>CM057454.1:426585000-436585000 GCA_016271365.2 Neoceratodus forsteri
AGAATCTGTTGGAGTCCTGGGAATATAGCTCTGGAAAAGAATATTAGATGATAGTTACTAAGACTGCAATTAAAATGTCATGGTACAGGAATGAATCGCTACAGAGTTCAACCGGCTGTGGCTTAGCCACCTGTTTAAACTGTCTTGTTTTAGTCCTGCATACTCCGAGGCTCTGTCTGTTTAGTAGTCCGTTACCTCCCCCAGACCTCCCCATCCCCCGATATCACTCACTAGCCCCTCCAAAACTGAACTGATACTTGCTGTGCTTCCTATCCTGTCAGTTCAAATGCTGGTCTCAGTAAGTCAGCAGCTCCTTATCCCTATCTCACCTCTGGACAATATGATAGTGGTGCAAGTCCAAATTTCGCAGCAGATATCTCTGGTGTCATTTCTTTAAGCAGCTACTAAACAGGTGCTAACAGGTGATAACATTCAGCGGCAATGATGATAGTATAATTGACAGCAAATTCTGAGCAGGGGTGGGGTTGGGGAAGGAGTAAGAATGCCTGCAGCCACTGAAAAACAAAAAAAAAACTGTCTTTATTTATGCAATTACAAGGGCTACATTAATGCATTTAAACAAGCTTACTATAATGGAGCAGATAGGAAAGGAATCGGGGAATCAAACTTTTATGCGTTTAGGCAGGATGTTCTGATAAGCAGTATGCGATTAAGTGGGCTTGACTGTATTTACCTGTTGTGCAGTAATTTGCGACATTATTTGTGACGTAATTTGTGACATGTACTGTATTTTTATGTAAACAGCGATAAGCGCGGTTCAATGTATTTCAATGGGGTTTTGAACTTTGATTCATAACTTTGTCATTTTTACATATTTTGATTCCAGATTTTCAATGTGGACTTTTTAGGACCCCACCTCAAGATCAATGGTGGTAGAATTATGCAGATCAGGGATGAATTGTTATTTAATGGTTGCCTGGCAAAATCACCACAATTGTTCATGTTTCTACACTTGCTCATAACGTCAATAACTTTAACTTGCATTCCATGGCTGGGGGTGGGATATGCCAGGCCCTACACTTCTGTAAGTGGATGGAGTCTTCCCATGGCACATGACCCAAAGGGCCTTGTGCATCTGCACCTGCTCACGCAGGTCCTGAAGGGATCTGTATGAATGAGGATATGATTCCATTATCTCAAAAAGAAAGGACATTCTTTGTAATATAATGCCACAAAAGTAGGGAGATGTGGCATTAGTGTTTCCAATCTTAATTTCGCCCACCCCCAAAGCAGCAAAAAGAAAAACAACATTAGGGTTTTGGATCTCTGGAGTATTGGAGAATCAGTGGTGGGATTGTCAACCTTAATACTCATCCCATTCCATGAGCAATTTCAGACGTGATCTTGCTTCACACAGGGCCCACATTGCCCTGTGTGAAGAAAGCTAGAACACATTGTGTTGGTAATCTGTGGGGAGACATTCTCCTCTACCTTTGAAGACTGTATCACTACGAGACACTGTCTTGGAGCTATACCTTGTGCTTTAGCCAAGAAGCTATGGGCTGGGGGGGTCATTAAGGTTGACAATCATAAGGAAGACCCCACCACTAATCTGCCAAGACTCCAGAAACTAAAAACACTATTTTTTTTCCATTTGCTGTTTAGGGGAAGGGGTGAAAGTGAAGAGTTGAGTTGGAAACCCTAACAACTCCTTTCCCTACTTTTGTGGTGTTAAGTTAACCTAACTGGTGCACTAACATTTTTTTGCAAAGAATAATCTATATTTTTATCTATCTATCTATCTATCTATCTATCTATCTATCTATCTATCTATCTATCTATCTATCTATCTATCTATCTATCTATCGCAAACAAATTTGTTAATGCACCAGTTAGGGTTAAACAAAGAAAAGTAGGGAAATGTTGCGTTAGGGTTTCCAACCATAACACCCCACCCCCAACCTGCAGGCAGCAACAGGAGAAACCATTACAGTTTTCCCTCTCCTGCATCATCACAAATCAGGTGTGGGGTGTGCCTTGGGGTTGTCAACCCTTACGTTCACCACATATTCTCATGCACTCTACTCATCTCAGCTTCATCAACGATGGACTGGGGGTGAGCATTAGGGTTGACAACCCCGAGGCACACACCACACCTGATTTGTAAAGATGCAGGAGAGGGCAAAGTGTAATAGAAACATAGAAATTGAAGGCAGATAAGGACCACTAGGCCCATCTAGCCTGCCCATATTCCTTGCCTACCATAAAAGCCGCAGACCCTACTTGATCTCTAGCTTTACCTCCTCGTTCCCATTGCTAGGGTTCCCCTATGCCTGTCCCATGCATGGTTGAATCCCCCCACTATGTTTGCTCCCACCACTTCTGCTGGGAGTCTATTCCATGCATCCATCACCCTTTCTGTGAAGAAATACTTCCTCATGCTACTCCTTAGTCTACCCCTTCCAACATCGTGTCATGCCCCCTTGTTCCTGGACATCTCCTTTTCTGAAAGAAGCTACCCTCTGGTACCCTATTTATGCATTTTAGATATTTGTAGGTTTCTATCATATCTCCTGTATCTCTTCACCTCCAGGGTATACATACTGAGGTCTCCCAGTCTTTCCTCATATCACTTTTGGAACAGGCCCTGCAACATCTTTGCTGCCCTTCTTTGAACTGCCTCCACCCTGTCTACATCCTTACAGAGATGCTGCCTCCAGAACTGGACACTGTATTTCAAATGAGGCCTCATTAATGATCTGTGCAGTGGCATCATCCCCTTCTTTCTTCTGCTAGTGATACCTTTCCCTATGCACCCCAGCATCCCACTGGCTCTCCCACAGCCTTGGCACATTGTTTGGCCACCTTTAGGTCATCAGATATGATTATCCCCAAATCCCTTTCCTGTTTGGTGACCATCAGTTTCTCCACCCTATCATATAATCCTCCCCTGGGTTTTTGCGCCCCAAATGCACGATTTTCACTTTTTCACATTAAATCCCAGCTGCCACACTCTGGACCCTTCCTCCAGTGTATCTATGTCCCTCCTCAATTTTTCACCCCCTCCCAGAGTGTCCACCCTGTTGCAGCTCTTAGTGTCATTCGCAAAAAGGCACACATTCCCCTCTAGCCCCTCCATAATGTCACTTATGAAGACATTAAACAAGACTGGCCCCTAGGACTGATCCCTGTGGCACCCCTCTGGTCACCCTCCTTCGCTCAGATTGAGCACCATTTACCATGACCCTCTGTCTTCTATCAGTCAACCAGTTCCTAACCCAGTTTACCACCTTGTGACCCACTCCCAGGCTGCCCAGCATGTTCACAAGTCTCCTATGTAGAATGGTATCAAAGGCCTTACTGAAATCCAGGTAGATGACATCCACCTCTCCCCCTGATCCATGACCTTAGTCACCCAGTTAAAGAAATCAGTTAGATTTGTTTGACATCACCTTCCCCCTGTGAATCCATGCTGTCTCAGATCCTGTGCTCCGCTGGCTTCAAGGTGTTCCACAATCCTTTGTTTGAGTAGTGATTCCATAATCTTCCCCACTATTGAGGTGAGGCTGACTTGTCTATAGTTTCCAGCCTCCTCCCTACTGCCATTTTTGTGAAGAAGGACTACATCTGCCCTCCTTTAGTCCTCTGGAATCACTCCCGTATCAAGTGACTCATTGAACAGTGCTGCTAGTGGTGGCACCAGCACCTCCCGTAGTTCCCTTAATATTCTAGGATGTATCACATCCAGTCCCATTGCCATGTCCACTTTCAGTTTTGTGAGTTCCTTTAGGACTCTCTCTACTGTAAATGGACTGGTGTCCAGCTCCCTCCCATATTTGTTCATGTTGCCTAACTGTGGTCCCTAACTGTGGTCCCTCACGTTCTTCTTCTGTGAATACAGAACAAAAATATTTATTCAGTATGCTTTTTCCAGGTCTCCTTCCACACTCTACATCTTCCCCTTTAAGCCTTACTATCCCACCCCTGGTTTCTCTTCTCTCATTAATGTACCTATAAAAAGTCTTGTCTCCTTTCTTTACCTCCTGTGCTATTTTTCCCTCCATTTGTGCCTTTGTGCTTCTGACTGCTTTCCTCCCTCCCTCCCTCCTCTCTTTATTCAGATACACTACACTGTCCTCCTCCTGCTGTGTTTCCTTCTATTTTCTGAAAGCCATCTTTTTTCACCCTTACCTTCCTGGCCACTACCTTTGAGAACCATAGTGGCTTTCTCTTTTTCTTGCCCTTGTTTACTTGCCTAATGCAAAGGTTTGTCACCTCCACTATGGCTCCTTTCAGAGGGGCCCACTACACTTTTGTCCCTCCCTGCCAGGGCATGCTTAAGACATATCTCCATCTTAGTAAAATCCGCCTTCCTGAAATCCAGGACCCTTGCCTTTGTGTGGCTTGACTCTGTCACTATACTCATGCTGAACCATACTGTGCGATGATCATTGGATCCCAGGTGTTTGCCCAACCTGACTTCCTCAATTCTGTCCCCATAGGTGAGTACCAGGTCCAAAATTACACCCTCCCTGGTGGCTTTAGTACTAGCTGCCTGAGGCTTTCCCCTTGTACAGAGTACAGGATGTCCCTACTCCTGGCTGAGGCAGCAGCTGGGATGCTCCAATCCACATCTGGCAGATTGAAATCACTTACCAGCAGCACCTCCCCTTTAGCTGCCATCATGTGGATGGATTCCGCTAGAACCCTGTCTATCTCCCTTCCCCCACTGGAGGTCTGTATATCATGCCTGTGTGAATAGCAGTGCCGTTGCCCATCTCAAGGGTAATCCAAAGTATCTCCACTCCACCCTGCATTCCCTGTACGTCAGTCATCCTAATATCCTCCCTGGTATAAAGAACCACACCCCTTCCCTTTTTACCCCTGTCTCTTCTAAACCGAGTATAACCTGGTACTGCTACATCCCAGTATACCATGTTTCAGTAATAGCTACAATGTCCAGGTCAGTCTCCGTTATCAAGGCCACCAATGGTTTCTCCTTTTGCTACCAGTGGGTAGGGGTGGGGTATGAATGAAAAAGGTATACGAAAAAGGATCCCTTCAAGCAAAAAAAAGAATCAGGGGAAATAAAATAAGTCCTAATCATTTTCCATTTGAAGGGATCCTTTTTTGTATGAACAAAAAATATACAAAAAAGTATCCCTTTAAATGAAAAAAGGATTGGGGAAAAAAGCTAAGTCCAAAACCATTTTCCATATGAAAGGATCCTTTTTCATATGGCTGAATTCCTTTTTCATATGGCCATATGAAAAAGGCATAAGCAAGTCATGAAAAAGGATGTGGAAATGTAGAAAAAACATATTTAGGGGTCATGTTTGCAGCAGCTAAGTGCAGAATCCACCTAACAGAGTCCTGATGAGTAAAATGCTTGTGTTGGTCTATCTGCAGGATGTCATTTTTGTGGATTTAGAAATTTATTTTTAAACTGAAACAAGGTGGTGGCCATATGGAAAAGGATATTTTTCCTCACAAAAAAGGATTGACCCCATATGGAAAAGGATCTTTTTTCATATGGTCAAATTATTTTTTCATTTAAAAGATTTATCCTGAAGTGCCTATTGTAGATGCTGAGAACTTAAATTTTAAAATTTAATAACTTCGGAATGGATTGTTATTTTTTCACCAAACTAGTGACAGGCACCACTGTAGGCCAGGCCCTTTCTACCCTGAAAATGTTGGTTCCACCAAGCCGCTTTGACAATGAAGTTGTCGAAATCCATTACATCAACAGGCACAGTGCCAACAGTTGGCATTGTGCCATCAGAAAAACATTGTTTTTTTTGGGGGGGGGGCTGCATCCCCTGCACCCCCCAATTTCTAAAATAACAAACTCAGAGTTGAAGTTGATTTGGAGAGGGAGCAAAACACTGGGTGAAGCAGCATCGATTTACAATGGGACCATTACAGCAACCATGCCATTTACGTCGCTATAATGGTCTTCACTGTATTGGTTTTGTTGTTCAGACCAAAATTCCAAACTGTCTGGGTGCTAGGGGCTGACAAAATATCAGCAAAAATACCCTGATTTTTACACATTTTGCACTTTCTGGATCTCAGAAATCACACATCCGATTGAAATAAACTTGGCATGTCAAGAGACCTTGAGATTCCAACACAGCATGCCAAATGTCATGCAAATCAATTGAATGGTTGCAAAGTTATTAAAGTGAAGAAACTGTGGTTTAACATTAAACAGCCTAGTCAGCCCTAACTATATATGCATTGTACATTCTTTGCAAAAAAAAAACTGCATTAATGCACCAGTTAGGGTAACTTAACCTCACAAAAGTAGGGAAATGTGGCATTAGGGTTTCCAAACCTAACCCCCTCACCCAAGCAGCAAAAGGAAAAAACATTAGGGCTTTAGGTCTCCAGAGTCTTGGTGAATCAGTGATGAGGTCTTCCTTGGGGGTTGTCAACCCTAATGCTCCCCCTTCCCTCCTGTGTGCCCTCCATGAAGAAAGGAGATTATGTATGACATTGTTTGCTCATGGAATGGGGTGGTCATTAGGGTTAACAACCCCCAAGAAAGAACACACTACTGATTCACCAAGACTCCGCAGACCCAAAACCCTAATTTTTTTTGTTCTGCAGCCTGGGGGTTGGGGGGGGATTAGGGTTGAAAACCCTAGTGCCACATTTCCCTACTTTTGTGGCATTAAGTTATCCTAACTTGTGCATTAACACAGTTTTTTTGCCAAGAATTTCCTTACTTTTTGAGATACTATAAAAGTATCCTCATTTCCTTGTGGGAGTACATGGCCCTCTGGGCCCTGCACTCCCATCCCTCCCTAAATGTGTATGTTTACAGTATGCTGCTGTGGAACTGCAGGGCCCAGAGGGCTCTGCACTTACATTTCAGCTAAGACAGCAACCAAATTGTCAGTATAGCCTTGTTATTACCCCACCTCATGAACTCCATGCTAAGAATTTTCAAACCCCTGCTGAAATGTCATTCCACACCACCGCACCATCATTTAAGGTAAGAATACACATTTTGGCCAAGATTTGAAAAATGACAGCTGTCATGTTCATGAGGTGATGTAAAAAAATGGCTAAGTTTAAAATCTGGGATGAAAATATTTAAAATTACCAAAGTGATGAGTGAGTGTAGTAAAATTTCAATGCATGTGCATAACTTTGCCATTGTTACATATTTTGACCTAACATTTTCAACATAGCCTTCTTATGACTCCACCTCATGAACAAGTGTGATGAGAATTTTCAAATCCCACCCAAAAAAGTGATTTCACCAAGTGACTGCAAAATCACCTTTGGGCCAGATTTACAGAATTCCACTACCATTGTTCATGAAGTGGGGTCCCCAAAAGGCCATGTTGAAAATGTGGTGTCAAAATATGCAAAAGTGGCTAAGTTATGTATCAAAATTGAAAACCCTATTAAGATATATTGAAACTCACTTACCTTAGTTTCTCATATTAAAGTAGGTGGTTCCAACAGTAAGGCATGTCTTCCATCAGAGAATGCTTGTTCACCCTGGGACTTGTTCAGGTCAGTGAGGCTGTGTGAGGATGTGGGGTGCTCAGTGGGAGGCTGGGAAGGGGTGGCCGGATCAGTGAGGGACTGTTTTCTTTTTTACAGGTAAAAAAAAAAAGACATCAAGAGATGGTTTTCTATATTACAGGTTAGTCAGTTATGGTGACAGTGATGGGGGGTGGGTGCCACTAGACACCAGGGAAAGATAACTTGTTTAGTGGGATGGAATTGGAGGATGGGAGGTGCCACTAGACACCAGCAAAAGAAAACTTCTGTATGGGAATGATGATTGGAGGGTGGAGGGTGCCAATAGACACCAGGAAAAGATAAATTCTTCAGGGCAACAGTGATTGAAGAGTGAGGAGTGCCACTAAACACCAGGGAAGGAAAACATCTTTACAGGGATGGCAATTGGAGGGCTGGGAGTGCCACTAGGCACCAGGGAAAGATAACGCCTTTAGAGGGATGGCAATTGGAGGTTGGGGGTGTCACTAGACACCAAGGAAAGAAAACTTCTTTGCAGGAATGGCAATCAGAGGTTGGGGGTGCCACTAGATATCAAAGAAACATACATTCTTTACTGGGATGGCAATCAGAGGATGGGAGGTGCCACTAGACATCAGGGAAATGTAACAAAAAGGATGGCAATGGGGATGACACAAGGCACCAGGGAAATGATGGCTCACTGCTTTCACTGAAGCCTATTGCACGTGTTCCAGTTGAGGCTGAAGAAGTCAAGAAAGTTCCACTGTTCTCATACAGAGAACACTGGTGAATGGCTCCTCTCATTTCTTTATGGGGATGGCATTTGGAGCGTGCCACTAGACACCAGGGAAAGATAACTTATTTGGGGGACAGTGATTGGAGGGTGGGGAGTGCCACGAGACATCAAGGAAAGAAAGCTTCTTTGTGGGATGGTGATCAGAGGGTGGGGGGTGCACCTATACACAGGGGAAAAACAATACAACATACGGGGATGGAAATTGGAGGGCCGGGAGTGCCACTAGTCACTAGAGAAAGTCAAAGCAAATACTGGGACGGAAATCAGAGGGTGGGAAACCATGAACATGGTGGCTCAGTGCTCTCAGAGCAGTCTGCAGCATGAGTTGCAGTTGTGGCTGTAGAACTCAACAAAATCCCACAGTTATAATACAGAGAACACAGGTTAATGGCTCCTCTCATTAAGCTGGGCACCATGGATTTTGGGTGACCAGAAAAGGTATTTTTGGCAAGTTTAAACACAAACAAACACTGGAATCTAGCTAAATGGGTCCCTCTTAGCTAGGCTGAGGTGTTTTATTTAAATACATAATTCTGTTGTACTTTTGGTTTTTGTAAGTTTAAAACAATAAAAAGAAAATGGCGGCTGTCTTGAGTGGTTTCTCCCATGGTAAGTAAAACATTCAAATTGCACTTACAATGTGTTTTTTTATCTTTTGCAGTCGGTTTTGGATCCTGATTTTTGGAGTCTGCACTAAAAGAAGGACAGGGATATGCTATAGACCATGCAGAAAAGGGTGACTAAAATGATTCAAGGACTTCAGGAGCTCTCTCTCATGAGGAACGATTGAGGGCACTAGACATGTGCTTGCTTGAGACTAGAAAGGAGAGGGGGATAAGATGGAAATGTTCAAATACATGAAATGCATAAACAAGGTGCCCTACTTGGAACTCTTCAATAGAATACCTGACTCAAGCACAAGGGGCAGGAATGGAAACTGTGAGGAGGTCATTTCAAGAGGGAAACAAGGAAGCATTATTTTACAGAAAGGGAAGTAGAACCATGGAACAGGTTGCCGGCTGAGGTGGCGGGAGCTGGGTCAGTGACGGCATTCAAATGCACATGGGACATGGTGAGAGCAACCTTGGATTCTGTGAGAACAGTAGGGGGGACTAGGAACCATGCCCGCTAGAGGTCTCAGAAAACTTTGGGCAGACTAGATGGACCCCGGGTCCCCTTCTATCATCTTTTTGTTATGTTTCTATGGTATTTCTCTGCACACAAATAGTAAATCATGATCTGTTAACACTTGCAAACATTTTTTTAGGGACTGAACTGTTTTTTTATCAATTGAACGTGAACATTATCCCAAAAAATCATTATAATTCAAAATATTTTGTTTCTCCAAGCTATCCAAAGGCACACCCTTTGCACAGGCCCCATCATCCCTGAAAATTTCATGAAGAAATTCCATAAATTATAAATATCTCAGGTACTGGATGGACAAATTTGGATCATGTAATACACATGTTGACAATCTAATCTCTCAGGTTAGTAAACAGGTTGGTTTTTATATAAAAATAAGAATTGTTTTGAACCAGAAACCCTGAACTCCATTATCAAAGTACAAATTTTGCCATTAATAGATTATGGGGATATTTTATATGATGGTGCAACCAGCGATCATTTATCAAAGCTTGATGTTCTTATAAATAAGTTAGCAAGACTGGTACTTAAGCGTCCCAAACCTTTACACCACTGTGAAATGTATGAGAGATTGGAGTGGTTATCACTATGTACTAGAAGAATGGTACATAAGCAGTTATTTGCTTATAAGTGTGGGTTGGGCCTTATTCCAACATTTTTGAGGGACAGAATATGTTTTAGAAATGTCAAACCCTCTTTGAGAAAATCAGGAGTAAAAGAAATGGTAGCCCCTTTTACAAAAACTAAGCGCTCCCAATTCCTCTTTAGTTATTATGTTCCAATATGCTGGAACAGTCTTCCATCAGAGTTTAGACAACAGAAAAGTAAGTCTCTGTCCATTTCACAACTAAGAAAACATTTGTACTCCTCACAGAAGTCCTGTAATTGTTATCATTAATTGTGCTGGTTATTGTGTATTTATTCTATGTTTGTGTGTATTTTTGTAAGGTCACCATTACAAATGAGGTTATACTCAGTGGTTTTACCTTGAACAAACAAACAAATAAATAGTCTAGGCTGTGGGTGAGAGCAAAAATACTAAATGTTAAGTATAGAGGTAAAAAAGTAGACATTTTCACTTTTTTGACCCTCCATATCTTGAAAACTGTATAAGATGCCATCACGAAACTGTTCACATCTTGAGACTCTGACAGGCTGACCATTGAATGGCAAATTTTGTGCTAATTCATCAAACGACGGCAAAGTTATTAAGGTGCATAAAACTGGGTTTAACATTGAACTGCCAATGCAACTGTAACTATAATGGTGCTACCATGCCCCTATAATATATTCTTTGTAAAACTGCATTAATGCAACATTTGGGGTTAAGGCACAAAGCGCGGAATGTAGATTTTAGGGTTTCCAAACCTAAAACCCACCCCACCCCTAAAACAACTCAGGGCTGCAGTCTTCATTGGGTCTGTCAACCCTAAAGCTCACCACATTAGGTGTGTATGTTTTTGGAGAGTTTAGAATGGGGTGAGCTTTAGGGCTGACAACCCCAAGGAAGACTGTATTCGTGATTTGTTTTAGGCGTGAGGGTGGTGTTTTAGGGCTGGAAATCCTAAAAGCACATTTCCCTCCTTTTGTTTTACATTAGCCTGATCCATAAGTGTTGCATTAACTCAGTTTTTTGCAAAGAATTTCCTTACTTTTTGAGATAGTATAATCGTATCCTTATTTGCCTGTGGGAGTGCAAGGCCTTCTGGGCCCTGCGCTTCCATTTGTAGCAAAGGAGGAATGAAATTGTCAGTATAACCTTCTTATTACCCCACCTCATGAACCCCATAATAACAATTTTGAAATCCCTGCCAAAACGTGAGTCCATCCACACATTTTTGAGATATTGTAATCATATCCATGTGTGCCATGTGTGCTAGTGCTCACAGTCTGAGCAAAAAGACTGTGGACTTGGAAGCCATCATGGCAGAAGCAGATCTGGACCTAGTAGCCATCACAGAAACATGGTTCAATGATAACCAGAACTAGGATGTGGATGTGCTTGAATATACTCTTTTTAGGCAGGACAGGATGAAAAGGAAGTGAGGAGCAGTGGGTCTTTATGCAAAATAGAACATAAAGGCTACAGAAATACAGGGAGGAAAGGAGGGTGTAGAGATGCTGTGGGTAAATCTGGAGAAGAGAAAAGGGGCATTCTTTGTACAGAGGTAGTCTACAGACCCTCTGCACAAGGGGAAGAAACAGACAAGGAAATGTTGGAGAAGATCCATAGGATGGCCACAAGGGACAGATGGTACTATTGGGAGACTTCAATCTGCCAGATAAAGATTGGAGCCTCCCAGCTGCAGCAATGTCCAGAAGCAGGGATATCCTGGACTCCCTGCAGGGGTCACTACTGAGGTAACTAGTGAAAGAACCCATTCGGGAGGGAGCTTTTCTGGATCTAGTACTGTCAAATGGGGACAGCATTGTTGATGTTGTGGTGGGGGACCACCTGGGGACCAGTGATCACTGGATGGTGTGGTATATCATTAAGACAGGGCCAGAATCAATCTAAATGAGATCGAGGGTCCTGGACTTCTGGATGGCTGATTTTAAGGAAATGGGTGAATGCCTCATGGGCACCTTGGCAGGGATAGGGAAACAAATGAGAGTAGAACAACAGTGAGCTGCAATAAGGGAAGGAATTGAGAAAGCTACTAAGCTCTGTGTCAGACAGGTCAGTAAGGGTAAGAGACATAAGAGGCCACTATTGTTCTCCAAGGAGGTTACAGAAAAGGTAAAGGCAAAAAAGCTAGCCTTCAAGAAGTACAAAAAGACTCAGAAGGAAGAAGATAGGGAAAACTACTTAGTGAAACAGAGGGAAGCAGGGAAGGCGGTAAGTTTTGCGAAGGCGAAAACAGAAGAAGATATAGCAAAATGTTCAAAAAGGGAGAGTAAACGTTTTTTAGATACATTAGCGAAAAGAGGAAATCTAAGAGAGGGATGGTAAGGCTGAAAGGGGAAGGGGGGCCTTGATAGAGGAGATCCGCCAGAAGGTGGACATGCTGAACAGATACTGTGCTTTTGTTTAGTATTCATGGAGGAGGAGGAGGAGGAAGGGAAAAGGCCCTCAGTAATAATTAAAGGTAATAAGGGTTGGGTAGTGGACACTACTCCCTTCGTGGAGGAAAGAGTCCTAAGGGATCTACAGCAATTAAAAGTAGACAAAGAAATGGGTCCAGACAGGGTACACCCCAGGATAGTAAGGGACCTCAGGGAAGAACTGTGCTCCCTCAGACAGATAAGGATACCACTACACTACCTCAAGAATTATGGATGGATGGAAGCACAGGGCCCCCACATGCAAATACAGATACTATTATGGACTGATGGGGGCCCTATGCTCCCACAGGGAAATAAGGATACAATTACAATCTCTCAAAAATTATGGATGGATAGGAGCATAGGGCCCACCCTCATAAGCAAATAAGGATATGATTACACTATCTCAAAAAGTTAGGAAATTCTTGGCAAAAAACACTGTTAATGCATCAGTTAGGGTTTCAGTGACAAAAGTTTGGAAATGTGATGTTAGGATTTTGTGGCGTTAGGGTTTACCACCCTAACACCCCACCCCCACCCTCACCCTGCATGCAGCAACAGGCGTGTGGGGGGGGCTTGGGGTTGTCAGCCCTAACACTCACCCCATTCTCCTATACTGTACCCATCTCAGCTTATTTACTCATGGAATGGGGTGAGCATTAGGGTTGACAACCCCAAGGCACACCCCACATGCCTGTTACTGCGTGCACGGTGAGGATGCGGTGTTAGGGTTGGAAACCCTAACACCAGATTTCCAAACTTGTGTTGCTGGAACCCTAACTGATGCATTAACAACATTTTTTGCCAAGAATTATAGCTATAGTTATAGTTACAGATATAGATATATAGAGAGAAAGAGAGAGCTATAACTATAAAAATATATATATATATATATATATATATATATATATATATATATATAGTATGTGTATATATATATTTATACAATGTATGTTTTGGGATAAATGCACAAATAAAAAGTAATATCCCAGCCAGGTCGTGGAGATATCAATGATATCTTCACATGTGAAGATATCACTGATATCTCCACGTTCCTATACGTCATCGTTAAGAAACTGAAAGTATTTAAGTTTCACAAACCCGGCTCTCAGAACACCAAACTCCTGCGTTTCTCTCTCCACCACATACAACCCCCTCCCTCTGTCATCTATTTCATTTTCCATCAACTCTAATAAATATTTTAAAAATGTATGTGGTTGATCCTGCTGTTTCCACATATTCTTGTCTATATAGCGCTTTCATGTCTCACCCTGTAACTAGCTTGACTGAACGCTGTCATTTCCAAGTCATTTCCACTCAGTTACCTAAAATGAGGCACTCTCTTTCAAACTAATGTCCAGTATGTTGTCATTTTGCCTAAATTCACTGAGTTTTATTTTAAAATAAGCCACCGACTGTAGAAGGATAAGAGCAAGCAAGTCAGTGGCTTCAGAAAGCTAGACGCAAGTGTGAGTGTGTGTTGCTGGCAACACACGGCTCTACTATCTTCTACTATTCTGAAGCCACGACTTCCTCACTGCTCTCGGTACATTCAGCACCTTCTTTTCAACAAATACAGTTAACTTTAGGAAAAAACACTGACTTTTCTTACTTTTCTGAAACAGACTGCCCTTATTGTAATGATCTACCAGCACGTCATGTGTCAGAGTCGAAAGTGCTCGGCACGCTAGGTTTCATGAGGAAAAGTGAAAGTACTCTTAATGACAAGATCAACCAGATATACAAACATTCAAAATATGAGCAAAATATTTTTTAATTATTATTTTCTTTTAAAAAATAATAGCTAGATCAACCAGATACATTTCTTTATATAACTTAAAACTGGCAAGATCAACCAGATATTTGCCATATGTTGTGTTGGACATGGATATAGGACTTGTCGGGGGGGGGGGACATAGCTGGAGCAACCAAAAGCCAAATAATGTTTTCAAACAATTTTAAAGTACCATGATCAACCAGATATTTTTTTTAAATAACATGTAATCTCTTGTGATCCTAGGAATATGGGAGGTATGTTACAGATTGTATTGAGGGAGCATGTGGGGGAGGGGTGTTCTGTGAGACCCAAAACATACATTGTATAAACAGAACATGACATGGCCCGACTGAAGATATCATATTTATCTTCACTCAGGGCCAATGACATCAAGATATCTCGTTAGTGGCTTCGCCACTCGTGAGATATCATGATATCATTGGCCTCTAGTGAAGATAAATATGATATCTTCAGTCGGGCCATGTCATATCCCCTATATATATAGTGACGCCCACCAGGATGAAGCACCGCACTGCAGAATTCTGCAGTAGAATTACTGTAGCAAACAATGCAATTTCAATGGGAGATAATCCCTTCTGTCATGCAGTAAACCTGTGACACTGTGCTTCATCCTGGCGGGCTTCAATATGTATATGTATATATATGTATACACACACACACGCATACGCACACACATATATATATACATATATATCTATATATATATATATATATATATATATATATAAATTTGCATCAGTTTCAGAGACTTAGCAGGTTTCTGACTCATCTCTGAGGCTAGAAGAGCAGAAAATTGTGGGTTTAAGCCCCATACCAGGCACTTTGGATAAAATCACAATACTGACACTATAGTGCAACATGTGGGGGATGCTGCACTCCTGAGGTTCTGTTTTTCAGATGAGATGTTAAACCAAGGTTGGATCTGCCTGTTCTGGTGGTTGTTCAGGTGGATGTTAAAGATACTGTGGCACTTCTCAAAAAGAGTAAGGGAATTTATCTGGTGCCCCGGCCAAATTTCCCCCATTCAGTAAAAATAACACCAACAGCTTAATCTGGTTCAGTTTCAGTTGGTTACCATCTGTATTCCCCCCTTCCCTGGGATGAGGCTGAAAATAAGCAGAATTGTGTAGGCCTCCTTTCCCAGTCAACAAAAACTAAATCAAATAAATAGATATATATTACAGAAATGGACACCTCCAAACAAGGCAGTAGACAAACTTGCCAGCAGATATCTTAGAAAACAGGAAAGAAAGGTGATTGTGCTGTGGCCCAATGTAGGAGAGTCTTTCGAAGATCTACTGTGCTGTAAGTAACTGTTCTGTCTTGATTGAGGTTATCTCCTCCATTGGGTCACACCTTTGGAATGGTTCCTAAGTAGTACACAAGGTACCAAGGGAGGACTGCAGAGTCTGTTATGAAATCAGGTCAGAAGGCCTTGCAATACTACAAGACCATTTTAGTTGCCCTCTTCTGGACTGCCTCCAGTCTGTCTATGTCCTTGAGGAGATGGGGTCTCCAGAACTGCATGCAGTACTCCAGATGTGGTCTCACCAACTGTCTGTACAGAGGGATAACAACTTCCTATTTTCTACTGGTGATGCCTCTCCCTATACATCCCAGTATCCCTCCAGCCATCCCAACTGCCTTCTCACATTGCTTGTTAACTTTTAGGTCATCTGATATGACTACCCCCAGGTCCCTTTCCATTTTTGTTGTTGTTACTACCTCCCCCAGCATGCTCAGGATAATACTCAAGAATGTTTATGGTCGGATTTAATGTGAAATCAGAGACCCATTTGGGAAAGAAACATGGATTGATCCTCAAGAACAACCTATCCTTGTGGAACGTCAGGTAAGGAGGCTCGTGCTTCAGAGCCTGAAGCTTGGAAATCCTACAAGTGGAAGTTATGGTGACAAGAAATACTGTCTTCCATGGAAGGAACTGCATCTCACAAGTTGTGGCAGGCTCAAATAGAGCCATAGTCAATTTCTCAAGTATGAAATTGAGATCACAAGGGGTCACCCAATGATTCAGTGGAAGCACTCCACCCTTTCATGCTGGTGACCCAAGTTTGGAAGCAAGCCCGGGTCTGATGGGATTGGACGGCTAGGCTAGGGAGTGGTCCCAAAGAGGATGAGCCAGCCAGGGAAGGAGAAAGCCAGGCTGCAGTGCTGCAGTGGCCCCTCACAACGAGTCTGGGAAATTGCTCCCTCATGAGGAGTGGCACATGCTCAGAGCACGCTGATTTTGTCAAGGTCGACAAAGACTGCACGTACCATCATGGGGTGGTGGAAGGGACATAGGAAGAAAATGCTGGAGGAAAAATAGAGCCTGGGATTCAGGACACCCTGCTTACTCTCTATGGACTTGTGATGTCACCCTGGACATTGTGGATGTACTTGGTGAGTACGGGGGGGGAGGGAGCGATGGCCATCCTCTCTCCACCCTGCCACAGAGAAGTAATGTATGGGGACTGGGCTGAGACAAGTCCTGGGGGAAGATGGACACTGGTGGTGTGGGAGCAGGGCAGAGGTTGAGACAGCCATTCAGGTGTCCTAAGAAGATAAACAGAAGATAAAAATTGAGATCCCAAGGCAGAATAGGTTTACAAATTGGGAGATGGATGTGCAAACTACATTTTAGAAATGTACTGGACACTTCCAGCTGTGCCACCGTGTGCCCATCAGGGCACTGAAAGCCAAAACAGCAGCCAAGTGCACCTCAATGGATGAGTACTGGAGGCTGGAGTCCAACAGAAACAGGAGGTGGGCTAGTACAGTATTGATAGGACATGTACATGGATCCTCCAAACAGGAGGCACATCATATAGAGGAGTGCTTCCATTTTAAGGAATAGGTTTGTCTTGTGGAAGGTATTCTAGCCACAAGCCAGATATCAGCTACCCGGGGAAACCCCTAAATGGGGAATGGCTATGTTCTCAGGAGCCATGCATGCAGATGCAGGGACCAGAGGACTGGATGGAACAAGGATCCCTAATACTACAACAACAGATCCTGGAAAAGGGGGAGCTGAAGAGGAGGCTCCACTGCTAGATGCTGTAGTAGGGAAAACTAAATTGAGCTAAATCAGAGGGGGGGCCACAAGTATTAGGGTGGCATGCTTCACCCTCAGCTTTGAGCAGAACTCTCTGAATGAGAGGGACCAGAGGAAATACAGAAGGGAACTTTGCTTTCCAGGAGAGGGACAATGCCTCTCACCAAAAAACTCCAGACCCCAGAGTACATTAAGCAAGCAAAAATGTGGCAGTTTTGTGTTGTGTGGGGCTGCAAAACAATCCAACACTGAACAATCCTATCTTGGGAAAAGGTCAGTTGCTACAGAGGTCAACAGTTCCCATTCATATACAAGGGACCAGGGCTGTCTCAGTTTGTCTGCAAGATTATTTTGGACAGCTGGGAGAAATATGATTGATAGCTGAAGGCCCCGAAACATTGCCTAGTACCAGATTATCATTGTTTCCCCGCAGAGGGTAAGAGTGAGTGCCCCCTTGCTTGTTTATGCAGTGCACTACACTTTTTATATTATCAGTCTGGATCAGCAAGAGACTGGGGCTGAGGTCTTCTCACAAAGCTTGGAGACCAAGCAGAGTAGCCCCCATCTCCAGAACACTGATTTGGAGATCTGAATCCAGATTGGTCCACAACACTTGGTGCTGAAAGGAACTCAGATGGGCACCCCAGCCTGACCCTGAGGTATCCATTGTGAGGATCTGTACTGGAGTCATGGAGAAGAATGGAACGCCCTGCAACAGATGCCAATGGTCCGTCCACCAGAACAGAGAACCATAGAGAGGGGATGTCATGAGGCATCACTATCGCAGTAGCCATCATTCCCAGGAGACGTAGCATTGTCCAAGCTGAGACATAATGACTTCTGCATATCAGCCAGGCCTGGTCAACAAGGTCTCTGCCCTGTCTTCAGGCACAAAGGTACTTCCTACTGCTGCATCCAGAACTGCACCGATATACTGGAGATGCAGGCAAGAAACTACTACAAATTTTGGTACATTTTTTGTAACATCCAATTCCTCAAACAGTTGTTTCATTCTGGACAATGTGTACTTAACCACTTCCCTGGATCTGGCCTTCAGAAGCCAGTCATCCAGATATGGGAAGACATAAAGCTCTTCCCTGTGAAGGGCTGATGCAACAACCATGAAGCATCTGCTAAATACTTGTGGCATTGATAAGCCAAAGGGCAAGACTCGGAACTGATAATGGTTGGCCTCCAGCATGAAGCAGAGGTACTGCTTGTGGCATTTTTGAATCTCAGCATGAATGTAAGTGTATTTCATATCTGTGGAAAAATAAAAGAGCTCTGTGTGCACAGCCAAGTGATAGGGTGCAGAGAAGGGCAGCAAACAAAAGTTACTGATACAAAATTCAAAAAAGACTCTGCACTCCACTGCAGAATGACGATGGAAAATGCTAAATGTGCATTTCAAAAACTGTTTTATTAATGTTACAAATATCAGCATTTCAGTATTTCAACAGCGTTTCCACAGTCAATTTATAAATGACCACTCTCCCATGTCTAAGAAACACTCCCCTGCGCTTCGGCCAACTAATCAGTCTTTATTATGGGAGTGTTTCTTCAGACATGGGAGAGTTGTCGTTTATAAGTTGACTTGATATTTGTATCATTAATAAAACAGTTTTTGAACTGCAAATTTAGCGATTTCCGGGATCTTTCTGCAGTGGAGTGCAGAGTCTTTTTTGAATTTCATATCTGTGGCACAGAGCAGAGGAAGAAAGCTTGAAGAGACACCATTCAAATCTTTTTTTATTCGAAGAACAAATTTAAGTCTCGCAGGTCCGGTACAGGATGCAAATCTCATGCCCTGATAGATGAAGGGAGATCTTTGTCCCCACACTTGCACCCCAGGAGGCAAGGGGGGGAGGAAGTAGGGAGCCAGAAATGAACATGGAGTGGCAGGGCCACCTTCTATCGGTACCTGTAGGTGCCTTCGTATGGGCACCAGGAGGGAGGGGACCTGGAAGGGGATCACTTCTACGATCATAGGACTGTCAACTGGAGGCGCAGCCACCATGAGCTGCAGGCCTATGAAATGAGCCTCTACTCCACCCCCTAGCAGGGTGAGGGTGGAGGGATTTGATTAACCTTAAAGACATCCTGGAGGACTGCACTCACGTAGAACATTTGCAACATCACCCCCAAACAGCATGGAGCCCCTGAAAGGGGCATTCAGCACAGCCTGTTGTGTATCAATAGCAAATACTGCTACCTCGGTCCAGAAATGTCTCTGAAGGCATATATCAGACGCAGCAGCCCTGATCTGAGCAACAGATGCATCATATGCAGAGCAAAACAGATGTTTACTAATATCCACACCAGCTGAAGCAGCTTTAAGCAATTCAGCCTGAGCAGGACTATCTGGCAAAACCTGAATGGTAGACATAGCAGAGTTGAGTTCCACAGACAATTCAGACATAATATATATGCCTGACAATGTGCAGTCCTTAGGCCCAAGGATGCAGAAGCATAAGTTCATTTGCCCATAATATCGAACCTCCTGGATTCCTTGTCAGGGGGCAAAGTATACACGACTCTAGGAGCTTTAGAGTGAACTTGAACAGCCATGACTGCTACAGAATCAGCTTCTAGCTGGGAAGCATAATAAGGCTTAACAGACTGAGCAAATTATTATTTATCAGTCTTTCTAGGGACTGCAGGCAATGTGTTCTGCCTATGCCAAGCAGCAAAGGTAGCATCCTCCAATGCAGCGTATGCAGGAGGCACCACAACAGTAGGTGGATCCATGACAGTCTGTCAACAATTTTGTTGTCGACCGATGTTACAGCGACTCCTTTATGTCGACTGCATTTGTGGTTGGCATAAAGGGAGTCACTTCAGACTGTGTTTTCTTCGGGGGGCTCTACCCCCCCCACAACCGCTACTACTTAATTAATCAACTCTGAGTCAGAGTTGCTTCGGGGAGGGGATGCAATACTGCCAGAAAGCAATGCCGGGGTCCCGGGCTGACACTACAGTGACCTGACGCTGTTGTTGCCATAGTGTCGGCCACAGTCAAGTTGTCGGCATAGCAATGGCATACCACAGTAGGTGCAGCTGCAACCTCCAAACACCCCATTACATTTATTTGACTGGAGTCTTCCTTTTCACCCTCAAAGCCCATTGGGGCAGATGTGGTGGCTGTGATGGAGGAACAGTAGGCATGCTTCTATGTCCTGACAATGATGGTACTGGCAGGGAAGGCCTGATCGATGGGACTGTAGGCACTGTCATAGGCAGTGACAGGTACTGGTGACGTAACATTTCTGAAAATGATGCTGGCTCAGCCTAGGAGTCAACAATGCCTGGTAGAGGGTTCATTACTACCATCTTCGCCGGGACAGAACCTGACAATGGAGGTGACATACTCTCCATAGTAGGTATGGCAGTGCCAAAGCCAAGCCTTGACCTTGGTGTCTTGGCGACAGTTGGGAGGGCTGTAGTAGATGCTGTTGGAGCAGTCAAAGATGAGGACTTACCCTCCTTTAATGGAGACCTTAACCCCACTGGAGAAACATTTTTCCCTCTGCTTAAAAGGATGGCTAGAGGAGGAGGGATTTGATGACAATTTTTCCATGTCCTTTTCTGTAATCTTTTCCAGTGGTCTCAGTGTTGCCAACTGCCCTGGATTATCCTTCTTGGTGGCAGCTGACCATGAGGGAGAAACTGTCCTAGTTTGTAGGACAGACCCAAACAGCAAGCATACATGGTGTGAGCATCATCCTTGTAGTTTATCTGTAACCACAGGTACAACCCCCCAAATAATGGTTCTTTCAATGGCACACACAGGGACAATGTCAATAAATTAAGTTAAAGTAAAAAAAAAAAAAAACATAGAAACTACGGCATTGTTTCTCTCCTGGTCAGATGAATAGTCGATGGCAGAAAAAAGAACTGAGACAGAATGGAGCCACCCATGTTCTATAGGCACCAATGTTGTATGTCTTTTTGGGTGGCCCCCAATCCAGCTAGCAAAAGTTTTCAAGTGGTCCTGATGTCAATGGCTCACAGCTCCAAAAGTGTGGCCCAATGGAGGAGATAACCTCAATGAAGATTTATTTTTCAAATATACTATTCAGACTTAAATCAATTATGTTTCATTAATTTTCTGTATTTATGATGCATGGGTCCAACCTGATACAGTGGGACCAACATTAGTAGAAAAAACAGTGCAGCTTCTGTGATACAGTGAGCTATCTCGAGGGCAGGTCGCAGTCAGTTACCATTGGGGCTGCATCCTCCCCTGCCCTGTCTGTCTCTACCGGGGTTCCCCAAGGCTCCATCCTAGGCCCTTTACTGTTTTCCATATCTATCAATGCACTCCCAGCAGAGTCTCTTCTTTGAGGTACTTCTCTATGTAGATGACCTTGTTCTATACCATAGTGACAAGTCACTTGCAAATATCTCCTCCGTCCTTAACCTTAATTATGGTGCTGCCTGCAATTGGTTTTACTTCTGAAAAGGTCCTGGTAAATGAAAAAAAGACAAAATCAATGTTATTTGGCTCAAAACTGTTCCTCACCAAGGTCTCCAAAGCTGAGTCCTTTCTTACTCAAGCCTTTTGCCCCCCCCCCCCGAACATGTCTCTAGTTTCAAATACTTGGGCGTCACCCTGGAACCCTCCCTTACATTCACTGATCATGTTAATATTTCAGTGCATAGAGTTAACCAGAAATTAGGAGCCGCCTACCGGCTAAGACAATTTCTGCCCAATGAAACGCGCCTAGCACTTGCGCAAGGCAACCATCTACCCCTTATTGATTACTGCTCCCCCATATATTCCCCCATGTCATCAGCCCTGCACTCCAGGCTGACATCAGTTTACAACAGCATCTGCTGCTTCATCCTCCTCGCACCCTTTTCTACCCATCATTGTGACTTATACAAATCGCTTGGTTGGCTCCCACTTCAAAAATGCTTTGACTATGCCTTGGGCTGCCCAATAGACACTACACTCAGAGACGGTCCCCTGTCCCCTTATTTATCCCTACTCATAGGCAAAGTGGCTACTGGGTGCCTCCATGAATCATACATCCTCCCTCTGGTAGTTCCCAGAATCTCCACTACCATGGGCAGCAAAACCTTTTCCATTTCTGCCCCTCCTTATGGAACAAGCTCCCTATATAGCTCCACTCGTTCTCCTCCCACTTATCCTTAAAAAGCCACTTTAAAGATTGGCTACTACCAGAAGCCAAATGCTGCTGTTCATCTGTGTAAGCTGAGATGATTCCCCCCCCGCCCCCCACCTTTTGTGGGGTCTCCCCATCCTTGCGACACCCCTTTGTCTCCAGCTTCTTTCCCACCCCACCTGGCCCTCTCTCCTCTCTCTACAGTCTACTCCACTGCACTTTGCTTATTGTGGGCTGTCACACTGAATTTTGAATATCCACCTGGTCGTTATTTGATTTTGTTATTGACGTGCCTTTTTGAAACTGCACTTTATATGGTTTACCTGGTAATTTGTCACCATACAGTGTTGTGCTTCATGTTCCTGTGATGATGTATATGGACTTGTTGCTAGCCTACAACTTCACCTTATACCTTATTGTATTTTAATGTTTGTTAATACTCTCTGTACTGTAATTCCCTGCACCTCACTGTTAATGGCCTGTATTGTGGCCAGGTTACTCCTCCTGTATTCTGTTTTCCTAAATGTGCCACTGTTTATGGCCCAGGTTGTGCCTGAAAACGGTTCCTTGGATCACAGCACCTACCTAGTCACCAAAGACATAAATAAATAACTAAATACATACATACGTACATACATACATACATACATACATACAAGGCATCATGTATAGACTGAGTCACATGGGCAAGGTGTCACATAAGACCACTACATATGTTCCTCTTAAGCAGCTGGGACTCACCCTCACAGGAATACAGTAATCAGTTATAGAAACCATAAAATTTGTCAGCAGAAAAGGACCACTTGGCTCACGCCTTCTGCCCAGTTGTATGAAATATGTAATGGGTAGTCTCCACTGGTTGATATAAAAGAACAATCTCCAGCAAGGTACACCACTAGACAACAGTACAGCCGGATCATGCACACAGACACCAGCCTAACAGGCTGGAGAGCTCATCTGAGGATGACTTCACACAGGGAAAATAGTTGCCACAGGAAGCTGAACTTCCTATAAATGTGCAAGAAATATAGGCAGTACACTGAGCCCTTGTACACTTCGGCAACAGGGTCAGGGGTCAGGCCGTTAAAATCAGCTTAGATAGCCAAGTACCTGTTTCATTCATAAACAAAGAGTGCACCAATGTAAGGAGAGGCAACAAAGGTCCTGAACTGGATGGAGCAATATCTGCAAGCCATCACAGCGGTCCACCTAGCAGGACAATTAAATGTACAGTGGTGCGCTCTTACACTCATACCGTATTTTATGTCTGTTAGCATGTGTTTAAGTGGATATTGCATTTAAAAGATCTTGCATATTTTCTATTGGAAAACCAAAACTGGCTGCATTTCTGTTAACAAGCATTTGTCAATGCCGAACGTTTGCTACTGGTATGCACCTCTTTTTCTTTTTTTAATTGTGTGGTAAGTAGGCAAGAAGAGACAAGGGGATGTGCATTAGAACACTTCTAGCAGCAAAGTGCTTGCAGCCTGTAGCTGTGTGTTAGAAGTGTATGATGCACATCCCAGGAGAGTCTTATTGTGCTTATAAAATGTGAATCTGTAGTGTAGAGGTTGTAAAACATTTTACTTTAAGAGTTAAATGGTAAAAAAATTTTGATCTTTACAGTATAGGGCTCTTGTTTTCTCCCCCAGATTGGCCCTTTGCCCTCTAGTGGCATGCCCAGTCTTCTATTTTTCTGAGCCACATGCAGGGGGTCACCTGATGGAGAACTAGCACCATGGTTTACCATCAGGAGGTCACAGAAGTGGTGGAACTTGCTGCCTCCTGAAGCAAAAGACATTCCATCTGTCGACTGCGAGGATTTATTGTTGATCCAAGCATTGCAATGCCCCAGCAGCAGAAGTCAGACAGTGCTGGCATGAATTCTGTGACATGGAGGCTGGTACACGAGAATGATCTTACAACCTGTACCCTACCCCACCTCTAACAACCACTCATTCAAATGATCCGGTCGCACTCATAGAACATGCTGTGAGTCCCAATGTGGTTCTAAAGCAGATGGCCACCCTCCTCCTCTGGGGAGGGAGGGAGGACTGTGAGCTCCGCTGTGCTACCGCCACCTGGGTGACCATGGGTGGTGGCGCAAATGGAATCATGGCTTGGGAGTGTCAGGTGCCTTGTGACTGAGATTCTCACGTACGTGTGCATGTACTTCAGCCACAACCCACTAGGGCATCCAAGGGGAGGGACAAAAAGTGGCAAAAAATGTCAAGGCAATGCGGGATGAAGGCAAACTCCCTTACAGGCCCTGCATCCACCCACTAGGTAGTTGACTTCCACATCCCATACCCGGCCTCTCTAGACTGTGTGTGTGTGGGGGGGGGATGGGAGGGGGAATCCCCAACTCCAGAAAATATGCAGTGAGATTTTATTCAGGAATGTAAACAAACATGTTTTTTAACATCAGCATGGTGGACAGCCTGTTTTTCACTTTTAAAAAGGAAAAGGAATCGGAATCAAACCACCAGCAATACCTACAATCTTTACAGACTGTTACCAGTCATAACATGTGTTTTTTAAGCTAGAGACAATTTGATGCCTGTGGGGGTTGGCAGTGTCTCTTTAATTTCCTTTTACAACATCAAATATGCAAAGATGTTCTAGTGCTCTTAATATCCTGGTAAAAAGTGTGCTTGGTGTTACATGATATTTACAGCTAAGGTTTTACCTTCTGACACAGTGCCGTTAACAGACGCCCCAACACTTCACTGTCACACAGGACTTCATCCAAAGGTAAAATCCCAGCTATAGGTATTTTGCAAAATCAAGTACATTTTTTACCAAGATATTAGGAGCACTATAACACCTTTGAATATGTGCTGTTGATAATGGAAATGAACTGCGAGTCATACTAGCTACCGACATTCTTTCAACAGATATCCAATGTCTGTTGTAGGACTGAATCATTCTGACACTGCAGCACAAATAAATTGAATCTGATCAGCATCTTAGGAGGTCTTCTCTTTTTTTGTTCTGGGATCCATGAGTATACCTTGTTGTATTTCTTTCGATGTTCTGCTTACCTTGGTATGGCTGCATCTATTAGCTGCAGAGTCCCGCTGTTGGTTTGCCACCCCCCCCTTTCAGGTTTCAAAAAGATCTGCTGTCACAGTACTCACTAATGTTATTAGTGTGCTCCAAAAATACCAATTTTTACAATATGCAGCTCTAATGTTGATCATTGTTGTAGTATACATGCTGTTCATTATTCTTACGTCTTTCTGGGAGTAAGTATAGTACAATCCAGTGACATGGACTGTCTATTTCTGACAGATATAACAACAGTCTAATTATTAAACAGCTGATTTGTAATGTTTATTGACATTTTATTACTGAATAATTGTGGGGGACCTTTTGATGTTAGTCAGTAGTTTAATAAGCAAACCAGTGCTTATAGAAAAATGCACATGGTTGAAAACAAACCACAATTGCAATACATGATTTGCATATTAAACTAGCACAATGAAACTGTTTTTTGAAATATAGATTTAATCTCAATACATACAATAAATTCTGGCTGGAAGAAAATCTGATTACTGTGGAACACCCATCACTAAAGCATTCTCTTTTCACTGGGCACAGAGTCACACCATCCACCAGAAAAAGATTATCCTTTTCTTTTACAGCTGTCAGATCTTGAAAGGAGTTTGTGCTGACAGAAGGCAGACGGTACCAGAGTTCAGCTGAATCACGATCGCAAATCTGAAAGCCTCAAAATACATATACTGCACCTCCGCAAACTACTGTGTTTATGGTTCTTTCAACTAGAATAGCATCAGACAGTCAAGCTGCTTTGTAAATTTGAACAATAAATAAAATTAATTAGCTGAAAACAAAACAAAAAAGACATGTCAGCTGCATAGACAAGCATTTGTCAATGCCGAACGTTTGATGCAGTGGAAGATGTCTGCCCCTGCACCTTGTTTATAGCCTTGAGGTACTTGAATGCATGTATCATGTTCCCCCGCTCTCTCCTTTCCTCCAATGAGTACATGTTGAGATCCTGTAATCTCTCCTGATATGTTCTGTATTGCAAGCCATGTACCATCTTGGTTGACTTTTTGTGAAATGCCTCCACCCTGTCAATGTCCGTGTGCAGTTGTGGCCTCCACAGCTACACACAGCACTGTAGGATAGACCTCACTAGTGCATTATGCAGTAGCATCACCACCTCACATCTTTTGCTAATGGTACCTTTCCCTATGCACCACAGCATGCCACTGGCTCTTCTTGCAACATTTTTGCTCTGTTTTGACACCTTAATGTCATCAGAACTAATAACATCTAGGTGCTTTTCTTTCTTGGTGATTGTCAGCATCCCCCCCCCCCCCCGTAACTCTCCCCAGGTTCCCCTCTTCCCAGGTGCATTATTTGCGCTTATTTGCATTGAACCTCATTTACCACTCCTCAGACCATTTTCAAGCCTTTCCATGTCTCTGCTCATTTTCTCCACCCCTTCTGGAGTATTCACTCTGTTAGAGATGTTGGTGTCATCTGCAAATAGGCAGACAGACCTTTCCTTCTAGCCCTTCCATAACGTCTGTAATGAAGGCATTGAATAGGACTGGTCCCAGGACTGATCCCTAAAGTGCCCTGCTGATCATCACCCTAACCCTGTATTGATTCCTTTTACCACCACCCTTTGCTTCCTGTTCGTCAGCCAGTTTCTAACCCAGAGTATCAGCTTATGCCCTGTGGCCAGACTACCCATCTTGTTAATCAGCCTTCTATGGTGGTTGGTGTCCAAGGCTTTCCTGAAATCAAGGTAGGTGATGTCTAGCGCCCCTCCTCGATTTGCTTCCTTACTGAGGCATTAGGGTTTCTAACCCTAACGCCAACCTCTACCCCCACCCTGTAGAGACTGACAGGCATTGGGGGTGTGCCTTTGGGTTGTCAGCTGCAACGCTTATATCATTCAACCTCACAGCACCCCGCAGACACAGGTGTCATGGTGCGCCTTGGGGTCTTCGGGCCTTAAACTCACTCCATTGCATAAGGAAATAAGCTGAGATGGCTGCACTATAGGAGAATAGGGTGAACTTAGGGCTGAAGAGCCAAGGCACACCTTGATGCCTGTCACTGACTGCAGGATGGGGTGGGGTGGAATGGTGTGAGCATTATGATCGATGACCTAAGTCACACCCCCCGACACCTGTCAGTCTCTACAGGGTGGGGGGGGGGTTGAGATTTACAGTTGAAAACCCTAATGCCCTGGGTGTTTGTTAATATTTTCACTCCAAAGTTTCAACATGGGCTTTTTGGGACCCCACCTCATGCACAGTGGCACTATCATTTTGTTACTCAATCCCGAAAGGTGATTTTCTGCTGCGACTGCGTCATTCGGTGCCACAGGAAAGAAAACACATTTCAGGCAGAATGTGAAAAATGACAGCTATACTGCTCATTAGGTGGTGTGAAAAAATGGCAATGCTGAATATTTGGAGTGAAAACACAAAAATTTGCCAAAGTTATGCATATGCATAGCAAAATTTCAACAACCGCACGTAACTTGGGCATTTTTGAATATTTTTGTACCAAATTTTCAACATGGTATTTTTGGGACCCCACCTCATGAACAGTGACACTGAGGTTTTGCTAATCCATCCCAAAAGTTGATTTTGCAAAGTGACTGCGCCATTCTGCGACACAGGTGCGAAAACGTGTTTTAGGCAGGATGTGAAAAATGACAGCTATACTGCTCATGAGGTGGTGTGAAAAAATGGCAATGCTGAAAATCTGCAGTGAAAATATTAAAAATTGGTGAAGTTATGAGCGAGCATAGAAATGGATGCATGCTCTTAATGCAGTCATTTTTTGGAATTTTTTCACCAAATTTGCAACATAGGCTTTTAAGGACCCCACCTCATGAGTAGTGGCACTGTTGTTTTGTTACTCCATCCTGAAAGGTGATTCTGTGTTGCAACCATGAAATCACCTTTTGGGACAGAGTAACAAAATGACAGTGACAGTGTTCACGAGGTGGGGTCCCAAGAACCCCATCTTGAAAATTTGAGTTCAAAATTCCAAAAAATGTCTGAGATAGCAACCTAAGTTGAAACCCCCATTGACTGCCATTATATGGTGCTTACATTTGATTTCTCAGTTCGCTGGTCGGATTTGATGAATGCAGCCGTGTTCCCGGTCCAGAGAAGATCGCTACTCCAAACCTCCGGAGGTAAGTATGGGGTAAGGGGGGTGTGGGGAGGTGAGGTGTGCAGAGGGTGGGTGGGGATGGTGGAGGGGGGACTGGGGAGATGATGAGGGACAGTTTTCATTTTTAACAGGTAAAAAAACCCCTCAGGGGACAGTTTTCTTTATTTTACAGATTAAAAAAAACAACATTTAGGTACATTGAGGTGGGCTCCCAGTGTGCCACAATACTGTGTGTATGTGTGTGTGTGTATGTGTGTGTGTGTGTGTGTGTGTGTGTGTGATGCTGGCATGAGGATTAGGCACCCTGATGTCGGCTACAGGAAATGGGTTGGGGGGGGCACAATCAACACCGGGAGTGAGCATCCTGGTGTCGGTAACAAAAAAAAAAAAAAGAAAAAGTACAATAAATTATTTCAGTACACTGGGGTGGGCTCCCAGTGTGCCACATTAATGGGGGGCAATGTGACGACACGGGGATGGGGCACCCCGATGACAGCTGTAACAAAAAGCCACATGGTGGCTAATGTTGAGGGGGGGGCGAGATGTCAGCACTATGGCTACAGTTGAAGCTTGAGGGGGTTCAGAGGACCGAGGATTGAGATAAAGATAGAATACAGGGGCCATAACTCCTGCCATGCACATTAGTGTGTACTCTAATGCACATGGCAGGAGTTTGGGCTACAAATGACGCACTCACATTGGAGCAGTTCATTTGTTTTAAGTCTGTTGTGGCCACGTCAGCAGAGCTGAACTGCTGTCATGACCAGTGTGGCTGGTCATTGGTGTACACTGCCACACCTATTGCAGATGCAGCTGTAGTTGGCATCGCAGTGACACGCCTCTCATTTCCTGTTACTGTCCCAAAGCGTTTGGTGCACATGCACATCAAACACAAAAAAAGAGATGATTATTTTATAGTTTCTGGTGTTACAAAGCAGTTTCACAATCTCATCCATTACACTATGTGCAACCGACGATGCAGACAAAAGGAAACTGCACAATAGCAAATGCTCAGTTTTAAGTCCCAGTAAATAGCAAAATAAACCTACTGTATATTTAGATAAGTTTGTATATCAGTACATATGTGCACTGTAAACATACTTGAATTATGCAAGCACTTCATAGGGATAGGGATCGATAATCATTTTCAAAAGCAGACTCCCAAGTCTGTAAGTACAGCAGCCAAGCTGAAAACATTTGCAACAGCCATGTTGAAACCTACAAGATAATCCTGCATTTATTTAATCTTTATTATCAAAAAAAAAGTTGAAAGCATCAAGCAAGAACAAATATTGTTTACTGATTAAACTTACTTAAACTGCAAGTACACTGAAGCAGCTAATCAACAACTCAAGCAGGCACCTATCTCTGCACTCAAGACACTTCACCAGCAATTAATGGCAGGGGCAGAATAAAGTGTTCATGCTGAGTATTTGCCAAAGTCCAGAAGTCGACATGGTAATCACAGAATGAGTTTCAAAAACAACACAAAATAAGCATAAAAAAGTAAAAGCAGGCTAATGTAAGTTAATAAACATGAGAAATAAATGTTCACATAGTAGCCAGCATCTAGTGGAAGCCAACAGTGCAACCATTCATTTACTGTCCACACCAGTAGCAGGTTCACCTAGACAGAGAAACAGAAAGAGGTCGATCCACCGTGTGTACCATTTTAAGTTCATTGGTAGTTTAGAAAAAGACAGTGGCATGCATTCAAAACCCCAGCTAAAGGTAATGTTGGCATACCTGTTTTAAGATGAAAAATGCCTTTGCCTTTTAAGTGCAACTCAATCTCTCTGGGGGGGGAGGGGTCAAGCTCAGGTGTGCATTCCTCCTTCAGTGCACACAGTTCAAATCTCTAAGAGCTTGAGCCATCGGCATCAGTTCAAAATACAGAACACAGACAGCAACTTCTCTTGTTCAAGGAGCACTCTCACTCCACGGGCTTCTTGCTGACATCTCATTCCTCCATACTCTACAACTGCTGAACCACATATAAACAACTGCTTGTAAAACGCCACACTCCAAAATCTAACCCCAGCAAATATGGACCGTCAGGTACCTTTTCATAAAAAAAGTAAAAGCTCAGGCACCGGTGATAGCAAACATTTGTAAATACTCCCTGCCACTGCTCCACTGGGACTGAAACTTATGGAATGGGGTCAACTAACTTCAAACCTTTGCGCCAAAATGTAAGTGTACATTTTTTATTACTTCCTATCTAGTAAAAAGTGAATGGTGTTTCTGCTGCTTGTTGCCCACTGCCAGTCTTTTGTTGATACTGTCAGAGCTTGCATGGACATTGGGAGTGGAGCCGATGGACTTTGCGGCAGAGTACTTCAAAATTAAATAAAGGTCACTGGCTGGGGGGGGGGGCAAGATGGTGAAGATCTCCAGCTGCTGCCCATGGAACTGCAACAGAAGCCTGACACTCAGACGGGTGAAGATGAAGCTGGTTGCTGGGTGGAGTCATGTACATGAAACGAGCCAGCCTCTGTCTGACAGAAGCTGCCGATTCATTTCAAGTACAGACAGTTTTCAACGAGCAAGCTGTGAGTAGTGTCACCAGCAGACTGTCTGGTCATTGTTCTGCACTGCCAAGCCTCTAGGCGTTTCGGCTTCAATTGGCTCAGCAGTGACACACCTCTGAAATTGCCCATTGTCACAAAACATTTGGTACACAAGCACAGCAAATGTAAAATGAGTTATTTTATTAAGGTACTCACTGGGACTCCATTATAGTGCATGGTGAAGCTTTGTTGTGTATGGAATTCCATGCACCATAAAAAGTCATTCTGCTTCAGTAGTGACGTTCCTACTGCAGCAGAATTACTTTTTGTTCTCCTGCAGTATCGATGTCACAGGACAATGCATCCACTGAGCTGTCAGACACACTAGTACCACTCACGCTGTACTGAAGCATGCAGAAAGTAGTGCTTTAAAAAAAAAGAGGTGCCAGTGAAATGAGTAGTACACTAACAGTGACAGAGTAAAACTTAACAGGAATGGTTTGAAGGTGCCAGGTTTGAACACACAGGGAATCAGAAGCCAGTGAAAACAGGGAATGGAGAAGTTGCAAGCCTTATTGTAAAAAGAACCTAATATCACATGAGCTGCCAGTTATGGAAAATACCACATTTCAGGTTGTTTTGTGGTATCTAAAATGGAAAGTTTTGAGTGAGTTGTATTATAGGCAGAATATTAAGAAGCTGCTAAAAGCTGGCCCATTGGCGCAGCGGTTGGATTTCTGCTTGTGACACCGGCGACCTGGGTTAGGGAATGGACCTGAGTCGCTGGCCGGCCGGCTGGGGGGAGAAGGATGGAGCATCCTGAGGACTGCTCTCTTTCTCTGGGGGGAGGGTGGGGAGTAGAGATGGGCGAAGCGGCCCCAATTTGCTCCGTGAAATGGAACGCAGAGTGAAAGCGAATTCTCGGAGTGCTCTGCAACGCGAAGCGGAGTACTTTGCATTATTAATGGATAACGCGAAATCCATTGAAAACAATAACTTTGCGTTACTCCGCCTTCCCAAACCACTACTCCACTAATTCTTAAGGCGAACATTGAAAACAATATACTTTGCCATGTTTTTAAGCTCCAAAGGTGAATTTTGCAGTGATTCATGGGATTTCAGGTCACATGGGCTCTAGATTGTTCTGCACAGCCTCAGTTTGGGGTAGTATGTGTAGAAAGCTGTAGGAGACAATCTGCTCTGGGAGCTATCTGTGATTCAAACCTTCTAAAAGCTGTAAAAAAAGCCTTTTTGAGGCTTTTTTTTTTTTGCTGAAACTTTAGTCCATTGATTATAGGAAACCCTCCTGTGCTCATATCATTGAGCGTTTATTGTTTGTGTGTCTATTTTGAATGTTAATGTGCAATATTCAGTCTGTGTACTGAGAGACAGTGGAAGTGTGCTTTGGGGGAAGGGCGTATCTGTGGTGTAGGTAGATTAACTTGGAGAAAAAGACAGTGCTTTCTGTTTTGGTGATATTTTTCTTGTATAACTGTGTTAATGTACACACAGTAATATTTTCAATAATTCTTGCCATTTTTTGCTGATTGTTGTGGTGCAGCAGTGCATAATTTTAGTTTGTTTAAAATATGTGGTTATATTACTGAAGTTTTCAATTTGTTACACGTTACTTAGTGTGTGTGCGAGTATGTGTGTGATGCGTGTCATCAAATCAGACATCTTTTATTGAGCCACATAGTTTCAGTAATGTGAACCTGCTATCCACTGCAGCTGTATAATTTTTTATACTTCTTTGTGGTAACTTTACTGGTACTCGTACTAGTGACTCTTACTGCAGCAGTGCAGTACACTGCCCCGGCCTGCCCCAACCGGCCCGCCCCAACCAGCAAAGATATTCTTTTCCAGATTTGAATTTCTGATGGTGAGCACTGGTTAGATGTTGTGCCTTTGCATCTGCATCTCTTCAGTGCGCAGCGCAATCTTAATCTGTCTGTACATTTGCATCTATTTAGGGCCCAATCTCCATCTCTAACTTAAGTCACAGTTGTTTCTTTGGCTTCCTTTCAGAGTATTGGACAGGTGTGGTGCATAATTCAGCGTGAACATTGCACTCATTAATATGCGTTTTTAAGTCAGGACCATCACCAGGAGTCACTCATGATACAAATCACATTCTTCATCATCACGGTCACAAATGCAGTCACAAATTACGATTTATGATCACATCACGAATCACAACAGTAATTTTTTTTTACTAGTTACTTGGATGTATTGTAAGCCTGTTTTGTAGTATCTCTCCAGGCTTCACCACCCCACCATTGTACTCATTAATGAGTGTTTTTAAGTCAGGGAGTTGGACAGTGTCTGCAGTACTTACACAGACTAGAAAGAAAACGGCACCCATGCAGTTTAGCACAGTATACTTCCACTGCTCAGAATACATGTGGAAGACAACAAAAAAAGGACATAATTACATACAAGGGTCGGGGATGGTGGAGGAATACATTTTATAACACAGCAAGGAAGGTGTGGGGTGGGCACATGGTGTGAGGAAAAAAAAATTAATGTGAGATCCCATGCTGATCCAGCAGCAGTTCCAGCATGGACATAATTTGCAACTGATGTCCCTCTATGTAAGAAAAATAAAATTTACAGAAAGAACAAATTAAGTAAAAAAGAGTACAGACAGAAAAGACAAAAAAAATGTAGCTTTTAAAAAAGCTTTTGGGTCTAAATCAAAGTTTAAATCTCCTCCTCGTTCTGATCTCAAAGTATCAGCAGTCACAAAATACACTCCTCTCTTTCTCCGTCTGCACAGGAAAAAGTAAAAGTGTCTGCTTGTATGATTCACTTTCTTCCTGCCTAGCTAAAGCGCATGTGACTTACAGTACTGTAAGCCATGTGATGTGTTGGGGGGGGCTGCCAAATCTGAAACACCAAGTGAATCACTTAGAATCATAATGAGTCCATTAAAAACAATGACTTTGCCTTACTCGCATTGCCATGCTGCCTTAATGCGAAGTGGTAATGACAAGGCGGAGTGAGCACTTTGCATTGCCCACTCCACGTAGCGGAGTGGCAACACGAAGTGCCCACTTCGCGTTCACTTCGCCAGCAGAACTTAAATTCGCTGCATCTCTAGTGGGGAGTGTGTCTGGCATCAATAGACCCCTGATGGAGGCCGGGGGTTGCACAGCTACCAGTGCCTAGCATGTTCAAGGAGTGGGTCAGATGCAGGATGTCATTGCACGTCCCCACCCCTAGGGGAAAAAAAACAGGAAAAGAGTAGCTGCCAGTCGCCCTCTATGAAGCCTGCCATGGCTTCAATTAGACCCCAGGCTGGCTCTCTGACCTCTCCCATTGTGTGTGGTGCTGGGGAGTCTGGTGTCACAACTCCACCCAGGGGGTCAATCCAGGGGATATTGGAGGGTTGCGGCCATTGTGGGGGTGGAAGCCTGTGGTCCGTGACTAGGCTGAGGTACCGGGCGGCTGGCGGCAGGGGAGTAAATAGAGAATTTAAAAAAAAAAAAGAAGCTGCTATAAAGTCATAGTGCTTACAGTACAACAAGCAGGTAGTAAGCAAGCTGCTGATTCCTGTCATGGGTCATGGAAAGTGATGTGCTAGGAAATCCGTGTTATGTTCACAGTGCTACAGTAACGTATATGAAAAATAAATTATGCTCCTGTGTAATATTTGCACCATACACAATAAAAAATAATGTATGGGAGCCCCAATACCTGAAATGTAGAAACATAGAAACGTAGAAGATGATGGCAGAAGAAGACCTGTGGTCCATTGAGTTTGTCCAAGTAAGGTATCCCGGGACCTATTATGCACTGGTGTTCTATCCTCCTAGACACCCAGCCTAGCCCTTGCCAGTGCCATGTGTTTGTTTCCAATACTTGTCCCAGCCATGCTTAAATCTTGATACTGACTTTGCAGCCACCACCTCGGGAGGTAATCTATTCCAAGGTACCACCACCCTCTCTGAGAAGTAATACTTTCTGATGTCCCTCTTGAACACTCCACTTTTCAGTTTCCACTCATGCCCTCTTGTGGTAGAATTGACGGTCCTGGTAAAAAGCTGCACTTCTGGCACCTTGTTGATGCCTTTAAGGAACTTGAAGGTCTCAATCATATCCCCCTTCTCCCTCCTATTCTCTAGTGAGTACAATTTCAGAGTCACAAGCCTCTCTTCATAGGTGATTTCCTGAAGGCCATGTATCATTTTTGTTGCCCTTCTCTGGACCACTTCCAATCTATCAATGTCCTTTCTTAGGTGAGGCTTCCAGAATGGTACGCAGTACTCCATATGAGGCCTCACTAATGACCGGCAGAGTGGCAGTATCACCTCTCTGTCCCTGCTGTCTATCCCACTGCCAATGCAATGCATCCTAACACCCTGCTAGCCCTGCTCTAAGCCTTATTGCACTGACTTTGTTGCTTGAGGTTGTCCCTAATGATGACTCCCAGATGACATTCCTCAGCAGAGGAGCTCAGCTGGACTCCGTTTAGTCAGTATTCTTCCTTGGGGTTGTTCCTACCCAGGTACATCACCTTACACTTCTTAGCATTGAAGTTTAATTGCCATATTTATGACCACCTTTCCAACTTCTTAAGGTCCTCTTGCAGTTGTCTGACTCCCTCCGTACTATCCACTCTTCCGTTGAGTTTCGTGTCATCCACAAACAGAGTGATGTTGCCATTTACGCCCTCACTGATGTCACTAATGAATACATTGAAGAGGACTGGCCCCAGGACTGACCCCTGAGACACCCCACTAGCGATCTGCCTCTCATTAGATTTCACCCCATTTACTACCACCCTTTGTTTCCTGTCCCACAGCCAACTCTATACCCACTTTACTATTTGTTCTGCTACGCCAAGGTCCTCTAGCTTTTTTAAGAGGCATCTGTGCAGGACTGTGTCAAATGCCTTACTGAAGTCAAAGTAAAGCAAGTCCACCACATGACCCCTGCCCAACTCCTTGGTCACTTTGTCAAAGAACGTAATAAGGTTCATTTGACATGGCCTGCCTGTCACAAACCCGTGTTGTTTGTAGTTCTGGAGGTGATTTACTTTGAGGTATTCCACTAGATCTTGCTTAATAAGGGCCACCATAAGTTTACCCACTACTGATGTGAGGCTGACTGGCCTATAGTTACCGGTATCTTCCCTGTCTCCACTCTTGTGCAGTGACATCACGTCAGCCACCCTCCAGTTGTCTGGAACTACCCGTGACTCCAGTGACATGTTGAACCGGTGCGCGAGAGGCACTGCCAGCTCTTCTGCAAGCTCCCTAAGCATGCTAGGGTGTAAACCATCAGGGCCAGGGGCCTTGTTGGGTCTGATATCTGAAAGACCTTTCCTGACCCTGCCTGTGGTGAACTCCTGGGTGGACATTCTCTGAACCCCTCTGGTCTCGGCTCTGATACCACTGTTTGGCAGTGGGCCTTGATTCTTCCTCATGAATACTGAGCAAAAGTGTTCATTTAGGGCCTCAGCTTTTTGTCCGCTGTCCTTCAGAGCTTCATCCCCCACTTTTAACCTTACCATTCCCCCCCTTCTTCCTTTTTTCACTGATACAGTGGAAAAAGGTTTTCTCCACTGATTTGACTCATTGAGCAATTTGCAGCTCTTTTGCTGCTTTGGCCTCCCTCACTATTGTCCCATGATCCCTCACCAGAAATATATCTCTCCAAACTTGTTCCTGTTGGATGCACACTGGCAATATTTATTAAGGCACGTAAATTATATTTACATTCCCAACTTCATCTTTCAACAGTATGCAGTACAGTACAGTACAGTATAAACAGATTACTTCAGTCTGCTTCTTCCTTCGGGAAACTTTCTTCTGACTTGATCGTCTTCTCCTTGCTTGTAGCACTTTGGGGTCCAGACACGCTCTGATCCTGCACTCCCCCCCCATCATCACCAGAACCAGGTACTACCCCTAGGTACCCCCACTTGGTACCCCCACCAGGTACCCCCACTTACCCGGGCCCGACCAGCACAGGGTCAGTTCCCGGTCCATACCCCTCTAGGTCCGGACATGTGATCCGACCCCAGATTTCCTATTTCCTCCCCTCCCCATGTACTTCCACGCCTGGGTTCCTCTGTCCCAAACCTGTGCTGCCTACCCCCTCCTCCTCTCCTGCCCCCCTTTTCCCTTTTGCTCTCGCTCCCTCCTCTCCCTTTTCTTGTTTTCCTCCTTTTCTGTGGCCTACCCACTGCCCCTCTGCCAAGGTTCCTTTCCGCCCCCGGGACCATCCTCTGCCCTTCTGCAGCTCCCCTGACCCCATACTGGGGCACACCAGGTACCATGTTTTTATACCTTCCACTCCCTTGCTGTGCCAGCCAGAGGCAAAACCTCCACTGCCTAGTTCAGGGTGGGTGGATGGGGAATCTTTTCCCAGCAGAAAGAGGGAGACCAGAAGGCTGCAAGCCCTTACATAGTCCCCTGTGGCCCCCATCCTATCCCCCCATAGCCCCTCCCCTTGACCAATTAGGAAGCTCTCCTATCGCCTGGTCATTGGACCCTCTGTGACCTCACCAACCCCTCCCCTTTCCTATCCCCTTTCCTATCCCCCTTCCCCCCATCCCTTCTAGCAGGGGGACATTAGACAAATAGGCCTGCCTTTTAATTATCCCATGATCCCCCACCAGAAATAAATCTCTCCAAACTTGTTCCTGTTGGATGCACGCTGGCAATATTTATTAAGGCACGCAAATTATATTTACATTCCCAACTTCATCTTTCAACAGTATGCAGTACAGTACAAACAGATTACTTCAGTCTGCTTCTTCCTTCGGGAAACTTTCTTCCAACTTAATCCTCTTCTCCTTGCTTGTAGCACTTCGGGGTCCAGACACACTCTGATCCAGCCCCCATCATCACCAGAACCAGAGTACCACCCCAGGTACCCCACTGGTACCACCACCAGGTGCCCCCACTAGTACCCCACCAGGTACCCCACACCTGGACCAGACCCATACAGGATCAGTTCGGTCCATACCCCTCTGGATTTAGGACATTGAGCAGACCCCAGTTTCTATCCCTCCCCTCCCCATGTACTTCCACGCCTGGGTTCCTCTGTCCCCAGCCTGTGCCTCCCCCTTTTTCCTTTTTGCTCCCCCTCTACTGACCCATCTCCAGCTTGCGAAGGACGATGGGGCTCCCCCCTTGCAGGCTAGAAACAAACCTGGGACCCATCAATCTCTTTAGCATCTCTCCCCCCATTACTCCAACAGGCTTCCAGGAGGGCATCTGCCACTGGGATACCCACCTAATATGCTGTATAGGCATACTCTCTCCCCTATGCAATGCCCCCGATATGAGCGTGGACCCCCCCACCTTTTTTCTGGCCTTGCCCCCCACCACCCAGGCCATTGCGGCCTGGCCAGCACCACTTTGGGGGAATGAAGCTCTCCTGGTGCCCCCTGCATAGCTGTTCATGCCTGCCCCCCTTTCCCCTTGCTTCAAAACCCTTCTCCTCCCTTATCTTGCCATCTCCTTTTGGTTGATACCCTCAGTGGGGCTCCATCTAGCCCCAGCCACCGGCCGCCCATCTGCGGCCCCACCTGGCCCGTGCTGGGCCCCATTAGAGGGCACTTCCTTCCTTGTGCCTCTCTATATCTAGTGCCTGTTCCAGGCCATCGTTGCCTCAGCATACCCCCAAGATGTGTTGCATGCCACCATTTTCCTTTTTTGCTCACCTTGCCACCCTGGTGGGGCTCCCCTAGACCCCCAGCCCTCAGCTGCCCCTTCACAGCTCCTAATGTATTGCCCCACATGACCAAGGCCTTGTGGACAGCATTCTTTTTCCTTGCCTGCTCCACTATGCGTCAAACCTGCCCCCTCAAAACCCCTACTCTACCACGGTTCATGAACCTTGCTGACCCATACCCTGTCAGCTCCACATAACTCCAGTGTCATGAGCCGGGTCCTCAGGTTTCCCTTCCACTACTTGGGATCCCAAGTTCCTGCATGCTCCTCCACTTTTGCTTGAGGCTTCCCTAATAGTCCCCTGCAGTATAACTTGCAACAGATTGCAATGCCCTGGATTCCTTAATTGCTCCTGCACTCCTGCTCAGCAACCTCTTGCTAGCGGACCTACATTTCTGGTATGCACCCCAGTTTTTCCCCTGCAGTTCACGCAGCATGGTGTTTGGGAGTGGTACACTCTTGCTATACCCAGCTGCCAGTGCCCTCCACACTCTGCTTTGTTAGGAGAGCCACCTGGTGTAATAGATGGATCCACCTCCCTGTATTGCTGTGGCTGGCTGGTTTCACCCAAGGGCAATAACCTTCATCATCCTGCTGGTCACTGCCCTCCTGACCTGCCTCTAATAGTTCCCCAGTTCCGTGCACTGCTGATCAGCTGGCCTTCCCCACCGAATCTCTGTTCTAGCTCATCCAAGCTCTCCACTTCTCCTCCTGCCTGTCTGGTCTGCCCTCCCCTCCCTCTGGTGCATCGAAATCCTTTTGGGCATCCTCAACCTTTCCCAGAGGAATTTCTTTGTTCCAAAACCCCTCAGGGTCCCTTGCTGCATGGTTCAAAATCTTTCCCCCTTGCACAGGTGGATGCCAGCCCTCCGCTCCACTGTATGAAGATCGCCCAACCAGGTGTGCCCAACCTTGGCCCCAGGCCCACTTTTGTATAAACCTGTCCTTGTCCCAACTTGAGGGATATGCCACACACCCCTGGGCCTATACGGGACCACCACATCCCCAGGCTTCCTGTCTGCTGGTACCATCCTCCATCATCCTGCTGCCCTTCCCTCGGCATGTATTCACTGTCCTTGATCACAAAGATGGTGGCTGGTCTCCATTAGCCTTTACCCTAACCCCCTCTCCATGTCCTCCCCTTCCCCCTAGTTCTGCCCACTCAGGGTCCTAGGGGTCTCTCCCACTTTTTTCTACCCCTTCCTCTCTACCTGGGAAACATGCCAAGGATGGCCTGGGTGAGTACCCCCACTAACGGCTTTGCCCGAGAGTAGGCCGATGCAAGTGGGAACCGTGGGCCTCCCACATCCATGACTCCTGGTCATACAGCCTGGGGCCCCAAGACCATTGTGCCCTACTGCCCCCAAAAGTAATTACTGAGACTGTATTGCCTCTTGTCTGTCAATCCATACTGGATTATTCTTTCCTTCATCTGCCCATGCTCCAGACCGGCCTCCTTTTTCCGGGATACATCAGCAACTTGTTGGGAGACCTTCTTCCAGGTACCCTGTAGCACCTCTACCTGTGACCTTAAACCAGTCCTCCACCCCTGGACCAAGGCCCCCAAGTTAACCCCCCCATCTCTGGCATTCATTGTGGACAAGAACATTTTGCCCAAACACCCCCATGCCCCTTATATGTTACCGGTGTATATAGTAAACCTTTCTGGCCCATGGCCTGGCAGTGGCCACTGGTACATTCCCTTGGTACCACCCTAAGTGTACCGCAGGCCTTAACCACCTTGGTGTTCAGAAAGGGTTGAGTCACAGTGTGTATACCTCTCCTAATGCTCTTGACCTTGTGCTTTAATGGCGATCTCTTCCATACTGGGTTGGGGAAAACTTCCCCTGCTGCTACTAGCTGAAAACCCGTTAGGCCTCATACTGGCTTGAAATTGCCCTGATGCTCCCTTTGTCCTTAATCTGCATCCTCTGAAAAAATGACCTGGCTCAATTCCGCCTTTTTGCCTCCTTGCTTTAACAACATCACAGAGCTGCACTCCCAAAGAGACTACCTCATTCCGGCTCTGGTTGGTCTCCAAAAGTTTTTTGTTTTGTCTTTTTTTTAAATTTTGTTTTGCTTAAGGGCATGGCCATCCATTTTGCTGAATGCACCCCTTAGAACAATTCACCTCAGTACTTGCCCTGGGACCAGCCCCCAATCTGCTTCTCCCCTTTTTTTTTCAGACTGGCTTGATACCTTTTGAAAACTATCTAAAACTACCCGACCCTAAACCTAGGAAGGTCCTTCCTTAGCCAGGTTAGGCCTGTTCTCCCTGGAAGTGCCTATTTGCCCCCCCCCCCACAGCCTCTATGTATGCAGCAGGGACTTTCATGGAGACCCTATCACTGGCTATAAGCAATGTACTTTATTTAACTCTACCCAACCTGGCCCTGGATGGCCCGAGTCAACTCCCCAGTTTCCGCCAGCCACTTCGGAGGGAGTTCAAAGTCAAAAACATTCCATTGCTCTGCATGTGCACCTGTTGTATTTTAGCCCCTTTAGCTGCTTCAGTATCAATTAACCTGCCTGTTTCCTTCTGATGTCCTATGCGTATCACGTGTACACCCTGCCCTGGCATGTTTCCATTGTGCAACTTATCTGTATCTGCCCTCCCACTCTGTTAGTGCTTGAAAGACCCCATACTAACTGGCTTATCTGACATGCTGCCAGTCTGTCCCACTAGACCTGTACAACTTGACCCAGTGCAATGCTAGCAGGGCCCTGCGCCTCCTACTGGCTCTGTCCGCACAGCCTCGGGGTACACCCCGCCTATGACATACCACCATCAGCCGACCAGCATTGAAAGCACACCTGCTCAGGGTGGAGTGCAGGTACCCCTGCCCCGCAGCAGTCCTGCCACCTGGTGCACCGGGCCATGCCCACACACACTGAGTGACCTCCCGGGCCCGGCGCCCCTGTCCTGCAACCTGCGGCGAAGTGGGGTCCACTACAGCAGCCTGCAAGGCTACCTGAAAGGAGAGCCACACTCACTCTGGCATCTTACCCCCATGCCCTCTCATGACTCTGCTTGGTGGGGGGGGAGCATCAGCACAGCCTGCTAGGCCTCCCAAGAGGAGAGCCACACTCACCAGGCAGATTGCCTCCATGCCCTCTCACGACTCTGCTTGATAGTACCCACCCCGAAACACATCCTGTCCTGCTAGTAAATCCATTTCTCATGTACCTCTCGTCCGGTGAAATACAAGAGAAAACCTCTAAGCGAGTCTTGTCGCCTGCATTCACTTTTCACATCACCACCACCCAGCACTACGTAAGATACTGTACAACTCCCCTCTGTCCCAGCTACATTTCCGCGACTGGAGCCCCCCACCATGGAATGCCTTATACGCCTTTACGCGCTGCAACACCAAGCTCCCCGCCCTCTGTTCAGCTCTTTTGACCCGAGGCCTCTCATCCACTGCACTCAGCGTCCAGCCCATGCCGCCCGGCGTAACTGCCCGAACCAACCCTTGTTCACAAGCCGCACCCTGCCGATCACCCAGCTAACTCCCACTTCCCCTCAGGGCCACTCCCTGCTACCTTCTTCCACCTCATTAAATCTGTACCAGCTCATTCCCTGCCTCGCTACCGACGGTACCCACTGGATCCCCTTTTGCCTTTTCTTGGTTGTTTCTTGGCTATCTATATGCTTATCCATACTACCCTTGTTTCTTTTTTTTTTTTACATCCTCCTGCTGATAACATGATAATTGTTTCCAACAAGCATAGAAAAACATCATTACTTTATTTTACTTGTACAGCATGTCTAGCCTCAAAACATATTTATGGGGGGGGGGGGTGTCTATAGCCCTACAATTCTTTAGGCTTTTGGAAGCCTAAAGCTGCAAGATATATTTTCTGAATTTTACATTTTTTGTTAAAGATAATAGATTTCTCTTGCACCTGGGTTACTGGTTCCCCCAATCTGCTTTTAGGCCTTGGGCCGGCTATGCCCCTCCTCCCAGAACTGGGGCGACAAACACCAAATCCTGCACGGCCTTTCCCCTTAAAAAAAAAAAAAATAAAGTCTGCTAGGCCCGAGCCCATAAACACCAACTACAAATCCTGGGTTCACTTTACCGGCTGTCCTCTCTTTCCATTCCGCTCGCCCTACTGGAGCCCCCCCTCCTCCTTGGCCCATGTGGCCCGAGGTTCCACTGACGTGAGGCCAGTGTCTATCTTGCGACCACCTTTCGAAGACCTTGTCCCGTGGCCACTGTGGCGGTTGTGCAAGGAAGCACACCCATTCATCCCCTCCGCGAGAGCTCAAACGTCACCACAGCTACTGCCGCCCTGTGGCGGGAGCCCCACAAGCTGAAACCTTCTTGGGCTCGGACACCTACTGGAGCCCCCCCCCTTTGCCCACGTGGCCTGAGGTTCCCCTGACACTAAGCCATCCTCTGACTTACGACTCCTCTATGCACACAGTATCCCACAAACCTGCGACCGATGAGTAACACTTGAGGGAAACCCCAGTGTCCCCTCTGTACAGCCAAAATGAGCCCCACAAACCGAAACATACTGGAGCTATACAGGCTGCTGATCATCGCAGCCCATCTGCTCATCCCCCCCCCACCTGCACCAACTCTGACTTGCGACTCCCCTACGCACACAGTATCCCACAAACCTGCGACCGGCTGAGTAACACATGAGGGGAAACCCCCAGTGTCCCCTCTGTAGAGAAAAAATGCATCAAGGCCATAAATTGCTCTCCCATAGCAGGAGCCCCACAAACCAAACATACTGGAGCTATACAGGCTGGCCGATCATCGTGGCCCATCTGCTCACCCCCTCTGCCTGCACCAAATGCTACCACTCGCTCTGTCTCGCACCCCTGATGCACCGCATAACAAAACCTTGCAATCAAACTCCAGCTACCATTGACCTGTAGGAATAATTCTTGTAAAACAGCATACTATTTCCAAAATAGGCCAAACCTTTAGTGCTGCTGAACTTTCAAGAACAAGTACTGCCTCATCACTATATTTTATCTCGTCTGGTTTCCATGTTTTAATTAAAAACCCTTCATACCAAAAAAAACAGCACCTAGACAAGGCAGACAAAAACCTGTTTTCCAACACACTCTCATATAGAAAATGAAGCCAGGGAGCCTTCCTTGCCCTAAGGCCTAGGTTCCCTGGCTAGTGCCTTAACCCCATTGCCAGCGAGTGCTGGGAAGAATCTTTTTCCAGCAGAAGGGGAGACCAGAGGCTGCAAGCCCTTACATAGTTCCTGTGGCCCCAACCCCCTTGGCCCCTCTCCTTGACCCAGTTAGGAAGCTTTCTGCTCGCCTGGTCATTTGACCCTCTCTGACCTCACCAACCCCTCCCCTTTCCTATCCCCTTTCCCCCATCCCTTTGCTTTTGTGGCAGGGGACCATCAGACAAATTGGCATGCCTTTTAATGGCAAGCCCTATTTTCATGGCCTCCTTACCTTTCTGAGTGCAATCCTGCCACTCCCTGTCCCCTTTATGTTGCCTGAACCATTTGTATGCATTCTGTTTGGCCCTGATTGCGTGTGTTACTGGGTGGGAGAAGCACAGTGGTCTTTTAAACTTATTTTTCTTTGCTGTAGTCCTGATGCAGAGTCTTTTTACCTCTAGAACGGTATCCCTAATATCGTTCCATATTTCCTCCACATCTGGCCTGACTCTGATGTTTGTTAACTTATCCCTCACTATCTGCCTCAATCTACCAAAATCAGCCTTCTGAAAGCACAGCACCTCTGTGCTTGAAGTGGTTTTAGTAGCGCCCATGGTTATTTCAAACCAGACTGTATTGTGATTGCTATTTGTCAAGGGTTCTTCCACCCTCACAGATCTAATTTCTTCAGAGTTTGTGAGGATCAGATCCAAGATGGCATCCCTCCATGGTCGGGTTCTTCACTAGTTGAGACAGCAGGCAGTCCTGGAATGTGTCCAGTAAAGCCTGACTTCTGGAGCTTTTGGCTGCTGGGATATTCCAGTCCACATCTGGCAGGTTAAGGTCCAGAACTACCACTATGTCACTTTACAAGCCGCGTTTTGTAACTCCTCAGCTAATTGTTCATCTTTCCCCCTCTCCCTGCCCTGGGGGTCATATATATCACACCTATGCACAATTTCCTTCCTGCATTGGTGGCTAAGTGGACCCAGAGTGACTCAAAGCCCCCCCCTCCAGCCTTGGTGCTTTAATCCTCTGTTGCATCATTTTCTCCCTCACCTAGAGGGCAACCCCCACCACCTCTCCCCACCTGCCTTTCTAAACAGCGTGTAGCCTGGGATGGCCAGGTCCCATTCATTGTTGGCTGTGGCCCAGCTTTCGGTAATAGCTACCAGATCAACCTTTGTGTCTCTCACAAGAGCCTGGAGGTCACTGATCTTTTTGCTCAGGCTCCTAGCATTGAGGCAGACTCCTCGCCATGAGCTAGAATCATGATTCTTGCTGGGCGATTTTGTTTCCCTTTTTCCTGCTGGTTGTTCCTTGGGTTGTTTTTCTGATGCTGGCCCTTTGTTGTATGCTTTGTTTGTCCTAATGTGATTGATGCACTTACGTTTGCTCTCAGTTTTCCTGTTGGGGGAGGGTTTGGCATGGCACACTATCTGTTGCCATGCCTTAGCCTCCTCTCCGATTAGTTTAAATGGTCCAAGTATACGTCCATCTTCTGGGCCGGTGCTCCATGACAGAGTAGTTTTTCCAACTCATGGTTACCATGACAACAGGGACCTCTTGAGTTTTTCTCTCAAGGTCACTCTGTTATCATGGTAACCTTTTGGAGGAAAAACTGCCTTGTTGTGTATGGGCTCGCATACATTATTCTATATATCTCACTCAGGTAGATGATTGTAAGTGATTAAGAATGATAATCTGCATCAATAACATTGCAGTAAACACCTACCAACAGCTGTTAATAACTAAAACACTTAGGTCATGAAATACAGTACCAGTTAGATCATTGCCCCATGGAGCTAGATCTATGTCTTTAAGTGGGTTTTTAAATGCATTTAACAGGTCAAATTAACATTGAGGAGATACAAATGGAATTGGGAATTTAGAAACGTATGCACCAAAGCGGGCTGCTCACTATGGGCCCCATATTCAGAGCCAGCTGGATGTGTGCGCATAATGGTGCACCACACAAAGAAGTTGGGCCAGCCGGCTCTGGCGCAATATTCAGATAGAATGCATGATCGTAACATACCATGCAATCTGTTTGAATATTGGACCCTGGATGCACTGAGCACAGCAGTGGGGTGCCAAGTTCCGCGCAGCGCATCCAGAGTGTAGGGCTGAGGACTGCCCATAGGGGAATGCGTGGCACATACCTGTATATGCCACAACCCCCATGAGTGATATTCAGCTCAAACATGCAAATGAGCCCTTTGGGCATGTGTAGTGCAAAGGGGCCATTTGCATGTCTATCATGGGTTCATTTGCATGGCTGCACCTGGCAGAATGCACCAGGCCAGCCTTCAATTTATGTTAGAATGAAAGAAAGCTCCCCATCCTCTTTTCCATAGTGTAGCAGCCCCACCCCTCCCCAGCCCTGATCTGTGGTAGCAATAAAGAAAAGACCCCAATCCCCTTTTTCATAGTGTATCGGCACCCCCGGTCTATATTAGAATGAAAGAAAAGACTCTGATCCCCTTTTCCATAGTGTAGTGGCCCCTCCCAGCCTCAAACACTGGTACAACAATCCTGATCCCTGTTCCCTGGTGGCTAGTGATCCCCCCACCTTCCACCCTGGTAGGCAGTAACCATTCACCCCACTATTCCATCCCGACCTGTGCCAGCAACTGGCACACCCCTCCTTATCCTGCCATGGCCAGCTGCCAACTGATATGTATTGTAGTGTGTACAGCAAATAGTATGCTCTCATTGGTTGTCACAACCAATCAATGTGCATTATTTACTGTACATGCTCTAATACAGATCAGTCAGCATCTGGCCATGGCAGGGTGAGGAGGGGTGTGTCAGGAGCTAGCATGGGTCAGGACATGGGAGATGCGGGGTGGTGGGTTACTGTCAACCAGAATGGGGGACCACTAGCCACCAGGGAATGGGGATCAGGATCATTCTACCAGTGTTCAGGGGATTGGGTTCTTTTCTTTTATTCTAACACAGATCAGGGTTGGGAAGGTGGGCCGCTACACTATGGAAAGGGGATTGAGGTGCTCTTTTTATGTCTAACACAGATCAGGGCTGGGGGGGTGCTACACTATGGAAAGGGGTTCAGGGAACTTTTTTCATTCTAAAACAGATCAGGGCTGGGGAGGGAGGGGCCACTACACTATGGAAAAGGGGACTGGGGAATTTTCTTTCATTACTAACACTGCTTGATGTTGGGGGAAGGGACCGTGTACCCATCCCTAGACTGTGTGCGGGGCACCACCTGACACTGCACATAGTTACAGTAGAGTTTCAAAAGCATAACCATGTGCTGGCGCAGTCAGCCATAGTTATGCATGGGGGGGGGTTCAGTATTGCTATGCATGGCATATGCACAAGGGATCCCTCATTTTCATAGGTGCATTACAATACTGTGCATGACGACACAGTCTGGTGCGTGATTTAATGCATTTTCTGGTGGTGTTTGAATATGGCCACACCCCCGATGGCCCACGCAAGTCCGGAGATGCAGGGTGCATTCAGGTATGCAATGCACATCTCATCTGAATACATGGAGCTATGTGTTTAAGTGGACATTACTGTTCAAGTGGACTGACTGAGCAGAAGAACAGTCAACACAGGGGAATGGTATCTACACCCTCTGGTCTGCAGCAACTTCAACAAAACATGGTGGCCATTTGACTTGGATCTAATGACATCCAAAAAGGACAATCAACTCCCCTGATTCATTTCCAGACTCAGAGGCCACAAATCAAATAGGATAGTTACCCTATCACTTGACCGGGACTTCAATATGACTTATATACTTCTTTCCATCCCACTGCTCCACAAGGTGCTCTGCAGAATTCAGTGGTAGAGAGCTCAGTTTAAGTTTATTTGTTCCACATAAATGTTATTACAAAATTCATATCAAAATACACCATATGTAGTAAACATATATTTATGCTAATGCAGAACTGAAACAACATTAAGAAAGACAAAAATAAAATCCAGTTATTCTCCATTTAGTATAAAGGAAGGTAGACATAGGCTGGCCCAGTGGTGCTGTGGGCTGAGGTAGTAGATGCCACACCTTGCACCATGCCAGTAATCTTAGTTAGGGAGTGAACTCGGGTCCTGGGTTTGGCCGGGGATGGAGAGGATTGAGGAACTAGGGGAATGCGGAGTGCTCTCCTCTCCTTGGGGGGGGGGGGGCCTGCTGCACCGCTCTTGGGCTGTCACCACTTGTGACATATTGGGAGGTGGCAGAGGGCATGGCACATGCCTCTCCTTGCCTGGTGCTCATTGCACACCCACCAGATCAGGGGAGAAAAAAAGGAAAAAGCCAGCGGGAAATGCTGGCTCATCCTCTGGTCCACACCACCACCCTGGGACTCCCTGTGGATCCAGATATGTGTTATTGGTGGGGGGGCAGCCCTCACCCTTCTGGCCCTGCCACAGGATAATGCATGGGGAAACTACTGCAGGTGAGTCCCGGGGGGGGGGGGACAGTTGCCCGTGGACAGGCTAGGACAGAGTGGGGCTGACTGGCTGTGGAAAGTAAAACTTTTGCAGAAAAAAAAAGGAAGGTAGAGGTCTTAGAAAAATCTTTAAAATGAATGGAAATAGGCACAATTTGCCCATAATTTCCCTGCTGCATGTAACTGATTCTGTCCTCACTGGGATGGATCACGGACATATCATTGCAGCCATATTAATTATTCTAGCCAAAGCATTTGACTCAGGGTCCCAACCTCTCTTTTTGAACAAGCTGAACTCTGCTGGCCTCTTTGCTTCCAGAGTGGTTGGGTTCTGGTCATACCTTACAGGCCGTCAACTGTCATTTCAGGGGGGTGGTGTCCTGTCCCCCCATCCTAGAAGGAGTCCTATAGGACTTCATTCTGGGTCCAGTCCTTTCTTCTATTCTCCTAGATGACCTTCCCTCTGCCTGTGTTACAGTATGTGGATGACATGGTCATCTACACTTCTGGACCTTCAACCTCAGCTGTGGAGGTCCAACTCCAGCATGACTTCCACAATGTGCTGTGCTGTTTCCATGTCAACCAGCTCAGGGCTAATACCAAGAAGACAGTGTCTATGAGCTTTGGCACCAGCTAGATACTGGCAAGGCTCTCACCTTCCCCTGTCTTTTCCACCTTGGATGGCACCCCCCCCCAGAGGTTGTCCTGACTTCAAATACAGTACATTGGTGCATAGCTAGATAGCAAGCTTGACTTCTCTGCCCACATTGTAGCCATACATGCCAAACTTCACCCCAAACTTAGCGCCTTGTACCACAGCAAGAACTGCCTCTTTCCTCTTACCTCTGGCCTGTTGGGAGCTGGTAACCAAAATGGTTCTCTTGGTTTTTGACCATGTGGACATGCTCCATGGTACTGCTCCCTCCTCCTCCTCCCTCGCCAGGCTGGACACCATCTGTAATGCTTTCTGTCAGATGGCTACCAACTTGCCACTCTGCACTCACCATTGCTCCCTCTGTTCTTCCCTTTCCATCCTCCCAATTCCTCTATGTCGCCAGTCCCACTTTTCCACCTTCTTGGCTAAATACTGATTTGGTTCCCTTCCTGCACCTACTGCTCCTCACTTCTTTTCCCATGCCCACTCCTCTTCTTACTCTCTACACACCAGGGATTCCCCCACCTTCTTCATTTCTCATTATCACTTTTGTGCAGGGCAAGCTGATCATCTTCCTTTCATCTGTTCCCTCTCTCCTTACCTTTTGACACCTGCGAAGGAAAATTCCTACTCCCACTTGTACCTGTGTCTCCCCCTCTTGAACCTTCTGACCTTTCTTTCCCCACTGTTTCATTGTGTTTGTTTAATTAATTCAAGCACTGCTCACTTTATTTTAATGTACCTATTATCCCATACTGTTCATCTCATGTGTGACTCCTCATTTAATCTCTTTCATTGGACTGCCAATGTATTTTGTACTTTATACTTCATTTTCTCATTGCGTTTCAGATGTTTGTAATACCTTTATGTCTGTACTCTCATTTCCCCCTCCCCAGGTCAGGTTTTTAAAACAATGATTTTGAGCTCAATACATTCCCTCAGCAGGTATTTATCTAGTAAGAAAGCTGGTAGTGGTGGTGCTAGAAAGACCCAAAACAAAGCTGGAGACAGTGTAGTTCCACTCCAAGTTATTTTTAGATTCATTTTCCTTGACTACCAATAGTTTGAGGGTGGACAATTGTCAATGGTGGTTTGACGCTTCACTGACAATAGCTTAAGGGTGGACAATGATTGTTTATACAGTTTTTGTACTTTAAAGTAAAAGGTTATGTAATCTCTGATATGTTCAGATAACTATCAGAACCTTCTATGGCTTATCAGAGCCTTTTAGAACCTTAGAACCATTTGTGGTTCTGCCATCCCAAATATTGATTACACCAGACTCACCTAGGAGGATTTGTTGTGTGTTGCTAATTGGCATGCTGTTGGCAGAACCCTTGAAACAGCCCAAATGATCGGATCTTCTCACTCAGGGACCCATATCCCACCCAAATCTAGACCACCTGAACCTGATCTCATGGTACCTGAAAGGGATAGACTGCAAAGATAGGCCACTCACCTCAAATCATAAAACAGGGTTTTAAGTAGACAATGGACAATATTTGATTAATGGTGTTAAAAGATGGGCATAAACCTCAAAGAGCCAGCTTACCACAGATTTTAGATTTATTACAAGAAGGTTTACAGAAAGGACTTTCACCTACCTCACTCAGGGTGTAAGTGTCAGCTGTGGGCACTATCAGGGAAAGAGCAGATCATGCAATTCAATGATCCCATCTGGACAGTTTAAGATTTCTAAAGGCAGGTGGAAAATTGAGACCCAAGTCCAAGAAGGTAGTGGCCCCATGGACACTCAATGTAGTTCTGGAAGCACTCGCCAAACCACTATTCAAAGCCCATTGACATAGTGTCTTGGTACACCCTAACCCTGAAGACCATTTTTCTAATAGTCATTTACTCAGCACACAGGGTTACTGAGCAGCAGTACAAGGAATTATCTCACAGAGAGCCCTTTATGGTGTTACACAACGACAGGGTAGTGTTTAGAATGGTTCCCTCCTTAACACCAAAGGCTTCTACTTTCCTTCATACAGTATATCACAGGAGATCTCTCTCCCATCATTCTGTCCTAACCCTAAGAACAGATGGGAATGCTTTCCGAGTATGCTGGATGTAACAAGAGCCCTGAAGTTCTATCTCCATAGAAATGCACCAGTTGGAAAACGAGACAAGCGGTTCATCCTGCATGGTGAGGCAAAGAGAGGCCTTCCAGCTTCTAGGTCTACTATAGCTAGGTGGCTAAAAATAGTGATCAGGGAGGCATCATCTGCACAGGGCTATGAGACTCCTGACAGTTTAAAATCTAACTCTACCAGGGCAGTGGCAGCTTCCTGGGCAAAATGCAACAATGCCTCAATAGCAGATATCTGTCCAACAGCTACAGTACTTGGGCATCGATGCACACATTCACGAGACAGTACTGACTATATGCCCTAGACTCTAGCAGGGCACCTTTTGACAGAAAAGAACTTCAAGTGATTGCCTTTGCATAACCTTTCTTCCACCTGAAGGGATAAAGGCACTCCTTATTAGATCTATAAGGAACCTGGAGTGCTGTAAAGAGTGCAGTATATAACTCCAGTTTGCTCACTTGATAACAGTGATCATATGAACACCATTTACAGCCTTCTGAGTCCCTCCTTGAAGGGTTATGCATCCTCAGTAACTTAAGCAATAAGGCACGACAGGGTGTGGGTTATTGGGGTTACCCACGCCTTGTGTGGTGTGTCACGAGGTGCAGCCGAGTGACTTAACCACACAAGAAATGCATAAATCCCCCAATAATCCACACCCTGGAGTACCTTATTGCAATTATACAATGGACCCATGTGTAAAATAAATGTTAAATGTGTTTAAATATGTTTTTTATAAATGCCATTTTTCAGCCATGGGTTATTTAAGCAATAAGCCATGAGGGGGTGTGGGTTATCAGGGGATTTACCACGGTTGGCATGGTTTGCCCACGAGGTGCAGCCGGGTGGGTAAATCCGACAACCGTGGTAAATCTGATAACTCACGCTCAGTAACTATTACTGAATAATCTATGGTATATTTTTAGAGATACAAAATAATAAAATAACTTTTTTTTTTGTATTTTGTTATTTTATTGTATTTGTTGAGTCCGCTACAAAAAAATAGTCCTTGGTTCTTTGAGTTGTGCTTGATTGCTAGGGTGTTGCTATGGCTGCTGAGCTGGAGGGAGAATACAGGGCTTTCAGAATGATCGTTCATCGCTGCAGTGTAGTGAGAGAGAGAGAGAGAGAGAGAGAGAGAGAGCTCTGTTACTAGAAGTCTAGAAGAGGAATGGTTAATTGCTGTAACAGACTCTCGCTTCGTGTTTTTTTTTTTTTTTCTGTGGAGCCACACAGAGAAGTGGAGAATAGGAATGTACAGCACACTGTCCTTATATTTTTTTTCTGCTCGGCAGTGGGGATTCAGACACAGAGAGCAGGAGTGTAAGAGAGAGACAAAGCGTGAATGAACAGGACATGGAGTTTGTGTTGTTGAGAGACGGGAATGGATTTGCTTTTTTTTCTTGTGTCCAGCGAGGATTCAGAGACAGAGGACTGCGAAGAAGTAGAGCGGAGCCAAGTAGATGGCAAACAATTTTTATGAGGTGAATTCAGTAGATGTGTTTATGTGCAAGAAAAATACTTTATTTAAATTTAGTTATGTACTGCAAAGTGGTGAACTGTGTTTAAATTTCCCGGTCGCTTGTGTGAGACGCCAGTTAAGCAGGATTCAACATGGCGGTTTAAATTTTGTGGTTTCAGGGTTGGATTTATTTTTTTACTATGCGGCTGGCTGGCACCTTTTGCGGTGATTATCAGAGGATTTACAACGGAGGTAAGGTGCCAGCCTGCCGTTCTCATTGGTCGGTGTCCGAGGTCCATGGTATAATACAGGATATACCACGGTCATGTGATGTGTTTTGACCAATGAGGTTACAGGATTTTCATACACCATTGTATAATAAATAATAACGTTTTCACTCTACCGTTTGAACTGAACTCAGGACCAGCAAGGTGGTGGGTGGCCTGCCATGTTGATAATTTTTCGGCCTAAGGGGTGGTGCCAGCATTGACCCCAGGACTGACCTGGGCACACACCAATGGGGGCTGGGGTGACAAATGTTTGTAGTTTAAATTCTAATTGTTTTATTGCACATTAGAGTTTTTAATCCATTAACCATACTGTTTAGAATGTAAGTCAACCAATCAGAATGCTCTGTTTCCAGTCACTGTTTTATCATTTTTGTTTTAAAAGTACATTTTCATTTTTTTCTGTATTTTTTTAAAGTAACTCACAGCACCATTTTTCTGTCAAACCACATTCTGTAAATACAGTGCCTCAGCTAGTATTGTTGCGTGTGCTTTTCCTCTTGGATATGATAATTAATATAAGTTCCACACTGCAATGAAAACCCATTTAAAAAAAAACACAGAAATAAATTACATGTTATAGATACTGTCTACCCTTCCCATTTCAGTCAAAGGAAAATACTCATTTACTGCCTGGACTGCTCTTTCATGAATAAAAACACCTGATGCAGGAATTGTGAAGCAATAAAACTGTTTACAATCTGCTTACTTTCTTTTATGTTTTCATACTCCCACTGGGTCTGCTCCATTTAAAGTGTGAAGCAATATGTAATACTGGGCTACAGCACTGGAAGAGGCTTCAGTGCATGTTCTTGTTTGTACCACATGCCTCCACTGCCTCAGCTGTGCTGCCTGTGTGAAGTAAACCCCACCTGCTGAAATCTGAGCGCAGAGGAGATGAGCACAAGATCTGAATCACAGCTTGGCCATTAATATATGACGTGCCCCGGACATGCACATAAATTGCAGTACCGAGAGTGGAGCGGCAATGTGAAGCAGAGAGGCTTGGCAGTGCATGTATGAAAATGGTGTGCTCATTAGCATATAGAGTTCAGTACATGCTGCTACAGACCCTAAAAAAAGGTGGCTCACACAGAAGAACAGAAAATTCATAAAAATATGGGAATCAAAATTATGAGCAGGCTTTGAAGAAAATGACAAGTTCATTTAACAGATCAGCTACCATTTTGCTCAAATAGAGGATCATGAGTGTTTTCCTTTAAAAAGGCACAAAATAGCAAACTGTAGTTCTGTTAAGGTGTATTATGTATAAGTACAACATAGTTAGCAAAGAAAAATGTTGGCAAAAGAAAATTATAAAAATACACCAGTCAGACCATAAGCATACGATGTAGTATATGATGTTCTGCAGTAGATTTGTTTTCTTCTAGTTGACAGATTTGTGTGTGCTATTAAAGAAAAGCTGTTATTGTCATAAAATTCTGCTTTCGCTGAGATAATTACTCACTTGGCACTCTAAGTGACACCCAGAAAAGGATTGTAAACTACCATTTTTCTTATTTTGCTTTCCATTTTGCCCTGCCACCACAGTTCCCATGGGACCAGCCATTTTCACTTATTCTGTACTTGTCAATATCTGTCTTCCTGGTCTGGCAGAATGACAGCCCTGCTAAAGACAATGTCTCTGAGTCACTTGGGGGTACATTAGAAAACAGAAACAATACAAACTCAGTTGACATCTTCCTGAGAGACTAAAAAAACATGTCAAATGATTTTCTATTATTTTTATATTGTCTTCTAAACATAGGCTCCATTTGTGACTATTATACCAGCTCTTTATATGCAAACAGCTTCAGTTAGTATAAGTAATACCATCTTCACCTGGGCCATGATTATACACAAAACACCCCAGAAACTAGACTGATACAAGTAAAATAAAAATCTCTTAATGGGACAATGTTTACTAAGTCACTAGCTAATTTAAACATAACCGCTCCTACCCATGAGGTGAGTGGCACAGCTGGGTGGATGGAAGGGAGTGGCAGAATCTTTAACACTTCAAGTAAATGGTGCCTGTGTTCAGGGTGGTACTGGGATTTAGCAATGGTGTGGTGCTTCCACCTGTGGGTGATCCTTGTGATAGAATCTACTAAGATGCTGCCCCACAGGAAATTAATCTACAGTATGCCCACTGATAGTGACAGGGGACCAAACCAGTATATAACACAACACCCCCATTAAACAATCGCTGTTAGCATGTGATACAGCAAACACAAAGCAATACATAAGAAAAAATGAGGCAGTAACAAACAATAAATTCAAGTTCTTTATTGACAAAAAACTTGTATAAAACAATACGATTATGACATGCATTATTAAATGTGTGCTAATGGCGCGCATACACACATACACGATTAAAAACCTGACTATGTTATTTTCTGTTTATGTTAGACAGAACCCTCTGTGCAAATTTCACAGTAGCAAATAAAGCAACTTTATCATCTGAAAATTGCAATTCTATCCATTCAGACTCCACACTGTCTCCCTTACATGTGTGTATTATCAGGAAGGTGAAATTAGGTCTCACTTTTTCAAACAGGGTACACTCCAATATCAAGTGATCCACAATGAATCTACAGTTGGGATCACATTTACAGTCTTGTGCTGCAGCAGTCCAATAACTCTTCCAAGGATCTGATCCCTTTACAAGACCTAATTGCATCCTACATAATGCCTTTATATGCATAACATCTTCACAGTACCAAAGGTAGACTTCACATTTAGTATTTTATTTTTATATAACTTAATTGTGGGTTGTTTATAAGACTTTTTGAAAGAAAAAAATTTTAAGCTCTTATTTAGTCAGACTTGTATAGGTTTCGTGACCAAATGCTACCTTATTTATTTATTAAGTCTAGGATTACAAATACATTTGAGCCAAGGCTCTTTTACAAAGGTTCCACGTCAAATACAGTACAATACAGAAAAATATGGAAGATAACATGTTAAGAATAGAAGAGAAATACAATGCTGTGGTCAGGATACGCTCTACTAGAGTGAGATAACATAGGAGAAGACCAGGGAAAAGTACACAGGGGACCCAAGGGGGGGCACAGAGGGAGGGGGGAGCAGCCAGAGGCATTGTCAATGTCACAGAGGGGGAGTAGTGTCATAATCAAACAAAACGGGGGAAGTGGTAGTGGGGGAAGGGGATAGATGGAGATAAGGCAAGGAAGGGGGAGGTGAAGTGGGAGAAGAGGGAAGAATAGGATAAAAGTGCTAGTGAAGGGAACATAGAGAGGATGGATTGAAGTTGGGTAGGGCTGGTTAGAGTTCAAAATAGAGTTTAATCCTACTTTTACTAATTTATTCAGCTTATGGAAGTAAGTATTATTATTTTCCAGCCTTAATATTTCTTCCCAACACATAGCTGATATTCAATTTTTTCCAACTGACATAATGTTTCCCCAGTATGCCACAGCCCTCAATGATGACAATAGTTCTAGGGATGTCCTTCCAGACTCCATGCAAAGTATTGCTACTGGGGTTTCTTTTGGTATATCTAGCCACACTCTGATAAAAAAGTTTTGAATGTTATACATGTCACTTGGGTTAGAAATGAATGCCCAAACTTCAGCTCCATACAATAATTGGCAGTTCACATTGGCATCAAAGGTCCTCCTCATTGCAACAAAAGAATTCCTCCCAAGCTGGTTGTCAAATCTACATATACCTTTGACCATGTCTATGGCTGTTTCTTGTATCCTTCCCAAGTGATTTATCCAGTTTAAATTTTTGTTAAAATTTATACCCAAGTAGGTAAATTCTTGAACCTCTTCTATTTACATGCTACCTACCTTCCAAATACCTTAAGTAATTTTCTATTGTCCCATACACCATGATCTTTGTCTTCTTTCCACTTAAAGTCAAACCCAGGGTACACAAATGTTTAACAGTCTCATTCATGGCCCTTTTTAGTCCTAGACATTTTATATATTACAATGTTGTCTGTGTGCAAAATAATAAATAATTTTTATATCAACATCATTTATCTTTGGACAATGCAGCTACGGGACCAATGGCATCTACTTGTATGTGTACATTAAGGGAGAACAACAGGAGGCTAGCAAGCAGCCTATTTTACTCCCTTTTCTATTCTGATGGGGTCTGTGCTAGCCCCTTCTTGGGAGACTCTCATTTTATTGGTTGTATTTTGATACACAGTAGCAATTTAGAGGGTACCTAAACAAGCAGTTTTTTAAAACTGCAGACTCCAAAATCTGGCTTCATACTGTAGCGAGGTAAAGTAAAGGCTGCTGTTTACATTTGTGCCAAAACTGTGTTTATGTAAATAACATAAATGCAGTTTCATAGCTTTTGAAAAATGTAAACATCAGCCTTTCATTTTCAAAAAACAGCATTGGTTTCACCCTAAGATGTGTGCCAAGTGTGTTACGTGATGAGTCATGATAACACCATCGGAGCCAGAGACAGAGACCCACATATTGTATATTCCTATAGTGCTAACTAGTTCTTCTTTCCTTCTTTGTTTTGAGTTATTGTACCAGAATGATCAACACCATGTGTTAACTCATGGATTATTTTGATCAGTAAACATGTTAGGCTATGATTTTGTTCATTTTGTTTAACTTGCTGAAAATGTTTTGCTATCCAGCTGACTTTCTCTTTGGCAAACTGCAGTACAGTACAACACTTCAAATACCTGATGATCTAGTGGTCATGTGATGCCCTGAATTTTGTTTTTATTTAACCAGGAGAGGCACACTAAGCTGAAAGCTTGTTTACAAGCTGTGGCCTGGGAGCACAAGGATGTTTAGTGACTTGCTTAGGGTCACACAGCAAAATACCGATCTGGTTCAATTCCAAAGCTCATGCTCTCTTGTTAATCCACAAATAAGACTTTCTTTTTCCATGTGAACTCCCTGCACCTAGCCTGCCTTCTGTTGAATGCCCCACCATCCATACATGTCTTTAGTACTGCCTGGAGCTACATATGTGCTTATGGTCTCATGAAGAGAATTATCTCACCTCAGATTGTAATCTTGTACCTCAGAGAGTTGTGCACACTTATACCGATATGCAGCATCAGCTGGCACTGTTAAAAGCTGCCTCCCAAATCACTCTCCAGTCCACTTTCTCAATATTTGACTTCTGTTCCCACAGTAAACATTGAGTGGATCACCACCCTTTTGCACAATGAAGGCAGTATGCACAATTCCTCTGTTGTGTTTTTTCCCACCTCATTAACCAATAACTAGGTCTTCTTGGAGGGCCAAGCAATAAGCATCAGGACACACCAGAAAAACTGCATTTCAGGCCCTCATAAGGGCTGCACTTACAATGGATAACAATATTATTAGCAGGAGAGGCATACTAATACCATGAGTGAATCCACCGACTTCCAGTGTCAGTCTACTCCTTTACCTGTAATCTGTAGAACCCTATAGGACAGTTCCCAGCAATTCCTTTCCTGTACTTTTCTGTGCTGTTCTCCACAGTGTGAACTGGCTGGCTACCACCCTTCCAAATCTTGAATGAGCTATACACAACTCCCGCAATAATGTCCTAACAAATGTCAACACCCCCCCACCTGAAGGTAATCTCCCAACACTGAATTCAAGTAACAGTTTAGGTGCAGCCCCATCACTCTGAGTAGTTGTCATCACTGGCTACTCTCATCCACAGTCAGGTAGTGATCACAATGCTGGCAGCCCCACATTTCAGATCTCACAGTGATCTCCTCAGTGTCCTCCTTCCTGTCTTCAACTAACCTGAATATAGCTGTACCCTGCTGGAATGGCCTCTTCAGTCCCTCTCTGGATGCATTCTTCTCACCTACTCCCCACACCAAAAACTGGTGCGTTCCCTACTCTTCTGCATCCTGAATGTGGTTAGTACAGTCTCCCGTGTTATTTTTACATATTAATAATAAACACGATCTTCTGGTAAGCCAGGCTGATAGCAGCATAGTACAAGTGGACAAATAGGCTTTCCCACCCCTATAAGATAAAAGCCACCTATGATTAGGGACTATTAAATGACGTGCATAATGATGTGCACACCCATCATTTAGCAGTGCCTAATCAAAGGTAACCTAGATCTTTAAGGACAGGAAAGCCTATCATTCCCATTGTTCCCTGCTGCTATCAGCCTGACTTACTGGAAAAATATGTTTATATCTGATATGTCAAAAAATAAATAAGTAAAAACAGGGACTGTACTACTTGCATTCATGATGCAGAAGGGTGATGAGCTCACCAGTTTTCGGTATGAGGAGTAGTAGTAAAGAATGAATCTCAGAGGGGGAATGAGAAGGCCACTCTTGCAAGGTACTGCAATATTCAGGGAAGGGGAAGACAGAAAGAGAGAAATATGAGCAGATTACTGTGAGAAATAAGATGGGGGGGCTGCAAGCGCCATGATCATGACCTGACCCTGTTGTCCTGGCCAACATTCCCTTCCCATAAAATCAGTTCATGCAATTGTCCAAGGCTGTGTGGGGATATTAATGTATGAAATGGCTGCCACTACACGTTTAGTCACTTCACTACTAGTCTAGTATTGCTTGTAAAGCACTTTGGGATACAATGTGTATGAAAAGCACTATATAAATGCTGATTCTTCTTCTTCTTATTATTATTATTATTATTTCCCATGGAAAAAGAAGACAAGACAAGCATATATATGATTTTTGAGAAAGTATGAACTCTAACATTGGACTGCACAAGAACTTTGCTACAAAAAAGTGGTGGATCTAGGGGGTGGTGAATGGTGTGGCTGCAACCCCCCCCCACACACACACACACATTGGAATGTACTTGCTTGCTGTTCCTGCATTTCATTTTGTTAAAGAATTCTGATTTATTGATTGTACAAATGTTTACATTCAAACTATGGATTACGTTTGTAGGTTCTGTCAAAAATGTACTAGAAAAGAATCAATCAATCAATCAATCAAATCTTTATTTATTCAGATGAACATCATTGAGCACACCTCATTTGCAAGATGGACCTGATAAGGTCAAGGTTCAATAATTGGTACATGTATAGGAAGATTTAAAACATGTATATACTTATATACAGTAATCAAGGTTCAATAATTGGTATATGTACATGAATAATTAAAACACTTATATACAGAAATCAAGAACAGAAATTGTTTAAACATAACAGGATATGGTAGGAACATATGAGATGCACTCTAGGTAAACCAGCATATACATATCAACATTGGCAGTAAACATGGCATACATTCAACATGATATACCCAAGATTCCAAAGATCCAAGGGAAGTCAATGTGGACAAAGAGAAATAGTGATTGGATGACTGAAAGAGGTGGTCATAGACTGAGACAAGAATAATAGCAAAAAATATTAAGGTTTAATAAAAATGTTAAAAAGTGCATATTAAGTATGCACAGCACCCCATCGTAGCATCCTGAATATGCCATAACCACTAGATCATCAGGTTATTCAAGATTTGTACTGCACTGTGGTTTGCCACAGAGAAAGTCGGTGGAATTAAAACAAAATTTCAACATGTTAAAGTAAACAAAGTGAACAGAACCATAGTCTAACATGTACTATGCAAAATAATGCACATAGTTTTGACTATTTGGGTGAAACAATTCTATACAGAAGGAAAAAAGAACTACAGTAGTTAGCACTGTAGAGAGCCATATAGCTCTCTGACTTTGGCTCCAATGATGTTTTCACATAACACATTTGGCGCCCATTTCGGGAAGTAGGTAAGACAGTTTTGTTTAAATTGGAAGGCTGATTTTACAATTTTCAAATGCTCTGGAACCACATTTAGGTAAATTATATAAATGTAATTTTAGTATTAATGAATACAGCCGCCTTTCCTTTAGTCACCTATGGAGTCAGATTTTTGAATAGTTTGTTGTCAGGTATATTGTTTAGGTATCCTTTAAGTATGACCAGGAGGCATTGTTATAGCCACCTTTTTCCAAGATATTCCAAAGGATACCCCTGTCCAACTATCCAATGCTGCAGTTATATCCAGGAATGCCAAATACATTTTTCCTTTCATCTGATAGGTGTACTTATTTATAAGATAGTCCAGTGTGAATATATGATTAATGGTTCCAATATCTTTTCAGAATCCAGCCTGATTAACCTACAAAAAATGTTATTGTATTTCCCACCTTTCTAATAGTGTAAGTGGGATACGTGTGTAAATTTTGAGGTCTGCGCACAATAAGGTGATTGGGCGATAGCAGTTTGATTTTAGTTTGTCACCTGTTTTGAAGAATGGCACTATCAGTCCTTTGTTCCACCCTTTTGGTAGTACAAGTTTGTTGTCTGTAACTCTAAATACTATAGCAAAACATTCATCTACTGTTTTGATTCTGCTCTATAAACTTCTGCAGGTATCCTGTCAGCACCATGTGATTTGTTATTTTTTTGTTGATAAATATCCATCACCTCACTTATAGTTACTGGTGGCCATTCACATGTGTTAGACTCAACAGGCTTGCTATCAAGATCTTTTATCCCATTTGAACCACATGGGTTGTTATAACATTCAAACCATACTCCTGAAGTAACAATACAGTGTTAACTTATTTTTTATTGGTTCGTATGGCAACTAGATCCCAGAATGCCCTATTATCTTTCTGTTTTATTGCTATTTGAAGATTTTTCCATAATTCTTCCTTATATTATTTTTCCTTCTGCTTAATAAGGTAGCTGTACTCCTCCCTTTTTAGTTTAATATATGCCTCTCTAATGTGATCATCATAATATTTCTTACTTAGTTTGCTTGCCCAAGTCAGGGTTTTTCTTAACTTTTGGCATTCCCTGTCATGCCATTTATTTCCTTATGGAATATCAGCTGTTATATGGTACCTATCTCCATCCCTAAATTATTTGTAATAACCTCTAAAATGTGCTCAAGATATTCAAAAATTACAACTGATGCTCCATTATTTAAAATATTTACAGTACTGTAATTGGGACTAGCAATGCCAGTAGTTGCCAATATCTCATATAATAACCTCACAATTTTCTCATTTATAAAAGGGTTCCATTTGATCCTTTTCTTAGTAAACACCATCATGTGATTATTTGCTTCATGCTCCAATTCCACTACCAATATGGTTTTAGGATTACAGTCCAGACAAAGTTGTAAAGTTATCGGGAAGCAGTCACTATTCCATTCTTCAATTATTTTAAACTCAGACACAAGAATACATGAAAATAACTGCCAAGGTGAAATCTATTACTGATCCTCCTGTTTTACTTAAAAAATTTTAAGTTTTCCTGATAGTCTGTCCTGGTCCTTCTGTTTATTATTCTCAACACATTTTAGGAGGCTAATTCAGTTTTTTTCCCTCTTGGATTTAATAATTTATCCATCAATTGTCTAACTGGAACAGCCATTATATCACCAATTCCTTAAGAGTATGTTCCTAATGTTTTGGCAACTCTGGCATTACTGTCTCTCACCATTATTATAGGAGCAGTATGATATTTCTCAGTGATTATATAAAAAAATATATTGTAACATGTTATATTATTCATATTCTAGATGTTTCTTAAATGTTGACTGTATATACATGTTAATACAGATACATATAGGTTTTCTGATTTTAACAAATAGAACAGAAAGGAAATAGGTGCACTCTGGTTCAGGTTTATACAACCTTCAGTGAAGGAAGTGGATGCCAACGTTACCAATTTAACACTAGGACATACAGTGCCTATAGATTTACTAGTATTAACCTACACTGTATGATATCCTTCAGTTATTCCAGATGGAGTTTGCCTAAGCCAGGTTTCTTGTAGCGTTATGATGGAATAGTTATTTACCAATTTTATCCAGTTAGAATCAAGTTTGTCACTTAGTCTGGCGACATTCCAACTTATGATTTTAAAAGAGGGTTTGGAAGTCTTTAATAGTTGTGGAGTTCTGATATAGCATAACACTGTGAACAATCTAAATTCTATTACTAACAGTTCTGATTCTTTGTCAAATGTGATCACCATAGCAAAATAGCTATTTGTCGGAGATAAGGTTGCTAAAGTCAGCATAGGGCTCGTCTCTCCTTGGAGTTCTTTAAAAACATCTTAAAGCCTTCCTGTTTAAACAAGCCTTTGGGACCTGATTAATCTATGTTAAGTTTCAAGATAGCTGTGAATTAGTCTGTTTATGTTTTAATGGGGTTTATATAAAATTTTAGAAGTTGTATATTGAATGTTCCCTAATTGCTATATATGTCTATTCTGCTGTAAGTGCACCCTGAGCCTATGGGAAAGGGCACCCCAAATAAATAAACTTTACTACTACTGCTACTATTACTATTACTACTGTAAGATTATACTTGAGTTGATATTGGTACCCTTATGCTTTCTGCCTCTTATCATTTACCTTCCACATTTTCATCTTCTGCATCCCCAAAGAATATGATCTCAACTGGGTGCAGAAAATATATGATTCTTTGTTCTTTTGTTTGATTATCTTTGAAATTTTTACCTTATTTGATTTCACACTTTTCCTTTGCTCATTGTATTCTGTTTTTTTCTGGTATATTGTGACTCTCTTTAGACTCACATAACTGATGTCTTGATAGAGATATATAAAATCTTATCCCAATATCTCTAAAATCTTTCATATATTTCACAGAACTATAGACACATGGAAACATAGACTGATGGCAGATAAGGACTGCTTGGCTCACCCAGTCTGCCTATTTTGTCCCATTTTTCCTTGCCTATATTGACACTGCAGTCCCTACTGGATCTCCAGCTCCCCTTGCTTTCCACTAAGGTTCCCTTATACCTAGCCCATGCCTTCTTGAAGCCCACCACTGTTTTCATCCCACAACCTTCTCTGGAAGACTGTTCTGGGCATCCCCTACTCTTTCAGTGAAGAAGTACTTCCTCAAATCTTTCTTGAATTTACCCCCTTCTAGTTTCATTTCATATCCCCTTGTTCTTGTGCATCTTTTCCTCTGAAAAATACTCCCCTTGTGTACCTTATTTACCCCCATGAGGCATTTATAGGTCTCAATCATGCCCCTTCCTTCCTCTCTTCCAAGGCATATATATTGAGGTCATTTAATCTCTCCTCACAGTGCTTCTGCTACAGCCCCTGCACCATTTAGTTGCCCTCCTTTGGACAGCCTCCACTCTATGTTCTTCTTGTGATGTGGTCTGCTGAACTGGACATAGTATGCCAGGTGGGGTCTCACCAGTGATCTACACAGTGGCAACACCACCTCCCTCCATCTGCTGGTGATACCCTTCCCTATGCACCCCAACATCCCACTGGCCCTACCAACTGCCTTACTGAACTATCTTGCCACCTTGATGTCATCAGATATAATTATTCAAAGGTCCCTTTCCTGCTTGGTCACTGTCAGTACCTCTTCTGCCATTTTGTACTCTGCCTCTGGGTTTCTGTGCCCTAAAGTGCATGATTCTGCTCATTTTAACATTGAAAAACCCAGCTGCCATGCTCTTTGCAACTCCTTGAATTTTCTTTGGTTTCTGCACATTTTTTCCACCCTCTCTGGAGTGTCAACTCTATTGCAGATTTTGGTGTCTTCCAAAAAAAGGCATACATTTCCTTGCAGCTCATCTGCAGGGTCATTTATAAAGGCATTAAAGAGGACTGGTCCCAGCACTGAACCCTGAGGCGCCCTCCACTGCTCACTCTCCCATCCCTGGAGTGAACTACATTTACCACCACCCTTTGTTGCCTATCCCATAATCAATTTCTTACCCAGTTTACCACCTTAGAACCCACCCCTAAGCTGCCCAGTTTCCTTATGTGTCCCCATGTGAAATTATTTAGAAAGCCTTATTGAAATTTAAGTAGGCCACGTACACTGCCCCACCCTGATTTATTTCCCTCACCATGCAGTCAAAGAACTTTATCAGATTTGTCAGACACAACCCTTTCACCATGAATATATGCTGCCTCTGGTCTTGCAACCCATCAGATTCAGGATATTTCACAATCCTTTGCTTTTGGCAGTGACTCCATAAATTTTCCCACCACTGATGTCAAGCTGACTGGCCTATTGTTGCCAGTCTTCTCTGTGCTACTGCTTTTATGAAGCAGGACTACATCTGCCCTCCTTCAGTCCTCAAAAAACACTCCTGTTTCCAGTGAGTTATTGAATAGGGCTGTCAAAGGTGCAGCCAGTACCTCCTGAGCTCTTTCAAAACCCTTGGGTGTATCCTGTCAGGCCCCATAGCTTTGCCCACTTTCAGATTTCTGAGTCCCTTCAGGACTCTCTCCTCTGTAAAAGGACTTGTGTCTACCTCCTTCCTGCAGTGCTCCTGCTGCTTTTATGTGGCCCATCCCCTTCCCCTTCCCCTTAATCTACAAAGACTGACCAAAAGTATTTGTTCAGGTTATCTACTTTTTCCTGATTCTCTCATGCTTAGTCCCCATCTGCTCTTCTTAATCTCACAATCCCTCCCTTAGTCTTCCTCTTTTCACTTATGTACCTAAAAATGGCTGGTCTCCTTTCATTTAATTTATTTTCACTTATTTGTTTATTGGGTAAGTACTCTGGAATACATTCCTTTTTCAGGCATGGCCCAAGGTCCAAAATTATATGAAATACAATACAATATAAAAATTAGAAACTATAAAGCTTCTCGTCAGATTAAACCTATAAATAAATAATTAAAACACATGGATTAAAAACACTCACAAACAAATAGTCCTTTAAGATATGATGCCATTGCAGTTAAACAAGCACTATAAGCAGGTGAAAATATAATCTGAGGTGGTATTTCGTTCCATATCAAGACTGCAGAAAAAGAGAACGTGCATTGTCCACTTTGAGTATGGACTACAGGAATACTCAAGAGCAAGGAATTCTCTAAAGAAATGGAAGCAAAGGTAGGTTTGTACTCCTTCAGATGTTTGTTTAAAGAGCAGCTGACACCTTTGGGAAAACTTTTGAAAACATAATATTTAGACACAAGTCAGCTTCTATTTCATATACCTAGTATAGATTTTTCCTCACTATTATTTATTACTGAAGAAATTCCCTCAAAAAGAAGATTGTTGTCCCTCAGAGTTCATTTACCTCTATAGCTTTTTCTGTTCTTGAAATGTTAATGCCCTATTATGACATCTCAGCCTATTACCATGGAAATAGCTATGATGTCACAATCAGAATACTATGGCATCAAGCTGGGAGAAAGCAATAGGAGCTGGTGAACCCTTAGGGAACAGCCTTCATGTTTTTAAAGCTAATAGCCTCAGTAATAAGTAATGGAGATAAGAAACACACAACCAATGAGACATATGAGCTGCTTTGTGTCCAAATATGTTCTTGAAAGTTCTTCTTGAAGCATCAGTGGCTCTTTAAACTAGGTGAAATTCCTGCCTTCCTGGTCTTATAGACAAAATGAGATATTACCAGTTTAAGATTCAGAGAGAGACAGGAAGCCACCCTAGTCTTCTGAGTATCTCACAGTGAATTCCTGCCTTCCTGATCTTATAGACAAAATGATATATTACCAGTTTAAGATTCGGCGAGAGACAGAAAGCCACCCTAGTCTTCTGAGTATCTCACAGTGATGTGTCCTATTGGGAACCATTAATGCAAACTTTTCTATTCTATGTATTAGGACTGATTTCTTCAATAAGGTACTTAATGGGACAGAATCTGTAACTTCCGAGGCATAATTCACTATTGGCATCAAGTTTTGATTAACTATAGCCAGTCTAGATTCTGGTGTTAAATAATTGTAAATCCTGTATAACATAACTATTTTTGAATGAATTGTTGATGTAGGTGTGACCAAGTGAGTTCCAAAACTTAAAGTAGGGTCTATGATAACCCTTAAATATTTCAAAGTATTAACATTATCAAATATGGATCCATCTAAAGTGGCTTCCTTTAGTTCACTACGATACTTTCTTAGTCTAGGATTAATTCCAAAAAAACATTGTCTTTGTCTTTTGTGTATTAAGTACCAGATTATTTTTCGCACAACCATATCTGTATAAAACCTAGTTCTGTTGTCAAAACCTGATCTAAATCAGTGGATGATACCCCATGACAATATACCTCCATATGATCAGCATACCGATTTTTCTCTGCTTTGTTAATAATAGTGTTTATTAAGTCAAAGAACAGAGATAATAATGTACTGTAGGTCCCAAAATGGAACCTTGTGGGACACCATAATTGACCCATATCCTATCAGAAGTACAACCCTAAACCTAACAGCTTGGTATCTATCCTTTAAATAGTCAGTAAACCATCTCAAAACTGGTTTTCCCCAACCCTAGTTTTGCCAGTCTTCTAATTAGGAGAACATGGTTTACCACATCAGATATCTTGGTTAAGTCCATGAACACAGCCCCAGTGAGGTATCAGTCTTCTAAGGCACTGTGAACTGCATTCATAAACTTAACCAAGACAGTTTTGGCACCATGCCTGATCCTAAAGCAGTGTTGATTTTTAGATAAGAGATTACATTTTTCTATGTACTCAACCAACTGATTATAAACCAGTTTTTGCTATACTTTAGAATGAGCAGAAATAATTGAAATGGATCAATAATTACTCAGATCTGAAAGGGATCCTGATTTATGAACAGGTATGACTTATGAGCTCATCCATAAATCTGGAATTTGTCCCCAGGAGAATGACAAATTAAATATCAGACCGGGCTATTATTTTCTCAGCTTGCATCTTTGCAATCCTCACTGCTTTCCTTGCCTCCCTCTGCTTCTACTAATGCATCTTCCTGTCCTCTTCCCTCTGTGTCTCTTTATACTTATTGAATGCTACTCTTTTAGCCTTTAACTTTCAGTGACTTCCTTTGAGAACCATAGCAGTCTCTTTTTATGGCTGTTGGTGGAGCCTACAGCCATCTTGCTTTAGCTAGCAAAATGGGATTACTGTGGAACACATTTTTTAGTACTTTTCAGTGTATCTTTCCATGACTGCAAATCTCTATGGCAGTTAAAGAAATACTCCTTTCTTTCTGTTTAGAATGATGGACACAGAACTCCATGCTGCTTTTCTCTGAGAGCAAATGTACACACATTCCAAACAAATCTAAATATTTTTAAAACTATTCAAGGTGTGCAAAAACAACTTTCAGGACAAAAATACATTTCTCATGAGCATAGTCAGTAATCTGAATTCTTTATATTTTGTAAAATATGGTCTTCCAAACAGCCCAATTTTTTCCTGTCTGAGTGAACACAGTAGGAGTCATGCCAAACCAATGTAAATATCTCAGAAAGTGTACACGTTACCAATACACAACCAAAATGAAAGTTGTTCAGGACAAAATTTTCTTTCAAATGAGGGTAGCCACTAATCTGAATTCATTAGATTTCCTTAAGTATAGCCATCCAAAAGGTGAACATTGTGAAGAAAAATAAAAATTCAGGTAATCAGATGACCATAGTTTAAAAATATATAATCAGTGCAGCTTAAAGAGTAGGCTCATTGGAAATGTATTTTGACCTGAACAACTTTCATATTGCTTGTTTATGTGTAACACATATACTTTTAGAGATAATTACATTTGTGTAACCACCCCTACCCTTCTATCTGCACACCCACTCATAAGTGGGGCTGCCTAAGGGATATAGGTTGGCGCCTGGGCTAGTGGCTAGAATTGGCTTGGCAAGTGACATGGTGCCTCCACCCATGAGGATCCTTATAGCAGCATAATGCCAGGGTGCTTCCCCATAGGAAATAAAATGCAGCCCCCTCCCCTGGTAACATGTAGAACAATATATACTCCTCTCTCTACTTATTACTCTAAGCATGCAAATATTATACTACACAATAATGCAAATAATTCACCAACTGCAGTAAAATAAACAAGGGGAGTTATTTTGGGACTGGATAATGAAGTAAGGGACAAGGGAAGCAAAGGGTAATAAAATATTCAACAAGACCTTAGAATAAAAACTGTAATCAGGCAGAATAATCATGTGACACAGTGCATTAAAACCCAGTATTCCCTGTCCCAGCCCCTCCCCCCCCACTGGTGCACCAGTTAACCCCACAGTCCATGTAGGAGCTCCCAAATACCTTGTGTGCACACTGAGGAGTTGTAAGCCTGTGACTAGTAGACACTGGGTGCAGCACTGTTGCAATGGTTGGATGCTGCAGATACAAAGTACAAACCACACCAGGGAGTGTAGGAATACAGTTTATCCTGGCTGTAACAATTGCTGTGGATGTAGTCAAGGTAGCACATGAAGCCCAGATGGAAAGTTAACTAGCTAGCTAGTTGAACAGTTAGAAAAGCATTTGGTTGGGTAAAACCCAGTGCTCATAACCTTTTGGTTAATAGGAGATACAGGAGTTGGGGGATGTCTCCTCTTGCAGGCAATTTGGAAGAACAGGAAGAACTGGCATGGATGCAGGTGATGATCCTCTTCACTCCACAGAGTGACTTGTCTTCACCCACCTCTACAGGTAGGCAGGCCATCGGCTTTACACCACAGAAGGACTTGTCTTCACCCACCTTGACAGTAGGCAGGCCATCATCTTCACCCCCTCAGAGGAACCTGTCTTCACCCACCTTGGCAGTAGGCAGGCTGTCGTCTTCACCCCACAGAGGGACTTGTCTTCACCCACCTTGCAGGTAGGCCAGCAGTTGAACAGGCAGGCCAGACCTCAGAGTTTAGGTCTCCTGGCAAGAATCATAGTCTCTTGTGTCAGGACAGTAAGCCAGTGGATTTTGTTACCTCACCCATGCTCAGATAAACTACTTTCAACAGTCAATGATATCTGGATTGCTAAATATCACCAGTTCAGTCCAGGTTGTGGTAAATCTCCTTGTCTCTGGGATTTACTAGTTAATTAGAAACAAGTTCAGTAGTACTTAGTTTGTTTTGGCATAAACTAAATGTTTTTTGGCCATGACAGCAGCAGGAGCTGTCAAAATCAACAGTTTCTTCTTCAAAACTCTCACAACAACTCTCTAGGATCAAACTGTCAATCCCAGAATGTTCAGTTTGAATCTCAACACCTCATTGGTCCACTTTAGTCTTAAGCTCCATGTCCTGATTGGATGTACTGCAGCTACCAATAGAATTCCACACTGTCTTCAAGCAACCTTGGCAAAAATGGCTACCCCCAAACAGAACCGTTCATCAAAGTCCATTATAAATAAAAGAATAACATGTTGACAGCATCTGGCTGCATAGCTAGGACCCTTCTGGTCCCTTCAGGTGGTTGCTAGGTCCAGGGGGCACTTTGAGGGGACAGGAGCACCATCAGAAGCTCCATTTTGTGGGCTCCTCAGGAGGAGCTGTGTCTAAAAATGGCAGTTTCAGCCACTAAGCATCATGAGACTTGTAGTCCCAGTGGGTGCCATGTTGTCCCCTGCCTCCTGACCCATTGGAGGCAAGGATTGGGTCAGGAGCCACATTAAAGATATTTATTTTTAGTTGTTTGATTCCCCCAGTCCCCTTTGCTGCCCAATGGGGATGGGTAGGTTATTCATACAAGCAACACTTCTGCCACATCCTTGGTGGGTGTTTGAGGTGCCAGAAACACTTTGTGGCCTGTCCATGGCTCTCTGCCCTACTGTATGGCAGTTTGGAGGGTGGGGAGGGCAATACAAGTGTGCAGCTCACTGGCCACGTTCATTATCGGGCACTTGAGGTGCTGAAGTTGTCTGTTGCACTCCCTGGCCCTGGCAGCAGTCCAGGATTTGGCCAGGGGAGTGAGGATGCAAGCAGCTTGCTTGCCACATGCAAGCAGGCTCTTGGAGCCACCGCAACAGAACAGTCTGCTCCCCAGCCCTTTGGCAGTCCAGGAGCAGGCTGGGTGGAGCAAAGAAAACAGCAGGAGCCCCAAATAAACTCCTAGCTTGGAAAGGGTGTTACATTTATTTGGTATAACTCCTATGAAAAATGAAAATTGGTGTAATCAGATGGCCATAGTTTAAAAATATATAATTAGTGCAGCTTAATGAATAGGCTCATTTGAAAGGTCATTTTGTCCTGAACATCTTTCATACTGGCTTTTTATCTGTAACTTGTATACTTAAAGAGATATTTACATTTGTTTGGCATAACTCATATTGCAATTTTAAACAGCCTCAGATTTGCAAACCACTTTGCTAGTTAAGTGAAATTCTAGACCAGACCACCTTGTTCATCTCTTGTCATGCCTAATTTAAAGTGGTCAGGAATTGATTATTTATGTGCAGCTGTTTGAAATGCCTTTATTTTCATAAATTTTATTTATACCTCTAAAGGATCCCTATTTAACTGTGCCTGAATAAAAGCTGAAGCCATCAGTTGTGTTTTGTAATGTTTTCTTTGCATGGACAACATTCTGTGCAGTTTCTTTCATGAAACCAAGAATTTGGAGTTTTGACTACTGTATGTCACTTCATGATTTCAGAACCATGGGCACTGTACTGATAAGTTCATGCTAACATTTCTGAAACCATGAAGCCACAGAAAAACTTGTCGCCATATTGGTCCTTGTAACACAAGATCCACAGGAACAGATGATTTGGTAGCTTTTATTGGACCAACAGAGTTGTTACAAAAGAACACATGTGCATTTAGCTTTGAGATGACACATAATCCTTCATCAGAAAACATTGGCAGTTGTTTTAGAAAAACATACTTTCTCAAAAATTCCAGATCATGCAAAAAAAAAAAAAAAAAAAAAGATGAAAAGTTGTCAAGGACCCACTTGGTTAAAACTGTATTCAAAAAAAACCAACCATATAAAGACAGTAAAAGTTCCATCAAAAGAAAGCTATCCCGATGTCAAATGTTATTGACTTGAAAGTTCACTCCCTGAGAAAAGCTATAAACCAACAGAAGCTTCATTTTAAAAGCATCTGTTTGTGTGTCTGTGCTAGCATTAGTAAATGACAATGATTAAAAACCATAAGGAAATAAGCTTAAGCAATACATAGTAAATAATGTTAAAAGTCTTATAAATATGAAAATATCAACGTGTTAAGTAAAAATATGGTAGAAGACAACATGCCCTAGTGAAAATTAAGCATTCACCAGCTGTTTCACACAGTGATGTCAATCAAATTTTACACAGTGTAAGTACTGTTCAGATACATTTGTCTCACTGTACTCGAGCACATTATCTCCTGTACTTAGCTCCAGCCCTACTGTTGCTGCCTGCCCACCTGGGTGTGTCCCTGTGTAAACTGTGTATATTCTGTATATTTTTGCTAGGCATATTGCTATAGAAACTCTGTGCTGTTAAATGCTCACATTTGACGGTGTCCACTGCTATAATCTGAGCTATTATGTATGTTATGTTTCTCCTGACTTCAGTGTATCTGCCTTGCTTGCTTCAATTTATACTCTGTATGTTCTTTATTCTCCTGTACTCTCCCGGGTCGTACCTGAAGATAGGCATATGTTTTGTCTAGTGTACTTACCTGGTTAACAAAAGCTAAATAAATAAATAAATTAAACTCTGTGTACAACAAGTCCATATTACTCATAAATAGTCAAACTTATACTGTCTTAAACATGATAAATCTGCAATTCTGTAACAAGTGACTAGTGTATGTGTACGTTCAAAACCCAAACCAAGCACATACCCCCTTGTAATTGAGATACTGTTATCCTAAAATGTCCATGTACCAACATGTGTCCATATGTACCTAACCTGCTGTTGTGTTAAATAACAGTTCTATAAATCTAAAACCAAAACAAAACACAACTGACAGCTTCAGCTTTTATTCAGGCACAGTTAAATAAGGATTCTTTAGAGGTATGAATATAATTTATGAATACAGAGACATTTCAAACAGCTGCACATAAGTAATCAATTCCTGTCCCCTTTAACTCATTCAGACCCAATGTGTGTTTAGAACATTGGAGACAGAACTCCAAACTGCTTTTCTTTGAGAATCTTCCTAAGGCACTGTGCAGAATTCTTGGCAAATGTGCACACATTCCAAACAAAATCTAAATTTCTTTAAAACTATTCCAAGTGCACAAAAACAACTAGCCTGAAAGTTGTTCAGGACAAAAAGACCTTTCAAATGAGGGTAGTCACTAATCTGAATTTGTTACATTTTGTAAAATATGGTCATCTTATTACCTGTATTTCCATTTTTGTTTTTACAAAATTCACATTTCTGATGGCTATTTAAAAAAAAAAACTGTAAAGAATTTAAATTAGTAACTACCCTCATTTGAAATGCCTTTTTGTCCTGAACACAAAAATGTAAAATAATGCACTTTGGGCACAGAAATCCAGAGGCAGAGTACAGAATGAGTGGAGTGGTATTGACAACATTAAGAAAGCACACATTAAAAAAAAGATTTTATATACAGTTGATTACTATTTAACAATATTATGCATCTATGGCTACCACTGTACATCTGAAGCAAACCCATAATCACGTCCCTCACGTGAAGCAAAAGGGGGGGGGTTGGAGGCTATAACTGACTTCTTGTTTTTCTGTTTAAGGGTTCAGTTTTTGTACAGCAAAAACAAGGAAAGGGGTAATTTCTAAAATGTGCAGACAAGCTACTTTTTTCTGAGCATGCCACCACTGGCAACTACCACTTCAAGACTGCTACTACCCCCACCTAATACAATCAGGGGAAAACCAGAAGTAGTCTACCAGCACTGAGATCAATATGATTAATGCACATTTACCAGAAATTACTGCTTAGAAATGAATGAGAAAGTGACTGTGATGATGAGCAAGTCCCAGACTAGATATTTAGTTTATTAATAGTCTCCTCCTGAGTCTGTTTTTTACGACTGTGTGGCCAAGCTCCACAGATGTTATGCCATCATCAGATTTGTATAAGAGCACTGTGGAAGCATGCAACCGGAATGCTGTCTGATGTTCTCCCACAGTGCTCCAGCATAGTTTCCAGTGATTCTGTTTATGCAGCTCTTCCCCGCTGCAGGTCACATAAACATACCCACTTCCTGGCACACTACTTTTCCTTTCCACAACTGTGGAAGTGACAGCAGCCGTGTGCAACATGGTGGCTCTGACTTAAACTGCAAGTGTATGAGTATTGTGCATATGTATGTAACCCTCATGCCATCTTTGGCTAGCTGACTCTCCCTTAAAAGAAGTACTGCCAACTACATGGCATGCAATTTACTTTTGGCAGAACTACACACATGATACCACCCCTAGCACTGGAGTGTATATCAGGCTCATTAGAGGACGGGGTGGGGTTACATACTAACTTTAACCTTTTATTTACAACCAGGTCCAGGGGAGACTATGCTAGGCATGTTATCTGTTATGCCTGATGGTTTCTGTATGTTAACATTGACTCTTCCTGCTGTTCTTGAATGTATGTAGCTTGTAATCCTCCCGGGTTGCACCTGAAAATAGGGACTTGGCTGTCTTGTGAGCTTACCCGGTTAACAAAAGCAAATAAATAAATAAATATGCTAGACCTAACTGCTTAGGGTTCCCAATAATGTTCACATTAGAAGCAAGAAGTGGAATGTCCAAAGCAGTAACTGGGATTTTGCAGGATAGCTTTATTTACAGACATTACTTAAAGCAATGGTGGTCTCCCAAAGGTTTGTCATTGCAATATAGGTACACTCTGTTTGTAGGACACTTTGCTAGGCAGTACTGTTTTCCACAAAAACATCTCTATCTCTCTTCCAAAGTGTATATCTGTGGGATGTGCCACACACTTTAAACTCCTCCTGGTGCATGGTCTTTGCCCAAGGAACACTGGTGCCCATCCACGAACCAATTAGCCCTGCCTGAAACTGCAGATGGTGTTCCTCCCACCCTTTGCCCCAAACAGCCTCTGCCATTCCTTCAGGGTTACACAAAATGAGTCTCTAGTCCCCAATGAATTGCCAAAGACTCCCAACTTTAACTTTAAATTCAGCACAGTTGGGGTGAAAGGGGTCCTGACCAGTGTGATCTAGCCTTATCTAGGGCACACACACCTCAGACAACTCCCTCAGAGAACAGTCTCAAATTCTGTACTCACAGATTAGTTGTTCTCCCTCCCACTCATGGAAAGAACAAAAGGCACCTTTCTTTCTTTGGTAGCTGTCAGATTCTACTCATTGTTCTTCCTTAAGGCAGTTGTGAACTTCAGGACCTTCTGGAGATTGCCCCTTGAATCAATAAAAATTGCAGTCCCTCTCACTCCCCCCTGGAATGAAACTAAAGAGTCCTGCAGGCATATGGTCTCCACCACTTCATAGGCAAACTGAAGATTTTACCAAACTAGGGTGAGAAATACTAGGGCTCACTTTAAAAAGAACTCCAATGGGAGACCTCCTGCCACTCTATCTACCACACTAGAACTTACTGATGAACATTCTAAGCTCCCCAAGAGCAGCTGACTCTAAAATGGTTACGCTGCTGTGAGAGTTCTAAATGACAATCATCCTCAAGCTAGCTGAGTAAACAATTATGTTGTTATGTAGAAAGCCCCTAATGAGCTACACACCAGCTGCCATTTCCTACCTGCCTAAGACTAGTACTAATGGGATACTAGTAACCCCAGTGGACTGGGCTGTTACATATAGTTATGTCAGCACTGCTGTGTTGCACAAGGCTGACTCCGGTGCAAACTGCACATGTGCAAGTATCATGCATGCATAATACTGTAATCACTGCAGTATTACTGCTAACTCTGGTGCAGAGAGAGCACCACATATTCTTTTCACCACTCTTGCTGCTCCTAAAAGCTTTTCACAGCCATATTCTCTCTGACCAGAATTTGTTTCTCTTGCTTTTGCTGATTTTCTTTGTGCAGAGGTTTGTTGCTTTAACTATGCTTTCCTTTAACTTAGCAAGCTGTTCCACCACCCCACCCTGGTCATCCCACCCTACTAGGGCATCACTGATGATTCACCTATTTTTTAAAAATCTGCCCTCCTGAAGTCCAGTACCCTCATCCTTGTGTGGTACACTTCCACTGCCGTCCTTGTGTTGAACTACACTGTACGGTGATCACTGGTACCCAGGTGACCTCCCACCTTGATGTCTACAATACTGTCCCTGTTAGTGAGCACTTGGTCTAGTATTTTCCATCATGAGTGGGCTCTCTGACTAGCTACCTGAGAAACACCCCCTGCAGGGAGTCCAGGATGTCCCTGCTTCTAGCTAAAGCTGCAGCTCTACTTCCAGCAGATTGAAGTCTCCCACCAGCAGCACATCTGCTTTTTCTGCCATTGTACTAATGGCTTCCACCAGTGCCTTATCTAGTTTCTCCCCCTCTGTTGGAGGTCTTTAGATCACACCAGTGAGAAGAGTGGCTCCATTTCCTGTCTCCAGGGTCACCCACAGTACCACCAACCTCTCTGTGGCAGTGTGACCCCCCCCAAACTCTGAGTGCACCCCGGGACATCTCCTCTTTCTATCCCCTCTCGTTGTAGCCTATTGCAGTAGCACCATCTATCTATGGATCTATCTTGACCCTTTTCTACTTTTTACTGCAATGGGGTGGCATCACACCAGAGTATCTTCTTCTTTTCTTCCATGCTTTTATTTCCTTTCTGTCCCCCGTGGTGATTAGGTTGAGGCTAGGATAAGCCTCCTATCTTTAATATGGCCCTGGGCTAGTGGGCACAGAAGGTATGAATAGCACCACTGACCTTTATGTTAAGGGACCATACATGTAGAGACAAAATATGTTTTGCCCCCTGCAAGCAAATTATCTGGATAAATAAATACTGGTGGAGTGAGACATCAGTATACTGGGATGCCTGTATAGTTACTGGAAGGTTGGTGTCCTATGAAGAGATTGAGTAATTAGTATAATGCTATAGGGTGTACAGACAGAGAAAATGGAAGAAAGCACTCCATAGCTATAACTTTGTTAACTAGTGCCCAGACCACTCCTGTAAGGAGCATTGTTTTTTTGTAAGGAAAAGTTGCTGCTGCTTGCGGCAAAGAAAGAAAGAAAGAAAAATAGAACTTTTCTGCTGTGGGTAGTGCTATTGAAAACTGTGCCATGTACCTCTGTACGAACATATGAAATTTGCCAGCAGATAAAGGCCTAGAGGTCTATCAAGTCTGCTCGAATGTGCAGCTAGCACCCCTTATTCTGAAGCTGCCCCTTCCTTCCACCCTTCCCCTTCATTAACCCTTCCCTTTGTCCTGTCCCATCCTCGTTTGAAGCAGTCCACTGTTCTACTGCATACCACTTCAGCAGGTAACACATTCCACCCAGCCACCACCCTCTCTGTAAAAAAGTGTCTCCTCATCTCCCTCCTGAACCCTCCTCACTCCAGTCTCATATCATGGCCCCTGGGTGTCCCTCCTCCTCATTACTTTGAACAGCCCCTCTGTACCTGTCTTGTTTATCCTTTCATGTATTTAAAGGTTTCAACTTGTCACCCCTGTCTCTCCTCCTCCTCCAGTGAGTACATGTTCAACTCCTTCAACCTCCTCTCATATGATAAGTCCCCAGCCCTTGATCATCTTTGTCACTCTGCACTGCACCCCTCCAGTAACTTAATGTCCCTCTTCAGATACGGACACCAGTACTGCACACAGTACTCCAGGTGTGGTCTAACTAATGACCTATACAGTGGCAGAATCACCTTCTCCCTCCTCGAGGATATACCCCTTGCAATACAACCCAGCATTTTGTTGGCCTTTGCAGCTGCCTTCCTATATTGTGCCGAGTTGTTCATTGACCCTGTAATGAGCACACCCAGATCCTTCTCCCCCTCTGTCTGGGCTAACTGCACTCCCCCTAGCTGGTAACTCCTCCTTGGGTTCTTCATCCCAAAATGCAGCACCTTGCACTTTTTGGCATTAAAGCCCAGTTGCCAGGTGTCTGATCAGGTTTCAAGCTTTGCCAGATCATCCTGCAACCCCTGTCATCCCCCTAGGTCATCCACCACCGCGCCTACCTTGGTATCATCAGCAAACAGACTGATCTTGCTCTTGATGTCCCATGATATGTCTGCAATGAATATCCCAAACGACACTGGTCCCAACACTGAGCCCTGTGGAACACTCGTCACTGCCCTTGGGTGTGAGAGCTCCCCACCCACCACCACCCTCTGTTGCCTTCCCTGCAGCCAGTTTCCTACCCATCTCACCAGCTTTGCACCGCCCTGTGCCTACTAACTTCCTTCCGAGCCTTCCATGTGGCACTGAGTCGAATGCCTTACTGAAGTCCAGATACAGGACATCCACTGCATGGCCCCTGTCCAGTTGCCTAGTTACCCAGTCATAGAACTCGACCAGGTTGGTTTGGCAGGATCTGCCACATATGAAGCCATGCTGTCTGCTGTCCTGTAGTCCTTTGGCCTCTAGGAGAGCCACCAGCCTCTCCTTCAGGATAGTCTCCATTAGCTTACCCACGATGGATGTGAGACTCACTGGTCTGTAATTTCCTGGTTCATTCTTGGGGCCACTCTTGTGGAGGAGCACCACATGAGCCATCCTCCAGTCCTGAGGTATACACCCCGAATGTAGTGAGGCATTAAATAGGTCTGCCAAAGGTCCTGCAAGGACCACTGCCAGCTCCTTCAGTACCCTGGGGTGGATGCCATCTGGGCCTGGTGCCTTGTCCACCCTCAGTGCCTTCAAACGCTCTCGAACTCTGCTCTCCATGATTTCCCCATCTGTCACCACTTCCCCCTGCTTCTGCCATTTCTCCCACCTTGGGTGTCACCCCCCTCTTCTCTTTAGTAAATACTGAGCAGAAGTACTCATTTAGTGCTTCCGCCTTATCGCACCCTGCTTCCACCAAACCCCCTCCTTCCTAATCCTTACTATGTGGTCCTTATAGCTCCTTTTCTCCCTGATGTACTTAAAGAAGTCTTTCTCCCCCTTCTTGATGCCTTGTGCCAGCCTGAGTTCCGTAGATGCTTTGGCTCCCCTTACTGCCCTTGTCACCTCCTTCGATTCTGTCAAGTACTCCTTCCTGTCCTCCCCCATCCTTGTTTTCTTGTACTTCCTAAAGGCAGATTTTTTCCTCCTTACCTTTTCCATGACCTCCTTGCTCAACCAGATTGGTTTCTTAGCCCTAGCCTTCTTGCTGTGGGCTTTGCAGCAGGTTTTGGTTGCCTCCACTATCCCCAGCTTTATGAGCTCCCACCTCTGGTTAGTGTCCATACTAGATTGAATTCTGGCCAGGTACCCTTTTTACCACTTCCCCCATCCTCCCAAAGTTGGCCCTATTGAAGTCCAGCACTATTGTGCCAGATTCCACTCCTTCCTTGTCCATATCCAATGTGAGCCATACTGAGTGGTGGTCACTCCCTGACAGCGGTTCCTCCACTGTAAGTTCTCTGACAAAGTCCCCATTTGCCAGCACAAGGTCAAGGGTATTCCCTAACCTGGTTGGTTCACTGACCATTTGCAGCAGGAAGCTGTCCTGGAAGGCATCCAGCAGTACCTGCTCCCTTCTGTTCCTGGTTGTTGGGGTGCTCCAGTCCACTCCTGGCATGTTGAAGTCCCCCCACAATCACCACAATACCCTTCTCGCAGGTCCTCCTGATCTGTCCCACTAGTTCCCTGTCTAACTCCTCCGTCTGAGATGGTGGCCTGTACACCACTCCCATTCTAAGAATCCTATTCTTGGAATCCTGGATTTGCATCCAAAGTGACTCCGTACTACCCTCCTCCCCTTCCTCCCTTACACACTTCAGTCCTTCCTTCACATATAGTGCCACCCTCCTCCTTTCCCAATCACCCTGTCCCTATGAAATAACCTGTACCCTGGTACAGACAGGTCCCAGTCATTGTATTGGGTGGCCCATGTTTCCGTGATGGCTGCAATGTCCACCTCTCCCTCTGCCATGAGAACCTGTAACTCTGCAGTTTTCCTCCCAAGGCTCCTAGCATTACGGGTAACCACCTTCCACCCTTCCCCCTCCCATCCTGCCCTCCTTTCCTAGCATCACCAACAGTACTTGCTATTTGTCCTTTGTCACTGTTATGGGGAAGCTCATATGGTTTCCCAATCTATAGTCTCTGCATATCTCTTCCCCAGCTGCCACCCCCCACTCCTAGTTTAAATTCTCAACTTCCTCTATGTACTCCTCCATCCTCTGTTTCAACACTTTCTTTCCCTCCTCACTCAAGTGTAGTCTGTCCTTGGCATAGAGACTACTGTCCTCCCAGGTCCCTCCCCATCCCCCCAACAGCCCATACGCTTTAGTACAACACCAGGTTCTTAGCCATCCATTAAATTCCTCTATTCTCAGCTTTCTTGTTGTGCTTGCCTTTGGCACCGGAAGTATCTCTGAAAAAGTTACTGATCTTCCTGCCCCCTCACATAATTGTGCTAGTTCCTCAAACCTCCTCTGGACTGTATCTACTGTCTTGTCAGCCAGGTCGTTTGTCCCAAGATGTATAATTAAATGAGGCTTGTCCCTACCCCTTCTAGCATATTTCAGAACAGACTATCCCACCCTTTCCACTGTCATTCCTGGCATGGTCTCCACCCAAATGCGACTATGCCTCTCCCCCTTGCTACCCCACCTAACTCCTCTTAGGATTGAGTCCCCCAGCACTAAGATTCCACCCCTCTTACTTATTGCTTGCTTCCGTTCATCTCCCTCTCTCATTTCCAGCTCCTCTTCTTCCTCCTGCACATTATTTCCCCCTTTTACCCCTGTTGCAATTCTCCCAGCAGAACTTCCCCCCGCTCCAGTTTGGTCCAGGCATTTGTCATTTACTCCTCTAATTTCATCATTTCCCTCTTCCACCTTCTTCCTCATTAGCAGTGCACAACTATTTTCTGAAGGCCCTTCACAAAAGCCCGCTCCCTCTCTCTTCATAGTAACCTGTTCTCTCCTTTCCACTCCATGACTTTTGCCACTTCTTCACCTCCCCTCACAAGTCCCTATCTCCTCCTTACATTTGTCTTTTTTCTCCTGACCTGGTTTCCCCGGCAATTGTTCTTCCTAGCCTGGACCCCTTTGTCTCTGCTTCCCTTCTTCTGACCCTCTCCTCACCACTGTTGGCTTAAATCACCCTCCCTCATCTCCCTTTCTTCCTCCCTCCAGTATTGGGCTAAACCCACCCCCAAACTGCCTTGCCTGTCTTAGTTCCTCCTGGAGACCCTCAATCTCCTTTCTAAGTTTTTCTATGTGGTTGCACACTAAACATCCTCCCACACTCCAGGCAATTTTTAGAAAGATTGGTGCACCACAGTTGTTTCAGCCTACCACCCTACCCATTGCTGTCGTTGCCCATCAGCAACCCCCACCCTTCCAGCTGCAGGATACCAAACACTCCCCCAAGTCTCCCCTCTCCCTCCTCTATCAGTGCAAAACATTTTCTTTATTTCCCTTACCTCCTTTGTTGCACACGTTCAGATATATTGAGCAACTGCTTTTTATATTCCTATCCTTCCTATCCACACTCAAAAACAGACTTTAAGTAGCCATTGCACAACCTTCTTCAAACTCCTACTCCTCCTCCTTTCCCCAATGCAATATCAATGTGAAGAAGTAATAATGAAAGCTCCTAGATTTGCATTTACTTCCCTTCCACTGAGAGAGCAGTTACCTCTTCACTTGCTGCTGTTCCTTTCTTGGTATGCCCCTCCTACTCCACACCCCTTACTATACCCAGTGTTTAACTCCTGTCAATCAGATTTAACAGGGTATATAATCAAGAGTTGGGGGAAGGGGGGGCTAAAATTTGCAGCAACCAAAGACAGCAAAGAATACACCACCACTACATTTTAAATCCTCAACAGCCCCAAAACAATTCTAAGTAAAGACAACAAAGAAAGTACAGTGTCACCAAAAGCCCACAATCCAAGTCTAAAAGAAAAACAGCAATTACCAGTTACTGTAAAGCATTGAATTGAATATGCTTCCTTCCCCTTCTGGCTTCTATAACATTCAAAAATACATACATTTCTATCTCAGCTCTTTACCCTTACCATCAAAAGGTAGCTACATAGAGAATAATACATATGTAGGGAGTTGATATGGAGTTTTTTTACACACCCAAGCTGTGTGATAATATATAAACCTCGAGAGCGAAGCTTGAGACGAGGATGTGTAAAAAAACTCCATTCTACCCCTACGTATGTTTTATTTTATATAATAACTGGTGATCAAAAAAAAAATTTCTTACGATTTTCACTACGAGGAGACCCGAGGCCAAAACGCTCCTACTTCCTTACTAGTAGGCACGCCCCCACGCTGACATCACATAACGTGCTAGCGTAGTGGCGTGCCTACCAGTAAGGAAGTAGAAGCGCTTGGTCACAGATCTCCACGGTGCTTAAGTGCTTTGAATCTGTTTACTGTGGAATGGAGTGCTGCAGGCTTCCTGGGCTAGAGTGTACAACCGGCTGGTTGATATGATTTTTTCGTGACAACTGCGGGTTGATACGACTTTTTACAGTTCTCAAAAACGGGTTGATAACAGGGATCACCAGTTATTATAATCACAATAATCTACCTTCTACTAATACAGATTCTATCACAGAACCAGAGCACAATGCAAAAGCATCTGCTGCTTAGCAACAACAAACAGGTGGCAACATACCAAGTTGATGTAGCTTTTTTAAAATAAAAAAAAATGTAATCTTTTAAACCAGTAGAAATCAGCAGTCCCAAAAGCACCTTGAACTACAAGAAAGAACACAGTACCACACCTCTGCCACAAAAACTAAACAGTTCTAAAACATTGGAGAAAGAAGAAAAAAATCAGAGACTGCACAAAAAGATACAATGTACTATACAGTATTAGGCAATAGTATACTCAGTTGTTTAATAGAGAAAATATAGTACCTACCAAAACAGACAGAATACCCACAAATGACACTTAGGTTCTCAATATCAGACACCACCAAAGGCACACACAGAAAGGGTTTAAACTATAGTATTAAAATTAACAAAATTAACCACATCAGAGTAGAAAGATCACACTAAATAAATGTGTTGATCCTTCTGACTTCCAACGAATATCTACCACTCAAATTTTATATCTTCCTGGAGCCTACAGGGTTGTCTTTCACAATCACCTAAATTTACAGAAAACAAAACAATTTTTAAATTGAAAATTATAGCAAAAAGCACTTAGCTTTGGGAGTTCTTCTCAAACACAGCCACTCAGCTCAGAGTTCTAGAATCCAAGATCCTAGACGTAGCTGTACTGTAAAGTTTTGCCACCACCTTTATTACACTAATTGTGGCTACCTATGTCCCCCCTGTTCGTTTCAGTCTTGCTTTTTCAAGCCACTATAGTGGCTCCTGAAAGAGAATGAGGGAGAGAGTATTCAACACCAAGTCTTCAGTCTGAGTGTAACCCTTAGCATCAGAGCAAGCATGTGCTCCAATATAAATAGTAGTAGAACATTGCTAGTGAGTTGGAGCTGCATATTGCTCCAAAGCAGGTCCTATGTGAGCAAATGTGCACTGTGCGACATTCGGCTCCCATCCAAATTCTTAGGTGGAACCTAGTGCCAGAAAAGAGACCCCCAGAAGACTCTGTATAGATGTATAAGGTCTCTCTTTTCAAGAAGCCCTAGAGCAGGGGTTCCATCTATCAAAATAACATGCAGGTCAGCCCTCTACTCCCAAACTGCCAACCTCCAAGCGCAATCTTGTGAACAGTTTACAGAAACAGGGTAATCCTCCTGTCTGTTTTGGGTGTTTGAATCAACCTTTGGTCTCAAGTCTTGGAGGGATTCAAACTGTGAACCTCTTGTTAGCTTACCCAAAGCACAGGTTCAGATATTTCTGTCTTCGGGGGGTCAGATATCTTCGCCTACGGGCACCTAACCAGGTGTACAAAAATTAACCCTTCAAAAAACTCTAATAAAAGACTGCAGATTAAACTCTCATCTTTTTCTAGTTTAGTATCACCATTCAAGCTTATGTACAGTATCTGCTTTAACCATATATACTTTACTTGTAAAGGAAAGAAATTCAAAGACAAACCAAGTAGGCTCTAAAAATAGAGTTTTATTAAAATAGATAAAAATTATGTAAAACATAAAATGCAGAACCTTATATCACAAAACATACAACTCTTTTAAAAGAAAAAGGTTTAAACAGTGCAATTCCTACTACAGTACTTAGATTTCTCTCTCTCTCTCTCTCTAAATACCTGCTTAAAGTGCTCAAAAATGTTTCTTTGTCAGAGTCTAGATAGAAGTCTGTCCTCTGAAGGAAAACAATATTGTTTAAAAGCTGGCTTTGCCCACCTCTTTGCATGAAGTTACCTAAGTCCTTCCTGTCAGAATATATATAAAAAATGTATCTATACAAAAACAGGTTGTCTTTTCCAGAAGGTAAATTAATATTCTGTGATCTCAGCACAACTCATTTTCTTTTTCAAATGACATTTATTTGATCTTTAAGCAATATCCTCTCTCACACAGACATCAAAGCATTTATGTCTTTCTGCCAGATCTCGTGGAGGTGCAACATGCTTTGTATCACCATGTGAAAATTGAACTGTGTTTCCTCTGGACATCATAAACATTTATGATTTTCCTCTAGCAACTACATCTATAATTAACTTAGATAAATAGGAGAATCCTTGATCAAGGCCTGTTCTACTCTATAATTAGCTTCTGGCCTTCCAGGTAACACGTTGTATCTGAAACCTGTGTGTGTGTCATGTTCACATACTGTTTCAGCATTTCTCATGAGACACAGTCCATAACCCATTTTTATATTACAAAAATGATACAGTGATCAGAACCACCTGTCCAAGTGTTACAGTGGGAAATAAAATAGGGCCAATGAGAGCCCGAGTGTGAGAAGGTCCATATGAAAAGTAACCCGTCAGCTGGCAATTTCAGCCAATGGGGTTATTACAAACTTGTTAAAAAAAGGGGTTGTTAGGGATATAACTCCTATGTATATAGAGAGAAGTTGTGTCACAAATAAAAACAGTGGGGTTTCTTAAATTTAAAATGTGATGAAGATAACATTTTAAAAACTCCTGAATGAATGCAATAGGCCCTCAAATAATATAATAAGTAGCCACAGTGGAATGCACCCCTATGTTCGTATGCCTAACATTTTAAACAAATGCTGTATTGTTATTACAAGCACATAAAATCTAAGGAACAGGATAATGAGATATTATGTTGGTGAAGGAAGCCCCATGCCCTTACCTGTTCCTGCCCTAGCTTCTACAGTCTGGTGGGCTCTTAAGAGCCAGTGGCCCCAAACCAAGGATTATTTATAGCGCTCTGTCAGGTGATGATACTGCCTCAATGGAGGAGCCTAGAGTTTTAATTGGCCCTTAAGTTCCTCAAAGCAGAAAACTGTAGTAAGCATTTATAAAAATGATACAGAACTGCTGGGCTTTATTTTAAGTGGTATATATACTAGTTTGTGGTCATGCTAATCACCCATATGTATGTACTAGTGCAGAATTCATATGTATTAGAAACAGGGGTGGATCCGCTAACCTAGTGATGTCACAAAGCTCTAGTATAAGAACCCCTCTTGGACTCAGTTCAGGAGTAGAGCCTTGAGAGCTGTACTGAAGGCAAGTACAGAAGAATACTCACAGAAGATAGTGGTTATACTGTTTGCTTAAGTTCTCCACTCTGTGGTAGCACTGTTGGGGAAGAACAGTGCTGAAGCTCAGTTTTGAGCTGGTACTTCTTTTTTTATTTTAGTTTGTTATTTTATATTATGAGTTAAGAATTTTATGAAGTAAATAAAATTTACATGAGAGATTTGTGTGTTTTATACTTGAAAAGCTGTGTCCGTGTTGTCAATTCCCACACCCTTCTACAAATTGGTGTCAGAAGTGAGATAGCTGTTTGTCTGAGAATCCAGGGGGAATCCAGTAACCGGTACCAGACCTGGTACCCATACAACTAAGGACATGGCGGATGGTGTTGACAAAAAGAAGCTGACAGTGGTGACCAGAGTCCAGACCATGAGGACCGGAGAACCCTTGAACCTAGGGCTGGCATATGATGTATGCAGGAGGACCCTGTAGGAATGGAGCAATGATGAGGATGAAGAGCCATTGTCTAGAGATAGACAGCAGAAGACCAGAGAAGAACTGCTGGAGGGTCTGGCAGATTTTCTAAGATGGCTTGTGGTCCACCAGATGAAAATTGAGATGCAGAGAGACCTCGATGTTCCAGACAGAGAGAGAGAGAGAGAGAGTGAGAGGGAATGCCAGAGGCAGGATCTCAGGTGGGCAGAGAATTTACAAGCTTTAAAAGTCATGGGGGCAGGGAATGGATCTAGTGGGGGGGCTAACTCCAACCCCAAAGATATAAAACTTACCAAAATGACTGCCTCCAAGTATATAGAGGCCTACTTGACCACTTTTGACAGGGTGGCCAGGGCATGGGGTGGCCTCCGATGCAGTGGATAGTGCATCTGGCACCCTACCTGATTGTAAAAGCCCAATTGGCTTTTGGAAATATGAACGCCCATCTTGTTGATGACTATGATCTGGTCAAACAAGAAATATTGAAAAGATACAATATTAATGCAGAGACTTACCAGTAATGGGTCCATGCCCTGAAACACGTAGGGCATTACCCCCCCCCCCAGAGAAACTTATACCAGCTTGAGGGAACTTTGCCGTAAATATATCCAGCCTGAAGGGACATCCAGAAATTATATTATTGAAGCATTTGTGGTAGAACAATTCCTCCAGATCCTGCCCATAGAAGTCCAAATATGGATTAAAGAACATAACCTGGAGTCGACAGAGGTGGTTGTTATCCTAGCAGAGGACTTCCTTGTGACCCACCAGCCCTATAAAAGAGGAGGACAAGGGGCATCTGACCTCCCCTGCAGTGAAACCACCACAACAACAACTGGTAAGAGCCAACCAGAATGTAAATGCTAGAAGGTATGAGGGCAGGAGTGGGTAAGGTGGGAGAACGTTTCTCACAGATACAGTATGTCAGAACTGTAAAGGGTTGGAATATATTGCACAATTTTGTCCCACCAAGAAAGCAGACAATACCCATCTGACTTTACTCAACCCAGGACACTTTGCAACACATGTACTGACTGATGAACAGACTGTCCTAGGGTTAATTGATTCAGGCATTAAGAACACCTTGATAAGACCTGAATTAATAAAAAACTCCAAAAAGTGGCCTACCATGAGTGTGGTTTGTGTTCATGGGGATGCCCACCAGTACCCCAGCTTGAACATTAACATTTTGATAAAAGTAAAAACCACAGCTGTTATGGCAGGTATTGTGCCTAAATTATCTGTCCCTATAGTGATTGATCATGAATTTCCAGACTTTGCATCTTTGATCATGGAAAAAGGGACTTTGTCAGCAATGATCACCAGGGCAAAAAATAAAAAGGAACAGTCATGGGGGAAGTGTTTCCCCTTTGAGGATGATGTGGTTGATGCACCAGGAAAAACCAAAAAGTCCTTGAATGCAAAGAAAAAACAACAAAAATTACATAGGGACTGACAAGGACTGCCTGATGACGTTAAAGATGTTTTTATAAAGTCTGATGTGTGCCAGAAAGAAAAGGATGATGCAACACTGAAACCCTTTTTCCAACAGGTAGGGAAACAAACAAAGCAAGGTGCCCAAAAAATGGAAATTGTGAACAACTTATTATATCGAATATGTACAAACCAAGATACCAGGGAAAAAGTGGAACAGTTAGGTGCCCCCTTTGTTACAGGCAGGATTTAATGTACTTAAGTCATGATTTGCCCTGGGCAGGACATGCTGGGAGGGAAAATACACTGGGTAGAATCTTGCAAAGATTCTTCTGGCCAAGGATTCATGAGGAAGTAGCCCGGTATTGCCAGGAATGCAAAGAATGCCAACTGACTGCCCAGACAGGAAAGAAAGAAGTAGTTCCCCTGGTACCTTTACCACTGGTCACCACTCCATTTGAGGGAATAGGGATGGATGTTGTGGGGCCCCTAGCAAAAAATTCTAAAGGCAATAGTTTAATCTTGTTGTGTGTGACTATGCCACCAAGTATCTGGAGGCCATTCCAATGCATGTGGTCACAACATCAAGAATAGCCAAAGAGTTGGTGAATCTCTTTAGCCGGGTAGGAATCCCTTGGGAGATCTTAACAGATGGAGTAATTTTAATACAGCCCTTCTGAAAGAACTGTACCACCTCCTGGGGATAGCGGCAATAAGAACATCTCCTTTTCACCATCAGACAGATGGATTGGTAGAGCGTTTTAATCAGACACTGAAACGCATGATACCAAAATTTATACATGAAGAAGGAAAAGACTGGGATAAGTTCCTCCCCTTTCTTTTATTTTCTGACAGAGAGGTTCCCCCGACCTCATTTAGCTATTTGCCCTTTGCACTGCTGTTTGGTAGGACTCCCTGAGGACCCCTGGATGGGGTTAAGGAGTGCTGAGAGGAGAGTAAAGAAATGAAGTACCCTGGTATAGCCAGTTACATGAAACAGCTAAGACAGAGATTGGTATTATACACAAGAAAGGCCTATGAAGCAGGGATGAAAGCTCAGATCATCCAAAAAGAGGGGTATGATCTGGGAACCTCTAGTAAAAAGAAATTTGCCACAGGGGAATAAGTTCTACTCTTGTTGCCTACATTGACCCACAAGCTGTTAATGAAATGGCAAGAGCCATATAAGGTGTTACGCCAGACAGGGCCAGTCACCTATGAGGTTGAGACACCTGATAAAAAGCCTGGTACAAAAATGTACCATGCAAACCTATTGAAAAGTGACACAAAAGATCCAGTCCAGGACTAGGAGTGGTGGTCATGCCAAAGGTGGGAGACACAGAGTTGGAGGAAGCTTATGGGAGACTGGAGACTGTCAAAGGGTTAGAAGAAGTGTTCATAAATCCTGACCTAGATCAGTCCCAACAAAACAAACTGAAGTCCCTGATCAGAGAATTTGAAACCACTTTTACAAGCATGCCAGGTCAAGCTAAAGGAGTGGAACATCAGATTTGTACAGAGTCTCCTCTATTAGGAAAAAAATATATAGGCCCCCTGAAAGGGTGTGGACAGAGTTGAAGGAGAAAATACAAAAGTTGAAAGCACTGGATATCATTGAGCCCTCAAAAAGTGCATGGAGTATTCCTATTGTGACTGTGCCCAAGAAGGAGGGAGGCATAAAACTGTGCCTGGATTTTAGAGGTTAAAATCAGGTAGCCCAGTTTGATGCTTACCCCATGCCCAGGGTGGATGACATTTTGGACAGGATTGGGAATTCCAAGTCTATGTCTACCCTGGACCCCATGAAAGGATACTGGCAGATTCCCCTGGAGAATTCAGCCAAGGAAAAAAATGCCTTTAGCACACCGGTGGATTTGTTCCAGTTTCGAACCATGCCATTTGGGCTCCATGGAGCCCTTGCAATGTTCCAGCGTTACAAGGATCAGGTGCTGGAACCACCTACTAATTGTTGTGCAGCATAGCAGGACAATGCTGTTATGTTCAGTCAAAGTTGGGACATCCACCAGGCACACCTAAAAGCAGTGATAACATCGATCAAACAGGCAGGGATGACAATAAACTCCACTAAGTGTGCTCTGGCTATGAAACAGACCAGGTATTTAGGGTTTATGCTGTGAAATGGGATGATTAAATCTGAGATAAGTAAGGTAGAAGCAGTAGCCTAATGTTCAGTACCCCTCATGAAGAAACATGTCTGGTCATTTTTGGGCATGGTCAGATATTATAGGAAATTTGTTCCTAATTTTGCTGCCAGTGCAACCCCCACTTACTGATCTAATAAAGAAAAAGTGTAGAAACAAGGTAATATGGTCACTGAATGTGAGGAGGCCTTTAGACAGATAAAGGCAACATTATGTTCCTCCTCAGTCTTGAGAAGCCCAGACTTTAACCACCACTTTGAAGTTCACATTGATGCCTCTGGGACAGGCGTGGGGAGGTGTTGAGCCAAACTATTGAAGGTGAGGAACATCCAGTGGTATACATTTCCCACAAACTGCATGATCAGGAAAAAAAGGTATTCCACTGTAGAGCAGGAATGTCTAGCTGCCAAATGGGCAATTGAAGCTCTAAGGTTCTATCTCTGGGGAGCCCCATTTACATTATTAACTGATCACAATTGACTGGTTTACTCATGCTGCAGCGAGAGTCATCATGGAGACATCCCTGACAGCGACAGCCGCAGTGCCGACTGTCAGCATTGCAGTGTTGGGGATGCCTCCAGTAACCACATGGGGTTGTGCCTCCTAATCCCCACATGGGGCTCTGCCCTCACCCCTGGTCTTCTAGGATTCTAACTCTGAGTCGGAGTTGGACTGGGGTTGGAGGTAAACACCCAGCGAGGCAGTTGTGATCGCCATACAGACCACCACAGCGACTGGCAGATTTTGCCAAATTCCTGTCGTTGTGGTGGTCTTCGCGATCAGGAAGTCACTGCGGCAATGGTATATGCAATCAACCGTGATTCATCTCTCAGATGAAGGATAAAAACAACTGAATCATGAAATGGTACTTGGCCCTTCAGCCTTGTAAATTTTCTGTGAAGCACAGAGCTAGGACATTACATGTAAATGCAGACTTTTTGTCTCGACATGGGGCTGGAAATGAAATGGAAAGTGTATGAAACTGTATATATGGCTATGTTTGATGACAATGTTGAAAAACAAACTACAGATATTAGACACCCCAGGGTTATTGTTAAGAAAGTATGTTGTTATGATTGTACAGCATAGGAAGCTGTTATGTTGCACTGTTTTGTTTAAGAGATCCTGGAGTGAAGCTTTCAAGCGAGGGAGGGTGGAAGCTCTATCCTACCCAGTTTGGTGGTGGGTAGGTTGTCTTGAAAACCAGTGGCTGTTCAAAACTGTTTTTTTTGCTTAACCTTGGGGGTATGTGGCAGTGTTGCCCCCCCAAATGCAGTGCACCCTGGGACATCTCCTCTTTCTACCCCCCCCTCTCTGTAACCTACTGCAGTAGCAACAATTATCTATGGGTCTATCTTGACCCTTTTCTACTTTCTACTGTGATGGGTGGCCTCCTACTGTAGTATCTTCATCTTTTCTTCCCCACTTTTATTTCCTTTCCGTTCCTGATAGTGATTAGGTTAAGGCTAGAAAAAGCCTCCTATCTGTAATATAACCCTGGGCTAGTGGACGCAGAAGGTATGAATAGGACCACTGAGCCTTATGTTATGGGACCATATATGAGGAGACAAAATGTGTTTTTCCCCCTGCAAGCAAATTATCAGGACAAATAAATACTGGTGGAGTGAGACACCAAAATACAGGGACACCTGTATAGTTATTGGAAGTTTGGTGTCCTAAGAAGAGATTGAGTAATTAGCATAACACTACAGGGTGTACAAACGGAGACAATGGAAGAAAGCACCCCATAGCTATAACTTTGTTAACAGGTGCCCCGACCGACCGCACCTGTAAGGAGCATTTTATTTTGTAAGGAAAAGTTGCTGCTGCTTGCGGCAAGGAAAGAAAGAAAAGTAGAACTTTTCGGCTATGGGGATTGCTACTGAAAATGGTGCCATGCACCTCCGTAGCTATACTGTAAAGTTTTGCTGCCACCTTTATTACATTAATTGAGGCTACCTTTGCTCCCCCCCCCCCAGCTCCTTTCAGCCTTGCTTTTTCAAACCACCATGGTGGCTGCTGAAAGAGAGTGAGGGAGAGAGTATTCAGCACCAAGTCTTCGGTGCAAGTGTAACCCTTAGCATCGGAGCAAGCGTGTGCTCTGATATAAATCATAATAACGCGTTGCTGGTGAGTCTAAGCTGCATATTGCTCTGAAGCAGGTCCTGTGTGCACAAATGCGCACTGTGCAACTTTCGGCTCCCATCCAAATTCCCAAGTGGAACCGAGTGCCAGAAAAAGAGACCCCCAGAAGACTCTGTATAGACATATAAAGGTTATCTTTTCAAGAAGCCCTGGAGCAGGAGTAACTTTTATCAAAATAACATGTTGTGGTAAATCAAATAGGGCTAATGAAAGCCCAAGTAATGCAAGGCCCATATGAAAAGTAACCCGTCGGCTGGCAATTTCAGCCAATGGGGTTATTACAAACTTGTTATAAAAAGGGGTTGCTAAGGCTATAACCCCTACATATATACTGCATAGTAGGTTGAATTAGCATCTGTTACATTTATCGAAAGTCAACCTTCTACACATATTCACACCCGATTGAATTAGCATGAACAGTTTACTCTGCAATACAGTGCTACTGACAATCACCTGCCTATTATTTTTCACTATCCATTCATAGTGTATGGTGGAATGCTGTTATGTATGGAATTCCATGTCTGGAATATAGAGGATAATGTATAGTTCTCTATCAGTAACCAGTCTGTTAACTGTCGAGAGGTTGCCAGGGCGACCATGTAAACCTCAAGAGTGAAGCTCGAGAGGTTTAAGTCGCCATGGCAACCTCAAGATGGTTAACAGTAACCGGTTGCCAATAGAAGGACTATACATTATTTTTTATAGTGTATGGTCCAAAGAAAAAAAGAAAATGGCTCCTTACTTTTCAAAACATAGTCACCGCCGTGGCCATGCAGTCCTTCCCTTACTGCTGCATGCATCCGTCAGTTCCCGAGTGTAAAAAAAGGCGCGCACATGCGCAGACCGATCCCCGTTGTTAACCTATCGATGTGACGTAGCATCGATAGGTTAACAACATTACTACATCACATCGATGGTATAACAACCTTAGGAAATGATGGTTTCCTAAGGTTAACAGCATTCTACCATACATTATACGCTTGTTCTGCTGCAGTAGTAATGTCACTACTACAGCAGAATAATTTGGAATGCTGCCACATAGTTGCTTTCCTCTATTTAGTTAAGCTGGAAGTTTTTTTTTTTTCACTTGAACTTGTAGAAATTTCTGCAGCACACCGTGTCAGTTAAAAAAAAAAAAAAGAAGAAATGTTAAAATTTCTATTCTCCGTTGTCTTCACTAGCTGGTTTTTGTGTGATTTTCCATACTGTGACTGTCCATACGCTATAAAAGACTGTGTATGAGCAGTCATACTCAAACAAGGATATTCTTGTATCTTGAGGTTCCCTTGGTAACAGAGCACCTCTCGCACTGTGCTCTCAAGTTCATCTGTTAACCAGGAAACCTCTCGATACAAGAATATACTAGTTGTGTATGACTGCTCACACACAATCCTCTATGTTCTGCTGCAGTTGTGACATCAATATGTTGTTCTGCTGTAGTAGTGATGTCACTACTGCAGCAGAACAACTTGGAATGCTGCCACATACTTGATTCCCCCTGTCCAATTAAGCTGGAAGTTGATTTTTAAACTTGAACTTACAGAAACATCTGCAGCACACTGTGTCAGTAATTTGAGCCTACCACGAACTCTCAAGTGCCCCCTCAACCACCAGTTCACTGAAACAAAGTTCAATGTCCGAAATAGGCATGGATGCCTATGCACTATATGGATTAGCGGATGGGCAACACTGTACAACCAGTGTGTTGTGCCACCTTGGGGATCTGATTCCCATGGACCTCTTGAACTTCGCTCTCGAGGTCACAGCAAATCGGAACCCCTCGGTGGCACAACACACTGATTGTGCATAGCTGCCCATCCACTGTCCTATATATTTTCACTGATTGTCACAAATCTCACTGCTTTGTGCCCTGGCCAAGATTCAAGAAAGACTAGTATACTGCCAACTCCGTGACTACCTCGAGGCTAACCAGTTACTAGCCTCCATGCAACACGGCTTTAGGCAGAACCATGGCACTGATACAGCCCTCATAAAATTCTCAACCGACGTCCTAGGGGCCATGGACAAAGGACTCCCCACAGGAGCTATCTTTATCGATCTATCAAAAGCCTTCGACCTAGTGGACCACAAACTCCTGCTATCCAAACTGGCCTCCCTTGGCTTGGATCAACATTCCCTTTTCTGGTGCACCTGCTACCTATCTGATCACTCCCAGCAGGTCAGGTGGAAGTCTGTGACCTCAGATCCACTCCCCCTAAGTGAGGGGGTGCCTCAGGGTTCCATCCTTGGCCCCCTCCTCTTTTCCATATTCGTCAGCGATCTTAAATCCCACTGTGGTGGCAGCTCAGTTGTTCAATAAGCAGATGATGCTGTTATCTATTGGTCCACAAGCAACCCACCTGACCTAGAACCCCATCTCCAAGCTGACTTTGCCAAGTTAGAGTCCTGGCTTACTGGGAATATACTAGTTCTAAATACTACAAAAACCAAAGCAATGCTACTTGGTCAGAGAAACTTAGGCACATTCCGTAGTACCTTGCTCCCTCTGATCTCATCCTCAGGCTGCCGCATCAAGGTTGTGAGTTTCCTCAAGTACCTGGGGCTAACCCTGGATCAAGGGTTCACCCTCAAGTCTCATTTAGACCAAGTGTCCATAACCATACACCGCAAACGGGGGTCTGATGTATCACCTGAATGACCAGCTCATCCCCGAGTCTAGAATCTCCATTGCCAACAGCCTACTCCTGCCAACACTGACCTTTGCTGCCCCAGTTCTTCAGGGATTGGCTAAACAAGAGATGAATAGGTTACAAACTCTACAACAAAGTTGTTCGGTTTGCGTCACAGTCCCACAAAAGACGGCATAATTGTGAACCCCTTGCTGCTCTACAATGGTCCTCCCTAGATGGTCAACTCCAGTACCCTCTGCTGTGCAATGCATACAAGCTCTTACACCACAATCCCCCTGTCAGCCTGGCCAGTCTCCTGGTTCTGAAGCACTCAGCACGTACCCTATGAATCACTGGACGTAACCTTCTAGTTAAACCCAGAGTTCAGACCACTGCCGGCAGCAAATCCTTTGCCACCATGGTCCCTGCCCTATGAAATAAGCTTCCTCCCCTCCTTCAGGATGCCCCCTCTCTTGAAAAATTCTGTAAGGGACTTCAGGCTCTACTACTAGGGGCTAGCATCTGCTCCTGTCAATGAGGGGCCTAACCTTAGGCCGGTCCCTCACTAGCCTAGACATGCACTGCTGTATAAAGTATTACCTTCCCTCCTGATTTCTACACTCCTACCCAAGCATATCCCTGTAATTGTCATCCCTTGTAATCTAATTATGGCACACTGTCAGCACTGTCTTATCCATGTATTTACTTGAATAGCTCTGTACTTGTGTCTTTATTGTACCTGTACTCTTCTGTAACTAAAAGCTGTACCAATTCATCTATGTAACCAAATACTGTACCTGTATACCTCTGTAACTAAATCTGGGTCGCCCCTGAAAAAGGGACCTTCGGGGCTCAGTGGGCCTACCCAATTACCAAAATTGAATGAATAAATAAATAAATAAATAAAATAACAAATATTGTAAAAATAAACACAGTGTAAATAATCTTCTTTACAGTATATATAGAGAGGCTGTGTCACAAATAAAAGCAGAGGGGTTTCTTATATTTAAAATGTGATGGAGATAAAAATTTTAAAACTCCTGAATTAATGCAATAGGCCCACAAATAATATAATATAATAAGTAGCCACAGAGGACTGCACCTCTATGTTCTTATGCTTAACATTTTAAACAAATGCTGTATTGTTTTCACAAGCACATACAATCTAAGGAACAGGGTAATGAGATATTATGTTGGGGGAGGAAGCCCCATGCCCTTACCTGTTCCTGCCCTAGCTTCTACAGTCTGATGGGCTCTTAACTCATTCTATCCTGTTGTCACTTAGAATGTTCAGGTACCCTCTGCCTGCTGCTAGAACACCTGTGTTCTGGAAGGGGTTCTAGATCTGCAGCATTCACACAGACACACTGTGCTTAAACCTACATATCTTAAAAAACATACATCCAGTTTTAAAACTGTAAAACGAAAAGTTTTTCAGGACAAAACGCTTTTGAAAATGAGTGAGGTTTGGTAATGTTTATTTAACTGGATTTAGTGTTGTGTGAGATTGTTTTTTCATATTTTCATAAATTCTGATGATTTTATCTAAATATAATTATAATTATACAATCACACATGTCCCCACAATGCAAAGCATCATGGGCTGCATATGCAAATCACCACAGAATATTACGCTGGTTCAACTTTAAGCAGAAATGCATGGTGCCAAAAGGCCTCTCACACAGTTTGCAAAGGGTGCCAACAGAACTGTGAGACGCCTTTTGGCACCATGCATTTCTGCTCAAAGTGAAACATCATATTGTAGTGATTGCATTTGCAGCCCATGATGCTTTGCATTGTGGGGGGCATGTGAGATTTTGTATTTCTTTGAAACTTGGCTTCCCAGCCAAATGCCCTTTGGGGTAACCATTGCCTCAGTGTTTGCACACAGAGGTTGTTTGTCTAAATATAATTATGCTCTGTTTACTTAGTTACATAAAAATATTAAATTTCTGTAAAACTTGGCTAAAATTGTTAAAAAAATACAATAAACATCTGTCATTGTCTAAATAAAAATTTTTCAAGGTTTTTACCATTTTTTAGTCATAAATCAATGTCTGAATCTCTTGTTATTACTGTCATTACAGCTTGAGTTTTTGCTCCACTCCACTGGTTGGTATTTTTGCAATGTTTAATTTTTCTTACCTACTGATTTTAGTTTATGAATCTGATTATCATTTTTTTTCCTTTTTTTCCCCTAGTTTAGTAAGAATATATTTACACATTACCTTAGAAGGACATATCAAGAAGTGATGCAGGAAGGAAGTGTGTTGTGAGGTCAAGTGATGTAAATAGGAAGAACACTTCCAGTGTAGGTCAGTGAGCTGACACAGGAAATGGATACACTTTTTTAGTGCTGGAGGTCTCTCTACGATTAATTGCATATTTGTTGTAGTTAAAATGTGTAATTTCATTGAAATAAACTATTTTATTGTATTTTTGCAATAAAATCCCATAAAAAGTATAGAAAACTGTATTTTATTTGTGGTGTTTGCTTTATCATACTGTAAATGAAACATGATGTTCATGTAAAGGTTCACAGTCTTTCAGTAAACATCATGTTACATAAATGTGTGTATTATTTAATTTCCTGGCATAGTTTATTTTTTTGAGGTTGTATTATTTGATGGTTTAAGGTGGGAGAATGACTGTATGATGAAACACTGTGTGTTAGTAGGGGAAGGGGTCCTGCATTCATAATACATACTCAGATGCACTTGATATGTTCTAGGGAAATGAGAGGGGCTGTATACATCTAATAATGGTGCTAACAGACACTGTAGGTAATTACGGGTATACGTATAGGGTGATGAAATTGCTGAAAAGACATTGGTAATTTGGGGTATACTGTGTCATGGGGAAGGGGGTGGGTCTGCCTGTACCAAGGAATGATGCTAATAGGCACTGCAGTCACTTTGTGTCATGAACTGGAACTCATCCTTGGGGTATACTCAGTTGTGGGGAAGCAGGTGGGGCTGCCTGCACCTGCTAATGGTGTTCATATGCCATGCAGAGGCATTGTGGATATACATACAGGGTGATGACATGAGCACCTGTAAAGGTTGTGTACTATGTGCTGTGTCACATGGATTGTCTGCATACACATGTGATATGTTGCAGCATTCAATATGGTTCACGGTGTGGGTGGGAAGGAGTGTGGGTATGCCTGCATCATGGAGTGATGCTCATTGACTTATTGGTGCACATGTGTACTATGTGCTGTGTTTCATTTGAATGGACTGTACAAGTCATACCTTGGCACTGGTCACATCACAGTGCATCAGAGATAAGGGCTGTCAGAAACTCCGACCAATCACAGAGCTTGATTTTTAAATACAGAAATATTCAGCTCACTTAGTGGTATAAATGGACTAATAATTATAACAATCATGATGTTAGTGACAACATGTTATTGTAGAAAAATACCCCAAAAGACATAAAAATGTACACCAAAAGTGGTGACAGCCAATGGGATTGCTCGAAAACAAAAAATATAAGTTATAAAATAAATGATGGTGTCAACCTGATCAGCTTCACATTTTACACTAAAACAAGATGATTTGTTGTTACAAGACAAACTAATGGCAGAACGAGCATAATAAACATTTTTCAAAGCACATGAAAAAAAACAGTACATTTATTTATCTATTTATTTAAGGCATACTTTCTCAAGAATAGCCAATGGGAATGCATATTATATTAGGTAAAATCAGTAAGGGTACGATGTCCCCTACTGGCTGGCACAACTCAATTCATCAAATGTAAACAAATGCTTGAGCTGCACTAAGAGAAAGAAATGGGCGCCAGTCGGTGTCATCAGGCAATATAGCACACAATTTAGGATGCCATACGGCGTCATCAGGAAAAAGAGGTATGTTTTTATAATGCCATAAGGCGTCATCTGGACGTAATGAGTTAAGAGCCAACAGCCCTGTCAGGCGATGACACTGCCTCAAGGGATGGGCTTAGAGGTTTTAAGTGGCCCTTATGTTCCCTGAAGCAGAAAACTGTAGTAAACATTTGTAAAAATGATACATAATTTCTGGGCTTTATTTTAGGTGGTATATATACTAGTTTGTGGTCATGCTGATCCACCATATGTAGGTACTAGTGCAGAATTCATATGTATTAGAAATGGGGTGGATCAGCTGACCTAGTGATGTCACAAAGCTCTAGTGTAAGAACCCCTCTTGGACTCAGTTCAGGAGTAAAGCCTTGAGAGCTGTACTGAAGGCAAGTACAGAAGGATAATCAACACAGAAGATAGTGGTTATGCTGTTTGCTTAAGTTTTCCACTCTGTGGCAGCACTGTTGGGGAAGAACAGTGCTGGAGCTCAGTTTTGAGTTGATACTTCTTTTTTTTATTTTAGTTTGTTATTTTATATTGCGAGTTAACAATTTTATGAAGTGAATAAAATTCACGCATGAGATTTGTGTGCTTTACATTTGAAAAGCCGTGTCCATGTTGTCAATTCCCACACCCTTCGGCACCCTCCATTCCCAGCTGGATTCCCTGTGTCTCTGTTGTTTTAATACCCTCCCTTACAGACAGCATCACCTATCCTCCATTCCTTCCCACCCTATCTTTCCTGAACTGGATATAGCTAGGTAAGGCCATGTCCCAGGCAGGTTTCTATTTCAATAGAAATAATCCAGTATCTGAGTCTTTTAATGTTACCATATCCACCCATTATCAGTTATTTGCAGGTACCTTTAAACAGATACACTATCAGACCAGCACATGATGTTAACCTCGCTACCTTTAGATCCATTGTACACCATAATTTTTAATAAAAAAGTTTTTTTTAATAATTCTTAGCTTGGATAAGCCTTCATATTCAGTGTTGCTAGTATTAAGCCTCTCTTGACTATAATCCCTTTGGTATATTTATCCAATGAATAGTACTTTTTTACTTTTAATTTCTTCTTTGTGTACTATCATTTCCTCCATCATACTTTCTACATGCATCTGCTGGGGCTCACTTCCCATTGCCTTATCCTCTGTGAATGTTACCTTTCTTCCCCTTGATGTGCTGTCTGTTGTACATTTGCCTTCCTAAACAATGACTTCTTTACCATCTGGGGCTTCACAGATTTAGCTACTGGCTTGTATTTTCCTGTTTTTTCTAAATCACTTTTTATGTTTTCTGCACAATGGGGGTATGGCCAAACCGTGTGGATTACCTACATGCTGCGTACAGTGGTGCATAGGCAATTCTAAGTCAGCATGACACACATCAGGGGATCAGCAGATCCCTGGCAGTATTCATGGAACAGTTGCATGCCCCTTGTGCACATGATCCCCTGGCCAATTGCACAGCTATGTGTTGTGGGTGGTCCAGGGGTGTGTTTTTGGGCATGCCTGCATTACATGCCATTCACAAAAACAGAGTGCCAGGCAAGGGGGGGCACATGATTAGAGATGCAGCAAATTTAAATTCCGCCGGTGAAGTGCCCGTGAAGTGGGCACTTCATGTTGTCACTTCGCTACATGGAATGACCCATATGAAAGGCTCACTTCACCTTGTGATTATTACTTTGCGGTGTTATTCTGCCTTAACGTGAAGTAAGGTGAAGTGGCAATAATATTTGCAGCCGCACACACACAGTCACCAGAATTAATGTGCATCTCCAAAGTGCTACTGTCTTGTGTTCAGAAAATTCTTCAGTGCTGACAAAGTGAAATGTGAGTGTAACAAGAAATGCAAAGTCTCCCAAAATGAATGACACACTCAGTCATGCATGCAGTGGTCACACACAGTCACCAGAATTATTGTACATCCCCAAAATGCTACTATCTTGTGTCCAGAAAATTTCCCAGTGCTGAGGAAATGCTACTGTCTTGTGTCCAGAAAATTCCCCCGTGCTGATGAAATGCTACTGTCTTGTGTCCAGAAAATTCCCCAGTGCTGATGAAGAGAAATGAGAGCATAACATGAAATGCAAAGTCTCCCAGAATTAATGGTGCACTCAGTCATGCACGCAGTGGTCACACACGGTCACCAGAATTAATGTGCATCCCCAAAATGCTACTGTCTTGTGTCCAGAAAATCCTCCTGATGAAGTGAAATGAGAGCGTAACAAGAAATGCAAAGTCTCCCAGAATTAATGGTGCACTGCAAATGCACAGACAGATTAAGATTGCAGTGTGCACTCAAGAGATGCATACAAAAAGGCATAACACCTAACCAGTGCTCACAACACATCACAAATCCAAATCTGGAAAGGAATACCTTTTGTCAGTTGGGGGATTAGTTCACAGCAGTAACAATCCACTACCAGGAAAGATACCACAAAGCAGCACAAAAAATTCATGCAGGTGCAGTGGATAGCAGGTTCACACTGCTGCAATTACTCTGTGGCACAATAAAAGGTGTCTGATTTAATGGCACACATCACACACACACACTCACACACACTACAAGTAATGTGTAGCAAATTGAAAAACCTTTAGTAATATAGCCACATGTTTTAAACAAACAAATTATACACTGCTGCACCACAACAATCAGAAAAAAAAAATGGCAAGAATGACTGAAAATATTACTGTGTGTACATTAACACTGTTATACAACAAAAATATAACCAACCGAAAGACTGCCTTTTTTCTCCCAGTTTAGCTACCTACACCACAAATACACCCATCCCCCAAGGCACACTTCACAGTACACAGACTGATTGTTCTAAATTAACATTCAAAATCCACACACAAACAATAAACACTCATTCAATGTCCTGTGCAGTCAGTATAATGTTATGCTTGTGCAACTGTGTTAGTTTGGTTATGACTGTTCGCACTCTGTATTCCAGAGGAATTACCACCCTGTAGGGGTATGAAAGGCAAGGAACTCTTGAAGAGGATTCCACCCCTAGAGGTGCCATGGAATGATTCCCGTGACTAAAGGTACCTTAGGAATCCTCCTAAGGAGAGAAGTGCTGCCGCTGATGGAGGAGGGGAGGATGGTGGGGCAAAGAAAAAGTGCTTCACAATGAGGCTGAGAGGAACTGCTTATATACCTTAGGAAGTGGGCATGGCTGGCTGCTTGTTCATTGTACTACAGGCCTAGCCTTCCAATTCAATGTCCAGTGCAGTCAGTATAGTGTTACGAAAGGCAAGGAATCCTCAGAGAGGGTTCCACCCCTAGAGGTGCCACGGGATGATTCCCATGGCTAAAGGTACCTTAGGAATCCCCAAAAGAAATGTAGTACAAACATACCCCAAAATAATGAGGCAACACGAAGCATATAAGCAAGCAGTAACTGTGATGTAGCAGCAGTAAATGTGACGTAGCAGTAGAGAAGCATAGACAGTTTGATAACATAATGAGATGCTCAGTTTGATAACGTAATGAAATGCCCAGGTTTGCATAGCATGATATTAATGGTTTGCATTGAGAATTAGGGGATCCTCTAGGGAGAGAGGGAATGGCAGAACATCCTCCACCTCCATCCAACAGTGGAACCTACCTAAAGAAACTAGGGGACACTACTATGCTAACTAACAGTTATGATCTGAGGCAACAGAGGAGAGGAAAAAAAACCCTATGAGGAGAAAATCTCTGGGGATCCAAGGCCAAGGTCATCTTCCCTCCAGGGTTGGGATAGTTCATTTAGTGAAGGCTCTGCAGCTGCAATTTGGAAAACCCAATTAAAGGGAGGTAGAAAATATTACAATTTGGAGGAAGGCTGTCACTCAAACCCTGTAGCGGGAATGCCTTGGAAGGTTGCGAGAAAGCTCTGCAACAATACATCCATCCAAGGTGCAGGAGGAGAGCAACAATTGCTGAGGCACTCACTTGGCCTACCCACCCTAAAACTCAAACCAGGTGAACCAGAGGCAGTCATAGGGAGAATGCAGTGAAGGTGCCTTGCTATGGAAACCACTAAAGTCAATGGCTTACCATTATAGTGGAACACTAGAGCCAAAGTAGGTAACTTTTTCCACCCTGCACCACTAGTCTTAAATTCTACACCAGGAGCTGCTGTCACATAGCAGGCAGCTAAAGCCAAGCCCGGGGCAAGGACATTCCCAGCTATGGGCTAGGTGAGAAGGATCCCACCCCAAGTTGGACACGCTCAAGACGTGGACTAAATGCAGAGTGAGACCACCAGCTGCAGGAACCCTGTGCCAGAACAGAATGGTTGGCATGCCCCAAAATTGATTGAGAGCTGAAAGCTGGTGAGCTGAATGAGCATGGTGTGCTAAGATAAAAATGAACACTGAGTGCTGAGACCTTGCCAGGTCAAATGCAGAATTGAGGTCAGCAGAATCCCAGAGGCTGAAACCGAGGGGATGGCAGTAGGCATAAAGCAATGATCTACATAAGCAATGAGCAATGATAGAGTAAGCAAGCATGGACCTGTATGTAGGTCAATAAACAGTAGTAGTGATAGGTGGACCTGCATGGAGATCTGCATAACATGTAGCAATGAAACAGCATTGAATGGGGGCAAGCCAGCCAGACATGAATAGCCAAATCAATGTGACAAATTCTCTGTGGATTTTCAGTGGTGAGGCAGGATTTAATAATAATAAAGCTATATTAACAGCCTCAGCAGGAGTTTAGTTGGCTGACCTCAGAGCTGTAACTGCAATAAAACATGGAGACAATGCTCTGAAAACAGGTGTAGTCAGGCAGTGCAATGAAGCTGCAAGTAGAATGACAGCATGAATGAGCAGTACAGCTAGGGTCTGAGTAAACCTGTGTCAGGTGAAAAGAATTGAGTATGTAACATGGAGCAGCTGTGGTTGAGCTGAAACACACAGATAATGATTGCAGTTGCATTGCAGTAGTTTGAGCGTGGTGAGCGACAGTGTAAAAACACAACACTGGGTAGAATAGTTATTGGAGTAAACTGTAGCAATGGCTGCAGTTGTAGGTAACTGAAGCAGTAGTATGAGCACTGAGTAGCAGTATGCTAGGAGCTTAGAAACAAAGCCTCAAAAAAGATAAAACCAAAACACAGCAAAACAGAAAACAGGAAACAAGGCCAAAAAACAAGAGACACAAAGCACAGGGAAGCACACAGCTGGAGGAAAGATACAAATCAGAAGCAGGAAAACAAACACCGAAGTCCAGCGGAGACACACAGAAACAGCAGGCAGGGGGTTGGGGGCATCCAGCTCAGAGGACAAACCAACAGAGCCTCTGGCTGCAGAGAAAAAGTGCTTCACAATGAGGCTGAGAGGAACTGCTTATATGGCTCAGGAAGTGGGAGTGGCTTGCTACTTGTTCACTGAACTACAGGCCTAGTCTTCCAAATGATATGAGTACAGAAGGGTTTGCTACAATCGATGTACTAAATTTGGAGCAAAAAAAAAATAAATGACTCAAAAAGGCATTTTTAACAGCTTTTAGATGTTTTGAATTGCAGAGATCTGAGAGCAAACTGTCTCCAGCTACCCCTACACACACGCACACACACACACACACACACACACACACTTCCCAGGCCAGAACTGAGGCCGTGCAGAACAATCTGGAGCTCTTGTGACCTGCAATCCCATGAATCACTGCATAATTTTATTTGGAGCTCAATTACAAGGTGAAGTGAGGTGAAGTACATTGATTGATGGGGAGGAGTAGCTCTCTTATGTAAAGTAAGAGATAAAAGCAACTGAACAAAAGACTAAACAGGGAGGAGAGAAGGCATTGTGGGTCACCTTAGAGACTGGAAATGGCAGCACAATTTGCACAAGGGTTGTATACAGACACCTATGTCAGGGGGAAGGAATGGACAAGGATATGATAGAAGGCATTCTTAGGATGGCAGACAAAGGGGAGATACTGTTGATAAAAGACCTGAATATGCCAGATGTTAACTGGAGCACATTTGCTGCAGCCACATCCAAGAGCAGGGTCATTCTCGATGCCCTATAGGTGGCATGCCTCAGACAGCTAGTTTCAGAACCCACTCATGAGGGAGCAATCGTAGACCTCGCACTCTCAAATGGGGACAATGAGAGGATCTCAGATCTAGAAGTGGGTTGCCATCTGGGAACAAGTGACCATCAAACAGTGTGTTTCACGATAACCTCAGCTACAGAGTCAAGCCATACAAAAGTGAGGGTACTGGACTTCAGGAGGGCTGACTTTGGCAAGATGGGAGAGTGCCTTAGAAAAGCACTAGCAAACAGGCTAGAAGAAGGGGTGGAGCAACAATGGGGAAGTATCAAAACTGCCATCACAGAGGCAACAAGCCTTTGTGTGAAGCAAATAAACAAATCAAAACGAAAAAAAAAAGCCACTATGGTTCTCAAAAGAGGCGGTGGGAAAAATCAGGGAGAAAAAGATAACATTCAGGAAGTATAAGGAACCACAGAAGGAGCAGGACAGAGAGCTGTACCAATTAAGGCAGAAGGAAGCAGGGAAGGAAGTCAGAATAGCAAAAGCCCAAACTGAGGAAAAGATAGACAACTGGGTTAAGAAGGGGGATAAAACCTTTTATAGGTACATCAGGGAGTATAGAAAAACAAAGGGAGGGATAGTGAGGCTTAATAGAATGGACGGTGGGTGAGCAGAGAGGGACAGTGAAAAAGCAGGGATACTGAATGAATATTTCTGCTCAGTATGCACAAAAGAGGAGGAGGGGAGGTGCCTAATCCAGTTAACAGAAGCACTCTTGATAGGGGGGTCAATCCCAGTACTTTCACAGAAGAAGTACAGATGTAGTCCCCTTATACAAAAGTGGGAACAAAGAGGAAGCGGGGAACTACAGACCAGTCAGCCTCGCCTCGGTAGTGGGGAAGATCATGGAAGTACTACTGAAGGAGAGATTGGTGGAACATCTGGTTGTCAATGGACTATAGGACCCAAGGCAGCATGGTTTCACCAGGGGAAGGTCATGTCAGACCAACCTCATTAAATTTTTTGACTGGGTGACTAGGGAGGTGGATCAGGAGAGGGCAGTGGATGTGGCCTATCTGGACTTCAGCAAGGCCTTTGACACTGTGCCACATAGAAGACTATTACACAAACTGGGGAATATAGGTGTGGGCAGGACAGTAGTGTGGTGGGTAGGTAACTGGCTGGGCGGCAGGACACAGAGGGTGGTGGTAAATGGCTGTCACTCCACAGAGGGAAGAGTGACTAGTGGGGTACCACAGGGATCAGTGCTGGGACTGGTCCTATTCAACATCTTCATCAGTGATATTGCGTAGGACCTAGAAGGTAGAATTTCACTGTTAGCTGATGACACAAAGCTCTGTAACAGAGTAGACACACCAGAGGGTGTAGACAGAATGAGAAGGGACCTGCAGAAACTTGAAGAATGGTCAGGGGTTTGGCAGTTGAAATTCAATGCAAAGTAGTGCAAGATAATGCATATGCGGCACAAAAACCCTGGCACAATATATCAGTTGGAGGGTGAGGATATAGCATGCACCAAGCAGGAAAGGGATATTGGGGTTATCATCTCTGATGACCTCAAGGTAGGGAAACAGTGTGACAAGGCAGCAGGTAAAGCAAATAGGATGCTGGGATGCATAGACAGGGGCATCACCAGCAGGAAAAGGGAGGTCATAATTCCACTATACAAGACACTAGTGAGGCCCACCTGGAGTACATTGTACAGTTCTGGAGACCTTACCTACGTAAGGACATAGACAGGGTAGAGAAGGTTCAGAGGAGGGCAACAAAGATGGTACATGGATTGCATCACAAGTCCTATAAGGACAGCATAAAAGAAACTGAATATGTACTCCCTGGAGGAGAGGAGATATGATAGAGACATACAAGTATCTTACAGGGAGGAACAGGGTGCAGGAATACACTATTTGTAAGCAAAAAAGATGTTATAGGACTAGAGGGCATGGGATGAAGTTGGAGGGAGGACGATTCAGAGGAAACATAAGGAAGAATTTTTTCACAGAATGGGTGGTGGACGAGTGGAACACCCTGCCAGAGGAAGTGGTGGGGCTGAAACAATCACAGGATTTAAGAATGCATGGGATAGACATAAAGGAATTCTGGAGGTCAGGGGTAAGGGGCAACAGACTTCTAGGAAAACATAAACTGAATTTACAAGCTCAAATGGGCAGACTGGGTGGGCCACAGACCCTTATCTGCCGACACTGTCTATGTATCTATGTAAGAAAGGGTTCTTTCTGAAAGAACTCCTAAAACTGAAGGTGGACAAAGCAATGGGGCCTGATGGAATTCACCCCAGAATTCTAAAAGAATTAAGGGGAGAACTAGTGAAACCACTGACTACCCTTTTTAACAAATCATGGGAGGATGGTGTGGTATCTGAGGACTGGAGGAAGGCGGATGTGATTCCCCTTCACAAAAGTGGGACCAAGACAGAGGCAGGAAACTACAAACCTGTTAGTTTGACCTCTGTGGTAGGGAAAGCGATGGAATCACTTCTGAAGGAAAGAATTGTTGAGTACCTAGAGGCCAGTGGGGCACAGGACTGAAGGAGGCATGGATTCACAGCAGGAAGATCATGTCAGATGAATCTAATTGATTTCTTTGACTGTGTGACCAAAGTAGTAGACCAGGGAGGGGCTGTGGACATGGCCCACCTTGACTTTAGCAAGGCATTTGACATAGTCCCACACAAAAGATTAATAGTCAAATTAACCAGCCTGGGAGTGGGTCTCAGGGTGGTAGCCTGGGTAAAACACTGGCTGGACAACAGGACACAGAAGTTAATTGTAAATGGAGTCCACTCTGAAGAAAGAGGGGTTACTAGTGGGGTACCGCAGGGTTCAGTACTAGGTCCAGTCCTTTTTAATGTCTTTATAAATGACATTGCAGAGGGACTGGAAGGAAAAATATGCCTCTTTGCAGATGACACAAAGATCTGCAACAGGGTTGATACACAAGGAGGCATGGAAAGGATGAGAAGGCACTTGGCAAGGTTGGAGGAATGGTCAGAATGGGCAGCTTGGATTCAATGCAAGGAAGTGCAAAATAATGTACCTGGGAAACAAAAACCCAGGGGAAGATTACACAATGGGGGAGGTAGTAACATCAACAAAATGGAAAGGGGCCTGGGGGTAATCATATCAGATGACCTTAAGATTAGCAAGCAATGTGAGAAGGCAGTAGGGAGGGCTGGGGGTATACTGGGATGTATAGGAAGAGGCATCAACAGCAGAAAACAGGAAGTTGTTATCCCTCTGTATAGTCAGTTGGTGAGACCCCATCTGGAGTACTGCATCCAGTTCTGGAGACCCCATCTCCACAAAGACATAGACAGGATAGAGGCAGTCCAGAGGAGGGCAACTAAAATGGTGCAGGGTCTGCAAGAGAAGCCGTACGAGGAGAGACTAAAGGAGCTTAATATGTATACCCTTGAGGAAAGGAGGGAGAGTGGGGATATGATAGAAACGTTTAAGTACCTCAGTGGAATCAACAAAGTCCAAGAGGGTAGCATCTTTCAGAAAAAGAGATGTGCAAGAACAAGGGGACACAATTTAAAGATGGGGGGGGTTCAGGGGCAATGTAAGGAAGCATTTTTTCACAGAGAGGGTGGTGAACGCATGGAACAGCCTTCCTAAGGAGGTTGTGGGGTCTAAAACTGTGGAAGAATTCAAGAATACATGGGACAGACATAAGGCAATTCTTGTGGGGGGTAAGAAGAAATAGGCTGTTGGTTAACTAGGGTCTGCAGCTTATCCTGTAGGTAAGGAAATGGGCAGTCTAGGTGGGATAAGCGGTCCTTATCTGCCATCATAGTCTATGTTTCTATGCTCTATGTTTCTATGTTTCTATGATTTCAATGTACTTCGCCTTAAAATTGGTGGAGAAGTGGTTTGGGGAAGGTGGAATAATGCAAAGTCAGTGGTTTCAATGGACTTCGGGTTCCTAATTATGATGCGAAGCACTCCACGGATTCCGCATTACTCTGTAAATCACTTCACGGAGCGAATTGGGGCCATTTCACCCACCACTACTTACAGTACTGTAACTCACATGCTGTACAGGAAGGAACGTGAATGCCTGTGGCTGTACGTCCCTGATGAGCTGAGCCTGTATCATAAAACTCCCCAATTTAAAAACTCTTACTAATGAGTACAGTGGTGGTGATTGGGTGAAGCCTGGAGAGATACTACAGAACAGGTTTGCAATATATGCAAGTAACTAGTAAAAAAAAATAATTTTGTGATTCATGATGTGACCGTGAATCATGATTTGTGACTGCATTTGTGACTGTGATGATGAAGAACATGATTCAGTGTGAGATAACCAATATGAAACTGTATGGGAACGTGAATGCCTATGGCTGTACTTCCCCGATGAGCTGTAGCACAAAACTCCCCAATTTAAAACTCTTATTAATGAGTACAGTGGTGTCATGGTGAAGCCTGGGGAGATACTACAAAACAGGATTACAATACATCCAAGTAACTAGTAAAAAATTAATTTTGTGATTCGTGATGTGATCATGAATTGTGACTGCATTTGTGACCATGATGATGAAGACCGTGATTTGTATCATGAGTGACTCGTGATGATGGCCCTGACTTAAAAATGCATATTAATGAGTACAATGTTCATGCAGAGATATGCACCACACCAGTCCAGTACTCTGAAGGGAAGCCAAAGAAACAACTGTGACTTAAGTTACAGATGGAGATTGGGCCCTAAAAAGATGCAAATGTACAGATAGATTAAGATTGTGCTGCGCACCGAAGAGATGTAGATGCAAAGGCACAACGCCTAACCAGTGCTTACCTTCAGAAATTCAAATCTGGAAAATAATACCTTTGCCAGTTGGGGCGGGCTGTGGTGGTGGTGGTGGGGGGCAGTGTACTGCATTAACAGTCACTCTAGTACTAGTACCAGTAAAGATACCACAAAGAAGTACAAAAATCACACAGCTGCAGTGGATAGCAGGTTTACATTGCTGCATTAACTATGTGGCACAATAAAAGGGGTCTAATTTGATGACACGCGTCACAGACACACTAAGTAATTCATAGCGAATTGAAAACTTCAGTAATATAACCACATATTTTGAACTAAAATTATGCACTGTTGCACCACAACAATCAGCAAAAAAATGTGAATTATTGAAAATATTACTGTGTGTACATTAACAGTTATACAAGAAAAATATCATCAAAACAGAAAGAACTGTCTTTTTCTCCAAGTTAATCTACCAACACCACAGATACACCCCTCCTCCAAAGCACACTTCCAGTGTCTGTCAGTACACAGATTGAATGCTGTACATTAACATTCAAAATCCAAACACAAGCAATAAACGCTCGATGATATGAGCACAGGAGGGTTTCCTACAATCGATGAACTAAAGTTTGAGCAAGATAAATTACTCAAAAAGGCTTTTTTAACAGCTTTTAGAAGGTTTGAATTGCAGAGAGCTCTCACAGCAGACGCTCCTATAGCTTCCTACACACACTACCCCTAACGGAGGCTGTACAGAACAGTCTAGAGCCCATGTGACCTGAAATCCCATGAATCACTGCAAAATTCACCTTTGGAGCTTAAAATAAGGCAAAGTTAGGCAAAGTACATTGTTTTCAATGTACTTCACCTTAAAATTTGTGGAGTAGTGGCTTGGGGAAGGCAGAGTAATGTGAAGTCATTGCTGTCAAAGGACTTCACGTTGCCCATAATGATGCAAAGTACTCCACTTTGTGTTGCGGAGCACTTCACGAATTTGCCTTGACTCCGCGAATCACTTCATGGAGCGAATTGAGATCACTTTGCCCACCACTACACTTGATACAGCAGCAGGGACTCTGCCATATACTGTATGTTGCATTGCTCCCTTAGAGTACCCTTGCAGGTTGCTGATCAATGGAGCCCCCACCATGGCGCCACCCCAGTCCTCTGGCCTGACAGGGTGGATTGTGGGCAGCCAGCCAAGCACTCGCCCATAAACATTACTGGTTGCTGTCCTGTACCATTCTAGAATCCTCTGCTTGTGAAGAAGAGGGGATCCACTATGGGACCCAGGGCAGGTGTCCCTCAATCCAGTTCACACAATCGTGCATGTGGGGGGGGGGCAAGGCTGTGGACAGACACCCTATGGGTGAGTGCAGTTGTGCATACCATGCACCTTACTCGTGTTCATGGGTGTGTAGCTATGCAGGCCAGGTACATGTGAATTGTGCGTACCCAGCATATGTTCGTGCATAGGCCTCAATGTGCGAAGCACAAAATTTTCCCTCTTGTTGATACTGTATGTTGTGACCTCCTTTAGTTTTCCCACTATGTTACTTCCTTTGTTTTTGTGTTTCAGATCTTCCATCTCTCCCATCTCAGTTTCAGCTATTTCTTTCTGTGATATTTTATATTTCTTGCCTTTTCTCCTTCCATTTTTCTTCTTTAGTCCTGTGCTTATGTTCTCCCCCAAGCTAAATTGTCATGCTTATCTGTACAGACTTTTTCCTTTTTGCAGTGCTCTTTCTTTCGTCTTCCTTACCATAAGCTTTTTCAAGTCCTCCAAAATGTCATTGCCGCTGTGTATCTCTCTTTTCATTTCTGAGAGACCAATTCTACGTAAGTTTTTGTGCGACGAATGATTCAACTGCTGCAGTGAGTTTTGGCTTGTCACTTGTGTGTGCCTTCTCTGTCCTTCTGGAACCTCTGCTTTCATTTAGAAAATGGGCTTTTTATTTCTTGATCTGTGACTGGCTGGTACCCATGCTGGGGTGTACATTATCTTTCAACAGAGACCAGGAAATAAAAAGTGCCATCCCAGCCTGCCTCAGTATCAAAGTGGTATCACTGCGCCAGTTTGGATTTTCAACCTACTAAGTAAGATGGTTTCCGTTGCTCAGCGAGTCACCACTCCCCCCTCATTTAGCTAGTGTCCCCTCCACCAAAAGCAATCATTAGGAAGTGCCCTTTTCTGCTAACTGGCACATAAAACACCACTATTAACACAAATTCATCACAAAGTGACAGATTTTTACGGTTTTCCCCTTTGGAAAAAAAGGCTTCTTTAACCAAAAGTAGCAGTGCTAGCATGTTGCACACTCACTGCTACTCCAAAACAGCCCAGTGTGCGTCGACTGCACTTCCACTTGCCCAGAACACACAAACAAGATAAATACAATAACTTTTGTTCTTTTAAAGATAAAATCACTTTCCTTTACTGATTATACTCTGTCTGTGCCCCACTATATCCACTATAGTTCAGTCCAGTCTGTTTGCATTTCTTCCTGCAGATCCTGAAGTTGTGAATCAGCTCTCCCCAAACTAAACTGATCAGCTGTAAGGTAGACAAGATGCCAGTCACTTCTACAAAAGCAAGCAAGGCCATTAAAAAAAAAAAAAACAGCAGATGACACACTAAAAGAATACACAGCACACATTATTGTAAGCAACTGTGAAACAGTACAGTGCCCTCTATTTATTTATTTTTTTATCTTATTTATTGAAATGTTTCGACAGGAAGGCACTCTAAACAACAAGTTGCTTGTCTCCCAGTGCGACGGGGTGATACAGTTGGATAAAGAATTAGACATACAATTTAACATTTAACATATCTGAGAAATTAAACATTCAATTACATTTGTAACAAGACATACAGTTATAAAATATCATAAATAATCACACAGTCGCATTTGTGGCATAACTTACAGTTAAATATATAATACCTGTAGAATATGCATTTAATTACAAGTGGCATATCTGAGGAACATAGTACAGGTAAGTATACCAGTAGATGGACTGCTTTACCATTAAAACCACTTTCTATTAATTTACTAATTTCCTATGCATTTGTTATTTATTTATATTATAAATACTACATGAACTTGTCACATGTAGCCCATTTTCGAAGTGCAATAATACCCTCCAGGGTGGGTGGTATGGGGCTATACTGGGCCTTCCGTAGGCTATAAGGCCTTCTGCCTGTGGTGTTGGGCCTCATCATGCCTGGGCAGTCCAGTATAGCCCAATACCGCCCACCCGTCTGGTATTACTGCTTACTTACTACAGTTCCAGGATTATTTAGAGATTACTGCAGATGTAGTAAGTCTTGATGGCTACGGGGGAGGGGGGGTCAAGACTGAGTCCGTACTGTATATGGGGATGTAACGTTTTCAAATCCTTCAGAAAGGATTTGTACTGCTTGAATTCCTTGTCCTATTCATTTCCACCCTGCTGCAGTTTACTTAGGTTTATGTTTATCACATTCCCTGTCGGTTGTTGCTGCATTACTTCCACTTATACATTCCTTCCTGCCTTAACATCCTTTTCTGACTCTATGGGCTCAGTTCTCAAAGGGCCCTTAGACTGATGCAGGCTGTGGCAACAGGCAGTTTGCATCAAAATCCGGTGCGTTAGGGACCCTGCGCCCGATTCTCTGTTGGACAGGGTCCTGGCTGCAAAGTCCCTCGGCTTGCGGCAACCCTGGTCGTGCACCAAACAGATTGCACATCTGGAGGGTTTATTGCAAGCTATGGGATGGTGGTGCACTGCTGTAGCACATCCCTCATGGCTAAGAGCCCCCGCCAGCCCTGTTTCCCCATTATGATAAACAAAGTCATCCGTGGTGGTCTAGCAGCCCCCTCCTGGCACAGTCCCCCATTATAAATTATTAAAACTGCCCTGGTAGTCTAGTGGACCCCCCAAGCCCCGATCCCATGTTATGAAACACTAAAGCATCCCTGGTAGTCTAGCAGACTCCACCATGCCCCGATCCCCCATTATGATAACTTAAATAATTCTTGGTGGTCTAGCAGATGCCCCCCCACAAGCCCTGATCCCAGTTATGAATAATTATACAATGGCAAGAAAGAATCCTGGTCTCTGATTGGTCAGTCCAGGACTGGACCCATGATGTTATCCCAGCACAACATCACAGGTCTAGTTTTAGCACTGTGAACCAATTTGGATGCCCACCATGATGACCATTAGTTACACTTTTTTGCATCTTCTCTTAAGAAACAAAAATATTCTTCCACACTAACAAAAACATTCTTTAAAATTATTTTTTTTATTCTGTATTACAACAAGCCATTGTATAATAGCAATAATGCCCTCCAGGGTGTGTGTTGTGCTGGGATAATGTCACGCCTCAGGTATTGGGCCTTTCGGCCCTGCGGTCTCGTGCCCAACCACCTGAGGCGTGATGTCCTGCCACCACCCCTGTCGGGCATTATTGTAATCTACATCCTGGTGGTCTAGTGGACTCCCACCCGGCAGGCACTGCCCACTACCCTGCTCCCCTCATCCTGAAACTAAGCCAGCAACTGGCACATCCCACTACTCACCACCATGGCCAGGCACTGACTAAGCTCTCAATTAGCACCTACTGTATTCAGTATATGCTCACTGATTGCTGAGCTATCACCCATTGAGTGCATACTGAATACAATAGGTGCTCATTGAGAGGTCAGTCAGTAGCTGGCCATGGTGGTGGTCGCTGGCTCAGTTTCAGGATGGGGGAGTGGGGTGGTGGGGCAATGCCTGCTAGTGTGGGGGTCTACTAGATCAACAGGGATGTGTTAATTATTCATAATGGGGATCAGGGCTTGGGGAGCATCCACTAGACCACCAGGGATTATTAAATTTATCATAACAGGGGATCAGGGCTTGAGGAGGTCTGCTAGACTACCAGGGCAGTTTTAATAATTCATAATGGGGGATTGGGGCTGGGGGGTGCTAGACCACCAGGGAAATATATATAATTACCTATAGGGGTGATTGGGGATAGGGTGGGGAGTCTACTGGACCACCAGGGATTATTTCATTTATCATAACCAGGGATTGGGGCTTGGGGGTGCTAGACCACTAGGGACTTATCTTCATAACAGGGAGATTGGGGTTGGGAAGGGGGGACCGCGACACATTGCAAATTGCACAACACTCTCAGAGGGCAAATGTCTAAGTACCCTTAGACTAGCCCTGGCTGGTCCAATGGTACAGTACTTAGGAATTTGCCCTCTGGGAGAGTTTTGAGAATCCTGATTAAGGGGTTTGGCAGCCTGCATCTGCTGCAAGCTCCTAGCACCATGCCACAGCCCATTTTGTGGCACATGGGTGACACAAGCCACATTTGGTGTTTGTGGTTGACACATGCTGCCTTTGTGAATCACTCCCAGCAAATCTTTTGGTGCAAGTGGCACTTTGCACCATTCTTTGGGGCACAAGCCCCTTGTGCCATGCCAGGTGCGTTGAGAATCAAGCCCTTTATCTCTAACAATTTCTGTCTTTGCTTCTGCATTATTTGTGGATGCTTCATTTCCTATCTTTCCATCCTGCATTTGCTCTGGTGATAACATAGAAAATGTTTCCTTAACGTATCCATTTTCACCTATTTTGACTCCTAATGTTAATAGAGCCCTCTAGTCTTTTAATTTGATTTAATAACAGGTTATCTTCACTTAAATGTAACACAGAAACTGTCGGCAGATAAGGACCATACAGCCACCTAGTCTGCCCATTTCCCTACTTGGTTTGGCAATCCCTTCTCTTATCTGGACTGCCTTTCCCCTGCTCTGCTGTACAGCAGGGTGCCTTTATGCTTATCCCATACACTTTTGAATCCTCATACTGTTTTTGCTTCCATCACCTCCACTGGTAGGCTGTTCCATGGATCCACCACCTTCTCTGCGAAAAAATACTTCCTAGCATTCCCCTAAGCTTCCCTCCCCCCCTTCACCTCATGTTATGTCCTCTTGTCCTTGTGCACTTTCTTCTCTGAAATATGTTCCTCTCCTGTAGCCTGTTTATTCCTCTAAGGTATTTGAAAATCTCTATCATATCCCCTCTCTCCCTTATCTCTTCCAGTGAATAGATGTTTAATTCCTTGAGTCTTTCCTCATAAGGCTTGTGGTGCAGTCCATGTATCATTTTTGTTGCTCTTCTCTGGATTGCTTCCATTCTGTCTATGTCCTTCCTGAGATGCGGTCTCCAGAACTGGACACAGTGTTCCAGATGAGGCCTCACCAGTGATCTATACAGTGGCATCACCACTTCACCCCGCCTAATGGCTATGCCCCTTCCTATGCATCCCAGCATTTTGTGTGCCTTCCCCACTGCTTTTTTGCATTGTTTGGCTGACTTCAGGTCACCGGATATGATAACCCCCAGGTCTCCCTCCTGACTTGTGGTGGCTAGAACCTGCCCCCCCCATCCTGTATTCCTCTCTTGGGTTTCTGTGTCCCAGGTGCATTATCTTGCACTTCTTAGCATTGAAACCCAACTACCAAACCCTTGACCATTCCTCAAGTCGTCTTGGGTCATTTCTCATTTTATCTAGCCCCTCCTGTGTGTCGACTCTGTTACAGATCTTGGTGTCATCTGTGAACAGGCATACTTTCCCCTCTAGACCCTCTGCAATGTCGCTTATGAAGACATTGAATAGAACTGGACCCAGCACCAATCCCTGTGGAACCCCACTGATCATCTCCCCCTCTTCTGATTTTATGCCGTTTACTACCACCCTGTGGTTCCTGACTTTTAGCTAGTTTCCAACCCATTTTACCACTTTAGAGCGCACTCCCAGATTCCCCAATTTGTTAAGCAACCTTCTATGAGGAACAGTGTTGAAGGCCTTACTGAAATCCAGGTAGGCCACATCCATCGCCCCTCCCTGATCCACCACCCTGGTCACCCAGTCAAAGAAATCAATAAGATTAGTTTGACAGAATCCATTCTACCATGGGTCTTTTGCATCGCTTGACTCCAGGAACTTCACTACCCTGTCCTTAAGCAGGGACTCCATCAGCTTCCCCACCACTGAGGTCAGGGTTACAGGTCTGTAACTGCCTTCCTCCTCCCTACTTCCAGTCTTGTGCAGGGGGGCCACCTCTGCCCTCCTCCAGTCCCCAGGTACCTCCCCCACCTCTAGCGATTGGTTGAAGAGGGTTGTCAGTGGACCTGCTAGGACTTCCCTGCATTCCTTCAACACTCTAGGGTGAATCCTGTCTGGCCTCATTGCCTTGTCTGTCTTTACTTTTCCTAGTTCCTCCAAGACTCTATCCACCATAAATGGGCTGGTGTCCACCTCTCCTCCCCGTACATCTTTTCTTGTGAGTCTTGGCCCCTCCCCTGCCTCTTCCTTGGTAAATACTGAGCAAAAATATTTGTTCAGTATCTCAGCTTTTTCAAGGTCATCCTCACCCACCACCCTCCTTCTTTAGTAACAATACCATTTCTGGTCTTCTTCCTCTCGCTAATATAACGGAAGATGGTCTTGTCCCCCTTCTTAATAGCCTGTGCTATTTCTTCCTCTGTTCTTGCCTTAGCCCCTCTGACAGCTTTCCAAGCTTCTCTCTGCTTCTCCAGATATTTCAGTCTGTCTTCTTCTTTTTGAGTCTCTTTGTATTTCCTGAATGCCTTACTTTTTCTCGTACTTTCTCGGCTACTGACTTAAAGAACCACAGTGGCCGCTTCTTTCTTTTGATTTTGCTAAGCGATCTGACACATTGACTTGTCACTCCTGCTATGGATCTCTTGAGCCTAAGCCACTGTTCTTCTACCCCTCCCCCGTGTCTTTTGCTGCCAGGGCAATTTGAGCTGTTCCCCCATCTCCATGAATTTGGCCTTCTGGAAATCTAGGATCGTAATCTTTGAATAGCTTTCTTTTGCCAATGTGTTGACTTTAAACCACACAATTCTGTGGTCACTGGTACCAAGGGGACTCCCCATCTCAACATCCATGATTCTGTCCCCATTTGTCAGCACTAAGTCCAGTACAGCCCCCTCCTTGGTGGGCTCAACCACCAGCTGCCTTAGATTTGCTCCATACATGGCAGACATGAGGTCCCTGCTCCTTGATGTACTTGCAGTCTGGGTATTCCAATCTGCATCCAGTGTGTTGAAGTCACCCATTAGTAGTGTATAGATGTATAGAAGAAGTAGGGTGTATCTTACTGATTGGCAAAGCTGTTAGAGACAACACCCCACTTACCTGATGTGTACCAATATTTGTTCCAGATAGGATAACACTGTTTGTTATTGGAGTCCCTTCCCCTTGCACTGTCCCTTCTTTGGCTTTTTAGTGACTTTTTTTTCTGTTTAAGTCTGTTCACCACCAACCTTGTGGCCATCTTTTTAGGTGCCATTTGTGCAAATTTTTAGCATCTGTACCTCCAACTATAACAATTTGGACAACAAGGTGCTTGTAAATGTTAACTATAGTGACACAAAAGATAGGGTATCAAATATACAGTAGACAATGTTTAAAATGTCACCATGCATTAACAGTCTCTTTCCATGTATTAGTTTAGTTTTGTGAAAAATGTTTTTTAGCTTGCTTGAGGGAGGAAATGGCTTTCTTGTTTTGAATAGAACCTGTTTTAGCACTTACATTTTGCTGTATCTTCCTTTGGTATTCAAAGGACTAGCTCTTTAAAACCCTTAAGGTGCACCAGTCTATTTTGTATTTAAAACAGGCAATTTCCACACTTTTAGCAAGACTGACAGCACATCTACCTTTGTTAGAAGTCTTTGAAACTCACATCAGATCTCAAACCATGTTTTTAGTTTGTATGAGGTGTTCAACAGATGTTCAACAGATGTTTCTAGATGACAGTGAACACTGTGCTCTGCTCCTAATCTTACAACAGCCAGATAAGTGAATCCTCCCAATAAGGAAGGGCTTTATTAGGGGCAAAGGACAGGTCCTAGGGAAATAAAACATAAGGGAAGGCAATGTGATAAAGAAAAATAACAGTGGCAATCCCCACTTCAAATTCCACCACCCTCCAACACAAAATGCCCACAATCCCTCCCACTAGTATACCAAGGTACCTACAGTCCTTATGGGAGCTTCTACAGTTGTGTGCAAACAATTGGTGGATGCTGCAGACCTGAGTGGAGTGATGTGGTACCGACTGGCAGTTGTTGCAGGTAGGGATCAAAGAACATTACCACAATAGTTATAAATTAGTCACTGGTGCACTTAATTTTGTAGGCTGTCTGTAGGGCTTATACTAAGTTTACACTGCCCTTGCTCAGATATGCAATCTAACTAGGCCCTTACTTACTAACATGTTTGCTGGACTGGGTGGCCCAGCTATGGTACTCCTGACTGGCCTGAGGTAGTAGGTGCTGCATCCAAGGAGCATCCTCCTCAGTGATCCTAGCTGTGCTGCTTTAACTGGGCCAGTGGATCCATGTCTTGGGTAGAAAAGGGTGTGAGCCATGCCATAATTCATCTGAATTTAATAACTCCATGATCTTCTTCACTCATTTTTTCCCCTTCTTGTGAGTAGGCAGTGACACTAGGCTGTGATGTTGAGGCCTTCTACCATGATGACTCCCCAGTAGCAGCATCTCATGAGAGGTAACTGACCTCTCTTACAGAAACAGAGCTTTAGCAAGCTAAGCCCTGCTCTAAGTACTGAAATCCTGGACTGGTGCTTCAGTTCCAGGTTCTGAATCAGGTTTCTGAAAGTTCCAGGCAGGGATGTCTGACAAGACCAAATGTCTGAGTTGGAGAAAGTGCATTTTTAACCTCCTTTGATCAGGAAAATATGCAGTGGCAGGAGAAGCTACTGGGCTATTGGGCACTCTATAAACATCTTACTTCTTATACCCCAGTGTTAGATGGGTAAGGCAGTCAGAAGGTATCATAGATGCTTTCTCACTTGCTTGATTTTTGTGCCTCTCCCATAATCAATCAATCACTCAATCAATCAATCAAAATCTTTATTTTGTTAGGCGGAACATCATTGAGACAAGTTAATTTACAAGATGGACCTGGGGCAAAACAATTGACAACAGGGTTAAGACATAACAGGTTGAGTGAACTTACATAACTATTACATAGTAATAATAACAACATAATAACATATAACCATTACATGTAACAAGAATCTTCCACCAGAACATAATAGGTTCAACAGGAGGCAGTGCCATTTAAATACAAGTGCATAAACATTCAACAATCCAACATCCCCTACTTAGGATAATCTCTTCTGACTGACTTGGCCATGAGGAAGTATGTACTAAGGCCTTTAGAGCCTTCAGACTGACTTTCTACAGTGCGAGCAAAGTACTGACCTCTGGGCCCTTCCAACAGTTCCCTGGGGGCAGTGGGTGAACAAACATGGCATGCCCTCTGGGTTATTTCTATTATTATTATAATGTCCAGTACCTCAATTTGGCTTCTGGCCATCATGTTGGTGCCTAGGATGCACTACAAAAATATATCTGGCTGGTGCACTAGGTGCCCGACTTCTCTACCATCTGTTCGGGTCAGGTTGATGCTAGGAGCAACCACAAGTGCCTGAATGCATTCCACTTTCAGCCACATCTCTGCTTATGTAGTTTCTGCTTTTCCTGGCAAAAGGCCAAGTTTGTTTATTTCTGGTGCCTTGTTGGTGGTATCCATGGTCATAATGATCAGAAACATCTGGCAGCATGAAGAAATGAAGACTGCTGTTGTGATTGCCCAGTGTTCCGATGCAATCCTTTGAACCAGAACAAAAGCTGTTGCTGATGGCTGGCTCAGGGGAAGATACGTGCTTCCTGGCAGGAAGCTCATGCAAGCCTCCCCAATTTGGGAGGAGTGTTACACTCTTATTTATTTAAAATTTGATGACTGGGACAGGCACACTGAACCAGAGTTTGTTTCCAAGTCTGAACCTGGGAGAGAAGACACAGCAAGGAGTGAAAAAGCAATAACAGTGTCAACAGGTACACTCTCCCCAGTGAAGTCCTTGGCATCTTCAGCAAGGTCCTGAAAGACAAAAAAAAAGGAAAAATGCAACCAACAGGATGTCTCATATACTTGATTCCTATTTACAGTAAGCAGAAGATGCATGCCTGTTATGGCAAAATAACATGGGAGCCCACAGCATGCAATTTCCCAGTACATTTATCATGTTAGGCAATGCAAAAACTGTCTCCAAATATAATCCAAAGGCAGTAGGGGGTGTGCAGTATGGGGTTACACATCATTCTTAGACCTGTATGCACCACATTTAAAGATAAGTCAGTGGAGGCATCAGGGGTGTAATATGTTAGCTTCATCATAGATGTAACTTGTTTTAAATGTTTGTATGTGTGTTTGAACTGTCAGCTTGACTTAGAAACATAGAAAATGTCAGCAGAAAAAGACCACTGGTTGATCCAGCCAGCCCTGTTTTACTCTGTCCTACCATAGGATTTAATGCCTAGCCAGGGTTATTGCACTCACCTTCCCCCTTGCCTCCTGCCTTAGTGTTTTTTGCCTGTGTAACTATTAAGCCTTTTTCTCAGTCCTAGCCATGTTTGAAACCACTAATGGTTCTTGCACCCACCAGCTCTGCTAGTAGGAGTTCCATGGCTCAACCATTTTCTTGTAAAATAAAACTTTCTCACATCCTTTCTGAATCTCCCCCATCAGCTCTACTCATGCCTCCATTTTTATGTTTGCTTGCGCACATGAGCAAGAAACATATTGTGGCAGCTTGCTGCAGTAGCAAGTTGTGAAGGTGTGATAGTGTTGTTGCCAATGTCAGCAGTCCATTTTGGGGCTGGTCTGTGTGGCACCAATAGAGGATCACACTGTCCATGACAGCAGTAGTGTAGCGTGCCACCAACTTGAAAGAAACTTGCCGCTGCAATCAGGGAGCGCCCCGTCATTTACAATCAGCTGTTATTTCTGCTGGGGCAGTCCCTGATTGCAGCAGCGAATTGCAGCTGCATTGTCTGGTGTCCTGCTTCAATAAACATGGTGGTGGCCTCTCTGACAGCAGCCACCTCAGCATGCCCCCTCCCCAGTTCATTTGCTGATGGGGGAAACCAATCCCCGTTGGCATAATGTCCCCCTCATTTGTTGTGTGCCAAGGGGGGTGCCCAATCCCCCTCGGCATATGCGCCCACTCCCACCCAACACTCTGAATGTACCAACAGGGGTGCCCAATCCCCATCGGCTACAGACCCCCCCCAAGAAACACTCAGACGGCACACTTGGAACCCACCCCAGCATACCAAACTGTCTGTAAAAACAAGAAAACCTTCCTGCATTGGTTTTTAGTTTTTTCCCCCTGTAAAATAAAAACTGTCCCTCGTTGAGTCTGGTACCCCCCAACCCCCATCCACTCTCTGTTCACCCCTCCTCCACACACCCCCTCACCTCATACTTACCTCCGGAGCCCGGCGCAAGGATCTTCAGTGGACCGGGAACACGTCTGCATTCTTCGAAGCCAACCGAAAACTGAAGAAATGCCGGTAAGCTGTATAATGGCATAAATGTTTGTTTTTTTTAACTTAAGTGGATATCTCAGCCATTTTCATGAATTTTGGCACTAAAATTTCAACATGGGGCTCTTGGGACCCCGTCTCATGAATTCTGTGACTGTCATCTGGTTATTCGGTCCCAAAAGGTGATTTCACGATCACTGCACTGAATCACCTTTTGGGACCAATTAACAAAACAACAGTGTCACTGTTCATGAAGTGGGCTCTCAAAAAGCCTATGTTGCAAATTTGATAAAAAAATTCCAAAAAATGACTGTGTTACATGCGTGCATTGCGCAGTTTCCTCGCATGCTCTTACCTTAGCATATTTGTAATATTTTCAGTCCAGATTTTCAACATTGGCATTTTTTCACACCTCCTTATGAAGAGTACAACTGTCATTTTTCACGTCCTGGCCAAAATGTGTTTTCGCACTTCTGGCGCAGAATAGCGCAGTTGCTGTGGGAATCAGTGTTCAGGACAGATTAAGAAAATCACAGTCATACTGTTCATGAGTGGAGGTCCTAAAATGCCTATGTTGAAAATTTGGTGACAAAAGTCCATAAAATGACTATGTTACGAGAGTGTGCTGCACAGTTTCCACGCACACTTGTAACTTTACGCATTTGTAATATTTTCACTCAAAATTTTCAACATTGTCAATTTGTACACCTTCTTATGATCAGTATAGCTGTCATTTTTCACATCCTGCCTGAAATGTGTTTTTGCACATGTGGTGCACAATGGTGCGGTCGCCGTGGGAAATCAACGTATGGGGCAGATTAAAAAAATCATAGTGACAGTGTTCATGAGCAGAGGTCCCAAAATGCCTATGTTGAAAATTTGGTGAAATAATTCTACTAAATGACTGTGTTACGAGCATGCATTGCCCAGTTTCCACGTATGTACACAGGGAAGCTTGAGCATTTTTAATATTTTCACTCCAGATTTTCAACATTGCCATCTCTTCACACCTCCCTATGAATGGTACAGCTGACATTTTTCTCTTCCTGCCCGATCTGTGTTTTCGCACATCTGGTGCAGAATGGCGCGGTTGCTGTGGGAAATCAAAGTTCAGGACAGATTAACAAAATCACAGTGCCACTGTTCATAAGAAGAGGTCCCAAATGCTTTCATGAGGTGGGGGTCACAAAAAGGCCATGTTGAAAATTTGTAGTGTAAATACTAACAAACGCCTGGGGTGTTAGGGTTTCTAACCATAACGTCCCACCCTGTGCAGACTGACAGGCATCAGGGGTGTACCTTTGGATTTCTGGCTGTAATACTCACGCCATTCCACCCCCACCCCCCACCTTGAAGCCAGTGACAGGCATTGAAGTGTGCCTTGGACTCTTTGGCCCTAGAATTCACCCCATATTCCTATACTGCACCAATTTCAGCATATGTCCTTATGAAATGGGGTGACTGTGAAGCCGAACACCCCAAGGCACACCTCAACAATTGTCAGTGTCTGCAGGATAGGGTGAGGTGAAATGCCATGAGCGTTATGGGCGACGACCCAAAGGCACACCCCAATGCCTGTCCATCTCTGCAAGGTGGAGGTGGGGTTGGCGTGAGTTCAATACTTCTCTGCCATTCCTATTTTGCATCTGTCTAACTCCTGCATGTTCAATGCTAATATTAGCAAGCAAAGATTGGGCATTTACAAATTTTCATCTTGATTTTCCAGTCCTGCTGAATATTTCCCCAATAAAATGGGTTGGAAATTTATTGCTTCCAGATTGGCTAAACAAGTTCTGAGACCCATATATTAATTATCTGCAACTGCATAGGTTGAAGGATGTTTGGCAGTATGACTTGGAATTTAAGCAACTTGCATACAGAATTCATGAGACACTGCACTCATTGTTGATTTCAATCACAAACATGGCTGCCACCTGTACTGATATATAAAAATTTTCAGCTAGACCCTAAAAATAAACTTCCCCTAAAGAGACACTGTCAACCTTTCTTGCATTATATTATTTCCAGTTTAAAATCCACATTTTATGATTGCTTATCTTCTCTAAAATTCATTGTTGTTGATGGTTATTATATCTGCTATCTTGCTTATCAAAACTGAAATGCACGCTAATGTATAGTTATACCCAACCTTGTTTTGTTTCAGATTCTAGATGTACTCTTATTGTGTACTTCCTCAACATTAGAAACATCCCAAAACAGTGCAGACACTCACAATGCTCTAATCTTCTCTAATCCCACTGCATCAGGAGTGGTTAGACTGGGTTAGGGATGTTCCTAAATTCAGGAAAGATACAGTGGGAGTTGATAAAGGAATGTAAACAAACACTCCTCTTATAAACACAAGCGCTCAAGTGCATTGTCACAGACCAGCTGATTGAGTACTTGGAAAAGTGCCAGATTCAATGCCTCAACAGCATGGTTTTTGTAAGTCGCACAGCACCATCACAGCATTGCTGGAGTTCACCGGTTTCATTCACCATGTGCTTGACCATGGTCAGATGGTGGGAGCAGCCCACATTGACCTCACCAAAGCATTTGATATGGTCAATCATTTGTTATTACTTGAACACCTTGCTGCTGCTGGGCTCTCAGATGAGTCCATGGTGTGGTTCAACAGCTATCCAGAGAACAGGCCCCAGCAAGTCAAAATAAATGAAGTCCTAGCCGACAGCCATGAGATACGCTCAGGAGTTACACAAGGATCTATATTGGTCCCTTTGCTCAACAGCCTATTCCTTAACTGTCTCCCCCTTGTCTGTTCTGATAAAATTCTTCTTTATGCGGATGACGTAGTTACCTTTGCCGGTAGTCTGGACCCAGTCACTCTGGAGAAACAACTCCAGAGTAACTTTACTGCAGTTGAAGCCTGGTTCATGTAGCATAAACTCCTCAGGAACTATAAAAAGACAAAGGTCATGTTGTTTGCAGACCCCCACAATAAATTAAAATCACAGCAACTAACAATCTGTAATAGTATCAACACCCCATTAGAAATAGTTCAAACCTTCAAATGCCTAGGGCTAATACTTGACTGCTCCCTTTCTTTCCCTCACTATGTTGATTATGTCGCCAAAGTAGTCAACACTAGAATAGGCCTACTGCACCATTACAAACATTGCCTGACAATCCAGACTCTCCATACTGCTGTCAACAGCAGCATAATCTTCATCATAGACTATGGTCTAGTCATCTATGGCGCCACGTCAGACACCATGCTTAAAAGGGTTACCATTGCACTAAACAAAGCCTACAGACCAGTCACAGGTGCACACCGACTTATGCATATATGTGACCTATAAGCTCAGTTCTGCTGGCTGCACCTTAAAGGCATTGTAAAATACCAGACTTCCCAACTAGCCAAAAAAACCTGTCTAGGTCTAGCCCACCAGCCCTCCAGCACCTCCTCACCCCAAAGTCCAATCCCCACAGGACTCAGGGCAAGTCCAGGCAGTCGTACTAGGTCCCATTCTGCTGTATTCCCAGGGACAAGGGACCTTCACCTACCGTGCCCCTGACTGGCATAATGGTCTCCCCTGGGACATCCTTGTCGAACCAGAGATTGGTCCATTTAAACATAAGCTTCACCAACACCTCACTGCTCTTAGTGTCTGTGACTACATTCCACACAACCTCCTGCTAGTCTCTAGTAACTATCAGCACTTACACTTTGTTTGTCTTTGGCCTTGCCCCTCTCCCCACCACTCTCAGCCACACTCTAGCGTCAACTTACCTCGCCCTCCCCCCTCCATATCCCCATGCTTCTCTCGCCCCTGCACCCTCCCTAACCCCAAAAAAAGGCCCCTGGCTGCTCATAGCTTAGTTACATGTACTAAATTCTATAATTGAAGTGTCACTCTCAAACTGACTGTACTACTTTAGCTCTCTATGTATCCTGCCATTTTTTGTCCCATCTTGTCATTATTGTATGTTATCTATTTTGCTCAGACGTGGAACCTTTGTAAAAGAGTATACAGCTCAAAGGTGTTGTAATCCGAGATCTCAATAAATAAATAAATTTTTTTTGTGTAGTAATGCCTGTATGGTAGGCAGTCTTTTTCAGTTTTTAAAATTAAAAAAGCATCACAATCAAACTATCAGCTACATCAGCAGTCTCTTCAGAATATGCACAGTCATAAAGTGTGTGTTTTAAATTGGGGACACTGTGAGGCCTGAGGGGGTTGACAGTGTCCCTTTAAATTGTACAAATTAAATTTTTTTCACTGTTGATCCCCTCCTTACTCATATAAACAAATAAAAAAAAATCAAGTATTGTTCAGAGTTTACACTTCTGGTGTTTCTTTGATGACCATGAAACATCTCCCTTCTATTCTTACCAGTTTGCCAGAGAACGCACTGCTGCTTACCCCGCAACATATAAAATTAAGGTACTGGGTCCACTTGAGGCAAGCGTGTGTGTGTGTGTGTGTGTGTGTACACGTGCAAGAGCATAATACTGCAGAATTCTTTTTTTCTTGGATTCCATGGTAAATAAACACATCTTGTATTTAGTGTGTAGAAAGACAGATGACTGATAGGTGGAAACCATCTGTGGAGGGATTATTTTACATTTTCAACAATATTATACTTTTTGTGTCTTTTTAAACTTTTAGAGTGTTAGTTTTTTTTGAACGTTGCCTAGTGACCCATTTTATAAGCACAATAAGGTACTTCAGGGTGTTGGCTATTCTGGTTTTACCACCCTTCCATGGGCTGAAGACACTCAGCATGTGGCCACTTGCCTTACTACTCCAGTGAGTATGTAGGAAAACAAGCACAACAAACACTCTGGTGTGTCTTATTGCTTACACAGTCTACCTTGTTCATTCTTTTCAGGAACTTGAAGTTCTCTGTCACATCTCCCTCCCCCTTCTGGTCTCCAATGAGTGCAAGTTCAGGGCCTTTAGCTGGGGGGGAGGGTCATGTCAGACAAAACTGATAGATTTCTTTGACATGGTAACCAGGGAAATAGATCAAGGTGACGTGGTGGATGAGGCCTGCTTAGATTTTAGTAATGCATTAAACACTGTACATATGTACTACCTCTGAATGTATGACTATGCTGACTAGGAGCCTTTGTAAATGAGTCTATGACTCAAAGAGTTGTAATTCTTATGACTGACTAAATAAGTAAATAAATAAATAACTATAGGAGACTCATAAAGAAACTGGGCAGTTTAGGAGTGGGTCTTAAGGTGGTAAATTGGGTAAGAATTTGGTTAGTGGATAGGCAACAGAGGGTAGTGGTAAATGAGTTCATTCCAGGGAAGGGAGAGTGATAAGCGGGATTGCCTCAAGGCTCGGTACCAGAAACAGTCCTCTTTACTGTCTTCATAAGTGGCACTGTAGAGGAGCTTGAAGGGAAGGTATGCTTCTTTGTAGATGCCACTAAAATGTGCAGTAAGGTAGACACTCTAGAGGGGGTGGAAAGAATGTGCAGAAACCTCAGAACACTCAAGGAGTGGTCAAAACACAGCAGCTGGGTTTTAATGGGAAAATGTGCAAAATAATGTACCTAGGGAACAGAAACCCAGAGGTTCAGTACAAAATGGAAGAAGAGGGATTGATGGTGACTAAACAGGAAAGGGACCTGGTAGTAATCATATCTGAGGACCTCAAGGCAGTGACACAGTGCAACAAAGCAGCAGGTAGGGCCAATGGGATGCTGGGGTGCATAGTTAGAGGTATCACCAACAGAAGGAGGGAGGTGCTGTTACCACTGTATAGAACACTGGTCAGACCCCGACTGGAATACTGTGTCCAGTTCTGGAGGCCACATCTCAGGAAGGATATAGAGTGGGTGGAAACTATCTACAGGAAGGCAACTAAAATGATGCAGGAGCTGCATCAGAAGCCCAATGAGGTGAGACTGAAGGACCTCAATATCTGCACTCTGGAAGAGAGTAGGGAGAGAAGGGACATCATAGAGACCAATAAATACATCATGGGTTGAACAAGGTACAAGAGGGTAGTATTTTTCAGAGAGAAATATGCATGAGAACAAGGGGACATGAAATGAAGCTGGAAGAGGGAAAATTTAGAAGATATGTGAGGAAGTACTTCTTCACAGAAAGAGTGGTGGATGCCTGGAACAGTCTTCCAATGGAGGTGGTGGGGGCCAAAAGAAAGGTGGACTTCAACCATGCATGGGATAGGCACAAGAAAATCTTAGCTGGGAAGCAAGCAGGGGTGGAGATCAAGTAAGGTCTATGCTGACATTATAGGTAGGAATAAATGGGCAGACTGGATGGGCCAAGCAGTCCTTATCTGCTATCAAATTCTATATTTCTATGTTTTCTCTCTTCTTACCCTCCCTGTTCCATACCCAGTAGGGGTAACTGGATCCTTTAAAGACTTCAACACCCCCTTGAACCTAGATCCATGATTTTGGGGTTAATGGTGTTCTCCAAACAGCATTACCAAGTAAGCAAGTGTCCTGTCAGCACCTTCTCCCACCCGATGCTGTCCTACGCCCTCCACTTCCAAAAACTTTAATCCCCTAGCCTCGTACTTTTAATGGGACAAAGTCCAGTAGCATATCTTCAGCCTCCTGAACACTGATCCATGACGGGGGTGGGGGCACTGTAGCTGGCATGATGGTGACTGGCAACCTAATCCATACCTGGCAGATCATTTGATCCCTGTGTCTCTGTAACCTACTGGCTGTCAGAGAGGAATACAGCCAGTCATTTTAAAATATTCCTAGGCAGACCTCCACCCCCCCCCCAGCACTTTTGATATTCCTTTAGAGTCAGCACTCTGTAAGGACTTGGGGGGCTGACTGACTATCCTGAAACAGATTTGTATGCTAGTAACTATCATGCCAGTTATGCTGCCCTCCTGATCATGGATCAGGGGTTGGGTGGGAGACATCATATTGGGAACTGGCCCATTGAGCAACCTTGACAACCTGGGAGAAGGGTGAATATGAACATACGAACATACAAATGTGCCAGCAGAAACAGACCATCCAGTCAATCTAAGTCTGCTTGAGTCTGCAGCTAACACCCCTAGTTCGCAACTGCCCCCACCTTTGTCATCCCACTACCACCCCCCACCTTCTCCACCCTCACTTTCCCTTGTTCCCTGTCCCATGCCCTTTTGAAGCTGTTCACAGATTTACATGATACAACCCATTCTGGTAGTGTGTTCCATTTTGCTACCACCCTCTCTGTGAAATAGTGTCTCCTCATTTTACTCCTAAATCTCCACCCCTCTATTCTTAGCCCATGCCCACTGGTGTCCCTCCCCTTCCTTAGCTTAAACACCCCATCTGCCCCATCCTTATTGATTCCCCTCAGATACTTGAATGCCTCTATCATGCCCCCCCCATCCCTTCTATCCTCCAGAGTGTACATATTCAGGTCTCCCAGCCTGCTCTCATAGTCTCTCCCCTCCATTCCACATACCATCTTTGTTGCCCTCCTCTGCACCCCCTCCAGTAGCCTGATATCATGCTTTAGGTATGGCCTCCAAAACTGCACATGATACTCTAAGTGTGGCCTTACAAGCGACCTGTAGAGGGGCAAGATTACCTCTCTTCACCTGGATGAAAACCCCCTCGTTATGTACCCCAGCATTTTGTTCGCTTTTGCAGCCACTTTCCTGCACTGGGCAGTGTTGTTCCTGGTCCCTGTTATCATTACATCTGGGTCCTTCTCCTCCTCCTCAATGATCCCCAGCTTAACCCCACCAGCCAGTGTTCTCTCCTTGGGTTCTTCACCTCAAAGTGCATAATCTTACACTTCTTTGCATTGAACCCCAGCTTCCACCTCTCTGACCACTCCTGTAGCTTGCTTAGGTCCCCCTGCAGCTGCTTCCATCCCACACCTCCATCCACCACTGCTCCAATTTTGTTGTCATCAGTGAACAGATTTACCTTGCTCACCACCCCTGTGGCACCCCACTCGTCACCGGCCTTGGAGTTGAGAGCTCCCTTCTCACCACCACCTCCTGTTGCAGCCTCCCACTCAGTCAGCTTGTAATCCAGTTCATCATTTTTGCCCCACCCCTACACCAGTTAGCTTCCCCCAAGCCACCCATGAGGCACTGAATTGAAGGCCTTGCTGAAGTCCAAGTAAAGAACATCCACCACATGACCCTTATCCAGCTCACCTGTCATCCAATCATAATACTGTATCAAGTTGGTCTGACAAGACTTCCCTGAAACAAACCCATGCTGCCTCACATCCTGGAGGCCATTGTCCTCCAGGTATGACACCAGTCATTCCTTTAGTATCATTTCCATGAGTTTGCACACTATGGGGGGTGAGACTTACCATATGATAATTACCCAGTTCATCCCTTGGCCCGCTCTTGTGTAGTGGTACTACATCTGCCATCCTCCAGTCCAGTGGCACACATCCTGACTCCAGTGAGGTGCTGTATAGCTCCACCAGTGGCTCTGCCAACACTTCCGCTATCTCCCTCAGCACCCTGGGGTGGATACCATCCTGCCCTGGTGCCTTGTCTACCTTCAGTGCCCTCAGTCCCTCTAGGACTCTATTTGTCTCAATTCTGCCATCTGTTGCCTCCTCTCCCCCTGTCCCCATGCTCCCAGCCCATGCTGGTAGTGGTCCCCCCCTTTTCTTCTGTGAACACTGAACAAAAGTATTCATTCAGTGATTCTGCTTGCTCCTCCTCCTTTTCCGTTCACTCTCCACCCCTTTTTATCCTCACTATTGTCTCCTTGCACTTCCTTTTCTCCCTGATGTATCTGAAAAAGCCCGCCCCCCATTAATTCCTTACTAATCTCAGCTCCCTCTGGGCCCTGGCTTCTCTCACTTTTCTGGTCACCTCCCTGGACCATCTTGCATATTTCTCCCTGTCCACTTCCTTCTCTGTCCTCCTAAACCTCTGGTGCGGCACTCCTTTTGCCTCACCACCTCCACAACCTCACTGTTCAACCAGCATGGTTGTCTTGCTCTGCTCCTCTTACTCTGTGCCTTGGTGCAGGCTTCTGTTGCCTCTGTAATCCCCAGTTTAATAATATCCCATTTCTGCTCCACGTCCATCTCCTGCCTTATGCCCTTCAGTTTCCCTTTCAGTACTTCCTGCATCCTCCCAAAGTCTGCCCCCCCTGAAGTTTACCACCTGAGTAACTGATTTCTCTGGCTCCCCACACATCATGATATTAAACCACACCGTTTGGTGATCGCTGTTGGCTAGTGGGTCCTCTACCTTTATTTCCTTCACTGCCTCCCCATTCAACAATACCAGATCTAAAGTGTTCTTTAGCCTAGTAGATACAGTAACCAATTGTGTCAGGAGACCCTTCTGGATCGTGTCCAGGAGCACTTGCTCCCTAGCACTGGAGGTGACCAGAATGCTCCAGTCAACCCCCGGCAAGTTGAAATCCCCCGCGATGACCACCTTCTCTTTTCTACATACCTTTTTGATTTGTCCCACTAATTCCCTGTCAACTTCCTCAGACTGGGACAGCAGCCTATATACCACCCTAACCTCAATTTCCTACCCCTTGAGTCTAGGAGCTGCAGCCAGATTGCCACAGTTCTCCTTTCTTCTCCCTCATCCCTTGTGCATTTGATCCCATCCCTCACATAGACTGCCACCCCACCCCCCATCCCTCCTTATAGTCTTTTTCTGTATAATTTGTATCCTGGGATTGCCAGATCCCAGTCCTGGTGCTCAGTTGCCCACATTTCTGTGACAGCTGCGATGTCTGCCCTTCAGAATACTTAGACTGCCTGTAGCTCAGCAGATTTGTTTCCTAGGCTTCTAGCATTCATTGAGGCCACCCTCCATCCTTCCCCCTTCCCTTCACTGGCCTCCATCTCCTCCCTTCAACTCCCTCCTTTTTTGGCCACCCCGAGTCCTTCCCTGCTAGCCTGGGGGGGTAGGCTGTGACTCCACTCTATTGGATTCTACCTGCTGTCCACTTGTCACTCCCCATCTAGTTTAAATCCACCCTTGTCTCAGTATACCTCTCCAGTCTTTGCTTTAATATCTCCTTCCCCTCCCCACTCAGGTGCAGCCTATCCCTTGCAAAAAGATTGTTATCATCCCAGGCACTGCCCCAGCCAACCACAACCCATACCCCTTAGTTCGACACCATTCTACCAACCATGTGTTCAACTCCCTAATCATCTCCTTTCTCACTGTGCTTGCGCAGGGTACTGGAAGCACTTCGGAGAAGGCTACAGACTCTCCAGTCTTCTCACACAACCTTCCCACTTCCTCAATCCTCTCCTTTGTTACCTCCATCATTTCCCCTACTAGGTCATTTGTCCCCACATGTACCACAATGTGTAGTTTCCTCCTACCCCTCCTTATGCACCTTAAGATTGCCTGTTCTGCCTTGTCTGCCTTTAATCCAGGAATACTTTAAAACATGTTTCAACTTTTTTTTTGTAGTCCAAGTATTGACTACCCCAAATATGACCTTATATTCATTATGAGGGTATTAACAACACATATCCCAATATTCATGGTATTCAGGAATTAATATTCATGACTTGAATAGACTTAGCTTTGAGAGTTTGTTGGTCTGTGTTTCAGTGCTGTAGTACTGTTATCTAATGGTTACATAAGACAGCTGGACTATCTTAAATGACTTTCAGAAGTAAGTTGTTATCTATGAACAAACAAAGAGTTTGTCACTGTGGTGTAACAATGATTACAAAACAATGTTTAAAGCAGCAGCTCATGTTAAACATTTTTACATGCATAATCCTGCACTCCTTTACAACCCTCAGTATAGAGCCCTCCTGTTCAATTTTGTTTCAAGATTGATTTGTATGGTGTCACATTTTGTTTTATGTTCACCATGTTTGATTTGTATGGTGTCACATTTTATTTTATGTTCACCATGTTTGATCTGTATGGTGTCACATTGTGTTTTATGTTCACCATGTTTGATCCGTATGGTGTCACATTTTGTTTTATGTTCACCATGTTTGATCCGTATGGTGTCACATGTTGTTTTATGTTCACCATGTTTGATCTGTATTTTGTCACATTTTGTTTAATGTTCACCATGTTTGAGTTGTATAGTGTCACATTTTGTCTTGTGTTCACCATGTTAGAGCTTAGGTTTTCTGGACTTTAGTCATATGTATAGCCGGTGGGGGGGTTGAAATTCCCATTTAGATAATAAGTCACAGGGTAGGGTAGGGTAAAACTGGGCACACTGGATGGACCAATGGTGTTTTTCTGCTGACATTGTCTGTTGGTATATAGTCTTTATACCCCCAGTGTCTCATAATGTCAGGGAGCAATGTCTACTGCATGTCAGTAAATCATTGCCACAAGAAAAAATGTTGTCAAACAATGGGCGAAGGAGTTACAACAGCCTGCATCAGACATGCAGCAGTTGCACTGCGTACTGTCTTCAAGGGTCAGAACACCTAAATGGTGGTCTAACTATCAAGTGTAATTTGCACAACTTGCTGCACAGAAACTGATGCATACTAAATATACTAACATACTAGACGCCAACGGAGTAGGCCTATTGGTCTATCTAGTCTGCTCATGTGCATCAGTATTTTCCACATTTAGCAGGGGTTTACTGTAAAGCAGGTAAAACTGTCACAGTTTACCATGTTTGATCCGTATGGTGTCACATTGTGTTTTATGTTCACCATGTTTGATCCATATGGTGTCACATTGTGTTTTATGTTCACCATGTTTGATCCGTATGGTGTCACATTGTGTTTTATGTTCACCATGTTTGATCCGTATGGTGTCACATTGTGTTTTATGTTCACCATGTTTGATCCATATGGTGTCACATTGTGTTTTATGTTCACCATGTTTGATCCGTATGGTGTCACATTGTGTTTTATGTTCACCATGTTTGATCCGTATGGTGTCACAGGTACATCCAAGCATTAGAATACTGCATCCAAATGATTGTATGCATTTGACATAATGTAGGCTGCTCCCAAAATCAGGAATTCTGCCTGTGTCATGCCTTAGAAAGATCCTGCCTAGGATGTTCCAATTTATCTGAGAATATTGATGAAATCCTTACAGCAGCAATATTTAAACTCAGAATTGAGAAGCTACCATTTTACAAGAGAAGGAAAAAAAAAGAGTGCTCAAAAATAGAATTTAAAGGTGTACCTGTAGGTACAACATTTTCACTGTAACTGCTGCTTTAATAGTGCACACAGTAATATGAATACAATCAATCTTTCCATGCCTACAGTAAGTCACTCACCATACTACTACAGGTAACAGCTTATTTTCCTAAATACCTATCTGTTGATCTCTTCTTTCAAGGGTTTCTAGGAAATGGCATTGCACGCTTGGAAAAGATGAGTAAAATATACCTGGTCAGTTGTTCTTGATATCCTGGGAAGAAAAGGGTTAATATTTGGACCTGGGTAAGTCAACTGATTCACTACACTAGTGAATGTATTTAGCTACGTCAACATTTTTTCCATCTCTAACTTAATGATTGACTCACTGCAACCTTTGTGATGATTTTCTAAAAGTAGACTAGTAATGCGTGTTACTGTGTGACATTTAGATGTGCACGTGCAGACTTTGTGATTTGCATGTGTCTACTACAGCTGTTGTGAAAGTGTAGCGATTAGATACCTGTTACACAACATATACAGTAGAAATAGGAAAACTTGCTATAGGGATCTTTAAAGGTCACTGGCCCTTGCTAATACTTAGGGGAATCTCCGTACTTTAGTGACAGTTTTCCATTGTTCCATTCTTAAAAACACTAATGTACACTTCCAGAAGCTTAGGTTCTGCCGGTTAATTTTGATTAATCAGTTTCATTTATATAGTACAAATCATGCATGAACCTCTAAGCACTTTCCTAACAGAATACAACATTTCAGCTGTAAAAGTCAACAATAAAAATTCAGTAGTTTTACACAATAATATAGTACATGATGCACATTCTTAAGAACAGGCTGACTATGACTCAATCTGGGAAAACTTGTCTGAATAAAAGTTTTTTAACTGACCCTGATACAAGGCAAAACTGAAGAATAAATGTATGCTGTGGCAAGACATTTCAGAAATGTGGCCCATTTACAAAAAAAAACAAACAAAAAACCCACACAATCCCCACGTGTTTTTTACTGGGTATGTGGCACAACAAGTCCATTTTTAGAATTTCATTACAAAGGTCTCCAGCAGGATGGTGCATACAGCAACAATTTAGTCAGATAGTAAGGAACTACTAACCAATGCAATGCCCTAAAGACATAGACTGACATTTTTTTGAAATTCATACTCTATCTTATTGCTAACTAATGGGGAGACATCAAAACTGGGGATATATGCTCATGGGATTTGACCCTATTAAGGACATGAGTAGCAATGTTTTTAATCACTGAAACTTTGATAATGTGGAGTTTTGAAGGCCAGAAAATACTGCATTACAGTAATCTGAATGATTCATGGCAAAAACATGCATCAGAGTAGCAAACAGGGAAAAGGGCAAAACGTTGCACACAGTAACTTGCAAATATTTTGAATGTGGTAGAACCCAGTCTTCACAGCATTTCTTACACGGCTTATTGATAGATTAGTACAAGAGAGGGACAGGAAAGAGCTGTGAAGAGAGATAGGAGTTGAAGGGATTACTTGAAATTATAAATTGTTCAGAATTATTTAGGGGATTTATTTATTTGTCTGTTCATCTGGTAGGTACACTGGTCCCAGGGACTATTTTCAGACACAACCCAAGCCATGAATATGACCCGCAACACTGCAGTAGAAATTAGAGCTGGGCAGAATCTGTGAATTCCAAATGTATGAAATGTTACAAAATTTTGCAAATTTCATAGAATTTTCTGAAATTCCAACTTTGATGAAATCTGAATCTTCCAAATGTGTTTGGCCAATTTTTGTCTCATTCCCAAACTTTTCTGGCTGAATTACTGAATAATATACATGAACTGCAGAATGACAGTTTTGTGGAATTGCATTCAACAGTTTAATGAATCAGTCTGCAATACATGAAATCAGATCTACAGAATTTCTTTCCACGGTTTTATACTCTATATTAATCTGCAATTTATACATTCTTTCCACAGTTCAGTGACTCACTGAACTTCAGAATGAATGATTGAATTGTGGGTCAATGTATCAAACTACAGAAAGAAATTCCACAGAACTGATCACTGACAGTGATCAGTTCTGCAGAATTTCTTTCTGCAGTTGTATACATTAATCTACAATTCATACATTCATTCTGCTGTTCTGAATCAGAATTTTCTTGAAAGTTGCCAACGTGCATTTTAAAATTTTGAAGAAGCGAAATTCTGACTTTTGTGGCTATTCTGCAGTGAAATTTTATTTTTGCACAGTACTAGTAGGAATGCAGTACATACAGGGAAAATTGGAAATATTTTTTAATAAATAGGATGTCTGTACAGTACAATATAACCACACAAACAGTAAATGGAGGTAAGAAGGCATTGGGATTGGCCGATAATAAAAACATAACATACAAAAACAAAAGTTACTGCAAGTGAAATACAGTTAATTAAGAGGTAACGGCAATAACTGCAGCTCAGATGCTCCACATTAAAAGCTTACATGATACTTTTTTGTGTAGGGTGGAGTCTAGCATCATAAGGAGCTACTGTAGATTAGGACAGCAGAGGGACAGGAGGGGTTGTGGGGAGAGGCAGGATTTGAAGAGATTGTGTGAAATTGTAAGTTGTTAGAATTAGGTATGGAATCCAAGTTTGAGGTGGGTCACGTGACTGCAGCTGCTTAATCATATGACTACAGTCCTAAATTTGATTTCCACAGGGCTAAGCAACCTCTCCCATGAGCGACCCTTAGGCTCTGTATGCACTTGTGAACCAGTTTTAGAAACTTTTTATAAAATGGACTAATGCTTACCATGCTGCAGCTCCCATATTGATTTTTAAACCATTCCTTAGTCCGTTCTTACACCCGTTTTAAGAACACACTACATAACAATTGCAACTACCATGCTTAGCTGTTTACTGAGTTGAATTGGGGTGAAGCATGCAAATGTTTACACATTACCCGAGGTAAGTGTTTTGTCATTAAACCATTTTTGAAACTGGACTCTAGACTACAGTAGGTAGACTCAGGTTTAAAGCATAGTTATCAAAAACAGTTTAACTGTGGCTGAAATTTGTCTCTGAACAATGCTAGGCAGGTCTTAAACCATTTTACGCACTCTAACATGGTTTAAGTACATGAGTGTGTACAGGGCCTAAGAGTGAGGACCATGGGATGGAGGGCAGCATCTTCAAGAGTGTCCACAGGGGCATGTGTAAGGAGTCCTCAGTTCTGCAGGAAGCTCTGGTCATGGAGGCACTGATCAAGGTATAACAGTCAAGAGCACTGACTACATGTCAGTACAAGAGAGCTGTTATACCTCTAGGTAAGAGGCCTTAACAATTACACCCTAACTGGGGTATGTCTACTTGCAATTGCTAGAGCACTTGACTTGTAAATAATGTCCCTCCAGCCTAGAAGTTATGTCTGGGGTAATGACATAGCAGCTTAGTATCTCAGTAAAAACACCTGACACTCAGTAAAATCACCTTTACTCAACAATTCCTTTTGGCTTCAAACCCCCATCTGGTGTAGGCCTACATAGTGTTTTAAGGCATTGTCAAGCTGATGCAGGGTAAAACGTGGGTGGAAGAAGATAAGAGTAAAGTGTAAATACTGACCAACTACTTCTGTTTGATATTTACAAAGGAGAAAGAAGGTCTACTACCAGAGGGAAAAGTTAACACAAGACCAGATGGTAGGGTGGAACTGTGCACGAAACTGATAGCTGCAAAGAAGGTGTTTTAAGCAACAGTACTGGATAATCAGGAAGTGATTATCAAAATTCTGCCTTTTTGCTAGAAGCATGCAGCCATAGTTCTGGATTCCATATCTGAAAGTATTTTTTTCAGGTGATCTTTAGATTTTTAGATATTTAGAATTTATTTCCTTTGTTGTAGATCCACAGCAAATATGGCTGGTGCCTAATTTGTAGTCGCACTGTCCCCTCATGTTGCATCACGTCTTTTGTTTATTTCTGTGGGACCCTGTGCTGAACATTCCTGCTGTCCGTGCATAGTACTGCGAGTCATGCACATGTGCGGTTGGCATCAGAGGGTTCTAGTTCAACATGGCGGGTAAGAGAAATGTAAACAAAAACAAAGAAAAACAGAGCAAATTAAGGGGGTATACTACAGTGAAAACCAGAAAAATTACCAGGTAAGTGCTCAACAAAGCACAGGAAACAAACTATTGCAAAAGATCTGATTTTTTTAAATCTAGTACTGCTGTTTTAAAGAGCTCATGTCTCTAAAGGTCAATAGTGCCAGATGAAACTATCGTGCTAACTAAACCAGTGTGCTAAGGGAGATGGTGCAGGTATTGGCAGCACCCCTAGCAGATCTATACAACTGCTCACTGGAGTCTGTAGGAGTGCCTGAAGACTGGAGAATGGCAAACATTGTGCCCCTGCACAAAAGTGGTAGAAAGGATGAGCCGGGAATATATAGACCAGTCAGTTTGATCTCAGTCATGGTTCTGGTATCCCTGAATCATGACTGGGACCTCTCTATCCCACAGTGTGAATATACAGGAAGGACAGAGCAGGGGGACAGGGGAGGAGGTATGGCACTATATGTCAGTGGAGGGATTACAGCCACAAGGGAGGATATGGGGCAGATGGGTGGCCACAGAGACAATCTGAATACAGTAACAAACAGAGACTGAGCATAGGATTAGCATAGGATTAGGGTGGGGGTGATGCAGAGGCCTCTAAATCACAGCGAAAACACAGACCAGGAATTAGGACTGGAGATCAAGAAGGTTTCATTGTGAGGCAAGGTGGTAATAGTGGGTGACTTCAACTTACTGGATGTAGATTAGAGAACTGTAAAGTAGGCTGCAGCAGAAGACAACTGTTCCTGTACGAAGTCCAAGATGGCTTCTTAACCCAGGAGGTGAGTGAGCTGACTAGGAACTGGGCAAACTTGGATCTAGTACAGTGGATTGCATTTAATTGCACATCGGATAAGTGCACATTCTTGATAAGTGCACACTTTTCCTGTATCCCAGCTTTTTTGCTAGTGACATAGAACAAAAAAAATCTGTTAAGTGCACACTGGATAAGTACACATTTTGGCTAAATGCACAGTTTTACAGTTCACCAACACATCTCTCCCTAGGAAGTTAGCACCTCTAAAGTGCATATGTGATTCTAAGCAGTTGTGAAGCAGCATTTCACACCCTCTGTCACTCAGCTGGCACTGAAAAGCAACAAACAGACTAAGATCATTTCCTTTTAGGGTCCACAAGCAATACAAACATTGCGGCCAGATGATCAGCTTTGATATTTTTTTATAGCATTGTGCTTCATTAAGTTATTTGTCAATGCTGCACAGAAGCACATTGTAACATTTTTAACAATTTTAGTATATTGCTATGATAAAGAAATGTGGAATGCCATTACAGTGGCAGGTATCAGTTATTTTCTTTATTTTGCATTGTAAGCATAGGAGTTCGGATAAATGCACATTCTGCTTAAATGCATTTTCTTGCTGAAAAACAAGTGTGCATTTAAGCAGATTCCACTGTACTGGCAAACTTCAACTATGTAAGAGACATCAGTGTGTACGAACCCCTAGGAAACAATGATAATCAGTCAGTTTGGTTTCAGCTCAATATGGGGAAGGCAGTCCTGAAGACTAAAACATGTGTTCTGATTTCGGAAAGGTGGACTTCACCAAAATGGGGGAGCACCTGGGTGTACAACTAGTTAAGCTTGGTGGGAGCTACAGGGGTACAAAATAAATGGTCTGCAAGTAGGGAAGGTTTCCAGGGAGTTGCCAACACTTGTCTGAAGCAGACAGACAAGCACAAGAAACCCCTGTGGCACACATAGGAGGCTGTAAGGGCAGTAAGAGTGAAAAGGACTTCCTTCATGAAAAAAAAACCAAAAACAGGAAGACCCAGTGGGAAGAGGATAGAGTTGACTACTTGAGCAAACTCAAGACAGCTAGCATGGAGCTAAGAAAGGCCAAACAGGAGCTGAGTTGAGAACAGCAGAGAGAGAGTCAAGGATGGGGGCAAGACTTTTATCAGTACATCAGAGAAATAGGACAAAGGAAGGTATTTTCATACTGAGACATGGGACAGAGTGGTGGAGGACAGTAAATGTAATGCAGAAGTATAGAATAAATACTTCTGCTTAGTGTTCATGAAGAAGGATAGACTGATACTACAGAGTAGGATATGCAAAGGGAGGGGGGTGCAGATATGTGAACAGCCAATCACAGCTGACAAGGTCTTTAAGGGATTCATGGCCCTTAAAGTAGATAAATTTCCTGGGCTAGACAGTATGCACCCAAGGGTGCTAAGGGAACTGGCAGCAATGCTGGCAGCCTCTCTGACCAACCTGATTGATAGTTGCCTAGACACAAGAGTGGTGCCATGAGAGTGGAGAACTATGGGTGTAGTGTCCTCATGTAACCCCACCCCCATCATTTTGCAAATGACTGGTGGCATGCTGTTTGAATCTGACAGCAGTACCAGGTGGGGACTGGGTTCAGGGAGGAATAGGTCACTCGGCACAAAGGCTAGGCTTGGCTACTCTGCACAGGGGCACCCAAGTAACTCTGAACACATGAAGCAATAACTGTAATGTCCAATACCAAGAATGGGATTCTAAAGTGTGGCTTTTATTCACATCCAAACAGAATAAACAAAGCATAGATGGACTCCCACAGGGCTACATTCCTGGTAATGCAGATTAAAAGAAACAAGAATACTTCTTCAACACTATGGTTCACATAATTCACACTGTGAAAGGTTTCACTTCCCTCTCCAGCCACTATTCGAACAGTGTCCATTAACAGTGTCCTGCCTCTTTTCCACTGGCTATATTTTTCATGAAACATTCTGTTCCTGACATGCTTGTTTGCACCAGGGTGCACACATTTCATTGCTTCGGCCCAAATCCAGGATTTTCTGTTGTTCTCAATCTCCTCCCAGACTCTCCGAGGAAAGGTAGGAAAGGACATCCCATAGATTTAATTCCCCTTCCTACGAACCAGTCTTTCCTCTTTACTAGCTTTGGTCAACCTGAGACCTCTGGCCAGGCTTGGGGGTGGCCAGTCCTGGTTCTGCCAGCTACGCATTCTGAAAGACACAAAAAATGGATCCCTAGCTACTTCTTGCATAGCCAGGGCAGTGGCATCACCACTCTCTTACATGCATTCCTCTGAGGCAAGAGCTTGAGGCTGTGTACCAGTTCCTTTTTCACAAGGCCACATAGGTTCCCCCTCTTCTTCTTCCTCACTGAGAATCTGTGCCCAGGAGTGAGCCATCGTCCTCACTCCTGAGACTATCCATTCTTCGCTGGGCGTGGAGGTAGATACCTCCCATTCAAAAGCCTCCCTCATCTCATCTTCTCCTATGAGACTTGCGCTAGGCCCCCCCTCTCCAAGGGTCTACTGATACTCTGCCTGAATTGTCTCTCTGCGATCCAGCATCTGAAACATCAGCATATTGTTCTGTCTGCAAATCTGTACCCTCTAGCTTTGTGCCACACTCCCCCAAAGGGCCTTCTCCAACAGGCTCCGCCTGGTGCTGTGTGCTGCCAACAGCAAATTCTTGAACTTTTGTCCATGTGGGAGCCAAATGAATCTTGGGTGCTTTAAATAAACCGTATTTCTCGAGGCACCCAGAACAGTGAGATACCATGAAGATGTCCCTTCCAGCATTTAAGCATATTAAGCACATTTGCACTGGGTAACCAGGAATCGCCACATGAGGAGGCAGTTGTCCTCCGTAGTAACATCTCTTAATGACCCCTAACTTGTTTACTTCTACTGCTACCACAGCCCGGGCATGATCCAGGTAGCGGGCTGGTCCTGAGGCCATGACTGCAGAGAAAAGCAAACAAATGCTCACTGTTATTGAATGTCCCACATCACTGAACACTTTTTCGCTTTCAAAATGGCTCCTGTGCTGCTGTGTTTACATTACTACCCCACCCTGTAATGGCGGCGGCAGCACTCCTACGCATCAACATTCTGAAATTGGGTCAAGCCACTGCGCATCCGATTTACACACCCTACTGATAACTTTGCTCAAAACTGCACAAACTTGCACTGTTCTTTTTCCTAGCACATTGATATGATTTACCACGGACTTTTCACTTGCTGAAGACATTGATCTAGATCACAGTCCCTTAAAGCCTCAGTATTTCAAGCACAGGATTGCCTGTAACTCTTGCTGCATATCGTGATACATAGAAACATAGAAACATAGAATTTGATGGCAGATAAGGACCGCTTGGCCCACCCAGTCTGCCCATTTCCCTTACCTACTGGATAAGCTGCAGATCCTAGTTAACCAGCAGCCTACTTCTTCCTACCCCCATCCCCCAGAACTGCCTTATGACTATCCCATGCATGCTTGAATTCCACCACTGATTTTGACTCCACAACCTCCTTCGGAAGGCCGTTCCATGCATCCACAACCCTCTCTGTAAAAAAATACTTCCTTAAATTACCTCTGAGCCGCCCCCTCTATTTTCAAATTGTGCCCTCTTGTTCTTGCACACCTCTTTTTTTGAAAGATGCTACCCTCTTGGACTTTGTTGATTCCCTTGAGGTACTTGAACGTTTCTATCATGTCCCCCCTCTCCCTTCTTTCCTCGAGGCTATACATATTAAGCTCCTTAAGTCTCTCTTCATATGTCTTCCGGTGCAGACCCTGCACCATTTTAGTGCCCTCCTCTGGACAGCTTCCATCCTGTCTATGTCTTTGCGGATTGGGTCTCAGAGACTGCACAATACTCCAGATGGGGTCTCACCAACTGTCTGTACAGAGGGATAATAACTTCCTGTTTTCTACTGGTGATGCCTCTCCCTATGCATCCCAGTATCCCCCCAACCCTCCTTGCTGCCCTCTCACATTGCTTGCCCGTCTTTAGGTCATCTGATATGACTACCCCCAGGTCCCTTTCCATTTTTGTTGTTGTTAGTATCTCACCCCCCATTGTGTACTCTTCCCCTGGGTTTTTGTTTCCCAGGTGCAGGCTCAGATACAACTCAGTCTCTCTCATGGCTTTGAAACTTTACTCTGATGCTGAATCCCATAACTATGCTCACAGTCAATGGCTTAAAAGGCTTGCTTTTGCTGGTAAACTTAACACAGTCTTTGATTGCAAAACGACTACATTGCTGTACACAGATTCAGCTGGCTTTTGGCAAAAATCACTGGTTTGAGCAATTATTTCCATTGGTACTCACTGTTATCAGTAGCAGTTTGCTGCGATGGAAAATGGCCTGCAGCCAGTCTTGGAGGCCTTGGGAGAGAAGCAGGTTGGCAGTCCTGCCGATTGTCCCTCCAAACACCACACTTACAATCCAGTCGATCGAGATGCGGGTTGATCCCGAATTTAGTCAGAAAAGTCAGTTTTTTAAACTTTTACAGCGCTTTCAGTCACCGCGACGCTCCTCCGGTAAGCCAGTACATGCACTCCACTCATAATCCCTCTTGAATACTGGGCAGTTGCTGTAGAGCTGGCTTGGGGGTGGGACTGATTGCAGTCTCACTAATCAAATGACACCATGCAAATGAGCCTCTTTCCCTGCGAGTGCTCTTCTCCTCACGGCAATCGTCGAGCAGGCAAATTTAAACTGCAAAACCACTTTTATTTTTTTTTTGAACTGACTCCATGGCAGGAGCCCATTTCAACCATTTGTCATGGCCATTAACACAGCAAGTCTCTCCATTCACTAGAAAGCATTTCCAACGTCCAGTGCACAATTTTCCTTTTGCTACCCCTAGTCTTTCACACTTTTCTTTGTCACAACAGGTTTTTTTTTTAAAGCTGGCAAAATGCTGTAAATTTTTGATGCAGGGCAGGGGCATACTCTCTCAGGCTTTACTGCTCCTTGGTAAACAGTTGGCATTTTAACAGCAGCATATAGACAACAGCACACAGCGACACACTAGTTAACCTTGCTTCAGTTTTTTTGGGCTACCCACTGCCAGATAACCAAAATGCTAGCCCCTTGCCCGACCACCTTTTCTCTCTAAATTTCAAATCCCAGTGGTTCCTTTATTTTGTAACCCCACCCCCATCATTTTGCAAATGACAGGTGGTATGCTGTTTGAATCTGACAGCAGTACCAGGTGGGGACTGGGTTCAGGGAGGAATAGGTCACTCGGCACAAAGGCTAGGATTGGCTACTCTGCAGAGGGGCACCCAAGTAACTCCGAACACAGGAAGCAATAACTGTAATGTCCAATACCAGGAATGGGATTCTAAAGTGTGGCTTTTATTCACATCCAAACAGAATAAACAAGCATGGATGGACCCCCACAGGGATACATTCCTGGTAATACAGATTAAAAGAAACAAGAACACTTCTTCAACACTTCAGCCCTCAGGCTCTGAACCAACTGGGCACACAGCCCAGACCTGCATGCTGCTTTGGGTCAACAGCCCGAACTTGTACACTGATCTGGGTTTTCCCTGGCTTGGCTCCCTTGCTGGCCATTCGGACACCTTCCATATGTCATTGAAACATTTTCTGGTGGCTCCCTAAACCACCTAAGAGCACCTCAGCTCTATCAGGGAAACTTCCTTTTAATCCCACATCTGGGTACTTTCCTCAGGCACTGGCCAAGTACCTGAGTGAAAGTAAAGGTGCCACAGAGCAAATCCGTAGAGGTGAATTTGGTTGCTCTACTGATGGGGGGGTCTCCCACTTCTCGCTTCCACAATTCATACCCGGCCATTTCTCTGGACATTAAACATCTCCTACTGTAAAGCTTGGCAATGTAGATTAAGGCTAAATGTATGTCACATTTCCTCTACTTGTCTTGATTTCCCTTTGTGCTGGACTTGAACATACTTTTACTTGGCATAGCCCATTGCTCTTGGCCCCCCACTGATTAAGCAGTCCAATCCCCACTTTACTTCACTCTTTGGTGCTGGACTTGAACCTACTTGAGTTAACGGGCAATGTCAATTACACTAGACCTCCTACAAATTAAGTAGTCCAGTCCCCATGTTCCAACAGTTCAGGTGAAAAACATTGGCCCTCTGTCAGAGCGAACTCACCCTTTGGTTTCAGGTACCCCACAGGCGATTCCTCTACAGGAATTTCTCTCTCACAGCTTCTGTTGCCGCAGCACCACTTGAAATAAGCAGCTTTTTCCCTTAGCTGGAACCAGGAGGGTTGCCCCTGGAAGACAGGCAAACCTTTCCCCCATCCCCTAAGGGAAGGGGCACTTGGACCAGTGACAGTGGTCTCCACCACTTCAGCAAAAAGTTTCTGTGTCCCTCTTACAGTGGAAACACACACCTTCTTAACAGTAGCTCTAAAACAGAGCTTAAAGCTCTGAGAGCCTGCACACAGACTGCTGTGCTGCTGTCTCTCACCAAGACTGAACACAGACTCTGTTCAAAATCCCCAACATTCTATCCTAACTTCCAACTGCAGCACTCCAGTGTGGCTCATGCAGCTGCGAGTTCTAGGGTGATGTTATCCCTCAGTCTCAGCTGAGACTGAGAACAGAGTGAGACAGTGTGAAATCCATTTAACCTGAGTTTCACAAGCTGCCTTTCCTGCCTACCACTAGGTCTTACTGGGATTCTAGTAACCCCGGGTAACAGGGGGGTTACACTTACATGAGAGAAGTGCTAGGAATGAGCCAGAGAATTTATGGGTCAGTCAGCTTGACATTTATCATTGGCAAGCTTATGAAAACCATTTTGTTTCTTCTATATACACTTTTCCTTTCTGTGTGTCAACCCACCCCTTCTACTGGTCCCCCCATCCCCGTCACCCTGATGTCCACCGGGACTCACCTTGATGGCACCAGGGTGCCCAGCTGGCCAAGTGCGGGGCCCGTGGAGGACCGGTGTCATCCTACCGGTCGACACAATTTTCCATTTTCTTCCCCTCCCCAATGCTGAGGCTTGATGTCAGCACGTATGAGTGGAGGCACTTGCATGCTGTGGAGTCCTACAGCATCCTCCCTTCTTTGGCATCCCTGTCCCATTCTACCCTGAGGCCTCAACCTGGGGCAGTCATTTGATGAGACTGCCAAGCCACCCTCCCCTGGGAGATAAGAGCTGTCCTCCAGATGCTCAATCCTCTTCCTCCCTAGTTGACCACTCACACTGCGAACACTGATCACCAGCTTGGCAGGAGGTAAGGCATTGATGCCTCAGCCCTCCACACCACTGGGCCGGAAAATTATGGAAACCATTTTTAAGAAAAATATGGTTGAGTTTCTTGAAGTAAACAGGCTTGAAGATGACAGAAAGCACAGGTTTGTGCCAGAAAAGTCATGCCAAACAGAATTTTCCTTTGACTGGGACACAATCGAGATGGATAAGGGCAGGCAGCAGATATACTCTACCTGGATTTCAGCAAGGTCATTGACTAGATCCTCCATAAAAGACTGATTAAGAAGTTGGAAGACCTGGGATTGGGGGACAAAATGTCTAGGTGGGTGGCAAACTGGTTAGGGGAGAACCAAAACAGTAGTTGGGGTGAATACTTAGGGATAGAGAGTGTTACCAGCAGGATACCATAAGGGTCAGTGCTCAGGCCAGTGCTGGTTATTGTCTTCATAAATTGGAGATGCATTAAGGGCAAAGTTTGCCTTTTGCAGATGACTGGAAGTTGTGGGAGGGTGGGCATGGAGGGTGGGTCAGGGACTTGAGGAAGACCTAGAAAGGCTGGAGAGATGGTCTGTAATCTGGCAACTTGGGTTCAACACAAAGAAATACAAAGTCATGCACATGGGGAGAAAGAACCCTGAGGTATAGGACAAGCTGGGGTGGGGGTGGGATTGACTGCCACAGTGTCCAAGAGGAGAAAGACTTGGGGATTGCAATTACTAGCACCCTGAATGCCTCTATGCAATGCAGTAAGGCAGTGGCATGGGCTAACAGGATGCTGGGTTGCATTAGTACAGGGTTCACTAGCAGAAGAAATGGGGTCATACTGCCACTGTATGGATCCATGGCGTGACCACAACTGGAATATTGCATACAGTTCTGGAATCTCTATCACAGAAAGGACATAAGACAGCTGGAGGCAGTACAGAAGAGGGCCACAACAATGATTCAGGGGAGCAAGGGCTCTCGTTCGAGCAGAAGCTGGAGAACCTGAATATGTATTCACTGGAGGACAGAAGGGAATGATGGGACATGACTGAGCCCTTTAAGTACCTCAAGGGCATTAACATGGTGGACCCCTGTGAACTTTTCAGGGCCAGTGAAAATAAAAACAGGAGACTAAAAAGTTGCAGACTGGCTGGGGGCAGGTCCTGAAAGAGGCCAGGAGGCACTTTTTCGCGGAGTGTGGTGGAGGAGTGGAATGGGATACCAAAAGTGGTGTTAAGCAGAAGAATTGTTGACGACTTCAAGAGTGTGTGGGATAAAGTTAGAGAGAGGGTAAGGATGGTCAACCAAAGGACTAAAATTCATACTGATCAACATATGCAGCATTCACAAAAAATTCACTGAGCTGCAAGTCTGGGTCTCCCATACTATGCAAGATGTTCTGGTCCTGGCAGAAACATGGTTAAAAGGCCATGTTACAGATCAGGCTGTTTTGCTTCCATTATATTCTCTCTTCTGTGCAGACTGGTTTACTAGATGTGGAGGGGTGGCCATCTACATCAATGATAAATACTCTGTTTCTGTCATCAGCTCTTGCTCCAAGCCTAAACAATTTGAATGCTTAGCTGTTAAAATTAATAGAGCAGCCTCAGAATCACTAAACAGTATTGATTGCTGTAGACCTCCTTCTGTAGGCTTTGATATTTAATCACATTTTTGTTAGTTCCTAGATGTCAACACTAACAAGACACTAATTCTAGGTGACCTAAACATGGACTGGTTTAACAACAAATCAGCACAGCGCAAGAATGCCTGTGATGAATTTGGACTCTCACAACTACTCTCAGAAGCTGCTAGGCCAGGCCACACAAATCACTCCCTTGGCTCCCTAACTGACGTCATTCTGACAAATAGACCCCATAAAAATCACACATGAAGCAGTCTGGCACAACTCCCTGCATTACTATAATATTGTAGTATGTATCAGGAATCTTCCTGAATTGCTACAGTAAATCCAAGTAAGATGATAGCTAAAAGATCCTTCAGGCACTTTAACCCAGCAGACTTCCTGGCTGACCTGCACAACATTAATTGGCAACAATTCTACCAAGCCCTATCAGTTACTGAGGCACTGGCCTGCTTTAATGCAATACTTGCTGGTATAATAGACTCCCATGCATCTGTCAGAACATAGAGAGTGAAAAAAGCTTCCTGCCCCTGGTTCAATGCTGATATTAAGTCTATGCTAACAAAGAGAGATAAGCTTTGGGCAACTGCCAGATGCACAAAAACACCCGCAGACTGCTCAGCATTCAGGATATGTCGAAATGCCTGCACTAAACTGATTAGGCATACTAAAGAAAACTATTACCTAAGCACCATAGAGTCAGCCAGTGTTAACCCATCCAAGATTTGGCACACCTTTAAACTAGTTGAGGTGAGCAAAGCTCCACCACCTCTCCCCACCACCATTACTTATCAGGGCACCTCAATTACAGATGAATTTGTCTTACTTGACAAATTAAATGAGTATTTTGCCACAGCGGGTCTTGCATTCGATTCTTCTCCATCAGTCAGTCTAAGAACCTCTCTTCTCCACCCACCTGCACCACCCAACATCTTAACATATTCACCCTTGTCTTTCTCGCCTATCACCCTTAAACAGGTGGAAGACCAGCTGCTCAGGTTGGGTGTTAAAAAGAGTGGAGGTGCGGACAACATTGACCCTTTCTTTTTGAAACTAGGCTGTTATTTTTTAACTGACCCTAGCACTCATTCATTTAATCTCGCTATCTGAAAGTACTGTGCCCCAAGATTGGAAAGTTGCACTTCTAATACCCATTTTCAAATTTGGTGACCCCAGTGATGTTAACTTCTGGCCTCTCTCTATCTTGCCTTCCCTTTCAAAAATTCTGGAGAAACTGGTCAATATCCAATTCAGATCCTTCCTCAAAAAGTCTCAGTTGCTATCTCTGAAACAATCAGGTTTCAGACCCAGTCGTAGTACTGTCTCAGCCTTGTTCAAAATTACTAATGACTGGTTGGTGGCCATGGACAGCAAACATGTCACTGGTGTGGTATTTTTGGACCTTAGTAAGGGCTTTGACACCGTGGATCACCCCCCTGCTGCTTGACAGTTTGAAGTCCCATGGCTTGTCGGATGCTATGGTGTCCTGGTTTGCCAGTTACCTAGAAAACAGACATCAACTCATTAAGATAAACGAAACCTCCTCATCACTCTTGCCAGTCACAAGAGGGGTTCCACAAGGATCCATCATGGGCCCATTGTTGTTCCTAATCTACAGTACATAAATAATCTGGGCTCAGGCATCACAGACTCCAATATTCACTTACTTGCGGATGATACGGTCCTCTACATATCAAAACCTTCAGTTAGTCAAGTATGTTCTGTTCTCCAGTCTGATTTTGTCAAACTTCAGCATAACTTGATAGCAGCCAAACTGCTCCTAAACGCAACAAAAAAAAGGTTATGTTCTTCTATCCCCCTAATGTCCCCTCAGTATACCCCATGACAAACCACTATGCTCCCATCACCACCCTATCAGGAGACTCACTTGAAGTGGTGAATCACTTTAAATACTTAGGCTTCTTAATCGACTTACACTTATTCTTTTCATCACATGTCGAAGCTCTCACAAAAAACTGAAATTTAGGCTTGGCTTCTTTTTCAGAAACAAATCGTTGTTCTCCCGAGACTCCAGAACTGGACTGGTAAAGGCTACCTTCAAGCCTCTTCTTGATTACACTGATATTCTCTATAATAATTGCGCACCTGTCTACTTGCATAAGTTAGACATGCTCTATCACCAGGCCATCCATTTCATTACCAAAGTCCCAGTCAGAACCCATCATTGTACCTTGTATAAGACAATGAAGTGGACTTCCTTATCCACCAGGAGAATGGTGCACATTTTTACTTGAACATACAAAGCACTCCTCAATAAGCTACCCCCTTATATATCAGCCTTCTTCTCATGCTCAACTAGCACCTACCCCGTCAGAAAATGTGCATGTATTACTCTGAATGTGCCAAATTATTGGATACAGTTTGGTAGGGCATCTATAAGTTATTCGGACGTGGAACTTATGTAAAAGAGTCCTGGCTCAAAGGTATTTGTAATCCTAAACTTAAATAAATAAATAAAATTCTCTTCCCTGCCTTTGGAATAAGCTTCAAACTACCCTAAAACTCCATACCCTTATCCCAGTTAGGGCGTTCGTTGGTAGAGTACATGAGATTATTGCTGAGACCTACAACTGCACTTAGCTTCCCACGCGGGTCTACCTTCTCCCCATCATTCTCCTATTGTCTTTGTAGATTCCTGTATATACTTTCATGCATCTTCCTTCCTTCCTTCCTGTTATTACATGTTAATTTATTACTAGGGGAGAATTTACCCCTTACATGCTTGGCCCTGCCACTTTTCAAACCATTCCAGCACCAATGATTGACTTATTTGACTGGGTGATGAAGGTTGTTGATAAAGGCCAGGCAGTTGATATACTGTATCAGGACTTTAGCAAGGTGTTTGACTTGGTTCCACACTGGCAGCTGGCAAAGAAACTAGTGGATCTTGGGGTGGGGGAGGAACTAACACCGTAGGTTGGGAACTGGTTATGGGGGAGAACACGGAGGGTAATGATAAATGGAGAACACTCTGGGTGAGAGAGAGGTCACTAGTGGGATCCCACAGGAGGTGGACCTCATGGTCAGCCCTCTTTTCTTTTTTTTTCATTAGTGCTCCTCCCTCTTGGCTGGCTTCCCTCCTCTCCAACCCCCCAAGCCCCATCACCAGGCATCCCCCAGACTTACTGGCTCAAGCTTTCTCCATGGCTTACCCCATGTGGCGGGGTGGCGGTGAGCAGAGCTCAATCTGCTGGACAGGATCCCATTGCCACCATGCCTAGGTCACTGGCACAGGGACTGCAAAGGTTCAGAGAATCATCCTGTTAGCCAGGGTTAGTTTCCCTTTTACCTCCCTTCCTTGTGGTGTGGAGGAGCTGGTGTGCAATGACATCAATGGGCAAGTGGCACACGCGTCCATACACCACATGCCAGACATCTGCCACGCCTCTGCCTCTGTATGCAATCCTAGTGGTCTGATCCCCAGCCACCACTAGGGGCCAGGCTAATGCCAGGCGCTGCCTCCACCCCACCCTGGAGAATGAGGACTGGAGTCCATCGGACACTTGATCCCCTCCCCGGCCGATCCCCAGCAACTCATGCTTGTTCCCCAATATGTGTTTGACACCTTAGCCCTCCACACCATTGGACCAGCAACTCAGAGCAGTACTCATTAACATCTTCATCAGTGACATAGGTGAAGGTATTAGAGTTAACATCTGCCTACCTGTGGAAGACACCGAGCTCTGTGACAAGGTATTGTAGATTGTGAGGAAGGTATCTGTAAGATGAGGAAGATCTGCAGAATCTGGAAAAACAGTCAAAGGTCTGGCATCTGAGTTTCAATTCCAAAAAGAGTAAGGTCATGCATGTAGGAATCAGAAACAGTGGTGTTTGAGGGGTGAAGGTTGCTGTGACTGAGGAGGAAAGTGATATGGGAAAGCTGATTTTCAACAATCTTAGATCATCAGCACAACGTAACAAAGCAACAGGGAAAGCAAACAGAATACTAGGATACATTGGAAGGGGCTGCAGCAGCAGAAGAAAAGAGATTGTTTTTGCTCTTGTACAGAATGCTGGTGTGACTGCACCTGGAGTAATTTGGAGCCCCCACCTCAGGAATGACAAACTGGAGTTGGTGCAGACAAGGGTGAAAAAGATAAGACATAGTTAGCATGACATACAAGTAGAGGCTGGAAAGCCTCAACACATATTCTCTGGAGGCCAGTAGGGAGGTGGACATGACTGAAATGCTTAAATACTTGTAGGGAATAAACAAGGTGGACAAAAGAGGCTGTTCACAGAGAGCTGCAACATGAATACCGGGGAAACACGATAACGTTGGTATGAGACAGTTTACAAGGGACATTGGCAAATACTTCTTCACAGAGCAGGTGGTGGAAAAGTGGAATATAGTAACTGCCCACAGAGGTGGTTAGCATGGAAATGGTGGAGAAATTCAACATGGGATGGGACAGACATAAAGGGCTGGCATGGGGAGGACAGTGTGTGTGTGGGGGGAGGAGGGGATGGTAACGAATCCCTACAGTGCATGTACTGCCTCACAGGGCAAACTGGATAGATTGTGAGGCCTTCCTCTGCTGGCAGTTTTCCATGTTTCTATGGCACTCAAGGAAGAATCCAAAAAAACTCGATTTTTCACAATAGATTTAGATACAATGCAAGTAGGACCAAAGTGTAATTGAAATTCCATCAAATACTTAGCAAAAGAGAGAAACCAAAGAGTGTATTCATTTTTTGCAATACAGTAGTCCCTCGCTATAACAAACTGCTTTGGAGCCACAGTGAATGTTCATTATGCATGGTTCATAGCTCAGTGCTTATGTAACATATTGTAGCTAGATGATATAGATGGTTGTTGGATACAGAGGCCAGCAGGTAAGAGGACAATGTTTATTACATAGAAACATAGACTTTGATGGCAGATAAGGACCACTTGGCCCACCCAGTCTGCCCATTTCCCTACCTATTGGATAAGCTGCAGATTCTAGTTAACCAACAGCCTACTTCCTGCAACCCCCCACTATAATTGTCTTATGTCTGTCCCATGCATGTTTGAATTCCCCCACTGTTTTAGACCCCACAACCTCTCCAGGAAGGTGGTTCCATGCATCTACCACTCTCTCCATGAAAAAGAATTTCCTCACATTACCCCTGAGGCGTTCCCGCTCTAACTTTAAATTGTGCTCCCTTGTTCTTACATATCTCTTTTTATGAAAGATGCTACCCTCCTGGACTTTGTTGATTCCTTTGAGGTACTTAAAAGTTTCTATCATGTCCTCCCATCACTCCTTTCATCAAGGGTATACATATTAAGCTCTCTCAGTCTGTCTTCATATGGTTTCTGATGTAGACCCTGCACCATTTTAGTTGCCCGCCTCTGGACTGCTTGCATCCTGTCTATGTCCTTTCATAGATGAGGTCTCCAAAACTGCACGCGGTACCCCCAGATGTGGTCTCACCAACTGTCTGTATAGAGGGATAGCCACTTCCCTTTTTCTACTTGTGATGCCCCTCCCTATGCATCCCAGTATCCCGCTGGCTTTCCTTACTGACTTCTCACATTGTTTACCCACCTTTAGGTCATCTGATATGACTACACCCAGATCCCTTTCCATTATTGTTGTCGTTAGTACCCCCCTGCTATTGTGTACTCTTCTCCTGGATTTTTATTTCCCAGTTGCATTACTTTGCACTTCTTTGCATTGAATCTAAGTTGCCATATGTCTGACCATTCCTCCAACCTTGCCAAGTCCCTTCTCATCCTTTCTACCCCCCTTGTGTATCAACTCTGTTATCTTTGTGTCATCCGAAAAGAGGCATACCTTTCCTTCCAGACCCTCTGCAATGTCACCTATAAAGACATTAAAGAGGACTGGACCCAGTACTTTGCCCTGAGGTACTCCACTAGTAACCCCCCTTTCTTCAGAATGTGTTCCATTCACTATTACCTTCTGTGTCCTGTTGTGCAGACAGTTTGCTATGCAGGCTACCACCCTGGCACCCACTCCCAGGCTGGCTAACTTGATTATTAATCTTTTGTGCGAGACTGTGTCAAATGCCTTGCTAAAGTCTAGGTAGACCATATCCACAGCCCCTCCTTGGTCTATTACTTTGGTCACCCAGTCAAAGAAATAGATTAGATTCGTCTGACATGACCTTCCTGCTGTGAATCCATGCTGCTTTGGGTCCTGTGCCCCACTGGCCTCTAGGTACTCAACAATTCATTCTTTCAGAAGTGATTCCATATTTTTCCCCACCACTGAGGTCAACCTAACAGGTCTGTAGTTTCCTGCTTCTGCCTTGCTCCCACTTTAGTGAAGGGGAATCACATCTGCCCTCCTCCAGTCCTCAGATACCACCCCATCTTCCCATGATTTGTTAAAAAGTGTGGTTAGTGATGTCACTAGGTCCTCCCTTAGCTCTTTTAGGATTCTAGGGTGAATCCCATCAGGCCCCATTGCTTTGTCCAGCTTGAGTTTTAGGAGTTCTTTCAGTACTCTTTCTTCAGTAAATGGACTGGTGTCAACACCACTATCCAGAGTGCTTCAACTGTTTGATTTAGGTAACTCCTCCTCTTCTTCTTTTGTGAATACTGAGCAAAAGTATTCATTCAGTAGCTCTGCCTTTTCACTGTCTCCCTCTGCCCACCTCCCCCTCTCCTTTATTAATCTTCACCATCTCTCTCTTAACCTTTCTGTGCTCCCTAATATACCTATAAAAGGTTTTATCCCCATTCTTAACTGAGTTGGCTATCTTTTCCTCGGTTTGGGCCTTTGCTTTTCTGACTGCCTTCCCCACTTCTTTCTGCTTTAATTGATACAGTTCCCTGTCGTGCTCCGTCTATGATTCCTTATACTTTTTGAATGCAACCTTTTTCTCCTTAACCTTCCCTGACACCTCTTTTGAGAACCATAGTGTTTTTTTATTCTGCTTTGTTTTCTTTATTTGTTTCACACAAAGGCTTGTTGCCTCCATGATGGCAGTTTTTGATTTTTCTCCATTGTTCTTCCACCCCTCCTTTCTGGCCATTTGCTAATGCATTCCTCAGGTATTTACTCATTATGTCAAAGTCAGCCCTTCTAAAGTCCAGTATCCTTGTCTTTGTATGGCTTGTCTCCATGGTTGTGTTTATTGTGAAGCACACTGTGCAGTGGTTACTTGTTCCCAGATGTCTACTGACTTCTAAGTTTGTGATCCTCTTTCCATTTGAGAGTACCAGGTCTAATATTGCTCCCTCCCAAGTGGATTCCACCACTGGCTGTCTAAGGCATGCTCCCTGTAGGGCATCGAGAATGACTCTGCTCTTGGATGTGGCTGCAGTCCATGTCGCCCAGTTAACATCTGGCATATTCAGGTCCCCCATCAACAGTATCTCCCCTTTTTCAGCCATTTTGAGAATGCCCTCTATCATTTTCTTGTCTATTTCCTCCCCTTGAGACGGAGGTCTGTATACAACCCCTGTGCGGATTGTCATGCCATTCCCTGTCTCCAAGGTGATCCAGAGTTCCTCTTGTCCTCCCCCTTTACTTTTCAGTTCTGTAGCTTTGATCCCTTCCCTTATGTAGACAGCTACTTCATCTCCTCTGTTACCCTCCTTGTCCCTTCTGTAGATTGTGTACCCTGGTATGTTGACATCCCAGTCATGGTTCTTCGTGTACCATGTTTCTGTGACTGCCACAATATCCAAGTGTTCCTCTTCCATCAGGGCTACTAGCTCTGGAAGCCTGTTTCCCAGAGTCAATGAATATAGTACATATGAATCGGATATTCCGAGCAATGTGCTTGGATGCTTGAATTGAGTCATTGACATTATTTGATGGTTTTGGCTTTTCTCTGTATCCCACATATGGGGAAGAAGCTTGGTTTAGAATTATGGGACTCTCCCCGGTGGGATAAGAGTGCCGCAGAAGGAGGAGGTGTCGGGGAGGATGGTGGGTGAGTGCGACTTGCTCTAAGCAGAGGGGAAGTCTGCTGCTTGAGTTAAGTAGTATGTGGGGGAGGAGCTCTTCCCCCACATAACTATGGGCTAAGGCCTTCAATTACATGTGGTTCATAGCTCAGTGCTTATGTAACATATTGTAGCTGGATGATGTAGATGGTTGTTGGATACAGAGGCCAGCAGGTAAGAGGACAATGTTTATTAGGTACTAGTAGTATATGATTTGTGCTTAGGTACTTTAGCATGAGCATAATAGAGTCAATGAATATAGTACATATGAATCGGATATTCTGAGCAATGTGCTTGGATGCTTGAATTGAGTCATTGATGTTATTTGATGGTTTTGGCTTTTCTCTGTATCCCACCTATAGGGAGGAATCTTGGTTTTGAATTATGGGACCCCAAAAAGGATATAATATCAACTGTTGTTCTATAACTGATTGATGAATGAGTTGAGCAGGAATACACCCCTAATAATGATATGAATAGATGATCACCTCCTCCAACTCCAGAAACTGTGACCAGTAGCACACAGGAGAGGAAAAAATCCCTTGGGGAGAAACCTCTGAGGGCCCATGGCTACTGACCTACCTGTCCTTTTGGGCATACTAAAGGAGAGGGATCCTAATCAACAAATTAAATCAATCAGCTAATCTGAATTCCAAATTGTAGAGCTAAGCACTGAATTGTAACATGTCCATAGAAGCAATCTCCTCCTAGTAAACTCCGAGTTTGAGAATCCATGTACAATTTGGAACGATGGAGAGTGTATATAGAAAAGATCATCTTCCGGACTTCAGTTGATAGAAGGCATGAGAATCCAGGGAATTGTATGAAGGTGGAGATAAAGTTAATGACTGAGGAACTCAATACAGGTGACCAGATGAAATAGTTATATCCAAGCTTTGACGGAAATGAGGCATGATGAATAGAAGTAGTATGACTTCCAGGTTTCTAGTAATAGAGGGCTTGTATAGCACATGGAATAGGAGAGGGCTTGGAACCAGGCTACCGACTGACGAATCCAGTTCGGGTAAATATGATAGGAGCATGTTATAGTCTTAGGAATTTATATAAAGGCAACGGATGTAGATTTGAGCTGTAATAATGACTGGCTGTAAGGATTATTCAGAGGCATTAGTGTGAAGTTAGGAAACATCCAAGTAGTAGAATATGGCGAGCCCAAAAAGCAAGCAAGGCGGGTGGACAGCAAATCTGAAGAGAGATCTAGGAAGCAAGGAATGCACCAACGTAGGCAGGGAAGAAGGAATGGGATGTGGCAACAGCCACTGGTGAAAGCGCAGCTTAACTGACAGCTGGTGAAGTAGGAGAGAGGCGGCTGATTCGAGGTATGGGAAGCGCAGACAGATCTATGGAGGTCCGCTGGAGACTACAGCGTGGCAGGCAGTCCTTTGACAAGATGTGCAGCAAATCCATCAGCTGATGAGGTAAATAGAGAGGTGAGGAACTGCAGGTAACAGGAAACGCAGTCAGACCTACGGAGGTCTGCTAAGGAATAAGTGTGGCAGAGATCCTCCAGGAGACGTACCTTAAATCAGTTCAGAGCAGAGTAGCACCGCATTCGGAAGGCAGACCCAGAAATTGGAATGGCGCTGATGACTGATGTATCCAGATCAAGGGTGGCAGGGATCACATTGAAGAGACTAAGGCAGAGATGGCAACTGGATGAGAGGAATAACATCCAAAACTGCAGGTAGGCAAAGTTTGAGGTAGGAAAACCAGACGAGACCCGAAGAGTCCTAGATGGAGATAACTGAGGAGGCTGAATCAAATGAAGTAGCATTGTCACAGGGTCCGAAAGTGGTAGAACATAATCAGGATATTGAAGGTCAGCAGGAGATACTAGCTAGGTGTCCTGTAAAGGTGAAGCAACAGTAAGTCCATGGTTGAGGCAGCAGGGCAAAATATCCAGGAATGGACGATGAATGAAGAAACGGCCAGATGCGAATTCATAGTAAAGGAGCTTCTGGCTGTCTGGCACAACAGCAGGAAGGTGTATAGGAGAATGTGTGAATCTCCAGGTCCCGAGCTGGGTGAGGCAGAAATAGAGCAAAGCAGGTAAACCTCCTAGCCTGATGGGCGAAGGCAGGTCATAGAAGCAGACGATTAGTAGGAATTCTCCCAGCCCGATGGGCAAAGGCAAGTCGTGGAAGCAGGCAATCAGTAGGTAAACCTCCCAGCCCAATGGGCAAAGGCAGGTTGCAGAAGCAGGCAAGTAATAGGTAAATCTCCCAGCCCGATGGGCGATGGCAGGACATAGAAACAGGCGATTAGTAGGTAAACCTCCCAGCACAATGGGCAAAGGCAGGACATAGAAGCAGGCGATAATGGTGCAATAAAAGATGGGAACAAAGTACCTCCAGGGCCATGGGGCACATGCCTGACTAAATGCGATGGCTGATAGAAGTAGGCAACTGTGGAGCAGCTGGACCCCATGAAAGTCAGCCAGTAATGGGAGCAAGGTGGCAGCTAGACTCACGGAAGCCAGTATGCACAGTTGGACCCCTCGCAGGTCAGCCTGAAGGTAAGCAGAGCAGCAGCCAGCCTCATGAAGCTAGCACGGCAGTGGACCCCTCGAAGGATAGCTGGAAAAGTAAGGAGAGTAGCAGCTAGCCCCACGTAGGCTAGCATGTGCAGCCAGGCCCCTCGTAGGCCAGCTGGAAAAGCAAGCAGAGTAGCAGCTAGCCCCGAGAAAAATCTCGGAGAGGCCACTATGGGTGCCATACGAGTGACGTCCACATGGGTGGGTGACCTAAGTCAGTAAAGCGGTAAAGGCATAGGCAAGCAGGAGCCGTATATATGGACAGGCTTCAATAATAATTGAAATGAAGGTAGAAATGACGAAGGATAGACTGATATCCTGAAACTGGAACCAGAGATCGAGGGACACGAAGGTTGGACTGAAGCCCAGCGCAATAACAAATATAAGTTGCCAGAATTTAGGAGCATTAGAATACGGCCTTGGATAATTAGAAAGTCAGCGAGCTATGATGCCATCTAGAGGTGAAATGTAGGAGGTACATACGTGCACTCCAGGGTTACTGCTGTCGAATGAGAACTTCTAGCAGGCATTTAGGAGTCATAAAACAGCTGAAAGCAGTAGAAGTAGAAGTAGAACTCCTAGCAGGTAGTTATCCAGCTTTGAAATAGTTTGATATGGCCGTAGAATGCCACACAGGCAAAGAAGCAGTCAAAACGCAATGTTTACAACTTTTGAATTAGAACTCCCAGCAGGTAGTTTTGCAGCCCTGCAACAGTTGTTTACGGCTTTAGAAGTAGAACATCCAACTAGGATGTAGCTAGGAGAACAGGTGGCAGCATGATGTCGTGGCAGGGGAACACAGGACCGGAGGTAAGAGCTAAAGGCGAGCAGACAGAAACCAGCTGCAGCACACCAGCATCCTGAGATGGTGTATAGAGCAGGAGGAAGGATCCAGCTATCCGGTAATGCTCCAAGTGGAGATAGGCAGAAGATGGTATGGCGAATGGAGTAGCGTTCGGCGGAACCCAAGGACATAGCAGTAGAAGAGGCCAGCATTGGTGGCAACTGTGAGGTATTTGAGCTGCGAGGTAGTGAACGAGTCAGGTGAATGGAATATGCTGTAACTGCCACTAGTCAAAGCCGTACTCAATACTTATGACAAAGCTTATTACTAAGCTGCTAAGGACGACATAACTCTGGTATTGTTTGCATCCATCCTACCTGTACCAGCTTGTTTGTATCTATGTCTTAATTTTACTGTTATACTTATATGTTGTACTGCTATACTGTGTATTTTGGTTTGTCTTACTGTGACAAGGTACCTTTGTAAATGAGCCTATGGCTCAAAGGTTTTCCAAACTGCTGTTTAAATAAAATAAAATAAAAAATAAAATATGTGGAAGAGAAGACACAGGTAAGTGAAGTCCAGGGTAGTCGAGACGGCAGCGAACTGAGGCGCAGTAGGCAACCCTCCCCCAAAGAAAAGCAGGCAGCAAGATGGAGGGACAGAGCGGGACAGGAGGAAGAACAAGGGCAGAAAGGGGCCAGCAAGGCAACAACTGACAGGGGAGCAGGAGGAGGACCAGATGGAAAGGAGAGGGGCAACCAGCCACACTGCCGAAGCGAGCGTTATACGCTCTGAGTGCGACTTGCTCTAAGCAGAGCAGAAGTCTGCTGCTTGAGTTAAGTAGTATGTGGGGGAGGAGATCTTCCCTCACATAACAACGGGCTAAGCCCTTCAATTTATAGTAAGCAGTTCATTAAGTGAAGGACACTCTTTTGGCTTCAGGTCAGCTTTCGGTTGATGCAATCTGATCTCATAGGTTGCTGTGTGTGATACAGGGACATACGTTTTCATGCTTGTACTTGTTTACATTAAAGTGCATAAAGGTATTATTTTTTTTTTAAGCCGGCATTTGGTATCAGGAAGTTAACAGTGCTAGGGGACTGTGAAGTGGTATGGTATCGGGGGTGGTCAGCAGGGGTATACAGTGTTTACTTTTTACTGTGTTGCCCTTTGATTTGGTTTGAGTGTATGTGCTTAGTGTATGTGAGTGGTATGGTATTGGGGGTGGTCAGCAGGGGTATACAGTGTTTACTTTTTACTGTGTTGCCTTTTGATTTGGTTTGAGTGTATGTGCTTAGTGACCTTAAATTTTTAAAATGTAAAACTTTATTTTTTATCACACATTAAAAAAAAATCTCATTTTGGTCTGGCGCTGCTGCGCTACTTTTCCCCCTACATCCTTTGTGAAAGGAATTAGCTGTCTCAGCTGAATCACCTTGATTGGATCAGTCTCCTGTGTCTGCAGCAAGTCCAGCCCCACCTCTAGCATGCACAGAGGGAAAAAAGTTTGGTGACACCAGCTTTTAAAGATTTCTGTTGTCATCCAGGTGTTCCGACTGCTGGAGTACTCAGTTGGAAGGGAGCCCATGTCGCAGTGCTGAAAACAGCGATGCTGGTGATATTTTCCAATAAACAGGAGTTTTAGTTTATGAGTACCAGTGGCATTGCAAGCAAAGAGAAGGGTCACCCAGCCCTTGCTTATTTTAAATCCTTTGCTTGCATTGTTTTCATTCCTACCAGCCAGTAAGACATCTGTGAGGCACGTCCAGAGCTAACCTGTCTCACTTTCATCATAGTTATAGATTTCTTCTGGCAGGTAGCCCTCATCCTGCAGCACTTGCTTTAACTGGGAGAGAAATTCAGAAGCTGCACTGTTCTCGGAGCTATGCTGTTCTCCAACAGTGCTTACTCTCCTTATCCTGTGGTGACACTGGAAATTCCATAACCATCTGGTGAATACGTGAAATTGTGAGCTGACACTTTGTATGGTTTTTGCAATCGGCTTGGCCTTTTCATGCATGATTGAACTGGCACACTGCTGACCCACTGCTGTTTGAACCACATTTGAGTGACTCTGTCTATTTCGGCTTCACCACCCCGACAAAGCTTTTCTGCTTGAGGCATCACCCTCAGAGCACTCCAGCACCAAGTCCCTTAAAGTACTCTCTTGTCTTTTCAGGTGCTGATCATACTTTTGGAGAACCCAGTTTCACGGCTGATTTTGGACAGGCTTTCTCCACCTTTCAGCCTGTCCAGTATGGCTAGCTTTTGTTGTATGGCATACCCTGAGCACTTCATGATTTCAGATGGTACCGGCTGATAACCATGGCTGTAAGACAGTGCAGTATTAACTGCGCTGTCTATACAGAACTTGACCTTACAGTGACAGGGGTAGAATAGTGGTAGGGGAATACCGCTACCCCTGTCACTGCACACAGAATGGGAGGCTGGACAAGTTGCCATGTGCTGGGTGCCTGGTCGAGCCTCTCCTTTGGAAAAGTGGCTAGGGCACCAGCACACAGCGCAGTCGGGAGACCTGGGACTGTGGTTCTGTTCCTCCCCAGGTCTCCCCTGCTATATCTTTTTGGGACATTTTTATTTAAAAAAAAAAGAAAAAAACAAGTCCTATCCTGAGTTTCTCCCCATCCCCGAGCCCCAGTTAGTTATTTAGGTTATGGGGGGTGGGGCGAAGGAGGGGTGTGCCCCCCTCAGAAACACATGAAAATCCATTGTAGTCAATGGGCATGGTGCGAGGAACAGGTCAGTCTTTTACTCAACTCTGTTATTGTCCTGTGCTTTTTGCTGCAGCATTTTTAGCCACAAGGTTTTGACTTGCGGCGACATGACCCTGTGCCTTTCAGACTGAGATCAGCTGTCAGCTGTCAGGTTGGTAGGAAGAAACTTTTATACTGACAGCATTTGATTGATAGCCTCTCAGATGACCTGAAGGGACCCCAGGCTTATATATGAACGTACCAAGAAGCCAACAGAAGAAGGCCATTTGGTCTATCTAGTCTGCTTGTATTGCAGGGTCCACAGCTTGAGCTACTGTCCCTTCTCCCCCTTCTCACTCCTCCCATTCCTCCCTCCCTACCCATGATCCTTACCTTCCTCCTATGCCTATCCCAGCCTCTAGTGAAGCTGCCCACAGTCTTCAATGAGACCACCTATTCCAGCAGTTTGTTTCAAGTGTCCACCACCCTCTCCATGAAGAAGTGCTTCCAGACATCCCTCCTAAATCTCCCCCCCCCTCCAGCTTAAGATTGTGCCCCCTCTTGTTACGGTTGCCACTCAGCTTAAAGCTGCCTTCCTTATCCACCTTATTTATCCTTTTCAAGTACCTGACAGTCCTAATCATGTCCTCTCTCTCTGTGTCTTGTCCTCCAGGAGTACATGTTCAGTACCCTCAACCTCCCCTCATATGCCTTACCCTACTGACCTGCTATCATCTTTGTAGCCCTCCTCTGGACCGTCTCCAGCAGGTTAATCTCCTTTTTGAGGTGTGGGCGCTAGTACTGAACTTGATACTCTAGATGTGGCCTCACCCGTGACCTGTACAACGGCAGTGTAACCTCCTCTCTCCAACTGCTGATCCCCCTAGCTATGCATCCCAGCATCTTGTTTGCCCTTGTTGCTACTTTCCTGCACTGTTTGGAGTGCTACAGGACACTAGTGATCATCTCTCTCAGGTCCTTCTCCTCTAATGCAGATACCTGGACTCCACCCGGGTATTACTCTGTCCTGGGATTCTTGGCTCCAATGTGCATAACTTTGCATTTCTTGGCATTGAAGCCAAGCTGCCAGAACACAGATCACCTCCCCAGCTATTCCAGATTATCCTGTAGGTCCTGTATCCCTTCAGCTGTGTCCACTCTCCCACAGAGCTTGGCGTGATCCATGAATAAGCACATTTTCCCTTAATTCCATCCCCAATCTTATTGATAAAAACATTGAACAACACCGGCCCCAGCACCAAGCACTGCAGAACCCAACTGGTGACCTCTCTGGTGCCAGTTAACTCTCCCCCCACAATCACCCTTTGGGTTCTGTCCCTTAGCCAGTTTTCCACCCATCTGGCCACCTTATCCCCAACCACGCGATCCGCCAACTTCCTGATCAACCTTTTGTGAGGCACAGAGTCAAAGGTCTTACTGAAATCCAGATAAAGGATAGTTACCACTTGGCCACAGTCTACTATTTTAGTAACACAGTCAAAGAAGTCATTCAGATTCGTTTGGCATGATCCCCACCCCCCCACGAACCCATGCTGCCCTGCATCCTGGAGACCATGCTCCTCTAGATTTTCTACCAATCTTTCCTTATGTATGGTCTCCTCAAGCTTGCACATGATTGAGGTCAGACTGACTGGTCTGTAATTCCCTGGGACTGATTCTGTGGAGGGGCACCACATGTGCTGTTCTCCAGTCCTGAGGTACCATGCCTGACTCCAGTGAACTATTAAATAGGCCTGCCAGTGGCCCTGCCATCTCCTCAGCCAGCTTCCTTAGTACCCTTGGATGTACTCTGTCCGGACCTGGTGATTTGTCCACCTTCAATGCTATTAAACCCTCCCTTACTCTATCCTCCTCTATCACCACATCTGTGTTCTCCTTCCCCCGCTCCTCTTCTCCCTCCTGAAGACACTTGTCCATCCTTTTCCCTAGAGAATATGGAACAGAAGTACTCATTTAGTATCTCTGCTCTTCCCCCCGGTATCCTCCACCTACTCCTCCCCTTCATAAGCCTAACAATCCCTTCCTGCTTGTCCCTTTTCTCACTTATGTAGTGAAAGAAGGTCGTCTCCCCCTTCTGAATTCCCTCAGCTATCTGCAGCTCCTTCTGTGCCTTAGCTTGCTGGACTTCCTTACTTGTCTCACCAGCCAACCTTAGGTAATTTTCCCTATCCACGTCTCTCTTAGTTTTCTTGAATTTTTTATAGGCTAATCTCTTTTTCCTTACTGCTTGGGTGACCCTAGAACAGAACCAGCTGGGTGTTTTGGCCCTTGTGTTCTTCCCCTGAGCCTAACACACTCCTCTGTGGCAACCTGTATTCCAGTCAATGAAGGCTGATCAGAAAATCATCAAGCTCTCCACATAAAATCTCAGTTTTGTTGGTCAGGAAATGAAGGCTGAACAGCCAGCTGTAAATACATGGGGCTATATTCATATACGTGTGTGGGACTAAGTCACACACCGCTACGCCATTTATGGACCGAAATCCTCGCAGCTGTGGAGACTGAAATTCACAACCACAGCAGTTGTGGCAGAAGTTATGACTGATCTCACTGGCCATAACAGTTTTCCACAGCTGCAGGGATTTCCTGGGCAACACCACCCGCAAGCTGGCATAAATTGTGAAGCCAGTTGTAATCCGTCTCCACCATTGTAAATACCTGAAGCTGCAGGAAACCTGCAGAGCTGCAAGTGGCAAGCCAGCTTACACTGGGGTTTTCCTGCAACTGCGTATATTTCGGGGTATTTGTGAATCCAGCCCATGATTTTTAATGGGAGCCATGATGACTGTTCATTATAGCCGAATGTTCGCTTTAACAAGTTTCAGTTAGACCAACAAGAAATTTATAGATTTTTTAAGCTTTTGAACTACACAGAGCTTTTCATCTGAAAATGATAGACTATACAAAGAACCCACTTTAAATACATAGGGTAGAACTGGTTAAAAAACTTTTACACATGTATGTTTCAGTTCTGTTGCTACAGAAGAAAGATAATTGGATAGTATTTAGATAAAAAGCAGGCTTTGAAATCCTAGTTTGGTATAAATCAAATCCTCCCTATGGATGGAATGTGAAAACAAAAGGCCTATCAATTTTCAATTTTAAACTGCATTTACCCAGGAAAGTAGAGGTGAGACACAATATCGCATTTTTAATGTGGTCCTGCTTATATAATGTATTTCTCCTGGGGTTTTGCTGTAGGTTTCAATTTTTGCAGAGTTTTGCAATATATTTACTCTGCAAATCTCAGCTGAAAAGCAATATCTCATTTTCAACTGGGTCTTGCTTTGTCACATTTTTGTACTGTATTGACTGAGCTCAGATGCTATCTTGTTTTCAGTGGGATCCTGCTTTCCTCAATTTTTACATTACATTTACCCAAGATAGCACAGCTAAGATGCAGTATCTCATTTTCAGTGGGGCCCTGCTTTTACTCATTTTATAATAAATTTACACAGGATAGATCAGTTGAAAGGCAAATTATGTTTACAGTGGGATCCAGCTTTTACAATGTACTTTTCCCAGGACATAACAGACAGAACAGCACAGATGCACAGTTCAGTGGGGGCTCTGCTGTACTGGGGTCCTGCTTTTACACATGTTTACCACATTATAGGGGAGCAGTCGCATCCCTATAGTTAGAGTGAAATCTTTACTTCTATGTTAAACTGAAACATTTGTGCTTTAATAACTTTGCAACTGTTCAAGCAATTTGCATGAAATTTAGCAAGTTCCATCAGGAACCAATAGTCTCTTGATATGGAAAGTCTTGTTCCAGTTGGATGTGCAGATGCAGAGCTACTGAGTCTCACAAAATGTTTAAATTAACATTTTATTGGCAAATTCTTTGTCACTGTGTGGTGCAAAAATGGTGAGGAATTTTGGTCTGACATTTTTAGGGTATGTAGGTGTCGAGACATAGTGGTGCCTTTTAAAGGTTTAGTGAAACAATATTAATCTGTTCCAAAGTTTTCCATTATTTTCTGTTGGAAAAGTTAGATGTCAGGCTCGAAACAGGATTCTTGTTCGCAAATGCAGAATCCTAGGCCATGCTGCTACCATCTTGTTTTCCATTAGCAAGGGCAACAAACTTAAATTTCCAAAATAATACAGGGCATTGGTAAACTCCAACAGTTGAGCTTACCTAATTGGGGCCTGTAGAATTGCATTCTGGGGTTAGTTTTTTGAGTACTTGTGTGAAATTTGAGTTTTTTAGCCGCGGAAATCCTGTTTTGCAGATTTCAGAAAAATTTTACCGCAAAACAAGATCCTTTTTTGTAATTTGTGAAAAAGGATTTTCTTTTACCACAAATTGATAAAAAAGATTTGTGAAACAGGATTCTATTTCACAATTTGCGAAAAAGAAATTTTATATAGCTGTTTCTTTGTCACTTCATAGCAAAGAAATGGTTTGGAATTTTGGATTGACATTTTCAGGGTAGAAAGGGCTTGCTCCACAGATGTGTCTTTTACTAATTTGGTGAAAATATATTACTTTGGCTTGGAGTTCTGCAGATTTGAATTTTGGTTGATTTCCCATAGGCTAATATTGTACTGGGAGGTTTACAGAACAGTTCCTTTGTCACTATGGTGTTAGGAAATGGTTTGCAATTTGCTCTGAAATTTTTAGGCTAGAAGGGGCTTGTGCTACCGATGTGCCTTTTGGTGGTTTTGAGAAAATATAGTAATGTTGTGCCAAGTTATACAGCTTTCAAATTTTGCTCTCTTTTCTATAGCATAAGATTGCAATATGAGGTATTTTGCAATGCTGTACACTGCAGGATGGGATTGCAGGCAAATAAGGATACTATTACTGTAACTGAAAAATTATGCATGGACTGGAATGCAGGATATCATTATGGACTTGGTCCTGTGCTCCCACATGCAAATAAGTATACAGTTATGGAGTGATGGGAATGCAGGGCCCTGCACTCCCCCACAGGGAAATAAGGATAGGATTATACTATATCACAAATTATGGATGGATGGGAGCACAGGGCTTGGAGGTGCAGGGCCTGCTCCCACAGGCAAATAAGAATATGATTATGCTTTCTCAAAAAGTAAGAAAATTCTTTGCAAAACTTCATTAATGTACTAGTAGAGAAATGTGGTGTTAGGGTTTCCAACCGACCCTAACACCCCATCCTCACCCTACAGGCAGCATCAGGCATGGGGTGTGCCATTGCCATTGTCAGCCCTAACGTTCACCCCATTCTCATATACTGCACCCATCTCAGCTTACTTTCTCATGGAATGGGGGGAGTGTTAGGGCTGACAGTGGCAAGGCACACTCCATCCCTGCTGCTGTCTGCAGGGTACAGGTGGGGTGTTAGGGTTGGAAACTCTAACACCACATTTCCCTAATTTCGTCACTTTAACCCTGACTAGTGCATTAACAAAGTTTTTTTGCAAAGAATATTTACACAAGATAGTCCAGAGGAGATGCAATATTTCTTTTTCCGTGGTGTCCTGCTTTTACACATTTAGATTGTATTTACTCAGGATATGCCAGCTGAGAGGCAATATTTAAGTTTCAGTGGGCTCCCAAAACAAAACAAACAAACAAACAAATACATTTCTAACATGACCTGATGTTATGATCAAGATGGGTGGAATTTTTTTAAATTCCATCTGAAAAGTGATTTTTTAGTGCGACTGTGAAAACATGTTTCAGAGGGGATTTGAAAACTGACACCTATCATGTTTGTGAGGTGGGGTAACAAAAGGGATATGTTGAACATTAGGATCCAAAAAATGGATCAATTCAACATTTCTTCATAACTAAGTTGTTTTTAACATTTTGACCCCAAATTTTTAACACAGTCTTTTTGTAACGTCATGTTGTGATCAAGATAGGTGGATTGTTTTAAATTCACTTTAAAATGTGGTTTCACAGAGTGACTGTGAAAACATGTTTCAAAGCGGACTTGAAAATGCCAGTTGTCATGTTCATCTAGTGGGGTAACAAAAGACCATGTGCACATTTGGGGTCAAAATCTACAAAAAAAATCACAACGTTAAGAGGAAACATTAAAAGCAAATTCAGTGTTTCCTCATGACTTTGTTGCTTTTTGACATGTGATTCCAAAGTTTCAACATTGTCTTTTTATGGCCCATCTTATTATCATGGCAGGTGGAATTTTTCAAATCCTGTCTAAAAGGTGACGTTGAGAAGCAAATGCGAAAACATGTTTTGGGGGAGATATGAAAAATGACATCTGTCATATTCATGAGGTGGGGTAACAAATGGGCTATAGTGAAAATCGGAGACCAAAATATGCATACATTGCAGTGTTATGAGTAAAGTTTGAAAATAAAATTCAGCATTTCTTCATAACTTCACTGTTTTGTGACATTTTGACCCCTTGTTTTCAACATAGTCTTTTTATTACCCCTGCTTCTGGACATGACAGATGTCATTTATAAAATACTGGCTGGAATGTCATTTTGCACCACAAGTGCAGGAAACACATTTTGGCCAAGATTTGAAAAGCAACACCTGCCACATTCCTGCAGAGGCACGAAAAAATGGCTATGTTGAAAATATCGAGCCAAAATATTAAAAATTTACCGAAGTTACGAGCGAGCATTGACAGATTTCAACATATAATCATAACTTTGCTGTTTTAAAATATTTTGACCCCAAATTTTCAACATAATCTTCTTATGACCCCACCTCATGAACTTAGTAGGTGAAATCTCCTTTTGGGCTGGATTTGGAAATTGTCACCTACCTTGTTCATGAGGTATTGTCCCTAAAAGACCATGTTGAAAATTTGAAGGGAAAATATTAAAAAATGACCAAGTTAAAAGTACAAGTTCAAAAGGTATTGAAATACATTGACCGTACTAAACCCGACTTCCTCTGTTCAAGGTTTGACATTGAAGAGTGAAGACATGTCTCTGGTCCAACAAGAACTGAGGTGTTGGATCCCGTTAGGTAAGTAAGGGTAGGAGATGCGGGGTGGTGGGTGCTGAGTGGGGTGAGGTTAACAGCAGCGGGGGCAGCACTGGTAACAGATATCAACAGACCATTTTGTTTTTTAGAGGGCTGGACTGGATTAAGGCATAGACCAACAAGGCACTGAGCTAGGGCCCCTGCTTGCCAGGCGGCCGGCAACCCTGAGTGGCTCATCCTGGCTACAGAAAGCAAGTTTAGCCAGTCAAATTTGTAATCATTCCTGTTTGGGACACATCAGCCTAATCTCAATAGCAAAGTATTACTGTTCCAGCACCAATTAACACTTCATTAAGCCATTTACACCTCTGAGTTACATACTGTACCCAGGCATCTGCCCCTGATAAGGGAATTTGATCTGCCTGCAGTTGCTGTGTTGCCAAGTTAAATATAGAAACACAGTTTCATGCAATTAACTTTTTAACACTCTTAAAAGATGAGCCCCATTTCCTTACTACAGTAGCCAGCCTGGGGAAAACAGAAGCACTTCTGCAGCTACTTTATTAATTTCTTTCTGCATGCTGCTGCCTGCCCAGATCAGGAATTAGGCACCCTCATTTCAGCAGCCACTGGGGCCCCAACTCAAAGGGTCTGACCCAGTGCAAGGTATCAATCTTTTAGATTAATTTTTTTTAATTATATAGATGTCTTACTGTGCCCTAATAGATCAGTCAAGCAAGCAATCATTTTTATTTTATCATGAAATAGTACCATTGAGCAAGCTCATTTACAAGGTGGTCCTGGAAGGACACAAAAATAAAGACAATAAGGTTCCAGTACATACATTGTTCAAGGACAATAATATCACACATTGCAATCACAGGAATCTACAGTAGTACAATAGAAGAGCGTTGCAACTGGATCTGTATGATGGCCATCTATGAAACATAACGGTTTGGAAGAAAAGTTGAAAAAACAAACAAATACATAGCAATATACACCATAATATATACAGAGTTACAAGTGCTAGATAGGCGCTGCAATACAGAACAGGCATCCTCACACAGGATAAGAGTGGCAGTTGCAATTCTCCTGCAAAAAATAGTCCAATAAGGTTTTAAAGGTCTGCAGAAAGATAATTTTTGTAAGGCCTATTGAAGCAGCAAACACAAGAGGAAGCACTGAGCTGGTCTGAAAGTTTTAAAATGGCATTGTAATGAAAAAACAATGCCTGCCACAGCAGAGGTGTAGTGGACCCCATGACATGACATGAAACCTTTAAAACCCATGCCCTTCTAATCTCAGTCAGAGTAAAGTGCTCCCACCGTCCCTGGATCACCCCTGAAATTTTGGCCAGATGCAAATCCCACGACCTCTCGTGGAACCATTTTAAAACCTCATGTGACCCAGCTGACTTCCAGACCTACCGCACCCTCTGCAACAGCTGTACTAAGCGTATACATCAGGTCAAATCAGATTTTTTTCAAGTCTCGCTTGCAAGCTTCGAAAAACACTTCGTTCCCCTTTTGGCATTACCTCTGACTGCTCATTCACCCCTCCTACACATCACCCTCACCCACTCTTAGTGAGGCTGGATCACTAGTTTCTGATCATACACTTGTAGCAGAAGCTCTAAATAAATTCTTCACAACCTGTGCCATTCTGCAAGATTCCCCTACTTCCCTACCCTAAACCCCTAACATAGAAACATAGAATTTGACGGCAGATAAGGACCGCTTGGCCCACCCAGTCTGCCCATTTCCCTACCTACTGGATAAGCTGCAGATCCTAGTTAACCAGCAGCCTACTTCTTCCTACCCCTACCCCCTAGAATGGCCTTATGACTGTCCCATGCATGCTTGAATTCCACCATTGTTTTTTACTCCACAACCTCCTCCGGAAGGCCGTTCTCCTTCTCCCCCTTGGCCATCTGACTTCCAGATACCTCTGGTATACCCCTCTGAAGTTCTTAGAGCTCTTGTCTCCCTCAACCCTACTAAATCCAGCCCTGATGGCTTGCACCCTAAGCTCCTCATAATCTCTGCTCCCTCTATTGATAGCCCCTTAACCTTCATTCTTAATCTGTCCATCTCTTCTACTACTACTAGTGTTCCCTTGGCCTGGAAGTCCACCATGGCCCTCCCCCTCTTTAAGGGGGGAGATGCCACTGTCCTTGGCAGCTACCGCACTATATCATTTCTCCCCACACTCACCAAACTCCAAGATTCCCTAGTCCTCTGTAGGTTAAACCATTTCCTCCATGCCTCAAACACTCTATCCCCTGGCCAATCAGGATTCAGAAAGTATCACTCTACCACTATATCCCTTCTGCACTTCACCAATGTCATTCACTCTGCAATGGATCAAGGTCTGATCACCTCGGTCATTTTCATTGACCTTGCAAAGGCCTTTGACTTGGTATCCCTCTCCCTCCTCCTAAATAAACTAAGTGCCTCAGGCCTCTCTCCATCCTCTGTGTTCTGGTTCAGATCTTACTTAACTGGCCTGTCCCAGCCCATAAAAGTCAGTAATGTCCTATTCGCCTCCCTCCCTATCCTTTGCTGGTGTACTTCAAAGTTCGATCCTCGGGCTGGTTCCTTTTTCCTTGTTCATTAATAACCTCCCCTCTGTGTGCACCCATGCCAAGAGCCACATGTTATACTGTCCGCTTCCTTTCTGATCCATCTGCCTCAGCTGTCCAAACTCACCTACAAAACGACTTCTCAGTGGCTAACTCCTGGTTCACTGCTAATGGCCTAAAACTAAATATCAAAAAAACAGTTACTATGACATTTGGAACCAAGGAAAAACTGGGCAGGACTCATATAGTTTTATATGAGTTCTTTCAACAATTTGTCCTTTGTGAACTTGCCACCTGTTAGGTCTATAGGTGGAACATATATTTTTCCCCATATACTGATCTAGTCTATTTTTAAATATGTTGATATTGCTACTTTCAATGACATATGGTGGTAGTGTGTTCCAGTTTTGAATTATCATTTGCTTGAAAAAAATCATTGTTTCTTTGCTGTGCTATTTTCACCCTTAAGTCTAAGTCCATGGGATCTTGTTCTTTTATTTGGTTCCTGGATTCTGCTAATACTAATGCTTTCCATCAAGCACTCATCATGTATCACTCTAAATATGAGGCACAAGTCATCTCTGAGTTGTCTGTACTCTGCTGAGTACAGACCTAGATATTTTAATCTGTCATTGTATGAGAGTTGTTGTAGCCCCCTTATTTCTTTTGTTAATTTTCTTTGAACTCCCTCTTTTAGTTTCTTACCTTTAACGGTGCTTGCCGCTGTAAACTGGGAGCAGTATTCAATATGTGGTCCAACCAAACTTGTATATAGGGGTATCATGATTTTGGATTCCCTACTTGTTATGTTAGTTAATATGCAACCCAATAACTTGTTGCATTTTTTAACAGTTATACTGGTATGAACATCTGTTGTTAGTTTGTCATTACTGTTACCAGATCTCTTTCTTCAGTAGTGGCTTCTATTTCCTGGTTATCTCTTCTATATCTGTGGTTAAGATTTCTAGCACCGAAATGCATTACTTTGCACTTGGAGATGTTAAACTGCATTTTATTTTCCTTGGTCCGGGCTGACAATTTGTCGAGATTATCCTGAAATATTCTGCCTGTCCAATGGAGATTGTACTAAGGCTCCTAATTTACAATCATCGGTGTATTTGGTTAACCATGCATTGTCTGATGTCTGTAGGGTAGTAACCAAGATGTTAAATAATGTGGGCCCCAGTACTGAGCCCTGAGGCACCCCACTGGTCACCTCTCCCGATTCTGAGCAATAACCTCTAAACACAACTTTGTCTCCTGTTTTCTAGCCATGATGTTATCCAGTTTATAATGCTATTATCCAACTTAATCTTATATAGGTGTTCAATTAATGTCTTATGGGATACTTTGTCAAAAGCTTTAGTGAAGTCCAGGTGTCTAACATTCACAGGTATCTCCTTTTCCATTGCTGCACTAACTGGTTCAAAAAAAGATATCAGGTTAGTAAGACATGATCTCTCCTTAGTGAACCCATGTTGGGAAATATCTAATAATCCTTCTTTGCCAGATGAACCAGCGTTCTGTATTGTATAGCTGTCTCTAATATTTTAACTTTAACCGAAGTTAGGCTTATGGGCCTGTAATTTTTTACTTCTGATCTACTTCCCGACTTATGTATTGGAGTTATAAATGTTTTTCTCCATCCTGGAAGTGCTTTTCCACTTAGCAGTGATAAATTAAAAAGGGGTGTAAGTGGTCCCACAAGTTCAGTTAATAACTCCTGTAAAAACCCAGGTGTTATCCCATCTGGGCCTGCTGAACCATTAGGCTTAAGCTCCTTGATAATTGTATTGATTTCTGATTCTGTGATGGGTGTATAAATGTCCATTAAAGTATTTATTGGTTTCTGTATTACCTATTTGGGTTCATGTACTGTTAGAAAGTAAGTATTTAATTTAGTTGCTATATCTGCTTCGTCAGTTAATGTACCTTCATTTGTAATTATAGGTCCAATCCCTTTATGATTCCCGTGTAGTGAACCAATGTAATTATAAAACTGTTTTTTGTTGCCCCAGACCTTGTCTATAAGGTTTATTTCCATGTTACTTTTGGATTTCCTGATCATGCTTTTTAGTTGTCTGTTACAATGTTTATTTTTTTTTTGCAGTTAAACAGTTAGATTGATTTTTCCTAAATTTTTTAAATAACCTTTTTTTTTCCTTTTAATTAATTTCATAATGTTTCTATTCCACGGGGTTGCCTTTTATTGTTATTGTATTTGTTAATGTTTGGGATCCATGTGTTTATACAGTAATCTAATTTGTGTTTTATTTTATTCCATGTATTATTCAGATATGTGGTTTGGAGATCTTTATGCCAGTCCCATTTTGTTAGAAATTCCTTTATTTTCTTATAATTTGCTTTCCTGTAGTTTTAAAAGACTGATTTCCCTTTGGTTACTGTATGACTTGATTGGTAGTTGAATCCTATAGTTAGGTGATCGCTATTCCCAAGAGGTGGCATTACGTTTATTCCACAGATGCTGATAGTTCCATTTGTTAGTACTAAGTCTAGTATATTGATCCCTCTCATTGGCTGATTTACTAATTGATCTAGGTTTTTATATATGGTGAAATGTATGAATCTATTCTCTGGATAGTTATTACCCTTCAGAGTTTCCCATTTTATGTTTGGAAAGTTAAAATCCCCCATTATTATTGTGTATTGTGTTATTTGCTTTTCCATGTAATTTATGAGTTGTTCACTTTCTTCCTCGTCCAAACCTGGGAGCCTATATCCTAATCCTAATGTTCCATTTTGATTTGTTAAATTTATTTGAGCCCAGATAAATTCATAATTTTCACCAGGTTTAGACAGGTCACAAGATTTTAGCTTTTCTTTTACATACAACACCACTCCCCACCTCGTCTATCACTCCTGTTTTTTTGTATTTCAGTGTACCCATGTATGTTCGTGTTCCAGTCAGAATCATTATACCAGGACTCTGTGACCCTTGCTATATCAATATTGTTTGTATTCCGTATATAAGAAAGTTCCTTAAACTTCTTGCATTTAATAATATTATCTTTAGGTACAAGATTTCGTTGTCTCTCTCTTGACCTATTACAGCAACTTCCTTCCTTTTGTCTGAGTTAACTTTTTGTTTCTTTTGTTCTAGAGAGTAACTTGAAATGTTCCTCTCCCCCTCGTTAACTAGTTTAAAGAGTGAGTGATGTAATCGGCTATATGTTTCCCCAATAGTCTACACCCTCGCCTGCTTAAGTGCAGGCCATCCCAGCAACACAATTCATGTTTCTCATAAAATGCTTCCCAACGTGTACGGCATTTTAGGTTCTGTTGGAGACACCATTTTCTTAACCCGATATTAATGTGTCTTATTTTGTAATTTTGGATACTGTTTGCTTTTGGTATAGGGAGTATTTCTGACAATGCTATTTCACTGCCTAGGTCTATGCACTTGTTTGTTAAGGCAATATAGTCTTCCTGAATTTTTCTAATAGGTTCATTCAAGACATTGTTGGCCCTAGCATGTCAAATAACCAAAGGGTTTACTCCAACATTTTTTATTATGTTTGGTATCATTCTTGTAATATCAGTTATTCAGGCTCCCCTGAAGCTTGATAGTGTCCTGTTATATTCGTTTCGGTTACATATGTCTCTGTCCATATGCTTTACTATTGAGTCTCCTAGAACAAAAATTACTGTCGGAGATAAGATATTTGTATCCATATCTGTAATTCCATCTGTTATAGTGTGCCCCGAAAAGGAAATTAGATTATTTGTTGGTGTTGCTTCATTTACTGTTGTGATAGGTAATTGTTCTGGTAACATATAGAAACATAGAAACATAGACTTTGATGGCAGATAAGGACCGCTAGGCCCATCTAGTCTGCCCATTTTCCTACCTACAGGATAGGCCGCAGATCCTAGTTAACCAACAGCCTATTTCTTCCTACCCCCACAAGAATTGCCTTATGTCTGTCCCATGCATTCTTGAATTCTCCCACAGTTTTAGACCCCACAACCTCCTCAGAAGGCTGTTCCATGCATCCACTACCCTCTCTGTGAAATAATACTTCCTCACATTGCCCCTGAACCGCCCTCCTTCTATCTTTAAATTGTGTCCCCTTGTTCTTGCAAGTCTCTTTTTCTGAAAGATGCTACCCTCTTGGACTTTGTTGATACCACTGAGGTACTTAAAAGTTTCTATCATGTCCCCCCTCTCCCTTCTTTCCTCAAGGGAATACATATTAAGCTCCTTTAGTCTCTCCTCATACGACTTCTCTTGCAGACCCTGCACCATTTTAGTTGCCCTCCTCTGGACTGCCTCTATCCTGTCTATGTCCTTGAGGAGATGGGGTCTCCAGAACTGGACACAGTACTCCAGATGGGGTCTCACCAACTGTCTGTACAGAGGGATAACAACTTCCTGTTTTCTGCTGATGATGCCTCTTCTTATACATCTCAGTATACCCCCAGCCCTCCCTACTGCCTTCTCACATTGCTTGCTAATCTTAAGGTCATCTGATATGATTACCCCAGGTCCCTTTCCTTTTTTGTTGTTGTTACTGCCTCCCCACCCATTGTGTATTCTTCCTGTGAGAAAGTTTCCCCCCCTTTTTTGTTTTCTTTTCCTTTACCCTAGCCAAGTACATTATCTTATTGTTTCCAATGGGAGGTTACAAAACTCTAGACAAAGTCCTGTATTATGTGTTGTATGTATTTTGTTCATTGGGCTGGCCACCCACTTTGTTATATTATATTTGTCTGTCCTGTCTGATGTCTTAAATGTTGTCTAGAGAGTATAAAATACCCATTTGGAAAGGGGTAAAATAATAATTATCCTAGTGACTTGTAAGTTGCTCTTTCTTTCCGAGCTGGTTGCTCTGGGTTCATTGCAGAGGTTTAACCCCCACCTTTGTTGATGTTGTAGCTTCGCTAAAATAAAAATATGACCCTATTTCGATAAATATTAGAGGAATATGTGCCCACAGCTGTTTAAACATGTCCAATCCCCAAATTAAAAGGAAATGGACTGAATAATAGCTAAATATTTGAATTAATACATAAAGCTACTGTTAGAGAGCATGGGTTCTTGGCTCCTGCTGCGAGCGTGCGCACAGTCGTAATGGTATTTCCTTCAATTCAGCCTGAAACATAATAGAAAGTGTAAAGAATGTAGGTAAATGAGAGCGCTTTACTAAATGTTGTTGAATTCATGTCTTGTAAGTGTACAGTCACGTATAGACGATTTTTAGAACAAGGAGAATCCTCTGCTGTTTGGAACTCTCAGAATGCCCCACAACCATTCCCTTCCATCGCAGCACTTCCTATGAGCCGGCCGGCCTCTGTCATGCTACCTTTATGCTGCTAATGAAAGGGGAGGTGCTTCTGAGGCTGTGTAGTATTTTGAAAGATGTTAAGAAGCATAACTTTTCATGTATAAATGTTATATTAAAATGATGAGGTATATTAAAGGAGCCTGGTCATTGTAAATGAAATAAATCACTTATATTAAAACTTTTAGATTGTAACTGTAATAAAGTGGTGGAGTTATATGGTCACATGTCTCATGAAAGGTATTTAAGGCATAGGTAGCTCCTTGTGAATCAGATGTTATCAGGAATGCTGCTATAGAGGACTTGCTGTCAAATTCTGCAGTCTGAATGAGAGTTGAGACCATTGTAAGCTCCATAAGAGCTAGTGGCTACTAGCCTGTGTTGAACTTAATAATTTGAAATTTGCATTTGTTATTTTGTCGTTTTCAGTCCGCTTTAATTTTCCTTTAAAATAAATATTATATTTGTGTGCTGCAATTTGCCTCTGTGGTCCATCTATACATGAACCTGCAACAGATGGTGTGAGAAGTGGGATCTAAGATTGGATTTGAGTTTCAAATTCTGAGTGGTCCCACATGCAAATAGAGGCAGCAGAGGTGATTGGTGCCACTACAAGGTCCATTGCAAAGAAACTACAATTACCGTTATTACCTGGTTTGGACCCTGTAGTACAAAGGGAAATGGATGGAAGAACCATGGAGACTATGCCTATGGCAGACAAGAAACCAGTAGAGGGAGCCCAGGCAGCTGAAACAAAGGTAGAAGTACCACCCGATGATCCTCAGGACCTACTTCGCTGGTTATGTATTCGTCAAATGGAAATGGATAGAGAGAGGGAATGGGAGAGGAGAGAAAACCAAGCCAGATGGGAGGAAAACCAGGCCAGATGGGCAGATACCTTTCATGCCATACAGACTATGGGAACTGGTAGATCACCATCACCAATGACCCTACAGAAGGACATTAAACTGGTAAAGCTTGCTGCATCTGATGATATAGAGGCTTTTCTATTAACGTTGAGAGAGTGGCAACAGCTTGTGCCTGGCCAAGAGACCAGTGGGTAATTCACTGGCCCCATATTTGACTGATAAAGCTCAATTGGCCTATAGCCATGTGGACATTATGCATGCCCATGAGTATGAGTATGTAAAACAGGCAATCCTAAAAAGATATGATATTAGTATGGAAACCTATCGCCAGAGATTTCGAGCCTACAAATTCCACCATAATGATACTCCACAAGACGCCTATACACAGTTAAAGGACTTATATAATAAGTGGTTACAACTTACAACATGTACAGTTATTCAGATAATGAAAAGCATCATTTTAGAACAATTTATTAAAGTCCTACCACAAGATGTCCAACTATGGGTTAAAGAACATCGACCGGAGACAGCGGAAACTGCCATTCGGTTGGCAGAGGACTATATAGCAGCGCGTCCTCAAAGACACCGACCCTTAGGAAGTTCTATTACAATGGGATCTATGGTAAGACAACCTCTTTTGACTTCTCATCCCCCACCTAGCAATATAGCTGGAAATAAACAGAATCTTAGACTGGGGAAGGGGTATAATTCAGACATTATTTGCCATCATTGTAATAGAAAAGGGCACATAGCAAGATATTGCCCCAAAAGGAAATTTGAAGATACTCATTTAGCCTTGGCCAACTGGGGACATTACGTAATACCTGTTCAGATTGGACACAACGTAGTAACTGGATTAATAGACTCAGGAAGTAAACAAACATTGATTCGTGCTTCTTTACTTGAGACACCAACGTATAAGACAGGTTCAACTACTGGGGTTGTTTGCGTCCATGGAGATGTGCACCAATATCCCCTAAATGACATTACAATAACAGTAGGGGGACTTACAAATAAAATGAGAGCAGGTGTAGTACCACACCTTCCAGTACCAATAGTCATTGGACATGACTTTCCTCACTTTGAGACCATTTTGATGTCTAATATTAGTGCTGTCGCCACTAGACAACAAAACAACCTAGAAGAGAATTTGGGACAGATGTTTCCTTTTCAAGAGGATGTATATGGGATCAATGGGAAAGATAGAAAACCACGAAGTCAAAAAAGAAAAGAGAAGAAACAATGGACTTATAAAAATAAGATAAATGATGCATTAAACACTTGCATGGACTCTGTCTCTATTTCTCCCGACATTACTGATAGTTTAAATTATAAAGAAGCACAGAAACAGGATGAGTCTTTAACACCTTTTTTTTCACAGGTTGGAACAACTGATACCAAAGGACATGTTTATGAACTTAAAAATGAATTGTTATATAGGGTATGTACTAATGTAAAAACAGGGGAGACAGTAGAACAATTAATGGTACCCCAGAAATACCGAACCCATTTACTTCACTTAGCACATGATATCCCTATGGCCAGACATTTAGGTAAAGAATGCACTTTGAGCTGTCTTCTACATAGATTTTTTGGCCTGGCATCCATGAGAATGTAGCAGAGTATTGTAAGAGCTGTGAGGAATGTCAGAAGGTGGTTAAAACAAGTCGTAAAGATAGAGTACCCCTGCTACCACTGCCTTTAGTATCCACTCCTTTCGAAAGAATAGCAATGGATATTGTTGGTCCATTACCTAAAGTTCCAAAGGAAACAGGTTTATCCTAGTACTAGTAGATTATATGCTACAAAATACCCTGAAGCTGTACCTTTAAGGACTGTTACAGCCCCAAAAATAGCTGACAATTAATTAAAATTTTCAGTAGAGTAGGAATCCTAGAAATCCTGACAGACAGAGGAACAAACTTTTGCTCTGTAGTACTTAAACATTTATATCAGGCATTGGGCATTGAGGCAATATTCACTACCCTTTACCATCCCCAGACAGACGGGCTAGTGGAACGCTTCAACCAAACAATGAAGCAAATGTTAAAAAAATTTGTAGTGGATGAAGGTAGAAACTGGGACACTTATTTACCTTACGTTATGTTTGCTTATAGGGAGGTTCCACAAGCATCTACAGGTTTCTCCCCATTCGAGTTACTATATGGACAAAACCCTAGCGGACCCCTTGACATAGTAGAAGAAGAATGGGAGGAACATAAACAGTCTGAAAAAAGTATACCCCTACAATATTGGCAGCAATTGCGACAACGTCTAAAAACTTATATACAGAAAGCACACGCTACTAACTTACAACAGCAGGCGAGGCAGAAGGAATATTATGATAATGGTACTGGTCGCAAAGAATTTAATGAGGGGGATAAGGTACTATTGTTGTTACCTTCTTCTGATCACAAACTTCTAATGAAGTGGCAAGGACCTTATAAAATTACTCAAAGAATAGGACCAGTGACCTATGAAATTGAGATGCCTGACAAAAAAAAATCTAAGCGTATTTATCATGTAAACTTGTTAAAGGCTTGGGTCGAAAGGCCAGAACTTTTTGCAGGTTATTTAATGCCCGAAACCGACAGTGAATTAGAAGTAGTGTATGGACGCTTAGACAATATGGACCAAATGACTGATTTACAGATTAACCAGACTCTAACTGAAGAACAGAAAAAGGGGTTAGATAATATTCTGAATAAATTTAAAAATACATTTACAGGTACTCCAGGAAAAACCAAACAGGCCACTCATCATATATGTGTTTTAAATACTCATCCTTTGAGACAGAAACCTTATAGACTTCCTGAAAGAGTTCGAACAGATGTAATGCAGGAAATCAAGAAAATGCAGGAAATGGGATTTATTGAACCTTCACATAGTGAATGGTGTTTTCCCATGGTGGTAGTACCCAAAAAGGAAGGAGGTATATGCATCTGTCTAGATTTCAGGAAGCTGAATGCAGTTTCACAATTCGATAGCTATCCAATGCCTCGCATTGATGACATTCTTGATCATTTAGGGAGTGCCAAATATATTAGCACATTTGATCTAACAAAAGGTTATTGGCAAATACCTTTACACCCATCAGATAAAGAAAAAACTGCATTCAGTACCCCCTTAGGTTTGTTCCATTTTACGGTTATGCCGTTTGGCCTTCATGGGGCCCTTGCAACTTTCCAGAGGGTCATGGACACCATATTAACCCCCCACACAACTTACAGCGCTGCCTATCTGGATGATGTTATTGTATTTAGCACTTCTTGGACTGACCATTTAAACCATTTGGAGAAGGTGCTAACTACAATAACAGACACCGGACTTACTGTAAACCCAAAAAAATGTGTAATAGCAATGCAAGAAACAAGATACCTTGGATTTCAAATTGGTAATGGTATGATAAAGCCTGAAATTAATAAAGTTGCAGCAGTAGCAGGCAGTTCCAGACCATGTACAAAAAAGGACATACGTTCTTTTCTGGGACTTGCCGGCTACTACCGAAGATTTATACCTAATTTTTCAACTCTGGCTGGACCATTGACCGATTTAACCAAAAAGCGGAATCCTGAGAAAATTACATGGACTGAAGAGTGTGAAGATGCGTTTCAAACGATTAAAGCCAAATTATGTTTCTCACCCATTTTAAGAACCCCTGATTTTACACAGCCCTTCATTCTTCAAACCGATGCTTCCAATTATGGAATAGGGGCTGTATTAACTCAGATCACAGAAGGAGAGGAACATCCCATTATTTATATAAGTTGGAAGCTACATGAAAGAGAAACTCACTACTCAGTCATCGAAAAGGAATGTTTGGCCATCAAATGGGCCATAGAAGCCCTCCGTTTTTATCTATGGGGCACTGAATTCGAATTATGGACTGACCATAATCCTTTGTGTTGGTTACATGTAATGAAAAATAAGAATCCACGCATTATGCGGTGGTATCTCTCATTACAACCGTATAAATTTACTATAAAGCATCGAAAAGGGTCAGCACATAGCAATGCTGACTTTATGTCTCGATATGGGATGGAAAATATGGATTCTTGTCATCGGACCTCAGGGTAATAACTGAAATTGACCATAGAGAGAAATGATATAAGTTCAAAGTCAATTGATTATTTTCGGGACCCTGAGGTGGAGTCTTAGGTGAGGGTGGGCTATGGCTCCATCTCTTTTTAGAAGAGATCCGATGAAAAGATTTCCTTTATTTAACCTAACTTCTAGTTTGGTTTTGAATGGGGAGGAATGTGAGAAAGTCCCCCCACCTTTTTTGTTTTCTTTTCCTTTACACTAGCCAAGTATATTATCTTATTGTTTCCAATGGGAGGTTACAAAACTCTAGACAAAGTCCTGTATTATGTGTTGTATGTATTTTGTTTGTTGGGCTGGCCACCCACTTTGTTATATTATATTTGTCTGTCCTGTCTGATGTCTTAAATGTTGTCTAGAGAGTATAAAATACCAATTTGGAAAGGGGTAAAATAATAATTATCCTAGTGACTTGTAAGTTGCTCTTTCTTTCCGAGCCGGTTGCTCTGGGTTCATGGCAGAGGTTTAACCCCCCCCCCCCGTTGATGTTGTAGCTTCGCTAAAATAAAAATATGACCCTATTTCGATAAATATTAGAGGAATATGTCCCACAGCTGTTTAAACACGTCCAATCCCCAAATTAAAGGAAATGGACTGAATAATAGCTAAATATTTGAATTAATACATCGCGACTGTTGTGAGCACCGATTTGCGGCTCCCCACCACGCAGACGTCGCACAATCATAATGGTATTTCCTTCGAATTCAGCCGAAACATAATAGAAAGTGTAAAAGAATGTAGGTAAATGAGAGCGCTTACTAAATGTTGTTGAATTCATGTCTTGCAAGTGTACAGCCGTCTTATTGATGATTTTTAGAACAAGGAGAATCCTCTGCTGTTTGGAACGCTCAGAACACCCCACAACCATTCCCTTCCATCGCAGCACTTCCTATGAGCCGGCCGGCCTCCGTCATGCTACCTTTATGCTGCTAATGAAAGGGAAGGTGCTTCTGAGGCTGTGTAGTATTTTGAAAGATATTAAGAAGCATAGCTTTTCATGTATAAATGTTATATTAAAATGATGAGGTATATTAAAGGAGCCTGGTCATTGTAAATGAAATAAATCACTTATATTAAAACTTTTAGATTGTAACTGTAATAAAGAGGTGGAGTTATATGGTCACATGTCTCATGAAAGGTATTTAAGGCATAGGTAGCTCCTTGTGAATCAGATGTTAGCAGGAATGCTGCTATAGAGGACTTGCTGCCAAATTCTGCAGTCTGAACGAGAGTTGAGACCATTGTAAGCTCCCTAAGAGCTAATGGCTACTAGCCTGTGTTGAACTTAATAATTTGAAATTTGCATTTGTTATTTTGTCGTTTTCAGTCCGCTTTAATTTTCCTTTAAAATAAATACTATATTTGTGTGCTGCAATTTGCCTCTGTGGTCCATCTGTACACGAACCTGCGACACTTCTCCTGGGTTCTTGTTTCCCAGGTGCATTATTTTGCACTTCTTTGCATTGAATCCTAGCTGCCATACTTCTGACCATTCCTCCAACCTTGCCAAGTCCCTTTTCATCCTTTCCACGCCTCCTTGTGTATCAACCCTGTTGCAGATCTTTGTGTCATCTGCAAAAGGCATACTTTCCTTCCAGTCCCTCTGCAATGTCACTGATAGAGACATTAAAAGGACTGGACCAATACTGAACCCGCTGCCCACTAGTACCCCCTTTCTTCAGAGTGGACTCCATTTACAATTACCTTCTGTGTCCTGTTGTCCAGCCAATGTTTTACCCAGGCTACCACCCTGGGTCCCACTCCCAGGCTGGTTAATTTGACTATTAATCTTTTGTGTGGGACTGTGTCAAATGCCTTGCTAAAGTCTAGGTAGGCTATGTCCACAGCCCCTCCCTGGTCTACTACTTTGGTCACCCAGTCAAAGAAATCTTTTAGATTCGTCTGACATGACCTTCCCACTGTGAACCCATGCTGCCTTGGGTCCTGTGCCCCACTGGCCTCTAGGTACTCAACTATTCTTTCCTTCAGAAGTGACTCCATCACTTTCCCTACCACAGAGGTCAGACTGACAGGTCTGTGGTTTCCTGCCTCTATCTTGGTCCCACTTTTGTGAGAGGGAATCATATCCACCTTCCTCCAGTCCTCGGGTACCACACCATCCTCCCATGATTATTAAAAAGAGTAGCCAGTGGTTTCACTAGTTCCTCCCTTAATTCTTTTAGAATTCTGGTGTGAATTCCATCAGGACCCATTGCTTTGTCACCTTCAGTTTTAGGAGTTCTTGCAGAACCTTTCTTCTGTGAAAAGGACTGGGATCGACCCCCCCTATCAAGAATGCTTCTGTTAATTGGATTAGGCACTTCCCCCTCCTCTTTTGTGAATACTGAGCAGAAATATTCATTCAGTATTCCTGCTTTTCACTGTCCCCTCTGCCCACCACGTTCATTCTATTTCAGCCTCACTATCCCTCCTTTGTCTTTCTATGCTCAGCTGATGTACCTATAAAGGTTTATCCCCTTCTTAACTGAGTTGGCTATCTTTTCCTCAGTTTGGGCCTTTGCTATTCTGACTTCCCTTCCTGTTTCCTTCTGCTTTAACTGGTACAGCTCTCTGTCCTGCTCCTTCTGTGTTTCCTTATACTTCCGGAATGCTATCTTTTTCTTCCTGACTTTCACAGCCACCTCTTTTGAGAACCATAGTGACTTTTTCTTTCATGTTGATTTGTTTATTTGCTTCACACAAAGGCTTGTTGCCTCTGTGATGGCAGTTTTGATAATTCCCCATTGTTGCTTCACACCTCCTTCTAGCCTGTTTGCTAGTGCTTTTCTGAGGCACTCTCCCATCTTGCCAAAGTCAGCCCTCCTAAAGTCCACTACCCTCACTTTTGTATGGCTTGACTCTGTAGCTGAGTTTAACGTGAACCACACTGTTTGATGGTCACTTGTCCCCAGATGGCAACCCACTTCTAGATCTGAGATTCTCTTACTGCCCCCGTTTGAGAGTACGAGGTCTAAGATTGCTCCCTCATAAGTGGGTTACGAAACTAGCTGTCTAATGCCTGCCACCTGTAGGGCATCAAGAATGGCCCTGCTCTTGGATGTGGCTGCAGCAAATGTGCTCCAGTTAACATCTGGCATATTCAGTTCTCCCATCAACAGTATCTCCACTTTCTCTGCCATTCTGAATGCCTTCTATCATATCCTTATCCATTCCTTTCCCTGACATGGGGGTCTGTACACAACCCTAGCGGATTGTGGTGCCCTTTCCAGTCTCCAAGGTGACCCACAGTGCCTCCTCCCTCCCTGTTTACTCTTTTGTTCAGTTGATTTATCCCTTCCTTTACATAGAGAGCTACTCCTCCCTCTTCTCCCTGCCTGTCTCTCCTGTAGGTTATGTACCCTGGTATGTTAACATCCCAGTCATGGTTCTCTGTGTACCATGTTTCTGTGACTGCTACAATATCCAGGCATCCCTCTTCCATTAAGGACATCAGCTCAGAGAGCTTGTTGCCCAGACTATGGGCATTGGTACTCATTACCCTCCATTTACTGATGGCCTTACTCCCTTTTGCCCCATCCCTGTCCTTCTTTCCTCCATTTACCCCTGCCCTTCTCCCTATCGACACCTCTATGTTGATGTTTGCCGTACTTACTACCGTGATTATTTGGGGTGGGCTAGGATTTTCCTGCTCCTTTCCAGTGCCTCCCCCCTTGGCTAGTTTAAAAGCTTGCCAATGAAGCATTTAAACCTATTACCTAGGATCCTGGTTCCCCTCCCGGACAGATGCAGCCCATCATGCCAGTATAGGCTTGCATCACTCAGGTGGACCCCAGTCCCCAATGAAGCCAAATCCTGAGCTCCACACCAGTTTTCAACCACTGATTGAATCCCATGGTGTGGAACACTAACCTCTCCTGTGCCATAGATGGGTAGCACCTCGAGAAGGTTACCGTCGTGCTACTTGACTAAGGCCCTCCCAATTCCACAAACTCTTCCTGCACTTCTCTAATCCCTTTCTTAGCCAGGTCATTTGTCCCTAGGTGGACAATGACATCCAGCTCCTCCCTGTGCAGCTGCTCAGGCAATCCTGAGGATTCGGCTCCCTGTCCCTCCAAGCCATGGCGCCAGGCAGGCACCTTACCTCCTCTCCCTTCCTCCCCCAGTTCTACCTTCCTAACAATGAAGTCCCCACAAAGGTTGTTCCCTTCCCTGCTGGGTCCCCTGCCACCCTCCTGTGGGTCTCCTTTGTGAGGTTCCCATCATCCTCCTTGGCTCCACTGCAGGTGCCTCCATAGAGGAACCACACTTTGCCAGAATGGCATAGGGTGTGGAGAGGAGGCAACTGGAGGGATCGCCTCTGTTCCACCACCCTCACCCTCCCTGGAGCCCACTGTGGTCCAACCGCTCCTCTTTCTTAGCAGCCTCTGAGGCAGCGGCAGTGGCACTGGTGGTCCCTGGATGGAAGGAGGTCCCACAAATCCTGGCCAACTCAGCCTGGAGATGAGCAACCTCCTCCCTCAGCCCAGAGAGGTGCCTGCAGATGGGACAACACCGCATCCTCCAGAACATCTCCCAGAAGACTGCTGCTCCACAGCCACCGCACTGCACCACTCAATCATGTCTTATTTCTGGCCCCTTAACTGTTTGCAATCCTTACTCTTTTCTCTGTTTTTTTTCCTCTCTCTCCTTTCTTTCTGCCTGTGTGCTCTTTAAGCTCCTGATTGTCCTGTTCTGAGACAAGAATATCCTATATTTCTCAGTAGACCCCTTACTTGCTCAGAGGCAGACCTCCAGCAGCTAGAGGGGACCGGAGAGCTACTCTTGCCCTTCTAGGATGGTGGATCCTTGGTGGTTCTGTGATCACTCACTTCCTGCCCCTAAACAGGAAGTTTCTGTTGTCAGTCAAATCCTGTGCCTATAAAAATAGAACTAGCTTTGGGTGGGGGGGTGGAGGGGAAGGAAGGAGGTCAATCTAGTCCCAGCAGAGAAGTTCAGTCACACAGCAGTCCTTTCTCCTGGTGTCTTCTGCCAAGCAATTAGCAGAAACTTTCTAAGGCAGTCTTTAAATGTAGCTTCCTTCTAGCTAAGCCACTCCCCCTACTTACCAGATCTTTCTACAAGTAATTTAAGCCTCACAGCAGTTAAGTCCTTTTCAGTCACCTAGATTTACACCTAGATAACTCTTCAGATACCCATTCAGTTCAGTTAACTCAAACACACACTTTTTTTTCGTATGTTAGTTTTTTTTACCCTAAATTAAAGGTCCAAGTACAAAGTTCTTCTATTTTAGTCCCAGCAGAGAAGTTCAGTCACACAGCAGTCCTTTCTCCTGGTGTCTTCTGCCAAGCTATTCTATATGAAGCATGTTTCCTGTATTAACCCTTTTCCAATGTCTGTTACACCAGAAAAAAATACTTGATTAGGTTCAGCCACTGCTCTATTTGATATTATCACTGAATTCTCCCTTTCTGAAGTAACTTCATGGTTCATCTCATCATTACTAAGGGGATCAAAGTGATTCATGAGAGGTATTTCAAATTTGCTAGCCTTTCTTCCCTTTTCAGCCACCTTATTTGACTGTACCTGAAACCATTCATTAGGATTACTGTCATAAGTTACTTCCTGCCTATTATGCTTTTTACTTGCTCTGTGCTCTGTATCAGAATTCTCTTCTGGATAGATTATCTTTTCTTTAGGCCCTTCTAATATTTTTCTATTGGTTTCAGTCCTTTTGTGCATCCCCATCACCCCTGTGAGTAGTGTGGTAGTTGTTGTACTGGTTATGGCCCTTTCTAAAAACCTACTACTCATTTGCAGTTGGCTGTCTTCTAGGGCTAGGAGTCTAACATTAAATAGCTTTATTTCATTTGCCATAAGTTTGTTGTCCTCACATTTGTTGCAAATAAATGCTTGGGGAATAGCTTTATTTCTATTTGTTTGGAACATGTTACAGGTTTCACAAACTATACATGTAGTCTCATCAGCCATCATCAGTGTCTGCATCATGTTTATTTAGCTGTTAAATAAGCCTTTAAGAGTATGGCAAAAATGAGGCGTATTTTGATTTAAGGGCAAGTAAATACACAATTTTCCAAGAACCCAAACTTTGAAACTATATAATGTATATATACTGTATTTTGCAATAAGTATCCCAAATGTTGCAAAGTAAATGAATGCAGTACACTTATATTTTGGTGCTCAGAGTTTTACTTTACAATGTGCTACACCTTATAGTGCACGTTATGGTTCTGTTATAGAGTTTAGCAGTTAATTCTAGACGTTATTCAGTTGTTGCTATTTGCTCATATAGAATTAATATTTAGGTACTCCTCACTCGTACCAGAAACAGAAACTGAGAGCCTACTGTTTAAGGCTTTTAATTTGCTTCTACTTTTCTGCTTTTCCTGGCCGTTACACTTACTTTTTCTGTTGTATACTGTTTTCACTCCAACACTCCTAACACGCGTAACACACTTGGGATGCGTGTGTCTCTGTGAGTGTCTCCACGCGTGGCCCTGCGCATGCTCTATTTGAAGTGTTGTCTATTTGAAGTGACTGGACTGGGTAGACGACATGTCTGCTTCCGGTTACAGTGAGTGGAATGTACTAAATCTAAAAGTTTTAAAAACTGCTCCTGTGAGCAGAAACACTACAGTGCTCAGTGTCCTGCAAGTCAGTGCCAAATAAATGTTTATATACAGCCACAAAGTTAGCCATTTAGCATAAAACACATATATGTTGCATCAGTTATTTCTGCTCCTGTCAGCCACAGGTTCGGACCCACCTCTCACCAGAGGCTCATGCACTCCAGCTCAGATGAGCTCAATCTACCTCTCCTTCCTCTCCGGAACATCCTCTCCCCTTGAAAATGTCCTCACCTGAAAGTACCTTGGAGTTTGGCTCAATCCCTCACTTGACTTCTCTTCCCACATTAACACCCTACATTCCAAACTGCACTCTAAACTAGGGTTACTCTACCATCATAAGGCTAGCCTTCCCCTCCCTGTTAGATATGATTTATTGGTTAAATGGATTCTCCCTGCCTTCGACTATGCTGAAGTAGTTTTTAATGCTGCCCCAGCAAACTCCCTCTCTAAACTTGATGTGCTGTACCACGCTTTCTGTAAGTTTGATTCAAACTCCCTCCATTTGACTCACCACTGCAACCTCTATGCCTCTCAATCCTGCCTATCCCTCTCTCAGAGATGTGCTTTCCACTGCTCCTCCCTTATATCCAAATTCTGGTTTGGGACTCTAGCACCATACCTTGCTTATCTACTCAAACCTGCCACCCTCTCCCCATACAACTTGCAGACAATTAGCGCTTGATCCTTAGCTGGCAAGCTAGCCTTCTCTTATGGGCTTCCTTCCCTCTGGAACAGCATTCCCCCCAACCCATCTCACTCCCTCCTTTCCTGCACTTAAGCACTTACTCACATCAAACACCTCTACTTCCTGCACCTGTCTTCTTCCCTAAGACTTTTTGCTTTCTGCCCCTGTCTTGCATCTCCATACTCCAGTTCTAAGGCAGCAGGCTTTCTATGTGATTTGCTCCGTATTGCTATTAACTGCTGTCTATATATGTAACCCTATTCTGTAAATATTGTAGATACAGTAGAATCCCATTTATCTGAATCCCTATTATCCAGAACTCCCTATCTAATGGACTGATGTCATGTTCCCCCACACTTTCAGCTCTTTCAGCACAGTTTAGCACCTTGTGTTGTTATTGCGGTTGAATTGTTTAGCTTGACCGGCTAAAAAGACACAGCGTGCATGCCAACTTAAACTCTGTGGTGAAAGGCTGAGCACAGCAGAAGAGGGGATAGCTCCATTCATAAAAAAAAAAATGACATTCTCATCAATGAGGGTCTCATAGCAGATCAAGTTTACAAAGCTGATGAGACAGGTCTTTTCTGGTGATGTTTGCCAGTAAGACCCTTGCTTATGAGGGTGAGAAAGATGCTCCAGGTTTAAAAAACACAGAAGGAGCACATAGCTGTCCTTAGCTGCACAAATGCTAGTGGTAGCCACAAGCTACAGCCATTGATGACTGGCAAATCCAGAGAACCAAGGTGCTTTAAGCTTGTGAACATGGGCACACTAGCAGTCCATTACACAAATCAGAACAACAGCTGGATGGACTCATTCATTTAAAAAAAAATGGTTCCATGATGATTTTTTTCCCCTCTGTTAAGCAGCACCTCAGATCCTTAAGACTGTCTATTTGTACTATTCTGCTCCTTGACAACTCCCCAGCTCACCTTGAAATCCCTTTAGTGAAAACAAGGAATGGTGTCATCAGATGTCTTTTTTTACCACCCAGTACAACATCTAAAATTAAGCCCTGTGATCAGGACATCTTTGAGATTCTGAAAAGAAACTATAGAAAAAAACTGCTACAGACTGTACTCTCAGATGAAAATGCACAGCTATCGCTCAGCGATATCATTAAGCGTCTCACCCTCAAACATGCGTGCTACATGTTAGCCGATGCCTGGCAATGTGTGCACCCTGATACAGTCCAGAAATCCTGGGGTAAATCCGGGATTGTGTTCCAGTCAGATTACATGGCAGAGGACAGGGAAACAGGCGATGAGACAGTAACTGAGGAGCAAGACCAATAAGAGCTGTCTGTCATTGCAAATGCTCTTCTGGGAATAATCTCCACATCCGAATTGGAGGAGTGGATCATGTATGACCAGAGTGAGGAGGGCCATGACATTTTGGATGAGGAAGGAATATTAAACCTTGTGACAAGCAGCACTCCAGAGGATGAGCCTGACGATGAGGATGAGGAGACTGGGAGCAAAGCTAAGAGCCAGGACCCCCTTCCATCTCACATGCCGGAGCTGTGTCGAGCCTGGAAAGGTGCCTACATTACCTGGAAAGGCATCTCGACACAAGTGCAGTGGAACTGATGCTGATGAGAAACCTGCACACTCGGGCAAATAAAAAGAGATTTAGTGTCCTAAAACAAAAAACTGTGACTGATTTTTTTTGGAACCATGTCTAATGTACCCATCAGTTAGAAATGCTGTGGCACTGAGCATATGACAGTTAATCAGAAATGCAGATGTTGTTTTTAATCTGCAGTGTGGTGTTCAAGTAATGTAAAGTACAGTACTGTTTGTGATGCACTTTAGCTTGTACTATGGCAAACAGAGCAACCATACTGTTTTGAACATACTTTAGCTTGCACTAAGGTAATGCGCTTCATCACTGAGCACTTTACAAGCTCCACAAGCACTTTATTCCACTAAAGGCACTTTATTTCAATAAAAGCACTAACAACACTTTATTATAGTTGAGGTTTTAACCTTTACAGTAGTTCAAACACTGCACTGTACTGTTTGCACAAAATCATATAAAGCGCTTTGATTTAACATATCTGGTACAGTATCTCTGGTATCCTTTTTTGTTTGAATCCCATTCATCCGGACTCTCATTTATCCAAACAAATCAGGTGTCTCCCAAATGGTTCGGATAAATGGGATTCTACTTTACTTAGTGTAATATATATGTGATTACCCCTATGTAGGTAGCTCTCTTATGTACACTGCATTATTCTTATTGCATTCTGTCTGCCCTCTGTTGTTTTGTACCCCTTTCCTTGGGTCACGCCTAGAAATGAGCAGTTGCTCATGGTGCCTTTCCCGGTTATCAAATTGTAAATAAATAAATAAATAAATACATAAATAAATATCTTGCTGGTAGCCCCCCAAAACATAAGACTCCATTGTACCAGCCTGCTTTAATTAAAACTCCACTCTGCCTCTATTTGTTATTCTTAAATGAGTTGCAAGGTGTTATTTAACCAATAAGGTACGACAAGGGGTGTGTGTTATCATGTAATAACGTCACTCCTGGGGTGGGTTGAAGCATGAGATGAAGCCAAGTGCTTCCACTACCCCAGGAGTGACATTATTACACAATAACACTCACCTTGGAGTGCCTTATTGCAATTATACAATGGCTCAATGTTATACAAAATAAAAATATTTAAAAAAAGTTTTAGTAGATTTTTAGTGTAACAGTATATCTCTGTTTCTTAAAAGTAGCTCCAAACAACCATCCAAAAAATCAATACAGTGATGTTATTGTGTAATAACATCACTGTCTCAGGCCCACACTGACCAATCAGAGCTCTGGAAATGTTCTTGCCATTGTATAATTATTATTAACATTTTAGGTTTATGTGGGGAATATGCATGACTCACACTCACCTATGGAAGGAAATAGTTTTCTAGGTCCGATATACATCAAATCAAATGAATTCAAGAGACCAGAAACAATTTGGTGGCAAAGCAGGTGCCTGATGCATTAAAATAAAATAGTTGAAGTGCATATTGTTATAGTTTTATTTATTATTTTTTACTGTACTGTATGGCACTATACTTACATTTTTGTTAAGGCAATACTAGCTCCTGTTGCTTAAAATGCACTTGCTGAACTATTAATAAAAAGGCAGCCAAAATAAGGTCTGTCTGAATCTGAAAGCCCCCATCTTGTGATCAGAAAAAATGACCATTCTGTAGGAGGAATGTGTTGGGGTTGAAATGGACTGACTGAGATAGAGGATGGGGGTATTACCAGATGGTGAACTGAATTTGGTTCTTGATCTGTTTGCCCCAGATCCCTACAACAGGATCTGAGCTGGATTATGCAAAATAGTGGTAGGAACTAGGTTGTGTAGACTGATAACTGGACAGGAGTTGATAGGGGCAATGATCAGAAACTCAGTGGGACAGGGTGGGCCTGTTAATGCAGTGGCAGGGGGTGCAGCCTATGATGGCAATTACTTGAATATGGCTATTGTGGCTATGTTTTGCAATCACCCAGTATAAAACCTATTACAAATGAATCTACAAACTCAATAATGTTTCAAACCCTAGAGCAGAGATTACAGACTTCATATTGCACAGATTTAAGAGGTGTTTTTGGTAACTGGTGTGACACTGCTTATATCGAAAAAGTTCACATTCAACTACTGAATGAGAGACTGCACTTCAAAATGGTTGTATTGATCCGCTGGATTCAGCTCCATATAGTCCCTCTCACATCTGCTATAGCACTGGTATGTATCTGAAACCAGAAAAGCAGTATGTAGCATTCCTCCAAAGACTGCTGTATCCCCACCAGAACTGTACAACATTTACAACAACAATTATTTCTGATACTGGCTGGTGTGGCCCTCTGCCCACTGTGGAGGCCATGAGGGCTGGCAGACAGGATGTGCATACAGTTATGTGGAGGCCATAGAATACCTTGCTGGTACGCATCATGTGCAAAGGGGTATGTCATGGATTTTCCTGGGCCTCTGCATATACAGAAGGTCTGGAAGTCTTTTGAAGATCAGACCCTAAGAGGCATGGCCCTGAGTGCGGAGGGCCCCAGATTTTTACTTTTACTGTATTTGTTTGTTTATTCATTCATTTTTATTCTTTGTTAACTGGGTAAGGCCCACTAGGCACAAGTGCCTGTTTTCAAGGGTGACCCAGGAGCATTGGAGAGGTTAAATGACTTGCTCAGAGTCACAGACTATACAAGTGGAGGTTGTGGGAACCAAACCCAGTTCTACTGGATGTACCCAGCTCATTCCTCAATCTAACCTCTAGGCTATTCTGCCAGCCTAGGGCCCCTGATAACCTTAATCTTGCCATATTACAGGATGTAAAACAAAAAAGAAAAAAATTACAAGGACAGTTTTCATTATTTCAGGTGTTTGAAGAGCATGGGAAGTGATGGGGAGGTGGGAGGATACTTGGCAGTGAAAGGGAGTTGCTTTTCACTGATCAGTCACCAGGAAACAATTGAGAGGTAGGCAGGCTACTTGGCACGAGTGGGAGTTGTGTTTCAAGGAGAGGGCACCAAGGGACAATCAGGAGGTGGGCAGGATAGCTGGCAGGGGGATAAAGATGCTTTTCATGGAGGGGGAACCAAGGGAAAATCTGGAGGTGGGCAGGATAGTTGGCAGGGGGATGAAGATGCTTTTCATGGACGGAGCATCGGGGGACACTCAATTAAAACTTCATGCAGAAACTGACAGCGATGGAGCTACATCAATTGTTTTCAAGCTGCTTCACATTTTTGTTAAACTGCATAAATATTCTCAAAGCTGCAGAGTGGCAGCAAGGGTAGGAATGGAAAAAAATCACACAGCATGACAACACTATGTCATTACAAGCATATTATGAGCTCAGCTGCTTCTCAGTCGATATGTGTGTGTATGTGTACGTGTGTGTGGTAGGGGGAAGTGACAGAAAAGACACACAGCATGACAACAGTATGTCACAATACAAACTCAACTCCTTGCTGGGAGGCTTCATGCAGGTGAAAGCATTGATGTGCTCTCTCATAGAAGCATTTTGATCCTTTCAACTACAAGAAGTTTTTGCCCAGCAAGCAGTGTCTAGTGTCAGGATCAGAGTGGCTGGTCATAGCTTGAGCTGCACTGGACCAAACAGTAATTAACCTCTGTTTGTTTGTTTGTTTGTAAAAATATATCCCTTATAAATTCAGGAAAAGGATAGCCCTTTGCGTGGTTAAACTCATTTTCAACGGGGTCCAGTACAAACCGTAAAAATTTAAGCTACATAAAGGTAAAAAGTTACACACACAGTACATTAAAAAATACATATTTACAGAGAGTACTTTGTCATTCCTATAACATTATTTATCCGTAAACAACAACATACATAACAAATTGTAAAAGTACAAAGCCTAGTCTTATCCAACTTACATTTAATAATGGTATGAAAGTGGCCAATAATCATGATAATGAATCAATAATAAAGAGTGACAATAAAAGGTGCTTTCTTTTAACTAGGGACACTGTCAATTAGCTTGATAAACTTCTGATTTTAACCATTTTTTAATCATATACCATGGGACAATTATCTTTGTTTTCAGATAACCTGGTAATCTGTTCCAAAGTTTAGGCCTGCTCACTATTAGTGCAGAGTTTGCCTTTGCCATTCTAGTGTTCGTAATTACTAGTTCCAGATTTCGTGCTGATCTCAGATCTGCTCTAGATGTATGTATCTGAAACAAATCGTCCAGGTAAGAAGGAGTCTTCTGTTTCAGTTGTTGATGAACTAAGTGCAATATGTGCAGGTTTCTACGCTCAGTAAGGCTAGTCCAGTTTAAAGCACTGTACATAGTGTGCCAATGTGCCAAATAAGAAGCGTCTAATGCAAACCTTGCAAATCTATTCAAGGCTATATCTAACCTCTCCAATACAGTTGTTGATGCGACGGCTACACCAAGTCCCCATAATCAAACAGCGGAATTATTGTAGAGTTAATTAAATGTGCCCTAGATTTATTTGGTATGCAACTTTTCAGTCTGTACAGAGCTCCTAATCTACCATGTTATCTTTTAATCAAATTTTCTGTATGTAAATCCCATTTCAATTTTGTATCTAGCCATATTCCCAAATATCTATACAAGTTCACCTGTATTAATATGTGTTTAGTCAACATTTTAATTTGAAGTAAATTTGTTGTAGTCACCTGCTTGTTTTCAAAAAGCATAACTTGAGATTTTTTACTATTTAGTATCAAGTTTTGTGACTTATAGTACTCTTGTAAAATGTCAAAATTGCCTTGAAGCGTTTCCTGAATTTCCTGAGGAGAAACACCTTCAGTATACAAAATTACATCATCTGCATACGAATGGCGCCACACCCCTTTTATTACGGTAGCAGCCCCATTAGTATACAGATTAAACAAAAGCAGGCCCAACACCAATCCTTGAGGGACTCCAGATTTAACAGATGTAAACTGGGATGTAAACTTTCCTAGAGTGACCTGCTTGATCCTGCCAATTAAATAGTCCTTAAACCAGTTCAGGGCCACCTGGTCGAGGCTAGTGTCCTTCAATGTCTCTAACAAAACTGTGTGACTAAGCGTATCAAATGCTTTGGATAGATCTATAAATATGGCTCCAACCAGGAGGCCCCTATCCAGTGAGCACTGAATATCAGAGGTTACCTTTAGAAAAGCTGTCGTTGTACTATAACTATAATGAAAACCTGACTGATATTGATTAGATATTTTGTTATCTGAAGGGTGGTTCTTTGTAACAAAATGTTTGCTGTGGAAGCATGTGTATACAAGTATAAAAAAATGCATTGACTTTGCAACACATGTATTAAGCTGAAACACAACTTTTAAGAGCAAAGCAAGGCTGTCTGCGACACCTTAAATAAGCAAATTCTGGCCAGAACTGATAGGGCTGCAGCTGAAGAATTTGGGGTAGAAATATTGAAAATTAATTATTTAATAGTTTTACACCAAATTGTCAACATAGCCTTGTTAAAACCCTGCCTCATGAAGAAAGGTAGATAAAATGTTCAACTCCTGGCTTAAAGGAGATTTTGCACAGGAACTGCGAATTCAACTTTCAGGATGCAAAAACATTTTGGGCCGGAGTTGAAACATGACAGCTGTCACATTCATGAGGTGCTATAAAGAAAAGGTTGTGTTGTAAATGTGGTTAAAATATTGAAAATTACCTACATTAAGAGCCTGCATTTGCAAAATTAAACGTAGACTCATAACGTTATTTTTTTTAAATATTTTTATATCAAATTTTCAACATAGCCTTCTTATTGCCTCCACCTCATGAAACAAGGGCAGAGAAAATGTTCAACTCCTGCCCGACAGGTGATTTCATGCAGGGGTTGCAAAATCACCTTTTGGGATGTAAAAAACAAACATTTTGGCAAGGATTTAAAGAAAGACAGCTGTCACATTCATGATGTGCTGTAAAGATATGGCTATGTTGTAAATTTGGGTAAAAATATTGAAAATTACCAAAGTTATGAGCCCGAGTTTGCAAAATTCAACTTAGTCTCATAACTTTATTCTTTTTTGATATTTTTTAAACCAGATTTTTAATATAACCTTCTTATGACCCCACCTCATGAACAAGGGCAAAGAACTTTGAAATAAACAAATACATTTTCAACTCTGGCCCGAAAGGTGATTTCTTGCAGGGGCCACAAAATCACCTTTTGGGATGTAAAAAAAAAAACCACACATTTTGGCCAGGATTTGAAAAAAGACAGCTGTCACACTCATGAGATGCTGAAACATATGGCTATGTTGTGAATTTGTAGGAAGAACATAGAAAATTACCAAAGTTACAAGCCTGCATTTACAAAATTCAACGTAGGCTCATAACTGTTGATTTTTAAATATTTTTCACCAAATTTTCAACATAGCCTTCCTATGACCCCACCTCATGAACAAAGGCAGAGACAATTTAAACTCCTTCCCAAATGGTGATTCCATGCAAGGAGTGTAGAATCATCTTTCTGGAAAGATCTGCCTAATGACAGTTCAATTGTTCATGAGGTAGGGTCCCAAAGAAAGCATGTTGAAAATTTGGGCCAAAAAATGCAAACATGTCCAAGTTATGCTACTAAGTTCAAAACTCAGTTGGAATACATTGAACCGCATATCTGTTTCTTTAGTTTGTGTTCCGGCTTTGAAGAATGAAGACGTGTCTGTGGTCCAGAGAGGATTACAGTGTTGAACCTCTGATGGGTAGGTAAGGGTTTGGAGGTGCTGCAAGGTGGAGGGTGTTGAGTGGAAGGGTCAGATGGGGGGGATGGTAACAGTGCAAAAGACATTGCTGGATGGTTTTCTTTTTGTAGGTATAAAAAATTAAATCAGGACCAAGGATTCCCATCATGACACTGGGAGATTGAGCACTCCCAGTGTCACTGTTATGTTTTTTGGGGGGGTTCTGCCAACTCAAACCAAGCAGCTATTTGCCATTCACACTCACATACACACAATAACAGTACAATAAGTATAGCAAGCCAAAGCTTTATTATAGCAAAATATAATATAAAAGGTTACAATAAGTACAGCAAGCCAAAGCTTTATTATAGCAAAATATAATACAAAGGTTATACATCACCGATTCAAAAGCTACATCAAGCCTGTTCCAATGGCTTGGAGCCCCTTGTCAGCCTGGCTAGGAGTCTCACGAACCGGGAATTGGCCCCACAGCGATGCGTCCACCCTGCAGGTGAGGCTTCCAACCAGGCATTGAGAAAGCTACATTTATATCTTATTCCATGCTAAAAATAACCGTGCAGCCCTCATAGTGTTGTCTCGCCACATTCTAGAAGCTGGCCGGGCTCCCAGGATGCTGCGAATTCACACCATAAGGACTGCTCAGAATTCCCTACACCTGCTAGGTCACTGTGCTCCAAACACTGGCCGGGTGCCTAGAACACTATGAGCTAAGCAGAAGTTTAAACAAAACTACAAAAACAGGTTGCCTGATAATATGCAACCTTCAAGTCAGCAAAATACACTGTCTGAAGCAAAACATAATAATGAGGCTATCTAAAGAGCAAAACACCAATTAAATGAAGCAGCATGTAAAATGGAGTCACACAATACAAAATGGAGTATAAAATGACATACATTACATGAAATAGCATACAAAATGGAGTGACAATAATCAACATATTATACTATCACTACAGGGGGTTGAGTGCTGAGAGGGAAGGTGTGGTGTGGAGAGAACAAAATATGTATTAAAAAAAAGAAAAGGTCACGGGGAGCACCATAGTGACACTGAGGGATTGGGCATCCCCATTGTCATTGTTATGTTTCTGGGCAGTGTGGGGTAGTGAGGGCTGGGTGGGGGGATATCCATAATTTTTTTTAAAAACAAAATTGGTGGTCATGGCTGAGCACTGCACACTCCACTGTGACCAAGATGGGCACCTCTCTGTACTGCACATGTGCTAATGGTTGCACATGTACAAATACAGTTTGGCAGCCATCTTGGACATGCAGGAATGTGCTGTATTCTGCTGTGACCACCGACAGTTAAAATAGCGCAGAGTGACTGCCTATGGAGACAGTAGAGTGGGTTCTTCACAGACATGGAGGTGACTGTGTTGTAACTCCAACATGTTGTTCGGTCAGAAGGAATGCGGCTGTCCTTTTCTGATAGCAAGATGTCTGCAGGGCTATGCCCACTGCAGACCTAAAAAAAAAATGAAAATGTTATCCATAGTTTAGTAAAAAAAGAGAACTTTCAGGTAGTGGTGGGTGAAGTGGGCTCAATCTCTCGCCAAGTGATTCATGGAGCAAAGGCGGATTTGTGGAGTGCTCCGCAACGCGAAGCGGAGTCCTTCACATTATAATGAGTAAAGCAAAGTCCATTGAAAACAATGACTTCAAGTTACTCTGCCTCCCCAGACCACTACTCCACCAAATTTTAGGTGCAGTGCATTGAGGGCACTGCACTTCGCCTCACTTCGCCTTGTTTTTTGAGCTGTGAAGGTGAATTTTGCAGTGATTTAAGGGATTTCAGGTCACATGGGCTCTATATTGATCTGCACAGCCTCAATTCTGATAGTATGTGAAGGAAGGAGTAGGAGACAGTGTGCTCTGAGAGCTGTCTGTGATTGAAACCATCTAAAAGCTGTTAAAAAAAGTGTTTTTGCATTTTTTGGGGGGGTTCAGACTTTAGTTCATCGATTGTAGGAAACCCTCCTGAGCTCATATCATCGAGCATTTTTCCTTTTGTGTGGATTTTGAATGTTAATGTACAACATTGAGCATGTGTAGTGAAAAACAGTGAAAGTGTGCTTTGGGGAGGGGCGCATCTGTGGTGTAGGTAGATTTAAATTGGAGAAATAGTGATTTCTTTGTTTTTTGGTTATATTTTTGTTATATAACTGACTGTGTTAATGAACACACAGTAATATTGTAAGTAACTGTTGACATTTTCTTGCTGTTTGTGTGTTGTGTGGATCTGGTGCAGCAGTTCATAATTTCAGGTTGTTTACATTACAATACATGGCATATTACTGAACTTTTGAATCTGCTGTGCCTTACTCATTCAGCATTGCAGACAAACTGTTCTGTGTGTGTGTGTGTGTGTGTGTGTGTGAGAGAGAGTGTGTGTGGTGTTGCGTGACATCAAATATTACACCTTTTATTGTGCCACAGACTAGTGTAATTGCAGGCACAGCAGTGTGAACCTGCTATCCACTGCAGCTGCCTGATTTTGTACTGCAATTGTGGTATCTGTTCTTTGTTTTGCTGCTTGCACTGCTGTAAAAAATCTGCAGTCAGTGCTCCCCCAGCCCTGCCGGCAAAAGGAAATTTTTTACCAGATTGAATTGTTTTTGTGACCTCATCAGCACCACTGGTTACTGAAGTTGTTTTCATTGTGTGACAGACTAGTCTCTTATCTGTTGTTGAAGCTACAGTTGTTTTTTTGGCTTCACATCCAGCGTCCCCCCCCAATCAGAGAGTGAACATATCAAAATCTAAATTTGGTTATAATATTGTGGTTGATCACCCAAAATGCCCACAAAGAGATGTGCAAGCAAAGCATTTTGTTGCCATGGCAATGCTGGCAGTAAGATAGTCTGTGGGCGTGGTAGTACGCAGACGCAGACGCAAAATTGCATTGCTGATGTGAGGAAAGGTATTTCTCCTGCAATGTTTTTTTACAGCCCAATCAGTAGCTTCACTCATAGTTGGAGGAGATGATGTTTTCCCAGCCAGCAGTGTTAGTGATGGTGGTAGTATTATTATTATTGTTGCATCAAGTTCAAATTCTGACCAGTGTACCATATCCAAAAAATATTGAGTGTGAAGCAGTGCAAGTGAGTGGCAGTGTAGATGATGTCATACTTCCCAGTAACATCCAAGTAACTGAACCTGAGGATTCTGATAATCATGTCAACGACAGCAAACAATGTGATATTCCGTCCGCCATGGCAGTTAATGTCACGCATTTCTCATTCAGTGATTCACAGTGTGGTGAAAAAATATCAGATGATGGTGGTGTAGATGCTGATGATGAATGTGATGACAAGGATGTTGCTGTTGTTGCAACATGCAGTCCACATGCTGGCATCCAAGCAGAAGATGTGTATGTGTGTGACATTGATGAATATGATGATGATGTTATTGACTCCGTTTGGGAACGGAGAAAAGAAATTCAAAATGGCTGTGTTTGAGTCTGTTTGCAGGAATCCCCCTCCCCCGTAAAACTTGTGATCTACCAGTTTTAGTTGATGATGATGACCCAGTAATAAATATGATGGTAGTTGTGGTGGTCAGTTGCAGTCCAGCTGTGTGGCGTGAAACATCATGTGCCCCACTTCAGTACTTAAAATAATGGAATTAAATAAGCCACATCATGGACATGTTAAAAGCTGAGCATCACAATCCCTTGTTTGGGATTATTTTTTTCAAGATGCAAATGATGAGTCAGTTGCAATCTGCCAGGTTTGCCATGTGCGTGTGAGTCGAGGTAAAAAGAGGAGCCATCTGGGCACAGGAGGACAGCATACGCATCTTAAGAATAGGCACTTGGCACTGTGGACCCAGCACAAGCTGGCAGCTAATACTACAGTGGGGTGTTCACCCTCATCACCGGCAACCATAGCGAGCATGTTATCCCCTTCCATGACTGTTAAGTCCAGTAGTAAATTAAATGTGTGCAGTAGTGTGGTAATAAGAGCAGAGGATTACTACAGGCATGATGAGGTGGAGGACCATAATGACTTTGAAATGGTGTCCAGTGCTGGTGAGAGTAGCAGTTTTTGTGGTGGTGGTGGTGAGTGCAGTATGTCTAGTGCAAGTGGTACATCAACCCCCGTTGGCAAATCTGGCAAAATAACTGCATTTTTGGGTTTGCCATCATCACCTGTGCAACTGTCTTCATCAAATGTCCACACTCCACCCCCTGCCAATGCCATTCATCACAGAGCACAACCATTTGTGATCACACCCCATGTAAAACGTTTGTCAGCCCATGTTACAGAGTGTTTTTGAGCATAAGCTGAAGTACCCCCCCCCCCCGAATAATACAGTGTCAAGTGAACTTGATGCTGCTGTAGCGGAAATGCTGGCAATTGATCTTTTGCCCTTCTCCTTTGTGGAGAATTCTGGGTTCCAGTGGTTTGCCGCACATGCCTGTCCAAAATGAAAAGTCCCACTCAGGACATACTTTTCTACCCATGCTGTCCCCGAGTTGTTCCACACTGTGTCTGACTCAGTAAGACATGCCCTTCAACATTCCTCCTCTCCATTCATCCATTTAAGTATGGATATGTGGACAAGTGTCAAAACAGCGGAGAGTTTATATTTGTGTATAACTGCACACTGGGCGCGGGTGCCGGGGGTTGTTTGTGATGTTGGTAGTGTGAATAATCAGTGCGGTAAGGTGGACGATAGCAATCTTCCAGGTATTTGACAGCATGCAATGATTGCTATGTGCAATGTGACCTGTTCATACACCCGTGAGAAAATTTTGGATGTGGTACTGACTGAAACTGACAAATGGCTAAACCCTCTGTCCCTGAGAGCTGGGTTCATAGCAAGTGACAATGGGTTAAATGTGGTGAAATGTATCACGAATGGTGTTTCTTTTCATGTTCCATGCATGGCCCACTGTTTAAATCTTGTGGTGCTGGAGTTTCTGCAGCTCTCTGAAGTAAAGGAAATGCTGACTGTTGCACAACGTATCTGCTCTCACTTTTCAAGATCTGGAAAGGCCCGTGACTAACTGCGGCAGTTGCAGATAGAAAACAGCCTGCTTCAGCACTGTTTGAAGCTGGAAGTTGTCACCCAATGGAACTCCACTTTATCTGTGGCAGAGAGGGCGTATGACCAATACAAAGCCATCTCAGAATATCATGTGATGCACACTAGCCGTGGCAGTTCCAGGGCCTCTATGTCTATGACAACTGAACAGTAGTGCCTCATGGACTCTGTAATAACAGTTTTGTGGCCTTTTGTATGTGCCACACAGGCAGTGAGCGGTGAGTCTGCCTCCATTAGCCAATCAATTCCACTGCTGCGGGTGCTGATGCGGACATTGGTGAATGTACAGCATAGCCTTGATGTTGCTGGAGACGGTGGTAGCAGTATGTTGCTGCAACACATGCTGACAGTATTCGACCAAAATCGTCATGTTGTGAGCATTCAGCATAGTGACAACTTTGCCATAGCAACAATGCTGTACCCGCGATACAAACACATGGAATTGCATCAGTACCGGAGGGAGATCCTGAACAGGTACAAAATATCAGTGGTCAACTAGTGCACTTGGTTCATGGGGCACAGAAGTCACGTGCCAAGGTCAGCAAACCTCAGCAGCATAATCCAGCTGATGGTGTACCTGGAGGACCATCAAGCATATCCTGCAAGGGGAAGGGGACTGCAGTTCCATGTGGTCTGTCATCCAAAGTGGCTGGTGTCAACCTGCTTTGGGAGGCTTTGTCCCAAGTGGATATTTGTGAAATAAATGATTCGGGAGAACAGGATGATGCATCAACAACTGGACTTAGTGTGGCACAGAAAATGGTTGAATCATATTTGTCTGAAAACAGGCATCTGACAATAACTGAAGATCCTCTTTTGTATTGGAGTGGAAAGGTCAGTGAATGGCCAGAGCTGACTGCAGTGGCACTGAAGTACCTCACATGCCCACCCTCCAGTATAAGTGTTGAGAGGGTATTCAGCTCAGCAGGTGCAATAGTCAAGGATCATCAGACAAACCTGTCTCCTGCAAATGTTACTTTGCTAACATTCATTAAAATAAATGAGAGGCACATACCAGCACAGACTACAGCCTCGGTATTTATACCTCGGCCTAGTCATGGTGGTTTTGGTGATGTGAAAATGTACCATCCTGGGGCACTGGCAGTTGCTGCCTGAAACGGCACACCACTGACCAAGATGACGACACAATGGAGAAAGAATTTCCCAGTGGTCAGACTTCAGGCATAGATGACTGTGAGGGAAGCTTTCTTTATGAGAATGATAATGTGGTTAATGTTGGCAGGTTTTAACTGAAGTTGTTAAAAGGCGGTGTGCCACCCCAGACCACCACCACCAGAACTGATGTTAGCCACTGCCACCAGTGAGCCTGAGTCTGTCTGCCCCCTGGATCACCACCACTGGGACTTCTGTTAGCCACTGCCACCACTGAGCCTGAGTCTGTCCACCACAGGACCACTACCATTGGGACTGATGTTAGCCACTGCCACCTATCTGCCCCCTGGACCACCACTACTGGGACTGATGTTAGCCACTGCCACCACTGAGCCTGAGTCTGTCCGGACCACCACATCCATCAGCCACAGACACATAGCTTCTTAATATTTAAACCATAAATTGAGTATGTGTACTCATGTTTGTTATGCTGCTTCAATTTCTTTAGTTGTATGTTTTATTTTCTGTAGCTTTTCAGAGCCGCAATGGTAAAACACATACGGTACACTTATTTTGTTTATTTTACAGGTTAACAAAAAAAGTCTCCATCGCTAAAACTCGGTGGGAATGGTACTGCAGCTGTACTGTACAGAGGAACCAATGGAATATCCATGTGAAATCCATTCTGGTAAGTATGAAGATTTTATTTAATCCATTTCATTGTTTTGGAAAGACTGAAGCAAATACTGCACACAGGTTGTGTTAGTTGACAAGATGTGGGGTTCAATGTAATTTGACTTGAGATTCAGAACCAGGGAGGGACATTTAACAATTAAGCTGTAAGAAGTCATTAATTTATTTTTTTAGGAAACTTCCAGATGCTTTGTTGTTCTGTCAGAGTGGCTTTATCCAAAAAAGTTCTTCAACATCAGGCAACCCCCTCCCTGGGCTTGGGCACACATGCAACATGCAGAAGTAATTTCATTAGATGACCATGACCATCATTAACAACTTGACTCCAGAAGGATGCAGATGAAATCTGTGAAGTAGTAACAAAATAAGAAACCATTACAGACAAACCAGCAAATATGATTCCCCCCCTCAAAAAAAAATACTTACCTTCATGTGCTTGAGAGTTATCAGTTTCCAATTTCAACACAAAAAATTCTAATTGAACACTGGAATGTGCACACCAACAGTTTCTGTGAACTGTGATGCAGAACAATACCATGAGTGCGTGTCCATGTCAACCCCCTCCCTACAAAATACACAGACATACATATATATATATACATAATAGATATACCATTCTGAGTGTCTTGGTCGCTCTGATATCATGAGCCTTGGTGTGCGTTACGCACGAGGTCATAGGCTGAGTGTGTCAACCGCCTAAGGTGTGCGTATATCAGAGTGCGACCGCACACACCTCAGAGTGGTTTATCTATCTTATAAAATGTCAAAATTGTTTTGGGGGTAAAAGTGCAGGTGTGGTCACGCTCTGATATCACATGGTCATGTGATGCTCATGGTCCAATAATAGAACAACAATTTCCCTACCCATTTTATAAATATATATATATATATATATATATATATATATATATGTATGTCACCAAGGCTACTATTAGTGTACAGTCAAAGGGCACCCTTCAATCCAATTGAGATGATCACATTGCATTTGCTTGAATCGCCTCGCAGAACACATTGGACCAGTAACAGGACGGACATGGTCATTTTATACTGGGGGACATTGTATGTGCTGAAACAGTCTCATTTCACTGTGTTACCACTTGTCAATTTTCTGCACACAAGGAGGATGCATTTTGGGCCTGCAGAAAAAATCTGTGACTCTGTGCCACCACTGCAAGCATGCCTGAGTGCGCCATTAATTCTGGGGGACTTTGCATGTGCTGAAACACTCCCATTTCACTGTGTTAGAAACATACAGACATAGACGTTGACAGCAGATAAGGACCGCAAGGCCTATCCAGTCTGCCCATTTCTTTTCTACCTTATGAATGTGTCATAGGCCTTTGCTCTGTCAATGGCCTATCTATTCATATTCATTTGTATTGCTCCTTTATGCCTATCCCATGCCTGTCTGAAGCCCTGCAATGTATTCATATTCACCGCTTCCTGAGGTAGGCCGTTCTATGCATCCACCACCCTTTCTGTGAAAAAGAAGTTCCTCACATTACCCCTTAATCGGCCTCCCTCCAATCTCATGCTGTGTCCTCTTGTCCTGCTATTTTACTGATATTGAAACATGTTAGACTCTTTCACCTTGTTAATGCCCTTAAGGTGTTTGAATGTTTCAATCATATCACCTCTCTCCCTTCTTTGCTCTAGGCTCTAGGGTACACATATTGAGTTCAGTTAATCTGTCCTCATGTTTTCTGATGCAGTCCCTGCACCATTTTGGCTGCCCTTCTTTGGACTGCCTCAATTTGGTTAATGTCCTTGTGAAGGTGTGGCCTCCAGTACTGCACACAGTACTCCACATAGGGCCTAACCAGTGTCTTGTAAAGAGAGATTATTACCTCCCTCTTCCGATTTGTGATACCCCTACTAATACACTAAAGCGTCCCTCTAGCCTTACCTACTGCTTTAGAGGTCTGCTTGGATGATTTCAGGTCATCGGTAATGATGACACCCAAGACTCTTTCTTCCCTTGTGACTGCCAGCAACTCCCCTCCCAGCCTATAGGTGGCTTCTGGGTTTCTCTTCCCTATGTGCATGATGTTGAAGGGAATCCGCCATGTATCTAGTTCTGGCAGATGTCCCTGCTGGTACTGACCAATCTGTATCTGGCATGTTGAAGTCTCCCATTATCAGAACCTCCCCTTTAGGTGTCATGTTTTGTATATCTTCTAACAGTAACGTGTCTATGTCCTCCCCCTGGTCTGGAGGCCTGTACACAACCCCAGTTCATATGGCTGTCCCATTTCCTGTTTCCAGTGTGACCCTCAGTTCTTCTGGCTCTTTATATGTATTCTGAATTTCTGTAGCTTTGATATTTTCATTGACATAAAGGGCCACGCCACTCCCCTCTTTTTGCATCTCAGTCTCTTCTGAACAGTACATAGCCAGGTTCTGAAGTGTGGTTACTGGTAAACCATGTCTTGCTAATGGCTGCTATGTTCAGTTTAGCCTTTGTCATTATTGCCTGCAGGTCTGGGATCTTGTTTCCCCGACTGCGAGCATTTGTGTACATTTTTTTTTTTTAGTTGTTTAACCAGGTATAGCACACTAAGCCGAAAGCTTTTTTACAGAAGCGACCTGGGAGCACAAGGAGGTTAAGTGACTTGCTCAGGGTCACACAGTATGCAAATGGAAGCTGTGGGATTCAAACCTAGGTCTGGTCTGCTGGATGTCACCAGATTTGCAGCTCAGAGCCTTAGACCACTGCGCTATACTGCCTCCCATACTGCCTACATGATTTTTCATTGGTCAGATTTCAGTGTATTAGTTGTTGGGCGAGGTCCGGCTTTTCTCCTGTGCATTGTATGGAGGTGCCAGACCTTTTTCTTTACCTGGTGATGCAAATGAACTACAAACATGCTGAACTCCTATTTGAGCACTAGCTGAGGGGGAAGGGGTGTTCTTCCCATTCAATGTATTGGGTGCTGCACCCCTCTCCCCATTTGCTAGTTTAAATATTCTGCAAAGACATCAAACTTCTGCCCCAATGCACTGACTCCCTCCTTAGTCAGATGCAGTCCAACAAACTTAAAGAACTTTCACTCCCAAACCTGTTGCCAGTTCCCTACAAACTTGTGTCCTTTTTCCTGGCACCAACCCTTGAGCCACATGTTTAGCTCCCCTATCTCCCCTTCTCTGACCTTCCATCCATCCGTCCCCCTCTCCCAGACTGGCAGGATCTCAGAAAGGAGATTCCAGATTAAATGGATGATAGTTTGTCACCCAGCCTGGTCAGGTGTTCCTTGGTCTCCTTAATTGACCGGCTGGCGAGATTGTTAGTCCAGGATATCAATGTTTTCTCCTGCTTCCTGAACAGTTTTAGCAATGTGGTTAGTGTCTATCCACACTGATGTACCTGGGAGACATCTGACCTTTACCCCTGGCTGGAGATACGTATCAACTCCCCGAATCATGGAGTCTCCTATGATCATAAGTTTTTGGGATTTCCTTTTTGCTTTTTTTGTTTTGGTTCCTGTTTTGGGCGAGTTTTGTTATGCTAGCTTCTGTTTTGCAGTGTCCTGCTCTGCAGTGTCCTCTGCCCCGTTGTTTGATTTGGGAGATAGAGGCAGATACCTGTTTGTAGTTTTTATATGGTTTGTGGTTTGTTACCACTTGTCAATTTTCTGCACACAAGGAGGATGCATTTTGGGCCTGCAGAAAAAAATCTGGGACTCTGTGTCACCACTGCCCACATGACTGAGTGCGCCATTAATTCTGGGGGACTTCGTGTGTGCTGAAACAGTCTTATTTCACTGTGTTACCACTTGTCAGTTTTCTGCACACAAGGAGGATGCATTTTGGGCCTGCAGAAAAAATCTGGGGACTCTGTGCCACCACTGCACGCATGACTAAGTGCGCCATTAATTCTGGGGGACTTTGCATGTGCTGAAACACTCCCATTTCACTGTGTTACCACTTGTCAATTTTCTGCACACAAGGAGGATGCATTTTGGGCCTGCAGAAAAAATCTGGGGACTCTGTGCCACCACTGCACGTATGACTGAGTGCGCCATTAATTCTGGGGTACTTTGTATGTGCTGAAACAGTCTCATTTCACTGTGTTACCACTTGTCAATTTTCTGCACCCAAGGAAAATGCCTTTTAGGCCTGCTGAAAAATCTGGGACTCTGTGCCATTTGTGTGTTGTGTGATTGTTGTGAGCTCATGATGTCATACTAACATTATCAATTGAAGCAGTATTGCAAGAATGTAGTGACAATTTTGAACTGTACTTTTTGATGCTTCTTTACATTGCCACAACCACTAGTTACCGCTGAGTCGAGACTTGAATGATACGCTTCTTTTCACAATTTATGTCTGCTTACTTAGTTGACTACTTTTTTCATGTATGAAAAAAATTGAGCATGCCTTCCAATATTGTTCTGACCAGGTTTGTATTTATTTGCAGCTGCTTTTCAATAAATATTGTTCCGTGGTGTCATAAAACACTGCCTGTTGCATAACTGTTTATATAACTACTAACTGATGTGATGGAGAAAAACAGAGGAAAAACAATGACAAAGACCTGGTCAGCACCAATTTAAAAGGAATGCTCCTTTCATTATTTCATACATGAAAAAAGGTAGTACAGAATACTCAGTTACTGCAAATTCTCGTATCTTTCCAGTCAGTCAGGATGTAAGTAAAGGAAGTAACATAGCATTAAAAAATATAGGTCAGAGTTCTCAACAGATTGTTGCATTGCTGCTTTACAGAGATTCACCACATTACATAGTTATGGTGTTACACATAACCTAATATGTGGGGGCCTTACTCCCAAAGGAATGTTTCTTGCTCCACAGAGAGCAATACATTTCTGTGAAAACCACCTTTAATTTCCTTACAGTGTGTCACGTGATGGAGGAATTACCATTCAGAAAAGCCGTCCACATTCTGCTCCCCTTTCTCAGCAATGTTAGGATGTGATGCCAGGGGGAGCGCAGGTGCCTGCTCCACTATAGTGAATGTCCGGCAGCTATCCTAATGTTTCATTATTTATAATGTTCACTTTGTGGTGAAATGTGGGAGCGTTTCCACAAACAAGGCTCTTCTTACTGGAAATGTGCCCACACGTTTCACCACAAACTGACCATTATAACATAAAGAAACATTCGAAAAGCTGCTGGACAATCAAATAGTCACTGTAATTGAGCACACACCCTTGCTCTTCCTGGCATCACATCCTAACGTTGCTGAGAAGGGAGGCAGAATGTGGGCGGCTTTTCAGAAGTGGAATTCCTCCGTCATGTGACACACTAATGAAATTGAAGGCGTTTTTTACAGAAATGTATTGCACTCTGTGGAGCAAGAAAGATTCCCCTGGAAGGAAAAATGTGTATTATTAAACAACGAAGAAAAAACACACAAAAACAGTACAACACAGTAGTGGGGTGGGGTGGGTCCAGAAAACAATCCTTTACTGTGGCCATGGGATGCCGTGATGGTCCAGCAGCAGGTGCAGCATTGTAACTATTTGTTGCTGCTGTTCTTGTATTGCGTTGACCTGCTCCTGCAAAGCACCAACCCTCTGATTATTCTCTTTCAGAGCCATCCACACCAAGGCGAGGTTGGCCTCTGTTGCAGGGACTGTGGTGGGGTCCACTGCAGGTGGAAATCCAGGTAGTGGGGGTGGTGGTGGTGGTGGTGGAGAGGGTGGTGCTGGTGGCTGTGGTGGTGGTGGTGGTGGTGATGGTGGAGCAGCTGCTGTACTGGCCCTCCTCCTGCTGCAGCGGTGACTGTGACTCACACCCCAGCAGCACCCTCGGCCACTGCCACAGAAGGGCCAGCAGGTGGATGCCTGGCCTCTTCTGTGGCAGCCCGACACTCTGCCTTGTGGTGGTTGAGCACGTGGGTGTGCTGGCCACCAGTCCCCAAATGTGTTCCCCGGGGGTCACAGCGCACCAGCACACTACACAGACGGCACACCGCGACTGTGCTGTCTCCCCCCACAGAGTTAAAAAACTCCCACACTGGGGAGCTGTGGGGGAGGGGAACAGACACAGTCCTCGCACCACCTAGATTTTCCAGGGGCACCTCCTGTGGCTGTGGAGGTGGTGGAGGGGGTGCTGCTGGAGCCCATACAGCTGCTACCGGTGGTGGTGGTAGTGGCAGAGAAGGTGGATGCATAGCAGCCACTTGTGGCACTGGTGCTGCTCCTGCTGTTGCTTCCACATGGGGGGAAGCAACACCCAGGAGTCGAGAGCGGTCCAGTATGACACGACCGCCCCCATGTGTCTGCACTCCCCTCCTCTGACTGCTCCCATGGGCAAGCAACTCGCCTTCTCCAGGGTCCATCCTACCTTCACACTGACACAAGTCCCCAGGACTGACACACACACACACAGTCACACACACACAAAACAAAAAAATCACAAACACAATACAAAAACTAAATAAAGATATAGGGCCAGATATTCAAACTGCGTAATTCTGTGGCGCAAGCCCTTGCGCTGCTCAAAAAAGTTGTGCAGGGGTGTGGCCAGGGTGATATTCAACGGAGTTGCGCTATTGAGCAACTTCTTTGAATATCACCCCCTGGCCACAGCCACTGTGCATGGCGCAATGGAACTGCGCCACTGCAAGTGGTCAGAGTGGAGCATTCAGATGCGGTGGTGCAAGTTCCATTGCGCCATGCGAAACCTGCGATATTCAAAAGGTGACATGCAAATGGGGCCATAATTTATGCAAGGCGATGGGGGCCATTTGCATCTAATTACGGCCCCATTTGCATGCCATTAGCATGCGGGTGCACCGATCCCTGATGACTTGCGCCTGGCGCCCTGCCAGGCAGCAGCCGTCGGGGAGCGACGCCCCCTGCAGCCCAATCGCGGGCATGATAGTATTCCCCCCCAAAGCCCGATCGTGGGCATAACGAAATGAGTCTGATCGCGGGCATAATAGTGGTCCCCCCCATTAGCCCGATCGTGGGCAGAATGTTATCCCCCCATTAGCTCGATCGCGGGCAGAACGTTATTTCCCCACCCATTAGCCCGATCGCGGGCAGAACTTATTTCCCCCCCATTAGCCAGATAGCGGGCAGAACGGTATGTCACTCCCTGAGCAGCCCGATCACGGGCATCAGACTTCCCCTTCCCCCAAAGTCCAATATCCCTGGTGGTCCAGTGGACCGTGAGAAGCCCGATCGTGGGCATAAAGTCAAACCCCTCCCCAAAGTCCAATATCCTGGTGATCTAGTGGCCCCACCCCACACCCCACCCGGGCACAACCACCCCCCGTCCAGCCAGCGGGCGGCAGCACCCGCCTGCCGCCTGCCGCCCACCAACTGACAGCTCGGTAGGGCTGCCGCCCCATTGGTTCAGAGCAAGAGCCAATGGGCATGCAGCCTATACCGACCAAAGGCAGTCCAGATATGAATTCATTCATTCCATATCTGGACTGCCTTATGAGAAGCTGCACGCCCATTGATCTTGCTCTGAACAATGGGCATGCAGCCCTACTCAAGCTGTCAGTCGGCGGGGCGGAGGTGCTGCCACCCGCTGGCTGATGGGGGGCGAGTGGTGGGGCTCCGTGGGTGGGTGGGGTGGGGGGCCACTAAAATCACCAGGGATATTGGACTTTGGTGAGAGGGGTTTGACTTTATGCCCATGATTGGCTTCTCATGGTCCACTGGACCACCAGGGATAATGGACTTTGGGGAGGGGAAGTCTGATGCCTGTGATCGGGCTGCTCGGGGACATACCGCTCTGCCCACTATCGGGCTAATGGGGAATAATGTTCTGCCCGCGATCAGGCTAATGGGGCACTTCAGCCCGCAATCGGGGCATGGGGAGCCGCCAGGAAGAGGGCCACCCACAGGTGGCAGCTGCTGTGTTGCGCCTGCAATGCGGCAGCTCACCTGTGGGTGGCCCTCGACTTGATCCTGTTTTTTTGGCATAAAGTTGTGCAGGCGCAGGTAGGGGGTTGCGCCTGCATAACTCTGCACAGCCCGGCTGAATATCGGGCTCTGCAGTTTATGCATGGTTCCTCCCCCTTCGGTTGCGCATGCCTTCATTATCATTGCGCTGTTGCTCAGTATGATTTGGGGGGGTGCAACTGCCTCCTGCTGAATATCGCAGGATGGCGCATTTCAGACTTGCACAGGTGCAACCTTATCGCGCATGGCTCAACTCTTTTGAATATCTGGGCCATAGCTTTTAAAAAAGCTGTTGGTTTTCTTCACTCAAAGTGACAATCAAGCACTTTCAGTCACTACTACTCTCCTCTACACAAAGCCTTCTCCATCTACAAATGCAAAGGAGAAAGTGAAACTGCTTCTCTGACTCACCTCCTTCCTGCCAGGCTAAAGCATGTGACTCAAAGTACTCTAAGCTATCTGATATGTGGGGGGCTGCCTATTTACTTCTCACTTTGCCTTACTTTGCATTAAGGCATAATGGCAGCGAAAAGTAATAATAATAATGTGAAGTGAGCACTGTGCCCCACTTCGTAGTAGCCCACCAACGCCAAGTGGCTACTTCGCGTTGACTTTGTCAGTGGATTAAAAATTTGCTGCATCTCTACTTTCAGGCAGTTTCCTAAAGATACAGGTTAAGTAAAAATACAAACACACTTCTCATTGCAAAGTCTGGCAATTAACATTGGTGTAATGTGAAACCTCCTTAAAATTGTTTCCAGTTACTAGCTTTTTGTCAGACATAAGTAAAAAGTTCACAAAACATACTGTTTAACTTATAGAAAACTAACATTTCACAGAGAAAGGTGCTTAAGCCACTGTACAGCAGATTGCTTCCATCCTAGGTGGGAGCCATGGAAACATAGAAGTTGTCAGCAGAAAAGGACCCCTTGACCCACCTAGTCTGCCACAAGTACTAAGAGAAAAGGCAGGAACAGTGTAAAGTGAACCCCCCCCCCCCCCAACAGTTATCAGCTTTACAGTATGTCAGCCAAAAGGAGCAAGTTCAGAAAGCATACAGTTTAAATTGTAAAAAGAACTAACTAACCATTTACAAAGTAACTTTAACATTTTATAGAAGAGAATGACCATATTTCAAAAAGCAGACGGCTACCTACAGCACCTAAAGTAAGTGGGAACAGGGAACCTGGGGTTGATTAGTAATGCATTAGCTCCAGGCAGAAAGGCAGCATATGGGGGGGGGGGGGCAGGACAGTTTCTTGAATGCAAGGGATGCACAAAAGTGGATGAATGTGTGACCAATACTGGTGGACCAGCTATGCCAGTATGTGCTTCAGAAAAAGCGAGCGGGACTTACACCAGGAGTGGTGGGTCAACAGCTGGTGGGGATAGCCTGGTTTTCAAAAGTCATGGGGTTCGATGAAAACACAAGAGCTTTCTGGCCTTGCAAGCTGTTGGAAGGATAGTAAGTAAGGCAGTAAAAGTCTGTTTATCTAGTGCCCTATCCCAGAGGCTCTGGATGCTGTACAGGTAAGCAAGGGACATGACATGACATGACATGACATGCTGTATATCAGAAACGTAAACAAAGACACAGTCAATAAATAAATAAAATCCTTATGTAAGTTAAACTACATAGCAGTCTGCTATTTCTGATTTACATCAGCAGTTTGTGAATGCCTCTCAAAAAACAGGAGCCTTTAGTCTCCACTTAAACACCTCCACCAATGGGACCTCCCTCAAAAATTTTGGAAGTGAGTTCCACAGGGCCGAGACAGCCACATAAAACAAATCGATCTCCGGAGGTCTTCAGCGAGGCACTGGGAACCACCAGGAAGCCCTGGGTGGAGGAGTGGAGTGAGTGCATAGGAGGGACAGGAGTCAAGAGGTCACTCAGTTAGCCAGGACCCAATCTGAATAGGACCTTATCGGTGAGCAATCACACCTTGAAGATTATTCTCCATCTCACCAGCAGCCAGTGCAGTTCATGCAGGACTGGGGTCACATGACAAGACCTGGGAAGGCCTATCAACAACCTGGCCACTGCATTCTGCACTAGATGCAGGCGGTGGAGAACCCTCACTGACCCCAAGGTAAAGAGTGTTGTAGTCATTGAGTCTAGATGTTACAAAACCGTGTACCAGCGAGGGCAGTTCATCAGCCAGAATTAAGGCTTTGATCCAGGCAATATTCCTAAGGTGGTAAAAACCACTCCAGCAACTCCACTCCAGGATGGGCACAAGGAATACCTAGGAGGGTTGACCACTGTCATCCAATTAGCCTCAGCTTGCTGGAGCAGGTTTGGGGTTATATGGAGCAGGTGTGTTCACCCATATCAAAAATGTATTGTTCAGAATGACCTGTTTGATGGTCTTTCGTGGGACATTCTGGATATCTGAGTTGGTGCAACCAAACAGGGAGGTCAGGAAGGATGTGGTCTTGGCATACAAAGAGACAATCTTGACAATGGAAGGGATGTTACTGTAGATCCAGAAGAGCAAAACAACCTGGCCTCTGGTTGCTGGTGCAGTCTTGGAGCACTCCTTGGGACACCATGGAACATTCAGTTGGAACTGCAAAAGTACGTAGCCATGAAACCTGATGGGGGCTGTTCTTTCATCATGAAGATGGAAGCCCTTTGACGGTACTTCAGTTTCGATATAATCTAGGCAGGGCCATGAAGGGGTTGGGATTGAGCTTGCTGAGTTCAGTGCCCATTCCTTTCACATCATGGCAGTGACAAATGCAAGAGCAGTAAGGTTGCCAGACACCCCAGATAAAGGCATTGGGGCAATGGAGGTTGCAGGCCTTTGAAAAGTAAGTTCATCCTTATTTGCTGTAACTTTGTGTTTACCAACAGGTGGCAGATCTCATATGAAGTAGGCATAGATTTGCGGGCACTCTTTCATTCATTGAGCAACCAGAAGGGCCAAGCAGATTCTGGGAGATGAGAACTACTTCCTGGACCCATAACAGCAGCATGGGTAGTTGATGGAGCACATAAGAAACAGATGGAAAGACTTTTTGCCATGCATCATGGCAGATGCCCATTAGCAATGCCCTCCTGAATGATGATTGTCCATTTGGTGGGGGAAATGACTTGGGGTTGGTAAAATCACTGGGTCTGATTTGCCAGATAAAAGATTATCTCCATTTCTTATGGCACTGTTGGCTAGAGGTAGCATTGATATGGTTGCACATCGTGCAACAACACAAATGGTGGCATGTGAGGGACCCTTCAGCAATTGAGAAGTCTCTCAGGGTGGATAACATGTCTATGCACAACTTTATGACCTCGATAGGTGGTATGGTGCTGTGGCATGATGAAACTGCAATCAGATTTTTGCAGCTGTATGCAAGAGATGGGGTACATTTGTCTAATGTAGGTATGGATAGGTTTTTAGCTGATATACAGTGTGTTCTGGAGAAATGTTATCATGCCTTGCTTTGGGGGTGGTCTGTAGTCATCATGTGGCACCATGGAGGTCTCTCAAGTAGATTAATAAGGGGGTGATGGAGGAAACCTGCCACTGACACAAATGGGTTCCTCTTGAGGCTTGCAGGAGGTGAGGCCTTAATAATGTTGAGGCCTACAGGCCAGTCAAAGGACAGTATCCTTATGTTTTGGCCTGCGTGTGTAGTGCCCTTTGATGGAGGTGCATGGCACATTGCTCAGGAGATGCCCCTTATGCCTTGGAAGCCATAGTCCCATAGTCCCTCCAAGACCTTGCCCCTTTTAATAAATGGCAGGTATATCTAGAGTGTTCCCTATGGGTAGGTGAACTAACCAGTGGAAGGTTCAGACTGTATAAAAAGAGGCTTGCTGACACTATCAAGCTGTACATGTCATGGTACTTCCTGTTATTGGTTGTTTAAAGGGACACTGTCAAATTCCCAGGCTCAAATTTTACCTACTGTGGAAAACACACTGCCTGGTTGTACACTCCATGCAGAAGATGCTGCTGCTGCAGCCAGTAGTTTGACTCTGTTATGATTTTTCTCTTATTTGGCATAAATTCTAAATCTTCACGGTCCACTGAAAAGCTGTGCGCTGCTTGGGGAATGCGGTCACATTTCTAAATGGCAGCCAAGTGCCCGGAGGCTCGTGTATGCCTCCCAATACTCGAGTTCAGCTAAAGCAGTATTTGACACAAGAATGAAAGCTGAACTCTGGAAAGTTGCTTTTATGTGTAAATGAGGACCGTAACTGGTAAAAATCACGGTCAGAAAGTCGAGCCTTAATACTCCGCATGTGCGCATACATATGTATGTGTATCAGCACATGTCCAGTATCGCGGCTCAACTTTCTGACCATGATTTGTAACAGTTACAGCCCTCATTTGCACATAGCAGCAACTTTCCCGAGTTCAGCTTTCATTCCTCTGTCAAATACTGCTTTTAGCTGAACTTGGGGGTTGGGAGGCATGCACGAGCCACCAGGCACTTCGCTGCTCTTTAGAAATGTGACCGCGCTCCCCAAGCAGCGCACAGCTTTGCAGCAGACCATGCAGATTTAGAATTTATGCCAAATAAGAGAAAAATCATAGCAAATTCCAACTACTGGCCGCAGCAGCATCTTCTGCATGGCGTATACAACCAGGCAGTGTGTCTTCCACAGTAGGTAAAATTTGAGGCTAGGAACTTGACAGTGTCCCTTTAAGCAATAAGGCATGACAGGGTGTGTTATTATGTAATAACGTCACTCCTCGGGTGGGTTGAAGCTTGAAAAGCAAAGAACTACATGCACCAATCAAGGATGGTCACTATTAATACTGATATATAAATATCTAAATGTATTAAGGTTGATAATTGCAAAGGGGGGTTAACAGGGCAAAAATAATTATCTAAGCCCTTGTCATGTTCGTTTTTAATACACCTCACTTAATAACGGTAGCTATTAAGGCTGATAAGCAGGGTCCTAGACAAACAATTAATAGCCTTTGTGCAAGCTCCTCTCTATTGCCACACTAATACAGGATGCTTGGCAGATTGCAAAAAAAAAAAAGCTTTTTAAAAATAGGACCAAGAGTACAGTAGGTCACATACACCACTTATTTGAAAGGATCAAAGACAAATTGGCACCGGAATAAAACAGAGAGACACAGATGCAGTTGGTGTGTATTTTATGGACGAAACATGCCATGACGGAGTGGGTGAGGTGGAAGGGGGGAGGGGCCAGAGAAGGGGAGAGGGGAAAGAAAGAAGAGAATGAGTTAGAAAAAAGAAGGATTAACGGAGTGCAAAATTCTATCACATTGACTTGCTAACTATGTCCTCAAAAGAAGCCCCTGTCATTTATCAATACTTATATACATGTTAATTCTTACCATAACTTGAAAACTCTTAAAGATAGGGCAAAAAACTTGTAGCAGACAGTATGTCAAACCGATAAGAAATTGCAAGTAAACCACATAGTATTATAAGCTTAATGGTAGGGATACACTGTTCCCAGTTTACAGTTTTATTGAGCTTGTCAACTATTACATCATGCAAACCCCTGACAATTGTATTTGGCTTATTCACTTTGCCCCCAATTTAAGCCCATATTGAAAACTAATATTTAAAACTAAGAGATGGCATATCCTAGCTATGGCTGTAGAACTCTAAAAGACACGGCAAAGAAACAGAGAATGGTCTTAGAGTTCTATAGCATAGCTAGGATTGGCCATATTTTAGTTATAAATAATGGTATTCAATATGGGCATACATGAGGGCACAGTGAATAAGCTCATACAAACTGTAAACTGGGAACAGCGTATCCCTGTCATTAGGCTTATAATACTACGTGGTTTACATGTAATTTGTTATTGGTTTCACATAATGTGTGCTCCGAGTTTTTTGCCATCTTTAAGAGTTCTCAAATTATAGTAAGAATTAATCAGTCAATCTTTATTTACCAGGAGAAAACACAGTTGAGCAAGCTCATTTACAAGGCGGTTCTGGGCGGACAATTAAAAAAGGTAGATACAGTGTAAACAAAACAAGGAAAAATACAGTGAAGGGTATAATCAAAAGGGTTGAATCATATGTAATAGGGTTAACAGTGTCAAAGTACAATATGCATGTGAACAGTTCATAAATACATACACGTCAATCAAGCCAAAATTCAGAGTACATACAGAAACTAAGAGTACTAATTGTCATGACAAACAACATACAGGGACGTGGCAGGGGTATCAGAAGTTGGGCAATGGGCAGGAGATCGAAGATAAGATGCAGAGGCAGTGGTGGGGTAGGGAGGGAGAGGGTGAAGACAAAGATATAGTGGGATAGGGGGTATCACTTGGTGGCATAATTCGAAGATGTAGCTAGTACCAAAGGTGGGGTGAGAGAAAAAGGCAAGTGGGGTGCAGTGAAGTAGAGTTGGATGAGTCAGGAGAGGGGGCTGCAGAGCAGTGAACAGAGAAAAGATGTCAGAGAGGGACCATTAACAGTGATGTCACAACACAGTGGGAGTAAGTGCTGCCGAAGGGGGGAAGATTGGGTGATGGGAGTACAGACACTGGGAGGTAGAGTAGAGGGGGAGAGGGAGAGGGGGGCAGTGGAATAGGGGATAGTGAGAGGATGTGTCAGGGAGGGAATGAATACAGGGTTGTTACAGCACAGTGGGGGGGGGGAAGTGCTAGAGTAGGTTTCTTCAGTTTCACCTTAACATGTATTAAATATGTGTTGGCAATTGACAGGGGCTTCTTTTGAGGACATAGTTGGCAAGCTGATCTAATAGAATTTTGTACTCTATTCTTCCTTTTTCTAACACGTTCCCTCCTTTCTTTCCTCCTCCCACCTCCCCCCCCCCCTTCTCTTTGTCCCCCTTTCACCTCCCACACACCTTCCTGGCTGTTCAGTCAACGTAATATACACCAGCTGTATCAGTGTTTCTCTGTTTTATTCCAGTGCTGGTTTGTCCTTGATCTTTTCAAATAAATGGCGTATTTGACCTACTGTGCTCTGGGTCCTATTTTTAAAAAGCTTTTTTAGCAATCTGCCAAGCATCCTGTATTAGTGTGGCAATAGATAGGAACTTGCACAAAGGCACAGCATCCTAATTGTCTAATTTCTTTGACATGTTACTTAAAACTTTATTTTTTGACAGGCTAGAACTTTAAGTCCAAAAGGGCCTGTCTACAGAGTTGTCCTGTATGCACAAAACACAAAACAATAAACAATAAGCAGACCATACATACATCACAAAATGACTGTTGTCAACATACAATAGATAATACAAACATGCATGATTAGTTCCAAATCAAGCACACTCTTGATGGTAAAATGTGTTGATGTCTGACTTAAAAGTAGATAGCCTGTGTTGGTTCCTGATTGATGGAGGTATTTGATTCACAAGACTGCAGTTGAGTGATGGAAAGTCATTTGTCCAAACCTTGTTCATATGTTAGGAATATTTAAGCCTCGATGGGTTACTTCTCTTTGCCCCTTTTCGCCCCTCTACCATCCCTTCCCTGTTTTTTTAATTATTTGTCTGGGACCTTGCTTATCAACATTAATAGCAACCATGATTAAGTGGGGTGTATTAAAAGTGAACATGACAAGGACTTAGATAATTTTTTTTGGCCGGTTTGTTACTCCCCCTTTGTGATCATTAGCCTTAAAGAGCAGCTGACGATTTCAGGAGAACCTTAGCAAAACATAATATTTAGACATAGTTCAGCTTGTATTTTACATTAGTTCTGCATTTCTCCTCCCCATTATTTATCACTTAGGTTATTTGCATGAAAACAGGATCTTTGCTCCTGAAGAGTTCATCTACTCCTGTTGCTTTCTCCTTACCTGATATCATAATGCACTGCTTGTGGCATCACAGTTACTCCCATGGCAACAGAATGTGATGTCACAACAGGGGATTATGACTTGAAGTTGGGAGTAAGCTATAGCGGCAGATGAATTCTAAGGGACAAATATGTATTCATGTAAATTTCCTCAGTAATAAATTATAGGGAGGAGAAATCTATAGAATATATATGGAATGCAAGCTAAATTGTACCTAAGTTTTTCAAAGTTTTCTTTGAGGTGTCAGCAGCTCTTTAATACATTCAGATATTTATACAACATCAGTATTAATAACGATTGTCTTTCATTGGTGCATATTTAAAATGAACATGACAAAGGCTTAGATGTATTTATTTATTAATTTATTGAAATATTTCACCAGGAAGACACACTGAGCAACAAGTCGCTCGTCTCCTGGTGCGACCTGGGGGGAAGGGGTACAACTGGAATGAGACATTAGACATTCAAGCTACAGGATCAACATTAACATACAGTTGTAAGGCAGGTGTTACAAACAGTGTCACGAAAGTGTTGTGCTTAACATGTTGAAAGGAGTGGACAATAATAAGTACTGAGTTAATAAGTAACAAGTGCTTGCCAAAGAAAGGGGGAAAGGGAGGGAGGGGTGAGGTGGGGGAGGGGGAACAGTCATGCCCCTGGAGACCCCTTCAGGATTCGAGTAACCCTGCAAGGGGACTGGGGGGATCAGAGAGAAGGGGAGAAAACAGTGTCCCAAAGAGACCCCTTTAAGGTGGTGGGGGAAAAAGTAAAGGAGACATTCAAGCCCCTTGGGGGGTAGGAGAGGGACCCATAGAGAGCATTCTGAGTCCTTTACATTCTGTAAGAGATCAAGGGAAGCCAATAAGGGGGAGCAATTTTGGGGAAGGGGAGAAGGGGTCTGGATGTGCACAGGGTAAAATGAAGATGACTGTAGGGGGGGTAGGGTTTGTCTAGGTCTTAGAGGAAGGAATTAGGAAGGGACATGGCAGGAGCAGCTAGGTGCAAGGTAATTATTGAGGGCAGAGCTGATGGAGTAGGTGGAGAAAGAGTGTCGGATTTGGGGGGATGGAATTCCACATTTTTGGGAAGCATTGAGAGTAACTGGATTGGCTGATTTGGGTGGATCTGCAGGGGACAGCCAGAGTACAGGAGTCAGTTGATCTAAGGGAATGGGAGGGTGGGGGGTGTTACAAAGGAGGGGGTGAGGTAGGAAGGGAGCTTAACTAACCAGTGCTTGGAGGTGAATTTAGCACAGTGGGAGAGTCACCTGTTTATAAGAGGGGGAAGGATAGGGCATGATAAAGATCACAGTGATGGATGCAAGGGGGGCATCCAGGGCAAAGCGGCAGAAGGAATTGAAGAGGGTGTCCAGTCTGGCCAGGGAGGACTTAGTGGCAGCACCATAGACCACATCACAGTGTCAAAAATGGGCAGTATCATCTTCTGAACAAGTTCACGCCTAGCCATAGGAGGGATGCAGCTACGGTTCCTGAACAGGGCACCAAGCTTGGAGTGCATTTTTTCTGTATGAGCGTCACATGTCCAGAGAAGTTTAGGTGTTGGTCCAACCAAACACCTATACCTGCTGAGATGTGTCCTGCAGTCTCTGAAGGGTGTGAAAGGGTAGGAGGAAGCCTAGAGTCTCTGCCTTGTATCAAAGGTCATGGAGACAGTCTTTTTGGCATTGAGGAAAAGTTTATGGTTAGCAAATCAGAGCTGAACCTTGTTGAAGTCTTGCTGTAAACTAGTTGTAACCTTAACAGGACAGGAGCCAGATGCATACAGGACTGTATCATCATACATATGAATAGCGGAGGATGGTGAGCAAACAGAGGGAAGGTCATTTAAGAAGATGGAGACTAGGAGGGGCCCTAATACTGAGCCCTGGGGGAGCTCGAGTTCTAATCGGGAGAGGCGGGGAAGTGGCATCCAAGATCTTAACTGATTGGGTTGTACCAATAAGGTAGGTCTTGAACCAGTTTGTGGTGGAAGAAGATAGGTCAGCTGCTGGGAGTGAGTTGAGGAGAAGGGAGCAAGAGATGGTGTTGAAGGTTGACAAAATGGCAGAAATAATTTGCCCATTGTCCATCCCGGTTAGGATGGAGTCTGTGAGCTGTAGGAGAGAGGTGGTGAATGAGTGTTTTTTTCCTGAAACCAGACTGGAAAGGGGTGAAAAAGGAGGTGTCGGATAGAAAAGAGGTGAGTTGGAAGAGGACAATGTGTTCTTGAAGCTTGGCAAGGATAGGGAGGAGAGAAATGGGGCGATAGTTGCCAGGGGAAGAGGAGTCACCCTCTTTGGGTAGAGGGAGGACCACAGCATGTTTCCAAGAAGAGGGGACAGAGGCAGTAGAGAATGAGAGATTTGGGGTTAATGAGAGGGTAGGCAATGGCCATAAAGAGAGAGAGAGAGGGGTTTGGGTCAAGGCCATCAGGGCAGGCACCTTTAGAGGGGTTGATGGTGAGGAGGGCACTTAGGACATCATTTGGGGCTACAGTAGCGAAATAGAAGGGAAGGTGGGAGGGTGGTGGGGGGCACACTGGTGGAGGGTGGGGAGGAGATGGGTAGGAGGGGAGGGATTTTAGTAGCTCAGTGGCACAGGAGGTATAGTAGGAGTTAAATTCTGCAGCTACAGCTGGTGGGCCGGTATTAAACATTTGTTAACTGGGAAAGGCACACTGAGCCGAGGCTAGATTCCAGGTGTGACCCAGGGGCAGGGGAGTGGAGGAATACAACATTACCAAGTACAAATAAGCCATGTTACAGTGTGGTTTACAAGGCACAGGTAAACATTTAGGTTGTGCAAATGCAGTTACATAGCAGTCGTTAAGAGCAAAATACAACATATGGGGTACAATTACAAGAGATAGCAGGTTGCAGGATCAAGGACGTTGTGAGATAAGTGCTTTGTGGGGGTATCTTTCAGTGGTAGAGAGGAGTGGAGCAGGAGCAGGTTCAATTGTGACAGTGATGGGGGGGTGGAAGAAGACGAAATTCTTGCTTGCAGGCAAGGTGGGAGGAGGAGCTTCTAATATGGGGGGAAAGATTGTTCCATAAACTGGGGAGCTGATAGGAGAAAGCAGCTTTGCCGGCTGAGGAAGCTGGTCAAGGCAGGGTGAAGTATCTTCCATGTCTGTGCCTTAGTTCATAGGGGGAGGGAGAGTTTGGGGAGAGACTGTCCATCAGGTAGGAGGGAAGCATGTTTAACTAAAATTTAAGATATGAGAGAGAGGGATTGTATATAACGTCTGTGTGACAGTGGGGGGAGGTCAAGGAGGGAGTAAAGATCACAGTGGTGAGTTTGAAGGGGTGAGCTTGTTGCGAAGCAACAGAAAGAGTTTAGGAGGGTGTCTAGCCTGAACAGGGTGGTTACAGGGGCAGAACTATAGACCACATCTGCACAGTCGAAGATGGGGAGGATAATTTTAGATAGGATTTCCTGTCTGGCTGGTAGCGGGAGAGAGTCTGTTTGCTGGTATAGCATCCCAAGTTTGAGGCATAATTTTGAAACGGTGGCATCGATGTATGTAGAGAAGGATAGCAGTGGATCCAGTCAAATGCCAAGGTATTTGTATTTTATTACCTGGTCTAGAGGGGAGCCATCCAACGATGTGATAGGGGGTTGGGGAGGTGATCTGCTCAAGTTTTGCGCTGTACCAAAAACCATGGAGATTGTCTTGGAGGCATTTTCTTTCAGTTGGTTTAGTCTGAACAATTGCTGGATACTGTTGAAGTAATTTTGGAGGGTAGCTTGAGCTTCCTGTATTGTTGGACCAGAGGTAAAGAGGATAATGTCATCTGCATAAATGTGTAAGCAGGATTTGGAGCAGGAGGAGGGAAGGTCATTAATGAAGAGGATGGGACCAAGGACTGAACCTTGGGGGATTCCCGCCAAGATGGGGGGGGGGAGTGATGTCGGCAATTTTAACTGATTGTTGCCTTAGAGAGGTAGGACTTAAACCACTGGACAGTGATAGGGGCTAGCCCAGCTGCTTTTAGCTTCTGCAGAAGGAGGGGATGGGGGATACGGAGTCGAAGGCCTTAACCAGGTTGACAAAAACAGTGGCAGTTAGGAGGCCCTGGTCGGAGGCAGTGGGGATGTGGTTTGTGACCCGTAGGAAGAAGGAGATGGTGGAATGTTGTTTTCTGAAACCTGGTTGGTGGGGAGAGAGGAGGTTGTTGTTGGCGAGGTGCTCTGATAGTCTGACATGAACTAGGGATTCCTGGAGCTTGGCTAGAGCTGGAAGGAGGGAGATAGGCCTGTAGTTGTCAGGAAGGGAGGGGTCACCGCCTTTGTGGAGAGGGATTATGCAGGCTGATTTCCAGGCCTGTGGAACTGTTCCTGTGGAAAAAGAGAAATTTAGTATGTGGGTGAGGGGCTTGGTGATAGCATGAGATCCATAGGAGCTTTGGGTGGATCCCATCAGGGCTAGATTTAGTGGTATTAAGTGATTAGAGGGCATTAAGGACATCTTGCTCAGAGATGGTGGGGAAATGGAAATTGTTGTTGTTGTTGAGGGATGGGGTGGAGATAGATGGGGGAGGCCCAGGTGGTAGGGCACAGGATGTGAAGAATTTGTATTTATTACTGCCTTGTCTGGAAGTTCCCTTTTGTGATCACCAACATGTATTTATATATTTATATAGTAGCTGTACTGCACTACACATTTAGTGAATTGACAAGGGTCTGTAGTTATGCCTTACATAGTGGGCTTATTATAAGACTCATTTCATTTTTTTCCTTTCCCCCACCTTTATTTGGTATATGGTTTTATTTCTTATTTAGATGTGCTAGCTTTATGGGAATCATGCTGGCACCACCTCATTGCTTGCACCTGCTTTTGTTTAATTATCACGCACATATACAGTCTGGTGGTGCTTGGGTGAATCAGTCTTGACAAAGTGCTTGTAGTGCCAAACTGTTGACTGGATTTTGGGAGAGGTCTGTGTGCTGTCATTGATCTTTGCTGATTTTTTATAGTTTGAATAATAAGGTCTGAAATATTTTACATTTGTGTTATAAGTTTTTGGAGATTGTGAGTGCCCTGTCGTTCATGGATGAAATGATTTGTAGCTTGAGCTGCACCAGCACACTTGGGCACCGCAAGTTAAGGACTGCAATATTGCCCTGGTGTCTAGTGGCACCCCTCATCCTCCAATCACCATTCCTATATTTATTTAATCTTTCCATGGTGTCTAGTGGCACCATCCACCCTCCTATTGCCATCCCTGTAAAGTCTTTGTCTTTCCCTGATGTCTAATAGCACACCCCACCCTCCAATTGCCATCCTTGTAATTATTCTTTCCATGGTGTCTAGTGGCACCCCCACCTGCCGATTGCCAACACTGTAATTTTGTAATGTTTCCCTGGTGTCTAGTGACACCCAAACCACTCTGATTACTGCCCCTGTATTTTGCAATATTTCCCTGATGTCTAGTGTCACCCCACACCCTCTGATCATCATCCCTGTAATGTTGTTGTCTTTCCCTGGTGTCTAGTGGCACCCCCTACCTTCCAATCACCATACCATAATGTTGTTCACTTTCACTGGTGTCTAGTGGCACTCCCACCCTCTGATCACTGTCCTCATAATTTTGTAATGTTTCTCTGATGTCTAGTGGCTTCCCCCACCCTCCGATCACAGTCCCAGTGCTTGACTGACCTGTAGTAAAGAAAACCATCCCTTGATGTCTTTTTTCTCACCTGTAATAAAGAAAATGGTCCCTCGCTGATCCGATCCCCCACCCCGACCTCCCACTGAGCACCCGCTCCTCCTCACCCTCACACTCCCTCACTCATTTGAACAGGTCCCAGGGCAAATATCCACTCTCCGATTGAAGACATGTCTTGCTGCTAGAACTGCTGGCTTCAATATAAGAAACTAAGGTAAGTGTGGTTCAATGTATTTACAATGGGGTTCTGAACGTTAATGCACAACTTTGTCATTTTTACATGTTTTGACCCCAAAGTTTAAACATGGCATTTTTGGGACCGCAACTCATGACCAATGATGGTGAAATTTAATTAATCAAGCACAAAAGGCAATTTCTTGGTTGCTTGGCGACATCACCTTTCAGACATGAGTTGAACATTTTCACCACTCTTATTCATTAGGTGGGGTCATAAGAAGGCTATATTGACAATCTGGGATCAAAATATGTAAAAATGGTAAAGTTATGCACATCCATTGAAATTTGACTGCACTCACTCATAGCTTTCATAATTTTAAATATTTTGACCACAAATTTTCAACATAGCCATTTTGTTACACCACCTTATGAATGTGACAGCTGTCATTTTTCAGATCCTGGCCAAACTGTGGCAATAATATCAAAAGACCTGCTACTGAAGTTTCTACAGATTCCAACAACAAACATTGAGTGAGACATACAGTACTTAACAAACTACCTATCCAATGCACTGTGACAGTCAAACATACTACCATCACTAACATTTTATCGCATAACTATGATGTTGTCAATGAACATCCCACTTCATACATTTGATGAGCCAGTGGAGCCTGTACCACAACCTTCCACAACCACCACACCACCAAGAATCAAGAGAAGAAAACTGCACTGATACCAGGAACATTTCCCTCTACTCCACTGTGTCTACAATTATTATGGAATACTTGTACAAAAGAAAAGCAACTTCATTGCAAAAGAATGGGTTACTGCATGACAAAACTATGCAACTCTGCCATTACAAATCAATGTTCACAGTTTTATCCCCACACTGAACTGTATATGTGTATTATAACCCATGGAAAATGTTCAGAATGCTATAAAATATATTGATATAATATTTCCAGCATTCCACAAGCTTCTGTTTAGTCATACCAGATGGGAGCTGGGGAAACATGATTGCCTCGATGGAGGTGGGGAACCTTGGTGAACAGTGGCTGGCATGTAGGTGCCCCTTTCTCAACTCCACCCAGAGTTACCTTCCACCTTCCCATTCCCATCTCTTAACTCCTTCCTGGTAGAGCCCCCTTCAGTCCTAATCCTCTTCATCACCCTATCCCACCTCGTTTTGAAACTGGCCACCGTCTTTGCTGCCATCACCTCCTTTCATAGCTGATTCCACTGTTTTACCACCCTTTTAATGAAAAAGTGCCTCCTCATTTCCTTCTTGAATCTACCCCCCCACCAATTTAAGGTTATGTCCCCTTGTTTTACCCTCTTTTCCTTTTTTTTTTTATGGAGATGTTTGCTCCCCCATTTCCCCTGTGCCTTACTTGGCAACAGAGGGAGACATAAATGTTTTCTGTTTTTTTCCCGTTAACCCATGACCCCAAAACTCAGTCATGCATACATGTGGAGCCACACACATGTGCTGCGACTCTGGTGATGGCCCCTTCCTCCCATCCGGACTATTGCCAGGTCTCCCTTGGGCTTGGGACACCAGGAGGCGGCCAAGAGCCAGAGAGACCTCACTTCCCACCCTGGAGAGGAGAGCTGCTGGTCAGCAGCTTGATCCAGCTCCTTACCCTTACCCCCCAGCCAGCCCCAGGCAACACAAGTCTGTTCCGCAACTTGGGTCACCAACGTGGTGCAAGGTGTGGCGTTCCAGTGCCTCATCCCTCAGTGCCACCAGTCTGGCCCTTACCCTCCTTCCTTAAGTTAAAGATGCCCTCCAGACCAACCTTGTTTATGCCCTTAATGAACTTGAAGGTTTCAATCATATCCCCCTCTCCCTTTTGTACTTCAGGGTGCACATGTTCAGTTACCTCAGCCTCTCCTCACATGTTTGTTTATGTACAAATCACCCTGGGCCAAGTAAAAAAACTTACTATAAAATGTGTCTACCTCCCCCCAATCCCCTATCTGTCTCTCTCCCATCCCTTATTTTCTCTTGGTCTAGCTCCCCCCCCCCGGCTTGGTGTTATGTGGGCATTTCAATATCAGTTGGTTGGGATAAGGAGCTGGTACCACTCACACCTCTGTATCCGAAGCCTACCTATCTCAATTAATAAATGAACCCACCAGGCTCAATGTTAAATCTGGCATTCTCTTTTAGACTGGGTCCTTACCAATAGCTGGCTAGGGGAGAAAAAGCTGAATAAAAAAAATTATCTCAGGCTGATCCATGCAGGGGTCAGATTACATTTTGTGGCTACTAGCCAGCTGGGTAGTAGCTTGCAAAATCCACAAGCCACACAGGCTTTTCTACTGGCCTTGTTGATCTATTTATTGAAGCATTACCTTTTGCAGTACAAGCCCTCCTGGCTACTAAAAAAAAGGTTTTTGACTATCCCAAAAGAAAATCTAATAGCATTTGGCTAGTGGACTGGTGCCAATTTTGACCCTGTCCTTGAACATCCACATGTGGTCACACAGTTGACAGTACTGGAATAGACTGCCAGGACCACCCTCCCAGTACACACACACACACACACACACACACACACACAAACACACACACACACCATGGCAAACATCTGGCATTGACAAATGTGTGTTATAAATCTCCTCTGCTGAGGTTACCTGTTGAATGTACACACAAGAGTCATACTGTAGATGTATTAGGATGGTGCTGCCATGTTTCTGATGGTAAACAGCACAACACCGTACCAAGATATTTCATTTGTGTCATGGTGGACATGGCATGGGAGTGGAAACGTTTAAAAACTTCAGTATTCCGTATCTTGGTGAAGGAATGAAAATAAAACTGAAAAGAAAAATGTCTATCTTGATATTTTTGCCAGGTAAACTTGTTGCTAAAAAAGTATATGGGTATGAACAAATACTGCTGTTTAAGTAACTACTTGTCATATGATTATGATTAATGGACCTTTCACACATAAATGTTTCAGACATTTAATTAATGGTTGTGTTTTCATTTCAGTTTTTTTCAGCAACTGTTTTTGTTAAAATGTCAGCAGTTGAGCAAGACAGTGGAAAACCTGTTGCTCCAAGTGTTGCAATTACAAACAAATTATTCATATTCAGGTCATCATGTATCAGTGAAGAGCTCTATAGCAGAAAGACTTTGGCATGCAGACAGTGCTGTCATTCCTCACATGTAGGGTAGTACTGGAATATTAACTAAACCTTTATGTGAAGGAGGACTGTCTTTAAGGGGAAGGTGCTGTCAGAGGAATTGTACATGTGTAAACAAAAGTAGGTCAGAGTAAGTACTGGAGGGCCAACTTTTGCACACATTTCTAGACAGGGTGGATTAAATGTTTTTGTCCATTGTAACTATTGATTTCCCTATTTTTTTCTCATTTTGCAGGATAAACTAACAGCCAAATGTATATTCCAAGAACAGTTCAAGGAGTACATGCTCTCTAATCTCTATAAACACAGCGACAATGGGTGGTGATACTCTGTAGCCCTGAACAAAGATGGCAACGCCCGAGATGGGGCCCGATCCGAAATGCATCAGGATTTCAGACATTATCTGCTATTTATTTAATTGAATTTTGATAACCAGGTGGGTCCACTGAAACAGTCATGTCCCTTTTTCAGGGGTGACTCTGGGAATAGAGACATTCCAAAGCGATGTACAAATGCAGGTAAATGCAGGAGGTAAAAGCATAAATCAAGAGAGTAACAATAATTAAAAGAAGAACAATGCAAAATGTATATACAAATATATGCAAAAATATATAGGTGTGTTGAGGCGTAAACAGTCGGTTTCCACAGCCTTAGGTCGATGATTCCATGCTGGTCCAACAGGATCAAGACGCAAAGATCCTATGGCTGTGTTTGGGCCATCATAATGAAGGCAGGGGACTGCTCTCATAGAGCTGGAAATATTGGTCTAAAGATCTTACAACTGATAACAGTACATAGTACAATAACTGCAAAATATATACAATATATATGAGAGGGAAGAGGTGGGTGCAGGAGAGGGAAGGGGCATAGGAAAAAATAGGAATAGATAGGGGAGTCAGACTTGGAGAGGGGTGAGTGAGAGAAGGAGGGAACACTAGGGTTCAGGAAGAGGTTGATGTAGAGGATTGGACAGCCTTTAAATGCAACTGAGGTAGTATAAAGGGTTAGCGGAGGGGGTTAGGTATAGTTGCCACTGTAGATTGGGGGGAGAAGATGTCCTTAAATCTTTTTTTGACCAGGGGGAGGGACATACATGACAGTATGCTATGTGGGAGATTATTTCATTTTTGGGGTGTTGAGAAGGAGAAGGATCGCCTACCAATGACTAAGTGTACTTTGGGTAGGCTCAGCAATGGGAGGTGGGAGTGTCAAAGGGTTCTAGAGAAGGATTTCAGAGTGAGCAACCCAGATAGGATGGGTGGGGAAGGAAGATGGGTGAGTTTGAGTGTTGAACATAGCACAGGGAAGTCCATTCTGGGCTCAAAGGATGGCCAGCCTTGTGATTTAAGAACATCACAGTGGTGTGCCCGGGTTGATGCAGCGTCTGCAAGTGAGCCACCCTATGGTAGGCCTGTTAGAACTTGGCCAAGATGGTGGTCCTGACTGAGTGGATTACGGATGCACCATAGAATAAACCTGGTAGGAGGGTGGCTGAGGCAATGGCCCTTCTAGCGAAGGGAGTAAGGTAGGGTGAGGTTCTGTGGAGGAGGCCAAGTTTCTGATTGGTGGTTTTAATAACGCTATTCACATGTGAGTCAAAGGATAAGTGTTGATCAAGAGTCATATCCAGATATTTGAAAGATCCTACACCTTCCAGAGGCAGACCAGAGGAGGTGTTGATGATAAGAGAGGACTGAGAAGTCGAGGCAAAAGATGTATGGCAGAACAACATTGATTTAGTTTTTTTAGTATTTAGTACCAATAGGCTGCACTTGAACCAGTCTTTGAGTTGTTGAAAGTCATTTTCCAGATTGGATTTGATGGAGGAGATATCTGTGCCATGCCGATATTAAGATGGCATCATCTGCGTAGAGCTGGAGAGATGCCTCCCCCCCACAGTTTAGAGGCAAGTCATTAATAAAGATTGAGAAAAGCAAGGGCCCAAGAATAGATCCTTGGGGGACCCCATCAGTGATTGGAGATAGTGAGGAGAGGGCACCCGATCATTTGACACATTGGAAGTGGTTGGATAAATAGTTTGAGATCCAGGAGAAGGAGTTGGAGTTGAGACCTAGTGATTACAACTTGGAGATGAGGAGGGAGTGGTTAACCAGATCAAAGGCCTTTGTAAGATCGGTAAAGACAGCTCCCATGGCACTGTCTTGGTCCATGGCTTGGAAGATGTTAGAGGTGACCTTCAATAGAGCAAATTCGGTCCCATGAGAGTTCCTGAAGCCATGTTGGTGTATTGTAAAGGCATTAGTCTGTTCGAGGAAAGACCAGTAGACCTCGACAGTGTCCAAACTGTACAAGGATCTAATAGGATATAGTTGAAAGGATACTGTTTTTAATGGGGGAATCAATCCTCCTTACTTTGTTTCCATGGGAACAAAGATTGCAGGACAGCTCCCTGAAGATACCAGGCTCTTGGGGGGCTGTCTAGAAAGGGTACAGTAGTGGAAAGCTTGGCCTACAGTTCTGTAAAGCAGCAAACAATGCAGGATTTCAGATGATGATGAAGATGAGCTGTAACAGCTGAGCAGCCCCTTGCAGTTCAGATGGGATGCTACATTGCTCATTCTACAGGTGGAAACTGAACTTGAACTGCTGGTGCTGCTTCTGCAACAGTCACTTTTTTTGGAGATCTGAACAAAAGACTTGCCGCATGACTAGCACTTAAGGATGGATACAAGGAGGGAACAGAGGAAAATGCAGTCCTTCAGAACATGGGTGTCTGTTATAGATGCTGCGATCCTGCACAAAACTGGTGCCACTGATGACTCAGTTCACAGCTCATAATAAGCTGGATGTATTTCAGAACAGACGGACAGACATATTTATGCAACCCCATATTTACGTATTTATTAAATATATGTATTTTTTAAAGAGAATAAGAAAAGAAATCCAATTACCACATCAGTTTTCCCAGACGTTACCTCATGGTGTAGTTGACGACTTTTAAATATAATGTGGTAGAAAAGTAGGATTATATATAGAGAGTTTAGTCTAGATCAGGGTTTCTCAAATGGTGAGGCCAGCCTCCCAGGGGAGGCCCCAACCTGTTCCAGGGAAGGCTCAAGCAAGCCTTAAAATGTACTATATTTAAATGTAAAGTTTTGGATGCTTTATGTGAAAGGATACAGCAAGCTGAAAGCAAATAATGGCATGCGAATTTATGTACAAAATGGTTACCAGGAAAACACACTCAACAAACACTTGTTTCCTGGTATGACATGGGAGAAAGCTGAACGGAGGAAATACAATTCTTGGAAACTGTGCAAAACAAAATGCAAAATAATACAAATGAATAGGAACAAGATAACAATTGACCCATTATACTGGCTGCAGAAAAGCACAAATACAAAGGCTAAGCAGAGAGATACTAAGAGCAAGGCCAGCAGGGAGCAAAATGGTCCCTGAGAAGGTGTTGAAGAGCAGGGTAAAACTGACAAAGAAAACAGGCTGATTTATGGAGGTATTGCAGCAAGGGCTAAATAGGGTTAAAATTCAGAAGTGTGGAGCGAGTAGGCTGACCTGGGGAGGCGGGTTATAGAGAGGGAGAATAACAGCTTCAATAAAATGAGAATAAACTCAACTACTCAAATGCACTTCATTGTATTCTTCCCGTAATGTGCAAAGTATGATAGTTGTTCTAACTGTGGGGAGGCCCAAAATTATTTCTTTATTAGGGGGAGGCTCAAGATCTTTTCAAGAGATTGGGGGAGGTGCACTAAGACACAGTGTGAGAAATTCTGGTCTAGATTTTTATGCTCATGTAGTTGTCTGCTAGTTTATGGAAACAAAATGTTTTATGAGAATGCTTTCACAAATCTGTGCTAAATACAGTGCATGTAGAAAAAGGGAATTAAACATTTATTATAAAATAGATAGTAAAAATAAGCTAACCTGATTGGTCAGACTGGAACTTTAGCCATGTGTAAATCTCACAGCAACCACACGGCTGAAGTCCCAGCTGACCACTGCTGACTGCCTAACAAAATCAGAGGTTGATATTAAGTGTCTGAAGGTTCGTGAAAGCAAAATCCACCATTTTGAAGTAACGGACCACCACCTGTAAAAAATGTTATTCTCCACAAACTCCCAAAAATCTGTTGTAGTTCAAAAAAGCAGGTTGTAAAAAAAACTATTTGAAAATGCAGAGTACCTGCTTCAATGTGTTCACCAGTTCTCTTGAGTCATTCCTCCAGAGTTTTTCCATCAGCAGAGCAGATGAAGAGATCACATCAGCAGCTGCAATGGAGTGCAATAATGGCCATTCACACATCTCCACAAACTAGTTTCCCAAGGAGCACACACTGTAAATAGTGAAATGGCTCATAGCATAGTACATCAAATGAGCAGCAGAGCCATAACTGAAGGCACCCTTCCTCTTCCTGAAGGCTCAATGAGCATCACCAGTAGCATAGCTGATGATGTGGCACTGGCTTCTCCTTCGCAGAGTGCCCCAGTAGGAGGTACAGACAACAAGGTGGAGCCTGAAATAAACATATAGGCCCCGGCTAAGGAGAGTCCAACTCCACCCTGAACCGCATTGCCACCAAATAAGTAGTATCAGTGGGCTGGACTCAGCATGAATATGAATGTTTCTTTTAATGACCTTATGCAGTGACTGCCCAGGTTAAATGCTGCACACTTTACACAAAAAGCATTGAGAGTGGGTGGGTCTGAACATAAATATTAATTTTTTTAAGCCAAGACTGGCCACAGCAAATGCTGTATTCGCAGTTGCTCACTGAATGAATACAGCCCAATGATAGAGTTATAAATTCCTACTTCTGGACTATTTCCTCCCCTGTAAATGTGATGTTTTTCTATGATACTGGGACTATGTTTTCATAGGTGGAGGAACAAATTACTAAAAACCATTAAAGAAATAGAAAATATTGATTTAGTAGCAATAAATGCTGTATGTTTGTCTTGATTTATTTTATAATAGTAATAATGCACTCCAGGGGGTGTGTTGTTGAGAGATTTACATGTGCCTTGGGTGGTTTATGGCACTCAGCCTGCAGCCTTATGCCACACCACACCCAAGGCACATGTAAATTTCACAACAACACACCCTCTGTTGTGCACTATTGTGTAAGAGTACTATATATATCAGCAGTATTGTGTTTTTTTCAGCAGCGCACTATTGAATAAACTGCACATTTTCGGTATGTCAGAAGCACAGCTGATCCCTGATTTATGTAACTGGTGCATCTCATGTTGTTTAAACATCAGTTACATGGCTGGCTCCATGGCACTGAGTGAAGGGGTTCAATCAGCATGCTGGCGATCCAAGTTCGCGCCCCGAGCCCGGGTACCAGGAATGGAGACCGGCAGGGAGGGGTTCTATATCATCCATTGGATGCTTCCCTCTCGGGGTGGGGTTGGCAGGATCACGGTACCTGCAGGTGGGCTGGAGATGGACTTGGGGGATGTGTGGCCTCGACATACCCCCCTCGCACGTCCCCACCGCAGGTTGGTGCTCCCGCAAGGCCCAATCAGTGGTTGAGTGGGCAGGCCAGAAAAAAGTGAAAATGCCCCCTGACTGACTCGATGATTTTCACCATTCCCTGGCATACCACGATGCTGGGATAGCCCCATGCTGACTGTCCCACTGCCGATCCCATGGCTAACTGGTTGTGCCTATGGGCACTTCTCCCCCGGAGGGGGGACCCATTCAAAGAAGGGTCATATCAGGTCACCCGGGTGATCAGTTGGTGGTAGCTGGCGGCAGCAGGATGGTGGCCAGTGAAGAAGAGTGCCATGGGGCCCAGATGGCCCAAAAGAGTGGCCAGTCTGGAGGGACATGGGAGGAGAAAAACAAAAAACAAAAAAGCATAATTTACTTTGAGATTGCATTGGCTCATTCATTTTACATGGGAATTAAATTCTTATTGAGGAAATTATCTTACTTCCCACAACCCACGAGGCTGCAACCTGGAACTGGCCCTCTTGAATTTACATAGATACATAGATACATAGACAGTGTCGGCAGATAAGGGCCTATGGCCCACCCAGTCTGCCCATTTGAGCTTGTAAGTTCAGTTTGTTTTCCTAGAAGTCTGTTGCCCCTTACCCCTGACCTCCAGAATTCCTTTATGTCTATCCCATGCATTCTTAAATCCCGTGATTGTTTCAGCCCCCACCACTTTCTTCTGGCAGGGTGTTCCACTTGTCCACCACCCATTCTGTGAAGAAATTCTTTCTCATGTTTCCTCTGAATCGTCCTCCCTCCAGCTTCATCCCATGCCCTCTAGTCCTGGATCATCTTTTTCGCTTAAAAATAGTGTTTTCCTGCACCCTGTTCCTCCCTGTAAGATACTTGTATGTCTCTATCATATCCCCTCTCTCCCTCCTCTCCTCCAGGGAGTACATGTTCAGTTCCTTCAACCTGTCTTCATAGGACTTGTGATGCAATCCATGCACCATCTTTGTTGCCCTCTGAAACTTCTCACCCTGTCTATGTCCTTACATAGGTATAGTCTCCAGAACTGTACACTGTACTCAGGTGGGGCCTCACTAGTGTCTTGTATAGCGAATTATGACCTCCCTTTCCTGCTGGTGATGCCCCTGCCTATACATCCCAGCATCCTATTTGCTTTACCTGCTGCCTTGTCACACTGTTTCCCTCACCTTGAGGTCATCAGAGATGACAACCCCAAGATCCCTTTCCTGCTTGGTGCATGCTTATCCTCACCCCCAAACTGATATATTGTGCCAGGTTTTTGTGCCCATATGCATTATCTTGCACTTCTTTGTATTGAATTTCAACTGCCAAACCTCTGACCATTCTTCAAGTTTCTGCAGGTCGCTTCTTCATTCTGTCTACACCCTCTGGTGTGTCTACTTGTTACAGAGCTTTGTGTCATCAGCTAACAGTAAAATTTCTACCTTCTAGGTCCTGGCGCAATGTCACTGATGAAGATGTGAATAGGACCGGTCCCAGCACTGATCCCTGTGGTACCCCACTGGTCACTCTTCCTCTGTGGGAGTGACAACCATTTACCACCACCCTCTGTGTCCTGCCACCCAGCCAGTTACCTACCCACCACACTACTGTCCTGCCCACACCCATATTCTCCAGTTTGTGGTAATAGTCTTCTATGTGGCACAGTGTCAAAGGCCTTGCTGAAGTCCAGATAGCCATGTCCACTGCCCTCCTCTGATCCACCTCCCTAGTCACCCAGTCAAAAAATTCAACGAGGTTGGTCTGACATGACTTCCCCTCAGAAACCATGCTGCCTTGGGTCCTGTAGTCCATTGACAACCAAAGTTCCACCAATCTCCTTCAGTAGTGCTTCCATGATCTTCCCCACTACCGAGGTGAGGCTGACTGGTCTGTAGTTCCTGCTTCCTCTTTGTTCCCACTTTGTATAAGGGGACTACATCTGCTGTCCTCCAGTCTTTGGTACCTCCCTGTTTCCAGTGATCGCTAAACAGGATAGCCAGAGGTTCAGCCACCACCTCTCTTAGTTCTTTAAGGACCCTGGGTGCACCCCATCTGGCCCCATTGCTTTATCAACTCTTATTACTTCCAGTTCCTTTAGGACCCTTTCTCGTAAAGGGACTTGTGTCCACTTCTGCACCATTCTCACCCCTTGTACTCCCCTTCAGACCCATTACCCTCCTCCTCTTCCTCAGTAAAGACTGAGCAGAAATACTCTGTTCAATATGTCAGCTTTACTGTTGTCATCCTCCAGTCTGCCCCCATCCTCCCCTTCAGTCTCACTATCCCTCCCTTTGTCTTTTCTTTTTTCACTTATGTACCTGTAAAAGATTTTGTCCCCTCACCCACTGATTTTGCAATGTGTTCTTCTGTCTGAGCTTTGGCTTCCTTACTGACCTCCCTGCCTCCCTTTGCTTCTCCTGGTACTTCTCCCTATCCCCCTTCTGCCTGTGTCTTTTGTATTGCCTGAATGCAATCTTTTTGCTTTCACTTTCTTTTGCTCTTTGGAAAACCATAATGGTCTCCTCTTCCTTTTCCTCTTGCTAACCTGTTAAAAGCATAATTCTGTTGTTCTTGTAATCCCATTTTAAATACTGCCCACTGTTTCTCAACCCCTGATTCCTGTCCCATTCCCCTTAATGCCTCTTTCAAGTATCTCCCATCTTCCAAAGTCTGCCCCCAAAATCCAGGATACGTGTTTTGTGTGGTTTGGTTCTGCTCTTTCTGTGATTTCAAACTACAATGACTGGTGGTCACTGTTTCCAGGTGCTCCCCACTGTTACCCCATCACACTGTCCCTGTTTTGGTTACAAGGTCCAGTATTGCCTTCTGCCGCGTTGGTTCCATGACCAGTTGCTTGAGGAAGGCACCCTGAAGGAGTCCAGGATAAATCTGTTCCTAGTTGATGCTGCTGCTGCTGGGATGCTCCAGTCCACGCTGGAATACTGAAGTCTCCAACCAGTACTACCTCACTCTTGTCTGCCATCCTTTGGATGGCTAGCATCAGCTCCTATCTGTTTCTTCCTCCTGGGCTGGTGGTCTGTAGACCACACCTGTGTGGATGGCTGGCCCCATTTTCCTTTCCAGCTTAACCCACAGTATCTCTCCCCATTTTGTTCCTCCTGGATCTCTGTGGCCCTTATGTCATTTTTTCACATACAGTGCCTCCTCCTCCCTTCCTGCCTGCTCTGTCTCTTCTGAATATGTTGCTGCCAGGTATACATCTCTCAATCGTGGTTATCATTACACTGCTTCAGTGATGGCCACAATGTCCAGGTCTGACTGTACCATGACAGCCTCCAGATCTTCCATCTTGTTGCTAAGGCTCCTGGCATTTGCACACATGGCTTTCCATGATTTGACCTCCTAGACTGTTTCACTGTTCTACCAGCCCTTCCTTGGTTGTCATTTATCCCTGGTTCTCCTTGCTGTCTGCCCTTCTGCTGAATTTTGCCCTTTTCGCTTATACACCCTTGGGCACTAATCTCCAACTTTGCACACTGCTTTGCAGAGATAGCCACTCCTCTGGTTCACTGGATCCACTGCTAGCTGTGGGGTGGAGTGTAAGCAGGTACCCTCCTTGCTGGCCTGCACCCTTTTACTAGTTTAAATGCTTGTCAATGTAGCATTTAAACGTATTACTGAGTGTTGATTCTCTCCAGGATGGATGCAGGCGTCAGGCTTGAACAAACCTCCATCCCTCCAGGTGGGTCCCCAGTCACCAATGAATCCAAACCCTTCCTCACAGCACCAGTTCTTCAACCATGAGTTAAAGTTCCTGGTGCATGCACTCCTTTGCTCTCCCTTGCCTCTCACAGGTAGTACTTCTGAGAAAGTGACAGAAGTAGCTATTTGCTTGAGACCCCTCCCCAGTTTCCTAAACCTTACCTTTACTGATATCCATTCACTGCCTAACAGCCACTGGGAGGCCTGAACATTTTAGCGAGACATTTTTAGGCACCAAAGGAAGTTTGGAGCCTATTGTCAGCAGTGTAACTATTATCTATCTCAGATTTTCTGCAATGGGGGTGTGTAGGGAGATAGTACATACGGACACCCCAGCAGAAAATCGGTTGAGTGCTTCACCCTGATTTGCTCCATTGACTTTGCAGGGAGCTGTATCAGCATATGGATATGTGTCTGTCCTTGACTGGTCTTGTTTTTCCTCATGCTGCATGTAGGGCTGATCATCGGTCATAGTTAGTTCAGGACCTGGTAGATTCATTCTCGTCCCATTTAAGCAGGCTTTCCCAGGAAACATAGTTTATATTTCTAGCAAGTGAGCAGTACAAAAGGATGTGTTGCCCATAAAACAAGTTCACATTTCCAGTAAGTGAGCAGCACAAAAGGATGTGTTACCCATAAAACAAAGTTTAGAATTCTAGTAAGTGAGCAGCATTGAAAGGTTTATCTTGTGCTTGCCAGCCTTCTCCCCTCTTTCTGACTGCTTAAATACTCACAGTCTAGCAGCTCCCATCTCAGTGTGTTTTTCTGTATTCCTCATTCCTGCTGCCTGGTTTATTCTGCTGCCTGAGTTTTTTCCTGTTTTGTCTGTGGTTTCTGCCTTGTGGGTTCTGTCTGTCCCATCCCTTGTTTTTCTGTCCTAACTGTCTGTTCTGCTTGCCTCCTTTCTGTTTTGTCCATGATTCTGCTTGTGGGTCCCTCCTGTTTCTGCCTCCGTTGTTTCTCCTCTGCTCTTTTGTTGTGCTTACTCTCTTTTTTGGTTTATGGTCTCTGCTTTGTGTCCCTCCTGTTGTTGCTTCCTTTGTGCCATCCTTGTGTTCTTGCCTCACTTGCCCCCATTTCTGGTGTTTTCCTTTGCCTCCAGTCTCTTCTGTGCTGCCCCTACTTCCTCTATCTTTCTTCTTGTGCTTCCATGTCTCTTGTCCTTTCTTTGTGGTTCCGCTGCCCCCCCGTTTCTGGTGGATTCCTTCCTACCCCCGCTTGTCCCTTTTCTTTCTCACTTTTGCTTGTTCTTATCTCTGCTTCGGTGCCTCTTCTCTTCTTGGTCACCTGCTTTCCTTCTCTTGCTGGCTTCTAGTGCTTCCTGTATGCCTCTTTCTGCTTCCCCCTGTGCTCTCCTGCCTCTGCTCTGTTGTTCTGCCATTGTGTTGACTGCCTCTGCTTCTGCTCTGGCCAGCTGTTACTGGTGATCTCCCTTTTGGTTTTTGGCTGTTGGATTTTTGTTGTGGTATCTGCCTTTTCTGTTCCTTGTTCTTCTCCTGCTCCCCTGTTCCTTTTGATGCTGCACTCCTAGGTCAGTCTTCTTGTTATTTCTCTGTTGTGTTCTGCCTCTGAACTTCACATTACTTTTCTCCTCTGGCTACTACTTGTTTGTCTCATCTTGCAGTTCTATATCAGCAGCTCCTGTGTGTTTTCCGGCATCGCTTTCTACCGGGCCTTCTATGATACATTCTGGTAGGTGTTGGTTCAGAACCCTTCCCTTTTCAGGTTCATTGCTGATTTCAGTCTCAGGGCTCCTGGATAAGTGTTGTAAGGGTAGTTCAGTGGCCTTAGGAAGTACAATAGTGCTGCCGTATGCCTAGCCAAAAGCTGTACTTGGAATGGGGTGCCACTATCGAGCATCATTCGGGGCACTGGGGATCATCCACCCTTAGTGGTTACCTCCTTGTGACAGTTTTTTGTGAAAGCTTTCATCTCTTTTGTTCATTATGTCCAGCTGCCATGTCCTTACATAAGAATGGATCCACTACTTCCTTGAGAACAAGAATATTTGTCTTCAGCCTATTCCTAGGAAGGCTGTACCAAAATCCAGTAGAATAGACTATTACAGATGGACTGTTCCAATATTTGTGGCTGCCTTTCATAATCTAAGAGTTCCCCTTTCTCTGCTACTGCCACAGCAGGAACCGTTTAACCTCATATAGTGCAATTATTGAGTATCCTTGTCAGTGAAGTCTTTAAATTGTTTTACCAGACAACAAGCTTGATGCGTGTAATCTGTGGTTCCTTCTCCCACCTGACTTCTGCATGTCCTGTCGCTGATACTTATCCACCTAATACTTCCATGTCAACTGGCCCAACTACTTCATAACATGTCTTTCTGCACCTCAAAATCTTGTGGAGAAATGGAATCCTTGTGCTTTTTTGCCAAAAGTGTGGTTTGCAAAATATTTAATGAAACAGCCTGCTGTGCACCTTCTTGTACTCTTCTATATGGTTGAAGTCAATTTTAAGAAGTACACTATCTGGTTTGTCATTGAAAACTGACTTATGTGCCCGTATAAAGTTACCAATTACAATCATTTCATCCTCCAACTCCAGTAAACATTTCTTGCCTGCAACGGCCCTTGTTACCTCATCCATCGCAGTTTTAAATCAATGAAACCCACTGAACACGATGCCTAATTGACGAAAGGTAGGTATCATAGATGCTGAGTTCTTACCTATTCATCACTTCTCAGGATTCCTTTATGGACTATTCTTGGATACTTTAGTTCTACTCCCTGTATGCCTAACACTGGATGTCAAATAGTCCAAGTGTCTTAGTTCATTCTCCAGTTCTTACATAGGATTCTTCTGACAGTTCTAAATAATTTCCCTCTGACTGACACTTCATAGGCTTCTCTCTAGCCACAAGCTACACACCTGCCATTTATACTAAGTCTCTGCATTATTATATTTCTCTGGCAGCTGACAAAATAAAAGATCCATTTCATCCACTAGAGTTCCCAGTTATTACTTTAGAGACCCCTAACAACTTGAGGCTTACCATTTTCAAGAAAAGGACAAAGAATTACGATCCTAGTTTCAATATTTGATAAAACTACTCCTGTACCTTAGTTTTTACATATGCCTCGCCATCATTTGTTTTGCCGCCTATCATGGATCCTCTTGATTTGCTTGCTCCTGGCCGTCAGAAAATATACATTTTTCACTTCCACTTAAAGTTATCTTTGTTAGAAAGTGAACCAATTGTCTAACCAATAGCCTTTTTGAAAGGCTATTGGCTAGACAATTGGTTGATTATGTGCAGGGTAACAATTTATTTGATCAATTTCAAGCAGGATTTTGCAAACTTCATGGAATGGTCGTCTCTGTGTCGAGGGTCTTGGACGACATTGGTAGGGCTAATGATTTACACCAATTTAAGGGAGCAATACTGATTGATTTGTCCAAGGCCTTCAACACGGTTGACCACCAAATATTATTATTAGGTTTGTCTGAGTTGGGTTTAGGTAATGAGGCTATGACCTGGTTTTACTCTTATTTGAGTAATAGAAAACAATTTACATCTATTGGTCATCAAGACTCTTCTTCATTAGAGGTAGTAAGGGGTGTCCCACAGGGCTCTGTCTTGGGACCGCTTCTTTTTTTGCTATATTTAAAGATTTTGGTAAAGTTTTAGGTGAAGTTAATTATCATTTATACGCAGATGATACTATTGTTTATTTTTCTAATGATCCGGTTTCGCAAATCCAAACTGTTTTACAAAGTAATTTTGACTAATTTCAAACATTTTTTTAGATTCTAAATTGAAGTTAAATGTAACCAAGACAAAATCCATGTTGTTTGGACCCCCTTCCAAAATAAAGTTCGGTCATAGGATGGTAATATCAGATAGTTCCAGAATTGCAATAGAAAATGTTGAATAATATAAGTATTTAGGGTTTGGGCTTGACCAGTATGCCTCACGGAATATTCATGTGGAAAATGTGGTTGTGCAAATTGGCAAGAGGATAGGTTTTTTATTTAAAAATAAAAATTGTTTGGATTCAGCCACAATGAAAATCATAATTACCATACAAATACTTCCATTATTTGATTATGCAGATATTTTGTATACCGGTGCAACTTCTGAGCTTTTCCATAAATTGGATATACTCTACAATCATTTGGCTCATTTGACTTTGAAATATCCAATGGAGGTCCATCATTGTGTTTTGTGTAAATTCTTGGGTTGGGCATCATTAAAACAAAGAAGAGACAATCACAGATTCATATTCACGTATAAATGTGGCCTGGGCCTTGTTCCTGATTATTTGCATAACAAATTATCTTTTAGATCTGTCGATCCATCATTGGAAAAAGCTTTTGTGTGGGAATTTTCTGTTCCTTTTACTAAAACTAAGTGTTCCCTTCAATTTTGTAGCCAATTTGTTCCTTTGGTTTGGAATAGACTTCCACATGAATTCCGTAGGTTAGATATGCCATCACCTTCTGTATCTATGTTAAAACAGCATCTATCTTTGTGTGAGCATGTTTGTGAATGTTATTGATATATTGTTGAATTGTGATGAATATTGTTATGATTTTTTTGTATTGTAATTTATATTTTGTAATGTTGTATTGCTATAAGGTCACCATTGCGAATGAGCTGATGCTCAGTGGTTATTCCTTAATAAACAACAACAACAACAACCACCCTTAGGTGCTGTCGCATTCCTTGGGGACATGAATGGAACAAATCAAATCATAACTAATTGTACAAACAACCAAGCTACTGTAGCCATCAGAAGTAAAGGGCATTCTTCATCAGTTCATACTGAATGGGTCAATTATTACATGGACCTCCCTACAGTAACATTTTATCATCCATTGTGTGTATTTATGATCCTTCCAGTTCTTAACTGATTGTTTTCCCATTGGCTTCTTCAGAAAATCAGATCTGCCTTCCTGCACCTACAAATGGCATAAGACAGTTCCACTTATGCCTTGTTTGTCTGTGAAACTGTTTAGCCTTATTGACTCCAGTCACTTTCAAACTGCCTGGAAGAAACTTACTATCTACCGCATCGTACAAAGCATGGACCCTGCCTCAGTTTCTGTTGAACTCATATCTACCAAACCAGCAAGTAAGCCTTCTTGTCAGGACTAAAGACAAAGACTGCTCCAAAAACTTCAACAAGCAAACCATAAATTACAATCTGTATTCTCAGTTATTGCTATTCCTAAATACTGGTTTCTTGCATCCGCTTGCTGAACTTACTTACAAGTCACTAAATCGCTGGCCTCCTGAGTTGCAACCTGTTCTTGATCCAATTATTCATCTCACTAATAACAGATTACAGAAAGCAACTATGGACCAGTTCTTTCTCACCTTTCTCAGATCAAAAACTGTTGGAATAAACAGAGAGATCTATGTCTCTTACTTGCAACCAATTTAACCTGGTGCCCTAATCAATATCCTGTTTGCTACAATCTACAGACAGACAGCCTAACTTTTGTCATCCTTTTCTGTACTCGGAGTCCTGCTCTATCTTGTCTACAACCTAGTTTGTCTTCTATGTCGGAACACTATAGTCTCCCCTGTGCCCAGATTACTCTTCCTGTTCTTGCCATTCAGTTATATTAGAAGCAACACTTTAGCATTCTCAAAGAATATTCCTGCTCACATAATTAAGTCATGAGTCATTGGATATCATGCTGCTTGAAACATATATATTACAGAATCAACTGCAGAACTTCACCAAACTTATCAAATAGCTTCTTCAATTCTAAGCCTGGAGGGAAGGCTAAGCCAGTAACCTGGGTTCCCCTTAGGTTTCCTCCACATTTTTTTTCCTTATGGTTTTCCATGTTATTTGGGCCTGCTCTGTAAGTTGGAGGAGTATGGTGTCTTGCTTTAAATTTTTGTCTCTTTAGCTATAATTTTTTCTTTAGCTTCAAGACTTTTCTCCAGGCACCTCCCCGAGGGTGGGAAATCAGAGAAAGAGACAATCCAAAATATCACATAGTTGTACACTCACAGTGCATACTGGTGGCCTTCCATTTAATTGAAAGTTCTACCCTGTGGTTCAGTGGGGGCTGCCATACTCCTGCCTCCTTCCCAACTACTTAAGTACTCCCAATCCAAGAGTTACAGGGAGGATCTAACCAAACTGAAGGAGTGGTTGTGAAAGTGGCAACTGGGCTTCAATGTGAAGAAGTGTAAGGTTATGCACTTTGGGGCAAAAAACCCGAGGGGGGAATACTGGTTTGGTGGGGTGAGACTGGCGGTCACTGAGGAAGAGAAGGACCTGGGGGTGATGATATCTGACAGCATGAAAAACTCTGTCCAGTATAGAAAGGCTGCAGCCAAGGCTAATAAAATGCTGGGGTATATTGCAAGGGGAATCTCATACAAACATAAGGACATCATCCTGTCCCTCTACAGATTGTTGGTCAGACCACACTTGGAGTACTGTGTGCAGTTCTGGAGGCCGAATCTGAAGAAAGATATCAGGCTAATGGAGGGGGTGCAGTGTAGGGTGACAAAAATGATACAGGGGATGGAAGGCAAACCCTACGAGGACAGATTGAGGCATCTGAGTTTGTACACCCTGAAGGAGAGGAGGGATTGTGGGGATAAGATTGAAATGTTCAAGTATCTGAAGAGGTTCAACAAATCTGGCTCAGCTGATGTATTTACACTAAATTAAGGAAGGGACACAATAGATCATGGACTAAGATTGGAGGGGGGCAGATTTAGGAGAGATGAGAAGGCATTACTTCACAGAACGGGTGGTGTTGAAATGGAATATTCTACTGGAGGAGGTGGTATCATGTAGGATGGTGACACTTTCAAAAGGGCATGGGACAGGGCAAGGAAGGGGTGTCTGGGTAAATGAAAAAATGAGAATTTGCCGGAGTGGAGTGAGTGGGAGGGGGGTGGGGCAGCTGTGATCTAGGGGTGCTAGCTGTGCTCTCGATCAGACTTGATGACCATAGGGCCTGTTTCTGCTGGCAGATTCATATGTATGTATGTATGTAATCCAGCAGCCCCCTTCCCAGTGTGTTTTTCTATACCACCTCCCCCCCCACTCCATTTTGGGTGCTCTGCCTCTGGTGTGGCTCTTTAGCTATAACTTTTCCTTTAGCCTCGAGACTATTCTCCTGCCATCTCTACTGAGGATAGAAAATCAGAGAAAGAGACAAGCCAAAACAGCACACAGTTGCGCCATCATGACACATACTGGTGGCCTCCATTAAACAAAAGGACACATTACCCATGAAACAAAGTTCACATTTCCAGTAAGTGAGCAGCACAAAAGGATGTGTTAACTGGCTTCCTTTATTACTGTATTCTAGAGTCAGAGACTGTTTAAAACTGGTTTATTTATTTAGTTTTTGTTAACTGGGTAAGGTGCACTAGACAAATATTTGCCTATTTTTAGGCATGATCTGAGAGAGTACAACAAATTAGAAGATTCTGTGTATGACAACAACACATTAGAATATTTAAATACAGCAAGGTAAGTTATCATGGATAGAAACAGATATGCAAAACAGTGGAGCGTACTGTATATACAAAATAGGCAGGCAGTATAGTGCAGTGGTTTAAGGCTCTGAGCTGCAAATCTGGAGACCAGGGTTTGAATCCCACAGCCCCCACTTGCATACTGTGTGACCCTGAGCAAGTCACTTAACTTCCCTGTGCTCCCAGGTCGCACCTATAAACAAGCTTTCAGCTTAGTGTGCTACTCATGGTTAAACAATTAAAAAAAGAGGTGCAAAGACTTTTTTTTGCTACTCTAAGTAGACAAAAATTTTATCAAAGTTTGGGTTAGGAATAGGCGCATACAGCCTCAAGTAATAAGTGGGAGCGATACTGGTTTCTGAAAGTGCAGGTGATGGGACTATGCCTAATGTTAGCAGGTATAGTGTTCTAGTGTTTGGGGGCAGAGACAGTGAAAGCAGTCTCCCCTGGTTTGGTCTTGGTCCTATGCATAACTAAGAGGTCAAGGTCAGAGGACTGGAGAAGGTAGGCATTAATACTTGGGCACTAGGAGGGGAGGCAAGTGATATAGGAACCTGGTTGTGGAAGACTATATATGATATCTCCCAAGGAGAGGTCAGATAGAGCATGTGGAGGGAGCCAGCCAAGATTAGTATAAAGCAAACAGTGTTGAAATAGACAGTTACATGCTAGGACAAAACAGCATACATTGTTGTAAGTCACATCCCATTTGTGCAGTACTGAGTTTGAGGCTCTGGCAAAGAAGGCAGACCACAGGATAGTTTGGGGAGCAATATTCCTTGGGTGATGGCAATGCAGGTACTAGGGAAGAGGTTTGAGCTGGCTCCTTAGCAAGTCCTAGATGAATGTTGACAGCCTTACAAGTAGACACCACGTGAAGTAAAAAGTTGAGGGAAGGGGCCAGTGTAACACCTAGGTATTTAAAGGATGGGATGGTGGTGAGTGGTGTACCATTACTACAGACACTGAGAAAGCTGTCTTTATTTTCTTTACATGGGGGTTGAGTCACAAAGCATGGCCTGTAATTTGTTAGCATTCATTAAGAGTTTATTTTAATGGAACTAGGTTTGGATGGACTGAAGGTCAGAGAAGAGTTTTCTGTTGATCTCTGCCATATTCTGATCACTATAGAAGAACACCAAATCATCAGTGTATAGGAAGGGGTGTGCTACTGGAAATACAGTGGCAGATGGAGTTGATGTGAAGTGAGAAGAAAAGGGGTCCCAGTATGAAGCCTTGGGGGACACCAAGAGAGACAGAAGAGGGATCTGAGAGGGAGGATTCAAACTTGACTCTTTGTTGCCTGATAGACAGCTTTTAAACTAACAGAGGGCAGTGTCAGATATTCCTTGGGATGTTCATTTATTACAAAAAATGGGTGTGATCGATCATATTAAAGTCCTTAGTTAGGTCAATGAAAACAGTGTCTGCTAGCTCTCCTTTATCGATAGCATTTGAGATGCTGTTAGTTAGGGTGAGTAGTGCCATGGTGGAGCTGTGGTTACATCTGATCCCATGTTGAGTAGGGGAGAGGAGATCATGGGCTGAGAGGTAGTCTGTGAGCTAGGTAGCAACATTTTTTTCTAAGACCTTACTAAGTGCTGGTAGAAGGGCAATGGGTCAATAGTTAGTTATATTTTTCTTGTTACCTTTTTTAAATATTGGATCTACATGGGACATCTTCCATGTGGTAGGAACAGTGCCAGAGGTAAGGGGCAGGTTGATAATTCTTACTACTGAAGAGGCTAGTTCATTGACTGCCAGTTATAGGAGGCATGGCTCAAAACCAGCAGATTTAGATTTAGGCATCTGCCTCAGATTCTGACACACCTCTGAGACCTTGACCCTTCTTAAGTAGAAAAGGGGTGAGATTTGGTTCTGGGGTAGAGGGGGGAGACAAGTCAGTTTTGGGACTATGAGGGGAAGTCAAGTATGGAAGGGAGGAAAAGCCCAGTATAGGGTGAGAGGTTTGTGAAGAATTTATTAAAGGCATTCGAGATAGTTAAGGGGTTATTACAATTTATTCCCCCTATTTTGATATCAGATGGGGGGGATGACATCGTGACTGAGGGTTTTCTAATACTGTTCCAGAATAGACTAGGGTTGTCGACTAAGGAATCAAAGAGGGATTTATAAAAACTACTTTTAATTCTCCAGATGGCCTGCTTGCATTCTTTTCTAAGTTTTCTGTAGTTTGTCCAGTCTGAGAGAGCATTGGTAACCTTATATGTGCCCCAACATTTATCTCTCTGTTTAAGGAGGGATAACAGGGGGTGATCTAGCCACTTTGTATTATTACCACGAACCCTCCTGGTTGTGAGGGGATCATGCTTTTTCTGGAGGCTAGTAAAGATAGTACAAAAATATTAATTTACATAAGTAGTAGCCCACAGGTAAGTCAGTCATGCTGGACAATTTCAGTTTTGAAGAGGTCAAGGTCAACATGTGAGAAGTCATGAAAGTTAATCAGTCTGGGAGGGATCTCAGGGGTTTTTGCATGTCATACACAGTATATAGGGGAGTGATCACTGATAGCATCAGAGAGTACCCCTGAGCAGGCAACTCTTTCTAGCTTTGGTACAAGCACCCAGTCAATTAAGATGGCATGTTGCCCATTATTAAGGATTCTTGTAAGGTGAGAGATATTTTGAGTTAACATCAGTTTAGTCAGGGATGTTTCAACAAAGTTTTTATTGCATTTTAACCAGTCGATATTAAAGTCCCTGAAGAGGATAAATTCATTGGCTTGTGCAAGGATGCCAATGGTGCTAATTAGGGTAGAAGGGCATGAAGACTGCCAGTCAGTGGGATGTAAACACAGAAGAGATGGATTTTTTTAGTGTTACCAAATGTAAGGATCGAATGGCAAAGCTCAAATGGATGGTCGGGTTTAGAAGGAGGGGAAACTGGGGCAGAGCTATTTAGATGGTCTTTGCAGCAAATCATGGTGCTCTCCCTTAGAGGAATCCTGCCACACCTAAGGTAGTTGTATCCTGCAAGGCACACAAGTTACTAGGTATAGAGGGTTTTAAACATGTTTCAGTGATGCCAAGGATATAAGGCTTGTAAAGGTTAACTCAAGCAGTATGTTCATTCAAGTTGCAGAGAAAGATCCTTATGTTTAAGTGAACTGTTGTGAGGCCTTTTACTCCATGCCAGGGGGGTCAAAAGGAAGTTAGGGACTGGGGCAAGTGCCCATGGTTGGATTCTATGTCCCCAGCAGCCAATAGGAGGGATAGGGCCAGGAGGACCAGGGCAGATGCTTTAAATGGCAGTCCCTTTAGTTGGGAGCTCCTGCAAGACTTCTTAACATACTAGGCCATACAAAATCAAGCTCTGGAGCAAGTAGGCTGAGACTATTCAGATTTGTATATGAACAAACTAAACAGTGGACATTGCAATGTCAGTTTGACCTGAAGGGTCTCTGGCAGCCTGGTGAGAGGCTAGTAGGTTGTCTGAGATGTGAAGAGAAGTGATAAGTACACACATGGAGGCTAATAAACAGTATGGTAAAGCCATTCTGTTGAGATAAGGGGACCAAACAATACCCAAGCAAGTGAGAGGACAGTAGGGCTGAGAAATAAATCACAAATAAAATATCTACAAGGTAGTGCTCTCTAGAAAATTTGGTAGCAGCAGCAAACAATAGGGGCAATAGACAATCTTGAAATTAGGCTGAAAGGTTGCAGTGGGGTGGTTGTAAATTAACCAGAGTAGCCAAGCAGCAACATTAAGGAATGCTGGAAATAAGGGCCAAGTAAATGCCTTCAAGGAGAAGGGGGAAAGCTGACAAGATTAGGTCTAAGGATAAACAGTATGTTCAACGGGGTACTGATATGCACTATACAAAAACAATTTATCATTGAACAAATACAGGCTTGACCGAGGTTGGGAAGCAATGTTCATGAGGAAGAGAGAGAAAAACAGTTCTTAGGGGCCAACAGTTTCCATGGGTTTACTCACTGACACCTTATTCATCTCGGGAGTGAAGAACTGCAGATTTGTTGGAGAGAACACTTGCTTACACGTTTGACAAGGTGGACGTATATTCAAGCAGCACAACCATCTCCATCTGCCTCCATTGCTGCCTTTGCACGTGTCCTTCATGTGGTGACCACAGTGTAGAAGGAATGCTTGGAGGATAGTCCAGAAATACAGTTAACAGCCCTCTGATTGGCTGAAACAGTTGCTGGAGGGTTGGTCTAGTTGGGCTCACAAACGGAGCTCCTCCGAAGTCCCGGAGGCAATCGATGGGGATGTGGCTGGCAGAAGAAGCCCCCTCATGACCCCTTCAGCTGGTCTGTGGCATTTGCCACATGGCTGGAGCAGCCAAAGTCTTTTTTTTGGGTGCTTTGAAACACAGCAATAGCTGATCCTGCCTTGTCAGCCCTCACATTGGCTTAGACAGTTGCTGGAGGGTTGGTCTAGTTGGATTCCAAAATGGATATCTTCAAAGCTCCAGAAGGTAATCAATAGGAGGGAGGGGGAGGTGGTTAGCAGACTAAGCACCCTCGTGACCCCTTCAGGTAGTCTGTGGTATCTGTCGTGTTGCTGGAGTGGCCAAGGTCTTTGTTTCGAGTGCTTTGCACCAGATCAGTAGCTGGCCCCACCTTTTCAGCCATCTGATTGGCTGAGACAGTTGCTGGAGGATTGGTCTAGTTGGGCTCCCAAACAGAGCTCCTCCAAGGTCCAGAATGTGATCGATGGTGGGGGGAGGTGGCTGTCAGAAGAAGACCCCTCATGACCCCTTCACCTGGTCTGTGGCATTTGCTGTGTGGCTAGAGGGCCAAAGTCTTTGTTTTGGGTGCTTTACACAGAAACAGCAGCTGGTCGACCTTTTCAGCCCTTTGAGTGGCTGAAGTAGTTGCTGGATGTAACCAACACCAGCTGAGGGTGGCAGAAACTTCTACACTGATTCACAGAGTTTGGAACTGTCTAATTTTGAAAGCAGCACAAGGGAAGTCACAGAGTTTGGAACTGTCTAATTTTGAAAGCAGCACAAGGAAAGTCACAGAGTTTGGAACTGTCTATTTTTGAAAGCAGCACAAGGGAAGTCACAGAGTTTGGAACTGTCTGTTTTTGAAAGCAGTACAAGGGAAGTCACAGAGTTTGGAACTGTCTAATTTTGAAAGCAGCACAAGGGAAGTCACAGAGTTTGGAACTGTCTAATTTTGAAAGTAGCACAAGGGAAGTCACAGAGTTTGGAACTGTCTGTTTTTGAAAGCAGCACAAGGGAAGTCACAGAGTTTGGAACTGTCTGATTTTGAAAGCAGCACAAGGGAAGTCACAGAGTTTGGAACTGTCTAATTTTGAAAGCAGCACAAGGGAAATCACAGAGTTTGGAACTCAGTGCTTTGGCTTCTCAGAAGGAACTAGAAGGGGGACAGAATCAGATCTACAGTACAATAGCTTATTGTTGCTTTACATTGTTTCTTGTGGATTCTACTTGGTAGAAGGTTATTTGTTTTCTTTCTTACTATTAAGGGGCTAGCAGGGTATTGTTTGGGGCTGTTGGAATTTTGAAACCTGTTTTGGTAGCTATAAGTGGGCTCATTTGTTTGATTCACTGTGTGGCAGGCTGCATTTAGGCTTGCTGATCCAACCAATCAGCAACTTCACTACTCCCCGATAGCCAACTACCAAAATCTCTCTCATAATGGGGAGTTTACTTCTGATACTCCTTTCACTGTTAGCCATGGGGTTCCACAAAGAAGGTGTCCCTGTCACACAAACTAGGGTGATCCATCTGCCCAGTCTCTCTGAACCATCCCCTTTGGCTGACGCTCAAACCCTCACATATGCTCTACCATTGCTGCATCGACTACAGTGGTGTGATCACCATAAAGAAACACATACCACCACACATGTATTTCAACCAAGGCTCCACTGCTGGATATACAGATCCCCACTAAGCCTAACCACCAAACTGCTACTTGGTGTCTCGACACAATCTCTTAAACCCACAGAGAGCACCCCAAAAGAGTGGCAACAGAATAAAAGAAGGAGGACCAAAGACAGCCCCCTCTCCCTATCACTGGCAGCCCTCATGAAACTCCTGCTCTTTCTATTACTCTGTATTGGTAACGTGGAAATCAACCCTGGACCCCCTGAATGTATCACCTCTCCATCAGACCTAACCTCAATTAAAGGCCTCAGTTTCCTGCATATTAATGTATGCAGTCTGCTGAAAAAACTCACACTGATACAAGCCTGGGTTGCCCATACCTTGCCAGACTTTCTTGTGGTATCTGAGACATGGCTCAAACTCACCACAGCAGACATGGATGTTAACCTACCTAATTACCAGCTATTCAGAGCTGATCGCCAAACAAGGGAGTTGAGTAGCCATATATGCAAAATCCGTATAGCTGTATCCTATATTGCTGCAACATCTATGCCCAAGGAGTTTGAATGCCTATCCCTAAAAGTCTCTCTCCCCAATACAGCAGCTTTTCAGCTAGTTGGTTGCTACAGAGCCCCCTCTGCTGAACACAAGCTCTTATCCCATCTGGGGAACCTGCTCAAACCCAACACTGAAGAAGTCATTATTCTAGGTGACCTGAATTTCAACTGGCTTACCCAGGAAGCTGCACCTCTGGTATCATTCTGTGATACATATGGGCTCACACAGCTAATTAATGAACCAACAAGAATTAATGCAAGGAATAGTAATAACAGCACACTACTTGATATCATGCTAGTGAATAAACCACATCTATTTGTACACACTGGAGTGCTTCTCTGCGATATAAGTGATCACTGCCCCATCGCACGGGTAAGATCCACCAGCATAACAACAAGCCCTGAAAAATTCCTCATAAGGAGATCCAAGAAAAACATCAATATTGAAGGATATTTGCATGAACTAGCTTACTCTCCACACTGGCAAGAGTTGTATCTTGCCCATTCTGTTGAAAAAGCTCAGCAGGTGTTAAATAACATTATAATAAATGCCCTTAAAACCCATGCCCCAATCTCTAGTATCCGAATAAAAAACAAATCCTGTCGTTGGTTTACAGCTGACCTCAAAGCTGCACTGCTGGAGAGAGACAAACTCTGGAAAATGGCAAGAAAACCAAGAATGCAAATGACTGGATGATCTTTAGGAAAGCCAGGAATAGATGCACCAAGAAAGTTAGGGATGCAAAGGCTGCCTTCTACTTGGCCAACTCGACTCTTCCTACCATAATCCTGCTAGGTTTTGGGGCACCATCAAGGGTATGGTGGGGCAGGACGCTAACACCCCCCTTCCAACTCAATTACACAACAGTTATGGCCCTATCACTGGCAAAATGGAAATTCTGGATGCCTTCAATAACCACTTCACAATGGCTGGCCTTGCCTTTGACACCTCTCCAGCTAACCTGCTGAGGGAACAATTAAGCTCCCATTACACTGGTGTTCAGAGAGTTGACTCTTCCTTCAGCTTCAAATCTATACTGTTGAAACAAGTAGAGGATCTATTATGGCAACTGGATACCAAAAAAAGTGCAGGGGCAGACTCTCTGGACCCCTACTTTCTAAAGATTGCATGCCATGTACTTGCCGTCCCCCTAACACACCTCTTTAACCTATCCCTAAACTCTGGCTCTATTCCCACACTGTGGAAGACAGCCCAAGTGGTTCACCTTCTAAAATCAGGGGATCCTATGGATCTTAATAATTACAGGCCCATTTCCATTCTACCAGTGCTATCCAAGATGCTGGAGAAATTAGTGAGTAATCAGTTAAGGGAGTATCTTGACAATGCTAACCTCCTAAACCCAGCTCAATCTGGATTCAGGGCTACATAGCACTATCACTGCACTAGCCAAGGTCACAAATGACTGGCAATCCAAATTAGATAAAAAGAATAATGTCTGTGCAGTATTTCTGGACCTGAGCAAGCATTCGATACTGTGGACCACGAGCTACTACTTTCATCCCTGTACTCCACTGGCCTAGATCCATCCTCCCTTAAGTGGTTCAGATGCTATCTCACCGGTAGGTCACAGCAGGTAAAAGCTGAAGGTGACCTATCCCCATTAAAACCACTGTCAAGAGGAGTCCCCCAAGGTTCTATTCTGGGTCCTATCCTTTTTGCCATTTATATAAATAACATTGATTCAACCCTTACCAATTCCTCTGTACACCTCTTTGCTGATGACACTGTTCTGTATGTCAGCAGCCCTCTTGCAGCTGCTCATGAAATCCTACAAACAGAATTCTCCTTGCTACAATATCAGCTACTCGAGAAAAGCTTCTGTTAAATGCAAAGAAAACTAAAGCAATGATGTTCACAAATCAAAGCTCCACCAGCACATCCTCTCCAATCATTCTCCCCCAGCTATGCACTATACTTGGAGAAAATCTGGAGTATGTAGAAAACTTCAAATACCTAGGTGTGTGGATTGACAACAGACTTTACTTCACTCATCATTTAGAAGAACTGTTAAAACAGCTTCGCCAAAGGCTTGGCCTTCTCTATAGATTAAAACCCTTCCTAAACAGAGACTCAAAGATGAGGTTAGTCCAGGCCATTTTTCTATCAGTTGTTGACTATGCAGACTTCCTTTATAGTCACTGCCCCATCTCCTACCATCACAAGTTGGATACCTTATATCATAGAGCAATAAGGTTCATTACAGATCTGCCATCTAATACTCATCATTGCTCTCTTTATGCTGCAGTTGGGTGGGTTTCCCTTCACCTCAGAAGGGACAGAAATGCAGCACTATGGATTTACAGAGCGTTGTCAAAAAAACTTCCAAACTACAACCTGGACTGCTTCACCCAGACCTCTCCTAGCTCCTATGCCCTAAGAAGCAACAACATCATCCTGCTCATATTGCCCAAATTCAACACCAGGCTAGGGGAGGGCAGCAATCAGCTATTCTCTAGCTATAGCATGGAACACCCTACAAAAATCCCTAAAACTGTCCAATATCATTCCATTTGCATCCTTTAAACAGCAGTGTACAGTCTTCTTCAAAGAGAAATGCAATTGCTACCACTAGAGCTAGCATTGTCATCTCACAAATCTCCCTTCCAAACCATATATGGCATATTCCTTCCAGACAGACACCCCATCTTATGGCACCAAGTAATACCTTCACCATCCTAGTATTACATTATGTTGAGTGTCTGCCATGCCCCCCCACTGGGATATGTATATACTGTACCTACTGTAAATATTAGCTTAACTTTCCTGTAACCATTTTTTATCATGTGAAGTTACTGTACATCACTGTGTGTATAAACGTTATTTCCCCTGTATGTATAACTGTCTTATATAAGTGTATGATGTATCTGTTGTGTATCAACTATTGAACCTTGACCTTATCAGGTCCATCTTGTAAATGAGCCTTGCTCAATGATGTTCGCCTGAATAAATAAAGATTTGATGATGATGATGATGATGGATGGGTGGTCGAGCTGGATTCCCAAATGGATCTCCTCAAAGGTCCAGGAGGCAATCAATAGGAGGGAGGGGGAGGTGGCTAGCAGATGAAGCATCCCCATGACCCCTTCAGGTGGTCTGTGGTATCTGTCGTGTTGCTGGAGTGGCCAAGGTCTTTGTTTTGAGTGCTTTGCACCAGATCAGTAGCTGGTCTCTCCTTTTCAGCCCTCTGATTGGCTGAGACAGTTGCTGGAGGGGTTGGTCTAGCTGGGCTCCCAAACAGAGCTCTTCCAAGGTCCAGGAGGCAATCGATGAGGGAGGGGAGGGTGTGGTGATAGGCAGAAGAAGCCCCCTCACAACCCCTTGAGCTGGTCTGTGGCATTTGTATTTAAATAATGTAATTAGTGCCGGCCCGGTGGCGTAGAGGGCAGAGGTGCTGGACGTCTCACCTTGCGGCACACCGGCGACCCAGGTTCGCGAGTGAGCCTGGGTCGTCGGAGGTCGGCCCAGGGGTGGGAGGGCAGAGTTGGATGGAGCTGCCATCAGGCAGCTCTCCTCTCCTCTCCGGGGAGGTAGGATAGCATCCCTCGCTCAAGGTTACCCCCTGGTGGAGACTGAGGGGTTGCACAAAGCAGGGTGCTGGTGATAGGCCAATGGGGTGGGCGAAGGAGGGTCATTACTGGGCCTGTAAGGCGCATACGTGCCTCTACATGCATGTGACCTTCTCCTGGGGCCCGCGGGAAAAATGGGGAGAAAATGGAGGAAAAAAACAGTGGCAGGATGGTGACTGACTCTCCACAGGCACCACTCCTGGACCGGGCATAAGGTAAGACCTGGTAATTCTGGGGAATGGAGCTGGGGAAGTCAGTCAGATAGGGGCCATACGGGGAGGAGAATAAATAAAAACACACAAAAAAAATGTAATTAGCTTTTCACCTTTTTCCGCCTTTCAGAAACATAAGGGCATTTCATGTATTTTATTTTTACATTTGGGCTTGGGGGTTGGTCAGGGTTATATTCACTATTGCTGCCATGGTGCTAGCGGCTTCCAACTAAAGACCTGACCCCTCTGCTGGCATCACTTTATGTCTACATTTAGACCTCACCAGGCCTCCGATGTTGGACTGGTACAGAAGTGCTCTTCTGGCTTTCTGTGGAGTCTTCATTGTTGTCATTGCCATGTCATGTGTATTCAGTTGTTTTCTCATTGCATTGACTAGCTGATCCTCAATTAGCTCACCAACAGTAGGCTCATCAATGTCCATGTTCATGAATTCGTTGAACACAGATGGATCCATGAAAGTAGGCACTGGGACATCTTCAAGGGCAAAACGACCTTCCGCATCTGCATCTCCACTGATGGTAAAACCAGCTTTTTTACAGCAGTTTTGGACTTGTTGGTTTTCAGACAATTTTCAAAAAAGACAGCAAACTGGTAGCTTAGCTGCTCCATGTAAACTTATTTGCAGTACAGACCACAAACTGCTGCTTGAATGCTATGACCCTCATCGATGGACTGGATAATTTTTCCTGCCACTAATGACCAGTAGTGATCCTTCAAGTTTTTAATTACACCCATGTCCTGTGGCTGGGTAATCCTTGTTGTGTTGTGTTGTGTTGTTGGGGGGGGGAGGGGGTTGGATGAGTATGATGTTCAAGGCCGGTAAAAAACATGATAAGAATGGGTGATGCAGAGGATCTGCTCTGCCAGAACCCTATCTGACTCCATCTCAGATCATTCCCCAGTTTTCTGCATTTGGAAAATCCCCTCCCCAAAAATTCTCCACAAAATCATCCACATCAGAAATTTCTCCAGGTTTGACCCAGATGCATTCCAGGAGGATATGAGGCTCACTGATTGGTCAGGGGTGTATAGTGCCCCTGATCCCTCTACAGCTGCCACCCAGTTTCTCAGCACCTTTGGTGCCCTGCAGGACCAGCACGCCCCAACTATTAGGCGGAGGGTAAGAGGGTCCACCACAAAATGGTTGCATGGGAGCCTCCTAGCCCTTATGCGGGCTAGAGACAAGTGCCGGGCTCACTTCAAAAGCTCCCTTGATCAGACCATTTATCAACAATATAGAAAACTTAGAAATGAGTGTAAAAAAGCTATTAGGGTAGCAAAAAGTGACTTCTGTAAGTCCGCCCTACTTAGCTCTGCCAATGATCCATGAAGGTTCTGGAGGAACATAACAACCCTTGTCAGTGGCTCCTCTAACTCAGGGGTATCTGATATGATTATTGGTGGGGTCTCCTGCAACAATCCTCTCACGATTGCAAATGCTCTTAATTCCCACTTCTCTGACCTATCGGCACTCTCCTCACTCTTCCCTGCTGATGAGAGCACTAGTGGCCCCTCAGCCCCTGCCCAGCAGGTGACTCACCCCTCCCAACCATTATTCTATCTCAGGGCTGTGTCGGACACGGAGATGCTGAGTCTCCTCTCTGGTCTCTCCCAGCACTCCAGTGCTGGCCTTGATAACCTGGAGCCCAAGTTTCTGAAACTAGGTGACCCTCACATTGCCTCCCCAGTGGCCCATATCCTCAACCTGTCCCTTACCCCGGGGGTTATTCCCGACATCTGGAAGGTGGCGAAGATTGTCCCAGTACTGAAGCAGGGAAATCCCAAAGTTCCGGACAACTATCGGCTGATCGCCATCCTATCGGCTATTAGTAAGCTCCTTGAAAAATCTGTGGCTGAACAACTCTTGGAGTACATTCAGGCCTACAATTTGCTGTCCCCAGCCCAGCATGTTTTTCGAAAAGGGCACAGAACATCCACGGCCCTGGTCTCTGTCTCATCTAGCATCAGAGCAGCCATGAACCAGGGCAAACTCTCTGGAGCGATATTCATTGACTTGTCCAAGGCCTTTGACCTTGTAGACCATGCATTGCTCTGCACTCAGATGTAGTCCCTTGGCCTGTCCCCTCCTGCTCTGAATTGGCTAACCAGCTACCTCCAAAGCAGAGTATAGCTGACCAAATTCAACAAAGTCCTCTCTGATCCCTCACCGGTGACCTCAGGTGTTCCTCAGGGCTTGGTCTTGGGTCCCCTTCTCTTCCCTCTCTTTGTTAACCATCTCCCAGCCACAGTAACATACTGTTGTGTCACCCTTTACACGGACGATCTGGTTATTCTGGCCCACTCCCGGGACATTGCGACTCTCAACCACCACTTGTCTGAGGACTTTAAGAACCTACTGGGGCTGGGGGGTTAATGTTGTGACTGTCAGGTAGTACTGTGAGTATTAGAGGTGGGGGTCAGTGCTGTGACTGTCAGGGTGGGGGGGGGTCAGTCCTGTGACTATTGGGACAGAGGACAGTGCTGTGACTGCTAGGGAGGTAGTTAGTGCTGCGATTGTCGGGGGGTCGTTAGCACTGTATTTCCTGGTTGGGGGTAGTGCTGTGCCTGGTGGAGTGGGTAGACAGTACTGTGACTGTTGGGAGTGTGTCCATTTTTCCATGCTGTTCATTTTTGCCTCTTTCACACATGTTGTGTTTTTTCTGTGATCCAGATTTTAGGGTGGGGGTGGGCAGGGTTCTTCATGACTGTGTTCACTTTTGAGGTTTCCAGTTTCTAAAGTGGTCCATAATTGGTGTATGGTACGAACAATCATCATTCATTTTTTACTCTGCAGGTTTCATCGTGAAGGTTTGGTATCTTTCAGTATCACTGGTACATTATTATTAGCTGTGATACATGTCAATGAGCAGTGAGAATAATAATTCTGCACAGAAGGGATTTAGTGATCACCCAAAACAGCTTCACAGGAGAATGTGCTGTAGTGAACTTTAACATTCTTTCCATTCTAACCTTTAATTTCATCCAAGTAGTGATCCCTAACAGCGTGAGGTTAGGGCATTCTACACCAAATAAAGTTGATGGCAATCTATAATTTATTAATATTGCTGTGATACTAATTACCATCACTGGGGTTCTCAAAGTATCCTTTGGACATCAGAAACATAAATGGTGAACTTCAGTGGATGGGTCAGCAGCATGACTTCAGGTGGCATTAGTGTTGGTCAGAAACTGCAGATTTTGAATTCATAGTAATTTCATGAAATTTTGCAAATTTTACAAAATTTTCCAAATTCCAACTTTGATGAAATTCGAATCCTCAGAATGTGTTTGACAAATGTTTGCCCCATTCCATGAAATTTTCTGCAGAATTGCAGAATAATACACATGAAAAGAGAAGTGGCAGTTCTGCAGAATTCCATTCAGCAGTTTAATACAGCAATCCGCAATACATGCAATCATTCCACAGTTCAGTGATCAGTTCTGTGAAATTTATTTCTGCACTTTAATACATTTATCTGCAGTTTTATTTATTTATTTATTAAAATGTTTCACCAGGAAGGCACACTGAGCAACAGGTTGCTCGTCTCCCAGTGCAATCTGGTGGGAAGGGGTATAATAGGGATAAAGACATTTTACATTCAAGTTACAAAGATCAACATAGCATACAATTAATATGGCAGTTGTTACAAACAGTGTTGCATACATATGTAATTTGTGAGAGCAATTAATAAGTGAAATGGTAATAAGTGAACAAGTGATCTCGTGAAATAAGGGGTGAAGGAGAGAGAGAGGATGATATGACATATAGTGCAGAGTTGTGACCCGGAGAGACCCCTTCAGGATGCGGGGAACCCTGCAAGGGGACAGGGGACTGGAGTAGGGATTAGAGAGGAAGAGAGGGAGCGGGAGTAAGTGTGATTAACATCTAGAAGGGGAAATAAGGCCTGACTCAAAAAGAGAACCCTTCAGGATGCAATGAATCATGCAAGGGGCAGGGGAGTTCAGGCAATTGTAAACTCTCCTGTGGTTAGGTGTTGTAGTTATAGAGGGATAGTGAGAGGGAGGGAATGAGAAATAACACCTGGGAGGGGATGAGACCCCATCCAAGGAACCCTCCAGGATGCTGTGGACCCTGCAAGGGGACCTGGAAGGCCAAGGATAGGTAGATGAAGGGGAAGAAAAGATGGTGAGCCTAGGCACTATGGGACCCTTTCAGGATGCTGAGAACTCCGCAAGGGGAGGCAAAGGCTAGGGAAAAAGGGGGAGTGAGTAGGGGAAGGGAGAAAAGTATGCAAACTAGCACCTAGGAGGAGCTAGGGTCAGTAGAGGCAGTAGAGTCGATAGAGGCACTGAATAAATTCTGAAGGGGGACGAACTGTAAGGAGCAAGACAAGGGAAATTAAGGTGGGTCATAACATTAACAGTTAAGTGCAAGATAGTTGGAGAGGGCAGTGTTGATGGAATAGAGGGAGGAGTGTCAGATTTGGGGAGGTAGAGAGTTCCATATTTTAGGGAAACGGTGAGAGTACCCAGACTGGCTGAGAGGGTGGAATGGTGGGGGACAGTTAGTGTGCGAGTATCAGTAGATCTGAGGGAGTGGGAAGCAGGAAGGGGTGTTATAGATGAGAGGGAACAGTAGGAAGGGAGTTCACCCAGCCAGTGTTTAGTGGTGAATTTAGCACAGTGTAAGAAACGTCTATTTGTAAGTGAGGGGAAGGAAAGGGCTCAATAGAGGTCACAGTGGTGGGTGCAAGAGGGAGCATCAAAGGCAAAGTGGCAGAAGGAGTTGAAGACAGTGTCCAATCTGGTCAGGGAGGATTTAGGAGCAGCACCTTAGACTACATCGCAGTAGTCAAAAATAGGAAGGATTATCTTCTGGACAAGCTTACGCCTAGCCGCAGGAGGGATGCAACTGCAGTTCCTGAACAAGGAACTTGGGGTGCAATTTTTTCTGGATGGTGTCAATGTGTACAGAGAAGTCGAGGTGTTGGTCTAACCAATCCCAAAGGTATCTGAAGAATGAGGTGTCCTCAAGTAAAGTCCCACCAAGAGTTCAGAAAGTGGGCAGGGAGAGAAGCCTAGGGAGTCTCTGCCTTGTGCCAAAGGTCATGGAGATTATCTTCTTGGTGTTGAGGAATAATTGATGGTTTGCAAACCAGAGCTGGACCTTATTGAAGTCATGCTGCAAACTGGATGTAACCTCAGCTGGGCATGAGCCAGATGCATACAGGACGGTATCATCAGCATACATGTGTATCTCAGATGAGGGGGAGAAGACAGATAGCAGGTCATTAAGGAAGATGGAGAATAGAAGGGGACCAAGCACAGAGCCCTGAGGGATGCCAGTGCAGATCAGGAGGGGTGGCGAGATGGTATCTGTGATCTTAACCGATTAGGCTCTACCAGTGAGGTAGGCCTTAAACCAGTTAGTGGCAGAAGGGGTTAGACTAGCAGATGAGAGGGAACTAAGGAGAAGGGAGTGGGAAACAGTGTCAAAAGCCTTGGCAAGGTCAACAAATATGGCTGAGGTGATTTGGACATTGTCCATCCTGTAGAGGATGGAGTCAGTGAGCTGAAGTAGGGAGGTGGTGGTAGAATGTCTTTCCTGAAACCAGACTGGAACAGGGTAAAGAAGGAGGTATCAGATAGAAAGGAGGTGAGCTGAGAGGGGATGTTCTTGTAGTTTGGCTAGGGTAGGGAGTAGCGAGATGGGGTGATAGTTACCAGGGGATGAGGGGTCTCCACCTTTAAGTAGGGAGAGGACCACTGTGTGCTTCCAGGTGGTAGGGACATCATAGGCTGAGAAGCAGAGATTTTAGATTAAGGACAGGGGGTAGGCAATGGCCGGGGCAGAGAGAGAGAGAGGGAGAGAGGAAGGGAGGGAGGGAGAGAGAGAGAGAGACAGAGAGAGAGCGAGAGAGAGAGACTGAGACTGAGACTGAGACTGAGACAGAAAGAGATGAGTTCATGCATCCATTCGAAGTTAGAATTCAGGAAAAAATGCCAAAGTGCGTTCCAAAATTTCACAGAAGTGAAATTCCAACTTTTGTAATAATTCAGATGGTAGAATTTAATTTTCTCATAGCACTAGGAGACATAAATGATATGAACAAGAACATTTTTTATCTAACCCTGTTTCTGTATATTTTTATGTGAATTTATCTGTGAATGTGTGTGTATATCTCTAAGAGTACATAAATTGTTCCACTAATTCAACATTTGCAATGGCAGTGTGTGTGTGTGTGAGAGACACCTTGGTTTATACACCAACACGGGCATTATTTGCCCCAGACATCTCTTCTGTTAGAATTTACAGTAGATGTCTGCATTGCAAAGTAAGACTAATATAATCATTAAAAGAAATCTGAACTTTTTTTTTCCATGTTTTCATATAATTGGAACTTCAGGTATGTATAACTTCTGCTTGAGGACAACTTTAATTAACCTTGTTTCAAATACGGGTTCACGTTCATTTATTATTCTTATTATTCTACAGTATCTTTACTACTGGTCTTGTAAAGTCACTGAGTATTTTGACTTACACTTTGGTGCTAAAGACCATTTTATAAGTCACCTACAGCTGCTGCTTTCATTGTTCTCTCTGCTCCATGCTCTCACCCATTCCCAAGCTCTCTATCTCAGAATTTACCACCTCTGACCTTCAGGGCATGCCCTGCATCCTGATACAGAACACCAGATAAAGATGCTGAAAGGCAGTGGCCCCAGCAGTATAGATTCCTGAGGGATGCCACTGAGTACTCCTCGCCACTGACAGTATTGCCTGTTCGCCAATACTCTCTGCTGCCTGCCGCCAAGCCAGTTAACAATTCACTTTATGTATTCCTCATATATACTGCACTATACTACTACTGCAAAATCTACTGTATCACCTCTGTCCACCTCCTACGTCTCAAGATCACTTGTGTAAATAGTCACCTTGTGGCTTGTGCATAGTCCTGAGAATACTGTGTTGAACTGTACACAACTGTGTTATCAGTATCTCTTCCTGAAGTATTGCCCTTGTCTAATGTAGAAGTGAGTTCCAAATGTACTGCTGTATCTACCATTGAGATCATTTCATGTATGTAACTACCTGTACTAATGATGTATCAACTGCTGCACTTTCAATTGTACCGCTCTTCCCAGGTTGCCCCTGAAAAAGGGACTGTCATGTCTCAGTGGGCTTACCTGGTTGCCAAAATTCAAATAAATACTGCACTAATTTATGTTGCCCAAAAGCTTGTCATGTGCCAGCATATTAAAGGCCTTGCCAAAGTCTAGACAGACTACTTCCACAGCCTTGACCTCCCTGGTCACCCCCTCAGAGAAGGTGATCAGTTTTTTTTTATTTTCCTTTTTACCTGGCAGGTCCTCCATCATACATTTGCCCTGGTCACAGCCCCTGGTGCTCCCACCAACTGTCAATTGCCAGCATTCTCCCAGTCACCCCTGGCTTTCTCCTGGAGGGTGGAGCCATGGCACCGGTTTCCCCAGTTCCAGTGCCATGGAACTAGTAACTGCTTGGGAGTGCTAGTGATAGTGGCTAATTGAAGCCTGGGGAGGGCTTCATGGAAACGGAGGACCTGCTGCTCCTGATTTTCTATTTTTTTTCCTCTGGGAGGTGGGGACATGCAGTGACTACTGGCGTCCACCCCACCTCCATAGCATTCAAGCGCCGACAGCTGCGTGACTCCTGGCCTCTGCCAGGGGTCCGTCTTGCACCAGGCACTACCCCATCCTCCACCCAGAGTGGACTGCTCTATCCTTCTCCCCCTGGCTGGCCCTCCAGTGACCCGAGTCCATTTCCAAACCCGGGTCACCGGCGTTGCAAGCAGGAATCGAGAAGGTGATCAATTTGCTTTGGCACGATCTATAGCTCATAAAGCCATACTGAGAGGGGACAAGAATCTTTGAGTCAACCTTGGTTTCAAAAGCTCCATTATTCTGTGCACAATAATGGACCCCAGGACCATGTCCAACACTGATGCCAAGTTGATTGGCCTGTAGTTGCCTAGGTCAGACCTTGCTCCCTTTTTATGTTCACTTGCCAAAGGCTAGCAAACATATTGCAAGTGGTCTGAGCTCTGAGAGGGCATTTGGTGTTGTGCCCTTCCTCCACTTATTACAGCTTCAGAACACCCAATCTCCTCCACAATTCTGCCGACTACTCTTCTTTCCTTTGAAGTTCTTGCCCAATCGCAAAGCTGGAAAATGCAATATAGAAGTGTTTTTTTCTTGCACGGCTTGTATATTCTACCACTGTTTCCTGTCAGCTTCATTCCACTTAACTGGTATTGTTCAGTGTTTTGTTTCTTTGCTGTCTTGGGGACAACAGAGACATTACACAATGGCCACAGCTTTTTCCTGTCTGTGGCCACCATGTTAACATCCACCCACCCAGTTCTAACACAAGACTGTGAATGTGCAATCACACTGCCAGCATCACCCCCTTCTGCCCAAATCAGCCAATAACCACAACTGGCAGCAGGTGCTCAGTTCAAAAGCCATTATCAACCCCTCCCATCTGACCCAGCAATAACAAAAAAGAAAATGGCAGATGGTTCTCAACTCCACCACCGTAATCCCTCCTCCTGTCTGACCCAGCTAGCATGGTACACTGGAGATGGGTGCTCAACCCTGCCACTGGAATCCCCCATCCTTCCCAACCCAGCTATTAAAGTACACTAGTGGTGGGTGATCAACCCCACCTCCAGAAAACCTACTCCTGCCTGACCGAAGTATCACAGTACACTGTTGGCAGGTACTCAACCCCGCTGCAGGTATCCCCCTCCTGCCTGACACAGAACTGAAACAACACTGGTAGCACAAGTCTGCTACCAGTATCACCTTCTCCCACCAATTACAACTATCAAAAGTCCCCTCTGATGCAGTTCAGTTGCAGGGTTCCCAACCTCTGGTTCCATGTAATAACCCCCTACATTATGTGACACCAGGGCGCTTGACACCAGTGAAGGCTAACAGCCCCTGCCACAGTATACAACACTGGGGTGCCCATCCCCAGTGCTGCCAAACAACTCACCAACACTGTTGTACTCAATCTCTAGTGTCAGGACCTGAAAAACCAAAACGTCCCTCGTTGTTCCCCTTTTCTTTTTATAATGCCTACAACAAAGAAAACAGTCTAGTGATGTCTTCTACCTGTGCCTCTTTGAGCCCCACCTGACCCCTTTCTCAGCACACACCACTCAACTCACACACTCTCATTTATCCCCTACAGTCCACAAAAGTAGTCCTCTTTTGCTTAGCAAACATCCTGCAGCTTCTGAGCCCAGCAGCAAACAGACTAAAATAAGGTAAGTCTGGTAAAGTTTTTTAAAGTGTTTTGAATATTCATTCATAACTTTGTCTTTTTTTTGTTAAGTTTTTTATGCTCTCCATGGCGACTGACCCCCAGCCCCATCACCCCACTGTCCTCTGGGACTTATCTTGTCCAGGATGTGCCCAAGTAGCTAGGTGTGGGACCTGTGGGAAGCCATTGTCATCATACTGGTTGGCAGTGTGCAAACCAATCGGAGTGTGAGCGCCTTCTCCAGGCTTGCTCCGATTGGTCCTTCACCCCTTCTTATCTTTTCTCTGTCTCCTGAGTTAAAAAGGCATTTTTTTTTACTTATGCTTGCTAATGTATGCCTATTTTGCTAGAATCTGTCTGTAAACTACCTAAAAAAAGCTGTAATACTTACAAACTGCTCTTGCTAGATTGATTATGTGAAATAGCCCTTTTCTTTGCCTCTGTAACTGCTGCCCAGACTTCAGAGCGCCAAGAAAATCAACCCCTTTCATTTGTAAATTAGTTTTGTCACTAGGTAGCTCAACCATTGTCTGGGACCAGTACTAATTGGTTTTGCTTTCTCTTCTCCTTCAGCCGAGAACCCTCCAGGGCTCCCAGCTCATCCGCCGCAAGAACCACGGCCACTGGGCAGTCGGCGCTTCCGAAGCCACCACTCGAGTCCACTTGCTCAGACTCCAGACCCAGAGAGGTATGGCAAAGCTGCAAATTTTACGCCCACTCACCCATCCCCCTCCCTGACCATTCTTATGTAGACCTTCTTGCCCCGCCCACCCCTGCCATTGGCTTTCCTACAAATCTATCCTCCCCGCCTCCCTAGGACGCCCACAGACATATAAATTTTGGGCTGCTGTTTCAGGTTCAAGTGTCCCATCCTAACTAACCCACCGCAGTCTCCACTACCACTCATCTCAGATCAGATTTGTGACTTTTTATTACTGTCCCTAGTCGCAGTGTCATAGTAAATTCTCCTTGCTCCCTACAAGTGGTTTCAGCACCTACATCCCTTTGCTGACCCTGCGGTGTGTAGCCTTAGCTGGTGATACTTCTTAGATCAGGTTTACGACTTCTCGTAACTATCTCTAGTTGCTGTGCCATAGAAACATCTCCTTGCTCCCTTCAAGTGGTATCGGCACATATATCCCTTTTCCGACCCCATGGCTTGTAGCCTTACCTGGTGATACCTTGCCCAGATTAAGCCCTTACAACTGTTTCTTTTTCTGACCCCCATATTTTAACCATGGAACTTGCAATCTGGCTCTACCTATTTACCGGCTTATGCACCCTACCCTTATTAGGGTACATGCTAGATGGAATTTACCTCAAAGAGGACTCATATCCCCTACCACAAGAATGTCTACTCATGGAGTCCCTATCCAACTAGTGTTATGCCCCCAAATTGTCATACCCACTTTCAGCTGAGTGTCCCTCTCAGACAGCCACCAGCATCTCGTTACCTTCCCAAGGAATGTTACCTACTTGGCCCAGTACCTGCATCTACTGGTGTCATACGGCTAGGGTCTTAGCATGTGTAGCACTAGGACTGAACAGTACAAAGAATAGGTCCTTGCATTCCTACGCCAATACTCCCACTAGCCAAAGAAGGTTTAGTTCTTCCAAATTACCACTTGTTGCCCTGAGGAAAGTTGTACTCCTCCTCTTGCTATGCTCAGGTAATGTGAAACTGAACCCTGGTCCTATACAAGCAATGCCTTCACCGTCCGAAGTCACAAAGTATAAAGGTATCAGCTTTATGCATGTTAATGTGTGTAGCCTCTTAAAGAAACTCACCTCAATACAGGCTTGGGCTATCCACACGGAACCAGATGTACTTGTCATATCTAAATCCTGGCTTCGTCCATCTGCGCCAGACAAAGAGGTCAACATCCTCAACTATCTGTTATTCAGAGCTGATAGACTAACTAGAGGTGGTGGTGTAGCCATCTATGTTAAGGACACGTTTACAGTCGCTACCCTCGACACTACATCAATTGCCAATGCCTTTGAATGCCTGTCCTTAAAAACTGAAATATCTACATCAATGGCCCTCTGTGTCATAGGATGATATAGACCCCCATCCTTGGGGTCACTGCTCCTGTCCCACCTATCATCTACTATGAGTACCGACACAATGGAAACAATGATACTAGGGGACCTTAACTACGACTGGCTGTCAAGCGCATCTCTTCCACTTAAATTCTTCTGTGACTCTCATGGGCTCACCCTACTTATTAATGAACCTATTCATATCAATAAGAAAAACCCTACAAAAAGTACACTATTAGATGTACTTCTAGTAAGCAAACCCCATTTCTTCTCCCATGCTGGGATCTTTTCTGCTGACGTTAGTGACCACTGCTTTATTGCTGGCGTAAGAGCAGTCCTTAAACCAGCAGCCTCAGCAAAGTTCTCTACCAAAAGATCAAAATGGAATTTTGACCCGCTTGCATATATCAATGACCTGAAAGCCTCCCTGCTTTGGCAGACTTTTTATTTAGCCAAACCAGTAGAAACAGCATATGCCATTTTCCACAAAATTGTATCCAGTGCTGTTAACACCCATGCAGCCTTAGTCAAAACCCACATAAAGACTAGAAAGTGCTGTTGGTTTACAGCAGATGTCAAGGCAGCACTATTAAAAAGAGACAAGCTCTGGAAGCTAGCACGCAAATCCCACAAAGCTGAAGACTGGCATCTTTTCAGAACAGCCAGAAACCACTGTACAAAGCTAATTTGGGAAACCAAGTCCAACTTCTATCGCTCTAAACCCGACACTGCCTCCAACTGCCCTACCAAGTTCTGGTCCACAATAAAAGGACTTTCTGATAATACCACAAGAAACACTCTCCCCTCAAAAATTATTTCTGACAATGTAACTATCAACAACAATAAAGAGATACTACAAGCCTTCAACAATCACTTTGCTACTGCAGGGCTAGCTTTTGATAACTCACCTGTACGCAATCTATGCTCCCAGCTTACCACGCAACCTTCAGAATCTAGTCCCTCAGATGCAGTCTTTTCATTCTCTCCTGCCTCACTAAGAGAGGTCGAAGATCTCCTCCTCCAGTTGGACACCAGAAAAAGTGCTGGCACTGACACCTTTGATCCATACTACCTAAAGATTGCCTATCATGTCTTGGCATCAATTTAACTTGTCCCTTTCTCTAGGGACCCTCCCCAAACTGTGGAAGACCACACATGTTATTCCGTTGTTTAAATCCAGAGACCCCTGTGATCTAAACAACTACAGGCCTATCTCCCTTCTCATGATACTATCAAAACTTCTGGAAAAAATCGTGAATGCCCAGCTGAAATCTTTCATAGATTATACTAACCTGATAAACCCAATGCATTCTGTTTTCAGAACTGAACATAGTACAATCATGGCCCTGGCCAAGGTGACAAATGACTGGCAGCATGACCTAGAGAATAAAAAATTTGTCTGCGCCATTTTTCTAGACCTAAGTAAGGCCTTCGTCACTGTCGACCACTGCCTCCTTCTTTCTCCATTAAAAGCTATTGGTCTAGATTTTACCTCCTTGCATTGGTTCCACAACTTCCTTTCTGATAGGCACCAAGAGGTCAAGGCTGAAGGTGAACTATCCCCCTCAAATCTGTTAAAAAGAGGCATCCTGCAGGGATCCATCCTGGGGCCACTCCTATTTGCCATCTACATCAACAGTATAGACTCAGGCAACAATGAGGTGAAAATTCATCTGTTCGAAGTGATCTGCCTAAGCCATACAACTCCTGAGACTGCCTGTAGCGACCTGCAAGCTGACTTCAACATACTTCAATACCAGCTCCTAAGTAAAAAATTGCTACTTAATGCCAAAAAGACAAAGGCAATGCTATTTTCACCTATTAACCATGCAGCCTTCCCTGCTCTACCCCCCATCACCACCCTCCTAGGAGAAACCCTGGAATTTGTGCCAAAATTCAAATACCTGGGGGTCTGGCAAGACTTCAGACTCTCCTTTGCAGACCACCTGGAGGATTTGTTAAAAAAACTGAAGCAGAGACTAGGTCTCTTCTTCAGGTTAAACCGCCTACTAACTACAGAGGCCAAGAGACAGCTAGTTCAGTCTACGCTCCTTTCCCTAATTGAATATGTCAACTTTATATACAACCAATGTGCTACTTCATACCTCGGTAAATTGGACATACTTTTCCACAGAGCCCTGAGCTTCATCACTGGTCTCCCCTTCTCCACCCATCAACTGAGAACTCCTGTTAGTCTCACTGTGTTTAAGACCTTATACTCAAAATACATTACAGAAACCTGCAATTGCTTCCAATGATCCTAGCTTACTTACACCCCCTTCCACATCCTCCCTGCTTTTCCCATCCTCCTTCCTTCTTGTATCAGTGCATAACTTGTCCCTGAGCCACTTACTTATTTGCCAGCCTAAATCTCACTCTCCCTCACCCATCTATTCCTTGCATACCCACAGAATCTTATTCCTTCGCTCCTAGTATTATCCCAGTTCCAGACCCCCCCCACCACTGGCTGCCCACTTCTCCCAACACGTCTCCCCCTTGATACGCCTGGGTCTTTTTAAACTGACTATGTATGTCTCTTCACTTGTAGCATCCACTTCAACTAATCTCTTTGTTGGACTATAATGCCTTTACCTTACAGGAATACGAAACCATGTATGTTGTTATATCTGGTATAAATTTTTACTGACTTGCTACCCTATTGTTATGTATATCCTTACTGACTGTCTTTTACCTGAACCCAAATGTATTTTTACTTATCCTGTCTATTGCAGGCCTACCTGTACTGTTGCATCTACTGTCTATTTGTCTGTATATAAATGCATTGTTACCTGACTTGTGTAATGCAGGTCCTCTTTGTAAAAGAGCTTGCTCAATGGTGTTCGCCTGGATAAATAAAGAATTTGATGGATTTATTGATTTCTCTCCCCTGGTGCAGAGAAAGGGACATGTAATGGCACCAATGGCGATGCCGTGCACACTCCTGCAAAGCATGCTGGATGTTTGCCCCACCTATGCCCCCCATTGTAGTGTCAGTGTGCCAACCTGCAGCCACCGCTAGGGCCCAGGTTGACTTTGGTTACTGATCCCCTCCTTCCCTGGAGGAGAAGAGCAGTCCTCGAGACATTTGATCTTCCTCTAACCCCGGCCAACCCTTCAACTCCCGAGGTCACTCCAGATCTTGGGTCATCTGCGCCACAAGTCATAACACTACCGTTGCACTGGTGGGTTGGCCAACTTTGTCAGTTTTTTATCATTTTTGCCCCAAATTTTCAGTATAAAAATTTTTACCTCCCCCCATGAACAAGGAGGTATTATATTTCAAATCCCCCCCCAAAACATGTATTTGTAGTCACTCAGCAAAATCACCTTTTGTCCAGGAGTTAGAAAGTTCCACCTGTCTTGATCATAAAAAGACTGTTGAAAATTTGGGGTCAGAATTTAAATTTACATTATGAAGAAACACTGAAATACTTCAACATTCACTCATAACATTGCTATTTTGGTATATTTTGATCCCAGATGTTCAGCATAGCCCTTTTTTTGTCCCACTTCATGAACAAGATAGGTGTTATTTTTCAAATCTTGACCAAAAAGTATTTTCAAGGGCAGTGTGGGGCGGGTAGTGAGCTTGCATACACTGATGTATTTGGTGTGGGTCAAAGGTGAGGGAGTGATCACACTGAAGACAGAAACTCTGTAATTATCCAAGAATCAGGTACTGGGTAGTTAATATTGTGATCTAAGTGTACAATATTAATCAGGATAATGCATTAGCAGCCATTTTGGCTCTGACCAGAAACTGTTTTAACATGGCTGGAGTTGGATCTACGAAGCTGGTGCAACACCAAAAACACTGACGTCCTCTACCATGACAGAAACACATAAACACCCACAACTGCAAAGTGATCCCAAACCGACCGGCATGATTACGATGCACAATGCGGGGGGGGGGGGCTGTGTCCACTGCACCCCCCATTCTAAAGATATCTAACTCCACATTGCACAGACAGTAGAGTTAGATATTTATCCCCTGTCGCCCTACATTTTCTTGATGCAAAACCCTTGTCACTGCCGATATAGGCACTCTGGGGGTTTTGCTGCGGGGGGTTCAGTGTACCGGTGTCGCTGTAGTGACGGCATAATACCGGGATCCTTACTATTTATTTATTTGTGTCTTTGATAACCGTGTGGGTGCACTGATCCAAAGGACCGTTTTCAGGCACGACCTGAGCCACAGCATGGCACATTAAGCAATACAGGTTTGGGGAACAACAGTAAATGCAGGCCTCAAAATGAGGTGCAGGAAATTACAGAACAAGGGGTCATTACATAAACTGCAATTACGTAAGAATACAAGGTGTCAAAGAAGGCCAGCACATAGGTCAAAAATACATAGTCAAAGGCCAGGCAACAGATTGAAATATAAGTCACAAAACACAGAGATCAAACATAAGTCTCAGATATGATACATAAAGTGCAAAATGCATTCAATAACACTAATAGTGCACAGGTCAATGAGCAGGTTGGAACTCTGAAATCGAGTACAACTCTTCCTCTTATCAAATGGTGATGGGACTTAGAATAGGGAGGTAACAGCAGAATCCCCAAAAAGTGGGGTAAGAGGACAGAAGTGGCAGTGGTGAGTGTAGCAAGGATGAGACACTACTAATAGATGGGGGGTGGGGATGGAGGGAGGAGATGCCAGAGATTACCCAGGAAAGCAGTGGCATTTGGCTTCAGACAGTAGCTACTCTTTGAAATTGTTTTTGAAGGAGAGATGGGAGGTGAAAGAGTGGAGAGATGTAGGGAGTCTGTTCCATAGGGAGGGGGCAGAGACAGAAAAAACTTTACTACCAATGGTAGAGGAGATTGGTGGAACTACCAGGGGGTACTACCATGACTGTCAGTTTTACCTCAAAAGAGAAAAAAACAATATCATCCTGTTCATAAGAATGATCTCAACTGCTTTTCCTGAAGTAAATACCTAACAGTAAGCAACTGGAGTGCTAGGTGTGCTAACAGCACCGATAAGTGCACCAAATGTTTAGATGATAAACTTTTTGAGAAAGATAAGAGCATGGTCTTCTATCTTCATAAATGAGAAAAAAATCCATTTCTTGTCCTGTGTCCCTCAGCTTTCACATTAAATTCTAGAACCTGTCCTATCAGTAACTGCTGTTCAGTGATCTACCAGATTAAATGACAACCTCCTTAATGAAAGATTTTTGCCATTAGTCCGAAAAATTTTACAACTCACAGGGGATGGGGCGCAACCTCAGGTTTAGAAACCAGTGGCAGCTAACACAGATAATATTTTTTGTTCTCGAAGTTATGGAGAATCAGACTTTTTTAAGAAGAGATACAGTATCTGCAACTTTATTTTAAGCCAAACACTGAGAAATTGTCCAGCTGTGTCTACAAAGAGATTATGAGGTATGAAAGTGAATAGTTCACAGAGCAGCACATGTTCACTAAAGCATACATGTGTGATATCATTCTCCCATTGCTCAGGCTTAAGACAGACTTTAAATGCAGTATTATCTGCCACTATCTGCACAAGCATACAGTATAGCAAGAAAAATACAACTGCTTCATTCGTTTGGCATGAAATACTTGAAATTAGACACAGCTTGCTCAAACCTGAATTAAGCTGACAAGAAAATGTTGTACTAATCTTTAAAGGAGAACCGCATTTAACCTGAAGGCTCTGTGTTCTACCCTTGATGATGTTTGAATAACTTCCATGGGTGTTTGTAACTTACTCTCTAGTACTAAAGACCATTTAAGAACTGTATGATGTAGTTTATGTTCTTGTTAAACTCTAAAGATTGTTTGCACAATGCATGTATGTTCTACTATAGAACTACAAAGTTTAAAGGGACATAAACTATGTCACCAAATCTAAAATGGGACTTACCACAAGTGCGTTAATCAGAAACACCCACTGTTTGCTAAATAGCTTTTTAAGAGGGAATAATAACAGAATGGGAACCCTCAGTTGAAAACAGCCTTTACAGGACAAGTACTGGATATAATATTAGGGATGCGCGAGTAACAAATAGTATTACCCAACTACCATGAACAGAAACATAGGCAAGGCAAGACAAGACAATTTTATTTCTAAGGTGCCCAATCCCGGAAGCTCTGGGCACCATACACAATAAAAACAGAATACGAATACAGAATGCAAATACAGAAATAAGTGCAATAGCAGTGGAAAAATCTTTAAAACAACATTCTTAGAAATAAAAACATGGAAACATAGAAGTTGTTGGCAGATAAAGACCTCTTGGCCCACCTAGTCTGCCTTATATTCCCTACTACTGTGCCACTGCAGACTCTACACAATCTGTGGTCTTCTCCCCCCTTGCCCCCTTGTGTCTATCCCATGCATGCTTGAATCCTGTTACCATTTTAACACCCACCACCTCTGCTGGGAGGCTGTTCCAGGTGTCTACTGCCCTCTCTGTGAAGTAGTATCATCTCACATCTCCTCTAAGCCTCCCCCCTCCAGCTTCATAGAGTGACCTCTATCCTGGAGCATCTTTTTCTCTGGAAAATGCTACCTTCCTGTACTTTATTTATACCTGTGAGGTATTTGAATGTTTTTATCATATTCCCCCTTTCCCTCCTTTAGTCTAGAGAATGCATATTTAGTACCTTGAGTCTTTCCTTTGATGCAGGCCCTGCATCATTTTGGTTGCCCTCCTTTGTACCACCTCCACCCTATCTATGTCCTTCTGGAGGTGGAGCCTCCAGAACTGGACACAGTACTCAAGGTGGGGTCTTACCAGTGATTTGTACAGGGGTAATACCTCCCCCTTCTGCTGGTGATGCCCCTCCCTATGCACAAGAGCATCCTGCTAGCTTTCCCCACTGCCTTATCACAGTGCTTGGCTACTTTCAGGTAATCAGAAATGATTATCCCAGGTCCCTTTCCTGTGTTGTGGTTGATAATACGTCCCCGCTAAATTGGTATGTTGCCCCTGGGTTTCTGTGTCCCAAGTACATGATTTTGTATTTTTTTGCATTGAAACCCAGCTGTAATTCCCTTGACTATTCTTCCAGGTTTTTTTAAATCATCCCCCAGTCTTTCCACCAACCCAGTGTATCCAATCTTTTGCAGATTTTTGTGCCATCCATGAATAGGCATACTTTCCCCTACAGCCCTTCTGTAATGTTACTAATAAAGACATTGAAGAGCACCGGGCCTAGTACTGACCCCTGTGGCACCCCACTTGTCATCGTCCCATGTCCAAAGTGGACCCCAGTTATCACTACCCCCTGACTCTTATTGCCTAGTCATCTTCTTACCCATTTTACTATTTTCGGACCTACTCCTAGACTGCCCAGCTTTCTCACCAGTCTTCTATGTGGAATGGTGTTGAAGGCCTTACTGAAATCCAGGTAGGCCACTTCTACTGCTCCTCCCTGATCCACTTCCCTGGTCACCCAGTCAAAGAACATGATTAGGTTTGTCTGGCAAGACCTGCCCCTGTGAACCATTGTTGTCTCAGATCCTGTGATCCACAGGTTGCAAGGTATTCCATAATCCTTTCCTTCAGTAGTGATTCCATTACTTTACCTACTATGAAATCAGTCTGACTGGTCTGTAATTTCCTCCCTCCTCCTTATTTCCACTTTTGTGTAGTGGGACCACATCTGCCCTCCTCCAGTCCCCTGGAACCTCACCTGTTTCTCGTGATAGGTTGAACAGAGCTGTCAGAGGCGCAGCCAGCACCTCCTTGAGCGCTCTCAGTATTCTATGGTGCACCCTTCAGGTCCCATTGCCTTGTCTGCTTTTAATTGCACTAGTTTGTTGAGGACTCTCTCCTCTGCAAAAGGACTAGTGTCTGACTCCCTTCCTTTAATCCCTTATTTATTATCTTTGGCTGTCAGCTACCCCTTCCTCTGTAAATACTAAACAAAGGTAATTGTTCAATATGTCCACTTTTTTTGGTTCTCTTCCTCCCAAACCTCCCCTCCCATTCCCCTTTTAGCCTTACTATCCCTCCTTTGGTCTTTTTCTTCTCACTTATACAGTATATCTAAAGAATGTTTTATCCTTTTTTTTACTGACTGAGCAATATTTTCCTCCATTTGTGGTTTTGCGCTCGTAACTGCTCTTCTTGCCACTGTTTGTTTCTCCTGGTAACTCTTCCTAGCATCCTTCTTCTGTGTCCTCTTTTACCTTCTAAATGCTAGTTTTTTTGCCCTTACTTTTTCCACTACTTCTCTAGAGAAACATATTGGTCTCTTTTTCTGTCTTGCCCTTGTTCACCTGCCTCACACAGAGATTTGTTGCCTTTTCAATGCCCCCCCCCTTTATTTGTACCTATTGTTCCACAATTCCCCCCACAATTTCCCTATCCTTGCTAGGGTATCCCTGAAGTCCAGGACCCTCATCTTAGTACAGGTCAGTTCTGACCCAGTTCTTATATTGAGCCACATGGTATAGTGATTACTGGTCCCCAGGTGGCCACCTAATGTGACATCAGCAACACTGTCCCCATTTGTCAGTACCAGGTCCAGTATTGCCCCCCCCATGAGTGGGTTCCTTAACTAATTGCCTGAGGAACACCCATTGCAGGTAGTCCAGGATGTCCCTAGTTGTGACTGTTGCTGCAACTGGTAAGCCCCAATTCACGTCCAGTAGATTGAAATCCCCTACCAGCAACAGTTCCCCTTTTGCGTGCCATCCTTTGGATTGCTGCCATCATCTCTCTATTCACCCTCCCCCCATGTTGGAGGTCTGTAGATCACTCATGTGTGAATATTAGCCCCCCCATGTCTCCAGGGTGACCCACAACTCCTCAGCTCCTCCCTGCTGTCCCTGTATTTCTGTAGCTTTTATGTTGACCCTGTTATAAAGAGCCACTCCTTCCCATTTTTTACCTACCGTGTCTTTTCTGAAAAAAGTATACCCTGGTATGGCTACATCCCAGTCCTGGTTTTCAGTTCACCAGGACTTGGTAATTGCTACTATGTCCAGGTCCTAATCTGCCATGGTAACCTCTAGGTCTGCAATCTTACTGCCCAGACTTTGAGCATTTGCACACATGGCTCTCCAGATTGTCCTGCAACCCACCCCCAATTTCCTATTTGCCCTTCCTTATTTCTTCCACTATTTTTTCTGCTATATCTCTTTCCTTTTATCCCTTGGATTCTTTTGTTATTTGGTTCCTTTTAAGATTTCACTCCCTCAGGATTACCACTGATGACCTCGTGAGCCTGTTGGGGGGGCAGTTTATGTCTCCCTGCCTTATTCTGCCTCCCCATTGGCTAGTTTAAATGCTCACCAATGTAGCATTTAAACAGTTCACTGAGGACCATGGTTCCTCTCCTGGATGGATGCAGGCCATTGCCCCTATACAGGCCCTTATCCTTCCAGGTCAGGCTCCAGTCCTCAATGAAGTTGAAACCCTCCTCTCTGCACCATTCCTTCAACCATGCATTGAAGATCCTGATGTGGGAATCCTATCCTCCCTCCTGTCATAGACAGGTAGCACCTCCAAGAAGGTCACCGATCATGCTACTTGCCTAAGACCCCTCCCCAGTTCCCTAAACTCCTCCTGAACTATTATTGGCTTATCCCTAGCCTGGTCATTTGTCCCCAGATGGACAATGATGTCCAGCTATCCCTCCCTCCCTCCCTTACTGCTGCCCCAGTGATCCTTTGGATCCTCTTTCCATCCCTGTGAGCCACTGTGCCGGGAAGGCACCTAACCTCCCACTTCTTATCCTTACCTGCTCACAACTGTATACTCCTTACTATGGAGTCCCCCACCAGGATTTGCTTTCTTCTCCTCTGGGGTCCTCGGCCACCCTCCTTGGGATGTCCACTATGGAGGACCCCCACATCCACCCTGGTTGCTACTTTGGGTGCCTCTGCAGGACTTTCCTGCTTTGCCAGTGCATTGTAGGTGTTTTGCAGTGGTACCAGATAGGGGATGTTCCTATGCTCCACCACTCTAACCCTCTCTGAGCCCACTGTTGTCCAGCCACTCCTCCTTCTGAGCAACCGCTGAGGTAGTGGTGGTGGGCTAGGTGGTCCCTGGATGGAGGAGCAAGTCCTCTGAAGCCAAGCTAACTTGACCTTGAGTCTGGTAACCTCCTCCATCAACCCAGAGAGGCGCATGCAGGTGGGGCAGCAATGTAGTCTCTAGAAAGTCACCTTGAAGACTGCCGCACCACAGCCACTGCAATGCACCACTCCCAGCATAACCATGTTCTCCTTACTTGTTTTTCTGTTTTGCCTCCTTAGCCACGTTTTACCCCTTGCTTAACCATTGCTTGTCCCTAACTGACCTCCACCCTGCCCGTTTTTGTTTTGTTCATTCTAAACTCTTAATTACTCCTACCCTACATAGGATGATTCACCTGCGCCCACACTGTTTCTAGACCCTACCACACTAGACAATAATAAAGACACTGTTTCACCAAGTTTCCCCAAAACTTACCCCACCTATTTAGTCTCAAAAAAGTCTCTTCAGTTCCTGTCTGTGACCAAAACACACAGACTCTTCTCTTTTTTAAATGATAGGCTATTTGTTACTTGGGAAGAAAAATTCAAGGCTATTCAGGATTTTGCCATTTTGCGTTTTGCTATTTGGCAGGAGATGAAGATCTCCCAATCCTTCTCATCCAATCAAATGCCACTTAGAAAGCTCACTGAAGGCAGCTTATGTGACCCAGCACTCGCAGAAGCTACAGGCAAGAGAGACAGATGTCTGAACTGCTGTGAAATAGTAACCTATATCCACTAATTAAAATTAGCTCAATTGCAGAAATCTTAACCGGTTTTATTCCCTTTCTACATCCCAAGCTGACTGGGTCTATTTTTATTTTTTTTCACAATTGTAGTGTGAAATTAGGCTCTTTTTCAGGAGAACTACTAAAGTGAGAACAAATTGAAAGTAAACTAGGACTGTTTGCTGACAGAGACAGGTGGGGCCCAGTCAGCAGACACCCAGCCTGTGAGTGTATTAAACCTGAACCAGATTTGAAGCTGTGTAAAAGGATGTGAGGCAGCTGAGGACACCAAGGGGAGGAACAGAAGCACCACAAAGCCACCTGATCAACACAATCACTCACTCGACTGTTCACCAGACTTAAAGAAAGTCTCCAAAACCTTTGAGTAGATAACAAGCTTTTATTGCTGATAACACTAATAACACTGGAGTAGCACCCTTACAAGTACATGCATCTGAGAACAACAAGTTTTTATTGCTCATAATATTTAAAGAAAACACCAGAGTAGCACATACTTGTGGCAGTGCTACTCTGATGTTTTTAGCATTATCAGCAATAAAAGCTTGTTATCCATAGACACACATCATTTTGGGAGTGCTACTCTGGTGTTTTTAGCATTAACAGCAATAAAAGCTGTCATCAATTACAAGGTTTTGGGTAGTTTTTGTAAGTCTAGTAGAGCAGTTGAGTGAGTGTGTGTGTTGACCAGATTTAAAGCTGTCATGTCTTAAACAGTTTTTTCAGCTTAAGGGAGTAATGGAGATTTTAAAGTGGTTTATTTAGTGAATAGACATTTAAGTTTTGTTTTTTTGCAACTTATTTGGGCTTGTCTGAAAGAAAGAACCAGACAAACTGAGTATTTAGATTCATAGTAGTCTAACTGAAATGCAGTGAAGTGCACGACTGTGCTGAATAAAGAACTTTATTTTTTGTGGAGGCCAGGGCTTTTCTGACTCCCACCACTGCTACTTCTGGACAGCTTCCATTTTTGTCCTGTGCTTGTGTGCAGTTGTGCACTCAGCTTGTTCATGCCTTCATGCCAAAGAAGACATTTAAAAAAGAAATTACTTTAGTCAGGCTTGACTATTAGTGAGGGAGTCTTCTCATCTCACTGTCATTGTTGCAGTGTGATTCTGCATTTCATAGCAATATAATTTAAATTTAATAGACATCTTCCTGTGAGGAACTCAGGTTTGGGTCTCTCCATAGCAACTTGTGAAACTGCCAGTGCACCGTAGTATATAGCTGTTAACTGGTGGGGTGGCACTAGCTGGCTGTCTCCCACCACTTCTAGGTAGTGAGCTGCCATGTGTTACCATGTTTGTGCAGAGTGTACACTCAAGAAAAACATTGTTCTACGTTTGTGGCTTCATGCCAAAGAAGAAACCTAAAAAAGAACTTGTTTTGTTAGGCTTGACTATTACTGTATGTGACTTGTTAGTGCACTGGTATTGCTGCAGTGAGTGACTGTATTTCATAATAATGTCATTTAAAAATATCAGGCAGCTACCTGTGAGGAACCTGGGCTTTGGTCCATCTACAGCCACTTGTGCAACTGTGAGTGCACTGCTGTATATACGTATTAGTCGGTAGGGTGGGACTAGTCATCTGACTCCCAATGCTTCTGGGCAGCTAGCTGCTATTTAGCTCTGTGTGTGTGCAGCATCCACTCAAGAAAGACATTGTTCTTAGTATTTGCCTTCATGTCAAAGAAGAAATAAAAAAAAAAAATTTGTTTTCTTCCAAGAATTTGTTTAGTAGTCCGACTTGAATAATGAGTGAGACTAAGTTGTCAGGTCACTGGCATTGCTCCGTGAGTGACTAGTATATTTCACAGTAATATAATTTAAATTTAAGATCATACATCTTCCTGTGAGGAATGCAACTATGGCAGACAGAGAGCATACCAGAAAATGTATGTGGTCCAGCAGCCCCAGCAAAGCTGCAGGAGGTGTATTGCAGCAAGCAGCAGGCGAGGGTGAGTATACTGTAGAATGATGCTCAGGGTGCATTCACCACCTAACATAATATTTTACTCCATCAAAGCCTACAGTCTCCCACACCAGTACTGCATCAGCTGACACCAGGGAAAAATGCACCATTCGAACAATTAGTACTGTTGCTAGGAGGACATTGTCATTAACTGTCACTGATACTGTGAATGTGTCCTCTTGATCCCTTGCCACTGCCACCAGTACCACCATCACCTCAGCCTTAATAACCACCACTGCTCTGATACACCACCCATACACTGTAACTACTAGCATCCCAACTTCTGCTGCAACAGTGGCCTGCCAGCCACTCCTGCCACTGTGACTGGGACCACTCCTGCCACTGTGAGACCACTCCTGCCACTGTGACCCAAACCACTCCTGCCACTGTGGCTAAGACCACTCCTGCCACTGTGACCCAAACCACTCCTGCCACTGTGGCTAAGACCACACCTGCCATGGTAAACATGGTGACCAGGGGTACTGCTACAGTGACACTGGCCCCTACTACCACTTTGGCCTCAGCCACTTACATAACTATTTCCAGTACTGCGTCCATCCCATTGTGACAACTCTTGTTTCTTGACCTGTCTCCACTACTGCAGAACTTGATAGTGTAGATGAAGAAAAGAAGCACTCATCTGGGTCTGAGTACTTTAGAACAGAAAATGAATTTTCCACTGAAACATCATCTGAGGAGGTTACCCTAAGTAACATTGATGATGAGGCAGAGTATAAGAGCACCTAAGAGCCTGAAGGCTAGAAAGTCAAGTTGTAAAAAAAATCAACCTCTTGAGCTTGCATTAGCAGGAGAAAGAAGGATATGGCTCTTCCTCCTCCCTAAAAAAACTTGGTAAGCTACGCTTCGGCACTTTGATTAGCAGGCTCCATCCCAGCCTAAACAGCCAAGTAGAGCAGCTGTAGGGGCACCAGTGGTGCCAGGGGAAAACTGGCAGTCACAGATCCAAACAAGAAAGGCTAGTGGGGGCAAGACAGTTGTGGTGGCTGTGGTGGTGGTACTGGTTACACTATCTGAATGAGGGGTGTCAGGAGCTGTAAGAACATGGTATGGCTGCATTTCATGTTAATAAAAGATGATAACAGAAAGGTACAGTCCCACTTCAGCAGCAACTGTTCACAGCAGGAGCAGACCCTGAAAGGGAATTCAGAGTTACTGAAGGACCCCATTGCTGAGCAGACTCTAAGGTTTTTTTTCCTTTAGCAAAACCATGGCATGTATTTCAGCACCTTCAGAAGCACCAGCAGTCAAGCTCACCAACCATCCAGAGGGGGCTTCAGTCAAAAAAATAACCACAGAACCTGTTCAGGCATTTATTTATTCTTCAGCAGGGGTTTTGTTGTTTGTGTGTTTGGAGGATTACTGTAAGTGTTTTTTTTTCTCTAAACAAAGTAGGGGAATTACAAACACAAATGCTGCAAAAACAGGAAGAGGTTTAATATAGAAAAAGTGGCTATTGCATAACAATACTCTGTTTGTTGGGGTTGGTGTGCAAAACAGGAAGGAGCTGCGGCAGCATGGAGTATAGGGGCTAGTTTTAACACAGGTAAGGAACTGAAAGGTATTCTTTGGATTATCAGCACTACTTACCTATTTCCAAGGCTTCTTAGTTCTCAGCAGGTCTAGCAACTCCAGGGCTGGGTTGAAGAAGTAAACGGAGGTCACATGATTGGCATGGATCAATCAAAGGTTCAAGAGGTAGTCCCATCAAGGTAAGGTCCTAATCTGGATAATATAAGGGTTCACTCCTAATGTGTCCAGTTCATATTCATGTCCCAGAACATGAGTGGAACAGGTGTAGAGTTTAGTATCTTAGGCATTGGCAGGCATATGCAGGTGACAGCATGCATGCAGGGAACGCTGAGGGTCCAGTAAAGTAAGGTAGACTACCTGTATACTTGTTGCCACCAGTGTTAAGAACCATAAGCACCTGTTGAAGAGGGTACTGATAGAGTACCCCACCAACAGTAAAGGTACACAGGGGGAGGCAAAGGGGAAACTAAAAAACCCTATCTAGGATAAGCGTAAAAAGGGAGTGACAAAGGGCCAAGACACTGTCTAGGATCAGGTAGTGAAGGGATAAGTTAAACAAAAAGGGGAAAGCCAGTAAAGTCTTATTAAAAGATTATGAGGAAAGCTAATTAGAACCCTATCTAGGGTATAGCAATGATGGGTACACCAAGCAAGAAAGGGGTATCTAGAAACACTCTCTTGGGGTAAGGATGTCAATTCTTTTCAGGTCATAGGGAGTGTAGTATTACGAATGATGGGAGTGGTTCAGTGCAGTGGCTGTGGAGCAGCAGTCTTCAGGGAGACCTTTTGGAGACTGAGGTGCTATTCCATCTATGTGCATCTTTCTGGGCTAAGGGAAGAGGTCACTAGATGGGCCAAGTTGGCTAGGATTAGGGGGGCCTCTTCTTCCACCCAGGGGTCACTAAGTCCACTATTACAGCCTCAAAGGGTGCCAAGAAGGAGAGCCAACTGGACTGTGGTGGGCTTCAGGAGGGTGGGGGAGGAGGGTCAGGAACATATTTCTCACCTAGTGCCACTACACAGATTTTTGCCACTGTGACAGGATGGGACTGACAAGAAGAAGCACTCATGGTAGTGGCAAGGGAAGACATGAGGATCCTCTAGAGGGGAGGCCACAAGGTGGTAGGCAGAGGATGCCAGTGGAAGATGAAGTAGCTTCTGGTGTGGGACTCAATGGTTAGGGTGGTAGTTTTGGGAACAGGATGAGAGAGAAAGAGGGAGACATCTTGCATACCTGGCACCTCAGCATGGAGGGATGGGAGCGATCCTTAGGAGCACTAGGGCTGCAGGGCAGGAGGGGCAGCTGGATGTCACAGCATATCTGGGGACTAAAAAACCTGGCAAGGAAAGTAGCAGGGATGGGTGCATACTAAGGTTAGGGAGCTAGAGAGGGACTTGAAGCTGGTAGCTAGCACAGTGGCCTTCACTGAGGTGTTAAGTGTGCATGGTCTGGGGGAGGTTAGGGTATACCACAAAAGGATCATCAAGGATAGGTTGATGGCATGGTGCAGAGAGGAGGGGTTTCGTTACACTGGGACTGAGCTCCTTTCTGGGGTAATAATGGCCTGTACAAAAGTGATGGCCTCCAACAATCCAGGAGCAGAACGAAATGCTGGGTGGAAGGTTTAAATGCTACTTCGACAAGCCTTTGAACTAGTCAAGTTGGGGGAGGCAAAAAAATGAGGGAGGTGCTGCATGTATACCTCTCAGTGCAACTGATGTTACAACCCCAGGGTCAGCTTGCTATGTCAGAAAACAGCATTTAGACAGCTAATGAATGCCACCCGGGTTTCACAAAGAAAGCCATTTTTTCAAGAGCTGTTTCCAGTTTACTTTTTTGTAATTTGCATACAAAAACTTTTATGTGGTAATTTGATACAAATTCAAATGTCGGCACAGGCAGACGATTATTTTGAAAACCTGCTTCTGGACAACTTGTAGAGGGTGGAAATATTCTTTCTTTTCAACAATCACAGACCAAATTTCAGTTACTTCCATGGACTTTTTTCAGTATCTACAAGTGAGACAATTTATTAATTCACATGGAGAGTTTGTCCCAAGATCCCCCCTTTTTTGTTTATGGTGAAGGAGATAGTTGAACAACCTGATGGTGACCACCTTATTTCTAAATTGTATACACTTCTAAATACAGATCAAGGGTCTGCTCAGGTGGTATGGGTTCAGGGTCTTTGGGAGCAGGAGGCTAATATTTCTCTGGTAGGCAAAATGTAGAGGACAATTTGACAAATGAAACATATGAGCATGGGGTCAGCTGTTTAGTATGAATTTAAGTGAAAGGTGGTGGTGCAGTATTTTTTTAACCCTGATAGAACTTTTCCTATGGGTTCCACCCCCAGTAATTATTGTGATAGAACTGTGGCCAAAAAGATACTCATTTTCATGTTTTTTGGGGGTATCTCCAGCTATCATCTTTCTGGCCGGAGATACGTTGCCTGATTACTAAAGTCCTACAATTGTGTACCCCAGTTTAAAATTGTAGGCTGCAAAACCATGACAAAGTAATAAAACTACTGAATGAAAAACAAATTCCTGAACATATGTGGGAAGTAATCTGGCTTAGTACCTATGGGAGACTTTATGTTAGAGGAAATAGTAAACACAAGCCAGTAGGCGAGCGCTCATGTCCATATATGGGGTGTGGTGCCATGGAAGAAATAATGGAACATTTTGTGTTATGTCTTTACATTCTATGGGTTTCCAATTAAGTTTCTCATACATTAAACACTGATGGGTTCTGAAGTTACATTTTAGCACAGATCTTGCCAATTTATTGTAACATATGTCAATCTTATTTAAATTTGTTGAACTTGAATGCCCATAGATGTGACTCACATAATCAATAATCAGAATTATTAATGTGTTTGCTATTGAAAGCCTCATATTCTTTGTTAAGCAGTTTGAGATCTTTCTTAGGGCTCCTATTTTCTTATTAATGTTTTTAACCAAATCACAAATGTGATGTTCAAATGATAACCTAGAATCTATGTTCACCCCGAGATAATTATATGTATTCACTTGTGTCAGAACAGTTCCTTTTAAGTTGTAATTTCAAGCTTTTCTATACTCTGTGATTTTTTGGATGTGGATGGGGAAAAGCATCACTAGTGTTTTTCTGTGTTCATTAAAATTTTGAATTTATACCATTTTTGTAAAACGTCAAAATCGGCTTGTAATTTTTGTTTCATTTCCCCAACATTTAATCCTTCCGCCACTAACACCATATCGACAGCATAAATCGAAATATTAGTTTGCTTCTTATTGTAAGGGAGGTCATTTACATATATTAAAAACAATAGGGGACCCAAAATGGACCCCTGTGGGATGCCCCTAGCTACTAGTAATATTCCTGATTTTATCCCATTCAAGGCAACCATTTGAGTCCTGTTAGCTAAGTATTGTTTTAAGCCATTTACAGGGTTCCTCAACTAAACTTATTTCCCTTGTTATTTTTAGGAGAATTTAATGAGCCACAAGATCAAAGGCTTGGATAGGTCCACAAACACCACACCCACAGACCTCACTTCAACCAGGGGAGTAGCCACCAGGTCTAGAACGTCTGTGAGTGCTGTGCCCATGGACAGTCCCTTCCTGAAACTTGCCTGCCAGTTGTTTAACTTGTTATACTTCTCTAGGTATTCAGTCAGTTGATCGTATATTATTCTTTCCAGTATCTTGGAGACTATTGCTAATAAAGCAATTGGTCAGTAATTTGTAAACTGTGAGTTTTCTCTGCCCTTGAAGATGGGAACAATTTTAGCCAATTTCCACATGCTAGGAAAAGTACATTCAGTCAAACTCCAGTTAAACATTTCTGCTAGTACTTGGGCAATGTCAGGTGCTGAATCTTTAAGAAACATTGGTTCAATATTATCTGGGCTACTTGATTTAACATTTAACCTATTTATTGCTTTATTTACTTCCCACTTTTGTATCTTCTTAAATCTAAACTTGGGGAAAATAAAGTTAATTAAAGCAGCAACTGGAGCATGTTAAGGTTATTGGTTTTAGAAAGTCTCTTTATTTTGCCATAATGCAATCTAAGTCAGTATTTAGTCACACATTTTTAGTTCCATTAACTATTTTGTATTTCCTTACTTAGCCTACATGATTTTATTCAGTTGTCACAATTGTATGTTATTTATACTTTAGTTCTAACAGTGTCACACCGTTCATCTGCACAATATTGTATTTAACTGCAATAGCTCTATCTGTATTAGTTTCTGTTGTCTGCATCTTATTTCCTATACCCATTCGCCGGGTCACACCTGGAAACGAGCCTCAGCTCATTGTGCCTTCAAGGTTATCAATTTTAAGTAAATCTCTACAATATTCCTCACAACCTAATCCCATAGTTATACATTTGTTAGATATCTTTTCCAAAACATTCTCAAGAAGTAATAACTGCTATTACCTCAGTTAAACATTATATTCAAATTAAAATAGTAAACATAAAATGATGAACATTACAATCAGCAGCAGGTGCATATTAGGCTGTTTATTTCTATCCCTTTGGTTTCTAACAAGGCTTGCCTTATTTAAACTGTGCCCCTGGTTAGGCAAGGCAAGGCAATTTTTATTTAAAATGATGTCCAATCCCAGAGGCTCTGGGCATCGTACAAAATAAATAACCAGATATGAAACACAACAAAATCAAGATAAATAGCAATAAACAAACTCCATAAATCCAAACAACCTGGGACAGTACTGGAGTGTCCATTGCTCTAACAACAGAGCAGTGGCACCAAATGGATGGGCTTATATGCACTCTCCATCCATTCAAGCATGCTACCCAGGCAGCGAGTGGGAACACTGCCTGTATAAGTCAATCCATGCCCTTCATACGTATGCTGAGGCAGACACTGGTGAATGCCAGACACCAGATGGAGGCAAGTGGGGACCATAGTAGTTGTGATCTAATGGATCACATGCTCAATGTGCTGGACACAAATACTCATATTATCAGCATTCTACAGTCAGATGAATTTGCAATTGCTACCATGCTTGATCCATGCTACAAATGTGACTTGCCTTCTATAACTGAAGGAGATCATCAGTGACTGTAAAAGTTGACCAAGAACCTCATTAGATGGATATCTGGTGCACAGATGAAAAAGGCACATAACACATGCACTGCACAGAAAACGAGTGTTGCTATCACCACCATCAGCTCACAGGCAGCCCAATCTGACAAAATGGACAAGGTACAACAGAAAATGGCAAGCAGTCCCATTTGGGGTGTTTTGATCAGGTGGGAGTGGAAGAGATGGAAGAAAAGGAGGATACCCTACAAGGGGCATGCCTCAGACAGCTAGTATTGGAACCCAATCAGGAGGGTGCAATCTTGGACCTGGTACTCTCAAATAGGAATGGAGAAAGGATCTCAGATTTAGAAGTGGGTAGCCATCTGGGAACAAGCGACCACCAAACAGTGTGGTTCACGATAAACATAGTCATGCAATCAAGCCATACAAAAGCAAAAGCACTGGACTTTAGGAGGGCTGACTTTGGGAAAATGAGAGAGTGCCTCAGAAAAGCACTAGCAAATAGGCAAGAAGGGAAGGGTGGAGGAACAATGGGGAGTAATCAAAGCAGCCATCACAGAAGCAACAAGCCTTTGTATAAAGCAAATCAACAAAACACAACGAAGGAAAAAACGCTATGGTTCTCAAAAGAGGTGGCAGGGAAGGTTAAGGAGAAAAGGATTGCATTCAGGAAATATAAGGAAACACAGAAGGAGCAGGACAGATAACTTTATCAGTTAAAGCAGAAAGAGGCAGGGAAGGCAGTCAGAATAGCAAAGGCCCAAACCGAGGAAAGGATTGCCAACTCTCTTAAGAAGGGGGGCTAAGACCTTTTATAGGTACATAGGGAGCGAAGAAAGACCAAAGGAGGGATGCTGAGGATTAATAAAGGGGAGGGAATGTGGGCAGAGGGAGACAGTGAAAAGGCAGGGATACTAAATGAATATTTCTGCTCAGTATTCACAAAGGAAGAGGAGGGGTAGGTACCTAAACCAAACAAGAGAAACACTCTGAAGACGGCGGTCAATACTAGTCCATTTACAGAAGAAAGGGTTCTGAAAGAACTAATAAAATTGAAGGTGGAGAAAACAATGGGGCCTGATGAGATTCACCCAAGAATTCTAAAAGAACTAAGGGTAGAACTAGTGACACCGCTGACTACTCTCTTGAACAAATCATGGGAGGATGGGGTGGTACCTGAGGACTGGAGGAGGGTGGATGTGATTTCTCTTCACAAAAGTGGGAGCAGAACAGAGGCAGGAAACTACAGACCAGTTAGTTTGACCTCAGTGGTAGGAAAAATGATGGAATCACTTAAGAAGGAAATAATTGTTGAGTACCTAGAGGCCAGTGGGGCACAGGACCCAAGGCAGCATGGATTCACGATGGAAAGGTTGTGTCAGATGAATCTAATAGATTTCTTTGACTGGGTGACCAAAGTAGTAGTCCAGGGAGGAGCTGTAAACATTGCCTACCTTGATTTTAGCAAGGCATTTGATATGGTCCCACACAAAAGATTAATACACAAGTTAGCCAGCCTTGGAGAGGGTCCCAAGGTGGCAGCCTGGATAAAAAATTGGCTAGACAACAGGACGCAACAAAGGGTAGTAGTAAATGGAGTCCACAGTGAAGAAAGGAGGGTTACTAGCGGGTACCGCAGGGTTCAGTACTGGGACCAGTCCTTTTTAATGTCTTTATAAGTGACATTGCAGAGGAACTGGAAGGAAAAGTATGTCTCTTTGCAGATGACACAAAGATCTGCAACAGGGTTGATACACAAGATGGAGTGGAAATGATGAGAAGGGACTTGGCAAGGTTGGAGGGATGGTCAAATGTACGGCAGCTCAAATTCAATGCAAAGAAGTGCAAGGTAATGCACCTGGGAAACAAAAAAACCAAAACCCAGAGAAAGAGTACACAATGGGGGGTGAGATACTGACAACAGTAAACATGGAAAGGGATATGTGGGTAATTATATCAGATGACCTAAAGGTGGGCAAGCAATGTGAGAAGGCATTGAGGAAGGCTGGGGGGATACTGGGATGCATGGGGAGAGGCATCAATAGTAGAAAACAGGAAGTTGTTATTCCTCTGTACAAACAGTTGGTGAGACCCCATCTGGAGTACTGTGTGCAGTTCTGGGTCCCCATCTCCACAAAGACATTGACAGAGTGGAGGCTGTCCAGAGGAGGGCAACCAAAATGGTGCAGGTTCTGCACCAGAAGACATACAAAGAAAGACTAAAGGATCTTAATATGTATACCCTTGAGGAAAGAAGGTAGAGAGGGGACATGATAGAAACTTTCAAGTACCTCAAGGGAATCAACAAAGTCGAAGAGGGTAGCATATTTCAGAAAAAGAAATGTGCAAGAACAAGGGGGCACAATTTAAAGATAGAGGGGAGATGGCTCAGAGGTAATGTGAGGAAGTATTTTTTCATGAAGAGGATTGTGGATGCATGGAACAGCCTCGCTGAGGAGGTCATGGAGTCAAGAACAGTGGGGGAATTCAAGAATGCATGGGACAGACATAAGGCAGTCCTAGTGGAGGGTAGGAGGAAGTAAGCTGTTGGTTAACTAGGATCTGCAGCTTATCTGTTAGGTAAGAAAATGGGCAGATTATGTGGGCCAAGCGGTCCTTATCTGCTGTCAAATTCTATGTTTCTATTTTTCTAGGTGGAGGAAACAGATGAGGAAGCCGGACTCAGGGCAGCAGAATGAATGGTGGAGGACTATATGGGGGACACAGAGCACCTTGCCGTTACTGACGAGCCATTGTAGTACTGGAGCAGCAAAGTGACTGATTGGCCAGTACTAACGTCAGTTGCTGTGAAATACCTGAGCTGCCCACCATCCAGTGTGTCAGTATGGAACGAGTGATTAGTTCTGCTGGGGCCATTGTGCGTGACTGGAGGACCAATTTGTTACCCAAGAATGTGTCCATGCTAACATTCATCAAAATGAATGAAAGGCACATTCTGCATAACACAGTGATGTCAATTGTGTTGCTGCATGATCTATATCTTGGTGATGATGATGGTGACAATCAAGGTGTCACTCCTGCTAAGGCTTCCACCAGCAGTGAGGTGGATGAAGCAGCAATGCTGAGAGAATTTCTGCCTGGTGACAACTCCAGACTTGAAGACTGTGAGGGTTGCTTCCTGGAGGATGTGACAGTAGAAGTGGAACAAGGCTGAAGTTACTAGTTGGGACTCCCCCCACCATGGTCAGCTCAGTATAGTGTTATAAATTATTTTTATACATTTATCATTGGATTGGTGATGGTTGTGTTATGAGAACAGTCAGTGAGTAGGGTAGAGAGGGAGGAGTGAGGAGGAAAGGAATTAAAAGGGGAAGAACAAGGGGGTTAGGTGGGGAAAGACATGGTAGAGGAGGGTGGGGATATGGGGGACAGAAGGAGAGTTCAAGGAGAGTCGGGGGGAGCAGCTGCAGGGGAGAGGGGGAGAAGCCTTAACTGGTGATATAGTGTAGCCTGAGCTGAAGCAAAGCAGATGGGTTGGGAGAGTTGTTTACACACAGCAGAAAGTCTGAAGGAGGAGGCAGCCTTACCAGCCAGAGAGTGTGGAAGTGGGAGATTGAAAGATTGGCAATCACATGATCTGAGGCCATAGCCCACTGGGGTGGAGGAGGGAGGGGGAGGATAGATGGGGAGGGCAAAGAACCAAAACTTGCCAATAAATGTGGCACAGTAAGCAAGGTGAAGAGAAGCAAGGGAAGGGAGTTCTATTGCAGAGTAAAGGGAACAGTGATGGCTACGGAAAGGGAGGCCAGTGCAAATTGGCAGAATGCACTGTAGAGAGGGTTTAGTCTGGAGAGGAAGATTGGGGGGGGGCTGAACTGTAAACAACATCCGCGTAGTCGAATGAAGGGAGAATTAGCTTAGTAACTAGTTCTTTGCAGATCAGTGACATCTTACAAAACACATGTAGTGCATATTTAAAGTAACGTCATGCAGTGGAACCCTGCACTACTCATACTATACATTGACAACTAGAATAATACATGTCACAGATTTCTTTGAGTGGGTAGTTAGGGAGATGGATCGGGGAGGGCAGTGTATGTGGCCTATACTCAGTCAGTTAGACAGGCAGAAGGCTGGTACCCATGGAACCTGTCTCCCCATTTGGGGTTTATGAGGCCTCTACTTCAGGTAGCAGGTAACTTTCTAACCTATGTTTAAAAACCATTAATATATCGACTTCAATGATATCTGCTGGGAGTAAATTCCGTAATGGAATAATCATGGGCGCGTAAAAATTTCTCCTTTCGTTTTTCCTGGGATGAGTCAATCTCAGCTACCTATTGTGGTATCTTAAATTCATTTCTCTGTTTACTTCTGTAACCCAAGATCCAACATTAAGTCATTATCTCTGATAATTTTACACATAAGCAATAAGGGAGGCAGTATAGCGCAGTGGTTTAAGGCTCTGAGCTGCAAATCTGGAGACCTGGGTTTGAATTGCACAGCCCCCACTTGCATACTGTGTGACCCTGAGTAAGTCACTTAACTTCCCTGTGCTCCCAGGTCGCACCTGTAAACAAGCTTTCAGCTTAGTGTGTCTCTCCTGGTTAAACAATTGGGGAAAAAAAAAAATAAGTCCCCTCTCACACGTATCAACTCAAGCAGGTATAATCCAAGAGATTTCAACCTAGCATCATAAGTTATGTGTTCTAAACCTAATACCATTTTTGTTAGTCTATGTTGTACTCCTTCCAAAGCCTTAATATCCCTTCATAAATATGGACTCAAGAGTGGACTGCAGTAATCAAAGTGTGGTCTCATCTAAGTCTTATATAGAGGAAGGATACATGCCCTGTGCCTTGTAATAAATGTTTATCTAATTGCACCAATAATCCTATTTGTTTTAGCAATCATCTCATTACAGTGTCCACTGAATGATAAATTATTGCAAATCAAGATGCCCAAATCTGTTTCATTGGTCACAGTTTTTAACTGGATGTTATTTAGGGTGTACAGTATACCCTACTCTTATTATTTGCCCCAAAGTGCATGACAACACACTGTTCGGTGTTGAATTCCATTCCATTTCTGGTAGCCCAGTTTTCCACTTCTAACTGTTCATGCTGCAGTGCTTTGGCTTGGTCATCATTGCTTACATCAGAACTTATTTTAGAGTTGTCAGCAAATTTTATACATAAACAACTGATGTTAATCCCCATATCTGAGATGAAAATAGAGAATAGGGCTGGTCCCAAAACTGATCCTTGAGGGACTCCACTCATCACCAGTCCATGATTTGACAGGTGACCTCTAACCCTGACCCATTGCTTTCTTTCTGCAAGCCAATTTCTGACCCAGGTAACTATTTTACTGTTTATTCCAAGATCATTCATTTTATTTATCAGGATATCATGTGGTACCTTATCAAACGCTTTTCTACAATGAAGGAACACCACGTCAACTGGCTTACTACTATCCAACATATCACTGATCTTGTTGTAAAACACTAACATGTAGGTCAGACAGGATTGCTATTTGCTGAAAATATGCTGGGTGTTATCAAAAATGCCTCTGGTGGAAAGATCCCTTTCCAACTTATCCCTTATTATAGACTCCAGGACTTCGCCTGAGATGGAAGTTAGGCTAATTGGCCTATAGTTGCCTCTATCTACCCTATTTTCCTTTTTAGGGCTGTGGGCGGAGCCTACATCCCTTCTGTCATCGATCAGACTGCAGCTCTAAAATAGCTTTTCGTGGAACTCCCTTTTTAGACATTTGGATGTGTTCCTCCACAGCTGCAAAGCAGCGCACTCCCCCTCTGATTTTTGCTATTTCCTGCTCTGTGTTAAAGGCATTGGGGGGGAGGGGAGGTTGTTGCTACTGTACTGTACCTCAGAACTTCTCAGGATATTAACAAAAAAACTTTTTCAACTGCTGTTTCTATCCTCTGTCCAGCTCAGTCTAACAGATGTGTTCTATTTCTTTCAGCAACCTAGGGATTAACTCATTTTTTCTGGCTTTTGTGAAAGCGAAAGTCAGACTCAGTGTCAGATTACAGACAGTGCAATTGCAGTCTGTAAACTGTCATTCCTAGGGCAGGACAGGTTGCATGCAGGCAAGCACACACACATGCACGCACACAAGCACGCACACACACACGCAGCATTTACTCTGACTAAATAAATTCAAGAGGACTAATTTAGCAGCATGACAGTTTTTGATAATTGTGACTAAACAGCATTATAAGGCACCAACAAGAAAATAACTTTGGTCATTTGGTAGCTCTTTATAGCCCAAGCGCGCAACACACACACACACACACACACACACACACACACACACACCAGGGCTCCCAGATCTACAGGGATTCCTGTATTTTACATAGATTTGGAGCCATCTACAGGGAAATTCTTCCCATAGACTTGCATTAGTTACATGGGAAAACAGAGAAATTTGGCTTCCATTGGAAATAATGTAATCTGCAGGAAAACATTGGAAAATTGCCCTGCAGTTACAGGAAAAAGGCAAACTTAATCTGGGAGGAGTCACACACACACACACACACACACACACACACACACACACCAGTAGCATTTACTCTGACTAAATAAATTCAGAAGGACTGAATTAGCAGCATGGCAGTTTTTGATAATTGTAACTAAACAGCACCATATGGCACCAACAAGAAAATAACTTTGGTCATTTGGTAGCTCTTCACAGCCCTATCGGTTCTGGCTAGACCTTGTTAAATATGGGGACCACTGTGGCAATTCACCAGTCATGGGCTACTACACCCTGATTTAAAGACGTGGCCTATCTGGACTTCAGTAAGGCCTTTGACACTGTACCACACAGAAGACTGATTAGGAAACTTGGCAACCTGGGGGTGGGGGAGAAGATGGTAAGCTGGGTATCAAAGTGGCTGAAAGACAGGAGGCAGAGGGTGGTGGTAAAGGGCAGTCAGTTGGGGGATGGGTGGTGATCAGTGGTATACCACAGGGATTGGTACTGGGTCTTGTCCTCTTCAATGTCTTCACACAGTAAGTGACATTGCTGAGGAACTGGAAGGGAAGGTGTGTCTTTTTGCAGATGACACAGCTTGATATTTCTTCTGCTATACATTTGGGGCATAATACTCAAAACTGAGCCCTGGGCAAAACTAGCACTGCCCGGTGTGCAAAAATAGCCTGGAATCATTTGCACGCTATATTCAAAGGAATAGTCCAGGGGCTAAATCAGTTGAATATAGCATGCAAACAAAGGCGTGCAAACAGCGCTGTGAGTGCAGTGCAGAATAGCCCAGTAAATAAGACAGCCCTGAATATAGCAACTGAGAAGGCCAAACTGCAACAGCAGCCCACTGCACACAGAGGTGGAGTAAGGCAGAGTTGCAGTACAGTAGTAGTCACAGACATGGTCAGATATTTCCAGATATTTCAGGAAATTTCTAAAGAGTTTCTCTTTGCTGCCCCTATTGTGGAAATGCAGAAAGCAGTAGATTTCTCTAGAAATATCTCAGAAATTTCAGGAAATATCTAATCATGTCTTTGGCTGTGACTGTAGGTGACCAATAACACTGCAGGCCAAACACCACAGAACTGTGCTATGGTTTTGACAGGTTTGCCCAGTGCAAACACATTAGCCCAGCGCCAACACGTTTGCCTCGGGCTAACACATTAGCCTGGGGCAAAATTTGGCTATATTCAAAGCTCCTATGCAAATGAGCCTACTTAGGCAATCCGTATGCAAACAGCCACATTAGCATCTCATCGTGGCCTGCTTTGCATACATTACCATGTAGTTTGCCTGGCTGTATTGCATGGTGCACAGAGCGCCACCTATATGTCAGATGGGATCTATAGGTCAGTAGCCACAGGTTGGGTTGTGCACACAGCTCCACCTGTCTGTCAGACATGAACAACAGTGCAGTAGCTGCAGGCTACATGTTTACACAGCAATAGAACCTGGTGGTCTAGTGCATACCTAGCAACTGTAACAGATGTTCAGGGACATCCCTAATCATGCCTCAAAAGTGTACTCTGTCTCTCCGAAACATTGTGTTGCCATGTCCAAACAGTGGGGATTGTAAGCACAAAATTATTGTCAAACAGCACAAGTACAGACTTGTACGTCTTTAGAAAATGCAGTTTACACTAAGCCCCTCAATCTACCAACATCCTGAGTGGATATCACCATATTTGAAGATGTGTCCCTGATGTTTTAAGCCTTGTCTCTGATTTATGATGCAAGATGTTGAGAGGCATGAACGGAGGCTATGGTCCATTTTTCCTTTATGTGCTGGTGCTGACCCAACCCACTTTCTGGAAGCCTTGTGCTTGTTTCTAACAATTTATGGAAATCTTCCATCAAAGAAATGAGGAGGCAGAGTGGTTATGTGGTTTGAGCCCACATTTAGAAAGCAGGAAACCCAGTTAAAATCCCAGCACAGCCAGCTAGTCATTGTGGCCATGAGCAAGTAACTTGACCTCCCTGTGCTCTGGCCTCAAGGGATCCTCATTCTACAGCATTACCGTCAGCAGATGAATGTGTCTTCTCTAGTGGAACAGGGCATTCTGTTTTGTTTGTATTCACTTTATCAAATATCGAACGGTCCTGTAACCTGCACACAGTTGCTTCATCAGTGTATTGTATAGCAGAATAAGTGAAGCACATACGTCTCAATCTCTCAGCATTACATGTCACAGCACTGGTCTATGATATTTCAGGGCAAATGGCTGCAATGTGCAACACTTTCTTATTTTAATGAATAATGTGTCTTCAAATAGTGAGCCCCATATAGTGCGTGTTTATGAATGTGTCTGTCATGGTAGTGCTACGAAACAATAGTTCCTGTCTCCAGAAAGAGCTATACTATTGTTAAGCACATCAGTAGACTCTTGACGAGCAAGCATACATTTGAGTGTAATTATCACAGCACTATGCAATATGCAAAGCAGTTGAGAAGTATGGTGCAGTGGTCCTCTCCGATCCCTGATCCCTGTTACATGTTGACAGTTACAAGTTACATTTACCCTTGTAGTCTAGTGGCCCCCCGAGCCCTGATCCACAACACAGTTTGTAATGAAATATGTCCGGTTTCCCAAGTAGTCTTGTGGAGCTCTCTACCCCCGATCCCTGAATCCTGACACATGTACATAAAATCCCATATCTGTCATGTAGTCTACCCCCACCCCAGCCCTGAACTCCCATAACTGACATGCAATTATCCCTGGTTGACCAGAGGACCACTCCAGCCCCAAGTCCCCCATAATGTGCAATTCCTGAATACCCGGTGGTCTAGTGGACCCCCCTCCTCCCTGCAGTGCCTACTACCCCACTCCCCCCCTTCCTGTAACTGAGCCAGTAACTGGCTCAGCCCACTGCTCAACTCCATGGCCAGCCACCGACTGAGCTCTGAATGTGTGCATACTGTATACAGTACACACTCATTCAGAGCTCAGTCAGTGGCTGGCCGCGGAGGTGAGTGGTGGGCTAAGCCAGTCTCTGGCTCAGTTATGGGAAGGGGGAGAGGGATGGTAGGCACTGAAGGGGGTCTACTGGACCACTGGGTATTCGAGATTTGCACATTCACAACCCTTCTGAATATCCTGCCCTGAGAGTTATTACACAAAAGTGTGAAAAAAAATTACCGTCTCTAGCTCAGGATTTAGAAAAGAACAAAAGCTGGCAAGGTTTCTACTTAAAGGCTAACTTTAAAAAGTGGGAGGAAGTAGATTGTTCTTCACTGCAGCTCAGACCTCTGTCTCTCTTGCCTGTAGCTTCTGGCCTCACGCGATGTTCCAGGGGCTGAATAACAAAGTAAGACTAATGAATACTTGGGCCCTAAAATATGAATACTCAGCCAAATATTTGAAATAAGGTATTAAACAATGGCAAAAAAATCCTGGCTTCTGATTGGTCAGTTGGCTATCACAGTGGGGATGTTATCCTGGTATAACACAGCTGATTGTTTGCATTAGCACTATTTGCATTAGCATTTTTTGCATCAGCATTGTTGCATCTTCTCTTAAGAAACAAAAATGTTTTTTTACACACTAACAAAAACATTCTTTAAAATTATTTTTTGTATTCTATATAAACAACAAACTATTGTATAATAGGAATAATGCCCTCCAGGGTGGGTGTTATGCTGGGATAACATCCCTTCTCGGGTGTTAGATGCCCTTGGCCTGCGGCCTCTGGACCAACCATCTGAGGCGGGATGTTATCCCAGCATAACACCCACCCTGTTGGGCATTATTCCTTTATTCACACACCCCTACTGGATATTGGAAAGGTTAGCACCACCCAACAAACGGTAGCACGGCACAGACAGGTAAAATGCATGTGAAGGGGTGGAGTATCATACTGGTAGGAATGCATAGCAGAGTACAAAGTAAACAGCATATATGCACAGAAACTATGATGGTGCATGCTACAGAGGGGCATGTCATGAATACTGGAATATAGTGCAGTGTGCTAACTGCAGATCTTTTTTTTTCCATTTAAAGTTTATTGGTAATTTTAAATATAAATGACAGATATACATGTACAAAAATCTTTATACATTAGCAGTGTACAACAGTCTGAACCTGTCCACCCCCTCCCTCTCCTCCCACATCTAAATACCCACCCCTCTAATACCGCATTGTTCTAAACCCATTTCCTACAACCATACAGCACAGATATCTCAATAGTGACAGAATATACTAGGTACAATGACCCTCACAGCGAGAACCTTTGAATAGAGAATAAGGTATACAAGGGGTCCCATATCTTCTTGAATCTTCCTATTCTATTATTTAAACTTGCTATAGCCTTTTCCATTCTAAGGTTCGCAAGAAGCTCAGTTAACCATTCTCCATAGGTAATTTCAGTTTGGTCTATCCAATGTCTTAATATTACTTTCTTAAGTGACATGGATATCATAGCCATATGGTATTTCCTGATAGGAAACCTAATACTGGAAAAATCACGCAAGATGCATATTTCGGGTTTGAAGAAACCATTTAGTCCCAAAATAGGGTCAGTTTTATTTTGGATGGTGGTCCAAAGAGGAATTATTTTGTGACAAATCCAGAAAATATGATATAAAGTACCCTCATGCTTGGAGCATCTCACACATAGGGAAAAGGATGTCAGTACAAACTTGAACTTTTTTTTCTGGGGAGAAGCATAAATTATGTAAAATATGCTTCTGCATCAGCCTTAGTCTATCCTGGGTTACAAATTTATGACAGTTAAACCAGAGGTCATCACAATTTATGTTATGACCAGGAAAATAGGAGGACCAATATTGAGTCGGACCAAAACAATCTGGATGTAACCGATCGAACAGATTACCATAAATTTTGGAGACGGCTTTCAGCTGGCCCACCAAATGAGGCAATTCTTTTGATAGGGAGGGGCATATGTTTGAGTCCGTCTTTTGTCCAAAAACTTTTATTAATAGGTGCCTCACTTGAATGATTCTAAAAAAATGTTTATTCGGGATCTTAAACTTTTGTATAATACTTTGGTCTGATAGCCAAGTCTTATCATTTCCTATAAAATTATACAATGGAATACCCTTTAGTTGTGGTAACCAGTTTGAGGGGATACTTTTGTCATCAATCTTAAAATTAGGATTTCCGAATAGGGGTTGATTTAGGTCTCCCTTATTGTTATATTTGAGAAAATGACAAAGTTGAGAGTGGACTCTAATTGACAATGCTATGGGAGTATTTTTTAATCTGCTGGGAAGGAGGTTCTCCTCCATATAGAGGAGGGCTTCCGGGTCTAGTCCACAGGCACGAATCTGAGTCAGCTCTATTTTGAGCCAAGACAGAGTGTAGCATGTAATTTTGGGTAAGATCCATCTCAGATATTTATTAAAATGACTAGCCCAGAAGCAGAGCCCTAGATGAGGCAGGTGCAAGCCTCCTCTCAGCTTTGGTGCCCTAATTTATGGAACGTGATACTAGGAATCTTGTTAGACCAGATAAATTTTATGAAAAGATTATGTACCTTCTTGAACCATGATATAGAAAGCCAGGCATTAAGCAATAAAAGGGGATAAAAAAGCCATGAGAATACATTCATTTTAAGCAAGTTGACTCTCCCCCAAATGGAAAGTGGGAGGGAGGCCCACCTGTTGAGATCTTGGGTTATCACGTGAAGCAGAGAGTCTAAGTACAATTTAAGGGTTCGTCCCGAAGGTCTGGATAATTCAATACCCAAATACCTTAGGAAGTCCTGTTTCCAGGCGAGCCCTAACTTAAGAATGCCCGCTTTGAAAAGTTTATGATTAAGGGGAAGACAATTGTTTTGTTTACATTTAATTTATAATTGGAGACTAGGCTAAAGGATTTTATAATATTTAACATTGGGGGAATAGAAGAGATGGGATTAGCTACTTGAAGAAGAAGGTCATCTGCATAGGCAGAGACTTTAACCTCACAAGGGTTTATTGGGATTCCTTGCACTTCTGGGCAAGCTTGTAATTTACGGATTAATGGCTCTAGATATATGGCTAACTGCAGATCTGCTAACTGCAGATCTAAGCAGTGCAAATTATCAACTACAGCACAAAAAACACACAGGAAACAAAAGCACACCAGAAGCAGCACTGTGAACCATGGCCCATATAATAGCACTAATGCACTCTAACATGGAACCTATGAAATGAGCTTGTTCTCAAAGGTGTTATCTGAAATTTCAATAAATAAATAAAAATAAAATAATGCAGAGGGTGGTGGATGATCAACATGGTGATGGGATAGCAAATAGGAGGCACAGGAAATGGTATACCGCCACCATGTGTTCAAAACAAGTCACATTCTTAGTGAGCTGTCTGACAAACAAATCCTGGGCCGCTATTGCCTAAAGAGTGCCATACTGACTCAGTCCTGTGAGCTGCTGAGTCCCAGCCTGCAGACTGCAGTATATGGGAGCTAGGCAATGTCAGTGGAGTTCAAAACAATGGCAGCAATGTGCTTCCTGGCAACAGGAACTTTCTAAATTCCCACAGGAGACATCACTGGTATCAGCAAATTGACAGAGTCCTGCCTGATCAGTCAGCTCCTGAATGCCATAATGCAATGGCTTGGTGAATACTTCATTTTCCCCGATACATAGGCTGACAGAAATACCACATTGCAGCAATTCTATTATACTACACACATGTCATCTGTGCTTGGTGTGATAAACTGCACAATTGTGGTCATGAAAGCACCACCTGGGGGAAGGGCAGAAGTGTGCTATGCTAGGAAGGGGTATTACTTCCTTAACTTGCACATGGTAAGTGATGCTAAGAGTAGAATCGCAAATGTCCTATCACTTTACCCTGAAGGGTCCCACAATGCCTACATCTGCTCTAATTTGATCCTGTGCCAGATGTTTGAGGCTGGACAAATACAAGGTAGGTTCTTCCTTTGTAAGTACACACACAAGACCATTACAGGGAATGGTAGTGATGTGAATAGGCCACTACACAATAAAATCATTGCATGTACCCACAGTTGACAGTGCATACTCCATGTATCCATAGTTGATGACACCACTCTTGCATTCTGCATTTGTCACTGCAATGAGATACTGTATATTCAGGCCCATACAGCCAGATACAACATCATCAAGCATGGCTTTGGCATGTTGAAAATGTGATTCTGATGTCCAGAGGAGCCTGGTGGTTCTTTACAGTACAGCCCAACAAAGGTGTGCAAGATATTCTTTGCCTGTTGTTTGTTGCAAAACATGGCCCTGAGATGTGGGATGTCATTGTAGTGACCGGATGGTAATAATCAGGCAGATGCAGATGCACCAGACCAGGGAATAATTGAGCAGATAGGAGAGCAGAACTACAGACAAACCAGAAGGTTACCCTACATACATGACCAGTTGATAAGAGAGAACAACAAACATGATACAATGTAGTATTATATACTTTATTGTAAGCATGCTGTAACAACAAAAAAGCATGTGAGACAACACCAGTCAACTGTATATATAATGCCTGGTCAAAGTTACAAACAATGCACATTGCTATACAAGGTCAGGGAATTGGAGGCATGATTCAAAATGCAGCCACTGGCTGGACCTGGTCTCAGAAGGGGGTGGGGCAAAGCACTCATCAGCACAACAGGTCTGCTACCTGAGATGAGACTGGAAAATGGCTTTGGCCATGTTATGGCTAGTGTCTTCTAAGTCCTCCATGGATCTAAGGATATCACCTCGAGGACACCTGGAAATCCTTTTCAGAGCACTTCCCATGTGCAGGATCAGGCAGCACTGCAGAGGAAATACTGCTGTGAAACACTCTACCATATGACTGTGTGGGCTCTGATGTGCCAATGTGCCCCTGTCGGACACCACCACATGGTTCTTATTTCTGGAGGTGCTGAACATGAGGCTACAGTCAGGTATCTTTAGTCTGTGGCCTCAATGGAGTGGCCCTAGACACCACCCTTGATGGTATATCCCATCCTCAGGGCATTTTGACATTCAGTGGGATCACCGATCTCCTTGTAGTTGTGGCCCTCATTGGTGTAGCACATCCTTTGGAGTGTTGATCCTTTGTGGTGTACCCAATCCCCTTAGTGACATGATCCTATGTTGTGACAGGGTGGGACAGCCTTTTTGGGAAACAGTCTGGACAAGGGATACACATGTCCATGCTATATCCTACATGCCTCTAGAGGACACATCACTAGTACTTGTCAGTTCTTCCAAGACAGTGTGGATGACTGCAGTTATCTGCATAACAGAAGACATAGCTGCAGCAGGCCTAATAGCAGAATGCTAGTCCTGCTCCGCCATACGCTGCTTGATCAGTTGTAGCTTGGCAGCACAAAGAAGTCATCTGTCCTCTGTGCTGTGGTCCTCCACATCCTATGGTGCTGCTACCACTCTGCAGACCCTGCGTTATTCCACATATCATTGTGCATTTGACAGGTTGGTAAGCGGGTGCCAAGCACTGCTTGTTGCCTTGCACCAGTGCTGTGCTAAGCAAGGAGGTGTGGCTATGGGGATGTTAGCACCTGCACAGCATGTGTGGATGAAATCCCTGCTTCTGTGATTTTGGACTGGATAGCATGATGGGTTCCTAGCAGGGCTGTGCAGTGCATGGAGTCCAAGTCCTTATAGACTTGCTGTTGCTGTTCCTCCTCCACCTCAGTGAGCAGAAACAGGGTCTCTGGTACTGCATCATCCTGCCATGCTGCCTCACAGGTTCCAATCTAGTTGTGCATTGGAATCTCTTTCATGACTTGATTCCTCATCAGTGGATGGAGTGTCATCTGTAGATAAAAGAAGTGGAAGGCAAGATGAGTGCACAGGAATGCAGTGATGTGCCATACTCTGTGCATGTAGTGGGTTGACCCCTCAAACCCAACTGTCCATAGTACTGCATGCAGCTACACAAATGTGGTATTGTGGTCATGAAGTGTCACTAATAGTGGAGACCAATTACACTGTGTCATCCACTACAGAACAACCCACACCTGAGTGAGATGCACCATTACTGTACACTATACACCCATGTGCCTGCTCAATGGCCTACTATGCACTCTTATTTGCAGCAATAATAAGCACTGTGAAGTGGAGCAGTGTGGTGTTCAATGTATCAGGTTAGTACATTTGGAAGGATCACATGAGAGGTGGGCAGAGAGTGTGTCAGCAGGGAAGAAAAGAAGGCATGTGGTGGTGATGGTAATAGTGTGGGCTCTGACAACTGGAGGGGTGATTGATGGTTAGAGAGGATGAGGGCACAAGTGGAGAAGAAGTTATTGAAAGCAGTTGCAGCCTTTGGGAGTCTTAGCTGACAGCAGCCAAGTTTGAGGACTGGAGGTGTTGCCTGGTATGGGGGATTAAAAATGGAGCTGACAGCCTTCCGAAACTTCATATTCTCCTTGGAAATGCTCAGAGTTGCTGAGCAAAATGTTGCCTGGCTAGCTGGCTGAAGTTCCATCTATGTGTAATACTAAAACCTTTTGAGTCTCCATCAGCGTAAGATGTGCTTTTTGGTGGACTGTGTTTTGGTGGGCTTCTGGGTATGGTGATGTGCCAATAAATATTTGTTTTGTCATTGATTATTTATTTACCATGAGCACCACACTCCTTGTTGCGACCCTTCAGTGGTCAGTGACCTCACATAATACAATTTTTAGAGAAGCTGTTTGGTATGCTATTAGACCTCTGCAAAGACTTTCAATCTGATTTTGAGAGGGTCCACCCTGCACTTGGGCCAAGCCAAGGGACTCATGGTCCAGACCTCCCTCAATCATAGACTGACCACCAAATTACCCCTAAATTATCACACTAAAGAGACACTGCTGACAATGGCCTGGCAGAAGGGAGAGTTGCTTTTTGAAGGACAACATATATACATAGACCAATACTATGCACCAATGATCTTAGCCAAGAGAAGAGAGTACCAGAAATATTTTAAGCCCTTGAGAAACAAAGGCTTGAACTTCCAGACCAAGCTGAAAGTCATGTTTCCAGAAGGTGCAAAGCTGTGTCACACTCCAGAGATAGCACCAGAGACACTGCTGCACAAAGTTGCCATCCTGCCTCAGCCTTCCCAAAGAGACACATCTACCATCGGATGAGAACTCCATGGAAATCCTTGGTAGGTCATGGCTAGTATAAAACAAATGCATGTGATCAATACAATCCAGGACATCAACACCCTTCTGCAGCCCTTCACTGTAAACTGAATTCCTGCTCCTCTTGCACCAGGAAAACCATGAGTGCGGCTTGGGGAAAGTGGAGTGGGGGGGGGGGATGCACTGAATCTTTAAAAAATAATAATAATTTCCATAATGTGCCTGGTCTTCTCTATTTCTCCCTCCAGTGACCTCTGGTCTGCATAAACTGTCTGCCTGTCTGTTTTATTTCTCTTCTTGGTAGTAGTTGTGCCTTGAGACCTGCAGGTAGGCATAATATACTGTTAAATGGAAATCCTCCTCTTGCCAAACTGACCTGGATGCCTACCACTCCCTGCACAACACATGCAAGAAGGAGGTTCGTATTGCCAAGAGTAACTACTACTGCAAACTTCTCAAATCCTCTGCCACTAACCCCAAAAGTTATTGGTCCCAAATTAATGAGATGATGGGTAACACCAAGTCGCAAATTCCCAATGTCTTAATAATTAATGACTCGCACTATAACAATCCTAACAACATTGCCAATGCCATCAATGAGATTTTTATGACTTTCCCATCACCCCTCCTCTCACATCCCATGGGTCACAATTCCCTCTGTCTCCACAGGCTCCACATGATGCACCTCATACTTTGATTCTCTCCCCTGTCACTCATCCTGAGGTCCTAAAACTTCTGAGCACCATTCCTATGCATGACAGTACTGGGCTGGATGGGCTAGAACCCTAAATGCTTAGGCTAGCTACCCAACTTCTTGCCACTCCTATAACTCATCTTTTCAACCTTCCCATTTGCTCCTCTATGGTTCCTTTGGCATGGAAATCTGCTAAGACTATTCCAGTTTTCAAGAAAGGGGACCCAAAATTACTGTCTAATTACCGTCCCATTGCACTTCTGCCTATACTCTGTAAGATAGTTGAGAAATTAATACACCGGCATATATCTGCTCACTTACTCCAATTCAACCTTCAGTCCTTGTCCAGCATGGTTTTAGGGCTGGTCTTAGTACCACCACTGATCTTACTCTTTTTACCAGCGAGGTAAAATCCGACATGGACAAAGGTCTCCTTACTGGTGCTATGATCATTAACCTCACCAAGGCCTTCGATCTAGTAAATCACACTTTGCTCCTGAATAAATTATATGCCCTTGGTGCCTCTAGATTCACAGTGTCCTGGATCCACAGCTACCTTGACCATAGGCCACAGTCTGTCCTCTTTGGCAAGGTCCTCTCATCTCCTTCCCCTGTCTCCTGCGGAGTCCTTCAGGGCTCCATCATAGGTCCTTTGCTCTTCTCTGTATTTGTCAATGATATTCCAACCTCTAATCCACATTGCCACTCTATTATGTATGCTGATGACTTGGTTCTTTACACTGCCTCCATTCAGTCAAGGTCATCAATGATCATCTATCATCTGCGTTCTGAGAACTCTAATCCTGGTTGTCCTCCAGCTCCCTCTTACTCAATTTACCGGAAACCCAGGCCATGCTTTTTGTATCCTCTAAGAAACTCCCTACTGTGTCGCAAGAGTTTCAAGTCACTTTGCATTGATGGGTCAGCAGTCTCCCCTACTCTCTCCTTTAAATATCTGGATGTGTTGCTTGATCCTGCCCTTAATTTCTCTGCTAATATGCATGAGGTGTGCAAATCAGTCAACATCAAGACTGGAGTTTCATATTGTGTGCGTTACTCATTAACTCTGGCTGCTAGGATCTCTATAGCTCAAGGAGTCCTTCTCCCCACTCTACTTTATACTCTCCCTCTCCTTTCCCAAGCAAACACCACTGACCTTTGCAAATGGGACGTTGCTTATAACATTTGCAGATTTGCCCTATCAGCACCTCGCCTATTGCACCACTGCTTGCTTTACTCTGTCTTGCACTGGCTGTCACCTAGCTCCAGACATTCCTATTCTCTGGGTTGTTTCATTGACTCCTTCACCAGATATCCTCATCCTGCCTCACTTGGGTCAATGCTCTCCCCCTTGCCTCAGTCCTGTACTCTGAGGTCCTCTGATGCCCAGCTGCTCTCTATCCCATACTGTTCCACTAAAATGGGGGAACAAACTTTCTCTCATTTTGCTCTGAAATTTTGGAACTTTGCCTTCCCACCTAAAGTGCTCCTTATCTCACTCCTCCTCCTCCTTCAAAACTGCACTTTTTTCTCACCTATATTCACTTGATACTTGTGACTGCACCTATCCTTGTTTGTTCTTCTGCTTCTTCTCTTTTCCTTCATTTGCTGCTATCTATTACAATACTTACTGGCATTGTGCTTGCCTATACTTACTCTGCCCATCCTTGTGTGGATGGTTTTATGGGTTATTTATGTTTGATGTATGGTTTTCAATTGAATGTTTTGCTTACTCTTATTGCTGGAAAATTGTTATGCTCTGCCTTGTACAGTTTCTATGCTACCTATGACTGATTTTACTGTATGTTTGTATTATGTAATCTCCCGGGTCATGCCTGAAAATGGGCAGGGTTATTGTCCAGTGCACTTACCCAGTCACCAAAAGCTAATAAATAAATAAAAATAAATACTGTATATATGTTACGTTGTTGTTAAAACTTTATTTTTTGACAGGATATAAACTTTAGGCCCAGAGGACCTATTTACAAAGTTGTCCTGTCCCTCTGTTTGCTGCCTCACATACAGGCATTGCTCTCGTGTATCTAAAAGGTGAAACAATGAGATTAAAAGCTCCATAGGCTGTTCAGATCAGGGTCATCTGACTGACAGTTATGCATACAGATATTGTGTGTTTCTGTTCTTTAATCTAGGATAACGGATTTCAGGGTGATGATGAATTATATTCTTCACCATCATCAGACTTTTCCAACCATGATGGTGCTGACTGCACTGCTGCCAGGATGGTGAGGTCACCATAGTAAATCTGACATTGGCCTAATTTGGAGTATTTATATTTGACTTCCTCCTTTCCCCTCCCCTCCATGCACCAATATGATTTGAGCCCTATTATAAGTTTAACATTAAAAATCATTTAGCATACATAAATGAGTCAGAATTCTGGCCCTCCTGAAATGAATTAGTGATACCATTACCTGAAGATAAGGACTTCGGCACTGAAACAATTAGTACCTGCACCCAGCACTGGTACAGCTGAGATTTTCTGTCTGATAGTGCATTAAATTTTGAGACCTGAATGAGAACTGCTGCTCTGATTTAAAAATAGTAGGTTCACAGATATTTTTTAAGTCTTCTCACTGACAGGGGGAATCACCTGGGAACCTCCTGGAACAACACTTCTTATCCTGTTATTCCTGATGGATTGTGCACATTTTCTTTCTCTCCTTGTAACACCACTGCCAGCATATCTCTACTTGCAGAACGTGGAATGTTGCAGTATTACTGTTTTGTACGTTTATGTTCTTTTGTATGATTTTGGACATGAATTGTAATTTACCCAATGTTCCACTACTGTTTATGTGAGCAATAAGACATGACAGGGTGTGTGTTAGACACTTTAATACATGGCTAGGAGGCATCGTGAGGCACAAGGCCACCGGCCGAGTGCGTCCAGCCTCCTAATCGTGTGTTAAAGTGTCTAACACACAGACCCTGGAGTGGCTTATTGTGCTTATGAAATGGGCATCTGTGACACTTGGACAGCTGGTTCTGATCACTGTATCAGTTTTTGCAATATAAAAATGGGTTATGGACTGTCTCTCTTGAGAAATGCTGAAACAGCATGTGAGATCACACACGCACATGCACACACGCACACATACACACACCGGTTTTAGATACAAGGTGTTATATGGAAGGCAAGAAGCTAATTATAGACTTTTACTAAGTTAATTATAGCTGTAATTGTTAAGAGGGGAAGATCATAAACTTGTATAATGCTTAGAGGAAGAAGAGTAGGGTATGGCGTTTTAGTGCGAAGTCATAAAAGATGCTTTCATGTCCTGGAAGGAGGAAGCTTATCATAAGATCAAAGAGAGTCATTTGAAGAACATGAGTTATGCTGAGGTTGCAGAATTTAATACTTGAAAAAGACATCCTGTTTTTGTATAGATATATTTTTTATATATTCTGACAGAGGATGAGCTAGGTGACCTCACACAAAGGGGTTGGCAAATACAGTTTTCTATAAGGAATATTCTGTTTTACTTCAGAGATACTTCTATCTAGACTCTGACAAAGAAACATCTGTGAGCACTTTAAGCAGGTATTTAGAGAGAGAGACAAAATCTAAGTATTGTAGTAGGAATTGTACTGTTAAAACTTGTTTTGTTTAAGTGATTTGTATGTTTTGTGATATAATAGTTCTGTATTTTATGTGCTACATATTTTTTGTCTGTTTTAGTAAAACTCTATTTTTAGAGCTTACTTGGTCTGTCTTTGATTTCTTTCCTTTACAAGTAGAGTATATATGGTTAAAGCAGACACTATACATAAGCTCGAATGGTGATACCAAACTGGAAAAAGGTAAGCGTTTTAAATCTGAGGTCTTTTATTACAGTTTTTAAGGGTTCATTTCTGTACACCTGGTTAGGTGCCCATAGGCAAAGATATCTGGCCCCCCGAAGACAGAATTATCTGAGCCTGTACATTGGGTACGCTAACAAGAGGTTCACAGTTTGAATCCCTCCAGAACTTCAGACCAAAGGTTGATTCAAATCCACAAAAACAGACAAGAGGGTTACCTTGTTGTGTTAACTGTTCACAAATGCATCTACATAGAAACATAGAATTTGACAGCAGATAAAGACCGCTTGGCCCACCTAGTCTGCCCATTTCCTTACCTAACGGATAAGCTGCAGATCCTAGTTAACCAACAGCCTACTTCCTCCTACCCCCAACTAGAATTGCCTTATGTCTGTCCCATGCATTCTTGAATTCTCTCACTGTTTTTGACTCTACGACCTCCTCAGAAAGGCTGTTCCATGTATCCACAACTCTCTCTGTGAAGAAATGCTTCCTCACATTACCTCTGAGCCGTCCCCCCTATATATTCAAATTGTGCCCCCTTGTTCTTGCACATCTCTTTTTCTGAAAGATACTACCCTCTTGGACTTTGTTGATTCCCTTGAGGTATTTGAAAGTTTCTATAATGTCCCCTCTCCTCCTTTCCTTGGGGCTATACATCTTAAGTTCCTTTAGTCTTTCTTCATATGTCTTCTGATGCAGACCCTGCATCATTTTGGTTGCCCTCCTCTGGACAGCCTCCACTCTGTCTATGTCTTTTCAGAGATAGGGTCTCCAGAACTGTACACAGTACTCCAGATGTGGTCTTACCAACTGTCTGTACAGAGGGCCAACAACTTCCTGTTTTCTACTGGTGATGCCCCTCCCTATGCATCCCAGTATCCCCCAGCCCTCCTTACTGCCTTCTCACATTGCTGGCCCACCTTTAGGTCATCTGATATGACTACCCCAGGTCCCTTTCCACTTTTGTTGTTGTCAGTATCTCATCCCCCACTGTGTACTCTTCCCCTGGGTTTTTGTTTCCCAAGTGCATTACTTTGCACTTCTTTGCAGTGAATCTAAGCTGCCATACATTTGACCATTCCTCCAACCTTGCCAAGTCCCTTTTCATCCATTCCACCCACCTTGTGTATCAACCCTGTTGCAGATCTTTGTGTCATCTGCAAAGAGACATACTTTCCCTTCCAGTTCCTCTGCAATGGCACTTATAAAGACATTAGAAAGGACCGCCCCCAGCATTGAACCCTGTGGTACCCCACTAGTAGCCCTACTTTCTTCATTGTGGACTTCATTTACTATTACCCACTGTGTCCTGTTGTCCAACCATTGTTTTGCCCAGGCTACCACCCTGGGACCCACTCCCAAGCTGGCTAATTTGTTTATTAATCTTTTGTGCAGGACTGAGTCAAATGCCTTGCTAAAGTCTAGGTAGGCCATGTCCACAGCCCCTTCCTGGTCTACTGCTTTGGTCACCCAGTCAAAGAAATCAATTAGATTTGTCTGACATGACCTTCCCACTGTGAATCCATGCTGCCTTGGGTCCTGTGCCCCACTGGCCTCTAGGTACTCAACAATTCTTTCCTTCAGAAGTGATTCCATCATTTTCCCTACCATTGAGGTCAAACTGACAGGTCTGTGGTTTCCTGCCTCTGTCATGCTTCCACTTTTGTGAAGGGGAATCACATCCACCCTCCTCCAGTCCTCAGGTACAGTACCACACCATCCTCCCATAATTTATTAAAAAGGGTAGTCAGTGGTGTTTCTAGTTCTTCACTTAGTTCTTTTAGAATTCTGGGGTGAATCCCATCAGGCCCCATTGCTTTATCCACCTTCAGTTTTAAGAGTTCTTTCAGAACCCTTTCTTCTGTGAAAGGACTAATATCAAACCCCCTATCCAGAGTGCTTCTATTGACAGGATTAGGTATTTCCCCCTGCTTTTCCATTGTGAATACTGAGCAGAAGTATTCACTCAGTATCCCTGCTTTTTCACTGTCGCTCTCTGCCCAACCATCTTCCTCTTTGTTCAGCCTCAGTATCCCTGCCTTAGTCTTTCTTTGCTCCCTAGTGTACCTATAAAAGGTTTATCTCCCTTCTTAACCGAGTTGGCTATCTTTTTCTCAGTTTTGGGCCTTTGCTATTCTGACTGCCTGATCTACATTTTAGATGCATTTAAAAATTAATATTATTAGGATTATGTAACAAAAAAGTGGTGTTTGGGTCTTTATTTTAAATAAAATAGTTCCTCCGCCTGGATTTTTTTTTAGACTTAAAGTTTGTCCTACTGTGGCTCCCATAGCTGTACAAAGTGAGAGGAAAGTCAGCATACTGAAGGGCATGGCGGTACCTGTCATGGAGTACATGGAGCAGCGCAGTGTGAGAGTAACTGTCTGCTATGAGAACGGAGCACTTGAAGACAAGTAAATAAAGGAGGATGGTATTTTTATTTTTTTGGTGAAATAGTAGAGGCTTTTTTGGGGGGAGGGCACTTGAGGAAAGCAAGCCTATGATGCGGCATGGCAGCAAAGCTTATGAGTCAGGCGGGTGATTGAGCAAGCCGGCGGGTTATGAGAGAAGGATTGCGATCGTGGCAGTTGTTTTTTTAAATGATGCAGGTTGTGCATTTTATTTCAAGATGTGCGAGTGAGTGATCGATGTTTCTTGGATGGTTAGCTTCTCATTAAGGGTGGCATCGCTTGTGGCACAAAGCAAGATTGCAGCTATTTGATTTGTGCACATTCTTTGTGGGCAGCATCACCCATATCAATGCCCAGTGGGCATTGTTTGGTCTTATTCCTGTGTTGTTAGACACTTCGGCACACAGTCAGTGGCCACTGAGAAAGCTTGAATTTCAATGCCCATTTCATAGTGTACAATACCTTGTGTTCCAACTGTTGCATAATCTTACAATGTTGTATTGTCTGTACTACCCACATACTTCTGTAACTGATCATCCTTCACAACCCTATGTAACCACTTCCCCCCAGGTTGCACCATGAGATGAGCAACTTGTTGTTCACTGTGCCCTCCTGGTAAAACAGTTCAATAAATAAATAAATAAAGAACACTAAATGACTTTTAATAACATCATTAAAAGATTAAAACACTCACCATCTTTTTTTTTTTGTATTCACCTCTCTCCCTTTCTCTTTCTCTCAGTTATGTCTATCGTTTTCCTATTGCTGTGAGCTTGGAAGCAGTACTACCCCTGTCTGCGAAACTCGTGCACACTCACCCTTCCACCCTGTGCCCATTGCTGGGAATAGACATTTAGCCAGCTGAACTTGTTGGATTGCTAACAAATACAGACTTCATTTTTGAAATCATCTTCTCTGCTCTTTTCTACACCAAATCTGGATGCTGTTCAGCAAATTAGCAGATATAACTGTTCTAAGATTATTGTTACGAAGGGGGAGGAGGAGAAATGGGGGAAGAAATATATAACAAAAAATGGAAGTAAAATATATTTACAAAAGGGATGCTCTGCTGGGATTTAAAGAGGAGCTAGATGCTAGCAAAATCTTGAGGAATATTTGCACTGATCACAGAGCTTCCTTAACTAATTGATGTGACCCCCCTGTACCTGGAATAAAGTGGGAGCCTCAGTAGCAACATTCCCATATTGAACCCCTAGTCCCTGTCCCATCCCCTATCCCACCAGCAGGGGATAGGGATCATTACCATAAAATGAGGCATCAGTTTGTCTAGGCTTGTTACTATCAGGCACCTAGATCAAGCACTGGACTCCATGTTGATAAATGATCCTCCAACCTATTTCCCTTCATTACACCATGGGGTTCATGTTTGGGGCCTCCCCTGAAAGTCCTTCCCCTGTGGAGATGGTCAGCTACCGCCCTTTAAGGGATTTGCACCCAGAAGAACTATTGGCATTAGCTGACCTATCTAGAGAAGAGGCAGCATGTGTGACTGGCACCAGTGAGGCAGTGATCACTTATAATAAGGTGGTGGTGTCTGAAGCATAGAAACATAGAAGCTGATGGTAGATAAGCACTGCAAGGCCCATCCAGTCTGCCCATTTTTTCTATCTTATGAATGTGCCATCGGCCTTTACTCTGTCAATGGCCTATCTATTCATACTCATCTGTATTGCTCCCTTATGTCTATCCCATGCCTGTTTGAAGCCCTGCACTGTATTCAGATCCACCACTTCATGAGGTAGGCTGTTCCATGCATCCACCACCCTTTCTGTGAAAAATAACTTCCTCACATTACCCCTTAATCGGCCTCCCTCTAATCTCATGCTGTGTCCTCTTGTCCTGGTGTTTTTCTTATATTGAAACATGTTAGACTCCTTCACCTTGTTAATGCCCTTAAGATGTTTGAATGTTTCGATCATGTCACCTCTCACCCTCCTTTGCTCTAGGGTATACATATTGAGCTCCATTAATCTGTCCTCATATGTTTTATGATGCAGTCCCAGCACCATTTTGGTTGCCCTTCTCTGCACTGCCTCCATTTTGTTAATTTCCTTGTGCAGACGCAGCCTCCAGTACTGCATGCAGTACTCCAGATGGGGCCTAACCAGTGTCTTGTAAAGAGGGATTATTACCTCCCTCTTATGATTTGCAGTACCCCTACTAATACATCCCAACATCCCTCTAGCCTTACCTACTGCTTTAGTGATCTGCTTGGATGATTTCAGGTCATCTGTGATGATGATACCCAAGTCTCTTTCTTCCTTTGTGACTGCTAGCAACTCCCCTCCTAGCGTATAGATGGCTTCAGGGTTTCTCTTCCCTATGTGCATGATCTTGCACTTCTTTGTGTTAAACCCCAGTTGCCACTCTTCTGACCATTTTGCCAGTTTATCCAGATCTCTTCTCATTCTGACTACCCCATCTGGATCATCTACTCTGTTGCAGATCTTGGTGTCATCTGCAAACAGACAAACCTTACCCTCCAAGCCATCTGCAATGTCACTGATGAAGATTTTGAAGAGAACTGGCCCCAGGACTGATCTCTGAGGTACCCCACTTGTGACTTGCATCTCTTCTGACTGTATACTGTTTACCACTACTCTCTCTTTTCTGCCCACCAACCAGTTTGCCACCCAGCTGACCAACTTCTGACCCACCCCGAGCCTAGCCAGCTTATTAATTAATCTTCTATGCAGAACAGTATCAAAAGCTTTGCTGAAGTCAAGGTAGGCAACATCAACTGCAACCCATTGGTCCACCACTCTGGCTACCCAGTCAAAGAAATCTATGAGATTAGTTTGACAGGACCTTCCTTTTGTAAACCCATGCTGTCTTGGATCCTATGCGCTTATGGATTCCAGGTGTTATACTATCCTTTCTTTAAGGAGTGCCTCCATAATCTTGCCCACTACTAAGGTAAGGTAATACTGACTGGTCTGTAGCTCCTTAGCTGCTACCACTCTTGTGGCACAGGATCACATGAGCCCTTCTCCAGTCTTCTGGGACCTCTCCTGTGCTTAGAGACTCACCAAACAGTTCTGATAATGGCTCTGCTAGTTCCACCCTTAACTTCTTTAGTACCTTGGGATGTATGCCATCTGGTCCCATTGCCTTGTCCACCCTGAGCTTAATGAGCTCTTGTAGGACGTTTTCTTTTGTGAAGGGATTAGTGCACACCTCCCTTCCCCCTGTGTCCATGGTGCTGAGCTGTGGGTCCTGCCCTACCTTTTCCTCAGTAAATACTGAGCAGAAGTATCTATTTAGGAAAGATGCTTTTGCTTGGTCCTCCTCCCCACACTTCCTCTTATCCCCTTTGATCTTAGCAATACCCCCTCCGGACTTTCTCCTTTCATTAATGTATCTATAGAAAGTCTTGTCCCCTTCTTTTACTGTTCATGCTAGTGTTCCCTCTGTGTGGGCCTTTGCCTGCCTTACTGCCTTCCCTGCTTCCCTTAGGGAAGTTTGGAATGCCTCCCTATCTTCGTCCAGCTGCTTTCCCTTATATTTCCTGAAGGCCAACCTTTTGGCTCTGATCTTTTCTGCTACTGTTTTTGAGAGCTAAAGTGGTTTCCTCCTTCTTTTGCTCTTGCTTTTCTCCCTAACACAATGGGATATTGCTTCAAGTATTGCATCCTTAATGCTTGCCCACATTGCCTGTTCCCCCTCACCTGCATTTCTTCTGTTGGCCATCTTATCAAAGTCAGCTCCTCTGAAGTCCCATAATTTTGCCTTGGAATGGGATGATTTAGTTCTAGTGGCCAAATTGAACCATACCATGTGATGGTCACTGGCCCCCAGGTGACCTTCAATCTTCAAGCAGTGGATGTCATCGCTCCAGTTCATGTGCAACCTAGATCCTCTCACTTGAGATCCCCCTGGTTTGATAGGAATCTCAAGGTGATGAAGATCAAGGGTCAGAAATTGGAGCATTACTGGAAGAAGACCCAGCTGGAGGCCAACAAACTGGCCCTGTGTGCTCACTACGGCGAGTACCAGGAGGCAATTTCCCATAAGAAGGCATAATTCCTGTCCAGGGAAATTGTGGCAGGGAAGAACAGACCTTCTCAGCTTTTTTGGACTGTAGATAGGCTTCTCCATCCTGCCTGTCTTCAGCCAAAGAAGACTTTTTCATTCACTTTATGTGAAGAGTTTGCCCTGTTCTTCTCTGACAGAGTGTTGTTTATCCAGTTGGGGATTCTGTCAGGGAGGCAAATGCCTCACAGTAGCTGGACTGGGAGGAACAGAGGTATTCTGCCTGTCTGGGAGGAGTTTAGGCCAGTGGAGATGTCTGAAGTGACTGGGGTGATCTTAGAGCTGAAGCACACATTTTGCTAATTGAACCTAGCCAGATGCGTTTCTTAATGGGATGCACCGAGGCTGTTGGCCCGGTATTCACCAGGATTGGCAGGTGCTCAATGGTGCAAGGGGTGTTCCCAGAGGCTTTCAAAGAAGCACTGGTGAGACCCCTCCTTAAGAAGTCTTCCTTCGACCCAGACGTCCTGGCGTAGTACCGTTCGATCTCCAACCTGCCTTTTTTGAGCAAGGTTGTTGAGAAACTGGTGGCACAGCAGTTTGAGGATCGCCTTGTGTCCTTTGACAACTATGAGCCATTTCAGTTTGGTTTTCTGGCTAGACACAGCATAGAAATAGCTCTAGTTAAGGTGCATAATGACATACTCAGGGCTAGAGACAGAGGAGACAGGTCAGTTATTGTGCTCCTTGATCTCTCATCAGCATTTGACACTGTGGACCACATTGTGCTTCTTGATTGGCTCTGTGGGTTTTGTGGACTCACCAGCACTGTCATCAGATGGCTTGAGTCCTAGCTCTTTGATAAGGTGCAGTGGGTGGTGATGGGGAATTTCTCCTCCTCCCTAATGCCCCTGTCATGAGGAGTACCACATGGCTTGATCTTGTCACCGATGCTGTTCACAGTGTACATGCTACCCCTGGGTGAGATCATTCAGCAATACAGTGTGGAGTTTCACTGCTATGCAGATGACACCCAGCTGTATTTGTCATTTGCACCCAGAACATCTGGTGCTGTCAACGTGCTAAACAGCTGTCTGCTAAAATCAATAAGCGGATGGCTTCCAGCTTCCAGATAAGACAGAGGTGCTAATGATTGAGCCGGGTCACAGGCATGATAGATTACCACCTGGAGTGAACAGAGGTCTTTTTCTGAGGTCTGTTGTGATGGTGGCTTCCCCGAGGGTGCATAATTGAGATGTGATCCTGGACAGCAGGCTGACCTTTGAAGATCAGGTATCGTCTGTAGTCAAGAGTGTTTTTTACCACTTGCAGAACATCACCAGGATCAAGCCCCTTGTTCCACCTGAGGATCTTCTGACCCTGGTACATGCCTTCGTTACCTCCAGGCTCAACTACTGTAACTCTCTATACTTCAGGGTCGTGGGAGGGACCCTCTGCAGGCTGCAGCTGATGCAGAATGCAGCAGTCTGGTTGTTGATGAGCCTGCCCATGTCCTGCCATGTAACCCCAGTCCTGCGTGCTTTGCACTGGCTGCCTGTCAGCTGGAGGGTCCTTTTCAATGTGGCTTTGCTAACTGATAGGGCCCTATATGGACTGGGTGCTGGCTACCTGTCAGAGCTCCTGAAAGCTGTGACCTCTGTTCACTCCCTCCACTCCTCTTTGAGGGGCCTCTTGGATGTTCCCAGGGTTCGACTGACATCGGGTGAATAACCTTTTAGTGTCTCTGGGCCAACCTTGTGGAACTCGCTTCCACATGCAGTCCAGGAGGCCCCCTCAATTGGTGTTTTCAAGCTTAGCCTGAAGGCCAACTTCTTTAGCGTGGCTTTTATGGAATGATTTCCCTGTCCAACCACTTTAATTATTAGTAGCGAATCATAATAGCTGTTATTCTGATTCCTATTTATTCTGGACATTTTATTATATTTTTATCTGTTTTTTTATCTTTGTTATGCTTTGTTAGTTGCCCAGAGCCTCAGGGAATGGCTCCCTAGAAATAAAAGTTGCCATGCTTTGCTTTTCCAACCATGACCCACGCGTGCTCAGTCCTGGTGAAGGCAGATATCTGACTAGGAGTAGTCCCTACCTTCATGCAAAGGAGGACATCTCATATCGGCTGCCTCCTTGGTAAGATAGGGACTAAGTCTTTTTTGTCCCTACCCAGGGAATTACACTGTTCTTCATTTCTAGATTTGATTCTGGCTACCTCAGTTCACCTGTTAATTGTTTTTGGTTACTCTCCATATGGTGCACATCTAGACTGCTGCTATGATGGTGGAAGAGGGACATGGATGGGGACCCCATCCAGAGGGTGTGCCATAAAGTGAGGGACACAAAAAGAGTGACTTATAATCCACAAAGAAACATGCTTGCCAGCTACAATAGCAAGTGTGCCTTTTGAGCGCCCACCAGGTAAATAGCGAGGGAGTAGACACAGCACACCGGTGAATGGTGCATGGGCCAGAATGGAGCAATAGCATGCCTAGGGCATGGGGGTGGGGTGGGTGAGAGCTGGATGCAAGCCATTGCCATGGGTACAGGGCAGGTGGTCCAGTGACAACGAGCAGGTGAAGGCATTTAGGGAGAAGGGTGGAGAGGGCCAGCATGAGCGAGATAAGCAGAACAAGCTTCTCAGTGCTGAATGCCTGAAGTGTGGTGTCCTGTGCTGTATTCAAGATGGCTGTGGAATTTCTATGGAGTCAGAACGGAATGCCAATGGTACTGCAAGTTGGATAACTTTACTGGCGAGACAAGGAGGGTGCAGAGAAAGTTTACTGGTGGTGTGCAGACTCCCATTGGTACAGTTGCTTGGCCTGCCTGCACACAGTGGCAGATCACATGGTGTGCATGACATGGAAGCACAACCACATGCCTGATGCTGGTGAGGTCAGTATCCAGTGGATGATGGGAGACCTCCATGAGTGGGCATGGACCAGCATTGAGATGTCAAGCCAGGTGGTCCTGGATTGTACTGTGAACATACCTGATGCCATTGCTGGGTGGTTGCCTGGAGTCTGGCTGCTGAAACAGATGGTACAGTGCATCCAACATGTGGAGAGGGGGAGCCCAGTTACCCCAATTTCAGTGAAGGAGCTGGTCATCCCTACAGAGTTCACAGTCACGGGCTCTGGCAACAGATTCCTGCTTTTCAACAGCAGCATGGAGCAGGATTGCCTAGTGATCTATGCCACCGACAGGAGCCTAGGATTCCTGAGGGAGTATGAGGACTGGCTGATGGATGGGACATTTAAATTGTGCCCTGCATTGTTCAACCAATTGTATACAGCTCATGGTGTGAGATTGGAGGTTGTGGTACCAGCCATCTATACACTCATGTGCTCCAGGAGCTTGCAATCATACGTCCACCTGCTCATCCAGCTGAAAAGCCATTGCTCTGAACAGTCCCCACACAGAGCCATCATAGACTTTGAATGGGCAAGCTGGAGAGGTGTGTCATTGGTGTTTAGTGGTGCCCAGGTCAGGGGCTATCTCTTCCATTTCTCCAGGCCATGTGGCACAAGACACAACAGTGCAATGATGTGCATGAATGATATGGGAGGGATGCCAACTTCACTCTCCAGCTAAGGATTTTGCTTTCCCTAGCCTTCGTGGCAGTGGCAGAGATTGTGGGCATCTTTGAGGAGCTCCAGGAATGGGACTTTTTCTACCAGAATGAGGATTTGCTGCAGCCAGTCCTCGACTACTTCGAGGACACATGGATTGGGTGGCCTGTGGAATGAGCAGGCTGTAGGTGTGCCATATTCCCAGTGGCACAGTGGAACTGCTATAAGGCTACATGGCAGGGTCTTGCCCGCATCAACAATGCGGTCGAGGATTGGCGTCAGGTGTTTAGCACCCATATTGGTTCCTGTCATCCAAGCATTTGGTGCATGATCCAGTGTCTGCAGTAGAAGTAGCGGATGTCCAAAATCAGGCTGGAGCAGCTGACATCTGGGCACAGCTGGCAATGATGTGGAGGAAGTACCAGGATTTGAATGGGTGGATTGCTGGTGTTGTAGTGGAGTTTGCTAGTCGTAGCCACTGTGACTATTTATGTGGGCTGGCATATAATTTCCAGTTCCATGTCTAATGCCATACCAGTGTCCTGGTGGTGGCAGACCATACTCATGGATTAGGCCAGCTGTCTAAATCGCTATTTTGACTCTCGCTGTGATTTCCGTGGGCTGTTTTGCCAGTCGCCAATGTGCAGTCACTGTTATTGTCCTCACTATTAAATCCTTGCTGATATCACATAGAACCCTCCAGGGGGCATGCCCAACTGCATCACAAGGTGGACTTTGCACTGTAAGTAATTGACTTTAAACCAGTACCTGTTAAGGTCTACTCCCATAATGTAAATGGACTTAACAATCCAGTGAAGAGGTCTAGGATAGTCTCAGCTATATGGAAGGAATGGGCTGATCTGGTTTTCTTACAGGAGTTCCACATTTTATTTATTTATTTAGTTTTTGTTGACTGGGTAGGTGCACTAGACAAATCCTGCCTATTTTCAGACATGACCCGGGGAAGGGGATACAGATGAATGCCAACTGACCTTGAACCAGATTAAGCTGTTGGTGGTATATTTTTAGTGAATGATGGAAATTTGTCCAAGACACTGGGGAAATTCCCCTACTGAGCTGTAGAGGTAGATGCTGTGCTGCTTACAGTGATGGCAGACAGTGTCAGACAAGCAGGGGAGATGGTTGTGCAGACTGCAGCTCTGCAAATTGATGCAGATAGCAAGAAGGAGCTGTCGGAGAATTGCTTACCTCGGAGGGAACCGGAGAAACAACATGGTGATTTGCATGCCCGAGAGCGTGCAATGGGAGCTTTGCAAACTGAATTGAGCAATGGTGAGATCCTGATCATGGATGGGGCTTTAATTTCTTCTGCAGTACCACTGGACTGGGCTGCTGCTTCCTCGAAATCTCCCCAGCTATGCTTGCCGAGTGAACATCGAGCCTCTGACGCAGAGTGCGTCATACCTTCAGCTGATTGTCGGAATGCGGATATTCGCTTACAGCCTGAGATGCCTGGTGGAGCTTGACTACGACCACCACTTTCTGATGCTGAACGGCCATGGTCAAAGGAAACTGCACTGCACAAGCAGGGTGGATGCAGCAGACTGACGGTCACTGGATCCCAGACCCGAACTGGATATCATTTTCTTCATCTTTGTCATCGGACAACCATATTTCCTCGGAAGAACAACAAGGAGCACCCACATCAAGTCAGCACTTTATTTCTCATGATTTGAATGATGCAGGTACTGCTCCTATGGGGCACCAAACTGTGATGATTTTCCCTCTTCTGAGGTCCCCCCATGATCTTTCTACCTCCCTCCCCACAGAGGGATGACACTAGGAAAGGTCCTAGATTCTCAGACTTTTTTCGAAATAACAAACTGGAGCAGGCTCCTCATCAGAACGCTGTCAGACTGCGATATCGGGGTGGCTTGTTGGAACACCCAGATAGAGATTATGTTGCAAAGTGTCTTCTGAAAGAATCAATGAACTTTTTGGCATCAGATGTTTACGCATTGACTAACATATGGGGAGAGGACATATTTGATATAAGTTTCAAACATTTTTCAGGACTTGACAGGTTTTGGCATAAATATGAGTCCTGCAAATCTTTGCCTTTATGGCTTCCTTTTTGGGCAATCGCCATAACTAAACCATTATTCAAAACAGTTCATGTGATGTTCAGAAATGAAGGGGTCAATGTGGGAGATGGAAAAAAAATGTTCTGTTTTGGGGCCTCCTGAACCTATCATTGACATGGACGGTATCTGGACAGGAGCTTGACATTTTAAGGTTAAGCTACATATAAATGAGAATGATGTTCTTCATAGCCCTAATAGCTTCTTTCTAGGGAAGGACAGAGGTGCCTGTTTTTATCCTGGGCAACCTAAGGCTTGCTATAAATGTGGGAGCAGGCGTCATATAAGCAGTGCCTGTGATAAAGTTAAATGCGTCTTATGTGGGGAAATGGATCATGGCAGTGAGGTTTGCAGAAATGTCTTTAAATGTAATTTGTGTGATGAGACAGGACACCTTTACCATCAGTGTCCTTGGGCAGGACAGAATAGACAGGGAAGCCTTGATAAGGAGAATCTGATAAATAGGTCTCAGGAGAGACATAGGCCTCATGCACCAGACACCTCAGCAGAAGAGACAGACCTTGGGGGTCAGGAGCATATGGGAGCTGAACCAGCTCCCCAGGATAGCACTTCACAACCTTCAGAGGGGGGGAGAAGGTACTAAGGCCTAGTCCTGTGGCCCAACTTCAGGTAGACACACCTAAAGATACCCTGAATCAGGATGCGCATTCTGCACCAGGCCCCTCTCACTTAACTTCCCACACTCTTACTGTGCCACCACCTGTTTCAAACTTTCAGACACCTCACCCTAGACAAGTAACTGGGGCCACCAGTAGACTAAAAGGGGGTACATCTACTTGCACTACTCAGAATACTTTCCAAGTTCTTGTGGATTTGGATGGGGATTCTGGCTCCGAGGCCTCATTGAGGTCAGAAGTCTTATCTGACATGGAGTTATTAAAGGAGGGTGACAAAGACCTCCCTGACACTAAGAAAAAGAAAGGTAAAAAAAGAAAACAGGACAAACCTTGCTACCACCTTAATTTTTCATGGCCTGTCTAAAAATGGTATCCTTACATTGCTGTAGCATCAAGAGAAAACTGGTTTGTTTGATGTACTATAAAAACCTGCCAGCGGATATCATTTTTTTTACAAGAAACCAGATTTTCCAACTTATCTGACGTCACTCAAGTCAAAAAGGTTTGGTGGGAAGGCTCTTTTTTCTGGTCCTTTGGCCTAGATACCGCAGATGGGGTGGGAATTTTCTTTAATCACATGGCTGTGCAGCTCACTAAGCTCACTGATTTGTTACCTGGCAGGGCCTTGGTTCTTGATTGCATTTATAAAGGATATTACCTTAGATTAATTAATACTTATGCTCCATAACTTAAAACCACTAGGCTCAACCTTTTTCACTTAATTAAGCCGTATCTTTTTACCTCCAAACATGTAATTTGGGGAGGTGATATGAAGTGCAGGTTAGACCTGCGCATTAAGGATAATATGCAACAAAAAATGTATTGTGATTCCCATGCATTACAGAACACTGTTTCAGTTGCAGGACTTGTAGATGGCTTTTGGTCTTTACACAAGAGTGGAGGTAGCACTTATCAGACATCTTCTTTTTCCACTAGGATTGATTATTTTTTTATTTCTTCACACTTAGTAGCACAGGATTTTTCACTCCATCCTTGTGAATTCTCCAATCATAATGTATTAATTTGTCAGCTGGGACTTAGTCATATCCCGCCTAGATTTCCATCATACCACAGATGATGGAAATTGAATTCTCAGTTATTGGTTAATGAGACTGTTTTAATGCAACTAAGACATTTATTGTACTCCAGGAAATCGGTTGCAGACATGTATGACGACTGGTCTTCCTGGTGGTTTGACACAAAATCTATCACAAGTGATTTTTTCATCAAGTATGGTATACATAAAAACAATTCAGATTATTTGATATATTTACAGTTATGGAATCAGTTTCATAAATTACTGCTGCACCCTCAGGTAGCAGACTCTAACATTCAAAAGCAATTGGAAGATACAAAAAAAAAAAAAAATGAGACAATATCAATATGATAGGGATGCTTCAATGTTTGCTGAGATGCGGTTTGAAACACAGAAACAACCTTTTTGAGGATCCATATACCGTTTGTAAGCAAAAATTGGAGAAAAAACTTATGACAGGTCTAAAAGATTCCTCTGGTCTGGTCCGGACTTCTGATGTAAAAATGCTGGCCATTATTGATCAACATTTGATGGCACTTTTTAGTACCCCTTATTCTTCAACTGCTGTACGGAATGATGTTTTTCATTTTTCCATTCCCACCATTCCCGATTCAAGTATAAGTACATTAGATGCCCCAATTTCTAGACTTGAAGTCCTCTCCACCATAGATGCTTTAAAAAATGGAATATCCCCAGAGAGGATAGCATTACAAATGAGTTTTATAAGGTATTTAAAGATGATCTCTGTGATATTTTGCCTTTCTTTTTCAATGATATTCTACAGTTTGAACAGGAGCCCACAGTTTTAATTCTGCTTTACTTACTTTTTTGTACAAAAAAGGTGATGGCGTTGCTTTAGAAAATTGGAGACCGATCAGTTTGCTTAATACTGATTACAAGATTCTTTCCTCAGTTCTTTGTAAACGATTGCAGGCCATTGCTCTGATAGTGATTCATCCTACCCAAACTTGTTCCATACCTCAGAGATCAATACATCCAAATATCCTTTTACTACGGGTCATTGTGAATATGGGAACCAAGATAAACTGTCTGGGTATGTGTTGGCTTTGGATCAGTCTAAGGCTTTTGACAGGGTTTCACATGCTTTTTTATTTCAAGTTTTATCTAAATATGGTAGTTCCCGCAAATTTATTAATTATATCAACCTTGAGAGACAACTTTTTTTACATTATTGGAAACATATTACATGGATAGCATGATTTGACCTTTTTTTCAATACTGTACTTAGGAACTGATTAGTTTACTTGTGACCCAGTTTGATTGTCATTTTGAACTGCATTTCAGTTATGTATTGTGATTTTTTCTTTGCGCTGTTCTTGTTATTCTTTTCTTTTCGTGATGTACTGTTTATTTTCTCTAATAAAATTCCCCTACTCTTTTCGATAAGTGTCATGGGATCTTTAACATCCACCTGAACTACCACCAATCCAGGCAGATGGGACCTCGGTTTAATGTCTCATCCGAAAGACGGCACCTCAGCAGTGCAGCACCCCTCTCATGCTGCACTACAGTGTCAGTACTGGGATATTAACCCAAGTGCCAGATGTGGGAACTGAGCCCACAGCCCTCTGATCTCCCATCCTCAGAGGCAAGTGTGCTACCTACTGAGCCACTGACACTGAAGGGGGATGCTCCCAGCTTAGCAAATTTTGATATTTCTAGTTGTATGCATCCTCCTACACCACTGGCAAGCATAGGAGGCAATGATCTTGATCCAACACTCTACCCTATTTCATCTCCACAAATTCATTACTGATAAATCAGGACAATCTGTCATATTGGAGTAGTTGGAGAACTGTACCAAGCAATAGTCGCATTGATCAGTCTATACCTTCCCCTCCAGATGGATGCTTCTGATGCCTGGATGATTCTAGATAAAATCTTGATTAACACACAAGAGATCCTGATATTAGGAGGTGACATGAACTTAATGCTTTCTCCAGACATGAACTCTTCTAGTCATTGTTCCTCCCCCAACTGACCCCTGCCATTAAATGCTGGAAAAAGCAGGCAGCACATCTTGGATGGACAGACTTCTGGAGGGTCCAGCCATACATTACAAATAGAATACAGTAAATGATAGATAAGTGTGTATTACAAGGCAGTAATACCATTGAGAGGTTATGGGGACCTGGAACCTCGAGAGCAAAGCTCAAGAGGTTCCCAAAGTCCCCAAAACCTCAAGATGGTTTTACTGCCTTGAAATACACAGCTATTTTTTTTTTATAATATATGGATCCATTTTTAAAAACAATCCTCAGCATCACAATGGATGCCCGACCACTTCATTAAAGACTTGCTCAACAATGGGCAACTGACTACACTAATCACTCACTCAGGAGAAGCACTGCACTGAAGAGTCACTTGCTCAACACCTCACTCACTTACCTGTTGAGTGTAGAGGTGGGTGAAAGCAGGATCAACCAGATCATTATTTAAATTTAAAAGAAAATCAAAAAAAATTGCAAATTGTAGGACGCAAGAGAATTCCTCTCGCTAAGCAAGAGACAGCTGCCATATTTTCAATAGTGTTTGGCCCACTGAAAAATTGCCAATCACAAGGCACAGTTTGAAAAAGATTAGGTTGCCTGTCTTGAAAGGGCACTTGGAACTATGGCAACCAGATTAGTGTGGGAGGCAGTCTGCACTTGGCTGTTCTACTTTTTTGATAATACTATCATTCAGAGGTCCAAATGATAGTATTATGGGCTCTGAGCAACAATATTATTGGCTGTGAACGATGGTATTATCACTGGGGCTGCTGTGTATTACAGTGATTTTTTTTTGTATGCTTTAGACTAGTATTATTTAGCTTATCCATATATTACATGTAGAATAATGCATGGGGTGATGTGTTTAACGAGATTTTACACACACCCGAGGTGTTGGATGGTACATAAACCCCGAGAGTGAAGCTCAAGGGGTTTATTTAAGCATCCAGCACTGAGGGGTGTGTGTTAAATCTCGAGTTAAACACACCGCCCCATGTTTTATTTTATATAATTGCTGAGGATCATTTTTTCACCACAACAATTTTATAAAATAAAAACATCCTCCCTATGCGGTCCAGTCAGTTTTCAGTGCATTTTCATATGGTCAGAAAGTAGCTGGTGAAGGGAAAGGTTTCCCTTACTTTGTTTTATTTTTTTTTTAACTTTGTTGATTTTCTAATCTGAAGTGCTCCATTACTTTTTTTTAGTTTAAATAAACTTACTGGCGACTCAGTGAGGGCAGCATCCATCGTGGAGCACTAGTGCAGAGACAATAAAGAGCTGCTGCTGGGGCATGCACACAAGGGAAACTGGGCACATGTTTGCGTGAATTATAATCTGGTTTCCCTTAGGGAAAAAAGGAACCCCAGCTATTATATACACATTATTCTCCACCTTTTTTCCTTTATACCTGCAGAGAGTATTTCTTCACTCAAATGGAGCATATGGAGAAGATCTTCAAATGTTTTATTGGCTCAGTCTCTATTACAGACCATGCACCTACAGTGGTAGAGATCCACTTTGGTAAAGAGAAAAAACAATCTATCTCTGTTTAATTTTTGCCTGTTCCACAATTTACTGTCTGATAATTTACTGTATGGCAATTTTTATCTGTAAGTGTCCTTGTATGTTTTGATATACTTATTTCAATATTATTGTTTTATTTTCATATATTTTATTCTGATCTGTTCTGTTCTTTTCACCCTCCCCCAGGACGTATCTGGAAATGAGCTGATACCAACTCAGTATGGCTTTCCTGGTAAAACTTTACAAACAAACAAACAAATAAATAAACCAAATAAATAAATGAATAACTATCTAAATACATAAATAAATAAATCTGGTGGTTAAACCCAATCCATCTGAAAAACCCATAATTGATAGAACTGATGCAAGAGCTAATACCACAAATTATTACAGATAGCCATGAACATAATATTTCAACAGCCTTACACTGGGGTACTCTGAGAGTAGTACTTAGAGGGAATATAGTGGCACACATGGTATGCACGAAAACGGCAAGAGAAGTACAATATTAATGATTTTTCCAGCAAATAACATCCCTTCGGGAGAAACATTAAGACTGTGGGCACAAGGGTACTGTATATCAGTATTTCTTGAAGGTCCAATATGACTTGCAGGACTTCCATGACAAAAGAACAATAGACAGAGATAGCACTCACATTTGTAGAACTGAAATACTATGAGGGAGGACCTGAAGCAGTTCATCTGCTAACCCACAGGCTATGAAGAAATAAAACTAGGGTGCTTCTGTTAAAAATGTATGAGCCACAAAAGCAGAACATGGTATATAAATCACAGGGGATTCAGAAAGTTTTGAGACAATACTACAAAGAACTGCATACAGCCCTAAGCCAGCTGACAATCCAGAAATGCTTAACACTGTTCTTCCAAGCCCTAAGTTGCAACATGTAACTGAGGAAGCAAAGGCCATGCTGACCACTCCGATTACTCAAGATGAGGTAGAGGCAGCACAGGTAGAAATAAACAGTATAACGTTTCTGATCTGGATGGCATGGGGTCATAATGTCTCAAGACATTATGCCGCGCTTAAAATCGCGCTGACAATACAGCACAATGACTGCTATGCGGCATAATTTTTATGGGGGGATCTGCCCCCATGCCCCTGGACCTCCTCCACTAAAGATTCTCAACTCTGGGGTGGGGGGTTCAACTCGAGAAGCGCACAAATTATGACAAAAAATAAAATGTCTGGGGCCAGAAATCAAACCTGGTCCTGACGCAGCGCCTGGGTTCTTGCTGCTGTGGCTCAGTCCAGTGAGCCACGGCAGCTGCTCAGCAGAACCCACTCCCAGCAGAGGTCTTATCCTCTGCATGGGAATGTGTGAATGGTGCAATACCGCATATAGCAGTATACGCGGTATTGCACCATTCGCTGTCCTGGACAGCACTCTTTCGGGTTAGCTATAATGCCATACATTATTAAGCATATGACATTATGACTCAGTAGGGTCTGGTCAGTTACTTCTCTGAATTTTACAAAAAGTGTAAGGGAGACTTAATACCACATCTCCTGCCAGTTTTTCACCATTTACAGCTAGCTGGCACAAACTCAGATTCATCAACAATACCAATTAAGCCAAATTATGACTCCACACTCTTTGTATCATACCTCCCTATCTTTGTTTTAAACACAAACCATAAATTATTCACTTCTATCATAGATAAGAAACTGGACCAAATTCTTCCAACCATCATAAATAAGGACCAAACTGGATTTGTCCCAACCATGCAATTAAAAGATAACTTAAAACATATGCTACACATACAACATCAGGACTCTGTCACAAACCATCCTCTTCTCCTGATCAGTCTTGATGTGGAGAAGGCTTTTGATCAGGTGGCGTGGCCTTTTTCTGCTTTACACTTTTCAAATATGTGGTGTCCCACCTGATTTTTTGAAGCTTATTGAAGCTCAGGGAAGTTTTCTACCTTAACACAGTAGCACAGGTGAGAGTCAATGAATCAGTTTCTCAGGCTTTTCCCCTTATCTGAGGCAAGATTGCCCCTGTCTCCTCTACTGTTTGCTCTCTATATGCAGTCTTTAGCAGAATCCCTTTGGAAGAATCACAAAATTTCAGGATTCCCAGTAGATCCTATCCAGCATAAGACTGTGTTATATGCTGATGACCTCTTACTTTACCTAATGAACTGAGATCAGTCTCTCAAGAAACTATGGTAGAAACTGAATTCCTTTGCAGATCTGTCTGGGTATTAACTAAACCAATTAAAGACAGAGGTCCTGGTGATAAATTGCACTCCATCTAAACAGTTAAAAACATCAGTATCTATTGCGCTGGGGACTCAACTTCTTGAATTTCCTGGGAATTAGACTCTCTTCTCCACTATACATGGTCTAAAATACATCCCACTTACAGTTCTTAAGAAACCATACAAGATTTGCAAACCTGGAACTCTCTGCCACTGAGTCTAGCCCAGATGATAGATATTATTAGAAAGAATACACTGCCAAAACAGTCATATTTCTTTCAACCACCCCCACCCACCCTTGCAGGCAGATTTTATTAAATTGAATAAAACCATATCCAGATTTCTCTGGCAGGTAAACACCTTGGTCCACATATTCAAAGGAGATGCATGGCGCATCCCTAGATGCGCCTGCACATCTCTGGACTTCTGGTGGCAAGTCAGTGGCACAACAATATTTAGAAGCTCTCAATGTGTCAGTGTAAACCCAACTGCACCACACATTACTCGCAATGCGCAGCATGCAAATGAGGGGTCCTCATGCATATTACGACATCACAATATTCAACCTCCTGGTGAAGACACAACCGGACGCACAGGCACAAAGTTAGAGACCAAAACCCTGTCTTAACTTTGTTTGGCTAAGTAATAGCCTAGCTTTGCCAGGGCCAATCACATGAACCCTCCCCCAATCCCTGATGTAATGAAGGAAGAACATGTCCCCTAGTTTCCACACTGTAAAGTCCCCCCTCCCAGCCATGATCCCCAATGACAGAAAGGAATAACATGTCCCTATTACAGTAGTGTGGTGGACCCTCCTCCTAGCCCTGAGCACAGTGTGACATATAAAATTGTAATAAATAACCTCTTTTCCATAGTGTAGTGTCCCTCCTCCCTGTCCTGATCCCCATTATAATAAATAAAAGTATCCCTGGTCCTCTCTTTTTCATAGTGCAGTGTCTATCCTCCCCTTCCCCGATCCCCATTATAATAAATAAAAGTATCCCCGGTCCCCTCTTTTTCATAGTGTAGTGTCCACCCTCCCCATCCCCAATCCCCATTATAATAAATAAAAGTATGCCTGGTCTCCTCTTTTCCATAGCGCAGTGTCCCCCCTCCCCAGCCCTGACCCCATAATAATTCAAATGACCACCCCGTCCAACCTGGTAGACCTCCATATGCAAATGTATCAATACCCCCAGTATCCCTGGTGGTCAAGCACCCCTCCACCCCCCACTCTGTTAGGAAGTACCCCACTGCCCCGCTCCTCCCCACCTGACTGGAGCTGGTGACTGGCACAGCCCTCTGTACACCACCATGGCCAGCAGCTGACTGAACTGTCAATGAGCATGTACAGTACATAGTACATGCCCATTGGTTGACTGTCCTGATTGAAATAAATTTTATTTTTATTGCCCAGTCCTCTATAGTTTTGAGGTCCTCTACTACCGATCTATATTTGATTAGGAAATTCACCTCACCACCCAGTTTGGTGTCATTAACAAATCTGGAAAAAAAAATTTAAAGATTAATGTGGATGTCACCAATAAAAATACTAAATAGAGTTGGGCCCAGGACTGAGCCCTGGGGGACCCTGCTGATAACACCTTCCTCCTCAGAGATATGCCCATTAACTCTCACACGCTGGGTATGTTGCATGCGCCAGCTTTCTACTCATCTAACCAAGCAGAGACTAAATCCCATGGCCATCATTTTCTCAATTAGTATACCATGGGGGATGGTGTTGAATGCCTTCCTAAAGTCAAGCAGCATCACATCTGCTGCAATACCCATGTCTAGACAGTGACTTATTTTGTTATAAAAGATATCAGGTTGGTAGTGCATGAATAACCTCTCCTAAACCTGTGTTGATTCTCATCAGTTAGGCCCATGTTGCATATTTCTGCATGTTGTTTTTCCATTAATTTAATGCATAATGAGATGAGGCTTATGGGCCTACAGTTACCTATCAATCTTCTGGCTATTCCCCTTTTTATAAATAGGCACAACCACTGCCTGATGCCAGTTATCTGGCACCCTCCCCCCAGAGATTTATTAAAAAGAATTAACAAAGGTTTGGCTATGACATTTCCCATTTCTTTAAAAAACCTGGGATGTATGTTATCTGGGCTAGAACTGCTATTTATTTTGATTTCACTGATAACTGTCAGGATTTCATTTTCATTAATTATATATTTGTTAGTGAGGTGCTGTTAAAGTTTGTTATTTGGTATGCTTTTTTTCTGTAAAAACAGAACAAATTTCATCCTCCATATACAGAAAGTTCTCCTAAATAGTCACAATGAGATACTTCCTGCCACCAGTGATGTAGTCCATACATATCAACCAGACGTCACTCCAGAGTGCTGGAGGGAACGTGGAGAGCTAAGAGCTACCCACAGTCATATCTTCTGGAATTGTCCCGCACTCAGTCCCTTTTGGAATGATATCAGACAAGCAGCGAATTAGATATTGTCAGTATCTCTACCTCTTGAGGGCCATCCCTACATATTACTAACCTTTCCTCAGAAGTTTAATTTCCTAAGACTAAATATTTATTGAGGATTTTCTTCTAACCATGTCGAAAAAATGCATTACAAAAAACTGGCTCCACCTAGATCCCCCCAGTCAAATTATGGTACACCTTGGTAAATCTGCTTTATAAAGTGGAAAAAAAAAACACAGTTTGAAAGAACAAAAATATTTATTCTTAGAGAAATGGATCCTCTGGTTCCATTACATTATGGGAAGGAACAATGATTTTATTCCATAGGTGCAGTTCGGGTCATCCTACTTCAGGGGTAAACCCACTCCATTCTTCCGTACAATAGTATGAATCCAGCAGCTGGCAAATGAACAAAACCAGTATGCAGTCTGGACACAGGTATGTGAAGAACCTTGGAGAGATAGTTAGCAGCTGATATATCTCCAGTTGGGATAGCTGATATGTTTAGGATCTGGTAAACAAACAGATTACTACAGAGATTAAATGACGTAACATTACTGTCAGTGGATACATGACCATTACCTTATATCATGTTTAGATCTTTATTTCCAAAGAGGGGTATTATTACCCCTCTGGCCAGAATTGATAAGTATGTCATGTCACTAAAAGATCTGAAGACTAATAACAAAAACTAACATTAAAAAAAAAGTGAATTAATACCAGGAAAAAGGTTTAATCTCCAACACATTTATTTGGAGATTCCATTCTCCAGGAGACTGTAAACCCTGTCCCAGAATCTAATCTAGAACCTCCCCCCAATCTGTCTGGTGCTGGTCATCAGAACCATCTCCATTGGGAGAAGCAGGGACAATCCACTTAGTATTGCAGTGAAAGGCCTCCAGATCAAGAAATCTACACTGAAATGTGGAACTGTTCTGATAGTGCAGACTAATAAGATAGTGGGGTTTACCTGAAGAGGTCTCATACTGTGTAATTTAGACCAGGAAACAATTTCTATGGTGACTGTCATCAAATCCAAAATTTGGAGGCATCAGTGTCAGCGCCCCAACATGATGCTCTGATTTTTGAACCAAAGGCTCTCTGAAATGCTATTCTCCAGCCTCTGCTGGGAGAGGAAATCTCAAGTTAAGATATGTGCAAAAAATGTTCCCTCTGGTACTTCAAGCTTTATGCAGGATGTAAAGAGCTCTTCTCCTTGTTCACTACCCAACCATGGTCCTGGGAAATCTTCAAGATCCTTGTTTGAACTGACATGCAGTCCAGAGATTGATGATGTTGTAGTCAACAGTTGATCTAGATAGGAGTACTCATGGTGACCTTCTTTCCAGAGATGAGTCACTATCACAATTAAGACTTGTGTGAAGACCACTGGAGCTGAAGTGAGTCCAAAAGGCAGGGCCTGATACTGAAAGTGCTGCCTTATGGATTGTGAACCTCAAAAAATTTTAATGGGAGTGCTAAATTAGAATGTGTAGGTATGCATCCAGCAAACTGATGGAAGAAGGTGACTTCCCTCATTGAACCTGTCTAATTATCAAGCTGAATAAGTCCATATTGAACTTGTCTTGTTAGACAAATGCATTGAGGCTCTTGAGGTCTAGAATTGGGCACACATACCCTAAATTCTTGGGAACCACAGAATAAATTGAGTAGAAATCTGTTTTCATCTCTTAGTGTGGAACAAATACAGAAAGTTGTATCATATAACCCTGAGAAACAATCTTTGGAATCCAGGAATCTGATGTTTAGGCTCATCTGTTGCAAACCTCTGGAGATGCTCCAGAGGATCAGCACTAGGATAGACCCACAAACCTTCATGCAGAGTAACCACCCTTGTGGTTAGTGCCTTTAAAACATCTGTGAGAGTAGGATCCCCTACCTTACTGGTATTTACCATCAGAAAAGGCACCTCTATTGTGCTGCCTTCCATATCCTTCCTTATACTCTTTATCACCCTTTGGAAGATACATGAAAACAGCAGTCCATTTTGCCCATTATTGGTGGATGTCAAGTGTAAATTATAGATCTCATGGGACTTACAGTACATTTAGAGGACTGTCTGTGGTGTCTGTCCCTGTATTCTGCCTGTTAATAAAACAAAAACAGTTGTATATAACCCACCTCCTAGGATGTACCTGGGAGCACTTTTCCTGGTCAAAAAGTACACATGACCAACTAAATAAATCAATAATCCAGTTAATCAATACTGTAAATCCATGAAAGGGTTGAAAGTTGCCACAAAAGGAACAGTTTCAATTGAAACCTCTGTTCCTAATGTTCCTAGTCAAAGGTTGGAATGGTTACCCTTAACCCCAGGCAGTGAGACCTTCCTAATGTTCATTCCTTTTAAAATATCACATATCTTAAAGCCAAACAACAATTAACATTTAAATGACCCCTACTCTGATTGTACAGGGAGCACTTTGAAAAACATAATTAATGCTCATTGCCTAAATAATAAGACTCCACAGTTGAATTTGATTGTTTACAAAGATAAGCCAGTATCAGTGGCTATCACCAAGACTTGGGGGAATACAGAAGATGAGTGGAATAAAACTATAGTGGGATACAGATTGCATAGACTGGACAGAGCTAACAGAAAAGGAGGAGAGTGGAATGATATATGGTAGAACACATAAAAAGTTTAGAAATTACTCAAGATATTAAGTTATCAGTAAGAGGGACGAAAAGTATTTGGGTTAAATTGGATAATTACAGTGGTGAACTTAAAGTCCTAGGTGTCCTTTACAAGTCACCTGACACTAGCACCAAAATAGATATAGAACTTACAAATGAAATAATTAAAGTTACTGAGAAATATAAAATCTTACTATTGTGGGATATACATCTCCCTGATATTAACTGGAAGAACCATCGCTATCATTCTAAAACCTCCAGAGATTTTCTAACAATGCGTAAAGACATCAGGCTAATACAGTTTGTTAATATGCCAATAATGAGTGGAAATACTTTGGATGTGTTATTAGGAACTGAAGACTTTTACATTAATAAATGCCAAATGATGAAACCCCTGCCAGAGTATGACCGTGGTATTGTCCACTTCACGATTAAACCATGTATTATTAAAGAAAAAGGGGTGACACATATTTTTATTTACAGTAAGGCAGATGATGTGCGCATGAAACTAATGTTAAGCTCTTGTGATTGGAAGACTGAACTTGGCAATAAAAGCAGGAAATTTGGCAAATTTTTAAAAACAAGCTTAAACAGTTGCAAACATTGTTTATCCCTAGCAAAAGAAGTATAACTCTAAGGGTAAGATTCTAGCATGGCTCACACCCAAAATAAGGAAGTTAATACATTAAATGGAAGGGAAATCAAACAGAGGATGCATGCTATAGGTACAAAGACGCATTAAGTAAATGGGTAACACTTTAAGTTTCCATAACTACACTGTATCTACTGTATAACTATGCTGTAACTGCACTGTCACTACTGTGTAGTTACATATAACTTCTATGTAGTTTTTAACTAGTTTCACATTTGCGTGTTGTGTAGTTACACACAATTTGCATGAAGTAACAACACTGTAATGGTACTCTAACTAATGTGTAGTCACATGTAATGATGATGTGGCTGTTAACTAGTTTCACATGTGAGTGTTGTGTAGTTACACAACTTGCATACATGTGCGACTACTAATGTCTCCCTTTCGGCACAAATCAATTCATTCTGACAAGTGTAACTACACATGTAATAGCTGTTGCAAAGTGTAACAGAAAATCTATTGTGCAACTACCACTCCATCTCTTCTGGCATTATGTTATTTGTTCTTATAATGGCAACTACACATGTAATAGCTATTGCAAATTGTAACAGCAAATCTATTGTGTAACTACTATGTTACTATTTTTGGCATTAAACTGTTCTTGCAAGTGTAACTACATATAAATGCATGTCTTGTGCACTATTTCAACTGTCTATGTCTATCTGATATTTATTTGAAAGGTAATCACACAGAAAAAAGTTGAAGTGCAATAAGAATGGTAACTAAAATACAAATACAATGCAACTTCAGTCTGCTACAGTTAAATGCACGGTGTACTGTCAACACAATAAAAACTTTACAGCGAACACCACCACAGCGACAAATCTCACCAAATCACTGTGGTGGTCCACTGTATGCTGAGACTGTGACTCCTGATGTTTCACCCCCACCCCGAACCAACTCTGACTCGGAGTTGGTTATTTGGAGATGGGGGGTGGGGCACTGCTGACAGTCGGCATTGTTCTCATTGCTATTGGGGATGTCAGCAACATTGTTGACGATATCTTGACATGGAAGCAAATGTACTGACTGTCAACTCTTTAGATGATGTTCCATGTCTGTATTCCAGTTTTTCATGAACTTACAGGTTCGTAAACATGCAGTCTAATATTGTGCAATGATATGTAACTGTACACAAAAATATTTCATTTGCATAATTACTAATTGGTACTATAACAATATTGTGGATAAGAAATGATGGTACTGTTTTCACAGTTAATTCCTAGGTAACATGTACTTACAGTTGCACACACTTACATTTACCAAATGTCAGTACTGTGACTGTGATGTAAGTTCTCATTCAGAAATCAGTCCCTCATGAACTTACTGCATACGAAACATGCAATCAGATATTGGACTCTATTCATATAGGTGACAGAGAATGTGCCAACTGTGCATTCCCAGGCCTGGCGATCAATAGCAGCCATCCAATCAGATGGACTGACCAAGAGCAGACTGGATCCTGCACTCTGTGTGGAGTGGGGAATTGTGGGTTATGGGTGGTCTTCCCATTTCTGCTGTTTTCCTGTAAGGGGACCTACTGATCTGCCTATGTTTACCACCTTGCCCCCAACCCTCATGGTATAGTCAGAAGGCTGGGGAAGCTTGATGTGAAGGATGATGCTATGGCAGCCACACCGTTCATCCAGTGGGAATGGCATGTAATGGTAATGACTGAAGAAGGGTCCCTGCCTGTGTATCCTGCACCACCCACCTCCACTCCACACAGCAGATCAGTGATAAAGCATGGTATGTAGCCATGCCCCACCCCCAGCCACCCAGCAGGGCAGTAACAGGACAAGGGTGTAGGTGTAGAAGATATATGGGTCAATGCCAGAGAAGCAACACATTTCTTAGAAACCACAGCACTGTTACAAGCCAATAAGTATTTATGTAAATGATTTTTATAGTAGAAGTAAACAATGTAGTTGTATAGCAATTAACAATATTAGATTGTGTGTTTAATATGCAGTAAATGCATGATATAATGATTTCTGAGGGAAAACATACATCAGTACTACAGCACTGACATTGAATGTAAGTGTGTAGTAGTTATTCCCTTCTTCTTATGCTTTATTTTAAGTGCCAGCTTCTGCATACTTACTTTTCAAATACATGTTAGTTAGTCATTAACTGTGGAAACAATACCACAGAAGCAGCACATTCCTTAATAACTACAGCACTGTTACACACTTCTTCATACACTTTATTTTTAAGTGTCAGTTTCTGCATACTTACTTTGTAAGTACATATTAGTTAGGTATTAACTGTGGAAACAATGCCACAGAAACAGCATGTTCCTTAGTAACTACAGCACTGTTAAAAGCCAATAAGTAATTATGTAAATCAATGATTTTTTATTGTATAGCAATTTACAATATTAGATTGCATGTTTATTTTTAGTTCTTTTTTTTTTGTTCGCACAGTGAACAAGAGGTGGGTCTGGGATTCAAACCCAGTTCTCCAGGTTTGCACGTCAGTGCTTTTAACCACTACACTACACTGCAGTAAGTTCATGAGGGAATGATTTCTGAAGGATAATTTTAAGTGTCACTAGTACACTATAACTACTGTATGACTACACTGTAACTGCACTACTATGTAGTTGTTAACTGAGGTTGTGAGCTTGGGTGAAATAGGATAATTCACTGTCCATGGAGTGGAGATACTGCTACACATCAATAAGGGACCTCTCTGATGCCATTCTTCTCAGTACTTGTGAGCTCTTTGGGGGAAGGTGCATAGGTTGGGCAGAATAGTCCATTACCGGATCCCAGGGTGCATTAACATCACCATCCATTATTAGTGAGTTGGGAATATCAACCAGTGTAAGAGCTAACTGCTGGAAAAAATCTCGGTGGTCAAAATTGGGACCACAGACTGACGCCAAGGGCAGCACCTTTCCCCCAGCTTAAGCACACAGATAATAAACCTGCTTCTGTGGGTCAGTTTAGCTGGAGAACTAAGGAAGCCAATAGTCCCAATCAGATTCAAATGGTCACCCTCTAGCTATAGAGGTAAATCAGGTAGGCATGGTATAAATTACCCTCCCCCATGAGCACTCCAACCATGCCTCATCGTCTACTATGTGCGTTTCCTTTAGCAGTAAAACATCACCCCTAATTTTTTTGTGTCCATATTTTCTTTCTTTTGAACACTGTCTTGAGGCCATTAACATTCCAGCTTATAATTTTTAGATGATCCATCATTATAAAAGTAGTTCCAAAGTACCTGAATCCAGGTTCCCCAGCAAAGCTCCATCATCCCACCACCCCAAGTGTACCAAGGCTGACCAACCATTGCCATTGTTTTGCTAACTTATTAAACTACCCATCCAACCCCCTCACATAAACAACAAAACATTAAAACCATATGGAATATAGAAGAACTTCAATAAAGGTAAGTCCCATGTAAGGAAAACAACCCCCCCCCCCCGGATCTAACCCTTCCAAGCCACCCCTAGAGTAGTAGAACAACAGGCTCCAATATCCCAAACAGATAGCAACAAGCTCAACTTCCCATACAAAAACTCCCAAATCGCCTCCGGCTAGAATCTCAAGAGATACACACTCCTCATGCTTCTACTGTGGAGTAAGCCAGAATGGGGATCCATGATCCAAACTTTGTGATAGTAAGATATTTGAATTACACTAACCCTCTTAGCAGGAATATTATGGAAACATATATAACTATAAACTATAGGCTCTTAGAGGAGCGGGAGCCCATAGTATTGATCAGGCTTTCTCGAACATTATGGCAGGATCTGCCCCCCAACCAGTACCTCAGATCCTTGCAGAGGTTTGGGTGCTAAAGGCCAGTCCCAAAGGGGGTCCATCTGAGGTCGGACTAGAACCTCTCCCCTTCAGCATTTGTCCAATACATATAATAGTCTTGCTTGCAGTGACTCCAAAATAGTATTCATATTTGGCGGGAGCATCATAGGATGCTGGGGAGTCAGGGAAGATCAATTCCTATAACAGGTCATACACAGAAACAGCATAATACAAACTGTGCAACCTCAAGTTCCCTTCCTTGTCAGTCCATGTACTCACTGATATCTAAATCATATAAAGAACATGTAATAATGCAACTAGTGTAAGCAAAGTCAGAGCAGCAATTAGTAACATATTTAGAGAACCAGTGCCTCTCAATGAAACACAAACCATAAAGTTCAACAAGGTCCCATAGCAGCAGGCATCGTGGGAGGTTTCCCATTTGGTACTGATGTGGTACACTATAAGAGTTTAACATTACTCAGTTACCTCAACTAGCTTGGCATACCGAGTCTCTATTCCCGCAACAATAGCCCTTATCCCCACAACCAGGTGTCATATACTGTAGGTGCAAGGACTCCTCAAGACCAACTGAACATTGCTAAAGCCACGGTGCAACCTGCATTCAGGAGTGTCGAGGAATGGTGTTGCCGCTCAGCTTGAAGGCAAGAGAGCAGGCATTCCCGGAGGGGGGAAACAGAGCCCTCCTGGCCCTGCCTTAGTTGTGCCAGGAATGGTTCACATATAGAGCACCATAAGAAGCATTCTAACAGTGAGGTAGAAGTGCAAAATGGGTCCTCAACAGTGCCAGCTAAATACATGGGTGCAGTTGTAATCCAGTAGTAGACTGCATTGATGCTCACAGCCCAGGTCCCCCCTCCCACCACCGAAGCCCATAGCTATGCAACAGGGTTCAGTATAGGGTCTGGGATGAGGCAGAAGATGACACAATAAATTGTTAATCAACTCATAGTTACTTCTGCACATCACACTCAAAATTGCATTTCAGATTATCAGCTGGGTACTTCCAGTAATGCACCTCTTCTTGAGCACCACTTTAGAGATACAGCAGTCCTCTTCACCCCACTTACTTTCAAAACTAAGTCTGTTAGGCTCTAGCCATGGGCCACTCAAGCATTAGGCCCTGTTCTGCATGCCCCCAAGCATCCCTCTTTGGCTGCTACCTTCTCATCCAGGAAGGCCGCAGCTAGCTTCCAGCTGGTAAGAGATTTGGGTGGTAGTTCTTGGTGGTGCACAATGAGGTGGGAGGGGTAGACATGAGGGAAGTGGGAACTGCCTTTGATGCTCATGTAGTCTTTTGTGGGCCACATTGAACTCCTGAAGGGTAGCTTGCAAATGCAATCTATAGTCAGGATAAAAACTCACAAGCTGGTTGCCTACGTGAATCTGGCCCTTTCATCTGATGACTTGCAACATTTTTGGTGATCAGGGTATCAGAAGAATTTGATCAAAAAATGATAAGAGCATTCTGAGGGCTTGCTTCTTCCCCAGTGAATGGTGCTCCCTTTGTACCTCGAGCACCATTCCCATTTCCAGACTCAAAGTAACTGGTAGCCAAGTAGTTAAAAAGGCTATGGGATCGGTGCCTTCTGTGCCCTCTGGGAGACCAGTCACCCTCACCTTCGTCCTCTTCTCATGATTTTTGTGGTCATTCAGCATGTTGGACAGTTTAATAATTACTGTTAACCAAGCTGTCATCGCTAGGCTTCCCTAGTGATGCCACCTCATGGCTTGCATCCTATCTTACAGGCCATACTCAGTTCGTAGAAATCAATAAAGTCAAGTTTGATCCTGCCCCTACCCACCTCGGTGTATCCCAAGGATCCATTCTTGGGTCTTTATTGTTCTCTTTCTTTATCAACAACCTGCCTAAATTTCCTGGTCTCTCCTCCATCATCCTCTATGCAGATGATACGGTTCTTCACACCAGTAACAAGGACCTTGTATCAATCAATGCCACACTAAAGATTGACTTTGACTGTCTGAATACCTAGCTGAAGCATAACCTGCTCCTGCTTAACACAAAGAAAACTGTTGCTGTGTTGTTTGGTTCTGCCCCCAGAATCAAATACTGTTCTGTACCTCTTGTTATATTGGGTTCTGATGTCTCCCTAGTGTTGTGCGAAACTGATAAATTTTGCTCCGTGAAATATTTTGTGGAATACACGCATTTTGTGAAATGTTTTGTGGGATAAAATGCGAAATTTCACCCACAGAGTGAGCAACATTTCGCCCTTGAACTGGCAAAATTCACTGTTTGTGGGTGAAATTTCGCCACCCGAAGGAGAAATTCTTCAATTTCGCCACTATTCCCTGAATCCCTGGTGTCTAGTGTGGTCCCCCTCCCCCCGGTTGCTCATTGCTAACATTTGAAATATATATAGCCTCTCCCTGAGTCCTTGGTGTCTAGTGGTTGTCCCTGGCCAATCTCCGGCTGAAATTAAATAAAGTCCCCACTTCCCCTGAGTTACCCTCATGTCACTCCTGAGTCCTCCAGACCTGACTCTCCTTTAGTAAAAATAAATAAATACATAAAATGTCCAACTCCCTGGTGTCTAGTGACCCCACACCCTGTCAATGAGATAATGCCCCCCCGCCCCCCGTACCACAGCGCAGCCTCCTCCACCCCTCCACAGTCGGCAGCCTGACTGGCGCTTCCATGAACAAGTGCATGCTTGTACAAGCACATGCTCATTACTGAAGCACTCAATCAGGCTGCCGGCCATGGAGGTGAATGGAGGGCTGTGCGTGGCCTGATTGGGGTACTGGGGGGAGCTGGGGAGCGCTATCTGCTGACAGGGTGGGGGGTCAACTAGACACAAGGGAGTTGGACATTTTAGTTATTTATTAATTTTTTTACTAAAGGAAAGTTGGGAGGACTTGGGAGGGACATGAGGGTAACTCGGAGGGAGGAGGGGCTTTATTTAATTTCAGCTGGAGATCAGCCAGGGGTGGGGGTGCAACCACTGGACACCAGCGAGATCCTAAATTTTGGCCCAGTGAGCCTCGTGGGGGGGTGGAGAGACCACTAGACGCCAAGGAGTGGGGCTCTCAGGAGGAGATACCCATTTGTGGGTTTAATTGGGGGTGAAATTGTGCCATTTCACTGCAATTTCAAGAAATTTTATTTCGCAACATCTCTATGACTCCCTCCTGGAAGTAGTTGATCATGTTAAGTATCTGGGAGTCATCCTTGACCCTTCGCTTGATTTCAGCCTTTGTATAGCTAACACTTGCAAATTGCTCAACATCAAACTGGGCATAGTGTATAAAATTAGGTCATCAATAACAACTGCTACTAGACTCGCTATTGCTCAGAGGGTCCTCAGGCCTAATCTTACCTATGGCCTTGTGGCATTCCTGGACTCTAACAAAAGTGCTCTAAAGAAATGGGACACCTGCTACAATAATGTCTGTCGCTTCGCTCTTGCTGTCCTGAAAATTATCTGTCACTGTATGCTCTACTCCAGTCTAGGGTAGCTGTCCCCCTCTTCCACTCGTACTTACACAGTTGGCTGCCTTATAGATAACATTATCCATGCTGGAGCACCTGAGTCCCTTGCGAATATGGTATGCCTAAACTCAGTCATACCCATTGAGATCAGCAGAGAGGCCGCTTCTGCATACTTCACGATGTGCATCCAAAATGGTGAACATGTTTTTGCCTCATCTGCATCGAGGCTCTGGAACTCCCTCCTGTATCATACAGATTCTTCCAGTCACACCAGACCTTTAAGAAGGATTTACTCTTTTCTCCTTGCCAATGACAAATGCTCCTGTGCTGTACCTTGATTTCTTCCTTCTAACTCCCATACCTTTAAGTATTCCTGCAGTTAAGGCTCTTAGTACTTAGGAACTTTATGTGACACCTGTACTGCTTATATGTTTGCTTCCCAATGTCATGTGAGTTTTGTGTTAATTTCCTTTAGCATTTTTTCCTATGTTGTATTATCCCTCGTGTTATCTTTTGTACATGTATTCTCTGGCTTTTGTAACTCTCCTGGGTCATACCTAAAAATAGACAGTCTCTGTTTAGTGCACCTACCAGGTAAACAAAAACTAAATGAATAAATAAAACTGTTTTTTGGGCAGAGAACAATTCAGCAGTGAGGTCTCGGTTGTTCTCCTCTTGCTCATTTAACTGGGCCTCAGAATCATCCAGTCACTTACCGCTGGAGTCACCCATCTAAGTGAATTCAGTTAGTTGCAGATGGGAATATTGAGCTGTAATATTTTCAGAGCCTGCCTGGGCCTCATTCTTCAGGTCATAACCAAACTGTTCAAGAGAGAACTTGAGTGGAGAGGTAGCCATGCAGCTGGCTGTGTGGTGTTGGCAGGTTCAGCTGATACTGCTCTTGTGGTGACTCATGCTGCTGCTTAGTGGGCCCATCCCTATTGCCAGTGCTGTATCTTGTATGTTTTGCCAGTTTGAAGGCAATCTTCATCTGGGTACAAGCTGATTTCGATAGAGCATACATTAGTAAGGTATACTGCAGTACACTGGATTTGAAAATGAGATTTAGAAGGCAGAATGGCATAGATTAACAATGGATCCCCACGCAGTTTCTAGCTCAGACATGTATCTTGGGCTCTGGATATGCCATTCTCTCTGCAAAGCAGATACCGAGTGATAAAGTGTTCCAACATTTCAGACCATAAACAAAGGAAAGCTTGGTCTCCTGCAGTCATCAGGTTGATTTTAAGGACTAAAAGTAAAAGCTAGGGAGCTGGACCAGATTGCTCTGTATCCTGGATTGGGACCAGCAACTCTGTACCCAGGAGCAAAGCTAAGAAGAGCCTTGCAGACCAGTGTAAGGACCATAAAATCATTCCTCTGCTGGACTGGGTGTCTGTAAACTGACCTCAGGATGGGAGTGGTGTGATCATGCATTTTAAAATTTATTAGAAAATGGGCATGAGAAATGCATGTCTGGGTTTTGCCAACAGCATTCTTTACCCATACATCTATCAGGCAACACCACACTGTGAAGCAAAAAAAAAAAAAAAGAAAGCTGATATGCGAAAAGAGAGCCGACACATGGTTCACACTTCCCCTCTTGCAGCTTATGTTGCCAATACTGCAATCCCTCCATTCTGCTCTCTGCTGTTTGACTGCACTATTCATTGGGCATTTCTCACACAGCACCCCAAACTTTTCACACAAACACAACCCATTTTCTTAGTGATATGACCCATCAGGATGTAAGATATCCCTTGCACCCCACAACCTGTCAGGTCATATCACTTACTTAGGACATGTGCTGCAGCATTTTGAAGGTGCTGCAGTCTGTCCAAAGTTACCTTTGCAAGCCCACTACACAGTGAATTCCAGTAATCAAGGTGATTCGTGATAAATGCATGAACCAGAATTGACAGCTGAGGATAACACATCACATTTTGCAGCTTTGATAAAATATGTATCAATAAACCCAGCTTTGATTATTCTTGAAACATGCAGTTTAAGGAAAAATCAAATAAGGTGGCAGGCACAAATTATGAGGACAGTTTTGCAGGATTTAGCCTGGGAACATGTGCATCTGGGATTCATCCAGATCTTAATTTCTTTCAAACAAGGAACAGGTATAGCAGACACATTATCCAGGACTTAATTGTAATGTACAGCTGTGTGTCATCTGCATACAAGTGAAATGACACACCTAGTATACTCATCAGTTTTGACAAGGGTATTAAGATTTTAAAGTAGCATTGCCCTCTCTCCTATTGAAAGTGTTTTCTTGTCACCAATCAGCTCTATTTCTACAGAGCTGGGGGACATACAGTAAACATTTCTTTTAGTTTACTTTTGCTGTTAGTAATACTCTCCTAACTATCCAGGTGTCTGCAGATTTGTGAAATCTCAGTTATTCCCAGGTGCTGCAGTAGTAGTGAGATGATGTATCAACACCCATTAGACTCTGTGGTATGTCTGTCCAATGACTGATATTAACAAATCAAATTGCAGGGGGACGGATACCCCCCTTTTACCTTCAATTCATTTCAAAAACTTCTTGGGCAAGGCAAGGCATTTTTATTTTATACAGTGCCCTATCCTTAAAAAAGTTCAGAGCGTTGTACAGGTCAGAAACAACTTCAGCTAACAATCATGATGTATAAATAACACAAATCAATAACATTTAGTATTTATACAAAAAGCACTGAGACAGTGGCCTATTCTGATAGCTTGAACAGTAGCTTAAAAAGATGACATTTCAGCCCCTTTTTAAAAGCCTCCACCAAGGGGGACTCTTAAGGTGTTGAGTGAGTTCCAGACAGATGGCATCACCATTGAGAACACCCTATTGCCCTAAGGTTTAAGATGCATCATTGGGATTGCCAAAAGACACACCTTGGTGGGGAGGAGTGAGCAGTTGAGTGCAGGCCAGGCCTTTTAGGTAGCCTGGCCCCAAACCATGGAGAGCCTTGTCAGTAACAATGCAATCTTAAAGATGTTGCACTGCCTGACTGGAAGTCAGTGCAGCCGTCACATCACAGGTATAATATGTTCTGAAAAGAATGATCCAGAGATCAGCCTGGCTGTGGCATTCTGCACCAGATGTAGGAGGTGCTTCAATCCTCCTGATAGCCCTAGGTAACGAGCAACACAGTTGTCAAGCCTCCTAGGTCACAAATGCAGGCTCACCATATCCTCTTGCATCAGATAGGATCTAATCTGGGTGATGTTTGTTAGTGAAGAATCTACTGCAGACCACAGCCAGCACATGATGTTTTATGAACATACAAACATATGAAAGTTGCCAGCAGCAAAGGTCCTGTTCTATCTAGGCTGCTCGAGATTGCAACTAGCTCCCAATTCAGTAGCTGCCCCTCCCTCCTCCCTTTACCTCCTTTACCCTCCCTTGCCCTGTCCCACCCCTTCTTGAAGCATTCCACTGTGTTACATGCCACCACCTCAGCTGGTAGTGTGTTCCACTTTGCCAGCATCCTCTTCATAAAGAAATGCATCCTAACCTCCCTCCTGAATCTACCCCCCTCCAATCTCATGTCATGGCCCCTAATGTCTCTCCCCATCCTCCTTCTGAATAGACCCTTTGCATCTGTTTTGATTATCCCCTTCATGTATCTGAAAGTCTCAATCATGTCCCCCCCCTCCTCTCCTCCAATGTGTACATGTTTAACTCTCTTAGTCTGACCTCATATGATAACTCCCCCAAGCCCTGAATCATCTTCATTACCCTGTGCTGCAACCCGTCCAGCAGCCTAATGTCCTTTTTTAGGTACAGGCACCAGTACTGCATGCCGCCCTTCTTGTCGAGGTAATACCCCTTGGAAAGCACCCCAGCATTTTGTTGGCCATTGTTGCTGCCTTTCTGCATTGTGCAGAATTGTCCATTGCTCCCGTGATGAGCACCCCCATATTCTTTCTCTCTTCTGTTAGCTCCTCAACTTCCGATGGTAGCTTTTTCTCGGATTTTTGTTCTGAAGTGCAGTACCTTGCATTTTTTTGCATTGGAATCCCAGTTGCCATCTGTCAGACCATGCCTCTAGCCTTCCCAGATCCTCCTGTAGCCCCTGCCACTCAATCTGTTGTCCACCACTGTTCCCATCTTGGTGTCATCTGCAAATAGGCTGATTTTGCTGCTGATGCCCTCTGAGATGTCTGCAATAAACATGGGAAATAGCACAGGGCCCAACACTGAATCCTGTTGAACACCACTTGTCACAGGTTTAGAGGATGAGTATTCCCCACCTACCACCACCCTTTGCTGCCTATATTTTAGACAGTTCTCCACCCACTCCACCAGTTTTGCTCTTGCCCCTGTGCCCCCATATAATGCTTCCAAGTCTCCCATGCGGTGCTGAATCGAAGGCCGTACTGAAGTGTAGATACACGACATCCACTGCATGGCCCCCGTCAATTTGCCAAGTCACCCAGTCATAGTATTCCACCAGGCTGGTCTGGCATGACCTTCCCTTGATGACGCCATGCTGCCTCCCGTCCTGCACCCCGTTCACCTCCAGTAGTGTCACTAGCCTCTCCTTTAGGATGGCCTCCATTAGCTTTCCCACTATGGACATTAGACTTACTGGCCTATAGTTTCCCGGTTCATCCTTGGGTCCACTCTTGTGGAGGGGAACCAGGTGAGCCAGTCTCCAGTCACAGGGTATGCATCCTGTGTCTAGAGATGAATTTAATAATTCTGCCAAGGGTCCTGCTAGGGTCTCTGCCAGCTCCTTCAGCATTCTTCGATGTACTCCATCTGGTCCTGGTGCCTTGTCTACCCTCAATGCTCTTTTATCCCTCCAGCTCCTCCCACTGTGATTTCTCCATCCATCATCCCCATCTGTTTCTATCCTTCCACCTACTATGGGTAGTGCCCTTTCCTTTCTTTCATAAAGACTGAACAGAAGTAGTCATTGAGCATTTCTGCCTTTTCACCCCTCTTTCACCCATCCCCTCCTTCTTAATTCTTGCAATTTGGTCCTTACAGCTTCTTTTCTCCCTGATGTACCTAAAGAAATCTTTTTCCCCTTTTTTATGCCCTGTGCCAGCCTGAGTTCTCTTGCCACCTTGGCTGCCCTGACCCTCCTGGTCACTTCCTTTACTTCTTGCAGATATTCCTCCCTATCCTCCTCCCTCCCCGATTTTGTGCATCTCCTGTAAGCTGCCCTTTTCCTCCTCACCCTGTCTAACACCTCTTTGCTTATCCAGCTGGGTTTCTTTCCCCTAGCCTTCTTAGTCTGGGCCCCACAGCAAGTTTCTGTTGCCTCCACTATCCCCTGTCTTATCAGTTCCCACCTTTGTTGTGTGTCCATACCCGGTTGAATTTTGCACAGGAACCTCTGTACCACTTCCCTCATCATCTTAAAGTTGATGTTCCTGAAATCCAGCACCCTCGTGCCAGATGCCCCCCCCCCTTTAGCCATCTGTAATTGGAACCATACTGTCTGGTGGTCACTCCCCACCCCCAGTAGTTCCTCCACCCTCACATTCCTCACCCACTCCCCATCTGTAAGTACGAGGTCAAGGGTGTTCCTTTCCCTAGTTGGTTCCTTGACCAACTATACTAGAAAGTTTTCCTGGAAGGCATCCAGCATTACCTGCTTCCTTCTGTTCTTGTGGTAGGTGTGTCTCACTCCACCCCCGACAGATTGAAGTCCCCTAATATCACCATCCCCCCCTTCCCACAGTTCCTCCTGATCTGTTCTGCCAGTATCCTGTCCATCCCTTCAGAATGAGAGGGTGGCCTGTACACCACCCCCAGTCTTAGTGATCTATTTTTGGGATCCTGTAGTTGCACCCACAGTGCTTCTGTATCTCCTTCATCTCGCTCCTCTCTTGCACATTTTAATCCCTCCTTTACGTACAGTGCCTCCCCTTCCCCTTTTCATATCCTTCCAGTGTAATCTGTACCCCAGAACCGTTATGTCCTAGATGTTGTGATTTGGGTGGCCCATGTCTCAGTTATAACCGCCAAGTCCACTCCCCCCTCCAGGAGGGCTTGTAGTTCTGCCCCCTTATTCCCCAGACACCTAGCATTTAGTGTTACCACCTCCAACTCTTATCTCTCCCCTCCCCTCCCCCAGCCTCTCTCCCCATTATGTCTGCTCCCTTAGTAGTTGTCTTCCTCCTTACCTTGCTGTCATGGGGGGTAAGCACATTTGGTTTCAATCACTAGGCCTCTGAACTCCTCTATCCATCCTGCTACCCCCCTCCTAGTTTAAATGCACCTCAATGTGCTTCCCTATTCTTGCCTTCAGTACATTTTTTCCTTCCTCATTTAGGTACAGTCTGTCTTTTGCGTACAGACTACTGTTCTCCCAGGCCCACCCCCACCCTTCTACTAGCCTGTACCCCTTTTTCCGACACCAGGTCCCTAGCCATTCGTTAAACTCTTGAATTTTCCTTTTTCTTGCCATACTTGCCCCGGGAATAGGACGTACCTCTGAGAAGGTGACAGATCTGCTCGCTCTCTCACACAGAGGTCCCAGTTCCTCAGACCTCCACTTTACCTCCCCTACTGTCCCATCAGCCAGGTCATTCATCTCTAGGTATATCATTAGATGAGCCCTTTCCCTTCCCCTCCTTGTATACCTTAGCACGGATTGCCTGACCCTTTCTGCCTTCATTCCTGGCATGGCTTCTACCCATATTCTACTGTGCCTCTCCTCTTTGCTGTCCCACCTGACCCCTCTTAGTATCGAGTCCCCAGCACAAAGACACCTCCCTTCTTCCCCTTCCCATCTTCCTCTTCTCCTCTCCTTCATCCTCCTGCATAATGTTCCCTTGTATTGTCGCTGTTTCTCCCCCCGTGTTCTCCACTGTACTCAACCCTTCTTGCCCCAATTCACCTATTTCTGATCATCCTCCCCAGCCATTTTGTTCTTTGTACCCAGGGACTGCGCTTCCCCTTCCAGCCCAGAGTCCAACATAATGCCCAGATACTTAACACTGTCCAAAACCACCAGAATGGAGTCATTTAAAGATGGCCATACAATGGCCCCCCAGGCAGCTGACTCTCAAGGTCCTGTTTTCACTAGTAACACCTATGTCTTGGTCAGGTGGTTTAAGTTCAGTCAGCTAGGTGCCATCTAGTCCATGATCTCTAGAAGATATCGCTCAAGAATAGAGACTGATGTCTAACTGTCAGGTGTAAAAGTCCAGTAGGGTTGAGCATTATCTGCTTAGCACTGAAAACCATGCTGTACTGTCTAATGACTTGTCCTAATGGTAGCATGTATACTCTGAAAAACATGGGTGATAGAACTGACCCTTGTAGAACCCCAAAGCTGACCACAGCTAGCTGCAACAAGAAAATCCCCATCACAACCTTCTTCAGTCTAGCAGACAGGAAGGACTCAAACCATTTCAAAGGCTATCCCAGTGAGTCCCCCATATTTCACAAGGCTTTCCATCAGTATCCCATGATCCATGGTGTTACATGCAGATGAGGGATTGAAAAGAATGACAATAGAGCATTTCCTGCATCCCTCACCAAGAGCAGGTCATTGAACACCTTTATGAGCACAGTCTGTACTGTGCTAAGGCTGGAAACCCAACTATAATGGCTTGTGGATGCCAAAGATTTTGGAATGTGCCTCAAGCTGTGTCGTCATAGTCTTCCCTAGAAAGGGAAGGTTTGAGACAGATCCTTGGTTTGCTAGCTCCTGCAGGTCCAGAGAATGTTTCTTCAAGAGGGGTCTCACCGAGGCTTTTTTAAGAGCCGCAGGGAAACAACCCTCTGAGAGGGAACACTGGACAGTGCCAGTGAACATTGGTCTCAGGGTCTTGCAGCAGGCCACCAGGAGCCATATTGGCCCAGTGTCCACCTCACAGCATATGGGACCTGCCCAGAGACCACCTCAAGCACACTGTTTACAAAAATTAGCTGAAACTCATCTCAGACCCACAGTGCACCCTGTGCCTCTCACATCAACCACTGCTAGTCCCTAACAGGCCACCTGTAGTGATCCTGGCCCTGAAGGAGGACACTCTGTCCGGGAAGAACTGGCCAAACCTGTCATATCTTTGAGACAAAGCTCCTCAAGGCTTCGGACAGGCAGGATGAATGAACCCATATACAGTGCAGAAAAATTGGGTCAACTTGTTCTTTCATTAGGCAATAACCTGTGGCAGGAATTCTGCCTTTTTCAAAGTTACTGACCTTGGATCGTCACCATTGTGAAACCCTAGGGTCATCCTGTTGTCCAGTGAGGCAGATCTCTTCCATAAAGTCTCCATACTCCATCCTGTTGCCTTCAACCACTTAAGCTTGTCATTGTACCATGGTGAGCTTTGCCAGGAGGTCAGTGGGAGAACACAGATTTCTGAAATGGTGTCCAGCCCCATTGAGACATGCAAATTATAATCCTCAATGGCTGCCTCTGTCCCACCATTGCATGCTGCTTTCATGCCAGAGGTGTTCAGTATGTCCAGGATCTTCTCTGGCTCCAAACTATACAATGGACAATCCTGAATAATCTCCATGGGGTGTTTTCTCATCAGAAGACCCTGCAAGGAACTGAACAGTATGATGATCTGACCACCCACTGGATCCACCCTAACATCCAAGATGTCCAGCCCCAACAAGAAAACCAGGTCCAAGTTGTGGCTATGTTCATGGGTAGGAGAAGTAACTGCCTGTGTAAAACCCAGTGAGTCCATCACTTGGACAAGGTACTGACCAAATTGCAAGGATTCATCATTGCCTACACATTGAAGTCCCCCCTCACAATGTGTTTGGGGGTGTTCAATGTAAGGTAGATGATGAAGTCCACAAATTCCCATAGAAACCTATGGTCCCTTCCCAGAGGTCAGTAAACCAGGAAAAATCTACACTTCACACCTGCATCAACCTTCTTGGCCACACATTCAAACAATCTTGTTTCCTTCACTGGGGATACTGTCAGCTCCATGCAGGATCTCAAGTAGATGCCCCCCCCCCTATCCACAAAACAGTTTTCCATTGTGCCTGTAATGAAAAATATTTTGTGAATAGGGTCTACTTACTACGAGGCACACAAGAGATAAGTCAGGTCAGGACAGGCCTGAGTAGACCAGGATTACCTGAATGAACACAATACGCACCAGAGTTCATATAATATGGCAAGCAACTGCATTTCATGTCCCAGACTTACTTGGTAGTACTATTTAATTGATCTGGAAGGTAGGTACTGCTACTTCTACTACTTGTTAGCAACTGCATAAAACACATATTATTTTACTACCTGACTGACTGTTCTGTAGTATGATGTTAATACTATAGTTACTGTTTTAAATTTTTTACAACAGATGGTTTAGCTGAAGCCTGGATGGACTTCTTGGATAAATAAAATAATATATATTTTTTCACATCTTCCATAGTTGGCTGTGATCACTGGAGAAAAATGTTACTAAATTCATTCATTGCTTGTAATATGATGTAATACTACATCACGGTTACAGTAACTGTATCAAGATTATGTTTTATATGATATACTTATTTATAATGTACTTGTCACTGGTAGCAGTTGTTTCTTGGAAGTAGGAAGGATGTGTGTGCCACATGTAATGGACTAGCATATGCATACACATATCATCCATTACATACTTTGTCCATTACATCATCTGGTGACTAAGAAAAACACTGAGGCCAGGATTCACAAAGAGGATGTGCTTGGCGCATTACAAATGCGCCGAGCACAGACAGAGCCATTCACAGAGGCATGTGCAGTGGGAAGCGCAGAGCACAACCCCACTGTGAATCACTGTGAAACACAACAGCACAACTGTAGATGTGCCGGCGCAATCTGAGATGCACCTGGGCAAGCTGGATGCCCCATAGCCACACAGGGGAGCTATGCAGAGCAAGTGGAGCAGGTCAGCAGGGCATGAGAAACAACCACAGAGCTGGAACAATCACACCCATGGACACAAGTGTTGAGAAAAACATGTTTATAAGAAATTAAGATCATAAAAAAAAACTGTACAACAGATATGTATAACAAAGCACAACAAGAACAATACCAAAAGGGGAAAAGGAGGTGCAAGGTTGGGAAGGTTGGCAGGAAAGGGATAGTAACAGTGGACGGTGAACATTAACTGTGTACAAGGGATGGCCCCAGGAAGAGGCAGGGGGCCACTAGCGTTGCCGTGCCCTGCCATGTACCACCCTGGCACGGCCACGGACAGGGATCCGCAGCAGGACACCCTGCAGGACAGCTGACAGGCGTTGAACAGTCCTGGACAGTGGATGCAGGGCTGCGTGGATAACCACATGGATCCCCCGGTCCACATCAACAGAGGCACCACCTCCAGCCACAGCATGGCAATCCTGAAGACCTACAGCAATGACAAAAAGAACACACACACACTGAGGGCCTGAACGTGGACAACATCCCCACTCACCAGTAACCCTACAGCAACTAAAATGCAGCAATAGCAGAATGCAGTACTCACCTACACCTGGAAGGGCACCAGGCCTGGCATCCATGATCCTCCGCATCTGCACCTCAGCTGCATCTGTGGCCCACTGCCTGGCATCTGATCCTGCAAAACACAACAGACAGCACCATGAGCGACCACTGCCACTGTGCAGGTTGCAGTGCCTCAGTGCCCCCCCCCCTCGCCGGCCTGTGTCCATGCAGCAGACAGTGTTGATCAGCCATGAAGCATCCAGCAGCCTGCAGGCAGACACAGCCATACCCAATGCCCCCCTATGGTACACATGGTATGGCAGCACTGGACAGGTGCAGCCACTGCCATGTGTGCAGGATGCTGTGAGACCCATGAGGGTGCCCCATGAGGGCCTTGACACAGACACCCAGCACATGCCACAAAAGGAGCCAGATGAACAACACCTACCTGGTCTTGTCAGTGCACCCCTGCGTGCACGGTGCTGCAGCTGCGCCAGCCTCTCCAGGTCCTGCCTCTGGAGGTCACCATAATGATCCCTGCACTGCTCCCCTGTGCATAGCATCCCTGTATGGCGCACAAGCCTAGTAGCAATGGAGGCCCACACCTGTGCCCTGGGCTAGTGGAGATCAACCTGGTCAAACAGGTGCCCCTCCACAGACGTGACAAGTGCTACCAGAGGTAGCAGCTCCACCTGTGACCAGTTCATGGCCCTAGATGTCTGTCTCCCTGCCCTAGGCATTTTAAAATGGGAACTGACAGTGACAAGGTGCAACAAGGCAATGCGCAGTTGAGCGGTCGTCGTGCACCATGTGAAAAACTGAGGCATGTGCAGCACAGCACGCACTGAGCGTGAAGCGCGATGGGTCAAAGGCAACATGCCTGCACATGTGCAATGCTGTCCACAATGGCGTGGTAAGGCCAGTACCCAGTCATGCATGCATGATGAGCATGCGGGCGCCATGTTGCACATGGCACATGCTACGAACAGCCACCACACGCCGTGCGCGATCCATGGGCAGTACAAGCACAGTGCAGCATGGACAGTGCATAGTGGAACACACTGCATGATAGGGTACACAGCGTCATGGCCAGCAGGCTTGCAATGGTGCATCGGGTTAGCAGTGGAATGGTGCATCATGGGATATGCACCACCGGACGCGGTGACCACTCATGTGCAACAGAAGCGCCATCTAGAATGCCCCTGGTACAGGAACATGCTCATACTGATACGCGCATGTGTCGGAGATGTGCTGTACGACCATTGGTGCATCCCACAGGTGCTCCATGTAAAGTGAGATAAGCTGGGGGCAATTGTGCAGTTCACAGAGAATGTGCCAAAAACAGCCTCATTCAACATGCATGGGCATCTCAGCTGATTAGTATCTCATTACCAGGGGCTCAGGCCTCATTTGCATGCCCTGAGCCATAAATGCTCCCATTTCAGCAGGCTGAGACCAGGTCACTTAGAGGAGTCAGTGCCTTGAGGGTAAGTACACAGCCATGGTAATAGGGCAACAGCACAGACTGGGGTGACTGACTGTGTGCATGCACACCAGGTGATGCTCCAGTACCCTAGATGTGGAACCATCACTACCAATATGTGGAACTCATGGCCAGAACATGGAATACAGCAGCGGGGAAGTACAGATGGTGCACAGAGCACCAATGGACTGTTTCCTGTCATGTCCACTATGGCTGTTCATGAACCAGGATGTACACATCCCAGCATGTACGACACAGTTCTGCTGAGCAATGATACGGTCATCAGTGGGCCTAGGCATTGCACTGTGGAACAGGGAGGGCATGCGACATCAACAGAGGAGCCATCCACTGTACACAGGGACACAGGGGAGGTATGTGTGACTGGGTGGCATACATGGCATGTGCAGCGTCCCCCGTGGACCATGTATCATGGTGCATGGCCACCTGTGCTAGGCTGGCCACCTGCAGACCACGGCCCAGAACAACAGCATCATGGACCATGGGGGGGGTGCAACAGACTGAGGAAGACGTGAGCGGGAACATGTGTAACCTCAGGCGTGACTGACACCTGGATGCTACCCCCCCCCACAGTAGCCAGTATGTCGGAGGAAGTAGGTGCCACCAGCAGGTGGCACCCCAACTTCACAAAGGATGAGGAGAGGGTGCTCATCGAAGCATGCCACCTACACCTGGGCATCCTCACTGGCAGGGGAGGCAGCCGGACGGCACATGCAGAAGGCTGGGAGGACATGGCCTGGCAGGTGAATGCAGTGGCACCGTACAACCACACGGTCCAAGAGTGCTGCAAGCACTGGAACAATGGCCACAGGAGGGCCAAGGAGAAGGTGGCCAGCATCCAGACATCCCTGCAGCGGACAGGGGGTGGACCCAGCACGGCAGAATGGCTCAGCCCCAATGAAGCGCTCCTGGATTCCAGTGTGTCCAGGACAGCTGTGCATGGTGTCCCAGGTGGTGGATTCCAGATGGGAGGCAGCCCGTTGCAGCATGGTGAATAGCCATGTGACTTGGCCAGGCTCGCCCACCCATGTGCCATGGTAGGCATGCTTGTCCCTGCGTGCTGAGCACTGTCACTGTACACACAGGCACAGCGTCCCAGGGACAGTCATCCCTGGTATGGCATGGCATGCCCCATGGTGCTGTGGGTGCTATGCCACAGTGCCAGAGGGCATGTGACCTCTGTGCACCCATGTGGCATGTGAGGCCACTGCTACACAATGTGCACCATGGGACAGTGGCAGGCTCAACCACAACATGGGCTGCATATCGCTGTCACACCCTGGCCCTGCTGTGGACGGGCGTGTAGACCTGGCACCATGTGGATGATTGTGTTCTGTTGTGCCTCACCACTGTGACATGTGTACACTGCGCATTAACCATGGTCTGCCTTTCTCTCTCCACAGAACCATCGTGCCTCCAGGGTGCAGCCATGGCCATGGCTGAACATGATGCCCTTGCGGGCAATGATGCAGGCCCATCACATGGGGCCGATGACACCACCATGGTGACTCTGCACCTACACCATCCACGTCCCGTTCAACACCAGTCATGGCCCTGGTGACAGTGGGCCCAGAGATCCCCTCGGCCAGAGATGGCGGGACAGCCAGTGGGTACATCGCTTGGTTGGGGAGTCTGTCTGGGTTGTCTGATGCTGACCCAGATGATGCGAAGGACATTGCAGATGCCCTCCTTGTGCTCACCAGTGGCATGCAGGGGGAGGGCATTGGCACTGCCGCAAGCATAACCAACACCAGTGCTGCAGACATGACTGACAGTGGTGCACACGTTGCGGGGTTGCCTGTGCATGGGTCCCTGGGTGCCACCGATGTTCCCACTGTGCTGGGTTCCAGTGCAGCCACAGCACAGCTGCCCATAGCTGTGGGTGCTGTGCTCCCTGCACCACTGCCCATTGCTTTGCTGGTGAAGTCGGTGTCATCCGGGCAGGGTGCCTGTGTGCATGCATCCGCCCCAGTGGCCCTGGAGGACACCACCCATGGGCAGCCAGCGGCAGTGCCCTGCCAGGCCCTGCCTATGTTGCAGCCTGCCAGGGTGCATCCACTGCCTGTGGATGCACCTGGTCAGGCTGAACCATCCCCTGATTGTCAGCAATGCTGCCGTGCTGCATCACCCGCCGACGACATAGAGACCTACCTTGACCTGCTGTGGGTGACTATGGAGGGGCAGGAGGCCCTCCGTGTGGAGTTTCAGAGCCACAGGACCATCATGGTCCAGGAGCATGAGTCTGCAGCTGTGTGGCATGCACAGATGCTGGCAGAGATACACATCATGCAGATGGGCATGACCACAGCTCTGGAGCAGATTGCAGCAGCTGCAGAGGTGGTGGCTGCATCCACAACATGCCGTGGACATTGTACATTCAGTCAGACACCCAGAAGCACATCCCGTACACCCCGGTGGTGGAGCCAGGTGAGCCCCGTGCTGCTGACTCTATCGCCACTGGCCTCCACACCTACCGTTCATGGCTCGGCCGGTGGGCGTCGGATAGCCACACCACTGTGCACCCATTCATGGTCTTGGTGCAGCACCCCTGTGGGGTCACTGGGAATGCCCCCTGTGGCCAGTGGTGGCATCCCTGCCACCACCAGCCATGGCAGAGGCCGCCCTCATGTCCGTGGTGATCGGGAGGCTGCCCTGTGATCCTCATGTCCACAGGCCTGTGGCAGCAGGTTGCCACACCCGTGCATACCGAATGCCCTGCGGGTGGTGCCAGTGGTGGTGTGTGTGGCAGTTGCCTGCCCCACAGTGTTCCTGGCACCACCCTGTGCTACCTGTGCAGGCTGTCCAGTGTGGCTGTGTGTACCGCTGTTGTGCCATGTATCATGGGAATGATGACTGTGTTCCGGTGCCTGCAGTGCCCATGTGCAGGCTGCAGTGCACAGTGACCCATGACATCTGCGACTTGGCCTGGGTGGTGCTGGGTTGAAGCATGCCTGGTGTCTGTGTGTCTGTGTGTCTCCCACCGTGTCCATGCACCTGTGTGTGCACCAATGTGTGGTGTCTGGTGTTCACTGCACCCATGCATGCAGTCCCTACACCGTGGTGCTCACACCTGCACGCATACATACCTGCACACCCACCTGTGGGGCTCGAAGTGTTCCTCCCCAACATACATGCGGTAATCCTGTGCCCTCTCTGCCAGCCTCGAATCTCTGCATCCCTGCCCGGCATCGCCTCCTTGGGCCTCAGGGGTGCCCTGTCCTCCCCCTTCCTCACCCCCTCCTCCTCCTCCTCCCCAGAACTGTCACCTTCACTGGCCTCGACAGGTATCCCACGGTCATGGGCCATGTTGTACAGCATGCCACAGGCCTTCTCAGGGCTGTACTGTAGAGCACCACCTGACTGACACAGGCACCAGAGTTGCATCTTCAACATGTTGAAGACACGCTCTATGATGGCGCATGTCACAATGTGTGCCTCATTGTAGCTTTCCTCCGTCACTGTTCCAGGTCGTCGGATGGGGGGGTGAGGAGCCAGGGCCTCAGTGGGTATGCTGCATCTCCTGTGGGGGTAGACGTGTGTCCGTTGGGTTACACTGTAGCTCTAGCTCTGTCCTCATCCCTGCCCTATGTGGTGTGTACCCTGTCCTGCGCTCCCTCCCATGCATAACCATACCTGGCAGTCCTGCATCCCTATCATGACTGCTTCTGCATGCCCCCACCTGTCGTGTGGTGCACAGTGCTTGTGTGCCATCCTGTGTCTGCCTCTGTACCCTTTCACACCCCTGCTGTCCCGGGGCCCATGCACCTGCTTCACACTGCCCACGGCCCACCCCATGTGTCCCGGCCTTGGTGCCCCCCTGTGCTGTCAGTGTACTGTCACATGTACCTATCAGATGGCCACTTGGGATGTCCCCATCCTCGAACCTCATGCAGAGTGCTGACTGGTGCCATATGAATGCATTGTGTGCGCTCTCAGGGTGTGTGGCACTGATATTGGTGATGCACCCTTTGGCATCGCACACCACCTGGCAATCCACGGAATGATACCCCTTCCAGTTGATGTATGTGATTGCCTCCTCACCAGGTGGTGTGCAGATTGCCACATGGGTGCAGTTGATGGCCCCTATGACATCTGGCATGCGTGCCACCCTGTAGAACCCCTGCATGGCTTCTGTCTGCTCTGCCTGTGTGCTGGGGAAAGGGATGTATTCTGAAGCATGCAGTGGCAGTGCAGTGCAGAACTGTGTGAGGAGGCAGGATGTAGAGGCTGTGATATGCCAGTGGTGTCCCTAGTAGGTCTCTGGAAGGTTCCTGTGGCGAGCAGGCACATGACTGTTGTCACCTTGGTCTGCACCGAGATGGCATGACCTCGTGCAGTGGGTGCCTGCATCTCATCATGGCACAGCTCACAGAGTTGCCTCAGCATGACCCTTTTGAGGTGGTATTGCCCTACTGTCTCCACCTCTGTGAGCTGCTTGAAGGACAGCTGGGCATGATACCGCTATGGGGCTGGCCACCTACGGTGTCTTCCTCCGCCCTGCCTCCTCCTCCTCATTTGTGCACCAGCTATGGTGACTGCTGCCAGGTTCATTTCTGCTGTCCGTGTGGCCCTCTTGCTTGGTGTGCTGCCTGACTTGCTTGCTGGCTGGCTGGCTGTGTCTCTCCCTCTCTCTCTTTTCCTCTTCCTCTTCCCCTCTGGTTCTGGCTGTGTGCTGCTGTGGTTGTTCCATTCACAACCTACTGGTGTGCTGGACATAAGTCTCCTTCTTTTGTACTTATCTTTCTATGGCACATCATGGCTTTGCTCTGGAGTTGCCCCATAGATGTGCCATGATTCTGCACTGTGAATTGGGTTACACTGTGTATGCATGGGTATGCCCCCTGTATATGCACTGCATGCCATTACATTGCGTCTCTTGCTCATGTTGTTCTGCGCAGGGCATCTTGGTTGGGCTACCGCATCCACTCTGTTTCTGAATCTGCTTCTGGAACATTTCTGGCTTGCACTGGTGCATCTTGGTTGCGCTAGGTGCATCTGTTTTGTGAATCCTGCCCTGAATGTGCAGAACTCACAATATGAATCAAACAAGTGGGAGAGAGGGTGATTTACAGCTCTTTACAGAGGTTTTATTTTTTTGGTTTTCTCAGCAAACACACAGGTTAAAATAGCTTTTTATTTTTTTTACTCATTAAAACCAGTAATCAAAAAATAAATAAATAAATAAAATGTGCAGTGTGTGATAGTGCTATACTGTGCTTTGCAGCCTACTTTTTTAGTGCTCTGCTAAGTCTGGTTCTGGCTGGCTCAGGTATTCAGACATCAGCGCCTACTTCTTCCGCTTGCTGGTGTACCTCCTCCAGTTATCCTCTACACTTGCCAGTAGATCCCATCTCAGCACTATGAATCCCTTTGCTCGACTGCTCGGCGTAACATCAGAAGTGCCATCTGGACATCCAGTGACATCACTAGGACCTCCTCTATGTTCTCTTCAGCTGTTTCCTCTTCGTCCTCCTCTTGCGCTGTTTTAATTCTGGCAATTGCCTCTGAGATGTCATCAACATCAGCTGGTTTGGGCTCGTTGCCCAGGAGACACAACTCTTCCTTGACCTGTGCTGATAAACCTGATGGGTCAGTTTCATCTTCCTCCTGCTCTGCCTCCTCTTCCCTAACTATACCTGTGTCAGGGTGAGTCGCAAAACCTCCTTTCTGAAACAGCACTGTATAGTCTCAGAGGTAATTTGGTGCTATGCTTTCTGAATGAGATATACAGAATCCAACAAATTAATCTGCCTTACACAAACGGAGGCAGTGATTTCCTGATCACCATCTAAGATGTCTAACAGGCGACCTCTCATCAAAGAAACACAGTGTCTCTTAAAACTATAAATGATACCCTGGTCCAGTGGCTGCATTACACATGTGGTGTTAGGGGGCAGATACACAAGCTTTATGTTTCTAAGGCCAGTGACCAGGATGGGGGCACTACAATTATCCAGTATGAGGGCTATCTTCCTGGATCGCACACTGTGATCCCAGTTCCTTAACCATGGACTGAAAATGTCACCTGTCATGCAGGCTATTTTATTAGAATGACAGATGACTGGCAGGTTGCGCACACACTGAAAACACTTTCGGTTGCGCACTCTTGCCAACAACAATGAGTGTTTTCTTCTCTGTTCCTGACATGTTACAAGTAAGCAGGACAGTGACCTGCTCCTTCACTTTTTTGCCCAAAAGGAGTTTGGGCCCTGAAAGCAAGCATATCATATCCTACACACTGAAAGAACAAGCCCATCTCATCGGTGTTAAATATGTTTTCAGGTGCATATCTTGCAAGCAAATCAGGAAGAACATCCCTCAGCCATAAATCAGTGGCACTAGTGTCAGCACTCTGTTTTTGCCATGAATTGTTTTAAAACAGATGTTATGCTGAGCTTTCCAATGACTCAGCCAGCCATCCGTGGCCTTAAAGTTTGTTTTGCCTAGAGCAAAAGCTAACTTGTCTGCCTTTTGAAGAAGTAGAGGACCAGAACTTAAAGCCTCACACCCCAAGCATTAGTGAACCATTGTATGAGTGCTACTTCATCCTCACTATCCTTCCCCTCCTGTTTTATCTTTCTTTCAGGGTTTTGATTGCCATGCCAATCAGATAACAAAGTCTCTTTGTCTTTCAGAAGGTTGGAGATTGAGGACTTGGGGATAGAAAAGTGGGTGCTTAGCTCTGTTAGGCTTATCTTTGGAAGTTTTTCTGTAGCCTTTAGAATATCCACCTTTTGTTGTAATGTTAAACATGTTTGCTTACTAGAGCCAGACATCTCCAAAAAGGAGAATGCAGTGAACAACACAGAGCTGAGCAGCACAATCGCACTACAGCAGCACAAGACAAACAAGCATTTGTCAATGCCGAATGTTGCTTGCTTCTATGTGCTGTTTAGGTATTTGGAAGTCATTGGAGTGCAAATATTGAAAATTTGCGAAATTACGAGCATGCGTAGGAACTGCGCAATGCACGCTCGTAAAACAGTCATTTTTAGGAATTTTTTCACCAAATTTTCAACATATCCATTTTAAGAGCTCTGCTCATGAACAGTGTCACTGTGATTTTCTTAATTTGTCCCGTACATTGATTTCGCACACCGACTGCGCCATTCTGCGCTACATGGGCAGAAACACATTTTAGGTGAGATGTGAAAAATGACAGCTATACTACTCATCAGAAGGTATAATAAAAAGCCAATGTTGAAAATCTGGAGTGAAAATATTGAAATTTTGCGAACTTATGAGCCTGCATAGGAACTGCGCAACGCACACTCGTAAAACAGTCATTTTTTGGAATTTGGCACCAAGTTTTCAACATGGGGTTTTTGGGACCCCTTCTCATGAATGATGTCACTGTCATGGTGGTATTCAGGCCCAAAGGGTGATTTCGCAGTCACTGCACAGTCACTGTGCGAAATCACCCTTCGGGCCTGAATAACGCCATGACAGTGACATCATTCATGAGAAGGGGTCCCAAAACCCCTTGTTGAAAAATTTGGTAAAAATTCACAAATACCTGAGATATGCAATAAAGTTGAAACCCCTATCTAGCCCATTATACAGCTTACCGGCATTTCCTCAGTTCGCAGTCGGTTTTGAAGAGTGCAGACGTATTCCGGTCCACCAAGATCGCATGCCAGAGTCTGGGTAGGTATGGGGTGAGGGGGTGGGGAGGCTGGGTGCAGTGGGTGGGTGCGGGTTGTGGAGGGGTTTGGAGACGGCCATGGGACCATTTTTGTTTTACAGTTAAAAGACGTCAGGATTCATTTGCCATGCTGCGGTGGGCCCCCAGCATGGCACAAGGACGCTGGGGTGGGCGCTCAGCTGACGGATTGGGCACCCTCACGGGCCATGGAGGATTGCCATGCTGGGATGGGCTCCCAGCATGGCACAAGGACGGGGGGGGCGTTCAGCCGAAAGGGGATTGGGCACCTCCTTCAGCAAAAGGACTGCTTGACACACTGGGGTGGGCTCCCAGCATGGCACCTACTACTGGGGGGGCAGGGATGCAGCTCAGCCGACAGGGATTGGGCACCCTGTCGGCTATACAGTGCGTGCGGGGGCGCGCATGCCTGGGGGGGGAGCTGCGGGTGAGCAGCCGATATCTTATCAGTGCTCACTGAAGCGTAGCTTCCCCTTTCAACTGTATGCCACTGCATTTTGGAGCATGTCATACACAGCTCCAAAATGCATTGGCTTACAGGGGCCACGCCTGCCAGCACACTGACTGAATTGGAGGAGGAGGTGACACACCTCCAAAATCTCTGATGATGGCACTATGTTTCTTGCACATGCGTGCAAGCAACATAAAAATGTAACTGGGCAGTAGTGATGCCTAGAGACTTAAGTAGACTGCTAATCAATGAAAGTAAACACATGTGATCAGCAGGTGATGTGGATCAGGGTGTAAGGCACTGTAAATTGTTTAATGAGGCATGCCGCTGGTGGATTTAGGTGCTAATTAGGTACAAAAGCAGTGCTGCAACAATGCCGATTACAAGCCATGGTGGATGCAACAAGCAAAGTACAAGGTCCGTAATTACAGAATTACTTAACATTACAGATATACATTTGGGAATTTGACAAGAGGGATCTATCCATTACAACTGATTGTCCATTTTAACCGGGTCCGTTATTTCTGGCATATACTGTAATTGTGTGTTGTCAGGTGCACACACAGCAGTGGGAACTTTTTTTATTTTATTGACTGCACTGTACTTGACTGCCTGGGTGGTGATCAGTAAGAATACAGTATATCTTTAATGTCTTCTTTAAAAGATGTTGCCATGCTGAGTAGAAGTAACAGAGAACATTACCACCTGATGGACCAGGTAGTGTACCGTACCACAGTACACTGGGACATGCAATGCAGCTTCATCACATGGGCAGGGCGGCTGGGATCTTATTGCTGCTCATTTGATCATTCATGAGCCATTTATTTCTTTGGACTGGTCTGCTCTGGAACATCCATAAATATATCCTCTCCTCTCCTCTACAAGCAGGATTAATAAAAAATATTAGCTGCTTGGTATTGGGCGATGGTAGGTATGGAGGGACTTGCATCTGTGTGTGTGTGTATGTGTCTCTCTCTCTCTCTCTCTCTTTCTCTTTCTCCCCCTCTTTCTCTGTCACCATCTCTCTGTCTCTCTCTCTTTCCCAGCACACTCGCAACCCCAACTAAGGGCCATAAACCATCCTTTAAGGTGCTACTGATTGCTCTGCTTTAGCAGTTTTACTTTACTTTCCTACAAATAATGAATTAAAGTATTCCCTTTGGGCCTCAGTGTTAAATATTGCAAATTGTGTCTCCTTTTATGCACTTTATCACATTTGTTAAAATAATCAGAACTGATCAGAACTGCCCATGTCCAGGTTCTTATTTAATAAGGGGCAGAACGTCACAGAGTTCTGCCAGCCCTAATGCTAACTTGTCTGATTACATTAGAGGAATTCCAAGGAAAGTTACAATAAATCATTGTCTCCCGTGGGACTGGTCAGGTCCAAAAAACAGCTGGGAATACAATCATCTCCCTGCTGAAGGCACCACTCAAGAGGAGCATTATCTGCCTCCTCCCTCCGTGACAAGAGAACTCAGAAAAGGCATTTTGCCTAGAGGGTTAAACCAGACCTGGTTGGAGAAATCCATTACTGCTAATCACATTCAGCATGACCCTGAGCATGCCACTTAACCTTCCGGTGCTTATTCAGTGCACCTGTAAATGAGTTTAGCTTCATTGTCTGTCTCCCTGCTAAATAATTTATAAATGAACCTAGAATAGACTGTCAATTTAGAGCCACATTCAGGAGTTCTAGATTTGAACCCTAATTTATGTCTATTTTGCCAATATAGGGATTTGTGGATACATTTTCTATTACCTAAATGATTGGGGGCTGTCACCCTGAGGAGGCCCAAGGAGCTAGGTTTTAGCCGCAACAAGAACAGGAAGTATATTCCCCTAAGTGGAAGGCCCAGACTTCCCATTCATATGTAGAGATGCTATTAACCAAAATCTTGAGACTGTTCACCTTCCATGTTGGTATTGGCGTAATTACCTGTACCCTATGAGGTTATGATCCAGACCATGGGGGACTCAGAATTCATCATTTGAATTTTTAAATGTCAAATTCTTTCAAATACACAAGATAGGGTAATAGCACAGACTCATTTTTCACTGGTTTCTTTTCAGCACTCATAAAATATTGATTGCAGTCTTGAATAACTTAATGTAAAATCCTCCTATGGTTGTGTCCCCCCCCCCAAACTATAACACCAAAGTTACTTCACTGTCGATGACATTTCATGAAGTTCCCCAGCATCCAAGTGTTTTGAATGTAAGATTCATTAGTTTAACATCATACATAGTCTTTGTGTCTGTATTACTGCACAGCTGTTAGAAGCCTGGAACAATCTGATTTTGCGGATTATATGAGCTATTGTGTTGACATTACTAGCATTTCTGTCTCTTGTTATCAATACTGGAGGCTGATCTCTTACTGGTTGTTGCTGCGGGTCAGGAGCAGCCAGTGCCTCTAAATGTGCAGGATCTGCCTAATAGCTTCTCATCAGTGCATCTCTTTCCATACCAAAGTTAGATCTATATCTGTTATACAGGCAGCTCTATGTTATTTTGTATGGACTTTTAGGTATTTTACAGTAAATTGCAGTTACAATGTAATGAAATGCAGTTGCATTTATAACTGTGTCACCAACAGTGAAGAAATAGCTTTTAAGTTTTCCTCATCCTTAGGTAGAGCACAATATCACATTTACTGTGCTTTATGCATGTAACGGTCCCTTGTCAGCCTGGTGGCACTGAGGGTTGAGGCGCTGGATGCCACACCTTGCACCATGCTGGTGACCTGGGTTCAGGAATGAGCCTGGGCCACCAGGGGTCGGCAGGGGAGAGAGAGGATCGAGCGTCCAGCGGACTGCTCTCCTCTCTCGGGGGAGGGGGGGATTGAGGCTTATGCCCAGCATTGCAGTGGCCCCCAGTGGTGACCACAGACACTGCAACACACAGGGCACATTAGAGGGGAGGCAGAGCTGCGGCAGGTATGCCTGGCACCATTGCATGACCGAGCTCTGCCAGGGAGGGTGTGAGGAGGCGAGGGGTAGAATGCAACCAAGACAACCCCACTCCCAGAGATAGGCGACTGCACCACCCCTCAGCCACACTCCACTGGCTGGACTCGTACAGCCCCTGGGCCGAGCTCAGCCCAAATTGACAGATAGAGCACCCTGGGAGGATAGGGCAGCCCCACCTCTGGAGGGCTCAGAGCAGAGGGGATAGCCAAGCTGGTGCCAGGGGCTGGACAGTTTTTAGGCCCGGAAGTAGAGATGAGGTGGTGGATGCCCGAGAGAGTTCTCCGGGGTCAAGTGGAGCATAAAAAAAAAAAAAAAAAAGATCCCCTGTTGATCACAGTGCCAAGGCTCTGTATGACAAAACTAAGTTTCACAATATCATTTAAGGCAAAACTAACTTATTATATCTTGATATTCTACAGCTTAGCTCCTTCTTGCACAAAAATAGCACTAGTAATCTAGTCAAACGTATCTCACCATTAACTGTAATCAAAGGTGGTGTGCTACCTAGTCTGGAGAGTTACTGCCATATAGTCAAGTACCATTTCAATTTAAAGAGCAGCTGATGCTTTTGAAAAAAAACTTTGCAAAACATAATAGTTGGACACAATTCAGCTTGTATTTCATATATCTTCTATAGATTTCTCTTCTTCATTATTTGTTACTGAAGAAATTCCCACAAAAACAGGATGGTTATCCCTTAGCGCTCATCTGCTTCTATAACTTACTCCCTACTTGACATCATAAAGCTCTGTTGTGACATCACAGTCTGTTGCTATGGGAATAGCTGTGATGTCACAAGCACAGTTTTATGACAGCAGGTTGGGAAGAAGCAATAGGAGCTGATGAACCCTCAGGGAGCAACTCTTCTGTTTTCGTGCATCTGACCTCAGTAATAAAAACAATGGAGGTAAATGTAGAGCTGATGAGAAATATAAGCTGCTTTGTGCTCAAATATTATGTTCTTCAACATTCTTCTTGAAGCATTGGTGGCTCTTTAAACAAATAACAATGTTCACTCATTCCTTGTAAGCATGCACAATATTTGTTGCATGTTCACAGTGTCCGCAGTGCCACAAATCTCCTATGCTTAAAGGTGCTCTGCTTTGTCTTTAACAACTTAGGGCTACCATAAACTGCTGGAGTTTAAATAGTGTCAAACAGTGAGAAAATAAGGTGTACCACATTTAAAAATGGTTGCTTTGACTGAGCAGACTTCCTTTTAATCACATTTCAATTATATTTAAAGGCATAGTGCCCTAGTGGTCTGCCTTCAGGTGGCTCCACATAGCATTGTGCTGTCTGCTGTTTAAAGGTAAAACCCCTGAAAAAATCCCCCAAACACACAATATTTTATTGTGCTCTGTTAAAGACTGGCTGCTCTTTTACTGGCAGTTAAACAACAAGCAGCACTAGATAGAAATAGTACTAGATTTATCAGATTCTTACACTTCTGTGCTCTTCACATGGAAGGTCACCAAAGGTCAAATATTAAATGGGCTCATCCAAAATCATAATAATTCAACATTTCATTTGAGATATATGACCTGTTGGGCAGTTTGTAACACAGTAGAGAATGTTTAAATGGGAGGTCACTAGAGGTCCCTCATTGATATGCTCAATTACTTTCAGTTTCTCAACCTTTAGTAACTCATCAAGTATACATAATTGATGACTTTCTAACTCCTGTAAGGAAACTATTTCAGTTTAAATTTCCAAATAGTCACTATATTTTCTGTAACCCACAAAATGGACCATTCAAGTATTTCAATTAACCATTGAAATACATATAGAAAACCATATTTCTGTAAACATGAGAATAATATTCCCTTGTTTGGAATTTTATTAGGTCCAAAATAGATGCCAGCCTGAAAGACAATGGGGATTACATTTCAGAAGTCTAACAAACAGTTTCAAAATTTTATAAAACTACTGTTTAGTTCATTGGTTCATTAAGCCCCTTTGGGCACATAGACTGCAAATTTAAAAAATCAAAAAGACTGATGGCTTAACAATTGTTTCAATCTGTCAACTCCTCAAACAGGTGAAGGGATCCATTCAAACACTATTAATTCCAGTGGCCTGTTGTCACAGTTATGCATCTTGTCGAATGGTCTCCCACCAAAGACTTTTTCACAGGGCGGATTGTCCTCCCTATGCACTTTTGGGCCGGGGCAGATGTACACTACATGGAAGTGAAAAACATTATGAAGTGCTTCAAGTTCACTGTTTGGTCCAGTGTGGGATGTTTAAACTGATTCCTAGTAAATGCATGCTTGCATACACTGCATGTATTACATGTATAGAGCTCCTTGGGGGTTGGGGTAAACAAGAGGTGCATGGTTGTGGGGTCAAAGTAAAATGACTTGGAGACAAGAGATCCTTCAAATTTTGGGTCCTACTAAACATGACCCTCTATCTCTGCAAAAATGCTCTGAACCGAACATTGGTCCAAAATACATCAGTGTTTTAATAAAATGTCGTTAATCTTAGGAGCAATTCTGATATATTGAAGCACCATCATGAAGGGTTGGTTCTGTACAATATATTCTTCTTATTTTTTGGTGTCAGAAAGTCCATTCTTTCACGCTGCTTTGCCTTCTCAAAGGCTGTATTCAAATCTTGTTTAAAATAGCCCCTTTCAAACAGACTTTCTTTTAATTCTTCTTACTGTATCTTGAAATCTGCTTCAGAACTGAAGTTCTTCCACAGGCGGAGGAACTGCCCATAGGGGATGTTTTTTTACCAGTGTGCATGGATGGGCTCTACTAGTATGAAAAATTGTATTACCCACCATGGTTATGAAAGCATCTTGACCCAGCTGACACGTCACTTTGCACAAACAGGTCTAAATCTAACAAATGGATGCTGGACTCCTGAACAAATGACAGATGTAGCTTGTTTGTGTTCAAATACTCTACAACTGACACAGCCTGTTCCTTGTTCTCTTTCCAGATAACCAGCAAATCATTAGTGTATCTGTATCAATGCACCAAAAAGGGCAAAAATAGTATTTTGATTAAAAATAAACTTCTCTTCCCAAAATATCCCAAAAAGATTTGTATAAAAGGCAGTCATTGTGTTCCCTATTGTGGTACCTTTTTCTGTAACTAAAACTTGTTATAAGTGCAACAATTGTGCATCAAAATAAACTGTACCACCTGTAGCACAAAACCGGGGTTGGGAGGAGTACACTGGTGCAAGTTTATTCCTCTAAATACTACACTATGATTCACACTATTGTTTGTACAGGAGTAACACGCTACTGCCCAAAAGTGTTCATATCATTCACCCATAATAGGACAAATTCACTCCCACAAGACTTAACTTATGTAGTTCAGTTTTTAAAAGCAGTTTTTGATTAGCTTATCATGGCATCTAATGGAAGTGAATTCCAGGGTTAACCACCTTCTGAGTGAAAAAGTAATTTTTTTCTCATAGTATTACATTTTTTTACATTTCACTTGAAGATGGTGATTTCTGGTGTTAATTGAGTCCTGCTTACAGTAAATCTGAAACCCATCTCGGTCAGATAAGGTTCATTCACGATATTCCACATCAGTAATAAGTCACCCCTGAGGTGTGTGGTATCGAGTGACGCTGATTTCCTTAGTTATTTTTCCTTGTAATCTTTCCACCTGCATAATTTCCCCCTTTCTAAAAGGGCACCACAACTGAGATGAGTAGTCCAAGTGTGGGCAAATGTATACCCTATACAGAGGTGCTATTACAACTGGATCTCAAGATTTTATGTTCCTCCTTATAGCCCAAGAGGTTTTATTAGCTTTTGAAATTGCCTCATTAGACTGTTTGGTGTAGCTAAAGTCATTAGAGTCAATGACACCTAAATTCGTGTAATGTTTCTGACAGCCTTTTGCCACACAAATAACAAAACTGTTTTGTATTATTATCACCCAAAGTGCATCACTTTGCACTTGTTTAAGTTAAAGTGCATTTCTCGCTTTGTGGACAAGATAGAAATAACATTCAAGTCTTCTGTAATCTAGAGAAGCCTGATAAAGTTGCACAGGGCCCACTCAATTTCGAGTAATCTGTGCACTTGATGGACCAACTATTTAGATGCTTGGTTAGATCTGCAGTAAAGATATGGAACAGCAGGGGTCCCAGTACTGAGCCCTATTGCACCCCACTGGAAACAGTTCCAGAACTGGAAAGGTGGCCATTAATTACAGCCCTCTCAGATCTCTCATCTAACCAGTTAAGAAATCCACTGAATAAAACATTGATTAACATTTACTTCCTTTTAGTTTCTCAGTGACAGCCCAGTATGGGATTAAGTTGAACACATACTGCAATCTGAAAAGATTATGTCACATAGAATTCTGTTGTCCATGGGATACTGATTTTTTCATAGAAGCACGGAAGATTTGTTATGCAAGATCTTCCTTTAGAATAACCATGTTGCTTTACATGTAAATCATCTGTAGAGGCAGAAATGTTACCTTTAATAATACCTTTCATTATTTTGCCAATGATAGGTGTTAAACTAATAGGTCTATAATTAGCTATGTCTTATCACCCTTTTTAAAGAGAGGTATCACGTTTGCTGCATTCCATTCACAAGGAACATGGCCTGTACTAATACTCTTCTCATATAGTATTTTCAATGACTTGCTTCATATTTGCCCATAATTTTCATTTTATTGCCTGTTTGATCTGGGCCAGGAAAAGCCTCCTGTTTAGTGTGACACTTGGACAGCTGGTTCCGATTGCTTTATGATTTCGTAATATAAAAATGTGTTATTGAATGTCTCTCATGAGACATCCTGTGCTCCTGGGATAACCCCCCCCCCCATCGCACCTCAGGTTTCAGTTCAAAGAACAGGATATGTTAAACAGCAGATCTCTGTGATATGATTAACTTCCAAGAACTCACATTTTATAGCCTTGTTTAGGATCTATGTTAACCTGAAAGCCAGGTGATAATTAAAGACTAGAGAGACATAATTAAGGGTCTCCTGTTTATCTGACTTAATTGTAGCTGACCAGCTGCAAGGAGGGGATCGTAAACTTTTATGACGTTTCAGAGGAGTTGCAATTTATGACCTCCTGCCTTTGAAGTGTGGAACTAGAAACTGCCCAAAGATCAAAGAGGAACAGGAAACCACTCAAGATCAAATAAGTCATTTGGGAAACGAGTTTTTGCTGATGCCACCTCATTTAATATACTTCCTGAGTGATGGGACATCCTGTGTGTATTAATTTTTATATTTTACAGTTAGGAGCTAGGTGACATCATGGAAGGGGGCAGGTTTAGAGACAGTTTAAACTGTATTCTGTATTTTCCACTGAGACACATTCCTGTTGGACTCTCAAACAACAACATCTACTTTAAGCACTGTTTTAGAAGGAAATACATTAGATAAATAAGTCTAATTGTATTATGGTAGGAGCTTGTTTGCACTTTTACTTGTTTTCTTTTAAATGATTGTATACTTTGTGATATATGGTTCTGTGTTTACATTTTACATATTTTATTCATTTTAAGTAAAACCTCTTATTTTAAAGAGACTGCCTGTGTTTTCAAAATTTTTTTGTCTGTGATGCATGGATGGTTAAGATTTTGACAACACTGTTCATAAGATTAAACCCTGTTCACAATACTGCACTCGGAGGTTGGCACTGTGGGAGCAGAGGGCCTGACCTGCTGAGTGAGGTTGTGACAGATTGGTGGCAGTAGTGGGATAATTGACAGATCGGTTGGCAGCAGTGTGCATAATTTTGGTAATACAAGCTTTTATTGTTCAGTGTGTCAACTTAATACCATCAGCCCACTTGCAAAACAAGGCAATGATTTATTTTTTTTTAAAAAGGACACAGAACTATATCACTTGGCTTACAGTCAAGTTCCTACCTGTTTTTTTTATTTTTTAAGTGCAAGTTAGAGTAGCTGTAGTTAGGGAAGAAGATGGCTTCCAACCACAGCGGGCACACTGTAGACTACTTAAAGCAGTTGTGCAGGGACAGAGGAGTTCTGTACGAGGTGAAAGCCACCAAGCAGAACCTCGTGGATACCCTGATGGTAGCAGATGTCCAGAGCATTGAGTCACAAACAGTGATTGTAAGGGACTGAACCTTGAGTGTGGAAGGGCTAGTGGCCAGTGCAGTGTCCAGATCCAATGAGGATTACATCAGGGCCAGTGCCAGTGAAGGGTCACAGAAGCAGGGGAAGATCAGCAGTATTCTGGAGCCAGAAGTACTGAGGCTGCAGATGGAGTTATGCAGAATGGAGCTGGAGTTCCAGGAGAAGAGGGAATGAAAAAGACGAGAAGCAGAGCGGGAACAGCGGGAGTCTGAGCATGAGGAGCGTGAGCGCCAGTGAGCTGCAGAGGAGAAGAGGGAGCAAGAATGGTGAGAGGCAGATCATGAACAGTGAGAGGCAGACTGTGAGAAGTGTGAGTGCCAGAGGTGACATGAACTGGAGAAGCTATGACTCCAACCACCCACACCAGGGCAGGTAAGTGGCTTGGGTTTAACTGGGACTACAGGACTGGGTTACAAATTGAATTCCAAATTGATAGCCAGATTTAAAGAGGGGGAGGATATGGATGCCTTTTTAAATTCCTTTGAAAAAGTTTGTATTCAGGCTAAAATTCCTAGGGAGTCCTGGAGCTTCCAGCTATCCCCACTACTTACCGGAAAAGCTTGGGATGCATTGGGTCAAATGGACAATGAAGACAGTAATGATTACAGCAAACTTAAAGCTGCACTGTTAAAAAAAATTGAATTAACTGCTGAATCATACAGAGCTAAATTCCGTAAGCTCAGGAGAAGCCCTGACATGAGCTACTAGGAGCTAGCCATGAAACAACATCAGTTTTTAAAACATTGGTGGGAAGGAATTGAAGCAAACTCTGTAGATAAAACTGAAAATGTGATTCTATTAGAACAGTATTTCGGGGCATGCCCAGCAGAGCTGAAAACCTAGCTGGAGGACCGAGATCCCAAAACAGTGCAAAAGGCTGCTGAACTCTCGGACCGCTATGCCAAGAGCAGACCTGCTCTGAGAGTGAATGAGGTGAGTGTGGCAGTGCCAAAAAGGGAAAAGCGCACCTTCAGGGCAGCCAAAACCCTCACTGCCTCCACCAAAACCAATTAGCCCCAGGTTTCAGAGAAAAGATTTCTTTGAGAAAAGAAATGAATGTTGGTTGTGTTAAGAAACTGGGCATATTGCCAGACAGTGTCCCAGAAGGGGAAGCAATACACAGCTGGGGGCTAGGAAAGAAGTGGGTTGTCTGTGTGTCCCTGGAAGCATACCTGTGAACATGAGGGAAAACATGCACCTAGTCATGGTGAATGGTGTACAGACACAAGGGTTAAGGGACAAAGGGGCAACCCTGACATTGGTAAAAGGGATCTGGTACAACCTGGTCAGCTTATACCCAATAAATATGTCATTGTACAAGACTTTACTGGTGGGGAGAAAATATTGCCCCTACTAGTGTTCTTCTAGACTGGGGTTAAACAGGGGGAACTGTGCAACAGGTGGCTGTAGCCAAAACGTTAGCAGTGGATGTCATCCTTGGCAACAATCTCTAACAGGGGACAGTGTGTGCAGTTACCCGTAGCCATGCGGCAAGGGAAAATTGTAGTTCCCTGAACCCCACAGAAGCCATTGTGGAAACCACTGGGAGGCTGGTTCCCCAGCTGTGTCTCCTGATAGGGAGACTAATGAAAAGGGGGTAGAAATTTCCCCAGTAGCAGTTAACCACACCACTATGGAGGGTTACTCCTAGGAGGGAGGGGCAACCCATTGTCAGAGGGTTAGGGATGACAGTGATCCTGAGTACCCCAATGCTAGTGCTAGGGACCCTAATTTAGAGAATAAAGGGGACCTGTCCCATGCCTTGGGAATGTGTAAGAAGTTTGCAGTTGCTCAGAAAAGTGACACTAGTCTAGAGAAGCTGAGGGCTTGTGCAGACTCTGATGGAGCACAAGGAAGTGACGGTAAACATAAGGTTTTATGGGAAAATGGACTGAAGTATACTCAGGCTGTGCAGACAGAAGGAAGGGTGCTAGGCAGGCAGCTTGTTGTTCCCCAAGGGTATCATGAGCAGTTGCTCAAGATTGCATATGATATTCCCTTGCCTGGTCATCTGGGAATCGTGCGCATTACAGAGCGGTTGGCCCAGAATTTCTATTGGCCCAACTTCACCCAGCAGGTGAAGGAGTATTGCAGATCTTGTCACCGGTGCCAAGAAATAGGGAAGACAGGCAAGAAAACCCAAACCGCCCTAATTCCATTGCCCATAATGGAGGAGCCATTCCAAAGGGTGGGAATGGATATTGTGGGGCCTTTAAATACCCCCATCTCCTCAGGGAAGAGATTCATACTGACTGTGGTGGATTATGCCACCCGGTACCCGGAGGCAGTTGCCCTATCCTCACTGAGGACAGACAAATTGGCAGATTCCTTACTTGGGATTTTCTCCCGTGCTGGGTTTCTGCAGGAGGTTATCACCGATCAAGGGGGTTCCTTCATGTTGGACCTGATGAAATGTTTATGGGAGAAGTGTGGGGTAGTGCAGAGATGAATGACACCATTGTGCAAAGATTTAATGGTACCCTGAAGTCAATGCTACGGGCGTTTGCTGAGCAGCATGGAAGGGACTGGGAGAAATACCTTCCCCACCTGTTGTTTTCATACAGGGAGGTGGCCCCAGAGTTGACAGGATTTTCACCCTTCAAACTCTTATATGGACTTGATCCGGGAGGACTGGGAAGACAAGCACGCCACCCAGGGAACTCCCATAGTGGATTATGTCCTTAGGTTTAGGGAAAGGCTGAAGGAGCTTATAGGGACAGCTCAGAGCAACCTGGCAGCTGCCCAACAGAAACAAAAAGTGTGGTACGACCGCAGAGCCAGAGCTCACTCTTACATGGTGGGTCAGAAAGTATGGTCCTTATTCTGGTCCAGAAAGACAAGCTGCAGGCTGAGTGGGCAGGACCGTACAATGTAGTTAGGGAGGTAAATGACATGAACTATATTATAGAGTTACCTGACAGAAAACAATCAGAAAGGATGTACCATGTCAACATGATGAAGCCATATGCTAATAGGGCTGACATGGTGTTTGCAGTGTGTTGTCCTGGGGAAGGGATGGACAAAGTAGACCCCCTTCTGAACTTGCTGGAAAAAAGCAAGCGGGAGTCCTCTGTGGAGGCAGTAAAATTGTCTCCCCAGCTGGCCCCAGACAAGATTCAGGAAGCAAGGGAGGTTTTAGCAGACTTTGCCCCCCTGTTTAGCGCCAAGCCTGGACTAACCCCCTTTAGCGATGCACAATGTGGAGGCAGGGACACAGATGCCCATACGGTGGACAGCATATCAGGTGTCAGAGGCTCTACAAAAGGACATTAGGAGGGAAGTGGAGGAGATGCTAGATTTAGGGATAATCCAGAGATCCCACAGCCCCTTGGCCTCACCCGTAGTCCTTGTGCCCAAGTCAGATGGCTCTACTCATTTCTGTGTGGACTATCATGGACTGAATGCAGTCACAATGTTAGACATCCAACCAATGCCCCGGATGGACAAACTCCTGGACAAGTTGGGAGGGGTGACTTACCTTACGACTATTGACCTGACCAAGGGTATTGGCAGGTAGAGTTAACAGGCAGAGCTAGGGAGAGGTTGACCTTCATCACTCTGATAGGCTTATTTGAATTTAAAGTAATGCCTTTCAGAATGAAGAACGCCCCAGCCACTTTCTAAAGGTTGGTAAACTAGGTGTTAAATGGTGCTGAGGAGTACGCCGTGGCATACCTAGATGACATTGCCATCTTTGGTGCCAGCTGGGAGGAACACCTGTCCCACCTTAGGGAAGTGCTGGGTGGGATACAGAGGGCAGGCTCACTGTCAAAGCCGAGAAGTGCCAGGTGGCCATAGGAGAGGTGGCATACCTTGGGCATATGATATACTGGGGACAGCTCTGTCCTAACCAAATAAAAATAGAGATGATCCAGGCATGGCCCAGACCAGAAATGCAGTACCAGGTCAGGAGTTTTCTAGAGACAGCAGGGTACTATAGAAAATTTGTACCCAATTACAGTGCCCTGGCTGCTCCCCTATCTGACCTGGTAAAGAAAAGGATGCCAAACAAAATTACCTGGGGACCAACCAGTGAGAAAGCCTTTACCAGACTGAAGGAGGCACTGTGCAGTGCTCCTGTTTTGACAAGTCCTGACTATAGTAAACCCTTTATAGTTCAGACTGACGCCTCAGACATGGGTATTGGGGCAGTACTGAGTTAGACATCCAGCCAAGGGAAAGATCACCCGGTGGTGTACCAGAGTAAAACGTTACTTCCCAGGGTGCGGGCATACTCTACTGTGGAAAAAGAGTGTCTTGCCATAGTGTGGGCCCCAAAGAAGCTAGAGCCATACTTATATGGACAGCATTTTATGGTACAAACTGACCACAACCCCCTGGTTTGGCTGACACAAATGGAAAAAACTAATGGTAGATTGTTAAGAAGGAGTTTTGTTTTGCAACGGTATGACATGACAATCTTACACAGGGCTGGAGGAGTGAACTGATTTGGGAAGCTCATCCCACGCAAGGGATAGAGCCCCCAAATTCAGTCCAGGTGGGGAAGATTGTGACACTTGGACAGCTGGTTCTGATTGCTCTATGATTTTGTAATATAAAAATGTGTTATTGAGTGTCTCTCATGAGACATTCTGTGCTCCTGGGATAACCCCCCAGGTTTCAGTTCAAAGGACAGGATATGTTAAATAGCAGATCTCTGTGATGTGATTAACTTCCAAGAACTCACATTTTATAGCCTTGTTTAGGATCTATGTTAACCTGAAAGAGAAGAGATAATTAAAGACTAGAGAGACATAATTAAGGGTCTCCTGTTTATCTGACTTAATTGTAACTGACCAGCTGCAAGGAGGGATCGTAAACTTTTATGACGCTTCAGAGGAGTTGCAATTTATGACCTCATGCCTTTGAAGTGTGGAGCTAGGAACTGCTCAAAGATAAAAGAGGAGCAGGAAACCACTCAAGATCAAAGAAGTCATTTGGGAAACAGGTTTTTGCTGATGTCACCTTATTTAATATACCTCCTGAGTGATGGGACATCCTGTGTGTATTAAATTTTATATTTTACAGGTAGGAGCTAGGTGACATCATGGAAGGGGCAGGTTTAGAGACAGTTTAAACTGTATTCTGTATTTTCCACTGAGACACATTCCTGTTGGACTCTCAAACAACAACATCTACTTTAAGCACTGTTTTAGAAGGAAATACATTAGATAGATAAATCTAATTGTATTATGGTAGGAGCTTGTTTGCACTTTTCCTTGTTTCCTTTTAAGTGATTGTATGCTTTGTGATATATGTGTAACCCCTAGGTGGCACTATCACAAGGGCTACTACCCCTGCCTGTATGGCTAGTGACAGGTTAAGGGGCCTAGGTCCAGTGACGGGTGCCTCCACCCAGAGGTCAGGGTTGGTAGTGATTAAACTAGCTTCCGCACAGCCATCTGGGACACTGTGACCCCCCTTTGTTCCCACTTGTGGCCCACACAGTACACGGAAGTTACCTTCCCAATACCCCACATATGCACACTCATGACACATACAGTACCCACTTACCCTCAGGACTGATTCTGCAGCATGTCCCTGAGGACCCCCTGTAAAATAAGGTTAGGCAATGCCACAACAACTATGCAATACTCTATGCTATGTGTACTGACACCACAAGTAGTATATAGTTCAAAAAACGTAAATCTGATTTATTCAGGGGAAGTAACAAGGAAGGGGAATCAAGTTGATTGGCAGTAAATACACAAATCACAGCACAGTGCATGCAATTTAGGGTCCAAATGTCACACCCTCTGGGTACCTAGGATGGGGGGGGCTAGCCAGATCCATTGCCCGGGGTTGGCCGGCTGGTGCAGCTGGTTGGGGCCCTGAAGAAAAGAAAGCCATGCACAATGAAATTGTAATCTGGAGCAGAGGCTCAGTTCAAGAAAAGGAAAGCACAAATAAATCAGATGGCACACTTTTGATTCATAAATTGTTGCAGGGGGTTGCCTGAATTGTGCTCACGATACCCAATACAGATTACAGAATGAATGGTGTTGTTTCTGGGTTGCCAGCATTTAGCACACACTGCAGAGTGAGAGAAATTAAGATCGCAATCTCCCCTCCAACTTAAAGCACATTTATATGTAAAGGAAAGTACTGTATCAAGCAGACTGCTCTAACACCCCGATCACAACTACTACAAAACCCGGGAGCATACACAGCATCAGCAGTCCCTGACAGGCCGATCGCTTTCAGCAAACTTTCGGTCTTCTTCAGGTTAAGCCTGGTTCCCACACTTCTGCTTCTTCTTCCCCCTTCAAAACTCAGATTCATCTGAACTATGATTACCAATGACCGCAGACCGACTTGGGGGCCTACACACACGCTTCCGGTGCAAACTACTCACCGCTTGAACAACAGGGCTCCTCCTGTCTTCACAGTCACCTCGAATTTGGCGTGCCAGCAACAGTTCAAGGCACTTCCTTCAGACCCACACAAGTTCGGTTGGTTGGTTCAGCTGTCAATCACAGCAGGGCTCCCTCTATTGGTGCAAGAAGGCTCCAAGGTCCAATCTACAATTCCCAGAGGCACTGGTCATACAGCCCCCCCCTTATAGCAGGCTCCAGATGAGAGTCCAAGTTCTGATTCACCCAAAACAGGCTCCATTTTAAAGGTCCCCCCCACGAATTGGTCCAATTCAGCAGTTCAGGACCAAAATGGTGGGCACAACAGATACAGTCCATGCTGCAAGAAAACAGGTTAGACAAACTACATTTTCATTGTTGCTCAAACAGATCACCAATAATTAGTTACATCCTTCCAAAGGGCTCCCTCTGCACAAGTAGCGATGGCAGAAATGGAGCGATCAGACAGAAGCCCGGGCCGGATTCGAACATTGAAACACACAGTTCTCCCTTTCAATTAATTATGACTGCAAGAGGCGGCTCTTAAAGAGACAGTACATGGAGGCTCTAAAGCACTCATGGCACCCACATTTAAACAGCATTTTGCCGAACGCCACCGACCTGGAGCACTCAGGCAAGCTCCTGGAAGACTTTTGGGAACCTCCCCCATTTGCAGGGGGTTACATATGGTTCTGTGTTTACATTTTACCCTGTCCTGTTACCCTGTTCACAATACTGCACTGAGAGGTTGGCACTGTGGGAGCAGAGGGCCTGACCTGCTGAATGGGGTTGTGACATAAACACTAATGATTTTGTTAACTTCTTCCAGTGAAATTTTAGTATTTTGGGTTTCACCAATATCAATACAGGAAAGTGTTTTGACTTTTGCTACACATACTATGCAAAAATGATTACTGAATGCATTTGCCATTTCCTCAGGTATGTTGACACTAGGACTGTTACCCAAAAGTGGTTCTACCTTGCACTGTTTTTTCTAGAGGGTCTTAAACTAACGATAGAAAGTTTTACTATTCTATTCAGATGCATTTTCTTACTAAGTTGTACTCCATTTAAACTTTTGCTTTTCTAATTTCTATTTTACATGCCTTTTTTTACATTTTTGAAAGCTTCCCACCTACCTGGCATTTTAAATAACAGGTATGACTTGATATAATTTTCGTTTTTTGTTTAAGAGTTTTCTTATCTTGTTAATCAACCATATTGGTCTTAATTGTTTATTTCTGTATTTTTTTTTAATTTTTGGAATGTATTTGTTACTGATATAATGAATCACCTTAATTATGCTCCACATACTATCGATGTCATGGTTACTTAGTAGTATATTCCAGTTTATCTTTGCAAGTTCATTTTCAATTTCTGCTGTATTTGCTTTTTTATAAAGACAGAGGTCAGTCACTTCATGATCCTCTGAGTAAGAAAACCCTACAACAAATGAAATAAGGTTATTACCATTCACATCTGAGCAGGCTGCCCGCTGTGGAGGAGAGCGGACGGCTGAGCCGGTGGCTCATTCTGTTTTGGGATGGGGGTAGTGGAGTGGGACATTGCTTGCTGGGTTGGGGGGCGAGGTGAGCCACTAGACCACCAGGGAATAATATTTAATAAAATTATAGGCTGAAGGACGGGTGATGGGGTCGGAGGGGGGAGGGACCACTAGTCACCAGGGTAAATTTCTTTTTTTTTAAATAGCACATAACTTGGCTCTGTTTTGGGATGGAGGAGGGAGTGGGGTGGGGCAATACTTGCGCGCTGGGCCACTAGTCCACAAGGAATAATATTTAAAGAAACAAAAACTATGGGCAGAAAGGTGATGGGGTTGGGGGGACAGCTAGCCACCAGGTTAATTTATTTTTAGGTACTACACAGAAAATGTGTGGCTTGTATTTTATTATATGATTGAATGAGCAGGTGCACAGCACAGCTGGTGCTCATTCATTCATACATCAATGGGCTGCTGGCCGATTGGGGGATAGTATGGAGGAGGGTTCACTAGACCACCAGGGATTTATTTAAAAAAAAGCAAAACATAGTGGGCGGGATTAGGAAGGGGATTAGTCAAAGATAGGGAGGGAGTGAGGTTCACTAGACCACTAGGGAAATGGTGTAATTCCGCCAGTTGCAGGCAAAATTCTTCCATTCTGGGCAGAATATCGCATTTTGCGGGCGAAATTCTTGCAGTTTCGCACCTGCAAAATTTTCTGCGTAATGCTCTGATTCCACGTAATATTTCATGTGGCAAAACTGCCAGTTTTGCTGGAATTTCACCCATGAAATAAAACTTCGGCACATATCTAATAGAGAGTTCCAGAATTCGGGTGCAGCGTGGGAAAAGGCCTGGGTCCCCATTTGCGTTTTACACCTGTGTATACTTAGAAGGGTTTGATCCCCAGATCAAAGGTTATAACATGGGTTAGCTAGTAACAGGATGTTAGCGAGAGATGATAGAATGCCGGTATGAATGATACTAGCTATAAGGCAACCAAAGGACAGAGATAGATGAGCAGAAGCGGAGGGCTAATTTAGGTCATTATAAAGTTTACAGTGGCGAGTGAGGAGGGAAGATGCTAAGGCATTGTGGCAAATACCGTTATAGGTGGCATCCCACTTTCGAAGGTAAGTTTTTGTGGATCCAGCATACATTTCTGAGCCGTAGGCAAGGGCAGGGAGTAGAACATCCTCCGCAATGACAATTCTGGCTGAGAGGATTAAAGCATAGCTTGTTCTATAGGCAATACCAATTTTGGAATTTCCAGCTCTACATGTCATGGAAATGTGACAGTCAAAGTCTAACGAGGGGTCAAACATGATCCCAAGATATTTTAATTAGCTAACATTCTCCAAAGGGGAACAATCAGCACTAGTAATAGACAGCTTCCCATTGCATTTCCTTAGTCTGGTGGTAGAGCCAAATAACATGGACTGTGTTTTACTATCATTTAGAACCAGGCTGTTTTCTGTGAGCCAGTTTTGTTTAATGAGGAAGTCAGATGTGAGAGTGGAATTTAGGTCGGTGATAGATTTTGCGCTATGATAGAGAACGAGATCATCTGCATAAAGCAGGGATAACAATTGGAAAAAAGTTTAGAGATGTCGTTGATAAAGAGAGTGAAAAGTAGAGGACCAAGGATAGAGCCCTGGGGGATGCCAATGTTTATAGTGGAGAGACCTGAAACAGCAGAGTTAAATTTGACCCCTTGTTTGCTATCAGACAAGTAACTGTTAAACCAAGAGACAATGTCAGTGGAGAAGCCTAGGGATAACATTTTAGCTAGGAGAAGTGGGTGGCTGGCCAGGTCAAATGCCTTTGTTAAATCTATTAAGAATTCCTCACATCTCTCCTGAATCTACCACTACCACTTGGAGGCAGTATAGCGCAGTGGTTTAAGACTCTGAGCTGCAAATCTGGTGACATCCAGCAGACCAGACCTGGGTTTGAATCCCACAGCTTCCACTTGCATACTGTGTGACGCTGAGCAAGTCACTTAACTTCCCTGTGCTCCCAGGTCGCACCTGTGAAAAAGTTTTCAGCTTAGTGTGCTACTCCTGGTTAAACAACTAAACTCCCCTCCAGTTTCATAGTATGTCCTCTTGTTCTTGAGCACTTCTTTTCCTGAAAAATAGTTCTCACCTGTACTTCGCCCCCAGGAGGCATTTCAAGTTCTCCATCATATCTTCCTCTCCTTCCTGTCTTCCAGGATGTACATACTGAGGTCCTTTAGTTTCTCCATTTAGGGCTTTTGATGGAGGCCCTGCACCATTTTAGTTGCCTTCATTTGGACCACCTCCACTCTGTCTGTGTCCTTCTAGAGATGTGATCTCCACAACTTAACACAGTATTTTAGGTGGGGTCTTCCCAACAATCTATATAAATGCAACAGCACTTCCCTCTTTCTGCTGGTGATACCCCTCCATATGCACCCCAGCATCCCAGTAGCCCTCCCGACTGCCTTGTTGCACTGCCCGGCCACCTTTAGGTCATCAGATATAATCACCCTGAGGTCTTATTCCTGCTTGGAAGGCACCAATACCACTCTATCCATTCTGTACTCTACCCCTGGGTTTCTGTTTCCTAAGTGCATTGTTTTACATAGCAACATAGAAATTGATGGCAGAAAAGGACCTATCAGTCCATCAAGTCTGTACTGTTGCTGATTTTTCTTACACATTTCTTTTCTTTTGCACTTTTCTACATTGAAGCCCAGCTGCTGGCCTGCCCTCGGCTCAGTCTGTTCCTAGCTTCTGTACAACAAGCTTTACAGGAAATATTCACCCTGCAGTTGCAACAGACTGAACATTTATTTCTCTTTATATTTTATATCCTAATAACCTAAAGGAACCGGCAATAAGGTATTTATTAAGAATCTTACTCCTAATGACTAAAAAGTGCATTACAAAAAGATGGGTTAAAGGAGAAATCCCATCTACAGAAGATTGGATGACCGCAGTGAGGAAGAAGATAAGAGGAGAAACAGATAGATTAGAAGAATCATGTACATCTCTGCCAAAGATCCTATTATCAGGCCATGGTAGCATGGTGCCAGCAGGCTGTCACCATACTTTGTGCTGTGCCACTAGAGCTCTTTGCTGAAAACCGCCCATAGGGGTAAAGCATGGCACACACTGGTTAGTGCTGTGGCCCCTATGGGTGACCTTCAGCCCAAGCAAGCAGATGAGCCCATTGGGCATGCATGACACTAAGGGGCCCTTTGCATGCCCATTATGGGCTTATCTGCATGAGAGCGCTACGGCAGAGAACACCGTGACAGGTCCCCCCCAAGCCCCGATTGCTGTCCATGTAAAAAACCAAAAATCATTGGTGGTCCAGCAGTCACTCCCTAGCCCTGATCCCCTTCTCAGTATGTTTTTTGAAATCAGAGGTGGTCCAGTGGTCCCTCCCCATCCCTGAGCTCTGTCCATGTAAAAACAAATAATCATTGGTGGTTCAGCGGTCCCTCCCTGGCCCTAATCCCCATTCTGGTAATATTATAAGAAACCCTGGTGGCCTAGCAGTCCCTCCCCTGTCCCAGTTCCCTCCCCGTATTGTTCATTGTAAGCAATGGTGGTACAACGATCCCCTCCCTGCCCCAATCCCTGTCCATGTAAAAATTAAATGCATCGGTGGTCCATCGGTCCCTCCCCATCCTTGATCTCTGTCCATGTAAAAACAAATAATCATTGGTGGTCCAGCGGTTCCTCCCTAGCCCCAGTCCTCTCCCCAGTCATTTTTGTTCAAATCATTGGTGGTCCAGCAGTCCCTCCTCAGCCCTGATTCCTGTCCATGTAAAAAAACTAAATCATTGGTGGTCCACCAGTCCCTCCTCAGCCCTGATCCCCTGGCATATATGTAATAAATGAAGTTCTGGTGGTCTAGCAGTCCCTTTCCTGTTCTCTGATTGCCATCCTGACTAAAAATCCATTACCCTGGTAGTCTAGTTGCCCCCCAACACTGGCAGGTAATGACCCACCACCCAGCTTCCCCTTCCCACCCAACCTGAGCTGGCAGCCTGCATAACCCTCCTCACACTGCCTTGGCCAGCTGCTGACTGAAATGTCACAGAGTGCATGCAGTATACAGTACACGGTCATTGTCAACCAAGGAGTGCTTACTGCATACTGTATGTGCTCCATGACAGTTCAATTGGTAGCCTGCCATGGCAGTGTGAGGAGGGTTGTGCCGGTCGCTGGCTTGGGTCAGGTGGGAGGGAGCGGGGTAGTGGGTCACTACCTGCTAGAGTGGGGAGCCACGAAACCTCCAGGGTAATGTATTTTTAGTCAGAACAGCTATTGGAGAATAGGGGAGGGACCACTAGACCACCAGGACTTCATTTATTAGTAATATACCAGGGGATCAGGGCTGAGGAATGGCTATTGGACCACCAATTATTTATTTTTTTACATGGACAGGGATCAAGGCCTGGGAGAGACCACTAGACCACCAGAGCTTACAACAAACAATGCTGTGGTGGGGATTGAGACATGGAGGGACTGCTAGATCACCAGGGTTTTTTATAATATTACCAGGATAGGGATTGGGGTTTGGGTGGGACTGCTGGACCACCAGGGTACCCAGCTCTTGACAGTGCATGGAGGACGTGTGGGGCTTCCACTCCCTCTGCACACTGTTAAGAGCTGGGTTTCAGAAGTGTTAAACTTCACCACATTTGCGGCTGTTTAGTGCCTCTGAAATATTTCCAATATTGTGCTGCGCTGCACATGCATGGGGCTCCCTCATTTGCATATGCATAGCATGTTAGAGTGCTCTATGATGCTGTTGGGGGTGCACCATGCATAGGTGGTCTTTCAAGATGGCAACACCCCTGATGGCTGGCACTATTCCTGGTTAGCGTGACACAAACCCAGTTTGTGCCACGGTAACCTTTTGAAAATGGAGGCCATAGACTGCAATTTACAAATCCAAAAAGACTCACCAACTATGCATAGGAATCACTGGTTAGTGTGATACCTTTCATTGGACCAACATATGTCTTGTACCAATATAGTATAGTTCACAAGCTTTTGGGTCCCCACAGGTCTTTTCTTCAGGTGTATTGTAAACTAAGCAAAAGATGCTGAAGAGATATATATATAGGTTAAATAATGTTCATCTACATGAGGTCTATTGCCCCTCTCTCACTGAGCCCACCACCCATTCCTCGTCAGCGGCGATGCAGCTCACCGCGAAGCCACCCAGCTGCCCGTCACGACCGACCGCGTGATGAATCCAGCTGATCTGCCATTGGTCCACAGTGTGACCAATGGGCATGCAGACTGCATCATATTGAAAGACAAGCCGAGATATGTGAATGAATCCATCACATATCTGGACCGCGTAAGTGCAGTACGGTCTACCGCTCATTGGTCCACGCTGTGGACCAATGGGTGCACAGCTTACTGTATGAAGTTAGTTGGGTGGGCGGCCGGGCTGCAAGGTGGAGAGAGCTGCCACCCGCCGCTGACTGGGGAAAGAGGGGTGGTGGGGCTCAGTGGACGGGTGGGGAGGGGGGTACCGCTGGACCACCAGGGATGATTTGGACATTTACATATTAATACCTATGCCCGCGATGGGCCTGGGAGTGGTCCACTGGACCACCAGGGATATTGGACGATTTTAATTTAATACTTATGCCTGCGATCGGGCTGGAAGCGGTCCACTGGACCACCAGGGATATTATTCTTTATTCTGAGCCCACGATCAGGCAGGATTTGGTCCACTGGACAACCGGGGATATAATTCATTATTCTGAGCCCGCGATCTGGCAGGATTCAGTCCACTGGACCACCAGGGATGGTGTTTTCTACATAGCCCGCGCTATCGACATTGGGGCATTTGCCACCGAGGGAGGTAGGGGTGTCGGCCCTGATGGCTGCAGCCTGGGGCAGGCGCCAGGAGAAAGTCACCAGGGATTGACACACCTGCATGCAAATGGTTCATAATGACATGCTAATGGCCCCATTTGCACCTTGCATGCATTATGGCCCCATTTGCATGTCCACCGCTGAATATCGTGGTTGCTGTGCCTAGCACAATGGCACTCGCGCTAGTGCATCCCCCTGTTCCTCTCTGGCCACTTGCTCTGGCGCAGTGCCACTGCACCATGTTGAATGCGGGTGGCCACAGTGTCATATTCAACGGTGCTGAGCCATGGCGCAGCACCATTGAGGTTACTATTTAATCCGCTACAATTATCTATTTTGGTCACCCTTTAGGGGGTGACAATATTTGTGAATGATAACCTATATGGTCATTACTAATGACGGATCGTTTTGTCAATTAGTATTATTGTTTAATCCTAATTTCTTGTCATGTATGATTCTCTCTATGTTATACTCTGCCATGTGTGTATGACTTGCCGTAAGTCAACAATAAAAATGTTTAACTACACAAGTGGGTTCACTGACTAGTTGCCTGAGGAAAGCACCCTGCAGGGAGTCCAGGATGTCCTTGTTGATAGCTGAAGCTGCTGTTGGGAGGTTCCAATCTACATCTAGCAGGTTGACGTTTCCCATTAGCATCACTGGCCCCTTGTCTGCCATCTTGACAATAGCTTCCACCAGTACCTTATCTAACTCCTCCCCTGTGCTGGAGGTCTGTAAATTGTGCCACTGCGAATAGAGGCTCCATTTCCTGTCTCTAGGGTGACCCACAGTACCCTCGCTCCCCTCTGTATTCCCTGTGTCTCTGTTGCTTTTACACCCTCTCTCACATAAAGCACCACACCCCCTTCTTTCTTCCTTACCCTGTCCTTCCTGAACAGAGTAAACAGAGTATAGCCTGGTATGACCATGTCCCAGTCATGGTTTTCAGTGCACCATGACTCAGAAATGGCCACAATATCCAGATTGACCTCTGCCATTATGGCCTCTCTGTCTGGAATCTTATTTTCTAGACTTCTAGCATTTGAACACATGGCCTTCCAGATTTATTACCACTCTGCATGGTATCCCGTTCTTTCCTTCTTGACCTCTCTCCTTCTCCCCTTCTTTTTTAAAGCTTTCATTCCCAGCCCACTTCATTTCTACCACCCTTCATTCTGTATTAATTTCTACCCAGAAGGATTCCATTCCCCATGGGTTCTCTCTACTTTCTGCTTCAACCTGTGGGGAGGCAGTTACTGCCTCCCCGATTTCTTTTGCCACCTCCCTCGGCTAGTCTAAATGTTTATTAAAGTAACATCTAAACTATCCTGTTAAGCATCCCCTGACAATTATTGACCTGTTTCTGTTCATTGTCCTCCCACCCACCCTTCCTTTTAAGTCCTTTTTACCCTTCCTTTTATGTGTTCTTACTATCGTAACATAAATCATTTTTAAACAATGCCACAAAACCTCGGAGTGTGGGGCAGAGTGGGACTTCAGGAAATGGAGACCAGAAAAGGAAAAGTATCTGGTGGCTGGCTCCTCCAAGTCAGTAGTTACAATCTCTTCCACTTCAAGTACAGCAAGCAGAAACACTTCTAAACATGGACTGTTTAAGTCTAATTGTGGTAAGGTACCAGTGGGGAGCTAGGGGATGTTTTTTCAAAATGAGCACAATTGTTCTCTTTTAACAACAATAAAAAAAGTCTAGGGATGCATCAACTGAACAAAGGTGTGTGAGAGGAGACCTCTTAATGATGTTTAAAATAATGAATGATACAATGTTGAACTGAAAAGGGAAATGGGATTGGAGATTCATAATAAACCTGTCAGCCTTAGATCATACAAAAAACAAATTATGCTAGAACACACTACAAAGAATAAGAAGCTACATACCTTCTCACAGTGGATGGGAAGGTTGTGGAATACTCATCCAGATGATAGAAAGCAGTAATATAGATATATTTAAATACAAATCAGGCAAATATCTACTAAATGGGTAGGGGGGCTACATTGGACCTACTAATGTGGGTAGACAGACATAAAGGACCTCAAGCTTTCTTCTGTCTACTACGCAGTGTAAATATTTTCAGTCTCCTGCATATTAATATTCAGGTTAAAAAAAACAACAACAATAACTTACAACCAAGCAAGTTTCATTACAAATTAGTGAGACACAATCTTTGTTTAGCACTTTTGGACTTTGAAGGTGAATAAACACAGTTGTAGTAAATGTGCTTAAATTCACAAGAAGCAGGACTACACTATTCGTTATAAAATAAACTAATCATGACATTTGCAAATCACTGTACTTTATATTAAAACACACATCATGAGGACATCTACAGTGACTGAGTCATCATTACTAGCCAGAGATGTTGACGTAGTCATTACAGATTTTCCCTCTCCAGAGAAGGTTGCTATCTGTAATGGGAGTGAATCATTTTCACTCTGATTGCTTCTGGTTGGTTAAGAGTGTTGTAGTTGTATTCCAGACAGAGAGATAGAGAAAACATCTGTCGACATGTATAAATTTGGGGGTTCATTAAATTAGCTTTCCTGCAAAGAACTGCCTGGCAGTCAATCCCCGTATCCTAAAGTGGAAGCAGAGAGTAGGTGAGTGACCCCTTTTACTTTGATCGTTTCTTGCTGTGTAAGCGTGGGGTAGTTTTATTCCAGAGAGGGGATGCCTGAATTTATACAAGCCGAATGATGTTCTCTCTCTAGACTACAACTAACCCACTGTTAAGTACTTTATTTATTCTCATGCCTCCAAAGTGACCCTTAATAAGTGTGAGGTGTTCTACAACATCTGCCACATCTCCCCATTCTCCCCATGCCTTATGCACCACTGCTCCCTCTGTGCTTCTCTCGATGACTCTCTCCTCTGTGGAACAATCCTGCTCTTTATTGACAAGTTATTAAGATCTCCTGCTCCACCCATACCCTCTTCCTTTCTCCTTGACAAGCCTAGTCTGTTAGATCTGCTGATGCAGCCCTTTTACATGTTTCAAAATGCTCATCTAAGATGTGGGTACAGGCCTTCTCTGTCTTTGCCCCAAAATACTGGAATGCCCTTCCTCTTGAAATTCATTCTCATCAAACATGCTCTTCAAAGATGCCCTCTGTAGGCATATGTTGGGGTTGTCATTATGTTGCTGTGCAGAGTATCTCACAAGATCTCTTTCTGTTCCATGGCAAAGTACCTTGATCACACAGCTGTATTACGGATTAATTTCCCTCTGCCATTTCTAACTTTAAGTTTATTCCAAGCCTGGAAGGCTTTATACTTATTTATGTATTCTTTGGTTGTATATTTCTGCAATCTAGGCTATGCCTGTTTCATGATTACATTGTTTATCATTGATAGTCAACCCTGGCCCTATCTCAAATATGTATTTTTCTTGTGTTATTGATTCCTGATGTACTCTCCCAGGTCATACCTGAAAATAGGCATTTACTCATCTGGTGTATCCTACCCAGCAGACAAAAACTAAATAAAATAAACTAGGTCCTAAAAATAAAACTGGGGGCTTGACAATATGGGCTGTGTCTAGTTCTTGTCTGCAAGGCATGCTCTATAAGCAAATATCTAAAGAGTAATTCTGCACTTCAGCATGTACTTTCACAAGTAAGATAGTTCCGCTATTTTAATTTACTAGAGAATACATTTTTTATTGTCAATGTTGCTTTCCAAGATTTTCAGCACATCTTTGTAGTATATCTAAAAAGTCTGTATAAAAACATTTGCTTCTCCCTTATTAACCTCATAGTGCCTTTGTTTATGACATCATAGTGCTCACCATGACAACAGACTGTAATGTCACAAACAGCAATTGTGTGGTTAGCAGGGAGAGTCATACATTTGAAAGACTCAGAGAAATAAATGCTGTATTATCTGAAATATTTAGTAAACCAACAGTAAGGAAAACTTAAGCAAGTTCTGGTCAGAGACACTACGTCTACTAATGCAGTCACTTGATAAGGACCATGTCACAGTATCAGTTTCAGTATCGGAAGTCAGTGCATGTCAACATGTAGATGGGGTAAGTGATGTCAGCATTTCAAAACTTGACACATGCCGACTGCCGATACTGAAGAAAAAGAAAATCTATGAAATGGTTCTATCAAGGAACTGCATTAGCACCCATAGTGGCTCTGACCAGAGTTTGCTTATAAGTTGACATGGTGGTGTCTGAGGGTCTTTTACTCTCCCCTGTATACCAACATTGGGAAAAGGTGACATCCAAAGTGTTCTTGCTAGGGTTGGCATTTGTGTCTCATGTTAACCAAATGTAAAAACAGAACCCATTTTACTACTAAACAAAAAAAAATACAGTTTTTCTTAATGATTTTTATTTTTTTTTAGTAGTAAACCTTTACTTTTTTTTCTGATGTGCCCCGGTCCACACCCTATGCTCTTGCGTAGCATAAATCCTCCACCCCCAGTGGGAGCTTAGCTTACCTGTGGCCCTGTTCATGTGGCCCAGCAGTGCCATCAACCTCTGCAAGCATTGTTTCTTTTCTGACTGGCAGCTGTCCGTCTTCACTCTCCTACCCTCTCCTGAATTGTATCATGGCTGGGGAGCACAGGAAAAGTCATCAGGTGCCTCAGTGCACCCATTTCACATGCAGTTTATGAGCCCTTCAAGGAATCTGTTCCTACAGCACCCCAAGAGCTCTGAAAATTGGGGGTGGGAAATACATCATGAATAATCATTCCGGGGGGGCAGGGTTTACAGTAAGCAAGAGGGTGCTGTAGGCTGTGGACCGACAGGACACAGGGAAAATGTAGGGTTTTACTTTTTAAAAAATGTCCTGTTTCTCTTACCGACTTTTGTGACTGGCTGAGGAGGAAAGGGTGGGAAGGCGAGCAGGTCATCAACTGTTTCTCTTCATGACTTTTCAGGAATTTGTAAGGTCACGGGGCAAGGAAGAAAGGTGTGTGTGTGGGAAGGTGAGCCGGTCACCATTCACTGAAGAATGTTGCTATGTTTTGAGTCATGTGTGGATCTACAGGGCACAGGGGAACAAGTAAGGTTTTACTTAAAAAAATAAACTGTGTCTCTTAACATCTTTTCAGGAATTTGTAAGGTAACCAGCCAAGGAGGAAAGGTAGTGGGGCGAGCTGGTTGTCAGTTGCAGAAGAATGTTGTCTTTTGAGTCAGGCATCCTTTACAGACATCAGGAGGAGTATGGCATCAGCATTTCTGTAGTGTAATTGCTGTCTGTAACAGTTTTAGGAGTCCAGAGGGCATGTTATCATCATGCTGAATCCAGTGTTGCTCTGTCTCTTCAGTAAATGATGAGGGCCAGTGCGCTGCCAGCCAACAGTACAAGAAAATAATACAACGGCCGAGGGGAAGGGGAGAGGCACGAACGAACAACACTGTGGCGAATGCAGAGGACCGCATATGGTTCAGCTCCACTGTGGAAGGACACAATCTAGGTATACGATCCTGTGCTTCCACAGCTCCCTTCTTTCTCTGTGTAATAGCAAGACAGCATCATAGCTCTGCTACGCAGCAAAAAAATAACAAATAACTAGAAAACAATAATGTTAAAACATAATTGGTGTAAATAAATAACAAATAACTAGAAAACAATAACGTTAAAACATAATTGGTGTAACTCTAGTGTTTTCCAGCTTTTTATTCATACTAGAGAGTTGTTCTTTAAACTTATCAATTGCTGGCAACTGTTGCTCTTACAATTCTTGAAAGCTTTTGAAGCTGTTCATTTATAGTCTCGTTAACTTGTACTATAAAATGTCATGGAATTTTTCTGAGTTCTAATTTTTGAAAGTTATCCTGACAGGAACGTTAAGAGGACCTGAGATGCTTAATGTGTGTGGGGTCACAGAAAGAAAACATATTTGCATACAATGTTATACAGTATTTATTTTTCCATAGTGTGTCATAAATACAATGTCTTGATTCAGCCCATTACAGTTTCAGTTAAACTGAACATAGAAAAATGGCAGCAGAAGGAAACCCAGGGTCCATCAAGTCTGCCTATGAGATGTCCAGGACTTAGCAATTGTCCTGGAGGGGCTACCCCCACCCTAAATTATTAAATACTTGCTTTATCATTTCAAAGTTGTGCTCTAGCTTTGTCCCACCTATGCTTGAAACTTGTCAAAGTCTGTGCCCCCACCACCTCCGCTGGCAGACTATTCCATGGCTGTACTACTCTTTCTTTGAAGTAGTATTTCCTTATATCCCTCCTGAAACTCCTCCCCCCAGCTTCTATTCATGCCCTCCAGTTGTTTTGCTGGTGACACTATGGAACAGTTCCTCAGTGTCAAGCACTTTGTTTATGCCTTTTAGGAACTTGAATGTTTCTGTCATATCGCCTCTCTCCTTCCTGAATTCCAGTGAGTACATATTCAATGCTGCTAGCCGTTCCTCATAGGGAAGTCCTCTTTGTCCCACTCCTCTGCACCAATTCCAACCTGTCCATATCAATATTCAAGTGCAGTCTCTAAAATGGAACACAGTACTCTAGGTGTGGTTTAACTAGGGATCTGTAGCGGGAGTTGATCACTTCCCTCTTCCTGCTATTAATCCCCTTGCCTATTCACCCTACTGTATGCTTTAGCACATTACCTCATCTGCTTCATGGTGTCCATAATAATGATCCCTTGGTCCTTCTTTTCCTGAAAGGTGTTCAGTTTAACCCCATTACGTCAATATTCTGTCCCTGGGTTCCCTTTACTGAGATGCACCACTTTGCACTTTTTGTGTTGAATTTCAGCTGTCACAGATTTGATCATCTTTACAATTTTTGGAGGTCTTGTTAATAATAATAATAATTCTTTATTTATAATGCGCCTTTCAAAACCAAGGCGCATAACAATCAGAGCAATTAAAACATATAAAAACATCATCACATTCAATAAATACAAACATGTCAGCCAACATCTTCACTGTATGCCTTATTCCATAGCAATGTTTTTAGGGCCTGGTTGAATCCCCCCAGTCATGCACTCCTTCACCCGACGGGTTGAGAATTCCAGAGGGTCGGTGCCAAGAACATAAATGCTAGGGTTACCGCAGATTTTAAAGTCACCCTCGGAGTCTCTAGTAACCCTTCGTTGGCTGAGCGAAGTGGTCGCTCAGGGTGATTAGGTGTCAGGAGCTCTTTTAGGCAGTCAGGGCCCAGTCCGTGTAGTGCTTTGTATGTCAGTAACCCGACTTTGAAGGAGATCCGCCACTGGACCGGCAGCCAGTGCAGTTCCCACAGCACCGGTGTAATATGGGAAGATCTCGAAATCCCCATCAATAACCAGTCTGTTCAGTTCTGCACCAGCTGCAAGCAATGGATATTAACCCCCGGTAGCCCAAAGTAAAGCGAGTTGCAGTAATCTTAGCGTGTGGTCACAAAGGCATGAATCAACGTAGGCAGATCGACGGACAGAACAAGGTGCTTGGTCCTGGAGATGTTTCTTAGGTGGTAAAAAGATGCCTTTACGATGGCCAACACCTGCACTCAAAGTGTCAGTCCTGCATCTAACAACACCCCCGGGTCTCACACCTGTTCAGAGGCTTGGAGCTCAGCATCTCCCAGGAACAATCCTAAGGAGCAGTTTGCTCTAGCCCACCTATCCGTGGCCTGGATCCAAAACCATCACCTCTGTCTCTCCTGGGTTCAGCTTCAACCAACTGGACTTCATACAATCTTGATTTTCATCGAGGCAGTTATTAATGAGACTGCTCCTTCCTGGTTGGGAGCAAAGACAGGTAGAGCTGGGTATCATCGGCATATTTTATTTTATTTAGTTTTTGTTGACCGGTAAGTGCACTAGACAAATCCTGCCTATTTTCAGGCACGACCCAGGGAGGGGATACAGATGATAATTTGCATGTCTCAATGGGGCTGGACACCATTTCAGAAATCTGTGTTCTCCCACTGACCTCCTGGCAAAGCTCACCATGGTACAATGACAAGCTTAAGTGGTTGAAGGCAACAGGATGGAGTATGGAGACTTTATGGAAGAGATCTGCCTCACTGGACAACAGGATGACCCTAGGGTTTCACAATGGTGACGATCCAAGGTCAGTAACTTTGAAAAGGCAGAATTCCTGCCACAGGTTGTTGCCTAATGAAAGAACAAGTTGACCCAATTTTTCTGCACTGTATATGGGTTCATTCATCCTGCCTGTCCAAAGCCTTGAGAGCTTTGTCTCAAAGATATGACAGGTTGGCCAGTTCTTCCCGGACAAGAGTGTCCTCCTTCAGGGCCAGGATCACTACAGGTGGCCTGTTAGGGACTAGCAGTGGTTGATGTGAGAGGCACAGGGTGCACTGTGGGTCTGAGATGAGTTTCAGCTAATTTTTGTAAACAGTGTGCTTGAGGTGGTCTCTGGGCAGGTCCCATATGCTGTGAGGTGGACACTGGGCCAATATGGCTCCTGGTGGCCTGCTGCAAGACCCTGAGACCAATGTTCACTGGCACTGTCCAGTGTTCCCTCTCAGAGGGTTGTTTCCCTGCGGCTCTTAAAAAAGCCTCGGTGAGACCCCTCTTGAAGAAACATTCTCTGGACCTGCAGGAGCTAGCAAACCAAGGATCTGTCTCAAACCTTCCCTTTCTAGGGAAGACTATGACGACACAGCTTGAGGCACATTCCAAAAAATCTTTGGCATCCACAAGCCATTATAGTTGGTTTCAGCCTTAGCACAGTACAGACTGTGCTCATAAAGGTGTTCAATGACCTGCTCTTGGTGAGGGATGCAGGAAATGCTCTATTGTCATTCTTTTCAATCCCTCATCTGCATGTAACACCATGGATCATGGGATACTGATGGAAAGCCTTGTGAAATATGGGGACTCACTGGGATAGCCTTTGAAATGGTTTGAGTCCTTCCTGTCTGCTAGACTGAAGAAGGTTGTGATGGGGATTTTCTTGTTGCAGCTAGCTGTGGTCAGCTTTGGGGTTCTAAAGGTCAGTTCTATCACCCATGTTTTCAGAGTATACATGCTACCATTAGGACAAGTCATTAGACAGTACAGCATGGTTTTCAGTGCTAAGCAGATAATGCTCAACCCTACTGGACTTTACACCTGACAGTTAGACATCAGTCTCTATTCTTGAGCGATATCTTCTAGAGATCATGGACTAGATGGCACCTAGCTGACTGAACTTAAACCACCTGACCAAGACATAGGTGTTACTAGTGAAAACAGGACCTTGAGAGTCAGCTGCCTGGGGGGCCATTGTATGGCCATCTTTAAATGACTCCATTCTGGTGGTTTTGGACAGTGTTAAGTATCTGGGCATTATGTTGGACTCTGGGCTGGAAGGGGAAGCGCAGTCCCTGGGTACAAAGAACAAAATGGCTGGGGAGGATGATCAGAAATAGGTGAATTGGGGCAAGAAGGGTTGAGTACAGTGGAGAACACGGGGGGAGAAACAGCGACAATACAAGGGAACATTATGCAGGAGGATGAAGGAGAGAGAGAAGATGGGAGGGAAGAAGGAGGTGTCTTTGTGCTGGGGACTCGATACTAAGAGGGTCAGGTGGGACAGCAAAGAGAGAGGCACAGTAGAATATGGGTAGAAGCCATGCCAGGAATGAAGGCAGAAAGGGTCAGGCAATCCGTGCTAAGGTATACAAGGAGGGAAGGAAAGGGCTCATCTAATGATATACCTAGAGATGAATGACCTGGCTGATGGGACAGTAGGGGAGGTAAAGTGGAGGTCTGAGGAACTGGGACCTCTGTGTGAGGAAAGACAGATCTGTCACCTTCTCAGAGTGCGATCTATTCCGGGGCAAGTATGGCAGAAAAAGGGAAAATTCAAGAGTTTAACGAATAGCTAGGGACCTGGTGTCGGGAAAAGGGGTACAGGCTAGTAGAAGGGTGGGGGTGGGCCTGGGAGAACAGTAGTCTGTACGCAAAAGACAGACTGTACCTAAATGAGGAAGGAAAAAATGTACTGAAGGCAAGAATAGGGAAGCACATTGAGGTGCATTTAAACTAGGAGGGGGGTAGCAGGATGGATAGAGGAGTTCAGAGGCCTAGTGATTGAAACCAAATGTGCTTACCCCCCATGACAGCAAGGTAAGGAGGAAGACAACTACTAAGGGAGCAGACATAATGGGGAGAGAGGCTGGGGAAGGGGAGGGGAGAGATAAGAGTTGGAGGGTGGTAACACTAAATGCTAGGTGTCTGGGGAATAAGGGGGCAGAACTACAAGCCCTCCTGGAAGAGGGGGGAGTGGACTTGGCGGTTATAACTGAGACATGGGCCACCCAAATCCACGACTAGGACATAACGGTTCTGGGGTACAGATTACACTGGAAGGATATGAAAAGGGGGAGGGGAGGCACTGTACGTAAAGGAGGGATTAAAATGTGCAAGAGAGGAGCGAGATGAAGGAGATACAGAAGCACTGTGGGTGCAACTACAGGATCCCAAAAATAGATCACTAAGACTGGGGGTGGTGTACAGGCCACCCTCTCATTCTGAAGGGATGGACAGGATACTGGCAGAACAGATCAGGAGGAACTGTGGGAAGGGGGGGATGGTGATATTAGGGGACTTCAATCTGTCGGGGGTGGAGTGAGACACACCTACCACAAGAACAGAAGGAAGCAGGTAATGCTGGATGCCTTCCAGGAAAACTTTCTAGTATAGTTGGTCAAGGAACCAACTAGGGAAAGGAACACCCTTGACCTCGTACTTACAGATGGGGAGTGGGTGAGGAATGTGAGGGTGGAGGAACTACTGGGGGTGGGGAGTGACCACCAGACAGTATGGTTCCAATTACAGATGGCTAAGGGGGGCATCTGGCACGAGGGTGCTGGATTTCAGGAACATCAACTTTAAGATGATGAGGGAAGTGGTACAGAGGTTCCTGTGCAAAATTCAACCGGGTATGGACACACAACAAGGTGGGAACTGATAAGACAGGGGATAGTGGAGGCAACAGAAACTTGCTGTGGGGCCCAGACTAAGAAGGCTAGGGGAAAGAAACCCAGCTGGATAAGCAAAGAGGTGTTAGACAGGGTGAGGAGGAAAAGGGCAGCTTACAGGAGATGCACAAAATCGGGGAGGGAGGAGGATAGGGAGGAATATCTGCAAGAAGTAAAGGAAGTGACCAGGAGGGTCAGGGCAGCCAAGGTGGCAAGAGAACTCAGGCTGGCACAGGGCATAAAAAAGGGGAAAAAGATTTCTTTAGGTACATCAGGGAGAAAAGAAGCTGTAAGGACCAAATTGCAAGAATTAAGAAGGAGGGGGGATGGGTGAAAGAGGGGGGTGAAAAGGCAGAAATGCTCAATGACTACTTCTGTTCAGTCTTTATGAAAGAAAGGAAAGGGGCACTACCCATAGTAGGTGGAAGGATAGAAACAGATGGGGGGATGATGGATGGAGAAATCACAGTGGGGAGGGAGCTGGAGGGATAAAGAGCATTGAGGGTAGACAAGGCACCAGGACCAGATGGAGTACATCGAAGAATGCTGAAGGAGCTGGCAGAGACCCTAGCAGGACCCTTGGCAGAATTATTAAATTCATCTCTAGACACAGGATGCATACCCTGTGACTGGAGACTGGCTCACCTGGTTCCCCTCCACAAGAGTGGACCCAAGGATGAACCGGGAAACTATAGGCCAGTAAGTCTAATGTCCATAGTGGGAAAGCTAATGGAGGCCATCCTAAAGGAGAGGCTAGTGACACTACTGGAGGTGAACGGGTGCAGGACGGAGGCAGCATGGCGTCATCAAGGGAAGGTCATGCCAGACCAGCCTGGTGGAATACTATGACTGGGTGACTTGGCAAATTGACTGGGGCCATGCAGTGGATGTCGTGTATCTACACTTCAGTACGGCCTTGATTCAGCAACGCATGGGAGACTTGGAAGCATTATATGGGGGCACAGGGGCAAGAGCAAAACTGGTGGAGTGGGTGGAGAACTGTCTAAAATATAGGCAGCAAAGGGTGGTGGTAGGTGGGGAATACTCATCCTCTAAACCTGTGACAAGTGGTGTTCAACAGGATTCAGTGTTGGGCCCTGTGCTATTTCCCATGTTTATTGCAGACATCTCAGAGGGCATCAGCAGCAAAATCAGCCTATTTGCAGATGACACCAAGATGGGAACAGTGGTGGACAACCAGATTGAGTGGCAGGGGCTACAGGAGGATCTGGGAAGGCTAGAGGCATGGTCTGACAGATGGCAACTGGGATTCAATGCAAAAAAATGCAAGGTACTGCACTTCAGAACAAAAAATCCGAGAAAAAGCTACCATCGGGGGGGGGGGTGGCAGGAGCTAACAGAAGAGAGAAAGAATATGGGGGTGCTCATCACGGAGCAATGGACAATTCTGCACAATGCAGAAAGGCAGCAACAATGGCCAACAAAATGCTGGGGTGCTTTCCAAGGGGTATTACCTCGACAAGAAGAGGCAGTACTAGTGCCTGTACCTAAAAAAGGACATTAGGCTGCTGGACGGGGTGCAGCACAGGGTAATGAAGATGATTCAGGGCTTGGGGAGTTATCATGAGGTCAGACTAAGAGAGTTAAACATGTACACATTGGAGGAGAGGAGGGGGGGGACATGATTGAGACTTTCAGATACATGAAGGATAATCAAAACAGATGCAAAGGGTCTATTCAGAAGGAGGATGGGAGAGACATTAGGGCCATGACATGAGATTGGAGGGTAGATTCAGGAGGGATTAGGATGCATTTCTTTATGAAGAGGATGCTGGCAAAGTGGAACACACTACCAGCTGAGGTGGTGGCATGTAACACAGTGGAATGCTTCAAGAAGGGTGGGACAGGGCAAGGGAGGTAAAGGAGGTAAGGGAGGAGGAGGGCAGCTGACTGTTGGGAGCTGGTTGCAATCTCGAGCAGCCTAGATAGAACAGGATGGCCTTTCTGCTGGCAACTTTCATATGTTTGTATGTTCATAAAACATCATGTGCTGGCTGTGGTCTACAGTAGATTCTTCACTTAACAAACATCACCCAGATTAGATCCTATCTGATGCAAGAGGATATGGTGAGCCTGCATTTGTGACCTAGAGGCTTGACAACTGTGTTGCTCGTTACCTAGGGCTATCAGGAGGATTGAAGCACCTCCTACATCTGGTGCAGAATGCCACAGCCAGGCTGATCTCTGGATCATTCTTTTCAGAACATATTATACCTGTGATGTGACGGCTGCACTGACTTCCAGTCAGGCAGTGCAACATCTTTAAGATTGCATTGTTACTGACAAGGCTCTCCATGGTTTGGGGCCAGGCTACCTAAAGGCCTGGCCTGCACTAACTACTCACTCCTCCCCACCAAGGTGTGTCTTTGGCAATCCCAATGATGCATCTTAAAACCTTAGGGCAATAGGGTGTTCTCAATGGTGATGCCATCTGTCTGGAACTCACTCAACACCTTAAGAGTCCCCCTTGGTGGAGGCTTTTAAAAAGGGGCTGAAATGTCATCTTTTTAAGCTACTGTTCAAGCTATCAGAATAGGCCACTGTCTCAGTGCTTTTTGTATAAATACTAAATGTTATTGATTTGTGTTATTTATACATCATGATTGTTAGCTGAAGTTGTTTTCTGACCTGTACAACGCTCTGAACTTTTTAAGGATAGGGCACTGTATAAAATAAAATGCCTTGCCTTGCCCAAGAAGTTTTTGAAATGAATTGAAGGTAAAAGGGGGGTATCCGTCCCCCTGCAATTTGATTTGTTAATATCAGTCATTGGACAGACATACCACAGAGTCTAATGGGTGTTGATACATCATCTCACTACTACTGCAGCACCTGGGAATAACTGAGATTTCACAAATCTGCAGACACCTGGATTAGTTAGGAGGTATTACTAACAGCAAAAGTAAACTAAAGAAATGTTTACTGTATGTCCCCAGCTCTGTAGAAATAGAGCTGATTGGTGACAAGAAAACACTTTCAATATGAGAGAGGGCAATGCTACTTTAAAATCTTAATACCCTTGTCAAAACTGATGAGTATACTAGGTGTGTCATTTCACTTGTATGCAGATGACACACAGCTGTACATTACAATTAAGTCCTGGATAATGTGTCTGCTATACCTGTTCCTTGTTTGAAAGAAATTAAGATCTGGATGAATCCCAGATGCACATGTTCCCAGGCTAAATCCTGCAAAAACTGTCCTCATAATTTGTGCCTGCCACCTTATTTGATTTTTCCTTAAACTCGCATGTTTCAAGAATAATCAAAGCTGGGTTTTATTGATACATATTTTATCAAAGCTGCAAAATGTGATGTGTTATCCTCAGCTGTCAATTCTGGTTCATGCATTTATCACGAATCACCTTGATTACTGGAATTCACTGTGTAGTGGGCTTGCAAAGGTAACTTTGGACAGACTGCAGCACCTTCAAAATGCTGCAGCACATGTCCTAAGTAAGTGATATATGACCTGACAGGTTGTGGGTGCAAGGGATATCTTACATCCTGATGGGTCATATCACTAAGAAAATGGGTTGTGTTGTGTGAAAAGTTTGGGGTGCTGTGAGAAATGCCCAATGAATAGTGCAGTCAAACAGCAGAGAGCAGAATGGAGGATTGCAGTATTGGCAACATAAGCTGCAAGAGGAAGTGTGAACCATATGTCGGCTCTCTTTTAGCATATCAGCTTTCTTTTTTTTTTTTGCTTCACAGTGTGGTGTTGCCTGATAGATGTATGGGTAAAGAATGCTGTTGGCAAAACCCAGACATGCATTTCTCATGCCCATTTTCTAATAAATTTTAAAATGCATGATCACACCACTCCCATCCTGAGGTCAGTTTACAGACACCCAGTCCAGCAGAGGAATGATTTTATGGTCCTTACACTGGTCTGCAAGGCTCTTCTTAGCTTTGCTCCTGGGTACAGAGTTGCTGGTCCCAATCCGTGCATACAGAGCAATCTGGTCCAGCTCCCTAGCTTTACTTTTAGTCCTTAAAATCAACCTGATGACTGCAGGAGACCAAGCTTTCCTTTGTTTATGGTCTGAAATGTTGGAACACTTTATCACTCGGTATCTGCTTTGCAGAGAGAATGGCATATCCAGAGCCCAAGATACATGTCTGAGCTAGAAACTGCGTGGGGATCCATTGTTAATCTATGCCATTCTGCCTTCTAAATCTCATTTTCAAATCCAGTGTACTGCAGTATACCTTACTAATGTATGCTCTATCGAAATCAGCTTGTACCCAGATGAAGATTGCCTTCAAACTGGCAAAACATACAAGATACAGCACTGGCAATAGGGATGGGCCCACTAAGCAGCAGCACTGAGTCACCACAAGAGCAGTATCAGCTGAACCTGCCAACACCACACAGCCAGCTGCTATGGCTACCTCTCCACTCAAGTTCTCTCTTGAACAGTTTGGTTATGACCTGAAGAATGAGGCCCAGGCAGGCTCTGAAAATATTACAGCTCAATATTCCCATCTGCAACTAACTGAATTCACTTAGATGGGTGACTCCAACGGTAAGTGACTGGATGATTCTGAGGCCCAGTTAAATGAGCAAGAGGAGAACAACCGAGACCTCACTGCTGAATTGTTCTCTGCCCAAAAAACAGTTTTATTTATTCATTTAGTTTTTGTTTACCTGGTAGGTGCACTAAACAGAGACTGTCTATTTTAGGTATGACCCAGGAGAGTTACAAAAGCCAGAGAATACATGTACAAAAGATAACACGAGGATAATACAACATAGGAAAAAAATGCTAAAGGAAATTAACACAAAACTCACATGACATTGGGAAGCAAACATATAAGCAGTACAGGTGTCACATAAAGTTCCTAAGTACTAAGAGCCTTAACTGCAGGAATACTTAAAGGTATGGGAGTTAGAAGGAAGAAATCAAGGTACAGCACAGGAGCATTTGTCATTGGCAAGGAGAAAAGAGTAAAAATCCTTCTTAAAGGTCTGGTGTGACTGGAAGAATCTGATGTGATACAGGAGGGAGTTCCAGAGCCTCGATGCAGATGAGGCAAAAACATGTTCACCCATTTTGGATGCACATCGTGAAGTATGCAGAAGCGGCCTCTCTGCTGATCTCAATGGGTATGACTGAGTTTAGGCATACCATATTCGCAAGGGACTCAGGTGCTCCAGCATGGATAATGTTATCTATAAGGCAGCCAACTGTGTAAGTACGAGTGGAAGAGGGGACAGCTACCCTAGACTGGAGTAGAGCATACAGTGACAGATAATTTTCAGGACAGCAAGAGCGGCTTTGACATTATTGAGCAGGTGTCCCATTTCTTTAGAGCACTTTTGTTAGAGTCCAGGAATGCCACAAGGCCATAGGTAGATTAGGCCTGAGGACCCTCTGAGCAATAGCGAGTCTAGTAGCAGTTGTTATTGATGACCTAATTTTATACACTATGCCCAGTTTGATGTTGAGCAATTTGCAAGTGTTAGCTATACAAAGGCTGAAATCAAGCGAAGGGTCAGGATGACTCCCAGATACTTAACATGATCAACTACTTCCAGGAGGTCATAGAGATGTTGCGAAATAAAATTTCTTGAAATTGCAGAGGAAATGGCACAATTTCACCCCAATTAAACCCACAAATGGGTATCACTCCTGAGCCCCACTCCTAGTCTAGTGGTCTCTCCACCCCCACGAGGCTCACTGGGCCAAAATTTAGGATCTCGCTGGTGTCCAGTGGTTGCACCCCCACCCTGGCTGATCTCCAGCTGAAATTAAATAAAAGCCCTCCTCCCTCGAGTTACCCTCATGTCCCTCCCAAGTCCTCCCAACTTTCCTTTAGTAAAAAATTAATAAATAACTAAAATGTCCAACTCCTTGTGTCTAGTTGACCCCACCCTCAGCAGATAGCTCCCCGCTCCCCGCTCCCCCCAGTACCCCAATCAGGCCACCAGCACAGCCCTCATTCACCTCCATGGCGGCCCGGCCTGACTGGTGCTTCAGTAAAGTGAGCATATTGCATGCAAGCACGCTCATTCACTGAAGTGCTACAGAGCACTACTGAGTGCTTCAATGAATGAGCACATGCAGCGCGTCATGCACTTATTCATGGGAGGCCAGTCAGGCTGCCACTGTGGAGGTGAGTGGAGGGCCGCGCCGTGGTAATGGGGGGCGTGGGGGGGCATTACCCATTGACAGGGTGTGGGGTCACTAGACACCAGGGAGTTGGACATTTATATTAGTTATTTTTTACTAAAGGAGAATCAGGTCTGGAGGACTCAGGAGTGACATGAGGGTAACTCAGGGAGGGGGACTTTATTTAATTTCAGCCGGAGATTGGCCAGGGACAACCACTAGACACCAAGGACTCAGGGAGAGGCTATATATATTTCAAATGTTAGCAATGAGCAACCGGGGGGAGGGGGACCACACTAGACACCAGGGATTCAGGGAATAGTGGCGAAATTGAAGAATTTCTCCTTCGGGTGGCGAAATTTCACCCACAAACAGTGAATTTTGCCAGTTCAAGGGCGAAATGTTGCTCACTCTGTGGGTGAAATTTCGCATTTTATCCCACAAAACATTTCACAAAATGCGTGTATTCCACAAAATATTTCACGGAGCAAAATTTATCAGTTTCGCACAACACTAGGGAGACATCAGAACCCAATATAACAAGAGGTACAGAACAGTATTTGATTCTGGGGCAGAACCAAACAACACAGCAACAGTTTTCTTTGTGTTACAGGGAGCAGGTTATGCTTCAGCTAGGTATTCAGACAGTCAAAGTCAATCTTTAGTGTGGCATTGATTGATACAAGGTCCTTGTTACTGGTGTGAAGAACCGTATCATCTGCATAGAGGATGATGGAGGAGAGACCAGGAAATTTAGGCAGGTTGTTGATAAAGAAAGAGAACAATAAAGACCCAAGAATGGATCCTTGGGATACACCGAGGTGGGTAGGGGCAGGATCAAACTTGACTTTATTGATTTCTACGAACTGAGTATGGCCTGTAAGATAGGATGCAAGCCATGAGGTGGCATCACTAGGGAAGCCTAGCGATGACAGCTTGGTTAACAGTAATTATTAAACTGTCCAACATGCTGAATGACCACAAAAATCATGAGAAGAGGACGAAGGTGAGGGTGACTGGTCTCCCAGAGGGCACAGAAGGCACCGATCCCATAGCCTTTTTAACTACTTGGCTACCAGTTACTTTGAGTCTGGAAATGGGAATGGTGCTCGAGGTACAAAGGAGCACCATTCACTGGGAGAAGCAAGCCCTCAGAATGCTCTTATCATTTTTGATCAAATTCTTCTGATACCCTGATCACCAAAAATGTTGCAAGTCATCAGATGAAAGGGCCAGATTCACGTGGCAACCAGCTTGTGAGTTTTTATCCTGACTATAGATTGCATTTGCAAGCTACCCTTCAGGAGTTCAATGTGGCCCACAAAGACCACATGAGCATCAAAGGCAGTTCCCACTTCCCCATGTTCACTCCCTCCCACCTCATTGTGCACCACCAAGAACTACCACCCAAATCTCTTACCAGCTGGAAGCTAGCTGCGGCCTTCCTGGATGAGAAGGTAGCAGCCAAAGAGGGATGCTTGGGGGCATGCAGAACAGGGCCTAATGCTTGAGTGGCCCATGGCTAGAGCCTAACAGACTTAGTTTTGAAAGTAAGTGGGGGTGAAGAGGACTGCTGTATCTCTAAAGTGGTGCTCAAGAAGAGGTGCATTACTGGAAGTACCCAGCTGATAATCTGAAATGCAATTTTGAGTGTGATGTGTGCAGAAGTAACTATGAGTTGATTAACAATTTATTGTGTCATCTTCTGCCTCATCCCAGACCCTATACTGAACCCTGTTGCATAGCTATGGGCTGCGGTGGTGGGAGGGGGGACCTGGGCTGTGAGCATCAATGCAGTCTACTACTGGATTACAACTGCACCCATGTATTTAGCTGGCACTGTTGAGGACCCATTTTGCACTTCTACCTCACTGTTAGAATGCTTCTTATGGTGCTCTATATGTGAACCATTCCTGGCACAACTAAGGCAGGGCCAGGAGGCTCTATTTCCCCCCTCCGGGAATGCCTGCTCTCTTGCCTTCAAGCTGGCTGCAACACCATTCCTCGACACTCCTGAATGCAGGTTGCACGTGGCTTTAGCAATGTTCAGTTGGTCTTGAGGTCCTTGCACCTACAGTATATGACACCTGGTTGTGGGGATAAGGGCTATTGTTGCGGGAATAGAGACTCGGTATGCCAAGCTAGTTGAGGTAACTGAGTAATGTTAAACTCTTATAGTGTACCACATCAGTACCAAATGGGAAACCTCCCACGATGCCTGCTGCTATGGGACCTTGTTGAACTTTATGGTTTGTGTTTCATTGAGAGGCACTGGTTCTCTAAATATGTTACTAATTGCTGCTCTGACTTTGCTTACACTAGTTGCATTATTACATGTTCTTTATATGATTTAGATATCAGTGAGTACATGGACTGACAAGGAAGGGAACTTGAGGTTGCACAGTTTGTATTATGCTGTTTCTGTGTATGACCTGTTATAGGAATTGATCTTCCCTGACTCCCCAGCATCCTATGATGCTCCCGCCAAATATGAATACTATTTTGGAGTCACTGCAAGCAAGACTATTATATGTATTGGACAAATGCTGAAGGGGAGAGGTTCTAGTCCGACCTCAGATGGACCCCCTTTGGGACTGGCCTTTAGCACCCAAACCTCTGCAAGGATCTGAGGTACTGGTTGGGGGCAGATCCTGCCATAATGTTCAGAAAGCCTGATCAATACTATGGGCTCCCCTCCCTCTAAGAGCCTATAGTTTATAGTTATATATGTTTCCATAATATTCCTGCTAAGAGGGTTAGTGTAATTCAAATATCTTACTATCACAAAGTTTGGATCATGGATCCCCATTCTGGCTTACTCCACAGTAGAAGCATGAGGAGTGTGTATCTCTTGAGATTCTAGCCGGAGGCGATTTGGGAGTTTTTGTATGGGAAGTTGAGCTTGTTGCTATCTGTTTGGGATATTGGAGCCTGTTGTTCTACTACTCTAGGGGTGGCTTGGAAGGGTTAGATCCGGGGGGGGGGGGTTGTTTTCCTTACATGGGACTTACCTTTATTGAAGTTCTTCTATATTCCATATGGTTTTAATGTTTTGTTGTTTATGTGAGGGGGTTGGATGGGTAGTTTAATAAGTTAGCAAAACAATGGCAATGGTTGGTCAGCCTTGGTACACTTGGGGGTGGTGGGATGGCGGAGCTTTGCTGGGGAACCTGGATTCAGGTACTTTGGAACTACTTTTATAATGATGGATCATCTAAAAATTATAAGCTGGAATGTTAATGGCCTCAAGACAGTGTTCAAAGAAAGAAAATATGGACACAAAAAATTAGGGGTGATGTTTTACTGCTAAAGGAAAGACATAGTAGACGATGAGGCATGGTTGGAGTGCTCATGGGGAGGGTAATTATACCATGCCTACCTGATTTACCTCTATAGCTAGAGGGTGACCATTTGAATCTGATTGGGACTATTGGCTTCCTTAGTTCTCCAGCTAAACTGACCCACAAAGCAGGTTTATTATCTGTGTGCTAAGCTGGGGGAAAGGTGCTGCCCTTGGCGTCAGTCTGTGGTCCCAATTTTGACCACCGAGATTTTTTCCAGCAGTTAGCTCTTACACTGGTTGATATTCCCAACTCACTAATAATGGATGGTGATGTTAATGCACCCTGGGATCCGGTAATGGACTATTCTGCCCAACCTATGCACCCTCCCCCAAAGAGCTCACAAGTACTGAGAAGAATGGCATCAGAGAGGTCCCTTATTGATGTGTAGCAGTATCTCCACTCCATGGACAGTGAATTATCCTATTTCACCCAAGCTCACAACCTCTGTACTAGTGTTGGCATCCTTCTGCTCTCCTCCTTCCTGCTGTTTCACCCAGATACAGCCTCCTATGGCTCCATTCTTTATTCTGGTCATGCCCCACAGATAACGTCCCTGATGGGGTGACAAGTGCACTCCATGCCAGGCAGTGGTGCATGGACCCTGGGCTAGGCTAGGATAGGAACTTTATATAGCACCTTTCCAGAGCTCAGAGTGCTTTATAGTGCATACTGTAAATAAATACAAATTGCAAGTATTCTATAAAAACAGACAGTAAATCCTAATACAGGAGTATAAATTAGGCTCATACACGAGTCACAAAGTTGGTGGAACTTGTCTGTCTCCTGAAAAGGCTGGCTAAACAGACATGTCTTTAATTGTAATTTAAAACATTCCAGTGAGGGGTCAGAATAGATGAATTTGGGGAAAATGTTCTAGAGTCTTAGTGCAGATGCAAAAAATGATCGGTCCCCCAGCATATTTTAATCTTGCTGCTAGGACTAACAAAAGCTCCTGGGTATCTGAAGAGAAAACTCTTGTGCCTCATTATAAAGCACTTTCACTTTGCTGACCAATCAAAAGCACAGAATCACTTACCCCTTATCGGCTGTACAGATGTCAGCATGTGCACTCGTTCAGCTGATTCCCACCCCGCTGCCCTGCCACTTGCTTCAGACAAGAACTGTCACCTCATTGATCAACCAGACACCATGTTGAGAATCATGGTTTAACTATGTTTTGTGGCTCTAGTTAAAAAAAATCCATGTACGCACTTCTTCTATGTACCCTATTTCGACTGCAATTTCGGACTGCATTTAAGGGACATTACCGTATCAAACCAATTGACTCTGTTGGCAGAGGAGGGAGGGATCAAAGAAAAAATTAAAATAAAACAATGAATAGTGTAACTTCCATCTGCATTTGTTTTTTGCAGCAAAGTGAGAGTGCTTTATAATATATTAATACATATACTAGGTAGTGTTTCTTATGAGATAAGAACATTATCTCATGCAGTTTTGGACTGACAGAACCGCTCAGCTACGCTTCGCAGTCCTCTTGCCCAAAACAGCATGAGATAACATTCTTATCTCATAAGAAACACTGCCTAGTATCCGTATTAATATATAATAATCCTCCTGATGAGTTGCCAGCAATTCATGAATGTAGAGGGTGCCCACTCCATTTATGGTCTTACGGAACAGCAAAAGAATTTTAAATTCAGAATGCTATCTAATCAACAGCCAGTGCAACTCCTGCTAAGTGGGGGTAAGGTGATTTTTTATTTATCAAGTCTAGGATTACAAATACCTTGTAGTGATTGAATTGAGACATACCAGTTAACAGTCTGGCTGCCAAGTTCTGAAGTAACTGTAGGCAGTGAAGCTGAGTAGCTGGATGGCCATAGTAGAATGTGTTGCAGTAGTCAGTTCACCAGGTCCCAAAACCTTGCACTATGTGCGCAGATCACTGTGGTCAAATATAGGACACAATCTGGCTAAATTTTTCATGTGGTTAAATCTACTTCTAATGGCAGTAGTAATTTGAGATTGTTAAATCCAATTGACTGTCAGAAATTACTCCCAGATTGCAAACTTTCTCTTTAGTCTGCAATAACTCCCCATCACAGATGGGGAGAACAAGATCTCCCTTTATTACAGACACCAACCAGTCTGAGACCACCAGAAGCAGCTGGATTTTGCTTGGACTGAGTCTCAGACAGTTCACACTCATCCAGTGCTTGATCTCTATGATGGCCTTCTCAACCACATGCATCAGATCCCCCTGCCCAGGTCTAAACGAAAGGTAAAGGTGAGCATCATCTGCACAGCAGTGAAAACTCAAGCCATACCTTCAGATCACTTCTCCCAGTGGAAGCATATGTAGAGCAAATAACAATGGGTAGAGTACAGAGCCCTGGGAGACACCATGCACAACCAGTGATGAGGCAGACTGACAGTTGTCCAAAACCGCAGCCTGGTGTCAATTTTTTCAAAGAAAGATCTGAACCAGTGTAACACTGTGCCACTGTGCCTCCCAATCCACAGAAACACCTCAAGCTAATTTTCTGTGATCCACAGTATCAAAAGCTGGTAACAAGTCATGGAGAACCAGAACAATTAACATTCCTTGATCCTTCACCAGGAGCATATCATTCATGACCCAGATCAAGGTGGTCTCCATGCTGTAGTGAGAATGAAAACCAGATAGGAGAGGCTTGTAGAATTTTAATTTCTCCAGGTGTTCCATCAGGCAAATTGCCACTACTTTCTCTATCACCATCCCTATAAAAGGATGGTCAGTGACAGGTCTGTAGTTTGTGAGAGCATCCAGATCTGGATTTGACTTTTTGAGGAAGGGCTTCACAATGACCCCTTTAAAGGGGTCAGGGACAAGACCCTCTCTCAAAGAAGAATTCATGATCCCTGCAAACACAGGCACTAGCATCTGCCAGCCTGCCTTAACCAAATCAGAGGGGGCAGGATCTAAGATGCAAGTAGAGCTGTGTGAAATTGGAAAATTTTGCTCGACGAAATATTTCAGGGAATTTGTGCATTTTGCGAAATGTGACATTTTGCCCATGGGGCAGGCTAAATTTTGCCCTCAAACTGGCAAAATCTGACACTCGCTAGTGAAATTTCACCACCTGCTGGCAAAATTTCTCAGTTTTGCCACCGGGCCCCCAATCTTTAAAAAAACAACAGTCCCTTCCCCATCCCTGGTGTCTAGTGGTCCCCCCACATCCGATCACTGGAATTCAAGAACCATTCCCCCCAGTCACCCCAAGTTATCCCTGAGCCCCCGGCCCCCAATCTTTGAAAAAAAAATCCCCTCCCTTGTCCTTGGTGTCAAGTGAACCCCCTCTGGCCGATCACTGGCCAAATTGAAGTAAAGAACCCTCCCCCAGTCAACCCCAGTTATTTTCCACTCCTCCCCAGCCATGACCCTGGCCCCCAATCTTAAAAAAAAAAAACAAACAATCCCTCCCTGTCCCTGGTGTCTAGTGGACCCCACCCTGTCTTAAGTCAAAGCCACCCCGCTCCACTCCCAGAATCCAAGTTTGGCCACTGGCACAGCCCTCCACTCACCTCCATGGCCGGCAGCCCGTCTGAGCACTCAATGAAAAAGAGCATGCTTGTACAAGGCAGTGTTTGTTTGTTTTTTCTTTAATTTACTATACTTTATTGCATTTCCAGCAATCAAGGTTACAAGACAGGAATGTCATTCAAGTTTTACAGACTGCTATTTACAAGTACATAATTAACTATAACAAAAGGAAACATCACAAAATCAAAAAAATACAATCATCTTACCACTAATCCTTCCTTCCCCTCCCAATTTCCAAGCACCCCATGCCAAGTGTTATCCAATAAAAGGGGCACTAAGGTCATCAACCCTTGAAGGAATAAGTTACAATAAACTTAAGGATTCCATATGGATAGCAAGGCTTCAAGTGGGCCCCATATATTCTGGAAGGTTTTAATCCTGTCACGCATAGATGCAATATGTTTATCTAGTTGCAATGCTAAAAGCACTTCCCTGTACCATTCTATAACTGGTGGTAGTGTTTCCTCCTTCCAATGCCTCATAATAACAAGTTTGGCAGTTGAAGCCACTAGGTCTAGGTGTGCTTTCCTAACTTTGGGGGTGCCATACGGGAATAAGTTTAACAAGCAGGTTTCCAGAGTAAACAAGGTGTCTATCCCTAGCAGTGGATCTAATGTTCTTTTGATAGTGCACCAGAAGGTCTGCACAACTGGACAGGTCCATGACATGTGATACAGGGTTCCTGGGGTTTCCCCATATCTAAGACAATCTGGAGAAGGAATCTTACCAAATTTGCAAAGTTTGACTGGAGTGTAATATAAGTTGTGCATAATATTGTATTGGACTAATCGAAGCCTATCCTGCTTAAGAAAAAACCTATAATTATTCTGCCAGAGTTTCTTCCAGGCATCTATATTGTCAGAAACCGCCAACTCTTGGGTCCAATAATAACAAACACCTGAGGACAAAAGGGAGTCCAGAGATTGTAAATGTTTGTATAGTCCAGAGACAGAGTGAGGCAGGGCAGCCATCCGCAAAGTTATATCTATCTCTGTACGAGGAGGGGTTAGTATAGGTGTATTCTTCAGGAAGGTGGAGATGGCCTCCCTTGTCTGAAAGAACTTAAATTTGTGGGAGTCTGGGACCCTGTAGCATGCTTGGAAATGTGAAAAGGGGATTACTTTCCTGTTGTTGAGAAAGTCAGAGAGTTTACAGGTTCTCAATATAGTCCAAAAGGAGGGCTGAATGGGTTTGTTGTCAATTCTGAAATTAGGGTTGCCAATGACTGGTTGTTCTAAGGACTGGTGCCAATTCAATGAGAGATGATTTTGGATCTGTTGAAGGGCCTTGAGGGACCAGCCAATCGGTGTCTTCCTGAGTGGTTTTGGGATGCGTACTGGGGCTACATATAGAAGGACCACTAAAGAGCAGCAGTATTTGGAGTCTAAGTGCCCCTCGAGCTCCAACCATAAGGGAGTATATTCCGACGGGTTATCGGGATTTATATCTTTGACCCAAAAAGCAAGCTTACTTAAGTGATGGGCACCATAATATGTGAAGAAAGAAGGGAGTGCCAGGCCACCTTGGATTTTATGAGCTGTTAATTTAAAGTAGTCCCGTCTGACCCTTATTCCTTCTCCACATAAATGCATTAAGTATTTTCTGAAACTTGATGAACCAAACTTTAGGGAGGAAACAACCTAACATACTCATGGGATATAGAATTCGAGGAAGCACATTCATTTTAATTATGCTGATCCTCCCCCAAAGAGAGAGAGAGGGAGGGAGGGCTCCCCCATCTATCCATATTGATCGTTAATGTTTTCAGCAAGTCAGATAAATTCTCTTTGAGCACAGATGTCAAGTCCCTTGACACTTTGATACCCAAGTATGTGATGGATTTTGCTTCCCAGGATAGGTTACATGTTGCCAGTACAGCATTAGTAGTTCTATGATTTAGTGGAAAAACCCTGGGTCTTAGAGCGATTTAACTTGTAATATGACACTTTAGAAAAGGCCACAATTTCTTTTAGAGGAGCCGGGATAGTGTATTGAGGGCTTCCAACATGTAAAAGTAAATCATCTGCGTATGCAGAGAGGGCATATCGGTTGTCTCCCAATTTAATACCCATGATTTCCTGGGAGGCCAGTAATTTGCGAATCAAAGGTTCAAGGTAGAAATTGAATAAAAGTGGGGAAAGTAGGCATCCTTGCCTGGTGCTCCAGCAGAGTAAGAAAGGGGTAAAGAGCATGCCGTTGCACCAGACTCGGGCTGATGGTGAGGTATACAACAAATGTACCCATCTGAGAAAGTCACCAGGCAGACCAAAGCGAGCAAGGGTAAGGAAAAAGAAAACCCCAGGAGACGCGGTCAAATGCCTTTTCGGCATCCAGGGAGACAAGCACTGCCAGAATATTTGAATCCCTGGATGCCGAAATCAGATGTAGCAGCTTCCGCATGTGGTCCCCTGACAATCTTCCCTTCATGAATCTGACCTGTTTGTTACTAATAAGGCTGCCCATAATGAGGGCAAGCCTATTGGCCAGAATCCTTGCTAGTATTTTGAGATCAGAGTTAAGAAGGGATATGGGGCGGTAACTCTCGAGGGTATAAGGGGTCTTTCCCTGGCTTGGGGATAAGAGTTATAAGTGTGTCTAGAAAACTGAACTCAGAAAGGCCATTCTCATACCAAAAATTGTACACCTCCTTCAATATTGGAGCCAGTATAGGGCAGCAGGATTTATATAAATTATTGGATAAGCCATCTGGACCAGGGGATTTATCTAGGGGCAGTAGTCCTATGGCCTATCGTATTTCTCCAATAGTAATGCATGCTCCCAGAAGGGCCGCTTCTGTAGGGGACACCTGGGGAAGTACTACTGAGTTGAGATACTGAATAATCTCTGCCTCTGATGGCCGTGCTTGGGAGTCGACAGAGTAAAGATTCTGGTAGAATACTCCAAAAGCCTCTGTTATCCCTTTTGGGTCAGTAACTACAGGACTGTCCCATGTAGGACAAATACTTGGGATAAACCGTGAGGCTTCTGCCTGACTGATTCTGACTGCGAGCAGTTTGCCCACCCTGTTTCCTGATTCAAGGTACCTGAGCTTAGAATGGTGAAGGGAGAGCTCTGCCCATCGCGCCATCATTTCTGCATATTGAGCTTGAAGTTTATGTAACCTAGCCCACTCTTTTACAGTGGAAGTCTGCTTAAAGACACCCTTCTAAAACTCGAATGGAATTAAGGAGTGAGTCAATCTGTGCTCTATGTTAGCGTGACTTAGTTGCTGCCAGCCAGATACATTCCCCCCTTAGAGTACATTTCAGTGCTGCCCATATCAAGTCAACTCTATCCACTTACCCCCTATTGGTCTCAAGGAATGTAGCGATAAAATCATTGATACACTTCAGAGTTGCTGGTCTCTGGAGAAGTTGATTATTTAATTGCCACATAGAATCTTGCTTGATACCTGGTCCCAGTAGATATGTGAGACCAATGGGAGAGTGGTCAGATATAACCCTGGTATTGATAACCGAATCCAGAATTCCAGGCAACACAAAGGAACGAACTAGAAAGTAATCTATTCTTGAATATGAATGGTGGGGATGAGAAAAAAAGGAGTATTGCCTTTCTTTCGGGTTCAATATTCTCCAGACATCTAGGAGGGCCACCCCACTCATAAGATCTTTCAGTGCTCACTGTGCAGGAGTAAGGCCACATCTTCTACTGTCTGACCTATCGAGATCTACTTAAGGGGTAATATTCCAATCTCCCTCCAATATTGTTAGCTTTGGGGGGGTCAGCTGATATTAAGGCCAGCAGATGCGTAAAAAAATGAGGGGAATCTATATTTGGGCCATAAATCGGACCCAGAAGTACTGGGTGGGATTCTAACATACCATGTACAAGAATGTATCGGCCATTGGGATCCCAGATTTCCTTGACTAGCCTAAATGGAACAACCTTTGCCACTAAAATTGCCACACCACCAGTGTTAGTGGAAATCCCAGAGCCAAAAGCTTGCCCTACCCAGTTTCTTTGTAAAAGAGGAGTGTCTTCCCTCCTAAGGTGTGTTTCTTGCAAGCAAGCAATTCCCTTCTTAAGGTGGGACAGATGCCATAGAATAATTTGCCTTTTGCACCTGTCTTGAGCACCTTTAACATTCCAGCTCACAAAGTTGTACGGTCCCCCCATGGTCCACTTACATGAAAAACATGAGAACTAGGCATTTGTGTGACTCAGACACATTCCAGAGTAGCCCCTTGAGTGGCATTGCATTGAAGGCATAAACACACTTGGCACTCTCCTCCATTCGAAAATATATACACTCAGAAACAAATGCACACATGTATACCTATCTCCCCCATTCCCAATCATAGTAAATTAACACAATAAACATACTAATCTAAGTCGAATAACTACCCCCAGTTCTAAGCAACCACACTACTACTATAGTACTGTCTGGTGATGTTTAATGCAGATCTAAAGAAAACAAGCAGGGCCACGGTGCACAGATCATTTGAAGAAGTCCGGTAGCAGAGATTTTAGTTCTTGGCTCGCCCGCTCAGGAGTGTCGAAAGTCAACCACTGTTCCCTATGCTTCACCTGCAGTATCGCTGAGTACTTCACACGGAATGGTTTCCCAGCTGCAATTAGCTTGGCAACTGTGGGGTGAAGTTCTTGCCTCTTTGTGCGTACTGACTGTGGGAGATCTTGAGTTATATGGATCTTCCGGTCCTCCCATTGGACATCTTGTAACTCTCGAACCTTAGCCAGAATATGCTGCTTGTCTAAAAAATTGAGCAGCTTGAAGATAAGGGTTCTAGGTGGAAAGCCCAATGGTGGCAATGGGTGCAAGGCACGGTGAGCCCCCTCGATTATAGAAGTTGCCCCATTTTGCGACAGCCCAGCAATCTTCTTGCAAAACGTTTGCAGGAATAAGACCGGAGAAGTACCTTCTTCTTTCTCTGGGATATCTATTACCATGAGGTTTTTGCGCCTGCTGCACCCTTCCAAGTCTTCGAGCTTTTCCTCTAGTTTTTTAATACGTCTGTTGGTGTTTACAGTGTCTTACTCAGCCTTTCCCTGCTTTTTCTCTATAGATACGAGTCTGGTTTCCGTATCTCCCATCTAAACCTGCAGAGATGCCACCGATACCTTGATCTGTTGCAAGTCCACTGACATTGTTGAAATTGCATCTTGCAGGGGCTGCATGATCTCGAGGAATCTTTCCCCTGAGAGGGCTGTCTGAGCGGGTAACGATTTAGGCGAGGTAGAGGCCTGCTGCTTGGCCTGCTTGGATGCCTTATCTTTTTCTGGGTTGGGAAGCAATGAGTGCTGTGGAGGAACCTTCTTCATGTAGATTTCCATTTATATATGTTCGTTCAGTGAAACCAGAGTCTCTGGTAAATGACAGACTTCTTTAGAATTGAAATGCTTACTCAGAGAGGTATTTTGTTGGGTTTGTTTGCTGTATGGGAGCGGAGCTGCGGAGGCGCGCTGTTGCTTCTTAGGCTGCCATCATGTGACCCAAGTCGGTGTTTTAAAATATACATTTTGTTCGGATAATAATCATAGCAGCCACGGACTCCTGCAGTACTATATTAAGGTATGTGGGACAGGAGTGGGCTGCGGCATTTATTTTACAGATCACCTTTAAGCCGACTATGGCTACGGCCCTAGCTAACTACTTGCAAAACAACAGACCAGGGAAACCACCACTCAGTGGGAGGCAATGAAAGCATTTGCCAGAGGAGTTGCCATTTCAGTTGCAGCATATAAGAATAAAGGGGATGCACAGATTGAGAGGGAATCAGAAGAACATAGGCTGGCCTTGGAAAAATCCTATATGGATAATCCAACCCTATTGATCCTTCAAGAATTAAGGGCGCAAAAAGGTAACCTGAAACAAATAGTTTCTGCATGTCTAGAGTAGAACATCTTGCTCTGCTATGCTGGCTCCTAATTTGATGGGGACATGGGTGGCAGGCAGCTGGCCTGGAGGCTTAAAAAGAAAGATGTGAGCAAATCGATCTGCTGTATCTTGATGGAAACCACCCTTTCAGCTGCCAAGAACATTAGTAACGGCTTCAAAAGATTTTACAAAACCCTCTATACTTCAGAGGTGGGAAGTAACTCTCTCTCACTCTGGCAACCTTTTTGGACAACATTCCCTTACTGGTGCTGATGGAGGGTGATTGAGAGTCTCTGGATCTCACCCCCACGGTGGAGGAGATGTATTGAGCAGTGTAATCCCTTACCTCCAGAAACGCACCTAGCTCTAATGGCCTACCTGTCGAATTTTACAGGGGGTTCTGGAAAGTACTGAAAGATCCTTTCTCGGATATGGTCCTGGAAACTACATCCTGATTCCCTAAAGGTCACCATTTTAGCTGTCCTCCTCAAGCCTGGTAAGGACCCAACTCTGTGTACCTCCTACCATCCCATATCTCTTCTGAATGCAGACTACAAGATCATGTCTAAGTTTTGGTGGATAGGTTGGAGGGGGTTCTGCAAGGATTGATCCATCCATGCCATGGTGGCTTTGTCAAAGGGCGTCATGCCAAGAACAATATTAGGTGCTTCCTGAATGTGATCTGCAGGTGGGGGGGGGGGCTGCTCAACTCAGTCTCCTGGCTTTCGATGCACAGAAAGCCTTTGACTATATCTAGTGGCCTTCATGTTTACCAACCTAGAGCACTTTGGCTTCAGATCAAAAATGGAAGAACCAATGGAGGTCGACAGTGAAAATGCTGACCTCCTGCACAGCAATGGCACAATACCGTCACAGGTACTGTGTCGCCCAATCTGCAAGTGTTTTCTGTGAGAGGCTGTGCCCCCCACACACCCCATGCAGGGGGTCTGTGCCCCCTACACCCCCCAGACTTTAGGATTATCAACTCCAGGCTGGAGTTGGTCTGGGGAGGGGGCAGAACAGTGGGGAAAGCGAAACACGGAAAAGGACCATTACAGTGACTGTCGCCATATGGTCTTTTTTCATGTTTCACTGTTGGGGTGTTGACTGGAAGGGGTGCACTGTCAAAAATTAGGTTCTGGATATCCAACCACTACAATGTCCCATGGGCCCAGATCCTGACTATCAGGTCCCTCTGTCAGTCTTTTTCACTCACAAGGAGCACCCATCATGGTTGTTTCATAGCTCCCCTATTGTTCATTCTCACAATTATAAAATGGGTGGTAGATTGCTTTAAGTAGTTGAAGATGAACGTGATCTAGGAATTAGGGTGAAAAATTATTTAAATTTTGGACTACTCTGCCAACAGGTTATTAAAAAGGCTGGGGAATACTCCATTGTATAAATAAACATATAAAAAGTAAAAGCAGTAAGGTTCTGCTCCCATTGTATTCCTCCCTTGTTAGGCCACACCTTGAGTACTGTGCTCAGTTTTGGGCACCAGGAGATAAGGGTTCTATAAATGCCCTGGAGCAAGTACAGAAAAGGGCAACTAAAAGAACTGATGAAGTAAGGGGATTAGACTATGACGACAGACTCCAAAAACTCAGAATTTATAGATCGGAATATCGCAGATTGAGGGAGATTTATGCATGATGTGCCGTGCCTTACATGATGATAGTTCATGGGAAATTTTGGGGTTGGTACTCAGAGAGGTGGTATATGAAACCAGAGCTCATCCATTACAATTGATGGTGGAGTGTTGTAGAACAAAACAGAGAAGTTCATGATTCTCAGTTAGGGTTTCCAGAATATGGAATGGCTTGCCACCTGAAGTGGTTGCCAGTGAGAGTATGTATCTATTCAAAAACCGATTGGATGTTTATTTGAGCTGAAATTCAATTAAGGGTTATAATTAAAAAAATGGTGAGCAATATGGACCTTTGGTCTTTTTGGCTCTGAATAACCTATGAAACCTATGAAACAATGGAGCTCCTGACTTCCACTATCAGGAACTACCCTGATATCAAGAATTATACAATGGCAAGAATGAATGCTGGGCTCCGATTGGTCAGTGCCCACCTTTACTAGTGATGTTATCTAAGTGTAACATCACTGTATGAAGGTTGGGCATAAATGACCACACCAAACTTCAAAATATCAGTCCGCACACCGTCTGTACTGCCTTTACTCCCACAGTATGGCATAAGATAAATCGTAACCCCACCCCCGCCAACACCAACTTTTTCCCGATCTTTGCCATAGTACAAAACTAAACACCATGTATGTCTTGACCCCAAAATGTTCTATAATCATTGTATCTCCCATTCCTGATGAAATGGCTGCTGCGTGAACCCTCACTTCACAACCTATCATAGTGAAGCACATGCTCAGCCCTTGCCAGAGAAAGCCACACACAGCGACCGTCGGAAAAATAAACAAATAAAGGAGAATGAAGCCTTGACCCAGTTCAGCATCAGAATGAAGAAACCAAATGGCAGACCTGCCCCCTCTGACCTGGTTTGGTAACAGACTTGAAAAAAAGAAAACTGCACACCCACCACACTCCATGAACTTACTGTAGGGTGCTCACATTTGAAAACTAAAAGGCTTGACTGCACTTTGAATCCCTTCTGTTGGTCTAAATTCCTCACACAGACAAAACATTGCACCAACACCGAACAACAGACAGATGGAGACTGCATAGGGAAGGGGGGGGCAACACACTAAAACCAAGACCAGCACCGTCTGAACAGGGGGTCAATACATAGCAACAGCACCATCTTCTAGACACAATGAAAACTGTAGATTATGTTTTATTAATACAACTCCGCAAACAAAAAATCGACTGAAAATGTAAAAAAAAATTCTTCATGTATTTTTTCTGCTTTCAAAAGTGAGCTATTGTATAATAGCAATACTGTACTCCATGGTGTGTATTGTGCTGGGATAATGTCACTTCTTTTTTTAGTGTTGAATGCACTCGGCCTGCAGTCTCATGCTTCAACCACCCAAGGCATGGTGTTATCCCAGTACGACACCCACACTGTCATGCATTATTGCTTAATTCTATGTTTCAAGGGAACCTATCATACCATTTCCCATTTCACAGACAATGCCTTGTACCTGGCTGACCTGCAGAAAACTGTACAAGCCCTGGCATCTATCTTCCAGCTCTGTGGCTCTATATCTGGTCACAAAATTAACTGGGCTGAATGTGAGTGGTTCCCACTGTGGAAGGGAACCCAGAGACCCATGCAGGTGGAAGGTGCTACACTGACACTAGCCTCCAAGATTATGTATCTAGGAGTGCTGATACCACGGAAGCTCTTCCCTCTCAGTGTGATGAACCACCAGCCACCCCTAAGGATTAAACAAGACTGTGAGAGATGGGGAACCCTACAACTAATGCTCATAGGTAAGGTAAATACTGCAAAAAGTCAATTTTACCTCAACTACTATGTAAGTTACGCATCCTACCCACCAACCCTACCTTAAAAGTATTTACCTCTATAACAGACTGCCTCACCTCCCTGCTCTTTGTATGGTACATGGATCAAAATAAAACAAGACACACTTTGGCATCTAATCTTGAAGGGTGGACTAAGCCCGCCTAACTTCCATTTTCATTATATTGCAGTACAGCTAGCTTTTTTGAAGGACGCTCACAACCCCAGCCTGAATGTCCAGTATGGGTGGAGATGGAGGGGGACCCCCTACTGCCTAATCGACTTGGCCTAGCCCTTCAAATGGGAATACTGAAACGTTTCAAACCCTTTCTTGAGATCCTCAGCTGAAGCCTGGCTAACAGCTCATGAACTCACTGTACTCCCTAAACAAATCTCCCTGGAAGGTAGTACTAGAAAAGTTATATGGGGACCCACTATATAACCCCCCCCCAATAGAAGCTACCATGAACAGAGGGAGGGAGAGGGTGGTACAACTAATTAGAAAATGGTCAGAGTTCATCTGCGTCTCCGATTGGCTGAAATCACCAAATACCCAGTCCGGTATGAGAAAACAGAGACCGGCAAATAAGAAGTCCAGTCTCCATTGCCTCATGCAGTTCTGAATATCAATGGGCCACTAGAATCTTCAGTTGGCTAGCACCTCCACGTTTGTAATTCTTATTCAGTGAGAGAGCCCCCCCCCATCCACAATGCCAGTACCACCAAGACCAACCCGATATGTAATCTCACTTTGTTCCTAGTTTTACTGCTCAGTAAAATTCAATGTTTACCCCCAAATCTTAATCACGATGTCACAGCTTTCGATGCTCCTCTGTTCATCAGTATGCTGTCCTGGTCTGAGGTGCAAATCACCTCTCGGCCACACACACCTCCCTACTGCCAGTAAAGCATTGTAACTACAAAAAGTCAAAGCCGTACCAAACATTTGAACATCAAAAAAACAAAGCATAGTAGCATCTGTTGTCCCTCCACACCACACTGACTTGACATAGGGATGAAGATATCAGTGTGGGTGGGTGTGTGTGTGTGTGTGTGTGTGTGTGAGCATGTGTGTCGGGGTGGCGGGCGGCCTAAACCATTGGTGCACAATAAAGGATAAATATCCATCTGTAATAAGTGTAATCAATGGATAATAGAGAATAAATAGAAGCGGAATGCTGTACAATGTAAAACCACCAAACAACAAGGTATGAATGCCAACTGCGTGTAATTTAAGACAGTTAGTTCCAGTGCCGCCGAGGTGCATTTCAGAAGCGGTACTTGCTTAGTTTTCATACCACAGATGTACATCCATCTGCAGTACGAAGACTGAGCAAAGTACCATCCCTGGTATGCACCTCGGTTGCATCAGACATACAAACCATCAATCTGGAAATGTAAAAATAACTAATAAACAAAAATTGTCAGATGAATTATAAGGAAAGACTGCGAATGAAGCAGGTAACATAAAACAGAGAAGTAAATGTAAAATAAAAAAAAACACAGAAATGCCCGCATGCAAGCACAAGCTGTCAAGTGTTCCACACTCATCAATTGTTTATCAGTTGAAGGCAGCTGTTTAAACTAAGAATTGTGAAAGAAAGTATCAAGCTGCACTTTTTCCCTTCTGAGTCATGAAAGACAACTCAGCATGTCTGATCTAGTTCCTGTAGCATTCGACCTGATGGATGCCATGGATAATGATGACCTCTTCTCTAGCACCACCACTGACAAGCAGAAGGTACAGAGGAATAAAAAAAACAGTCAGTTGCTAGAGACACATCACTGTAAGTTCAAATAAGCTTGATGCTATAGAAGTAGATATGGATGAGGCTAACACAAAGAAAACTATTGCTTGGGCCATGAGAGTACTAAAAGATTTGGCAAGTGCTAAAAACATAGCCATTGACTTGAGCACCATGCCCGTTCAAGACATAAACAATCTATTGAGGCAATTCTATGCTGAGGTCCGTACAGCTAGTGGAGTGCGTTATTCGGTGTCTGGGTACTGCTTACTGCCTGCTGGCCTGAACCGCCACCTTAATTCTCCAGCTGTGACCAGTGGAATCAGCTTAATCAGTGACCTCATATTCTGACCTTCAAATAATGTGCTCACTAGTGTGTTAAAAGCACTGCATAAACAACAAAAGGACACTGCCATGCGTCACCCTGCCATAAGTGATGCAGACCTGAAGAAGTTAAGAATGTCACCAGCTCTGAGCCCCAATACTGCATATGGACTGGTCAGGAAGGTATGGTTCAACATCCAAATCACAATGGCCAGGCACAGCCATGAGGGGCTCCATGACCTGAGGGTCATCTCATTTACAATAAAACAGGATGAAAATGGAAATGACTACGTAACTGTCACCCACAATGAGAGTACCAAAAATCACAAAAATCCACAGAAGTCTAATAAGGAGCAATATAGAGGGTTTATGTATGCAGAGCCCTCGGATCCACTGTGCCAAGTCAAGTCTTTTAAAAAGTATGTATTGAAGCTACCACTGGATGCTCCAGCATTTCATCTTCATCCTCTGTGTCACTCACAGGACTACCTAGACAAGCAGCAGTGCTGGTACTCGAGAGAGCCGATGGGGAAGAATTACCTTGGTGGACTAATGGCGAAGCTGAGCAAGGAGGCGAATTTGAGCATTCGATACATGAATCGCAGCATAAGGGCCACAGCTGTGCAACTGCTCTCAAATGCTGGGCTAGCACCATGTGAAATAACAAGCATGACTGGACATCACTCAGAAGCAAGTCTCACAAACTACTGGTCAGCTAATAGCTCAGATAGGTGTAAATGGAGCTTAATTCTTGCTGGGCATGAAAAACAAAAGGAAGAAGAACTCAACAAAAATGTACAAGGCAACCCTATAACAAGCACCTGTTCAACAGCACCACCTCTGGTACAATGCCCAAGCTCCGCAAATCCTTTCCAACCAATGAACTGTAACTTCTATGCACCAATCAGCTTCATGACATACAACAAGCAGTGGCTCAGGTCGTTATTTTGTTCACTTCCTTCATCAGAATGTGCAACTTGCTTGAAAAATCTTTTTTTTCATTTTAGTATTTGTTTCACCAAGAGGGACTATCAGAAAAGGGCCAACAGCTAACCTTCTAACATATAACTTCTAAATATGGCCTGCTTCCAACTGACTTATTTTTGTACTTACAAATTTTCCATCGATTGATGAACACCCTCACTCCCCAGTCTCTGCCAATGAAGCGATCCACAGGGGAAGAAATTATTCTATGCGTGCATAAGGGACAGAGACCAATTAAACAGTTCTATTCCTCATTTCTGGAAGCTTCGTAAACCGATTGCAACAGCTGCTCATGAGTTGGGCTTGTGTCTACTTTTCTGAAGCTGCCGATTCACTTGTTATGATCTCTATACAATTGGCAGGTTCCTTGAAACAAATCAAAGTAAACTTACAATAAAAGACAATGTTTTCTAAACTTTACCAACACAAACTGTATTATTTTAAAGGTCTGCCAGCACATCATCTATCACTATTGATTGCCCTCGGCGATGCTACATTAGAGGAAGAAAAGTGAAAGTACTTCCACGGTAAGAGAATCTAATCTGAAAGTGGCAGGATCAACCAGATAAGTTCTTTTAAATAACTTGAAAGTGAGGGCAGAGCCTGGCATCCAAAATCATGGCTTGTTAATTTTCCAAGAGAAGACTGAGGCAACAGCTTTTTTGACCAATTGTCCAGAAGGCCAGCATCTAGTAAAACTTGAAACAGAAATAAAACATCTGGAAAGGAAGGGCATCCCAGCAATCCAAAAACAATTCCCTGAGAAACATCATGTGACAACCAGCCTGACACAGTCACGTGGTCCCCTCATAATGGTCCCTGCTAGCATCAGATATCTGGTGATACAAGAGACCACACAGGAGGTGTACTGAGCGGGTGGCTCAGGAGAGGGCAAAATGGTGGAGGATGGCAGGAAATGGTATCATCCCACCTCACACCAATGAGCTGGAGAAAATAACTCAAATACTGACTAAACTATTACAGGACATGGCAGAATTAACAAGCATTTGTCAATGCCGAATGTTGCTTGCTTGTATGTGCTGTTTAGGTATTTGGAAGTGACAGTTTCATGCCTTCCTCCCAAGACATCCACTGTGTCTTTCCGTTCAGTATTCACAGAAGAGTGGGAGGGGCAAGGGCCATAGCAGTGCAGCAGTTGCCAAGGGGGTGAAGAGGTGGATAATAGTCCATTCAAAGGCAAAAGAGTCCTGCAGGAGCTCACTAAATTGAAGGTAGACAAAGCGATGGAACCAGATGGCATACCAAGGATATTAACAGAACTGCGAAGGGAGATAGCAGTACCTCTGGCAGCCATGTTCACTGAGTCATTCAACATGAGTGAATTGGAGGAGGGCACATGTGGTCCCTCTACACAAGTCTGGCAGCAGGGAGGAGGCAGGGAACAATAGGCCATTCAGCCTCACCTCAGTAGTGGGGAAGATCATGGAGACATTGCTTAAAGAAAGGATAGTGGGGCATCTAGATGCCATCGGAACCCAGGACCATAGACAACATGGATTCACAGCGGGGACATCATGTCAGATAAATCTGGTTGATTTATTTGACTGGGTGACAAAGGAAGTGAATCAGGGTGGGACAGTGGACAACGCTTACTTTGATTTCAGCAAAGCCTTTGACACCATCCCATAGAGGAGGCTGATAAACTAGCTGGGTAGGCTGGACATGGGGGAAAGGGTGGTAAACTGGGTTACAAAATGGCTAACAGACAGGAGGCAGAGAGTGGTGGTAAATGGTATGCAGTCTAGGGAGAGGGGGCGACCAGTGGGGTGCTGCAGGATCGGTCCTGGGGCCAGTTCTGTTCAATGTCTTCATTAGTAATATTGCAGAACATCTGAAGGATTTTTCACCAAATTTTCAACATAGCCATTTTAAGACCTCTGCTCATGAACAGTATCACTGTGATTTTCTTAATTTGTCCCATACATTGATTTCACACACCGACTCACGCCATTGTGCACTACATGGGCGAAACACGCTTTGGGTGAGATGTGAAAAATGACAACTGTACTACTCATAAGAAGGTGTGGTAAAATGGCAATGTTGAAAATCTGGAATGAAAATATTGAAAATTCTGAACTTACGAGCGTATGTAGGAACTGTACAACACACGCTCGTAAAGCAGTCATTTTTTGGAATTTTTTCACCAAATTTTCAACATAGTCATTTTAAGATCTTTGCTCATGAACAGTGTCACTGTGATATTTTTAATTTATCCCGTACATTGATTTCGCACACCGACTGCACCATTGTGCGCTACATGGGCGGAAACACATTTTGGGTGAGATGTGAAAAATGACAGCTGTACTATTTATAAGAAAGTGTGGCAAAATGGCAATGTTGGAAATCTGGAGTGAAAATATTGAAAATTCGCGAACTTAAGAGCGTGCATAGGAACTGTACAACGCATGCTCGTAAAACAGTCATTTTTTGGAATTTTTCACCAAATTTTCAACATAGCCATTTTAACACCTGAGCTCATGAACAGTGTCACTGTGATTTTCTTAATTTGTCCCGTACATTGATCTCGCACACCGACTGCGCCATTATGTGCTACATGGGCAGAAACACGCTTTGGGTGAGATGTGAAAAATGGCAGCTGTACTACTCATAAGAAGGTGTGATAAAATGGCAATGTTGGAAATCTGGAGTGAAAATATTGAAAATTCATGACCTTATGAGCATGCATAGGAACTGCACAACGCACGCTCGTAAAACAGTCATTTTAGAATTTTTCACCAAATTTTCAACATAGCCATTTAAAGACCTCTGCTCATGAACAGTGTCACTGTGATTTTCTTAATTTGTCCCAGACATTGATTTCGCGACACCGACTGCGCATTGTGCGCCACATGGGTGGAAACACATTTTGGGTGAGATGAAAATGACAGCTGTACTACCATAAGAAGGTGGCAAAATGGCAATGTTGAAAATCTGGAGTGAAAATATTGAAATTTCACAAACTTATGAGCCTGCGTGGGAACTGCATAGCATAGCTCAGTAAAACAGTCATTTTTGGAATTTTGGCACCAAATTTTAACATGGGTTTTAGGACCCTTCTCATGATGATGTCATGTCACGGTCACCAGCCCAAAGGGTGATTTTGCACGGTGACTCGCGAAATCACCTCTTGCCCCGAACAATGCCATGACAGTGACATCATTCATGAGAAGGCACCAAAACCCCATGTTGAAAAATTTGCATAAAAATTCCCAAAATGCCTGAGATATGCAACAAGTTGAAACCCCTATTCAGCCCATTATACAACTTACCGGCATTTCTCAGTTCGCTGTTGGCTTTGAAGAGTGCAGACATGTTCCCGTCCACCGAAATCATCGCTGGAGTCCGGAGGTAAGTATGGGGTGAGGGGGTGGGGAGGCTGGGTGCACAGTGGGTGGGTGCGGGTTGTGGGAGGGGGTTGGAAGATGCGCCACGGGCCATTTTTGTTTTACAGGTATTTTAAAAAAATTGACTATGTGGGATGTTTGCCACACTGGGGTGGGCTCCGGCGGGCACAAGGACGCTGGGGGGCGTTCAGCCGACGGGGATTGGGCACCCCGCTGGTCATGGTATGGTTGCCACGCGGGCCGGTCCAGCGGCGCACAAGGACGGGCGTTTCAAACACGAGGGATTGGGCACCCCGTCGGCCAAAGGATCGCCACACGCTGGGGTGGGCCCCAGCATGGCACTTACTACTGGGGGCGCAACTCAGCCGATGGGCATTGGGCACCCCATCGGCCTATACAGTGCGCGTGGGGAGCGGGCGTGACGTCATGGTGGGTGTCTGTGGGAGGCTGTGAGCAGCCGATATCTTATCGCTCACTGAAGTGTAGCTCCCCTTCAACATGTATGCCACTGCATTTTGAGCCGATCATAGACAGCTCCCGAATGCATTGGCTTACAGGCGCGCCTGCCAGCACACTGACTGAATTGGAGGAGGAGGTGACACACCTCCGAAATCTCCGATGATGGCACTATGTTTCTTGCACATGCGTGCAAGCAACATAAAAATGACCACCACAAGAACTAATGCAGACTTACAAGGCTTAGCAGCAAGAGTGTCTGGCACCAAAGCCGCAGTGCAACAGCAAGCCACCCAGGTTTTTTAACAGGAGGGACAGCTCAGAGAACATCATGGACAAATACAAAATTATGGCTAAGATGGATGACATGGTGAATCGAGCTCGCAGAAAAAATGTCAGAATCATTGGCATCCCTGAAGGTATGGAGGGGAGGGATATGGTGGCATTTTTGCAGCATGTACCACCAAATATGCTCCAGCTAAACATCGAGTCCCCTCCTGAACTTGAGAGGGCTCACCGGTCACTAGCTCCCAAGCCCAAACCGGGGGATCAGTCTTGTCCAATCTTATGTAAATTCTTGCGCTACCCTACCAAAGAATTGTACCTAAGGGCAGCCAGAGAGAGAGAGAAAAGACATCAACAGGCAGGGATACTCAGAACAAATATTCCATGACTATTCCACTGATTTATCAAGAAAAAGATGGGCTTATGCAGGTGTACAGCACCAGTTATACCAACTGAACATCCCTGCATCCTTAAAATACCCAGCAATGCTGAGGGTGCACTACAAGGGAGAATTCTTGATGTTTAATATCCCTGAGGAGGTTGAAAGATTTCTGTGAAGCACCCAGGGAGTGGCGAGGGTGTCATGTCAGTGCCCACAGTTACCACGAGGCATTGCATGGCAGGCTATAGAGGTAATGGAAGAGGGGGAGCAGGCAAACCAGTGGGGAACCATACAAAGCACTGATAAGGAGGACTTGTGGCAGAAAGTACAGAGGAGGAGAGTAAAAAAAGTTAATAAAACCCCTAGCAACAAAACCCCTGCCAACAAGAAGTCCCCTCCTCGAAGGAGCAGGTCCAGAAGCAGATAGTGGCTCCAAAATCTGTCTGATGCTAGAAACAGTTCACCGGGAGACACGCCAGTGAAGACATCTAATCGATTTGCTGCTTTGGGGGATTTAATTCCAACAGCTCTGGATTTATCGACAAAGCCTGAGAATACCTCCAAGGAGTTTGCCCCACAATCAGAAATATTGCCGGACTGGGAGCCATTATGCCAAGAATAGGCAGGCTACTTGGAGGAGTCAGGCGAGGTGGATGTACAAAATGGTTTGCAGGAGCTCACACTGACTGTGTAATGAAGGCACAACCTGGAGTGTGAGTGAGCTCCTGTCTGGCTGATTGCACAGTAAAGTTTGAGACTTTGAGACATCGGATTTAAATAATTATTTCTCCGTATGGGGCTTTCGGTACTGCTGCTCACGAAACATACAAGGATGTTCTTACCTGAACTGGAATGGGAACGAAAGCTAAGCCAGTAGCCCAAGCTCTGTACAGGTGAGGGACAAAAACAAAGAGGGAGAAAATAACTAAAATGAAACACTTTTGAATCTCCTCCTAATGCAGGGCTGGCTGGTACAATGCAAAGGATTAAATGCACAATCACGCATGGCAAGGTTACAGCTTATCCCAAGACAGCTGGGAACTGATCACTGCCTAGTGTAAATATGTGGCTACTGTTTTAAAGGGCTATAGCACATATTACAAAATTGGGGCAGTGACCCTGGCTCCCAAGGTTAGGTGAACAGATGGTAGCAAACAGTACGAGGGGGCAGACTGGTAGTGGGTAGGGCTCTCTGATGGGTGGGGAGGCTCATTATTAGAATTCATGTATATTAAGGCAAATAAGCAGTCTGACTCGATAGAAGGAATTACGGTCGAAATATAGCGGTCATGATTTTTTTTTCTTAAGGGCATAACTGATCTTGCCCTTATGAGCAGAATAATGAGCCTACGTCTGATATAATAGATTTACCAAGGTCGCCTGCAAGGGGGGGGAGGGCTCCCTCACTCCTTCTCTCCTGCCCACATCTGCAGGGCATGTTACTGAGCACAGGAAGTCACCACATAGCGGAGGGCTAAGAAAGCACTCCATATGGGAAGGGGGGGTCATTAAAGAGTCTGCTCTACCCTGCACAATATACCTCTCCATTAACTTGTAAGGGGGCCCAAAATTAAAAAGGGATGGTATGTGTTGGTTGGAAGTAATAAGGAATGGCTGGGATTATAAGACTAATGATGAGGGGCCACGTGCTGATGGAAGAGGCCAGGATCATGGCCCCATCAAGGGGAAAGAATGGAACAACATTCTCCAAAAGGCCCCACACAAGGAATTGTAGTACATCTGGGTGTTAGACTCAGAAAGCAAGTTATGGGCTCTACAAGATGTCAAGAAACAAAGGTGCCCCAGGTTGAAATATTTTAATTGGTTAATAAGAGGTTATAGCTACCTACTGTACAATGGATAGCATCGTATGTGTAATGCAGTTGTTGTTCATTCCACTCCGGGGGGACTTCCCAGACCCTGGGCTCACGGCAGCTGCGTTAGCCAGGTCCCTATGGGAAGGCCCTCAGTTGTAAGGAAAGAATTAGAAATGGGTGACAATATTCATGCTGCAAGTGTTTAAGATCACAAAAGTTGTGTTTGGAGAAAGTTATTAGCAATAAGAACAGAAGCCCCAGGGTATCAGACTGATGCAAATGGACAGTTGAAAAGGTGCTCTAAGGGTCTCCTCTGGTTTGGAATCACACACCTCTTAGCACAAAAAACAAAGGTTACAGAGATACATGGTAGAAGGTACTTTAAAATGGTGATACTTAGGACAACACATGGTGACAGGAGGAACAGAAGAAGGGGAAGGGCCGGGATACAAAAGAAGCAAATCAGGTTGGAGTTTCCTGTAGAAAGGCTTACAACCAGGATTAGAGCCATAACGGAACAAAACATGAACACAGGATATAATAACGGATAAGCTGGAGATAGTAAAAGCTACCTCCTGGAATGTGAGGGGCTTAAACTCACCCATAAAAAGGAAAAAAGGTTTAGCCAGGTTAAAGCAAATGAAAATGCAAAATGCTTTTCTACAAGAAACTTAATTAACCAAGACAGAAGCACAGACACTAGCAAGAGAGTGGGTGGGGTGGGAGGTTCACAGCATGGCAGAGAAGGCAAAGAGGAGTATCGGTACTAGGCCACAAACAACTAAAATGGAAGCTTCTGGGACAGAAATCAGACAAGGAGGGGAGATGGGCTTTGGCCAAAGTAGATACTACTAAGAGGTTACTCCTACTAGCTAATATACATGTGCCAAAGGAGGACTCCCCTAAATTTTTTAACCAGGTCTCCCAAGCCATGATGGATATGATAGACGAGGATGAGGTCACGTGATGTCTGCTTGCTGAGTGGCAGCAGGGGTTTGGAGCTCTCCCTTCCCGCCAACAAATCAAAGCTATTTTGCACGTATCTGACTAGTTTAACAACTAATTGTTGTATTACCGGCACGAGTACACTCCGCCTGTCGGCTCTCGGGCGTTTTTGGAGGTGCATCTCGCAGTTTGTAGCGGGATGGAGGCGGACAAAAAGCAGGCCGTAATTAGGCATACGCCGCCAGCCATGCCGGAAAAGCTCCCTAAAAAGCCGCGGAATCAGCCAGGGCCCATCTCTGATAAATCCGGGGACAAGAATCAAACAGCCAGCCCTCTCTCTGAGGAAAGATTCCTGCAGGAGATCACCCCATTAAAAGATGTACTGCATTCAATCACGGCTGATCTAAAGTCCATTCGGGGGGATTTTCAGCGCTCACTACGAGGGTATCCGATTCGGAGGCCAGGGTTTACTCACTGGAGCAGTGGAAGCTTACTGCGGAGGCCGAGATGGTCTCTTTGGCCCAGCAGGTCAAGAAATTGCAGGCGAAAACAGTGGACTTGGAGGGTCGTAGCCGGAGAAATAATTTAGTGATCTTGGGTGTTCCGGAGCTCGAGGAAGGAGCAGACCTCATGGTGTTTCTCCAAAAGTTTCTGGTGAAGATGATAGTTGGCCCTTCGCCCCTCAACCCTCACTATCATCTGGAGCGGGCTCATAGGGCTCTCAGGCCCAAACCTCCACCGGGCTCTCCTCCACGACCTATCATTGTGAAGTTCCTCAGTTATATCGAGCGACAACATGTTTTTAACAAGTCTCGGGAGCTGCAGGCTATCAACTGGGGAACATCTAAGCTACATATTGCTCAGGATCTACCGAAAGAAGTTAGAGCGAAAAGAGCTGCCTTTCATCCTGTTGTACAGGAGCTGGTCGCTGCAGGCATTCCCTTTCGTATGCTTTACCCGGCCATCCTAAAGGTTACAGTCGATGGATGTTCTCAGACCTATGAATCCCCGGACTTGGCTCTTAAGGACTTAACTATCAAAATGCCTAACCTCTTTACTGCAAATGGCTGAATTGGTGTCTCTGACTTAAGTTTTTTGGTGGTTTCTGGTTGTTTTGGGGCCTGCTATTTTATTTTATTTTATCTCCTTTTTATTTATTTTTTTTCCCTTTCCTTTCCCCCGGTAGTGTGATCGGTAGCTGCCTGGTTCAGCCTTACCTGTTCGGCTGCTCTGCTGGTCGCTGGGTCAACTGGGGACAGCGAGCGGCTGGTCGGATGCTGAGCTAGGCTGCGTTGGTCCTTTCTACCTTTCCCTTCTCTCGAGAGTTACCTCACCCGGAACGCCCTCGGCCGGGATGCTGTTTCCTGGTGTACTGGGGTTTTTTGATGGACCGGATCGGTCCTAGCTCTATTTGATTCCCCCGGGAAACATCCTGTCCTCACCGCGATGATGCCGGAGTGTCGCACTGCACTTTGTTTGCTTCCTTGCCCCTTTGCTCCTGCCTTCGCCGATGGTGAGTCAGCCTTTCCCTTTGGTCTTTGTGTTTCCCATGTTGGCAGAGGTGCTGGGGCTAGTTCTGGAAACTAGCTGATTCCTGTATCTTAACCAAGTAGCTGTTGGTGGGGGGGGGGAGAGACACTCCTGAGCCTCTTGCAATTGCTCGCAGCTACATTGTGCGCTGATGGATGGGGGGTTTGCAAATCCAATCCCTGGTTTGGGGATACTGTCTGTTCCTCTGGGGTGGTGGGGGGTTGTCCTTCCACTGTGGCTTACTGAACTCTGGCTGTTTTCCAGTTTTCTGGACCCTTATAGCCTGATGGGATATGGGTTTGCATTGGGGAATTGGCTGCCAGACTGTCACTGTTCCTTCATTTGTTTTGGGTCTGTTCTTGTCTGGGGCCGACTTCTATATAGTTGGATATGTTTTTGGGGGGTTAAAGGCGGGGGTGGGTCGTTCCAGCCTATTGGGATACATGTCTGGTTTTTTTAGAGTTAGTTATGATGCATCTGTCTAGGGTACATCTACTTTGGCAAACCTATCTTGATAGCCTATGGATAGCTGGAACTAGGGGGTACAAGTGTGCCTATTGTATTAGTCTATATCTGTTTGACTTTATTTCTGTTTTATATTTGAAATGGTTTTAACGGTTCTTAAATTTGCATCGTGGAATGTGCGTGGGCTCAGAGGGAAAGCCAAGAGAGCCCAGGTTTTTAAACACTGTGACTTATTTCAGGTTGATATCTTTTTCTTGCAAGAAACCCATCTAACTAAAGCCGAATCGAAATGGCTGGTTCGATCCGGGTTCTTGCAGGCATTCGTTGCAGGTGGTTCCAACTCTAAGGGGGGTGTGGCGATACTTATCAAAAAATATGTCAACTTTTTGGTAAATAATATGATAGCTGACCCAGAGGGGAGATATGTACTGATTAAGGGCTCTCTCAACAGAGATAACATGGTTCTAGGATCTGTGTATGGCCCAATTGGGGGTAGTCCCGTGTTTTTTATGTCCCTAGCAGACAAAATTAGTGCCATGCTCCCTTCCCAAATTGTGTTGGTTGGGGATTGGAACCTTCCACCCTCTCATTTGTTAGATAAAGATCCCAAATCAAACCTTCCACCTACTCCGGCTCAAAGATCGCTGCTGGATTTCACCCACATGCTCGGCCTCTGTGATCCCTGGCGTCTTTCGAACCCATCCCTTCGCTCCTTCTCATTCTTTTCTCAGCCCCATGGTTCTTGGTCTAGGATAGACTATATTCTGGTTAGCAAAACTCACTTCCCGAACCATCTTCTATCTGGCATCGAACCGATTATTCTTTCTGACCATGCAATTGTGTGGGCAAATGTATCCCCAGGTCTTAATTTTCAAAGGGACACTGCCTGGAAGTTCAACACCCAACTTCTAAAAGACACTCGAATTGTGACTCAGATCAAGACCCTTATTTCGTCTTTTCTGGAGAATAATTTCGGATCCACCTCCAGATTTGATTGTATTTGGGGTTCCCTAAAATGTTATCTTAGGGGCGAGCTGATTAAGATTGCTTCAGCAAGGAAAAGGGCTCGAATGTCTCGGGCATCTTCCCTTATGGCTAAAATTAGAGAATTGGAGAGCTTTTGTTCCCCCTTTCTCCCTTATCATCCTTTGAAGCTCTCACAGCAGCCAAAAGTGAATATACTGATCTTCTGAAGGAAAAAGCTGAGTACTGTCTCGTTAAGACTCAAGCTAGATATATTGAGCATGGTGAGAAAGCTGGTAAGCTTTTGGCCCTGAGACTTCGTTCACTAGAAAGTTCCAGATTGATCCCGGCTATGCAATCCTCTTCGGGCTCCATTGTAACTTCTCCCAGGGAGATAGCAAAGGTTTTTGAGGAATATTATAGAAACCTTTATAGTCCGCCTTCCTCTCCTACCCCTCTATCTGACATATTAGCATACCTAGATGATATTGATATTCCGAAACTTCTGCCCTCGCACATAACTACTCTGACCGCCCCTATTTCACTCTCTGAAATTGAGGCTGTCATTGCCTCTATGGCTCCAGATAAAGCTCCCGGCCCAGATGGGTTTCCCGCTAATTTTTACAGGACATTCTCCAAGGAGCTTGCCACAATACTCCTCAAGCTTTATCAGTATCTTTTCTCTGCTAATGCGATTGACCCTACACTTCTTGAGGCCACTATTATCCTAATTCTTAAACCGGACAAAACTCCTACGGATCCGGCGAGCTACCGGGCCTATATCCCTTCAGAATTGTGATATGAAAATCCTCGCCAAAGTTTTGGCTGAGCGGATTAAGAAAATATGGCTTCATCTTCTTAGTCCTGAGCAAGTTGGGTTTGTTCACTCTCACTCGTCTTCGGATCACCTTAGAACCCTTTTTCATATTTCTCATCTAGCTCAATCATCCCATCTCCCTATGGCCCTGATCTCACTTGATGCAGAGAAAGCTTTTGACCGCCTGGGCTGGTCCTTTCTCTGGGCTACACTGTCCAAGATGGGATTCCCAGTTTCTTTTCTTAAATGGATCCAGGTTCTATATGATTCCCCTTCGGCTAAGATATACTGTAACGGGGTTTTCTCTCCGAAGTTTCAGTTGTTTACTGGAACCAGACAGGGCTGTCCCCTATCACCTTTCCTTTTTAATTTATATCTCGAGCCTCTTCTTATTAAACTTAAGTCTTCCCCGCTTATTAAAGGTTGCCGAGTACAACAGCAAGACTTAGTCCTCTCAGTGTATGCAGATGACATACTCCTACATGTTTCTCACCCGGTTGCATCTCTAGAGCAAGCAATTCTGCTCATTAATCAGTTCGGGAACTTTTCCCAGTACAAATTGAATATATCTAAGTCTGAAATCTTTCCCTTAAATGCTTATACATATAAGCACGACTTTATTAAGTTTGGAATGCACTGGTCCCCAAAGTCGATTAAATATTTAGGTATTCATTTTTCCTCAGACTCAGCCCTACTTAAAAAGCTCAACCTGGATACTATTAAAACTCAAATTCAACAGGATTTACTAAGATGGTCCAACCTTCCCATCTTTCTCTGGGGTAGGATTAATATTGTTAAGATGAATGTCCTTCCCCGTATCTTTTATCCTCTTAACCTATTGGGTCTTTGGTTGCTGCTTTCGTATTTGCAACAGTTTCACTCGGTTTTCTCAGAATTCCTCTGGTGCGGGAAAGGGGTCAGACGTCTTTCTTAAGCTTCTCCCCAGAGATAAAGGGCTCCTGGCTTCCCAACCTCTATTATACTACTGGTCCACTCACTTATCCAAAATTGGGAGATGGATCTCATCTTATCCTGATCCCTCTCCCCCGATTTGGCTCCAAATTGAGAAACTGATTCTTTCGGAGTCTAAATTAGATCCTTATGCCATTTTTTATTCTCCCATCTCTCTCCTCTCGCAGTGGATAACGGACCAAACAATCCTTACGTCTCTTAAATCCCTCTCTCAGTGTTTGCAGTTCTTAAGGATCCCATCCAAATTGGATCTAGGATAGCCCACTGTTTTTAACCCTAACATTAAGTTGGACAACTCAGTGATTGTTCCTGATTGGCTCCCTCATATTAAAAACACCAGTCTGGACCAGTACTATGATCAAGGTTCTCTTCTCTCGTCCTCCATAATCCTTACCAAATTTGGTATTCCCAAAGGGCAGAGTTTTAAAATATATCAATTAAGGCACCTCATTGCTGAGAAGTTTGGCACTCAATTCAGGGAATCCATGGTTCAACCCTTCCTGTCAGCATCTTTACCCTTGCTTCTAAATCACACTCTATCTCGGCAATATACTCCTTTTTACTGGACTATAAGTTTCCCAAGCCTGTTCGGGGTCTGGTATCTGGCCTCTCTATTTCCGATGTTACCTTGAATTGGTCCCATGTTTGGAGGGACTTGCATAGATACCATACTCAGGACAGACTTAAACTTACCCAATATTATATTTTGAATAATATGTATTATACGCCTAGGAAACTTTTCCAGCTCAATAGATTAGCTCTCTCCCAGTGTACCAGATGTTCGCAGGAGGAAGGGAATCCCCTCCATATTTTCTGGTACTGTACTAAAGTTGCCCCGCTCTGGTCAGCTATCCGAGACAATTTGGACCCCCTATTGGGCCTCACTCCCTTTTTCACTCCTGAAATTTGTATTTTAGGGGACTATAGTGCTATCGACTGTGTTGAACATCGATATCATATTGCCCTTGTGTCTGGTGCGGTTAAGAGATTAGTTCTTAGACATTGGACCGACCAACTGTCCCTGACTTACCCAGAATGGTTGACTGAGCTTTCGGCATGTCTTAATGTTGAAAGGCTATCTGCTAGTGTGCGGTACCGTATGGACCTATTCAGAAAAGGTGGGGGAAATTATACGCTCTTTATCTACACCGATGACCTCTTGGCTTTCCCTTTGTCGCCCAAGGAAGTTTCTTCCTTGTTTCCTTTTGTATTTATATCCCTTGCACTTTTAGGAGTGACTCTCCCTGTGCAATATCTGTAATAATATTAGTTTTTTTTCAGTCATGGGGTTATTTGGCACACTTGGGTTGGGGGTGGTGGGGGAGGGGTGATATGAGGGGTGGGGGTGGGAGGGAAGTTGCGGGGGTGGGGAGTTGTAGTGGGTTTCTTTACTTTTCTTTTCTTACTTTGTACCAGGTGTGGACAACTGGGTTATTTCATCCTATGTAAATGTTGTTTTTCTTTTTGAAAATTTAATAAACTTGAATTTCAAAAAAAAAAAAAAAAAAATGATGGACGAGGACATGGACATCATCCTTGGGGGTAATTGCAATTTAACCATGGACTATGTCTTAGACTGGTCCAGTTCCAGACCTGAGCCCCATGTAAGATCTGTCCAGGCCTTAAAGGAGCTACTGTCCCTGCACAGATTGCAGGATGCTTGGCATCTAAATCACCCAGATGAAAGGGACTACACATATTTTTTGGATGCACGGAAGGTAACAAATAGGTTAGATTACTGGTTCACCTCTCTGAAATGTAACCCTCAAGTGTTAGATGCCACGATAGCTCCACTATTCCTATCAGACCACACACCCATAAATATTTCCCTGGCAGTAGGCCCTCTACCCCTAGATCACTGAAATGGAGGCAGGACCCTCTTTTATTACAGGAGAAGAAATTCAGGGAATGACTAGCCTTAGAAACCAAAAACTGTTTCCTGGGTAACCCACCAGGTTCTGCTTCTCTGGCAGCAATATGGGAGGTCTTCAAGGCAATGATTCGGGGAAAAGTATATATTTTTTTTTCAATTCAAAGTGTATTGAGTTTTTCATGATAGTTTTAACATGAAGGAATCAACAACACATTACAGATACATATCATGAGATAAACGTCTCCATGCTAAAGTCCCTCCCCACTATCCCCCCTCCCCCTTCCACCATCCTCCCCAGCTTGGCACATTCTTTCTATAAAACCAGGTAGTAGGACAGAGGAACTAACTGTATACATAATATACACAGACACTATACCAGTATACAAGTACTCAATTCCACCAATAAACTGAATAACTTATTACTACGAGGCTCCAGTCTGTGAAAGATATAAACTGTGCAAACTCTCCCACACTTTCCTGTATCGGGAAGGGAACCCCCCAGACTAGCCTTTATCTGTTCAGTATGAAGGTTAAATAACAGGTCCTTTAACCATTCCTCATAAGTAATAGTGTGTGCATCCAGCCAATGAGTACAACCGGGATTCGTAATAACAAGATTCGTTATAACGAGGGACAACTGTACTGGGTAGCCTGACTTTCCCAGTAATACATCCCAAAATGTGGTAATTTAAGGCCTCCAGCTTGTGTGGATACTGTTAATTTAAGATAAGCATGTTGGGGATGTCCCCCCCCCCCACCATATGAAAGAGGATATGAGAGAATGTAACATCTTAAACCATTTTTGGGGTAACCATACATTACGCATATTAAGGGGGTAGAATAGTTTGGGTAGAATATTTATTTTGACTATGCTAATCTTCCCCCAAAGAGAGATCGGAAGAGATTGCCACCTTTTGAAATCTTGCTGGATAGTATCCAGTAATGCATTAACATTCACCCTTTTCATTATACTTGAATTTCTAGAAAGAGTTAAACCGAATTATTTAATACCTTTGGAGTTCCATTATACATCCATTGAAAAAATGTCTCGTTTTAAGAACTTGTGATTTAGGGGAAAAGCAATCATCTTAGCTAGATTGATTTTATAGTTAGAGACAGTTCCAAACTCAGTAATAGCCTTTAAAGCAGCAGGAAAAGATTTAGCAGGGTGAATCAGGTGGAGAAGCACATCATCAGCATAGGCCGATAATTTAAAATTGGGAGTGCCTGAAGGGATCCCCTGTACCCCCTCATGTGCTCTTAATTTAACCAGCAATGGTTCTAAATAAATATTGAACAACAGGGAGGAGGGGGGACACCCCTGCCGTGTGCCTGAACATAGGGAAAATCTATCAGAAAAGAATCTGTTACAGTATATTCTGGCTTGAGGATTCTCATAAAAGGATACAATCCAGTCTATAAATTTAGTTGGGAAGCCGAATCTGTGCATAGTTAGAAACAGAAACTGCCAATCCACATGATCAAATGCCTTCTCTGCGTCCAGAGACAGCAAACCAGCCAGTATGTCTAAGTCTCTGGACGTGGAGAAGACGTGTGCTAACTTCCTAAAATGGTCAGTTGACTGAAGCCCTTGCATGAAGCCTACCTGGTCTATGTGTATAATATCAGGGACTACCCTTTTGAGTCTGATAGCAAGAAGTTTTGCTAAAATTTTAATATCACAGTTCAATAGTGAAACTGGACAACAGATACTTGTTAATTTAGGGTCTTTATCTGTTTTATGTAGTACTATGATAATAGCCTCCAGTAAAGAATTATCTAGGGAGTTCCCTCCCAGTATCCAGTCAAAGAGACGAGACAGCCAAGGAGTGATTTGTTTACTAAAAACTTTATAAAAATTAAGGGAATAGCCATCTGGCCCCGGAGTCTTGTCAGTTGCTAATGAGGATATAGCCCCTTGGATTTCCAACTCTGAAATGGGAGTTACTATGGATTTTTGTTGAATCTGTGAAAGGTGAGGGAGGTCAGGTGGTCAAAGGTACTGCTCCACAACCTCAGCGGTGGGTCTATTGGGCATAGGTTTGTATAGCTCTTTATAAAATTCCACAAATGCACTGGTAATCTCTTCGGGAGCAAGTCAAAGGCCCCCTGTACATTGGGATCTTATACTGGAAATAATCCTGGAGGATTCTACCTGTTTCAGTCTTAATGCCAGAAGATGGCCTGCCTTTTCACATTGGTCAATATATTTTACTCCAGTTTTTAAAATAGCATATTCCCCTTTCTCCCATAGGAGTGAGCAGTATTGATCCCTCAGACCCACCAGTAGTTGTCTATCTTCTATAGCAGTTGTAGGAGACAGTGAAGCTTCCAAAGTGCGTATTCTGGATCGGAGTGAGAGGGAGTTTTGTTCTCTTTCTCTCTTACGTCGGAAAGCCTCCCTAATGAATACTTCTCTTAGTATTCACTTCAGGGCTCCCCACTCACAGTCTGGCCTTAGAGTGGAGTTCTGATTGACCCTAGTATATTCCTCTATTTCTTGCATGATGATTTTTCTAATTTTGGGATCTTTAAGGAGCTGATTATTCAGCTTCCATACAGAGTCAGGCAATAAATCCGGTATAAGCAGTAGATCACAGTTTACTACTGAGTGATCTGAGATTACCCCCAAGGTTATCCCTGCTGACACTATCCCCTGTACTAATGATTTGCTAATTAAAAAATAATCTATCCAGGATGGTGTCCCGTGGACACTGGATCGGAATGTAAATTCCTTTAAAGTGGGATACAGTGTTCTCCATGGGTCCACCAGCCCCATGTGGTCCACCATCTCTCTGAGGGTACATTGTGCTGGGGAAAGGCCCTGTCTCTTTGGGGTTGATTTATCTAAATCGGGTGAAAAAGGTAGATTCCAATCTCCCTCAATTATTCAAGGATGGGCAGTATGGGGTGCCATTTCCTTTAATAAATTGGTAAAGAATAGGGGAGAGTCATTATTGGGACCATATTCACATCCCAACAACAAGGAGGTTCTCTCTAGGATGCCTTTCACACATATAAACCAACCCTGCAGGCCTCTTATGATCTGTTCTGATTTAAAAGGACTATTTCTAGCCACCAGTATGGCTACTCCTCAACTCTGGGAGCTATCTCCTGCATTAAAAACCTGCCCTACATATTGTCCGTGGAGGAGAGTTCTCTCCAATTCCAAAAGGTGAGTTTCTTGAAGAAATATGATTCCCCCTTTGAGCAAGCTGATGTGCGTCAACACCTGATAACGTTTCAGTTTAGTTCGGAGCCCACATACGTTCCAAGAAACAAGTTTCCTAATGCTAGCCATGATCCCTTAAACTGAACTTTGGAACCTGTTAAGATCATATGTCCTGTTGCCTAAGAAATCTCATAGCCTTAATGCCAAGCTCTCCCTCCCGTGTCCCTCCCCACTTCCCTAATGAAATGTCTCTCTTCCCCCAATACACACAATCTATCTTTGTTGTCCCATTTGCCCTTTCCCTCCCACAGAGTACATCAGCAACATCAAATGTCTTCCCCCTCTGATCATTTAGTAGAGACTCGCCAAGAGGCCACCCACCCCTGTACTTTGTAGTGCACAGTACCTTCTACCAGGCAGCGTCCTCCCCTCTCTCCCCCCAAATCCTCCCCGTTGTTTCCAAAGTCAGATAATGCAAAACTGCTGTATCCCTACTAACTTTAACTTACCCTATAAGAGGGCTAACAGGAAATTAATGTGGAACTACCAAGACTTTGATCTAATACCCCCTCCTGTCCTAGAGATTTGACCCAATCATTTGGGTGCCTTTACTCATGACCTCTGTTCAAACCCCTTTGTAACCATGCTGAAGAATAAAGCAAAAATATGGCCAACATGAACAAGGTCCTCTTTCCAGCGTGATCTACTTCTTTTTCATGTTCTCTAGATGTCTCAGTCTCTTGCAACGATTCTTATTTGGTAAAACACCAACCTAAATACTGTAATAAACAAAATTATCAGTGTCACATTTCAGGCCATTAACTAAAAGAATCTTCCCAGTTCATGCAGTATTTCCTTCATAAAGATGAACTGTGCAGTCCCTGAAAGTTGCATTCATGCCAGTAGTCTTATGACCTAGATTCCAGCATAGTCTCAGAGTCACTGCCTGCATCTTGCAGACACCTTGTTATCTGCATGTGGAGAGAAGGCAAAGAAAACCATCCCTCGTATATGGTAGTCTCCAACAGTAGACAATACCCTTGAGTCCAAACAGTACTGAACAGTTATGGTTGGTGATCATTTCCCAGAGGGGAATAAGGTCACCATACTGTCTCTCTACTAACAGTATAGAAACAAGCACTGCACATCAGATTTATCTGAGCGGTCCCTTGCAAACCTTTTCATACATTCTCCTCATCTCCATGTAGTACCATAAACTATAACTCCTTCTGTTTCCATATCAGGCTCTCACCCATCTCTAAAAAGGTTTGGAAGTAGTTTCCTCAATTCAATCTCCACTGTTTTGGGGTCTTCTACAGGAGTTCATTTCCCTTTGATGGACACTTGTAGATTGGCTGGATACAACATCCGAAAATGGATGTTCGCTGCTAGTAACTTGGTCACCACCTTGTGAAATTCAGCTCTCTTCTGCCTCACTGATGGAGGGAGATCTTGAGTAACACAGATTAGAGATCCTTCCCAGTGCACTTCCTTTAATTCTTTTACTTTAGCCAGCAAACGTTGGCATTCCTGATAGTTCAGGAATTTGAAAATGAAAGTTCTGGTCTGAGCCCCTGACAGTGGTGTGGGTCTCAGAGCCTGATGAGCCCTCTCCACTATATACTCAGCACCAAACGTCGAAGGGCCTGCAATCTTCTGGACAAACTTTTGAGCAAATAGAACTACATTAGCGTCTTCTTCCCTCTCCGGTAGCCCAATAATCACTACATTATTGCGATGGCTTCTTCTCTCAAGATCTTCAACATTGGCTTCCAACTTAGTTACCCGTAGTCTCACAAGCACCATGTCAGGGTCAAATCTTTCCAATTTTTTCTCCACAGATATAATTCTTACTTCACAGTCCCCAATTCGTTGAGCTAGTTCTTCCAACTTTCCAGTCACCGCTTTCACTTCTTCAGCTAGGGATCGGACTTCATCCCAAAAGGGATGGAATTCTTCAAGAAACCTCTCCAAAGACAGAGGAGTGGTTTCTGCAGTTGCAGTGGTTCTCTTAGCCGCCAAGGTCGACTGGGCCTTCACTTTTTTGGCAGCCTTCTCAGCTGTGATCGGCGGTGTGTGGTGTGGTGGAGCCACTCGCATTTCTACCTCCATGACCAGCTGAAGACTCCGGATTTCCATGGATTGGCAGGCAGTCAGGTCACAGCACTTCAATAAAGCAAGTTAGTTTAGGTAGTTACACTAAAATGCCAAAGTTTAATGGTGGTTTTGAGGAGGGGTAGCGGGAGCGCTCGAGAAAGCGTCTACTCAGCCTGAGGCATCACGTGGTCTCAGGAAAATAATTTAGCTATGCATCACACTGGAGAAAGCAAAGAAAAAAAAGAGGCAGCAACCTTGAAAAAGCAGTTGGGGGAGAAAGAGAAGCTGTACAAAAAAGACCCAAATAAACTAAGAAGACAGGAACTGGTTTATGAGATAATGTCTTTAAGAATACAACTGAACACTTTAGCCACCAGAAAAGCTGGATTGCATATACAAAGAACTCAACACAAATACTGGGCCTATGGCGAAAAGTTGGGCAAGCTTTTGGCCTACAGATTAAAAAAGCAACAGGTCAAAAGGCACATTGCACAGTTGCAGGGCAGTAAAGGAGACTGACAAATTAAACCTTAAGCTATCAATCAGGTCATGCTTGAATTCTACCAATCCCTATATAACTCACATGTGCAGTGGGACAAACAAATATTTTTAGCCTTTCTGGTAGGCCTCAAACTCCCAAAATTGTCAGAGGTCCAAAAACTGCACTTGCATGCCCATTTAGCAAACAGGAATTGAGTACAGCCATTAAGAGCTTGGCCACAAACAAGGTCCCAGGGGAGATGGCTTCCCAGCAGACTTTTACAAGGTAATGAAGGAGGTTGCAACCTCTCTCATGCTGTGTATGTTAAAAGATGCTTTAGAGAAAGAAGGGCTGCCAGGGACCATGAGAGTGGCCATTATTACAGTTCTCTCCAAGGAAGGGAAGCACACCACAATGCCAGGGAGTTACCGACCAATATCCCTCATTAATGCAGATATTAAGGTACTGGTGAAGATTTTGGCATCTCACCTGGAAAAGGGTCCTTCCAGCACTAGTCCATCACTCACAAGTGGGATTTGTCAAAGGGAGGGCGATTGCAGACCATCTGAGAGCACTGATCACTCTGATGCAGGGTGCAGCATCTCTTCCCACCCTAGCAGTTGCCATCTTGGTGGATTTTGAGAGGACGTTTGATTCTCTTGAGTGGGAATTTCTATATGCCATCCTCCAACAATGTGGCTTTGGGGATGCATTCAGGGACTGGGTCAAAACACTGTACAAGGACCCCACAGACAGGATTCTCACCAATAATACCCTTTCGGAGCCATTTAATTTATACAGAGGAACAAGGCAAGGGTGCCCACTCTCTCCCATGCTGTTTGTGTTAGAAATTGAGGCTTTGGCAAGTGCCATAAAAGAGCACCCACAAATTCAAGGCATAGAGATAGGAGGGAGAGAGTATCATATTGAGTTACACGTGGATGACTGCCTTATATTAACAGGGGATGTGCAAGCAAGTGCTCCACGTATTTTAGATGTCTTGAACTCCTTTGCAGATATATCTGGACTACAGATAAACAAGAATAAAACAGAGGTGCTCTCCCTTAAGGTTTTCTCCACCCCAGAGAGAATATCTAACACAGGCCTAGTATGGGCTAAGGGGGAGATAAGATACCTAGAAGTCTGTATAACACCTAAGGTGCACACGCTAATAGATAAAAATGTTGTCCCATTGCTTAGTAGTCTGAAGGCCGAGGTAAACAGATGGAAAGACTTGAATCTCTCTCTGCCAGGGAAAATAGCCACAGTCAAAATGATGATCGCTCCCAGGGTCTTTTACCTTTTGTCTCATATCCCAATAGAGGTACCAAGGGGGTGGTTTAGAAAGCTTGACTCTATGATAGGCAATGTTCTATGGGAAACTGCTATCCCAAGATACAGCAGGGCTAAATTAAAGGCCCCTTGGAACAGAGGGGGCTGGTGCCTACCCCATTTCCAACACTATGTATATGCCTTCTCTGTGGCCAGAACTTGCAAAATGTTCCAGGAATACAGCCTGAACAGACCGGCCAGGACTGATATTGAGACAAGTGTACTCTTAGGGAATGACCTGACCACACTTCTTGGCCACAAGTTGCCAACATCCATTAACAAATGGCTCACGGTGAAGGCTGCACACACAGCCTTGCACAAAGTTGATCAAATCACACGTTCGTGCCTGAGTAGAGGGAAGTACACCAACTTCTGGAATAACTCGTATTGTAATATAGACAGACACCCTTTTCTATGGGAAGAACAAATCCATAGCTTAAATGACGTCCTGTCAGCTGATGGGCAGACATTGGACTCCTTTACTTCCCTACAGGAAAGGTATAACCTGCACAGAAGGGACTTTTGGAAATACCTCCAGCTGAGACACCTGTTCCAAGAGTGGGCCAAGAAGGGCTGTCAATGTAGTAGATGCAAAGCTAAGGGATCAGTCATTGGTAAGAAACTACCCATTAGTACATGGATAAAAGAACAAAGGGTCTGGATGGAGTCATTAACAGTATAGACAGCTGAGAGAGATGACAGACTATGTTAGTTGTGCCCATCACTGAAGAGGAATGTAATGGTTGCTGGACATCAGGACGAAAGACATGTGAGGATCCACATAGCTTTATCATCCAAAATAAGATACATCACCTGTGGTACCACACACCCATCCAACTCAAAGCTATGGGTTTGATACAAAATGAGGAGTGTTGGAGGTTCAGAGCCAAAGGAGCAGACTTACTGCATATCCTCTGGCACTGCAATATGATCTGCCCAATCTGGAAAAGGTTCATAGACTGCTGTTCAGAGGATCTAGGGTGTAAGATCCCTCCATCATCAGCCTTGTTAATATTGGTGATTGCACCCATCGGCCTCCTCCTTAGAACTCAGCAGAAACTCTTGCTGGTGCAGGCCACAGTGGAAGTCTAAAGACTCATTTTAAGAAGGTGGCGAACTGCGGAAATTCTGACTTTAAGGAATGGCTTATGGCCATGGAGGAGTTAGGCATCTTCACAATGACACAACTCTCAGAAAGCAATAGCCAATTATTTCTAGTAGGTCATCCCCATTTATGCAATACATACAGGCTAAGGCACAACTGCCAGGGGCCCCACAGAGCAAAGACATGCTTAAACCTCCTTGAAAGTCCATGAGGGCACACACAGGAAGGCCCCCAGACATGATGATGGCAACCCATGTCTAGGTAAGCTCCTATTTCACAAACAGCCCTGTAGACTTCCCAGGAGAGAAATACTCACCCTCGCCCCAGACAACTCTACACATGAAGCAGTAATGCCTTTCCAATAAACAGGAAGGCATGCAGTTCGCCCACTGTAATACCTAAATAGTCACCACTGTTACACAAATATGACTGACTCTGGTTTATCAAAATGTATGTAGCTCTCTGTATGTGAACCAATGTTAAAACCAAAGTGTATTGTATATCTCTGTAATTCAATTAAAAGCTTAACTGTAAAAAAAAATAACTTGGAAGTGGCAGGATCAACCAGATATATTTTTTAAATAACATACAGTATGTCATATGATGTGTTGGGGGGCATATGGGGGGTTGTGTTGGGGGGGGTCATCACCTCTATATTTTGATCAACACTTAACCTTTGAATACCATATAAAAGAACTGACAAGGAAAACAAACGTTAAAATAGGAGCAATGAGATGTATTTCAAATTGCATGACAAAAGAAATGTGTCTAACAATGGCAAATCAGTTAATATTACCAGTAATTGACTATGGAAGCCATATTTATAGGCATACCACAAAAAAGCAACTACACAATTTAAATGTACGTTATACTAGACTAACGAGATTTGTATTAAGATGTGATTATAGTACCCATCGTTGTATAATGTATATTAATCTTGGTTGGAATTCACTTAACCTGTAGGCAAAGGGCATTTGGGCTAATCAGGTACAGGGACTACTGATAAGTGACCCACTCCACAACTTAACAGATAAATTACAAAGACCAAAACATGGACTAAATTTAAGAAAAATGGGAGCTAGGTAACTGATAACCCCAAAAAGAAAAAATAATTTTAGCACCATGACCTTCCACTATAAGGTTGCTTCTTGCTGGAATAGCCCCCCTTCCCCTCCCCCATCGCGATTTGTAATTATCTTCTCATGCTTTCAGAACAGCAGTGAAGCAAGAGTAAAGCTTCCATTGTGTATGTAATAGGTGAATGTTATGCAAGAAATATCCAACTGCCCTGGATTCTTTTAAACAAGTGTTTTGTCATGTCCTATGTGTATTTAATATGTTGTAACTTGTTGTTATCCATATTTTATCATTTGTATTTTGTTATTTCTGTAAATATTAGGACTTTATACAAATCAGTGATATCTCTGTATAAATAAAATTTTACATACATTCATACATATGGGGGATTGTATTGAGGGGGGATTTGGGGGTTGTGTTGGGGGGGCAAAACATATGTTGTATAAACAGAACATGACATAGCCTGACTGAAGATATCATATTTATCATCACTCGAGGTCAATGATATCACGATATCTCAGTTGTGGCTTCGCCACTTGTGAGACATCATTATTTCACTTTTGTGAAGACAAATATGATATTTTCAGTCATGTCATGTCATATCCCCCTATATATTTCATTACTAGCTCTGGTGAAGCACTCAGACTGACACATATGCTACTTACATTTTATCACATGCTAGTGATTTCAAGTCACTAGTCTGTGATGAAAAGTAAGTGGCGCACACATCGGTTTGACGCTTGTTTGTAGATATGGACACCGGAGCCCTGTTGCTGGGCCCTCAAAGCCTGAAATTGAAACTACACGAAGTACAAAGAAAAATATACAGAACAAGCTGCTGAGTTTCTTGCAAATTAACCAGGCTGCCTATCCTGCCTCAGGACAGCAAAACTGTATTTTCATTTTGCACTGATGGTGACTGTGGATATTTATTTATTTGGTATTCAGAAAAGACCTTTGCGCGCAAGCTCTTTTACAAAGGTTCCATGTCAGGTAAACAAAAAACAGAAGATGAGTTACAGAATTCAAACATCTTGAAAAATAACAATTGGTTACAATGTTACGATAATTATCACTACACAAGTACAGTTCAAGACACAGTAATAAGGCATATATTTATAATTCTTAGTGCGTATCACTGGCTTAGTGGGTTTGGTTATGCAACAGTGACTGAGACAGCAAGGAGTAGTGAGCAAACATGGGGGGGATGCAGCCTCAGGATAGGGCCTCGTCAAGATATAAAGTTAAGAATGTGGCTTTTGGGTGGGGGAGGGGGGAAGAATATGAGTGGGGTACCAGCGTGAGAAGGGCATCTTTTGATGACAACTTTAGGTATGGTAAAGGCAATTTTTTTAATCTAGTTGTGTTATGGGTTTTTTTTATAAATAAAGTATGTGATGGACTTTGAAAACCAAAACACAGCCTGGCAACAGTTTCTGTGATTAGACCACTTTGCACTCAATGGTTTCACTGAGGTCGCTCCTTCAGTGCAATTTGTTTTATAGCTTTGGCCTTGGGCAGTGCACCTGAATGAGGGGAGCCCAGTGCATGCACATTTGTGTGTTTGGCTATACACTCTATCTTGGGTAAGCCTACCAAGGAAGGAGGTTGCTGGGAGGAAGCCACTTAGGGTGCTGGACCTTCATAGAATCATAGAAGGCTGCCGGCAGATAAGGACCTCTAGGCCAATCCAGCCTGCCCGTAACCCTTCCCCCCCAGAAGGTTCCTTCCATCCCTTTGTGGCCTGCACTCTGCCCGCCAGTCCTGTGTCTGTGTCCCAGGCCCTCTTGAAGCTCTCCACTTTATCCACCTCCACCACCCACTCCGGCAGCCTGTTCCATGGATGTACCACACTCTCGGTGAAGAACCTCCCCCTGATGTCCCCTTTGAACTTGCCCCCCCCCCAGTTTGAGAGCATGTCCCCTAGTGAAATTGTTCTTAATCAGTTTGAATATGCTGTCGACCCTCACCCTGTTTATGCCCTTCAAGTATTTGAATGTCACCACCAAATCCCTCCTCTCCTCCAGTGAGTACAGGACCATTTCCCCCAGCCTCTCCTCATATGTCCTCCCCTGCATTCCCCACACAATCCCTTTCCAGCCGGTCCTTGTCCCATTGCTGATGTGGCCTCCAGAACTGGACCCCATATTCCATGTGTGGTCTGACCATGGTTTCGTACAGTGGCAGGATCACCTCCCTCCTCCTGCTTAGGGAAAGCCTAGTGGGTAGTATTAGAGCAAGATGAAGAATATGTAGTAGTAGAGAAGCATGGGTGGAGGAGAGGAAGGGTGGAATAATGTTGTTGTTTAACAGCAAACATAATGGAGTGTTTTGTGTATGACCTGAAAACAGAGTCCGTTCTAATAAACAAAATTATTTTGTTCTTTTTATAGTTAGTTGAAATCAGCATTGAACCTTTTTTGGGGAAAATGACAAATTTCAAGACAAATTTCAAAACCAGGAGAAACCAGGCAATTCTCCTCTGTTCTATTCTAGTGTGAAAGGTCTATGACAGCACCACTTTCATGTATCTTACTTTGAAACTGTACAGTATGGTGTGGCACATTTCCTGGCCCTGACATATATTAGTCATTGTACACATATGCTACAGAGAACAAGCTTTCATGGCAATTAGAGCTGCAAGTTTGGTTCTACAAAAGAATCGAATGCCTCATGCTTCGGGTGATCGATTCTTTTGGACAGTGACAAACCTTTGGGACAGATAGGTGGACATTTGGTTTGACTGGCTCACCCTGGTCTAAATTTGTGCAGACCAGGCAAACCAGTCGAACCACAAACTGCAGTTTGCACATGAAACAGTTAACTAGGCAAAGTGTAAGTCACAGCTTCATTTTGGTGTGAGACTCAGCTTGACAGCATGAACTAATGTGAAAGTTCACTTGCACGCTCATCATTGGGGTGTTGGGTAACTCAGGCAGGGCTGTGATCCACTTCTAGTTAGATAGCTAGGAAATTCTTCAAAAAAGACAAATACATTTTCAAACATTCAACCAATAGACCTGCAAACAGCAGGGTTGCTAAATGGGGTATATTTAACAAAAGTAGAGTCAGGCTGAGCAGTGTTTGCAAAGCAGCATGCCTCTGGGACCAGGGACTTGACTGAGAGGGTAAAAATTGGTCTCTGGAGGAGTGTACTTTGGTAGTGGGCAGATGGGGCATGAGGTTGCAGTCTTTCAGTGCCCACCTGCCTTATCCGAATAATCTTATCAGCATTGCAGCACACAATGTTTTTATTGCATAACTAGTATTTTAGCAGGGCGTACAGACAGGCTCATTGAAGACCCTGCCTGAAGCCTGAGATGTTATTTTTGTTTTAATTACTTTTACTGGACAACAAGTGTGTGCCAGGTCAGCAGCATGACAGTGCCTTGCCACTGGTAGTTGGCACCTTGATGGCATCCTATAAACAAGCATTTGTCAATGCCGAATGTTTGCTTCCTGGTATTAGCACTGGAAATGCAGGAGTTAGACAGATGCAGAATAGGAATGGCAGTGAAGTATTGAACTTCACGCCAACCCCACCTCCATCCTGTAGAGATGGACAGGCATTGGGGTAAGTGTTTGGGTCGTCACCCATGACGTTCATGCTATGTCACCTCACCCTATTCTGCAGATGCCGATATGTGCTGAGGTGTGCCTTGGGGTGTTTGGCTTTACAATCACCCCATTCCATAAGAACATATGCTGAAATGGGTGCAGCATAGGAGAATGGGGTGAACTCTGGGGCCGAAGAGTCCAAGGTACACCTCAATGCCTGTCACTGGCTGGGGGGGGGGTGGGATAGCATGAGCAGTTCAGTGGGCAATCCAAAGGCACACCCCGATGCCTGTCAGTCTGTACAGGATGCAACATTATGGTTAGAAACCCTAATACCCCAGTCATTTGTTGGTATTTGCACTACAAATTTTCAACATGGCCTTTTTGCGACCCCACTTTATGGAAGCATTTGGGACCTCTTCTCATGAAGAGTGGCAGTGTGATTTTGTCAATGTGTCCCAAACTTTGAGTTTCAACAGTGACTGTGCCATTCTGCGCCACATGTACAAAAACACAGATCAGGCAAGATGTGAAGAATGACAGCTGTACCATCCATAGGGAGATGTGAAGAGATGGCAATGTTGAAAATATGTAGTGGGAATATTAAAAATGCTCGCACTTCTGTGCATATGTAGAAACTGTGCAACACATGCATGTAACAGTCATTTTTTGGACTTCCTGCACCAAATTTTCAACATAGGTATTTTAGGACCTCTGCTCATGAACTGTATCACTGTGATTTTCTTAATGTGTCCCGAACACTGATTTCCCACAGTGACCGTGTTATTCTGCGCCGTAAGTGCAAAAACACATTTCAGCCAGGGCCAGGATGTGAAAAATGACAGCTGTACTGTTTATAAGAAGGTGTGGAAAAAATTGCAATGTTGAAAATCTGGAGTGAAAGTATTGCAAATTAGCGGTCATGAGCATGCATGGAAACTGCGCAGTGCACGCTCATAACTCATTCATTTTATGGACTTTCATCACAACATTTTCAACATAGGCATTTTAGAACCTCTGCTCATGAACAGTGTCACTATGATTTTCTTAATGTGTCCCAAACACGGATTTCCCACAGCGAGCGTGCTATTCTGTGCCAGAAGTGCGTAAACGCATTTAAGCCAGGATGTGAAAAATGACAGCTGTACTGTTCATAAGGATGTGCGAAAATGGCAATGTTGAAAATCTGGAGTGAAAATATTGCAATTGCTGGTTACGAGCATGCGTATAGCTGCACAACGCACATCAGAACATTTCATTTTTGATTTACACCAAATTTGTAACATATACTTTTTGAGAGCCCACCTCATGAACACTGGCACTGTTGTTTATTATCAGTCCCCAAAGGTGATTCTGCACAGTGACCGGAAATCACCTTTGGGACTGAATAACACAATGACAGTGACTGAATTCATGAGGAGAGGTCTCAAAAAACCCATGTTGAAAATTTGGTGGCAAAGTCCCAAAAATGCCTGAGATATGCACCAAAGTAAAAAAAAAAAAACTATTTATGCCATTATACAGCCTACTGGCATTTCTTCAGTTCATGGTCGGCTTTGAAGAGGGCAGACGTGTTCCTGGTCCACCAAAGATCGTCGCACCGGGCTCCAGAGGTAAGTAAAGGGTGAGGGTGTGTGTGGTGAGGTGGGGTGTGCAGAGGATGGGTGCGGTTTGGGGAAGGGGCCACAGGACTCGACAAGGGACCATTTTCTGTTTTACAGGTTAAACAAAAAAAAAAAAAAACATCGCAGGACTTTTTTTTTTTTTTTTTTAACAGGGACATTTTGACCTGCTGGGGTGCGCTCCCAGCATGCCACCCTAGTGTTTTTCTTGGGGGGGGCAGTAGCCGATGGGGGATTAAGCACCCCCATCGGCATATACCGAGGGGGGGCAAGAACTGAGAGGGAATCGGCACCCCCCTCAGAACAAAACAAAGTGTTTTTGGGCAGGGGACATAATGCAGATGGGGAGTGGACTCCCCCATCAGCAAACTAAACTGGGAAGGTGGCCAGTTGCTTAACCAATTCACCACTTTGGCTCACACCTCTAGACTGCTCAATTTATTTATCAGTCTCCTGTGTGGCACAGTGTCAAAGGCCTTGGTAAAGACCAGATATGCCATGTCCACTGCTATTCCCTAATCTATTTCCCTGGTCACCCAGTTGAAGAAATCAATCAGATTCATCTAGCATGACCTCTCCCTCATGAATCCATGCTGCCCTTTTTATTGTAGCCCATTGGATAAAAGATATTCTAACAACCGTTCCTTTGACAGGATTTCCATTAATTTCCCCACCACTGATGTGAGACAGTCTGGCCTACAGTACCTAGCCTCCTCCCTGCTGCTGCTCTTATAAAGAAGGACCACACCTGCCCTTCTGCAGTCCTCCAGAACCATGCCTGTTTCCAGTGAGCTGTTGAATAAGGCCATCAGTGCGACAGATAGCACCTCCCTGAGTTCCTTTAGTACCCTTGGGTGTATCCAGTCTGATCAGCCTTGTCCACGTTCAGAGCTGAAAGTCCCTTTAATGCTGCTCCCTGTTGGTCCATCCCCCTCCCTCCAATATGAAGACTGTGCAGAGGTACCAGTTTAGGATGTTCACTTTTTGTTGATCCACTTCTGCACCATCACCCCTTGCCACCATTACTGTCCTCACTATTCCGCACCTTTCTTTCCTCTTCTCACTTATGCACCAAAAGAAAGTCTTAGCCCCTTTAGCTATCCCTTTGACCATCCTTTCCTCTGCCTGTACCTTTGCTCCCATCACTACCTTTCCTGCCTCTTTCTATTTTACTTGGTATACCCTGCTGTCTTCCTCTGTCTGCATTCCCTTATACCTCCTGAATGCCACACTTTTTTCCTTTACCACCTTGGCCACTTCCCTGAAGAACCATATCAGTCTCTTTTCTCTTCTAGTTTTACTCACTTCCTTCACACAGAGGTTTGTTGCCTTGATTATGCCCTCCCTTATTTTTCCCTGCTATGCCTCCACCCCTCCCTGGCAATCCCCCCAAGAGGCAGTTTCTGCAGCAGTCTCCCACATCCTCCTGAAGTCCAGAATCTTCATCCTCATGTGGTTTGCCTCTGTTCCCATCTTAATATTAAACCACACTGTATGGTGATCATGGTACTGTACTTAGGGGACTGCCCACTGTAATGTCTACAATGCCACCCCTGTTTGTAAGCAACAGGTCCTTTCCCTAGTGAGTTCTTTGACTGGCTGTCTGACAAGAGCCCTTTGTAGGGAGTCAAGGATGACATTGCTGCTTGCCAAAGCTATTTATTTCTTTTATTTGAAAACTGGTAACTAGGAAAGGCACACTGAGCTAAGGCTTGTTTCCAGGTGTGACCCAGGCAAAAGGTTACAGGAGTAGACTGTGAGCTGTACAGTACTTACATGAAGCAAATAAAGTGCAGACAGCAGCAAAATACATAACTGGTACAATTGTAGAAACAGGATAAAGTGCAAAAAAAGTAATAAGAGCACAAGTGCAGATAGAAAATTGTGATTGGAAGCAAGTAGTGTAAAGTCAGCCAAAACAGGTGACGGAGGGTAGATAAAGGAGATTCAGCTAATGACTGAGAGACTTTACTGAGGTAGAATGACAGGAGAAGTCAGATTGTCCATCAGAGGAACTGGGGTGAGGAGTTGAGAAGCTTCATTGGTCCTTTGAGCAGAGGGAGTATGGAGCTGGAGGGATTGGAAAAATGAGTTAGGTTAGATAGGATGGCAGGGAGTGAAACAAGTACTTGGAGATGAGTAAAATGTTGTGTAAGTGGAAGGCTCCAATCCACATCTGGCATACTGAAGTTCCCAATTAGCAGCTCCTCCCCCTTACTTGCCATCCTGAAAATGGCTTCCCAAAATGCATAACTGAACTCCCTTACCTGTGCCACTGGTCTGTATACTACCCCTGAATGGATAGCAGCCCCAGTACCTATCTCCAGGATGACCCAAAGCACCTCCACAGCATAGCATGAAGAATAAAAAAAATCAAATAAAAAAAAATGAAAATAAAATAATAAATTTAAGACAATTTAAAAATGAAAAAAAGTCTTCACCCAGGTGTCTGAGCCCTGTAAGAAATGTTAGGTGTTGCAAGCATTAGGAAATAGATCAACAGTGAGGGCAAGGAGATGGTGGAATGGGATCATCCAGTCACATGAAAAAAACATGGTGGAGACGGTTTTGTTATATACCCTTTGCCTTAGTGGGAACTGCAAGTGTAGAGGAAGATGACAGTAGTCATATAATTGGTAAAGTATAACACATTGTAGGAACCACTTGCAGTGGCACTGCAAGAGTTGCAACACATCCAATTGTTGTAGAAAAAAGGAAATAGAAAGGAGAGTGTCAAGTAGTGACACAGGCAGAAGAGGAGGAGCAAAATGATTTGGTGGAGCTTGGGGACAGAGATTAGACTGTGATTATAAACTTAATAAAAGTGATAGCAGCAGCAGTTCTGGGGAGGAGGAGGAGGTGGTGGAACAAGTGGGAGCTGGACTTGGGACAAGTGCATGTAAGAGATCCAATACCAAAAGTGGTGGTAACAAAAAAAACAAGCATTTGTTAATGCCAAATGTTTCCTGGCATGGTATATGTAGCGGGTTATAATGTGTTAGAGAGGACGGTAACGGAGGGGTGTGGGCAGACAGCACACAGAGATGGAGCAGGAGAGTTTAATAGGATGCTGAGATGGGGAATAGAGGTGCGTGGTGGACAGCACACAGAGGAGTGAGCATGAGGTTTAACTGGATGTCAGGCTGGTTGGGTGACCTGGGTCCACTGGTACTTATCATGTACACTGAACATAATATAAGGGGTCCCAAGGGGTCCATACCTAAGTAACATGTACACATTCATTGCTTGATATAGGAGTTTCCCTTCCCCTATAACAGCTGTTAAGTTCAGCAGTACCAGCACAAAACAATAATTCTATGAGATGCATAATGTTAACAAAACACTGATTTTTTATGAACACTGAATTTTTATAGAATGCTTCAAGCATTCCATAAAATATTCAATGTTTTTAACATTATGCAGTAGACACACAAAACCATCCCCAGGAGAAGATGAGTCCCTCTCAAAGAGTGGCACAGCCACAGCACAATTTATGTATTTATTCTGTTTGTTCACTTTATGTCTTTCTCAATTCCTGGTGAACAGTGAACCGAGGAGATCAGGCTGAAACTAAGTAGTCAAGTTTATAACATAGGATTGGGCACAGGCTAAGTTTAGAAATAACAGCTCAGCTACCTTGGCTCACTAGCTGGAAAGGTTGTCTGGAACTAACTGTACTGTCACTGTCTGGAATGACAGTGAGAGGACAAGCTAGTCGACAATAGGTGATCCAATTGCAACACAGACGCAGTGGTGGCAATTTCGAAATCGTCTTCTTGTCCAAGTCCCAGCACTGTAGTGTCAATAATCTCTTTGTCTTTCACTCTTAAGTAAGTAACTTTTATTGACTCAAAAATTAATCACATCCATTCACAATAAGTGCGCTCTGGCGGCAGGCATCCTGCTGGTCCTGGAGGGCCGCACTGTGTATTTACTTTATTTGTATTCCAGCAAAGCTTTCAACTCAATGCCACACAGCAGACTGCTGAAGAAACTGAAGGTCCTAGGTCTGGCTAGGACATAGTTAGATGGGTAGAAAATTGTCTGAAGGAGAGACAGAAGAGGGTGGTGGTAAATGTGATCAAACTGGTAGAGAGGGAGGTCACGAGTGGAGTGCTGCAGGGATCTGTCCTTAGTCCTGTTCTCTTCAATATGTTCATCAGCACTATTGGAGAGAGCATCCAGGGCAAGCTACGTCTCTTTGCAGATGACACGAAGCTCTGTCGTAGGGTAGATAGCAACAAAGGGATCAGGGAGATGCAGAGGGATCTGCAAAGCCTACAGAGGTAGTCTGAGGTTTGGCAGTTGAAATTCAATGCCCAAAAATGCAAGGCCATGCACCTGGGGGAAAAAAAACAGGAGAGGGACCTGGGAGTCATCTTTAGTGACTCCTTCAAAGAAGCAATCCAGTGCAACAAGGCCCATAGTAAGGCTAATGGAATGCTGTGGTATATGGAAGGGTGCTGACAGCAGGAAAAAGGAGGTATTACTACTCTATATAGGTCATTAGTAAGGTTGCATCTGGAATACTGTGCTCAGTTCTGGAGTCTTCACCTAAGGAAGGACAGAGACAGGCTTGAGACAGTGTAAGGCAGGCTGACCAAGATGATTCAGGGCCAACAGGGCAGATCTTATGAAGATTGTCTGAAGGCACTGAACATGTATTCAGTGGAGACCAGGTGAGACAGGGGATATGACAGAGACCTTCAAGTTCCTGAAGGTAGTAATCAGTGTGAACTGTAGGGAACTATTCAGCAGGAGTACAGAGTCAAGAACCCAAGGTCATGACTGGAAACTGGAAGGGGGAAGGTTTAACAGGGATGTGAGGAAGTTCAATGTTATGGAATCGGTGGTGGAGCCATGGAACAGTCTGCCAGCAGAGGCGGCGTGCACTAAGACTTTAAATGGTTTCAAGTATGGTTGGGACAGAGTGAAGGGTTTGGTGTTTGCTCAGGTAGTAGCAGTAGGGAGAGGAGTGGGGGGACTAAGAGGGATAAACCCCATATGGACAATAGGTCCTGCCAGAAATAGGGAACTCTGGGCAGACTAGATGGGCCTTTAGTCTTTTTCTGCTGTCATTGTCTATGTTTCTTATGTCCCATTTAGAATAATACTATCATTCCTGGTGTACAGTGCACCCTCAATCCCAAGTCCAACCTCCTCTCTGTCCTGCCCACTCAGGTTCCTTACTCCCTCTACCCAATGGCCTGCCACTTTCTCCTGCTGGCAGACCCCTCCCAGTGATGGCAACTAGCACAATCTCTCTGCTCACCACCTCAGCTGGCCACTGTTCGAGTAACAGGAAGTGTGAGTGCACACCTACAGTAGAAATAGCTGTTTTTACAGTAGGCACACACACTTTCCCCATCACTCTGAAGGCAGCCAGCCAAGGTAGTGAGCAGAAGGACTGTGCCAATCACCATCACAGGGAGGGAGTTGCCAGCTGGGATAAGTGGGGTGGCACACTATCTCCCTTGCTTCTGTGAGCCACTGTCCAGCCAGGGGCTGTGACCACCTAGTGCAAAGTCACTGTGTGCTAACACAGCACCATATTCAGACAGGCCGTGCACTCCAGTTAGGGCATGCTACCCGTCCTGAATTTCCAGTGTTGGATATGGACAGGTTTGCTAGGGGAACCCATCATCTTCATGTAGGATCGAATGCAGCTGATGAGGGTCTGGCCCAGACTGTCTGGTGACCCATTTCTTAGCATATGTTTCATTTAGCATGTTATTTATTCTGTTTTATGTCTTAAAATATAAAAAAACATTGCAGAGGAACAGCCCTTTCTCATTTCACTTTTATAATGGAGTTAGGCTCTTAATGTCAATGCTCCCAGACTGATTTGGCATTCTCTCTGTAACGTCACAGCAATTTCCTGGGCTTTCCTATAGATTACATTATTTACTAAGTAAGCCAAATTATTCTGTTTTTCCATATAACCTATGCAAGTGTATGAGAACAATTTTCCTGTAAATGTTTCCATATCCCTGTAACGTACTGTACCACTCAACTGCCCCCCATTAGGAGGAACTGTTCCTCACTTTACTTTGCAATAGCATCCTGTTCCACATTGAGACAGAATCTGTCTAACATTCAATGTTAAGAATTTTAAGCAAAAACCCATAGAAAATAATATGAAAAATATACTAGTCAATTAACAATCTTTGTGAGCACTAACACACACATTTTAACTTTGTTCTGAACTTCTGAACTAAAGATGTGATGCTCTGTCCCACATTTTACCTTTTTGTTCTACATTTCCAGGGGCAATTTTCCACATCTGGGGTACAAAAGATTGAGAGGTATGTACAGTAAAATACAGGAATCTCTGTAGATCTGGGAGGCCTGTAATTTTACTCCTGAAACTAATTTCCCACGGGTTCTTCCCATTTCCATCACTATACATTTCTTTCACCAGCATATAGTGTGCAAACCCCCTCTCCTCTAAACACTGCCACAGTCAGGTAGCAGCCAGCAGCTGCAGCAGCAGTCATGGTGCCTTCTCTTACCTGGGTTAAGCACTGTAGCAGAGGACTGCCCTGCGCAGGTGAACTTCACACTCATTCAGTCAGCCAGCAGCCTGCAGGAGGTAGGGAGATCATTTTTTTTCTTCAATTGTTTAACCAGGAGTGGCACACTAAGCTGAAAGCTTGTTTACAGGTGCAACCTGAGAGCACAGGAAAGTTAATTGACTTGATCAGAGTCACATAGTTTCCAAGTGGGGGCTGTGGGATTCAAACCCAGGTCTCCAGTTTGCAGCTCAAAGCCTTTAGCCACTGCACTATACTGCCTCTCTTGGAGTATCTCCATGTAGAGCAACCCCTCAGAAAAGGGTAATGTCCTGGTACTGCATGCAGTTTGGGAAGAAGCAGTTGATTTTCTCTTCATTAAACTTTGTTCACGGTTTACTTCACACTCAGCAAGTTTTCTTCATGTAACTTTCTGGTAACTTGACTCGAGCAGCAGTGAGACTGCGGTACAGCAGTGGGAAAGAGTGTTTCATGGTGGCCACCTCTCTACATCACATGACCCTGCTCATACACATCAGGTGGTATGGACAAGTAGAATTGGAGCCTGGGCTTCAAGTTGTCTGTCTGTTCCTGGCGTGTGCAGGTGCTGTCAGGAGTGGGTGTGGTGGAGGATGATGCCATATAAATATTCATGAGCAGCAGACAGCAATATGACTCGCCCACCCCACCTGCTCCCTCTCTTGCTAGCTACCAGCCCTGCTCAGCTGGGAAACCGGGATCTTCTTTTTTATCAGCATAAAAAACAAATCAACTAGGTCATGTCAACAGGGTCTTTAAAAAAAACTAAGAAAAAAAAAAACAAGCTCAAGCAGCAGAATGCCCCTGCCCCTTAATCCGGCACTACTCACGAAAAGGATGTAAAATAAAAAAAGCATATTTGGGGTAATTTTTCAAAACTTACATGCAGAATCCACTAACGAAGTGCCAATAAGCAAGATACACGTATTGATATCTCTGCAGCATGTCATTTGTGTGGAGTTTTGAACTTTTTTTTCAAACAAATGAAAAACAAGATGATGGCATATAAATCAGGATTTTTTCATAAGAAAAAGAATTATCCCCCATATGAAATAGAATCCTGATTCATATGGACAAATTATTTTTCCATTCCAAACATCTACCCTGAAATGCTTACTGAGCATGCTCAGAACTCATAATTTAAAAAATTAATAACTCTGGAACAGATTATTATTTTTTCATGAAACCAGTGAAAGGCATTACTGTGGGCCAGGCCTTTTCTACCCTGAACATTTTAGACCAAAATTCCAAACCATCTGGGCATTAAGGGCTGACAAAAACACAACAAATCCCCAAAAAAGTCACCTTTTTGCTATCTGGATCTTGGAATCCGCAACATCAACTGGAGCAAACTTGGAATGGCAAGAGATCTACCCCTATGAGACTGGGCATGCAAAATTTCATGCAAATCTGTTGAATGGTTGCAATGTTGAAAAGTACAAAAACTGGGGTTTAACATCAGACACCCTACTGAACCATAAATATAGTGGCATGACGCTCACTGTAATACCCTTCATGGAAAGGAGTTTAGCCATGATTAGTTAGTATAGCCTTCCTGTACCATATCTTGTCACACACAAGTTTGGGAGGTGCTGTTAGGCAGCCACTCACATATTAGCACCTTGTTTTTTGGAATGGGTAAAACACTTTTTGTTTTCTTCCTAGAGCAATAATAAATACAGAAGGCCCAAATCAGTAGTGCTCTCAGCATATAGTGCATCAAAACACATCTAGTTTAGGTCAGTCAGTGGAAATTAAGCTATAAATCAATGTCCACAATCAGTAAGAAGGAGATCTACCACCATACTGCATCATGGGTATAGTTTTTAGTGCACCATTACCATGAACTAAATCTACTGGATATTTTTGAAAGGAAACCCTGTGCATGTTCAATGATAATGGAATACCTCCCAGAATGGGGGACATATCATGGTTATGCTCCCATAAAGGTTGGTGATTAGAAATAATAAGAAGAAGCACAAGAGTCTGGAGGAACACTTCAGTCCTAGACAAAGGTGTGAACTGTAGCTAGAAACTAGGGCTGTGCAGGCTCCGAATATTATTTCCCGAATACTCAATAGTGCACTATTCATCCCTATTCAGGAAACACCTACAAAAAAGCCAAGAGCTCCCTCCTCCTCCTGGCCCAGATCCAGCAATTATATAGAGAATCCACCTTCCCATACCCTCAGTTAGCACCCAAACCCTTCTCCTCCACCCCAACCACATTTTTTCATGTTATATTTGTAATGTTAACCAAAAAAAACCTACTACAATGGGTGACAGCTGTACGCCTGCCTCATAACCGACCATCAAGTTCAAGACTGTGTCCCTCTCCCCAGTAGCTAGTAGCAGCCAACAGCCTCCCCTCACCCCGCACCTAACCAGTAGAATTAAAACAGTAGGAAAAACAGGCACTGCCTTGCCTCCTCCATGGCCGGCTGCCTTCTTGAGAATGAAGCCACTCGCAAATGTGCTTACTCACATAAGTAAAACCAGCTGATCACGTGATCAACTGGCTTTACCATGTGAGTGAAGGCATCTGCAAGTGGCTTCATTCATAAGAAAGACAGACAGCCATGGCGAGCTGTGCGATTGCCTATTTTAATTTATAATTGAAATCGTGAAAATACTAGCTACCTGGGGAGTTTCAATCTCGAAACTCCTTGGCCGTCATGGAGGTGTGTGTGGATTAAGTGCCAGTCACCCATTGAAGTAGGTTTTTTTTGGGGTTAAGAATCACAAATATAACATGAGAAAATATGGTTGGGAGAGGAGGGTTGGGTGCTAAGAGGTGAGAGCACAGGGCAACGGGAAATGGAAGGTGCCAAGACAGCACACACAGAAGGAGGGGAGAGAGGTTAACTTAACGCCAGGATGGGGATGGAGGCTGTGGGGCAGACAGCATGCAGAGAGAGGGAGTGGGAGGGTTTAACTGGATGCTGGGATGGGGAACTGAGGGTACGGGGCAGACAGCATGCAGAGGGAGGGAGCAGGAGGATTTAATTGGATGCTGGGTGCCAGGACGGGGAATGGAGGGTGAGGGCCAACAGCACTATGCAAATGAAAGAAATGAAGTGCTCTCTCATTGAAGCACTTCATTTCTTTCAACTTGAGGACATGCCACGTCAGCAAGAAAAAAACTACTGTCATGATCAAAGTGCCTGGTCATTGGTCTGTGAGGGACGAGCCTACTGGGCAAGTCCCTGAGACACCCCTCAAATATTGTTCTGTCCCAAGATGTTTCTTACACATGCACAAGGAAACATAAAAAGATAGAGGCCACAAAATGACAGGAGGAAACTCAACAACAACAAGCATCTGAAATGACAGCAGATAAAGACACAGGCAAGACTGGTGGCCCAGGACACATGATAGAGGAATACAAACCATTCCCTGACCCAAAGAACTGATGGAGAAAGAGGAGGAGGAGGATGTAGAAGCACTAGGCAGCAGTAGCCTACCCATTAGGTAACAGTAACAGTAGAGAGTGTAGGAGGAAATACCAAACCGTGTGAAGTCAGTGGAGGGATTGCTTTTGAGCAGAAAAAAGAATGACAAACACATGCAGTGTGCCTCTTATGTAAAGACATGGTGAGTTGGGGTAAAGGGAACAAGGTTGAGAACATCTACCATGAAAAGGAATTGCTCAAGTCCCACAGATCTCAGCATGAGAAGGCATGCCAATGCGCAGTGTGAGCAACAGCACTGCTAGACTGGGAAACTGATAATGATAATGATGATGAGCGGGAGAGGAGAATGTTAGGGGCTACTGCAGGCAGACAGGAAGAGGAAGAGGAAAATGTCATTCTCATTCAAGTGGTAGCTGATGCACAACTTCAACATCTTCCATTCATCGCTCCTTAGTCGACACCCCCACACCTCTGAAGGGCTACAACCCCAGCTACTTCCATCCCAAGATAACAGAGAAGCATCTTAAATGTGCTACATTGAGCATGTACAGGGAAGTGCTTAAATTGACTTTTTATTGTGCAGCATTAAACTACTGTGTGGGCTATATGGTGATTGTATTCTGGTGCTCTAAGAAACGATGCTGCTAGAGGGAGGGTGAAGGAGGGACTCAAGTAGGATGCTGGAGACCATGTGGCACAAGCCTGCCAACAGGGTGGCTGTAGTCCATACAAATTACAGGGGACAAGCGACTCTTCGCGCAGGTGCCATGAAGCAGGAGTGTGGCATCTGAAACTAAGTGGTATCTGGGGGCATCAGCAGAGAAGACTGCAGGCCATGCTGGGCAAGGCAAGTAAGGTGAGTTCACACAGGAGAAGGGGAGAGGAGGGTAGGAATACTGTATTGTGGTTCAAACCTTTGGTTGCATTACAAAACGGGGTAAGGGAATAGCAGCAAAACCCTATCTAGGGTTAACCAAAATAGCAATAGCCTGAAAGGTAACCAGCAGCAGGTAAGGGAAGATGATTCTGGGAAAAAATAGGAAAACAGGGAAAAGGATAGCATTCATGTGGTGAGGAGGGTACAGGGCCAAGAGAATGTGTGGAGGGGGGAGGAACAGACAGCAGGATGGAGCAGGGAAGGTGGTGTGCTGCAGTAACTGTGGGGCAGCAGTCTTTCTGGGAACCATCTGGAAGATAGGAGGCTGTCCAGTATGTAGAAACAGAGGCCAATAAAGGCAGAACTAACGTAGCTCAGGTGGAAGTTGAGGAGGAGAAACAGGGACTGAAACAGCAAGGCAGTGAGGAGGGAGACAAGGGAAGTCATCCAAGGAACGAGGATCAGGTAAGGGTACTGGGTACAGGCATGGCAGGAACACCCTGTACTTGGGGGTATCCCTTCCTCAGAAGGCCAGGATACCAAGTGAGGGGAGTGGCAGGTGGTAAGGGAAGGGGCGGGAGTGCAAGAGTTACAAAAGGGGGGGACTCCGGAAGGAGTGTCCTTATCAGGTTTTGCCCCCTATCTGGAATGGGGATGGGGAGGCAGGAGGAGAGGTTGGATGTCTGGGTAGGAATGTAATAGCAGAGGGACAGGAGAAGGGGATATAGACAATGCAGGGAGGTCATGGGAGACAGGGGAGAAGAAGTGAGTCTAGTGGAGGGGATGGTGAAAGGGTTAGAAAGGCTAGGTCTGGAAGGAGAGAGGGGATGGGGAGTAAACACAGTCATGGGGATTGGAAGGAGCTCTAAGGGGAAGGGAGGGTCAGTTGAGGGGAAAAATGGATACAGCAAGAGGACACTAAATAATGTAATGCTTAAGGATAGCAAGAAGACTAGTTCTGCAGTAGTAAGAGCTGAAAGGGAGGGGAACATGACAGAGGGGGGAGGTAGAGGGAAAAACATTGGACACTCCATGATTAAGAGCAGCCACTGGGGAAGGAAGGGGGACATGGTCACCAAAATGAAAGTGGTGTGTATGCCCGGAATGACAGCAGGGAAGGTGAGTCTAAAAATAAGGGAGGTGGTAAAAGGCAAAAGGAGAAACAAGCTTAATAATTCACCTAGGCACTAATGATCTATTATAAATTGGGCAAACAATTTTAAGCAATCTGATTGGTTGTCAGCCGTGCATTAGATGTGTCTAATGCACAGCTAAAACTAGAACCCCCATTTAGAATACACAGGCCCATTTTATAAGCGCAATAAGCCACTCCGGGGATGTGCATTAGACAGTTCTAATGCACGACTAGTTGACTGGACGCACTCGGCCTGTGGCCTCGTGCCTCACTACATCCCCCTAACTGTGCATTAGAACTGCCTAATGCACACCCCATCATGTCTTATTGCTTATGTGGGGGAGGAGGTGGAGGTGATAAAAATTGGTTCAGGGAATTGGGGGTGATCTGCAGAGAGGTGGCATGTTCACTAGCATTCTTGGAGGTGATCCCACTGCCAAGAGCTAGCACAGTAAGGTAGGCTAGGATGGAGGACTTCAACATGTGGCTGAGGGATTGGTGCAGGGAGGAGGGTTTGACCTAATAGGAGAATGGGGGGAGATGTTGTCAGATCACTCTATACACATGACAGACTGCACCTCAACAGGGAAAGATCAAGGGTACTAAATGGCAAACGGGGGGGGGTACATCACCCAGAAGTTAAATTTAAACTGCTGGGGGAGGCAGGTGGGCCAAAGGGCCAAAAGACCAGGGGAGATGGAGATGAATAGACCTCCCCCCATAACAGTAGAGGGGGACTGCAGGGAGAAGGGGGGAGTAAGGCAGATTAGAAAGGGGGTGGGGGAAAGCATATGGAGACAAAGAAAAAGCAGTAAGCAGCGGAAAAGGTGGGAGCTCAGATGTAAAGTGCAAGCTGGTGTCCCTAAACACATATTATTTAGGAAACAGGATGGATGCCCTGCAGGTGATATTTGCAGAAGGGAAAGTAGAAATTGTGGCAGTAACAAAGACTTAGGCCACACCTGACCATGGTTGGGACTTCTCAGTTACGGGACACAGGCTTTGCAAGAAAGACAGAGCAGTAGGCAAAGGAGGAGGGGTGGTAGTTTTCATTAAGGAAGTCATAACAAGCACAAGTGAGGAATCTGAAGAAGAGAGGACAGAAGCAATGTGGATCCAACTACAAACCAGTAGTGTGAGGAAGGTGAGGTTGGGTGTGGTTTACAGACCATCCAGTCAGGATGAAGAAATGGACAAAGACCTAGATTCACAAATTCTGAAAGGCACACAGAAGATGGAGATGGTGACAGAGGGGGACTTTAACCAGCCCAGGGTGGACTGGCGTGTACTGATAATGACATGTGCCAGGAGTCAGAGAATACTGGAAGCAATTCAGCATGGATTCCTGACACAGGGTGTCACTGAACCCACCGAGAGGGGCAATCTTGAATGGAGAGCATGTAATGGATATAACAGTCAGGGAACCACTTGGTGGAAGTGATCATCGCTCAGTGTGGTACAGGCTGGACATGGGCAGGGAAAATGTCACCACTAAGACCAAAATCCTGGACTTCAGAAAGGCAGACTTTGGAAAAATGTACAAGGTGCTAAAAAGGCATCTAGCGAAAATCACTGCTACTACGGCAGTGGACCAGAAATGGACTGCTATCAAGAAAGGAGTAGGGGCTGCAATGGAAGAGTGTGCTAGGTACAAAAGGAAGAATTCAAAAATCAAAGCACCGAGCTGGTTCAGCTCCAACGTAGTACAGGCAGTGAGGAATAAGAGACTGGTGTACAGGAAATTCAAGATCAAGAAGGAGGTGAACAGAGAAACATACCTAGGACAGGCGAGGGAAGAAAGAAGGGCAGTTCAGAGAGCGAAGGCGAAGAAGGAATTGTAATTAGTGGAAGGTATTAAGAGAGTGGACAAGGCTTTCTTCCGCTACATAAGTAAGAAAAGAGAAAAGAAAGATGGGATAGTACAAATATGACATGGGGACGTGTGGGTGGAGGAGAATAGGGAGAAAGCAGAAGTAATGAACACATACTTCCCTCTTCACGAAGGAAAAAGATGGACTGGTGCTGATACAGGGAGAAAGAGGGCCAGAAAGGGGGAGGAGGACAGATGGGGCAATAGAAGGAGAAAGAGTGAAAAGAGGACTGCTAGGCTTTGAGGACAGGCAAATCACTGGGCCCAGATGGAGTACACCCTAGGGTGCAAAAGGAACTGGCAGAGGAGCTTGTAGAGCCAGTGGCAGACTTGTTCAGTTGTTCACTGGAGTTGAGTATGGTGCCGCAGGACTGGAGTATGGCACATGTGGTGCCTCTCCACAAGAGCAGCCCCAGGGATGACCAGGGAATTACAGATGGGTCAGTCTCACTTTGATAGTGTGCAAACTTATGGAAACCATACTGAAAGAAATACTAATAGAGCATCTCGAGGAGTATGGCCTCCCGGATGCAAGACAGTATGGGTTTATGGGAGGGAGGGAGGTCTTGTCAAACAAATTTGATTAACTTTTTTGATTGGGTAACCAAAATGGTGGACAGAGGCCAAGCAGTAGACATCCTCTACCTGGATTTCAGAAAGGTCTTTGAATCTGTACCACACAAGAGGTTGATCAGGAAACTGGCAGACCTCATAGTAGGAGAGAAGTTGGTTAGATGGGTAGATAATTGACTAGGGAACAGGTCCCAAAGGGTAATAATTGGAGGAGAGTTTTCTAGTTCCAGAATGATGCAAGTGGTGTCCCACAGGAGTCTGGCTGCTAGGGCTGGTGCTGTTCAACATTTTCATTAATGATATTGGGATGGCATCAAGGGCAAAATGAGTCTGTTGCAGATGATACCAAACTGTGGGAGGTGGACTACAAGGGGACACAGGACCTTATGGAGGACCTAAAGAGACTTGAAAGGTGGTCAGGGATCTGGCAGCTGTGCTTCAACACCAAAAAGTGCAAGGTCATGCACATTGGAGCCAAAAACCCCAGGACAAAGTACGGTCTGGGAGGGGTCTGAATAAATCCCACAGTGCAGGATAAAGATCTGAGAGTGATGATATCTTGCAACTTAAAGCACTCTGCACCATGCAAGAAGGCAGTGGCATGAGCAAACAGGATGTTAGGCTGTATAGCCAGGGGGATTAGTAGTAGGCGACAGGTGGTGGTTCTGCTCATGCACAGGTTACTGTTGAGGCTGCATCTGGAGTATGTGGTGCAGTTCTGGAACCCTCTCCTTAAAGAAGATATCAACCTGATGGAAGTGGTCCAGAGGAGGGCTATGAAGATGATTGCGGGGCAGCAGTGTAGATCGAGGAGAGACTGTGGGCCCTGAACATGTACTCTCCGGAGGACAGACAGGAGAGGGGAGATATGATACAGACCTTCAAGTATTTGAAGAAGTTCAATGGAGTAGACACAGAGGGTCAATTCAGGAAAGCTGCAACAAAAATACAAGGGGCACAACCTTAAGCTGGAGGAGGGGGTTTAGGAGGGAGATTGGAGACATTTCTTGAGATAAAGGGTGGTGACCAAATGGAATACACTGCAAGAGGAGGTGATCTCAGTGAGGATGGTGGGTAGTTTCAATAGGGTCTGGGACGATATAGAGGGACAATTAGGATTATGGGAGGTGAGGAGGAAAGGTATGAAATAGTCGGGGAGGGGGAGCAGGGACATCAGCCTGAGCTGAGCTGAAAACCCCACACAATGAGCAGACATGATAAACCAGAAGACCTAATTCTGCTGGCTAATTCGTATGTTTGTATGTATCCCTAGGTGGTAATAATAGTAGCCAATGGTCAAGATCAGGGAAAAAAGCACTCAACTCTTACTGGTCGCATCCCGGGAAATGGGCTGGAAATATAAAGTTAACTGACCAGCAGCAAAACAGCTTACAAAAGCAATTGCAGAAATGCTAGCAACCAACTTGCTGACATTCTCCTTTGTTAGCAATGCAGGTTTGCTATCACTAATGCAAGTTGCAGTACTAAGGTATCAGTGCCCAGCCGCATTCACTTTTCACAGTGGCATTTCCTGATTTGTATCAGAGTGTCTACAAGACTGTGTTGTATGCCCTGAAAGCATAATTTCTTCCAGTGGTTCCCATCACCACTGACATGTGGACCAGTACAGACTACTGACTACATGGTAGTGACTGCTCTTTGGGTCAGTTTCCCCTCTTCGTTCTCCTCCTCCTTATATTCTGGGTTAAGCATCAGCAGTAGTGGTAGCAGTTGCCACAAGTCACAGGGGTTCTCTAACCTCCGCAAGCCAGCAGTTTGAATTGATTGCTTTGACAATGACCATCAAGCAGAAAATGTGTTATACTTTCTTCAGCAGAAGTTTGTTGAGTGGCTGATACCACACTCATTACCACCAGGTTTTATAGTATCAGATAATGCAAAGAACATTGTAAAGCAGTTGACGATGGAGATTATACACGTTCCATCTTTTGCTCACTGTATAAGTCTGGTAGTTCAGGAATTCCTAGCTGAAGAAAGGACCATTGTGCAGACATGTGTAGGTCTAGCCAGAAATGTTTGCAGCCATTTTAGCCATTCTGTATAGGCACAGAAGCTGTTATGAAGCATTCAGCAGCAGAACCACCTTCCCCATCACCACCTTAAACAAGATGTTGCAACAAGGTGGAGTTCCATCAATTACATGACGTAACGGCTGCTAGAATAACAGAAGGTTATTTAACAGTATGTCACTGGGCATGGTAATGGCAAGGGAGAGGTAAATATCTACCCAAATCAGTGGTGCCTGATGGAGACCCTCTACACTGTGCTGAAGCCCTTTGAGGAGGCCACACGGGTGGCAAGTATGGATGCAGCTGGTCCAAGCCTGGTACTCACCCTCACTGCCCTCATTAACATGTGACTTGTTCATATGAAAACACAATATGAGGACAAGGAGAATACCACTGTTGTTAATTTAGCAGAAAGGATAAAAGTATGTCTCTGGAATGACATGTATTTCAGAAATCCATATTGCTAATCATTACATCCTGGCCTCCACTCTCCTGGACCTTTGGTCCAAAGACACATTTGAGATCTTCTCTGATGCACAGGAATGCAATAAGGATTAGTAGTCTTACACAGCCTGATTTATCCATCTGACCTCTGTATATACTGTATGGCATGAAACAGGGCCAGGAACACAAGTAGAGCACAAGAACAACACTCATCGGCATCACTTTTAATCTCACTGACAGGTCAGGTGGAGGAGACGGAAGAAGGATGAACCCAGTGTATGTCCATACTGAACATCACAGGAGACATGTCAGCTAAGATCTAGTGATGCTTCTGCTGCTGCTGCACCCCACCAGAAAGAATGCAATTGATGGCAAATCAGTCTGGGAACAACTGTCTGGCTGTGGCTTGAGGAAAAAGCATGTCAAGTCACTTTCTGACACAGTGGTGCCTGAGATGCCATCAGACAAAACAGTGCAGGATTATCTGGTTGAGAATGTGCCACTAGCAGGAGACAAACCTCCACTGTACTGATGTCAAAAACGGGCAATTTAACTCTGATACAGGTAGCTGTTGAACACCTCAGTTGCCCACCTGCAAGTACATACTCAAAGAGAATTTTCAGTGCTGAAGGTAATATTGTCACCAACAGGAGAACAAGCTTTTCAACCCAAAATGTACAGATACTCACTTTTTACAAAAATTAACCTTCCCCTTTTTTCAAAGTCCTTTTTGCCACAGTTCATGGGTGATCAATCTCCTACACTTCCAGCTGGGCTAACAACAAAGGATGATGAGATGGATGGGGATGGCTTTTGTGACCATGCTTATTATTATTATTATTATTATTTATTGTTGGGGGGGGGACCAGTAGCCACACAGAGACACTGTGGACTGCCGCATTGTTTTCATAATTCAGACTTCTTCAGATAAATCTTTTATGAATTTGTGGCAGGTGTACACAGGCCAAATAAATAACTTTTTGGACAGTGCTACTCATGAAACTAGTGTGTACAACATTTACCCATGGCATAATGGGAAGCCTTGTTCATGTGTGGCACTGTCCTAACTGGCACACACTTTTTGAAACCAGTAGCCCACTCTGTGGGATGCTGCACTGTTGTCTTTATTGAGTCTTCTTCAGATTAATCTTTTGTGAATTTTTGGCAGGCATATAAAGGCTGAATAAATAATGTGGGGGGCAATGTTGCCCATAAAATCAGTGCGTACAGCACTTATCCATGCTATAATGGGAAGCTTTGTCCTCATGTGGCACTGATCCAATGGGCACACAATCTTTGGGACCAGTTGCCTCCACTGGGGGATGCTGCACTGTTGTCTTCATTCATCCTTCTTCAGATCAATATTTTGTAAGTTTTTGGCAGGCCTACACAGGCCAGATAATAAATAATTTGAGGGCAATGCTGCAGAGGAAACTGGTGTGTACAGCACATATCCATGGCATAATGGGATGCCTTAACCATGTGTGGCACTGTCCCAATGGCACACAATGTTTGGAACTAGTAGCCCACACTATTGGATGCTGCACTGTTGTCTTTACTCAGTCTAATTCAGATTCATTCTTTTGTGATTTTTTGGCAGGCTGAATTAATAATTTGAGGGGTAATGTTACCCATAACACCAGTGTAGCTTTAGCATGATGGAAAGCCTTGCCCATGTGTGCCACTGTTCCAATGGACACACAGGGCCCAATTTTCAAAGAGCCGCTAGATCAGCACATGATGTGCTGGTCCACAGCTGTGGCAAATTCCAAGTGTGGCAGGGGCCCTATGCCCTGTTACAGAAAAGAGGGTGTCCCTGCACCAAAGTCTAGAGAGTTGCCACAGTTGGCATGTTGTGGCAATCCTTTGGTGCACCAGGGGGTTTGATAGAGGGTCCTGTCAAGCCCTACCTCCAGCCTGGCACAACTCTGGCCCAGACCCACAAAGCTGGGGGGGGGGAGGCTGTGAGATATACAGCAGCTGGACCAGTGGGGGTGCCAGTAGTGGGCAGCATGGACAAGGTGGGGTGTAGGGGGAACACTGGTGGTACCGGGGCAGGCATGCTGTGGACAGTGTAACAGAACCACTGGCTAACAATAGGCAGCATGGTGGCATAGACCGTGTTCAGGATCCCTGATACTACCAGTCCTGCCCACTGCCCGCATCATGTAACCACCCCAATAGGGGGTGACATACTATGGCAGCATGGGATGATGTGCTGCAGTTGGTGGGGAACATACCCCAGGCAGTGCCACCTGTCACAATACACAGCACAGGTGCCAAAAGAGGTATGGCAACTTGGATGGCCACCCCAATTGGCAGATGCAATCCTAAGGTCTGGGAGTCAGCATGTCAGGAAGTGTGCATGCTGCAGGTCAGGGAGCAGGGCTGGCAGCATCAGGGGTCCAGGACACAGTCCATGCTGGCAGACTGACCATTGTCAGTCTGCTCTTGCACGACCTGGGCATGGCTGTCATGGTGCCACTGATGTTCCCCACACATTTCGCCATCCTCATTCCACCCAGTCCTGGCACCCCCACTGGTCTGGCTACTCTGTGACCACACCCTCCCCTCAACACAGTTACACCAGACACCCGACACAGGGGTTTTTGACCAGCTCATGGCTGGTCTAACCTCAGTGGTGAGTTGCAGCCAAAGCAGGGCTTCCAAAATCCCAAATAAGGGGATACTGCAGCCCCACTGTACGGCAATCCCCCTTGTGACCTGGCGTACCAGCACTTCTGGTGCAGGGTTCACGCAGGGCAGCTTTGGCATAAGGCATTCCGATTTCAGTGCAGCCTTCATTCAAAAATTGGTATTGCCACAACATTTGGTGCAAGATGACACTAGCACCAAATCCTTTTGGCACAGGCACCTTGTGCGAAATTTCAGCCTCTGAAAATCGGGAACACAGTTTTTAGATCCAGCCTACACATACATAGACCTTATAAACCATTTTATTTTTAGCATTATTAGCTATGTACTCTAGTTTACTAGGATTGTCCATGTTTGGCACTGACTGATTAGACACAATACGATTCTGCAGGTAGCAAGAATAAAGAAACAGATGTTTTATGACAGCAATACATCTGTATTCCAATGTGAGTCTTATCACACAGAAATGGAGAAAAAGACTGCTTGTTCTAAAAATGAAAGTCACTGGAGCTGCTGTGACCACCTCAGTTTTCTTCCCTGCAGTTTTAAAAGTGATCTTCCAAGGGAAACCATATAATGTTTATGACCGTAGTAAGACAAAGTTATTCAGTTATAAGAATGTTCATCTCCCCTCACAGTTCAGTTCTGAAGATTCACAAGAAGTGGTTGTTAGTATTTACCAGTCAATCCTGATGGAAATTGACTTAAAAGTCCTGGAATGATTAGAAGTCTCACTGGAATGAACATATAATACAGGACATTTCTGTGTCAGATGCTGTCTGTTATTTGAGATTGGATTTCATTTGATTAAATACTTTTTTCTCGCCAGGTCTTAAGTAGAGCACACATAAGAAGGACCTTTATGATTAATTCTTATTGTTTTCCTTGTTTTCCTTAAATCTTTCTCGTTTAGTCATTAATAAGGTTGTAAAGCATTGGAGTCAGTGATTCTTTTTTTTTTTTTATTCTTTTGGTAACCGGGTAAGGCTGAAGTCAAAATGTTTCCAATTTGAGTTGAATGCTGCTTTAGACATATTTTATTTCCCCCAGAAAATATTTGCAGTTAAAATGCTAGTTTAATAATCATGTAAACCTTTCTTTTTTATATTACTTATATTGTCTGAAACCAATAAAAATGATAATTACAGGTTCGACAAAATGGCCTCTCTCCATGAATCCACGTTGCCTGTGGTCTTTCAGCCCACTGGATTCAAAATATTCTACTGAATTTTCCTTTAACAGGGTCTCCATTAATTTCCCCACCACTGAGGTGAGACTGACTCATCTATAGTTGCTAGCCTTCTCTCTGCTGCTGCTCTTACATAGAGAGACCACATCTGCTCTCCTCCACTCCTCCAGAACCACACCCGTTTTCACCCGTTTTCAGAGAGCTGTTCGATACTGTGGACCACGAGCTACTACTTTCATCCCTGTACTCCATTGGCCTAGATCCATCCTCCCTTAAGTGGTTCAGATGCTATTTCACCGGTAGGTCACAGCAGGTAAAAACTGAAGGTGACCTAACCACATTAAAACCACTGTCAAGAGGAGTCCCCCAAGGTTCTATTCTGGGTCCTATCCTTTTTGCCATTTATATAAACATTGATTCAACCCTTACCAATTCCTCTGTACACCTCTTTGCTATGACACTGTTCTGTATATTAGCAACCCTTCGCCTGCAGCTGCTCGTGAAACCACAAACAGAATTCTCCTCACAATATCAGCTTACTCGAGAAAAGCTCTGTTAAATGCAAAAAGCTAAAGCAATGATATTCACAGAGCAAAGCTCCACCAGCATCCTCTCCAATCATTCTCCCCAGCTATGCACTATACTTGAGAAAATCTGGAGTATGTGAAAACTTCAAATACCTAGGTGTGTGGATTGACAACAGACTTGACTTCACTCATCATTTAGAAGAACTGTTAAAAAGCTTCGCCAAAGGCTTGGCCTTCTCTATAGATTAAAACCCTTCCTAAACAGAGACTCAAAGATGAGGTTAGTCCAGGCCATTTTCTATCAGTTGTTGACTATGCAGACTTCCTTTATAGTCACTGCCCCATCTCCTACCATCACAATTGGATACCTTATATCCTTAGAGCAATAGGTTCATTACAGATCTGCCATCTAATACTCATCATTGCTCTCTTTATGCTGCAGTTGGTGGGTTTCCCTTCACCTCAGAAGGAACAGAAATGCAGCACTATGGATTTAAGAGTGTTGTCAAAAAACTCCAAACTATATCCTGGACTGCTTCACCCAGACCTCTCCTAGCTCCTATGCCTAGAAGCAACAACATCATCTTGCCTCAAATTGTCCAAATTCAACACCAGGCTAGGGAGGCAGCAATCAGCTATTCTCTAGATATAGCATGGAACACCCTACAAAAATCCCTAAAACTGTCCAATATCATTCCATTTACATCCTTTAAACAGCATTGTACAGTCTTCTTCAAAGAGAAATGCAATTGCTACCACTAGAGCTAGCTTGTCATCTCACAAATCTCCCTTCCAAACCATATATGGCATATTCCTTCCAGACAGACACCCCATCTTATGGCACCCAGTAATACCTTCACCATCCTAGTATTACATTATGTTGAGTGTCTGCCATGCCCCCACTGGGATATGTATATACTGTACATACTGTAAATATTAGCTTAACTTTCCTGTAACCGTTTTTTATCATGTGAATTTATAGTACATCACTGTGTTTATAAACGTTATTTTCCCCTGTATGTATAACTGTCTTATATAAGTGTATGATGTATCTGTTGTGCATCAACTATTGAACCTTGACCTTATCAGGTCCATCTTGTAAATGAGCCTTGCTCAATGATGTTCGCCTGAATAAATAAAGATTTGATGGTGATGATGATGATGATGAATAAGGCCGTTACTGGGGTAGCTTTTTGCTTTATTTACTTTGCTGTATGCCTAACTTTAGTTCATTCTGTAGTTTTATACACATGACAAAAGTGAGACAGTAGAATCCCAGTAAAATACAAAAATTAGATGAGCAATCACTGATGCAATCCCAAAATGTCATATATTGAAAATGGAATATGATTGCTTCAGTCACTGTAAGGCAGTGACCATGCACCCTGACTATTATCAGTAGTCTCTCTCTCTCTCACCTGACCACCCAGCTGCCAGAAAAAAACACTTTCCTGTTTCCTTCTCATCGTGTAATGTGGATGTCAGTGCAGTGCCATTCTGTATATACTGTTTGTGGATGGGTGCTCAGCTGTTTAAGTGTGATGTATGATTAAAGGATGTGAGGGTTGCTGAAATAGCTCCCTTTCATCTTTCAGCTGGGAATTGCACTGAAACAGCTGAGTGTCCAAGAGCAGCACGTAAGAAGTGGCACTGAATTGTCACTAACATTACAGGCAAGAAAGGAATAGGGGAGGGTGTTTTTTAACAAGTGGGTGGCCGGTGGGAGAGACTTTCTTGGTAATATTGGATTAGTGGGTTCTAATGAGTATGGAGAGACTTTCTCAACTGGGGGGACTTGAACTGTGATTTTAAGGTGCACAATTCTCTTTGCTGGGGGTGGGGGGGTGATTAATATCTAGTGAGACCCCAAGGGTTAGGAAATGTGTGGAAGGACATTGTTTAAATCTTTCACGTTAGATAATATGAAGGGGTTTGGAAAGAGCCTGTTGACTGAAAAAAAGAAAGGCGATATGATTTCATTTTTTGAAGGGGTAAAACAACGTTAGTAGGGAAATATATAATCATATTTTCCTTTTCAAGACTATAGATGGGGTGTATTTTATAATCCTATAAGACACTCTAGGGTGGGGGTTAATGTAAGACTTAGACACTTGTGTGTTTTAAGGAATGAGGTGCATACCACAAAAGCGGTGGCTCAATCACACAATTACCATACCTTACTGCTAAAGCAGGTCAAGCCTTGCAGCACTGCCCATGAGTAGCACATGGCAGAGCCTCACACAACAGTGCGCCCATAGTGTGGGTACAGTTATCTGTCAGTGAGGAGTTCATGAGGCTTAGCACATTATGAGATGAGGCAGGTGGACAGTGTTTGTAATTTATAATTGGAATGATGTATTTTGTGCTTTATTAGGCATTTTAAATGTAAACTGTAGAATATTATTTATTAGTTTTGTATTACTAAATGTATTTCCTAAATTGATTCTCTTGAAGTTCTTTTTTAATGAATGAGCAGTAGAGCTGTGTGAACCTTCCAAACTTCAATCTTGTGAACATGATCCATTGAACCTGGTAATGTTTCCCAGTGTCCACTTAGTTGTGAAGTAGTTCACCCTGGTTCAGCTATAGAAAACCACTGTTTTGTGGTTACGAATGCACTGGGAGAATGTTTCCTTTCTGCAAGACCACATCAAGCACACAAAACTGCAGAATGGTGCAGCAACCCACAGTAATGGTTATTGGTTCCACATTATGTACATTCATCACTGACGGACTTGACATGTGTTGAAAACACAAAATAGTCATCCAGCTTTGTTGCACACATTTTTATGAGGCTTATATTTCTTAAAAAGGCAAAAAAAAAAATTGAAGAGGGCAGTAATGTAGCAGACCACAGTGTGTGAAGGCAATAGATTCCAAAAATTAAGTTCATTCTGACACTGACAAAAGTGGGCATGGCTTTAGATTATGCCAAGGACAAGTGCTGGACACAGACTACTTGACCAACCTTGCCAAACAATTAAATGTCTGTATAAGGCATATGAAGGCCATAAATCTGAAGAAAATCAGGCAGCATCCCACAGTGAAGACTATTGGTTTTCAAAACTATGTCAGCTCAGACACTGCCAAACGTGGACAAAGCTGTGAGATTTTGTGAAATTTAAGTATTGGGCTGTTTGTTTAGTTTCCTCAGTTCAAGTCAAGGGACTGTGCAGAACCTGATTCCCTTTTGGTCTTTCTTTGCTACTTCTGGATAATTCCATGCCCTCATCACCTCCTCTCTGCTGCTGCCCCACTGCTCATTGACAACACAGGCTGCCAGCCAGTGCCCACTGTCCAAGCTCCCTGTCTAATAATAATCTAACCAAGGCCCCAGAGGACACATACAGCAAATGCTTTACCAAGTTCTGTGAATGAGAAAATGTATACATTTTTTATTGTAAAGAAATATGGCCACCCACAACCAGTAGCACGTCAGCTCACACTTGTAGTTCCCTACCTAGACTTCTTCCTGATGTTCAACTCTATGACCCAGAGGCTTGCACAAGTGAGACACACACACACACACACACACACATCAAATGCTGTAGTGAATGTGAAAAAAAGTATTTCTTATATAGTATATATTTGTTAGTTAATGCAAAGATAAAGTGGAAACCACCGTAGAAGGGGGCATTAGAATTCTGAAAGCCCACACTGGCTGGCTGCTTATTGTTTATGGTTCTTATCTATATAATATTTTAAGCCTCAGCGACTTGCAAAACTCTCTGACGCACATTGCAAATTCACCTGTATTAAAGGGTTTTTGTTCTTTAGGATTTTTTTGTATTCTTATGTAAAAACAAAAGTGTCAACTGGTAGTGGGCCCTGCAGGTTGCCAGCCAAGAGATCCACTTACTGCCCTCTGAGTGCAGTCTGCAGTCCAAGCACACACGCCCTCCCTAATCCACCACCTGGCCCAAGGACCTGCACTATACAGCTCACTCATATAGTACAGTATACACAATCAGCAAAAAGCTTCTTCTTAAGCAGTTAATTGTCTTTATTCAATTCATCAACAGTAACAAGAAGCAAGACAAAACATACAGGCAAAGTGTGAAGGAATTAACAGTTCAGTGCTATCTGCTATGACATACTATTCACAAATGCAGCTACCATGCTCATACTGTATATGACCCTTCAAGATTAAAGGGGGCTGAATACACATGTACAGTGGAGGACTTTGTATCTCAGTTGCTAGAAACAACTCAGAGGGAGGTGGGGATTGTAGTGCCAAATGAGCTTTGGGGACTACAAAAAATGTTGTGTGTGGACATGGAGCTGCAGCCATAATTATTTGTTTTAACCCTGTGGCCGATAGCCTATATTTTAAGCACTGGGGTGAATTTCACCTTGCTTAAAACTTTGTTAGTTTCTATGGCAGAGAGTGTGGTCACATGATCTGGATCCACATACCTTACTTCCCAGTCCTGACTGCATATAAAACAACCCTTTAGTGAGCAGGGTGAGTACTTGATCTGCTGCTGTGTTTGAGAAAGGCAGCAGTGACTCTGAGTAACAACACTGAATTGCATTTAACCTGACAAGTGCTATCTTAAATGAGCAATAGCTTTTTGCTTGAGAGGAGTGGGACTGTGTGTCCCCATTGCTGGAAACACAGAGGGAGGTGGGGATTGTAGTGCGAACTGAGTTTTGGGGACTACAAGAAATGTATGTGGACACGGAACTGCTGCTACAATTGTTTGTTTTAACCCTGTGGCTGATAGCCTGTATTTTAAGTGCTAGGGTGAATTCTACCTTGTTTTAAACTTTAAATTTAATAGTTTCTGTGGCAGAATGTGTGGTCATGTGATGTGGACCCACGTACCTTACTTCCAGGTCCTGACTACATATAACACAGACCCTTAGTGGGCAGAGCAAGCACGTGTTGGCGAGCATGTGCAGAGATGTGTGCAGAGACAAGCACGTGCGGGTGAGCATGTGCAGAGATGTGTGCAGAGACAAGCACGTGCAGGTGATCATGTGCAGAGATGTGCACAGAGACAAGCACGTCAGTGCATGTCTGCTGTGCTCACCGGGGCTGTTAGGGCCTCAGGCTAGAGTCCTTCATTCAGGTTGGTGTTAACTATTATAACTAAATGTGAATGTGTGACCTGCATCAAACCCCTTTAGCTGGACACCAGAACAAATGCTGCCTGAAGTAGTAGGACTATAGGCATGCAAAGAGCAAATTGGGGGGGGACAGTCACCTGGTGGATGGTTGAGTTACGGTTCAGCAGTTCTTTGGAAAACTATCTCTAAGTCCTGGTGTGAGAGTCAATTCTTCCTCTTAAACACTATTAATTATCCTGAATTGAAGGTTAACCAGTGAAGAACACAGCTCTCTGAATTAAAAAATATACGTGTTTTTATAGTAAGGCTGACTTTTGTATAGAAGTCCTGCACTAGCTACTATTTCTGGACGTTACTTGTATTGTGTGAATTGACACCCTACCCAAATCTTCACAGTGTGTATTAATCAGGAAGAAAATAGTCAGTAAATCTTTAAAATACAACAATTCCACATAGTGGGTAATGCTAAGTGGGACTAGTGCCCAGAGTTGTGACATCTTGATTAATAGAAGACAGAACCATGGATTTGAGTGCTGGGTTTGTAATGCTAAGCACAGGGGAAATAGGGTTAGCCTCTATAATATGTAAAAAATTCAGCCTTTCTTCTGATTAAAATTTTAGACTTTCAAATGTACATAATGTAAAGAACTACAGTAACTTAAAATAAAAATCCTGAAGCTAGAAATGGAGTTAAGCAGAGTTTCAAGTTATGCAGTACTTAATAGAGTAGACAATATTATCCCTGCGTTGAATTTAAATACCATAGATAAAATACTTCTGAACACAATGACCAAAACAATAAGAGACAAAGAGATGAAGATGAAGGTGGGGAACAAGAATGGACTTCCATAGATATTAAAAGCAGAATGAAAAAAGGGAGAAGAGCTATGAATTTTGAGATGTCCCTTGCAAAGCAGTTTGAACCACTCATGCATTTGAATTATGATGCTTCCCCTAACATTACAAATGCTAATGAAACATCCTCCAACACTGTTAATTATATAAATTAAACTCATGTTAACAATAATTAAAGGGATGCAGTGTTACCTGGGCAATGTTATGTTGTGGTAGACTCCATTTTAAAATGAACTAACAAATACATTTGCAGCCCTGATAAAAATAATTATACATGTAGTAGCTTTAGGAGTGCTAAAATATCCAATATCACACAGATGGTTCATAATATTTTAAATGATGAAGGGGATAAACTGTTGGTCATTGCTCATGTTGGGACAAATAATGTGAGTTGGTCTTATATAGAGGATATTAAGAGTAATTTAATTACACCTGCTGGCACTTTAGAGAAAAAAAGGTTGTGAAATCTGTATCTCTGAGTTGTTGCCAGTACCAAGGGCAGGGTGGAGCAAACAAAATAAAATAAAACCAGTTAATGAATGGTTGTGTAAATGGACTCAAACAGGTAAAATGTCTATCCCATTGGGAAACTTTCGATACAAACTACAGTCCATCCAGTAGAAACAGGTTACATCTCAACAAAAGGGGTAGTGCACTACTTGGTAAGAAAATAAAAAAAAAACTATCTCTGAAACTTTAAATTAAATTCTCAGAGAGCTTGGAAGTTACTCCAAAAATAATAGATCAAGATAAACTGAAGAAAGCAAGTCACGAGTATAAATTCCTAGTATCTAATGCTAGAAGATTGAATATAGTAACAACATCTGAACTAGAAACACTTCTTATCCAGAATGATATTGTTATTGTAGCCATCACCAAAACATGGTGGGATAAAACATCTTATTGGTCCTGTGAGATAGTAGGATACAAGCAGTTTTTTTAAAGGAAGGAGAGAAAAGGGGAGGATTGTATATATATATTATATATATATATATATATATATATATATATATATATATATATGTTAAGGGAAATCGTGAACATATCAATTTTAGGATTTGAATAGAATCAGAAACTGTTACTGAAAGTATACGGTTGCAGATACAGCTTAGCAATGGTAAAAAACGAATTCTGAAACTACTATAGACCCTCTCTTGCACCTCTGAACACAATGACTAGCAGATTAATGAATTAGAGTTCTCAAAGATATCTCATGTTATAATTTTAGGTGACTTCAATCTACTTGGTTTCCAGTGGAACCATCTTACTGGAAGTACCCCAATGGAATCTACTTTTATTGATAAATTGTTAATGGCAGGGTTAGAACAAAAGGTGATAGAACTGACAAGGGGCACTTGGACCTTATTATTACAAACTTGGCAACTGAAATTAATAATGTAACCATAAATTAACCCTTGGGAAACAGTAACCACAACACAGTTATGTCTAGCTCGACAGCGGGAATGACACCTGCCTCCCACAGTCTTTTTCAATGTAAATAAGCAAGAGGACATTATAAAATCATCAGGAGAAACCTTGAGGTCATTGACTGAATAAACATAATGAAGGACACCATCTGTTGACTGTTGTAAATTTTTAATGATCAGAATCTCCTGGGTACAAGGCTACTACTGGACCTCTTAGACAGATAATAACAAAGGAGCTTTGATACCTCTAGATATATAATTCAGCAACTAATTATCAGATTCCTTGCAAATTGTCTTGTCCATGCTAGTATTCCTATGTTAGATAACTGTATCCTTGTCTCTGCATCATGTGGTAATGTAACTATTTTCTTGTCTCTTGACGTGGAATCTTTGTAGATTAGATCCAAGCTCAAAGGTATTTCTGAAGAGTTAATAAATAAAATACAATCAAAGAGCAAGAGCAAAAATACATCCCCTCATCATATATCATATAATAAAAAAGGCACAATTCCAATATGGTTAACTAATAAAACAGAAGCAAATTCATAAAAAAGTGAACATTTTAAAGTTAACAGAAGAATCCACCAATGCAACAAAAACTAAGTATAAGGTAGAGCAGAAATTAACTAAAAAATTTTGCATCTAGGAATTAGATCTGCATAATTCCATTATATAGAGCCTGTGTAAGACTCCACTTGGATTATGCCTCCCCATTTTGGTCCCTATACCTAAGGAAAGACATGAAGCTGTTGGAAACAATTCTGAGAAGAGTCATCTATCTGATACCCAGATTAAAGGACAAGTCATAACCTGAAAGACTGGCTGAACTGAATTAATTCAACCCTGAAGCTAGAAAGATAAGAGGTGATATCCTGTTGCTGTTCAAAATACTGAACAACAAGCATCTGACTAAGCAATGTGACATCATTACAGCAGATAGATCAACAACTCTTAGGTCTCACAATAAATAATTAAGAATTCCCAGGATATTTACGAATAAGTGGGACAACTATTTTACAATAAGGGCTTCCAAAATGTGAAACAATCTACCACAATACTTAGTCAACTTTTCTGTTTTTGATAAATTCAAGACTGAGTTGGATAATCACTTGACTAAGATCAAGGGATTTTACCCTCACTAGGAGTGGGAGACAGTCTTGATGAGCCTAGAGCCTTCTTCTATCTATAATACTGAGTAAATACTGAGTAAACAATAATGAACAGTATATAAGTAGATCTGCCTTTTTCTACGAAGGCCCAAAGGCTTGGAATGTCATCCCACTTAGCTTAAGATCAAGAGACAAGCAAATCAGTCTAAGCAGGATAAAACATGGTTAACTGAAGCAGGAAAGAACCATAGCAATGCTGCTATAGTTTCAATGTAGGCTAAATTATTAGACAGTTTTTTTTCCCTCTGATTCTTAGTTTGCGTGATACAATTTTATAAATTGGTAATCTGTTTATATTGTATATTGATTAGTAATGTAACATACAGTGGTGTCCCCCAGGATGAAACCCACTTTTAAAGCACTCTGCATTATGCTGCAGCAGACCTACTGAATAAAGCAATGTCATTTCAATGGCAATTAGTCTCTTTTATCATGCAGGAAACTGTGGAATTCACTTCATCCTGGCAGTGTCACGTTTTCCTGAATGACAAAAGGAACTAATTGCCATTTAAATTACATTGTTTTATTCAGTAGGTCTGCTGCAGCATTCTGCAGAGTGCTACAAAATGCTTCAGAATTGGGTTTCATCCTAGAGGACACCATTGTACGTAGGAAATGTACATATATACAGTATATATATACTTATATATTTATAAAATGGATGTGAAAAAAGAAGCTCATCAACTGGTGAAAGACCATCAGGTGACCATGCGTATATCAAAGCGCGACCACACACCTGCACTTTTATCCCCTTCCAAAACAATTTTGACATTTTATAAGATAGATAAATCACTCTGAGGTGTGCGGTCATGCTCCGATATACGCACGCCTTGGGTGGTTGATGCACTCTGCCTGTGGCTTCATGCATACAACACACACCAAGGCGTGCATATATCAGAGCGCAACCGCACACCTCAGAGTGGTTTATCTATTACATACATATATAGATAGATAATAGTTTGCATACCTTAATTACATTATATGTAACAGTTCTGCGAATATTGTACAAATCCTTATAGGATATATGATTTTGTTTTATAACTTTGGACTAAGGACCACATTGAAAATGAGCTCTGCTCAATTGGGTTATCCATATTCATATCATGAATAAAATACATTGCTACTACTACCTATTAAAAGATCAGAGCATCATCTGTGGTGGTGGGGGATAGAGTATCATGGCCAGGCATGGGAGTGTATGAAGACTGCCATATCTAATTTAGGCTATGGGCCCGATATTCAGTTGGGTATAAAGCACAGCACAAATGTTAGCGCTGTGCTTTGTAATTGCTCACAGGTCCTGGGATAGTATATTCAGTCGGGCACTAACCAACTGAATGTATGGCCTTGTCAGGGCAGTGCTAAGTCAGATAGCACTGCCCCGACATACAGTAGCTCCCAATGTTGACCTGAAGAGTTGATCGCGCCAAAGTGCTATCTGCAGTTTTCAAGCAGATTCATGCAAATGAGCCCATTGGGCATGCAAGGCACTAAGGGACCATTTGTATGCCAATTATGGGCCTATTTGCATGGGTAGCAGAGGCATGTAGTGCTGTGCCACCCCCCAGTTCCTGATAGCCATAGCTCTCCCTAGTGCTAGTGAGCACCACCCCGATCACCAGCCCTGATGTCACCATAATATTCCCTGGTGCTAGTGGTCCCCCCTCTCTCCGCTTGCCAGCCCTGATGAGAATATAACATGCCCTGATGCTAGTGGTATCCCCTCCTTCAGATCACCAGACCCAACATGAATATAATATGCCCTGATGCTAGTGGTACCCCCTCCTTCAGATCACCAGACCCAACATGAATATAATATGCCCTGATGCTAGCGGTACCCCCTCTGATCACCTGTTCCAACATTTGATTAAGATTCCCCGGTGCTAGTGGTCCCCCTGTCATAGGCTGTGGGTGTAATGATGGACACTGACACAAAAAGGTAATGTGGCAAGGCTAAAAAAGTGCCAAGCCTAAAGCTTTATTAAAGTAACAGCAAAAAAAGAAAATATAAAACTATTAACTTTGCAGGAATACAGAAAGAAACATAAAAGGTACAAAAATAAATGAATGTTTCCACAGGCAATATCAGCAAACGAAAAGGCCGCCTGGGATTTCAGTTATCTTAGTCTGTAAGTGCAGACTCCCAAATGGATCAGTACTGGCTGATCCCAAAATGAATCTGAAGGTATCACAAGAATGAGTCTCCTTTATCCTAGGGAATCATCAGGTGATCACTCCAGACTCCGCCCCTATACTCTTCAATACAGATTTCATTTATAAAACATTTTTATTTCATTCTAAGCCAAGGGACATTCAATATATCTTTATTACAAAATATTGACATCCCTGAAATGAAATATAATACAGGTTTAACTAAAAACAGTACTCTTACCAAGTTTAGCCCCTCCCTCAACCTATCCACAGTATAACTATAGTGAGAAATGGGCGGCTGCCTCCTAGGGAAACAGCAAGAGCAACAAGTGCAAATGGCTGTAAGGATTACCTCTGGCTAAAGACCTGAATATCCATTATGTGGTAAGCTTTACTCTCTAATATTAACAGGAGCCAGACTGCTATGAAAAGGAGTAAAACTGAAAAGAGACCATCATTTATTTTACAATATCTGAAATACTGCATATTTTGTTTAGAGTTTCTTTAGGAGTACTAAACACATTGCAGCACAAGCAAACAAAAGCAGTCCCTTTAATTTCAAATCTGCTTATGTTTAAAACCATTTGTGCTGCTGGCATTTTGCCTTTCCATGTCACCTTACCAAAATAATAAAGTTAAACAGTAAGGAAAAGTAAACTGTTTTGGGGTCAAAACAGTGTTGCTAAAGCATATCTAGGAACCTTACAACAACACACTAAGGGATTGGGTGACCAGCAGGCAGACTCTGAATCCTTTTACTATCTTTATTTTTCTCTGCCTAAATAAACTAAGTGCTTGTACTGCGAGGAGAATTCTCTATATTTGGCATTCACATTTGTTTCCTGGGCATTGCTTAAACATGAAAAGAGGAACTACTAGTCCAAATATGCTAAACCCCAGGTCTATACACTGTAGCCTATCATGGGGGTTACTGAAGCGCCATACCTGTCTTTTAATGAAATGAAAGTGATAGAAAGGGCCTGTTATCCAGGTGGCCTGCCTGGAAAAGGGAATTAAAAGGGGAAAGTAAAGGAAAGGACAGTAAAGATATTCAGAGTGTGCTACTGCAGTAGACTTGTGAAACAGAATTAGACAGGTATTTGGAGGTTTAACACACACTTTCACATTTCCTCCCACTTAAGAGGAAACTATAGGGGTACATTATCCTACTTCTATCCCTAGTTTCCTAACTACTAAGTCTTATGCAAAATTAACAGATCTCTCACTCTTAGAAAGGAGAGATGGAGCTTTAGCCCACCCACTCCCCAAAGCTCCACCGGGGACCCTTATTAAATAATACATACATGAAAGGTTATTCTAATCCTTCTTACTGCTTTCAAATTCCCCGAGGTCTGCATGTGTATTTTGTTCTGCCCCATATCGGGACATAAAATCAGCATTCTTATTTGCTGTCCCAGGTCGGTGGTGTACTGTGAACCTATAAGGCTGTAAGGCCAAGTACCACCGCATTATTCTTGGGTTTTATCCTTCATATTATGAAGCCAACAAAGGGGGTTGTGGTCAGTTAAAACCTCAAATTCTGAGCCCCACAGGTAAAACTTGAGGGCTTCAATGGCCTAACATGATAGCGCTGGACATTCCTTTTCTATGGCTGAATATCTTGTCTCTCTCTCTCATGCAGCTTACGGCTCAGGTATATCACTGATGTTCTTCTCCATTTACTATTTGAGACAGAACAGCACCTATGCCGGAGTCCGAAGCATCCATTTGCAACAAAAAGGAAGGGTGAAGTCCGGGCTCTGAGTACTGGTGCTGCACAAAGATGTGCCTTAATGGTGCAAAAAGCTTTTTCGCACTCTGGTGTCCATTTAACAGCATTGGGGTGATCGTTTCTTTGTCAGGTTAGTAAGGTAGCTAAGGTGGCAAAATTAGGCACAAACCTCCTGTAATAACCTGCCAGTCCCAAGAAAGATCAAACTTGTCTTTTATTTAATGGTCTGGGACATTGGGCACAACATCAATTTTACTTATTTCAAGTTTAACTTTCCCATTACCTATTAGGAACCCCAGATATCTAGTCTCTTGCATAGCTATACTACATTTCGTGGGATTTTAGTTAACCCTGCTGTTGTAAGAGAACGGAGGACAACATCTAGATGTTGTAAATGGGCTGCCCAAGTGGGGCTGTACCTTCCATCATCCAAATATGCAGCTAATAGGACTCATGGCTGTGATATTGTCGGTCCATTAGGCGCTGGAACGTGGCTGGTGCACCATGTAGGCCAAGGGCATAGTGACAAAATGGTACAACCCAATAGGCGTGGTAAATGCTGTTTTTCTTTTGAAGTCTGATCCAAAGGATCTGCCAGTACCCTTTGTCAGGTCAAAGGTGGTAATGTATTTTGCATTGCCAAGTCTATCCATGATGTCATCAATCCTGGCATAGGGTACACATCAAATTTGGAAACAGCATTTAGATGTCTTAAATCCAGACAGAGGTATACCACCTTCTTTTACTTACAAAACTATGGAAATGCCCAATCACTATTTGATGGTTCAATTACCCCAACTCATGCATCTTCCTTACTTCTTTTATTACTTCATCCCTGGTCCTCTCAGGTAACCGTATGGCTTTTGTCGGATAGGGCTAGGGAATTAACTTCAATTCGTGTTCAAAACCATGAGCCAACCCAGGTTTAGAGGTGAATGACTGGGAATACTTATTAAGAAGGTGATCTAACTCTCTCCTCTGCTCTGTCATCAGCATGGGATTAATTGTAAGATCACTCATTTCTCCATCATTCTCTTACGCCTATAGGCTACTTCCATTTTGTTGGTATCCTCTCTGGGCAAATAAAACACCCTGGGGTTGGTCTTTCAACCCATTCTTTTAACAAGTTTACATGGTAAATCCCTTTTCTGGCGCCTGTCTGGTAGTTCAAGTTCATATGTAACAGGGCCTGTTTGTCTTAAGATAGTATAGGGGCCCTGCCATTTCATCAGTAACTTGTCAGAGGAGGAGGGCAACAACAACAGTACCTTATCCCCTTCTTGGAATGACTTAGTTCCCACACCCTGGTCATAATACTCCTTCTGCACTGCCTGTTTGCATAGATTGTGCTGATGAGCCATCTGTGTGTATCTGACCAGTTTGGAACGCAAGTTCGTTAAATATTCGAGGGTGGTACTGGTGTGTTCCTTTTTGTCTTCCCATTCCTCCTTGACAACATCTAGGGGTCCCCTGGGGTTCCTCCCATAAAGTAACTCAAAGGGGGCAAACCCTGTAGAAGCCTATGGGACCTCCCTATATGCACACAATAGGAATAGAAGGTAAATATCCCATGTTTTTCCCCTCATCTTCCACATATTTCTTCAACATTTTTTTCAAGGTCTGGTTGAATAGCTCAACCAGACCGTCTGTTTGGGGATGGTATGGGGTGGTGTGGATAGCCTCCACTCCTAAAGTTGAGTACAGTCATGCTAGCATCTGTGAACAAAATTGCTCCCCTATCTGTTAAGATTTCCTTGGTATCCACACCGACTGAATACTTTAGTAATTCATCTGCTACTTTTCTGCAGTTACAGTGCGGAGTGGGATAGCCTCAGGATACTTGGTGCAGTAGTCACAGATTACCAATATAAATCGGTTTCCCTTTGAGCTCTTAGGTAAAGGTCCCACTACATCCATTGCTATACGGCTGAATGGAACAGTAATTAAAGGCAGTGGTTGGAGAGGGACCTTATCTTTTTTTGTAACATCGGCCACTTTCTGACACTCCGGGCAACTGCGGCAGTATTCTGCTACTTGAGCATGAATACCTGCCTAGTAGAACCTTAATAACAGCCTTTGTAAAGTACGGTCCCTACCCAAGTGTCCTGCTAGGGGAAGTTCATGAGCCAGTGATAGTAATTGTTGTCTGTATCTAGTGGGCACTAACAGCTGGTCAATCTGTTCACCCGTAACGGGGTGTATGCATCTCCTATACAGTAAACCATCTGTTAAAATACATGAGGGCTCATGGTCTCTTCCTATAACCCCTACCATCTGAAAAAATGGCTGTAAGGTTTCATCCTTCTGTTGTTCTATTTCAAACCTTTCTTCCTTAGATATAGATATACCCTTGTTGCCAGCAGAAGCGACATCAACAGTTGTAACATCTACATTTTTAATATCACCCTTTTTCAACATATGTTGTTGTGTCCATTGATGTTTGTCCCTTTTTCTTTCTTGTCGAGATTTAGGGATTTTTCCCGCTCCCCATAGACCTCATCATCAAATGGGAACAACTGAGCCCACTGCTGTTCTTGTCTTGTCTGGGCCAGGGGTGTCAAGGCACAAACACTCTCATTCACCTGTATCAGGCTGGAAAAGTCAGGAAGATCATGTCCAAGTATAATGGGAACAGGCAGATGGGGAACCAAACCAACAGTCATATCATGCACTTTCCCTTGTACCTGTAAAGTTAAGTCAGTCATAGGATACTGATGGATGTCCCCACGAATGCAGATCACTGTTGTTTTTGTCCCCCTTTTTGTGTTCTGTGGCTGAACCAAATCAGTTCTCACTAACGTTTGTTTGCTGCCAGAATTTATCAACCCAGTAACCTCCCTGTTGCCAATTTTCACTGGTGTGACATACTGTCCCCAATTTGCTAGGCCAACTGGGTAACTGTGGATTTCCTCTGGGGGCAATCGGCCATATGCCCTTTCCTTGGCACTCCCTACATATGATGTTGGGGTTAAATGGTCTATTAAATGGAACAGTCTTGGAGTCCCCACTACCAGTACCAGATGGGAGAAGAAGAAGAAGTAGTAGGTCTTACCGTGGGCAGAGTCAGACCAGCACCAGGTTGTCCTCATTGTCGGTTGGGACGGGCCATTAGATAGTCCTCGCCAGTGTGATGGCTTTTCCGAGGTGTCTGCCGGTGTTCCCTCACCACACCTGTACATCAGAGGGTAGTATACGAATGAACTGTTCCATTATTACCATCTCCAATATTTGTTCTATCATTTTACCCCTGGTTGCAACCACTTCTGGCATAAGTCCTTCAATTTGGTATATGTTTCTCTGGGAGTGTCTGTGTTATGAAATCTGCATGTCCGAAAACGTCGCCGGTATGTTTCAGGGCTGATATCATACCTTTGCAGGATTGCCTTTTTAACAGCATCATAGTTCTCAGCCTGGGTGTTGTCCATATGGCTGTAGGCCAGCTGTGCCTTTCTGGATAGGTATGGTACTAAGCGTATAACCCATTGGGTCCTAGGCCACCCACAGGCCTGAGCTATTCGCTCAAATGTAGTCATGTATGCTTCAATGTCATCAGTGGCACCAATTTGGTCAGTTTTATGTCTTAGGTCCATCTACAGGGGAGGATTATGTGTCCCAAGGTCTCTGATGGCCCTTAATGTATCATTCCACCTGGACTCAGCTCTCTGAAGATCCATTTCCTTTGTTTATCCATGGCAAGTTGCTTAACACACAACCAGCGCAACAGGCTGTGTATGTCCTCTGGAGGTTCATCAGCAATTTGTTCTGTAGTGGTCCCATCCTCACCTTCCTCTCAGCACCTCTCTTTCTCCTCTTTGGCTGCTTTTCGCGGACATCTGGCCCCAACCCTGGCAAAGGGTCTCTCCATACTTGGCAGCCATGGTTCGTGTGAGGACACTGCTGGGCTTGTCAGGACCTGCTCTTCTTTCTTCTCCTGCATTCAATGTCCAGTTACTGGGAAGCACCAGTATCATCAAAACATCCCACCACTGCCACCAGTGTCATAGGCTGTGGGTGTAATGATGGACACTGACACAAAAAGGTAATGTGGCAAGGCTAAAAAAAGTGCCAAGCCTAAAGCTTTATTAAAGTAACAGCAAAAAAAAAAAAAAAGAAAATATAAAACTATTAACTTTGCAGAAATACAGAAAGAAACATAAAAGGTACAAAAATAAATGAATGTTTCCACAGGCAGTATCAGCAAACGAAAAGGCCACCTGGGATTTCAGTTATCTTAGTCTGTAAGTGCAGACTCCCAAATGGATCAGTACTGGCTGATCCCAAACGAATCTGAAGGTATCCAAGAATGAGTCTCCTTATCCTAGGGAATCATCAGGTGATCACTCCAGACTCCGCCCCTATACTCTTCAATACAGATTTTCATTTATAAAACATTTTTATTTCATTCTAAGCAAGGGACATTCAATATATCTTTATTACAAAATATGGACATCCCTGAAATGAAATATAATACAGGTTTAACTAAAAACAGTACTCTTACCAAGTTTAGCCCTTCCCTCAACCTATCCACAGTATAACTATAGTGAGAAATGGGCCGGCTGCCTCCTAGAGAAACAGCAAGAGCAACAAGTGCAAATGGCTGTAAGGATTACCTCTGGCTAAAGGCCTGACTATCCATTATGTGGTAAGCTTTACTCTCTAATATTAACAGGAACCAGACTGCTATGAAAAGGAGTAAAACTGAAAAGAGACCATCATTTATTTTACAATATCTGAAATACTGCATATTTTGTTTAGGAGTTTCTTTTGGGAATGTAAACACATTGCAGCACAAGCAAACAAAAGCAGTCCCTTTAATTTCAAATCTGCTTATGTTTAAAACCATTTGTGCTGCTGGCATTTTGCCTTTCCATGTCACCTTACCAAAAATAATAAAGTTAAACAGTAAGGAAAAGTAAACTGTTTTGGGGTCAAAATAGTGTTGCTAAGGCATATCTATTGAACCTTACAACAACACACTAAGGGATTGGGTGACCAGCAGGCAGACTTTGAATCCTTTTACTATCTTTATTTTTCTCTGCCTAAATAAACTAAGTGCTTGTACTGTGAGGAGAATTCCCCTATATTTGGCATTCACATTTGTTTCCTGGGCATTGCTTAAACATGAAAAGAGGAACTACTAGCCCAAATATGCTAAACCCCAGGTCGATACACTGTAGCCTATCATGGGGGGGGGGGTTACTGAAGCTCCATACCTGTCTTTTTAATGAAATAAAAGTGATAGAAAGGGCCTCTTATCCAGGTGGCCTGCCTGGAAAAAGGGAATTAAAAAGGGGGAAAGGACAGTAAAGATATTCAGAGTGTGCTACTGCAGTAGACTTGTGAAACAGAATTAGACAGGTATTTGGAGGTTTAACAGCACACTTTCACATACCCCACCTCAGATCATCAGCCCTGATGTAAATAAAATATGCCTTGGTGCTAGTGGTCCCCCTCCCCCCAATCACCAGCCCCAATGTGAATATAATATGCCCTGGTGCTAGTGGTATCCCCCTCACACCAATCACCAGCCCCAATGAAAAATTATAATTTCTGGTGCTTGTTGCCCCCCCCAATAACCAGCCCTGATGTTTGTATAAGATTCCCTGGTGCTAGTGCCCATCCCCTGATCATCAGCCCCAACATTACAATAAGAATTTCTGGGCACTAGTGGCCCCCCTTCCAATCATCAGCCCCTCCATGACAAAAAGACTCCCTGGTGCCATTGTCTCCTCCTCCTGCCAATCGCAAGCCCTGAAGTACAAACAATAAACAGTAGTATAAGGGGATATAACTTGTCAAATGTTAAATTTCAGCCAATCAGAGCGTGCCACGTCATTTGACAGGTGGTTTCCATGGCAACGCCCCGCCCCCTTTCAACCAAGTCCGCCTTCCCAGCACCATGGCAATGCCCTCGTGCCACAGGAGTAGCGTGCATTTTGGTCCTCCGAACCGGAAGTCCTCCCTTTTCTACGCCGTGACGTGCCTCCTTCTTCTTCCCTCCTCTCGGATCCTTGCCACAGACTCTTGAGTCCCACCACCTCCTCCTCCCCTCACATCAGAGTGCTAGCAACTCCTCGACCCCTCCTCGGACCCGGTTCGGCATCCTAGCTTGCACCGGGTCCCTCCCTCACATCGCAACCCAGCCGCACCATCCTAATTCACACCAGAGTCTCCCTCCTCGATCCACCACCGCTGCACCGAGTCCCTCTTCCTCCACACCACCCTGCTCCTCTCGCACCTCTGCTGAAACATCCTAGCTCAAACTCGAGTCCCTCTCTCTCACCACACACCCTGCTCCCTCCTCCTCCCCACCCTTTTGCAGTCCTGCTCTCCTCCCTCTCCTCGATCCATCCACCTCTTGCACCCAGTCCCTCTTCTCACCACACACACCCTCCCCTCCTCCACCCCTATCACCGTGTCCTAGCTCAAACCTCGAGTCCCCCCATTCCCTTTCCTCAGACTCTGCTCCCTCCTTCTCCTCCCTCCCCATCGCACCCAAGTCCTAGCACCTTCATACACCCTACTCCTCGCTATTCATTCGCACCCTGTCGGTCCGGGATATAAGGACAGGATGTGTGTAAATGCATTGTGACATGGAAATCTGTACAAGGAATGCATCATCAGGCATCTCTGTATAGATAGGTTTTATGTTTTTGGTGATTTTGTAATGTTTGTAATTATTTTTGTCTTGCTGCCTGTATGGGTGATGCCTCTCCTGTGCATCCCAGTATCCCCCCGCCCTCCTTACTGCCTTCACACATTGTCTGCCTACCTTTAGGTCACTTGATATGACTACCCCAGGTCCCTTTCCATTTTGTTGTAGTTAATACCCCCCAATTATGTACACATGCCCTGAGTTTTTGTTTCCCAGGCGCATTTCCTTGCACTTTTTGCATTGAATCTAAACTGCCATACTTTTGACAATTCCTCGAACCTTGCCAAGTCCCTTCTCATCCTTTCAATCTCCTCACCTTGTGTATCAACTCTGTTGCTGATCTTTGTCTCATCAGCAAAGAGGCATACTTTCCCTTACAGCCCCCAATGCAATGTCACCTATAAAGACATTAGAGAGGATCGACCCCAGTACTGAACCTGGGGTATCCTGCTGGTATCCCCCTTTCTTTGGAGTGTAGTCCATTTACTATTACCCTCTGCATCCTTATGTCCAGCCAATTTTTTATCCAGGCTACCACCCTAGGACCCACTCCCAGGCTGGCTAATTTGTTTATTAATCTTTTGTGCATGACTGAGTCAGATACCTTGCTAAAATCTAGGTGTGCCATGTCCATATAGAAACATAGACTTTGACGGCAGATAAGGACCCCTTGCCCCCCCAGTCTGCCCATTTCCCTACCTAGAGGATAAGCTGCAGATCCTATTTAACCAACAGTCTATTTCTTCCTACCCCCCCACCAAAACTGCCTTATGTCTGTCCCATGCATTCTTGAATTCTCCCACAGTTTTAGACCCCACAACCTCCTCAAGAAGGCTGTTCAATGCATAGTCCCTCCCTGGTCTACTACTTTGGTTACCCAGTCAAAGAATTATATTAGATGAGTAGTTCTTAGACTTTGTCACAGTGAGCCTCCCCAAATCCATGGAAAAGATTTTGAGCCTCCTCCAAAAACTGAAATAATCTTGGGCCTCCCCAAAGTAAAATAACGTACTGTACTTTATGCAGTACACCATGAATAAATTGAAACCCCTTTGAGTACTTTGCTCACATTCAGTTCTTTGTCTTATACTGACATGGAACCTTTGAAAAAGAGGTCGTGTGCTCAAAGGTGTTATCTGAAAAATAAATAAAAACAAATATTATTATTTAAGCAACAGTAACCCCTTCCCCACAGGTCAACCTACCTGCTGCTATTTTCATTCTTGAACCATTGTTACCCTTGTTGCAGTACCTTCATGGGTCACTACTTTCTTAGTTTCCTCTCTACATGAAATAACCTTCCCACATGCTTTGCTCTCACCTTCTCTGCTCCTAAGCAACTTCTCTGGGATTACTTTGCTCCTTCCTGCTATTGTTCTTAGCACTTTTATGCTCAACCCTTGTATTTGGCTGTTCTGCCATCATTCTACAAACTGATCAATTACCACCACTCATTATTAGTTTACTGTTACGTATTTGTTTGCACTATTGTTCACTGAGTATTTCTTGATTGTTTCTTGATGTTACCTTTTGTAATGGTATTCACTCCTCCCTCCCGGGTACATCGGAAATGAGCCTTGGCTCATTCGCCTTCCTTGTCACCTATCAGTAAATAACATAAAATTCACCTACTATTATCCTCTTTCAGTTCGCTTCATCTCTTCACAAAAGTATATAAAACTCAAAATTTAAATACAGTACTTTTCAGACTTGCTTCAACCTCCCTGAAGAGGTAGGGGCCTGCCCAGGAAGGCATGCCTCACCATTTGAGCATCCCTATATTAGATTCATCTGACATGACCTTCACTGTGAATCCATGCTACTCTGTGTCATGTGCCCTGCTGGCCTCTAGGTGCTCAACAATTCTTTCTTTCAGAAGTGATTCCATAATTTTCCTAACACTGAGGTCAAACTAACAGCTCTTCAGCTCCTGCCTCGCCTTGCTCCCACTTTGTCAAGGGAATCAGATCAGCCTTCCTCAGTCCTCAGGTACCACACCATACTCCCATGATTTGTTAAAAGGGTAGTCCGTTGAGTCACTAGCTCACCCTTAATTCTTTTAGAATTCTGGGGTGAATCCTGTCAGGCCTCATTGCCTTGACCACCTTGAGTTTTAGGAGGTCTTTGGGATCCTTTCTTCTGTGAATGGACTTGTATCACAACCCCTCCCAACCCATCCAGAGTGCCTATATTGTATGGGTATGGTATTGTATATATGGAAAGTGCAATTAAGTGACCTCCTTGAAAATGAGTTTAGCTCAATAGAGTTCCATCTCTGTTCATAGTTTGTGAATAAAAACGTTTGATATTTGCTAATGTTGCCTATGAATGTCCAGTTAACATTCTACAGAACACTGTATGTGTGTGTAGGTGGGGGGCATAATTTTGAAGTACATACAGTAGTTGAAGGAAGACCCATCTAGTTCTATGAAAGGCTGTCTAGCATGCAAGCAATATCAACACAATACTCCAAAAAGGCTCCCTAAACTGAAAATAATAACCAACATTTGAATTAATGTATTTAAAAACATCATCGGGGGTCAGAAAAGCAATGACAGTCCATCCAGTCTGCCAATGGTTAGCTATTTAACTTCATGATCAGGATTTCATGCAAATGTACATATTTGTTATATCATCTTTTTTTCTTGAAATCTTCACTGTGTGGCAATCTCGATGGTATAACATGGCAGTGAACCAAAATAATAAGTAATGATAAGCACATTTGTTATATTGCTGTAGAGGGATCAAAATGTCATGCAGATGTACAAAAAATTTTTTTATACATGTGTTCATGGAATCATGCTTATAAGTGATTGTAAATACTGATATATTGTTGCATATGACAATCATTCATTGAGAAACATTAATTACTGACTTAAGTGCAGTAGGAACATAATTTCATGCAAATGTATTTGTTGGTGTCTTTTCATGAAATCTTGATTAGGTGTTAATCTCAATGGTATAACATGGCTGTAAATCACAATAATAGGTTAAAAAAATGAATTTGTGACACAGTTGTAGTCGGGATCAAGAATTCATGCAAATGTCCACACAGTATTTTCTTATAAGTGTATTCATGGAATCGTGATTATATCCTAATGGGAATATTGATATATTGCTTAATGTGACAGTCATTCATTAAGAAATATAAATTACTGATGATAATGCGCTAGAATCAGAATTTCATGCAAATGTACACCGGGTTGGGGGGGATCATTACATGAAATCTTCATTGGGTGGCAATCTGAATGGTATAAAAGGGTTGTGAACCATAATAATAAGTTATGATGAACACATTTGTGACACTGCCGCAGTTGGGATCAAAATTTCATGCAAATTTCTCTAACACTTGTTTCACATTTTTCCTTATCATTAGAGTATACAGTCTACCATTTTTCCAACAACCCTCTCTGTGCCAAAGGAGTAACAATTTTGCACAAATATCCTCATTTTTAGACCAATTTTTAGACCAAACTTTAATCAGTCTCATTGGTCTTTGTGAGACTGGACCAGCATTCGAACAAGCAAGATCTTGCAAATCCTCACCCCTTACTACCATCCTTTTAAGACCAACTCCTACCCTCTGTAAATTCTGCCTAATATCATCATCATCGATGCTTCTACCAATGTCTTGTGTTCCTACATGTAGTACTGCATCTAGGGTCACTACCTGGCTCTTTTAGTACATCCACAGTCCTACTCTTCAGGTGAACTTTTGTAACCCCTGTAACACAGCTTTGAAATTTTGATCCCAACTGCAGCAGTGACACAAATGTGTTCATCATAACTTATTATTATGGTTCACAACCCTTTTATACCATTCAGATTGCCACCCAATGAAGATTTCATGCAATGATCCCCCCCAACCCGGTGTACATTTGCATGAAATTCTGATTCTAGCGCATTATCATCAGTAATTTATATTTCTTAATGAATGACTGTCACATTAAGCAATATATCAATATTCCATTAGGATATAATCACATTCCATGAATACACTTATAAGAAAATACTGTGTGGACATTTGCATGAATTCTTGATCCGACTACAACTGTGTCACAAATTCAGTTTTTAACCTATTATTGTGATTTACAGCCATGTTATACCATTGAGATTAACACCTAATCAAGATTTCATGAAAAGACACCAACAAATACATTTGCATGAAATTCTGTTCCTACTGCACTTAAGTCAGTAATTAATGTTTCTCAATGAATGATTGTCATATGCAACAATATATCAGTATTTACAATCACTTATAAGCATGATTCCATGAAAACATGTATAAAAATAATTTTGTACATTTGCATGACATTTGATCCTCTACAGCAATATAACAAATGTGCTTATCATTACTTATTATTTTGGTTCACTGCCATGTTATACCATCGAGATTGCCACACAGTGAAGATTTCAAGAAAAAAAGATGATAAAACAAATATGTACATTTGCATGAAATCCTGATCATGAAGTTAAATAGCTAACCATTGGCAGACTGGATGGACTGTCATTGCTTTTCTGACCCCCGATGATGTTTTTAAATACATTAATTCAACTGTTGGTTATTATTTTCAGTTTAGGGAGCCTTTTTGGAGTATTGTGCTGATATTCCTTGTATGCTAGACAGCCTTTCATAGAACTAGATGGGTCTTCCTTCAACTACTGTATGTACTTCAAAATTATCCCCCCACCTACACACACATACAGTGTTCTGTAGAATGTTAACTGGACATTCATAGGCAACATTAGCAAGTATCAAACGTTTTTATTCACAAACTATGAACAGAGATGGAGCTCTATTGAGCTAAACTCATTTTCAAGGAGGTCACTTAATTGCACTTTCCATATATACAATACCATACCCATACAATATAGGCACTCTGGATGGGTTGGGGAGGGTTGTGATACAAGTCCATTCACAGAAGAAAGGATCCCAAAGACCTCCTAAAACTCAAGGTGGTCAAGGCAATGAGGCCTGACAGATTCACCCAGAATTCTAAAAGAATTAAGGGTGAGCTAGTGACTCAACGGACTACCCTTTTAACAAATCATGGGAGTATGGTGTGGTACCTGAGGACTGGAGGAAGGCTGATCTGATTCCCCTTGACAAAGTGGGAGCAAGGCCGAGGCAAAGCTACAGAGCTGTTAGTTTGACCTCAGTGTTAGGGAAAATTATGGAATCACTTCTGAAAGAAAGAATTGTTGAGCACCTAGAGTGCCAGCAGGGCACATGACACAGAGTAGCATGGATTCACAGTGTGAAGGTCATGTCAGATGAATCTAATACAGGATGCTCAAATGGTGAGGCATGCCTTCCTGGGCAGGCCCCTACCTCTTTCAGGGAGGCTGAAGCAAGTCTGAAAAGTACTGTATTTAAATTTTGAGTTTTATATACTTTTGTGAAGAGATGAAGCGAACTGAAGAGGATAATAGTAGGTGAATTTTATGTATTTATTTACTGATAGGTGACAAGGAAGGCGAATGAGCCAAGGCTCATTCTCGATGTACCGGGAGGGAGGGGTGAATACCATTTCAAAAGGTAACATAAACAATCAAGAAATACTCAGTGAACAATAGTGCAAACAAATACTGAACAGTAAACTAATAATGAGTGGTGGTAATTGATCAGTTTGTAGAATGATGGCAGAACAGCCCAAATACAAGGGTTGAGCATAAAAGTGCTAAGAACAATAGCAGGAAAGAGCAAAGTAATCCCAGAGAAGTTGCAGGAGCAGAGAAGGTGGGGAGAGGCAAAGCATGTGGGAAGGTTATTTCATGTAGAGAGGAAACTGAGAAAGTAGTGTGACCCATGAAGGTACTGCAACAAGGGGTAACAATGGTTCAAGAATGAAAATAGCGCAGCAGGTAGGTTGGCCTGTGGGGGGAAGGGGGGTTACAATAAGCGGAATAATAATATTTGTTTCTTTTATTTATTTTTCAGATAACACCTTTGAGCACACGACCTCTTTTTCAAAGGTTCCATGTCAGTATAAGACAAAGAACTGAATGTGAACAAAGTACTCAAAGGGGTTTCAATTTATTCATGGTGTACTGCGTAAAGTACAGTCGTTATTTTACTTTGGGGAGGCCCAAGATTATTTCAGTTTTAGGAGGCTCAAAATCTTTCCATGGATTTGGGAGGCTCACTGTGACAAAGTCTAAGAACTACTCATCTAATATAATTCTTTGACTGGGTAACCAAAGTAGTAGACCAGGAGGGACTATGCATTGAACAGCCTTCTTGAGGAGGTTGTGGGGTCTAAAACTGTGGGAGAATTCAAGAATGCATGGGACAGACATAAGGCAGTTTTGGTGGGGGGTAGGAAGAAATAGACTGTTGGTTAAATAGGATCTGCAGCTTATCCTCTAGGTAGGAAATGGGCAGACTGGGGGACAAGGGGTCCTTATCTTGTCAAAGTCTATGTTTCTATATGGACATGGCACACCTAGATTTTAGCAAGGTATCTGACTCAGTCATGCACAAAAGATTAATAAACAAATTAGCCAGCCTGGGAGTGGGTCCTAGGGTGGTAGCCTGGATAAAAAATTGGATGGACATAAGGATGCAGAGGGTAATAGTAAATGGACTACACTCCAAAGAAAGGGGGATACCAGCAGGATACCCCAGGTTCAGTACTGGGGTCGATCCTCTCTAATGTCTTTATAGGTGACATTGCATTGGGGCTGTAAGGAAAGTATGCCTCTTTGCTGATGAGACAAAGATCAGCAACAGAGTTGATACACAAGGTGAGGAGATTGAAAGGATGAGAAGGGACTTGGCAAGGTTCGAGGAATTGTCAAAAGTATGGCAGTTTAGATTCAATGCAAAAGTGCAAGGAACTGCGCCTGGGAAACAAAACTCAGGGCATGTGTACATAATTGGGGGTATTAACTATAACAAAATGGAAAGGGACCTGGGGGTAGTCATATCAAGTGACCTAAATGTAGGCAGACAATGTGTGAAGGCAGTAAGGAGGGCGGGGGATACTGGGATGCACAGGAGAGGCATCACCCATACAGGCAGCAAGACAAAATAATTACAAACATTACAAAAATCACCAAAAACATAAAACATATCTATACAGAGATGCCTGATGATGCATTCCTTGTACAGATTTCTATGTCACAATGCATTTACACATCCTGTCCTTATATCCCGGACCGACGAAGTGCGAATGAATAGCGAGGAGTAGGGTGTGCATGAAGGTGCTAGGACTCGGGTGCGATGGGGAGGGGAGAAGGAGGGAGCAGGAGTCTGAGGAAAGGGAATGGAGGAGGGGGACTCGAGGTTTGAGCTAGGACACGGTGGTAGGGGTGGAGGAGGGGCAGGTGTGGGTGAGAAGAGGGACTGGGTGCAAGAGGTGGATGGATCGAGGAGGGGAGGAGAGAGCAGGACTGCAAAAGGGTTGGGGGAGGAGGAGGAGCAGGGTGTGTGGTGAGGAGAGGGACTCGAGTTTGAGCTAGGACGTTTCCAGCAGGGGTGCGAGAGGAGCAGGGTGGTGTGGAGGAAGAGGACCGGTGCAAGCAGTGGTGGATCGAGGAGGAGACTCTGGTGTGAATTAGGATGGTGCGGCTGGGTTGCGATGTGAGGGAGGACCCGGGTGCAAGCTAGGAGCACCCGAACCAGGTCCGAGGGAGGGGTTCGAGGAGCTGCTAGCACTCTGATGTGAGGGAGGAGAGGTGGTGGGACTCGGGTGCGAGTCTGTGGCATGGATCGAGAGGAGGGAAGAAGAAGGAGGCCCGTCAGGCGTAGAAAAGGGGAGGACTTCCGGGTTCGAGGACCAAATGCGTCACTTCCTGTGGCACGGGGGGGCGGGCGTCATGGTGCTTGGAAGGCAGGACTTCTGGTTGGAAAGGGGGCGGGGCGTTGCCATGGAAACCACCTGTCAAATGACGTGGCACACTCTGATTGCCTGAAATTTAACATTTGACAAGTTATATCCCCTTATACTACTATAAACCTCTCTGGTGTCCAGTGCCCCCCCACGCAGCACTGGGTATACCCCCCACTAACCTTAGCATTATCTGCAGTGCCTCAGGAGCATACAGCAACCAGCACAGCCCTCCTCACACCATCTTGGCTGGCTGCCATATATACAGGCAGGGAGGGCACCTCTTATTTTTTTTTGTCATGGAGGGGCTGGCAATCAGAAGGGGGGACCACTAGCACCACAGAATCTTATTGTAACATCAGGGCTGGCAACCTGGGGGGGCTACTAACACCAGGACATATTTTATTTACGTTGGGGCTGGCAATCAGGTGGGGGGCCACTAGCACCAGGGATTAGTTATTTCACTTAGGGACTGGTGGAAGGGGTGCCACAGACCACAGGGGCAGGTATGTTCCCCCAGCAGCCAACCGGCTGGTTGGCTGCATTACCTCCAGCAGTCACTAGGGTTGCATGGAGTAAGAGGAGGTTTTCATCGGTGGTATTTGTACAACAGAAAAGGGCCACACAAGCCCTTTTGTGCCACACAAATCAGCTGAATATCAGCTTGCGCCAATATTCCTGCCCTGCTCCACTATTTGCATACCCCCCATTTGGTTTGCACGGATGATATCCCTGTTTGCTGGCACAACAGAGCCCTTTCAATATTGGGCTCCAGCGCAAAGCCCAGTTTGCGTGGGCAAACACCAGTTAGCGTCTGCACAAACTTCTGCATATTGGGCCCTTTATCTTTGAACAAGAGAAAAGGAGGGGGAGAAAGCTGAGCTATAAAAGTCAAGCAGCTAAAGGAGTGAGGGGAGTATGTAACTGTGTGGTTGTGGGTGGGGGGAGTGGCCACTACCTGCTACCCCAGTGTATGATGGTCATGGATGGTAGCTGGGTGGCTATCGTCATATGTTTGGGTAGTAGGTAGTAGAGGTATTTGCCTACATCCACCTTATCCTGTGTGTGGGGGGGGGCCTGCAAAGATAAACACAGCTATAGCCAACTTTTCAATCAGCTGGGAGTAGGCATTGCCATAGTGAGACCAGGCATTGAGAGTTAAGGACAGAGCCTAGGACAAACTTCCCTTGGCGGGGTGTTTTAATGACTCAAGGAGGCTTACAGGACACATCACTTTCTCAAAAGGTAAAAGCAGTGTCTAGCTGATAGAGTGAGGATGACAGATAGGGTAACTACACCTTATAGAAGCTGGGAAATTAGCCTTTTGATGAATGAGGCATTCTAGTAAAATGAACTAACAGGGATATTGCCACCTCCTATATCTGAAGGGTAGGGATGGCCTTTGTGCACCATCGCAGAGGATCAACCACTTGGTCTCCACACTGGCAGACACCAACTACAGTAGATTATGCCTGGGGATGTGACATTGGGGAGGGCTGACTCAAGATTAATAATGACATAACTAATGGAAGACAGAGACCCAAGACTTCAGAGTAGATATCTTGGAGGCTTTGACAAAATGGGTGCTTGATGTATGCTCATACTATATGAGGTAAATCACCCACAGAAGAGCCACAGTGTCAACACTGGTCATGGGGAAGCAGCCCCAGAGTTTCAGCTGGGAGAGTATGTAGTGCCAGTGGTGCATGATCTTGTTCTGTATAAAGAGACATCTGCTATCATGGCATGCCTGTTTGACTACCCTCCAACACTGTTACCGTGCCTCCTCTAAGACACTGCACTGAAGGAAAGTTTCCCATTTATGCCTCCTCTTAGATGTTGGTCAGGAATACAATCCCTGATAGCCCCATATATTAGACTGCCTCATCCCTCTAGAGATTTTTTTTGCCGTTAATGCTGTTTATTGAAAGTTTTCACAAGGGAACACACATAGGAGAAAAGAACAGGGTACAGAAACTAAAACATGATAAACCACATACAAGTCTAGAGGGTGGGACATTTCAGATAATTACCATACAGAGGAACAGCGTTAAAAGACCTTGATACAGTAGGAAAAATAAGCACCACTAGGTCTAAAATGCCGTAACTAACAAAACATGTCGGAGGGATTTGTATAATGGCAAAACAAGACCAGGGTACAGTCTCATAGCATGTAACATATAAAACAAAGACCTAAAGACCAGACCACTGGGGGTGTATTTCAACGGAAGAAATGCTCAAGTATAGACAGGGTAGGGAGAGATGGTGGTCTATGGGTAATGGTAGAAACCAGACAGGGGCAGTTAGGTGTAACCAACTCAGCATCATATGGAAGCTTCACCTACTCCAGTTCTGGGAAGAGACATGTAGAAATGGGTCCCAACATGCAAAATATTTGGGAGGGTGTTGGTCACTATGTGAGATAGGCGTCCAGGAGTAGTTATCTTGGAAAACGAGTTAAGGAGCCCAGTCATATTAGGCACCTCTAAGATTTAGAAGCGGCAGAGAATGAGCCATTTAGCCTGGAGGCCAAGAAGGGTAAGCCAGCATATTTGCTGCCATTTAAGCTGAGAGAGCTGAGGTGGGCATCCTAATAGCCAGAATTTGGGGTCCAGACCTATATTGGAGCAAGTGATTTGCGTGGCTAATCCGCCTACCAATGACCAGAAAGGTTGGATTAGAAGGCATTGCCAGATTATATGATACAGGTCCCCCAGCTCAGATTGACACCTCCAGCATTGATTACTGTTGATCAGCTTGAGCTTAAAAACACAGCAGGGGTCCGATACCAGTGGTGAAGAATTTTGTTCTTAATGAGTTTGCTTTTATCGTCTGGGAGAGCCATATGGGCGTATTTCCAGCAAAGCCTCCATTGCACCTCTGATATCAGCTGCAGGAGCACTTTTTTCCATTTGATTTTGGATTCCAAAGATTGGGAGGGCAGGCTATCATGGATACTGGCATAAATCATGCTGGCTTGTCCTTTGTGAAGGGTCAACCACTTGTTCAAGTGGTGCCGAGCTGCCACCTGACAGAGCATTAAGTTTTAGATATGATAACATGAAGCTATCTCTCTAGAGATTTGAACCAGGAGGGGAGAAGAGTTAAAACCCTGGAGAAAGAATCTATACCAGAGATGGTCCACAAGGTCTGGTTTGGGAATATCTCAGGTAGGGCCTGCCCTGTTGCACTATTGTCCTCCATTGTGGCAGGGAAGGCTCCAATCTTCTGAGTCCTGTGAGTTCTTGCCCTGATGGCCCCCTGAGTGTTGCCCAGCAGCTGGTGGTGGGAGGACAGAGGTGTCCATTGTTGCAGGTCTCATCACCAAGTTGTTCCACCATGGCCAGGGTCTATGGAACCAGTGAACTCGTCTGTAACCTGTGGGGTTGAGAATAGAAGAGACACCCCATTGTGGATAATTCAGAGCTGAGTCAGGTAATGCAAGGAATACTGTAGGCCAATGGAGGCTAGGCATTTCTGGCCTATGTATTCCCTACACCAGTTTGATAGTTCATAGAAGTAATCCTGGTAGATGTGCTACCTCTGCCCATGCCAAGACAAGTTCTTTTTCACCAGCCGAGCTTTAGTACATTCAATTTAACAGAAATCTGAGAGTTAGGCAAGTATAGGGCATGGCCATTACCATTGTTTCAGCTTGGCCATGAGGAGCTAGGGCCCTATCCAGTTCAAGAGATGGGCAGTTAGGGCATTAAGAATCTCTGCGATAGCCTCCCAGAGGAACTAGAGCATGTCTGTGCTTAAACACCTTCTGGGAAGCCAACAAGCTGTAAGTTGTTCCTACAAGCTCTATTCTCCATATTGACAACTTTCTCAAAAGGTATCAGATTTTCTTTCTTGTTACCTCATGGCTCATCAGATTTTCATTCTAGGTTTCAATTGCACCAACCCTGGCCTCAGCTGTGTCCAGCCACTGCCCAATTATCAGGATATCCAGTGAGGTTTGGGCAGTGGTGATTTCAAACCACTGTATCATTCAGGATTTGTGTTAACATTGTGGATATCTGAATCATTGTAGGGGCCACTGTGGTTGTCATCATAGCAGTCCTGGCAAGTAGGAGATGCAGTTTGGCTGGCTACAAAGACTTCAGGTCAGGGACTGTCCTCTATGTCACAACAAACTGCTTGAGAGTGGAATATGCTGGTAGCTTCTGCTTCAGATAAGACAGTTTCATCTGTTACAGCACAGTACTGGGTTGCACTTTTCTTAGATGTCTCATGATTTAGACAGGCAGTACCAGAGCTAGAAATCTAAGCAGTCATGATCAGCCTGCTGAGGAATTTTAAACATCCAGGAAGAGCACCACGGTCTTGCAGAGAGAACAAAGTGAGCCATCTGAGCAGAGAATTTACCAGTGCATTGCTTTCAACCCTCCCTTCCCCATTCCTTGTCCTTTGATTGCTCAGACCTGAGGCAGAGTTCATTGTTCTAAATACTATTATACCAGTGTTCATTAAAGAGCCCAGCTGTTTCTCTCCTCCTTGACAGGATCCAGGACAAGCGAGTGGAAACAGAGAATGTCTGTACTGTATTTTCCTTTTACTTTAAGTAAATGTGCTCACAGGTTGCTCAAGTTGAAGAAATTGTTATGCTGTCCCAGATGCTGACCAGAAGGAATTCAGCAGTCACTGTTGTTCTGTACAAAGAACCGGGTAGGACTGGTGGGGGGAGGGTGTGTTTGCAATCAAGCTCAACTGAGTCTTCCCCTTGCCAACACTAGCCAGGACATGTGACAGAAACCTAGACTGTGTGTATTTTAATTAATATTTAAAAAACATGCCCAACAGTTTTACTCAAGTTGATGAAATTCAATGTACTGTTTCCAATGTCGACTTCGAGGTCAGCAGTCAGCATTTTTCAGAGCAAAGGGTCAAGTAGAATTGATGGTGGTGGGGTGTTCACAAAATAAAACTTGCAGCACAGTTGGATACTATATATCTATATAGCCTGTAAAAAATGAAAACTGTCCCTCTACTATATATCTGTTGCATAGCCTATAAAAATGAAAACCATCCATCACTGTCTCTTGCTGCCACCCTTCTTTAGTCCTGCCCACACAACCTCCCACTCCAGCACCCTCATCCCACCCCACACAACATAACATTGACACTGGGGATGCCTAATCCTCAGTGTCGCTGCCACCATCTGAAACAAAACACAAGCAGCCCTCATCATTTTTTTTAACTCTGCAAAAAAGAAAACGGTCCATCAATATCTGTAGTGTGATTAGTCCCCCCACCTGACACTACCACTCATCACCCACCACACCACACCACCCCCAAGTCCTCACTTACCCACCAGGGGTCCAACACCATAATTCTCTGTGGACTGCAGACACATCTTCACTCTTCAAAGCAGGACTGTGAACTGAGGAAATCAGGTATGTGGTTCAATGTATTTCAGTGGGGTTTTGAATTTAGTGGCATGACTTGGCTATTTTTGAATATTTTTGCCCAAAATTCTCAACATGCCTTTTTTGAGACTTCACGTCATGAACAGCTGCAGTGAAATTAGGCAAAGCTGTCCTGAATGGGGATTTCGCAATAGCTGCACAAAATCACCTTCTGGGCAGGAGTTAAAGGACACCAAAACCATATTTTTTTCCACATTTTGTTTTTTTTAAATAACTCCATAGACTTAGCCCATTGTAAAAGAGATATGCAAAGTAATTTGGTAAAAAATCAGAGTTGTTGGTTTATAAAATTAAACCAGGAATTAAACATGATGGGCTGACTAAAGATATTCTATTAAACCCATCAACTAACTCTGTAATTCTATCTAGTTTAGCAATGGAACGTAGTATAGATATTGCAATGCAGATGGATTTGGAAAACATTAAAGACCTCTGGTAGACTGAATATTTTCATCAGTGTCAGTGGCTCAATAGGTAGCACACTCACCTCTGAGGCTGGGAGATCAGAGGGCTGTGGGTTCAGTTCCCACATCTGGCACTTGGGTTAATATCCCAGTACTGACACTGTAGTGCAGCATGAGAGGGGTGCTGCACTTCTGAGGTGCCGTCTTTCGGATGAGACGTGAAACTGAGGTCTCATCTGCCTGGATTGGTGGTAGTTCAGGTGGATGTTAAAGATCCCATGGCACTTATCGAAAAAGAGTAGGGGATTTCCCCGGTGTCCTGGCCAAGTTTCCCTCATTCAGTAAAAATACCACCAACAGCTTAATCTGGTTCAAGGTCAGTTGGCATTCATCTGTATCCCCCTCCCCCGGGTCGTGCCTGAAAATAGGAGGATTTGTCTAGTGCACTTACCCGGTCAACAAAAGCTAAATAAATAAAATTTTAAAAATAACAAAACAATTGTTTTGTAAAGAAAAGTATCTTGCATACTGTGATAATGCAAATCACAGAAAAACCCTAACTAAATTAAGATTTAATCTGCTTGGGAGTATACGGAAACCAAACAATATTGAGATTAATGAGGCCTCGTGTTTTTGCATACCAGATGTTAGATTCTCTACTTTACATTTAATATGGGACTATCCTGAATTAGCAGTAGAAAGCAAAAGGTTTTTAGATCATATAGATGTCCCTGAAAAACGTTATACCATTTTGGATATGAATCAGAAGAATGGTAGCCAAATATTTGCTTTGGCAAATTTTGCCTATAAGATAATGGGTAAATTCCACTGATATAAACTGCAGCTACAGTAATCTATGGTTCTGAGTACTTGGAATTGTGCAATAGGGGAAAGTGTTAAAATGTATGTAATATGGATAGGTACTTATGTACTTACAAACTGAACTTACAAGCTCAAATGGGCAGACTGGGTGGGCCATAGGCCCTTATCTGCCGACACTGTCTATGTATCTATGTATACACATTTTGTAGAGAATATGTATTTATATATGTATATTTTGTATACAATATGTATGTAACAATTGCTATTCATATGTACTGCAACAATAAACTTGAACCTTGAACCTGAACCATAGGCTTGTAAAGGAGAGGTAGCTATTTACATTTATACTGAAACTGCTTGTAACTTCAGTAATTTTCAATATTTTTACCCCAAATTTTCAACATAGCCATTTCTTCACAGCACCTCTTGCATGTGACAGCTGTCATTTTTCAAATCCTGGTCAAAATGTGTTTTGGCATCCCAAAAGGTGATTTTGCAGTCCCTGCGTGGACTGCAAATAGAGATGGAATGAACTTAAATTTCGTTGGAGAAGTGAAAGCGAAGTGGCCACTTCCCATTGTCACTCTGCTTCACGCGGTAACCAACCCGAAATGCCCGCCATTATTGTTATTATTATCGCATTGTCATTCCACTTTACGCCAAGTAAGCATGGAGGACAAATTGGCAGCCACACACAGTCACTAGAATTAATGTGCATCCCCCGAATGCTACTGTCGTCTTGTCTCCAGAAAATTCCCCAGTGCTGATGATGTGATATGAGAGCGTAACAAGAAATGCAAAGTCTCCCAGAATTAAAGGCACACTCAGTCATCCGGGCAGTGGTCAGATAAATTCACCAGAATTAATGTTCATCCCCAAAATGCTACTGTCTTGTGTCCAGAAAATTCCCCAGTGCCGATGAAGTGAAATAACAGTGTAACAAGACATGCAAAGTCTCCCATCTTAGAGATGCAGTGAATTTAAATTCCACCGGTGAAGTGCCCGCAAAGTGGGAACTTTGAATTGTCACTCCACTACGCAGAGTGGCCAGCATGAAATGCCCACTTTGCCTTGTTATTGTGATTGTGACTTCTTGTTGTCATTACACCTTAACCTGAAGTAAGGGGAGTGACAACAATATTGGCAGCCCCCAGGCCCCCACACATCACATGGCTTACAGTACTGTAACTCACATGCTGTAAAGGAATGCAAATGACTATGGTTGTAGTTCCCCGATGACAATGACCTGTATCACAAAACTGCCAAATTTGAAAACTCATTATCAATGAGTACAGTGGTGAAGTCTGGAGAGATACTACAAAACAGGCTTACATGATGCAAGTAACTAGTAAAAAAATTAATTTTGTGATTCGTGATGTGATCGTGAATCGTGACTGCATTCGTGACCATGAAACATGAATTTATTTTTCTCGGACTTGGAGCTGACGAGAGTATTGGGAACTGGAATGCCTACAGCTGTACTTTCCTGATGACCTGGCTGCTCACAAAACTCACCAGCTTGAAAGTTCATATCAATGGGTACAGTGGTGAAGCCTGGAGAGATACTACAAAACATTAATTTTGTGATTTGTGACATGATTGTGAATTGTGTGTGCACCACACCAGTATTCTGAAGGGAAGCCAAAGAAACAACTGTGACTTAAGCAACAGATGAAGATTGGGCCCTAAAGAGATGCAAATGCAGAGACAGATTAAGATTGCATGCGCACTAAAGAGATGCAGACGCAAAAGAACAACAACACCACCTAACCAGTGCTCACCATCAGAAATCCAAATTTGGAAAAGAATACCTTTTGCCAGTTGGGGGAGAGTAGTGCATGGCAGTAACAGTTAGTGGTGAGTGAAGTGGCCCCAATTCGCTCCGCGAAGTGATCCACGGAGTGAAGGTGAATTCACGGAGTGCTCCGCAATGCGAAGCGGAGTACTTCGCGTTACAAATGGGTAACGCGAAGTCCATTGAAAACAATGACTTTGCGTTACTCCGCCTTCCCAAACCACTACTCCACCAATTCTTAAGGCGAAGTACATTGAAAACAATGTACTTCACCTTACTTTGCCTTGTGTTTTTAAGCTCCAAAGGAGAATTTTGCAGTGTTTCGTGGGATTTCAGGTCACATGGGCTCTAGATTGTTCTGCACAGTCTCGGTTTGGGGTAGTGTGTGTAGAAGGTGTAGGACACAATCTGCTCTGAGAGCTCTCTGCAATTCAAACCTTCAAAAAGCTGTTAAAAAAGCCTTTTTGAGTAATTTTTTTTTTGCTGAAACTTTAGTCCATTGATTATAGGAAACCCTCCTGTGCTCATATCATCGAGCGTTTATTGTTTGTGTGTATATTTTGAATGTTAATGTGCAATATTCAGTCTGTGTACTGAGAGACAGTGGAAGTGTGCTTTGGGGGAGGGGCATATCTGTGGTGTAGGTAGATTAACTTGGAGAAAAAGACAGTGCTTTCTGTTTTAGTGATATTTTTCTTGTATAACTGTGTTAATGTACACACAGAAATATTTTCAATAATTCTTGCCATTTTTTGGCTGATTGTTGTGGTGCAGCAGTGCATAATTTTAGTTTGTTTAAAATATGTGGTTATATTACTGAAGTTTTCAGTTTGCTATGCATTACTTAGTGTGTGTGTGAGTATGTGTGTGACGCGTGTCATCAAATCAGACACCTTTTATTGTGCCACATAATAATTTCAGCAATGTGAAGCTGCTATCAACTGCAGCTGTGTGATTTTTGTACTTCTTTGTGATATCTTTACTGGCACTAGTACTAGTGACTGTTACTGCAGCAGTACAGTACACTGCCCCGCATAGGCCGCCTCAACCGGTAAAGGTATTCTTTTCCAGATTTGAATTTCTGATGGTGAGCACTGGTTGGTGTTGTGCCTTTGTGTCTGCATCTCTTCAGTGCACAAGCGCCAATCTTAATCTGTCTGTGCATTTGCATCTCTTTAGGGCCCGATCTCCATCTGTAACTTAAGTCACAGTTGTTTCTTTGGCTTCCCTTCAGAGTACTGGACAGGTGTGGTGCTTAATTCTGCATGAACATTGTACTCATTAATATGCGTTTTTAAGTCAGGACCATCATCACAAGTCACTCGTGATAAAAATCACGTTCTTCATCATCACAGTCACAAATGCAGTCACAAATCATGATTCACGATCATTCACGTTACGAATCACAACATTAATTTTTTCTAGTTACTTGGATGTATTTTAAGCCTGTTTTGTAGTATCTCTCCGGGCTTCACCACCCCACCATTGTGCTCATTGTTACATGTCTTTAAGTCTGGGAGTTTTAAGCTACAGCTCATCGGGGCCCGGAGAAGTACAGCCATAGGCATTCACGTTTCTTCATCATCATGGTCACAAATGCAGTTGCAAATCACGATTTTCGATCATGTCATGAATCACAACATACATTTTTTGTAATAGTTACTTGGATGTATTGTAAGTCTGCTGGTCACGGTGCTGAACAGGAATGGGATCCACACCTGGGCCCAGGGGAACAGGCACATCCTGCTCCAGAGGACCTGGTGCTGGACTTGGTGGTGGTGGTGGTGGTGGTTCAACTGCCTCAGAGTCAGGACAGGAGGTGGTGCTGGTCCTGCATTGGGGGGGGCACTCATAAGTTTTGAGTGGTCCAACAGGAATGGGCACCCATGCCCTCCATACATGCACACGGTACAATGCTTACCACTACCACTCTCTCCCAAAGCTGCCCCGTCCCCGACATTCCCTCACCCTGGTCCATCTCTCCTACTGAGCTCCCTCAGTCCGAGCAATCACTACTCACACTGTCACACAGCACACACACACAGTCACACAGACACAGACAAACAACTAACTACTTATAAAGATAAGAAAAATAAAATTTACAGAAAGAACAAATTAAGTAAAAAAGAGTACAGAAAAGACAAAAAAATGCAGCTTTTAAAAAAGCTGTTGGGTCTAAATCAAAGTTTAAATCTTCTCCTCGCTCTGATCTAAAAGTATCAGCAGTCACAAAACACACTCCTCTCTCTCCGTCTGCACAAGAGAAAGTAAAAGTGTCTGCTTGTATGACTCACTTTCTTCCTGCCTAGCTAAAAAGCATGTGACTTACAGTACTGTAAGCCATGTGATGTGTGGGGGGGCTGTCAAATCTGAAACACCAAGTGGATCACTTAGAATCCTAATGAGGAACGCGAAGTCCATTAAAAACAATGACTTCGCCTTACTTTGTGTTGCCATTCTGCCTTAACGCGATGTGGTAATGACAAGGCGAAGTAAGCACTTTGCATTGCCCACTCCGCATAGCAGAGTGGTAATGCAAAGTGCCCACTTTGCGTTCACTTTGTGGGAGAAATTTAAATTCGCTGCATCTCTAGTAATAGTCCACTACTACCAGTAAAGATACCATAAGCAGTACAAAAAATTCATGCAGGTGCAGTGGATAGCAGGTTCACACTGCTGAAATTACTCTGTGGCACAATAAATGGTATCTGATTTAATGGCACGCGTGCATCGCACACACACTCACACACACTACAAGTAATGCGTAGCAAATTGAAAACCTTTAGTAATATAACCAAATGTTTTAAACAAACTGAAATTATACACTGCTGCACCACAACAATCAGCATAAAAATGCCAAGAATTACTGAAAATATTACTGTGTGTACATTAACAGTTATACAAGAAAAATATAACCAAAACAGAAAGACTGCCTTTTTCTTCCAGTTAATCTACCTACACCACAGATACGCCCTTCCCCCAAAGCACACTTCTCAGTACACAGACTGACTGTTCTAAATTAACATTCAAAATCCACACACAAACAATAAACACTCGATGATATGAGCACAGGAGGGTTTCCTACAATCGATGTACTAAATTTTGAACAAAAAAAAAATGACTCACAAAGGCTTTTTTAACAGCTTTTAGAGGATTTGAATGGCAGAGCTCTGAGAGAAAACTGTCTCCATCTTCCATTACACACACACTACACAGAACTGAGGCTGTGCAGAACCATCTAGAGCCCATGTGACCTGCAATCCCAAGAAGCACTGCAAATTCGCTTTGGAACTCTAAAACAAGGTGAAGTAATGTGAAGCACATTGATTTCATTGTTACTTCGCCTTAAAATTGGTGGAGAAGTGGTTTGGGGAAGGCAGAGTAACACAAAGTCATTGTTTTCAGTGGACTTCGCATTCCCCATTATATTACAAAGTACCCCGCTTTGCATTGCGGAGCACTTCGCAGATTCCATGTTACTCCGCGAATCACTTCGCAGAGCGAATTTAGCCCACTTCACCCACGACTAACTGCAAAATCACCTTTCAGGCAGGAGTTGAAAATTTTTCCTGCACTTATTCATGAGGTAGATCATAAAAATGGGCATGGGGTCGTAATCACATAAGGGAAAATCGCGCAGCAATAAATGCCACAAGGAAAACAGTGGCTTGCAGCACAGCATCAGGTACTATAGTGACCCTACAACAAGTGCGCAGCCCCATAGTAAACTCTGGGACTGCTTTGTTTTTGCAGGGGACTGTGCCCTCCACACCTTCCCTCATGGGGGGCTTTGCCCCCGCCCACACACCTCCGGGCTTAAAATAACCAACTCCAGGGAGTCTGGGGATGGGGTGAAAATCGGGAGAGGAGAAAACTGACATTTTTGCAAAAAAAATTTTTTAGCAGGAGACACAGCCAGATTTGAACCACAGTCCTAGGTCTCCTGCCTCGCCATGTGCTTGTACCCTAGCCATCCCACTACAGGAGCAGCTCAGCCAGACACCTCAGCACACGAGAACTTGATACCTCAAAGCTGAAGTACAGAGTGACAAGGGGAGTGGGAATTCCCTACCGCTATTATTCCCCTGTTGCTCTAAAGCCTTTCACACTTTGCATAGCAAGGTTGTTGAAGTGCTCTTCTTGGTGTGCAGTTATGACATGGTACCATAAAAAGGCTATGTTGAAAATGTGGGGTAAAAATGTTAAAAAACAACTTAAGTTATGAGCCTGCATTGAAATGTATTAATGCAGGCTCATATCTTCGGTAATACATAAGCCAGAAAGTGCACCACAAAGTATCTAGTACCCCAGGGCTTCTATACCAGTGGTGAACATCCAGCACTGACAAATGCTTGTCTTTTAAATTTTGACTACCTAGTTAAACTGCAGTAGCACTCAATAAAGGAGAGCCCTATCTAGCTACTTTTTTAGGCCAATACATCTTGTGAGGGATCTCTCTCTCTTCTTGCAGGCACGCTCCAAGCTGACACCTAAACAAGGCTGCGTGCCATGTGACTACCTCTCTGGTAGACTATGGTAATCATGGCATCTCAAACAGCATAAAAAATGGGGTTTGCCTGTTCTTCAGTTACACTGGTTTGAAAGATCTGCACAATTCGAACAAGTCAAACCACAAATTTGAGTTTTGGCCCAAACAGTCACAATAGTTTGAATGAATTGAACACTTAAAGTCTGAATTTTCAGTTCTCTGGTAGACCTGAATGTGTAGCTCTAATGAACAGGACAGACTGGTAGTTCAGCAGCAGTATGCAGGAAAACACAGCAACTGTTATTTACCAACAACATGAAAACCTTCTCATGGACAGTTGCAGAAACAGTTGTTAAAAAAGACAAAATTCTTACCAGAACACTTTTTGGGACCTGTTTTGTACCTTCTAAACAGTGTCCTGGCATTTTTAACTTCCAGCTGTACAGCTAGCAGAGCTGGGTACAAGGGACTTCAATTTAGCAACTCGTCCAAAGGACAGAACCTCCTAGAGTGCAGCACCCCACAGTACTGTTCTGCTCTGCAGTGATAGCATTAGGTATTATCTATATTACTATAAGAGGAATAGAATACATGCCATTGTAGCTCAGATGAGAGTCCTTCAAACAGAACTCCTCTAAAATATTGTACTGTAGGTAGCCAGATCTACATTAATGTGTTCTAACTGGGATATCTACTGTATTTCAGAGACCTAACATAACAGGAAAACAAAGCAGAGGGTCAGATGAAGGACAAGGAGGAGCATAGTTATGTGGTGCCAAGGACCAAAGGGAGAAAAACAAGAAACCCAGGTGGGCTATTTGAGCCCCACAACTGCAAGTGTCCCTACATGTGAGCATCCCAGAGTGTGAATGCCATGGAGTAGGAGTGTGTCACCTTCTTCTAAAGTAGGTCTCTGCAACAGGAGGATACAGGGGACCCTGCAGATAAGACCAAACAGTATCAAGTAACTGAGGTAAGACCAGCCCAGTACTGGAAAGAAGGGCAGTGCTAGGCAGGTTAGGTCGAAGGCATCTGTTTGCCTTGTAAAGCTAGTACTGCAAAACAACCAGCTACCATCATATCTGGGGTCTGAATATGCTGGTACGGGGCAGGCTGTGAGCAAAGAATAGGAAAGTAGCCAACTCCTTATCTGAGGATTCAGCTGCTAGGACTTCCGCTGTACACCAACTGATAACAAAAGTCTTAAAAGCAGCCAACACCTTATCTGGGGTGGAGTTACAATAATTCTGCATCGTGAGATACTGTGCAGCAGATGTACTTAACAGGATTCAGAGGCCTCATCTGCCATAGAGCTGCATTAAGAGTTACAGGGAGTTAGTAGTAATCACACACATTCAAACCAGAATGCACACCAACATGCAGGCAGAGCACCGGGGGGGGGGGGGGAGCAGGAGCTGTAGGGCAGTCCTGACCCAGACAGTGCACTGGATGTATTGTCAGTGCCTCAGCTGTAGAATGGTGAATCTTTTCGGAAATTAGCTCAAAGCTGCTAGGGAGGAAATCTGTTTCCCAAGAGTAGTTATCAGAGGAGTCTGTAAAGAGCAGACTAACAGACTAGCCCCTTCATTACATGCCTTTATAAGCAATATAAACCAATACAATAGCATGAATACAATGCAATAAAGGACTGTTCAAGAGCATGGCAGTTGGGGTTCAATGCCATAATATGCAAAATCATGCACCATGGGCATAAGAACCTAGAAGCTGAGTATAGGATGGAGGGGGAGTTATTGACAGTCACTAAGCAGGAAAGGGACCTTGCTGTTAACATATCTGATTACCTCAAAGTGGCAGGGCAGTGTGACAAAGCTGGGAGTAGGGCTAGTGGGATGCTTGGCTACATTGGGAGAGGTTTCTCCAGTAGGAGGAGAGAGATGGTATCACCACTTTATCACTCGCTTGTGAGACCCTACCTTGAGTACTGTGTCCAGTTCTGGAGGTCACACCTCAGAAAGGACAAAGACAGAGTGGAGGCAGTCCGGAGGAGTGCAACTAAAATGGTGTAGGGGTTACTTCAAAAGCCCTATTAGAAGAGACTGAGGGATCTCAAAACGCACATCCGGGAAAAGAAGAGGGTGAGAGGGGATATGATAGAGACCTACAAGTACCTCCGGGGGATGAACAGGGTACAGTAGGGGAGACTGTTTCACATAAGAAAGAACACCAGGACCAGTGGACATGTGATGAAGTGGAGGGAGCTGGTTAAGAGCGATGTAATATAGTACTGCTTCACTGAAAGAGTGGTGGATACCTGGAGCAGACTGCCACAGAAGTGGTGGAGTCAAAAACAGTAGGGGCTTCAAGCATGCATGGGACAGACATGGGGAAATATTAATAACTAGACAGGGAAGAGCGAGGGTTATGGGATGCCAGTTAGGGTCTTCAGAGACAAACAAAGCAGTGACCATCTGCACAGACTGCATGGGCCAAGCAGTTCTTTTCTGCTGACAAATCCCATGTTCCTATATTGCCTTATTTGTCATATTAGTAATAGGTAGCTAGTGGAGTACAAAATAATGGCAACATGGATAAATAGATTCACTTTCAAAAATGGATTAAATATTACCAGACTTGTATATTTGCAGATTCAAATATTAGTGCCCAGGACTTCACGATACTATTGTTCATATAATACATAGGTTTATAAGTCATCCATGTCTTTAAATTATGGGATAAGTTCAAAACTAAAAGCCAATATTTACCAATGTACAGTAGTTACTGACTTCATTTGACAAGCCAGGTTGATATACTGTACCTGTGCATAATGCACATATGCCATTCCTCTTTCATACTATGTGTAGGTGACGAATGCTATGTTAAGTCATCCTCAGATGTACTGTTTGTAATTCTGTGCCTGTGATTCAAAATACTGTTAGTTGTTTGACTGTTATTTTGCAGTCTCCCAAGTTATGCCTGAATGCAGGTACCTGTGTTGTATGTCTAGCACACTCGCCTGGTTAAAAAAAAGAAAACTAAATGTACAGATGTCCATGTCAGTATACGACTTCAGTTACCTGTTCAGCTATTACAGTTCTTTACTAGACACTTATTTTGCATGTGTTTCTAAGGATTTGCAGTATGTGTTTGCCAACGAATCCACAAAGTTGAAAAGCATTCATCAGATATTCTGACTTCACAGTGTGACTGGTACATCACACACACACAATAATTGCAAAGGTGGTTTGATAACAGTAAGGTGTGTTTCAAACAGACAGTTGAACAAGTAGATGGTAATATGGAATATTTAAAAGGCCGATAATGGGGCAAAGTCAAAATTAAAAAAAAAAGTAGCTTAATGCACTTGCTATAAGCATTATGCTCGTAGTCTGGGAAACAAGATCCCAGACCTGCAGGCAATAATGACAGAGGCTAAACTGGACATAGCAGCAATTAGTGAGATGTGGTTTACCAGTAACCACACTTGGGAGACATCAGTACCTGGCTATGTACTTCCAGAAGAGACCGAGGTGCAAAAAGGGGGTGGCCCTGTATGTCAATGAATATATGAAAGCTACAGAAATTCAGAATAAATTCAGAATACACATAAGGAGTAGAAGAACTGTGGGTCACCATGGAAACAGGAAATGGGACAGCCATACGAACTGGGGTTGTCTACAGGCCCCCAGACCAGGGGAAGGACATAGACACATTACTGTTAGAAGATATACAAAACATGACAGCTAAAGGGTAGGTTCTGATAATGGGAGACTTCAACGTGCCCGATACATATTGGTCAATACCAGCAGGTACATCTGCCAGAACTAGACACATGGCAGATTCCCTGCAGGGGAAGGGACTCAAACAACTGGTACAACAACCCACAAGAGACAGCTATCCTAGAACTAGTACTGACTAACAAGGAGAGGATCACATATCTCCAGGTAGAAGGTCACCTGGGGGCCAGTGACCATCACATGGTATGGTTCAATTTGGCCACTAGAACTAAATCATCCCATTCCAAGGCAAAAATATGGGACTTCAGAGGAGCTGACTTTGATAAGATGGCCAACAGAGTTAAGCTAGCCCTGGCAAAAAGAAATACAGGTGAGGGGGTACAGGCAAAGTGGGCAAGCATTAAGGATGCAATACTTCAAGCAACATCCCATTGTGTTAGAAAGAAAAGGAAATGCAAAAGAAGAAGGAAACCACTTTGGTTCTCAAAAACAGTAGCAGAAAAGGTCAGAGCCGAAAGGCTGGACTTCAGGAAATATAAGGGAATGCAGCGGGATGAAGATAGGGAGGCAAATCAAACTTCCCTAAGGGAGGGAGGGAAGGCAGTAAGGCAGGCAAAGGCCCAATCTGAGGAAACACTAGCACAAACAGTAAAAGAAGGTGACAAGACTTTCTATAGATACATTAGTCAAAGGAGAAAGTCCAGAGGGGGTATTGCTAAGATCAAAGGAGATAAGAGTGCGTGTGAGGAAGAAGACCATGCAAAAGCATCTATCCTAAATAGATACTTCTGCTCAGTATTTACTGAAGAGAAGGTAGGGCAGGGCCCACAGCTCAGCACCATGGACAGAGGGGGGAGGGAGGTGTGCACTAGTCCCTTCACAAAAAAAAAGGTCCTACAAGAGCTTGATAAGCTCAGGGTGGACAAGGCAATGAGACCTGATGGCATACATCCCAGGGTACTAAAGAGCTAAGGGTGGAACTAGCAGAGCTATTATCAGAACTGTTTAGTGAGTCTCTGAAAACAGGAGAGGTCCCTGAAGACTGGAGAAGGGCTCATGTGATCCCGCTCCACAAGTGTGGTAGCAGGAAGGAGGTGGGGAGCTATAGCCCAGTCAGTCTTTCCTCAGTAGTGGGCAAGATTATGGAGGCACTCCTTAAGGAAAGGATAGTGCAACACCTAGAATCCATAGGAGCACAGGATCCAAGACAGCATGGGTTTATAAAAGGAAGGTCCTGTCAAACTAATCTCATAGATTTCTTTGAGAGGGTAACCAGAGTGGTGGACCAAGGGGGAGCAGTTGATGTCACCTACCTTGACTTCAGCAAAGCTTTTGATACTGTTCCACATAGAAGATTGATTAATAAGCTTGGTAGGCTCAGGGTGGGTCAGAAGTTGGCCAACTGAGTGGCAAACTGGTTGATGGGCAGAAAACAGAGAGTGGTGGTAAACAGTATACAATTAGTAAAGATGTAAGTCACAAGTGGGGTACCTCAGGGATCAGTCCTGGGGCCAGTCCTCTTCAATATCTTCATCAGTGACATTGCAGATGGCTTGGAGGGTAAGGTTTGTCTGTTTTCAGATGACACGAAGATCTGCAACAGAGTAGATGATCCAGATGGGGTGGGCAGAATGAGAAGAGATCTGGATAAACGGTCAGAATGGTCAGAAGAATGGCAACTGGGGTTTAATGCAAAGAAATGCAAGATCATGCACATAGGGAAGAGAAACCCTGAAGCCACCTATAAGCTGGGAGGGAGTTGCTGGCAGTCACAAGGGAAGAAAGAGACTTGGGCATCATCATCACCGATGACCTGAAATCATCCAAGCAGACCACTAAAGCAGTAGGTAAGGCTACGGGGATGTTGGGGTGTATTAATAGGGGTATCACAATTCAGAAGAGGGAGGTAATAATCCCTCTTTACAAGACACTGACTAGGCCCCACCTGGAGTACTGCATGCAGTACTGGAGGCCACACCTTCACAAGGACATTAACCAAATTGAGGCAGTCCAGAGAAGGGCAACCAAAATGGTGCAGGGACTGCATCAGAAAACAAATGAGACAGATTAATGGAGCTCAATATGTATACCCTAGAGCAAAGGAGGGAGAGAGGTGATATGATCAAAACATTCAAACACCTTGAGGGCATTAACAAGGTGAAAGAGTCTAACATGTTTCAATATAAGAAAAATAGCAGGACAAGAGGACACAGCATGAGATTAGACGGAGGCCGATTAAGGGGTAATGTGAGGAAGTTCTTTTTCACAGAAAGGTGGTAGGTGCATGGAACGGTCTACCTCAGGAAGTGATGGATATGAATACAGTGCAGGGCTTCAAACAGGCATGGGATAGGCATAAGGGAGCAATACAGATGAGTATGAATAGATAGGCCATTGACAGAGCAATGGCCGATGGCACATTTATAAGGTAGAAAACAAATGGGCAGACTGGATGGGCCTTGCGGTCCTTATCTGCCGTCAACTTCTATGTTTCTATTATGGTAAATGTCTTAGTAGTAGGTATCTACTAAAATTAGAACTTAATGCATCTGCTACAGTATAAGTATCATGGTTTTAAATATTTTTACTTAGTCAATCATAGGAATTACAACCCTTTGAGTCATAGACTCATTCACAAAGGCTCTGCGTCAGCATAGTCATACATTCAGAGATAGTACATTATTGGGACATCACATTTCAAGTAATTACATGTAATAGCCAAGGTGGCTGAAAGTCTATACATGTAGTAGCTAGGGTATTGATATTATTACAGTGGAACAATTATAATACAAGTGCAGCCTCTGGGGCATTGTCGTATAGTAGTAACAGTGATCTATACAATAGTGAGACAACACAGTTTTAAGGAAGTATTTACATATAGTAACCTGGGTGGCTGTTGACCTATACATTTAGTAGCTAGGGTATTGGTATTAGTACCGGAGTTATAGTTACAGTGTAGGTGCAGCCTCTAGGGCATTGTCATATAGCAGAGACAGAGATCAGCAGCAGAGATGTCCTATACAGTTAGTCCTATACAATTGGTGGCAATGTTAATGGGGAGCGGCCATAGTGCAGCTCTGTGCAGGTCAGTTAGGAGGATTAGCAGCTGCACTGGCATTGGCACAAGGAGAGAATGTGTTTTTTTAGGATGGTCTTGAAGTGTCCTAGATTGGGAATGGAGGTTATGGCTGGGGGGAGCTCATTGTACCAGGCGGGAGCTCTGTAGGGGAATGATCTCTGAGCAAGGGAGGTTCTGACCCTGGTCACAGTCCACAGATGCTTTTTAGCAGAACGAGTGGTCACAATGCGGGAACATGAGAGTAGTGAGGCTGAGACCCCCAATGGAGTTAACCCTAGGTGGATTTTTTTTGTGAGGAGACAGGATTGATATTGTAATCTTCCTCAAGGGTGAAGATGTTTGTAAGAGCATAGAGGGTGCAAGTATGGGAGGCGTGCAGCTTCTACACCTAGGAGGGAGTCAACTTTTACTTTATTAATAGCTATGAATTTTGTTTAGGGTGGTGTTGTGTGCAGCAGAGTAGATAGGGAGTCCATAGTCAACAAGAGAGAGAGGACAGAAGAGAAGACAGCCAGGTTGAGAGCCTCTGGTGTCAGGCAGGCTTTGTGCTGGTATAGGAGGCCGATGCAGATATTAATGGCTGAGGTCAGGATGTTAATGTGGGCATGGAAGGACAGGGAGGTGTCAAAGGTAAGGCCGAGGTATTTATAAGTAAGTACTTGTTCCAGAGGGAGGTGAGCATGGGAGAGGATTTCTAGTTCAGTGTCCTTGGCCTTGCTCTGCCAGTGGGAAAATGGCATAGCTTTTGTTTTTTTGATGTTGACCACAAGTCTGCAACTGGTGAACCAACTGTCGATCTGGTTGAATGAGTATTGGAGGGAGGACTGTAGGTTGTCAAGGCAGGAGTGTACGGCATAGAGAACCGCATCATCAGCATATAGTGGTAGGTTACCGGAGCAGGATTTGGGTAGTCCATTTAAGTAGATACTGAAGAGTAGGGGGCCCAATATGGATCCCTGGGGAACCCCCGAGCAGACAGGCAGGGTGGAAGATATGGTGTCATTTATCTTAACACATTGGGATCTGGAGGTAAGGTAGCTATTAAACCAAGAGAGTGGTCCATGTGATAGACCAGTGTGGTGGAGTGTGTCCAGGAGGAGGGGGTGGAAGACCATATCAAAGGCCTTAGAGAGGTCCACAAAGATGGCTCCAGTCAGATGTTTACAGTCAAGGGCAGAGTGAATGAAACTGGAGAATTCAATGAGGGCGGTGGTTGTGCTATGGCCTGATCTAAAGCCATGTTGTTCACTGCATAACAAATTGTGGGCTCGCATATACTTGGTGAGTTGGTTGGAAATTATTTTTTCAAGGGCTTTTGAGAGAGGGGGAAGGATGGATATGGGCTGATAGTTGTTGGGGTTGGTATTGTCTCCACTTTTTAGTATTGGGTAATTGTTGCAGTTTTTCAGGCTATAGGGAACTGTTTCAAGCATAGGGAGCAGTTAAGGAGGTCAGTCAGGGGAGAAAGAACAGTGTCAAGAACCTGGTAGAAGATTTTCATGTCAGAGGAGTTTTTGCAATAGTTGGAGCCACCGAGAGCTTTGGAGAGGTAGGATTTTGCTTCCTGCTTTGTAATGACCCTAAGGTAGAAAGGAGGGCGCTGGAGGTTTGGTTCAGAGGAAGCTGGGATATGTTGTTTTAGTAGCTACCTGATCTAAAATTATTTGGACAAGTTAATAAGTCTGACCACCAAACAATGAGCTTCAGATCATCTGCATAAAGATATACAATTGGCTTCCCCTTATAGATCAAAAACCATAACTGCAGGTTGGTACATGGGAAAGCAGCAGACCAAAGGCTGTGTGTCAGTGTTAATGGGGTCCCTTCAGGTAACTCGGCCAAGAGCTTGAATGCATCTTAACGTCACACTTACAATAAGTCACAATGAACCTTTTCAAACTAATCAACAGACTGCCAGCACAAGTAGCTTCCTCAAGGTGAATCAGGTATTGTCTGCCTCAGAAAAGAGCACTGACGCAATATAAGGCCCTAAACAATCCATACCTTGACTAGGCTGGTGTAATTTAATGTTAATTCAGAATTATAGAGCCCCTAATAAAACTGAAATTCTTATATAAGATGTTGCTTTAGAGAGTTACCACTCCACTGATGATGAGGATACTGCCTTGCAGGATTAAAAAAAAAATCCTAGCAAACCAAAAAATAAAAGCAATGCATAGCCTCCCTTTGCATGCACCAAATCCCACACTATGTGATAATAAATGCTTCAGTCATGATTTATTAAATATATTCCATAGTTTATTTAGCAGAGTTAAAAACAACTGCCTAGACAAACAGTACAGAAAGGGCACTAAATGGAATAGACTTAGTGGTGTGAAGCACTGCCTGTAGGCCAACTAGAATTGACCTTTCACTAGCTGTCAGGCTAGCTTCCTCAGACTTAGTGAAATTTGATGTAAGATAGCAACCAGCACAATACTAGGAAGTGATTCTGGACTCTACCATGCAAGGGCATCAGGAAACCTAAAAATGGGGGCAATGCCCCCCCCTTTTACTTTTTGTAATAAGTGTGAGTCCAGACTGCAGACACTGCTACTGCTGCTGGTTAGTGTCAGTGTGCATGTGAGTGTGCAAGAGTGAGCCATGATGCTATAGATATGAACTCACACTCTTGCTCACTCATTCACTCAGGAGGAACAGGCAGGACAGAAATAGCTTTACTAGCACAGCAGCTGTATCTTCAGCTTCCAACCATCCACCTGTGCTCCTCGACTCCAGCCCCAGTGCACTGACATCCCTGACTCAGCAGACCCCACTGACTGTGGTTGTGTCCTGGACTGTCTTGTGGACTCCATGTCCTGTGATGCCATGTGTCGCGACACCACCATGACCGTGACCCTTGACCCTTGGAAGCACCTGGATGTCGGGCAGTGGCGGATGCAGTGTATCACATGGAACTTCACTTCAACTTGTGAATGGGCAGATGGGGGGGCATATGTACTCGGAAAAGGGTAGGGAGGGACATGGAAGGACTTGGTCACCACAATGAGTCCAATCATGTGCGGTGAATGAGTGGTTGTGGACCATGTCGCCGCAATGATTGGAGGCTCTAGCAGAACTACTGAAGAGGTTCAGTCAGACATTTTGCCACAGCACAGCATCATGAGTGGCAGAGGCAGATGGTGGAGAGTCTTGGAGGAGATAAAAACCAAAATCCTCATGCATATTTTCTGTGGAAGCTTTGCGACAGAAAAAAAATATATTTTACAAAACAATCTTTAAACACAAACTAAAAGAAACATTTTAAAAAGTGAAAGAAAAATGAGAGGGGGAGTGGAGGAGAGAGGAGCGACAGAATCACAGACTTAGAGAGGCAGCGCCGCAGGCACAGCATCCATGACTGCTTGTCCAAACCCTGAGGAATCTGCAGGCTGGCTCATCAGGGTGGCTGTGTTTTTTGCTGCCCCACCTTTAATTAAAGGGACACTGTCAGCTTTCTTTGAATTTTTTGGTGTCTATGTGAGCATTGCTCCTGTTGCCATCTCTATGTCTACTAATGGCATAAATGCCCCACAATCTGCATTCAAGCAACATATATTGTTTTTTTTTGTTAAATATCAATGTGAAGAGACCTGATCATATGGTCTGCTGAAAGATGCTCCCGCTCGCCCACAATTGTAAAATGGCACCAAGCCATAGGTAAACTCGCTCATGGACAAATTAGTAATTTTTTTAGGCGTATTAGATTAATAAAGTCAGTGAAAATATGGGCTTAACTGAACATGGCAAAGTTACTACTGTTTCAAAACAGGCATTCAAATGCATTTAATCAGATGTTTGAAAAGTGAAGCTGTGACTCTTGACGTGCGCCTTAGTGTCAACGCTATAGTAACATGGGGCCTTAATAATGAAAACATAGGACTATATCTAAACAAACACACGAAACAATACAATAGGGTGATAAACTTCACTCAAGCCCACATTTACAGTGCAATTATACTACAAAAAATGTAAACAACATTGTTTATGTTTCCATTAAGCTCTGCCCCGATTTGTAATGCAGGAGGTTGAGAGGTATGATTCCAAGTGTTCACTCATACTGGGCAGTAGTTCTTTCTGATATTTCATTAGATTATTTCGTTGAAAGATATCAAGTGCCACATGTCCTTGTATCCTTGTACATCTGGAAAAGTTGGATTTGATCAGAAGGTGTTATCCCCCCTTCAGATATGTGAAAACCATCATCATGTTGTCACCCCGAGTCTATTTTCCATGGAACAGTATCAGTTCTGCCAGTCAGTCCTACATTTTCTAAACCCTCATTTACCTACATCACACTCCCCTGAACCTTCTAAATCCTACTGCTATCCGTCCTCTAGAGAGGCTCTGATACCTTAAATAATTTTTTGGATGAACGGAATAAGGGCAATGTTAGTGCCAGATTGCTTTTTCCAAAGTTGATAATGAGGTTTCTGTGTCATTTTGCTGAAAATTATCTGGGTTATCCAGAATAATAATTTACTGTCAGGGTTTATGTGCCCAGGTAAATATATTTGAGCTATCCATGAATAATAACTTGGGAGCAGTTAATGCACTATCCAAGCATCTGAATTTAGCTCCTGAGTACAAGTATTCATCTGTTCACCAGGTACATGTACTGGTCCCAGTGACTGTTTTCAGGCACGTCCTGAGCCATAAAGATGGCAAAAACATGTAGCACCAGTAGAACCATGTAGAAGACAATCGTCAGATATATGCAAAGTTTCAGACATACTCTTTACAGTCATGGTCAAGCTGCCATACAAAAATAAGATTAACACATTCATGACAGCTGAAAAGATTTGACAATGCAAACAATAAATACCATTAATATCTTTATGCATTGCCAAGTGTAAACTGACATATTAACCAAAAATGTTTAATCTCTTCTCAGTGGTACTTCCTAGTACACAGGAGGCAGCAGCCATGGACATTTGGGCATGGTTAACATATTTCTGATTCCAGTGAGTAAACCTTGAAAATTGACATAATTACAGTCAGTAGAATTTGGCACATATTAAAAATATTTCCTCTAACCCTCCCCGCTTTTTATTGATTTTTGGAGAAAGCAAGATCTTTGCCCTGAGACTTCATCAGCCCCATCAGCTTGTTCTACCACTTCGCTGGAGGCATCATGTCCATTCAAGCAGCCAGAAAAACTTGATGTTACAGATAAAGATTGTGGGCAAGATTTTTAGAGCAGAAGACATTAACATGCAGGAGTATTTTCCACTCCATCACGTGCTCCAAGATACTGTACACAAAAATCTGGGAGTCTTACTTTTGCAAAATCCAGATGAAAAAAAACAGCCACTTGTCAAATCTTTGAAAAGTGTTTATTCATTTATTTTGGAAAATTATAATCAATTTACCATTTAACCCACTGGAATTTCATAGACTCTACTCCACTTCATTAGACAGGTTTGCTGGTCAGTCTGTGCCTTCACAACCTGTTTGTGCCTAGAGTAGTGTCGTGGTGGTGCCTGACTGCAACTCAGCTTCTGCAAAAGTGTTGGTGAGGCCAAATTATGGGTTGATTATAATTTTGAAACTTTTTTTTAGGGCTGGTCTGCATAGCAGACCAGTTCCTTTTGGGATCAAAGTTAGGAAGTATTTTGCAGCTATCCCACTGAAATGCATGGTGGGACTGGGATACACCTTTTCATGACTATCAGTGAGTGAGCGTTGTGTCTTCTATTGCTCCTTGCAACTGTCTGTAAAGTTTTGCTAATGTTCTGTTGACTGTAAGGAGGAGAGTGCATGAGAACCTGTTGAGCAGGTGTGGCTACACTCCTGAATGAGTAGCTGACCTGCAGTATGTGACTTGCACTGGAAAAGTCCTCAGGTTGTTTAGCCTAACTGACCTCCCCAACCCCCACTGTGATGACAAGAATGACAATGAATAAGCTGAGAGAGGACATATGAAGAAATCGCATAGCTTTGTGAATGGAAAGGGACCCTTTATTTTTTTCTGAAAAAAGAAATGAAATTGCCATTATAAAACTGAGAGTTTTTCATGCTACTAAATTATTGCAATTCAAAAGGACAAAGACTAGCATGGCTAAGGCACAATTTGATGTTTGTAGGAACTAGAAAGTCTTTCTCCCAGCCTCTATGTATAATGAAGAAACAGTTGAGTTTTCAGTCAGTCCAAGTAGCCTAGCCACAAACTGTGGAAATTAAAGGGGGGTCAGTTGCTGGAGCAAGGGGGTGGGGGGCAGGCTTAGGCAATTTGTAAAACAACACTTAACCAAGATGATTTTCATACAGACTGTGTCCCAAAGTGTTTTTTTACAAGGCACAGGAATTCCATACTGGTAGCACTGGGAATTTTGAATTGAATAGAATTTATGTTGCCCAACGTGGCCCAATAGGGAATAAAAAATCCAGCCCCCTCTCCCAACTACATAATGGGTCTGGGAAGCAGCCTTGTCCATCAGGGATTAAAAAAAATATGTCCCCTTCCCCCAACTATATGACAGGTTTAGCGCCCAACCTAACCCATCAGGGAATAAAACAAATCTGTCCCTCTCCCCCAATAACTTAACTGATCCAGTGCCCCACCTGACCCATCAGGGAATAAAACACAAATCTGGCCCTCTCCCCCAATAACTTTACAGACCCAGTGCCCCACCTGACCCATCAGGGAATAAAAAACAAATCTGGCCCTCTCCCCCAATAAATTTACAGACCCAGTGCCCCACTTGACTCATCAGGGAATAAAAAATAAATCTGTCCCTCTCCCCCAATAACTTTACTGACCTAGTGCCCCACCTGACTCATCAGGGAATAAAAAACAAATCTCCCCCTCTCCCCCAATAACTTAACTGACTCAGTGCCCCCCCGACCCATCAGGGAATAAAATAAATCTGTCCCTCTCCCCAAATAACTTTACTGACCCAGTGCCCCACCTGACTCATAGAAAATAAAAAAAAAATCTGGCCCTCTCCCCCAATAACTTTACTGACCTAGTGCCCCACCTGACTCATCAGGGAATAACAATCAAATCTGGCTCTCTCCCCCAATAACTTTACTGACCCAAAGCCCCACCTAACCCATCAGGGAATAAAACAAATCTGTCCCTCTCCCCCAATAACTTTACTGACCTAATGCCCCACCTGACCCATCAGGGAATAAAAAACAAATCTGGCCCTCTCCCTCTGCCAGCTACCTGACTGGTGCAATTTCCAATCCAGCCCATCGGGGAACAAAACAAAATATGTCCCTCTCTCCCAAACTACCTTATGGGTCCTGTATGCAACCCAACCTGTCAGAGAATAAAATAAAAATGTGTCCACCTCCTACCAACAGTCTGATGGGTCCAGTGCTCAATGTGGCCCATCATGGAATAGAAAGATAGTTCCCCACCCCCAAACTGCCTATCAGGTCCAGTGCCCAACCTGGTCCATTAGGAAATTGAAAAACCTTTCCCCTTCTTTGACAACCTGAGAGTTTTGATGCCCAACCTAGCCTGTCAGGGAATAAAAAAATGATAACCCTCCCTCAACAACCTTACAGGTCCAGTGTTCAACCAGGCCCATCAGGGAATTAAAAACAAATCTGACCCTCCCCCCCAAAACCTGACAGGTCTGGCGCCTAACCCCGCCTGTCAGGAAACCAAACAAATTGTCCATTCCCCCCTCCCCCCAAACATCTTACCAGTCCAGTGCCCAACTTGGTCCATCAGGGAATAAAAAACAAATCTGTCCTCCTCCTTCCAATTATTTGAAGGGTCCCGTGCTCAACCTGGCCCCTGTATTAAGCCAAACATAGATAAAGAGCAGCAGCAGCCAAGCGGTGAGTGGAAGGTGGAATAGGCAGGGTAGTAAAACACTGCTTTCACCATGCCCATCTTCTCACATCACAGTGAGGGGCTCAGAAACTGCATGTAAGGCTTGGGACTGCTGCCACAGTACTGCTCCTAACAGCCTGTTCAGGCATCTCCACCTTTTCTAGCCTAAAGCACACTAGCATGAAAGACTGGACTTGGGGGGGGGGGTGATGGCACACACTTCTGAGGCTGTAACTCCAAGTGTCAATGATCCTGGCTCCAGCCCCAACCTCTCCCTCTCACACTCTTTCCTTCTCTTGGACCTCAGTCTCAGCTCTGCACTCTTCCCAATATGCACGTAGGACTCACACTGCTATGCACTCTCCAGCCGAGCCTGCGGCACAGCAGAATGGCCTGGTTCCCAACCTGGCCCATCAGGGAATGAAACAAAATATGTTCTGCTCCCACAAACTACCTAATGGATCCAGTGTCCAACCTCGCAGGAAATAAAACAGATCTGGCTCCCTCCCCTAACTACCTAATGGGTCATATGCCCAACATGATCTGTTGAATAAAAAAAATCTGTCTCACCTCCTCCTCCTCCTCCTCCACCTCCACCCAATTACTTGATGAGTCTAGGGCCAAACCAGAACTACCAGGGAATAAAAAAGAATCTGTTTCCCTTGCCCAAATTTCTTTACAGGACTGATGCCTAACCTGGCCCATCAGGTAATAAAAAAATGCTGGCCTTCTCCCCACAACTACCTGACAGGTCCGGTACTCAACCTGGTTCAAAAAGGATTAAAAAAATCTACCCCCCTTCCCAACTACCCGAGGGATCTGGCGTCCAACCCAGACCATCAGAGAATTAAATAAAATGGTGATTTGGGGGGCCACTATAAGTGACTTTTGTGCTGTGGTGATGAAACTAATTGCCTTGTGTTGGGTGGACTTGAACTGCTGTGAATCGTGTAGGGAGCATTACTGAAAAGCAGTGCTTCTGTGTCAAAGTCCTCCCTGTGGGCACTGTATAAAAAAAAATCTGTAAAACTGACATTGTATATGGTCCTCATAACCAACAGTGAGACTGGTGAGACAGTAAGGCCTGCTACGAAAATAAACAAAGATAACAACATAAAAAAGGCAAGACCAGCCTTGTTGGCACCAGCCAAATGTTTTTAATCTTTTATTTGTTGCTTTTCTCCCCCAACCAGCGACCCCCCCCCCCCCGTCTGGACTGCTCCCCACCACCCCATTACTTGACTTCCCTGAGACTTACATTAGTTTGGTGTGTCCTCATCCTACATGGGTTGGGCCCGAGATATCTGACTGACCTCCTACATCCTTACTTGTCTTCGTGCCCACTCCGCTCCACTGAGGAGGGCTTCCTTGTAATACCCAGGGTGAAGGTAAAACCTTGGGAGACCAGGCCTTCAAGGTAACATGCCCAGTCTTGTGGAACTCCCTCCCAAGAACCCTGAGGAACACCACCTTGGTGGAAGCCTTTAAAAGGGGCCCTGAGGACTTTCTTATTTATGCAGGCCTTTGGGGATTAAATTCATATTCCTTTTCGACACCCAGTCTGTATTTATCAATATTTATTAATGTGCCTATCTGAATTTTATTTTATGGCTAGCTTAAACTAGTTAGATTTAACATTTGTTTGTTTATTTACCATATTTATTTGTGTGTCTTATTTTATTATGGTATGAAGATTTGTTGTATTCCTGTTGTATGTGGTCTGATTGTAATGGCACCCAGACCGTATGCCGACTGCACAACAAAGCATCCTCAGCAAAGACCATTACAGTGACAGAAATCAACAGGTCACTGTAATGGTCCCCACTGACACTGGCAGTGTATCTCCTGGTGTTTCACCCCTTCCCCGAGGTAACTCCGACTTGGAGTTGGATATTTAAATACCGGGGGGTTAGAGGGGCTCAGCCCCCTGAAGAAAACACACCAACATCCCTGACAGCACAATGCCAACACTCGGCATTGTGTCTATTGATGTTGGGGATGCCAGCCACATTGCTGTCACCGCACTATAGGTAAACCCACCTTGAGCCTCCAGGGAAGGGTGCCAGTAATTACAAATAAAATCTAGCACTACTGCTATCACAGGACTTATTCTGGAGGAGCCCAGTTTTTGATGTGGAGCTGTGGGAGACTGGGCCATCACCCAGTTGCAGTCAAAGTTTTTTTTCTCTTCATTTTCACGCTTGACCCACCCAGGTGCAGTGACACAATGGGTGTGCTCTGCCTCCAGAGAGATGCCCCTGGCGTCAAGGCATGGAGTCCCTTCCCATGTGTCTATGGTCCCACTATGCTGCCCAGCCAACCAGCGAGACACTGGTTCCCTCCTCCCTGTGGGAAAAGTGCTATCCAAGGGATGCTCACACCTCCGTCCCCCACCCAGCCCCTGGGCAACCTAAATTCTGTTCCCAAAACTGGTTAACCAGTGTAGCAGGCAGCAGTTCTACTTTTTCAGCAGATCTGGGTGCTTTATTATTTTATTATTTTCAATGTTTAGAAATTTGATGAACCTTTTTACTATACACTACATTTACTAATGTCACTCTGTCTTTGAATTATAAAGAGTCTACTAGGAACAACATGCCATGCTCTTTGAAATATTGTTAAGCTCCAAATGAAATAGGTCATTATGGGTACTGTACCTTTAACCCACAGCCTTAAATACTGCAATATCACAAATGTAGCCCTGACCCCGATGAAGATTCTTGTGTTGAGCCAAAGTGTTGGGGATTGGAATTTACTCACAGGTAAAGGTGATTATATAAACACCCTATCTAGTACTTGGCAGTCATCACCAGTGGGATATCCCTTGTTCAGCCAATAGGTTGATGCATGATCCAATAAAATTTGAGTTGGCTGAAGGCCAGCCCCCAGTCTATCCCTGAAACTCCAGTGAGAAACTTGCCTAGCAGAAAGGAAAAACAATCAAGAAGAAAACAACATACTGTATCTGCAGACCAAAATAAAATTTGGCCAGGTATAAGAAAACACCTCAGACAGCTTGTAGATTAACTTAATGGTTTTATTTACCAGTATCACAAATATTCAGTAATGTAGGCCTTGGAAGCAATACCAACGTCAGACATTAGAAATGTAGTACTGTCATCCTACACCATCTCCTAACTACGACTAAGAAATTTAGTTATTGTCAAACTATATACTGTACACATCAGGCTGCACTGAGAGGGCCTGTGGAGTACTATAAACTGTTTATAAACACATGCTTTACCAGGTGAGTAAATTGCATTGCATCTCGCAACCTTTATAGCACTCCACAGTCATCACCAGTGGGACGTTTGTACTAGTGCCTGGGCTACCCTGTTTGGGTGGGACAATGAAAGCACTGATTTAAGTTGGGTCCATGGCAGTCTAAAGGCGGCTGTTGCCGCCAACACTATATCCAGACAATAATGTTTGGTGAAGGTATATAAATATAGGCTGGGTGGCTGCAAAGCAGATGTCCTGTGAGGATACCTGACTTTTCTTGGCCAAGGAGGAGGTAATGGCCTGAGTGAAGTGTGCCTTGGTTCTGGGAGGTGGGTCAAGGCCAGCCCCTTAGTAGACCTCAGCAATGGTGGAGTGGAGCCATCGGGTGATTGTATCTTTAGGTGGTGCATGGATAGCTCTTTTTCCTGCAATGAGAATGAGCGGTTTATCTGATTTGTGACTTATCTCGGTAGTAGCCATCAATTGGTTGAGATACTTCAGGTCCAGTACCAGTCACATGCCCCCTGATTTCTTGGGGACCATGAAGAATAAAGAGTACACTCCCTTGTTTATTTCCTCTAGTGGAATAGGAGAAATAAAATTGCCACTATCAAATCAGAAATGGCCTGATAAAATCCCTCTCTCTCGGCTGGTCAGGTCGGTATTGGTGACTTCATTGGTCTGTGTAGCATGGTCCTGCATTCCAACTCTATAGCATATCTGTGCATTACAAATTCTGTGACTTATCTTTCTGGGTCACTAATTCTGTGACCTATATGTCTGTTGTTGTTTGGACCCATTGGGTGATGAACATTTGAAGTCTTCCTGTGACTGTTGGGTTGCCAACTGGGGCCTGCCTCATCTCACTGTTTGTGATTATTGTAAAATGCATGCTTGTTTCTATTATTTTTGAAGTTGTGGTTATTGTTGAAGCATGACAAGCATGACTTTTTATAGGGTGCATTGTGAGTGAACTTTGGTTTGGAGTTCCACTGTCTCAAGCCTTGACTGTTCTGTGGCCGTGCCTTAGGTCAGAACAGTTTGAATCTGGGGTGAAAGGAATGGTTTGTAGGAAGGTATCAGTCCTTGTCACCTGATGCCTGTTTGTTTCCTGCCTTGTCTTTTGAGGAATGGTGTCAAGGCCTCCCCAAAGAGGTGGCCATCCTTGAAAGATAACTTCATTAGAGTCATCTTTGACTCGTTGTTGGCTTGCCATAATTTTAACCACTGCGTCCTCCTTGCCCTATTTGCCAACACAGTGACTGTTGTTCTGAATTTGAAAACACCCAAGGAGGCATCAGTGATGTACTCTGCCACCTGTAGTGCACAATCTCTTGCATCCTCCAAGCTGGAGCCACTTGGGATGTCCTGTGTCCTGTACCATGGCATCCATCCATCATAAAAGATCCTTACTGGTAAATCATATTGCTGTGTCAGTGGAGACAAGCAAGTCAAAGGACTCCTAAAACATTTTTTAGGTGTTCTTTGATTTTTTTTTTTAATTCATGAAGTCCTTTAGTGTCACTCTGCTTTCGATGGGGATAGTGGTGCACTTTGACAGGACCAAGATGGGAGGATCATTGGCTCTAGGATATCATATTCTTTTTGAATGACTGCATTGACTGCCTGGCACAGCGGAAAGTGAAGCCCCTCCACCTGCGGACCTGGTAGCAGGAGTGGGTTATCGGATGCTGTGGGAATTGGGACATCCTCCAATTTTTTCAAGATGTCTCTCATGATCCTAATGAGTTTTCTTATGTTTTCCCCATAACAAAGTCTGTTAGAGGTCTTGTTGTGGTCATTGTCATCTGAATCTGAAGAATGAGGAGATGCATTGGAGACCTTCTAGTTTTTTCAGCTGGTGGACCCTAGGAGGCAGGAGGGGCCTTCTTCCCTTTTAAAGGAGATGGGAGTGGTTTGGATTTCAGTTCCTTCAGAAACGGATAGAGGAGTGAGCTTGTTCCAGGTCTATGACAAGTGATGCCATTGGTGGAGTGGGGCATGTTGAAGAAATATCAACAGGTAAAATACAAAACCAACAACAAATACTAAGGACTATAACTAATCTAACCAAAAACAAAAAAAATGCAACAAAAGACATACAAAGAGGGGAAAAAGGGGGGCTGTCCCCCTCAAACTATTCCCCCCAACTCTCCTCCTTCCCACCCTGGAGCTGTATCTATATGACCGAAAACTGAAAGCAGAAAAGCCCAAGTGAGAAACACCGCAAATAAAGGAGTGTCTCCTTGAAGTAAAAATATAATACCATGATCACGTACCAAAAAGGACCCTGTAATAAACCAGTGTAACCACATGTATTGTTACCTCAGTATAAACATTCAACCAATTTAATTATTATTTTTTAAATTCTTTATTTACTCCTCCTGCCACCAGCCACCCAGTACTTTCAGCCCCAGTCAAGGTCCACAGGCTTCCACCCCCACAATGGCTACGACCCTCTGATACCCCCTGGATTTCTCCCCAGGGTGGGGACTGCAGCACTGGCTTTCCCAGCACCACAGACAATGGGATAGGTCAGAGGGCCGGCCTGGGGCTAATTGAAGCCATGGCAGGCTTCATTGAGGGTGGACGGCAGCTGCACTTTTTCCTCCTTTTTTCCTGTGGGGTGGGGATGTGCAATGAAATCATTCATCTGCCCCACCCCCTGAACGTGCTAGGTGCTGGTAGCTGCACAACTCCTGGCCTCTGCCAGGGGTCCCTCAGACACACTCCTCCCCTCCCCACAGAGAAGGAGAGCAGTCCATGGGAGGCTGTATCCTCCTCCCCCCGGCTGGCCCTCCAGTGACCCAAGTCCATTCCTGAACCCAGGTCATCGGCGTCTCAAGTGGAAATCCAACTGCTGTGCCAGTGGACTGGCCTCAACCAATTTAATTGATTGTGATCAAGATTAGGAGCACTTCCCACCTCCTCTGGAAGACAAAGCGGCAACTTACTTGGCTATAGTCCTTTCTACATTCAAAGCAAACAATGTCTCATTGTGCTGCTCAACATATGAAGGAACAGCCTCATCGGTCCAATGTTGCAGAATAGTTTACCACAGAGGCAATAAGTGACAAATGTCATTTATGGGGTCTCACAATTTGGTCCTCATAGAGTGCCAATGTGCAAATTTCTGGAGTAAACACCCCTTGAAGCCCTAACAAGGGGCTAAATTCAATCTGTGTCCAAAATGGATGGATCTTAGGACATTACCAGAGGATCTGGTAAAGCCTGCCAACACCTGATTTACATTAAGTACAGGTGGCTTGAGCATTCAGAATAGTCTCGTAGGTGTAAAATGCATGTTACGCAGAATTTTAAACTGCTGCAAATGAACCTATCCTGTGGTACATATTTAAAGGTGCCCAACCATAACTTTTGCCATTCAGATTCTGTAAGAGCTAGTTCTAGTTCTTCAGTCCAGTAATGGCAACTCCTGAAAGCTTTGAGGGGATCTAAATCCTGATAGTCCTGATGGCTGCTCACGCTATCTGACTGGCTTTCATGAATTCCAACTGACAGGGAAGTGATTTTGAATGCACTGTGATATATTTATACTAATTTTCTGATGTAACCATATATGTATTGTGCTGTGCTACACATTGCAGATGTAATTACAATTTGTGTTGTTTCCCATGCCCCCTTCCCCAGGACGCATCTGGAATCGAGCAGTAGTCTGCTCAGTATGCCTTCCTGGTAAAACTTTTAAATAATAAATAACATGCATATAGGTAGGAGATAGAGTGTGGTTGAGAACTGCATTGTATCAGCTTATTTAGTCCCTCTCCATCCACCTGTGTCCAGGGGAGAGGACACATAGAAGTCAAGATGCAGTGTCTCAGCTGATACAATTTAAAAACAAAACAAGATGAAACCCCCTTCAGGTTCATAAATTAATGGAAAAAAATGAACACACTACTGCAAACTAACAGCCCTATGTTGGAAATATTAAACTGACTCCATCTGGAAGGGCTAAGAGTCTTCCCTTCAATTTTAAACTGTGAGTTAAGAAACAATGGTTGAGAGAGGTCTTTCTGCAATGAAAGGCTCACCTGCCTGCACATCTGTGCATGAGCCCTTACAAACCACATTGTGGGGGTATATCAAAGCTGGTGAGGCACACAAGCTGGGGGAGTAAATAATGAACATAATTGTACTCCACAGTCCTGTGCTAGCTCTTCCTCAAGTGTTAGCCATTGTGGCTGATAACCAGCTGGCCTATTCTGTCTATTCTTAGGGTACCAGAGAAGATATTTGCTGTTATGGGAGGCAAAATAATAATGCAAAATATTAGGTAGCCACAGCCCTCCCTGTTGTTTGGGTCCAGCTAGCACCCTATATCAACACCTAATATATCTACCCTGCCATATAAAATTGGTTATTTTAGTATGTGTCATAGTAAACCACTTCATAGGAAGAAATAAGGTAAGCATTTCTAGGGGGTATAAAAGCTGAGATAAAAAACTAATTTTGATAATATTTATCTGTGTGAGGAGAGAGAGAGGGAAAATGAACATCAATGAATTAAATCCTGCTCTATCTGTCACATAAGTGAATCCACATTTTTCAGAAATAACCCTAAGCGCATTCTAGTCAATAGGATCTCCAAGTAGTCAATTTTGTTGCCCTGTTTGATGTGTTTGACTTTAGATCTGAAAATATCTTGCTCAGCTTTCTCATTTAGCAGTGTATTATAGTGGGCTCAAGCTGTATTTAGGCAACACCAGGTACACTCAGGTGAGGTTGAAGAAACAGATTTCTCGAGAGTTCTAATCTCCAATAATAATGCCCTAATTCTGGTCTCCTTAGTTTTCTTCCACAATGTATCCAGCCGAATACACTCCCCCCTAATTACATCTTTTGTAGCTGACCAGACGGTATCTGCCTGATGTACTGATCCCAAGTTCAACTCAAATTACTGGTGAATGCACACCTTAATTTTATCTACTATCCAGGGGTCATTTAGTGGCTGTGCGTTAAGTTTCTATGTTTTATCAGAGAGTTCAGGTTCCCACTGTAATCCAAGTGCTGAAATACCTGTTTTACAGTACCAATGTAGTTATTCAGTGGGAAGACACTAGTTTTGTGGACATTTCGTTTGTAAGCAGCAAAATGGCTAAATGCATTGGTAATTTAAAGCATCTGTGGAACAGACAATTCTGGATCTGTTAGATGTAATAAAATGTCATCCACATAAATAGAAATTTTATATTCCCCATGACCAATGCTGATACCATGGATAGCATCCTCATGTTTAAGCTTCAAAGCCAAAGATTCAAGATATACTGAAAAGCAAAGTGGATAATGGGTACCCCGGTTGCATGCCCTTGGATAAATATATCACCTCTGATAAGATCTCATTACAGAATACATGAGCTGTGGGAGAACTGTACAGAATCTGAATCAATTTAATAAAAGTATTTGGCACATCAAATTTCTGTAATACCATAAAAAGATAGTTTCAAGCAACGCGATTAAAAGCTTTCTCTGTATCCAGGGAGACTAGAGCCATAGAGCAATCCACCTCCCTGGACACAGAGATGAGGCTGAGTATCTTCCTGTGATGGTCACTATAAGGTGACCTGCCATGAATCCCACCTGTTAGGTCCCAATCAAAGACTGCCATATCACCTCTAGTCCATGTGCTTGGATTTTTAGAAGCATAGAAACATAGACTTTGATGGCAGATAAGGACCACTTGGCCCACCCAGTCTGCCCATTTCCCTACCTACTGGGTAAGCTGCAGATTTCAGTTAACCAACAGCCTACTTCCTGCCACCCCTCACTACAATTGTTTTATGTCTGTCCCATGCATGTTTGAATTCCCCCACTGTTTTAGATCCAACAACCTCCCCAGGAAGGTGGTTCCATTCATCCACCACTCTCTCCATGAAAAATAATTCCTCACATTACCCCTGAGCTGTCCCCCCTCTATCCTTAAATTGTGCCCCCTTGTTTTTACACATCTCTTTTTCTGAAAGATGCTACCCTCCTGGACTTTGTTGATTCCCTTGAGGTACTTGAATGTTTCTATCATGTCCCCCATCCCTCCTTTCATCAAGGGTATACATATTAAGCTCTCTCAGTCACTCTTCATATGGTTTCTGATGCAGACCCTGCACCACTTTAGTTGCCCTCCTCTGGACTGCTTCCATCCTGTCTATGTCCTTGCATAGATGAGGTTTCCAAAACTGCACAAAGTACTCCAGATGGGGTCTCACCAACTGTCTGTACAGAGGGATAACCACTTCCCTGTTTCTACTTGTGATGCCCCTCCCTATGCATCCCAGTATCCCCCTGGCTCTCCTTACTGACTTCTTTTTTCATTGCTTACCCACCTTTAGATCATCTGATATGACTACCCCCAGGTCCCTTTCCATTTTTGTTGTTGTTAGTACCTCCCCTGCTATTGTGTACTCTCTCTCCTGGGTTTTTGTTTCCCAGGTGCATTACTTTGCACTTCTTTGCATTGAATCTAAGTTGCCATATGTCTGACCATTCTTCCAATCTTGCCAAGTCTCTTCTCATCCTTTCTATCCCCCCCCCGTGTATCAACTCTGTTACAGATCTTTGTGTCATCTGCAAAGAGGCATACCTTTCCCTCCAGACCCTCTGCAATGTCACCTATAAAGATGTTAAAGAGGACTGGACCTAGTACTGAGCCCTCAGGTACTCCACTAGTGACCCCCCTTTCTTCAAGATGTGTTCCATTCACTATTACCTTCTGTGTCCTGTTGTACAGCCAGTTTGCTGCCCAGGCTACCATCCTGGGACCCACTCCCAGGCTGGCTAACTTGATTATCAATCTTTTGTGCGGGACTGTGTCAAATGCCTTGCTAAAGACTAGGTAGGCCATATCCATATAATATTTCCTAGTATTTTTAGATCCACACTAATAAGAGATGTGGGATGGTAATTTTCAACCCAGGAGAGATTTCTAACTGGTTTTAGGATTAGGGTGATCCTAGTTTTTAACAAAGTCTTGTCATTAATCCCTTCTTCAAACACTCTATTATGAAATAGTGTTAGGTGGGGCACCAGGTCTTCTGATAACATTTTTGTAAAAATTAGATGAAAGGCCATCAGAGAAAGAGGCCCTGTCCAGCTTTAACTCACTTATCACTCTACTAACTTTGATACTTGTAATTGGGCCTTCTAAACCTTTCTGTTGGGCCAGGATCAGTCGGGGCAATATCAGGGGTCTAAGAAATTGTCAAGGCCCTTGTTCACATCCTCCATTTTGGGGGACGCAGCATACAAGTCCTGATAGTATACTCAAAATGCTTTGGTGCTCTCCTGAGGTTGAGTTTTAGGCACATCTTCATCAGTTGTTCTAATCCTTGCCATTAGGAGTTTCACATTTTGGGAATGGAAGTGCGCGGCCATAACTTTGCACACTTTGTTGCCCTGTTTGATGTTTTTGACTTTAGATCTGAAAATATCTTGCTCAGCTTTCTCATTTAGCAGTGTATTATAGCGGGCTCAAGCTGTATTTAGGCAACACCAGGTACACTCAGGTGAGGTTGAAGAAACAGATTTCTCAAGAGTTCTAATCTCCAATAATAATGCCCTAATTCTGGTCTCCTTAGTTTTCTTCCACAATGTAGCCAGTCGAATACAGTCCCCCCAATTACCACTTTTGCAGCTGACCAGATGGTATCTGCCTGCTGCACTGATCCCAAATTCAACTCAAATTATTGGTGAATGCACACCTTAATTTTATCTACTATCCAAGGGTCATTTAGTGGCTGTGCATTAAGTTTCCATGTTTTATCAGAGAGTTCATCGCTCTACCTAAACCTAAGCAAAGCTTTATTGGGTGTTAGTTAGACAGCACTGTACCCTCTATTTCACAACTCCACACGTCTGCTAAGGATTCCTTATGTATTAAAAAATGATCTATTCTTGACAAGGAGTTATGAGGACTGAAATAAAAAGAAAAAGCCTTCTCTGTTGGGTGCAAGATCCTTCAGGGACCTGTGAAAGACAACAAGTCCAAGTCTTTGCACCTACTGACCTGGTGAGAGACCCTGCCCACGACCATCTGATTTATCTGAATCAGGGTCAAAAACTGTGTTCCAATCACCCTGATTATGAGTAATAGAGATTTGAATGGGGTCAGTATGGTCATTAAATGAGCAGAAAAACCTGGGGAATCAGTTTTAGGAGGATACATTGACCCCAATACCACCTCCACCTGATCTGATTTCACAGTGGGGTTTATTTCATTAAGATGGTCACCACTACTGTTTTAACAATCCTTACTTCACCAAGATGGCTGCCATTCTTGTGAGACATCTCACTAGCCTAAAGGGTAACACTTTCACAAGAGCAGCAGAAAGAGAGAGCTCCTCTCTCAAGATGGTGCCAACATGTTTGCACTGCTGGGGACTGCACCCTGGGCTTCCCTAAAAATGGTGTCAGATGCCAAAGAGTAAGGCATGTTTGGAACACTCAATCAGCTGAGTTGGTGGGGTGGATGGAGGTGGAGTGGCAGCGCTAGTGGGTCTTACAAAAAAGGGAACAAAACAAACAATGCTGCAACCTGCAAGGTAGGGTTTTGTCTTAGGGGAGTTAGAAAAAATGAACAAGATCACTGTCACCCACTGCAGAATATGGGGAGGGCACAAGTGGCAGGCAAAGAAGGAAGGGCACAAACAAAAAACATTCAGGCTTTGTAGCAGGGTGTGAAACTGTTCCCTGGGTCATACTAGAGGGACCCCAGGGCCTGAGTGACTGAGAGTTAAAGGCAACATGGATGCTGCAGTAGGCTCCAGACTATGGAAAATAATGTTGAAAGTAAAAACAAACTCTCTGGTCAGCCTGTAATTGGAGCTTCCCGTGGGATCCCAGGAGCCTAAACAGTTACATGAGAGAGGGTTTAGACCTCAGACACTTGGCAGGGATCAGGGGTCCAGCTACACAGGCAAACATTAGAGAACAACAAAAACAGACTAAAAAATAGTCCAACGGATAGAATCTGGCTAAAATTCACTTTGTCAAATCTTATGCCTGTTACTATGATAGTCAAAGGGAGAAGAAATAATTAGATTTTAAATATAAAAAATTGGTTAAATATCTGAGAAGTAGAAAGCAGTCTGGGATTACAACTAACCTGTAGGGATGCACAAAGTAAACTGGAGTTTCTGGGATGGACTAGGGGGCTGGCGTCCAGCCAGCTTGAATTTTACTGGATTGTGCAGCAACTTATATGATGGACAAGGGATGTCCCACTGGTGATGACTGTGGAGTACCATAAAGGGTGCAAGATATAATTTGAGTCTGCTCAAACTTCTTCTTGGTGGAATAAACCACTTTCTCTTTGCAAAACCAACTTATTTATTTATTTGTTTAAAAGAGTTGCCAGGAAAAGCATACTGAGCAGTGTAGCTCATTTCCCGATGCATCCTGGAGGTTCAAGGGTGGGGTAACAGTGCAAGAACAGGGTTAACAACAAAAATGCATTATCAACAATTTCATGACAACAACTGAAATATAATGAATCTGTGGTACACATTACAGTAACAATCAATAACCAACAAGGAATTCAGTAAAAGCATTGCAAGTGAACTGCGTGGGAGGAGTCAGTATGGCAGAAGTCAGTGACTATTTGGGGGAGAGAGAGAGGGCCTAGTGACTTCCAGTTGTGATCGCTGCCGAGTAAATGTGCGGTATACTGTTCCTCAAATCCTCCCCACTTCAACTAAATATAAAACTGCTAAATTAGTCCAATTTTACCTGGAGACATGGTAGCTGTTGAGTAATCTTAACTACTGACCTAATTCCGCATATCGCCTTGTTGTATGGACATGGACATGAAGACCCAGTGGCCCAAGCACATGCCACCCCCCATCTCCTGAAAAGGAAAAGCTGGCAAAGAAGAGCAAAATGGGAGGAGTGAGTGACACAAGCCAGCCTGCTCCACAGGCCTTGCTCACAGAAGTTACTTTCTTTGAAGGGCTCGCTCCCATAAAAGAGTCCTCGGAAGCAGTGGTCGGTGATCTGCAATCCCTGAAAGCTTTGTTTAACTAACTTACCATTAGAACCATGGATAATGAAGCATGCATCTCATCTCTGGATGACCAGAGATCCCGAGTTGACCCCAAGTTAGTTACCCTGAGGCAGCAATTGCGCAAAGCAGAAGATAAACTCAAAGATCTAGAAGGCTGCTCACGCAGGAATAATATGGTAGTCCTGGGGCTTCCAGAAGAGGAAGAAGGGATGAATCCTATTCTTTTTGTCCAGAAATTGTGCAGTAAAATTGCTGGTCCCTCACAGAATGGCCCTACTTACATAGTAGAGCAGGACCACCATTCTCTCCGGCCCACTCCACCCCCTGGCTCTCCCCCACATCCCCTGATTTTCCATTTGCTGAACTATCTAGATAAACAATTAATAATGTAAAAAGTGAGAGAAACTAAAGACATTCAGTGGGATAATAAAAGAGTTAGGACTGCGCAAGATCTTCCCATTACCGTGAGGCAAAGGTGCACAAAGCTGCATCCCCTGGTCATGAAGTTGATTGTGACCGGGATTTGATACAGAATGTGTTACCCAGCCACACTTCAAGTGCAGCATGATGGCAAGTGGCAATCCTACGAAACCCTTACTGAAGCAACTACAGATCTTAAGAAATTGTTTCCCGATTTATTTAAGTGACTGTTCTTCCATGACTAGGGGAATTACTGAGCCAGTTATAATAGCAGAGGGAATTTCAGTTTGAATGGTCCTTCACAGGGACCACGGTGTACAAAGCTTTCTTTTGCACTGCATTGTCTCGGAGAGCAAATGGACTAGAGACACTGTTGAATTTACAAGCCCAGGCAGCTGTGGTCACCTGCTTGCCTAGATCACCACCTATTTATGTTAATACTTTACATGGAGTGATGGTGGACAACCCCAGATAGAGCGATGAATTAACTGCTCGCAGAGTTGGATATCATCAGCATTCCTTTGAGAAGAAATGCAGTAACATTTCCCTGGCTATGGACTCTGCAAGTTAACACTGTTACTAGTTATCTAAGTTTAGCTAAGGCTTTGTTGCATTGTAATGTTTGCAAAAAGGGGTAGTTGGTAATACTGATAGAATTAATAAGAGGGGGTGGAGCTAATAATGCTGCATAAAACTTCGCAGCAATGTTATGGCAACTGGACACTTGGTGGGAGGTCAGTCGATTGGACTGGGGTATTTTGATTTTTTAGTTCACATGTTGTATTGTGGGATATGGGGACGGGGTACTTGCTTCAGTTTTCTGTTCATACCAGGGGTCTCATGGTGGGGGGATAAGTTGGGAGGGATGGGAGAAAATTCCTATATGCTACAGGTAAACAGGCCTTTGTTAATAGTCCCATGTTTACAGGATTTGTAGCTAATAGCAAGTGCTCTCTGCCTGATACCACTTGGATTTGCTCAGGCTTACTTCTTACTGTTACTTCCAACTTCAATTCCTGGTTACGATTTAACCTAACCATGGCTATGAGATACGTATCCTGGAATGTGAAGGATGCGAGAAACAGGGTCAAGAGATATCAAATTCTTAAGCACCTTGAATCTCTGTGCAGCACCATCATTTTCCTCCAGGAGACACATCTATTAGAGGGGGAAGGCATCAAGTAAGACAAGTACATGCTGCATGAAATGCCATAGCTCAAAGGGGGGTAGCAATACTTTTAATCAGAGGCACGTCATTTCAGATACAGCTCTGCCACTTGGATCCCCAGGGGAGATGCATTTTCTTAAAGGGGTTGTTAAACCACACGGAGGTATTGTTGGGCTCAATATATGGACCCAACAATGATGACTCTCCTGAGTTCTTCTTGGCCTTATCACTTCATTAGAACTCATACCCCCAAATTCCCACCATTTTGTCTGGAGACTGGAGTCTAGTTCACTCCCCAGAGCTTGATAAATCCCCTTTTTGCAGAGGAATGACCCTTTCCTCAGCACAAAAATCCCTCAGGGAACATTAGTTCATGGAGACTACTAAATCCAAATACTAGGCAATACACCATCTACTCTCCTGCTCATGGTTCCCTATCCCATATAGATTACTTTCTGGTTAACAATTTAGTGCTGTCGGGCCTGATCGGTAGCAGTATGGTCCCTAGGACCATCTCGGATCATGCCCCAATATGGCTAGAAGGAACTCTTCCACTCTCTTCCTACAGGGAAAGCAACTGGAAACTTAACAACATCCAGATGCTTCAAGACATGAAAATAGTTCAGGTCCTCAATGAGGTTATTGAGCAGTACCTTTACCATAATCAAAACTCTATACAAAGCCGGCCCGGTGGCGCTGAGGGTTGAGGCACTGGGCGCCACACCACTGCACTGCGACCCGTGTTCGAGGCAGGCGCGGGTTGCAGAATCAGGCGGGCGGAGATGGATTGAGCGTCTGGAGGACTGCTCTAATCTCCGGGGTGAGGGGATTTGGTCGCCGATGCTTGTCTGAGCCCCTAGCAGAGGCTGGGGAACCGCGCCGACAGCAGCGAAGACTAGGGAGGCGGGATGTGGCTGACGCTTGACTAGTGCGCGACACAGGAGCGTGCGCGCACTCAGTCGCTGGCATCATTGCATGGCCCATCGGGGCAGGGGGAACAAGGAAAAAATGGGCCCGGGCAGCACGACGTCAGCCCCTGGTGCCATTCCTGGAGGACGCCCTGGCATGGATCTGTTGTGTGGTAGAGTTGCTCCTCACCACCCTGCATGAGTGAAGAGTCGCGAGGTGCGGAAGGGAGGGGTCTCATGTCCGGGAATGGCACCGGGGGAACGGCAGAGTGCGGGGGGGTAGCCGGAGCCCTGAGAAAAATAACACCCTAAAAAAAAAAAAAAAAACTCTATACACACATAGACAGAATATGGAGTGTGCTCAAATGTGTGTTAAGAGGGGAATGTATCTGGCTAGCTACAATTCAGAAAAGGAAGAGAGAGTCCCTCTCCTCATCTCTTTTAGATCAAATCCAAGTTCTGGAAGAACAATTACCCTCTAACCCGGTAAGAATACTTTAATTCAACTGACACAACTCCGGAATCACTATCAGGAAACCCTGCAAGAGCAGGCGTAGTATGCCCTGTTCAAGTCCCAGACTCGTTACATTGAGCAGGGTGAAAAGCTAGCCATTTGTTAGCCCTTAGGTTAAAAAAGCAAGACGAGTCAAGAATTGTAACAGTACTAAATTCCCTCAAGGATAACTCGCTTCTTACTAGTCCGAAAGAGATAGTCCAGGAGTTCAAAGTCTATTACTGAGCCTTATATTCCCTCCCTGACAATGCACCTCAGATCTCAGATATATAGGATTATCTAGCCCCTATCCCCCTCCCATAACTTAGCCCAGCACAAAAAGAGTATCTGTTACACAAAATAAGTCAGTCAGAATTATCAGAAGCCATTTGCTCCCTTCCAGATGATAAACCTTCTGGTCCTGATGGCCTTCCACCATGATTCTACAAAACTTTTGAAGAACAAATCTCTCCCTTGCTTCTTCAGATGTTTAGCTTTCTTTGTGAATCAGGTATATCAGACCCATCCTTATTAGAAGCTCTCATTATTGTTCTTCCTAAACCAAACAAACCCCAAAAACAAAGTAAGTAATTACCGTCCCATTTCTCTAATGAATTACGATAGCAAACATTTTGCCAAATTTTGGCTTCAAGATTGGCGAGAGTATGGACACCCCTGCTTAGCATTGAACAGGTGGGATTTGTGGCAGGTCGCTCCTTGGTTGATCACCTGAAGAAACTGTTCCACATCTTCTCCACATCCAAGGTGGCCCCTTGCCCTATGGCTTTGGTGTCCCTAGACATGGAGAAGGCATTTGACAGAGTTAGTTGGGCCTTCCTATTTGAGGTGCTGAGTAAATTTGGGTTCTCAAGCAATTTCATCTAGTGGATTAAAGTTCTCTTCATGAACCCTACAGCCAAAATGTATTTTAATGGAGTCTACTCAAGTTCATTTCCCCTATTTTCAGGAACTAGGCAGGGTTGTCCACTCTCCCCAATGCTTTTTAAGCTTTATTTTGAGACCCTTCTCTACTATCTTCAAAATTCCCCCTGCTTAAAAGGCATTCAAGTTGGCACCCTGAAGTTCTGCCTATCAGCTTATGCAGATGACATCATGCTGCATCTATCTGAGCTAGAAACTTCGTTCCCTGCAGTTCTAGAAGTGGTAAAATCCTTTGGAGCCCTCTCTAACTATAAATTAAACAGAGAAAAATCAACAGTAGTGCCTTTAAACATGCATACTTGCCGATCCCAAATTGAGGGATTACAGCTAGACTGGGGGCACTCCAACTTCAATATTTAGGGTTAACTCTATCCCATGACATGCCTCAAATTAAGAAACTCAACCTAGATGCTCTGGTAGAGACCATTAAACAAGATCTAGGAAAATGGGCTCCTTTATATCTCTCCTTGCAAAGGAGAATCAGTGTGATTAAGATGAATATCCTCCCATGGATATTTTATCCCCTAAATATGCTTAATTTTTACCTCCTGCAATCCTGATTTCAGAAATTACATAATGTCATATCCCAATTTCTCTGGAATAATAAGCCCCTGAGGAGGTCATATGCTAGGCTAGGGGCAGCTAAACAACAGGGAGGTCTTAGACTCCTCAATTTCCATTATTACTATTTAGCCAGTCACATAGCCAAGTATATGCATTGGATACCCACCATTTTCCAACAAAATTATCCCCCTTTATTCCGGTGTGGCTTCAACTGGAGCATCACCTAATCAACCAAAGCGGCATTTTCTCACTCAGCCTGCTCTATACTAAGGTTAAAACTTGCTCTTCTATCATTACGAATGAAATTATTCTAATGTCTATAAGGGTACATGCTCAGCTTTGCAGAGCACTCAGGTATGAGCACTGTAAGGACATTTCGCAGCCTTTGTACTTGAACCTCAACTTTAGGCTGGAGGGGCAATATTTGAAGCCTAAGGGAAGCTCCACCCTTATAGATACCAAAATATTAGACTTCTTAGAAAATGGGAAGCTTAAACTCACTTTTGATCTTCTACCCATCTTCAATCTACCAGTGAGGCAGATTTTTAAAGGGTACCAGATCCGTCACTTACTGATTACTAATTTTGGTTTGGGAGTTTGGGATATTGACCAATCTGACCTTATTATCTCACTTTGCAAACTGGCATGGCAACCCCATGCAGTCTCCCAGATAACATTAGTCTTATACCCTGCCACTTGCCCAGAGATACTGGGAATTTCTACTGTACATACTGAGCAGAATAATTCCCCAGCAAAGAGTTTAATTTGGATAAAATCTGGCAGGCAGTATACTCTTACACCTCTAACAATAAACTCCGAGTTATGCAGTTTTATATACTTCATAATCTGTATTACGCACCATCCAAACTGTTCAAAATGGGGAGAGCACAGGATGCAAATTGCAGCAGATGTGGTAACGGCAAGGGTACCCTACTTCATGTCCTCTGGGATTGCCCTATAATAAAGCCATTGTGGAGTGAGATAAGGCCAAGGCAGAACTCCTATTGGGACTAGACAAACTTTTAACCCCCAAGTTCTGTATACTGGGAGATTACTCTCAAGTATAAGTTAAAGAAAGGAAATATAACATGTCCCTTGTCTCACACTCAGTTAAAAAACTGATTTTAAAGCACTGGAAGGATTCCACAATAAACTCATATTCTGAGTGGCTAAATGAATTATTATTTAATCTGAGGGTGGAAAAAATGATAACATCCCTTAGACACACCCCATCTGTTTTTGACAAGAAATGGGGTAAGCTATATACACTATACTCCATTTCTAAAGCTTAATAACCATTCCCCTGGAAGGTTTAAACTTAAGTTAGTAAGCCATAGCAGCCACTAGATGGAGTACAGTAATAACAGCTTCATCAGATTACCAGATGGGATTAATATCTGACCTGTTACTTAATAGGTGCAGTTATTATTAAACATCCTGTTGCCTACAATAGAGATCCATGAATATTCTGTAGGGTGAGTAATAGGTGAGTGGGGATTCTCTAAGTAGTATTAGTATTTGGGAGGGGGGAACCAGATTATTTGTAATGAGATTAATGTATTTGTTGAGCCGATGTAACCCCAAGGCTCTTGTTCATATTTCTTGTATCGACTTGCTCTGTCACTTACCTTGTATTCCTCATGGATGAATCAAAAAGCAATAAAGTATATTGAATTAAAAAAAAAAAGAAGGGCTAGTGGAGTGGGGACAACTGCAGGAGGGGGAGCGAATTTACGCACGAGAGAGGTGAGGATATGGCGAGATGGGACAAGTCTGATGGAAAAGAGCAGCGAGTTCTACATTTTTGGGAAGCGATGGTAAAAGGCAGCTTGTCCAACAGTAGTGGACCTGAAAGGGATGGCCAGAGTGTGAGGATCATGATTATGAAGTGAGTAGGTGGAGGGGAGAGAAGGGATAGGGAAGAGGAGAGATAGAGAGAGAGAGAACTGGACCAGTAATTAGCCAAGAAATTGACACAATGTAGGAGGTGTCGGTCTTTAAGGGAGGGGAAAGAGAGGGACTGGTAGAGGTCATGATCGTGTGTGCAGAGGGGGCAGTCAAGAGCAAAGCGACAGAATGCATGGAAGAGGGTGTCCATTTGGCTAGGGAGGTTTTGGGAATAGCACTGTAGACTACATCTCTGTAGTCAAATATTGGTAAGATAATTTATTGGACAAGTGCACATTGGGATGGCAAATGGATACATCCACAGTTCCTGTACAGGGCACCAAGTTTGGGGTGCAGTCTTTTATGGATGGCAACCGCATGTCCAGAAAAGTTGAGGTGTTGGTCCAACCAAACCTCAAGGTACCTAAAGGAGGTAACATCCTCAAGTTTTAGTCCCATCAGTTTATGTGGAAAGAGGGGACTGAGGTTAGCCTAGGGAGTCTCTGCCTTGTGCAAAAGGACATTAAGAGTGTATTCTTGCCATTCAGAAAGAACTGATTTGATTGGAGCCATAGCAGAACTTTATTGAAGTTAAGCTGGAGTCTGGACTCCACCTCAGAGAGGGAGGAACCAGAGATATACAGGACTGTACCACCTGCATACATATGGAAAGAGGAGAAGGAATATACAATAGGGAGATGATTAAGGAAAATTGAGAATTGGAGTGGGCCAAGGACTCAGCCTTGTAGTATACCATTGTTTATGGGGAGGGGGGATATAGAGTCTCCAACCCGTTATTCAGAATTGGGCACATGACCCCATGGCACACCCTGGTGCTTGTCAGTCTGTGGAAGAGGGGGTGGGGTGTTGGGTGGTTAGGAGCTCAATCCTAACATCTCATTTCCTCACTTTTATTGCTTTAACCTAACTGATGCATTAAATGAAGTTTTTGCAATTTATATATATATATATATATATATATATATATATATATGTGTGCATATATACACAATAGAGGTGAGACAAATGAGTAGTGGATAAATCCATGTATCTTACACATGCTGATATAAATCCTGGTTAAAAATTAGTGTGACAATATTTTACAATTATACATATTGTGCTTACCTTACAGCCTAATACAGTCACTATCCTGATCTCTTAATTACATCCTGATCAATCAGAACTTGGCTGGACTCTGCTGATGTCGATATCATCATCACTCTAGGCAGGTTTCCCCTAACACAGCAGTCGGGAATGCCACCAAACCCTCAGCAGCCTAGGAAACTAATCAGTATATCAGTTCCACCTGCAAATCACCTGGTAGCTCTAAAAAAAGCATGTTGTGTTTCTGCAGAGAACCAAAGCAAGTTAACAGTAGTCAGTTTCATACTGACAAGAAGCCAAAAAAGATTAAAGCCTTCCACATCCATGAATACCTCAACTACCAATGAATACAGCCTGTTTCATCCCAAATGGCAAATTAGTGTTTCATCTTGTTTTAGCAGAAGTTTCATTTTTCAGTCCTGTCTTCTTTGTTTATTCCACAAGATAAAGTGAAATAAAAACCAAAAAGTTCTGGAAACCCCTATTGTATAAATCTGATACATGGTATGCAGTCGTGTGCTATGGAAAATATTTTCACTCCTGCATTGTGACCTCTGGATACTTTCACTTATGCCTTTGGCACCCGTGAGTATCCAGAGGTCACTCTGCAGGAGCGAAAATAATTTCCATACCACACTCCTGCCCATCATGTATCCCTATATATATATATATATATATATATATATATATATATACATATATATATATTTATACAATGTATGTTTTGGGATAAACAGTAGGATAAAAAGTAATATCTCTGCCAGGTCATGGAGATATCAATGATATCTTCACATGTGAAGATATCACTGATATATTCACGTTCCTATATGTCATCGTAATGAAAGTGAAAGTTTTTCACTTTCCATCATCCAGCTATCTTTGCTGTGTCCCTTTATGAGCTTGCCCCCCCCCCCAACACAAACATCTCTGTGATCTGGGTGATCCTGTCTGCATCTTCAAACAAATTAATTATTGAAAAACATACCTTATCTGGTTGATCCTGCAACTTTCTTTTATCTACCTGCAACTGTAATGTAGCGTGACCGAGCACTATGCCCTGAAATGTAACGTGACCGAGCGCTAGGCAGATTCAAATGTGATACACTGTAAGATATTTTCAATTAGGGACCCTGTGCTGTAAAACTTGAAAAAAATGCATTCTTTTCTGAATGCTGCCTGTATTTTGTGAAAAGAAGCTGCCGACAGTACTGAGGGAAGAGCGAGTGAGATGGCAGCTTCACAACACCAGACAGAAGCGCGCATGTCTGTTGCATAGCAACGCACGCTCGGCTTCTGTCTGGTGTTATCAGCTGCCATCTCTCCCTCAATCAATATCGGCAACTTCTTTTACAAAATACAGGCAGCGTTCAGAAAAGGATGCGACCACAAGATTTTACAGCACAAGCTTCAATGAAAATATCTTACAGTGCTTCACATTGAATCTGCCATAGCCAGTCACGCTACATTCAGGGCATAGCTAGTCACCCTACATTACAGTTGCAGGTGGATAAAAGAAAGTTGCAGGATCAACCAGATAAAGTATGTTTTTCAGTAATTAATTTGTTTAAAGATGCAGGCAGGATCAACCAGATATGTATTATGAAAATAATTTTAAAGTTACAATAGCAGATTTTTTTTCATAATATATGTAATCTGCTGTTTTGGAGCAGGTGGGTATGGAGAGTTGTGCTCAGGGTAGCCATGACTACATCAATCAGAATCCAAACAATTTTTTTTTTAATAATTTTAAAGTAGTAGGATCAACCACATATATATTTTTTCAACAACATATGGCATCTGTTGTGTTGGTAGAGATACTGCAGTTTTGTGTTGAAATAGCCATCACCTCTGTGTAAGGGATTGTATTAAGTGGACATCTGGAGCTTTTGTTGAGTGCAGCCCAAAACATACATTATATAAACAGAACATGACATGGCCTGACTGAAGATATCATATTTATCTTCACTCGAGGCAATGACATCATGATATCTCACTCGTGGCTTCACCACTCATGAGATATCATGATATCATTGGCCTCTCGTGAAGATAAATATGATATCTTTAGTCAGGCCATGTCATATCCCCTACATATTTATCTATATATATATATTTATTATGGTAGCACGGTAGTGCTACCATAGTTAGGGCTGAGTGGCACTTTTAAGGTTAAAGGGTCAAATTTTGCACCTTAATAACTTTGCCACCATTCTACAGATTTTCCTGAAGTTTGGTATGTATGATTGGGCACGGCAGATCTTGGGCTTTGCCAAGTTTCATACTGGTTGGATTTTTTTTTTTTTTATTATTTAGTTGTTTAACCAGGTATAGCACACTAAGCTGAAAGCTTTTTTACAGGAGCGACCTGGGAGCACAAGGATGTTAAGTGACTTGCTCAGGGTCACACAGTATGCAAGTGGAAGCTGTGAGATTCAAACCCAGGTCTTGTCGGCTATTTGTCACCAGATTTGCAGCTCAGAGCCTTAGACCGCTGTGCTATACTGCCTCCTATATACGGCTGGGGAGTTCTTAAGCGACAATCATTTGAGCAATTATGCTTTTTTGCGATTTCTTTGCTCTCGCCTACAGGTCGCATGGTTTGTGCGACCAGTCTAAAAACTTCAGAGAACATGCGGCCAGTGTCCCTGATGTGTCTTTTGAAGATTTTGTGAAAAAATATTGAACGGTTCAAAAGTTATTCAAAAAACAAGTTCCCATTATAAGTCAATGGGAAAAGCTAACAAAAAGTTTGAAAGTGTTGCAAATGCACTTTTAGTGTCGAAAATGGCCCCAGTAGTGTCACAAATCCACCATTTTGTTTTCAGTTAGTGATCAGAGAAATGCTTGGCATTTAAATTTGGGACCCTCTAGGTACACAATTCTTTTTGTGTTCACCTAGTTAGGACCCTGAGGATGCTAGCTGTGTCTTTACTTTATGGCTAAACACCCCAGAAATATGTTTTTCAAATTTCTGGAAACGGTAGTGTCATAAAGTATTAACCATAAACCACGAACACTTTTCGCACAAGTCCTTGGTCTCTCTCTCCTTGTCCTATACCTCTGTTTCTTTACACATGTGATGGGATGAGAGTTAGGACCGACGACTCCCATCACACACCCTGATGCCAGTTGGGGGTGGGCTGGGAGGTCCAAGAGGGCTTCCAACCCTAACACTGAATTTCCTTGCTTTTGTTGATGTGGAACAACCCAAATGATGCATTAAACTGAGTTTTGCCTCTAATATATATATATATATATACAGTGTGTGTATATATATATATATATATATATATATATATATATATATATATATATACATCACATACAAATATACTATAGGGATGTAGTTGCCCTATCATTCAGGTTGCCTAGGCACTTTAATGTTAATCTTGAAATTTTGCACTTTAAGAGCTTTTCAGCCACTCAACAGATTTGCATGACATTTGGTATGCTCTGTCCTGTGGGGAAGATCTCTTGATGTACCAAGTGTTGTGTTGGTCAGATTGACGGATTTCATGCTGCATATTGTTAAAAAATGCTAAATGCTAACATTTGCCTTCTTTTGGCTGTTTTTTTCTCATCACACTGTGGCCAAACCATTTGGAATTTTGGTCTGAAAGCTTCAGGGTAGAAAGAGCTTGCCCCAAAGAACAAGCCAGCATTGGTTTGTTGAAAAGATTTTCATCCATTCCAAAATTATTCAATTTTGGGTTCTGAGCATGCTTTGTTCAGTCTTTTGCATATCTGCATGGAACAAAAAAGGATTTTGATCTGATAAAAAAGGATTTAAATCCTTGTTTGAAGAAAAATTGCTTCTTTTGTCAGCTGCCATCTTGTTTTTTTAACCCAACCTGTCATAACTCTGCCCAGGGATGTCTTCTGCAGACATCCAACTATGTATTTTGTTCATCAGGACATCCTTTATTGTTGTGTGCCTTTCTTTAATTTTTTGTGGTCTCAGAATGCTTATTTTTATGTTTTAAAATCCTTTTTTGTGACTCACTTCTGTTCCTTTTTCATGATGTGTCATAATCCTTTTTCACATCATGAAAAAGGATTAGGATAGCTCACAAAAAGGGAATTTGCTGATGAAAAAGGAGTAGGACATCTCACAAAAAAGGATGGCTTTCTTAAATCCTTTTTCATGAGAGGACCAAATCCTTTTTCACCAGCAAATTTCTTTCTCATGAGATTACATCACCCTTTTTCGTGATGCGAAAAAGGATTATGACTTCTCTGACAAGATGGTCCAGCCAGTAATTCTTTTACGTCAGATGTCATAATCTTTTTTCATGATGTGAAAAAGGATTTTGTCACTTCACAAAAAAGGAATATGTCTGGCGAAAAAGGAATACCAGCAGAGCCATGTGGTAGGTGAAGTCTCAAATCCTTTTTCATCAGGCTAATTCCTTTTTCGTGAGACATCATAATCCTTTTTTGCATCATGAAAAAGGATTATGACATCTCACAAAAAAGGATAGCTTTGGTCCATACCTTTGCTGTCTTTTGAGATTTTGACACCACATTTTCAATTTGTGTTTTGGGGACGCCACCTTATGAACAAAACAATTGTCATTACACAACTCTTGCCCAAAAGGTGTTTTTGCAGTAGGTTGGCAAATTCACCTTTCAGGTAGGATTTGCATAATGTCAGTCATATTGTCCATGAGGTGGGGTCCCCAAAAGGCCATGTTAAAAATTTAGGGTCAAAATGTCAAAAAATGGCAATGTTATGATGGTTCACTGGAATTGCTCAATGCACTCTCGTAACTTTGTCAATTTAAAATATTTTTACCCCAGATTTGTAACATAGCATTCTTATTACCCCACCAAATATATACCACAACAGTCATTTTTCAGATCCTGGCTGAAATGAGTTTTCACACCTGTGGCACAAAAATGACATTGCAGTTCCACAAAATTATGTTTTAGTGGGGATTTGAATTTTTTCACCACTCATTACATCAGGTGGGGTAATAACATGGCTATGATGACAACTGTATCACTCTTGGTCTATAAATGGAAGCACAGAGCCCTATGGAGGATTGGGCGTGTAGGGCCCTGCTATGTACATATATGCTTCTATGGAGGAATCAGAGAACAGGGTCTGGAGGGCCCTGCACTCTGACAAGCACATTAGGATATGATTACACTATCTCAAAAAGTAAGGAAATAAATTGCAAAAAATGTCATTAATGCATCAATTAGGGTTAAAGTGACAAAAGTAGGGAGATGTGGCATTAGGGTTTCCAACCCTAACACTCCTCCCCATCTTTTACAGATGAAGAGGCATTGGGGTGGCATTGGGGTCATCAGCCCTGACACTCAATCCATTCTCCTATTCTGCACCCACCCAGCTTTTTTCTAATGGAATGGGGTGAGCGTTAGGCTTGATGACCCCAATGCTGCCCCCAATTCCTCTTCATCTCTCATGGGTGGGGGGTGTTAGGGTTGGAAACCCTAATGCCACATTTCCCTACTTTTGTTGCTTTAACCCTAACTGATGCATTAATGAAGTTTTGTGCAATATATATATATATATATATATATATATATATATATATGATATATAACATGGACCTGTGGAATAAATGAGTTGTCAGTGTCAGTGGCTCAGTAGGTAGCACACTCGCCTCTGAGGCTGTGAGATCAGAGGTCTGTGGGTTCAGTTCCCACACCTGGCACTGGGGTTAATATCCCAGTACTGACACTGTAGTGCAACATGAGAGGGATACTGTACTTCTGAGGTGCAATCTTTTGGATGAGATGTTAAACCGAGGTCCCATCTGCCTGGATTGGTGGTAGTTCAGGTGGTGTTAAAGATCCCATGGCACTTCTCAAAAAGAGTGGGGAATATTCCTGGTGTCCTGTCCAAATTTCCTTCTTTCACTAAAAATATCACCAACAGCTTAATCTGGTTCAAGGTCAGTTGGCATTCATCTGTATCCCCTTCCCCCAGGTCATGCCTGAAAATAGGCAGGATTTGTCTAGTGCACTTACCCGGTCAACAAAAACTAAATAAAATAAATAAAAAATAAATAAATTTTCACTAGAGCTGTTTAATCTTGGATGACTGCATGAGTGGCATAAGCTATGAGTGATGTGCCCAAGGTCAAACAGCCCATGCCACTATTATATATTTACTCACTCTCCTTCTCTCTCTCTCAGCTGAGGAACTGTTGCCCAGGCTCCCAGCTCCTAAGCTGCGGGATTCCCGGCTACCGGGCGGTCGGTGGCCCTCTAGCCAACGCTGAGACCGCAGACATGGACCCATATTCACAAGGTACGGCAACTGACCACAACTTTTTCGACCGCCCCCTCCCCCACCTCCGCTGATTATTAAATACAGTACCTCCTGCTAAAATATTAGTCCACATCCCCTGGCACAGTGCCCCACCAATAGAGACTTAGCTCATGATCCCCTTCTTCTCTGTCCAGCCTATGGGATCCAACTCTCAGGGCCTCGCCTTACTAAAACGCATAGGCTCTCCTTGGCTGTGCCTTCACCACTAAATATTTTTAATGCTATCAAATTTGGGTCGACCTGGATTGGAAAGCTACTGATAAGCTACATTAATTCAGCAACCCCACTGGCCCCTGGGCTAATTTAGTGGCTCCTTTTTTGAGGTACCATCATGTCGGGCCCCATATGGCTCCTTATATTGCCCCTTCTTCTACTGATACCAGCTGCCCAACATTGAACACCTGAACTACCATCATGTTTGGTCTACAGTGGCACCTTGTGCTGTATACCACATGGCAACTTATCCTTTAATTGCCTCCGTGATTCCAAGTACCAATACCTCGAACCCTGCTCTTGGACCACACATACCAGTAGTACTTATAACACTCTCCCACCACAAGGCCCACCTCACACCATGCAAACTTCTATCTCCTCCCCGCCTATTGTGGTAGGGGTACTAGCTCTTGCTACAACAGATCAGCTCTTCTATGGTGGCTACTTTCTAGTCCCTAAAAACATCAAATCTACTAGACGGGAGAAAGGCAGGAATGACAAGCTTATAATTAGCACTCTTAGAAAAATCCTACTTATCCTCCTGCTATGTTCAGGCAATGTAGATCTCAACCCTGGCCCCACAGAAGCTATTGCTTTGCCAGCAGAACTAGCAAATTTAAAGGAATAAGCTTCTTGCATATTAACGTACAGTATGTAGCCTCCTTAAAAAGATAACCTTAATACAAACCTGGGTAAATCATACCTCTTCTGACATACTTGTGATTTCCAAAACTTGGCTTAGACCCAGCACCACTGATACAGAAGTAAACATACCTGATTATGCCTTGTTCAGAGATGATAGGCATGCCAGAGGAGGAGGGGTAGCTATCTACGTTAAAGACAAATTTTCTACCTTCTGCTTATCCTCGGCATCTGTCGCCAGCAAATTTGAATGCCTAATTCTCAAAGTTTTCAGGGGTAAGGGGAAATAGACTTCTAGGAAAACAAACTGAACTTACAAGCTCAAATGGGCAGACTAGGTGGGCCATAGGCCCTTATCTGCCGACACTGTCTATGTATCTAAAGTTGAAATTACACAGACTACTGCACTTTGCGTAATAGGATGCTACAGACCACCGTCTGCTGGCCTACAGCCTGTGTCATATCTAAGTGACAAGTTGGGACAGGGGCTGCCAGAAACTATTATTTTAGGAGACCTCAACTTTGACTGGCTCTCTAACACAGCTGCCCCCCTTGCATCCTTCTGTGAAGAACATGGGCTGCCGCAACATTACTGAACCAACACACCCAAGCGTGAAGAACCCCAGTAAAGTACACTTTTGGATGTGCTAAAGGTGAGCAAACCTCATCTCTTCTCCCACGCTTGATGTCTTCTTCTCAGACGCCAGCGACCATTGTTTTATTGCAAGGTAAGATCCACCAACAACCCAGAACCCTTCAGAAAGTTCTCTATGAAGAGATCAGATGCAACTTCAATGTACATGCCTACTTAAGCGAGGCTTAAGTACTCCCTGGTGGCAAGATTTCTACCTGGCCAAAACGATTACGTCAGCTTACAATATCTTCCACAACATTCTATCAAGGGCCCTTAATAAGTATGCTCCCCTGATTAAAGTTTGAACTAGGACCAAAACATGTAAATGGTTCACCCCTCAGATCAAGTCCTTGCTTCTAGAAAGAGATAAGCTCTGGAAAAAAGTGTGCAGACTGAACACTGCAGAGGATTGGAACCAGTTCGGGAGACTACGCAATTTATGTACCAAAACAGTCAGAGAGTCGAAGGCCACCTTCTTCAAATCTGAACTCGACTGTGCCACAAAGAGCCCAATCAAGCTCTGGAACACAATCAATGATCTGCTAGGCCACTCCCCAGGAAATTCACTCCCGACCAAGACTACCTCTGGCAACTTGACTGTAACCGAAAAGATGGATATACTTGACGCATTCAATAACCACTTTGCTACTGCAGGCATGGCATTTGATAACTCCCCTGCAAACATACTTCACTCCCAGACTGCCAGCCAACTGCCTGAAACTCCAATAGTTTTGTCACCTTTCTCGCTTCAACCTGCCCCACTGAAAGAGGTAGAGGACCTCTTGCTTCAGTTGGATACTAGAAAAAGTGCTGGGGCCGACACCCTTGACCCTTACTTCCTAAAAATTGCCTACCATGTACTAGCAATACCCGTCACCCACCTTTTTAACTTATCCCTGTCTCAGAGCACCTTACCACCTATATGGAAGACAGCACATGTCATACTACTGCTCAAATCAGGTGACCCAGGCGATCTCAATAACTACAGGCCAAGTTTCCTCCTTCCAGTCCTGTCCAAGCTCCTAGAGAAAATTGTAAATGCACAGCTGAGGACTCACCTTGAGCCTAGGAAACTGCTAAATCCTATGCAGTCTGGATTCAGAGCTAAACATAGCACTATCTCAGCCCTCGCCAAAGTTACTAACGACTGGCAGCGTAATCTGGAGAGCAAAAACTTTATTTGTGCTGTTTTCCTTGATCTGAGCAAGGCTTTTAACACCGTCGACCATAGTCTGCTCCTCTCCTCCCTTCAAACCATAGGTGTGGACCCCTTCTCTCTTCGTTGGTTTACTGACTATCTTATAGGGCGCCTTCAACAAGTTAATGCCGAAGGAGGCCTGTCCCCCTTATAAACTCTGCAAAGAGGGGTACCTCAAGGTTCTATATTAGGGCCCTTACTTTTTGCAATCCACATTAATAACATCAACTACTGTATAAAAGAAGCCAACATCCATCTGTTTGCAGATGATACAGTTCTCTACGTGAGTCACCCAACACCTGAAGCTGCCTGCAATGACCTACAGTCAGAATTCAACCTTTTGCAAAGCCAACTCCTCCAAAAAAAGCTACTCCTTAATGCCAAAAAAACTAAAGCGATGGTCCTCTCCTTTTATCCGTACAGCTAACCCTGTGTCCAGTGGGACAGTTCCCCAAATTACCACAGTTCTAGGTGAAAAACTAGAATTTGTTACAAAATTCAAGTATCTGGGAGCTTGGATAGACCAAAGACTCTCCTTCATTGAACATATTGAGGACTTGCTAAAAGCGACTTGACAAAGGCTTGGATTGTTTTTAGAATCAACAATTTCTCACCAGAGATGCCAAAAACAACTGGTCAATCCATTTTCCTATCATTGGTTGATTACGCTGACTTCCTCTACAGCCAATGCCCCAACTCTTACATGGCTAAACTGGACACACTCTACCATCGAGCACTGGGTTTACAATGGGACTCCCTTTGACCGCATCACTGCACCCTATATGCAGCAGTGGGGTGGACATCACTAAAGTTCAGGCGCACAGAAACGCCACTCTCTGGACCTATAGAGCCATCTCTAATAAGCTGCCTTACTATATCTCCTGCTGTCTTCCCTGAGTATAATTGGGAAATCGCATTAAGAAGTTACTCAGCTATTACACTTAAAATTACCCAAAAGCAAAATCCTGTTGAGCAGGGCAGCCATAAGCTTCGTGCTACCTACCTTATGGAATGATCTACAAAATCCCCTCAAATTAAGCACTCTAATCAGTATAAATGCCTTCAAGATGTTTTATTTCCATACAATCAGAGAAGTATGTAACTGCTTCACCCACTCAGACCCAGTACCAGTGTCTGCACTGGTATATAGCCACGCCTAGACTCAATTTTTAGTACTGACCCCCCAGCTTGCTCCTCACCAGCCTAATTCTTCTCTCTGTCTCTTATCCCCCTGTCTTATCAACACTAGGCCCATCCATCCCCTTATTCTTCCTTTCCCAACCTCGGATAGGAGCTCATTACCCTGGGTTGTGACATCCTACCATGCCCCGTACCTTATAGCATTCAATCCCGGGGCTCACACATACTCCTTTTCTCCATCCACCTTCTCTACATTCTGTTTTACCAACTCCTTTCTGTGCACTGTCCCCTCCTAGCCTTTCTCCCCCTACCTCCCTCCCTTGCCCCCTACCTTCACCTCTACCTGGTGTATATTTTAATTTTTTTTCTTCCATTACTTCCTCCTGCAACCTTAGATAACCTGCTTTATCTTCCTATAGACACTTCTATGTATGTAAATACCGTGTAATCTGTACAATATCTGTATAATTCTATGTACATATGAACTTCTTTTTCTTCCTCTCTGTAAAGAGTATTATCTGTATTGCCTTGTAAATACCTGTGTTGACCTGTATATACAATTGTTCATGCTCCCACCCAGGTCCATCTTGCAAATGAGCCTCTGCTCAACGATGAACGCCTGGTTAAATAAAGACTTGATTGATTGATTGATAAAGTAAAGGGTGCTAGTGTGCCCTTGAGGGTTTTATTCCAAGTTGTTCGCATACCAGACTACTCTGAGGTGGCAAGGACCACACACCTTGCAGCTGTTGATGGATCCAGTCAATGAGACAAATTCAACTCGGCACCCAGTTACTTAATAGCCTCCAGAGACAGGCCAAAGACAGCAGTGGAGATCCCAGGGAAGGGATCATAGGGCATTTAGTGTAGATCTCTGTTCATTCATGAAAGTACATAGGGGACACACTGGAAAAGTGTGAGAACCCTGACAGGCTTCTCCTCATGGGAGTCCCAGGCAGCCTTGCAATGCAGGAAGCATCTCCCAGAAGGAGTGTTCACCTTTCATGGGGCTTTGTGGGCCTGTGCCTGACAGATGCTGCTAGTCAAACTGCTGATGGAGAGAAAGCTAGTGAGAGCAATTAAGTTGCAATCAAACTTAGGAGGTATGATTACATTAAATATAAGCGATCCTGAGCCTGGATGGGTACCAAGGCTACTTCTCTGACAGAGAGGCTGGGGCATTTTCCTGTGAGCAGGCTGGAGTGTGTGCCACCACATTGTATCCAGCACATCTGCCAGTGAGTGGGAGACTGGCCAGTTACAGAGTGGCTGCCCTCAGGACCGGTGTAATTAGTGCAGGGGAACCTTCTGACAAGTGGTATCTTACCCCAAGGCACAGAGGGTCTCACCAGGCTATACCCACCCTTGTTGACATCAGGAGAAAGTTAATATATGGTATCAGCCTTAGCTGTGTGAATACAGCATCAGGGACAGAAACCAATATTCAGAAGTTGGGGTTGCAAGAATGTAAAGAACTAAGAATGGGTTGCATATACTGGAACATGCAGTACATGCAAACACAAACAAACATGCGCACAGGTGCTCCCTTTATAGAGAGCATAATTACAGGACAGGAACATTCCTTCATATAGTGGCACCCACCATTCATTCATTCATTCATTTGTTCATTCATTCATTTTACTGAAAGTACATAGTGAGCTGTCAGCCCTTTTTGCATGTGCCCAATAAAGGAAATAAACATCAGATAAGGACAATTTGATGCAAAACAATTCTAAAAACAAGCACTACCATACTGAGGAAATAACAAATTACAAAAAAAACATATTTAATAATGGACATGGAGTTATAAGATGTGAAATGCAGGGAAGTTATTGTACTATGATGTTACTCAAAATGCAAGTGACCTCTGACCAAGTATAGTATGCATAACTGTTATACTTAAGCAATAATGCACAACAGGGTGTGTGTCGTGCTGGAATAAACTCACACCTGGGGTGATTTGGCATGAGGCCAGAGGCCAAGTGCGACCAATGACCCCAGAACTGAGGTTATCCCAGCACGACACACACCCTGGAGTGCATTATTGCTATTATACAATGACTTGTTGTTATACAAAATAAAAACACATTTAAAAAATGTTTATAGTAAATTTTTAGTGTGGCAATATATCTTTGTTTCTGAAGAGAAGATGAGAACAAAGAAGTGACAAATCAATACAGTGATGATGTGCTCTGGGACTAGACCTATGATGCTGTACTAGGATAAGATCATGGGTCCAGTCCCAGACTGACCAATCAGAGGCAAGCATTCTTTCTTGCCATTGTATAATAAAGGAATAATGTATGACAGGGCGTGTGTCATGCGAAGATAACATCATGGCTCAGGTGGTTGGGCATGAGGCCACAGGCCGAGTGCATGCAATACCCGAGAAGTGATGTTATCCCAGCATGACACACATTTTGGAGTGCATTATTTCCATGATACAATGGCTCATTTAGAAAGAAAGAGAAAAAAGTAATTTAAAATTACTTTTTAAAAATATTTTTCAATGTGTAGGAATACTAAGAAAAAAGTTGTTTTGCTTTTCTTAGCCACTAGGTGGCATTCCTATGGTCAGTGTTGCTGTCACCCTCCAAACAGACTGTAGCTGTCCCTCTCAAACCTTCCTTTCATTGTATGCTCACTTGTTTTCTTTCTTAGTAGCCTCTGTAATCCCCCCATACATTTCTCAACCTTTCTGTTTGTCTCTCCCTGTTTTTCCATTTTGCTCATTTTGTTCAGCGTGAAGCTGCATGTGTTTCTTTTTCTTGAAGCACTCATCCCGCCCCCCCCCCACTGTTGGAAGGTAGTAGTGGCACTTGTGGTGTGTATGTTGTTGTCCCAGTACAGCTGGTTTGTGTTTTGTACCAGGAGAAGAAAGAGAAAACAAAGTGTGTGAGTTGAAAACAAAACAGAGTCTGGTAAGCAACGGAAGTGCAGAGTCTGATCATTCAGTTGGGGGTGGGCAGAGATAGCTCTAAGGTGAAGCCAATCACAATGATCCCTGTTTTTCCATTTTGCTCATTTTGTTCAGTGCGAAGCTGCAGATGTCTCCATTTCATGAAGATGTATGCCGCTGCCCCACTGCCCTCCCCCCCCCCACCATCGGAACATCAATACAGAAGTGCATGGTCAGCTCAGTCAGTTTGGGGAAGGCAGGGAGAGCTGAAAGGTGAAGTCAACCATAATGAGGCTATTACTGGAACATTATTGGAACGTCTAGCTTCATTCAGATTTTTTTCTTTCTTTGGTAAGTGACAGGTGTTGTAAATTAAAAATTATATCTGTAATGAGCAGAGAAATTTCTTTTGGTCTGCCAAGCAGGGTCAGTGAATTCAGTAGTGGATCAAGAACATGAAATCAATCGTGCTGACAGCTTCAGTTTTACTTTTTTTATTCAGTTTAAGAGCATACGAGGGAATATGTTGGAACTGTTCGGTGGGCAAATAAGACAGATTTTTATTTTTTATTACTCTGACACTATGGCAGGGAAAGATTTACTCTGTGGCAGGCATGTCAAGTGTGGAAAACCTGTATGTGGCCAACAGAGTGATTCTTTTAACATTTGATGTGGTCATGTTTGTGCTGGGACTAGATCCGTGATGTTATGCTGGGATAACATCATGGGTCCAGCCCAAGACTGACCAATTAGGAGCCAGCATTCTTTCTTGCTATCATATAATAAAGGAATACTGCACGACAGGGAGTGTGTCAGGCTGGGATAACTGGTTACCAGCTGAGGCATGACGTTATCCCAGCACAACACACACCCTACAGTGCATTATTCCTATTATATAACGGCTTGTGAGTTAAAGAGAAGAAAAAAGATGAAGTAGTACCTTTAAAAGTACATTATTCAGTGTTTTTCCAAAGCATAGGTTTACCTTTTAAAAAAAATAGTGCCTATTTCTTCTTTTGGCCAGTAGATGGAGCACCTGTGTTGTAAGTGTGGCTCTACACTGCCGAGCCCCCACTGACACAGTTGTGTGTTGTTCTTGTGTCCCCTCTTTTCTGCCTCCTGAAATGTAAATGATTCTCTGTGTACCCCTCCAACTGTGTGTTTTTACCATTTGATTTTCCCTCTCTCACTCATTGTTCCCATGTTGTGGCCAGCTGTGTTGAAAGCAGTAGTTCCTCATTCCCCAGCCCCTGCTTTGTTGACTAATGGTTTCCAGTCCACTCAAAAACAAGTCATAGCAGGTGAAACTCAAAGTGCCTTTGAGAGCTGTACTGCATCCGTAGAAAAGGGTCTGTCTATAGCCATGTAGTTTGGAAATACTGACACAAGAACCAGAGAAAAATGTGAGGGACATGACAGGAGTTGGAGGGCTGGTGCCGTGGTCAGCGAATGTACAGTGCGACAGTTACCTGTGCATGCACAGTCATGTTGCAGAGCCAAGTGGGGTACAGAAAAGTTGTTCAGAAAATACACTGACATGAGGGTTTAGTTTAGCAGAGGTTCTCAGTTGTTGGGTGTACCAGGAGAAAGAAAGAAGTTGTTCTCAAGTGGGTGGTAAGTTACACCATGATACATGTTCACCTGCTAGGGGATATTGGGACTGGGATGTGAAGGTGATCATGGTGTCGGCGAGGAGGGCTGTGGAGAAACTGAGCACATCTCGGCTTGTTTTAACCTTTCAATCATGATGAAAGAAAACAACTGAAAAGAAGAATTAGAGAAATGAGAGGAGTTTGAGTCTTTCTGGACATGTAAGGTATGTGCTGGGTTATTTTGTGGCAGTGGGTGGGAGGAGGAGGATTTTGTAAAAAAAAAAAAGTTAACTACTGGCAATGTTGATCGGAGCCATACGTGGAGTGCTTTGTTTCAAATTTTTGATGCAGTCTTCTGTGTGCTAGGGCTACATCCGTGATGTTATGCTGTGATAACATCATGGGTTCAGCCCCAGACTGACCAGTCAGGGTCCCGCAATCTTTCTTGTCATTGCATAATTGAAAAATGTCTAGATTGTGATCATCTACCTCGTATAGTGTTAGAATAGGAGAAAAGGGACTGAATGTTAAATGAATAAAGGCCAATGCTGTCATGCAGGAATCTGAGACACATTAGGCTCATTCACACTGCATATTCTGAGTCAGTGCTGGTGGTGCCCAGAACCCAGATTGGTGCCCCTGTGCACATGTGAACGCCACCATTCTGCAGTTTTCTACTTGCGTTCTGTTGTGCCCATGATAACTGTTTTCTTGAGATCACACAGTGGAGTAGGAGTTTTGCACCTGTTTGCTTGGCTGTGTGAACAGCCATTACAATCCAATACATTGCCCAGTGTCACGGCTCCTCTATGGGACCGTGTTTTCTTAACTTACAGCCTTCATTTTTTTAAAAGAACTACTTGCCCAAGTTCAGCTGTGCTTAATGTACCTAAAATTACCTTTGGCTGAACTCGGGTCTGAAGACCCCCTCCACTGTAGTATTGTTGACTGCACTCCCCACCGGAACCCTCCTTAAAATGCTGGAAATTCTCTGGCTGCATCTGCAGCATTCTAGAGCTATGCCGTGTGAACACTGCTCCACAGCATTTCGCATAGCTTGGATACAACCATCTACACAGCGGCGAGCCAACTTTCTTGCCATGTGAATGAGCCTATTGTGGCTTTGTATCTAATCCTGGTGGACATCACTGTACCTACATATATGGCATTCATTAAAAGAACGGGGGGGGGGTTAAAAGACTGCACCAAATCCAAAATCTTTAAACATCCAACCATTTAAAGTTATACAACCCCAGTTTTAAAGTAAAACTGGTAAAATAAAAATGTCAAGGGCTCTTTTTTTATGCCCTCTCCCTATTAACTACCTCACACTCATTCCTGCCTTCCTCCTCCTCCTGCTACATTTCTTGCCTCCTCTGCATCCTACCACAGATTGTGGCATTGCTACAATATGTAAATTGCTTCAATATTGCATTATCTTATCGCCAGGACCTGTGTTATTTTTCTTTTTTTATTACTGTGATTGTACATTGTGATGTACAAAATCCATTGTCTTATGCAAAGTATGTACCTTATATATTGTAAACCTGTTCCTGTACACCGATTTTCTTTTACTCTTTACCTGTACCCCACCTCATGTAAGCCTGTTACTGTACTCCGTTTATGTCCTAAGAGCTCCTTGTGAAGGAGCATGCTCAGTGGAGTTTCCCTACGATAAACTTGAACTGAACTTGAACTGAATTTTTTAAGTACTTTCATAAATGTTATTCTTTGTATTGCACACTCCCAGTTCTGTCTCATTCTGGGGACGCAACTCTTGTCTGTCAGGTGGCATACGAAGCACTGCACAGTGTTAAAACATTCTACAACTTCAAAAATTCCATGGCTTAAATGGGATCTGTGGGCCCCAAGCAGATGTCATAAGGCTCAGATATTTAATATGCAAGAACACGGCTGATAAATTTGCTGAGACGCTGTTAAGACCCTGAAGGCAGTGCAGATACAAATTTTAAACCGTACCTCATTTGTGAAAACAATGCTAATAAATTCTTTACGTCTGTAGAACATCTCATTTACAATTTGAATAACTAGCATAGAGTGCCCTGAACAATATTATTTATTTATTTGAAAAGTTTCACCAGGAAAGACAACGTGAGCTGAAATCAGCTTGTTTCCGGAAGTGTCCTGGGAGGAGGGGTTTACAAAAAAGGGTGGAACATGCAAGCTAAACAATCAAATACATACAGTGCAATTCAGCCACATAAAGTGTAGTACTAATACAATGATTGCAATACGATACAGTGCCATATAGTGCAATTAATTATTAGGTATTTGCAGGTACACTATGTAAAAGTCGCTAATTATTTATTTATTTTGTTTTTATTTACCAGGTAAGTGCAAGAGACAAAACAAATGCCTACTTTCAGGCATGACCTGGGAGGTTAAAAAGGACAAGGAAGCACAATAAAAACAAGGAATACAAATAGGAAACCGTTACAGACATTAAATGGTAATCCAGAATACAGGCTAACAATATAATAATAATAATAATAATACACTTTATTTATATTGCACCTTTCAAATACCAAGGCGCATTCCAAAAAAATTTAATACAAACAAAGCACACAAACAGTAATATAAAAACTGTTAAAAACAAATGCAAAACACTAATCAAGGACACCATATGCCTTATACCATAAAAGGGATTTAAGATCCTGTTGAAAGCTCCCCATGGTCGAACACTCCCTTATCTGTATGTATACATCAAAGTAATCACAGAGATGGAAACAATATCAAATTACACCAGTAAAGTGAAAAAGTAAACAGGTTTGTGTGTAAGCATTAGTCCACAACACAGCATGGTTCTAGTGTAGAATTAATCCATGTTGGGGAGGGGAGGAGTTTGGGTGCTTGTAACATGACAAGTGCAGAAACAGGGAGTTATACTTCATAACAGATTTTAACATGACATACTATATTAGCAAGTACACTAAAACACTGACAGAGACAGACACGGGTAGCTGGAACATAGAGTTCTTTATTGTGCTGAACAGGCTGATTTTACTTTTGATATTGTGAGTACAACAATGAACAGTGATTCAATTACTGATTACATGCAGATGTGATCAACATTTCAGAATATGTGCTTTTTTTGACTGACTTACTTCTGTGCACTGCAGAATCGTCTCCATTTTTCTGCTGTGTTTGCTGCTAGGGATTAGGCAGCTGTGCATGATGGGAAATGCATATTATTATTATTATTATTATTTGCTTTTGTTAACCAGGTTAGCACACTAGGCAGCAAATGCCTATTTTCAGGTGTGACCCGGGAGGTTACAGAGTACATAAGAAACAACAGTACAGGGTCAGGGTACATACAGGCCCACAAACAACTGGGTGGAACAGCAACATGGTACAACTGTCAATTCATGGTAAGGTATACAATAAGCAGGATATAAATCAGCAGTGGAGAGGTAGGTTAGCAACAGGGAATGCCATGACAGAGAATACAACAAAATAAATGAGATTACATGAGCGCCTAACATTAGAGAGAATGCGCTACACACCTTGTACAGCTAGATGCGGGGAGTGCTATGACAGGAGTGCCACCCTACCAGGAGAGCTTAAATGCATTATGCAGTTAAACAGCAGAGATTATCAGCAGTCAGTGAATCAACCCACAGTCTCCCAAGTGTATCCGGGGGGAGGGAGAGACTATTCTGAAACTATGTAGCACAAAGACAGGCAATGGCGGTTTTGAGGCAGTTCCAGAGGGATGTTTTGAAGCAGGGATGGGAGGGAGATGCACGTACAAGGGTGGGAAGGAAGTTCCACAGCCTAGGTGCATAGACAGAGAAGGCCCGGTCGCCTGTGAGGGTGCGGGTCTTAGGAACCAGGCGGATCTGTGTAGCACTAGATCATAGGTGGTAGGCAGGGGTATCATATTTGAGTGGGAGGGCAAGTGCAGAAGGAGTGGCCGTTCTGACTATGTTATCAACGAAGTTGCCAAGGACAAACATGCTGTCTTTTTCAGGGGGGGAGCCACTCCAGCGAGGAGTAGAGCTCAGAGCGATGCGTAAGGCGAGGTGCGGAGAGTGCGAAGCGGCAGATGTTGTTATAGGCAGTATCCCACTTAGCTAGGCTAGAATTCGGGACTGGGGCAAAGGCTACGAGCCCATAGCAAAGTGTGGGAGGGAGTATCCCCCTGGCTATGGCGAGGTGAGCAGCCGGGGTGAGGCAATCTTTAGCCCTGTAGGCAAGTCCAAGCTTCCCGTTTGTGGCTTTACAGACATTCCAAAAGTGCACTGTAAGATCCAGTTGTGGATCGAGGGTAACACCTAGGTACTTAACGGCATTGGTGACCGGCAGGAGGGAGCCATTAGCTCCATATATCGTTAGAGGATTGGGGCGGGAAGTGGTTTTGGCCACTGAACCAAAGAGCATGGCCTGGGTCTTATCCAGGTTGATGGTGAAGTGCATTCTGTATTGTGCTGAACAGGCCAATTTTCCTTTTAATATTGTGAGAACAACAGTGAACAGTGATTCAATTACTAATTACATGCAGATGTGATTGACATTTCAGAATGTGTTTTGATTTTGGCTGACTTACTTTTGTGAACTGTGGAAGCATCTCTTTTTCTGCTGTGTTTGCTGTTCAGGATTTGGCTGCTGTGCATGATGGGAAATGCATATATTTAAATGCACAGGAGTGTTGATTTCTGGTGGTGAATGACAGAATTACAAGAGCAAGCATGGTTTATTGAGCAGCAACCATGGATTACTTGAGAATTAATTCATGGTCATCTGTTCTCGTTCAACCAATCCAGGGTATCTATTCTACTGTTATTTACAGTGCCATGTTACAAGATTTAAATAACAGATACAAATGGAAATCCTCTCAAGGATAAGATCAAATACAGATGAGAATCTTAGTTAATAACAAGCATTGGTCAATGCTGAATTCTTACTTCCTTGTATTTTCTTTGTAGTTGATGGGCATATTACGCTGACTTAAATGTCTTTTATTTGTGATGATTAAATAATTGAAATCTTATATACCCTGTGGTGAGTGAATCTCTTCTCAGATCTGCAGTTAGACTAATATTTAACATTTCAGGCCCCAGGAGTCAGGACAGACTCTGAGGCCACACTCTTGTAGCAGTTACAGTGAGAAAACTGAGAAAAGAGGCAGGGGAATTCTGTAACTAATGGCTGCTTCCTGCTTTCCATCTGCTATCTATTCCACAAACTGCCTTCAGCTCCCACACAAGATTTACCACTGACTCCCTCCAGGGTCAACACCACTGCTGCTGACATCACCATAAGGGGCCCAGAGTCATCTAAATGACCTACTGCTGCCACTGCTCCCAATGCACCATGCAGCACACTATGACACTGCAGGCAGTGGCAGCTCCATACTGCATTCTTTGTCATAGCAGCACAGTAATTCTACTGTGCTTCACCATGAAACCACAAGCTTTTCATCCATAGAGGTCAAAGATTCTGGGCTCAGTTCTCTATTCCAATGTTTTGGACCGCAAACCACTGCACAATGTGCACTTGTTGTGCCTACTAGTGATGCTTGGATAATGACTGTTTTAAGTGGATCCAATGGATAGTCCTCTATGCAACTACTGATCTGAGAACCTATCTGACCCTATTTAGATTTTGGATCCAAGGTCAGATAGTGAGATCCAAAGTCAGATGGCATTTTTGTGCGGCCCCTCTTCTTCCTACAGTGCCTCCTGTCCCAAGTGACAGTGTTGCATCCTGGACCATTGATTCAGAGAGTAATAATTGCTGCAGCAGCAATCTCTTCTTAGGAGCCTGATATTCTGGCTTCAGCTAAACTCTAATCCAGACTTTCTGTTTTCTAGGTATGTGTCTAGGTCTAGCCAACAAGAGAGAATGTTTTGTTTTTAAACCTTTTCACTGTATTAAACTACACACAATCATTATGTAACCCTGGCGCCATCTATCTGAAGGGCTACACTACCCCTGTCTTAGTTGGCCAGACCAAGGTTGAGGTGACTGGGTTCCTAATACTGAATTAGAACTGGTTCTTCTCCAAAGTAACATAATATTGTGCAGTGCTTCTGCCCAGAGTTTACTGTTATGTGGGGCTAGAATAATACCTGGTACAGCTCTCTGGGATGCTGTACCCACCCACAATACCATAGTGCCACCCCAAAACATGACCCACAATTCAAAGCCCCACATTTCAAACATTTTGGATTATTGACTCTCTCTAATAATATACTCACGCACCAAAGTTATGTAGAAACAACAAACAATTTATTTACATGCGATGAGGGTTAAGAAAAGGGAAGTTGGAAGCAGAGATTAGCTATTTATAATTCGTTTTAGACTTGATTGGCATTTGGTTTTGATTAGCATAAAGACACAATAATCATTTTGCATTTATCATTCAAACCCCTTTTTAGATGTGTTGCCACACACCATCCAACCTTCTGTGGAATTCAGATGCTTTTTTCTATCTGGCTAGCTGCACAGATGACAGAACAAGTATCAGAATGCCCACACAATACCAGTTCCCATACTAAATTAGAACCCCACAATTCTAACACCTCTTCTGAGTACTCAGTACTAAAGTTCTTACTTGTTGCAGCCTGTTAACGTTGCAGCTGGGGTGGCTGGTATTAAAGCAGGTTGGGGCCCTTAACTGAAAGCAGATTACACTTTATTCATTAATCCTGAGACACATCCTCACTGTGCCTCTGCAGAAGCATTATTACTTTTTTTTTCAATTAAAACTTTATTGATGCTTTTACAATTATACAAGAGACAGAAACATGGATAAAAGGTATATAATACAGTACAAAAATATGTGTTCTACCTCCACCCTCCATCCCCCTCTCCCCCCCATACCATAGTACCATAATAAAGCACCCAGAACCCATATCTATACCTTTAACTATGACTATCTCAAATAACAAGTAGTGTGTGTAAGGGATCCCAAATACGTTTATATTTCTGTTGCCTATTATACAGGCCAGCTATGGCTTTTTCAGTTCTAAGATTGGCAAGTATTTTGTTGAGCCATTCCAGGTATGTTGGGCATTCCATATCCTTCCAGTGTTTGAGGGCCACCTTCTTAACAGACATGGCTATCATTGAAAAGTGAAATTTCCGGGTATTGACATCAATAGGGGACAACTCACCTAATAGACAAATTTCGGGAGTGAAACATTCTTGAAGACCCAGCAACGGATCCAGCTTGGCCTTAATTGTGTTCCACAAGGGCGTTATCTTGGGGCAACTCCCAAATATATGGAGAAGCATCCTCTCTTCTTGGGAACATCTAGTACATGAACCAGAACTCAGAAGACCCCAACTGGCAAGCTTTTGGGGGGAATAGTATAGGTTGTGTAAGACATGGAACTGCATGAGCCGCAGCCTGTCCTGTGACACAAACCTATGACAGTTTCACCATAGTATTGGCCAATCCATGGAGAGTTGGGGGAAAAAGGAAGACCAGCAATTTGTGGGACCACAACACTCCCCAAACCGCCATTGAAAAAGAACCTGATATACCTTCGAGACTATCTTAGGGGGGCATATCAAGGGGGTAAGCACAGGTAAGAAGGAAAATACAGGTGGAGGAGGGGGAGCCTTGCCTAGTACTTCAACTATGAGATCTTTAAGTTGGATAACCTTAAAATAACTGGACGAGGGGATGCATTATTACTTTTTAAATTGAGCTGGCTCAGACATGGCATCACGAAAACTGGCAAAACTTTGAATAACTAGTTACAGTTCCCTAATTTTGGTAGAGGGTGAGTCTGCCTACTCTCGGTTTAAGATCATCATCTGGATTTGAGAAGCATTACTGAGGAAACAGGCAGGAGCTGAGGATGACCCCTGGAACAACAGGCTTGGCAGCTTGCATTTTCAGAAAACCTCTCAGCAGGAAGTTGGTGCCCCTTCTGTCTGGGCTTGCAGTCTCAATCAGTGCAGACCAGGCTTGGACTAGAGCCGGCACACTTCAGACCCCTACGTCTGGCCATACCCCTCAGGGAAAAGCACAAATGGCAGTGATTTAGGTGGTAGCACACTACCAGGCTGTCTCCCAGGCCAATCTGAAATAGTCACACTGCATTCAACACATTTGTACGTAGCACATTTAAACATTTCAATAGCTGCACTAGTCACAGACGATTTAACCATGTGCCAGCCTGGCCACCATGGTCCTTTAGCTTGCTAATCACAGATGCTCTCTCTGGATGGTGCTTTTCCCCTAAGGCTAGGGTGACCCAGACTTTCACAGTCCATGCAGATAGCAAGAATCTTTAACAACATCAGATAGAGCTTGAGGCTTGGTTCTCTACCAATTGGCATACTTGAAACAACAGACAGAGTTGGTGGCATGGCCTCCCACCAATTAACAGCTTTACTTGACAATACACAACTGGCCACTGCAGCTTCTCTTGAGCTTAAGACACTTTATAGCAGCACCTTGTGGCTTTGCTGGTATTAGCAGCTCCAACTTGGACTCTCAAAACTTTCACTGGCCTCCCAGGTACTGTCAGGTCAGTTCTGCGTGGCTAGGGAACCTCCCTTTCAGTCCTGTAGGACCAATAAACAGTCACAACAGGCATTTCTCAACACTGGACCCTTCTCTGGTCACTTGCATGTGTGTCCACCCATTTCTTAGCACTGGTTAGATGCAGGGTGCAGACAGACAGTCACAACTTTAACTTGGCTGGCTTCACTGCCCTCAACAGATCACTCTCTTGCTTGCAATCTTAAGTAGAAGTTTACTCAGACAGATTAAGAAAACTTTCCTTCTCTGGAAGTTATAGTTCCCTTCAGAACTCTCACTACTGAGGCAGAAGCATTTCTTGCAGCTCTCTCACAACTGCAGGTGGATTCTGGCTTCTTTTCCACATTTTCCTAATGTGGCAAGGAACTGCTAACCCTGGAGGACAATGTCTGGCAATCCCCAGGCTAATGACTTCTGTTGCTGGCAGCCACTCTTTCTCTCTAGCAGATGCAGAACTCCCCCTCCCCTGTGGAGGGGCTTACACCAAACACACTAGGTCCATTTTGTTTAGCTGTGGACCAGAGCCCCCCTCCCTGTGGAGGGGCTCCCGCTCAAACCATGCTCAACCTGAAAATCCATGGGTTTTATGTAGTCCTTCTGGGGCTCCCGATTGGCTGAGCCCACTTGTGTGTCCAACAATGATTGGCTGAAAACACTGGTCAGTCCCCAAAATGAATATTCATTAGCCTGCCTCGACGCTTAATAGGCTTTCTGTTGTGGCGCCTGAATTAGGTCCCTACTTTTCCCTCACAAGTCTTTTGCAGAATTCCAAGAGTCTCTGGCACTGTCCCAGCAGTCCTTGCACTGAAATCCTGGCTTTCCAATTGGCTGCTTACTGCAGAATATGGCTGCTTGTGTATGCAGTCCCAATGCAGTTCAATACAGTCCCACAAATAAAGTTCTGATGCAGCCAGGTTAAACATATTTATTTACCTTGTGCCCCACAATTCAATAGCCATAACTGTGCCATCTTGAATACTCTCACTCTTAAACATTTACATGCGGCCTTTAGCCTGTCACTGCTGCCAAAATATATGGTCCCCAGGCAGTAGACAGGCACCTACCAGAGTCCCCTTGTAAAAGTCTGGGTAGCTGAATAATTATTTTGTTTTAATCTTTCCCCCCTTTGTTTATTAGGCCCTTTGGTATCCCGGCAGCTGCTACTTTCATTTTATATTTATTTACATTTATTTACAACTTTGTCCCTGCATCAGCTGCCAAATCTTACAGCCCTCCTGTAACAGAGCAAGCCCACTCATTACAGCTCCTTAATATTCATAGAGCCATGTTTTCTTCTAGTGTGAAAAGCGTTCTTTATCTGAAACATTTGGCAGCTTCCTCTGGTCCTACCCGAGTCACTGGCCCCCGCCCTGCACCTTACATGGACCAGGACCACCAGGGAAGCCATTCCTTTGACCCTGATTGCAGTTCAAAAGTGGAGTGCACCTCCGCACATGCACGGTGCTCCGACCAGCTTAAAGAAATGCTGGTGGTTCACAATCCTGCTCTGTGAGTCTGAAAATGGGCTGACTAGGGCACAGTGGCTGTTTGGGGAACCTGAGGTACACAGGGGGACCTGGGCCAATGGTGGCAAAGATTTAGGACAACCTGGGAGAACCTGCAGGCACAGGAGGTGCTCCAGAAATGGGGAGCAACAGGAGACAATGGGCCTAATAAGGTAAGCCCCCATTTGGGGGGGCATTACAATTAAAAAGCACACAAATCACCCCAGGTCACCAATGCTATAATTAGTGAAGACTGTAGCAGTTTCCTTACAGAAAAGCCCACTCATTTATCCCTCAGGTGTTTGTCATCTATAAATGAAGAAACATGGAAAAAGTGATGGCAGAAGGAGACCATGGGTCTATCAGTCTGCCCTAGGGTTCTCAAAAACTGGATTGGGTCTCAGGATCTACCCTTCGACTGGTTATTTGCCCTAGATGGCCCCATATTACCCCCTTGAGTACGTACCATGTCCCACCTTTTTTTGAAAGCAGTTGTGGTCTTACTCTTTACTTTCTTTTCTGGGACAGCATTCCATGGTTCAACTACTCTCTCTGTGAAGAAATACTTTCTGACATCTCTTCTGAAATTTCTGCCCTGCAGTTTCCATTCATGCCCCCTTGTGGTTGTGCCTGTTACCCTTTGGAACAGTTCTCACATGGCACCTTATTAATGCCTCTCAAGAACTTGTAGGTCTTGTTCATGTCCCACTTCTTCCTCCTTGTCTCCAATGAAAACAGTCTTAGCTCCCTTAGGTGTTCTGTACATGAGAGATCATGGAGGCCCTCGATCATCTTGGTTGCCCTTCTCTTCACCGTCTCCAGCCAGTCCTTGTCCTTCTTTTGGTGTGGGTTTCAGAACTGGATGCAGTACTCCAGGTGAGGTCTCACCAGGGACTGGTACAGTGTGAATATCACCTCTCATCTACTGCTGTCAAAGCTTCTCCCAGTTCACCCCAGCATCTTGCTAGCATTGCTGTATGCCTTATTGCATTGGCTCATTTGTTTGAGGGTGTCACATATGATGACCCCCATATCCCTTTCCTCATGTGAGGATTCGATTTTGACCCCATTCAGCCAGTATTCTGCTTTAGGATTTCCTTTACCCAGATGAAGTACCTTGCACTTCTTCACATTGAACTTCAGCTGCCAGATGTTAGACCATTTTTCTAGTTTTTGTACACCTTTTTGAAGTCCTCTAATTGCCTCTGTGCTGTCCACTTTACTGCCCAATTTGGTGTCATCCACGAAGAGTAAGAGTTTACTTTGAACATCGACTCCTATGTCACTGATGAATGTGTTAAACAATGCTGGGCCCAAGGCCAACCCCTGGGGCACCCCACTAGTGACACTACCCTCATTGGATATAACCCCATTGACAACCACCCTCTGGTCTCTGTCCTTGAGCCAATTCCCCACCCATCTGACTAGATGTTCTGTATTACCCAACTCATCCAATTTATTTAGCATTTGCTTATGAGAGACTGAATAGAAGGCCTTACTAAAGTCGAAGTAGAGTAGGTCCACTAGGTGTCCCTTATCCACTTCACAAGCCCATATTAGAGATACCTGGACAAGAAGAGTTACTTAAAATCATAGCTCTACTACTGTAAACTAGACAAAAAACAGCTCTTGTTCAATGACTGGCCCTGGATGCATCACTGTCACAAGGGACAGGAGACATTGTAGTAAAGAGAATAGCCATATAAAATGTGAACATGTAGATCCCCAGGGGCCATAAAACTAGCAGGCAAATTAGACAAAAAAAAAAAATCTCTCTATAGCAAACAAAGGGATGTCACACTAGGGCTACACCAACAAACCAAAACACTCCATACATCATTGTTTTTGTAAATTTTGACTTTAGTTTCCATTTAATAAAGATGGAGAGAAAGGTGCATGGGTTCCAAGAAATGTTAAATGGGTTGAGTGACCATCTACCAGCACTTGTGACTTCAGAGGAAATTCATTTTTTAACCTTTTATTAAGGTTCTTAGTTTTGATATATCTCCAGTTTAGAGGGCCCTCATTCTTCTTATCTCAGCATGGAATGAAGTGTATAGAAAGAAACATGGTAGCATACAGTAGTATATACCTGGAAATGAGCATCGGCTTAATGTGCCTTTCCTGGACAATTTTAAATTAACAACTTAATGAATATGGTAGCTAACTACTTATACTGCAAGTGCTGGAGGAATATGCAAATCTTCGCATCTGTAAAATACTGCACCTTACGATCAGAGGTTAGACAAACAATATTGCTGCATGTATACGCAGGATGTAGCACTCTGCAAATTAAGGATTGCACATCAAGAGGATTAGCAATACTACTGTATGATAGTTGTGTTTCTTGTAACCGAAACCCCACTGATTGCTGCAATAAGCTGCATCAACATTCACCAGCTGCTCCCTCCCCTCCGTATCTTGATTAGAAGGAGCTGTTCTTTTGTGGGATATGCTGTTGCAGATGAAAACATACAGTGGTTCAGGGGGAGAGAGAGAAAGAAATGAGGAGATATAAGTGATACAAAATTAACCTTCCAGACATTATAAAGGTGATACGGAATTAACCTTTGGGATATTACAAAGGCAGAGCTACAGTATTTAGTGCACAACAAATCACTGATCATCACTCATATCTGTCACATTATCCACTTTTTTCTTCATTCTGTCCATCTCCTCCCCAACATTATGTAATAGATGCCACTTTCAGTATCCATTACAGGTTGTCTGTCACTATCAGTGCACCTGAAGGGATGCCCTGTCATGTCTAACACTGACTTCTGTCTGCTTATATCCCATAGGTCATCACTGCTACTGCCAGGGATTTACTCTCTCCCAGCCCAGACTGTCTGTGTGCAGTCAAAGGTGGCAGGAATGCTTGGATTGAGTGCCAGACGGACAGTGACTCCATGGTTGATATGTACATTCACTAGTACCATTGGGCAGAGGGCAGTCAGCCTGGGTACATCCTGTATTTGAAATCATGAACCAACTGACAACAAAAATGTTTAGCAGTTACAGAAACAATTTTTTGCCAGCATGAGTCAGAATGCATGCATCATGATGGTGGCAAGCCCACAGGAGGGAGACAGCAGTGCGTGTTACTGTGCAGCCTGAGATATGACCCATACTGTGTGGCCCCTAGGGAGTTTGTTAGGTAAAAACCTGTTGGCAGCATACCTCTCGACAGTTCCTGACAGATGACCATTAGAGATGCAACAAATTTAAATTTCGCCGGCAAAGTGAACACGAAGTGGGCACTTCGCATTGCCACTCTGCTATGCGGAGTGGGCAAAGCAAAGTGCTCACTTCGCCATGTCATTACCACTTCGCATTAAGGCAGAATGGCAACATGAAGTAAGGTAAAGTCATTGTTTTTAATGGACTTCATGTTCCTCTTTAGGATTCTAAGTGATCCACTTGGTGTTTCAGATTTGGCAGCCCCCCCACACATCACATGGCTTACAGTACTGTAAGTCACATGCTCTTTAGCTAGGCAGGAAGAAAGTGAGTCATATAAGCAGACACTTTTACTTTCTCCTGTGCACATGGAGAGAGAGTAGTGTGTTTTGTGACTGCTGATACTTTTAGATCAGAGCAAGGAGGAGATTTAAACTTTGATTTAGACCCAACAGCTTTTTTAAAAGCCACATTTTTTTGTCTTTTCCATACTCTTTTTCACTTAATTTGTTCTTTCTGTAAATTTTATTTTTCTTACCTTTATAAGTAGTTAGTTGTTTGTCTGTGTCTGTGTGACTGTGTGTGTGTGTTGTGTGACAGTGTGAGTAGTGATTGCTCGGACTGAGGGAGCTCAGTAGGAGAGATGGACCAGGGTGAGGAAATGTTTGGGACGGGGCAGCTTTGGGAGAGCGTGATAGTGGTAAGCATCGTACTGTGTGCATGTGTGGAGGGCATGGGCGCCCATTCCTGTTGGACCGCTCAAAACTTGTAAGTGCCCCCCCCGAAGCAGGACCAGCACCGCCTCCTGTCTTGACTCTGAGGCAGTTGAACCACCACCACCACCACCAAGTCCAGCACCAGGTCCTCTGGAGCAGGATGTGCCTGTTCCCCCAGGCACAGGCGTGGATCCCATCCCTGTTCAGCACCGTGACCAGCAGGCTTACGATACATCCAAGTAACTATTAAAAAAAATTTATGTTGTGATTCTTGACGTGATTGTAAATCGTGATTTGTGACTGCATTTGTGACCATGATGATGAAGAAACTTGAATGCCTATGGCTGTACTTCCCCGGGCCCCGATGAGCTGTAGCTTAAAACTCCCAGACTTAAAAACACGTATCAATGAGTACAATGGTGGGGTGGTGAAGCCTGGAGAGATACTACAAAACAGGCTTACAATACATCCAAGTAACTAGAAAAAAAATTAATGTGATTCGTAATGTGAATGATCGTGAATCGTGATTTGTGACTGTTATGATGAAGAATGTGATTTGTATCACGAGTGACTAATGATGATGGTCCTGACTTAAAAATGCATATTAATGAGTACAATGTTCATGCAGAATTAAGCACCACACCTGTCCAGTACTCTGAAGAGAAGCCAAAGGAACAACTGTGACTTAAGTTACAGATGGAGATTGGGCCCTAAAGAGATGCAAATGCACAGACAGATTAAGATTGTGCTGTGCACTGAAGAGATGCAGACACAAACACACAACACCTAACCAGCGCTCACCATCAGAAATTCAAATCTGGAAAAGAATACCTTTACCAGTTGGGGCGGGCTGCGCGGGGGGGCAGTGTACTGTACTGCTGCAGTAACAGTCACTAGTTCTAGTGCCAGTACCAGTAAAGATACCACAAAGATGTACAAAAATCACACAGCTGCAGTGGATAGCAGCTTCACATTGCTGAAATTATTATATGGCACAATAAAAGGTGTCTGATTTGATGACACGCGTCACACACATACTCACACACACACTAAGTAATGCATAGCAAACTGAAAACTTCAGTAATATAACCACATATTTTAAACAAACTAAAATTATGCACTGCTGCACCACAACAATCAACAAAAAAATGGCAAGAAATATTGAAAATATTACTGTGTGTACATTAACACAGTTAAACAAGAAAAATACCACCAAAACAGAAAGCACTGTCTTTTTCTCCAAGTTAATCTACCTACACCACAGATACACCCCCCCCAAAGCACACTTCCACTGTCTCTCAGTACACAGACTGAATGTTGTACATTAACATTCAAAATCCATACACAAACAATAAACGCTCGATGATATGAGCACAGGATGGTTTCCTATAATCGATGAACTAAAGTTTCAGCAAAAAATTACTCAAAAAGGCTTTTTTAACAGCTTTTTGAAGGTTTGAATTGCAGAGAGCTCAGAGCAGATTGTCTCCTACAGCTTCCTACACACACTACCCCAAACTGAAGCTGTGCAGAACAATCTAGAGCCCATGTGACCTGAAATCCCATGAAACACTGCAAAATTAGCCTTAGACTTAAAACAAGGTGAAGTAAAGTGAACACTGTTTTCAATGTACTTCACCTTAAGAATTGGTGGAGTAGTGTTTGGGAAGGCCAATGTAGCGAAGTCATTGTTTCAATGGACTTGGCGTTACCCATTTGTAACGCTGGCACTCCACTCGCATTGCGGAGCACTCAATGAATTCACCTTCACTCTGTGGATCACTTAGTGGAGCGAATTGGGGCCACTTCGCCCACCACTAATGACCATGGATGTTGTGGGGGCTGACAATAAGAATGAGGAACAGTTCTAGAAGTAGTTTTCTGCTGGCAATAGTCAGGATGCCTGCATCCTCATGGTGGCAAGCTTGCAGGAGGGGGACAGCAATGTGAATTACTGCATAGCTTGGGATATCACTCACAGTGCTTGGCCCTTGGGTGCTCATCAGACAAAAACCCTCTTAATATTAACTGTCCCTGATAGACTACCATGGATTTTGGAGAGGGGATCAGGAGCAGGCTGATTGTGAAGCTGCTCAGCTGATTGCTGGGTGGTGAAATATAGATAAAAGCATGCAGCTGCACTCTGATAAGTGTGGCTGCATCCTTTCTTCTACATAAAGTTTCCACCCATCAGCCAGGCGGTTTCATGTCATAACAGCAATCGCTGTTACAGCAAGTGTACATCACCAAAAAGCAAATCAGTGATGTACACTTGTGGGCAACAAGACATTCGGCAACTTAAAATAGTATTTATGCGGGGGGGACTGTGTCCCCCACACCTCCCCTCATGGGGGGGCTTTGCTCCCTGCACCTCCTGACCAACTATAACCAACTCCAAGGGGGTGCATTTTGAGGAGGGGGAGACAGTCTGACAAACAAACAAAAAACAACAGCAACAGTAAAATTTTCCCCGGCACCCAGCCACGAACCCAGTACCTGTTGCACCGAAGCTAGCCACCCTCACCACCACACCACATGGCTAACTCAGTGGCAGCATTGCACACTACTCAACACAAACCCTCTTCCCTATCCCTCCCCTTCTCTTCCCTATCGCTCCCCTTCCGGTCACCCTCCCTTGCTCATCCCTACTATCGCTTTCATATTCCATCACTACCCTTACAGGGAAGCCTAAAAAGTGCAGTGCTGTAAATGAGTTTCTGTTTTGACAGCCACTCATTTACAGTTGCTATCATCACTGGATACACAGCCAGGCTGAACACCATTACTATCAGCCTGCTCATGGTTGGGCCATCAGTGGTGAGCTTCCTGCAGCTTGAGCTACTTTGGATTCTACATTGCCACACCACTGCAGTCTCTACTCTTCTAAGTAGCCATAACATGCTTGCTTCATGCATGCGTGCAAAAGCAAACATAAACATGGGAAACAGAGAAAATAATACAAAACCAAGGCATAAAATAAGTGGATTTGCATCGCAATTTGCGACCCAAGATCCACAAAAAATGAATCAAATCTGGCAGTGATTAGCAGTCATTGCTAATCATTGCCAATTGGTCCTGGGTCCTGTAAAAGTGCCTTATTGGGCACTGTCACTGTAATTTATTTATTTTTGTCCTGGTATCCATTTTTTGCCCTCCTCCTCTGTGCCCCATCCCATGAACCCCGAGTTGCTCCTTGATTGGTCCAGGGATGCTCCTGCTCCCCCTCCCACCCAGTCTCAGAGCAGGAGAAATGAGACTGAGTCCTTTTGCAGCACACCCAGAAGAGGAAGCAGGCATTGGGTGGTTGAGCAGGAGTCCAAAGGTGAGTTTTCTTTATTTTATTTCACAGATTTTGCTTTTTATTGTCATTGCATTGTCATCTGATTAACTAAATTGTATCTTTTTGTCTTGCAGGTGGTCGGAGACAAGCTGGAGCCAGGAGGAGTGGTGGCCACACCAAGGAGGAGCCATAGGGAGAAGGCCTGGCCAAGACCATGAGAGGACAAGGGGGTGACCTGGACGGAGCAGAGAGCAGGCAGCTGCATCATGTGGTGAGGCACGGTCAGACGGGCAGATTCAGAGGAGAGCAGGAGCACAGCAGAATTGGGGAGCAGCAAAACAAGTAAAACATTTTCATTTGGGGAGCCTGGAGGAGGGAAGAGGGGCACACAGACTTCAAGGCACAGATGGGGGGAACGGTGTAAATGGCAATGAATGGGCAAGGCCTAGAGCTGGGCTGTGGGTGATGGGAGAACAAGGACATGAAAGGGTGCCCTGCCTTGAACTTTAAGTTTGTGCCCTGCTTGTAGTGAATTTGGGAACAAACAGTGAATGTAATTGCAGTGAACATTTGGGAACAGAATAAAGACTATGTGCCCTGCTTTGTAGATATTATGGGGGAACCAAAACTTAATTGTGCCCTGCTACTATGTTGTGTGCCCTGCATCTTTGCAGTGAACATTTTGGAACAGATAAAGACTAAGTAAGCAGCCCTGCCTGCTTTGAGATCTCGGTAACCAAGAAGTAATGTGCCCTGCTAGTTGTGTTCCCTGCTCTTGACTTTGCAGTGAATCTGGGAGAGGAAAAAGAGACTAAGTAAAATGTGCCCTGCTTTGCAGAGATTGGGGAACCAGAACTTATTAAATGTATCCTGCTTGTGTGCCCTTCATCTGCAGTGAACATTTGAGAACAGAATAAGATTAAGTTAATGTGCTCTACTTTGCAGTGATCTGTACTCTGCCCAATATTTGTGCCCTGCTTATGTTGTGTGCCCTGCATCTGCAGTGAACATTTGGGAAAAAGACTAAGTAATGCTTTGCAGAGATGAGGGGAACCAGGCACTTAAGAATTATGTGCCCAGTACTTATGTTGTCAATGATGTGTGCCCTGCACTTGCAGTGAACAAATTGGGGGCAGAAAAAGACTAAGTTATGCCCTGCAGCTTTGCAGAGAATCCAAGGGGACCAGAAAATGTGCCCTGCTAAGTGTTGTGCCCTGCTCTTGCAGTGAACTTGGGAACACTCAGACTATGTGTCTGCCCTTTGCAGAGATCCATGAGGGAACTAAAAAGACTTGTGCCCTGCTTTGGCAGGAACTCACTTTCTTCCCTTTTTCTGGGCAGAAAGTGAAAAATTAAGTGTTGTTGTGCCCTGCAACTGCAGAAATTTTAACTTGAACTGCACTGTGTTGCCCCTGCTTTTTAGAGAAAGACACTAACTGTGCCCTTGCACTTTGATTTGGACACACTACTTTTCTTATTGTGGCAGCAGGCCCACAAAAACTTAAGTAATGTGCCTAGCTATGCAGTGACTTCGCTGCCTGCAGCACAGTCACAATGGGAGGAATTGCCCCAGTTAGGAACAGGGTTTGGGTGAGTCATATGATGACCTCGCTGGAATAGACAGCACCATGGACGAGCTCTTGCTCCATCAGCTCATTTTTTACTAACTAAACTACATATTTTGTGGTAATAACCACCCCCCATCAATTAGCCACTTGTTGAAAGGTACTATCTAGCAGGGGAACTGATGGAAAATCAGCACAAACGAACCAGCAACACTAAAACTCTGTATTTTACCAGCCTCGGCACAACCACAATGGAGGCAGGGATGCACCAGGCCCCACCACACCACACACCTCCAAAGACCCCAGAAAAGCAATTGAAATGATCCAAAGGTCAGTAATTGACCCCCTGGCAAATCCATAGCTGCATCAACAACCACTGCTGCTCACCAAACACTGCTCATGGAGCAAAAATACTTAGAAGAACTACAACCTTTTAAAGCAGCATTACAGGACCTCACCAAGGAACTGAAATCACTCTAGGGGGGATCTGAATGAAGCAACCAAAACCATCACAGATGTAGCCTCTCATACATCATCGCTGGAGGGGTGGTGAACATGAATAGATCCAGAAATCATTACCTTGAGGCAAAAACTGGCAAAAATGGATTCTAAGCTTGAGGACCTGGAAGGCCAGAGCTGACGCAATAACATAGTCATCTTCGGCCTTCCAGAGGATGCAGAAGGTGCTACACCAATACAATTCACACAGAAATTGCTTACCAGGATTGCGGGGCCCTCTCCCAACAATACTACCTACATCATCGAGAGGGCACACTGCTCTCTCAGACCCAGACCAGCTAAGGGGTCCCCTCAGAGGCCACTAATTTTAAAATTTTTAAACCACCTGGATAAAGTCCATGTCCTGGCAAAAGTAAGAGATCTTCAGGAGGCCTTATGGGAGGGACAGAAACTTCGTATTGCCCAGGATCTTCCTATTGCTGTTAGGCAGAGGAGAGCAGTGTACCATCCGATTGTTACTAAACTAATTGCGGCTAATATCAAATTCAAAGTTATGTATCCCCTCACCTCTTGGTACTTCACAGAGGCTGCTGGCAAAATTATGAGACTGCCAAACAGGCCTCCCCAGCATTACAGGCCCTACTTCCCGAGTTGTTTAGCGCACACTGAGTCTGGCCACTAGACGGCTGTCTACCACTTGCTTCTGCAGCACGAATGTGCACACTATTGGGGAAGAATAAGAAGTGCTGGTTTACTAACCTAAGCTGTGTTAAAAGACTTACTATGGTGGCTGCATCAAATCACTCACTATTCCTCTCACTTAATCGGCGCCTATGGAGTTCTCCTCGGCTTCTCATCCAAGTGGAATACCACGGTGACCAAGATTTACATCTTTACCCACAGTTTGCTTATGGTCCTTAACAGAACGCTACATTCGACGGGATGCAGAATGGGACAGTACACTGGCTGAATTGAGGACAATCATTTCCATGATGCATGTATTGATAACCAAAGCATTATCGAACACATTGCTACTTCTCCTCTGCTACATTTTCTTTCTCACTGGCTGTATAAATACAGATGATGCCATCCATAATAAGACTTTAAATCGTCAGAAATGCGGTTCCCCTTCTTGTATAGTCTCTCAGACTTCGAGTGTCAAACAGTGTTATGCAGTATGAGTACAATGATTATTATTTTCCTTTTCTTTTCCTATTTTCCTTTTTTATTTTTGGAAGGGATTTACTACTGAGGGGTGGGGTGGGATGGTGATAGTGGTTAACTCTGCTTACCTGGCAGTGGATCATGTATCAGGAAACTGGGGGGGTTCATAATGGTTTTGGGGGTCTTAGGTCTTAGAGTATCTGGTCGGTGTCCATTACTACCAGGGGACCTTGGACAGTTTTATGGACCAATGCAGACTATATTATTCAGAGTGGGAGATTATTACAGGGGATTTGGTTTTCACTGTTGAGGGTGTGGGTACTTTTGGGGGTTCATAAGGGAAGGGGGTAATGTTTGCTGGGGTGACAGGGAGAGTCACATTCACTGGTTTATGCATTAATCTCATGATGGGGAAAGCTGGGGCTGGGATGGGATGGGGGTGTTGTTGTTCAAAGTAAACTTTTTCTGTGTTTTAATATGTTAGGTTACAGAAATTGGGTAGTTATACAGTTAAATAACTGGGGGGGTCAGAAACAGTGGTCTGGTGAGTGCATGTCTACCTAATCTCTAGATATGTTTTCAAGTTTAATGATGTCGGGGGTGGGTAGAGTCAGGGGCTGCACCGCTGATATAGTATAGCGACAAGACTGGGTTTTCTGATGATGATTTAGAGAGTGCAAGTTTTTCAAATACTCAATGCTATTTAATGAAACTTCGCTATGAATATTAAGGTTTGTACATGGAATGTAAAAGGTACCCAATCACCCACTAAGAGAGCTAAAGTTTTAATACATCTAAACAAGTTAAATATTGATGTTGCCCTCCTCCAGGAGAGGCATTTACCATCCTCTCAAGTTCTCCAATTCAGAAGTTTCAGGGTGGAACAGGCACTGGGGACAGGGACGGACTCATGTAGAGGAGGTGTTGCCATATTAATGGCGCAGAAAATTTCATTTAGACTTCTGGACTTGATTACAGACCCTCAGGACAGATACATTTTTATTAAAGCACTATTGGACCATTCAGAGGTGGTACTGGGCTCAGTTTACGGACCAACCACGGAGGACCCACAATTTTTTATGTCCCTTATGGTGTTGTTAGCCCCCTGGTCTACCTTACCAGTTTTGATTGGTTGAGATTGGAATTTGGTGTACTGTAATCTACTGGATAGATCCAGAAAAGGGACACAAGCCTTATCTCTGGCCCAAATAATCCTTAGAGAATTCATGGATTCTGTGGGTCTGGTTGATTCCTGGAGGGCACTCCAGGAGGGCAATCTTCCCTACTGACAGAGAATACTTCTTTCACTCAATCCACCTTACTCTTTTTCAAGAATTGATTATTTCTTGCTTGGTGTTGGGCACCTTCCAGATGTATTATCATGTAATTACTGCCCCAAAGTAATTTCAGACCATCATCCATTACTCCCGCATTGGCAATTAGGCCCTTCCGCTACTAGGGATAAGGTCTGGAGGTTTAATGCTCAATTATTGAAGTCTGAGAGGCTTGTTTCCCACCACTGCACCTTTATCTCCATCTTTCTATCTAATAGCTCTCCTTCTATGACCAAGCTGGACCTATTGTGGGGAGCATTGAAATGTACTATGCGGGGAGAAATTATACGTTTGGCATCCGTACGAAAGAACCTCACCGCCCAGGTCACATCCAATCTCCTCTGCCAAATTAGACAACTGGAATTATCCCTATCCTCTGCACTAATCCCAGACAAACTCAATTATTTGGAAATTCTCCGCTGTCATTGCAACACCCTTCTAAGTGATAAAGCTGAACATCTTTTACTACGATCCAAAGTTTGCTTCTTTAATCAGGGGGATAAGGCCAGCAAATTGCTAGCCTTACATCTTCAGGCCCAATCTGCAAATAGGATAGTCCACTCCCTTCATAATGCAGAAGGAAGAAATGTGACATCGCCTCGTGAAATAGTAGCATGCTTTCAGGAATATTATCAAAGCTTTTATTCCCAGCCCTCTGGGATTTTTAATTTGAATCTTATGGAACAGTTTGTACAAGAAGTTCAGCTTCGACAATTAGGGATCCACCAGATGGATTACCTAAGAACCTCTCTCACAATTGCAGAAATTATGTTAGCTATTGATTTACTTCCCACAGATAAGGTACCGGGCCCTGATGGTTACTCCACAGAATTCTATTAATCCTTTAAAATTCAATTAGCGCCTCTGTTACTAGATGTTTACAATTATATCTACAAACATGGCCTGTCAGATCTTTCTATTACTGAGGCCACAATTGTGGTTCTCCCCAAACCAAGAAGAGACCCTCTTTATGTTTCCAACTATCGACCCATATCCCTGATCAATGTTGACCTTAAATCCTTTGAAAGTCTAGCTAACCAGTTAATAAAGTCTGGCACGACCTAATTAGCCTGAGAGAGGTTGGCTCATGACAGGTAGACTCTCCGAGCAGATCCCTCAAACTTACTTACCTAATCTCTGCATCCGAGAGTCAGACATCCCTGCAGTGTTGGCCTCCCTGGATGCAGAGAAAGCCTTCAATATGGTTTTGTGGGACTACCTCTTTCATCTCTTGCCAAAATATAATTTTCCTTCTTAGTTTGTTCACTGGATAAAGGTATTATATTCACACTCCAAAGCCCGTATACTCTGCAACGGAGTAGTATCACAACCTATTGTTCTTCAACAAGGCACCAGGCAAGGCTGTCCATTATCTCCCTTCTTGTTCAATTTGTATCTCAAACCTCTAATCCGTCGACTCAGTGCCTCACCAAGGATTACAGGGATCCCCACCGGTACAGTACTTTTCAGTACCAGTTGTCTGTCTATGCTGACGACATATTCCTTCATGTCACACATCCCTCCACTTCACTCACAGTGGCTATAGATATTATTAAAGAATCTGGCAAAATCTCCAATTACAAATTGAATCCATCCAAAACAGAGGTAATGCATCTCAATGTCTTCACTCTACATGCAGATATTCAACAATTGGGATTAACATGGGTCAAAGACATGATTACGTATTTAGGGATATATCTCTCTCGATCTGAGGCTAAAATGAAGAAATATAACCTGGATGAGATACTCACTCATATTAAAGTGGACCTAAATCACTGGGCTTAACTTCCTCTCTCTGTTTGGGTGCATATTAGTGTCGTAAAAATGAATGTCCTTCCCTGTCTCTTGTACCCTCTTCAAATGTATAACTATTTTCTTCCAAAGACCTGGTTTTCTCAAGTGCATAGTATTATTTCCAATTATATTTGACTGGGTAAATCTCTGAGATGAGCTCTCTTTAAATTACAATGTACTAAAGTTAGAGGAGGTCTCCAAATTCTCAATTTCTTCCTCTACTATCTTTCTATCCCCTGCACTATAATTTGTCGTTGGTTAGCAACTCCCATTATGACATGCTCTAATACATACTCCCCATTATGGGTGCAGATAGAGAAATCCCTATGAGCCTCACATAATATTGATCTGGGCTCCCTGATATATGCTTCCCTTCAAACATATACCTAAACAGCTACAGAACTCCCCTATAATGGCAACGCTTCGCGTACACTCTCAATAAAGTGCACTCACACACAAGTCCCTTAGGTATGACACCTTGCAACCTATACTACACAACCCTAATTACAGGATAGGGGAAAGACGTTGGGTCCCTCCTATTGGCCCAGAGAGGAGAGAATTTTGGTCAAGGATTTGCTGAACAACCACAAATTACTCCCTTTTCTGGAAGCCCAATGTGAATTTAACCTTCCCTCCTCTAACTGTTTTAAATATCTCCAGTTGTCTCACATGCTTCTCCATCACTTCAGGCCGGGTCTCTGGGATAAATATCTAGTTGGGCCCATCCTTTCTGTCATTCCCTCATTGCCTTCATCACATATCATCTCATTTTTCTATAGTCACCTTCGGGATTTCCTGGCAGTCAAGGAGGGTCATCCTTGTTACAAATGGGATTATATCCTACCTTCTCCCTTTTCTACGACACGTTCTTGGATTCAAATATGGACCCATTTATATAAAGATATTAAATGTAGATTCCTGCAAATGTACTGTCATTTTGCTGAAAATTTTGTATAAGTGTACTATGTCTGACTTCTACTTGTTGCCATGATGTTTTCTTGTATCTACTATTGTCTACGTACCCTTTGTTGTAATCTCCTGGGTTGTACCTGAAAATAGGCAGCTATGCTGTCTAGTGTACCTACCCAGTTAACAAAAACTAAATAAATAAATAAATAAAATATTAAATGGGATCGATATTGTTTGCTCCAATTCTATATAATTTGTGACTTATACTACACCCCATCCAAACTTTTTAAAATGAGGAAACTCCCATATGACATATGCTTCCGTTGTGGTGAGCAACCTGGTACCCTACTTCATATTCTGTGGAATTGTGACATGGCTTTTCCACTCTAGTCGGCCATTAAAACTAAGCTAGAGCCTCTTCTGGGCCTGTCTGATGCCTTTCTGCCTGAAATATGCATTCTGGGAGAATACAGAAATTCTCTGATTGGGAATCAAAGAAAGACATTGCCATGATCTCTCTGTGCACTAAAAAAGTGATATTATGCCACTGGATGGATCCGTCGATCCCCACAGTGACAGAATGGCTGCATGAGATCCTTTTTGCTCTTCAAGCAGAGAATCTTTTTGCCAGCCTTTCCAAGAAAACAAAGTATTATCAGAGAGTGTGGGCTCCCTTGCACACGCTGCTTACTTTATAGACTATTAGGTACTAGGTTGGTACACCCTTATAGAAATGCCTTATATTGTTTGATGTGGTATGGATACTTTGTGGTTCTACCAGAAGTGCAGCTTGGAAGGGGGCTTGGGGGTGGTATAATTGTTTTGTTGTTACTACTTCATTAACATGTTCTTTTCAATGAAGTATTGTTTATTACAGGAGAAAGGAACAAAGAAAACTGAAGCAATCAAACTTTTCTTCTCCTAATGTCTGGCATAAAAAAATAGCTCCTGCTGTTATGTATGATTGATATCTTTGGTGTGAACAATAACAAATAAATGAAGTGTATTCAATCTGAAAAAAAAAGGAACAGGGTTTGGTCTGAGAAGTGTCAGCGATTGGGACGGGGGGGGGCTGGGGGTCACTCATCTGCTCACTGCCATTTTCATTATTTCAGGAAAAGCCTCATCATCTGTTAATTTAAGTAGCTGCACACCCTGACACCTTGTTTTGCTAACTTCAGCCTTTTTAATAATTCACAATCCAACATGGCTGGAGTTAAATTAGCAACTGCCGAGGGATGGCACCAAAAATATAATCTAGAAAAAAATTGGCTACAGATTAGCAGTGAGGGAGACTGTGCAGTGTGTGTTACTTGCAAATTGTGATTTGAGTACACAGATGAGCTATGTGGGTTGAGGAATTTCAGTGAGGCATTAATTGCAGAGATTACAGGCCCCCAGCTAAAAGTTGACACCATGGGGAGATCACATGATGCAGCCGTCGGAATAGCAGCTCTAGTGCGAGCTCCCACTCACCTCTCCTTTTCTACTGACAAAACACAGTTTAATTCCTCATTTGCAGCATATTTTTTTGACTAAAGTGAACAAGTACTTACTGGGAATGTGCACAGCGGTTTCAGGCATGATTGGCCAGGAATGGAAGTGGAGATGCGAGATGCACTCCTGCGGCATACACCACCCAACACATCGGAGAAGGCCCCGAAGAAAGTGAAGGCACAGACGGGCTCAGCTGGAAAGCTCTCAGTGGGCCCTCAAGAACAAATACCGCTTACAATAAAGACATTTCTTGAAGAATTTCATCCCTTCAGGGAAGAAATGAGATCCCTGAAGGACGACGTTAAAAGCATATCCTCAGTGGTGGAGGACCTAACTAGGCACACCAGCGACTGTGAGGCCCAGGTGATCTCGGTGGAGTGAAGGGTGGACAAAATTGACCCCACTATGATGGAGACCAGACAGACGATCCAAAGGTTAGAGGCAAAAATAGAGGATCTCGAAGGGAGAAGCCGGAGGAACAATGTTGTGGTCATAGGGCTTCCAGAGAAAGAAGAGGGAAACAGTGCTGTTGTTTTTGCTCAAAAATTCATAGAGAAGTTAGCAGGGCCCTCACCCTTTGGATCGGCCTACATTATTGAACAGGCACACCGCGCCTTGAAACTGGTGCCCCTGTCCGGTGCCTAACCCAGGGCATTTATTTTTAAATTCCTCAACTATCAAGAATGCCAGCATTTCTTGGCTAAACTGAGGGAAATTAAGGAAGTGTTGTGGGAAGGCAAGGCGATACGAATAGCCTAGGACATCACGCTCACGGTCCGCCAGAGAAGAGCGGCTTTTCACAAGACAGTCATGAAGCTGTTGGCAGCAAATATATGCTTCAGAATTATGCATCCAGTGATTCTCCAGGTATTTTTGGATGGAAAATAGAGCTCTTTCAAAGACCATAAGGTAGCAGAGGAGACCCTCAAGAAGGCACTACCGGATTTGTTCCAAGACAGATGAAGACTCCTCAGAGAGGCTACTGGTTTGTATCCTGATAAAAGAACTGGGACTCTGAGTATGCTAATCAGAAATTCCACACTGGCAAATTGCTTCTCTTTTTTTTACCTTTCCCCAGACTGTTCTTGAAGGTCATGGTCACAAGAGACTGTTTAGAACTGTTATAAGTTTAATTTTGTGCCCGGTTGAGATACAGGACATGCACTGCTAGGGGACCATTGCCTAATTTAATACTAGAGCCCAAGGGTCCACTCCGGAGTGAGGAGAGACTGATGTGTAATCTGTTAATTTAAAGTAGAATCCCTCCGGGGAGAGGTTTGATTCCTATTTCTGTTCTTGTACAGTTCAACAATTGCGCCTTGCACAGAAAGCATGGAGGAACTTTGCGAGTTATATGGGCTAGGACATTAATGTTTATTTTGGGCAGTAACAGAAGGGGTCTTTCCCCTATTGTTCATGTTGTTTTTTCCCTCTCTGTTTGGAGTTAGTACAATGCCCAGCCAGCATATTGGGTCTGAGGGGAGCGCTTTTAAGTGCACCCTAAGGGAGGAACTTGGACTACTTTCCCCAAGGTAATGGGGATTGATACATTAAGCAGATGAACTGGGGGCTACCTGGTGGGGGTAGACAGTTTTATTTGTTACATGTGGTACCACCAAATAGTCCCCAGGGGGTATGGGGATGTTTGGGGGTGTTTGTCTGTCGGAGTGGGAGGAGGGTGGGGAAGAAGAGTCAGTGTGTGTGGGATTGGTGGAGGGGGGATTTGGCTTCACACTGGGGAAATGTGACATAGTTATGGACTGTAAAGAAGGTAGTCTAATATATGGGTGATACAATCATGATCAAGGGAACAATGACAAATCCTAAAAGGTTTTGCGCTTGGAATGTGCAAGGGGCCAGAAACAAAACTAAAAGATACCTGCAAAACTTGAAATGTGACATCTCCAGGCTTCAGGAAACCCACCTTCCGGAGAGGGAAGGTGTATTATTCTGATGCCAATTTGTGGGGCAGATCTTTAATGCGGGGCAAAGTACCCAAAGCAGGGTCATGACTATATTAATTGCCAGGAAAACTCCATTTACCTGTGAGCAAGTGGTGAGAGACCCAAAAGGGTGGTATATCCTCATAAAAGGCTGCCTGAAAAGGACCACAATGGTTATAAGTAGTGTATATGGCCTGAACATGGACTCGCCGGGATTTTTTACTGAGCTGTTACAGACCCTAGCTTCCTTCATGGGTTGCCCCATTACACTCGGAGGGGACTGGAATCTCCCCTTTTCCCCAGATCTGGATAGGTCAGGCTCCAAATAGAAGGGGTTTTCCCCAGCACAGAGGGCCATCAGGGAGCTGGTGGACCATCTGGGTTTGTGCGACCCCTGGAGAGTTCTCCACCCTAAAGCCAGGGAGTTTACATTTAGATCAAATGTACAAAAAAAACAGTCCAGAACTGACTATTTTTTAATGAGTCATTCCCTGTTAGGAGGCAAGTTTGAGGCTAAAATAGATCCAGAAGTTATTTCAGACCACTTGGTTTCTAGCTGTTCGATGACTTTTTCCACAGATATGCCCAAAGAGTCAGTGTGGAAACTGAATAATCAGATGCTCAAGGAATCAATCATAACAGATGAGATTTCTCAAGAAATTGACCATCCCGACCTTGAATGGGGGGGGGCAATAAAGTGTATTTTGAAGGGGGAATTTATCAAGTTGGCTTCATGGAGGAAAAACAATAGAGATTGTAAAGCTCTAGCCTTTTTGAAAGATATCCGCAGCCTGGAGGACTCACTTTCCCCATCCACCGCAGATTTGGAGCATACACAATTGCTAGGTCTTAGGGATCAATACTCCAGCCTTCTCAGGGAGAGAGCAGAATACACCATGTTAAAAACAGGATAGAAGTATATAGACCAAGGGTAGAAGGCAGGGCGTCTGCTTGCCTTGAGGCTTAAAAAAGCTGAAGCCTCCAGGCTGGTGAACTGGATTCGGTCTCAGTTAGATGGGTCCCTTTCCCTTTCCCCTAAAGATATCACTGGTGAATTCACAAAATACTACCAGAAACTTTATAGTCCCATGGAAAACCTACCAGACCAGCAGAAAGTCCAGGACTATCTAGATTCCATCCCCCTCCTATCCCTACAGCCTGCTCATCAAGAGTGGCTGATTGCCCATATCTCTGAGGAGAATATCACAACAGTCATCTCATCACTTGCCTCGGACAAAGCCCCAGGTCCAGATGGCTTTTCCCCAAACTTCTACAAAAAATTTAGTAAGTGGCTTTCCCCATGGTTAAAGAGGCTATTTGAATGGATCCTCAAAGCTAACCCAATAGATCATAAGCTTTTTGAGGCAATCATAATCATGTTGCACAAGCCATAGAAAGACCCAGAACAGGTTGCAAGTTATAGACCCATATCATTGCTTAATTGCAATGTTAAGATATTGTCAAAAATTATTGGTGGGTAGACTTAGATTGGTGATACCCTAGATAATACACCAGGACCAGGTGGGGTTCATGCCCAGAAGGAATTCTTTTGATCACTTTAGGAAATTGGTGGACGTCTTCTCCACCTCCAGGGACTCGGAGGTACTGGCCGGCCTGATGTCGCTCATCGGAATGGCTGACACTGCAATGATGAGGCGGCCCCTGATTGCTGTGGCCAAAATGTTACAACTTGGTGGCACTTTTAGAAGCCAGTGTCATCAGCACACTGTTCCTCCATTGGTCCACCAGTGCCAAGCCCCCAAATGCAGTGCCTCCGTTGGCTGCCACACTGCCGTGCCTCCACAACCTGCTTCTCTCCTAAGCTGCCACATAATGTTTCTTGCGCATGCGCACAAGCAACATAAAAATTGGGGGAAACAAATTCTGGGAAACTGGATTCCTCACCTTAAAGGTTTCAAGTTAGGTGACTTCCTCAAGGAGGGCCAATGCATGACCTCAGCAGAGATTATGGCTAAATATCACATTCCTTGGACCCAAGCCTTCAAAGTGTATCAACTACATCACTTGGTGTTAAAAGCATTGAAAGATCTGAATGAAAAAGGTAGGGATGAAGACTGGGACTCCTGTTGAAGACCAGATAGAGGTAAACCTCATGCTGTCTCCCTCTTGTATACGATGTTAGTATACAAATACATTGATGCTCAATATAAAGATTTACACTACTGGACTAAAGTTTTCCCACAGTTTAAAGGAAAATGAGAACCTATCTGGAAGGATCTATACTTATATGTTCCCCAAGACAGGCTCCGGCTAGCCCAATACCAAATTATTAATGGCATGTATTGGTCCCCAGTGAAGTTACATAGGTTGAACTGTTCCCCATCTTCACAATACACAAGATGCGAGCAGCATGAGGGAACCCTTCTTCATGTCTTTTGGGAATGTCCTCCCATTAGAAAGCTCTGAGACACCATCAAATCCAAGACAGACCCTTTACTGGGTTTGGTGAACTTCTTCACCCTCGAAATTTGTGTTTTAGGTTTCTTCTCATCGATTCCAGTGAGAACTCATAGATACCATATGGCCTTGTTGTTATTGACCCTGAAGAAACTAGTGCTACGTCACTGGCTTGATGGGAAGGCCATATCTTATACAGAGTGGCTCCAAGACCTATTGTTCAATCTCAGAATGGAGCAGATGCATGCCAGTCTATAGGGCTCACTGTCTAGATATAAAAAAATGAGGGATGGTTTTCACTCCCTGTACTCGCTACAGCAAAGCCTGTACTCAGGAGGTGAGCCAATACCAGAGGCCCAATAAGGTTGGATAATTGTGAAAATGAGAAGAGGTAAAGGTTTAGTTACCTGCAAGGTATGCCAATGTGACAGTGCGAAGCCTGGGGTTGGGGGAGGAGGACATGACAAATATCTGGTATGTATACTTCTGTCTACATGTTGTATGTCATGCTGTCATGCTGTATGCTTAAAACTTAATAAAGCTTGAATTTAAAAAATAAAAGTTGACACCATCCAGAAACATCTTCCAACAGAGCTGCACAAAAAAGCTGTTAACATTTTGAAATTTGGTAGAACAAGGTCACCACTTGATATATATCGCCATACCACAACTGGTAAGTTTAAAATGGGGGGGGGGTTAGGAGTTTGGACTGAGACTTAAAACTTATTTAATTTATTTGCAGGAAGAGCTTTCAGTAATGCAGAGGAACAGTACAAAATGATTCTAGGTAGGCTAATGGAGATCCTGTATATGATGGCCAAAGAGGACATCCCTATAAAAAATTTGAAGTGATAGCAGAACAAAAAAAGTACCATGGTGTTCATTTGGGCAATAAATATATTAACGCTGTTGGTGGGAAAGAACTCACAATGTGTATTGGCAAGAACCTAGAAGAAAACCTGCTGGCAACTGTCAAAAATGCAAATTATTTTTCAGTGCTTATGGACGGTAGTACTGACAGTGGTATAATTGAAAAGGAACTGGTTTACATAATTTATGTAAATCCCATAAATGGTCAAGTGGAGACTAAGTTTTTACGAATGAAAGCTGTATCAGATGGCACAAGTCACGGATTGAAAAATCTCCTTTTAGACATTTTTACAGAGTCTGGCCTTAATATAAAAATCACGGCTGGGTGTGGGGCTGATGGGGCATCTGTCAACCTGGATGTAAGACGGGGGCTTGCTGCTCTTTTAAGGGAAGACATACAGCGGTTAGTTGGTGTTCACTGTTTCTCACACAGGTTAAAAATGGCCATAAAAGATGCTTTGGATAACATCTATTTCAACTATGTTTCAAACTTTTGATCTGTTTTATCTCTATCAGAAAAGTCCTAAGAGACTCAAAGAGTCGCAGTCCCTTGCCCAGGCCATGGAGATGTCCATTGAAAAGCCCAAGAAGGCCCAGGGCACACATTGGGTGCAGCATAAACTTCTTGCCACCCATGCTGTTACCAAATCATTCCCCGTAATTTGTGTCCATTTAGAATCTATGACCGCAGACCCAACTCATGACCAGGCCAAAGCCAAGGGAGTGTTGCAAATTCTGACTAAATTCCAAATGGTGGCACACCTTTTGTATTTTGAACAGCTGCTTCAGCCACTTGCCAGGTTCTCACTAGCACTTCAAAAAGAAGTAGTTGAAATGCCAAAGCTACTTACCTCTGTTGAAACTTTGAGAAACACTCTTGACCATGCTAAGCAGAGTGGTCCCATAGGTGGCAGTGAACTTGTCATTCTCTTAAAAAATGGGTCTAATGGCCAGCCCGTCAGCACAGTGTTGGATTTCCACTTGCAACGCTGGTGACCCAGGTTAGGGAATGGACTCGGGGAACCGGATGGCAAGCCTGGGGGAGAAGGATTGAAGGTCCTATGGACTGCTCTCCTTCTCTGGGGGGAGGGTGGGGTGAGTGCCCGATGTGCATAGGACTCCTGGCGGAGGCTGGGAGAACCTCGGGGGATCGGCACATGGACCTAAGAGGAGCGGGGCAGATGCAGGACATCATTGCACGTCCCTGCCCCTGGGGTAAAGCAAGAAAAATCTCGTAACTGGCTGCCATTAGTGAAGCCTGCCCCCAGCTTCAATTAGCTTCCAGGCCAGCTCCCCAGGATTAGTTACAAGGATTGCGGCACTTTGGGCCACAACCCCACCCCTGGGGGCAAGCCAGGGGTGCCTGGGGGGAGTGGAGGCCAAATATGGAAGTGGAAGTGGGGGGTCTGTGACCAGGAAGAAGTGCTGGCGGCTGGAAGTGGCAAAAAGAACACAAATTTTAAAAAAAATGGGTCTGATGTTCTTTCAGGAGCATATGCTCAAGTCACATACAAGGGTGTGAAATTAACATATTTTAGTGGCCTAGTTGTTAAAACTTTTAAACAGCAAACTAATAAATATATTACAAACATTGAGAACTGTTGTGAATAAAGGTTTGGTTTGACTGATGAAAGTAATTTCTACAACCGTGCAAAAGTGTTAGATACCAGACTTTGACCAGCTGCAGACAGAAAGGAACTGGAGCTGTATGGTAACAGTGACATTACTGCAGTAGTTGACCACTTCTCAGCACTTTTGCAGCCCGACTGTGACAGCACTCTGCTACTTGCAGAATGGCAAGAGTTTTAAGATTTTTGCTCAAACCAATTTCATCAATCTTTCTGCATCTGCTTTCTGGTCAAAGCTGGCATGTGTTTTCTAAAATTCTTATCCAAATCTGTTGAAGCTTGTCAATGTGTTGAGAGTATTTCCTGTGTTTAATGCAATTGTAGAAAGGTGTTTTTCAACTATGAACAAGGTAAAAACTGACTGGAGAGCAAGTCTGGCAGAGGATACTGTAGAAACATCGATTTGCATTAAAAAGCAGGGCCCCCTCCAGCTGAATTCGACCCAGACAGGGCTGTAGACATATTTTTTGGTGTTAAACCAAGACGTCCTGGTAATTTGGCAGCTGAGGATGGTGGACCACCCCCAGGTCCATCCCCCAAAACACAGGCCAGAATTACTGGCTACATGCCTGGTGGAGAAGGGTAGCAATAGATCGCACCCAATCCTTGTTAGTTACTGCATGGTCAATCATGGTCCCAGATGGAGTTTTTATGCTGGGGCAGGGGTTCATTTTAAATTTATGTTTAATTTGTCACGACTCACAATCATGCTCACGCTAATGAATTCATGGTCTGCTTTGGTAGACATCCTGTCTTGGCTCTTAAAATGCATGTGTGCTGCTGCACATTGCTATATTTATGGAAATGGCTAAATAAAACAGATAACAGTCTCAGAAACTTGTGTAAATGTGTAGTTTATCAATATAGAGCAAGAAAAGTACATTTTATGGGGTTTTGAGCAAAAATATCAATTTTCGTTAATTGCTAATCAACTTCGTCCAATTGCTAATCATTTTTTTTTTATTTTGATTAGCAAAGGCCACTAATCAAGTCTCTGACATTAATTTATGCCTTGCATACCTAAAAAATGTTTTGTTCCCTTTCATTACCTGCTGGGCTATATTCTCTTCAGTTTGCACCTTCGCGCACCTTACTTCTTTCCCTGCTTCCCTCTGTTTTCCTCGGATACACCTATCTATCCTCTTTCCTCTGTGTCTCCTTATACCTTATGAATGCAAACCTTTTAGCCTTTCCTTTCAGCCACCTCTTTTGAGAACCATAGAGGTCTCTTTTTTCCTCTTGCTTTTGCTCACTTGTTTGACAAATAAGTTTGTTGTCTTTAATATGCTCCCTTGTAGCTTCGCCCATGTCACCCCCCCCCCGCCAGGTCATCCCTGAGGCATTCATCCATCTTTATTAAATCTGCCTCCTGATATCCAGGACCCATGCCCTTGTGTGGTTAGATTCTGCAGCCATCCTTATATTGAACCACACTGGACTGTGATCACTTTGCATCACTGTTGCCACTTTCACTGTCAGATGCTGTTCTGCTAGAAAGCGTTTTGTCATTTCTTTTAACTGTGGTTGCACACATAATAACATTTTGCCTATATTTCATGATGGAAGATGTCACTTTATTTTGGGATTGCTCACATTGGTACAACAGTTCAGTGCACGAGCAGTTGTTTTTCTGATAGCTGGCGGCTTAACTGCCACCACTGTTATTTGAACTCGTGGCGCATCAGTCATCAGCAACTGTGAGGTGATTCTTCATCTTTTTTTTTCCCAGTATGCTGTCTTCTTCCTTTTATTCATGACAGAAACTGGCAATGACTTCACTAAACTGAATGCCGAAGTAAGTTTTTGATACGTAAAACTAGTTATTTTCACACAAAGTAAATTTAGAGCAAACACAAATTTTATTTATTTATTGAAAAGTTTCACCAAGTAAGGCACACTGAACAACAAGTTGCTCATCTCCCGGTGCGACCTGGGGGAGAAGGGAGTTGGAGTTACATAGTAAAATATTATGCAACAATGCATATTACAACAGAAGGAGACAGAATAAGATACATAGCAGACAGTTTCAAACTTTTGCTGAAACATCTGAAATAACATAGAGTGTACAGAGTTACAAGAAGCACTGATTGCACACAGGGAGATATTCCAAAAACGCAGAAGCGCATTAGCACTAACACATGGTATTGTAGTTATGACAGTGACAGCGAGAAAAGCGATCTCTATAGCCATACGGACCAATGACTAGCAAATAGCAGATACATAAGAAGATTACATGGCTAAAAACATGCAGATTTACTGCAGTATAACATAGTTAGCTAGTAGGCACTCCAAGAGGGAGCACAAACATTCCAACAAATGCAGATTGCGACAACATAAAGCAGAGGACAACTTAAAGTGCAGTAATAATAAGGGCTTGCATGTAGGTAATGCCTAGATTAAGGGCAGCAGTAGAGTATAAGTATGAGGTCAAGAAGGGGTGGAGTTAGGTGCAGACACAATTTATAGTAAGGAAGTTATGGAGTGCCATAGTTAGTGAGCCGGTCAAGGAAGAAAAACGGATTTGGGTAGGAAGCAAGTTCCACAGTTTTGGGAGACGGTATGAGAAAACAGACTGGCCAATAGAGGTTGACCTCCGGGGTACTGCCAGGGTTCTGTGGTCATGGAAACGGAGGAGGTGGGAGAGAGGGAAGGGGAGGAGGTAAGGTAAGGAGAGAGAGCAACCATAATTGCATAAATTTATTTTAGCACAAAGGCACAATCACTACATTCACTATAATGGAAAAAAATTCTAACAGATCTAAGTAGTGCAAATTTATTTTCACGCAAAATGGTGCTTCAGTGAAAATAGTGAAAATTTCAAGTTCTACAGTATGTCAGACATCGAGGCTCCTTCATTTACATTTGGGTTCACTGATGATTTACAGAGGGCAACAGTGGTGGCAGTTTGAAATGTTTTCAAATGTGGGCACATTAATTTACTGACTCAGTGATTAGTCACCAAGACTGGCGCTAGTTACTGCCTGTTGGTAGTAGTGCCAGTTCTGCCCATTCAGAGCACCAGCGTTGGTGCGCCCGGTCATCAGGGCACCAAGTCAGGATTTCGCTAACTCCTATTTTTTCAGGAGGCTGTGCCACCCGTGCCCCCCCATGTGGGTGGCTGGAGTCCCCCACACACACCCTTTATTAATATTCTAACCCGGGAGGGACCTTGGGGAGGGGGTGAATTCCAAAATCGCACCCTGATGTGCCAGCGCACTAATGCCAGCACCTAATGGTCAGAAGCGAGAAAATATCTACCAAGGGCACTAGCCAATCAGGTGCAAGCTTTACACCTTGCCATATGATAGCAAAGCTATATTAGTACACCCTCTAAAAACTTAGCCAGACAGATTTTCTTCTTCCTAAAAAAAACTTTAACTAGGGCCATGAAACTAAACATGTCTAACCAGAACAAAAAATAACTGTTTCCCTTTATCATCCCCTCCTAACACACACATATGCATTATATGTGCAGATATTTAAAATATAAAGTACTACTCAAAGTTTTAAGTTTTAGTGTTGATCATGAAAATCCCCAAGCTGATATTACCTGCTTACCAGGGGAATCTCTGCTGCATGCTGTACTGCAGAAACAGTAGATGTCCAGGTTCCATATGAGGTGGGTGTGGGAGTGTGTGTGGGGGGGAGGGGTTAACAGTCTGCCAATGAATTTGTGCAAAACTTTGAATGATTCCATTCTGTGGTACACATTCCATCTGTTGAACGTGGGGAGAGACAACCAAATATACTCTTCTATAAGTACTGTTTGTGTTCCAGAAATAGGCACTAAAGAATGAGGACTGGACTTGCATGTGTGCTTGACTCACTTGAAGGGTTTCTGTAGCCATATTGTGCTTGGGTTGACTTATCAGTGAGAAGCTGGCTGTTGCTGTATGGATAGTTATTTTAAAACAAAACAAAAACAAACAAAACAACATCCTAAAATATCCCACCAAAGTGCAGCATAATTATATCACCACCTCCAACACCACCAGCTGAATTAGGTTACCCCTCCCTCATAGCACCCACTTCCCTTCTCCCCATGTCCCAGCAATGTTTAATTATATTATGATTATATTATTGTAACCCCCCCACCCAGTCATCGCAACTTTGAGACTACCATATACTGTTGCAATTTCCCACCCCAGTCCCCTTGAAATTGAACATCCCCACCCCGCACACTCACTGGCAGTCAGCCACCTCCCTCCATCACCCAAAGTATCAACTTCATAATGTTGTTTCTGTAGCACTTCACATTGTCAATCGAAAGTTATAACTACTGGGTATAGTGCCACCCCTACCAGGGGAAATGGCACAGCCCAAACTTTAGAATGCTGGCCTGGGCACATGAGAATTCCAAGCAGCAGCAACTCCCTAGTTCAGCTCTGCCATTTGCAGGGGACAGACCATTTTCAACCCTTTCTCAAGCAATTTCAAGATTTTCAGTCGGGGCTGCAATTCTGCATAACAGGATGGAGCTACCTGGTTCCAGGGAGCACCCCTAAATTAAAATTATACTGAATCGAACTTGGCATCTTTTAACAAAAAATATGCACTGAGAGTGCTGCAAAATGCATTTTAAAACCAGAGCCAAAATCTCGCACATGTGCACGAGAGGCCAGAGCAAAGATCCCGCACATGCCCAAGAGCGTGCTGCTCTTGTGCATACGTGGGATTTTGGCTCCGGTTTTAAAATGGATTTTGCAGCACTCTCAGTGCTTGTTTTTTGTTATAAGATGCCAAGTTCAATTCAGTATAACAGAATGTACAGGAGAAACAGCTTGTTACAATGGGCATCTGAAAAGTTGCATTTCAGGACTGCACTCCATGGCAGATGCGTGTTCTCGGTGTGGATATGCTTCTGGTGGTTGGCTGATTTAAATGCGGACTGGTCGAGCAGAAAATAATGAAAAAAATAAGAAAACTGGTAAAAAGGATTACTTTTGGAATACACAGGGGCATTCTAGAATAACTGCTTGACAAGTGTGTGCCAAGAGGCACACTGCTGAGAAGTGGTAAAAAAAAAAAAGAAAAGAAACTAAGGGGTAAAGCTGATAGTGCCCCTTTAAAAAAAAATAGGTGCCACAAGTAAGTACATTTTACTTTATTTGTGGGGTAGTCTAAGGCTCCTGGGGGTTCCCTTGGCTTCTGGGTCGGTCCCGGCCCCCCAACAGACTGTGTGTTTCTGTTGCGGTCAGAGGGCTGTCGGAGTATATTTCTACCTCAGCTCTCTGAATGCTCTGCACTCCCACTATTAAGCAGTTGTTGTGGTTGGGTGCATGTCCTCCTGCCAGTTTGACTTTCTTCTCTCGTGCTTGTTTTTTGCACACCTGAAGGTGTGCACATGCAAGTCCGCATAGTGCGATGACATTGGCCGCGCGCCCTCCTACTTTCATTATTTGTGCTTGTTTTTAGCATGCTCAGAGGTGTGCGCACACATCTGCTTAGCATGAAAACTTCACATGGGATGTTGTGATGTCATGCACACCCCACATAGTGAGCACACATGTCTAGGTTGTTCTAAGTAGATGCACATTTCTCTGCTTGCTCAGATTTCTTCTGAGGAGGGAGCCCACACAGGCAGGTCCAGGTACACTGCAGCAAGACAAGGCTGCAGAGGCAGATGTGCAGGCAGACCCCAGCCTTGACTTCTTAGAGGGTCAGGATGAGAATATTGGGGATCTTGTGGAAACTCCTGACCTTCAACAATTGCTCTCTGACAATGAGGACTTCTCCTCTGAGAAGGAAGGGGAGGGAATGAAGCCCAGGTCAAGGATTCCTGTACCTCCCCTGTCTGACAGCAAGTCCTTGTCTTTTTTGATAACTGAGGCATGTAGGTCCTTACAGCTCAAGGAGGAACAGTCCATGGAGACAGTGGACATCAATCTGATTCTGTCCACGACTTCCTCTGCTCCAAAGTGTTTTCTCAGTTTTATTCACTGTGATCAAATTACTGAGCAAGAATGGGCAGGTGTGGCTCAGAGAAAGTATCTTCCAAAACCAAAAACACGGTCCTTTCCCTTTTAGAGGAAACGTTTTTCAGGTGGGAAGCCCCTCCATTGGCAGACAAGGCTTTGTATAAATTTGGTCAAACACACTGCTATTCCTATTGATAGGTCTCTTGGCTTAACAGAGTCTCACAACAAATGAGTGGATGCTGCATGTAGGAGGGCTTTCACCTCTGATAGTACACAAACCTACGCATTTCCTACACCTCTTTTTATGGTTGTTAGAGGTTTTAACCTGTGGGTCACTACCCTGGGCAGCATTGTTCTACCTGAATCAGAAGGAGTGAGCATCTTACAATTGGTTGCCATGGCCTCCACTTTTCTTGATGATTCTACAGTGGAGCATATTGGCTCATTCAGCCTACCACATTGTGTCTGCCATGCAGGGCACATGGCTTAGGCACTGGATCACTGATCAACCTTCAAAGTCTGAGCTGTTTAACCTCCCCTTTGAGGGAGGTTGTTTGTTCATTTCTGGCCTGGATGCTATTTTAAAGGATCTTCAGGACAAGAAAGGACACCTTCCGGTGTCAAACAACAGTGTGAGGCTATCTCAGCTCAGCTCAAGGAAGTAGCTGATACATGCAGTTTCAAGGAGGATTTCATCCCTTTTGGAACTTTGGTAACCAGAGAAATAGAGGAGCCTACTCGGTATCAAGGGCTATAGTTACACAGAGGCCCTTGCCTGACGCCATGCTGGAGGTCCAGGCCAAAAGCCTGGTACCTCACAATGAGGGTACATGGGCCCATCACTGCCCCCTTTCCTTGGTGGAAGACTGCATGATTTCTACTCAAGATGCGCCCAAACAATGTCAGACATGTGGGTTTTGGAAATTCTAGTCTTGGGCTATGGGATAGAATTTTCAACAATCCCCTCAAGGGGGCATTTTATGCCATCCCCGGTTTCCAAGGATACTGAAAAGAGGCAGGCAGTGTCAGAGACCTTGAACCACCTCGTTCAGATCGGGGCAATTGTGCCAGTTCCACCAAGTGCACATGATCAGGGATTCTACTCGATCTATTTTGTAGTTCAAAAAAAATCGGGGTGGTGGGGTTTCAGACCCATCTTGGATCTGAAGCATCTGAACAAGTTCATCCACCACAAGACCTTCAAGATGGAGTCCCTGAGGTCAATCACCCAAGCTGTTCAGCTGGGGAATTTCCTAGCATCAGTAGATCTGATGGATGCCTACCTTCACATCCCCATCCGTCAGTCTGACCAGAAGTATCTCAAGTTCTTGATACTGGGCCAATATTTACTGTACAGGGCACTCCCCTTTGGCCTAGCAACAGCCTCAGGGGGCTTCTCGAAGGCGCTGTCAACTTCGATAAGAGGGGCATCATGTCTATCCTTATCTAGATGACTTGCTTATTTGAGCACCGATGGCATCCTTGGCAAGGAAGTCGGTGCTCAGGACTCTGGAGATGCTAGAGTCCCATGGCTAGGTGGTGAACCGAGAGAAAAGCTCTCTCGAACCATCTCAGATCCTGGAACACCATGGACCTAGGGAAGGTTTTCCTTTCACCATCCTAAAAGGAGACTCTAAAGGAAGTTCAGTGGCGCAGGGCTCAGTCATTGGCCTCAGCCCTCAGTCTGCTATGAATCCTAGGCCTCATGTTGGCAGCGATAGATCTAGTCCCATGGGTTTGTTTTCACATGCGGCCCCTGCAAATGGGATTGCTGTTGGCCTGGGATCTGACATTGGAAGATTATCAAGCCAGGATTCCTCTCTCTCCTCAGCTGTGACACTCCTTGAGTTGGAGGGTGAGTGTGCAGAATCTGAGCAAAGTGGTTCCCTTGGAACTTTCTCCAGAATTGATTCTGACAACAGATGCCAGTCTGCATGGTTGGAGGCAGTTCTGATTCAACTTACCCACTCGGGGATCTTGATCAGTGCAGGAACAGCATCTCCACATAAATGTTCTGGAGATGAGGGCGGTTCAACTAGCTCTTCTTCTATTTCAAATGCTGCAGACAAAAGTGGAAAAAATAAGGTCAGATAATGCTGTCACAGTGGCATACATAAAGAATCAAGGTGGCACAAAGAGCAGGGAGATGCTAAAAGAAGCCTCTGATCTCTTCAGGTGGGCAGAGGAGAATCTCTTTCTGTCAGCAGTACACTTGGCAGGGGAGTTGAACATTCAGGCACACTGGCTAAGCCATGAGAATGTTCAGCCCAGAGGGTGGATGTTGAACTCAGCGTTCAACCTTCTGTGCAAAAGATTCGATCAGCCGCAGATCTATCTGTTTGCCTCTATCTACAGTGCTCAGACTCCAAGGTTTTTCAGCCATTATCGGTGTGTGCAGGCAGAAGCAGTGGACACCCTGACTCAGGCGTGGACCTTCAACAGGACATATGCATTTCCTCCACTGCCTCTTCTCCCCAAGGTCATACAAAACATAAGAAATTCAAGAGGAAACTTCCTTCTAATAGCTCCGGAGTGGCTCAGAAGACTGCAGTTCTCAGACTTAGTGAATCTAGCTCAGAGAGTACCATTTCATCTTCCAGTACAGAGACCTTCTGTCTCAGGGCCCCATTCTGCACCCAAATCCAGGGGTGATGCAGCTTACGTTCTGGCTCCTGAAAGGAGGAAACTCCTAAAACTAGGTTTCTGAAAGAAAGTAGTAGATACTCTAATGGCTGCTAGGAAAACATCTACTGCTGCAGCTTATGCCCTTGTATGGACCACCTTTTCGACCTGGTCCACAGAGAAGCATCTCTGGCCTTCCAAGGCCTTCATTCCGCATATCTTGGATTTCTTGCAGGAAGGCATGGAGAAGGGTTTTGCCCTGAGCACTCTGAAAGGCCAGGTTTCTGCCCTTGGAGCATCTTTAGGCATGTCTCTTGGGACTAATAGAGAGGTCATTTGTTTTTTACATGTAGTTAGCAGGAATCGACCTGTGTAGGCTGGCCCACCAGTGCAGCTGTTGGATTTCTATTTGTGACGCCAACAAACCGGGTTCAGGAATGGACCTGGGAGTCGGAGGGCTGACTGGGGAAGAAGGATCGAGTGTCCTGGGGACTGCTGTCCTTCTCTGGGGGAAGGGGGGAAGAGTTTCCGGCATTTTAAGGCCCCTGGCAGAGGCTGGTGGTCCACTGCGGCAGGCGCAGTCACTTTAGGGGGCAGGGCAGATGCTGGACATCACTGCATGTCCCTACCCCCAGGGATCCATCAAGCAGTGAAAAGACACCCCCCCAGCATGACGACCTGCTCTGCTGCTGTCTCCACTGCCTTTGACATCCAGGGGATCCCGTTCCCATGGCCTCAACCTGGAGGTAAGCTGGGGCTTGCCTACAGTGTCCATTGGGGGGGCCTCCTGGTGGCCCCACCCGGTGGGGGGTAAGCCTGGGCATGGGGGGATGACAGGAAGGGCAGGTCTGACCTCCAAATGGAGGATTGTGGGACCCAGGACCCAAAAAAAAAAAAAGGAATCTACCTGTGTTCCAATCCTCGGTTCCTCCATGGGATCTGAATAATGCTCATGGTAAGGAGTCTTTTGAACCACTGTCATCTGTTCTGCTGGATGTGTTGTCTTACAAGGTGTGTTTTTTAATTTATTTTTTTTTTTTTATTTAATTTTTATTGAGAGACGCACATTACATATATACATCATATTATTCTTAACACTATACTTTAAAGTCCATTTAGGATGGAAAAATTAAAAAGATTACAAAATAAGAGCAGTGATCCTTACATTGAAAAACAAATATCCCTGTCATCCTTAAATAGTAATAATTATACTCTGATTTCACAGAAAGTCAATGACTGTCATTGAGATAATCTAGTAAGGGGCTGATTTACCCCAAGAACATAAGACTTAAGGTTAATTAAAAAATAATTATGGCACTCAGTGCAGAGCCCCCCCCCCCCCATACAGTGTTTTAAGAGACACCCTTTTGCCCCTTACGGTACAAATTCTGGATCCAGCATAGTCATGTAATAGATCCACCTTTGCCATTTCTCCCTAAATGCTGTTTACTTATCATGTATATCTGCCATTAAACCTTCTAATTTGTAGCTCTCCAGAGCAATCTGACACCAATCTGAGACTGACGGTATATTTGTGGTCAGCCATTTGTGGGTTATCGCCTTTTTTGCTGCTAGGAGATATAACGGCAGTAAAGTATGGTGGCATGAGGGGCTATGATAGTAACACCATTTCAGCTGTGAGCTCTACTTGTTCCCCCAGATAGTCCCGTAGCTCTTCCTGTAGGGTACACCAGAATGGCATCAATCTGGAGCACAGCCAGAATACATGTCCTAAGTCTGCCAATCTACAGTTGCATGCCCTCCAGCAGCGCCTGTAGGATGATGGCAGATACTTGAAAAGAATCACTGGGGAACAGAAAAACCTGGTTCGACACATCCATGCAAACTCCCTTCAGATATGTGATGAGGTTATTTTTATGGATTTTAGGGACGTGTCACTCCATAGGGGTAGAGGGACAGCAAGTGACAGATCCTTATTCCTACTTTTCAATACCGACTGGGAAGAGTCTCCTAAGGACTCTCTCAAAATTTAATGTAATTCACCTATTAGGTGGCTCCATGGGTGAGCCTGAAATGTATCTTTTAATAGGGTCAACAATAAAGACAAGGGTGTGGGTATTTTGGGTACAACTTCCCGTTGTCCTAAAATTTAGTTTTTCACTTGGGAGTGGCAGAAGGAGTCTCTATCCGGGAGTCCATAGTTCCCCTGTAATTCAGTGAAGGGAATAATACCTGTATTTGTTAAAAACTGACAGCTATAGTTGAGTCCTAGCCTTCTCCAAGATGCAAAAATTAAATAAAATTTAGCTGGGAAAAAATTATCATCAGATAGTAGTGTATGCCAAAAAAACTGAGTCTTTAAATGCAGTTTTCTGCTTTAGGTTATTCCAAACTTTCAATATTTGAGCAGTATATTTAGTAAAATTGTTAAGATGGGGTGCTTTTTCCCCTGAGGAGGCAAAGGCAATCTTCTCAATGTCATATAGGTCATTGATTGGAAATTCAATCTCCTTCCAGGAGGCAGTGAAGGATGGGGTAAGCCATAGAAATAGGATTTTAAGAAAGGGTGCTTTGGCATAAAGCATAAGGTATGATAGGCTGGCCCCCACCTTGAGGTATAGATTGCTGGAGAAGAGAAAGGCCTTGCTATGTGCTCAGCCAGGAGGATTGGTGAGCTCCAGGCTTTGTCCCACAGGGAACCATACCATATCACGCATAAGGACAAGGTGGTGCTCAGAACAGTCCCGTCTCTCATCCCGAAAGTGCACAGGACCTTCCATGTGAACCAGAAAATGTGTCTTCTATCTTTCTGTCCACAACCATTTCACTCAAAGGAGAAGGAGTTGCACAAGTTGGATTTGCAATGAGCTGTTAGGACATACCTTAAACGGACAGCTGACTTACGGAAATCAAATAGCCTGTTTATCCCCTTCAGAGCTACCAAGCAGGGTCAAAAAGCCTTGAAGGCCACCCTAGCTAGGTTGGTGAGGGTCTGCGTTGCCAAGGCTTATGTCGCAGAAAAGAAGAGGCCTCCAGCTCTCATCAAGGCTCAAGTCCACCAGGGCTATGGCCACTTCCTGGATGGAGGGAGGTGAAGCAACTGTTTTAGAGTTATGCAAGGCAGCTATGTGATCTTCCATCCACACTTTCACCAAACACTACAAATTGGATGTTCAGAGTTCTGCTGATACAGCTTTTGGCAACAGAGTGTTGCAGGCAACAGTTCACAAGTAATCTATTTACAGTACTTGTTTTTTGACATATAGGATAATATTCTCCCCAACCCCCACCCACAGTTGTTCTGGGTACTGCTACTTAGAACCCAGTAGTTATGACTTCCCATTGGCAATGTGGAGCACTACAGAAAGAAAAAATTTCTTCATACTTACAGTAATTGCCTTTCCTGTTAGCTCCAACATTGTCAATGGGGCCTGCCCAGAAGCCTTACTCCTGCGGGAGAATATTATCCAGTATGCTATTGGGGGATGTCCATTGTTTGATTAAAACCCCTATTATGATTTTACCTGGGCATCCCTCTATTTTAGTCTGTTGCACTGTATTCCTGTATAAACAAAAAAGATTTTTCAATCTGACTGCGATCACGCATTTAAACAGGTTCAGTTGAAACTAACCAAAGGTTGGGATCTTGTTCTTCCACGTTCCATCCATTAGCATTCTGGATGATGCAGAGAAGTTCTGTAAAGGAAGGGTCTTTAGGAGGCGATTTTGGTGACTCCTTGCCCTTAACTACAGTGGTTCCGGACAGTCCAGAAAAAGAATCAGAGGAGTCCTCCTCCAAGCCTGAAGACTCATCTCTATCAAAGGTCCTAACACCTGGTAAGGTGACCTCCTGAGTGGCACCTCCAGAAATGTCCACCACGGTAGACTGAAAAGAGCCCATGGGTGACAAGGAGTGGGGGGTGGGTGTAGCCACCGGTGCCAGTATCCTTTTCTCCAGGTCAGAAACCAGCTGGGATCTGTCTTCCTGCCACCAGGACTGAATCATGGACTAAAATTCCTGTTGTGGTGGAGGGGGAGGCTGAGGAGGAAGAGGCTGGTAGTAGTGGGTGCCCATCCCCAGGTACTGAGGGGGTGGGTATCCGGATGGCTGGTAAAAGGGTGAGGTATAGCCTTGATACCCAGGATAATACTTCTGAGAGAAAGGGGCCATTGTCGGGCGTGATGGCAGAAGACCGGACATTGGAAAACCTGGATAAGGGCTGTAGCCTGATGGATGGCCTTGATCCACAGAAGGCCTTGAAGAGCCTGGAAGATGATCTGATGCTGGGAAAATCAGCATCAGAGGGTCTGGCGTTGTGTCTGGCATTGGGTCTACTGGCATCAGGGGCAGTCATAAGGGCCCTGACGGTGATGCCAATGGTAGATTAGTGAAGGGGTCTGGCAGCACTGCAGGCGTTAGGTGCCCGGTGCCCAACTGAGAGACTTCTGGTGGTGGGGCTAACAAAAGACCCATCAAAAGTGAGAGGGTCTCTGGAGCCGGTGTCAGAATCAGTTCTGATGTCAGAGTCCCAGGAAGAGTTTCAAAGGGAGTGACAGCGGGGTATCATCACTGGAGTGGGAGAAGGTGGAGTCACATCCAGGGTACCCTCTTTCCCCTCCATTCCAGTCATAATGTCTGGAGCTGGAGGATCCACCTGGGAGGGTGGAGGGGAAGACAACTGCCCAGGGGAGACCTGGGAGGAGGGCTTACCAGCAGAGATCAGTGAGCTTGACCTGGCATCGTGTGTGTCGGCATCAGCCCCTGACGGGTGAGCTTCAATCAGGCAGTCGTCAGAGATACTGGTGGTGACTTACCAGTAGATGGAGGAGCCAGGCAGATGGGGGGGTGGTCCCTCAACCAGCTCATCAGCAGGCATCTTGTGTGTTCCCTCTCAGGAATCTGTCTTACCAACCATTGGGAGGGCTCCAGAGGAGCCGGAGTCTGATTTACTGGTGATGACTGAGCACTCGCCGGAGGAGCCGACGGGCAGCTTATCGGTTGAAGGGCCAGGTTTGGGATCCCATTTTAATGGGCCTAAAAGAAGAAGTACCTGGAGGAGACTTCAAAGCAGCCTGGACAATCACCAGGGAAGGGGGCAGGGAAATGGTCTTGCTCAAAGGTGGGAGCCACGGTCTTAAGCCCAGCAACCTTACTGGAGGAGACCCACTCCCGGTCCTCCAAACATTCTTTCTCCCTATGCTTCTCTTTATCTTTCTTTTTCTTCATGTGCTCTGAAGAAGAAGAAGAAGCAGATTCTCTCAGTTTCTGTATTTCTTTTTCCAAGGAGGTAATTCTGGATTTTAGGAAATGGGCTTCCAGGGCTTGCTGCTTGCATTTGCACGTGGTCTGGTTGAAGGGTTTGCAACCAGGACAGGCCTCGGTATCGTGATTTGGACGTAGGCAGAAGAGGCAGCACCAGTGGCCATCCTTGTGAGGGATCTGTGCACCACACTTTTTGCAGTTCTTATTAGACTTCAGAGTTGGTGGTGAAGAAGACATAAAATTAACAAAAACAGTACTCTAATATGGAGAAATAAGTATATACTTATACAAAATGGTGATCAACTGGAACAACGTTCACCGTGAGGTCCTTACGCAGGTCGATGGAGGGAAAGAACTGGAAGGCAATCATGGGGACTACCCACTATATAGAGTCACGCTGATGTCCATCACATGACACTGAGTGGGCGGTCCCCCGCCAGACATTGCTAGCAAACGTTTGCTGTGCGGTCCTGATCCCCGGGGGGTGCAGTCCTATGTGTTATGACCTACTGCAGGAATCCTCTCGAAGTAAGATCTCCCTTTACCTAGGGTTTCCAGGGGTTGATATCCACCGCTTCCAGTTAGTGCAGAATGCTGCAGCCAGGTTGCTGACTTGGTCATCTCGATCCAGCCACATTATACCTGTGCTGCGCGAACCGCACTGGCTGCCAATTCAGTGGTAGATCACCTTCAAGGTCGACTTGCTGATCTATAAAGCCCTACACAGACAGGGACCAAGCTACCTGCAAGCATTCCTTCATCCTACTGCTGACAAGGGATTGCTAGAGGTTCCCAGGGTTCGGTTGAAATCTTCAGGGGTGCAGGCATTTGCAGCCCCTATCCTGTGGAACTCTCTACCACGTCAGATTCAAGAGTGCCTGACCATGGAGAATTTTAAAATGGCATTAAAAACTCATTTATTTGAGCAGGCCTTTGTAAATAATTGACTCTGTTTGATATACAGTTTTATTTACCTTATTGATTTTTTTTTTTATTTAGTTGTTTAACCAGGTATAGCACACTAAGCTGAAAGCTTTTTTACAGGAGCGACCTGGGAGCACAATTTTAACTGGAAGATATGTATATCTGTTTTTAAATGTTTTGTATGTTTACTATAATAAGTGTACAGTGCTTTGATACTTGGTGAACAGCGCTCTAGAAAGAAAGCTTATTATTATTATTATGAATTGTTATGTTTTTCAACTTAAAAATTGCAGGCGAATTTGCTGGTGCAAGACAATCCTCACTGGCTGTCTGTCGTCTCCACAAAAGGGGACCGTCTCTGACAGGCTTTGTATCAGATATGAGGTACACTAACTTCCAGAAGTTTGTCAATAAGGCTAGTTAGTTTCCTATATACTGTTTAAAAGGAAGATTATGTAGAAGTAATTAGCTAATCGTGTTTCTCTTATCAAATAGACAGTATGGCAATTAAGCTTCTTTTGATGCACTGAGGACAGTAGTGATTGAGGAGTTGCTGCTGCTCAGAATCCTCATGTGCCCAGCATAATAAAGCTTGGGCTGTGCCATTTCCTCTGGTAGGGGTGCACTGTACTCAGTGGTTATGACTTACCATTGACAATATTGGAGCTAACAGAAAAGGAAATTATGGTAAGTATGAAGAAATTTCTTTTTTTAAGTCTGTGTACCTGTTCAAATCATCACCAGCACTTCACGGTGAACAAACAGATGACGGACTAGTAGTAACAGCTGATTGGTTATGTCACAAACGCACTCAGCAGGTCAGGCCCTCTGCTCCCACAGTGCCAACCTCCAAGCACAGTAATGTGAACAGGTAACAGACAGGGTAACCCTCCTGTCTGCTTGTGGGTATTAATCAACTTTAGTCTCAAGTTCTGGGGGGATTCAAACTGTGAACCTTATGCTAGCGTATCCAAATGTACAGTCTTAGATAATATTCTCTTCGGGGGAAGAGAATATTACTTTCAAGCTCAACTCACCCAGCACCAAAACTCCCCTGCATCCTTCTGGAAGGTAATCAACTCCTTGATCAAACCCCCTCCCAAGCAGTCCTGCCCTGTCCTTATCATAGATGGCAGACATGTTTCTGATCCTGACTAGGTAGCTGCTACTTTCAACTCGTTTTTTGTCTCATGTGCCCAACCCATCTCCCCCTCAACCACACCTGACCCAACCGAATGTCCCCCCCCAACGGATTCCTCCTTCCTCCTTTCACAACCCAAGAAGTCTACAATGCAATCATCTCTCTCAACCAGGCCAAAACCAGTCCCAATGGCTTGCACCCCAAGCTTCTCCGCATCTCAGCCTCAGCCATCACAGCTCCTCTGACACACATTTTAATCCTATCCCTCTCCACTGCCATGGTCCCATCGGCTTGCAAATCAGCCAGGATCCTACCTCTGTACAAAGGCGGCGACCCCTCCTCGCTGGGAAAATACAGGCCACCCTGTCTAAACTATCGGACTTTCTATCCTTAAATGGCTCCCTCTTACTCTATCAATCAGGCTTTAGAAAGCACCACCACCACCTTGCTGAGTGTTACAGACTCTATCCTATTGGCTATAGACAGAGGTCTGACTACCACCGCCATTTTTATCGATCTGGCAAAAGCTTTCGACTCAGTCTCCCACACCCTGCTGTTCCAAAAACTCAGCCTTTTTGGCCTCGCCCAACCCATCATAAACTGGTTCCACTCTTACCTTCAGAATAGACAGCAATCCGTTCTAATAGGGGATTCCCTCTCCCCCCCTCTTCCCATCCTATCTGGCATCCCTCAAGGTTATATCCTTGGCCCCATCCTGTTCTCCTTATTTATAAATGACCTTCCCTCTGCTTGCCTCACAGCTAACATGCATCTGTATGCTGACGATGCAATCACTTTTGCATCTGGCCCCTCACATGACAGAGACCCCCGGCCTCCAAACCGACTTCAATAGAGTACAAGTCTGGTTCCAGAAAAATTAGCTAATACTAAATGACAAAAAGACTGTCACTATGGCCTTTGGATCCAGAAAAAAGCTTATTTCCCTTCCAGCCCCCCCAGTGATCACCACCCTGGATGGCTGTCTCCTAGATCTTGTCCCCACGTTCAAATACCTAGGAGTCTGGCTCGACAATCACCTAAAGTTCTCTATTCACATAGAGGCCATCTGCTCTAAACTCTGGCCTAAACTTGCCATCCTCTATCGACACAAAGACGGTCTTCCCCTTCCCGTAGGCAGTGAAATCACACATTAAACTATCCTACCAATATTTGACTATGCAGACATCATATATTGTACTGCACCAACCTCATCCCTCTCCAAACTCGACATCCTACTAAACGCATTCTGTTGTTTTTGCCACTGCCTCCCCTCCACTAACTCACCATTGCACCCTATATTCCTCTCTCTCCTTGGCCCTGCTCTTCCACAGGAGAACCATTCATAGCACCTCCCTCATAGCTAAATACTGGTTGGGCTCCCTACCCTCCTACCTTACCTCCCACCTCGAGCCAGCTAACACCCTAGGCTACCCCCTCCGCCAGAGAGATGCTTGCACATTTCACCTCCCTCGCCCCCTCTTACTGCCTCCGGCCAAGCCGCCTTCTCTTATCGCCTTCCCTTCCTATGGAACAACCTCCCACCCAACACTCACCAGGCCTCTTCCCTCCCAGATTTTAGATGACACCTCAGACTCCTCCCAGCCACACCTTGTCCAAAGTGTGCTCAGTGACCCACCCTTACGTAGGTCCCTGAGCAGCTCCATCCTACTTCCCTTGCTGGTTAATTATCTCTGCAGAAGTCTTTACCTCAGGTTATTTCATATTACCTTCATCACTATTGTACTACACCTGGACCTGCTTTCAACTTAATACTAGAACAAATTTAATCCTATTTTTGCAAGCTCTATATGCTTATCTACTGCCTGTAACCAGCACTCTTTGTTCAAGTCCAGCCTGTAGCAGACTTAAATGTATTGTAGCACTAATTCTCTTCTGTAACTTTTATGTACTTCTCAGTTCCTGGGTCATGCCTGGAAATGAGCCTTGGCTCAGCACGCCTTTCCCAGTCAATAAATTTTAAATAAATAAATAAAATATATCTTTCACCTAAGGGCACCTAACCAGGTATCCAAAATGAACCCTTAAAACTCTGTAAAAGACCTTAGGTATATATATTCTTACATTTTCCCAGTTTAGTAACACCATCGAGCTTCTGAACAGTTGTCAAACTTAACCATCTATGCGTCACGTGCAAAAAAAGAACTGGCAGACAACCCAAGGCAGTCTTTCAAATAAAGATTTTACTAAAGATGATAAAAATATGAAAAATGTAAACACAAAACGATATATCAAAGAGCATGCAATCACTTAAAAGAAAACAAGGAAAAGTACAACACAAAAACCCCTACCACAATACCTTTAGACTTTTTCTATCTAAGGTATTACCTCTAAGTGCCTATAGTTATATCAGACAGCTGTGTCTGTCTAGAGTCCCAAGATGGTATGTCCAACAGATCAGACACAAGTATTACTTTAAACTGTGTCTCTCCACACCCCTTCTGTGAGTCATCTAGCTCCTCCTTTAGAATATAAAAATATACAAACATGATGTCCTATCAGAAGGCATATTAAATAAGATGACATCAGCAAAAACTCATTTCCCAAATTATGAGTCTTTGATCCCTCAGTTCCTTTTGAGGTTTTTACAACTCTACAGTTTGCCACCTAGATGCAAGATAGCTGTCAGAAATCAGTTAAGTGATGCCCTGTCCTGTAATAAACTGTATATATAGCTTTCCAACTTAAAAGCAGCAACAGGTCATAAAAAAGGCCATAAAATGCAATTTCTCAAGGAAGTTAATTACATTACAGAGATTTCCTGGTCAATTATATATCCTGGAGTTTTCACTGAAACCTGGAGGGGGCCACCCATGGAGCACAGACTCACATACTATATTTTTTATATTACAAATATACAGCAAGCATAACCAGCTGGCCAGGCATCACAGGTTACAGTATCAGTTATCTGTTACCAGTAGTAGCATGTGATAAAGTCATTCATTGTGAACTAGTGAAGGTGATTTCATATGTAGTTTCTGGGTGTTTGCGGGTTTTCTCCTGGCCCCTATACCCAAGCATCCCCAATGTAGTGTGTCGTGTGGAGGCATGCATGCACACTCAATTCGGGATGCCCCTCCCTTCCAGTCACACTGTTGACCACCTGTGCCAGCACCAAACCTCCATTCAGTGATGGCAGGACTACGGGCGGGCAACCCCACCCCTTACCTGGGAGAGGAGAGCCAATGCTGATCCTGCTCCCACCTCCCTCCCTCCCGTGCCCAGAACCCCAGCGACCCAAGGTCATTCCAGATCCCGGGTCACCAGCACAGCCATGGTGTGGCATCCAGTGCCTCAAACCTCAGTGCCACTGGCTGAAAGTTTTCCTTTTTTACAGGTACACAGATTAAGCAACATTATGAAGTGTACCCTTTGGGTGATTGATGTGAGGAAGAGGGTGGCTGGTGCCAATGGGTATGTTGAGCAAGGGGGTGCAATTTGAAGGGGTTTGGGGTGTGGTAGGAAATTGTGATTGTATACATTTATCTTGGAGCTGTGATGCTGCAGTGGATGGAAGAGTTATGGTATCATAATCATGACAGCATTTAAGAAACTTTTCTGGGACACCAGCGGTGGGGGAGGAGGAAGGTGGGTGCTACAAGGGTGGGTGGGGGTGACATAATTCAGCTGATGGTGTGAAAAGTGATTATGCATACAATATGCTGCATGTAGGGGGTGACATATGTGAGGTCAGCATTTACATGAGTATATATGGTACTTGAAAAAGATAAGTAAAAGCAGATGTATTTGAACCAGGAATGGGGGAGCTTGTTGAGCATAAATTAGCCACCACCCTCCAACCAACCTGGCAAGTTCAAGTAAGCAGTAAGGCACAACAAGGCAGTCAAGGCATGAAATAATCATGTTCACATTGCAATTTACGACCCAAGAATTGGGAAATGCGAGTCTATTGCAAGCTTGATTAGCAATGATTGCTAATCATGTAAGCTGGCCATCCTCCATATTTTCCCTGGTGTCTAGTGGTGCCCCCCACCCTCCCATCACTGTCTCTGTTCATTCCCTGGTGTCTAGAGGTGCCCCCACCTCTGATCACTGTCCCTATTCATTCCCTGGTGTCCAGGGGTGTCCACCACCCTCCCATCACTGTGGTTATTCATTCCCTGGTGTCTAGTGGCACCCCTCCTCTGATCACTGTCCCTGTTCATTCCCTGATGTCTAGTGGCACTCCCCACCCTCTGATTGCTGCCCCTGTTTGTTCCCTGGTGTCTAGTGGCATGCCCCCACCAGCAGATCGCTGTCCCCGTTTTGTCCGTCAATGTTTTTTTTTAAAACCTGGAAAAAAAAAACAACTGTCCATCGTCGATCACTTCTGCACCTCCTACCCGACCACCCAATGTGCACCTCCCAACACCCCCCAGTACACCTCCACACCATCACTCGCTTGTCAAGTCCAAGATCCGCTCTCCCAGTCAAAGGCACTTCTTGCTGCTGGAACCAGCAACTGCAGTATGAGAACCAAGGTAAATGCAATTCCAATGTATTTCATAGGGGGTTTCAATTTTGGTGCATAACTCGGTAATTTTTTGAGATATTGACCCCAAATTTTCAACGCAGCCTTCAGTGGCCCCAACCTCATGAAAAATATAACTGTCATTAGGCAACTCCTGCCCAAAAGGTGATTTTGCAGTCACTTGTTGAATTCACCTTTTGGGCAGGTTCTGTGTAATGACAGTCATATTGTTCAAGAGGTGGGATCATAAGAAGGCTATGTTAAAAATTTGGGGTCAAAATATGAAAAAATGGCAAAATTATGACCATTCATTGCAATTTTGCTACACACTCTTTTAACTCTGGAATTTTTAAATATTTTGACCCCATATTTTCAACATAGCCTTCATATTACCCCACCTCATGTATGTCACAGCTGTCATTTTTCAAATCCTGGCCAAAATCTGTTTTCCCACCTATAGGAATGGCATTGCAGTTGCACAGAATTACGATTTGGTGGGGACTGGAAAATTTTCTGCACTGGTTACATGAGGTGGGGTAATAGAAAAGGCTATGCAGACAATTTGGTCAAAATGGCTAAGTCATTCTCAAAATTATATATAAAATGTTTATTTTATCAATACATACAATAATAAGTAATAATTATATGGTCTAAAGTAAAAATACCCATTTTAGAAAACTGCTAATCAGAATCGGCTGATTGCTAATCATTTTTATGTTTGCTTGCACGCATGTGCAAGAAACATAGTTGCATCATCCAAGTTTTTGTAGGTGTGGCACCCTGTCTTCCAATTCAGTCAATGTGTTTGCAGGCATGGCCACAGTTCACCAATGAATGCTGCAGCTGTCTATGACAGCAGTTGAAAATGCAGTGCCGTACAGTTGAAAGGGAGAGCTCCGCTTCAGTGAGCAGTGATAGGATGCATGCTCATGCACTCCACCCACACACACACATGCATATTACGTGCTCATGCATCCCTCCGATGCACACACTGTATGGCCGACGGGGCTACCCAATCCGCTGTTGGCTCTGCTGCGCTTCCTCCCCCCCAGCAGAGTTCTAGGTGCCATGCTGGGAGTCCACCCCAATGTGGCAATAGTCCATATGGCCGATGGGGGTGCCCAATCCCCCATCAGCTACATTGCTCCCCCCCAACAGATTACTGGGTGCCACACTGGGAGCCCACCTCAGCGTAGCAACAGTCCGTATTTCCGACAGGATTGCCCAATCCCCCATTGGCTCCACTGCCCCACCAAACAGCCTTTCAGCTGCCACGCTGGGAGCCCACCCCAGCATGGCACAAGTCCCGCATCGTCAAATGAAAAAACCTGCAAGAAAAAAACCTTCCCTCACTGACTGTCCTGAACCCCGTCCCCTCACCCGCGCCCACCCTCTGTGCACCCTGCCTCCCCACACCCCCCCTCCTCACTCCATACATACCTCCAGAGTCTGGCGCGACAATCTTCGGTGGACCGGGAACACGTCTGCACTCTTCAAAGCCAACCGTGAACTGAGGAAATGCCAGTAAGCTGTATAATGTAATAAATAGGTTTTTTTCAACTTTGATGAATATCTCAGGCATTTGGGGGAATTTTTTCACTAAATTTTCAACATGCAGGTTTTGGGACCCCACCTCATGAATTCTGTCACTGTCATTTTGTTAATCGGTCCGAAAGGTGATTTCACAGTCACTGTACAGAACCACCTTTCAGGACTGATTTATGAAGTGACAATGTCACAGTTCATGAGGTAGGCCCCCAAAAACTCTATGTTGAAAATTTGGTGAAAAAATTCCCAAAAATGACTGTTTTATGAGCCTGCGTTGCGCTGCTCCTACGCACGCTCATACGTTCACGAATTTTCAATATATTCACTCTAGATTTTCAACATTGCCATTTTACCACACCTACTTATGAGCAGTACAGCTGTTATTTTTCACATCTCGCCCAAAACATGTTTCCGCACATGTAGTACACAATGGCGCAGTCAGTGTACAAAATCAATGTCCGGGACAGATTAAGAAAATCACAGTGACACTGTTCATGAGCAGAGGTGTTAAAATGGCTATGTTAAAAATTTGGTGAAAAAAGTTCATTAAATGACTGTGTTACGAGCGACCATTGTGCAGTTTCCATGCACCCTCATAAGTTCAAGGATTTCTAATATTTTCAGTCCAGATTTTCACCACTGGCATTTTTCTATACTTCCTTATGATAAGTACAGATGTCATTTTTCACACCGTGGCTGAAACGTGTTTTCGCACTTCCAGCACAGAAATGCGTGGTCACTGTGGGAAATCACTGTTCGGGACAGATTAAGAAAATTACAGTAACACTGTTCATGAGCGAAGATTCCAAAATGCCTGTGTTGACAATCTGCTGTAAAAAATCCCCAAACTAATTGCATTACGGGTGTGCTTTGTGCAGTTTCTACGCACACTCGTGACTTCACCAGTTTTTTTAATATTTTCACTGCAGATTTTCAACATTGCCATTTTTTGCATCTCCCCATGAATAGTACAGCTGTCATTTTTCACATCCTGTTTGAAATGTGTTTTCGCACCTGTGGTACCAAATGGCATAGTCGCTGTGCAAAATCAGATTTTGGTTAATGCACCGATATTATCACCGTTCATAAGGTGGGGGTTACAAAAAACCCATGTTGAAAATTTGGAGTGAAAATGTCAACAAACGCCTGAGGCGTTAGGGTTTCCGACCATAACGCACCACCCTGTAGAAATTGACAGGCATCAGGGGTGTGACTTGGGATTGTCGCCTGTAATGCTCATACCATTCCACACCCTGCAGCCAGTGAGAGGCATCGAGGTGTGCCTTGGACTCTTCAACCCCAAAGTTCACCCCATTGTCCTATACAGCACCCATCTCACCGTATTTCCTGATGGAATGAGGTGAGCATAAGGACCAAAGACCCCAAAGCACACCGTGACGCTTGTCGGTGTCTACAGGGTAGGGTGTGGTGAAATGGTGTGACTGTTATGCCTGAAAACCCAAAGGCACACCCCAATGCCTGTCAGTCTCTGCAGGGTGGTGGTGGGGTTGGCTTCAGTTCAATACTTCGCTGCCATTCCTATTATGCAGCTCTCTAACTCCTACACTACCAATGCCAATGCCAGCAAGCAAACATTCAGCATTAACAAATGCTTGTTCATTTTGATTAGCAAAGGCCACTAATTAACTCTCCAACACTAATTTATGCCTTGAAAACAGACAGAGGGTGATAGGGGACTGAATTTCTTACTTGGAATGTTCTCTTTTAGAGTCTCTGATAAAGCATTCTGCATTGTCCAGATAGCCACACTTTTGATCTCTATGCTCCCAGAGGGCTGAGTAATCACTTTTCTAATGAGTTAGTTTTGTCTCCACTGTGACTTTTTCTTTTTTGGTAAACATTTGTTTTCAAGTTCTTCAAAGGATCCCAGTACCTAATTTAATCAGATATGCTTGCAGACAAATTAATGGGACCTGATAACAATCATTAACTTTATTCTGTAGTTCAAAAATCAGCTTTAATTGGCTTAAGGAGTTGTGTTTATTGACTGGGTTTAAATATTTGCATCACTTAAGTCCTTTCGGTACTGCCAGTGCTATTCCCAATTATCAGCTTAAAATGCATCCTGTGGTCACAATAAATCCCTTTTCAGTTTCACAAACCCTACCCATCCTAATTGTCAGTGTGTGTGTGTGTGTGTGTGTGTGTGTGCGTGCGTGCGTATGCCATGGTGTGTTCATATAGAATTAGGATGGTTACTTTAATTGTAATTGTCTATACAGGGAAAGGGTATATAAGGAAAAAAAACTGCTGCTAACCGCTTCTAACTTTTATGGTGAAAAAGTACCACCTATGTAAAATATACAGAATAACAGATGGGGTATTGTGTATTACAAGAATTTTACACATACCCACGAGGTGGTGGTGGATGCTGCATAAACCCTGAGAGCAAAGTCTGAGGGGTTTATACAAGCATCCAACACTGACATTGTGAGTACAATTCAAGTTTTATACACTTCCCCATGTCTTGTTTTATATAACTGCTGTGCAACATTTTTTAGCCACAGCAGTTATATAAATTGATATCCCTGCTGGTAGCTGCGGTAAGGCTGAAGCGGGGAGGCATTGTGCACATGCGTGGAGTGAGGGAAACCCAGCGCATGTTTGTTATTATATCCAGCTTGTTATAACAATGAATTAAAACTGGGTTTTGCTAGGGAAGAAAACAGTCTACAGTTATCTATTTTTACTGCATGCTCTATTGACTATCCCCTACTGTATATATACACCACACTACAGTAGCGTTGAATAAATTAGGTAAATAAATCATGTAATTTAAGCAATAATCCACTGCAGCAGTGGTGCATTGTGGTGGGACAACAGCCCACCTCGGTGGGTTGAAGTATGAAGCTGAAGGTGGAGTGCTTCCACCAGCTCAGAATGGCCATTATCCCACCACAATTCAGCCTCCCCCCAAACACACACCCTGGAGTGACTTATTGCAACTATGAAATGAGTGCACACTGAATCACATTAGGGACAATAATAAAATACTACAAAAATTTGTGTAAATTTTTTGAAATACACATTACTAAACAAATGCCAAAAAAAATTAAAAATGGTCCCTCCTGAAGTTGCATCTGAGGGGATTTGAAATGTAAATAGTTTCTAAAGCAGTTCTAAATATTTAAAACATTCATAAATAGATAAAAATGTTAAACAAGTGTTGTGAACATTTTTTAAGGGAGGTGGTAAGTGATCACTATTGCATGTTAATTGCATACATTTTTTTTGGGAGGGGTGAGGAAAAAAACATTTAACAGGGGGTTCAAAATATTAATCAGGAGTCCTTTCGTTAGCTCATTTAGATCTGTCATTGCATAAATTCAGCTGGATGTTACTGTGCAAGGTCAAATATTGAGCGAGACCAATTGGATACATTTCTGTTTTCTGGTTCTGTCAGTGGTCTGTGTTGCTGAGTGTCTTCAGTGTGTACCAGGCTCCACAGAAAGGAATGCAGTTGTTCCTGTTCGCAGTGGCTGTGCTGGAGGATGCACACGCTCAGTTGCAGTAGAACTGTAAGATGCTGCAGGCTGATTTAGTATGCCAGTTCCTGGTTCAGGCACAAATGTTGGCATTTGACGAGAAGGAGCAGTAGGTGGTGAAGTGGAGCATGCTGCGCTCATAGGCTGCACAGTTGGGTCAGCAGGCAGTCTGCATGCTGGTTGCTGTTGCCTAGATCAGGTATGCAGCCACTATATGCACTTCTGAACTGTCTAACGTCACTCTAACTCAATGGTTTATAGCTTTAAGAAGAAGAAAAACTTGATTGTAACAAAAGGCACGTTAGCACTGCAGCATGTTAATGGAAATTGAAAGTTTGCACATAGATATGTCTATGAATACTGCACTAAACTATCAAATTGCAATCTTTTGCATTGTGGCATTTCTACAGTAGTAAGCTACCTAACCAGTGTGCCCTTAAACATTAGGACTAGAAGTACACCTCACATTTTGTAGAGCCAGTCACTCCACTCAGGAGCACTGCCTCAGCATCAGTGAAGTGCACCTAGCCTGTTTGTTATAAAATGATGTTTTGTTAGGGGCTGCTCATAGTTCTGATTCCTGTGGTACAGAGGTTACTGCTGAACATGGGATGGCTTCGCTGCTTTACTTCCCTGCTAAAATGCGTGATCATGCTCTGCAATCCTCAATAATCGTGTCCCAATAGCTGTGCAAAGAGGACTCATAGTGGTGACCAGCAATAGTCATCATGACTTATGTGTGCTTCAAGACCTGCTGATGGTGGGGGTGGACGACCATCAACTGGAGGCTACGGTTGCTGTAAACAGTAGCAAGGTTAGTCAATTTGCAGATTCTGGGCAGCATACTGGCAAGGATATTCTTGCCCATGGTTTTCTTAATGAGCTAATTACTGTAGTTTCTAACTTTAAATGTGACTAATGCAGTTGACAGGAGTGGCACCAGAAAGCTGGGGCATCCAGCGGTAGGTTTTTTTATTTTTTGTAGTTAGTTATGCTTCTGTGCTCCAATGGTCCTCTCATTCTGGGGGAGCCCTAGCCCCATCATCCTGGTATCCACCGTCTGGCACTAGCTAATATCCCCCTAGCAGGGTCGGCAGAGGGGGCCCTCCCCTACCGAGACAAGATCAGTGTTCGCACTGTGGCTAGTCAGGTATGGGGTCTGCAAGCTCCCCCATCATCTGCTAGGAGCTATTTTCTGGTTTTCTTGTGCCCCCACAGTTGCACAGTGTGCAATGATTCTGCAAAAGGGTCATGGATGTTCCTGCGCACATCCCCGTCATGTGTCTGCCGCACACCACATCCATACTGTAGTGGCTCCATGGCGCCAAGCCCCAGCCTCTGCGAGGGGTCAGGCATGCACCGGCCACTGAATTCCCCCCCAGGAGATGGAAAACAGTCCGTTGGATGCTTGCTCCATCTCCATCCCTGCCAACCCCCGGCGGCCCATGCTCATTCCCGAACATGGGTCACTGACGTAGCGCAAGGTAAGGCGCCAGTGCCTCAGCCCTCAGCACCACCAGGCTGGACCACAGTGGTAGTTTTGAAGCATACATTTTCAGTGGTCAGATCAGGTTCAGAGGATCACCAACTAGTTTCCCTGTGAAACCCCAAAACTGAATTTGATATGGTTCGTGAGGGTCATTGTAACTGTTTGTTGCCTTGTTGAAGGCATTAACACATATTGCAGTTTGTATTCATCCACTTGTACTTTAAAAGAGCTTGGTGGTAGTGACCAGAGTCCCTCCGTGCCATGACAGGTGAAGAAAAGGTGGACATCCAGCCAGACTTTTCTGACCAGACCTGTTGTGGTGCTTGTGTTAAGAGCAGGGCCATCAAACAGTTACAGTGCCAATGCTCTCCCCATGAAAGGCTGCTCGAAAGCCTGCAGTTCATTTAAGTTAATTCCATTTTCTTAATTTCTGTCTTACTTCTATCATTTTAACATTGTAAAGGGGTTCTTGGTCTCATCATTCAGCCAATCATGGTTAGCCTGACCATAGATGACAAGGTGAATCATTCATTGGTCAGGTACATACACCTTAAATGTTAACATGCCAATATGAGCTCAGGTCCCACCACTTTCTCTCTTTCTTATGTGGAAGCCACTCTCTGGCTGCATCTTTTATAGAGTGTGTTCTGGGCCATAAGAGACTTACAGGTGAAAAGTTGGGAGCTTACTAATTAGGAGAAGGCCAAACCTCTCCTGTTTTTGGGTGGCTGGTCCAAAAGTTTAAGCACTGTTTTCTTTTGTTACTTTTATGTTGGTGCAATAAAAGGTATCAAACCATTTGTTTCTGGATCTGTTTTTTAATGCAGTGTGAATGGTTTCACAAACTCAAACCTGGCTAATATACAGACATTATATCATATTATACATTTATTAATGTTGCTGAGGTACTCCTGGTGTGTGGCCAAAATCAGAATCAAATAGTTATCGTACCAGTACTCCCCCACCCAAAAAAAGGCTGCTAGAATGTCTGAAATTCATTTAAGTTAATTCCATTCTCCTGTCTTTATTCCACCATTTCAGCATTTTAAAGTGACTCTTGGTCTCATCATTCACTTGAATTATGATTAGCCTACTGACTACAAAGTGACCCCCTTATCAGTCAGGTACCTACACTTTGAATTTTAACATGTCAGAATGAGCTGAGGTCTAACTACTTTTTTCTCTTTCATGTGTGAAAACCACTCTCTGGCTTCATTATCTACACTTTTTCCATCACGTGGGTTTGGTGTGCATATTTTATGGAACACATACAAACAGAGGTGGCACAGCTGGTTAGCACAACTGGAACAGTACTCCGGGTGGCCTGGATTCAAGTCCCAGCTGAGGCACTTACTTCTTTCTCTCCTCTGTTTGTATGTGTTCCATAAAATATGCACACTACAGCCACATGATTGAAAATGAAGTAATTATTTGTGCAGCACCAGGCTGTGCATTGGAAAAACAGTAATATGTGCTCCGGGATGGACCAGGTTCCAATTGCCTTGATGGCACAGCAAGTTAGCGCAACCAGAATGGCATTCCAGGCATCCTGGGTTCAAGCCTCAGCTGAGACACTTACTTCTTTCTCACCTCTGTTTTTATATGTTCCATAAAATATGCACACTGTACCCACATGATTGAAAATGAAGTATTTATTTGTGCAGCACCAGGTTGTGCATTACAGAAAGAGTAATGTGTGCTCCAGGACATCCAGGTTCCAGTTGCCTTGGTGGCACAGCTGGTTAGCATGACCAGAACAGTTTTCCCATCAGCCTGGGTTCAAGTCCCAGCTGAGGCATGCACTTCTCTCTCTCTCTCTCTCTCTCTCTCATCTGTTTGTATGTGTTCCATAAAATATGCACACCACACCCACCTGATTGAAAATGAAGTATTTATTTGTGCAGTACCAGGTTGTGCATTGGGGAAAGAGTAATGTGCGCTCTGGTGGCCCAGGTTCCAGTGGCCTTGGTGGCACAGCTGGTTAGCATGACCAGAACGGTATTCCAGTTAGCCTGGGTTCAAGTCCCCTCCCCTCCAGCTGAGGCACTTACTTCTTTCTCTCCTCTGTTTGTATGTGTTCCATAAAATATGCACACTGCACCCATGTGATTGAAATTGAAGTATTTATTTGTGCAGTACCAGGTTGTGCTTTGGAGAAAGAGGAATGTGTGCTCTGTGTCGGCCCAGGTTTCAGTTACCTTGGTGGCACAGCTGGTTAGCGTGACCAGAACAGTATTCTGGGTGGTCTGGGTTCAAGCCCCAGCTGAGGCACTTACTTCTTTCTCTATTTGTTTGTATGTGTTCCATAAATATGCACACTGCACCCATGTGATTGATAATGAAGTAATTATTTGTACAGCACCAGGTTGTGCATTGGAAAAAGAGTAATGTGTGTTCCAGGATGGCCAAGGTTCCAGTTGCCTTGGTGGTGCAGCTGGTTTGCGTAACTGGAATGGTATTCTGGGCAGCCTGGGTTAAAGTCCCAGCTGAAGCACTTACTTCTTTTTCTCTTTTGTTTGTATGTGTTCCATAAAATATGCACACTGCACCCACGTGATTGAAAATTTAATAACTATTTGTGCAGTACCAGGTTGTGCATTGGAGAAAGAGTAATGTGTACTCCATGATGGTCCAGGTTCTAGTTACCATGGTGACACAGCTGGTTAACATGACAGGAATGGTATTTCAGGTGGCCTGGGTTCAAGACCCAGCTGAGACACTTACTTCTTTCTCTCCTCTGTTTGTATGTGTTCCATAAAACATGCACACCACAGCCACATGATTGAAAATGTAGTAATTATTTGTGCAGCACCAGGTTGTGCATTGGAGAAATCAATCAATCAAAATCAATCAAAATCTTTATTTATTCAGGCTGACATCATTGAGCGAAGCTCATTTACAAGATGGACCTGATAGGTCAAAAACAACATAAAGGTACAGTAACATACATATACAAATAGAGAGAAAAAAACAAAAACTTTAAAAATAAACAGGTACAGTAATATAAACATATATACAAGCAAGGTAGCTAGTGGTTTTGGGCCCCAAAGCAGAGTAAATCAGACAGATTTGATTAAAGTATTGGTAAGGTATTGGGAATGTGGAACTGGTCTGGTGTGTTGTAATTGGATAGTTGCTTAAGCAAATAGAGATGGGGGAATACAAAAGGAAATGGCAATGAATTGCAAGAGATGTTATAGCTAAGGTTTAGCAAAAGCATATAAAAGGAGATAAAAAGAAAAGGGGGTAGAGGGTAAGAAGGGACTAGGCTTTGTGAAAGCAGTTGCATATCTCGGGAAAGAGACTTGTGTAAAGCTTTTTAAAGGATGCTATAGGAATAAAGGTGTTCAACTTTAGGGTCTTCTGCAGAGAATTCCAGGCAGATGCTAAAAAAGTAGCTGATTGCGGATCTCCCATGCCGGGTACAGGCTTTTGGTATCTTCAAGGTGATGAGGCTATTGCTTCTTAGGGCATATGACCTAGATGTAGCCAGAGTAAAGCAATCTGAAATATAGGATGGAAGTTTGTTTGACAGAGCTTTGTAAATCCATAAAGCAGCATTTTTGTTCCTCCTAAGGTGTAAGGATGTCCAGCCAACAGCAGTATAGTAAGAGAAACAGAAGAGTACAGAAAGAGTAATGTGTGCTCAGGGATGGCACAGGTTCCAGTTACCTTGGTGGTGCAGCTGGGTAATGTGATGGGAACATTATTTCAGGTGGCCAGGGTTCAAATCCCAGCTGAGACACTTACTTCTCTTTCTCTCCTCTGTTTGTATGTGTTCTATAAAACATGCACACTGCACCCACATGATTGAAAATGTAGTAATTATTTGTGCAGCACCAGGTTGTGCATTGGAGAAAGAGTAATGTGTGCTCAGGGATGGTACAGGTTCCAGTTACCTTGGTGGTGCAGCTAGTTAACATGACGAGAATGTTATTTCAGGCAGCCTGGGTTCAAGTCCCAGCTAAGACACTTACATCTTTCTCTCCTTTGTTTGCATGTGTTCCATAAAATATGCCCACCACACCCATGTGATTGAAAATGAAATATTTATTTGTGCAGTACCAGGTTGTGCATTGGAGAAAGAGTAATATGTGCTCTGGGATGGCCCATATTCCAGTTGCCTTGGTGGTGCAGCTGGTTAGCATGACCAGAACGGTATTCTGGTCGGCTTGGGTTCAAGTCACAGCTGACACACTTGCTTCTTTTTTTCTCTCCTCTGTTTGTGTGTGTTTCATAAAGGGTCCAACTTGAACAGGTCTCCCTGTTTAAATACTTGGGGATCTCATTTGGATCCATTCCTTACCTATTCTCTTCACATAAAGCTGATTAGTAAATATATTAACCCGAGGCTGGGTGTCCTGTTCAAGCTGCAAAATTTCTTGACTTCTCAAGCTAGACTGGCTGTTGCAAATCATGTTTTGCTGTCAACAAGGAATTCTTTTATTTTTACAGAATTAGCTAGCTCTGACGTGTCTTTACTGACAACTACTTTTCATGCTGTTTGTAGATTTGTTTTAAAACCCTCATATCAAACACCATTGCACTTTTTATTACTTAGCAGGTTGGTTACCTCCAAAGTTAAGTTTGATATGCTTACACAACTGGATGAGATAATATGAGATGATGCTTGTGTAACTTGATTTGTTTTGTGGCTTTCTGCCTCTCTATCCATGGGATATACCACCCTGTAGGGGTACGATGCAAGGAACCCTAGAGGAGGGTTCCCCCCTACAGGTGCTGGGAATGAATGCGTCAGCTAAAGGTAGGTTAGGAAGAAGCCCATGGGGAAGAGAGACGAGCCGCTGGAGGAGGAGGGGTGGATGGCAGACAGCGGAAAAGAATCCTGGCATGGCCCAGGATGTTTGTGACCTTTTAAACTCGATGGAGGAGTGATGCTGTTGCCCCACCCATCGAACCACAGGCTTAAAGCCCTCCCATTGTTTATACAACTTAAATTGTCCGACAAACACAGTTTTTAAGACTGGTGACCGAGTCTGCCTTATTTTCAATGTATCATCCCAAGAAGGCTGTAAGATGACTATGCTGTAATGGAATACCTATATTTGTTATTCTGAATACAAATGCAAGGATGGGTATGTGCACTTTTTCTGTTAGTGCAGCAATAAACTGGAACAATATACCATGGTCTTTACAATATGGCCTAGGTCATGTCGCTTTTAAAATTCATCTAAAAAAATGTTATCTTTGCCAGTTGAAATGTGAGTTTTTCTAATTGATACTGATATTGTCAATGTATGTACAGTGCAATTTTTTTGTTTGTATTTTGTCCATATTTATAGTTGTTCATGTTTTGTATTGTTAATTTATGTAACATCTTGGCTGTTATCTATGGTCCTAGGTCATGCATGAAAAAGGCCCTTGACTCATTGCACTTACCTGTTTAACAAAAGTTAAATAAATAATAAATAAAATAAATACTAAAATATGCACACTGCACCCACGTGATTGAAAATGTAGTAATTATTTGTGCAGCACCAGGTTGTGCATTTGAGAAAGAGTAATGTACGCTCCGGGATGGCCCAGGTTCCAGTTGCTTTGGTGGTGCAACTTGTTAGCATGACCAGAATGGTATTCTGGGTGGCCTGTGTTCAAGTCCCAGCTGAGACACTTACTTCTTTCTCTCCTCTGTTTGTATGTGTTCTATAAAATATGCACACCTCAACCACGTGTTTGAAAATGAAGTAATTATTTGTACAGCACCAGGTTATTCATTGAAGAAAGAGTAATGTGTGCTCCAGGACAGCCCAAGCTCCAGTTGCCTTGGTGGCACAGCTGGATAGCGCAACCAGAACAGTATTCCAGGTGGCCTGAGTTCAAGTATTTTGTCCATATTTATAGTTGTTCACTTTTTGTATTGTTAATTTATGTAACATCTTGGCTGTTATCTGTGGTCCTGGGCCATGCATGAAAAAGGCCCTTGACTCATTGCACTTGCCAAGATGTTACTTAAACCCAGGCCCTCCATGTCAGCGCTCCCACTCAGATGTGCTACAGAGGACCTCCAAAAGTCTTCTGATAGCCCACCACAATATCAGAAGCCTAGAGCATAACTTCACTGAGCTTGAAGCCTGGATCACCCTTTACAAGCCTGACTTACTATGCCTGTCCGAAACCTGGCTAAAATCCTCTATACCCTGCTCTCACACTGCAATACCATCCTACAACCTCCTACAGAAGGACAGACCATCCTCCAAAAAGGAAGATGGCGTTGTCATCTTCAAAAACCACCTTCGTCTCACCACTCTCAACACGGATCCTCTGACACACTGTGAGTTGTTACATGCACTCCTTTCTCTTGGGGATAAAAAACTTCATATCATATGTGCCTACAACCCCCCCCCCAAAAGTGGCCTCACTGGCCTGGATGAGTTGTTAAACCAGACGTCTCTACTCTCTGGCAAAAATGAATCAATCTTACTAGGTAACATCAATCTAAACTGGCAAGGGAAATGCCAGACCACCTTGCTCACCAAAATACAGAGCCATAACCTACATCAACTTATCACTGAACCCACAAGGTGTGTCTCTCACACTCTTATAGACTGGATGTTAGCAAACCACCCCAAGCACATCCAGTCTGCCAGAACACTTGCAGACACCATCTCTGACCACTCCCCTATTTTCTGCATCTGGGGATCGACCTCCCCCCTTCCTGTAAAGCCACAACTCATCACCTTTCGAAACTATGCCAACCTGAATCAGCAACATTTTCTTCAAGATGTGGCCAGCACTGATTGGTCCGATCTCTACAGTGCTCCAGATGTCCAAACCACACTGGACATCTTTATCGCTAATTTCTCAGCACTACAAGACAATCACTCCCCTCCTATTACTCACCGTGCCAAGAGAAAACATACTAGATGGGTCAAAAAAGATCTACTAGCCAAGATAAAAGAAAGAGATAGGAGTTGGAGCTGTTTTAAGTCCTCTGGACTTCCAGGGGAGTATAACACCTATAGGATGTTAAGAAATACTTGCATAAAGGCAATAAGATCTGCAAAAAGCTCCTACTGCAAAAACCTTCTAACCAATTCCTTGAACTACCCCAAGAAGTTCTGGTCCCACATTAAAACTTTCCTGGGATCCACTCAATCATCTACTCCTAATGATATGGTCCTTAATGGAACTCACTGCGACAATCCTCTGACCTTTGCAAATTTCCTTAATAATCAGTTCACAGACCTAACGAAATTCATATCCTCCTTCCCCACCTCAACAAATACGTCTTCAGTTTCTTCTAGCAGAGCACCTCTACCCCCACCCTTTCACTTTAGAGCTGTTACCCCGAAGGAGGCTACGCAAATTCTTAGTTCAGTCTCTGATAATACAGCCACAGGCTCAGATAGTATTGAGCCCAGTCTACTAAAAATAGCTGCATCTCTTATTGAAGCTCCTCTGGCCACATTATTTACCCTCTCCTTGTATCAAAGTAGCATACCTGACATTTGGAAGATAGCAAGAGTCACTCCTATTTGTAAAAAGGGTGACCCCAGTGACCCCTCGAACTATAGGGCCATAGCCATCCTGTCTGTGCTAAGCAAAATCTTAGAAAAACTAGTCGCCACCCAAACCTTAGAATTTCTGTCCAAGCAAGACCTACTAACAACAGCCCAGCACGGTTTTCGCAAAGGCCACAGCACCTCCACTGCACTGCTTAAATTTACCACAGACACTCTCTCTGCCATGGACTCCGGTCTTCTTACAGGGGCTGTCTTCATTGATATGATGAAAGCTTTTGACCTGGTGAACCACTCCCTTCTCTTTCCCACCCTACAATCCATGGGCTTTGCACCTAACGTAGTCAGCTGGTTCAGGAGCTACCTGTTAAACCGGGTCCAAGTTGTTAAGTTCAGCTCATCATATTCTCATAAGGTCACAGTGAATATTGGAGTACCCCAAGGTTCTATCCTGGGTCCACTCCTTTTTTCAATATTTATTAATGATATTACCTCCAAACTCTCTTCCTCCTCCTCCATACTCTATACAGATGACACTGTCCTCTATATCAATGCGAAAAATGTAACTGACATCAATCTACAGCTCTATTTCTGACTTCCAACGCATACAAACCTGGCTCTCGGATAAGAAACTTGTTCTTAATGAGACCAAAACCCAGTCCATGCTATCTGGTACCCCCTCAAAACTTAAATCTTATCAAAACAATTTCAGGGTCTCCTACTCAGATGGCTCACCCATTGGTGTAGTTACCTCTTTTAAGTACCTTGGAATCACATTGGATCAATCCTTAAACTTCGATCATCATATAACTAACATAGTGCACTTGAACGTATGTAGCCTCAGACCAAAAATGCAAGAAGTACAAGTCTGGCTTGACCTCTACAAGCCTGATGTCCTTGCCATCTCTGAGACCTGGCTTAAGGCTCACATACTGGATCATGAAATTCAGGCTCAGGGCTACAGTACCTTCCAAAAGGACAGGCATACTAAAAGGGGGGTGTACTTATTATGCAAAGGAAGCCCTCACAGTGTCACTCCTTAACCTACAGAAAAGTACCCCCTCGGACGGAGAATCTATTTTCATCTGCATAACCCTAGGGCACTCAAAATTACTCACAATTGGCTGTACCTACCGCCCACCTAGGTCTGTGCTCCAATCCCTTGAGGCCATCACAAAGATCACAGCCCAAGACGTCTCCTCAGAGCTTCTCATTCTAGAGGACTTCAACCTAAACTGGGCCCAGGACCCTAGCCAAGCCATTACAGCCCTGACCCTAGAGGCTGGTCTGGTACAGATGATCTCTGAACCAACTAGGCTCAGTTACAAAACAGGGAATCACACTACCCTTGACTGGGCTCTAGTGTCCAGCCCTCAAACATCCAGACAGCCGGAATAATGGCGGACTCCTTGAGTGACCACTCCCCAATATTCTGCATCTGGAAAAACAGAGCACCAAAGATCCAGCCCAGAATCCTTACTGCTCATGACTACTCTAAATTCTCTGAAGTGCAATTCAACCACTACCTATTCAGCCTGGTCTGGGGCCCAATCATGCTCCTCCCCACAATGGCAGAGGCCCTGGAATACTTCCAGAACCAATTATGCTCTGCGGCTAACCTCTTTGCCCCTCTAAAAAAACTAAGAATGAAAGGTAGCTGCTACAAATGGATCTCCCTAAACCTTAAAACCCTCATGATCACTCGGGACAAGGCTTGGAAGAAGTTCAAAATCTCCTCCCTACTGGTAGACCTTGAGGCTTACAAAGCCTTAAGAAACAAAACCAAGAGAGCCATCAAAATCGCAAAAAGGGAGTATGTCACGCACCTACAAAAATCCAGCCTAGGCAACCCTAAGCTATCCTGGCACCATGTCAATGGACTGATCAAGGGGAACAACAAATCTGATTTAGGCCCCATTGAGGTAAATGGTCAGCTAGTAAGCGACTTCCCTCAAATAGCCTTCTCCCTCAACAAACACTTACTAACCTTGATGTCTATAAGGTTTGTGTGTCTCCCACGCCTACTGCCCCAAACATAGATGAGCCTGCCAGCCTTGAACGGCCCTCTTTCCACCTAAGACTGGTGAAGCAAAAAGAGGTCCTAACCCTCCTTAGGGCCCTGAAGGTCAAAGGCTCTGGGAGGCCAGATGGAATAAACCCTTGACTACTAAAGGCTGGGGCCCCTTCCCTCCCTAGACCCCTGGCTTGGCTTCTAAACAGATCCCTATGGGAAGGAATCATTCCCGAACAATGGAAACAGGCTAACATGGTCCCAATACACAAAGGTGGCTCTAGGGAAAACATAAATAATTACAGGCCTATCTCCTTGTTCTGCAAACTAGCAAAGCTGCAAGAAAGATTACTCTACAGTCAACTCTGCGACTACCTGTAGGCTCACCAGCTTCTAGCCCCTTCCCAACATGGATTTAGACCCAATCATGGGACGGACACAGCACTAATCAACTTTACTAATGATGTACTCAGAGCTATGGACAGTGGGTTAACCACAGGTGCTGTATTCATAGACCTGTCCAAGGCATTTGACCTTGTTGACCACAAGCTCCTATTACATAAGCTAGACAAAATTAGCCTAGACCCCCGTGCTCTTAAGTGGTTTGGGAGTTACTTAACTGACAGGACACAGAGGGTTATCTGGAAGGGTGCCATATCTGACCCTCTACCCCTAAATGAGGGAGTACCACAGGGCTCAATCTTCAGCCCCCTCCTTTACTCCTTGTTTACCAATGACCTACATACCCACTGTGGTAGTAGCTCAGTTGTGTAATATGCGGATGACACCTTCCTCTATCAATCCTTGGGTGATACAGCAGCCCTAGGTCCCCTCCTCCAAGATGACCTCACCTCACTTGAGGTCTGGCTGAAGGAAACAAAATGGTCCTGAATGCTAGCAAAACCAAGGCGATGCTATTTGGGCCCAGATCCCTTGATCAAGACACGACCTCCTCCATGCAACTCACCTAACTCTCTGGCAGCTGCATTGAGGTAGTGCCCTCCTTAAAATAAGTAGGACTAACACTTGACCAATGCCTCAGTTTCAAGAACCATGTGGACCAGGTTACCAAGACCTTACACTGTAAACTTGGTACCCGATACCGTCTCAAGGACCAACTTATCCCTGAGGCCAGGCTCTCCACTGGTACGAGTGTCCTGCTTCCCACCCTGACCTACGCCACTCTGATAATACAAGGCATGGCTAAGCAAAGGGTCACTAGGATGCACATTTTGTACAACAAGGTTGCCCGTTTTGCCATACAGGACCACTCACGAAGTCATCACTGTGATACCCTGGCCCAGCTACGGTGGCCCTCACTGAATGCTCTCCTACAGTACCCTCTGCTCTGTCTGACTTACAAGCTGCTCAGACCATCTGCTCCACCTAGCATCATAGGAACCATAGCCACCAAACAGAACCCCCAGAGGCTGCGGACGTCAGGGCGTACACTGCTAGAAGTTCCCAAAATCAGGTCCAACGCTGGTGGCAGGTCTTTTTCCTACCTAGCCCCCTATCTGTGGAACCAGCTTCCTCCGCCAGTGCAGGAAGCCCCCTCACTTGCTAATTTCTGCTCCAGTCTAAAGTCCCACATGACTGACACCAGTACTTGCCGTTGTCATGGCTCATAAGACTCCCATACCCTTTTTCTCTCCGAGGGAACCTGTCAGGGTCCCTTCCCCTTTGACCATTCTATTGTTCTGCTTGGCAGCACTTCACCAGTATACTTGTCATCTGTTACTCATGTCTCGTATCCTTCCTAATCTCTACCTTGCACAGTTACTTGTTGATAACCAAGACTGTAACCTGCATTCTAACCTTTGTACACTTGATATCTGGTATCTAATTTTGTCTTGTTCTCTGTATTTGAACTTGTACTATTATCCCAGGTCACCCCTGAAAAAAGGAACCTTTGGGGCTCAGTGGGCCTACCTAGTTACCAAACTTTAATAAATAAATAAATAAAATATGTAAGTCTGTGAACTCCAAGCTAGGTGTAGCTTACTGCACTAGCTATGTTCTAACCCCCTCAGCAAGACTAGCTATTGCCTGTGGCATTCTCCTGCTGAGCCTAACTTATAGAATATCTTAATTTGCTGCCATACCTAAAACAAACCTACACAGGTGGGACGTAGCCTATAATAATATATGCTGATATGCTGTCGCTTCCCATAGGAGAAAACACCACTGCCTCCTCTACTCTGATCTTAATTGGCTATCACCAAATGCCGCCAGGCACTATTCCCTTGGCTCCCCCATAGACAGTATTATGAGGTCTCAAACACCCAAATCACTGGCTGAACTGCTCACTCCACAGACCTCCAACTATAGACTGTGCTCAATAGATAAATCATTCTTATGTGTACCAAAACACACAACTACCAAAGGAGCTAGTGCTTTTGCCTACCACGCTCCATGGCTGTGGATGTCCTTCCCTCTCGAGGTCCGCCTAGCACCCACCCATGACACCTTTAAAAAAGCACTCCATCACCACCTCATCTCATCTGACCAATGCTCCTGCTTTAAACCTCCTTAGCTCCCGGTCCTCCATCCCTGGCAGCAGTTCTTAACTTGTTTCCGCATAATACCACATTATGACACTTCCCATACGCTCCTCCCCAGGTTACCCTTATTCGACAGGCTTTCACTTTAAAACCTCACCTCAACTATCCCCTGCATCAAGCCCCCTTTTGCACTTATTCCCTCTGCTCCCCAGTCGTCTATTCTCCTGCACCTACCCTCTTAGCACTTATCAGCCCTGTTTCCCTTATCTTACCAGTCTGCTTAATTGTCTTCCCACAGGGTCCTATCTACTGCATGTCTATCTTCTTGTATTGTTTGCCCACTGTATTCTCTGATTTAGATTTATTCCTTTATTTTGTAATCCACACTGTCTTATCGCAAATATGCTTCATCCCTATGCTATAACTGTAAAATATGTTCTGTACCCGGTTCTCAACACCCTGTATCCTAATGCTGCAGAACCTGCTGTGTAACACTATTACTTATACCTTGCTGTAACCACCTTTTTTGTACATCTGCAATGTTTTACCCTGTAACCTCCCGGGTCGTGCCTGAAAATAGTCATTTCTATGGCTAGTTCACTTATCCGGTAAACAAAAACTAAATAAATAAAATAAACTTTAGGTTTTTTTTACTTTTAATTTTTGTCCTCTATTTGTTGTCGCCAGCTGCTGGGATCTACATCCACCTACCAAAACCCTTATGCCCACCACAGGAGTCCTTCAGTGATCCTACCCACCACCACCAGCCTTTGCTTGACAACCTTCACGGGGTACCCCAACCGTAACCCACAGCTTATTCCCCAAGCCTGGAGGAGATACTTCACTTGACAGTCAGGGCCCATGAGGAGGAGCTGGCGAGGCATGGGAGGAGTCGAAATGACCTTGCTGTGGCATGGGGGGGCAGGGTGGCTTCATCTGTCTGGTGCTTTTGGTGTTATTTTATCCCCTGCTATGCCCTTCCCTTATCCCACCCCAGGGTGTGATCCTGAGAGGTAACCTGGAATCCACCAGTTAGGGTCATTGGAAGAATGAGTAAGCCCTTCCCTACCTTTGGAACTCCCCTGCTGGCCCAACTCTGGGCAGGCAATCCATCTGCATTACTTGCCAGGTGAGTGGGTGCATGCTGACATGAGGTCAGCCCAGAGGGACTGCTTAGTCCTTCTTGCATGTCACACCCTTCCCTCTGGGTCAGCAGGGGGTAGTCATGCAAAGGAAGGAGGTGCCCTCCCTCCCCGAGGCAGGAAGTGTTCGAAGGACGACACTTTAAATTTTAACATGCCAATATGAGCTGAGGCCCCACTGCTTTATCGCTTTCTTAAGTGGAACCCACTCTCTGGTTGCATCTTTTACATAGTGTGTTCTGGACCATAAGGGGTTCATGGGTGACCAGTGAGGAGGTTACTAATTAAGAGAAGGCCACACCTCTCCTCTTCTGTAATGCAATGCTAAGGGTTCAGCAAGCTCAACCCTGGCTAATACATAGATATTTTATCATACTCTACCATTTTCTGAAATTTTGTTGGGGTGCCCCAGGTGTGTAACCAAAATCTGACTCAAACAATTTAGTACCAGTGCTCTCCCCCCTCAAAAAAACCTGCTAGAAAGCCTGCACTTCATTTAACTTAATCGTTATGTTTCTTTCAATAATTTTAGCATTTTAAAGGGGTTCTTCACATCATCATTTAGCTGAATCATGATTAGCCAGACCACTGACTACAAGGTGACCCCCTCATCAGTCAGGTACCTACACTTTAAATTTTTAACTTCCTAATATAAGATGAGGTCCCACCACTACTTTCTTTCTTTCTTGTTTGGAAACCCCCCACTGGCTGCATCTTTCGTTTAGTGGGTTCTGGTCCATAAGAGGCTCACAGGTGACAAGTGCAGTCCTTATTGATTAGGAGAAGATCACACCTCTCCTTTTCTTATGTGCAATGTTAAGGGTTTTCTTACTTTCTGTCTTTATTCCATCATTTTAACATTTTAAAGGGGTTCTTGGTCTCATCAGTTGGTTGAATTATGATTAGCCTGATCACAGATGACAAGGTGACCCCCTCATCAGTCAATTACAGTGCCTACACTTTAATTTATATGTATATGTGTGTATATATATATATATATATATATATATATATATATATATGGCCCGGATATTCAGAAAGGGTTGCGCATGGCGCAACAGTGTTGCCATGTGCAACCCACTGATGTGCCCCAGTGCGATATTCAAACGGGGATTGTACCTGGCACAAATCCCGATGCGCCGGAGCTCATCAGTAATGTATGCGGCACAGGTAGGGGGGCGTGCCCATGCATACATCCTGATATTCAGCCCGGGATGTGCTGAGCCCATGCATGCACAACCCCTACTTGCGCTGCACACAGGTGAGTCAAAAAAGAATGGAACAATGGCTGGCCACCCACAGGTGAGCTGCCTTATTGCAGAGTGCAACAGAGCAGCTGCCAGCTGTGGGTGGCCACCTGAGCTCCGGCTGCACTGTTGTGGCGGCGCTCCACCCATGCCTGATCACAGGCATCTGTGGTAGAAATAAACATCCAATATCCCTGGTGGTTCAGTGGACCGCTTCACGCCCAATCACGGGCCTAAGTATACAAAGTAAATGTCCAATATCCCTGGTGGTCCAGTGGACCACTACACACCCGATCACGGGCTTAAGTATTAACATTAAACCGTCCAATATCCCTGGTGGTCCAGTGGACCACTTCATGCCCGATCGCAGGCTTAAGTTTAATAATATCAACGTCCTATATCCCTGGTGGTCCAGTAGACCGCTACATGCCCGATCACAGGCTTAAGTATTAACATTAATCCATCCAATATCCCTGGTGGTCCAGTGGACTGCTTCACACCCGATCGCGGGCATAAGTTGAATAATATCAATGTCCAATATCCCTGGTGGTCCAGTGGACCACTTGCAGCCTGAACACAGGCATAAGCCTGCCACCCCGCCGCTCTCCGACTGACACCGTATGATAGGGCTGTACACCCATTGGTCTACAGCGTGAGACAATGGGTGTGCAGCCCGTACCATACTACATAGTCCACATATGTGAATGGATATATTCACATATCTGGATTGTGTAGTAGTGGTATGGCTGCACGCCATTGGCTCACACTGTGGACCAATGGGTGTACAGCCCTACTCATACGTGTCAGTTGGCGAGTGGTGGGGCAGGCGAGCGGTGCTGCTGCCTGCCACTGACCAGGGGAGGGACGGTGGGGCTCCAGTGGGTGGGTGGGGAGGGGGTGTCGCTGAACCACCAGGGATATGGGATGTGAATTTTATTCAACTTATGCCTGCGTCGGGTAACATTTCGTTTCCGCAAGATATAAGATAGTTACATTAATACTAAGCCCAGCGATTAGCTGCGAGCGGTCCACTGACCACCAGGGATATAGAACATTGATATTATTCAACTTATGCCCGCGATCAGGCATTGGGGCACTTTGCCGCGCTGTGCAGAGGGCGTCGGTCCCTGACAGCTGCAGCCTGGCAGGGCTCCAGGTGCAAGTCACCGGGGATTGGCACACCTGCATGCAAATGGGGCCATAATGACATGCAAATGGCCCCATTTGTGCCTTGCATGCATTATGGTCCCATTTGCATGTGCAGTTTTGAATATCGTGGATTTGCACCTAGCGCAACAGAACTTGTGCTAGCGCATCCCCATGCTCCACTCTGGCCACATGCGCTGGTGCAGTGCCACTGTGCCATGTGCACTGTGGGTGGCCAGGGTGCGATATTCAATGTTGCTGTGCCATGGCGTAGCTCCGTTGAATATCACTCTGTCAACGCCCCTGCGCAGCCAAGTTGTGCTGCGCCCAGGCTTGCGCTACAGCCTGGCACAGTCTGAATATCCAGGCCCTAGTATGTGGTTACCCTTTGTTATGTATAAAAATGAGCCTGCTCAAAATCCTTGTTAAGCACATTCTAAACCGTTATGCGCATTCTAAAGTGTTGTTATGCGCATTCCGAACAGTTGCTACGCACAGTTCAAAGGTCATACAATTTTAAATTTCTCATTTATTCTACACCAGCTACTTACTAACCTCCCAGTGCCCAAAGTCATACCTTTTACCTTTCAAAAGTCAGGAAATTTGATTTTGATATGTGAGTAGAACAAAGAAATGGCAAGATTTTTTGTTTTCACTTCAGTGGGGGTCTATCACTCTAGTGTAAAAAGCCATATACTATAAAAAATAAAATATGGTCAACCACATACAACTCTGCATGTGTTTTCATCTTGGGGTTGAGATGACAGCATGGACCTCTCGAACTTCACTCTCGAGGTTCATATGCTGTCATCTCAACCCCTCGATAGAAATACAGCCTTGTTGTGTATGGTTGCCCATACATTATTCTCTCTCTCTCTCTCTCTCTCTCTATATATATATATATATATATATATATATATATATTCTATGCAAAAAACTTTGTCAATGCATCATTTTGGGTTAAAACACAAAAAGTCAGGAAATGAGACCTTTAGGGTTGCCCCCTCCCTCCCTTCGTTGACCCGCCTATCATCCTGAGATTGACAGCTGATGGAGTGCATCATTGGCGTTGTGAGACTTAAATGTCACCCCATTCCATGTGTAATCATATTGACAAGCCACAGGAAAGAAGAATGGGGTGACATTTAGGCCTCACAACCCCATGACACACCCTGTCAGCTGTTAATCTCAGGATGATGGGTGGGTCCACAAGGGGGGGAGGGGGCAACCCTAAAGTTCTCATTTCCTGACTTTTTGTGTTTTAACCCTAAATGATGCATTAATGAAATTTTTTGCATAGAATTTCCTTACTTTTTGAGAAAGACTAGAAAAGTACAAAGTTACGAAAGTTGGGGGGAGCAAGGGCCCTTCGGGTCCCACGCTCCCACCTACTTGTAAATGTCTGTGTAAGATAAGAGTATAAGTACTGAATATCATATGTATTGCTGGGAGCACATATGGGTGGGAGCTTGGGGCCCGAAAGCTCCTACCATATTGAAAGAAAGCAAAGTGTCAGTCATCAGACTGACATAATTCAATACCTCTTTACATGTTAGACACGTAACCACTGAAAAGTACCTCCCTGACAGCAACGCTAGCCACCCTATAAATGTGAAGCCAGTACCCCAATGCAAAATGCCATATGCAAAACAGAAAGTGTGTCATGCAATATGTCTGCAGCAAATTAATTTTCCAACACCTAGACACCATAATTCACATGTACAGGACATCTCCTGAAGACCCTCCAAATTTCAATGTAAAAGACAAAACCATTTCCGAGATATAACATGTGAAAGTTTGAGCTTTTCATTCACTGGAGTGGCAGTGTTCCACACCTGTTAAGATTTCATACACCTAACGACTGAAAAAGTACATCCATGGCAGTAAGGCTAGCTACCCTACAAAATTCAAGCCATACCACAATGGAAAATGCTGTTCGCAAAATGTAAACTGCGCCATGCAATATGTCCACAAAAAATTATTGTCTGACATGTAAATATCATAATTCCCATGTATAGGACATCCTGTGAACACCCTCCAAATTTTAAAGTAAAAAGACCAAACCGTTTCCGAGATATTTAAAGTTAAAGATTGTTAAAATTGGCCTATCTGTTGCATTAAAATCTGGCCATCTAGTCCCTCCCTCGAGATCAAAGATCATGTTCAAAGAATCTTGCAATCAAAAAATTTGCAGGCTCATGATCAAAGAATTTGCAGGCTCGCGATCAAAGAACAAAAAATGGTGAAAGTCAAATTCTACACATAAATACATGAAACCACTGGCATGGTTCAATGAAACAAAGCCCCCTGAGTAAAACCCACCCTAGTTTGTGTTTCTAGGTCACCCCTGGACTGAGAAATAAATAGTTTTCATCTGGCCATCTGGTCGTCACCTTGCAATCAAAGATCGCAGTCAAAGAATCTTGCGATCAAAAAATTTGCAGGATCGCAATCAAAGAATTTGCAGACTCGCGATCAAAGAATAAAAAATGCTGAAATTCAAATTTTACACATTAATACATGAAACCACTGGCATGGTTTGATGAAACGAAGCCCTCTGAGCAAAACCCACCCTAGTTTGTGTTTCTAGGTCATCCCTGGACTGAGAAATTAAATTTTGTCATCTGGCCATCTGGTCATCACCTCGCGATCAAAGATCGCAGTTAAAGAATCTCGCGATCAAAGAATTTGCAGGCTCATGATCAAAGATCATTAACGAGCCACAACCAAAGAATAAAAAAGTGTAAAACTCTATTGTTTGACCATTTTGAAGAAAACCAACTGGCGTGGCTCAATAGAGGGAAGACCCCTGAGTAAAACCCACCATAGTTTTGCTGCAGCATTCCCCCCTGAGCCAAGAAATTTCAATTTTTCCAGACGGAAACTAAAAACAAGATGGCGGCCATTGCGATCAAAGAATTTCTCGTGGTCAAAGATTCTTTGATCTTGAGCCTGCAAATTCTTTGATCGTGAGGAGGGACCAGATGGCCAAAACCCCATTCTTCGCTCGCAAAATAACCATATAAATTTTCCCATAGACTCATAATGGAAAATTAAAAGTTTAATATCTTTTGAATGGATTAATATTTTTTTCACCAAACAAAAAGCGACATGTTCCTTGACCAAAGCTCTTTCAGATGAGCCAAGGTGCAGAGTGGCATGGCACACAATGGCTGTGCAGCACCATGGACAAAATCTGAAAAAAACTGCTCACATAACTGGTGGAAAGTGCATTTTTCAACATTTTGGTGAGCAAAAACCGTAAATCCGACCCAAACAAAATTTGGCAAATCAAGAGATCTACCATGCCCCACTGCGCATACCAAATTTCATGCAAATTCGTTGCACAGGTCCAAAGTTATTATTGCACAAAATTTCAAGTTGAACACAGAAGTGCCTTCATAACCCTAAATATAGGGGTGCGACCACGTCCCTATAATGTATATCTATATATAGTAGCATTTTTCCCATTTTCTCCCTGTAACCTGTCCCCACACCTCAGACGTGCATGTGCATTTGGAGGCATGTGCACACCACATGTTGAGGTGCCCTTCCACTACATGTCTCCCCCTCTGCCTATGCTGACCACAGGACCTCCACCCGGTGGCAGCGGGACTACGGGGGGTGGCGGCAACCACCCCAGGAGAGGAGAGCTGCCTTCCGGCTGCTCAATCCTGCTCTCACCCACCCCTGTGCTGGTTTCCTGACAACCCAAGTCTGTTCCTGAACACTGGTCGATGGCATGGCATGAGGTAAGGCTTCCAGCCCCTCAGCCCTCTGCTCCAATGGGCTGGCATCCTATACTTTAAATTTTAACATGCCAGCATGAGCTGATGGCCCACTGCTTCCTCTCTTTCCTGTGTGGAAACCACTTTATGGCTGAATCTATTACATAATATACATATGTAAAGAAATGAGTACAAATGGTAAAGGGTTAAAAAATGAAAATTTATATTAAAGACAGCTACTAATTTAAATGACTATCTCTTAAAGGGCACATTAGGACTCTTTTTTTATTTCTCTGTTTTATATAATATAATGTGTGTTTGTGTAGAATGATAGATGTCTGTGAATTGTTTCATGTTTTTAAAACTCAGGTATGTGCACTTAAATCTCTTGATACTCATATAGATATTAAAACTATGCTTCCTATGCGTAGTGTCTGTTTATGGCAAATTAGAATAATGGATCTTTCACAATGGTTAAAAAGCAATTTAACTGTAAGCCAGTTGTGTAAATTTGAAAAACCTGCATGAATTAATTATATAATGCAGGACTGCCCCTTTTTAACTGGACACTAGCATACCAGCTCTGCCTCTGACAAAGGGGTAGGGGACCTCGATGCATAGGGGAGTTGGCAGTAACAGGTCCATCAGAGCATGGTATTATAACCAAGTTCTTTGTAAATGTTTGCTGAGCACTTGAACTTTATTGTGGGTCTTTCTGCAAAAAAATTTGTATTGTATCATTGTTTTTGTGTGAATTGTCCTTTTTAAAGATTTTTTTATATAGTGTTGTGGCCCATAAGAAGCTCGCAGGTGATCAAGGGTGAGCTCACTAATTAGGTGTAGGCCGCACCTCTTCTGTTCTTTAATGCAGTGTTAAGAGTTTAGCAAGTTCAACCCTGGCTAATAAAATTTCTGTCTATCATTTTCAATACAGTTTTCTTGAATTTTCCTGGGATGTTCCTGGCAGGTATACCTCCCCGACAGCGACACCATTACAGCGAACAACGTCGATGCCGACAACATCAACAGTTTACTGTAATGGTGCACCAAAAACCTGGGCACACTGTCTCCCAGTCCTACACCGCCTCTCTGAATCAACTCCAACTCAGAGTTGATTATATTTAGTACAGGGGTTGCCAGGGGGAAGGGCCCCTCGCATGGGGGGTTTGGGGTGAAGCCTCCTGACAGAAACAAGGACCGGGTTTCCATACGGATTTATGTCGACTGCAACTTGCGGTCGACATAAATTCCATCACTGTGATGCTGGTTGACAAAATTGTTGTTGAAATGGCATCGTACAGCATTCCTGGCATGTGGCCAAAATCATAATTAAACAGTTACAAAACCAATGAAAAGCTGCTTGAAAGCCTGCAGTTCATTTAATTCCCTTTTCTTACTTTCTGTCTTCATTCCATCATTTTAAAATTTTAAAGGGGTTCTTGGTCTCATCATTCGGCCAAATCATAATTAGTCTGACCACTGACAACAAGATGCACCCCCACCCCGATTGTTCAGGTACCTACACTTTAAATTTTAATATGCCAATATGAGCCAAGGTCCCACTGCTTTCTCTCTTTCATGCCTGGACACCACTTTCTGGCTGCATCTTTAATATAGTTTGTTCTGGCCCATAAGAGGCTCACAGGTGACCAGTGGGGAGCTTACTAATTTGGAGAAGGCTAGACCTCCCCTGTTCTTTACTGCAATGTTAAGGGATTAGCAAACTCAACCCTGGCTAATACACAGTGATTTTATCATATTTCTTTTACATTTTTCTTGGGTCTATGTGATAACAGCGAATGCCTAAAGGCGATCGACGTTATCGCTCAGTCAGAATGCCGAACACATTTTCAGCACTCTGACAACCCTGGCACACCAGCACAACAGTGCCAGAACATATTTTTACTACTTTCTGTGGGGGGCTGTGCCCCCCCACACCCTCCTAGCAGGGTTTTTTTGAACCCTGCACCCTCTACCTATGATTTCAATTCCAGGGGTATGTTGGGGGTCAAAGTAGTAAAATAAAAAGGTTTGGTCTGGGCGCACTAAAAATCGCACCAGCGCCCGGACCCAAACCCGTACCTCACCCACCCCAAACATTAACCAATCCCCAACACCACGATACAGCTCAACTGGCAACTGCAGTGCCACTCCCTACAGCCTCTCCACCCCCTCCCAGCCCATGCTCACCATGCTCACTCCCACCCCCCCGCGTGCATATGTATAGTGACACCCTGTCACCTAGTTCGCCCACCCCCTCATCCGATCACCCTACCTGTCAGTCGCTATGAGTGAATTGCGCAGGGAAGGTGTCACCATAATGGACGGTGCCCTTCCTCATGCGCCCACTTCATGGGTTACCATTTTTCTTAAATTTTGTAGGGGTGCCCCTGGTGTGTGGACAAAATCGCTATCAAGCAGTTATTGTATCAGTCTCCAAGTGGGACCACTCCTCATATTGGCATGTTAGATTTCTAAAAAGAGTTCTAATTTGTCTTATAAGAGATAAAGGTATCAAACTATTTGCTTATGGATCTGTTCTTACAAAGCCCAATATGCAACTAAATTAATTCTGTATGTCATTATAAAAAATAGTCTTTTAAATTGCTAGCTGTATTTAATACAAATTTTAATATTGTAACCCTTTACCATTTGTGCCATGTTATTTACAAATACACACTATATAAAAGATGCAGCCAGTGGAGGGTTTCCATACAAGAAAGAGAGAAAGCAGTGGGATCTCATCTCATACTGGTATGTTAAAATTTGAGTGTAGGTACCTGACTGATGAGGGGGTCACCTTAATATTTGTGATCAGGCTAATCATGGTTCTGCCAAATGATGTGACCAAGAACCCCTTCAAAACGTTAAAATGATAGAATGTAAGAACACGGAATTTAAATGAACTGCAGGCTTTCAAGCACCATTTGGGGGCACTGGTACTATAACTGTTTGATTCTGATTTTGGCCACACACCAGGAGCACCCCTGCAAAACGTAAGAAAAATGTGTAAGAAATATAACAAAATCTCTGTGTATTAGCCAGGTTTGAGCTTGCTAAACCTTTAACATTGCATTAAAGAGCAGGGCTGTTCCAGATGTTTTTTCAAGGTCAGCTTTTGGTATACAGGGGGTGGTGGGCAGCTTTATCTGTACTGTGATGTCTCAGTGTTTTTAGTATACCAAGGAACACAATGTTGGAAGTGATAAACTCTGTGTCCTGCATTACACAAAAGCCCTGGTTAATAAGAGGATTACTCAGGTGTCTGTTTATGTCTGCTCACAGGGAGGCGTAATATGGCATATTGTACATTTCTCCATGGCTGTTTTTATTAGAAGCATATAGATCATGAAGTACAGTGTTTGGTTCAGGTTTTGCCATGGTTTCAAAGTTGGGAAATGTTTTATTCCTTTCAGCTGGTCAGTAAACTGATTCATGGTCCAATTACTGTAGTTTGTCTCTTGTTATTTGCTTCGTTTCTGTACATTTCTAAGTCACTCATTAGGTTTTCAGTCACAATACCACGACGATTGATGATACTTAACACTTACATCAGGCTGCAGTATTTTGTCTACTCATTTCATAACTTGGAACACATCCTTTTTTTTTTTTTTGCTGAGAACTCCTGTTATTGTACTTAAAACATATTATTTCCACATAGAACCTGAAAATAGAACACAGAGAACTCTGGCTCAGATAAAGAGATTACAATGAATAAGCAGGAAGTTTTAAAGAGATTGTGTACTGCCTAAAACTAATATTAGTTTTTAAAAGCAGTTAACCATTACTATTTATATCTTAAGTACTTTCTCTTTTCCCTTTGGGTAATTATAAGATTGTTTACCTGATGTCAGTAGGTGTGATGTGTGGGACAGCACTCTGCCTGGCAGCTGACATATCTTTTCCCCACACTGCATCATCAGCAGTGCACCCCTCACTAATTGTGACATCACTGCTGCTAAGGAACAGCCACTCAGTGACTGCCAGGTCAGTCACCTGTAATGTCACTGACAGTGAGATCACAATGCTGATGGTGTAATGGAGGGATAGAGATAGATACATCAGCTGCCAGGCTAAGAACTGTTTCTCACATCCAGCACAATATTATCACACAGAAGACTTTCTCATGAGTGAAAGGAAAAAGAAAAATAATTCAAAAATAAAAGGTTACAACTGACCACTTCTTAGAATTTGTATTATTTTCCTGTCTGCCTGTTTGGACTCCACTAGCTCTAAGCTAAGGCAACGTAAAGCATTAGTAAAAGCATTCCAAATAGTGTGAAAAAAAATGAATGCCACATTTCCCTCCTTTTATGGCCACAGAACCCTAACAATGTATTAACATAGGTTTTGCAATGAATTTCCTTAGCTGTTGAGAAATTAGGGTCATAATTTGCTTTGTGCAGGGACCTCTGGGCCCTTTGTCAATCAGGAGTTGAGTCCTAACTTGCTTCATGCAGGGCTCTTTGGGTCCTACATTAAACATGACATGAGTCCCAGTTTGATTCACACAGGGCCCTCAAACACCACGAGTCCTAAATAAGACTTAAGAGTACATTTTTGATGACCAGGTTGGGGGTGCTTTAAACATTACGTTGTGTTGGACTTAGAAACATTTTCACAACAATTTTCATGTTTTTGTTCTTCATGTTAGATTTTTTCCAAATGATTTTTCTGGTGTTTTTTGTGTGTTTTATCTAAGTTCTGAAATGTACATACTGTGCATGTCCATGGGCTTAGAACATTTTTGTGATGATTTTCCTTTTTTTCTAAGTCCAGTAATGTGCATACTGTGCACATGCCTAGACTTAGAAATTGTTCCAACTTTTTTAACATTTACTCATATTTTGGCCAGTTTTGGCCATTTTGTGCCCAAATTTGCCAAAACTGGTGAAAATATAAATCAATTTTGAAAAAGTGTGAAATAATGTCATAGTCCAGGTGTATGTGTGGAATGCACATTTCCAGGCTTAGAAAAAAGGAAAACCATCATAAAAAATGTCTAAGCCCAGGGTCAAAAGGAAAAATTGTGGCAAATATTTTTCTAAGTCCATCTACATGCACAGTACTTGTATTTCTGGACTCAAAACTTTTTCCACAAATTTTGTGTCATTTCAGGTACAGGAACCCATCAAGGGGCATTGAGGAATCACACTGGGGACACTGAGGATGTGCAATGAGGGACTGAACTGCAGGTACTGGTGGGGGGAGGGTAGCATGGGTGCCTGAGGGTGGGTGAGGGTAGGGCTTGTTTTTATTTTATTTTTTAAAGGTAGCAATTGGCAGAGGACACCAGAGAAGATGAGGAGTGGCCACAGTGGAGGGAGGACTGTGCCATTCACTCACTGTGGTAGTAACTCTAAGCATGTGCCTAGCTGCCATTGTAGGGGATCATGGATGCCAGCTGGTGGGTGTGAGTGGGATTTGTTGAATGTCCTGAGTGGGAGGGGATACCAGCAGTGGGTTTGGACATCTGCAGCTGTCAAAGCATTCATTGCAGAGCTGGGAGGGTGGGGTGGTACTGCTGATGGGATTGGACACCTGCTACTGGTTAACTACATCAGTCAGGTGTCTGAGAGGGAGGGGGTACCAATGGCAGGATTAGGCACCCGCCACCAGTTTTGTATAGCATTACAGGCTGGGAGGAAGAGGGAGACCAATGGCAGGATTTGGCACCATTGTTGATTTTAAAAGTTATGGCACGATCGCAGGAGGGAGAGTCTTTCCTATGCAGAGCTTTGTGGCAGGTGATGATAAACATGTCAATTGTTTTTCTTTCAGGACTGACTTCACTCATGAAAGAAAAAACATTCACGATTTTTCAACTCCTTTTTTTGGCATACTACACAGGTGCCCGATAAAATTTTTAACCTTAGAACTTCAGAACTACAGGTTAGTTGGTTTTCAAATCACAAAAAAAGGCCCTATCCTAGCATGAGATCCAATGAACCTATAATTTTTAAGCCATAAATTGGTTTATGTTTTCCACTAGGAGAGTGCAAAAAATGGTCTTAATCTGGGGATTTTTACATAATTTCACTGATTAATAACTTCTGAACCACTGAACCGATTCACACCAAACCTGCCAAAAAGTTACCCTCTAGGACCAGAAAGGAGTACACAAAACTTTACAGTGCTAGGGCTTAAAATATATGCTGTCACAAAATGCTGTTTTGACACAAACACTAAATTAACCCTAATGTAGATGTATGCAATATATATAAGGGATATGCCTTGGCCCTAGTAATAATATCAACGATATTTTTCCTGACTGCAGCTTGATCTAATGACATTACGAGTGGTGAAGCCACAAGTGATGCTAAAGGTCAAGATGCATAAGGGAAAATGTTCACTGATATTCCTACTAGGACCATGGTACATCTCATTTCTGCCTTGTCCTGAGGATTTCTGCTGCTGTGATGTTTTGGTTTGTATTTCTGACTTTAATTTCATTTAATATATTGAAAAGAGCAGCTGCTTTTTTGGATGACTGAGCAGTTGCAGTAGGTGATGCAGATGATGCTGCTATGCATCTTTGCATCAGCTCATCACAGTAGCATGGGAGCAAGTGGTGGGAAAAAGTGGGTATTTTATGTTCAGGGAGGGAGGGAGTGGACATGGCCTGAGGTGAAACGGGCCTGTAGAAACTCATTGCTGACATGTGTGCTTACGAGAGTGATGGTCAGAGTCAGAGACTATTTGTCAGTGCTGTGAGGAAAATTGGTTACAGTTGTCTTTTTGGATCGTGGGGGGGTTAAAAAGTGACTTTTATTTTTAAGATTTATTTTTCATTTTTTTATGTGAATTAGTATGAGCAACATGATACACAGTTCTGAGGGGGTAAAAATTAAACTAGTTAGTGGGAGCCCGTATGCCGATGCCACAGCGAAACCTTCAAAGCGATCGTATCAATGCTGACAACGACAGATCACTGTAAATTCTGCCCGAGACCCCGGCACTCTTTCCCTTGAGCCCCATGAATCACCTGCAACTCTGAGTTGATAATCCTTACATCTGGGGGCTGTGGGGGCACAACCCCCCACATGGGTGGTTTGGGGGGCAAAGTCCACCATAAAAAACAGACAGGTAACCGGATGGATTTATGCCAACCACAATTTGCAGTTGACATAAATCCATCTCTGTAATGTCAGTCGACAACATTTTTGTTGCACCAGTGCCATAGACCCATGGGAGCAAGTGCACTAGTGAGCAGCTGAATTCTAAAAATAGAACAGTGCAGGCTGGCCCACCAGCGCAGCTGTAGCACTACTGCTCGCAATGCCGGCAACCCAGGTCCGTGAATGAGCCCAGAGAGCTGGAAGGCTGGCTGGGGGAGGAGGCTTGAGTTTCCCAGGGAACGCTCACCTTCTCCGGGGGAAGGGGGGACCAGGGCTTGGTGCTTTGCTGACCCCGGGGTGGAGGCCCGAGGAACACCAAGCCCAGTCACTCATAGGGGGGAGCTGCATGACAGATGTCAATGCTTAGCACCTTGATGTCAGGGCACATGTCACACAAAATGGAAAACAGAAAAATGGATTGCGGCACTAAGGTAGACAGAGCACCAGGTCCCCATCCCCAATGCCCTTACCTGTCCCTGGTAATGGCATCCCAACAAAACTCAGGAATTTGGGGTATATGGGACCCCACCTTGTCCCCTCTTGGGGGGCACTCCGCGGCTACATGGGAATGGACCTATTCAGGCTCCAGGAAAGAGGGCAGGGACTAGAAGGTTGTAGGTGACTCCCAAAGGAAGGGGAGTGCCATGGGCAGGGGGGGGAATAAACTGCGAGTAAAAATAAAAATAGAACAGTGCTGCTCGCACTGCTGGCTCCAGGCAATCAGCATCTGTAGTGAGAATATTGTTGGTCACAGGATCTTAGAGTGTGAGTATCATGATATTCTCCCTCTAGGTCCAGAGAGACCTAAAATATAAGAATAATACATGGGTGGATGTGTGTTACCAGAATTTTACACATGCCTGAGGCGTAGGATTCTGCATAAACCACTAAAGCAAAGCTTGGGGGGTAAAAGCACCCCACACTGAGGGTGTGTCTAAACCTCTGAGTTACACACACCAACCCATGTTTTGTTGTTTTATAGTTACTAGTGGAGCATTTTTAATCAGGTAGAATTGTTTTTCTGGCAGCATTTGTTTGCTTGCTTGCATCGATTTCAGCGTGAGGTTGATTGTCAGGCACATGTTACAATCGCCTAATTGTAAAGCAAAATTATAGCCAGACAGTTGCAATGTGATTCTAAGAATCTGTTATCCAGATATTAAAAAAGCTCACTAGTAATTAAATCACTATTACTTGCGATAATTTATCATTACTGATAGGGCATATATGTGAGACTCCTGCGGGACTGTGATGCAGTGACACAAAGACACAGAGGAGCATCATCAGCATCATATATTATATATATATACTGTATATGTGTATACACACACACACACACACACACACATATATATATATATATATATATATATATATATATATATACATATAATGTTAGGACATTGTTTAGTATAGAAATTTTGCCTGGAACATATAGTATGGTAGAACATTGTTTAGTATAGACATCTAGGCCTGGAACATACAGTATGTTAGAATATTGTTTAGTATAGAAATCTATACCTGGAACAGGCTTGTTGTACCCCAGTAGTAACATCAACATGTTGTTGTGCTGCAATAAAAGTGTCACTACTGTGGTATAACAACATGGAGCATTTTCATGTGGCCACCTTCCTCAGGCCATGGCTTCAATTGCTGATGTGGCAAAAGCAACAGCAGCCATTGTGAAGGAAGCCGTATTTTTTTTTTAAATCGTTGAGGAAGGTGGTAGCAGAGCCAGACCATTGCAGCCTGTGATCAAGGAAGAAGAACATCCACAAATCTACCTCAACAACCCGACCCCTAAACTGCCCTACCACTGACAGTAAAGTAACCCTTTCTGTCTCTTACATACTGGCATTTTGACACCTCAGTGAAATACCATTACCATTCTTCCCAAATTTTTAAGACTGTTTTTGTTTTTTGTTAAAGCCTGGACTTTTTCAAGGGTGGGCCTGACCCAGAAAGCTATATCTAGAACCCAGTTATGAACAGAGCATGTGGCACAATTATAAGTATCTCCAACCTTGAGAGGTCAAGTCCTAGAAGGAGCAGAGCATACCTGTGGCATGATCAATCAAAGACCCCAAAGAATAGATCCCTCCTTTCTACCTCCATTCTATCAATCCTTCCAGCAAATAGGATGCCCCCACATGCACACACACATAACATTGGATTATTCTATATGGGCAGCCACATATGGAGCATACCAAGCATTAGCAGGGCACAATGCTTGAATTCAAAGTTAAGTAATTAAAGATGACCCCCCTCCCCCCAACCAGCAAGGTCCAGCTGCAACTTTAAAAGTCTCAAAAGAGGCCTCCATCCCCATATAAAATCCTCTCTATGGGCATCAATCTGCCTCCACCACTATAAGGATAGAACCACATGATGTTCCCTCTAGTTTTTATATATATATATGATCTCTATGTTTTCAAGATTGTGACATAGGCTTGCGCTAGCTTAAACAGCTGTGCTGTGTAATATTTCAGTAATTCAGTAAGCTGAATAAGTAATAAATCTTTCCTTTTTTTTTATTTGATTCTGTGCATTACCAGTATGCCCATTGTGGGTTTTTTTGTTCTTTTTTTTTTTGGCCATTCCCTAAAAGTTTATTTGATTCTTGATATTTGGGAATGAGATTGTCTCTTATTCTTGGCTGCATAGCTCAGTCTGTCTCATTATACTGCTTGTGGGGCCACACTGCTGTCAGAATCTTGGGAAAAACAACAATGAAAGCTGTTCCAAGAACATATCCTGCTGTACCACTGTTAAGGTTTTGATGCTAACCGAAGGAAATCAGGGTATTTCATACATTTGTTGATGTCTACTTTGTTATTCTAAATTGGCAGACATGCTGTAAAGACTAATGGGCAAACAAAGTGACATCAGCTTCTTATGAAGCTCATAAGAACATGATTGAGATGTTCAGATTCTTGAAAGGCATCAATAATGTTCCCCACTCAGAATTATTCAACAGGGTAGACAGCTCAACCACTACAGTGCATGAGTGGAAGCTATGGGGAGGGAGCTTCAGGAGGGATCTGAGAAAGTATTATTTTACTGAAAGGGCCGTGGTAGCATGGAATTGCCTGCCTGCCGAGGGTGGTGGGTGTAAGGACCATGGGGGCATTTAAGAGTCAGTGGGACAGGACTAGGGCTCAGACAGTGACCAAGTGATCCGATACAGTCAAAAGCTGGGTGGTGAGCTAGATCCCGAGATCGGTAGCTGATCTCCGAAATTTCGAGCAGACTAGATGGACCATTGGTCTCCTTCTGCCATCAATTTCTGTGTTTCTATGTTTGTATGAGATTTCACCTAGCAGCAAATGAAGACACCGGAACAGTTACGCACAAAGATATGAATGAATGAATCTGTTAGCAGAAGAAGATCATATTGTCTGTCAAGTCTACCCTGTATAACTGGGTACAAGGGGGCTACTGTTGACAATAAAAATAAACTGCTTAAACTTTTCAAACCCTCTAGCAGCTAAAACAATGGAGCTGACGGACAGCAAATAAACTTAACATTTACAATAGGTATGGGATTAGGGCTCCTTTAAAGGCTTGAACCCAGCCCCAAAAACATAAAATTAGCATTGAAACAGAATGATGAACAACGCGGGTGATTTGATACCTTTTATTGGACCAACAAGAAGTTTTCAGAACACACGCTTTCAGGCTACACAGATCCTTTCTTTAGGTATAGCAGTTTCTACAGAAAGCAAGCTTTTATTCAGTAGATAGTGCAATCTACTTCTATCAATTAACATACACATATATTCTGCTTGCCTAGTTACATTTTATTACTTGGCACAACATAGATCCCCTGAAACTGTCTTTCTGTTCTGTGTAATTTGAAGAATTAGCGCATTTAGGTAAACATCCTTGTTTTCAGTCTTTTTTTGCACACTGATAATGAGCATCATATGCAGAGTTAAATTATGAAACTTACAAGTTTGTTAGATTCTGTTTCAGCTCCTAATCTTCCTACTACTGCTGCTTGCTGGTGACATAAAGCCCTGTCCTGGCCCTGCCCACCCCTCCTCCACAATGCTCCCAAAATGACTGAGCATGGCACATGTTAACATCCATAGCATCCTCCCCAAAATTGACTTACTCCAATCTCTCATGGTTAATCTCAGTCCTGATGTACTGGTTATCTCTGAGTTATGGCTTTTCCCCAAGATTCCTGACTCAATGGTTGCCATCCCTGGCTACTCCCTAACCCCATCAGGATTGACACTCTAGGGGTGGAGGGATTGCCATTTATCTCACCTCTTTCATACAATATGTCCCTATACTCTCTATCTCTCTCCTCCCCATCAGCCTATGAACTCCTCTTCATCAAACTCTCTCTCTCCTTCTCTCTCTCCCCATTTTCATTGCCAGAGTCTACTGCTACCCTGGCCTACCTTCCTCTGCTATTACTGAACTTCTTTCCACCATCTCCTCTCATGCTTCAACCAGTGAACTTCTCATCCTTGGAGACTTTAACAAAAATTGGCTCTCCCCCTCCTTATCCAAATTCTGTGATGACATCAAATTCCTAAACCTCACGCAATTAATGCTGATCCTACATGCCTCAAGCACAAATCACTAAATCACATCCTTTTGAACTGGAGCTTTGCCTCCCACCCACACAGAATTATTGCATCAGGCACCCTATCGGATGCCCTCAGTGACCACCACATGGTCTACTGTGTACATAGTGTACATAAGGTTCACCGACCCAAAGCCCCACCCAAACTCCTGATAAATCACTCAGTCTGGTCCCTGGACCTGTTCTCCCTCCATGAGGACCTAGCAGCTACAGACTGGTCTCCCATCTCTACTGCCAACTCTACTGATTCAGCCTTAAATTTCTTCACATTGCGCTTCTTGACTGCATGGGACCACCACGCCACCCCCCGTTAGGAAAACTAGGGCTAGAGGTTCTTATCTCCCATGGGTCCTGCCAAGCTGCTCACCTGCCTGTGAGCTCACAATCTGGCTTGGAAGGCTCACAAGTTCTCAGGCTCCCCTGCTGATTACCATAAATATCGAGCTTTATGCAATGCCTGCACTAGGGCCACCAAACTTGCTAAGGCAGAGTATTTCTCTTCCACCCTCCAAAACAATATTAACCACCACTCAAAGTTTTGGAAGGTCTTCCCACTCCCTCTTCTCCCCCCATGCAGTCCTCTGTCCCAGTCTTCAAGATGAGAGGTGCTACCATCTCTTACCCCTCTGCTGTTGCCACTGAATTTAATGACTTCTTTACCTCCTGTGCCTCTTCCCTCCTTTCCTCCTTACCCCACCCCTTACACTGACCCCCCAGCCCCCCATACCCACCCCTTTCTTTTTTTTCTAAGTCTCCCTAGCTGCCACTCTAAAGGTTCCCTAACCCTGAAACCTCATAAGGCAAGAGTCCAGATGGTTTGATCCCAAAGCACATTCATCTGTCTGCCCCTGTCATCTGCCTCCCTCTCACATCCCTTCTTAACTTCTCTTTCTCTATGGCCTCTGTCCCTGCTTCGTGAAAACATGACACAGTCATTCCCCTCCCTAAAGGAGGTAACTCCTCTGCTCCTGGGAACTACCACCCTATTTGTACTCCCTACTCTCACTAAACTTCAAGAACATGTGGTTCTTTCTCAGCTCTCCCCCTTTCTTGACTCTTTCTCCAACCTCATGCCTTTCCAGTCTAGTTTTCATAAATTACACTCCACTTCCACCTCCCTCCTCAGACTGACTGAATCCATTCTATTAAGCATGGATCAGGGTTTGATCACCTCTGCAATTTTTGTCGACCTGGCCCAAGTCTTTGACACTGTAGCCCACCCCCTCCTCCTGGCAAAATTGTCTGCTGCTGGACTTTCCTCCCATGACTGGTTCCATTCATACCTCCTGGACAGAACTCAATCAGTTAAAATTGGCACATCCCTGTCCCCCCTCCTCCCTATCAATTCAGCACAGGCATCCCCAAGGATCATTGCTCGGTCCTATTCTCTTCTCCATCTTTCTAAATAGCCTCCCCTCTGCCTGTATATCTGCATCCAGTCATACGTATGCAGATGACACAGGATGAAGATAGGGAGGCATACCAGTGTAAGGCAGACATTTTGTCCATCAAGAAGCACTTTGAAGAAAACACACATTCTGGGTAGCTCAGCCAGTATAAAACAAAAACCGAATTGAGCACAGTTGATTGCATAGCACCGTTAGAAAGGCAATTTTGTGTGGAACAACTTTGCCACTGATACATTGTGTGTATCATGTATACTTTAGGAGTTAAATGCATTTGTTTATGGTATGGTGTGTATGGTTCAGATTAGTCCCTCAAACCTCACCAACGCACCTTGACTAAAATGGGGAAAAATTATGTTTAACACTACAGAAATAGCTGGGTTTTTTTCACAAACAAATTATTAAAACTACATCTAATGGCCAGCCCAGTGGTGCTGAGGGTTGAGGCGCTGGATGCCACACCTCGCACCACGCTGGCGACCAGGGTTTGGGAACAGGCCCGGGTCGTCAGGGGTCAGCAGGGGAGGAGAAGGACTGAGCATCCGTAGGACTGCTGTCCTTCGCCGGGGAGGGGGAAGGTTGCCATCGGTGTTCTGCTGGCCCCTAGTGGTGGCTGGGGGTGAGCACTGGAACACTGGCAAGACTAGAGGGGACGTGCTGGGGCTGACTCCTGGTCGGAGTGCGTGCGGAAGCGTACGCGCTCAGAACCTTAGGCGTCATTGCACACCACAGATGTCGGGGGCAAGAAAAAGTGGAAAATAGGGCACCAGTCACAGTGGCATGATGGCTGTCTCCACAGGGGAAAGCTTGTTCGGAGATGAGGGTACGTGGCAATACTAGATCCTGACTAGGGAGGGTAGAGCTAGGGGAGGAGCTCCCCTCCATCCTGCCACAGGGGGCAAGCCACGGGGGTAGCTGCGGAACCTGAATAGGAGCCGAGGAGAATCCCTGGAGATGGCGGCCTGAGACCCAAGGAGGATGCCTGACGTGTTGAGGTAGGCAGACTGGTGGCCCAAGGGGCCAAAAAGTATAAATAAAAAAACTACATCTAATGTCTGGATGCTTAATTTGGTGTTGATATGTTACATATTTCCCTACAAAAAAGGCTTATGGTGCATTTTTTAGTGGAAATTTTTTTTTTGCTGTTTCAACCCTCATAGAAAAAAACTAAATTACTTATTATTACTTGCACACCACCATTGGAAAGGTAATTGTATGCTGAACAAGTCTGCCACTCATACTTTGTGACTAGCACTTACAGTTTTTGTGCTATTAGCATTTGTTTGTGGCATGCCGATTATGGCTTGATTTTGCTTAGAAAGGCCCAGGATTTACTGTTAACAGTATGCAGGAGACAAGTGCTTCAACTTCAGAGAGTTCCTGTGGAGGCAATGAGTTAAGGAAAGGATAGTGCAACACCTGGAATCCATAGGAGCACAGGATCCAAGATAGCATGGGTTAACAAAAGGAAGGTCCTGTCAAACTAATCTCATAGATTTCTTTGACTGGGTAATCAGAGTGGTGGACCAAGGGGGAACAGTTGATGTTGCCTACCTTGACTTCAGCAAAGCTTTCGATACTGTTCCACATAGAAGATTGATTAATAAGCTGGGTAGGCTCGGGTGGGTCAGAAGTTGGTCAACTGGGTGGCAAACTGGTTGACGGGCAGAAAACAGAGAGTGATGGTAAACGGTATACAGTCAGAAGAGATGCAAGTCACAAGTGGGGTACCTCAGGGATCAGTCCTGGGGCCAGTCCTCTTCAATATCTTCATCAGTGACATTGCAGGTGGACTGAAGGGTAAGGTTTGTCTTTTTTGCAGATGACACCAAGATCTGCAACAGAGTAGATGATCCAGGTGGAGTGGGCAGAATGAGAAGAGATCTGGATAAACTAGCAAAATGGTCAGAAGAGTGGCAACTGGGGTTTAAAGCAAAGAAGTGCAAGATCATGCACACAGGGAAGAGAAACCCTGAAGCCACCTATAGGCTGGGAGGGGAGTTGCTGGCATTCACAAGGGAAGAAAGAGACTTGGGCATCATCATCACCGATGACCTGAAATCATCCAAGCAGACCACTAAAGCAGTAGGTAAGGCTAGAGGGATGTTGGGGTGTATTAGTAGGGGTATCACAAGTCTGAAGAGGGGAGGTAATAATCCCTCTTTACAAGACACTGGTTAGGCCCCATCTGGAGTACTGCATGCAATACTAGAGGCCACACCTTCACATGGACATTAACCAAATTGAGGCAGTCCAGAGAAGGGCAACCAAAATGGTGCAGGGACTGCATCAGAAAACATATGAGGACAGATTAATGGATCTCAATATGTATACCCTAGAGCAAAGGAGGGAGAGAGGTGATATGATCAGAACATTCAAACACCTTAAGGGCATTAACAAGGTGAAAGAGTCTAACATGTTTCAATATAAGAAAAATAGCAGGACAAGAGGACACAGCATGAGATTAGAGGAAGGCCTATTAAGGGGTAATGTGAGGAAGTTCTTTTTCACAGAAAGGGTGGTGGATGCATGGAACGGCCTACCTCAGGAAGTGGTGGATATGAATACAGTGCAGGGCTTCAAACAGGCATGGGATAGGCACAAGGGAGCAATACAGATGAGTATGGATAGATAGACCATTGACAAAGCAAAGGCCGATGGCACATTCATAAGGTAGAAAAAGAAACGGGCAGACTGGATGGGCCTTGCAGTCCTTATCTGCCATCAACTTCTATGTTTCTATGTTTCCTATTTGCCTCTGGCTCTACCCTTGTTGATCTGATGACCAGAATCCAGCTGGATTTCGACAACATCCAGCACTGGTTCCACTCTAATCAGCTCTCCCTTAATGCAAAAAAAATGGTCTCTATGACCTTTGGAACCAGGCAAAAGCTCTCTAGGCTTCCAGCCCTCTCTTCCTTTCACACCCTGGATGGGTTCCTCCTTGAAGATGTCTCTTCCTTCAAGTACCTCAGGGTGTGGCTTGACAGGCACCTTGATTTCTCTGTCCACATGGATTCTGTCCACAAAATGCTCCACCCAAAACTAGGAGCCTTATACCAGAACTGAGGATGTATCATTCTGCCAGTGTGCAGAGGCATTGTACAGAGAATGATTCTCCCCATCTTCAACTATGGAGACACCATCTATGGCAGCGCTCCTAAGTCCACCCTGGCCAGACTGGCCCCCCTGTTCCACTCCTTCTGCCGGTTTGCTCTGGAATGCCCACCTCTGACTCACCACTGCTCCCTCTACACCTCACTCTGCCTTCCTTCTCTCCAAGCCAGATGCCTTGCACATGGCTCCTCCCTTATCAACAAGTACTGGCTGAGCTCCCACCCCTCATACCTCACTTCTCTCCTCTCCTCTCCTCAATCCTCCTACTCCCTTCATAACTCTGGCCATCGGATCCTAGCGCTCCCATCTAGGTTGTCTTCCTCCTGTCAAGCTGCATTCTCCTTTCACCTCCCTAAACTCTGGAAGGCCCTCCCTATCCACTCTGCCACCTGCCTCCACTCCCTCTCCTGTCTTACCCAAGACTACACTGCTCCCTCCTGTAACTGCACCTGAGCTCTCCACCCAACTCCTCTACTCTACCTTCTCCCTCTCCCCTCCTGTTCTCATCCCACTCCAACTTCACCTGAGCTCTCCACCCAACTCCTCTACTCTACCTTCTCCCTCTCCCCTCCTGTTCTCGTCCCACTCCAACTTCACCGAGCTCTCCTCCCATCTCCCCTACTCTACCATCTCCCTCTCCCCCTTTCTCATCCACATACTACCACTCCCCCCTGCATACCGCCATGTCATTCTCCTTCTCACTCCCTCCCTGCTCTTTTCCTCTCCCTTACCATTGCTTGTGTCTCCTGGATACCTCCTTGTAAGTCCACCCAACACCCTGTTAACTCCCTCCACTTCCTCTCCTGTCTTCTCCAAGACTTTGCTGCCTACCCTTCTCCTCTCCCTACCACTGCTTGTCTAGTGGTGCTACTGCCTAGATGGTTTGGTCCTTTTGATTGATAACATGCTGTACCTAGGTAGGAATACACTCATTTCTGCGGCAATGAGAAAAACAGCTACTGCACATCGCCAAAAAGTAAAATGGTGATATGCAGTACAGCGCCCCTCACAAACAGCTACACTCACTCACTTTTGCTATACAGAACGATGCTAACATACTTTTTATGTGGGGGCTAAGCCCCTGCACTCCACCTTTAGGTATGGGCTTTGCCCCAAACCACTCAAACTTTTATATAATCAACCTGGGGGCATGATAATGGGGGAGAGGGAAAACTCAGGAGGGAGCTACTCCGGGGACAGAAGGCAGAAGGAGGAGAACATTGGGGGGGCAACCTAAAGGCGGGGGGGTAACAAAGTCAGGAGGGCAGGGGTATGGCACATCAAAATAGAGATAAAAACCCCAAGTATTACTAAAGAAGAAAAAAAAAATACTATTAGCACAGCCAGTCCTGAACCTGGGTCACCCAACACAAAGGCGGTGACTTTAACCAGCACACCAGATGACCAGCTCGAAACTGGCCCGATCAACAAACCTTTAAATACTCTTCAAAAGGACTATGGAACGTATGTACTTAAATAACAATTTGCAATTAATAGCCATAGCTATTGGGCTGGCCCGGTGGTGCTGAGGGTTGAGGCGCTGGAAGCTGTACCTCTCGCCACACTGGTGACCCGGGTTCGGGAATGGAGTCAGGCCACCGGGGGTCGGCAGGGGAGAAAAGGATCGAGCATCTTGAGGACTACTCTCCTCTCCTGGGGTGGGTTCCAGGGAATTCCCCGTGCAGTGACGCCTCCTAGTGGCGGCTTGGGGGGGGCATTTCACAGCAGATCAGGCAGCCAATGGGGATGGCATCGGTGGGCGACTGCAGGAGGGGGCAGGAGCACGTCCTCCACACACTGTCGCCATTGCACAACTGAGCCACTGGGGGTGTAACTAAGAAAACCCCCTGCCTGCTGGTAGGCAAAGGCAGGACCAGTGATCAGCCCCACATCCAATGCCATGCTTCCCAGCACCCGCATACAGTTCTCCTTCCAAGTCCCTGGTCGCACTACTAGATTATAGATAGAGTAGCCGGTCCGCCGGCGCAGCAGTTGGATTTCCGCTTGCGACGCCAGTGACCTGGGTTCGGGAACGGACTCAGGTCGTCGGAGGGCCGGCCGGGGGGGGAGAAGGATCGAGTGTCCCACGACTGCTCTCCTTCTCCGGGGGAAGGGCGCGGGATGTCACCGTTCCAAGAGGGACACCTGGTGGAGACCAGGAGAACTTCAAGCATACGGGCCAACAGTTACTAAGGGGCGGGATGGACGCAGGCGTCATTGCACATTCCCACCCCTCTAACGAGGAAAAACCCTAGCCTCCTCCCACCGCCTTAATGATGCCCGCCCCTCGGCTGCCATAGGCTCTCAGCCCCACTCCCACCCCTAACCCGTCGTCAGGGCGCGGTAACCGGGGGTGCCATGTCCTCACCCTGGGGGTAAGCCAAGGGTAATAGAGAGTACGGTAGAATGGGATGCTACAGCAGGGGGAATCCGCACCATGGATATCTTAAGTGTTAAGAAGAGGTGGGAAGTAAAAAGTATAAATAAAAAAAGATTATAGATAGAGTACCAGGAGGATTTTTGGCAGTCCCACCCCGGGGGGGCTCAGAGCCAGGGGGTTGTGTGGCCAAATGAGGTGGAGAGGAGACAGGCCCAACCAGAGCATCTGGGAGCTGGAAGCGTCAGGCAGACAGGAGAAGCTGCATCAAGTGTCCACGCCGGAGAGAGTCTGGTAGTAGGGCGCATAAATAGAATTGAAAAAAAAAATAGCCATAGCTATTATGAGCACATTGCCCATTTCACCTTCACTATTTTTACTCCTTCCATATTGACTCACTCAAAAAGAGCCACTCTAGTCACGGGATACCCTTTGGATATTGTATTGCTTACTTTGTATGTTATATACTTGCATATTTGTGTCTATGTATTTTGTATAAATTAATCTGATTATGTATCTCCCATTACCCCTCCCCCCAGGATGCATATGGAAACGAGCTGTTCTCAGCTTAGTATGTCTTTTACTGGTAGAACTTTTGAAATAAAGATAGATAGATAGATAGATAGATAGATAGATAGATAGATAGATAGATAGATAGATAGATAAACAACGGTGTGCAGTCATGCTCTGATACACGCATACCTTGGATGTGTTGTGATTCACAAAACAAAGCTGACTGCCTTTAACCACCTGAGAAGTGCATATATCAGATGGTGACCACACACCAAGAAATATGTTATCGCACTTATGAAATAAACACAAAATTAATATACAGGGGAAAACTGCATAAAAAAGGTGCAGGCATGCAGTCAAGGAATAATGCAAAGTAGGGTTTTTCTTACTAGATAGATAGATAGATAGATAGATAGATAGATAGATAGATAGATAGAAGCAGATGTATAGATGTGTATAGTGAAACTTGCCAAAGAAAGATTCTACAAGCAGTGGAGGCAACTGTTTGAGTCAATGGCAACTTGTCATACTGCTTCCAGTTACAGAAAGACATTTAAGAGAGATGCCCTTTGTCATCCATGTTGCTTGCCCTCAGTCTTGAACTGCTGGCCATTGACATACAGACAAATCCAGTGATTCAGGGCATAACAATTGGTGGGGTAGAACAGAAACTGGCATTATACACTGATGATTTGCTGTTTTTTGAGGGACACCCCATACACTCTCTCTCACATCTCATATAGACACTGAAAGTGTTAGGGGCCTTAGCAGGTTATGTAATTAATTATGGGGAGTCAAAGGGGATGGTGTAAGTCTTTCAGATGAGATGTTAAACCGAGGTCCCATCTGCCTGGATTGGTGGTAGTTCAGGTGGATGTTAAAGATCCCATGGCACTTATCGAAAAGAGTAGGGTAATTTCTCCGGTGTCCTGGCCAAATTTCCCTCATTCACTAAAAATACCACCAACAGCTTAATCTGGTTCAAGGTCAGTTGGCATTCATCAGTATCCCCTTCCCCTGGGTCGTGCCTGAAAATAGGCAGGATTTGTCTCGTGCACTTACCCGGTCAACAAAAACTTAAAAAAAAAAAAAAAAAGTGGCTTCACCCTGTAGGGTTTTAAAATATTCTCTTCCTTCTGCATGCACAAACAAAATACATTTTGATACCTAGGAATGTAGATCTCAGCTGACATCACTTGGTTGTTCATAATAATGACAATAAACATTTTACAGCACTGAAGGCAGACTTGGGAAGACTTGGACAGATGGTAATTTTTAACATTAACCTGGGGGTTGAATACACACTTTAAAAATTAATGTCCTCACCTATTCGTTATTTTTATTTCAGACACTACCTATACCAAAGCCTACTCAGTATTGGAATATGCTTCTCAGGACCTTTAAAAATTTATCTGGGCAGGATGTAAACCCAAATAGCCTTGTGGGTGCTCCATTTATCTTAAGATAAAGGAGGATTGGGAATGCCTCACCTGCAGATATATTATATGATATCCAAGACAGCATACACATGAGTTAAGCAATGGATATCATCAGGGTGGTATATCATTGAAATATGATGCTTGCATCCCTCACAAAATCAGTTCTCCTGACTACAATCATTACTCCACAGCTAAAACAGCTCATCTCAAACCAATGGATGTAAAACTCAGAAAACTGACTAATACCCCAAACACTCTGAGCCAATTAAAACTAATTTGGTTTCATGAAGATTTCTCTCCACCTCAGCTAGATTCTGGTTACAGATTTTGTGCCACACTAGGCTTGTCTTGCTTTGCCCACTGTTCAGAAGGACAGAAATTCTTACTCTTTGCTACCCTACAAGATAAATGCCATCTAAGACATCAAGATAATTCTAGATACTTGCAGATTATAAACGTTCTTCATTTTGAACAGGAAACAAGGTGCAAAGTAATTTAGAACAATTTGTATTGGGTAATAGTTCTTAAGACAAATTCCGTTATGTGGAAGAGCTGCACAAGACACACTGGAAAAAATAACACTCCACACCATTGACCAGATTAATTTCAAGTGGGAAGACGAGGTGGAAATTCAAATCTGGTCCTGAATATGGGAGAAAAAGTTGGAGAAATGGTGGCGGGGTCACTGCCTCCCAAGTGTAGTGGGAGTTCAACTGTAAATTGTTACCTCACTATTTCAAGCAATCAGCAGTAACTAAATACTTTAATACCTCTTAAACAGATCTATGTTGGAGGGGATGTGGAGAGGTGTGGTCTCAGAACCACATATCATGGGCATGTCCCACACTTATTTGTTATCATGTATACCTGGCAATCCAAAACATACTGAACATTACCCTTCCTAGATCATTTTATGAGCTAGTTCTGGGATTTCTCACATTGTTCGGCCTCCCAAGGAAGACCAACTGTTTGGGCCAGATGCTAAGAGTGCAGCATTGAAATGCATTACTATTAAATGGTTGACTGCTTCCTCACCCACCTTAGAAATGTGGCAGTGCCGGGCTGGTAGTGCTGGGGGTTGAGGCGCTGAACGCCACACCTCACGCCGCGCCAGCGACCTGGGTTTGGGAATGAGCCTTGGTCATTGGGGGATGGCAGGGGTGAAGGGGATCGAGCATCCAGAGGACTGCTCTCTTCTCCCAGAGGTGGGATCCAGGGAGATCCCAGTACTGCAGTGGCCTCTGATGGAAACCAGTGGCAACACAAGCACTCAGGATGCAGTAGAGGGAAGGGACGATGGCAGGCTCCAGCGGCAGGAGGCATGGAGTTATGCAGAAGCCACTGCATGCCACATCCCAAGGGACAAGCAAGAAAAACCCCTCTTAACAAAACACAGGAAGCCCACGATGGGGGACCTCTTCCACAGGCCAAACAATGCCTGGAATAAGTCAGGGTAGGACTCAAAGGGTGATGCTGTCCCCCTCTCCCTCTCCCGGTTCGGGCCGCTGGGGGCGGCCCCTCCATGGGGGGGCAAGCCAAGATCCTTCCCGCGGTGCTTCATGGCAGAGGTTGGCTTATGGGGTAGAGTTGATTCCAGCGACAGGGCAGATTGAGTCTAAGTAAGCCCCGCCGTTCAGAAGGTACAAAAATAGAATTGACAAAAAAAATAAATAAATGTGGCAGCAGAAACTGGAGGAATTAGAAACCATGGCGAGGATCACAGCAGCTCTCCAGCTGTGAAGTCAGGCCTTCTTGAATCTCTGGAGATGATGGCACCAATATTTACCACAGAACACTGCAGGGAGTAACCAATAGGGAATGACTTGTATGTACTATACCTAGGCATTTAGGCATTTTAGCCCTGGTTCTAGATATCACATGTGGGATTAATTATCATTATCAATTTGGTGACTTTATCAGGAGTACATGGACTTTTAGACACTGTCAAGAAATCTACTGGCATGGGAAAGCAGCTATTCTCATACTGGAATTATTATTGAACATGGTTAATTCATTAATGTACTTTTCTTTAAGTAACTGAAAGTAACAAAGGAAACAAAAGTACTGACACCAGTTTTTATAACATCATAGCAGCCAGACAGTTTGTTTGTAAGTTTATGTTGTTTCTGATTCACTTCTCCTTTTTCAGTCTTCCTGTATACAGTATTATAATATAACAGTGATTGCTTAACTTGTTTACTTAATGTGTCAGAAAACTTGTATCATGTTGATAGGGGCATCGTCTAGCCCACATACATTTTGTTGTAATAGACCTGCACAGTATGTAATATTTGACTTGAATAAAGTTTAAAAAAAAGAGATACTATGTATTAGGACATCACAATATTGAATCTCTGTTGCAGTTTTCTAAGTAAAGTGCTACCTGGATATTAAGGACCATTTGATATTGAGAACATACTATTTGGTCCCAAAGAGGTTCTTACAGACAAGATCCACTGTATACACACTATAGTCACTTCTATGTTAAATCATTGTCTTCAGCCACAAATAATTTGGCAGCCTTTTGACCCAAGGCAGTTGCAAACTGGCCTGCACATCATTTATGGCAGATTTTTTGAGTTTGCACATGCGTGTTGAACTCCTTGGGAGAGTAGGCTTTGAGGGGTGTGACACTGTCTGTCCAATGCAGAGTGCTCTGTATGGGGCTTGACAGCATCACACCAATCCTCAGTCAGGCTGGTCCTGATGCTGTTTTGCCTTCAGTGGTCTGCACATGAAAAGAAAAAGAAGCGCCAATCAGGAGCCCGCTTTTTCCTTTCATCTGCGTGTCACTGCAGAGCAAACAGCTGACAGCGTCCTGACATCTCCGAGCTGGCTGGGAGGAGACACTTTCCTGCCTGCCTCCTCCACGCTGCTGTTTTTCCAACACCGAGATGCCCACTTTCGGTGTCAGATGTGCCCCCCCCCACACACACACATAACCTCCAACCTCAGGGTGCCTAATCCCTGGGTCGGCATTTAATCATTTTTTCTGACACCAGATGCCCACTCTCAGTGTCGGATGCATCTTTCCCCCCATGCACACACATAACCTCTAACCTAGGGTGCCCAATCCCTGGGTCGGCATTGAAGCCCCCAGTACTCTGACACACTGGGAGCCCACCCCAGTGTGCCAAAATCCATTGTTCTCCCTGTTAAAAACAGAAAACAGACCCACAACATCTTTTGTTTTTAAACCTGAAAAGAAAGAAAATGGTTCCTCATTGTTGCCGAGGGCCCCAACCCCCTCCCCCAATCTGCACCCTCCCTCTGCACACCGACTTCCCTGCACCCCCCACCGATACTTACCTCTGGAGGTCGGGAGCAGTGAACTTCTGTGGACTGGGAACACGTCTGCACTCTGCAAAAGCTGACCACAAGCTGAAGAAATGGCAGTAAGTTCTATAATGGCAATGAATGGGGTTTTCAATTCAGGTTGATATCTCAGCCACTATTTGGAGTTTTGGTCCCAAATTTGCAACATGGGGTTCTTGGGACCCCACCTCATTAACAGAGTCACTGTCATTTCATTTCTCAGTCCCAAAAGGTGATTTCATGGTCACTGCACAGAATCATCTTTCGGGACCAATTAACCAAATGACAGTGCCACTGTTAATAAGGTGGGGTCCCAAAAAGCCTTTGTTGCAAATTTGGTGAAAAAACTCACAAACATGACTGCGTTGTGAGCATCCATTGGGCAGTTTCGATGCACATACGTAACATCATCAATTTTTAAGATTTTCACTCCATATTTCCAACATTGCCATTTTTTCATACCCCTTATGAACAGTACAGCTGTCATTTTTTGTATCCTTCCCAAAATGTGTTTTTGCACCTGTGGCACAGAATGGCACGGTTGCTGTGTGAAATCAACTTTCAGGACAGATTAATAAAATTCCAGAGCCACTGTTCATGAGAGGAGGTCTCAAAAAGGCCATGTTGAAAATTTGGTGAAAACATAAAAAAAAATTGGCTGCGTTATGAGCGTGCGTTGTGCAGTTTCTACGCACACTTGTAACTTCTCCACTTTTTCATATTTTTACTTCAGATTTTCAACATTGCCATTTCTTCATACCTCCTCATGAACAGTGCAGCTGTCATTTTTCACATCCTGCCCAAAATGTGTTTTCACACCTGTAACAACACGGCACACTCGCTGTGTGAAATCACCTTTTGGGATTGAGTAACAAAATGATACTGGCACTGTTCATGAGGTGATGTCCCAAAAATCCCATGTTGAAACTCTGGAGCAAAAATACCAACAAATGCACAGGGCATTAGGGTTTCCAACCATAACGCCCACCCTTAAAATGCAAGACAGAGGAATATACAGAGAAACATATGGGAGGTATGTACAAGAGCAAAACCAACAGCAAACTCTCGACATTAACAAATGTTTGTTTTTGTTAAGCTACTGTGAGCAAAATTCAGTTTTTAGGACCTTTTTCAGCTAAAAATAGGAAAATGGTATCCATTTGAGATATTAAACTTTTAGGCTCATAGGATTCTGTCAGAAAGGAATCTAATTTTTGGATTTCTGAACAAAAATGTAAAATAAGAAATGTAGAAGTGTTTTAGGAGACACTGACTGTGCATACAGTTCCATTCCACAGATTTTTCATATGATTTGTATATTATTGCATTGCACAGACCATTTGCAACAATGTTGTAGTATATTGTTACCCCTAATTGTGCATAGATTTTCATGCTAATTAAAAATAAGTTGTATCACAGTTCAGAGATCATAGAATGCTGTTGCACCAATTGGGTAATACAACAGTTTTTTTGTTGTTGTTGTTTTTTTTCAATAAACTCCTGCCACTGGCTGTTTTACTTTCATTTTCCTCTCCGCATGCGTGCTGCGCACACACACATACACACACACCCCAGACCCTTTTCTAGCACAAAATCTTCCATTGTTCAATTTAAAAACTAAAAGAAATTTACCCCTTACCTAGGTGGGTTTTCAGCAGCTGGGTGAAGGTACGTTTCTGTTTTCTTAAAAAATAGTAATGCACTAGATTAAAGTGTTCATTAAACTAAAGATTTTTTAGGGAGAAATAAAGTATTTATTTTGTTTAAAACAGTCTGCTATACAAAATAACCCATAATAACATAATACAGCATGGAAATCATGCACAACTCGCTTGTGTTTCCATTGAGGAGTTCTGTTGACATCATGGACCTCTTAAGCTTTGCTCTCGGGGTCCCAATGGTGTCATCAGAATCTAGAAACACAGCTTTGTTGTGCATGATTTCCCATGCTGTATTTGCTATGTTATTATTTTTACTATCAATGCTTCTATAGAAATATAAAATATGTCAGCAGATAAGGACCACCAGGCCCATTCAGGCTGCCCCTAAGCCCGATACTATCATATTTAATTGATCTTTAATAAGTGCAATAACATTATTTTCACATGTGAGTGAAGTGCAGACACCAGGAGCCTATTTTCAATGTCAGTAGCCTTTTATTTATTTCTATGGTCACCGGAAGCCTAGCCCCAGTGTCATCATCCCCTGCTCTTGTACTTTTCCAACCACCATCACCAAAGACTAAGTGTAGCCACCAGCTACCCATCCTCAGATGCAGAGATATGCCACTTTCAAAACTTGCCTTCCTCCCCAGCCTATGAACCCTAGATGGCTTCCAGTTGGAGCATGCCATGTCCTTTAAGTGCCTTGGGATTTGGCTTGACCAAAACCTTGACTTCTCCAGTCTCACTAGTTCTTTTAATGCCAAACACTTCACCAAAGTTGATGCTCTCCACTATAAACAAAATCCTCTTGTCAGTTTATTTGATCAAAAATAAGGGCCACATGGCCCAATGAAAATATCACTGATATTTTTCCCTGCATGCAGTACAACTTCATGACATCATGAGTGGTGAATGCTCAGTGATATTCTCATTAGGGTCATGTCATATCTGATTTATGCCATGCCCTGTATTATACAATGGCAAGAAGAACATCTTGTGTCCTGATTGCTCAGTGGCCACTTTCAGCAGACTGGAACATGAATATCATCATACACTTCACTATAGTCACTATACCTACATTGCCACTAATGAGCCTAGTGTGAGAATATTGGACCTATAGTTAGTGGTGGGCGAAGTGCTCCCGCTTCGCTAAGTGGAGCACTCCATGTATTGTCCCTCAATCCGCGTAGTGCTTCGCAATGCGAAGCAAAATGCTCCTCCTGGTAATTAGAAATGTGAAGTGCGTTGTTTCAATGGATTTTGCGCTACTTCACCTTGTTTTACTGCCTCCCCTTAATTTTAATGCAAAGTGCCATTGATTTGAATGGACTTCGCTTTGCTTCGCCTGTTTATTGCTATGTGAGGTGAATTTTGCATTGATTCATGGGATGGCATGGCACATGGGCTCTATATTGTCTTGCACAGCCTCAGTTCTGCGTAGTGAGTGTAGTGAAAAGCTGGAGACAGTTTGCTCTCAGAACTCTGAGAATCAAACCATCGAAAAAGCTTTAAAAAATCACTTCTGATCCAATTATTTCATTCCAAATTTATTACATTGACTGTAGGAACCGCACCTGTGCTTAGATCATTGAGTGTAGATTGTTTTTCTGTGCATTTTGAATGTTAATTTAGAACATTCAGCCTGTGTACTGACAGACACTGTTGAAGTGTGTTTCGGGGGAGGAGCGTTTCTATGGTGGAGTGAGATTCACATGGGAAAGATAGTTTTTCTAACTGTTTTGTACTAGTGTGTGTTAGTATCTGTGTGTTTATGTACACAAAGTAATACTTATTTTTGATAATTGTTTTCTGTTTGTTGTGGTACAGTGCATATTTTCATTCTGTTTAAAAGATTTGGTTATATCGTGTACTGAACTATTACATTTTCTACGCATTACCTGTAGTGTGTGAGTGTATGTGCGTGCCATCAAGTCAGACACATTTTACTGTGCCACACAGTAATCACTACACTCTTAATTGGTTATCCATCTGCAATATTTTCTACTGCTTCCTTCTATCTAGATAGTGAACTGCTACTGCAGCGCTCCCCGCCCCCAAATGGCAAAAGGTATCATTTATTTTTCCAGTTTTTGATTTGTGTGACCACTGGTTAAGGTGTTTATGTGACTGTGAAGCTGCATCTCTTTATAGTGTGCAGTCTGCGTCTGTGCATTTGCATCTGTTTAGTACACAATCAGTATCTGTAAGCCACAGTTGTTGTGTTTTGGCTTCCCATCCACTCCAACTTTCAGAAATCTCAATGTGTTGTGAATTTTCTGTGTAATCCCAAAAATATGCCTGCAAAGAGACATGCATGCAAACATGCTTCTGGCCATGGCACTGCTGCCAGTGGCAAGAGTGACAGTGGGTGTGGTAGTAGTACGCTGCAGAAATGCTTAACTGATGCCAGTAAAGGGATTTCTCTGACTATGTTTTTCACAGAGCATTCAGTAGCTTCAATAATGGTTGGAGATGCTGTTGTCCCCGCTGGTGGTAGTGAAATTGGTGATGGCATGAGTATTGCCCCAAGTTCAACCCATGACAACAAGTTAACTGGTTTCCAAAATATTGTGGAGTCTAAAGCCATGACCGTGAGTCCGAGTGTAGTAGATGTCACACTCCCCGAAGTCCCCATCCCAGTCCCCACATTGGCTGAACATGATTCTGATGCTGACGAAGAGTTGTCACAATCTCATGTTTCCAGTGCTGTTGATGAGGTCACACCTGTGCCATCCAACCCTTCAAATGCTGGAGAAAAATATTGGATGACCATAATGATACTGTTTTTGGTACTTGTTCTCCACAGGACAGCATCCAAGCTGACATTGTGGATGTGAATGAGGAATATGATGATGATTTTAGTGACCACAGTTGGGAACTGGAGAAAAAGAAATTAAAGGTGGCTGTGTGTGAACAGTCTCAGTCTGTCGGTGTTAAATCACCCCCCTCTTCAAAGTTGTGATGTGGCAGTTTCTGTTGATGATGATGACCCAGTAGCAGTCATCATAGATAGTGATAGGCAGGTAGAGCCCAAGTGTGGCCAGCAACAGAAATCATGTAGTAGTACACCCCCCATATCACTGTCTAACAAGCATTTGTCAATGCCGAATGTTTGCTTGCTGGCACTGGCATTGGTAGTGTAGAAGCTACAGAGCTGCATAATAGGAATGGCAGTGAAGTATTGAACTGAAGCCAACCCCACCACCACCCTGCAGAGAGTGGCAGGCATTGGGGTGTGCCTTTGGGTCGTCAGGCATAACGACCATGTCATTTCACCACACCCTACCCTGCAGACACTGACAAGTGTCACGGTGTGTCTTGGGGTCTTTGGCCCTTATGCACACCCCATTCCATCAGGAAATACAGTGAGATGGGTGTGGTATAGGAGAATGGGGTGAAGTTTGGGCCCGAAGAGTCTGAGGCACACCTTGATGCCTCTCACTGGCTGCAGGGTGTGGGTGGGGGGTGGAATGGTATGAGCATGACAGGCAAGAATCCCAAGTCACACCCCTGATGCCTGTCATACTCTACAGGGTGGGGCGTTATGGTCAGAAACCCTAACGCCTCAGGCATTCGTTGGTATTTTCACTCCAAATTTTCAACATGGTTTTTTTGTGACCCCACCTCATGAACAGTGGCAATATCAGTTTGTTAGCCAAAAACTGCTTTTGCACAGCGACTATGGCATTTGGCACCACAGGTGCAAAACACATTCGAACAGGATGTGAAAATGACAGCGGTACTGTTCATGGGAGAGTGTAAAAATGGCAATGTTGAAAATCTGCTAATAATCTTTTAAAAAATGGTGAAGTCACGGCGTGCGTAGAAACTGTGCACAACGACACCTGTAATGTAACTAGTTTGGGGATTTTTTACAGCAGTAGATTGTTAACACAGGCATTTTGGGACCTCCGATCATGAACAGTGTCAGTGTGATTTTCTTTATCTGTCCCAAACAATGATTTCCCACAGTGACCACGCATCTCTGCACTGAAAGTGTGAAAACACATTTCGCCATGTTGTGGAAAATGACAGCTGTACTGTTCATAAGGAGGCGTGAAAAATGCCACTGGTGAAAATCTGGACTGAAAATATTACAAATCCATGAACCTCACGGTGCGTGGAAACTGCGCAATGCTCACTTGTAACACAGTCATTTTATGGAGTTTGTCACCAAATTTTCAACATAGCCATTTTAAGACCTCTGCTCATGACCAGTGTCACTGTGATTTTCTTAATCTGTCCCAAACATTGTTTTCGCAAACCGACTGTACCATTGTGCGCTACATGTGCGGAAACACATTTTGGGCGAGATGTGAAAAATGGAAGCTGCACTGCTCATAAGGAAGTGCGGTAAAATGGCACTGTTGAAAATCTGGTGTGCAAATATTACAAACTTGCAAACTTGCCAGCGTGCGTAGGAACTGTGCAACGTGCACTCCTAAAACAGTAATTTTTGGGAATTTTTTCACCAAATTTTCAACATAGCCATTTTAACACCTCTACTCATGACCAGTGTCACTGTGATTTTCTTAACGTGTCCCATACGTTGATTTCGCACACCGACTGTGCCATTGTGTGCTACATGGGCAGAAACACGTTGTGGGCGAGACGTGAAAAATGATAACTATACTGCTCATAAGGAGGTGTGGTAAAATGGCAATGTTGAAAATCTGGAGTGAAAATATTGAAATTTCGCAAACTTACAAGCGTGCATAGGAACTGCGCAACGCACGCTCGTAAAACAGTCATTTTTAGGAATTTTTCCACCAAATTTTCAACATAGCCATTTTAAGACCTCTGCTCATGAACAGTGTCACTGTAATTTTTTAATGTGTCCCGTACATTGATTTCGCACATTGACTGCACCATTGTGCGCTACATGGGCAGAAACACATTTTGGGTGAGATGTGAAAAATGACAGCTGTACTGCTCATAAGAAGGTGTGGTAAAATGGCAATGTTGAAAATCTGGAGTGAAAATATTGAAAATTCGCGAACTTACAAGCGTGCATAGGAACTGTGCAACGCACGCTCGTAAAACAGTCATTTTTAGGAATTTTTCCACCAAATTTTCAAAATAGGCTTTTTGAGAGCCCACCTTATGAACACTGGCAGTGTCATTTTGTTAATCATTCCGGAAAGGTGATTTCGCACAGTGGCTGCGAAATCACCCTTCGAGCGGAATAACGCCATGACAGTGCAATCATTCATGAGGAGGTCCCAAAACCCCATGTTGAAAATTTAGGCAAAATTCCAAAATGCCTGAGATATGCAACAAAGTTGAAAAACCCTATCTATCCCATTATACAGCTTACCGGCATTTCCTCAGTTCAAGGTCGGCTTTGAAGAGTGCAGACGTGTTCCCGGCCACCAAAGATCACCGCGCCGAGGTCCGGAGGTAAGTATGGGGTGAGGGGTGTGGGGAGGCAGGGTGCACAGTGGGTTGGTGCGGGTTGTGGGGGCGGGAGACTGCGTGGGACCGTTTTAATTTACAGGTTTTTTAAAAAGACAACGTGATATTTGCCACGCCGGGGTGGGCTCCCAGCGTGGCAGAAGGACAGCTCGGGGGCGTGGAGCTGATGGAGATTGGGCACCCATCAGCCATGGCATCTGTTGCCATGCTGGGTGGGCTCCCAGTGTGGCACCCTGTACTCGGGGAGACAGTGAAGCCGACGGGATTGGGCACCCCATCGGTGACAGCATGGGGGTGGGAGAGACAGTGGAGCCGGCGGGGGATTGGACACCCCGTCAGCTATTACATCATTTGCCACGCTGGGGTGGGCTCCCAGCGTGGCACCTCTTTGGGGATGTGGGCCCGACGGGGATTGGGCACCCCGTCGGCCTACAGTGTGGAGGGGAGGGGAAGGCGCATGAGCATGCAGTGTGTGCGCACCATACGCCTGTGTGTGGGAGTGAGGGGAGAGCTCTGCTCACTCAAGTGGAGCCTCCTTTCAACTGTATGCCATCTGATTTTTCAGCTGTCATAGACAGCTGGAGCAGTAATTGGTGCTCTGCGACCGCGCCTGCAAATACACTGACTGAATTGGAAGAGGCTGACACACCTCTGGAAAACTCGTATGATGGCACTATGTTTCTTGCACATGCGTGCAAGCAAACATAAAAAACTGGTGTCCAATCTGCAGCATCAGGGACCTGTGAAAACTAAAAGTAGGGAATCTAAATCCCTCGTTTGGGATTTTTTTGTACAAGATCCAAGTGATGAAGCAGTGGCAATCGTGTGTCAGATGTGGTAAAAAGGGTAGTCATCTGGACACCGGGGGCCAGCATACACATTTGAAGAACAGGCACATGGCACTGTGGACTCTGCACCAGAGGAGAGCTAATGCTGCCACAGTGGGGCGTTCACCCTCATCCACCTTATCAAGAATGGTATCCCCTTCCATGACTGTAAGTAGCCCAAGTAGCCATGTATGTGGTAGTGGTGAAATAACAGCTGAGGATTACTACAGGCATGAGGAGGATGATGATTTTGAATTGTTTTCAAGTGGTGGTCAGAGTAGCAGCAGTGGTGGTGGTCTATGCAGTATGTCTAGTGCAAGTGCAACCCCTCATCAACCCCTGTGCTTAAAACAGGAAAAATGACTTCATTTGTGGACTTGTCACCTGTGCACCCCTCTTCATCACATGTCAAAAGCACCCCACCCACAGCCGTTCACAGAGCAGGGCCATTTGGCACACCCTGTGCAAAACAGGTAACAACTCAGCCCACGTTGCAGAGTCTTTTTGCCCGGAACATGAAATACCAACCCAGTCATGTGGTGTCATGTGAACGGAATGCTGCTGTAGTGGAAATGCTGGCAGTTGACCTGTTGCCCTTCTCCTTTGTGGAGAATTCTGGATTCTGGCATTTTGCAGCGCATGCCTGTCCCAAATGGAAAGTCCCATCCAGGACATACTTTTCCACCCGTGCTGTCCTGGAGTTATACTGGACTGTGACAGAGTCTGCAAAACATGCCCTTCAACATTCCTCCTCACCATTTATCCACTTAAGTATGGATATGTAGACAAGTGGCAAAATGACAGACAGTTCATATTTGTGTACTACTGCACACTGAGCACAGGTACCGGGGGTTGTCTGTGCTGGCAGTATTGGAAATCAGTGTAGCAAGGCAGACTGTCATGGTAGCAACCTTCCTGGAATTCAACAGCATGCAAAGCTTGCAATGCACAGTGTGGCTGGTTCCCACACTGGTGAGCACATGCTTAACTTGCTGCTGACCAAGACTGATGAATGGCTGCACCCCCTGTCCCTGAAAGCTGGCTTTATAGCCTGTGACAATGGCTCAAACATGGTGAAATGTATAATCGATGGTGGCTTTGTTCGGGTTCCATGCATGGCCCACTGTTTAAATCTCATGGTTCAGGAGTTACTACAGCACCCTGACATCAAGGAAATGTTGACAGTTGCATTCTGTATCTGTGCACACTTTTCATGCTCTGGAAAGGCCAGTGACCAACATCGGCAGCTGCAGATTCAAAACAGCCTCCCTCAGCACTGCCTCAAGCTGCAAGTTGTCACGCACAGGAACTTGACTCTTTATATGGCAGAGAGGTTGTATGAACAGTAGAAAGCCATCTTAGGATACCTAGTCATGCACACTAGCCGTGACACTTTGGGGGCCTCGATGTCTATGACAACAGAACAATGGTGCCTCATGGACTCAGTGATATAAATTCTGAGGCCCTTTGAAAATGTCACACAGGCAGTGAGTGGCAACACTGCCTCCATAAGCCAAGCCATTCCACTGCTGTGGGTGCTGAGGCAGACTTTTTTGAATCTGCAGCATAGCCTTGATGTGTCCAGAGATTGTTCAAGCAGTGCGTTACTTAAACACATGCTGATGGTATTGAACCGCAATCGACACTTCACAAGTATTTTGCAAAGTACCAAATTCAGAATAGCAACAATGCTGGACCCATGATACAAATGTGGAATAGCATCCTTACTGGAGGGAGGGCCTGAACAGGTTAAAAATCTCAGTGGAGAACTGGTGCAATTGGTTCATGGGGCACAGAAGTCACGTGCCAAGTTCAGCAAATCACAGCATGACAAGGCTGAAGGTCACTGTGGACCGCTAGGCTCATACAGTAAGGCAGCTGCGGGTCCAAGTGGGATTTCAGCAAAGCTGGTTCCATTAATCCATGTTGGGGTGCCTTGTCCCAAGTGAGAATCTGTGACAGTGATGAATCTGGTGAACAGGATGATGGGTCAACAACAGGACTGCGTGCAGCACAGAGAATGGTTGACTCATATTTGTCTGAAAAAAGGCATCTGTCAGTAATTGATGATCCACTGCTGTACTGGAGTGGAAAGCTAAGTGAATGGCACTGAAGTACCTGACCTGCCCACCCTCCAGTGTAAGTGTGGAGAGTGTGTTCAGTTCTGCGGGGGGCAATAGTTCGTGACCGTTGTATCAACCTCCTGCCGACAAATGTCAGCATGCTGACATTCATAAAAATGAATGAAGGTCACATACCACCTCGAACTACCACATCTGTGTTTGTACCCTATCACATTGATGGTTGTGCTGATGATGACGTGGGAGAAGCAGACCATCCTGGTGGCAGCGTCAACCAGGTGACCATTGAGGTTGACGATGCAATCACAGACAAAGAATTCCCTACTGGGCACAATTCTGACTTTGATGACTGTGGGGGCAGATTCCTGTTTGATGAGGATGAGGTGGATGTTGCTGGTATTTAAGTTAACGGTTTGAAAGGCTGTCACATTTTATTACTGGTACATTTTTTGCTTTTCATAAAATAAAACCAGTGTTCTTGACCCAGTCTCATTCCATAATTCAAACTGGCACAAATAATGCCCCATCACAATCTTTCCATTTTACCTTCCCCTTGGTATATCTTCTGATTCCACTTAAAGAGCAAGTACCCACTGTCAGTTACCCCAGCCCCCCCTCACACATACATAATAGCCGACCTGCTCCACTATTGAGTGGTGTAATAAAAATTCCATGCGTTTCCCTCCAGTTAAAAAGTTATAGCCAAGGCCCCTGGAATTCTGTGATTCTGTGGTTGTGGAATTTTCCACAGAATTTGCATCATGCCGCAGAATTCATATAGTGCTGCAGAATTCATTGTTTTTTGTGAATTTTCATTCAGATATACAGTTTTTCCGTAGTGCCAGGCTCCCGTATCCATCTTGTTTATCCTGAAGCTCCTCCTCTATGCTTGGTAGGTGATGTCATCTATGACATCACATCATATTTTAGCCAATGGCAGGACTGCATTCTGCCACAGAAATGAATAAATCATGCCGCCGAAATCAGAAAATGCTGCTGCAGAAGCCTAGGAGCCCAGCCGCAGAAATAAGAAAATTCTGCCGCAGAGCGCTAGGGGCCCTGGTTATAGCACCCCAAATGTGCACCCCATAAAAACAAAGCTGTGCTTGACAGACACCCAGGGATGTACCCCAGCCCCCCTTTGTGATGTCAGAAAATGAAGGCTGTGAGTGCTCCATAGACCTGTATTGGCACCATGTTGTCAATGACTTTTAGTACTATTTAGAGTTGCCATTTGGAAAAATGAAAGTGACCACACCAGTAAACAGTGACTGTTACTACAGTGGCTGCTATTATTTTTATACATGGCATCTCTAAATAGTACTAAAAGCCACACAAATATCGTATACATACAGGTTAATGGAATGCACACTCAGTATTCATCTTATGACATCACAATAGGAGGCTGTGGTTACATCCCTGGGGGAAAGTCAGGCATGGCTCTGTTTTTACGGGGTTGCACATTAGGGGTGCTATAACTTTTTAACTGGAGGGAAGCGCATTCAATTTTTATTACACCATTCAATGGTGGAGCAGGTTGGCTATTATATATGTGTGAGGGGGACTGGGTACCTGATAGTGGGTACCTGCTGTTTAACAGAATGTGTGCTGTCATTAGCAAACACAGTCAGCCTCTTAAACACAACTGTCCATTTTGTAGTAGGTGGCAGCCACTTAAATCCTGCCATTTAAAGATATCTTCTTCCTGAGTGCCACTGAAAGACTGTAACACACCATATCCAGCCACCTGGCTGTCTGTCTGAAAGTGAGTGAGAATGTGTTCCTGTGCCCATGACCAGAAGTAACCCTCAGCCAGCCAAAGCCACCAATCTGTCTAATAGGGAGAGAGAATGTGTTCCTGTGCCCATGACCAGAAGTAACCCACAGCCAGCCAAAGTCACCAGTCACTATGTCAGTGACAGGGAATGTGTTCTTGTGACCAGGACCTGCCAGAAGGAGCCTGCATCCAGCCACAGCCACCACACTTCTTATTATCAGTAGTTTACAGTTAGTGTGTACTAATTTGTCATACTATGGAATTTCCTGGAGCTGTGTGAATTTCTCCTTTAACATTTTAGAGATGTACTTGAGCGACATACACAATCAACTTTTTTCTTTTTTTACAGGTTTCCAGTTTCAAACAGTGTAAGAGACCACAGGACAGCAGTATTGCAGTAGTCTACAACCACCTATAGGATATCAGTTTCAGGTAAGTATATCAATCTTATTTCATCACTTCTTTTATGTTTTTCATTTTTTAAAGCCTGTGTAAATCATACAAAGTAGGTGACATCTACAGCAGATAATATATTTTTCGTGCACATCAGTCACTGGCTTACTTCAGCATGCTATGGAGTTGAACGAAGTTTTATCCAGGTCATGACAAGATGTCTTGGAATGTAACTTAAGTTAAGACACTGGGAAAGTGCATGTCACATGCACTAAACTTGTTATTGGTCTTGGTGTGATTTACTAATAGCTTGGTCTCTGTTAAGCAGGATATAACAGACAGTAACTGCCACACTTAAAACAGAATGTGTTAGTGCAATGAAGTATGAATTACTTATTCTTCATCTGTTTGCAGGTAACATTTCATTGCTGTGTGCTGCCATTGGTGCTTTCTTCAAATAAGAACACATGCAACTGGTATGAATCCAGAGGATACACAGAAAACCTATAAAGAAGTCAAACAAAACCTTTCACGAAACTTGCTTCCAACCCCCCCCAAAAAAACAAGCATTTGTCAATGTTGAATGTTGTCTTGCTGGCATTGGCATTGGTAGTGCAGGAGTTAGAGAGATGCATAATAGAAATGGCAGTGAAGTATTGAACTGACGCCATCCCCACCCCCACCCTGCAGAGACTGACAGGCATTGGGGTGTGTCTTTGGGTCGTTGGCAATAACTCTCATGCCATTTCACCTCATCCTACCCTGCAGACACCAACAAGTGTCACGGTGTGCCATGGGGTCTTCGGGCCTTAAGCTCACTCTATTCCATAAGAAAATATGCTGAGATGGGTGCAGTATAGGAGAAGGGGGTGAACTTTGGGGCCAAAGAGTCCAAGAGACACCTCAATGCCTGTCACTGGCTGCAGGGTGGGGGTGGGTGTAATGGCATGAGCATTACAGCAGACAATCCCAAGTCACACCCCTGACGCCTGTCAGTCTCTACAGGGTGGGGTGTTTTGGTTGGAAACCATAACACCCCAGGCATTGGTATTCTCACTCCAAATTTTTAACATGGGCTTTTTGTGACCCCACTACATGAAGAGTAGCACTATCAGCTTTTTAACCGAAAGGTGATTTGCACAGTGACTGTTCCATTTGGTGCCACAGATGCAAAAACACATTTTGGGCAGGATGTGAAAAATGACAGCTGTACTATTCATGAGGAGGTGTAAAAAAATGGCAATGTTGAAAATCTGGAGTGAAAATATGAAAAAACTGATGAAGTCTCGTGCGTGCGTAGAAACTGCGCAATGCACGCCCGTAATGCAATTATTTTGGGGATTTTTTTAGCCAAATTTTCAACATAGGCATTTTGGGACCTCTGCTAATGAACAGTGGCACTGTGATTTTGTTAATCTGTGTGCCAGATGTGCGAAAACACATTTCAGGCAGAATGTGAAAAATAACAGCTGTACTGTTGATAAGGAGGTGTGAAAAAATGGCAATGTTGAAAACCTGGAGTGAAAATATTAAAAATTGTTGAAGTTAAGAGCGAGCGTGGAAACTGCAAAATGCACGCTCGTAACACAGTCATTTGTTTTGGAATTTTTTCACCAGATTTGCAACATAGGCTTTTTGGGACTCCACCTCATGAACAGTGCCACTGTCATTTCATTAATCAGTCCTGAAAGGTGATTCTGCACAGTGACCGCGAAATCACCTTTTGGGACTGAATAACAAGATGACAGTGCATGTGTTCATGAGCTGGGTTCCCAAGAACTCCATGTTGAAAATTTTGAGCCAATATTCAAAAAAAAGGCTGAGCCATCCACCTAAGTTGAACCCACCCTGGACTGATGCCATTATACAGCTTACCGGCATTTCTTAATTTTGAAGTTCAGCTTTGAAGAGTCCAGATGTGTTCTGCTCCATCAACAATCAGTGCCAGACCTCAAGGTAAGTATGGGGTGAGGGGGTGGGAGGTGGGTGCGCAAAGAGTGGGTGCAGGTTGGGAGGGGCACCGTGCACAATGAGGACCGTTTTCTTTTGTTCAGGTAAAAAAACAGACAACATGAGGTTTATTAGGCACACTGGGGTGGGCTCCCAGTGTGCCACATAATGGGGTTGGGGGAACATGCCAACATGGTCAGCTTTGTGTGAGCGGTGGAACACTGAGATGGGCTCCCAGTGTGCCACATAATGTGGGGGGGTGGGGGACATGCCAACATGAGGATTGTACCTCTGATGTCGGGATTGTTTGGTGATTGTGTGCCTCCACCATGTTTATTGAAATGTTTCACTAGGAAAGGCACGTACGGGAGGCATGTCATCTGTGCCGCTGCATGACAATCTTGTCTCTGATTGCAGCAGCATATTTCTTTCAAGTTGGTGGCACTTTACATAATTTTTGCTTCAGCGCTAGCATGTAGGCTAACTGGGGAATGTGGGGTGCACCTACTAAAGCATGCCCTGCATTCGCCAACACTGACACACCTCTCACTGTGCTATTACTACCACAAGATGTTGCTTGAGCATGCACAAGACAACATAATAATACTTACCTTTCCTGGCTTGACAGTTTTCCTGCAGCAAATTCCTCAGCAAGACAAAATATGCACAACTAAAGTATGACTGGGTGACCTGTGAGAGAAAAAACAGCAATGACCATATATATATATATATATAAATGTAACATCTGGTTCTGTGTAAAAACATCAGCGTACAAGATACAGTAACTTACCAATGGTAGTATGAGTGCACACACATATAGGGCATCATGTTACAGCCAGTGCAGCACACTTTCTGACCGCCATTGCATCATCACATCATTGTTCACACTATGGTCATCTGTGGTTATCATCATTTGGCAAGACACTTTGCATCAGCCCAGTCAGTGCAGGCAGCAGAAGACAGAAGTACAGGAGCAGCAGCAGGTGCCATCGTTGTTGTGGGAGTGGGTGAATGCATGCATCAGTGCATCAGTAAATAATTGAAAATTTTTTTAACATTTTAGCATGTAATTTCTCTTCATCTGTACTCCGGCACTTTCAAAACACTGTGACAGCAGCCATTTCTGGGGCCACACTTATGCAGAGTGGGTGCACTGTATGCATACCTCAGTGCGTCAGGAAATAATTGAGAATTTTCTTAACATTTTATCATGTGATTTCTCTTCATCTGGACTCTGGCATTTTTGGGCTATTTTGACAGCAGCCAAGAAATTGTATGAACACTGGTCAAAAAAACAGTTTAAAGAAAATAACCTAAAAACATGGTGTCCTTCCCTTCCTTATATTCCTACTTAATAAGCTCTGTTTACCAACAGGAAATATTTTTTGGGGCTCAGTAATGTTTTCTTTCTGTTGTGGGGTGTTTGTGGAAAAGCAGCAGTGAGCAGTGGAATAACTGCTGAACAGCATGTGCACACTGTCAAGTGCCCACTGAAAACATAGACTGTATAGAAGGTTATTTTCACTGTCTATTTTCACTATATTCGCCATTTCTGACAATCAGTAAAAATAAACAGACAGTGAAAAATAATGGACAGCTGATTGTCAGTAGTATTGTATTGAAGAATAAGCTGTCCGCGTTAATTCTATCAGAAATTACTATGTGTAGAAGGTTGACTCCCGCTAAATATAACTGACGCTAATTCAACCTGCTGTACAGTATGATAGCTGACTTGGTCCACTTTTGATGGTATAAATAATATATACTGGGCTGGATATTCAAACTGCGCTATTCTGTGGCGCAAGCCCTTGAGCTGCACAAAATAGTAGCACAGGGGTGTGGCCGGGGCGATATTCAACGGAGTTGTGCTATTGAGCAACTCCTTTGAATATCACCCCAGCCACAGCCACTGTGCATGGTGCAGTGGAACTTGCTCCACTGCAAGTGGTCAGAGTGGAGCATTCAAGTTGCGGTGGTGCAAGTACCATTGCGCCATGCGCAAATTTCCCATATTCAAAAGGTGACATGCAAATGGGGCCATAATTCATGCAAGGTGCAGGGGGCCATTTGCATCTATTTATATTCGTTGCATGCCATTAGCATGCAGGTGCGTGATCCCGAGGACTTGCCTGGCGCCCTGCCAGGCGCAGCAGCCATCGGGGACCAGCGCCTACGGCAATCGTGGGAAAAAGTGTAAATCCCCCCTCCCCGACTGGCGATTGCGGGCATAAGTATAAAACCCCCCACCAGCCCGATCGGGCAAAAGTGTAAATAACCCCCACCAGCCCGATCGCGGGCAAAAGTTAAGTAACCCCCACCAGCCCGATCACGGGCAAAGTGTAAAGTAACCCCCACCAGCCCGATCGCGGGCTCCTAAGTGTTCAAATCCCCAAGAACACATCCCTGGTGGTCAGTGGACCTCGAAGCCTGATCGCGGGCTGCAAACTGTTCAAACACCCCCAAGGACCACCTACCCTAGTGATCTAGTGGCCCCACCCCATCCACCCAGCCCCACCACCCGCTCCCCGTCAGCGGTGGGCAGCAGCATCCACCCGCCTGCCGCCCGCCGCCCGCCGACTGACTGCCGGTAAGACTGCACACCATTGGTGCAGAGCACCTCACCGGCAGTCAGTCGGTGGGCTGCAGGCGGCAGCGGGTGGATGCTGCTGCCCGCCGCTGACGGGGAGCGGGGTGGGGCTTCGTGGGTGGGTGGGTGGGGCCACTAGATCACCAGGGTAGGTGGTCCTTGGGGGATGTTTGAACAGTTTGCAGCCCGCGATCGGGCTTCGAGGTCCACTGACCACCAGGGATGTGTTCTGTGGGGGTTTGAACACTTAGCAGCCCGCGATCGGGCTGGTGGGGAGGGGCTTTACACTTTTGCTCGCGATTGGGCTGGTGGGGGGGTTTACTTACACTTTGCCCGCGATCAAGCTGGTGGGGAGGGGGATTTTACACATTTGCCCGCATTGACAGGCCAGTCGGGGAGGGGGATTTTTACACTTTTGCCGCGCGATCGGGCCAGTCGGGGAGGGGCTGCAGTGCCCGCGATTGGGCTGTGGGCACAGGAGTTGAGGGCCACCCAGGTGGCAGCTGCTGTGTTGCACCGCACGCGGGCAGCTCACCCGTGGGTGGCCTCAACTTACCCTTTTTGGCTCAGTGCCAGTGCAGGCGCAGGTTGGGGCTGGGCGCCTCAGAACTCGGCACAGCCCACTGAATATCGGGCTGTGCAGTTTATGCATGGTTCCTCCCCCTCCAGTTCAGCATGCCTTCATTAGCATTGCGCTGTTGCTCAGCTTGACTTGGGGGGCGCAACTTCCTCCTGCTGAATATGGCAGAATGGCACAATTTCAGACTTTCGCAGGTGCAACCCTATTGCACATGGCGCAACCCTTTTGAATATCCAGCCCACTGTATATATTATTTGTACCATCATCAACAGTGTACTGAGTAATTGATCATATATGTTTTCAGGGGGCAGCTGACAGTGCGCTCATGCTGTTCAGCAGATTATTGCACTGTTCACTGTTGCTTTTCCACAAACACCCCACGACAGGAAGAAAACATTACTGAGCCCAAAAGAATATTTCCTGTTGATAAACAGAGCTTATTAAGTAGGAATATAAGGAAGAGAAGGACACCATTTTTTTAGGCTATTCTCTTTAAATTGTTTTTGGGCGCTGTTCTTACAAATTTTGGGAGGAAAACAAGGTTATGAGAAAGAAAGAAAGATGGGACAACAACAAAAATGGAAAGTGACCTGTATCAGATGACCTAAAGGTAGGCAAGAAATGAGAGAAGGCAGTAAGGAGGGCTGGGGGGATACTGGGATGCACTGAAGAGGCATCACCTTAAAATCAAGTACAAAACTGGAAGTCCTTATCCCTCTATACAGATAGTTGGTGAGACCTCATCTGGAGTACAGCATGCAGTTATGGAGAGCAGATCTCTGCAAGGACATGGACAGAATGGAGGCTGTACAAAGGACAGCAACTAAAATGTTGCAGGGTGTGCACCAGAAACCAGATGAAGAGACACTAAAGGACATTATGTATAACAGCAAAGAAAGAGGGGGGTATGATAGAAAGTATCAGGTACAGAAAGGCAATCAACAATGTACAAGAGGGTAGCATCACCCAGAAAAGAGATGTGCATGAAGAAGGGGCCAAAATTTGAAAATAGAGGGGGGATGGATCAGGGGCAGCATCAGGAACTATTTTTTCACAGAAAGGGCAGTGGTTGCAAGGACAAACTAAAACGTTATGCTGGGACAGCAGCAGCTGAAGCATCCCCATAACTTGTAGCTGGTGCCCTCAATTCAATTCAACTGCTGCTCAACGTTGTCAAGATGGTGGTTAACAGCCTCCAACTCACTCCACAGCAGACCCAAATCGGCCTGTGTGGCAAGTAGTTGGAGAGGGTTGCCACCGTCACCTACTGCAGGTTGTGGTGGTGGAGCAGCTGCTTGATCCATGGCCCTCCCCCGATTCACACCACCACATGCAGGTGGATGCTGTGCTGCCACCTCTTGCCCAGCAGGTGCATTCCTGCTCTGTTCTGCAACCTTGGCCTGCCACTCTACATGTTGGTGGTTGTACAGGTGGGTGCACTGACCACCTGTGCCAAAGTGAGCTCCTTTGGGGTCACAGCGCACCACTATGCCACACAGATTACATTTCACTACACTGCTGTCCCCAGGCAGTGTAGTGATGAACTCCCACACTGATGAGGTGCAGGGAGGACCGGGCACAGGTGAGGGGGGGGCCCAAGTGTTGTTGGAGCCGGCGGTTGCTGCTGCACAATTGCGGCTGGGGATGCAGAAACCTGCTGCTGCTGCAACTTCTCCTCACTGACTTCCTGCTGCTGAGCCACTAGCACAGGGGCCATAACAGGTGGTTGCACTGGGGGGGGGGGCACTAGTAGGTTCCACTGGAAGTGGTGCTTCCATGGCACCAAGTCCACTATCTGCTGCTTCAGGGGGGGACACTAGTCAAGATATTGTTCCAGTTCAAATGCAGCCTGCCACCATGTGTGCGTACACCTATGCGATCTCCTCCACTACGTCAGCGAAAACTACCTCTCTCCCCCTCCATTCTGGTCTCTCTCTCTCTCTCTCTCTCTCTCTCTCTCTCTCACACACACACACAAAAACTTAACAATTAACAAATACTACACTGAAATACTGCACAAACTCAAATCCAGACAACAAATAGGCTTTTAAAATACACAACAAATCAGCTAATTAGCACAAAAATTAGAAGGTTTATAGTAGTTTTTGGATTTAGTCTCCTCTCTCTCTCTCTGTTCAACCAGCTCTTTCTCCTACAAGGCGGAAGTGAAACTCACTTTATTGCATAATTCACTTCCTGCCTGAAGCATGCGACCTGCAGACTCTGAGACTGTGTCAGCCATGTGATCTGTGGGCTGTTACATAGATACATAGACACTGTCGGCAGATAAGGGACTATGGCCCACCCAGTTTGCTCATTTAAGCTTGTAAGTTCACTTTATGTTTTTCTAGAAGTCTGTTGCCCTTTACCCCTGACCTCCAGAATTCCCTTATGTCTATCCCATGCATTCTTAAATCCCATGGTTGTTTCAGCCCCCACCACTTCCTCTGGCAGGGTGTTCCACTTGTCCACCACCCTTTCTGTGAAGAAATTCTCCCTCACATTTCCTCTGAATCGCCCTCCCTCCAACTTCATCCCATGACCTCTAGTCCTAGAACATCTTTTTCATTGGAAAATAGTGTACTCTTGCACCCTGTTCCTCCATGTAAGGTACTTGTATGTCTCTATCATATCCCCTCTCTCCTTCCCCTCCCCTCCTCTCCTCCAGGGAGTACATGTTCAAGTCATTCAGCCTGTCCTCATAGGACTTGTGATGCAATCCCTGTACCATCTGTGTTGCCCTCCTCTTAACCTTCTCTACCCTGTCTATGTCCTTATGTAGGTAAGGTCTCCAGAACTGTACACTGTACTCCAAGTGGAGCCTCACTAATGTCTTATCTAATGGAATTATGACCTCCCTTTTCCTGCTGGTGATGCCCCTGCCTATGCATCCTAGCATCCTAGCATCCTATTTGCTGTACCTGCTGCCTTGTCACACTGTTTCCCTACTTTAAGGTCATCAGAGATGATAACCCCAAGGTCCCTTTCCTGTTTGGTGCATGCTATATCCTCACCTCCCAACTGATATGTTGTTCCAGGGCTTTTGTGCCCCATATGCATTATCCTGCACTTCTTTGCATTGAATTTCAACTGCCAAACCCTTGACCATTCTTCAAGCTTCTGCAGTTCCCTCCTCATTCTGTCTACACCCTCTGGTGTGTCCATTCTGTTACAGAGCTTCGTGTCAGCGAACAGGGAAATTCGGCCTTCTAGGTCCCATGCAATGTCACTGATGAAGACGTTGAATAGAACTGGTCCCAGCACTGATCCCTGTGGTACCCCACTGGTCACTCTTGCTTCTGTGAAGTGACAGCCATTTAACACCACCCTCTGTCTCCTGCCACCCAGCCAATTACCTACCCACTGGACTAGTGCCCTGCCACTCCCATATTCCCCAGTCTGTTTAATAGCGTTCTATGTGGCACAGTATCAAATGCCTTGCTGAAGTCCAGATAGGCCACGTCCACTGCCCTCTTCTGATCCACCTCCCTTGTCACCCAGTCGAAAAATTCAATGAGGTTGGTCTGGCATGACCTCCCCCTGGTGAAGCCATGCTACCTTGGGTCCTGTAGTCTGTTGGCAACCAGATGTTCCACCGATCTCTCCTTCAGCAGTGCTTCCATGATCTTCTCCACTACCGAGGTCAGGCTGACTGGTCTGTAGTTCCCCGCTTCCTCTTTGTTCCCGCTTTTGTATAACGGAACTACATCTGCTGTCCTCCAGTCTTTGGGTACCTCCCCTGTTTCCAGTGATCGGCTAAACAGGATTGCCAGAGGTTCAACCACCACCTCTCTTAGTTCCTTTAGGACCCTGGAGTGCACCCCATCTGGCCCCATTGCTTTATCAACTCTTATTCCTTCCAGTTCCTTTAGGACCCTTTCCCATATAAAGGGACTTGTGTCCATTTCTGCACCTTTCCCATCCCTTGTACTCCCTTCAGGCCCATTACCCTCCTCTTCCTCAGTAAATACTGTGCAGGAATATCTGTTCAGTATGTCAGATTTACAGTTGTCATCCTCCACGTGGTCCCCATCCTCCCCCTTCAGTCTCCCTATCCCTCCCTTTACTCTTCTTTTTTCACTTATGTACCTGTAAAAGGTTTCGGCCCCCCACCCACTGATTTTGTGATGTGCTGTTCTGTCTGAGCTTTAGCTTCCCTTACTGACTTCCATGTCTCCCTTTGCTTCTCCTGGTACTTCTCCCTATCCCTATCCCTATCCCTTCTACCTGAATCTTTTTGTATTCCCTGAATGCAATCTTTTTGGCTTTCACTTTCTCCGCTACCTCCTTGGAAAACCATAATGGTGTTCTCTTCCTTTTCCCTTGCTAACCTGCTTAATGCATAATTCTGTTGCTCTTGTAATCCCTATTTTAAATATTGCTCACTGTTCCTCAACCCCTGAATCCCTCCATATTCCCATTAATGCCTCTTTCAAGCATCTTCCCATTTTCCCAAAGTCTGCCCCCCTAAAACCTAGATTACGTGCTTTTGTGCGGTTTGGTTCTGCTCCTTCTTTGATTTCAAACCACACTCCACCTTTAAAGTGAAGTAAGGCAGAGTGAGCAATGCAAAGTCATTATTATAAGGCAAAGTGGCAAAATGGGGTTTCCTATGGGCATGTCACATAGCAACGGGGCAACATGAAGTGGGCTGCTTCGCTCCCACTACACGGGCAGATTTAAACTTTGCTGTATCTCTACCTATAGTAGAATGAGAATATCGTTATATTCTCACTCTAGGTCCATAGTGGCAAAACAAATCACTGTTATATGCCATTTTTTATCCTCACAGGTATGGCATAAATAAAATGATTCTGCATCTTTGATTATGGGGCTATTGTTTACGATTCTGTCCATATCATTCTTTTAGCTTAAAAGAATATCTGTATTCTAATTTTTACATAACTGACTCTTATGTGATTTTACAGATATTACTGTGTCTTGTGTTTGCACAGTAACATCCTATTACACAGGTCACTCCTGTAAAAAGAAGATTGTACGCAGTTAACAAATATTAAATAAATTGTAAAAACTCTCTGGCCAGATTGGTCTCATTCTTCAATGTCTTCTTCCACTTTGCACTAACTAACCTTTTTGTACCCATCACTGTGACTTATAATGCAGTCTGGAATGTCCCTTATTAGGTGGGAGGACACTCAAGAATGAGGTATTGCTTATCTATAGATGCTAGTCTGATAACCTCACTAACACCATATCCTGTTTATCTTCTCTTCTCATTCCTGCCTGCCTTCCTCCTACACCCCAGGAACCACCAATCAGTGTACTAGCCGTACCATTAGATGCAAAAAAACTATTGGGCAGGCTGATTCCCCATGGAGGATCTCAAACCCATGTAACGACCACACCATGCTTATAAAATCCACCTCCTCTTGGTGTGACCTGTGAATGAAGCTGCGTGAGCTGACTACTGTAGTACTACTGTTGCAGCTTTTACCAACTAGTCTGATAAAAAAATTATAAACCCTGTTTAACTGCAAATATGATAAAATGGTATCTTTATGGGTTTTTCAAGGGGGTTGCGTTTAGCTTTGCCCATCCTCCTTTTATCCTTCCTAATGAATGTTTTATTTAGTATTGCATGGTTATACAGCAATTTTTATTTAATTTTAAATTTTTTAGCTGGAAAAGGCACACTGATCTGAATCTCATTTCCAAGTGCATCCCAAGTAGCGCAGGGAGGACCAGTGACCTGCTTAGGGTCACACAGTATGCAAGTAGTGATTGGGGGTTTCAAACCCAGGTCTACTGGGCTCCAGGTTTACAGCCTGGGTACTTTAAGCTATTTATTTATTTACTGAATTTTGTTGACCCGGTAATCCCACCGGGCCTAGAAGTCCCTTTTTCAGGGGCAGCCGGGGGGAGGGGAGGATACAGATGGTAAGCAACTGAAATTGAACCAGATTAAGCTGTTGGTGGTATTTTTAGTGAACAGGAGAAATGTGGCCAGGACACCGGGGATGTAATACTGACCTCTCTATATGTGTTCTTGTTTTATGAATGATGATTCCCCTACTCTTTTGGTAGGGAGGGGGAGGGGATATACATCTCATGCTGTATTATGTTTCGGGTTTAAGTATAACCAGAATATTTCTTTGTGTTTACGATTTTTTTTTTCTTTTTCTCTTTGTATGATTTGTTTATTTCAGTTTTGATTCTACTGTATGAAGTAATACTCTTATGTGTTTATTCTATTTTATGACTCTGTATGACGTAATATTGATTTGTTTATATCTTACTATGCCTTTGCATTTCTGATTTTTCCCCTTTATGTTTGTATATTCCTGTTTTTATTTTGAAGTATGATGTAATAACCTGTTGAGTTTCTGCTTTTCTTTTTCCCTCTTCTAATTTTGTATGAAGTACTACTGATTTGTTTATATGTTCTTTTGTGATATGAATAAAAATTCCCCTGCTGTTTTTTGGTAAATGCCATGGGATCTTTTAGCATCCACCTGAACTACCATCAATCCAGGCAGATGGGACCTTGGTTTAATGTCTCATCCAAAAGATGACACCTCAGAAGTGCAGCACCCCCCTCATGCTGCACTACAGTGTCAGTACTGGGATATTAACCCAAGTGCCAGATGTGGGAACTGAACCCACAGCCATCTGATCTCCCAGCCTCGGAAGTGAGTGTGCTACCTACTGAGCCACTGACACTGACAATGCTATGCTGTCTCCCTAGTATATAATGTCTTTACTAACCATATAATGTTCCATTATAATTTGTACTGCTTTTCCTCATTTATTGCCCCTGTAATAACCTTATACCTGTTCCCTTCCTCCAAGATACAACTAGAAATGAGTTGTTCTCAGCTCTACATGCCTTCCTGGCCAGGTTTGTTTGTTAATTTGTTTGTTTGTCCAGGAACAAATTCATTTAGCTGAGGCATGTTCACAGTAAAGCCCTGGTGTAAAGTGGCATGAGATTATAGCATACGGTATGTGCATTTTCACAAGAACATTACATAGTGGTACAGAGTTTAATAACTGAAATTACAGCATGCTTGATACAGAGTATAGCAGGAATGCAGTCAAGCTTGGACTTATATCCTATATCCCAGAACCAGTGATTTATATATGCAGAGCATGACCTGGTGGTGCTGAAGTGTCTTAGGTATGGGAGAAAGCGTTCCAGTGGGTAGGACCAAGGAAGCTAAAAGCTTTCCAGCTAGCACTTTAATGAGTCTAGGGTATTAATAACAAAAAGAGTTGCACTCAAGTGAGGGGTGCTCTGTGATAAAAATTTCAACCACAAGAACAATCACAGCACTCCCATCCCTGTTACGTTTTTTCCAAAGATAGATAGATTTGGTTGAAATGTCAGAGACTTCTGTTTGTGTAGGCATGCTGCTTTTCCTGGCCATGGGCCATTGCTTCCATTTGAAATAAAGCACATTATGGTGAGAAAATGATGTGTGGCCTAAATTTGTTGTAACAGGGATGGCAATACCGTGATTGTTCTTGTGGTGGGTCTAGGGTATTATCACATCCAGATTTTCAGCAGATATCAGACCTAGTCTAGTTTGTTGGCTCTATAATCATTCTTTTAAAAAGTCGGGCACATCATCCTTAGGGCATGTTGGAGAAACTTGGACATTATTCCAGCCTCTCCTGTCAGCCGAGGGAAGCTATTTTAGTTACTTACAATGTTGCATTGGTGGGTAAGAAAAGACAATTTAGGATGAACATGGCAAACTGGTTGCAAATTACATCCAGTCTCTGCAGGGCAAACCCTGAGGCTAAGGTGCAGACAAAGTCAGCAAAGTCAATGATCAGGAGGACTTGGTCCTGAATGATTTGTTTTCTGACTTCTTGTGTTTGGATTGTTCTGTTCCCAAATAGGAAATCCAGTTGGGGAGAATTATTTACAGCCTTACATAGTCTTTCAGTGTGAGTGACACAGGAGAATGATTGGTTGGGCCATAGCTCTACGTATTTATAACACTCGGCTCACTGCAGGGGAGCACCATCAGCTGTTATAACTGTGAGTTCACTGCTCATTCTATGGGAGTACTTTCAAAGAGAAATATCTTTGTCTTGTCTGCATTTAGAACTAATCTGTTTTCTGAGAGAAAGCTCAGTAGAACATCAAAACCAGTCTGTAGTATATTTTGCATAGCACTTTTTGACTTGTTGCATCCATAAACTATACAACTGTCCACATATAATTGCAATTTACAGTTACAAAAAACTTCAGAGTGGAGTATTGAGCCCAGACTGTAATACAGAATGAGAGTATGATTGGGCCATGTAAAACCCCTGGGGAGACACACTAATTAATAACTATTTAAATAATTAATAAACTAGTCATCTCTGTTGTTGCTTTCATATTGGAATTTCCCCCTCTCCATCTTCAATACAGTATTTGAATTGGAAGCGGATGGAAATTCAGTCAGAATTCCCTAATGTGGAGTCTTCTTTTGTCAGTGGCAACACAGACATGATGCTGTTGTGTGGGATTAGATAGCTATTCATTTTAATTAATATGAGTCACCTGACATGTTTGAGTGTCAGATGTGTCCATGTGTCAGAAATGATAGCCACTGATGAACTTAACACTTTTTTGAAGCTGACACTAGATGGTGGACAGCTCAACTAGAACACAACCAGAGAAGACAATGCTAGCCAATCCTGAACCTTATTGCTCAGTGCAAAATTAGCTCCTCATCAATGTTCACATTCTTTGAGTTATTCAGGTATACCTCCACCACACAAGTATGTTTTGTAGACAAATGGCTGAACTCCTCCATTTTCTTCTCCTTCATCTCCTCAATATCCAGTTGTGATTATACCACCACCCACAGAGGATTGGTACTGCTACGAGGGTGGCTTTTGGAGGTGGTGATATCCAATGTGCCCATTTTTGTATTAAGGTCAGAGTGAGTTTTGGGTTCATTTTGAAAGTGGTGTGATCTCTGTTTTTTTCCCAGTCTTCAGCTTGGTTAACTTTGTTGTCAGTTGCTGTGCATACACCTTTTCAATCCAGTGATTTGTCTCCTGACAGTACTCTGTAGATTTTCAGATGGAATGCAGGAGAACATTGTTATCAAGTATTATACAATGGCAAAAAAAATTCTTGGGCTGTGATTGATTGGTGCCCTCCTTCAACAGTGATGTTCTATCAGTATAACATCACTGCATGAAGGTCAGGCACAAAGACGACCTCAGGACTATAATCACTGCACTGCTTCATGTAGAACCCTTTAGTTAATGAAAAACATGGAAAACAAATTGCCCTCTAATTTCCACTCCCTTCACGCTATGAAAGTACAGTAAGTGGCCCACAGAAATACAGTACCTGCCTACATGACAAGTGACAAAACCATAGTTCCACCAAGCCACAGCAATGGAAAACACACTGATGTCCCCTATAGCGATGCAATCCCGCAACATCCCTGACATGACACACCCTGACAATGACCCGCAACATGCCAACACTGATGGCCACACTTGAACGCATCACCCCCCAAGCAGAGAGCTGGGCCCCCCACACCCCCTACTTTAAATATCTAACTCCATGTCACAGAGACAGTGAAGTTAGGTGCTGACCCTCCATCAATGCAAAGTCTGTCGACGAGAAATCCCCGTTGATGCAAAGTCTGTCGACATCGGGGTTTCACTGCTAGGGTTTCACTGTCAGGGCATTGATGTTCCGATGATATACACAAAACTGCTGAAAACCCAAATCACAAAAGTTTCTTTTCATTTGTTTCCTTCGGTTCGGTCACCCCCCCCCCCATATAAGTCCAATTTCCCGCTCCTCAGCCGGCCCCAATATTCACAGTGCTAAGCAAGCGCTTGACACAGAAAACATAATTTGTAACTCGCTATCAGTTTTTCCAGTGTATTTAAACTGGAGCTGAGCAGAAACCCCACTGCCTTCAAAATGCAGTACATCTGCTTTTTAAAAATGGAGTGCGGGCCACTTACCACTCTCAAGATTTAGCGGTCAACTTCAGTCCCCAGTTGGAAGTCTTCAGCTTAACTGTAATATGGAAAGAAAAAAAAATACTACTGAAAACTTCAGGAGGGTTCTTTTTTAGTCTGCACGGGGCTAAGCTTTAAATCTCTAGCTTTTTTGGAGGTGCTGCCAGTACCTAGGTCTAGTACAGTGTGGAAGCAAAGGATAAAAGAATTTAACAGTTGGCTAGCATAATGGAGAAGGCAGATGGGATATGGGCTGATAGTGGACTGGGGAGCAACTTGGGATGACGAGAGTCTCTTTGCCAAGGACAGGTTGCATCTCAATAAGGAGGGGGCAGCCATACTGAAGTGCAGGCTGGGAAAGTTCTTTGAGAAAGAATATAATTTAAACTGAGAAGGGGGGGCTGGGAACAAAGTCATGCCAAGGCTGAGATGGGGGACTATAGCTCCCCCCCCCGAGGAAGGGTTGAAGAGATAGGCTCTGGCAAGCTCTTGGGGGGAGCAGAGGTGGGGGAAAGATGGTGGAAGGGTTTGGTGGTTAATGCAAGGAGCCTGACAAACAAGATGGAGGAATTGATAGCAATCATTGAGCATGACAGGCTGGACACAATCGTGATCACAGGGATGTGGTGGATGGAATTTCACACATGGGAGACAGCTATTCCTGGATTCAGACTGTTTAGGAATGACAGGAGGGACATGAAGGGGGAGGGTTGGCCTTATACATCAGGAAAGACTTAGGGGTGATGGAGGGACATGAGGGCAATGGGGAAACTGAATTCCTTTGGGTGATGCTAGGCAGAAGTACAGGAGATTCCTTGAGACTTGGAGTTGTGTACAGACCACCCATGTAAAGGGAAGAACAGGAGAGGGTGTTGTCGCAGGACATCACAAGGATGGCTCTCAAGGGGGAAATGCTACTGGTGAGAGACCTGACCCTCCCAGACATTGACTGGACCATCCCAGATGCAGCTTCGATCAGAAGCAGGGAGTTTCTGGAGGTGCTACAGGGGGTGTTCCTTCAACAGTTGATCAGAGAACCAACTAGGGGGAACGATCTGCTGAACATTGTCCCGACTAATGGGGAGAATGTGGAGGAGGTGGTGGCGGGGGAGGAGTTGGGAAATAGCATCCATAAGACCATCGGATTTAAGGTGAGGGCAGGAAGGGGAGTGTGCCGAACCAGCACAGTGGTGCTGGACTTCAGGCAAGCAGACATCGAGAAGAGGAGAAGATTAGTGAGGGAAGTGATGGAAGGGATGGGAGAAATAAACGAAATGGAGGAATTATGGGGAACTATTAGAGATCGGGTTATGGAAGCCACACAGGTGTGCATAAGGAGGGTTAGGAAGGGTGCAAGAAGCAGGAGGCCGCTTTGATTCAATCGGAATGTAGCATGGGTGGTCAGGAGCAGGAGGAGGGGGTTTAGGAAATACAAGAGAGTGCAGAAGGCAGAGGACAGGGAGGTTTGCAGGGAAATGAGGAGGCTAGCAAGGAAGGAAATTAGGAGGGCAAAGGCTGAAGCAGAAGAAAGGATAGTGAAGCAGGCCAAAAGTGGTAATAAAACATTTTTTAGACATGTGAGAGATAGGAGGAAGACTGGCCAAGGGATTGCAAGGCTTATGGGGGAAGGAGGGGAACCATTAGAGGATGAGGACTGGGAGAAAGCAGAAAAGTTAAATAGGTACCTCTGCTTGGTATTTATGAAGGAGTGGAAGGGCAGAGGACCAGAGCTGAGAAGGGAGGGCATAGGGATGGAAACAAGACCCTTCAGTACGGAGAAATTTAGAGAGGAACTGGGCAGGGTAAAGGTGGACAAGGCCATGGGGCTGTATGGGCTGCACCCAAGAGTGATCAGGGAACTGAGAGAGAGTTGGCTGCCCCACTGGTGACACTGTTCAACCTGTCTTTGGAGACCAGGAGGGTGCTGGAGGACTGGAAGAGGGAAAATGTTGTGCCAATTCACAAGGGGGGCGGCAGAGAGATGAGGGAGAACTACCACCCGGTCAGCCTCACTGCAGTGGTGTGGAAAGTCATGGAGGTACTCATCAGGGAAAGGGTAATGGAGTACCTGGAGGTGAATGGGTTGCTGAACAACAACCAGCATGGGTTCACTAGAGGGAAGTCATGCCAGACTAACTTAATTGAATTCTTTGACTGAGTGATGCAGGTAATAGATCGGGGGGGGTGAAGTGGATGTGGCCTATCTGGACTTCAGCAAAACCTTCTACATCATACCCCACTGAAGGCTGGTCAAAAAGCTAGAAAGTTTGGGGTTGGGGGACAAAATAACTAGATGGGTAGAAAGCTGGCTGGAGGATAGAAGCCAGAGAGTAGTAGTTAATGGGGAGCACTCAAGATCAGGGCGGGTGATGAATGGGGTACCTCAGGGGTTGGTGCTGGGGCCACTCCTATTTAGTATCCATATATGTGACATAGTGGATGGGCTGAAGGGGGCATATGGCCCTCTTTGTGGACAATATGAAAACCTGCAACAGGGTTGACACTGAAGGGGGGAGTTAAAGGCATAAGACAGGACCTGAAGATGCTGGAGGAGTGGGCAGATACCTGGCAACTAAAATTCAAAAGCAAGAAGTGTGCAGTCATGCACGTGGGGCACAGAAACCTGAGGACGGGATACCGACTCAGGTGGAGAGGAAGTCAGGGTTACGGCACAGGAGAGGGATCTAGGGGTAGTAGTCTCCAGAGACCTAAAGGTGGGGAAGCAGTGTACAAGGGTGGTGGGGAAGACTTATGGGATGTTGGCAAGTATAGCCAGGGGAATCACTAGCAGGAGGAGGGAAGTTCTGGTGCCCTTGTATCAAGCCATGGTGAGACCGCACCTTGAGTAACGAGTCCAGTTTTGAAGGCCTTACTTATGCAAAGACATTGACTCAATTGAAAGGGTTCAGAGAAGATTGACCAAGATGGTGCAAGGGATGAAGGACATACCATATGAACAGAGATGTAAGGAGCTGGGTCTCTACACACTGGAGACCAGAAGGGAGAGAGGGGACATGATAGAGACCTTCAGATATGTCAAAGGGATAAACAAAGTGGACCTGGGGTGATTACTCCACATGATGGAGGGCACCATTACAAGGGGGCATGGCCTGAGACTTCAGGTAGGGCACTTCAGAGGCAAGACAAGAGGGTGATTCTTCACTGAGAGGGTGGTGGACACCTGGAATGGGCTTCTGGAGGAGGTGGTGGGGAATGAGACCATTGCAGGCTTCAAAAGGGCATGGGACAGGCATAAGGAGTTACAAGGGAATGAGAGGTGCTCGAGGTTAGCAGAGGGAAAGGGGCAGACTTGATGGACCAAGGGGTCCTTTTCTGCCATCAAGTTCTATGATTCTATGAGTACAGTGTCAGTGGTCAAGTAGACTGTGTCAACTGCTGAGTGTGATAAAGTATTTGACAGAATCTCTAAGCTCACATAGCCTGGTTCAAGAAATGTGTATGTAAAGGAACTTTCCATAAGGGACAAGCCTTTGCCATCAGCTTTGTGAAGTCGGCAGTCTCCATGGAAGGGTAAGGTACGAGATCAACTGCACACATTTCTGCTGTGACGGCATTCCATTTCTGGGGCACTGTGTGATTATGGGTCAGTTTTGTGAAATGTTTTAATGACTGCACTATTCTTGGCTTACACAATAACTTTTTCTGATCAGAACTGTCGTTTCACTACTTTCCCGCCAGAGATACAAGAATGAGGTCAGCCACCACCATCCAAAAGTGACTTCTGTTTTGATAACAAAAAGGAGGCAATTTTTTCCATCAGTGTCTCTGAAGTACTGTCAAGTAACACCAGTGGTACCTCCCTTGTCAAACTCTCCCTACTCCTCCACCACCATCCTTGGTGGTGTGAGATGAATAACAGGTGCTGTCTGTACCTCAACACCTCTGGTGTTTGTCCAGATCAACAGATAGTTGTATTGAAGGTGGATGTGCTGTGTGCCAGTGCCAAAATGTGATCCCATTTTGTTATGGCTGACATGTGTCAACAGTAGCTCGCACATTGCTTGACTATCTTCAGACAGATCAATAATAAAACAGTCCCATGATGGCATTAATCCTGTATGAAAAATATTTATACTACTACTAGGAGGGGAGCGTTAATCTTTTCGCTCATTAAAAAGGATGATCGCTGTGATCTAGCAGTGTACAAATCTCTAACTTTACTGTATTCCAGTGCAAAAATCTTTGCAAAGATGGTGAAAGAATGCCTACAAAACTGAATAACCAGCAACAATATACTCTCAAAAATGCAATCAGGTTTTAGAAGAGGCTACATCACTATAAGTGCTTTGAGATTCATCACATAGTAGAAAAATAAAATACGAAATCTAGACATGTATGTGATATGTATAGACCTTAAAGTGGCATTGAATCATCTATCAAGAGAACTTCTTTTGAAAAGGCTTAAGAAGCTAAGAACAAACTCAACTCTATTGTATGTAATTGTTTAAATATATTCAGACAATTGGCTCCTAATCAAATAGGATCACCTGTGTTTCCCTAACTGGAAAATATATTTTAGTTGTAGAATCAAGCAGGAATATGTCGTAGCCCCACTGCTGTTTAACACTTACATCAATGAACTTATTGAGGTATTAAACAGCAAAGAATATTATATTCCAAAAATCATGAAAAAACCTTGTGCTCTACTAACTTTCGTAAATTATCTAATTCTGTTATAACACATGCCCAAGTGTCTGCAAAAACCATTGGCTCTCTTGATGCTAAAAATGAAAGAATTAAAATTATAGATTAAAAAACTATGATAGTAAAACAGAATTGGAGGTACCATAAACATTCTTGGCAGCTAGAGGAAACAATGCTAGACATGGTTCAATGCTGTAACTGTTTGGGGCTCCTAATTACAGAAAACTGTAAGTGGAGTAATCACACAGTAAATAGCAAAAGTAGAATGACACAGAATTCTAAAGCTCTTGCCTGTTTTAACAGGAATTTGGTGGTTGTACTATTCAGGCCTCTGTAATGTCTTGCAATGGAAAATGTGGTTTGCAAACATGGGCTAATGATGGCAAGTGGCTCAATATATCAGAATCATGGGCTTATGATGGCAAGTGATTCAATCAGTTAGAGAGTGTTATGGGAAAATTACATAAACATTTGCTGAAATTACTAATCGGAATCCCAGAGGCAATAGTGAGAGCATGTGTTAGGCCTGTATTGCCTGGAATCGATGGCAAAATGTAGAATCTTGAACAACTGGTTTAAAACTCTGAACATGGCTCATAATAGATTGCCTTTTCTCTGTTGGAGGGAAAAACTGTTTACATGGGAAAGGAAATGCAGTTCAGTTTGGGTTACAAATGTTACAAACACATTACAAATGGCAGGTCTGGGATACCAGTGGAACTGTGCTTTTCAAAGTATTGCTTTATCTGCTAAATACTCTGCAATAATCAAAAGAAGAACAGATGTTATGGCTGTTCAATTGGATAAGAGTGCAGTTAGCAACAACGGATTTAGTGAACACAGCCACACTGAAAAAAAAGTTGTGGCCTAGAACCATATTTGAACTATTGCCAAATAAGGAAATGAAACAGATAATCATGAATTATAGGTTGAATACAAACCATAGCAGACATTTAGAGATAAGATGTGGGAAACTATTTGAAGAAATTAACAACAAATTGTGCCAAGGTAGCAGAAAAAACTTACTGAGGATTTCAGACATATTTTATTTATATGTGTATAGTACAATAAAATAAGATAAAATAGCTATCTGACATATTAAGTAACAGCTGTTTTATACCCGAAGCATTACTGGAACATCCAATGAATTCAACTAAATACAACATCTTGTTTAAGTTAGGCTCGTTCCTCTCAGATCATCTAAATTAAGAAAACACAAAGTTATTGTTACCAGATTATTTAGAAAGTTTGTAAGTATGAGGTGTGTGTTATTCAGTTTTAATCAAGGTACTGTATCTATGGTACTTATTATGTGAGGTCTTTTCAGGAGGCAGTATAGTGCTGTGGTTTAGGCCACTGAACTACAAGTTCAGAGACCAGGGTTTGAGTCCCACAGTCCACACTTGCACACGGTGTGACCCTAAGCAAGTCACTTAACTTCCTTGTACTGCCGGGTTGCACCTGGAAACACGTTTTGGCTTAGTGTGCCTTTTCTGGTTAAACAACTTCCCCTTTGCCCCTTATATAGCTAATCTTTTTTTAAAGATTTTAATGCCTATAAAAAAAACAATACATGCTTATTTCCAACTTATCTAGTAGGGCTAGAAGCCTCTTCCACCAGATACTCTGGAAGACGCCCAAGCTGCTGATAATCTAAATGAAACTCAAAGTTTTGAGTCATAGGAAGAAAGAGGTGAATGGTTGGAGACCCATCCAGAATCATCTGTTTTATCATTATTTTACTATCAGCTTACTTAAGACCTGTTCTAAGAGACTTATAGGACTTTGCAGCTATCGGAGGCCCAGTCTTCTGTACCTTAGCATGTGCATCCAGTTCTGACCACATCAAGAAACAAGTGTTTTCCTAAGTGCAAGCAGTTTGCACAAATCATCCAGAAAGAATGGGATGCTTTGGACAAGAAAAAGCAGTTTTCCAAACAATGCAGCAAGTACTATCCATTGAAACATATAAACATAGACTTTGACAGCAGAAAAGGACTGCTTGGCCCACCTAGTCTGCTCATTTCCCTACCTACTGGATAAACTGCAGATCCTAGTTAACCAACAGCCTATTTCTTCCTACCCACACAAGCATTATCTTATGTCTGTCCCATGCATTCTCGACTTCCCCCACTGTTCTTGATCCCACGACCTCCTCAGAAAGGCCATTCCATACATCCACCACCCTCTCTGTGAAAAAAATATTTCCTCACATTGCCCTGAGCTGTCCCCCCTCTATCTTTAAATTGTGTCCCCTTGTTCTTGTACATCTCTTTTAATGAAAGATGCTACCCTCTTGGACTTGGTTGATTCCCTTGAGGTCCTTAAAGTTTCTATCATGTCCCCCCTCTGCCTCCTTTCCTCAAGGGTATACATATTAAGCTCCTTTAGTCTTTCTTCGTATGGCTTCTGTTGCAGATCCTGCACCATTTTAGTAGCCCTCCTCTGGACTGCCTTCATCCTGTCTATGTTCTTGCAGAGATGGGGTCTCCAGAACTGCATGCAGTACTCCAGATGGGGTCTCACCAACTGTCTATACAGAGGGATAACAACTTACTGTTTTTTACTGGTGATGCCTCTCCCTATGCATCCCAGGTTCCGCTCAACCATCCCTACTGCCTTCTCACATTGCTTGCTAACCTTTAGGTCATCTGATATAACTACCCCCAGGTCCCCTGGGTTTTTGTTTCCCAGTTGCATTACTTTGCACTTCTTTGCATTGAATCTAAGCTGCCATACTTCTGACCATTCCTCCAACCTTGCGAAGTCTTTTCTCATCCTTTCCACCCCCCTTGTGTATCAGCCCTGTTACAGATCTTTGTGTCCTCTGCAAAGAGGCATACTTTTCCTTCCAGTCCCTCTGCAATGTCACTTATAAAGACATTAAAAAGGACTGGACCCAGTACTGAACTCTGCAGTACCCCACTAGTAACCCCACTTTCTTCGGAGTGGACTCTGTTTACTATTACCTTCTGTGTCCTGTTGTCCAGCCAATGTTTTACCCAGGCTACCACCCTGAGACCCACTCCTGGGCTGACTAATTTGTTTTTTAATCTTTTGTGTGGGACTGTGTCAAATGCCTTGCTAAAGTCTAGGTAGACCATGTCTACAGCCTCTCCCTGGTCTACTACTTTGGTCACCCAGTCAAAGAAATCGATTAGATTAATCTGACATGACCTTCCCACTGTGAATCCATGCTGCCTTGGGTCCTGTGTCCCACTTCAGGAAATGTTTGCTAAACAATGGTGGAAAATAAATCAACAATTAGTTGAAGCCTAAAGTTCTCTGTGGTTCTTTGGAGCACTAACTGTTTGGATTACTTTACTAAACAATGGCAGGTGTCTCCAATGACTGCTGCTGTAATCTCATCAGTAGTAAAACCAACAGTGACCCCAGTAAGGGAGGGCCAACATTGGTTGGTGCTAATGAGAAACAAGTGGATATAGCATGTCATCATGTTCTTTCAACCTCTTGTGTCACTTCAAGATATGTTTGCCTTGGTTCTGATAGCACAAGTCTTATGTTAATGAACTAATGTATTAGCAGATGGTCTACCAGAGCTCATTCTGGTATGAACTCTAGTTTCCTTTGTAAAGAGTGCCAGCCAGAACACAATGCAGTAATGCTGTAGTATATCACAAACTGCTGCAGGATACTGCATCGAATTCAGTATCCGTTAAGCCCTTTTGTCAGATAGGGTTGCCATTTTAAGGCAACCTAAATTGTCAGGGGTCTCTTACAAGAAATGGAGGGGCTGAGCTGAGGGCTGGGGGAAGGTAGGCTAAGCAGTGGAAGCTGGGGGTAGGGGGAAGGAGGTGCCAGGTGACATCAGGAGAAGGGTCAAATGAGACAGGTAGGAGAAGGGACAAGGTGACTGGACAAGGGGTGGAACAAAGGTAGGGGGCCTTAGGGGGCCTTGAGGGGTTTGAAAGGTGAAGCAGGGGAGAGATTCTCCCTCTTTCTGCTAAGATTTTCAACTGAGTTCATCTTAGCACATCGATTGACAATGTAAGTTTATTTGATACAGGATAAGGTAAGGTCAGTTATCTTGGTTTCCAGGAGGGCCTGTGCACAGCTGGCTAGGGCAAAGTATGTGTTTCATGCCTCCTTTTTGCTGGGTTGCTGGTTATTGAATTATGCTGTAATTATGCAGGCAATTTATACATTTTCAGGCTGCATTTTTTGATTATTGCTGGTGGTCATAGATTGCATGCAGAGGTAAGAAGTTAGATTCATATACAGGCAGATTTGTGCAGGCCTACTGTTCAGGACTAATGTTAAGACTCAAGACCAGGTGTAGCTGCAAGTTCAGGCCTGCCTTTGTGTGGCTCATGGCTTTAGGTTGGTAAGGGGGAAAGTTTTAATTTTCATATTTTGTGAATATTTTGTGGTGGAAAGATTTTTCGAACACTGGCAGATGCATGCAAGGTAAGACTCAGTTGCGTGGGTTTTAAAATGCGCCTTATAGCCCCTTGGTGATTGGGGAGGTGCACCAGTTGACAGCCGGAGTGGAAATTCTCCTTCCTTGTTGGCAATCTGTCTCGGTGATGCTTGGGCACAGCCTAGAGGTGACTAGGGGCTGTTGTTTGTGCTAGGACCATGTGGCAGGTACAGGCAAGGGGGCCACGGGTATCAGGTGCATTTCAGGTGCTCGGGGGTAGCTTTGCTCCAAAAAGCTGCAGTAGAAAAATGAGGAGATCATAGCAGTTTAAGATGGGACAGGGAGTTTGTTTGTTTTGTTTTTTTTTTAAAAAAAAAGGATATTAATGAGAATGAAGTGCTGGATAGGGTAGGCAGAGGAGAGGGCTGGGAGATGCAGGACCCCTGAAGGCAGTAAGGCCTGGAGTCAGAATGGCCGGATTGGGACAGACCAGGATGGGAGCGGATGGCATCTTCTGTTTCTTTAAAAAAAAAAGAGAGTGAGAGAAGGGCACAAGAACACTGGCATGGGAATTCAAGGGGATGGTTAAGGAGAAGCGGTCTGCGGATGCTGAGGACATGGGCCACAAGGGGTATCACCAGGGGAGTACAGCTGGCAGGGCCATGAGTAGCTGTGGTAGGGGATTCCCCAGTAAGGAACAAGTGGGCCAAGACCCCTTGGTGGTACAGGATGGGTAGGTGAGCTAGGGAAAGTCACACACAAAAAAAAAACAAGGGGTGAAAGGTGCTGCAGACCAAAAGGGGCATGTTTTGTTTAGAATTGGGCACTATTACGTGGGCTGGCTATGGAAGGTGGATGATGGTCACAGGATGAAGACAATGCAGAGGATAGCTGGCATCGGAAGTTTGATCCCAGATGAGGGCACTGGTGTACTGTCTGAGGGAGGGGACAGGGCAATGCGATGGGGGCCATTCTGGGGAATGAAAGAATGCAAGGCCACCATCTTGGTGGAGGTGCAGGACCACAGGCAACCACTATTCTAGCAGCTTGGATGCATTGCGGTCACCATTTTGAGTGGAGATTGCATCTCATTTGGGGCATGACATGGCCAGGTGGCCACGTGATGAATACATGAAGCCAGTAGCATTGGGGTTTACAAAAAAAAATAAAAACATTTTAAAAGGAAAAGAGAAATCTGTATTTGCATGTAAATAAGATAAGAATAACAAATGAGGAAAAGGCAAGCGAAGGCAGCATTAAAGAAAGAGAGATCAGTTTAGTACATCACTGCCTCTATTGGGGAAGAGGTACAGATGCCTTACATGCAAAGGTGGTGGCTCAGTCTCAGAGGAACTGATTGGGCAATGAAACAGCAAGGGGATAAAGGCATCCAGTGGGGCTAGGGTAAAGTTAAGGAGGGCTAGGCCATTGGCTGCTAGGTGTGGAGTTAAGGAGGGCTATGAATCAGCACAAGTGTTTTTGTGATGACAAGGTGCAACAAGTACACAGATTAGCTGGGTAAGGGCAGACGCCCTGGGGGACCAGAGACAGGATGCTAATAAAAAAAAAGAAAAGAAAGAGGGAGAGCGAGGGCATGGGGTGGAGGATTTTTTGGGGATTATGAGTAGTGAGGCCATGCAGGAGAACCTGGTCAGCAGAATCCCACCTCCCCCCCTCTCCATCCATCATAGTAAGGGAAGAAAACAGGGAAACATTGATGATAACTGTTGTGGTTTTGTCCTTTATTGAAGCTTGACAGGATGGCACCAAGGAAGACTCCAGGTCCAGCTATCAATGCCCATTTGAGGGAAGAGGCAGCAGTGCTCATGGGGAAGATGCAGGAGCTCATTGAAATGGCCCAAAGGGTAGAGGAGGAAGAGGAGGTGACTGAAAAAGAAAGGATCCCCCAGGCTCGAAAGGAAGCAGCAGGGGTGGGAAATGCCACTGGCTCCAGGGCTTTAGCCAATACCAGTACCACAACAGGAGCCCCTCCCTGAATGGGAGGAACCAGATACAGGAAATGCTAAGGGGAAGGTGGATTTATCTGAAAAGGGTAACCTGAAGGATTATTTTGAAGGGATTATAGGGGATATGGGTGATATGGGCATGGCGAAGATTGAGAAAGTGTTAAAGGAGATAAAAAGGGGCAAGGGGGAGGAAAAGGGAGCAGGGGTGGGAGGGAAACATGTGCAGAAAGAGTACGAAGGTGTGACAGGGTTTACCCTGGGTGATCACATGCCACTTTCCATAAAAGAAAAAATATGGAAAGGGGAGTACGTTAACATCTTCAGGCTGGTGGATAAAGTGACAGCCAAAAAATACTAACAGCGGTAGTTGGTAAGAAAGTCGGAAATGGCGGTGTCTTTAGCAGAGGTAGGGAAGATGGCAGAAGAAATGACATACAGGGGGAAGAACACTGATACATGGCAAGTGAGTTTCACCATATTCAGTGCCATATTATTGGAGAACCAACACGATCTGGCTATACCCCTATTGATGTACTCTGCCATAATCAGGGATGCATGTAAGGTGAAGATGGGATATGGGTGGCTGAAGGATGACGAGACTTTTCATCAGAGGATAGCAGCAAGGGGTGATTTGAGATGGGATTGTACCCACTTGGAGTTGTGGGTGACAACCCTGTCTGGGCAGGTCAGCAGCAGTGGCGAGAACAACAGAAAAGGGGTTAGTAATCAGGTGACTAAGCCATGCTGGGGATACAATAAGGCTTCATGCACTTGGGCAAACTGTAACTTCAGGCATATTTGCTCCAGGTGTGTGGGGCAACACTCAGTGTCTCACTGCAGAGCCATGAGAGACAGAGGGGGCTCACAACAATATGCTGAGCATCCCTTTTGGGGTAGATACAGGGGAGCATGGGGGATGGGGACACACCAAGGAGGTTGGAGTCATGAGGTGAACAACAGAGGAGCCTACAGTGCAGGCTACATAGGGAACTGATGAGACAAAGGACTGGGGAGGGAGACATGGATTTCCTTTTGTAAGAACACCTGTAAGAAGGGAGATAATAGGAGATTGGACTAGAGGTTATCTGAGGGCTGACATGGGTAAGTTGTTAAGGGAGGGGTTTTCGAGGGTTTTTAGTATAGGATACCAGGGATTATGGAGGAAAATAGCTGCCAAAAAACTAGGATCTGTGAAGGGTAAGGAAGAGGTAGTGAGATGGAAGATTCAGAAGGAGATAAGGGTGGGCAGGGTGGAAGAGCCATTTCAGGATCCACCTTACGAAGATTTCTGGGTGTCTCCATTGAGGGTGGTACCCAAAAAGCAGACAGGGGAATTCCGCTTGATCCAACATTTGTCTTATCCAGAGAGAGCATCAGTGAATGATAGCATCCCTGAGGACCTAAGTGTGGTGTCCTACACATCGCTGGACCAGTCAGTTATTTTAATAAGGGCAATTGGAGGGGCATGGCTCATGAAGACCGACATAGAGTTAGCTTTTAGATTATTACCAGTCAGGCCAGAGGACTGGGACCTATTGGGATTCAGATTTTTAGGGGGAGTATCACTTTGATAAAGCCATGCCCATAGGTTGTTCATTGGCATGTACCACATCCAAGGCTTTTAGTTCATAGATACAGTGGGTGTTTGGGGAGAAGTATGGGTATAAAGCAGTAGGGCATTACTTAAACGATTTTCTCTTGATAGGGCATGGGAAGCAGGAGACAACCACAATGCTGCAGAACTTCCGTAAAATGTGTGAGACAATAGGCATACCCCTGGCAGAGGAGAAAATGGAGGGCCCGGCAAGGAGATTAGAATTCCTGGGCATAGAAGTGGACATGGAGCTGGAACTGTTCCATTTGCCACAGGACAAGGTTTTCAAGCTGAAGGGTCTGTTGAAGCAAGTGAAGGCGAGACAGAGAGTGCTGTTAGCAGTAGTACAGCAGGTGTTGAGGCACTTAAATTTTGCATGCATGACTAAAGGAGGTAGTATAGCGTTGTGGGATAAGGCTCTGAGCTGAAGATCTGGAGACCTGGATTTGAATCCCACAGCCACCTAGGTGCATACTATGTGATCCTAAGCAAGTCACTTAACTTCTTTGTGCTCCCAGGTCGCATCTGGAAACAAGCTTCGCCTTAGTGTGCTACTCCTGGTTAAACAATGCTCCCCTTCCCTATAGCTCCAAGAAGGGCCTTCACAAGGAAGTTGGCAAGGGTCATAGGGAAAGCAAAACTTCCCCATCATTGGGTGGATATCAATCAATGGCTTATTGTTCAACCATTTAGGCATTACAATTTGCAATAAAAAAACATGAGAGGATGGAAGGTTTGATACCTTTTATTGGACCAACAAGTGTCTTGTACAAAGATGGAATTATACACAGGCTTTTGGGGCCACGCAGGTCCCTTCTTCAGATGAATAGCAAAACTGAGCAACATAAGCAGTATTTATATCCACTGTGGAGCAATTAAAAATCAGAAAGTGAAGTAGGAAGGTGACAAAGGGGACTAGAGATGAAAGTCTGAGATGCAAAATAAAAACGTGAGAAGAAATGGGGAGGAGGGCTAAGTAGGAACAGGTCAGAAGGAGATGAAAGGAGTTAAAGGGAAGACAAAAGCATGCAGATAGGATCTGAGATCAGAGGCTAGCTTTAGGGTAGAATAGACAGGAGATGCCTACAAGATGTAAGGAAATCAAGAAATTAGGAGAAACAAAAGATTGAAGGTCTAGATAAACAGCGTGTGAGGTAGTATAAACACAGGTGTGAAAACAAGAGGGAGTGGGTGGGACTGAGCTATCCTTCCATCCTCTCCTGTTTTGCAAGGACCAATACGACTGGAATCTCTTTTTACAAAACATAAAAAACATGTACAGAATATGACATATAGAATATACTCTATTAGAATGGATTTCCTTTTGAGTACTTCTACGTACCTATTATTAGTATATTAAAAAGGTATACCACACCAATATTTATATCTGTCTTTAAAATCCTAAAAAATCTTAGGCATCATTACAATCCTGAGTTTCATTGACTATGCATGTAACAAATTGTATTTTAACCTTTTCATTACTTACTAAAGGGCTATTGAGCTATAGTAAACCATCCCAGTAGGGAAAGGAAATACAAAATCAAAAGGCCTCAATGTGCAGTAAGTCTGGGGATTTCTATTTGGGAACTCCTTCAGGGACCCATTACTCCCAGCAATCAACTCATTCTCTGTGTCAGGTCATTAGTGTGAGAACAAGGGATGGAATCAGGTCGCACCATTACCATCATAAGATCCAAAATCTGGGACAATACAGAGTTACTCTTACTCTGAAGAAAAAACTAGTAGACTGTGTTCACTAGATCCAAAATACGCCAGCCTGTATGGTCAGTAGGATCCAACAGTATAGGGAGTACCAGTCAGGTACCATGCAGTGCATGCTGCACCGTTCCCTGGTTTTTTAATTCCCAACAAACGGCTCCTCCATCCAGTACTTGTGGCATTAAGTACAGGGTCCTACAAACAGCACCTACAGTAAATTCTAGGTAATTTTCTCCTGCTTATATAGACCCATTGTCCGGACAGATCGACAGGTTACAACCTAGCTCCAACTCCCCCAGTATCTCCTAACGTCCATGTTAACAACAGGAAAAGCAAGACTCCCTAGGAGACCCTTATAGTCCCTCAGAATTTATTTATTTAGCTTTTGTTTACCGGGTAAGTACACTACACAAGTATTATGCCTATTTTCAGGAATGACCCGGGAGAGTACAACATGAGGAACAACAGTCAAGGAGACATGGCAAAGAGAGTACAGTTTTTTGTCACAGTAAACAAACATGTGGGAAATACATCATTTGACGCTAGAGGAAACATACAGTAGTAAGCACATTTCAGATTATACACTCTAGACTGGCTAGTTCAACTGACGGATATATATACAGGTCATCATACATAGGAGTGGAGCATAGCTCAAGGACTGGATTGGTCATAATATAACTTATAACATTGTCGTATACACCCCCTAGGCTAGTTGGATCGCGGACAGGTATATACAACTCATCACATTTTTCTAAATATGCACATGTTAGACAGAAACAGAAACACTTGGTAGTACAAGTTTCTACCAAGTGACCAAGGTGCAATATGTCATGGTTAGCTTGTGACCATGGAGCAATAATGGGTGTAAAAATGCCCAAGGCTTTTTAGGCAGGAGTAGTCAGAAGTCATTGATACAGTAGGGAAAATATCTCCAGGAATTCAATGGAGACACCCTGGGAAGCTTCAGACAAAACAATTTGACACTTTACTCTAGGGAGGTTTGGGGCAGTCACACTCTGATGCTAGTTTTAGGAAACCCCACAGGGAATTTCGAAAACTCAGATAGGAGGGAACAGCTTGGATATCCACAGGCAGCAAATTCCAGAGTCTGTGCGCACTGATGGCAAAGTCCCGATCCCCCATGAGGGCCTGGGTAGGAGGGACTTTGAGCATCCCTGATGTGAGAGACCTAAGTTGGTAGGGGGTGGGATTCAGTTTGGGCAGAAGCCGGGCCAGCCCCTGGGGGGTGATAGTTCTGATCACTTTCCCAGAGAGGCATCCCAAACCAAAATCAAGGTATCTAGCTGGTGAGAGCCAGCAGAGTTTCTCATATAGCTCACAATGGTGGATGAGTCAGGGGGCAGCCAAGGCAAAACGACAAATGTTATTCCAAGCAGTGTACCACCGGGTGAGATGTGTCTTTGGAGAGCGAGCAAATAGGTGCAGCCCATAGCTGAGGGAGGGAAGGAGCACACCCTTCGCTAGGGCAAGCCTGGCTGCCGGTGTAAGGTTATACTTGGCCCTATAGGCAAGACCCAGTTTGCAGTTTGCCGCCCTGCAGATGTTAAGGATATGATTACCCATGTCAAGTTGGGGGTCAAGTGTTACCCCCAGATAATTGATGGAGCTCACTATGGGTAGTGAGGATCCATCTGCGCTGGTGACGTGTAAGCAGGCCGATGAGGCTTTGATTTTAGCCATTGAGCCAAAGAGCATAGTCTGTGTCTTTTTCAGGTTCAGGACCAGCTTGTGACTAGTAACCCATGACAATACCCTGTTGCTGCATTCAATTCAATTGAGCCTTGTTTTTCTCCTGTGACACACATATATTAGTACGTGTACTTTTAAAAGACATAGTCAAAGTGCCTCTTACAATATCATCAACATAAAAGGTAATAAAGGTAAAAAGCATCTAAAGCTGAATAGAACTACTCTAAAAACATTTTTAGCTTCTATTCACTACTAACAAGGCAAAGCTGAAGACTAGAACAGTCTGACAGCTACTAATTCTAGTCAAATAATTGAGTGACCTTTAACATCAAAATTACAGAGGTCAGACTGTTTGAAGTGGCCCTATTAAGGGATCATTACTTCAAACTCCCTTTTACCTGTAAATGAAAATAAACCATTAATTTCAGCACAATAGAGAAGACATGCAGAAGTTTTTAAATAGTTAACAATAGAAATGTTGCTCCATCTGAACACAGCAGTAGCTCCTTGTGGTCAACAGTCCATTCATTTTTAAATCCTGCAAAGTGCTCTTTATAAAAGAGAACTCTTTCAATAAGAGGTCCATAAATCACATCCGCCAAAAAGTGTATCTGTTAGAAATAAAGCAGTGAGAAAACCACAGTGCTCAGTACTGAGTCAAATAAGGAACTTCTACAGTTTGCTGATACAACGTCTTTGATGTAGTTCGTGAGAAAGGATCATTATATAAGTGACCTAGACTTTTGGGTGGTGTAAAAACATCTAAGAGGAGTTCCAGCTCCAATGAGAGTTCTGGCTCCATAGTTCTAATTTTTGAAAACCACACCAGAGCTCCAGGCCACCACTTCTATTAGTTAAGCTGGTCATTCAAACCTCACCTGGAAGCATAAATACAATACCCTTTTCCTGAAACATCTCCAAACCACAGGCAAGGGAAAAACCATAATCAGTTTGCCACCAGAGTTTTCCCCTATTTTCTATCCAGAGTTACAGGAGTCCAGTCTCCCTGGGAGTTAAGGAGTCCAATCTCCCTCCTAAAATGCATCTCTCCTTATCAACCTTCATTCTGTTCATTTAGACCAAATTACCTGCCTCCAGTAAAATATGGAGTAGAAACACCTGAAGAATAAGAACAAGAGAATTGCTCATCTGAGCACAGTAAATTTAATCAGGTGATAATTGTTGAACTCTCCAGCCCTTAGGCAAACATGGCATACCCTTTCCAGATATAATTTTAGCTTTTCAGCACTTATAGGTGCTACTGTTGGAGAGTTTGTCTTTCTTTATCATCTTTTTAAGGGGAGTTCCAGGTTCCTGTCTTCCTTCAAAGAAATTGAGCAAGTCAAGACTGCAAGTGTGCCTCACTGGATTTCTTCGGACTAGAGTTTTAAAACTGAATCTAAGCGGTCACCATTTGTACCATGTTCTGAGCATTCTACTGCAGTATAATCACACACCAGCATTACTCCAGTTGACCTTAATTAATCAGGGATCAAATGAAGCAAAAATGGTATTGCTGAGAATGCCACTTGACTGCTCAACTTACTAACAGATTGTCGCTCCCAAAGGCATCCTTTAGAGAACTGACACCAAAATAATAGGTGTTTCATTCATTAAATAACCAAACAAAAGTCAAAAAAGCTCGAAGACTCAGGCAGGGAGCAGTTCTCCTGGCGTGTTGTGGAGCGGAGCAACAGCGCAGCCATCTTGCTGCTCCACCCCCGTATCCTTGAGGACACCTGTTCTCTCTCCCAAAAGCTGCTGGCCAAGATTGCCATTGGGTCAATATATTGAAGGACATACAGCAAGATTTAGAGGTGTGGGAGCAATTAATGGAGGAGTATAATGAGGTAACATTTTGGCAAGGGGAGTGGGTGTTCAACCCAGATGTGGAACTGTACATGGATAAGGCAGGGACATGGGGGCCTGTTCCAAGGAGGAATGGATATCCAAGACATGCTTGGAGGAGTGGAGGCACAGGTGGTTAGTGAAGGACATTACATTTTTAAAGATATTTCCTATATGGGTGGCAATGGTGGAATGGGGCAGGATGATGCAGGACAAAAGGATTATCTTCTGGTGTGATAACAAGGGGGTGGTCAAAGTAATCCATAGACAGAGGGGGTCCACTGAGATGGTAACCAGGGTACTACGTCAGCTAGTGTTAGTCAGCTTGAAAATAAATTTGTCCTTCAAAGCAAGGCACATTGAAGAGATACAGAATGGCATTGCTGACAGTCTTTCCCGTCATCAGTTGGACAGGTTCAGATCTTTGGCCCCTCAAGCCGGCTTCCAGAGAACCCAGGTGCCAAACCAATTATAGGAAATTAGTTGGAAAGAGCCCGAATGCTATACCAGAGCTCTTGTTCAGCAAACACACTAAGGGCCTACGATGGGGCATGGAGTACTTTTCAGGAGTTTCGGTGGCAGGAGGGGTTTGAGGTAAGTAAGCCAGTAACAAAAGAACAGTTGGTAGAGTACACGGTTCAGAGAAAGGAAGGGGGCATGGACCACACCACCATGGGGTGTGGGTGGCAGGCATCAGATGGGCATGCAGTTCTAGGGGTTGGCCGGAACTGAACATGTCATAGATGGTATGGCACATGCTGATAGGGTGGCAGAGGAAGCAAAGATGGACAGGGGATACCAGGAAACCCATAGCAGGGCAGCGGTTGGTAAAGCTATTGAACGCATTAGGGCAGGTCTGCGCATCAGTATATGAGAAGTGCCTATTTGGGGTAATTTTTGACAGTTTTAGAGTCAGGGAGGTGGTTGGCGAAAAGTAGGACAGAAAGGGAAGGGGGAATACTGGTGGGAGAAATTCAGTGGGGCACTAACAGGATAGTAATTTGGCTGAGAAAGTCAAACACAGATCAGGCGGGAGTAGGGACAGAGGTGGTGATCCTCAAGCAGGTAGGTACAGGTTGGTGCACAGTAGCAGCAATGGAGGAGTACCAGAATATCCGCCCATGGGATGGTGGGACATTTTTCAAGCATGGGGATGGATATCCAGTCACGTGCTACCAAGTAGTGGGGGTACTTAAGAAAGGGTGACATTTTGGGGGGAGGACCCTAGACAATTTTTTTGTGTTCCTTCAGGATAGGCATGGCATCCAAAAAGGCAGCTCAAGGTAGCTCTGAAGAAGATGTCAAGTGGGTGGGTAGATGGAGATCGAACTGCTATAGGAGGTATGTCCAGGAGATGATGTAACCAATGTGTCTTTTTATATTTTGATAGGCATGAAGTGAAGGAGACATGTATGGATAGTGGGGCACTCATTCCTTTATTGGGCAGAGAGGTATGCAGCCACCATGCCAGGAGGAAGATAACCTCGGAGGGAGATTGAGAACACTCATCCCCACTGGAAAGGGGTCTGGGGCATGAGATGGGCCCAGTTGTTACCATTATTGGAGGACTTGAAGTTATAATGGCCCAGGCCTGATTTAGTGATTTTGTATTTGGGGGAATGACCAAGGGGAAAGTCCATGGGGGAGCACTGTTTCTGGCAATCAAGGCGGACCTGGATGGGATGATCTGAGATTATCTCCAGCAGGCTGTGATGGTATGCTAGGGATATAAAGTCAGTGGAAAAGGCCATGAAGAGGCTTAATAGAAGGGTGGCTGGGATAATAATAGAAATTGGGGGACTATACGTCCTACACAGGGACATAACGTATGACACCCCAGGGTTCTACAAATGTGACGGTGTCCATTTGTCAGAAGTTGGCATGTCTTTTTTCCTGATGCCATTAATTGATATTGTTGGGAGGTGGGAAGAGGCTAGGATAAATTAGAGGGGGGAACCCATCATCCATTGAAATATTGGAGATTGGTTAGTGGATGGGAGGAAAAAAGAAGGTGGTAGGTCAGAAGGACATAGCTGGGGGAGGGGGAAGATTCTAGGGTGGGGAGGAGGGATAGGTCAGCATGGGCCAGGGTCAATAGCAACCGGCTGTGGAGTTGGGGGGGTTGAGAAGAGAGTAACTAGGGGTTGGGTTATGGGCATCTGAACCTAGGAAGTAGGTAGGTAGGGTTCTAGGAGATGGAATGGGGTGTCGGATCATGCAGTAATGGTGAACCTGAAGGAATAAAGATTGGCAAAACAAGATGGACTATTAAGAGAATGGACTGAATGTTGGATAGCAAATGGTTTTGACTAAGAAGAAGATGTTAATAAAGTATATATGAACAATTCAATAATGTATATTTATGGTGATATGATCTGATGTATCAATAAATTGTTGCCAGTCGAGCACACAGAAAAAAGTGGTATGTGTCCTGTCATTTCTGAGGGAGATCCCTCCAACAAATAAGGTTGCCATTTTAAAGCAACCTGAATTTTCAGAGGTCTCCTAGAAGAAATGGAAGGGCTGAGCTGAGGGGTGGGGAAAGGTAGACAAAGCAGTGGAAGCTGGGGGTGGAGGAGGAGGGGCCAGGTGACATCAGGAGAAGGGTCAAATGATGCAGCTAGGAGAAGGGGCAAGGTGATTGTACAAGGGGTGGTGCAAAGGTTGTGGTCCTTAGGGGTCCTAGAGGGGTTTAAAAGGTGAAGTAGGGGAGAAATTCTCCCTCTTTCTGCTAAGATTTTAAACTGAATCTCACCCTCCCACCCTGTTAATAAGGCAGGGAAAATTAAAAATAAAATATACATATATATATATATATATATAGAGAGAGAGAGAGAGAGAGCGAGAGAGAGGAGAGAGAGGGAAACAGTTAGGGTACAGGGGTTTGGGCCATCGAGTGAGGGCAGCAGTATGACTGTCAGATGAATAGATTGCTGGAGAAAGGCAATGGGTGAACAGATCTGAGTGTCAATGGACTGCTGAAGGAGAGAAGTGGGGATGCCTGAGGGGATGCTGGGTTGCCAGGTGAGAGCAACGCTGAACAACTAAGAGGCAGATATAAGAACAGGCAGCATAAAGAAAAAACAAGAAGGGTGTGGAGGGGAAGGAGGAAAAAGAAGGGGTAGGGCAGAAGGACATAGCTGGGGAAGGGGGCAGATTCTGGGGGAAGGGGGGATAGGTCAGCATGGGCCAGGGTCAATAGCACCCAGCCATGGAGTGAGAGGGGTGTGGGGGGAGGGTTGAGAAGAGAGTAACTAGGGGTCGGATTATGGGCATCCGAACCTAGGAAGTAGGTAGGGTTCTCAGAGAAGGAATAGGGTATCCGGTGGCGGGACATGCAGCCGGGCCCTGAGAAGAAGTAATGGCAAACCTGGAGGAATGAAGATTTGGCAAAACAAGATGGACTATTAAGAGAATGGACTGAATTTTGGATAGCAAATGGTTTTGACTAAGGAAAAGATGTTAATAATGTATGTATGAACGATTCAATAAAGTGTATTTATGATGATATGATCTGATGTATTCATAAATTGTTGCCAGTTGAGCACCCAGAAAAAAGTGGTATGTGTCCAATGATTTCTGAGGGAGATCCCTCTGACAAGCAGTATTTTGTGACACATCATTAACTGCAGGTTACTTCATTGCATTGTTGCTGGCTCTGCTGTAGTTGCTTCCTTTCTAGAAGATTCTTTGTAGAGCTCTTACTACTATCTGAAACGAGCTCAGAATTTTCTGCTGTGGAAATCAGAGCTTTATGGTTAAGAGGTTGGTCAAGGGGACCATGACTCTAAGAATCCTCTTTCTAAAATAACATTGACATCACATGGACAACTTTTAAAAAAATACAGTAAGTGGATGCAATTAAGCTTACATTTCTTACACTTTCCTTCTTCTTATACTGCATTACTTATGAAATGTTCGTGAAAATACAGTCTGTATCATTCAGCATCATATGCTCTAGCTGATTGTCTACAAGTTACTGTACATCACAGTACTCTGCTTGTGACATTACAACTAGTTACGTAACACTGATTATAATGTCACATGAGAGAATTATGATTCACTTGCAGACAAGCAGCCACAGCAAGGAAGACTAAATGCCAGGCATTCCTGTTTTCATGTACACGTCCGTGGTGATACAGAATAGACAGTAAATACAGGAAGCAGATGAAATGCAACTAGAATTCTGTCCAAATATTATACTAAGGTTCATACCAAGGTCATCAGAGTGGAAGGAGGCTGTGCTGCCCATAAAATCCTCTCCCCACTTCTCAGTGGTTGTAAAATTCAACATGTGTCTTGAGCAGAAATGTGTCCAGATTTATTTTAACAAAGTTTTGTCCTACTGTAAACAATCTCATCTAAGAGCATTTTCCAAATTCCTACCATCTGCTGTCAGTAGAAATATTTTCTCCTTTCTGTCCAAAGCATCCTTCTTTTTAATTGCAATTTGTGACTCCTTGTTGTATGCAAGTCACTTTTAAGTTCAAATCCAATGTCAGCTAACAATCCGTTATCCTGATTTGCATCAAGAAGAAATAAATCCCCACCTTAACTTTCTTTTTTCCAGATTCATTAATTGAAGCCTGGATAATTGCTCTTCACATAGTAAATTCTCCATATCATTTATGTGCTTTGTAACCCTGTGTTGAATATGTTTTGTTTTCTCAACATCCCGCCTCAAATAGCGAGACCACAGTTGTGAGCCATGATCCAGGATTGGCCTAATATATCCCTGATACAGCAGGACTACAATCTTGCTACTACTGCTATGTATTTCTTTTTTAATGCTACGCAGTATCTTGTTTGCTTTATTGTACACTGTTTGACATTATTTGCTGTATTTGCAACCTGGGGTTATAACAATTCCAAGATCCTTCTGTTCCTTGGTTTCCCTGACACACAATCAATATATGTACTATATGGTGTTCAGGTTTTGTGGTCCTAGAGTAAAACAGAACATTTTGTAGGACTAAACTGAATTCCCCAGACATTTTTCCCATGTACTGATAGTGTCTAAATCTTGTAAAATTTTGTGATCATGCTTGGTATTGACTACTCTGCCTAACTTGGTGTCATCTGCATATTTAATTATTCAACTATGTGTATCAGTATTTAAGTCCTGTAAGTAAAGTTGAAACAGTATTGGGCCCAGAACTGATCCCTGTGAGACTCCAGCCATCAATCTCCCTGTTTCAGAGTCATAGCCATTAATACATACCTGTTGGATTCTCTTTTGCAACCACAAACAAATCCAATTAACTATACGTCAATGAAAACAACATAATTCTAATTTTTATATTATCCCAGAGTGTGGAACTAAATCAAAAGCCTCCCAGAAGTCCAGAAAAAATATGTCCACCAGATTGTCTTGTCTAACTTATTACCCACTTTTTCAAAAAAATTAAGAAGATTGATTATGCAAGACCTTCCTTTTTTTGAATCCATATTGTGAACTGTCTGTTATATACCTACTTTCCATTTCACCTAGAATATGGTTTTTAATGGTGCCTTCTAAAACTTTATGTAATAAGATGTAAAGGAGACAGTGCAATAGTTTGTTAAGTCACGTCAATTTCCCTTTTTGAGAATTGGTGTTACATTTGTTTTCTTTATTTAACTCTCGGATTAACACCTATGAGCTGGGAGCTCATTTACATAGGTTCCACGTCAGTGTTACATAGACAAAGTACAGAATTAGACAAAATAAGCATCAGTACAAGGTCAAACAATGAACATGATAAAAGCTGACAGGCATTGTACAATGTATGCCTGGGCAACTGTAAAATAAGGTAAAAAATTAGGAGACCACTAGTAAGAGAGTAACATACTTTGGATTCAGGGATTAAAAACAGAGCAGCCCAGGGTCTTGTCTATGCCAAATCAAAATTTGCTTGAGAGATAGGGGTAGGAAGGGTGGTACCTCAGTGGTGAGGGAAGGGTGACAGTACTGCAGTCCAGGGGCATTGTCTAGGGAGGAGAGAGAGAAAGGGTAGGATATCAAAATAGGGTGGAAAAGGGAAGGAGGGAAGTATAAGAGGTTAGGGTGGGCAAGGGAGCAAGATAGTGAAGTGGGGGTTGGGGTAGGGCCAGACAGAGGTGCTAGGGTTGAAGAGGGGGAGGTGGAGGAGGAGGATGAGGGTGGTGTAGAAGTGAGAAGATTGGCATGGGGGAGAGGCGGGCTAGGATGGGTGTAGAAAAGGAGTGGTAGATGAGGGACAAAGCAGTGGAGCAATCAACAAATTAAGTGAAGCAGTCACCAGTGGAACTAGCCAGAAGGTGCAGTCATAGCTTACGTTTGAAGGATCCTAGGGTAGAAGTGGCTGAGACAACACAATGGAGCAAGTTACACCAGTTGGCTGCTCTGACAGTGAACATTTCCAGTTATTGGGAACATCATTTTTAAAGATAGATTTTTTTAAATAGGAGTTTCAATTATCCAATAGTCTTGTTTCACAAGTTGTTAAGCATGTATGGAGAGATATTGCCAGGGCCTGATGATTTATTTTCACTAAGGTTACCAAAAGCTTCTAATAGAAAGAATGGCCCAGGAAATGGCAACTGACCTTTAACACCAAAAAATGCAAACTCATGCATTTAGGCAAAAATAATCAGCTCACGAAATACAGTATGGGAGGGCAAGCCCTAGAGATTACCGAGCTGGAAAGAGACCTTGGCATATACATTTCATGGGACCTGAAAGTGGTGAAGCAATGTGAGAGGGTGGTGGCAAGGGCCAGTAGGATGCTGGGCTGTATCGGTAGGGGAATAACTCACAGGAGGAGGGAGGTCATAATGCCCTTGTACAGGCAGCATGTCAGGCCACACCTTGAGTACAGAGTCCAGTTCTGGAGGCCATACCTTAGGAAGGATGTGGAGAGAGTGGAGCACATCCAGAGATGGGCAACAAAAATGGTAGGGGGACTCAGGCATCTGTTATACGAGGAACGGCTGAAGGACCTCAACATGTACTCCCTCAAACAGAGGAGGGAAAAGGGGGACATGATTGAGACCTTCAAGTATATCAAGGGTTTCAACAAGGTACCAGCAGGGATATCTTCCAGCTAAAGGAAAAATCAAAAACAAGGGGACATGATATGCAGATAGTAAGGGAAGATTCAGGGGGAACATCAGAAAATTCTACTTTACAGAGAGGGTGGTAGACAGCTGGAACAGTCTCCCAGGAGAGATGGTGGAGGCAGAAACTCTGGGGGATTTCAAGAGAGTGTGGGACAGACACAAGGGACTGGTAGTTCCTGGGAGGGGGCAGGCAGAAGAGAAGTCCTAGTGGTTTGCTAGGCAGACTGGGCAGACTGGGTGGGCCTGGAGGTCCTTTTCTGCTGACAAGTTCTATGTTTTTATGTAATATTCTTTTTCTTCTCTTTGTGGAGTTTGCATTCCAGGGATACCAAAATTAAAGTTATTTTCTGGGATAGTTACATGAGTATTTGAAAAGACTGAACAACAATCTCTATTATAGTCTGTAGCTACTTCTGCTTCTGATTCAATAGTACTTCCCCAGTAGCAATGGTCCTACAACTTTATTAGTTGCCTTTAGAGAATTTACATAGTTGTAAAATTCCTTTACTTTGCTTTTTTTTTTTGCTTTCAGGTCCAGGTTCAACTCAAATTTACTTGTATCTCTTCTGTTTTTGTTACATTTACTGGTAACACTTTAAGTGTACTTAACTACACTGTAACTACTGCATAACTATGCTGTAACTGTACTTTAACTACTGTGTAGTTACATGTAACAACTATATAGTTGTTAATTAGTTTCACATTTATGTGTTGTGTAGTTACACACAATTTGCATGAAGTAACATTATAATGGCACTGTAACTACTGTGTAGTTACATGTAACTACTATGTAGTTGTTAACTAGTTTCACGTGGCGGGTTGTGTAGTGACACAACATGCACACATGTGCAACTATTACCGTCTCCCTTTCAGCACAAATCAATTCATTCTGACAAAGTGTAACTACATAAGTAATAGCTGTTGCAAAGTGCAACAGAAAATCTATTGTGTGACTACCACTCTCTCTCTTCTGGCATTATGTTATTTGTCCTTATAAGGGCAGCTACACATGTAATAGCTATTGCTAATTGTAACAGCAAATCTATTGTGTAACTACTGTGTTACTACTTTTGGCATTATAAAATCTGTTCTTACAAGTGTAACTACATATAAATGCATGTCTTGTGCACTATTTCAACTGTCTACGTCTATCTGACGGTTATTTAAAAGGTAATCACACAGAAAAATGTTAAAGTGTAATAATAATGGTAACTGAAATATGAATACAATGTAACTTCAGTTTGTTAAATGCACTGACTGGCAACTCTTTAGATGATGTTCCATGTCTGTATTCCAGTTTTTCATGAACTTACTGATTAGTAAACATACAGTCTTATATTGTGAAATGATATGTAATTGTACACAAAAATATTTCATTTGCTTAATTACTAATTGACACTATAACAATATTGTGGCTAAGAAATAATGGTACTGTTTTCACAGTTAATGCCTAGGTAACATGTATTTGCAGTTGCACACACTTACATTTAACAAATGTCAGTACTATAGCTGTGATGTAAATTTTCATTCAGAAATCCATCCCTCATGAACTTACTGCTTACTAAACATGTTATCTAACACTGGACCCTATTCACATAGGTGGCAAGGAATGTATCAAATGTGCATTCCCAGGCCTGGAGATCAATAGCAGCCATCCAATCAGATGGACTGACCAGAAGCAGATTTGATCCTGCACTCTGTGTGTGGAGTGGGGAATTATGGATTATGGGTGGTCTGCCCATTACTGCTGTTTTCCTGTAAAGGGACCTACTGGTCTGCCTATGTTTACTGCCTTGCCCCCAGCCCTCATGGTATAGTCAGAGGGCTGGGGCAACTTGATGTAAAGGATGGTGCTATGGCAGCCACACCATCCAGCAAGTGGGAAGGCCATGTAATGGCTAAGAAAGGGTACCTTCCTATGTATCCAGCACCACTGGCCACCACTCCACACAGCAGATCGATGATAAAGCATAGTATGTACCCATGCCCCAACCTAGTCACCCACCTGGGCAGTAGCAGGACAGGGGTGTGGGTGTAGAAGAAGTGTGGGTCAATGCCTTAGAAGCAGCACATTTCTTAGTAACTACAGCACTGTTACAAGCCAATAAGTAATTATGTAAATTATTTTTATTGTATAAAGAATGTAGTTGCATAGCAATTAACAATATTAGATTGCATGTTTATTAAGCAGTAAGTGCATGATATAATGATTTCTGAGGGAAAACATACATCAGAACTACAGAATTGACATTCAGTGTAAGTGTATAGCAGCTACACCCTTCTTCTTATGCTTTGTCAGTTTCTGCGTGCTTACTTTGCAAATACATGTTAGTTAGTCATTAACTATGGAAACAATGGCACAGAAGCAGCACATTCCTTAGTAACTACAATACTGTTACACCCTTTTACTTACACTTTATTTTAAGTGTCAGTTTTTGTGTACTTGCTTTGTAAGTACATGTTAGTTAGGCATTAACTGTGGAACAAATGTCACAGAAGCAGCACTTTCCTTAGTAACTACAGCACTGTTAAAAGCCAATGAGTAATTATGTAAACTAATCACTTTTTATTGTATAGCAATTTACAATATTAGATTGCATGTTTATTTTTAGTTCTTTTATTTTTTGGTTGCACAGTATACAAGTGGAGGGTCTGGGACTCAAACCCAGTTCTCCACGTTTGCAGGTTAGTGCTTTTAACCACTATGCCATATTGCAGTAAGTTCATGAGGGAATGATTTCTGAAGGATAATTTTAAGTGTCACTAACTACACTGTAACTACTGTATAACTACAAGTGTAACTGTACTACTATGTAGTTGTTAACTAGTTTCACAATGCAAATTAGGTACCACTGTACAGTCAGTGAAAATGACAGAAGTGAGTAGCTCAAAGTCACCATTTGGTAACATGATGAGTAAACTTTGTGATCAATAACAGTGTATATAGACACAAATTTGCATGCAATGACGACTTACTGGCTTGCAGGAATGTAGAAAATGAATTGTTGATCGTGTCTCTGTGTAGCGAAAGTGGCTAACGTTCTGGTTCATCTGAAATTGGACATGTGACTTGGACAATTCTGATCGGCATCACACCTGAGTTTGAAATACAGTCAGTTAGAGACTGATGAAAACACAGAATAGTCAGACAAAAGCTCTAAAGTGAGATGATGACACAAGAAGCTTACATATTGTTGGATGCAATAGCACTAAGGTCACAGGACCGATCCTTTGTGGTGCCTTTGATGGTATCTGCTGGAGAATAGGCCATCACCGTTGTTAGTCTTCGTTGTGGGGTAGAATGTAACATTGGTTCATTTGCCATGACATGCCTCATTTCACTGTTGCTTTGATGATACCTGATGTGAGAGATACATAGTTAATATTGTAACTACCATGGGTGACAGAGGAAAGAAAAAAAGTATAATGTTTGCGTGAACTGACATCTACTCACATGTCAAGCAAAAAGCATGCAACCTGGGCATGTGTACTGAATTTTAGGTCATTCTTGAGCTGTACCCAGCGCACTATTTCTGCACCAATTGCAATACGTGTCTTTGCTCATTTTGAATCCAGTTCTTTTTTCTGCCTTTTTCTGGCTGAATCTGTCAACTTGACTGGACGACCCCTCTTGGAGCATTTATTGGTATTCATAATTTTGGTGATAGTTGATTCCATGTGCACAAACTGTGTTCCTGCAATGGATGTAGGTGAAAAAAATTGTGTGAGTTTTAATACAGCTGAAATAACAGTCTTGGGTCAATAGATAAGGACAGCAATGAAATATATTGTTTCCTGCTTCATAAGACAAATGACAGGGAATCAATTCCGAATGACCTTCGGTGAGGTGTGGAATTAACAATCTGTGTTACGACACAGTGACATGTTACTGTAATTGAAAATAATGCATTACCCGGCTGTACTCATGTGATGTTGTGTATAGAAATGACTCTAGACTGATACAGCACCACTGCACAAGTATTTCAACACCATATGTTCAGCCAAGGTGAAATGTTCTAATTATGTGCCAGTGACATCAGTGCAATTCATTGAGATAGAAATTACATACAGTTGTGGCACAGGAAGCAGCAGCAAAGATGGTTGAGCATCAAACCTTAAGGATGGATACATGGTTGGAGGGGAGAATAGGGTAAGAAAGACTGTACCAGTACGTTTGTGCAGTGCTTAAGTCAGTTCACATGATGGATACAAAGTAGCTGAAATGCCCATTCAAAGTGAATATTTATCACTGTCAGATGAGGAGCATGCATGTTCTGCTCTATTCTGTCTTGCAAGATAACCACGTAGCTGACTAGTAAGGTGGCCATACCAATGACATGGAACCATCAATAGAGATGTCATGGGATGCAATGTCCTCCAACATTTGGAACAAGGCAAATTCCAGTTATGCCCACCCATGCTGAAGTCTCCACAGAGTTGTACGCTGATTGGCACAATTGGGAACTCTCATCTGTGCCCATTTATATAAACTGCAAACTCCACCTTTGGAGGTAGTAGGCACACCTTGCAGGATGTCAGTCTTGCTGACAAAGGGCATTTGAGAACTGGACCATGTCCATCAGATAAAACTGAGGCTCCATATGATGCAGGTGTGGCAGATGGACACCATGCGAACTAAGTAATGCATCCAATTAGACTACCTGTCTGGCAGCTAGGTACTCAGGTGTTTGAGCCTCTGCGAATAGTCATGTGCAGCCAATAACCATGGAATCAGCTGTGGGATGTTTTGCTAGGTAGGCGTGGTCCTTGGGGTACCGGTACAAGTGATTGGAATTTTTGGCCACCACAGAGGAAGCGTGTGAATGCCTCCAAGCGGCCAAGGTGACGTCTTGGAAGGTATACACTAATGGGGGTGATAAGCACTGGCATTTGGTCTTTTTGACAGAGTCACCATGCTGGATGCAAGAGTTAGCGGTCCCGGTCCTCTGTATCTCATCACATATTCTCATGTATGTATCACATGACCTCCATAAAGCTGGGGTCTTTGGGTGGAGACTTAGGAAGTTCCTCTGTGTTGCTCGGAAGCGAGCCAGGGTCAGAATCGGGACGGGATGTCTCCGATTACCCATAAGCATCTGAGGAAGAGGAGGAGGAGTGTCTTCTCCTCTTCTTGTGTCTGGGATGTTCTGGGAGAAGGAGTGGGGGAAGAGGAAGTAGATCTAGTCCACTTGCACTTGGCTTTGCCCTCCTTGGAGCTAGCAGGAGTCTTATCCCCCCAGTTCCCAGATGGGGCAGAAGTAACCTGAACATCTGGATCAGGGACTGGAGGAGGCAGAGGAGTATGAGTATGAGGTGAGACCAAGGCTTGCTTGATGGTTTTCCACCAATAGGTGAAGAGATAGTTCACCTGAGACATACCCAGCTAGCGGGAGTCCAATTTAGGAGGAGACGTCATGAGGCCGGCTACCACACTGTCGTTGGGTGGGTCCTGTGTCCGTGGAATGGACGACGTCAGTAATGTCTCCGTAGTACAGTCATCGGATTATGGCATCAGGTGGAACGGCGTACAGTAACGAGAAGAGATGTTGGGGCTGCTGACAGGCGACATCGAAGGGAATGACAAAGCCAGGACACACACACACACACACACACACATATCCAGTGTTCCAAACCCCCCTCCAAAAAATAATGGCCAGTCAGTAGTCACTATAACAATATCCCGGTAGTAGTATAATCATTTATTTAGGGTGCACGTTTTAGAGAAAGATTTTTTTTGCTAGTCTTGTAACACTGTACCGGGAAAATACACAAAAAAATATCGCTTTGGTTGTGTTTGCCAGGCAATGAAGACAGAGACAGCAAGGCCAAGAAATCTGTCTGTTTCATACCTCCACAGTGAACAATTGAAGAAATCAAAAAAGTTAAAGATTACTTTTACAGCAAAGTAAAGGATGAGGGGGAAATAATGTTTCAACATTTACTAATGTTCGTATGCTAGCGGCAGGCACAGGTCAGTGAGATATAGCCCTTTACAGGTAAAGGATGAGGTGGAAATTGCGTTTTAACATTTACTTATGTTTATATGCGAACACGCAGTCAGCAAGCACAGAATGTCCACCCTCCTAACCAACACGGACGGTTCACCAGAAACCAAGTCAGCAAACATGGACAGTCCACCCCTTAACCTGACCTACAAGTACAGTGGCACCCATACACCAGAACAGTACACCGCTCCCCACCAGACACCGGTCTAGCGAGCATAGAATGTCCCCCTCCCAACTGACAAGGACAGTCAAACCAGACACCCAGGAAGACAGCCAACATGGATGGTCACCCCATATCCCACCAAGGACAGTCCCCAACCCCCCAACACACAGCAAGCAAACACAGAATTTCCCCCAGCCCCACCAACATGAACAATCCCCCCCAAACACCTGCCTAGCAAACATGAAGAGTTCCCCCTCCACAGCATTGATAGTCTGTCCTAGACACCTGATCAGCATTCACCAACATTCACTCACCCCATAAGCCAACATGGAAAGATCCCCCAGACACCTGACCAGCCAACAGTCCCCCCCTCCCCAGGAGATGCCCGACAGGCAAACATGGACAGTCCTCCTTTTCCACCATTATGCACAGTCTCCCCAGACAAATAGCCAGCCAAGTCCACCAAACAATGGAGAGTGTCACCACTCCACCATCAGAGCCAGTGTCCCCACATGACCATGGCCTATGTCTCCACCCTAACGGACCCCAGAATAGAAAACAGACTGTCACCCCAGCCCCACAAAACACTGATCATCCCCACAGCCACACCAAACACATGCCCTCCTCCTGCACCAAAAACTGACCATCCTCTCGGTGAGTCAGCCCAAAAACACACAGACTGTCTCCCCCAACCCCACAAAACAGACCATCCCCACCAAACATAGACCATCCAGTGAGTTTCCCCAACAAACACCACCACACCAGTAGCACAGTAACTGAGTGTCCCCACCCCACCAACATGACCAGTGTCCACACCATACCAAACAAATAGGCCACCCACAGCACCAACATGGACAGCCTCCAAAGCCAGCAAATCACATCCCACCCAAAGAAACACAATCTCACGGCAAACCTTCCACCCACCCCCAAGACACATGGCCACAGCCAAGACAACCCACCCAAAAAAAAAAAAAATTTACATTTCAGGGATGTGAAAGATATTAATTTCCAACTACCAGCTTGCAGCACAGTTACTCACCAAATCAGTAAGGGCACAGACAGGGCAGCATGCAGCAGGGCACAGCAAGGCCAAGAAGGCAGGTCAGGTAGCCAAGTCTCTACCAACAGTCCTGTTCCTCTTCAGATTAATCCCCCAACGAGACAGTAACTAATTTTTTCTGACACCAGATGAAAGTGTCGCGTTATGCGTCTGCTATAGCCTGCATGACCGTCGGCTTCTTCACTGTTCTGGGCCTGGCTATTCACTCACCTGAGTAATCTCTCTAAGTGGACCATGGAACTGGTGGGCAATGGGCATGGTGTGGGACTTGATGACAACATGGTAAATCTTTTTCAGGCCTGCTGGACACAGGAGCTGGGTGTGCAGGCAAGCCTGGCCATGCCTCAGACTCAATATAATTATACTACACGCTCCGCCGCCTGGTCTGTCCAGTGGTATAGGCCTGGTGGCCACACACCTCATAGGCTCTAGGGGATGGGAGGCTCAGGTGGCCGTGAGAGCCCAGAGCACAGCTGGCTGCACAGATAGACAGAGAGTAGGTAGTCATAGGACTCGGGTGAGGTATATTTAAACTGGGCTGTTGTGGACAGGAGTTACGTGTGAACACTAGACTGACTGAGACAACGGTGACACCTGACAGACAACCAAGGACTGCTGCTCGACATCCTTGAACAGCTATCTCGCCTCAGCCCTATGCTATATTGATGTTGCTGCTCCTTGATGGAAGGCACACAGACTACTAAATGGCACCACTAACAGAGTGCTGCTCACGCGATGGCGCTAGCTTGCAGCACTCTCTGATTGGCTGTAACATGCAGGCTACTATGGTTGCAGGCTTGCAGCCAATCAGAAATAGTAATTTGGCATTAAGTTCACTCTTGCACCTTCGCAAGGGGTGAGTCATGCCAATACTCTGTAGTGTTTAAAGAAATATAAAGTGCTGTAGCATTTACTTTTAGAATTTAAGAGGCGAGAGGGCAGTGTGTAAATTCGGGAAACATAAACCCTTTCCACCTCGTACCTTCCTGCGATATACTTAGTAGTCAGAGTCCTCTTCTGTGTTGTTGGCAATGCAATGTGATCCTATAAATGGACGGTGGTGTTGAGCAGCAAAAATTTCTTTGAGCCCTTTTATTTTGTTATTGTACTGCTATTTACTACCTGCACAGAGGGAGAACTTGCGGTTGTTGCTTGCAGCCCGACTCCCAATGACAGTCAGAATAGTCCTCTTAGCAGGGTGTAAGCTCCCATGAGGAGTAAATAGTACAATGCCAGCTTATTTAATAAGTGTGATAGATGCCCATCATCCAAAAAGGGGGCAGATTTTTTCTATAATTTAGCCTCTTTTCTGTTCAAACTGGGAAGTATGGGATATGAGATGTGGCACTGATCAGAATCCAGATAGATTTTGAGGACCGGGGTGAAGTCTCCTTCCCCCACCCCACCAAAACCACAATCTCCGGATTGCTGAAAACTGTTTAGGTACAATTAAAATAAAAATCAGTCTGCAAACCGACCTGCTCGCTCTTGCTCCCTCACGACTTAGGAGATTAGCTACAGAAAGCGTGGAAGAAAAGTGATGACAGGATTGGTAGGCACTCACCTTCAACACTTGCAGGCAGGTACCAAAATGTACAGTGATTGCTTGAACTCCGGCAGCCTAAAGCAGATGGAACGCCTTGGGTACAGGTGTGAGAAGAATGTATATGTCAATAAAAGCATGGAATCTTGCAACCAGCCCAACAAGCCCAATAAAGACTTTCATACAACCATGCCATCACCGCTCACCCTGGCCAAGAGCAGCATCTTGCATACAGCCCCCCCCTCCGGTCAAATTTTTCATCCAACCAGGACCTCAGCCTGGCCAAGAGCAGAATATTGCAACCAGCTGCCCCCCCGGTCAAGACAGGCATGCAACCAGGCCCCCTCACCATGGCGGACAGTGGCATCTTGCAAACAGCACCACATAAACATAAGATTAGAATATGCAACAGGTTATACTGCTGCAGGATTCCAATCATATTTTAAGACACACACAGACACACACAGATTAATTCACAAGTTACAAATTCTATGCTTGCTATGCCCATCTCAATGTTGGTCACACTAGTACTAATACTTGCAGCAGGCAGCAGCAGACACAACAATTAGCATTGTGTACAGTGAAAATAAAAACCATAGTACATACCTGGTTAATCTCAATTTCTCTTGTACCAGGACATCAAGTGATGCACCGTATGCGATTCAGACGCGACACTCCGAACTCTGGTGTGGTGCCGTTTAGCAGCGCAGATTCGAAATGGATCAAGTACAGCAGGCAAGCAGGCAGAATTAATTCTCTACTATGATGGCTCCCTGATTATAAACCTAAGCAAGCCAGAGACATTAAAAAGAAATCAATATAGTTAGTAATATAATCTTACACACGGTCAGGATAAGACACGGGGGTGAAAAGAGATCCTATCCTGACCATCCTGGAAGATTTTACTATGCTGACCCGAGGCCCCTCCTCGACCTCGCAAGTCCAATACTGTGTAGTAGTTGCCAACAAGTAGCATTACCAAATGGGATGGATAAGGTCCAGGAAAGGGCTTTGCTTCACACAGTCAGATGAAGCTTAGCCTCAGCCACCCATGAGCAGTCAGCAGCAAGCATCAAAACAGGCCACCCCAAGGATCTGGAGCATGGATTCAGAATATGAAGAGACAGTCACTGTGGCAGACTTGTGGAAGGCAAGGCAGGTCCGGGATGAATTTAATACCCAATGCAGAGTAGAGTCGAGTGCAACTCAGCAGGAATAGCAGCAGGGCTCAGAAGCGAAGATTTAGGCTGGCAACAGTAGCATGGGCACTTTTACATATTCATTCAGAATGGCAGACCAAATTGGATGGCAGCAGGCACAAGTAAAAAAGGAAAATATACTAGTAGTGACACTATTAGTGACGTGATATAATGCGAGAAAATTGTTATGCCTGCTCTGCTGGCCACCACCACCAGACATCACCAACACCTGAACAGTAATTGCTGCATCTGCCCCCACCAGGGCCAGTCCACAAATCTTTTAAGTTTAATCCTCCATTCCTTCCCATTCCAGCTCGAGCCTCACCTCAGTTCGACAAATACACAGACAAAACTTCTAATATATATAAATATATATATTTATATTTATTTCAAAAAGCACAACAGTAAACTGTAGGATTCGTGGAAAAGTCCACAATGTTACAGCAGTGGAGGCAATGCAATCAATAGAACTTATTTTGAAACCTTAGACACAAACGAACTATCGAGCAGTCAGTGGTTGAGAAAAAGAAGATACATCCAAGTAAGTTATATGTAAACATAGAACATGTGTTAGTTTATAAGGTAAACCAGCCTCCTGACCGGTACCATTTTTGATGAAAAATGAAAGTGTTCACAGAATCCCAGCACTGACTCCCTGCTGTCAAAGCCTATACTTTACAATAACACCAGCATTATTAATTTGTTTCCACAATTCCTCGGAGGAAGTCACTGCAGCCTGTACTATTTGAATCAATTGTAGTAGTCTTACTGTACCAGCAGATAGCAGAATCCACCAGTTCCCGGCCTGCCATGCTCGACTCCCCCCCCACCCAGAAAACAAATACCCGTCTGTCAGTGTCTCCCAGTCCAGACTCGTGGCTGCAAAGAATCCATAGCTCAGAACGTCCCAGAATTGTTGGTGTGTGGCTGCGATTGCATTGCTGGGCTTACAGAGTTGGACAGTGCATAAAGAAATTTGTGCTGCTAATAAAAATGTCAGTTGGTGCGTGCTGCAGCTGCAATACCTAACCTAGCCCTTCCTGGTTCCGTGACCCTGTATCCTCCTGTCCCGCTTGGTGTACTTGGCTGGCAGCTCTGCTTCACTCACGCAAGTCTCCAGTCTAATCTGGACAGGACGGACTAGGAGGACATGAAGTGGACCCCAAACAATCCTCACGGCGTCGGCTCACAACATGGCGCGCGGCTGTCAGCATAATGCTGCTCCCTTGCATCCTGCTCCTGCCCACCAATAGTGGTGCCGTGCTCTGCCGTCCACTCTGGTGCAATACCTAAGCTAGCCCTTCCTGGTTCCCGGACCCTGTGTCCTCCGGTCCCGCTTGGTGTACTTGGCTGGCAGCTCGGCTTCACTCACACAAGCCTCCAGTCAAATCAGAACAGGACGGAGTAGGAGAACATGAAGTGGACCACAACAAGGAGCGTAGTTTTATTTTTTGACAGAGGGGGCAAAGACAGATAAAAGTCCTGATCCGCCATATAACAACGAAACCAAACGGCCGCAGGTCTGGGGCCCGCCTAGGCAGCCATAAGCTATCAGGTTTTTGATGCATCCTGGTGCATCTCGAGGGTCATTTTGAAACATTTAGGCTGCTTTTAAAGAATTCTTTGCCTTGCTGCAAACAGATATCACTACGGTGGCTAAGATTGTCACCATGTTGCCCAGACTTCTTTTTGGTCACAGACTGAATTTAGTCAAAGATCAGCTTACTGTCTGTCACTAAGAATACATTTTTTAAAGAACACTACAAGAGCTAGGGCATTCCCTGAGGAATAACTTGGGCCCACTTGTAAAACTGAATGCTTGAGGCAATGTCATGCTCAGACATTCACTAATGCCTGAATACATCTGCAGCAAAGAAGGAAGAAGAAGAAGAATCAGCATTTGTATAGCGCTTTTCATATATCCAAAGCGCTTTACAAGCAATGCTAGACTGGTAGTGAAGTGACTGAATGTGTGGTGGCGGCCATATCGCACATCATCACACACACACCCTGGATAATTGCATGAACCGGCTTATGGGAATGGGAATGTTGGCCAGGACACTGGGAATGTTCCCTACTCTTTCTGCGAAGAGTGCCTGGGTTCTTTGACTTCTACCTGGACACCACCAGGACAACACCAGAATGGGGAGAAGGACCTCGGTTTAACGTCTCATCAGAAGGGCAGGCACACCCAGCAGTACAGCACACACCAATACTGCACTCAGATGCCAGCGGTTTTCGGTGCAAGTCCAATCACAGTGTGAGGCGAGAACCACGACATTCTGGTGAGAGGCGGATGTGCTAACAACTGAGCTATGCTGACCTTAGCAGGTCATTAATTACTGGAAATGCTCTAAACTAGATTATTTTCCAGTACACACTGTTTTCATTGAAAAGATAAAATAACCTGTTTAAACACAAGTAAGTGCTGCATGTTGTGTGTTTAGGTGTAAACCATTAAAATTATGTTGCAGCCTTATTTGGAGCATAGGCATGAAAGCCCATGGAAGCAGCTCAATGAGCTACTGCCCTCCACCATACCAGAGGTGGGAATATCACAGAAAAAAAAAATGGGTGGCACTCGCTATCTCAATTTTTATTTTGCAGTCACGGTTTACCCAATGGAGCCCAGATGAGATGCACAATCTAGTTTGCAGTGGGGTCCGGCTTCTACTCTACTGCAGTAGCCGGGAGTATGGGACAGAGCACTGTGACAGATTATGTGAGCAGTCCAAGGTCACAAGGCAAGTCTATTGTGCTAGTGAGGTTTGAACCTCAGCCTGCTATTCCATTGTTACCCTGTCCAACCTCTAGACCCCTCTGAAAATGCTACAAAATGATTGACCGGTAAGGTACCCGACCAGACAGAATACTGCTATGGGAGCACTCAGATAGAAGCCCTCTGCAGACAGGCTGTTGCGCAAAGGGTCAGTGATTGTTCTTCAGCGAACCTGAGTACAATAAGGATGCAAACTGCAGTGCACCCCAACCCCCCGACTATTTTTTCACACAAAATTTTAGTTCAATTTTGTTTTTTTAATTATAAAAACAATTTGGCTTGTATTTGGTTGTTCAAATTTCTCTGCTGTCTAATGTTCCATGCAAGCAGTGAAGAGATCAAGGACTTCTGATGGTAGATCCTTTCAAGCAAACAGTGTTGTTACAATGCCACATTCAATTTGGCATGTTTATCAGTTTAACATACTGTAAATCTTGTTTGGATCATGATCCTAGACTTTAAACTAAAACATCATCACTTGTGATGGGAGTCTACACACCACTATACCCTGTTTATATAGATCACAGAGTGCAAACCACCGATTACAAGTTATATGTTTCCAGAGCACAGGATTCCCCAACCATATAACATGTCCCAAAAAAATCACTTTTATGTATCTAAGTTTGTAAGTCCAAATAGTTCCACAATCACCTAAATATGGACCAATCACACTCCTCATTTAGGCCTGTGTCTGGATCCAAGCAGCCCATAATAGGAACATAGGAACGTGTCGACAGAAAAGGATCTCCAGGGCCAACAAGTCTGCACATTAGCCTAGCACCCCTAGGTCGGCCCCTGATATGCCCCCCACCTTTCCTGTCTGTGTCTGTCACACCCTCCTGACCCCACTGAATTTTCTCCCACTAGTTCCCTCGGCAGCCCATTCCAGAATTTCACAAGCCTTTCTGTAAAGAAGTTGTTCCTGATATTGCCCCTGAACTTGTCCCCCTCCAGTTAGAGATCATAACCATTTTTTCAGGGGCACTTTTTCATCTGGAAGGGTTTTTCAAGGAGCTATCTTGTTTATCCCTTTTAGGTACTTGCGGATCTCTATCATGTCCCCCACCCTCAACTCCAAGGGATACATATCCATGGCTCCCAGACTCTCCTCATACAGCAGGTGACTAAGCTGCTTAATCATCTTGGTCACCCTCCTCTGTACTCTCTCCACCTTATCTGCATCCTTCCATTGGTAAAGCCTCCAGAACTGGACCACATACTCCAGATGAGGCCTGACCAGCTAGGTGTACCGGGGGACCAAAACCTCCATCCTCCTGCTGGTGATTCCTCTACCAATGCATCCCAACACTTTACAGGCTTTTGCCACTGCCACTATCAAAGGCACTCCTGAAATTTAGGTAGGCTATGTCCACTGACCTGCACTGATCAAACACCAGATTGAGCTCGAAAAATAACGTTAGCAAATTCATCTGACAAGAGCTGCCCTTTGTAAAGCCGTGTTGCCTTGGGTCTAGCAGGTCACTTGCCTCCAGGTAGTCCATAATTCTGTCCTTGAGCCGCCAATCCATAAGCTTGCCTACCACTGAAGTTAGACTCACTGGCCTGCAATTGCTCTACCTCATACCTTCACCCTCCCTTATGCATGGGGAACACATCTGTACATTTCCAGTCCTCCAGGACTACCCCCGTTCATCAGGACTCATTGAATAGATAGGTCAGGGGAGCCATTAGCTCCTCATCAGCTCGTGCCTTGCCCTAGGGTTAATCCGTTCTGGCACCATGACCTTGTCTGCCCTCAGGCCCTTAAGCTCCTTCAAGATCTCCTCTTCATGGAATGCTCCCACATTCAGCCCAAATAGGTTCCAAAGCACAGCTGTGCCAAAACGAGCATCTCTCCTGGACTGAATATCCAGGGAATAATGCTTGGTAAAAGTGTGAACTGTTTTCCAAGTAGCAGCTTGACAGATTTCCAGAATGGGAATATCTCTAGCAGCCGCTAGAGATCCAGCAGTACCCAGGGTGGAGCGAGCCCTCAGTCCTGGGGGTTCTCTACCTAGTTTTTGATAACAAAATTGGATACAAGAGACAATCGACCTTGCAATTGTCCTCTTAGTGGTAGGTTTCCCTTTGCCAACCTCGCCATAGGTAAGGAAGAGTTGGAGTGATTCGAACCTGTGACCCTTGGTGCATTCCAAATAGTAGCACAAGGATCTTTTGACGTCCAAGCTGTGCAGACTCCTCTCACCTGAGGAAGAATGCTCAGTGAAAAATACTGGAAGACAGATGGATTGGTTCAGGTGGAAATCTGAAACCACTTTAGGCAAAAAATTTCTGTTAGTCCTGAGGACTACCTTATCTCTGTGGAAAGAGATAAAATCTTCTTCCACTGACAGGGCCTGTAGTTCACTTATACATCTGGCAGAAGTGATAGCCACTAGGAAAACAGTTTTCCAAGTCAGAAACTTGTGCTCCGCTGAGGACAGAGGCGCAATGGGGGGTTGCATTAACTGAGCAATGGAAACATTCAGGTCCCAGGCGGGAGGTGGTTCTCGAAAAGGAGGGTTGGTGTGAAGTAACCCTTTAAAAAACTTGGAAAGCACAGGGTGAGAAGAAACGGAAGCCGGCTTCCCTGCTGACAGAAAAGCAGAGACAGCTGCCAGATGAACCTTTAAGGTAGCTGGCCTAATGCCTAAGGAATTTAAATGGACCAAATAGTCCAGTAAAATGGGCAGATCAGCAGCTTCTGGGATAATCTGCTTCTCAGAGCACCAGATGGAAAACCTCTTCCACTTAGAATTGTAAGTGGCCCCTAGTGGAAGGCTTCCTTGAAGCCTTTAAAATATCCCAAAAACCTTGAGAAAGGTGTAAGTCAGCAAATTCTAACTCCTCAAGAGCCTTGCCTTGAAATGGAGGGATTTTAGGTCTGGATACCACACTCTCCCATGTGCACAAGCCAGTAAGTCGTGGACTCTGGGCAAGCTCAGGGCAGGGTGGACTGTCAAGGACAGAAGCAGTGGGTATGAGGGCTGTCTGGCCCGATCTGGAGCAATCAGAATCACCTTGCAGGGCTGAGATCTGATTTTTACTAGTACCCGGAAAAGAAAGGGAAAGGGGGGGCATACAGGAACTTCCCTTTCCAATCAAACTGAAAGGCGTCCAGGGGGAATGATCCCAGCACTGGAGGCCTGCAACAAAATAGAGGAAGTTGGTGGTTGACTGGGGCTGCGAAAAGATCTATCTGAGGGATGCCCCATCTGGCAAATACTGACCCCAGCACATGAGGAATCAGAGCACATTCGTGATGGCCCTGAGAAATCCTGCTGAGGGCATCCGCCAGGACATTGTCCTTCCCTGGAAGGTGAACTGCTATCAGGGAGGTGTTCAGGGAGTAAGCCAGAGACCACAACTTCATTGCTTTGGTGCACAAGGCTGATGACCGAGTGCACCTTGCTTGTTGATGTACCACATTGTTGTGGTGTTGTCTGTCCTGACTTGAACTACTTTGTTCTGGACAGAAGCCGAAAACGCCTGAAGAGCTAAAAAGACATCTCTGAGTTCCAAAAAGATTGATGTGGAGCAGAGATTACTGAGGAGACCACAATCCCCGAGTGGACAGGTCGTCCAAGTGAGCTCCCCACCCTAACAGGGAAGCATCCGTAGTGAGGGTGAGGGAGTGGGAAACGGGAATGAAAGGAACCCCTTGTTTTAGATTGCTTTGATCCTGCCACCAGTGTAAGGCCAGGATCAGGGTTTGGGTCACTGGAACCAATTCGGAAAGGGGGTCCCTCCTTTGAGACCAATAGGCCCTCAAATGGAACTGAATGTCCCTCATCTTGAATCTTGCTCCTTGCACTACAGCTGTGGAAGCAGCCATGTGCCCTAGGAGTTGCAGAAAATGCAGTGCTGGTCGAGAGACCCACAGGGTAAATGAGGATGCCAGGGCAATGAGTCTGTCTACCCTTTCCGAGGGGAGAAATGCCCTGGTTAACTTTGTGTTAAATTCTGCACCTATAAAAGTTAGTACCTGAACTGGTTTGAGAACTGACTTTGGTAAATTCAGCAGGAATCCCAGGGAAGTGAGAAGCTGCTGGCTGACTTGAAAGTGGTTTTATACCTGATCTGGGGACTGACCCACTATGAGCCAGTCATCCAGGTAGGGAAACACAGCAATCCATTGCCTTCTTAAATGAGCCACTACCACAGCTAGACATTTCGTGAATACCCTTGGCACAGAGGTAAGGCCGAAGTGCATTGCCCTGAACTGGTAGTGGCCTGAGGGTAGTTCGAACCTGAGGTACTTTCGGTGAGAAGGCCTGATCAGAACATGAAAATAGGCATCCTTGAGGTCCAGGGAAGCTAACCAGTCCACTGGCCTCAGGGAGGGCAAAATCATTGTCAGAGTTAACATTTTGAACTTTGCTTTCAAAAGATGCTTGTTCAGGTACCTTAAATCTAAAATGGGCCGCCATTGTCCTGTCTTTGTCGGGGTATCAAAGTATCGCGGAGTAGAGCCCCTTGCCCTGGTGACAAAGAGGAACCCTTTCCACTGCTTTGCAGTCCAAAAGAGAAGAAACCTCTGCTTCCAAAGCAAGGGCTTCAGAATGATTTGCAGGTGGAAAATGTATGGGTCTCATCTTCGGAAACTGTTTGAAGCTGAGAACCAGACCATGGCCTATTAACTCCCGAACCCACCTGTCCAAAGTTAGGGACACCCAGTTCTGGCTGAAATAAACCAACCTGCCCCCCACTGGTACAGGAGAATCGGCCCTGCGCATCCCATCAGGGTGCCTGCTTGGCAGTAGCCTTAGGCTGAGGGGAGGGGGACGGTTTACTTGTGCCCCGTCTACCTCTGCCTCTAAAGAAACCCCTTTGTGCAAATGCAGAGGAGGACTGAAATTGGTAAAAAAGCCTGTGGAAAGGCCTGCCCCTACCTCTGTGAGCGTGCCTCTGCGGAGTGGCATGCCTCTCCTTAGCCTGGGCACTTTTGTAGGTAGTTCTGTATTCATCCATCTTTTTTCATATAGTTTTCTATTTGTTCCACAAACAGAATTACCCACAACAGGAAAATCCATAGACTTTGACTGAGTATCTTGGGACAGATTAGTGCATCGGAGCCATGCCAACCTACGGAAAGCTACAGAAGTGGCCATGACCCTACAGGAAACATCATTAACATCAATAGCAGTATGAAATTGAACTTTAGAGTCTTCAATGCCATCAGCAGCCACCTGTTCCAACTCACTAGCCAGCTGGCCATGGGCCTGCTTGGCTAACTGCAATACTGTGTCCCACCTAGATTTCTGATATCTAGCCACATAAGCCATATAATTTGCCTGCCTGAGTCCCAAAGAAGCTGCCATATACTGTTTTTTCGCCATGGCATCAATCTTCCTGGAATCCTTATCTAGAGGATGTGAGGCCAGAGGAATATTAGCCTTGTCACAGGCTGCAGCTTGTACCACACCTACATGACTACACTGCTCAGTGAGGAAGTCTGTACCAGAGCCTGACATGGTGTATCTTCTGTCCATTTTTTTATCTACAGGACGGACAGAATGAGAATTTTTTTAAATCTTTGTTGTTTGCTTCCTAAATGACTTATGCAAAGGAATAGACAACCTCCTAGACTCTGGTATATCCATCATTTCTACATAATCAGGCTCCTCTTGCTCATCCACAGCTTCCTCTAAAGGAAGCTGGATGGTTTCTGCAACCTTTTAGTAAAACATAAAATGAGTAGGGGACTCAGACAGAATAGGAGGAGATTCCAAATGGTCTGTCTGGAGAAATGTCCGGTTCAATGGGCACGGCCAGACCCTCCTAGCCACACATGTAATTATCAAATTCCTTCTCCCCCTCCTGTGGTTCATAAAATTCCTCAACATCATACTCCTGAACCACAGGCACTGAACGAACCAACCTTTTACCAACTGTAGGTGGTTCGGCAGGACCCTGAGACAGTGACTGGACAATATGTATGGCTTTAGCTATTTCTGCCGCAGTTGGAGAGACGATTTTGGACTTCAAACCTACTGATTTCTTTATCTTTTTCACTGAGACTGGTTCCCCTGAACCAGCCTTCATTGTGCCAGAGGAAGTCTCGCCATGGTCAGAGGGCACTCCCTCTGGTCCAGTGGGTACTGTACCGGGCTGGCCATCCGGGTCAGTGGACTTCTTGGCCTCTCGTTCCCTGAGCCAGCCCAATCTCTGTTCCAGGGTGGCTGCAGGGAAATTTTTACACACCGGGCAGTCTGACAGGAGGTGGTCAGCCCCCAGTCAATAAACACAAGTGGTGTGTGGGTCAGCCTTGGCAAAGGCTTCCCCACAGACATCACAGTGTTGAAACCCAGTGGGCGTGTTTTCTTTTGGGTTTCTCAGACATAATGCCAGCCTAACAAAAACTGGCCCTTTGATGGCAGTGCCAGGCAAGACACCCTTATCGGTTCCTAACGTGTCACGGCTATGGAAAAAACCTATTGTAAAATCAAGGTTTTTAGAACCGATTAGAACAGGGAACGCACTCTAAAAGCCCAACCAACACTTTAAAACGTTAAATTAAGCAAACCGATTGGTTCAAAACTGAACCGATAATAAATTTCCACACAGACTTTAAATTTTCTACTACGGTTTACCAGATAGAGCTTTAAACAAAATCGGTAAAATAAATACTTTTGCGGGTTCAAATGAACTGAAAATACTCGCTTGAACAGAAATAAACCGATGTGAAGGAGCTGATCTCGGGCGACTGTTCAGTGAAGCTGAGTAAAGAATCTGACAGTTTCATTGAAACTGGCCAGATAAACTTGATATAGCGCCCTATGCGCTGTGTAACACAACTCTCTGGGTTAACTCTTTCCTCTCCGGGCAGTTCTGCTGCAGTGGCTGACTGCATACAGTCATAATATAGAAGACTTCATGGTGTTTGAATTGCAACTCTTGGAGGGATGGGTGCACTTCTAGGGTGCAGGTAGAATCACACAATTGCACACATATAAAAAGGAAGACATAAATTTACGACATGGTCAGAAGGGACAAAACAGCACTACATCCAGACCAAAACATTAAGTTGTGCATGAAAAATGAGTAACAGTGAAATCGCACAAAGCGAGAAATTTCAAAGCATTGGGAACTAACCTGACTGTGACACAGTGGGAAACAAATGGGAAGAGTGCTTGCTCTGACTCCAGGAACCTATTTTAGCGGAAATGAGAGAGGTACAGGTATGGAGAATATTGTGCGTGCTGATGCCTTGCAGCGTTATGATTAGATGTACGCTGTTGGGAATTACGCGACAATAGTCGACATTTAATGACGGCACATCAGAAAAAGTTTGAAAACAAGTTTGAAAATCAAATACAAAGCATGAAAACATATACAGTGAAGGTGTGGGAAGCTGCACATTACAGGTAAACAGGACAAAAATATGTAAAGGTTGAGGCAACAAAGTGAATTCATTTAGTGCCCCTCTGACCCTGTCACACAAAGTATCTTACAGTACATAGCCATAAAAACATACAATATATATACAGATCTGGAACACTAACCTATTAACTATAGCTGTAACAGCACTTTTCCCCCCACCCCATTAAAAACATCCCACTTCAAAGTATGTCAAACAATGAAGCTCTTTCATTAGGATTGGTGGGTCAGCTATGACCCACTACAGATATTGACTGTGATCTGCTTCTAAAGGTTCCAATTTTCTCTGTTTGACCAACATAGGAAAATTTGTACAGAATGAATCAGAATCAGGTGAGAGGCACATGTTGCATCATGGAAAATTAGAACAGCTCACGCACAGCTGATGCAGGGTTGTGGTGCAGCTGTGGGTCGACCAACCAACACTGAAAATCAAAAAGCAAGGAGTAACCATATTCAAGAAAACATGACATGACATGCTGTAGTAATAGAATTAAAGTTGGACCTTGACAAAGCTCACCCGGCGGAGTGTGAGGCACCTGGTGTGCAGCAATTGTCTGCACCACCACATCACATTTGTGACAGCACCGAATTTGTTAACAAATGCTTTAATTCTATCACTAAAGAAAATTGTGGTATGGTTTGTTAAAGCAACTACTCATCATTTTAGTTGGGCTCACATTTTAAAGCATTACTGTTTTAGCATGTTGATAACACATTTGCATGTAAATATTGTTATTGATAGTGCTACGTAAATGCTAGCTGCTGCCTCTGTACCTTCAAGATCATACTTGACTACAGAGTGCAAGCTCCAAGAATTTGGCTGGTACAAAATCTTAGTAAACTAAATACATATAAAAAATAAAAATTGCAACTTGTGCTTGATTTCTGAAAGATCAAGCCTCAGCGAAGCTCTATAATTGCTACAGCTAAGTAACTCTTATTTCTGCAGTATGGGGCCTATGCATGACATGGGCATGGGTACATGCACAAGGTACATACCTGACCCACACTACCCAGCACTTGCAGGCAGGTCCACACTGGCCAGCATTCACCACTGCCAGCTGCCTATCCACAGCCCCAACACGCATGCGCTGCAGCATGTGGGAGGAACATGGCAGTGCAGGCAGACATCCAGTTAGATGCACGTACTGGGTCCTGAAGTGTATCCCCCACTGTGCTCATTCAGAGTGTCCTGGGAAGGAGCATAACTTGACATGGTTTGAACACTGGGTGTCTGCCCGAACACCCTCAGCCCTTCCAGGCAGCACAGTAGAAAAGTGTGTCTGTGTACAGGGGGATCACAGTCCTGCCCTGCTGTTAACCTTTGGGGGCAAGTAAATTCTTATGGCAGGGTCCCCCCTCACATAGCATTATGTACTTTGGTGTGGCACACAAGTGCTGTCATGCATATGTGGTGCTCGGCACCACTGGAATGTTCCTGCCCCGCCCCTGGTGTTGCACTGCATGTCCGGCTGGGAGTATCCCGTGTACAAGGTGCTAGCACACTTGTGAAGAATGACACTGGGGGTGCAAAGATCACTGCTGCATGGAATGCGGGTGTCGGAATGCCTACTTGCTGCCCTTATGCAGTGCATAGGCATTCGAGCATAGGGCCCTATCTGCACATTCACATGTACATGTATACAGTACCAAAGTGCAATCTGTTACTGTTTTAAAATCAATTCATTTACAGTCTCAATCTGGCCATTTTAAATTAAAACGGTGGGGGAGAAACAGCTGAAGTTTGAAAATGTCTATGAGACATTATTCAAATATGTGTTTAAAACATCGGAGTGAGGTCTTTTTTATTTACAAGTTCTTACTGCAATATCACATGCTTTGTTTACTTCCTGAGCATGGTCAAGACAAATGAACAGGGAACCTGAGTTTTGGTGTTACCACAGTAATATGGTTCTCTGGGATTTTTATATTTTGTTTAGATGCTGATTTAAAAGAGAAAAAACTCATTTAGAGATCATATGCATAGACTATAATGTTGCAATAATTTCATTTGAGATTTTATTGATATTAGGAAACATCCATGACGACATAAAGTATCCTTTTTTAGAGGTGTCCTGTGTCCTACAATATAAATAACAACTGCCAATAATAAACATGTAATAGACCTAAAACATCCCCATTTCATGCAGCATTTATAAAAAGATTACAGAGTGCAAGTAAAGGCAGAGCATTTCATATGGTCATAAATTCTAAAGAAATTAATAATCCTCCATTCTTTATAATCTTGGAGGTAGTTGGTGCTAAAGCTTGCGTGGCGAATTAGTGAAGCACTCGCCGGCAGAGACAGGCTCAGATGATAATCGCAAGACATACTGTCCACCGTGGCATGGCGGAAGCGAGGTGGCAGATCACGTATGGTGCTAGGCACCTTCTCCTCTCGGTCTTGTCCCGTTCTCTTTTTCAGTCGTTCTCTGGAGCTTCTGTACTTCAATAGTTAGAAACTAGCCAGAGAATCGAGAATATAGTTACACCTGAGGCTCACTAATAATGTTGTTTTTCGTCAGCACAGGTTTGAATATAAAATAATTGAAGTGAAAAGTTTCTGAGTGGAATCAATTAGATTAATGGGTATGTACACTGAAGGATTATTACTTGCACATTGTTTGAAAACAGGATCGATTATACTCCCCAGCCAACTTTTGGGAAAACAGCCCCATTGAATGCTATAATTAAAATTTTCGAAGAACGCATAATCTAAAATCAACAAATAACTGTCATACATCCGCCAATATGTTATCACGGCGGGGCCTTGTTAATCAATATTCGAATAATGGAAATTTTTCTTTGGTGAGGATGTTGTAAAAGGTTTGGATAAGATGTAATAGTAACAACATTTTTATTAGATGATGAAATTTCTGAGGATGAAATGTTTAACTGAGAAAATTGATTTACCATAACAGCAGAGGTAATTCCTCGTCTATATTTCTGGAGTATTCATTAAAGCCCTGCCTTACCAGTAACCAGAATTGTAGAGTATCTTATGAAAGAATCGTTAACTTAATTTCTGCCACATTTTGGCTTCATATTTTCTTTTAGACTGCTAGAGTCACTTTATACTGTTGTTAGGTTTATTGATTATACCGTTAGCAATTAATACTGACTTTTTCGCACAACAGATAATTCCTGTCATATTTCTTGTAGCTTTTCTGGATGCATCAAGCCATGTTCCCAGCACCATCGGACCAGCTGTGCGCGAAACATTCTTTTATTTTAATGCAATTTTGGTTTCCCTTTCCTCTATACGGCATTTACTGCTAGTGAACAGTAAGACTTCTGGTGATACATTTTGTTTGACCTCTGCAGCCTCGACCGACACCCATCAGTCAGACTGAGAACCAGGAACCTATGCTGACCTGTTGTTGTGATTAGCCCTTCATCCCCCTCTGAAAGCTGAATGCAGCAGGGATGGGAGCAAGTCCATCATGCATGGTGGATGATCGCTGCAGACCCCAGCTGTACTGCTGCAAAGCCACAGCATCCGGTGTGCACAAAACGTTTTTCTTCAGTTCTGTCAGTCTTGGACCTAGACTCGGCATGTACAACTCCCATAAAGGGTCTTCTATACCAACACAATCAGTTTTGGCTGTGTTCCGATTTTGAGGCAGGGGAGTATATGACATGCACCAGAGCCAGGAAGCGGCATAAGTTTAAAACCTCATTTATTTACATGGATCCGACAATAAAAGCGAACCTGTGAAATTTTATGCCTACCTGTATGTAATGCTTATGACAATTTCAGTTAAATTACAATGTGCTTTTCTGTCCAGACATTGCATCTCAGCCTGGGGATATGCTGAAACTATGAAACAAAACTGGACTCATTCAATTTTTTATTTTCAGCGACAGGCCCCACCACCATCATTTTACTCTTACCACTGAAAACAGATAATGCACTACCAAGTGCTTCTGGTTAGATGTGCTCATTCATGCACAAGCACCCTCTTTCTGTACTCCCTTCCGATCAGAGTAAACAGTGTACAGAGTACTCATTCAGCCACCCGCAATTACAATGTGCTTTTTCTCTCTATGTTCCGACTTGATGTATTTAGTTTTTTTACAGTGACCAAATACGAACTTTACAGCATGGGAGGCACTGTTATGGAGACTGTCAGATGTCCAGACATTGCATCAGTCACATCTCGTCCACAGCCGCTCGGCGGGGGCGGGCGCGACCTTTCACAATATTCTCTTCTTGTCTTCCAAGGCAAAAAACAATTCTAACAGAACTATAGTTGCTCGTATTTTTCTTTAGGAGAACACCAAGCCACCGGTCAATTTACTCATACGATGCAACCACGTGTTCTCGCTCCCAGTACCCCTTATGGTAATTCTTTATAAACTGCCCTTTTAGTTCCCGTTGTTGTCCAGTGCAGTCCAGTTGCATCATAAAACGTTTCTCCTTTTTTGCCAGTCCCATAGCATTTTACATGTCTTTACCGTTTCCCTGACATTTATCCAGACTTGTTGAAAAACTGGAATAATTTTATTCTCAGCATTTAATCACGTATATTGGAATCCGTTCGTCACCTCACCACCGTTCACAGCTGTAGCCATCGGGGGTAAGGGACCACGTTGCTTCCTTCACCTCTGCCAAGATCGTATGTTTATTATTCCATAACATAACAAGAACTTCCCCACCAGTAGCGAGTTTTAAAATTTATATGACAAGCTGTACAAAGTAAAATAATTGGAATACTAGAAATTGAGAAAGCCCGTTAAGCCGATCGCCACTAGCCTTTCTAGCCACTCTCCTGCCCAACCGTGTTTATTTGCCCGTTTAGTCGCAAAGTGAAATTAAATAAAACAATCAGTATGCAAAACCACCTGCTCGCTCTTGCTCCCACTGACTACTTTACTGAGATTACCAGGAGAAAGCGGCAGCAATAATTGACAGGCATTTGTAGGGAACTCACCTCCACACTTTTCAGACAGGAACCCAGAGGTATAGCAATTGTTTCAATGCGGCAGCCTAAAGGAGCTGGAACGCTAGGGACAGGTGTGATAAGATTAATATGTCAGTCAAAGCAGGAGCGTGGCGCCACTGCGTGGGGCTGTATCTCTGAAAGGAAGGATTGTATGCGGACCTGAGGGAAAACACAAAGGGGTAAACATTAATGGAAACTGAGCTAACAGAAAGAACACATGTTTAGGTAAAGCATGTGCTGAACATACTGAAGGGTTAATTGTTGAAAAGATACAGTGTCCTTCACAAAACGATGGACAAAGGCTGACAGTGCAGCTTTAACTTGTATATTAATCTTTTGTGTTGGACTGAGTCAAATGCTTGCTAAAGTCTAGGTAGGCCATGTCACAGCCCCTCCATGATCTACTACTTTGGTCACCCAGTCAAAGAAAATCGATTAGATTCGTCTGGCATGACCTTCCTGCTGTCAATCCATGCTGCCTTGGGTCCTGTGCCCCTCTGGCCTCTAGGTACTCGACAATTCTTTCCTTCAGAAGTGATTCCATCATTTTCCCTATCACTGAGGTTAAACTAACTGGTCTGTAGTTTCCTGCTTCTGCCCTGCTCCCACTTTTGTGAAGGGAATCACATTGGCCCTTCGCCAGTCCTCTGGTACCACCCCATCCTCCCATGATTTGTTAAAGAGGGTAGTCAGTGGTGTCACTAGTTCTACCCTTAGTTCGTTTAGAATTCTGGGATGAATCCCATCAGGCCCCATTGCTTTGTCCACCTTCAGTTTTAAGAGTTCTTTCAGAATGCTTTGTTCTGTAAATGGGCTGGTATCAATTTCTGTATCCAGAGTGTTTCTATTGTTTGTTTAGGTACCTCCCTCTTCATTTGTAAATACTGAGCAAAATAATTGTTTAGTATCTCTGCCATTTGACAGTCACCCTCTGCCCACCCCCCTTCCCTTTATTAAGCCTCACTATCCCTCCCTTAGTCTTCCTTCGCTCCCTGATGTACCTAAAAAAGGTTTTATCCCCCTTCTTAACTGAGTTGGCTATCTTTTCCTCAGTTTGGGCCTTTGCAGTTCTGACTGCCTTCCCAGGTTCCTTTGGCTTTAGCTGATACAATTCTCTGTCCTGCTCCTTCTGTGATTCCTTGTACTTTCTGAATGCTTTCTTTTTCTCTTGAACCTTCACTGCCACCTCCTTTGAGAACCATAGTGGTTTCTTACATCGTTTTGTTTTGTTTATTTGCTTCACACAAAGGCTTGTTACCTCGGTGATGGCAGTTTTTATTATTCCCCATTGTTCTTCCATCCCTCCTTCCTACCCATTTGCTAGTGTTGTATGCCAGCACACCATCCCACCACTAACAGGTGTCAGACTAGCAGACTGGCTTTTGGTTACAATATTGCATTGTGACAAGCCTCTGTACCACATCAAGGTAGCCAGTCCCACAGCGGTCCATTCACACACACACACACACACACACACACACACACACACTAGACATGCCACCACTCCACCACCACCACCACCAACAGGTGTCAGACTAACAGACTGGCTTTTGGTTACAATATTGCATTGTGACAAGCATCTGTACCCCATCAAGGTAGCCGGTACCACAGATGACCATACACACACACACACACACACTAGATATGCCACCACCACACCACCACCACCACCACCAATAGGTGTCAGACTAACTATTGTTTTTAATTACTACTGGGAAATAGCTATATGTGCAATGCACAATCCTGGGCCAAGTTCTGTGTCAGCAATGCAGGTCATATTCTCACAACCGCCATTTGTAGACCGACTGTGAGCAAGTCACATTTAACCACCAAGTGCTCCCAGTTCACCCCTGAAAACAGGCACTTGTGACTAGTGGGCCTTACCTGGCTGCCTGGCTGCCAAAAACTAAAAAAAAAAAAAAAAAGGTGACCTTACCACTACAGCCTGCTTCTGTCCCAAAATACCTTACAGTGCTGCAGCGGGAGTCCAAAGCTGTGGTGGTCATAATTTTTAGTCTTGGGTTCTAGACATAAATTGCTGAAAATCCATTAGAGGATCTTTATTGTTTACTTCAACTTATTATGGCATCAGTGGTGTTCCTTTATTATGTTTATTTTTTTTTTTTGAAATTTAAACTTTATTCATTTTAACAAGCGTAACAAAGTATAACATGGTAAAAACATGATATATAAGGTTAACAAACCCAAACCTCTACCCTTGTCCCCACCCTCCACCCCACCCCAGGAGGATGCCGCCACTAAGAGAAAGGAAGAAGGGAAGCAAAGAGACAAGGGAGGGAAGGAGGAGACGGACGAAGCATCAAGGTGAGCCAAAACCAAAGTCCTCACCGAGAGATACAGGGCGTAAAGTTTGCCCCATTTTTGTGAAACGCAGGCAGGACATGCCTGATACTGGCAATCAATTTTCAATTTTAAAATTATCGACATTTCTGCCACCCACTCCTGATAGGTAATTTTGGATTGGTCAACCCAGTGGTGGAGGACCAGCCTTTTAACAGCCATCGAAATAAGGGCCATGTGGTATTTCCTTTCGTTGACCTTAATAGAGGAAAAGATACCTAAGATGCAAATCTCGGGCGTGAATAAGTTTTGCAGACCCAAAAGTGGACTTAGATTATCTCTAATAGATTGCCACAAGGGAGCAACTTTGTCACAGGCCCAAAAAATGTGTAAGATATTTCCCTGGCCAGTACCGCATCTGATACAGTTAGGGGAGTTGATTTTCCCAAACTTGACTAAGTTTACTGGGGTATAGTACATGTTATTAACTATATAAAACTGTGTGAGCTTATTCCTATCTAAAGAGAAGAAGCGGTGTAGATCAGACCAAACCTGAGCCCAGGAATGGAGGTACAGCCAAGCAGCTTTTCCCAAACTTTGGAACCAGGCAAAGTGTCCGAGATTTGCTAAGAAGAAGGTGTAAGTAGAGATTAGCAACAGGGTGGGGTTCATTGACTCGAGACTTAAACAGTTCTATTAGAGGGCATATATTAGATGTCTTTCTCACCAAACCAAAATGACTAACTATGAAGTGCCTCAGCTGGAATACTTTGAATATAGCTTGTGGAGAATATGAAACTTGGACATCAGCTCCGAGAGGAGCCAAGAATCCAGAAAAAAGGGTCATCCACTACACAGTCTCGAATTTGCGGTAGCCAGGAGGGAGCAACCAATGCGCCCTATCTTAACATTGAGGTTAGAACTAATGGTTGGGCAAAGTCTTTGGTGTTCTGTATGTTTATCGAGGAGCAGAACTGGTTGAAAACCTTTATTGAGGTTCCAACTACTGACTCCCGTATTGTAGTGGGAAGAGATGAGAGACTGCAATAAAATGTAGAGTGAGGGTCTATATTATGGGCCTTCAGTAAATTGACCTCCAGTTGCAACCAAGAGGGCCGATAGGTATTTGGGGAAGGAGAGAGCCATTTGCTCATTTTTGACAGGTGGCTAGCCCAATAATAGAACTCGAAATTGGGCAGACGAAGGCCACCCATGGTCTTGGGTAGACATAACTTAAAAAAAGCTCTCCTTGGCTGTTTATCTTTCCAGATAAACTTGGCGACTAAAGTGTATTTTCGGAAAAAGGTCTAGGTAACCAGATATTAAAGTAAATTTAAAGGGTAGAAAATGCGGAAGTATGTTCATCTTAATTATATTATATCGACTAGTTAGAGACAAGGAAGGTGGGTCCATCTGTTGAGGTCACCTTGGATCGGTCTAGTAGATCATCTAGATTAAGTTTCCTAGTTGTAGAAGTATCGCGGGTTAGGTAGATGCCCAGATATTTAAGGTGCTCGGGCGCCCATTTCATTCCAAACTGGGCTACGTCCGCATGAAATAAGAGGGAGTTCAACGGAAAAATTTCGGATTTAGACAGATTCAACTTATAATTGGAAACTTCTCCAAACTGGTTGATAATTGTCAGGACTTCCGGAATGGAATGTACTGGATCTGATAAGTGTAGTAAAATGTTGTCTGCAAACACTGACATAGTGAGCACCTGATGACCCACGACACAACCAGTGATTGCAGGCGAAGATCTAATGCAAGCTAAGGGTTCCAAATAAAGATTAAATAAGTAGGGTGAGAGGGGCATCCTTGCAGTACCCGGAAAATAAAGGGAATCTAGAAGAGAACACCCCATTACAGTACACTCTTGCAGAGGGAGGCTATAAATCGCCTTGATCCACTGGATAAAGCGCATTGGGAAACCCATCGTGTTCAAAGTAGCCCATAAAATTCCCAACTAACTTTCGATCGAATGCCTTTTAGGCATCTAAGGCTACAGAGGCCATGGGCAATTGAGAATTTTGGGCTGTACAAAAAATGTGTGAAAGGGTTCTTAAGTGGTCAGATGCTGATCTCCCCTGGACAAAGCCTACCTGTTCTGCACTTAGGAGTGGTTGCCAAATCCGTTTAAGCCGCAAAGACAGAATTTTGGTCAGGATCTTAATGTCGTAGTTAAGTAACGAGATCGGTCTGTAGTTAGTGGGATCTAGAGTTGATTTATTAGGTTTGGGTAATAGAATTATGACTGCTTCTAGGAGTGAGGGGTCTAAGGGCCTATAAGAGAATATAATTAAATAGTTTAAGCAAAACAGAGGCGAGTTCACTACCGAAAGCTTTGTAGAAATTTGGGGAGAACCCGTCAGGACCAGGGGCTTTGTCCAGGGGGAGACTGTGAATGGCATCAGCAATTTCCTCCAGGGTAATAGGAGTAGTAAGAACCTCACACTGACTAGGTTGAAGCTTAGGCAGAGAAGTATGCTCAAGGAAAGCCGTTATACTGGGGAGTTTCGAGGGAGACATTGTAGAACCGTATAAGTTCATGTAAAAGGATTCAAAAACCCCAGCTATGTCCCTCGGATTCGTTTTGATGGAGCCATCTTCCGCTAGGATCCCTGGAACTAGTCTTGAACTTTCGATTTCTTTTAGTTCAAGAGCCAGCAGTCTACCATGTTTATCTCCCTGGTCTAGGTATTTCGATTTAGTTTTCAGAATGGAGTATTCCGTTTTCTCCCTAATTAAACCGTCATACTCATCTTTTAGCTTATAGAGACTTTGTAATTTATCTTGAGAAAACGAGGTCGAAAGCTTCTCCTCGCTGACTTGATTTGTTTAGCTAGGAAATTGGTTCTTTCCAGCCTTACTTTTTCCTTCTAGATGATTCTTTAATAAATTCCCTTAAAAACATTTTAGGAACACCACACCAAATCAAATCTGGAAACTGAATCTTGATTAATCTCTAGAAAAGTTGAGCTCAAAGTCTTGAAAAGCGAGACCAGCCGATCATCTTTCAAGATCTGGTTATTAAGTTTCAGATAGTATCCGCTGACCGGAGGTCCTGGAGCAAGTTTAACCCAGGATATGGCATGGTCAGAAATGACTAGTGGCTCGATATTAGTGGCGGAGACATTTGCTAGAAAATTTGAGCTCACTAAAATGTAGTCCAAACGTGACCAGGAGTTGTGGGCTGGGGAGTAGAAGGTATAGGCTTTAGTGGAGGGGTTAAAGAGTCTCCATGGGTCAGCCAAACCCAGCAAAGAACAAAATTCTATTAAAGCAAGCTGAGCCGGTGACGTATTGTGGAGATCTTTATTCGACCGATCTAAGGTTGGACTTGGAGGGATGTTCCAGTCCCCTCCCAACACAAAGTTAGACGGAAGGTGAGCGGTCAATAGATCCGTCAGACCCATCAAGAATACAGCATCTCCTCCCACAGGACCATAAATAGACCCTAGGACAACTTCAACACCGTCGAGCAGACCCCAAACGAAGACATACCTGCCATTGACATCCTGAACACTTTTCTTCAGCAAAAAGGGGATGTTACGTTTAATCAAGATAGCAACCCCCTTGCTGTTGGTGGATTGACCGCCACAAAAACCTGTGAAGCCTTTAACATTCAGTAATTTAGATTTCTGTACTGTAATATGGGTTTCTTGGAAAAGAATATCCACCTCCATTAAGAGCTATTCAAAAGAATTTGGCCCTCTTGGACGCCTCCTCAGCCCCCTCACATTCCAGGTGGCGAACTTAACATAATTTAGTGACATTAACCCTGGAGAAAAGTGAGTACGAGAGAAACAACCAATAGTGATATCGATCAGGAAATCGGTTAGTGGTGGCAAACCCCAAAACCCATCAACCCCGACCCGCCTAAGATATGTGAACATGGTAGTCCCATCAGAATCAGCACGTAAAGGAATATGCAACCAATCAGTCACACTCCGGATCGGCATGAACTTAGGTCGGGGTGACCATAACGCTAGAGTAACAGTTGCCGAATTATGGACTCCGAATCCCCCCTCCCCAAACCCCAATGTAGGACCCTTATAACTATGTACAAATAACCCCAACAACAGGTAAAAGAATACAACATTTAAACTTGCCATAAGGAGTGAAAACCACCCCAACCGTGCCATGGCTTTCTCCTTGGTAAATTGAACCAATACCAAAAAGCTGTGTACAGCCCCAAAATAGACAGCATAATTAACCAGGGACCCTGACAAATCAACTGTAGCAGGAAGAGAAGCCATGGCACACCCCTCCCCTCGAAACAGTCATGAGGCAGGATCAGATAGCAGTTGTCACCTCCCGGCCCCCAAAAAAACAACCATAAACTTCTATCCCCAGCAGATTAGCAGAGAAAACAACAGGCGATTGGAAAGAGATTGGGAGGGTCTGCTGAAGTAATATTATAAGCACCAATATCCAATCGCTAGGCCGACATAGGCAAACCCGAGTATACAGTGGGCCAAAAAAGGTGTAATTACCTTAAGGGATGATCCCGGGGATGCAGTGGCCCAAAGGAGACTCATCACAAGGCACCGGCATTGAATGGAGCTGAAAAGGGAGGAAACGGAGGACAGAATCCACCGGGACGGACCTAAATGGTCCGCGAATTAATCCTCCCCCCCGGAAACAGCACCCGGCATTAGAGTTCCGGCGCACCGCATTGCTGCAGCAATGAGGAGCCTCAGGGAGTCGGGCCTACGCAGCCATCTAGGCCTCGCAACCATCCTCGGGAACCAACAACTACCCTCCCCAATCAAGCGAGACCCCGTCAGGTCAAGTAAGCCCAGCCTTGGCGGGATTCAGGCGTTAGGTAATTAGAGGCACAATTAAAACAGGAACCAGCAGCAAACTAAACCCCCATCAGAACATATTGCACAGGGATGTTATTGGGAACAACATCAGGATTCTTTGAACAAGCTGGGAAGTCTCTTAGTGAGGTCAGCCAGGGCCTGGTCGGAATCCTCGTACGATTGCCCCGTACCATCCAGAGTGACCACTAGCTTGGCTGGATAGATCATCCGGAATCGAATACCAGCGGCGATGAGTTTTAACCACGGGTGGTGGCGGCTCTCTTTTTACGGACTTCATATGGTAAGTCCTGGGATATCCTCAATTTAACCTGGTTCCAGTGGAGAGAGTCGCTTTCTTTAGCTTTGGCCAAGACGTGTTGCCGCTCAAGGTAGCTTAGAAATTTGATTATAAGTGGGCGAGGAGGCAAATTCGGTGGTGGTCTGGGCTTCAGAGACCTATGGGCCTGCTCTATATGATAGGACTGATTGATTGGGGAAGGACCGATGACCTTATTTAAAAAATGCTGAGTGAACTTGACTGCATCGTTGCCTTCTTCGGCTTCCGGGAGTCCCAGAATCAGTATATTATTTCGTCTGCTTCGTCCCTCTAGATCTTCCGTTTTAGTTTGGAGTCGCTGGATTTGCTGTTTTAATTTAACAATCTCTGGATCGGTTTGTTTTCCCAGCGGTCTAATGATGTAGCTTGCTTTCAGATCCCTACTTGCCCGATAGCTCGGAGAAGTCTTCTGGATAGATTTTATTTCCGTGGAGATCTCCTGTAAAGTATCCCTGAAGGGCAGGATTTCTTGCAAGCGATCCTCAGTCAGCAGGAGCAGTTTGAGGGCGGCACTGCTTGTTTAGAGGAGCTGAAGAGTTGGCGTTTTAGCTTTTGGAGGCCTTCTCAGGCGTCGTGGGTGGTGTGTCGCACTAGCTGACTTCATGTCAGCTTCCATCGTGCAACAGCTCAAAATCGGCTATAAGCACCTAAAATAAGCTTAGAGATACTGGATGGAGACAGCAAGCCTTTAGGGTCGCTAAAATGAAGCTATATGTTAATTATTTAGGAAAAGGAGGTTGTTTTTGAAGATGGAGGAAAGGGAGCCAGATAGGGAGCTGCTTTCAGCCACTCTGCATCACGTGACTCCTTTATTATGTTTATTGTATGGCTTCTAAGGGGGTCTTGATACCTATGTTACTTCCAGCAACACCTGAACAGGCTGTTGCTGTGAGTACTACTAGTAGCATCGGTATCAGGAACCCTCAGATCAATGCCATAAAACATAAGGACTGCCACTGCTGCTATAATAAGAATACTGGTGGAGGCGGTGATGTCACTAAATGGGTGCAATACCCATGACTCCTTGCACCTGCTCAATCAAGAGCTGTGTGGCACTTCAGACCAAATTTTTTGTTAATTTAAATCTGAAGAACTGGGGGGAGGGGGGGTTAAAAATGATGACCACTGCAGTCATGGAGTCCTGCAGCAGTATTGTAAGGCAACAGTGTTACCCCACCACTACCACACACTCAACACACCCCCCCCAATAATGATGACCCTCAAGGACAAGGTTTACCTACAATTAAGGTGCAGTGCTAACTGGTTACTTACCTAAAGGCCTCTAATCTGGTCATTGTCTGCCAGGACCACATCGAGTATCTGTTCCACTCTGATCATTACACCACGATCGTGGGCATAAAATTAATTAACAAATCCCTGGTGGTCTAGTAGAACCCCCAGTCGTCCGATCGTGGGCATAAGTAAGTTAAACAAACCATGGTGGTCCAGTGGGCCTCACTCCTTGCCAGATCACAGGCAAAAGTAAATTCAACAATCTGTGGGGGTCATCTCAAGGACAGAGACCACCAGGGTACCCACACATAGGTGGACGCCAGGCAACACCCGAAACCACGAGGTCCTGAGGCATGGGTGGGGGCGCTGGTTTCCCCACCTGAGGATGGCCGAGTGCAATGGGGTCAAGGATGCAGGCACACACAGAAATATGATGCCGCTCGGTCTCCTGCTGTTGCCCTCCTTCCCATGGTACCCCAACTCCACTGCCAACCAGGTTCACCCAGGGGCAGTACTGCAGCAGTGTAGCAACCCTCTCTTCCCAGATAAGAGCCTTCATCAAACACTGAATCCTCCTCCCCTCCGGCCATCCTTCAAATGACCAAGGCCCACTCCCAAACCGGGTCACCGTGTTACAAGCGGTAACTCTGCCGCTTTGCAGTGAGCTGGCCAATTCTGTCCGTTCAAACTGTTTAAATTTCCCAGTGCTGTTGTATTTCCTCTAATTTGCTGTATATCTTATACATTTCTGGGAGTGCTGTGTTGTAATAATCACAGGTAATTCATTTTTATTAGACAAGTCTGTGATCTACTACTGGAGAGAACACTACCAAGCGTAAACAATTAAAATGTGAATCTGATACAGAGTGGGGTAAAATTTACCTCAAGCGACTAAGAAGGGTCCTATATCCAATAGCCCTTGTACTGTGTGAGCAAATGCCTGTGATGTGACTCTAAAGGAACAGCCACAGGATAGCTGTAACAAGGTTGGTGACATTAAAAAAGTGCATGAGTCAGTCAAACCGCCCAGGGCATCTTGGGAGTTGTGTGTAACATCTTTTAATGCATCACTCTTCTGTTGCTTTGCTTCTTCCCTCCCTTCACGTTTCCCCTCTAAAACTGAAAATGAATATTTTCTCTCACCCTGCTGCACAAAATTCCTCCAATGGCCCCAAGTCAGACGGTATAAATATTAGCCCATAATTACACAATTGGACTAATTTCACATGCTAAACTCACCAATGGCACATGTCAGTATCAGTGGCTCAGTAGGTTGCACACTCGCCTCTGAGGCCAGGAGATCAGAGGGCTGTGGGTTCAGTTCCACATCTGGCACTTGGGTTAATATCCCAATACTGAAACTGTAGTGCAGCATGAGGGGGGTGCTGCACTTCTGAGGTGCCGTCTCTCAGATGAGATGTTAAACCGAGGTCCCATCTGCCTGGATTGGTGGTAGTTCAGGTGGATGCTAAAGATCCTATGGCACTTCTCGAAAAAGAGTAGGGGAATTTCCCCGGTGGCCTGGCCAAATTTCTTCCATTCACTAAAAATACCACCAACAGCTGTTTCAATTTCAGCTGCTTACCATCTTAACCCCACCCCTTGGTCGTCCATGAAAAAGGGACTTCGAGGCCCAGTGGGCTTACTGGGTCAACAAAATCCAATAAATAAATAGATATACAACTGAAACTATCCTCAATCCAAACATTAATAAAAAACACACACAAAAAATAAGAAAAATTTAGCTTTTAGCCTCATTTTCGTTAAACAATTTCAAGCTACTTTCAGAAAGTCCTGAAACTCCTTTCTGTATCACGTGACCCTTGCTCGACTGTACACTATAGACACAACAGCTCCATGATATGATGCTAACACTCCACTTCTCAAAAATCATTCATACCAGTTCTGCAACAGTTTATGTGGACAGGCAGTGCTATAACTCAAACTGCAATGGCTTCAGCACCAGCAGTCAGAAACTACTTGCAGGAAGAGCAAGGACATGTCCAGCTCAAAAAACAAATGAATAAATTCAGTGGTGTGGCAGTGCAACAGGGGGTGGGGTGGGAGTATAACAATGCTGGTTGGGACTACTTTTTATATCCAAAGGCTTTCACATTAAAACCTAATTTTTTTCTGCTTTTGTGGGTTTTCACAAATATTTCTACACATGATAAAACAATACGATGTTTCAGGGGTGTAATTTTGGCTAATAATAATTGCACTCTCCTCTCCTCTCCTCTTCTGTTCTTAAAGGTACTTGGTGCTAACGCCTCATACCTAACAACTCACTTGAGACGCATGCAATTACTAACCCATAATCAAACAACCTGACATGTCCTATTGCTTACGTACCATCCTGTGCAGCACACTTTAAACTCAAAGGGCTCTGGAATACACTATTTTAAAATGATCTCTAATACAGCTTCAGAGCCTAATACCAGTCCTGAAAGCTGCATGCCTTTTACTAAAATGACGAAATTTGAAATTTAACTGCACTTGCTGACAAGTGGCAGTACTACGTAACCCTAAGTATAAAGAATATACCAATCTAAAGCTGGTACTGCAGCAACAGAGCACATCTTGGAGACACAAGTTTTAGTTCAGATCCAGGCTGGCATGGGCCAGGCAAGAGGTGGAAGTAACACAGTCGTCAGTCTATGGGGGAAGCCATGGGAAACCCCTGCAAGTCAGTCACAGAATGACATCAACTGCAGAGGTAGCAGTCGCTCTCTCAGGAGGAAGAAGCTGCAGCAACTATTATGGCTGACTGTCAAGGAGAACTCAAACGTGTTCTCCTATCATGCCTTATTCCAAGACTCACATGCCCTGTTTTCTATATTTTGTCTCCAGCCCTCCCTGCCTCCCCTCTCATATGCATACACACACACACACACACACACACACATATACAAAACGGTACAGTCACTGGTACCCTACAAGACCCCACTATGTTCTACTCATAATGCAGCAACAGGGGCAGTTTAGAGTGACATGCTGTAGTCCTCCTTCCCACAAAAAAACAGCATAATCACCATCTGTTATGCACCCTCCTTCCATAGCCAATGAACAAGAGACACAAGGTCACTCCAGAATCCATGACTCTCATATGGCTGTATAGTGCATTGCCACTGGTCAAAAAAAAAAAAAAAAAAAATCTAATGGGGCCAAGCCAGAAGAGGAGCTGAACGAACACATTCTTTTGTAACGCCATCAATTTTTAGGCTGGAATGTGTTTTTTAATGGAAGCATTTATTTGCTGCTGCCCAACTATTTTATGTTGTATTCATCATACATGTATTTTTCTGTGTATTGTGTTACTTACCGATGTGTAAAATGAAAGGCATGGGTGGGGGGGGGTGAACACCATATCAATAATAGTTTGCTATTGCTACTCATCTCCCAGTACAATACGACTCCTTGCTGACCGATTTTAGAGCAGAACTTGTATCAGCAGAGCAGGGAAGTAGTGCATTCATGGGGACCATGGATCGACATGAAGTTGATCAAGATTTTTTTGTTTAGTCAGAGGATACCACACAACATGGCAAGGGAGCACGATGATCCGGCAGGGCAAACGTTCATATTGGCCCATCTTTAGACCCCGGTTTCGGGATGGGGAGGGGAGTAAAGTAGTACCACTACAAAAATAAGTACTTGGAAGAATTTATACAGCATGCGTTACTGGCTGGCGGGCTGCCAATAACCAAATAATGTTTGAAATAAAAAGTCTGACTAGCGTTTGTTTTGTGTTTTTATTTTGAATGGAACAGACGGCATATGGACATATAGTCACAAGTTCAATTGGCTATGGTCACAATGGTGTGGTCATATTGCCGAAAAGACTTGCCGTTACCGGAAAAGAGGTCACGGGCAAAAAGAAGCCACAGCGACCATTCAGTGGTGACGACCACAGTGGAAAGACACCGACATTTATGCATGACAATGAACTTGTGTGTTTTTGCAGAAGCTAACTTCAGAATAGTTTATTGCCATGTTTTTAGGCATTAAGACCGAGTAGTTCCAAAGGAGTGAGCAGGATTACGTTTTCTTCCGATGCATGTAAGCGTCCCATATAATCCCATCATTTTTTTCAAGGCTGTGATGTCCTTTCTTCCTCATAACACTCCTCCCTCCTGCTGCCTCAGTGAAGTAATTAACATCCTTGGTGTACAGTTGAAACTCACATTGATTTAAATACTGAATAGCAGCCTGTTCCTAGTATTTGCTTACAATCACATAATTAGCAAAATGTGTTTCCGTGTCTCAAATGTTCCAGCACCCACACACCTGCATCCATCAACACTGCACCATACTGTGTTCACAATAAAATAACCAAATCACCACCATGGAACACCAGTTAAAATATATACCCTGCTGTGAGCGCACAGTTCAGAGACAGTCGAAACATCGACACTTTGAAACTCACTGTTGCAAAGTCCCACAGCACCAGGTAAAATCCACTGACTACAGCACAACAAAGCACAGTTCTACTATTGATCTCACAGTGAATAATTTTAAAGAATAATGCCCATGAGGTCAGCGAGGTACAGAATGATTGTACTCGGATGTGGGGGGACCATGACGACCTTTAAAGCTGCTTGTTGATCGTTTGGATATATCTTTGCTGGGGACTGTGCTGGTGAGAAACTGGTATGATAAGGTGCACTAGTGAGAGGAGTTTAAAATGCTGTTTGACCAATTCCTGGGAGGTGGTGACTATTTGGCCGTTCCATTACGCGATGTGCTCCGTTTTGACCGGCGACAAGCAACATCAGCAACAAACTCAGTAACTCTATTTTGTCCCCGTGACCTCTCATCATTGCTCTGGCTGGGATTTTCCATTCTGGTTTTCCTCCTTGGGATGCCATCTTGGGGTGGTACCCAAGCTCACACGCATGCATGGAGCACCTCACAACCAGTGTCCCTCACCCAGTGAGACTGTCTGGGTGCATTGCCACCTGTGGTCACCCAGGTGGCAATATTACACTGGAGCATGACTGCCCACCCTCCCTGGAGAAGGAGGGCATCCTGTGAGATGCACGTTCCCCCAGCTGCCCCCAATGACCCAGGCTAGGTCTCAAACCTGGGTCACCAGTGTGGGGGCAGGTGTGGTGTTCAGTACCAACCCTCCACACCACTGGGCCAGCAAGAAACTAACAGTTGAACAAATTTGTACTCATCCAGGACAGGTGGCGGAGAAGATGACATGCACTGTCTCTTTAACACTGAGCTACCACCAAATGTAAAAGGAATGAAAACTATTTAGCAGCATAACAGGAATAGATCACCTGGCATACTGCTCGTAGCTTTCATTTCTTTTCCCTTTGCTTTGCTTCACACTCTGTCTATTGTAGACCCCACCACCTGATCAGGACAGGCATGTCATTTCATAGAGATCTGAACCAAAATACTGAACCAGTAGAAATGTTGTACTTTATCTGTGAGCTATTTCTGTAAGGTTATATATTTGTCCATACCAGCTTTAACCCAGTAAATTGGGGAAGGGGGTTGGGGGGTGGTGAAGAATTACCATGTTTTTTTCAAGATCACACAGATAAGCAATAAAATGAAACCTTTATTTATTTATTTTTTTTTTTAAATGTTCATATTTTTGTAAGAGTCTTATAAAGGCACTGCTGGACTTAGTCACTTTAGGATTTGTTAGACCTGTGTGCTGTTGGCATTTTCTGACCTCCCCTTCCAAAAATGTTGTTATATTTTATTTATTAGCCGTGGGCAGTGTGTCTCCTTCCCATGGCTCAAACTGAGGGGATATGCAGGGTTACAGCATATACTTGTAGGTGCTTAAAAAAAAAAAAAGCTGCTTCCTGCCACTGTGCCCAAATCAGCCTTTCAAGTCTGACTGGAGCATTCCCCCCCCATTACACAAACAAAACAGTTATTCGTATTTGATCTTTTATGTCAAAAAAGGAACTAATACGTTTTGGGGAGAATAGTCAACAAATCGTTTGTTTTGGAAAACATGAATTCAGAATTCTTTTCTAGACATTCAATAAATCGTTTTCCTTGGAAAACATGAATTCAGATATATGTAGCAGGGTAAATATTAGAGTTCTCTGGCAAACTGAAAATGATTGGTGAGGGATTTTTCATGGTCATCAAAGAAACACCAGAAATGCGAACTCTGAATACCACTGTTTGTTAATTTGTTTGTGTGTAAGGAGGTGGCTGTGAGTGGGGGACCTATCATTTATTTATTTATCTTGTTTTATTTAAGGCATTTTTAGTTTTAGGGACTAGCTGAAGGTTTTTATATGAGTAAAGGTGGCAGCCATGTTTGCGATGGCAATTAGAAATTAATGAAGTGGCAAATGAATTCTGGATGTGAAATGCACAACTTTTAAATCGCACTACCAAACCGTTTCCAATCTGTGTCTCAGAACTCGTTCAGCCAATCAAGACACAGGATATTGCCAATCCATTTTATAATCTCTTGATGGCTGGGGGAGAAAGAAATTCTGATCAGCCCTGGCTAGTTGGATCTGCAAGGGCTTCAGTCAGAGTTCATTGAGGTAAGCAACATGACCCATACACAATGCCAGACTACCGTGGTGGGGTGACTAGCTTATTCTTGTCCTCTGCAGTGTGGGTGTGATGGGTATGTGGGTCAAAGGGCTCCGCCTCTGCTCTGGCAGGGAGGAACCCTTTCTTGGACTTGCAGTGGGGTGCTACTGGCTCAGATCCTTTTGAGACTTACAGTGAGGAAGGGGTGGGGTTATTGGCTTGGCCGTTACAGGGGTGGTGGTGTGGGACTAATGGCTCTGCTTCTTGTTCTGGCACCTGCTAGGGGGTGTTCTGCTGGTACTTGCAGGGATGAGCGGGGAGAGGTGGGTAAGTAATGGCTGTAATCTCCTGCTTTCACACCTGATAAACACAGGCTCACATGCTCACACTCACACCTTGGAACATCAAGGGTGGAGAAAGGTTTGTTGCTTTTGCTGTGAACCAACCCTACTCCAGTGTTGGCAGTTGGCACTACTGGCTCTGCCTTTCACCACCTGTTCTTCTCCCCAAAACTAAATGCAATTTTTGGGTGCACTGCTGTCTTTGGACACTTAGTTTGACAGTGAAAAGTGTTGCAATTGCCATAAAGATCAGAGTCCCACAATGCCATACAGATGGAAATACTTTAATAATTTTACTGAATGGTTTTAGGACTGAAGACAACACACAACATAGTCTGCCATCCTAAAATAAACAAAAGGAAAATCTAAGAGTTAAAAGCATCAGTCAGTGATAACAGACAATTATGAATGGCCCTGTTTTCCAAATCACAATGTGTGTTTGGTGCTTGACCAGTGGATCCTATGTATGTGATATAGTAGTAAAAAAAAAAAAAAAAAAAAAAAACAGCCCCGAACTCACATCACAGTAGAAAGGCTCTATGCTTAACCTCATTCAAAATGACTGCCTCGGGGCTGAGATTAAATTTAATTTGATTTTCTACTACATTTCAGTGGAGTGATTGAATTCTATCTGTTGTTTTGACTTCAGGCCAAATAAACACTCTGATAATATTATTACACTTCATACTGATTCTCAAATTATTTTGTTCAGTTACCGCTCCCAACTGGTGTTAAAATGTGTGCTGTTGGGGTTGAGTGGGATTTGGGATGATAAATACTATATGACGAACTTGAGGGGCTGACAAAACCGAAGATCTGTTGTTATAAGTGCAATTACACACTTGGGGGTCTGAATAATGGCTAGATTTTACACACCTTGTCTCATCATGTCAGGCCTCCACACACCTGAGACATGCACCAACATGGATCTATGACAGTCGGTCGACAATTTCATTATCAACCAATGTTACAGCGACTCGCTATGTTGACCACATTTGCAGTTGGCATAAAGAGTCACTTCAGACTGTTTTTCTCTTCTGGGGGCTTTGCCACCAAACCCCTAAAGACCCCCGCATCCCCACTACTAAATTAATCAACTCCAAGTTGGTTGCTTCAGGGAGGGTGCAATACCGCCAGAAAGCAGTGCGGGGTCCTGCGCCAACACTGCAGTGACCTGGTGCTGTTCTGCTGTAGTGTCGGGTCACGTAAAGCTGTCACCATATGCATAGTATACCCACCAACACAATGCTCTGGATGATGGGTGAAGACTGACATTTAGAACCATGTGCATAATTACACAACACTGTAGCCCACCCCCATGGTCTTGTATGGACAACTGTTTATCTTCGCACATGCCAGTTGTCATCGCATTTTATAAACAAAAATAAATCTGCACATTATTTTGATGAACCCCGCAGCAGGGCTTACCTGGGCCATGCACATGGCACTGTCAGGACAGTCCAGTATGACTGAGGTTGGGGGTGACTGCTGCTGACACTCCAACTGACTGAGCCACAGGGGAATTGGCTCTTAGTAGACTGAACTGAAACCACTATCTACTTTGCCACACTTGGGAGTCAATAACCAGCTCAAATTTATCAAAAGAATACAGCTTTATTAACAAGCATGAACCTGGGGTGAAAATGATTGCTACAACCTAAAACATTGCCATGGTCCTTATTAGTTGCCCTTCCAGGCGAATCACTCTACCCTCTTCCCAGTACCAGGACTTTGCTTTGATCTCCTTGGGAAGCTCCTAAACTCAGTTCTCAGGTACTGCATGGTGTTGAACCTTTGCAGGCCCAAAATAGTTGCAGTGGGCTGGCCAGTCTTTATACACTAAACAATGAGCAATATGCTCTAACAAATTTCCCCCAAAGGGACGACAATTGCTTAAGTGATGAAATTAATCTGGCCCATTGGCCAACCTGCAAATATCCTGAAAAGATAAAATTTTTCCATAAGCAGGGGCCACCCTGCAGTGTACTCTCATTTCCTGGACACATATAGCACCTCCTCGACGCAACTGGCTGCTGGAACTCTGCTCTCAAGTGCCACTGATGTTGCAGGCTCCCTCTTCTCTCTCTCACCCACACCCACACTCACTCGCTGCAATCCTGGACAAGTAGTTCTGGACTCTGCTTGTCTGCTACACTCTGTCTCTGGTGTTGTCTGTCATGCAGGTTAGTATGTAGATAATGCTCTCTTTACTAGATGGATCAACTCTCTTCACAGTTCATCTTCTGCAAAATAGGCCTGGCGTGGTGCAGCTTACATGCACTACCAGCACAGCCGGTCTTAACACAAGATCTCCCTCCAAATCTGTCTGCCTCCAGCATAGTCCCGTCTTTACACAGTAGGCACAGTTCAGGGACCGCATCCACTGGAGCCTGGGGCTTTTACACCACGTACTCAACAGTCCACCATCGGTGGGGGGGATGGCACAAGACTCTGGCATCCTCCTTTCAAAACCTCCAGGAATGCTTGGCGTTTCGGAGATCTGTATTAGCCACGTGTATTATATACATAAATTCTGCAGCATACTGTATAACAACTATTTTGTTACTATGTATGGAAGTAGCTTTAAACCACGTAAGTGTTTGACCTGCCCACAATATTGTGTTTCTCAGCGTATCACTTGGTATAACAGACTTTCCTGTTAATTTCCATTTGTTCTAACACGACAAAAAGCTTACATACAGTACTAAGTGCTACATACTACGTTACGACAGTAGAAGACTAGTCTTGCCATAAATTGTCCCCTAATTTAATGGGTGAATATTTCCCTTATTTTCAGTACTGATGTGCTCATCTAGTTTCAATTTATCCTGCGCCATACTTTTCTCTATCTTTCTAAATGACCTCCCTTCTGTCTACGTCTTGTACCATATTCATAAGTATACTGGCGACAGTCATCTATGCATCTGCCCCTCCACATCAGCTTGTTGCATCCTCACATAAATATGATTTTCACAGCATACTACACTAGTTTCAAGCCAACCAGCTTAAAGTAAATACAAAGAAAATGGCGTCCATGACATTTGAAACCAGCCAGAAGCTAGTAAGGCTCTCGTCTCTCACTGTCTTCTCCACCCTTGAATGGTACCCAACTGGAGGTAGTCCACACTTATCAGTGTCTGGCTCAATAGTAACCTAGACTTCTCGGTACACATCGATGTTATACACTCAAAACTTCACCCCAAATTAGGCATGCTTTAAAGCAGCAAGAACTGTCTCCCTTCTGAAGTCCTGAAGGACCTGCTTGTCAAAATGATTCTCGCTATTTTCAACTACATGGATGTGGTATACAGTGCATCCCCTCCTTCCACCCTTGCTACACTGGACATCCTCTGTAATGCATCCTTTCTTTTTGCTACTAACTCTTCCCCCCTTCCCCCGCACACATCACTGCTCCTTCATTCTGCTTTCTACCCCCCCCTCAACTACCCTCTCATCACCTTTCCCACTGCTCCTCTCTTATTAGTAAATACTGGTTTGCCTCCTTTCCCTCCTGTCTATCCTCTGTCCTCTCCCCCTCTGCTCCCTCCTCCTACCCCCTTCATTCTAGAGACTTGCATTTCTTCTTAGTTCCACACCCTCACTCCAGCGCTGGTATGGTTGCCTTCTCCTACCATCACTCTCCTCCCTGTGGAACCGGCTACCTCCTTGTGCCTCATCCCTGCTATCCCAAAAGCAGCTGCTAAAGCCAACCTCCCCCACTGTTTGTTCTTGCCTCTCTTCCCCTGCTGCCCTTCCTCACTCCTAATGTGCTCTCACTCTCCCCTCACCCTCTCTACCCCTCTCCTGAGGGCCTAGCCTTACTCAAATTTAAACCTGCTTGACCCCCCCATACCTCCTGTAAACCTGTAAATGACACCTATGTACAGTAATGCTGCCTTTTTACCCTCATTGTATTCCTACCACTATGTTGCCCACTGTGTTGCACTATAATACAGTTTTTCTTGCACTTCAGTTGTTTGTAACTGCTGCTTGTTTCATTCCCTTCCCCCGGTCACACCTGAAACAAGCAGCTGCTCATTGTACCTTTCCGGTCACAAACTTTTAAATAAATAAAATTTGAAGGTTGTTTTGTTTTCTGCTTCTACAATATCCCTTGGTAACCCATTCTAATTCACTCCTGCTTTCTGGGCAAAAAAATCCTTCCATTATTGTATTATTGTCCAGAATGATCTGCATATTGTGTTATCTTAAGTTACACTCCTTTATAATTGAATGCCTATTTTTCAGTCCTCATTAATTCAACATCCCTTCATATTAAATTCAATTAATTCATCCCTTGATATTTTGAACATCTCAAGCATGTCCCCTCTAATTCTTCTTTCCTACAATGAAAATAAGTGCAAGGGGCCCGATTCCAGAGCATGGCGCAGCTTGCGGGCATGTGAGTTACACCATGCACCACCTCGCCTGGGACCCCTGCGTAAAGTTTTTAATCTGCCTATTTGCTACACCAGTTATTTTATTATAGTGCTTTCCATATTTTACCATTGCCCTTTTCCAGTCATTTGGGATTATACCCAAGCTTCTTTTTGATGTGTTCTGCACTCATGAAAATTTTTTTTACATTTTCTATATTGCACAGTAAATTGCTGATTACCTGTTTGAAAGTAAGTGTGTGTGTGTGTGTGTGTGTGTGTGTGTGTGTGGTTTTATTTTAGAGGCTCTCTGCGGGCTGTTGATGCTAAAGTACTCCTGTATAATTGGTAGGAATTTTAACTGATGACCTAATAACCAGGTACTGTATTAGACTTTGCTTCAAGGGTTCTCCCACCCTGGTTGTCATATCTTTTGTGCTCTCAGCCTATTAAAATAACACGCTGACGCACTTCAGCAGTTTCTGTCTAGAGTTTCAGCTTTGTAGCATTCCTGCTCTCGCTTGGCTTGAAACTGGATGCCAGACTGCCTGTCCCTTCTGTTCACCTTGTCATTCAGGAAACCAACAGAGCTCTGAATCTGTTTCCTTATTCTCTGACCATAGTCCTCATCTATACATGCTGATCACCTGGTGTCCTTCAGGAAACCAACAGATATCCTGATCTGGGGGCATGTTGGATCTTCCCACATCCCACAGCCAGCAGAGTTACTGTAAAGCAGACTAGGAAAACAGCTAAGACTAAACTGTATTTATGCGAAGTCTGCCAGCCTGACCAGTTGAGAAAAGCCCACTCCTGTGCACCCTCCCAGCTGGCAGTTCTACAGTAAAACAACAGGACCGGAAGCCCCCTGCCCCGTAATCAGGCCACTGGACCAAAAGCAATCCTCCGCCACGCTAATGCTGCTCTCTTTTTATGCAGTTGCTGCCCACTCCGGTGCGCCCCCCCACCACTCGCTCGCTGTCCCTCCACTTCAGTGCGTGTACACCCCCCCCGCTCGCTGTACAGCTGTCTGCAAGTCAAACTCACCGGGCTCCGCTTCGTCCAAACTCCCGATTTCAGTATTAGTAGGCAGCAAGCACGGGCGAGCCTCTCTGCGTTGCAGTGTTATGCTCAGAATCCAACACAAGCAGCAAAGTGATATAGGTTCCGGCCAGATGGTGGGACTTTTAAACAACCCGCCCGGAAACAGCAACACCCCTAGCTGATCGTTTTGCAGCCAGTTGGATCCTCGAGTGTCTGACATGGATCTGAATCACTAGCTACGCCCTCAATCGTGACGCCACTGCGTGGGGGCTGGAACTACGGGATGCCAGTTTACTTGGGACCTGAGTAAATATAACGAATGAATAAATTCACAAAAATAAGGAAACGAGCCAAAATAAAAAAATTAATGTGAAGGTAAGGGAGGTGCTGAAGAAAGTAAAACATATATTTTTTTAAAGATGCAGTGTTCTTCTCAAAACGCTGGCAAACGGCTGACAGTGTCCCTTGAAGAAACCTGGCAGCACTTCAGGAGAAACATCAGTCTATCTGCTAGCCACTTTGGCCAGTGTTTTATCTGCACTTTTTTACATAAAGGAATGATTAAATCAATCCATGGAGTCCTAGTCTTTCTTCTGGAGTGTGGGTGCTGATCTATTTACTTTAAACTTTTAAATCTGCAGTTTGTCTTAGAAAGTTGACACATTCCTTTGATTTAAGCATCTGGATTCATTGCTGCACCCTGCATTGTAATGTCATCATCTTTGTGAAAGTTGCTCTTTGATTAGTTCAGTATGCTACTGTGATTACAATAGCTTAAAGGAGCACCTTTCATGGTGCTCCAAAATTTTATAGCTTGTAGTTATTGTATGCAGTACAAGATCTGAAAGGATGTGTGAATTTCTTATTTTTGGCCAAAGTTTACTCTGTCTTCCATATTTTGGATTTGTTTTTGAGCCCTGCTGCACTTGCCTTTGCTGTTCAGCTGCTGGGCTGCTGGCTCCTGATGACATCACTACAGTATATGGTACAAGAGTGACTCACACTGTGCAGTACCATGCAGTTCCAACAGTTTTTCAAGGGAAACCTACCAAGTACCCAGTGTACATACTGTGCCCCTCTTTCCCCAAGATGCCCTGTTAGCAATGCATTATGCCAGACTCTAAGTGCATTCTCAGTATGTTTTTTTTTAGTGTGTGAAACTGAATCTGCCCTATAGTGATGTCAGCAGTACAACCCTGGGCCCACAGCAACACCAGTCTTGCTGCAGAACATGTGGTGCACCCTACAGATTTCAGCAGCTCAGAATGCAAAAACTAACTGCAGTAACATAGAAACATAGAAACATAGATTTTGACAGCAGATAAGGACCGCCTGGCCCACCCAGTCTGCCCATTTCCCTACCTATTGGATAAGCTGCAGATCCTAGTTAACCAGCAGCCTACTTCTTCCTACCCCCACCCCCTAGAATTGCCTTATGACTGTCCCATGCATGCTTGAATTCCACCACTGTTTTTGACTCTACAACCTCCTCCAGAAGGCCATTCCATGCATCCACAACCCTCTCTGTGAAAAAATACTTCCTTAAATTACCTCTGACGCCCCCTTCTATCTTCACGTGTGCCCCTTGTTCTTGCACACCTCTTTTTTGAAAGATGCTACCCTCTTGGACTTTGTTGATTCCTTGATATACTTGAAAGTTTCTATCATGTCCCCCTCTCTCTCCTTTCCTCGAGGCTATACATATTCAGCTCCTTAAGTCTCTCTTCATACGTCTTCCGGTGCAGGCCCTGCACCATTTTAGTGCCCTCCTCTGGACAGCCTCGATCCTGTCTATATCTTTGAGATTGGGTCTCCAGAACTGCACGCATGTACTCAGATGAGGGTCTCACCAACTGTCTGTACAGAGGGATAATAACTTCCTGTTTTCTGCTGGTGATGCTCTCCCTATGCATCCCAGTACCCCCCAGCCCTCCTTGCTGCCCTCTCACATTGCTTTCCCACCTTTAGGTCATCTGATATGACTACCCCCAGGTCCCTTTCCATTTTGTTGTTGTTAGTATCTCACCCCCATTGTGTACTCTTCCCTGGGTTTTGTTTCCAGGTGCATTACCTCTTCTTAGCATTGAATCTAAACTGCCATACATTTGACCATTCCTCTAACCTTGCCAAGTCCCTTCTCATCCTTTCCACCCCACCTTGTGCATCAACTCTGTTGCAGATCTTTGTGTCATCTGCAAAGAGACATACTTTTCCTTCCAGTCCCTCTGCAATATAAACATAAAGACATTGAAGAGGACCGGTCCTAATACTGAACCCTGTAGTACCCACTAGTAACCCCCTTTCTTCAAGTGGACTCCATTTACTATTACTCTCTGTGTCCTATTCTCCAGCCAATTCTTTACCCAGGCTGTCATCTTGGGACCCACGCCCAGGCTGGCTAACTTGTATATTAATCTTTTGTGTGGGTCTGTGTCAAATGCCTTGCTGAAGTCTAGGTAGGCCATGTCCACAGCCCCTCCCTGATCTACTACTTTGGTCACCCAGTCAAAGAAATCTATCAAATTTGTCTGGCATGACCTTCCCGCTGTGAATCCATGCTGCCTTGGGTCCTGAGCCCCTCTGGCCTCTAGATACTCAACAATTCTTTCCTTCAGAGTGATTCCATCATTTTCCCTACCACTGAGGTTAAACTAACAGGTTTGTAGTTTTCTGCTTCTGCCTTGCTCCCACTTGTGAAGAGAATCACATCTGCCCTTCTCCAGTCCTCGGGTACCACCCCATCCTCCCATGATTTGTTAAAGAGGGTAGTCAGTGGTGTCACTAGTTCTACCCTTAGTTCTTTTAGAATTCTGGGATAGATCCATCAGGCCCCATTGCTTTGTCCACCTTCAGTTTTAAGAGTTCTTCAGAACCCTTTCTTCTGTAAATGGGCTGGTATCAACTTCTGTATCCAGAGTGTTTCTACTGTTTGTTTTAGGTACCTCCCCCACTTCCTTTGTAAATACTGAGCAAAAATATTTGTTTAGTATCTCTGCCTTTTCACAGTCACCCTCTGCCCACCCTCGCTCCTCTTTGTTAAGCCTCACTCGCCCTCCCTTGGTCTTCCTTCGCTCCCTGATGCACCTATAAAAGGTTTTATCCCCCTTCTTAACCGAGTTGGCTATCTTTTCCTCGGTTTGGGCCTTTGCTGTTCTGACTGCCTTCCCAGCTTCCTTTTGCTTTAACTGATACAGTTCCCTGTTCTGCTCCTTCTGTGATTCCTTGTACTTCCTGAATGCTTTCTTTTTCTCTTAAACCTTCACTGCCACTTCCTTTGAGAACCATAGTGGTTTCTTACATCGTTTGTTTTGTTAATTTGCTTCACACAAAGGCTTGTTACCTCTGTGATGGCAGTTTTTATTATTCCCCATTGTTCTTCCACCCTCCTTCCTGCCCATTTGCTAGTGCATTCCTTAGGCACTCACCCATTTTGGCAAAATCAGCCCTCCTGAAGTCCAGTACTTTTGCCTTTGTAGGCTTGACTCTATTGCTGTGTTTATTGTGAACCATACTGTTGATGGTTGCTAGTTCCCAGATGGCTACCAACTTCACATCTGTGATCCTCTCTTCATCTCCATTTGAGAGAACCAGGTCTAGATTGCTCCTCTCGAGAGGGCTCCAATACTAGTTGTCTAAGGCATGCCCTTGTAGGGCATCTAGAATAACCCACTCTTTGAAGTGGCTGCTGCAACTGCATTCCAGTTAACATCTGGCATATTCAGATCACCCATCAGCAATATCTCCTTTTTCCGCCATTCTAAGTATTCTTTCTATCATTTCCTTGTCCATTTCCTCCCCTGAGAGAAGTCTGTATCTAACCCTGTGCGGATTGTGGTGCCATTGCGGTCTCCAAATTTACCCACAGTGCTTCTTCTCCTCCCTGTTTTCCCTTTTGTTCTGTTGCCTTGATTCCTTCCCTTATATAAAGAGCTACTCCTCCTCTTTTACCCTCCCTGTCCCTCCTGTAGATAGTGTATCCTGGTATGTTTATGTCCCAGTCATGGTTTTGTGTGTACCATGTTTCTGACTGCCACTATATCCAGATGTTCCTCCTCCATCAAGGCCACTAATTCAGGAAGCTTGTTACTCAAACTATGGGCATTGGTACTCATTGCTCTCCATTTTTTGATGGCTTTACCTTCTTTTGCAGCATCCCCCACTGACCTGTCTACTTCGGTCTTTTTCTCATTTAGTACCCTGTTTTGTAGGGAGAGGCTGGGATTTTCCTGCTGTTTATCAGTGCCTCCCCCCTTGACTAGTTTAAAAGCTTGCCAATGAAGCCTTTAAACAGATTGCTCAGAAGATTTGTTCCCTTCCTGGACAGATGCAGACCATCCTGCCAGTATAGGCTGGTGTCCTTCCAGGTGGAACCCCAGTCACCAATGAAGCCAAACCCCTGTGCCCCACACCATTTTTTCAACCATTCATTAAACTGCATGGTGCAAAGTACCCTCGCTTCACTCATGCCATTGACAGGCAGCACTTCAGAGAAGGATATTGTGTGTGCTACTTGTCTTAGGCCCCTCCCCAATTCTACAAAGTCCTTCTGCACTGCTCTAATCTCATGATTAGCCAAGTCATTTGTCCCTAGGTGGACAATGAAGTCCATCTCAGATTCCCGTGCAGCTGTTCTTGTGATCCTGAGGATGCACTTCCTGTCTCTCCAAGCCATGGCACCAGGCAGGCACCTTACTTCAGTTTTCCCTGCTCCCCCCAGTTCTATCCCCCTAATAATTGAGTCCCCCACCAGGAGCTGCTTCCTTTCCTTGTGGTGTCCTCTGCCTCCTTGCTGTGGGCCTCCCTTGTGACAGTTGTCCTCAGCCTCCTTAATCTCCTCTGCAGGTGCATCCATAGGGTGTATGGATTGCGGTGTGGAACAACTGACTGGGTGTGCCTCTGTTCCACCATCCTCACCTTCCCTGAGCCCACTGTGGTCCAACTGCTGTGCTTTCTTTGCAACCTCTGAGGTAGTGGTGGTGGCTCTGGTGCTCCCTGGATGGGGGAGGTTCCCTTCCTACCGTCCAGTGTGGCCTGGGGGAAGGTCCCCTTACTACTGTCCAGTGTGGCCTGAAGACGGGCAACTTCCTCCTCGGCAGAGAGTTGTCTGCAAATAGGGCAGCATCTCAGCCTCAGAAAGACTCCCAGAACACTGCTGCCCCAGCCATTACATTGCTTTACTCCCACATTTTTTTTGTGTGTGTGTGTGTGATTGGTTTGTAATATAGAAATATATATATTTATATTATACAATGTGTATGCTTATATTGTCAGTGCAGTGTGCTAGAGAGGATATGACAGTGATATGCACCTTGCACTCTTGAGGAAATGATGTCAGAACCCCAGGTATAAAGGAACTATTTCCAGGGGTGGGTGGGGTGAGGGTGGGAAGGGTTGGGCCTAAACTGTGCCCTCACAAAACAATCAGCTAAAGCTCTGACCCACTGCTGCAATGAGTGCCTTCCTGTCAGCAAGATGTCCTACACAACAATTTGACAGAGAAAATACCCTGCTAATCAAACAGAGAAAAATCCACACATCCAAGTCAGACACAGGTAATCCTCCCAGCCCCAAAACAGGCCTGGTGGTTTGTGCTCTGAAAGCTGTCAGCCCCAAAATAAGTCAGCTGTGCTGTAAACTCTTCCTGCACTGAAAATGTTAAGAATTGTAACAAACAAACGTAAACCTAGATCCACCTCCCTCTGTTGCTTGAAAGACTGTCTTTTCCTGTTTCACACTGCAGGTTTTGCTATGACCACTCCTTAACCCCAGTAACTTTGTTAAAAATAGTTTAACTATCACAAACTCCTCGCACCAGTAAATTATTTAAAATAGTTTCTGTCCCAAAATCCTAGTAGTCAATCAGCTACCCCAAGGGACAACAAAATGCAGTATTCAAACACTTATGAAGTTACTTCCAAGAGAAGCAGAGTTTGCAAGTTTCTTTTTCAACTCCTCAGCACCTGTATTCATTTAAAATAGTTCAACTGTCAGACAATCCTAGTAGACAATCTAGCTACCTCAAGGACCTACCCAAATGCAGTATTTAAATCCTTTTGAAGTTACTAACAAGATAAACAGAGTTTGCAAGCCCCTTCTTGGTTAAACACTAAATAAATATGAATAAAAAGCAATTACCAAGGGTAGTTAGTTTCACCTCCACAGAATTAAAGCAAAACTGCAGTTTGTTGCAGATATCAAGTGCAATATAGAATTTTCACACAGCTATGCAGTTGAATAAAGCAGTAGTGTCCTTCCAGCTCCAGAAAATGTGCTTTGTGTCTTTTAAAACTGTAGCCTCCAGTAACTTATAGTAATCTGAGCTAGTCTGGATATCTCCACCCAGGGCAATTTGTTGCCAATGGTTATGAAGTAGCCCTTCCTGTTCCAATACAACCTGTTTGGTCTGAAAACAATGTCCTGCCCCCTAAGGCTGTCTGTGTTTCAATTCACACTGCAGATTTTGTTATGACCACTCCTTAACCCCAGTAACTTTGTTAAAAACAGTGGACAGTAATGAAATACAATTCCAGAACAGATGCAAGAAGGAATAATTTATGCATGAAAGTTAAAAGGACTGGGAAAGGTCCTCTTTAAAGCATATAAGATAATGTATGGTCTTTGGTTAAAAGCTATGCTGTACACACTTTGAGAGGTTGACATGTCATCATTGTGAACCTCAAGAGCACGGCCATGTATCATTGCATCATTGTAAATCTCAGGAGACATCAAGGCAAACTTGAGAACTGTTGTCAGCAGGATTGTTAACCAAAGAACATGCATTATATTTTATAGTGTATGGTCTTGAAGATTGTGTAATAGCAGATTGAATTACTTCACTGAACACTAATTGTTGTGAGCATTAAATTTTGTCATACCACTGATATGACAAACTCAAAAGGTTAAAAAACAGTGAACCTTGGTGCGTTACCACTAAGGCAAGGGTTACCACGAGGGCACTGGCCAGGAAACCAGGTGTCAAGGAAATATAACATCATCCTTAATGTGTGGGGAGCCTTTATTATTCACTGAAATCAAGCAAATCTCAACCTTGGTATGCCATGGATATGACATCACTATGTTCTCAACCCTTCTTGAGTGTGTCATATCAATGGTATAAAGAAACGGAATGCTCAGACACTCAATGTTATATAAAGTAATTCAGTCAAGTAAAATAATTAAATACACAATTACCCAATATTGGTAGCTCATACAATATTAAATATTATGTATGGACTTTGGTTAACATGCACGCTGAAAACATTTCTCAAGGTTGACATACCATCAGAAAACCTCTTAAGATGTGCTCTTGAGGTTTACAGTGATGTCATGACAACCTCTCTAAGTGTTTACAGCATGATAATTAACCAAAGACCATACATTATCCTCTATATTCTGGCAACAGTAAATGGAAAATATTTTTGAATATGTTGCTGTTACTGATGATACTGGATAAAATATATATATTTTTTATCTTGTCATTTTATTCCCACTCATGTTGTTTATATGTCTGCATGTATGTATATATGTACCTTTGTTACTTTTGAATAGGGAACATATATAAATATTATATTCTTGAAATGTTATTTAATTGATGATTTTAGATATAATGGCAGGACATCAGTTTACCTTTACTTGATAGAAAATGTTGAACATGAATGTACTAGAAACAAATTCTGAATGTTAATAGAAATTGTTAAACTACCTATTGCACCAAACAAATTTCTTAGTGATGCTGTCATTGTAAAATAATTAAAAAAAAAAAAAAATTTAAGGTGAAAATGTGTCCTTGATGTCATTATATTTAATTACTTGTGCACATACTGTATTTCTGAATATATAACTAACAGCAGAATATATGACAGTCAAAGTAAAACAAAAATGCTTAAGGTAATATGGAATGAAATAAACAGTTCAACTCAAGGTTATTCTTGTAATTATATTTTATTTATTTATTTAAGAGTTTTACCAGGAAGGTATACTGAGCAAGGTACCACTCGATTCCAGATGTGCCCTCAGGGTTTGGGGGTAGGTAGACTTGTGTCTTGAGTAGAGCATTGCGGTGAGGAGTGCTGGTGGTATGTCTAATATCAGCCGACAGGGAGTTCCATAACTTAGGCATCTGGAAGCTGAAAGCAGCCTGTCCAGACCCAGTGGACCTGTGGGGGATGTGAAGTAGCTGAGAATCAATGTTCCTGAGTGAGTAGGCTGGAGGGGGAAGAACACTAAGGGTGGTCACAAGGTAGGAGGTGAGGGACTGTGATATAAGTTATTTATAGGAAATAAAAATTGTGTGACAGCAAAAAAATTCCACAAAATCACTGCAAATATTGTAAAATTTTCTGGGGGCCTAGGCAGCCCCCAGACTCTCAGCCTTTGTTCTAAATTTTGTTGCCCCCCTCCCACATTACAGCTACTTGAACCACCCCTGATAGGAGTAATAAAAAATTTAAAAAGTGGAGCAGCCAATCAGGCAGGCAGAGCCAATGGTTCCAGCCAGTCGGTGTGGAGAAGCCAGAAGTTTCAGCAGCGTACCTTCTGTCTGGTGATGGGTGGGCAGTACAGCGAGGAGGCAGCCGGCAGACAGAAGGGACCCACCGGGCTGCTTGCAGCAGCAGCAGAGGCACCCATGTCAGGGGTGAAGCTTTGGTCTTGTGATTGGTGGGCAGTACAGCAAGGAGGCAGCCAGCGGACAGAGGGGACCCGTCCGGCTGCTTGCAGCAGCAGAGGCACTCATGTCAGGGGTGACTCCACCCAGGCTTGCCCCCTCTGACTGGGGCCATCACTCAGGTGCATCCCCATGGATGACTGTAAAAGGTTCTCATTGAAAGAACCACTGGGAGACCCTAAATTATTTTTATGTCTTTTTTTTAACATTGGTTACCATGTCCACACAAAGGCAAGGGGGGGGGCAATATGCAGAAGATCAGGAAAATAATAACATTTTAAAGGAATATTTATGCTCAGTATTCACAGTAGTGGGTGGTGGAGGGACAGACCATCATGTATCACAGCAGACACCTGTGCAGAGGAGGAGTGGACACAAGTCAATTTTTAGAGGACTGAGTTTGAAAGGGGTTGGAAGCATTATAGGAGAACTAGGCAATGGGACCAGACAGGATTCAACCATTAGTTCTAAAAGAACTGAGCATAGTGCTAGCCCACCCTTTGGCAACACTATTCAGCACCTCATTACAGACAAAGAGATTTCTCTGACTGCGTGGCTAGTGAGATGGATCATGGCAGGGCAGTGGGTGTGGCCTATCTGGATATCAGTAACGCCTTCTACATTATATATGAACATATGTATAGTGCCAGCAGAAAAAGGCCTTGCAGTCTATCTTGTCTGCTCAAGTTAGCAGACCACCCAAGTAACCAGAGAGAGAGAGAGATCTGTCCCCCTCCCTGCTATCCAATCCTCTCTTCCATTTAAAGGCCCCTTCCCTCCCACATCCCTCACTCCATGCAACTTTTCATTTAACTCTGTCCCAGCCTCTCTAGAAGAGTGCCGTACCTCATCCCACCTGACTACCCTTCATATTTTACCCCTCATCTGTTCCATCCCCCTCTTGCCTTAATGGAGGTGAGGCCTGATAGACTAAGGGTATTATGACTTCTGTTACAGATATATTAATTCAATTTGACATTCATCACTCTCACACCCTTCTTGTTTTGGTGTACCATATCTGGTACATAAAGGTCTTTGTTTGCAGCCTGGGGAGGGTGGTCAGGCTACATGTGATCCCAGCCTGAGGATGGAGGGCAGATACATGTGTCCCTTGCTTGGGAGAGAGGGCCGGGTAACTGTGTTCCCTGCCTGGGGAGGGAGGGGTGGGTGGGATGCATATGTCCAATGTCCACTCTCCCCAGGCTGGGAATGCATGTTTCCTGTCCATCATCTCCAGGAAGGGAACACATGAATCCTGCCCACAGTCTTCAGGCTGTGAACATATGAATTCTGCCCACCCTCCCCAGGCAGGGAACACATATATCCTGCCTACCCTCTCCATGTCGGGAACCCGTGTATCTACCCACCCTCCCCAGGCAGTGGGCACATGTATCCTTCCCATCCTCCCCTGGCAGGGAACATAAGTATCTTGCCCACCCTCCCCAACAGGGAACATATATATCTTGCCCACCCTCCCCAGGTCAGAAACACATGTATCCTGCCCACTCTGCCCAGGACAGAACACAGTTATCTTCCCCACGCTCTCCAGGCCAGGAACACATGTATCCTACCCAACTACCAAAAGCATGGAAAACAAGTATTCTGAAAACAAGTATTCTGTCCACCATCCCCAGGCCTAGAACACATGTGTCCTGCACACCCTCTACAAACAGGGAACACATGTATCCTACCCACCCTCCCCCAGCTGGGAACAGAAGTATCCTGCCCACTCTCCCCAGGCCAGGAACACATGTATCCTTCCCACCCTTGCCAGGTAGGGAACACAAGTATTCTGCCCACCCTACCTGGGCAGGGAACACAGGAATTGTGCCCACCCTACCCAGAGTGGAACAGAAGTATCTTCCCCCCCATCCCCAGGCAGGGAACAAGTGTCCCCTGCCCATCCACCCCAGACCAGGAACATATGTGTCCTGACCACCTTCCCCAGGCTGGGGGCACATGTATCCTGATCATCCTTACCAGACAGGTTACACTTGTATACTGCTCACCCTTCCCAGGCCAGGAACACATGTCCCCTGCCCACCCTCTGCAGGCAGGGAATGAACATATGTATCCTGCCCATCTTACCCAGGCTGGGAACACATGTATCCTATCTGCCCTCCCCAGACAGGGAGCCCATGCTTTCTGCCCTTCTCTCTAGGCAGGGAACACAAGTATCCTGCCCACAATCCCCATGCCGGGAACACAGGTATCCTACCCAACCTCCCCAGACCAGGAACACATGCATCCTTGCCACCCTCCCCAGGCTGGGAACACAAGTATACTGGCCATGCTTCTCATATGGGGAACACATGAATACTGCCCACTCACCCCAAGATGGGAACACATGTCCATTACCCACTCTCCCCATACAGGAAACACATGTATCCTGCCCTCCCTCTCCAGGTCATGAATACATGTGTCCTACCCTCCATCCCCAGGCAGGGAACACAAGTATCCTGTCCACTCTCCCCAGGCAGAGAACATATGCAAGACAGGACACAACTAACTGCACTGAATAAAATCAATGCTGGCTAATCAGTAAAGTTAGGTGCAGTGTTTGGGAACCAAAAAAGAAACCCATGGCACAAAACTATCCCAGTGCTTCAAACTTTATGGTTCTTGCTCAGGGGGTGCAGCACTGATCCATCACTTGTTAAACATTGTATAATTAAAAGTGTAGCCACCCCATAAACACGTTGCTCAAAAGTGCAGAATAAAAGTTATCAAATTAATAATATGATGAAACACCCAAATGTGAATGAATTATTGAAATGTTAAAACCACCTTAATTAAAAGGAGCTAACTAATCAAAATTCTAGGCATGACATCTAATAATTCATATCAAATGTGTTATACAAATAAAGTATAACAACAATGCCAAGTGGAATAGTGCATATTAGCAAAAATTACGATGTATGTGTTCCCAAAATCTTCTCTGATGATAAGCTAATTCAGATGTAGATAGTGGAGGAGAAAGAAAAAAAATCAATTGTATTAAAAAGAAGTGTGTAAAAACTCCACAACCAACCAGGAGAGAGAGAGAGAATGCATCATAAAGATGTATAATCAACGTATTTCAGAAGTTCTTTCAAGAAGAGGGGGTGATATCCCATGCATCATTTAATCCTGTTGATACAAGGGCTTCCAAGTTGTTAATTTATTTTTTCTTCCTTTTAAGTAGCTCATTGATTCTGTCACCACATCTTAGTTTAAGGGGAATATGATCTATTTCCATTATACACATAGATCTTGCATCCCCTTGATGATGGAATATCCAATATAGTCCCACCCGTGTATCCCCCTTCTTGTTAATAATGTAACAAACATGTTCTAAAATCCTATCTTTCATAGGTCTAGTTGTCCTACCTATGTACAAAGTAGGACAAGAACACCATAATGCATACACAAGATACTCAGAGTGACAAGTACAGTATAAGGTGTCTTATCTCTTAGGTAGAACCATTAGTAGGGCTAACAGAATTGCAGTCCTGTTTGGCAAAAAACACAAGCAGTACAAGTGCCCCAGTGGTAGAACCCCACTGGGTGAAGTGGAAATCCAGGGATAGGGTTAGCATGTACAGTACTCCTCTCCACAAAGTGGCTTCTCACCAAACTGTACCTAATACTGAAATTCTTCTTGTATACTACTCTAGGATATGGGCCCACAGAATCCTTTAAATCCTGAGCAGCAGAGAGAACCACCCACTGTTTTTTTTTTTTTTTTTTTACTTTGCCAGTGATAGAGGGACCTGTGGCATTAAAAGAAAGTACCAATTAATCTGAGCTTGATCAGTTGTAGTTTTAAGCTTGGGTACAATGAGATCTTCCCTGTTCATGCCCCTGCTCTGGCTTGAGCTTGATCTAGTAAATCCATTGTTATAGCCACATTCCCAAAATATTCCTTTTAAATCACTGGCATGTGTTTGATATGCATGATCAACAGACCAGTTTCTAAAGACCCTTAGAAACTGCCCATATGGAATATGTCTAATAAGGTGTTCCAGATGGGAACTCTCCATTCTCAATAAAGAATTACCTACTACCAAGCCTCCTTTATTGGAGGGCTTGATAGCAATGCCAGGATTCTGTTGCAATTCACAGATGGTATCATATTTCTCTTGAGAAAGAATTTTCTGATGAAACAGTGGGCCACATAGTAGGGCATCTACATCTCTGTTAAGTTTTTCAAATGTCACTGTCAATGGTGAATTTAATTTCATTGAGTAAAAGTAGACTTCAATAGATAGGGTGAACATTCAATATATTCTGATACTGTCCTTCTTGGCTAAACCAAGCCAAGGCTTCTTCTGGATCAATGTTGGTAGATGGTGATTCACTGGTGACCTGGGTATTCTCCAAAGATGTAGTCATGCTCTCTGAAGAGTCAAGAGATGATGCAACGGCCAAATCTTGATAACCCATTCTGACTCTTTTACATATTGTAATTTTTTTATGGAATTTCCTATTTGTTGAGTTATTCTGTACCATTGTGTATATATCATGTATATATTCTATATATGTTGTACATTGTACAGTGTATATTGTATGCTGCATATATTATGTTCTGAATTGCTGTCTTAATTAACTTTTAGCATAATCTGTACTACTTTCTGTATTCCTTATTTCTTGTTAAGCATTGTGAACATACCCAGATCCATCTTGTAAATGAGTTTTCCTCAATGGTGTTTCATCTGGTAAAATAAAGATTGATTTATATGTTCTTTTAAGATCAACTTTCACAGTAAATTTATTGACTTGTTTGTCTGGAACAGATGACAAGCCTTTACACAACGGATAGCACATAAAGGCAGCACTCAGAAATTAAAGAAATCAATAAATCACAGTCAAGCCATCCAGTGTAACTAGGTAAGGACCAAACCCAAAACACTAGCTGAGCGTGAAGAGTCATACAAAGACTCAAAGCACTGGGGCAGTGCTGTGGGTTCAGTCCTGACTTGATTACACTGGATGACTTAACTGTGGTTAAATTGTTCTTGAATTGCTGCCTTTATATGTTTCTCTGTCTGTGTCAGGCTAGCACCCGCTCATTTTCCAGGAGCATGGATCCACTTATGTTTTTTCTTTCTTTGCACAATAAACTCATTTGTCCTTCAACGAGGTTTGTGGAAGACAAGTTCAAGACTGAGGTTTGGTTCTGAGATTGTGATTGCTCAATTTTTGTGGCTTTTCCTTTGTTCTTTTGTCCAGCTCTGTAGCCTCTTTTTGTTGGATATTGTTTGGCTTGTTGTGTTCCACTCGAACTTTCAAACTGGTGCCCCTACTGGATTGCTGGACACTTGCTGGTTTTCCACTAAAAAAAAAAAAAACAAAATAAAACACAGAATGGTTTTGTTATTTATAGTGGTTGCTCTCTCTTTCTTTTCCAATTATGTTTCTCTCCATGCTGTAGGCAGGGATATTCCCCAACTCAGTGTCTCCATGCCCATCTTCAGCATCCACCAGCAGCTGCCCAGAACCAAGGCCAGCAGCTCCCCCCCCCCACACAATGAGACCCCTATCAGGTGATCGAGATCTGCCATGTTTTGTCCAGGGGCTGCATGTGACATCATTCAGCATGGGATCAGAGGCCATCAGGCTCGATTGCAGTTCAGGGTTTTCCCATGTGTCCATCCCCCCATGTCGTGGACATGCAATGATGTCAGCACTCAAGCATATGTGCTTCGATACATTCCCTGTAGATGTACACCACTGGCTTCACCCTCCACTATGTGACCCTGGCTTGGTATACTCCCAGTCTCCACCAGGTGTCACACAAACCAACGATCCCCTCTGGAGGTGGAGAACTGTCCCTGGGACACTCATCCAACCTCCCCCTGGCCAGCCTTCTGATGCTCCAGGCTTGTTCACAAACCTGGGTCATCAGCGTTGTGAATAGTAGCTCTACCGTTGCACTGGTGGGCCAGCTAGTTTCGGCTTTCTTGCCTCAATAATGTTGATTTCTATTTTTAGACTGTCCATGAGAAAACCAGGCTGTAGTCTTGTCCCAGTTATGAACAGTTGAAGAGGAACAATTGCCACTATCTCAGTTATATTTAGCATGTTTACATGCAATCACATATTTTCCATGGCTTGCCACTTATTTAGACAGTCTCTCATTTAATTTAGGAAATTATGCTGTTTGGTTTTCTTTCAGTGACACACTTTCCACTTCCTCAATTTTCTTTAGCTCTGCTTCATGCCTCTCAGCATCCTGGTCAATAAGCATTTTAATTAATGTCTGTGAGCAAGTATCCAATGCCTTCTTACATCTTACCCTATAGGTATCCTTGAATAAGCCTCTTATAGGGGCTTTATCAGTCTTCAAACCACAAGGAATCCATTGTTTATCTGAATATTTCCTGAGGCTTAACTGATTATTATACAAGCTTATATCATTAATTTTTAACCTTTAAGTTGTAAAAAAGATCTTACAATGATTGCTGGTGCTCAGGACTTGGACTGTAGTTGGGGATGAAAACATGCATAGTTCCTTGTCTGTGCCTGATCGATGCTGCTGTAGTTTCAAATCTGCCAATGTTACTGTGCCCTGGATTGTTGGAAGCTCCTACTACTAAATTGGCTTCAGAGACCATATGAGAACCCATTCCTCAGCTACGTAGACACTTAAAGAAGTAAAGAAATGTTGTAATGGTAAGGCACTGAATGTCCGTAATACAGGATATCAGAAAACATGAAAAGCAGAAAAAAGGTATAAAGCTAGTTACAATCCCCAAAGGCTTGACCACTATAAAAATACTGTAAGAGTCGAGTCACTGCTAAAAGACCAGCAATGTGAGCTATGCTTAGAAAGTGATATCGGAAAATGGTGTCCGTGCTCTGGCTCACAGAGCTGATCTGATGCCATGTAATGGTGGTCTTGCTGCCAGGCTACCAAACAGAAACTGAAGCAGCAAACGGAAAAGGGAGGGTCCCGGCACAGGGAAGTTAAAGAGTAGCAGTGGTAAAACAAATGTTAGAACACAGCAAACCATGCTGAAAAAAATCAATGCTGGCAAATCAGTAAAGTCAGATGCAGTGCCTTATTGGGAACCAAACAGAAACCCAAGGCACCAAACAACCCCACTGCTTCGAACTTTACGGTTCTTCCTGAGTGGATGGGGCTGCACCAAACATTCATCACTTAAATATTGTAGAGTTAAAGGTGCAGTCACCCCATAAATAAGTGGATCAAAAGTGCAAAATAAAAATGATTACATTAATAAAATGATGAAACACCTCAAATGTGAATGAATGCCACCCTCCCCAGGATGAACACATGTATCCTGCCCTTCCTCCCCCAGCTGGGAACACAAGTATCCTGCCCACCCTTCTCAGGCAAGGAACACATGTATTCTGCCCACTGTCACCATGCAGAGAACACATGAATCCTGCCCACCCTCCTCAGGCATGGCAGGGATGGGCAGGGGACATGTGTTCTCAGCCTGAGGAGAGTGGGCAAGGGACATGTGTTGCAAGCCTTGGGATTGTGAACAGAATACATGGGTTATATGGTCTGTGAAGGGTAGGCAGGATACACGTTTCCAGCCTGGGGTGGTAATCAGGGATCATCTATTACAGTCCTGGGGATGGTGGACAGGAGGCATGTGTTCCCAGCCTGGTGAGGGTGGGCAGGGGACATGTGTTGCAAGCCTGGAGATTATGGCCAGAATATATGTGCTACCTAGCCTGAGGAGGGTGGGTAGGATACATGTTCCCAGCATGGAGAGGGTGGGCAGGGTTCATGTGTTGCAGTCCTGGGGCCTGGGGATAGTGGGCAGGACACATGTATTCCTGGCCTTGGGGTGGTGGGCAGGGGACATGTGTGTTCCCAGACTGGAGAGAGTAGGCAGAGGACATGAGTTGCAGGACTGGAGATTGTGATCAGAATACACATGTTACCCAGCCTTGGGAGCATAGGCAGGGAATATGTGTTCCTGGCTGGGGAGGGTGGGCAGGGAACTTGTGTTGCAGGCCTGGGGTGGTGGTCATGATACTTGTGTTACCTAGCCAGGGGACAATTGGCAGAGGATGTGTGTTTCTGGCCTGTGGACAGTGGGCAGGATGCATGTGTTCACTGCCCACACCCAGGTACCTGCTTTCCCCACTGCTGGGCAACTATGCAGAGCCATCAAACCCACCGACCACACACATCTTTGCATACTATCATACCCATTGACCCAATGTCACACACACCAACCACATACACCCATTCACTCTGTCACACCTCAGGACTCCATATACCCATACATGCTGTCACACCCAATGACCCCATACACACATTCCTACCATCTGACCACAGACACCCATGCTTTAAAAGATTTAGTTAGAATTAGTAATGAACAAGAATATTTTTTTTGAACAAGGACAGAACACAATTAAGATTATTACGTGACCATACAAAAACATTTTTATTAACTGAAGAAAGAACACATGTAGGGTGGGTGTACAACACCCTTACCGAGCATTAGGTTTGTTTTTCATAGAAATACATACATAAACCATGACAATTTTGTTATAAAATATGAACCTACCGCCACACACCCTTTCCTTCCGCATGCTCACAACATTGCACACTGTACTGCCTTACCCATACATGCATGCTCTCCCACCCACAATAACATCCACACCTTATCTCTATCCATAGCATGCATCCACACAAACACATTCATGCTCTGATACCAACCCTCACTGCTGCCCCCCCACCCCACACACACGCACACACATACACACTTGAACTATTAGAGTCAATCTGGTGCTCACCATTAACATGAAAAAAAATTTATTTTTTTGTTCTGGTGATCTAAATTCAGAAAAATCAGGATCTGCTCAGCTCACTCTCATCACTGTATAAAACATGCCACAGTCTATTTTTTTGTGTTCCTCCACACTCCAATTCCTTTCTTCCCCTCCCCATCATCTTCACCTTCCATCCATTGATTGGGCCACACTCCGATTCCTCTCTTCCCCTCCCCCTCAGCTGTGCCTTCTGCTGATTGATTGGGCCACCACCAACTTGGTTTGTAGCTTTGCTTTGGAGAATGATGCATTCCCTCTCTCTTGCTGTAATGCTCATGCTCAAGAAAGAGGGTGCATGTGGTATTATGGAGGATTAACATGGACAAGCATGCAGGTTAGCATGAGGTGAAGTCCCCTTCCCAACAAAAGCAAACAAGTTAGCGCGGCAGCACTGTGGCACTAATTTGCAGGACAGACACCTGGAGTGAGTCAGAGGGAGGCAGCAGAGAAAGTAAGTTTGTGGGAACTGCTGTAAGGTAACATTGTGCAGACCTAAACCAGAATCTCAGCTCCACTCCATAGCTGTGTCATGGTTCAAAACTGAAAGGTCAGTGTCAAACAAATAAATGTCACCAGAATGATGTCACATAGATGCAATGAGGAATTTATTGACTGTACAAAACTTACATGTAGCAAAACCAAATAAACTAGCAGAGGGTGCAGGCTTTCCAAAGCCTGCATCCTCTGCTAGTTCATTTGGCTTAGCTACATGTACATTCTCTACAGTCAGTAAATTCCTCCTCTATCTACGTGGCATCTTTTGCTGATATTTGTTGACACTGACAATACTGTGCAGAGTCCTAATTCCATCTGTGAAAAAAAAAAAATGGGTGCAGTCGGCACATCTGGGCAGCTGTTGAGGATATTCTAAGTGCCTCAGCTGACTGCCTGTCTGTACAAGTAAATACATCTAAAATTAATACAGTGTCTATGATTGTAGTATTCATTTTTAGTCTTAAAATGAATACAAGGATCTCAGGATCACTGTATTAATGTGGCAATATTGGTGTTACTAATTTTATTTTTCTCACCCCTGTATGCCTTATACACGAGTACTAGGATGGGTGTGGGTGTGTGTGTGTGTGTTCTTCCACCTTTGTTACTCAGAAGTAACACAGGCAGCCAGTGCTTATCCAGTTTTATACTATTGGCATCTTACTTCAGCAATCTGATGTTCTGCAGTGGATCAACACTGACTGCCCGTGATGTTGATTTGCTATTAGCCACTCAGTGGCACTGGTAGTCAAGCTATTAGATTCCAGACTTCCTTTCTGCTGATAGAATCTGACAGTAAAGTAATGTTAGATGTAGAGGATCATCAATATGTCCAGGAAAGCAAAGCCACACTGCAGTCCGATGCCCTTTCTGTAGAAGCATATTATTTCATGAGATATATGTTTATTAAAAGGGGCACTAATTAAAAGAAAGTGACACAATAAAAAAAATGTGTTGGCACAAGTGGTGGCACAAAAAATAAAAACCAAGAGCCAGCCATGTGCATGCTACCCACGCTCCACTACATAACACACACACACATGTGCACACACACACATACACTCACTTGAGCTTTCACATCCAGCCTCCCTTCTGCCCACTCTCACTGTAAAAGCACTATCACCATGTCCCAAGACCAATACATGTGCCATCACCAGATAAAGATCTCAATACATGCCCCAGGCACAGTGCCCCAAGCCTACACACACCAACAGTAAGACAATTTTTTTTTTTTTTTACTTTTCTTTATCCCCTCTGACCCACCAGGGCATCCTTCAGGAGTGCCCACTCGGATGTGCCTCTACTCCTGGCCTGAACCCCCGTATTCCCCCGGCTCTCCCTCGGATGACCTCAGCAAGTCCGACACCCGGATCACCTCCTGGGCTGGGTCTTCCCCTTCTTGGCAACTCTTTGTACCTGTGTGTGAGGGATTTACCTCCATCACTGGGTTGACCCTTGGAGAGACCTGGGTGTGCTGGGCCGGCGTAGGGATGTGGGAGCTCCACCATGGCCTCCGTCATCTCACTGTGTGGCCAGAGGTGTTTTTTTTCCACTTTGTGTTGCTTCCCTGAGTGCAGCCGTGCAATGACATCTGCACGTGGCTGCCCTGTAGATGTCTGCCATGCTCGTCCCCCAATTTCTGACCCCATGCATGAGTATTACCTCTAGTGACCATCGGAGGTCTCTACTGTGTCAGGGAAGTGGAGAGCTGTGCTCTGGATGCTCAATCCACCTCCCTCCCCTGCCGATCCCCAGCTCCCTGGCTCATTCCCAAACCCGGGTCACTGGAGTGGCGCGAGGTGTGGCATCCAGCGCCTCAACCCTCAGCGCCACTAGGCCAGCCCACTAAGTCACATTGACACCCAGATTCAGTACAATGCCAGCAGCCCACAAAACATTCTGGGTCCATGAACCAGCCACCATTTAACAAAACTGAAAGTTACAGACCATGTTCAGTCACACCGTAACGAGCTTTGTGACAGGGAAAGGTGAGGAAATGCCAGTTATTTTGCATGGGGCACTCTGTTCAACCACAGTGTCAGTTAAAGTGCATGCTCAACCTCAGTCTGATGAACAGTAGTAGAAACTATATGTAAATATCAATGTTGTTAAACAGAACACAGCAGCAAACAGATCTTGCAGTCCCTCACATTTCTCTGTCATAAGTACATCACACTGTGTTGTAGCATGCACTATAAATTTATTTATTTTATTTATCAGTTTTTGGAAATACCTTTGAGCCAGAGGCTCATTTACAAAGGTTCCGCATCATGATACAAATACAGAGCATTAAAAATAGTACATTTAACAACTAGTACAGGAAACAATTTTTCTAATTAAACAGAATATTTACAGGTCTAGTACATTTGAGATTCAGGAGCTACAATTTCCCAGAGACAAAAAATAAAATAAAAGGGAGGAAGGAGACAGTTACGACAGTAGGAGGACACAGCAATGCAGGTAGGGTTAAGAATAGTTCTGGGGACCTATGCAAGGTTAAGAACCAGAACCTGCTTGGCAATGCAGTTGCATCAGACTAGAGCAGGACAGGAAGTGAGGAAGTAGGAGAAAGGAAACATGGAATTAGGGCAGAAAATGGTGAAGTAAAGCAGTGGGGGAGGTGACAAGGGTAGAGGGGGAGGCAGGGGAAAAAGGCAGAGGTAGTCAGGGTAGGCAAGGAGGAAGGTAACCGAGACTAGAAAGGGAGAGGAGGAGGAGGAGGGTGGGGGTGGGGGAGGAGGGTATAGGGGAGGTGGGCAGGGAGGAGGGAGAATAAGGGGCATACCAGCAGATGGTGGTGTCAAAGGGGAGGGTGGGAGGGAGTGACTGTTGGAAAGAGAGGATAGTAGAGGGGTTGGTTAAGGGGGTGGACAAGAGAGCGTGGGAGGAGGAGGAGGTGCAGTGGAGAAAGAAAGGGGGGAGAGAAGGGAGGAAGGTGCTAGGGTCAGGAAAATGCAACCACTAGGAGGGAAGCAGAGAGCCTAGATTCAACAGTCACATCCACTAGTAGATGCAAGCAGCGTGTGAAGTTTAGCCTTAAACTGACTAAGCCTAGTTTCCTTTTGTAGATCTACACTAAGAGAGTTTGTCCAGGAAGGTGTCCGGCTCCTGGCACTGCATTTAAGCAGAGTGTCCCAATGATAAGTGCTGGCAAACCCTCACCTTTTGCCATCAATAAGCACAGCTGGGAGGTAGAGCCTACAATTTAACTGGCCATGTGGTATGAGTGTCTCATCTAAAAGCCTGTCAGTCCCTTGCCTTTCACTATCACTGAACACATCACTGTGTGGTAGAACCTGCACTATAATGATCCCATATGTGCTGTCATGCCCATCGACTCCATACCCACTTCACACTGCCACACCCATCGACCAACCCCATACCCGCATGCACATTGTCACTTCCATCCACATGCACTGTATCACACCCATCAACTCCATAACACCATGCATGCTGTCACACTTTATGACCCCATAACCCCACATACCTTGTCATACCTCATGACCCCACATCCCTTGCACACTGTCACACCCACTGACCCTAAACCCCATACATGCTGTCAGACCAACCAACTGACACCACAACTCCATACATGCTGTCGCACTTCATGACCCCATACACAGCTGTCACAGCCACTGACCTGTAGCCCATGCACACTGCCACATCTACCAACTGACACCATTCCCACATGTGTGTTCTCACACCCATCAACCCATCCAAACCATAATGATCACATAGAAAAATCTGTTCATCAACAACACACATTCCCCATTGCATACCAAACATACCTTCAAACAAGTTTTTAATGCAGATCACAAAATATAATTATCTGTAGCAAATGCACAGTCCCCACAATACAGTAAACCAAAACACACAGTTGCAATGCCAGACACCTCACTTACCCACATCATGTTGCCAGGCCCAGTGGCCAATAAATACTCCATTGTATATCATGCAGCCCCTAAAACAACCATTTCCCTGGCCCTAAGCCTTGAGCACAGCATTTTACCTTCCCCCAAACTCCCTAAACTCCATAGTAGCATACCAGAAGCACCCAAAACACAGAATTTCAACACTTCATTGTACCAAGACACACAATCACAATGCCAAACACCCCACAAACACCACAGTGCAAAGCCCATTGTCCCACAGATGCCCGTCATTTGCAATACAGTGTATCAAAACCAAATTTTAATGCCCCAAGCCCCAAGATACACCAATTGCAAGCCATTAAGTCTCCCACCCATACACCCATGAACTGTCTTGCATCCACAGACTCCATACACCCATGCACTCTATCACACCTCAGGATCCTATACCCCCGCATGCATGCTGTCACACCCACCAACCCCATACACATGCATACCATCCAGCGACACATGCCCAATAGTTAGAATTAGTAAAGAACAAGGCCATTTTTACTGAACAAAGAAAGAACACAATTAAAACAGTCAGTGAGCATACAAAAACAATTTTTTGACTGAAGAAAGAACACATGTAGGGTGAGTGTACAAACCCTTCATTGAGCATTAGATTTGTTTAGAGCAGAATTATACATACATAGACAATGACAATTGTGTTGCAAAATGTGACCACACTCCCCTACACATGCACAAAAACACACACTTACACTCACCCTCTCCTCTGCCCATACAAACCCATGTATACTGTCCCACCCTCCATGCCCTCCAACCCCATTCTCCCTCCATTCCTACCAAAGCCATATCCCCATGCTCACTATCACAGCCACTGACCACATACCACCATACATGCTGTCACACCTCATGACCTCATACCCCCATGCATGCAGTCACACCCATCAACCAACCCCATACCCCTATGCATGCTGTTACACCCATCAGCCAACCCCATACCCCCATGCATGCTGTCCCACCCATCAACTGACCCCATACCCCAACGCATGCTGTCCCACCCATCAACTGACCCCATACCCTATGTACACTGCAACTCCTGACCACATGCACTGTTTTGCACCCACCAACCCCATAGCCCCATGCACTCTGTCACACCCACAGACTCCATATAGCCATGCACATCACACCCCACACCACATGTACACTGTTCCACCCACCGACCTCATACCCCTATACATACTGTCACACCTCATGACCCCAAAACCCCCATGCATGCAATCACACCCATAACAAGCCCCATACCCCATGCATGCCGTCACACCCATCAACCAACCCCATACTCCCATGCATGCTGTCCCCATCAACTGACCCCATACCCCCATGCACAGTGCCACACCCAGCCACATGCTCTGTTTCACACCCATTGACACCATAGACCCATGCACTCTGTCACACCCACTGACCCTAAACACTCATGTACACTGTCACACCTCATGACCCCATACCCCATGTATGCTATCACACCTCATGACCTCACACCACTCGCACATTGTTCCACCCATTGGCCCCACAGCCCCATGCATGCTGTCATATCCACTGACCACACAACTCAATACCTGCTTTCACTCTTCATAACCCTAGACAAGTTGACACCCACCCACCCCAAACACCCATGCACACTATCACACCTCATGACCCAATACCCCATGCACACTGTCACACTTCATGACCCCACACCACTTGCACACTGTTGCACCCACTGCCCCATACCCCATGCATGCTGTCATATGCATCGATCCCACAATGCAAAATGCACTCTTACTCTTCACGATCCTATACATGCTGTGAGACCCACCTACTCCATACCCCATGCACACTGTCACACCCATCAACTAACCCCATACCTTCATGTACGCTATCCATCTGAGCAACCCACGTGATACCCCAATGCATGCTGTTACACCAGACCACACATGCACATGCACTCTACTTCACCCATCGACGTCATAAACTCTGGTACTCCATACCATCATGCATGCTGTCACACCTCACAAACCCATACCCCCATATACACTGTCACACATCATGACTCATACCCCTGCACAGTGTCACACTTCCAACCCCATATCCACATGCAAACTGTCAGAAATACCCTCCGACCCCGCAACCCCAAATAAGTTGTCATACCTCATGATCCCATACATGCTGTCACACCCACCAAATCCATATCCCTTGCAAACTGCTGCACGCAATAAATTGACCCCATTCCCCCATGCATACCATCATATCTGACCACATGCATTGCATCACACCCACTGACCCCATACCCCACGTACCCTGTCACACCCATCAACAACCCCATACCCCCATACATACTGTCACACCCGGCTCCATAACCACATGCACTCTGTCACACTCACTGTCCCCTTACCCCTATACATGCTGTCAAATCTCATAACTCCTTACCCTCATTTATGCTGCCACACCTCATGAGCCCATACCCCCTGCACACTGTCACAGTCACCGAACTCATGGTCCCAAGCACCTGTCATATCTCATGATCTCATATACCCTGTACACTTTCACACCCAACAACCCCATACATATTGTCACACATTGTCACACCAACATACCCCATAATCCCATGCATTCTGTCACCCATTATGATCCCTTACGCACATGAATGCTGTCACACTCACCAACCCCATACCGTATTCATGCTTAAGGACAGCACAGTACTGTAAAATAGAAAAGTAATAACTCTAAACTTATGATAAATCACTCAAGGTCATTTCTAATTATTTATAATATAATATAATAGGAATCCCGAGGGATGTATTTTATGGTATGAGAGACTCCTCTTGTGATGTTTGAGCAGACAGAACCAATCAGCCACGCATTCCTCTCACCAAAACATCATGCTCGGAGTCTCGTGTTTCATAAAAGGCATCAATCAGAGGCCCTATTAATTTATCACCAATCTGGAAACAAGATTAGATGAAATTGGATTTACCAAAATTCAAACTTGACATTTAAGAAACTAGCAATGTGATCAACTCCACAGCCCATCCCCACTAATGTGCTGTTCTTGAGGAGCTACTATTTGAATATAGTAAAACGACGACATATACACCACACCACACCACAACACAACGACCGGCACCCTCCAACCTCTGCCCAAGTCATGCCAATCCATACTTGCCCTTATACCACTCTCATTCTCACACATATCATTAATCTGGTAGCAGTGCATGACACTTCCCACAATCATACCACTCACTTCACACTCCTTGCATTGCCACACATGTCCATCCCTATTTTACTCCCTCCCTTCCCACCAGTAGTGCAGTGGTACAGACTGAGAAGTGTGTACCTTACCCGCCTCCTCTTACCTCTCAGAAGCTGGCGAAGTGCATCCATAACTGCCCCTGCCTGCCATGCCAGTGTGATAAGTGTCAGTATCAGGCTGTATTTATCAGGTGGGGGGGTTGGTATAGCCTAGTTTGATGGTGGCATTACTAAGGGAATCTGGGACAGGTGAGACTTGTTCTGTCAGAGCCTAATAATTGTCCAGGCCTGGACACCATTACTGAAATCTGGATAGCCATCAATCCCACCACTATTCCAGGACTGACAACATTATGCTCACCTGTCTCAACCCCCTCTCCCAACACCCAGTATGGGCTGCCTTATGGTGGCTGGATATGTGTGTTGACTTCCGCACTCTCCGTTCTAGAGAAAATATCATCATTTCATGTTACGATTTCACAGAAATCTCTTGATGAGGATTCCACTGTTAAAGCAAGGAAGATGCATACTAAATGAAGAAGGAGATGACTCTGCTGCCAACCCTCCTTGCAGCTAGACCACCCATCCAGACCCTGAACCATTGCACCTAAGCTGAGATCCCTCCCTGGACCATTCATTAACTCCCTAACTTGCATATCTGTGGCTGACCACCCTAATGACAAATGCATCACATCCCAGGAAGCACCCTCCTACTTGCAGAAAGCCCTCCCACCAAGCTGATTACCCTCAATGGGGCTAGACCCACCCTTGGAACACACTCCCCCATCAGCTGACAAATCTCCCTGCACCTGGAACACCATCTCCCCCATCACCCTTTATGCAGCCCCAGAACTGAATCAACACACAAGGAGACCACCATCCATGCAGTTATACCCCATTTCAAAACTTTATGTCCACTCCACAGCCCCCATCCTTCCAGCATGACCATGCCTCCAACCCCCAGACAAGCCTCCTCAAGCTGATCACGCTATCTGCGCCACTTCACAGCCCCAAACCTGCACCCGCCCCAGTCCTCCACCCACCCTGCAACTGGGCCAAACACCTGCCTAAGTTGAGCACCCTCCCTGGAACTGGATCCCCTTTCAATAGACCACCCCCCCACACACTTCCCAGTCAACAAATTACACTTCAGCTTTAACACTCCTACCCACCACCATTCATGTAGATGGACCACCCTTCTTGCCCACATGCCAGCCTATGATAAATCTCCCTGCAGCTGGACCACCCTTAATACAGTCAGAAAATCCTTCAAGGCCCAGGGTGATCACACTCAAAGAATATGGATCACCCTGAACCAACATTCACATCCAAGGAGCAGTCACCCAGTTCAACCCACTTATCTCACTGCAGCTGTACCACAGTTCCTGCACCATGGCTGGTATCCCGCTAGCCAAGTACATTTGCTGGACAACTCAACATGCCCATAAACTACCTCCATTACCAGCAGACCAACATCCATGTAGATGGACATGGGGCATCCCCTTATGCCCATTCCACAACAAACCTCACCCAGTCCCTACAGTTGGACCACACATCCATTCCCAAAGCTGACCATCCTCTCCTCACCACTGCACAACATGCAACCTGCATCCAACTGGTGCACCACACTACTTGCGTCCAGACTCCCTCCCACAAACAACCCCTCCTATCCAGTGAACAGCCCTCAATCAAGCATCCCATCCCACAGCCCAGTCTCTCCCATGATGACAGCCTGATCAAGAGCTACATGCATGGAACAACTATTTCCCACTCAAGGATTAGGAACCACCACTGCAGCTGGGATGCTCATCCACTTGAATAAGTGATTGTTCTCCCCTGTCCTGATCTGCAGATTGAAAGTGGGCCAGTGAGAAAAAGAGACACACAGATTTCAGTTACATGGAAAAGCAACTTGCATTTTGTAAGTTCTCCTTGACCCTGATCCTGGGAAGGCAGCCCTGTACTCATGCTGAAAACATTATCATTACAAATTATGTGCATCTAGTATAAAACCCTCGCCCCACTGATATACTGCATCAACAAAAGTAAAATGTTTTAGTTAGTGCAAACAAAAAAAAAAATAGTAAAATAACATACCATAATCACTGGCAATTTCTTGCAGATGTAACTACATGCTAAACTCCACAATGCTTATTTATGGTGATATTTATCAGAAAGCTGAACAAGCAAATGACTTGACCTAGACTGTGTAACTTTTATACACTCCCACTGAAAGGAACAGGAGCTCCAGGGAGAGAAGTACATTGCAGTAATAGGATTGGTAGGATGCACAGCATATACATCTGTTTCTTCAGATCTAACATAATGATACACCGACCATGCTATGTGATACCTCCTTCAGTTCAAGACAAGATAATGGCCCACATTTTCAAAGGAGAAGCATGGCAGAAAGTAGAGATGCACTGCCCATCTCAAAAAATGCGCCAAAGCGCAATATTCAAAAGAGAAAGATGCGTCGCTCATATCCATATGTGCCATGGTTCAGAAATAATGTATGTGGTACAAATAAAAGGGGGGGCACTCACATAAATATGCCGCACATCCCTATATTCAGCCAAAATGTGCCATGCATCTGCTGTGCATCTTGGAAATGAGTCACCCAAAGTTAGGCATTCAAAAGGGTGACCTAAATTGGCCAGCCACCCACAAACAGGCCATCTGGAGACAGCTCTCAGAGGTGCACAATAACATGCTCCAGGCATCCACACACAGCAGTCATGTCAAGATGCATGAATCCTGAGCCACAGATGCCCTGTCACCACCGACACCATCCAGGGAGCAACACCCCACAACACAACCTGGATGTAGACACCCAGCAGCCACATGCCAGTGCTGTTGTGTGCCCCCCCCGGCACACCAGTGGGGTGGACAGCCACACTGCAGCACATGTACCAGGGGCCATGGCCAGCATCCATGCTGCCTGCATCAAGCCAACCAGTGGTGACATGCACTCAGGGTGAAGTCTGCAGCAATGGTGCTCAGGTTGCCTTGTGGTACTAGTGGCCACATGGCATGTGCCAGGGACTGACCAGTGGTACACACACACATGGTGGCACACCATGGGTGCACACCGGTGGGACCCACCCACTTGGGTACCTGGTCACTGTCCGCACACTGCCATCCCTTGCAGTGCCCTCCAGGTACCTCCAATGCTGGGGTGTATGAAGCACTGCAGGTGATAGTATGCAGCAAATGGAGCTGATGTATCACATTCATGTGGTATCCCAATCAGCCTGTGTCACCTGTGCCGGCCACTGTTGCATGTCCAGGTGGCCCCTGTGGACACTGTCCAGCTGTGGCCCCTGTACTCCTGTCTGACCCTGTACATGGCTGTGGGGTGTAGCACTGTACCCAGGCTAATGCAGTCCACCCACCCACCCACACACTACCATCCCAGCACACCTGCCTGCTAGGCTGCAGTACCTCCTGTTCATCTTTGTGGGGTGATGGGGCAGCCCTGCTAAGCTGAAACTGAGCATGCCCAGTGTATGCAAATGGCCTGAATACATTCCAGTAATGAGCTCCGAAATGTGGGGTTTGCACTCGGAATGTGCAATGAGGCCATTTGCTTATCCTGGCTGAATACTGCAAAGTTGCACCATGCCTATCTCACCTGTCCCAGTGCATTTCCCTATGTTCCTGCCTGTGGTGCGTGGTCCCCCCTGCCTGAGATGCACTGCACATCTTCAGATGCATGACTGCGCATGTTCAGGATATTCAGCCAGACATGCACCAGTGCATCTTCCCGCACATCTTCTGAATATACCAGTTTTTTGGTTCGGCGCATCTCCGATGTATGGCGCAGGAACTTACATGATTTTGATGGGGACTTTTGAATATGGGGGCCAATGTGTTCACATTTTTACTACAAATAATTCACTAACGTTTTCACTCCCCCACCAATGCCAAACCATAATACTGTAGTACGGTCATCCAACTTTGTTATAATCCAGATCTGTACAGTTTTATTTACTTTCGAGTCGGAGTCAAACAAATTTGGGCTCACTCCTTGTTTTGCATTCATTCTTAAAATCTATAATAAATTATACTGAATTTCAAATACATACAGAGGCCTCACAGTGGCTAACTGCCCAAAATGCCAGTCATTTATAATATCCAGTATATCTGAAGGTCTATAACTCAGAAACATAGAAATTGACAGCAGATAAGGACTGCAAGGCCCATCCAGTCTGCCCATTTCTTTTTCTACCTTTCTTGTATAATCAGGTCTTCCCAGACTGTGTTTCATAGTCCCTACCTGTCTTTTAGAAATGGATGTTTAATTTAGTTTCTACCTATTCTGAATTTAGTTGCTGCCGAGGGTAGTAAATTCTGTTTTAACTGTTTGGAATATTGTATATAAATGTTCATTGTTATGTTGTTTTGTATATATTTTGATTGTTGTACGGCATCCACAGCTTCCGGGATGGGTGTCTCTTAAATAAAACTTGCCTTATGAATGTGCCTTTGGCCTTTGTTCTGTCAATTACCTATCTATTCATACTCATCTATATTGATCCCTTATGTCTATCCCATGCCTGTTTGAAGCCCTGCACTGTATTCATATCCACCACTTCCTGAGGTAGGCCCTTCCATGCATCCACCACCCTTTCTGTGAAAAAGAACTTCCTCACATTACCACTTAATCAGCTTCCCTCTTATCTCATGCTGTGTCCTCTTGTCCTGCTATTTTTCTTATATTGAAACATGTTAGACTCTTTTACCTTGTTAATGCCCTTAAGGTGTTTGAATGTTTCGATCATATCACCTCTCCCTCCTTTGCTCTAGGGTGTATATATTGAGCTCCGTTAATCTGTCCTCATATGTTTTCTGATGCAGTCCTTGCACCATTTTGGTTGCCTTTCTCTGGACTGCCTCAATTTGGTTAATGTCCTCATGAAGGTGTGGCCTCTAGTACTGCATGCAGTACTCCAGATGGGACCAAACCAGTGTCTTGTAAAGAGGGATTATTACCTCCCTCTTCCGACTTGTGATACCCCTACTAATACACCCCAAAAGCTCCCTAGCCTTACCTACTGCTTTAGAGGTCTGCTTGGATGATTTCAAGTCATCTGCGATGATGATGCCCAAGTCTCCTTCTTCCCTTGCGACTGCCAGCTACTCCCCTCCCAGCCTATAAGTGGCTTCAGGGTTTCTCTTCCCTATGTGCATGATCTTGCACTTCTTTGCGTTAAACCCCAGTTGCCACTCTTCCGACCGTTTTGCCAGTTTATCCAGATCTCTTCTTATTCTGCCCACCCCATCTGGATCATCTACTCCATTGCAGATCTTGGTGTCATATGCAAACAGACAAACCTTACCCTCCTGTCCATCTGCAGTGTCACTGATGAAGATATTGAAGAGGACTGACCTTAGAGAACTTACTCTGAATTTGTGCAGCAAGATGGCTCATTTCAGCTATTATTACTGCTCAAGCCACTTATCCTTCATTGTTATTGCGGATCTTTTTATCATACATTTTTAGCTAATTTTTGCATTTTCCAGTCTGGCTAATACCTTGATGCAGCATGACCACTGGAATGCAATCAATCCTATGAGTTTTGATAAATGGGATTTCACGAAAATGTGAGGGTGTATGTGTTTTGAAATCATTCTGTTTTTTAGAGAGAAGACAGACTGCAGCCTCAGCCATGCTGTAATTTCAAACACAGTTCAGCTGCTCTGAAGAAATCAGCTTCACAAGTAGGCGCAGACTTCAGGAGAGACAATTTCAAGTCGACATGGCATTACAAAAAACAGCAGAACCCTGTAATTAGATAATACTCCAATGAGATCTGTATCTGGGCTGTGCCAGTGGGGCTGGGGGTTGAGGCACTGGATGCCACACCTCATGCCATGCCAGCGACCAGGGCTCAGGATCGGACTCTGGTTGCCAGGGGTCAGCAGCAGAAGGAGAGGATTGAACATCCAGAGCACTGCTCTCCTCTCCTGGGGTGGGCCTATGGGGACACATCACTCTGTGTAGGCTCACAGTAGAGACCGGAGGTACAGCAAGGAGCATGCTACATTGACAGGGGAGGCGCTGGTGGACATCAGCAGAGGTACATCCTTTGTGCAGATGTCATTGCACATCCAGCATCTCTGGGGGCAACACACATGTAGGAAAAACCCAGTTGGTAGGGAGGTGACGACGGACACTCTAGGGCCACTCCCACATGCCCAATGCTTGCCCAAATCCCAACTTGATTTTCTGTGGTCCCCACCTCCTCTCATTCAGGGTTGTGTGGAGAGGGGTGACCCAGTACCCAATTCCTTGGTCAGAGGAGGGGTTGGGGTGGATGGTAGAGGAGCATCTGAGTGGGCACCGCTGGAGAGATGCCCTGTCACCAGCGACTAAATTGAAACAAAGTTAAAAAAAAAAGTTCTGTATCTGCGTAATGTGTAAATACTCCAACAAGTTCTGTATCTGTATAATGTGTCATTTTTATACAAGATACAGGAGTGCAGAACTAATTGGATGACCGTGTTGCAGTATGATGTTATTAATATAGGAGGCTCACAATACATTGTCTCACAAACAGCATTCAGTGTGTCCCATTATTATAAATGAGATGCCAAGTGATTATAATGTTTTGTTCCGCAAACTTTGGAATCATACTAGTAAATGATAAAATATTTCTCTACATCTTGTTATATAAAAGTTAATTTGCCCAATAACAATTATTTTTTTGCCAGCACAATACTGGAGTTGGGGCTCCACTGAAAGTATTCACACATCTTCAGAGCACGAAAGCCTGAATTACAAGCTTGTAAAATGAATAAAGGGATATATACAATACATTGTTGAAAAAACTGAAGCTTTCTGTAAATAGCTGCTTTTTGGGTAATATCACCTGGCAGATGATGCTCTCTACAAAATGTAGTCAGGCAGTCAGCTTGACAGTGAAACAAAAATATGGAGAATGCATTACTGAGCTAACATCAAAAATCAAACTTTGTAATACTAATGCTAATTGAAATTTTACCTCTTCAAACACACAGTCACTATTTTACGTGCATGCACACTTATTATGTTTGTTTGCACGCATGTGCAAGAAACATAGTGCCATCATCGGAGATTTTGGAGGTGTGTCACCTCCTCCTCCAATTCAGTCAGTGTGCTGACAGGCGCGGCCCCTGTAAGCCAATGCATTCTGGAGCTGTCTATGACACACTCCAAAATGCAGTGGCATACAGTTGAAAGGGAGCTACGCTTGAGTGAGCAGCGATAAGATATCGCCTGCTCATGCACACAACCCGCCCCCACACACACACACACACACACTAGCACCCCAGACGCACTGTATAGCCGGCAGGTGCCTAATCCCCATCAGCTGTGCTGCGTTCCCCCCGCCTTCCCCAAAGGCTTTAAAATGCCACACTGGGTGCCCACCCAGCGTGGCAACTAATCTCTTCGACGGAGGTGCCCAATCCCGTCGGCTGCACTGTCCTCCCCAGTATTAAGTGCCACGCTGGGAGCCCACCCCAGCGTGGCAATCTATCCTGAGAGCTGGCCGGGGGTGCCCAATCCCCGTCGGCCTGAGCAGCTCCCAAAGTCCTTGTGCCATGCTGGGAGCCCACCCCAGCATGGCAAAGCACTTCCATCGTCGTTTTTTTGTTTTGTACCTGTGAAGAAAAGCGGTCCCCTGGCCGAGTCTCCCGCCCCCTCCCACAACCGCACCCACCCACTCCGCACCAGCTCCCACAGCTCCTCTCACCCCATACTTACCTCCGGACTCCAGTGCGACGATCTTCGGTGGACCGGGAACACATCTGCACTCTTCAAAGCCGACCGCGAACTGAGGAAATGCTGGTAAGCTGTATAATGGGCTAGATAGGGGGTTTCAACTTTATTGCATATCTCAGGCATTTTTGGGAATTTTTGCACCAAATTTTCAACATGGGGTTTTTTAGGACCCCTTCTCATGAATGATGTCACTGTCATGGCGTTATTCAGGCCAGAAGGGTGATTTCGCGCAGTGACTCGAAATCACTCTTGGACCTGAATAGCATGCATGACAGTCACATCAATCATGAGAAGGGGTCCCAAAACCCCATGTTGAAAATTTGGTGCCAAAATTCCAAAAATGACTGTTTTATTTAGCGTATGCTATGTAGGTTCCTACGAGGTCATAAGTTCGCGAATTTTCAATATTTTCACTCCAGATTTTCAACATTGCCATTTTACCACACCTTCTTATGAGTAGTACAGCTGTCATTTTTCACATCTCACCCAAAATGTGTTTCCGCCCCTGTAGCACACAATGGCACAGTCGGTGTGCGAAATCAATGTACGGGACAAATTAAGAAAATCACAGTGACACTGTTCATGAGCAGACATCTTAAAATGGCTATGTTGAAAATGTGGTGAAAAAAGTCCTAAAAATGACTGTTTAGCGAGCGTGCATTGCGCAGTTCCTACGCACGCTCATAAGGTCATGAATTTTCAATATTTTCACTCCAGATTGTCCACATTGCCATTTACCACACTTTCTTATGAGTAGTACAGCTGCCATTTTCACATCTCACCCAAAAGCGTGTTTCCGCCATGTAGCGCTATGGCGCAGTTGGTGTCTTGAGATCAATGTATGGGACAAATTAAGAAAATCACAGTGACACTGTTCATGAGCAAGGGTCTTAAAATAGGTATGTTGAAAATTTGGTGAAAAATTCAAAATTACTGTTTCTGAGCTCGTTGTACAGTTCCTCATGCGCTCTAGTTAGTTAGCAAATTTTCAATATTTTCACTCCAGATTTTCAACATTGCCATTGTACCACACCTTCTTATGAGTAGTACAGCTGTCATTTTCACATCTCACCCAAAGCGTGTTTCCTCCGTATAGCGCACAAGGGCGCAGTCGGTGTCTTAGAAATCAATGTACCAGGACAAATTAAGAAAATCACAGTGACACCGTTCATGAGCAGAGGTCTTAAAATGGCTATGTTGAAAATTTGGTGAAAAATTCCTAAAATGACTTTTCTGAGCATCGTTGCACAGTTCCTATGCATGCTCGTAAGTTTGCAAATTAATATTTTCACTCCAGATTTTCAACATTGCCATTTTATTACACTTCCTTATGAACAGTACAGCTGCTATTTTTCATATATGCCAAAATGTGTTTTCAGACATGTAGCTATGTATAATGGTGCTGTTGGTGTGCGAAGCAAATGTTAGGACAGATTAAGAAAATCACAGTTACACTGTTCACGAGCAGAGGTCTTAAAATGGCTATGTTGAAAATTTGGTGACAAAAGTCCATAAAATGACTGTGTTCGAGTGAGCATTGTGCAGGTTGCACGCACCCTCGTTAGTTCATGACTTTGTAATATTTTCAGTCCAGATTTTCACCAGTGACATTTTTCCACACTTCCTTATGAACAGTACAGCTGCCATTTTTCACAACATGGCTGAAGTGTGTTTTCACACTTTCAGTGCAGAGATGCGTGGTTGCTGTGGGAAATCATTGTTCGGCACAGATAAAGAAAATCACAGTGACACTGTTCATGATCGGAGGCACCAAAATGCCTGAGTTGACAAGCTGCTGTAAGAAATCCACAACCTAATTATATTACGGGTGTGCGTTGCAGAGTTTCTGTCTACGCCCGTGACTTCACCATTTTTTTTAATATTTTTAGTACACATTTGCAACATAGCCATTTTTTACACCTCCCCATGAAAGAGTACAGCTGTCATTTTTTACATCCTGTTCGGAATATTTTTGCACCTGTGGTGCTAAATGCCGTAGTCACTGTGCATAAGCAGCTTTCAGCTAACAAACTGATATTCCCCCTGTTCATGAGGTGGGGTCACAAAACAAACATGTTGAAAATTTGGAGTGAAAATACCAACGAATGCCTGAGGTATTAGGGTTTTCAACTATAATGCCCAACCCTATAGAGAATGACAGGAATCAGGGGTGTGACTTGGGATTCTTGCTTGTGATGCTCATACCATTCCACACCCTGCAGTCAGTGACAGGCATCGAGGTATGCCTTGGACTCTTCGGCCCCAAACTTCACCCCATTCTCCTATATCGCACCCATCTCACCATATTTCCTAATGAAATGGGGTGCGCATAAGGTCAAAGACCACAAGGAACACCGTGACACTTGTCAGTCTCTGCAGGGTGGGGTGTAGTGAAATGGCGTGGCCGTTATGCCTGACGACCCAAACGCACACCCCAATGCCTGTCACTCTCTGCAGGGTGGTGGTGGGGTTGGCTTCAGTTCAATACTTCACTGCCATTGCTATTACGCAGCTCTGTAACTTCTACACTACCACTGCCAATGCCAGCAAGCAAACATTTGGCATTGACAAATGCTTGTTTATTTAGTGATTTGGAAAAGACATTTGAGCGCAAGCTCTTTTACAAAGGTTCCATGTCATAGATTGCAAAACAAAGAACAATAGGAGAAAGCAAAGGTACATTACAATGAATGATACAGCTTGGATTCAGAACTTACAGAATAACTCAAAACATAGGTACAAGTTAAAATAACAAGAAAAACACTTTATGAGGGTGGGTGGGGGAACAGCCACAGAGTGCCTTGCCAGTAGTTCAGAGGGACTAAAGGTACAATTAAATTTTAAGGCACATTGAAATTAAATCTTGTACTGAACTGGACTCAGTAAACACAACCCATAGAGTCTGATTCTCTGACCAAACAATGCCTTTACTTTGAACAAAAACAAGCTGTGAAAATTCTTCAGCACATGGCATTCAGGCAGCTGGTTACAATGTTCCATGTCCTGTGTCTTAGTGTTCTGTGATGAACCCTTTGATGTACAGTAGTTAAGGAGAGTGAAGCAGAGGGCTGAACAAAAATGCTGAGGAAATTAAAACCATTACCAGGGAATGGTGTGACAACTCAATTATTAGCTTTGACTGGGCAAGACACAGGTCAATCGGCTATAGACTGCAATCCTAAGTATATGCTGCTGCTAGGCAGAGTTTGGAAACTGTTAAAGACCAAAATCAGCTACTGAAAAAGATGTCATTACCAATGTAGTACAAGACTGGTGGCTTATAATAAAAGTTTACTGAAGGATGTAGTATTGCAATGGTAGCTGCATAAAGGTTAAGATGACACAAGTTCATTTTGAAGAAGGACCCACACATACTACTTACTTAACCTCCTAGGTCTGGGGTGACCTCCAGCAGCTTGAATGCTCTTCAGGATAATGTAGGGTTGCAACACAAGGAGGTTAGTAGCAATAAGAAACATCAAACAAGAACTGAATGTCCAGAACAATAGTAAACTTAAACAGTGATCCCTTTTTTATTCTTCCAGCTCATGCTTATATAATGGGCAGTAAGCATACATTCATTACTCAGTGCAGCATTAATCTTCCAAATCACATAGTGACTCATAAGTTCCCACTGGGGAGGTACACTTTAATATTCATATGCACTCTAATACCCTTGTCTAAATAGTCTGGAACTGAGGCAGGGCTAAAAGCGAGTTCAGTGGGGTACAACTACTGGTCTCTGTCTCTGTCTCTGTCTCTCTCTCTCTCCCTCCAGTTTTGCACATTGAAAATTTTACATTTTCTCATTGAAGATTTTACATTTTCTTTGACTCATCCAGACCTTCCATAGTCTGGATGAGAACTCTGTGGCTGATAACAATTGATACTGTGACCCTCCTCTAACTCCAAGGATCATCATCCTGACCCACAGAGGGTTTGTAACGTAGAGGCACCCTTTACACTTCTGCACTTTAGAGATTGGCTCATTCTTTACTCTGTCAGATTTCAGAAACAAGAAGGGGCATTTGGCTCCGTGAAGCTGCCCAAAGAATTCTACCATTTGACTATCCCTAGATCCAGTACACAGTCGACCCACTACCTGCCCTCTTGGGGGGAAACTGAAGGTAGTTGTCTCCAGACCCTTTGATCTACTAACACTCCATAAGTAGTCTTGCACAGAATTAAGGCTGAATTCAGTGGGGAGTTGCCCCACAACTTACATGGCTCAGGGAGGTAGGCATCCTCAGTGATCTGAGGTTGCCACTGGTGCCACCTTCAACTCTCTTCCAAATACTAATCCACATGGGCAGAGAGACCAAGGCCAAATAATATACACTTCTGGGTTTTGTTCCTACTTCTGGGGATCTCTATGGGTCACCAACCCAATTTAGGAGGCAAAGAGAGTCGGACACCCCCCATGGGTCCAAGGCTGCCACAGGTGCTACCTTGCACCCTCTCTAAAGACCTGATTGTCATGGCTAGAAGGTCTCTAACCAAATTAACTCACCGGATCATACTTGGCCCCTCATCTGCCCGGATCAGAGAGGAGAGCACTGCTGGGTGCCATCACTTCTTTACAAAGAAACAGACAATGACAGAATAAAAATATCAATTCTCCATCCAGTCTTCCCATGGTTCTCTACCTAACCCTGGAACCTATTGTCCATAGAGGGTTCTAGCCCTCCATATCCACCCCATTTCCTTTTTTTTTTTTTTGAACTTTTCATTTATCTCCTCCTCCAGCCCACAATCTCCAACTCCTTGGGAACACCTGGGAGTCATCCCTCTGCCAGCCACCCTACCTGGATCCACTCCTGAGCCCCATGGAGCCATGATTTGCTCCCCAGGCTGAGATGAGTTGGGGCCCAAGCACCCAGACACTTCTGGTTTTGTCGGTCAAGGCAGTCCGGTGGGTGGTGGCACATCGAGGGCACGCTTCTGGTGCTCCATCTTACCGGAGATGGAAGGCTTTTTCCTCCGTTTTTCTCCACTACATGTGGTGTGCACCCTGACGTCAAGGTGCTGCATGCTGATGTCCACCACACGCTGCAACCAGACCCTCCTGCAGTTGCAGGACTTGTCATCCTGAGCCTCCTCTTGGGGTCAGGCAAACTGCAGATCTTGGTCCCTTCCCTCCCCCCTGGAGAAGGCGAGCAGTTGTGGGAAACATAGAAACATAGAAACATAGACTTTGATGGCAGATAAGGGCCACCTGGCCCACCTAGTCTGCCCATTTTCCTACCTAGATGATAAGCTGCAGATCCTATTTAACCAACAGCCTATTTCTTCCTACCACCCACAAAAATTGCCTTATGTCTGTCCCATGCATTCTTGAATTCTCCCACAGTTTTAGACCCCACAACCTCCTCAGGAAGGCTGTTCCATGCGTCCGCCACCCTCTCTGTGAAAAAATACTTCCTCACATTGCCCCTGAGCCATCCCCCCTCTATCTTCAAATTGTGTCCCCTTGTTCTTGCACATCTCTTTTTTTTTATAATTTAAACTTTATTAACACATTTCCTTATAAAGGGCAGTTACAGCAAATCAGGATGTAGCATGCTTTATACAAGTAAGAACTGCCCAACCTGCCCTCCACCCCACCCTCCCTTACAGCAGCAACAAGACAATATCACCCTAAACTGCAGTGAGTAATTCTGTTAAACATAGGATTAATACCAAAGTGTGATATAAACCTCAGTGAGACAACAAGAGTAAGGAATGGAGGGGATCCCATATCTTACCATATGCTGCAAGTCTGATATGAAGACTTGCAATTGCCCTCTCTGTTCGGAGATTAGCAATGATTTCATGTAACCATTCCTGGAGGGAAGGGGCAGATTGGTCCTTCCAATGACGTAGAATGAGTTTCTTAACTGAGAGAGCAACCATGGAAATATGGTATTTCCTGATTCTAACGTTTACCAGGGACGTGTCCCTAGAACACACCTCCGAGTAAAATACTCCTGTAGGCCCAGTAGGGGTCGAGACATCTTAATTGAATTCCATAAGGAGAAAACTTTGGGACAGGACCAGAACATATGAAGGAGTGTACCCTCTTCTTGTAAACACTTAGTACATGTACTAGAGTTAGTGAAGCCCCATTTTTTTAATTTAATAAAGTGTAATACATATTATGTAAAATAAAGTGTGCATGAGGCATAATCTATCTTGGGAAACATACTTATGACAGAATCTCCATAGGGATTGCCAATCCACCTGGTATTGAGGGAGGAGTGAGTTCCAGAAGCTAGTAGGTCCAAAGGAGTCCCCATATTTTTTATAGTACAGCACCTTGTATAACTTGGATACTATGCCTGAGGATCCAAACAGTAGAGAAATTTCAGGAATCAGGGCTGACACTTTCTGAGAGGGGGGAGAATTCCCCAGAACTACAGTGAGAAGGTGTCTTACCTGCATGACCTTAAAGTGAGATGAGGCTGGAATGAGAAACTTGTCAATAATTCCGCGTGGGGACAGCCAGTGCCCTTCCCCATCTACCAGGGAAAGCAGTTTTCCATCGCCTAATTGAGGCAACCATTTGCAGGGAATCCACTTTCCATTAAAAGTAAAAGATGGGGAATTCCAAATGGACTGAGCTAAATCAATCTGAGGGGAATAGTGAAGAAATTAATATAACTGTGCATAAACTCTTAAAGAGATACCTATTGTGGTGCAGTCAGCCATCTTTACATGGGACAATTTGAGGTAGAATAAGTTTAAGGGATCCAGGTGTTTAGATTTAATTGCGTCTAACTCAATCTTAAGCCATACTGGTTGTGCCGTTTCAGGGCCTGGGGATATCCATCTCAGACATTTTGCTAGATGACTGGCCCAGTAGTATAATGCCATATGGGGAATCCTCAGCCCACCTTCAGGTTTTGGGGCAGCTAGTTTGTAATAAGCCAAACGGGGATATTTATCAGCCCAGATAAATCTGGTAAATATACCGTGCAACTTCCTAAACCAGCGTATGGGAATGAAAGAATTAAGAAGGGGTAAAGGGTAATAAATTCTAGGAAATACATTCATCTTAATAATGTTAATCCTGCCCCATAATGATATGGGAAGTTTAGACCATCTGTCAAGGTCATGAATAATAACCTGTGAGAGAGAATCCAGATTATCTTTAACCCACACTAAGGGGTTACGGGATAGCTTTATGTCCAAGTATTTAAATGCTCTAGGGGTCCAACCTAAGCCTAGGAGGCAAATATCGTCCTTAAATACCTTGTGGTTTAATGGGAAAAATAAGGATTTACTCACATTCAAGTTGTTGTTGGACAGCTTGCTAAACCTGGCTATTTCATTCAGTAAGGGTGGTATTGAAGAAACTGGATGGGAGAGATGTATCAGCAAATCATCTGCGTATGAGTGAGTTTAATCTCATGATGCCCAACTCTGATACCTTGTATAGAAATATTTTGGAGACTGCTTTGAATGAGGGGCTCCAGATATAGGTTAAACAAAAGAGGCAATGGGGGCAACACTGCCTAGTACCTGAATAAAGTGGGAAGTAGCTAGAGAAGGCCCTGTTGGCTGAGATTCTTGCTGTAGAGGATTTATATAATCCGGCAACCCAAGATATGAATACCGGAGGAAATTTAAAGGCACTCAATACCTTAAAGAGAAAACTCCAATTCACCCAGTCAAATGCCTTCTCGGCATCCAAAGAGACCAAGCCTGCAGGGAAATCGGCATCTCTGGCAGCCGAGAAGACGTGGGACAATGTACGCAAATGATCTGCTGAAGAGCGTCCTTTCATAAAATCTACCTGATTCATACTTATTAACTCGGGGAGCACCACAGACAACCTGTTAGCTAAAATCTTTGAGAGAATTTTAATATCGTGATTTAGGAGGGATATAGGCCTATAGCTCTCAACGAGCACAGGGTCCTTGTCTGGCTTGGGGAGAAGTACTATCAAGGCTTCAGAGAGGTGACAGTCAACCTCCGTCCCAGATAGGATGTGCTGAAATAATCTGTTAAGTATTGGCAATAAAAGATCTCGAAACATTTTATAGAAAAGGGAAGAAAATCCATCAGGCCCAGGAGTTTTATCTGAGGGTAAGCCAGTAATGACCTAGGCGATTTCTTCCTGAGTTATGGGAGAGACCAGAGAGTCTATGTAATGTACTGGGAGGGAGCGCAGATGTGAATACGTCAGATACTTCTCTACGCTTACAGGGCTGGGGGGTTGCTCCATGTCCCCATACAGCATTTTGTAGTATGCTGGGAACTCTTGAACTATCTCAGTAGGAGATGTTTTCAGAGACCCATCTACAGATGCCCTGATAGAAGGGATAAATCTCACTGATTCTTGTTGTTTAATACGGAGTGCCAATAGGCGCCCTGCCTTCTCACCTTGATCAGTATAACTAGCTTTAGTGTATATGATAGCAAGTTCTGCCTTTTCCCGGAGTAATTCTAAATATTTGTCTCTCAACGCTAGGAGCTTCACCTTATCCTCTTCTGGAGAGTTAACCGAAACATTGGATTCGAGACCCCGAATTTGGGATAACAAGGACAATAATTCTCTTTCCCTAACTCTTTTCCTAGCCACGGAGAGGCTTATAAGAACGCCTCTCATGTAAGCCTTGAAAGCCCCCCATATAATATCCAGTTTTGTACTATTTAAAGGGTTGGACAGAAAAAAGGCCTCAATGTGCTCCGTTATGGTTTTGCAATAATTAGAGTCTTTAAGCAGTTGGTCATTAAGCTTCCATCTTGTTTCTCTCTTTGACACATCCTGGATTATCAGATCACACAGCACTAAAGAGTGATCAGAGACAGGGCCAGGTTGTATCGACGAGGACCTAACCCCAGGCAGAAGAGTCTGAGAAATGAATATGTAGTCAATACTGGACTGCTAGCCGTGTGCCAAGGACCTATATGTGAACTCCTTATAATCAGGATTTAGGACACGCCAGACATCACAGAACCCGCATTGATCCAGTAGGTCTCTAAAAGCCCTCTGACCTGGGGAGACCCCCCCCCCCGATGCAGCACCTGACCTGTCAAGGTTTGAGTCTACAACTTGGTTGAAGTCGCCCCCCAGGATAATCCTTGTGGGAAGGAAAGGCAGGATTACATTTATGAGTCTCATGAAGTAGGCAGGATCATCTGCATTAGGACCAGTATATGCTGTCCAATAGCAGAGGTATTGACCAGAGTGTACCTATAACTAAAACGAACCTACCCTCGGGATCCCTGATAATGTGAGTTGAAACAAAGGGAATGCCCCTGTTAATAATGATCATAACCCCACAGCTGTTTGAGGAGCCTTGTGCCTCATACACCATCCCCACTTGCCGCCTCCTCACTTGTGAGGCTTCAGCTTCTAATAGGTGTGATTCCTGTAGGAAAGTAACCTGGGTGCGTAGTAGACTTAAGTGTTTGAGGTATTGTTTGGATTTTTTCCTGATCCCCTTGACATTACACGTTGCAAAAGTCACCTCCTTGGCCATCTACTAAAGACTACTAAGAGTGGTAGATTTGGCCCTGCACTCAGGGTGCATAGCACAAATAATCTAACCCCACCCATTGCTGCTGTAAGGCCCTCCCACTACCCCACCCCCCCCACCAGGAGCCCAAGTTTAAACCCCCAATACACCACCACCCCAACAAGAACACATACCCCTCCCCCCAACCCCACAAACTGTCACAAGCAGCCTTAGCACAGCACTGGATCAATATCCTCCCCTTCCCGCCCCCGAACATATCCTCTGCTAATGTTCACCTTCATATCTCAAGATACAAAGCAGTTAATAAACTGTGCCAATGAAGACATAATGTCTAAAGAGCAGTCTCGGACTTTCAGGTCTTGTGAACATATGTTAGTGAATCCACTAGTTATCAAGAGAGGAAAATGAAACTGGATGTCATAAATGTGAAAATGGGAAGTCACCACAAGAGTCTAGCGAGGGAGTTGAGAAATGCTTGTTCCCCATGGGGAACTGCCTCGTGAACCAGAGCCAGAGAAAACTGACGTGGAGGGATGAGTCCATCATAGAGATGAGAGCATAAGAAAGCAAAACCGGGTGAGAAGTGAAACAGAATCCAGAGATGGGAAAACAATGGGAATAACTACCCAGGGGTTGCTGACCCCCAATACTGGAAACCCCCCCTACAAAACCAGGACGACATAGCAGTTAAAAGCACTCCCTCTCGAGGCAAAATGACAGGACCTGCGTTACATGGGCGAACCGCGCCCTCTTGTGGTCATAACCTAATCCATCGAGCCTGCTAGAGGCGCCCTGAAAGCCCGGAACCACTCAGAAATCTGAAATCCCAACATGTAAAACTAGATCAGAAGGCATAACCCAAAACCTTCCCCTGTGTGCTCCCCCCTGGAAACTAAACAAGCAACATTATCTCGGATGCAGTCCGAAGCAAACCCTCTGGTGGCCCCCCCCAAGGGCTCTCCCCACACAACTGTTCACACCAACAGGCCAGGGCCTGAGAGAAGTAAAGTCAGGCCATCTACTAGTAGCCAAGATCTATTAGAGAGCATAGACTCGATTGAATTCCGTCTTTAGGAAGAGCGTTCTCCACACAAAAATTAAGTAACAGTTCACTCAGAAATTCCCGGTGAATCCCGAAGATCAGAACACCCTCTCAGGTCGTCTGGAACAAATCTGGCAACGCTGACTTAAGGCTTAGCAGCGCAACTTCAGGATCCTCAAAACTGAGCCATGAGCCATTTACTGAGACTTGTAACTTCGCTGGGTACCCCATCCTGAACTTTAATCCCGCCGCTATAATCTTAGATACAAATGGGTGGAAGGCTTTCCACTTCAATCGGACTGAGCCAGGGATGTCTTGAACAATTTTCAGCTTCATCTTCTCCCATCTGACTTCTTGCAGGGCCTTGACTTTCTGTAAGAAATGCTGCTTTTCTAGGTAGTTCAGAAAGCAGCAAATGATGGGGCGAGGAGGTGCATCAGGTGGGGGTTTTGGTGGCAGAGACCTGTGGGCCTGCTCTATCATATGTGTTGGGCCAAAGGGAGAAGGACCAGTGACCCTTTCTACCAGCTTCTGGACAAAGACTACTGTGTTCTGGCCTTCTTCCCCTTCGGGGAGCCCGAGAATTACCACATTATTTCTCCAACTACGACCTTCCAAATCTTCGAGTTTTGCTTCTAGATGAGATAGCTTTTGTTTCGTTAATAGGAGCTCAGGATCCAGAGTTTCCAGTTTTCTCGCGATCAAAACTATTCGGGTAGTGTTGTCCTATACTGTCATGGAGACTTCCTCTAACTTTCTGGAGAGGGATTTCAAGTCGATTGCCATATCCTTCATCTCTTCCCAGAATGGTTTAAATTCCTCCAAGAATCTGTTAAGTGTTAGGGGTTCTTGGTCCCCAGTTTGACACGAAGGTTCCGGTTTGTCTGGGCCACTCGAGGCTCTGGATTTCTTTGAGGCCTTCTCAGGAGTGGCGGGTGGGGGGGTATGTTTCTGCGGGGCTTTCTTCATATAAGCCTCCATTTACCACACCGATACCCAAAACAGGAGCACAAGCTGTTTAGAGACAAGGAGAACTCATAGGCAGGAGAATTAGATGAAATTTAACCGTATTAAATGATGAGTTTATATTCGGGATGCAGGAGCTTAGCGGAGGAGCATCTACTCAGCACTCTGCATCACGTGATCTCCATTGCTCATCTCTTTTTCTGAAAGATGCTACCCTCTTGGACTTTGTTGATTCCACTGAGGTACTTAAATGTTTCTATCATGTCCCCCCCTCTCCCTCCTTTCCTCAAGGGTATACATATTAAGCTCCTTTAGTCTCTTCTCGTATGGCTTCTCTTGCAGACCCTGCACCATTTTAGTTGCCCTCCTCTGAACTGCCTCTATCCTGTCTATGTCCTTGCAGAGATGGGGTCTCCAGAACTGGACGCAGTACTCCAGATGGGGTCTCACCAACTGTCTGTACAGGGGGATAACAACTTCCTGTTTTCTGCTGGTGATACCTCTTCCTATACATCCCAGTATCCCCCCAGCCCTCCCTACTGCCTTCTCGCATTGCTTGCCAACCTTAAGGTCATCTGATATGATTACACCCAGGTCTCTTTCCATTTTTGTTGTTGTTACTACCTCCACCCCAATTGTGTAATCTTCCCCTGGGTTTTTGTTTCCCAGGTGCATTACTTTGCACTTCTTTGCATTGAATCCAAGCTGCCATACTTCTAACCATTCCTCCAACCTTGCCAAGTCCCTTCTCATCCTTTCCATGCCTTCTTGTGTATCAACCCTGTTGCAGAGCTTTGTGTGGGACACTTAAGCCTTCTCCCCCGGCCGGCCTTCCAGCAACCTGAGTCCCAAACCTGGGTCGCCGGAGTCGCAAGTGGAAATACAACCGCTGTGCCAATGTGCCAGCACCCACCCCATTTCCCTCCCTATTACTGTCACCCTGAGTTACCATTATACCCTTCAATCTGTCCCAAACATGCTTTTTTTTGTAAGAATTATTTTGGCCAGGAAAGACAAACTGAGCTTAGGCTTATATCCAGGTGTATTCTGGGAGGACATGGAAGTTAAGTGACTTGCTTATGATTACACAGTAAGCAAGTAGTGGCTATGGGATTCAAACCCAATTTTCTAGGTTTGCAGCTCAGTGCTCTTAATTAATTAAACACTAAGCCATACTCCCTCCCTAATACATGAAACCACTAATGGCTCTGGTGCTCACTACCTCAGCCGGTTGACTGTTCCATGGTTCCACCACCTTGCTGAAAATAACACTCATGACCCTGAACCGTTATTCATGCTAAATAATTCCCTGCAATTCCCTATGTTTACTCCTTTCAGGAACTTGAAGGTCTCTATCATATCTTCCCTCCCCTGTCTGGTCTCCAATGAGTACATGTTCAGTTCCTTGAGGCGCTCCTTATAAGACCTGCTCTATTTATTTATTTATTTATTTTAAAGTTTTAACAGGAAGGCATACTGAGCGGACTAATGCCCTAATCCAGATGTGTCCTTGGGGAAGGCGGTAGTGGAGAAGTATACAGTAGAGATTTATATGAACATATACAGGTACAGCAGCTAAGCACAGCCACCAGAGGGATGGCCCTGAATCATCTTTGTCACCCTTTACTGCACTGTCTTTAGCCTGTCTTTATCTTCCCTGAGGTGTGGACTCCAGAACTGGGCACAGTACTCCAGGTGTGGCCTCACCAATGATCTATAAAGAGGTACTATAACCTCTTTTCTTCTACTGTTAATACCCCTCCCAACAGGGCTTCAGTTAACTCCATTTTGGGAGTATCTGACTCCCAATAATAAGGCAAAAACTTCCAAAATAAAGGGGGAAGAAGTCACCGACTCTCCAAATGTACAAAACAAAACTGGATGACTTCCAAAACGGAAGGCACTGAAGCTAAGAAATTATGGATTTTTCTAAAAGAAATTGCATTTTACCACTAATATTTGTATTAACATCCATCTTAGAATACTGGCTTTCAAATTGTGGGTTCTGGGAAGTATTTTAACTTCTAGAATACAGAAACAACTTCCAGATTTTGATTCATGGAAGCATTTGGCTTGCACAAAAAATAAATTAACCGAACCCCTGCCTCCCGATACATGCCAACATCATATTAGTCCTTCTACAGGACTTGCTGCACTAGCTTGATTGTTTAAGGGAGTCACAAATGATAACTCCTAGGTCCATTCCTCAGCTGTTGTACTAAATCTTACCCTACCCATCCACTACTCTATCCTGGGGTTCTTGTTCCCGAGGTGCATCACCTTGCACTTTTTGGAGTTGAATTTCAACTGCCAAACCTTAGACAATCTCTCTAGTCTTTGCAGGTTCCTCTGCATTTCCCTGATTCTCTCATTGCTATCCACCATCCAACAGAGCTTAGTGCCATCCACGGAGGGACAAAACCTGCACTGGATTCCTTCTCTAATGTTGCTAATGAACACATTGAAGAAGATCAGGCCCAGGACAGAGCCCTGTGGTACCCCACTCATGACCTCCATCTCTTCTGATTTGACCCTGTTAACCACAACTCTCAAATGCCACCACTTTAGCCAGTTACCTACCATTCTTACTATGTCCCTAGCCACACCTAGATCCTCCATCTTCTTCATTTCTTTAGAAAAGCATAATGTTCACTGTGGCATATGGACAGCTGGTTCTGATTACAATATGATGTTTTTTCTGCAATATAAAATATGTAAGGGAGCGTCTGTCAGGAGAAACTACAGTCTTGCTGAAACTGACACATCAACCCCCCCCCCCCCCAGGATTAGTTCAAAGGACAGAACCTAGGTTAAACTGCAGATATCTGAAATGCAATTACTTTGTTAAGTTTTCTTTAAAGCCCAGGAAACAAAATATTCATTCATGACGTCCTCAGGGAGATCCTTTGATTTGCACTAGGTGTCATGAAGGAAGCAGCATTTGCATTGGGTTGGGGTGTCTCCCAAGATAGCCAGTAATTACATCAAAGAGACTTTGATGTCTGTGTGAAGCAGGTCCCAGACTAAAGTGGGAAGTCTGATAGGCGTGTGTTTGGGGTATCCAGTGAATTACATCAAAGATACTTTGATGTCTGTGTGAAACAAGTCCCAGACTAAAGTGAGAAGTCCAATATGCATTTGCTTGGGGTATCCAGTGAATTACATCAACAAGACTTTGATGTCTGTGTGAAGCAGATCACAGAACGGGTTTGGCAAGTCACATGAAGAGAGGAGATTCATTTATGTCACCTATTATTTTTTTTGATATCTTAGTAGGACATCCTGTGTTATAAAATACAAATTTTAATACACCAAGGTGGAGTTAGGTGATCTCAGAGAGAAAGCCGGCTCAAGACTGCTTTGAAGTATACTGAGTAGACCTTACAGAGAGACATTAATTTTCTGACTGAGAAAAGAGGAACATCGAAGCACTGAAAGATTAAGAAAGTAAGAATACATTAGATAAGGCTAGTCTGAGTGTATGGGTTGTAGGAATTTGCACTTTTAAACCTATTTACATAGAAACATAGAATTTGATGGCAGATAAGGACCGCTTGACCCACCCAGTCTGCCCATTTCCCTACCTGATGGATAAGCTGCAGATCCTAGTTAACCAGCAGCCTACTTCTTCCTACCCCACCCCTAGAATTGCCTTATGACTGTCCCATGCATGCTTGAATTCCACCACTGTTTTGACTCCACAACCTCCTCTGGAAGGCCGTTCCATACATCCACAACCCTCTCTGTGAAAAATACTTCCTTAAATTACCTCTAGTTGCCCTTCTATCTTCAAATTGTGCCCCTTGTTCTTGCACACCTCTTTTTTGAAAGATGCTACCCTCTTGGACTTTGTTGATTCCCTTGAGGTACTTCAAAGTTTCTATCATGTCCCCTCTCCTTCCTTTCCTCAAGGCTATACATATTAAGCTCCTAAGTCACTCTTCATATGTCTTCCAGTGCAGACCTTGCACTATTTTAGTTGCCCTCCTCTGGACAGCTTCCATCCTGTCTATGTCTTTCTTGGAATTGGGTCTCCAGAACTGCCGCAGTACTCCAGATGGGGTCTCACCAGCTGTCTGTACAGAGGATAATAACTTCCTGTTTTCTACTGGTGATGCCTCCCTATGCATCCCAGTATCCCCCCAACCCTCTTGCTGCCCTCACATTGCTTGCACCTTGAGGTCATCTGATATGACTACCCCCAGGTCCTTTCCATTTTTGTTGTTGTTAGTATCTTACCTCCCATTGTGTACTCTTCCCTGGGTTTTGTTTCCCAGGTGCATTACCTTGCACTTCTTAGCATTGAATCTAAGCTGCCATACATTTGACCATTCCTCTAACCTTGCAAGTCCTTCTCATCCTTTCCACTCCACCTTGTGCATCAACTCTGTTGCAGATCTTTGTGTCATCTGCAAAGAGACATACTTTTTCTTCCAGTCCCTCAGCAATGGCTTATAAAGACATTGAAGGGACCAGTCCTAATACAGGCCCTGTGGTACCCACTACTAACCCCCTTTTTCAGAGTGGACTCCATTTACTATTACTCTCTGTGTCCTATTCTCCAGCCAATTCTTTACCCAGGCTGTCATCTTGGGACCCACTCCCAGGCTGGCTAACTTGTATATTAATCTTTTGTGTGGGACTGTGTCAAATGCCTTGCTAAAGTCTAGGTAGGCCATGTCCACAGCCCTCCCTGATCAAGTACTTTGGTCACCCAGTCAAAGAAATCTATCAGATTTGTCTGGCATGACCTTCCCGCTGTGAATCCATGCTGCCTTGTGTCCTGTGCCCTCTGGCCCTATATACTCAACAATTCTTTCCTTCAGAAGTGATTCCATCATTTCCCTACCACTGAGGTTAAACTAACAGGTCTGTAGTTTCCTGCTTCTGCCTTGCTCCCACTTTTGTGAAGGGAATCACATCTGCCTTCTCCAGTCCTCGGGTACCACCCATCCTCCCATGATTTGTTAAAGGGGTAGTCAGTGGTGTCACTAGTTCTACCCTTAGTTCTTTAGAATTCTGGGATGAATTCCATCAGGCCCCATTGCTTTGTCCACCTTCAGTTGTAAGAGTTCTTTCAGAACCCTTTCTTCTGTAAATGGGCTGGTATCAACTTTTGTATCCAGAGTGTTTCTTCTGTTTGTTTTAGGTACCTCCCCCTCTTCCTTTGTAAATACTGAGCAAAAATATTTGTTTAGTATCTCTGCCTTTTCACAGTCACCCTCTGCCCACCCTCCCTCCCCTTTATTAAGACTCACTATCCCTCCCTTGGTCTTCCTGCTCTCCCTGATGTACCTATAAAAGGTTTTATCCCCCTTCTTAACTGAGTTGGCTATCTTTTCCTCGGTTTGGGCCTTTGCTGTTCTGACTGCCTTCCCAGCTTCATTTTGCTTTAACTGATACAGTTCTCTGTCCTGTTCCTTCTGTGATTCCTTGTACTTCCTGAATGCTTTCTTTTTCTCTTGTTTTTAAAACTGTATGTGTTGGGATATCTTGTTCTGTAATTACTGTTTTCCTATTTTTTTACCTATTTCAAAGTAAAGATATATTTAAAAACAGAAACTGCCTGGTTCGCCTTGAAAAAGTGAAGCTTAGATGGTTATAGCTGATACTGTACATGAGCTTATTGCTGTACCAAACTGGGAAACGGATATGAGTTCTCTAGGTCTTGCATAGAGTTCTAAGGGTTCATTTTGTAATACCTGGTTAGGTACCCGTAGGCAAAGATATATGGCCCCCCAAGACAGAATTGCCTGAGCCTGACAATTGGGTACACTAACAAGAGGTTATCAGTTTGAATCCCTCCAGAACTTGGGACAAAGGTGACTCGAACCCACAAAACAGACAAGAGGGTTACCTTGTTCTGTTAACTGTTCACAATTCTATGCTCAGAGGTTGGCACTTTGGGAGTAGATGGCTGACCTGCTGAGTGGGTTTGTGACATTCACCTCTGCAGTAAAGATTCAGCATCCATTTCTTTAGCTGTTCTCAAAGGTCCTTCTTTCAAGTAGCAGATTCTCCTCTGGCTTCTTCTGCATGGAGGTGAGGTGGTTCCCTCCTGCTAGTGCTCTCTACAAGAGGCATCTGCTATGATTTTTTGAGTTTTGTCTGGATTACGCTTACTGGAAAAGAGGTTCAGATAGGGCAGTGGGCCATGCATGCCTAGCAAACGCCACCCTCAGACTGACTCCAGCTAGCTCTTGCACTTCAACTCCAGCCCACTGGCCCACCTCCATGGAGTTCTGGAACTGCCTAGTGGCCCAGCTCTCCAAGCAAACAGAGATTAACCCTTTGAGGTCCTGTAAACACTCTTAAGGAGCCAGGGCTCCTGACTGGGACTACAGATTATATAAGTATGCTGGCTGAGAGGAGAACAGCACAATAATCAATGAGTCAGAGTTGAAAAACATCCTAAATTTATGAGTGTCACACCCTCAGACCACTTTGAGCTAATAGTGAAATAAGATGTATGGAACAATGATGTAAATTGTCCTGAAACTGATGTTCTTTAATTATTAACAGTCAGAAATAGTGCTTGATAGTGATAAAAACATAGAAAATTGACAGCGAACAAAAGCCCCATAGACTATCCAATTGACTCTGTTGTCTAGCTAGGTGAGACTGTTCTGTGGACCTAATCATCCTTCAAATACTCCCCACACCCCATTCTTCACATCCAGCAGCACATAAACAATCCCCATGCCTGTCTCATTCCCTTTTGCATCCTTCCATTTAGATGTGGGATACACTTTGTATAATAAGCACTAAATAAAGCCTGGTTTTTCCTTCTTTACCAAAATCAATCAGATTTTGGGGACTTGAGAAGTTGGATTATTAGGACTGGGAAACTGGCAGGGATGCAGGTATTAACAAACCTCAGTATCTGTGGTACAGTACTCACATTGAATGCAGACCACATACTATAAGTAGGAAAGCAAAGTAATCTAATAGGTACAGCATAGGCCTGGGAGCCAGAAGACCTTGGTTCAAATCCCACAAAAGCCACTCACTAAGAATGACCAAAGCCAAGAAACCACACTTTGTGTAGTTTTCACCACAAAATGAAAAAATACCATGAAGATTCACCCTTCCCAAAGGGCTTACTCCATGGAAAAAACTCCATGGAGAGAGCTTTGACAATGGGCTATCTTTGGAAGACCTACAAGTCACTGGTGAAGTTTGCTGTGTTAATCATAGTGGGCTGTAAAATAAAAGATTAAAAAAGTAACCCAACCCAGAGAACCCCATCTCTCACCAGTCCCTTCAGTCTCAGTGTGTAAAAAAAAGGAATTACCCCCTCCCCAAACGCATGTAGCACACCAGCTCCCACCTTATCTCCCTCTGATTCCCAGTATAATAAATGTAGTTCACCTCTTTCACCCATTCTACTGCACTTAACATCTTATCTTCCAGTCTCCTCCCCTCCCTGCGACTCAGTTAGTTCAAAAATATCCTCTACACCATTAGCACCCCAACTTCCACCCTTCTCCCCCCCCTTTGGGTGCTCTGACTTAGACCAGAAAAAAGGAAAGAGACCTGCACTGCCTTCCTGACACTACCTTGGCCACCCACCATCTGAATGAATAAGAGCAATAAGAGCAAGACTGCACTCATCTTTGAGCACACTCCCCCTCTCATTCATTCAAATGGGGGTCAGTTAACTTTCTTTAATCTTATTTTTTGTTAAACAATTATTCACCTTCCGGTCCACTGTAGTTATTTATTTATTTATTTACTTACTTATTTATTTGAAAATTGATAACTGGGAGACACACATTGAGCCAAAGTTCAATTCCAGGTGCATCCCAGGGAAGGGGAACAGAGGAAGAACAGCAGAACAATGCATAAATGTAAAACTGTGGAACAACATTTGATAAAACATTTTTACAAAATTAGAATAAGTACAAAAACTGTATGTGCAGAGAATAAAGTGCGATACACCTCAAAGAAACACAATCAAGTGCACATTCAGAAGAGGCAGCAATACACAGTGAACAAGAACACTGCCAACAACAGGGAATTGACCTGAAAGGTGAGATATCCGCGGACCTCATAATGGAGGAAGAAGACTGTAGTGATGTGGTAGTGAAACCAAGGCAGGAGTCTATAAGTTTGACAGGGACCCTGTGGCCAAATTGAAGTAAGATTTTGCCCTAAAAGGTATTTTGCTGCCCATAAAGAAGGTTTTTGATGAAGTGGCAAAATTGACAGTGCTTCACCAGCCTTTGCCACTTCACCACATCATCACCAGTGAAGAATTACTTTTCAACATCTTTACTATTTACTGCATGACCCTGAGCAAGTCATTTAAACTCTTGTAGCACCCCCTTCCTCTGTAAGTTCTGTAAGTTTAGGGGTATCTGGGTGTTGTGGGGAGGGGTGCAACTACAGACCAGAATCTTTCCAAGTTGCTTTCTCAGCAGCATGAGTGTAATGGAAATGAGGTGGTCTACTTGATGACATCTTCAAAATACAGCAAAGGCCTACCTTGATCCAAAGCCAGCTCTTGAAGTTTCTTGAGCTCAGCGATGATGGAAGAATTCTGGGGTCAACCTTTCTGGGGTACCTCCACTGCTACAGCCCCCTCTAAGATGGGGGGGTGGAGTTGAACCATGGGATCTCACAGAAACCCACCGGCACATTCAAAGTAGATTAAAATAGAATTAATTAGAATATATCGTTTTATATTTTTGAGAACTAGTATAAAATCACCAGCACCACAGATTTCCAGAACCATGACCTTTATTCTGGACCCAAAATAATGATACCCAGATAATTAATCAAAATTTAAATGGAGCAGCTCCATGGGCTGAGAGAATGCAATAAATTAGCAGCAAGTTCAGGTACAAGATCTGTCTTTTCAATTTCATTATTTTTTTTTTGCTTTCTCAAAAAAAGAGTGCAGCAGAAACGGATCTCCAAGATCTATAGAAATTAGACCTCATATTGCTCTTCTATTGCTGTTAGCTTCTTCCACAGAAACCATTTTCTCTTCCATCCCAAATGCTCTGTTGTCAGTTAAACTTTCTTACTCTTTAATGGGGGAGTGATTTACTCCTACCCATGCTAGCCGAGCCATTTAGGCCTCAGGGTATTCAGCAGCCTAAGCCTCTGCGGCTGCTCTCAGGAGACCTTCAAACTTTAAATTTTCTGAGCCAATAGAGCTATTTTGAGTGGCATTCATCCACCAAACTCCATCCAAAACTACAGCAAACGGTGGCACCATTCCTTTTCCAAAGTTATTGCTTCCTCAGGAAAATCCTGGCTCTTAATGGGTCTAATGGACCTACCCCAGACATGGGCACCATATGTCCCAGGGTCTGCCCCTGACATGGTCACAGCAGGTCTATAGCAAATCCCAACACAGGGCCCCCGTGACCACCAGAATGTTACCCCCTCGATAGTGTGCCACATGGTTACAGCATCCTGGAGCTGCCATGTCCAGGATGCCCTGCATCAGCACTGTCATCACTGATGTAGCCCCACTACCTGAGCACCCCATACCTTAAAATGGGCTCCAGAATCCTCCTTTGCATGCAGGACCTGATGACTTGGTGTACATCTCCTTCTACCTTTTGCACACATCCTAGAACTGCAGCCGGTGTCCAACTCTAATGGGGCCATTCCCACCAGAACCCTCACAACCACTGTGACATTCTCTTGCCCTTCCAGTGGAGTGCCAACCCCCATGTCACTCCAATGCTGCTGCTGCCAACTGATCTGACTAGGCTGAGGCCCCCCCCGGGACACTGTCCCTGCAACCATTGCCTACTCCTGCTCTCTCTCTCTCTCTCTCTCTGTGTCCCAGCAAAAAAAAAAAACAGGGCATTTATACCTTCCTTGATGCTGCCCCCTGGCAGCAGCACTATCAATCAAGGTAGAGGGGCCTCCCAAACTAAAGGGCTAATAGAGGAGGGGCTGAGGATACCAAATGTCTAGTAAGCCCACCCACAAGAGGGTGCTTACACTCTCAGTGCGTCAGTTCACAAAGCTGTAAACCAAACAGGAACCAACTGAAAATGAGATATTGCTGCTCAGCTGGGTTATTCCAGATAAATATATTGTAAAACACATTTGGATTGCTGATTTAGCTTAGCTGGTATTGAGTTGCGACTTCAGAAGTTAAACGTAAGCCATTAAAATCCTAAATACTCTAAATCCTTAAAATAAACAGAAAGGTCATAAGACAGGAGCACACATGTTGTTGTGGGGAAAACAGGGTTTGCAGGGTATCCTGGAAGATGGAGACACTGCCCCCTATGGATAGGTAGCCTGAAAGGCCATTGTACAGATCCATGGTGCGACCGGACCTGGAGTACTGTGTGTGAATTAATAGAGTCCTAACCTGAGGAAGGACATTAACCAACTCAATGCAGTACAAAGAAGGACTGTGAAGATTGTGCAAGGTCAGAAGGATAGCTGTACAAGGACATGCTGAGGAACTTTAACATAGGATGTACTCGCTTGAAAGGGGGTGCATGTTCGAAACCTTCAAGTAGCTTAAAAGTATACACAAGGTGGATCTCAGAAACCTCTTTAGTGTTAAAGAGAATAAGAACACAAGGAAGCATAGTTACAAACTGGTGGAGGAGGTTCAAGAAGGAGGCCTGCAGACACTTCTTTACGAAGTGGGTGCTGTCAAGGTGGAATGAGCTGCTGGCAGAGATCATCAACCAGAAAATGGTTGGTGGACTTAAGAGGGGGTGGAACAATGTAAAGGGGAAGTTTAAAGTTAAAAGCGAGGGAGGAATGCCCTACTGTGACCACATCTACAAGGGACTCTGAATTTGGGCAGACTTGATAGACTGTATGGCCTTCTTCCACTGGCATATTCATATGTTCATATGTTTATAAGGTTTCACAAGAAAAAAACAGGTTTGGAGGCACTCAAAGGTCCTTAATAAACAAATACAGAGTTGAAGATGACTTTAACTATTTAATATGCAACTAGCCAGGTGGATGCCAATTGTTGTCACAATGCTTTGACCAGAAGGTCTTTGTCAGGGGCACTGATGTTGGGGCAATGAAACTTATGGTAACAGGATATTCCCAGTCTGCTGGTGAGAGGGAGGAACTTGATACATTTATGGTTTTGTTTCCCCTTAAATCTAGTTGCATATATATGTCAGATCATGGACATGATGTGCAAATGTAATAGGTAGCCAGGCTGCTACAGAATGCTGTGATGGAGTTGGAGATACAGGCCTAGGCAACATGCGAAGTCAACTCATTGGCATAAATGATGTGCAAAATTATTATTAAACAAGGGACCATGGCAGTCAAATAATTTTATGATTAAGCTGGAGGTTATAGAAGCACAGGCATTACAGAAAGTCAGTTCATGGTCATTAATGGTATGCAAAAGTACTGCATGTGCACTTAGGCAGCTGAAGAATGCTATGATGGAGCTTGAGGAACAGGTTCAGGCAACACTGGAAGTCAGGTTGTAGTTGAATATTGTGCAAAATTATTCAACAGCTGACCAGGGATTTGATGAATTCAATGAAGGGGTTCAATGTACAAACACAGGCTACAAGTGAAGATTGCTCATGCACTGTTAAACAGGTAACCTGGTGGATGAAATATGCTATGATGGAGTTTAGAGAAGGTACAGGACAGGGTCTGGCAACATGGTTGTAATGTCAGCTTGTGGTTATGAATAGGATGTGAAAAATTATCAGACATGCAGCTGGGTGACTGACGAATGCTATGATGGAGATGGAAGAAGTGCAGACCAAGTGCAACATGAAAGTGAGCTTGTTGTTCTTTGTCATGACATGAATGGTGTGCAAAACCCACATTTGAAGAAACAGGCAGCCAGGTAGCAAAAAAGCCAGACCCAGGTCAAGGCAGAGTCAAGGAATCATGAGTCATGTTGTATATGGGTAGGTGAAGAATTTATTCTTGAATACATCTGCTGTCACAATCTACTCAGGGGAAAAAAGCAATATAGTTCTGTGGTGCCATGTTAGTCATGGTTAAATCTAAAAAGTAGTTTTAAACTTATAGAAGGGATCTGTGTGATCCCAGAAGCCTGTGTGTAAAACTATTTTGGTTAGTATAATGAAAGGTATTATTGAAACACAACATTCTTCTTTATGTTCAAGCAATAGTGATAGGTGGGTATTTTCAAAAGGATATGCCCAGGTCTGCCCACTGCTATTTTCAAAACAGATATCCAACTGAACTGTTAGACCATCTTTCGTATGGTCTGTGTGTAAATTTCACTTCTAAAGAATGATGTATTGGTGCCACCAATTCTGACTTTTTGTTACAAACAAATGCATCTTTTGAAAACCACAAGGCTACTCTGATGGTTGGACAGAGGTGCAGGAACAGTGTGCAGTTTTTTCTGTGTTCAATCCATTTGAAAATCCCCCTTTGATGTACGCTTTTTCACTCTACTTAAACACTCCTTCTAAACTTACTCATCTCTACTCTCCAACTCTAGCTCTTTATTAACCAATACTCATGCTATAGTCTTAAAGTTCCTACTATGAAACTTTTCTCTACTGTAAGAGATAAGCCTGTTGTTCAGTAGGGAAGTGGATGACTCACACTATTTACCCCCTTCCTCAACGTTATTGAAAACACATGCTTTAACATACGTTGGATACTCATTTTTGTTGATGCCAAAACTGATGCCACTACCCCTCCCTGCCTTTCTATCTTCATATTGGACAGTCTGTCTGTCTGCTGACATAGAATGTATTTCATGTTTGCTTTCCTTTCCTTGGCCTCTACTGCATGGCCCTCCATCCAAGGTCAGTTACACTGTCCTGGCCATCCCTGCTCTTCCCATTTGCCAGCCAACTCAGCAACTGCATACTTTCCGCACCAAGTAACCTCTGTACCTAGATGCAGCTCACCTGCTTGCCATGTCTTTGCTCTATGCTTGTAACTGCTCCACCATTGTGCTGCTGATATTCTGCCTTCCTGATAGATCTTATTTTTTCTTCCCCCACTGCATGCAGTCACTTTTGTCCCATCTGGCTGTTACATAGGTATTTTTTTGTTAAAGGGATGCTGTTTCCCCACTCATGTCCTTGGCTATGCTATCTTCTTGGACAGTTGCCCACATTCCCTGCTTCATTGCTGTCTTTCTGGGGTCAACTAGTCCCCAAAGGATGATCATCCTGCACTGCCCTGCATCTCCACCATATCTGCTGCCTGTGAGTGGAACTATGCGGATATACTGGCCTGTGCCTTCCATATGCATTGTCAGTTAACTTTCTGTCTTGTTTTCTGCCTCTCATGTCATGGTTAACACTCATATGCCCCTAGTTTTGATCCTTAGCAGTTAATCCAATCTTTTTGCTGTCTGCTTCTCTATTAAGGTGCAGCTGCCTGCCGGAGTCACGTGATGAGCCGGCTTGGGTAAGACACGTCTCTCGCTCCTCCGAGCCCCAAGCATCTATATTTAGCTTAAAGTACCCAATTTCGGTGGCGTTTTGAGCTCGCCTTTGTTTTAGTGTACGGCTGGGAGCACCGAGTGGTCTGTGGGGCGGTGCAAATTCCAGTTTGCAGTGCGGCGAGGAAATACATTGGTAAGCCTGTGAGAGTGAGTCGGGGTAGGCCAAGCCCGACCTGGAGTGATTGATGGAGACCGAGATTGTAGCTCCACTGACGGGGCGTGCCCCAGTGTCTAAGAGGCTGAAGCCCCACTCCCCCGCCGATCTGGAGCAGGGTGAAGTGCTCACTACAGAAGGAGGTTCAGGAGTCACTACTGAGTCCCTGCTGCAAGGTTTGGTAGTCGACTTTGCCGAAGTGAAACCGGCGTTACACTCACTGGCCCAGAGGATGAACAACGCAGAGGCCAGGATTGCTTCACAAGAAAGAAAAGTCACCACTTTAGACCAGGAGATGGTGGTGCTTCGGAAAAAGGTTAAAAAACTAGAGGAAAGGCTAGATCAAGAAGCAAGAAATCGCAGAAACAATTTAACATTAGCGGGCTACCAGAGATCAGAAGGTCCAGATTGTGTTGCCTTTGTACAAGAGCTGCTTTTGAAAATGTTTGGCCCTTCGCCATTTGGGGAAGGGTACAATTTGGGCGGCCTCATCGTGCATTGAGGAGGCCCCACGCCAGGGCCAGACCGAGAGTGATAATATGAGATTCCTAAATTACAAGGAGAAGTCACATGTACTCCAGATGTTTAAGCAAAAAGTCATTGCAGTGGAATGGAGCCTCAATTTGGTTCTTCAGGATCTGGTTCAGGGTTAGAAGAAGCAAAAGAATATGGAGATATTGAAGAAGCTCTATCTGGCTGGTATAAAATTTCGACCTTTTATCCTGCTACATTAATGGTGAAACTGTCTTGAGGAAAAGAAATTCTTAACAGCAAAGGCGCATGGGATGGACTTTGTGTCGATCTTCGGATCTCTTCAAAGCTCAACCTGAAGATGTCCTCTGTGTGAGGGCAGGACTCATTCGGACTTAGTGGGAGGAAGCTCTTTGGCCATTTATAGTGCTGGGTTGGATTAAGTTGGCTTTGGCCAGAAAAGGACGCATTTAAATAAAGACTGGGGTTTGGCTCTAGGAGGGCCCTGTGGTGGGAGGGGGGAAGGGGTGGGTGGTTGGGAGAGGTCAAGAGGACCTAGGGCTGTCTCAGGGGTAACATGTGGGTTATAAGGGAGCTGTCTTGGGTTGTAAAGGGCCGGGTTTACTTTAAGGTTTGACTAAATAGACTTATTGGGGGAAAGGGGATGTAACAAGGAAAGTAGTGGGCTCAGAAAATATTAAGGGAGGGAGCTCCGAGGGAGAGCTATGGACTGCTGCTGGAAGCACTGCCTGAGACTGTTCGACTATTCAACCTGTATGGAAACTGGACTTGCTGTCTATTGCTAGTTTGTTTTTTTTTTTTGTTTGTTTTTTTATGTTTTAGCTCTCCTTGGAGTAATGGATTTTCTCGGGGCAACTTTCTATTAACGGCTACTGCTCAGATTCTTGGGTTCTGTTAGGGAGTTTGGGGGCCACATTGCGGTTCTTATAAATTAAGTGGGGCTCTGGGGGGATGAGGAAAGTGGTTCATCCACGACTCATTGAGATATGGTGGGTCGGTCTTGGGACCGGGGGAAAGTGGGGTGGGGGTTGGGGAGAGGAGAGAGAGTCCCAACCCGGGAAACTGTGGGAGTGGATCCTGGCTAATCTGCATTCAGGTTTGGTTATCTAGTAGTGCACTCATTACATGGCAATATATAATATTATTTCCTGGAATGTCAAAGGTCTAAGGGACCGAAATAAAAGATTGACAATCCTGAGGTACATCGAGCAGCAAGGAGCTCACATTGCAGCTCTACAAGAAACACATTTATTGTCGGATGAGGTGGAGTGTTTAAAAAAGCGCTGGGTAGGCCAGGTTTATGGGGAGGTCGAGGAGAGCATCGAAGGTCTAATTTTAATAAATAGGTCGTGTCCCTTGAGGTCAGTCAGGTGGTAACCGGCAGGATGGGGGGAGTTTTGTGAGGGGCAACCTACGGGCAGGCGGTTGTGGTAGTGCTCTATTTATGGGCCAACTCCACCGACCCTGAATTTTTGCCTCTATAGAAGAAAATATTGCAATGTTCCCATCATTGTCACTGATATTAGCAGGTGATTGGAATCTCTGTTTTGACAACAAAAGAGACAGGAGACCTCCTGGTAAGGGCCCTGGATCTAGAGCCCAGGCAGCGCTGGCTAGGTTTTTAGAAGTGGCAGGCTTGAGTGACCCAGCTAATTTGTTTGGGGATGGGAGTTCTAAGATGACATTTTATTCAGCGCCTCATAGGGTTCATACTAGGATAGATTTTTTTTTTTGGTCAACAAGGAGGCGCTAGGGGGGATCAGAGCCTTCTCGACTGAAGGTAGAACTCTCTCCGATCATTCCTTGATTCGGATTCAATGGGAACCAAAATTGCTGCCTACAAGGCCTTTCAGGTGGAGGCTGCAAGATTGGCTATTAACATCAGAAGGGAGAAGGGAAGTGCTTGAGGGGGCTCTGCAGGAAATCATTGGGGTACAAATACCCACATTGACAAATAAGAAATTAGCTTGGCCCACATGTAAATTTCTGTATTCTATGGCTGCTAAAGCGCTTGCTGATAAAGTGAGAGTGATTAGAAAGGCAAAAGAGGAATTTTTAGAGGCTGCTATTAGTTCTCTATCACAACAAGAAGGGACCTCAGAGGAAATAGATATGGAGCTTAAAAGTTTAAGGAGGGATCTCTCGGAGATTCTGTATGGCAAGACTGAATTTTGGCTAAATAAGATTAAGGCTAAGTATCTCCTTCAGGGGGATGTGCCGGGGCGCCTTCTAGCTGCGAGGATTAAGGAATGGGAAGCCTCCAGGACTATCAGCTCGATTTTTCATGAGGGGAGATTAAAAACGGATCCCCAGGATATAGCTGAGGCTTTTGCTTCTTTCTTTGAGGAAGTATATCAGAGAATCCCCTCGGGGGGACAGGGAGATAAGAGAGTATCTAGAGCGTATTCAACTTCCAACTTTGGACCCTACCCTGGCTAAGAACCTGAGGCCCAATAACTTCCTCTGAGATTATAGAGGTGGTCCGTCTCTCCCTTCAGGGAAATCTCCGGGGCCCGACGGTTTAACAGCGAAATTTTATCAAACCCATATCCAGTCTATTCTCCCAATTTTAAAGGAATTTTTTCATACTATTATGCGGGAGGGTATTAATCATCTTCCCATATACCAAGCATATGTTACACTAATACCCAAACCTGATAAGCCGAGGGATGCCATGGGAAGCTATAGGCCTATATCGCTGATAAATCAAGATATCAAGATACTTACAACGATACTGGCCAACAGGATAATTAAGGTAGCTCCAAATTTAATCAGCCAGGAACAGGTTGGTTTTATGCCAGGAGGAGGGCATTAGATGCATGAAATTACATCATATTATAAATTTTGCCTCAGGCTCTGGGATTCCCTTGGCCCTGATCTCCCTAGATGCTGAAAAAGCGTTCAACAGAGTCTCCCATTCCTTTTTGTTTAGAACAATGGAGAAAATGGGGTTCCCAGAGGGTTTGATTAGGGGCATCAAGAACTTGTATGCAGCACCCACGGCTAGAATACTATGTAATGGCTATCTTTCAAGAGAATTTCAGTTAAAAATGGTACTGGCAAGGGTTCCTTTATCACCGATTTTGTTCAACATCTATTTAGAGCCCCTATTAAGGTCGATCAGCAGGAGGTCAGGGTCCAGGGAATTGGGATTGGCAACATGGAGCTTAAGTTTTCTGTTTTTGCAGATGACATTTTGCTCTACCTTCAAGATCCAGTTTCTTCTTTTAGTTATGTTAGGGAACTTATAGAACAGTATGCTAGGGTATCTAACTATAAACTGAACCTTTCTAAAGCACAAATTGCTACCCCTGACTCCGCATGTATTTAGGGCAGATTTTGCTTCCATGGGGGTTCAGTGGAATAAGGATAAGTTAAAATATCTGGGTATTTGGATCACTGCGGATCAGACAGTGGGTGCGGATACTAATATGGGGGGAATTATTTCGGAGATCTCAGGGGATGTCGTAAGGTGGAGCAAGCTGCCTCTGAACTTTGCAGCAAGATTAGGTATTATTAAGATGAATATTCTGCTGAGGTTGTTGTACCCGATCTACTTGGCTCCTTATGTCATCCCGGAAAAATGGTTTAAGATTATTAGGAAATTGGTGTTGGGTTTTCTATGGGGTAATAAACCCACTAGGATTAAATATAGAGTCCTGTGTAGGTCCTTGAAGAGGGTGGAATCAAATTGCCTGATCTTCAGGCTTATTATGTAACAGGCCAGTTGGGTCTGATGGCTCAATGGGCAAGGGACCTGGAAGGGAGAATACCAACGGTTTGGTTACAACTTGAAAGGAAGTGGTTGAAGGATATAAATTATTCGCCTGAATCATTACTATATGCTGGGTCTAAAGCGGTGCAATGTAAGGCCGAGGAAGGAACCCTATTAGGAAGTCTCTGGAAGCCTGGTGGGCATTCCTTACCCTGGGAAAAGAAACTCTCAGGTCAAATCTAGGATCAGCCTATTTTAAGGAACCCCAGTTTGACTATTGGAGGCCAGGTGCTTGGCCAGAGGTGGGTCAGTTATTTGGAAGGTCTTGCTTTGAGAGATATGCAGCAGAATGGGAGAGTTTGGTTGCCACACAATGTGAGGCTCTGCCCTTTTTCAAAGGTTACAGCTCAAACAAATGATTGCGGGGTTCGGGGAAAGGGAGTTCACAGATAGCTCCTTTTGTGGGAGTGTCTGCAAGGGGCTTTCAGTAGAACTGGCTTGCTCTCACGGGTATATAAGCTACTCTTGAACTCCCGTAGTGATAGTGACTTAATTTCTATTGATTATTGGGATAAAACATTGACTCCTAGGCGTAACTGGAGTTCTATTTGGAAAGCTATTAAATATTTGGTCATCCCCAAGTATAGAATCACACAGACCTTGGTAGTTCACAATTCTTTCTATACACCTGCTAAACTTGCTTGAGGGGTCTGAGGCGACTGATCTTTGTTTCAGATGTGAAAAAGTAAGGGACCTGTTACATATCTTATGGAGTTGTGAAAAAATTCATCTGTTATGGGCGAGATTAGACAGGGACTTGACCCCAGCCTGGGATATTATGACTATGTTACACCTGAGATTTGTATTAGGGACTACTCCCTATTGAGGGCGCCCAAGGTTTCACTTAGCTTTAATGGGATCATTAGTTAAAGCGTTTATTTTAAGCCATTGGAAGGATGGCCAGATATATTTATATGAGCATTGGGTGAAGGATTTATTGAGGTCGCTGGCTAGGATCAAAAACCATCTTATGTCTGAAGGTAGACAGGCGGTGTATGTTAAAAGGTGGGCTAGCTTAGAGGCAGCTTACCTATAGCCTGATTTGAGCCTCTGAATAGAGGCCTGTATGTGCTAGGGAAGCTGCTTGCCACATTTGGTGGAGTGGGATGTGGTACCAAGGGGTTGTCATACGGCATATTGGGACTTTGTTTTTACTAATAGGTTCCCTATAGATTGGAGGTATTATTAGGTGGGATTGAGTAGGGGTTTTTATTTAACTGGAATGGAACGCAGATCTAACGAGGAATGATAGTTGGGGGATGGTTAATCCCCTTGGTTTGGGACTCTCTCTCTCACAGGGGGTGCTCTGGATACCCGAAGGGATTGAGCAGGTTTGACTTTAAATTGAGATGCTTGGTGTTCTTTTTTTTTCTTTTTTTCGAAAATGAGGGTGGGTAATTAGTGTAGTGAGACTCTGAGGGTTAGTAGTGTATTATTTACTAGCAACTGCTATTTAGCTAGCTGTTTTGGGTCATTACTTAACTGTGGGCAAAGTTTTTGGGTGGGTATCCAGTGGGTTTGTAAATAGGGGTTGTACATAGTTTGCACACTCAGTTTTTGGAGTGTGCACCCGAGGTTCCGGGTTTATGTGTTTGTATGTCTCACTAATTTTGGAAAATAAATAAACCTTTTCTTTAAAAAAAAAAAAGTGCAGCTGCCTGCCAACAGCCTTTTTCTTCTACCTGCTGAGGGCCTGTTGCTGTTTGCCATTGCAGTTGGGGGCCAGCATCTGCCCGGTGTCTCCTGATAGCTGCTCCCCACTGCTCCCTGCTTAGCTGTTCTTTCTGCCTACATAGAAACATAGAAACCTAGAATTTGATGGCAGATAAGGACCGCTTGGCCCTCCTAGTCTGCCCATTTCCCTACCTAACGGATAAGCTGCAGATCCTAGTTAACCAACAGCCTACTTCCTCCTACCCCCCCCCACTAGAATTGCCTTATGTCTTCCCCATGCATTCTTGAATTCCCCCACTGTTTTTGACTCTACGGCCTCCTCAGGAAGGCTGTTCCATGTATCCACAACCCTATCTGTGAAGAACTACTTCCTCACATTACCTCTGAGCTGTCCCCCCTCTATCTTCAAATTGTGCCCCCTTGTTTTTGCACATCTCTTTTTCTGAAAGATGCTACCCTCTTGGACTTTGTTGATTCCCTTGAGGTATTTGAAAGTTTCTATCATGTCCCCCCTCTCCCTCTTTTCCTTGAGGGTATACATCTTTAGTTCCTTTAGTCTTTCTTCATATGTCTTCTGATGCAGACCCTGCATCATTTTGGTTGCCCTCCTCTGGACAGCCTCCACCCTGTCTATGTCTTTGCAGAGATGGGGTCTCCAGAACTGTACACAGTACTCCAGATGTGGTCTTACCAACTGTCTGTACAGAGGGCCAACAACTTCTTGTTTTCTACTGGTGATGCCTCTCCCCATGCATCCTAGTGTCCCCCCAGCCCAGCCCTCCTTACTCTCACATTGCTGGCCCACCTTTAGGTAGTCTGATATGACTACCCCCAGGTCCCTTTCCATTTTTGTTGTTGTCAGTACCTCACCCCCCATTGTGTACTGTTCCCCTATGTTTTTGTTTCCCAGGTGCATTACTTTGCACGTCTTTGCATTGAATCTAAGTTGCCATACATTTGACCATTCCTCCAACCTTGCCAAGTCCCTTTTCATCCTTTCCACCCCACCTTGTGTATTAACCCTGTTGCAGATCTTTGTGTCATCTGCAAAGAGACATACTTTCCCTTCCTGTCCCTCTGCAATGTCACTTATAAAGACATTAAAAAGGACTGGCCCCAGTACTGAACCCTGCGGTACCCCACTAGTAACCCTCCTTTCTTCACTGTGGACTCCATTTACTTTTACCCGCTGTGTCCTGTTGTCCAACTAGTGTTTTACACAGGCTACCACCCTGGGACCCACTCCCAGGCTGGGTTGTTATTTGGTCTGCTGCATCGGTTCTTCCTGTTATTTCTTCATGCATGTTTGCATTTCTTGTCTGTGCTTTGCTTCTGCTGTTTCTTTTTGGGTCTCTCAATTACCTTGGGAATCACAACCTCACCAGGATCAGCTCAGAACCCTCACATACCATAGGTTCAATGCCCTCTCATTCCTAGTTCTCAGCACATTTACATGCACCCTCTGTTGTCTAGGCTGGAAGTATAGCCTAGAGGTTAGAGCACTGAGCTGTGAATGAGCTGGTTCATCCAGCAGACCTAGGGTTGATTTCCACAGCCTCCATTTGCACACTGTGTGACCCTGAGTGAGTCACGTAACATCTTTATGCTCCTGGGATACACCTGTATATGCGCTTTGGCTCAGTGTGTCTTTCCCAGTCAAAACAAGTACTCCACAATCACCAAAGGCTCACCAGTGGACTAGTATCTTTGAGATTATCTGAGCTCCTTGCTCAGATTTCTCAGGCTTTGTATCCTGCACTCATTAAGGGCTCCACACCTTGTCACTGACAAGGGTTCAGAGTCCTCCAAATGTCTTCTCAGATGATATGCACCCACATACATCAGGATACCCCACAGAGCTCCCTCCTGGAGCGAATTAGCCACGCGGGCACCTAAAGGTAATAAACTACCTCCAACTGCAGCACCCTTGTGAGGGGGGGGTTAGCCTGTTGACATGCTGTGCACAACGACTGCCCCACCCACCCTGGCTCGGCATTTCCTTTATAGGCACTGTCTAGTGACATCACATCCTGTTGGTCATTTTTACCAAGTCCCCACTTCTCCATTTGCAGGTTATACCTGCTAGCCACTAGAGGAACCCTCTGACCTCTCCACCTCAGTCTCCCCACCTGAATCCCCTCCTACTTCCTGTAACCTTTCTACCTGATTAGGCTACTTCTCTCCCTACTCCCACCTCTGCCCACACCCAGCCTGCCACTAACCCCGGTAACCACTAGGAGTCGCTATTTCAATCTGTTTTCTGGCCCAAACTCAGCCCACTTTAAGTCACCTAGAACCTGGATCCCTGCTCTCAGCTAGGTCCTATCCCAACTGCCCTTCCAGGATCTTGAACCTTGTACCCTGTCCACCAGCGTCTGTGACAGTACCACTACTCCAAAGTGGTATCTACGCTTTCTGAGGGCCAACCAAGATACTTGAAACTCACTGCCCTGCTATTACCAAGGCACTATGCTTGGGCACCACTTCTTCAAATGTCTCCCCCTCTTTTTCATGCTAGTACACACATCCCAGCAGCCAAACATCTCCCCTGGCCCACCTGCACCAGCACCCTCAACTCTCCCTGACTTGGGCAGACCCCACCCTACACTGTCCATGTACCCTGGCCCACAGCACCCACCCTCTGGAAACCCTTCCACTGCCTACCCTACCCCCACATGGCCACTACTTGCCCTTGCCCTCCCTACCCTTCGAACACTGTCCATTCCTTGTACCCACATGGCCTCCTTCCCATCCCTGGGTACCCACCAGAAGCTTACATACTACCACCCCCTGATCAGGGCCTTGGTCTTCTTACTACTCCTATCGGGTAATATACATCCAAACCCGGGCCCAGGCTCCACCAACCCACTAGCTGGGCAACATGGCCTCCGCATAGCCTCCATGAACATATGCAGCTTAATGAAAAAATTTGATGTCCTCCAGTGCTGGGTGATGCTGCATCATCCAGACATCATAACCCTGGTTGAAACCTGGCTGTCCAAATCCACCCCAGACTCCTTTGTCTCCCTTCCAGACTATACCTTATACCACGAGGACCGAGTAGGCAAACGTGGGGGTGGCTGTGCAATCTATACCAGGGACACAATCATCGGACAAGCACTCCCTGCCCCTGCTCTGGTAAATGGAGCCCAGGCCTTACCCTAAAACTTGCTCCTGACCCCTTCAGAGGCCCTCTATATCTCACCACTGCCTACGTTCCCCCTAAGAACCAGAACCTGTCACTGATATCTTTAACAGAGTATCTTGCGACCCTCCACCACAAGGTGGAACAAATCCTAGTGGGGGACCTCAATGTGAATTGGCTCAGCACCTCCTCATCCACTACCCAAGATTCTTTCACTGCCCTAGACACGACACAACTCATTTCCCAACCCACCAGAGTTAACCCAAGGAGAGGTGCCAGTACCCTTCTGGACATTGTTATCACCAACCGCCCCAATAAAATACATAACATCCAGGTACTCCCAGACTCACTAAGTGACCACTCCCCTATCCTATTCCTTTGGATGGTCCCCACTCCCAAACACACAATCCTGACCACACCCCACAGGCGCCTCCACCCTGGTGGCCTGAAGAAACTGAAGCAATTTCTCACCCAGATCAATTGGTCCCCCATTTACCATGCACCCGACATAGATACTGCCCTCACCTTTTTCTTCCACACCTTAAACAAGGCTTGTGACCTCTTTGCACCCCTCACTGGAAGTTGACCAAAAAAAGTAATGCACCCTGGGTTACCCCTGCCCTACTACAAATGCTCAAGAATAGAGATAACCTCTGGCACCTTGCCACTGAAATGGGCCGGTTGATGGATAGACAGGCCTACAATGCTGCTCGGACAAGTGCACATGGGCCATCCGTAAAGCTAAGGCCGGCCATTACCAGGCCACCCTCACCTCCTCATGGGGGTGTGCCCGGACTTTCTGGGACAATGTTAAACAACTAAATGGGAAACCATGTTCCCCCTCATCCCAGCTCACAGTGGATGGCACCACCTTCACCAACCCTGCCTGTATAGCTAACCACCTAAACACTTCCTTTACTGACCTTAGCTCCGCCCTCCCTAGTAATTTCTTTGATCCTTCCCCTAACATACCTCCCCCTGACCTCCAGCGCCCCAGTTTCCATCTGTTCAGGGTGTCTGCCGAGGAAGCCAGACCACTCCTAATTAAAGCATTTAAAGGCAATAGCCTCAGTAGCAACTCCCTGGACCCCAGTATTCTCTGGCTGGTGCTGGATGAAGTCCTTGCCCCACTCACCAGCTTACTCAACCGATCTCTCTGTCTGGGGCAATTCTCCACTGTATGGAAAACAGCCATAGTCACACCCATCCATAAAGGAGGTGACAGGTCTTCCACCGGGAACTACCGACCTATCTCCATCCTTCCTCCCCTTTCCAAAGCCCTGGAAAAAATTATGTCCATTCAAATTACAGAATATCTTACCAAACATAATGTCCTATGCCCAGAGCAGCATGGCTTCCATGCTGGTCACAGGACCGGCACTGCACTAATCGAGTTTTCCAGTTTCCTACACTCCTCCCTGGATGCTAGCTCACTTGTCAGTGCAGTGTTCATTGACCTCTCAAAGGCTTTCGACACTGTCTCCCACTTCCTTCTGCTGAATGCCCTAGGCCACACTAGTTTCTCCACTGGCCCTCTCGCCTGGTGCTCAAGCTATCTATCCGCTCGCTCCCAATGTGTAAAAATCAATGGAACACTCTCTGAAACTCGACCAATCCACTAAGGGGTACCCCAGGGCTCCATCCTGGGGCCCCTACTCTTCTCTATCTATCTAAACACCCTACCTAATGCCTGCTCTTTCCATGTCCCTCTAGAACACTCTGCAACAATCATATGATGATGCTGAGGCTTGGTTTAAAGAACACAGACTCATCATTAATCTTAAAAAAAACAAAACAATGTTTTTTGCACACCCCCAAAACAAAGCCCACAACTTTCCACTCCATATCCTCCCTAGTACCAATCAACCGCTTGAGCAAGTCTGCTCCTACAAATACCTTCGGGTCACCTTCGACTCAGCCCTCACCTACCACACCCACATTGATGCCCTTGCATCCACCACTAACACATGGCTTGGCATCCTCTACCACCATAAAAACTGCCTCCTACCTGACGCTCTCTGACTGGCAGTTACTTCCTGAGTACTGTCCCTTGTTGACTATGGCCTGCCAGTCTATGGTGCGGCTGACACAACCGCCCTCAATAAAATTTGGCTCACCCTAAATAAGGTCTGCAGACTGATTACTGGTGCCCCCCAGGCTCACACATACTTGTATTCTCTATGAGGATGCAAAATTGCTAAACCTTGGTGAACGGATACGTTATCAAACCTGCCTCCTCACAAAGAAAACTCTACTCGGGCTATCCCACCAGGGGTGATAGCCTCCATCCGCCATACCCAACCCTCTATCACAACCCGAACTTCAAGCAAGATCAGTCTACTGGTCCCCAGATCGAGGACCACCCACGGACAGAGGGCCTTCTGCTATAGAGGCCCATCTTGGTTTAATGCTCTCCCTGCTCCTATCTCCAAAGCACCCACAATCTCCACCTTCAAAACTGCCCTTCGGGGCCAACTGTTTAGCACCCTCAGCTGTGCCTGTCTGTAAATGGCTCATTGATCCATCCACACTTGACAACGCCCCTTAGGCATCACTCAAACTCACACACCCCCACCCTCCCCCATAGCCTAATGCCTCTGTTATTACTAGCATGTTCTCAGCTATACCATTGTAATGTCTATCAAACTGTTTAACATGTATGTTGTATCATTGTAATTGTCTACCCAAATTGCTTAAAATGTACACCACCACATTATGTAACCCTAAGTATGTGACACTTATGCTGTAACCAAAACTTTATTCTTCTGTTTGTTCTAAATGTGACGTGGTGCCTTTGGAAATGAGCCCCTGGCTCAAAGGTTGTAAACTGATGTACAAATAAATAAATAAATACATGTCCTTATGTGTTTCTCAGTACTCATATGTTGCCTGTTGTGCATATCTTACCATGCAACCATCAAGGACAATACACCTTGCAAGTGTTCATGGCATCTTGCTTAGCAAATGACAAGGTCGCTGCATCTGTATTGACAAGAAGGTAACTTTTTATTGTAAGTGTCCTTAACTACACTGTAACTACTGTATAACTATGCTGTAACTGCACTGTAACTACTGTGTAGTTACATGTAAATACTATGTAGTTGTTAACTAGTTTCACATTTGCTTGTTGTGTAGTTACACACAATTTGCACAAAGTAACTACACTGTAACTGCATTGTAGCTATTGTGTATTTACATGTGACCACTATGTAGTTGTTAATTAGTTGCACATGTGCATGTCATGTAGTTACACAACTTGCATACATGTGCAACTACTACTATCTCCCTTTTGGCACAAATCAGTTAATTCTGACAAGTGTAACTACACATGTAATAGCTGTTGCAAAGAGTAAAAGAAAGTCTATTATACAATGGCAAGAAAAAATCCTGGACTCTGATAGGTCAGTCTTGGGCTGGACCCATGATGTTATCCCAGTACAACATCATGGGTCTACTCTTATCATAATGGAGCAGCTTACTCTCTTTTTTTGCATCTCCTCTTAAGAAACAAAACTATTTTTCCACACTAATAAAAACATTCTTTAAAATTATTTTTTTAGTTTATATATAACAACGAGTCATTGTATAATAGCAATAATGTCCTCCAGGGTGTGTGTCGTTTGGGATAACATCACACCTCAGTTGTTGGACGCACTTGGCCTGCGGCCTCGTGCCCAACCACCTGAGGCGTGATATTATCCCAGCACAACATTCACCCTGTTGGGCATTATTGCTTTATTATGCAACTACCACTCTATGTCTTCTGGCATTAGAGACTGCAGGGGGGGCCAAGCAGCTGGATTGGGACTATGGTGCCAAAGAGATGCCCTGGGGTGAAATGATGACTTGATAGGGGTCCTCCCTGTCTGGTCCCCATACCCAAGGGCTCCACCTTTAGTGGGCAGCCTACTCAATCAGCCTTGGAGTCTTATCCAACCTGGGTGGTGTTATGCAATGCTAGGTCCATTAGAAACAAGATGGCATTAATTGCTGATCTTGTTGGATCATCAGACCTAGCTTGCGTCACTGAGATCTGGCTGGATGGAAATGCTGGCCCAATTCTTGAGTCAGCTGTACAAGGTGGTTTTTCAGTGATACACCACCCTAAGCTGGATCATAGGGACAGGAGTGTGGCCATTTGTTTTAAAATGGAATTGGGCCTGATAGATGTTCCAGCAGGGCAGACAAGATCCTTTGAATGTATCCTGGGTGCAGGTGGAGGGTGGGTGCAAAGTTCTTCTCATCTGCTGTCCACCCAGAGACGGGAACCAATTTTTGCAGAAAGTCACAGACATTGTCGAGATGGTGTTGGAGTCACCCAGATTTTATTTATTTTATTCAGTCTAGGATTACAATTACCTTTGAGCCAAGGCTCTTATGAGGCTTCTCAGATTGATGGTGCTAGGTGACTTCAGTGCCTGGATTGATAATGAACTCTTGCAGTTTGGTCAAGACTTCCTCCAACTTATGATCTCATTGGACTCCTCAGAGGCAATTGCCTCTGCAACCCATAATTCTGGGCATTCACTGGACCTGGTCTTCCTCCTGGGTATGGAGATCTATGATTTGGTGGTGGAGCCAGTCGGCTAGTCTGACCATTATACTATCAGGTTCAATTTCCCCAAACCCCCTCCCTTATAGGCCTGCCTATATGGAGATGGTTCGGTACCATCCTTTAAGTGGAGTAACCTCAGATGGCCTGATGATGGTATTGGACCTATTGGGACTTCTGACTACTAGTATGGGTCCAGAAAACCTACTGTAAGCTTATAATATGGCAGTGGTAGTGGCTCTGGACTCCATTGCTCCTGTTCATGTTCACCCCCTCATCCTTTGCCCTCGTTCCCCTTGGTTCGATGGGACCTTGAGGGAGACGAGGAGAGGGGGGCAAAAGATGGAGCATCACTGACAGAAATCTGGCCTTGATGCCAACAGGCACAGATTGATGGTCCATTACTCAGACTATCATTCAGTGATCTTACGTAAGAAGGCAGTATTCCTGTCTGGGGAGATTGCCACTGCAAGGAACCAACCTGCTCAGCTCTTCCAAATGGTAGACGAACTGTGCAATCCAGCCTGTCTACAAGTTCGGAGAGCATTGTCACAGGATAAGTGTGATGAGTTTGCTTGCTTCTTTGCAGATAAGGTTGCTGACATCAGGTCAGAGCTCCACTCAGCTAGCTCCAATGGGCAGGGCAGTGATCAGTTATAGGTTTCAAAACCATGGTTTTGTTGGTCCTCTTTTCATCCAGCCTGCAATCGTGGATGTCATAGGGATCATCCAGAGTATGTGGTTGACTTTCTGTAGTCTGGACCCAGACCCAACTCACCTCCTTGTAGAGTGCATTGAGGTTGTTGGCCCGGTCCTGGCTGAGATAGTCCAGAGGTCACTTGAGATGAGTGGGTTTCCTGACTCCCTGAAGGAGGCGGTGGTTACACCTCTCTTTAAGAACTCTTCTCTGGATCTTGACTGTCTTGTCAGCTACAGACTGGTCTCTAACCTGCCATTTGTGTGCAAGGTTATTGAGAAAGTGGTCATGCTGCAGCTAGATGATCATCTTACCATCCATGACATCTATGATCCTCTCCAGTCTGGATTTGGGAAGAGGCACAGCACTGAGACCACCCTGGTTCGGGTGCTCAATGATCTCCTGATAGCGAGAGATTGAAGGACCCATTCCATCTTAGTCCTTCTTGATCTCGCTGCAGCATTTGATACTGTGGATCATGACATTTTGCTAGAGCACTTGTGGGTGATCTGTGGACTATCAGGTACAGTCCTCAGATGGTTCCATTCATTCCTCACTGGTAGATCTCAGAGAGTTACGTCAGGAATTTATTTCCTCTGATGCATTCTTTCTACCATGTGGGGTACCCCATGGCTCTGTGCTTTCGCCTATGTAATTTTCGGTGTACATGCTGTCATTAGGAGACATTATGAGGTGGTACAGTTTGAGTTTTCACTGCTATGCAGATGAGACTCAACTATACATGTCCTTTGCTCCTGCCCAGGATGATAAAGACTCAGTGTTTAACAACTGCCTCACTGAGATCCAGGGCTGGATGAGTGCCAACTGGCTGAGGCTGAATCCTGACAAGACTGAGGTTTTGGTGGTGGACCCAGGTCACCAAGTAGAGGGGTCTTCAGCAGAGCAGGCCTCTGGGGTCATGCTTAGGGGTTGCCAGCTGATGTCCTCTGAAAGGTGTGGAGTCTGGGTGTTATTTTTGATGAGGGGTTGACCCTGAAGTCCTAGGTATCATCTGTCATCAAGATCTCATTCTATCATCTGAGGAATATTGCCTGGATTAAGCACCTGGTTCCACCCGGTGATCTTCTGACTTTGGTCCATGCCTTTGTGACCTCCCACCTTGATTACTGCAATGCCCTGTACCTAGAAATCCCGGGGGTTGATATCTGGTACTTGCAGCTGGTGCAGAATGCTGTGGTCAGGCTGTTGACTGGGCTTTCTAGATTTATCCATGTCACATCTGTGCTGTGCAATCTGCACTGGCTGCCAGTTCAGTGGTGGATCACCTTCAAGGTTGGCTTGCTAACCTACAAGACCCTATACAGACAGGGATCGAGTTATCTGCAAGAGTTCCTCTGTCTCTAATGCCCCACTCCAATTGCTCTGCTGTGCTGAGGAGGGATTGCTAGTGATTCCCAGGGTTTGTTTGAAGACTTCTGGAGCCTGTGTATTCACTTTTCTAGCTCTTACCCTGTGGAATTCTCTACCTCCTCAGATAAGGGGGTGCCTGACTCTGGAGAGCTTTAAATCTGCTCTCAAAACTTATTTATTTTCTCTTACCTACTCTGATTATCAAGTCATGGATTCTGATGTTTTAATTGGTTTTAAAATTTTATGGTTTTAGTTGTAAATGCACTTTGATATTCTTTGAATTGTGTTTTATATAAATAAAGTTATTATTATTATTATTATTTATGTTATTTGTTCTTATAAGGGCAACTATACATGTAATAGCTATTGCAAATTGTAACAGCAAATCTATTGTGTAACTACTATGTTACTACTTTTGGCATTTTTAAATCTGTTCTTACAAGTGTAACTACATATAAATGCAGGTCTTGTGCACTGTGTCAACTGTCTATGTCTATCTGACATTTATTTAAAAGGTAATCACACACAAAATTGTTAAAGTGTAATCAGAATGGTAACTAAAATATGAATGCAATGTAACTTCAGTCTGCTACAGTTAAATGTACTGACTGGCAACTCTTTAGATGGTGTTCCATGTCTGTATTCCAGTTTTTCATGGACTTACAGGTTAGTAAACATGCAGTCTAATATTGTGAATTGATTTGTAACTGTACACAAAAATATTTAATTTGCATAATTACTAACTGACACTATCACAGTATTGTGGCTAAGAAATAATGGCACTGTTTTCACAGTTAATGCCTAGGTAACATGTATTTGCAGTTGCACACACTTAACATTTACCAAATGTCAGTGCTGTAGCTGTGATGTAAATTCTCATTCAGAAATCAGTCCCTCATGAATTTATTGCTTACTAAACATGCAATTTAATATTGGACCCTATTTACATGGGCGGCAGGGAATGTGCCAACTGTGCATTCCCAGGCCTGGTGATCAATTGCAGCCATCCAATCAGATGGACTGACCAGGAGCAGACTGGATCCTATACTGTGTGTGGAGTGGAGAATTTTGGGTTATGGGTGGTCTTCCCATTACCGTTGTTTTTCAGTAAGGGGACCTATTGGTCTGCCTGAGTTTATCACCTTGCCCCCAGCCTCATGGTATAGTCAGAGGGCTGGGGTAGCTTGATGTAAAGGATGGTGCTATGGTAACCACCCCATTCAGCCAGTGGGAAAGGCATGTAATGGCTAAGGAAGGGTCCCTGCCTGTGTATCTGACACCACCGACCACCACTCCACACAGCAGATCGGTAATAAAGCATGGTAGGTAGCCATGCCCCACCCCCAGCCACCCACCTGGGTAGTAGCAGGACAGGGGTGTGGGTGTAGAAGAGGTGTGGGTCAATGCCACAGAAGCAGCACATTTCTTAGTAACCACAACACTGTTACAAGATAATAAGTAATTATGTAAATGATTTCTATTTTATAAATAAAGAATGTGGTTGTATAGCAATTAACAATATTAGATTGCATGTTTATTAAGCAGTAAGTTCATGAAGGAATGATTTCTGAAGGAAAACATACATCAGAACTACAGCATTGACATTCAATGTAAGTGTAGTTACACCCTTCTTCTTATGCTTTATTGTAAGTGTCAGTTTCTGCATACTTACTTTGCAAATACATGTTAGTTAGTCATTAACTGTGGAAACAATGCAACAGAAGAACCACATTCCTTAGTAACTACAGCACTGTTAAACCCTTTTTCTTACACTTTATTTTAAGTGTCAGTTTCAGCGCACTTACTTTGTAAGTACGGGTTAGTTAGGCATTAACTGTGGAAACAATGTCACAGAAGCAGCACATTCCTTAGTAACTACAGCACTGTTAAAAGCCAAAAAGTAATTATGTAAATTAATGATTTTTTATTGTATAGCAATTTACAATGTTAGATTGCATGTTTATTTTTAGTTTTTTTTTTTTTGGTTGCACGGTATACAAGTGGTAGGTCTGGGATTCAAACCCAGTTCTCCACGTTTGCAGGTCAATGCTTTTAACCACTATGCTATGCTTCAGTAAGTTCATGAGGGAATGATTTTTGAAGAATAATTTTAAGTGTCACTAATTACACTGTAACTGCACTACTATGCAGTTAACTAGTTTCACAATGCATGTTGTGTACTTATATAACTTTAAATGTGCTGCTTCAGTGAGACTGATCCACACCTCTTCTGCAGCCATGCCCTTGTCCTGCTGCTGTCCAGGTGGGTGGCTGGGGCATGGCTACCCTCGGATGGGAGTCCTAATTCTTCTGTACCTAAGACTAAGCTGTCTCACTGTACAATGTTGAACAGTCATAAGACTGACTGACTGAACATCATGTATATTGCACCCACACTTTAGTTGCTACTCTATTGTGTTTCAACTGTATTCTTTTACTTAATTGTACCTAGCTGTACTCAATATATTCAACTGTACCTTTCTCTGTTTATGTAAGTGTATTGTCTGTATTACCTATATGCCATCTTTATGGCCTGGGTCATACCTGAAAATGGTCCATTGGATCAGTGCACCTCCCTAGCAAACAAACAAACAAACAAATAAATAAATATGTACCTATCACCAATCTGCTGTGTGGCATGATGGTGGGTGGTGCCAGATACACATGCAGGGACTCTTGCTTAGCCATTACATGCACGTGTTCACCACCATGCCCCAAACCCTCATGGTATAGTCAGAGGGCTGTGGCAGCTTGGTGTGAAGGATGGTGCCATGGCTGACACCTCATTCAGCTAGTGGGAAGGGCATGTAATGGCTAAGGAAGAGTCCCTGCATGTGTATCTGGCACCACCCACCATCACTCCACACAGCAGATTGAGACATATATTTATTTATTTGTTTGTTTGTTTGTTACCGGGTAGGAGCACTGATCCAATGGACCATTTTTAGGCATGACCCGGGCCATAAAGATGGCAGTCTTCAATCCAGTCTTTTATAGTACATCACTGTATCAGCATTCACTTGGTGATTGTTCAGGCTCTCTCATCGATGTCATGCGTTAGCCCCATGTCACTTGATATACTGTACCTTACACTTGAGCCAAGTCACTTATGCAGCTCTGAGGGTGGAGTCACTAAAATGAACTAAGTAGCAGGCTTTCAGAACTGTTAGTTCTATGTTGCAGTCAATTTAATAAGTTCTGGCTGAGGCCTGTCCAGGTTTGAATGCAACTAGGTGAGAAGCCTTATAGCCAGTTAGCAGAGAGTTAATTACTAGACACCACTGCAGTTGTATGAGTGGGAAAGCTGCACTCCATGAAGGATATGCTTTCCCATAGCATGTATCTGTTTAAAACCTTCTGTTCCATCATATGTAATGACAACACAGTGGTAGCGCACCAGGACAGCAGTTGAGAGGGGCCTTGGTTTGATCCCCAGTATTACAAATTGTTTTCTTTCACACAACAATTTATGTTGTTAGCATGCAACTCTTTCTGGAATGCTTTTGCCCCACATGTGGAATGCTAGTATGGTGGCAGAGTACCAGGACAATAGCTGGGAGGAGGGCTTGGTTTAATTCCCAGTACTGAATTTTTGGTTCTCGCTACAGTTGCTGGCATGTATCTATTGTATGGAGATATGGTTAGATGTCATTTCTGATATCAGTGGTAGGGCTTTCAGGGCTTGGAGTAGGTTTTTAGACCATGGAACTGTTAAGGATCCAGGAATGAATAACATGGGAAATGTAACTGTCCCACACCATTAATAATCACAAGGGGGGATAATGGATGCAGATCAAACACAGCTCATGAGACTACATTTTCAGCCACATGGGTGTGGCGTGCATATTTATGGAACACATACAAACAGAGGAGAGAAAGAAGTAAGTGCTTCAGCTGAGACTTGAACCCATGCCACCCAGAATACAGTTCCGGTCACACTAACCAGCTGCACCACCAAGGCAACTGGAACCTGGGCTGTCCCAGAGCACACATTACTCTTTCTCCAGTGCACAACCTAGTGCTGAACAAATAATTACTACATTTTCAATCACATGGGTGGGGTGTGCATATTTATGGAGCACATACAAACAGAGGAGAGAAAGAAGTAAGTGCTTCAGCTGTGACTTAAACCCAGGCCGCTCGGAATACCATTCCGGTCATGATAACCAACTGCACCACTAAGGCAACTGGAACCTGGGCTGTCCCAGAGCACACATTACTGTTTACATTACTCCGGGTGGCCTAGGTTTAAGTCCCAGCTGAGGCACTTATTTCTTTTTCTCCTCTGTTTGTATGCATTTCATAAATATGCACACTGCACCTATGTGATTGAAAATGTAATAATTATCTGTGCAGTACCAGGTTGTGCATGCGAGAAAGAGTAATGTGTGCTCCGGGACAGCCCAGGTTCCAGTTGCCTTGGTGGCACAGCAGGTTAGCGTGACCAAAATGGTATTCTGGTCAGTCTGGGTTCAAGTCCCAGCTGAGGCACTTACTTCTTTCTCTCCTCTGTTTGTATGTGTTCCATAAATATGCACACCCCACCCAATTTTTTGGGGAATTGAGTTCTTCTGGGATCCTGCCCAGTTTAACCCTGGGACCACCAGTGGGAATCTCATTAGAAACATTGCAAAATATCTAGAAATATCTAACCAGGTCTTTTTCTGCAATTGTATGTGTGTGTGCTTGCATACATGTACATATTTGTATTGTGCAGCATCTGTGTGCACATTGTTTAGCGTGTATATATGTAATTTCATACTGGTTATTTTACTGGTTTGCAGACAGAAGAAGGCAAGTTTTGCCTATCTGGACTGTCTGCCCGCATCAGTGGGTCAAATGTACCCCACCTGAGAATAGGTAATAATCAAGTTTTATTTTAAATATGTGAATGTTACTGCTCTGTACAATATCAATTGATAATGCATTCCACATTCTTCCAGCTCTTTGGGTAACGGTATTTAATCTTCTATTATTCTTACACTGGTCTAATTTAATTTGGCAGTTATGTGATCTACTGTAAATCCTAGCAGTTTATTCTGTATTGATTACTCTTGTGCATCTAGTTTCAAGATTGTATAGATCCAAGTGCATCAGCCTTTCCTCATAAGATGCATCCTTTAATTCATGGATTAACTTTGTAGCCCTACGCTGCACCCTCTCCAATCTATTCACATCCCTCCCCAGATAAGAACTCCACAACGGTGTACTGTAATCCATATGTGGTCTAACATATGCCTTACACAGCAGCATTATGCAATTTGTAGTCCTGCAGACAAAGGCCTTTTTTATGCTGTTTATTAGATAATTCATCCTCTGTACCAACGTTGTACAATGACTGTTAAAATCCAGATCTCCATCTATAATTATACCAACGTCTTTTTCAGTGGTTATTTTTTTGATTTTATTATTTCAGTGGTATTCCTGTCCAGTGTTATTCTTTGCTAAACGGAGTGTAGAACATTTTTCTATACTAAACATCATGTTGTTATTTTTGGCTCATATTTCAACTTGCTATATAAAACTGATGCGTCCATACCTTGGTGCCACTCAGTACTGTTGGTACCTTAGCTTTTGCACTTTCCTAGTTTTGTGTCACTTTCTTTTGTTATATTTTAGCAAAAAAGGGGTGATCTATTTTTTCATTCTACCCAATTTGCATTCACTGTAAGATGAGCCTGTTATCTATTTCAAGCAGGTGATCACCAGGTTTGAGAGACAGAGTCATAAATGGAGTGTTGAAGCTGTCAGCTGACAGCTTGCTTTTAGGCACAGTAACTATGTACATTGCTGGCTTAGGAAAGAGGGCCAGCGGAGCAGCTGAGATGAAAGTGCATACTGCCAATGTAACTCATTTGTCTTTCTTGAGGAAGTTACAAAAAAGCTGGGCAGGGGAGGCGCAGTTTATGTAGTACAGTTAGATTTCAATAAAGCACACAATACCAGTTCTTAAGCTGAAGTCATTTGGAATTACAGGAAATTACATGTAGCACAATGGATAGAGAGCTGGTTAAAGTAATTACTTACAAAAACATACTATACATAAATGCACAAGTTAGGGTTGCAGCACAAAGAGACAAAAGCAGAGAAATGCAACACTAGGGTAAAACATCCACTGGGCCATGTTAAATCTGTGGTACTGTGTTCCTTGTGATTTGAAGGATCACGCAACACAGTATTAATGCTTCCCTAACTTTGGCACCATGTCTCCTAGCACTGGTGTGAGACTATTTTTTCTCTGCCTGGATAGACAGTGCTGAAGGTAAGGCAACACCAGCGGAGTGTTGTGTGAGTGTTCATACCCTGAAGAATGTGACACCAGATTCAATTAGCCTCAGTGAACTTTTTACCTTAGTGTTGCATTTTGCTACTTTTGATGCTTTGTGCTGAAACACTAACTTTGCATTTATGTACTTTTTTGCAATGCATTTTCTGTCTTTTTGAGATGGATAGTACCTTGTGCCTGTAGCTAGTTTTGTATATATGCAAAGCAGATATCCAGTGGGTCTTTGCCTAGACCCATGGCTTGCTTTATGCATAGCTCTGTGGACCATACTTAAAGCAGCTTACCTGTCTGGTTCTGTCCCGGACCTGCCGTTTGTTTGTGCATGGCACTGTGGGCTATACACAAAGGAAAACACTCAGGTAGTGAATCGGACCTGTAGCTTGCTTTGTGCATGGCCCTGTAGGCACTACACAAAGAAGATGAACTAACAGCTTGTGCCCTGGACCTATAGCTTGCTTTACACATGGCCCTGCAGGTCATATATGAAATAGCTGACCCATTAATCACTCTCTGAGACCCATAGCTTGCTAGCAAAGACAATAATCCATTGGCTATGCTTTGGACCTATAGCTGATTTCATACATGGCCCTGCAAGCCATATGCAAAATGCTTGACCTGTAAGGCATAGAAGCACAGAATTTGTCTTCAGGAGATAACCACTTGGCCCATCCAGTCTGTCCAGATGTTGTTTGACTAGTCCTTCTCTGCAGACCCTAACTGGTTTCTGGTGACCCTCCCTTCTACCTACATATTTACTAAAATTTCCCTATGTCTATCCCATGCATGCTTGAAACCCCCCACTGTTTTTGCCTCCAGCACTTCTGCTGACAGTCTGTTCCAGATATCCACCTGTCCACCACCTTTTCAGTAAAACATTTCTTCCTTATATTTATCTTAAAAATCTCCCTCCAGCTTCCTCGCATATCCCTGGTCCTGGTGCTCTTTATCATTTGAAAGAGACTCCACTCCTGCACCCTGTTCACCCATATGAGGTACTTGCAAGTCTTTAGCCTGTCTCCTCTCACTCTTCCAGAGTGTGTATATGTTGAGATCCCACAGTCTGACCTCATAGGACTTTTGGTGCAACCCCTAAGCCATTTTAGTTGCCCTCCCTTTGACTGCCTCTACCCTGTCTATGTCCTTTCTGAGGTGCTGACTCCAGAAATGGACACCATACTCTGGGAGGGGGTCTCACAAGTGAACGATGCAGTGGTAACACCACCTCCACCCTCCTTCTGGAGATACCCCTCCCTGTGCACCCCAGCATCCCACTAGCCCTTCCCACTGCTTTATCACACTGCTCTGCCACTTTTAGGTTGTCAGTTGTGAGAACCCCAAGGTCCTTCTTCTTCTTAGGTGCTGACAGTACCACCCATCGGTTACTCAGCTCCTGGGTTCCTATACCCTAGAAGCATGATTTTGTACTTTTTGGCATTAAACCCCAAGTGGCATTATTCTGACCTCTCCTCAAGTTTTCCAAGATCCCTGCACATTCTCTCAACCCCCTCCTGAGTGTTGATCCCATTACAGGTTTTGATATTATCTGCAAAAGGCATTCCTTCCCTTCCAGTTAAACATAATATATAAACATAGAAATATAGTATTTGTTGGCAGACAGAGGCCACTTGACCTACCCATTCTGTCTATTTTTCCCTACCAACATTATCACCGCAGACCCTACTTGATCTCTGGCTCTTTCTACCTCCCCCCATTCCTTTCCACTAAGATTTGTTTATGCCTATCCCATGCATTCTTGAATCCTACCACTGTTTTTGCCCCCACCACCTTGGCTGGTAGGTTGTTCCAGGAATCCTCCATTCTTCCTGTGAAGAAGTACTTCCTCACATCTCTCCTGAATCTCCCCAACTTCATAGCATGTGCTCTTGTTCTTGAGCAGCTTTTTTCTGAAAAATACTTTCATCTTTTACCTTATTTACCCCAATGAGGTATTTAAAGGTCTCTATCATATCCCCCCTTTCCTACTGTCTTCCAGGGTGTACATATTGAGTTCCCTTAGTCTCTTCCTTATAGGGCTTTTGATGCAGACCCTGCACCATTTTAGTTGCTACCCTCTGGATCACCTCCACTCTGTCTATGCCCTTCCAGAGATGTGGCCTCCTGAGCTGCACACAGTATTCAGTAATCAGATTACAGTTCTTCTGCAATGTCACTTATGAAGACATTGAAGAGGACCGGTCCCAGTACCGAGTGGTGAGGCACTCCACTGGTTAGTCTCCCATCATTAAAGTGAGTTATGTTAGCCACCACCCTCTGACACCTATCTGTTAACCAGTTTCTAACCTAATTCACCACTTTGGATCCCACCCCATGCTACTAAAGTCCATATAGGCCACATCTACTGCCATCCCCTGATCTATTTCCCTGGTTACCCAGCCAAAGAAATCAATCAGATTCATCTAGCATGACCTCCCTCCCCTCATGCATCCATGCTGCATGTGGTCTTGCAGTTCACTGGATTCATGATACTCTACTAGCCTTTCCTTTAGCAGGGTTTCCATCAATCTCTCCACCAATGAATTGAGACTGACAGGCCCATAGTTGCAGGTTCTCAGAGTTTCTCCCAGCATATAATTGCCCCACAGAAGTACTCACAATTAATGCATATAACAATCATCGATGTTTATAAAAATTGTTATATGCAAATGATAGTGAGTACTTCTGTGGGGCAACTGTATGCTGAGAGAGATGCTGAGAACCTGGAACTGTGTTGCTGTAAAAGGGTTAGCCATGCTCTCTCAGTGTACCTCACTCTATTCACTGAGTGCAGATAACATAGACTTGGAACAGGCCCATAGTTGCTAGCCTTCTTCCTGTGGCATGCCCCAGTACCTGCAGTTGCTTCACACAAGGTAATTAGGGCCATATACGAAGCAGCTGACTCATCTGGCAGTGCCCCAGACTTGTGGCTTGCTTACTGCATGGCCCTGAGGAAACAACCCATGTTAAGGTCATGAGAAAAAGAAAATCAAGGTGGGAATCAAACAAAGTCCATCTACATGCATAGTTAACTTTTTTTGGGGGGGGGGTGGACACTTTCTTCATATCTTTGAACCCTTGGGGTGCTGACAGAATTAGAATGTATAGGAATTCTGGACTGATATCAGTCTGTGGCACAGCAAGGGTTAAAAGATGGCTTGTGGTTTCCTCTATTAGATGGTAGTTGGCCAACGTTGAGGAAGAGCTATGCCTGAAGACTGCCATAAGACCTAAAATATCCCTTTTGGAGCATTAGTGAGGGGTGGGGGAAGCATGGTAGGTGGCAGAGGGTGGTTGTGAGGGGGGGGGGAACTGACAAGTTCTTTTGCTTGGTGGGAGAGGGAGAGAGATAGAGATGCAGCAGCACCAGTATTGATAGCATGGATGGGCTCCTGACGTCTGGTAATTTTAAACAATGAAAACAGTGTACAAGCACTGGGGAGGTGGAAGAAGAGAGAGACACACACACACTGGTGATAGCAGCTGTGACAGGGATGGCCCCCAACCACTGATCATATGAGTGGAGCAGTGTTGGCTTCACTGTTGGCTTCATACCTCTGATAAGGGCAATTTATGCATCGCTAACTGTTCTGAACATGTAAGAAGGTGGTGGCATGTGAATTGCTCTTATTTTTGAAAGAACTGCTCATGTTCATGTATTTGCTTCTATCTAGGCAAAATAACGCTACTGGGTCATGATGGAAAATACAAATATTATTGTCTAGTGCACTTATCAGCATGTCAGCATGGCTCAGTTGGTAGCACATCCGCCTCTGGACCAGAAGGTCATGGGTTCTCGTCCCACACCAGGATTGGAATTGCACCTAAAAATCGCTGGCATCCGAGTGCAGTATTGGGGGGTGCTGTACTGCTGGGGTGTGCCGTCCTTCGGATGAGATATTAAACCAAGGTCCCTTCTGCCCATCCTGGTGTTGACCTGGTGGGTGTCTAGTTGGAAGTAAAAGAACCCAGTGCACTCTTCGCAAAGAGCAGGGAACATTCCCGATGTCCTGGCCAACATTCCCCCTTCCCATAAACTGGTTCATGCAATTATCCAGGCTGCGTGTGGGTGATGATGTGTGATATGGCTGCCACCACACATTCAGTCACTTCACTACCAGTCTAGCATTGCTTATAAAGTGCTTTGGGATGCCGTGTATGAAAAGTGCTATATAAATGCCGATTCTTCTTCTTATCAAGTTATCAAAAGCTAAGCAAATCAATAAATAAACTAAATTTTACCACAACTGAATGATCAATAGATCGTGGCCCAGATATTCAAACTGCACCCAAAAAGTGCGCAATAGCAGGGGCAAGCACAAGTCCATTGCACCCATGTGCAAGAGGCGCGATATTCAAAAACTGCGCTGGCCAAGATGCGCCTACAGCCGACGACTGAATATCGCACCACCTGTGCCATGTAGCACAACTAGGAAGGGGAAACTGAGCATATCTGATGCGCCATAGTGCAACAAGGGATGTTCAGCTGAGCAGTCCAGATGCACCATAGTGCAACCAGGGACACCCCCCAGCAGCAGGGTAGCAATGCAACAGCACAACCAGGGATGCAGGGGCCCACCACCCATGCCACAGATGGGCAGAGGAACACACAACAGAACAGACATCATCCCCCCACACCCCATGCACTGCACAACTGGGGGAGGGCTGGAATAACCACTGGCCCATGGAGATCAGCAACAAACCCACAGCTGGGCCATGGTACCCCATCACACCCCCTGGCAAGCTGTGACCGGCACACAAGGAGGGCCGACCACCCCGTACCACACCATCCCACCAATGCAGAGCACACCCTGTACCGTGTCCCCCAGACACCCTGCCCAGGAGCAGCGTCCACCAGTGCAGGATACCCCATGCATGCCACCACCCCCACTGTGACAATGCAACCCTGTGCACCACAGAACCATGCAAGGCAGACCCACCATGAGCACCCATCAGTGGGTGGCAGCACATGGCAATGCAACGATTGCATACAAGTGCCACCACGCATAGCCCCCCCCCCGAGGTACAGCTGAGAGACCAACCATGTGTCGGCACACGAGGTACCTCATATGTGACAGGGCATGCCCTGGACCCCACCACCAGTGGTACAGCACCCTGCACACCCTCCCAAGGACACACCCTGACCCAGCACTGGCAACAACAGCCAGCGCAGACACCCACAGTGGTGCATGGAAGAATGCACCACACTGGATGCAACACAGTGCATGGACAAACACCCACCCATACTCAAGGGCACACCAACACAGGGACGCATTAGCGGGGCAACCAAGCCCCCAGCATGGGGTCATGGAAACTGTGTACACACGGCCAGCACTCCTCCATGGCACAGGAGTGCCAGCCATCCTGCGCAGGCACTGTGGAGCTGTACACCACCAGAATTTGCCCAGAGCACAAGTCACAGACAGTGGTACACATCCCCTGCAACACACACAAGCCACAGCATGGAGGTGGGACAACAATAGCGGAGGCCGCAGTGTCACCCGAGGCAGACATGCACCACACCAGTGACAGGAGGCAACCCAGCATTGTGACGGGTACAGTGGCTGTCCTGCATGGACAGCCACCACTGACATGCCAGTGGACCGTGCAGGTCACAGACATGCAAGGGTGTCAGCTTCCCAGGCCATGGACGGGCTGACAGGTGCACCATGGACACAGAGCATGCACCATGGACCACTGCACACAGTCATCCAGTGCACAGGGAACAACACACACACCACTGACAGTGACTGATAGCTACTCCAACACCATACTCACTTCCCCACGGCCACACACACATGCCCATGACTGCACCACCCCTGACGCCATGCACACCACTGCAGCTAAGCACCTATAGCCCACTGCAGATCAGAGACCTCCACAGTAGTCAAATCAAAAGAATTGTATTTAAAAACATCACACAAAACTATGTACAAATATTTACAAATGTTTGGGGAAGGGCCACAAACAAGGTGGGGGTGGGTAAGGGGCAGGGGTGAACAAATGGTAGAGGGAAGGAGGGGTGTGAGGGTGGGTCCAGGGGGCTAGGGTAAATCAGGGGCATTGTGAAGCTCAGCGGGAGTCCAGCTCCCTGCTCCGGCTGCTCCTCCTGCTATGACGCCACCTGACCCCCAGCCTGTCGATCCTTTGCAGGATTTCCAGCGACGCCCTGGCAACAGTCAGTATCTCCCGCAGTGCCTTCCCGATCGCCTGCAGCCGACATCCACCTAGGACAAGGGAGCAGAGTCAATAGGTGTGAATGCACAGCCCCATACAGCCCACCCACTGTGCATGGCATACGGCCGTGGGACATGCCTCTGTGATGGTGTGTGACCACCCACAGTGATCGCGTCCACAAGACCTGCCCACCCAGGCACAAATAGCCATGTGGACCGCTGCACACACCCCCCCAGCCAAGCCCTGCACAGCACCACCGTGGCTGTTTAGTGACATGGCTATGTGGTGCGAAGGCAGTGGCACAGCCATGTAACTGGTGCACGCATGGACACCATTGCTGCACTCCCAAACATGCAGTGCCACTGGACAGTGCTGACTGTAACAAGTTGCGTGCATGGCAGTGGTGTCAATGGATGTTGGCCATACCCCGCTGCCCACCCTGTTACACAGCATGCAATAGTAATCATGGATGTAAGGCACTCACCATCATCAGGCTGGTCCCTCTGCCTCTGTGGACCTTCACCCCTCCTGGAGTGACAGTCTTCCAGCTGGCGCCTCCTCTCCCTCGCCAGCCGTCGCTCTTCTGGGCCTAAGGTGCAAACATGGAGTGAGGAACATCAGTACAATCCTGTAGCAAAGTTCCCCTGCCCCCATTTGTGTGAAATCCCACACAGCCAGACCCACCACCCACACCCTGATAACACCACCACAGCCAACACCAGACAGTCCCCCCCACGTTCCAGACACGTGCAACTGTGACACCCATATGGAAGTTAAAGTGTATATGTTACACCTACCTCGCCGTGGCACCTTGCCCCTCCTGGCATGTGCCCACAGGCGGGCAAGCAGGTCCGTGTCCCTCCGCTTCAGGTCTCCATATCTGTGATGGCACTGCTCCACCATCCACCCCATTTCTGTGGCCTCCTCCAGGGCGTTGGCCACCTCCTGCCACACCTGACTCCTGGACCTGTCCAGGGGTGTCTCACCAAACAGTGGGCCAACAAGTGGCTCCACAATGGCAACTAAGTTTGCCATTTCTATCTGGCTCCACTGGGAAGCTCTCCTCTGCGCCATCTCTCTTGCTCGGTAGGGTCAAAATGGTGCTCTGCAGCATGGTTCTGCCACATGCAGATGCTGCACAGTACAGTGCTGCCATTCTCTATTGCACTGTCACCGAACAGCGCGATAGTGGTGCACCCATGCCTGAAGCATGGTGCCAAGGGGGCAATGGTCGGGCACAGGGTCAAGGGTCTCTGGCGCACGGACAGCCACAGTGCAACTGGAACCCAATGCATGTAGCGCAATTGGGTGCCTATGTGCCACCTCCAGTAACGGCTTACCGTGCTGTTGCCCCAGTGCGCCTATGATGCCCCAGTGCCACAGAACCATATAGGTGAACATCACTGTAGCGCCACTGGCACAATGGTGGCCATGCCCTGCATTGCCTCCCACGCACAACACATCAGCAGCATGGCAGGCACCTGCGTCATCAACCCGGGCATGCGCAGTTAGGTGTGTACTGCACATGTCACAGAACTGCGCCCTTGGCTCAGCACGTTCAACACAATTGCGCAAAGCGCAAAAGCGCGATATTCAACCGTCATATGCAAATCAGTTAATCAGCCATTCAATGGTGCAGCACTGCAATTTGCATCCACTTAAAGTTGCGCCTCGTCTCATTTGCATGGGTTACACTATAAAAGTGCGACATTGGGCTGCACTGGCCATAGTCAGTTACTGCAGTCTATTGGTGAGTTGCATGCTGTTTGGGAGTGTGGACTGTGGATTTTGGGACATGCATGGGACTGCACAGTCACAGGTAACAACTTTCATTCTCACAGGCAGAATCATGACCGAGCCAGTTATGGGCGAAGAGGAACAGAGTTGTGGGAGGAGGAGGAGGAGGCCAAATTTCACAAAGGCCGAGAAGGATGCCCTGTTTGAGGCCTACCTGGACCAGGAGCTGTTTCTCAGCGGATGCCAGGGAACACCACAGGCCCGTGCTGCTGCATGGGAGGAAGTGGCGTGTGCTGTGAACCTGCATGGCAGCCACCAGCGCTCTGTGCAGGAGTGCAAGAAGGAGATGAGCACAGACAGAAGGAGGATTAAGGAGAAGGTGGCTGTCATCAGGGCAGCATGATCTGTAACAGGTGGGGGACAGCCAGAGGTGCTACACCTGACCCCACAGGAGGAGAGGGTTGCTGGCAGCATGCAGCGTTGTGCCATTGAGGGTGTTCCGGGTGGTGGATTCCAGATGGGTGGTAGCCCGTCACTGCATGGTAGGTCATGGTCTGTCTATTGGGGGGGCAGGGTAGGTCACATGCAGTAAAGCGACTGTTTTCCCTCACAGATCCTGAGCATCTGCATGGGTCAGTGGTGGTGGGCCTCTCCACTGAGGCCAGTCAGATGGAGATGGAGGAGGGCCCATCCACCTCCACAGGAATACATGGCTCAGTGCGACAGTGGGCCCACCTGGATGTCCAGACTGATGTTGTTGGAACAGGTGCGGAGGAGGCCCTGCCCATGTCCCAGCGTGCCAGCATCCATGGATGCCAGCATGCTGTGTCTCGGGCTGGTGCCGGGTCCATCACCGATGATGATGTCACTAACGTCATGGGCAGTGACACGTGTGTGCCACAGGATGGCCACACAGCAGGTAACATCATGGCCATGGCTGTGGGTGGTGCCGCCGTGGAGGCACGAGTGTCATCACAGTCCCAGTCTGTGTCTGTCAGCACCAGTGGGGTAGCACTGGTGTATGTACAGGACAGTGGGACTGTTGTGGCCACTGCATCGGCACCAGTGAGCAGTGGGGAGTGGCAGCCAGAGGGGCAGCATCAGCAGTCGGCCAATGGGCTTGGGGTTGCAGTGTCAGGGAGTGGCATCAGTGCACCACCTGTAGACATGCCCAGGCCTGGTCCTGGTGTGCAGCTCCCACCCTCAGAGGGTGCTGAGCATCAAGGCCGCACACACCCTGAGGGACAGAATGCCGATCAGGCAGATGACCTCTTAGATGAGCACACCCGAATACTGCAAGCATCAGTCAATCGGCAGATGTGGCTTGTGACAGTAGTGGATGCACTGAGTGCGGCTCTGGAGTGGGCAGAGGAGCATCACAGCAGAGAAACCACTCTGCTCCTGGCAGGGATGGACTGTCTGCGGGAGGATGTGACCACTGCCATTGACAGACTGACACATACAATCACAGCTGCCATGGCCACAGGGGGCACACAGTTATTTGCCTATGTGGCACAGACACCACGCAGTGCAATGTCCACCCCCATTCCCAGCATTGTGCAACACCCTCCTTGTCGACACAGGGTTCAGCTTTTGGCATCCCGAGCACGCCTGGTGCAGGCATGTTCGGTGTGCTGCAGACCCCTGCGCAAGCACGGTCGTGTTCACACAGTGGAACCCCTGGGGGACCATCGGTGCCACCCCATGAAGCCAGTGGTCAGCCTGTCAGTGCTGGCGGGTCTCGGTGGGGCCACCCACGCCGGGGCACTGTGGCGTGTGACTGACCTGTCTCCCACTGCGGCTACTGTCTGATGCTGCCCTGTGTGCATTATGTCGTTCAGCGGGCAATGCACGGGTGGGTACCAGGCTCTGCACACAGACACGCAGTCCATCTGCACACCCTCCCAGCTGCTGTCCACAGTTGTGTGTGCATGATGATGCCTGCATTGCGCTGTACACCAATGTTCAATGGTTCCCAGCATCTGACACACGCACAATGACAGGCAGTGGGCGTGGTGGTCTGTGGACATGTGTGTGGCTAGGGGTGGTGTTCTGGGTCAGTGTGCCTCCTACCCTTTCTGCATGTCTGGTGAATTGTGTGTGTGTGTGTGTGTGTGTGTGTGTGTGTGTGTGTGTGTGTGTCTGTCCATGTGCCATGTTAGACCTCACCCATCCCTGGTGGTCTGTGTGGTTCCATGCACAGCCACTTCCCTTGATGGCATGCACCTCTGATATGTGTCCATGTATGTTTGTGGGTTGTGCCTTAGCCACTGGTGGTTGCACATGGCCCCATGACTTACCTGGGTTGGCTGAAGTGCTCCTCCGTGATGGTGTCCCAGTGCAGCTGTGCCAGCCGGAGCAGTCGGGGATCCCATTGCCCAAGGGGGAGCTGCCCATCACCATTGTCAAAGGTGCCCTCATAGTCCCCATTGCTGTCCCCCTCTTTGACCTGTATGGCTATCCCACATTCATTGGCCATGTTGTGCAGGATGCAACAGGCCAGGAATAGCCTGCAGGCCTTTGAGGGGCTGTACTGTAGGGCACTGCCGGAGGTGTCCAGGCAACGGAAATATGCCTTCAGCATCCTGAACACCCGCTCAATGACATTACGTGTGGTGGCTTGTGCCTTATTGTAGCATTGCTGTGATGGGGTTGCGGGCCGCCGGTATGGTGTGATCAGCCAGGGACGGAGTGTGTATCCACTGTCACCTGTGTGAAGAGGGTGGAGGTTAGTTTGGTGATCAGCATCGCCCTGCCCTGGGCCATGTATGCCATTACCCATGTCACCACTGACCATGTCCCTCCCAAGCCCTATGTTTGTCCATGTGGTTTGCATACTCACCCATTAGGTGGCCAGCGGGGATGTCCCCACTCTTGAATCTGTGACACAGTGCTGACTGGTGCCAGATGAAGGCATCGTGTGCTCCCCCAGGGTGCATGGCACAGACATTGATTATGCACCCCCTGGCATCACACACCACCTGGCAGTTGATGCTAGCATAGCCCTTGCAATTCATGTATGCAGCCCCCTAAAGGCCAGGTAGTGTGTGGATGGCCACATGGGTTCAGTCTATTGCCCCTAGCACACCAGGCATATGTGCTACCCTGTGGAACTCCTGTATGTTTGCTGTGCACGCCGCCAGTGTGCTGGGGAAATGGATGTACTCTGCAGCATGTGGCAGCAGTGCACTGAGGAATTGGGTGAGGTGGCATGACACGGCCAACTGGGTTATACCTGTGGTGTCCCCTGTTGGTCTCTGGAAGGTACCCATGGCGAGCAAGCACATGCAAGCTGTCACTTTAGTCTCCACTGACAGAGCATGGCTCCGTTGTGTGGGTGCCTGCATCACATCACTGCACAGCTCACAGAGCTGCCTCAGAATTGCCCAATTCAGGCGGTACCGGCACATGATCTCCGTATCACTATACAGCTCGAAGCTGGTGTGGGCTTGGTACTGCCTGTTGGGGGCATACCGCTGATGGGCCCTTCCACGGCCGTGCCTCCCTGCTGCCCACCTTCTCACCTCCCTCATTACTGTCTCCATCTGGATGGTGGCACTGGCCATATTCCTGGCTTGTGTTCACCCCCCCAGCAGCTGTTTCTGTGTTCCCCCTGATGTCCTGGCTGCTACTTCCCCTGCACTGGGAACACCTGACTGTGTTGGCCTCACTGCTGTGTGGCACTTCCCCCTTCTGCACTGTGGCTCCCCACACCTTCCCCTGAGCCTATGGGTTCCAAGTGCCCTTTCACTGTCCTGCCGTGTGTGTGTGTGTGTGTGTGTGTGTGTGTGTGTGTGTGTGTGCGCGCATGTGTGTGTTGTCTGTGTGGCTGGTTATAGTTCTGCAACCTGTGGCTTCCCTGTAGCGTTCTTGTGCCTCTCCCTTGCTCCTTTTTATTTTGGCTCATTTCCGCTATGTCGCAACTTACGCTGGCTCCCCTATTGTGCATGGTGCATATTGTTGAATATCACATTGCGCCATTTATGCATGGTTCCTCCCCCTTCAGTTGCACATATATTCATTATCATTGCACTATTGCTCAGCGTGATTTGGGGTGGCACAACTGCCTCCCGCTGAATATTGCAGAATGGCACATTTTCAGACTTGTGCTGGCGCAACCCTATTGCGCATGGCACAACTCTTTTGAATATCTGGGCCCATATGCCTAAATATATGCTTTTGAACATTTTCTGAAAATCCATCAAGGAATAGCCAAGCTATAAATGACTGAAACTAATGAATTAACATTACGAAGTAGAGCTGGTGGAATGCAGAACTCCACCAGCGGGATCTGTGCAGAATGAAAATTCTTCTTCCAAAACTCTTTTTTGAATTTCTGTTTTAATTCTGCAAAATTTCAGAAGCATTTCTATGTAAACTGTAGAATACCTCTCTGTGGGTCACATAAACTATGGAATTGTTTTGCACAGATTCCATAAAACAATCCACATTTTTTAAAACTACAGATTACTAATCTGTACAATATAAACAAGTCAGCTTTCAAAATTTCTGAATTCTGCTACAAACGGAATTCCACAGAAAGATGTGGAATTTTTTGAAATTCTACAGAATTCTGTTCTGTCAGATTTTGAAAAATCTACACAGCATCATTTAGGAGTCCATCTAACCCTTTAACTACAGTTTAATAGGACTTATAAAATGGCAAAGATAAATGCAGAGACTTCATTGGATGACAGCCATCACATGAAAGTGCATTAAAAGACTAACAATGCATGGTCAGACACGGGATCTCATTACAAAGATTAAGACATGACAAAATGGCATGCCTGCCAAAATGTTTTGAAAACAAAATTTCTAACAACCATATTGGTAAAGGTAAAAACCTTTTCCCCCATTACTATCCCTTATCCACAAAATTATACCTGTAAGTGCTTTTATAAGTACCCAACCTATGTAAGGGAAGGGAAGGGATAAAAGCAACAGAACAAAAGAGTAAAGAAGGAGGAGAGGAGGCACTGTTGGTCACCTTAGAGACTGGAAATGGCACCACAATCTGCACAGGGGATGCATAAGACCCCCATCTCAGGGGGAGGGCATGGATAAGGATATGATAGAAGGCATCATTAGGATGGCAGAGAAAGGGGAGATACTGTTGATGGGGGATCTGAATATGCCAGATGTTAACTGGAGCACCTTTGCTGCAGCCACATCCAAGAGCATGGCCATTCTCAATGCCCTACAGGGGGCATGCCTCAGACAGCTAGTTTGGAACCCACTCATGAGGGAGCAATCTTAGACCTCATACTCTCAAATGGGGACAGTGAGAGGATCTCAGATCTAGAAACGGGTAGCCAGCTGGGAACACGTGACCACCAAACAGTGTGGTTCACGATAAACTCAGCTACAGAGTCAAGCCATACAAAAGTGAGGGTACTGGACTTCAGGAGGGCTGACTTTGGCAAGATGGGAGAGTGCTTTAGAAAAGCACTGGCAAACAGGCAAGAAGGAGCGGTGGAGCAACAATGGGGAAACATCAAAACTGCCATCACAGAGGCAATAAGCCTTTGTGTGAAGCAAATAAACAAATCAAAATGAAAGAAAAAAACACTATGGTTCTCAAAAGAGGTGGTGGGGAAGGTGAAGGAGAAAAATATATCATTTAAGAAGTATAATGAAACACAGAAGGAGCAGGACAGAAAACTGTACCAGTTAAGGCAGAAGGAAGCAGGGAGGGAAGTCAGAATAGCAAAGGCCCAAACTGAGGAAAAGATAGCCAACTCGGTTAAGAAGTGGGATAAAACCTTTTTTAGGTACATCAGGGAGCATAGAAAGACAAAGGGAGGGATAGTGAGGCTGAATAGAATTGACGGTGGGTGGGCAGAGAGGGACAGTTAAAAAGCAGGGATACTGAACAAATTCTTCTGCTCAGTCTGCTCAGTATTCACAAAAGAGGAGGAGGGGGAGGTACCTAATCCAATTAACAGAAACACTCTGGATAGGGGGATCAATTCCAGTCCTGTCACAGAAGAAAGGGTTCTGAGAGAACTCCTAAAACTGAAGGTGAACAAAGCAATGGGGCCTGATGGGATTCATCCCAGAATTCTAAAAGAATTTAGGGGAGAATTAGTGACACCACTAACTACCCTTTTTAACAAATCATGGGAGGTTGGTATACCCGAGGACTGGAGGAGGGCAGATGTGATTCCCCTTCACAAAAGTGGAAGCAAGACAGAGGCAGGAAACTACAGACCTGTCAGTTTGACCTCAGTAGTAGGAAAAATGATGGAATCACTTCTGAAGGAAAGAATTGTTTAATACCTAGAGGCCAGTGGGGCACAGGACCCAAGGCAGCATGGGTTCATGGTGGGAAGGTCATGTCAGATGAATCTAATTGATTTATTTGACTGGGTGACCAAAGTAGTACACCAGGGAGGGGCTGTGTACATGGCCTACCTAGACTTTAGCAAGGCATTTGACACAGTCCCACACAAAAGATTAATAATCAAATTAACCAGCTTGGGAGTGGGTCCCAGGGTGGTAGCCTGGGTAAAACATTGGCTGGACAACTGGATACAGAAGGTAATTGTAAACGGAGTCCACTCTGAAGAAATAGGGTTACTAGTGGGGTACCACAGGGTTCAGTACTGGGTCCAGTCCTTTTTAATGTCTTTATAAGTGACATTGCACAGGGACTGGAAGGAAAAGTATGCCTTTTTGCAGATGACACAAAGAACTGCAACAGGGTTAATATACAATGAGGCATGGAAAGGATGAGAAGGGACTTGGCAAGGTTGGAGGAATGGTTAGAAGAATGGCAGCTTTTATTCAATGCAAAGAAGTGCAAAATAATGCACCTGGGAAACAAAAACCCAGGGGAAGAGTACACAATGGGGGGAGGAGTAACAACAACAAAAATAGAAAGGGACCTGGGGTAATCATATCAGATGACCTTAAGGTTGTCAAGCAACATGAAAATGCAGTAGGGAGGGCCAGGGGGATACTGGGATGTATAGGGAGAGGCATCACCAGCAGAAAACAAGATGTTGGTATCCCTCTGTAAAGACAGTTCGTGAGACCCCATCTGGAGTACTGCATCCAGTTCTGGAGACCCCAATTCCACAAGGACATAGACAGGATGGAGGCAGTCCAGAGGAGGGCAACTAAAATGGTGCAGGGTCTGCAAGAGAAGCCATACAAGGAGAGACTAAAAGAGCTTACTATGTATACCCTTGAGGAAAGGAGGGGGGGCATAATAGAAACTTTTAACTACCTCAGTGGAATCAACAAAGTCCAAGAGCGTAGCATCTTTCAGAAAAAGAGATGTGCAAGAACAAGGGGACACAATTTGAAGATGGAGGGGATAGCTCAGGGGCAATGTGAGGAAGTATTTTTTCACAGAGAGGGTGGTGGACACATGGACCAGCCTCCCTGAGGAGGTTGTGGAGTCTACAACTGTAGGAGAATTCAAGAATGCATGAAATAGACATAAGGCAATTCTTGTAGGGGGGAGGAGGAAGTAGGCTGTTGGTTAACTAGGATCTGCAGCTTATCCTCTAGGTAGGGAAATGGGCAGACTAGGTGGGCCAAGTGGTCCTTATCTGTCGTCAAAGTCTATGTTTCTATGTTTCAACCCCACAACACATTACAGAAAGACTTCAAGCATGAAAATAATTGTTTAAATGTTTAACTGACATTTTTAATAACACTCTGTTTCTTTGTTTATTTGCAGGCCTTTAATCCATGTGCTGTAGTATCCAAGTGCCATCACCACCCATCAGTCCGCCTGTTTGCTCAATCACCACCACTGCCATTGCAATCCTTCCATTGCTGCTGCTGCTTGCCTGTATTACACCTGCCGGTATTATTGAGTTGTATTTAAAAATCCCACCACAAGTACAAGTGCTAAACATACTTTGGGACAAGCATGACTGCTGACTGCAACACGAAACCAAACAACAGCACTACAATAAAGCAAAGCATTATGAAGTGCTAGCTATGGTAGCTGGTAAGGGACATGCTTGCTCCCTGCTCATTCTTTCTAAAACCGGTCACTCTCTCTGATCATTGTCTCAGTCATTAAGAAAGACAGCCTAACAAAGTAATAAAAAAATTTATAAAAAACTATTCTTCAGGGTGCTCGAGTGTGTGTGTTGGGGGAGGATGCAGACACAACTGCCTTGTGGTGACTTTTTCATAACACATCTCCATTCCAATACAAGGATAAGGACTACTTTTCACATTTTTCTATTTAATTTCTATTTCTTTCTATTTATATCAACATATTTTTTTAAACTTTTTATGTGAATTTTTAAATAATTTTTTAACCTAGGGACCCATTTTATAAGAGGAATAAAACACTCTGGAATGTGGTTTGTGTCCTGATAAAAGCATTTCCCAGGTGCTAACGGCACTTGGCCCAAGTGCTTCATGTCTCATTACGCAGCTGGGGCATGCTGTTATCAGGCCAGAAACCACACCTCATCATGTCTTATTCCTTACATAAAATGGTTTTAGGATAGTAAAAATAACAATAGAGAATAATTTGCTATGGTTTTGAAAATATACATTTTTTCCATTTGTTTCTTCTGTTGGATTCAGAAACTGATTCATGGTAGCATCTATGAACAACTGAAAGGTTACAGGCAGAAATTCTAACATTCTCTTTTGTGGAGCAGAGAATTTGGGCTGTCAGTTTTGAAACTGAAATTTACGGATGGCACAGTGGGACTTTTTTTAGATGTACTGATTAAGTATGGCAGGCAGCCATTCAGAATTAGAGATGCAGCGAATTTAAATTCCGTCAGCGAAGTGAATGCAAAGTGGGCACTTTCCATTGCCATTCTGCTATGCGGAATGGGCAATGCAAAGTGCTCACTCTGCCTTGTCATTACCACTTCGCATTAAGGTGGAATGGCAATGCGAAGTAAGTCGAAGTTATTGTTTTTAATGGACTTTGCGTTCCTCATTATGATTCTAAGTAATCCACCCACTTAATGTTTCAGATTTGGCAGCCCCCTCCCCCACACATCACATGGCTTACAGTACCGTAAGTCACATGCTCTTTAGCTAGGCAGGAAGAAAGTGAATTATACAAATAGACACTTTTACTGTCTCCTATGCAGACGGAGAGAGAGAGAGAGAGAGAGAGAGAGAGAGGAGTGTGTTTTGTGGCTGCTGATACTTTGAGATCAGAACCAGGAGGAGATTTGAACTTTGATTTAGACCCAACAGCTTTATTAAAAGCTACATTTTTTTGTCTTTTCTGTCTGTACTCTTTTTTACTTAATTTGTTCTTTCTGTAAATTATATTTTTCTTTCATAGAGGGACATCAGTTGCAAATTATGTCCATGCTGGAACTGCTGCTGGATCACCATAGGATTCCACATTATTTTTTTTTCCTCACACCATGTGCCCCCCCACACCTTCCTTGCTGTGTTATAAAATGTATTCCTCCACCATACCCAGCCCTTGTATGTAATTATGCCCTTTTTTTGTTGTCTTCCATATGTATTCTGAGCAGTGGAAGTATACTGTGCTAAACTGCATGGGTGCAGTTTTCTTTCCAGTCTGTGTATGTACTGCAGACACTGTAATTAGTAAAAATATTAATGTTGTGATTCATGACGTAATCGTAAATCGTGATTTGTGACTGCATTTGTGACCATGGTGATAAAGAAACGCAAATGCCTATGGCTGTACTTCCCCGGGCCCTGATGAGGTGTGGCACAAAACTCCCCGACTTAAAAACACTCATTAATGAGTACAATGGTGGGGTGGTGAAGCAAGGAGAGATACTAAAAAACAGGCTTACAGTACATCCAAATAACTAGTAAAAAAAATGACTGTTGTAATTCGTGACGTGATCGTAAATCGAATTTGTGACTGCATTTGTGACCGTGATGATGAAGAATGTTATTTGTATCACGAGTGACTCCTGATGATGGTCCTGACTTAAAAACGCATATTAATGAGTACAATATTCATGCTGAATTATGCACCACAACTGTCCAGTACTCTGAAAGGAAGCCAAAGAAACAACTGTGACTTAAGTTAGAGATGGAGATTGGGCCCTAAAGAGATGCAAATGTACAAACAGATTAAGATTGCGCTGTGCACTGAAGAGAAGCAGATGCAAAGACACAACACCTAACCAGTGCTCACCATCAGAAATTCAAATCTGGAAAATAATATCTTTGCCGGTTGGGACGCGGGCGGGGGGGCAGTGTACTGCACTGCTGCAGTAAGAGTCACTAGTATGAGTACCAGTAAAGATACCACAAAGAAGTACAAAAAAATTATACAGCTGCAGTGGATAACAGGTTCACATTGTTGAAATTATGTGGCACAATAAAAGGTGTCTGATTTGATGACACGTGTCACACACATGCTCACACACACACTAAGTAATGCGTAGCAAATTGAAAACTTCAGTAATATAACCAATATTTTAAACAAACTAAAATTATGCACTGCTGCACCACAACAATCAGCAAAAAAATGGCAAGAATTATTGAAAATATTACTGTGTGTACAGTAACACAGTTATACAAGAAATATCACCAAAACAGAAAGCACTGTATTTTTCTCCAAGTTAATCTACCTACACCACTGATACACCCCTCCCCCAAAGCACACTTCCACTGTCTCTCAGTACACAGATTGAATGTTGTACATTAACATTCAAAATACACACACAAACAATAAACGCTCGATGATATGAGCACAGGAGGGTTTCCTATAATCGATGAACTAAAGTTTCAGCACAAAAATGACTCAAAAAGGCTTTTTTAGCAGCTTTTAGAAGGTTTGAATCACAGAGAGCTCTCAGAGCAGATTGTCTCCTACAGCTTCCTACACACACTACCCCAAACTGAGGCTCTGCAGAACAATCTAGAGCCCATGTCACCTGAAATCCCATGAATCACTGCAAAATTCGCCTTTGGAGCTTAAAAACAAGGCGAAGTACATTGTTTTCAATGCACTTCACCTTAAGAATTAGTGGAGTAGTGGTTTGGAAAGGCGGAGTAACGCGAAGTCATTGTTTTCAATGGACTTCATGTTACTCATTAAAAACACGAAGTACTTCACTTTGCGTTGCGGAGCACTCCGCAAATTCGCTTTCACTCCGTGTTCCACTTTGTGGAGCAAATTGGGGCCACTTCGCCCATCTCTAATCAGAATGCATAATTTCCCTACCTATTTTATTAGGCAGATCTAATTCTGGGCTGAATTTAAAGGGACATAACATGTAGTGAAAGTTGTGGGATTTTTGTGCCCTTTATAGGGCACTAGTAAGGCTGCACTTGGAGTGCTGTGTGTAATTCTGGGACTACATTAAAAGTATACTGCAGCAGCTGAGATGGTGCAGTAGAGGATAACTAAAATGGGGAGGTTATGGGGAGTTTTTGGACAGGCTATATATGTTTTCTTGGTAAAAAGGTGTAAAGAAGATCTGAGGGCTGAAATTTCAAAACTTTCAAAACTGGGCTGGATGTCTACTTACATCAGTTCTGGACAGACATTGTTGTTTCTAATGATGCTTCTAATGGGTATCAGGCCTTGCACCATCCTCAGATGTTAGTACGAACCTTCATATGACTTGGGGTAATACAAGGAATGCACTCATTAACTGAAGCAGCAAAAAATATAACACCACAAAGCTACTACAAATATAAAAATATTTTATTTACTTACATTTCAAGATAAAAAAGCTGGGCACACATCACATTGCCCTCCCACAACCCGCTACAAAAACACCAGATAGTATTTCATGCTCCTAAATGGCACTTTATCAAGGGTAATTAATCTTAAAGTTCAGGAGGGATTAACCCCTGACAGGGTATGGGTTTACTGAGCATTAATCCACGCCTGGGGAAGGGGTTGGAGTAAAGAGGTGAAGCCAAGTGACTTCAGCCACCCAGGCATGGATAAATGCTTAGTAAACCCATGCCCTGGAGTGGGTTAATCCTCTTATGACATGGGTAATATTACATTAGAGTCTTACCTAAAAAACAGTCAAATAAAGCCCTGTGCACATGCAACTGTGGGTATATCAGGGATTAATTAACGGTCAGGTGACCTGTTTGAGCGAATCAGTAGACAGTATTTTTGGAACCCATGTTATAATGCTGTTTAAATATCCTTTCACACTATGACTTTATCAACAATGTCCAGCATTAAAGCTGAGCTGACTCTTCAGTACATACAGTATCAAAATGCATATCAGAAAAACATACAACTATTACACTAACATACAGCACATTAATATTAAAAGCCATGGTTAAATATCCATGGAGGCATAATTTTAACACAGTCTCAACATAATCAATCATCTTCAGCAGTGGTGCAATTCGAACAAGTATATCTTTGCTCTTCAATTATCCCATTCTCATGGATTCAAGCAGATATATGTTTTTATCCGCTTGTATCAAACTCCATATTGCTGATGCCTCCTCAAGGAACAATGGATGAAAGGTTATTTGTGCACAAAACAGGGGTCCTATAAACTGTAATGAGATAAAAGACATTTAAATAACAAGCTCAAAATTATAAAGTTCTCTAAATGTTCAACTGCACTATATGGTAATCCAAATCAAATATAAAATATAAAAACCAATTCCAGAATTTCCACTGACTACTAATCTATAGTACAAATTTCAAATTAAAGAGACATAACAGGAAAGGGGAAATTTCAAAGCGCTCATTTAACTGTGGAAGAGTAAGACTGCCTAATATAAACATCTAAAATGCCTCTCTTCTTCAGAGAACTGCATCCAAATCCTCTCCTCTGGGCCAAGGGTGACATTCCATAAAAAAACACATGCTCACCAATGCCCCTAGTGTATTTAATGCATATTGCCAATATATTATCTGTTCTTTCTGTCTCTATATTTCAAATATGCTCTCCTAGACAGAGTTTAAAGACTTGGGTTGTGTTACCCACATAATGTTCACCACAGAGGCATTCTGCTCTATATATTATATTCATTGCAAAAGCTTAGTTATTGCACAAGTTACGGTTAAAGTGACAAGAGTAGGAAAATGAGACATTAGGGTTTACATCCCTAAACCCCTCTCCCCAAGCACCACAAGGGAAAAAATATTAGTTTTCCCTGTCATTACTTTTGGTGAATCAGGGGTGGGGTGTTCATTGGGGTTCTCAACCCTAACGCTCACCCCACTGTCATATACTTTTCAGTTATACAAAAGCAGCCAGAAATGATTGCACTCGAAAAATACAGAATGCTAAACGCAGCTATTACAAAGAGGCTCTGACCAACTCTTGGGGACAGGGAAACAAATTCTGGAACAACATGAAAGAAATCACAGGCAAGGATCCTAAAGCACCACTTACTATGCTCAACCTTCATGGCACTCCTACACTTGACCTAGGTACCATCACCAGCACTTTTAATAATGCATTTACAAACCTGGACAGTGTCCTTCCACCAAATTTTTTCGATGACCTCCCCTCCAGCTCCTCCCAAGTTACCCCCCAACTAGAACATACAACCCCAAAGTTTTTTTTTTTTAAGGAGGTCCCACCACAAGTAGCTAGAAAATACATTCAAAAGACCATCGGCAAACAAGGGTACAGTGGTGACTCCCTTGACCTGAAACTGCTGGCACAAGTCCTCGATGAAGTCTTAGAACCACTTACAAAGATCTTCAATCTCTCGCTTAGATTGGGCCATTTCCACTCTGTCTGGAAGAAAGCCACTGTCACACCAGTTCACAAAAGCGGAGATAGGACGCTGCACACCAATTACAGACCTATCTCCTCCTCCCCACTATCTAAAGCTGGGCGAATAGTGTCGGACCAACTAGTTGAATTCCTGGATAAGTACAATGTACAGTGCCCAGAGCAGCAAGGCTTCAGAAAAGGGCACAGCACCACCACTGCACTACTGGAATTTACAACCTTCATCTATGCCACACTTGACAAAGGGAATTGTGGAGGGGCAGTATTGATAGGCCTTACCAAGGCATTCAACACAGTTAACCACCCCCTACTGCTCAAGCAACTGTCCTCCATTGGGATCTCCAGTGATGCCCTTCCATGGTTCATCAGCTACCTTGATAATCGGATCCAATGTGTAAGGATTGCAGGGATCTCTTCAGATGAGAAACCGGTCTGCTCCGGAGTCCCCCAGGGGTCTATTCTGGGCCCTCTACTCTTCTCCCTCTTCATCAACAATCTCCCCAGTGCCTGCCACCAAAAAATATTACTATAAGCAGACAATGCAGTCCTGTTTTTCAGCCACCATGACATTACAGTCCTTGAATCCCAGCTGCAGCTCGACTTCAAGCACATCGAAGACTGGTTCAGTTCTCATAAATTTCTCCTGAACCACAGCAAGACTAAAGCCATGTCCTTCTGTAACCGACAGAGCAGGCACAACTCTCTGTCCCTCACCATCAAGAACCACGCTGGGAACCCACTTGAACATGTCAAGGAGTTCAAGTACCTTGGTATTACCCTGAATAGTACCCTCTCCTACACTCGGCATAATGACACTGTTGCCAAGACCGCCAATATACGGATTGGACTACTACACAAACACAAGCACTGTATGCCTGTGGATGCCCTTAAACTAGCCATCTACAGTTCTGTCACCTCTATCATTGACTATGGCCTTGCCAGCTATGGCTCTGCCTCAACAAGTGCCCTCCGCAGGATCTCAGTTTCTCTCAACAAAGCCTGTAGACTACTAACGGGTGTGGCCCGACAAACTCACACCTGTGACCTCTATGCACAGGCCAGCTGGCTACCCCTACGCAGCAGAATACAATACCAGACCTGCTTACTTACCAAAAAGATTCTCCTTGATCTCATGCCACCTGGTGTTAGTTCATTCCTTACTACCTATAGTGGCACTCAACAAACATGTGGTGCCCAATCTCTAACCTTTCAGGTTCCCAGATGTCGTACCTCCATGGGTCAGTGGTCCTTTATCTATAGAGCTGCTCAATGGTTCAATTCCCTCAATAAAAAGCACTTTCCTCTACTACTTGGACCCTTCAAAAGGAATCTCAAACTTACCTCACCTCTACCACTCAATGTGACTGCTTCTCTGAACAGAGATCTCTCTAAACACCTCCCAGCTCACTCATGTCTCACAGCCTGCCCTTTCCCAGTCTCATTCCCTCTGGCACCGGGCCTTCCTTGTGACTCCTTTCCTGCTTCGCATCTCCACTGGTACAAGACATTTTCCACCACCATCGGACAGTGGCCCATTAGCCTGCCAACTTCCTCTTCCGGTCGCATGCCTGCAATACTAACTGCCTATGGTGCCCTCTATCTCTTATTATTACCGAGAGCCAGCTGCCTACTCAAGCTGCTCGTTTTATGAATATTATCTCAAAGTATGTTATAACTGAGTATCTTTATTTTTTCTTTTAGTTGTTTTGGTTGTTTATTGTGCATTCTTTTACTACCTCTGTATGTATGTTGACCCTAATCCTTTGACGTGGAACCTTTGTAAACGAGCAGTTTCTGCTCAAAGGTATTTGTAATCCGAAAATGTAATAAAAAAATAAATAAATAAATAAAAAATAGATAAATGTACAGACCTGTGTCTCCCCACATATGGCCAACAACCTCTGTGCTCTGCATGAAGAAAACAGATCACATCTGACCTTATTTATGTTATGTTTTTTACTTTTGGTGCTTGGGGTGGGGAGTTAGGGTTATAAAATCTAACGTCACATTTCCCTACTTTTGTTGCTTTAACCCTAACTAGTGCATTAACAAAGTTGTTTTTGCAATATATATTCATTGCAAAAAACTTTGTTAATGCATCAGTTAGTGTTAAAGCATCAAAACGGAAATGTAACATTAAAGATTTCAACTCTAACACCCCACCTCACCTGACAGCCAAGAGGCGCCAGGGGTGGCATTGGAGTTATCAGCCCTAACGCTCACTGCATTATCCTATACTTTACCCACATAGCTTATTTTATAATGTAATGGTGTGAGCATTAGGGCTGACAACCCCAATGCCACACACCCCCTGACGCCTCTTGGCCTCAGAATGCTTATTTTTATGTTTTAAAATGCTATTTTGTGATTCACTGCTGTTCCTTTTTCTTGATGTGTCAAAATCCTTTTTCACATCGTGGTAAAGGATTAGGACATCTCATGAAAAGGATGACTTTCTTAAATTCTTTTTTGTGAGATGACCAAATCCTTTTTTGCCAGCAAATTCCTTTTACGTGAGGTAACATAATCATTTTTCGTGATACAAAAAACAATTAGGACTTTTCCAACAAGATGACCCTGCCAGTAATCCTTTTTCATGAGATGTCATAATCATTTTTCAAGATTTGAAAAAGGATTTTGACACCACATGAAAAAGGAATTTGTCTGGCGAAAAAGGAATAGTAGGGCCATCTGGTTGGAGAAGTCCTAATCCTTTTTTGCATCACAAAAAAGGATTAGGACATCTCACAAAAAAAGGAATTTGCTGACGAAAAAGGATTAGGACATCTCACAAAAAAGGATTACTTTCTTAAACCTTTTTTGTGAGATGATCAAATATTTATTCGTGATGTGAAAAAGGATTAGGACTTCTCTGACCAGATGGCCCTGCCAGTAATCTCTTTTTGTGAGATGTCATAATCCTTTCTCATGATGCGCATAATAATTTTGACACCTCATGAAAAAGGAATTCATATGGCGAAAAGGAATAACTTTGGTCCATAGCTTTGCCATCTTTTGAGATTGTGACCCCAAATTTTCAAGATGGCCTCTTGGGGATGACAGCTTATGACCAAAGCAACTGAGGTTATGCAACTCTCACTCAAAAGGTGATTTCATGATCAGATGGTGAATTCACCTTTTGGGCAGAAGTTGCATAATGATAGATAATTTATGAGGTGGTGTCCCCAAAAGGTCATGTTAAAAATTTGGGGTAAAAATGTCAAAAAATGGCAGCATTATGATGGTCTGTTGGAATTGCGCAACCCACTCTCATAACTTTGTCAACATAAAATACTGTAACCCTAAATTTGGAACATAGAATTCTTATTACACCACCAAATGTATGCCACAACTTTCATGTTTCAAATCCTGCCTGAAATGGGTTTTCACAATTGTGGCTCAGAAATGGTGTTGCAGTTGCACAGAATTATGTTTCAGTGGGGATTTGAATATTTTTGTCACTGGGTACATCAGGTGGGGTAATAACATGACTGTGATTACAATTGTATCACTCTTGGCCTTTATACACATCTATGGAGGAAAGGCAGTGAAGGCCCCCCATAGCTACGTACATATATGCTTCTATGAAGGAATCAGAATGTAGGGCCTGTGACATGGAGAGCCAGTTCTGAGTGCTGTATGATTTTTTGTAATATGAAAATGTGTTATGGACTGTCTCTCATGAGAAATGCTGAAACAGCATGCGAGTATGACACACACACACACACACACACACACACACACAGGTTTTAGATACAAGGGGCCAGATATTCAAAAGAGTTGAGCCATGCGCAATAGGGTTGAGCCTGCGCATGTCCGAAATGCGCCATTCTGCGATATTCAGCAGGAGACAGTTGCACCCCCCCAAATCATGCTGAACAACAGTGCAATGCTAATGAAGGCATGCACAACTGAAGGGGGAGGAACCATGCATAGACTGCACAGCCCGATATTCAGCCGGGCCATGCAGAGTTATGCAGGCGCAACCTCCTACCTGCACCTGCACAACTTTAAGCCAAAAAAAAAAGGATCAAGTTGAGGGCCACCCAGAGGTGAACTGCCACATTACGGAGCAACACAGCAGCTGCCACCTGTGGAGTGGCCCTCCACTCATTCGGCGGTGCCCCCATGCCCGATCCGGGCTGAAGTGTCCACCCATTAGTCAGATCAGCGGGCAAAATGTTAGTAACCCCTGAGGCAGCCCGATCGCTGGCATAACATTAGTAACCCCCAGCAGCCTGGTCATGAGCATAATGTTGTTACCCCCGAGCAGCCCGATCGTGGGCATGACGATAGTAACCCCAAGCAGTCTGATCACGGGCATAACATCAACTCCCCAAAGACCAATATCCTGGTGATCTAGTAACCCCCACCCCACCCACCCACAAAGCCCCACCACCTCACTAGCCCGGTCAGCTGGCGGGCAGAAGCACCACCCGCCTGCCACCCGCCACCTGCCGGCTGACAGCTCAGTGGGCTGCATGCCCATTGGTTCAGGGCAAGAGCCAATGGGCCTGCAGCCCATACCGACCTAAGGCAGTCCAGATATGTGATGAATTCATTCATTCACATATCTGGACTACCTGCTCAATATGAACTACGAGCCCATTAGCTCTTACTGAACAATAAATCTGTCTGTATCCGTGATGGTAACAGGGTGGCAGGCGAGGTGGGCTGCTGCTACCGGCTGATGGGGGAGGGGTGGTGGGGCTCCATGGGTGGGTGGGGTGGGGGGGCCACTAGATTACCAGCGATATTGGACATTGGAGGGTGGGTTTTATGTTATGCCCACAATCAGGCTTCGCAGTCCACTGGACCACCAGGGATATTGGTCTTTGGTGAGGATTGATGTTATGCCCATGATTGGGCTGCTCAGGGGGTTACTACCATTATGCCCACGATCATGCTGCTTGGGGTGTTACTGATGTTATGCCTGCCATCGGGCTGCTTGGGGGGGTTTACTAACGTTATGCCCATGATCAGGCTGCTGGGGGGGTTACTGATGTTATACCCGCCATCGGGCTGCTCGGGGGTTTGCTAATGTTATGCCCGTGATCAGGCTGCAGGGGGCATCGCTCCCCGATGGCTGCTGCCTGGCAGGGTGCCAGGCGCAAGTTGTCGGGGATCAGTGCATCCGCATGCTAATGGCATGCAAATGGGGCAGTAATTAGATGCAAATGGCCCCCCACGCCTTGCATAAACTATGGCCCCATTTGGATGTCATCTTTTGAATATCGCAGGTTTGCGCATGGCGCAATGGAACTTGCGCCACCGCATCTGAATGCTCCACTCTGACCACTTGCAGTGGCACAAGTTCCACTGCGCCATGCACAGTGGCTGTGGCCAGGGGGTGATATTCAAAGAAGTTGCTCAATAGCACTACTCCGTTGAATATCGCCCTGGCCACACCCCTGTGCAACTTTTTTGAGCAGCGCAAAGGCTGGAGCCACAGAATGACGCAGTTTTGAATATCTGGCCCAAGGTTTTACCTTGAAGGCCAGAAGCTAATTACAGGCTAGAAGATACCTAACTGCCAAGATAGATCATAAAGTTTTATAACTCTTAGAGGAGGAAGAGCAGGTTGTGACGTTTTAGTGTGAAGTCATAAAAGATGCTTTGATGTCCTGGAAAGGGGAAGCTGATCATAAGATCAAAGAAATGTCATTTGAAAAAGAAAATGAGTTATGCTGAGGTTACAGAATTTAATACTTGGAAAAGACATCCTGTTTTTATATAGATATATTTTTTTATATATTCTGACAGCGAGGAGCTAGGTGACCTCATGCAAAGAGGTGAGTAAAGCCAGCTTTTAAACAGTATTCTGTTTTCCATTTACACACACATGTTTGGACTCTGAAAGCTACAACATCTACAGCACTGTGAGATAAGAATACCTTAGAACAGACAATTCTAAGTGTACTCGTGGTAGGAATCTGAACTTTTTTAAAATCTTATTCTTTTAAGTGATTTGTATGTTTTGTGATATATGGTTCTGTATTTACATGTTACATATTTTTATCTATTTTAGTAAAACTCTATTTTTAGAGCCTACTTGGTCTGTCTTTGATTTTCTTTCTTTAACAAGTAAAGTATATATGGTTAAAGCAGACACTGTGCATAAGCTTGAATTGTGATGCCAAACTGTAAAAAGGTAGAGTTAAATCTGAGGTCTTTTATTAGAGTTTTTAAGGGTTCATTTCTGTACACCTGGTTAGGTGCCTGTAGGCAAAGATATCTGCCCCCCCGAAGACAGAATTATCTATGCCTGTGCATTTGGTACGCTAGCAAGAGGTTCACAGTTTGAATCCCTCCAAGACTTGATACCAAAGGTTGAGTTGAACAAACAAAAACAGACAGGAGGGTTACCCTGTTTCTGTTTCCTGTTCACAAGACTGCGCATGGAGGTTGGCCCTTTGAGAGTAGAGGGATGACCTGCTGAGTGGGTTTGTGATGGATTGGTTGGCAGCGGTGTGGATAAAATTTTGGTATTGCAAGTTTTTATCATTCAGTGTGTCATCTTGAGACCGTCAGCTCATTTGCAAAGAAAGAAAAAGGGGAGGACGTCAATTCGCTCACAGCAATTCGCTCCCTGGCATCCCACTCCCAACAGTTCACTCCCTACTAGCTCACCCCCATTCCTTTTCACTCCGCATTTTTTCACTCCCAGATTTTTACAGGGTTAAACACAATTGTAGTGTGCGAATGTTTTTTGTTAGAAGGGCTGACAATAAAATATAACTGGCATGTATTACAATCAGACTTGGTCATTAAGAAATACACTTCCATACAGGAAGGGCCGTAACATTGGAAATTATGTTGTCCAAAGTTTACATCAGTCAAAAATACAGAGTGAAGGCATGATGCTCCCTGCCTTCTCCCCCAAGGTACAAGGAAATGTGGCAATTGTATTCTCTGCTGTGTGGTGAAGGAAACTGACACCTTGACCTCCCTCAGCACTGGCAGAATGTATCAAGTTAGAAGTTTCATCAACTGCAGTGTTGTAGAGATTGCATCCAAAGCTGAGTATGCATATGTGGCATTTTAGGTTAACAAAATGCTATGCAAATTGAAGATTCATTTTGGCAAACATCTGTGTGATATTCACATTGGATACCTAGATAGTACACAAGCTGCATATGTTAGATAGTGTGGCCAGGCTCACAACTTTGTATTCTGTATAAGAATCTACCTGCACCACTCGAGTTTTAAAAATAGAGTCACTGTCTACAGTGGTGACAGTTACTGTAACAGCACAGCGGGAGTGAATTAACGCCGAGTGTGATTGGTGGGAGTGAATTGAGTCGGGAGCGAGTGGTCGGGAGCAAAAGATGCGGGACGAATTGCTGGGAGCTAATTGACATAGACCCAAGAAAAAGGCAGTCATTTAAAAAAAAAAAAGGAAACAGAACTATATCACTTGGTGTACAGTCAAGTTCCTACCCATTTTATATTTTTTTTTTCTAAAGTACAAGTCAGAATAACCGTAGTTAGGGAAGAAGATGGCTTCCAACTACAGCCGGCACACTGTAGACTACCTAAGGCAGTTGTGCGGGGACAGAGGAGTCCCATTTGAGGTGAAAGCCAGCAAGCAGAACCTCATAGATGCCCTGATGGTAGCAAATACCCAGTGCAGTGAGTCACAGACTGTGACTGAAAAGGACCAAACCTCGAGTGTGGCAGGGCTAGTGGCCAGTGCAGTGTCCAGATCCGATGAGGAGGGCAACAGGGCCAGTGCCAGTGAAGGGCCACAGCAGCAGGAAAAGGTCACCAGTATTCTGGATCCAGAAGTACTCAGGCTGCAAAACTGAGTTGCGCAGAATGGAGCTGGAGTTCCAGAGAGAGAGAGAGGGACCATGAACAACAGGAGGCAGACCCTGAGGAGCATAAGCACCAGCGAGCTGCAGAGGAGAAGAGGGAGCGAGAACACAAAAACGCAGTCCATGAGGAGCAGGAGCACCAGAGGCAACACGAACTGGAGAAGCTACGACTCCAACCAGTGGCACCAGAGCAGGTAAGTGGCTTGGGTTTAACTGGGACTGCAGGACTGAGTTACAAATTGAATTCCAAATTAATAGCCAAATTTAAAGAAGGGGAGGACATGGATGCCTTTTTAAATTCATTTGAAAAAGTTTGTATTCAGGCTAAAATTCCTAGAGAGTCCTGGAGCTTCCAGCTATCCCCGCTACTTACCGGGAAAGCTCGGGATGCATTGGGTCAAATGGTCAATGAGGACAGTGATGATTACAGAAAACTTAAAGCTGCACTGTTAAAATAATTTGAATTAACTGCTGAATCATACAGAGCTAAATTTCATAAGCTCAGGAGAAGCCCTGACATGAACTGCGAGGAGCTAGCCATGAAACAATGTCAATTTTTAAAATGTTGGTGGGAAGGAATTGAGGCAAACTCTGTTGATAAAATTGAAAATGTGATTTTGTTAGAACAGTTTTATTGGGCATGTCCAGCAGAGCTAAAAACCTGGCTAGAGGATTGAGATCCCAATACAGTGCAAGAGGCTGCTGAACTCTCGGGCTGCTATGCCAAGAGCAGACCTGCTCTGAGAGTGAATGGGGTGGCCGTGGTAGCGCAGAATGGGAAAAACGCACCTTCAGGGCAGCTAAAACCCTTACTGCCTCCACCAAAACCAGTTAGCCCCAGGTTTCAGAGAAAAGATTTCCCTGAGAGAAGAAATGAATGTTGGTTGTGTAAAGAAACTGTACATATTGCCAGACAGTGTCCCAAAAATGTGAGCAATAATACACAACCAGGTGCTAGAGAAGAAGTGGGTTGTCTGTGTGTCCCAGGAAGCATGCCAGTGAACATGATGGAACACATGCACCCAGTCATGGTGAATGGTATATAGACGCAGGGGTTAGGGGACACAGGGGCATCCCTGACCTTGGTAAAGGGGGATCTGGTACAGCCTGGTCAGCTTATACCCAATAAATACGTCACTGTACAGGACTTTTCTGGTGGGGGAGAAAACATTGTCCCTCACTAGTGTTCTCTTAGACTGGGGTGAAACAGGGGGAACTGTGCAACAGGTGGCTATAGCCAAAACATTAGCAGTGGATGTGATCCTTGGCAACAATCTTCAACAGGGGATGGTATGTGTAGTTACCCATAGCCAAGCAGCAAGGGAAAATTGCAGTTCCCTGAACCCCACAGAAGCCATTCTGGAAACCACTGAGAGGCTGGTTCCCCAGCCTGTATCTCCAGAGGGGGAGACTGATAAAAAGGGGTAGAAGTTTCCCCTGTAGCAAGTAACCACACAGCTGCAGAGGGGTTACTCCGAAGAGGGAGGAGTGACCCCTTGTCAGAGGGTTGGGATTGACAGTGATCCTGAGTGCCCTGATGCTAGTGATAGGGACCCTAGTTTAGTGACTGAAGGGGACCTGCCCATGCCTTGGGAATGTGTGAGGGGTTTGCAGCTGCTCAGAGAGGTGACCCTTAGAGAAGCTGAGGGCTTGGGCAGACTCAGACGGTGCACAGGGAGGTGACAGCAGACATAAGATTTATTGGGAAAATGGACTTATGCATATTCAGGCAGTACAGACAGAGGGAGGGGTGCTAGGCAGGCAGCTTGTCATTCCCCAGTGGTATCGTGAGCAGTTGCTCAAGATTGCACATGATATTCCCTTGTCTGGTCATCTGGGAATTGCATGCATGATGCAGTGGTTGACCCAGAATTTCTACTGGCCTAACTTCACCCAGCAGGTGAAGGAGTATTGGAGGTCTTGTCACCAGTGCCAAGAAATAGGGAAGGCAGGCAAGAAAACCCAAGTCACCATGATTCCATTGCCCATAGTGTAGTAGCCATTCCAGAGGGTGGGAATTGATATTGTGGGTCCGTTAAATACCCCCAGCTCCTCAGGGAAGAGATTCATACTGACTGTGGTGGATTATGCCACCCAGTACCCAGAGGCAGTCACCCAATCCTCTCTGAGGACAGACAAAGTGGCAGATGCCTTACTTGGGATCTTCTCCCTTGCTGGGTTTCCACAGAAGGTTATCACCAATCGAGAGGGTTCCTTCATGTCGGACCTCATGAAATGTTTATGGGAGAAGTGTGGGGTGGTGCAGAGATGCATGACACCATATCACCCACAAGCCAATGGGCTTGTGGACAGATTCAATGGTACCCCTAAGTCAATGCTCCAGGCATTTGCAGAACAGCATGGGAGGGACTGGGAGAAATACCTTCCTCACCTGTTGTTTGCATAGAGAGAGGTTCCCCAAGAGTCAACAGGATTACCCCCTTCGAACTCTTATATTTATGCTGGGTATGTGGGTTCATAGACTTGATCTGGGAGGACTGGGAAGGCAAGCACACCACCCGGGAACTCCGATTATGGATTACATCCTTAGGACTAGGGAAAGGCTCAAGGAGCTTATGGGGACAGCCCAGAGCAACCTCGCAGCTGCCCAACAGAACCAAAAAGTGTGGTACGACTGCAGAGCCAGAGCTCGCTCGTACATGGTAGGTCAGGTAGTCATGGTCCTTATTCCGATCAGGAAAGACAAACTGCAGGCTGAGTGGGCAGGACCGTACAAAGTGGTCAGAAAGGTAAATGATGTGAACTATATTGTGGAGTTACCTGACTGAAAACAGAAAGAAAGGATGTACCATGTCAACATGATGGAGCCATATGCAAATAGGGCCGACCTGGTGTTTGCAGTGTGTAGTCATGGGAAGGGGACAGATGAAGGAGACCCCCTTCTGGACTTGCTGGAAGAAAGTAATGTTAGTCCTCAGTGGATGCAGTTAAATTGTCTACCCAGCTGACCCCAGACCAGATCCAGAAAGTAAGGGAGGTTTTAGTGGACTTTGCTCCATTATTAAATGCCAAACCTGGACTAACCCCCTTAGCGATGCACAATGCGGAGACAGGGACACAAACGCCCATACGGTGGACAGCTGATCAGGTGTCAGAGGCTGTCCAAAAGGACATTAGGAGGGAAGAGATGGGGATGCTGGATTTAGGGATAATCCAGAGATCCCACAGCCCCTGGGCCTCACTTGTAATCCTTGAGACTAAGCCTGATGGCTCTACTCATTTCTGTGTGGACTATCGTGGACTGAATGCAGTCACAAAGTCAGACGCCCACCCGATGCCCCAGATGGATGAACTTCTGGACAAGTTGGGAGGGGCAACCTACATTACAATGATTGACCTGACCAAGGGGCATTGGCAGGTAGAGTTGACAGACACAGCTAGGGAGAGGTCGGCCTTCATCACTCCGATAGACTTATTTCAGTTTAAAGTAATGCCTTTCAGAATGAAGAATGCCCTGGCCACTTTCCAAAGATTGGTGAACCAGGTGTTAAGTGGTGCAGAGGAGTACGCCATGGCATACCTGGATGACATTGCCAATCTTTAGTACCAGCTGGGAGGAACACCTATCCCACCTTAGGAAAATGCTGAGCAGGATACAGAGGACCGGGCTCACTGTCAAAGTTGAGAAGTGCCAGGTGGCCATGGGAGAAGTGGCATACCTGTTGCATGTGGTAGGCCGAGGACAGCTCCGTCCTAACCAAATAAAGATAGAGGTAATCCAGGCATGGCCCAGACCAGAAACACAGAAGCAGGTCAGGAGTTTTCTTGGGACAGCAGCGTACTATAGAAAATTTGTACCTAATTACAGTGCCCTGGCTGCACCTCATCTGACCTGACAAAGAGAAAGATGCCAAAGAAAATTATCTGGAACCCAGCCTGTGAGACAGCCTTTACCAGACTGAAGGAGGCACTGTGCAGTGCTCCTGTTTTGACTAGTCCTGACTATAGAAGACCCTTTATAGTTCAGATTGATGCCTCGGATGTGGGTATTGGGGCAGTACTAAGCCAGACATCCAGCCAAGGGAGGGGTTACCCAATAGCCTACCTGAGTGAAAAGTTACTTCCCAGGGAGCAGGCTTACTCCACGGTGGAAAAGGAGTGTCTTGCCATAGTGTGGGCCCTAAAGAAATTAGAGCCATGCTTATATGGGCAGCATTTTGTGGTGCAGACTGACCACAACCCCCTGGTTTGGCTGAGTCAGATGGGGAAAAACAATGGTAGATTGCTAAGATGGAGTCTTGCTTTGCAAGGGTATGATCTGACAATTGTACATAGGGCTGGAGCCAAAAACCAGAACTCAGATGGCCTGTCTCGTCTCTTTGAGAAGTGAACTGATTTGGAAAGCTCATCCCATGCAGGGGATAGAGCCCCCAAATTCAGTCTAGGTGGGGAGGATTGTGACGTGGACAGCCAGTTCTGAGTTCTGTATGATTTTTTGTATTATAAAAATGTGTTATGGACAGTCTCTCATGAGAAATGCTGAAACAGCATGTGAGTATGACACACACACACACACAGGTTTTAGATACAAGGTGTTACCTGGAAGGCCAGAATCTAATTACAGGCTAGAAGATACCTAACTGCCAAGAAAGATCATAAACTTTTATAATGCTTAGAGGAAGAAGAGCAGGTTGTGATGTTTTAGTGTGAAGTCATAAAAGATGCTTTGATGTCCTGGAAAGGGGAAGCTGATCATAAGATCAAAGAAATGTCATTTGAAAAAGAAAATGAGTTATGCTGAGGTTACAGAATTTAATGCTTGGAAAAGACATCCTGTTTTTATATAGATATATTTTTTTATATATTCTGACAGCGAGGAGCTAGGTGACCTCATGCAAAGAGGTGGGCAAAGCCAGCTTTTAAACAGTATTTTGTTTTCCATTTACGCATAAATGTTTGGACTCTGAAAGCTGCAACATCTACAGCACTGTGAGATAAGAATACCTTAGAACAGACAATTCTAAGTGTACTAGTGGTAGGAATCTGAACTTATTTAAAACCTTATCCTTTTAAGTGATTTGTATGTTTTGTGATATATGGTTCTGTATTTACATGTTACATATTTTTATCTATTTTAGTAAAACTCTATTTTTAGAGCCTACTTGGTCTGTCTTTGATTTTCTTTCTTTAACAAGTAAAGTATATATCGTTAAAGCAGACACTGTGCATAAGCTTAAATGGTGATACCAAACTGGAAAAAGGTAGAGTTAAATCTGAGGTCTTTTATAAGAGATTTTAAAGGTTCATTTCTGTACACCTGGTTAGGTGCCCGTAGACAAAGATATATGGCCCAACGAAGACAGAATTATCTGCGTCTGTGCATTGGGTACACTAGCAAGAGGTTCACAGTTTGAATCCCTCCAAGACTTGAGACCAAATGTTGATTCAAACTCACAAAAGCAGACAGGAGGGTTACCATATTTCTGTTTCCTGTTCACAAGACTGTGCTCGGAGGTTAACACTTTGGGAGTAGAGGGCTTACCTGCTGAGTGGGATTGCGACAAATTGGTTGGCAGCGGTATGGATAACATTTTGGTATTACAAGTTTTTATTGTTCAGTGTGTCAGCTTGAGACTGTCAGCTCACTTGCAAAAAAAAAAAAGGCAATCATTTGTTTTTAAAAATTGGAAACAGAACTATATCACTTGGCATACAGTCAAGTTCCTGCCAGTTTTATTTTTTTTTCTAAAATGCAAGTCACAGTAGCCATAGTAAGGGAAGAAGATGGCTTCCAACTACAACAGACACACTGTAGACTACTTAAGGCAGTTGTGCAGGGACAGAGGAGTCCCGTTCAAAGTGAAAGCCAGCAAGCAGAACCTCATAGATGCCCTGATGGTAGCAGATACCCAGAGCAGCGAGTCACAGACTCTGACTGAAAAGGACAAAACCTCAAGAGTAGCAGGGCTAGCAGTCAGTGCAGTGTCCAGATGTGATGAGGAGGGCAACAGGGCCAGTGCCAGTGAAGGGCCACAGCAGCAGGGAAAGATCACCAGTATCCTGGACCCAGAAGTACTCATACTACAAACTGAGTTGCGAAGAATGAAGCTGGAGTTTCAGAGAGACAGGGACCGTGAACAACGGGAGGCACACCGTAAGGAGTATGAGCACCAGTGAGCTGCAGAGGAAAAGAGGGAGTGAGAACGCCAAGATGCAGACCGTGAGGAGCAGGAGTGCCAGAGGCAACACGAACTGGAGAAGCTACGACTCTAACCAGCGACACCAGAGCAGGTAAGTGGCTTGGGTTTAGCTGGGACTGCAGGACTGGATTTCAAATTGAATTCCAAATTAATAGCCAAATTTAAAGAGGGGGAGGACGTGGATGCCTTTTTAAATTCTTTTGAAAAAGCTTGTATTCGGGCTAAAATTTCTAGAGAGTCCTGGAGCTTCCAGCTATCCCTGCTACTTACCGGGAAAGCACGGGATGCATTGGGTCAAATGGACAATGAGGACAGTGATGATTACAGCAAACTTAAAGCTGCACTGTTAAAAAAATGTGAATTAACTGCTGAATCATACATAGATACATAGACAGTGTCTGCAGATAAGGGCCTATGGCCCACCCAGTCTGCCCATTTGAGCTTGTAAGTTCAGTTTATGTTTTCCTAGAAGTCTGTTGCCCCTTACAGTGCTAATCATACACAGCTAAATTCCGTAAGCTCAGGAGAAGCCCTGACATGAGCTATGAGGAGCTAGCCATGAAACAAAGTCAGTTTTTAAAATGTTGGTGGGAAGGAATAGAGGTAAACTCTGTTGATAAAACTGAAAATGTGATATTGTTAGAACAGTTTTATTGGGCATGTCCAGCAGAGCTAAAAACCTGGCTGGAGGACCGAGATCCCAATACGGTGTAAGAGGCTGCTGAACTCTCAGACCTCTATGCCAAGAGCACACCTGCTCTGAGAGCGAATGGGGCAGGCGTGGCAGAGCAGAATGGGAAAAGCGCACCTCAGGGCAGCTAAAACCTTCACTGCCTCCACCAAAACCAGTTAGCCCCAGGTTTCAGAGAAAAGATTTCTCTGAGAGGAGAAATGAATGTTGGTTGTGTAAAGAAACTGGGCATGTTGCCAGAGAGTGTCCCAAAAAGGTGAGCAATAATACATAACCAGGTGCTAGAAAAGAAGTGGGTTGTTTGTGTGTCCCTGGAAGCATGCCAGTGAACATAAGGGAACACATGCACCCAGTCATGGTAAATGGTGTACAGACGCAGGGGATTAAAGGACAAAGGGGCATCTCTGACCTTGGTAAAAGGGGGGGGATCTGGTACAGCCTGGTCAGCTTATACCCAATAAATATGTCACTGTACAGGACTTTGCGGGTGGGGAGAAAACATTGCCCCTCGCTAGTGTTCTCTTAGACTGGGGTGAAACAGGGGGAACTGTGCAACAGGTGGCTGTAGCCAAAACATTAGCAGTGGATGTGATCCTGGGCAACAATCTCCAAGAGAGGATGGTATGTAGTTACCGTAGCCAAGCAGCAAGGGAAAATTGTATTTCCCTGAACCCCACAGAAGCCATTGTGAAAACCACTGAGAGGCTGCTTCCCCAGGCTGTATCTCCAGAGGGGGAGACTGATAAAAAGGGGGTAGAAATTTCCCCAGTAGTAAGTAACCATACAGCTACAGAGGGTTACTCTGAAGAGGTAGGGGTGACCCCTTGTCAGAGGATTGGGACTGACAGTGATCCTGAGTGCCTTGATGCTAGAGATAGGGACCCCAGTTTAGTGACTGAAGGGAACCTGTCCCATGCCTTGGGAATGTGTGAGGGGATCGCAGCTGCTCAGAGAAGTGACCCTAGTTTAGAGAAGCTGAGGGCTTGGTCAGACTAGGATGGTGCAGAGGTAGGTGGTGGCAGACATAAGGTTTATTGGGAAAATGGACTTATATATACTCAGGCAGTATATAGAGAGGGGTGCTAGGCAGGCAGCTTGTCATTCCCCAGGGGTATCATGAGCAGTTGCTCAAGATTGCACATGATATTCCCTTGTCTGGTCATCTGGGAATCATGCGCACGATGCAGTGGTTGGCCCAGAATTTCTACTGGCCTAACTTCACTCAGCAGGTGAAGGAGTATTGCAGGTCTCGTCACCAGTGCCAAGAAATAGGGAAGGCAGGCAAGAAAACCCAGACCACCTGATTCCATTTCCCGTAGTGGAGGAGCCATTCCAGAGGATGGAAATAGATATTGTGGGCCTTTAAATATCTCCTCAGGCTCCTCAGGGAAGAGATTCATACTGACTGTGGTGGATTATGCCACCCGGTACCCAGAGGCAGTCGCCATATCCTCTCTGAGGACAGACAAAGTGGCAGATGCCTTACTTGGGATTTTCTCCCATGCTGGGTTTCTGCAGGAGGTTATCACCAATCGAGAGGGTTCCTTCATGTCGGACCTGATGAAATGTTTATGGGAGAAGTGTGGGGTGGTGCAGAGATGCATGACACTGTATCACCTACAAGCCAATGGGCTTGTGGAAAGATTCAATGGTACCCTTAAGTCAGTGCTCTGGGTGTTTGCTGAACAGCATGGGAGGGACTAGGAGAAATACCTTCCCCACCTGATGTTTGCATACAGGGAGTTGCCCCAAGAGTCGACATTATTTTCCCCATTCAAACTCTTATATGGACGCCGGGTATGTGGGCCCCTAGACTTGATCCAGGAGGACTGGGAAGGCAAGCACACCACCCAGGGAACTCCCATTGTGGATTACTTCCTTAGGTTTAGGGAAAGGCTGAAGGAGCTTATGGGGACAGCCCAGAGCAACCTCACAGCTGCCCAACAGAAACAAAAAGTGTGGTACGACCACAGAGCCAGAGCTTGCTCGTACATGGTGGGTCAGGAAGTCATGGTCCTTATTCCTGTCTGGCAGGAAAAGCTGCAGGCTGAGTGGGCAGGACCATACAAAGTGGTTAGGAAGGTAAATGACATGAAATATACTGTGGAGTTACCTGATCGAAGACAGACAGATAGGATGTACCATGTCAACATGATGAAGCCATATGCAAATAGGGCCAACCTGGTGTTTGGAGTGTGTAGTCATGGGAAAGGGATGGATGAAGGAGACCCCATTCTCAACTTGCTGGAAGAAAGTAAGTGGGAGTCCTCTGTGGATGCAGTTAAATTGTCTCCCCAGCTGACCTCGGACCAGATCCAGAAAGTAAGGGAGGTCTTAGTGGACTTTGCCCCATTATTTAGCACCAAGCCTGGACTAACCCCCTTAGCAATGCACGATTTGGAGACAGGGACACAGACACCCATACGGCGGACAGCATATCGGGTGTCAGAGGCTGTCCAAAAGGACATTAGGAGGAAAGTGGAGGGGATGCTGGATTTAGGGGTAATCCAGAGATCCCACAGCCCCTGGGCCTCACCCATAGTCCTTGTGCCTAAGCCAGATGGCTCTACTCATTTCTGTGTGGACTGTCATGGACTGACTGCAGTCATGAAGTCAGATGCCCTCCCGATGCCCCGGATGGATGAACTCCTGGACAAGTTGGGAGGGATGATGAATGACCTGACCTAGGGGTATTGGCAGGTAGAGTTGACAGACACAGCTAGGGAGAGGTCGGTCTTCATCACTCCGATAGACTTATTTGAGTTTGAAGTAATGCCTTTCGGAATGAAGAATGCACCGGCCACTTTCCAAAGGTTGGTGAACCAGGTGTTAAGTGGAGCTGAGGAGTACACCGTGGCATACCTGTGTGACATTGCCATCTTTAGTACCAATTGAGAGGAACACCTATCCCACCTTAGAGAAGTGCTGGGCAGGATACAGAGGGCCGGGCTCACTGTCAAACCAAGAAGTGCCAGGTGGCCATGGGAGAAGTGGCATACCTTGGACATGTGGTAGGCCGAGGACAGCTCCATCCTAACCCAATAAAGATAGAGGTAATCCAGGCATGGCCCAGACCAAAAACACAGAAGCAGGTCAGGAGATTTCTTGGGACAGCAGGATATTATAGACAATGTGTACCTAATTACAGTGCCCTGGCTGCACCCCATCTGACCTGACAAAGAAAAAGATACCAAAGAAAATTACCTGGAACCCAGCCTGTGAGACAGCCTTTACCAGATTGAAGGAGGCACTGTCCAGCGCTCTTGTTTTGTCAAGTCCTGACTATAGCAGACCCTTTATAATTCAGACTGACACCTCAGACATGGGTATTGGGGCAGTACTAAGCCAGACATCCAGCCAAGGAAGGGGTCACCCAATAGTCTGCCTGAGCAAAAAGTTACTTCCCAGGGAGCAGGCATGCTCCACGGTGGAAAGGAGTGTCTTGCCATAGTGTGGGCCCTAAAGAAATTAGAGCCATACTTATATGGGCAGCATTTTGTGGTGCAGACTGACAACAACCCCTGGTTTGGCTGACACAGATGGGGAAAACAATGGTAGATTGCTAAGATGGAGTCTTGCTTTGCAAGGGTATGATCTGACAATTGTACATAGGGCTGGAGCCAAAAACCAGAACTCAGATGGCCTGTCTCATCTCTTTGAGGAGTGAACAGATTTGGGAAGCTCATCCCATGCAGGGGATAGAGCCCCCAGATTCAGTCTAGGTGGGGAGGACTGTGACGGGGACAGCCAGTTCTGAGTGCTGTATGATTTTTTGTAATATAAAAATGTGTTATGGACAGTCTCTCATGAGAAATGCTGAAACAGCATGTGAGTATGACACACACACACACACACACACACACACACACACACACAGGTTTTAGATACAAGGTGTTACCTGGAAGGCCAGAAGCTAATTACAGGCTAGAAGATACCTAACTGCCAAGGTAGATCATAAACTTTTATAATGCTTAGAGGAAGAAGAGCAGGTTGTGACGTTTTAGTGTGAAGTCATAAAAGATGCTTTGTCCTGGAAAGGGGAAGCTGATCATAAGATCAAAGAAATGTCATTTGAAAAAGAAAATGAGTTATGCTGAGGTTACAGAATTTAATACTTGGAAAAGACATCCTGTTTTTATACAGATATATTTTTTTATATATTTTGACAGGGAGGAGCTAGGTGACCTCATGCAAAGAGGTGGGCAAAGCCAGCTTTTAAACAGTATTCTGTTTTCCATTTACGCACAAATGTTTGGACTCTGAAAGCTACAACATCTACAGCACTGTGAGATAAGAATACCTTAGAACAGACAATTCTAAGTGTACTAGTGGTAGGAATCTGAACTTTTTAAAAACCTTATTCTTTTAAGTGATTTGTATGTTTTGTGATATATGGTTCTGTATTTACAGATATTTTTATCTATTTTAGTAAAACTATTTTTAGAGCCTACTTGGTCTGTCTTTGATTTTCTTTCTTTAACAAGTAAAGTTTCAATGTGCTTATGCAACTGGATAAGATATGTGATAATGCTTGAGTAACTTGATTATTTTTGTGGCTTTCTGCCTCTCTATCTATGGGATATACCACCCTGTAGGGGTACGACGCAAGGAACCCTAGAGGAGGGTTCCCCTCTACAGGTGCCAGAAATGAATGCATCGGCTAAAGGTAGGTTAGGAAGAAGCCCACAGATAAGAGAGAGAGACATGCCACTGGAGGAGGAGGGGTGGATGGTGGGCAACGAAAACTAATCCTTGGAGGGTCCACGATGAGTGACGTTTTGAGGTCGATGGAGAAGTGACGTTGTTGCTCTGCCTATTGAACCTCCGGCTTAAAGCCCTCCCATTCAATGTGCTTACACAACTGGATAAGATATGTGATAATGCTTGAGTAACTTGATTACTTTTGTGGCTTTCCGCCTCTCTATCCGTAGGATATACCACCCTGTAGGGGTACGATGCAAGGAACCCTAGAGGAGGGTTCCCTCCCTACAGGTGCCAGAAATGAATGCGTCGGCTAAAGGTAGATTAGGAAGAAGCCCAAAAAGAATACCCAAAGATGTCGAACATCAAAGAGATGAGGATGATGGATGAATTCTACGGGGAGAATGGCTAACTTCCTAAGGAGAGAGAGGAAAGCCGAGCCACCATCCACCTCCATCCAACAGCAGAACCTAACTAAATAATGAGAAGAAAATCACTAACTCTAACTAATATTATGACCATTGGCACGGAGGAGAGGAAAAAACCCTTTTGAGGAGGAAACCTCTGGAGATCCAAGGCCTAGGTCACATTCCCTCCAGGCTGACAATGTTTGAGTTGAGGATGTATATTTTTAAAAGAAAGGGTTCAGTAGTTAGAGGGATATGAGTAGTGAGGATGATGATGGAATATGAAAGATCCCTAAAAGAACCACAGATCGAAGATGGAATATGAGGCTGCTCGCAGATCGAATGCAAACTTGTGGCAAATGAATACTAATGGTGATGATTGCCACAGGAAGTAGGCAGGTTGATGAGGTAGCCTAAGATCTGATAATAGGTATGATCGATTGTGTAAAGTGAGGAAGTAGATATTGAGGTCAATAAGGCATGATTATGTGTTGTGATCAATGAGTAGCATCAGAGTTAATGATGGAATGCTCACGGGAACGATGAAACTAAATAAACCTTGCTAGACCTAAATAGGGTATGTTTGAGTAACCGATGAAAGATAGTAGATCTGGGAGCAAGGATGGGAGTAAATCCATGTATGAGTCAGAGCAGCAAGGGGTATCCAGGTGAGCTCATGAGGATATTCCAGATGAGCCAATGAGGAGACAAATAATACTGCAGACTACCTTGATGGAGTGATGCGCTTGATTGAGCGATGCAATTGAGCAAGCACTGAGGTTGAAGAGGCATGCTTGATTATGCGATGTAAACGATTAGACCCTGAGGTTGTAGTTGATTAGGTAATGTGGAATTGAATGATAGGAATGTTAGTGTAAGCAATGTAAATAGATAAGATTTGAGGTAATGCTGAGTAAATGATGACTGGATTTATGAACTCGATATGACTGGAATTATGAACTCAATACGTGCGGCAGGGTGGCCGTGGTTGATAGGTGGCATAGGAGTTATGGTAGGTATACCCAAAAGAATTAGCGATGGCAGGCCATGAGTGGTGAGAATCCTGAAGAGCCGATATGGAATCAGAAGAAGAGGAGATAGGAATTAACTTGGAAAGAACTTGAATGAGGTATCATGCTATACGGAATGATTCAAACAATGATGCTACTCTAAAGGAGGCATACTCCAAGGCCAAGAAGGCATGGCAGGAACCAGGGGGTATGCAAACCATAGGGAAGCTCAGGACGGCAATCGAGGGGAGTCAAATCGAGATGAAAAGGGTAGCCAAGGACTCTGCCAGTATGGAAAGAGAGCTACATGGGGGAGAGTCAGATCAGGTGGTATCGGATCTATGAGAGATGTCGATCAAAGGATAACTGCATGATGATGAGGTGGCATAGGAGTCATGAGAGGTATGCCCAAAAAGAAATATCCATAGCAGGTTGTGAGTGGAGGGAATCCTGGATGGCTGGTACAGAATCTGGAAGAGGAAGAGACAGGAATGAACTGGAAATGAACCCGAACAAAGGAAGCAAAAGGAAGTAGACTCCTCAAAAGGAGGTGGACTCCAAGGCTAAGAAGGTAGATCTGGACCAGAGGCAACTCAGGTTGAGTGATCAAGGAGCAAAACTGGATGAGGTATGATGAGGAGCCGATGTATGATGTGGAAGGAAGCTAAGAGTGGAGCGAAGCCATGATGGCCAGTACCAGAAAAGGCACTAGGACAAGGAAGGCAAGATTAGGAATAAAGAGGGTACTATGATGGATTTAAGCCAGGGAGGCAGAATGAACTGTGTACCAAGGTAAGGAAGGTCCACAAAATGAGGTAGAGTCCGAGGCGATGGAGGGAAGCCCTGATGATGGATGATAACACAGTAGGCAGGAATCAGAATAGGTGCAGCAGGAAGGCCGCAGGTCGATGAGAGGGCATGGGAGGGAGGATAAGTACAAAAGCAGATTTGTTGTCGATAGCTGAGGAGAGGGAGCAGAACGAGGGTACGCTGAAGCATGAGTTGTCGATGTGGTGGAAGAGACTCATAAGATGGTCGGAGGAGTAGGTCGGGTCGAGGTAGCAAGGACCAGGGAAGGTATGCGTGAGTGATAGAAGTGAAAGCTGGAAATAATGAATAGGAGACATGATAGTATGAATGAAGTGAAGCCTAGAGGGCTGGTAGAGATAGGCATGGACTCCAGTAAGCTATGAGAGGAAGGAATATCGGTGGGGCAGAAATCCTAAAAGGAAAACACAAACAGTGAGTTGGCTGGGCCAGCAACCTAGGGGCAGTGTGTCCTATGAGGTAAGAGGTGGCACCAATCAGATGTATCTTGCAAAGTAGGGATACAGACCAAGAGGCATTCGCAGACTGCAAGATAAAAGCTGGTCAGACATTGGACCACATGGCTGGGACAGCATGGAAATCGGGAATACCAGAAAAAATGTCCTCCAAGAGTTGAGGTGGCAGACAATGGCAGTATGACATAAAAGATTCAGTTATAATGATGAAAGCCACAGGAGTGCAGCGGGTTAACATGAGAAGATCGGGGAAAAGAGACAGAAAATGAACACGAAATTGAACTTGAATGATGGCGGAGAGCAGCCAGCAGGTCCATGGGAAAAGGGGTGACAGACAAGAGCGGAGATGGAGCCGAATGGAGGTGACTGAGGAAGAGGAATATGGACAATGATGATGGCTGCGGGAGCACAGTAGGTAGATCAGGCAGCAAGAGACCTAATAGGAGGCAAGGAATTCTTTGATGGCTGATACGGATTGCGAAGAAGAGAAGATGGAAGGAACAGAAATATGAACCAGAACAAAGGTAGCAAGCCTGATAGAGTGATGCGAGGAATAAAGCTTGTCGAAAACAGGCAGATTCAGAGACCAAGAATGCCCAGCAGTAGCCACAGGGTAGGGGAACCAGAGGTTATGCTTCAGGGTGGGCAATCCAGAGGAGCCAGAGGGTATGCCCAGGATGGGTAATCCAGAGGAGCCAAATCGGATGATGTACGAGAAGTAGAAAAGCCATAATTGTTAAGAATCTGATGGCGAGGAAGAGAATAGGCTCTAGGCTGAGGAAGGAAACAGAGGAATGGATGAGGTACGAGAATGTATAGATGCCATGAAGGCAAGCACTGGAAAGTGAGGTATGAAATGACGAAGGACAATAGAGAGGGCAATGGGGTAGCATAGGACCCAGCTGATACGGGAGGTGAACAGCCAGATGAGCAATAGAATAGCACAGACTAGGCAGCAAGCCACACCAAGGCATACTGATTAAGCAAATAAAGCAGTTGAGCAGGTTAAGACAAGGTAATGGGACTGGAGAGGGTTATGGAGTTGAAGGATCCTTGGAGGAGTACGGAAGTGGAAGAGGGTTGTGTGATGGACAGCCCCAGGCCAATGCAAGGTAGATTAGAGAAAACAGAAACAGGAACTAGGTAGCAGGACACTGGATAGCCAAGAACACAGAAAGAGATACAACGGGGTGGAGAGAGAGCAAGCAAGCAACAAAGTGGAATTATTGATAGTAGGCCAGACGGAGGCAGCCTACCAGGAGAAGGCTGGCAGAAGACCAAATGCGAGGTATACTTGAGTGATGAGAGCAAGGAGACTCTGAGGCCAATAAGGCATGCTTGATGAAGAAGAAGACTGACAATGAGCACTGTGCTGGAGCATGCAATGGGAACGATTAGACCTTGAGGAGTAATGAGTGCAAGAAAGCTCAAGCAAGGGAGGAGAGCGAAATGGACAATTAATGTAGCCAGAGAATTGAGAAGGCAGAACTGAGGAGCCAAAAGGTCACAATGAAACCGGAGGAGAAAATGAACAAAATGAGACGGTCGAGAAGTGAAACTGCAGGAACTGCTGGCAATAATACAAAAACCAAGCAATAAAATGGCATATAGCAAGGCAGAGTATCCACATGCATGGTGAGGAAGCAGGACAAATAGAAGTGAGGGCTGCCAGATGCCGCAGGAACCCTAGGTGGAATGAGACAGGGGCGATCACCAGGTAGGCCCTTCAAACACCGACAGTGCAGTGCAAGAAACAACTGTCACATTAGCGACAAATAAGACAGAAACTAGGAAACACAACCATAGGCAGTGGCAAGCATTTGAATAGTTAAACAAACGCAACACAAAGGAGAGGAAAAAGCCGAGACAAGAGAAGGGGGATGGTCATTTAGGCAGGGCTCGGTTGAAATCCAGGAAAAAGTTGCACTTACCCAAGCCGGAGAGCACAGGATGATACAGAAAGAGCTGCTGTCTGTGTGACTTCTACTTGCAGACCGCAGAAGTAGGTAGAGGTGGGGCGATCCATCCGGCAGCATGTAGATTACAGGGCCATAGTTAGGGACAGGAGAATTACACAGCTCGCAGCGCGAAAGGAAACCCCGGGTAGCACGGGAGGTTCAGTGTGCTGAGCTAGCGAGGAACACCTGAGGGGAAAAGCGCAGCACAAACGCCGCCAAAGGAAGCCGGGCGTGGTTAAAGAAGAAGCACCGGAAACGGAGCGTGGCCAATAGATGGGGAAAAGCGGCATACACAGGGGCGTGGCGAGCCGCAACAGCAGCGGGAGAAAAAGACAAACGAGGGGAAACAGGAGACAAGCGGCACAGAACTTGCACCAGGCCAACGAGCAGCAGCAATATAGGGGAAATACAGCGGGAGGCAGGAATCGGTTGGGTAGAGGGTGAGGGGCACTCAAAAGCACCGATAGAGAACAGCAAACCAAATGAAGCAGCAGGAGCTGCGCAGGCAGAAAGGAACAAAGAGGCAGCAGAATGCAGCAGTAGAAATCATGGAAAGGCAGGAAATGATCCAGATATGCAGACAACAGCTAGTATGGCTGCAATGAAAATGAATCCTTGGAGGGTTCAGGATGAGTGACGTTTTGAGGTCGATGGAGGAGTCACGTTGTTGCTCCGCCCATTGAACCTCAGGCTTAAAGCCCTCCCAATATATAGTTAAAGCAGATACTGTGCATAAGCTTGAATGGTGATACCAAACTGGAAAAAGGTAAGAGTCAAATCTAAGGTCTTTTATTAGAGTTTTTAAGGGTTCATTTCTGTACACCTGATTAGGTGCCCATAGGCAAAGATATCTGGCCCCACGAAGACAGAATTATCTGCGCCTGTGCATTGGGTAGGCTATCAAGAGGTTCACAGTTTGAATCCCTCCAAGACTTGAGACCAAAGGTTGATTCGAACCCACAAAAACAGACAGGAGGGTTACCCTGTTTCTGTTTCCTATTCACAAGACTGCACTCGGAGGTTGGCACTTTGGGAGTAGAGGGCTGGCCTGCTAAGGGGGTTTGTGACAGGGCCCACTCCTACAACCACATTAGAATATGTTATACTATCTCAAAAAGTAAGGAAATAAATTGCTAAAAACTGTTAATGCATCAGTTAGGATTAAAGCGCAAAGGAAGGAAAATGTGGTGTTAAGGTTTCCAACTGTAACACCCCTCCCACCCTTCACAGATGAAGAAGCATCAAGGGCAGCATTGAGGTAATCAGCCCTAACACCTAGAAACAGAAACATAGAATTTGATGGCAGATAAGGACTGCTTGGCCCACCTAGTCTGCCCATTTGCCTACCTAATTGATAAACTGCAGATTCTAGTTAACCATCAGCCTACTTACTCCTACCCACACTAGAATTGCCTTATGTCTGTCCCATGCATTCTTGAACTCCCCCACTGTTTTTGACTCCACAACCTCCTCAGTAAGGCCGTTCCATGCATCCACAACCCTCCCCATGAAAAAATACTTCCTCACATTACCTCTGAGCTGTCTCCCCATCCTCTTCAAATTGTGCCCCCATGTTCTTGCACATCTCTTTTTCTGGAAGATGCTACCCTCTTGGACTTTGTTGATTCCCTGGAGGTATTTGTAAGTTTCTATCATATCCCCCCTATCCCTCCTTTCCTTGAGGGTATACATATTGAGCTCCTTTAGTCTCTCTTCATATGTCTTCTGGTGCAGACCCTGGATGATTTCAATGGCCCTCCTCTGGGCAGTCTCCATCCTGTCTATGTCCTTTCAGAGATGGGGTCTCCAGAACTGCACGCAGTACTTCAGATGGGGTCCCACCAACTGTCTCTACAGAGGGATAACAACTTCTCATTTTCTACCGGTGATGCCTCTCCCTGTGCATCCCAGTATCCCCCCAGCCCTCCTTCCTGCCTTCTCACATTGCTTGCCCACCTTTAGGTCATCTGATATGATAACCCCCAGGTCCCTTTCCATTTTTGTTGTTGTTAGTATCTCACCCCCTATTGTGTACTCTTCCCCTGGGTTTTTGTTTCCCAGGTGCATTACTTTGCACTTCCTTGCATTGAATCTAAGCTGCCATACATTTGACTATTCCTCCAACCTTGCTAAGTCCCTTCTTATCCTTTCCACCCCACCTTGTGTATCAACCCTGTTGCAGATCTTTGTGTCATCTGCAAAGAGACATACTTTATCTTCCAGTCCCTTCTCAATGTCACTTATAAAGACATTAAAGAGGACCGGTCCCAGTACTGAACCCTGCAGTACCCTGCTAGTAACCCCCCTTCTTCAGAGTGAACTCTGTTTACTATTACCCTCTGCATCCTGTTGTCCAACCAGTTTTTTACCCAGGCTACCACCTTGGGACCCACTTCAAGGTTGGCTAACTTGTATATTAATCTTTTGTGTGGGACTGTGTCAAATGCCTTACTAAAGTCTAGGTATGCCATGTCAACAGCCCCTTCCTGGTCTACTACTTTAGTCACCCAGTCAAATAAATCTATTAGATTCATCTGACATGACCTTCCTGCTGTTAATCCATGCTGCCTTGGGTCCTGTGCCCCGCTGGCCTCTAGGTACTTAACAATTCTTTCCTTCAAAAGAGATTACATCATTTTCCCCTGCCACAGAGGTCAAACTAACAGGTCTGTAGTTTCCTGCCTCTGCCCTGCTCCCACTTTTGTGAAGTGGAATCACATCCATCCTCCTCCAGTCCTTGGGTACCACCCCATCCTCCCATGCTTTGTTAAAGAGGGTAGTCAGTGGTGTCACTAGTTCTCCCCTTAGTTTTTTTAGAATTCTGGGGTGAATCCTGGCAGGACCCACTGCTTTGTCCACCTCCAGTTTTAAGAATTCTTTCAGAACCCTTTCTTCTGTGAATAGACTGGTATCGACCCCCCCTATCCAGAGTGTTTCTATTGTTTGGTTTAGGTACTTCCCCCTCCTCTTCTTTTGTGAATACTGAGCAGAAGTATTCATTCAGTATCCCTGCTTTTTCACTGTTGCCCTCTTCCCACATTCACTCCCCTTTATTAAGCCTCAGTATCCCTCCTTTGGTCTTTCTTCACTCCCTAATGTACCTATAAAAGGTTTTATCCCACTTCTTAACAGAGTTGTCTATCTTTTCCTCAGCTTGGGCCTTTGCTATTCTGACTGCCTTCCCTGCCTCCTTCTGCTTTAACCGATATACTCAGCCCATTCTCCTATGCTGCACCCACCCAGCTTATTTTCTAATGGAATTGGATGAGCGTTAGGGTTGATGACCCCACTGCCACCCACCGATGCCTCTTCATCTGTGAAGGGTGCGGGGTGGTGTTAGGATTGGAAACCCTAATGCCACATTTCCCTACTTTTGTCACTTCAACTCTAACTGATGCATTAACAGTTTTTTATATATATATATATATATATTCAATGGGAAGTTTTCTGAATACTATTCCTGTTTGAGATCTACACTTCTGATCATAAGGAAGCCATGATATGTGCTATGTTTGAGGAATTTTCCAGTTATTGGTACATGCTGTACTGTATGTGCCTTTCAACTTTCACCTTTTAAGAACTTGCCACCTTCCGATCCTCAAAGGTGGTCCTCAAGTTTTTTGGCACCAATTTAACTTTCTAATCTACTTTTAAAAGTTGTAATATTGTTACTATATGTTATCTGTTGAGGTAAAGTAGTCCATGGTGTTAAGAAAAAGAAAAAAGAAGGCATACAGCATATACCAGGAAACCAAAACTGAGGAAGACTGGGAGTCATACAAGGAAAAAATGAGACAGTCAAACAAACAAATTTGAAAGGCAAAAGCCCAGACAGAGGAAAATATAGCAGAAGGAGCAAAGAGAGGAGACAAATATTGTTTTAGATACATTAGGAAATGTAGGAAGGAAAAGGGGGATAGAAAAGATTGCTACTGAAGAAGGGAAATGCACCAAACATGATCCAGAGAAAGTTGAAATCCTCAACAAATACTTCTACTCTGTGTTTACGAAAGATGACCCAGAGGATGGCCCAGCCCTGAAAAAACACAAAACCCCAGGACCAGGGGTAGACACAAGTCCCTTTACAGAAGCCGAAATATGGGAGGCACTAAATAAATTAAAAGCAGGCAAAGCCATGGGACCAGATGAGATGCACCCCAGAATCATTAAGGAATTGGGGGCAGAATTAGCCACCCCTCTGGCAGTTCTATTCATGAAATCCTTGAAAAGCGGTGTGGTACCCAAAGACTGGAAAATGGCAATAGTGATTCCACTTCACAAATCAGGAAGTTGTGAAGAGGCTAGTAATTATAGACTGGTGAGCCTCACATCTGTAGTAGGGAAACTAATGGAGACACTACTCAAACAGAGAATCATAGGATTCCTCAAAACTAGCAGCCAACAAGATCTTAAACAGCACAGTTTCACAGCAGGTAGGTCATGCCAGACAAATCTGCTTGAGTGTTTTGACTACACTGCAAAAATAGTGGACGATTGTGGGGCAGCAGATGTGGTCTACCTAGACTTTAGTAAGGCCTTTGACTCGGTTCCACACAGAAGACTGGTAAAGAAGCTTGACCACACAGGGGCTGGTCCAGAAGTAGTCAGATGGGTACAAAACTGGTTACAAGGCAGAACCCAGATGGTACAGGTTAATGGAGTTCAATTGACAGAAGGCAGGGTGACCAGCACGGTGCCCCAGGGCTCAGTGCTAGAGCCTGTGCTCTTCAATGTTTTTATAGCAGACATCACTGATGGACTGGAAGGGAAGGTGCGTTTGTTCACAGATGACACCAAGATATGTAGCAGAGTGACACCCCAGAAGGAGTGAACAAGATGGAAGCTGACCTCAAGAAACTAGAAGAATGGTCTGAAGTGTGGCAGCTGAGATTTAATGCTAAAAAGTTCAAGGTCATGCACATAGGAAAGAAAAATCCAAGAAAAGAGTATTCCCTAGCAGGCAAAATACTTTTTTTTTTTGCTATTGTTTAACCAGGAGTGGCACACTAAGCTGAAAGGCTGTTTACAGGTGTAACCTGGGAACACTGGGAAGTTAAGTGACTTGCTCTGGGTCGCACAGTATGCAAGTAGGGGCTGTGGGATTCAAACCCAGGTCTCCAGATTTGCAACTCAGAGCCTTAAACCACTGCACTATACTGCCTCCTCAAACCAGGAATGAGATCTGGGAATCATAATCTCAGATGACTTGAAGGTTAGTAAGCAGTGTGAGAAGGCAACAATGAAGGCCAACAGAATGCTGGGCTGCACTGGGAGGGGAATCATGAGCAGGAGGAGAGAGGTGGTACTACCACTGTCTAAATCACTGGTCAGGCCTCACCTGGAATCTGAGTCCAATTCTGGAGTCCTCACCTCAGGAAGGACATTGACCGGGTAGAAACAGCACAGAGAAAGGCGACAAAAATGATTCAGGATCTGCAGTACATGTCCTACGCGGAAAGACTTAGAGAACTGAATATGTACTCCCTGGAGCAGAGAAGAGAGACAGGGGACATGATTGAAACATTCAGGTACATAAAAGGCATTAACAAGGTACAGGCACAGGAACGTTTTTACTTCAAGAAGAGCTCCAGGACCAGGGGACATGACCTCAGGCTGCAAGAAGGGAGGTTTTCTACCAACACCAGGAAGCTTTTCTTCAGAGAAAGAGTGGTGGACACTTGGAACAGCCTTCCCCAAGAGGCTGTGAGGGTCAACACTGTGAGAAGATTCAAGAATGCATGAGATAGACACAAGGGAGCCCTGACTACAAAGGGCAACTAGAGTGTCAAAATAGGTCTAAAATAAATGGGCAGACTCGATGGACCTAGTGGTTTCATTCTGCCATCAACTTCTATGTTTCTATGTTACGATTCTTTGTGTATACCATTTTCCTCTTCTTGTTGTTCTATTATTTTTACCCAATAACTTATTATCATGTGTTCTTGTTTTCCTACCCACATGATGGTTTACTAATGCTATTGTTTCCCTAAGAGTTGAATCCCTATTGGCTTTATATGCCAAACACAGGTCACCCCTTGTTCTTCTGTATTTCATTGAGTATAGGCCCAGTTTTTCCAGTCTTTCTGGGTAACTAAGATTATGCATGTGTTTAATTTTTTTGGTTGCCTTTCTCTGTACCTTCTCAATAATTTTCTTGCCTCTTATAGTTTGAGGTGAACAAAACTACACAGAATACTCCAAGTATGGCCTCACTAATGATTAGTACAGAGGTACAATGACCTCCAGCTCCATACTTTTTATATTACTCAGAATACACTGTAATATTTTTTTTTACTTTTTTTAGCTTTGAATATCGTGTGCATTTCAAATGATAAATCATCTGTTACTTGCATTTCCAGATCCTTTTCATTAGTACTAGTCTATAATGGGTAGCCATTTAGGGTATATGTGTACTTAGGGTTACTATGTCCCAAGTCACTCTGAGCAAGTCACTTAACCACCAAGCGCTCCCAGGTTGCCCCTGAAAACAGGCACTTGTGCCTAGTGAGCCTTACCCAATTACCAAAGACTAAAATAAAAAAAGAAATAAGTGCATGATCTTACACTTCTCTATATTAAATTTCATATTGTTTTGCCCAGTTATCTCACAAGAAGCTACTTGCTTCTTGTGAATCTACGCTGTAATTGTCAACCCTTGTAATCCTTACTACAGTAATTCATATAGGTGTATTATGTGCCCATCTATAACTTAGTTGTTCCATGATCTTGTCTATAACTCATACAAAATGTAACCTCCTGCTGCTGTAGTTACTGTCAAATGTTCCTCAGTTGATAACCTGCATGTTATCCAATCCTCTGTTCCCCTCCCCACCCAGGTCACACCAGGAGACGAACATCTTGTTGCTCAGTGTGCCTTTCCTAGTGAAACAATTCAATAAATAAATAAATAAGTCAATATTTTCTTGAAATTCATCCTTGGATTTCTGATCAAATACAATTGCTCCTACTTTGCAATTGTCCGCTTATTTACACATCCATGCATTATTGGCTGTTTGCATGGATGTTCCTCGGATATTAAAAAGTGTCGGTCCCAGAACTGATCCCTGAGGGACCCCACTAGTCATATTACCCCTTGCTGATAAATCCCCCTTTATGGCCATCCTTTGTGACCTATTCTCTAGCCATGAACTTATCCAGTTCACTATATTAGGATGCAAATCAATTTCAATTAGGTGTCCTCAAGTATCCTATGCGACACTGTATCAAATGCCTTGGGAGTAATCTAAGTAGAGCACATCCACCGGCATTCCCTTATCCAGAGCTATGCTCACCGGTTCAAAAAACTGAAGCAGATTTGCAAGACAAGATCTTCCCTTTGTAAAACCATATTGTAATATACCAGTAAACCCATTATGTGCAATGCGTATATTTATGCATTGCTGAATTAGACTTTCTAATAATTTTCCAATAACTGAGGTGAGGCTAATAGGCCTGTAATTGTTAACTTCTGTTTTCTTTCCTTTCTTATATATTAGGACGATAACAGCCTCTCTCTCCACTGCTTCAAGGTTTTACCCTCTTTAAGGGATGCATTGAATAACTGTGTAAGAGGATCAACCAAGACAGGTAATAGTTCTTTAAGTAGTTTTGGTGGGGATTCCATCAGGCCCAGCCGAACTGTTTGTTTTGATAGATCCAGTTACCTCTATAACTTCATTAACTGTGAAAGGAACACCATTTTCTGTGTTATCTAGACTGTCTTTATTTACAGTATGTGTTCCTTAGGTTCATATACACTAATAAAATAATTATTTAGCACTGTTGCAATTTCTTGTGTTTAACTCCACTCATAAAGGGTAGTGCTAAAGAATAAGTGGAATAAAGCAGCAAGAAGAATGCGAAAAAAACAAAACAAATAATAGGATAAAGTTTGTCTTGGAAAACTGCTATATGAATATAAGCCAGTATGTGTTCAACAGTATCCCACATGTATTCATTTTATTGCTAGAGTCAATGTTTGTCCAAGAAATGGGTAATTGCCACTCTTTTCAAAAACATGGCATGGGATGACTTCTACCATAACTGAAGGGGGCACTGTCAGGTTTGGAAGTGATTTTATTGCCTCTCTACAGCAGTCATCTATGGTGAGCAGTGTGGTTGCAGAAAACAGTAATGCCAAGCAATTTTTAAATACCCCCAAGACACAGTATTGCTCATTTTTCACTGTACCTATACTACAGTCGGTCTGCTGGAACCCCCCGTGGCGCATGTCTACAAGTAGGAATGGCACAGAGCTGCAGGTGAGCTCATTCATGAACAAGCTCATGATTTTGGGTCCTTTACCAGCACGTGGTTAAAGACTGTACCCTCCATACCAGTGATCCCTTTAATGTTAGTCCAATAGCAAACCGAGAGCTCCATCCTGTGTTATTTTGCTTATAAAAGTTGAACCCAAGCTTCCAGGCATGCGCATTAGTGTCAATTCTAATCTCATGCACATTTGTGCACATCTGAAGTGTAACCCCCAACCCCCACTCCAAGGCTGCACTGCAGAGTATCGACATTTAGTATGATCCCAAAGCCCTCAGTGTAAGGCATGAACCCAGAAACGTGTGGCCCAAGTGCAAGAGTGCCACCACTGTGTTATGGGCTGACAGCAGTGTACTGCATATAGGATACACTGTACATGCATTATTCGCAGGTTAAACTAGCTTATTTCAAATACTTTAATATTTAGAAATATTTAGAAATGTTGCTATTTTGGTTTGGGTAAGAGTTTTTCTTGCATTTTTTTTTTTTATCTGGAAATGTAAGTACATAAAATGTTTTTATACTTGTAGTTGCTTTGTGGTGTTATAATTTTGCTGCTTCAGTTAGTGAGTGCGAGCCTTGTTTAACTTCATACACCACAGCAGTCTGAGGCTACCCTCTTCTACTTGTAGCTGTAATACAAGGAAGCATTTGTTCACCAGCATGTGGTAAACCCATGGAACAGGATCTGTGGAAGCAGCAACATGTGCAGGGAGAGCTGAATCTATGAAACTCAAGCTGGATCAATTCCTTGTAGAGAACAGCTTTACAGGGAACATCATTTTTGTTTTTATTTTATTCCTAATTTTTGACCAGGAAGGGCATACCAAGCCATGAAAACTTGTTTCCATGTGTGTCATGGAGGGTGTGTTGCCTGGACCTGTTCTTATTGATGGAGTAATGTTGTCCAAGGCACTGAGGGACCTCCTACACTTCATTGATAAATGCCATGGGATCTTCTACTTCCACTTGGACAGTGAAACAGAGATGAGCATAAGGGACCTTGGCCCAAAATCTGCTTTCTCATACTGCCTTACCTCCAGCTACCCTTCTCCATCTCTCTCTACCCCCACCTTCCCTCCATTAGACACCAGTTAAAACTCCTCCCCTTCCTCCTTGCTCCTGTCACACAACTTCCTGAACACTTCCTTACCCTTGACTGGCTTTTGATCACCCCATACCTCTTGCTCCTCCCTAGCCTCATAGTTCTGCAACCTTGTTATAGTCTGTCAACCTGTCTTGACTCCTCCTTTCAGCACCACCTCAGCCTCCCTTCACTCTGGCGCTATGCAGTTTTTGAGTTTGCCCAATTTGCACAGATGATTCTTATGCTAACGTATTTGTCCTCTGCAGCCAGTGATTTGACACTTTTTCTGTGCTGCACTCAGCTTATTCTCTTTAAGTCATTGCAACCACATCACCTGACTGGCTATATTTTGTTTGTCATTGTGCTCCTCCCCTTCCCCTTTCCCCCAGGTTGTACCTGGAAATAAACCTCAGCTCAGTGTGCCTATCCTGGTTATCAATTTTTATTTAAAAATAAATAAATGGTTTTGCAATATATTGTAGTAAATGTATTTGTCTGTAATGCATTGGCCAGGAAGGCACACTGAGCAGTGATAGCTCATTTCCAGGTGCATCCAGGGAGTGATTTACATAGCCCTTTTTTTTTAACAGAGTAAATGTTGACCAGGACACCATAGAAAATCCTCTGTTCTAATAATATTCACCACATGATCTTCAACTTCCACCCAAACAACCATCAGAGATGGGCAGAAGGGGACCTTGGTTTAACCCTTGCTGTGCCATAAACATCTGTACACATCCTGAATCCCTATGCACTCTAAATCAACTGGCAGCCTAGAGGTTAACATCTCATCTGAAGGATGGCACCTGAACAGTGCAGCACTTCCCTAGTGCTGCTCCATAGTGTCAGAACACATATCAGTCCTGCCTCCTGGTATCGCACAAGAACCCGTAACTTTATCATCTACCATATCCAGATATTTACTGTTTTATTATAGTATATGGCTGCCTTTTATTGTGTATGGATTTCTATACAAGCAATTTTGTTGTGGTAGGACAGTTCAAAGGTCACAAGAAGTTGTTGTAGTATCATTCTGATGTCACAGCGATACCACAACTTTTCTGCTTTGAACCATGCCCATCTCCCCTCAAGCGCACCGACGTTCTGTCACAATCTGTAGTGGGGCATTAACATCGGTGCCACCAGTAAGATTAATGGCCTTGGACCAGTGGTAAGGGAGATCATCAGGTGTTAGAAGGGGCTACAGCAAAAGTGCCTTCCTCTCTTCACTGACACAATTCATCATCCTGTGACTATTTGTAAATACTGTGAAGCAAATGCTTTCTTTGCAGTTTGGAGCAGGCATCAGATCGAGCATGACTGGAGCTGCACAGTGAATTTCACGCAGGCTCTGTAAGTTAAAATGTCTGACATGGTCTTTTTAGAAACCAATAAATATAAACACTAACGCAAATGAGTAGGAATGTTACTTCAACAGCCACTTCAGCATGAAGTGCAGTTTGCGTGTGGAGAGAGTGGTGATGCATTAGTGTGAGCCTACTTTACAGTTAACTCTGCATATTTGATATCAGTTTAAACTTTAGAACTTGCTTTGTTGGGCATTCTGGCAGCTGTATCAGCCTTTTTCAGAAATCAGAAGACCTGCTGAATTTGAATGGGGAATCTGAAATAAAGACAAAGCCCTACAGGAGGGCTCTAAAGCAGGAATGTTCCCGGACCTCCAGTAACGAGATCTGCTCCAGGCTACGCTATTCCTGAGGATGCAGCTGATGAGGAAGAAATGTTGCAGATCCTTGGATGAAAAATAAATCATCTTATCTCCATGGTGGATGGCTTGGAAGAGATATTTGATACATTAACAAACTGAGTAACTACCTTGGAGACTGATGTGCAGTTTGTAAAACCAGAATCTGCAGAGACCTGCAATTGTGAGTGACTAGTACAGTATGCACTGCAAGCCCATTGGTCTACAATGTGGACCAATGCACTTACAGCTGATATACTGTAAGCTGTCATTCGGCAGGCAGCCGTGGAGGTATGCAGGTGGGTCGCTATTGCCCGCCGATAATTGGGGGGAGCTGGGTGGGCAGGGGGTCCTGTGTGGGTGGGGGGTCCCACTGGACAACCAGGGAAATATGTACAGTGCTTTTATGGGTGATTGGGGATATGGGTGGGGTGGAGGTTACCACTAGAATACCAGGGACTACAGGAATTATTTTATGGTGATTGCAGCTATGAGAGGGGTGGGGGTGCCACTATACTATGAGGGATAATCGAAACATTTATTTACAACGCTCATGGCTATGGGAGGGGTGGGTGCCCCTAGACTACCAGGGATATTCTGAACAGTTATTTACAGCGATCACAGCTACGGGAGGGTTGGGGGGTACCACTAGACTACTAGGGATATTCTGAACATTTATTTACAGTGATCACAGCTACAAGAGGGGTTGGAGTGTCACTAGACTACCAGGGATATTCTGAACAGTTATTTATGGCGATCACAGTTATGGGAGGGTTGGGGAGTACTACTAGACTACCAGGGATATTTTAAACAGTTATTTAATGCAATTGTAGCTACAGGGAGGGTGGGGGGTACCACTAGACCCCTTCTGGCAGCACCACATGCTGTGCAGGGCACCATGTGCATTTCGCTGGCCAGCCTTGCACAACTCATGCAAATGGGGCCATAATGACATGCAAATGGGCCCATTTGTGCCTTGCATACATTATGGCACCATTTGCATACTGCTGGCTGAATATCAGGAATTTGCACACAGCGTAACTCTGTTGCGCTGGCGCAGTTCCCATTCCTGGTATTCAGCACTGTCTGAGGGTAATGCACCAGCACATCATATTTGTGCAGTGTGCATTACCTGTTATATTCAGAGGAGATGCACCATTGCTCCTCTCTTTTGAGTATATCCCTGAGCTGCACCAGGGCAACACAGTTGCGCTGCATCACTACATGTGCCATTGCTGGGCGGAATTCTGAATATCGGGGTCAATATTTTTTTTTTCTGCCCCAAATCCAGTTACCTTGATTTCCATGGCTTCATTGCTAGGCCCCTCTCAATGGTGGACGACATGCCAACATCTCCCAGAACTCCTTGTGACCTGTTACTATGTGGTATCCAGTGACCAAACCAGATTTCTTCTTCTGGACTCCTTTTAAAGTGGCAGTGTTTTTTAAGCAAGTTTTAGAGGCTGGTGGATCCCATACGCTATAAAATATAATGTATGGGAGAAGATTAGTAACCATGCTGTAATCGCTTCTCAAGGTTACCATATCAACGGTAAACCTCTCGGGCTTCACTCTCGAGGTTTACTACGTTACCATGGTAACTTCTTGAAGTGATTACAGCATGGTTACTAATCCTCTCCCATACATTATCCTCTATGTAAACTTAATAATGGGATGGTATGCATTGCTAATCCCTGTGTTCTGATTAGCTAAGACTGTAGAACTTCAGTGCATGGAGGACTGTGCCTTTAGAATGCAGCATTTGCAGTAAACAGTGTTACCTGTTAATCACTCCCTTTGTGGCTTGCAGAAAGTCAGCAGAATTTTAGAAAGTGAAGGCCTGAGCAGTGTTGATGGGGAGGGTTGGAGTCATGGCCTGCTGAGTTGAGGCACAGTGGTCAAACTTCAAGAATGAAAATGAAGGGCCTGTCCTTCAGTGGGGAAATCAAGGCACAGGGAGATGATGTCAGTCAGTGAGGGGGAGTTACTCCACATATTACAAATCTGATCAAGAAAATTAAGGGTGTATGTTAACCCACTCAATGGGATGGAGGAATTTACCCCTTCCATCCTTGGCCCTACCAGTTTTCTGACCCTTCCTCCACCTATGACCACTAGAGCAAGAGCAAATTTGGCTCTATTTCTGAAACTTTTTTTCTCTCGGTATAATAGTGATAACACTATAGTGTTTAGGGGTTTACTCTGTATTATATGACAGCCTGGTATCTCCTGTAAGCCAATCAGAACAGAGGAAAACTGTCATAATACTCCACAGACTAATACAACCATATTTTAGATATGCCCACAGTAGATTATCCACGTTTTAGACATGTCTACAGTAGGCCATCCAATTAGTCAACTGAAAAAAGGGAAAAAGGTACATTCCACTTTACCACAGATCTTTTAAAATCCTGGGTTCAAAATTCTGAATCAAACAATAGTACTAGAAAGTGGACAGCAGGTAGGCAGGGATCTGATAGAGTGGAGCCTACCCTTCAGGCTAGCAGGGAAGGACTCGAGGTGGCCAAAAAAGGAGGGAGTAGAAGGAAGGAAATGGAGGCCAATGAAGGGAAGAGGGCAGGATGGAGGGTAGTCTCGCTGAATGCAAGAAGCTTAGGCAACAAATCTGCTGTGGTACAGGCACTCTTAGCAGTGTGGAGGGTGGATATTGCAGTTGTCACAGAAAGGTGGGCAACTGAGCACCGGGACTGGGATCTGGCAATCCCAGGATGCAAAGTATACAGGAAGGACCATAAGGAAGGGAGGGGCGGTGGGATGGCAGTCTATGCAAGGGACGGGATCAAATGCACAAGGGCAGAGGGGAAAGAAAGGAGAACAGAGGCAATCTGGCTGCAGCTCCTAGACTCAAGGGGTAGGAAACTGAGGTTTGGGGTGGTATACAGGCCACTGTCCCAGTCTGAGGAGCTTGACAGGGAATTAGTAGGACAAATCAGAAAGGTATGTAGAAAAGGGAATGTGGTCATCGTGGGGGATTTCAACTTGCTGGGGGTTGACTGGAGTATTCCAGTCACCTCCAGTGCTAGGGAGCAAATGCTCCTGGACGCAATCCAGGAGGGTCTCCTGACACATTTGAATAGTGTACCTACTAGGTTAAAGAACACTTTAGATCTGGTGTTGTCGAATGGGGAGGCAGTAAGGGAAATAAAGGTGGAGGACCCACTAGCCGACAGCGATCACCAAATGATGTGGTTTAATATCACGATGTGCGAGGAGCCAGAGAAATCAGTTATTCAGGTAGTAAACTTCAGGGGGGGCAAACTTTGGGAGGATGCAGGAAGTACTGAAAGGGACACTAGAGGGCATAAGGCAGGAGATGGATGCAGAGCAGAAATGGGATATTATTAAAAGGGGGATTACAGAGGCAACAGAAGCCTGCACCAAGACATAGAGTAAGAGGAGCAGAGCAAGAAAACCATGCTGGTTGAACAGCGAGGTAGTGGAGGTAGTGAAAGCAAAACGAGAGGCACACCAGAGGTATAGAAGGACAGGGAAGGAAGTGGAAAGGGAGGAGTATGCAAGATGGTCCAGGGCGATGACCAGAAAAGTGAGAGAAGCCAAGGCCCAGAGGGAGCTGAGATTAGCGCAGGAAATTAACGGTGGGGGAAGACTTTTTCAGATACATCAGGGAGAAAAGCAAGTGCAAGGAGACAAAAGTGAGGATAAAAAGAGCTGGGGAGTGGATGAAAAAGGGTGAGGAGCAGGCAGAAGCACTGAATAAATACTTTTGCTCAGTGTTCATGGAAGAAAAGGGGGGACCGCTACCACCATGGACTGGGAGGGTGGGGACATCGGGAGAGGAGGCAACAGATACACGAATTGAGGCAAATAGAGTCCTAGAGGGACTGAGGGCACAGAAGGTAAACAAGGCACCAGAGCTGGATGCTATCCACCCCAGGGTGCTGAGCAAGATGACGGAGGTGTTGGAGGAGCCACTGGCGGAACTGTACAGCACCTCTCTGGAGTCGGGATGTGTGCCACTGGACTGGAGGATGGCACATTTAGTACCATTACACAGGAGCAGACCAAGGGATGAACCAGGTAATTATCACCCAGTAAGTCACACCTCTATAGTGTGCAAACTCATGGAGACAATACTAAAGGAAAGACTGGTGTCGTACCTGGAGGACAATGGCCTTCAGGATGTGAGGCAGCATGGGTTTGTTTCAGGGAAGTCTTGTCAAACCAACTTGATACAATATTATGACTGGATGACAGGTGAGCTGGATATGGGTCATGAGGTGGATGTTCTTCACTTGGACTTCAGCAAGGCCTTCGATTCGGTGCCTCATCGGCAGTTTGGGGAGAAGCTAACTGGTATGGGGGTAGGGGCAAAAATGATGAACTGGATTACAAGCTGGCTGAGTGTGAGGCTGCAATGGGTGGTGATGAGAGGGAAGGTCTCAACTCCAAGGCCGGTGACAAGTGGGGTGTCGCAGGGGTCTATATTGGGGCCAGTATTGTTTGGGCTCTTCATATCAGACATTGCACATGGGGTGGTGAGGAAGATAAATCTGTTCGCTGACGACACCAAAATTGGAGCAGTGGTGAATGGACAGGAGGGGTGGAAGCAGCTGCAGGGGGACTTAAGCAAGCTAGAGGAGTGGTCAGAGAGGTGGCAGCTGGGGTTCAATGCAAAGAAGTGTAAGGTTATGCACTTCGGGGTGAAGAACCCAAGGAGAGAATATTGGCTGGGAGGGATTAAGCTGGGGATCATGGAGGAGGAGAAGGGCCTGGGGTAATGATAACAGGGACCATGGACAACACTGCCCAGTACAGGGGAGTGGCTGCAAAAGCGAAAAAAATGCTGGGACGCATAGCTAGGGTTTCTTTGTCCAGGTGAAGAGAGGTGATCTTGCCCCTCTACAGGTCGCTGATAAAGCCGCACTTAGAGTATTGTGTGCAGTTTTGGAGGCCATACCTAAAGCGTGATATCAGGCTACTGGAGGGGGTGCAAAGGAGGGCAACAAAGATAATATGTGGAATGGAAGGGACAGACTATGACAGCAGGCTGAGAGACCTGACTATGTACACCCTGGAGGATAGATGGGATGGTGGACATGATAGAGACATTCAAGTATCTGAGGGGAATCAATAAGGATGGGGCAGATGTGGTTTTTAAGTTAAGGAGGGGGAGGGTCATCAGGGGGCATGTGCTAAGAATAGAGAGGGGAAGATTTAAGAAGGAAATGAGGAGACACTATTTCACAGAGAGGGTAGTAACAAAATGGAATGCCCTACCAGAATGGGTGGTATCACGTAAATCTGTGAACAGTTTCAAAAGAGCATGCGACAGGGAACAGAGGAGAGTGAGGGTGGGGGAGGTGAGGGTGGCAGTGGGATGACAAATTGGAGGGGGGATGGGGCAGCTGCAAATTAGGGGTGCTAGCTGCACACTCGAGCAGACTTAGATAGACCGGGTGGTCTGTTTCTGCTGGCAGATACGTATGTTTGTATGTTCGTAATAACATTTAGTTAGAAGAAGTATATTTAGAATAACCATTTACTGAGGTTCATTAAACACCTTGGCCTTTGGCCTCTAAATTTAATCACCCACATCAGCCAGTATACTCTGGCTAACTGAATGTTAACACTTACATAACTGGGCCAGGCTGTTAATAAACACTTTGGCCTTCATCCAAGGTATTTATTCTCCCTGGTCTGATTATTGCCTTGTACTCCAAGACCACTATTTCTTCAGTGCTATAATATGTGTGTCCAGGAACTGGAAAAAGCTGTTATAATGTTAGTATATATTTATATTGAGAAATATAATATTGTACAATCTCAGTCTAACAAACCCATATTATCCAAAGATCCCTATTTAATAAACTGGCAGCATGTCTCCCAAGTGACTATCACTCTAACTGTTCTAGTCTCAGTTATACAAACTCCTGATTATCCAAACTAATTTCATGTTGCCCAAGTAGTTCAGATAATCAAGATTGTACTTTGTGTCCCCCAAATTCAGTCAGGGTGGAATGAGTTGTGCTAAATTAGTGCAGTGAAGAAAGTAGCATACAGACACAGTTGTGCCAGCCTGGGTGCAACACAAAACTGCAGTATACTACAGTACAGCTACTGCGGTAAACAAGGCAATTTCAGTGTCAGTTAATCCCTTTTGTCATGCACTACATAAACCCAGACATTTAAACAGTACGCCTTGTACTGCGTGAGCACTAAAAAGGCTAAATGCTGGGCCAATCCACTACAGTGCAATGGAGACTGGGCAGTACAAGAGAAGCACACAGCACAGTGCTACAGGCACTGAATATGGCACAGCGCAAGAGTGGACAAATGCACAGCAATAACGGCACTGAATTTGGCACAGCAATTCCCGCAATGTGCAGACAGATGTTCAGGGACAGACAGACCATCAAAGAGAAACAGTTGGCACACCAGCAAAGGTATCAGAAATGTTTAGTAATTATAGGTGGGAATATTTTGATTCCTTCACCTACAACTAATTTCACGTGATGCAGAGAAAAATTCTGCAAACATCCACACTTCACAGAGTTTTTCACAAGGTGAGGATGGCCCTACTGTAAAACACTGTGAAAGCCTTTGCAAAATGAAAATTCAACAACATGGGTAAACAATAATTTTCAGATTTTTTTTTTCTTACATTCTAGGAAATGTTGGGGAGGGGGGTTAAAGTTCAATTGAGCAATCTCATGATATACTGTTAGACTTACCACGTACAGTAGTTCTTCAGTGTCTGTTAAGTTGCAGCTTGGCTTTCAGACAGAGAGATTGTGCCTCAGACTGACTTTCTTCAATATAAAAAACACATTAACTGCGGAAATCATGCAGAACACCATCAAGTTGAACACAGTTGCTGGGGGAAGTTGTTTTTTAACATACTTTATACTATTTTGTGAAGTTTGTTGTTTTTTTGTAACTCTTATTTTTTGGAGGCTGAAAATGTAAGGGCCTGCTGCAGTGTGATTGATTTCTGGCTGGCCTTTTTTTTCAGTTGTTTAACCAGGTGAGACACACTAAGCTGAAAGCTTTTTTTTTTACAGGTGCAACCTGGGAGCACGGGGAAGTTAAATGACTTGCTCAGCGTCACACAGTATGTAAGTAGAAGCTGTGGGATTCAAACCCAGGACTGGTCTGCTGGATGTCACCAGATTTGTAGCTCAGAGTCTTAAACCACTGCACTATACTGCCTCTCTTACAGCCTTACAGTGCAGCAGACTGCTCACTCACTACTGCTCTGCATACTGCATTTCTATTATTTTTATTATGTTTGTAAAAAACCAAAAAAAACTATTGTTATATACATTTTTATGTTGGCTCACGCTAGTGCGCCAGCCAACATATTGCATTAGTAGCAGATTTGGAGGTGTGGTCACTGTTAGGCGAATGCAGGGCAGGCATCAGTGGGTGCGTCCCTCATTCCCCAATAAGCCAGCATGTAGGCGCCACATCAGGAATGCATAATGTGGCGAGCACATCTAAGGAAAGGTCCATTGCAATGAGAGCAAAGCTCATCATACACAGTGGCACCTCCTGACATGACTTCCCTGGTGAAACATTACAGTAAACATGGTGCCACACTGCCTGCCACAATGCTGACTTCAAGGGTGCCCAATCCCCCTGTCGGCATACCCTGACCCAGTGTATGCGCCGACAGAGGAGCCCACTCCCTGTTGGCATAATGCACCCCCCCATTTGTTAAGTGCCGAGGGGGTTGCCCAATCCCCCTCAGCTCTTGCCCCCCCCGGTATGTGCCGGCGGGGATGACAATCCCGATCAGCTAGCCCCCAAACACTCAGGTGGCACGCTGGGGAGCCCATCCTAGCGCCAAATGCTCTTTAAAAAAAAAAAAGCCCTGCAATGTTTTTTTTTTTTTTTAATCTGTAAAACAAGAAAATATTCCCTTGTGGTCTGTCCAGATCCCTGCCCCAACCTGCACCCACCCTCTGCGCACCCTGCCTCTGAACCCCCCGAACCCCATACTTACCTCCAGAGTCTGGCGCGATGATCTTCAGTGGACCGGGAACATGTCTGCACTCTTCAAAGCCGACCACAAACTGAAGAAATGGGGGTAAGCTGTATAATGGCATAAATAGTGTTTTTTCAATTTTAGTGCACATCTTGGGCATTTTTTGGAATTTCTGCACCAAATTTTCAAAATGGGGTTATTGGGTCCCTACTCATGAATTCAGTCACTGTCATGGCCTTATTCGGTCCCAAAAGGTGATTTCACGGTCACTGCGTGCAATCACCTTTCAGGACTGAGTAATGAAACGACAGTGCCACTGTTCATGAGGGGGGCTCTCAAAAAGCTTATGTTGCAAATTTGGTGGAAAAATAAAAAGGTTGTTTTATGAGCGCTAAGCAGTTGTTTCCATGCACGTCAGAACTTTGTGAATTTATAATATTTTCACTCCAGATTTTCAAAATTGCCATTTTTCCACACCTCCTAATGAACACTACAGCTGTCATTTTGCATATCCTGGCCGAAATGTGTTTTCGCACGTCCGGCGCGAAATAGCGTGGTCGCTGTGTGAAATCAGTTTTTGGGACAGTTTGAGAAAATGACGGTGACATTGTTCATGAGCAGAGGTCCTAAAGTGCCTATCTTGAAAATTTGGTGATGAAAGTCCATAAAATGACTGCTACAAGTGTGTGTTGCGCTGTTTCCACGCACCCCTATAACTTCACAAATTTACAATATTTTCTTGCCAGGTTTTCAACACTGCCATTTTTTCACACCTCCTTATGAACAGTACAGTTATCAATTTTCACAGCCTGTCCAAAATGTGTTTCCACACCTGTGGCACACAATGGCTTGGTCACTGTGGGAAATTAACTTTTGGGACAGATTAACAAAATCACAGTGCCACTGTTCATGAGGGAAGGTCCCAAAATGTCTATGTTGAAAATATGACAAAAAAAATCCCCAAAATAATTGGGTTATGGATGTGTGTTGCACAGTTTCTATGCATACTCATGATTTCACCAATTTTTCATATTTTCACTCCAGATTTTCAACATTGCCATTTTTTTACGCCTCCTCATGAACAATACAGTTGTCATTTTCCACATCCTGCCCAAAACATGTTTTCATCCCTGTGTCGCCAATGGCATAGCCACTGTGCAAAACCACCTTTCAGCTAACAAACTGATTGTGCCGCTCTTCATGAGGTGGGGTCACAAAAAGCCTATGTTGAAAATTTGGAGTGAAAATACCAACAAACGCCTACAACGTTAGGGTTTCCAACTGTAACATCCCACCCTGTAGAGACTGCCAGGTGTCAGGGGTGTGACTTGGGATCATTGGGTATAGTGCTCATGCCATTCCACCCCCACCACCACCCTGCAGCCAGTGACAGGCATCGAGGTGTGCCTTGGAGTGTTTGGCCCTAAAGTTCACCCCATTCTCCTATATTGCACCTGTCTCAGAGTATTTCCTTGTGGAGTGGGGTAAGTATAAGGCCCAAAGACCCCAAAGCACACCACAACACTTGTCAGTGTCTACAGGGTAGGGTGAGGTAAAATGGCATGAGCGTTATAGCTAACGCCCCAAAGGCACACCCCAGTGCCTATCAGTGTCTGCAGGGAGGGGGTGGGGTTGGCGTCAGTTCCATACTTCACTGCCATTCCTGCACTACCAATGCCAATGCCAGCGAGACAACATTCAGCATTGACAAATGCTTGTTTATATTGCAGTTGTGTATGGTGTGCACCATGCTGTGCTTCTGATATGCACTGTGCATGTATGTGTCCAACTTATAGTCATACACACACAACGTAGGCAGGCACAGTATGGCAGTGCACAAATATGCTATGTTTACATGTAGTGGGAATCAATTACTTTGTAATCAATTCACTTCCTTCAGATTGTAATCTTTTTTGATTAACATGTTGTTGGATTGATGAAAATGAATAACCAGATTCAAAATCCTCAATTGCTGTGTGTTTACATGCAATAGGAATCACTCACCTTGTAATTAATTCAGTTTGAATTGATTACAAGGTGGCTGATTCCCATTGCATGTAAACACATAGCAATCAAGGATTTTGAACCTGATTGCATTCTTTTTGCTGCAGTTTCAACAGTAAGTATAGCATAATCAATTCATAGTCAGGTTTACATGTATAAAGTAACCGGGTTCAAAATAATCAATGCTTTTGAATCATTGCAGTTAAACCCGGTTCAGACTGAAACAGGAACCCAACTCAGAATGAGTTTACATTTATTTACTTATTTTATTTATTTGCTTTTGGTAACCGGGTAGGTGCACTAGGCATAGCAATGCCTATTTTCAGGCATGACCCAGGAGAATACAGAGTTACAGAGAAAACAAAAAACAGTTTGTGGAGAACAACAATGGTTGAAAAAACAATGGATGCAGGTCAGTACAGTTTCAAACAAGTGTGCAGTACATATGAGCCAACGATAGATAACTATAAGTAAAATATACTGTAACAGTAGAATGGTATATCAAGTGCAGGTTCATCCATCTTAGGGATACAAACTGGGAGAAATAGTGAGCTAGGTCCAAGGATGGTAGTGGAAGGACAGTTCAGAGGGAGAGAAACAGATGGAGAACGGGGGGGAGGTGAGTTATTTTCTTTTTAGGGGAAGAAAGAGCAAGGGAGAAGAGGAACATAGGAGAGAGAGAGAGAGATAGGGAAGGGAGAGTGGGTGGGTGAGACCATAGAAGTGGTGGTGGGAGACAGGGGTAAGGTAGAACAGGAGAGGTGGGAAGAGAAAGAGAAGAAGAATGTGGAGGTGAGGCAGCCAGAGGAGGAGGATAGGGGTTCTACGGAGGTTGGAAGCAGGCACATGGGGTAGAGCCAAGTAAATGTTCATGTAGCATCCTCTTGAAAGTGGCATGGGTTGGAGCAAGATGAATTGCTTGTGGAAGAGAGTTTCAGTATTTTGGCACAGTATGTGAGAAAGCCCATGTACCCATTGCTGTTTTGCATCTAGGGATGTGGAGAGGCACTTGGTCGGTGGATCGAAGCTCATAGGAGACAGTTTGTGCAATCAACATAGAGGCTAGGGACTGGGGAAGATGAGATCTGGTAATGCTGTCAGTGAGAAATCTGAGGGACTGGAGCTGATGGGCAGAGGGGGAGGGCTATTTTAGGTCAGCATAGAGCTGACAGTGGTGCTTGTAGCAAGGGGATGCAGCGGCATAACTGCAGATATTATTATAGGTGGTTTCCCACTTGTGAAGAGAAGTTTTTGATGCACCCAGGTAGGTGACTGAGCCATAGGATAGTGCCAGAAGTAGAATGCTATGCACAATAGCGAGCCTGGCTGACGGGATAAGGGCATAACTAGTTCGGTAGGCACCACCTAGTTTAGCGTTTACGGCCTTGCAGGTAGTATTGATGTGCTGATCAAAACCCAGAGATTCATCAAGCAGGATGCCCAGGTATTTGAAGGAGCTAGTGCTGACCAGTAGTGAGCCATCGGAGACGGAGATTTTGAGGGGGTTTTGGTTTGTTCTGAGTCTGGCTGGGGAGCCAAAGAGCATTGCATGTGTCTTACCTACATTTAGAATAAGGTCGTTTTCAGTGAGCCAGGACTGGAACTTGATAAAGCTTGAGGAGAGAGAGCAGTTTATGACCAAGATGCTCCTGGCGCTGGAATAGGGAATGAGGTCATCTGCATATAGCAGAGATGAGTAGTCAGGGGACAGAGTGGAGAGGTCATTTACAAAGATAGAGAAAAGTAGAGAGCCCAGAACAGATCTCTGAGGAACACTAATATTAGTGATAGAGAGATCAGACAAGACAGAGTTGTAATTCACAGCCTGTCTTCTGTCTGTCAGGTAGCTACTGAACCAGGCCACTGCCTCTGTGGAGAAGCCAAGGGACAACAGTTTGTTGGGAAGAAGGGGGTGGTACACTAGGTCAAACGCCTTAGTTAGGTCGATGAAGACCGCACTGGTGGGGAGGCCTTTGTCAATTAGATATCGTTTGTAAATTTTAGAAGAACGGTGACAGTGCTGTGACCTTTGCGGAAGGCATGCTGGGAACTGGAGAGAAGATTGTGTTCTTGTAGAAAAGAGATGGTTTAAGTGGCTACTAGTTTTTCCAGTATTTTGCTAAGAACAGAGAGAATGGCTATGGGCCAGTAGCTGGCCATGTTTGTGGGGTCTCCCTTTTTAAGTATGGGAGTGACTTTTGCTGTTTTCCAGATGTCAGGGACAGAGCCGTGGCATAGTGATAGGTTGAGAATTCTGGCTATGGGTGAGGCAATCATGGGGGTGCCAAGTTTCAGGAGTTTGGGCACAAGACCATCTGAGCCGGGAGCGGTACTATCGGGGATGCCTTATAGCATCTTTAATACTTCCTGTCTGGTGATAGTTCGAAAACAGAAAGGGGGGTAGTTATATTATGATCCACTGTCCGTGGGGGTGGAAAGACTGTGTGCTGGTGGTGGTGGTGAGGAAGACCGATATTTTGATAGGTCAGAGAATTGTAGATTAAATGAGTTGGCAATGGTGGCTGGATTGTTGCAGTGCACACCATTTATAATCATATCGTTGGAGATTTTGTTTTGTTTGGCTCCAAGGAGAGTCTTGATAAGAGACCAGAACTTTCTAGAGTCACCTGCCACATTTATTAATAAGCCTTTGCAGAATGAACTCTTTGCGTGGCAGATGTTTCTTTTACATGAGTTTCTCTGAGTTTTGTAGTCATTACAGGCAGATGGGAGGCCCAAGACCTTGAATCGCCACCAGCCCTGGTCCTTGGCACTGATTTTAGTGAGTAGGTCCTTGTTGAGCCATTTGGTGTGGGTTCCACTTACACGATGTGTGGTGAGGGGCACATGGGCATTTTGGATAGACCCAAACAGGGTAAGGAAGTGGTCTAGGGCTGTTTGGGCATCAGTGACTGAGTAGATGTGGCTCCAGTCAAGCATGGTGAGATCACTCTGAAACTGGGCTATATCAAAGCTGGCTAGGTTACGAAAGGCGATAAGTTGTGGAGGAGGTGTGGGTTGTCTAATAGAGCACCAGACACAATATATTGGGGTGTGGTTGCTTATAGCATCAGCAAGGGTACCTGCCAAGATTATACAGTCAATACGACTGGTCAGAGCCCAGTCAATTACAGTACTGGGTCTTGGGGAAGGCATAATCCTAGTGGGGTCAGTGATAAGCTAGTGGAGGTTGTGGCCTTGTACTGTTGTGTGAAGGGATTTGTTTTGATTCCCAATCCAACTGAGGTTACGATCTCCAAGGATAAGGACTTTATTACGACCCGCCACTGCATCAACATGCGAGAGGAGCACATACAATGTGGAGTTTTTTTGGGCCAAGCTGGAGAGTGGCAAGGATGGATTCACAGTGTGAGAGGTCAGGTGTGGTGATCTTTGAGAGATTAAGGTGCGTTTTGTAGAAAATGGCGACTCCACCTCCCCGTTTTGAGGTAGGCCTATCTCACCTGGCAAGGTGATAGTTGGGTAGTGAGCATGCAGAGTCAGGGGTAAAGGGTTTGAGCCAGGTTTCGGGACAGACAAATGATGTCAGGGTTATATCGTAAGACCCAGGCTTCTAGTTTAGTTTGGTTATGGAGGAGGCTTCTTACATTCATGTGAGTAAGGCAAAGACCCTTTATGTCCTTCCATGATGATTACGAGTGGGAAAGGGGAGCCAGGGGGCCAGGGTTTAGTTCAATATCCCTGGCAAATATTAATGCAAGTAGGAGGAGATATCATAGTTTGCGATGGATGATTGATGAAGACAGGGTTGAGAGACAGAGAAGGCACTTCTTAAGTAAGTAAGTAAGTAAAATGTATTTCTCAAGTACTTTTCAAATACCAAGGCACTGTACAATAAAGTAAACATTCAATATAACAAATAATAACAATAAAATTTTAAAAACCATCAGAAAAGGCCTGATTAAACAAATATGTTTTAAGCTCTGATTTAAAACTCGAGACGGTCTGGCATTCCCTCAACTGACGAGGCAGAGAATTCCATAGGGTAGGGGCAGAATGAGAAAAAGTACCTGCCCCAGATGTTTTTAACCAAACCCTGGGAACCTCTAGCAATCCCTTGTCGGTGGATCAGAGTGAGCAGGAGGGGCAATAGGGAGTAAGGGGCTATTGCAGGTAAAGGGATCCCTGTTTGTATAGGGCTTTATAGGTCAGTCAACCAACCTTAAAGGTGAACCGCCACTGTACCAGCAGCCAGTACAGTTTGTGCAGCACAGGCGTTGTATCACTAGACCTAGATGTACCAGTCAGTAGCCTGGCCACCGCATTCTGCACTAGCTGCAAGCAATGGATATCAACCCCTGGAAGCCCTAGGTAGAGGGCATTGCAGTAATCAAGGCAGGTGGTTATGAAGGCGTGGACCAATGTAGGAAGGTCAGCCAGAGGAACAAGATGTTTCACCTGGGCGATATTCCTTTGATGGTAAAAGGAAGATTTGACAATGACAGACACCTGTGATTTCAGGGTCAAACCACTGTCAAGAATAATGCCCAGATTACGCACCCGGTCTGAGGTCATGAACTGGACACCGTCAAGCCATAAGCCCGAAGGGTGCCCCACCCCAAGACCCACCTCCGGACGACCTGGGTCCACAACCAACACCTCTGTCTTATCCAAATTTAACCTCAGCCAGCTAGTGCTCATCCAGTTCTTGAGTTAGGCCAGACAGTTGTTAAGCACGGAGATCGCATCATGCTGTCTGGGAATAAAGGACAAATACAGTTGGATATCATCTGCATAACAGTGAAAACTCAAACTCGATTGCCTAATGCTATCTTCCAGGGGCAGCATATACACTGAAAACAACATGGGTGCCAATATGGAGCCCTGCAGCACCCCACAGGACAGGGGAGGGCATCAGAGGAATAAGTTCAAGTGACAACCCTCTGAGACCTGTCTGAGAGAAAAGATCGGAACCAACTTAGGACTGTTGCAGACAATCCGCAGAGAAGCCGCAAGCACTCCAAAAGCTCATCATGGTCTACAATGTCAAATGCCGCCAAGAGATCAAGAAGGACTAAGATAGTATAAGCCTTTCAATCTCTCGCTACCAGGAGGTCATTTAAAACCCAAGCAAGGGCAGTCTCGGCGCTATGTCTTTTCCTAAACCCAGATTGGAGAGCATCATAGACATTGTGGGTTGTAAAATGGTCATCCAGCTACAACGCAACCGCCTTCTCAATAACCTTACCCACAAAGGGTAGATTAGAGACAGGTCTGTAGTTTGCTAGACAGTCTGGATCCAAGGAGGATTTTTTAAGGAGTGGTTGAATGACTGCCTCCTTGAGGGGATCAGGAAAGACCCCCTTCCCCAAGGAACTCCAGACTATTTCAGCAAGGATCGGGCAGATTACATCTACAAAACCTACCAATAGTCGTGTGTGGCCCAGATCCAAACTACAGCTGGTTGGTCGCAAAGTCTGGACAATCCTCACAATGTCCATGAATTCTGGCTGGCTAAAGTCAGACGAGGCAGAACAAGTGCTCACTACCTCCCACCAATCTCCACAATCCCTCAGAGAGAGAGAGCTGGGCCGATACCCGACCTGATGCTGGCAACTTTATCTGCAAAAAATTGAGTGAGCTCATCAGACTTTAGTTGTGAAAACTCTCCTCCAGACTGAAGACAAACTGGATTGCACAGTCTGTCCACAGTCTGGAAGAGCTGAGCCAGTTGATTCCATGCAGCAGCAATCTCCCCAGACAGGAATTCTGCCTTCTTACGGGTGATTGCTGATTGATAACCCTTATAATGTTCCATCAGTCTAAGCCTGTCAACATCAAGGCCAGATTTCCACCAAGCTCTCTCTAGCCTTCAACCCACTCTTCTCCGCTCCTTCAAGGACTCATCAAACCAAGAAGTCCTTGGGCGCAGAGTGAGTGGGTGAACATGAACAGGAGCAATTGAGTCCAAGGTGTCTCCCACCACCTTATTATAGGCCAGTACAACACCTCCTGGACTCATGCATTCACTCAATAAACCCAATAGGTCCAGCACTGCCGATAGGCCCTCTGGGGTAACTCCCCTTAATGGGCGGTACTGGACTATCTTCAGACCTATTTGTAGGTGCCCTGAAACTGAACCTTATGGTGTGATGATCTGACCAAGCAACTGGTTCCACCCCTGATCCATGGTCTCTATCCCCAGGAGGAACACACGATCTAGAGAGTGACTCCCTATATGAGTAGCAGAGGTAGCCACCTGTGTAAGGCCCAGCATAGTCATAAGCTGGAGGAGATTATTTCCAAAATGCGAGAGTTCATTGTCAACCCAGGCATTAAAGTCACCCAGAATCAACCATCTGGGTGACTCCAAGGCCACGTCGACAATGAAGTCCGCAAACCCCTTCAGGAATTCTCCCCCATCACTGGGTGGATGGTAGATGAGGAGTATCCTGAACCCTACACCTGCACCCAGGATACACTCAAAGGATTGAGTGCACCCCACTGGCACATCCACAAGGCCCAGCTCCATTTTAAACATAATGGCTACTCCCCCGCCCCTATGATCCAATCTCAGGCAGTGTATCACCGAGAACACAGCTGGAATAGCAGATGCCAAAATAGGGCCTGCATTCTCATCCAGCCAGGTTTCGGTGATGCAGGCCAGATCAGATGTTCCAACAAGATCAGCTATAATGGCCGTCTTGTTCCTAATCGATATGGCATTGCACAGCACCGCCGGAGTTGGATGGGTCTTCAAGGAAGATCCTGGGGCCTGCCCACAATTTGTGGAGCCCTTGGGTATGGGAACCAGGCAGGGAAAACCCCTTTCCTAATCCCATTTTGCCCCAGGTCATCTCCTAATCCCTACGACCTCTATCTGTCCACCCCTCTCCATCCCACCATGCCCAGATCGCACCACCTTAAATTGACTTCTGGCTATCCCCAAGGCTCGACATTTCTTATACACCTCAGCTGATAATAGGGGACAGTCAAAACAGCGTAAATCCCTAAGCATGGTGGGAGAATAATGCCTGACTGTCTTAAAACCCTCCCGGCACATATCAAATACAGCAATTTACAAACCCCTAAAACTTAATCAAATAATTTCACTGTCCAGTACCACACCCGCACTTACACAAACACCTTCAGTGGGGAGCCTCTCACACAGCCTCACCAAAGATCCAAACAACCACAACACTCACTGTCATACTTGGACAGCTGGTTCTGATCCCTGTATAATTTTTTTGTAAATATAAAAAAATGTATGATGGACTGTGACAGGAGAAAATACTGGCTTGCTGAAACTGTCACTTCAACCCCCCCCCCCCCCCAGGGATAAGTTCAAAGGACAGGACATAGCTAAACTGTAGATATCTGGGGTGCAATTATCTTGTCAATTTGCTTTGATCCCAAGAAATAAAAGTAGCCATTCATGACATCCTTAGGGAAATCCTTTGATCTGCACTAGATGTCCTGAGAAAAGGGACGCTGGCCAGTGTTATGAATAACCTCCCAGTAAGCCAGCTCATTTCATCAAAGAGACCTTTGTTGTGTAGATACCAAGGCCCAGATGGAATTAAGGAGTCAAATACACTTTTGCTTTGAATACAGTGACTTATATCAAAGAGACTTTTGATGTGTGTGTGAAGCAAAGCACAGACTGGTTTAGACCAGTCTACATGAGAAGAGGAGATTTATAATGTCATCTCTTATTTTTTTTAAATACCTTAGTAGGCCATCTTGGTGTTATAAAATATAGATTTTGTTACACCAAGGTGGAGTTTGGTGACCTCAGAGAGAAGGCCGGCTCAGGACTGTTTTAACCTACTGAGCAAACCTTAGAACACACACTTTCATATTTCTAACTGAGAGAAGAGGAACATCAAAGCACTGAAAGATTTAAGTAGTAAGGACCTTAGACAAGATTAGTCTGAGTGTTATTATTTGTAGGAATCTGCACTTTCAACCTGTTTGTTTTAAGGCTGTATGTGTTAGGATATTTTATTCTGTAATATTTTCTGTTTTCCTATTTTAAAGTACAGATATATATTTTAAAACGGAAACTGCCTGGAGTGCTTTGAAATTTCTTATTATATAAGTGGAGCTTTAAAGGTTACAGTTAACACTGTGTATGAGCTTATTGTTATACCAAACTGGGAAATGGATAGAGTTCTCTAAGGTCTTGCATAGAGTTCTAAGGGTTCATTTTGTAGATCTGGTTAGGTGCCCATAGGCAAAGATATCTGGCCCCCCGAAGACAGAATTATCCTATCATGATAATTGGGTACACTAACAAGAGGTTATCAGTTTGAATCCCTCCAGAACTTGAGACTAAGGTGACTCGAACCCACAAAACAGACAAGAGGGTTACCTTGTATTGTTAACTGTCCACAAATCCTACGCTCAGAGGTTGGCACTTTGGGAGTAGAGGGCTAACCGGTTGAGCGAATTTGTCACTCGCTACAATAACCCCTCAAATCACCACTCAGTTCACACACAGCAGCCAAATATCTATCCTTCCAGCATAAACTGTATAAATCCCAAAGAATCAGAACATAAAATAAACATAAAACATCAGTTCAAACTTAAGTCCTAGAAAACTTCACTTCATAATCAGTCCATTTTGTAGTAAACTATAGGCTACGTGATAGAGGTAGTTGTGAAGGATAAGTGCAGGTGAGTTATCCTTGGATGTATTGGGATGGATTAACATATAGGTGAAAAATAAGTTGTTTTGTTCTGCAGTGAAAACCTCCAATGGGGGTGGGGGGTACCAACCCATTGGGAGCCATAGGAAGGGACCCAGTATGAGACGAGACAGTAGTAATTTATGCAGTGTAGGAGCCATTTGATTTAATGTGGGTTAGTGAAGAGTGTGACAGGATAGATAAGCTAAGATAGGTGATAAGGCAGTTTAGGACAAGCTACCAGTAAATGGCAAGAGAAGAAAAGGAAGAGCATGAGCTGCGTTGCTGTAGAAATTGATCAGTCAAATGAGCAACTAATAGGAGAATGTGAGAGGTTTTCCAGGCGCCCTCTATGGGCATGTGCTGATTGGCTGCAAATGGGAAAAAAGGGAGTTAGTTAAATAAGTGAGATGACTCGTCCAGACCTATGTAAGAAAAACCAGCCAAGGGTGGGAGTGGTGGAGGGGTCGGTGGGGAGCAGCCATGCAGCGGCTGCGGGAAGAGGGCACTGTGTTCTGCAGAGAGAGCTGAGTTTAGCACCATGCAGCACAGGGTCCATTGAGGAATTTGCAGGTCAGCATACTCCTTATTAATAGCGTAGTAGGGGAAACTGAGCCAAAATTAAGACCCCCTGTGGCTGAGTACAAGTTTTAACTTTAATCCGGTGCAGGCACAATTTTAAAGTATTCCAGTTCAGGCTAGGGTATACGTTTATAGGAAATCCAGTGTGGCTATGGTAGGATACACTCCGGTGCACTTCTGAAATTAATTAAAGTAGCAAGTGCTGTGGAGGAGGTAATGTTCACGGCTGCTTACAGGCTAAAATTGCACTGGGACCTTTACCGTGTGCTGGCAGTAATTTCTGGGTGTTCAGGTTCAGAAGAGATCCCACATTCAGGAGGGATCATGATTTGGTAGCTTAAATGGCCCTCAGCGAAAAAATTAAATTTTAAACTGCTGGCGCCCTGTCTCCGACTGCGAAGCAAAAGGTGCCAAAATTCAAAATGCAGAGAGAGATTCTGTGGCGCAGTTCAGGACGACACTTTGGAGGCTGTACCTTGCGGCTGTGTGTTCTCTGGGCGGGCAGAGTAGCTGCTCCCAAGGGCAGGGAAAATGCCCTCCTTGTAGCAGGGGCTAAGGAGCTTCCAACTGAGGAATACAGCGTTGATTCCACTGAAACTGGAGTTTGAACCCAGTTCCAGTGTGCATGTAAACAAGCCAAATAGTGTATGTGTATCCAATTTAGTACTTATCATGGTAGATGAGCCACTGCCAGTCAGCAGCATAGGGTGAAACTTCATACCTGTTTAAATATCAGATTTAAGTCTCCTAACATTTTCTGACTCCACATACTCTTTCTGTGTGTGTTTTGCTCTGTCCCATCAGCAAAAAGGAAATCTCTGTTTTAAATACATGATTTAAGTCTTTCAAATATTTCTGACTCCACATATGGTGTGAGTGCTTCCCTGTTATACACCTATATATAGCTGCTCATCATCTTTGCAGCCAACAGCATGGAGCAAATCCTCGTATGTTTAAATACTAGATTTAAGTCTCCCAATTTTTTTCTGACTCCACATACCTGTATGGGTGTTTTGCCCTGTTGGGCATCTGTATAAAGCAATTGAGCAGCTTTGCAGCCAGTGACATAGGGGACATTTCTGTACATGTCTGAATACCAGATTTAATTCTCCAAAAATGTTCTGACTGCACACACTCTGTCAAAGTCAGTTTTGTCCTATCCTAGCACAGAAGGAATCTGCATATCTGTAAAATACCAGTTTCAGTCTCCTAAAATGTTATGACACCACGTATGTGCATTCTTCCTGTCCCAGCAACATAGAAGGAATCACTATACCTGTTTAATCCATTTTTACAGTCCCATCCTCACTATAAAAATTACATAGCATGGTTGCTGAAAGACTTCTGCCTGTTGTCTGCATCCTGTCTCCTCTCTAAAGTCTCCAACTCTAGGTTAAGAGTTAGGGCTCAGTCCTGAAAAACCCAACACCTGAAGGGGGTTGTGAGGGCTTGAAGGGAGCTCCATGAATCCACAGCCTTGGCAGCTGGCACCTCTGCACCTGATCCTGTGACACACATGTGGTTATGTGGGTGACCAGTATTGGGTCAGCCAGAGGGTGGGTGCAGACATGCTGCATTCTGAACACAGTCTCTGCAGTGTGGAGTTTTGGTGGAGGGGGTAGCTTCTATGTCTACCATATCTTAGTCATCTGGGCCCATTGACCTCCAATCTGAAGCTCCCAACACAAGGAGCCACCAAGATAAGCTTGGGCCATCACAAGCACATTGAAGTGTCTTCACCAAAGCTGTAGATTCAGGTGGGAAAACTACAAGAACCTGCCAATACAAGAGTGAAACCCCAACTGCAAAATCTCTCACAGTGACAATTTCAACAAGTTTCAAAATTGTCGCTGTGGGGACCAACGGGAGAAATTTCATCCTTTCGATGACTTTCACCCCCCTTCAAATTGACTCTGACTGGACTTAACAATCTGTAGAAGGGGGGCTCAGGGGATGCATCCTCCTGCATGGGGGGTTCAGGGGGTGCAGCCCTCCCAACAGAAAACAGACCGATGTCTGACAAGCGAAATTTCATCTGGCGACATCGGGGACGTCTCTATGCCGAACGTCGACAACAATGTTGTCGCTTTGGCATAGGTAAACCCAGCAGTGCTTTTAAGACTGCAATATCCCATCATTCCTTGAACCATGCATGAGAAGGTAGACTGGCACGGGCATCTGATTTGATGCCTATTGTCTGGACCAGCTCTGCTTACCCTTGTCACCCCTTACCCCAATGCGTGGCTCTGCATTAGTAGAGCATGGTGGGCAGGAGCTCTAGATTCCATCCGGTGTGGACCAGCATCATGTACAGAGCCACAGACAGAATATTTTCATTATATGTGTGGATTAGGCCCTTAGTCAGATTCTGTATCTCTTTAAAACCTCGAAGAAAAAGTTTTAGGGAACTAAAAGTGCATTACAAGTCTTGCGGTGAAATTCTTCCTCCAGATGGAGTATTTTTAAACATGACATAATGTTTCCTTGGCAAACTACATTTTCACCACAAACTGTGTAAAAAGTAATGCAACATAACATTTTTTCTTACAACGGATGGTGTTTCTGCAAGGTAAAGTTTTCATAAATTTTCACAAGAGCTTTGCAACACTCTGCAAATGTGAATAAATGTTCACTCTGTGAAATTTACTAAGTGGAAAATAATTCTGCACATTTCTATTAACAATATAGCAAAGGTATGAACAGTGCAACCATATAACAGCAAATAACCAGAAAAAAAAAAAACACCAAAACAGAAAAACAAGGGCAACAACAAAACAAATGTCCCACCTCAAATTAACTGGTGCATGGAAGGGCACAAATTATAATGCCCTGCATTCACATAGAAACATAGAAACATAGACTTTGATGGCAGATAAGGACCGCTAGGCCCATCTAGTCTGCCCATTTCCCTACCTACAGGATAGGCCGCAGATCCTGGTTAACTAACAGCCTATTTCTTCCTACCCCCCACAAGAATTGCCTTATGTCTGTCCCATGCATTCTTGAATTCTCCCACAGTTTTATACCCCACAACCTCCTCAGGAAGGCTGTTCCATGCATCCACTACCCTCTCTGTGAAATAATACTTCCTCACATTGCCCCTGCACCGCCCTCCTTCTATCTTTAAATTGTGTCCCCTTGTTCTTGCAAGTCTCTTTTTCTGAAAGATGCTACCCTCTTGGACTTTGTTGATTCCACTGAGGTACTTAAAAGTTTCTATCATGTCCCCCTCTCCTTCTTTCCTCAAGGGTATACATATTAAGCTCCTTTAGTCTCTCCTCATACAGCTTCTCTTGCAGACCCTGCATCATTTTAGTTGCCCTCCTCTGGACTGCCTCTATCCTGTCATGTCCTTCACGGAGATGGGGTCTCCAGAACTGGACACAGTACTCAGATGGGGTCTCACCAACTGTCTGTACAGAGGGAACAACTTCCTGTTTTCTGCTGATGATGCCTCCCCATACATCCCAGTACCCCCAGCCATCCCTACTGCCTTCTCACATTGCTTGCTAACCTTAAGGTCATCTGATATGATTACCCCTAGGTCCCTTTCCTTTTTGTTGTTGTTACTATTCTCCACCCATTGTGTATTCTTCCCTGGGTTCTTGTTTCCCATGTGCATTATTTTGCACTTCTTTCATTGAATCCTAGCTGCCATACTTCTGACCATTCCTCCAACCTTGCCAAGTCCCTTTCATCCTTTCCACGCCTCCTTGTGTATCAACCCTGTTGTAGATCTTTGTGTCATCTGCAAAGAGACATTTTTCCTTCCAGTCCCTCTGCAATGTCACTGATGAAGACATTAAAAGGACTGGACCCAATACTTAACTCCTGCGGTACCCCACTAGCAACCCCCTTTCTTCAGAGTGGACTCCATTTACAAATTATCTTCTGTGTCCTGTTGTCCAGCCAATGTTTTACCCAAGCTACCACCCTGGGTCCACTCCCAGGCTGGTTAATTGACTATTAATCTTTTGTGTGGGACTGTGTCAAATGCCTTGCTAAAGTCTAGGTGGGCCATGTCCACAGCCCTCCCTGGTCTACTACTCTGGTCACCCAGTCAAAGAAATCTGTTAGATTAGGTCTGACACTGACCTTCCCGCTGTGAACCCATGCTGCCTTGGGTCCTGTGCTCCACTGGCCTCTAGGTACTCAACTATCTTTCCTTCAGAGTGACTCCATCACTTTCCCTACCAGAGGTCAGACTGCAGGTCTGTAGTTTCCCTGCCTCTGTCTTGGTCCCACTTTTGTGAAGGGAATCACATCCTTCCTCCAGTCCTCTGGTACCACACCATCCTCCCATGATTTATTAAAAGAGTAGCCAGTGGTTTCACTAGTTCCTCCCTTAATTCTTTTAGAATTCTGGGGTGAATTCCATCAGGACCCATTGCTTTGTCCACCTTCAGTTTTAGGAGTTCTTGCAGAACCCTTTCTTCTGTGAAAGGACTGGGATTGACCCCTATCAAGAGTGCTTCTGTTAATTGGATTAGGCACTTCCCCTCTCTTTTGTGAATACTGAGCAGAAATATTACGTTTCAGTATTCCTGCTTTTCACTGTCCCCTCTGCCACCCACCGCTCATTCTATTCAGCCTCACTATCCCTCCCTTTGTCTTTCTACGCCATGATGTACCTATAAAAGGTTTTATCCTCTTCTTAGCTGAGTTGGCTATCTTTTCCTCAGTTTGGGCCTTTGCTATTCTGACTTCCTTCCTGCTTCCTTCTGCCTTAACTGGTACAGCTCTCTGTCCTGCTCCTTCTGTGTTTCCTTATACTTCCGAATGCTATCTTTTCTTCTTGACTTTCACAGCCACCTCTTTTGAGAACCATAGTGGCTTTTTCTTTTGTTTTGATTTGTTTATTTGCTTCACACAAAGGCTTGTTGCCTCTGTGATGGCAGTTTTGATAATTCCCCATTGTTGCTACACACCTCCTTGTAGCCTGTTTGCTAGTGCTTTTCTGAGGTACTCTCCCATCTTGCCAAAGTCAGCCCTCCTAAAGTCCAGTACCCTCACTTTTGTATGGCTTGACTCTGTAGCCGAGTTTAACGTGAACCACTGTTTGATGGTCACTTGTCCCCAGATGGCAACCCACTTCTAGATCTGAGATCCTCTCACTGCCCGCTGAGAGTACGAGGTCTAAGATTGCTCCCCTCATGAGTGGGTTCCAAACTAGCTGTCTAATGCCTGCCACCTGTAGGGCATCAAGAATGACCCTGCTTTTGGATGTGGCTGCAGCAAATGTGCTCCAGTTAACGTCTGGCATATTCAGGTCTCCCATCAACAGTATCTCCCCTTTCTCTGCCATTCTAAGAATGCCTTCTATCATATCCTTGTCCATTCCTTCCCCCTGACATGGGGGTCTGTACACAACCCCTGTGCGGATTGTGGTACCCTTTCCAGTCTCCAAGGTGACCCACAGTGCCTCCTCTCCTCCCTGTTTACTCTTTTGTTCAGTTGCTTTTATCCCTTCCTTTACATAGAGAGCTACTCCTCCCCCTCTTCTCCCCTGCCTGTCTCTCCTGTAGGTTATGTACCCTGGTATGTTAACATCCCAGTCATGGTTCTCTGTGTACCATGTTTCTGTGACTGCTATGATATCCAGGCATCCCTCTTCCATTAAGGCCATCAGCTCAGGGAGCTTGTTGCCCAGACTACAGGCATTGGTACTCATTACCTTCCATTTCCTGATGGCCTTACCCCCTTTTGCCCCATCCCTGTCCTCCTTGCCTTTGTCACTTTCTCCATTTACCCCTGTCCTTTTCCTTATCGACACCTCTATGTTGGTGTTTGCCGCACTTACTACCGTGATTATTTGGCAACTTACAATCCAATTACAGCCACTCCATGAGACTACTATCTCCTGGTTGTGCCAGGAGAACCCTGGCCAGGATTGCAATGGCAGCAGTGTTGTAGTCCATTGCCTGTATAATGCATTCCAAGATTATTTATACCACAATCATCCATGTCCATGCATCACGGAGCAGAAGAACCCTGTCTCCAAGCAGTTGATCCCAGTCTTCTTCCTGCAGTCCTGCAAGCAACAACTTGGTGGCACTGCAGGCAACTAGGAAAGGAAAGAAACACAAATTAGCAATTTCTGCATACAGTACATGTAAAACATGACCAGAAGGCCATGCCAAACAGCTGTAAACCTGGACCAGGCATGAGAAGACATGTAAGGTACAGGTAGAAAAATCCAGGCAGCTGTGATTGTAGCATTCATGCAGCATACCAAAGACAGGTGCGTGTGCCTGAACAGCTGAGAAGGACACATGGATAGAGGGGGTAGATCCACAGCAGAGCCATACACAGGCATGCAAGACACATACACAACACAGACACGATGGGCAGAGGTGAAGACACATCACTTGCAGGAATACCACAGCAGCACCATCATTGCAATCAGCAAGGACTAGGCCTGCTGAACCATGTGTAATGGACACCCATTCAGCACACAGCACACCATGCATCCTGCACACAGAGCCACACATGCATGCATGTATAGGGCACAGGACCTGCAGGAGTCACTGCTGGCCTGCATTAGGGGAAGGGCACAGATACGCATAACAATGGTGCACCAAAAGAGCACAATTGCATGAGGACAACATACTGTGGAGGAACTGCAGCATGTGTGAATACAGCATACACCGTACACAGCATCTACAAGGGGAAGACATACAGTGCTGACAAGTGACTAACAGCAGTGTAGCTTGAGAGGGGCATGGTGTGATCACTGGTCCACACAGGGCACACGCCCAGCATGAGTAACATGAAGCACCAGTGGTAGCAGGTTGGTGAATGTATATGTGCGGGGGGGAGGCAGCCAGTGACCTGCTCAGGTGTCTTACATACGACTGTATACCATACTGCAGTGCAAACAAATCCGGTGTCAAGAAGACTGTTGTGGTACCTGAACACAGATGACACGGTAGACAGGGATGAGGCCAGCTGGCTACTGGTGTCCAACCATGTGTGATATATTTCACACACAGTGTGACACAGAGGTGTATCTACACCATGGTGTCTGACACAGAGTACCAACAGTCAGGTATGCACAGTTATGCCAGCCCTGTCAGCACTGCAACCTAGCTGAAAGCTGGTGGCAGCATGCAACACAACAGTCTTAAGGTGTCGGCCATATCTGCAAGACAGCAGAAGAGTAGCCAGAAATTCTTCACATGACTAGCAGCAGCAGTGTGGGACATACATACATACATACACAGCTGTTGCAAGCAGCATACACATAGCCAACGGCACCACCCCGTACTTGCATCCTGTGTCACATTATGGATCACTACAAAGAATATGCTGCATAGCATAGACATGCACCTCGGTATGTGATACCATGGCTGCCATGTAGAACACACACCCAGCCCTGGCTCTCCTAATACATGGTACTTAAGGCATCCCAAACCAGGTGGTCCCCATCATAACATATTGGATGTACCTGCACCTTCCTCCTGATGGTAGTGCTGAGCCTGATTGGATTCTGCTGCCTTCTACACTTGGACCTGACTCCAGCAACAGGCCAGTTCTGATCCCATCTTCCCATCTCCTGGCCTTGACATCTGTGGAGTGAAACATGGTGCATATCAGATCACTACTGGTCTGTAAGAACCATGACACTGTACATTACCTGGGCAGGTGTGTCATGTGGAGTCCTACACAGTGTATAGCAGTTCAGCTATAAACACCATCAGTAACACACCTAGTTCCATTGACACATGAGTGGCAGCATGCAACATGATAATGGCACACTACAGCTACACTCAGGCCACTGTAATAACATGGCCATAATGAGCAGGCAGCAGTATAGTGCATTCCAGCAGTACCACATAGATAGACCAGCACAGTTGGTGGGTCACCAGACAGTCAGATTGCTAGGTCATCCATGGACTGTACTCACTCCCTACCAAGCAACACCAAACCTGTGCTACCACATGTGCATGCATCCCATCACCCACTGAACAGTATCAACAGGAGCACCATCCACAACCACATGCTGTACCTATAGCAGCATGTTGACAGGAACATCCAATCAGTACCACCTGGTCAACACAGTAGAAGTCCAGTAATGCACATAACAGATGTTAGCATGGGCAGAGTACAGGCGCATGTGCATCAGGAGTGGTACATACAGATCATTACATTGGCTGGTATGTACGCATATGAGGTTTGGATGCTACACACACACACACACACACACACACACACACACACACACACACACCAGTATAGTTGCATGGCCTGTGTATGGGAGAAGCATAACTAATTGATTCACTCACTCACTCACTCACTCATTCATATTCGGAAGACCTTTGATCTCAGAGTCCTTTTTCAAAGGTGTCCAAGTCATAAAACATAATATACAATACAGTGCAATAAATAACAAGCAGTAGTGTACACAAACAGCTCAGCAAGAAACAGCATGTAAGTAATGAGCAGTAGTGTGCAAGACTAGACAACAACAGTCAGCATATAGAATGGATTAAATATAGAGGATAATGGCTGGGGATCGGGTGATAACCACACTGTAATCACCTCAAGTGGTTGCTAGGGCAACATGGTAAACCTTAAGAGCACAGCCCGAGAGGTTTACTGTAGCCCTAGCAACCACGAGAGGTGATTTCAGCGTGGTTATCACCTGATCTCCAGCCATAATCTTTTATAGTGTATGGTCAAAAAATGCTGTTTGTATTCTATGTGTGAGAATTATGGAACTCTGGTGCATTCTTTTTTGTTATGCCACTGTTTGGAAGTTCCGAAGTGTGGTTAACAACTTTTTAAATTCTAAACAGTGCATAACAAAGCTGTGTGACTGCTGATTATGGTGGTTAATAGGCACTTGCCATACATTATAATATGATAATAACCCTAGCTCTGGTTAGTTACACCTACACAATGTTTTCTCATAGAAGTAAGACCTCACATGTCTTTAAAGGGAAATAATTTCACCATATTCAGTGGGTAGGGTAGTGAGTTCCATACTTTGGTGGCCCTGTAAAAACAAAGATCACTGCTCTAGGACAGGCTTCCTCAATGGTGCTTACAGCCGGCAATCACACATACAGTAGCATGTGTAGTACACCCCCTTGATACAAAAGTGAAGAATTTTTGAATGCAAATTGGCATAAGTCCTAGTACAACCTTTTTGCACCACAGTACTAACTGGAAGGGCACTCAGAGGCAGAAGGGCAACCATTTTAAAGTATGGATCTTACATGTGAGCATCACGCTTGAGATGAAGTGCAAATTTACAAGCCCTTTTCTCAAGGTCAGCTTTGTTAGCGGCAGAATGCAACACAACAACATATACAGCCCTAGAGAACCCCAGAGTGGAAGGACAGTCACCACACCTTACTCACTGTGATCTATTGCCTAGATAATCAGAGTACTATATGGCAGTCTCATCAGACAGGCCCATTTCCGTATGTTTTGATAACATTAGGTCTTTTGTCAACCAAATCAAAGGAAAAATTCAAAAAGGCTGCACCAACATATTCCCCTCTATCGAGGCCACAGCAAGATCCTCAGTCAATTCAGTCCAAGTAGTATTAGTGCTATGATATTTACAAAAGCCATGTTGTTCCTTGGCCAGGGGATCGTAACTGGAAATGTAATCCAGCAGTGGATCGTTCATGATTTTCTCCAGAGTCCTGGACAGGGGGACATTTGGGAGATGGGTCTATAGTTGGAGACAGCAACTTGGTCACCCAACTTATGCACAGGCACAACAAATATCAAGTAAAAGGTCATACTAATGGAAAGTTAAACTTCTGGATCAGAACTACAAGTTCATCAATAACCAGCCTGAACAAATTGGTAGCATGTGAGGTGGGTGCTTGAATTAAGGCACCATCTGAAACAGCGACATGATGCGGACAAAAGCCCGAATGATGATGGGGGGGTAGGGTGACCCGATGTGATGAGGTGGGTGACTGCTGCGACAGGATGTCTCTATATGTATACGCATGTGGGGGAGTAGAGCATGGCGAGCATAGCCTGGGGGTGGAGGGAATGTAAGGGTGGGCGCGGCGGTGACTGCCCGAGCTGCGCTGTAGCATCGGGGTTGCACACTTGCGTGTGTGTGAGTTTAGGTTCGGTCTGGGTCTGGGCGCCATTACAACTTTGTTGGCGCCCAGCCTGAAACTTGTTTTTATTTTGCTTCCTCCTTGACATGCACCTCCCTGGAGTTGAGAATCCTTAAGTAGGGGGGGTGCAGGGGGCAAAGCTACCCATGTGGGAGGGGGTGTGGGGGGCACAGCCCCCTCCCACAGAAAGCAAAAGGACCACCAAGTCCCCGGCACCATTCCTCCATGCGCTGAGGTTGTCAGGGTGTCAAAATTGTTTTCTCCGCTCTGACGTCGCGATAAAGCGGGTCGCCGCTTGGCACTCTCGATTATCACATAGAACCAACAATTTCATGTCTATTTGGTCAGGACCTACTCTTGTCTTGGTAGGAGATTTCATCCAAATATTTTCTACCAGTGTTGGTTGATAAATGTTTAAAGTAAAATTTAGGTATACTAGAACTGGACATACGATGGAGGCCAAAGTTCAAAGATTCAGCAGTCACAGAAAAATCTTTCACCATGATAGTGAAACAAATATTAAAATGGTTGGCAATAGCCATAGGGTCAGTGAAGCTATTGTTTTCAAACATTAGGACAGTGGGGGATTGATGACAATTTCTGCCTAGAATACAATTTAAATTGTTCCAGAGTTTCAGAAGGTCATTACTGGCATTCAGCTGCCCAGTCTTACACCAGTAATTTTTTGCCTGCCTGGTTAGTTTTTTTCAGTGGTGTCTCAGCTCCTTGTATTTTATAAGAAATCATCTTGGGCCAGAGCTTCTCTAGAGTTCCCAGTACTTATCCTTTTCCTTAAAATAGGAAGCAGCTCAGGGGTCAGCCAGTTATTCTGGTCATCTTTCATTCCTGTCTTTTTTGGGTGTGGGGGTCAAATAGACTTCAAGCCTCAGAAAAGATGCTACAGAAATAGTCAAAGACAAGACTGATATATGGCTGCACCTCTGACAGCTCTGTTCAACCTATCACTAGAAACAGGGGAGATTCCAGGGGATTGGAGGAGGGCAAATGTGGTCCCACTACACAAAAGTGGAAATAGGTAGGAGGCAGAAAATTACAGACCTGTCAGCCTGACTTAGGTAGCAGGTAAAGTAATGGAATCACTACTGAAGGGAAGGATTGGGGAATACCTTGCAATCAGTGGATTACAGGATCTGAGGGAACATGGGTTCACATGGAGAGGGGGCGGTATCCTTGCCAAACAAACCTGACTGAGTTTTTTGACTGGGTGACCACAGAACTGAATCAGGGAGGAGCGGTAGTTGTGGCCTACCTGGATTTCAGTAAGGCCTTCAACATCGCTTGACATAGAAAACTGGTGAACAAGCTGGGCAACCTAGGAGTAGGTCCAAAGGTAGAAAAATGGGTAAGAAGTTGGCTAAGCAATAGGGGTCAGAGGGTGGTCATAAATGGGGTCCACTCTAGAGAAGGCAAGGTGACAAGCGGGGTGCCACAGGGGTCAGTACCAGGCCCAGTCCTCTTCAATGTCATTATTAGTGACATTGCAGAAGGGCTAGAAGGGAAAAATATGCCTGTTAACGGATGACAAAAAAATCTTCAATAGAGTGGATACACAGGGGAGAGGGAGTGGAAAGAATGAGGGACAATCTAAACAAGCAGGAAGATTGGTCAAGGAAATGACAGCTGGGTTTCAATGCAAAAAAGTGAAAATCATGTACTGTACTTGGAGCACAGAAACCCAGGGGCAGCATACCAATTGAGTGGGAGATATTAGCAACCACAAAACAGGAAAGGGATCTGGGGTAATCATTTCTAATGACCTTAAAGTAGCCACACAGTGTGATAAGGCAGTGGGAAAGGCTAGCAGGATGCTCAGGTGCATAGGGAGGGGTATCACCGGCAGAAGGAAAGAGGTAGTATTACCCCTGTATAAATCACTGATAATACTCCACCTCGAGTACTGTGTCCGGTTCTGGAGGCCCCACCTCCAGAAGGACATAGCTAGAGTGGAGGCGGTACAAAAGAGGGCTTCCAAAATGGTGCAGGGCCTGCATCAAAAGCCCTACAAGGAAAGACTCAATTAACTAAATATGTACTCTCTAGAGGAAAGGTGGGAAAGGTGGGATATGATAGAAATGTTCAAATACCTCACAAGTATTAATAAGGTACAGAAAGGTAGCATTCTCCATAGAAAAAGATGCTCCAGGACAAGGGGTCATGCTATTAAGCTGAAGGGGGGGAGCCTCATAGGAGATGTGAGGAAATACTTCTTCATGGAGAGGGTGGTGCATGCCTGGAAAGTCTCTCAGCAGAGGCAATGGGTGTCACAAACCCATTCAGCAGGTCAGGCCCTCTGCTCCCACAGTGCCAACCTCTGAGCACAGTCTTGTGAACAGTTAACAGAAACAGGGTAACCCTCCTTTCTGTTTTGTGGGTTCGAATCAACCTTTGGTCTCATTTCTGGTGGGATTCAAACTGTGAACCTCTTGCTGGTGTACCCAATGTACAGACTCAGATAATTCTGCTCTTCGGTGGGGCCAGATATCTTTCACGTATGGGCACCTAACCAGGTGTACAAAATGATTCCTTAAAAACTAAAAGACCTCAGATTACTCTTACCTTTTCCCAATTTGGTATTACCATATAAGCTCATGCACAGTGTTGTCACACTCTTAACCATCCATGCATCACAGGCAAAAACAGAAGAACTTGGAAGACACAAATAGTCTACTAAAAAATGAGAAGTTTACTTAAAAATAGATAAAAATGTAAAGTGTAAATACAGAACCATATATCACGAAACATACAAACCACTTAAACAAAACAGGTTTAAAAGTGCAGACAGAATCTCCTACCACAGTACTCTTAGAATTGTCTTTTCTAAGGTATTCTTATCTCACAGTGCTGTAAATGTTTCTTTTTCAGAGTCCAAACATTTGTGTGCAAATGGAAAACAGAATACTGTTTAAAAACTGGCTTTGCCAACCTCTTTGTGTGAGGTCACCTAGCTCCTTCCTGTCAGAATATAAAAAAAATGTATCTATGCAAAACAGGATGTCTTATCAAAGGTAAATTCTGTGATCTCAGCACAGCTTATTTTCTCTAATGCATTTCTTTGATCTTATGATCAGCTTCCTCTTTCCAGGACATCAAAGGACTTGTTATGTCTCTCTGCCAGATCTCACAGAGGTGCAACATGCTTTGTATCACTATGTGAATTTTACTGTGTTTCCTCTGAATGTTATAAAAGTTTATGATCTATGTTGGTAGTTGGCAAGCTGCAATTAGTCACATAAAAAGGAGATCCTAAATTTTAAGACTTTTCTACCTTGTAATTATCTCTTGGCCTTCCAGGTAACACCTATTAGCTAAAACCTGGGAGGGGGGGGTTGTCATTCCACAGACTGTCAGCATCTTTCATGACAGACATTCAATAACACATTTTTATATTACAAAAAACATAGATAAATCAGAACCAGCTGTCCAAGTGTCATAATTCCTCCACACCTAGACTGAATTTGGGGGCTCTATCCCCTGCATGGGATGAGCTTCCCAAATCAGTTCACTCCTCGTACACACGAGACAGCCCATTGGAGTTCTCATTTTTGGCTCCAGCCCTATGTAGAACTGTCATATCATACCCTTGCAAAGTAAGACTCCATCATAGCAATCTACCATTGTTTTTTTCCATCTACGTCAGCCAAACCAGTGGGTTGTGGTCAGTCTGCACCACAAAATGCTGCCCATACAAGTGTGGCTCCAACTTCTATAGGGCCCACACTATGGAATTTTTTTTTTTTTTTCACAATATAGTATGCCTGCTCCCTGGGAAGTAATTTACTACTCAGGTACACTACTGGGTGATCTCTTCCTTGGCTGGATGTCTGACTCAGTACTGCCATAATACCCATGTCTGATGCATCAGTCTGAACTATAAAGGGTTTGCTACAGTCAGGACTTGTCAAAACAGGAGCACAGCACAGTGCCTCCTTTAGTTTGGAAAAGGCTTCCTCACAGGCTAGGCCCCAGGTAATTTCCTTTGGCATCCTTTTCTTTGTCAGATCAGATAGGGGAGCAGCCAGGGCACTGTAATTGGGTACAAATTCCCTGTAGTACCCTGCTGTCCCTAGAAAACTCCTGACCTGCTTCTATGTTTCTGGTCTGGTCCATGCCTAGATTACCTCTATTTTTATTTGGTTAGGACGGAGCTGTCCGCGGCCTACCATATGCCTGAGGTATGCCACTTCTCCCATGGCCACCTGACACTTCTCGGCTTTGACAGTGAGCCCAGCCCTCTGTATCCTGCTCAGCACTTCCCTAAGGTGGGATAGGTGTTCTTCCTAGTTGGCACTAAAGATGGCAATGTCATCCAGGTACACCACAGCGTACTCCTCAGCACCATTTGACACCTGGTTCACCAATCTTTGGAAAGTGGCCAGAGCGTTCTTCTTCTGAAAGGCATTACTTTGAATTCAAATAAGCCTATCGGAGTGGTGAAGGCAGACCTCTCCCTAGCTCTGTCTGTTAACTCTTCCTGCCAATACCCTTTGATCAGTTCAATGGTCGTAAGGTAGGTGGCCCTTCCCAACTTGTCAAGGAGTTCATCCGTCTGGGGCATCGGGTGGGCATCAGACTTCATGACTGCATTCAGTCCATGATAGTCTACACAAAAATGAGTTGAGCCACCTGGCTTAGGCATAAGGACTATGGGTGAGGCCCAGGGGCTGTGGGATCTCTGGATTACCCCTAAATCCAGCATCTCCTCCACTTCCCTCCTAATGTCCTTTTGGACAGCCTCTGACATCCAATATGCTGTCTGTCATATGGGCGTCTGTGTCCCTGTCTCCACATCGTGAGTCACTAAGGGAGTTAGGCCAGGCTTGGTGCTAAACAATGGGGCAAAGTCTGCTAAAACCTCCCTTACTTTTTGGATCTGGTCCGGAGCCAGCTGGGGAGACAGTTTTACTGCCTCCACAGAGGACTCCCACTTACTTTCTTCCAGCAAGTCCAGAAGGGGGTCTCCTTCGTCCATCCCCTCCCCAGGACTACACATTGCAAACACCATGTCTGCCCTATTTGCATATGGCTTCATCATGTTGACAGGGTACATCTTTATGTCCGTCTTTGGTCAGGCAACTCTATAATGTAGCTCATGTCATTTACCTTCCTAACCACTTTGTACGCTCCTGCCCACTCAGCCTGCAGCTTGTCTTTCCAGACCGGAATAAGGTCCATGACTTCCTGACCCACCATGTACGAGCGAGCTCTGGCTCTGTGGTCATACCACACATTTTGTTTCTGTTAGGCAGCTGCCAGGTTGCTCTGGGCTGTCTCCATAAGTTCCTTCAGCCTTTCCCTAAACCTAGGGACATAATCCACTATGGGAGTTCACTGGGTGGCATGCTTGCCCTCCCAGTCCTCCCAGATCAAGTCTAGGGGCCCACGTACCCGGCGTCCATATAAGAGTTCAAAGTGGGAAAATCCTGTCGACTCTTGAGGCACCTCCCTGTATGCAAACAACAGGTGGGGAAGGTATTTCTCCCAGTCCCTCCCATGCTGTTCATCAAACACCCAGAGCATTGACTTCAGGATACCATTGAATTGTTCCACCAGCCCATTGGCTTGTGGGTGATACGGTGTAGTGCATCTCTGCACCACCCCACACTTCTCCCATAAACATTTCATCAGGTCAGACATGAAGGAACCCCCTCGATCGGTGATAACCTCCTGCAGAAACCCAACATGGGAGAAAATCCCAAGTAAGGCATCTGCCACTTTGTCGGTCCTCAGTGAGTATAGGGCGACTGCCTCTGGGTACCAGGTGGCATAATCCACCACAATCAGGATGAATCTCTTCCCTGAGGAGCTGGAGGTATTTAAAGGCCCCACAATATCCATTCCCATCCTCTGGAATGGCTCCTCCACTATGGGCAAGGGACTCCGGGTGGCTTGGGTTTTCTTGCCCGCCTTCCCTATTTCTTGGCACCAGTGACAAGACCTGCAATACTCCTTCATCTGCTGGGTGAAGTTAGGCCAGTAGAAATTCTGGGCCAACTGTTACATCGTGCATGTGATTCCCAGATAACCAGACAAGGGAATATCATGTGCAATCTTGAGTAACTGCTCACGATACCCCTGGGGAATGACAAGCTGCCTGCCTAACACCCCTCCCTCTGTCTGTACTACCTGAGTATACATAAGCCCATTTTCCCAATAAACCTTATGTCTGCTGTCACCTCCCTGTACGCCATCCGAGTCTGCCCAAGCCCTCAGCTACTCTAGACTATGGTCACTTCTCTGAGCAGCTTTAAACCCCTCATACAATCCCAAGGTATGGGACAGGTCCCCTTCAGTCGCTAAACTAGGGTCCCTAGGACTAGTGTCAGGGCACTCAGGATCACTGTCAATCCCAACCCTTTGACAATGGAGTCACCCTTCCCTCTTTGGAGTAACTCTCTGTAGCTGTGTGGTTACTTGCTATTGGGGAAATTTCTACACCCTTTTTGTTAATCTCCCCATCTGGAGACACAGGCTGGGGAACCAGCATCTCAGTGGTTTCCACAATGGCTTCTGTGGGGTTCAGGGAACTTCAATTTCCCTTGCCGCTTGGCTATAGGTAACTGCACATACCATCCCCAGTTTTAGATTGTTGCCCAGGATCACATCCACTGCTAACGTTTTGGCTACAGCTACCTGTTGCACAGTTTCCCCTGTTTCACCCCAGTCTAGGAGAACACTAGCGAGGGGCAATGTTTTCACCTCACCAGTAAAGTCCTGTACAGTGACATATTTATTGGGCATAAGCTGACCAGGCTGTGCTAGATCCCCCTTTACCAAGGTCAAGGATGCCCCTGTGTCCCTTAACCCTTGCGTCTGTACACCATTCACCATGACTGGGTGTATGTGTTCCCTTATGTTCACAGGCATGCTTCCAGGGACACACAAACAACCCACTTTTTTTCTAGTACCATTCTGCATATTATTGCTCACTCTTTGGGGACACTGTCTGGCAATATGCTCAGTTTCTTTCTTTTTTTTTTGTTAATCCTTTTTTACCTGACACCTCGGTCTGTTTTCACATCCTGACATCCGTTCCATCCAGCCGCCGTCTGGTCAGTCATGGCTCCAGACAGTCCCACCATTAATTACCCCTGCAGCTTGCCCCCTAAGGTGGGGCAGTGGAGAGCCCCCCTATTCTCCCCACTGAACCAGGATCCAGTAGCCATAGTGGAGTCCCCAGGCCATGCATCCCTTATGATAGCCATCAAGCCGCCATGACCAAGCGCCATATTTCCTGCTTTTCTCCCATTTGTGAGAGGGGCATGCAATGATGTCAAGGGGGGCGTGCACATGCATCCGCACATGCTCCCTCCCGGTGCTGTGCCCCAACTCACCAACCCTTAAGAAGGCATCATTACGCCATCCTCTGCTAGAGGTCACCAGAACGCCGGTGCCTAGAGAACCCCCTCCCCAGAGAGAGAGAGAGAGAGAGAGCAATCCTACGTATTTTCTATCCCTCCCTGCCCCACCAACCCCCAGCAACCTGAGTCCGTTCCTGAACCCGGGTAGCCAGCATGGAGTGAGGTGTGGCATCCAGTTCCTCAACCCTCAGCACCACCAGGCCAGCTATGCCCAATTTCTTTACATGACCAACATTCACTTCTCTTTTCAGAGAAATCTTTTCTCTGAAACCTGGGGCTAACAGGTTTCAGTGGAGGCAGTGAGGGTTTTAGATGCCCTGAAGGTGCACTTTTCCCTTTCTGCACTGCCACACCCACCCTATTCGCTCTCAGAGCAGGTCTGCTCTTGGCATAGTGGTCTGAGAGTTCAGCAGCCTCTTGCACTATTTTGGGATCTTGGTCCTCCAACCAGGTTTTCAGCTCTGCTGGACATGCCCAATAAAACTGTTCTAACAAAATCACATTTTCAATTTTAATCAACAGAGTTTGCCTCAATTCCTTCCCACCAATGTTTTAAAACTTGACGTTTTTCATGGCTAGCTCCTTGTAGCTCATGTCAGGGCTTCTCCTTAGCTTACAGAATTTAGCTCTGTATGATTCAGTAGTTAATTCAAATTTCTTTAACAGTACAGCTTTAAGTTTGCTGTAATCATCACTGTTCTCATTGTCCATTTGACCCAATGCATCCCAAGCTTTTCCGGTAAGTAGTGGGGATAGCTGGAAGCTCCAGGACTCTCTAGAATTTTAGCCTGAATACAAACTTTTTCAAAAGAATTTAAAAAGGCACCCATGTCTTCCCCCTCTTTAAATTCGGCTATCAATTTGGAATTCAATTTGTAACCCAGTCCTGTAGTCTCAGTTAAACCCAAGCCACTTACATGCTCTGGTGCTGGTGGTTGGAGTCGTAGCTTCTCCAGTTCGTGTTGCCTCTGGCGCTCATGCTCCTCACAGTCTGCATCTTGGTGTTCTCGCTCCCTCTTCACCTCTGCAACTCGCTGTTCACACTTCTCTTCTCTCTGGAACTCCAGCTCCATTCTGCATGACTCAATTTGCAGCCTGAGTACTTCTGGATCCAGGATACTGGTAACCTTTTCCTGCTGCTGTGGCCCTTCACTGACAGTGGCCCTGCTGTCATCCTCACTGGATCTGGGCACTGCACTGGCCACTAGCCCTGCCACATTCAAGGTTTGGTCCTTTTCAGTCACTGTCTTTGGCTCGATGCTCTGGGTATCTGCTATCATCAGGGCATCCATGAGGTCCTGCTTAGTGGTTTTCACCTCAAATGGGACTCCTCTGTCCCCGCACAGCTGCTTTAAGTAGTCTACAGTATGTCTGCTGTAGTTGGAAGCCATCTTCTTCCCTAACTATGGCTACTCTGACTTGCACTTGAGAAAAAAAAAATAAAACGGGTAGGAACTTGACTACACGCCAAGTGATATAGTTCTATCTCCTTTTTAAAAATAAATCACTGCCTTTTTCTTTTGCAAGTGAGCTGACAGTCTTAGGCTGACACACTGAACAATCAGAGCTTGTAATACCAAAATTGTTTGCACCGCTACCAACCAATCTGTCATAAACCCACTCAGCAGGTCAGGCCCTCAGCTCCCACAGTGCCAACCTCCAAGTGCAGTCTTGTGAATAGTTAACAGAAACAGGGTAACCCTCCTGTCTATTTTGTGGATTTGAATCAACCTTTGGTCTCAGTTCTGGAGGGATTCAAACTGTGAACTTCTTGCTAGTGTACCCAATGTGCAGACTCAGATAATTCTGCTCTTTGGGAGGGGCCAGATATCTTTTGCCTATGGGCACCTAACCGGGTGTACAAAATTAACCCTTAAAAACTCTAATAAAGACCTCAGATTACGCTTACCTTTTCCCAGTTAGGTATTACCATATAAGCTCATGCACAGTGTTGTCACACTCTTAACCATCCATGCATCACAGGCAAAAACAGAAGGACTTGGAAGACACAAATGGTCTATTAAAAAATGAGAAGTTTACTTAAAAATAGATAAAAATGTAAAGTGTAAATACAGAACCATATATCACGAAACATACAAATCACTTAAATAAAACAGGTTTAAAAGTGCAGACAAAATCTTCTACCACAGTACTCTTAGAATTGTCTTTTCTAAGGTATTCTTATCTCACAGTGCTGTAGATGTTTCTTTTTCAGAATCCAAACATTTGTGTGTAAATGGAAAACAGAATACTGTTTAAAAACTGGCTTTGCCAACCTCTTTGTGTGAGGTCACCTAGCTCCTCCCTGTCAGAATATAAAAAAGTATTTATCTATGCAAAATAGGATGTCTTATCAAAGGTAAATTCTGTAATCTCAGCAGAACTCATTTTCTCATATGACTTTCTTTGATTTTATGATCAGCTTTCCCTTTCCAAGACATCAAAGGACTTGTTATGTCTCTCTGCCAGATCTCACGGAGGTGCTACATGCTTTGTATCACCATTTGAATTTTTCTGTGTTTCCTCTGAACGTTATAAAGGTTTATGATCTATCTTGGCAGTTGGCAAGCTGCAGTTAGTCACATAAAAAGGAGATCCTAAATTTTAAGTCTCTTCTACAGTGTAATTATATCTTGGCCTTCCAGGTAACACCTATTAACTAAAATCTGGGAAGGGGGGGTTGTCATTCCACAGACTGTCAGCATCTCTCATGAGAGGCATTCAATAACACATTTTTATGTTACAAAAAACACAGGTTAATCAGAACCAGCTGTCCAAGCGTCACAATGGGTGCTAAAATAATAACAGTATTCAAGCATATTTGAGATAGATACAAGGGGACCTTAGAAGTAAGGCAAGGGGGGGAAGAAGACTGGAGATTGAGTAGGGTCAGCGGTGGCACAGTAGGTAGGGAATATAGGGTACACTAGGTGGCCAAGAGGTCCTTATCCGCTGACAACTTCTATGTTTCTGTTTCTATGAATGCAGTCTAAGATGTGCCATTCTATAGAATCTAGGTATCACTTGAAAGACAATAAATTGTCACCTTTTAAAGTATGGGTGAATACATACTTCGGTCAGGGCCTACTACTCCTGGCGGACCAGGAGCAGCAGAACAGGAAATGGTCACTAATCTAGTCTGGAGAGACCCCGACTTTCTTTATTTGGTCAGGATTATTCACCATGATTCAGTCACTCAGGTATTCAGAGGATTTTTGTAATTTTAGTTGGTTTACTAAAGATTTGGTTATAGGAGAGCCTGTTTAATTTATCTTAAGAGGATAACTTTGTAAAGGAGAGTAAATTTGTATTAAAGTCACCTAGAACAATCTTCTCATGATTCCAATTAAAGTGGTCAACATAATCCAAAACATTTTGAAAGCTAAGGTCCATCAGGTTAGGAGGAATATAGACTGCAGCTACTGTACAGTTAGGTTTCTACATCCCTGTCCCAATGTAATGTTAACAGGCAGGAATTCACATGCTAGGTTTCTGTCTTTAACTGGAAAGGGCTTAGTTATTAAGTGGTCTTTTACATATAAAAGACAGTCCCATCTCTTTTTCCCTCCATGTTCTTTCAGAACAGATAATAGGAGAGGAGTGATACTTTGGCATAATTGATCTTGTTGGTTCAGGAGGATTCCACAACTGTCACAACATCAGGATTTCTAATCAAAACAAGGCCAAAAAATTCATCAAATTTTGGGAATAAGCTCTACTCATTAATATGTAGGCGGTCAATGAAGCCTTTTGTAGTACTCTGTGATCCAGGGGCATTTAGGTGAGAAGGGCCAGGGCATAGGCGGCAGAGCCAGGAGGTCGGGAGATCCCACACTTTTGTAGCTGAAAGGTCAGACATTTAATTCTGACCCTTCACATTTCAATCAGTAGAGCAGTAGTAAAATGAGGCAGGATTTCTCCAATGACAGCAGGGTGGTTGCTTTTAAACCTTTTAGAACTCAACATAGGCAACAGATAAAGGAAGAAATAAGGAGATTGGGGGGGCAAACCACACCTGATCATTCACTTGGGAACAAATGATTTGCCGGGAAATGAGCTGGGTGAGGTACAGCAAAGGTTTAGGGATTTAGCAAGGCACAACAGGGAGTAAGTGAGCTCACTGGCTTTCTCGGAAGTCTTACCAGTCCCTAGGGCCAGTGCTGTCAGACATAAGAGGACTGAAGAATTCGACAGTTGGTTAAGGGAATGGTGCACAAAGAAGGGGGTTCCTCTGCATTAGGGAATGGGGTGACAGGTAGAAAGACAAAGGATTATACTCGAAAGACAGGTTGCATCTAAATGAGGCAGGGTCCAGGGTACTGAGGGAAGAACTGCAAAAATGCATAGTCAAGGCCATGAATTTAAACTAAGAAGGGTGGAGTATGAGGCTATGGAAGGAAAGGAGTACATAACCAGGGGAAATTACCTAGCTGGCACTCCCTCACAAAAGGGAGCAGGGGTTAAGGAGGAGGAAAGCAGTAAGGAGGGGAGAACCTGGTAGAGGTCAATGTGCATGAATGCAAGGAATCTGAGCAACAAACTAATGGACTTAGAGGCCACAATGACTGGGCAGGAACTGGACCTAGTGGCCATTACAGAGACCAGGTGTACTGAAAACTAGGACAGGGAGATGGCCATCCTGGGCTTTAATCTATTTAGGTGGGACAAAGCAGGTAGGAAGGGGGTAGCCCTATATGTGAGGGACAGTATATAAGTGTCCATGGTGCAGGAAGAACAAGGGGAAATGGAGGTACTGTGGGTCACACTGGAGAAGCAATCTGGGGTCATAAAGCAAACAGGAGTGATTTATAGACTTATAGCACAGGGGGAAGAAGTAAATAAGGATCTAATGCAAGCATTACAATGTATGACCCAATAGGAGGAATTGTTGCTGGTGGGGAACTTAAGTCTCACTAATGTGGACTGGAGGCTCCCAACAGTGACAACAACCAGGAGCAGGGAAACACTGGACTCCTTACAAGGAGCATTCCTGCAACAACTTGTATGGGAAACAACTTGAGGAGGGTGATAATGGACCTTGTACTAACCAATAGGGACAGTGTCACTGATGTCACAGTAGGGGGCAGTCTATGATCCAGCGACCATCACACTGTAAGACTCAAAATAAGAACTGAGACAGAAATGAGTCGCACTATGACAAGGGTCATGGACTTTGGACGTGCAGCCATTAACAAAATGAAAGAAATCCTCAAGGATGCACTGGCAGGCATAGACAAACTGGAGGGAATTGAGGAGCAGTAGGCTGTAATCAGAGGGGGGAATTGAAAGAGCTATGGAACAATGGTAAGACAGATCAGCAAAGATAAAGAAAGAGGCCACTTTGGTTCTCCAGAAAGGTAGCAAGAACAGCAAGGGAAAAGAAACAAGCCTTCAGGAGGTACAGAGGAGGAACAGAGGGTGGCAATGTAGATAGTTAGGAAGGTGAAGGCAGATACAGAGGAATGGATAGCCAAGTCAGTAAAGACAAGGAATAAAACATTATTCAGATTCATCAGTGAGAAAAGGATGTCCAAACCAGGAAAGTGAGACTGGTGGGGAGGGGGGTGTCTCACTAGAGGGGGTTCACCAGAAGACAGATACTGAATAATTACTTCTGTTCAGTGTCCATGGAGGAGAGGGAAGGTAAGGGTCTGGTGTTTTATAAAAAGGGCATAAAGGGTTGGGAGGTGGACACTAGTCCATTCACAGAAGAAGGGGTCCTTAAAGAACTGTCCAAGTTAAGGGTAGACAAGGCAATGGGTCCAGATGCAACACACCCTAGGGTGCTAAGAGAGCTAAGGGAGGTGCTGGCTACACCATTGGCATCACTGTTCAGCCTGTCACTGGATACAGGGGAGGTTCCATGGGACTGGAGGAGGGCATATGAGATACCTCTCACAAAAGTGATAGTACAGAAGAGGCAGGTAATTACTGACCAGTTAACTTGACCTTGGTGGCAGGAAAAGTAATGGAATCACTCCTGAAAGAGAGAATTGATGATTACCTTGCAGCCAGCAGTCTCCAGGACCACAGGCAACATGGATTCACTGAGATCCTGCCAGACAACCTAACTGACTTTTTCAACTGGGTGATGAGGGCAGTGGACCAGGGAGGGGCGGTGGACCTGGCATATCTGGACTTCGGCAAGGCTTTCAACACTGTCACTCACAGTAGGCTGGTGAACAAACTGAGCAGTATAGGAGTGGATACTAATATAGCAAAATGGGTGGAAAGCTGACTTAGCAGTAGATGCCAAGGGTGGTAGTAAATGGGGTTCACTTGGAGGAGGGCAGGGTGACAATGGGTGCCACAAGGGTCAGTATTCCATCTGATCCTCTTTAATATCCACATTGGTGATATTGTAGATGGCTTGGAAGGGAAGGTGTGCCTATTTGCAGATGATACAAAAATCTGCAATAGGATAGACACCCCGGGGGAGGGGGATAATGAAGGAGGACCTGAGGAAGTTGGAGGAGTGGTCAGAAACTTGGCAATTGGATTCAGTGCAAAGAAGTGCAGAATCATGCACTTAGGACATAAAAGCCCATGGGACACGTATGAACTGGGGGGGGGAGGGTAGTCATGGTAACAAGGCAGGAGAGGGACTTGAGAATTATCATATCAGATGACCTAAAGGTGGCGAAACAATATGATAAAGCAGTAGGAAGGGTAAATCGCATGTTGGGCTGTATATAGAGCGAGGTATAACTAGCAGGTGGAGGGGGGTGATAATGCCCCATTATAAATCACTGGTGAGAACCCACCTTGAGTATGGTGTGCAGTTCTGGAGGCCTCCTCTCCATAAGAATATAGACAAGTCAGTTCAGAAAAGGCTGCTGTTATGTATTGTCCTGATGGTTACTATCACTTTAAGAGATTTTTTTTGTATATAAGTGGCACCATGCGAGGGCAATAGCATCCCTTTGACAAAGCACAAAAGCACGAAATGTCGAGGGCTTTTCCTGGACAGTGTTTGCATCGATTTTGCTGGAGAATTGTACCATCAGATAAAGCTTTGGACACTTTACCTTTGTGACAAGCAGCTTCTTTGATTTACCAGAGAGTGGCGAGTGTCACAAACGCACTCCACAGGTCAGGCCCTCTGCTCCCACAGTGCCAACCTCAGAGTGCAATAATACTCTAGTAATCTCCAGCGGTAGATATTTACTCACCAGTATAGCCACCCCATGCTTTTGAAAAGAATAGGAGACTGCAACGCATTTATCAACCCATCCCCGGGCAAGTTTATTATGCTCCAGATCTGACAGATGGGTCTCCTGGAGTAGTGCTATCTGTGTGCCCTTTCTTTTAAGGGCTGTGAGTAACATGGAATGTTTGACTGGATTAGTAATCCCTCGCACATTCCAAGAGACCACTGTCAACTCTCGTGCATTAGCCATATCCCTTCTTCCGGTGTTCCCTTAAGTGGGTCCATCCTTTCCCGCCCCCTTCCCCATAGCCCACATTCTGTAACATTTAGTATCCTACCAACTTCCATGTCTTGTTTAAATTTTGGATTGCACCATATAACACATACAAACATCCTATATCTACAACAGAAACTTTAACCCCAGTTCCTTCCCTTCCCCCTCCTCCCCCCTGCATTTCCATTTTCCCCCATCCCTTCCCCTCGTTATCATCCCTTAGACATATATCCCTTTCTTTGGACCACAGGTTACCCCTTCCCCCCATGTAATGACACCAATTGCCCTTTCAGCATGAGTGTCTAAAGTCCCTCTGTTGATAGTGGCCCTGCTGCTCCGACATCGACAGACTGCCACCTATAATACCCCTTTCATTATACAACAGCTAACTTTCTAACAACTCTTGAACAGAGTTTTTAGTAAATATAACAAAGTCAATGAACCTCCAACCTGTAAACAAAAAACTTTTAACACATGCACTGGGATCCGATTCCCTTTCCCTCTCTCCCCTCTCCCAAAATGGTGTCCCGATTCCAAATAACCCTGGCAGATAAGGAGGGATGAATCACATTTAGATCCTTCACCAATCCTTCTGCTATACTCAGACATAACCACCCCTTCCCCCCTATAGTCCTTCTGGAGCTGTCCATATCTGCGAGCCACATTCCTAAGTAATGGATGCCATGAGTAGGGGAGTAGGCCATGTTCTCATCTCACACGCTAAGCCCTTCCCCCACCCAGGCCCCCTTAAAATCACCCATCATCAGGCCACTGCAAACAGTGCATCCCCTTCTAGGTCCACATGGATTGATCTGGGCATCCTGTCCAAATATGGCACTCAGCCTTATTCTCCATGCACCCTAGAGACAGCAGGCGGCCCTCCTCCCATCTCACTTCCAGTCCAAACAGTCTCCAAGGAGTTCCCAAAGCCATGACTCTGCACTTGCCTCTTCACTGCCAGAAGGATCTTCCTCCCTCAAAATATGCGCTCTGAACCAATCATGTTCTAAACCAACTCTCCGTCCATCAAAACACAGTTCGCACCATAATTCCATCGAGGGCACACCATGGGAGTAAACACACCAGTCCCAAAACAGACATCCCCAAAGAAAGTAAAAGCGAGAACTCAGACCCCAATTCATTAGACAGGAGGCTCTAGTAACTGAACTAGTGGTTAAGCTCCACTATGACGCAGAAACACAAGTCTCATGCCTGAACCAGTACCTTCACTTATTCAACTTCTTCTGCAGATCTTTGAGAAACTGTTCTGCCTTATCAATCTCCCAAAAGGAGAACGTGGCTCCCTTGTACCAGATTTTAAGGGTCGAAGGGTAAACTAGAAAATTCTCCACCTTCCAGTTATGCAGTTGATTCATCAGCGGGTTGAACATCTTTCTCCTCTTGAGGAGTTGAGCCAAGTAATCCTGGGAGAGGAATAGTAATTTTTCTTCTAATTCCAGCAAACCTTTCTCTCTGTACACTTTCAACATGATTTCTTAGTCTTGAAATGCATGGAACCTCATTATAATTTGTCTTGGGGGCTGATCTCCTGGTGGTTTAGGCATAACGGCCCGATGGGCTCTCTCGAGTTTAAATTGTCCATCCTTCAACTGCAGCCCCAGTAATTCTGGTAATACTTTTACACAGAATCTCATCACAGCACCTTTCTCAATATCTTCTACCAAACCCCTCAGGCGCAAATTCAACCGTCGATTATAATTCTCCTGGTAGTCAAATGCTTTTTTGAGCTCCTCCATCTCCTTTTGTAAAGCTGCCATGGCTCAAGCACCGCTATAATTTGTCCCATCACCTCGCTGCCAAAGGCACTTATCTCTGCAGCCGATAGCAAGATGACACCCATGCTTTCTGTTGCTTTGGATGCCACCGACTTCTTCCCCACTTTCCCCACCAGTCTCTCACTTTTCCCACACTTGGCATAAGATACTTGTCCATTATCCCATCCTCTGACTTTTAATTGCAGTTGTTGCACTTAAAAACACAATTTAATTCACTTTTAATATGTTTTATTTTGCCGTCGGTCCCGAACAGCATTCAGGCATGTCTATCCAGTTAACTGCTCATCAGTGCCCCCTCATAGTCTCAGACCCTGTTCTCTTGATTTTCATGAATAACCCATGTATTTCTGTTAATAAATAGACCCTGTTCTCTTTTGATTTTCATGAATAACCCTTGTATTTCTGTTAATAAATCATGGATTAGTCATCAATATATGTGGTTTATTCAGAATGATAAAAACTAGGTAGGTTAACTAAAGTATATTCAAGAAAACAATTGTTTTCCCTGCATCCTGGGCTAAGTTGTTGTATGAAATCCTGACACCCCACCTTTTTGATAAGCTCCTCCACTACTGGGCCAGGGGTTGGATGAATAGTACTCAACAGAAAAAGAGCATAAATTGTGCAGTGTTCCAACATGTCATATGTAAATCACAAACTGACTTTATGGTGTCAGAACCTTTTACACTTAAGACTGGGGTCAATATGCATCCCAGAGGAAACCGTAAATGGGGCCCCGAACCACCCCTTTAGAGCAGTTAGATATAGGTACTATTTTAATAGGAAGAACCTCAGATGTGACACCACAGTTCCAGGAAGGGTCCCAGTCAAGTATTACATTGTAACAGATAATAGCTAGTGCAGGGAATAAAACAATGCAGGGAACAACAGAGTAACTGTCCCTAACTTATCTGCTCTGGCTAACTCAGCTCCTTCAGTCCAGCTGTCTCACTCATCCTGCCCCCACACATGCTGACCCATGTGAGGAGAGGTGGCTCTTTAATATGGGCCTGACTCCATCTCACCTGGTCCTGATTAGTGTGCTGACCTCGGGAGTAAAAGCCTCCTGATTGGAGGAGGTTTCTAGGTAGCAGATTGGAGGAGGAGGATCTAGCAATTGAGGGACCTGATTGGTCAGATCCACAGCCAAGCACCAGGCCACAAGCATGACTGAGTAGAGTCACTGGCACTGGGTAGGCAGGAGGGGGGGGGCTCTGATCACTGGTGGCATGTGGGCAGCGTCTTCCCCAGGCCACAGGTGCACAGCAGAACAAGCAATGTCTATGGTGGTGACAGGGGAATACTTCAGTCGGGTGGCTTTTCATCCCAAGCCCAGCTCCACCTCAGCAGGTCCTGCTTGGTGTGCTGACCTCAGGTAACTACTTTTTGATTGGAGAAGGCTTCCCGGCTGCACATATGAGGAGGCTCTAGCTTGTGAGGGACCTGATTGGTCAGGTCCAGAGAGTACCCTTCTATAAGCATGGTCGACAAGAGAGAGTCACTGGGTCAGTTGGAGGGAGCAACTTCAGTCATTGGAGGTGTGCAGCTGGCATCTTTTACAGTCTGTAGACGGGCAGCTAAGTAAGTGACATCTGAGGAGGTGGCAGGGGAATGCGGTGGTTGGGTGGTTCTTCATCCCGGGTCCTATTCTGCCTTGGATGGTCCTGATTCATGCACCACTCTCAAGAGTGAAGCCTCCTTATTGGAGGAGGCTTCCAGGTGGCAGATTGGAGGAGGCTCTAGCTGGTGAAGGACCTGATTGGTCAGGTCCAGAGATAAGTACAAAGCCACAAGCACAGCTGAGGAGAGAGTCTTTGGCACTAGGTAGGCAGGAGGGAGGGGCTCCAGTTGCTGGTGGTATGTGATGGTGTTTTCTCCAGGCCACAGGCAGGCAGCCAGTGTCCATGGAGGCAGCAGGAAATGCATCGATTTGGTGGCTATTTATCCCAGGCCCTCTTCTGCCTCAGCTGATCCTGATTGGTTCACCAATCTTGGAAGTGAAGCCTCCTGATTGGAGGAGGCTTCCAGGCAGTAGATTGGAAGAGGCTCTAACTGGAGAGAGACCTGACTGGTCAGGTCCAGAGCTGAGTACCAGGCCATAAGCATAGCTGAAAAGAAAGTCACTAGTGCAGAGTAGGCAGGAGTGAGCAGCTCTGGTGGCTGGTGGTGTGCAGGCAGTATCTTATCCAGGCTGCAGGCTGACAGTCAAACAAGCAGTGTCAATGGAGGTGGACACATAACAAGAGTGTGTTCCAGTCCAGTATGCACACATAGACAGAACATGTATAGCACACACCATATGGCATCTGTGACCAATGTGTGACACATTGCCGCCATGGCCAAGCATTGTGCCACTAAGTGATATGTGCAATCTCCACACTGCCAGCCATGTAACATATGTGCCACATGCCAGTACCCATACCACAGGCACAGAGGTGTACAGAGGGTGCAGTCCCCAGTAGGTGGTGAGGCCAGGACCCCAAAGAAACACAGGTCCACACCACTAGAACATATGTCTAAGGGGGCATGGACCCCTACCATGTGATACCCTGGGAAACCATGGGTACACTCCAACACCTAGAAAGTAAGGACAAACACCTACAAAACTACTAATGAGCATAATCAGACCTGAACATATCAACTTCAACACATGGCATTACTGGTGATTGTACTTACCCCTCAGCACACTGCCACTTGCCACAGTAGCTCTTAGAAGCACCAGCCTCTGTGGTTTCCTCCTAGACAGGTTTTCCCACCTGTGACAGCACTGGTCCCCCATCTGTACCATGCCAGTGCATGTGGCCTGATTCCAGCCTATGGATTCCAATAATTGGGACCTAGATGCACAGGCACACCCTCCTCCCCCTCCCCAAATAGCTGCCCTGCCTAATAACTACAAGAGTAACCAGGTGGGTCAGCTCATCACAGGTCCACCTGTCGTTCTGCTGCCTGCCCTTGCATGCCCTTCCCCTCCTGTCTGCCAGGCTGTCAGCTGAATACTCTCTTCAGTGGCATTGTGAGTGACACTGAGGTGTCAGGCCAGCTTCATGGCTTTGTGCAGTAGAAGCCCAGTTAAAGTGCTACTAGTGCTATGCAAACATCATTTTGAGCAGTGCAACATCTGTTTCCGGTTTGTGGGTGTGTATGCATGTGGACAAGGTATGTGTTGGTTGGCCACCATATGGGCATGCACAGCTCTATATTGCATATGCACAAATTACTGATGCCAAGCACTGTGCACATGATCACACTATGCCCCACACTACTGTATGATGTCACATCTGCATAGTGCACTTGTACATGGGAACATGCCAATAGTGCAGCACAATGGCATTAGTGCATAGCACTAAATAGCATTATAGAGATGGACTATGAAAATTACCTCATTACCCAGGATGGGCACTAACAGCTGCTTTAAATGTCACTGCTGGAATTTATTTATCCAGTTGTATATCTGCACTGCACTGAACACATAAAAGGGAGCAGCCAGCATCACACATCCACACAGGCTAAATGCAGGAACTGCAAGCTGTTAGAGGTAAGTCTGTATGTTTCTTTCTCACAAAGGTTTGTTCAAAGGGAACTGTGGTTATGTATTGGAGCACTACAATGCTCATGTCTGGCAGTCTGTACCGTTCTGACAGAGCAGTATTGCTGCAGGAGCTGTTGACCATAACAGGCCAAAATTCACCAACCAGGAACAACCAACCCTGGCCTAGGCCTATGTGACCATGGAGGAGATCCCATCACGATATAAGGCTCTACAGGCTGAGCAGCAGCAAGCCTGCAATGAGGTGACAGTAAATGCTGAGGGGCACCAGTGCAGCGTGGTGCAGGAGTACTGGAAGCACGTCAGCAACTTTAGGGTGCACACTACAGAGCACCTGGCTCAGATCCATGCCATACTGCAGGCCACAGGGGTGGGCTTTCCACTGCTCCAGCCCTGCCTGCTACTGAGGAGATCATGGAGATCACAGTGCAGTGTGTGGCAATGCAGGGGGTTCCAGGAAGTTGTATTTTAGAGTGACCCCAGACCCTCAAAGGGCACGTGTGTGACCACTTTCATCCCTGCATGTGGCATTGACATTGATGGGCACAGTACTGTTTGCGCTTTCTGTGTGATCACAAGATCATAGTTGATATGTGTGATATGTACAGCACTGGGAAGTAAAACAGTGTATATCTGCACATGTGGCATGGGTATGGCCATCCTCATGGAGCTGACTTTGCACACCATCTGTGTGCCATGCCACAGAAACACGCCTTACTCACTCTTGTCTTTCTTTACTTCTCCACAACACAATCACTCTTCACCATGGAGGAGGGTAATGATTAAGATGCTGAGGATAATCTACCACGGCCTGCCCCCATACACTGTGACCAAGTCAGGGGCAGTGCTACACCCTGGACCCAAGTTGGAGGAGGAAGTGGCTGTGAAGGAACACCAGGACACTGTGCTTGGACTATCAGCATGAACAGTGGAGGAGATGTCCAAGAAAATTGAAGAGGCCACACTGGAAGCCTACAACCAGGAGGTGCAGGAGCATGATGATGAAGATGACCTGATCCTCAGGGGGTATGCATGGCCCCCTGTGTAAAGAACATCTATTGGTTATTGTTATCTGTGCTAATTACAGTCTGCCTAATGGGTTATGGTGTGTACTTACCAATGAGGTACCCACTCAGCATGACTCCTTGTTCAGACCTTTGGAACAATGTGGAATTGCGTTAACTGAAGGCATCATCGGCACCTCCAGGCAACCACGCCACAACATTGATTATGTGCTCTGTTGCACCACTCACCACCTAGACATTGATGGAGTGGTGCCCCTTGCGACTGACATAGGTCTGCACCCCATCTCCAGGTGGTGCATGGATGGCCACCTGGAAGCAGTCAGTTGCACCTAGCACTGATGATATGTATGCAACCCAGTAAAACTGTTGCATGGCCGCTGCTAATTCTGCTGGTGTGCTTGAGAATGTGATGAACTCCTTAGCATTGGCAAGCACTGTATTTAGGAACTGTCTCAGCAGACAGGATGTTGCAGACTGGGAGATAGCAGTGGTGTTAACAACTGGAATATGGAAACTCCTGGTGGTCAGAAAACAGAGCTGCTGTGACTTTGAGCTTCACACATATGACATGGCTGAGGTAGGTGTCACTGCGTGGCTCAACATGGAGCAGTTTGCAAAGCTGAATTAGTATGGCTCTGTTGAGCCTGTACATACCCATGATCTGCTCATCACTAAGCCCCATGAAGGACAATCAGGGCTGGTACTGTCTGTGTGCAGCATTGCACCTTGAGTTCTGTGCTGTCTGCCACTCAGGTGTGCTGCTGGTATGGTATTTCCTTTATGTTTACACTGGGATAAGGATTGCCTTTTATAATCCTTACTTTGCCCCACTGTATTTAGGTCAAAAGGCCATTTGTGCAGTGCTATCTGTTGAAAAATTGCTACGTGGGTCACATATAGGCAACTGCGAACTGCCCTCTGTATGCATGAGGCATACTTGTATATGCTATTGTCTTCTCACTGTTATAATTGTATGTCTACATACCTTGTAACCTCCCAAGTCATACCTAAACATAGACATTTGTCTAGTGTGCTTACCTGCTCAGTAAAAGCTAAATAAAATAAGTTAAGCTCTCCAGCACTACTCCCTGTGTGTAGCACACTGGATCCCACTGAATATAGCACCAGCACGCTATAGAGTGCATAATGGTGTTTGCATGCCGCAGACACATTTCATGTTATGCAATCACTCTGAATATGGGGGCTCTGTTTCCTAAATATAATTCTCTATACATTGATATTCAATTACTAATTTTTGTTCATAATTTACTACTGTAATGCAGCACAGTATATTTGTTTTTAATAGTGATACATTTCCAAGCAAGCAAACAGTTGTTTGAAATCTAGCTAGTAAGCAGAAAATGAAATGCAGGTCTAGAAATCCTTTTAAAATTCAGCCCATATTATTGTAATGCTTGTAACAATGGCTTCACGTGTCTCCGAGTCCCAGCACAGGGATCATTCAGGGTGTTCTCTTGTCCAGTTTTGTTGGCTGCTTTATCAGCCTTGATAGCTATATAAAGTCAATTATTTGTCTGTAGACAGCAGGGCTGACTAGGGACTATTCAGTTCTGGCTAGACATCTGAAACCATAAGAGGTTACTAGGAAACAGTACAGACTCAATCCATCATCCCAGTTTAACAGCTAGCATGCGTTACCTGCAGTATCCACAGTCACAGCCAAGGCAGTAGGCCAAGTGTGGATCTGCCATTTAACTGTCCCTCATTGACCTTTTTGCTCTCATTTTTGGTGGTGGGGGCATGTGGCACTGAGAAAACGGGGGAAGAGAGAGAAAAAGTAAAGAAAGATGCCCTGCAATTCAAATGTGAGATATTTAAGATACAATACTCCATTATTTTATGTATAGTATTACTTTCTATTTATTATTTCATTATGTCTTATTAATTTATATTTTGTTTATGTGTTTTTTTCAGTCTGTTAAATTATATACAGCACCCTGAGTCTTCAGGAAGGAGCACTTTATAAATAATGTTTGGCTTGTCTTGCCTTTAATGATAGACTGATAATATACCAAAGCTATAGATGGATGATACTGCCCCATGGCAACTGGATTTCCTTCACAAAGATGCTGGTGTACCTAGTAGTTAGAGCACACTGCTATGAAGTAGGAGGCACACGTTTCAATTCCACCACTATCACTTAATCACTAGGTGACCTTGTGCAAGTCACTGTCAGTCCTTCTCTGAGCTTTCCTTTCAGACTCTTTGTTTTTTTCACTTTCTGTTTTTGTCCCCCATTTTCGCCTCACCAACCGCTGGGACCTCCTTCCACCTGCCCAAGCCCTCCACCCATCATATGGCATCCCCTCTATGAACCAGACCGACATCAGACTTTGCTCATCAACCCTCTGGGTACCCCAACTGTAACCCACAGCTTATCCCCGATGGGCATGACCCCCCAGTTCCCCTCAAGCCAGGAGGATGATACTTCATGAGACAGTCGGAGTCCATGGTGTGGCACCAGCGAGGTGTGGGGGGAGTCAAGGAGACCCAACCTGTGGCGTGGGAGGAAGGGTGGCTTCATCTGCCCAGTGCTGCTGGGAATTTTATTCCCCTACCAAACCCTCTCGCCTTATCCCACCCAAGGGCATGGTCCTGTGAGGTGCCCTTGGTGAAATGTCTACCGAGGCTGTCAGAAGGGTGGGTGAACCCCACCCTATCTTTGGTGCTCCCCTGCCAGCCCCAGTCTGAGCATGGACGCCTTGATACCTGCCATGAGTGGCAAAGCAACGAGGGTCACCTTACAGAGGGACCATTTGTTCCTTCACATGACAACTACCTCCCCTGGGCTCAGGTGGTAGTAACAGAAGGAGGTCTCAACTCTTTGAGGTGGAGTATTCAATGAAGTCTGAACTTGCCATGTGGCACCAGACGTTCCGGGCTGGGGGTGCAAACCCAGGTTGTTTGGATGGCAAGAGGTAACTCTACTGCTGTGCTGTCTGGCTGGCCACTTTCCTTTCAGTCTCGTGCAACCTCCCTGTGCATGTCAACCAGTCACTGCACTTGTTTATGGCTTCTTAAGATATAGGTCCTCATATCCAACCAAGCATGTTTATGCTGTGCTGAATTGGCACCATACAATAAATAGTACAATGACAGAGTAAATCAGATATTGAAACTGTGCATATAGTACTGCGTAAGTTCAGTGTCAGCCGAATATTTAGCCACTGTGCTGCAGTGCAAGGGGAACACCTGTGCAGCACTACTGGCACTGAACATGGCACAACATCTGCCCCAATGCATCCATCCTCCCCGTGCAAACAGTCCAGTAAAAGGAGACAGACAACGCACCCGTAAAGGTATCAAAAGGTTTATGTACAATGCCAACACAACAGATATAAAACAAACCAAGGGCAACTGCCACAGAATGGAAACATATAGGAAAAGAAAGAAACTGAAACAAAAGGACACCCGCCCCATAAATAAAATGAAAAAATAACTAAAAGAGCAACTACCTGAAGAATACCCAAAGCAAAAATATTGGTGTCATAGGCCCACAGCTCAAGTATAGCCATCACCGACCCACCATGTCCATCATGCCCCATCAGTGGTCATCCCCAGCAGGTAGCTGCTATCCATCAGGGTTCCTCTGCAGTACCTCTTCCAGCTCTGACATGGTGATGGTGTTGCCCCACACAGCCTGCACAACCTCTCTGATTAACCCCCTCCACTGCCAGAACCCTATACAACAGGACCCACAGTTGCAGCAGCACCTGGCACTGCAGGAGGTCATCTCTGCCCACCACTGCAAGTCCCATCAGCACTCACCTGGTGGTACTGGAGGCACCTGTGAAAGGAAAGAAAAGATTAAGCAGCAAGCTGTGTACACAGTACATGGTAAAAATGACCAGAGTTCATGCAAAACAAATGTACATGCACCGAGACCAGACATGGGGAGATATGCCACATAAAGGTGGACAGAGGCATCCAGCGGTGACTGTAGCATGTGTGGAGCATACCGGAAAAAGCTATGTGTACTGGTACAGTTGAGAAGAGCATTTGGATAGAGGGGGCATGGCTGCAACAGAGCTACATAAAGCTAGGTTTATAGCACATGACACTGGCAGGCAGGACAGAAGTGAATACACAGCACATGCTGATGTACCACAGCACAGCAGCACCATGGTGAACTGCAACAGGCAGTGTCTGGGGTCTCAGAGCCAGGTGTACTAGGCACACACCGAGCACACAACAAATCAGGCATCCAGATGCATAATCACATATGTGTGCATGTACAGAACACCAGATACACAGGCAGGAGTCGCCATTGGCCTGTTGGCCTGTAGTAGGTGCAGGGCACAGGCTTGCACAATAATCATTCACCCACACAGCACAACTGTATGAGGAAAGTGCACTGCTGAGGAACAGCAGGACTTATGAATACGGCATGCACCATATATTGCACCTACAGAGTGAAGGCAAACACAACAGTGACAGGTGACTAACAGCATCAGAGCCTGAGAGGGGCATGGTGGGAGCACAGGCACACAGGACACGTGCACAGCAGGCATGACAGGCAGCACTGGTTGCAGCAGGCTTGCAGTAGGTCAGAGAACACTTGTGTGTATGCAGGGGAGATTGGGGAGTGGGGGAAAAGCAGGTGCCAGAAGTATCGCTGAATATCATACCGCAGTGCATGTGACACCAGTGTGAGACACAGTGATGTCTTATCCAAACACAGATGGCACTGTGGACAGAAACAGCATAGGCTGGCTGCTAGTGACCACCCATGTATGCTATAGGTCACATATGCTAGGAACTGGTACCATGGTGGCCAGGAATACCATCAACAACTGAGTACACGCAACTTTGCCAGCCCAATTTGCACTACAGACCAGCAGACACTGGTGACAGCATGGAACACAACAGTGTGATGGTGCTGGCCATACTGTACCAGCAAGAAAATAGGGCAGCAGCTGGGAGCACACCATGCAACAGGTGGTGGATGGCACAGTAAGGGACATTCATAGGCCCTGTTGCATGCAGCATGCGCATACAGTAGCCACTTGCATTATCCTATACATGCAAGCCCTGCTACATGATGGGTCAATAGAAACAATACACAACATAGTATAGACATGTACAAAGTAGATGACACCAGGGCTGCCAGATGGAACACATGCCACATCCCTGTGCACTACAAAATGCAAGGTACTTACATTGTCCAGAAATGGATGGTTACCCATCATCATCTGCCTTGTGGTCCCTGTGCTGACAATGGTGGCAGTGTTGCTTGGATCCCTCCAACCCTCCTATCCATCCAAGCTCCTCCAATGCAGAGGTCTGCTCCCATGTGACCTGGTCCTGATGACTGTGAAGTGAAACACAGTGGACATCCCTACACTACCAGACCATGAAGCAGATGGCACTGAACATGATCCAGGCAGATATGCCATGTATGCACTGCAGTCCATGGCAGCCCTGTTCTGTGGCAAGTGCACATGAGGCCCCAGCATCACACATGGCTGGTATGGTATGACCTGATACTGGGCCCAACAGCGATGCAGAGGCCACTGTAGTGGCATAACCAGAGCAGGTATGCACTAGTAAGGTACCACACACACTGGTACCACATGGTTGTCCAGGACAGTCATCTATAACAGGACGGTGGCATTGCTAGCCCATCTACAGTCCTGGACATACCCACACCCATACAAAGAAAAGAGAGAAAGAAGCAAGTGCTTCAGCTGGAACTTGAACCCAGTTTGCCCTGAATACCATTCCATTTGTGCTACCAGCTGTTGCCTGAAACAGCACAGAACTCAGGCTTTCACAAGCAATTATTTTCTCTCCAATGCACAACTGGTTGTTCATTGGAGAAAGAGTAATGTGTTTGGGGACAGCCCAGGTTCCAGTTGCCTTGGTGGCACAGCTAGTAGTGCAACCAGAATGGGATTCTGGGCAGCCTGTGTTCAAGCCCCAGCTGAGGCACTTACTTCTTTTTCTTTTCTGTTTGCATGTGCTCCATAAATATGCACACTGCATTCCTGAGATTGAAAATGTAATTATCTGTGCACTACCACTTTCTTTTGCCTACCAGTGTCTGTGCAGTTTGGGAGGAGACCTAGCAGGTAGGGGCCCACACACACTGCTGCAGAGGGGCATAGCTAGGCAGGAAGCATGCAACAGCACCAGATGGCTGTGCAAACCACTCAGCCAGCAATGGCAATGCGGGACACCCCTCATCCAGACCTCCACAGCAGCCCCAGCACATGTGTAACAGTGCCACACATGCAGATGCGATGCTGCATCTGATGACTGTACATCGGCCTGGCATTATAGTCCCAAAAGTTGCTTGGACCCAACCACTGTACATCAGGCCCCACTTGTGTCCACTGCTGTTCACACCCCCATGTCAAATGGTGCAGCCCTCCATATATGTGGCTGTGCCCCACAATGCAGTGACACCCAAGGAGAGGTAGATATGTGGACATGCATGCTGAGAGGGATACATACCACCCTGTCCTGCAGCATCATTACATGGCATATCACCATGCATCCAACATGATACACAGGCAGTTACTATGTTGTAGCTGTCATGCTAACACATACATGAATGGGGACAACATTACCTCATTCACTATTCAGTGATGTACACATACCATTGTGGTTCACAGTCGTGCACTCCTCAGAGCCTCTATTATCAGTGAAACAGACATTAAACAAACATGTGACACAGAGTAGGTGACATACCATACCAGAATGGAGACATACATCCCTTGTCCATTTTTCGCAGTGTTCACCACATCCATTGCCACAATACAGAGAGATGTGCACCCCCTAGGCTGCAGCTGGATGAGGCATGTCCATAGGAGTCAGGTGTGTACAGTGCATACCTGGATGTAGCCATGCAAGTTGTCCCACTGTGCAGACAATACATAGCACAGTGGATATATCCTAGTCACCACTGGTGCCAACCTGGCTACTGTGTTGTTTCCAGGCATTGCACCAGCATACATACCTAATAGAGACTATTGGGTGGTGACAATATGAGTAGATGTGTGCACATCCCTTGAGTATGATACCATCACACCCCATGTGTGCAATGCACCCATGGAATACATGCTATCACAAACCCTGAGTGTGTACACCCTCCCATAATGTACAAGTACAGATACAGTATTCAGTATGTCAGCCTGTACGGCTGTACTAAGCCACCCTTGGCACACTGCCGCTCTGGACTGTGACCCACAGCTGCACCAGGCACCCTAATTCCCACTGGCTGAGGTCACTTTAGTGGTGCTGGCACTGGTCCCCTGTCCTCACAATTCCTGTCCTTCTGGTCAGGCATTGGCCCATGGAGTCACAGATGCCACATCTAGGCCTTCCAGAGCTAGATCCATCCTCCATCATCCTGAAGAGCAGAACCTCCCTGGCCATCATGAGCTCAACCAGGACAGTTAGCCCCTTGGAGCTCCATCTGGTGTTCCTCTGGGGTGATCCCTGCAACCTCCTGCCCCCGTATACCCCACTGGGTGATCCCTGCACCCTCCTGCCCCCGTATATCATAGCTTGTCTGTATTTAGTTGTACTCAAGGTCTGACACACTGAATAGGGTGTTTGACCTGGACTGTGGGGTTGTGGGGCATTAGCACAGTACATAGGCCTGTTGTGCAGTGCAAATGTTGTTTTGTGCAGTGCGTCATCCAGTTTCTGGTGGAGGAAGTGTATACCACACATGGTCAGGCACATGTGTCCCAGGCACCATACATGAATGTGCAGTGTGGCACTGCACATGCACAGCCATATTGATGATGCACAATGTCACATTACAGCACTGCCGCTGAGGCAGCGCGCTATGGCATCATGGCAATGCAGCACATGGGACTGGCATTAATGCTGTGCTATCACATTAGCACATTGTGTTAAATCACAGTATTGAAACAGAGTATAAAAATTACCACATTACTCAGCCCAGGCCCTATGGCCTACTTTGCATGTCACTACATGAATGTATTTATTAATTTGCATGCCCAAACAGGCCTGTGTGCACATATAAAGAGCAGCCAGCACCACACTGCTACACTGGTGGAATGCTGTTGCTGCAAGAAGTCTGAGCGAGTCTATAGTATTCATAGCTGACAGGTCCTATCTACAGGGGCCTGCTGATATGCAATTCAGTACCTCAGTGCTCATGACTGGCATGCTGTCCCTGTTCCACAGGTAATCATGGCTACTGGCAGTGCTGCTAATACATCTGCTGGCAGAAAAATGAAGGCTGAAATTTACTGAGAAGGAGGAGAAACTTAGCCTGGTCCAAACATGTGTGTCCAGGGAGGAACTCCTGGGTGCCTTGAGGACATGCAGGCACTGCAGAAGCAGTCATGGCAGTAGGTGGCTGTTGACATTATGTTGCAGGCTACCACTGCCACACACCAACAGAATGCCAGAAACAGGTCAGCAGCATGACTGTGCAGAGTAAAGAATAACTGGTACAGATCCAGTGCAACCTGCAGGTGATAGGGGTGACCCATCCACTGCACCAACCCCGACTGCGATGGAGGAGGTGGTAGCCAGCATGATCAGGCATGTTGCTGTGCAGGGTGTCTCGGGGGCTTTGAAAGCAAACCTGGCCCCTCACAAGAATGTAAGTTAGCCTGTAGTCCATACACATAGCGCTGTCAGTGTTGTATATTGTACTGATGGGGATGTCGGTCACACTGCTGCTGGGTGTTGGTTACTACTACTCCCATGTTAGCACCCTCTGGTTGCACACTGGTTGAGGGGTGATATGATGGATGATATGTTTGTTGTCTGGTGCACTGGGAGTATAGGGCCTTGCATGTTTGGGTGATAGTGTTGGTGTACTAATTGGCAGGTGATATGTGTTTATGTGGTAAACCGGGGGGTGATAGGTCATTGCACGTCTTGGGTGATAGTGGTGGTTTTAGCCGGGTGCACACTGGTTGGTGGGTGACATGTTTGCTGTCTTGTGCACTGGACAGATGTGGTATTGCAGGCTTCAGGTGATAGTTTTGGTGTACTTTGAGTGTACACCAGCTGGTGAGTGATCTCTGTAATGTGTGATGCACAGGGAAGGGGGGATGGGGCATTTCACGTCTCAGTAGATTGGTGTTCTCTGGGTGCAGAGTGGAGGGCAGATTATATGTGTGCTGCATTACTCAGCCATGACTTTCTGCATTTCCCAACAACTCAATCCATTTTTGGCATGGAGAAGACCCACATGGTGAATGACAGCCAGCCAGAGCATGCAGCCTGGCCCTTGACCAACCAGGGTGACCATCAGGAAGAGGAGGCATAGAACAACATCAGGGAGACCACACAAACAGAGCTGGGCCAGAAATTTCTGGAGACAAAGGACTCAGACCCATTGGACCATGACCAGCGCCTGATCAGTGCACCCTCACCTGCGGCCTGGCAATCTGTGGATGGCCTCTCCCACTGTGGGTGTGACCTCACCAGCACTCCCACCGCAGGTGCAGCTGGTGCCAATTTAAACCCCCCAACCTGCACACACAACAGGCAGTGGCCTACAGACAACTGTTCCAGGTGGCCATGGGAGCACAGAATGGTCTGCAGGTGGAAGTACAGCACCAGAGGGGGCTGCTCCAGACAGCAGAGGAGAAGACTGCCACATGGCACACTGCAATGCAGCAAGCAATTGCTGCTGGCATGGTCTCCCTGCAGGTGTCTGTCACTTTGGGCTTCACCAGCAGGTGGGAGGCCATAGCTGAGGGCTTTCTTGCAATGCAGGAATCCTCTGAGGTCGGCGTGTCTGCCATAGGCACTGTAGTGCCATGCCATGTGGTTGCTGTGGAGAAAATGGCCCAGGCCTGCTGGGACATTGCCACAATGGCCAATGGTGTCCAGTTGGCACCACACATGCCCAGAGGGCCATTCACATTCAGGGTTAGCCTACCCCAAGGTTTGGGTGCACACTTTGCACCTCTTCCACTCCACGGACACTAGACTATGACCTGCAGGTCCCACTGACCTCTGGTCAGGGCCTACACTTTTTCCTGACCATTACACCACAGGGCTGTGGACATGACATCAAGCCACACCCACATAGTAGTCTTCCCTGCCAGACAGTCTGTCGCCATGGGCACCCAGCTCATGCCAAACACAGGTCCGTGGTGGGTGACCAGCTAGTAGTGGTCAGCAGTATGTTGGACAGTGACTCAATACCTTTTGTTTCATAATTATTACCCTTCCCTGATTATTTCAGCTCCCACATACCTGCCTCTTTGTTGCCAAGATGGCCACTATTTCTGTTACTGCACTTTTCTTTGTTATCCCTGTCCCTTTCTTTCTGCTCTGCACTGTATTGTTTTGCATCTGTAAATATATTATTGAGCATTCAGTACCTTCTCATGTGTATTTTGTACTTACTGTCTTGGTCCAAAGTACTCTGTGATGAACCTTCCCCTGGTAGTCTCTTGATGTCCTGGCCAATCTTGGAGCTCATTTATCGAGTTGCTCCTGCAGCCACTGGTCTGGTGGCTCCACATCCACTGTACTGTCACCCTTGGGGACCTGCAGGCATAGTCCATGGTGTAATGCCATGTTGCGTTGGATACAATGGGTAAGGAATATGCCACAGGCCTTGTGCGGGCTGTGTTGTGGAGCACCACCTGATCGGTCCAGGTATCAGAATCACATCAGAGCATTCCAAAGACACACTCAATAATTCTTTGGGTCACTGCATGCGCTGCATTGTATCTGTCCTCTGCAATGGATGAAGGGTGTAGGACAAGTGTTATGAACCAGGGATGCAGGAAGTATGCACTGTACCCTGTGTAGACAGAATCCATTGGTTAGTATCAGCTGTGACAGCTGCATGCTGCTGGGGTTGGGGGGTTAGAATGTATACTCAACAAAGAGGTGCCCAGTTGGTATGACATCTCCTTCAAACCTCCTGCACCTTGTTCTACTAGATAAAGGTATCATGGCACCTCCAGGGAACCATGCCAGGACATTGATAATGCACCATGTGGCATCGCACATGGCTTGGTAAATGATGCAATGGAAGCCCTTTCTATTCAGCTAGGCATACACCTTTTCCCCTGGGAGTGCATGAATGGCCACGTGGGTTTAGTCAGTGACATCTAGGATGGCTGGTAGGTGTGGAACACAAGAGACTTGCTGCATGAACTCCCCAGCATGGGACAACAAGGCATATAGGAACTGACTCAACAGACATGAGGTGGCAGACTGTGATACTGGTGGTGTCACCCACTGATATCGGGAAGCTTCCAATGGCCAGGAAGCACAGCGCTGCTGTTACTTTGAATTCAATGGACAGTGCATGGCGGTGATTCATTTGTGTCCAGAACTCCTGATGCAGCATCTCACAGAGCTGAATGAGCATGAGCTTGCTATGACTGTACGGGCCCACAATCTGCTCGTCACTTGATCTCCATGCAGGTCGGTTGAGCCAGTACATTCTGTGTGCAGCATAGCACAGCCAGGGCCTGTGCTGTGGCCCAGGGTGGAAATTCTCCTTGTCATCCATGGCAGCCTGTATCAAGAAGGTGATGTAAGCCATGCCTGCTGTGCTCCTACTGTGTTTGTGTTTGATTAAGGGCAGCCTGCTCCTGTCCATAAACAGTGTCTTGCTATTTCACACTAATGGCTGTCTGTGCTGCATTAACCTTTTGGATATCATGGCTCACATCATATTCAGGCAATGGCTCCCTGCATCTGTGCTGGCTACGTTATCCTTGTATGATAGCACTATCACCGCTGGGTGGCCCAGCAGACACTGCTGAATATTGCAGCAGCATACTATTTATAGATTGCACTACACTATTATATTTTGTGCTGCACTAACCATTCGTTCTGGAGCCATATGGTGTGTGTGTGTGTGTGTGTGTGTGTGTGTGTGTGTGTGTGTGTGTGTGTGTGAGAAAGGCAAATGTGTTCTTTGTTGAACTGGATCAGATATTCCAGAGAGATGACCTTCTGATCTGGCACTGTCCTACATCTGACAATTGGACCAGATCTTCACAATCCAATAATGGTAATGTGATGACTGCATACAGACAAATGCAAACAACTCTATGCACTCAAACGGCATCCCAAATGTACACAGTCATGTATAACTGCATTCAGACCTGTTCTATTGAGCAACAGCTATTTTTTCTGGGGCTCCAAAGTAATGCCCTACTGTTTTGAATAGAGTCAGGGGATCTTTAATGAATATTTATGCAGTCAGAAGAGATGGGCTAAAGGGATCCCATTTTAACATCTCCCATCCAAGTACCTGTCCATCCAATATAGCAACACACTGGTCTAGTGTTAGCATTGGGCATGAGCCCAGATTCCCTTATTGAACTTGCAACCAACTGAGCACTATGAACTGAAACTCAAATTTAAAACTCCTTATCTCATCCAAACTCACATTTAAAATGTCTTATTCAGTCCAAAGAGATATTTAAAACAATAACCCCTGGTAGCCCCTGGCTCAGGCCCACTTTACTTTAAGAGTACTGAGTTAAAAGTGCTTTTTTTGTTAAAAACGTGGCACACCCTCTTCTTTGGAGGGGTCCAGTTCCCCCTTCCCCCACCTAATGAATATATGACTTTATAAGGTGCAGCTCTAGAAAGCTGTTCTCTATTCTACTGTATGTCAGCAATCCTCATTTCTACTTGGAAGAGGGCCTCCGTTGTATTCTCTGCACACCAAACACACATACATTTGTTGCTGACTCTCACTTGCTTTCATATATGAGTGCTGTAAGCGTTGCCTCTTATCGTTTTGCAATGGTCTGTTGCACTGGTAGGGACAGAGGACCATAAAGTGAAGCTGAGTAACTCTGTCTGCCCACTCAGTACAAGAGACACTTGTAAAACTATAAAAGATAACCCTTACTACACCCATATTCATATTATGTGGCACTTGATCGCAATAATGTGTGCATGGAGTGTTTTTGCATTTCTTTTTTGTTCTTTATACATGTTTTGTATTGCACGTTCCTCATCTTCATTACAGTGATTTAACCAACAGGAGTCAACATCTGATGTCGGGTTATGTGGACATACAAAGTGATGTCCATTGGGGTTTGGCATGGCAATGTGCAGGCCATAAGATTATTGTTTTATGGTATCCACTTGCCATTTATAACAGTTTAAATTGTTTTGAACTTTTGTTTTCTTTGAGGAGGACCAGACAGTATTATGTCTGCTGACTGGAAAGAGAAAGGAGAGGCTTACCAGTTTTTCTGTGCTGTAGACTACAAAGTCAAGAAATAGTGTATCAGATGGGAATGCGAGGAGACTGCTGAACACAGAATAAGAGGTACAGCCATTCTCCTTGCTGACTGACTAATGGCAAACCTGCCAAATAATGCAACATACAAAATTTGCAGATAGTAAGACAATACAAACAAAACAGGAACTCAAGTGGAGAGGCTCTACAAATCATCAGGTGACTAAGAGGTAGTAACTGCAAGAAGTGATCAATAACAAGAAACTTTGACTGCCGATATTGAAAGACTCCCAGCTGCTTAAACCCTGAAGAGTATCATTAAGACAATGCTTTCTCATCTTTAGCCTAATGCTTAGACACTCTTTCTCCTTCATGTAGCTGCTACTCCTGGATCCTGTTTGCTGTTTTTACTGACTCTGAGTCATGTTATTTGTCCCAGCACTACAAATAATAATGTCTAATTAATTATTCATGGGACCAATGGGTTTTGTAATTGGCTGCTGTACTGGACCTCAGTTGTGCAAAGTATTCCTTTTTTTTTTTTTTTTTTTAAACATATTTGTTTCCTCTCATTTTGCTGAAGATTACATGCCATGGGACCTACAATTGCAATAGCACCTTTACAAGTGGCCATCTTATGTTAATGGCCCCAGGTGATCAACACTTCCCAGCTGGACATTAATCCCCTGGATATGACAGCTTATTTGGGTACTTTTGCTAAAGTAAAATCCCCCATAGCAGCAAAATGGGGGGGTCAAACTGGACACCTACTTTGAACCTGGTATAAAGATAAGAGGCAGGAGCCTCATGGAATTGCTGCTGACATGGGGTTGGTGTACTCCAACTGGTGTTGACAAATCAGCCCTTGCCCATTCCAGACATTTTTTTATATTTTCAACTTGGAATTCTACAATACCCTACTGTGGCCCTCAGACTGGATAAACTGTTTTAACTAGGATATGATCTCCTATACTATCTGAACTTTGTATTGCAGATAACATGAAGGTGCTGTAACAGCTAAGTGTTGCTGCTAAATGGTGGATATCACTCAGAACAGATTATCCACTATCAGCCCGTCTCTGTCCAAAAACACTACTTCCTAGAGCTAGATGCATTTTTATTTGCAATTGCCAGTGAAAACAATGAGTTTAAATGACTGGCAGGCTCCTTTGTTTAGCTTGGGGGAGTACACTGGGTTGAACTTGTTTCTGATATTGGCTGCACTCCAGCAGCACTCATACAAAGCAAAGACATTTATAAGAAATGTGATTATAACTACAGTAAGCGAATGAGCCATGTCTGAGCCAGAATCAGACTGGCCCACAAGGATACCTGGAAATTTCCAGGTGGGCCCCCTCTGTTGGGAACTGGTTCCACCAAGCTGCATTGACAATGAAGTTGTCAAAATGTGGCTTGGCAAAATCTCCAATGTCGACATGTGAAATTTCGCCTGTCAGACATTGAGTGTTTTTTTGTTGAGGGGTGCCCCTTCCCCCGAATCTAAAGATAACAAACTCTGAGTCAGAGTTTGTTCGAAGCAGGGGACAACTTGTGAAATAGCAACATTTCACCAGCAGACCATTACAGTGACAATTTTGAATTCTGTCGAAACTGTCGCTATAATGGGTTTCACCGTCGAAACTTCACTATTTCGACGGTATACTGTTGGGAACCAAGCCACCTTCTAAACTCTGACAATTTTGAGTTGTATCATCTATTGTTTAATTAAACTGACATGGTAAGTAAATGTAAGTAAGTTCAAGATGCAAGCACAGAGCTAGTGTATCATATTGAAGTGGAATACTGATATGAGTGTGTTAATTTTCCAGGTAGGCCCCTGTGTCAAATTTCCAGGAGGAACTCTTGACCCTGGGCTGAGTTTGTTATACAGTATGTTTAACTGCCAAATGATCAGGAGAGATGTGGCCCTCTCATATTTAACCTGTTCTGCACTGACCACCTACGAGCCTCTTATGGGCGATCATACTAAATAAAACAAGCATTTGTCAATGCCGAATGTTGGCTTGCTGGCATTGGCATTGGTAGTGCAGGAGTTAGACAGATGCATCATAGGAATGGCAGTGAAGTACTGAACTGATGCCAACCCACCCCCACCCTGCAGAGACTGGTAAGCATTAGGGTGTCCCTTTGGTTGTTTGGTAGTGCAGAGCGGGAAAACATGTCGGGCAAGATGTGAGAAATGACAGCTGTACAGTTCATAAGGAGGTGTAAAAAAATGCCAGTGTTGAAAATGTGGCATGTAAATATACCAAATTTGCGAAGCTACTAGGGTGCGTGGGAAATATGCAATGCACACTTGCAACACTGCCATTTTATGGGCGTTCAGCACTAAATTTTCAACACAGGCATTTTAGCACCTCTGCTCATGTACAGTGTCACTGTTATTTCCTCAAAGTGTCCCAAGAAGTGATTTCTCACAGTGACCAAGCTATTCTGCGCCGGAAGTGCGAAAACACATTTTGGGCAGGATATGTCAAATGATGGCTGTACTGTTCATCAAGAGGTGTGGAAAAATGGCAATGGTGAAAATCCAGACTGAAAATATCACAAATGCACGACGGTACGAGCGTGCATGCAATCTGCCAACGCATGCTCGTAACACAGTTATTTTATGGAGTATCATCACCAAATTTTCAACATAGGCATTTTAGGTCCTCTGCTCATGAACTGTGTCACTGTCATTTTCATAATCTGGCCCAAACACTGATTTCCCAGCGACTGCGCTATTGTGCGCCGAATGCGGAAACACATTTTCGGGCAGGATGTAGAAAATGACAGCTATACTGTTCACAAGGAGGTGTACAAAAATGACAATGCTGAAAATCCGACGTAAATATTGTGAATACCCGCGAGTTCACGAGCCTGTGTAACAACTGCGCAACGCTCGCTCGTAAAACAGGCATTTGTTGGATTTTTTCCACCAAATTTAGAACTTAGGCTTTTTAAGAGGGCACCTCACGAACACCACCACTGTCATTTCGTTAATGGGCCCCAAAAGGTGATTCGCGCAGTGACAGCGAAATCACCTTTCGAGGCCGATTAACGCCATGTCAGTGACAGAATTCATGAAGAGGGGCCCCAAAAACCCCATGTTGAAAATTTGGTGCAAAAATTCCAAGAAATGCCTGAGATATGCAACAAAGTTGAAAAACCCTATTCACTCCATTATACAGCTTACGGCATTTCCTCAGTTAGTAATTGACTTTGAAAGTGCAGGCGTGTTCGGTCCACTGAAGATCGGCGCGGACTCGAATGAAAATATTGGTGGAGGGTGAGGAGGCAGGGTGTGCAGTGGGTGGATTCGCGGTTGGGGAGGGGCATCAGTTACGGGGGATGCGTTTTAGTTTTACAGGGGAAAAAAAAAACAGCCAGCGGGACAGTTTTCCTATTGCAGGGCATTTGCACGCTGGGTTGGGCTCCCAGTGTGCCACACAACTGTTTTTTTTTGGGTGTCAGTAGCCGACGGGGATTGGGGCATCCTTGTCAGCTCACAACAGGGGCAAAAATGCCGATGGGGATTGGGCACCACATCGGCAAGACAGTGGTGGAGGCACGCGAGCCAAGGATTGGGCACCCCCCGGCATTGAACAATTGGGGGAGAGGTGATGCCGATGGGGAGTGGCTCCCGGGCGACAAAACATGGGGGCGCCGTTTAGGGGATCAGGTCCCCTTGGCATTCCAGATTGGGGGGTATGCCACAGGAGTGGGCCCCCGTCAGCACAGTAAAACATTGCGGGGTTACTGACAGGGGGATTGGGCTCAGCCGTGAAGCCTTTCGCCCGACCATGCTGATAATGGCGAGCACGCCAAGCGCTAAAGGGTCCATCTGGCGAGGCTTTGCGCCGGATTGCAGCGGACCTTTGCATTAGATGTGTCGCACCATTATGTATGCATGGTGTGGCGCCGGCATGCAGGCTGATTGGGGAATGAGGGTCGCACCTACTGATGTGTGCCCTGCATTCACCCAACAGCGGCCGCGCCCCCAAATCTGCACTCTCCCAATATGTTGGCTTGCACCTGCGGCAAGCCAACATAAAAATGAATACTACAGTAGATAGCTAAAGAATGGCCTTCAAACTGGCAGAGCAGGCAAAGAAACCACAGCTTATATAAGCTTGTCAAAACAATAACAGTAGGTACCTAAATTATGAGGGGGTCACCTTGCCATTGTTAGTTCAAGCTTATTCACATATAAGCTGATTTATGAAAGAAAGAACCCCTTTTAAAATTATAGAATGAAGAAAAAGGTGGGTAAGAAAGTAGAAAAACCCTAACTCATTGGCAGGCTCTTTGTGGCAGCTTTCAGGGGGATGCACTGTTGCTCTTTATATACTGCGGATACTGGCAACACACCAGTAGTACCCTTGCAAAACAAAGAATTTAATAGGACATATGTTTAAAACAAAGGGAATGAGTCAGGGCTGAGCTTGCTAGATCCTTAAATGCATAGTGTAAACTATTATTTGCGTCATGGTACCAAAATTTATACAGCTAAAACAGTTCTGTTTTTACAAGGCCTGTGCTACATTTGGAAGAGATATTTCAGCGGCATCTGAATAATTTTACTGACCTGTGAAATTGTTCAGAATGTAGTGCATTTCACAATAATTTGCACGTTTTGTGAAATATTGAAATGATTTACGATTCACACAGCTCTCCTGCATCTCTTAGTTGTCTTAGCTTTTCTGTCTCTACAGTTTAGTGATATGTCCCAGAAGCTAAGCTGAAACTGTACTTATCAACTGTGCACACCCTGAATGTACACAGACCTACAAAAGAATACTGACACTTTATCAGCACTCCTAAATTGTTATTGTTAAAGATAGTATGCAGCCATTTATTTATTTAGTTTTTGTTTACCGGGTAAGTGCACTAGCCATAGCATTACTATTTTCAGGCATGACCCAGGAGAGTGTAAAACAGTATAACATACAGAACATTTTATAAGTGAAGGAAAATAATACATAGGGTAGGTCAAAAACAGTAGCAATGATCAACACACAGGCAACCAAAAAATAACACTGCATGGGAAACAGTTTAGAGAAATAACTTCATATAGGAGTAGAACAGAACAGATTGCAAGTAGAAATGGGGGGGGGGGTCAGTGTAGGAAGAAGCAGAGGAAGGCAAACAGCTTACTAGGATGAGAGGAAGTGGGCCTTAGTTTGAGGGAGAGAAGGGAAACGGGCCAAGGTGCAGCAGGACTAGGGTTATTGCGAGTAGAGGGGAGGTAAAGTAATGTGGTTTTTGTGGTTAGGGAGTTTGAAGGTGACATAAGTAGGACTGAGAGTGAGCTACTTTGTCAACATGTCTCCCTCCCCCTGGTTACACTTATTGTATGACCAGCTACTCTTAGAGACAAAAGTTTTAAGTCTTTTATTTTTCAGAAGGGCTCTTTGAGTGAACATTTCATGTTTCTGCAATGCATATGCAACCCTGGTACATATGTGTTTCATCTGCAAGTCCAAGAGTGAGCCTTATTTGTCTAACAATTTTAAAAGTTTCTTAGAGGAAGGGCAACAGACTACACCAACATGGGCAAATACAGCAGACAGATGGGTAGCAACCATGGCTATTTCATGAAATCTTAAAATGACATTGCTGGCAGCTAAAGATCAAGGGTCCATCCAGGCTACTCAGAAAAATGTCCTACCTTTCCCCCTGCCCTACTATCTTATGGGGGTATTTAGTCCTAACACCTACTACCTGCCACCCCTCTATCCACCCCACCTCCCTAACTCCTCATTTTCATCTCACCTGGCCCCTATATCGCTCCCACCTTTTCTTGTACCCATTCATAGTCCCCACTAGCAATATGTCCATTGGCTTCACCACTCTCTTGGTGAAATAGAACTTCCTCACATCTTTCCTGAAGTTCCCACTGATGAGCCTCCATTCATGCCCTCTCAGTAATGCACTACCATTCCTGGTGAACAGGTCCCCATTGTTCACTTTGTTAATTCCCCTCAAGAACTCATACATCTCTATTGTATTGCTGCTCTCCCTCCTGGCCTCTAGCGTGTACATGCTTAGGCCTCCAGCTGTTCTTTATAGGATCTTCCCTGCCGGTCCTCAGTCATCTTGGAGACCCTGCGCTTCACAGTCTCTAGCCTATCCCTGCCCTTTCTCAGGTGGAGACTCTAGAACTGGGCACAGTACTCCAGGTAGGGCCTCGCCAAGGATCTGTACAGGGACAATACCACCTCCTTCCTCCTATAAATCCGTCTCCAAAAGCATCCCAGCAGCATTGTTGCTTTACTGTATGCTTTGCTGCAATGATTATATTTTTGTCAGTCGCCACAGGACCATAAGGAATTCAAACCCATTTCTACCATATTGAAGGGCAGAAAGGCATTAATGCCAGCAAAAGCCCTCAAGACCAGTTTAGGATTTCCCTGCTTCCTGATTGGTTAAATAAGAACTGAGTATCTGCATCAGAGGAGGAGAAGGACCTGGAAGTGATACTCACTAGTGACCTGAAGCACTCCACGCAGTGCAAGAAAGTAGCAGCAAAGGCAAACAGGATGCTGGGATGCATATCTAGGAGGATCAGTAGTAGGAGAGAGGAGGTTATACTGCCCTTGTACAGGTCACTGGTGAGGCCGCATCTATAGTATGGAGTTCATTACTGGTGCCAACACCTAAAAAAAGACATTAACCTGCTGGAGAAGGTCCAGAGGAGGGCTACAAAGGTGATAGCTGGTCAGCAGGGTAATGCATATATGGAGAGATTGAGGGCACTGAACATGTACTCCCTGGAAGACAGAGTGAGAGGGGACCTTCAAGTACTTGAAAGGAATAAATAAGGTTGATAAGGAGAGTCTCTTTAAGCTGAGTGGCAAAAGTAACAAAAGGGGGCACAGTCTTAAGCTGGAAGATGGGAGGTCAGGAAGCACTTCTTTACAGAGAGGGTGGCAGACACTTGAAATGTACTGCCAGAAGAGGTCATCTCATTGAAGACAGTGGACAGCATTAAGAGAGGCTGGAATAGGCATAGGGGAAGGGGAAGGGTCATGGGTAGGGATGATGGAAGGAGAAGGGAGGGAGGGCAGAGACATTACCTCAAGCTGTGGACCCTGCAATATGAGCAGACTTGATAGACCAAATGGCCTTCTTCTGCTGGCTTCCTCATATGTTCGTATGTTCATATGTAAGTTCAGGCAATCAGATTTGGAATATGGGCCAGTCACAAACAGAATTCATGAGCCACTTCATTCTTCCCTGACTGCCATTACAAACATGGTTACCACCTTTACTCACTGAAAACCTTCCATAAGGCCTTAGAAAGTAAAACTCCCTTAAATTTTTAAAAAATATATATTTATTTATTGAATTTTGATGACCGGGTAGGCCCACTGGGCACCAGAGGTCCCTTTTCAGAAGCACCTGGAGGACAATTATTACAGGTAAAAGAGGCAGTACATACAGATGCAGTTCTTGTTGTAGGCAAAACAGTCCACATGGGCTTATGACAGAAAATTGTGGTAGGAAGACAGATAAGCAGGAGGAAAATCACATTAGTTACAAATGAGAGAAAGATCTTGCTAGTGAGTGTCATATTATTAAGCAGTGTGCTACAGTGTTGGGGAGGCGAGGGTTTGGCTAGGTCCTGTGGTTCTCGCCTATGGGACAATGAGGGAGGGACAAGCTTCAGCACAAGTGCTCCTCGGCCTGGCGTATTATTGTAATGTCCTAAAGGTGGGTGCTTGCTACTGGAGTAGTGCCATGTGGATCAGGTGCTGTAGAATAGGCATTTGCTCCTTTCTAGCAAGTGAGACTTGAGTCTAGTTCGAAGCAGGTGATCGACTTGGCTTCCGCACCTCCAGTGGAAGGTTGTTCAGTGGAGAGGGGCAGCATGGAGAGGACAGAGACCCAGCTTTTGTCCTCACCTTTGGGACCGTGAGGAAAGTTTGGCCTGTGGTCCGTAGATTCCATGGGCATCGTTTCACCATTATAAGACCACTAAGGCTAGGAGGAGGTGTAGGCCCAATTAGCTTAAATGTCAGGCAGATAGTTGGGTACTTGAGGGCGAGCTTCGAAAGACGGACGCCTAAGTCTAGTTAGTGACTCGCAGTGGTGACTCCTAAGGTGGGACAGTGAGGCAAAGTGGACTATCTTATTGTACAAGGTCTGTAACACTGAGCTCCAGCAGGCCACACCCCAGGAGAAATACCGGTGCTGCATAGGTGAGTGTAGGGAGCAGTACATTCGGCCTGATGGCTGTCCCTAGCTTCTAGGATCAGCTGGTCCTTTAGTCTGTAGAGGGTTCGAGTTTACCATGGATGACCTTAGTGACTTGGTCCACATGTTGTTTTAAGGTGAAACCTTGTCCAGAGTAAGTCCAAGGTATTTTGTGAGGCAACCACTTCAAGTTTTTTGCCCCGGATCTGAGTTGGAGGAGCTGTGACCTCTCATGGCCCAGGGATCTGGGTCCAAACAGCATCACCTTCGTTTTATTAGTATTTAGGACCATTTTGTTCACGGTGAGCCAGTCCTCCATCTCTAGGATGTCCCTTTGGAGGGCTGTCCCCAGATCATTTAGGTAGTGAGAGGTTCTGTAAATGACGGCATCATCCACATACTAGATGACCTTGCTGGTCCCACAGTGGTTATGCAGCTCATTTATAAAAAGTGAGAAAAGTAGGGGGCCAAGTATCGAACCTTGTGGTATACCTTCTTTGAGTGGCAATAGGTCAGAGATTTTGTCCTTCCACTTAACCCTCTGTGGACGTCCTGAGAGGTAGCTCAGACCATCCCAGTGTGAGAGTGTCAAGGCCTAGTTGACGCATTTTTTGAAGTGGGAGCCTGTGGTTTACCAGGTCAAATGCTCTGGAAGGTCCGAAACCGCACCTGTATATAGGACCCTCAAGGCCGATTTTGCTAAGTACCTCTGTGCCAAGAATTTGGTTAATGCGGTATCTGTCCCATGTTTGGCTCTAAAGCCATGTTGGGTCAGGGAGATTATCCTGTGGGCTTCTAGATATTCTCTGATCTGGGGGTATACTAGCTTCTCCTGTACTTTTGCAATGGCAATGGAAGTTTGCTTTGACGTAGTGTGATTTTGCAGCTTGAACAGCCTTAGTGCAATTGTTTCATAGGGCTGTGAAGAAGAGGTCAGGAAATGAGTGGAATAATTTATTGCAGGCCCAGGTAAGGTCACTGGATTTGCACTGATCAATGTTTCTGGGGGGGAATCCAAGGAAGGTGGGAAGATTTGACTTTGGATTTCCTGAGGGGAGCATGCAGGTCCCGGACAGAGGAGAACTTGGAGTGAAACAGGGAGAGGGCCACATCGATGTCAGGGACTGAGAGAATGGCTGACCAGTCTGTTGTTGTGATGTTGCTCAGGAGACCATTAATGTTCAGTGACAGGAGGCACCTGGACCAGATGTATTTTGGGGAAAGGGAGATGCTGGATTTTCCTGATGTAAAATGTCATGCAGTGGTCACTGAAAGGATCTGGCAATATACAGTACCTGCTGCGACAATGTTGTGGGGGTGGGAGAAGGGAACCCAGTCCAAAAGTGTGTGGTTGGATTAGTGGGGATTGAGCTGGGTGGGTTCAGAGATAATCTGGGAAAGATTTAGGGACTCAGTCCTATGGGTGGTCATTTTGGAAGATGGGGAAAGCCAATTTATGTTGATGCCTCCAATGAGGATAAGTTCACCTGTGGAGGAATGTGAGGTGGAGTGTTGGAGAGAGAGTCTATCAGTGAGACAGGCAAGATTTTGGGGGAGGCATAGGAAACCCCATTGAAGATAGGAACAAATCAGGGAAATGAAAACCTGATAAGGAGGCATTTGTGGAAGGATGCTACAGCCTTTCTAATGGTCAGGGTACAGGACAGGCTCTGTAGGACATAGACTGTGACACCTCAACCACATTTGCCCCATCCTGCCTGAAGAGATGGAAGTGAGGAAGGGTCAGGCTGGAGTCTGATGTCCTGGAGCAGAGTCAGGATTCAGAAATGCAAAGGATGTCAGCAGAGTGTTGTTTAGCCCAGACAGAGAGGAGGAGGTCAAACTTAGGGAGGAGGCTCCTAGCATAACAGAGGCAGAGATGAGGGGAAGGGAAGGGAGGGGAGGGAATGGACCAGAGTTTGCTCCATGTCACCAGACAGCAAGAGGAGCAGGTGAATGAGGAGAAGTCTAGAGAGGGGCTTCCTTCCCTTCGAGTTGGGAAGAGAGCAGGGAGAGGGACAGTGAAAGGAGAGGAGAGCATGGTGTAGAAACTCCTGGTGGAGGAAAGGAGAGGGGAGGATCCTGGGATGAATGGGGAGAGGAGGCAGAGGGGTAGGAAGGGGTAGAGCAGGAGGGGAAGAAGAGAGGTAGCTTGGAATGGAGAGGGAGAGGGAGATGGAGAGGTAGGGAGCATAAGTGGGAACTGCAGAAGGCAGAAGAATGCAAAGAATATGGTGGTCAGGTGATGGTATACAGTATACAGCAAAAAAGCAGTAGCACAGCAGAGGGTAAAAATTAACTGTGTTAGAGGCTGGTTAAGGTTCCAGAACATTGTAACAGACTAAGGCAGTTAACTGTGGGAAAGGTCAATGCAGTGAGGCAGGAATGGATGGACCAGGAGAAACCTGAGGACTGTAAGTAGTACCAGCTAGACCAAGAAAACCAACAACAATCCTAGCACTATCAGAGACAGGTTATAATTAGCTGAAACAGCACAGTATATGAATAAACAGGTGGGGATTGAAGATAACCGGTATACCCAGATAGGGCATATCTAGGGGACACACTGATAGGGGAATTGTATATAACCAGCAGGCAGGCTAAAACAGAAGGATGGCTAACTAGCTGACTAGCACTATCAGAAGTAAGTTACAATTAGCTGAAAACAGCACAGTATATGAATAAAAACAAGCAGAGAGTGCAAATAACTGTTATGCCCACAAAGGGTGTATCTAGAAGTCACACAGAGAGGTGAACTTTTATATAATCAGAAGGCAGGTTACAACCAATAGAAGAACTAACTAGCTGGCTAACAACCACTGTTGAGCAGGTATAGGCAGTGAAGGCAATAGTAGATTTTCCCTACAGGGTAGATGCTCCACAAGAGAATGTTACCAATGACAGAAACATGGCAGTAATTATAGCAGCAAAGGTTACAGGAGCCAGACTGGAGAAGCAGCATGGCCGGGTGAACGGCTCACTCATGGCTGGACTCCTTCCCTCTCATTTGTGCTATGGTCCTTAGCACTCTGAACACAAATGCAGAGGACTGCTAGGGATGAAGTGAATTAAGAAACGAAGACTACAAAAATTGGTGGGCTTTGTAGCCCCACTCCAATGCAAATTCTAGCCTTGTGATTGGCTAACATAATCCCTGGAGCTTGGTGCAGGAAGAAGTTGATGGAGCATGCAAGTGGTGATTGAAGGGCAGAGCAGAGTCCCTGGATGGCAAAAACAGCTCACCCTCTGGCCCCATGTAGTCCTTGACTTTCTATGCAGGAAAAAATGGACAGCTGGCTGTTGTAAAGATTCAAAAATTGGCTGGCTGTGTAGCCCCACCCCTATGCAAATTCTAGCATTTTGACTGGCTAAGGTAATCCTCTGGATCTAGGTGCAGGCAGAAGCTGATAGAGGATGCAGGTGGTGATCAGAGAGTAGAGGACAGTTGCTGGATGGCAGAAACAATTCACATGTCCAATGTATTTCATTCCAAACCAAGGGGGTTTCCCCAAGATAGCAGGTGCATGGGTTTATTGTTAGTTTAGAAGTAGAAACACCCTATGCACACAGGCACTGGAGTTTGGGAGCTGGCTTGGGATGGCCCACTAAGCACCAAAGAAAGTACATTGAGAAGAAGGCATCCTCTGAATGGTTGGGTGAGGACAGACTACTGGATACCAAAAAAATATACTACATGTTCATGGTGTGGGCTACTTCTAGGTACCAAGATGTGTCACAATGCTAGATCATAGAGGAGTGGCACCGCAAAGGCAACACTGTGCAGCATACACCATGTAATAGTTGTGCCATGTCCAGCACTGCATAGTACTAATTCTGCATCTACTAACTGGGAAGTTAGCTACAGCTCTCTCCTATGGTTCCTGCTATCATCTGGAACATCATTTGGCATTATAAAACAGGTATGTTAAATACGTAAGGAATAAGGCATGAAAGAGATGGGATTATACTATGTTAATGTACAGAGTGGTGGGTTGGAATCTTGAACCCAAAGGAGCGAGGGCCTTCAACCAACATGAGGTTCATTAACATAGCATAATCCCCCAATAGAACTGCTTTATTCCACTCATAAAATGTTTAGTAATGTTAGTTTTTAAGAAGCGTAGTGGTATAATTTGTTGCTGTATCTTTAAATGGTTGCCTTTAGGGTATTAACATAATTAGACATATGACAGGGGTTACGTTGCAGCTGTTATGCTGCATTAGTTGGGTGTGGTTGCACTGCAAGAGAATGTGTTTTTTGTTGCTTTAAATAGGTATTCCTGACTTTTAACTTCCTATACTATCCATGTGATCTGTGAGGCTAAGCTGGAAGCATGGGCTGTGCTTTCTCTTCTTTCCATGTGATATGAGACAGACCTGACAGCCTAGGAAATCAATTAGATGTCATGTGACCTCATTCAGGTGCACTGCTGGGCAGTAGAGATTCAAGCAGAAAGTCTGAGTTGTCCTTTGTTTCTAGGTATTTAGATATTTTCTTATCTTTTAGAGCAATGTTTGTAGAAGCTTTGCTGATACATTAGTGATGTATGTATGCATGTTTCCGTTGTATAGAATCATAGTTTTGAAATATAGTTTGTGTTTTTATTAGGTGTTTGAAATGTTTTTCTTGTGTCTGCAGCACTGAGACTTTTTGGGTTTGGATTTGAGTTGGAAGTACTGCATGTTTTTCCAAAGTTGTTGGACGGATTTCCTTTACGGTTTGTGATTCTTGAGTAATGTTGCGTGGGGGGCACATGTTTTATTTTAAATGTGCATGATTTCTTTTTGATGTTGCCATGTTGTTTGATTTCCATAGTGACCTTTTTGATCCTGAGGATATATCATTAGCATATTGACCTTTTTGACCCGATTAGCTGTGCTTTTAATTATTTTTATTCTTTTTTCCACCGAGCTACCTGCTGCCTGATGGTCATATCAGCCCTGTCATGGGCCGCCAGGCTTCTGCAACCCAAAATCAGCCACGAAACCCTCCGACACTGATGGCTTACCCCCACGGAAGCAGGGTTGAGCACTCCCGGTGCATGCCGCGGGATCCGGGATAGGTCGAGGGGCTGGCCTGGGAGTATATCGAAGCCGCGCGAAGCTTATTCATGGGCGCAGGCAGCTTTTCCCCTTTTTCCATTTTCCTGGGAGGGCGGGTCGCAATGATGCCAGCGTCTGCCCGCCTCCAAATCATTGCCGAGTGCGGCAGCTATGCGACTCTGGCCTCTGCCAGGGGTCAGCAAAGCTCAGACACTTCCCCTCCACCCCGGAGAAGGAGAGCAGTCCCTGGGATGCTCCGTAACCCTACTCCCCAGCCAACCCTCAGCGACCCTGGTCCATTCCCAACCCGGTCGCCGCCGATGCGGAATCCAACCGGCCGCCGTAATCGACGGGCTGGCTGTGCTTTTAATTAATGCATGCCTATCATGTCTTGTGAGCAGTGGTATATGCTAGGTTAACATTGTACCATGTGACATGGCCCTGACCAATAAGGAGTCAGACTTGACCAGCCATCATTTTATGGAGTACAGTGGATTCCAGATGTACATGCTTGGGACAAACCAAATTTGTGCATATAACTGGAATGTGCACACAACCGGAATGCTATCAAATTAATGGAGTCAGACACAGTGGTATAAGTAAAGTGTTTACTCAGTAAGAAAACTCATAAATAATCTTTATGATCTTTAAAAACAACAGTGCAACACTTTATAATCAGTAAAAACAATAGTGCAACACTATTTAATCGTCAGGTTTGAAAAAACAGTTATGTAGTTTTGCTTATTGCTGTTAGCAGTTATTGATTCTAGACTGGATTCAAACGTGTAAAACCATACAAAGTCATTAGTCTCTTTTTGCTCCACATAGCGGATTTTTCACATAATTTGCCATACCTCAGCTGTAGTTGGTGGAACAATCTGTTTGTCCCCCTCGTCATTGTCTTCATCTTCTTCCTTGGCACTGGATTGAACAGAGGTGCAAATGTTTGCATCCATGAGTGCTCCCATAGTAGGCTCTGAATCATCAGTTTATGTGTAATCCAGGAAAGCAGCTCTATCCATGCCAGCAGGAGGCAGTACAGCTCGTGGAGGTGCGATTGGGGCTTCCATTTCATCTGTGCCGATGCCTGCCTTTTGGAAGCAATGCTGGAGTGCTGAAGCTATAACATCAGTCAATGCAGCATGCAGTAAATGGATTGTGTCCAGGACACCAATCTTCTCTGCCAATTTCCTGAATTCCTGTTTAGACTGATCTATACTGTAGCACCAATCAGTTTGCTGACTATCTGTTTTTGGCAGTGGACCTTTAAGTTCTGTATTACCCACTGGTCCATCAGTTGCACTGCAGGAGTACAATTTGGTGGTAAAAATACAAGTTTTGTATTGCGGAGGGGGACTGGCTTATGGGCAGGGCACTTGTTAACAATCATACAGATTTCTTTTCTTTTCCTAATCATTTTTTGTCAAGCTTGATCAACCAAGAGGCAAAAATGTCAGCGGTCATCCAGGCATTGGCAGATGCCTGGTATTGAACTGGCAAAGCTTCCACAGCAACACCACAAAAATAGAGGGTTTTTTCGATTTGCCAGTTAGCAGTAGTGGGAGCTTGTCTGAAGCATCAACATTACTTGCCACCAGCATTGACAATCTTTCCTTTGCCTTCTTGTAGCCACATAATGCTTCATTTTTAAAAGTTAGTGTTCCAGCAGGTGTGGCACAAAAAAAATACAGCTGCCTCATCGACATTGTAAATTTCCGAAAGAGAGTAGCCACACAAAATGTCAGTCAGAATATTACAAAGCCAATCCTCAGATGTTACAAAATCAGACTCTGCCTTATTGCCATGTATGTGGCAGTAGCTGATTTGATGACGGCCCTTCCACCATGATAACTAGCCTGCTGTTGGCTCAAATTTGTCAATGTAGTCTGGGCCAGTTTTGCTTTTTCCAGTAGAATCAGGCCAGACAAGGGTACACTACGATCACAGGACAGGGTAAACCAGCACAACAGCACATTTTCAACACAGCCATCCTTCCCCTCCGGTTTTCTTTTTCTTACTTTGTTACATCCTCAGCTCTAGTCATTTTGGAGAGCTTCTTTTTGTTTTAAAATTCAGCCAGCACTCCACACATCAATGCTAAACTCCTGGGCAAGCTCCTTTCTGGACACCCCAGGTACCTCTGACTTCTCAAGTAGCTTAATCATCTGCTCTAGTGAAAGAACCTTGCATGACATCTTTTCCATTGTAGTAGATAAGGAATGCAAGTACTAATCACATACCCCTTAAAAATACTCAGCAAGCAGATTAGCTGAATGATGGTATTTAATGGCTACCAGGAGAAGGGTGTTTGTTACTGAAGTTGCTGTTAATTGGCACTATAAGCAGTGTGTGCAAGTCTTGGTCAGACCAGTTAGTGCCAATTATTACCCTGGCCCCGCAGAAAACACAGCAACCTGACAAAATAATTGTGCATACATCCGAAATAATGTGTATACAAATGGTCTCTTTAGAATGGGAAGTATAGGGCAAAAATCGGGACATTGAGATTTTGTGCATACATCCAAAAAATGTATACATCCTAATGGCATACAAATGGAATGTACTGTACTGTAGTTTACTTGGACAAAACGAGTCAGGTAACTGTGCATTAACCCTAATAATGTACCATCATCCTGGTTCATGGCCCCCTCACAAATCACTTCGCCAGTGAACATTTTTAAGTTTTAGCAGGTATTTTTTTCTTTTGGTAAAAACCAAGTGAAGGTGCCATCCTCCCCCCTACACTTTCTGTGACTTTCAGTCAGTAGCAGAAAAAACACCCAGGTCTCAAAAGCTGTATAACATTACTATCCTTAGTTTGGATTATTCACGTTTCATATTTTTTCACACCTGCTTGTATGCAGCTTTCAAGTCGTGACTTACACTCAGAGGACTCTATCTGCCATAAAGTAGCATGACTCACATGAGATATTCTTTACCCCACAACTGACTCTTGCCTCTCTCAGCCACATACCACACAACAAATGAAAGCAGTATCTCTTCAGACTGCTCCATTTTCCCCTTTCTTTCACTAATTTAAATCTGAGAGCACACAAGAGTGTGCAGGTGACCAAGTGAGAGTGTGCGGGTGGAAAGGGGGATATTGCTGAATGAATCTCTCACCACAAACTGTCAGAGAATTGAAATTTACTCCTCTTTATTTTTGCAGACATACTCACAACATGAGCATGTGGTGGCTGAGAGAGGGATTGCAAAAACAAATATTGGATAATAGGAAACAGTCTCTCTTCAGACCGCACTATTTTCCCTTTCTAATTTCAATCTGAGAGCAATAGTTAGAGTATATTGGTACGCAGGAATGTGGGATATTGCTGAATGGACCTCTCACCATCACTGTCAAAGAAATGAAATTTACTCCCCTTTGTTTTTGCAGACCAATAAAATTTAGTACAGGTGTGCGAATACCTTATCCCGAATATTTGGGCCAAATAATATACTCAGTATCAAAAATGTCTAGGTATTCAGTATCTGTATTTCTAGTCATGTTTGATATTTGTATTTGGGTATTCAGTATTTGTATTTCTAGTCATATTCAGTATTTGTGTTTGGATACTCAGTTGTATGTGGGGGGGGGGGTACATAAAATGACCCTATTTCCCTCACCTGGTGGCCAGAGCTAATGTCCTGGCCACCCTCACAGCTCATTTACATAATTTCCCACCCACCTCCCCCTTTTCCCAAGAGCCTCAGCCAGGGTGCCAGACAGTATTTTATTGTCAGCTTCTGGCACCCTACCAGGAGCCAACAGTATCTTTTCAAACTCTCACCACCACCTTAGCCTGACTCCCTGTTATCTTTGTAATTATTTTTTTATTTCAGCAACCCCCCCCAGCCCTTACCTTGATTCGGAGGGGTGCTAGTAGCAACCAAAAGTATCCAGCCTAGTCAGATGGCCCCCTCCCTCAACCAGTCTGACACTGCAGATATTTGCAGAGCTCCTAGCATCCTACCCATCTGGCCATTGGTAAAATAACTGAAGTGCCAATGAAACCAAAATTGAACCTGGTGATTAGTCACAGACAGAGGAGAGAGAAGTAAACATCTGCAAGGGAACATATGATTGTGAGGGAGGGGCAGGGCAGTTGCCACCATGATGCTATGCGGGATTGGTTATAGCATATCATCACCACAACTGCCCCACCCCTCCTTCACAATTATGTGTTTCCTTCCAGACATTCACTCCTGCTCCTCTCTGTCTGTGACTGATCATCAAGTTCAATATTGTTTTCATTGGTACTTTAATTATTTTACAAATGGCCAGATGGGTGGGATGCTAGGAGCTCTACAAATTTCTGCAGTGTCAGGCTGGATGAGGGAGGGGGCTGACTGACTAGGCTGGATATTACTGGTAGCTACTAGCATCCCCCACCCCCAAATTAAGGTAAAGACAAAAAATACAAGAAAGGTCTAGCAGGTGCAAAAACTATTTCACCAAACATCTAGACACTCATGTGTATTTTATTATATATAAGCCTCTTTAGTTAAAATTTTTAACACATTTAAAATTAATAATCTCATTTTATAAGCGCAATAAGACACTCCGAGATGTGCATTGTGCTGAGATAACCTAACTGCACCTCCAGGGGCTGAAGACGCTTGGCCTCTGGTCTTGTGCCTCACTACCCCCCCCAGGAGTGTGGCTATCTCAGCACAGTGCGTACCCCACTGCATCTTATTGTTTACTTGTGCAGCACTTACAGGTAGGACTCCACTTACAGTTGTGAAGTGTTCCATTCTACCATTCTGTGGTGCAGCAATGTCCATTACTGCTGCCACCACAGCAGACCATTAGCAAAAATGAATATCCCAAAAATATTATACATTTCTTGGATAATGTTTTGCTATTGGTGCAGCAGATAGATTTTGCCAATCAGTATTGCTTAGCAGAAGGTATAATACCTCACATTTGGACTGCACTTGCCATTTTGGGTACAGGCTCAACATAGCTGGCACAAAAGGTAAAATGTAATAAGAGCTAAGAGACATCGGCAACTACCGAACAAGCGACTGCAAATCACCAAAAAAAATACTGGTGATCTGCAGTACTGCAAGGTAAACATACACCAAATGAAAACAGTACCAAAGCAAAATAAACATACTGAAATACTTTTTTGTGAGAGCTACACGACCCAAGATCTCCTCACTATGAAAATCAAGCCTCACACCCTCATCTCAATATAAATCAACTCCAGGGTGGGGCAGACACAGGGGGAGACATGAAAACACAGGAGAAGGCTACTCTAAGGGGACAGTGGTCTGCAGGGGGAGAACATTGGGGGGGACAGGGAAATCTGAGGGTGAAGGGGAAACTAACTCGGGGAACCAGCATGGACAAAAACTAAAATAAATTACAAACACTGAAACCATGCAGCAGTACAAAAAGAAAGAGCCACATACCAGACTCAAACCCCACACTACCAGCTTTCAAGACTGTAACCTTATCTACCATGCTAAATGGCCAGCTCGATTCAGCCCTCCCAAATATACCCTTTACCCTTCACATACCATCTCTCCCTAGCTATTAACTCCATCGATGTCTTTTCCAGTAGCATTTCTTCCAACTCGCCATTTACTTCCAGTAGCTGTTTTAAAAGTCACTCAAATTGAGTCACTTATATTGAGTCGCTCAATTTGAGTAGCTCATATCACGGGTTACTGGCACAAAATGGGCCTTTTTTAAATGTTATGTTTATTGTTTTGAATAAAATAGATATAGTTGACATTCGAACAGAGGAGATAACACTGATGGTATGAGACTGAGAGCGCCACACCTCTTGATAAATAGGAAAGTCAGTCTAATGTTCTATAGATATGATTTTAGGGGTTACGCCAAATAGATAAAGAGATAATTATTCAAACACATTTGACATTGTTCTGATATCGGAGACCACGAGCCACATGGTAAAAGTCCAGAGAGATAATCACAAGTGAGTCCAAGAATGTCTCCCCCCCCATGGAGGATAAAAGAACTGGTCCATGCTTGTTCAATTCTGTCTGTACTAAATTAGCACATGAAAATACACAAGGGGTGAGTAACAGAGGCAGCTTGCTCTCTCTATGATGCATTTAAGATTAATTGAGAAAAATGCCCTTTCTGAGCCAAGACCCAGTGATTGAGAATTGTGCCATTTATTTCTTGGTTTACCCATTTTTCAGGGGCTTGACTGTACTGGAGAGGGAGTCATGATCTTATGCCCCAGAACTTTGTATAAACAAAAAATGTATGCAGGGTACCCAAAAATTTACAAACACAGAACATAGAGACATAGACAATGATAGTAGAAAAAGACCCATGGTCCATCTAGTCTTCCCAAGTTCCCTAAATCCCTGGAATCATTCTTGGAACCTAATGTTCCTCAAGGGTACTAACCCTCCCGGACCTTTCTCGATTTTCTGTCCTGGTCTTGTTGAGCCAGGTAACCACTATTCCCTTCACTCTAGCCCAGGCCTGTTTGAACCCCCTTACTGTGCTCGCTCACACCACCTCAGCTGGCAGACTGTTCCAGGACTTCACCACCATTTCCTTAAAAAAAGTACTTCCTCACATCTTTCCTGAACCTCCCTCCTACCAACTTCCACTCTTGACATTGTGACCGTGAGTTGGTACTCAGGCTAAATAATTCCCCACTGTTCAAGTTATTAATTCCTTTGAGGAATTTGAAGGTCTCAATCATATTGCCCCTCCTCCTTCTGGTTTCCAATAAGCATAATTTGATTCATGTTTACAGCTTCCTTTTTTAGCCTTGTTTTAATTTTCTTATCTGTTTGGTTTATTCAATGATTAATTTCTTGATGACTCAGGAAGGGAAGATAGACTACATCATGCAACCTGTCTATAGTGATGATCTAGGGAGCTAAAGGGAAAGTACAGCACAAAATAGTTTTACAGAAAGCTACTGTTAAAAAAGTCAGTACAAGCATAGCAGTGCATAGGCACATGCGAAAATACCGCCAGGGAGAAGCAAGAACGGGGAGATTGGACACAAGTCCATTTACAGAGGAAAGTGTCTTGAATGGACTCGCAACCCTGAAGGTGGATAAGGCTATGGGAGCAGATAAGATGCACCCCTGGGTACTAAAAGAGCTCAGGAAAGGGCTAGCTGCCCTTCTGACAACCTTGTGCAACAGCTCACTGGAAGGAGGACTGATTCAAGAGGTCTGGGAAAGGGCTGACATGATCCAGCTAAATAATCTTACATTGCTATTTGTGAATTATTGTACACCAGTGTCCCAAGCCATGCCATTCTCACTTGTAATGACTGTACATAGGCTGCTAATGTTGCTACGCCTACGCCAAAGTGTTGTATTGTGACTTGTTGTTCTTGTTTAAACTACCAGGTCCATCTTGTAAATGAGCCCTGCTCAATGGTGTTCCGCCTGGCTAAGTAAAGATATTGATTGATTAATTGAAGAGTGGCAGCAAGGAGGAAGCTAGCAATTACAGACCATTCAGCCTACCTTCACTGGTGAGGAAATGAATGGAAGCCCTAGTGAAGAAGAGGTTAGTTGAGCATTTGTAATCCAATGAGCTGCAGGACTACAGGTAGCAAAGATTCATGGGGAGAAGGCCAAATGAATCTGATAGATTTCTTTGATAGGTGACCAGGAAAACAGATGAGGGAAGGGTAGTGGCCTAGCCTATCTGGACTTCAGCAAGGCCTTCAGCGCTGTGCTGAACAGAAGGCTGATTAGGAATATGACCAGCCTAGGAGTGGGGTCCAAATTGGTAAATTGGGTTTGAAACTGGTTAACAGATAGGAGACAGATGGTGGTGGTTAATGGCACACACTCTAAGGATGGGGCAGTGACCAGTTGGGTACCACAGGACTCAGTACTGACACCAGTCTTCTTCGATATCTTCATATGGGGCATTGTAGAGAAACTGGAGGGGATAAGTATGTCCCCCCCTTGCCTTGAGGGTGTCCTCAATCTTAAGAGGCAGTCCAGACACCCCCGTTCTTCCTCAAACCTCCTACTTGAGATTCCAAGATTTACATCTGCCTCTAGCAGGAGTGTTCTCCTTCACTGCCCCCTCTCTATGGAACTCTCTCTCAAAAGACACCCAACTCTAACACATTGGCAGTGTTCAAAAACAAACTCAAAGCCAGTGCATTAGGGACAACGCCCTGTTGTTGTAACCAAGAAATAATGTAACTGTCCACTCTGAGGCACCACTAGCAGTACATTAACCTAATCAGTCGAGACTAACTACTTTGTTATCCCCCTCTCTTTTATAGTAGCCTGCATCAGACATGACAGCTTCTTACATAACATTGAGCCTCTCTCACCTATGTCACTTGCAATATTTTTAATTTGTTAATGTTGTTGTTTCTGTTACTCTTATGCAACTCTCGATTTTTAACTTTTGTAAAGTTCTCTTATGTAACTGATATGAACTATACCCTTGAATTTGTTCTTCTGTCCAAATGAAACCTATTTGATGCTCTGATTTGTTTCTGACTGTAATGTGATACACTGGCTTTGTACAATGTGTTTACTAAATGTCCTAACTCCAGGTTACCCCTGATAAAGGGACACTATGTCTCAATGGGTCTTACTACCTGGTTATCGAAATTCAATAAATAAATTTAGCAGATTACATCAGAATCTGCAATAGGATGACCCTCAGGAGGGCTGGAGAAACTCTGAAGGGATCTAGAGAAACTTGAGGAGAGATCAAAGACATGGCAGTTGGAGTTCAATGCCAAAATGTGCAAACTCATGCACCTAGGGCCTAGGAACCCCAGTACCGTGTATAGGAAGGCAGGGAGTTATTGGCAGTCACTAGACAGGAAAGGGGTCAAGGGCTCTTGGTATTTTTATATCGGAGGACCTCAGGTTGGCAGTACAGTGTGAAAAGGCCATGGGCAGGGCTAGTGGATGCTAGAGTGCATAGGGAGGAGCATCACCAGCAGAAGGATGGAGGTGGTGCTGCTACTGCATTACCCTTTGGTATGCCCCCCACCTTGAGTACTGTGTCCAGTTCTGGAGACTGCACCTCAGAAAGGTAAATGAAGAAATAAATAGTTCAATTCTCAAAGTCACTGGGACATGGCTCAAAAAGGGCATTTTTAGACAGGGTAGAGAAGTCCAGAGGAAGGAAACCAAAAGGGTGCAGAGGTTGCAGGGGAAGCCATACAAAGAAAGACTGAGAGATCTCAACATGCCCAGCCTAGAGGAGAGAAGAGTGACTGGTGAGAAGATCAAGACCTTCAAGTACCTCACAGGGATAAATAGGGTATAGAAGGGTGAAACTTTTCCAAATGAGCATGAGCTACAGGACTACTGAGTATGTGACTACACTGGGGGGAGTTAAGAAGGGAAGTGAGGAATGTGAGGTAAATCTGAAGGGGGACTACAGGAAATGTAAATAATCTCTGCAGTAAAAGGAACATCACAGAGGAAGAGTACCAAAAGTAAAGCCAGGGAAGGCACATAATGATCAGTAAGGAACCTATCTAGGTAAAGTGTACAGGGGAATTAGGAAGCAAGGTTAAGAAGGGAAGGTTAGAAACACCCTGTCTATGGTAAGGTACAAACCCGCTAAAGGAATAGACTGAATATAGGAAGGAGGGAAAAGTACAGTTAAACCAAGAGGGAATATATATAGGAGTGATAAAAGTACAAGGAAAGGTAGGGAAGTAAGAAGTAAAGAGGAAAAACAGTTATTAGGCATGGGAGTGGTAAAGTGTAATGGGTAAGGGATCGCAATCTTCAGAGACACGTTTTGCAGACTGAGGTGCTGCCCCATGTGCAGGCACCTCTCTGGGCTGACAGTAAAGGTCACCAGACTCAGGTCCAAACTGGCACGAGCACAGAGTACCATCTATCTCACCCAGAGGCCACTAAGATTGTCGCTGCTCCTTCAATGGAAGCCAGAAAACAAGCAGAGTTGCTGGACCTTGGTGGGCTCTGGAAGGGTAGGAGGGATAGGAAGGAGAGCACCCCTCAGACCTTACCACTGCAGAATTCATTCACCACTCTGGTGGGATGGGAATGCCAAGAGGTGGTACCTGAAGAAGTGGGAAGGGAGGAGCTTGGATCTTCAAGGAAGGAAGCCCCAGGGAGGAAGGAGAAGCTCCAGCCAAAGAGGAAGCAGATGCTGGTAGGGGACTACATAGGCAGTGGATAGAGCTGGAAGCAGAGAAAGGGAGAGACAGGGTGGCAAAGTGCCTAGCCAGTGCTTTGGCAGGAGGACTGGAGGGAATATTTTAGAGCTCATCAGGGACTAGAAGGGAGGGAGACAGTTGGATGTTATTGTCCATCTGGGGTTAATGACCTGGCCAGGGACACATAAGGGGTGGCACACAACAGGTTTAAGGAGCTGGGGAGGGGCCTGAAGCAGATAACTCACACAGTGGCCTTCACTGAGGTGCTACCTGTATATGACCAGGGGAATGCTAGGGAACACTAAAAAAAGGGCCTTCAATGAGTGGCTGAAAGCACGGTGCAGGGAGGAGGGTTTTGGCTACATCAGAGACTGAGGTCCTACCTGGGGGGATACAGACCTATGCAAAGAAGATGGCCTCCATCCAGCCAGGAGAGGAATGGCTGTCCTGGGTAGAAGGTTTAGATGCCACTTTGATGGGCATGGAAACTAGCCATGGAGGGAACTGGAAAAACTGAGGGAGACAGAGATTGCCAACCCCAGAGAATAGCGCAGCATAGAGGAGAAGCCCTGAGGAAATTAATTTCCCAGTGGTAGAGGGATGTAAGGACAAGAGGGACAGTGGAATGGGCAGATCAGGAAAAGAAACCAAAGATGAGACAGAGGTTAAGGTGGGTAGGCAGATTGTGAGAAAAGGAGGACAAGACCATGGAAACAAGAGGGCAAAAAATGGGAACAGGAAGGGAAAGTAAAATAGGTGGAGGAAGGGAGAGACAAAATGAGTAGAAAGCCATGTGTGACAATGCAAGGAGCATAGTTGAGTACCTAGAAGCCAGTGGAGCACAGGACCCAAGGCAGCATGGGTTCACATCGGGAAGGTCATGTCAGACGAATCTAATAGATTTCTTTGACTGGGTGACCAAAGTAGTAGACCAGGAAGGGGCTGTGGACATGGCCTACCTAGACTTTAGCAAGGCATTTGACACAGTCCCACACAAAAGATTAATAGTCAAATTAACCAGCCTGGGAGTGGGTCTCAGGGTGGCAGCCTGGGTAAAACATTGGCTGCACAACAGGACACAGAAGGTAATTGTAAATGGAGTCCACTCTGAAGAAAGAGGGGTTACTAGTGGGGTACCGCAGGGTTCAGTATTGGGTCCAGCCCTTTTTAATGTCTTCATCAGTGACATTGCAGAGGGACTGGATTGAAAAGTATGCCTTTTTGCAGATGACACAAAGATCTGCAACAGGGTTGATACACAAGAAGGCATGGAAAGGATGAAAAGGGACTTGGCAAGGTTGGAAGAATGGTCAGAAGTATGGCAGCCAGGATTCAATGCAAAGAAGTGCAAAATAACGCACTTGGGAAACAAGAACCCAGGGGAAGAATACACAATGGGTGGGGAGGTAGTAACAACAACGAAAGAGGAAAGGGACCTGGAGGTAATCATATCAGATGACCTTAAGGTTAGCAAGCAATGTGAGAAGGCAGTAGGGAGGGCTGGGGGTATAATAGATGTATAGGGAGAGGCATCAGCAGCAGAAAACAGGAAGTTGTAATCCCTCTGTACAGACAGTTGGTGAGACCCCATCTGGAGTACTGTGTCCAGTTCTGGAGACCCCATCTCCGCAAGGACATAGACAGGATAGCGGTAGTCCAGAAGAGGGCAACTAAAATGGTGCAGGGTCTGCAAGAGAAGTCGTATGAGGAGAGACTAAAGGAGCATAATATGTATACCCTTGAGGAAAGAAGGGAGAGGGAGGACATGATAGAAACTTTTAAGTACCTCAGTGGAATCAACAAAGTCCAAGAGGGTAGCATCTTTCAAAAAAAGAGACGTGCAAGAACAAGGGGACACAATTTAAAGATAGAAGGGGCGGTTCAGGGCAATGTGAGGAAGTATTATTTCACAGAGAGGGTAGTGGATGCATGTAACAGCCTTCCTGAGGAGGTTGTGGGGTCTAAAACTGTGGGAGAATTCAAGGATGCATGGGACAGACATAAGGCAATTCTTGTGGGGGTAGGAAGAAATAGGCTGTTGGTTAACTAGGATCTGCCACCTATCCTGTAGGTAGGGGAAATGGGAAGACTAGATGGGCCAAGCGGTCCTTATCTGCCGTCAAAGTCTATGTTTCTATAGGGAACAAAATTCCTGACCTTGAAGCAATTATTGTGGAGGCAGATCTGGATCTGGTGGCCACAATGGAGTCATGGCGCACTGACAACCACAGCTGAGAAGTGGCCATACCAGGCTACACCATGTTCTGGAAAGACAGTACAGGGAGGAAAGGTGCGAGGGAGGTATTTTATATGTGAGGGAAAGTATAAAGGCCACAGAGATACAGGGCCACCTGGGGAAAAAGAAACGTCTGGAGGTACTGTTGGTTAGCTTACAGACAGGGTCTAGGGCCTTTATCTGCATGAGGGTGGTGTACAGACCATCAATTCAGGGGGAGGAGTTAGACAAAGTTTTGGGGGAGACCACTGGCAGAATGGCAAGCAAGAAGGAAGTCTTGATTATAGGGGACATTAATCTGCCAGAAGTACACTGGAGCATTCTGGCTGCAGCCACAGCAAGAAGCAGGGCCATCCTCAACTCCCTACAGGGGGCATTTCTCAGGCAACTGGTTATAGGAAATGGGGCAGTGCTGGACCTGGGACAGCATTACAGATGTTACAGTGGGTAGTCCCTGGGTACAAGTAATCACTGTACTGATTTTTATGTTGGCATGTGGAATGGGCAAGAGAAAAAAAAAACACTAAGATGAGGATCCTGGACTTCAGGAGGGCAGATTTTAATGAAATGTGTGGCTGCATCAGTAAATACCTTAGGTGGGGGTGGCCAGTGGGGGAATGGAGACCCAATGGAAAAAGATAAAGGAGGGAATAGCTAAGGCAATGACATGCTGTTTGAAGGAAATAAGCAAGGAAAGGAGGAAGAAGGGGCAGCTATGGTTCTCAAAGGAGGTGGCCAAGGCAGTGAAGGAGAAAAAACAGCATTTAGGAAGTACAAGGAAACCCAGATGGAGGAGTCATGCAGGTATATCTAGAAAAGCAAAGGGAGGCAGGAAGGAGGGTGACGTCAGGTAAGGCACAAACAGAGATAATTGCCATGGAGTCAAAAAAAGGGGCTAAAACTTTCTTCATGGTCATGAGTGAAAGGGTGAAAGCAAGGGGTAGGATAGTGAAAATCAGTAGAGGGGAGAGGGGACTGTGCAGAAGAAGATCAGGAAGAAGTTAACATTTTAAATGAGTGCTTCTGCTCAGTCGTCACAGTAGAGAGGTGGGGGGCCAGACCAACAGGTATCAGCAGGCACTGAGGGAGAAAGTGAAGCAGATGCAAGTCCAGTTTCAGAGGACAGAGTAAAGAAGGTACTGGAAGCCCAAAAGGAGAACAAGGCGATGGGTTCAGATGGAATTCGCTTAAAGGTTCTTAAAGAACTGAGCATGATGCTTGCCGCACCTCTGGCAACAATATTCAGCACCTCATTTGAGCCAGGGGTTATTCCAGAGCACTGTAGGAGGGCCAGTGTGGTCCCTCTGCACAGGAGTGGCAGCAGGGAGGAGGCTAGCAACTTCAGGCCAGTCAGTCTCACATCAGTGATGGGGAAATTAATGGAGACCCTGCTGAAGGAGAGGCTGATGAAGTAACTGGAGGCATTTGGGGTGCAGGACCACCTGCAGCACAGTTTCACAGGGGGGAGGTTAAGCCAAACAGATCTTATAGATTTCTTTAATTGGGTGACTAGGGAGCTGTATCAGGGAAGGGCAGTGGATGTTGTATTGGAATTCAGCAAGGCCTTCGACACCATGCTGCACAGAAGGCTAGTGAATAAATTAATCAGCCTGAGGTTGGGGAGAAAGTAGTAAGCTTGGTATCAAACTAGTTGAAGTATAGGAGGTAGAGGGTGGTGGTAAACATCAGACTCTCAGGAGACAGAAGAGTGACTAGCAGGGTGCCAGAGGGATCAGTACTAGGACCAGTCCTCCTAATGTCTTCATAATGACACTGCTGAGGAACTGGAAGGGAAGGAGTGTCTTTTAGCAAATGACACAAAAATCTGCAACAGGGTGGACATTCAGGAAGAGCTGGAGAGAATGCAATGGGATCTGGAGAAACTAAAGAAGTGGTCTAGGGCATGGTAGCTGGGTTTCAATGCCAAAAAGTGCAGTCATGCACCTGGGGTGAGGAAACCTGGGAGCTGTGTATAAGATTGGGAGGAGGTACTGCCAGTCACTAAGCGAGAAAGGGACCTCTGGATTATCATATCTGATGATCTTAAGATGGCAGGACCATGTGACCAGGCAGTAGGCAAGGCTAGTGGGATGTTGGGGTGTATAGGGAGCAGAGGTGGGTGAAGTCGACAAATTTCACTACACAAAATATTTTGTGAATTGCGCTCAATTTGTGGTGCTCAATTGGAAAAATTTGGCAATTCACAGAGCGTGGATGAAAGGTGAAAGTGTGGAATTTCACATGCAAAATTCTACAATTTGCCCCCACCCCGCCAATCCCAATATAAAAAAATTATGGAACCTCAGTGTCTACTGTCAAGTGGACCCCCTGCCCCACCCATCACTGGCCCCACTAATAAAACTCCCTGGTTTCTAGTGAAACCCCCCACCCCACCGATCACCTGCCCCAATAATAAAAATCCCTGGTTTAGTGGACCCCCACCCTGCCGATAGATGGCCCCAATAAAAATCCCTGATGTCTAGTGGACCTCCCACCCCACTGATCGCCAGCCCAATAATTAAAATCCCTGGCATCTAGTGGAACCCCTGCACCCCCACCCCATCAGGTAGTGCCCCAATCACCAGTCTTCCCCTGCCCCCACCCCATCCCTGACCTTGAGCGGGCCACAGGCACACCCCTCTACTCACCTCTGCAGCTGACAGCCCGACTAATGTGCTGTGATTCTGAATGATTGAGCACATGCTTGTACAAGCATGCACTCATTCATTCAGTCAGTCAGCCAGCTCCTCATTGTAGTGGGTATTTTTCTGGGGCTAGAGAAGGGAGAGGGTCTGCTCTGTGCTTTGGTGGGGGGCAGGATGGGGAGGAAATGGCATTGTGGACCCTAATGCCATTCCCCCCCTTCCTGCCTCCCCTCTGCAGAAGCTCGGAGCAGCCCTCCCTTCCTTCTCTAGCCCCTGGAAAAATGTCCACTGCAACAAGGAGTTGGCTGACTGACTAAATGAATGAGCATGTGCTTGTACAAGCACCACTCATTCATTCAGAATCAGAGCTCATCAGTCAGGCTGCCAGTCATGGAGGTGAGTGGAGGGCTGTGCCGGTGGCCTGCACAGGGTCAGGGTGGGGGTGAGGGGACAGCACAGTGGTGGCTGGGGGGCCCTACCTGACAGGGTGGCGGGCAGAGGGTTCCACTAGACACCAGGGATTTTTTATTATTGAGGCCAGAGATCAGCACAATGGTGGGGTTCCACTAGACACCAGGGATTTTTTATTATTTGGGCTGGCAATCGGTGGGGTGAGGGGTCCACTTGGCACATGGGATTTTTGTTTTGAAATATATCCAGGGGATACATGATGGGCAAGAGTGGGATATGGAAAATATTCTCACTCCTGCAGAGTGAGCTCCAGATACTCATGAGTGCCAAAGGCACAAAAAAGAATATAGCTCACTTTGCAGGAGTGAGAATATTTTCCATAGAACACAATCTGCATGTCATGTGTGATATTTATACAATGGAGGTGAGAGCTCCAAGCATATTGTTATGTTTTCCTGTGTTCTTTTCCTGTTTCTGTGTGCTGTCTGCTGTTTCTGTGTGTAGTCTGAGTGTGTGTGAGTTTTTCTGAAGGGGCTGGGAGTCTCAGAAACACTATGGCACACATGTGAGTTTCCTTTGCAGTGGTAATTGAGTATCTTGCAGGCCACAGTGAGAAAGAGAAACTTTTGTGAAGCAGTTTCATTTAGAATGTAGGCTGCAGTGAAGCTGATATCAGCACAGTAATGGTCTGGGAGTCTTAGAAACACTATAGCAGACAGGTGAGTGTACTTTGCAATGGTAATTGAGTAACTTGCAGGACTCAGTGAGAAAGAGAAACTGTTTTGTAAACAGTTTCATTCAGAATGTAGGCTGTTGTGATGCTGAGATCAGCACAGTAATGGGCTGGGAGTCTCAGAAACACTATGAAACACAGGCGAGTGTCTTTTGCAATGCTAATTGAGTAAGGTGCAGGCTTCAGTGAGAAAAGAAACTGTTTTGTGAAGCAGCTTCATTTAGAATGCAGGCTTTAGTGAGTGAGTGGCGACATCAGCAGAGTAAGGATAAATGGAATTTATCTCACTCTGCTGATAGCATCGACATTTATCTCACTGCAGTGAGAATACATATATATTTATTATTACACTGGAATAGCCCTCATCCCCACTGTATAAATATATTTATACAATAAGGGTGAGTGGTAAATGAGTGAGATAAAACAGTGTATCATCCACCACAGTGTAATATTTTTACCCTGTGCTCCACAGTGACGATATCAGCCATTTACACACACAGTGCACACAAAGGTCACTGATATCATCACTCTAGGCAGCTTTCCCTCAGCAGCACACAAGAAAAACCTGTGCTGTTACCATAGAAACAAATACAGAAGTGCAATGCTTTCACCTGAAACACAACTGCTGCTCCTAAGAAAGCATGTTTCTCCATTAAAGACTCCTTCACAAAACAGGCACAAAGTAACAAGTTACAAAGGAAATGATAACTCTGTACTGTGCCTTTTCTCTTCCTCCAGGTCCCCACCGCAAGCAGGTGCACAGAAAGTGGGCCAGAGTTCTTGAATCAGACTCCAACACAGAGTAAAATGAAGCACATCAAACAAGCAACATATCATTGTGAAGAGCAAAAGTTATAACAATTCAACTTGTAAAACTACTAAAAAATAACTTTAGTTATCTTATATTATATGTTGCAAAACACAATAAACAGCAGAAGTTAAAATGCTTCTATAACTTGAAAGTGAAACATCCACAGTTTTGCTGAATGGAACTGACATGAGCAGGACAAAAATAAGTTAAAACAGTCACACAAGCAGTACACTAAAGCTGTAAGAAACAAACTAAATAAAAATGCTCACAAACACAGAAATCTAAGAAAATAAAAGAAAGTTTTGATGAAACCTCATTCCCTGATGCCAGCCTAAGTTCCACCCACCAAGGCACAACGTCCAATGAAACATAACACATAGACAACATGTAGCCAAGAACACATCAGCAACACACACATCAACCAGTCAGAACAGTACAAAACACACCCAGCAAAACTCCACAGCCCAAAAACCCATCCACAAACTAAATACATAAAACCCTCTCACTCATTTACCACTCACCACTATTGTATAAATCGCACACATGATGTGCAGATCGTGTGCTATGGAAAATATTCTCACTCCTGCATCATGAGATCTGGATATCTCACTCATGCCTTTGGCACTCATGAGATATCCAGAGCTCACTCTGTAGGAGTGAGAATATTTTCCATATCACACTCCTGCCCATCATGTAATATATATATATATAATACATACACACACACACACACACACACACACACACACACACACACACACCGTATGTAATCGTAGTTATACAATAGGAGTGAGCCGATAACTTATTAGATAAAAACATGTAGTCTCACTGCAGTGTGATATCTCACAGTGGTGACATCACCACAGTGAGATATCACCAGATATTTTATTTATTTATTTAAAATTGGTGACCGGAAAAGGCACACTGAGCTTACGCTCGTTTCCAGGTGCAACCCGGGTACAGGGAGTACACTAAAGTATGATGAAGAATACAACAATTTAATGTTTTTGTTACAGACAGTATGTACATAATGTAGAAATAAATTATGAATGTAAATCTATACAACATGTAGAAATAAAGTAACACAAATCTATAGAACGTAGAAATAAAGTACGAATGTAAATCTATACATGTAGAAATAAAGTAACAAATCTATACAACATGTAGAAATAAAGTACAAATGTAAATCTATACAACATGTAGAAATAAAGTACAAATGTAAATCTATACAACATGTAGAAATAAAGTAACACAAATCTATACAACATGTAGAAATAAAGTAACACAAATCTATACAACATGTAGAAATAAAGTACAAACATAAGTCTATACAGTATGATATAAGCAAGTGCAGCAGTTGTGCGGCAGAGAAACTGGAATTCAATTGGGGGCTAGCATGTACAAAATTGACCATATGGGGCCTCTGAGTGTAGGATTAGGCCTGAGTAGGTGTGGGTCCCGTGGAACATCGTTGGCAGTGAGGGAAGGGGAGGAGCCTGAGGAGTTGTTTGATGGATGAAAGGGAGGAGGCCTGGTGAAGGCTGAGTGGAAGATTGTTCCAAAGGAAAGGAAGACGCGATGAAAAGGCAGCTTGACCAGTGACAGAGTGGGAGCATGGGAGGTGGAAAGTGTGTGTGTCCCTGTGGCAGAGGGAGTAGCCTAGGGAATTTGCTGGTGAAAGACGGGAAGTGAGGTGGGGGGTAGGGATCCTAACCAGTATTTAGCTATGAGGGCGGCACTGTGGACGGTTCTCCTGTGTGAGAGCGGGGCCAGTGAGAGAGTTTTGTAAAGGATGCAGTGATGAGTAAGGGGGGGGGGGTTAGTGGCAAAACGACAGAATGAGTTGAGTAGGATGTCAAGTTTGGAGAGAGATGAGGTTGGGGCTGATCCGTAGATGATGTCTGCATAGTCCAGCTCTGGCAAGATTGTTTTACGTACGAGTTCACTATGGGTAGGAAGAGGAAGACTGGTTTTGTGGCGATAGAGGATGGCAAGTTTGGGCCAAGTTTAGTGCAGATGGTGTCAACATGTGTGGAGAAGTTGAGGTGGCTGTCTAGCCAGACTCCCAGGTACTTGAAGGTGGGGACCAGCTCAAGGGGAGAGCAATCCATGGTCGAGATTGCTGGGGGGGGGGCAGGTAGGGAGGCAAGCTTTTGTCTAGCTCCAAAGACCATGGTGACAGTGTTTTTGGCATTAAGTTTAAGCTGTTTTTTCAGGAACCAGGATTGGATGCTGTTGAAGTCAGTTTGAAAATTTGGGAGGACACTGTCATGGGAGGAGTCGAGGCATAAATAATCATATCATTGGCATACAAATGCATGTTCGAGGAGAGACAGGTGGAGGGAGGTCATTTATGAAGAGGGAGAAGAGGATGGGGCCAAGGATGGAGCCTTGGGGGACACCTGAGAGGATGGTTAGAGGAAAGGAGAGGGTATCGCCTATTTGTATGGACTGCTGTCTGTTCCGGAGATAATAATGGAACCAGTTCATGGCAGGTTGGGCGAGGCCAAAGGAGCTAAGTTTGGGGAGCAGCAGAGGGTGGGAGACAGAGTCGAAGGCTATTACCGAAATTGATGAAAATGGCGGTGGTGTTTTGGCTGTTGTCCATGGCAGAGAAGATTGAAACTGTTAGTCACAGCAAGGTGTTGGGTTTGGAACTTAGAAATAGGCTGTAGGTTAAATAGGATCTGCGGCCTATCTTGTAGGCAGGGAAATGGGCAGACTAGATGGGCCAAGCGGTCCTTATCTGCTGTCAAAGTCTATGTTAAAGTGGTGATGTTGGAGTGGTGTTTTCTGAATCCTGACTGAAAGGGTGAGGGAGCTGTTGGTGGAGAGAAAATTTGACAGTTTGGATAGCATGAGGGATTCTTGAATTTTGGTGAGGGAGGGGAGGAAAGAGACGGGCCTGTAGTTTCCCTGCAGGGAGGGGTCACTGCCTTTGTGCAGCCGGAGGATCTTGGCCAGTTTCCAGGCAGAGGGAAGAGTGGCAGTGGCGAGGGAGAGGTTGAGAATGTGTGTCAGGGGTACAGCTGTGGCCAAGGCAGAAATGCGGCGCAATCTGGAATGCATGCCGTCTGGGCTGGTTTTGGACTGGTTTAGGGAGGTGAGTACATTGTAGACTTCCAGGGGTGTGAAAGGAGGAAAGAGGAAGCTGGTGGAGGTGGGTGAGGAATCGGTGGAGTCATGTGGGGGGTGGGAGTCGGGTAGGGCACAAGAAATGAAAAACAAATTGAAAAGTTCAGCTTCGGAAGCAGGAACTGATGCAGGTCTGCCATTGATGTTAAAGACAGGACAAGTCTGCCTGGAAGGGGGGGTCGATAAGGGAGTTGATAACCTTCCAGAAGGATACAGGGAAATTGTGGTTCAATGTAAGTTGTGCTTTAAAGTAGGAGGGTTTAGATTGCCGGAAAGCATTAGTGCATTTATTCCTGAGGTGTTTGTAGGATTGGAGGTTGAAGGTGGCATGGGAGGCTTTGAATTGCCTCCATGCCTTATCCCTGGAGTGACACAGGGTGATGAGGTCGGATGTGAACCAGGGGCAGCAGTGCCGTTTAACTCTGATCTTCCTGAGGGGAGCATGGAGGTCCCAGGTGCTTTGGAAGATGTCACAGAAGTGGGACAGGGTGAGATCAACATCTAGCATGGAAAACACTGGGAGCCAGTCTATGTTTGTTAGGTCATGCTGTAGGGCAGATTCATTGAGGAGGTGTAAGGGGTGAGCCCAGATGAATTTGGGATGGGACTGTGGGGAGTGGATTTTGCGGATTCAATAGGTGATATAGTGGTCACTGAGGGCATCAGAGAAGATGCCTGATGCAGTGATCCTGTGGGGATTGAAGGATAAAATTCAGTCCAGAAGGGTGTGATTTTGGGACCAGTGGTTTAGGTGGGTTGGTTCCTGGAAAAGCTGGGAGAGATTTATGGCTTCAATCCATAGGGTAGTGGATTTGGTGGAAGAAGAGAGCCAGTCAAGATTGAAGTTGCCTAGTAATATGAGTTCACCATTTGAAGTGTTTGAGGAAATTGCTGAGATGGTCTTAACAAGGGAGTCTGGCAAAGACTTTGGCAGGGCATACAGAACCCCAATATAGAGGGAGGTGAATGAGGGAAAGGATAGGTGAGCAACAATGGATTTGTGGGAGGAGGGGCAGGATTCCTTCAATATAATGGCGCTTGTAATGGAGTACCTGATGTACAGTGCTACACCCCTGCCTTTCTTCCCACAGTCCTGGCGGAACGAGACGTAGTATCATCAAACCTAATAACAGCAAAAAACACACTTCTATTGTATAAATTGGATACATGATGTGCACTCATGTGCTATGGAAAATACTTTTACTCCTGCAGAGTGACCTCTAGATACTCTCACTCATGGCTTCACCATTAGTGAATACCCAGAGATCACTCTAAAGGAGTGAAAATATTTTCCATATCACACTCATGCCCATCATGTATCATACATATACATATACATATACATATACATATACATATACATATACATATACATATACATATACATATACACTTTGCAAAAAAAAACTCCATTAAAGCATCAGTTGGGGTGAATACCATAGCAACAAAAGCATGGAAATGAGGTGTTAGTGTTTCCAAACCCAACACCCTACCCCCAGATTTCTCACCCCTATCATCATCCCCCATCCCCCAACCCTCCACACACCAACAGGCATTAGGGTGTGCCATTGGGTTGTCAGGCCCAACTCTCACCCCATTCCGCATGTAAACAACCTTATACACTACAGTATAGAACAATAGGGTGAGAGTTAGCCCTGACGACCCAATGGCACACCCCAAAGCCTGCTGGTGTGTGGAGGGTGAGGGGATGGGGTAGGGTGATAGGGGTGGGAACCCTGGGGGTATGGCGTGGGGGCTGGAAACCCTAACGCCTTATCTCCCTGCTTTTGTCACTGTGGTATTCACCCTAACTGATGCATTAACTGAGTTTTCTTTGCTAAGAATTTCCCTTCTTTTCGAGATAGTATAAATGTTTCCTCATTTTAATGTGGGAGTGCATTGTCCACATCCCTCCATCCAGGTAGTACAACAGTGTCCACATGTGATGGTGGGAGTGCAGAGTCCGCCCTCCACAGGTGCACATATTGTATATATGGAGCTGTGGAAACACAGGGGTCTCTGGCCCTTGCACTTCCACACATAAAGTTACTGGTAGGCGCAGACAGATAGCAACAAAGTTATAACTGTGCCATCTAAAATGATTTTCACCCCAAATGTTCAACCTAACCTTCTTAGCACCTCACCACATGTAGCCAGTACTGGAAACCTTCGAATCCCCATCAAAATGTAATTCCGCACAATTGTAACATCGTTTTTGTGCCACAGTTGTAAGAAAACATTTTTAGTTGGATTTGAAAAATGACAGCTGTACTATTCATGAGATGGTGTGAAAAAATGGCAGTGTTAAAAAGCTGGTGTGAAAATAGGAAAAATTGGTGAAGTTATGAGCGTACATAGAAACTGTGCAGCGCACACTCATAAGGTGGCCATTTTCTGGAATTTCTTTGACAAATTTTCAGCATTGGCATTTTGGGACCTCCCCTCATGAACTGTACAACTGTGATTTTGTTAATCCATCCCAAAAGTTGATTCTGCACAGCGACCACACCATTCTGTGTCACACGTTCAAAAACATGTTCCAGGCAGATGTGCAAAATGACAGCTGTACTGTTCATGAGGAGGTATTAAAAAATGGCAATGTTGAAAATCTGAAGTGAAAATATTAAAAATTGGCAAAGTTACAAGTGTGCGTAGAAACTGCACAATGCACGCTAGTGACGCAGTCAGTTTTGGGAATTTTTTCACCAGATTTGCAACATGGGCTTTTTGGGACCCCACCTCAAAAACATTGGCACTGTCGTTGCGTGAATTGGCCCCGAAAGGTGATTCCGCGCAGAGATTGCAAAATCACCTTTTGGGACTGAGGAAAGAAATGACGGTACCAGTGTTCATGAGGTGGGATTCCAAGAACCTCATGTTGAAAATTTAGTGCCACAATTCCTAAGATTGGCTGAGAAATCAACATAAGTTGAAGGACCCCAATAACTTCCATTATATGGCTTGTCTTGATTCCTTAGATTGCAGTTCGGCCTTGAAGAGTGCAGACGTATCCCCGGTCCAGAGAAGATCACCAATCCCGACCTCTGGAGGGTAAATATGGGTGAGGAGGGGGTACAGGGAGGTGGGTGTGCAGAGGAAGGGTGGGGATGGGAGAGTGGGGAGATGACGAGGGACCATTTTCTTTGTTACAGTAGTGTTGTTTTTTTTGCGTTAGCTTTTTATCTTCCTATGTGCTCCAGCCCAGCCGCTTCTTCAGGCTTTGTGCCAAGGCTGGATCCAAGCCATCTTGCTCCCTGAGCCACCATCTCACATAGCAGCCAGCCCCAGGGTAACCCCACTGTAACCCTTCGTGGGGTGGGTCCCCCTCCCCTGAGGGGGAAGGCACCAGCCAAGGGGCCAGACCAGAGCAATGCTTGGCCCCAGGGTGCTGCTGAGATGGATGTCTGCAGTGCCCTCGGTCTCCACCGGAGGCTGCTGCAGAGTGACGCCGACCCTCTACCCAGCCCAGGAGAGGAGAATAGTCCTACGGATGCTCAATCCCCTCCTTCTTCTGCCAGCCCCCGGTGTCCCAAGTCCGTTCCCAAACCCGGGTTGCAGGCGTGGTTCAAGGTAAGGCACCAATGCCTCAGCCCTCTGCACCACCAGGCCGGCTGTTACAGTGTTTTAAATAAAAAAATAGATGTCGCGGGACAGTTTTCTTCATTTACAGTTTTCACTGTTAAAAAAAAAAGAAATTGGGGGCACGCTGGTAGGCTGGTCTGGTGGTGCTGAGGGTTGAGGTGCTGGATGCCACACCTCACACCACACCAGTGACCCAGGTTCAGGAACTAGCCCAGGCCATCAGGGGTCAGCAGGGGAGGGAGAGGATTGAGCATCCGGAGGACAGCTATCCTCTCCTGAGGGGGTTTGCACTCCTGCTGAATGACTGCCCACAGATGGAGGCCTGGGGGACGTGCAAGTCTGCAGGGCGCACAGAAGGGAGGGTGCTGTGGGACCTCTGTGGATGTGCGTGCACCTCCATGCATGCACGACTGGCATGTGCACCCCAGCAATGGGGATCAGGGAGAAAATGGAGGAAAATGGACCCTCCAGCCACAGGATGAAGCCCAGCTCTCCACATACTCAGCTCCTGGGCTGGACAGAAAGGTAAGACCCGGTAATTCCAGGATGTCAGGGCTGGGGGGAGTCGTTCTGAAGGGGGCACCGGAGGACAGAAGTATAAACACAATATGGAAAAAAAAAAGAAAAAATGTGGGCACACTGGGTGTACTCCCAGTCTGCCACATGAGTTTGGGGGGCCATACATGATGTTGACAGGGGGATTGTGCACCCCCATTGGCAATGGAAGTGGGCTGGGGGGAGACATCCAACACCGGGAGTGGGCATCCTCGTATCTGAAAGATGTAAAAAAAAAAAAAAAAAACACATTTATCTGGACACACTGGAGTGAGCTCCCAGTGTACCACACGAGTTTGGGGGCCATAAATGATGCTGAGAGGGGGACTGGGCACCCCCTTTCAGCAATGAAATTAGGTTGAGGGCATCCAATACCTGGAGTGGGCATCCCAGTGTCGGCAAGATTAAAATAGATTTTATTTATCTGTGCACACTTGGGTGGTCTCCCAGTGTGCCAAATGAGTTGGGGGGGTACACACGGACATGAGGATTGGGCATTTATTTTTATTTATTTTATTTATTTAGTTGTTTAACCAGGTATAGCACACTAAGCTGAAAGCTTTTTTACAGGAGCGACCTGGGAGCACAAGGAAGTTAAGTGACTTACTCAGGGTCACACAGTATGCAAGTGGAAGCTGTGGGATTCAAACCCAGGTTCTGGTCTGCTGGATGTCACCAAATTTGCAGTTCAGAGCCTTAGACCACTGCGCTATACTGCCTATCCCGACATCCCGATGCTGGTGCCAAAATAGGAATTTTGGGGGAAGGGGCAGGATCCTGCATCAACGTTATGAGACTTTTGATGCAGGATACTGCATTAAAAAAAAAAAAAAAAAAACTTGCCAAAGTCAGATTTTCGCATGAAGACGCGAAAGATTTGCGCAAATCTTACTTTCGTAAAGAACACTTAACTTTTCCCATAGGAAATAATGGGAAATTAAAAACTTTAATAACATTTGAACAGATTAATATTTTTTCATCAAACCATCAACAGGCACATCTGTGACCCAATGACTTTCTACCCTGAAAATTTCAGCCTACAACATAAAGCCATTTCTGAGATCAAAGATGACAAAGAAATGTAAAGAAAAAATCTTGATTTTTCTGTTTTTCAGCGCTTTATATCTCGGAAACCACTTGACAGATTCTCACTACATTTGGCAAGTTATGAGACCTGCCCCTAGAGATAATGTGTGCCTAATTACATGCAGATCCGTTGAATGGCTCTAAAGTTATTAAGCTTCAAACTTTGGACTTTAACATAGAAGTGCAGTTTCACCCTAACTATATGGCATGACCTCTCCAGTATAATCTATATAATATATGTATGTATATGTGTGTGTGTGTATATATATATATATATATATTTTAGAGGCAAAAAACTCCGTTTAATGCATTAGTTAGGGTTGTTCCACAGTGACAAAAGTGAGGAAATTCGCTGTTAGGGTTGAAAACCCTAACTCCGAATTCACCCCCCCCCAGCACCACACACACACAGACACACACACACATTCAAGTATGGGGGAGGACCAAGTCAACACAACCAATGACAGACATCCAGCAGCAGGTGACAGAAATAACAAACAATTGTCTAAATGTACTACGAGACATCCCCACCCACCTAACCAGGTACTGCATGCTCAGTGGAGATCAACAGCAAAACTGAGGCCATGTACACCAAACGTACACATCCCTGATTGCAGCTGCACACAACGTACCACACTTAGTAGTTGCATGGCCTTACCTACAGATGCCCCACACCACACCACAACTGGTACTGTGCCGTTATTCAATATAAATGCTGAAGGTGCATGATGACAGTTGTTGAAAGGTTTTAACACTACTGAGTATACATTAATTAAGAGAAGCACATAAATTAACTACAAGACACTAGCATGCTCAAGATAAAAGTAGTGATACATTTAGTAGGTGATTTACATAGTAGTACATTTACTGCAATGGTTTACCCAACATAGAGAGGCTGATGTAAACGTATGGAAAAGCATTGCCTGTTCAACGCTGTGAAATTGGTACTGCCAGTATCACATGCATTCTTACTGATGAAGGTGTACTGCTGATGTACATACATAGACCTTCAGTGTGTTTCAATATTAAAGATGCAGTAAGTATTCTTTGTAAGAAAGATTGTAATTGCATGGATCAGGCCAAGCAACTTCTAAATATCATAGCACTACTGAGCCAACAATGATGTACCTGTATCGGACATGTATATAGGATAGATTTTCCTGTAGGCACTTACTGAGTATGTTGTACCTGATAAAGAAAATCTCATTGCATCTGTGATGACTAACTTATTCAAATAGTAATACATTTGCTATTGCTGCAATGAGTGATCTATGCCACTTATGGACACAGTGTGATTTTTTTAACAGTTGTTTCATACTCAGGCTGTATGCCTACTGTTTGGGTTTGCCACACTTCTGTCACTGATGCTATCAAAGTGATAACTATGTTAATTCTGCTACAACAGGAATCAAGTAGGTATGGTGTAGATATAAACAGAATGTCTTTTAGTATTGATTTAACTCATAATGGGGTAAATGTACTAGGACAGCAGGGGTTATCCTCTATCACTGAGTCTGTCAGTTATAATCACACTAGGGTTTCGATGACTGTAATGATCAAGTTACACTGTTCATCTTCATGAGTTCATATTCACAGCCATTCTCCAGCAACTAGACAGTGTATGGTGTAACTGGGTGGGACACTGTGTTGTAAAGCTGCTGCAGTGCCTAGCAGAGAGAGTATCTACTCATAAAGACAATTAAGCAATAAGGCATGACCAACAGTTATGTTAAATGGTCTGTTAATCACCCTGTAGGGGTTTAATGTTGAATGAGGCATATCCGAAGTGCCACATGTCGCTAGACAGTGATAAACTGACCATTAACATAATACCTGGGAGTAGCTTATTGCTATCATAATAAAACTGTTTTTAAACAACATTAAACCATGTTCATCATATGGTTAGGCTCTACATGTATGTTAATAAAAACTAAACATAAGGCTGTTACAATGTTTACAGTCAATTAGAAAGCTGCATTTCTCAAACCCTTGTTATAATCAGAGATATTATACCTGTACAACTCCTTGGTTTTGCTTAACTCTATTGCTCAGGTGGCCTACAAGTGGGTGTGGTGTGGTGTGGGGCATTGGTAGGTAAGGCCATGCAACTACTAAGTGTGAGTGCGTGTGTGCAGCTGCAATCAGGGATGTATCGTTTGGTGTACATGGCCTCAGTTTTGCTGTTGATCTCCACTGAGCATGCAGTACCTGGTGAGGTGGGTGGGGATGTCTCGTAGTACATTTAGACAATTGTTTGTTATTTCTGTCACCTGCTGCTGGATGTCTGTCATTGGTTGTGTTGACTTGGTCCTCCCATACTTGAATGTGTGTGTGTGTGGCACTGGGGGTGAATTCAGAGTTAGGGTTTCAACCCTAACAGCAATTCCTCACTTTATCGCTGTGGAACAACCTAACTAATGCATTAAACGGAGTTTTTGCCTCTAATATATATATATATATATATATATATATATATATATACACACACATATAGTATATAATATATATATACACACACACACACACACACACTACACTATATATATATATATACATATACATATACATATACATACACACACACACACACATATACACACACACACACACACACATATATATATATATATATATATATATATATATATATATATATATATATATATATATATATATATATATATATATATATATATATATATATATATATACACACACACACACACACACACACACACACACACACACACACACACACATATACATACTCACACATACACACACACACACACATATATATATTTATGGGGATGCAGTCATGCCCCTATAGTTAGGGTTGAGTAGGCACTTCAATGTTAAACTCAAAATTTTGTACTTTAATAACTTTGCAACCGTTCAACGGATTTGCACAAAATTTGGTATGCACTGTCCTGTGAGGAGATCTCTTGATCTGGCCTGTTACATTCTAGTTGGATGTGCAGTTTCTAAGTTAGAGAGGTGAATGAAGCATATTTTCTCTCATTGACTTTGCTGGGATTTTTTCTTTGAATTTGCCTACAGCCCAGATGGTTTAGTTGTATGGTCTGAAATTTTCAGGGCAGAAAGGGACTACCCCACAGATGTGCCTTCTGATAGTCTGGTGAAAAAAGTCAGCATTTTTTAAGTTACTGCAATTTAAAAATTTGAAAAAATAATTTCTGAGCATGCTCAGTAAGCACTTCAAGACAGCTGTATGAAACAAAGTAGGAATCCTGCTTCATATGGGACAATTCCTACTTTGTATGGCCGCCATCTTGTTTTCAGTTTTGCCTGAAAAAAAAATTTGGAAACCTCCCAAAATGATATTCTGGTGAGGAACCAACACATGTAGTTTGCTTATTGGGAACCCTTTAGGTGCATTTTGCACTTTACTGCTGGAAAAATGCCCTTAAAATGGGCTTTTATTTCATTTTTAATTCTTCCTTCATATCCACATAATATAAAGTAGTAGCCTAGTTCGTATGATGAGATACGAACTAGGATCCTAGCTCATGAGCCGAAACTCCCAGAATATTTATTTTATTGAAAAAAAAATGTTTCTGCTGACATCGGGGTGCCCAATCCTCATGTCGGCACTAGATAACACTGTCTATAACTAAACATATGGCTGACATCGGGGTGCCCAATCCCTGTGTCGGCAGTAGTTCTCCCCCCCCCCCAAGGTGGGACACTGGGGAGCCCACTCCCAGTGTCCCCAGTTTAATCATACCCCCAACATCACCAGTATTGTCAGACACTAGGGCACCCACCTCCAGTGTCCTGAAATGTTTAATTTTATATAACTGAAAAAAGAAAGCAGTCCCCCTACATCTTTTTTTTAAATTTCATTCTGTGAAAAAGAAAACAATCCCTCGTTGTCTCCCCTTCCCCCACCCCAATCCTCCCACTGAGCAACCCACCACTCCACACACCCCTTGCCATATACTTACCATTGGAAATCCTCTTCTACCATCTTCTGTGGACCGGGACACATCTGCACTCTTCAGATTCAAACCGCAAACTGAAGAATCAAGCTAAGTGCCTTATAATGGCTGTTAACGGTGTTTTGAACTTATGTTGATATCTCGGTTGTTTTTCATTATTTTTACACCAAATTTTTAACTTTGCCCTTTTGGGGCCCCACCTCATGAACACTCAGTTCCAAAAGTTGATTTTGCGGTCACTGTGCAGAACCACCTTTCAGGACTGAATAACAAAATGACAGTGCCAGTGTTCATGAGGTGGGGTCCCAAAAGGGCCATGTTGAAAATCAGGTGAACAAATTCTTAAAAATGGCTGTGTTACAAGTGTATGTTGTGCAGTTTTTAGGCAGGTGAATAACTTTGGTAATTTACAATATTTTGACTCCAGATTTTCAACATACTCATTTGTCATACCACCTCATGAACAGTACAGCTGTCATTTCTCACATCTTGCCAGAAATGTGTTTTTGCACCTGCGGGGCAGAATGCTGTAGTTGCTGTGCAAAATTATCTTTCAGGACCAGTTAACAAAATAACAGTGCCAGTGTTCATGAGGTGGGGTCCCCAAAAGGCCATTTTGGCAATTTGGTGAAAAATTCTGAAAAATGCCTGAGTTATATGCGCCCATTGAATTTATTCTACGCACAATCATAACTTTGGTACTTTCCTGCACAATTCTCAACATAGCCATTTTTTCACACCAGCTCATGAACAGTACAGCTGTCATTTTCCACATCCTGCCTGAAATGTGTTTTAGCACCTGTGGTGCAAAATGGCATTGCAGCTGCACATAATTATGTTTTGCCTTGCATTTCACAATTTCTGTGTTCCAGGGTATATAAGGTGGGGTAATAAGATAGCTATGCTGACAATTTGGTCAATGTTGTTTGGCACATGGAATCACAAGTCCCTCTGGGCCCTACGCTTTCACACCTACTTGCATATGCGCCTCTATGGCGGGATTGGCCCTGCACTCCCACAGTAAAATAAGGATACTAATAGACTATCTCAATAAGAAGAGAAATTCATGGGGTCACGTGATGGCAGCCTAGCAAGAAGCAGCAAGCTTACATTGCTCCACTCCTCTCCCTGTCAAAACTACGGCTGTTTATCCCACTACTCACTAGAAATCACTTGAAACTGACTACAACACTGTTCGTCAACTACCAGGAGACTCCAGATGCCTTACCATGGAGGTTTACATGCACAAAGCACCACCTAAACATACTCCACCACCATCACCTGAGAAAGATCAGGCCCAGAAGTGGCCTAAACAGGCTATTACTAAATCTACCTCGTGATCCACAGCACTGACTGAGGAGAGATTTTTAGAAATAATCATGCCTCTGCAGAACACGATTGCGGACATATCAACAGAGCTGCATAGCATCAAAACCTCTACCGACTCACCAAATCTCAGAGCTGGGAACTCGGAAACTCATTTTGTTTCCCTTGAGAAAAAAGCTGACAAGGCTGAGCTGGATCACACTAACAGGTGAATCAAGAAGCTCGAGGAAAAACTGGAGGACCTGGAAGGGTGAAGCAGATGGAACAACATTATCATCATCTTTGGGATTCCAGAGAAAGAAGAAGGCACTTCCCCAATATTTGTTACAGAAAGTCTGCGAGAAAATCACCAGTCCCTCCCCGAATGGAACAACTTATGTGGTTGAGAGAGCCCACCGGGCGCTTCGCCCCCTTCCTCCACCTGGCTCACCACCCAGACCGATCATCTGCAAGCTGCTTAATTATTTGGACTAGCAACGTATTCTTGCCCAAGTAAAATCTCTGCAAAAGTTCTGTGGGAAGGTAAGAAGATTAGGATAACCCAGGATTTGCCGCAATCCATTTGGGTGAAGCGCCAAGAGCTACATCCTCTCGTCTCCAAACTAATTGCAGCTGGGAAGTAGTTTAGAGTCAAGTATCCAGTGCTTTTACAAGTTAAAATAAATGAGCAGTGGCTATCGTTCGAAAGTCATGATCAATCCCAGACTGAGCTTAAGAAGCTGCTTCCAGATCTATATAAGTGAGTATGTTTGAATCTTCGCACTGTATTTGTCTGGCGTAATCGGGTTATAGTAGACATGAGTGCTACGGGACAGATTGAAATTATCCATCACCATCTAGATTGAGGTCTGAACAATCCTGGTTTGAATTTCAATCTTTCAGGATCCCTTCAGCATCATGGCAATGCGGGGTTCAGTTTTACAGCGAATTTGTCCTGCTGGTATATTGGGTAAGCCTTTTCTAATCAGATTCCGTCAGTTTTCCTGTTATTCAGATGCTGAATACTCATTCTATATATTGCCTAGCTCAGTTTCTCCACTTCCTTATTTTGAGGTAAATCTAGACGAGGTGTGCTGGATTCAGCTGTTTATTTCAGCAACCTACCATTCTGTGATGCTATCCACACTTACAACTGGTTCATTGACTTAAGGAATATCCTTTGTAACTGGACAAGCAACAAAAGTAACTGCAATGGCTCAGAACGTTCTCGGATATTAGAGAATGTGATTAAAGAGTTGTTTTAACTGTATAATTTGCTGGCAAGTTCGTCCAGTTCACATAGTCTGCTGTTAATGTCAAAGCCAGAGTCTAAATATTACTACATCTGCTATATTTGCTAGATGCATGCAATCTTGAGCAGCATGTTGATATTTGCATTTTTTTTTCTTAGCCACTAGATGGTGGAATTGCATTGGGAACCAAATTGTTGTACCAACGGTATGCCTGTTATGGACATTCTTGATTTAGCAAAAGAATCATTTAAAATGTATATTAATAGTGGACAGACGAATACGAGATTACTGTAGTTAGTTAGAGGTTAATTAAGTACGTGAACGAGTAGTGAAGCTGGAAAGGTATATTCTGGCTTTTGATAAGGTAATTTTTGGTGTTATTAAAATGCCACTAATTTTCATAAAATATTTCATTACCAGGAGTGGGTCGGGAGGGCTAATTGCTTGGCTGTGCTGAGACGTCACCTGACAGGAGTAATATGCCAGTGCAGTTTAAAGAACTGGGGTTAGAAAGCAGGGTTTTTGATCATTATATTGAAATGTTTAAATGGGGTTTGGGGTGAATTGGGGCATGGGGGGTTAATAACTTTTTCTGTTATATCATTGTGGGTGGAACCAAGTGTCAGAGTTATGAAAAGATCTGTATTTCTGATTACTACTGGTTTGTTCAGTTTGGTCATATTCTTTAGCAAATGTCTAGTATGCTTAATATCTTTAGTGGAATATCAAGGGAGTTCATGACAGATGTAAAAGACAGGTGGTTTGGAAACATCTGCTATCACTGAAAACTGACATAGTGTGTCTGCAACAGACTCACCTTAGAAAAGACGATGCTTCCTTACTTTGTAAACAAATGGTTGGGCAGGCATTTGGGGCAGGGATATCCACCAATAAAGGAGGAGTGGCTATCTTAATTAATAAAACTACTCCATTTAAACTAGAACAAGAAATATGGGATATTAATGGACATTATATATTACTTAAAGGGCTACTAACCTCACAGCAAGTATTGCTGGGATCTGTATACGGTCCGAATCTGGATTCCCCCCAATTTTTTTACACATCTCCTTAACTTAGTAGTTACTAACACACCCAGAACATTTTTTTAGGAGGGGATTGGAACATCACACCCCAATTGCAGTTGGACAGATCTGACAGCAAGAGAACTGGTTTATCACCAGCTCAAAGGGAGCTTAAGGAACTTATGGAGGGAGCGGGTTTGATAGACATGTGGAGGGTCTTAAATGCAGATTCCCGACAATTTACCTTTTTCTCTGCCCCACTCCGAACATGTTCAAGGATTGATTATTTTCTAATCAGTTCACATACCCTTCCAGGTATTATTGTTGCATATATTCATACTCGAGTAATATCGAATCATTCTCCGGTCTCCCTCACTTATTCACTAGGACCTGGGAAAAGGAGAGACTTCCTCTGGTGCTTCAACAACAAACTCCAAGTCCCAAACATTTGTGACCACCTTAAAAAAAATTATTTTCCACTTTTTAAGTAATAATATTAGCTCAGTTGCCAAAATAGACATTGTTTGGGCAGCTTTAAAATGTACCTTAAGAGCTGAATGCATTCGTTTAGCAACCACCAGACTTAAAAAGTTTAAAGCTCAAGCCCAGGATCTTTTAGACTCCATTAAGGCCATCAAACATAATATTAGCTGTCGTTCGGTGGAGAAGGATTGGGTTCAGTTGCATAAACTGCAGGCTTAATTCTCAGCTCTTATGTCCCAAAAGGCTGAGCTCTCTCTTAAGAAAACCAAACTCAAATACCTAGAATCTGGAGAAAGAGCAAGTAAGTTAGTTGCTATCCAGATTAAACAAATAGAAATAACAAGATTTATATCCGCACTACGACCAACACAGGAGAGTGCTATAACCAATGATCTGAGAGAAATTGCCTCTGGCTTTCAGCAATACTTCCAAGCCTTTTATGTAATTCCAACATTAGAAGAAACAGTACCAGAGGACATTGAGAGGTATTTAGATTTGGTCACCCTTCCCGTTATTACCAAGTGACTCCTCCCTTCTAGATCATTCCATTCAGGAATGGGAAGTCAAGCAAGCAATCACACAGCTCTCCCCTGATAAATCTCCAGGGCCAGATGGCCTTTCAGCTAATTTATATAAAACTTTCTCTAGGGAGCTCACATCATTTTTGACAAAGGTTTTTAACTCCTGGCATGAGTATGGTTTTTCTGAAAATAACTTTCTCGAGGCACTCATCACTCTAATTCCCAAGTCAGGCCGTGATCCACTGTATCCTGAAAATTATCATCCCATATCACTTTTAAACATAGATATTAAAATATTAGCCAAAATTCTAGAAAATCGATTAGGGCCCGTGATGGGTAAGCTCATCAGTGATGAACAAGTGGGGTTTATGGCTGGTAGATCTTCTAATGATCATGTACGTAGATTACTTCATTTAATAGCCCACACCAAGAACTCAGATACTCCAGCTGCTCTCCTTGCATTAGACGCAGAGAAAGCATTCTACCAGGATTTTCTTTTCGCTACCCTGTCACGTTTTGGCTTTCCACCAGGGTTCACAAAATGGATTAAGTTACTATATACCTTTCCGACAGTCAGAGTCTGGTGTAATAGGGTCCTTTCTAAATCATTTCCTCTATCTCGTGGTACCAGACAGGGATGTCCTCTCTCCCCCCTTCTTTTTAATCTCTATCTGGAGCCACTGATTTGAAGATCACTATCTTCCCACAATATCCAAGGTATTTCAGTTGGTAGCAAACGACGTCTTATTTCAGCTTAAGCTGATGATTTGTTGTTACATGTTGAGAATCCTGCGACTAGTATACAAGCACTACTGCAAGAAATTGAGCATTTCTCAAAGGTATCCTATTATAAACTCAATCTCTCAAAAACTAAACTTTTCTCTTTAAATGGGAGATGCTTGCCAAGTGAAATAGGGGATAATGGCTTGAACTGGGAACCTAATTCCCTGACATACCTGGATATTAAAGTCTCAAGAGAAATGGCAATAATGGTAAAGGAGAACCTTACTAAATTACTAAATACTATAAAGATTGACCTGGAGAGATGGAAGATGTTACCTATATCTCTTTGGGGCAGAATTCTCACAGCTACCTCAGATTCTTTATCCCCTAAATATGCTAGGGTTTTATCTGCCTAAATCATGATTCTCCAATTTGCAAAAATTATTAAATCAATACATACGGAAAGGGAGTTAGAAGAACTTATTCTAAACTTACAGCTTCAAAACTACGTGGTGGTCTTTTCCTCCCGTCTTTCTTTAAATACTATGTGGCAGCTCATATTAGAAAATTGGCATATTGGGTCCGTTCATTAAATACAGCAGACTCTGATTCATACTTGCCCCTCTGGATAGCAATTGAGGAAGTCCTAGAAACATAGAAACATAGAATTTAATGGCAGATAAGGACCGCTTGGCCCACCTAGTCTGCCCATTTCCCTACCTAACTGATAAGCTGCAGATCCTAGTTAACCAACAGCCTTCTTCCTCCTACCCCCACTAGAATTGCCTTATGTCTGTCCCATGCATTCTTGAATTCCCCCACTGTTTTTAACTCTACGACCTCCTCAGGAAGGCTGTTCCATGTATCCACAACCCTCTTTATGAAGAAATACTTCCTCACATTACCTCTGAGCCATCCCCCCTCTATCTTCAAATTGTGCCCCCTTGTTTTTGCACATCTCTTTTTCTGAAAGATGCTACCTATTTGGACTTTTGTTGATTCCCTTTAGGTATTTGAATGTTTCTATCATATCCCCCCTCTCCCTCCTTTTCTCGAGGCTGTACATCTTTAGCTCCTTTAGTCTTTCTTCATATGTCTTCTGATGCAGACCCTGCATCATTTTGGTTGCCCTCCTCTGGACAGCCTCAACCCTGTCTATGTCTTTGTGGAGATGGGGTCTCCAGAACTGTATACAGTACTCCAGATGTGGTCTTACCAACTGTCTGTACAGAGGGCCAACAACTTCCTGTTTTCTACTGGTGATGCCTCTCCCTATGCATCCCAGTATCCCCCCAGCCCTACTTACTGCCTTCTCACATTGCTGGCCCACCATTAGGTCATCTGATATGACTACCCCCAGGCCCCTTTCCATTTTTGTTGTTGTCAGTATCTCACCCCCCATTGTGTACTCTTCCCCTGGGTTTTTGTTTCCCAGGTGCATTACTTTGCACTTTTTGCATTGAATCTAAGCTGCCATACATTTGACCATTCCTCCAACCTTGCCAAGTCCCTTTTCATCCTTTCCACCCCATCTTGTGTATCAACCCTGTTGCAGACCTTTGTGTCATCTTCAAAGAGACATACTTTCCCTTCCAGTCCCTCTGCAATGTCACTTATAAAGATATTAAAAAGGACCAGCCCCAGTACTGAACCCTGCGGTACCCCACTAGTAACCCTCCTTTCTTCACTGTGGACTCCATTTATGATGACCCACTGTGTCCTGTTGTCCAACCAGTGTTTTACCCAGGCTACCACCCTAGGACCAACTCCCAGGCTGGCTAATTTGTTTATTAGTCTTTTGTGTGGGACTGTGTCAAATGCCTTGCAGAAGTCTAGGTAGGTCATGTCCACAGCCCTTCCCTGGTCTACTGCTTTGGTCACCCAGTCAAAGAAATTAATTATATTTGTCTGACATGACCTTCCCACTGTGAATCCATGCTGCCTTAGGTCCTGTGCCCCACTGGCCTCTAGGTACTCAACAATTCTTTCCTTCAGAAGTGATTCCATCATTTTCCCTACCACTGAGGTCAAACTGACAGGCCTGTAGTTTCCTGCCTCTGTCTTGCTCCCACTTTTGTGAAGGGGAACCACATCCACCATCCTCCAGTCCTCAGGTACCACACCATCCTCCCATGATTTATTAAAAAGGGTAGTCAGTGGTGTTACTAGTTCTTCCCTTAGTTCTTTTAGAATTCTGGGATGAATCCCATCAGGCCCCATTGCTTTATCCACCTTCAGTTTTAAGAGTTCTTTCAGAACCCTTTCTTCTGTGAAAGGACTAATATCAACCCCCTATCCAGAGTGCTTCTATTGACTGGATTTGGTATTTCCCCCTGCATTTCCATTGTGACTACTGAGCAGAAGTATTCGTTCAGTATCCCTGCTTTTTCACTGTCGCTTTCTGCCCAACCACCTTCCTCTTTGTTCAGCTTCAGTATCCCTGCCTTAGTCTTTCTTTGCTCCCTAATGTACTGTACCTATAAAAGGTTTTATCCCCCTTCTTAACTGAGTTGGCTATCTTTTCCTTGGTTTGGGCCTTTGCTATTCTGACTGCCTTACCCGCTTCCTTCTGCTTTAACTGGTACAGTTCTCTGTCCTGCTCCTTCTATGTTTCCTATACTTCCTGAATGCTATCTTTTTACCTTACCTTCCCTACTTCTTTTTGAGAACCATAGTGTTTTTTTCTTTCATTTGATTTGTTTATTTGCTTCACACAAAGACTTGTTGCCTCTGTGATGGCGGTTTTGATGTTTCCCCATTGTTGCTCCACCCACCTTCTTGCCTGTTTGCTGAGTGCTTTTCTGAAGCACTCTCCTCTTTTGACAAAATCAGCACTCCTGAAGTCCAGTACCTTCACTTTTGTGTGGCTTGACTCTACAGCTAAGTTTATTATGAACCACACTGTTTGGTGGTCACTTGTTCCCAGATGGCTACCCACTTCAAGATCAGAGATCCTCTCTCCATCCCCATTTGAGAGTACCAGGTCTAAGATTGCTCTCTCCCGAGTGAGTTCCAAAACTAGCTGTCTGAGGCATGCCCCCTGTAGGGCATCGAGAATGGCACTGCTCTTGGATGTGGCTGCAGCAAAAGTGCACCAGTCAACATCTGGCATATTCAGTCCCCCGTCAGCAATATCTCCCCTTTCTCTGCCATCCCAAGGATGCCTTCTATCATTTCCTTGTCCATTTCCTCCCCCTGAGACGGAGGTCTGTATACAACCCCTGTGCAGATTGTGGAGCCATTTCCAGTCTCCAGGGTGACCCACAGTGCCTCCTCTCCTCCCTGTTTACCCTTTTGTTCTGTTGCTTTTATTCCTTCCCTTACATAGAGAGCTACTCCTCCTCCTTCTCTTCTTCCCTCCCTGTTCCTCCTGTAGATTGTGTACCCTGATATGTTGACATCCCAGTCATGGTTCTCTGTGTACCATGTTTCTGTGACTGCCACAATATCCAGGCATCCCTCTTCCATCAAGGCCACCATTTCAGGGAGCTTTTTACCTAGACTACGAGCATTGGTACTCATTACCCTCCATTTTTTTGCCCCATCTCTGTCCCTACTGCCTTTGTCTTTTTCTCCATTTACCCCTGCTCTTCTTCCTATTGACTGCTCTGTTTTGGTGTTTACATCACTAAGTGCTCCTGCACCCTTCCAGCTCTTGTCTACTCTTCTCCAGATGGTCTCTCAAAGCCTTACACTAGGTTCAGACTTCTCTGAATATAGACTGGCATAAATCTTTGATGCAGCCCCTGTTGTATAATCCACATCCGCAAATCCAAAATGCTCCTATGCCCTGCACATTTTGGGCCCATTTGGTAGGGCTTAAATTAGGAGACATTGCTCCCCATGGTAGGATCTTATCTTACTCACAATTTTATCATAATATTCCCTCCGCAAGTGGGAACGCTTTCAAATACTGGGAAGTTAGACAAGCTGTGATTGCTTTGTAAAAAAACCAGTGGGTGTAGAATCTGCAAGGATATAATTATCCTCTCTTTTGCAGACAGCCGACCAACCTCACTCTGTTTCTAGGGTATATAAGGAATTGCAAGTCCTTAACCAATTGTTGCCTCAGGGAACTTGATTCTATTGGGTTCATAAATTGTCTCTTAAAGATGATCTGATTTTCTGGCAACAAATTTGGTGTAACACATATAAGTTTATAAAACAGGATAGACTCAGGTTACTGCAATATAACATCATGCACAATCGTTACTTTACTCCGGTTAAGTTAAATAGGTTTGGGAAGCTTTCCTCCTCACAATGTCATCGGTGTAAAGATGATTATGGGGATCTATATCACATGATATGGGCTTGTCCAAAGGTCCAGATATTCTGGAAAGCTATACAAAGCTCATTAGATTCCCATTTGGGATTAGACCAATTTTTTTTTTTGCCTGAAATCGGTTTACTTAATTATTTCCCTTCAGAGATAATTAGACAATGGAAAGCTTACATGGCTATCATATCAGTTGTGGCCAAGCTGATAATCATGAGACATTGGACAGATGACTCTACCCCCTCCATCCTTGAATGGCATAGAGAAATCCTGTTGGCCTTACAACTTGAGAGGCATATAGCCAAGATGAATGATAGGCTGCAGTCTTATCTAACTAAATGGGGTAACCTGGATGCCTTATTTGCAACATGGAAGCCTTAAGAAATTCATAATCTGGGTTAATTGTAAAGGTTCTTGCCTTTTCTGTGTTTCATACTTTCCTTTTCTTATTACTTATCTGGATTTCTATACTTGGTTCTATTGGGGTAGGTGTTGGGTATGGGTTTTGAAATGTGGTAACAATGTTTTATAGTGCTTGATACTGTGGATGATAAGGCCTCATAGTTATATGTCAACCTTTAGTTTTGTAATATGAGGCTTACATGTCCATTTGAATATTATTGTATTGTGGTGTTATGAATAAAGCATATTAAATAACAAAAAAAAGAAAGGAAATTAATTAAAAAAAAAACTCCATTAATGCATCAGTTAGGAAATTCGAACTTAGGGTTACTAATCCTACCACCCCACCTCCACCCTCCCACCCTCCACACACCAACAGGCATCAGGGTGTGCCTTGGGGTCATCTGCCCTAACTCACCCCATTCCAGGTGTAAACAAGCCGATATGGTACAGTATTGGGAGAATGGGGTGAGAATCAAATCTGATGACCCCAAGGCTACCTGTTTCCTGATAGTGTTTGGAAGAATGAGGATGAAGATGAGGTTGGTAACCCTCAGTTCAAATTTCCTCACTTTTGTCACTGTAATAGAAACCTTAACTGATGTGTTATAGGAGTTTTTTGATATATAAACTGGGGCTGGTGATCTGTGGGGAGGGGGAACCACTAGACACCATGGAGAGATCGGAGGTGGTGTTGAGGGGATTCCCCATTTGTAACCTCTACTTGCTTTTTTTTTTTTTTTTTTTTTTTTTTTTTAAAGTGCAGTCTGCACTTAGAAACCCCCAAATCAAAGTGAAGTCACAAATGGCACATTTCAGATAATTTTAAAAAATTGCGCAAAGTGCTCCACAAGGTGAAATCTGTGACTTTGCGGCATGTTCGCCTGTGGAGTAAAACTTTGCTGCCTCTAATAGGGAGTGGGATTTTTAGCAGGAGGATGGAGATGGTGTTGCAACTGTATCTGTCACTAGTGAGACCCCACCTAGAGTACAGTGTCCTGTTCTGGAGGCCGCATCTCTGCAAAGGACATTGACAGGATGGAAGCAGTTCCGAGGAGGGCTACTAGAATGGTGTGGGGGATGCACAAGAAGCCAAATGAAGAAACATGTAGTCACTGGAGGAGAGGAGAGGAGAGGAGAGGAGAGGAAGAGGGGACATAATTGAGACCTGATAGTACCTCACAGGGGTGAGCCAGATGCAAGCGAGGAGTCTCTTTCAGAGGAGGAAAATTTCCAGAAAATGGGGGCATGCAGTGAAACTTGAGGGGGGAGTTTAAGAGAGATGTGAGGAAATACTTCACAGAAAGGGTGGTGGATGCCTGGAACAGCCTGCCAGAAGAGGTGGTGGGGGAAAAAACAGTGGGGAGCGTCAAGCACACGAGGGATTGGTAAACGGATATAATAAGTAGAGGAACAGGAGACAGGAGGAATGCCAGTGACCAAATGGGATTCAAGGTGTTGGAATAGGCAGGAAAGAAATGACAGAATGGATGGGCATACCTGTCCTTTTCTGCTAACAAATGTTACATTTCTATGAAATATATCTTCATTGAAAGGAAGGTAGATGCATGGAACTGCCTGCCAGTCAAACTGGTAGAGGCTGGAACGGTGGAGGGTTTCAAACATGCATAGGATAAACATAGGAGTATATCGGATCAGAGGCAAGGAAGATGTAGGATCTCCAGAGACTAGACAGGGTTTGCAGAGGTAGAATAGACAGGGAACACTTGGGCAGGCTGGATGGGCCAAGAGATCCTTTCTGCTGACAAATTCTGGGTTTCTACATTTCTGTGAAACCAACAATATAAATAAAACTAAAACATTCTTGCTCAGTGGGGACTGCAGGCATGAAATACAGTGCAAAAGTGTTAGTACTTAGGTAGCAAGTATAGTGGTGGCACCATTATGGGCTAGATGTGAAGAGCTAGAGATGGCAGGATACAGACCAATTAGCTTGCAAAGCAAATGCACACATCTGAAGTGAGAATAACGTTTTTTAGGAAATTGTGAAAGTTAATTGCCTAAAGTTGAGAGGAAGCATATTTCAGATGTGGGGTTGTGACATATATGTATATAATTTCTGTACAAAAAAATGTTTCATCATGGACCTGTGTTTAACTGTATTAGTCAACCGCAGAGGTACCAGCCAAACTTCAGAATGTGCCTAACTTTATTATAGCCTGAAATACTGTTCTTTAGTGAGTATGTGCTAGGGGACTCTAGTTCTCAAGCTCAGAAAGTGACTCCTTTAATACACTGTCTCGTGTCCCTCCAGAAGGACATACTGGTGTAAGATGACATGAGTTTTATTTTACTATTTTGGCTAGGAAAGACACACTAAGCTGAAGCTTGTTTCCAGGTGCATCCTGGGAGCACAAGAACGTTAAGTGGCTTGCTTATGGTCACACAGTATGCAAGTGGTGGCTGTTGGATTCAAATCCAGTTCTCCAGGTCTGCAGCTCAGTGCTCTTAACCACTACACTAAATTGCCTCCCCACATAACTTAAAACACAACTGTAACTCTTGACTGAGACACACTCTGATCTTTTGAGTATAAGGAAAGGGAAGAAATGGGAGCAATCCACACTCCCAAAGGTGCTACTGTCTATATCAAATCAGAATAAAAAAAGTAAGAGTACACACAGCAAATACATGCTATAGTTATTTGTTAGTGCACAAGCTCAGAAATAGCTGACCGGCACTCCTACACATCGCCTCCTAAATGTGGCTTTGTCAAGGGGCAATTCTTGAAGATTGGGGGGGGGGGTTGTTTGCTATGATTAGTACAAAATCCATGACTATTTATAGATAGTTATAGGAAATCATGTAATATTATTACAATTACAAGAAGGGTGTCAAATCCCAATCTTCGTTCAGTCGTTTTGGTTTGAGGCTATTTAAGTTGAAAATCCAAAATGTCTTCCTCTGAAACAGCCTCTGTCCCCACCCCCTTACTTCTGTCTGTTGATCTATGCATAGTGGAGTTATATAACGTTCATGGTTATATTTGCAAAATGTGAAAAATCTGAGAAGTTTGAAAAGTTATGCTACCATAAACTTTTCAATAGAGTATAAAATGTGAACTGTATTTGAAAGGTTCTGGATTTAATATTTGCTGTTTAAATGCCCCCAAAAAGCACTATCCAATATTTGTACCTTATTTGCACTATGGGATTTGCACATTTATAAATGTATTTTGTGTAGGTGTAATTTTTTCATGTATTTATATATGATAGCACTGTACACCCTTTTATTATACACTTAAATTTCTTTCTTAAAGTGTAAGGGGTCAAGCAAGAATGTCATGGTAACTTTCCATATAAATGTCAAAATGGCTGATCTTTATGGCATTACGCCTGACACCTTTTAAAAAGGGCTCACTCAGCTTGAACTCGCGTCCCGATGAAGCTCTAATGAGCAAAGCGCCAGGGCACCTTGTGGGTTTTTGTATCCTGCTCTGTCCAACATCTGCCTGAGTAATTAACTCAACAGATTTTTGCTAGCAAAGCAAACAAAAGTCTCTGCAGTGTGCTCTGCTTCTTTGTCTGCCCAATTTTTCAGAGTACCTGACATGACCCAGGGACTAATTCACTATGCAAACTCCCTGGTGTGGGAAAAAATCTCTGCCCCTGTGAAAATATCTCAGCATTTTATGTGCACAAGCAGCATTGTCCTTTTTACGGCTTCAGGGGGAAGAGCCCTACAGACATCTTGCTATCACTAGGAAACAAACTCTGGTGTGAGCCAATAGGGCTGCAGGTGAGGAATTTGGGGGTAAAAATATGGAAAATTAGTTGTTTTTTTTTTTTTTAATATGTTTGCACCAGATGTGCAACAAAGCCTTTTTAAGAAATTGCCTTAAAGAAGGGCAGAGGAAATGTTCAACTCCTGGCCAAAAGGTGAGTTTGCACAGGGGTCTGTGAAATCATCTTTCTGGATGTAAAAAAACCATAATTTGAAAAATGATAGCTGTCACACACATGCATATCGAAAGGGTTGTCGCATAATTACTAGACTGCCTCAAACATACTGTACCTCCACTGAATTGCAGCTCCATTCTCACAGGCAACAGTGAAGCTATCACCAGTACAACTAGCATGTCAAATATTAAACAACAGAAAGCTGAAACATATCCAAAGGAAGCACTGGAACAACTGACTAATACTACCCTAAAAGCAGTGCCAAATGAAAGCAACATCCATTCCTTCAACACGACCAGTATTCCAGGACAATTTCAGATAACAACATTCAATATTCACAGACTTGTGGATTTTAATACTTATTATTAGCAACATTTAAGCCAATTGCTTTGTTTCAATGATTTTCAGGCTCTGATTTTTGCTTCACTACGGTCACTCCTATATGAGGCATTTATTATGCTAACTACAACAATAACAAAAAATTCCCAGCAAACTGCAGACTCGAGTGTTAACATAGTTCTCCTGCAGAAAATGCTTTTCACACTAAACTGTGCATTATACTGTAGCAGTTTTTTTTGGCAAATATAAATGTTTTTAATATGGGTCCCTGATTTCTGGCCATCTGACCCTGATATTTGAAGCTTTGTTCATGATTTGCAAGGCCTGAGGGTCAGCAGCCTGAAATACAACAAAAAGAAAAACAGATACATTGATATTTTGCCTGAAATGCGTCACTCTATAAAAACTATATGCTCATGATTTCTTTTCTGCTAAACAATACTGCTACTTTAATGTTTCTGAAGTTAACCCACTTTAAAAACACATCTTAAGAATAGGCTAACTATGGAACCATTATGGTCAAGAGGCCTTTTCTCAATGAATCCTTTGGGTTAGGTTAACATAGAAACATAGAATTTGATGGCAGATAAGGACCGCTTGGCCCTCCCCATCTGCCAATTTCCCTACCTAATGGATAAGCTGCAGATCCTAGTTAACCAGCAGCCTACTTCCTCCTACCACCCACTAGAATTGCCTTATGTCTGTCCCATGCATTCTTGAATTCCCCCACTGTTTTTGACTCTATGACCTCCTCAGAAAGGCTGTTCCATGTATTCACAACCCTCTCTGTGAAGAAATGCTTCCTCATATTGCCTCTGAGCTGTCCCCCCTCTATCTTCAAATTGTGCCCCCTTGTTTTTGCACATCTTTTTTTCTAAAAGATGCTACCCTCTCGGACTTTATTGATTCCCTTGAGGTACTTGAAAGTTTCTATCATGTTCCCCCCCACCCCCTTCTTTCCTTGAGGCTATACATTTTTAGTTCCTTTAGTCTTTCTTCATATGTCTTCTGATGCAGATCCTGCATCATTTTGGTTGCCCTCATCTGGACAGCCTCCACCCTGTCTATGTCTTTGCAGAGATGGGGTCTCCAGAACTGTACACAGTACTCCAGATGTGGTCTTACCAACTGTCTGTACAGAGAGCCAACAACTTCCTGTTTTCTACTGGTGATGCCTCTCCCTATGCATCCCAGTATCCCCAACCCTCCTTACTGCCTTCTCACATTGCTGGCCCACCTTTAGGTTATCTGATATGACTACCCCAGGTCCCTTTCCATTTTGTTGTTGTCAGTATTTCCTCCCCATTGTGTACTCTTCCGCTGGGTTTTGCTTCCCAGGTGCATTACTTTGCATTTCTTTGCATTGAATCTAAGCTGCCATACATTTGACCATTCCTCCAACCTTGCTAAGTCCCTTTTCATTCTTTCCACCCCACCTTGTGTATCAACCCTGTTGCAGATCTTTGTGTCATCTGCAAAGAGACATACTTTCCCTTCCAGTCCCTCTGCAATGTCACTTATAAAGACATTAAAAAGGACTGGCCCCAGTACTGAACCCTGTGGTACCCCACTAGTAACCCTTCTTTCTTCACTGTGGACTCCATTTACTATTACCTGCTGTGTCATGTTGTCCAACCAGTATTTTACCCAGGATACCACCCTGGGACCCACTCCCAGGATGGCTAATTTGTTTATTAATCTTTTGTGCAGGACTGTGTCAAACACCTTGCTAAAGTCTAGGTAGGCCATGTCCACAGCTCCTCCCTGGTCTACTGCTTTGGTCACCCAGTCAAAGAAATCAATTAGATTTGTCTGACATGACCTTCCCACTGTGAATCCATGCTGCCTTGGGTCCTGTGCCCCACTGGCCTCTAGGTACTCAACAATTCTTTCCTTCAGAAGTGATTCCATCATTTTCTCTACCATTGAGGACAAACTGACAGGTCTGTAGTTTCCTGCCTCTGTCTTGCTCCCACTTTTGTGAAGGGGAATCACATCCACCCTCCTCCAGTCCTCGGGTACCACACCATCCTCCTATGATTTATTAAAAAGTGTAGTCAGTGGTGTTACTAGTTCTCCCCTTAGTTCTTTTAGAATTCTGGGGTGAATCCCATCAGGCCCCATTGCTTTCTCCACCTTCAGGTTGACATATATAAATCATTTTGATACAAACAGTTGCCTAAATATTGGTCAACAGACATCAGTTAAGCAATAATCCAGGACCAGGTGTGAGTTACGCTGGCATTTACCTACACCTTTTGTGGTTTGGTCAGAAGGCCACATGTACAGTGACCAAATCCATACTAGAAATGGATATGTCCCAGCATAACCCACAACCTGGAGTGGATTATTGTGATTATAAAATGTGAAGATTACATAAAATAAGCAATAAAAAAACCAAAAAATGTTTTATGTTTTTTTTTTGTGGTTTAATATTATCATAGAAATATTCTTCTGCTGTCTATTTAGGAAACTGCAGACGTGTGTGTGTGTGTGTATATATATATATCTCCAGACTCTATAAACATTCAGACATGCTCAGCACTCATAGTGCTTTGCTGCTGGATAGACTATGGTTGAAGAAGTTGCACCTTCCATCCTGCTGCTGTGATTTTTCCCCATAGGGTAGTTTTTTCATCTTTATTTGCTGGGTGAGCCCCACCCTTTTTATTTTGTTTGAAGTGGTGTGTGTGAGAGAGAGCGAGAGAGAGACAGAGCGCAGTGGCGTTATGAGAGGAGCAGTTGTTTTGGGAGAGTGAGGCTTGTAAGAAACAGAGGCAGTGTGAAAGAGTGATGGGTGCTGAGAGAGAGAGAGAGAGAGAGAGCAGTGGAACAGTCTTTGGTTGGGTATCACAGCAGCTTGGTCAGGGGAAAAAATGGAATCTGTGGGTTTAGTAATCTGGCTGAATCAAAGGCCAACAGTGGCATAATAGCAAAATGTAAAAAGCAAGAAAGAGGGACAGAATTAAGTAGATGTGCACAGGAACCTACAAAGTAAATGTAGCTGTGGTTTATATACAGTCAAACTCTGAGATGTACTACATATGAAATGACTCTGAGTGTCCCTGTGTAAATGCTTCTAGTGGAAGCCAGTAGCCCTGTGTTTTAGGTTGTTTTCCTGTTGATTCACCTGTGATAGCCTAACTGATGTACAACATGTTGTGTTCCCTGGAGTCCTGCTTTTACCCAGTTCCAAAGCTAGGAGAACTGAGGCACAGGAGGCTAAGTGGCATGCTCAAGGTCACACAGAGAGCTAGTAGTTGTGGTAGGATTCAAACACAGGATCTCTAGTTCGGTAGTTCCATGTTCCAGCTACTAGACAACAGCACAGCACCTGTAGACTACATTATCTGTCTAGGTTATAACTTTAAAGGGACACTGGGAGAGCCACTTACCAATATAAGAGTGTCACTGTGCACATTCTTGGGGCAAAATAACTGCAAGCCAAAGCTGAGACATTCTGATGTCTGAAGATGCACAGATTGACACTCTAATACATATAAGATGCCCTCCTAGTGTCCCAACAAAGTTATTTATGTTGTTTTTTTTGAACATATATTGTTTATGTACTTAATTATGCTTTTCTTTTGCAGTGTGAAGGAGCAGTTTGGGAGAGTGAGGCTTGCAAGAAACAGAGGCAGTGTAAAAGAGTGATGGGTGCTGCGAGAGAGAGCGGTGGAACAGTCTTTGGTTGGGTATCACAGCAGCTTGGTCAGGGGACAAAAATGAAATCTGTGGATTTTGCGATCTGGATAAATCAAAGGCCAACAGTGGCATAGTGGAGAAATATAAAAAGTAAGAAAGAGGGACAAAATTAAGCAGATGTGCACAGGAACCTACAAAGTAAATGCAGCTATGACTTAAATACAGTCAAACTCTGAGAAGTACTGCATATAAAATGACTCTGAGTGTGAAAAATGAGCCTGTGGGAACAGCAGCCTATAGCAATCAGGAAATGACACCTTACTGGATGTTCTGTCTAGTCTAAATTACTATTTAGTTTGCAGAGTTTCTATTTCCTGTCAGCACAGGCAGTTCTGTTTTTGCTGGCAGCTGCCGATGGCAGAAAAATAGTGCCTGTGATAAGACTGCATTGACACAGCGGAGGGCTTCACAGACTGCATAGGGGACTGTGATTTAACTCTAAATTTTCATTGTCCTTATGTGTTGTTTGATGGGAAGGAGTGCAGAGTGCCTTTACTCAGTGATCGTAAAAGGACTGTAGGGCTCAGCTCAACTGCAGCCCTAAAAAGGGCACTTCGGACTCCCAGCAAAGCACAGTTTTGGAGTTGCAGTACAATTCATCCACTGTCTGAAATCACTGCACTGGAGAGGGATGGGGGAATGAGTTCCTTTCCTACGTGCAACATACTCATGCCATCTCAAATTACTATCAGTGGATACACCAAGTGCAAACAGTCAGGCAGACTGACTAAGCATCACTGGAGAAATTCCTCTCTGCTGTCTTTAGTCTTAAAGGACACCTAAACCTTTCTTTTACACATTTTTATCTAAACAATGCCCTGTTGCTCAAAACTGGGTTTGTAATAAGACTGCATTGATCCAGCAGAATTTCAGATTGCATTTCTCTCCCAATTGTGTGTGTGTGTGTGTGTGTGTGTGTGTGTGTGTGTGTGTGTGTGTGCGTGTATACAATGATTTACTGCTGTCTAAGCTTTCTGTAGGGTTTGTTAACCCTTTCAGGACTGATCCATTCACAGCATTTTACAAATAAAGCTTACTATGTGCACAGAATGAAGGCTGATGGCATGAATAAAAAAATATTTCTGAAATAATTGATTACAACCTACAGAATATGTATTTAATGTCCATCACTGCCGGGCTTGATGGAGTGCATAGTACTATATGGCACAGATATTCAATTTGTTTTCGATTACTCCCTGGATTCTAGCACTCAAGCACTTCCTAACATAGTATAAGGCTGTGAAGAATTTCTATTATTGTGATCAAGGCCACTGTTTTTCATTTTTTTACTGGAAAAATATGGTAAATTTCTGGAATTAGGGTTGCCTGAAGACCTGTAAAAACAAAGATTTCATGGAATCTGGCATTTTATATCAGATCAGTAAATCTACAAAATGTTTTTTTTTCTTTTAATTCCTTCCTGTACTATTTTCAGTTTGCTTTATTTAATGCTGTGCGTATTAAGCTTTCTTTAATTCTGATTATTTATGCATGTACTAAAAGAATGATAGCAAAATACCAGTAAAATCTGGAAATTAGAGTAACAATCACCGGTGAAATTCCAGTATCTGAAGTCTTGAAAACAGAATTTCATTGTTTTAATCATTGTAAATCATTGGCCTTGATTGTGATCAATGTGTGTCTGTGTGCGTGTGCGTATGCATGTGCGTGTGCATGCGTGTGTGTGTGTATGCGTGTGTTCTCCATGGGGGAGGTGTGATTCTCAAGAAAAGTTCTGTCCCTCACACAGGAATACTCAGTGAACAGTAACTTAGTATTCCTACATCAAAATAAAATCCTGTAACAAAATAAAAGCCATGCTTGCAGTTTCTGGCTGGGAAAATCTTCACCCTCCCGATTTCCCTAACATGTTGTTATGATTTCTGAGAAGACTTAAAAAATGTGTCAAGCTGGCCCAGCATGTGTAGCACATTCTTGTGGATAAATCAGAGCTGGAGCTACTGATGTGGCTAGAGCTGAACTTTAGAAAGAATGTGTAACTTTTGTTACATTGCAGTAAGTATTTTTTTGTGTCTTTCAATGCAAAGATAAGTGCGTAATCCAAGACTGACATGGTGTAGTGGTGATGTGATATGCACATACCTGGGTATACACTGTTGTACATGAATCAAGCCATATTTTGTGCTTACCAGGGTATGCAGTGAGGCATGAGGCAGGGGCAAGTGTGATAACATAACAAAGGTGACCGTATATCAGGTGAATCACACAAAAGTGACACAAGGTTTGCAGAATAACTGCACTCAGAATTGTACATAGTGATTGGGCAAAGGTATGCAGTAACCTAGGTAGACACTGAGGCACAGTGCAAAGCCCAATGTGTTCATGTAACCAAGGTGAGTGTATATCAGAAGCCTATCACACCAAATGACTAAGTTTGCAGAATAACTCCACTCATAAAGGTATGTGGTGATGGAGCAATGGTATGTGCCGACAAGGATATGCAGTGGGACACAAGGAAGAGCTAATTCTGTTCACACAGCTCAGGTAAACCTATATCAGAGGCAGATCATACAAAGTGACAGAAGGTTTTCAGAATAAGTGCACTCACAATTGCACATAGTGATCAAGCAATGGTATGCAGTTAGCTGGGTAGACACTGAGGCATGAGGCAGAGCCGAGTGTGTTCATTTAACACAGGGTAGTGTATATCAGAGGCCGATTACACAAAGTGAGACAAGGTTTGCAAAATAAGTGCAGTCACATTTCTACATAGTGATGGAGCCATGGTATGCACTTTCCTGGATATGCACTGAGGCATGGGGCAGAGCCAAATATGTTCATGCAACCTAGGTGAGAGTATATCTAAAGTCATTCACAGAAAGCAAGACAAGGTTTGCAAAATAAGTGCAGTCACATTTGTACATAGTGATGGAATCATGATATGCTCTTTCTTGGGTATGCACTGAAGCATGAGGCAGAGCCAAGTGTCTTCATGTAACTGAGGTGAGCATATAGCATAGGCTGATCACACAAAAGTGACACAAGAGTTGCAGAATAACTGCACTCACAGTTGTACACTGTGATGTGATTTTCAGTATCTGCAGTACAACATGTAATATTTTATTATGTGGCAGATCCACAGCAAAGGGATATAACTGTGACACATGCCAACCATAATAAGAGAAGTCATTGGCAGCATTTTAGTATAGTGACTCTTGAGTGTTCAAATGCAGGAGACAGCCAACATTAAAGGAATATTTAATTGGAGCAGGAGTGATTGCTTGCATTGTAAACCATGGCGTGCCATTACTGATGTCCAACAAATGGAAACATTACTTCTTACATACTTTAGCTACAGTAATCTCAGTCACTGCTGCTGTGCAGTGCATTATTATGGACATTTGCATGATTTTAGGATCCTGCTTTGAAATCTAGACATTTATAATTGCAGGACATTTCCACATATTCAGGATCCTATTATAAGAGTCTCCACAAGATGCTGGATACACCGGGATACACATACACATATCAGGGCAGGTTAATGAGCAGGACAGTAAAATGTCATTAGTAGTAACAAGGAGTACAAAAAGAACCCATAGTAAAATGCTGATAAATTAGTATCCCAAAAGAGTCATATTTGATCAGAAAGCCCATAAATACCTCCATGTTCAAAACAGAACTGTAAAGATATGAAAATGTATAACAATTATGAATGTCCAGATTTCAAAGCAGGATTCTAAATTCATGGAAATGTCCAAATAATAGCTTACATGTCCTAAATGCATGTAAATATCCAGCAACTATAATGAATGACCGAAGTTTTCAGCGGGATGCAAAATACATGCTAATGTCCTTGATAACAGGTAAATAATGTCAATATGTATTACTCTCAGAATGACTATATCCCTCCACCCTCCCCTGCACCTATTGTTTTTGTTTTCTCCCCTCTATCATTGTATGGCACTTAATTGAAATTACTATTTAAAATAATTGTGTTTTAATGATGGTAGTTCTTACATCATAAACCATTGGGTGCCATTACTGATGTTGTCAACCAAATGGAAACATTACTTCTTACATGCTTTAGTTACAGTGACCTCTTGGTCACTGCTGCCGCCCAGTGCATTATAATGGACACTTGCATGAATTTATGAGCCTGCTCTGAAATCTGGACATTTATAATTGCAGGGCATTTCCATGTACAGTACTTAGAATCCTATTATAAGGATCTCCACAAGATGCAATATAATTTCAATAAATCACACCAACCCTGAACTGATTCATCTATCATTCCTCAACAGCATCTTCTCTACACACCTCTCACCACCATCAGTATAATTATTTTACAGCCGTATTGGCTCTGACCAGAGTTTGTTTTCTGCAGCTGTGGAAAAAATGCTACACCTGGTTGTACCAACCATAGCATTTTTATGCAGCTGCACAGCAAAATATGTCCACACAGTCATACTGTACATTATGGAAAAGGCTGCAAAAAGGCAACTTTTCTGAAAACTGACTGCATGTGGAAAAAATATTTGCTGCTCAAGAAAATTCCCCCTTGCATAACTTTTTTCCACATGTGCATAGTTGTTCCACTTTTTAAACTCTTACACCATGATAAAGAACAGTCTAAATCAATGAATATTTAAATACTTGTGGTTACTCTTTACAGCTTTTATTTTTGTTTTTCTTAAGTGCACTTCTAACCTTGTTTACCTTTGCAGCATATCTTGTAAACAAACAGTAGCTATTTATTGGGATATATGTGACTAGCTGTGCATTGTGAAAGGGGTATTTTGTAGTTCCCTGGGGTATCCGTTATACTGAAAGGGATATTAATCTTAGCTAAGGGACCCTTCTTGATTAAGTAGAAAGCAAACTGCTCTCCACCTGAGGTTTGAGTAGATGCCTTGGACTTATCCAGAAAAACAAGCAGAAAAGAGAGTGCAGCTTGCCCAGTGCAGCAGTCAGGCAGATGTAAGAAATGGCTAACTCTAAATGTGACAAGAGAACAAAAGCAATCAAAGTACCAACTGGACAAAAGGCACCTAAGAAGGTCTGCATGAAATAATTATGTGACCAGAAAGAAGGCTGACAATCTTTCCCTGGCCACAAAAAGGGAAGTAGCTTGGATGATGGGGTCTGTGACACAGCATCTAGCAGTTGTAGAGAGAAAGAAAAACAATGTTCAGCTGTTGGGGTCAATCCCAGACTCCCTATCCTCTACTGCTTGGTAGAATGTAGTTTTAACATTCTACTAAGCTTCCTGGACAGGAAAGGCATGTTGTGGCAAAGACATCCAGAACTGAGTGCAGACCACCACCCTCCCACACACACACAACTGCAGTGGATGTTCCAAATTAACAGTCTGTCTATTTGAAGTAGTGCTTCCCAAGTTGTATTTAAACCTCAAAGTCTGAACTAGACCTTTTCAAGTTAACAGCAATATAGAACGTCAAACCTTGCTGAAAGTCTATCACTATCTTCAGCAATGATATCTAAGAATTTCTCTCATACTACATAAATTATAGTAAGAAAGAAAAAATGTTCTACTCTGGGATCAAACTCAGGCCCCTACTCTCTGTTGTCTGGTAGCCTACAGCTGTACCACAATACTAAGCTTCCTGAACAGGAGATGCATGCTGTGGCAAGGAACATCCAGCAATGACTGTGGACCCCCCCTCCCACTCAGCTGCAGTGGATGTTCATAATTAATAGCCTGTCTAGTTGTAGTGTTTCCAAGCTGCATTTATACCTGTAAGTCTCAGCTGAAGCTTTTCAAGTTATCAGCAATATAGAACTTCAGACCTTGCAGAAATTCTATTACTATCTTCGGCAATGACTTCTAACAGTTTCTCTCATACTACATAAATGATGGTGAGAAAGAAAAAAGTTCCACTTTGGGGAATCCAGGACCCCTACCCTCTACTGCTTGGTAGCTTGTAACTCTACTGCTGTATTAAGCTTCCTACACAGGTGATGCATGCTGTGGCAAAGAACACCCAGCAGTGAGTGCAGACCCTATACATACAGCTGCACTGGATGTTCATAATTAACACTTTGTGTATTCAAAGTAGTGTTTCCCAAGTTGCGGTTCAGCCTCAATGTCCCATTCAGAACTTACAATTTCTCTTATACTGCATGCATTTTAGTGAGAAAGAAAAAAGTACAATAGTGGGGATCAAACCCAGGCCTCTTCTTTTCTATTGTTAGGTAGTCTGAAGCTCTACCACTATACTATGGTTCCTTGACAGGAGATGCATGATGTGGCAAAGGACATCCAGCAATGAGCACAGACCCCCCCCTACATACACACACACACACACACAAACTGCAGTGGATTTTTATAATAAACAGTCTGTCAATTTGAAATAATGTTTTCCAGGTTGCTTTCAAACCAGAATGCCTCAGCTGGAACTTTTCAATTTATCAACAGTAAAGAACTTCAAACTTTGCTGAAATTCTATCACTAAAATTAGCATGACTTTTACCAATTTCTCTCATACTACATAAATTGTAGTGAGAAAAAAAAAATGTGCTGCAATAGGGATCAGACCACAACTTGTCTAAGGTCAGAATTCCTACACGAAGACCTAAAATCCCTATCACTGACATCATCAATGACATCATGCAACCAAATAACTCACACTGAATGTACCTTTGAACGTGACTAAATGCAGAAAAGAGTGCAATGGCCACAATAGGCACTTACAGCTATACTGTTAAGCACATCACAACTAAAAAGTGAATGCAAAGAAGAACAGCACAAGTAATCAAAGTACCATTGGTACTAAAGGCATCAAAGAAGGTCAGTATGAAATAATTGTGCTGTAAGAAAGAAGACTGACAGGTTCCAAGGGCAATGTAAGGGAAGTGGCTTGGGGGATGAGGACTGAGACACAGAATCTATGAATTGCAGTGAGAAAGAAAAACAGTTCTGCTTTGTGGATCAGACCAAGGCTCCTTACTATCTACTGCTTCATAGTCTGTAGCTCTAATACTGTAGTAATCTGACTAGACAGGAGCTGCATGCTGTGGCAAAGGACATCCAACACTGAGTGCAGACCCCACCCCTCAAAGTTGCAGTGAATTTTTGTAACAAATAGTCCCTCTATGTGAAGTAATGTTTCCCAAGCTGCAGTCAAACATCAAAAGCTGAGCTGGAACCTTTCAAGTTATCAGAAACACAGAATGTTGAAACCTTGCTAAAAGTCTATAACTATCATCAGCAATGACATCTAGTAATTTCTCTCATAGTACATAAATTGTAGTGAGAAAGAATAAATGTTCCACTCTGGGGTTCAAAGCTAGGCCCAATGCCCTCTCCTGCTTGGTAGCCTGTAGCACTACTGCTGTTCTAAGGTTCCCATGCAGGTGATGCATGGTATGGGAAGGGGCATCTGGCAGTGAGTGCAACCCTCCTGCACACAACTGCACTGGATTTTCATAATTAACAGTGTGTCTGTAGAAAGTAGAGTTTCTCAAGTTGTTTTTACCCTCTACATCTGAGCTAGAACTTATCAAGTTATTAGCAATATAGAACGTCTAACCTTGCTGAAACTCTGTCACTAACCTTAGCAATGGCATCTTACAATTTGTCTTATACTACACAAACTGTGGTGAGAAAGAAAGAAAATGTTCTCCACTGAGGATCAAACCCAGGCACCCTAGTAATTATTGCTTAGCAGACTAAAGTCTCAGCTAGAAGTTTTCAGGTTACCAACACTAAAGAACTTCAAACCTCGCTGATGCTGTATTAGTAACATTAGCATGGCATCAAACAATTTCTCTTATACTACATAAATTGTAGTGAGAAAGAAGGAAAATATTCCACAATCCAGATCAAAGCAGGGCTTGTGCAAGTCTAAATCCCTACACCAACACCAAAAAGCCCTATCAGTGACATCATCAATGACATCATGCAGCTGAAGTACTCACACTGAATGTACCTTTCAACATGTCTAAATGCAAAAAGGTATGCATAACTGCAATACGCACTTACAGCTAGCTATGCTGTTAGTGACTAAAAAACCCACAGCACAACTAAAAAGTAAATGCAAAAAAGGGCATCACAACTAATCAAAGTACCAGTGGTACTAAAGCCAACAAGGAAGGTCTGTATGAAATAGTTATGTTGCCAGAAAGAAGGCTGACAGGCTTTCCTGGTGATGTAAAGGGAAGTGGCTTGGGGGATGGGGACTGAGACACAAATTCTATCAGTTGTAGTTACAAAGAAGAAACTGTTCTGCTCTGGGTATCAAACCAAGGCCCCTTACTCTCTACTGTTTGGTACCCAGTAGTGTCTATTGCTGTACTAAGCTTCCTAAGCAGTACTGTAGTTGTATGTTGTGGCAACGGACATCCCACACTGAGTGCAAACCCCCCAATACACAGTTGCAGTCAATTTTTGTAATGAACTACCTGTTTATTTGCAGTAATATTTTTCAAGTTGCATTTAAGCCTCAATGTTTGAGATGAAACCTTTCAAGTTATCAGCAATATAGAATGTCAGGCCTTGCTGAAAGTCTCTCACTAAAATCTGCAATGTCATCCAACAATATCTCTCATATCACATAAATTGTAGTAAGAAAGAAAAAAATAATTTCTACTCTGGGGATCGAACCTAGGCCCCCTGCCCTCTACTACTTAGTAGCCTGCAGCTCTACTGCTGTAATAAGCATCCTACACAGGAAATACATGTTGTGGCAAAGGACATCCGGTAGTGAGTGCAGACACCCCCCTACTCAGCTGCAGTGGATTTTTGTAATTAACAATCTACTTGAAGTAGCCTCAAAATCTGAAGTGGAACCTTCCTAGTTATCACCAAAATAGAACTTCAGATCTTGCTGAAAGTATCAAAACCACATTCCCATGCTAGTGTTGCTCTATTACCCTTTCTTTCCAGTCTTAAAGGTTTTGGGATGCATATGTGGCAGGGTAATTAAGTCTACAGACCTGCACTCCTCTACTCCTCTTAGTGCTGTCCACCTGCACTCCCCTTCCAATGCAGTTTGCTTCTTTTTTTCCCCCTTTTTAGCAAAACATCACTCATTGGGTATTAATTAATAGTTTTATTTTCATTAACATGTACTTAAAACTAACATTTTTTTTAAAAAACTCCTTTTGTTTGAACGTTAAGAGTCCAAAGATAGTTATATTACAGTCATTACTGAAAACAATTTGTGTTTATATATCACTTCATATCGCTTCATTTGTACTTGATTGCAAAGTGTTTTTAACACATGTACTTTACCATACTTCATTTATGGCAAGCTGTTTCCTCTTCACGGCTTAATGCCTATTCCAAACTCTCTCCATACTCATTTTGTTTCTTTTATTGCTTTGTGATTGCACCTTTCATTTGTATCCATTGCCCGAGATTTTGAGAGTCTACTGTTGTCCACAAATGTTTGATATTCTGCTTATTTGTTTTGTTTAGCTTCCCATCCCATTACTCTTTCTTTTTGCTTTGGACCAGCCAGCCTCCTCGGTGCTTCCTCAATCAGGTGATAGCAATCACATTCTAATGTGCTGACATTTCAGAGAGTAAATCTCCATCATCAGAGCTAGTTGGTAAAGGTACACTGCCTTTTTATACCCATTCTTTGTGCTGCAACCAGTCAATCATATATTTTTTTTATAAAAAAAAGAGTAAAAGAAGGTGCATATACAAATCTTGCCATTTTTAAACTACAGCCTTTGTCACTAAACCTCTGGCTTCTTTTGAAAAGTGCTTTTCTTCTGATAGCGCTCTTTTATTACATAAGGTCAGTTCAAGTTGCTAAAGATCAACCACCAATTTTTTCTATTCTACCTTGTACATGTTTTTTTCTTTTTAAATAATCTCTCATACATAGAATCTTTTTACTGTTTTTTCTGTAGAGTGCTTTTCTTCTGGTGGCCCTCTTTTATTACAGGAGGTCAGTTCAAGTTGCTAAAGGTCAACCTTCAATTTTTATTATTCTATCTTGTACATGTTTTTTTCTTTTTTAGTATTCTTCTCATACAAGGAATCTTCCTATTGGTTTTTCTATAGATCATGTTCATTTTACCAGTTCATTCTTTAGCACATTTGATTTTGAACTTATTTCACTTTCCTCTAATTACTCTATTTCTATATATTTTCTTTGTTCCACCCACATTCTTGAACATCATATGCATTTTTTGCCCTTTAGCAATTTGTTCTATGCTTATCTTGTCCTTCTAATTCTGCCTTTGTATTTATACTTCAAAAAATCAGCCAAATACTAAGAATCATCCCTCTAATTTCTTACTGAATACTGCTTTAGTCATTCTCTCTACTACACTTCTGTACCCTTACAGTTACTATTTTACATACATTTGAAAGTTGTTCAATATATCCAATAGGGAGGTCAAATCAGCTTGCCAAAGGTCAACCATCTTAGGACTTTTCTATAAGTACAATTTCAGTCATATTTACGTACATTTGACCATTTGCAATACCCTACTATTTACATACTTGCAGTTAACTTTTTTGCACCCATTAGAGGTTGTTCCATTTCTCCCCTAAGGAAGTCACATCAGCTTTACTAAAGGTCAACACCTCTAGTTTTTTTTAACCTTCATCTGTATGTTATACAATTTATCTGCTACGGAGGTCAAGCCTGCATGCTAAAGGTCAATCCTCAAATAACTTTATTAAATAGAAAACTTCTCATACATACTTCAATGCACCATTTGTTACCTTCATCTGTATGTTATACAATTTATCTACTAAGGAGGTCAAATCTGCATGCAAAAGGTCAATCCTCAAATAACTTTATTAAATAGAAAACTTCTCATACATACTTAAATGCACCGATGTGGAGGAGGCCACCAACAAGATATGTGATGATTCTGCCAAGAAGCATGCCACAACTGCTAAAATGTGGAATGTCTGGTGTGGATCTGCAGAAGCGCACCACATACAGCATGGACACAGTATGTCAGAGACAGCAAAGGGAGATGACTCCTTGGAGCTCTTCACTGTCTACACCATGCAAGGCCGTGGAGATGGCATCTGCCTGAGTCTGGGGTTAGTGGGTATGCATGTGAGCATGCAGCTCAATACTAGAGAATCAGTGCCTTGATACCTAAGTACATCAACACTGCCTGTCTCAGCTAGTAACCACTTTGACCATCCCACATCCAGCTAACATCCTACATTGGGGATTGAATTCCCATGTTGGGGGAAGATACAAATCCTGGTTACCTATGAGGGAGGAGAATGGAACCTGCCTCTCATCATGGTACAAGGGAAGAGCTCACATTGTTCAGCAGGAACTGGCTGCAGAAAATAAAACTCAGCTGGCCCACCGGTGCAGCGGTAGCACTACTGCTTGCGATGCCGGTGATCTGGGTTCAGGAATGAGCCCAACAGTTGGAGGGCTGACAGAGGGGAGGAGGCTTCCACATCCGGGGGACTGCTCACCTTCTCCGGGAAGGGGGGTAAGGCTCGGCGCTTGACTGGCCCCAGGTGGAGGTCTGGATTACAGCAAGTGCCCAGCCGCATAGAGAGAGGAGGCAGGATGGAGGTCAGCAGTAATGCCTAGATGTCAGGGCACACATCATGCCCAGAACATGGAATGTGACTCCCTGCACTCTGAGGAGATGGAGCACTCTAGCACAGATCCACAGCTCCCCTGCCTGTTCCGGACTGATGCCTCACTGAAAGGAAGATGTTTGGGGTATGGACCCCACCTTGTCCTCAACAGGGGGGCACACCAAGGCTACATGGGGGACTACCATGGACTCCAGGTAAAAGGGAGCAATGGACAGACTCCATAGCAACTCCAGAGGATGCAGAGTGCAGGTGATGGGGGAAGCATAAACAGAAAGCAAAAAAAAAAGAAAATAAATCTCAACTGGCAGAAGATTTTCTTATTGCACATGGTGGTAGAGGCAACACAAGAGGCAATGAAATTACAGCAAGGTAAGCATGCCTCCATATTCAAGTTGGATATAGCGCCATTCAGGACTTCAAGGCAAAGATCCGACTATGAGAAGGCACCCACACAAAACCCACAACACAGCAGCTCACAAATATTCTTTGTACAAACCATGTCACCCCACCTGCTGTTAAAGAAAAGGCACCAGCCAAATTGTTTTTAAAACAACATCCGTGGTCTAGAGGGTCTCGTTTAAAGACAGTTTTGAACCAAAGTGCAAGCACCAGCTAACAGCAAAAGGGACATGACAGAGTTCTGCAGGTTCCCCTTTTTTATCCAGGGGAGAAGTTGATGGTCCAAGATTTCTGGAGCCAGAATAAACTTTGGAGACCAGGGATGCTGCAAAAAAATCAGGGACCTTTAACCTACAGGGTATGTGTAAATCAAGGGACCATACAAGTCCATGTGGACCATCTCCTACCATCACGTGCCCCCCCCCAGCAGGTGACCTCTTTTGAGAACAAGAAGATGATGAGGATTTCACTCCTACCCTCACTTATTTGCCCTCACTGGTTCCAGCAGTAGCTGTTCCTGAAGTACCTGTTGCAGCCACAATTACTGCCCCAGGTCAAAGATATCCATCAAGGAAATGCAAGGAACCACAGAGAATTGTGTTGTAAATGAAATATTTGTGATGCCACTAAACTGTATTGTTGATAGGTAGAGCAAGTTCTAACCAAAGAGGCAGAATAATCCCCAGAACTCGTTGGGACCTGAACAGTCTACTTCATCCCTGAAGGTAGGATGCAATTGTAACTAGTTTTGTCTAAGGGGAGGAATGTACAAATGTATTACTGACCTTAAGGAAGTACTTGGCTGTCATCTTACTTGTAGCCTTGTAGTGAGAAATGTGTAGTCCTTGTAGTTTCCTGCCATTCTAAGTTTAAAGCCCTTTAACCTTTGATCTCTGTGTGTCATATATGTGTTTTGAGTTTGAGTAAAGATGGCCATGTGTTGGCAGCTCCCTAGGTCTGTGTCAGTCTGTTCTTCATAACAAGAAGACCACAACCAGGTGCTGCAGGAAGTGGTATTGGTAACTCTGCATGGGGCACTCTCCCCTTGGTTACAAGCAACTGTGCCAATGTCCCAGCACGTTGTTTAGAGGACACTGTGCTGTCAGTGAAACCATCTTTTGGATGAGACATTAAACTAAGGTTCTTTTTGGCTGTTCTGGTGTTTGTTCATTCAGAAATTATGGATCCCATGGCACTTCACGAAAAGAGTAACAGAATTTCCCTTGTGTCCTGACCAAATTCCCCCAATAAACAATGAAAAAACACCTACAACTTAATCTATTTAATATCAGTTGGCTTGCACCTGTATCCCTTCTCCCTAGATGAGGCAAAAACAGAAAGTATTTCCTAGCCCTCCATTCCCAGTCAACAGAAACTAAATAAATAAACATGAGAGAGAGAGAGAGCAGAGTTGAGATAAAAGCATGCAGAGCTGATTTACCTGATTTATTTATTGAATTCCTGAATCCAATATAGAACCATTTTTTAACAATATATTCAAACATGCTGCTTGTGTAAGTCATATGTGTACTGTAGATAGAGCAGTTGTTTTGCATTCATAAATGTTCAGACTATCAGGACCCTCAACATCTGTCAGGATTATTATAATCTTCTACTGCCAACTAATGAAGTTGGAAAAAAATCTTTGTTAGGGGAAAACATGTTTAAGTGGTTTCTGCATTTCTGGTCCCTACACGTTATCTGTTCACAAACAATGAATGTTACAGTACATATAGTTGAAGATGCAGCAAAATCAGTAGCAAATAGGAATTCAAGTAGTTGCCATTGTCTTCTACAGACAGTAAATTGCAAACCCCAGACATCACTGCCTTTTGATTCAAGACCCTGCACTTTGTGTCTGACTTTATATACCAAAATAACTATTTAAAAACTAAAAATATATTAATTTCATTACCATAATCATATCATTATTTATCTTTCTATAATACAAAGAACCTAAGCACAGATGACTTGAGGTAAGGGTTAACCGGGAAGGGTACTGGCAATAAAGCTAGGTTTCAAAGAAATACAAAATTGCACATGCTCCAGTAATGCAAGGCATGCAAAGCATCTTGGCAAGCATACAGTATGTAAATCACCATGAAAGAATTCTGACTGGTTTAAATAGAAGTATATAGTACATTACCACATTATGTATTGCTACTTATGAAGTAGGAGCAGACCTGTCTTAAATCTGTAAAACATCTGTGAGAAATACTGAAAGTCATAAGCTTTTAGGGACAGAGTTTAATTAATATTTGTTAAAGATGCACAAGTGGTCTGTCCTACAGTAGGATGAGATCAAACATGGTGTTCTGAACATGAACAAAAATAAATCCCTGGGGGCAGACAGCTTCTCCATGGATTTCTATCAAGCCTTGCTTGAAACCCTAACTCCACTTCTCCTAAGGGTGTTCACCCAGTCCCTCTCTCAGTCAATCCTTCCTCTACACTAAGTGAGACTGTTATCATGATTCTCCCAAAAGAGACAAGGATCCATTGTCTCTGGATAACTAGAGACCAGTATGCCTGATTAATGCCAATGCAAAAGTTTGGCGTAACTGCTGGCTTCTCAGCTTGAATTAGTCCTTCCCAACCTAATCCACTCCTCAAAGGTAGGGTTCATGTGATGGAGACTGAGTTCCGATCACCTAAGAACATTCTCCAGTCTATCTATGGTAGCAAGGACTATTACAACTTCCTCAACTGCACTCACCATTGATACTGAAAAAGTCTTTGACTCTGCCTGTGACTCTGCACAGTGGGCATACATCTTTTCTGTCCACATGGGCATGGGCCCCAATTTCCTGACCAGTGTTCAAGCCCTCTACACTGAGGCCTCAACTCCAGTCCTCACAAATAGCTACCTATCCCAGCCATTCCTTCTCTACCAAGGCACCCATCAAGGTTTCCCTTTTCCCCATTATAATTCCTTTTGGCTATCAAACCCCTGGTGGCAGCTTTACAATCCTAACAGAACATTGCAGGCATCACAATTGGTGGGAACTAATTCAGATCCCTTTCCTATGCAGATGTCCTTCTCATTCTACTGGCAGATGACTCATTTTAGCAACCTTTTGGCCTCCTTTACCATGTTTGATCTGAAGGATAACCATGATAAATCTGAGCTTCTCCCCCTTAATGGGCACTGGACGGAATCCCTTTTTCACAACACTGGATGGAAATAAGCTGCATCTGGCCTCACTTACCTTGGAATTTGAATCACTTCCTTGCTTTCTCAGATATGCAAGGCCAATTTTACTCCTCTACTGACCACCCTCAGAGTGGACATTGAAAGATGGAGAGCTCTACACCTATCCGTCACTGAGAAAATTGCTGCCATCAAATTGATGCTTGCCCCTAGAGTTCTTCACCTTCTAGCCCTTCTCCCTATTCACATGCCAGACAAGTGGTTTAATGCACTTAATAAATTGAGAGATCATTTTCTCTGGGAGCACAAAACACTCACTTTCAGTAGAAATAAACTAAGGAAACACTGGTCAGAGGGAGGTTAGCTATTGCCTAACTTTACACAGTACCATATCATTGCACAGCTTCAGGGTGCCGGCATTAGGGTGCTGATTCACTACGACATCAAACCTGATTTCCGGCCCCTCCCCAAGGTCCCCCCCCAGAGTTAGGCTCTACAATTAGGGGTGTGGGGGGTATATTGTGTGTGGATGGTGACATTGCCATTTGGCGCCATAGTGACTCAGCACCCTAACGCTGGCACGTTCTGAGGGTGTAACCATATCATATGGCCTTTTTTGCAGCCCAACTTACTAAATAGTTCTCTACAAAAAATCCACTGCAATGGGATACAATAGAAGGCCAGTATGTTTGCACGCCATCTCCTCTTCCACTCTATTCTAAAGCCCTGAAGAAAATACACTGGCATCCCACAATGAGCATCTCTCTCTCTGTTATTGGTGTAAGATTACATGGATCCTAAACCTTCCACAGCCACCCATTTCTTACATGTCAGTATGGAGGAACTCCATGTTCAAAACTGACCAGAAACCCTTTTACTGGCTGGCCTGGAAGCAGGCTGGAATCCATACAATTCATGAGCTTTTCTCCCCAGCCATACTTATATCATGTCTTTTACAGAGCTAGCCTTCTGATTTCACCTTCCACAAAGAGAGTTTTGATGGTATTTACAAATTAGAGCAGCCATTACCCCCTTGCTGAGACCAGAACACAGAGACCCACTGCACTCTCACAGGTGGACTATCAAAACACCTATAGACCTACCCAAGAGAAAGCTGATACCTTTACAAATTCCTAAGGGACAGTGGTCTCCTGCCCTGGCAGGTCTAAGTGGTAAACCAAATTGGGTATTACAGTCCCAGACTAAGTTTGGAAAAGTTGCTTGTTCCAGGCATATGTGGTCTGTAGAGGCATCAGAGTGCAGCTCACCCACCAGAAGATTCTACATCATTGGTACAGGACCCCTCAGGCATAAAATAATCTGGGCATCTCAGCCACTGGCAAATACTGGAGATGTTCCATTCACACAGGATCCTTATCACACATTCTATGGTCTTGTTCCCTAATCTGCCTCTCCTAGGATCAGGTCCTTGCATATTGTAAGAAAGTACTTCCTGACTTCCTACATTTGGATGAACCATTTATTTTCTTGGGGATTACTGCTACCAGACACCCAAGTAGCATCCAACGGTCTACTAGGGACTACCAGCTACCATTGCTGTTAGAACACTCCATGTATGCCACTGGAAGTCAGCAGGAATCCCATCCTTTAATGAATGGTTACATATAAGATAGTATATGGGTCACTATGCACAGCAAGGTTTTTCTCCACCAAGTGGTTACTATGCAGACCAGATGACCTCGAGAGCAAAGAGGTCTCTCAGTTGGCATAGTAACCACGAGGTGGAGAACAGCCTTGTTGTGCATAGTGACCCATACACTCATCTATATAGTGTATGATGTCTCCCAAAGCACATGATAAAATATAGTTTCATTTCTTTGTTTCTTTTTTCCTAAGCAGTAAACTCACTGTTGCCTGCCGATAGTTAGACCTGGTTGCTAGGACATGCTGTGTTGCTGCTAGGGACCAGGCCTCCCTATGCTTTACTGTCACCCCCTTCAATTGGTTGATTTAGGGCTCAGGGTGTAGTTTTAAAATTTAAAAAAATGGCAGCTGTTCCTCTCGCTTAGCAAGAGGACGTACGTTGTGACAACCGGGTGTTTTATTTTAAATATCTGGATGATCCTGCAGCACTAAAATAGAAAATTGTAATTATCTGGTTGATCCTGCCATTTTCTCTACTATCAGGCAGACCTTGTGTCTGTTTGCCCGATCCTTTGCCGCTTCCTTTTCTCGAGTGCCAAGGGCTTGGGAGCTGTTTGCTGACGTCTCTACTGCAGCAGAATGAAAAGTCATTCTGCTGCACGGCAGACATCACTAGTGCAGCAGAACGACTTTTTACGTGGCATGAAGATCCATGCTAAACCACATTCCACCATACACTATAAATCATGAGTCAGCTGGCCTCCTTTAAGTACTTCTCTTATCAAGCTGTCACCAAGATGCCTGTTTATAACAAAATATGGGGTCCTTTTCTTGCTCTACTCTTCTTGAGTAGTGTGTTGTGTATGTACAAATAACAAGAAGCCTTCTTCTAGATGTAAGCCCCACAAGTGGGCTTACCTGTTTGAGAGCTGCAGCTCCATTCTCCCCCCGGTGCTGGTCAGTGGTCCCTGGCAAGATTCAGACTTGCATTCTTCTCTTGAGGTTTCGGCCACTGGGATCCTGGTCTCTCAGCCTCTGGAAGGCAGGTCAAGCACCAAGTGGTTGCTTCTGCACCTCTGGGTGCATTGTGCATCCATGGCTGGGTTTTTCTGGCTGGGCCAGGCTCAGGACTGCAGGAGAGAAGTAGAGAAAAAAAATGTAAATAGTAATGGCATGCTATGCTCTGCACGTGTGCAGCAGCCAAGTTAGAAAATTTAAAGTAGAAGCTGCTAAATTTGAAAAGAGTAGTTTGGTGCCAGCTGGCACTGTTGGGGCACAGTGTAAATAGTTGAAATGGGACTACAGGTTCTGTAGGGCTTTGGGGCACCAGGGAGACTTGGCACCTTTTGGGGGGTCCAGATTGGTCCTTGGAGTTTTAGTGCCCTTTGGGGGAGAGTATAAAGGAGAGAGCAGTGCAGGAAAAGGGAGAGGGATTTGGAGAGTAGAGAGGTGGAGAGTGGTCTGAGTGGGGGTGATTGCCTGCTTGGTCACTGAGGCGGCGGTTTATTTTTTTATTAGTGCAGCAGTGCAACATTCAGGTAGAGGATGTGGTAGCTGCCATTTTCTTCAGAGCCCTGTTGTTGGGGCCAGACTGCAGATCAGTCCCTTGTAAGGGACAGAAAAGAGCTGCTTGGCCAGGTGAGAGAAAAATGAAAGACTGCTACTGGGACCTGCAGTTTGGGGGTGGGCTGAGCTGCTACCAGCCTAGAAGACTGCTCCTGAGTGGGCCCCCCACCCAAGAGAGAGGAGAGAGAGAAGAGAGAGAGAGAGAGAGAGAGAGAGAGAGAGAGAGAGTGCTGCAATGGAGAGAACAGTGGAGAAAGAAAGAGAAATGAAGTGAGTGGCCCCGAGTGGAAGCCGAGGGTCTGGGGCAGCCCCTGATCCTAGACTGCCTCTGCTTATGGGACCAAACAGTTTCTGGGCCTTGTGCCATAAAGGAGCCTGACAGTGGGAACAACTGTGGTCTGGGTTGGCCATCCCCTCAGGAAGTCTGCACTCCTAGCTGCCAAGGGAAGAGAGGGGGATTAAGGGAACTGTTTTGGCTGCTTGTTGTCAAAGGCCTGATTTGGCCGTGGACTTAAGCTGCCTGTGTTGGACTGTGCTGCATAGCTTGATAGGTAGTGGCCTGGAATTTAGTGTCTGATGTAACCTTCAAGGTCCAGAGCACCTTTTAAGCTTCTGTGTGACCACTCAGTCTAGAGCACCTGCTAAGCTTCTATGTGACCTCTCGGTCCAGAGCCACCTGTTGTGTTTTGCTGCTCCATGGAGTGACTGTTCCAGTTTCATTAACTGTTCATTAAATGGGATCCCCTGTTACTGCAGTTTTGGTGTTTGACTCATTCGTTTGTTTTGCTGCTAATAAGAGTTTGCCTCCATAGCCCAGCTCCTAGTGTGTGTTCCAGGGTGTGCACTGGAGGGGACTAGGGGACCACACCAGTACTGTCCCTGGACTGAAGAACCAGAGAACTACTGGAGAAGATGTCAAGAGACCTGCCTGGTGAAGTATGTCTCCAAAGGCCTCAGTGGTGAAGACGGCAAGGTCAGGGAGTTGAAGACCATCATCTTCATCTCTCCCATCATCCAGCTCTGCACCCTGAATAATGGGACACCCCAGTTTCATTAAGTCTGGTAAGCCAGGCTGACCAGGTGTGTGGACTCTTTTCTGCTGTATAGTGTCCCCCTGCCTAGGACTTTTACCACCATACCCCTAGATGCAGGGAAGGGGGGCTTATATAGATATATGTGATGTATGAAATAAACCCAGTATTTGTGTTTTGCTCCTTACACAGTGTGCTGTATGTTGGTGATGTTTATTTGAAAAGTTTCAATAAAATAATTTAATGTTAAAACAATGTACAAGTGGAGGTCTGGCCCACTAATGCAGCAAAGATCATAAAATCCAGGAGAATCCATTTGCCTAGATATTGTGGCCATAACCAAGTCATAGTGCACTGAAAACCATGACTGGGACATGGTCATACCATGCTTTACTCTGGTTGGGAAAGACATGTTGGGAAAGAAAAGAAAGGGTGTGGTGCTTTATGTGAGGGAAAGCATAAAAGAGACAGAATGTTTGATGTGGAACTTTGTAAAAGAACCACTGGTTCAAAGGTATTTGTAATCCTAGAATTCAATAGATAAAATAAATAAAAATAAATAGAAATACAGGAGATACAGGTGAGAAAAAGATACTGTGAGTCACCCTGGAGACAGGGAACAGAGGCACTGTTCACACTCGTGTGATCTACAGGCTTCCACCACAGGGAGAAGTTAGATAACTGGTGGAGTCCATTGGCAAAATGGCAGAAAAGGGGAGGTGCTGCTGGTGGAGGACGTTAATCTACCTGATGTAGACTGGAGCCTCTCAGTTGAGACTTCAGCTAGGAGCAGGAAGATCCTGGACTCCGTGCAGGGGGTGTTCCTCAGGCAAGTAGTCAGTGAACCCACTCCTGATGGGGCAATACTGGACCTGGTGCTAACTAACAAGGACAGTGTTGCAGATGTTAAGGTGGGAGGTCACCTAGAGACCAGTGACCATCGTACAGTGTGGTTCAATATAAGGACAGCTGCATAATCAAACTACACAAGGGCAAGGTTCCTGAACTTCAGGAAAACAGATTTAATAAAGATGGGTGAATGTCTCAGATGACTTGGTAGGGAGGATGACCTGGGTGGGGTGGAGGAACAGTGGGCATAGATAAAAAAAGCCATAGTAAGGGCAATAAATTTCTGCATCAAGCAAGTGAGCAACAACAAGAAGAAAAATAGACCACTATGGTTCTCAAAAAAAGTGGTGACAAAGGTAAAAGCTAATAGGTTAGCATTCAGAAGGTATAAGGAGACAGAGGAGGATCAAGAAATGTACCAGGAGAAACAGATGGAAGCAGTGAGGGCAATAAAGAGAGCAAAGACACACATGAAAAAGAAAATAGCCCTTCAGTAACAAAAGTGGACAAGATATTTTTTTTAGATATGCAAGCAAAAAGAGGAAGACCAGTGGTGGGATTATAAGGTTAAAAAACGAAGGGGAGGAGACTGTGCAGAGGGGACCAGGAAAAGGCAGACATCCTGAACAGATACTTTTGTTCAGTGTTCATAGAGGAAGGAGAAGGGGAGGGTCCATAAAAGTAATAAGAGCATTGGGGGGAGGGAAGTGGACACTAGTTCTTTCTCAGAGGAGAGAGTACTGAAGGGACTTGCCAATCTGAAGGTGGACAAAGCAATGGGGGCCAGAGGGGGCCATCCACGAGTATTGAGGGAGCTCAGGGAGGTACTGGCTGCACCTCTGTCAGTTCTGTTTAATAGTTCATTGGAAATAGGGGTGGTTCTCAAGGACTGGAGGAGGGCTGATGTAGTCTTACTACACAAAAGTGGTAGCAGGGAAGAGATTGGCAATTACAGGCCAATCAGCCTGATATCAATGGTTGTAAAGTTAATGGAATCACTGTTGAACAAAAGGATTAAGAAATATCTTCAATCCAGTGGGTTGCAGGACCTGAAGTAGCATAGATTGGGGGGGGGGTCATGTCAAGTAAATTTGATAGATTTGTTTGTCGGGGTGACCAGGGAGATAGATCAGGGTGGAGCTGTGGGCATGGCTTACCTAGCTTACAGTAAAGCTTTTAACATCATTTCACACAGAAGATTCGTAGGCAAGTTGGGTAGCTTGAGGGGGGGATCCAAAGATGTTAACTGGGTAAGAAATCGGTTAGTGGATGGTGGCAGAGTGTGGTGGTAAAAGGAGCTCACTCTGAGGAAGGGAGAGTAACCACCAGGTGCCTCAGGGATCAGTCTTGGGACCAGTTCTCTTTAATGTCTTTGTGACATTGCAGAGGAGCTAGAATGGAAGGGCTTCCTGTTTTTGGATTATACCAGAATCTGCAATAGGGTGTACAGTCAAGTGGGGTGAGAAGTGACCTGAGAAATTTTAAGGAGTGATCAAGGGTATGGCAGCTGAGTTTCAATGCAAAACTGTGCAAAATAATGCACTTGGAGCAACGAAACCCTGGGGCAGAGTACAAAATGGGTGGAGTAGTACTGATGACCACCAAACAGGAAAAAGACCTGGTGGTAATCATACTGGATGACTTAAAGGTGGCTAGGCAGTGTGACAAGGCAGTAGGGATGGCCAGTGGGATGCTGCAGTGCATAGGGAAGGGTATCACCAGCAGAAAGAGTGAGGCAGTTTGAAGTCTATATAGATCGCTGGTAAGACCTCACCTAAAGTACTGTGTCCAGTTATGGAAGCCACATCTCTGGAAAGACATAGAGCAGAGGTGGTCCAGAGAAGGGCAAATGAGATGATGCAGGGTCTGCATCAGAAGCCCTACAAAGAGACTTAAGAACCTGCATATGTACACACTAGAAGCAAAGAGGGGAAAGAAGGGATTTGATAGTGACCTTTAAATACCTAAAGGTGATAAATAATACAGGAGGGAAATATTTTTCAGGAAAAAAGATGCCTAAGAACATGGGGTATGATATGAAGCTGGAAAGGGAATTCAGTAGAAATGTGAAGAAGTACTTGTTCACAGAAAAAAGTGGTGGATTCCTGGAATAGACTTCCAGTGGACGTGGTGAGGTGAAAACAATGGTGGGGTTCAAGAATGCATGGGAAGGCACAAGGGAATCTTAGGGGAAAGGAAGTGTGGGAGGGATAATGGAACAGAGATCAAGCAGGATCTGTGATGATACTGTTGGCAGGGAAAAATGGCCAGGCTATGTGGGCCAAGTAGTCTTTATCTGCCAGCAAATTCTATGTTTCCATGTTAGAGGCACTACCACTAGCAGCACTGATATCCTGGATTCAGGCACAGACTCTGAGCACTGGGGCTCAACTAAGGGAATGAGGATCGAGTGTCCCAGGGACTGCTTTCCTCCTTTGGTTTGGGGGGGAGTAAGCCCCACAATGTTATTGTCACCTAGTGGAGGCTATGTGGTGTTAGGGGTTTGTCAGGCTGTGGTTGTGAGCTCTATGTGCATTTTGTAATGTTAAATGTATTTTCATTAACCTGTGTACTTTCAAATAATTAGTAAAAAGTATACATGGAGTGCTTGTGCTTCTTTCTTGCGTCTGAGGCTTTGTGGTATCAGTGTCAGGGCAACCAGAAGAAGGGGGGGATGCCTCCAGACATGGCATGCTTGCATGGTGATACAACATGAACACCATTAGAACAAAAACAAGGTGCTGTGTCAGCATGTGGTCTAAAAACAAAACAAAAAGGTAACATTAAATGCATGCTGAAAATAGAAAATTGAGTTAAAATCAATGTTTTGACCTTGAGTCTTCTTCAGGAAATATCTAAAAGAGAAAAGAGCAAAGTCAGTGTAGAGGGGAGGGAAAATAAGGGATATCATTACATGACTGTTTTCACTTCAAGGAGAACAACGGAGTTGGTACATTTCTGGTGGCAAGAAACATTAATCTTAGATTTAGCATGGTACTGTATATAATCAGAGATAGACACTTTTTGTGGACATCAAAATTAAGACAGATAATAAGACTGGTGTAAATACTGACATTTTTATGAAACTGAAAGACCACAACACTCTTCTGTGCTCCACTAGTAACCCCACCAGACAAACAGGGGGTATCCTTAAAGGATGATTTATCCACGTTATATGGAATTGCAGTTCTAATGAAATTTATAAGCTGAAAGCAGAGGAGTTAACAGACTGTCTGCTATTGAGGGGCTACTCCTCATCAGTTAGGAGGCAAGATCTGCTGCAGAAGATTGGGATAGGGATTCCTTAGTACAATAGGGATTCCTTACTACAATATACAGTATTACACAGAAAAATTTAGAAAGTGATAAAATTAATTTCATCTCAAGTTTTACTCCATTAGCATATGGGATCCAAAACATACTGGAAAGACACTGGCTTGACCTTTGGATAAGGTGTTAAACTGAGGTCTGTTTTGCCCATCTCCAGTCACTGTCCAGGAACTTATCAAAGAAGAGTAAGGGAGTTTTCCTGCTGTCATGGCCAGCATTCTCCCATCAATAAAATAGATGCAAGTAACCCACTCCCCTGGAAGCACCTGAAATCAAGCTACAGTACCCACCTTCACCACCACCTTAGTGTGCCTTTTGTGGTAAAAAATAAATACAAATAAAATAAAAATAAATACATACATATATAAATGAAATAATAAATTAATGAATGTCATTCAGTATGATTCCATGTTTAGAGAGACTGTTGGAGACCACAGAGAATGTTTTTTGGACAAGGCAGAAGTCTAAGTTCACTCTGTTCAACCTATTGATCCACACACTAGTACATCCTAGATCCCTCCTGCCCCAAGTCATTGCCAAAACATGGATGTTTTACATTTTGTAGGGTGTTAAGACTAATGAGTTTATCAACCTGATGAATGTAAAAATGCTGCAGATCAATGATTGTATAACATGTATAGAAGAGGGGGTGGTATATCTTGAGATATGCTGGTGTGGACCTTTTTATGTAGGTAAAACGTCATCCAGTGAAAACAAGTATTAAAGAACATCTGTGTTCACTTCAAAATGGGGACCATGAAAATGCATTTTCAGTACACATATGTAGTAGTAGCAATGATGCAAACCATACATGTCAATTTGTGGGGACTGAAAGAGTGATGAGACAGAAGAAAGGGCGACTATGAAAACTATTTAAGAAAATGAGAGGGCTTTTACATTTTTGAACTGGCAGCTACAAAATGACCAGTTTAAATGGCAAATTGGGATTACCCCCATTTCTGACTTGACATTACTACACAGTCTGTATATATATTTATTGAGGTTAACTGTATATAATCACTGCTGACCACCTATGTCAACTCATTTTTGAGTGCTTTCAAATGCCATAATAACCTCGAATGATGTCATATCTTGTTATTATGGCATTTGCTGCCTCGCATTGTCCATTTTCTGTTTTTCAAGCACCAAACCATGATTCCTAGCTGTCTGTCACAGTACAAGCCATTAACCTTTAAAAACTCTTTTCATACCCACTTTCTCCATTGCAGCCAAAAATCCTAACAAGTTTGACACCCACTAGTTTTTGAATGATTTCTGATGTACAATCTCATTTTAAAAAAGGCTTTTACCCCAACTCATTTATTGTCTTACAGCTAAACAATCAGAACAGATAAAGAAATAAGTGCCCCAGCTGAGGCATTTACTTCTTTCTCTCTTCTGTTTGTTTGGGTTCCATATTTGAGCACACTGCGCCATTGATAATGAAAATGTCTTACAGTTACCAGACAAGGCTCCCATGAAAATGAGTTTGAATATTGTTAATGTTTCTTGATAAAAGGAGTAGTTTTGTTTCTGTTTCATCCCATGACTTGATTGCTTTCCATGGACTAAACTAAAGATAAACAGCCATGCTAATGAACCGCTAACCAGAAATCTGCCATATTAAGGAAAAACCCACCTTGCACCAGTAATTATAAAAAAAATAAGATCGATGCAGGCATGTGTTTATAAGGTATTTTTACCCACCCTCACTCTATGATGACCTGATAAGCTTCACTCTCAAGATTTATTCCATCACACGATGGCTGTGTAAAGAAACCTTTATGCCACACACCTGCCTATGCATTATTCTGTGTGTATTTGTCTTTTCTCCTTAAAGGAGATCTACTGGGTAAATGAATGCAGCCATGGCTGCATAGATTTATGCTCTAGTACATCAATTCCTCTTGCAATTGTTGTATACATCTTAGCTTTTTCTTACCTTAATGCTCATAAATTTACAGAAGCTCAGAGCTGCTGCTGACATTTTCTATGGAGGGCACTGACCATCACAGATCACGCTGGAAACCACAAGATATGCCGACATGGCTTTGTCCCTTCCTGTATTGTGCCCATATCTATGGAAATGTAATAATTTCTGTATTTTCCATGCCCAGTATTATTTTTACAAAATGTGCCTAAATGCCATGGGTTTGCAGCATCTAGTTGCCACCCACCTCATACTATACGAAATATTCTGAAGGGACAATTCCTTAGAATTAAAAGGAATTGTACCACAGAAAAAGTTTTACGAGAGAAGCCACAGATCTAGAGAGAAGACTGTATGAAAGAGGGTATGCCAAATGTGTAATAGATGGGTCACGAAAAACGGTTGCAGATATAGACAGAAGTGCTTTGCTAGTTGAAGGGACAGGAGGGACACAGACTAATACTAGGTTTCACTATGTTACAGGCTATCTGCGCATGCAAAAAAAGTTGAAAACATCATAAAAATAATTGGGGAGTTTTATCAAGTGATAAGGGATTACAGATGGGGGTTAGCTTACCACCAATTATGTCTTATAGGAGAGCTCCAACCCTAAGAGACAGTTTAGTTAATAGTCATTTTGCACAGAAAAAGAGTAATAATTGGCTTAACAACAGTAAAGGGTGTTTTCAATGCAAGAATTGTGTAGCCTGTAAACATGTGGAACCAGGTAAGAATTTTGAAAGTGCAGGCACGGAGCAGAATTTTGAAATCAGACAGCTTATTACCTGTAATACTGAAGGTGTTATTTACCTTGCAACCTGTAGTTGCAATAGGTTTTATGTAGGAAAGATGGAAAGACAATTTAAAATTAGAGTAAATGAACATGTACGGGCCATTAAGAAGAGAGACTGTAGTTATGCAACAGCTGCCTATGTAGTAATGTAGCAGAAATGGAAAATAGAGGAGAGCACTCCTTCACGTTTACGGGTATTGAAAAAATATTTGTGAACCCAAGGGGTGGCAATTTTAGAAATAAAATATTGAAAAAAGAAAATGAATGGTACTGAGGTTAAGGGCGAATACATTTCCAGGACTTAACACAGGATTGGAGTTAAAACCGTATTTGGAAGAAAGATGAATTCTCTGCTAATGTTACCAATATTTAATTCTGTACAAATATTGTTGTGATTGTTGCTTCCATTAGTAGTTAGTGTAACTAAGATATGCTGTTATCATTATATGAAAGTCTTAAAGAAATACATTTTAATATGTGTACGTGGGGTGGGCTATGTGTGATTAAGTGTTATAGTCACTAGCTTTCAAAGATTTTTTTTTAATGATTTTCTGATGATGTCACAGAGATGGGGTATTTAAGTCATGTGTAAAATGTTTTTTCAGCCTTTGATAAAGGATTTAAGAATCCGAAACGCGTCCGGCGCTCCTGGTGTTTTTGCTTCCATGGATTAAAAGTGTTTTTACATTTTTTCTACTAGGTCTGGTGTCCGATAATTTTTGGAGTTTGTGGGTTGCCTCAGTTTCCAGTTTGTTCGGTTCATGTCTTTATTACTGATGAGCACCACATACCCAGTGCACATTTTTCAAAGTTCACATATTGCATGGTTTCCAGCGCGATCTACAGTGATCAGTGCCCCTCCATAGAAAATGCCAGCTGCACGTCTGAGCTTCTGTAAATTTATGAGCATTAAGGTAAGAAAAGCTAAGATATATATGATGATTGCAGGGGGAATTGGTGAACTAGAGCCCTGATGTGTGCAGCCATGGCTGCATTCATTTACCTGGTAGATCTTTAAGGGATTAATGTCACATGTACTGTCTTCAGTTTATTACAAATACTATCAGAATACCAACTGAAATACATATTTCACTTTTAGATTGTTTTATATGTTTCAGATAAATTGTGCAGTATTATGCACTCTGCACTTTGTCCTGCACTTGTTTGCACATATAGTTGCATGCTGACTCTTAAGATGTGCCCCTATCATATGCACATTATTCACGTGAATTACATAAGCAATAATACCTGACAGGGTGGGCATTATTGGGAAATACTGGACCACCCAGGGGCATAATGAGGCCCGACGCTGCAGGCAGAAGGCCTTATAGCCCCTGGAAGGTCCGGTATTTCCCAATAATGCCCACCCTGGAGGGTATTATTGCACTTAGAAAATGTCTATCTGTGTACATTTTAATGAAGTTGTAAAATAATGCAGTAAATGCATGTGAAAAAATTAATAGAAGTATTTGAGATGCATGTGTTTATAAAGTAGTCCATAGACTGTTCCTGGTGCTGTTGCTCTTCCCTGCAGTATTCTGGTGGATTGACAACCCCTCCCCCCATTGCTGCCCCCCCCCAGCGAGAGAGAGTCACATATACAGACACTGATTGCTAAAGGAGAAAGGGAGTAAAGTCTTCATAGGACTGACTGGCAAGTTTTTCTTTTTTGGTGTTTGTTTGATTTTTTCGTCTGAAGTTCTATCTGTGTGCTTTGTGACCTTTGACCGCAATGTAAGAGGAAGTACAAAAAGCGTCATTCACGGTCGATGTAAAAGGAAAGAAGAGAATTCTTGAGGATTTATTTAAATAGTGAGGTAAATGCTTTTTTCTGTTGCTGACTGATTGCGAAGGAGTTCTGCTGAGTGATTATTGTCTGTTTTCGGTCGGCACGGTACTGCGAGATCGCACTTGGGAGACGGCTTTCAGGGTGTGTGACAGTGTGGTCGGGAGAGTGATGCAGTTGAGTGACTCTTCCAACCGCAGGATTACTGAAGTGTTTTTTTTATTTGTTTTTAAGATTAGAAGCGGCTGCAAGTACATTCTGTTTGGTTTGGCTAGGGGAGATGAGTACCTCTCGCTAAGCGAGAGAAAAAGATGGCGGGCATTTTTAAATTTTGCTCCGGGCGTTTAGCCAATTAAAAAGCAGGCTGGGCACCAGTATGGAGTGTTGGGCAGTGAGGTGCCACTTGGACTGGCACTTGTTGTTTACTGGGCATCTATTGAAAAATAAATGCCCAGGTTGGAGCCACTTTCAACCAATCAGGATAAAGAATCCATTTTGCCCATTTTCTAACTCTCATGTATTACCCCTTTAGGAAGAGTGATATAAAAGGAGTATTGCATAGGAAGCTTGATTACCCATGATAAAGCCTTAGGGTATGAAACATGTTGACTAACAGTGTGAGGCATGCAATTTATCTGGCATTCTGACATCATATTACATGTCTTATACACATAATAAACTAGCACTTTAACCACCTCCTGCAGGGCCACCTATCCTTCTGCAGGAAAATGAGACTGCTCCTGAGAAGAAGGAGCCAGAAAAGAAACCAAATCAGAGCCCAGACACAGAAGCTTCAGCCATGGCCACCAGTAGACATATTCAAAGCCCTACGGAAAAAAGGGAGCTGGTGCAATTATGAGAGTATCAAACAGGTGAGTGGCCACCACCAGAAAATGCTCCCTTGGGCCTCTAAGAAAGATACCACAGTGGTCCCAGGCAGAATGAATGATAAGGAGACAGCAGAAGAAAGCACTTGTACTAACCCATGTTTATCTGAGTGGCTTTGGGATGTGGTAGAATGTACAAGAAAGGATTGGCTCTCGGATGCTGCCCTGGAGAAGCTTTACGCAACGCATGGCCTTACGGATAAGAATAATCACATGCACTTGGATGAAATGGGGGGCATGGCCACATTAATGGTACCTAATATGTACAAAGGACTAACCTTAACCAAGCATTATGCCCCGTATCAAGATATGGACAGCAGAAAAATCTGGTATGCTGAGGAAGCCAGGACTCCTACGGGACTCCCTGCACCAAGCCATGACCACAAAGCATTACTTTAAAAATACCCAAAGGGGTAGTCCGATCAGGGCTACTTGAATAGTTGCAATGATCTTCAGTTCCAGTTGATTGCAACAGTTTCCAGTTCCTGCTAATTGCAGCAATCTTAAGTTCCGCCTAATTGCAACAATCTCAAGTTCCTGCTAAAGAAGCAACCCCTTGGAGTGCTCAAAGTTCCACCTAGGAGGAGGATCCTGGCTGCCCCACCTCCCAGGTATGCCCTCGCTGGGGCTAGTGTGCCAGAGCCTGCCACGAGGAGAGAGTGGAGTGAACATAGCCAGCACATGAGATGGTGAGGTTGACCCCTTTTCTATTATCTTCTTTGTGGTGCACAGACTAGTGGGTCCTCCCCAGAGCTGTTGTATTTGTTTCAGAGTGAACACTGACGTCATGGCACTTAGCTATTTGTTTAAGGGCAAAAGAGAATCCAGTTATTTTTGGGGACTTTGTCCCAAAATGGACCATTAGTGCCTCCTTCCCCTGGTTTCTTGTTCTTTTTTTCCCCATCTTCAATGGCCAGGCTCTCTTTCATCTGGCTCTGCCAGCCCCTGGTTTCTTGTTCAAAAGAAAGTTTAATTGAAACAGCACACTTTTAGAGTAAAGAGCTGGCTGTTGCCAACAAAATAATGGTTTTCATTTTCTTATAAGCTGTGACCTGTGCAATTTCCTACTGATAGATAGAATGGGATGTTCCTTCCCATCTATATTCTGACTCAAGTCTGCACCTAGGCCTACAGCTGATGCATCTGTCTGTAACAAAAATTGTTTATCAGAGTCTGGGCTCTTTAAAACAAGAGCTGAACTTAGTGCAACCTTGATGGCCCGAAAAGCCTTATCACACTCTTGGGTCCATTTCACATTATTTGGGAACCGTTTGTTTCATGAGTTCAGTGAGGAAAATATTTAACCAGGCAAATTTGGGAACAGATCTCCAACAGTAACCAGCCAATTCTAAAAATGGCATGATGTGTTTCTTTGTTTTAGCGACAGGGCTGTTAGCTACAGCTTCTCTCTTAGAAATCTCTGGCTTCACTTCTCCATTTCCCAAAACATAGCCCAAATATCTGGTTTCCTGCATGCCCAATTTACATTTGGTAGGATTAATTGACATACCTGCCTATTTGATAGATTGGATAACTGCTCATAGGTGTTCCAGATGGTTTTTCCAGTCTGGGCTGTACACCAGGACAACATCAAGGTAAAAAGCACAATAACCAGTGTGAGGGGATAAAATTACATCCATGTACCGCTGGAATGTAGAGGGTACAGCATATAAACCAAATAGCATGGTGGTGAACTGATAGAATCCAACTGGAGTAGCAAATGCAGTTTTGTCTCTGGATTCTTTAGCTAGGGGAATTTGCCAGTAACCCTTGGTGAGACTGAGGATACTGAGGTACTTGGCACTTACCAATCTGTCCACCAAATCATTTATCCTGGGCATGGGATAACTGTCAAATTCAGACAGTCGATTAAGTTTCCTAAAATCAAAGCAGCCTCTCACACCCCCTTCTTTTTTATTTACAATCATCATTGGTGATAACCAAGCAATTCTCTACTCTTCTATGGTAACCCAGTTCTTTCATTTTTTGTATTTCCTTAACCATGTCTGCTCTTAACCGCTCTGGTAATCTGCATGTCTTTTGTCTGATAGGGTGAGCACTCCCTGTCACTATTATGTGTTCGATCCCTTTTGCTCGGCCTGGCACTTTGGAAAAAGTACTGTTAAATGTCTTTACCAAGTTACACATTTCTGAGGTTTGTTCGGAGGTTAAGGAAACATTCACCATTACAGCATCAGCAGTTAGTTTGTTCCAGTCTGTCATAAGTTATCAATATCTTCTCTGGTAGAACTAACAAAGCAGCCTTTGATGTTTTTTCAACCCATTTCTTCAGGAGGTTAGCATGGTATATCTTGGTAGGATTTTTCCTATCAGGGGTCTCAATCCTGCAGTAAACTGTGCCAGTACATCTAAACACTTTATAAGTCCCTTGCCACTTCATTGACAGTTTATGTGTATTTTCTGTAGTGGGTTACAGTAGCAAGACCTTTTCACCTGGCTCAAAAACGTTTTCTGTTACCCTATGGTCATAATACACTTCTTGCTGATTTGGGGTCTATTCTGATTATTGCAGGCAATTTCAACATATTTTGCCAGTTTTTGTCTCAGTGCACACATGTAAGATGTAATAGATTTTTTCTGAGTGGGGTGATCTTCCCATGTTTCTTTTATTACATCTAGTGGCCACCTTGGTTGTCTACCATACAGCATTTTAAATGGTGAAATATCTGTTGATGCTTGTGGCATTTCTCTGTAAGCAAAAAGCAGGTAAGATAAGTATTGGTCCCAATATTTCTCTTCCCCTTTCACAAACATTTTTAACATATGTTTTAGGGTTTGATTAAAATGCTCAACAAGACCTTCAATCTGACGGTGAGAAGGGGACGTTCTTATGGCAGTGATACATGGTAGTCAGTACAGCTCCTTCAGTGATGCAGCACCAAAATTACTACACTGATCAGTAATAATCTCTTTAGGTATGTCCACCCAGCTGAACATTTTGGCAAATTCTGCTGCCACTTTTGAGGCTGTGACAGTATGCATTGGAACTGCCTTTGGGTATGGAGTAGCATAGTCGCACACTACCAGAATGGATCAATTACCCTTTTTACTTTTTCTAAGCGGCCAACCACATCCAATTGCGATTCTCTCAAAAGGCACATCTATTAAGGGTAGGGGCACCAGGGGCACCTTGTCTTTTTTAGTCACTGGGGCTACTTGCTGACATTCAGCACAAGAACTGCCATAGGTAGCAACATCTTCATGAATCCCAGGCCAGTAAAATCTGTACAGCAGTCTGGCAAGGGTGGGGTCCCTCAGCGAGTGACAAGCCATACAACTATTATGTGCTATCTGTAACAACTCAGTTCTGTACTTCTTTGGTATAACCAATTGTTCTATCTGTTCCTGTGTCTGAGGTTAGCCCAAACACTGTACAGTAACCCATTACATTTTTTAAACATTGGTTCACCCTGTTTTTGTTTTACCCCAACTGCTTAAAATAACCTTGGAGAGAGGCATCATTAGTTTGCTGTGAAATAAAATCTCAATCAGTTATCAGTTTAGTTTCTGCATTTTCATATATTAACCCCCTCTGCCCATCAGTCTCTTATTGCAACTGTTTCTTCAGGTGTTTTCTTTCCTGGAGTTCTGGATCGTGGAGCTAGTCTCAAACAAGTCAGAATCAAAGTAACGAAAAGGAAAACTGTCTGTACCATATGAGCTTTTTTTGTCTGTGCTCTTGTCATCACAGCTGCTGAAACATCAGGATTTACTCTGTGAATAACTCAGTAAATCCTGAAAAGTCGTTTCAAATAATCACAGGTACAGGTAATGCTGGTACTATCCCCACATTCATTTGGTGTGATACCCCATTAATGTTCAGCATCACTTGGGTTGTGGGATAGTATCAAGTGTCCCTGTGGATGCAGATGACACCAGTACCTGGTCCTTTTGCAGTGTTTTCCCAGCATTTCAACATGCACTAGGATCTGTTTGCTTCCCGAATCAATAAGTCCCTTCACAGTCTTATCTCCCACCTTGACATCTGTTAAGTACTTGCCCCAGTTTGCTAAGGACAAATCTTCCCCTGTGTTACCTTTCTTACTAAGGCAGTGTCTTGCAATATTGCCTGGCTTATTACAGTTATTGCAAACAAAGTCTTTGGGTGCAAATTTATTACTCCCAGTAGAGTTCTTATCAGACTTGGAGTTAAATCAGGAAAAAGAGGGTCTTACTGGTGTTTGGCTGTTACCTCATTGCTGTGACATATGTCTGGCCATCTGATATTCTTCAGCCAAGGAAACAGCCTTTCCCCCACTTTCTGGTCAGTGTTCTTTTACCCAAAGCTGCACATCTGTAGGCAGGACGTTGATGAACTGCTGTACTGCAAGTGAGTAAATGATCTTTCAGACTGTTTTACTCTCTGGTTGAAGCCATTTAATAAGAAGTTCTCTGAGTCTGGTGAAGGCTTCACCAGGATTGTCAACTGAGTGGTACTTCAGGGACTGGAATCTTTGCCTGTAGGTCTCTCCTGAAATGTCATATCTTTGCAGGATTTCTCTTTTCACAATGTCATAGTTTTCTGACTGTGCAGTGTCCATATTGCTGTAGCTAAGTTGGGCTTTACTTGTTAAGTACGGCACCAGCCTGATTGCCTATTGCTGCTTTGGCTACTGGCAGGCTTCGGCAACCCTTTCAAAAGTTGTCAGGTATGCTTCAGTGTCATCTGAGGGACACAACTTCATAAGTTTAATGTCTTTTAAGTTGTTGGTATTCTGTTGATCTGCTGGACCTGTACCAGATCCTCCAGCTTTGACAGCTTGCAAGGTATCCAGCCATCGTTGCTCATGCCACTGTATCTCTTCTTTGCTCTACTTCTCGAGTTGCTGCATCTCTTCTCTGTTTCTCCATCTCTTTTTGTTGTATAGCCCACCATTTGAAAAAGGCAGTCAGGCTTTCAGGTTCAGTCACTGCCTGTTCTTCTTTTTCCATCACTTGTGCTTGCTGTACAGTCTCAGCGTGGACTTCTGCCTGTGCTAGTTTGGCTGCCATCCTTCTGGTAATCACTCCTGGGCTCACTGCTGTAGAATCCATACCTTTCTGCTATGCTTTCTTGTTACCAGGTCTAGTACCTATGCACAAAACTCTTGGATTACAGTACACACGGCATAAATCCCACTTAGTCTGATACCATCTGTCATCAAGGCTAGGTCAGGAAACATGCAGACCAGGAAAAGCTTGTAAAATGTGCAAGTAGCATTTTATTACTATCAATAACAATAGAAGAAAAATAAAAAAAATTACAGAATGGTTTCTAACATAGGCAGTTCAAACAGAGTCCAATTTTTGAGCTCAAAACAAAACCCCCAAATAAAAACTAAACTATTCTATCTAGCCCTCTCTCCTTTTTTCTGTTAAGCAGGTTAATTGCTTCCTCCTGTTGGAGATAAGGTACCTCTTGCTTGTACAGAATTTGTTAGTTTCCTTCCTGTAAAAAAGCAAGTTGGCCCCTGCTGACAGTTTGCAAAAGCCTGAGATCAAAAAGGAGAAACATTCTGCTACAGTTTGGCAAGGTAGAGACAGCAAGGTTTAAAGGCAGGGAGATAGCAGGGTGGGAATGTGAAACTGTCAGAGTGATCAGGTGTAGATTTCACATGAAATTTTGATTGTGCAATGAGACAGTCAAAAAAACAGACAAGGAGAGGACAGAAAAAAATACTTGCTTTTAACACACTTTCTGCATAACCATTGGGACAGAGTCTTATTCAGCCCTGCCACAAGTACTAATCTACCCTCCCCAGAGCTTGTGCATGGTGCAGCATGCCCATAGAGCTGCCAGCCTGGAGCACAGGAGTCAGCATCAAGACTCAATCGTAGATCTCTTGTGCAGCAAGCTACCAGGCATCACCACACTGCTAGCCCTGACCTACACTTTTAAAAACTTTTATTACATATCATTACAAAAATAATTGCTGCTCTGAAATAGGTGCAAAAATAAAACAGTCACAATATGAAACCCTTCACCGAATTGTTACACTGTCGGGGGTAAACCAGAAGAAATCAAAATTCTGAAATTAAAGTGGAACTCTTAGCTCCCCAGTAGGAAAGCACTGGGACCTGTAGGTCCCAATCAGCAAAATCACAAAAAAAGTGTACTTTTAGATACACCTAATTGTCTGTAATCTTTATTTATATCTGGTTGATCCTGCGATTCCCCCCTACCAGCCAGTATTCTCCCAGAGTCCCTCGTGGCCAGCCCTATGATGAAATGCATAATGGGCTAAGTCACAAGGGATGTCTATATGCCTGTAGGCATACTGTAGAAGCTACTCTCTTATACAGTGTATTATCATGCTTACATTACCAGTACCAATTAGCTGAGATAAACACTCAACCAGTGCCACAGCTGGTGCTGGTTGTCACAACAGACTAGGGACCAGATGACAGTACGGGGTATTGGTCAGATGTGGATTGGGTTTCACAAGCTGACTTACCCTGAGCCATATGAAAACTGATGAATGCAGAGGAGAGGTCTGAGTGGAACTGAAGAAAACTGCCATCTAATCATCTGATACCAGCGATCTCCCTAGTAATATCTAAAAGGTTTAAACATTGGTACCACAGAGGGGAGGGTAGTACCCATCAGAAATGCTGAGCAAAAGCAGAAGTACTGTGCACGTGTGGCTTGGGTGGACTATCACATTGTGGGTAAGTCTGGAAGTGCATTGGAAGCACAGGCTGGATTATACATTATACAGTATATTATTTGGCTGTGCCTAGAAAGGCATCTGAGGAGCAGCCCTGTGTTATTCTAGGCAGAGCCTGAACAGGCACTGAAGAACCAGTCAGGGACTTTACAGTAGTACCTCCTATTACTAACCACCCTTTTCTTTCCTTTTATGGCCAGCAAGCTGATCCTAAAGCCCCAGCTGTTTGTTTGCAATTACTGTTGAAGTGATTATTTGCTGTGCCATGGACTGATATATACAGTATGTCCAGATTTCTTACACATTCTAATTCTGTCAGCAGTCTAAGGGTTTTAAGTGATAAGCTGCATACTTTGTGGGGATTGTGATTGCATTGAGTTGATTTATGGATCAATTGACCCTGAAGGGAGGTGGGGAGATATTGCATTTCAGAGTACACATTCAATGGTACTGTTCTTATACCAAGCCTACTTAAACATTTCTCTGAATGTGGCAACATATTGTTTCTTTCTACTATGGATATAATCCTTCATTCAGATGTTTTTTTTTTAATCAAGGTTTTACTCATTCCCAACTAACCTGACAACACCCTCTCAGCCCCATTACCAACCTTCTCATGAACTTACTGGTATCCACCCCTTTTCCAGGATCATGCCCAGGTCAGTAGATATTGGTCATCTGTGGGCCAGCGGGAGATGATGGTGCAATGACAGGCTGAGGCTTTTTCCTTTAGTCTCTGGTTTTCTCCCCAAAGGTGACAGCATGCAGTAACGTGTACACACATGTGCATGCTGGCATCTGCTGCCTGCCCCTCCTCTTGATGTAGTCCTCCTGTACTGTTCCCCAGCTTCCACCAGGTGGCAGAAAAAACAGCAGAATGCTGTGTCCTCCCTCCCTCCCTCCCTGAGGGTGGAGAGATGTCACTCCATCAGTCAATCCCCGAGATACCTGAGTCTGTTCCCAAATTCAGGTTGCCCACAAAGCCAATTGAGCTAGCCTCACAACCAGGATTTTAACAGACCCAGACTCCACAACCTTGTTGAGCCCAAAATGCAGGGGTAGCTACCACAACATCAGTGGTAACAGAGTGGCATCAAAAAATACATAGGTGGTTGAGGACAGGTAATTCCTTAACACTTTAAACAGCCACAGCAAAACAGTGTGCATTCTTGTTCAATTTCTTCATTAGTTAGCCAAGTCCACCTTTCAAAACAGCCCCAATGTTTCACTCTTAAGTCTTCATCAGGAGGAGGTGGTACCTTTGCTAAAAATAAAAGAGATAAAGGCCATAAGAAACAAGCAAAATGATTTCCACACACACACACACACACACACACACACACACACACACACAATTATAGCTATATGTTTAAGTTAACCAGCTTCTGTGGGTGAATAAATGCCGAGGCCAAAGGCTGGGGTGTTTAAACCCCACAGAAGCTGATTATTGTGAGTATATTCCAATTAGATAAATGTTATTACTGTTATACCTCTCTAGAATTAATGAGATTTTTATGTAACTCCTAATGAAAACGAGTGTGTTACAGATGTTGAATATGAGCTTTTAGTGTAGAAGTCATGACTCTAAGTATGTGCATTAGTGCCAGCGGCAATACGCATGTCCAGAGTCATGGCTTTACTTTCCAAAACCTGTTTTCATGACAGATTAATAAGAACACAGTTCTCATTTGTTACTGTTGCTGACCTCTTCTGTCTCCAATCCACAAAGTTGTTTCTGACTCTCTCTCTCTCTCTGTCCATCTTCCCCCATGCCCAGCTGACTTCAGCAAGAAAATCCTCTCTCACTCCTCACTCAACCTCGATCTCCCATGTCAGTCTCCTTTGCTCAGTCTTTGATGTGAATTAAGTACTGTTAGAGATGTAAATAGTAAACATAGCTGCAGTGTAGAAGGACTGCAGGTAAGAACGTTGGGGAAGCGTGACTGTGAGAGGACTCCAGAGTGGACAGGAAGTGTGGACAGCAGAGAACGGAATATGAATAACTTACTATGGGTGTGGTTACATGTGAATAACATAATGTGGGCATATATGTGGTAGTTTGTGGGATAATAACTGCCAGTTTTCCTGTGTCCTGATTGGCTTACACTAGATACCTCTGGTATAATTAACAACAATTAGTGCTATGTGCTGATATAAACAAAGCAGGTAACTGAAAATGAGTACATCTGCACCTTCTGTCAGTTTTTACAAATAGCAGTTCTGTCAACAAAAAAGCATATGGCAGCCAGTGAGCAAACCACCAGACTATTTCACCATTCAGACACCTATGTTGCAACACATCAGTAACCAATATAAAATCCTCATTTCTATTATACAATGTAATATCTTATTAGATGCTTGCATCATTTTACAGTGTCAACTAAATAGGCAGTTTGTAAACTGTTCAGTCCCTCTTTAAAGAGTAAATATAAGTAATAGTGCCAAATTATTAAAAAGTCCAAAAATATGTCTGTTTCAGTTTTAAATAAACATATGCTGTCCTCATAAGTCTCTGTGCAATTCAATCACTGCTCTAGTGGCAGATCCAGAAGGTCAGGCAAAGCTGACTCAGTCATTCTAAAGAGAAATAGCAAACAACATCAAGTTTTACAGCAGTCAGTTTCTTGGATCTTACAATCTATAATGATCAAGGGCAACAGACTGCACTCTCTACAGGAAATCGAGAGCAAGGAATACTATTCTTCCTGGGCAAAGCTGCTACCAGGACTCTCTGACAAAAAATATACCAGAGTCAGTTTAAGAGAATCAAGCACAATTGTACGGACCCAGACGAATTCAACAAACATGCCACAGATATGGAGGAGAGATTCAGACAGAGAAATAATCCAGAAAGGTACATCACAAGCAGCAGAGAAGAAATAGAAAATATATACAGACAATATTTCAAGAAAGGCATCTGGCAGGAGACACTGGAGCAAAAATATATGAATTTTCCACACAGTATATTCCGTTAGCCAAGCAATTGGGACAGATAGTCAAATGCCACTTGGGACTTCTGTAGAAGGATAAGACTCAAAGCTGTTTTCCAACAACCCTGCAGAATCACCTTTAGATGTGGAAAAAAACTGAGCTACACCCATGTGCATGCTGTGATAAAACCGGATAGAAATCCTACATGTATATATAGCCATCAAAATGGGAATTACCAGTGTGGTAATTGTGTCTACTGCAAATACACTTTTAGCACAAAGGATATTAAACATCCACATAACAACTTTAAGTCATTTAAATAAAAATGTTTCATGTCATGTTCTACAGTTGGAGTAGTTTATTTACTTTGGGGCCAATGTGGGGCCTCATACATAGGCCAGACCAAAAGAATGTTGAAATCAAAGACTGGGGAGCATCTTACTGCCATCAGAATGGGAAACATGTCATGCATCATGGCTAAGCATATCCGAGACACAAATCACTGAAACATCCAGGACATCCACTTCATAGAGACTGAAAAGGTAAAGTTGGGAGTCAGTGGAGACAATGTCTCAGTTCACCTCTGCCACAGGAAGTGTTTTTGGGTTCATACACTCCAAACTCAGGCCCCCAGAGGACTCATTGATTATTTATCTTTCATCAGTTTCATTAAGAAATAAATCCTTTCTGCTTTAAGAATTTGCTCTTTTATTTTAGTTCTGCTGTTCATCCTCAACTTTCCAATTGTTATTTATTGGTCAGTATGTTTTGATTGGTCAGTTTCCATTTGTTTCCTTTTTCTTTTCAGTTATTTTCTTTATATATTTCCCTGATTACATTTTTAAGTTTCTAGTTAATCATTTTTATTGCATGTTTTGTGCATATCTTCTTCTTCTTGATACAAGCGTATTGTGTTCTTAGGTCACACAGTCTCTTTTCTCTTTCTTACACTTCTCTGTATTTTGTCACTACCTTCCACAGCTTTTCTCTTCTGTATGCTTCAATGCATATGTTCTTTCTGTGCTCGTTTTTTGGCACCTTAATTTTTTCTAACACCCACAGTTTCTCTATCATGCATGTGCACCTTTTCTTATATAATCTATGCACTTCCACACGTGTGCCATCTGATGAAGGGTCATGCCTGAAACGTCACCACATTTTCCTTCCCTGATAGCATGTTGTACATTGACACAGCACTCCATGGATTCAGTCTTCTCTTCTCTCTCACTTGCCACAGTGTTTTTTTCTGGCTTTGTTTTGCCTACCAAACTAGATGTACTGCTATCCTACCTATGCCTGAGTAGCAGCAAAACTACATTTTGAGGACAGGGTCTTGCAGACAGAAACACCTACAGCAAGTATCATTTAGATTTTCTGTTAATCTGCCTCCTTAAAAATTCCACTTGATATGGCATATTGCTGCAACATTTAATGAAGGCAATAAAACGTGCTTTATTGACCTTAAGTCTTATAACTTTCAAATAATTGTCTGAATTGCTAGCACTTTGCACAGCGCTTTCTGTTGACATGTTTACCATTTAGCCTTGCTGGGTTTGGGCTTGCATTTGCAGCTCAGTAAATCCAGACCTAGAGAAGTATACCCCTCACAGTTTTATTATCCGAGCTGGATTCTGACTTATGTGCATGACCCATTTTTTTTGCTTTCAACATAACATAGAGGATAATGTATGGTCCTCTATCAGTAACCGGTCTGTTAACTGTTGAGAGGTTGCCATGATGACCATGTAAACCTCGAGAGTGAAGCTTGAGAAGTTTAAGTCGCCATGGCAACCTCAAGACAGTTAACAGTGATCGGTTGCCGATAGAGGGACCATACATTATTTTTTATAGTGTATGGTCCCACGTAAAAAGTAAAATGGCTGCTTACTTTTTGAAAAATAGTCACTGCCGCAGCCGTTCAGTCCTTTCCTAACCACTGCGTTCATCCGTCGGTTCCCAGTGTAAATAAAGGCGCACACATGCGCAGACCGATCGCCGTTGTTAGCCTATCGATGTGACGTAGCATCGATAGGTTAACAACATTTATACATCACATCGATAGGTTAACAACCTTAGGAAATGATGATTTCCTAAGGTTAGCAGCATTCTACCATGCATTATTACTGTATTGTTACTAGAAAGTGCTTTCCTTTGTGTTCCGAAAAAAACTTTCTTGGTATCTAAGTGCTTTGCATTTACAGTTACTTGCCTTATTATTTGGCTATATCCTAACAATACCTTGCAAATTGTTTTTGAACTACCTCTGGAAAACGTATACAGTATTACCAACTAGTATTAGTATGCAGATTGTCAGCTGACAGTTGCAATTAATTTGTACCTGAGTTAATATCCACTTAAAGGAGACCTGAATAATGCCCCTGTAAATAAGAAACTATTTTTCTTTTTGAATGACATGCAACTTCAGACATAGTCTTCTTAATAAAACAGTGGGGGAATTCAAACATGCATGGGACAGACATAAGGCAATTATAGTGGGGGGTTGCAGAAAGTAGGCTGTTGGTTAACTGGAATCTGCAGCTTATCCAATAGGTAGGGAAATGGGCAGACTGGGTGGGCCAAGTGGTCCTCATCTGCCATCAAAGTCTATGTTTCTATGTTTCTATTACATCCTGAACTGTTATTACTGTGATTGTGCGGTGTTTTGCATTCAGTTCTGTTTTGGATGCTGAAACATTTTTAACCACTGAACCAATATACAAACAATATTATTTCTCTACTGAGTTTGGTTATAGTTTTTCCACGTCCTACTATTATTGTGCTGTGAACTTTGAAACTGCAATGACTCTGATTGATTGTTTAAAAACAACTGCATTTCTTTATTCAAAATTAGGCACTGAACTGTAGCCAAGATACAGCATGATTTTGCACTTCAAAGAATGCACTTTACTGCACTATAAGAAAGCACTTTATCTTGCTTTTTTTGCAATGTATTTTTACAATGAGCCCTTAGTTGCTATGCAGAATTCAAGATTCGATTTTCAGGAGGGAGTCACATGATGAGCTCTGACTGAGAAGACCTTTCTAGGGGCTCTGGGAGCAGCTGCTTTAAATCGTGGCTATTAACTAGTCAAATTAGCAAAATAATCTGGAAACACATTTCGTTAGAACTAAGCACCCCCAAACGAAATACCAAAAATCAAATGAAATGTGACATAGAGCACCAGAATATGGATTACAATTCGTCCGGAACAAACTCACCAAGAGGGCTCCCATCCAAGTGTCAAAAACAGGATTCATCTGTTGAGACGGTCACGACAGACCAAATTGCTGCAGAGTCGGACCTCATCTTATCAGATATTACTACAAAGAAACTCACACAGGGTGGGATGGCAACAGACTTTAAATCTTTTAAAGGCACACTCGCAAGTTTATCAACCAGAGTCTCAGATGCAGAAACAGGAATTAGTTCCATAGAGGATTACCAGCATAAGGAAGACAGAGTAACCACCAACATAAAGAAAAAACTTGCAAAACTAGAAGGCAGAATCGAGGAGCAAGAAAGCAGGGCTTGGAGTAATAACCTAGTCATCACTGGAATACAAGAAAAAGTCAAAGGGTCCCACGTGACAACATTTGTACAGCAACTATTATAGAAGGACACGGGGCCACCAGAACAGGGAATGGCTTTTATGATTGAATGAATCCACTGCTCATTCTGTCTGAAATCATTCAAGGAAGATAAACCAAGGGCAATAATTCTAAGGTGCCTTTATCTGCAGGACAAAATACATATAATGTCTCTGGCACATCAAAAAGGAGTGTTAGAATGGAACAGAAAGCAATTCCATATATTTAATTTTGTGACCCCAGTGGTACAGGACAAGCAAAGGGCATACCAAGATATTAAAAGAGCCTTTTCCCAAGCTGACATCCTGTACCCCTTGCTACACTCGACTTGACTGGTAGTCACCATTCCGACAAGGTCCCATGAATTCCCTAATGTGGAGTCGGCATGCAGAGACCTGCCTAAGATACTGCCCCAAATCTTTGTTCTGCCACAAGCATCCCACAGCACACCAACACAGAGAAAAGGAAGGGCATAAACGTAAATCACATGGTGAGTGCATATTTTATACTAACCCTCACAAGCGCATCCTGAGGATCAAAGAACTGCAAACACAGTCTGCCCCTACTCACAATCCTTCAATATGATATCAGGAATGGATGCTAATTAATGGATACACAGATACATAGTACATGAAGAGTGCAATTGACAGGGGCATATCTATAACAGTGCAAAAACAAAACCAAGATGTTGGGCAAACACCATGACTACCCAATTTTTATGGACTTTCCTTTACAACCTCTGCCCAAAGCCCACCAGGAAAGTCTTTGTTCACAAGAAGCCATGCCTTACAAATCACTTAAACACAGCTACCATTCCCTTCAATGGCAGTGAACACAGGGCAACCCAGGACATCAAGCGCATAGATACCAACCAACAAGCATACAACCAGAGCGGGTTGAATGGAATCAGATAAAAAATCAGGCAGCTAAGAGAAGACCAGAAATACAGTAACACATCAAACACCACACTGATCAGAAGATGGGGGCTCATGATATGACAAGACTGCATCCTGAACCGATGCAACCCTTCCTGACAACCCAGCCCGAAACAAAGTGTATAATACAATCCCAGAGGGGAAGATTACCCCTAACTCAAGGGGGACCACTGGGTCACAGCTCCCAGCAGATCAACCAATGCCCAGGACACAGGTCTGGTCCCATTGTTCACCCCTCAGTTTGACAAAGCAGAAAAGGACTACCACTTAAGTACTATAAGTCATAACTATCCTGCCATGGCTGGACAATTATTTATGTGACTGGGAGAAGGGGGGGAAGAATAGAGTAAACCACCACAATAACCCAACAGAAAGGTTCTCACATGAAAAGGATAGTACCTGGGGTGTGGATTTGCAGAATGGCCTGGAGTGTGACTACCTTTCATGCTTGGTTCCTTAATGGGGCAATGCCACACACGGGAGCTAAGGCAAACATCCCTGGCATCCCAACACAAAGTAGGGTGCTCAATGCGGATCATCCAGGATCACAAGGGGTGCATCTAGAGGAGGTTACAGGCATACCCTCCACAGCTCCAACCCAGGTTTGATCATGCTCAAAAAATCATGGTAAGGTAACCATGGTTAATGTCCTAGCTATTAAATACCTTCAATGTTGTACAATTGCCAGTACAGGACTGCTGATCTATGCAGGGTGTGGGAGAAGGACGTTGGGTGGGGCATGATCTCTAAATACAATACCTAAAGAAATATGTACATTATGAACTGTTCATCACCAAAATTGGGTGAAATACAATGGAAAATGTTCCAAAAAGTAAGCACACATCTCCTGGGAAATACAGCTGGAATTGCCCAGTAACAGTAAGAATGAGCATAGTGGGATTTAAAGGGGAACTCCTGGAGAAGAACAGGTCAGCAATGGAGAATGGGAGAGAAATAGGTGACGTCCAGCATACAGGGAGAGAGCATAAGAGGGAGGGGGAAGACGGGGTAGAGATGAACATGTTATTCAATGGGAAGTGGTGAACTACAAGGGAAAGGTTTTAAAATGCAATTTCTCATCTCCTGGGGAATATGACTGCAGTGGTCAATAACATCAAGAACCAACAGAGTGATAATTTAATGGGAGTGTTAAGAGAAAGATAGGTCAGCGATGGAGATTGGGGAAGAAACAAGAGACGTCCAGCACTTAGGGAGTATGAATGAAGGGGAGGGGGATGACAGGGAAGAGAAAAGCACACAAGAACAAACACAGGGATCATAACTCACCCTCTGCCAACAAAGCAAGTTTAAAACCATCACAGTCAGTAGAGGGGCAGGACCAGACCGCACCCAAACTCGTCATGGGCTGATCCCAGTCAGAACCACCACACAGTACTATGCATCCCAGCCTCAGAGAATGCTGATAACCTTTACATTATAACATACACAGAGGCAGGTTGCATACTACACCACTCTTTTATTCCTGTGTACAAGATGGGGGGCTTCAGGAGGTATGGTGACATGTACAAGCAGATAACGAAGAAGGTACTGCAAAGCACATCCCATGAAGGATAACAGAAGGTAGCAGACAGGGAACAGGCACCCACCAATTGCTAGCACATAGGCCCGCTTGTGTGGGTAGGAGCAATCTAATACCATGAGGTAACAAGAACAGACAGCTGGATAGCACTCTTCAATCTTAATTAAACTCGGGAAGCCTAACATGGAGAGGACAGTTGGTGGTTCCAGACCAAGCTAGAGAGACGGGGGTGGGGAGGACTCTAAGGACAACTACACAGAAACGCACACACGAATTGGGAGCCCAATAGCACAGAGAACAGCATATACACATCCGAACCCTCTGTTCATCTGGCATCCACAGAAAGGAAAGCAAGACAGGCTAAGGAACCTCAAGACATGACACAGTAACAGGGAAGGGGGGGGACCTCCCAAGCCTGAAGACAAGGCAAATACCAAGCAGAGAGAAAATATGCCTCCCTCCAACTTGGTATGGCTCTGGTGTGGAGAACCCCCCCGCCCCAGGAAAGGCAACAAATGTCAGTGAAACAAGCTAGGAGAACACACCATGGACAGGGGGCAGCTATAAGTTTACAAAAAATGATAAACAAGTATACAGGCTCTTTCCCAGCACCAGAAAAACAACCACAACCAGAGGTTAATAACATGTGGCATAGAGGGAAGAAGCAGAAACTGATGGGAATAAAAGTAAAAGTGCCCCACAAGAGGGGGAAGAGGTGGACACACTCAAGTAGATACACCTGATACTAGGTACAGGCATGCCCAATTGGATGCCCAGCCTGAGACAACAGAAAAAACAAACAGGGTACAGAAGGATAATGATCAACAACAGCAGGAGGAGATAGAGAGTAGGAAACCATAGACAACAATGCACCGGGGTTACTAGCATGCTCCCAAATGCTATTTTGATGGTGAGATGGAGCAATACTTAGAAACAAAGGCTCACAAGCTAGGAAATGCCCTCATGAGAGCCAGAAATGGACCTGCGAATGTAGGGGCTCACCCACACCTGAGGATAATCTGGTCTACTCAAGGTTGGGTAGCAGGCATCAGTGAACCCTATCTCTGTGAGAATAGCTCATTAACCTGTAGCACTAGTCTTAGTATTGTAGTAATATCATTTGTAGTGCAGAGTAGAATAGAAAGTAATTGTGTATGTTATTAAACTGTACCTTGATCTCTACTGACATATGGTTACAGACAACAATGACAAACATCAGTTTGGTGCTTCACCTATCCCAGATACTGATAAAGAGTAGCAGAATGATCCTCCCCACCTGCAGTGTTCAAGACACAACATATGAGAGGTGCAGCATAGGATCACCAGAAAACAATAAACTTAACACACATGGCTGCAATCACAAATCCTACACACTTTCTAAGGGCTAGTGCAGGATTCAGTCTTATCACTTGAAGCATTAAAGGGGGGAAACTAAGGAAAAGTGATATCAAGTCATATGCCACCTTAAAAAAGTCAATCCCAGTATAGCTTTCCTACAAGAAAGACACACCACCTCCTCACAAGCCCACGGGTGGTGCAGAGATTGGGTGGGGCAGGTGTATGCAACAGGTAAGGACAATAAAAGGGGAGCACTGCAAGCCTAATTAACCAGAAAATGCTTTTCAACATGAGAGAACAGCACATGGACCCAGAGGGCCATTTTATAATACTAACAGGTACACTGGAAGGAACGGATATTGCACTAGTCTCAATCTATGGTCCTAACAAGAAGGAATCACAAACTTTCACCTCACTCCTCATCACTCTTGTGAAACACAGTTACCTCCCCCTCATCATGGCAGGGAACTGGAATGCAGTTCTGGACCCTGCACAGGACAGATCTAAAGCACACAGATGCAGCCTTCCACCTAACCAATGGGCTATAAGAGAACTGCAGGACTCGTTAGGACTCATTGAGCCCTGGCAGGTTCTGCATCCAGGAGAGAGAAGCTATATATTTGTATCAGCAGTCCATGGCTCATCCTTGGAAATGGATTACTTTTTAGTCTTGCCGGTAGTGTTCCAGGATATAGCCCACTGTGAAATCCAACCTAAGGTGGTCTCTGATCATGCCCCAGTCACACTCTCAGTTACCCCATCACACTTGGCTGACAAAGACAGAATCTGGAGGATGAACAATAATTTACTGAAAGACCAGAACACACTAGATAGGATAAAAACAGGCACAGACCACTTCTTTGCAGAAAACACAAACTCGGTGGACAACTACGCACACATCTGGGGCATATACAAATGCACAATTTGGGACAAACTAATATGAATCGCAAGCACCAAAAAAGAAAGAGGAACCAAGAATCCACCTGACTACTTCACCAAATACAGGCACAGGAAACAACAATATCTAAAACATCAACAAAACAGGAGTGGATATGACTAAACACCCTTAGGGCACAATATGAGGACCTATTGCAGGAGCAAGCAGAGTTCATGCTAACAAAAGCCAGAAAGTGCTATATAGACAAGGGGGAAAAAGCAGGGATTATCTTAGCCCAGTGACTAAAACAGCAAGAAGCCTTTAAAAATATAAAAGGAATCTGACAACCGAGCATATCCAAACTAGTCACTAAACTAAGAGATATCACAGCCACATTTGCACAATACTACCAAGAGCTATATACAGAGGACTCCAAGGCACAAGATACATATATCCAAAAATCCTTTGAAAAGGCAAACCTACCAAGACTCCCCACTGACATGCTAGGCTGCCTGGAAGCCGCCATAACACTGCAAGAAGTAGAACGGGCAATAACTGAACTCAAAACAGATAAGGATCCAGGCCCAGGTGGGCTACCCACAAACTTTTATAAGGCAATAACACAAAAACACATGGAGCTCCTAATCAGACTCTACAATGAAGTACATGTCAGGCAAGCACTGGACCCCTCACTACAAGTAGTAATCATCACCCTACTCCCTATACCAGACAAAAAACATGAAAACATTGCCAAGTGTGGTGAGATAAGGCCATACCTTATTGTTTTGGTCATGTTTTATATAATTTTTATGTGAAAAAATGCATCAGAAAATACCATAGTGGCCCAATGTAAGTGCAAGGGATCATGGGTACAGACTATGGGCAGTATAGACTGATGTGATTTTCTTGTTACTACAGAAAAAAACTGTTTTCTGCCAGCAGAGTCTAGTGTTAATTAAATTATCTAAAAGAAGACAAAAAATGAATTAAGCAGAGCTGGCCAGCGGGCAGGTCCTTTTGTGTCTTAATGGACCACGGCATCATCTGGTGCCTTTTTGTCCACCTTTCATTTGTTTTCAGAGGTCTACTCTCAGCTAATCTCATTACCAATAAATAATGGTGGGCAAAGTGGGCTCAATCTGCTCCGCAAAGTGATTTGCGGAGCAAAGGCGGATTCGCAGAGTGCTCCGCAACGTGAAGCAGAGTACTTCGAGTTGTAATGAGGAACGCAAAGTCCATTGGAATCAATGACTTTGCATTACTCCACCTCCCCAGGCCACTACTCTGCCAATTTAAAGGTGAAGTGCATTGCAGGCAGTGCACTTCGCCCTCACTTCACCTTGTTTTTGAGCTTCAAAGGCGAATTTTGCAGTGATTCATGGGATTTCAGGTCACATGGGCTCTCTATTGATCTGCACAGCCTCAGTTCAGGGTAGTATGAGTAGGAAGGAGTAGGAGACAGTGTGCTCTGATAGCTGTCTGTGATAGGAATCTTGTAAAAGCTGTTCAAAAAGCATTTTTGCCTTTTTGGGGGGGGATCCAACTTTAGTTCATCGATTGTAGGAAACCCTCCTGTGCTCATATCATCGAGTATATTTGTTTTTGTGTGGATTTTGAATGTTAATTTACAACATTGAGTGTGTGTGGTGAAAGACAGTGAAAGTGTGCTTTGGGGGAGAGGTGCATCTGTGGTGTAGGTAGATTTAGGTTGGAGAAATAGTGATTTCTTTGTTTTTTGGTTATATTTTTGTTATATAACTGATTGTGCTAATGTACACACAGTAATATTGTCAGTAGTAGTAGAAATTTTCTTGCTGTTTGTTGTGTGGATGTGGTGCAGCAGTTCATAAGTTCAGGCTGTTTACATTACAAATTTATAATATGTAACGTGGCATAGTACTGAACTTTTGCATTTGTGGCACATTCCTCGTTCAGCATTTTACACAAACTGTTCTGTGTGTGTGTGCGTGTGTGTGTGTGCGCGCGTGCAGTGTTGCATGCATCAAATAATACACCTTTTATTGTGCCACAGACTAGTGTAATTGCAAGCGCAGCAGTGTGAACCTGCTATCCACTGCAGCTGCCTGATTTTGTACTGCGATCGTGGTATCTGTTCTTAGTCTTGCCGCTTGTAGTGCCGTAAAAATCAGCACTGTCTGTATTCAGTGCCCCCCCCCACCCCCACATTCAAAAGGTATTTTTTACCAGAGTGGATTGTTTTGTGACCTCATCAGCACCACTGGTTACTGAAGTTGTTTTAATTCCATGACAGTCTCCAAGTAGTCTCTTATCTGTTGCTGAAGCTGCAGTTGTTTATTTGGCTTCACATCCAGTGTCCCTTCAATCAGAGAGTGAACATATCAAAATCTGAATTTGGTTATAATATTTGTGGTTGATCCCCCAAAATGCCTGCAAAGAGACGTACAAGCAAAGCTGTTTCTGGCCATGGCAGTGTTGGTGGTAAGATGGTCTGTGGGTGTGGTAGTAGTACGCAGATGCAGAAGTGCATTGCTGATTTGAGGAAAGGTATTTCTCCTGCAATGTTTTTTACAGCCCAATCAGTAGCTTCACTCATAGTTGGAGGAGATGATGTTTTCCCAGCTGGTGGTGTTAGTGTTACTGGTGTTAGTGGTGGTGGAGGTAGTATTAGTATTGTTGCATCAAGTTCTAATTCGACCAGTGTACCATATCCAAAAATATTGAGTGTGAAGCAGTGCAAGTGAGTGCGGCATAGATGATGTCATACTTCCAGTAACATCCCAATAACTGAACCTGAGGATTCTGATGATCATGTCAACGATAGCATACAATGTGATATTCCGTCCACTGTGACACTTGACGTCATGCATTTTCCATGCAGTGATTCACAGTGTGATGAAAAAATATTAGGTGATGGTGGTGTAGATGCTGATGATGAATGTGATGATGATGATGATGATGATGATGTTGCTGTTGTTGCAACATGCAGTCCACATGCTAGCATCCAAGCAAAAGATGTGGATGTGTGTGACATTCATGAATATGATGATGTAATTGACCCCAGTTGGGAACTGGAGAAAAATAAATTAAAAGTGGCTGTGTCTGAGTCTGTTTGCAGGAATCCCCCCCCCCCGTAAAAACTTGTGATCTACCGGTTTTACTTGATGATGATGATGACCCAGTACTCAATATGATAGGTAGTCGTGGTGGTCAGTTGCGGTCCAGGGGTACAGTGCCTGAACCATCACGTGCCCCCCCCCACTTCAGTGCTTTAAATAACAGATTTAAATAAGCCACATCATGGACATGTTAAAAGCAGAGCATCACAATCCCTTGTTTGGAATTTTTTTGTTCAAGATGCAAATGATGATGTTTAGTTGCAATCTGCCAGGTTTGCCATGTGCGTGTGAGTCGAGGTAAAAAGAGGAGCCATCTGGGCACAGGAGGACAGCATACGCATCTTAAGAATAGGCACTTGGCACTGTGGACCCAGCACAAGCTGGCAGCTAATACCACAGTGGGGCATTCACCCATGTTACCGGCAACCATAGCCAGCATGTTATCCCCTTCCATGACTGTTAAGCCCAGTAGGAAATTAAATGTGTGCAGTAGTGTGGTAATAAGAGCAGAGGATTACTACAGGCATGATGAGGTGGAGGACCATAATGACTTTGAAATGTTGTCCAGTGCTGGTGAGAGTAGCAGTTTTTGTGGTGGTGGTGGTGAATGCAGTATGTCTAGTGCAAGTGGTACATCAACCCCGGTTGGCAAATCTGGCAAAATAACAGCATTTCTGGGTTTGCCATCATCACCTGTGCAACCGTCTTCATCAAATGTCCACACTTCATGCCCTGCCAATGCCATTCATCACAGAGCACAACCATTTGTGATCGACACACCCCGTGTAAAACGTTTAAGTCAGCCCACGTTACAGAGTGTTTTTGCGCATAAGTTGAAGTACCCCCCGAATCATACAGTGTCAAGTGAACTCAATGCTGCCGTAGCGGAAATGCTAGGCAATTGATGCTTTGTCCTTCTCCTTTGTGGAGAATTCTGGGTTCCGGCAGTTTGCTGCATGTGCCTGTCCAAATTGGAAAGTCCCATCCAGGACATACTTTTCTACCCATGGTGTCCCTGAGTTGTTCCGCGCTGTGTCCGACTCAGTGAGACATGCCCTTCAACATTCCTCCTCTCCATTCATCCATTTAAGCATGGATATGTGGACAAGTGGCAAAACAGCAGGGCGTTCATATTTGTGTATAACTGCATACTGGGCACAGGTGCCGGGGGTTGTTTGTGATGTTGGTAGTGTGAATAATCAGTGCAGTAATGTGGATTGACACAGTAGCAATCTTCCAGGAATTTGACAGCATGCAACGATTGTTATGCACAGTGTGACCTGTTCACACACTGGTGAGAACATGTTGAACATGGTACTGACTGAAATTGACAGATGGCTAAACCCTCTGTCCCTGAGAGCTGGGTTCATATCAAGTGACAATGGGTCAAATGTGAAATGCATCATGAATGGTGTTTTTTTTTCGTATTCCATGCATGGCCCGCTGTTTAAATCTTGTGGTTCAGGAGTTTCTGCAGCACCCTGATATAAAGGAAATGCTGACTGTTGCACGACGTATTTGCTGTCACTTTTCAAGATCTGGAAAGGCCCATGACCAGCTGTGGCAGCTGTAGATACGAAACAGCCTGCCTCAGCACTGCTTGAAGCTGGAAGTTGTCACGTGATGGAACTCCACTTTATATACGGCAGAGAGGTTGTATGAATAATACAAAGCCATCTCAGAATATCTTGTTATGCACACTAGCCATGACAGTTCTGGGGCTTCCATGTCTACGACGACTGAACAGTGGTGCCTCATGGACTCTGTAATAACAATTTTGCGGCCTTTTGAAGATGTCACACAGGCAGTGAGAGGTGAGTCTGCCTCCATTAGCCAATCAATTCCACTGCTGTGGGTGCTGAGGCAGACTTTAGTGAATGTACAGCATAGCCTAGATGTTGCCGGAGACAGTGGTAGTAGTATGTTGCTGCAACACACGCTGACAGTATTCGACCAGAATCGTCACATTGTGAGCATTCAGCATAGTGACAACTTTGCCATAGCAACAATGCTGGACCCACGATACAAATGTGGAATTGCATCAGTACTGGAGGGAGGGCCTGAACAGGTAAAAAATATCAGTGGTCAACTGGTGCACTTGGTTCATGGGGCACAGAAGTCACATGCCAAGGTCAGCAAACCTCAGCAGCATAATCCGGCTGAAGGTGTACCTGGAGGACCATCAAGCATATCCTGCAAGGGGAAGGGGACTGCAGTTCCAGGTGGTCTGTCATCCAAAGTGGCTGGTGTCAACCTGCTTTGTGAGGCTTTGTCCCAAGTGGGTATTTGTGAAATAAATGATTCGGGAGAACAGGATGATGCATCAATAAATGGACTTAGTGTGGCACAGAGAATGACTGAGTCATATTTGTCTGAAAACAGGCATCTGACAATAACTGAAGATCCTCTTTTGTACTGGAGTGGAAAGGTCAGTGAAAGGCCAGAGCTGACTGCAGTGGCACTGAAGTACCTCACATGCCCACCCTCCAGTGTAAGTGTTGAGAGGGTATTCAGCTCAGCAGGTGCAATAGTCAGGGATCGTCGGACAAACCTGTCTCCTGCAAATGTTAGTTTGCTAACATTCATTAAAATGAATGAGAGGCACATACTAGCACAGACTGCAACCTCGGTATTCATACCCCAGCCTAGTCATAGTGGTCTTGCTGATGTGGCAATGGAGCATCCTGGTGGCACTGGCAGTGGCTGCCTGAAACAGCCCACCACTGATGTAGATGACGACACAATGGAGAAAGAATTTCCCAGTGGTCAGACTTCAGATATCGATGACTGTGAGGGCAGCTTTCTTTATGAGGATAATGATGTGGTTAATGTTGGCAGGTTTTAACTGAAGTTTTTAAAATGCAGTGTGCCCCCCCCAGACCACCACCACCACCACCGGGACTGATGTTAGCCACTGCCACCATGAGTCTGTCTGCCCCCTGGACCACCACCACCACCGGGACTGATGTTAGCCACTGCCACCATGAGTCTGTCTGCCCCCCGGACCACCACCACCGGGACAGATGTTAGCCACTGCCACCACTGTCACCATGAGTCTGTCTGCCCCCCAAACCACCACCACCGGGACTGATGTTAGCCACTGCCACCACCATGAGTCTGTCTGCCCCCCGGACCACCACCACCGGGACTGTTGTTAGCCACTGCCATCACTGCCACCATGAGTCTGTCTGCCCCCCGGACCACCACCACCGGGACTGATGTTAGCCACTGTTACCATGAGTCTGTCTGCCCCTGAACCATCACCACCACTGGGACTGATGTTAGCCACTGCCACCACTGCCACCATAAGTCTGTTTGGACCACCACATCCATCAGCCAGAGACACAAAGCTTCTTAGTAGTTAAACCATAAAGTGAGTATGTGTACTCATGTTTGTTATGCTGCTTCACTTCCTTTAGTTGTATGTTTTGTTTTCTGTAGCTTTTCAGAGCCACAGTTGTAAAACACATACAGTACACGTCTTTGTTTCTTTTACAGGGTAACAAAAAAAGGCTCCATCACTAAAACTCATTGGGAATGGTACTGTACTGTAGCTGTACTGTACAGACAGGAAGCAATGTAATATCCATATGTAATCCATTCGGGTAAGTATGAAGATTTTATTTCATCCATTTCATTGTTTTGTAAAGACTGCAACAAATATTGCACACAGGTTGTGTTAGTTGACAAGATGTGGGTTTGAAATGTAACTTGACTTTAGGGATTGAGATTTGAGAACCAGGGAGGGACACATAACAATTAAGTTGTATGAAGTCGTTCATTTCTTTTTTGAGGAAACTTCCAGAGGCTTTGTTGTGCTGACAAAGTGGCCTTATCCAAACAAGTTCTTGGCTCTGTAGGTAGCACACTCGCCTCTGAGGCCAGGAGATCTGAGGGCTGTGGGTTCAGTTCCCACATCTGGCACTTGGGTTAATATCCCAGTACTGACACTGTAGTGCAGCATGAGAGGGGTGCTGCACTTCTGAGGTGCCGTCTTTTGGATGAGACGTTAAACTGAGGTCTCATCTGCCTGGATTGGTGGTAGTTCAGGTGGATGTTAAACTTCCCATGGCGCTTGTCGAAAAAAGTAGGGGAGTTTATTGAAGAAAAAAATCATACAAACCAAACAATAAGAATCAATACAAAAAACACAAAATGAGATAATAAAACAAAACCAAGGCATATATACTGTATATACATAAACAAAAGGAAAAAAAAATACTAAAGTAAAACCTTAACATAATAAACTGAGAGACCTCCCTTTTTGTTTTTCCCATACAACAGAAATATATAACAAAATCTGGGAGCATACAGCCCCCTTATTCAGGTAACAGGTACATCTGAATCCGTTATCCAAGGCATGTTCCTCCACACATCCCGCAACGATTTGGAATGTAAAATTCTAGATTCTTCCCCATATTGTGATTTCAAATCTTAATTTTACCAAGGAGTTCTTCATGAGAAATAAATTTCTGTTGTAATGAGAATAGGCATCTACTATTCCAGATATGCCATTTGATAACCAACAAAAGTCTATTCAGAGTTTCCATGTGCCAATCATCAATCCCTATATATTTACCCCACAGTAAAGCCTTCATAGTAATAGAATGAAACCATGGAGCATTCCAAACAATAGCTAAAAAAGGCCAGAAGGGCATAATATACGACAGGTCAAAAAAGGTGGTCCGTAGTTTCCAACTGTTGAATGTATCCCGCTTCAACATAAACGTTCTGCCAATTGTTTATGTTTTTGATTTGCTTTAATATTAATCCTATCATGGCAGCTCAGCCAATGAAAATCATGAAATTTGTCCGGAATCCTGGGTGTGTTTAATAAACTTAAAATTGCCGCTCTGTAAGGGAGAGGACAGTGGGGAAAAGTTTCTACTTCAGTAAAGTGAGTCTGTATAACCCAGTTATAAAGCTGTTTCCGTTATTTTGATATTAAAAGATTACTAGTTAGTTTTCAGCATTTGATATGTATAAAAGTTTCTCTAATGTAAGATGGGATATTCAATGACCTATGCAAAACCCCTAGTTTTCTCCAAACCCATTGTCTAAACCATAGACCACAATTCAATTCAAACACAGGTACCCATGGTTTATCAAAAAAAAATTAATAAAGGGTGGAAATTTGCATAAAAAAAGATAGTATAAAAAAATAAATTTGGGTTTACCATTCCTTAACCCCCCTGGTGAATCGGTAAATATAAAATATTCCTTTTTATCGGGTTCAGCCGACTACCCCATACCGCTTGAAAAAAAAGACTATAAATGACTGTTAATAATTGACTAGGGGGAGGAAAAATATAACTAATATAAAGGAATATCGGAATAAGGAAGGTTTTAATCAAGTGTACACATTTCTGTTTACTAAATGTCCACCTATTCCAATTTGTAACTAATAGTTTTCCCCGATTAATGCAAGGTTCTCAATTCAGAAAACACATATCTCCTGGACCATAAATAATCCCCAAAATAGTCAAGTGAGTGGCTGAAAAATTAATACCAGAGATTTTTAAATCAGGTAAAACAACAGAACCGAGTTGCAAACCTATACATTTATCTAAATTTAAACAAGTGCCTGAATGTGAATTATAGGTGATACAGATGTCAAGAGCACACTGAACAGAAACTTCCTCCTCTACTAAGATACGTAAATCGTCAGCATAAGCTAAAACTTTAAATGGTAAAGGGGGGGAAACTACAGTGACAGGTTTTGAAAGTACTGAATTATTAAAGAGTTTGAGTAAGGGATCTGTACAGAAGGCATATAACAAAGGGCTTAGAGGACATCCCTGATGTACCCCCCGCCTTACAGGTAACATGGGCCCCTTCCAGCCCCTAATCAAAGGAGTAACCGTTGCTGTATTATAGAGACATTTAACCCATTTTACAAATTGCAATGGCAAACCATATCTTTGTAAAACTGCCCATAGGAAAGTATGACTGACAGAATCAAAAGCTTGTTTTTGATCCAGAGAGAGCACCAAACCATCTGCTCTAGACCAAAAACTGTGCTCAAAGAACTCCCGTAATAAAATAAAATGTTCAGGAATATTTCTGCCAGGTAAAGAACATGCTTGTACTGGGGATAAAATATAAGTTGCAACTAATAGGAGACAAGTATTAAGGATTTTAGCTAAAATCTTGAAATCTGTGTTAAGTATAGAAATCGGTCTCCAATTTTGTGTATTCCTTTTATCACCTTTTTGTTTAAAAAGATGAATCAGAATACCTCCAGTCATGCTCAAAGAGGGGGTACCAGAAGTAAGGATCGTTGTAAAAACAGCCGCTAATTCCATCCAAATGTGTGGGCCACTGAATTTATACAATTCACTAGTCAAGCCATCACCACCAGGGGCTTTATTAATCCCTAAGGCCATAACAGCTATGTCTACTTCAGAAGGCAAAATGTTAGCTATTAAAGGGTTTAATAGTTGATCTGTAGGCTGAACGGTGGGGACCGAATCAAGAAGAACTTCTAAAGTACCAGAATTGATTGGAGGTGGAATAAAAGTATTAGATGTATAATGTGAAACAGTATTGAGCATCTGTCTAGTGTCTGTACAAAAATTACCTTGTGCATCAAATAAACCATCCATAGTTCAGTTTAAATTCCGAGCAGTATACCCCTCAAATGGGCAAACATAGCCCTTTTTTCCCTGTGTACAATATAATTGTTGGAATTGTAAGCATTGTTCCTGTAATAAATTATATTGCACCATTTGTTGCTTAATATTTTGGATTTGTGCAGAAAAATCATGTTTCACAGTGGAAACTAAAGATAAAAGTTTTTGAAGGTGTAACCTGTTATTAAGATAAATCCTGTAATCCTCATCCTGAATCAACTTCCATTAGGATTTTAGAAAAGCAGTCAAATTCCTCACCATGTCTTCCCACCAATTACAAGGGTCTTCATACATGTCAAAAACGAATTTCCTGGCTTGAATAAAATACGTCAAATCATGTTGAACAATAGTCTTAGCCAATAACAGAGAATTTAATTTCCAATAACCTGGCCCAAAAGAAGGTGCACAGGAATTTTCTAATAACAAAAATAGAATTTTATGATCAGAGAATTCCAATGGAAGAGTTTGTGCCATTGCAATTTGTAGTAAAGGGTAGACAAAAAAATAATCAATTCTTGTGGCAGAAGTAGATCTAAAAAAGTGGGATCTGCTTTACCCACTGTTTCAAAGTAAGCATCCCTCAAATTTGCATTCCAAATCATAGTGGATAAGCAGGTCATATCACAAAATACTTTTGTGGTCATAGTCTGCCTCCCTCTGTCTCGCAAATTAAGACCACAATTAAAATCACCCCCTAGAACAATATGGTGAGCATAATACAAATAAGGCTGAATGGCCTGAAATAGCTCAATACGTACCACCTTTGTTTGACCCGCATATATATTGATAAAACGGAACAGCATATTAGATATCCTGACATCTAGGATTAAGGCACGACCAGGAATGAGGTTGATTAATTTAACCAGATGCACATCTAAATTATGAAACAGAATGGCTAACCCAGAGCAAGTTTCATCCCCCAAGGACCAAAAGGAAGGACCTGAATGCCAAAACTTTATGGCTTGCTTTAATTCAGAAATGACATGCAACCTAGTGTCCTGTAAGAAAAAAATACCATCAGAGAAAGATCTTAGACATGAAAATACAGCCTGTTTTTTCCGAATACTCTTAATACTATTCACATTAATTAACTAGAAAAAGAAGGCATCATAAGTTTATAAAAGGGGAAAAGAAAAAAAACCTTGAGCAAAATTCAGTTTCAAGGGGGCTTTTTAGAGGAGGCTTTAGTAGTCCGAATATGTTTAGTTTTCCTAGTGTGTTTCCCAGAGAGAGGAGGGACCATATCAGAAGAGGGATCTTCTAATTCAGAACCTAGGTCCAAAACAGACGAAATAACAGAGGACCCTTCAGAGTCGTTCCCTGAAAGTTCCCCTTCAATAGGCAAGGCAGCAAATCTATTTTTAACGTAAATGTTCGATGTTTTAGGCATTTTAGCCGCAGGCTGTATCCAGTGCTGCCTTCGCCTAGAAGTCTTGGTTAGAGGTGGTAAGGGTGCTTGGGAAACCTCAGTGGAAGGCACAGGGGGAGGTAACCCAACCTCAGTAACAATAGGTTCAACCATTACAGGAATAGGAACCACCAGCTGAGTAACCATGGGAGTGACTTTTGTAGCACTATGCCCTGGAGGAGGCATATCAGAAGGTTGTGAAGAACCATCAACAATAGTAGAAATAGTTTCAGGTAGATTTAGAGGCCTATCACCAGGCCTAGGGACCAAACGTTGAGCCTGAGCCCGCTGAGCTAGAGCAATGGATACTCGTTGTGCATCCCAATCAGCCTGTTCATCCTGGGTATGAGCAGCTGAGGGACAGGAGTGATAGGTATGACCTTTTTCTTCACATAAATTACACACTTGACCATTCCGACATATGGCAGCACTGTGACCTAATTCATTGCAAGTGGTGCATTTGAGGTGGTCACACATACTGCTAAGGTGACCCGTGGTTCCACAATGATAACAGGCCTTGGGCTGGCCTGCATAAAATAAACCCCCTCTATCCTTCCCCAGAAAAAAACTGTTAGGCAAGTGAACTAAGCCAGAATCAGATGTGTTCAAAACTACCTGCACTTTCCAACCCCCATTCCAAATATGATCTTCATCAAAAACGGGCTCAGGATTACCCTGCACTGTACACCTTTGCTTAAGCCAGAATAAAAGATCTGTAACACCCACCCCTTCATTACGAAAAAGAACTGTAATCATGAGAAGTGCAGGTTTTGTCAGAGGCACAACTTCAAAAGGAACCCATAAGGCTAAGGTTTTTAAAAGCAAATATTGAGACCAAAATTTTTGTAACCCACTACCCTGTTTAAAGCTTATATCAAACACAGGCTCTCCTGAAACATGTATTAAGGTGTATATTTCAGCAGGAGAAAAAACATAGATCCCATTAGCAAATTCCTGGCCACATGTTTACGATCTGGAAATACATCTAAGCCCCCCTTATAAAGAAGCCTAATGGCATTAAGTCGTTTAGCAGAAAAGACAGGAGCTCTAAGCAAGGAAGCAAATTTTTTAGCAGGCTTAGAATGTCCGTGCGAGGGTTGCTCAGCAGGTTCCTCTAAAGGAACAGGCCCACAATGTCTCACGGCCCCATCTTGTAACAAAGGTAGTACTGGGTCCTGAGTAAGTTCTAAGCCTTCAGGTACCTACAAAGGCGAAACAATATCCATCACAGTTCCCCAATCTTTAGTGTTATCAGCAACTAGAGGGGAACAGTCTTGAAAAATTTTTGTAGTCCTGCTAAGAGATACGGAAATGGGAGAGGGGCCTGAGACCCACCCACCAGTTCTAGATTTCTCCCACCTAGCAGCCTGCAAAGCCATATCTACAAACCATTTGTTTGCATCCGTTGGGCCCTCCTGTAGCAGAACTGAGGGAACCTCAGTATTACACTGGTGAACAGCACTTGAAATTAAAGAACCTGCCGACGTTCCTGCAGAACCTTGAAAAAGGTTTCCTTTAAAGACAAACAAGGGCATTTGCCCAGTACCTGTAGCAGAGGAGCAAGCACTTGCAGCAGCGTCTTGACTTGTTGATTGCTTCTCATCTAGAACAGCTGTTGTCTGCTGCCGAGAAATCTGCAAGGTAATCGTCATGTCAGTAGCTAAGGCAGCGCTTTGCACAGACCGTACCTCAGGTTGCTCACACACAGGGCAGAAATCTGCAGCCACAATTGCAGCTCTCAATTCTGTTTGACGTAACTGAAAATGGGCTTCTTCTTCATGCAGCTGTTGCTGCAAAGCAGGCAAATCATAGGCAGGCACATTTTGCAAAGCTGTAATGAGAGCAACTTCCTTGTCGTCCCGTGGTAAATCACTTGAGCCAACCTTATTTCCAGAAGCAGTTGCATTAGACTCAGACTCCATATCCATACTAGGAGCGTCAAAGAAAACCTCCGAATCCAGAACATCAGACCGACTAACAGCAGCTGGTCCCGCAGCCAGCGAGACATCCATCTCCTTCTCCATCCTAGCCTGAAATGACAAATTCACTGACCAGCAGTCCCCCTACTGGCCAAGAGTAGGGGAATTTCCCGGTGTCCTGGACACATTTCCCTCATTCACTACAGATACCACCAACAGCTTAATCTGGTTCAAAGTCAGTTGGCATTCATCTGTATCCCCCTCCCACAGGTCGTGCCTGAAAACAGGCAGGATTTGTCTAGTGCACTTACCCGGTCAACAAAAACTAAATAAATAAAGCATCAGGCCCCCCTCCCCCCTGGGTTGGGGCGCACATGCAACACGCAGAAGTCATTTCATTAGATGACCATGACCATCATTAACAACCAGACTCCAGAAGGATGCAGATGAAATCTGTGAAGAAGTAACAAAATGAGAAATCATTACAGACAAACCTGCAAATATGCTTCTCCCCACCCCCCAAAAAAATACTTACCTTCATGTGCTTGAGAGTTATCCATTGCAAATTTCTATGCAAAAAGTTCTCATCGAGCACTGGAATGTGCACACCAACAGTATCTGTGACCTGTGATACAGAGCAATACCATGAGTACATGTCCATGTCAACCCCCCCTCACCTACAAAATACAGAAATATGTATCTATATGTATATCAACTCACCAAGGCTACTATTAGTGTACAGACAAAGGGCACCCTTCCATCCAGTTGAGATGATCACATTGCATTTGCTCGAATCGCAGCACACATTGGACCAGAAACAGTTCGCTCACGGTCTTCATTTTATTCTGGGGCACTATGCACATGAGTGACTGCTCAATAAGTTCTGGGTGACTTTGCATGTGGTGTGATGATCCCATTTCACTTCGTTACCACTTGTCAATTTTCTGGACACAAGGTGGATGCATTTTGGGTAACCAGAAAAAATCTGGGTACTCTGTGCCACCACTGCAGGCATGACTGACTGCGCCATTAATTTTGGGGGACTTTGTGTGCGCTGAAACATTCCCATTTCACTTTGTTACCACCTGTCAATTTTCTGGACACAAGGTGGATGCATTTTGGGCATGCAGAAAAAATCTGGGGACTCTGTGCCACCACTGCACGCATGAGTGACTGCGCAACAAATTCTGGGGGACTTTGCATGTGGTGTGACAATCCCATTTCACTTCCTTAGCACTTGTCAATTTTCTGGACAGAAGACAGATGCATTTTGTGTGTTGTGATTGAGAGCACATAATGTCATACTTAAATTATAAATTAAAGCAGCATTGCAACAATGTGCTGACAGTTTTGACCTATACTTTTTATGTTATTTTACATTGCTGCCGTTGCCGGCCATGCGGCCACTAGTTACCTCATGACTTGTATGATACCTTCTTTTGCTACAGATTTGTGGTAAGTATTACTTTTTTTTCTTTATGTTCAGGTAAGAAAAGGAGCACGCATTTAATATTGTTCTGACCAGGTTCTTATCACCATTTGCTGCTGTTTTTGAACAACTATTGTTCTGCAGATGTCATAAAACACTGCCTGCTGCATAATTGGTAATTTGACAACAGAAGTAATATATAACAACTGATGGAGAAAAACAGTAAAAATACTGATGAAGACCTGGTTTACACCATATTAAAAGGAGTGCTCCTTTTATTATTTCAGACATGAAAAAAAGTACTAAAGCAGACTCAAATACTGGAAAGAATAGTATCATACAAGTCAGGATGTAAGTAAGTGGCAATGTAAAATAGCATAAAAAAATATAGGTCAAAATTTTCAACAGATTTTTGCACTACTGCTTTAAAGAGATTCACCAAGTTACATAGTTATGGATGGTATTGCACCCAATATATTGGTGCCTAACCTCCAGGGGTATCTTTGTTGCTCCACATGTCCTCAAATAGTGCAATACTTTTCTGGCAAAAACGTTTGTAATTTCAGTAAACCAGGTCCCAGAGGACTTCCCATTCTGAAGAGCCACCCACGTTCCGCCAGCATGTTGTGGTGAAACATGGGCACGTTTCAATTAACAAGAGTCTTGTTAGTGGAAACGCGTCTCAATGCTTCACCACAAAATGGACCATTATAACATAAAGAAACATTCGAAAGTTGTCGGCTATTCACTATAATAAAAGCACGCCTGCGTGCTTTATTATAGTGCTGGCATCACGCCATAACATTGCTGAGCACAGTGGTGGAACTTGGGTGGCTCTTCAGAACAGGAGGTCCTCCAGGCCCCAGCTTACCAAAATTATGAGAGTTTTTGCCAGAAAAGTATTGCACTATGGAATGTAAGGACATGTGGAGCAAGAAAGATTACCCTGGAGGTAAGGCACCCGTATAGGGGGCATGTATGACTGTATGTGCATGTATATATTTAAAGGGAAGCAGTCAGCAACAGGAGCTCCTGAATCCTGCCCAGTGCAAGGCTTACCCTCTGGTTAAGCCTTTAGAGTATGTTGCAGCATTTTCTCATGCCGCAACATACTTTATTTTAATAAAGAAAGAAGTAGCAACCCAGAAGGATGGCGGACGCTATGGGGCCCCATTATGTAGTAAAGGAAAGGGCGAGATGCGCACCGCGCGCTCAAATACTTTTGTATTGAGCTAATATGGCATCGCTGTTGCACCTTTACACATAATGGAGCCCCCATAGCATCTGCCATACTTGGGTCACTGACATTTCTTTAGTAATAGTATGTTATGGCATGAGAAAATGTCAAGAATATACTTAAAAGGCTTAACCGAGGGTAAGCCTTGTCAGGGGCAGGATGCAGGCGCTCCTGTTGACTGCTTCCCTTTAAACTAATACTGTGGCCTTCCCTGTATCTGGTATTAAACAAACAAAACACAAAACAGTACAGCAGTGGGGGGGGGGGGAGGTGTGCAGAAAACAAAACCTAATGCTTGATCCCATGATGTTCCAGCAGCAGATGAAACATCAACACTATTTGCAGATGCTCTTTCTCGATCCGCTCCATCTGCTGCTGGACAGCACCCATCCTCTGATTGCTTTCCTCCATCATAGCCCACAGCAGTGCTATTTTTGACTGCATTGCAGGCGTGGCGGACTCCCCTGCTGAGGGAGGAAAGGTAGGTGGTTGTGGTGGTGAGGGTGGTGCTGGTGGCAGTGGCGGGGGTAGTGGTGGAGCAGCAGCTGCTGTGGCCCTCCTCCTGCTCTGGTGATGCACAGCAGCAGCACCCACTGCCACTGCCACAGAAGGGCCAGCAGGTGGAGGCCTGTCCCATTCTGTGGCAGCCTGCCACTCCACCTTGTGTTGGTTAAGCATGTGTGTCCTCTGGCCCCCAGTCCCCAGATGTGTCCCCCGGGGGCCACGGCACTCCTGTACACCACAATGCTCCTGTCCCCTGACACAGTTGAAAAACTGCCAGACTATCGAGCTGTGGGAGGGACCAGGCACAACAGGGGCAGATGTATTGCTGACAGCACTGTCACGGACCTGAGGGGGGCTCCACCTGCTGCTGTGGAGTGGGAAGTGGTGCTGCTGGAGCTCCTGCAGCTGGTACAGATGGTGGTGGTGGTGGCAGCAGCGGACTTGCTGGATGTGGCGGTGGCACTGGTGGTGCTGCTGCTCCCTGGGGGGGGCAGGACCAAATAATTGGGAGTGGTCCAGCGACACCTGCCCATGCTGACCGCCACATGTCTGCACTCCCCTCTGGCCAACACGGGCCACAGACTGTCCCTGGTCCATAACTCTCCTTCCCTCTCCACTCTGACATGTCATGCGACGATGACGACCGACTTCACACACAGTTGCAGACAGTCTCACACATGCACACACACAGTCACACACAGGCATACACACACTTGCACAAAACAAAACTTATAACACAAATAAATTAGTCACAAAAAAAAAGAACTCACAAAACAGTACAACGAAAACTAAAGAATTAGCTTTTAAAAAAGCTGTTGGTTTTTACGAAGTTTAAGACAGCAAGTTAAGCAACAAATAAACACTCCTCTCCTACACTATCCTTCCTCCTTCTACCTCTGCAAAGGAGAAAGTGAAAGTATCTGCTGGTATGACTCACTACCTTCCTGCCTGGCTAAAACATGTGAATTACAGTACTGTAAGCCATGTGATGTGTGTGGGGGGCTGCCTAAAGTGCCTATTGTTGTCATTCCACCTTACTTCATGTTAAGGCGGAATAACAATGCAAAGTCAAGTCATAATCACAAGGCAAAGTGAGCACTCCTCAAAGGTCACTTCGCGTAGCGTTACCCTAACACAAAGTGACCACTTTGCGTTCACTTTGCCTGCAGATTTCAAATTTGCTGCATCTCTACCAATAAATGGGCTACCATTTAAAGAGCTACTGATGCCAAAAAGAAAACTGTGAAAAACATAATAATTAGGTACAATTCAGCTTTTATTCCATATGTATTCTATATATTTCTCTTCCTTCTTATTTATTACTCAGTAAATTTGCATGAGCACATGGTTTTTATCCCTTAGATTTCCCTTAAAGTTAAATCTTCCTCTGTAGCTTACTCTCTACTTCAAGTCATAATGCTCTGTTGTGACATCACAATCTGTTTCCATGGGAGTAACTGTGATGTCACAAGCAGGGAATTATAACCTCATGTAGGGGAGAAAGCAACAGGTATAGAAGAACTCTTCAGGAGCAAGGATCCTGTTTTCATACAAATGACCTCAGTAGGTAGGTAGGTAAAAGTTTATTTTTATACAGGTAATACATGTCATTTGGACTATAGTCCAGTTTACAAGACAGACCTGTGTAATCCCTATCTAAAAATACAAACTATAACTATAACATCAAGTTAAGATATGCCGTAAGACATAGACTTCCAGTATGACACAAACATAAACAAATTCACATAAAGTTATAAATGTTACTAATATAGCAACAATATGATAAAATATATAAAATATAAAAACTACAATCAAACCTATATAAGATAAAGGACTTAACAGACTTTGCAACACATAAGGATGATAATTAACAAGTGCAAACATGGGCCTTCAAATCTCTTAGAGTGTGAACAAATATGGAATCATTTATGATTTCACTTACATCAGAGTAAAGTGGATTCCAAATAATGGCAGCTTGGTGGATTAAAGTCCTATCCCCTTGTTTATTTTGTGACTTTTTCATAGTGATCTTATTCAAATGTACTGACCTGTTTAATACCCTTTTAGTGTGTTGATTCACTGGAAATAGTAATTTTGAAATTGGATGATTAAGACACGAATATTTCATTTTATGAATTAAGGCTAACCATTGACAGATATAATTTGTGTCCAAAGGCAGCCAATTTAATTTACTTAACAATAAACAATGATGAGTACGATGATTTCCCTTAAGAACATATCTAGCCACTCAAAAGTAAATTTTATCCAATCTGGCCAACAGTGTTTTATTGGCTGTTCTATATATCAATTCACCATATCTTAATACTGGAATAATTAACTGTTCTGCTAGTTTCTTCCTATCTATTAATGTTAAACATTCTGTGGTTCTCCTTAGGGCCCCCGACCTTTTGTTCACTTTTTTTGCTAAAGCCGTGATATGTTGAGAAAAAGACATCTGCTCATCAAAAGTCACTCCCAAATAACTATAATCTATTACCTGTTCCAATTTGGTCAAATTAGTTGTGTAAATTTGTAATTTGGAAGGAATACCATTTTTTTTTTGATTTTAGTAAAAATTTCATACACTTAATTTTTTTTGTGTTAATAACCAGCCTTGACCTGGTGAACCACCCTCAATTTTTAAGAAATCAGACTGCAAGCTTGATTGCAACTCATCATCGGAGTGGCCAGATGCAACAATTAGCATATCATTGGCATATAACCAGATTTCTGTATGCTTAGCCACTAGTGGAAAATCATTTATGAAATTAAGAAACAGAAGGGGTCCCAGGATCAATCCCTGAGGGACACCCCTGGTAACCCCCCCTGCTCTTAGATGAGTAACCCTCAACCTCCACCAACTGGGAGCGATTACTTAGATAAGATTTTAACCAGTCAAGAGGGCCATCTCTGATACCTAACCCTTGCAGTCTCTCAATCAATAAGGGGTGGTCCACCAGGTCAAAGGCCTTCGAAAGGTCCACAAAAATTACTGCAGTCTGCTTGCTGTTTCCCAATGACCTGTTTAACAAGTCATTAAACTCTGAAAGGACTGTAGTAGTAGTAGTAGAATAATCCTTTCTGAAACCAGATTGATTTGGGGTTAAAAGGCTGTATTTATTTAAGTAATCTGTGACCTGAACAGAAATAAGTTTCTCCAAACTTTCTGACAATAGAGATAACAAGGCTATAGGCCTATAGTTGTTAACTTCTACCACACTTCCCCCCTTATGAATTGGTTTTACCCTACTTTCCTTCCAAGATGATGGAAAATTACCAATTTGAAGGCTCCAATTAGATAAATAGGTGATAACTGGTGCTATATGATATGCCACTAACTTCGAAAACTTACCTTCAAGACCATCCGTACCAGAGGTCTTATGAATGTTTCTTGTTTGTAATACTTTATTAACACTAGTGATTGTAAGAATTTTAAATCTAAAAGGGGGCAATCCATCTTGTGGAGGAATAGTTTTTTGATGTTCAATTTGTTGCTTAAGAGGGATCTTACAGTTTGGAAGGTCAATAAAGAAGTCATTTAATGCGTTAGAAAAATCCTTTGGATCATCAATAAAAGTATCTCCATTTTTTAGCCTTGTTATTTCTTCATGGGGTTTCCCTCCCAGATTGGTGAGTTATTTAACTACAGTCCAAAAATGTTTTGGGTCTGTACTCAAATCAGTTTTCTTTTTATGATAAGACTTTTTAGAAATCTTAACTAACCTTTTACGTTTGTTTCTAGCTGCCTTAAAAAGTACCCAATCCTTTTCTAATTTGGATTTCAATGCTTTTTTCCAGATTCTATTTTTGATCTGAATTTGTTTTAATAATCTATCATTAATCCAAGGCAATTTAGAGTTTTTTTAAGGTTTTAACTTTGGGTGTGTGCAAATCACAAATTTTTCCAAAGGTCTGAGTAAAATATTCGATCGCGACATCAATGTCTGGGATTAGTCTGCAGTTGTACCAATTCTCCTTACCTATACTGTCCAAAAATCAGATCTCAGAGAATTTTCTAAAGTCTCTGATCCAATTCTGACATTGATAGGCAAGATCTTGCTGGAACTGGGACTGCGGCAGAGTAACCCAAACCGTATTGTGATCACCAAGGCAGGGAGGAAAAATACCCAAAGCTTCTATCTCAATTTGAATAGAGACCAGAATTAAATCTAAAACTGACCCATTGGTTTCATTGTTAGTAAATCTGTTTGGGCTTTTTATAAGTTGTTTTAGCCCTCATGTAGAGACTATATCCTTTAAGAGTCTTCCCCTTGAGTTTTTTCAATCGCTGTTTAAATCACCCATCAAAAGTAAGGGCCTACTTCACACTTTATCTACTATTTTTGTTAATATTATTTCTAAATCTGATATATTTGATTTTGGAGGTGAATAAACTACTGAAATAACTAACCCAATCTGTTCCAAATTCACTACCAAATATTCTATATTCTTATCACTGCCTTGCAACAAAATTTCTGATTGACCAAGAGGTCATTTTAAAAAGAGCATTACCCCTCCCCCTCTTGATTTCCTATCTGCCCTCCATACATAATAATTATGTGTACCGAATTCATGATCATGTGTTTATCAGAAAGCCATGTTTTACTTAATCCCAATACACATGGGTCATGTTTATTATTTTGTTGATACTTTTGAAAGTGAATGAACTGCTAGCCAGAGGAACAAGTATTACTGCTACTCCCTACTTCAACTCATAAACTATTCATGAAATGGCAAGGTCCTTATAGGATACTCAGGCAAACAGGTCCAGTGACCTATGAGATTGCCACACCAGACAGGCAAGAAAACAGTCACACAGGTGTGGTATCATTTGTCAATAATAAATAATGGAGAGGATGAATACAAAACTAATGTGAAATGCAACCTAAACTGTGTCTAAATGTTCTGTTTTGTTAAAGCTGTCCTAAACATGTCAGCTGCTCTTTAAGCAAATGATTGTGTTGAGTGCAATTTAACTTCAGCTATCTCACAGCAGGAAGGATGGAATGTTCCCCTAGAATTCTGGTTTGAGCTGGCTGACCTATGAGTCTCTTTTTTCCTTATATTAAGAACCTCATATCTGTGATACTGTAATAAAATACTAAACTCAGATTGGTTGGGTAACCATAGAAACAGAATGCTAGCCAGTCACAGGGCAACCGCTATCCACTGGACCTGCCCTTTAGAAACTTCTTAAAAACAGGATGCAGAGAGGTATCTGAGCCTTTTTAGTTTTCAAGCTTGCAGTCTTTTGCATTGTGGGACCTTGCCTGTCTGTCCGTGTAGCAGAGCAGAGACAATTTCTTTTCAATTCTCCTGGACTACCAAAAAACAAGATCTTCAACTGCCACTTTTAAGGACTTTGTATTTAAAAATTCAACCACTAAGGACTTGAGGTAGACTCTAAATCTTAGAGTTTTAAAGTGTAGGTTTTTATGTATATTTTCCATTTTATTTTCAATACCTAGTAACCAATGTCTAACATTTTTGGTCTTTATGTTATTTACTGCATTCATTAATTTAACTAGTAAAGCTTTTGCCTTATTTTAAGAATAATTCTGCCTATATCTGTTGTGTGGGTTGCCTTGGTAAGAGTTGATCAAATGATACCACACCTGTGTGACCGTTTTAAGGCCTAACACTACCAAAAGTGTTGTACCATTAAGGACTTTGTGACAAAAGATGGAGAGGAAATAGAAAGGGTCTCAAGAGGAGCCTATGGGGGTTTGACCCAAGTGCTGCATTGCTGGGGAAAGACACATAATAGGGTGTATAGGGCCCCCAAAGCCTATACACGCCTGTGACTTTTCTGGTTCATGGTGCAGGGGCAGAGAGAGTTCTACCCCAGGAACACAGACTGAAGACTGTATCTGTATACCCATCACATGGAGAAAGGGTATCTCTGACCCCATCTCCCCCGTCACAAGAGGGTTTCACTGTGAAGCAAAGAATCCCGCCCCATGGGAGTGGACTTGTGACACTGACTATCGACCAATCTCGCTCGTCAACATGGACATCAAAATACTAGCCAAGGTATTGGCAACACACATAGGCACAATATGGAACAGGTTAATTGGCCCAGAACAAGTGGGGTTCATGCAGGGACACATCTCCTCAGACCATACATGTAAACTCGCTCACATCATAGCTGTGTTCAAAGACACTAAGCACCCAGACATTTTAATATTGCTAGACACTGAAAAGGCCTTTGACAGGGTCTGTTGGAATTTCCTTTTCCACACACTCTGACACTTCGGCTTCCCTGTGGCCTTTGTGGACTGGGTCAAACTCCTATGCTCCCACCTGTCAGCCTTTATCAGATGTAACGAGGTCAACTCTGCATCATTCAACCATACACAGAGGGACCAGACAAGAATGCCCACTGTCCCCATACTTGTTTAACCTGTACCTGGAACCACTAACAAGGTGAATACTGGCCAAAGAGAAGATACGAGGGGTACAGATGGGGGACACAGATACGAAATATCCACATACATGGATGACATCCTCCTACATTTGGAGAACTCAACCCATTCTATCCCCGCCTTGATCACCATCGTGCAAGAATTTGGCCCAAAGTCAGGATACAAGCTCAATGTAGACAAAACTTGCATCATGCCTCTTAACAGTTGTATCTGAAAACATGAAACAACACAGTGGGAAGGCACATGGTCGCCAACTGCCTTTCAAAATCTTGGTATGTGGGTTACCACGAGCAACAAGCAATCACTCACCCTAAACCTGAACACACTACTCACCCACATTAAACAAGACCTTAATAGATGGTCGGCCTTACCACTAACACTCTGGGCAAGAATAAACATCATTAAAATTAATGTCCTGCCAAGACTACTTTATCCTCTGGCCATGGCAAACAATTAAATACTGATACAATGGTTTACCAGACTCAAAACTACTATGACAACGTTTTTATGGGACAACAAAAAAAACAAAGAGCTTACCACAGACTCGCCCCCCACAAACTAAAAGGAAGCCTACAACTACCAGGCATGTTCCTCTACTACTTATAATTAAATGTAGCAAAATTCCTATGGTGGAAGTTAGATGACAAACCAACAACAACTCTGGCAAACACACCACAATGGCACCAAATTAAACAGAACCTGTGCAAACAGGCATAAATCAACATTAGGGCACTAACATACATTCCACACTCAAAACTTCCAACCGCTCTAATGCCCACCCCGATAGGCACCTCACAGCTAATTAGCAAGCAACTACACAGAACACTGAAAACAACACCTAACCTGACATTGGATCAATCAATACTAGGAAACCCTAACTTTAAAATACAGAACAAACCTATCATGGTAAGAAATATTAATAGCCCTACTAACACACGATTGGACCAACTCGTCCAAATCAACTCCTTCATATCCTACCAAAAGTTCATTGAAACATTCCCTAATACTAAAATAACCCATTTCTCCTTTCTACAAATATGACACTCAATTACACACATACTCGGGCCCAGACCATAGCTACTCTCAGATCCCAACACATGGGAAGAACTCCATCACCTGACCGTACAAAACAATTCAACATCTCTACTAAACAAACATCTACTCAACCACACAACCAAATAAGACCAAGATCTATGCCCATATTGGGCAGCAATATTCCCAGAAATGAAAGACAGTACTACCCACTCCACCCTCTGGAGAAATGCATGCAAATTCATAAGATTTGATGGCCTAAGACTCGTGCAGTACAGGATAACACATAACTTATACTACACACCTCCTAAACTACACAAAATGGGACATCTGCCTTCACCAACGTGTACAAGATGCAAACAAGATCAAGGAACAGTAAAACATATATTCTGGGACTGTCCTAAAGCGAAACCATTGTGGGACGCTATCAAAACCCACTTGGACCCTATTCTGGGTCTGGAATCCACCTTTACCACCAAAATCTGTCTATTGAGTCTGAACCTAGACCAGGTCATGGACATTCAGAAATACCACATCATGCTCATTGCTGCCATTGCAAAGAAAATGATCTTAAAACATTGGATGGATAAAACAGAACTATCCTACCCAGAGTGGCACAATGTCACCCTACAGGCACTGAGGATAGAAAAAATAATTAGCTCCATGGCCAACAGAACACAACAATTCAAAAACAGATGGAGCACACTAGAGGCCATTCTGCGACTCAGTTAAGGGGTCAGTAGACACCAAAAAACAAAATAAAAGAAAACACCAAAATAAAATCTCCCATATGCTGTACCTGGTCAGGGATCAGGCCCCACCTCCAACCTGAAGGAAACGTGTGGTCTCCATGTGTCAAAGAGGTACCGATATATATATATATATATATATATATATATATATATATACTGTATAGATATAGATATATATATATATATATATATATATATTAGATGGTCTCCCTGTCAAATGTAGGGAGACCTGATGTAATCATTCAACCACACATATTTAGTTTTTTATGTATGTAATATATGTCTGTATATAAATGGAAAAACCTTCAATAAAATTTACTATTTTAAGATCAGATATGCAAATTATTTATACTGTTAATATCTGTTTTACCTCTCCACATTGTTTCTTTGTCCCACACTTACACTCTAGAAGACTCATGTCTTTCACTTTCTAGAACTGTTTGTGTGTGAGATATCTAACAAATGTGGAGCTTATTAAGACATTTAAATATTAAAACCAGCGTGGATTGAGTTTTTTTCAGAGTGTTATTTGCTGAACTGTTTGAGATGCTCTGTCTCACATTTTTGAAGCGTTATGATACACAGTCTCAGGTGATAAGCTCACCTTTAGGAGCTGCAGGGTGGAGTCTGTTTGTGCCTGCTTTGTGCTTTCCCATTTGAGCCCTGTGCACAGAGCTGTGTATTTTCTGGGAGCTGAGATTGTTCTCTCTTATCTGTTACATCGTCCAGTGACTCCAAGCAAGGGACAGATTTTTTCAGCAAAACTTGCTTTCATGGCAACCCTGCCTTCAAGGCAACACTTTACAGTGGCACTTATTCTTTCCCACATTTTTGTGCCCTTTTCCTATATATTTATTATTCTAACGCCACGTTGACATGGATCACCTCTCCAATTAAATTCTGAAAAAAGAAAACTGAAGGGCTCTTGTTTGAATTCAAACTCACAGTCTCTTGTTTTTCAGGTTGTAGTCCTTTCTACTGTTGTCACCAAGTTGTCACCATGGTGAAGCTCAGCTCTTTAGCTGTACAGGTTATAGCCCTCTTTGGGAGGCAGCTCTATTCATAATGTCTGCCTCCTAAGCAACACTGCCTTGGAGGCATGGCAGCCCCGGAGACAACTTTCATTAAAAGAATCTTCACCTTGCTGTACTCAATGTAAAGATCCAATACAGTTCATGTTTTTCAAATTGCTTATTCCAGCCACCACCTCTTGAAGGTTTTCTATGCCCCAGAACTTCAATGATGCCACAGTGTAGCCAGCAGTGTTAAAATTCTGAGCTCAGAAAACAAAGAAAGGAAGAGCACTGGGAACCAGATGCCGACAGTAACAAAGCATACAATGTACATAGAAAAACTGTGGCACTCACCACCATTTAAACGGCCATAGGAGTCAGGAACTGATATCCAATCTTTATTGTGAAGCCATAACCATAAAACACCACTGACAACACACTCCTCTGTTGAAACATGCGTATTGTCAGTGGTGTTTTATGGTTATGCCTTCACAATAAAGACTATATATCAGTTCCTGACTCCTGTGGCCGTTTCATTGGTGGTGAGTGCCACGGTTTTTCTTTTTACATAACATGCTGAGATACAAATTATTTCTCTTAGTTAACACAGATGCTGCTTTTATGTTCACCAGTTCTTTTTTCAAAGCTCTGGTGGTTTTGCCAAAAAGTAGTTTCTAGCATGGGTGAACTGTAGGAAAGACTACTAAACTAGTATTTTTAGTTCATTCTCCTGTGTTCACTATAGTCTCTCTGCATGGTGTTTCCACAATGGCAACATCTGCCTCAGGACATCGTACCTTGTTTCAGTATCTGGTCAAGGCAGTGTGGAGATAATAGCATGGTTAAAATCTGTGTGGGCAAACTAGCAAGAGTGAAAGCTAAAGGAAAACATAGTATGGAGGAGCCAGGCACTGATTGGCCGTTTCTGCTTCCTCGGCTAAATTTCAAACTTCTAGCACTCCCTGATCTCAGGGAAATCTCTTTCTGTGCTGAGTTCTGGACTGAATTTTTTGACCGCCCCCCCCCACCTCCTCACAGTATTAAATAGACCCTTGCCCCACCCATCTCCTCAGCCTAACAGCCAATTGGTCACTCCACTGCTGCATATTCTTTTAGCTACTGGCCTCTCTGTCTTCAATACCTGACTTGACCCACTCTCTTACCGTCCCTTTTAAAAACAATCTTGCCCACAGGGTTGCAGAAAATGAATACCTCCCTGGTCTTACTACCAGCTATATCACTGACTGGACTAGTAATTATCACAGATTTTTGTTCATCAATACTAGATGCAGACCAGTCATGCCTAAACCAATTTTTGTCTACCCGTCCACCCCGCAATCCCCATTTCCCAAGAGTTAATGTGGAGGCAGTACAGCACAGTGGTCTAAGGCTCTGAGCTGCAAATCTGGTGACATTCAGCAGACCAGACCTAGGTTTGAATCCCACAGCTTCCACTTACATACAGTGTGACCCTGAGCAAGTCCCTTAACTTCCTTGTGCTCCCAGGTCGCACCTGGAAACAAGCTCTGGCTTAGTGTGCCTTTCCTGGTTAAACAATTTCCCCTTTCCCTTTCCTTTAATGTCCCATGATTGCACAATCCTTGTCATACTATCAAACTATGAGAAACTCTTACCGGGCCACTTCATGCACTCTATTTCCATATGGTGCCCTTCGTGGGTCCCCCCAGCCACTCCCCTCTTTTCCCTCCTCATCTTTGTGGGAGATGTAGAAAGCAACCCAGACCCTGCTGACATGCATGCCAACTCCTCTGATGTATCTTGGGCAAGAAATGCAGGCCTTAAATTTGTGCAAATGAATATATGTAGCCTCCTAGCAAAGTTCGCTAAACTTGACGTGTGGGTGACCAAGTACAAGGCCCACGTGCTAGGCCTCTCCAAGACCTGGCTAAAACCATGTCATTCGGACACCTTATATCCTCTTCCCAGCTATTCCCTTCTACGCCTAGACAGACAGGGCAAGAAGACGGATGGGGACATGGCACTATATGTGCAGGGTCACATATCTGCTTCCTGCATTGGCTCCTCAACCCCCTCCTCAACTAGTGAGTGGCTCCATGCTGAGAACACCCTGGGTAACACAAAAAAACTATTCCTTGGATGCTGCTACAGCCCTCCCGCTGGGGGCATCCAGGGCCTATCTTGCTTTTTGAATGGGCTTGGGTGCATATCACCCCCCAGAGATGCCATAATAATTGGGGATTTTAATCTCAACTGGTCAGGTGATTCTGTGCCTGTATATGCCAGCTTACTGAAGGCACATAGCTTGGAACAAGTAATCTCCTACACTACTAGACACAACCTTCACTCACCTAACCACTCCACACTTGACTGGATCACCACTAATAGGTTAGAGTTGGTCCTCCAGGCTGGCACTATGTCTGACTCCATAAGTGACCATGCTCCCATGTTTATAATCATAAACAACAAGTACAAACGACCCCCCCCAAATTACTGTCGTTCAGGAAATTCAACCGCTAGGATCCTGATACAGTTATTAGGGATGCAATGACTGCTGACTGATCTGTCCTCTACCTGCAAAATAACATCTTGACTGCAGTTACTTATCTGACTAATGTCCTCCACAAATTACAGGACAAGCATTCCCCCCTCACTACCAGAAGAGTCAGAGGAGGCTGCATGTGATGGGTATCAAAGGAACTTCTGGTGCAAATGAAAGAAAGGGACTGCAAATGGAAAGCCTACAAGGCATTCCCCACCCCTCATCTTTGGAATGCCTATAGGCACCAACACAGCATATGTAAACAGGCAGCCAAATCTTTAAAGAGCAAGTAATACCTCTCACAACAGAGTAGCTCCCTCAGGAACCCTCGTAATTTCTGGGCCGCCATTGGGTCCATATTAAACCCTCATACAGGTAACCAAATTACCCAGATCAAAACCCCCTTGGGTAACATCTCAGATCCCTCTAAAACTGCAGACACATTCAACACCATGTTCACTGACCTATCCACCTTTCTCAATAAACTCCCCTCTCAACCACCCTTTGGAGTGAACATCAGCCAAAACTTCCTTCTTTCTCACTCTAATCCTGCCTCCCCACTCTCCTTTTATTTTATTGCCATTAGCCAATGAGTCACTACCAAACTCCTGAAGGCACTGCTGGTCAGAGGTAGCCCCGGCAGTGATGGTCTTTACCTGGCTTTCCTAAAACTGATTTTCTCTGCCATTATCAAGCCCCTTACTTTCATCTTCAACCTTGCCCTCTCATCTTCCACTGTGCCAGACTCCTGGAAACTTGCACATGTTATCCCTATTTTCAAAACTGGTGACCGACTTGCACCAGAAAACTACAGGCCTATCTCTCTCCTCACTCATCTCAGCAAATTACTTGAAAAAATCATTCATTACCGATTATCTGAACACCTGGAAAAGTACAACCTCCTATGCCCCCTCCAACATGGTTTTCACAAACATCATAATACCTCTTCTGCCTTGACACTTTTTACAGACCACATACTTAGAAATATGGACAAGGAGAAGGCCACAGGTGCAGTTTTTGTGGATCTATCCAAGGCGTTTGACTTAATTGACCACCAACTTCTCAACTCCACTCTTCGCAGTTTTGGTTACTCATCCAACCCTATGTCGTGGATCCACAGTTATCTATTTGGTAGATCCTAGACTGACATCATAGGCAAAATGCACTCTTCCACTTTCCCTGTTGGTACTGGTGTCCCACAGGGCTCAATACCTGGCCCTTTGCTTTTTTCCATGTTTATAAATGCACTCCCAGTAGATAGCCTCACCTGTAATTTACTCCTCTACGCTGATGATTTAGTCCTCTACCATAGTGACAATTCGCTTGAATCTATTTCATCCACCCTTTCTGTCAACTATGGCTCTGCTCACAACTGGTTCCTCTCCAACAAACTGATAGTCAGTAACAAGAAGAGTAAGGCTATGCTCTTTGGCTCCAAACCCTTCCTGACCAAGGTCGCCAAAGCCAACTTATCCTTCCTGGTTCACACCCCTGCAGGTCCCTCACTTGACATTGTCCCCCCTTTCAAATACCTTAGTGTTACCCTCGACCACTGTCTTACTTTTGTGGAACACATCAACAACACTGTGTGGAAAATTTACCAAAGACTTGGTGCTGCCTACAGGCTAAAGCAACTACTATCTATGGAAGCTCACCTTGCCATCATGCTAGGCAATCTTCTGCCCTGCTAGACTACTGCTCCTCTATTTACTCTCTCATGTCCTCCTCATTACGCATCCATTTAAACTCCACTTACAATTCCATATGCCACTTTGTGCTTCAAGCTCCTTACTCCACCCACTACTGTGCTCTCTACCAGTCTCTTGGATGGCTCCCATTACAGGGTCGCTTTGACTATACCATGGGTTGTCTAACTGCAAACTCCTTTAGGAACCACCAGTCTTCACCCTACTCTTCTCTTCTCACAGACAGAGTGGTACCTAGGAACCTCAGGGTAACCCCTGTTCTCCCACTCTAAGTGCCACATATATCTTCTGTCATGGGCAGTCAAGCTTTCTCAGTCTTTACCCCCACCCTGTGGAATAAATTACCTGCATCCATCTGATCCTCTGCCACCCATCTGTCCCTCAAAACCAATCTGCAAAACTGGCTTCTAGTTGGGTCAGGCTGTAACTGCCCCCAAGATAATACCAGAGGGAGCGGGCTATCAAGATGCTAGGGAGTGATGTTGAGGAAACCTGGAAGTCCATAAGGGATGCAATTACACTGGACACAGCAGAGTGCACCAAACGGATCAGTAGCACTAAGAAGAGGAGAAATCCTCTTTAGTTTTCTAAGGAGGCTGCTTTCAGTATAAAGGAGAAAAAAAGCTTTCAAAAAGTACAAACAGACAAAGAGGGACAGAGACATGGAGGATTACAAGGCAAGGCTCAAGCAAGCAGGGAATGTGATTAGAATAGCCAAAGCATGAACAGAAGAAAGAATTGCTGAAATGGATAAAATTGGGGGCAACATCTTTTACAGATATATACTGGAGAAAAGAAAAAGCAAATGGGGTATCATTCATTTGAGAACCAGAGATGCACAGAACATGGAGACTGACAAAGAAAAGGCAGAGGTTCTGAATGAATACTTCTGCTCATTCTTCACACAAAAGGAACAGGGTAGTGGGCCGGTACTAGGAAATAAAGAACACCACACCAGTGAAGCTGACACAAACCCTTTCATAAAAGAAAGAATCCCAGAAGAACTGAAAAAATTAAAAATCAATAAAGCAATGGGACCTGACAGTATCCACCCAAGAATACTGAAGGAACTCGCAGAAGAACTTGCCTCCCCATTAGCAGTCCTCTTCAATAGGTCCCATAAAAGGGGCAGAGTCCCAGACAACTGGAAAAAAGCCACAGTGGTACCTCTGCACAAAAGTGGGAGCAGGGAAGACACTGATAACTACCGTCCAGTCTGTCTCACCTCAGTGGTGGGGAAAAAATCATAGAAACATTACTGAAGGAAAGAACAGTATGGAAGCAAATGGAAAACTGCACTCAAACCAGCATGGCTTCTCAGCAGGGAGGTCATGCCAGACAAACATGATTGATTTCTTTGACTGGGTGGGCAAAATGGTTGGCCAGGGTGGAGAATTAAAAATTGTGTATCTGGACTTCAGTAAGGTATTCGACTCAGTTCCATATAGGAGACTAATAAACAAGATGGAACACACTGGAGTGGGGCATAAAATAGTCATCTGGGCTAAGAACTGGCTCCAGGGGAGAACCCAGAGGATCATGGTAAACAGCACTCTGTCAGAGCCATGTGGGGTAACCAGCGGAGTCCCCAGGGATCAGTACTGGGGCCAATTTTATTTAACATATTCATCAGCGACATCGCTGATGGATTTGAAGGAAAGGTATGCCTGTTCACAGATGACACCAAGTTCTGCAACAAAGTAGACATGCAAGAGGGGTCCACAGGAATGGACTCTACTCTAAAAAACCTGGAAGAATGGTCAAAACAATGGCAGTTGAAATTTAGCATCAAGAAGTGTAAAGTTATGCACCAGGGGAGAAAGAACCCAGGCAGGAAATATACCCTAGGAGGGGAACAACTAACAGAAACTAAGGTTGTGAGGGATCTAAGAGTACTCACTCATATTTGATGATTTAAAGACAACCAGGCAATGTGAAAAGGTGGCACAGAAAGCTAACGGCATCCTTGGATGCACAGGTAGGGGTATCATGAGTAGAAAAAGTGAGGAGATAATCCCGCTGTACAGGTACCTGGTGAGGCTGCACCTAGAGTATTAGTTCTGGAGACCACACCTCAAGAAAGACAGAGATTGTCTGGAAACCATTCAGAGAAGAGCTACGAAGATGATTCACGGACTTCATCAAGAACCCTAAGAGTCAAGACTCAACCATCTCAAGATGTACTCACTGGAAAGGAGGAGGGACAGGAGGGGATATGACTGAGACATTCAAATACCTCAAAGGAATTAACTCAGTACAAATTCAGGACCTTTTCAGAGAAAGCTTGTCTACATGAACAAGAGGGCACAGCATGTGCCTACAGGGAGGTAGATTCAAAACCAACATCAGGAAGTTTTTCTTCACCGAAAGGGTGGTGGAGCCCTGGAACAGTCTGCCCCTGAAGTCATGGTAGCAACCACAGTGAGAGAGTTCAAGCTAGCATGGGATAGGCACTGTGGAAACTTAGGAAGTAAAAAAGACTGGTGGGTGGGGTTAGTAGCCCACACAGACAGACTAGTTGGATCATAGGGTTCCCTTCTGCCAGCACATTCTTACAGTCTCTCTAAACAAAATTAACTGTCTTGTCACTTTTCTGCTGAATATCTCTGGCTAGTGGCAGTATAACTGCCTGACCTATCTGAATCAGCCATTTCTTGGACTTAAGGACAGATATAGACAGTAGTCGAACCAGTCTGCCCTGTTTTACCAATTTAGGTTTCTTCAATCATTTCAAAGCTTACAGTGTTCCTTTCAATCTTCTGCTTGTTTCTAATAACTCCCTGTAGCTATCTAATTGGAATTTGAACCCAGAGTTTGTACAGCACTGCTATAACTATAGCTTTGGACATTTTATTCCATTTATTCACAACCCTTTCAGCAACAGAGATCACAACCTCAGACTAGAGGAGGGCTGCAGCAGTGGGATATTCATTAGCTTACAGTGCATTCTAGAGTTTTATTAGCTCTGATCAGATGTTTGTCAATCCTACTGCTCTCCTGGAGCTAAGTACAGTCCTCTGTGACTGCACTTAGCTGAAGGAGAAGAGTGTGACCAGCAAACAAAAGATCAGGGCTTATAAAAGCTCTAATGTACACTGCAGGCTTACCCAGTCAGAATAATGCAACTTCAACAGCACATGTAAGAATAACAGTTAGAAGGGGTGTATCATGGACAGCAACAGGGGTAGAACAGTGAAATGCATTTACTGCTACCCCTGTAACTGTCACTTCTCATGGAGTTACTGAAGGGCAGTAAGAAGGGCTGGAAAAAGTTGAAGGCTGGCCAAGCTGCTCCCATGGTTGAGAGGGTTAAGGCATAGAGCAGCTTGGCCAGCAGAGTTCTGGAGACAAGGGTTCTGGTCCTGGTCTCCAATCTTTTACTGTGAGATGGGTTTCTCAAAATGTTTTACAAGTCCCATCTCACAGTACCCCCCCCCAAGTTTCGCTTTCCCCCCGCAATCCAACTCTCCCTCAGAGTTGATTATTTTAGTAACGGGGGTGGGAAGTGCAGGCGGCAGAGCCCCCCACAAAAACATAATTGAAGTATTTTGTTTTGAGTTCATGGCAGCAGTCTTTGGTGTGGGTTTGGAGCGCTACCATGTGGATTTGTGTGTTTATGGTGGGCGCTGTTATTGCGGGTGGCATTGTTGCAGTGCTGTTTTGGACAGCGCTGTTATTGTGTTCGCACTTCAAACCTAGTACGCATTGCATGCTAGTCAGTCTCCCACTGCTGCAGCTTTCCTCTGAAGCCAGCTGCAGGGGATTCTAGGATTTGTAGTTACAGAAATGTTCAGCCTGCAAGTCATCAAAATCTGTCTAATACAACCTTCTAAATAGCAGTATAAAGCAAAGTATATTAGTATAAAAACTATTTTTAACATGAAGTGCAAATTGGATCAGTCCCACACTTGGGTGTGGGGCTCTTGGTGCTGACTCTTCCCCTCTAAGACAACTCTCTGGTTCTCTTCAGACAATCAGTTTTCAGTCCACCTAGTTAGTTTATATCCAGGTCCTAATTACACAGTTTTTCAGGATTAGATTTATTTGAGACACCGAATTGAAGGCTGTACTAAAGTCAAGCACAATCGGTGTCACAGTGTTGAAGTAGTCAATCGCAATGGTTTGACATGATCTCACCTGTATATCCCCCATGTTGATCTCTGCATATGAGACCATTTTCTTTCAGGAAGTCCACTATCTGCTCTTTGATGATAAACTCCAGCAACTTTCCCACTACTGACATCAAACTCAGAAGTCTGAAGTTATCTGGGCTGTTCTTATCTCCACTCTTATGTAGAAGAGTTCACATTTGCCACCCTTCAGTCCTTGGCACCTATCTAGAGGCTAGTGATTCTGTAAATTAGGTAAGCCAGGGGAGCTGCCAGTGACTCATTCAGTTTGTTCAGTTGCAACCCATCTGACCCAGAAGACTTGGTCACATTTAGTTCATGTAGAATCTTCAAAACCCTTTCCTTAGTAACTATCTCAATCTCTAACTTTCTATTCTTGCTAAAGCAGAACAATTTTTTGCTTTTAGGTAGTGGCCCTTTGCTTTCTATTCTGAACACTGAACTGAAGTAGTCATTTAATATGCTGGCTTTTTTTGTATCATCCTCTATGTTTATCCCATCATTTCTGATTCTCTTGATAGTCTCCTTTTTACTCTTTTTTGTCTTGTATATCTGTAGAACCACTTGTCATTATTTTGCTTCCTTTGTTATCCTTAGTTCTACTCTTAGTCCTTCCTTCACATAATTTGCCGCACCACCTTTGCTCTCATCCTCCCTGTTCAAAATATATCTACAAAAACAAACAAAAAAATCTGCAAAACAATATAATCAGAATACTTCTTGGGACATATACTGTAGAACAAAAAAAGAGACCACACACTGTTCTGCAGCTAAAGATGCTACCATCATAATGGGCACTGTCCCAACAAACTGAACAAAAAATGGTGCACATACCAAGGCACAGTTAAAAGTAGAAATTTACTGCAGTGACTGCTACCCACATGCCAAACATTCATAATTAGCACCTCCACAACATGTCTTCTTAAGGGCATTTACTATAGATCTCAGATACTTTTCTGATTTATCAAAGTTTCTGTGATAGCAATGACATCCAGATTTTCCTCTTTGATTAGTGCTTGTTGTTCATCCATCTTATTAGACATTTTTCTTGCACTGGTGTACATAATATTCTAAATTATTTTCCTGCAATGTCATTTGTAGTGTGTGTGCGTAGCTTCCTACTTTAAATTTTTCAATCTTGTGTGTTTCATTTTGTCTCTTTTTGATCTACATGTGGTGGGGAAAGCCAGCAGGGCTTAACTTGGCTGGGCTGCCATTGTGTGTAAAAATAGAATCTAGTAGCCTTTCTCTAACTCTGTGGTTAAGGTGCTGATCCTCATAATTCTAAGTCATAAGATTTAATTATTGTATTCTGTCTTGCACTATTTGCCTTACAGTAGTTAACTAACTGTATATTTAATGTTAGACACCCTGTAATTTCATACTGGATCTTATGTGTTCTGTAACTTGGGATTTTGTGAGATGTGTAGTATCTTTCCCTCTCTCTCATGGCTGCCTGATGTAAGTAAGTAAGGTTTATTTATATGGTGCCAAATTCCAGGGGCTCTGGGCACCTTACACAGTCATAAACAGGTAGGATAATAACAATAATAAAACAAAGCTCTACAGGGTTTTTAAAACTTTAAAATAGAAACATAAAACTTATAAATAATTTAAAAATACTGGAACGATAAAATAGAGTTAAAATGTTATGGGTAGTCTGGGAAAGCCATCTTAAATAAATGTGTCTTTAGGCACCTCTTAAATATCTCTGCCAAAGGGGCCTCTCTTAGAGGTCTTGGAAGCGAGTTCCAGAGGGCCAGGCTGGCCACCTTAAAAGCATGATCCCCCGAGGTTTTCAGCCTGGCCCTCAGAACTGCAAGGAGGCCCCTGGTGGATGAGCAAAGGGAACAGTCTGGAGTGGCAGGAGTAAGGAGATCATCCAGGTAACCTGGGCCTGATCCATACAGGGCCTTATAGGTGAGCAAGACTACCTTGAAGATGATCCTCCACCTGACAAGCAGCCAGTGCAGATCTTGCAGGACTGGGGTCACATGACATGACCTAGATAGGCCTGTCAGCAACCTGGCCACTGCATTCTGCACCAGCTGCATCTGGCAGAGAGTCCCTCCACAGACTCCAAAGTATAGAGCATTACAGTAGTCAAACCTGCAAGTAACAAAGACGTGTCCTAGTGATGGGAGATCTTCGGGTGGAACTAGGGATTTAATCTGAGTGATATCCCTTAAGTGGTAGAAGCTACTTTGGACAACAGATGACACCCAGGCATCAAGTGTCAATCTGTCATCCTGGAAAATGCCCAGATTTCTCACCCTAGGGGAAGCCATAAATGGAGAGGCTCCCAGGACCAGTTCTTTTGCCACTCTGGAAGTACTCCCATCACACCTGCAACCATGCTCAATCACCAGGACCTCAGTCTTGTCTGGCTTTAGCCTTAGCCAGCGAGAGGCCATCCAGTCCTGAATTTTGGCCAGGCAGCTGTTAAGCACTTCCACGGTGTCCTTTGTTCCAGGTGCAAAGGACATGTACAGCTGGGTATCATCTGCATAGCAGTAAAAACCCAAAATGTACCTTTTAATGAGTTCTCCTAGGGGTAGCATATACATCGCGAACAGCAACCCTTGAGGCACTCCACAAGGCAGAAGCTTTGGGGAGGAGGAGGACAAATTCCCCATTACCACCTGTTGCTTCCTGCTAGAGAGGCAGGACTCAAACCAGTTGATGACGGTACTGGCGAGTCCACAGTATTCTCTAAGGCAATCCAAAAGCACAATGTGGTCCATGGTATCAAATGCTGAGGAAAGATTGAGGAGAACAAGAATTGACCAGTCTCCTCTATCTCTCACCTTGAGGAGATCATTCTGCAGCCTGACCAACACCGTTTCTGTGCTGTGCCTGGCCCTGAAACCAGACTGGAATGGCTCATAGATGTCATAGGCCATGAGGTGCACCTTGAGCTGTAGTGCCACTATTTTCTCAATGACCTTACCTAGAAATGAGAGGTTGGAGATAGGTTGATAATTTGCCAAGATATCAAGGTTGAGAGATGGTTTCTTTAGGAGGAGTCTCACCAATGCCTCTTTCAAAGCATCAGGGTAAGCCCCCTCCAAAAGTGAACACTGGACTATCCTGGCAAACACTGGACCAATGACCTTAATGCATCCCTCTAGGAGATGGGTCGAGGCCGAGTCCAGTTCACAAAAAGTGGGCCACAGCTTCAAAATCACCTCAACAACCTCAGCCACCTCCACTGGCCTACACTCCTCCCAGACAGTTGGAGTGCCTATGCTCCCACCAGGCCAGCCACCATGGGGCAATCCTTGTCCCACTAGGGAGATCCTAGACTGGATAAAGGACATCCTGTCAGAGAAGAACTGAACAAACATCTCATATTGCAATTGAAAATGATTTTTTTTTGGTTGCAGACATACTGGATGAAGTAGTCTGTCTACAGTTCAAAAGAGTTGAGCTTGCCTCCCTGTAGCAGTCTCCCTGGACAGGAACTCTGCCTTCTTATGGGTGATTGCCCCTTGGTATTCATGATAGTGAGCTCGCAAGGCCAGTCTGCCAACCTCGGAGCTGGTCCTCCACCAGCAACACTTCACTTTCTGACCTTTGATCTTCATCTCCCTGAGAGCCCCAATAAACCATGGTATCTCAAGTGAGAGGATCTGAGCCATGTACATCCCAGTGGATGGCACTGAGCAACATGGAGACAACCATATTATAGGCAACCACAACCTCACTTGCACCAAATGCATTTGCAGTACTCATACCAGATAGGTCAACTACTGCTGAAATCCCTCTGGGGACAATCCCCTCAAAGGGATATAGCACACCATCTCAACAGGGGAGGGACTATCAGGGAGGGTCCCAAACAAGAATTCTACTGTGCAATGATTGGACCAGGTGACCAGATCAGTCTTGAGGTCCATAACCTCAAGCCCCAGTGAGAACACCAAGTCCAGAGTGTGGCCGTGATGATGGGTTGCAAAGGCAACTGCTTATGACAGGCCCAGTGATGTCATCAACTGGAGGATATCCCATTCAAAATGTGAGGATTTGATGTCCACCCAGCCATTGAAGTCCCCCACAATTAACCATCTGGGGGACTCCAACACCCTTTTAACGATGAAATCCACGACCTCCTGAAGGAAATCCCCCTCCCATCCTGGAGGATGGTAAATGAGGAGAATCCTGCAACCTGCACCTGGACCCCCACACACTGCCACACATTCAAAGCAGGAGGTGGAGCCCACTGGGTGCACAGCAAAGTTCAAGCTGGAGCTAAGGCAGATGGCCACACCCCCACTCCTGCATTCCTGCCTTGGGTAGCGCATCACAGAGTACCCAGCAGGGACAGCAGCCTCCCAAACTGGCCCTGCATCATCTCCTAGCCAGGTCTCCATAATGCAAGCCAGACTAATAGATGAAATCAAGTCTGTCATAATTGCAGTCTTGTTCTTCATTGATCTGGCTTTGCACAGCACTGCCCGAAGGGGTCTAGTGGTGACTGCAGGGATACCGGCTACATGCCTACTTGGTCCAGTGGGAACCTTGGGAATGGATATCAAACATGTCAGGACTCTCTCCTGGCTCCTTTTAATCCCAGAGCATCTCCTGCTCCTAACCACCCCAATCCCATTCACCTCTGCTGTGCTTGCAGCACCTCACCACCAGACCTGGCACTCGCTAGTTATACTGACCTCATGGCAATGTCTTACCACTGCTGTTGGAATAGGGAGATCAGCACAGGGGTGGAGGTCATGCAGCAGGGGCACTGCATTAGACAGTACAGAGGAGCCCTTGACTTTGACTCATTTTCTGGTCCTACACCAATAATCAAAACCCTGTTTTAAGCAACCCACTCACAAAATCCAAATAATAACCATTCCCCAGAATCTGTCAAATAATAACAACCAAACCCCTCTCTTCCCAGGATCTACAACAAAATAATACAAATACAAAACTCAAAAAAACAAAAACTAGAAAATAAAAATAAAATAAGATAAATCAAATAAAAGTCAACAATTTCCCCTCCCAAACCCTCCCATTCTCACTCACAAAACAATAACTTACAATATAGTTAACCTAGGAGAATCCACAAACAAAATGCTGTGGGGACTAAAGTTTAAAAGTCATCCCCTGTTAAGGAGCAGTGTCCAGCAGTTTACTGCAGGTACGTGTGACTAACAAACAAAAGCTCAGCAGTCTTGCAATAGTGCTGCAGCTTTTTCTTCAGATCATCCCTCAGTAAAGCTCCCACCAGTACTGGAGAATAACCCAGCAAAGATGGTTCTCTCACCACCAACTCAGAGGGACACAGTACAGATTTTTAAGTGCTGAGGTTAAAAAGTTATACAATAGAAGGGACCATGAGAAGCCAGTTATTTAATTTCCCTTGCACTGCTCTCACCAGCTCCAGGGGAAAATTGCAGTAACAAAGCTCAGTTTTACTGAGAGCTCTTACCCTCGATCCAGGGCTCTGCTGGTGTCACCATAGAATGCCCAGCACTGCTCTTACCATGCTGAACAGTAATCCAGCTGCAGTTGAAATTGATCAACCCAAGAAGCAGTCCAAGACCAAGTTACAGAAAGTGAGTCAGGGCACACTGAAGAGACTGGGGTGGCCTCATATAAGACTGTCTCAACTGCCAGTTTAATAATGTGTTTATCTTCAAATCCCAGAAACCCAGCAAGAAAATACAGTTGTCTAGTGAAGTGAATTATCACTCACGGTCTATAAGTTTTAGTAACTATGACATCTCAAGACAGAGACAGAGTAACCACAAAAAAGAGAGAAATTTCAGTGTGTTACATGAGCAGACCTGAGGGGATCTAATTGGAATGCACAACTTCAGGAGGTATAAGAGGGCCAAACCTGTTAGTGGCACTGTATTTCAATAATGGCAACTTGGGGTGACTCTGACATTTAACAGAAAACCAGTGAAGATCCCTCAGTATGGAACTAATACATACTGTACAGCACAAAACTCTTTATCAAGTAGGCCAGCATCATCTACTGCCTAATTCTGCTTTCACTAGACTTCATGTTTCTCCTCTCCAAAATCTGTTTTCCTTCATTCTGGTGCTGACATTTGTGTTTCTTGGTACCTTCCATAGACTCCGTGGCTTTTGCTCATGCCTTGGCCTGTTTTCCAGATTCCTTCCAAATCTCCTGTGCTAAGACTGTTATTGTACCTGTGCTGGACTGGATGCCAACCTGCCTGCCTTGCCTGCATACTTGAAGAAAAAATATAGGAAATGTTTGGGGGCCCTTTGAAGTAAACACTCTTCGATCAAGTTATTGTTCTTCAATCTTTCTTTTTATTTCTCTTCCCCCTATGTTTTACTCGACTTGGAGCTTGTTTACGGGTTTATTCTTTGTTACACATCTGGAAATACATTCATTTTATGTCATTGATCAGCATTTTTTTAATACTATGATATTGTTACATTTTTAATTCTTTGGTGTATTCACATACCATTCAATAAAGATTATTATACAATGGCAAGAAAGAATCTTGGACTGTGATTGGTCAGTTTGGGGCTGGACCCAAGGCGTTATCCCAGCACGTCACCACAGGTCTCGTCTCAGCACTGTGAACCTGCTCCTGACCATCTTATTGATTGTTTCATCTTCTCTTAAAAACAAGAAATATGTTTCCACACAAAAACATCTTTAACATTATTTTTTTTTATTCTGTATAACAATGAGCTATTGTATAATAGGAATAATGCACTCCAGGGTGTGTGTTGTTTGGGATAACGCCACGCCCATGGCATTGGACACACTGGGCCTGTGGCCTCGTGCCCAACCCCCCAGGCATGGCGTTATCCAGGCACCACACACACCCTGTAGTGCATTATCCCTTTATTGCTTGTGCACCCTTGTATATATTCTTAATTTTTCACAGGGTTAATTTATTTCTACTTGTTTAGATCCTAAGTTGCATCCTAAAAAGACATACACAGTATGTCAGTGAACACATCGCAGCAAACAACTTGGAACAAGGTGTAACTACTGCCTGTAAGGCTTGTTCCCCATATTTCTTGGTTTGCAGCATACCTTATATTTTACTTAAAACTTCTTGTCTTTCTTGTAAAGAATAATTTTGGGCCTGTAATGACATAAACATAATTTTTTGCAAAGCTTTGCTGTCATTATGTTGCTTAATATTACAATGTGGCCACATTGTGACTTCTATTTACTTATTTTGTTAACAGCATACCTTAAAGGAGGCTGTGAGCTTCTTAGAGTGGAATTAGTGTTCTTTGTAGTCTGTGAAAATATAATCATAGTATTCCCCTGTTGGTCTCATAGCCATCATTTTACTTTTATAATTAAAGGTTCAAATACCAACGTCTAAATATTATTTAATATTTTAACTGCATACCCTCACTTATTCTGGCTCAAGTTTCTCCTTTTTGGTTAAGTTCCTCTGCATGTAAGCACTGAAGCCCAACCAATTTTAATGGTAGCTACTTCCAGATAACCTCTCACTGTTTTTGTGAGATCCCATGGTGTGATGATATAACCATGTATACGTCACACCCAGTTGATACACACCTGTGCGATCTGGGTTGCTAAGCAACTGGCTTCTACTGCACTGATCAGTACAGTTGGGTGCCTCACAAAACGGGCTATTTGTTCCTAGGTGCTGCAGCTCTGTGCTAGTTTACTTTTTTTATTTATTTTTTAACTTTCTTGTGAGGTTATTAAAATGAAAATACCTTGTTCTCATACCATGTTTTCTTGTCACAGGGTGACATGAGAGTAAAGAGGATTGTTTGCTAATATCAGCAGTTCTCTTGCCTTGATTAAAAATGCTGCAAATAAATTCCAGGTTTCTCAGAAGTATTATTTGTTATTGTATCACCTTACATTACTGCTTTCTGAAACCCAAACTGTGAAATTCATAATGTAATGCAAACAGTCATTATTGTTTACTTGCTGAAGGGTCAATTGCAATTTGACCTTCCTATTCATTAAATACTTATCAATCGCTCAGTGGCTTAAAATTGTCTTCTCAAATCAGTTCTTTAGCTCACATTATACCAAGCTTGTTAAATACCATAGTATTGTTTAAACAATCATTATTCAGATAACACTGGGGTCAAATGCAACTTGACCTCCCTGTCATAAATACTGAAAGTTGCTCTGGAGGTAAAACATTGTTTTTATTGTTTTAGATAGTGATTGTACTATGTTATTTATAATATCCCTATATTTTAACTTCTCTTAGTACACTTGCTATAACAACATTATTTGTTATCTCTCTGGGATCGAGCACTGCTCATTTATTTTGCTGAGGGGGTAATTGCTATTTGGCCTCCCCCTTCATTAAATACTTGGCACTCACTCCATGATTTAAGATTTTCTTCACAGATCACTTCTCTAGCTTATAATAAAATACAAACATTTATTATTTTCTGAGGGGTCAGTTGCAATTTGACCTTCCTCTTCCTTCGGTACTTGTCAATCACTCCATGACTTAAAATTATCTTCACAGATCAATCCTCTGGCTCACATTCTACCAAACTTGTAAATACCATAGTACTGTTTAAACAACAACTATTTAGATACCACTGGGGTCAAATGCAACTTGACCTGCCTGTTAAAAATACTGAACTTGCTGCTTATTTATTATGCTGAGGTATCAGTTGCTAATTGACCTTCTCCTTCACAATCACTCCATTGTTTAAAATTATCTTCATAGATCGATTCTCTAGCTCACATCAAACCAAACTTTTAAACACCATAATACTGTTTAAAACAATCAAATAACACAGGGGTTAAATGCAGCTCGACCTCTCTGTTGTCAGTACTGTAAGTTGTCCTGGAGGTAAAACATCATCTTTACCCTTTTAGATAGTGACTGTACTGTTCTTTAGGATATCCATGTGTTTTGACTTCTCATAGTACAAGTGCTACAACAATGTTATTTTTATCACCTCTGGGTCAATTGCTATTTGACCTCCCTGTTGTAAGTGTTACAAGTTGTTCTATAAGTTAAATCTCTACTTAATTTAGTATATCCCTGTACTATTAGCTTCTCATAGTTTACTTTATAGAACAACATTATTGTGATCATACTGGGGTCAATTGCTATCTGACCTCACCATTGTGAATGTCAAAAGTTATTTCTACTGGTTAAATCTCTACTTTACTAGCTTACTGATTGATTTCTGTATAATGTTTATTTGTTTTTACATGTTATAGCTATCCTTTCAGTTCTATACGATCTAAATGCATGCCTGCCAGTTTGTTTCTACATTCATCCCAGTCCTGTTGTCTAATGTGTTCATGTGAAATATCCACCTCATTTCAGCTCCTAAAAGATAATCCCAGTTATTACCTCCTCTTTCTTGTGTCTGTACTTTTTCAAGTCCCCAAAACCTTAAAGAAGCTCCATTATGGCCTGCTTGTTCAAAATGTGTTGCTACTGGGAATGTCTCTTCTTTTCTTCTTATATCTCCCTTATGTTCTTGTATGCGGGTCTTGAGCATCTTGCTAGTTTGTCCAATATACAGCGTATCACAAGGGCATTGTATTACATATATTACCCCTTCTGTCATGAGGTTATTATGCTGTCTTATTGGATGACCATGCCCTGTATGTGGATGTATGAATGTTTGTTTTTTTGATGTATGACTACATACTGAGCACTTGCCACAAGGAACCATGCCTGGTGCTAATGGTCCCAATAGTAGTTGTGCTTCCTTGTTTTCTGGTAATTTAAATTTAGATTTTACTAATTGATCCTTAAGATTCTGTACTCTTTTTGTAGCTACTATGGGCTTATTTAAAAGTTCTGGTATTTGTTCACTCTCCATTCCAACTAAAGGCCAATGTTTGTTTATTATTTGTCTAATTTCTTTTAACTTATGATTGTATTTAGTAGCAAATACAATTCTTTGTGGCTTTGTTTTGGGTCCTTTACTTTTTAATACTGTAGGTCCTCTTGTGTCTTATTTTTTATTTTTTTCTTCTGCTTGTTTCAATGTCTTAGGCTTATATCCTCTGTCTATGAACCTATTTAACATGATATTTTATTCTTTCTGTGCTTCTTGTATTGCTGTACAGTTTCGTTTCACTCGAGTTAATTGAGAGTATGGAATACTCTGTTTAAGCTTGGTTTCATGGAAACTATAACCATGTAATATGGTGTCTCTGTCTGTTTCCTTCCTATAAAGTGCTGTTTCTATCTTGTTGTTTACCTTTTTTATTTTGAGGTCTAGATATGGTACTTCTTTTTTATCAAAATTCATCACAAACTTAAGATTTTTATCTTTGTTGTTCAGTTCATTATGGAATTTAATAAGTTCTTCCTGTATTCCTTTCCATAACATAACAATATCATCAATAAAATGAAGCCAAGTGTGTATTTTGCTGTTATTTTCTAAAAAAAAATGTATGTTTTTTTCAAAATTGGCCATATATGCATTGGCATATGCTGGTGCCATTGTGGAACCCATTGCTGTCCCCTTATTCTGTTGATAGAGTGTCCCTTCAAACTCAAAATAATTTCTTTTTAATATTATATCTGCCATTTCTTGCAGTATTCTGGTTTTAGGTGAGCTGTTCCTGCCCCTAGTATCTAGTATATACCCCAGACATTGAATCCCTTCCTGATGTGGGCTAGATGTGTATAAATCTGCTACATCAAATGTCACTAAGATGGTTTCTTCATTTAAATCTTGTTCTGTGATTTTTTGTAATTTCAAGATCATGTCTGTAGTATCCTTAACATAAGATTTTGTTTTTTCTATCAATGGTTGTAGGTGAAAGTTTATATATTTTGAATTTGGTTCAAAGATAGATTCAATGCCTGAGACTATTGGTCAGCCAGGTGAATTAGTTGCATGTTTGTGAATTTTAGGTATAGAATAAAAAGTTGGTATTCTCAGGAAATCTTTGGATAATAATTCAGCTTTCCATGGTTTTATCCACTGCATGGCTTCATATTCATTAAGCATGGCATCAATTTCCTGTTTTATTTTTTTAGTTGGGTCTTCTTGTAAAAACCTCAATATTTTATGTGTTCGTAAGTAAGTTCATGCACATTTCCTTATATTGTGTCCTATCTTGAACAACTATACCCCCTCCTTTATCTGCACTCTTAATTATGATTGTTTGATCTTGCTTTAAATTCTCTAATGCTTGTCTTTCTTTTTTAATTAAATTATTCCATTCTGGGTTCATACTTTCTTTGGTTTTAAATAGTCTCATTATTTCTTTTTCTGTAATTTCACAAAATTGTTCTATGCCATGATTTTTACCAGTAGGTGGATTATGTTTTGATCTAATTTGCATATTCTCTTTAAGTCTTTGTTTGTATGTATCAACTGTGGTGTCACTTCCACCAAATTGATTTTTTAGGCATAGATTCCTGTAAAACTTTTGCAGGTCTACCTCCAGGTCGAACAGATCAACCAGCTGGGTAGGGCAAAAGATAATCCTAAACTCAGAACTTTTATTTCTTCCATTATTAGTGTGAGCCAGAAGGAGTGAGGGTAAGCAGTTAAAATACTAAAGAATATTTAGAAGTTGGTATTTGAACCTTTAATTATAAAAGTAAAATGATGGCTATGAGACCAACAGGGGAATACTATGATTATGTTTTCACAGACTACAAAGAACACTAATTCCACTCTAAGAAGCTCTCAGCCTCATTTAAGGTATGCTGTTAACAAAATAAGTAAATAGAAGCCACAATGTGGCCACATTGTAATATTAAACAACTTAATAACAGCAAAGCTTTATAAAAAAAATTATGTTTATGTCATTACAGGCCCACAATTACTCTTTACAAGAAAGACAAGAAGTTTTAAGTAATATATAAGGTATGCTGCAAACCAAGAAATATGGGGAACAAGCCTTACAGGCAGTAGTTAAACCTTGTTTCAAGTTGTTAGCAGTGCTGTGTTCATTAACATACTATATATGTCTTTTTAGGATGCAACTTAGGATCCAAACAAGTAGAAATAAATTAACCCTGTGAAAAATTAAGAATATATACAAGGGTGCACAAGCAATAATCTTTATTGAATGGTATGTATACACCAAAGAATTAAAATGTAACAATATCATATTATTAAAAATGCTGATCAATGACATAAAATAAATGTATTTACAGATGTGTAACAAAGAATAAACCCCGTGAACAAGCTCCAAGTCGAGTGAAACATAGGGGGAAGAGAAATAAAAAGAAAGATTGAAGAACAATAACTTGAGCGAAGAGTGTTTACTTCAAAGGGCCCCCCAACATTTCCTATATTTTTTCTTGAATTTGAAAGCCTAGATTGGGGGCCAAAGAACCTAGAAGAGAACCATTGCCCACTAAACAATATTTACATTGCCTGCATACTTGGCCAGTTTGTTCCCAGTGGGCCACAGCATCTGCCCCTGTGTGCCATAGTGTTCTATCTACTCCGTATAAGGCTTTCATTACAATTTTTTTTTATTTTCACAGAATTGCCCAGCCACGATGTAACATCTAATTTCCAGTGGGGTCCTGCTTCATAATATTTCAGTAGTTAGCTAAATTGGAGCACTGGAGGATTAAGTAACACCTGAGATCACGCAGTGAGTGATTGAACCTAGCAGGATATGGACATGTAATTTCCTAGTTCCTAAGCTGGTGGTCTAACCACTACAACACATTGCCTCACCCCACCTTCCATGCATCACCAACCCCCTTCTTCCAGCTCTTGGAACAGCCCTCTTCTCCATTTGACCTTCCCACTCCTACCATGCTATACACTGTAGCAACTAGACATCCACTAAAACAGCTGCATCTTGTCTTGCTCCCTGACAGTAAGATATTGCTTGCCACAGGCCTTACTTACTGTCACTAAGATAATGTCATGGATCCCATTGCCCACAACTACGGCATTGTTGCCATGCTTCCTACTGTCTACCACTGTGATACTGCTGTGATAGTTCTTGCCACAAGATGATGTTGGAGTAGGCTCTGATGCTTGCCATTAAAAATGGTTGCCTTTGACATCGGTCCCAATCAACTCCAGACAATTTGACTGCTTGCTGCTATTCCTGACTGTTTCTGCTGGCATTGACACCAGCCTGCCAAACCACCCACTTGACCTTTAATTACAGCATTGCCTGCTCCAACAAACATCCCACAGACCAGTGTTTGGTAAGTAAGGGGGCTACTGGGACTAGGTTTGTTAGCTGAGGTGGGTGAAGTACTCTCACTTTACTACGTGAAGCACTTTGCATATTAACCCCCAATTCGCGTAGTGTTCCGCAATGCAAAGCATATTACTCCGCCTTTAATTTTTATCATGAAGTGCATTGAGACCAATGGACTTCATGCTGCTTCACCTTGTTTTGCTGCCTTCCCTTAATTTTAACGTGAAGTGCCATTGATTTTAATGGACTTTACTTTACTTTTCCTTTATATTGCTATTTGAGGTGAATTTTGCATTGATTCATGGGATGGCAGGTCACATGGGCTCTATATTGTCTTGCACAGCCTCAGTTCTGCATAGTGTGTGTAGTGGAAAGCTGGAGACAGTTTGCTGTCAGAGCTCTGAGAGTCAAACCATTGAAAAGCTTTAAAAATCACTTTCAATCCAATTATTTTGGTCCAAATTTAGTACATCGACTGTAGGAACATCTCCTGTGCTTAGATCATTGAGTGCTGACTGTTTTTCTGTGCGTTGTAAATCTGTGTACCGACAGACACTGTTGAAGTGTGCTTCAGGGAAGGGGTGTGTCTGTGATGGAGTGAGATTCACATGAGAAAGGCAGTCTTTCTAACTGTTTTGTACTAGTAGTGTATGCTAGAATTAGTGTGTTTATGTACACACAGTAATACTTGAAGTAATTTTTGATAATTATTTTCTGTTTGTTGTGGTGCAATGCAACTTACATTCTGTTTAAAAGATTTGGTTATATAGTGTACTGAACTGTTAAATTTTCTGTGCATTACTGTAGTGTGTGAGTGTGTATGTGCGTGCCATGAAGTCAGACACATCGTATTGTGCCACACAGTAATCGCAGCGCTCTGAATCTGTTATCCATCTGCGGTATTTTTTAATGCTTTGTTCTGTTTAGGTAGTGGACTGGTACTGCAGCAGCTCCCCCCCAACCTGCAAAAGGTATTATTTTTCCAGTTTGGGATTTGTGTGACCACTGGTTATGGCATTGTTGTTGTGCCTGTGTGGCTGCTTCTCTTGATTGTGCAGTCTGCATCTATTTGTCCATTTGCATCTGTTTAGGGCTCAATCTGCATCTGTAAGTCACAGTTTTTGTTTTTTGGCTTCCCATCCACCCCAAAGTTCAGAAATCTAAATTTATTGTGAATTTTCTATGTTATCAAAAATAATGCCTGCAAAGAGATGGGAATGCAAAGATGTTTCTGGCCATGGCACTGCTGTGACTGTCAAGAGTGGCCATGGGTGTGGTAGTACGCAGCATAAGTGCACAGTTGATGTCAGTAAAGGGATTTCTCCAACTATATTTTTCAAAGTGCAATCAGTTGCTTCAGTGATGATTGGAGTTGCTGTTGTCCACATTGGTGGTGGTAGTGAAGTTGCTGATGGCATGAGTATTGCCCAAAGTTCAACCCTTGACAATGTAACAATATAAAGGGGACAAAATTTGAAGATAGAGGGGAGACAGATCAGGCAACATCAGTAAGAATTTTTTCATGGAGAGGGTGGTGGATGCATGGACAAACAAAAACAAATGCTCCACATTGTGGTGTGAGAGCAGCAATTGGAGCATGGCCATAATTTGGAGTTGATGACCCTCGTTGCATTCCAACTGCTGCTCCAGGTTTGCAACCCTGTTGTTCAGGTGGGCCAACTCACTCCACAGTAGGCCCAAATTGGCCTGTGTGACAGGCATTCTTGCAGGGTTGCCGGCATCCCCTGCAGATTCTGGAGCAACCACTTACTCCATGGCTGACCACACTTGAGCCCACGTGCAGGTGGAGGCCATGCTGCCACCCGTTGCCCAGCAGGAACAGTATGTGCATTCTGTCCCTGTTTGGCAATCTTAGCCTTCTGCTGTGCATGGTGGTGGTTTGCAAGGTGAGTGCGCTGCCCATGTATCCCCAGATGTCTCCTCTCTCACAAAACCTCTTTTCCCACACTAGATAAGACAAAAGTGAAAGTCTTTCACTGTCTTGCCTGATTAACTTCCTGCCTGAGCCATGTGACCAGCAGACTGTAACACATGTGATCTGTGGGCTGTTTCAATTATGACTCACTTCGTGATCAACAGAAACCAACACAAAGTGAACGTGAAGTCACCTTAATGCGAAGTCATAATGGGGCAAAGTCTTTATAAGGCAAAGTAGTGTACTTCTATGGGGACTTTGCATAGTGTTTAGTGATGCGGAGTGGACAACTTCACCCCAACTTCACTGGCAGAGTTAAACTTCACTGCATCTCTATTTGCAAGGCAGGTGACATCAGTGGGGGCAGGCTCTGGCCAGTATAAAAGCTGCAGCTGCTCCAAGATCAGAACATTAACCCTGCACAATCTGACTGTTTGCTGCTACTTCTGAATGCTTTTCTGGCATTGACACCAGCCTGCTGATCCACCCACTGACCTTCAGTTACAACTTTGCCCACTCTGGCAAACATCACACAGATCTTTGCCCGGTAAGCAGGGGGTTACTGGGACTAGGTATGTTGGGCGAGTGACATCAGTGGGGGTGGGCTCGGGTTGATATAAAAGCAACAGCCCCCTCCAGCAGCTGCTGATGTTAGTGGCTCTCACCAGAGTGGCAAAAGCCTCCAACAGAAGCCTCATGGGGGAGGCTTTTATTTGTTTAGTTTTAGTTTACCAGGTAAGATGCACTAGCCAAAAGACTATTTTCAGGCATGACCCGGAAGGGTACAGAGACAAAAACATCCAGTAGATACATATCTGTACAAAATACAATTGATATACAAATGTTTGAAACATACACAGTGGTAAAAATAAGACAAAAAGACAATACAGTATTTAAGTTTACATGTAAGAGACAGTAAACCGGTCATTTAAGATGTAACTGAGTGGTATGTCAACAAGTGAGGAATAAAGTGCTGTGAAAGCAGGTAGTGGCCAGGCACAGATTGGTGATAGAGAGAAAGGAGGAGTGAGGAGGAGTCAAAAAATGGAGGGGATAGATATGGTGGGGTAAGGGTAGTAGCCAAGCCTAGTACGGAGATGAGGGAGATACTGTAGAGAGCGAGAAAAGTGGAGAGAGGAGGCAACAGGTTGGGGGGAGGAAGATGAGGTAAATGCAGGTAATTCAAAACTGATTTAGATGGTGGAAGAAGAGAAGGGTTGAGCAGTTTAGTTGAGAAAGCCCAAAACAGAGGTATTCTGATAGAAGGAAGAGAAAAAATGGAAAGAGGATGGTACAAGAAGTAGGAAGAATGAGATTGAGAGAAATGCTCCTCATTGAAGTGGGCCCCAGGGTCCCAGGGGAACAATAATAGAGAGAGGTAGGATTTAAGAGTATTGGGCTATGGTGGTTTGAAGCAGGAGCATGCACAAGAGGAGAAAAGATAGTGGCGTAGTTCTCTCTTAAAGGAGATGTGGGATGCATTTTGACGTAGGGTTAATGGGAGTGTGTTCCAGAAAAGTGGTGCATGACAGGCGAAGGCACAACCACCTTCCGAGGTATGATGTCTTGGGATGAGAGCAGGGACATGGTCTGCTGAGCGCAAAGCATAATTGGATTTGTGGTAGAGAAAGGGACTGGCCAGAGGTTTAGGTGATTGGGATCTGATGATGCTGTCAGTGATGGAACCAAGTGCATAAGACCTTAATTCTTGAGGAGGAAGCCATCCCAAATCTGAGTAGAGGAGACAGTGATATTTCAGATGGGGGGAGCAAGATGCGAAGTGACAAATATTATTGTAAGTAATATCCCACTTTCGTAGATTTGAGTTGCAGGCAGAAACACATGTGGCAACCCCATAAGTGAGAAAGGGTAGTAGTATCCCATGGGCAATGGCCAGCCTTGCTGGGAGGGGTGAGTGCATAGCAAGTATGGTAGGCAATACCAAGTTGGGAGTTTACCTGCTTACAGGTAGCTTGAATGTGCGGGTCGAAACTCAGGGATGGGTCTAGAGTGACCACTAGATATTTGAAGAAGTTTACGACACCTACAAATGTGCCATCAGGGGAGGCGACACTGAAGAGTGATTGGGCATGTCAAAATATTGATAGTATGCACTGTAATACTAAGTGTTCGGTGAGGGTGAGTGTTGTTGAAGCACAGGTCAGGAAGCATAGGAAAACCAGGAGCAATTTAAAAATTCGCAAATAGTGTTTTAATTTTTTTCAATAACAGCAAAATAAAAAATTAAAATTATTCAGCATGACTATTTATAAAGGCAGTGCAAACAGAGAAAACAAAGTCCTTCTTCTGAGTGTTTCTTCTCTTAAGTCCAAGTTTTAGTCTCTCAGTCTCTCACTCTTCTTGTCTCTCTAGCAAAAGCATTGCTGCTCTTTTTATAACAAGTCTTTGTCTCATTGACATACTGCTTCTCACAGAATGTTCGTACCAGCTTCAATGCAGGTGCAGCAAAAAGAACATAGTGACCCAGAAAAGATCTCTTGTTTACAGCTCTACAAAAGGCTTAAAAACTGCATCTCAGGTTAGCCCCTTGATTTCCAAATAGCTTTTTGCAATCATTTCAACAGTATAACTATATAGTTTTAAACAAAGGGATCCCAGTATCAGTGACATTTCCACAAAACGATTCACATATATTTTTACTGTATACCCACAGATATGCAAGGGGGAAGAAAAGACAGAAATAGCAAGGGAAGGCAGAGAGATACAGTAGCAGGAGGTGGAGAATGCGAAACCATCGGAGTGATCGGTTCCTAGGTCTCACAAGAAAATTTGTTTGTGCAACCAGAAAAAGAAGAGATAGAAAAGGAGAGGATAGAACTTACACTTGTGTTTAAACTCTTTCTGCATAACAAATGGGGCAGGGCCTTATTCAACCCTGTCACAGGGAGGTAATGCTAGCTTTTAAATAATAATAGAAAGGAAAATAGTATCTTTTAGTTTACACAATGGCTAGCAGGGGATTAATGTGCAGTCTATGTTATACTGTTTATTTTCAGTATTATACCATATCTGTTAGAAAGTGTCCCTCTGTAAGAAAGTAGGGGTATACGGTCAGGATGAGGCCTTTCCTCTCACAAACAAGGAATATCCAAAATGGTCAGGATGAGGCCTTGCCTCTCACAAACAAGGAATTTCCAAAATGGATGGTTAGTGATCTGTGAGGGATTTTAAGAAAAAAAACATGTTTTGGATCTGGGTGTTTTTTTTTTTTTTCATTAATCTTAATTATCAAAGGTTAATCCTCTATTTGCTTACTTGGGGTGGGATATTCAGACTGCGCTAGAAAGATGAGCAACAGAGGGAGCAGGTGCATGTTCAGTGTGCCATTGTGCAACGGACATGATATTCAAACCATGCACAGGACAAGGTGCGCCTGCGCAACATGGCGGAATATTGCACCAGATGCGCCATGGTGCAATGAGGGATGCACCATGTAGAAGGGACGATGCGCAATAGCACCCCTAGGGATGCGCATGGACAAAGACAGGAAGCAGCTGAGCAGCAGCCATGGATGTGCCATGTGCTGAGGAGCATGTACCAGGACAGACAGACCATCCTCCCAACCCCCAGCCCCCCTGACCAGGGCAAGGCCCTCATGAGCAGCACAACCAGATGGGTGCAGGATGGACCACTGACCCTCGAACCCCAATGCTGAATAACCAGCAGATGTGACCCAGTAGCCCCCACCTGCTGGGCATGGCACCTCTGCACCATCCACCAGCTAACAGGGACCAGGAGCCAATGATGGCCAAGCCCCACCCATGCCACAGCAGCACACCATTGCTGCCCCACCCCAGTACAGAGCGCCCAAAACACTTAGCCCAGAAGCAGAACCAAACAGCGTATGGCACTGAAGGCAGTCCAGCACCACTGTGCTAAGGTATCCAGTCACCCTGGAGTGCAATGCAGAAGTACCACAACCCCACCGTGACCACCCAATGCAGGCGGTGACACCGTCCACTAATGCCACCACAACCCACACAAGGCCCACCAGCATGGCCACATGGAGGCGCAGCAAGGTGGGTGACCTGGCACCAGTACCCAAGGGACCCCGCATGGGACAAGGGCCACCCTGGATGTTAGCACAAGCATGAAGACACTGTGAACACAGGGCCAGAGCAAGGTCCTCCACCCATGCACCCACTCTGCCACAGCACCGGCCCCACCAGGCAACACAGTACCCCCACATGGAGTATGGAGGCCTGTGCCATACAGGAGGCAACACAGGGCACACACAATGCCTCCCCAGTCACACGGGTGCACATGCAAACAGCCACACAAAGCAGTGCAACAGGCCCTGCTGTCATGAGGCCCATGGTGCCATGTAGCCTGTGGCCAGCCCACCACCAGGGTGCTGGTGAGACTGAAATGTGGCAGTCGCCTCATGATCCTGGACAACCCAATGGCAGGCACAGAGGCCTGTGACCAAGACACCACCCGCATGCAGCAGGACCTCATGTGACAGCCACCAGACCACAGGCAGCACCCCAGTCACCATGGATTACATGGAGGGAGCAACCAATAGCACCACTCACAGTGGCAACAGGGACAGACATGCAATAGTCCAGGGGCCAAAATGCCAGCAGCAAGGGTGCCGTACCTGCAAGGTGACAGGCATGTACTGCCCCTGAAGGCACGCTATCAGCCGAGCATGCAGTGGTGGGGGCCACACGACCATGGGTACCACAGCCACAGCCACACATGGTGGCAGCATAGTGGCAATGGCCACAGCCGCACAGGCAAAGCACACACCGACGGGGCGGATGGGATACAGCACATGCACCACAGCCCGCTGCACACAGGTGAACGGTGCATAGGACACACCACACAAGCCTCAGACAGAGACCATGGCCCCCACCCACACCAGTGGAGGAACCCCACCAGGCACACCCACGCCCAAGCCAGCCCCACCCCACAGTAGCCGTGCACACCACTGCAGCAAGGCACCATGTGCCCACTGCAAATCAGAGACCGACACTGACGTAGATATAAACAAATGTATTAAAACAGAACAACAGCAACAACAGAATCATAACCTATATACACATATGTACAACAGAGGGAGGATGGGTGGGAATGCTACAAGGGGAAGGGGAAGGGCAGAGGACAAGGGTAAGGCAAAGATGGGGGACATGGGGGAGTGGGGTACAGTCCAGGGAGGGATTGAGTGCCTCTGCATACCTCAGGTGCTACTGGTGGCCCCGGTCCTCTCCTGATGCCCTGTGATGCCTGTGTTATGGCCGCCTGTCCTCCCGTCCATCCTCTCTAGCAGCTCCAGTGTCACCCAGGTAACCTGTAGGATCTCCTGGAGGGTCCGCTCCACGGCCTCCCAATGACGGCCACCTAGGACAAGGGAGCAGAAGCAGTATGAGTGACTGCCCTGACTATCGCAGCCCACCCAACGTGCATGGTGTGCATCAGTGACTGGTGCTCCTGGGATGTAATGCAACCACCCACAGTGAGTGCGCCCACATGAGCCGCCCACCCAGGCAACCATAGCCATGTAAACCGCTGCACACCACCCCCACCCATGCACCGCACAGCACCATCCTGGCTGTCCGGCATCATGGTAATGCAGTGGGATGGCAGTGGCACAGCCAGGCACCGAGTGCACCCACAGCCCACCTGCAACACCCACCCACATGTGCAGACCCACAGGATGGTGCAGAGGGCACCATTGGAAGTGCACAGCTGGAGGGGTCATGTGCAGAGGGGCCATGCCACATAATCACCCCTGCAACCCACCCTGCACAGGTTTATATGGAAACACACTACTCACCTGCGTCCTGGTCTGCAGGGTGCTGCTGACCTGCAGCTCCACCACTGTGGCGTGCCCGCATGGCTACTCCCCTGGCATGGTCCTGGTCCTGCTGCTCCCTGGCCAACTGTGCCCTATGGCGTTCCTCCGGGCCTGAGGGGAAAAATGGAGAGAGTCACATCAGTACACGTCTGACCCATAGGCCCCAACCCCCCGGGCATCAGCCCGCACAGCCTGTCTGTGTTGCAGTGGCATAGGGTGGACACGATGTTCCCCCACACCCGACAACACAGGTGCTGGCCCCCTGGCAGCCTGGCCTGCAGAACCCTGTGCCCCGAGGACAGTCGGAGATGGCTAGTGATAGTCATGGAGCACCTACCTGGCCATGGCACTGCTCCCCGCTGGGCATGTGCCTGCAGGCACCTCAGGTGGTCAGGATCATGCCGCTGGAGGTCACCATAGGGGTGGTGACACTGCTTCCAGGTATGAAGGCTCCCAGTGGCCTCTTCAAGCCCATCAGCCACCTCCTGCCACACCACAGTGCGGGGCCTCTGGAGGGGCACCTGCCCAAACAGGGCACCAGCATGTGGCTCTACAAGGGCCACCAAGTTGGCCAGATCAGTGGCACTTCACACAGGGGTCCTGATGCACGGCATGATCTAGGCTGTCCACAGTGCAAAATGGCGCCTGGTAGCACACGTGTCCCACATGCTGCGGCAGCGTTGTGCTGCGCTGCCAGTCACAATCGCGCTGGCACCATACTGCACAATAGGGGGACAGCCATGCTGCCGCATGGTGCCTAGAGGGCAAAGGGCAGTCGCAGGGTCAAGGGTCAGGCTGCGCACAGAGCACCACTGTGCTATTGGGATGACCTGTATGGTGCGCGGTAGGGTGCATGTGTGTGATGCCATGCAGTGGCCTACCATGCTGGGCACCATGGCAGCCACAGGGCAGTGGCACAGTATGGGGCATGATGGCACTGCACCATCCACACCATATCATGTGTTTCTCATGGAATGTATGGCACGTAAGTGCCACAGGCACAGTAGTGGCTGTGTGCTGTACTGCCTCCTGCGCTATGTGCATATGCTGCACCACTTGCGTACATGTCAGCACCACGTGCATGTGTGGTGTAGGTCTGATTGTGCAGGTCACAGCGGTGCGCCATGTGCTGAGCATGCACAACACCATTATGCAAGGCGCAGCCATGTGATATTCAGCCAGGCTATGCAAATCAGCTCATGATCCATTCCACAGCTCATCCACTGCATTTGCATCCCATTATAGTTGCACATACCCTCATTTGCATGTGATGTGCTATAAAGGTGCCATGGAACTGCCCAGGCCATGGATCGGTATTACAGCCTTAGGAGGTAAGTTCCATGCTGTTGAGATGTGGGGGCAGTGGTCTGGGAGGGTTGTATGGGACTGAACAGTCCATGGTATTACCTGTCAATCTCCCCAGGTACAAGCATGACCAAACATGAGGAGGATGAGGAGCAGTGGAGGGTGTGGAAGCGGAGGCCCAACTTCACCAGGGCTGAATTGGAGGCACTGTTCAAGGCCTACCTTGACAGGGAGCTACTCCTCAGTGGACAGAGAGGCACACCACAGGCTCGTGCGGTGGCATGGGGCAAGGTGGCATGTGCAGTCAACCAGTAGGGCAACTACCAGCTTTCCATGAAGGAGTGCAAGAAGAAGGTTGGCACGGATAGGAGGAGGAAAAAGGACAAGGTGGCTGCCATCAGGGCAGCGCGTGCAACCACTGGTGGGGTCCAGCAGGACGTGCCTCACCTGACACCACTGGAGGAGCAGGTGGCTGGCAGCATGCAGTGTAGTGCCATTGAGGGTGTGCCCGGTGGAGGCTTCCAGATGGGCAGCAGCCCATCACTACATGGCAGTGTGTGGGTGATGGGGGGCGGGGTCCAGGGCTCAGGTGGCACCACTAATGGTACTGTGTTCCTTTACAGCTCCTGAGTGTCTGCATGGAGCAGCGGTGGTGGGTGTGTCCACCGAGGGGATGGCCCTGGAACCAGTGGAGTGCCCATCTACCTCCACTGGTGTCCGAGGGACTGACTGCTTGCAGCCCTACACAGCTGTCTGGACTGATGCCTGTGGAGTGGGTGCAGATGAGGAACTGGCTGTGTTTCAGTGGGATGCCAGGCACAGTGTCCTGTGTGTTGAGACACAGATCAGGGCCAACTCCAGTACCCATGATGACGTGACACACGTCCTGGACAGTGATGTTGGTGGGTCACAGGGGGATCCCATTACTGGCATCCACCTAGGCAGCAGTGCAGGCAGTGCTGGGGTGGTTGCCTGCCCAACAGCCATTGTCCATGTTGTGTCTGAGGCATCCAGTGGGGCAGCACTGGTGTGCGGATGCCAGAATGGTGTTGATGACACCGATGCAGCCATGCTGGTGGTGCCCGGTGCTTAGCAGCCGGAGGGGCAGCATCAGCAGCTGGACAGTGATGAGAGGGGGATGGGGGGAAGAAACAGTGTACTGCGTGAGGGTGTACCCCAAGAAGGCAACACAGTGCGGCACCCACAGTCGCAGGGCGCTGTGCTGCAGAGCCAGGAACTACACAGGGGTCAGCAAGTTGGCCATGCAGATGACCCCTTGGACACCCACAGCTGTCTTCTCCAGGCCTCTGTGGATTAGCAGGTATGGCTCATGGTAGCGGTGGATGCACTCCGTGCACAGCTGTGCCAGGCAGAGGAGCGGTGCAGCAGGGACCATGCCCTGCTTCTGGCGGAGTTAGCTCAACAGTGGGCGGATGTGACCACAGCTATCGATAGGCACACCACTGCAATGGTGACTATCATGGCTACACTGGCCGACTGGCTGTGTGCCAGTCTGCCACACACCCCACAGAGTGCATTGTTCACCCCTTGTTATTGGCGTCGGGTGACCCCTGCCATGTTGACACCAGAATTGGCTGTGGGCATACCAAGCACGCCTGGTGCTGGCATGTTTGGTGGCCTGCAGACACCTGCACTGACATGGTCTCATTCACACAGTGTCACCCTTGGGGGACCATCGGTGCCACCCCAAGAGGCCACTGATCAGCCTGTTACAGCTGGCAGGTCTTGGCGGGGCCACCCAAGCATCCATGGCGGCTGTGCTACTGTGCAGCATGACTGACCCTTCCCCCTCCACGACCACTGTCTGCCGCTGCCCAGTGTGCATTGTGGAGTTCTGTGTGCGTTGCATGGGTGTGGTGCCCTGTTCTGCACTCCACACGTCCCTGTGCACACCCGCCCAGATGCTGGCCACTGTATGGTGCATGATGATGCCAGCATAGTGCTGTCCACCACTGTGCAACAGTGCTCAGCATCTGAGACATGCACAGTGCCTGCCACTGGATGTGGTTATGGTGGGTCCTGTGTGGGTGTTGGGGGCATATGGGGGTGGGTGTGTATGTGGCCCTGTGGGCATGGGATGTGGTGTGTGCACCTGTATGTGCATGCTGTGTGCAGCCCTGCTGTTCTCTGCCTGTGCGTGCATGCCCCCGCCCAGTCCCACACACCTGCCGCTGAACCTGCCCTGGTGTCCACCTCTGCCCATCTGTCAGCTGTGCCCTTGTCCCTGGTGCTTGCTCGTGGCCCTGTTCACCTACCTGTGTGGTCCATAGTGCTCCTCTACAATGGTGTCTTGGGGCCGCTGGGTCATGCGGGCCAGCCAGAGATCCCTTCACCCGGGGGCAGCTGCCCAACACCAGCTGGCCTGGCATCCTCCTCGACCTCAACGGCTATCCCACAGTCAGTGGCCATGTTGTGCAGGATACAGCAGGCCAGGAATAGCCTGCAGGCCTTTGAGGGGCTGTACTGTAGGGCACCACCAGAGGTGTGCAGGCAACGGAACCATGCCTTCAGCAGCCCGAACACCCGCTCGATGATATTCCTTGTGGTGGTGTGTGCCTCATTGTACTGTTGCTGTGCTGGGGTCGAGGGGCGCCGGTATGGTGTGAGCAGCTAGGGCCACAGCGGGTACACACTGTCACCTGTGTGTGGAGAGGTATCGTTAGCATGGTGGTCTGTGACACTGTGCCCTGGCCTTCCAGGCTGCTACCCATGGCAACCCTGCCCTTGCCCCACACACAACCCCCCAGCTGCACCCAGCATCTGGCGTGCACTGCATACTCACCTACCAGATGGCCAGTGGGGATGTCCCCACTCTCGAACCTATGGCACAGTGCAGACTAGTGCCAGATGAAGGCATCTTGTGCTCCCCCAGGGTGCGTGGCACAGACTTTGATTATGCACCCCCTGGCATCGCACACCACCTGGCAGTTGACACTCAGGTATCCCTTGTGGTTTATACATGCCGCCCCCTCCAGGCCAGGTGGCATGCGGATGCTAAAATGGGTGCAGTCGATGGCCCAAAGTATGCCAGGCAACCGTGCTACCCTGTGGAACTCCTGCATGTTTGCTCTGTGCTCCGCTGGTGTGCTGGGGAAACAGATGTGCACTGCAGCATGTGGCAGCAGTGCGCTGAGAAACTGTGTGAGTAGGAGTGACGTAGCCGACTGGGTTATGTCTGTTGTGTCCCCTGTTGGTCTCTGAAAGATGCCCATTGTGAGCAGGCACATGACGGCTGTGATCTTTGTCTCCACGGATAGAGCATGCCTCCGTCTTGTGGGTGCCTGCATCTCCTCACTGCACTGCTCACAGAGCCACCTCAGAATGGCCCGGTTCAGGCAGTACTGGCCCACGATCTTAATGTCACTGTATAGCTTGAAGCTGGCGTGGGCACGGTACAGCCTGTTCTGGGCACACTGCCGATGGGCCCTTCCACGGCCGCGCCTCCCTGCAGCCTGCCTCCTCACATCCCTCATTACCGCCTCCATTTGGAAGGTGGCACTGGCCATGTCCCTGGTTGATGTCCCCTCCCCGGGTGGCTGACTACCTGGTCCCTCCCAGCTGTGTGCTGCTGGTACTGCCCCTGCCCCACTGCTCTCTTCCTCTGTGGCACACAGACTCTCATCGCGTGCACACACACACACACACACACACACACACACACTCACACCCAGTGGCCCTCCGTCTACCTCTTGGCCACCCCGACCACCTGTTTCTTTCCCTGGCTCCCTGCCACTCTATCTCCACACTCCCCCGCTATAGCTCCTCTCTAGCGCAATCATCCTCCCCTCACCTTGCTCCCTTTTATTTTTGCTCATTCCCGCTGTCGCGCAACTTCCGCTTGCTCCACTACTGTGCATGTCACCTGCTGTTGAATATTGCACTACGCACATTATTCCTGGATACGCCATCTGCACTTGTGCATGCATTCATTACCATTGCGCTATGGCGCATTGGGTTTTGTACTGCTCATCTAATGCCACTGAATATCGCTTTTTGGCGCATCTCTGCTTTTGCGCAGGCGCATCCATGTTGCGCATAGCACAACTGCTCTGAATATCCCACCCCTAATGTTTTTAATATTGTGTGCTGGGGATGTGGAAAGAAACTCTGTCTCAACCAACCAGCTCTTCTAATGATGTTCCATTTGATTTTTTCACCAACTGGTCTAATAGAAAAGGCATGAGAATAGCTCATATGAATATACAGTATATATAGGCCCAGATATTCAAACTGCGCCAAAAAAGTGTGCAACAGCAGGAGTAAGCGCAAGTCCACTGCACCCACGTGCAGGAAGCGCGATATTCAAAAACTGCGCAGGCCAAGATGCGTCTATGGCCGACAACTGAATATCACACCACCTGCGCCATAGCGCAACTAGGGAGGTGAAGCTGAGCATATCTGATGTGCCATAGCACAACAAGGGATGTTCAGCTGAGCAGTCAAGATGCACCATAGCACAACCAGGGATGCCCCCAGCAGCAGGGCAGCAATGCAACAGCACAACCAGGGATGCAGGGGCCCACCACCCATGCCGCAGATGGGCAGAGGAACACACAGTAGAACAGACATCGTCCCCCACAGCCCATGCACTGCACAACCGGGGGAGAGCTAGAATAACCACCGGCCCATGGATACCAGCAACCAACCCACAGCCGGACCATGGTGCCCCAGCACACCCCCTGGCAAGCTGTGACTGGCACACAAAGATGGCCAACCACCCCATACCACACCATCCCACCAATGCGGAGCACACCCTGCACCATGATCCCCATACACCCTGCCCAGGAGTAGCACCCAACAGTGCAGGACACCCCATGCGTGCCACCACCCCCACTGTGACAATGTAACCCTGGGCACCATGGAGCCATGCAAGGCAGCTCCACTATGGGCACCCTGCAGTGGGAGGCAGCAGACAGTGATGCAACAGATGCATACACAGTGCCACCCTTCATGTCCCCCCGAGGTACAGCTGAGAGACTGACCATGCGTCAGCACATGAGGTACCCCACATGCGACAGGGCATACCCTGGACCCCATCTCCAGTGATACAGCACCCTGCACACCCTCTCAAGGACACATCCCATCCCAGCACTGGCCACAACAGCCAGCACAGACATGCACAGTGTAGCATGGAGGCATGCACCACACAGGATGCAACACAGTGCATGGACAAACACCCACCCATACCCAAGGGCACAGCAACACAGGGACACAGTAGTGGGTCAACCAAGCCACTGGCGTGTGGCCACGGCTGACGTGTACACACGGCCAGCACCCCTACATAGCACAGGTGTGCCAGCCACCTTGCGCAGGCACCATGAAGCTGTATGCCACCAGGATGCTGCCAGAGCACAGGTGACAGACACTGGAGCACATCCTCTGCAACAGACACAAGCGACAGAATGGATGGTGTACAACAACAGTGGAGGCCACAGTGCCACCGGAGGCAGACGTGCACCATACTGGTGATGGCAGTCAGCCTGGCATTGTGCCGGGTACAGCTGTTATCCAGCATGGACAGTCACCACTGACATGCCAGCAGGCCATGCATATCACAGACATGCAAGGGTGTCAACTGCACAGGCCATGGACAGTCTGACAGGGGTGCCATGCACACAGTGCAGGCCCCGTGGACCGCTGCACACAGGCATGCAGTGCACAGAGTACAACACACAAACCACAGACAGTGACTGATCCCCCTGTCCACACCATAGGTGGTTCACCTCTGCACACACACACACACACACGCCCATGCATGCACCACCCCTGACGCCATGCACACCACTGCAGCTGAGCACCTGTAGCCCACTGCAAATCAGAGACCACCACAGTTGTTATAACAAAATGTACATATTGAAACTATGTACAGTAAAGCTATATACAAAACTATATACAATAGTGAGGGAAGGGCCACATAACAGGTGGGGGCGGGTAAGGGGCAGGGGTGAACATATGGGAGAGGGAAGAAGGGGTGTGAGGGTGGGTCAAAGGGGAGAAGGTGGTAGTTGGGGCATGGGAACTTCACTGGCTGCCCCAGTCCTCTTCCTCCTGGCTCCGATGGGATCTCAGCCTCCTCCTCCTCACCCCGTGGCAGTGGATGTGTCGCAGGAGCTCTTAGGTCTCACTCCCGACCCACAGCAGCTCCTGAATGTCCCGCTGGATCTGCAGGAGTCTCCGGCCACCTAGGATGAGGGAGCAGAGTCAATAGGTGTGACTGTCCTTCCCCTGCAGCCCACCCATTGTGCATGGCATACAGCCATGTGACACTCCCCTGTGATGGTGTGCGACCACCCACAGTGACCGTGTCCACAAGACCTGCCCACCCAGGCAGCCACAGCCATGTGGACCACTGCACACACCCACCGCCCATGTCCTGCACAGCACCACCATGGCCGTACAGTGACTTGGCTCTGCAGTGTGAAGGCAGTGCCACAGCCATGTGCCCGGTGCACGCATAGACCACCATTGATGCACTCCCAGACATGCAGTGCCACTGGACAGTGCTGACTGTAACAAGTTGCATGCATGGCAGTGGTGTTACTGGATGGTGGCCATGCCCAACTGCTCACCCAGTTATACAGCATGCAATAGTAATCATGGATGTAAGGCACTCACCATCAGCAGGCTGGTCCACGCGCCGCAGACCACCTTCATCCCTCCTGTCCCTCTCCTCCAACATGCGGCGCCTCCCTTCTCAGTTGCACCTCAGTTCTTCTGGCCCTAAGGTGCAAACATGGAGAGAGGAACATCAGTACAATCCGGTAGCAATGTCCCCCAACCCCCATGTGTGCAATCCCACACAGCCAGTCCCACCCACCCCACACCATGATACCACCACCACGGCCAACACCTGACGCCCCCCCATGTGCCGGACACATGCAACCGTGATACCCGTATGGAGAATAAATGTGTATGGATGTTGCACCTACCTGGCCATGGCACCAAGCCCCTCCTGGCATGTGCCCACAGGCTGGCAAGCAGGTCCGGGTCCCTGCACCTCAGGTCCCCATAATGGTGGTGGCACTGCTCCACCATCAGCCCCATACCGGTGGCCTCCTCCAGGGCGTCGGCCACCTCCTGCCATACCACACTCCTGACCCTGTACAGGGGTGCCTCCTCAAACAAAGCCCCAACATGGGACTCAACTATGGCTATAAGGTTTGCCAGCTCGATCTGGCTCCACTGCACAGCATGCCTCCGCACCATCTCTACTGCTCGGTTCAAGCAAAATGGTGCTCTGCAGCGCGGTCCTGCCACATGCAGATGCTGCATGGTACAGCGCTGCCATTCCCTATTGTGCTGTCACTGAACAGTGTGATAGTGGTGCACTCATGCCTGACACATGGCGCCTAGGGGGAAAAGGTCAGGCACAGGGTCAAGGGTCTCTGGCACGGACAGCCACAGCGCGATTGGAACCCAATGCATGTAGTGCAATTGGGTGCCTGTGTGCCACCTCTTGTAGTGGCCTACAGCACTGTTGCCCCAGTGCGCCTACGATGCCCCAGTGCCACAGCGTCATATAGGTGAATAGCACTGTAGTGTCACTGGCACAATGGTGGCCATTCCCTGCATTGCCTCCCGCACACAGCACATCAGCAGCGTGGTAGGCGCCTGCGTCATCAACCCGGGCATGCGCAGTTAGGTGTGTACTACACATGTTACAGAACTGCGCCCTTGGCTCAGCACGTTCAACACAGTTGCGCAAAGTGCAACAGCGCAATATTCAGCCGGCATATGCAAATCATCTAATCAGCCATTCAATGGCGCAGTCACTGCATTTGCATCCACTTAAAGATGCGCCTCACCTCATTTGCATGGGTTGCCCTATAAAAGTGCGACATTGGGCTGCACTGGCCATAGTCGGTTACTTCAGTCTATTGCAGTGAGTTGCATGCTGTTTGGGAGTGTGGACTGTGGTGTTTGGGACATGCATGGGATTGCACAGTCACAGGTAACACCTGTCATTCTCACAGGATGAATCATGACCGAGCATGTGGTGAAGGAAGAGGAACAGAGTCATGGGAGGAAGAGGAGGCCAAATTTCACTAAGGCTGAGACAGATGCCTTGTTCGAGGCCTACCTAGACCAGGAGCCGCTTCTCAGCGGATGCCAGGGAACACCACAGACCCATGCTGCTGCATGGGAGGAAGTGGCGCGTGCTGTAAACCTGCATGGCAGCCACCAGCTCTCTGTGCAGGAGTGCAAAAAGAAGATGGGCACAGACAGGCAGAGGATTAAAGAGAAGGTGGCTGCCATCAGGGCAGTACAGTCTGCGACAGGTGGGGGACAGCCGGAGGTGCTATGCCTGACCCCACAGGAAGAGCAGGTTGCTGGCAGCATGCAGCGTTGTGCCATTGAGGGTGTTCCAGGTGGTGGATTCCAGATGGGTGGTAGCCCGTCACTGCATGGTAGGTCATGGTCTGTCTACTGGGGGATGGGATAGGGTAGGTCACATGCAGTAATGCTACTTTTTTTCCCTTACAGCTCCTGAGCATCTGCATGGGTCAGCGGCGGTGGGCTTCTCCACTGAGGCCAGTCACATGGGGATGGAGGAGGGCCCATCCACCTCCACAGGAATACGGGGGTCAGGGCGACAGTGGGCCCACCTGGATGTCCGGACTGATGTTGATGGAGCAGGTGCGGAGGAGGCCCTGCCCATGTCCCAGCATGCCAGCATCCATGGATGCCAGAATGCTGAGACTCGGGCTGGTGCCGGATCCATCACTGATGATGATGGAGCTAATGTCATGGACAGTGACACATGTGTGCCACAGGATGGCCACACAGCAGGTGACATCGCGGCCATGGCTGTGGGTGGTGCCACCGTGGAGACCCGCGTGTCATCACAGTCCCAGCCTGTGCCTGTCAGCACCAGTGGGGCAGCACTGGAGTGTGTCCAGAACAGTGGGACTGTTGCAGCCACTGCGGTGGCACCATTGAGCCCAGGAGAGTGGCAGCCAGAGGGGCAGCATCAGCAGTCAGCCAATGGCCATGGGGGTACAGTGTCATGGGGCAGCATCAGTGCACTGCCTGTGGACATGCCCAGGCCTGGCCCTGGTGTGCAGCACCCACCCTCAAGGGGTGATGAGCATCAAGGCCACGAACACCCTGAGGGACAGCATGCCGATCAGGCAGATGACCTCTTGGACGAGCACGCCTGCATACTGCAAGCATCAGTCAATCAGCAGATGCGGTTTGTGATTGGCAGTGGATGCAATGAGTGCGGCTCTGCGCCAGGCAGAGGAGCATCGCAGCAGAGACACCGCTCTGCTTCTGGCAGGGATGGACCAGTTGTGGGAGGATGTGACCGCAGCCATTGACAGGCAGACACAGGCATTCACTGCTGTCATTGCCTCAATGGGCATACAGTTATTTGCCCATGCGTCGTGGACACCATGCAGTGCAATGTCCACCCCCCATTTCTGGCATCGTGCAACACCATCCTTGTCGACACCGGCTTCAGCTTTGGGCATCCCGAGCATGCCTGGCGCAGGCATGTTGAGTGTGCCAGAACCCCTCTGGCAAGCACGGTTATGTTCATGCAATGGAACCCCTGGGGGACTGTCGGTGCCACCCCATGAGGCCAGTGGTCAGCCTGTCACTGCTGGCGGGTCTTGGCAGAGCCACCCACGCATCCGTGGTGGCCGTGGCACTGTGGCGCATGACCGACCTGTCTCCCAGCATGGCTACTGTCTGATGCTGCCCTGTGTGTATTGTGTCATTCAGCGGGCAATGCACAGGTGGGTACCCAGCCGGCGCTGCACGCCAACAAACAGTCCATCTGCCCACCCTCCCGGCTGCTGTCTGCAGTTGCGTGTGCATGATGATGCCTGTGTTGCACTGTACACCACTGTGCAATGGTGCTCAGCGTCTGACACATGCACAATGACAGGCAGTGGGCGTAGTGGTCTGTGAACATGTGTGTGGCTAGGGGTCGCGGTCTGGGTTGGCATGCCTCCTACCCTTTGTGCATGTCTGGTGAGGGGTGTGTGTGTGTGTATATGACCCCGTGCCATGTTAGACCTCACCCATCCCTGGCAGTGTGTGTGGTTCCATGCCCAGCCACTTCCCTTGATGGCATGCACCCCTGGTGTGTGTCCATGCATGTTTGTGGGTTGTGCCTTTGCCACTGGTGGTTGCACATGGCCCCATGACTTACCTGGGTTGGCTGAAGTGCTCCTCCATGATGGTGTCCCAGTGCAGCTGTGCCAGCCGGAGCAGTCGGGGTCATGTTCGCCCAAGGGGCTGCCCATCACTGTCATCACCGAGCGTCCTCATCGTCTCATTGTCCCCTCTTCGGTGACCCTGTCACAGCTATCACATATCCGCTGGCCATGTTGTGCAGGATGCAACAGGCCAGGAATAGCCCGCAGGCCTTGAGGCTGTACTGTAGGGTACCGCCGGTGTCCAGGCAATGGAAACGTGCCTTCAGCATCCCAAATACCCGCTCGATGACATTACGTGTGGTGGCGTGTGCCTCATTGTAGCATTGCTGCGATGGAGTCGTGGGCCGCCGGTATGGTGTGAACAGCCAGGGACGGAGTGGGTATCCACTGTCACCTGTGTGTAGAGGGTGGAGGTTAGTTTGGTGATCAGCATCACCCTGCCTCGGGCCATGTAGGCCACTACCCATGTCACCTCTGACCATGCCCCTCCCAAGCTGTATGTTTGTCTGTGTGATTTGCATACTCACCCACTAAGTGGCCAGTGGGGATGTCCCAACTCTCGAATCTGTGGCACAGTGCCGACTGGTGCCAGATGAATCATCATGTGCTCCCCAGGGTGCATGGCACAGACATTGATTATGCGCCCCCTGGCATCCCACACCACCTGGCAGTTGATGCTAGCATAGCCCTTCCGATTAATATATGCATCCCCCTCGGGGCCAGGTGGTGTATGGATGGCCATATGTGTGCAGTCTATTGTTCCTAGCATGCCAGGCATACATGCTACCCTGTGGAACTCCTGTATATGTTTGCTGTGCACTCCGCCGGTGTGCTGGGGAAATGGATGTACTCCGCAGCATGTAGCAGCAGTGCGCGGAGGAATTGGGTGAGGTGGCATGACACGGCTGACTGGGTTATGCCTGTGGTGTCCCCTGTTGGTCTCTGGAAGGTACCCATGACGAGCAAGCACATGCAAGCTGTCACTTTAGTCTCCACTGACAGAGCATGGCTCTGCCATGTGGGTGCCTACATCACATCACTGCACAGCTCACAGAGCTGCCTCAGAATTGCTCAATTCAGGCAGTACCAGCCCACGATCTCCGTATCGCTGTACAGCTCAAAGCTGGTGCGAGCTCGGTACTGCCTGTTGGGGGCATACTGCCGACAGGCCCTTCCACGACCACACCCCCCTGCTGCCTGCCTTCTCACCCCCCTCATTACTGCCTCCATCTGGATGGTGGCACTGGCCATGACCCTGGCTTGTGTTCACCCCCTGGCAACTGTTTCTGTGTTCCTTCCGCTGTCCTGGCTGCTATTTCCCCTGCACCAAGAACACCTTCCTGTAGTGGCTTTGTGCTGTGTGGCACTTCCCCCTTCTGCACTGGCTGTGGCTCCCCACACCTTCCCTGTGCCTCTCTGCTCATGGTGCCCTTTTCATGGCCTGCCCTGTGTGTCCCTCCTGCCCAGTTTGTGTTGCTAGAGTTCAGCCTCATGTGCCTTCCCTGTAGCGTTCTTGTGCCTCTCCCTTGTTCATTTTTATTTTAGCTCATTTCCGCTATCGCGCAACTTCCACTTGCTCCCCTATTGAGCATGGCGCATGTTGTTGAATATCGCACTGCGCCATTTATGCATGGTTCCTCCCCCTTCAGTTGCGCATACATTCGTTATCATTGCGCTATTGCTCAGAGTGATTTGGGGGGATATCTGCCTCCCACTGAATATCGCAGTATGGTGCATTTTTGGACTTGCGTTGGGGCAACCCTATTGCTCATGGCGCAACCCTTTTGAATAACTGGGCCATAGTGTTTTGTCTAAAGACATGAGCTGAAGGCCTGGTTTCCTACATATGTTCCTGACATTTTTGCATTGTGTGAGACTTGGTTAACTCCAAAAATTGATAACATTTACAATTTTATTAGTGGTTACAGGGAATATAGGAAAGATAGAATTGGTAAAAAATGGGTGTGGGTACTTTTTTATGTGAGGGACAATCTTGAAGTTAATGTTCTGGGTGTTATGCTCAGTTAATTGGGCTATGAAGGTATCTTTATTGAACTATTGCTAGGGAGCATTAACAATTGCTATTATGTGTCTATAATTCTCCTAAAATAAAAGACACGAAAAAAATGGCTTAGAGGAATCATTAGGAGTTTTGGGTATTTTTTGTTGAAGATAAATGGTTATTTTAGGTGTTCTGAAGTTAAATTGGTTGAGCAAGAAAAAATTTATGGAGTTGCTGAAAAGTAAATTGGGTAGGTTTTCAAAGTCCGCAGGGATTAAGTCCCACTCCACAGCCAATGCTGTGGGATGAAATCTCTGCACCTGCAGAGTTTCATCTGTAGCTGCAGAATTTCATATTTCTAGTCAGCGCAGTTGTAGGGGATGTTATGCCTGCCGCCACCAGGCATACCATTTCCCTGCAGCTGCACCAAAAAATCATCCGTAAGCTGCCATAAATTATGGATCCGGTCATAAACCAGCTCCACTTTTGGTAATACAATGGTTGTGGGAAAGACTGTGGCTATACAAGTGAAGACCAATTTGCACCAGTATTTTCCTGCAGCTGCAGACATTTCAGGGGCTTTGAAAATCTAGTCCCATATGTTGCAGCTGATAAATGAACCAACGTGGGTAAATCCGGGCACTAAAACTGAATCCTTAATTTATTAGGTTATAATTAGTAGTATGCCTAACATAGTGGATTCTGGTATTTTACCAGAGTCACTGAGCGATCATGCTCCCACCTACAGTATTGTTTCCTAAGGGACAAAAGTTCTAAAGGCCCACCAAGTGTTATAACTTGCAGACAATTTTCTGATGCTGCTGCCTCTCATTTCAAACAAAATTTAGTAAATGTAGATTGGTCACAACTTGGTTTGTTTACGGATGTTAATCAAGCCTTAGATAATTTCTTAAAAATATTTGTTGAAATCTTTGATATTCATATGCCAATAACTAAAACGAGGATTCATTGTACTAAAAATAAGTGGATAAATATTAATATTTTACAAAGGCAAAGGGTTACGGCATGACAAGTTTATAAACATATGTACTGCGACGCCCTGTACCTAGGGCTGTTGGGTGTTGATCTTGGCCACCTGCAGCTAGTGCAGAATGTGTTGGCCAGGTTGCTGACTGGCCTACCTAGGTCTTGTCATGTTACACCTGTGCTGTGCTCTCTGCATTGGCTGCCGGTTAGGTGGGAGGATCCTTCAAGGTCAGCTTCCTGACCCATAAGGCCCTGCACAACCAGGGGCCCAGCTACATGAAAGACCGTCTATGACCCTAAAGATCCTCCTGCCCACTTCGATCAGCAGATGAGGAATTGATAAAAGTTCTTAAGGTTTCTCTTAAAACATATGCTGCCCATGTTTTCTCCTTTTCTAGCCCCTACCCTATGGAACTACTTCCCTTGCCATATGCGAGAGATCCCCACAGTAGAGGTATTTAAACAGGAGCTAAAAAGATTTTTGTTTAAACAGGCATTCTCTCTTAATTAGTTTGTAGTATTGATTAGTAATGAGGGTGAATTATTTATTGCTATGTTTATGTATTTTAAATGTTTTGGAAACATTGCATATACAGCACCTTGAATTGAAATGAGAATGTGTGCTTTATTAAAAAAAACTTGAATGAATGAATATATATATATATATATTAAACCTTTTTTGTAACTCAGCCCGTTTTGTGAACTTGTAAATTAGCTAACCCTCCCACCACTCCTGAAACCTATCTAACCCCCTGACTGTCCATTTCTCCCTCAGACATCCTTCACTAGCCCTCTGGGCTACAACTGCAATCTGCGGTCACCTCCATTGAGGATTTCTGCATGTCGAAAGGAGCCTGCTGCCACCCACCCCGAGACCCAGCTTGCAGGTACAGCCAGGACACAGCTCCAGGGTTGTGTGTCTCTTGCTTCAGGTTTTTCAGCACACACTGTTTCAGGGTTTTTCGCCCACCCGCCTCCCTGCCCCTCACTCTTTAAATACACTTAACTCATTGTGTCTGAGCCACCCTGGAGGCAGCAGATCAAGTTTTTGCGTGTCTCTGAGGATGAATACAGACGTCAGCTGTATTGTCCCTGTGTTGCTGTACTACGTCTGGAGTCATCAGCAAAGTTTTTTAATATTACTTGCCAGCCAATCCTGCTACTGCTTATTGACCCTCTCTGGGTGATGCCCCACATTTTTCACTTCCCAGATTGGCTGGCAAGTGTTGGCTTCCCATTTAAAAAAAAAGAGAAAACCACGTTTTAGTCTCGGCATCTTCATTTCAGTCCTGAATGCTGTGAAAGCTAGATCGAGCAGCCTACAACTTTCACCTACTCACTATCGAACATTGGGTTTGTAGTTCATTTTATTTACTGTTGTCTACCATTTTTATTTGTGCTAGAGCCTTCCTGCCCTGCCCTTTTCTAGCTACCCTGGTCGCTTTAGTCTTTTTGTTGTGGCAGGGGTGGGGGGGGTTCATCTGTGTAAACTGTGCGACCATCTATGGAGCCATCCTGTGTTGTTTTTTAGCTACCCTACGCTTCATGTTTGCCTTTCTGTTGTTTTTTTGCTACCATACATTGTTCTGTTATCCTGGTCACTTTTTCATTGCTGCTTACGGGCATGGAGGTATCGCTTCTGTTGCTACAAGGGTGGGGGGGTTCATCTGTGTAAACTAGGCATCCTGTGGTTTTTTTAGCTACCCTACCTTACATGTTTGGAACTGAGCTGTTGACCTACCATGGAGAAGCTTCACTGGGTAACAGTCTTGGCTTTCTGTGGTTGTGTGGAGGAGTTTGTCAAACAAATGTGCCACTGGGCTGTACGCTATTATTTCATAATGCTGTTTGCTTTCTGTGGAGGGGGATGCTTCTCTCAAAAAATAATTCTGCTGAATGTGTGCCATCTAGTTCAGGTAAATGTGTGTGTGTGTGTGTGTGTGGGCTCAAACCAGGCAGATACTGGGCTGCTCATTTTTTCTTTCTGCATGGGCTGTATTTGTGAGTGGATCTGGGGTGGAGGGAGGACATGGGTAAGGCCTGATGCACACCAGGAAATGTAGCTGTGAGATGTGATTTGGTCATGGTTTGGTTGCAATCCCTGGATCTCCCCCCTACTCCTGATGTGATATAAACCGAATGCCATTTTGTTTTGCTGCCGGCCATTGGGGGTGGAGGGAGGTACTGCTGTCTTATTTGTTGGTGTATACCGTAGGGTGTGGAGACCACAGGCCACCAGGGAATTCCTGTTGTGGGATTGCGTCATATGTCTGAAGGTCGGATTGAAGGCCCATGACAGCGAGGCCACCATTTTGTGCTCTGGTGTCAGGTCTCGGAGGGAGAGGGGCACCCAGACAACGGCCACTGCTGTTTGTGGTGTGGTGGCGGGTGATGCAAGGCCCAGTTCCATCCAACAAAGAGCAGTACCTGAGGTCTGAGGGACCCTACTCCCTCCGAGCTGCGATGTCAGCATGCACAATGGTTGCCTCGCTGTCATGGGCCTTCAATCTGACCTTCAGACATATGACGCAATCCCACAAACTGCTGTTTGTGGTGTGGTGGTGGTTTGTCTTTGATTGTACCGGGTTACGGAGTATTGTAGGTGGAACATATCTTGGATGCAGCAAGTTTGTGTGTCACGCAGTGCAAAGATATGGCTTTATTTTTGTATTGTAGAGACTGTGCATGACTGCCAGAGATCGTTGCAACCGCTGGAGAGCGTTAGAACATCGATCATTATAACCACCAGAGAGACCATCCCGAGACCGTCTCAGAACCTTGTAAAGAGTGCAGAGCAATCAAACTGGAGAATATGGAGAATGTGTACAATAACGACCTGCTGTGCTTGTTTGATAGTGCTAGTGAAAACAAGGCAGATGACTTTCCGGGTTTTGGCAGTTCTTATGATTCTGACATCCATGTGGACTTAATGCGCATGATGCCTATGAGTACGCCAGATAGTGAATTCAGTGAAGAAGATGATCTGCCCCTGGCCACGTTGCGCCAGATGAGGCACTCCTCGGGGACTGAAGAGGATGATGTTCCACTAGCTAAGCTACGGCGGCAGAGCAACTACACGGACAGTGAAGATGATCTTCCTTTGGCTAGACTGCAGCATGCATGTAGCCCTGTTGAAGTGGAAGCTGCTGAACAACATGTGCAACTTTCAACACATCTTGATGCGGCTTGCAATGATGGTTGGACACGTCTGCTCCAGCCAGTGCATGTTGAAGACTTCAAGGAGCCTGTGGGTCCAGCCACAGTGATGGGAGCAGAGAAGACCGCCATGGATTTCATGAACCTTACATTTCCACCGATACTCTATGAACTGATAACTGAGGAGACAAACTGGTACAGTGCCTGTAAGCAGGCAGAAGCCAATTAAGTGGACACCCGATGGACTCCGGTGACGGCGTGTGACATAAAATGTTTTTTTTGAATATGGCTATACATGTCTATTATGAAGGCGCCACACTACCGTATGTACTGGGGGAAGCACTGTCTCTATGGGTCTCTATTTAGTGTTTAACCAAGAAGGGGCTTGCAAACTCTGTTTATCTTGTGAGTAACTTCAGAAGGATTTAAATACTGCATTTGGGTAGACCCTTGGAGGTAGCTAGATTGTCTACTAGGATTTTCTGACAGTTAAACTATTTTTAAATAAATTACAGGTGGCTGAGGAGTTGAAAAGGAGCTTGCAAACTCTGCTTATCTTGGAAGTAACTTCACAAGTGTTTGAATACTGCATTTTGGTTGTCCTTGGGGTAGCTGGATTGACTACTAGGATTTTGGGACAGAAACTATTTTTAAATAATTTACTGGTGCGTAGGAGTTTGTGATAGTTAAACTGTTTTTAAATAAGTTACTGTGGTTAAGGAGTTATAGCAAAACCTGCAGTGTGAAACAGGAAAAGACAGTCTTTCAAGCAACAGAGGGAGGTGGATGTAGGTTTACATTTGTTTGTTACAATTCTTAAGATTTTCAGTGCAGAAAGAGTTTAAAGCACAGCTGACTTATTTTGGGGCTGACTGCTTTCAGAGCACAAACCACCAGGCCTGTTTTGGGGCTGGGGAGGTTTACCTGTGTCTGACTTGGATGTGTGGAGTTTTCTCTGTTTGATTAGCAGGGTATTTTCTCTGTTAAATTGTTGTATAGGGCACCTTGCTGACAGGAAGGCACTCATCGCAGTGGTGGGTCAGAGCTTTTAGCTGATAGTTTTGTGAGGGCACAGTTTAGGCCCAACCCCTTCCCACCCTCACCCCACCCACCCTGAAATAGTTCCTTTATACCTGGGGTTCTGACATCATTTCCTCAAGAGTGCAAGGTGGATATCACTGTCATATCCTCTCTAGCACACTGTACTGACAATATAAGCATACACATTGTATAATATATATTTCTATATAACAAACCAATCACACACACACACAAAAAAATGTGGGGAGTAGTGCAATGTAATGGCTTTGGGGGCAGCAGTCTTCCGGGAGTCTTTCTGGAGGCTGAGATGCTGCCCTATTTGCAGACAACTCTCTGCCCTGAGGGAGGAAGTTGCCTGTCTTCAGGCCACACTGGACAGTAGTAAGGGAACCTTCCCCCAGGCCACACTGGAGGGTAGGAAGGGAACCTCCCCCATCCAGGGAAAACCAGAGCCACCACCACTACCTCAGAGGTTGCAAAGAAAGCACAGCAATTGGACCACAGTGGGCTCAGGGAGGGTGAGGATGGTGGAACAGAGGCACACCCAGTCAGTTGTTCCACACCACAATCCATACACTATTCTGGGGAGCATAGCTCCCCTAGGGATGCACCCACAGAGGAGTCTAAGGAGGCTGAGGACAACTGTCACAAGGGAGGCCCAAAGGAAGGAGGCAGAGGACACCGCAAGGAAAGGAAGCAGCTCCTGGTGGGGACTCAATTATTAGGGGGATAGAACTGGAGGGGAGCAGGGAAAACTGAAGTAAGGTGCCTGCCTGGTGCCATGGCTTGGAGAGACAGGAAGCGCATCCTCAGGATCATGCGAACAGCTGCACGGGAGTCTGAGCTGGACGTCATTGTCCACCTAGGGACAAATTACTTGGCTCATCATGAGATTAGAGCAGTAGAGAAGGACTTTGTAGAACTGGGGAGGGGTCTAAGACAAGCAGCACACACAATATCCTTCTCTGAGGTGCTGCCTGTCAATGGCATGAGTGAGGCGAGGGTACTTTGCACCATGCAGTTTAATGAATGGTTGAAAATGGTGTGGAGCACAGGGTTTGGCTTCATTGGGGACTGGGGTTCCACCTGAGGGACACCAGCCTATACTGGCAGGATGGTCTGCATCTGTCCAGGAAGGGAACAAGTCTTTTGAGCAATCGGTTTAAATGTTTCATTGGCAAGCTTTTAAACTAGTCAAGGGGGGGAGGCACTGATAAGCAGCAGGAAAATCCCAGCCTCTCCCTACAAAACAGGGTACTAAATGAGAAAAAGACCAAGGTAGAAAGGTCAGTGGGGGATGCTGCAAAAGAAGGTAAAGCCATCAAAAAATGGAGAGCAATGAGTACCAATGCCTATAGTCTGAGTAACAAGTTTCCTGAATTAGTGGCCTTGATGGAGGAGGAACATCCGGATATCATGGCAGTCACAGAAACATGGTACACATAAAACCATGACTGGGACATAAACATAGCAGGATGCACTATCTACAGGAGGGACAGGGAGGGTAAAAGAGGAGGAGGAGCAGCTCTTTACACAAGGGAAGGAATCAAAGCAACAGAACAAAAGGGAAAACAGGGAGGAGAAGAAGCACTGTGGGTAAATTTGGAGACCGGCAATGGCACCACAATCCGCACAGGGGTTGTATACAGACCCCCTTCTCAGGGGGAGGAAATGGACAAGGAAATGATAGAAAGAATACTTAGAATGGTGGAAAAAGGGGAGATATTGCTGATGGGTGATCTGAATATGCCAGATGTTAACTGGAGTGCAGTTGCAGCAGCCACTCCGAAGAGTGCTTCTAGATGCCCTACAGGGGGCATGCCTTAGACAACTAGTATTGGAGCCCACTCGAGAGGGAGTAATCTTAGACCTGGTTCTCTCAAAAGGAGATGAAGAGAGGATCACAGATGTAGAAGTGGGTAGCCATCTGGGAACTAGCGACCATCGAACAGTATGGTTCATAATAAACACAGCAATAGAGTCAAGCCATACAAAGTCAAAAGTAGCTGGACTTTAGAAGGGCTGACTTTGCCAAAATGGGTGAGTGCCTAAGGAATGCACTAGCAAATGGGCAGGAAGGAGGGGTGGAAGAACAATGGGGAATAATAAAAACTGCCATCACAGAGGCAACAAGCCTTTGTGTGAAGCAACTAAACAAAATGAAACGATGTAAGAAACCACTATGGTTCTCAAGGGAAGTGGCAGTGAAGGTTCGAGAGAAAAAGAAAGCATTCAGGAAGTACAAGGAATCACAGAAGGAACAGGACAGAGAACTGTATCAGTTAAAGCAAAAGGAAGCTGGGAAGGCAGTCAGAACAGCAAAGGCCCAAACCGAGGAAAAGATAGCCAACTCAGTTAAGAAGGGGGATAAAACCTTTTATAGGTACATCACGGAGCAAAGGAAGACCAAGGGAGGTTAGTGAGGCTTAATAAAGGGAGGGAGGGTGGGCAGAGGGTGACTGTGAAAAGGCAGAGATACTAAACAAATATTTTTGCTCAGTATTTACAAAGAAAGAGGGGGAGGTACCTAAAACAAACAGTAGAAACATTCTGGATACAGAAGTTGATACCAGCCCATTTACAGAAGAAAGGTTCTGAAAGAACTCTTAAAACTGAAGGTGGACAAAGCAATGGGGCCTGATGGGATTCATCCAAGAATTCTAAAGAACTAAGGGTAGAACTAGTGACACCACTAACTACCCTCTTTAACAAATCATGGGAGGATGGGGTGGTACCTGAGGACTGGAGGAGGGCAGATGTGATTCCCCTTCACAAAAGTGGGAGCAAGGCAGAAGCAGAAAACTACAGACCTGTTAGTTTAACCTCAGTGGTAGGGAAAATGATGGAATCACTTCTGAAGGAAAGAATTGTTGAATATCTAGAGGCCAGAGGGGTACAGGACCCAAGGCAGCATGGATTCACAGCGGGAAGGTCATGCCAGACAAATCTGATAGATTTCTTTGACTGGGTGACCAAAGTAGTAGATCAGGGAGTGGCTGTGGACATGGCCTACCTAGACTTTAGCAAGGCATTTGACACAGTCCCACACAAAAGATTAATATACAAGTTAGCCAGCCTGGGAGTGGGTCCCAAGATGACAGCCTGGGTAAAGAATTGGCTGGAGAATAGGACACAGAGAGTAATAGTAAATGGAGTCCACTCTGAAGAAAGGGGGTTACTAGTGGGGTACCGCAGGGTTCAGTATTAGGACCGGTCCTCTTCAATGTCTTTATAAGTGACATTGCAGAGGGACTGGAAGGAAAAATATGTCTCTCTGTAGATGACACAAAGATCTGCAACAGAGTTGATGCACAAGGTGGGTTGGGGACTTGGCAAGGTTAGAGGAATGGTCAAATGTATGGCAGCTTAGATTCAATGCTAAGAAGTGTAAGGTAATGCACCTGGGAAACAAAAACCCAGGGGAAGAGTACACAATGGGGGGTCAGATACTAGCAACAACAAAAATGGAAAGGGACCTGGGGGTAGTCATATCAGATGACCTAAAGGTGGGCAAGCAATGTGAGAGGGCAGCAATGAGGGCTGGGGGGATACTGGGATGCATAGGGAGAGGCATCACCAGTAGAAAACAGGAAGTTATTATCCCTTTGTACAGACAGTTGGTGAGACCCCATCTGGAGTACTGCATGCAGTTCTGGAGACCCAATCTCCACAAAGACATAGACAGGATGAAAGCTGTCCAGAGGAGGACAACTAAAATGGTGCAGGGTCTGCACCGGAAGACATATGAAGAGAGACTTAAGGAGCTTAATATGTATAGCCTCGAGGAAAGGAGGGAGAGGGGGGACATGATAGAAACTTTCAAGTACCTCAAGGGAATCAACAAAGTCCAAGAGGGTAGCATCTTTCAAAAAAAGAGGTGTGCAGGAACAAGGGGGCACAATTTGAAGGTGGGGAGCGGCTCAGAGGTAATTTAAGGAAGTATTTTTTCAAGAAAGGGTTGTGGATGTATGGAACGGCCTTTTGGAGGAGGTTGTGGAGTCAAAAACAGTGATGGAATTCAAGCATGCATGGGACAGTCATAAGACAATTCTAGGGGGTGGGGGTAGGAAGAAGTAGGCTGCTGGTTAACTAGGATCTGCAGCTTATCCATTAGGTAGGGAAATGGACAGACTGGGTGGGCCAAGCGGTCCTTATCTGCCATCAAAATCTATGTTTCTATGTTTCTATGGACATTGTCTGATTTCCGAAGGTGATGACCCATGAGCGTTATGAGAAGATTACGCAGTATCCACATGCCAACAATAGCACACTAAATCCACCCAGAGGATCAGAAAATCACGACAAACTTCATCATGTGCGTCCCATCCTGGAGCGCGTTCGGATGGCCTGCAAGATGGAGTACCACCTACACCGAGAAGTGTCAATCGATGAGGCCATGGTAGGATTCAGAGGACGGCTCTCATTCAAGCAGTACATGCGAAGCAAGCCGCAACGGTATGGAATAAAGGTGTGGGTTCTTGCAGATCCTCACAATGGTTATGTGTCAGACTTCCAAGTCTACACAGGAAAGGTTGCTGGCACTGTGGAAGTGGGCCTTGGAGAGAGGGTGGTGACAGACCTGACTAAAGATCTGCATGGCAAAAGACACCATGTGTATTATGATAATTTTTTTCACATCGGTGCACCTGGCAAAAGAACTTTTGAATGTTGGCTTGTATGCGTGTGGCACAATGCGTACCAACAGGGTTGGGTGGCCTGCAGAACTTAACAAGGTAACAATGAAGAAGAAAGACCATGGTCATTGTGAACAGCTCCAGGATGGATCACTCATCGCCACAGCTTGGAAAGACAACAGTCCTGTTTTCCTTCTCTCAATTCATCATGACCCGACCTTACCAGCAACATCTGTGACCAGGCAACAGAGAAATGGCACTGAAGTATCTGTTCCCTGTCCTGAAGTGCTGAAGCAGTACAACATGCACATGAATGGCGTGGATGTCGCTGACCAGCTTCGGGGACAGTACCACAGTAGCAGAAAATCTAAGAAGTGGTGGATATATCTTTTCTGGTTTTTGTGGGATATAGCATTGGCAAATGCTTTTACTTTGTTTCGAGAGAGTGTGCGTCATGTTCAATGATCCAAGACCGGGAGGGTGAACAAGCATAGGCAGCTAAATTTTCGCATTGCCCTCTCGGAGCATCTGCTGGAAGGGTACACCAATAGGAGACAAGGTGCCCCAGTTGCTGTAATTGAGCAGGATCCTACTTCTGCTGGACCACACTACCTGGTGAAAGTGAAGAAGGGTAGGTGCAGAAATTGTGCACTGAAAAAGAAGCTCGCTGAACCATCATATATATGCCACACATGCAATGTACACCTCTGTGTTGATTGCTTTCCAGAGTATCACAACTACATATAACAAGGATCACACTAGCAACACAAAAGATAGAGAGAGAGAGAGAGAGAGAGAGAGAGAGAGAGAGACCGGACGAGAGAGAGAGAGAGAGAGAGCGGCGAATGAGAGAGAGAGAACGGCAAGAGAGAGAGAGAGACAGATCGGTGACTGAGAGAGAGAGAGAGAGACTGGCAACCGAGAGAGAGAGAGCGGCGACCGAGAGAGAGAGTGGCGACCGAGAGAGAGAACGGTGAGAGAGAGAGAGAGACCGCCGACCAAGAGAGAGAGAAAGAGAGACTGAGAGTTTGTAAGAGACCATAGAGTTTTGTGAGTCGTATGACACTGAATGTCAGACACGGTGTCATAGGCCTTAAATGGATTGCCGCACATTGTTGGTTAAACAAGGTTATGCCCGTTGGTGTTTCACAGAGATGCAGTTTCATAGGCGCGAAACGTTTTTTCGTGCATTGTTGTTGAAAGTAGGTAAGGCCTGTTGGTCTTTCAGTCGTACTGCAGTGACATGCCAGTGATTGAATGGGCTGCACCAAATGAAAATGAAAAAGACTGAGCTAAAAGAGGTCTGGTGAGTGAAAGTAAAGGGGAAAAGTGACAGAAACGTTACTTTGGAGTTGACGGTTGGTGAGAGAAAAGTGGGTGTGTTCAGAAAGAGTTGCGAGTGTGGCTTCACACAGCAGATGACAGTGTGAGGATTATTTCACTCACCAGACCAAGGGAGCCAACTGAAAGTGCTAGTGGAGGACTGAAACTTGCATTCCTTTGGGAGTCAGCCATCACCTCATTGTAACTGAAGTACTTTCCTTTCCTTTTGGTCAGTCTGGAACTGCTGTCACCTGCCGTTATGTGTGATGAGCATAGCAGCGCTCTGCCTGACTGCGGACATATCTGTAATGGCTACCCACCACATCATCTGTTAGTGTACTGACAGTGTTTTCATTGAGCGATCGCAATGATGATGTGGTGGTATGGTGCTATAGGGGTTGATGTGTCGGTTGGCAGACAGAGAATTGTTATGACTCAAAGGACCAAAAGGAATACAAAACAAAACTTCAGAAATAAAGAGTGACAAGTGACTATGCCAGTGTGCCTGTTTGTCTCCAGTACCACTTTCAGTATAATTTATATGGAGTGGAGGTTTTAGCTCAGTATTTTTTATTTTCATTTGGCTTCCCCGTTGTCTGTTCTGTTTTTCACGCTGTCCATTGTGACACCAAGAGGTGTCAGTGTGGCTCATTTGGTAGATCATGCACCTCTGGGCCAGATGGTCATGGGTTCTCTTCCCACACCGGGATTGGACTTGCACTTAAAAACAATCATTCTTCAAGTGCAGTATTGGTGGGGTGCAGTGCTGCTGAGATGTGCCATCGTTCAGATCCCTTCTACCCATCATGGTGGGTGTCCAGGTGGAAGTAAAAGAACCCAGGGCACTCTTCGCAAAGAGAAGGGAACATTCATGGTGTCATGGCCAACCATCCCCTTCCCATAAAACTGGTTCATGCAATTGTCCAGGCTGTGGAAGGGTAAGGTGCCATATGGCAACCGCTACACATTCAGTCACTTCACTACCAGTCTAACATTGCTTGTAAAGTGCTTTGGGATACACTGTGTACGAAAAGCACTATATAAATGCTGAATCTTCTGTCTTTGTGCATGGCGCTGAATATGTGGTTGACGCAAAGTCCTGCCTGGGGAGGATGAAAACTGGAAGACACCAAATAGACCATGTTCCCAATAACCTTCAGCTGCTGCAGTGCGTGGAGTGGAGAGACATGCAGAGGTGGTGGTCCCGCATTTATGTGAAGGTGGCAGTTGAGTGGAACACAGCGAGTGAACAGTAGAGGACTACAGAAGACTACAAATTTGGAGGCAGTATAGCGCAGTGGTCTAAGACTCTAAGCTGCAAATTAGGTGACATCTAGCAGACCAGACCTGGGTTTGAATCCCACAGCTTCCACTTGCATACTGTGTGACCCTGAGCAAGTCACTTAACCTCCTTGTGCTCCCAGGTCACTCCTGTAAAAAAGCTTTCAGCTTAGTGTGCTATACCTGGTTAAACAACTAAATAAAAAAAATAAAAAATTTGCCACAGAGGACTACAGGAGCACAGCTAGAGGACTTTGTAAAGGCAAATATCTGACACAGACAATTGGTTGTAACTAATTTTTTATTTTCTCATCATAGGATGGCAAAAACAGCTGGGTAGAGGTAGGACATTTTTTCTTTTTCCTTTTATAAAAATGACACAGACAACAGTGGAGAGGATGAAAAAACTTTATTTACAGAAGGATGACACAGACGAGAGGATGGAACTACTTTATTTACAGAAATATGACAGACAACAGAGGAGAGGTTGGAATGACACCAGGTGAGGATGTTGAAAGCGCTTCAGTGCAGTGACATCATCATGGGATGCCATCTGAAAAGGTAAGAAAAATGAAATTGTGGTGTTTGTAATAATTTTGTCGACTTAATATTTGTTGACATTCAGTTTTCTGTGTTGTGACTTGTGGGCATTGAACCGAATAACATGGGTGCCGCCGTGCACATGCTTGTATGTGTTGTGATGTGCTCATTCTTACATGTGGGTGTATGAAAGGGTGTGCCGCCGTGCACCTTCTGATATCTGGGACTAAACTGTGAATGTCATTACATATGTTGGTGCGATAGAAAGACATGAAAGATTGGTCTTTTGTACCAAAGGACTAAAGGGGTACATGATGGCTAGGGGTGTGATGCAGAATATATCTGAATGCTTGGCAAGTGAGCTGGTGGAATAGCATGAATGAATGACGGAGCGTAGCAATGACACAAATGAGTTGCCTGAGTTCACTTGCAATGAGTTCAGATCTAGTCTGTATCATACACCTGCCCATTACAGTGCTTTCATACAATAGGAGTGTTTACTACTGGGTTTTGGTAGTAATCAGTAATATATGGAGAATTACAGTGTGATATGTGGAGATATCTGGAGACATTGCGACATCTGGAGTTTTCATACTGCAGTGAGAATACTTTTTCTGCTCACTCCTATTGTATAATAACTGCTTTTAGTTTCAGAAAACTGAATTTGTTTTTCCAGTAGTACAAAAAAATTGATTATAACTGAATGCTTGGACCCGTTAGCAAGATTATTTGTGCTGAAGAAGTTATCTGATGGTACTTTGTCTTTCGCATATAAATGAAAAGTTATGCACATTTGTTTGTGGTGCTGTGTGCATGTGTGTGTGTGTGTGTGTGTGTCTGACAGTTGTCTGTCAAGAGCTTGGCAGCTTGTCAAGCTAAGCAGCTTGAATGAAATGCACTTTTTTGCCACTTCACCGGGTACAAAAAAAAAGTATATGTATTACAATTGATTGTGTAGCACCATTGGAAAGGCAATTTTGTGCTAAATAACTTTCATGCTGATACTTTGTATGTATCATGTATACTTTAGGAGCTATTTACATTTGTTTATGGTATGGTGTGAATGGCTAACATTTTATCCATCAAGACTCACCTAAGCAGCTTTAATAAAATGCACTTTTTTGACACTTCAGCAGGCATAAAAAAAAACATATTGATTAGAATTGATCGCATAGCATCGTTGGAAGGGCAATGTTGTGCTGATCATCTTTCATGCTGATACTCTGTGTGTATCATGTATACTTTTGGAGTTATGTGCGTTTGTTTATGATATGGTGTGTGTGGTTGAGATTCATCCCTCAAATCCAACCAAACCACCTTGACAAAAATGGGTAAAAATTATGTTTCATAGTAAAAAGATATATTTTTTTTAACAAACATAATAGTAAAACACCATGTGATGTATGTATGCTTATTTTTGTGTTGATATTTGACATATTTTCCAATAAAAAATGGCTTATGTTGCCTTTTTTTGTGAAACATTTTTTTTTTTTACGGTTTCGACCAGCATAGAAAAAAGTAAATTACTTATTATTACATGCATACCACCATTGGAAAGGCAATTTTGTGCTGAGTAACTCTGCCACTCATACTTTGTGTCTAGCATGTACGGTTATTGAGCTATTAGCATTTGTTTGCGACATGCTAACTATGGCTTGATTTGCTTAGAAAGGCCCAGGATTCAGTTAAAAGTATACAGGAGATTCAGGAGACAAGTGGTGTAATCTGAGAGTGAGCCTGTGGAGGCAATGAGTTAAGCACCACCATTCTCAAGCTTAATCTATCCTGATTGGCTCCTGCTTAGCACTTTCTACTGTAAGAATCAGTCTCCCCCTCCCCCTCCCCCTGTGCCTGGTCAAATCCCATCCTTGCTAGGACATCTTTTCCTTGTTTCTGCACTGTTTCACTCCCTGTTTCTCTCAGTATTTTCATACCCAGTTGTCTTCTCCTCAATTCTCTATACTCTTTCTCTGACCCCTACCCCTCACACCCCAGTTTTCTGATGCAGTTCTCTCCATAAATTTACCAGATTAGGGACTGCAAGTGTCTTGCTAGACAGGATCTGCCCTCCAATATTGTTTTCTCCCCTTGCCAGCTTGCTCCTGACAACATGAGCCTGCTGCAACTCATACTTCTTGCTGTCTTACTGCCAGCTTTCCTGGTACTGACAGACTCCTGTGCTACTGTACTAGCCTGAGGTCAAGAGCACCTTGTGTTCCTCTCTGCCACCCACTCCTCCCTGCTATGCCCTACACCTCACTCTCCATGGGAACTATCCTCCCTCTGACCTATCACACTCTCCTTTCTCTCAAATCAGGAATGCCATTTGGTCAGCCACTACCTGGCCTCCCTCTCCTGCTCTCTTTCTGCTCCCTCCTCCCTTTATATACTCCTGCTATTCCTTCTCCTCCTAGCCAAAGATGTCAAATGCAATCCTGGGCCACCAAACTCCCACATCAGTCCCTTCTCCAGCTTCTGGGCAAATGCTCCTGGTCTGAAGATTGCTCACATCAACATTTGCAGTCTTCCCTCCAAGTTCCCTCACCTGTAGGCATGGATCATACTATACAAGCCCAACATCCTGAGACTTTCCAAAACATGGCTAAAGCCCCACCTTGTCACCTCCACTTATCAATTACCTGGGTACTCCTCTCTGCACCTCGATAAGCCAGGCAAAAAAGGGAGGTGGCATTACACTTTTCATAAGGGAACCCCTGTCAGCCAATATTGTCTTCTGCTCTGATCAGAACTCACCCAGTGAATGGCTCCTCTCAGAACTATACCTAGGCAACAATAAGAAACTGTTCATAGGTTGCTGCTACAACCCTCCCACTGATGGAACTGAAGGTCTAAACAGCTTCCTCTCGGGCCTTGGCTCCTTATCCCCCCACAGACACTGCATTCTCCTTGGGGACTTCAACTTAAACTGGCTGCGTACCCACCAGCTGGACTACGTTACCCACCTAAAACAATACAACCTGGTCCAGACTATCACACTCCCTACCAGACAAAATCCATGCACAGCCACCCAGACCCTTCTGGACTGGTTAATTACAAACAGGGATGACTGTGTACTGCATGCTGGTATCATGGTGAACTCCATCAGTGACCACTCCCCTACATATTTCCTCTGGTCATCCACACTTAAATACCCCCCCAAGTACCTGTCCTTCTGGAACTTCAGGAACCCCAACACCACAAGCCTCCTCAAAGAGGCATGGGCTCTGGACTGGTCTGCTCTTTACTCTCTTACTGACATGACTCCGGCAGTAACCCTATTTACATAGCCCTTTATGACCCTACAGGAAAGGCACTTTCCTGTCACTACAGAAAGGGTTAGAGGCAGTTGCTCATGCTGGGTCACTAAAGACCTCCTTACCCTGATGAAGGATAGGGATTGTGCTTGGTACACCTATAAGGCCTCCCCCTCCCCTGCCCTCTGGAATGCCTTTAGGTGCCAGAGAAATCTATGTAAACATCTGGCCAAGTCCCTCAAACAAGACAATTTCTGTAATCTCCAACAGGCTAACCTTGGTGACCATAGGAAATTCTGGTCATCCATCAGCTACCTTCTAAACCCATACTCCAGCAAGGCACCCCTGCAACTAAACTCACCAGACAGCCTCATTACACACCCCCTGGAAGTGGCCAGGGCTTTCAACGACAAGTTCACTGACCTATCCATGTGTCTAAGTAAACTTCCAAATGGCCAGCCAAATTGCTTGGTTCCCCTTTCAAACTCCTTGTCAACTCCCACCAGACCTACCACCCATCCTCACACCCCCCTTTTGTATTTTGAAGCCTTTTAACTGCTGCCATCACTAAGCTCCTCAAAAGCCTCCCAAATAATTGGTCCCCTGGGGCTGATGCTCTTTCCCCAGTCTTCCTCAGGCTCATCTCCCCAGCCATCATAGAGCCTCTCACTTGTATCTTTAACCTCACCCTCTCCTCCTCTATGCCTGACCCCTGGAAGACTGCCAAGGTGAATTCCATCTTCAAAGCAGGTGACCTTCTATCCATGGGCAACTATCGTCCCATCTCCATCCTTCCCACCTTAGTAAACTACTGAAGAAGGCTATCCACCACCAGCTTGCTGAGTATATGGGAAAACACAACCTCCTGAGTAGCCAACAGCATGGCTTCCACAAAAACTATTCCACCACCACTACCCTTGCACTACTGACCAACCACATCCTCATAAACATGGACCATGGTAATGCCACCAGCGCTGTCTTCATAGACCTCTCAAAAGCCTTTGACATGGTTAACCATACCCTCCTCCTCTTCAAACTACGGTCTCTCAGCTGCTTTCAAGAGGTTACAAACTGGTTCCTGAGCTATCTCTCTGGTTGTACCCAATTGATATGTATTGGACCCGCCAGCTCCCTCACCCTGCCTGTCTCGATGGGTGTTCCCCAGAGCTCCATTCTGGGCCCCTTCTATTCTCTTCATTTATCAACTCTCTTCCCTCAGACAGCCTCAAATGCCACTCTCTCCTCTATGCTGATGACCTCATACTTTACTACAGTGACAAATCCCCTGTCCTTATTTCCTCTATTCTTACTCATAACTATGCTGCAGCCCACAACTGGTTTGTGGAAAACCTCCTTCTGGTTAATGCTAAAAAAATGAAATCCATGCTGTTCAGATCCAAGTCATTCCTAGCCATATCCAAAACTCTTCCCACTCTCAACATTATCTCCCCTGACGGCCAAGCCCTGGAAGAAGTCGACATCTTTAAATACCTTGGAGTCCTATTCAACCCTTCCCTCTCTTTCTCTAACCACATCAACTCTCTGGTTCAAAGATTCCACCAAAAATTAGGTGCTGCCTAAAGATTTTGGTAATACCTAATCCCGGAGGCCTGACTCGCCATCTTCCAGGGAAATCTACTCCCAGTCCTGGACTACTGCTCCCCCATCTACGCTAGGATGTCCTCAACCCTTATGACCAAGCTCTCTTCTGCCTACAATAGTGCATGTCATTTCACCCTGTTGGCCCCATTTTCTACTCAACACTGTGTCCTCTACAATTCACTAGGATGTCTCCCACTGCAAGGCCACTTTGACCTCAGCCTTCGCAGCATGGTTGACTCCACCATCCAGACCAGCCAGGAGCCCCCCTCACAGTCATCCTCACAGTCCATGTTGTTCATCTCTGCCTCTGCTCACACAGTATCTCCCCTCTGAATATTCCAAGGGTATCCACAAATATGGGTGGTAGAGCCCTGTAAGTAGCTACCCCTATGTTATGGAATAAACTCTCTGCCAAGCTCTGCTCTATCGACACCCACGACCACTTCAAATCTCACCTTAAAGAGTGACTCATGGCAACATCCAGGTGCCACTGCTTTCCTGCATAGTCCAATCCTGCTGTATATAGTATGTTAATTTATGCATTTTTTCTATTAAACATGTACATGCCTATTGGCTCTATGTACAGTGCAGTCCCGTTTATCTGACCAGTCACGGCAACAGTTAATTAGGTCGGATAAATGGGAGTTCGTATATGTGGGGGTTAAGTGTTTTGAAGCTGTTTTGCTGTAGTGTGTTTCACTGTTAGTGCTTCTGTGCTTTTAAACTTTTTTTGTATTTTTTTGTTATGCTTGTTGTGCAGTACAGTATTTGTGCTTTAGTGCATTTTTATGTGTACATTTTTTTTATTTGAAGAAGTCCTTCACACTTTTCTGTTGCAGTGCAATCTCAGTTTGTGCACTAGCATTACATTTATAGGATCGCAATCAGCCTGACATTCCATCCAGAGCAGGCACTGATCAAAATGTGCTACTGCCTCTGAATGCGATGGGATGTGAATGGGATCTTCTTCCTCCTCCTTGCCGGTTTCGTCCGTATTGCCCGTATCTTCATTAAGCTGTGCTGAGGGTCCAGGACAAACTTGAGTGATGATCTCTGTTTCATCCATGAATGTGTGCCCATCATAAGCACTATCACACTGCACCCACTCCTCCATCTCCTGTGGCATAAGCTCAATCTGAAGCTGTTCACTCATGTTCAGTGCAAGAGTCGAAATGGCATTGCTAAAATCTGGTTCCAAGACTTGCTCTACCATGGACATAGTGTCTGTGTCTGTTTCTGCCACTAGGTTTCCTGACACAGCCCCCATAATCCCCGACTTGACCCATGATTTGGCAATTGTGTCAGCTCTCACATTATCCCATGCCTCCCCTGCACAGTCGACTTTCCAATGCCATATTCAGCAGCAAGTGCCACCGCATGCTCACCATTCTCCAAGCGCTCCAGTATCTGGAGCTTCTGTTGCATGGTGAGTGCAATGCGTTTCCATTTGGTACTCATACTGGGTAATGAAAACAGTTGATAAACACTAGTTCAATGCAGTATCTAACCACTTGCATGATGAGCTATTCTACACTTAGACTTTTAAGTGGATGACAAAACAGAAGTTTGGATAATAGGGAGTTCTGGATTGGCAGGGTTCAGATTTTCGGGACTGCACTGTATTATATAACCGTATATCATGTGGATCTATGCTCTTATGCAACCCTGCATTCTAGTGTACTATTGCTACTTGCTATTTACTGTCAACTGCACACTATTGAAACCTGTATTTATTGTCAAACTGTCTACAGTCTTATGCATTACTGTTTTGTAACTCTGTGCCACTGTATGGTGGTGTGGGTTGTGCCTGAAAATGGTCCCTGGGATCAGTGCCCCTACCCAGTTACCAAAGTCATAACTATAGATAGATAGATAGATAGATAGATAGATAGATAGATAGATAGATAGATATACACACAAGCACATAAGGTAAGAACCATAGACCCACTCAAGCAACAAATCATTGGGATAAGAAATGGCATGTGATATTATAAATGTCTGCATTTAATCTTCCATAAATTTCACTCCTTGAATTATCTGCTTCTCATGCAGATTTGAGAAGCACTTCTCACAGAGTGTAGAGCAGTGAGGGAGTGATGCAGACGCATGCACTATGAGAGGTGCTTCTTACGGAAGAATTAAATGCTTAAAAAAGACAGAAGAGGCTGATAATATACAGAGATTTAGAATATCATAGACATTGGTGCTGGAACAGTCTGAAAAGTGGTAGGGCCAAGGATGTAGGGTACATTTTCCTATGGTAATAATGCAAAAACTGATAGGGCCACTTATGAAAGTGGTATGGCCATGGCCCTCTGGCCCCCCGTTCCAGCACCTATGATCATAGATGAATGACTAGTATAGGGATATAATAATTGGTGTGTGTTTTTCCCATAGGGAAATCCAGTTATAATTCACCATTATGACCAGCTGGTTATAATGGCAAACACATGCTGGGTTCCTCTTGCTCCACACATGCACCAGTTGCCGTCTTCCCATTCTCGCACTGAACACTTTACCGCCACTCACACTTGGCGGTAAATAAATTTAAAAAAAAAAATCGCCTCTTATAATTGCACTTTTTGAACCTTTCCTACCCTTTAAACCTTGATTGAACCTTAAAAAATGGAAAGGTTTCAGCAGCCACTTCAATCCGGATACTATCAACATAGCGCAGAGAGAGCCACGTGGTTGAAAACTGTGTGGTCAAAACAGCGAGCGTGACTTGGAGTTTGTGTATATATTTTTAGCACGGTTTGTGATTGTGCACTTTTCACTGCTCCACATAGCACTATTTGTGACCTCACAGCTTTCCACCATGTTCAGATGTGGGTAATCCGCTTCAACCCAACCGTGGACTGCACTTCAACCCAACCAGACTGCTGCTGAACAGTGATGTGTTTATATTTTATAGAATTGATGTGGCAAAAACCACTCCCCAGCAATTATATAAAATAAAACATTGGGTGGTGTGTAAAACTTGAATTTTACACACACCCTTGGGGTTGGATTCTTAAATAAACCCTTTATGTTGTGTCCAACACATCAGTTGTATGTAACATCTAATTAAACACAAAACCCCATGTATTATTCTATATATAATTTTTTTGAACTCTGTGTCCAGCTCCTGTAACTGTCTTGATAAATCTGGTTATCTGGCAAAATGTTGGTTATTTATCCAACAGGTTGGATGCAAATAAATTATATCTTATCCCAATAATTTGTTGCTTGAGTGGGTCTATGGTTCATACCTTATCTATTGATACTTTATTTTATGAGAACAAGACTACTCCCTCATTTTTTCACTGATCAGGTGATCATAAGGATAATACTTCCAAGTTTACAGACTAATTGAACAAATGTATGGAATGAGTATAGGAAGTCACAACATTTATGTAAGACAGAAATTATATTGGCAAAAGTTAGTTTACACAAACATCAACAAGAAGAAACGTTTGCAAATTCGAGGATGTTTTGGAAAAGTCAGGTGTAAGCCATGGGATCATCCTAATTTGCAGTCTTTTGAACATAACAGGGAGAACATTATAGATAGTTCAGTGATATATGATTTACTAAATGAAAATTTCATTAATCTTAATAAATACATTAAAGAATTTCCTGCTTTTGCTGATAGTGAGGATAAAAAAGATGAATTCTCTTTGGGTTTAGAACATCCATATTTTTACTTAAAAGCTGTTGCATTCAGGGAAGTACAGTCAGCACTGCTTATAATGGACATATCTGTGAAATACTAATTTTTCTGCTATAACCAGCATCCATCTCAACCTTGAGCAGCTTCAGTGACTTGGCAGCTGACCAGGCAGGCTCTTAAAAGTGGTGCATGCAGAACTGTAACTAGTGTTTGTGTGTTAGGGTGAGTGCAATTGCTGCATCAAATCTGTTAGTTTTTTATTTTGACAGAAAAATAAAGAAATAAAGGCACTTGACACTGTAGCGAGTTAACGTCTGATCACCCCTGCTCTCCCTCACATGATACTTTTAATTTCATTGTGGCTCAGTCTTTATGAGCTCAGTGATTCATTATAGACTTTGAATCTTAAAATGGGCTGCCAAGTCACGGAGACTGAGCTTTGGCATTCACTCAATCTCCTGCAGCATTTTGACTTTTCAAGTGAAAGTTCATTGATGGCAGTCCTCTTTGCTGTTTGAGAGCCAGAGCTCGACAGCTGCAGGGCTGACATTCTCCTACAAATTCAGCAACAACAAACAAATGTCTCAGTTTTCAGATGTACAGGGTGCACAGAACAGGTAAAAGGCACGTTAAGTATTCACTGATCAGCCGAGAGTCGAGTGTTAATAGTTAGCTGTTAATTACAATAATCCAGCTGCCAGCAGGTAACATTAACTGCCAAATGCTGGGGGACAAATTCGCACCTAATCAGGGCTCTGGCAGCAGCTATACATAGTGTACAGAGTTCATTATATCCAGCAGGTTTTATATGGTATTCCTATTGTGGAGATTTGGACTAGCAGAGAAATGACCGCTATAAGTGGCTGTCTGCTATAAGGGCAGACAATATAAGTGGCAGTTACTGTATTCAGATGATTATCCAAGATCTGCCAAGAAAGGGCTTGGCTTTGATAAGGTTGAGGCAAAGTATTTGAGATTAACTGTGGAAGAATTAGCAAGGCCTATTGCTAAATTAGTCAACCTTTCCTTTTGCTGCCAGCAGGTATCCGAGATTTGAAAGACAGCCTATGTGGTACCACTCTGTAAAGGGGGAACAGTGGGCCAACTGAAAAATGATGACAATCTCCTTCTTGTTTCTGTTGGGTAAACTGCAGGAAAAGATTGTACATGACCAGTTCATTACTTATTTGTTCTAATATGATGTTCTGATGGATGCTCAGCATGGCTTCAGATGGCACTGTAGTACCATGTCATCCTTGATCAGGTTCATGAATGACCTGCACACTAACATGGAGCATGATTTGCTCACTGTTGCCATTTTCCTGGACCTGACCAAGGCCTTTGTTTTTGTGGACCACGCCCTCCTGAAGACATGGCTGAAGCAGACATGTTTAGTGTCACTGCTACCAAAATAGTTTTCTCGTCATCTGTCAGGATGCCAACAGATTTTAAAATAAACAGAGTGAGTCCAAACCTAGTGTCATTTCACATGGTATCCCACAGAGGTCGATACTCCGACCCCTGTTATTTCTCTGTTTATTAACAATTTGCCGGTCATCTGCGAAAGGGCAAATATTTTAATCTATGCAGACAATGCAACTATTTTAATCTATGCAGACAATGCAACTATTTCTATCACAGACAGGGATGCTAAGTTATTAAATGAAATTATTGAATGTGAACTAAATAAGTTGCCCACTTGATTTCGGGATAGTAGATTAGTACAAAACAAAAACAAAAATGAAAGCACTGCTCTTCTGTACTACACACAAAATAAAAAGTAATTTGAATAACTTGAGAATTTCACAAAGTCCTTGAGAGTAAATGATTTTCAATATTTTGGATTAGTACCTCATCCTTGTTTGACTTATGAAACATATGTTAAATCAGTTAAATTTCAGATTCATAAAAGACTGGAGACTTTATACAAATTAAAGGACTGTTGACTAGTGCTGTGTGGAATGCGGAATTCTGCTGCTGAAATTAGTGCAGAATGACCACTGGGCCAGTGGAATTTCTGCTGGAATTTCACTGGTTCTTCTGCAGAATTCTGCCTGCTGTGATCCATGGAATATTATTCAGCAGAACAGCATTTTTCCATGGAAAAATATTCTGCATCCATTTCTGTTGAAAATATTGAGATCTGTGGAATAATATTCTGTGGAACAGTGATTTTTCCACTGAAAATCATTCCACAGTCATTTTCTACTGTGGAATTCCACCATTCTGTTTTCAGTGAAAACAGTAGAATTTTGGCAGAATTTCAAAAATTCTGTGAAATATTGTTCAGCCAGAATTTGAAAATTCCGCACAGCACTACTGTTGACCGATCATACAAGGAAAGTGATAACACAAAGCTGTATCTTATCCTCCTCAGTGCTACAGAGGAGGAAAAAGATCTGAGGGTGGTTAGAATGTGGAATATGAGCAACTCAGCTCAGTTCAGGAAGGTGGCAGCTGAAGCCAACAAGATGCTGGGGTGTATAGCAAGAGGAAACTCATTCAGCAAAAGGGAGGTGATCCTGCCTCTGTATAGGTCACTAGTCAGGCCACACTTGGAGTATTGCATTCAGTACTGGCATCCGTTTCTGAAGAGAGATATCAGAATACTGAAGCGGGTAAAGTACAGAGCAGCTAGGATGATCCAGGGATTGGAGGACAAATCCTATGAGGACAGGCTGAGTGAGTGAGTTAAATATGTACACCCTGGAGGAGAGATGGGATTAGGGGGGATATGACTGAGATCTTTAAATACTTATAGGGGATAAACAAGACAAGTACAGAAGGGGTCTTTAAGCTGAGGAAGGGGAGGGGCATGAGAGGGCATGATCTCAGATTGGAGGGGGGAATATATAGGAGAGAGAAATGAGGAGACATTTTTTCACGGAGAGGGTTGTGGCTAAATGGAACACTCTGCCCAAGGAAGTGGTATACTGTAAGATGGTGGGCAATTTTAAAAGGGAATGGGACAGAGTGGGAGGGGGGTAACTGTGAGGGGGAGGGATGGGGCAGCTGCAATGTAAAGGGGCTAGCTGCACATTCGAGCAGACCTTATAGATCATGAGGCCTGTTTCTGCTTGCAGATTCATATTTTCATATATTTGCATGTAGTATTGGGCTATAGGAGCCTTCTATGGTGAAATGCTTCAGTTAAAACTTTGAATACACATAAAATAATTTACAATTTGATTTGTTAGTTCACATTACATGCTAAAATATTTGAGCATCATTGCTCACTTTGACAGCTATGCATTAAGGTTTGGGTTGCCTATTTGTCGGGAATTTATTGTGCGTAGGCAACCCTATGGCAGAATGCTGCACACTGGGAGTCGAGCGGACCCCGTGCAGCATTCACAGAAGGGACATGCAACCCTTCCACATTGGATCCCCTGGCTGGTTGAGCAGCTTCATGCATGGCCAGTCCAAGGGGTGTCTGGGGGTATGCCAGCACTCCACACCATTCACAAAGGCAAGGAGTGCCAGGCAAGAGGGGTGCAGAATACGCAGGCAGAGACCCTGCTGAATCCATTTTGTGCCCCCCTAAAGAATCCATGCAGGTTATGTGACAACAGCCCCCCCTTCTACAGTGCTGCCCCAGAACTCTGGTTAGAAAGGAAGGGCTGGCCCATCTTTTTCAAATATACCCTCCCATTACTTTCCAGATACCCCTGCTCATGCAGAGCAGGGGCTCCATTTTGGGATCATTCAAAAAACTGGAGGGACTGCACTAAGATTCAGTAAAACAGTCATCACATCACTTCAGACTATGGTCATTTCAATAACTTTACTGCAAGATTCAATAGGCGTACATCCTCAGTACTTTACCTGTATATGTAGAAGGCTTGTTCAGGAGGAAAGTCTATTACACTGTGTCAGTTTGAATGAAATATGTGCCTGATGTCATTCATTTTATGGTTAAATTTAGTGGAAAACACTATTCTGGTTTGGGAAACAGCCTACAATCACAATGATATGTGTGTGTATTAAATATTTATAAAAAAATTTTGTTTTCAGGCCATTTGCTATATGGATTATATTGTTCAGTTATGAAATTAGAACGATTGTTTATAGAGTCTTTAACTGTAAATATCACACACAGTTCTAGTATTTCACAGTCTCAAATCTGAATGGCAGTTGTTTAATTAATTTATTTGTTGACCGGGTAGGTGCACTGATCCAAAGGACTGTTTTCAGGTATGACCCCAGCCATGAAGATGGCACATGTGAATACAGACCAATACAAATTACATAACATAACAAGCATTTGTCAATGCCGAATGTTTGCTTGCTGGCATTGGCATTGGTAGTGTAGAAGTTACAGAGCTGCATAATAGGAATGGCAGCGAAGTATTGAGCTGAAGCCAACCCCACCACCACCCTGCAGAGAGTGGCAGGCATTGGGGTGTGCCTTTGGGTCATCAGGCATAACGGCCATGCCATTTCACCACACCCTACCCTGCAGACACTGACAAGTGTCAAGGTGTGCCTTGGGGTCTTTGGCCCTTATGTGCACCCCATTCCATCAGGAAATATGGTGAGTTGGGTGCGGTATAGGAGAATGGGGTGAACTCTGTGGCCGAAGAGTCCAAGGCATACCTCAATGCCTCTCACTGGCTACAGGGTGTGGAATGGTATGAGCAATACAGGCAAGAATCCGAAGTCACACCCCTGATGCCTGTCATTGTCTACAGGGTGGGGCGTTATGGTTGGGAACCCTAACACCTCAGGCATTCGTTGGTATTTTCACTCCAAATTTTCAACATGGTTTTTTGTGACCCCCACCTCATGAACAGTGGCAATATCAGTTTGTTAGCCAAAGCTGCTTATGCACAGCGACTATGGCATTTAGCACCACAGGTGCAAAAACATTCGAACAGGATGTGAAAAATGACAGCTGTACTGTTCATGGGAGGTGTAAAAAATGGCAATGTTGCAAATCTGCAGTAAAAACATAAAAAAAACTGGTGAAGTCACGAGCGTGCATAGAAACTGTGCAATGCACACCGGTAATGTAATTAGTTTGGGAATTTTTTACAGCAGATTGTCAACACAGGTATTTTGGGACCTCCGATCATGAACAGTGTCACTGTGATTTTCTTTATCTGTCCCGAACAATGATTTGCAACAGCAACCATGCATCTCTGTGCTGAAAGTGTGAAAGCACATTTTGGCCATGTTGTGAAAAATGACAGCTGTACTGTTCATAAGGAAGTGTGGAAAAATGCCACTGGTGAAAATCTGGACTGAAAATATTACAAAGTCATGAACTTAATGGTGCATGGAAACTGCTAATGCTCACTCATAACACAGTCATTTTATGGACTTTTGTCACAAATTTTCAACATAGCCATTTTAAGACTCTTCTCCATGAACAGTGTAACTGTGATTTTCTAATCTGTCCCAAACATTGCTTTCAGACACCGACTGCATCACTGTGCGTTACATGTGCGGAAACAATTTTGGGCTTACATGAAAAATGGCAGCTGTACTGTTCATAAGGAAGTGTAATAAAATGGCAATGTTGAAAATCTGGAGTGAAATATTGAAAATTAAGAACTTATGAGCTGCAGCATAGGAACTGCGCAACGACGCTCAGAAACAGTCATTCTTACGATTTCACAAATTTCAACATAGCCATTTTAAGACCTCTGCTCATGAACAGTGTCACTGTGATTTTCTTAATGTGTCCCATACATTGATTTCAAGACAATCGACTCGCCATTGTGCGCTACATGGGCGGAAACACGTTTTGGGCAAGATGTGAAAAATTACAGCTATACTGCTCATAAGGAAGTGTAATAAAATGTCAATGTTGAAAATCTGGAATGAAAATATTGAAAATTCACAAAACTTACGAAGTCGTGAGGAACGCTGCACAACGCACGTCAGAAACAGTCATTTTAGGAATTTTCTACCAAATTTTCAACATAGGCTTTTGAGAGCCCACCTTATGAACATTGGAGTGTTGTTTTGTTACTCAGTCCTGAAAGGTGATTTCACCCAGTGACTGAGAAATCACCCTTCGCCTCGATTAACACCATGACAGTGACAGCATTCATGAGAAGGGGTCCCCAAAACCCCATGTTGAAAATTTGATGCAAATTCAAAAATGCCTGAGATATGCAGCAAAGTTGAAAAACTATCTATCCTATAATACAGCTTACCGCATTTCCTCAGTTCGCGGTCGGCTTTGAAGAGGCAGATGTGTTCCCGGTCCACCGAAGGCACTGGCTGGAGTCCGGAGGCATGGGGGGGGAGGCAGGTCTGTGAGGGTGGGTGCGCGGTGGGGCAGAGACAGCGAGGGACCATTTTGTGTTTCAGAGTTTTTTTTTTTAAAAAGGACGACGACACGGGACGTTTGCCACGCTGGGAAGGACGGCTGTTTGGAGGTGTGTGGAGCCGACGGGGGATTGAGTACCCCCATCGGTGATAGCATCTGTTGCCACGCTGGGGTGGGCTCCCAGCGTGGCATCCTGTACTCTCTGAGGGGGAACAGTGGAGCCGACGGGGTATTGGGCACCCCCATCGGCTATACGATGTGTAGCCATGCTGGGGTGGACACCCAGTGTGGCATGTGGAACTCTGTTTGGGGGAGCACAGCACAGCTGACGGGATTGGACACCCAGCTATAAGCAGTGTGTGCGCAGAAGTGAGCATGCAGCATGTGTGCGGTGTGTGTGTGTGTAGGGGATCGCGGCATGAGCAGGCGATATCTTATCGCTGCTCACTGAAGCGTAGCTCCTCCTTTCAACTGTAATCCACTGCATTTTCGACTGCTTTCATAGACAGCTCCAGCAGCCACTGGAGAACTGCAGCCACACCTGCAAACACACTGACTGAATTGGAAGAGGGCTGCCGCACCTCCGAAAACTCGGATGATGGCACTATGTTTCTTGCACATGCATGCAAGCAAACATAAAAATGGTGCAGGTGAATGCACAAACTACAGAATAAATTGACAAAGCTTATATCACAAAGCAAAAAAGGTATAACATATAATGGAAAAAGCAGGATACACAAATGTATTACCAAAACCATGCTGTACATGAATGCAGTTGCATAACACAAGTGCAACCATCTGTCAAGTAAGTAACAAATGCAAGTTAAATAAAGGTAATTGTGGAACATTCTGTGGTACACCCTTATCAGAGGAAGGGATGGATAGGGGGTCCACAGGGGAGAGGACTCACATCCAAAGGTTACCCAGATAAGCAGAAACATTTGGCTACAGACAGCAGCCAGGCTTTGAGATGGGTTTTAAAAGTAAAATGGGAGTCAAGTGAGTGGGCTGATGTAGGGAGTTTGCTCCACAGTGAGGGGCATGATGGACAGGACTTTGCTTCCCAGAACAGTGGAAATCCTGGGAACTTCCAGTGGTGGGACAGAGGATTCCCAGAGGCACCTGGAAGCAACTCTGTGTTTGAGCAGGGATGAGTAAGGTGATAGTGTGCCACCACTAATGGCATTATCATTGATGTAGCCAAGGGCACAGTTATGAAGTCCTTGTAGGGGGAGCCACCCAAGGGACTGGTATAAGGTGCAGTGATGTGTGGAGTAGGGTGACAAGAGTGTGAACCTACAAATACTGTTGTAGACAGTGGTAAGTTTGGAGTGCAGTGAGAAGGAAACATGGGATTAAATCGGGCACAGTAATCCAATAGGGGGAGAAGGTTGCCTTGAGCAATGGCTAGGCACTCCTCCAGGGTTAGATAGTATATGAGTCTAAAACCAGCCCCTAGTTTCTGGTTGATCCATCACACTGTATTGTTGATATGCTGTGAGAAGGAAAGGGATGGGTCTAGGGTGATGCCTAGGTATTTAAAACACGGAACATTCTGCAGGAGGGAGGCATCTGGTGTAAGTACTGTGAGGGAAGAATTAGACTAGGTGAGATTTGAAAGGTAAGGTTTGGACCCCAGGAGCATAGCTTTAATTTTTTTCTTATTGACTAGGAGCCTGTTGGACAGGAACCATTTATTAGCTGCCTCGTAGTTCAAGGTAAGGGTAGTAGATAGATTTGCTAGGGATTTGTCACTGTGATATAATACATGATCACCCAAGTACAGTAAGGCCTCACATGAAAGGCTATCACCAGGAAGGGTATTTATAAAGAGGAAAAACAGTAGAGGGCCCAGGGTGGAGCCCTGGGGAACTCCAGTGGAAACTGACATGGCCGGGGAGGTAGCTGAACCAATATTTACAGATTGGGATCTGCCAGAGAGATAGCTCTGGAACCACAATGAAGTCTCAGTCGAGCAACCAAGGTGCAGGAGTTTTGTGTGGAGAAGGGCATGGTCGACAAGGTTGAAGGCCTTTGTCAGTTCCACGAATACAGCACCACTGGCATTCCCCATGTCCATGTTCCAGAGGATGTGATTGGTGCAGTGGGCCAAGGCTGATGTGGTGCTGTGGTGTTTCCCAAACCTGTGTTGCTGTGGGCAAAGCAGGTTGGATTTTCCTATGTGTTCAGTGAGCTGGTGGTGGACAATTTTTTCCATGAGTCTGCTCAGGTGGGGGAGAATGGAGATAGGCCTATAGTTGTCAGGGGATAGGGGGTCACCGACCTTAAAGATTGGGACAACTTTGGCATTCTTCCATAAGGCGGGCATGGTTGATGTGGTCAATGCGAAGTTAAAGATAAAGGCAAGGGGTTTGTAGATGTAAGGGGCAATGAGCTTAAGAAAAGAGGGGTAAAGTCTATCACTGCCAGGGCTGCCCCTGTTAGGTGTTAGGGAGGCTCATGATAAGTTTGAGGGTATCCCTGAGGGAAATGACTTTGAAGTAGAAGGGAGGGTAGGAAGTGCCATCACAAGGGGGATGCCCCGACTGATCTACTGGACTGGGCAGGTTGGCAGTAGGAAGTTTGTTTAGGTGGGCAGAGAGGTCAATAAATTTTGTGTTAAAGGCATTGGCAACATCAGGGGGATCAGTTAGGAGGCCTGAAGGGGAGATAAGGTGCATGACAGGGCTGTGGGTCCTCAGGTTTAACAATAAGTCAATGGTAGACCAAAAATGATGAGGGTCCTTCTGTAGGTTATGTTAGTAATTCTTTATCAGGGACTTGGTGGTCTGTCTGCATTTGTTACATAACTATCTATGATCATTCCAAGGGAAGGGGGAGGATTTATAGGCAACCCACTTTCTGTCTCTCTCCTTCATAAGAGCGAGTAACTCTTTTTTAAAATCCAATGAATGCAACCGCCTCTCACTCTGTGGGTGGTCAGGGGGAAGTGCTGTTCCTGGATCTGAAGGAGGGCATCAGTGAAGAAACCAGCTGCAGAGGTCACATCTGTGAAGAAGTGGAGAGTATGCCAGTTTACCACCCTGACATCCTTGAGCAAGCTAAAGGACAAGTATTGGGGGGGGGGGCACTTGGTTTTGGTAGACCAAATCATATAAGTAGGGGAGTGGTCACTAATTGAGTCAGATAGGATCCCTGCTGGAAGAACCCGATCCTCTCTGTTAGTTGCAGCCCAGTCCAACAAGGAGTGATTTTGCATATGGGGGTTGCATCTAGTTGGTATGGTGATAGTTTGCACAAGGTTGTACCACTTTAGTAAGTTACTGCAATCTGTTTCCATGGTATTTTACCAATTAAGGTTGAAATTACAGAGAAGGACTGTGTCCCTGAGAAGAGACAGTTGTCCCAGTTCTGACAGGAAGTTTGTTAGGCCAGGGATGCCCCTTTGGGAGGGTTGTAGCAGCACCCAATGTAGATCTTTTTACTAGATCCCAGAGTCATTTCAGCATGAGTCACTCACTTGGAGATGTAGGGTCAGAGCAGATGATAGTAATGACTGAAAGGGGTTCACAGACGTACAGTGCCACTCCACCACCCTTCTTTTTACCGGGTCTGTTGTGATGCAGCAGGGAGTAACCAGGTAGATGGTAGGTGGCATCAGGAATCTGAGGTTTAAGCCAGGTTTCCATTAGACCAAGGACGTTTGGCTTATAGAGGGCCACCCAGGCTTCGATGTCAGTAAATTTGGCTGGAAGGCTGCATATGTTTAGATGTGCGACCTTTAACCCGAGGGAGCTTGCCCATGCATGGTTAGAATGGGTGATGGGGATGTTTGTAGGACCAGGGTTGCTCTCAATGTCACCTGCCAATAGCAGCAGAGAGATAAGAAGGCAATATGTGTGAAGCAAAGAGGAGGGCGATAGTGTGACGAAGTAAATAGTATTTATATTTATTATCAGGATTAAAATGCAACCTCCTGAGGAAGCCTTCTGTGCATACAGGTGAAATGCTGAGGATGTATGCCTATTGAATTCTGTAGTAAAATTATTGAAATGACCAGAGTTTGAAGTGATGACTGTCTCACTGAATCTTACTGCACCCAACCCCCCAAGTCTTTTGAATGATTGTGCAAGCATTGGGGTGGCAGCAAACCTACTTACTGCAGCATCATTTCCTGTGGACCTTCCTTATAATTCACAAGGACTTCTTTTTGATCCATTTCAGGATCCCAGATGGGTGTCTGATTGGATGCCCGTCTGTGTTCTCTGATCCACCCCCGTACAGCAGTGCAGTGGGGCTGCAGACAGGTGCACAGCAGTCTCTGGCAATCATTAATTTTGGCCACCCTGTGCCTGTCTGCAGATATGGAGCTACGCAGGCTGACTATGTGAGAATGACACTTAGCCATCCCATCATCAATTCATAGCCCCCTATATGGGAAACATAATGTTTGTCAATAGAAGAGAGGGACACTTACAGTAACGGTGTATTTCCCCACAGACTTCTTTGTAAGGGAGCTGGGGGCACTTTGAATGGTATTACTAGCATTAAATTGGTCAATTGAAACCTAGATCAAGTGATGCCATTACTCTATCAATTCCACAATATAAGTCCCATACTGGTCCAAGATCAACTGCATATAAATTGTCTAAAATTTGGAATGAGCTGCCTACAGGTATAAAATGGATTAAGGCCTCTGGATTATTTGAACTTAGTTTGAAATGCCATTTATATAGCAATACTGGTTTAAATATTTTACCTAGTATACGTCTGTTGGCTACTGATTATATGATAATGCTTTAAGATTCCTTAACCACACTACAGTTACAGTGTAGCTAAACTGTAACTGCATTGCGGTTGCAATGTAGTTACATGCAACAATCATGCACCTACAGTGTAATTACCACTGTTGCATGTAATTAATGATTACCTACCGTACAGTTACATTGAAACTGACACTTAAAGTGTAACTGATTATACATAAGAAATACAGAATTTCATATACCCCCATAATTATACATGCCTTATAGATAACATCTTGTGCCAAAGATATTATTATAAACTTTTTTGTTGGTTAACTGTATCATTGTAGTAGGATATAAACTTTTGTTTTTGTTTTTGTATTATTATTTATAGTTTATAGTTTTTCAATTGAATTGTTATAAAATTATTGTACATGTTATATGTTTTATATATAACCATTGCATTTTTTCATCTTGCCTGGGATGTGCCTGCAAAAGGCCATGTGGCCCAGTGTAACTACCCAGTAACCAATTTTAACGGAGAACTGCATTGAACCAGTAAGTCAGTTTTCCCTGTGGAGGCAAATGTTTAAATACTGGTTCCAGTTCTGTTACTGTTCCATCTCTACAAGACTTTTAATTATTCTAGAGAGTGTCTCTGATCCACACATTACAAGTTCTATTTTAAAATTGTATGAAGTAGTTATATGTCCCTTGCTCAGCTCTTCCATTGTTGGAACAGTGCATCTGTGTTCTACTATAGAACTATGTGGTTGAGAGGGCCATAAACTATACCATACGATTCTAAAATGTCTCCTAACACCAGTGTAAATCAAAAACACTAACTGATGTCACTAACAGGCCATTATGGATGAAACCATAAATGCACTGGAACAATTTTTAAAAAAGCAGTTTCTACTGGGAAAAATGACTCTTGGGTTAAGTGCAGTCCCCCTTTAAAAGAAATGAATGAATAAAGAAGCTCTTGCCATGAGCTCTCAGCCCACAGATAAGACCCTGCTGCCACAGGTATGCCACAAAATTATCAAATGCACAAAACCACCAGACACCTCAGCTACTGAAGCTTGTTGCTACTATAGGTACAACCACCCACAGTCCTACAAAGTGAAAGCAGTGCACCGAACCAGAAGGAGAGTTAAACTCATTCAGGCCTACAGACGTCTGTAGGCAGCGTCTGAAAGCATAGCCACTCAGGACAATAACGCCTGTAGACATACTCAACTGACTTTCACTCAGGCCTAGAAACGTCTGAGGAAGTCAGCAGTTTTTACCTAACTATTAAACAAATCGAATTGCTTAGAATTGAATGCATAGCACCGTTAGAAAGGTAATTTTGCTCTGAACAATTTTGCTGCAGATACTTTGTGTCTATCATGTATACTTTAGGAGTTATTCATATTTGTTTACGGTATGATGCGCATGGCTAACATTTGCCTCTCAAGCCTCACCTAAGCACTTTGAATAAATCTGAAAAAAAACAGTTTGGTATTTCAGCTACTATAAAATAAAAACTAAATTGATTACAATTGATTGCATAGCACCATTAGAAAGGTTATTTTGTGCTGAACAATTTTGCCACTGATACTTTGTGTCTACCACATATACTTTAGGAGTTATTTGCATTTGTTTAAGGTATGGTGTGCATGGCTGATATTTGTCTCTCATGTGCCACCTAAGCACCTTGAAAAAAATCAGAAAAAAATCAGTTGTTTGGTATTTCAGCTAGTATAAAATAAAAACTAAATTGATTACAACTGACTGCATAGCACCATTTGAAAGGTAACATTGTACTGAACAACTCTGCCACTCATACTTTGTGTGTAGCACTTACGGTTCAAGAGGTAGTCACATTTGTTTGTGGCATGTCTCTTTGCAGATGACACAAAGATCTGCAACAGAGTTGATGCACAAGGTGGGGTGGAAAGGATGAGAAGGGACTTGGCAAGGTTAGAGGAATGGTCAAATGTATGGCAGTTTAGATTCAATGCTAAGAAGTGCAAGGTAATGCACCTGGGAAACAAAAACCCAGGGAAGAGTACACAATGGGGGTGAGATACTAACAACAACAAAAATGGAAAGGGACCTGGGGGTAGTCATATCAGACGACCTAAAGGTGGGCAAAGCAATGTGAGAGGGCTGCAAGGAGGGCTTGGGGATACTGGGATGCATAGGGAGAGAGCATCACCAGTAGAAAACAGGAGTTATTATCCCTCTGTACAGACAGTTGGTGAGACCCCATCTGGAGTACTGTGTGTCAGTTCTGGAGACCCAATCTCCAAAAGACATAAACAGGATGGAGGCTGTCCAGAGGAGGGCAACTAAAATGGTGCAGGGTCTGCACCGGAAGACATATGAAGAGAGACTTAAGGAGTTGAATATGTATAGCCTCGAGGAAAGGAGGGAGAGGGGGGACATGATAGAAACCTTCAAATACCTCAAGGGAATCAACAAAGTCCAAGAGGGTAGCATATTTCAAAAAAAGAGGTATGCAAGAACAAGGAGGCACATTTTGTAGATAGAAGGGGGGCGGCTCAGAGGTAATTTAAGGAAGTATTTTTTCACAAAGAGGGTTGTGGTCGCATGGAACGGCCTTCCGGAGGAGGTTGTGGAGTCAAAAACAGTGGTAGAATTCAAGCATGCATGGGACAGTCATAAGGCAATTCTAGGGGTTGGGGGTAGGAAGAAGTAGGTTGCTGGTTAACTAGGATCTGCAGCTTATCCATTAGGTAGGGAAATGGGCAGACTGGGTGGGCCAAGCGGTCCTTACCTGCCATCAAAATCTATGTATCTATGTATCTATGCATGCTGATTATGGCTTGATTTTGCTTAGAAACGCCCAGGATGTAGTGCTAAGAGTATACAGGGCACAAGTGGTGGAAGTCTCAAAGAGCTCTTGTGGTGTGAATGAGTTAAGTAACTTTTAATAGCCAAGTGTAGCAAAAGAACACTGTTGTAGCTGTTTGTTTTGCTACACTTAGTTATTTAAAGCTACTTAACTCTTCCTTCTGTCCTGGTGCACCACTTTTACTTTGTGGGGATGCTGTCACAGGTTCTGTTGCCCACCAACGAAATTCTACTTTAGATATCCCCATGTGTACTTCCACCAATATTGTTGTATTCGCTTTGCATATCTGCTGCCTCATGCTCTGAATAACAATTGTTGCCTCCTCCTACAGTGGAGCACCTGTCCCATAACCTAGTACCGTCAATGTCTCTGGAACTACATAATATGTCTAATGTGTCATTGTATCTGGCTGCTGTCTCCTACATCCACAGCTGTATCGCCTGACCCCCCATGCTTTACTTCCTGGAAACTGGCTGAATGGCTCAGTTGTGTTAAATAGGTTCTGTACTTCCTCTAACACCTGATGTGAACTGGACTTCTATCTCATTACAGATCACATCCACCCATTTCTCAGGCCCTCTGCACTCCTGCTCTCTCTCTCTCTCTCTCTCTCTCTCTCTCACACACACAATCTGCCTGTCATTGTCTCTTGTCTGTTTCTGTCTCTCTCTCTCTTTCTCTTTCTCTCTGTCTCTTTCTCCCCCTCTCCCCATGGACTGTGTGCTACAACTCATCGGATGATGCTTCCCCTTCTCATGAACTTACATGCATATCCTATGAACGACCCACATTTGAATGCTGTCTTGTACAACACCTAGTACTTATCCTATCTCAACTGCCTTGGACATCAAACTGGGTTCCCAGCCCCTTTCTGCTTGTATACTCTGTGGTCACTTAATAATTCAATTATTTAGCCTTTGTTTCCTGTAGTTGTTTTTGCCCAGCTACACAGTGCTACTTTCATTTGTACATACAGTAGCTGCTCTGTTTCTTTCTTACTTTTAGTTTCCTTACTCGATCTATTATTGTAAAGTCTGTGAGTCTCCCCTTAGTTTCAGTTTTTCGACCCCTCATGTCTATTATGCTCTACCCTTTACTCTATGATGTTGCTCTTTGGGCTGTATTGGCTGTACCAATACGCGTTATGCCCGATTATCTTTAAGCACATGCATATTTCCAGTTGTTGCTCCAGCATTATATACACACTAAATACATTATTTGTTTGATACCATGCCTGAACAATTTTTTTTGTTATACTGCTTCTCATACTATTATCTGCTTTATAGAATAGTATATATGTGATGCATTTACAGAAGTACACACTGTGCATGCCTTATGCATTTTAACTGTATGGACTATTCAACCACTATATTAGTAGAAATAATTAACATGTCATTATTATTGTATTAAAAAAACAAAAGTGTAATTAACAGAGTATTCAGTACATGATTTATAATTATTTTGCATTCACACAACAAACTTACATGAGATTTGATGTATGATGTTATTTCTGTTTACTGGATAACTGATTTGTATGTCATTTTTGTATTTTTTCCTTGCCCCTTTACACTGGTGACTTTCTCTCCCTGCAGTCCCATCTCTGAATCCCTGTCCTTTTCTTCATATCCCCACATAAAACTTGAGGGCACCCTCTCATTAATCCACAGTCTGCTGTGTTTGCCAAACAAGAGTATATTGATTTCTAGCTTGTATTACCTCCTCCTGTGTGTCCTTTAGCAAAGATTCAATTTGTGTTAACTTGTCAATGTTTTAATCGCTACTTTGTAAGGTTCTTAGTTTTATTCCCTCCCCACAGCCTTTGTTTTTCAAAAATCTTCCTCCTCCTTCTCACCAAGTACATTAGTGAACTCTCCCATCCCTCCAATGATGCATTCTATACTTCCAGGTATCTCTCCTCTTCACCACTTTTTCATCACTGTAAATCTCCTCTTCCTGCACATACTACACAAAGTATTCCATTCACATGTTTATTTATTTTTCCAGGAACAAAGCCAGAGGTTTTATTTATTTATTTTATTGCTTTCAGATTCAGATTACTACCTTTGAGCAGTGGAGCTCTTTTACAAAGGTTCCAAGTCAGTTATGATGCAGTACAAGACATACTGTAGGGTACAGGCAAATTCACAAAACTGTACAGTAAATATACATGGATACATTACATTGACAGTTTCTGAAGTGCTATGTGATAACAATAGCAACAATATGTGTAGTATAGAATAGCTTTAGGGGTGCAAATACACAGTTATGATGCTATGGAAACACTTGATGTACTAAAGTGCACTGTAATGGGGTAGCTGCTGCCTAAGGAGGCTTTGTCAGGATGAAAGAGGAGGATGGGGAAGGGGGGTGTTGGGGATAATATGATTGGAGAGGGGGAGAGTCATGAAATGGTAGGGCATGGGCCAAACGTGTCTCAAGTGGGACAGTCACAATGATTTGCTTGGGCAAGGAGAAGGCAGAGCTCTCTTTTGAAGGGGCCAATCTTTCCACATTCAATGAGGGAGGCGGGAGGTCATTTAACCACAGAGGCCCATAGTAGGATAGGGCTTGCGGGACAAAAGTGGTAAACTTATATGGGACATGGAGTGCACCCTTAGCTGTGCTTCTTGTACTTTTAGAGGTTTGGGCACATTGAAAGATGCCTGCCATGGAATCAGAGGTGTGTCCAAGCAGGGCCTTTTTGCCAAGCAGGCAGGCCTGGTATTTTACCCTTAGTTCCAGTGGAGCCACCCTGTCTCAGAGTACAGACTACAGGTGTGTGTCAGATAATCTGCCTCTAAGACCAGTCTGCAGACCTTATTTAGGAGAATTTTAATCCTTTTCAGGGCTGTGTCCACACCAGCACTGTAGATTACCAACCCGTAGTCGATAGTTGAAAGTACCAAGCTCCTAGTTACAAGACTCAGGGCCTCAGGAGACATTGCCTGCCTAGGGCGATAGAGAATTCCAAGCTTAATGTTTGCAGTTTTAATTATGTGATCAATGTGTGAGGAGAAAGACAGGGTGTTTTCAAGGTGTATGCCTAGGTATTTGAAAGAGCTGACTTGCTGAAGTGTGTTCCTTTTTTGGCTATGGATGATCAAAGGACTGTTTTTGTTTTCTTGCTATGGGGCATTGTAAATAGCATATCTTTTGTCTTTTTATAGTTAAGGAGTAGCCTGTTTTGTGAGAACCATGTCTCGAGTTTTTGGAAGCTGTCCTATAGAGCCATTGTTATTTCAGTCACTTGTTTTCCTGGGATGGAGATTACAGTGTCATCAGCATACAGCAGCATATGAGCTGGGCATGCAGAGGGTAGGGAGTTTATGAATAAGCTGCAAAGCAGTGGGTTGAGTATGGACCCTTGGGGGACCCCAAGAGTCATCTCCCTGGGGTCGGAGACTGTTCCACTTATTCTCACACACTGTGACATGTGGGACAAGTAGCTGCTGAACCAGTATATACTTTCTTGGGACAGGCCAATGGACAGTAGGTTAACGAGTAGGATATGGTGTTTCACTGTACTTAATGCTTTATTGAGGTCTATAAAGATGCACCCTACTGCCATGCTATTGTCCAGAGCATCGTACAGGTGTGTAGTGTAGTCAATCAGCGCAGTCATGGTGCTATGGGTTTTTATAAACCCATGTTGTTGTGCACACAGGAGGTTCTACTTATTCAGGTAATCAGTTAATTGATCGAATACTATCTGCTCTAGGGCTTTTGGGGGGGGCAGTATGGATATGGGCCTGTAGTTAGACTGGTTCTGTTTCTGCTTTTGAATATGGGGTTGTCAAGCGCCATCTTCCACTTTTCTGAGAAAACTCCAGTTCTTAGAGATATGTTAAATATTTTTGTAAGGGATAAAGCTAATTTATCTAAAGTGAGAGCCACTAGCTTCATGTCAATCATGTCAGCTCTGATCCTTGTTTTTCCTAGGATGCTTTTAATGTATTTTTAATGTTTCAGCTGTAGAGATTTGCTTGAAGTAAAATGAGGGAAGACCGGTGTTTTGGGGAGGGAGGGGGAGTTCGCCTTAGTGGGATTACTAGCAGGCTGTTAGGTACTCTGGAGGTAGTACCATGCTTAAGTCCGTAAAGGTGACATTAAAGGCATTTTCCATTTCCTTTGATTCTTGTATGGTGCCAGACAAAATGATAATCAGGTCTGGTGGAGCTTTGGAGTCCCTACCAGTAAGGGTTTTTATGGAGTTCCAGAAATTTCTTCCGCTTCCCCAGTTTCTGTCCAATAGTTCTTTATAGTAGGTGACTTTTGTTTTCCTTATCAATTTAGTGCAGTTGTTTCTAGCTGCTTTATGAGTAGTAAAGTCTGACTGTTTACCAGTTGCCCTAGCCTTGTGGACTGATAGTTCCTTTGACTTTTTATGATTTGAAGGGGGCAAATTTGTTACAGGTATTGGTGAAGATTGTTGTAAAATAGTCGAGGGCCTGATTTGCATCAGCTATGCTGTCCAGTGGGGTCCAATCAGACCTTTTAATGTATTGTTTAAAATGCTCTAACTGCCCTTTCCTTAATGACCAGTTTTTAGTGAACTGTGGGGGCATTTCATATCCTTATTTGTCCAAGAGCACAACACTGGTGAGTGGTCACTTAAGGTGTCCGGTAGAACTGATATGTCTGTTATGTGCTCAGGGCAGGTGGAGAGTAGCCAATTAAGAAGGGAGCTAGTGCCAGTGTGGTAGTTCCTCCTAGTTGCTTGTATGACCATTTGTGTGAGGTACAGTCTAGAGATTTGGTCTCTTAGTGTAGTGGTATCCTGCACTAGCCAGTTAGTATTGAAATCCCCAATCACAACCTGTTCCCAGTTCTGTTTAACCTGTTTAATATGGTTCATGAACTGTTCTATACCTGTGGCTTGCCTTCCAGCAGGTATACAGACTGTGGTGAGCACCATTTTCTTGCTCGGCTGGCCAATGTTCAACGTGATGGATAGTGTTTGTGCCTCTTTTGGTATGAGACTGTTTAGCAGCTCCTGACCTTTGATTTCGTTAGACAGGCACACCAGGCAACCACCCCCATGCTTGGTCAGTCTGTCCTGATGGAAGGTGATGTATCCATCAAGGGATACCATGACATCTGGGATCTTGGGGGACAGCCAGGTTTCTGTGAGTGAAATTATGTCAGGTTTGTGCTGCGCTACCCAGACCTGGAACTAGGGGAGTTTGGGTAGCAGGCTACCTGTGTTGATTGATGCAATTTTGAGGTGGCCTTGATACTCTGCATTCTCCTTTTCTAGTGCACTCAGGTTAGGGTGTGCATTTCCAGACAGGAGGAGCAGGATAATTATTAGTCTTTTAAGGTAGTGTTTCCTGTAGGCTCTCTGCCTGTGGTAAGCTGGCGTTTGACGAGCCTGTGTTTTTGGTGCTATCAGTTTGGGTGTGGGTGCATAGCAGGGCATTAGTAGATGTAGTTGTGATTAGTAAGTCAGACAAAGCAGTTTTCCTGTCCATAAACAACTTATTCATCAATCATCAGTTTGAATCTGTTAGTTATGCCTGTTTTTGAGCTTACCTAGTACTACCTTTATTTGTACCTACCGTGGCTGTACTGTTTATTTCTTACTTTACTTTTTCATCCCTTGATCTACTACACAGTTTCTGAGTCTGCTTGACTTTTAGTGTTTCTGCCACTCCTGTTTCTTTTAAGCTTCATTTCACTCCTTAGTTTTCACTTTGGACTACAGTATATTTGCTGCACAGCTGTGTCTGTTATCTTTATGCACGTACATATTTCCTTTTGCTGAGTCTGTATTATATTTACATAATGCTTTATTATTTACTTTATACCATACCTGAATGATTTTCATGTATATTTCTATCATAGTCACTAGATGAGCAATAATATTTTATAATTATGCAACAAGCCTACATGAAATTTTCTGGATGCTGTTGTTTCTATTTACTGGACAGTCCACTTGTGTGTTCTTTGGTATTTTTTACTTGCCTGTTTTGCGCTGGTGATTTTTTCCCTGACATCTCACCTCTGACACTTTACTCTTAGGCCCAGATATTCAAAAGGAATGCACCATGTGCAACAGAGATGCGCCAGCGCAAGTACGAAAATGCACCATTGTACAATATTCAGCGGGAGGCAGCTGTGCCGCACAAGTTGCAATGCACAAGAGCTCAATGGCAATGAATGCATGCGCAACTGTAGGGGGAGGAACCATGAATAAATGGCACAGTGCGATATTCAACAGCATGCGCCATGCACAATAGGGGAGCTAGCAGAAGTTGCACGACAGCGAAAATGATCCAAAATAAAAAGGAACAAGAGAGAGGTGCAAGAATGCTACAGGGAAGCCAGAGGTGGGAGTGAGGTGACAGAAACAGAGAAGAGGGTAGCAGTGAGTGAGACTGGGCAGGAGCAGGATAGGGCACACCTGGAAACAACCAGGAACAGGACAGGAGTGGGGAGCCTGTGCTCCTGTGCAGGAGAGACAGGGAAGTGCCACAGTGGAGTGAGGGCAGTGGCAGTAGGCAGGACAGCCAAAGGCCGGAGGTGTACCCAGTGCAGGGGGATCATCACAAAGGACAGTGGGGGGAACAGGATAACAGCTGCCAGGAGGGGGAACACCAGCCAGGGACATGGCCAATGCCACCTTCCAGATGGAGGTGGTAATGAGGGGTGTGAGAAGGCAGGCAGCAGGGGGGGTGCGGCCGTGGAAGGGCCCGTCGGCGGTACGCCCCCAGCAGGCAGTACCAAGCCCGCACCACCTTTGAGCACTACACTGATCAGAGATTGTGGGCCAGTACTGCCTGAACCGGGCAATCCTGAGGCAGCTCTGTGAGCTGTGCAGTGATGAGATGCAGTCACCCACATGATGGAGCCATGCTCTGTCAGTGGAGACAAAGATGACAGCTGTCATGTGCCTGCTTACCACGGGCACCTTCCAGAGACCAACAGGGAACACAACAGGCATAACCCAGTTGGCCGCATCATGCCTACTCACACAATTCCTCAGCGCACTGCTGCCACATGCTGTGGAATACATCCGTTTCCCCAGCACACAGGCAGAGTACACAGCACACATACAAGAGTTCCACAGGATAGCACATATGTCTGCCATGCTCAGGGCCATTGACTGCACCCATGTGGCCATCCACACGCCACCTGGCCCAGATGGTGTATCATACATTAACCGGAAGGGGTTTGCCAGCATTAACTGCCAGGTGGTGTGCGATGCCAGGGGGTGCGTAACCAATGTCTGTGCCACGCACCCTGGGGGAGCACATGATGCCTTCATCTGGCACCAGTTCACACTGTGCCACAGGTTCGAGAGTGGGGACATCCCCACTGGCCACCTAGTGGATGAGTATGCACATCATGCAGGACAACATGAGCAGCTGTGGGGGGTGCATAGTCAGAGGTGCCATGGGTACCGGTCTTGACGGCTCATGGCAGAGCAATGCAGACCACCATACTAATGTCCACCCTCTACACACAGGTTACAGTGGCTACCCACTCCATCCCTGGCTGATCACACCATACCAGTGCCCCGCGACCCCATCACAGCAATGGTACAATGAGGCACATGCCACCACATGTAATGTCATCGAGCGGGTGTTCAGGATGCTGAAGGCACATTTCCGGTACCTGGACACATCTTTCAGTGCCCTACAGTACAGCCCCTTGAAGGCCTGTGAGCTATTCCTGGCCTGTTGCATCCTACACAACATGGCCAATGACTGTGGGATAGCCATAGAGGTCGAAGAGGGGGACAGCAATGGGGATGATGAGGACGCCAGTCCAGATGGTGATGGGCAGCCACCCCCTGGGTGAAGGGACCCCTGCCTGATCCGAATGGCACAACTGCACTGGAACACCATCACAGAGATGCACTTCAGCCAACACAGGTAAGTCATGGGGCCATGTGCAACCACCAATTGCAAGGGCACAACCCACAGACAGGCATGGACAAACCCCAGGGGTGGATGGCATGAGGGAATGGGTCTGAGCATGGAACTGCACACACCATCAGGGATGGGCGAGGCCAAACACGACACATACACACACACACACACATACACACACACACCACAAGACATGCACAAGGGGTGGAAGGCACGCCAACCCCAACTGCAACCCCTAGTCACGCACAAGTCCACACATGACCACACCCAGTGGCCATCACTGTGCATGTCTCAGACACTGAGCACCATTGCACACTGGCAGACAGGGCAATGCAGGCATCATCATGCACACGCCACAGTGGCCAGCAGCCGGGAGGGAGTGCACATGGACCATGTGTGTGCAGGGCTGAGTACCCCACCTGTGTGTCACATGTTGCACAACACACTGCACACAGGGCAGCGGCAGACAGTGGCCATGGTGGGAGACAGGTCAGTCATGTGGCACAGTGCCACAGCCACCATGGATGCATGGGCGGCCCCACCGAGACCTGCCAGCTGTGCAAGGCTGACCATTGGCCTCATGGGGTGGCACCGATGGTCCACCAGGGGTGACGCTGTGGGAACTCGACTGTGTTCATGCAGGGGTCTGCAGCTCACCGAACATGCCCATGCCAAGCATGCTCAGTATGCCCACAGCTGAACTCAGTGTTGACATGGAAGGTGTTACATGATGCTGGGAAGTGGGGTGGACATGACACTACCCGGTGTCTGCAGTGCATGGGCAACGAACTGGGTGCCCAGTGTAAGAGGTCTGAACCTCACCTTCAGGTTCTTGATAATATTGGGAATGCAAATAATCACAAATAAGTTGCATTAGAGTAATAAACAAGCTTATTACTACAAAAGGGATAAATCGCAGTTGCCCTAAGCAGTTCTTACCAATACGAACTGGGAGCCAGTGCTAAGCGTTCCCTACACCTCGAGGTTTCTCTGTAGTCTCTTGGGATCTCTTGGGTCTCCGAGGTGTAAAGCCTGTGCATAACATTATATACCTGTGATAATTACGATGGTTACTAAAGATAGAAACATTTCTAGTTACAGAGATGAGCCCTATTGGCTAAATTAGAGGTGGCTCCACGGTCCAAGATAACATTATATAATTCTGTAAAGTCATCAGTTTTAGAACAAAGACGTACTTATACAGAGTCTTACATAACAAGGTGAAGTGGTGCACATCACCAAAGGATGGCAATGTTGCCTTACATATTACAATTACTTCAAGGACAGGTGTCTTGGCATCTCACAAGTAAGAAGTAGACAGAAAATACATGGTATAATATGTGTGCATTAGCAAGCAAAGTGGGTTACAATAATATGTATTCATATCCTGACATCTACTCTTGTACGGTAGATGCCCTTAGCCCTATGTATTAGTATAGCCTGTGCCTATACATTAGCTGTCTATGGTGTACCCCTGAGGGTATCAATTAGGGTGCAGGGACCTCTTGTAACAATTCCCCCTTGTTGCCTTAAAGGGCAACACAGGCAAATCCAAGGAGTGGACAAGAGCAGTGGTCGTTTACAATCCCGACGCGCGAGCCTTGTAAAGGAACTCAAGCTGCTCATGGTGTTGGCACAGTGTACGCCGTAGGCAGCAAAGCATAATAATCAAAGTAAATATTAAAAATGCTTGTATTATAACAAAACCTTTAAAAGTGATTTCTAACCAGGTGTTAGTTAATGCGTTATTCATATCTCCATCATTGATCAGGTCAAGAACAGCTTCATTGGCTTTGGTTATATTATTGCTGATGTGGATGAGGTGTGTGTCCTTTCTATCTAAAAGGGATTTCAATGTAAGTGTAAGTGGCTCTATGTGTACATTAAAGTATGGCAGGTATTCTGAGAGTGTGAGCAAATAATCTGGATTACCATCAATAATATCTGCATCCATAAGGGGAACGGGGGTTATGACGGTATGTCCAATAATAGCTTTCTGATGGGGAACAAAACAAAAGTTGGGATAATCAATTGAACAAGTAACAGAACCATATGTATAAGATTTCACATTAGTTACTATACAGTACTCTCCGTCAGAGTTATACTGTGAACGTACAGTAGGCAGTCTCCATTTTTGCAACTGGACAGGGCATGTGTAGGTCATCTTCGAGATCCGTGTTGACAGGCGATAAGCTTCCTCACGATAGGACTGGTAGAGCTGATCCGGTAACGGTGTCGATTCAAAAGAGTTGGTGTCATTCTCAGTGATGTCATCATCCATGGTGAAAGTCCAATCAATGCTGTCTGGAGAGTAGCCACAAACAGGGCGTATAACATCAAACACATCACATCGGCACAAGTAGATATATTGCTTTTTCACACAGCAGTCCGTGTGTGGTGCCACCCAGGCATCCAGGAAAGAGTGGTAGACCAGTAGAGGTGGGAGATCCAGGCGTTCTCTGTAGATGTCGTCATCCAAATGCCCAATTGAATGTGCCAGTGCAAGCTTGTCAAATAAAGCTGTAGTGGGATCAAAACATGGTAAGGAGACAGTAAAGGAGACAAACATGGTATCTGTTATGGAACATTTCTTTGTAGAAAAACAAGGACCAGTGTTTGGGTGTCTGGTCACAAACCCCAAATTTCTCATTGTGGAGAGAAGAATAGACAAAGTCTGTTGCATACATAAGGAAATACAAGTTGAAAGTTTACATTTAGGACAATACCATTTAGAGATGCATCTGTCATGTATTATGTCAGGGATTCTTCCAGTTTCTAAGTCACGGAAGAGGTTGTTGATGGTAGTGAGGATATATGAACCATATGCAGAAGGAAGTATTTCTCTACCAATGTATTGTTTTTCAGCTTCTCTATTGTTCTGTTGTATGAGTGCATTAATCTTATCTTTTGAATCAGTGAAGGCTTTTGCAATGTCGTGCATGTTGTATACAGTGTATCTTTCTTCCTGACTAAGGCCATCCACACCATGTAATAATGGTGGTAAAACATTATTAACCAAACCAGTGGAGAAATTTGCAGAATGGCTCTTAATAGCAGCAATGTCTGCTTTGTTCCAAATGGACATAGCAGTACCAAAAAGACCTGTGACAGTACCTGTAGCACCTGTAACATCAGAACTGTCAACTTCACGTTTACTACGTTTATGATTAAGAATAACAGGAGGGGTCTTCCTCCTAAAATTACCTCTCTGTTCAGTAGAATAAACCCCAGTAAAGGGATCCTTAGTACGAATCTGAAATGCAGCTAAACTATTAAGCAATAATGTACTATAGAATGCAGATGTATTGGTATTGTGACACATACCAAATTCTTTCATATTCCAGTAAGTAAGGTTAAACAAAACCTGTACATGCATAAACTGTAAATTATTAATTAAAGAACCTTGGAGGGCAGTGGCTGTGAGACCACTACGGGGACCAGGGTTATGTTTTGGACATTCCAAAAGCTGTTTTTCGATAGGAGGCAACACAGAGAGATACATGGCTGCAGAGGCCATGTGTTGTACAGCACAGAATCTGCGGGCAGAATCCTGGGAGAGAGAATTACAATAGGAAGGATCAATCAGAGCAGTAATGTTGTACAAACCAGAGTGTCTTAATGCAGTTTGTAACAAGGACAGTGAACCATTTGGGGATAATTTAGCATTGGGCCAACCCTGAAAGGTTCCCTTGGAGAGTTTGACCACAGGGAGAATTTGTCCTTGTGATGTGGTTTGCCACTCAATTTGAAGGGTAGATTTATCAGGAGCAACGACCGAGGCAGTGAGGTATGCATCGGAACCTTCCTGGACAGTAATCATAGTATCTGGTATTTTGATGGAAACTCCCTCTGTAGTAGGTGCTGGAGGATCCAGGTGTCGAAGGAGGTCTGGTACTGTGCCTTGGCCGAAAGGGATCACTCCTGCAAGGAGGAGAGATAGGAACAAGATAGCCATCTTGTCAATGTATCTGAAAAGGAAGATGAAGGATTAGTACATTAGTACAATTCCACCCAGTGGGGTTAGGAAAAGTAAGTTTAAATTCCTTTGTACAGTTTCAACTGGTTTGCATGCAACCATTTGTCAGTCAATTTATTGTTGTGAAGGAGTCTAACTTGATAGACTGCCGGACTGAGCTTGTTAACAATGGGGTAAGGGCCTTCCCACTTATTGGGAGAAGGAGTGGGTGGGATGTGCAAATTGAAGTACCATTACCTGATCTCCAACCTGCCAATCCACTTCTTGTGTGTGTTTGTCAAATTGTATTTTGGACTGTTGCTGGGCCTTGCCCATGCAGTTTGCAGCATACCAGTGTGTGTGTATGAGGTCTTTTCTGAGCTTTTCCACATACTGATCTACAGACACATGGTCTGTAGTGGGGGGTGTGTAGGTCAAAGACCAAGTGTTCAGGCAATCTCATTTGTCTTCCAGTCATTACCTTGAAAGGTGTAAGCTGGGTGGTGGCTGAGGGTGTACCCCTAATTGCCATAAGAAGTAAAGGCAATAGCGAATCCCAGGTCTTGGGATTGTCCTCAATGAATTTGGAAAGCATTTGCTTAATCCGTCTGTTGGCTCTTTCTACTTGACCTGAGGATTGAGGGTGATAGGGTATGTGGAACTTTGGCTGAACCCCAAGGAGTTCAAGGGACTCTTTCATCAACTCACCTGTAAAACTGGTCCCTTTGTCGGAGTCTACCTTGAGAGGCAGGCCCCACCTGGAGAAAATTTGTTCTACCAGGATTTTGGCAGTTGTTTTTGCGGTGTATGTCTTAGTGGGGAAAGCTTCAACCCACTTAGAGAATAAGTCGGTTACCGCAAGGACATACTTGTTGTTTCTGCTGGTATTGGTCAAAGAACCAATGAAATCAATTTGAATGGCATGCCAAGGGCCAGTGTGTCTTTCTGGTAAAAGTTTGGCATTTCATTTTGTAGGTATGGGATTGTTTTGTGCACAGACAAGGCAATTATCAATGTATTGTTTAACATCTTTGGTAATCCCAGGCCACCAGGCGGTGGTCTTGTGACGTTGGAGGGTATTTTCTGTCCCCTGGTGTCCACCAGTAGGAGTGCTGCGTACCTGGTGCAAAAATTCAGACCTCAAATGTCTGGGGACAACCCACAATTTGGTGGTAGTATCCTCTGGTTGGAACCAAATGAGTTTATCGTCAGGGATAAGTGTAACTTACCTTCATGCCTCGATATGGGTTATTGCAGGAGTCTTTCTTCAGTACCTTGTCAAGGAATCTGAACACTCTTTGAGTTCAGTGTCCAAATGCTGGGCTGCTGAGAGGTCCAGGGGAGAAAGATTCAGATTTCTTTTTGAGAGCTGCAACATGTACAGCTGCATTGGCTTCTGGATGATCCATCATCCAGACGTCCCCCCCTCGGGCCCCTTCCTTAGCAAGGGTATCTGCTGTGTCATTGAATGCATGATAGGGATCATGTAGGGAGTGGGCTTTAACCTTGTGTACATAAAGTTTGTGTGGGTATTTCTGTGCCAATGCATGTGTGTAGATTACCAATTCTTTGTATTTCACTGGACTTCCATCAGAGGAGAGAAAGGAGTTCTTCTGCCAGAAAGGGAGAAATTCTGTAAGGGAACAGCAAACCCAATTAGAGTCTGTGAAAATGATGGTATCCTGAGTTCCATGTTGGATAAACTCAAGTGCACAGGCCACCGCTGCCATCTCTGCATACTGTGATGAAGCTACACTACAGCGTTTAGATATCCTGACAGTGTTCCCATAAGGATACACCACCAAAACACCCATCCCTGCAATATTTCTCCTTGATAGTACGATGCTGAACCATCAGTGAAAACGTGGCACAAAGAGGTACTTTCCAGTATCTCAGAGGTGGCAGGGAGGAATGGACCCAGATCTGGGAGGTCAGGTGACTGCAGCGTACAGTCATGGGGCTCCCCCTGAAAAAGGAGACCATGAGCTAATAGAGATGGAACCTTGGTCTGGTGGACCTGAATGTCCCTATCCTGGAGGAGAAGTGACCAATGTGTCAGCCTGGTGTTGGAGACTGACCCATACTTCACTCTTTCTGAGAGCAGAAAAGTAGTGGGCGATGATTAGTGTTAAGAATCAGTGGTGAGTACCCAATGATATACAAGAGTGCTGACAGCCCAGTAGGTGGCCAGAAGGTTCCTTTCACAAAGGCCATACTTCTGTTCCACTGGGGTCAAGAGCTGCGATGCATATGCAATAGGTCTCAAGGTGCCATGCACCTTCTGGGCCAGCACTGCTGACATAGCGATGTCAGAGGTGGTACACTCCATATGGAATGGTAGTGTTGGATTGGGGTTAACCAGTGCTGGGGCGGAGGCCAAAGCCTGCTTCAGTGATGTCACAGCCTGGGTATGGACAGGGCCCCAATTCCATGGAACGTCCTTTTTGAGTAGATCATACAGAGGAGCTGCTTTCTGAGCAAAATCACAAATAAAATCTCTGGAATAGTTTACCATACCTAGAAACCTTTGAAGAGTTGCCACACTGGTGGGTAATGGCAAGTCTTGTAACCCCTGAATCTTTTTCCAAGTAGGGCCCGGCCTTGTCAGTTATTTTCAAACCCAGAAAGAGTACTCTTTCTGACATAATTGTGCTTTTGCTGGGTTGCATTTCAGACCTGCTCTCTGAATGAGAGTCAATAGTTCGTCCAAGAGATCCAGATGTTGTTCCTGTGTGGCAGTGGCCAACAACAGGTCATCTACGTACTGTAAGAGACATTGGGGGGCTGAGAAACTTTGTAGGGCATCCATCATGTGAAGATGGAAGAGGGATGGGCTATTATGGAATCCCTGTGGCAAGCAAGTCCACGTGTACTGTCGTCCTTCAAAGGTGAAGACAAACTTATATTGACTCTTGAGGGCCAATGGTAATGACCAAAAACCATTGGAGATATCCAAGGCACTGAACCATTTCTGATCTGGTGTTAAAAGTCTAAGCACATCTGGTGCCGATGCCACAGTTGGGGAACAACTGGGAGTAACCTGATTCAGTTTCCTGTAGTCAATAGTAAGACTCCAGATGCCTGTGGGTTTCTTCACAGGCCAAACAGGAGAGCTGGCAGTGGAGACACAGGTTCTGATTACTCCTTGTTTAAGGAGTGACTTGATTGTTTCTCGGAGAGAGGGTAAGGCTTCAGTGGGAAATGGATATTGCCTTTGTCTCTCATGTGCCAGGCCTGGCACCTCAATAATAGTATGCATTCTGCCACAGTCGTGCTTGTTAACTGCAAACGCTTCCAAATGTCGTTGCAGAATAGGTAAGAGTTTCGGGAAAAGTTCATGGTTCTTGAACAAATCTATGACGTCATACTCTTTGTTGTTGATAGATATTGTTGCCACAGCATGTGAGTCAGGAATTAAGACAGTATGGTATTGACCCTGGATCTGTATCAGCAGCATGTTCGCTAGATCCACCACACAGCCGTGCGGTGCAAAGAAGTCAACCCCAATGATACTAGGATGATCATGCAGCACCATCAGTTGGAAAGCATGTGAGGCCTTCAAATGGCCTAGTTCCACCGGTAAGGGTAGAGAATGGTATGCAGGTAGCCTAGTACCATCAACTCCTGACATATTGGTCTTCCATCCGGTAAACCAAGGAGACGTGTCAGGGTGTTCATCATGTAACACAGATACAGCTGCACCTGTATCTAACAAGACAATTAATTGGTGGCCCCCGACCTCGGCCTCGGTGCAGGGCCTTCCGTTTGTATCCAAGACCAGCTTGTTTACAATGCGGACTGGGGCCTGTAATTGTCAATCCGTATTGCTGGAGGCATGCAAAGGTTGGTGCTGACTTGCATGGATGACTTCACAGTGTTGCACTGATGCAATGTACGGAGGAGCTTCCAGGTTCAGGATTATATGGGCCTGAGAGCTCGTACTTCCGGTGTCTCCATGACCAGTAGTGGCATGGGTCGCCAGTTGTACTGCTGCAAGGGTCTGTGCAGGAACAGCATCCGCTACGGAGTGCACTTGCCCCAGGAGCTCCCAAAATTTTCGATTTTCTTCAGCTATCTCCTTGTATGAAGGACCCAATCTTTGTAATGGTTTCCCTCTGCCCTTGTGCCTTCTGTTTTTAGGCCAATTCCGGTTCCCACCCCAGTGTTGTTGTTGTTGGCCCTGTTGGGGGTTTTGCTGGGTGCTAGCTGGAGGGGTCGATGGATGTTTGGGCTGTTGTTGCTGGGCCTGCCCTTCCATGGTGTAATGTGTCGTGGTCCCAGAAGCGGGTTCCACGGTGGCAACCTTTTTGGAACCGGAACCCAAATCACAGATGTACAATTGATATACCCTCTTGGTTTTCCAAAGAATATCAGCAAACCTATCCGTATTTGGGTATGTGGTTGGCTCCACCTTCTCTCTTACAGCTGGGATCATGTTCCTAATGAACAAGGTCTTATATTCAATAAGATCTACATCTGCAGCTTCTTGTGCCAGATGCTTCCCTGCTCGGTAGGCCATCCAGAGTCTCTGGTGGTAGGTCGCTGGACTTTCTTTAGCATTTTGCTTCACAGGGTATGCCAGCATTACTCCAACCACACCAGGGCTGTGAGCAGAGATGAGCTCAGCTGCGACTTCTTCAAAGGTAGCGTTCCCATCCTGGTGAACTACTTCAGGGAGTTTGGCCCATAAACCAGGATCGATGGTCTGGCGTAGTATTTGGACCTGATATTCTGTGGCGAGGCTAAGCATCTCGCATTTAGAGCGCACCTTTTCCAAATGGCAGCTGAGATTGTCAGACGGGCTCATCCGACCAATGCTGTCAGCAATTTGCTGAACAGAGTAGGCCATTTGTAGGGGATTAGTCGGCAGTCGATCAGGCAGAGATAATGCGTCCCGTGCACCGTCCAATGCTGCGCGAGCTGCAGCTTCAGCTGCAGTACGAACAACACCTTCCTGAGTGTCAGATTCTTGGAAAATTTGTTGGATCTGACTTTTAATGGCTTTCATACTTCTTTCAGGAAGATGAACATTACCTAATGCTCTATCAATCATGGTTTCAATCTCTTGCCTGTCTTCCACGCTTATAATGGCTACCGGAGGCGCCATCAGGACCAGGCTTGGTCCCCCCCCATCATGGGCGGCGCCATGATGGCATTTCCCATGATGAGCGTCACAACGTCGTCGACGTATGACCTTGGGAGTTGTGGGCGAGGACCCGCCATACTGTGGATGGCTGGATGGGGAATCTGGGCCATAGTAGGGGCGTGACTGGGTGTTGTACTCTGATACGTCATCATCAGATAGCTCCTTTCTGATGACTTAGTGAAGGCAGGGCTACGCCCCATTGCCTTAAGTGCCAGCCAAAACCTCTCGCTGATGGCACAGTTTATCCATCTTAGCTTTACATTCATCATGATTCACACTTGCAACATCCATATCAACCTGATCCTGTTTTTGCTTCTGCAAAACACGGTACGTGGCACTCAATTCGCGATTGTCCCTATAGGCTATTTCTAAATCATTATGTACCTGGTTGATCTCGTCCCGAAGTTCACCCATTTCATCACTCAACTGCATTCGCAGCACTCAACAAATCATTCATTTGCACAACCTGACTCTTATCCTGTCTCAAACTTTCACACCCCTGTTTCAGAGTACACATTTCTTGTTCACCAGCCTGTGCGGAATGATGCAATAGTGCATCCTTTTCATTACGCAGAGATTGGAGTTCTGACTCCAATACTGCTGTATTCGAATACATTCTGTTTCCTGTAAACCCATCTCTTGCTTAAGAGATGCGATCTGCAGATCAAGGGTGCGAAACCTCGCTTCGGAGGCTTCCAAAGCAGCGTAGAGAGTGGCGACCATCAACCCCTTAGCGCAACGCTTATTGGTTGACCGTCATGTCTCTGCATACTGGGTTGAAATCCCCAGTACAGGGTTTTTGGATTGACTTGTGTCCCGTGCGAAGTCAGCCCATCCTCCATGGGAGGTAAGAAAGTTAGAGACATCGAGTCTCAGTTCTGTGCAGATATCTGATACTGTGGCCATTGTGTGGGAGGGAATGAAAATTCAAACTGTGAAAAAGACCGCGTGTTACGTATAGATCCACAACATGAGTACTTTAAACACAGCTGGGCTGCTGTATAAGTTGTAGGCTTGCAATTCAAAGCTGCTATGGAGTGGGTCGAGACGGCATCGACCACACCCAAAAAAAAGGTCAGCCAGACTTTGCAAGTATCTACAAACTGGTAGACAAAACGGGAGAGGTGTTACTGGAGTGTACACCTGCAGTCCCCGTGGGAAAAGGGAAAATGTATTGCAACAAGTGAAAACTTGCAAACACCAAATATCGCCTGCACACGGTCACCAATTTGTAAGAGGTCTGAACCTCACCTTCAGGTTCTTGACAATATTGGGAATGCAAATAATCACAAATAAGTTGCATTAGAGTAATAAACAAGTTTATTACTACAAAAGGGATAAATCGCAGTTGCCCTAAGCAGTTCTTACCAATACGAACCGGGAGCCAGTGCTAAGAGTTCCCTACACCTCGAGGTTTCTCTGTTGTCTCTTGGGATCTCTTGGGTCTTCGAGGTGTAAAGCCTGTGCATAACATTATATACCTGTGATAATTACTATAGTTACTAAAAGATAGAAACATTTCTAGCTACAGAGATGAGCCCTATTGGCTAAATTAGAGGTGGCTCCACGGTCCAAGATAACATTATATAATTCTGTAAAGTCATCAGTTTTAGAACAAAGACGCTTATACAGAGTCTTACATAACAAGGTGAAGTGGTGCACATCACCAAAGGATGGCAAAGTTGCCTTATTACAATTACTTCAAGGACAGGTGTCTTGGCATCTGACAAGTAAGAAATAGACAGAAAATACATGGTATAATATGTGTGCATTAGCAAGCAAAGTGGGTTACAATAATATGTATTCATATCCTGACATCTACTCTTGTACGGTAGATGCCCTTAGCCCTATGTATTAGTATAGCCTATGCCTAAACATTAGCTGTCTACGGTGTACCCCTGAGGGTATCAATTAGGGTGCAGGGACCTCATGTAACACCAGTGTGGCCATAACAGCAGTGAATGTATGTGTCTACCTGTCAATGGCAGTGGTCACATCCTCCTGCTGCCAGGCCACCTCTGCCAGGAGCAGACTATGGTCTCTGCTGTGCCGCTCCTCTGCCTGGCACAAAACCGCACTGAGTCATCCACCGCCATCACAAGCCGCAACTGCTGATCCACTGAAGCCTGGAGTAGGTGGCTGTGCTCATCAAAGAGGTCATCCACCTGATTGGCATGCTGTCCTTTGTGGTGTTCCTGGCCATGCTGGGCAGCACCCCTTGATGATGGGTGCTGCACACCAGAGCCATGCCATGACACGTCCACATGTGGTGCATTGACACTGTCCCGACACTGCCCCCTGTCTCCATTTGCTGACTGCTGGCACTGCCCATTTGGCCACCAATCACCATGGGCTCATCCGTGCCACCACAGAGGCTGCAACAGCCCCACCGGCCTGGATGCACACCAGTGCTGCCCCACTGGGGCATACAGGCACAGGCTGGGACTGTGATGTCATGCAGGCCTCCACGGCAGCACCACCCGCGGCTATGCCCATGCCATTTCCTGCTGTGGGACCATCCCGTAGCCAACACGTGTCACTGTCTGGGATGTGTGATCCATCATCATCGGTGCCTGATCTAGCACAAGTCTGTGTCTCAGCATGCTGGAGTCCATGGCTGCTGTCACGCTGGGACACAGGCAGGGCCTCATCCGCACCTGCACCACCATCTTCAGTCCAGACAGACAGGCAGGTATGTGGTGGTCCTGACCCTCGGACACCTGTTGAGGTGGATGGGTGCTCCTCCATGTCCAGGGCCTCACCCATGGTGGACCCACCCACCACCGCTGACCCATGTAGATGCTCAGGAGCTGTAAGGGAACACAGTAGAGTTAATGTCTCTGCCCTACCCTGTGGCATTCCTCCCACCTCCCACACAGTGGCAGCACAGGACCTACCATGCAGTGATGGGCTGTGACCCATCTGGAATCCACCACCTGGAACACCCTCTATGGCACAACATTGCATGCTGCCGGCCACCCGTTCCTCCTGTGGCGTCAGGTGTGGCACATCCAGCTGTCCACCATTGGTTGCAGCACGTGCTGCCCTGATGGCAGCCACCTTGTCCTTAATCCTCCTCCTGTCCATGTTGACCTTCTTTTTACATTCCCACATGGACTGCTGGTGGCTGCCATGCTGTTTCACGGCATGCGCAACCTCACCCCATGCCACAGCATGGGCCTCTGGTGTTTCCCGCTGTCCTCTGAGCAGCAGTTCCCTGTCGAGGTAGGCCTCAAACAGGGCATCTGATTCCACCCTGGTGAAGTTGGGCCTCCTCCTTCTCCAACGTCTCTGTTCCTCCTCTTCCTCATGTTCTGTCATTATAGAGCCTGTGGGAATGACAGGAGTTACCTTTGATTGTGCAGTCCCATGCATCTCCCACACACCACAGTTCACACTTCCAAACAGCATGCAACCCACCACAATAGACTGCAATACCAACCTATGTCCTCTACAGCCCCATGTCACATTTATATAGCGCAAGGCAAGCAAATGAGGTGAGGCGCAACTTTAAGTGGATGCTAATGCAGTGGCTGCACCATGGAATTGCTGATGAGCTGATTTGCATATGCTGGCTGAATATCGTGCTGTTGCACCTTGCGCAATTGTGTTGAGCGCACTCAGGCAAAGGAGCAGCTCTGTGATGTGCACAGTAGGCACTGCATGGCCCATGCTCGGGGTTCTGATGCTTGCCATCCTGTTGATGTGCTGAGCACGGGATGCAGTGCAGGGCATGGCCACCACTGTGCCAGTGGCATAATGCGCTGTTCATGCATGTGGCGCTCGTGCCCTGGAGCATCGTAGGTGCCATGGTGCCACAGCACGGTAGACCACTGCAGGGCATCACACACAGGCACCCTACCATGCTACATGCAGGGAGTCCCAATAGCACTGCGGTGGTCGGTGCGTGACAGACCCTTGACCCTGCAGTCAACCTTTGCCCTCTAGATGCCATGCATCCACATGGGTGCACCCCATCACACTGTTCAGTAACAGCGCAATGGGGAATGGCAGCTCTGTACCGAGCAGCATCTGCACAAGGAGGATGTGCACTACAGAGTGCCATTTTGTGATCCTGGCTGCACGAGAGATGGCACACAGGAGAGCAGCAATGTGGAACCCATTTGAACTGGCCAATCTGGTGGCCATTGTTGAGCCCCATGCTGGGGCCCTGTTTGGGGAGGACCCTTTAGAAAGGCCCAGAAGTGCTGTGTGGGAGGAGGTGGCAGAGGCACTGGAATAGGCCACCGGGATCACCCGCAGCGCAGAACAGTGTCACCACCACTATGGGGACTTCCAGCAGAGGGACCCAGATAGGCTGGCTCGGCTATGGGCATGCGCCAGGTGAGGAGCAGTGCCACATCCAGGTAGGTGCTCCATCCATACACTGGTATCATCCAGCCATCCGGGTATCATGGTGTGCATGTGTCCACCATGCAGGGGGGTGGGGGCCATCCAGTGTGAGTGGTGGTGTTGGTGGTGGTGTTGGTGGTGGGGTTGCAGCATGGCTGGGCTGTGCAGGATTGCACACACCAGGGGGGTGCCTTTGCTACTGGTTTGTACTGATTTTTCCCTCTCTGTGATTGCAGCTTAGGTCCTGAGGAGGGACGCCATGCCCATGAGGCACGGGCACAGTGAGAACGTGATGCTGCCTGGCAACAGGGATGAGGTGGAGGGCCCATAGTGTGGCAGCATCCAGCTGTTGCAGATGCAGGTGAGTGCCTACTTCCAGGAACTTTTGTGCATGCTGTGTTGAGGGGTAGACGGCGGGGCATGGCCACCAGCCCTTGACACCACCGATGTGCATGCCATATGGTACACTCAGCACTGTCCTGTGGCACTGCATGTGTGGGTGTGCATTGCTGGTGGTCCATGTGTGCATGGGTACATGGCTGTGCCACTGCCTTTGCACCACATAGCCATGTCACTGTACGGCCACGGTGGTGCTGTGCGGGACTTGGGTGGTGGGTGTGTGCAGCGGTCTGCATGGCTGTGTGCACCTGGGTAGGCAGGTCTTGTGGACATGGTCACTGTGGGTGGTCGCACACCATCACAAGCGGTGTGGCCCATGGCTGTATGCCATGCACAATGGGTGGGCTGCTGGGGTATGGACAGTCACACGTATTGACTCTGCTCCTTTGTCCTAGGTAGACAGTACTGGATGGCCTTGGAGAGAGGGATGCAGGAGCTGCTGCAGCTGGCAAGGGAGTCCCTTGCAATCCTTGAGAGACTGGAACGCACGGGGTCTAAAGGAGAAGGACACATAGGCACCACAGGAGAGGAAAGCAGGGCAGGCAATAGGCCCTCCATGCCCCTGGACCCAACTTACCCCCCTGGACCCACCCTCACGCTCCTCCTTCTTCCCTCTCCCATTTGTTCACCCCTGCCCCATGCCCGTCTCCACCTGATATGTGGCCCTCCCTCCCTTGTAAATACTTGTACATAGTTTTTTGTTACCTCATTTGAATATATGCATTTTGTTATGACAACTGTGGTGGTCTCTGATTTTCAGCGGGCTACAGGTGCTTGGCTGCAGTGCTGTGCATGGCATCAGGAGTGGTGCAGACATGGGCATGTGTGTGTGTGTCCAGCAGGCAACAGTCTATGGTGTGAGTGGGAGAATTGGTCACTGTCTGTGGTTTGCGTGTTATCTGTGCACTGGACACCTGTGTGCAGTGGTCCACAGTGCATGCACTGTGTCCATGGTGCCCCTGTCAGACTGTGCATGGCCTGTGCAGCTGACACCCTTGCATGTCTGTGCTATGCACGGTCTGCTGGCATGTCAGTGGTGGCTGTCCATGCTGGACAACCCCTGTAGCCGGCACAATGCCGGATTGCCTCCTGTCACTGGTATGCTGCACGTCTGCCTCGGGTGGCACTGTGTCCTCTGCTGATGTTGTCCCCCCTCCGTGCTGTTTCTTATGTCTGTTGCAGGGGATGTGCTCCACTTGTGCTCCTGCCACATGCTGGTGGCGTACGGATTCATGGTGCATGTGCAGGGTGGCTGGTACACCTGTGCCATTGAGGGGTGCTAGCCATGGGTACACAGCTGCTGTGGCTGCACACCAGTGGATTTGTTGCCCCTCTACTGTGTCCCTGTGTTGGTGTGCCCTTGGGTATGGGTGGGTGTTAGTCCATGCACTGTGTTGCATCCTGTGTTGCGCGTGCTTCCATGCACCACTGTGGGCATCTGTGTTGGCTGTTGGGGCCAGTGCTGGGATGGGGTGTGTCCTTGGGAGGGTGTGCAGGGTGCTGTACCACTGGTGGTGGGGTCCAGGGCAGGCCCTGTTGCATGAGGAGTACCTCGTGTGCCGAAGCACGGTCGGTCTCTCAGCTGTACTTCAGGGTGGCCATGCAGGGTGGCACTGTGTATGCAGTTATTGCATCAGTGGCTGCTGCCACCACTGCAGGGTGCTCATGGGGGGCTGCCTTGAATGGCTCCATGGTGCAGAGGGTTGCATTGTCACAGTGGGGGTGGTGACATGCATGGGGTGTCATGCACTGTTGCGCGCTGATCCTGGGCAGGGTGTCTGGGGATCGCTGTGCAGGGTGTGCTCTGCATTGGTGGGATGGTGTAGCATGGGGTGGCCAGACCTCCTTGTGTTCTGGTCACAGCTTGCCAGGGGGTGTGCTGGGGCACCATGCCCCGGTTGTGGGATTGTTGCTGGTGTCCATGGACTGGTGGTTCTTGCAGCTCTCCTCAGGTTGTGCGGTTCATGGGGTGTGGGGGGCAATGTTTGTTCTGCTGCCTGCTCCTCTGCCCATATCTTCCATGGGTGGTGAACCCCTGCATCCTGTCCCTGCACATCCCTGGTTGTGCTGATGCGCTGCTACCCTGCTCCACTGTGCATCCCCGGTTGTGCTACTGTGCATCAGATATGTGCCACTGCGCATCCCTGGTTGTGCCATGGTGCAGTTGGTACGATATTCAGTTGTGTGGCGCAGGCACATCTTGGCCTGCACAGTTTGAATATCACGATGTTGCACATAGGCACACTGAACTTGCGCCTGCTCCTGCTATTGTGCTACTTTGTGGTGCAGTTTGACTATCTGGGCCTTAGTCTTTATGTAATATGCCCACCAATGCACAGACACACACACACACACACACACAGATTGCTTCCTCTGACTGAATAATCAACATCTGTTTTCTTTATCAAGCAGTACTACATTAATTTTTAGTTCAACTTACCTACTCTTATAGGTAGGTATGTATCTTTTAGCTATCAATACATACAGTATGTGTAGCCTTGTCAACCTTTTGACTACTTCTTAGTCTCTACATATCTGTTCTTAATTTTATTTACCCAGTGGTCTATTCTTCCAATCACCTCATCATCATCTTTCGTTACTATTAATCACCTCATCCTGCACTTAATATTCAAAATAGCCCATAGCCAAGTTATTTAACTATCACCAATTTGTTGCCAATTATAACTAGAATCCAGCTGGTTGCTAGTATTGTAGTATCCCCATATACTCACTAGGGGCCACTTCAGCTGTTTAGCAGGTTTTTTCCCTTATTTCCCTCCTGGTAACTAGTCTTCTACAGCTGTATCCAAAGCTACCCCCCTAGCACATAGTGCAGGTGATAGCCATAGCCATAGAACTGCTTACCCAATTTAGCACTCATCTACTCTTCATCTTTGTATCCCACCTGTCTCCCACTAGCTATCTTCCATTATTCTCAGCACCCACTAGGTTTCAGTATTCTGTTCAACATTCCTCTTACTCTGTTTCTCTTATCTATGGCAAAGTTATTTATTCCAAAAACTGCCTCCCTCTTCAAACGTCTTGTCATTCTTGGCTGGCATAATTTTAGAGTTACAAACTTTTAACTGCACAATTACTCAAGAAGTTACACAAGCATGAAATATTACTATGTGGAACAACATATATACACTCAGGAGAACTTGTAAATTATACCATATCAAGGTGCTGTGCAAACCGTCAGATAATGTAAAAATATATTTTATTATATATTATGACATGTAATGTAATGTATGCACTTTACATGGTTTTATAATGATGTCAAAAGCCTAGCAAAATAAGGACTTAACTGAATAAATGCAATGGAGTATTAGAGAGGTATGACAATTCTACATAACCGGGCTTCAAAGGGAAACCTACATACACAAGTTTAAACCCCAGTCTAGTATTCTTTACCTAATTACTGTAGAACCAACAGACCTTCATTTTGCAGCATGCAAAACCCACCATTCCCTCTTCCATTATATGTGTGTGTTTTGTGTTTTGTAGCTGAGACCAAATAACATATGTTATATGGCCTCCCTGAATGACTTGTTTGGCCAGGAGACAGTAAACTTGTACTTGGAATGAAAAACTGAAGGCAGATAGGCAAATTAAGTCAGTTCAGCATTAAGGGCAATTTAGCTATCTTTAAGAATTATTTTTTTAACAGTGCATGTACATCAAGCCCTGAACAATGACACAAATATTAGCATGTTTGAAGATAAAATAAATACACTTTCAATCAGTGTGCTTGTGAGTGTGTGGTTGCTTGTTTTTGTTTTATTCCATAAATTCCACTTGATTGGGATCCAAATAATTTTATTTTGGGTATTTTCTGGTTGTGCTTCTAAGAGGATAGATATTTTTATCATTTCAACATATTGCATGATTACTACCTTTGAGATCTCACGAGAACGTGTTTCAGAGACCAAAGTACTGCACCTACAGTTTTCAAAAGTGATGGACACAGATACAAATGCATGCTGCTCTTACATCTGTGTCCTCCTGCTTGCATCCAGGCAACCCTGCTGCTATTTTCAGAAGTTGAATCAGTTTACATCAAAACATTTTATACTTACCACCGGTTAAGTGATAGCCATGCCCTGAATAACAGCATGCCATTTTCCAGGGGGCAAAGACCTTGTCAGAAGGACATTGAGGAGGAGAAGGCAGCAGTAGCAGTTGAGTAGGTGGTGAGCACATTCCTCTTATTCCTCTTATGTCCAGCTTATGGATATATAGATGCTGGAACTCAACGTCAGGAGTAGCATTCTTCTTCTCCTCCGAATAAAACTGCTTTGGTTGGTACAGCAATAGCAGTTACAATAAAAATTTATGAAGGAGTGCCATTTAGGTGTTCACTGTGCTGCCATCTCTATAATGATGAGAAGTCCTCATGATCCTGAAGTGACTTGACAGTGGAACAGTCCCTTATGAAAATAACACCAGCAAACTTATTATTGTGTCTTCTTCATCCATTAACAGCAATCACAAATGATAAAATGCTCTATGGATGGTTTGGTAGATCTCATTTGGTTCTAGATTTCTGCACTGGTACATAACAGTCAGTGACCCACTGAAGTACACATAAAGTAGCCATTGCAGAATTGTGATGTAACTGGCTGAGTGATAGAACACAGAGGGTGGTGGTAAACCGTGCTCAATCCGAGGAGAGGGGGATGACCAGCTGGCTGCCACAGTGATCCATGCTGGGGCCAGTCCTCTGTAATGTCTTCATAAGTGACATTACAGAGGGGTTGGAAGGGAAGGTATAACTCTTTACAGATGACACTAAGATCTACAAGAGGGTCGACACTCCGGGGAATGAGAAAGGACCTATACATGATTGAGGAGTGGTCATACAAAGGTTCATACAAAGGTATGAGGAGCTAAAGAGAGGTGATGAGTCCATAATGTCCTATCTGATCACCATAATAAGTTGGTATCTTTCAATCATTAATAAATGTGTCTAGCCTGTTTTTGAATAGTTGTTCTTTTTCACTAATAACAATGTTTAATGGTAGCTTATTCCAGGGATTTATTACTCTCTGGGAGTAAAAGCCCTTACTTCTCGAAGTGTGAAAACCTTGAGCCCTAAGCTGTAATGGATGGCCTCTAGTACCCAATCTATCTTCCTTAAGTTCAAAGCCCATTTCATTCAGTAGGCATTCATCCTGTATAATATCAAAACACAGCAGTAAATCTCCATGAATTCTTTCGGTCTCGAGTGACATAAGACTTAAATGTTTTAGCCGTTCATGATATGATAAATGCTTTATATCATACACTAATTTTGCAGCTTTCCTTTGGATTTTCTCTAATTTGTTGATTGTCCCTCTATTTAACAGCCCCCAGACCGGGCTACTATAGTCCAATAGTTGTCTAATATAGTTTCTATACAAGGGCATAATTCTATCACTACTCCTACTCTTAAAATGTTTATCGCTTGCGTACAGTACCCTGTTAACTTTTATAATCTGACTTTCACAGTGTGTATTTGAAGTCAGCTTATTGTTAACTATCACTCTGAGATCTCATTCTTGTTCTTTTACTCTTAGTGGTACCTCTTCTACCAGATATGTAGCTGCATTTGGTTGGTTGCTAAGATGTAATATGCAACATGATCGAGAGTGTGGCAGCTAAGATTCTTTGCAAAGAGGTGCAAAATCATGCATTTGGGACACAGAAATCCAAGGGAGGAGTACAAGATGAGGGGGAGGTACTGCTGGCTACCAATCATGAAAGGGACAGGAGGGTAATCATATCTGAAGACCTAAAGGTAACCAAACAATGTGAAAAGGCTGTGGGGAGAGCCAGTGGGATGCCAGAGTGCATAGGGAGTGGTATCACCAGCAGAAAAAAGGAGGTGGTTATGCCACTGTACAGATCATTAGAAAGGCCTCATCTGGAGTACTGCATCCAGTTCTGGAAGCCACATCTTTGGAAGGACATAGACAAAAAAGAGGCAGTCGAGAGAAAGGCAACAAAAATGGTGCAAGGACTGCACCAGAAGTCATACGAGGAAAGACTAGAGAACTTCAGTATGTATTCCCTGGAGGAGAGGAGAGAGAGGGGGATGTGACCAAGACATTCAAGTACCTCAGGGGTATAATAGAAACATAGAAGTTGTCAGCAGATAAGGACCACTTGGCCTATCTAGTCTGCCCATAAACCCTTGTATTAGACTACTGCTTCTGACCCACCCACTGCTGTACCTTTATGGGTTCCCCTATGCCTGTCCCAGGCATGCTTGAATCCATCCATAGTGCTCACTCCCAACACCTCCTGAGGCAGACCATTCCATGTGTCCACTACCCTATCTGTGAAGAAGAACTTCCTCACATTCTCTCTTAACCCCCCACCTTCCAATTTCATATCATGCCCCCTCATTCTTGTGCTCCTCCTGCATTGGAAAATGTCTCCCCCCTGCACCTTGTTTATATCCTTGAGGTATTTGAATGTTTCTATCATGTCCCCTCTTTCCCTCCTCACTTCCAGAAGGAACTAGAAGGGGGACAGGATCAGATCTACAGTACAGTAGCTTCTTGTTTTACATTGTTTTTCATGGATTCTACTTGGTAGAATGTTTATTTTCTTTCTTACTACTAAGGGGCTAGCAGGGTATTGTTTGGGGCTGTTGGAATTTTGAAACCTGTTTTGGTAGCTAAAAGTGGGCTCATTTGTTTGGTTTACGTGTGTGGCAGGCTGCATTTGTAGGCCTATTTCTTCTCTTTTAAACATAATTGGTGTAATTTAACTGGTCTGTTTCTTTGAATTGGAGACCTATATCTTATAATTCCAAACCTATTTTGATGTATTGTTGGTGAAGCTGTTTGAATTGGTGTCCTGTTTCTTTGGGTAGCAAACCTATGTTGGGGCTTTGAGTAGAATTGATTCATTGTTGCTGGCTTCACTAGCTGCAAAGTTTTGAGTGGGGGAAGGGTGCTAATTTGTCTGGCCAGGTCTCACTCAGCAGGGAGGCAGAGCTGAATCAGGTGTGGAGTCAGTGCTTTGGCTTCTCAGAAGGAACTAGAAGGGGGACAGGATCAGATCTACAGTACAGTAGCTTCTTGTTTTACATTGTTTTTCATGGATTCTACTTGGTAGAATGTTTACTTTCTTTCTTACTACTAAGGGGCTAGCAGGGTATTGTTTGGGGCTGTTGGAATTTTGAAACCTGTTTTGGTAGCTAAAAGGGAGCTCATTTGTTTGGTTTACGGTGTGGCAGGCTGCATTTGTAGAGGCCTATTTCTTCTTTTTTAAACATGATTGGCGAATTTAACTGGTCTGTTTCTTTGAATTGGAGACCTATATCTTATAATTCCAAACCTATTTTGATGTATTGTTGGTGAAGCTGTTTGAATTGGTGTCCTGTTTCTTTGGGTAGCAAACCTATGTTGGGGCTTTGAGTAGAATTGATTCATTGTTGCTGGCTTCACTAGCTGCAAAGTTTTGAGTGGGGAAGGGTGCTAAGTGTCTGACTAGAGGCCTCAGCTACCTGATTGTTTCTGGAAGACTTGGGCTGGTCCACCCACCCAAACCCTCACCCCACCACCCCTGGTCAATTATTCCCTTTGTACCAGGGGTTCTGACATCACTTCCTCAAACAGGCAAAGGATTTGCACCTGTCATAACAGAAGCAGACATCCAGGAAAGGAACTGCAGCAAGTGAAGAGGTGACTGCTCTCTCAGTGGAAGGAAGTAAATGCAAATCTAGGCGCTTTCATATTACTACTTCACATAGTTATTGCATTGGGTAAAGGAGGAGGTAGGAGTTGAAGAAGGTTGTGCAATGGCTACTTAAAGTATTTTTAGTGTGGATAGGAATATAAAAGCAGTTGCTCAACATATCTAAGCGTGTGCAACAAAGGAGGTAAGGGAAATAAAGAATGTTTTGCACTGATAGAGGGAGTGGGGACTTGGGGAGTGTTTGGTATCCTGCATCTGGAAGGGTGGGGGTCGCTGGTTGGCAACGACAGCAATGGGTAGGGTGGTAGGCTGCAACAACTGAGGCACCAATCTTTAAACATTGCCTGGAGAGTGGGAGGATGTTTAGTGTGCACAACATAGAAAAACTTAGAAAGGAGATTGAGGGTCTGCAGGAGGAACTAAAACAGGCAAGGCAGATTGGGGTGGGGTTTAGCCCAATACTGGAGGGAGGAAGAAGGAGATGAGGGAGGCAATTTAAGCCAACAGTGGTGAGGAGAGGGTCAAAAGAAGGGAAGCAGAGACAAGGGGCCCAGGCCAGAAGAACGATTGTCGGGAAACCAGGTCAGAGACAAAAGTCAAATGGAAGGAGGCAATAGGGACTTGTGAGGGAGGCGAAGAAGTGGCAAAAAGTCATGGAGTGGAAAGGAGAGAACAGGTTACTATGCAGAGAGAGGAGCAGGCATTTGTGAAGGATCTTCAGAAAATAGTTTTGCACTGCTAGAGAGGAAGAAGGTGGAGGAGGAAGTGATGAAGTGGGGAGAGTAATTGATAAATGCCTGGACCAAACTGGGTGGGGAAGTTCTGCTGGAGAACTGCAGCAAGGGGTAAAAGGGCGTAATAATGTGCAGGAGGAAGAAGAGGCTGGAAATGAGGGAGGGAGATGAAAGGAAGCAAGCAGGGAGTAAGAGTGGAATCTTAGTGCTGGGGGACTCAATACTAAGAGGAGTTAGGTGGGTAGCAAGGGGGAGAGGCATAGTCGCATTTGGGTGGAGGCCATGCCAGGAATGACAGCGGAAAGGGTGGGACAGTCTGTTCTGAAATATGCTAGAAGGGGTAGGGACAAGCCTCATTTAATTATACATCTTGGGACAAACGACCTGGCTGACAAGACAGTGGATATAGTCCAGAGGAGGTTTGAGGAACTAGCACAATTATGTGAGGGGGCAGGAAGATCAGTAACTTTTTCCGAGATACTTCCGGTGCCAAAGGCAAGCACAACAGAAAGCTGAGAATAGAGGAGTTTAACAGATGGCTAAGAACCTGGTGTTGTGCTAAAGGGTATGGGCTGTTGGGGGGGTGGGGAGGACTGGGAGGACAGTAGTCTCTATGCCAAGGACAGACTACACTTGAGTGAGGAAGAAGAAAGTGTTGAAGCAGAGGATGGAAGAATATATAGAGGAAGTTGGGAGTTTAAACTAGGAATGGGGTGGCAGTTGGGGAGAGATATGCAGAGACCACAGGTTGGGAAATCATATGAGCTTACCCCCATAACAGTGACAAAGGACAAATGGCAAGTACTATTGGTGATGCTAGGAAAGGAGGGCAGGATGGGAGGAGGGAAAGGGTGGAAGGTGGTTACCCTTAATGCTAGAAGCCTTGGGAGAAAACTGCAGAGTTGCAGGTTCTCATGGCAGAGGAGAGGTGGACATTGCAGCCATCACGGAAACATGGGCCACCCAATATAATGACTGGGACCTGTCTGTACCAGGGTACAGGTTATTTTGTAGGGACAGGGTGACTGGGAAAGGAGGGGGGTGGCACTATATGTGAAGGAAGGACTGAAGTGTGTAAGGGAGGAAGGGGAGGAGGGTAGTACAGAGTCACTTTGGGTGCAAATCCAGGATTCCAAGAATAGGAGTCTTAGAATGGGAGTGGTGTACAGGCCACCATCTCAGATGGAGGAGTTAGACAGGAACTAGTGGGACAGATCAGGAGGACCTGCGAGAAGGTAGTGTGGTGATTGTGGGGACTTCAACATGCCAGGAGTGGACTGGAGCACCCCAACAACCAGGAACAGAAGGGAGCAGGTACTGCTGGATGCCTTCCAGGACAGCTTCCTGCTGCAAATGGTCAGTGAACCAACCAGGTTAGGGAATACCCTTGACCTTGTGCTGGCAAATGGGGACTTTGTGAGAGAACTTACAGTGGAGGAACCGCTGTCAGGGAGTGACCACCACTCAGTGTGGCTCACATTGGATATGGGCAAGGAAGGAGTGGAATCTGGCACAAGAGTGCTGGACTTCAGGAGGGCCGACTTTGGGAGGATGGGGGAAGTGGTAAAAGGGTAGCTGGCCAGAATTCAATCTAGTATGGATACTAACCAGAGATGGAGCTCATAAAGTTGGGGATAGTGGAGGCAACAAAACCTGCTGCAAGCCCAGAGCAAGAAGGCTAGGGCTAAGAAACCGAGCTGGTTGAGCAAGGAGGTCATGGAAAAGTAAGGAGGAAAAGAGCTGCCTTTAGGAAATACAAGAAAACAGGGAGGGGAGGACAGAGGGAGTACTTGACAGAATCGAAGGAGGTGACAAGGGCAGTAAGGGGAGCCAAAGCATCACGGAACTCAGGCTGGCACAAGGCATTAAGAAGGAGAAGGACTTCTTTAAGTACATCAGGAGAAAAGGAGCTGTAAGGACCACATAGTAAGGATTAGGAAGGAGGGGTTGGGTGGAAGCAGAGTGCGATAAGGCGGAAGCACTAAATGAGTACTCTGCTCAGTATTTACTAAAGAGAAGAGGGGGTGACACCCAAGACAGGAGAAATGGCAGACGAGGGGGAAGTGATGACAGATGGGGAAATCATGGAGGCAGAGTTCGAGAGGGTTTGAAGGCACTGAGGGTGGACAAGGCGCCAGGCCCAGATGGCATCCACCCCAGGGTACTGAAGGAGCTGGCAAAAGTCCTTGCAGGACCTTTGGCAGACCTATTTAATGCCTCACTACATTAAGGGTGTGTACCTCAGGACTGGAGGATGGCTCATGTGGTGCCCCTCCATAAGAGTGGCCCCAAGGATGAACCGGAAAACTACAGACCAGTGAGCCTCACATCCATCGTGGGTAAGCTAATGGAGACTATCCTGAAGGAGAGGCTGGTGGCCCTCTTAGAGGCCAAGGACTACAGGACAGTAGATAGCATGGCTTCATCGTGGCCGATCCTGCCAAACCAACCTGGTCGAGTTCTATGACTGGGTAACTAGGCAACTGGACAGGGGACATGCAGTGGATGTCCTGTATCTGGACTTCAGTAAGGCATTCGACTCAGTGCCACATGGAAGGCTGGGAAGGAAGTTAGTAGGCACAGGGGCAGGTGCAATGCTGGTGAGATGGGTAGGAAACTGGCTGCAGGGAAGGCAACAGAGGGTGGTGGTGGGTGGGGAGCTCTCACCCAAGGGCAGTGAAGCCGGTGTCCCACAGGGCTCGGTGTTGGGACCAATGTTGTTTGGGATATTCATTGCAGACATATCATGGGACATCAAGAGCAAGATCAGTCTGTTTGCTGATGATATCAAGGTTGGCGCAGTGGTGGATGACCTAGGGGGATGGCAGGGGTTGCAGGATGATCTGGAAAAGCTTGAAACCTGGTCAGACACCTGGCAACTGGGCTTTAATGCCAAAAAGTGCAAGGTGATGCATTTTGGGATGAAGAACCCAAGGAGGACTTACCAGCTAGGGGGAGTGCAGCTAGCCCAGACAGAGGAGGAGAAGGATCTAGGTGTGCTCATCACAGGGTCAATGAACAACTTGGCACAGTGTAGGAAGGCAGCTGCAAGGCCAACAAAATGCTGGGTTGTATTGCAGGGGATATCCTCGAGGAGGAGAGAGATGATTCTGCCACTGTATGGGTCATTGTTAGACCACACCTGAGTACTGCAGTGCAGTACTGGCGTCCGTATCTGAAGAGGGACATTGTTACTGGAGGAGTGCAGCGCAGGGTGACAAAGATGATCAAGGGTCTGGGGACTTATCATACGAGAGGAGGTTGAAGGAGTTGAACATGTACTCACTGGAGGAGAGGAGAGACAGGGGGACATGATTGAAACCTTTAAATACATGAAAGGAATAAACAAGACAGGTACAGAGGGCTGTTCAAAGTAAGGAGGGAGGGCCACCAGGGCCATGATATGAGACTGGAGCGAGGAAGGTTCAGGAGGGAGATGAGGAGACACTTTTACAGAGAGGGTGGTGGCTGGGTGGAATGCGTTACCTGCAGAAGTGGTATGCAGTAGAACAGTGGACTGCTTCAAACGAGGATGGGACAGGACAAGGGGGAGGGTTAATGAAGGGGAAGGGTGGAAGGGAGGGGCAGCTGCAGAATAAGGGGTGCTAGCTGCACATTCGAGCAGACTTGATAGACCTCTAGGCCTTTATCTGCTGGCAAATTTCGTATGTTCGTATGTTCGTACATATTGAGGTTCCTTAATCTCTCCTCATAAGTCTTGTGTTGCAAGACCTGTACCATCTTAGTCACCCTTCTCTGGACTGTCTCCAGCCTGTTAATGTCCTTATGTCCTTATGAAGGTGTGGCCTCCAGAACAGCACACAGTACTCCATGTGAGGCCTGACCATGATTTTATATAATGGCATCACTACCTCACTCCTGCTGGTGATACCCCTGCCTATGCACCCCAGCATGCCACTGGCCCTCCCAGCTGCCTTAGCACTCTGCTTTGACATTTTCAGGTTGTCTGAAATAATAACCCCCAGGTCCCTTTCCTCCTTTGTAACTGTCAGCAGCTCCCCTGCCCCATCCTGTAGCTTTCTCCATGGTTTCTGTGTCCCACGTGCATAATTTTGCACTTTTTTGAATTAAACTTCAGTTGCCAGTCCTCAGATCATTTTTCAAGCTTCCCCAGGTCCCTCCTCATTAAGCAAGGTACAGGAGGGTAGCATCTTTCAGAAAAGAAAGTGTACAAGTACAAGGGGGCATGATATGAGGCTAGAGGGGGGTAGGTTCAGGGGCAATGTGAGGAACTACTTTTTCACAGAAGGAGTAGTAGATGCTTGGAACAGCCTATCTGGGGAGGTGGTGGGGCATAAAATGGTAGGGGAATTCAAGAATGCATGGGATAGACATAAGAGTACTTTCACAATAGGGAAGAGAGGGTAAGCCGCAAATCAACTAAGGTCAGTGGTATTGCATTAAGTAGGGAAAAGGGGCAGTCTAGGTGGGCCACATAGTCCTTATCTTCAGTCACCTTCTATGTTTCTATGTTACCCTGGAAACTGGTGTAGCCACATCAGGAGGAATCATAAGATGAGGAAAATGAATTTTCATTTTTGTACAGCAGTGACTCACACTCTGACATCAAAAGAGGCACATCATTGAAATTTAAGGATTACAAAAAAGTCTACCTGGGTGTCCAGACAAGGAATAGTGCAGGCCTGTAAACATTGCCACAGTCTGGCCGGCATTGGGGCCCTTGGGAATGAAGAAGAAGAAAATGCTCTTGTTGATTTAACTTATTTTGAATAATCTCAGTCATGTCAGACCCTTGAATTGTTAATGGTTCTGAAGACACAACTGTGGACCGCAACAATGGCAGCTAGCAGTCAAGGATCTGGGGCCTTGGACGACAGAGCAGGGTATGTTGCTGGCATGAGGATCTAGCAGCTGGTCATCTTCTGTCTTGACCACAGAGTCTAGCAGCTTGTCACCTGCTGCCTTGATTGCAGAATCTCACAGCTTGTCACCTTCGAGGCACTGGATAGGGCCTGAACTGAGGACTAGGACCACACATTCACTCATCCACGTCCAGGCATCCCCTCCCATGGCAAACACCCAGTGACACCAAGCTGTAGCATCACCTGGTTGACTCCCCAGTGTGTCCCTTTGGTAGTGACTCCTATTTGTAGCAAAGGGGTTGCACAGTTCCTGTGTCTTCTCTGGGCCCTAGGCACAGACTCTTCTGCAGATGATTCTGGGCTGCTCCAGGCTGAACAGCAAACAGTCTCTTAGTGAGCATCCCAGCTTTCAAACAGCAGGGTTTCAACAGTATTATCAGGCTCCCCAAAGACAGGAACTCAGCAGGCTTTTCCTGGCACTGATTCTAGTCTATGGCAGCTGCTTCAGTCTCTGGCACAATTCAGTCTCTGGCAACCCCCAGTTCAGTCCTTTTGCTGGCTTTCTCAGGATGCTGAGGGAGTTATTACCAAACTATCTGGTCACTCTCAAACTGGAGCTTACAGATGCTGAAGAGCTAGGCAAGTCTCCCAATCTTTGGTTGTGGAAACCTCAGGCTGACTTCCAAACTAGTTCTGGTCACTGACTGTATGCCCTCCTCACTCTTTGAAAGCCTCAGGAAAACTGCCCCTGAGCTGCAACTCTCCTTGGGGTCTCAAAGAAGGAAAAACAACTTCTGATTGATTGAATGACATTGTCAGGCTTTGAAATGAATGTTTATTAAGTTCTCTCAACACCTGATTGGTGGGCAGTATGGGAGCCAAGATATTGTCCATACTTCCTACCCAGGAGCCATAGCTGCAGTCCTCCAAGGCTCCTAGAATACTGACTGGCTGGTAAAGGGGTTAAAGGCTCACAAGATGGCTTCTGGAATCACAGCTTACACAATGCCCCAACTTTTGATTTATTTTGCAGCCAAACATTATTATTTCAACTTTATTTGCCCCCAGTTTTCATTAACAGCCCCTCTGCCCTATTGTCTGGTGGTAGAGTAGGGCATTAAAAGGGCTTCCTCTGCCTGTTGCTTGTGCTGTAGTGCTAACTCCCATGGCACCTACGCAGCAGACAGAGCCATTATTTACACAGCAGCAGCAGTTGCACTTAAAGGAACAGGCACCTTTAAGCACCACAACACAGTCTATATTTTAACTTCTCCTACCCATCCTGCATGTTCCCAGGCTCCGATTAGCTGTCCTGGGGTCAGAGCACATGGATGGGAAAAATTGCACAGCTCCAATGAGCTGCTTAATTTGTAAACACCATAGCTCTGTTCCATGCATGCGCACCCCACCAGCTCGAACATTTGCGATGTGAGCCGCCTGGCGGTGCATCTGCCCTTTTTCCAAAATGGGCAATTTAATTCTTTTAGACACATGCTTCTCTTTTACCCCTTCACAAGTAGCTAACCCTGGGGTCTGGCAGGAGGCATGGAAGAAAGTCAGAGACCCAGGACAAGGCAGTAGACAAAAACAGGAGGAGGGCAAGGTGCACTGGTAAGCCCCAACCTTGGGGGAGTTACATAGGAATACAATATTCTGTGAGCAATCACTTAGAAGTTGAACAATTAAACAAGCTGAAAAGTTTAATTTCTAAGTTTTGATTTTATTTACAATATTTGAAAAATCATTTAAATGTTGTGGTTTGTTTTCAGTTCTCTCTTCTGTCATTGTTAGTAGGTAGTGAAGTAAACCCTAGCCCCCATCCTTTATCAGTCGGGTATGGTACACCTTGGAAGGGGTCCCATGGGTTCAAACTAGTCCATTTAAATGCTTGCAGTTTGGTTCTTAAGATGTAGAATTAAAGACAGGGGCTTCTTTTTACAGGCTTGACATTTTGGGAATTTCTGAAATTTGACTAAAGCCTTCAGACCCAGATTCATTATGTGCATTGCCAAGGTATAATATTGCTCAATTAAATATGATTAAGAATAAAAAGGGGGTGGTGTAGCCATTTTGTATGAAGAACATTTGGATGCAAAGTTAATATCTAGCAATAACCAAGCTGATACTTAAAGTGAATGGCTTTTAGTCATATTGATTCTAGGGGGTAGGAAACACATTTATTAGTTATTTGTATAACCCTCCTCAAGTTGGTGTTGATGGCTTGACTAATAGTGTGGGTTTTGTTGAAACATTTCTATAGCACATAATTTTGTAATAATCTGTGACTTCAATTTAAATTGGTTCCTGGAGAAGAGTCTTAAATTTGGGCCTTTGATAAAAACTATGCAGTTATCCTGTTTGATTTCTTTGCCTAATCAAATATGGCTAATTCCAATCATTATTTACTTGACTGGATCCTCACAAATGGAGTAGATAGGGTTTCTTTTTCTGGAGTGCTAACTGATGTTTTAGTGACCCGCTGCCTACTTATTGGTTTTGACTTACAGTATATGGCATCTAGAAATCCTCCTTGCTTTATGACTTCTCCTAATTTTGGTAATGCTAACATTGGTGATCTTCTTGCGGCTGCAGATGGGATAGATCAATATTTTTTTAGACTGTATTCTTTCTGTGGACTGTGCTCTTAATTATTTTTATCAGCTTCCCCTCATCAAGGAATTTTTTCCTATGACAAGGAAAAGATTGAGAAGACTATTTAATAAGTGGTTTACTAAGGTGCTAAAGGTGTTAAAAAAGAATAATTTGGCTTGGTCAACATGAAAATTCTCCTTCCCACTCTACTCATGGAATATTAGAAGTTTATAATTCTTGTGAATATTTAACTGCAGTGTATCTTTAAAGTCCAGTTTTGTTAAACACCAACAAAATGAAAGTTGGCCTAATCCCAAATGTTTCTGGGCAAACATCAGTTCTCTAGTTAATCCTAAATGAAAGAATACTGTTATGCATTTGCTTGTGGACGAGACTGCAGTTAATGAGCCTGGATTAATAGCTGGGTTGTTACTGTAAATGGAACATTTACTGATCTCTCCCAGTATAATTCAGCTTCTACTTATAGTATTTTTGAAAAGGATGCATCTCTTGATTGTGGGTCCATTATTAATTCCAGTGACTCTCATTTTTATTTTAGGAAAATTCCATCTTCCGAAACATTTAAACTAATTCTCATTCTTCCATCTAAAAGTGGTGATGACAGTGATAGGTCTGACTCTTGTCTTTTTTTTTTTTTAATGATAGCTTGTAAAAATGCTTCACCATTAGAGGGACATTATCAACCCCCCTTAGGCCTCAAAATGTCTTTAGTTTAAAAAACTCGTTATGATTCACATTCTGTAGAAATTTATGTTGTAGCTGGTACTGTATTTTGATTCTGATTGCTTCTTTTCTTTTCAAAAGTAAAAAACAGACAGCCCACCATACTGGTATTAGCATACAAAAATGTGTTTGTTTCCTGTCCTTGATAAATTCCCACTGTGTCTTTCCTGGACTTCTAACAAACCACCACACACTCTAGCAACTCATGATGCAGCAAGAGGAGAGGAGACTATTGCATCATGAGTGACTGCACTGTTTGGGGGTGCTCCAAATGTGCATCAAGTATACAATCAAGCAATCAAAACTTGATTTAACCAGGCAGAGATATCATTGAGCAAGCTCATTTTCAGGATGGTCCTGGTAGAAGGGAACAGAGCAAGGAATAATACAATGGACACTTAGTGCAGGCTGATATATACAGTAAAATAATAGCAACAACAACATTGGCTAATACAGGGTGTGTACATTGTTAACAATTGAAATTAAGGTTAACACCATAAGGGTAAATCAAGAATCTGAAACAAAACAAAGTTGGGTATCATTACACCAATCTCACATATTTCAGTTCAACTAAGAGGAGAAGAAGGTAAAAACAATCAGCAACATAATTCATTTTAGAGAAAGCAAGCAATGATAAAATGCAAGGTTTCAGCTAGAAATAATATGATACAAAAAGTGCTGGCAGTGTCTCTTTAAGTGTTACATTTTTAACATGAAACTTGTTATTGACTTTCAATCACACAAAGAACATCCTGATTCAGTACAAAAAACATATGGTACATTACTAGGTATGACTTTCCAAGTGCTAAATGAAGAATACTGTTAACACATGAGCAAGAGAAATGTATCACAACTATAACAAATGTAGTTCATACAAAGGTTCATACTACTAAGCTCTGTAAGAGCAACAGAATGCAGGGACACCCCAGATACTGCCACCTCCCCCCCCCACCACCACCACCATTATTGCAGTGGTAGTGGCTTATTCCAGTTTCCCTCCATGTAGCTGTCTAATTTTCCCTTAAAGTCAGTTTTATTTTTAGTATCAATTCAAGAGGGAGACTGTTCCATAAGCCAGTTACCCATTGTATGTAAAAATACTTTCTCTTTTCACTTTTAAATATCCTTCCTTTAATTTGGAGTGGGTGCCCACTAGTCCCAATGTGATCTGGTTCAAATTCTAAATTTAGCTGATAATATAAAGGTTGAATTATTAACAATGTCAAATAGGAGCAATAAGTCCCCTTTTATTCTACATATTTGCTGAAGAATTAAGTTGAAGTAGGCTAGTCTGTCTCATATGACTGATCCAACTTGACCTAGTTCCATTTGGGTTGCTTTTCACTGTACCCCTTCTAATCCATGGATCTCATTCTCTATGTAGGGGGCCCAGAATTGAGTTCCATAATCTAGGACTGGACACATACAGTATAGTTCATTAGATAAGACAGGTACTTTCACCTAGAACTCGAACATTCAACTACAGTATGTAAACATAGGTACAGAATTTGATGGCAGATAAGGACTGCTTGCCCCACCAAGTCTGCCCATTTCCCCACCTAATGGATAAGTTGCAGATCCTAGCTAACCAACAGCCTGCTTCTTCTTCCAACCTCCACCCCCGAGAATTGCCTTATGTCTGTGCCATGCATTCTTGAATTCCACCACTGTTTTTGACTCCACAACCTCCTCAGGAAGGCTGTTCCATGCATCCACAACCCTCTCCATGAAAAAATACACTTCCTCACATTACCTCTGAGCCATCCCCCCTCTAGCTTCAGATTGTGCCCCCTTGTTCTTACATACTTCTTTTTCTGAAAGATGCTATCCTCTTGGACATTGTTGAGTCCCTTGAGGTATTTGAAAGTTTCAATCATGTCCCCCCTCTTCCTCCACTCTTCAAGGCTATACATATTAAGATCCTTAAGTCTCTCTTGATATGTCTTCTGCTGCAGACCCTGCACCATTTTAGTTGCCCTCCTCTGGACTGCCTGCATCCTATGTCTTTGTGGAGATTAGGTCTCCAAAATTGCATGCAGTACTCCAGATGGGGTCTCACCAGTTGTCTGTACAGAGGGATAACAGCTTCTTGTTTTCTACTGGTGATGCCTCTCCCTATGCATCCCAGTATCCCACCAGCCCTACTTACTGCCCTCTCACATTGCTTGCTCACCTTTAGGTCATTTGATAAGACTACCCCAGGTCCTTTTCCATTTTTGTTGTTGTTAGTATCTCACCCCCACTGTGTACTCTTCCCCTGGGTTTTTGTTTCCCAGGTGCATTACTTTGCACTTCTTAGCATTGAATCTAAGCTGCCATACATTTGACCATTCCTCCAACCTTGCCAAGTCCATTATCATCCTTTCCACCCCACCTTGTGTATCAACTCTGTTGCAGATCTTTGTGCCATCTGCAAAGAGATATACTTTCCTTCCAGTCCCTCTGCAATGTCGCCTATAAAGACATTAAAGAGGGCTGGTCCTAGTACTGAGCCCTGCGGTACCCCACTAGTAACCCCCCTTTCTTCAGAGAAGACTCTGTTTACTATTACCCTCTGTGTCCTGTCCTCCAGCCAATTTTTCACCCAGGCTACCATCTTGGGACCCACTCCCAGGCTGGCCAACTTGTATATTAATCTTTTTTGTGGGACTGTGTCAAATGCCTTGCTAAAGTCTAGGTAGGCCATGTCTACAGCCCCTCCCTGAACTACTACTTTGGTCACCCAGTCAAAAATATCTATTAGATTCATTTGACATGACCTTTCCGCTGTGAATCCATGCTGCCTTGGGTCCTGTCCTCCTCTGGCCTCTAGATGCTCAACAGTTCTTTCCTTCAGAAGTGATTCTATCATTTTCCCAATCACTGAGGTTAAACTAACAGGTCTGTAGTTTCCTGCTTCTGCCCTGCTCCCACTTTTGTGAAGTGGAATCACATCTTCCCTCCTACAGTCTTCAGGTACCACCCCCCATTCTGCCATGATTTATTAAAGAGCGTAGTCAGTGGCGTCACTAGTTCTACTCTTAGTTCTTTTAGAATTCTGGCATGAATCCCATCAGGCCCCATTGCTTTGTCCACCTTCAGTTTTAAGAGTTCTTTCAGAACCCTTTCTTCTGTGAAAGGGCTGGTATCAACCCTCGTATCCAGCGTGTTTCTATTGTTTGGTTTAGGTACCTCCCCCTATTCATTTGTGAATACTGATCAAAAGTATTTGCTTAGTATCTCTGCCTTTTCACAGTCACCATCTGCCCACACTGTCATACAGAGAATGCAACCTATGACCAGCACCTACAGTATAACAACAACATGCTACAGAGCCTGAGAACATCATCTATTCAAGCAAAACAACAAATTATAGGTAGTCACATGACCCCACATTATGTGTGACATCCAGGAAAGTAGTCCAGTGCAACTTCATTGCAGGTAGCCACCTTTGTAGGCACAACTCCTATAGTGCAACTCCACCCAGATTCTAGGACAGTATACTGGCCTGGTGGAGTTACCCTTAGGTGGCATTCCCATCATCATGTGGTGGATTCTGTGGTTGTGGTAAGGGTACTGAATAAAGATGAGAAGTAAGAAAGGATTACAATTTGGTTGGAAATAATTGTTTTTTGTTCAAGAGCCAGCAAGGAGAATCTCTCAAACTGAGCTAACTTGGCTAGAGAAGAGTGCCAGCTCAGTAATAAGGGATATGTAGGCCAAGCACCTCATTATCTGGTGTTTGGATTCCATCATTTCTGACAACAGCCATTGCTGAGCCGCTTTGAGTAGCCTGGCCACTTCAGGTGCTGATGCCCTAGCAGCACCAAGGTCAGAACTGGCATAATGGCAGACAGGAGTATCTTGGTACAATTCTCCAGCACCCTAGGCCAGAAGTTATGCAGTAGTGAGTATTCCAACAACACATGGCAAATACATGCCCTGATTAGGCACACCTCCAACACTTCAAATGTGACATGACCCCAAAGCAATGGAATACTATAGGGGTATGGTGCCATCTATATAACATCTTGGATTGTATCAGCCTGCCTTTGGCATCCCTATATGCCAGTTGGGCATGACCCTGGCATTATTCCCAGACCTTAGGGGAGGCAGGGCATGGCAGTTCATGTCTTTCCCAGTCTAGCCTTTGTTTTTCTGACAATTGGGATGATACTACCAGTATGACTGGATACGCTGTGCCAGACACCACGGTGAGTTTAGCTTCAGGTGCCACACACCTCTGTAATGACTGCCATGAGTCATGGGGGGGGGGGTCCTTGTTGAGGCCCTGGACAGCTGTGTAGATCTACAGGTATCTCCAAATGTCAGACCAGGTCAAACCTATCTGCAAGTTGTTGATATGACAGGAGTGTAGAAGAATCTGGCATGAGGAGGTCCCCTGAGTATTTGCCTTTACCTTGCCCTTATCTCCTTGTTTTCCCAGTCCTGCCACTTTAAAACCTTGTTCCCCACTTGAATCCTAAGGTTACTCCACATGTACATCATTGTGAATGGAGGGCCCCACTTCCCCTTAGGGACTCCAGATAGGGCCATACATTTATTCCAGGCCTTTTGTGTTTCTGCTATGGTATGATCCCCTCATACAGGGGAGATTCCTTCCCTGAAGTAGGCTAGGACAGGATATACTCGACAGGTCTTTTTCCCTAATCTGGTTTCTTATGTGGAGTCAGCACTGATGGAGGCCAGCCATCTGACTGACTGTGCCATCCTGTATGCCACTAAGTAGCCTTTAAATCAAGGTAACTTCCAGACTCCCTTGTCTCCAGTGTGCCCTGAGTTTGGCCTTTCTGAGTTTGGGGGCTTTCCCTCTCACAGGAAGCAACCCGCCACCTTTTCAAACTTTTCCAATAACTTGTTTTTGAACTGTAATGATATAATACATAACACATATGCAAAATTTGGTAGGGCAAACATGGAAATAGCTTCTAGCTTCCCCATCACGGTAAGATTACTCTTTTGCCATCACCATGATTCATACTCCAGTTCTGTAATAAGGGGTTAGATGTTAGAGGACACCAGTGAAGTCCAATCCACTGTAGTATTAATACCAAGATAAGAAAACCTCTTGCCCTCCCAAGCAACCTGTCTCCCTTTATAGCAGTCAATGGTACATGTCCAGTTCAGATACATCATAGAGATTCTGCTCCACTTATCCTTTAACCCTGATAGTTTAACAAAGTGATACAACTCCCTCATAGCTGGCGAAGAGATCTTGTGGGTTCTATAGTGCTAGCAGAATGTTATCTGTACATGTGTTGACAAGGTAGCTGGACCTGGAGACAAAGATAATCTCAATGTCTGTGGTGTCTAGCTACTTTATGGTGAGTGGCTTCAAGGCCAACAGAAACAGCAGGGGGGGCATGTGCCAACCATGTCTTGTTTGCATCTGTAAGGCAAAGGGTTGGGAGAGGACTCTGTTAGTAAGCACCTCTGCCTTAGGCTCCTGAAAGAGGGAGGATATCCAGCTTCTTAACTGGGCCCAAAGTTAAATGCCTCCAGCATCTGATGGGATAGCCCCACTTGACAGAGATGAATGTTTTTGTGGAAATTCACCACTAAGGATGCCATTGGGTTGCCCATTGTCCTGGCATGTCAAATCAGGTTCAACAGAAACTATGTTCTCCCTATCTGGAACCCAGACTGAGTGTGATGAGTGAGGTTGTGGAAGGCCTTTACCAGTCACATTGTCAGTGTGTTAGCCAAATTTTTGGTGTCTGCAGGTATAAAGGGTATGGGACGATAGTTGGTACAGTCATATGGATCATTGACTTTCTTAGGCAACAGGGTGATGCTGGCCTCGTTCATGATGGAGGCAGTTTGATGCTGGCCTGTGCTTCCTGTAGAGCAGCTGTGGGGAGGGGTGGAGGCTATCTGTTCCAGGATCAACTAATACAGATCTAATGTAGAGCTGCCCCTACCCGGAGCTTTGCCTTTGGTCATTTCCAGTAAGACCTGCTTGATCTCTACCTCTGTCAGGGGTCCCCACAATAATCTAAAGGCAGCTGCAAGATCTGAGTGGATCCCATGAACTCTGAGATGGGTGAGGAGTTCCCATGCTGCTAAATACAGAGTGTCTCACATTACCCGTGCATGACTGCATTTATTTCATGTAAAGTTGTTCCTACAAAGCCATCTAGCTTTCAAAGGGCAAGTATCTGAGAATCAGACTGTTGTTTCCAAGGTCTATAGGTGAATAGTTTGTCACCCTTTTTGCCATAGATATGGAAATATAGAATTTGTTAGATCAGGATTGCTTGGCCCACCCAGTCTGCCTATTTTGTCCCTGCCTTTTCTGTCACCATAGAACCTAACTGATCTTCAGCTACTCTCCCTACTACTTTCCTATCAAGATTCCTTTGTGCTTATCCCATGTTTGTTTGAAGCCCACCACTGTTTTCACCCCTCTACCTCAACTGGAAGACTGTTACAGGTGTCCACCACTCTTTCAATGAAAAAGTACATCCTCACATCCCTCATAAATGTCCCCTCTTCCAGCTTCACTGCATGCCTCTTGTTGTTTTCCATCTTCTCTTCTGAAAAATGTTCCCTCATGTATTTTATTCACCCCCATGAGGTACTTATAGGTCTCTGTCACGTGCCATCTCTACCTTCTGTCCTCCAGACTGTACATATTGAGATCTCTCAGTCTCTCCTCACAGGACTGATGATGCAGCTCTTTTCTTTCAAAAGACCAAAAGCAGTCTCTTAATAATTTTTCAGATTTGGATTTTATTGTTGCCCCAATGTTTCACCAAGAGGATTCTTCAGGGGACTTAGTATCTACAAAATTTAAAAAGATAACACACAAAATTATGAATTATTCATAACCTTTAACAATGAATAATAATGTTTTTATACAAATAGGGTAACTCATCATATCTGCTAGTACTAAAAAATTTCACTACACATTACATTATAATTTTCTCATGATTGTCCTAAAATAAATGAAAAAAACAATTTTTTACACAAACATTTTTTCCATCTTCATACATTCAATCCATTATCAATGCAGTATATAGGGTGACTCTGTGGCATAATATCAATTATCTGAATTCAAACAGAATATCCCCCATAGCTCAGCCCTTCCACCTTCCTCTTACAATGTAATATAGTCTTTACTTAACTACACTTAATTTATACATATTAATCTTCAAACGAATTATGAAATCACTTAATTTTACTGTACTACTTAAGCTCCATTGTTGCTATACCTCTTGCATCTCAGCCTAGCAGCCAGTCTTTCAGAAAATAGAAAAACACCCCTTCTGTCACTGCTTGAGAGGGGCAGGGCCTGACAGTCCCCAATGCATATTCATAACTGACCCCTGTATAAGCAGGGCTGTAGGATGCCAGACACCTGTATATGAAAGCCATGCCAGACTGGGATGCTAGCCAATTGTGTGGATTTTAATCCAGCATAAACCTTTACTAATGTTCAACGTTTCCACTCCAAATCTTTAATGCCAATAAATAAATTAAATTAAACATGCATTTAATAGGCAACCAGTACATAGACATTTACCTTTCAAAATTACCTTTTAAAAAAAAGTGGACTTACCCGGTTACCAAAACTCAGTAAATAAAATATAAATAAAATATTTTCCAAGCCTACTGTAGTTCAGATCTCAAGTAAGAAGCCAGGCATGACTGCCTGACAGCCATAAAATTCCTGAGGAGTTTGAATACTGGTATCAGTTTATCCTTGTTATTCATATCCCATATTTCTGCCCCATATGGCATCTGTGATATATACTTTCCTCTAATTGCTTCATTAAGTGGCCTTACTGAAAGGCCACCATAAAGACAATTACATTTTCCCAGGGCAAGGACTGATTTTTGTGCCGATGTTATATTTTTATTGATGTGCTTTGTCCATAGCCCATTACATGAAAAGGATATTCTTAAGTAAAGGTAAGAATCTGTGACTTCTACTTTATGCTGGCCTATTCTGCAGTGTCCTGACTTTTCTTTACTACCAAAGATCATAACCTGTGTTTTTACAGGATGTAGTTTTAGTTCTTTTACTTTTAGATCTAAGAAATCTAACTTTTTTTGCAGTCCTTTTCTAGATAAGGCTAAAATGCTAACATAATCAGTGTATGCTAATGCTAGGCAAGGATGGTCTATTATTATAGGAGAATCTAAGTCAGAATTAGCCATATCTTTCAAGAGTTGATCTATATAAAGGCAAAATAGGGGAAGGGCAAGTACACATCCTTGCTGTACTCCCTTATTTGGGGAAAAGTGTGTTTGAAAGATGACCATTTACTCCTAGGTGAGCTGTTGCCCAGGTGCCCTCATGTATGTTTTACATTATGTGCACTAAATGGGGAACAATGCCTCTCTGGATCATAAGGGTCTAGAGTGTATTCCATGAAATGGTGTTGAAAATCAACGAGAAATCCACCAACAAAGAAAAAAGATTTTGCTTCTGTAATGAAACATATTTTTCAATCAGATGATGACGTACGAAGCAATTGTAGAATACCCTTTTCTAAAACCTGCTTGAAATTCACTTACATCACCAGTTCAATCTGTATTCTTAATCCCGCCAATATAATTTTGGAGAATATTTTTGAACTAACATCTAGTAAACTTATTGGCCTGTACATGGCTGGGTCTGCTTCTTTTCCTTTTTTGTGTATAGGAATAATTTCCACTGCTTTCCATGTTGGTGATATGAAATTTTATAAGATGCATTTATTAAATAAAATTTATTAAATAAAATAGTCAGAGGTTTACACCATAAGGTAGTATTACATATGTATACTTCTGCCGGGATAAGTTCTGAGCCTGGAGCTTTATTTAATTTTAATATCTTTATTGCAAGGTAAACCTCTTTCTTCATTACTCACCGTACAATCAAAAAGCCAAAATGTCATGCAAAGCTGATTTCCCAGGGTTAAGACTACCTTTTCCTGGGTGGTAATTTGCACCATGCTAAGTGTCGTGCTAAGTCACGCAAAACCACTTTGTGTGGCACTAGTCACTGAATATAGCATTGGGTTTCCTGTAGTCTCTGGATTTATTTACCCAATCAGTGACCTCTAGAGTCACATCCAGAAAGATCAAACTGTTTTTTCCAAAATGATGTGAAAATGTCAAAATTAAATCATTCAGATTGAGCCATTTGAATAAAGGCAGTAACTTCCTCTTCTTTTCCATCCCACACACAGACCACATCATTAATATAGTGGAACCAGTATTTTATGTGGCCTGTGTGGGTTGTTTTGCATTGCTGGGCAATAGGCCCAGATGGGATGCATCCAAGGATAATAAAGAAGCTCAGAGAGGTGCTGGCTGCACATCTGAGCGTCCTGTTCAACTACTTATTGGAGATGGGAGTGGTCCTGAAGGAGAGACAATGTAGTCCCACTTCACAAGAGTGGTAGCAGGGAAGAAGCTTGCAATTACAGGCCAGCCAGGTTGACCTTGGTGGTGGGGAAAATAATGGAATCACAGCTGAATGGAAGGATAATGGAATATCTTGTAACCAGCAGATTACAGGATCTGAAGCAACATGAATTAACTGGGGAAGGGGAGGTCATGTCAAACAAATCTGATAGATTTCTTTGACTGGGTGACCAAGGAAGTAGATCAGAGTGGAGTGGTTGATGTGGCCTACTGAGATTTCAGTAAGGCCTTCATCATTGTTCCACATAGGAGACTCATAAACAAGCTGGGTAGCCAGGGAGTGGGTCCAAAAGTTGTAAACTGGGGAAGGAATTGATTGGGGGATAGGCGATAAAGACTGGTGGTAAATGGAGTTCACTCTGAGGAAGGAAGGGTGACTAGAAGGGTGCCACAAGGATCAGTACTGGTACTGGTTCTGTTTAATGTCTTTATTAGTGATATTGCAGAGAGGCTAGAAGGGAAGGTGTGCCTTTTTGCAGATGACACTAAAATCTGCAAAAGGGTAGACACTCCAGGGAGGGGACGGAAATAATGAATAGGGATCTAAGAAAGCTTGAAGAGTGGTCAAGAGTGTGGCAACTAAGTTTCAATGTGAAGAAGTGCGAAATTATGTACTTGGGGCACAGAAACCCAGGGGCAGAGTACAAGACCAGGAGAGTGGCATTTATGACCACCCAGTGGGATGTTAGGGTACATAGGGAAATGTATCACCAGCAGAAAGAGGGAGGTGGTGATACCACCATATAAATCATTGGTGAGACCTCATCTTGAGTATTGTGTCCAGCTCTGGAGACCATATCTCTGGAAGGACATAGACGGAGTAGAGGCGATCCAGAGGAGGGCAACTAAAATGGTGCAGTGTCTGCACCAGAGACCCTTGGAGGAGAGACTAAAGGACCTCAATATGTACACCCTGGAGTAAAGGAGGGAAAGGGGAGATTATGCTAAAGACTTTCAGATACTTAATGGGTATAAATAAGGTACAAGAGAGAAGCATTTTTCAGAGAAAAGATGCTTAAGAACAAGGGTGCATGCTATGAAGCTGGAGGGGGTAGACTCAGGAGAAACATGAGGAAGTACTTCTTCTCAGAAAGAGTAATGGATGCTTGAAACAGCCTCCCAGCAGATGTGGTGGGGGAAAAACTGTAATGGGATTCAAGAATGCATGGGAAAGGCATAGGGGAACTTTAGTGGTTAGGGAAGGGAAGGCTAAGCCAGAGATCTAGTAGAGTCTGTGGTATTACAGTAGGTTGGGAAAATAGAATGGGCTGGCCAAGCGGTCCTTATCTTCTGTCAGTTTCTGTGTTTTCTGGATTGAATACTGTGGTGTCCTCCCACTATCCCAAGAAGAGATTTGCATTTATTTTATTTAGTTTGTGTGGACCAGGTAGGTGCACTAGACAAAAGCATTGCCTGTTTTTAGGAACAGCCTGGGAGGGTTACATGGAAAGTGAAACAAATAATTACATATAAATTATGTACAAATCACACTGGTTTAGAGACATCAGACATGGTACGTACAGAAAACTAGAGCAATACATAACAATGGAACGGTACAGGGGGTATAAGAAAACAACCAAAATAAGTGCTACGTACAAGAGATATGGCAGATAATAATGCTAGAAATACAGCACATCAGGTACACGAGCATTTATCATATGATGGAACCACAGAGGCCCCCATCACTGTATCACAGACCTAAATGTAGAAATCATTGTCAAATTAAAAATGGATTAATATGAAATATAGTGCCTCCATTATAAAGTCTATGGATATTACAGTATTTAGCGTGCTCATTCTTGGAATATACTCACACCCTCTTATGCCAAAATTATGCTCAATTGACGTGTATTCCACATCAGTCCCTAAGAAGGCATAGTTGTTTTCCCAAACAATTTCTTGTATTTTCTCAAGAAGATGCGTAGTATCCCAAATATAATGGGGAAGTTCAGCTGCACAGGGTTTCAGAAAACAAAAATTGATTAAGTGACACAAGTTGTCTGTGGGGAACCAATACCCAAAACTAGGGTCTCCCTTTTGGGTTAGACACAGATTTGTGAATTTTTGGTAATGTATAAAAGGTTGGTACAATAGGGTTGTCCTGACAAATATATCTGAACTCATTCTATGTTATTAACCCATGGGCTTGATCTTCAAAGCCCAGAGAATGCCGTAAGTCCCTCATGCGCTGATTGTTTGGTGCATCGGGCTTGCGACATTCTCCCAGCTGATGATCAGGATTTTCAATCCCTAACACCAAATGCTACAAGTTAGACCAGCTTTTTCCTGATCTAACTTGTGCCTTTTGGGGGGCTCTTTTTATGGAGCTTGAGCCAAATCTTTGGCACAAGTTGCCATAAAATGAGGAAATTGTTGCAATTTATTTATTGATTTTTTTATTTATTTAAAAGAGATTTACCAGGAAAGACATATTGAGCCATGAAACTTGTTTCCAGCTGTGATGGAGGAGGGGGTATGGGATAAGAGTTCTTCAAAGAATGGTACTTGTTAAGGTTAGCCTGAGTGCAAGTGGACTTATAAGACTTCCATGCCAGTTCACGTGCATGGAGGCAGGCCAAGAATTCAGCCGAGATCCGGGGAAGGTGCAACTGCGCCCAATGTACTAAAATCAGGTGCAATTGCATCAAAGGTGTTTGGAGCTGCTGTGCCAAAAATGGTTACGATGCAGGGCTTGATACAAGCCCTGCATCATCTTTTGAAAGTCGAGCTCTATCTCTTTAGCTGAATAGAGTACACTCATGAGCTGTTTTTGGAACTCTGCTGTGGGGTTTTCCCTCAGTTTCTTACAAGTTGTTTGGACTGACAACAAATCCATCACAAGTTTGTGATAGAAATCCTTAGTCATAAGCAATGTGTTCCTACCCTTGTCTGCAAGTTTAATGACCAAGTCTTCCTTTTTGAATAATTCTTCCCAAGCTTGTAATTCACTTCTTGTCGTATTCCTGAAGACAAAAGGTGGTTCTACAGCCATTGGTTTCTCAGCCTTTTTCATTACCACATTCTCATAAGTTTTAATACTTTTATTCACACATGGAGGAAAAAAGGAAGATTTTTTCCCTTTAATAACGTTCTTCCAAGTTCGTGAAAACAGCTTCCTGTGTCCTCCCAAAGGGGTACTTCATGACTGGAGACAGATCCTCTATTTTTTGCATAATGTTCTGATAAGATATCCAGATTTATCAATCTTGGTCAGTTTTTTCTGATGCTACACTGAGATTTATACTTTGAGGAATTAATTCTTCCATTTTTTTCTCTTCTTATTTATTTATTTATTTGAAAGGTTTCACCAGGAAAGACAACATGAGCTGAAAACAACTAGGTTCCAGAAGCGTCCTGGGGGAGGGGTTACAAAAAGGGGAATGTGCAAGCAAAACAATCAAATATGTACAGTGCACTCAATCACATAAAGTGTAGTACTAATACAATGACTGCAATACAAACAGTGCGAGACAAATGAAGGTATAGTAAAAAGGAGTGGTGCAAAACACAGTGAGGTCACTGACATAATCAAGCAACTTCAGGTACTCCAAGGTAGCAGGACATTATGCAGATAATAGGATACAGGAATGTAGTATCAGTAAGCATGTGCCTGATGGAGACCACGAAATAGCAGCTGCACACAGGGCTACTAAGTGTAGTTCCAGTGTCAAAAAGACAGACCTGAGCAGTTGCTAAGTGCTAAAAATGGATTTGAGAAAGGGGTAGCACAAAGGGCAGGGGAGGGAAGGGGGAGAGGAGAGGAAACCCAGGAGAGATCTCCTTCAGGATGCTGTGAACCCTGGCAGGAAAGGAGTAGGGGAGGAGGCCGATCTGGATGCTGAAATCCTGCTAGGAGGCGGACCCAGTGGAAAGGGAAGGGGAAGGTAGTTGTGGGGGAGGAAAGGAGGCAGAAGATGTGGGTATTAGGAGCAGGGGGCACCAGAGGTGATGTAGAGATGGGGTGGGGTGGAGATGGAGAAAAGGGAAGGTAGAGAGGATGGTGGGCTGAGGCAGAGGGTGGTTGAATGGGAAAGAGGTAATGTAGGGAGGGGGGAGTGGGTAGAGAGGAAGGAGAAGAGGCATTAGGTGGATTGATTAGGAAAGGAAGGTATTAGGTGCAATTACAGTAATGAACAGAGTGCTTACGGAGAAGGGAGGAGAGTGAGTGTAGGAACTGTGCAGAGTGAATTTCGAGTGGGAGTGAGTTCCAGATACGGTCTTCTTAATTGTGCTTTGGCTGCATTCATCCCTCCTTCCTCAGATACTGGCAAGTCCACCAAATATCCCATATTGGTAGGAGATTGTCTCAGAAAGTGGTCTTTCAAATGTAGTTTTTGAAAAAATTTATAAAGGTCTATTCTAATTTGAAAGATATGCGGGCAACATTAAGGGACAAAAATCATTTTCTGAAGACAAATATTCGTGGCTCTGACAGAGTAACTGAGGTTAAACTGACTATTTGTGTTTCTTTTGTTTCTCAAATTGTAATGTACCTCTTATACCCCTCTTCGTTTTGTTTTCCTTTTTCTTATTGTTCTGTTGTCTTTTATTTTATTGTTTTTGGTTTTTTTTTGTCCAAAAAAGAACCTTGATTTTGCTTAATATTTTCCACTTGAGAACTGGTTTCAGAGTCAGAGACAATGGTTACTTTCTTTTTATTTTTTTGGGGAGGGGGGTCCTTAGACTCATTTATTTCTCTTCCTCAAGTGAAAATGCCCTCAACCATTTGATCTGGAGTACTTTTCCAGATGAAAATGTTATCCCTGTGGCAAAACCAGTGTTATCTCTTTCTAGTTTGTTTCTTTCTTTTAATTACTCCATCTTCATATTTACTGAATTTATCACTCAAATCCTTGTCTAACTTTTCAAACTCTGGATGGCTTTTAAATTTGGAAATGTCTTGCATGAGTTTACTTACAGTGTGTTCTTTCGTAATTCACTGCGTTTTTTAGTATCCTCTTTAATAACTAGAGCCACAAATTTAAGACCACACTCTATAGCTACTTGTTCCCAGGCAACTCTTTTGTTAAATTCCTCTAAACCACTTGATGGAATAGTCGTTACATGGAGACCTATGGGGATTTGCTTCTGCTCCAGATACATTTGTAGGATGGCGGTATTGTATGTGACATTCACCTCTGAAAATAGAAGTCTCCCCAATTTTATGAATATTAATTTCAAATCCTATGTCTCAGCCTGCGTTTCTTCAAGATTTTCATCTACACAGAATTTTGTTCTTGTGTGGGTTAAATGTGTGTTTAAATCTACAATCCTGGTATTTAAGTATAGAGCGCTCCAGATTACTACTACTGCCACAACTTCCTCCTGGTATATTTATATTTTAAACCATTCAAGCTGTTCTGAACACAAAGGCATTTTTCACACACTTTAGCAGCAGTTGCTCTAGCCATTCCTTAGAACCACTCCTTCACTTTTTTTTTTAAATTCTTTTTTCCCTCCTGGTTACGGTCCCAGGAGCCTCTCTCAGGCATCCAACCTGAATCCTGCCCTGCCTGAAGTCCCCTCGGTCATTCCTTCCTCCCATCCACCCTGCCTCGCAGCTGGCACCCCCTGGCTTAACCCCTTCAGGGTGGGGTCGCCCCTCCTACCTTGGGTGCACTTGCACACGTAGACTCCAGCTGCAGACATGGACCCCGGGTGGAGGATCTCTGACGGTCGGCCAGGTTGTGCCTGGCAGTGGGCATGGTGATTGGTGCCATTGTCTACCCCTGGGACCAGGATTTTCTGTGTTCTGTGGTTCCACCCCTATGCGTGGGCACGCTCCAATGCTTCTGGCGCATGGCAACCCTGCCTGTGTCAGCCACGCTAGTACATGCTGCCTGGCTTGCTACAGTACCCCCGGTCTCCAGCGGAGGTCACTAGCTTGCTGAGCCAACTCATCCCCTTGGTCTGGGGAGGAGAGCAGCACACAGTCGCTCAGACCTCAACACTTCCCCTGCCGATCCCTGGTACCCGAGTCCATTCCCAAACCCGGGTCGCCGGCGCAGCATGAGGTGTGGCATCCAGCGCCTCAACCCTCAGTGCCACCGGGCCAGCCACTCCTTCACTTTTGAAGCCAGGGTTTCTGAATTCCCAGTCTTGCATGTGCTAATGCTCTAATTCTGAAAGTAACAGTTCCATACTGTCCAGCAAGGACCCATATGGATGATATCTCCACAAAAAATATCCAGTACTGGCTGTGTATGAATGGAACATTTATTTCCTATTGTTTGAAACACCTGTGGTTCAGCGTGGCTGCTAGTCCAAGCACAACTGACTTTGACTGTGGTGTTGGAGCCAGAGATGGAGGTCTGCTGGCCTCAGAGTAACTGTAAGGAATCGATCAGGGTCTATCATTTGTTATGCAGAGCTACAGATTGTGGCTAGTGTAAAATAGACTAGGCCATTATGCCAGGATTACAAATGTAGGGGTTTGCTACACATTGTCTGTTTAATTTAAGTACACCAATGCCAGCCAGCCACATGCAGTGTCATTGGACCTACACCACTTCAGCACCCAGGTACCCATGGTTTTCCAGGATCTTCATAAGACTAGGGGTAGCTAACTGGTACCAGTGGAGATTGTGGTAGTGGCCCAACAGTACAGTCAAGCTCAGCATTGTGATTGGTTGGGGCGGGATATGCTATATTTTGGGCCCTTGCTAAGCAAGGCACTGGAAAACAGCCTTGCGAGATACTTAGTGGTGCTGAAATACATTATGCCTGTGTTAACCCATTTCTTCCCCTTGGACCTCATTCCTTTGTTATTTGTTTGCAATGTTGTTTTTTTTTTTTTTTTTAAGTTGTTTAACCAGGAGTAGCACACTAAGCTGAAAGCTTTTTTACAGGTGCGACCTGCGAGCACAGGGAAGTTAAGTGACTTGCTCGGAGTCACACAGTATGCAAGTGGAAGCTGTGGGATAAAATCCCAGGTCTGGTCTGCTGGATATCACCAGATTTGCTGCTCAGAGCCTTAAACCACTGCGCTATACTGCCTCCCATACATATACTGCTGTGTGTATATTATTAATAGAGCATTATGATTTAAATTTTGGGAAAACAATTGATTGCATAGTGTGGGAGTTGCATTGGCTGTGCCAGTGAGGGAAACCGTATGTTGGTATTGTTTCTCAGGAAGGTGTACTTGTTTATAGCTCAATCAAAAAATCTTGCACTCAGAACTCCATGCTAAGAAAGTCACCAAAGAGATACAGTGATATAAAATATGTTATTTCAGCCTTATGGCATAACGTTAAAACAGTAACACTGTGAACATAACACAAAACTTGAGAGTTTTGCACTCGTACCTTGCAGTTTCTCCAGAGTGAATGCAAACAGCACTGTGTGATTTCTGTACCTTAAAAAGCTTGTAAAAACATGCTGATTTATCAATTAAAATCCCATACATGTAAAAACATTACATTAATGACCTCTAATCAATGATTTAGCATAATAGACACCATTACTAGTATTAGTCACTTTGTTATTTTGATGAGATGAATGACACTTCATAATTAACATCCATTCATGCTTTCTTGGCTTCACTATGACATCATCACAGTTAGCCATTCAGACCCTGAAGATCTGTTACTCAGGGCTTCTATAGCAGATCATTATACCTTTAACATGAAGATACAACAGCAGAAGATTAGTAATGAAAAACTCTATATGCCTCAAATGGTGCAATGCACAGATCAACTTCTGAAAAAAGCAGAACAAATTGGTTGGAAAATCTAAAGAATGGTAGTAAATCCCATCTGTCATTAGCTCCCCTCCTAGAAGTAGCTTTCAACTTAAATATCCACATAGATTCCTTTCTCAAAACCTTCAAATCAGTGTAATCTCCCCCCCCCACCCCTGTTCTGATCCATATATCTTGGCATGCATTGCAAGTGCATTTTCAGGGTCCTGTCTAGTAATACAATTCATATGCTCCCCCTCCATCACTTTCAATATACAACATGTTTTGCCAACATAATGGGATCCACAGTTACATTTGGCCCCTTGCACGGGGTCCTGAGTGCAAGGTTTCTTGACTGAGCTCTACGACTTGTGTTTCTGTGCACCAGCACATTATCAGCTCAGGGCTGCTTTTTGTATCTTAGCACAGTGCAGTCCCATTTATTAGAACCCCGCAATACCAGAACTCCCTCTTAACTGAACTTCCAATTTGTCAATCACCAATCAGATGTTAAATCAGCGCAGGCTTGTCAATTTCAGTTTGTCAGTTTGTTTGCCACTGTCAAGACTGAGGTTGAGGTTGAGGTGCTTTCTGACGTGATTATCTGCTGTGATCCATCCCCTCATCCCTCTTGCTGTTCAGCAAATAGTGGTTTCAGCTTTACAATACAGTTCTCACTTTTGAAATGAGAATGAAGTGTAAGAGAACTGTGCTCATACTATGGCAGAAGCTACGCATCTTAGAACGTTTGGAGAATGGCGAGAAAACTGTGACACTAGCAGACGAATATGGAGTTGGAAAATCCAGTTAGCAACATAAAGGAAGCAAGGGACAATCTGTGTGGCTTAACCATGGCAATGGAGGGGTCATCAGATGTTGAAAAATGAAAAAGTATGTGTATCTGTGAGGACGACAAGAAAGATTCAGCTATCTATCTATCTGTGGTTCTGTCAGGAGAGGGAGAAAGGAACTCCTATTCTCCTATTTCTTCTGAAGGAGAAAGCACTACAGTTCCACACCAGGCTTGGTGCTGAATGGTAGCAGTTTCATGGCGAGTGATGAGTGGCTAGATCACTTTATAAAATGCTATGGAATATGCAAGCTTCGCTTATGCGGGGAATGCTTGAGTGCTGCAAATGAAGGTGTAACTTCATTCATGCAGCAGCTGAATGAGCTTAATAAGTCCGAGGGCCCCGATTCACAAAAGAGGCTTAAATTGGTGCAAGCTGTGGCAAACAGCAGCTTGTGCAGAAGCCCAGTATTCCAGGGACACAGGACCAAATTCAGATACAGGTGGGGTCCCGGCGCCTAAGTCCCCACACTTGTGGCAAACTCTCCCTGGTAACAAACACCCAGTGCATGGGAGGGGTGTGCTGCAACCCCTGCAGACATGACAAGCATCCTTACCCCCCATCCATAGTGGTCAAGCAGTCCCTCCCCACACCCCGATATGCCTGCTACGTTGTTTGGAAATACAGGCTACCCACCCACCGCTCTGATATGCTCAGTATTGTGCATTTAGCATAATGTACCCTGGTGATCTAGCGGTCCTAGTCCCCCCCACCCTGGCACATCATGTCCACCCAGCCCCACTAATCTGTACCCCAAGCTGGTACTGGTACACCCCTCCATACACCACCACAGCCAGCACCAACGGAACCGTTAATGAGCGATTGTATTATAATACTGTACATGCTCATTTATGAGTATGTACTGTATTATAATACTAGCGCTCAGTGACAGTTTAGTCAGTGCCAGCCATGGTAGTGTGCGGAGGGGGTGTGCCAGTGCCAGTTCAGGGTATCGGTTGGGGCGGACATGACATGCCAGGGTGGGGGAGGTGTGACCATTAGACCACCAGGGTGCATTACGCTAAATACACAATATTGGGCATATCATGGCAGAGGGTGGGTTGCCTGTAATTCTAAACAACATAGAAGGCATATCGGGGAGAGGGGGAGGGACCACTAGACCACCAGGGTACAATAGTAATGTCAAGGTGGCAACGGGCATGACAGGGCTGGGTATGTGTGTTGGGTGACTATAGCACAGTGCCCCAATGGGCTACACTTCTCCAGAGGATTGTGTTCTAAGTACCTTTACACTAGCCCTGGCTGGTCTAAGGGTACCTAGAAACTTGTCTTCTGGAGGACTTCTGTGGATTGCATTTAGGGGGTTGTGGCAGCTTGCATCTGCCACATGGTCCCTAGCACCAAAACGTAGTCCATATTTAGGTGCAGGGGTGGCACAGGCCCCATTTGGGGCAGGCAGCCTGCATTTGACGCAGGCTGCCTTTGTGAATCTCTCTTGGCATATCTTTCGGCACAAGGAGCACCATGCATCATTCTTTTTGGCACAGGCCTCTTGCACCATGCCATAAGCTTTGTGAATTGGGCCCTGAGTCTGTAATTCTGGAGCAGCTTTACAATACAGATGAGATCAGTCTGTATTGGAGGTGTTTGCCAGATAAGACCCTAGCACAGGGGGTAAGAAAGATGCCCCTGGGTTTAAAAAGTAAACAGATTGACTGTGTATCCTTGCCTGTGTTAATGCCACTGGTAGTCACAAATTAAAACCTCTGCTGCTTGGGAAATCCAGACAGCCTAGATGTTTTAAGCATGTCAATATGACAAATCTCCCCCTACTGTACGATAACCAGCATAATGCCTGGATGGATGGCACTGTGTTTGTTGGATGGTTCAGATAGGAATTTGTGCCAACTGTAAAACAACACCTGATGAACAAGAATGTGCCACTGAAAGCTGTTCTGCTCAATAACTCCCCAGTGCACCTTGAAATGCCTGTCATACAAACTTAAGATGGCACCATTAAATGTGTGTTTCCATCTCCAAACAACACTTCCAAGTTTCAGCCCCATGACATGGGGATACTGGAGATATTCAAGAGGCAGTACAGAAAGCAGCTTTTAAAGACTGTCCTCTTAGACACCAAAGAGGAAATGGCACTGCAGGGTATTATTAAATCTATCAAATTAAAAGACGTAGTTGACATGGCTGGAGATATGTGGCATAATAGTTATACAAATACACTTTGCTCTTTCCCAACTCATCTGTACCCCTCTCAGCCCCACTGTCTCCTGGTGATACTGGGGTTCTACCCGCATTCCATCTGAAGTTGGCTTCCCTCAATGAGGTCCATTGGCTCCTTGCTAAGATAAGCTGAAACCTGATAGCTCACCAGGTCATGACACCTTTAAGCCTAAGTTTCTCAAGCTGGGAGCTCCTGCCCTCACCCGCCCTGTTCATGATCTGTTCAACTGGTCCTTCCTATCAAGCACTGTCACAGAAAAATGGAAGGTTTCTGTGGTGGTGCCCATTCATAAGAGTAGACCTAACACTGTTGCCGAAAATTTTAGACCCATCTCAATCCTCTGTCCACTGGTAAAAATCCAGGAGTTTATCATATGCGATCACCTTCAGAACTACCTGAAACACCATAACCTGCTATCCCCCTACCAGCATGGGTTCAGAAAGAAACATAGTACCCACCACTGCCTTAATCAAAGTTACTTCTGATCTGCTCCAGGCTATGGACCAGGGCTTTACTACTAGTACCATCTTCTTCGACCTCACAAAGGAATTTGACCTGGTCAGCCATGGTCTCCTGCTTCAGCAGCTACAAGTTCTCAGCCTTGACACCAGTGCTTTAGCATGCATCCAAAGTTATCTCACCTGTTGCTCACAAAGGGTCAAGAGGGCTGGTTCTCTTCTGGGCCTTAGACCAATAACTCATGGCATTCTGCAGGGTTCTGTGCTAGGCCCACTGCTGTTCTTGCTATTTGTCAATGATCTGCCAAATAACTGTGGAGGGGCTTCTGTGCACCTCTGTGTGGATGGTGCAATCTTCTATCATTACTCTTCTGATGCTGAGTGGATCAACAGTATGTTAGCATCTGACTTTGCTGTCCTCAAAGGATGGTTTATCCAAAATCATGTTGTTCTTAACACCAATAAAACAAAAAGTATGCTATTCTTCCATCCACCCTTTTCCTCTTCTAACCTCTCTCCTCCCAGGGTTACTTCCCTCAATGATGATGCCCTTGAACTTGTCCATACCTTAAAATACTTGGGCATCACCTTGGATACCTCACTATCCCTTAATGCTCATGTTGCCATCCTAATCAAATCTCTGAACCAAAAGCTAGGCCTTCTCTATCATACCCACCCCTTCCTTACATCAGCCTCTTGTCATAAGACTGTTATAAGATCTTCGTCTCTTCTCCCACTTCTATCTTATGGTGCTCCACTTCTGCTCACAACTAACACTACTACCTTATCGCTCCTTAAACAGGCTTACCATAGGGTGGTAGGTTTGCCCTGGGGGTCAACGCCTGTCACCACTACTGTAATGTCCCCTCTTCCCTAGGTTAATTATCATATGAATCTAAACTAAGGTATGCCACTCTGAGTTTTCTGCACAAGCTGGTCTGCAAACATACTCCTCCTTGCACATTGAGTCTATTCATCTAAGACAACCTCAACAAACCCTGAGATCTGCCTCCCTCCTGTTTTCATAATGCCCAACCCGCGGTTAGCTGTGGCCCACAAATCATTCACCTGCGCACCTGTGTCTGACTGGAGCTCCCTTCCTCCCTCCATTCTGTCATGCTCCACCCTCCCTGAGTTCCAATCCAACTTGCTTTCTTTTCTCTCTGCCTTTACATCTTGCTCCTGCTACTGGTGACATTAAACCTAAGCCCCAACAGCGCTGTCTGTTTCTTGTATTTGCTCTTCCCTTAGCCCTGGCTTCTTATCTTGCCCTCTGCATCTCACCTTTAAACATAACTGCTATAGGTTAGCCCTCTTGTATCTGATATCATTAGCTAACAATTATATATTGTAGTGCACTCTCTTCAATGTGTCATGGGCTTGTCACACTACTGTGTAACCTACCTGCTTGTTATTTCATAAACCTGTGGCTGTATCTGTTTGTATCATAATCCTGTGGCTCAAAGAATGCTGTGAATCAATTTTTCCATTGTAACTGTCATTGCTATTTTAAAGCAGTGTACTGTATACATACCGCACTTCTGGGTCACCCCTGAAAAAGGGACTGCAATTGTCTCAGTGGACTTAGCTGGTTACCAAAAATCAAATAAATAAATAATGTTCGTCCAGAGATCATAGCCAAGGCTTGTAGGAAATTGGGGAACAGACTGACAGACCAAGAGCTAGTAACAGAGACTGAAGCTCTGTTGGCAGAGTAGCCTGAACCTTATTCCATAGATCCCTTTGAGACTGACATAAACTCCAAGATCAGTGAACTTGCAGAAAACTTAATGTGATGCTAAACATCTCACTGAGTGCAAATAATGTTCAGGAATGGTTTAAGTGTGAGTGTAAGGATGGTCACTCACTGCTCATTGATGAATGTATCATTGATCAAGTCCACTAGAGCAAGTCTGTTATCGTGGATGATGGTGATAGTGATAGCAGTGAAGAATCAGAACCTGTAGCAGTACCAACACATTCAGAATCAGTGAAACATTTCACAAACTGCCTGTTGTGGATGGAGAGCCAAAGTGATTGCGATCCACTCCACTTAATGCTAATCAGAACGCTGAGTGCAAACGTGCAAGGAATCATTTAGGAGCTACAACAAACATCAGTTACAGACCTTTTTTTAAACCCCAAAACACTGACTGCTACATGAAGCGTAATATACTATAGAATTGTAAAGAATCAAAAGCATATCACTGCTAACATACTAACATACTATAAGCCAGCAGAATAGGCCTGATGATCTGTCATGTCTGCTTGGTAGCTAGCCCCCAATGGGTGCTCTCTTTCCCCCTCCCCTAGCCCCAGATGGGGTCATCCTTGGCTTCAGTTTTCCCTTGTACCTGTCTCACCCTTTCTTGAACCCCTCCACTGTGCCCTCTTCCACCAGACTCCCAGGCAGTGGATTCCATGGCTCCATCACCCTCTCAGTGAAGTAATGTCTCCTGCATTCCCCCCTGTAGTTCCCCCATCTAGCTTCCACTCATGCCCCCTTGATTATTCTTTCCCTCTTTAGTCTGAACATCTCATTGGCTCCACGCTTGAGTATTCCTTTCACATATTTGAAGACCCCTATTACGTACCCCCATCTCTCCTCTCTTCCAGTGAATACAGCCCAAGTTCTTCCAGCCTTTCCTCATAGGGCCTCCCTTCCATGCCCTTAATCATCCTGGTTGCCCTCCTCTGGACCCTTTCCAGTAGTGCTATGTCCTTCTTGAGGTGAGGTGTCCTGAACTGCACACAGTACTCAAGATGCGGTCTGACCAAGGCACTATACAGAGGGAGGATCTCCTCCTTCCTCCTGGACGTTATACCCCTGGCTATGCAGCACAGTATCCTGTTTGCTTTTGCAGCCATTCTTCTGCAATTTTCAGTGTTATTCATTTTGACATCTACCACCACCCCTAGATCCCTCTCACTCGATGTAGTTTGCAGTGTGACCCTCCCAGGGAGTATAAATGGCCCAGGTTTCTGCCCCCCCAAATGCAGCACGGTACACTTCATTGCATTAAACCTCAGTCCCCACCTCCTTGACCACTCCTCCAGGGTATCCAGGTCCCTCTGGACTGTCTCTCTTGCTTCCTCCCCATCCACCAGTGCTCCCAGTTTTGAGTCATCTGCAAAGAGGCTTATCCTACTCCTAACCCCACTCCCCATGTCCGACACATAGGCATTGAACAGGAGTGTTACCAATACTGAACCTTGGGGGACCCCACTGGTGACCTTCCTGGGGGAGGAGACTATCCCACCAACTACCACCCTCTGTGTTCGCCCTGTTAGCCAATTTTCTACCCATCTGGGCAACTGCCTTCCCACCCCCATCCCCCCAGCTTCATTAGCAGCCCAATGTGGGGTACTGAATCAAACACCTTACTAAAGTTCAAGTATAGGACATACACTGGCCTATGATGGTCCAGGGCCCCCATCACCTAGTCATAGAAATCAGTGAGGTTGGTCTGACACGATCTCCCCCGGACAAAACCATACTGTTTGTCATCCAGGTGCCCCAACCTTTCCAACTGCCTTCTGAGCCGCTCCTTGATAATGCCCTCCTTTACTTTGCCTACCACAGACCTTAGACTGACAGGCCTATAATTCCCCATCTCAGCTCTAGACCCCCATTTGTGGATAGGTACCACATGAGCCACCCTCCGATCCTGAGGCACCATCCTGTCTGCAGCGAGGTGTTGAAAAGTGCAGCCAGAGGAGCTGCTAGCTCATCCACCAGTTCTTTCGTAACCCTCAGATGCATCCCATCCAGCCCTGGCACCTTATCAGTTTTTAGCATCCGAAGGGCTTCCCTCACCCTATTCACTGTGATTTTTGCCTCCCAGCCAACCCCCTCATTCGATCCCCCATCCCCTTCTAGACTTTGCCCGGCTTGTACCCTTGTCTCTTTCTGTCCCCTGGACTCCATCTTACCTCTTGACTCTGCTGGCTCCCCTTCCTTCCCATTGGGCTTGGGGTATCACCTGCCTCCTTCTGTAAATATCAAGGCAAAGTACTCATTTAGTACCTCAGCCTACTCCCCCGCCTCCTGAGCCCATCCCTCCCCAGTCCTAATCTTGCTGGTCTGTGCCCTCCCTTTTCTCTTCTCCCCTATGTATCTATAAAATTCCTCCCTTCCCTCCGGATATCCCCCTAGCCAGGTTTTGCTCCTTCCTTGCCTTGGCTCCCCTCACCACTCTGGTGACCATCCTAGCCATCAACTCATAATCACCCCTCTCCTTAGCCCCACTAGAGTGCTTAAAACGTGCATAGGCAGCCTTTTTGTCCCTCACTGCCTCCTGCACCTCCCTGGTCTACCAACATGGCTTGTTGGCTCTACCATGCTTCCACCTTACCTTAGTGCAGGACCTAGTAGCCTCCTGCACCCCCCCTTCTTAATGGTCTCCCACAAGCTACCTGCATCCATGTCTGGCCTAATCTTGTCCAAGGTCCCCCATAGAATCCTATCCATGCCCACAAAGTCCACTCACATGAAGTCTACTACTACGGTATTAGTGTGGTGTTCCTCCCCCCCCCGGTACAGCAGGAACCAGACCTTGGTGTGATCACCACCTGCCAGTAGGCTGCACACCTCCAGACCCTTTATCTGGTCGCTGTCTGAAGGACAACGTCCACTATCTGCCCCTCCCTAATAGGCTCCCTCACCTGCTGGACCAGGAAGGCATCCTGAAACACATCCATCAGTCTCTGTTCTCTGGCCACAGAGCATGTCATAGTGTTCCAGTTTGCCCCCAGCATATTGAGGTCACCCATGACCACCACCCTACCCTTTCCAAGGTCACAGTGACCCTTGATGTTCTCAACTAGTTGGTCCTCTATGGCCTCTTGCATTGCAGGGGGTCTGTACAACCCCCTACTTTCAATCTTTTACCTCCCCTCATTTGTAGGGTTACCCAAATCGCCTCCACCCCCCTACAGCCTCCTCCACTCCAGTAACCACTATGTCATTTTTGACCATCAGCGTTAAACCCCCTCCTCTTCCCTTTCCTCTATCCTTCCTGAATATTTTGTAGCCCTCCAAATTTAAGTCCCAATCATTTTTCTGGGTGGCCCATGTCTCAGTAATTGCTGCCACATCCGCTGAGCCCTCAACCAGCATTGCCTGGAGCTTGGGCATTTTATTGCCCATGCTCCTGGCATTGATCAGAACTGTCCTCCACCCTGACCTCTCCCCCATCTCCAGTCGTCTCTGCCCAGTGCCCTCCCTAGTCATCCTTCCCTGCACAGTTCTGGCTGGATTTGCAACGCAGTCACCTGTCCTCTTTTCTTTCCCTAGCCCTGGATCCTTGAGCAGTCCTCCAGGAGCTATTCTTTTACTTAACCCTCCCCCAGCTATGTAGCCAGCAAGTTTTAGTTTCAAGGTCTCCCTCCCCTCCAAATTGAGGTGTATCCTATCCCTGGCATACAACACCTTGTCCTCCCATGTCTCCCCCCATTCTCCCACCAGCACAAACCCTTCTGCCCTGCACCAGTCCCTGAGCCACTGGTTCACCCCTCTAAGTTTATGCTTGGTCTCACCGGACACCCTAGGAATTGGCAGAATTTCAGAGAAGGAGATTGCACTTCCTATAGAGTGGCAAACCCTGGCTAGTTCCCAGAATCTCGCCTGGATTTCTAGTTCACTATTCCCCTCCAAGTCATTTGTCCCCAGGTGTACTAGGAAGTCTGGGGATCCCCCACATTCCAATGCTATTGAATATAGCTGGAATTTGGCCTTGTGTATGGATAGGCCTGGGATACATTTAGCCTTGACTGGGCTGCTTTTCCTCCCTCCCCTCCCACTGGATGCCCCTGGTCATGGAGTCACCCAGCAGAATCACCTTCACCTCCCCTTACTGGTTCTTATGATTCCTTCCTTGCTCTTCCTTCTGTCATCCACCCCAACTTTCTCCTCCCACCCCCAGCCTGGGGATCACCAGCCTGTGCATGTCCTACCGTACTCTTTCTTCTGCCTGCAGCTCCCAGCTTGCTCCTCGTCCCCCTAATCTCCTGGGTGGCTCAGGTTGCCCCCCTCAGATCTCCCCGACTCCCTTTCTGGGCCAGTATCCTCAGATCCTCCTTCCAAGCATCCTTCAACTGCCTCCCTCCCCCCCAGGTCCTGCATCCTCCACTCTATCTACTGTATTTCTCCCTACCTCCCTCCACCCCCCTCTTATCTACCTCATCTGATTTCCCCAGCCTTGAAACTCTCCTATCTAGTTAACTCCCTACCACATCCCTATCCTTGGCTAACTTCCCCAGCCTGGATGCCTGCCCGACCCTAGACCCCCCCAACCTGACCTCCCCCTGTGCTCCCCCATCCCCCTTGACTCCCTCCAACCTAGGCTCATGTTTCTCGCCCTCACCTTGCTTTCTGTGGGCCTGAGTTGCTCTCCTGTCCCCAGCCCTCCCCAGCTTACTGACCAAATCCTCTCTGTCTTCTTTCTCCCTTCCCCCCAGCCTCCTCCACCTCATCTCCTGGATATAGCAGGGAGAATCAATTAGTAAGTGTGATGCTTGCCCCAGTCTTGCCTTCTCCTGCCCCCCCCATGGCTCCCTCTGGTTAGCCACCTCCCACAAAGTGGTTTCCGTACATTGCTTGTTTTGTGCCCCACCCCTCCAGAGTAACCATATGGTGCTTGTCCACCTGCTCCCTGGGGGATGCCATTTAGGCCCCATCTAGTCTCATGAGGTCCTTTCCCTCCCCAACACCCCCCTCCTGCCGAGCAGCTGCCTTCTGATCCGCTCGACCTCTTCCCTAAGGCCTGTCAACTGGAAAGACACTGGGCACCCTCCGGACCTCCATGCACAATTTAATATTATGGCCATCCCCCACCCTGTACACCCAATTACCCTACCGAAGATGCCTGCTCTGGCCACCCCCAAGTCAACCCTAATTTTTGGTATGTGCAATACGGCCCTCTACCAAAATAATTCCTTCCTTCAGTGCAATACAGCCCTCTACTGGGTAAAATGCAGTCAGTTTTACACAAGACTTCTACCGTTAATTTAACAAATCAAAACCCAAGAAGTTTGTCCCCTCTCCTAGCAGTACTCAGATTAGGTCAATTTCCCCTTTTTCCTGACTGTAGCTGGTTTTCCAGGCCTGGCAGTAATCAGTTCACAAGCAAATTTGCCCACCTCCCAACATTTGCCAGTTCAAAAGTCCTTGCAGTGATCAGTTCTCACACAGCTTGCCTTCTTCCTCTGCTTCAGTTAGTAAACATAGTCACTCCTACAATATGCTTCAATTTGCCCTTCTCTGGTAGCAGTCAATGATACCCAGCAGCACAGCTCACATGTCTCTTTTTTCCTCCACCCAGCAACAATCCAGCTTCCTAGTGCTGTAGCTCACCCAGTCTCGACCTGCCCTCTTCCAGGGTTCCACCCACTGACCATTTAATAGAGGTCGGGGCCGGGGTAGGTGGTGTGGGACAAAGAAAGAACCACTCTCCTCTGACTATGATTGGGCTACTTGCTTTTATAGCCCAGTTGCACCATTCAAATGTTCACACCCTGCTCTCTGATTAGCCCCACAGCTCTGGCCAGCAAACACTGTCTCCCAATCTCCCGATGCAGCCTTTCCCTCCACCGATGTGGCCCTGGTACGTCCAGCCTGGCCCCTGCCAGCAAAAGCGCCTTTCTGACTACCGAAGTGGTCCCAATCTCTCCAGCCACAGATGATGCCCTGGTATGCCAGCCCCTGTCCACAATCTGTATGAAGTAATACAGCACTTTAAACAAAGCATATGACTGCTGTATGAAGTAATACAGCACTGTACTGAAAGCACAAAAAAATTGCTGCATGAAGTAATACTACAAAAAAAAAAAGAACCACATGTTGTAGAAGCAATGACTAGTACAGTACCCTACAGTACCCCAATAAGCACTTTTAACACCTTAACCAAGATTTTGTTAGCTTTTAACCACTATCCCTTATAAATGCAATCACAGTCAATTGTGGTCCCAATTATATGAACTGCCGTTTATCTGAACTCCAAAAATGTTGCCAGGAGAGTTTGGATAAATGGGACTGCACTGTACTTGCTTATAACCTGGCCCACTTAACAGTAATCTTTCCTTGGTTGGAGGCACCACACTGTTTACATCTTAACTTTGACCAGTGGGGAGCCACAAAGATCAGTACTGGGGCCATTCTTCTTTAATGTCTTTATAAGTGACATTGCAGAGGGGTTAGGAGGGAAGGTATGCCTGTTTGCAGATGACACAAAGATCTGCAACAGGACTGACACTCTGGGGGGGGGCAGTGGAAAGAATGAGGAGGGATTTAGGTAAACTTGAAGAGTGGACAAGAACGTGGCAACTGAGATTCAGTGCAAAGAAGTGCAAAATCATGCACTTGGGGCACAGGAACTCAGAGGTGAAGTACATGAAGTGGTACTGATGACCACCAAACAGGAAATGGACCTGGGAGTAGTCATATCTGATGACCTAAAAATAGCCAAGCAGTGTGACAAAGTAGTGGGGAGAACCAGTGTGATGCTGGGGTGCATAGGGAGGGGTACGACCAAGAAGGTGGTGATACCACTGTACAAATTATTAGTGAGACCTCATATAGAGTTCTGTGTCCAGTTCTGTAGGCCTCATCTCCAGAAGGATGTAGACAGAGTTGAGGCAGTCCAGAGGACGGCAACTAAAATGTTGCAGGGTCTGCACAAAAAGGAGAGACTGAAGGACCTCAATATGTAGACTCTGGAGGAGAGGAGGGAGAGGGGAATATGATAGAGACTTTCAAATACCTCACAGCTATAAATAAGGTGTAGGAGGGAAGTATTTTTCAGAGAGAAAGATGCTCAAGAACAAGGGGCCATGCTATGAAGCAGGATGGGGGTAGACTCAGGAGAAACGTCAGAATGTACTTCTTCACAGAAAGGATGGTGGATGCATGGAACAGCCTCCCAGTAGAAGTGGTAGGGACAAAAACAGTAATGCTGCTCAAAAATTCGTGAGAAAGGCATAAGGGAACTTTAGTGGATAGGAAAGGGTGGATAAAGCTGGAGATCAGGTAGGGTCTGCAGTATTACAGTATGTAGGGAAAAATGGGCAGACTAGGTGGGCCAAGCAGTACTTATCTGCCATCAATATCTGTGTTTCTATGTTTCTAACTCAACATCTTTGGGTAATGAATCCCCACAGGATTTATTGACTCAGGTCTCCCAACCTGAACCCCTTTAGGCAGGGGTGATGTGCTTACATCTGCGGTGTCCCAGTAGATAGTTTGGACCACCACCTGGATCTCCTGCTTGCCACTTGAACACACCCCCTAGGGCCCGCATGCAAGTCAGAAACTGTTAGGAACCCTCAAGAAAATTAAAAAGTCAGACTAGCCTTCCATGAGGACAAAGTATAGTGCTCAGACCACGGGAAGATACTACTGGGTACAAATGTCCCTTAGGGGCCAAGTAGGGACAACATCATAGGAATGTTGTCAAAAGAGTTGGAATATTTTGGGACACTAAAATTCCTCATTTGGTCTGTGACCCAAGCTTTAAAATTATTACTGCTACTATCAAGAGTAATGAGGATGTCAATACCTTACAGCTACTGGCCACCTTTACCCCTGAAGGTACTAAGCAAGTGTAGCATATACTCAGTGCAGGGAGTACCCCATAAACAGACAGCCAATCAAACCTGCATAAGGCCAAGGACTGGACATTGGAAGTTGATTGACGGTGAAGGGAAGCCTGAGCAAGACTTACTGTACCTGCATGTGTTGTGCCTTTTGACATAGGCTGTTATTACTCCTTGAGTGGGATTCCTTGTTTTTTTTTTTCTTCAAACTAAACTTTAAACTAGGAGTGGGGGGTGGCAGTTGGGGAAGAGATATGCAGAGACCACAGGTTGGGAAACCATATGAGCTTACCCCCCATAACAGTGACAAAGGACAAATGGCAAGTACTGTTGGTGATGCTAGGAAAGGAGGGCAAGATGGGGGGGAAGAATGGAAGGTGGTTACCCTTAATGCTAGGAGCCTTGGGGGGAAAACTGCAGAGTTACAGGTTCTCATGGCAGAGGGAGAGGTGGACATTGCAGTCATCACGGAAACATGGGCTACCCAATACAATGACTGGGACCTGTCTATACCAGAGTACAGATTATTTCATAGGGACAGAGTGATTGGCAAAGGAGGGGGTGGCACTATATGTGAAGGAAGGACTGAAGTGTGTAAGGGAGGAAGGGGAGGAGGGTAGTATGGAGTCACTTTGGATGCAAATCCAGGATTCCAAGAATAGGATTCTTAGAATGGGAGTGGTGTACAGGCCACCATCTCAGAAGGAGGAGTTAGACAGTGAACTAGCGGGACAGATCAGGAGGACCTGCGAGAAGGGTAGTGTGGTGATTGTGGGGGACTTCAACATGCCAGGAGTGGACTGGAGCACCCCAACAACCAGGAACAGAAGGGAGCAGGTACTGCTGGATGCCTTCCAGGACAGCTTCCTGCTGCAAATGGTCGGTGAACCAACCAGGTTAGGAAATACCCTTGACCTTGTGCTTGCAAATGAGGACTTTGTGAGAGAACTTACAGTGGAGGACCACTGTCAGGGAGTGACCACCGCTCAGTATGGCTCACATTGGATATGGGCTAGGAAGGAGTGGAATCTGGCACAATAGTGCTGGACTTCAGAAGGGCCGACTTTGAGAGGATGGGGGAAGTGGTAAAAGGGTACCTGGCCAGAATTCAGTCTAGTATGGACACTAACCAGAGGTGGGAGCTCATAAAGCTGGGGATAGTGGAGGCAACCAAAACCTGCTGCAAAGCCCAGAACAAGAAGGCTAGGGCTAAGAAACCAATCTGGTTGAGCAAGGAGGTCATGAAAAAGGTAAGGAGGAAAAGAGATGCCTTTAGGAAGTACAAGAAAACAGGGAGGGGGAAGGACAGGGAGGAGTACTTGACAGAATCGATGGAGGTGACAAGGGCAGTAAGGGGAGCCAAAGCATCTACGGAACTCAAGCTGGCACAAGGCATTAAGAAGGGGGAGAAGGACTTCTTTAAGTACATCAGAGAGAAAAGGAGCTGTAAGGACCACATAGTAAGGATTAGGAAGGAGGGGGGTTGGGTGGAAGCAGGGTGCGATAAGGCGGAAGCACTAAATGAGTACTTCTGCTCAGTATTTACTAAAGAGAAGAGGGGGTGACACACAAGGTGGGAGAAATGGCAGAAGCAGGGGAGAAGTGGTGACAGATGGGGAAATCATGGAGAGCAGAGTTCGACAGGGTTTGAAGGCACTGAGGGTGGACAAGGCGCCAGACCCAGATGGCATCCACCCCAGGGTACTGAAGGAGCTGGCAGAGGTCCTTGCAGGACCTTTGGCAGACCTATTTAATGCCTCACTACATTCGGGGTGTGTACCTCAGGACTGGAGGATGGCTCATGTGGTGCCCCTCCACAAGAGTGGCCCCAAGGATGAACCGGGAAACTACAGACCAGTGAGCCTCACATCCATCGTGGGTAAGGTAATGGAGACTATCCTGAAGGAGAGGCTGGTGGCCCTCCTAGAGGCCAAAGGACTACAGGACAGCAGACAGCATGGCTTCATAAATGGCAGATCCTGCCAAAATAACCTGGTCGAGTTCTATGACAGGGTAACTAGGCAACTGGACATGGGCCATGCAGTGGATGTCCTGTATCTGGACTTCAGTAAGGCATTCGACTCAGTGCCACATGGAAGGCTGGGAAGGAAGTTAGTAGGCACAGGGGCGGGTGCAAAGCTGGTGAGATGGGTAGGAAACTGGCTGCAGGGAAGGCAGCAGAGGGTGGTGGTGGGTGGGAGCTCTCACACCCAAGGGCAGTGACGACGGTGTTCCACAGGGCTCAGTGTTGGGACCAGTGTTGTTTGGGATATTCATTGCAGACATATCATGGGACATCAAGTGCAAGATCAGTCTGTTTGCTGATGATACCAAGGTAGGCGCGGTGGTGGATGACCTGGGGGATGGCAGGGATTGCAGGATGATCTGGCAAAGCTTGAAACCTGGTCAGACACCTGGCAACTGGGCTTTAATGCCAAAAAGTGCAAGGTGCTGCATTTTGGGATGAAGAACCCAAGGAGGAGTTATCAGCTAGGGGGAGTGCAGCTAGCCCAGACAGAGGAGGAGAAGGATCTGGGTGTGCTTATTACAGGGTCAACGAACAACTCGACACAATGTAGGAAAGCAGCTGCAAAGGCCAACAAAATGCTGGGTTATATTACAAGGGGTATATCCTCGAGGAGGGAGGAGGTGATTCTGCCACTGTATAGGTCATTAGTTAGACCACACCTGGAGTACTGCGTGCAGTACTGGCATCCGTATCTGAAGAGGGACATTAAGTTACTGGAGGGGGTGCAGCGCAGAGCGACAAAGATGATCAAGGGGCTGGGGGACTTATCATACGAGAGGAGGTTGAAGGAGTTGAACATGTACTCACTGGAGGAGAGGAGAGACAGGGTGACATGACTGAAACCTTTAAATACATGAAAGGAATAAACAAGATGGGTACAGAGGACTGTTCAAAGTAAGGGAGGGAGGCCAGGGGCCATGATATGAGACTGGGCGAGGAAGGTTCAGGAGGGAGATGAGGAGACACTTTTTTACAGAGAGGGTGGTGGCTGGGTTGAATGCTTTACCTGCTGAAGTGGTATGCAGTAGAATAGTGGACTGCTTCAAACGAGGATGGGACAGGACAAGGGGGAGGGTTAATGAAGGGGAAGGGTGGAAGGGAGGGGCAGCTGCAGAATAAGGGGTGCTAGCTGCACATTCGAGCAGACTTGATAGACCTCTAGGCCTTTATCTGCCGGCAAATTTTGTATGTTCATATGTTCAAGTAGTTAGCCCCCTGGTCACCTACTTCTGTCATCAGGCCCCCACCACCCCCAGCCCCATCTGCCTCTCTCCCAAGTGCCATGGCCAGTGGGCATCCGCAAGGAGCAGGGCCTGGGAATGGAGGGAGCCGTCACATATGCCATGGGGAGACATAGCATTTTCTGGTTTTCTCCCCACGCTCCCAGAGCAATAGCACATTCCTGGAAGCTGTGTGCTCCTTCCACCCTTGCTTACTGAAGTCCTTGACCCTGCTCTGACACCCAGAATCCACCAGACATCAGCTGAAGGTGAGGAACAGTACCTCCCCTATCCGGGAGATGAGAACAGCCCAGTGGCCACTACAACCACCTCCCAGCCCTCTCCCCAGTGGCCCAAGCTCATTTCTGAACTCGGGTTTTCAGCATCAACAAGTTGTGGTGTCCAGTGCCTCAACCTTTAGCATCACCAGGAAAGCCTCTGCAGTGGAATTCTTAATGGAGAAGGCCCAGAAGCCACGCAGAGAGTACCACAGAGTGACAAAGTTCTCAAGAATTTACCTACCCCCATTAGGGAGGAGGACTTTGAACAATGGATAGAAAAGGCCTCTTAGATGGTGTAGAAACTGACCTTTTCTGATGATCAGCAAGCAAGAATAGGAGACTGCTTAAGAGGATTGTCACAGGGTGCCATTAAAGCACTAAACATGACTAAACCTAAGATACTTCACTCAACTATCTCCCCACACTGGCAGGAATATTTGGGAGTTTCAAGAAGCTGTGAAGGTTGTTGATGACCTTGGCAACTGCGGAGCAGGAAGAGCTAAAGGAGGTCTCAAACTTTCTGATTCACATTGAGAAAGAGGTACAAAGAGAATATTGGAAAAGCAGCTTGACAACTGAGGACATGGACCACGTCCAAGCTGATCGAGTGTTGCAAGGAATAATGTACTTTGACCTGATTGTGACCAGACTGCATCTGAGGAACCAGATGGGCCAATTGCCCCATATGGTGAGTTTATGTGAGACATATGGGAGCAGGAAAAGTGAGTGCCCAAAGGAGGGACTCCCCCCCAGCAACTCTGCAGGTGGCTTGCAATTCATGCTCATTAGTGTTTCCCCCTACTAGTGTGAGCGGGTCATCCCTTAGTGAGCTGAATAAACAGATGAGATATGAAGCAGCTAGTGTTGGGACTCTTCTACCCAAGTTGCTACACACAGACCTTGGGACATCCTTGGAAGGGATGCACTTAGCACAGACTTGCTGTGGTAAGTGGCCTGGCCAGGGCCCCAAGTGGAGACTGCCATAAAAGAGGTCAGAATCATACACCCCTTGGACTCCCACTCTACAAGCAGACTATTGGAGGAGGGATTTTCTGTTGTAATTGTGGGGAGGACTGACACCAGATGAAAGAGTGCCAATCCCCAGAGAATGCAAGAAAGGTAACAAACTAGCTCTGATGTAGAACACTGAAGCAGGGACACTTCAGAGGGACCACGTAAAGAAGGACACTGGAACCCTGATGTTGAAAGCTCAACTGATTAAACTGTCAAATCAGCAACAGCTAGAACTAAAGTGCCTGAACAGCTGGTGGGACCTTTATCTGAAGTCCATGTGGCCATTAAGGGAGTGAGCCTCCAAGCCATCCTTGATAGTGTGTCACAAGTGATAATCATTTTCAGTCTAGTATGACAAGCATCTGTCATATCTGGAGTTGCATCCTTTGGCTGGACTGTATTTTGGTGGGCTTAGTGTTAATAACTACCTATGCCTAGGAGACTTTAATGCATGGATCAAGTTCCCTTAGAGAGATCAGAGAGTTGGAGTCTCCATGGAAATAATGGCATGTGCCAGAGATAGGAATGCATGACAATGTTCCTGTCACTGTCAGCAGAAATGTCCACCTGTCTGGATGCCTAAAATAACTGTGTGATGAAATGAAAACCAAGGAACAGGTCAAAACATTGGCCATGCATGCCCTGGTAAAAGTGTATTACAAAACGAAAGTCCAGTTACCCATTGCAGTGACTGATGAGCCAGTTGGAATGGTTTAATGCCCTGTAGAAGGAGGAACTGACTTTGCAATCCAACCCTAAATATACCATCTTTGGAGTTATGAAATTTGAAAAGAACATGAAGAATCTGATCCTTGTGGCTAATTCCCCTGGAGAACCTTGTTTGCTGAAGGACTGCAAGTGAAACTCAATGTGTTGCCCATATGTGTCCATGCATATATGAGAAGGATCATGGTCCAAGTCAAAAATGAGTCAGAGACATCATTATAAGGAGAGGATACCCTTTGGCCTATGTGAACTACCTGGATATGGTAGTCCGCCTGTAGAAATCTGTGTAAGATGCCAGAACTGAGATCAATCCAGGAGCATTTGATTTTGGAGATTCACCCATACCAGAGGGATGGAAGGCCCAAGTGAGCAAAAATTTATCCAAGAGAGATAGTCTTTTCCCTGAATATTGGATGTGTCCGAGAAGAAGAACACAGCATCAGACTACACAATGGCAAACCATTCCATGAGAGGACCCAATGACGGGCACCAGCTGACATCAATGATGTGAGGTGCCATCTCAAGGAATTGTTGGTAGCCAGGATTATTAAGGCATCAAGAAGCTCATACACCTCACACACTGTTGTTCTCCATAAAAAGAATGTCAACATTCAGATGTGTGTGGACTACCAGACAGTGCCAGACCAATACACCGTGCCAAGGGTACATGAAGTCTTAAGTTACCTAAATAGAAGAAAGTAATTGTCTGCACTATACTTTTGTAGTGGGTATTATTAGACACCAATGGCCAAGGCGGAACATGAATAGGCTGTCTATACCTGCCAACATAACTTCCATGAAGTTCTACAAATGCCACTAGGGATTTTAGGTACCGCAACAACCTTACGATGGTTTACGGTGTGGACCATTGGACACATGAATCTTCTGAAATGCCTAGTGTACTTAGCTGTTGTGATTATTTTTGGCAAGATGTTTGAGGAACATGAGACATGTTTATTGAAAGTTCTGGATGCAGGACTGTAGAGAAGCTGTAATCTGGGGTGCAGGTTCAGTTAGCAGCCCCTGACAAGGAGAACAGGTAAAAAAAACAGCACACTCAGCACGGGGTGCAAGTAAAGTGGTGCTACCTCAGCTGTACCCAGATCCAGGGATGGCATCAATACTGGCATGTGATCACCATTGTCAAGTTTAGGAACACCATTGTTCATATAGAGGATCAGCAAATGGAGTAGATTGCCAAACACGGCAGAACAACTGGCAAATAAAGAGAAAAAATCTATGTCTCATTCCAAACTCTACAGTTCATTTAATCATATCACATTTATAACACCTTTTTAACATATTCTTATTATTTAATGTAATGGCCCAGCAGTGGTAAAAAAACAGACAAATCAGAATACTGAAGAAACACTTATCTAATTGCTGGCCCACAGTGGCTGTAATCAACCAGTAACTGCACTCTAAATCCATGAATCTGACACTCAATTAATCATGTGAAAGATGGCCATGGTGCTTCTCCACTCCCAGCCACACAGTATTTGCCTCTCATCAGTTGCTTTAAAAAAAGGTTTTGGTAAAACTTAATGAATGATACTGTAGTTATTTCATCCTGTGCCTCCACATAAGTGCTTTTGAGCAAATCTAAAGATTGCAAAGTGCTTTTCTTGCCCCTGAAAAACCTTTGTGCTGGCTTTGGTTTCTGGCGTTTGGGTAGAAACTCATTGAGCATGAGTGAGACTGGGTCTTGGAGAGACGCTGATGATGGACTCAGCCACCTTGAACTGAGCATTATTGTGATAGGGGCTGCTTTTGCCTGCAGTTTTGATATAAAGTGTGTATTGTAAGTTGTTTTTAAAATGCCGGAGTAAGTATTTAAAAACTCCTTTTTCTGGCTAATAAGGCAGCAAGGCTAAACCAGAGTGAGAATGCCAGGAGCCACAAATGCTCTTCCCTTTGAATTGTATATAGTGTGGCATGCTATATCTTTAGTGCATAGAAAGCAGTGATTGTAATTGGGTAGCCATGTAGCAGAGTGAACCTGTTCTTAATTGGGTTAAACAGTTCTTGAAATATGCCGAGAGGCCAGTGTTGGCTAAGTTAAATGCCCTTCCTCCTTCTGAAGTGTGCTGAGAGGACTACAAGAGGTCTACAAGTTGGATATTCAATTAAAATTGAAGATAACACTATTACATTATGAGTGCTGACATGCCTGGTATGCCTTATGTAAGGTATGCTATCATTGTTGGGAAATGGGAGGTTCTGGTATTGTCACCAATATGAAATTTACTACGCTCAGTGGAGCATTTATTTTTGCCTTTTGCAGGTATTTTCACACATAAACTGGAGGGTGAGAACCCTCAGAGGAGGAGAACTGAGTGTAATTTTGCTGGGTGTTTGGAACCTCAGTTCCAGGACTCTCAGATCAAGAGTTGGGAGTCAAGTTTGCTTACAGTATGTTGGTTTTTTTCCCCACTAAAGCTTTTAAAAAATGCTGCTCCAGTGACAGGTGGAGGCTGGTCATGGGGTAATTTCCCCTAGAGGTACAGTGCTTTCCATTTAAAGTACTTTAAAGTGCTTTTAGCTGAAGTCTCAACTCCCATTTTAACAAATAAATCCTTGATGGCTGGGATAAATTACTTTGGCATCCTTTAATGCTTAACAAATTCGGAGTCAGAACTCCTGTTGCATATTTATGCTATTTAATAAATGACAACTGGACCTTTTTAAGCAATGACTTTGTGCTGTTAACTTTAGTTTAAGTTGGAACTCACATAACACTCACTTTCTATGTTTAAAGAAATTGATGTCAAACCCAGTGTGAAGCACCAGTGCTAAAATAGAAGCCTGTGCAGGTCTCCTAAATCTAGATTTGAGATGCACAGATTGATGTACTGTACAAGTGACCTTATTGTTTTAAGGTCTTTATTTGCCTCTGCTTTGATGGACGCCTGAATATGAATGGAGCCTCTTTCCATACACTCATTTTTGGACTCCTGGGAACGCATGAATCAAAATGGGTGGACTTCTGAATACAATGGAGCCATAATTCTGGCAGCTGAAACTTATTTTACATATTTTAAGCTAAAGGTATGAGCATTGTATGTGTGGTTTTGATTGTCTGAGCCAGCAGGCCTGCTGTTGGTGGCCTTCAGCTACTGACAGAATGCTTTCTTTTCACTTTGTTGCTGCTTACATTGTTACTTTGTTTGAACAAGGCGACTCCCCCTTGTTGATCTGGCCTTTCATTAAGTTTAGGTGAGCACCAGTTTTAGTATTTTAGAAGGTAACCATTTACTAAGATTATATTAAGAAATTTAAGTTGCAGATAATATTCTGATTAATAGATGGAAATTGCTGAATGTTCCACTCATAAAATATCCTACTGCAAACATTGATTTAAAGCTGTTAGTTTGGACTAAATGAACAATTATAAAACACTGAGGCTCTTTCTGAACTGCGTGAACTCCAGAACATGGAAACAAGTCTTTGACTTGCAACTGGATTCATGGACTTCAGCTAACGAAGCCTTGAATGCTGATTTAAAATGAAAGGACTCTTGATCATAGTGGTGCCATAACTCTGTTTAGATGATGTTTTATATAAATGTGTGGAACAGCTGGCATTTAAAATGTTTTATTACAGATTGCCACAGATTGAATTTTAAGACAGGATGTCAGAAGGATACTTTATTTTATTTTACTCTATCTGAATGCACTTGTACTGACATAGTCTCCCACACAGTTCTGGTCACGTTTGATATGTTCCCATAACGGTTGTTTTATTTTAAGGTGTTAAATGATATAGCTAACTAATTAATGCTGTCATTTTTTTTACATGCTGAACAGCATCATGTTATCCCTGCTTCATTGTTATACAGGGTTTTACAGAATCAAGGCAAACGAGGGCCCTAAGCATGGTTAGAGAGAGGAGATGGTTTCTCTGGTTAAGTTTATTTAAGTAAGCAGATGCCCCGAGGTAGACCTGTTAAACATTAGCCATTGATTACTTAATATGGTGCTTCAAGATGGAATTCAATTGTTGTGATACACTCACACAGAACTGGGATAGGACCAGGTGTTTGCTGATGCTTAGAAGGCTGTATAGTTTGGACGTAATTCCCCCTATGCAACACATCTGTGACAAGGAACGCTTATGGGCCCAGAAGTCCGTGTATGGCCCCTAAGAAAAGCTCATCCAATTAAAAGAATTGCAAGTACAAGAGCTTAACCCCATATTTTGTCGTTGACTCATATCTGGCGGAACCCTTGGGCTGTGTATAAAGGTATTACAGCATGGGCTTCCTAGTAGGATTATATCAAGGTTTTCTATCATCTGATGGATACAGGAGGGTCTGGAGTAGCCCCAGAAAAAACAGTTTTTTTTTTTATTTTTGCCTATCTTCTTTTTGCGATATCCTTGTGGCCCTAGTGCATTGATTCACTGTCCTGATTTTGTTATTTAACTCTAATTGTGTACTCTGACAAAGAGTGGAGCAAATATCTGCCAAACTAACTTTGGTCCGTGGCTAACTGAAAATTATTAACTATATATTTATTGCATATTTTGCACTTTTGCATAAGTTATATATTAGTATAATTGGCCAATAGAAGTTAATTCCGTGGAAGTTTACTTTAACGCATTTAAGAACTACAGTGGCATTATAATATTTGTATTGTTTGGGTTAACAGTTTTAATACTATATGTTACTCACCAGCCTTGAAATTTTAGGACAAGGTGTATTCTTGTTCATACTGTAAGATGTCAAATGAGAGTTTATAAACAGCTAAATGTAGAACTTGAGACCAATAGGTTATCTTAATTAACTCATTGCCATACCATGTACATGGAACATGCATAAAGCGTCATGTAAGTGTGAACAACCTTTATGTCTGCATGTTTTGTAAAGGCTTTTGTGGCAAACAAATAATCCCTTTTGTACTTGTACAATTAATCATGTAAACAGGGTTTAAGATAGCATTATTTATTTATTGAGACCAGTGAGATTCAAACTTCTCAGGGCAAAACTTTGAAAGGTCTCTTTTGGAGTACTCTTTTCAACCTATTGTCACCTCTATTAGGCACAGGAACTGAGTCCAACACTACAAATTTGAGAGATCTGTCATGTGTTAAAAATGTGGTGATACCACCCTAGGATCTGTGTACAGCTTTTGCAGACTGACATTCACAAATGTTCCAAAATTTCAAGAATGCACAATTAGGAAGCTCTGCCTCTCTTTCTGAAATGGAGTCTTTCTACTGACAGTATGTGATACTCCCTCCCCCCCATCACAGTTTTTTTCATGAATTTAGTTTAGTTTGTTTTGAATTTATCTCCCTAATATATTTTTTCATCTTTGCATCAGTGTTATAGTGGGATGTGCTATGTGGCTAATTTAAACAGTACAGTGAATGTAATTGTATTTAGGTTGCATACTATTGCTTTAAACTAATTTTCATTGGTTCTTCAATCATGCACCTGCTTACATCATTGTGATGACATTTCCACAACAGCATAAAAGAAGTGTTCAATTCACAAGGATCCCACCTCAGAGGAAGACCTACTCAATCAAAGTTCTGGGGCATCCTTGAGGTGTTCTTGTCTTTCACCTGCTTTGAATAAATTCAGTATTTACAGCAGCTGTCTTGGGAATCTGTCTTGGGAATATTCCTTTGCAAAGCTTTGTGTATTACTGCTGTGTAAGCCAGGTGTCGTGTGCCAGTGGGCTACTACCCCTACCTTGCAGGACCAAACAAGGTTGAGGAGCCTGGGCTCTGTTCCGATGGTGAAAGGGGGTTCGTTCCCAAATAGCAATAAGTAACAGTGTGGTGCCTCCACCCAGAGTGAGTATAGTGGGCCAGTTGTTTGTAGGGTACAACTCCCTGGGATGCTGTACCTGCCTACCTCCTGTTCCAGTCACCCCATATACAGAATACTATATGCCAACTTAATACTCTGTGATGCAGGCAATTAATAGCTATCGCTCATAATATGCTCACTGACAGGTTTAACAGTAACAACATTAATAGTTTTATTATTCAGGAATGAGGAATGGGATATGCAAAAGCAAAACAATTGACAAGGATTTGTAGGTTGAACTTGGTAAAACATAACATTAGCTGTGCCCATCCCCACAGCAACACTATGCAAATAGCCCTCCTCCCCACTGGTACCAGTTACCAGTGTCCCTTAAGAGTCTACATGAGAACCTAGATTGAGGTGCAGGCCTGATCATTGCCGTGGGTTGGCAGGTGTTGGTGCACTTAATCTTAACAAGGAAAGTTAACAAGTGGAAGGTTTTCTTTGATCAGGGCAGGTCCTGAGCTTACTCATGGTTCTGATGTTCACAGCACAGGGTCTGAGCAAACTCGGCAGATTGCAGTCATCTCTATTGGTGCTGGGGCCTTGAATACAATGCTGGTGGTTGTAGTGGCTGACTGTGATGTCTGGCAGCTTGTCCCCTTCAGTTGGTTGCAGGCTCTTGCAGCTTATCACATTCGGACTGTTCCTCTGTAGACACTGGATTAGGCCAGTCTTGAGGAACAGGGCCACACACTCACCCCACATCTCAAGGTTTCTATGTGTCTGGTGCAAATGTTCAGTACTTCCTGACATTGACAATACTGGGTTGACTCCCCAGACCATGCTCAGTGGAATACAGTCCTTTTTCAAATTGAAGTTCATACAGTTTCTCACTCTTTGCAGGTAACAGACACAATTTGGTGGCAGATTTGATGCACTCACAGGCAACAGTGCAGACAGTTTCTCGGCAGGATTCATAGAAACATAGACTTTGAAGGCAGATAAGGACCACTTGGCCCACCTAGTCTTCCCATTTCCCTACCTACAGGACAAGCTGCAGATCCTAATTAACCAACAGTCTATTTCTTCCTACCACCCACAAGAGTTGCCTTATGTCTATCCCATGCATTCTTGAATTCTCCCACAGTTTTAGACCCCACAACCTCCTCAGGAAGGCTGTTCCATGCGTCCACCACCCTGTCTGTGAAAAAATACTTCCTCATATTGCCCATGGGCCATCATCCCTCTCTATCTTCAAATTGTGTCCCCTTGTTCTTGCACATCTCTTTTTCTGAAAGATGCTACCCTCTTGGACTTTGTTGCTTCCACTGAGGTACTTATAAGTTTCTATCATGTCCCCCTCTCCCTCCTTTCCACAGGGGTATACATATTAAGCTCCTTTAGTCTCTCCTCAAATGGCTTCTCTTGCAGACCCTGCACCATTTTAGTTGCCCTCCTCTGGACTGCCTCCATCCTGTCTATTTTTTTATTTTTTTAATTTTTTTAATTTTTATTTTAGTTTTTGTTGACGGGTAAGTGCACTAGACATATTCTGCCTATTTTCAGGTGCGACACAGGGGAGGATACAGATGAATGCCAACTGACCTTGAATCAGATTAAGCTGTTGGTGGTACTTTTTAGTGAATGAGGAAATTTGGCCAGAACACGGAAATTCCCCTACTCTCAGAGGGAACCTCTGTCCAGATGGCGGGCACGCACCTTGCCTTCTGAGGAGGGAGCTATGGAGGTGGGAGATTTGGTCTCTGCTCCTACCTCTGAACAAATGGAGACCACAATGCTAACTACTGATGTTTTGCCTATTGCTGTTCCTGCTTCAACTTAAGTTCTGCTGCTATACTCAGGCTGCTATACCTAGCCCTCTGCTTACTTCTTATGGAACTGACTTGCTGACCCCTGTGCCTACAATCGACTTACTGGAGGATTTTACTTCAACTGATTCTGAAAACCATTGTTTGACAACACAAGAGATCCAGGAGCATTTTGCAGGCGGGCGCCCGTTCTGCTAGTGCAAAACTGAAAATGCACAGAGATATACAGCATACAGAGGCTGACAGCACAGGTGCATATTCCACTCAGGTGGAAGTTCGGAAGATTCTCCTGACTTGTCTCCTTTACTACCTGTTGCTGTGTCAGGCTCTGACCCGACTAGTGTGTGGAGCTGAAGCCCTACTGCCTGCTCCCCTGCCGCCTGCAGTACAAATGGATTTGGTTTCCTTTTCACAACCTGCTTCCATTACATCACAGAGTTCCTCACAAGTACAAGACTTATCTACAGTTATTACTCCCCTGCTACCTGCAGTACAAACAGATTCATTTTCCTTTTCACTACCTGCTTCTGTTTCATCACAGAGCTCCCTACATGTACAGGAATCATCTACAGTAAATATTAATAAAGAACCTACTTGGACTGTTGAATCGGCACTGAAAGGTGCTGGCTGGGTCCAGGGTACTGTCCCAGGAAGTTGGAAGTCTGGTCTGTCTCCAATCCGGTCCCCCCGCCCTGAAGATTTTCCAGAGCTACAAAGCAAGATAGGTGATTCAACCGTCACTACTGACCCCTTGTGTCTCCCACATGAACTGGAGCTTACACAGAACCCTGTGTTGAATTATCTGAAGGGTTCTCCACCTCAGATTCCTCTTTCTACTATTTCTGTAGAGGCTCTGGCTCCCTCACCACCGCAGCCCCCACCCCAAAATTTCTGGACAGGCGCTCCTTATTCTTCTTTCTTTAAATTTCCAATCCAGGCTGCTAAGAGACACAATGCGGTTCGCTTGGCATATCGGGAGGGGTACCTGAGCCACCTGATCAGGTCTATGTAGCACGTCACGCTGTTAAAGATTCTTTAAAAAATTTTCCCATGAAATATATCGTTAATTCATATCTCTGGTGAAACCACGTTTGACATTAGTTTACAAACATCTATGGGACTGGGCGTTTTTGGTCAAAGTATAATTCTCTGGACTACTGCATTATGGACCCCATTTCAGGCTATTCCCTTTCTAAACCCACTTTTAGGCAATCACTATTCTGTTTTGTAATGAGGAGTTGAGGTGGAGGATGTTGTGTATTGGCTGAAACAGCGTTGTGACGTCCAGGGACAGCCTGAAGCCATTTTGGATACCGAGAACATTTGGACTGGGGGCTGGAAGTTTAAAGTCTTGTTACGATCCACTGATTCTGGGGTTGTACATCTGCCTAACTCTTTTTTCATAGGCGAGATAGGGGGGGTCTTGTTCTACCCGGATCAGCCGAAGGCTTGCTATCGGTGTGGTGACCCTGCACATCTTAGTAATGTCTGTAATAAAATGAAATGCAATGTCTGTGGGGAATTGGGCCACGTAGGGGCACACTGCTTGAATGAATGTAGATGTAACCTACGTGATGAACAGGGGCATACCTTTCAGAATTGTAAATGGGCTGCACATAACCAGGAATTTCATGATGGTGGTGTGGACCAGCGCTTTATTATTATACAGGCGCAGAAGGCCCGTCTCCGGACCACCTTGGCTGTACCTCCCCCTAGGGCAGCCCAGCCCTCACTGCAGGCTTCAATGCCTGTTGTATCCTCTGAGGTCGTACCTCAGATGGTTTCCTTCATGGATGACCCCTTGCCTGAGATTTCTCCTGTTCCTGATCCTGCCCAGTCTAATTTTCCTGTTCTGGACCCGATCCCAGGTCCAAGTACTATGCCCCTCCCCCCCCGAGAGCTTACAAATGTTATACGTAGAAGATCACTGAGAAACAACCCTCGGGTTGCACCATCTCCTGTGAGTGGTCTGGAACCTCCCCCAGTGCCCTTATCTAATTCTTTTGAACTTCTCCAACCCCTTTCTGATGACGCTGGAGGTGAGTCAGACTCTTCCTCCATTGCTTCTTCTCTCCCAGATGGTACCACTGACCCTGAGCTGCAACTTGGCACCGGTCTTTCTCAGAAGCGAAAGGCCAGAGTAAAACTTAAAGGGAAGAAGGTGGTTGGAAAAAGGAAATAGTAAAATGTATTTTTTGTCTGTTTTCCTTTTTTTTTGTTGCTATGTTTCACTTTGTTTGCCATACTATTAATGTAAATAGTATGAAGCGTATGGCTAAAAGGAGACTGATTTTTTCCTTTCTAAGGCTTCTGCCTTTGGGTTTAATTTTATTACAGGATACAAGACTTCATACTACACATGAGATCCGACAAGCACAACAGGACTGGTTACTGGGTCCTTCTTTTTGGTCAATTGGTCAGGATTCTTGTTCGGGACTGGGAATATTAATTAATTTCCCAGACTTCTGTTTGCTAAAATTGTTTGATGTAGCCCCTGGTAGGTGCTTATTATAGATTTTGTTATTGGGTCCTGTCCTTACCGGGTGATTAACATTTATGCCCCTCAAATCAAAACTGAACGCATAGCTTTATTTGCTTTGCTTCATCCTTATTTGCATACTTCCTTTCAGGTATTGTTTGCTGGTGACTTTAATTGTGGCCTGAGTCTTCAGGATAAGAGCTCCTTGCTGCTACAAAGAAACTGTTTTGTGATTCCCACAAATTGGGTAAATTGGTTGAGCGCACACTAACGGACTCTTATATCTCCTTTACTACTCAACACCCCTACCTTCCAAAAGGGTAAACTAGCCACATTATTGATTATGTGTTTTCCTCTCCTACAGTACCTATTATTTCTGCCAAAGTTCAAGCGCTTGAGTTTTCTGATCATAAGCTGCTTTCTGTTGTTTGGTTCTGTTGTCTCTTCCCGTAAAGGCCCAGGTCTTTGGAAATTCAACACATCTTTGTTGCAGATTCCGATGTTTATGCAGTCCCTCCTGTCCTTCATACAAGCCCGTAAATCTGTTTTTATTTGTTATGAAGATCCTGTTCAGTGGTGGTTAGACACGAAACATGATCTGGTCACTTTTTTTAAAAACTTACAGTCGTTTAAAATGTAGGAGGGAATACCTAGACTATTTGCAGAAGAGGGTACATTTTCAGTCATTATTAACCAAAGCATACACGACAGGGCAAGACCTTACTCAACAAATAAAAGTCCTACAGAATGATATGTTGACTTTCCAATTACGGCAATCACAACAACTTTATAACCAACATAAATTCTGTACTGTTGGAACACGTGATGTTATTTGTCCTTTTGAATATAATTCCTGTCAGTCCGCCCGAAAAAATATGACATGTCTTCTAAATTCAGAAGGGACCATGTGTTCCTCACAAAGTGAGATTTGTCATATTGTAACAAAGTATACTACAGCCCTTTTTTCTCCCCTCCCTGCTATGGTTGGTAACAGTGTGACTTTGTATAGTGGCCTTGATATCCCAGCTCCCTCACAGCTATGTCAGGACCAGGCTTGTTCTCCTATCACGGAGCAGGATTTGACACTGACTATTTCTTCCTTACCTGTACAGAGAACTCCTGGTCCGGATGGTCTCCCTGCTGGCTTATATAAGGTGCTGGGTGACCATTTAGCCTCAGAACTTACATCTGTGTTTAATTCCCTGTTAACATGTGAATCTCTCCCTTTGGAATTTACTAAGGGTACTTTGATTTACATTTATAAACAGAAAGGTGAAATCCATTCTCTAGAGAATTGGCAACCTTTATGTATGTTGAACACCGACTTTAAGCTCTTAACGAAAATTATTGTGAAGCGTTTGCTGAGGATAGCGGAGGTGGTTTTGCATCCTGCCCAATCCTTTTCTGTGCCTCAAAGGAGAATTTCTGATCATTTGATCCTCTTACAAGAATTATTTCTCATGGCTATGCAGGTCTGGCTTCGGGACTTGTTGTTTCTGTAGATCAGAAGGTGGCTTTTGATTCGGTTCGGCATGATTTTTTATGGGAAGCACTTTGTTTTCTTCATGTACCTGATGTTATGGTACGCTGGATTCGTGCTTTCTATAGAACGGCGACTGTTGTGCCTGTAGTAAATGGTTGGATAGGACCCATGAACCCCATAAAAAGGGGGGTTCATCAGGGCTGTCCTTTAAGCCCGTTGTTATATGTATTTTTTCTTGATGTTTTGCTCCGTCGGCTGAATACTAATTCTCAGATTCAGTCTATTTCTAGTTGTGAGCTTAGCGCCTTATAAGGCAATTGCATATGCAGATGATGTTGTTTTCTTGTAGCTGATATAGCCTCAGTGTCTCATTCTCTCATGAATGCTCTATTTTGGAAACTTCTCTGGTGCTGTTTTAAATTACACTAAAAGTTTGGTTATTCGGGTTGGTTCAGCAACCTCCCCCTTGGACCGTATTGGCCCGTTACGTTTAGTTGAGGGTCCTATTACATTTTGGGAATTTTTTTTGGGACACAGGACTCAGATTTGTTTAACTGGAATGTTAAACTACAACAAGGTAAACTTCAGGTGGCCTCCTGGAACCGGGGGCAGATAGGAAAAAGAAAACGTGTTTTCTTAATTAAAAACTATTTGATCTCTGCTTTCCTTTTTCTGAGTTATGTATTCCCTATTCCATGACAGCTAGAAACAGCTGTCTTTAGCCTGTTTTTTCAGGCTCTTTGGGGTAGTAGGTTAAACCCGATAAAGCGGAATATTACTTATTTACCTATTCCTGAGGGTGGCGTTTGTATGGTTAACCCTTTGTTATTTTTTTCTTGTATTTTTTTTACTGCAAACCTTAGGCCTTTATTGATTCATTCCCAAAGGGGGTGGGAACCTTGGTTTTATGACTCTTGCAGGATTTGGTTTCATCAATGGGAAACTAATTCCTTAACTGTGTTAAGACAAACTGATGGTATACCAACTTACGTAAAACATATGTTTTTACATCTCAAACAATGGAAGGTGTCTGTTCAGATGTTATTAAATCATTCCCATAAAGTTTTATATAAGAAGTTACTCCTGTCGGTTTGTTCTGTATCAATACCCTTTGATAAGCATCCTGGTCAACACCTCCCTTCCCTTTTGTTATTGTGGAAATGTAAGAGGGTTCCAGCCAAAATGTGGGATTTTCATTGGCTTTCATGCCATGAAAAGATTAATGTAAAATCAAATCAAAAACATAAGCAGTCCCAAGATAGAATGTGTTCTCGCTTATTATGTATTGCAGAACTTGAAACTATCCCTCATTTATTTTTTGACTGTTCCTTTATTAAGAATTGGTGGTCCTTTTTGGCACAGGCATGGGATACCCCCTTGCTTCAGTCGGTTACTTATTTGAATCTTGTATATGGAGTTTTTTCTCCCCAGTGGTCAAAATGGCACCAGGACACTTTAAACCTTGTTTTTGTCTGTATTAAATGGAATATTTGGATGGTGCGTTGCATGTTTTCTTTACAGCAAAAGGACTGCTCCTATTTGGAGCTTGAAAAAAAGATTGTACAAGATTTAAAAGAAATTTATGAGCATGAACGTACCCTATACTCAGATACAACACTTTTGGAACTTTGGAAAGCTCTTCCTTGGATCACTGACTCTGATTTTGCAGTTACCTGAATGATTGTATAATACTTATCCTGTGTTTCCTTTGTTTTGTATTTTGCTTTGTGTACTATTGTATGATTTTTGTCTCAATAAAACTTTCCCCTACTCTCCAGTAGGGGAACCTTTTGGCCATTGAGATGGCCACTTGGAGCAAGTCACCTGACCGACAGGACGCTGTGGAGATAGGAGAGCAGGCCTCTTCTCCTATCCTCATCATGCAAGAGGCTGAAGACTTGGTGCAAAAAGTTATGGATTTAGAGGGTGAAATGAGTGACATTTTTCTTTCCGCTGAAGATTTATCCTTGATTGATAAAGATATGGATATTGCAGTTAACAAGATAACACCCTCCTGCTTGGAAACTGATGGAAATGTTGTTACAGCTTGCCTGGTGGCCCCAGATGCACTCCCAGAGCATCGGGGGAAGTGCAAGAATGCAGACTTGAGCACTCAGAAGGTGGAGGTACCTGTCAAGTCTTTGGAAGGTGTTGTCATTTCGGAGCATAGGCTGGAGCTAGGTGAGTTGGCTATTAAGTTTAAAACTTCTCCACAACTTGGTTTAGGGGCTGGCAGTTTTAGCACGATAAGTGTGTGCCGACAGCCCCGTTTGTTTTCTACAGAAAAAACTTTGAGGACTACCTTGAGGGCTGGCATTCAGAACACCGATGCAGGTGTGTGCCGAAAGCTCAATGCAAATGACTCGCTTCCCCCTGCTGGCAGAATCCAGCCTGAGGGCGATAGCCACATAGCAGGAGTGAGCTCACAGATTCAGAAGAATGTGCAGTCAGCTGTTGTCGTTCAGGATCCTTCAATGCTAATAAGTGACTCTGGCTTTGTTTTTCAGTTTCCCACTAAATCTTCTGTTAGTGATCACTCTGAATCTAAAAACAGTAAAATAATATACCAGACTAGCCCAGAAGTTTAAACTGGGGCTACTACTTTTTCTTTTGCTTCTAAACATGGGGATAAGTCTTCCTTTAAAACCTTATCTGGACATTCTTCGGAGCAGTCTATGGCACCTGTGGGGCAACATCTAGTGACTAAAGCACACACACCTTTGCAACCTACGGCCCCGTTGTTGTTGCCACTTTCTGCAGGTGATATCTGGACTCCCCAAAAGGCTTTGCAAGGTGCAGGGTGGCTAAAAACATCAAAAGGGAATTGGTTCCCTGACCCTGATTAGGATTCTACCTTAAATCTTTCTCAGGTAACCCCGAGTGGAAACCAAATGATACCAAGATTACGGATGTTAGTTTATTGCCTCAGACAGGGGATATAAAGAACAATATTGCAGATAAGGATAGTTCTGCTGCTTCAAAGGCCCAGATGGTTTCAGGTTTCTTGACCTCCTCAGATGAGAAAACACCTATAGAGGGAGAATCTTCTAATGAAAATAATACAGAGAAACATGAATCCATATCTGGCCAGAAACCTTTATTATCTGACTTGTTTTCCAAAATCAAAATAGAAGCTGCACCCAGGTGGAATGCCGCATGTATTCGCTACAAGGCTTAGAAGATAGGCCGGACCGGGCCTATGTTGGACGGACATTACTGAAGGAATCATTGCGTTTTTCCCCCAGAGAAGGATTTGCCCTAATTAATACATTTGGGGAAGACAATTATGACGTTAGTTTTAGAACTGCATATGCCTTGGATTTGTTTTGGAAGCGTTATGCACAAGTCAAATTTTCACCCACATGGGCCCCCTTTTTTTGTTATACCTTTGACTAAACCATTGGTTAAGTTTGTACCAATCATGTTTCGCAATGAGGGGGTCCATGTGGATGATATCACATTCTGGTTGTCCCAGAAATGTGAAATTTTGAGTATCCCTGAAGCACTTTTAGACTCTGAATCCTTTGAGACAGGAGGATGGAAATATAAGGTTAAGCTACGGGTTAATGATACAGGAATGGAGCATATCCTCAATTCCTTTATGTTAGGAAGAGATAGAGGGGTTTGTTTTTATGCAGGGCAGCCTAGGGTGTGTTAAAAGTGTGGATCCAAAACTCATTTATCCAGCACTTGTGACCAGGCATGCTGTGATAACTGTGGAGAAATAGGGCACATAACAATGCAGTGTGCCAATCTTACTAGGTGTGATTTATGTGAAGATTGTGGCCATGTTTTTGGTGAGTGCCTCTGGGCTGTGAAGAATAAAGCCTCTTGTGCTAGCCCAGAGCTGCTTATACAGCAAGCACAAGACTTGGTTTCTGCCAAGGCTGATATACTCCCCCCTCCCTCCCCGGTTCCTTTTCCTGTTCTGTAACTTTACAGAAAGAAGACTATGATCTACATAGATATGAAGACATATGAAGAGAGACTTAAGGAGCTGAATATGTATAGCCTCGAGGAAAGGAGAGAGGGGGGGACATGATAGAAACTTTCAAGTATCTCAAGGGAATCAACAAAGTCCAAGAGGGTAGCATCTTTCAAAAAAGAGGTGTGCAAGAACAAGGGGGCACAATTTGAAGATAGAAGGGGGGCGGCTCAGAGGTAATTTAAGGAAGTATTTTTTCACAGAGAGGGTTGTGGATGCATGGAATGGCCTTACAGAGGAGGTTGTGGAGTCAAAACCAATGGTGGAATTCAAGCATGCATGGGACAGTCATAAGGCAATTCTGGGAGGTGGGGGTAGGAAGAAGTAGGCTGCTGGTTAACTAGGATCTGCAGCTTATCCAATAGGTAGGGAAATGGGCAGACTGGGTGGGCCAAGCGGTCCTTATCTGCCATCAAAATCTATGTTTCTATCTGAATAACCCCCCCTCCATCTATTCCTGATTCTGAGCAGCAAATAACACAAGCTCCTAATATTGGGAAATCTATCAGTAATCCTCTTTTAGCTCCTGTTTGTTATGATGAGCCAAGCACCCCAGGGTGCAATGTGGCCAACAGTACTGCCTTGCAACCTGTGGCCAGGAGACGCTCTTCTAGGAACAATAAGCAGAAGCTCCCAATATTAATAAAGAGTCCTGCTATAGTTGAGACTGGTAATACTTATGCTGCTTTGTTCCTGTCAGACGGGGATTCTGATATGGAACAAGGAGATTTAGATTCTCAATTAGTGGGAAGTAGACAGCTTTCTGCAGGAATAGATCAGGGGGATTACAAGACTAAAATGAAGAAAAAGCGGAAAAAATAAGCATGTTGTTTTTTTTTTCTCTTTGACATGGTCAAAGCTTATGGGTTCTGTATCTATAGGGTCATTAAACATCCATAGTATTTTAAATGTGGTTAAACGGCAGGCTGTTTTTTCATTCATTCATTCATAGTAATCGTTATGATATTTTTTTTATACAAGAAATGTGGATGTGCTCCAGAGAACAGTTGATGTTATTTAAAAGAGATTGGATTTGGGGACCATCCTATTGGTCCTTTGGTCAAGATTGTGCAGATGGGGGTGGGCATTCTCTTTGGATCCTATGATTTTTCTTTGGTTAAATTAGTGGACCTGATTCCAGGTCATTTATTTTTGTTAGATGGGCGATGGAAGTCACTGGCTTACCGTTTTATTAATGTTTATGGGCCTCAGACTAAGGCAGACAGGGTGTCTCTTTTGAAAGCAGTTCAGCCATATCTGGTCTCCTCATATATGATTTTTTAGGAGGAGATTTTAACTGCGACATAGTTAGGGAGCAGATTGGTGGGGGGAAAAGAAAGAAAACTTATTGTGATTCCAATATGTTAACAGCAGTAATTAAAACAGCAGGCCTGGTAGATTGTAGTATGTACAATACAGGTCCTAACTTTACATACACTAGGGGAATTTATAGGACCACCATTGATCACTTATTTCTTTCTCGGAATTTGCCAAAGGGTAATTTTTGTATTATTCCTATTGAATTTTCCGACCACTTATTATTAAAATTCACCATTCCTGTTATGGTTTTTAAAAATAAAGTCAGAAGTAGATGGAAACTGAATAGTTCCCTGCTCACATATCCTAAAGTTCGGAAGGGTATCGCAGCTTTATTATCTGCTAGGTTGTCAGTATTATGTTTATATGATGACCCTGGGTATTGGTGGGTGGATACTAAGTTGGATTTAAAACAATGGTTTTGTAATTATAGTAAGTGTTTAGGAAACCATAAGTTTTTGAAATATCTTTCACTTCGGAAACAGTTACACCACCTGTATACTATTTCATATTTCACTAAATATGATTATTCATGACAAGTAAACTGAAAAAGGACGTACTAACCTATCAGTATAACAGAGCTTCCACAATACATGCAATGCTTTCTAGTGGTAAGCAGAAGTCACCTATAGGAGACCCATATGAGGCCTGTAAAAAGATTTATGATGATATGACACTTGAGTATTTGCAGGATTCAGGTGGTAATAGGATAGAAAACATTTCAGATATAGAGGGCCTAATAAAAAATCACTATTTCTCCTTGATACCCATGGAGGTTCCCTCTGAGGGAAAAATTACAGATTACTTGAGTAGTATTGAGGTCCCTGTATGTCCCAATGAAGCTCTGTTATTGCTTAAAAATATAACTTTGGCTGAAGTTATGGATGCAATTAAAGCTCTTAAATCTGGCACTTCACCAGGCCTAGACGGCTTGTCCAATCAATTTTATAAAGTTTTTATTACAAAACTTTCTGTTTTTCTGCAAACCATTTATTTGTTCTTTTTTGAACATAATAATATTCCTAAAGATTTTTCTGAAGGTTTATTGGTTTATTTATACAAAATTGGGAATAGAGCTGACATTACAAATTGGAGACCGATTATTTTGTTAAATTCTGAATATAAAACTTTGGCCCATATTCTTAACTCCAGACTTATAAATTATGCGTCATTTGTGCTCTCGGCACAGCAATATTGTGGTATTCATGGAAAGAAAATATATGATGCTCTTACTGTAATTAGAGATTTCATCGAAACTCTACTTATGCAGGGTTCCAAAGTGTATATACTTTCAATAGACCAAGAGGAAGCATTTGATCGTGTTGATAGGTCTTTTCTTTTCTTTTTTCTGTACTGGCCAAATATGGGGTACCTGTATCAACAATCAGGAACATACAGTTGTTATATTACCATGTATTTGTAAAGGTTTTATTGAAAGGTCAAACAGCGAAAGGTTTTGTTATTTCTACAGGAGTCAGGCAGGGTTGTCCCCTAAGCCCTTTATTATATCTTTTTTCTATTGCTCCTTTACTACGATGTCTGGCTAATGTGACTAGGCGGAATGGATTACCAGGGTGGTGCAAACTTGCTAACCTCTCTGTGCAGGCCTATGCAGATGACATCGGTGGTTTCTTCTCGCATTATAATCAGATCCCCCTTTTTTTGAAGGAACTGCAGAAGCATGCTGAGGTGTCTAATTCCAAACTTAATATTTCCAAAGGTAAGGGGTTAATGATAGGCCAATGGGGTGTTGTCTCATGTCAAATATCCGGGATTAATCTCACAAATAAACCAATAACTATTTGGGGTATTATTTGTGGAGCAACCAATTTTCCCCTAGATAATTGGGAATTAGTTTTGTCTAAAGCTCATAATAAGGTTAACAGATGGCAATTTTGGAATATATCAAAATTAAAGAGAATTTAAATATTGAAACGCTTTATTGTCCCTCAGTTGCAATATGTGGCATATGTTTTTCCTCTTCCTACCTCTTTAGAAACAACTATGTATGGGATGTTTTTTCAGATGCTTTGGGGGAACCGGCTTAATCCAGTTAAGCGTTGCTATACCTAAGTAAGGCACGAAGGGGGCTGGGTATGGCTGAACCAGTGCTTTTTTTTTCATTCTTTGTTTATTTACCATACTGTTTGGTATGGTATTTCTAGTGCAACGGCTGGTGTTATGGGCCTGGTAAAGTATGTGCTTGAGCGTTACTTAGCTGCGTGGCATGAGATAGCACCAAAGCTGCATACAAGGTTACAGTTACCTGAATATTTTTGACCAGCTGCTCAGAAGTTATTTAAATGGAAAAATTTCACAGTCTTGTTTTTTGCATAGCAATAGGAAATAACTCTGTTATCAGTTATTATCCCAGTTATACCCTACTGAGCCAAGCTTTAAAGATTGTCCTCCTGTTTTTAATGTGCAAGTTTTGAAGCAGCTAACTAACAAACGAGTGCCTGCTACAATGTGGGAAGTATTATAGCTGACTGTATATGGTAGGCTAAATGTTAGAGGAAATGCCAAGCATAAAAACCTGGCAGAAAGGAATTGTTCATACACAGCATGTATTAATTTAGAGGAAAGTATGAATAATTTTTTGCTTGATTGTTCTTATTCAAAAGCACTCTGGCCTTTTCTTAAAACTAAATGGTGAATGGATTGGCTATTGGCTTTAAATTATGATACTTTGGTATTGGGTTTCCTTCCTAGGGAGAAGGTTGATTTATGTTTAGAAACATATATTTTTTTTATGTTGTTTGTGTTTTTATTTATGGCAAGTCAGATGTCAGTGGGTGCTTTCTCAGAAAATGATGCCTTATTCTGTGTATAGTTATCTAGTAGCACAGGCAATGAATTCCATATATCATTCTGATTTATTGCATTACCCAGGTGATAAGGCTTTCAAATCTTTATAAAATATATTTTTTTTAAATTTAGCATCTTTATTGATTTTGCATCACACACAAAACTACCAAATAACAAAACAAATTAACAAACCTAAGTAAGTCCGAGTACACGCCCAAGTAAATCCAGGTACTGGAAAAATTGTAGCCAGAACCCAGTCTGTCTCTGGATCAAATATAACAAAATTAACAATATTAATGCCCCTATTAAACCCTTCCTTCCACCCCCCCACCTTCTCTCTCCCCCAACCTTCCCCACTCCCCTGGAGTGTGCCAAATAAACTCAACCTTACAGGATAATAATGAGACATTATAAACCAATTAGCTATAAAGTACCAGAGAAGTAGACCTAACTGAAACTAACAGAGGCATACGTTAAATGGATCTTAATTCAAATACAAAACATATAGTTTACCCCATTTATTATTAAATGAGTCCATGTGGTTCCGGGAGCTAGCTATCAGTCTTTCAGTATTGAAGCAGGCAGATAATTTCTTCAACCATTCAGCATAAGTTATAGTCAATTGGTCCATCCAGTGTTTGAGTACCAATCTTTTAACTACAATTGAAATTATTGCCATATGGAATCTGCGCTCCTGGACCTTAATACTGGAAAACATTCCTAAAATACATATCTCCATGGTAAACAATTCCTCCAATCCTAATAGTGGATCCAGTTTGGATTGAATTGTGTACCATAACGGGGCCACCTTATCACAATACCAAAATATATGTATCAGGTTCCCTTCAGATTTTCCACACCTAGTGCATGTGGACACAGGAAGCTTGACCACTTTAGCTAGTTTAACTGGCATATAGTACAAGTTGTTTAGGATATGATACTAGGTGAGTCTATGCCTATCCTGAGTATGATATCTATGCAAATCTTTCCAGATTTGGCTCCATACGGGGTAACGTTTGGCAGAAGAGAAGCCCATATTTTGGATCTAGGGAGGGCATTAGGAAATTTAAGTCCCAGGAGGTAGGAATACATCCTCAAAATTCCATGAGACTTGTTTGCATGATCATGAATCTGATCTAGAAAAGGCCTGACCTGGGGCTGCTTAAATGTGGTTCCAAAAGTGGAGACAATAAGATGTCTCAACTGGAACACTTTAAAAATTTGTTTCTGAAGAATATTAAATCTGGCCATTATTTCAAGGGAAGAAAGGAGACCGACTTGAAAAAACAGATCTTCCACTAGGACTCCCTGTAACTGAGGAAGCCATTCTGGGGAAATCATAGATCCCCCTATTTTGATGTTGAGATTAAGGATAAGGGATTGTGCAGTATCCCCCTTAGGCGAGATTTTGAAAAAGTTCCAACATTGGGTTAAAACTTTGAACGAGGTACCAATGACCGAATTTTGCATTGGAATTGGTAATGCCGACATAGTAGAAAAAAATATCACAGGCGAATTGAGGTTGTGTAATTCCAGTAACTGTCTTTCAAGCTGTAACCAAATAGGAGGGTGCTCATTACCTATGGGCAAGAACCATCTCCCCAGTTTGTACAAATGATTAGCCCAGTAGTAGAGAGTTAAATTAGGGAGACGGAGTCCCCCCAGTTCTTTGGGAAGGCTAAGTTTAAGAAAGGAGTGTCTGGGATGTTTGCCTTGCCAGATGAATTTGGAAAGGGCGGGGTGGAGTTGCCAGAAATAGGACATTGGGAGCCAGAGATTCATTAAATTTAAAGGGTAAAAGAGGCGGGGTAGGACATTCATTTTGATAATACTAATACAGCCCCATAACAAGAGGGGGAGCTTTGCCCATCTTTGAAGATCCAGCTGAACGTTCACCACTAAATCGTCCAGATTGAGTTTCTTAAAGGACTCAGGGTCTTTAGTAAGATATATTCCTAAATATTTGATTGAGTGAGAAGACCACTTCATACCAAAATGAGTGAAGTTAGCTTGGTGAGTGAAAGCGTTTAAAGGAAATATTACTGTTTTTGATAGGTTCAATTTGTAGTTATATAAAAGTCCGAACTGTGTGATAATTTGTAAGGTGTGTGCTAATGAAGCATCCGGGTATGATAAATGAAGGAGGATGTCATCCGCATACACTGAAAGGGTCAGGGACTGCTGATACACTGGGAAACCTGTAACCTGAGAAGAGCACTTGATGCTAAGTAAGAGGGGTTCCAGGTATAAGTTAAATAAAAAGGGAGACAAGGGACAACCCTGCCTGGTACCTGTAAACAAAGAAAAATTAGGAGAAAAAACCCCATTGCAATAGATTTTGGCAGTAGGATCTTTATATACCATCTGGATCCAATGAATGAAAGCTGCCAGGAACCCCATTTTCTTAAGTGTTGCCCAAAGGAAATCCCAATTGACTCTGTCAAAGGCCTTTTCAGTGTCTAATGAAATTAAAGCCATGGGAGTCTGAGAGGTTTGAGCAGTATGGAAAATATGAGAGAGAGTTCTGAGATGATCAGCTGAAGAACGGCCTTGCACAAACCCCACTCGTTCAGAGCTTAACAAATGAGATCAAATCCTTTTAATCCTAAGAGATAATATTTTGGTTAATATTTGAATATCATAATTTAAAAGTGAAATTGGTCGGTAACTAGCAGGGTCCTTGTATGGTTTGTCCAGTTTTAAGATTAGAACTATCGCGGCTTCTAACATAGTGGGGTCCAAGGTGTCTGCGGTGAACATATATTCATATAAATTAAGAAGAAGAGGGGCTAATTCTTTACAAAAAGTTTTATAGAAATTGGAAGGAAAGCCGTCAGGACCTGGGGACTTATCTAATGCAAGCCCTTTAATTGCTTCCTCCACCTCCACCTCCACCAACGTGATTGGAGAAGATAGAACAGAACAATGGTGAGCTTGTAAGCATGGGAGGTTGAGGCCTTCCAAATGATGTTCTGTACTTGAAAGAGGAGCCGGAGAGGAGCATTTACTATATAATGTACTATAAAAGGTTTTAAAGACATGGGTAATGTCTCGTGGAGAGGTTTTAATGGAGCCATCTGAAGCTTGCAAGGAGGGAATTAACCTTGAACTTTCCATTTTCCGTAAGCGGAGGGCTAGCATTCTACCTGCTTTCTCTCCTTGGTCAATGTATCTAACTTTGGTTTTTAGGATGGCATACTCTGCTTTTTCTTTTAATAAGTCTGCGTACTCATTCCTAAGAGTTAATAAGGTTTCCAGGGAATGTGGCGAGGAAGATGAAGATAAGGAACCTTCGACGACCCTTATTTGTTTCAACAGGGAAGCAATTCTAGCCTCTCTTTGCTTTTTCCTTTTGGAAGCTAATTTAATAAATTCTCACCTGATATAGCACTTAAAGGAGCATCATGTTGAGTCCTCCCTTGGGGTAGACCCTTTGTTAGTCTCCATAAAGTTGGAGATTAACTTCTTGATGTGGGAGACTATTTGCTCCTCCTTGAGAAGTTGTGTGTTTAATCACCATTTAGTGTCCCTTTGGAGGTCCAGATCAGGTGAAATCAATATCCATGCAATAGAGTGGTCAGATATAACAATTGGTTTGATTCCTGTCTGGCAAAGGCCGGATAAAAGGGAGGTGCTGATCAAGATGTAATCTAGTCTGGACCAGGACTGGTGAACCTGGGAGTAGAAAGAAAAGAGCTGACTAGGAGGGTTGAGAAGATGCCATGGATCACAAAACCCCAAAAGCTCCATGAATTCCGCTAAGGCCTTTTGTGGAGGGGATAAAGGTTTTATTGGCCGGTATGTTCTGTCAAGATCCTGAGATGGCGGGATACTCCAGTCACCAACGAGAATTATCGGGGAGGGCAGAAAACCACCCAACCTGCCAGCTAAGCCTATCAGGTAGTCTGCATCTCCTCCAACTGGACCATAAATAGAACCCAACACTATTGAGGTACTATTAAGTAAACCTTTAACTATCATAAACCTACCCTCCAGATCAGATAGACTCTCTTCTGCCATGAACAAAATGTGCTTTTTGATCAAGATTGCCACCCCCCTGCTCGATAATGACCCACTTGCAGCAAACACTTGGGAAAAGCCCTGGCGGCATAACCCATTTGTTTCAGTGGCCAGCAGGTAGATGTCTTGCAACAAAAGAATATCTATATTTAAAAAGGCACAATTCTTGAGAACCTGATATCTTTTTGTTATATCTCTGACACCTCTGACATTCCATGTGGCAATTTTAATTGGTATCAGGGTCATTGTCTATTTTAACAAGAGGTAAACATACATAGACTATTAGCTGAAAACTAGAATACAAAAGGCACACCCCAGTCCCATCCCCCTCCTTCAAATCTTTATAAAATATAAGTAAAATGTTTTTTTGTATTTACAGTCTGAAGAAAGAAGGACAATAAGTTTTCATTTGTTTATGTTTTTTTTGTTATGATTTAATTCTTGCATGCATTGTGTGAATTTCAATAAAAAAAACTACTCTTTTCGATAAGTGCCATGGGATCTTTAACATCCACCTGAACTACCACTAATCCAAGCATATGAGACCTTGGTTTAATGTCTCATCCGAAAGACGGTACCTCAGAAGTGCAGCACCCCTCTCATGCTGCACTACAGTGTCAGTACTGGGATATTAACCCAAGTGCCAGATGTAGGAACTGAACCCACAGCCTTCTGACCTCCTGGCCTCAGAGGCAAGTGTGCTACCTACTGAGCCACTGACACTGACAAAAAATGTCCTTGCAGAGATGGAGTCTCCAGAACTGGACGCAGTACTCAAGATGGGGTCTCACCAATTATCTGTACAGAGGGATAACAACTTCCTGTTTTCTGCTGGTGATGCCTCTCCCTATACATCCCAGTATCCCCCCAGCCCTCCCTACTGCCTTCTCACATTGCTTGCTAACCTTAAGGTCATCTGATATGATTACCCCTAGGTCCCTTTCCATTTTTGTTGTTGTTGCTACCCCCCCATTGTGTAATCTTCCATTGGGTTTTTGTTTCCCAGGTGCATTATTTTGCAATTCTTTGCATTGAATCCAAGCTGCCATACTTCTGACCATTCCTCCAACCTTGCCAAGTCCCTTCTCATCCTTTCCACGCCTCCTTGTGTATCAACCCTGTTGCAGATTTTTGTATCATCTGCAAAGAGGCATTCTTTTCCTTTCAGTCCCTCTGCAATGTCACTTTCAAAGACATTGAAAAGGACTGGATCCAGTATTGAACCCTGAGGTACCCCACTAGTAACCCCTCTTTCTTCAGAGTGGACTCCATTTACAATTACCTTCTGTGTCCTGTTGTGCAGCCAATATTTTACCCAGGCTGCTACCCTGGGACCCACTCCCAGGCTGGTTAATTTGATTATTAATCTTTTGTGTGACTGTGTCAAACACCTTGCTAAAGTCTAGATAGGCCATGTCCACAGCCCCTCCCTGGTCTACTACTTTGGTCACCCAGTCAAAGAAATCAATTAGATTCACCTAACATGATCTTCCTGCTGTGAACCAATGCTGCCTTGGGTCCTATGCCCCACTGGCCTCTAGGTACTCAACAATTCTTTCCTTCAGAAGTGATTCCATCACTTCCCCTACCATGAGGTCAAACTGACAGGTCTGTAGTTTCCTGCCTCTGTCTTGCTCCCACTTTTGTGAAGGGGAATCACATCCGCCTTCCTCCAGTCCTCAGGTACCACACCATCCTCCCATGATTTGTTAAAAAGGGTAGTCAATGGTTTCACTAGTTCTCTCCTTAATTCTTTTAGAATTCTGGGGTGAATTCCATCAGGCCCCATTTCTTTGTCCACCTTCAGTTTTAGGAGTTCTTTCAGAACCCTTTCTTCTGTAAAAGGACTGGGATCGACCCACCTATCCAGAGTGCTTCTGTTAATTGGATTAGGCACCTCCGTCTCCTCCTCTTTTGTGAATACTGAGCAGAAGTATTCGTTCAGTATCCCTGCTTTTTCACTGTCACTCTCTGCACCACCTCTTTTGAGAACCATAGTGTCTTTTTCTTTCATTTTGATTTGTTTATTTGCTTCACACAAAGGCTTATTGCCTCTGTGATGGCAGTTTTGATGTTTCCCCATTGTTGCCCAAAACTGCCATCACAGAGGCAACAAGCCTTTGTGTGAAGCAACTAAACAAATCAAAATGAAAGAAAAAGCCACTATGGTTCTCAAAAGAGGTGGCTGTGAAAGTCAGGAAGAAAAAGATAGCATTCCAGAAGTATAAGGAACGACAGAAGGAGCAGGACAGAGAGCTGTACCAGTTAAGGCAGAAGGAAGCAGGGAGGGAAGTCAGAATAGCAAAGGCCCAAACTGAGGAAAAGATAGCCAACTCAGTTAAGAAGGGGGATAAAACCTTTTATAGGTACATCAGTGAGCGTAGAAAGACAAAGGGAGGGATAGTGAGGCTGAATAGAATGAATGGTGGGTGGGCAGAGGGGGACAGTGAAAAAGCAGGGCTACTGAATGAATATTTCTGCTCAGTATTCACAAAAGAGGAGGGGGAAGTGCCTAATCCAATTAACAGAAGCACTCTTGTTAGGGGGGTCGATCCCAGTCCTTTCACAGAAGAAAGGGTTCTGCAAGAACTCCTAAAACTGAAGGTGGACAAAGCAATGGGTCCTGATGGAATTCACCCCAGAATTCTAAAAGAATTAAGGGAGGAACTAGTGAAACCACTGGCTACTTTTTTTAATAAATCATGGGAGAATGGTGTGATACCTGAGGACTGGAGGAAGGTGGATGTGATTCCTCTTCACAAAAGTGGGACCAAGACAGAGGCAGGAAACTACAGACCTGTCAGTCTGACCTCTGTGGTAGGGAAGGTGATGGAGTCACTTCTGAAGGAAAGAATAGTTGAGTACCTAGAGGCCAGTGGAGCACAGGACCCAAGGCAGCATGGGTTCACAGCGGGAAGGTCATGTCAGACGAATCTCATAGATTTCTTTGACTGGGTGACCAAAGTAGTAGACCAGGGAGGGGCTGTGGACATGGCCACCTAGACTTTAGCAAGGTGTTTGACACAGTCCCACACAAAAGATTAATAGCCAAATTAACCAGTCTCGAGTGGGTCCCAGGATGGTAGCCTGGGTAAAACATTGGCTGCACAACAGGACACAGAAGGTAATTGTAAATGGAGTGCACTCTGAAGAAAGAGGGGTTACTAGTGGGGTACCGCAGGGTTCAGTATTGGGCCCAGCTCTTTTTAATGTCTTCATCAGTGACATTGCAGAGGGAAAGGAAGGAAAAGTATGCCTTTTTGCAGATGACACAAAGATCTGCAACAGGGTTGATACACAAGAAGGCGTAGAAAGGATGAAAAAGGACTTGGCAAGGGTGGAGGAATGGTCAGAAGTTTGGCAGCTAGGATTCAATGCAAAGAGGTGCAAAATAATGCACCTGGGAAACAAGAATCCAGGTGAAGAATACACAATGGGTGGGGATGTAGTAACAACAACAAAAAAGGAAAGGGACCTGGGGGTAATCATATCAGATGACCTTAAGGTTAGCAAGCAATGTGAGAAGGCAGTAGGGAGGGCTGGGGGGATACTCGGATGTATAGGGAGAGGCATCAGCAGCAGAAAACAGGAAGTTGTTATCCTTCTGTACAGACAGTTGATGAGACCCCATCTGGAGTACTGTGTCCAGTTCTGGAGACCCCATTTCTGCAAGGACATAGACAGGATAGAGGTAGTCCAGAGGAGGGCAACTAAAATGGTGCAGGGTCTGCAAGAGAAGCCATTTGAGGAGAGACTAAAGTAACTTAATATGTATTCCCTTGAGGAAAGAAGGGAGAGAGGGGACATGATAGAAACTTTTAAGTACCTTAGTGGAATCAACAAAGTCCAAGAGGGTAGCATCTTTCAGAAAAAGAGACTTGCAAGAACAAGGGGACACAATTTAAAGATAGAAGGAGGGCGGTTCAGGGGCAATGTGAGGAAGTATTATTTCACAGAGAGGGTAGTGGATGCATGGAACAGCCTTCCTGAGGAGGTTATGGGGTGTAAAACTGTGGGAGAATTCAAGAATGCATGGGACAGACATAAGGCAATTCTTGTGGGGGGTAGGAAGAAATAGGCTGTTGGTTAACTAGGATCTGCGGCCTATCCTGTAGGTAGGGAAATGAGCAGACTAGATGGGCCAAGCGGTCCTTATCTGCAGTCAAAGTCTATGGCTATGTTTCTACGTTGCTCCACCCCTCCTTCTAACCTGTTTGCTAGTGCTTTTCTAAGGCACTCTCCCATCTTGTCAAAGTCAGCCCTCCTGAAGTCCAGTACCCTCACTTTTGTATGGGTTGACTCTGTAGCTGAGTTTATCGTGAATGACACTGTTTGGTGGTCACTTGTTCCCAAATGGCTACCCACATCTAGATCTGAGATGCTCTCACTGTCCCCATTTGAGAGTATAAGGTCTAAGATTGCTCCCTCACAAGTGGGTTCCAAAACTTGCTGTCTGAGGCATGCCACCTGTAGGGCATCGAGAATGGCCCTGCTCTTGGATGTGGCTGCAGCAAAGGTGCTCCAGTTAACATCTGGCATATTCAGGTCCCCCATCAACAGTATCTCCTTCTTCTCTGCCATCCTAAGGATACCTTCTATCATATCCTTGTCCATTTCCTCTCCCTGACATGGGGGTCTTTCACTTTCTTGGTAGCAATCTCTTATACTTTCTGGCTCTCCAGGATGTAGGAACCCAGTGGGATTTTCCTGATGCTGTTCTCTGTCACTGGGATACACTTTGAGCCCTGTATACTCAGTCCCAGACCCAATAATGGCTAGGGGCTCTTCTGAAGGGTACTAGCTTATCTTCTTTCTGCCAAAACTGGGATTCTGTCACACCCAGATGGTGGAAAACTTCTCCAAGTCTCTTTGCAACCACAACAGAAGCTGTGGGCCAACTTCACCAAAGTCTCTCTCATTCACTCATAGCTCCCCTCCTTCCTTAGACAGTTACAGCCACAATCTCCTAAAGCAGCCTTCTCCCCAATCACCTCAGGGGGAAAAACCCACTCAAGTTAAGCACTATAGCTGTCCATCATAGAAATTAATATGCATGGGGACTCCTCTTTGGATCATTGGTTATTACTAAAGGTGCCAAGAACATCGTTCACAACCTCTACCCAGGAGCCATAGCTACAGTTCTTCACACTCCTTGATCACTGATTAGGTAGTTAAGGGTCAGGGGTCACAATGATGGCATCCGTGTAAACAGTTTATAACAGAGTCAAGCTTTGCAACTTTGCTGCATGTACAGTAAAGTGTTTTAACACACAAATGTCTCTTTGCTCAATAGCTGCAACTCTGTACTGTTGTCCAGTTGTGGAATAGGTGTTGATAAATTCCTGGCCTGTCTGTTGCTAGCACCATAATGCCAAGTCCCACTGCAGCAGGCAGAAACATTCACAAAGCAATCTGCAACATTTAAAGCAACAGTACACATATTTACAGTCCACCCGTTAGTCACTTAACACACTTTTCTTTGGTTCCCATTAGGTGTGTCTGAGCCCCTACATATGTTTTGGGATCCCAGGAGCTGGAATACATTCAAATGTGTCCTTTTTTATAACAGGGGGACAGAAATAGTGAGAGTTAGGCAGCATCTCCCGGGCAAGCTTCATTGTGCCACTAAATGACAAAACATGCTCTGTTCTCAAAGGTTGGTGCAGGGCTTACAGAAGCCCTGTGCTGATGGCACAGTTGCCCCAAACTGTTTGGCGCACAGTGCACCCAATTCTTATAGGTTGCATGTTTCTGCGGCAGTACACCCTTTTTACAGTGGCTTGTAGCAAGTACCTGGCACAAGTCCCGTAAACAGGTTGTCAATGGTAGACCATCCAGAGCTGGTCTAACTCACCACATTTGGCACACGGAGGGCTGGGAGTTTGAGAATTCTGATCGGAGCCCATGGATTGTTGCAAGCCCCATGCACCATGCATTGGGTGCATCCGGGGCTTGTGGCAATCCAAGTCATTTGAGAATAGAGCCCCAGGTGTTTACAAGCTCCTCCATCCAATAAGGCAAACAGGATAAGAAGGCTGGCAGAAACCAGACACAAGGAGGCAAAACTGGTAAGCCCTACCTGTGGTGGTGGGGGGTTACAGTAGCAATCCAGCATTTCAGTTTCCAGAGCTCAAGTGAGCTGTACAACTTTATAGTGGTAGCACCACTTTACCTGCATCCTGTGCTGACTGTGCTGTTTTTTGGACCTGTTGAAACTTCTGGATGGACTGGAGAAGTTTGGTCTCAAACTCTTCATCAACAAATGCTAATTCAGACTTCAGTTAAGTATGTACTGTAGGACACTTCACATCAGATAACAGTATTAGTACTAATCCCAATAAGGTAGATACCTTCACCACCTGGCCTAGACCCAAGAACCTAAAGGACTTCAGCTCTTCCTTGAGTTTTATGGTTACAACCGATGCTTAATCAAAGACTACATCAAAGTGGTGCACCCACTGTTGAATTTGACCAAGGGCGAACATCCTACAAACAGAGATAATCACCTCAGAAAGATGCTGAATTTAAGTGCTATTTAAAAGTACATGATCCATTTGGACTATGATGGAATGGCTCCTGGGAAAGAGGCTTCAAGGAGATCATCTATTGTCTGACATACGCACCAGTATTGGTATATGCTGATCCAGCGAGAACATATACATTACACACTGATGCCAGTCCAAGTGAACTTGGAGCAGTTATCTATCAGCAATACCCTAAAGGACCTGTATGAGAGTCATGGCATTTACCAGCAGATGTTTAACACCATCTCAGAAGAACTACCTGATTCCTGAACTACTTCTTAGCTCTGAAATGGACTAAAGTAGATCAGATCCATTAGTATTTATATGGTGCCAAGATATAGGGCCAGATTGAGGTAACCTGAGGCACTGGGCCCAAGAAAAATCTGGGGCCCCTATGCACTTTGGCTAGCCTGTCAACATAGCTATGCCCCTTCATCTAAGCCACAGCCCCTTGCCACTGGATATCAGTTACATCCTTTCACACGATAAAATTAAAAAGAGATTGTAACCATTTGGGCCCTTGCAAAACAGGAGTTGCTGGACCAAGTGGCAATAGTGGTGAACTATGGACCACTATACACTAGTTCAAAAGCAACAGGCAGACCCTGGACCCATTATAGGAGATGATTGCACAAAGAAATTGTTAGGTGAACAAGGACTACATATGGTACACATTAATATATGTAGTTTGGCAAACAAAATATGCACACTTACAAGAATGGGTTATTAAGTACAAACCAGACATTATTATTATTATTGTTACTGAGTCATGGCTTAGCCATAAAATATCAGAACAAGAAATTACCCTGTAAGATTACAATATGTGGAGAAAGGATAGGTCAAAATGAGGTGGGGGTAATTATTTATGCATTAGATTATTTAGATTTAATTGAACCTGAGACCCATATAGATTGGAATAAAGTAGAAGTATTGACTTTAGAATTAAAATTTCATTATATTAAACCATTATTAGTGGTTGGAGACTAATCGACCTCCCCCCGCAGAAAGGACAGTTTATATTTAATTACTGAAAGGATTCATTTACAAAAAAATCAGTGTAGCCATGAAATATATTTAATAGGTGATTTAAATGTTGACTGGAGGAAAGCTGGGATAGGACACAATATTAAGGAATTAAGTGGTTCTCTAACTTTAATGCAGTTGATAAAGGAAACAACAAGATTAAATACTAAAAATCCAAATGCCTCAACAGTGCTGGATTTAATCTTTACTTCCCATCCAAACAAAATTATTACAAGTGGGGTCCTGCCCAACTCTGTCAGACCATCAAATGGTGGTTCTGCATCAGAGAATTATACAAGGGTAAAAAACTTGGAAAGATTAAGCACTATACATCTTACAAAGATAAAGATTTTGATTATGTCCAATTCATGTTGGACATGAAAATTCCTAATTGGGACCAAGTGGATTTAATACCAACTGTTGAGGAAGCTTGGGGCCTTTTATGAAGATTTCATGGCATTATGTAATAAGCATGCCCCCAGGAAATCTAGAAAGATAAAAGCACAAAACTTGGTATTGTATACCTCAGATTTACAGAAAATTAAGAAAACTAAGGACAAAGCGTGGAAAACAGCTAAAACCATTAATTTAGTAAAAGACTGGGACTACTATAAGAAATGTGTTTTTTTTAATTTTTTTTTTTAATATTTGTTTCTCCTATAGTGAAGTGTATATTCCCTTCTGTGATGTATATGTACATATATGTATAATACTCGTCAAAATGTTGTAAATCCGAATGATGAACCGGGAATGACTCTCCTAGGTCAGGTTTGTAAATATTATTGTTTTGCAAATACTGTCCATTGTAACTGTTGTAAATGTTTGGCCCTACCAGGTCCATCTTGTAAATGAACCCTGCTCAATGGTCTTTGCCTGGATAAATAAAGATTTTGATTGATTGATTGATTGATTGACTATAAGAAATGTAGGAATCAGTACACAAAGAGAATAAGATTTGCCAGAGAGGAATATCATAATAGGGACTTGTCTGAGTCAGTAGCAAGCAACCAAGGGGAATTCTGGAAGAAAATGAGAAAAATACAAAACAACCAGAATCCTAAAATATCAGAGAATTTCCAAATAAACCATCAGAAAGTGCCCCTTAGTCCCTTGGTAGTGGAAGTATTCAATAAGTATTTTACTTCCATGGGCTTACAACCAATAACTAATATGGATGGTTTAAACTGTTGAGATAATAAGTATGAAAACTCAAATAAAGATAGTGTACCAGTGGACACACAAATTCCTCCATTCAAAATTCAATAAATAACCCTGTATCCTCTCAGTTATTAGAAAAATTCTTTTTTCATTTAATTAGTATTAAAGAAGTAAGAGATGCATTACTTAAACTGAATCCGAAGAAAGCCTGTAGACCTGACGAAATACCTACATTATTATTAAAGTATGCAGCTCCTATTATTGCACATCCCTTAACAGAAAATGTAAACATGTCCCATACACAGTTAGATCTGCCAGTTCAGTGGCTAATGGTGAAAGTAATACCAATCTACAAAAATGGGTCAAAAATCTTAATTGAAAACCATCGCCCAATATCTCTTTTATCAATTATTGCTAAAACATTTGAAAGACTACTGAGTATTCAACTTCAACATTTTCTGGAGGATAAGAAGATTATTAATAAATTTCAGTTGGGCTATAGATCTTTGTGCAACACTTCCACTGCCCTTGTGAAGGTTACTGGGGATATTATAGAGGCTTTGGATAGGGGGATGTCAATGGGGGCAGTCTTTATAGACCTGTGTAAAGCTTTTGACACCTTGAACCATGATATCCTCCTGTCCAACCTCAAAACTATTAGTATGCCTGATCCTGTGGTTAAATGGTTTCAGTAATATCTTGTTCATAGAAAACAAATGGTTACCATTGGAGATTGGACGTCTAGCCAGAGGACCATAGTTACAGGAATACCCCATGGCTCAATATTGGGCCCAGTTCTATATAATAGATGTATGAATAGTGTTTGTATGTCAGATTCCAGGGTTAAATACCATCTATACACGGAAGATACTGTTGTGTATGTTGAAGGTGCCACTACAGAAAGTATTCAGCCTACACGTCAGCGAACTTTTGAGGTACTACAGTACTACTTACTGAAGTCTTGGCTGATTCTGAACCTTAAAAAGTCCCAAATAATTATTTTCTCTAAACAGCAAAAATTGTGTTCTTCTGAATCTGCTTTTCAGATTAGAACTTTTAATAATATTTCTTTAGAACAAGTGCAGAGTTATAAATATCTGGGAGTTCATTTGGACTCAGCTCTGAAATGGGACTAGCATGTAGGATCAATAGAAAAAAAAGTAGGGAAATGTTTAGGTTGTTTATACAGCAACAAGTATTCCCTGACCGAAGAAACAAGGAGGCATGTGGTTAATTCTTTAATTTTGCCCTCAATAGACTATGGGGATATTGTCTATGCAGGCGCCACACAAAGTAGTTTAAACAGACTGGACACAGTATATCACAAGCTAGCGAAATACATTTTAAATGCTCCAAAGAGGTCCTATAGACTAGAACTTGCTGAAAAACTCCAGTGGTTCAATCTTTGAGAAAGACGATCTTTACATGCTTTATTATTCAGGACCAAATGTGTCATAGGGCAGGCCCTGGATTATATTACTGATAAACTAGCACCAAGGCCAGTAGAACAGGGCCTGAGGTTAGCGTTAGGACTAGAATATAGCCAACCCAATTATAGAACAAAGATGGGTAGAACACATTTTTTCTTTAGGGGGACGATGCTTGGGAATTCTATACCCCAAGCTCTTCAATCAATAAATGGAAAAATTATATTAGGTGAAATAAAATCCTGGTTTACTAAAGAGGCAAGACAGAGGACTATAAAATAACTATCCTAGTGTATTCCTGAAAATCTGGGTGGGGTATTTTAGCCTTAGTATGTATTTATTAGGTTCTGATTTTGGATTTATGTAATATGTTTATTGTACCTAATTGTATTATCATATGTCTTTGTACCTTGTATTTTGTATTATGTAACTTTTGCAATTTTGCACAAAGGACCTCACTGGAAATGAACTTGTCTCAGCTGAGCTATCTGATTCATTCATTCTGTTTATGAAATGAATAAAAACTTTTACTACTACTACTACTAGTTCTACTACTAGAGTTAGGTGATATCCTTGTTATGTATTTGATCAATTTATTTAATTGGGGGCTTCACCCCACATCCTTGTGTAAAATAAGAAAAAAAACACTAATTATATGGGGCAGGGCCCCCAACTCAAACTACAACTATACCACCCAACCCTATGTAGCATAACTAGTGTAGTGTATTTGCTAGGCTAGTTACGCTGATCCATAATCTTCCAGCAACACCCACCAATTTCCCTTTAACACCACTCATGTTAGTTCAGTTCAAATATAAAGTAAACTTTATGATAGCCAGCCAGCCAGGTCAGACAGGAGAGGGACAGCGGAACTGGGGGACTCTAATACGAATTCATGAAGAAGCCAGCAGAATAAAGCCATCTGGTCTATCTAGTCTGCTCATATTGCAGGATCCTCAGCTTAGGCTACTGATCTCAGACAGAGGTGTAATAATTTACCTAACGCTGCTGTAACTGGCTACAAACACAGTATAGAAAGTTATGCATGGGGAACCATACACAGTAAGGTTGTGTTTCCATTAATGGGTTGAGATGACATCATATGGATCTCAAGAGTGAAGCTTGAGAAGTCCATGGTGTCATTAAAACCCCAAGATGGAAACATAAACCATGGTGAGTATGGTTGCCCATGTTATTTAAGTATTTATGCTCCTTCATCTGGGTGGTTGTTGCCTCAACCTGATCTCCAGCCTCCCTGGGCTGGCTCTTTGCCACCCCCAGCATGTGCCTGGTGGTGGTTTCTCTCCAAGAGTTTCCCTTCTTGTGGCAGGGCCAAGGGGGAAGGCCATCATCCCCCCAGTACATCATATCAGAGGTGGACCAGGGCACTTCACTGGGTGGCAGCACAGGTGTGGAGGTGACTGGGCTCTGGCTTCATGAAGCCCCCCCACAGTCTATTTTCTTCCTGATTTTCTCCTGTCCCATCCTTCCCACAGAGTGTAGGACTTGCATGTAGAGGCATGCCCATTCTGTGTATCCCACAGGTCCATCCCACATTTTACCTCTCTGACCCGTCTCCACCTGTGGGCAGCCAAGGCCAGGACGACAAGGTTCCCCTTCTCCAGGAGTGGACAGCAGTCCCTCAAATGCTAAATCCTCTCCCTCCCTCAACCCCTGATGGCTTAAGTTTGTTCCTGATCTCAGGTTGCCGGCGTGGCAGGAGGTAAGGCACTTTGCAGTACCCCAGCCCTCCACACCACTTGGCTGCCTCAGTGTTTTATTTTTTATTGTATGTGGCTTTTCTATATGTCAAAAGTGAAAATTTCAGTTTATGAACCATAGTAAGCAGGACCCATCTCTGCCCCTCCCAACCACCTTTCATCCCTCAGTCAGTAACCATATTAAAGATAAATTCTGTCAATGGGAGAGGGCTTAACAGAAGATAACCATACACAACAACTTTTTTGTGACCTTTGAACTGTGTACAATAACTTTATATTACCTTTGAACTGTGCACAATAATGTTTTATAACCTTCGACTGCTGTGCTGAGTCCTTACTCTTCAGACCCATATCCTGTCGCCCTGGCTGACCTGCTAACCCTTGACTCCTTGTGATACTTGTGGTCTTATCTCCCCCAATGACTTCTGACTCTGTGCTGTACCTGGCTGGCCCTGCAACTGTGTGTCCAGGGCCATGCCTCCTCTAGCTCTCTCTCTGACTAACCGACCCAACTCTGGATTTACTCTCACTACTGTCTACAGTGCTCCAGCCACTCTAACCCATCCTCACCCACCCAGACTGTCTGATTGATCACCATATCAACCAGCTGACACGATCATTGCCATTGCATTTGTGGACCCTTCATTGATGGAGTTGCTCTTCTGCAGCTACCAACCTGTCTCTCTCAGTAACAAGCAGTGATGATGCACACAAACAAGCTTCCTGCTCCTGTGCAAAAATGATCACCATGCAGCCACAGGTGTTTTAATGTGGGAGTTGGAAGGAAGGGGGACAGGAGCAAATGTGTCAGCTACTCAAGCGGGGGGGAGTCAATGAGAAAAAAGTCAGTCACCAGCAGTCAATAGTGTCTTATTAAAAAAAGAAAAAAGTAGTAAGCACTGAGGAAAGATTCAGTGCTCCCTGGCAGCTGAGGGACCTAGGCCTGGGCCTATTATGCTGATTCCTTAATCTGGCCCTGCCAAGATAACCATAAGTATAGACAACAATCAACTGATGTACGTAAAGACTACTGCTTAGTTGGATGTAGCTGGCCTTCACTGGTTCTTGGCTTTTTCAACCTATGATTATAGTGTGCAGTATCAGCCAGGACTCAATCAGATTATTGCAGATACACTGTCCTGGAGTTCCCCTGAAAACTGCAATGATGCAGCAGAGTATGTTCAGATCCCAGAAAAATGCAGTAAAGTCCATTTGCCAAAAAGCTGTTATGGATGAGCAAGTCACCCTTACAAACTCTAATAGACGTATTAACACAATTGTGTTTTCTCTGCTTACTGCAGTTCCATCACTTTGACTATGACTTCTATGTCAAGACTGAGTCATAAAGGTTTAGAGAGAGAGAGAGAGAGAGAGAGAGCATAAAGAAATGAAAGGAGCTTCAAGGGCATCATTATTGCCCTTGAGCAGGGAAGGGACACAACCAAAGTCACCCTAAGTCACCTATACATGGCTACTCTCGCAAGAGTGGATTCTGTTTAAATTGAAGGACAAGCTCCTTTACTGAGAGATGCAAGGATCTAATAGATTTACTCAACAGCAATTAGTGTTGCCCACCAAATTCAGATTGTTACGCATTCCTTACATGATAGAGTTGGACAGTTGAATAGTGATAGCACTGTGGACCTGATTAGAGCTTAATTTTACTTGCCCAGGATGGGAACCAGGACCGAAAGATACTACAAGCTGTGCAGTTGCTGTGTCCAAAGGAAGACCCTACCAAAGAAGGCAGTCCTTTGATGAACCCCAAACACAAATTCAGATTAAGCCAGAAAATAAGCACCCCAGACCATGCTTAGAATTGCAGTATGAATGATTCAGTGGGATTTTCTTGCTACTAATGCATGTTTGGGCGTGAGAGCAGATTACCCATGGATCTCTGCTTTAGAGTCTCCACTGATGGAGCAAGGCCAGAAACCTACAGGCAGTATGTTAAGAGATTGAAAGATCTGTTAACTACTGCAATAGTAGTACTAGTAGAGTTAATTTGTAATTATAGACACCCTACCCCGGAGGCACAGGGCACCGTTACAATACAACCATCAGGGTAGGAAATATCATAAACAGATACATATAACAAAGACATACATTCAGAATGAAAAATCATAAATAAAATATGTAAATTAGCTAGTTTTCTTAGAAAAGCTCTGAATAGATAAAACCATTTATAAATAATAAATAATACACTGGGTTAACAAACAGTAAGTAAATAAGTAAGTAAAGATTTACTGTATATTTATCCTGGAGGCTCTGGTGCTTTACAAGGTAGTGCAACAACAAACAATAACAATGCAGATACCACTTATATTGCAGGATCAATAATTCAGCAATTAAAACCGATAAACAGATAATAAAATCAGTAAAACAGGCCAATTAAAAAATACTTGATTAAAAAGGTGTGTCTTTAGACCCCTTTTAAAGGCCTCCATTGATGGGGCCTCCCTCAATGGTCTGGGAAGTGAATTCCAGAGAGCCAGGCCGGCAACCTCAAATGCTCGATCTCCTGAGGTTTTCAGCCTGGTCCTTGGAAACACTAGGAGGTCCTCAGTGGAGGACCGTAGTGAGTGAATCAGGGCCAGCAGGGGTTAGGAGATCATTCAGGTAGCCAGGGCTCAATCCGTATAAAGCCTTATAGGTGAGCGAGTGCACCCAGAAGAGAATCCTCTATCTGACAGGCAGCTAGTGCAGATCACACAGAACTGAAGTCACATTACTTGATCTCAAATGACCCGTCAGCAACTTGGCCATTGCGTTCTGCACCAGCTGCAGCTGACGGAGGTTTTCTCCACTGACCTCGAAGTAAAGAGCATTGCAGTAGTCCAGCCTTGACATGACAAAGGTATGAACCAGTGCTGGCAGGTCGTCAGGCAGAATTAGGGGTTAATCTGGGCTATTTTTCTTAAGTGGTAAAAACCACTCTGGATGATGGCCGACACCTGAAATTCAAGTGTCAAACCATCGTCGAGGACAATACCCAGATTTCTCACACTAGAAGCAGGCACCAAATGATTAGGATGAAGAAACAACCCTGTTTCCAAACCCATGGCAGCCACATCATCCCGGCAACCAGGCTCAACCACCAGTGCCTCTGTCTTGACGGGGTTCAGTCACAGCCAGTTAGAGGACATCCAATCTTGGATCTCAGCCAGGCACCTATTTTGCACTTCCATGGCGCTATTTGTCCCACAGGGAAAAAGATATATACAACTGAGTATCATCTGCCTAGCAGTGAAAACCCAGACTGCAACATCTAATGAGCTCACCCAGGGGCAGCTTGTACACTGCGAACAACATTGGTGACAAGATCGAACTTTGAGGAACTCCACAAGGCGAGGGTTTAGGGCAGGAGGAAAAATTCCACATCACTGCCCACTGCATCCTGCCTATGAGATAGGACTCAGACCAGTACAAGCATTTAATCCCCAAAAGCCTGCATATATAGATATGTTTTCAGGCTCCTTTCAAAGGCATCCAATAAGGGGGCCTCCCTCAGAGCTCTCAGAAGAATATTCCATAATGTCAGGCCTGCCACCTCAAATGCCCAGTCACCCGAGGTTTTTAACCTCATCCTAGGTATCATTGGAGTGAAGATGGTGTGAAGACATATAAAGGTGCAGAAGGTCTGATGGATAGCCTGGGCCCAACCTGTGTAGGCCCTTATGAGTGAGCCCACTCTGAAGAGATATACCACTTCACCATCAGCCAGTGAAGATCATGCAGCACCAGGGAGACAAGACATGACCTCAGACAGCCAGTCAGTAACCTAGCAGTTGCATTCTGCATCAGCTGCAGGTGCTGCAGCATATCTCCACTGACCAGAGGTACAGGGCATTGCAGTAGTCAAACCTCAAAGTAACAAATGCATGCACCAGTGTCAACATGTCTCCAGCAGGAATAAGGGATTTAAATAATAAGGGATAGGCACAAGGGAACCCTAGCAATAGTAAAGAGAGGGTAAAAGCTGGAGATCAAGTAGGATCTGCGGTAATGAAGTAGGTAGGGAAAATGGGCAGACTAGGTGGGCCAAGCGGTCCTTATCTTCCATCAATGTCTATGTTTCTGTGTTTCTATGTAATCCAGCAGATGTACCTTAGATGGTAAAAGCCACTCCAGATTACTGCTGAAACCTGAGCTTCAAATGTCAGCCCCTATTCCAGAATGACCCCCAGAGTTTTCACCTGTGTGGGGGCCAAAAGCCAAGAAGAGCTGAGCCAAAGCCCCATCTCCCTCTTGGTAACCATCACTCCATCCCTTCAACCTGGCTCAATACTCAGGACTTCACTTTTGCCTGAGCTGAGATGTAACCAGCTCAATGACATCCAGTCCTGTATCTCAGCCAGGTACCCTATTAAACACAATGACTGCACCTGGCATCCCCAGCTGCAAAAGATAAATAGAGCTGCATATCATCTGCATAGCAGTGAAATCCAATTCCATATTTTTAATGATCCTTACCAGGGGTAGCATGTATACCACAAACAGCATGGATGAAAGGATTGAATTTAAGCCCAGGGGTACACCACAGGGAAGGATCATGAGAGGCAAGAAACAGTTCTCCATCATAACCCTGAGAGTTCTTCAACTGAGATAGGACTCAGACTAGCAGATGAATTTGCCAGTGAGCCCTACACACTCCCTTAGCCAGTCCAATAACAGCTCATGGTCCATCATGTCAATATTGAAGAGAGATCAAGAAGGATGATAATTTATTTACCACTCCACTCTATCCCTTGCCCTGAGTTGGTCATTATGCATCCTGACCAGTGCTGTCTCTGTGGCATGCCTTGATCTAAGCCCAGACTGGAGAGACTCATAGATGTAAAAAGCAGTGAGGAGTGCCTCCAGCTGCTGTGCAACAACCTTCTCAATACCTTTCCTTGAAAGTGTAAGTTAGAGACTGGTCAATAATTCTCTTAGACATCTGGGTCCACTGATGGCTTTTTCGGAAAGGGTTTCACCAGTGCCTCTTTGCTTTTGGGAAAGCCCCCTCCAAAAGGGAACACTGTCCAATCTCTGCACACATCAGGCCCAGCTGCCCAACACAATTCACTAGTAATCACGTCTGGCCTGGATCCAGTTTACAAAATAGTGGCCTCAGCTCCAAGATCACCTCACTAACCTCTATGATCCAATTTATTTATTTGATTTGATGACATTAAAACCAACATAGTAAAATACATTAAAATTTACATTATACATGTACAATCTCAAATATGATTACAGTACAATCATCAGGTATTATCATAACAACAAACTGACAAAACCTCCAGATAATTTCTCATACTATTTTTAAATACCAGTTTTGTTGTATCCACATCTATCCCTGCTCATATTAGGTTATTTTGCAACTTAGGACTATAAATAGTAATTGAGCGCTCAGCTATTTTTGTATTGATCTTTTTTTCTTGAAATTGTTTTATTGAGGTTTTGTTTGTAATACCTTTGTTTTCTTAACCCGTGTGAATTTATTATTTAACAGTACTGGAGTTTCTGATTTCAAAACTTTATGTATAAACATTAATGTTGACTTGCATATTCTCTGCCTAGGTGGCATGATCCCAAAATATTGATAAAAATTAGTGATGTTCCTGTTTTTGACAATCAGTTGCAAATCTCAAGATGTTATGAAATGTGACTGAGTATCTGTGTAGCAATAAATCTGGTACATTCATCAACAATATTGAATTGTCCTCTAAAGCTGGCAAAAGTACTTGGTTTGCTATTGTTCTTTTAGCTTGTAATGATAAACTGTTTTTATTTCTATACAAGTAACTCAATTTGTTATTTACTTTTTTCTCACTTTAGTAATATGTTCATTTAAAGATAGTGTGCTATTAAATGTCACTCCCAAATAATTGAAAGTTAACACCTCTTCCAAATTAGTTCCATTTTCCCCACTATTTTCATAGTGCTTCCCTGGAGTCTTAGCTTTGTTCCAAAAATCATGGCTTTGGGTTTAACTACTGTAGTTGTTTCCTATTTACTAAATACTGTCTAAACCATTCAAGCATATAATTTATGGATTAGTATGGGGTGGTCCACCAGGTCAAAGGTCTTGGTCAGGTCAACAAAGACTCATCCAGTAACCCTTAATCCATACCGTCATATATGTCATTTGTAAACCTGACCAAGGCCGTCAAGGTGCTGTACCCCCCTCCAATCCATACTGATCCTGCGCTAAAAGTTAATTTTTTTCTAGATATTCTGTCAACTGGCCAAAAACTAATTTTTATAACAGTTTGGTCAACACAGGCAACACAGATATTGGCCAGTAATTTGACAAATGATTTGTTTTATAATTTGTTTAATATTTTGGTGTTATAATTGCTGTCATCCATTGGACTGGTGTGCAATTTAAACATAAAGATAAATTAAATAGATACGTTACTGGCTTATTCAGTTGACATGCAGCTAACTTTAATAATCTAGAAGGTAACTCATCCACACCTGGACCTTTATTTCTGTTCAGTGTTTTTTAAAAAGGAAAGAACTTCCTTTTCTTTTACCCTAAAAGAACTAAGGTCCACATATTCGAAGGAGATGCGTGGCCCAAAATGAAGATGCGGGTGCATCTCAGAAAATGTGTGGAAGCGCAATATTCAAAAGGGAGAGATGCATCACACATTTTCAAATGCGGGATTGTGCAGAAATAATGTATGCGGCACAAGAAAAGAGGGTGCATACATGAATATGCTGTGCATCCATACAGTCAGCCAGTGAGGCACATCTGCTGCGCATCTCAGAAGTGTGCTGCACAAAGTTATGCAGATGAAAGGATGGCCTAAATTGGCTAGACACCTACAGGCAGACTGTGGAACTGCAGGCAGACCATCCTGAGACAGCCGTTGGAGGTGCACCAGGGCATGCTCTAGGCACCCTCACACAGCAGTCATGCCAGGACAGAAGTTCCCAAAGTCACAGGTGCCTGGATACTACTGGCACCATCAAGAGAGCCACCCCAACAACACATCTAGGATATAGACACCCAGCAGCCCCATGCCAGTGTTGTTTTATGCCCCACTTGGACACCGTGTACGGTGGTAATGTCCCCGGACAAATCGTCGTGGATATAATATTGCATTGTAATTGCCGTCCGGACAAAATAACACTGCTAACTAAGTCGCAAGCTATGCTGGTCATGGGTAGTAAATGCCGCAATCACTAATATGTCGCTGGACAAGTAGTCGTACTTGTAGCCACAGTAAATAGAAACGGAAAGTGCAATTAATTAACTTACTGTGAAACGTAGAGTAATGTTAAAAGTAAAAGACAAAGAACCTCTGTGCGCAAACACTGAGGCAAGGGTTATCCCAAGGGGCATTAATGTTAAAAGTAAATCTTTATTGAAATACTTCACCATATAGAAAGGCAAAGTGCAATGCTTAAGTACATAATTTAACATTTAAAATTGCCCAAACAAATTAATTGCTGTTTGATTGTGCAATCGAAATGGAAAGTGCAATGCTTTAGTTGTATAAAGGGAAAGTGCAATACTTTAGTGGTAGAAAGGGAAAGTGCAATGCTTTACTACTTCACAGTCCCAAACGAATTAATTTGTGTTCAGCAGTGCAATACAAATTTAAACTCCGAATTAAGAGAATAATTTAAATATCAAATAATTTAAAATCAACGTTACTTCACAACCCTACCATGTGTCGGTGCATGGTTGTGCACAGTCGGGGGAATGACAATGGAGTCCCCCTTAGTGTGTAAGCGCGCTTTGCATGTTCGGTTCTCACATCGCCAAATTGTCTTTTGATCGGAACCATCTTTTCTTTCGTGTACAAAAAATTATCCAAAGCAAGCTTCAGCTTGCCCTTCTGTGTCGGTACGTACTCCATTGATGCAGTTCTGAAATGCCTTTGGAAAAGCTTGCTTAAATACCCCTGTAAGTGCTCAGGTAAATTCCTGTTCCTGTTCTACTCACCTGCAAATAATAAAGTTATGCCTAATTCGAACACCAGAGGGCAGTAGAGAAATGGGCAAACATGCACCATAATTAAATCCATTACTTTGCAGTGTAACTTGGTCGCCGTACATTACTGGACAGAATGTTGCGGAGAAATAGTTGCGGCAGCTGTTTAGTGTCCGCGACTTATTGTAACAGCGGCAACATTAAATATCGACTCAGTGACTGGAACTAATTGCCCACGACCTTTAAAACCGCGACGAATCGACCGTATGCCCTTGGACACCAGTGGAACAAACAACCACAATACAGCACACATTCCAGGGTTCATGGCCTGCACCCATGTGGTCTGCAGGGTGCCACCCCAGTGCTGGCATGCACCCATGGTGATGTCTGGGGCAATGGTGCCCAGATAGCCTGGTGGTACTACTGGCAGCATGGCACAGGCCAGGGACTGACCTATGGCACACATCCATGATGGCACACCACTGGTGCACACAGCACACCCATGCCAGGCCCACACAACAGGGAGCCACAGACATGTCACCGATGCCTGCCATGCAGTGTGACATCACCACAGGGAAAGTATGGTGGGTCTGTGTGGTGTTCCTGTGGTGGACATAGCACAACAGTGGGCAGTGCAGGGCAGGGGTGGCACAACCTGCATCCTGGGGTGACATGGGCATGCCTCACAGACATTTGACCCCTCTGGTGTTGGGTGTGTGGCCACCATGGGCATGTACATGGCCAGTGTCAGACTGGCCCACTGAGTTACCTTGAGTGGTGCAGGTGGGACCCACACACTTGGGTACCTGGTCACCTTCTGAACACTGACATTCCTTGTGTGTATTGCCATGTTCCTATCATGTGGGGGTGTGTGGGGCACTGCAGATGACTGTAAGCTGCAAACATAGCTAGTGTATCACATTCCTATGGCATACCAGTCAGAGTGTGTCACCCTGTGCCCTCCCCTATTGCTTGACCAGGTGGACCTCCTGTACACCAGTCTAACCCTGTACATGGCCATGGGCACTAGCACTGTACTCAGGCCAATGCAGCTCACCCACCCACACACAAACATTCCATCACACCTGCCTGCTAGGATGCAGCACCTCCTGTTCACCTTTGTGGAGTGGTGGGGCAGCCCTGTAAAGCTGAAACTGCACATGCCTTGGGTATGCAAATGGCCTAAATACATTCCAGTAATGACCTGTGCATGTGGGGAATGGGCTCAGAATGTGCAATGAAGCCATTTGCATATCCCAGCTGAATATTGCAGTTTTGTGCACCACGCATGTGGCTGCCTATCACACATTTCCCTATGCCTGGCACAGGTCTCAGGGCATGTGCTGTACTGCACAGCTCCAACTGCACAATCACGCATGTTCAGTACATTCAGCCAGACATGCACAATCACATCTTATGGTGCATCTTCTGATTATACCATTATTTTGTGCCCGTTGCATCACTGTTGCGTGGCACAGGCACTTGCGCGATGCAGCCTGGGGCTTTAGAATATGGGGCACTAAATCAAATCAAATCAAATCAAACTTTATTTTTAAGAAGGCGCTTTTCTTAAAACCAAAGCGCCTGTACAATTCAATAGAACAATAAATAAACGAATCTAAAACTATTATAAATCAATAAAAGCTATGTTAAAAAGATGGGTCTTCAAGGCTCCTTTAAAACTCAGGACAGTCGGACTATTTCTCACCAAATGTTTGGGGAAAGGTTTTGTTTTCAGCTTTTACTTCTCCATCAGTTTGAAAGAGAGTTTATCTTTCAGTCATAACTTTTCTATCCATATAATTTAAATCTATTTGTTCTTTATACTGGGTCATATCTGTAAAATCTCATTTAATACATTTGCCACCTCTGAATTATCATTTATCAAATGTTCCCCAACTTTAAGTTTATTATTCTTACTACTACATAATGATTGCTAGAATTCCTTAAAGGAATCCCAAAATTTCCTCAGATTGGTTAAGTTTTCCATCTGTTTTTTGTTATGGTGTAGTTATTTAGTTTTTTTTTAACTTCTACTTTACATATATTACAAATTTTACTATAATTGTTCAAGTCACTTTGTGCACCTGTTTTTTTTAAAACTGTTTCCACAAGGAATGTCTTACTTTAAACAGATCAAGTAAGTTAGTACTTATCCAAGGAGAACATTTCATTTGCACCCTTTGTTTTTTTCTTTGGTGCATAAACAATTTACTATGTTCATTATCTTTTCATTAAAATAATTCACTGCACCTTCTACATCTCTTATTTTGTACAATGGAGACCAAACTTTCAATTTCCCTTATAAAAACAACATCAGCCAGGTTCCTAAATTATCTTACTTCTCTAGTATTTGTTTCATTCACTCTTTTTGTTTTTTCCTAATCATATAAACTGGACAGTGATCTGAGACCATGTCCTTTAAAACACATGGATCATTTAAAAAATGTATCCTATTTGTCAATACCCAATCTATAATAGTCCTCCCCTCCCAATTTTGTAATTGTTCCTAGTTTTCTCTTTAATAACTTGACAATATCCTTTTGCAGTCATGGTACTCTTTACTTTATCAGTCTTTTTAAGAGCTGCCCAGTCCATATTAAAATCACCTGTAATTATATGCTCTTTATTACTCTTGTTCAAAGTTCACAGTTCGTCTAGTACAGCAATATCAGTTTCAGCTGATTTAGTCGGTAAGTATATACATGAAAAGTAAACCTCAGTTCCATGAATTCCGCCCAATGTAATTTTATTCGTTAAATAATCAGTTGTATTATTGTGATGTCCTACCTTTACTTGTTCAACAACAAAGTCATCCTTTACATAAATAATAACTCCTCCCCCTTACCCCTAATTCTATCATTTCAATAAAGGAATAATGCCCTCCAGGATGGGTGTTATGCTGGGATAACATCCCACCTCAGGTAGTTGGGCCCGAGGCCACTGGCTGTGGGTGTCTAACACCTGAGAAGGGATGTTATCCCAGCATAACACTCACCCTGGAGGGCATTATTCCTATTATACAATGCTTGTTGTTTTATAATGAAAAAATAATTTTAAAGAATTTTTTGTTAGTGTGTAAAAATATTTTTGTTTCTTAAGAAAAGATGCAAACAAAGCAAATACTGTTGCAAACAATCAGCAGGCATGTTATGCCAGGATAACATCCCTGCTGTGATGACCAACTGACCAATCAGAAGCCAGGATTTTTTCTTGCCATTGTATAATTAAGCAATAAGGCATGGCAGGGTGTTGTATATCATGGGATATCATCATGCCTCGGGTGGTTGGGCATGAGGCTGTAGGCCGAGTGCATCCATCCACCCAAGAAGTGATGATATCCCATGATATACCACACTCTGGAGTGACTTATTGCTATTATGAACCGAGTTTGAAGTTTTATAAATAAAAAAAATAAAACAAACAGGTTTTAAAACATTTTATGAATGATCTTTTGGGTGGTATAGGAGTACATTTTGAAAAAATAGTTCTCATACAGTAGAGAGCAAAGAGGCTGGTGGTGCTGGAACTTTTTTGAAGCCATGATGATGATGTAGCCCGATATCATCATGGCTTCAAAGAGCTTTTGGCCAATGAGATTCCTCTATTTATGATCCTCAGTTCATAATACAAGAGATATCCTTCAAGACTGATGCATTCATTTCTAATCATTTGTTTAAGCCAGGTCTCACGTAATGCCATTACATAAAATTTTTCACATTCCACCCATCATTTCAATTCATCTAGATGTACAGTACTTCTTGTGTTTAAATGAACAAACTTAATACCTTTTATACTGGGTATCTCAGATGTCATTTTCATTTCATTTACCACAGGTCCAGGATTTCTCTCTGTATGTCACTTCCAAGTAACAGCAGCATCATTTGATGTAGTACTTTCATCACATCCGAATGTTTGTTTGAGATTTTCTAAAACATATTATTTTATTCTTATGTTTTAAAGAACAGCTGACATCTTTGGGAAAACATCAGAAAACATAATATTTAGACACAATTCAGCTTGTGTTTTGTCCATCTTCTATAGATTGCTCATCTCCATTATTTATTGCTAAAGAAATTCCCACAAAAACAAGATCTTTAGCCCTTAGAGTCCTGCTGCCTTTATAGCTTATTCCTAATTTGATGTCATAATGGTTTGTTGTGACAGCACAGTTTGTTGCCATGGGAATAACTATGATGTCACAGGCAAAGTATTATGACGTCAAGCTGGGAAGAAGCAGTAGGAGCTGGTGAACTCTCAAGGGACAACTATTCTGTTTTCATGAATATGACCTCAGTAATAAATAACTGGGATAAGAACTACAGAGCTAATGAAAAATATAAGCTGCTTTATATCCAAATATTATGGTTTTTTAAAGTTCTTCTCAAGGCGTCGGTGGCTCTTTAATCCAGTAGGAGCATACCAATTGTATTTTTGTGAATACACTTACGTTTGGATACCTACCAAAGCAGAGGACCAAGTTAAGGTGCATTTCAATGGCTTATTTACATCATGGAGACTACCACAAATAGTTTCAATGTCTCCTTCTGCTGTTGTCAGGAAGTGTATCACTGAGAGGAATCCCCATAAACATAGTAAATATGTAAATTGGTCCATTATGGCCATTATGTTGTTGAATACACCTAGAAACACTACCAACTCTGAATACTGTATCACTTGAACAAATTTAAAAAATCTCTATATTTAAAATGTTAAAAACTATAATCCAAAGGCTCCCCAATCTTTGCCTAAAACACAGGTCTAATAAATATTTTTTCCGAGTGGCGCTTGCACCAGTTATGCTCATGCCCAGTGCTCATGCTGTGCAAGCAGCACAGGCTTTTCAAAGTAGTAGCCCCACCTCCCGTGGTGAATGTTACTGCTGCTGGCTCACCACTAGCCCTTTGCTTGGGGTATATAGGTTTTAATCTTCAATCGTCTTAAGTCTGAACCCAACCCATGGCCACTGAATCCATTTGAAGCATGTAGGCTTGATCCTGCTGGGCTGTATACAAGTTAGCACTAGGTACAGCTACTAAAAGAAACCAGACAATATATACTATGACAAAAAGGTAAGAGATCAGGAACTATTGCTAGGGTACATGGTCCTTTTGGGGAACTTTGGCTTGACTGGCAAGCACAAGACTGCCAACCACGTATGCGGTACTGGAGCAACTGGGGAACTTCCCTGTGTACAAGGTACAGCCAGCTTGTCCTGAGTTTGACAAGATGATTCATAGGAATCATCTGTTGCCCATGGGACAATTGATTATGAGTTTGGATACAGTTGGTGTGGAGCCCCCAAGACAATTTTAATTAGAGCTGCTACTCACAGACAGAATGCCATGAAAAGACAGGAATGTGCCATGCCAGCAACCTGGGTTCAGGAGTGAACTCAGGTTACATGGGGATGGCTGGGGTGAAAAGATTGAGCATGCCATGAACTGCTGTCCTCTCCCAGGGTGGGAAGGATGACTGCAGCACTTTTAGGCTACCACCAAGGGGAGGTTTGCTGGCAGCACAGTGTGTTGCAAAGATGGGAAGGGCCACCGACAGATCTGTAGTGCATGCATGCAACCACATGCATGCATGATGACATCATGGCACAGAGAGAAAATCAGGTGAAAAACACATCCCCAGCAGGAAAATACACCCATCCACTGCAGGCCCTGAACCACCTACTGAGGCATGGCAAAACATTTTGAAGTGAACATGGGAGGGAGCATGACCTTCCCCTCTATGGCCTTCCCACAGGGGGAAATTCATGGGCAATCAACAGAGCCAGTAAGTCCCTGGGATGGTAGGTGATCGGATGGGATGGATGGGTAGCTGAAGGTGGCCAGACAGAGACACTCAGGGGGATAAAATACATGTGGAAAAAGAAAATACAAACAATAACATTCTGAGAAAGCTGACACAGAGCTGCATATTGTGGCATGGGTCCGTTTTTTGGATACAGTTAGACAAAAAGGGGGAACTGTAAGGCTAATGGGACAGAGAAATAAAGGAGGATGAGTAGAAGGCAATCGTTCTTTATGACTACTTCTGCTAAGTATTCACAGTGGAGGATAGTGGTCCTTTACCAGAAAGTAGCATGATGGCTGCTGCAAAGGGATCCCTGAAATAGGGCAGGTGGCAATTACATTAGAAAGGGTTAGAAGAATGCCTCCAGCTATGAAAATATATAAGGCTCCATGGCTGGATAGCATGCAGCCAAGGGTGCTCTGGGAACTGGCATCAGAACTGGGTAAACCCCAGGCAGGGCTATTAAGTAGCACACTACAGTCAGGAGTGGTTCCAAAAGATTGGAGGATAGTGAATGTGGTTCTGCTCCACAAGGGAGGGGACAAGGGGCAATCAGGTAACTACAGGCCAGTCTGCCTTACCTCCATTGTGGATAAACTGATGCAGTCCCTAGTCAAAGAGAACCTAGTGAACTACTAGGAGAGAAATTGGCTCCAAGATAGTAATCAGCATGGGTCTCTGGCAAGGAGATCTTGTAACTAGGGCAGTGGATAGGGAACAAACAGTGGATTGAATTTACTTTAATGTCAGCAAGACATACAACTTGGTGCCTCACAATAGGTTGCTGAAGAACTTAGGGGATCTGGTTGCAGCAAATGGGCCTAGTTAGATAGGTGGGTAGTTGAAAGGAGTAAGACACGGGGCAAAATAAGGGGAAAAAGAGGTTCAAATGGGGGGTGCCACAGAGGTCAGTTCTGGGACCAATTCTTTTTAATATATTCATCAGTGACATAGCAGAAGGAATACAGGGCACGACATGTCTCTTTGCAGATGACACTAAGCTATGTGGGAGGGTAGACAGTGGAGAGGGAGTAATTGCAGTTGCAGAGGGACCAGCAAAGGTTACAGAAATGGTCCATGGTTTGAAATTCAAGTTCAGTGCCAAAATGTAAAGGTGATGCACATATGGAACAAGAACCCCAGGATGCAAAATTTGATTGGAAGAGTTAGGATAGGTACTACTTCTGAGAAAAGGGACCTGGAAGTCATCATAAGTGACTCTCTAAAACAGTTTGGCAAATGCAACAAGGTCTACAGCAAGGGAACTAGAATATTAAGGTATATTGAGAGGGCCAAGTACAACCACTGGATACCCTCTAGTTTCCAAGTCAGTGCACTAAGTTGTTAATGGTGTTATGTGGTTCATTGGAGGTTCAGTGTTCACAAAAGAAGAAAGGGAGGGTCCACAAAAATGTAATAGGAAAATTGGAGAGAAGGAGGTAGACAGTGGTCCATTCTCAGAGGAGAATGTCTTGAACTGTCTCGCTAATCTGAAAGTGGACAAAGCAATAGGGCCAGATTGGGTGCATTCAAGTGTGCTGATGGATCTCAGAGAGTTACTGGCTGTACCTCTGACAATTCTGTTTAGCAGCTTATTGGAAACAGGAGTAGTTCCAACAGCTTATCCAATAGGTAGGTAAATGGGCAGACTGGGTGGGCCAAGCGGTCCTTATCTGCTGTTAAAGTCTATGTTTCTGGAGGAATGGATGAGGACATATGTAGTCCCACTTCCCAAAAGTGGTAACAGGGAAGAGGCTGGCAATTATAGGCCCATCAGCCTGATTTCGGTGGTGGGAAAGTTACTGCCATCAAAGCTGAAGAAAAGGATCATGGAATATCTTGAATCCAGTGAGTTACAAGACCTGAGCCAGCATGGATTCATGGGTGGAGAGAGGTCATGTCAAACAAATCTAACAGATTTCTTTAATTGGGTGACCAAGGAATTAGATTAGGGTAGAGCAATGGGCATGGCTTACTTAGATTTCAGTAAGGCTTTCAACACATCTCCACATAGGAGGCTAGGAAGCAAGCTGGATAGCTCAAGAGTGGGTCCAAAGGTGGCAAACTGGATAAGAAATTGGTTAGGGAATAGTAGTAAATGGAGTTCACTCAGAGTAATGGAGGGTGACCAGCAGTGTGCCTCAGGGATCAGTGATGGGACCAGTCCTCTTTAATATCTTTATAAGGGACATTGCAAAGTAGCTTGAAGGGAAGGTCTGTCTCTTTGAGGGTGACACCAAAATCTACAACAGGGTAGACACTTCAGGTGGGTGGAATGGATGAGCAGAGACCTGAGCAAACTCTAGGAGTGCCGAAGGTTATGACAGCTGGGTTTCAATGTGAAAAAATGCAAAGTAATGCACTTGGGGTAGAAAAACCCAGGAGCAGGGTACAAAATGGGTGGAATAGTACTCACAACCACCAAGCAAGAAAGCAACCTGGGGGTTATCATATTGGGTATGCCAACCTGCCGGCAACACCAACACAGTGACATACCTCGCTGTTGGCAAAATTGACACTTTGACGACAGGTCACTGTGTTGGCGCACCCAAGACAGGGGCACACTGTCTCCCGGTCCTGCACACCTTCCCTGAATCAACTCCATCTGGAGTTGATAATCCATAGCATAGTACAGGGGGTGCAGGAGGGCAGAGTCCCCCACATGAGAAGTTCAGGGCACGAAGCCCCCTGATAGAAAAACAGGACTGGGAGACATAAGGGATGTATGTCTACCGCAGCTTGCGGTTGACATAAATCCTGTCGCTGAGATGCCGGTCGACAATAGTGTTGTTGAACCGGCATCATAGATCCATCATATTGGATGACCTAAAAGTAGCCAAGCAGTGTGTGTCAAGGCAGTTAGGAGGGCTAGTGGGGTACTGGGGTGCATTGGGAGGGGTATCACCAGCAGAAGTAGAGAGGTGTTATTGCTTCTGTATAGATCATTAGTAAGACCCCACCTAGAGTACTATGTCCTGTTCTGGAGACCATATCTCCAGAAGGACATAGACAGAGTGGAGGCAGTCCATATGAGGGCAACCAAAATGGTGCAGGGTCTGCAGCAGAAACCCTACAAGGAGAGACATAAGGACCTAAATACAGTATGCGCACCCTGGAAGACAGAAGGAAGAGAGGAGATATGATAGAGACCTTTAAATACTTCACGGGGTAAATTAGGTACAGGAGGCAAGTACTCTTTAGAAATAAAAGGTACTCAAGGACAATGAGGCATGGTAAAAAGTTAGAGGGGTTAGATTCTGGAGAGATGTGAGGAAGTACTTCTTCACAGAAAGAGTGGTGGATTGCTGGAACAGTCTTCCAAATGAGGTGGTGGGGGTGAAAACAGTTGTTGGGTTCAAGAATGCATGAGACAGGCATAATCGAATCTTAGGGAAAGGGAACAGGGTGGGCGAATGGACTGGGGATCAGAAAGGATGTGTGGTGACACTATAGGCAAGGAAAAATGTGCAGACTAGGTGGGTCAAACAGTCATTATCTGCAGAAAGTGTGGTGGATGCATGGAACAGCTTCTCATAGGTGGTGTTGGTGGGGGCGAAAACTGACAGAATTCAAGAATGCATGGGATAGGCATAAGGGAACCTTAGTAGGTAGGAGAGGGAGGGTAAAAGCTGGAGATCAACTAGGGTCTGCAGTATTACAGTAGATAGTGAAAATGAGCAGACTAGGTGGCCCAAGCACTCCTTATCTGCCATCAAACTCTATGTTTCTATGCTGTCAATTCTATGCTTCTGTGTTTCTAGGGTAATTAACTTGTACCAGTGAGGACTGGGATAGCAGCACAATGGTTCCATGGCAGAATGTCGACAACAATGTTGACATCCTACCTAACTCGCGGAGAACAATGTTACGACAGTTGGCATTGTTCCCTTAGGAACAAAATGTTTTCTCATGGGGGGCTGCCTCCCACACCCCCATCTTTAAATAACCAGCTCCGAGTCAGAGTTGGTTCAGGGTTGGGGGCAAAACACCGGGAGTTGCAGCATGTATGAACAGCGACCTGCCAAGATTTGTCACTGTAGTGGACTTCACTGTGTAAATGTCGCTGTGCTGCCATGATACCCAGCATAACCGTACTGTCACACCAAGCATTGTGACTGGTTGGTTGTGGGCTACACTATATTTTGGGCTGTGCCTAGGAGGGCACCAGACGACAGCCTAGCAAGAAAGTCAGTGCTATTGAAACTTATTCTGCCTGCACTGACCCTTTCTTTTTCCTAGGACCTAATTTCTTATTCCCAATTAAAAACCTTAGTTATTTGTTTGCAATGTTGTGTTGTGTGCATATTATTAATGAAGCATTATGATTTATATTTTGGGAAAACTGTTTATTGCATTGTGTGGGAGTGGGGTGGCTATACCAGTGGGGACCAACGTGGGTTGTTACTGTTTCCTAGGGATCAGTACCAGAATATAACCTAGCCCACTTAATCTTTCCTGGGTAGGCACCACACACTTTTCACCTAGGCTTTAATTCAACATCTTTGGGTAAAGAATCCCCAGAGGAGTCATTGAGCCAGACCCCCTCAACGTGATTTGAGCCCATAAAGTGGGCTAGTACTACTCTATTGTATATGGGAGTTTCAGTATATATTCTGGTTTATATGCAGCATCTGTTAATACATGCTTCCAACTGGGACCCAGTGGAGTATTATTTGCTTGTGTCACTCCCTCAGATCCTGATTGGAATATTTGCATTTTTTGCCCTTACTGACTTTAAGTCACTAGTAATAGACATTACCAGTATTTCCCTGGTTTACATTCTTGATAGAAAGCATTTTCTAATACATCTTGCTTTATTAACCTGATAAAACATGTATTAATGTTTTTGTAAGTTTCTTTCAAAATGTGCAATATTTGTTTCTCGGAGGCTTTGTTTTCCCTCACTCTAGGAGAGAATGTCTCTTTGCACTTTAGCCTTGAAATGTTCTGCTTATTTCTAACTCCTTGTATGTTTTTGTATCGATACACACTTTTATTGTGTATTTCTTTTGTCAATTTGTTACCTGCCTTTCTAAATGTATTTTTATGTATTTATTAATATATTGTAAAGGCTATATATATCAGAACAATAAAAGACATCAACAACAGCAATATAAGGTGGGTTAGTGTATAGCCGTGTATAGTGACCCCAGTACTGTATACATATTATATACATATTATCCCAGGTATGTTTGTGCAAAGTGCTGTGGTACAGATATTATATATGAGCTCACCTCTGTTTGCTCACTTGTCTACATATTCATGCTGTATATAGATGGATATAGGCAGAAGCTGAATGCTGAAAGGCATGGCTTACTGCATGTGCAGCTGTCTCATACTGTTTGGAACTGGTCATGGAGAAGTAGATCTGTGAGGGCACTTGCTATTTCAGGCCATCAGGAAACAGAGCCCTTCATTCTCCATGAGCAAGTACGGCAGCATTTCTATGGCAAGGCACTGCCACTGGTGCATTCAGTTCTCAGGCTACATCATGGTTAGGGAAATATTTTGTGTGGCAATCAAAGACACAGTACTTGGAATTATAGAATGAATCTTTTTGGGGTGGTTGGGACTTTTCCCAAACAGCCAGCTTTATCTTGGGTACTATGCAGCTCAGACAGCAGCAGTAAAGATGGTGGCAGAAAACATCCCAAATCAAGTTACCTTTCAGCTAACCTAATGCATATATAAAACAAACAATAAAAAGGGCTGTGTACTTTTGAAGTAATACCATCTCAGGGTCTGAAGCGCTCGTAAAGCAACTGTTCCATTGACCTCATGGTTTTTAAGCTCTTCAGTCTCCTGATGGTACAATATCCTTGTAAACAACACATTCCTATCATTTATTCTGTATGGTACGATATCCTTGTAAACAACACATTCCTATCATTTATTCTGTATGGTACGATATCCTTGTAAACAACACATTCCTATCATTTATTCTGTATGTACGGTACTGTATGCAGAATTTTCATACTATAGTAACTGAGTTCTTTTGGATTTTCATATAATCCAAAAGACATATCTGTAAAAGAATATCTGTATAGCCCTAACAAAAGCTATAATTGGTAACATACGGTATAAATGATACAAGATGTGCAGAATCATTGGCCCTTGGATTTGGCATGTGATGATGAACTAACCTTTGTTTTAATTAGAGCTAAATTCCAACGGTAGAGTTACTCCCATGACAAAGTTGTACCGATAAAAATAATTTGAGAAATGACCTTTTCCTTAGGTCTCCTTTGTCTATTTGCTGTACCTGGAAACGTTTATCTCATTTTTATTGAGTTAATATATAGCGTTTACAAAAACGTGTACTGCAGTTTGCTTTGAAGGAAATTCTTATCTATTAAAACATCTGCCCTTCAAATTACAAATAAGCCATTCAGACTGAAATTTCTTATAACATTCTACAGTGCATGTCACTCTAAAAATAGAAAGTTCTTTCATATAGAAAAGACTTTCTAATCCTTAGCAAAGATTATAAAGAAAAGAATCAAGAGAATGGAATTTTAGTCAACTGTATTTATATTTCAGTTAAGATGTGGCTAAAATGATCTGAAAAGAGACATTTTTTCCTACCCCTGTAAGCACTGCTACACATCATGTGTGGAAATAAGGCAGTGCAAATGCACATCAGGAGAGCTAATATGGGCAATGGGGGACTATGGACAGTACAAATAGACCGGTGGATAGGAAGATATCTGCTCTGTGTAATTGTTGCTGAGTGTGTGTGTGTGTGTGTGTGTGTTTGTGGGACATCACAGAAAAATTAGACTTTATAACAGGGAGCAACATCTCAGTTTAACCTCCTAATAAACTACAAAAAAAAAAGACTGTGGCTTTTCTTTACAGAATAGTACCAGTGTCTTTCGACTCCCCCTTCCAATCTAGGAGAGGGACAAAAGATATTGGTGCTGCCATTCCATACACAGGGAGATTTAAACAAAAGCTATAGAATAGGGAGAGAATACAGACAGGGTTAACACAGAAAGACTAATGACATGCTGAAAATCACACAGGGAATAAGTGGGGGCAAAAATGTATGCAGTGGGAGGTGCAAGAGGGTTAAGAATTTAAAAAAAAGAAAAAACAAATAGTCTGAATATAATTATTCTGTTGACATAAAAACAGATGTCAGCACGTTCTTAACTAATGTCGACATGCTCTTGGTTTGTTGCATTGACAGCCATATCAATGGATGTAAAACTTTCATTTAAAAAAATTAAGTCCCTATTCCTAACAGTACCAAAGTTAATCTTTTCTGAAAATAGTTTTTTTTTTAAAAAAAGGGTTATCTTTGGGAACAGCTAAAGCTATGAGTCTCATTCATGGTCAGAATTAGGTCGATATTCTTATGTATTGCTAAGGTGCTTCTGTTTTGTGTCAACAAAGGTGATGGTTTTAAAAACTAATTGGTTTGTAAGTTTTAAAAAAATCAAAAGTTTGAATAAGCACCAAGCTATTTAATTAAGTTGTGACTGTTTTTTGAAGCATTTCTATGCCATTCAACCTGTCTTATAGCATCAAAAATAGTTTAACTTCTTTGCACTGTCCTACTGACTTCTTGCTTTCACATGATTTACCTATGGTACCCTTTGAAGAGAATAAATATATCTGCAAGGCATGTGCTCTTAAAAGAGTTTCCCAGTAGATACCTGGATCAGTTCAGTAAAACAAAAAAATGATTTGATCACCCTGTATATTATTTATTTGCAATAACTGATCAGGAAAGACATATTGAGCTCCAATCAGTGCATTCCCCATTATGTCTCAGTACACTGGTAAAGGGAAAAATCTGATCTGGTCTCCATTTGGGAGCATAGCTCACAGACACAGCTGAACCCTCATAACAGCCTGATCTTCTTCTATCTCTAATTCTCTTTCTGTGCTATTGAGAATATCAAAGCATAACACATTATTCTACTTATTCAGCTTGCCACTTAGTTCTTTTTCTTATAGCAGTCCATTTGAATGAGCCCAGTTGGTTAACAGATTAGGTATTAGAAATGTTGCAAAGTGAAACTTTCCTGGTGAAGAGATGGTGAAGTTACACACTTCTCCCTTCATGAAGGCCAGGCAAAGTGCCCATAAATTTGCCACTTCATCAAAACCCTGGCAAAACACAGCAAAGTATTCTGAAGAAAATAGAATGAGACTCCATCTCATTGTCCATACCATATTCATTGTGCCAAGCCTCTTGCAATGTTTTGCCATAATTTAGACTTAATCATGCATGGTCCTTCCCTTTATGTCATGAATATGGAACTTGATATGTGCTTTTACATGTGAAATCCAGCATCTTGCTGGAGTTAATGTCTTACTGCCCGGCTCTCAGTGTCAGCTCCTCATGTAAAGTGTGATGTCATGCCACTCATTCGATAGCCTGAAAATACATAGTATCTACGGACTACTTTGAGGTTTCTAGCAAACAGTTTCTTGAGAGAAATGAGGCAAGCCTGAAACCATAAAGCATCCAAAGCATAGCAAAGCACCTTCACTACTGAAGTTTTCCCTTAATTGGCCCACAGAGCATGGTGAATCATCAAAAATCTAAAAAATATTACCCCCCACTCTTTTGGCACTCCATCTTCCCCCCACAATCCAAGTAAAAACAAAATAACACCCCTGTCCCTAATCTACTTAGTGTCCCAAATCCCACCCTCCTCCCTTACTGCTTGAAATATAATATTTTTAAGGACCCCCTTTTCCTTCAACCTACTTGCTATCCCAACACCCACTCTCCTCCCCCATGGTACCAATAATAATTAAATACCCCATTCACCTAACCTACTTAACACTCTAACCCCTCCCTCCTACTTTCTTAGGTGTACTGACATTAAAATAAAAGAATTCTCACTGAGATTGCATCTGGGATAGCTCTCCTCATCATACCTCAACTGACCACAGACTGTATGAATGAGTGTGAAAGTACACTCAAATTATTTTTTTAAATATAAAATATTTGTTTTTTTGTATATAAAATATTTATTTTTAATAAATTTCAATAAACACATCATTACAACAGATTACATTAACAAACCTAGCCAAGGCAAAGCCCCATGAAGGTACAACTCTAAAAATCTTGCAAAGGTATGAAAAACAGATATAATAGGGAGAGGGGGAATGAGCTAGAGACTTTCAGATATCTCACAAGGATAAATAAGGTTCAAGAGGAAAGCACTTCTCAGAAAAAAAGGATATTCCAGAACAAAGGGACATGCTATGAAGCTGGAGGGGGGGTAGACTCAAGGGAGATGTGAGGAAGTACTTCTTCACAGAAAGAGTGGTGGATGTCTAGAACAGCCTCCCAGCAGAGGTGGTAGGTGCAAAAATGGTAACAGGATCCTTAGTGGTAAGGGAAGGGGGGAGGACAAAGCCAGAGATATAGTAGGGTCTGTGCTATTATAGTAGGCAGGGAAAATGGGCATACTAGGTGGGCCAAGCAGTCTTTATCTACCATGAAATTTTAAGTTTCTATGTAATAGATATGACAGAAATTGATTTGTGTAATTTTACCTCTAGAATAAATTAAATCACCTAATTTTAAATACTATTACCATATACATTTTCTTTTATTAATATATCCTAAAACCTAAAAATTTATTTAATACTTAAATTAGAAAAGAGTATGACAAATTAAGCTAAAAACTCCAGTGTACATTACCCCTGCATTTCTTAACTAAAAACCATAAGGAAGTTAATTCATTCATGTATTATGTATATATTAAATTAAACAAATCTCCCCACCCCATCATGCAAGAATTGTATGACTCATGCATTGTCTTCATGCTGGTCATGCAATTAGTCATGCTTAGTACATTATATGTTAGTTATAGGCTTTTACCAGCATGCCATATAGTAATAGCAGTGTTTCTGAGCAAAATACAGTACTATTTTATTGTTTTCACTTTATTTTATCTTAAAACTTCCATGTGTGACTCTGCTTTTAGCAATATTCCACTATTACTTCTGTGTTTGTGCCATCTTTAGTGTCTATCCACTATCTTCTCCTTTCAACAAACAAAACCATGGTGCCCAACTTTTTCCAAATTGCAGTAATTTGCCCCTCACCTTAAACGCTATCCATAAATAGGATGCTGTTTTTTTATTTACTATATTTTATTACTTGTTTAAAAACAGATTCACAAATACAACAAACAAGACTGCCACCCCATGAGCACAATCACAAAAAATCTTAAGCAACAGGTATATGAATTAGTGAGCTCAATTAACGCAATGTGGGCACCTGGACAAGGTGTCACACTCACACAAAACCTTCGTCTGCTGCAAGATACAAGAGACCCAGTGCAGTTTTCAATCCAAGGAAGAGTTTTCAGGTCAAGGTCATCAGGACAACAGAGTTTCCCAATTTTTCACAGATGTATGTAATCTATTATATAGGCTAGCAATGGACTTCTCGGCTTTTAAAGCAAACAGTAATTCTGCATGCCATTCCTGATATGAAGACATATTATTGTTTAGCCAGGGGCACAATATAACTTTTTTCACACATGCGGTAGTAAGAACTATGTGGCATTTTTGGTTGCCAGTCAGGTGACCTGTATAATCACCCCAACAAACAAATTAATACAAATGCAGCTTCCAGGCCATGTAATGGGTCTGACTTTGCTTTAATAGCTTGCCATAAGGGCTGAGTTTTAAGAGAGCTCCAAAAAATATGCAGAAGGGTACCTGTATCTTTATTGCATCTGGAGCACTTATCATTAGGTAATTTATTTATTCTATGAAGCTTTTCTGGGATGTAATGTGTATTGTGTAACATTTTTAGTTGCATTAATCTGTAAGTGTCAAATTTAATGTATTTATACATGTCTTTTCAGATGCAACCGCAGTCATAGTTACCCTCTTCCTTAGGTAGCACCTTCTGACAATATGTTGCTGTACCACCCATCTTGTTCAGGAGATATATAGAGACATGCATAAATAAGAAATTGGATGTGGAAGAGTAGTCCACTTGGCTAACTGTACTATTTCTTCACTATGGGCAGCATTTCTGGGCTGACCCCTGAAGCTGTTTGTAACCAGGCGCATAACTTGTAAAAAGGAAAACACCACCATATTGGGGACCTGGTATCTCTGTTGAAAAGTATGAAAATGTATACATTTATTATCCAGAAATGACTGCTCCATCTTGTCTATATTATGATTAATCCAAGAGGATTTACATGTAGATTTCCCATCAAAACTGAAGTTGTGACTAAACACCAGGGGTTGTACAAAATCTGTTACTGCGTGCCATCTCATTAGCCAGCATAACTGTTTATGCAAATGGACAGAGGCTGCCACAGGTGTATGTTGTAGCCTTTTGGGGATAAGTTAAGGTGCAGTGAATAGCAATGCTGGTAGTTATATCTTTTCAAATTTATAAATGGCTTCTTCAGTTTGTAACTGTAAGAGCAATAGTGTTGGCTCTGCTGTGTGCTAGATTTAGGAAGCTATTGTAAATATTTACTAGCTGCAGTAGCAAGGTGGTATAGATATAAATCAGGTAGTCGTGCACCAGCAGCCAACAACAACTTGGCCCCCGTCCCACCTATGCCCAGTCCTTCCTGCACCTCTCTTGTGTGGGAGTTCTTCAGTCCACTGCCTGGTGTTGATGACCCAGTGTTGTCAAGTGCAATCTCTGTGGTGTGGTTGTGCATCGTGGGCCCAAGGGAAGTCATCCAGGGTCAGGTGGTCAGTGCACCCACCTTGCAAACCACCACCATGCACAGTGGGAGGCCAAGGTTGCTGAACAGGGAAGGAATGCACCTGCTGGCCCTGGTGGGCAACAGGTGACATCATGGCCTCCACCTGCATGTAATGTCAAGCATGGACGGACCATGGAGCAAGTGGCTGCTCCAGCACCTGCAGGGGATGCTGGCAACCCTGCAAGAATGTCTGCCACACAGGGCAATTTGGGCCTGATGTGGAGAGAGGTGGACCACTTGAACAACAGGGTGGTGAACATGGAGCAGCGGTTGGAGAGCATGGAGGGTCACCAACTCCAAATTATGGCCATGCTCCAACTGCTGCTCTCACACCATAACATGGAACATTAGTTTTTGTTTGCCCATGTATCCACTACCCTCTCAGTGAAAAAAATACTTCCTGATGTTGCCCCTCATCTGTGCCCCCTTTATCTTCACATTTTGCCCCCTTGTTCTTGTGCATCTCTTTTTCTGAAAGATGCTACCCTCTTGGATGTTGTTTATTCCTTTAATGTACTTTAAAGTTTCTATCATGCCCCCATTCCTTTCCTTGAGGGTATACATATTAAGCTCCTTTAGTCTCTCTTTGTCTCTCTTCATATGGCTTCTGGTGCAGACCCTGCACTATTTTAGTGGCCCTCCTTTGGACCACCTCCATTCTGTCTATGTCCTTGTGGAGATATGATCTCCAGAACTGCATGTTGTACTCCAGATGAGGTCTCACCAAGTATCTTTACAGGGGGATAACAACTTCCTGTTTTGTACTGGTGATTTGGAGGTGATGCCTCTCCTATGCATCCCACTCATATATCTCCACCCCTCCTTACTGCCTTCTGTCATTGCTTGCATACCTTTAGGTCATCTGATATGACTACCCCCTGGTCCCTTTCCATTTTTGTAGTTGTCAGTACCAGCCCCCCACCACCACCACCCATTGTGTACTGTTTGCTGTCTAATTTTAATTTTGTGTTCTGCCTTTCTTTCTCATAACTTTGTTGACCCCCCAGAATTTTAAGAACATCCCCCAAAAACAGTTTAAAGAAAATAACCTAAAAAATGGTGCCCTTCCCTTGCTTAAATTCCTAGTTAATAATCTCTGTTGTTTACAAACAGGAATTTTTTTTTCTGCAGTAATGTTTTCTTCCAGTCGTGTTGTTTGTTGAAGAATAGCAATGAGCAGTGCAATAATCCATTAAAGAGCAGGTACACACTGTCAGTTACCAAGCCCCTGGCAAAAATATATGATAGATGAGTTGGTCCAGTGTTGATGGTATAAACAATATATATCATACGGTCCCATCTATTGAAGTAGGAACAGTCAGTGTGGCTATCAGTCACCTATCCACAGCTTAATAATCCACAGCAACTGCAGTAGAATACATTTCTCCAAAGTTTATTTTACCAGAACACAAATATAGGTGCACCTCTCCACACAGCAATCCGAATGTTGTTACGTGGTATCCTCACTGTGACAAGGCAAAGGTGAGGTGGTAATTGGCATTACACTCTAAGAATTTGAATTAAAGTGACAGTGCTACAAAGCACAGATATAAAGTGTCAAAAGCGGGTGCAAACATGACATGAGGTGTTTTTTTAGACACCTTTTAGTGGATCTTACATTACATCCCATGTTACACAGTTTATAGACCTGCCTTTGGTGGTACAGTACATACACACACATAAATTAATTACTATTATTTAATAGCATACCCCTTTATTGTTGTTATTATTATCCTTTGCACAAACTTTGTGCATTTTAGATCCGCGCTTTTCTGCACTTTCACTTTAATTACACTTCTTAAATCATGTCCCGTGTGTATTGCTTAAGTTGCAAATTGCCATCAGTGCCCTGACACACCCAATTTGTGTTGTGGGTTCTTTGTAGCATGCTTACTCCCTATTTTCAGATATGAAATAACAGTAGTGCTACTTTTAATCTTGTTATTTATTTATTTATTTATTTTGATATATCGGTTTACAACCTTTGAGCCAGAGGCTCATTTACAAAGGTACTCCATCACATGCGAGACAGATGGTAATACAGAACATGGTATAACAACAATTACATTAAGCATGTGTTACAGACATTTGTCACAGACATTATTTACAGCATTTTGGTGTAGATATTTTCAGACATTATTTATAATATTTGGTGATGATATTTACAACATAACAGCAGAAGACATTAAAGCTTGAGAAAGCAGCTAACATAGTAGTCAGTCCTATTCATGGGTTTGGTGTTATTGAACAGAGGTAGCAATCCATAATGGACTTTGTCAGAGAATTTGGTTCAGAGTGGGTGTGAGCGTGAAATATTAGTAGCAGTTACAGGAGTGGATATTGAAGAGGTGGTTTCGATGAGTGGTTTTGAAGTGGGCAATCTTGGGTGCGCTAGATGGTGCTTGGGAGTGCATTAAACCATGTGGGAGCCCTGTGGTGGAAATATCTCTGGGCAAGGGAGGTTTTTACCCTGGGCACAACCATAGGAGCTTTCTCTGAGTTGTGGGTGAAGATAGTGGGGGTTGCAGGATGAAGAGAGGTGGTGACCCCGGGGGGGGGGGAGTCCAAGCATTATTTTCTTGGACAGTAAGCAGGTCTGGTAGCGGAGCCTTTCATCAAGGTTGAGAAGATTGGCAGAGGTATAGAGGGAGCAGGTGTGAGTGAGCCTAGGTGCACCAGTTAGGAGCCTGCAGGCCTTGTTTAGGGAGGTCTGGATTTTCTGGAGTGCAGAGTTATCTGTTGCCCCGTCTACAGAGAGCCCATAGTCCACTAGGGATGGTACTGATGAGGTGATGGCAAGCCTAAGGGTGTGGGGGGGAGGCAGTCCCTGTGTCGGTAAAGGAGTCCAATCCGGGTGTTTGTTGCGGCAGCAAGGGTGTTTATGTGGCCATGGAAGGTAAGGGCTGAGTCGAGGGTAAGTCCAAGATATTTGTAGTTGGATACCTGTTCAAGGGGGTGCCGGGTGCTGGGGAGGATGTGGAGAGGTGTATTTTTTGCTTTGTTTTGGAGGTGAGAGAAAATCATTGACTTGGTCTTTTTTAAGTTTATGATCAGTCTACGGTCCTTAAACCATGTTTCGGCCTGGGAGAAGGCATGTTGAAGGGAGTCCTGAAGGGGTGTGGGTTTAAGATGCAAAGTAAAGAGCACTGCATTATCTGCATATAGCAAGATTTATGTGGAGCAGGCCTTTGGTAAGGAGTTTAGGTAGAGGGAGAAAGGAAGTGGCCCCAGGATAGAGCCCTGGGGTACCCCGGAGTGGATGGGTAGTATGTCGGATAGGGTTCCTTTAATTTTGACGCATTGGGACCAGGCGGAAAGGTAACTGGAGCACCAGGCCAGGGGACCTGTGGAGAAACCAAGTTGGTGGAGTCGAGAAGGAGCGGGTGGCAGGCTGTGTCGAAGGCCTTGGATAGGTCTATGAACACAGCTCCTGCAATGTTACTAACGTCTAGGGAGGAGTGCAGGAAGTTGGTGAATTCTAGGAGAGCTGTGGTGGTGCTATGGCCCGACCAGAAGCCATGTTGCTCTGGGCATAGGATGTTATACTTGACTAGGTATTCCATAAGTTGGGTGGCAACCACTTTTTCTAATGCTTTAGAGAGGGGGGAAGAATGGAGATGGGTCAATAGTTATTTGGGGAGGCTTTGCCACCATTTTTATGGATGGGGGTAACGACAGCTGTTTTCCAGGCACTAGGAAATTGCCCTAGGCATAGGGATTTGTTGAGTAAGTCCGTTAGGGGGACTAGGACCTCGTTGATGACTAGTCGAAGGACCCTGGCATGTAGGGGGTCATTTATAGGGTTATTGCTGTTTAGCGCTTTTTGTAGGTAAGGACAAGCTACATGGGTGGATATTTTGTGCAGGAGGAAACAAGGATGCTGCAGGGTTGGGGTGGGATTGGGGCACAGGGTCAAAGAAACAACTAGGGAGAACAGTGCTGAGATCTGAGAAGGTGGTGTTTAGGCAGTTTGCTATGGTGAGTGTGTCTGTGGAGGCAGTGCCATTTATGGTGAGCTGGGAGGGAGGTGGGGAGCGAGATTTCCCATTAAGTCTTTAATGTTATTGCAGAAGATCCTCGCAGACCCCCATGTGGTTGTGAGAGTGGACTGATAGTGGTCTGCTTTGGTCTTACGGATGGCTCGAGTGCATCTATTGTGAGTGGCATTGTAAGACTGTCTGCCAACCTGCCCAACTCTGTGGCTTTGTGCCAGAGATTATCCCTGTCTCTCAGCATTTGGAGTAGTGAGGGGGTTATCCAGGGAGCATGTTGCCTTTTGGTGCGGAGTTTGGTGAGTGGAGCATGGAGGTCACAGGCCTTGGTGAAGGCCTGTGTAAACAGGTTGAGTGTAATGTCGATGCTGGGGGCTAAATTAATGGGGGACCAATCTATCTGGGTGAGCAGCTGTTTAAGTTTTATTACCCCTCCTGGGCAGAGATGCCTTCAGAAGGTTGTTTGGGCTATGGGTTTGGGTGTGGAAGAGGTTCATTGGAATAGGATGGGCGAGTGGTCACTTAGGGAGTTGGGAAGTACTTGTATATCCTGGATTTTGTAGGGCCGGTTAGAGATAATGATATCCAGGAGGGTGTGGGTACCAGTAGATGGGTGAAGTCTAGTGGGTTGAGTAACTAATTGGACCATGTCAAGGGCTGAGAATGAGTCCTTTGTCAGTGTGGCTGAGGGGCCAAGCCAGTTGATAATTAGGTCCCCTACTAGTGTCTGCTCTGCATTGTGTGGTAGGGTGGAGAGGTATTCGGTGAGGGATGTGACGGCAGTCTTTTGGTTCTTAGGGGGTATGTAGATGACGGTGAGGTATAGTGGGCCCCTGGAGGGGTCAGGGTGATTTTTAGAGTGAGGGCTTGTGCTCCGTTTGTGTGTTGGGGGGTGGGAGCATGTGACCAATAATGTTGTTATTGATGTAGAATGCACAGCCACCCCCACGCTTACCTACCCTGTCTTCCTGATATAGGGTGTATCCGGGGAGTGAGATAAAGGCGTCGGGAGTAGATTTGGAGAGTCAGGTCTCCACTAGGGCAATGAGGTCAGGTTGGTGAAGGGTTGCCCAACATTGAAGCACTGCAGATTTCTTTGGCAGGCTGCATATATTCAGAGATGCAATGCGGAGTCCAGAGGGTCTGGTAGGTGCAGTGGTGGGGGCAGGGCCTGGATTAGGGTGGATATTACCAGAGAGGAGTAGTAGGATGAGTAAGGCTATAACCATAGGGCAGCAGGTTGTTAAAAGTTTGGGAGTACGTTTGGGGGGAGGATGTAGTGGAGCATGGGATGGGCAGGACTTGGAGGGATTGGTGGACGCAGAAGGGGTGGAGCCAGCGGGGGCCTGGGTGGGTGCTGGGGTTGGGGCTGCCGGTGGGAGGTGGATGCAGGGGTCTAGTGTGTGATGACAAGGTAGGGGAGGATGGCTAGATCTGGAGAGATGCAACGGTGCAGTCCACAAGGGGCATAGGGTGAGGTTTGGCTGGTGGGAGGTGAACCCCAGGGTGGTTACGAGGAGGAGGCACATAAAGTGGAATTGAGCAGACATGGTGCCTAGATAGCTTTGGGGGAAGAACAAAGAGGTTGTGGGGGGAGGCAGAAAAGCTGTGGGGGCTTTGAGATATGCCACAATAAAGTAGTTTGCAAAAGATAGCCAGATATGATGGCTGAGTGGCAGAACTGCTGAGTCTGGAAGCAAGGGTGCAGGGTTTGAAGCCTGCAGTAGCACCAAGAATATTATTTTAGCAGACTATGGGGGTTAGAGGCTTTGAGAGCCTTAAAACCTATAGCTTACAATAGTCTGAATGTGATAGCTGAGTGGTACAGCCGCTGAATGTGGTAGTAAGGGTGCAGGGTTTGATGCCTGCAGTGGCACCAAGAATAAAATTTTGGCAGACTATGGAGGTTAGAAGCTTTGAGAGTCTTACAGTATAACTAACAATAATCTGATACAATGGCTGAGTGGTAGAGCCACTGACTCTGGTTGCAAGGGTGCAGAGCTTGAGGCCTGCAGTGGTACCAAGAGAGGTAGGTCACGTGATGTGTCATGTGACCTCTCAGCAGCAATAAATGAAGCAACGCCCCTGGGTGGGTGGGGCAGTTCGTGTGTAGATGGGGTAAGACCTCTCCACAAGCAGGCTGGAGGGAAGGAGACTTAACCTCTTAAGGCTCTCTGTAATCCCCTGTTCCAAGCTCCTCAACTGGGCAGTGTTCTGAGGGGAAAGGGCTGCTTCAGAGGCCTATAAGGGGAAGGGAACAAAGGAATCACATTAGTATGCAGCAGGCTAGATCAGGACCCTACTGCTCATGCGCCAACTGTTGGGACTGAGTTGGGATACAGAAGGCTACTGCGCATGTGCAAGATGGCGGACACACATGCTAGAGATTCTACACAATTCAACAGCAGGTAAACACTCTAACACAGTATTACAGACTCCTATATCACAGTATAACAGTGCTAGTTAACAGCAGAGACATGCAGTATAACAACCCTTAAAGTAACATGAGTAAACACCCCAAATCCCCGTGCAGAGATGTCCAGATATCCATTAGCAGAAACAATCAGTCACTGTGTGTGGACAGAAAATAGATCCCAAATAGTTTAACAGAACCGTTGTTTTCTTCCATATACCCAGCAGTTTTTGAACACATAGTGCTCCGTAATGTAATGGCAGCATACCATAACCTGCTGGATTGCATGGTACTTCATTTGAGTCCCAACAGAAAGGATTTGAAATGACAGATGTACAAAAACCGGTGTGAATACTGATGAAAACCCGCAGGAAGCAAGATTAAAAGTAGCATTTCGTTTGTTGTGTCATATGTGAAAAAACCTAGTCCAGCAGTTGTAAATTGTGAAAATAAGGGCATCATATAGACAAGTCAGTAGATAACTACTACCAATTGCAAATTGCACAGAAAAGTACAGGTAACAATTGTCAACAGATTATTGCACTGCTGCGGTAGTTGTCATGCAATGTATGTTTTTGGGTACTGGTGACTGTGTTCTATTTTCTTAGCATACCCACAACAACCACAATCAAAATAACCCACCAACACCCAACATACTTACTGTACAACCCCCCATAATAACAATTACTGTGATATGTGAATGTAGCATGCTTATACTGTTATCTTGCTACATCATTCAGTATGCAGTATTAGTGTCCTGACTCCCAATGAAGAAAAATCGCATGAGAAAATGCTCTGAAAAGTCACAATTAATTCAGGACACACTGATTAAAGCGTGCACCAACAGCCACAATTCTATATAAGTGTGCCCACTAAAATGGCTGCTGTTAAACTGTCATGAAAAGGCCAGACCCCAGATGAAGAAAAATCATGAGAAAATGTTCTGAAAAGTCACAATTCAGGATGCGCTGATTAAAGCGTGCACCAACAGCCACAACTCTGGCACCTGCTGCTGCTGCTGTAGTTCTGCTGACTGAGCTGATGCACAGTGTGTTGCCAAATGATGATAGCCACAGTCCAGATGACCACTGGGTGAACCATAATGTGACGGTCTGGAGGACCATTAATCTGCTACACTGACTGAATCATGCTGCCCTATGTGTGTGTATTCATAGCACCATTGGTAAGCTACTGTACATTTCACACTCAGGTTTTTACAGAGACTCAGACATTTACTATATATATATGTGTGTGTGTAATCATTTCTTTTTTTTTTCTCACAGGTCATAGAGTCATACTATGGTTGCACACTTTTTTGTTTACTGATGACTTTGGCCATAGGAAAACTGTCAAGCCATGAAAGGTAAGTATTAATTTTTGGGGAGGGGGTTGGGACATAATTTGAATAAAAGTTTCAGTAATGGTTTGTCTTCTTTACAGGTTTTCTGTGTATCCTCCAGATTCATACAAGTTGCATGTGTTCTGATTTGAAGAAAGCACCAATGGCAGCACACAGCATCGAAATGTTACCTGAAAAAAGGCGAAGAAGAAATTATTCAGACTTCACTGCACTAACACTTTCTGTTCAAAGTGTTGCTGTCCCTGTCTGTTATATGCAGCTTCACATACCAAGCTATTAGTAAGCCACCCCAAGACCAACAAGTTTAATATGTGTGACATGCACTGGCCCACTGTCTTAACTTAAGTTACATTACAAGATGTCTTGCCACGACCAGGATAAAACTTTGTACAACCCCATGGCCTGCTGAAGTAAGTCAGTTACACATGTGCATGAAAAATATATTATCTGATGTATATATCACCTCCATTGTATGCTTTACACCGACTTGAACAAAAATAAAGACAAAAAAGAACAGATGAAATAAGACTGATATACTGACCTGAACATTATATTCTATAGGTGGTTGTAGTACTACAGTACTGCCATCCTTCTGTCCTCTTACACTGTTTGAAACTGGAATCTGTAAAGAAAAAACAGTTGCCGGTATTTGTTGACAAGTACATCTATAAATCGGTAAAGAAAGCATTCACACTGCTCAAGGAAAAACCATAGTATGACAAATTAGTACATACTCACTGTAAATTTTATTTATTTATTTATTGAAATGTTTCACCAGGAAGGCACACTGAGAGACAAGTCGCTCATCTCCCGGTGCGACCTGGGGGGAAGGGGTACAATAAGAATGAGACATTAAACATTCAAGTTACAAGATCAACATTAACATACAGTTGAAAGGCAGGTGTTACAAACAGTGTTACAACAGTGTTGTGCATAATATGTAGAAAGAGTGGACAATAGTAAGTGCCGGATTAATAAGTAAACATGTGCTTATGTGAAAGAAAGGGGGAAAGGGGAGGGAGGGGTGGGGGAAGAGTCGTGTCCCTGGAGACTCCCTCAGGATGCGAGAAAGCCTGCAAGGGGACTGGAGGGACCAGAGAGAAGGGAATAAGGCTGTGTCCTAGAGAGGCCCCTTTAGGATGGTGGGGGAAGGGAGTAGATGAGATATACAAGCCCCTGGGGAGGGTAGGAGAGGGACCCATGGAGAGCATTCGGGGTCCCTTACATTCTGTGAGAGATTAAGGGAGGTCAGTAAGGGAGAGCAATTTGGGGGAAGGGGAGGAAAGCTAGAAATTTGGGGAGTGGGTGTGCACAGGGTAAAATGAAGGTGATGGTAGAGGGTTAGGGTTTGTCCAGGGCTTAGAGGAGGGAATTAGGGAGGGACATGGCAGGATCAGCTAGGAGCAAGGTAATTATTGAAGGCAGAGCTGATGGAGTAGGCAAAGGATGAGTGCCGGATTTGAAGGGGGAGGGAATTCCAAATTTTTGGGAGGCAGTGAGAGTAACCAGATTGGCAGATTTGGGTGGATCTGCAGGGGACAAACAGGGTGCCGGAGTCGGTTGATCTAAGGGAATGGGAGGGTGGGGGAGTTATAAAGGAGGAGGTGAGGTAGGAAGGAAGCTCACCCAACTAGTGCTTGGAGGTGGATTTAGCACAGTGGGAGAGTCTCCTATTTGTAAGAGAGGGGAAGGATAAGGCACGATAAAGATTGCAGTGATGGGTGCGAGGGGTAGCATCCAGGCAAAGCAGCAGAAGGAATTGAAGAGGGTGTCCAGTCTGGCCAGGGAGAACTTGGGGCAGCACCATAGACTATGTCACAGTAGTGAAAAATGGGCAGTATCATCTTCTGAACAAGTTCATGCCTAGCCGTAGGAGGGTTGCAACTACGGTTCCAGAACAGGGCACCAAGCCTGGGGCAGAGTTTTTCTGGATGGTGTCAATATGTCCAGAGAAGTTTAGGTGTTGGTCCAACCAAACACTTAAGTACCTGAAGGAGGATGTGTCCTCAAGTAAAGTCCCATCAAGGCTGTGGCAAGTGGGGAGGGAGGGAAGCCTAGAGAGTCTATGCCTTGTGCCAAAGGTGCCAAAAGCCATGTAAACAGTCTTCTTGGCTTTGAGTAAAAGTTGATGGTTGGCAAACCAGAGCTGAACCTTGTCGAAGTTTTGCTGTAAGCTGGTTGTAACCTCATCAGTATAGCAGCCAGATGCATACAGGACTGTATCATTGGCATACATTTCTATAGCGGAGGATGAGGAGCAAACACAGGGAAGGTCATTTAAGAAGATGGAGAATAGGAGGATCCCTAATACAGAGCCCTGTGGGACTCCAGTGCTAATCGGGAGGGGAGAGGAAGTGGTGTTCAAGATCTTAACTGACTGGGTTCTGCCAATAAGGTAGGCCTTGAACCAGTTTGTGGTGGAGGGAGATAGGCCAGCTACTGGGAGTGAGTCAAGGAGAAGGGAGTGAGAGACATTGTCGAATGTCTTGGCTAGGTCAACAAAAATGGCACAGTTTGGGGTTACAGTAGTGAAAGAGAAGGGGGGTTGGGAGGATGGTGGAGGGAGCACACCGGTAGATGGTGGGAAGGGAGATGGGTAGGAAGGGAGGGATTTCAGTAGCTCAGTGGTACAGGAGGTATAGTATGAGTTAAATTCCACAGCTACAACTGGTGGGTCGGACACTAGTGAGCTGTTTAGGTACCACGAGGGGTGAGATGAGGAAATAGGATATGGACCACCTTCCAGAACTATGAAGGAGAATTTATGTTGGTGAAGAAGGCAGATTTAAAATATTTGGACTTGGCTAACCTTGTAGCCCTGGTGCAAGCATTTTGGAGCATGCAGTAGTTTGCGACGTAACTAGGATGTTGGGTAGGTTTATGATGATTCCAGACTCAATCTCTAGCCCTGAGGCAGGCCAGAAGTTCAGGGGTTATCCAAGGTAAGTGGTTACCTCTGACTCTGGTTTGTTTGAGTGGGGTAAAGGCATTCCAGTTTACAAGAAAGATTTATTTTATGAAGGCAAGGACCTTATCAACTGAGGGGAAGGAGGTGGGGGGGGCAGTCAGAAGTGGCAAGGTTACACAGGAGAGGTTCAAGGTCAAGAGACTTGAAAGAGTGTAGTTGTATGGTTTTGCATGGTGATTTGGTTCTGTGGACTTTCCTAACTATTAATATTGGGTTATCGTCACTGAGAGCATCCGGGAGGATGCCAGAGGTGATGACGTGGTAGGAGTGGGTGGTAAGGGCCCAGTCGAGTAGGCAGTGTTGTTGTGTCTTGTGGTTTGGGCAGGTGGGTTCGGAGATCAGTTGGGAGAGGTTTAGGGCTCGATTTCATTTTTAGTTTTGGTAGTTTTAGGTGACAACCAATTTATATTGAAGTCGCCTAGGATGAATAAATTCCCCAGAGCGAGCAAGGTAAGTGATGGAGGTAAGGAGGTCTAGCATGACTGAAAGATGGACATTTTGGCAGCAGTATATGCCAGTTATGAAGATTGGGAGAGTGAAGGGGAGGGTCACATGGATAGCTAGGGCATCATGGGTCTCAGGATTGGAGTGTGGGTAGATGATGGAATATTGAATGGAGGCTAGGACATAAATGGCCACACCACGACCCCTGCCAGCACAGTTGTGCCTTAGCAGTGAGTAGCCAGGAATGGAGACTGAATGGTCAGGAATAGTGCTTTTTAGCCAAGTTTCTAAGATGATTAAAATGTCTGGTTTTAGAGTGCACACCATGGTCTGAATCTGGTCTATTTTTTGCAACAAGCTGTGGGTGTTTAGATGTAGGATCTTTAAGCCCTTTGGCCTGGCTGAGAGAAGACAGTGGGGGGAGGAGGTACAGGAGGAAGCACCAGAGGAGCCAGGGGCAATAGGGCCTGGGTTGGGGTGGATATCCCCGGAGGAAAGCAAGAGGAGGGTGAGTATGAGAAAGTGGAGCTTAGGAGATTTTGAAGAGGCTGGTGAGGAGGTTGGGAGTTTTGGGGAGAAGGGAGTGGATGAGTGAGGAAGAAGAAGGTGGAGAACAGCATTGAAAGTGGACATCGTTATCAAAGTCACATCATGAATAGTGGTAGAGTGAGGCCATATTTCAAATGTTGGGGTGGCAGTGATAGCATGGATGTGGGTAGGGGATTGGAGATGGCAACTGATGGGATTGGGAAAGGTATTAGGAATAGATGAGTAATAAGCAAGTGGATATGGTAAAGAGAGGGATATGAGCAGAACAAGGGGGAGAGAGGAGAGTATGGGATGCATCGCTCATAAAGGCAGAAAAATTAGTAAATAATTGATTTAGGAACAGGAAGAATTTGTAAGCAGGGAGTGCGGAGGAGGGGGCTGGTCAGATGGAGGGGGAACTATAGTTTAGGAAGGTATCTATATGAACAACAGGCAGGGATCGCTTTAGATTGTGTCCCTCTAGTGGCAGTACAGTATAACTTGCTAATGGGGAAAAAAACAAACAAACCTTGACCTGTAATTTCTAGCTTAACCAGTCTGGCACTTAGTAATTACTAAGAGCCGGCCTGGGAGAGAGAAGTAAGGAGAAAGAGATAGAAAAGGTAGAGAGAAAAACAAAATATTCTTTTCAGGCTAACTTAAACAAAATTATTCTAAACTGAGCTATAATTTCTTTGCATTATAGATCCAGAAGCAAATGATTTGATACCTTTTAATGAACCAACATAGATGTAACAACAAGAACAAAGTGCTCTAGCTTTTGAACCAACCAGTCCTACTTCAGAAGCTTCTGAAGAAGGACTGGTTGATCCGAAAGCTAGAGCACTTTGTTCTTGTTGTTACATCTATGTTGGTCCATTAAAAGGTATCAAATCATTTGCTTCTGGATCTATTCTTGCAAGGACCAATACGGCAACTACTAAATCTAGATTTTGCATTATAGAGTCAACCACTTGCAACATACAGTGATTCAAATGGTAACAACATAATTACAGCAAGGTACACACAATACAATTAGGCAGAGTGGTGAAACTATTATAATTTGAAAATGTGTGCCCAGAAGTTAAGACTCGGTCTGGGAGGCATACAGCAAAAGATCAGCAGGGGAATAGGAAGAGAGCCAATCAGAGCCTGGTTCTCAAGTGCTGACAAATCAAGAGCCGAAGTAAGTGCTGGGGAGAGAGCAAGGCAAAGCTGCCAGGAAGGCTGTACCTGCACTGCTGGAGGGCAGAATGAAGATGCAGGGACTGAGGCAGAGCAAAGCCACCTCCCAGTGTAGTTCCTTGGCTGGCCGAAGTGCCCTTGTCAGGGGTCTCCTCCTGCACAACTTGAGAGTGGAATGAAGATGCAGGGACTGCAGCAGAGCAAAGCCACCTCCCGGTGTAGTTCCTTGGCAGGCTACTGAAAACTATTGATAATAAGAAGCATTGTGGCTGTGGCTGGCTGCGGGTTCCTTCAGGGCACAGGCACTGGAAAACATTCTCTCTTACTGTCATGGAGATGGGTGGCTTTGGCTGGCTGTGGGTTCCTTCTGGGCATGGGCACTGGATAACATTCTCTAACTGTCATAGAGATGGGTGGCTTTGGCTGGCTGCTGGTTTCTTCTGAGCATGGGCACTGGGTAACATTCTCTCTCACTGTCATGGAGATGGGTGGCTTTGGCTGGCTGCAGATCCTTCTGAGCATGGGCACAGGAACACATTCTCTCTCACTGTCATCAAGATGGGTGGCTTTGGCTGGCTGCTGGTTTCTTCTGAGCATGGGCACTGGGTAACATTCTCTCTCACTGTCATGGAGATGGGTGGCTTTGGCTGACTGTGGGTTCCTTCAGGGCATAGGCACCGGAAAACATTCTCTCTCACTGTAATGGAGGTGGGTGGTTTCGACTGGCTGTGGGTTCCTTCAGGGCATGGGCACTGGATAACATTCTCTCTCTCACTATCATCAAGAAGGGTGGCTGGATATGGTGTTTTACAGTCTTTCAGTGTCACTCAAGAGGAAGATTTACCAAGGAACAGCACTGTAGATTTTGCATCACATATAGTGGTGCATTACCCCTTGTGACAACAATTAACTGCATATGGTTCCCAAAATAACACAGTAGCTTTGCTGTAAAAACTCTCAATAAAATTGTGTTCAACAGGTCTTGCTTACTTCCTGGTATATAGAGCCACCCATGCCCCATCCCCATGCACAACCATGTTATGATGTAAAAGCAGGGAGTGCATGGGGATGCACTCCATTATAGCCTATGGTGGGCAGCTTTATGATCAGTTTTCTATACGGTAATTGTCAAATGGTGATTAATCAAGGGCACCGATCAATTAACAAGGGCCTTGTTGGTCGATCGGTGCCCTTGATTAATCACGATTTGACCATAATGGAGCACGTCCCCATGCACTCCCTGCCTTTACATCATAATGTGGCTGTGCACAGGAGTGGGACATGGGCAGCTCTATATACCAGGAAGTAAGCAAGACCATTGTACACAATTTTATGAGCGTTTTTACAGCAAAAATACTGTGTTGTTTTGGGGACCATATGCAGGAAATGGTAGTCGCAAGGGTAAGGCACCACTATATGTGGTGCAGGGCTTCAGTCTGGTAATTCTCTTTAATCAGCAGGATTTAAGTGGCTACAACAAATGGACAGTTGTTTTTAAGATGTTGACTGTGTTGCTAATGACAGTACACATTCTGTTAAGTGTACTCAGAAAATCTACCAAGGGTGAAGTGAAATAGAATGATGATGAATACTTCATTATTTGGGCATATCTGCCAGATAGAATGAGAGTCAATGACACTTTTTTTTATATTATGAAAGACAAAGAATGTTAACATTAATGAAATGTGACTGCCTTTAAACCCGTTAACTTACACACTACCAGCAACATCCACCTCATCCTCGTCAAACAGGAAGCTGCCCTCGCAGTTGTCAAGGTCAGAATTGTGCCCACTAGGAAATTCTTTTTCCATGACAGAATCATCAACCTCAATGGTAGGCCATTTGACACTGCCACTAGGATAGTCTTCTTTGCCCACATTATCAGCACAACCATCATCGTGATGGGGAATGGGTACAAACACAGATGTGGTAGTACGAGTTGGTATGTGACCTTCTTTCATTTTTATAAATGTCAGCATGCTGACATTTGTAGGTGAAAGGCTGGTATGACGGTCACAAACTGTTGTCCCCACAGAACTGAATACCCTTTCCACACTTACACTGGAGGGGAGTTGGTCAGGTAATTCAGTGATACTGAAGTCAGCTCTGGCCATTCACTCATCGTGCCACTCCAGTAAATTACTGACAGATGTCTATTTTCAGCAAAACATGCATCAACCATTCTCTGTGCTGCACGCAGTCCTGATGTTGAGTCATCCGGCTCCGGTTCGCAGTATCCATCGAGGTCACAGATTCTGACTTGGGACAAGGCACCCCAAAGTGGGTTAATGGCAACCTATTTTGCTGACACCCCACCTTGACCCGCAGCCACCTTACTGGATGTGCTTACTAGTCCACAGTGACTTTCAGCCTTGTTATGCTGTGGTGTGCTGAACTGACTTCTGTGACCCATGAACCAATTGCACCAGCTGTCCAGTAAGATTTTTAGCCTAATAAGGCCCTCCCTCCAATAAGCATGCAATTCCATGTTTGTAGCTTGGGTCCAGCATTCTTGTTAATCTGAATTCTGCACTTTTCTGAATACTTACAATCTGGCGATTGCGGTCGAATATTGTCAGCATGTGTGTACGTAATGCACTGCTTGACCTATCTCTGAACAAATCAAGGCTACACTGCAGATTCAACAAAGTCTGCCTCAGCACCCGCAGCAGTGGAATGGCTTGGCTAATGGAGGAAGTATCGCCAGTCTCTGCCTGTGTGGCATGTTCAAATGGCCTCAAAACTGATATCACTGAGTCCATAAGGCACCACTGTTCTGTTGTCATAGACATCGAAGCCCCTGAAATGTCACAGCTAGTGTGCATGATTAGGTATTCCGAGATGGCTTTGTACTGTATATACAACTGCTCTACCATGTAAAGTGTTGAGTTACAATGCATGACAACTTCTAGCTTGAGGCGGTGTTGAGGGAGGCTGTTTTGAATCTGCAGCTGCCGAAGCTGGTCACAGGCCTTTCCAGAGAGTGAAAAGTGTGCACAGATGTGGCGTGCAACTATCAACATTTGCTTGATGTCAGGGAGCTGCAGAAACTCCTGTACCATGAGATTTAAACAGTGGGCCATGCTTGGAACCCGCTCAAAGCTGCCATTGATAATACATTTAACAATGTTTGAACCATTGTCACTGGCTATAAAGCCATCTTTGAGGGACAGGGGGTTCAGCCACTCATCAATTTCTGTCAGTAGCAAGTCGAGCATGTTTTCACCAGTGTCAGACCTGCCATACTGCGCATTGCAAGCGTTGCATGCTGTCTAATTCTCTGAAGGTTGCTACCACAACAGTTTGCCTTACTACACTGATTTCCATCACAGACAACCCCTGGTACCTGAGCCCAATGTGCAGTAATACACAAATATGAACTACCGTCTGTTTTGCCACTTGTCCACATGTCCATACTTAAATGGATGAATGGTGAGGAGGAATGTTGAAGGTCATGTCTTACAGACTCTGTCATAGTCCAGTATAACTCAGGGTTAGCATGGGTGGAAAAGTATGTCCTGGATGGGATTTTCCATCTGGGACAGGCATGTGCCGCAAAACACCAGAATCCAGAATTCTCCACAAAGGAGAAGGGCAAAAGGTCAATTGCCAGCATTTCTGCTACAGCAGCAGTCAGTTCATGTGACACCATATGATTTGGTGGGTATTTCATGTTCCGGGCAAAAAGACTGTGCAATGTGGGCTGAGTTGTTACCCGTTTTGCACGTGGCGTACCACATGGCTCTGCTCTGTGAATGGCCATGTGTGGGGTGCTTTTGTTGTCTGATGATGAGGGGTCCACAGGTCACAAGTCCACAAAAGATGTTACTTTCCCCATTTTAAGCACAGGGGTTGATGTTGCACTAGAAATACTGCTGCATAGACCACCACCACTGCTGCTACTCTGACCACCACATGACAACAATTCAAAATCATTAACCTCCTCATGCCTGTACTAATCCTCAGGTGCTATTTCCCCACTACTACATACATGGCTACTTGGGCTACATACAGTCATGGAAGGGGATACCATGTTCAATAAGGTGGATGAGGGTGAACGTCCCACTATGGAATTAGCTCCCGTCTGGTGCAGAGTCCACAGTGCCATGTGCCTGTTCTTCAGATGTGTATGCTGGCCCCCAGTGCCCAGATGACTACCCTTTTTACAACACCTGATGCACTTGGCAAAGCTGGCAGGTTGCCACTCTTTCATCAATTGCATCTTGTACAAAAAAAATCCCAAACGAGGGATTCTGATGCCCTACTTTTCACATGTCCCTGATGATGCATATTGGACTCCAGTTTTTTTTTGACACTGAAATGGTGGATGTACTACATGAATTCTGTTGCAGGCCACACTTGGACTCTACATGACCATCATTATCTATGACTATTACTACTGGGTCATCATCACCAACAGAAACCGCTACATCACAGCTTTGAGGAGGGTGTGATTTAACATCAACAGACTGAGACTGTTTACGCAACCATTACTTCACAACCTACAGTTTTCTTTCTCCACTGTTGAAAACTGGTTCTCAAAACATAAACTGGTTCTAAACCACAAAAAGACTAAATCTATGCTTTTCTGCAGCTCGCAAAACAAACACAGGCGATACCCCCTTGATATCAATACAAGAGCTGGTAACACCCTCGAACAAGTGTCATCTTTTAAATAACTTGGAATCTCACTTGACCCTTGCCTATCTTATGGGACTCACATTGATAGTGTTGCCAGAGTGGTAAACTCACGCATTGGAATTCTCTACCCAAATAGACAGCATCTTACCCAGGCAGCACTGAAGATAGCTATCCAGAGCTCTGTGGATTCTGTCATAGACTACAGCCTCATAATCTCTGGCTCTGTCTCTACTACCGCCCTCAGGTGCATAATGACCTCCCTAAACAAGTCCTGTCAACTGCTTACTGGATCCCACCAACTCATACATACATGTGAGCTATACGCTCAAACGGGATGGCTTCAACTCACTAACCGTATAAAATACCTTACTTACTTGATGGTGAAAAAAACTACTTTGGGCCTTACTCCATCTAGTGTCCAAGACCTCCTGTGCCCAAACACTAATCCTTGTAACACCAGAGGGTCTGAACATCAGCTTTTACAGGTCCCCCAATGCAGCACCACTCTGGACCAAAGATCCTTTGCACACCATGTACCCAGCTGGATGAATGCCCTCAGCACTCACATCACCTCCACCTCCTCACTGGGCATATTCAAATCAAGCCTCCATCATCATCTCATGGCCTCCAGCTCATGTGACTGCCACCCCTAACTTCCCCATTGAGATCAACAACCCCCCCTCTGATGTTCTTTGACAATGCTGTGAGCTGCTCTAGTCTCTTTTTTGGCTGCCACCCCCCTATCCTCTCACCCTTCCTCCCTGATTTCTTCTAGGTTTCTGAAATGATTTTTTGTATGTGTTATTCATGTATCCTATTTACCGTGATGAACTGATGAATATGGTTGTATGCTCTCTTTAATGTTGTATGCCCTTGTTTAACATGTATGTACTCTCCTGACATGGAATCTTTGTAAAAGAGCCTTGGCTCAAAGGTAATTGTAATCCTATATCTAAATAAACAAATAAACAAATGAGCACACAGCCACCTTTATTTTCTTTTTCTCCGGTTCCCAACTGGGATCACTGAAATCATCATCATATTCATCATCCACATCCACAATTTCAGGTTGCATGCTGTCCTGTGGAGAACATGTTCCAACCACAGCATCATTATGATCATCCAATATTTTTTCTCCAGCATTCAAATGGTTAGATGGCACAGGCATGACCTCAACAGTGCTGGAAACATGACATTGTGAGTCATCGTCAGGATCAGAATTATGCTCAGCTACTGTGGTGACAGGGATGGGGACATTGGGGAGTGTGACATCAACTACACTCTGAGTTTGACTCACAGCTTTAGGCTCAACAAAATTTTGAAAACCGGTTAACTTGTCACAGGCTGAACTTAGGACAATACTCATGCTATCAGCAACTTCACTGCCACCAGCAGCAGGGACAACAGCATTTCCAACCATCATTGAAGCAAATGATTGTGTTGTGAAAAACATAGTCTGAGAAATCCCTTTACTGGCATCAACTATGCACTTATGCTGTGTACTACCACACCCATGGCCACTCTTGCCAGTGGCAGCAGTGCCATGGCCAGAAACATCTTTGCATGCACATCTCTTTGCAGGCATTTTTTTGGATTACACAGAAAATTCACAACAAATTTAGATTTCTGAACTTTGGGGTGGATGGGAAGCCAAAAAACAACAACTGTGGCTTACAGATGCAGATTGGGCCCTAAGCAGATGCAAACACACAGATGGAGATTGTACATTAGAAAGAGATGCAGCCTCACAGGCACAAAAACACCTTAACCAGTGGTCACACGAATCAAAAACTGGAAAAATAATACCTTTTGTGGGTTGGGAGGGCCACTGCAGTACCAGTCCACTACCTATATAGAACGAAGCAGTAAAAAATACCACAGACGGATAACAGGTTCAGAGTGCTGCGATTACCGTGTGGCACAATAAAATGTGTATGACTTGATGGCACGCACACACACTCACAGACTACAAGTAATGCACAGAAAATGTAACAGTTCAGTACACTATATAACCAAATCTTTTAAACCGAATGAGAATGTGCACTGCACCACAACAAACAGAAAAAAATTATCAAAAATTACTTCAAGTATTACTGTGTGTGACGGCCCAGTGGCACTGAGGGCTGAGGCGCTGGACGCCACACCTCACGTCACACTGGCGACCCACGTTCAGGAAAGAGCAGAGGCCATTGGGGATCAGCAGGAAGAGATAGATCGAGTGTCCAATGAACTGCTCTTCAACTCCAGGGAGGGGGGTACCTTGTGATCAACTCACATCTGACCCCTGATAGAGGCTGGGGCTCAGTGGAGCACTGCTGCTAGAACATGGGGGCAGGATCATGGCAGACACCTGGTGGGATGTGTGTGGGTCCATGCGTGTGCCTGCCTCAGGCATCATTGCATGCCGAGCTCTTTCAAGGGAGAAAATGGGAAAAAGACTCTGGTGGCTGGTCTTTGCGGCTTGATGGCTGTAACTTGGCACTCCATCTCTGGAGTTAACACCCTGAATTGCATCCTAATGGGTGGGTGTGCAGGGGGCTCCCCGTCACCCCGCCATGAGGGTTGCAAGAGTGAGGGCCTGAAGGAGCAGGGGCTAGGGATGGCAGCCAGTCGAGGGGCTGACCATGGCCTGGGGCAGAGAAAATAAATAGAAAAAAAAGTATTACTCTGTGTACATGAACACACAAATACTAACACACACTACTACCCAACAGTTAGAAAGACTGCCTTTCTCATTGTAAGTCTAATCTCCCTCAACCACAGATATGCTCCTTCCCTGAAGCACACTTCAACAGTATCTGTCAGTACACACACTGAATGTTCTAAAATAACATTCAAAATGCACACAAAAACAATGAACACTCGATGAAATAAGCACAGGAGGATTTCCTACAGTCTATGTACTAAATTTTGTCCAAAATAATTGGATCAAAAGTGATTTTTTAAAGTGTTTTCGATGGTTTGATTCTCAGAGCTCTGAGAGCAAACTGTCTCCAGCTTTCCACTACACACACTACGCAGAACTGAGGCTGTGCAAGACAATACGGAGCCTATGTGACCTGCCATCCCATGAATCAATGCAAAATTCATCTCAAAGAGTAATACAACGGTGAAGCAAAGCAAAGTCCATTCAAATCAATGGCATTTTGCATTAAAATTAAAGGGAAGGCAGTAAAACTAGGCAAAGTAACATGAAGTCCATTGCGGGCAATGTACTTTGTGATAAAATTTGAAGGCGAAATAATACACTTCGCATTGCGGAGCACTATGCAAATTTGGTGTTAATATGCGAAGTGCACCACATAGCAAAATTAGGGAACTTTGCCACCTCTAGTCCTGAGACACTAGCACCGTGGGGGTATCTGGTTCTCTAGACACAGACATAAGGCAAGCCAATTTCCTAAGGTGATCCAATGAAACTTGCCCAGGCATAAACCCTGCCTGTCCATTTGCTATCATTCCTTCCCACAACTTATCTAACCTGCCAGCAAGCACTTGGTTAAGACGTTGATACCTAAATTTAGAAGCAAAATAGTTCTACAGTTACCTAAAAGGGGTGTGGTCTCCTCCTGGTTTAGGGAGCAGCACTATTAAAGTTTCCAAACATTGGCTTTCAGATAAGCCTTCATTGTACAAGTGATTGAACAGGTCCCGGAGAAAGGGACACAGCACCTCCTTAAAACTTTTATAAAAGTTAGGTGAAAAACCCTTGGGGTCCCGTGCCTTGTCTGGAGCCAGGTCCTGGATGGCCTGATAAATCTTCCCTATTGTTAGGTCTGTCACAAGAAAGTCCCACTGGGCATCATTCAGTTTTAGGAGAGGTAACTTATTTAAATAAGATTCTGTATCTGTTGAAAAAGGTCCCCGGGTCAATTTTGTTATATGAGGAGACATAGTACAACCTAAATTCTTCTGCAGTATCTTTAGGGTCAGTAAGTAAATCATCCTTACGTGGGGCTTGCAGACCTTGGACAGTTCTGAACGCCTCTTGTTGCCTAACCCTTACAGCCAGCAACCTCCTGGACTTTTCTCCTTGATTAAAATAATGGACCTTAGCCTTATTTATTTATTTATTTATTTAGATTTTGGTAACCGGGTAAGCCCACTGAGACCAGAGGTCCCTTTTTCTGGGGTGACCTGGGGTTAGATACATACAGCAATTATTACATACAGTGGCCAATAATACAGAGGTTAGAAGTGAGACAGTATCAATTGGGGAGACAGTAATTACAGGTTAAGAATCCATAGAAACATAGAATTTGATGGCAGATAAGGACCGCTTGGCTCACTCAGTCTGCCCATTTCCCTACCTAATGGATAAGCTGCAGATCCTAGTTAACCAGCAGCCTACTTCTTCCTACCCCCACCCCCTAGAATGGCCTTATGACTGTCCCATGCATGCTTGAATTCCACCACTGTTTTTGACTCCACAACCTCCTCCGGAAGGCCGTTCCATGCATCCACAACCCTCTCTGTGAAAAAATACTTCCTTAAATTACCTCTGAGCTGCCCCCATCTTCAAATTGTGTCCCCTTGTTCTTGCACACCTCTTTTTTTGAAAGATGTTACCCTCTTGGACTTTGTTGATTCCCTTGAGGTACTTGAAAGTTTCTATCATGTCCCCCCTCTCCCTCCTTTCCTCAAGGTTATACATATTAAGCTCCTTTAGTCTCTCTTCATATGTCTTCCGGTGCAGACCCTGCACCATTTTAGTTGCCCTCCTCTGGACAGATTCCACCCTGTCTATGTCTTTGTGGAGATTGGGTCTCCAGAACTGCACGCAGTACTCCAGATGGGGTCTGACCAACTGTCTGTACAGAGGGATAATAACTTCCTGTTTTCTACTGGTGATGCCTCTCCCTATGCATCCCAGTATCCCCCCAGCCCTCCTTGCTGCCCTCTCACATTGCTTGCCCACCTTTAGGTAATCTGATATGACTACCTCCAGGTCCCTTTCCATTTTTGTTGTTGTTAGCATCTCACCCCCCATTGTGTACTCTTCACCTGGTTTTTTGTTTCCCAGGTGCATTACCTTGCACTTCTTAGCATTGAATCTAAGCTGCCATACTTTTGACCATTCCTCTAACCTTGCCAAGTCCCTTCTCATCCTTTCCACCCCACCTTGTGCATCAACTCTGTTGCAGATCTTTGTCATCTGCAAAGAGACATACTTTCCTTCAGTCCTCTGCAATGTCATATAAAGACTTTGAGGGACGGTCTAATACTGAACCCTGCTGTCCCCACTAGCGACCCCCTTTCTTCAGAGTGGACTCCATTTACTATTACTCTCTGTGTCCTATTCTCCAGCCAATTCTTTACCCAGGCTGTCATCTTGGGACTCACTCCCAGGCTGGCTAACTTGTATATTAATCTTTTGTGTGGGACTGTGTCAAATGCCTTGCTAAAAGTCGGTAGGCCATGTCCACAGCCCTCCCTGATCTACTACTTTGGTCACCCAGTCAAAGAAATCTATCATATTATCGTCAGGCATGACCTTCCTGCTGTGAATCCATGCTGCCTGGGTCCTGTGCCCTCTGGCCTCTAGATACTGACAATTCTTTCCTTCAAGTGATTCCATCATTTTCCCTATCACTGAGGTTAAACTAACATGTCTGTAGTTTCCTGCTTCTGCCTTGCTCCCACTTTTGTGAAGGGAATCACATCTGCCCTCCTCCAGTCCTCGGTACCACCCCATCCTCCCATGATTTGTTAAAGAGGGTAGTCAGTGGTGTCACTAGTTCTACCCTTAGTTCTTTAGAATTCTGGGATGAATCCCATCAGGCCCCATTGCTTGTCCACCTTCAGTTTTAAGAGTTCTTTCAGAACTCTTTCTTCTGTAAATGGGCTGGTATTAACTTCTGTATCCAGAGTGTTTCTACTCTTTGTTTTAGGTACCTCCCTCTTCATTTGTAAATACTGAGCAAAAATATTTGTTTAGTATCTCTGCCTTTCACAGTCTCCTTCTGCCCACCCTCCCTCCCTTTATTAAGCCTCACTATCCCTCCTTGGTCTTCCTCCACTCCCTGATGTACCTATAAAAGGTTTTATCCCCCTTCTTAACTGAGTTGGCTATCTTTTCCTCAGTTTGGGCCTTTGCTGTTCTGACTGCCTTCCCAGCTTCCTTTTGCTTTAACTGATACAGTTCTCTGTCCTGCTCCTTCTGCGATTCCTTGTACTTCCTGAATGCTTTCTTTTTCTCTTGAACCTTCACTGCCACTTCCTTTGAGAACCATGGTGGTTTCTTACATCATTTTGTTTTGTTTATTTGCTTCACACAAAGGCTTGTTACCTCTGTGATGGCAGTTTTTATTATTCCCCATTATTCTTCCACCCCTCCTTCCTGCCCATTTGCTAGTGCATTCCTTAGGCACTCACCCATTTTGGCACAGTCAGCCCTCCTAAAGTCCAGTACTTTTGCCTTTGTATGGCTTTGTATCCAGAATATACATTTGCAACATTGCAAGAATTAACAGGGGTCACAGTCTGACACATACATCGGTATATGGCTAGTTCAGCAGCCTCCCTATTAAGGTCTGCATAAGAAGCCCTGAGGATAGTTAAATGCAGCCAGGTTGATTCTGAGGTATGTATAGATAAAGTATGTTCAATAAATCTAATTTGAGCAGGTAAATCTTTTGTTTTTTGCTCTGTTGGTCTCTTGTGTGTGGATGTGAGCCAGATTTTAAATACACCTTGTGTTTCTGCACCAAATACGGAGCCCTACTTAGAAAGTAGGTAGAGAGGAGTTGTAGTTGCACTGCTGCACAGCAAACTACACACCTATTTTGGGACATTTTCATTTGTTTATGTACGTATGGCACAGTTTTAAACTGTGTGAAACACACTAGGGACTACTACGGTGTGAGTGTAAAATGATCTAACAGTTTGTACAGATGTGAGGTATTGCGACCCTATGCTGTACTTCCAGGTCACCTCAGCAGACTTAACCAAGCGAGCAGGGAGAGCGTGGTCAGGGTGCGCTTAAATTATTAGAGAGAAAAATAGGGGTATTATGCAAATCCTTTGATATGTATCTATTCTCAGAAGTGCCAGTGGTAACAGATTCATTTACCTGCTTGAAGTGCAAACAGAACATTGAAATGCATACCAAAATATCACTGTTTAATACCCATTTAAAAGCATTAGAGATTAGCCAACAAGCCCTAATAAAGAAAATGATTACAAGTCATGCCACCACTGACACTGAAAATCATTCCCAAATGTGGGATGCACAACAAGGCCCAAATAAAAATGAATGTCAAACACAGCCCCCTATTGTCCAACCTGACCAGTACTATGACTCACAAATGAGTGTATTAGCACAGCCTTCAACAAATAAAAAAAGAACAAGGGGAGACGATGTACAGGAAAATCTGAATACAGAATGGTATGACATCCAGTTTAAAAGACCAGCAAAGAAACTAAAAAAAGGGAGAAAAGCTGAAGCATTTGTTCTAAATCTCCATAATAACTTTGATCCATCAGCAACATTGATTAATAAAGAGGAGTTTCCTACTTCTAGCACCCCCCTTACAAAAGACATGAAACAATACATAGGGGAAATGAAACAGATTTAAACCCAATAATAACTAAAACATTGGATAGAATCAGGATGACCCCAATCCTACTTTTTCAAATACCCAAAAACAAATTGTGGAAATACCAATCCAGCAGGCCTTTTTCAATGAACTAAACTTAAATGATTCAATTTGTAGTAACACCCTCCCAAATAATTTAGGTACAAAACAGGAACAGATCTTTATATTAGGAGATTCCATAATAAGATTTACAGACAGATACACAACTAGGGGAAATAAAGAAAACACAACAAGCTGTAGCTATAGCGGGGCCACAATTAAGGACATTACCCAACTTCTCCCAGGTATACTGCAAAATGTCCCTGAACCTAAAACTGTACTTGCACATGCAGGAACAAATGACATTGGTAAACAAGATCCAGGAGGCATAATAAAGGATATGGAAGAAGCGATAAAAACAATACAGGGCTTGGGAGCAACACCTATAATTTCAGAAATATTACCTGTACCTAGGGCAAGCTTCAAAAGGAATAGAAAAATAAAAGATTTCAACAACTGGCTGTCGAGATGGTCTTTGACAAATAATATAAAATGTTTCATGACTTGGGAACTGTTTGAATACAATCAAACACTCTATGGGCAAGATGGACTTCACCTAAGTAGGCAAGGATCTAGATGCCTTGGCTGTATTTTTTTATAACATACTTCACTACAAAGAAACAAAAAACTCATGAACATGGGGCAAAGGGAATTACCAAACACTGCAGGAAACAAAGGAAGTGAAATTAACAATGCAATTAAACCAAAAATACTAAATAACTCATCTGAAAAAATAAAAAACAGAGGATTGTCCTTCCTTCTGACCAACATTAGGAGCTTACATGGCACAGAATTAGAGGAATTAAAAATAGCCCTAGTTAAAGATAACACAGACATAGCTGCTATAATGGAAACTTGGTGGGGGGGAGTCCTCAGATTGGAACATAAATATATCTGGATATATAACTTGTCATAAAAATAGAATAGAAAGAAGGGGAGGGGGGTGGCATTATTCATTAAAAAATAATATAAAGTTTAAATTGATTTGTGACCCAGGAGAAAATACATCTATGGAGTTAATCTGGATTGAATTATTTACAGATAATCAACCTAAATTACTGATAGGGCTAATTGAACATCAGGAGATATTAAACAGTATTAGCAATGAATCCAATTACAAAGAAATTATATTACTGGGAGACTTCAATTTCCCAAGCATAAACTGGGATGAAGCTTTAGGAACTACTATCCAGGAAAATGCATACCTGGATTTATGCACTTCGACTGGACTACAGCAATTAATCAATAAACCTACACGAGAAAACAACATATTAGATTTACTTTTAACAGATATCCCAGAAAAAATAAGCAACATTAATATCAAGGCACCAATTCACAATAGTGACCATAGGGTAATTCCATTTGATATAAATTTATATATTCAGAAAGAACAAGGTAAAACAGTTTTTAAAAATTATAACAAAGCAGACTTAATTTCTTATAAACAGGAATTATATAATTGGAAATGTGGTAACGGGTAATTTTCCCCATAGAACTCTGGACAAGAATCAAGGAAAAGATCCTAGAACTGGAAAAAATATATGTCCCAGATAAAATAATCTAAAATAAAAGGGGAAAGATCCCACCATGGGTTACTACCAAAATATTAAAGGGACACTGTCAGCCCCCTTCGGTCTCCAAGTGTCCCTAGTTTAAAAAACATATTTTATGACTGCCAACATTCAGTAAAGATTGCTGATGTAGCTGGTAGTTTGATTCTGACTCTTATTTTCTTTAAAAAATTGAAAAACAGACTGCCCAACATACTGGTGTTATCACACCAAAACGGGTTTGTTTACATCCCTTGAGCAACTCCAAATGCATCTTTCTTGGACTTGGGAACACCCACAAAACAGTCTAGCCCCTCATGATGCAGTGGGAGTTTAGGAGGCTTCTTTCTTTTGAGTTACTGCATTGCTTGGGTGTGTTTCTAATGCTCAGGAAGCATGCAGTAAGAAGAGAACCAGGATTGTAAACAAAACAAGGTTGTTTGTAAATATACATTGCCATGCATTTCAGTTCTACCAAACAAGGAGACAGACAAAAAAACCAGCAACCTCAGTGAATTTTAGAGAAGGTAAGCAATCATAAAATGTGGGGTTTCAACTAGAAATAATATGATGAAAAACAGGTTGACAGTGTCCCTTTAAACTTAATCAAACAAAAGAAAAGGGCATATAAACTATTGAAAAGGCACAACAATGACTTTAACAAATGAAAATATTGGAAAATACAGAAAGACTGTAAATACAAAATTAAAACAGCAAAAAATAAATATGAAAGAAGTTTGGCATACAGGAAAGATGGGCAAGAGTTTTTTATGCTTATGTCAACAATAAAAAGCAAACTCAGAGAACAATTGGGCCCCTAAAAATTAACAATGAAGAAGTGACCACACCTAAGGCTATGGCCAAATAATTCAATAAATATTTTAGTTCAATGTTTAATTCAAAATCAGCTATAAACAGACCTGTACCCAGAATTGATACAGTCAAACAACTGGTATTTTCTAAGACTGACATTTTGGTTAAATGGAATAATTTGAATATCAATAAATCAACCGGACCAGATAGGCTACACCCTATACTATTAAAAGAAATAAAGGATTGCTTAGTAGAACTCCTCTTCAGGATTTTTAATATGTCCCTACGTTATCATACCATACCAAACGACTGGAAAACAGCTGTAGTAATACCTATCTACAAAAAAGGAAACCACGTAGAGATCTCCAACTAAAGGCCTATCAGCCTGACAAGTGTTTTAGGTAAAATCTTCGAAGCACTATTGAAAGATAAATTGGAAATGGACCTCAAGACCAAAGGATTAATGGACCAAAATCAACATGGTTTAAAAAAAAATAGATCATGTCTAATCAGGAATTTGTTTTCTTATGAACACATCAGTAAATTATTAGAAAGCAATATTTCAGTAGATTTATTTTTCTGGACTTTTGTAAAGCTTTTGATAAGGTGCCCCATGATATCCTAATAGATAAAATGAGAAAAAATAATATAAATAACACAATCATAAACTGGGTGCAGGAATAGTTACATAACCGCACCCAGAGAGTATGCATTCGGTGACATTTATCTGAGATGTGTCCAGTAAGTAGTGGTGTGCCCCAGGGGTCAGTACTGTGACCAATACTGTTTTCTATTTATATTTCTAATTTAACAGAGAATCTTCAAAGTATGGTAGTTAAATTTTCTGATGATACCAAACTGAAGAGGAAAGACGTGTGCTCATCAGTGATTCAAAAAAACTGGAAAATTGGGCACAAAATAATAAAATGACTTTCAGTACTAGTAAAAGTGTGATTATGCATTTTGGCACAACAAACAATCAATCTCAGGTCACCCTAAATAGCCAAATGCTTTCATCAGTTGAGTTTTATAGTGATCTAGGCATACACATTTCACAAGATTTATCATTTCATAATCATTGTAATTATGTTATTAATAATGCAAACAGAGTGCTGAGACGCACAAAAAGGAGCTTCAGTTCAAGAGACATGGAATGTATATTACCCTTGTATAGGGCCTATGTGAGACCATTGCTGGATTACTGTTCCCCCCTGGGGAGTCCATACCTCAGGAGGGATGTGGTTAGGCTGGAGGATGTTCAGAGAAGAGTTACTAAAATAGTAAAAAATATGCACAATAATGAGTATAAAGAAAGACTTGACAAATTAGATTTATACACCCTGGAACAAAGAAGAACTAGAGGAGATCTCCTAGTGCATAAATTGGCAAATAATATAGAACTACTGTCACAGTTAGGACTGACTTTTAACCAACGGGACTGTAACCTCCGAAGTCGCAAGTATCAATTGTCCCTTACATATCCAAGAAATAACAAAAGGTGCTCTTTTTTTCAATCAGAGAATAATTCCCCCATGGAGCACCTTACCTAAATCGGTACTAATTTGTTCCTACTACATAGATTTTAAACATAATTTGGACCAATATTTACTGACCAAGGGACAATGAACCAGCTTGGCTGGAGTTGCACATATATGGGCCTTGGCCTTCTGTGTATCTAATCTTTTTAGTATGAATCTTAGCAGATCAGTTCTCCCAATAAACTGCACTTGAAGGCCATCCAGAAGACATTCACCTTAGCAACCCCACCCTTGCTGTGTTAGATAAAATCTAGCATATATTGCTTAATACAACAGATGAACATGTTATCCTTTAAAATTTGATTATTTAGCCTCCCTTTCTAGTTCTATATTATAGTAAGGCCAAATTGTAGAGTGTAATATGGGGGAATGGTCAGAGACAACCCTGGCCTGGATTTCACAGCTGCCAAGAATGACTAAGTGCTCCTTACTGAGGAGAATTGTTTTTCACTTTAGTTATCTCTCCTTGGCTCAGGCAGAGCATACACCCCCTCTCCACTGCCCAGACCTCATGCCCAGCATCCTCTTGGTGCCCAGACTGGGAGGCCCACAGTGTGCCCCCTGTGGTGGGGCTTCCTGAGGTGAGGGAACAAGATTCACTTGAGGCCCCAGCTGAGGCTTACACCTGGGGCATTATTCAGGCAGAGGTCCAGGGGCTTCACGGTGCAGCTAGCCCAGAAGGTTTTCTTGTGGGTTTCCCTGTAGGTGTGGATGTGCAATGATGTCAGAGTGGGTCGGGTGCACTACTGCACCCAACCTACAGACGTCCACAGTTGCTCCCTCACTGAAGAATAGCCCTGGCTGCTGCACACCCAGCCTTCACTGGGTGTTGGTGATATGCTAGGGAGGCACAACCCTCCCCCCCAAGGAAGAGAACCATCCATTGGATGCTCATCCTTCCACCCTTCCGTCTGACCCTCTGATCCTCTGACGGACCGCACTGCTCTCATTTCTGAACATGGGTCATCAGCCTCACAGGCAGTAGCACTACTACTGCACTGGTGAGCCAGTTAGGATGCAGTTTTGGTTATTCCGCTTTCTCATATGGTTGGACTAGGGGATTGTGATGGCCTCCCCTGCATTAGTAGCTGATGCATTGTCTTCTAATGTAACAGGCATCAAAAGTCCTTCATGTGGAATCTGCCTGCCCATTAATAGTGTTATATCTTCCAGTATACAGAATGATAGTGATCTGGTAACAGGTTGACCCTGATAAGAGGTTCTCCTACAATGGATGATGCCACTTCCCATATGTGTGATCAGAAAAGTATAGGGCAACACCATAGGATATGTCCTATAGCCCTTGATTATGAGAGCAATGCCAGCATTGGTTTGGAATTGGAATTCCCATGTGTACCAATTTTCCTGGCCTCCTATACCACTGCTCCAAAATCTTTTTCTGTATGAACTGGTATTTGGTGTAAACAATACCAGAGTGAGTGGTATTCCAGCATCTATCCCATGTCTCCCTGGAAATATTGATTTCTTGATCTTGTTGCCATTTAAGCCTGCTGGTTCCCATTTGGGCTGATGTATGGTCTATATTTAGTGGTATGCATTGCTTCCTGTCCATTTTTGGTGTATTCTCCCATATTTTAGGGTCCCACAGCATATCTGTCTGTTTAGGTTTATATTCCTCTGAAAGAAGCAGTGTTACTGCATGTTGGAGTTGCAAGTACCACCAGTAATAAGAATTCACAATTCCATAAACTGTCTGGAGCTAAGCAAAAGTGCGTAGTATGCCCATCTTAGTACAGAGGAGGTGTTGCATAGTCTGGATCCCTTTTCATTCCCAATGTGATGTCGTGTCTATCTGCTTTGATTCTAGAGTTGCACTGTAAGGGTTCTTCAACTCCCAATATTGTATTCTTCCACCCACTTAGTTCCTCAAGCTACCACCACGAATCTCTAGTATAATGGATTATTATTAATAATAATAATTAATAATAAATAATAATATATTATTAATTGTTTTAATCATTACACCCATTCCATTAAGGCCACTGATAAGGGGGGGTTACTCCAATAAGATCTTCTCTGTGATCAGCTAAAGGGGGGGGTTCCCTTGCAGCCCTGATGTCCAGTGTGCTGCATGTTTTACCCCAGTGACGAGGTGGTATGCCCATAACCTGGTTATGTTCCACCTCCACCTTCTGTGTTCCTGGCTTTGAGGATCCACTTCAAAACCTAGGGTTCATCCCCTCACAGAGAAAGTGTGTTATAATTTATCTATCTTACCCCGATTTTTGGTCTCAATGGGTATTACCAATTTGTTGAGACAATAAAGCCCATCATTTTGAATGTTGCAATCTTTTCAGCTAACATTAGATTGAGCTGTTGCCATCTTGTTACCTCTTGGAGGAGCGTATCCAGAATTGGATTAATACTGCTGTGCATTAGCTTACCTGCAGATGGGGTGATGTTTATTCCCAAGTACTGTACTTGACATTTAGTGGTGGCTAGCTGAGTGAGCAATCCAAAATTTGTGCCATCCCTTGTTGGTAGTTTCTAAGGGAAAGTATTTCTGTTTTGTCTCCATTTATCTTAAGACCTGACAGTTTCCTGAAGTCTGTTATAATTGAAAGGACTCTGGGCAGAGATGTTTCTACTTTGGAGTGCATGAGTAGCATACCATCTGCATATAATAGCACTTTGTTGGTATAGTTTCTGAAAACTATTATTTATTTATTTATGTATTTATTTATTTAGTTATGTATTTCAAAAGTTTCACTGAAAAGATATACCTAGCTAGTAACAGCTTAATCCCAGATTTGTCGGGGGTTGGGAGAAAGGGAATATACAATACAGGATGTGCAAGTGAAAATACATAATGTAAGGTATAGTAGTAATAAAAATAAAATATAATACAAAAGCAAAAAGTACATACAATAAAATAAAAGTACAAACACATAACAGTGTGCAGTCACAATTTACAGACAGAATAGTCAGTGCAACACAAAATAAAGATGAATACTAGTGCAAATAAAGATACAGTACAAGTGCTGTACAGTACTGGGAGCAATGCCAGACAGTAGCAGATTTCCACCACCCAGGCTGCTAAGGTACAAGTTATCAAAGCCAGTGCAGGAGGTAGGCTCAGGAGCCGAATATTTTCAGATAAGTTTAGTTGATTAGGCATACTTAGTCTTGGGGGGGGGTAGTAATTACTCACAGTGTGGAGGGCAAGGAGGGCATCAAGAACATGGAGAGGAGGGATTATAAGGGTATGGGATCAGGTACAGACACAGGAGGGGTAGGCAAAGTCACAATGTAGGGATTTGAGGGAAGAGAAGGACAAGGCTGAACAGACAGAGATGGGGGGAATAGGCCCAGAGCTTGGGAAAGCGATAAAAGAAGGCAGCTTGACCCATGGAAATTTTCCTAGTGGGAAGGAGAGAGAATAGGAAGCAGTGTTCATGGGGGGGGGGGTAGGAGGAAAGAAGGGCAGAAAGGTGGGGGGAGCAAGCCAAACCAGAATTTGGGAGGTGAAGGTGGCACAGCATGTGAGACATCTGGCATCGAAGGAAGGGAGAAGGAGAAATAGAGAGAGCAGTGGTGTGCATAAGGAGTGCAACCAAAAGCAAAATGGCAGAAAAAGTAAAAGAAGGGGTCCAGTCTGGTAAGGGGAGACTTGAGAGCAGCACCGTAGATAATGTTGCTGTAGTGAAGATAGAAACAATCATTTTTATGACTAGCTGAGGCAGGGAGAAGGATTCTGGCTTTATTTCTATACAGTGCCCCCAGTTTGGGGTAGAATTGGAGGCAGGTAGCATCAATGTGCATCAAGAAGTCAAAGTACTGGTACAGCCAGACACCAAGGTGCTTAAAGGAGGAGACTCTCGAGTCCTGACGTATTCAAGCTACAAGGGGTTCCACTGCTATGACGACAAATAAGAGGTGTGGTGGTGAACAGCCCTGACAAGTACCTTGATGGGGTGAGAAATTGAGGGGAGAGAAATCCATTTGTAAGTACCTTAGCTTTTGGGCTTGTATAAAAAGTCTCTACCCATTTCACAAAACCTGGTCAGATTCCCATTTTTGGAGCGCTCCAAAGGCTTACCCTCACTTCACCAAATCAAATGCCTTTTCTGTGTCAATTGACACAAAAGTTGATGATTTGGGCTACTGTTGGGCCTGATGTAGTATGTCCACTACCATGCAGAGATTATCTGCCTCTTGCTGGCCCTTCATGAAGCCCATTTGTGAGCCATGAATCAGATATGGTAACACCTTTTCTAACCAGGTGGTTAACACCGTGGTGAGAATTTTGACATCTACATTTAGCAACAAGATGGGCATGTAACTAGGAAACAGTGCTTTATCCTTATTAGACTAAGGGAGCACAATTATTGTTACCCCATTCTTTTGGACTACAAAAATCACTTTGTGAAGACTAGGTCCCAGATGCTGAGGAAATGTTTGTTGAATCTCAGTGCTTAAACCATCCAAGCTGGACTAGTGACGTGGAGGGCTGAGGTGCCCAGTGCCTTACCTCCTGTCACACCGGTGACTCGAGTTCGAGAACAGAGCTGGTTCATTAAGGGGCTGGCCGGGGGATGGAGGATTGAGCATCCCGCCAGACTGCTCTGTTCCCTTGGGGGTGGTGGGTTCTGGAACCTGCTGCTTGCCTGCCACCTGGAGATGTCCAGGTGGTAGTGCAGTTCGGCCCATAAACAGTCAGCTAACGCAAGTGCTTGAGGATGTCTCCACAGAGGTGGAGCTCATCCATTGCACAACTGCACATGGATGGCTGTGGGAGAAACAAAATAAAATCAGGAGAAAAATTTTTCTGGCTGCAGGATGATGTCCGTACCTCACCGGCCCCACTCCAAGGACCTGGAATTCCCTGCCATGGAAGTGAAGGGGTAAGTCCAGGAGTGATAGGGTTCTGGTGCTGGGGGTCCGGTATGAAGGGTGCTGGCCAGCTGCATAAGTGGTCAAAGCACTGATGAAAAAAAATGAAAAAAAAAAAACATCTGATTCTGGGGCTTTACCTTTAGCCAGTACTTTTATAGCCATTGTAACCTCTTTAAGGGAGAGATCTGCCTCTAGCTCCTGCTGTAAGTACTCTGGTACATTGGGCACTAAACATTCCTGTGAGAAACTGCTCACTAGTTCTGAGGACCTAGAGCCTTGAAAAGCATAAAACTGGGCATAGAAGTCTCTAAATGCTAAGTTTATTTTTGTTGGTTCTGAAGTGAGAACGCCCCCTTCTAGAGCTACATGTGATGTAAGAGGTTCATACTTAATGTTTCCTGAGCCTGTAGGCCAATAGTTTCTTGGCTTTCGCCCCATTCCCTATTTCCTTGTCTTGTCAAAAATAATTCTCTCTCAGCCTGCTGGTGCACAGGCAAGTTGAGTTCATATTTAATTTCTGTCACCTTCCTTAGTTCTGTAGGAGTTCTATTTGATTTGACATAATACAGGATTTCTTCTGACTTAAAGACGACAGGAAATAATTTCTAATCTGCAGTGTAAAGTTCTTATTTTCAGAAATTATATATTCAAATCCATATATTATCTGTATTTAACTGTACTTGAATAAAACTGATGTGAAAAACTGTATTTTTCATTCTTTTGCTTTTATGGGCAGCAGTTTGTTACAGTTATCTTCCTGGAACCAGTGATCTGGAGTTGTAACTATGTCACTGTGCACAGAACTCTGAGCAAGGTTCTGTGAGGTCAACAGCCCATCAGCATTACCCTCTGCAGGATGTTTGAACTGATTCCTAGCCTGGCCATATTTGCTAACATTACATAGCAGACATTAAAAAAAAGAAACTTCAGATCTCTGCGATACCTGAGTTGTTGCATAGAAACATAGAAACATAGAATTTGACGGCAGATAAGGACCGCTTGGCCCACCCAGTCTGCCCATTTCCCTACCTACTGGATAAGCTGCAGATCCTAGTTAACCAGCAGCCTACTTCTTCCTTCCCCAACCCCCTAGAATTGCCTTATGACATTCCCATGCATGCTTGAATTCCACCACTGTTTTTGACTCCACAACCTCCTCCGGAAGGCTGTTCTATGCATCCACAACCCTCTCTGTGAAAAAATACTTCCTTAAATTAACTCTGAGCCGCCCCCCCTCTATCTTCAAATTGTGCCCTCTTGTTCTTGTACACCTTCTTTTCTGAAAGATGCTACCCTCTTGGACTTTGTTGATTCCCTTGAGGTACTTGAACGCTTTCTATCATGTCCCCTCCCTCCTTTCCTCGAGGCTATACATATTAAGCTCCTTAAGTCTCTCTCCATATGTCTTCTGGTGCAGACCCTGCACCATTTTAGATGCCCTCCTCTGGACAGCTTCCATCCTGTCTATGTCTTTGCGGAGATTGGGTCTCCAGAACTGCACACAGTACTCCAGATGGGGTCTCACCAACTGTCTGTACAGAGGGATAATAACTTCCTGTTTTCTACTGGTGATGCCTCTCCCTATGCATCCCAGTATCCCCCCATCCCTCCTTGCTGCCCTCTCACATTGCTTGCCCACCTTTAGGTCATCTGATATGACTACCCCAGGTCCCTTTCCATTTTTGTTGTTGTTAGTATCTCATCCCCCATTGTGTACTCTTCCCCTGGCTTTTTGTTTCCCAGGTGCATTACCTTGCACTTCTTAGCATTGAATCTAAGCTGCCATACATTTGACCATTCCTCTAACTTTGCCAAGTCCCTTCTCATCCTTTCCACCCCACCCTGTGCATCAACTCTGTTGCAGATCTTTGTGTCATCTGCAAAGAGACATACTTTTCCTTCCAGTCGTTCTGCAATGTAGCTTATAAAGACAATGAAGAGGACCGGTCCTAATACTGAACCCTGCGGTACCCCACTAGTAACCCTCCTTTCTTCTGAGTGGACTCCATTTACTATTACTCTCTGTGTCCTATTCTCCAGCCAATTCTTTACCCAGGCTGTCATCTTGAGACCCACTCCCAGGCTGGCTAACTTGTATATTAATCTTTTGTGTGGGACTGTGTCAAATGCCTTGCTAAAGTCTAGGTAGGCCATGTCCACAGCCCCTCCCTGATCTACTACTTTGGTCACCCAGTCAAAGAAATCTATCAGATTCATCTGGCATGACCTTCCCGCTGTGAATCCATGCTGCCTAGGGTCTGTGCCCCTCTGGCCTCTAGATACTGACAATTCTTTCCTTCAGAAGTGATTCCATCATTTTCCTATCACTGAGGTTAAACCAACAGGTCTGTAGTTTCCTGCTTCTGCCTTGCTCCCACTTTTGTGAAGGGGAATCACATCTGCCCTCCTCCAGTCCTCGGGTACCACCCCATCCTCCCATGATTTGTTAAAAAGGGTAGTCAGTGGTGTCACTAGTTCTACCCTTAGCTCTTTTAGAATTCTGGGATGAATCCCATCAGGCCCCATCGCTTTGTCCACCTTCAGTTTTAAGAGTTCTTTCAGAACCCTTTCTTCTGTAAATGGGCTGGTATCAACTTCTGTATCCAGAGTGTTTCTACTGTTTGTTTTATGTACCTCCCCCTTTTCATTTGTAAATACTGAGCAAAAATATTTTAGTATCTCTGCCTTTTCACAGTCTCCCTCTGCCCACCCTCCTCCCCTTTTTAAGCCTCACTATCCCTCCTTGGTCTTCCTTGGCTCCCTGATGTACCTATAAAAGATTTTATCCCCCTTCTTAACTGAGTTGGCTATCTTTTCCTCGGTTTGGGCCTTTGCTGTTCTGACTGCCTTCCCAGCTTCCTTTTGCTTTAACTGATACAGTTCTCTGTCCTGCCCCTTCTGCGATTCCTTGTACTTCCTGAATGCTTTCTTTTTCTCTTGAACCTTCACTGCCACTTCCTTTGAGAACCATAGTGGTTTCTTACATTGTTTTATTTTGTTTATTTGCTTCACACAAAGGCTCGTTACCTCTGTGATGGCAGTTTTTATTATTCCCCATTATTCTTCCACCCCTCCTTCCTGCCCATTTGCTAGTGCATTCCTTAGGCACTCACCCATTTTGGCACAGTCAGCCCTCCTAAAGTCCAGTACTTTTGTCTTTGTATGGCTTGACTCTATTGCTGTGTTTATTGTGAACCATACTGTTCGATTGTCGCTAGTTCCCAGATGGCTACCCACTTCTACATCTGTGATCCTCTCCATCTCCATTTGAGAGAATCAAGTCTAATATTGCTCCTCGAGTGGGCTCCAGTACTAGTTGTCTACGGCATGCCCCCTGTAGGGCATCTAGAATAACTGCACTCTTCGAATTGGCAGCTGCAACTGCACTCCAGTTAACATCTGGCATATTCAGATCACCCATCAGCAATATCTCCCCTTTTTCTGCCATTCTAAGTATACTTTCTATCATTTCCTTGTCCATTTCCTCCCCCTGAGAAGGGGGTCTGTATACAACCCCTGTGCGGATTGTGGTGCCATTGTCTGTCTCCAAATTTACCCACAGTGCTTCTTCTCCTCCCTGTTTACCCTTTTGTTCTGTTGCTTTTATTCCTTCCCTTATGTAAAGAACTACTCCTCCTCCTCTTTTACCCTCCCTGTCCCTCCTGTAGATAGTGTATCCTGGTATGTTTATGTCCCAGTCATGGTTTTGTGTGTACCATGTTTCTGTGACTGCCACGATATCCAGTTGTTCCTCCTCCATCAAGGCCACTAATTCAGGAAGCTTGTTACCCAGACTACGGGCATTGGTACTCATTGCTCTCCATTTTTTGATGGCTTTACCTTCTGTTGCAGCATCCCCCACTGACCGTTCTACCTCAGTCTTTTTCTCATTTAGTACCCTGTTTTGTAGGGAGAGGCTGGGATTTTCCTGCTGCTTGTCAGTGCCTCCCCCTTTGACTAGTTTAAAAGCTTGCAAATGAAGCATTTAAACCGATTGCTCAAAAGGCTTGTTCTCTTCCTGGACAGATGCAGACCATCCTGCCAGTATAGGCTGGTGTCCCTCCAGGTGGAACCCCAGTCCCCAATGAAGCCAAACCCCTGTGCTCCACACCATTTTTTTCAACCATTCATTAAACTGCATGGTGCTAATTACCCTCGCCTCCCCCATGCCTTTGATAGGCAGCACCTCTGAGAAGGATATTGTGTGTGCTACTTGTCTTAGGCCCCTCCCCAACTCTGCAATGTCCTCCTGCACTGCTCTAACCTCATGATGAGCCAAGTCATTTGTCCCTAGGTGGACAATTACGTCCAGCTCAGACTCCCTTTCAGCTGTTCTCGTGATCCTAAGGATGCGCTTCCTGTCCCTCCAAGCCATGGCACCAGGCAGGCACCTTACTTGCAGAGGGAGTTGTGGCAAGCCGGCTGTGTACCACTTTATCTATGATGTTAGTGGCCCTACTCAATGATACTCTAGCCTTATCACCTACAGCCTTACTAGCTTCTCTATCACTTTTTAATATGGTCCAATTTCAATGCACAATATTGTCAATCCTAAGAGCAAGACCATTGAATTCAGTTATGAATGTAACAGGGCCTACTTCCTTTTTTCTTTTCCTTGGCAGCTGTGTTGACTTTGTCTAATAGTGTTTTTCTATCAGGTGTCAGTGCTTCATTGTTGGCTACTTTCAAGAGATCTTTGTCATATCCCTTCTCTGAAAAGTGCATTTTTAGTTCAGCTGTCTTTTCTAGAAAGACATCATCTGTGTTGCAGTTCCTGCGTAATTTTAATATCTGACTATAAAGGAATCGACTTGTTTAGCTTGGGTGGGTGAGCACTGTCAGCCCTCTGTAAAGAATTGGTAGCAGTGGATTTCCTAAAACATCTTGTGTTCACAATTTCCCCTGGTGAACTGTAAAATTCCAAATCCAGGAATTGTAACTTTTCTTTACTCGCTGAAAAAGTGAACCTAAGGTTCAAATCATTATTATGAAGCCAATCTACAAATTCTGGACTCATACTTATTTCACCTTCCCATATGCAGATACAATCATCAAAATAGTGATACCGTTATTTGATGTAGCTGTGAAAAGGGTTGACCTTTGCATTGTATACTGTATTTTTGACATCTCCCACTGTCCTAGAAACAGGTTACCATAGCTGTACCACATAGCTGCTGATAGTAATGCTTTTCAAATTCAAATGCTTTATGGTTTAAAATGTACTCTAAAACTTGTAATAAGAAATCAGTAGGTATGTCTGTAGCTTTGTCGTTATTCTCTAGTTAAAATCTGCAAGCGTGAATCCCATGCTCATGCCTGATAGAAGTATAAAGGGATTGAATATCTATACCCAGCCAGAAATAGTTCTCCTGCCAAAGAAGAGTTTTGAATTCCTTTGAAGTGTCTGTGTCTTTCAAATGTGATGACAATTCTGTAGCACACATTTGTAGGAAACAAATCAACAAAATGCCCCAAATTTTCACACATAGAGCTGATGCCAGGTTCAATAGGCCTCCCAAGAGGTTTTCTGACATCTTTGTGTATTTTTGGCAACATATAAAATCCAGGAATCACAGAGTGCTTGCTCCAGTTAAATTTAAATTCATCTTCAGTAATATTACTATTTAATAGGGCATTTGAGAGAATCTGGTACAGCTCAAGCTGTGTCCCCTGCAATAACGAGCAGACTTGATAGACCAAATGGCCTTCCTCTGTTGGCTTCTTCGTATGTTCTTGTTGAAAGTCTGTGTACAATTGATGTGCAATTCTTTGTAATTGGCTATATTATTTAACAGAGACATGGCTATATCTACATACTGCTGCCCTATCCATTATATAGAGGATAATGCCTGATGTGCAGGTGATAACCATGGTGTAATCACCTCGAGTGGTTGCTAGGGCATCAGTAAACCTCGAGAGTGCAGCTCGAGAGGTTTACTATTGCCTTAGCAATCACAAGAGATGATTAAACCATGGTTATCACTTGTACATCAAGCAATGTCATTTATAGTGTATGGGACTCGACATGAGAAGTTACACCCTTCCCCCCAACACAGGTAATTTAGCCTTACCTTATTAATGAATCTGCTCTACAGCCACATGATTGTGTAGGAAAACTATTTATTAGGATACACGGACTGAATGACAGTGGGATTAAATAGCACCAGAATTAAAATCTCTATCAGACATAGTGATTACTAGACTCAGTAACAGTAAACTGAGACAACTGGAATGTTATTTGAATACTGTACTGAGACTAATAATCGCATTCTGGGTGTGTAGAGAATACTGAAGAACTCTGGCATTCCATTTTGTAAACCCACTGCTATGACATAGATGAGATAGGTTTATAAGGTTCTGACATCACAACAGTGGGATTACATATAGGATAAAGTATGGGTCTTGGTGTGTAACGAGAATTTACACACACACGAGGGGTCTGATGCTACATAAACCCAGAGAGCAAAGCTCGAGGAGTTTATGCATAGCATCAAACCCCGAGTGTGTCTTAAATTAATTTACACACTGAGATATTTATTTTATAGTAATTATCTTTTGCCTCAGCAATTACGTAAAAAAAGACTGCTGTGCCGGGCGCAGTCAGATTACCTCAGAGCAGCGAGGTCCGCTAACTTTATTTAAAATATTTTTTAGGGTGGTCAATCCGGTAGCTGTATGGAACATTTCAACTAATTGTAAAATTACTTACTGCCGGTGTCTGTGGCGGTTTCTCTCTACCGTGGGTTTCGGTTTCCTGTTCAGGAAGGATATAGCAAGCGAGGAGTTCGAACATGCGCAGTGTGAGAAAACCGTGCATGTGTTTGCCATTATAAACGCTCCTTTATAACGGCAAATTACTCCACGGTTTCCCTATGGGTAAAAGGGAAGACCATTAATTATAAGGCTGTAATCTGCTTGATTTCAGTGGGTAATAAGGGCTACCCATGCATTATAACAATTTTCCCTCTTTATCAGCTGACTTAATCACAGTTTTTCTATTATCTGCTAATGCTTTAGGTGCAGATATTTCTCTTCTAGACAGATAAGTACTTAAGGGGGACAGCTTACGCAAACAGCTCTTAGACCTCATGCATAACTGCTTTTTCATAGGCAATGACTGCAGCATTGATAGTATTAGGAAACAATGTAGACTTGCCTTTGAAAAGCATTTTTCTCCATTCAGTGATGTTATCAACAGTGTCAGGTGTGCCAGGAAATGTTATTGAGCTGCTTCCTTCCTCTAATAAAGCTTGCAGTTAATCATCATTTAAAAAGTCCAGATCAATGTTGTTATCCAAATTGTCCATGTTATTCAGATCTGTCATAACTCATAGTACAAAATTTACATCCTCAGCTGGTGTTGGGATAGATTCCTCAATCAAACCTATGATACTCTGATAAGAAAGGGTCTCTTGATTTTTTAAAAAGAAGAATTTTAGACAACTTTTTTCTGAAGAACTTCCTAAAATCCAAAATGACTTCAGAATGATTTACCCTAGGGGTTGGGCAAAAGATTATCTTTTCTGGAGTATTAAGGTCTGGATAGTGCTGAGGGAGTAACTTGAAATATTCATTGTAACTGAGTGCCTTCTTTCCTGATCTCTGTGGTCTTTCCTGATTTCTTTATGCCTCCCCGTTTGCCTCTTCTTATTCTTCTTTTCTTTGCTGAAAAGTTTTTCTTTTGTCTGCAGAAAAACTTGACTAGACTCCCCAGTCACTTCAAGATTGCCTGTTGTTGCATTGTGAGTTTCTTGTGATCTTCCCTCAGGCTCTCACTGTGCCTTTGTTTTTGACTTTTATCTGTTTAAAAGTCCACTTTAAATTTACTTCTTCCTCTGCTCCCAGATATGGCAACACATTGCCCCCACCATAAGATAACCTTTCTCATAGTCTTCAGCTTCTCTATTTAACTTATTTTGTTTTCTGGAGATGATATATTTTTCATACTTCAATAATTTCTTTTGAAGTGCTGCATCACATTCACTATACTCACCTCTGTTCTTAAGGGATAGGGCAAGTGCATTAAGTTCCTTTAGTTCACCCACAAGAGTCTCAAGGTTCTTGATCTCCACTATTATAATCAATTGCACAAATATTTTAGAGCATTAGTTAGCTGCTTCTATCCACTCATCCTTAAATTGATGGTATGACATTTCCTCTGATGCCTCTGGGTGCTTGTCCATTCTCAAGATATTCTTCCAATGTTACAATGTTATACTGATATGTCAAATCAGTGCCTTTCAGTGATATTTCTTTTATCTTAAAAAGCAAGATTTCACATCACTGAAGATTGCTGTGATTCATCTCCAGTTAATAGTTGCTTTGCTCATTGCCTGCTATTGGTAAAACTCTCTGCATTCTCCCATCTGAAGCTTTTTTCTTTCCCTGAGGTTCCAGCTCTGTCCTGTTCCTGCATCAGTTAAGGATTTCAAATTAAAAGACCAGGAGCAGGATTCACAAAGCTTTGCCCAGGTACAAACCCAGTTTGCCCGGGGTAAACTGGGCTTTGTGAATAGCTGGTGCACCGGAAACTGGGTTTGCACCTGGGCAAAGTAATGAGGGGGTCTGCAATGCAAATGAGGGGACGGGGACCTGCATATCCTCGCAATCTCATTCACAAAGGATTTGCTTCATGCAAGAGCGTTTGCTAGAGTCCTTGCATGAAGCAAATTACTGCAAAAAAAAACCCGGTGGTAATCCGTGTAACCCTAGTGGTTGACGGAGGTACTGCAGGTTCCCATCCCCCCCCTCCTCAATCACCCAATTACCAGCCAGTTGTTAAGGTACTTTCTTTCCATAGTGTAGTGGTCCCACCCCAGTCCCCGATCACCCACCCAGTAATAAAGTAAATTCTTTCCATGGTGTAGTGTTCCCACCCCAGCCCCAGTAGCTCCATCACCTACCCATTATTAAAGTACATTATTTTCCATAATGTAAGGCCCCACCCCCATTGCCCGATCTCCCACCCAATATGAAAATTACTATTTTTTCATAGTGTAGTGGTCCCCCACCCCCCTCACCAACTTGGGTAATAACATATCACCCCACTACCCCCGCCCCAGCATGGCCACCAGTTGGCAAGCAGCACTGCCCTCCTCACACCTCCATGGCTGTCCGCTGACTGAACTGTCAATGACATTTTACAGTATACACTACAAGCCCATTGGTTGGCAGGCCGGCACAGGGAAAAGGCAGCTAGCCAGGCTCAGCAGACAAAGTCACAAAACCTGCACTTGGAAGCAAAAATTACTAGCGCAAAATTCAACTTTTTAAAGATTCAGTGCTTTTAATGCAAAATGTAAGTGAAGTTAGTGCACAGACAGTGAACTGCACTCCACTCAATTGCCCCAATGCTTCGAGCAAAACACTCTTCATCAGGGGGGGGATGGCTACAGAAGAAAGGTGTTCATCCTACTACATGTGTCATGTCGAGATCAGAAAGTATAATCTGCCAAGGTGGGATGAGTCATGCAACATGAATCCATCAGACCTAACTCCTCATGAAGACAAAGTAAAGCTGCTCTAGCTTTGATGTGTGTGGAGGTTCCTAGTTCTTTCGGTGTTCTACCAAGCATAGGATCCCATACTACATTGAGATCACACCCTAGGAACACTGTGCCCTCAGTAGGAAGAAGGTCAGCTATCTGCTGTGTAAGAAGAAATATAGAAACATAGAATTTGACAGCAGATAAGGACCACTTGGCCCACCCAGTCTGCCCATTTCCCTACTTAATGGATAAGCTGCAGATCCTAGTTAACCAGCAGCCTACTTCTTTCTACCCCCACCCCCTAGAATTGCCGTATGGCTGTCCCATGCATGCTTGAATTCAGTCACTGTTTTTGACTCCACAACCTCAAGAACCATAAATATTTGCTCATCATCTGTGTTTTGGGCATACACATTTATCAATAGTACATCTCTCGTTTGTATTTTCCCAGCTGCCATCACTCATTTATCTTCAGTATCCAAGGCCATCTGATTAACTACTTATGGGCACCATTTTATATTTAGAATGGTGATTCCCCTTTTCTTAGCAGAATATGAGCTATAACACTCCCACCCAGCACAGTCATGAACTAACTTAGATGATTCCTTTGGAATGAGATGTGTCTCCTGCAGGATGACAATGTCACACTTAGTAGACATAAGGGATGATAATATTTTTTTTTTCTTAATAGGGTGATTAATGTCCTGTACATTCCATGTTACAAGTTTAATAACTGTCATTTTTTTTTAAGTATCCTCTCGTGTACAGTCAGGGGTTCAGTTAATTTATTTTTTGTGGAAGTCAAATACTTCCTTGAGTCAAAATCCAAAAGTCATTCCAATTTTGCGGAAGTCAAAATACTTCCCAGATCCCTCAATGTGAAAGCCAGTAGTCTAAGAAGGATCAATTTATGGATGTTAATACAAATATTAGTGGTAAAATACAATTTCTTTTAGAGAAAAACAATTTCTTAGCTTTTGTGCCTTCAATTTTGGAAGTCAGCCAATTTTGTTTTTTACATTTGGACATCAAAGACTTCCTCCCCTTTAATTTGGAAGTTTTTGCCTTATTTTTGGGAGTCAAATACTCCCAAAGGGGAGTTAACTGAAGCCCTGTGTACAATATGTAAGCATTGCACCCTTACCTGGCTCAACTTGCTTCCACCATTCATAAGGAACTGGAGGCAGAATTAGCAGCCCCTCTGGCACTTCTATTCACAAAATCCTTGAAGAGCGGTGTGGTACCCGAAGACTGGAAAAAAGCAATAGTTGTTCCACTTCACAAATCAGGCAGTTGTGAAGAGGCTAGTAATTACAGACCTGTGAGCCTCACATCTATAGTAGGGAAAATAATGGAAACACTACTCAAACAGAGGATCATAGCATTCCTCGAGACTAGAAGCCAGCAAGACCCTAAACAGCACGGTTTCACAGCATGTAGGTCATGCCAGACAAATCTGCTTGAATTTTTGACTATGCTACAAAAATAGTGGACAACGGTGGAGCAGTAGATGTGGTCTACCTAGACTTTAGTAAGGCCTTCGACTCGATTCCACACAGAAGGCTGGTAAAGAAACTTGACCACACAGGGGTTTGTCCAGAAGTAGTCGGATGGGTACAAAATTGGTTACAAGGCAGAACCCAGAGTGTGCAGGTTAATGGAACTCAACTGATGGAAGGCAGGGGACCAGCGGGGTGCCCCAGGGCTAAGTGCTGGGACCTCTGCTCTTCAATGTTTTTATAGCAGGCATCACTGATGGACTGCAAGGGAAGGTGTGTCTGTTCACAGTCAACACCAAGATATGTAACAAGGTAGACACCTCAGAAGGAGTGAGCAAGATGGAAGCTGACCTCAAGAAGCTAGACGAATGGTCTGGAGAGTGGCAGCTGAGATTTAATGCCAAAAAGTGCAAGGTCATGCACATAGGAAAGAAAAATCAGAGAAAGGAGTATTATCTAGGAGGCAAAAGACTCTCAGCCTCAAACCAGAAATGAGATCTGGGAATCATAATCTCAGATGACTTGAAGGTTAGTAAGCAGTGTGAGAAGCAACATTGAAGGCCAACAGAATGCTGGGCTGCATTGGAGGGGAATCACGAGCAGGAGGCTAGAGGTGGTACTACCACTGCATAGATCGATGGTCAGGCTTCACCTGGAATACGGAGTCCAATTCTGGAGGCCTCACCTCAGGAGGGACATTGACCAGGTGGAAACAGTACAGAGAAAGGTGACAAAAATGATTTTGGGTCTACAGTACATGTCCTATGAGGAAAGACTGAGGGAACTGAATATGTACTCCCTGGAGCAGAGAAGAGAGAGAGGGGACATGATTGAAACATTCAAGTATATAAAAGGCATTAACAAGGTACAGGTACAGGAACTATTTCATTTCAAGAAGGGCTCCAGGACCAGGGGACATGACCTTAGGCTGCAAGGAGGGATGTTCTCTACCAACACCAGGAAGTGTTTCTTCACAGAAAGAGTGGTGGACACCTGGAACAGCCTGCCGCAAGAGGTTGTGGGGGTCAACACTGTGGGAGGATTCAAGAATGCATGGGATAGACACAAGGGAGCCCTGACTACAAAGGGAAACTAGAGTGTCAAAATAGGTCTAAAACGAATGGGCAGACTAGATGGACCTAGCCATCTCCTTCTGCAGTCATCTTCTATGTTTCTATATGTTCAACCAATAGTCTGTATGAAAATGTGTGGAATTTCCCAAACCAGGAAAATAAATAAGAAAAGTTTATACACAGAATAAAGAGCTTCTGTAATATGCAAGGAGGCTGCATCAGGTGCATGAGACTGCTAACCAGCATTAAAATCATACTATGTGCATACTGTTACTCTCATTCACTCAGATGGCAACTGGCCATGCTGGTTGTCATCTCCGGGAAGAATCTTTCCTTTTATTAATGTCAGTACTCAAAGGGAACTGTAGAGTTGTGGTGTTAACTGGGTTGGTTGGGGAAAGGGTTTATTTCATTATTATCAAGACCAGGGGGGAGAAAGGTTAGAGCTGGGATAATCATAGCCAGTTGGGGTGGAAGGGGCATACAAACATATTTCTTGGACTAAGGGGATGATGCTGGTATTTTTGATGTAACAGCAAGTGGACAGGGGAAGGAAGCATTGTTTAGTATTTACTAGGACTGTGGGAGGGTGATGGGGTGCTACATGGGTGGGGTAAATGGTTTTAACTTATATCTTTGATATGTTTGCTTGCAGAATGCAAAGCAAACAAGTTGAGAGCATCTCAGAGAGAAATGTGGATATGGAGGTGTGTCAAACTGTGAACAATGACCAGCACAGCTCTCCGCTCACCTCTTCAGCTGGTTGCCATCTGGATATCAGTGACAGATCATGAGCACAGTACTTGTGATTATTCACTAACAGTCAGACAGCAGCCATCCAAGCAGGTGAGCAGAGGGCTGTGCCAGTCGCCATTGAATACAGTACTGAGCAGTGTCTGAGTTAAGGAAAAGGGTGTGAAGTAGTGGGCCCAGAGTGCAAGGATTAGGAAAGGGGTTTTACAACCACAGGGGGTGAGGGTCCACTAGACTACCAGGGTCACTACAATATCTACAAAATGGGTGATGGTGGGACCACTAGACTACCAGAGTATTAAATACAGAACAGGTGATTGAGGGGTGGGGTTAAGTGCAGGATTTTGGCAGTGTTAAAGAGCACTGTGGCAGAAGCTGTTTAGCACTGCTGAAACCTCTGAATATATTGCTGTGCCATTTATTCATTAGGGATCCCTCATTTGCATAGATAGAGCAGTATATTCTGCAAGATCATGCTCTCATGTTAGAGCACAGCATTGCGGCTTCTGAATGTGGCCCCTGCCCTGATCACCAGTGTTATTCACTGTTAGTGCCACAATAACCTGGTAAGTGCAGTGCTAGCCACTTGAATATGGGGGACTAAGTCAGAAAAGAAAAGCAGAAGGAAAGCAACCCTTCAGATGGCACATTATATAATGGAGCATAAGGAGTACTTAATGCACATGCATGGGACTTAGGATTTTTTTTGAGGGGGGAGGTTAATTTAGTATCCTAAAAAACATATTTCAGGACTAAATTAAAAATTGTTATTTGGGTAGTTGTTGGAGGAGAGGTCATAAGAACCATCTCCCTCAAATCTGAAAAAAAAGTTTTAAAAATGAAACATTTTTGAGGGGCGCTCATGAACTGGAGAGCTGTTAAGACATGATCCCACCTCGCTCCTCTCTGCCGGAGAATTAAAGTTAATAAAATCATAAGTTCACTTCGTATTTTGGTTTAAAAGTTGCAGGACCGAGTGGTGAATGAGTAAAGGATGAGTATCTAACGTCGGGGCCAAGTAAAAGTCAGAGAACGGCAGCTAAAATGGGTAAGAAAGAGTGGCTAGGAGGAGAGAAAGCCAGGTTTGATTTCACTTTCAGCAGTGGAATAGTCCGCGCTCGGCCGCAAGCTCATGGGCCAGCTTGTGGCAGCCCTCGAACCAAGGCTTTGCAAACTGGAGTCTCGGATTGATGATAAAATTCAAGAAGTGCTTACCCAACAATCTTCCCATGCCATTCGGCTAATGGAAGCGGAGGGGAGAAACTCTTGGCTAGAGGATGAAATGCAGGGCACCCCAGAGAAAATCCTGTCACTGCAGAGAGAATTGGAGGATATGAAAGAGGCAGCCGATTACCAGGAGAACTACCATAGGAGGCTCAACCTCCGACTAAGGGGACTACCAGAGGGAAAAGAAGGTGGGAGTGCTCTGGAGTTTTGTGTGGTGACTTTGCCTACTCTGTTGGAGGTAGAACTTAAGGATGGCTGGCTCACAATGGAGAGGGCTCATCGAGCAGTGATGCCCAGGCCACCGGTGGGCCAGCCACCGCGACAGGTCATTATGCAGTTCCATTACTACACTACCAAGACTGAGAGATGATACTTCGGGCCTATAGAGAAAAAGGTCCGATCATGTATGAGGGACATAAACTCTTTATTTCACAAGATTATTCAGACAGATTGCTAAAAAAGCATAAAATGTTTAACAAAGTGATGGTAAGTCTGTGGGGCATGAAGGTAGAGAACTTTATGATATGTCCTGCAACCCTTAAAATTAAGCACGAGGGCACAGTATTCTCTTTCTGGGAGGTGAAGAAGGTAAAAGTCTTTGTGGAGGAATTAAGAAAGAAAACTGGCTGAACAAGTGTCTCCCTGACGGTAATGGAACATAGAACACCGTGTTTTCAGAGCCTCTAGGGATCTAAGATGGGGGAAACTCCATTATCTATTTTGTTGCTACTCTGAGGGAATGAATATATTCTATGCCTGTGCCTGGTGCCTTGTTAAATCTGAAGGGGGGAGTGTCTGTGACTGGACTGTATTAATGCATGCCCCTGTGCTCCCTAAGGGGACGTGCAGGGGAAGAAGCCTGGTTGGAATTAGCACTGCAGAGCCTGGTTTTGAGGCGGATGCCTGTTGCATTCTCTCACTGTTGCCTTGCGGGGTGTTTGCATTTTGTAGGGGGCTATGAGGACTCCTGGGCTATGCCTTTAGAGGATTTCCTGAGGGACTGTTGGCATTATTTTCAGTGTGGACATGTGCTGGGGAAATTTCTCTCTGGCACAGGACTACTATTATGGACCTGTTCAGCCCGCGCTCCACTAGTGGAGGTGCAGGAAGGAAACGAAGAACTTTCACATATAATTCCTCCAGCGTTGTGGGGGAGGTTTTCTTTTTTTACTAATCTTGTGTTTCTTCCCTACAGCTGCTCAAGCTCTAAGGGCTGGGATGGTATAATGTGAGGGCACAGAGCGGGGCAGGACACATGCTGACGCCATGACTCCTTAAGAGCAGGGGAGGTGGGCCTCTCATTGGTAGACTTAGTATGGAATGACTGCAGGCAAATAGGGGCTTAACCCCAGGAGTTAGACTGCTGGCCCGCGAAAGGATATGGAATCATAGGCCTTGCTCGAGTGGGATTTAAGGGGGAACCAGGTTTGGCTGCCCACTATGGGTACCAGAGGTTAATAGGGAGGAAGTGGACAGGAGGTATTTTGAGGTATGGCGGAGAGGGGTGGGGGGGCAGAGGGGAACATGTTCAGTCTCTGGGATATCTGGACATTTGCATTTTCGGCAGTTAGTGTCCTCAGAATGTGTGGGCAGAGTGAGGTAAGTGAGAAGTGGGGAACAGTTTGTGGAATAGAGTGTGGATTAATGGTAGAGGGGGGTGGATAGTTAGAAGATTAGAGGAAGACGTACAAGTTGGGGAGTTTGGGAGAAAGGGAAGGAAAACTGATGATCAATTATTAGGGGGAGGGGGAAGAGGATGAATAAGTTAGGATTCAAGTTTTCTTGTTGTTAGTTTGTAATGTTTGTATTTTTGTGCACTGTTTTGCACGTTTATGTGTTCACATCCATATATATCATATGCATCAGGATGGTTGGAGGCTGGGTTAGGACATGCGAGAAGCGACAGAAGTGTTTGATTTGGAACAGAGTTATGACTCCCCTCCAGATGTGTGTGGGGGGGCAAAGGGACCTCATAGCCTGTCACAATGACTAAACTGCAGGAATTGAATATAGGTACATGGACTGTACGGGGATAGCGACTCCAATAAAATGTACTGGTCTTCTTACTGTGTTAAGGAGACAGGGGGCACAAGTGACTCTGTTACAGGCCACCCACCTTATTGAGTTGTAACATGCCAAATTGGTGAGGGGGTGGGTCAGGAAATGTTATTCAGCGTCATTCAAGTCACATAAGCTTGGAATCGCTGTCCTCCAACATAAAAAATCTCCCCTTCCAGGTTCAGAGGGTGGTGAAGGACTCGGGAGGGGGACGATATGTATTTGTGGTGGGGGACCTTTGGGGTGAGAGAGTCACATTTGGCAGTGTGTACACTCCGGTGGTATTTGAACCGGCATTCTATAGCTCACTTTATTCTCTATTGGTAAAAAAACAATTTTCAGGCCTCATACTGGGGGAGATTTAAATTGCACTATGGACCCAGTGCTGGATCATTCTCTAGGCTGGGATAGACAGAGTGAGGCAATTTGGCAGTGAAGAATAGGTATGGTGGAATTGGGAATGATAGATGGGTGGAGAGAAGCGAACCCAGGGGCCAAAAAGTACAGCTTCTATTCTTACCCTCATGGCACTTGGTCTCGTATAGACTACGTTTTTTTATTGAGGGAGTTGTACAAGAGAGTGCAAAATGTTAAACACAGTCCTGTTTACATTTCCAACCATGCAATGGTAATTCTCACTCTCAAGATGGGGGTACAGAGGAAGGGCTCTCCCCCGTGGAAATTTCTGACGTATCTGTTAGGGGACAAAATATTTGGTGAATATCTGAAGGAGCAGTGGGCGGAGTATATGCGAGCAAATGCAGGGTCCCCCACCTCCAAGGCCACACTGTGGGATGCAGGAAAAGCATACATGAGAGGTATGATTATCAGATACGTTAGCAGGGTCAAGAAACAAAGGCAGAAGAGACATTTAGAATTAGAGAATAGATTGGGTGAATTGGAGAGAAGGGTGGCAGGTGGTGAGGAGGGTGAAGTGAGGGCAGCCTTAATGGCTACTAGAGAGGCCTTGAATGCCCTTCCTCATGGAGAAGCCAAGCAGGCCTGGACGTTTTGTAAAAAACAAGTTTTTGAGTTGGGCAATAAACCTGGCCCATTGATGGTTCGGTTGATGAAAGGGGGTCATTGCCCAACCAATATCACTGCAATCAAGGATAGGGTGGGCAATTTACATAAGCAGGAACCACAGATCCAGAAATGTTTCAAAGAATTTTTTAAAACTTTGTACACAGCCGAAGGGTGAGTGGGAGGGAGTCAGATGGAGGGGTTCATAAGGAACCTGGATTTACCACAAGTGATAAGAGAGCAGGCCGAGGCGCTGAATAAACTTATTACAAAGGCTGAGGTGGTTATTGCAATACAAAGACTAAAGAAGGCGAAGGCCAGCTGCCCAGACAGGTTTCCCGCTGAGTACTATAAGACCCTGAGGGGTCAGTTGGAGGGCCCACTATGCAATACTTTTCAGCAGAAGGAGGGAGAGCATCTTGAACCCCCGGGTACCTTCTTGGATGCTGTTATTTGCTTAATTCCTAAGGCTGGTAAGGAAGTGATGAGTGTGCGTCCTATAGGCCAATTTCTTTGCTGAACTGTGACCTGAAGATTCTGGTGAAGGTCTTGGCCGCTAGGCTGGAGCTGGTGCTACCAGAGTTGGTTCACCCAGACCAAACCGGGTTCATCAGGGGCCACCTCTCTTATCATAATGTGCATCATCTCCTGAATGTTGTTTGGAGAGTGAACAAAGGAAGGGAGGCTACATGAATATTATCTATGAATGCTGAAAAGGTCTTTGACAGAGTGGAGTGGAGTGGAGTTATCTATTTGAGATCCTGACCCGGTTTGGTCTGGGTGAATCTTTTGTGGGGTGGATCAGGGCAATGTATAGGTCCCCTAAGGCACAAGTGTTAGTGAATGGCACCCTATCAGAAGGGTTTAGATTAGGCAGGGGAATGAGACAGGGGTGCCCATTATCCCCACTGTTGTTCGCCTTAGTGGTGGAGCCACTTGCTGCCACAATTCGTCAAAATACAGACATTAAGGGGATTAGTGGGGTCTCAGGGGAGCAGCATAAGATTATGTTGTATGCTGACGATATGTTGCTCTTTGTTATGGAACCAGGGAGCTCCATGCCAATATTACCAGATATCATGAAAAGGTTTGCAAAATTCTCGGGATGTAAGCTTAATTTGGATAACTCCGAGGTGATGCAGCTACCCGGGGGAAGAGGGTCAGAACAAACATGGGGTTTTAAGCGGGTGAATAAACACTTTACATATCTGGGCATTAGGGTTGGACAGTCCCTCAGGACCCTCTATGATCTGAACTATAAACTTATGGTTAAAAGTATTTTGGTGGATCTGAGGCATTTGGCATTCCTGCCGATTTCTTGGTTGGGGCGAATCAACCTAATCAAGATGAATATCCTACCTAGACTTCTGTACACAATGCAGATGATTCATGTGGGGTTGACAAAGAGGGATATTAAAAAGCTGGGGGGTGCCTTCTCTTCATTTATTTGAAATGGGAAATGAGCGAGGGTTAGTCTGCAGAGGCTCAAGTCAGAGACGGGGAAAGGTGGCCTCAACTTCCCTGACCTGGGGCACTATTTTTTAGCGGTACAGCAGAGGTATATTGGGGATTGGGTGCACACCCCTAAGGTGGAAGCTGGGTAGATTTGGAACAATGGGGCTATCATGCAAGGCTCTCAGCATATTTAGAGAGAAGGGGCATTAGGACTTATAGGGCCCAAGAAGGGAAAACCCTCTGACACTGGTAACGTTAGAAAGCTGGGAGAAGTTCAAAAAGCTGCGAGGAGTGGGTGCGGTAGACACCCTATTGGTGCCTATTGCCTGGAATCCTTTCTTCTTACCGGGGTGGGAAGACCCTGGGCTTAGGTGGTCGGAACAGAAGGGGGCTAGGAGTTTGGGGCATGTATGTGAATGGGATAATATTCTCCCGTTTGTAACAGTGAAGCAGGGTCTGGGCCTGGAGGGGGTAATTTGTTCCGATATTTCCAGGTTAGAGCATACTTCTCTGGATTGGATGGGGGGGGAGGGTAGGAAGGAAATGTTAAAAATTGAGTCCTCAATTATGTCGGTGGCTAGAGACCCTAAGGGTTTCATTGGGAAAGTAGTTAGGGAATGTAGGAGTTGTTTTCTAGATTTGCCACAACAGTAAATGGGGTCTCTGGGAGAGAGACTTATGGGGCCCAATAGTGACAGAACTGAGCCATGGTGGTTTCTATGCATATGGGTCTTCTGGTCTGTAACAAGTTCAAAGAAGCTTTTTACAAATTTCTTCATAGAATATATCACCCTCCTGCAGTAGTGCATAAATATCATCAAGCTGTCTTACCACAGTGTGGATGGTGTGAAGAGGAGCTGGGGACCTACTATCATTGTTTTAGGGAGTGCAGGGTCTTACAGAGTTTCTGGAGGGCAATGGTCTTGGAGGTGAGGAGAATGGGTGGTAGGGATTTACGGATGGGCCCACTCATGTCCCTGTTCAGAGTGGAGGAAACTGTGGAGGGAGAATGGGAACCTCTGCTCCGATGGATGAGGGTATTGTTTGTCTTGGCCTAACACTGTGTTCAAGATCCCTGGGTTTCACATGTAACCCCTCGGTGCAACGATGGCATGCTCTGGTCCCTCTGATTCTGGCACTGGAACAACTTACATTACTGGTCAAAGACAGATTGGAGGGTTTCACAATGGAATGGTCACCCTTATTGGCAGACTGAAGTCCAATAGAGAGCGTGTCCCTTTGGGAAGGGATAGAGGGGTAGAGGTGTACAGAGATTGGGGGAAAATGGAAATGGGGGTGTATAATTGTAGAATATTAGTGGGGACCTGGTAAAATAAACTGACCTGGACTTTAGTTCAGGAGAGATATGCTCTTCCCATTCTATTTTCCCAGCCCAAACCAGGCTCTCCACTTCAGCCGAGTGGCCCTGGCACTGGTATCTGCTAGCAGCCGGACCTCTGCATCCAGCCTGCCATCCCCTGACCAAGGAAAGCAGGTACTAACATACTAAAATGCCAGCAGAATAGGCCTAATGGTCTTTCGTGTCTGCTCGTTTGGTCATCCCCCACCCTGGGAGCTGACCTTGCTGCCCCCCCCCCGACTTCTCCCTTCTCAGTCCCGGATATTCTCGCTGCACTGGTTTTTGCTTCCAGAACCCTTCCCTGTACCTGTCCCACCCCACTTGAACCCCTCCACCATTTCTGCCTCCACCAGCCCCTGGGCAGCGCATTCCATGGCTCCACCACCCTGTCAGTGAGTAGCACCTCCCTTTCTCCTGAATCCCCCCTCAGCTTCCACCCATGCCCTCTAGTTGCCGCCCTCCTTCCTTCGGAGCACCCTGACTGCTCCTCCCCTATTTATCCCCTTCATGTACCTGAAGACCTCTATCATGTCCCCCTGGTCCCTTCTCTCTTCCAATGTGCACATATTTAGCTCTTCTAGCCTCTCCCCATAGGTCCTATCCTCCAAGCCCCAAATCATTTTGGTTGACCTCCTCTGGACCCTCTCAAGGAGTTCAATGTCCCTCTTTAAATGTGGCCTCCAAAACTGCATGCAGTACTCGAGGTGCAGCCTCACCAAGCAGTTATACAGTGGGAGTATCACTTCCCTCCTTCTGGAGGTGAGCCCCCTAGCGATGCATCCAAGCATCCTGTTGACCTTGGCTGCTGCCCTCCTACAAGTCTCCGAGTTGTTCATCTTGACATCCACCACCACCACCAGGTCCCTCTCTGCCATTGAGACTTGTAGCATTCCCCGGTGTACACTTGGTCCGGGTTTCTGGCTCCCAGGTGCAGCACCCTGCACTTCCCTGCATTGAATTTCAGCCTCTTTCTAGACCACCTCCAGAGCCTTCAGATCCCCTGTAGGGCCACCCTCCCCTCCCCATCCACCACCACCCCCAGTTCTGAGTCATCTGCAAAGAGACTCATCTCACTCCTGATACCCTTCCTTATGTCAGAGACATAGGCGTTGAACAGGAGGGGCCCAAGAACCGATCCCTGAGGGACTCCACTAATGACCCTCCTTGGGGCTGAGACTATCCCACTAACCACGACCCTCTGGGTCTGGTTCTGGAGCCAATTGCCTATCCATCTGATCATCTGGTTCTCCACCCCCATTTCTCCCAGATTATCCAACAGGCCCCTGTGAGGAACAGAGTCAAACGCCTTGCTGAAGTCAAGAAAGAGGACGTCCACTGGTCTACCCAGGTCCAAGGCACTCGTCACCCAGTCATAGAACTCCACAAGGTTTGTCTGACATAATTTCCCTGGGACAAATCCATGCTATCTATCGTCCAGGTACCCCAACTTTTCCAGATCCCCCCCCCAGTCTCTCCTTGACAATGCCCTCCATCACCTTGCCCACCCCTGATGTCAGGCTGACGGGCCTGTAGTTCCCTGCCACCTCCCTTGATCCCCACTTGTGGATAGGCACTATATGTGCCACCTTCCATTCCTGGGGCACCCACTCTGTCCTCAGAGAGATGCTGAAGAACTCCACCAGGGGTTTCGCCAGGACATCCGCCAGTTCCTTCAGCACTCTGGGATGTAATTTATCCGGGCCTGGTGCTTTCTCCGTCTGAAGGGACCTGAGGGCTTCCCTCACTCTCTCTGCCGTGATTTCCACCTCTGCTACCTCATCCCCCTGCTTTGCCTTCCCCTCACCTGCCAGTGATGCCCTCCTCCCCAGACCCGCCGATCAGTAAGGGCCACCCCATCTCAGTTTCACCATCTCCTCCCATGTATGATGCAGCCCCCCATTTTCCTTGGTGAAAACTGAGGCGAAGTACTCATTTAGTACCTCAGTCTGCTCCCCCAGGTCTTGTGCCTATCCTTCCCCTGTTTTAATCCTGCTAATCTGCCCCTTCACCCTTCGTTTTTCCCCAATGTATCTAAAGAACCCCTTGTTCCCTCTCCTAATTTCCCTGGCCAGGTTCTGCTCCTTCCTTTCCTTAGCCACCCTCACCACCCTAGTGGCCCTTCTGGCCATCAGCTCGTACTCCCCTCAGTCCCTTTCACTCCTTGAGCACCTGAATTGCCTATAGGCCCCCTTCTTTCCCCTCACCACCTCCTGAACCTCCCTGGTCCACCAGCAGGGTTTTCGGGCCCTACCGCATTTTTGTCTTACTCTTGCGCAGGTGCTGGTAGCATCCTGCACCCCCCTCCTGATGGTTTCCCACCTACTGTCATAGTCCATGTCTGGCCCAATCCCATCCAAGTGCTCCTTAAGGATCCTTCCCATTTCCTTGAAATCTGCCACCCTGAAGTCAGTTACCTCCGTCTTTGTTCAGCCTTCTACCCTTCCTAGGTTCAGGCAGAACCAGACCGTGGCATGGTTGCTCCCCGCCAATGGGTCCCTTACCTCCAGGCCCCCAATCTGGTCACTATCTGCCAGGACCACATCCAGTATCCGCTTCTCCCTGGTCGGTTCCCCCACCTGCTGAGTTAGGAATGCGTCCTGAAAGACATCCAACAACCTCTGTTCCCTGGCCACAGAGGATGTCATAGTCTCCCAGTCTGTTCCTGGCATGTTTAAGTCCCCCAACACCACCATTCTTCCCCTTCCCAATCTACAGTGTCTCCCAACATCTGCCACCAGATTTTCCTCCAGCTCCTCTGCCAGCACAGGGGGTCTATACACCACTCCTATTTTTACTCTCTTGCCCCCCCTTGTTATCAAGGTGACCCAAATCGCCTCCACAGTTCCCTTCGCCTCCTCCACTCCTCCTATGGCAATGCAGTTTTTGACTATTATTGATACCCCTCCTCCCCTTCCCTCCCCCTGTCCTTCCTGAACATGGTGTAACCCTCCAGGTTCAGGTTCCAGTCGTGCCCTGTGGTGGCCCAGGTCTCAGTGACCACTGCCACATCCACTGCTCCCTCAGTTAGAATCACCTGGAGCTCAGGCATTTTATTGCTCAAGCTCCTGGCATTTAGCAGGACTACCTTCCACTCTTTCCCTATACTTCCAGTTCCCTTGCTTGTGTTCCCATGGGGATTCTGTCTTCCCCTGGTCCACACCTTACCAGTCAGCCTTTTCCTGCATTCCTTCAGCTCCCAAGGGGGGTGGAGACAGAGTCCCTCCTTTATTGGACCCCCCTCAAAAGCCTTTTCTCCCATGTACATTTGGTCAGCTCCTAGCTTGGAACTGTCAGGCTTCAATCCCCGTAATTGGAGTGGCTCCTGGGGACTGTGGCTGCTTCCCAATTGGATGCTGGAGATCCTCATTGAGAAAGCAAGCATACAAGGCACCTTTTTCAAAATACAGCTTGACCACTGTCTTGCTGTACTGCTCTCTGGACAATTTTTTTGCCCACCTCCCCACCCCCTCCTCCCTCCTTTATTAAGTGCACTTCCCCAGTGATCTCCGCCCCCTGAGGCCTCACACTAGTCAGTTACAACAACTCCTTAAAGGGGCTCACTTTTCTGTAACTTTTTAAAGGGGTGATCCTCTCTCATGCTCAAATAACTTATCGTCCTCAATGCATCCAGGATCAAGTGCATTGACAATGGTCCTCCTCCTACTTCCTACACCAGCCCCACCTTATTTAGGACCATCACCCTCTATGCATAGTATCCCCCCTTATCTGCAACACCTCTACCAGACCCCCAATGCTCGATCACCTCCCCTCGGTACCTCCCCACACTTCCACCCCTGCTACCTCTTACTTCCCACTCATACCTTGGTCTCTACTCCTCAATGCCTTTCCCACCCTTCATACTCTACCCACCCCTTGCACCCTAGCACCCAGCTCCATGTCCAGTCGAAAGGGGAGATGCCACAATCACTACCACGCTTTGGTGCACCTAATCACCCTCCTGTTGCTTCTATCAGGTAACATTCATCCAAACCCTGGCCCCGTGCCCAACCTTATGAACAAGCCTGCCCAGGACAAGAATTCCGCATAGCTTCTATGAATATTTGCAGCCTCCTTAGGAAGGCTGCTGCATTCCAATGCTGGGTTACTCAGCACCAACTGGACATTGTCGCACTCGTCGAAACCTGGTTATCCAAATCCACCCCTGACTCCTTCATCTGTCTCCCTGGTTATACCCTTTTCAGGGAAGATCGGTTGGGTAAGCATGGAGGTGGTTGTGCTGTCTATATGCATGACTCCCTCCTTGGACATGCACTTCTACCACCCAAGCTTGATAACGGGGCACAAGCCCTCACACTAAAAATCTCCCCCAACCCTGGTAAGGGCCCACTCTTTCTCACCATTGTCTATATTCCCCCCAGAAAGCAAGACCTCGCCATTCAGGCGCTTGCTGACTATCTCTCTGGCCTACTGCCCAAAATGGCCTAGATAATTGTTGGTGACCTGAATATCAACTGGCTCTCTGCCACGGCCTCCCAAACCAGAGATATCTTTGCCACCCTTGACATGTCCCAGCTTGTCACCACCCCAACTAGAGTCAACCCCTCTACTGTCTCCAGCACCCTCCTGGATATCACCATTACCAACTGCCCCCAGAGGGTGCTCAATATCAATGTACTTCCCAACACACTTAGTGACCACTCCCCAGTCATATACTCTTGGTCTGCTGCCAACAGCAAACCTGCACCACAAACCACCCAGCGATGTCGCCTACTCCCAGGCAGCCTGCATCGCCTTAAACTGTACCTCTCACAACTGGATTGGTCCCCAATCAGGCTTGCACTGTCCATAGATGAAGCATTGAATTTTTTCACTTACACTTTTAACACTGCCTGTGACCTCTATGCCCCCATCGCGAGAAATCGCACCAAAAAGCAAAACATGCCCTGGGTTACCCCCCTCCCTCCTTCACAAACTTAAAATGAAAGACAACCTATGGCACATTGCCATGGAATCAGGCAAGCCAGCTGACAGGCAAGCATGCAATGCTGAGTGCAATAAGTGTACTTGGGCCATTCGACAGGCCAAAGCCCAGTACTGTCAATCTGCTCTTGTCTCCTCCTGGGGGTCGGCTAGAAACTTTTGGGATAATGTAAAGGAGCTGATGGGAAATCCAACTCCCCACCGCCCTCTCAACTCTCCTTTAATGGAACTGTTTGCTCTGACCCTCTTGGCATTGCAGACTGCCTAAACCACACTTTCTCAGACCTGAGTTCAGTTCTGCCCAGTAACTTCTTTGACCCCATCTCAGTAGCACCCCTGCCCACTCTCCAGAGACCTCCTTTCTTCCTATGTACCATCTCCCCGTTGGAGGCTAGACCCCTTCTGCAAAAAGCCATTAGTAGTACCAACCCCAGCACTGACCTACTGGACACTAGGCTACTTCGTCTGACATTGGATGCTATCCTGGTCCCACTTACCGAGCTGCTCAACTGCTCTCTGTGCCTGGGGCAGTTCCCCAGGACATGGAAAATTGCCATCATCACTCCCATCCTAAAGAGCGGCGATTGAGTGACCCCGGGTAACTACTGACCTATCTCCATCCTCCCCCCACTCTCTAACTAAATATGTATTTACTCAATTCTATTGTACTCTACACCTATTCTATGTATTCATTGTAACTAATCCCGGGTCGCCCCTGAAAAAGGGATCTTTGGTCTCAGAGGGCTTACCCGGTTACCAAAATCTAAATAAATAAATAAATCTAAGGCCCTTGAAAAAGTAGTTGCCAACCAGCTTGCCAAATACCTGGCCATGCACAATATCCTGTGCCCTGAACAGCATGGCTTTCATGCAGATCACAGCACCACAACTGCGCTACTTGAATTCTCCAACTTCCTGCACTCTGCTCTTGATGCTGGAAGTCCTGCCGGTGCTGTGTTCATTGACCTCTCCAAGGCCTTTGACACAGTTTGCCATCCTCTCCTGCTTGACTCCCTCAGATGCCTTGGTTTCTCCCCCCGGTGCCCTTGCATGGTTCACAAGCTACCTCTCTGCCAGAACTCAGTGTGTAAAAATCAATAACACCCTATATGACACACGACCTGTCCACTCAGGGGTTCCTCAGGGCTCCATTTTAGGCCCTCTCCTCTTCAGTCTCTACCTCAACTCCCTCCCCTTGGCCTGCCCAAGTGAGATCCTCCTCTACGTGGATGACACTGTGCTCTTCGCTGCTGACCCCAACCCCAACACACTCCAGATCACCCTCCAACAAGCTTTTGATAGAGCTGAGCATTGGTTCACATCACGAAGGCTAGTCCTGAACCTAAAAAAGACCAAAGCTATGCTCTTCTCGCATCACCAAAGCAAAGCCAGTGGTGCCCCTTTCATGATACTGCCTAGCACACTAAACCCCATTGAGCAGGTTTCCTCCTACAGGTATCTGGGCATTACCTTTGATTCGGCACTCTCCTTCCATTCCCATATCAATGCCCTTTCTGCTGCCACCAATGTCAGGATTGCAACTATTATACCGCCATAGGGACTGCCTACCACAAGAGGCCCTTAGATTGGCAATCACCTTCTCTGTCCTGTCGCTAATCGACTATGAGCTGCCCATCTATGCTGCAGCCGACAACACTGCACTTGCAAGAATCCAGCTCTCTATAAACAAGGCCTGCAGGCTAATGCTGGGAGCTCCTAGGCACACCCATACATGCCTGCTGTACTCCACCACCAACTTGCTCAACCTTGAATAAAGACTCCACTTCCAAACCTGCCTTCTTGTAAAAAAGACCCTGCTAGGGCTTCCCCCCCTGGGGTCACCACTTCCTGCAGCATGCCTCCCCTTCAGTCTCCACCAGCAGCACTGTCAAAACCTCCCTTATTGTCCGCAGGGTAAGGACCTCTATGGCCCAGAGATCCTTTTGCTATCAGGCTCCCTCCTGGTTCAGTTCTCTCCCAGCCAGTATAGCTGACTCCACTAAGCTTGGTCCCTTCAAGGTCTCCCTCAGAAGCCATCTGACAAGCACTCACTGCTACAACTGCACAAAATCCCCCACCTGCCCCTTACCTTCACCCCTAGGCTGGGTCTGCCCTGTCTACTTTTGCTGTATATACCTGGGGTCTCATGCAACATCTGCTGACTAATGTAATAAAATATCTCTGGTTGCTACCTGACGTGGTACTCGTGTACCTATATTATGACTATTGTGATCTACCTATTATCAAGCTTGTACCACCAGTGAATGCCTGTAACACTGGTTGCTTTTTTAATCTAAGCTTTATGTACTGTACTGTTTTGTTTGCTGTGATGTATTGCTCTCTTGATGAGGTGCCTTTGTAAATGAGTCTATGACTCAAAGGTCTGTAAACCGATGATCTAATAAATAAAAAAAAAAAAATTTAAGATGAAATGTATAATGCCTATTGCCTGATCTGTGATGTGTACAGTACAGTACTACGTGAATGATGTTTGACCTATGGATGTGAACTAATTTACTGTACAGTTGTCTTTTAATAAAATATTTTTTATGCAAAAAAAAGGAAACATTTATAGGTGATTGAAAAACTCGCCTAAAACAAAAAAGTGCACAAAAATGAACCACGTGTGCATTTGTTCTTAATATTTTTTCTATGGTAATACAAACAAAAAATAAAGATGCAATTATAAATCTTCTAACATTGTTTTTGTGGAAAACTTTTAGGAATGGGTAACTTACCAGTCTCCCTCATGACCACACAAGTAAAAACTTTCAGACTTGCCCGATGGGTTTGTTAATTTGCATAGGGCCATCAGGGCCCTGCACAAAGCAACCTACAGATCTGTTGCCCTTTGCAGTGCATCTACTGCTTTATGTAGGGCCCTGGGTGCCTTACCTGATGGATCTGTTGCTTCATATAAGGTCCCATAGAGTCCTGCAGGAAGCAAGCTACAGGTCTGTGTTATGTCCGATGAATCTGCTGCTTTGTGAAGGACACTCAGAACCCTGTATGAAGTAAGCTACAGGTGTGATGCCATTCCAACAGATCTGCTGCAAGCAAGCTACAGACCTGGTGCCATCCCCAGTGGATCTGTTACTTTGCATATGGCCTGCAGGTCCCTATGTGAAGAAAGTTATAGATCTGGAGCCCTGACAGATGTGTCTGTTGTATTGCCAGGGCTTTTTTTATTTACTGCCCTCCATGATAGGTCATTCCAGCCTCAAAGGACTTTTCTTTTTACTGCCTGCCATGGCTGGTATGGTCTGTCCCAATGGGCTTACAGTGCCTGAAACAAGCTGGTAGGCTCAGAGGTCATAGCATCACACCAGGGCTGCTAGGCTCAAGAGTAATAGTGCCAAAGCAGGGCTGGTAGACCCTGAGATGCTAGCACCATAGTAGAACAGGTTAGGTCAGAGGTGATAGTGCTAGAGCAGGATTGGTAGATTCAGGGGTAATAGTGCTTGAGAAGGGCAGGTAGGTTCAGAGGTAACAGCACTAGAGCAAGGGTAGTAGGCTCAGGGGTACATAGTGCTAGAGTGGGGCAGAATAGCTCAGGGGTAACAGCACCAGAAGAGGCTTGTAGATGCAGGAGTAATCACACCAGTGCAAGGTTGGTAGGCTCAGAAGTAATAATGCCTGAACACGGTTGGTAGGCTCAAGGTTAAAAGTGCTACAGCAGGGCTGGTAGGCTTAGAAACATAGATTTTGTTGGCAAAAAAGGACCTTTAGGTCCATCCAGTCTGCTCCTTGTCCCTTTCTATTCTGTCACCAATTATGCTAATTGGTCATAGGTGTCACTCCCTCCACCCTTTCTCTACCTAATATGCTCCTGTGCCTATCCAATGCATGCTTGAAGCTCCCCACAGTCTTTCCCCCAGTACCTCCTCTGGCAGGCTGTTTCAGTCATTCACTACCCTTTTCATGAAGAAGTATTTCCACACATTATTTGTTTATGCTGTGTGTAGTTATTAAGACAGTTAAGGACAACATCAATGAAGCCCATGAAACTGCTAGTGTGGAATCGTCTAACTGTTTTTTCATTTGCCAGTCTAGGTACTTTTAAGAGCTCAAACTCCAACTATTCCTTCACAGAACTCATTGGCTGCACTATACTTGTTTCACTTTGCTCTTACTCAGAAAGAACTGTGTAGCAGTTAAGTCAGTCTCTCCATTTCACCATTTTCTGCACTGCTGCCCTTAGGAATATTAGTGCCAAAGCAGGACTGTTAGTTGATGGGGTAATAATGCCAGAGTAAGCCTAGCAGGCGATGAGGTAATAATGCCAGAGCAGGGCTGGTAGATGGTGGGGCAAAACTTCAGAATAAGGCTGGTAGGATCAGAGCTAATAGTTCCAGATGTAGGCTGGTGGGCTTAGAGGTAATAGTGCTAGAGGTGGACTGGAAGGCTTAGAGGTAGTAGTAGTGCCAGAGCAGGGTTGATATGCTTATGGCTAATAGTACCAGCGTAGAGATGATAGGCTCGGGAGTAATAGTGTCTGGGCAGGGTTGGCAGGCTTAAGAGAAATAGTGCAAGGGCAGGGTAGGAGGGTAAGATGTACTAGTGCCAGAGTAGGGATGGTTGACTCAAGGATAATAGCAACAGAGCAAAGCTAGGAGGCACGGATGTAATAACACAAAAAACAGGGTTGGTAGGCTCATGGGTAATAGTGCTAGAGCAGAGCTGATAGGTAAAGGGATATTGTGCCATAACAGTGCTGTCAGGCTCATGGTAATAGTACTAGAGCATGACTGGTTGTCACAGAGATAGTAGTACCAGAGAAGGACTGGTAGGCTCATGTGTATAGCCCCAGAGGAAGGCTGGTAGGCTCATAGATAATACTGCCAGAGTAGGTGTAATATGCTCTGGGGACTGGAGGGCTAAGGTCTAATAGTGCCAGTGCAGATCTGGTTGGCATTGAGGTAATTGTACCAGAGCAGGACGGGTAGGTGATAGGGTGAAAGTGCCAGAGCAGGTCTGGTCACCTCAGGGGTAATAGTGCCAGATCAGGGATGGTTCCTGATGGGATAATAGTGCCAGAGTATGGCTGATAGGCTGAGGGGTAATAGTGGCAGAGCAGGGCCTGTTGGCTCTGGAATAATAGTGCCAGAGTAAGGCTGGTTAGCCCAGGGATAATAGAATCAGAGCAGGGCTGTTAGACACAGGAGTAATAACATCAGTGCAGGGCTGGCAGGTTCAGGGTTAATTTTGCCTCAGCAGGAGTGGCATGCAATAGAGTGAAAGTGCCAGAGCAGGACAGGTAGGGGCATGAGTAATAACACCAGTGCAGGGTTGGTACATGATGGGGTAATAGTGCTAGAGCAGAGTAGGTAGGCAATAGATTATTGTGATAGAGCAGGGCTATAAGGCTTAGGGGTAATAGTGCCAGAGCAGAACTGGTAGGCCCAGATGTAATAGTGCCAGAGCAATGCTGGTATGCCTACAGGCAATAGTGCCAGAGTAGAGATGGTATGCCCAGGGCTAATGGTGCCAAAACAAGGTGGGAAGGTTCAGGGGTAATCGAGCCAGAGCAGGGCTGGTAATGGATAGGAAATTACATAAGAGTAATGTTGGTGGGTTCAAGGGTAACAGTACCAGAGCAGGGCTAGTAGATTCAGGGTTAATAGTGCAGGCAGGGCTGGCAGACACAAGGGTAATAGTGCCAGAGCAGAGGTGGAAGGCTCATATGTTAGTGAGCCATAGCATGAATTGTTAGCTCAAGGATCATAGCAACAGAGCAGGACTAGTAGATACAGGAGTAATAATACCTGATCAGGGTTGGTAAGCTCAAGTGCAATAGTGCCAGAGCAGGGCTGGTAGGTAATGGATATTGTTCCAGAGCAAGGCTAGCAGGCTTAGGGTAATAGTGCTAGAGGAGAGCTGGTTGATGTGGGGTTAATAGTCATAGAGCAGAACTGGTAGGCTCATGAGTAATAGTGCCAGAGGTTGGCTGGAAGGCTAAGGAGAAATAGTACATGAGCAAGGGAAGTAGGTTCAGGGATAATAATGCCAGATTAGGACTGGTTGGACCAGGGTAATAGAGCCAGAGAAGGCCTGGTAGGCATAGGAGTAATAATACCAAACCAGGGTTAGTAGGGGTAACACTACCAGAGCAGAGCTGGTAGGTGATGGGGTATTGTGCCAGACCAGGGCTGGTAGGTTCAGGGTAATTGTGCCAGAGTAGAGCTGGTATGGTCATCAGTAAGTGTCGGAGTACAGGTGGTGGTCCCTGAGGTAACAGTGCCAGAGCAGGACTGGTATTCACAGGGGTATAAGTGCCTGAGGATGTGTAGTTGGCTCAGGGGTAATAGTGCCAGAGTAGGGCTGGTTTGCCCTCAGTTAATTGAACCAGAGCAGGACTGCTAGGCTGAGGATTAATAACACCAGAGCAAGGTTGGCAACCTTGGGGGTAAGAGTTCCAGAGTAGGGCTGGTAGGAAAAGGGGTGAAAGAGCCAGAACAGTGCTGGTGGTCCTCAGGATAATACCCATATGGAAAAGATCCATATTTTTTTAAATATCTGAAATATATCCTAGTGTCTCTAAATATATTTCATACACATCAGATATAGTGAAAGTTTTCAATATATTTCCAGATATAGTCAAAATAGTTGCAGAACAATCCAAGATGTACCATATTTTGGAAACCTCTTTGATATATATATATATATATATATATATATTTGAAATATATTTATTTGCTATACTATTTCAAAATTCAAGTTTTTGTGCTTTTAATGTTATGTCCTTGCATCAAATCAAAAATACTGTATGTACCTGTGCATGCACATTATTGCAGTTTCTACATATTTTGCATTCTAGCTAAATATATATTTTAAATATATCCAAGATATATATTCTGATTTACCTATACTTTTTCACTTTTTTATTTCCCTTGAAGATGGCAAATACGTTAAAAAACATAAAAATATGTTAATAAAATAGTTTTAAGTATAAAGATGTGTATGCCAACTATACCAAGAACAGTTTTGACCTTTTTTCTGATTTAGCAATGCAGTTTGCATTTAATAACCAAGCTTTTTTGTTGCTGAAGGCACCTAGGGCTGCCTCATGCCTAATTATATGCACATTTACTCCATTTCATCATTAGTCTCATATGTATCTTACAACTAATTGTTTAATATCACTTTTTTCAAACACAAAATGGCATGCAATAACTACATTACTTGTTTTTCCTTATCTTCTGTCTCAGCACCCACTTTCCTAATAATTTTGTTTCCCATCTTGGTTCCTCATCTGCATTGCGAAGGGATGCTGATATTTCACAATGATATTTCTTCCAAATTCCTTTTTCATGTTCACCATGCACATGTGTATGCAGCGAACATTTTGTTATGAGAGTTGAGTTTTTAGAGGTGTGACACTGTCAGTCCAATGTTGAGCAGTGTTCAAGGGACACATCAGTGCCACACTAATCATCAGCCAGGCTGATCATGACACAGTTGCCAGCTGATCATGACTCAGTTTTGGCTTGCTAGGTGGAAACATCCTGTACTTGATAAGGAAAAGCTGACCCAATCATGAGTCAGTTCTTACCTTTGATGTGTGCTGCCCAGCAAGCTGATCTCTCATGATCAGTCTACTGAGGAATTTCAAACATCCAGGAAGACCCCTGTGCTATTGGAGACACCAGGTGTAACACATAAAACCATCCATCAATGTCTGTTGCTGGCCCTGTAACTGTCCCCCACCTGACCCTCCTCTCAGCACCCCCTCACAAACATAACACTGACACTGGGCTGCCCATTCCCAGTGTCACAACCTTGAAAGCCAAACCCCTGCAGTTTTTGTGAATCTACTACACCACTTTCAATGCATGTTCAGATCTCTAAGGGTGTGTTTACACTGCCGCAGCACTCCAGAATTTGCATCACTCCACTCCTGCTGCATCAATTCATGCAATGCTGCAGGTTGCTCCAGAGGGACTGTACATTCTGGGGCCAGGTTGTCCCCCCTCCTGATGAGGCAGTGACAAGGTGGTGATGTGCAAGTGGTGCTGAAGTGCCAGAAGGCTCGTGCCCTGCTTAGTATACCTGAGTTCAGCACACAGAATGGGTTGCAGGAAGTAGGCTGTTGGTTAACTAGAATCTGCAGCTTATCCAATAGGTAGGGAAATGGGCAGACTGAGTGGGCCAAGTGGTCCTTATCTGCTGTCAAAGTCTATGTTTCTATGTTTCTGTGAGCTAGAAGTATTACAAATTAGGGTCATAAACTGGTCACAACAGTGGGCATGTGCAAATGCATATGCATATCCCCGGAGAGAGAGGATATGCAAATGCATTGGTGCATGCCCAGTATTGCGGTTCCAGTTTTTGACCCTAATTTGTAATACTCCTAGCCCACATTTTACATTTGCATGCACTTTATCAAGTTCAGCTTTCTTTCAGCTCTTGAAAAATGCTGTTTGCTGAACTCAGGTATACCAAGCAGAGCACAAGCCTTCTAGTGCTTCAGTGCCACTTGCACACTCGGGTATGTTAAGCCGTACCTTCCTGAATATAGGAAGTACCGGCAGGTGAGCATCAGTTGCTGCTGGTCCGACTACCCTCACCATTTACCCCCCCACAAGCATAACACTGATACTGGGGGTGCCTAACCCCCCAGTGTCGCTATCACCATCAGAAATAAAGAACAGCATTCCTTATCATTTTGTTTTCTTTTTTAACCATGTAAAAAGGAAAAACATCCATCTATGTCTGTTGCACCATTAGTCCCCTTCTGACCCTTCCACTTATCACCCACTACCCTACACCCCTCCCAAAGCCCTTACTTACCCACAGGTGGTCCAACACCATAATCCTTTGTGAACCATAGGCACATCTTCACTCTTCAAAGCCAGACTGTGAACTGAAGAAATCAGGTATCTCTGTGGCAAAAACAGCTCCCCTGGATGGAGGTGCAGTAAAAAACTGAAGTAAGTAAAAAACAATAAACCACACTCACCACTGCTCAGATAAAGCTTAATGAATTTATTATTTAAAAGTTCTACCATACATCAATAAGGCACTAGCTGAACAAAGAATCTATGACCAGTTTCATGCCCTAGGACGTCATTAGAGGGCTTTGTTCGGCTGGTACCTAAGTGATGTATGGTGGCACTAAATAATAAATTGATCAACAATCAACAGTGGTGATAGAATATTGTTTTTTACAGAATGAGTATGCAGATCAAGTATTTCAATGGGGTTTTAAAGTTAGTGGCATAACTTAGCCATTTTTAAATCTTTTTGCCCCACATTTTCAATATGCCTTTTTGGTATCCAACTTCATGAACAATTGCAGTGAAATTAGGCAACTCTGTCCTGAAAGGTGATTTTGCAGTCACTGCACAAAATCCCCTTTTCAAATCAAATTATAATTTATTTGTATTGCACTTTTCAAATACCAAAGCGCGAGTACATAAAACATAACATCAGTAATAAATAAAAGTTAAAATTAGACATAGTTAAAAAAGACAGTAAAATATAAACTAATCAAAGGCCGTTATAAACAAGAAACTCTTCCAAGAAGCCGTAAAAGATTCTGTGGACGGGCACTCCCTAATCCGACGAGGTAGAGAATTCCACAGGGTTGGAGCCACAAAAGAAAAGGCTCTGGCCCCAGAAGATTGAAGACAAGCCCTGGGAATCTCTAGCAATCCCTCATCGGTGGAACGGAGTGAGTGGAAAGGGCGGTAGGGCCGAAGAAAATCTTGCAAGTAGCCTGGTCCCTGTCTGGGTAGGGTCTTATAGGTCAGCAATGCGACCTTGAAGGTAATCCTCCAACGCACCAGCAGCATGAGCTGAAATTTTCTCTGCCCTTTTTTCATAAGGCAGGGTCATAAGAAGGCTATGTTGAAAATTTGGCATAAAAATATTAAACATCATCATAGTCATGAGCCTATGTTGACTTTTGCAATTGCAGGCTCATAACTTAGGTAATTTTCAATATTTTTACCCCAACTTTTCAACATTGCAATTTCTTCACAGCACCGCATGAATGTGACAGCTGTCATTTTTCAAATCCTTGCCAAAATGTGTTTTTGCATCCCGAAAGGCGATTTTGCAATCCCAGCACAAAATCAATTTTCAGGCAGGAGTTGAACATTTTCTTTGCACTTGTTCATGAGGTGGGGTCATAAGAAGGCTATGTTGAAAATTTGGAGCAAAAATACAACAAAAACAACAAAGTTATGAGCCTGTATTGAAATTCACGAATGCAGACTCATACCTTTGACAATACATAAGCCACAAAGAGCACCAAAATGAATATAGTACCCAAGGCTTCAATACCAGTGGTGAACATCTAGCATTGACAAATGCTTCTGTTTTTATGTTTGTATGGTTTGTGGATGGCACTATCCTTTCCCTTCCTTTGAGTGTTACTAGAAAAAATTTAAAATATCCTGGAAGAGCTCCCACTGAGGTAAGGGATCTCCCTTTTTCAGTTTTCCAACACAGTTAAAAATGAAGAAAGGTTCTCTGTAAACCATTCCTTTTACCCTATCTAGGCATATTGATTCCATTAAGAAAAAAAAATAAGTGCCTCATTTACTGCACTGAATCTGATCTTGAAGACGATAATCATATGCCCATCAGCATACTTATTATAAAAGAAAATGCTAACTTTCTTAACTTATAAAAAATGTACCTAAAGTAAACATCATCACCCTTACAGAAGTCTTAGCAATGAAATCTATACAATATAACTTATATGCCCCTTAAGGGTCAGTACTTTTTTCCCTGGTTTAAGGTCAAGTACATCTCCACATTAATAAAAAGTAACTAACAAACTCTGGTCAGAGCCACAATGGCTCTACTCCAATAGTATTGAAGTAATTTGGATGCACATGCTCATAAGTCCGCTATCCCACTTTTTAGTGTACTGTTATCTTAATTTCTCAAATGTCCTCCAGTGTTTGACTCATGTTAGAATCCCATGCGCTCATATGCAGTTTATAGTTATCCAAACACCTCGGAGGGGTTCTCCTTTAACATATATGCTATCCTGGAACTTGTGCCTTTTTTGTACAACATTTAATTTCAGCATTATAAAATATTAAGAAATTCTGCTTTAAATTCTGAGTTTACAGTGCCTTCCTAATGTGGAACAGATTTGGGGCAGTCTACAGCACCTGTTCTGAGGGGTAAAATGAGGGATATTGTTGTTAATAAAGGAATAATGCATGACAGGGTGAATGTTGCGCTGTGATAACATCCCACCTCGGGAGGTTGGGCCTGAGGCCACAGGCTGAGAGCATCTAGCACCTGAGAAGAGATGTTATCCCAGCATAACACCCACCCTGGAGTGCATTATTTCTATTATACAATGGTTCATTTTTAAAAATAAGAAAAATAAAAATAAAGAAATAAAACTTGTGTGTGGTTTTGTATAGCGGAAGCATACAACTTTAAAAAAGGTTCCTGTTTTCCATGTGTACACTGGATAGCACTGTTGTGTGGTGTAGTGACCTTCATGTACTGTGAGTGTGCTGTTTGTGATTCAGTCATCGCCCCCTCCCAAGGTATACTTATGTGTGGTTTCCTCAGAAATGCCCCTGCTTCAGAGAAGGAAAACATTGTTGGGTAATGGAGATTTAGAGGGAGCAAAATGAAGATCGCAATGTGCAGGGAGCTCAGTAGCATGGGAGAAACTTGCGATTTATAGGGGCTATTGGTGAGTTCCTTGCTTTGTGTTGTTACTTCGAGTTTGAGGACAGTGCTGGAGTATTTGTTTTATTTATTTATTTATTTATTTTACTTTTTACCTCTCCATAAACAGTGCAGCTATTTCTTTGACAAGCCACGTGATATGTGGAACGAGTGTAGGTGGGCTCTTTCCAAGTGGTTGCGGTACAGCTGGGGGGTGAAAATGCTGTCTCCGGTTTACTTCAGTTTTTTTTTAGCAGGGCTGGAGGATTTGTGTGAGTTGTTTTAGAGAAAATGAAGTTAAATGTTGAGTTCAGGCTTCTTCCCTGCAATCCGACCAGCATCCATGAACCTCGCAACTGGCAGTTATGGTCTCCACTTTGACTGAAGGTGCTGGATCAAGGGAAGAAACTGAAGAAATTTCCAGCTGTGTTTTTATGTTTGGGGGACTTGGAGGTAAATTAAGCTTTGTACTTCGCATGACAGAAATAACCACAATGTTATTGTTTTTTGGTTGTTGGAACTGAGGAGCTGGGCAGGGTGAAGAGGACTGCCGAGTGGACGGTGAAGCCGATCACGCAAATGACTTCAGTTTCACTGCATGATTTCCTACACATTTAATGCAGATGATTGTGCGCTGAAACTAGATGCAGAATGTTACTGTATGCTGGGATAACATCCCAGGTCTAGCCACAGACTGATCAGTCAGAGGCCAGGATTCCTTCTTGCCATTGTATAATGAGGGATCATTTAGAGGTATGCTTCTGGCAGCTGTTTTTGGTGCTACTAGCTCTTTAAAGGAATACTACACCCTCATATCTTGCAAATGCTATTTGTTTTCATGTCAACAGATAACTCTTTTCATGTAGCTCTTGGGGATATATGTGTTTGCTTTAGTTTGTTTTCACTGTCACACCAGCCCCTATAATTAACCTGGGAGTCTACATTTTCTGGTTGTTGTAATCTCATTGTCCCTGATAACTATATTAACATATGAGAACATGATGCCACAGAACCCATTCACACCACGTAACTCTATTCTGAAAGTACACAAAACCTGAAAATAAACTCTCTAGAACACAAGGATTGAATGCAATTTTATGGAAAAAAAAACCTGCATTACATCTAAGACAGTTTGTAAAGCTAACTGAAGGTGAATGTGGTATTTCACACCTTGCTGCAACTTGTTTTGTTGAATTCTAAGTAAGCAGACAGGAGTACTGTGGAGTCTAAAGGGTGCTGACACATCATGTTCTCATATGCTAATACAGATCTCTGGCACAATGATATGTCAACAACCAGAAAATAAACACCCCCAGGCTAGTTACAGGGTCTGGTATGAGCAGTGAAAATAAACTAATAACACACATATCCTCAGCATCTACATGAAAAGAGTTGTTGGTTGACAAGGAAACAAAAAACATTTACAACATATGAGGGTGTACTATTCCTTTAATTATTGTGAGGACTACATCTTCCAGGAACCTGAGTAACCAGCTGCAGCACATAGAATTTTTTAACTTGTAGTTCAACTGAGGCTGAAGACATATAGAACCCTTCAGAGAACCCGACCTCAGAGTGAGAGAAAGAGAGAGAGAGAGAGACACACGCACCATTATTCCTGTGATGTCCATCATTCGCTAGCCAAAAGTGAACGCTGCTTTGTGTATCTGAGTGACCAATGCTTGTGGAGTTGAGCTCGAGTCACACTGCTGTTTAGTGTGTCTCTCTCTCTCTCTCTCTGTTGGCTGGAGGAGCACAGCCTGCAAGCTGATGGGGGACAGACACAATATTAGCACTAGGGAGCACAACAAATGTATGGCCAGCGGGGTCAGGAGCAAGAAAATAGTGCAGTAGGGAGAAGGGGGGAAGGAAACTCAATGTACTGAATGGAGAAGATACGGAGAGATGTGCTTCAACTTCACTCAGTGTAAGGAGACAGCTGTGGTGTATTTACAGTCACATGCTTCCCGAGCCCCTTCTTTATGTAATAGCATTGTTAGCATAGCTCTCACTATGTAGCTATAAAAAGATTGATTGAAGTCAGCAGAGAGCCATTGATATAAATGTTATCTGTAGTTTTATACCAAATCAGCACGTTGTAATTAAAATATCTCATCTGTATCACATTCATTTTCTCACAGTGAAATACTTTCAGTAACTATAATAGTGAAACAAATATCAGTCCATTCACAGACTGAAATTCACACACACTGACTGTAGGGAGTAATAGCACTAAATGGGAAAAGATCTGGTCTGGGCAGGGGGCAGGGATATAACTCCCTACCACTCAGATGTACTGAGCTATGCACTGTATCTCTGTATTTGTAGAATATTTGGGTAACCAGCTTATGTTCAATGCACACAGAAATAAATAGTTAAGAGTGATGGGCATATTGTTGAAAAACAGGGAGGTCAGAAGATCATAAAGTGCAAGTCAATAAAAGTTATAGACCAATAAAGCACACACACTGAGGAAACTAGGGGGACATACCTCCCATCTTGCTTGTACTATATATATCAAGTTAAATGTGGCTATAAGCAAACATGTCCATATACTTCCAAACTGTTGTTTCAAAAAAAACACCAGAAGTGTAACAATATTCAATGTCAGCCAAACAAAAATAGTAGCAGCAGTATTTGAAAGTCAGAATAAAGTGCTTGGTGCTGTGCAAAAAATAATCTGTGTAAGATAGATCAATGAGTAAAATATGTATAAGCAAAAATGTGCTGTGATGGCTTCAGTCTCAAAGACAGTTTAGATATGGTTGCAGCTACTACCGGGCTCAGCTTGGCCAAACCTGCTCCTTTTAATGGGCTGCAATGGAGGATTTGATCCTGAGAAAAGCTAAGAAGCTGTCAGTTATGGAATGCCCAAAATGAAGCTGTTGGTGGTTAGTTTGTTAAATCCCTGCTGTTCACTGGAAAACTGTAACAAGAAATACTCAAACCACAGAGTATGGAGGGACAGCCGAACCCTGTATGCTGCAGCCAGTAAAGCAGCCAAATATGAACTTGGCGAACAGCAGGGTTTTAGTAAACTAACCACAGATGGCTTCATTTTGGGCATTCTATAACAGACAGCTTCTTAGCTGTTCTCAGCTTCAAATCCTCCATTGCAACCCATTAAAAGGAGCAGATCTGGCTGTCTTGGCAATGCTTACCATTTTATAAAAACCTTTTGCAGAATGGACAAGCTGAGTCCAGTAATAGCTGCTACAGCATCTAAACTGTCTTTGAGACTGAAAGCATTATGGCACTTTATTGTTATACATATTTTGCACATTGCTCTGATTTACACAGATCATAGTTTACACTGCAGCAAGCACTTTATTCTGACTTTCAAATAGTGCTGCTACATTATTTGTTTGGCTGTCATTGAATTATTCTTATGCTTCTGCAGATTAGATTTTTTTAAAACAACAGTTTGGAGGTATATGTATATCATGAAAAGAGACACAAGCACTCCCAGAGAGTATACCTTAATGCAGATTTATTCCATTCAAGTGAGAGGAGTAAGCATGAAAAACATTGACTCACAGCCCCAGTGCTTCGACCATTAGGTCTTCCTCAGGGGGCATGTTTGCTTTTAACCACTTTTAACTTGAAATTTACTAGCAAGATGGGAGGTATACTCACTAGTTTTTCTCAGTGCATGCTTTATTGGTCTAAATATCCAGCTTTTTAGCTTACAATAATTAGACAGCACTAGACAGGTATGGCTGTCATGGTCAGGAGCAAGAAAATAGTGTGGAAGGGGGGCAGGAAGGAAATGCACTGTAAAGAATGGAGAGAACACAGAGAGATGTGGTTCAACTCAGCTCAGTGTAAGGAAACAGGAATGGTGTGTCCAGTATCTGATTATCTGCTTCCAGAGTCTCCTCTATATAATAGCACTACGTCAGCATAGCTTTCACTATGCAACTGTAAAAATGGGCTCATGGACTTGTAAAGGGCACACCTCTGAAACCTCACTCATAACACATCATAATGCATTATTTTTGTGTTTCACTTGTCAAGAAACAATGAGGTGGCACGACAACTACATATGCATAAGTCCTCCTTGGGAGTTTAACACAAACACAGTTGTGTTTGATTGCTGTGCATCTTACTGCTGGCCAGGTACTGCTTGTTTCTTTGTATTGTAGACCAGACACACAAGTTTCAACTTCAGTTTAATCAAATCACTGTTGCATAGGCGATAATGCCCATTGATAACTTTCTTTCCAAATGCAAACAATTCTTTCCTGCCATCTCTGTCAATTGCTAGAAATTCCTGAATCTTGAAAAATGTGCCATCAGACAGAATCACAGTATAGTTTTTCCAAATAGTAGTTTTATAGTACTCTGTTGAATGCATTATTTGCCCAGCAACAATAGTAGCCCTATTGTAGTATTGTATCATAGCATTTCTGTTTACATATGTATATGCTGTGTGCATTGCTATATAATCTCTTCTTTTGATTGTTTTTGATTTTGTTTTCCTTAAAGGTACAACATGACATTCTTCAGTGAATGAACTTATAGCAAGAATTCTTTTAGTATTCTTTGTGAAGGGGTCAAACAACTGTTTGGATGCCAAACGTTCACAGTAACCAAAGTTCCTCTGAAAATAAGGGGTCATTCTGAGTTTCATGAACTGATTTATTACTTGAATAGGGACACCATTGCTGCTCCGAACCATCTCAAGGATTTCTGCTTTGTAAACTCCAATTAGGAAAGCAGAGTGTGCCCAAAGCGGACACCAATCTGACGCACTTTTATAATGTGGTCATTAAATGTGACATGCTGTTTTCCAGACAGCTGTTCCATGAGACAGCTGAAAGAATAAATCAGTCTACACTGATCAAGGTCAGCCAGTTTAATACTATCTTGCAGTAATATAGATGTTGTTTCAACTAGTAATGCCCAGTGACTTAAATACTTTGTGGTAATACACCTTTCAAAATGGGGAGGCTGTAAAAATGATGCCATGCTTGTCATTCATGTACTTTCCAATATTTTCTAGTATGTAGTGAACTTGGGACTCTCGAGGTAAATATTGCAGTTTTTCGAATTTAGCAATATATCAATTTCTTGTAGTTTTGTACCAAGATACCATGGTTCACCATGACATTTTGTTTCAAACCATAATGCTGCCATCTGTTATACTACCCCAAGGAATATACTGTACAGTGCATGCACTCCACTGGAAAACCATTGCTAATATCCACATTTGGAATGTTAATAGGTACTTATGAACATTTAAACCCTGAAACAGCATTGTGTTGTTCTGTAGCTTGTTGTGCCAACTGTAAGGTACCTAAATTGATGCATTCAGGATAGTTTTGTTCAGTACAGGGCTATGCCCTTGTGTTCCTATTTCCTTTCTTCACTATTTCTCCAGAATAAGTACAGCAACTACATCCATATTTACCATTAAATTGCTTCATGTTTTGTACACTGAGCTGAGCTTTTGAATCACATATCCAAAGAATTTAGTACCTTTGTAGTAACTATTTCCTTTTTTACACAGTGAACCCATATACAACCTTGTGAACACAATGCATCAGTTGTAGGAAAACATTCATGTTTGGCGATGTTTGTCCAAGCCAAAGTGATGTTATGAGCACATGGTTTTTATGAACAGCAGGTGGTAATTCATTAGCAGCACACAATACAGGCCAACTTGAGTACGAGGATGTTTTGAACACAGGCAGGCCATCACAATTCACATGACTGAAATTGCATCTGTGAATTTTTTTTTTGTGCTAATACATTATTGTCTTATAAAGCTCACCATCATAAATGGTGAATCTTTTTTTTATTGTCTTTTGTTCCAGTATTCTGTATGTTCATATATATTGCATGGTTTTCAAATAAGTTATTCAGCTGTTCTTGTTCTTCTAGACGGAAATACAGGAAAAGGTGTCCCGCTTTACTGCTCATTTCCATGTTACATTCCTTATCACATATTTGACATCTCAAAAGTGGCTGTTCACCTAGGTAACACCCACAACCAATGCACACATAATGAAACTAAATTACCTTTGCACCTCTTGAAATATTTTGTCAAACAAATATTTAGAATGTGATAAAATGTTCACTCCAGACAAACAATTTACAAATCATAATAAGTCTAATATGCAGGAAACTGTTAATTTATGACTTCATGCTTCAAAGGTTCAAAAATTGTATTTTGTTATATGTATATAAATTTTTTTTATCACATACAAAACCAATTAAAATACAGTATATAGCCACTACACATTATTACATCAGAAACATCATAAAATCAGCTATACATTCCAATTTAGTTTCTTAGCACTCTTCAGTGCAAAACTTGCAAGTGCAAGAATTTGTTTGGTACTTTCACAGTTTAGTATCAAAATCATTTTTTGATTATTATTCATCTATTCCAGACCTTTAAAGTGCTGGTCAATATAAAAACTCGTTTCTTGTTCAAATGTTTCACATTCACATAGTAAGTGTTAACTAGACAGTACCTCTTTCTGGCATCCTCCACACACAGATAACTGAGCATTATGTCTCCATGCTTGCCAACTAGCAAAAATTCCAAATCTCAGTCTAGTTAGCACCTTTCTTTGTTTCACTTGCTCATATTTAAGTAAGTATTTTTCTAATCCAAATTCTGACAACGTATTTTAAAGGGTCTTTTAAGTAATAATCTTTCATTCTGCTAAGATCCATACTTTTTACTATATCCTCAATGCGTTATATGGTTTCCTTTACAAATCTTACTGGGTTTATATGGTCACTATAAACATAGTTATACTCTAAGGCATTCTTATTTAATTCTTGATTTAACATTCCCAGCCAAGTCCATTGTCTATTCCTATCCCATGTCCTTGCTTCTTCCCAACATTTTTTGTTAGATTTATTTCCCCTGCTGTCATAATTTTTTGCCAATAAAGCAAAGTTCTCTTTATAGTTTTGGTATATATTGAAAAAGTTCCAGTTTCTAATCTTACCCCAGAAGCCATAGCATATCTGGGTAAACCCAGAATATTTCTTAAATAGTTATTTTGAATCACTTCTAAATCTTTTAAATTATGATTATATGCTATTCCCCAAACTTCTGCACCATATAACATTTGGGCCTCAACTTTCGCTTTCAGGCATCTAAATTGTGCCAAGAATGAGTTAATGGCTATAGTATTTGAAAAATGTCTGATACTATTCAGTACCTTCACTGTCTTATTACACACCTGTTCTCTTTGCTTATTCCAATTTAGATTATTACTAAAGATAACTCCTAAATAACAGAAACTGCTTACATCTTCAAAATTCAGATTACCTGTCCTCTACTGAGTCAAATTTCTAGTCTTTCCTTTTCAAAATGTCACTATCTTGGTCTTAATTTGGTTTATCATAAGGTCTAACTTCCCAAAAATCTCTGTCGATGTGGCAATAGCCCACTTTAATTCTATTTGTGTTTGTGAAAGCAGTATAGCGTCGTCTGCATACAACAACTGGACACCTTCCCCCCCTATTCTTGGTGGGAATGTGTCCATGTGTTTTAGTTCTTCTACCAAGACCTCAATTTAGAGGTTAAATAATGTGGGTGCTAAAATGCATCCCTGCTTCACCCCTACATTTACTTTAATAGGTGCTGTCATATCTCCATCTTTATCATACTTAACTAAGATCTCATTTTCTCTATGCAATAATTTTGTCACCTCTAAAAGTTTATCATTCATACCTTTAGATTCCAAAAGTGCCCAAAGTATTTCTTGATTTATCAAGTCAAAAGCTGCCTTGATGTCAATAGAAGCAGTGTATATTTGTGCCTCTTTCATGACTATATATTTCTCCAGTATATATCCCAGTACAAATATATGGTCCACAGTAGATCTACCTCTTCAAAAACCAGCTTGTACTTCTGACATAATTCCATTAGTCTCTGTCCAGTAATGTATTCTTGCCAATATCAATCTAGAAAATATTTTTGGTTAATATTTAAAAGAGTAATTGGTCTATAGTTCTCCATACTCTCCATAGGGCCTTTTTTATATATAGGAATTGTTATTTCCTCTTGCCAACACTTTAGAAGCTTCATATATTTAACAATATTCCTATAAAGACAGAGTAAAAGATCTGCCCACCAATTCAGATCACTATGGTACATTTCAGCACCTATGTTATCAGTACCTGAGGCTTTGTTTTTCTTTTGTGATTTTATTGCATTTAACATTTCTTCATTTGTACAATTCAACCAGTCATTCTTATTATCTTTTTTCCTTATATGTTCTAACCTGTAAGTCCCTCCTCTAAAAAATGTTTCTTATAATAATTTGTCCAATACCCAGGTGCAATCACTGCCAATATATTATTTCTAGTAATTTTGTGCCCTGGGCCACTATTCTCCAGAAAGTCTCCCCATCTTTCTGCTTAATGGAGTCTTGTAACATACTCCATAAATCCTCCAGGTAACATTTTTTCTTTGTTACAATCAGATGTTTGTATTCTACTTTTAGATGTTTAAAGAGCAGGCACCTACTGTCAGGCACCCAGCTCCCCTCAAACATATATAATAGTAGATCAGCTCTACTGTTGAGGGGCATTAAAAATTCTATGCGCTTCCCTCTGGTTAAAAAGTTATAGCACTCCAACGTTGCACCCCCATAAAAGCAAAGCCATATCTGACACACCTCCTTTTGTGATGCCATAAAATGAATACTGAGGGTGCATGTCATTAACCTGTATGTATGCGATATGTCTATGGCATTTAGTACTATTTAGAGGTGCCATGTAGACAAATCAAAGCAGCCACTGGAGTAGCAGTCGCTGTTTACTGGAGTGGTCATTTTCATTGTTCCAAGTGGCAACTCTAAATAGTACTACACATCAATGACAAATGGCACCAATATAGATCTGTGGAGCACCCACAAGCAGCCTTCATTTTCTGACATCATAAAAGGAGGCTTGTCAGACAAGGCTTTGTTTTTATGGGGGTGCAAATTTCAGGTACTATAACTTTTTAACCAGAGGGAAGCGCATAGAATTTTTAATGTCCCTCAACAGTAGAGCAGATCTACTTGGAAATGTGCATATTTTACAAGCTGTCTGCTGGAACATTGTTAAATCTGAAAGGAATGTGAAATGAAAAGGCTTGCAGAATAGTGGTGGGAGTCAAACTTGAAAACTTAAAAACAAGAACAGAGACTGTGAAAAGACAGAAAAGAAACCAGTAACAAAGAAACCAGTTCCTGAAGAAGGGTTTAACCCAAAACGTAGAAGTTAGTACTGTATGTTACTGAAATAAAAGAAAAATTCTGAGAATCTTAAAAAAATATAGCTTTGTGGTTTAATTGGGTGAGTGGGGTGAAAGTCCAGTATTCATTTTTGTATAATTGAGCGTAAGCTTATACTGGAAATTGCCTTCTCCCCTATCTTTACTTTTCTAAAAAAATTTGTTTTATAAAATTTTTTTGAGGTACTGGCTGTACTGGAAAACTTTTTCATGAATATACATCTATCATTACATAATCAAGCACACTTAACCCCTGCTTATAGACAAAAGTGCATTTGCCTTGAGTATCACCATGGCATCTACCATTTAAAATATGCATATTTGATCTATTCATGATTTGTAATAATCTTTCTCCAGCTTTGATTTTCTTTTTATCCATAGAATTTCTCAGGGGAATAGAAAAAATATCATCTAAATTCCAATTTGTACACTTCTCTTCTATATCTGTCCCCACCCTTGCATTACAGTCGCCTGTAATCAAGAAGGTTTTACCAGTGTACTTATTCTGGAGCTCTTCCAGTAATTTAGCCAAAGTATCCAAACTAAGGCTTATGGGAGATGCCTTTGTGTCAGGTGGCAAATAAACATTTATTAGAATATTTTCCACTCTCTGCATTATTTGAATCTCAAAAGCTTGTATAAAAAAATGTTGTATCATTCCATATGCACAGACAAGTCAGCTCACCACTCATCTTAACAAAAGTACAAATACTTCCAGCAGGTCTACCAAATGTTGTCCTTCTTTTAGCATATATATATGCCAAGCCGGATAACCATCAAAATGATACCCAGCTTTATCAATCCAAGTTGCTTGTAACAAAACAATATGCATTTGTTGGAAAAGAGCAGATATTGCACTGTTTTCTAATTACAAGAAACACCTGCTATGTTCCAACTAAGAATTCTCAGATCATTTTGAACCTCTCCAGAGTCTGTATGTCAAATCGATTCTTCCTATTCTTCAGTCACCATTTCACTCTCAGTTGTTTCTTCTATATTATCCCTCTTTCCTTCTGAACCAGTTGAGTCTAAATCTACTAAGGGTAGACTCTGTGAGGTTTCCTCTAAGATCACACTATTATTTATTCTAATACCTCTCTGATGTCTCCCTCTAATTATCTTCCCAAATGTCTCTTCCTGTGAAATATTATGTTCTATTGTCGACACCGGTTTCATAAAATCTGAGATTTTCTGCTGTTTCTTATTACCACCTGTTTTTGATATATTTACTTTCTGTTTCTCAAACAATGTTTGTATTTGTGTTTCAATTTCTAAGGAGACTTCCTTCCTAAGTGGGATGGAAACATCTGCCTTTATTCCTATACTGTTGCTTTTAAGAACCAAGCATATCCATCCCTTTTCTATTCCACCATGGTATATATATGTTGTTCCTAAATCATTCCAATTGATTCTATTTCCCAATATCCCCTTGCAAATATTATAAACCACCAATTTCAAAGTCATATGATTTTCATTCTTAGCCTTTGGTATGCCTCTAAAAAAATAGTTGGAAGTCTTTCTCTAGCTTCTATCTGCTGCTCTTTCATCTTCTCCCTATCATATTTATATAATTCTGTATCATTTCCTGCTTTCCCACTGCTATTTTCACTTTGATGTTTCATAGCTTCTTCTATAAGTCTATAATTCCTACTTTTTCCATTTTCAATTATTTATATTGTCTTAACATGTTCTGTGACTTTCCCTCTATTTTTAATAATCTTTTCCTGTTCTATAGGCTCCTTCTTATTAGAATTTGATTTCATCTGCACTTCTTTTTTCCCTTCTTGTTGTCTCTTTTTATTCTGTTCCTTCCTTTTATTATGAATACCCACTACTAATGCTTGCTTTTCTTCCACTTCTTTTCTACCTATTTCCTTTGTAATCTGCCTAATTCTCTTGCTATTGACTTTTATCAGATTAGTTTCTTTCTCTTCAGGATTCTTAATTTCTTCCAGCTGCTGTAAATTATCTGTTGAACACGCTTCTTTATCTTTATTAATTTGGGAACTAATTAAGGTAGTAAAATTAATAAAAAGCTCATTATTCAACAGAATTCCGTTCCTAGTTTTGGTCAGTAGGTCCAAAATTGCTTTACTTGCCCGAAGCTATGGAGGATTTTCTGGGGCTATAGTCTGAAAAGGACTCTCCTGAGTTATGTGTGGAATATCTGGAGGAAATTCTGAAGGGGGATCAAATTTAGGTCTTAAGAAATATGGCATCAAAAAAGCCTCAGTTTCACCCAGGAAAGATCTACTTGGGCACTGATGCAAAGCATCAATCATTATTTTCCCATCCCCTTCACCATTAGGGTTCTTTTTATTCCTAACTGCTCCTTTTTGTTCATTACCCACATTTCCTTTCCAAGATAGTTCACCATGATGCACCCCTTTCCTTTCTCCTCTACCCCTAGGGACAAAGCACTAGTGCTTGGGGAACCTTCCTGACCATCAATTTCTTTCTCTAACTGTCTAATTGATTTCACAATCAGATGTTCCTCTAACAAGGCACTTTTCTCCTGTTGGACATTTATTGGGGAAGAGCTCAAGGGGAGAAGAGAAAATGTGGTGGGGAGAGAGGCACTCTCTATTCTTAGTACCTTCTTATTACCCACCAAATTCAAATGGCTTCCTGGAGCCAAAATATAACTAGTTATCTTTTTTTCATGTTTTTGGCCATTTCATCAATCTTCCCCTTGACCAGGATTTTTTTTCCTTTTATAACTAACTGGGCTAACTGCTCTTTCCTTTTTTGCAGCTCTAATCATTATCTCTGTCCTTCCAATCAAAATCGTTCTTTTATCAATCACAGAAATAAGATAGGAGCTCAGCCAAACAGTAATAAATATAGGAGAGAGTATTAGATCTACTGGCTCTCTACTTAAGTGGTTTGTATAATTATCCCAATGTCAGTGTCAGTGGCTCAGTAGGTAGCACACTCACCTCTGAGGCTGGGAGATCAGAGAGCTGTGGGTTCAGTTCCCACATCTGGCACTTGGGTTAATATCCCAGTACTGACACTGTAGTGCAGCATGAGAGGGGTGCTGCACTTCTGAGGTGCTGTCTTTTGGATGAGATGTTAAACTGAGGTCCCATCTGCCTGGATTGGTGGTAGTTCAGGTGGATATTAAAGATCCCATGGCACTTATCGAAAAGAGTAGGGGAATTTCCCTGGTGTCCTGGCCAAATTTCCCTCATTCACTAAAAATACCACCAACAACTTAATCTGGTTCGAAGTCAGTTGGCATTCATCTGTATCCCCCTCCCCCAGGTCATGCCTGAAAATAGGCAGGATTTGTCTAGTGCACTTACCCGGTCAACAAAAACTAAATATATAAATAAATAAACACAAAAGTCCACTTTAAAAAGTCCTTCATACAAATTTTTCCTCTCAATCCAGTTGTCAGCTTACTCAGAGCAGCTTCTTTCAGTAGTAGTTCATGCGGGATAGCAGAGACAAAGTATAAACATCAACAGTACCAGTTAACCAGGCGTTTTAGCTGAAAATTCAAATCAGTGGCTAAAGTCCGCAATTTAGGATAAAGTCTCACATTCATAAAAAGGAAGCTCCTTAATTGACATCTTTTCTTATATAAACTCTCAACAGGGTAGCTTCCTTGTATCCTCTCAGGCTTAACAGCCTCTTTAAATTCAATTAGATTCTCAGAAATTCCCAGATAAATCCTGAAAAGGAAGCATATACAAAATATAAGCATAAGCACTCTCTTTTTAAGACCCCAGCAGTCTAATTAAAGCTTTATGGTATCTATGATGTCAATAACTAGACAATCGGTTATAACATTTAATTCCAGCTCTCAGTTTTAACAATGATTCTTTAACTATTTAAGGTAGATACTTACATCGGTCATTAAGCTGATAGTGAGTTTGCCTTCTCCTTGCTGTTTGGAATATATAGTTTACTATAACCTCTAAAATGTACTGAGAAAAATGCATAATCATAGGCACCCGAGAATTTCCAAAGCAGAAGTAAATTTCTCTCAGGAATAAGCGGTTGTCAGCTTAACATTAGGTGTACAGGTGCAGAAAATTTTAACTCAAAATTCCGCTGCAGCAAACACTAGCAGGTCCGTTCTGCATGCCACCAACAGGAATTTGATTCAGACACGCCGTACATGCACAGAAATAGCGCTGCCCACGTGAAGAATGAGAGCCAATCAGGTGAGTAGAGTTCTGAACTGGCGCGAAACTCAAACTTATCTTTATAATATAATTTATTTTTATAAAACAAAACTAGAGAAAACTAATGCGATATTTCCTAAACCACCTGATTTAAGTAGATGAAATCAAAATAAAAACAGAAACCAGCAAAAAATAAACATAACAGATCTCTGTAATCACAAAAGTAAAAATGGAACTAAAATAAATATTAAAAGCTTGTTTTACCAAGCCCATACAGCAACACATTAAAACAAAATCAACAATTAAAAATCGTCACTGAAAATCCACTATATCGTTCCGGTATTTCCAGTGTTTCCAAAGGCCGACTGTGTTTGCAAGTTTCTTTTATATCTTTCAGTATCTCTATTAGACCCAGATCAAAGACTTTTCTTCTTATCTCTTCCCTGGAAACTGATAGATAGCCACAGCCAGCTGCCACTTTCACTGAGCAGATTCTCTTTCACTTGGCAGGCTGTCACTCACTCCTACTTCTCCGGATAGCAAAACGGACATTCAAACAAAAAAACGCTCCACAATCTCTGGGCCTAATTGGACCTGTCCACAAACCAGAATTGACTGTCTCCCTCGATATCTCCAACACAATCAAGTCGAATGGGTGGTCATGCAGTCATTCACCTCCTCACTCACGCTCCTTTATTTTATTTATTTTTTTAACTTTCTGTTTATTCTCCTCCCCTCACCCCAGAGTTGCACTTCTTCAGGAGTCACCTAGACCTACTCATGGCTTGCCTTATCTTGAATCCCTGGAGGTTCCCCCATGGAGCCATGGCTGTACCCCCAGGCGGGTACGGGGTGGGGTCCTGATGCCCCGATATCTTAAAGTATCTTCGGGTCCTCCAGTGGTCAGGCAGGCAGCTATGATTAGGGTCAGGTTGGTGCACCATCTACCTGCACTCCAGGGTGCATTTTCCTCCTGTTTTTCTCCCTACATGCAGTGTGTGCCCTGACGTCAAGGTGCCATGCACCGACATCCACCACATGTCTCGACCAGTCCCTCCTGTGACTGCAGGACTTGCCATACCTCAAACCTCTGCCCGGGGTCAGGCAAGCTGCGGACCTTGGTCCCCTCCCTCCCACTGGAAAAGACAAGCAGTCATGGGATGCTCAAGTCTTTTCCCCTGGCCGGCCCTCCTGTGGTCCAGGCTTGCTCCTGAACCTGGGTGACTGACGTCGCAAGCAGAAATCCAATCACTGCACTGGTGGACCAGCTTTCACTCTCCTTTATTTGTGTAGTCTGTATTATATTTGGTCTTGTAAAGTAAATTTCTGTTGGGAGGTATCAGGTAATCAGCTAAGTTCAGGGTTTCTTTCGTTAGTTTGCATTTCCTTTCTGTTTTCTTATGATGCCACTGGCATATTAACAAGTTGTTGATCCACTCCTCTGATAGTTGTAATACTCCCCAGGCGTCTCTACAAGGCTCTAGGAAACTGTTATTTTATGACTTCATGCAAATTCCATTGCTAGTAGACTGTTCTGCCTCAACTTATCATCTTTTGTACTATTTTCCAAATCAATGTCTGAAATGTTGCTACAGCAATGTGAAATGAGAAAATTCCAAATTTGTTGAATTTTGTGGAATATTTGAAATTTATTAACTTGGTCATAACCCAGCTGTCAATTGGGATGCAGATCTGAAATGTGGCATGATTATGTTTTGACTTTAGAACACATCATTTCAAAATTATAGGTGTTCAAAGTCTGTCATTTTATTTTTTGTGGGAAACTTCATGAACATTTTTATCTGCATGTAGCTCAGGCACCTTCAGAGCTAGAAATACAAAACTAGATACATATATAAAGGTAAAAATAACCCTTATATCTGCAAAATGTTATAGCATTTTGATGACTGCTTTATTATACTAAACTAACAAAAAATTAAATGCTGTCCAAATGTTTGACTACCTATAGCATAGCCCCCTTTAAAGCTTGATACTTAAGACCTGGTATACTTTTCCATGTTGCACATTTCTCTAAATCCTGAAACTGTGGAGAACTTTTAATAATAATTATTGAAATTAGATAGAAATAACTGAAAATTAACCCTTAGGCTGCTGACAGAATTAGAATGTGTAGGATGTCTGGACTGATAACAACAAGATGGAGAAACAAGATGGAGGATCTGGAGGCTGCCATGGTACAGTCAGACCTGGACATTGTGGCCATCACAGAGACCTGGTATAATGATAACCATGACTGGGAGATGGCCATACCCAGCTACAACATATTTAGAAGAGACAGGCATAAAGGCCATAGAGATCCAGGAGGAACAAAATGGGGGTGAGATACTGTGGGTTAAGCTGGAAAGGAAAATGGGGTCAACCATCCACACAGGGGTGGTCTACAGTCCACCAGCCCAAGAGGAAGAGACAGCTAGGAAGTTAATGCTAGCCATCCAAAGGATGGCAGACAATGGAGAGGTGGTGCTGGTTGCAGACTTTAATATTCCAGATGTGGACTGGAGCTTCCCAGCAGCAGCATCAACCAGGAGCAGATTTATCCTGGACTCCCTTCAAGGTGCCTTCCTTAAGCAACTGGTCATGGAACTAACTCAGCAGAAGGCAATACTGGACATCGTGCTCACAAACAGGGACAGTGTGATGGGATAACAGTGGGGGAGCACCTGGGGAACAGTGACCATCGGTCACTGTGGTTTGAAATCACAGAAGGAGCAGAACCAAACCACACAAAAACACGTATCCTGGATTTTAGGAGGGCAGACTTTGTAAAAATGGGGACATGCTTTAAAGAGGCTCTAATGGGAATGGGGAGGGAATCAGGGGTGGAGGAACAGTGGGCAATATTTAAAACAGGGATTACAAGAGCAACAGAATTATGCATTAAGCAGGATAGAAAGGGGAAAAGGAAGAGGAGGCCATTATGGTTTTCCAAGGAGGTAGCGGAGAACGTGAAAGCCAAAAAGATCGCATTCAGGCAATACAAAAAGATGCAGGCAGAAGGGGATAGGGAAAAGTACCAGGAGAAGTAAAGGGAGGCAGGGAGGTCAGTAAGGGAAGCCAAAGCTCAGACAAAAGAGCGCATCACAAAATCAGTGGGTAGAGGGGACAAAACCTTTTACAGGTACATAAGTGAAAAAAGAAGGGCAAAGGGATGGATAGTGAGACTGAAGGGGGAGAACAGGGACCGCGTGGAGGATGACAATAGTAAAGCTGACATACTGAACAGATATTTCTGCTTAGGAGAAGAGGAGGATAATGGGCCTGAAGGGAGTTCAAGGGGTGGGAATGGCACAGAAATGGACACAAGTCCCTTTACATGGGAAAGGATCCAAAAGGAACTTGAAAGAATAAGAGTTGATAAGGCAATGAGGCCCAGATGGGGTGCCCCCAGGGTCCTAAAGGAACTACGAGAGGTGGTGGCTGAACCTCTAGCAATCCTGTCTAGCTGATCACTGGAGACAGGGGAGGTACCCAAAGACTAGAGGACAGCAGATGTAGCCCCCTTATAGAAAAGCAGGAACAAAGAGGAAGTGGGGAACTACAGACCAGTCAGCCTGACTTCGGTAGTGGGGAAGATCATGGAAGCACTATTGAAGGAGAGGTTGGTGGAACATCTGGTTGCCAATGGACTACAGGACCCAAGGCAGCATGGTTTGATTGGGGGAGGTCATGCCAGACCAATCTCATTGAATTTTTTGACTGGATGGCAAGAGAGGTGGATCAGGGGAGGGCATTGGAAGTGGCCTATCTGGACTTCAGCAAGGCCTTTGACACTGTGCCACATAGAAGGCTGGGGTATATGGGACTGGGCAGGGCAGTAGTGTGATGGGTGGGTAATTGGCTGGGCAGCAGGACAGAGAGGGTGGTGGTAAATGGCTATCACTCCAGAAAGGAAAGAGTGACCAATGGGGTACCACAGGGATCAGTGCTGGGACCAGTCCTATTCAACATCTTCATCAATGACATTGTGCAGGACCTAGAAGGCAGAATTTCCCTGTTCGCTGATGACATGAAGCTCTGTAACAGAGTGTACATGCCAGAGGGTGTAGACAGAATGAGGAGGGATCTGCAGAAACTTGAAGAATGGCCAAGGGTTTAGCAGTTAAAATTCAATGCAAAGAAATGCAAGATAATGCATATGGGGCACAAAAACCTGGAACAACATATCAGTTGATGAGTGAGGATATAGCATGAACCAAGCAGGAAAGGAACCTTGGGGTTATCGAACATATGAACATACGAAATTGCCAGCAGAAACAGGCCTCATGGTCTATTGAGTCTGCTAGAGTGTGCAGCTATCCCCTCATCTCACAGCTGCCCCTCCCACCCCCTTCCCAGTATCCCTTCCCCTTCCCCTGTCCCAACCCCTTTTGAAACTGTCCACCATCTTACAGGACACTATCTCATTTGGTAAGGTGTTCCATTTGGCTACCACTCTTTCCGTGAAAAAATGTCTCCTCATCTCCCTCTTGAGTCTTCTCCCCTCCAATCTCAGTCCATGCCCTCTCGTGTCCCTCACCCTTCTTATCTGAAAAATCCCTTTTGTGTTGGTCTTGTTTATACCTTTCAGATACTTAAAGGTCTAGGTCATATCCCCCCTATCCCTCCTCTCCTCCAGTGAATACATATTCAGCTCTCCTAGCCTGTCCTCGTAGGGCTTGCTGTCTAATCCCTGGATCATCTTTGTGGCTCTTTGCTGCACCCCCTCCAACAATCTAATGTCCTTCTTCAGGAATGGGTGCCAGTACTGCATGCAGTGCTCCTGGTGGGGCCTGACCAATGACCTATACAAGGGCAGGATAACCTCCCTCCTTCTGGGGGATATCCCTCTTGAAATACACCCCAACATTTTGTTGGCTTTTGCTGCCGCCTTCCTGCACTGAGCAGAGTTGTTCATGCTCCCCGTTATTATCACTCCTAGGTCCTTCTCCTCTGTGGAGCTCCCAACTGTACCCCATTCAAGTGATAATCCTTCCCCTGGTTCCTGGCTCCAAAGTGTAGAACCTTGCACTTCTTGGTGCTGAACCCCAACTGCCATGTTTCCGCCCACTTCTGCAGCTTAGTTAGGTCCTCCGGCAACCCCTTCCATCCCTCCATGACATCAACCACAGCTCCCATCTTGGTATCATCTGTGAACAGACTGATCTTGCTCCAGATTTCATGTGAGATAGCTGCAATAAAAATCCTAAACAGCACCGGTTCCAGTATCGTTCCCTGTGGTACTCCACTCATCACTGCCATCGGTGATGAGAGGTTCCACCCACCACCACCCTTTACTGCCTTCCCTTTAGCCAGTTTATGATCCATTTTAGCATTTTTGGTCCCACCCCCACATATTCATTTCCTTCCCCCCCAACCTCCCATGCGGCACTGAATCAAAGGCCTTGCTGAAGTTCAAATACAGGACATCCACTGCATGGCCCTTATCCAGTTCCTGCATCACCCAGTCATAGTACTCTACAAGGTTTGTCTGGCAGGATCTGCCTGCTATAAATCTGTGATGTTGACCATTCTGGAGACTGCTTTTCTCCAAGAAGCTCACTCGCCTCTCTTTTAGTATGGACTCCATGAGCTTTCCGGCGATTGATGTAAGGCTCACTGGTCTATAGTTTCCTGGTTCATCCTTTGGGCCACTTTTGTGGATGGGCACCACATGGGCCATTCTCCTGTGGTACACATCCTTTGTCAAGGGAGGTACTGAACAGATCTGCCAGTGGCCCCACCAGGACCTCTGCCAACTCCCTTAGTACCCTAGGGTGAATGCCATCAGGTCCAGGTGCTTTGTCCACCCTTAATGCCCTCAACCCATCTAGTACCCTGCTCTCTGTAATCTCTACATCTGTTGCCCCCCACCCACCCACACACACCCCGCCTGAGGTATCTGCCCCCCTTCTCCTGCATGAATACAGAGCAGAAGTATTCATTCGGTGCCTCTGCTTGCTCTGCTCCTTTCTCCACCCACCCTCCATCCTTCTTAATCCTCACCAGCTGATCCTTTCTCTTTCTTCTCTCTCTGATGTAATGGAAAAAGTATTTTTCTCCACCTTTGATTCCCTGCTCCAGTGTCAGCTCCCTGGACACCTTGGCTGTTCTGACCAGTCTGGTAACCTCCCTGGACTTCCCCATGTACGTATCCTTATCTTAACCCCTCCCTGATTTCCTGTACTTTCAAAACACTGCCCTTTTGGCCCTCACCTCTTCCATAACCACCTGGTTAGCCAACTGGGTTTCTTTGCCCTTCACTTCTTGCTTTTCTTCCTAATGCAAGACTCTGTTGCCTCCACCAGCCCTTCCTTTATGATGTCCCATTTCTGGTCTGCATCCATGTGTGGCTGCATTCCTGCCAGGTGCCTGCCCCAAATTTCCCCCATCTTCTTAAAGTCCACCCCCCCAAACTCAATCACCCTTGTACTTGTGCCCCCTGTTTCCCTCCCCATATTGAGCATGAACCACACCGAATAGTGGTCACTGTCATCTCTGATTACCTCAAGGCAGGGTAACAGTGTGACAAGGCAGCAGGTAAAGCAAATAGGATGCTGGGATGCATAGGCAGGGGCATCACCAGCAGGAAAAGGGAGGTCATAATTCCACTTTACAAGACACTAGTGAGGTCCCACCTGGAGTACAGTGTACAGTTCTGGAGACCTTACCTACGTAAGGATATAGATAGGGTAGAGAAGGTTCAGAGGAGGGGCAACAATGATGGCACAGGGATTTCATCGCAAGTCGTATGAGGACAGCCAGAAGGACTTGAATATGTACTCCCTGGAGGAGAGGAGGGAGAGAGAGGATATGATAGAGACATACAAGTACCTAGTGGGGAGGAACAGGGTGCAGGAATATACTATTTTCAAGTGAAAAAGATGTTCCAGGACTAGAAGGCATGGGATGAAGTTGGAGGAAGGGTGATTCAGAGGAAACGTGAGGAAGAATTTCTTTACAGAAAGGGTGGTGGACAAGTGGAACACCCTGCCAGAGGAAGTGGTGGGGGCTGAAACAATCATGGGATTTAAAAATGCATGGGATAGACATAAGGGAATTCTGGAGTTCAGGGGTAAGAGGCAACAGACTTCTAGAAAAATATAAAGAGAACTTACAAGCTCAAATGGGTATACCGGGTGGGCCATAGGCCCTTATCTGCCAGCAGTGTCTATGTATCTATGTATCTCTAATATATCAGTCCACGGCACAACAAGGGTTACATTTTTGTTAAATATTTGGCCATCCGCAACTCACCCCTTCAGTATAGGACTCTGAAATTTAGTACATGTATGAAAGCCATTAGTATCTGTATACCTGCCAGATTTGGTAGCATTTGGATACATACTTTAAAACCAAACCGAAATATCTGAAAATTAAAATCTGATGAAAGTCTGTGGAGTTTTTAATTTTTTGAAATTGATTAATTTGGTCATAACTCAACCTTCCAGTGAGCTAGTGATCTGGCATTTGGCATGATAAATTGTTGAGAGGAATTCTAATGACCTGCCAAAGATTATGACATTATGTTACACTATCTCAAAATGATCAGTGCTCAAAGTCTGTCATTTTATTTTTTGGGGGAAATTTCATGAAAATATTTATCTGAATATAACCCAGACACATTTGGAGCTAGAAATCTGATCTGGGTACATATATAAATGTAGTAATAACCCGTATACCCCCAAATTGTATAACATTTCAATGAATGCGTTCAAAATGATACAAAACTAAAATCTAAATAATGGCAAAATGTTTGGCTACCTATAGAACAGCCCCCTTTAAAGCTTGATACTTAAAACCTGATACACTTTCCCATGTTGCAAATTTCTGTAAATCCTGACACTGTAGAGAAATTTGGATAAGAATGTTTGAAATTAGATGGAAATAACTGAAAATAAAATTTTCATTAAATATTTTATCATCCATAACTCAGCTCACTTTTAATCTAGGACTCTGAGATTTGGAATATGTATGCAGGCCGTCAGTACCTTTACACCTGTTAACTTTAGTATCTTTTGGATACATACTGTAAACTCTTGACCACAATAGCTGAAACTTAAAATTTGGCAAAATTCTGCAGAATCTTCATGCAAATTCCACAAAATACCACAGAATCAGAATGGTAATTCTGCTGGCATTTTACCTGTGTTATTTTATATTCTGCACTGATCTAACAGGTGCTTAGCAATGACAGATTCAGATTGTTTAATTTTTCTTGTTCTATAGTACTAGTCTGTTCACAATTGTTCACATCTGAAGTGGCTTGTAGTTGTAGATAACGATACAACTGCTCTACTTCTGAAAATGTTAGTAACTGTAGGTCATTTGAATCATGGCAATGATCCCTTTCTGAGTTTTGCTGTAATGGCATGTCTTTTCCACGATGTGAATTCTCTGCTTGAGTAAATGGTTCAGATTTGTGATCAATAGCTAGATACTTGTTGTCCAATTCTGTGAGTGGGTCTGACTCCAAATAACCACTGTCATTTACGCCGTCATTATCTCCTTCCTAAAATAACAAAGGCATATTTTGTTTAGTTTGCTAGCTGTAAAGTAAAATGTTACTTGAATGAAACATGTATGTCTGACCATTATTAGCAATATACTTCCTTGTCCCCAGATCCCCTTCCCAATGAAGACATGGACCACTGTCTTGTGGGTGCTCAGTTGGCAGTTAATTTAATACAATCCTTTTATACCTCTATAGCATTTCTTCATCATATATTTATATCATCTCTGTAATTATCCCATATTTACAAACAACAACAAACACTTCCATTATCTTCTCCCCCCCTCAGATGTACATCTGGGGGCTGATCTCTTTATTCTCTGGTTGGGTACGTGTATACACCCATACCCCTCTCCTGTCTTGTGTTGTTCTGCAGCCCTCTGGGTCTGATTATCCCACCTTACCTCCCTCCCTCCTCCCACTTCTGTTCTTCCACTAGCCCACCTTCCACTTGCGCTGAATGGTGAGCTTCCCCATATCTTTTTGGGCATCCCCCCTCCTTTATTGTTTTTTTTTTTTTTTTTTCTTCAAGCTTACCTGCCTCTCTTTCAGCCATAGTTCTATAACATTCTCTGTCTCGGAATTAAACATATCCAATCTCATGACTGAAACATGAACCCCATCCCCTCTATAATATTCATCTAGCCCAATAGTTCTCAGACTTTGTCACAGTGAGCCTCCCCAAATCCATGGAAACATTTTGAGCCTCCCCAAAAATTGAAATAATCTTGGGCCTCCCAAGAAAAACAACATACTGTACTTTGCATGATACACCATGAATAAATTGAAACCCTTTGAGTGCTTGGCTCACATTCAGTTCTTTGTCTTATACTGACATGCAGCCTTTGAAAATGAGCTCTGTGCTCAAAGGTGTTATCTAAATAAAAAACAAACAAAAAATATATTATTCAGCTTACTGTAACACCCCCCATACACACACACAGGCCCATACCATACTCTATTTTCATCCTTGAACCATTGTTACCCTTGTTGCAGTACCTCCATGGGTCAGACTACTTTCTCTGTTTCCTCTCTATGTGAAATAATCTTCCTAATACTTTGCCTCTCCCATCCTTCCCTGCTCTAAGCAACTTCTCAGGGATTACTTGCTCCTTCCTGCTATTGCTGTGCTTCTTGCTCAACCCTGGTATTTAGGCTGTTCTGACTCAGGCTGCAATTGATCAATTACCACCACTCATTATTAGTTCATTGTTCAGTATTTGTTTGCTATTGGTTATTGTGTATTTTTGATCTGTTTTACAGTTGTCCTTTGAAATGTATTCACTCCCACCTTTCCTGGGTGCACCTGAAATTAGCCTTCATTCATCTTCCTTGTCACCTATTAGTAAATAAATACATCAAATTCACCTACTATTATCCTCTTTCAGTTTGCATAATCTCTTCACACAAAATATATAAAACTCAATATTTAAATACAGTACTTTTTTCAGACTTGCTTGAGCCTCCCCTGGAACAGGTTGGGGCCTCCCCAGGGAGGCTGGCCTCACCATTTGAGAACCCATGAATTCTAGCCTTTCTTCTATACCCCCTTTTATGACCCTACCTCCTGCTGCCACGAACAGGGCGCCTACCAGTTGGTTTATCCACTGCCTTGCTCTCTCTATGGTCTTATGGCTGTGCGCATGATGCCACACCAGCCTAGGGACCATCTCAGACCATACCAGGGTGACGGCAGACCACTACTCCTTTATCTTTTCAATGTCCACTTTTATTTAATAAAAAATGTCCAGCCACGGTCTGGTCCCCAGACCCTTTCCTCCCAGATGAATTATGACCATATCTGGTCTCGGGTTCTCCTCCCTCATCTCGTGTAGGAGTGGCAGCAGCTGGGCTAAACATATTCCCCGGAATCCTCTCCAGGTCCCTAAAAACTCAATACTTCAGCTTGGGCCATCCATCTTGTCCACTGTCAAAAGCACTCCTAATTCTCAACACATCTTCCCAAAACTGCCTAGCATTCTTTCGGTCTCTTCCTTCCCCTCCCCAATTAAGAGGAAATCATCCAGATAATGGATGACTGACCGATACCCATATTTTTCTTGAAATACCCACTGCAACCACATGCTAAACATCTCAAATGTAGCACATACAGTGGAGCAACCCATTGGCATTGCTTTGTCAAAATAATACTGCCCCTACCTGAAAACCTAATAAATCCAAATCCTCAGGCCTCTCTGGCAACAACTTGAAAGCTGACTCAATATCTGTTTTTGCTAACCAGGCCCCTGGGGTTACTCTTATTAAACATATGGCTTCTTCTAGCGTGGCATGTATGACTTTGTTATCCTGCTCATGAATGTGATCATTCACCGACTCCCATTCTGGGTTCAACAGATGATGTATTACCCTGAATTCACCAGCCTGCTTCTTTGGTACCAAACCCAATGGGGATACCCTCAAGTTGTGCAAAGGGGGTGTGGTGAATGGGCCTTCAACTCTGCCTGCCTCCACCTCTTTTCTTATTTTCTTTTCTAACAGGTCTTCTTTTCCCTTGATTAAACTCAAGTTTTTAGACTTTGTCCCTACATGTTTTCCCTGAAACTGTAGACTGAAACCCCTTTTAAATCCCTCCGTTAATCTTTTAGCTGCTTCCCTATCGGGGTAATATCTAACCTATTCTGCCAAGACATGTGCTCTTATTGGGGTTTTTGCCAATCCAAATGTCCGTGTGCTGCCCTCTTCAGCTGTCCTGCTGAGCCCCATACTGTCCCTGCCCCCTCCATCCCCTCCACCCCTTCCCCTGCCCCCTTCCCCAAGTTTGCCCTCTGGAACCTAAATGACTGGACTGAAAGAACTGATTGTAGAAACTAATGCTATTGCTCTTGTCCCAAAAGTCCTACACTTTGAAACTGGAGGAGTACTTCCAGATTTTGAACAGGCATGTCTGAAATGACAATGAGACCAGGAGCAATACGCCCTGTTGTAGCCCCAACAACACTTTTGCATGGTCCCTGTCTTCTCCCCTTCTCCCTCACTGCCGCTTGCCCCGTTAATGTCTCCAGTCACAAATCTATCTGCCTCATGTCCCATCTTATATCCCCAAAGTGTGCCATATGCTTCCTAAACTTCTCGTTATATCATATCCAACTGTGACCATTCCTTGCTTTATGTGCATTTTTTACAATCAAAAAATAGGCCAATAAGGGGATGGCTAACTCTGGCTTCTTCTCAGTGGCAATAGCTGTATAATATGTGAATCCAGTGGACCATGCATCCCATGTTTTCCCTTTCAGAGACTTCTCTTCCTCCCCTTTTCCCAACAGTACCACTGCTGCCGCCATATCTTTCTTGTGAAAACTGTCTTTCTCTTCATACTTATCTATGGCATATAAATTGGCTAACGCAAACACATCAACATATTTACCTCTCCAAATTTTTTCTTTTGTTGCCAATGGCACATGATCCCTTATTCTCACCCCAGTGCCTCATCTCTAATCCCCCCACTATAGCCTTTATTGCCTCTGCTTCCCCACATTGGGTTCCTCCCCTTTTCCCCTCTTATTCTCCCCCAACACCTTCTCCAACTGGCCCATCCCATTATCCCCCATGGAGCTTACCATCTGCTCCACATACTCTTTAATGCTACTCAACAGTGCAAGATCCACATTACCTGTTTTTTGGGGTTCCAGGACTGGGACCAGACCAGGAGCTATTGGGGTCCCTAGAATGCTGTTGTCAGGAGGAAAGGGATCAGCTGGTGGAGCTGGCAGTGCAGACACACCTCTGGGGGCCAAAGGTACCAGCGGGGTTGATGGGGGAATGGATGCAGGGCAGGTTCGGGTATGGGTTCTGGGATCAGTGCCGGAGGAGGGATAGGGTCAACAGGTTCCAGGGCCCATGGTGGCACCTGATCCACAGGCTTTGGGACTGGAAAAGCCCCCAGGGTTTTTTTATTGCTCTCCCCTCCTCACCCTTTCACTGCCTTCTGTTTTTCCCATGCCCTTTCTGGTCCCCCTCAGTGCTTCCCAATATCTTGTTTGTTTTTTCAACCAGCTCCATAATGGCTCTCTAAGTGTCTTCCTTGGTGGCTCTTGTTTTTCCTGGGTGCTATGCTGTCCATATCACTCCTAGACAGCTGGAAAACAATTGCAAGAGAACTTTTAATATTGTCAGCAATCTGTCCATCAGCAGTTCCCTTCTGCACTTGTTCTCACTCTTTGTTTATTTTTATATTATATATATATTTTTAAACGACCATCTGTATTTTTGGGGGGTCTTAGGCCAAAGCTTTTCCTTATTGATTTTCATAGGGCAGTGATCTATTTGGCTATGAATTGAGATCAGAATGCTTTAAAACACTGGGCTATTCCTCTGCCTTTGCATTCAATAAACTTTCCACAATACGCATGCACACTCCATTAATAATCCTTTCCCAAATTCTCCTTGTATCTAAAGCTAATTTTAAATACCCTGCTGCCCTGCTACAGGATATCAGAGTAGACAAAGGCCCCCATTCATAGCACAGCCACTTTGAGCTAAGATGGTGGCCACTACATGGTTGCCTCTGTGTCTAAGATGGCAGCCATCATGCGGTCACAAACACACAGCCCTAAGATGGTAGCCCGCCATGTGGCTGTGGGCATATCTTCCTGGGAGCGATCATCCTGCCATGTCTCCTACTTTTGTTCTTGCCTCCTGAAGCGACCGAGTGCCCTACAAAATGAACAAAGTCCCCCCTTTCCCTGCAAATGCCACAAACACCTCGTGGCCAAGCAGCTGAAAAAAAAATACCCAGACCAAGGTGGCTTCCCTAAGGCAGCATTTCCACCTACAGATGGCCTCCACGCTGTTGGCCTATCTGCCACAGCCCTCTTAATCACTGCCGCCCCAAACGCTCTCGGTCCAGGCTTCTTTTTAATTTTTTGTTATTTATTTAAACCCACTTGGGTTAACTCATGATCTGGCTCCTCACAAACTATTAGCAGCCGCCCTAGTTCTTCTGCTCAGATTGTCGGAATGGGAGCTCCAACCTTATGCCCCCAACAAACAGCGCTCAACGTGCAAAGCCACACCAGGGGTCTGACCACTGGGAAAACAGCACAATTAAAAGAATCCACTGAAAAAGACCTCCCATAGTCTTTAAAAGTGGCTCTGCACCCACCTGGGCATAGACGCTATCCTCAGCCAGGCAGTCACAACTACCAGCTCTCACACCAACAAACTAAATATAAGTCTAACAACAAATGTTCCAACTCATCTGCACCATAGTCTTTGGTAGCTGCTCTGCCTCCATGTGCTTTTTAGAAAAATATCCTGCAATACTTGATATACTGCACCGTTCACTAAACTTACAGAAATTCTTGCTTCCAAACAAACTTGCCCTATCAAAGCAGGCTGTATCTGAACACACACTCAACAATAAACTCCTAACAATGTCCTTTTTTTTTAAACTTACCTCTCTAGCCAGCATTCTTACCAACCAATGCTGAAGAACTCCAATTGGTCTCCAAAATTGCCAACTGATGTGCTTCCCTGTATAGTTTACGGAAAGCAAAATTAAGAGGCTCCTTCTCTCTTGCCTGCCTCTTATAAACCTGAAATGCTCAACCCCTCTTTCTTTTTCCAGTAAATCCACTAGATCCACCTCATCATGATGTCACCATGATGCCAATGCCACCCAACCCCCTTTGTGAGGTCATCCTGATCCCTCCCTCTTTTGATTATCCTGCTTCCAGCTTCATCTTCCCTAACCACCTCACTATATTGCAATTTGGACCTACTATAACACTATCCAATGATATGTCCTCTTTTTGATAGACGCTTTCAAAGTATTTATTAAACATATCTGTTATCTCTTAATAGTCACTTACAACCCTCTACCCCTCTGTCAAGGGTCCAATGCTATTATTTTGTGATTTTATATTGCCTATATAGTTGTAAAAAGCTTTTTTATTGTCTGCTACTTTATTTATAAGTCAATGTTCCTTATCTATTTTAACTATTTTTAATTGCTTTTTTTGGGCATCTGAAGTTTTCCTTTATACCTTTTTTACAGTCCTCTGTACCTTCCCTTCTGAATTTCCTATATAGCCTGTTTTTGGACTTTATTAGCTTATGTATCTTATGATTACACCAGGGTGGGATTTTCCCTTTTGTGTTGTATTTATTTGATGTAGGTATATGCTGTTTGACAACCTCTAACAGAAATGTTTTAAATACATCCCACATTTGGTGGATATCTAGGTTGACAAATGCCCTTTCCCAATCCAAGTTGTTGATTAGACTTCTTATCACATTGTAGTTAGCTAGATCATATCTAGTTACCTTGGTAACACCAGGTTTTGGGGGCAGATTTGTTGACATAGTAAATTCGATCATATTGCGGTTGCTTCCCATTAAAGGTTCTCTCACTTTACAATTATTAATAATATCATCCATATTACTAAGCACTAGATCAAGGGTATTTTCCCCTCTAGTACTATCTGACACATAGTTACAAACTGTCAGGGAGTCTAAGGCATCAAGAAAGTTTGCTTCAGGTGTAGTAGACGCACTCCATGAACCCCTATCTATTCCTGGGAAATTAAAATCACCTAGGATTAATAACCTTTTTCCGGTATCTAAATTGGTATGGTTGTTTATAAAATCACTTGTCCTATTGGGGGCCAGAGATGGGGGTCTATAACAGACTAACATTTTTATTTGCTTTTCCTGGTGTGGTGCCAGTCTCATCAATAAATGTTCAAAATCAGGCTCCTGAGGCAGTTGAATTTCAAATGCTTCTATATCGTTCTTTACGTATAATGCTACCCCACCCCCTGTTCTATCTAATCTGTCCCTTCTAAATAGCTGGTAGCCCTTTATGTTTGCACCCCATGTATCTTGCTTCCACCATGTCTCAGTGATTGAACACAATGCAATGCTGTCTTTGTGAAGGATCAGCTCTAATTCCTTCATTTTATAATGTTTTAAGCTTCTAGTGTTTAGTAGTAGAACCTTCCAATCAGTAATTGATCTTTTAGTGTAATTTGTAGGTTGTGTTCCTTGGATTTGCCCCCCCCCCACCTCGTGGTTAGTTTAAAACCTGAGCTAGTGTGTTATTCAATCTACTTGCGAACACCCTTGTGCCTATATTATTTAGGTGTAACCCATCATTCACATACAGTCTATTGGCATTTTCATACCTGTGCCAGTGATCCAAATACGTGAAGTTCTCCCTGGCACTCCACCTACATAGCCAATCATTAAACATTAGGATTTCCTTTGTTTTATATGAACCAGCAAGTGGTATGGGCAAAATCCCAGATATTATTAGGGAACATTTTCTCCTCTTAAGCTCAGCTCCCAGTGCCTCAAGTTTCTCTGGACATTAATTACATCCCTTCTGCCAACATCGTTTATACTTACATGGAGAAGTACCAGTGGTTCTTTAATATTTTCCAGTAACCCTGGGCGAAGCCTGTTCATGTCTGCTATGCCAGCCCCTGGTAAACAAGAAACCATGGTCTGTTCCTTTCTATCTTTTCATATGATCCTATCTATGGAGTGCATGATGGAATCACCTATTACTACAATGTCCCTGTTTTAGACATTTTGACACTCAGGGTTTTTTTTTTTTGCCTCACCCTGTTGCACTGAGGGGTCAGCTGACTGGGGAATGGGGTGGTGGATATCATTGGTACCGGGTACCTCAGAAAGTATTGAATCCATGGGTAATGGCTTGTGAACATTTCTATCACTGTTACCTATTACCCTCTCTTTTGCTTGTTCGCTCTGACCCTCATAATTATTGGATGTCCCACTACTTGTAGGTTCTATTTCTCTCTCTCTTGATGAGGACTATCTTCCAACTCCAAACCTAAACTGCTGTATCTGTTTGTTGTATTTATAGGTGGGATACAATCCCTTCTTTTTTTCTTGGGGTCTTTTGATACAAAGCACCAGTCATTTTCTGATTGGCTGTCTATGTCAGAGTCCATGTGCATAGACTTCCTTTTATCATGCTGTGGCCTAGTAATCTCATATAATTTGTGAGTTTTCTCCTTTTCCTATAACAATCTCCTAGTGTCATTTACAAATTGCTTTATATTGTCAATGCCTGCCTGTATTTGCTTTTGCTCCTCCATGCTGTTAATTCTTTTTTGTAGTTCACATATCTTATTACAGTTCTTGCATGTTTCCCCCTCCATATGCTCTCCCCGACCTAACTTACTACAGATTGTGTATAGATACCATACTCTGCCCCTATTTATGTTCAATATCATTGCATGTCCACATACCTTAGGGTGATATGTTAACCCCCCTCTCCCCTCTTCTTCTGCTAACATGGCAGACACACCTAGAGCCTTAGCTGTGTCGCCTTTGCTGGGCTTGCTGGTGCTGGGCTTGCTGGTGCTCGCTATGTCCATGTTTAAAAAGTATCCCAACTGGAAATTATTGCTTGCATCATTTTTGCAGTGCTTCTTGTAGTCACCATCACCCACCCCCGGCCACACCTGTAAATAAGTTTTCCTTCAGTGTATGTTTTGCAATCAACAATAGACAATGAACAATTAGTTTTCATTATCTAATCAATGGCATATATCACTCCCCTACTGTGTACATAATTATATTTAAATATGCTGAATGAATCATTCACATACCTGGGACTGTCTAGTACAGTGTGCCCTGCAAGCCCATTGGTCCACACAGGGGACCAATGGGCTTACAGCCCATACTGTACCTGTCATTCGGAGGGCGGCTGGGATATATGTGGGCAGGATGCAGCCGCCTGCCAATGACGGGGGGGTAGCGGGGTGGGCAAGAGGTCCTATGTGAGTGGGAGGGTTGGGGGAGCCACTGGATCACCAGGGACGTTCGTGTGGGTGTTGAACCATGACTGGGGACTCAGGAGGGAGGGTGGTCCATTAGACTACCAGAGAATGTTGTAATTGACATTTACTGTGATCACAGCAATGGGTGGGGGGGTTCTACTAGACCACCAGGGACGGTCATGTATGATATGTATTGGAAGCGGGGACTTGGGGGCCATTAGACTACCAGGAGTTTTGTATATACATCTGCCACGCGATCGCTGGCTACAGGCGGGGGCTGGGTCAGTGTCTGCTTGTGGACGGTGTTCTGTGGGCAGGTGGCCACCTAGGCTGGCTGCTGTAAGCAGTCTACAACAAGAGTCTCTCCTTTGGGTGGCCAGGAGTTGTGCTCTGTTCTGCAAGGGCTCAACTTTGAGCCCCCATATGTGGCACATGCAGGGTTGCACCAGAGATGGCGCCTGCACATCCCGGCTGAATATCGGATGTGCCGACATGCATGGGCACGCCCCTGCATCTGCGCTTGCATACCATTACATTGTGCCCCAGCACATTGGGCAGCTGCGCTACCGGCAGCGTTTTCAATATCTCACCGGGTGCATGCGGGCTGCGTGCTGTGCATCTCTGTTGTGCCAGGCACAACCCATTTGAATATCTGGGTCGAAATGTAAAGATGTAATGCACATACCTGTACTTATATTCCCATACAGTAAAAAAGCCTTTCAATCATCACCAGTGTCAGATTAACAGACTGGCTTTTAGTTACAGTGTTACATTGTGATAAGCCTCTGTACCACATCAACATAGCCAGTCCCACAGATGTCCATTCACACTAGTACTTGTGCTAATACACTTTATCTAGTCCCTTAATTATTAAAACTGAACACCCACAGCCAGCCGAAAATCATTCATGTAACTCACTCATACCTGAAGTAACCGAAATCACCCAGTCAACAAAATGGTATCATACCCACAGCAGTGCACTATTACTGATTAATTACCTTAAAATTACAGTAATTATTGACTGTGATTACAGTATAAGAGGGCTGGGGTGGGCTAGATGATGCTCTGGTTTTGGTTCAGCTACTTTTACCACCTAAACCACTCTATAAGAAGCAGCCCCCTACCTCCCAAACTTTGGTAGCAGTTTACAATTTAAAAATTGACTACAAATCATATACCAAGATGCAAAAAAATGACACATCAAAAGCTGAGCTCTTACACCAGCCAAACAATATTCATGTAACTCACTCATGCCCAAAGTAACTGAAATTACCCAGTCAACAAAATGGTAACATACCATAGGACCGCAGGATCATCTGCCCTGCCCGTAGCGGAGCAGCTGGCCAGACCAAGCTACTGCCCCCAGACACAAGCCACAGGTGCGCCCACTCCATGGCTGCTGCTTGAATACCAGTGCTGTTCTCCACAACACTCCCAATTGGCTGGCCTCTAGGACTGCTCATTGCTGATTGGTGCCTGCTTCTGGCGGCTATTTTTCCATTCATTCTAAACTTTCTTTTCTATATTTTGGACTTTGTGCCTCAATTTTACCACAATTTTGTGTAAAATAGTTTTGTATTTATGTTTAACAAGTGATTACAGCTCATTTTAAGATCTCTTTTATAGTAGTGTTAAGCTAAGTTTTTCTTTGCTCTCTATCCTCATTTTCTCTGCCTGTGCCTTCTCCCTCAGCCCTCCTTTGTCCTTCAAATTTCCCCTATTATCTACCTAAATGCCATGCTCATTTCATCTATTTTACTCTCCTCCAAGCCCTCCACCTAGATACATAGATACATAGACAGTGTCGGCAGATAAGGGCCTATGGCCCACCCAGTCTGTCCATTTGAGCTTGTACCTCTTTGTCTTTCTCTAGCAACCCCTACCCACAACTCCCAGTCCCCTGTCATGACTCTGTCTCTTTGACTGTCTGCCCCCCCACCCATCAATCCTGACCTTAACTAATACCCTCTTCTCTCTTTCTTCCCTCTCCAGCAGGAGGCTCGACCTGGGTGCTCCATCGACCTCAGAATTGTCTGCCTTGCCCGCAGTGGAGCAGCTGGCCAGACCAAGCCACAGCCCCCACTTCTGCACCCAGACCAAGCCACAGGTATGCCCCCTCCATGACTGCTGCTTGAAAACCAGTGCCATTCTCCACAACACTCCAGATTGGCTGGCCTCTAGGACTGATTATCGCTGATTGGTGCCTGCTTCTGTTGGCTCTTTTTCTATTCTTTCTAAACTTTCTACTCTATATTTTGGACTTTGTGCCTGGATTTTACCACAGTTTTGTGTAAAATAGTTGTGTATTTATGTTTAGCAAGTGATTACAACTCATTTTACGATCTCTTGTATAGTAGAGTGTTAAGCTAAGTTTTTTCTTCTCAATCCTCATTCTCTCTGCCTGTGCCTTCTCCCTAAGCCCTCCTTTGTCCTTCAAATTGCCCTTATTATCTACCTAAATGCCATGCTCATTTCACCTATTTTACTCTCCTCCAAGCCCCCCCACCTCTTAGCCCTCCACCTCTAGCAACCCCCCCACAACTCCCAGCCACCTGCCATGACTCTGTCTCTTTGACTGTTTGCCTCCCCGCCCACCGATCCTGACCTTAACTAATACCCTCTTCTCTCTTTTTTCCCTCTCCAGCAGGAAGCCCAACCTGGGTGCTCCCTCGACTGCAGGATTGTCTGCCTTGCCCATAGCAGAGTGGCTGACCAGACCAAGCCACTGCCCCTGCTCCTGCAGCCGGACACAAGCCACAGGAATGACTGCTCCATGGCTGCTGCTTGAAAACCAGCGCCGTTCTACAAAATGCTTCTGAATGGCTGGCCTCTAGGACTGCTCATCGCTGATTGGTGCCTGCTTCTGGCAGCTATTTTTCTATTCTTTCTAAACTTTCTACTCTATATTTTGTACTTCGTACCTGGATTTTACCACAGTTTTGTGTAAAATAGTTTTGTATCTATGTTTAGCTAGTGATTACAGCTCATTTTAAGATCTCTTGTATAGTAGAGTGTTAAGCTAAGTTGTTTTTGTTTTGCTCTCGATCCTCATTCTCTCTACCTGAACCTTCTCCCTAAGCCCTCCTTTGTCCTGCAAATTCCCCTATTATCTACCTAAATGCCATGCTCATTTCACCTATTTTACTCTCCTCCAAGCCCTCCACTTCTTAGCCCTCCACCTCTTTGTCTTTCTCTAGCAACCCCCACAACTCCCAGCCCCCTGCTGTAACTCTGTCTCTTTGACTGTCTGCCCCCCACCCACCAATCCTGACCTTATCTAATACCCTCTTCTCTCTTTCTTCCCTCTCCAGCAGGAGGCCCGACCCTGGCGCTCCCTCATTAGCAGGATCGTCTGCCTTGCCCGTAGTGAAGTGGCTGGCCAGACCAAGCCACCGCCCCGCCCCCGCTCCTGCTCCCGGATACAAGCAAGAGGTATGCCCGCTCCATAGCTGCTGCTTGAAAATCAGCACTGTTCTCCACAATGGTCCTGACTGGCTGGCCTCTAGGACTGCTCATCGCTGACTGGTGCCTGCTTATGGTGGCTATTTTTCTATTCTTTCTAAACTTTCTGCTCTATATTTTGTCCCACCCACAATGACCCCGGCCTCTATTAAATACACCTCAGCTCCTCCCCTCTTACCTTCACCCATCCCAATTGGGCCAATGTTGTAATCCTTCTATTCCTAACCCAACCTATCCACAACCTCTGTATCTCCACACCCATTTTGCTGTTATTACTCTTTGCTGCCATTGAATCTCTCTGCAATCATCTCTCTCTCTGCTATCACTGAACTTACCCTCAAAACCTTTCCTCTCTTCCTGGCCCCTCATTGCTGAGCCACCTCCTCTGAACCTCACCTGACTAGCTGTCCAACATTAACCCTCTCAGTAGGCCTCCTTGATTTTTACCTCTCTTCAGGCTCTTGCCCTGACCACCCTAGTACCTTGTCCTTGCAACAACAATGTTTTTACCCTCAATCTTGCTGCTCTTGCTTTACCTGGCAGTGCTGACTTCCCCCAATAGTACTGCTTTTATGAGTTCCTCATAACCTACTGTTGGTTACCTTAATGAAAATCCCCAGTACATGTTTGGAATGGCTACCTGTAGTCATAACATGAATTGCTGTAACGTCAATTACCAAATTCTACAACACACAAGTCTGCTCCTGCATCCGAGGTTGACGTTATCCACTCACTATTGCTCCTCATTCTTATTATCAAGTGTTCAGTCAGTTCAGACTGCAGCTAGTGAAGAGCACAAAGGGAAAAGGGTACATTTGCTTCACAGCAGATGCCTTAAGGAACTACTAAGGTGTTTAATACTGCTTCTCCTGCTTATGTCAGGCAACATACATCCCAATCCTGGCCCATCTCTGTCCAGACCTAGTGATATAAGCAGAACTGGGACTCTCACACTAGCTAGCATTAACATTTGCAAGCTGCTCAAAAAACTCAATGTCCTTACTGCCTGGACTTCCCAGCACAGCCCAGACATCCTATCAATGATTGAGACATGGCTTTCACCAATGATCCCTGATGCCGCAGTTGCAGTTCCAGGGTGTACTGTCTTCAGGCAGGATAGATTATCTAAAAAAGGGAGTGACTGTGCCCTATATCTGAAAGACTCTTTACAGGGGCATGCTCTGCCCTTGCCTAATACTGGTAATGAACTACAGGTCCTAGCAATCAAGACTCTGCTCAGAGCCCACAATAAGGCCCTGATGATAGCATCAGTTTACATCCCACCCAAATTGACTTCATCAAGCCTGAACCCATTCCTAACCTGCATCAATAGCTTGAAACACAACTTGTATGTTATAATGCTAGGGGATTTAAATGTGAACTGGCTCTCCCCAAGTGCAAATAACTATAAGGATGCCTTATCAGCGTCAAATTTCTCTCAGCTCATTACCTCACCTACAAGGTTCAACTACAGAACCAGGATAAGCACTTTACCAGACTGGGTGCTTATAAACCATTCAGACCATATCTCCATGCTGAAGTCCTTCCCGATTCTATAAGTGACCACTCCGCTGTCTTGTGCCTATGGTCAAATAAATTCAACAAACCCCTGGCGAAAACTGTCAATAGTAGGATCCTCACCCAAGGGCACCTTGAGCTGTTAAAATAGATTCTAAGACAACAAGATTGGTCCCTAATTGATACTGCCACTGATATAGACCCTGCTCTGGAATACTTCATCTCCCAGTTCAATGCAGTATGTGATGTCCATGCCCCATTCAAGAAGTGAAAAATTAAGGGTCTTGACAATCCCCAGATTACTGGTGATCTCCTGGAAAAAATGAAGTTACAGGACCATCTCTGGAACTGGGCAAGAGCTACTGGTAGTCCAGAAGACAGCAGGATGTATAAAACAGCGAAGAACACCTGTACCAAAGCCATTTGCTCAGAAAAAGCCAGCTATTATATCCAACTCCTGGAAAGATGGAAGGAAATTTTGGAGCAGCCTATTGGATTCACAGGAAAGACTCCAAAATGGCACCTACCATGTTAAACGTACATAGCTCCACCATCCCAGACCCCTCCACAATTGCCAATACTTTCCATCTGGCATTCACTGATCTTAGTCATGTGTTACCCTCTAATTTCTTTGATCAAAACTCCATGTCGACTAGTCATGGTGAACCTGATAAGAAGCTGGAGCATCCACATTTCTATTTCAAGGCTATCACTGAATGTGAAGCCAAAAAATACCTACTCAAGGTATTTGGAAAAACCAGAAGTAGTGGTGACTCTCTTGACTTGAAGCTCATAGCCCTCACCCTTGATGCTGTCTTGGCCTCCCTAATCAAGATTATCAACCATTCCCTTATGTTCTCCCAGTTCCCTGTCAAGTGGACGTCTGCCCTGGTGGCCCCAATCCACAAGAATGGAGACAGCGCACAACAAGGAAACTACAGGCCTATCTCCATCCTCCCTCCCCTATCCAAAGCATTAGAAAAAAAATTGTTGCAGACCAACTGGTAGAGTACATGGAAAAATACAACCTGCAATGCCCACAGCCTCATGGCTTTCATAAAGGTCATAGTACCACCACTGCTCTCATTGAATTTACGGGCTACATTCACCATGCACTTGACCAAGGACAACTTGCCAACGCCACCTTCATTGACCTGTCAAAGTCTTTTGATACGGTCAACTATCCATTACTAACTGAATAGCTTGCTGACCTAGGGCTGTCCCATGACACCCTAAGGTGGTTTAATAGCTATCTCTCTGACCGCACACAACAGGTTAAGATTGGAGACATCCTCTCCATCAAACAGCCTGTTCAGTCAGGCATCCCCCAAGTCTGGGGCCCTTGCTATTCAGCATTTTTTTGAACAAATTCCCTGCCTCTAGTCATGAACATATCCTCCTGTACACAGATGATGTGGTAATTTTCACAAAGAATCCCGATCCCTCTCATTTGCAGCACCGCCTTCAGGAAAGATTCACAGATGTAGAGGCATGGTTTGTCTCACAGAAACTAGTGCTCAATTGCAAATACTAAGATTATGCTATTCCATGGCACACATAATAAAAATAAAAACAAACAGCTGACAGTGAGAAACAGCGTGGGTGTCGTCTTAGACCAGATGCAAACTTTCAAGTACCTTGGTGTGACCCTGGATAGTACTGTGTCATCCTCCAGTCATATCGATATGGTTGCCAAATCTGTGAATATCTATATTGCCTGCTTTGCAGACATAAGCACTGCCTGACTCCTGAAGCACTTAAGCTAGCAATGCAAAGTGTGATTGTCTCGCTCATAGACTACGGGCTCGTTACCTATGGAGCTGCCTCTGTTTCTGCCTCACAGTGGGTCACCATTGCTCTGAAGAAGGCCTGCAGATTACTGACTGGTGCTGCCCATGGCACGCACACCTGTGACCTCTATAAGCAGGCTAACTGGCTACAACTTCAGTGAAGAATCACTTACCAAACCTGCCTGGTAGTAAAAAAGGCATCCCTTGGTCTTATGCCCCCAGGGGTGCAGAATCTCCTCAGTCCAGCCTACAGCACTTGCCTCACCAGAAGCTCTGATAACTCTACTCTACTTGTCCCCTGTTGTGACACCTCTCAAGGCCAGCGGTCATTTGCTGGCAGAGCCCCTAAATTATTCCATTAGCTTGGCTGAGAAGTCACCAGTTTAGCCACTCTTGGCCTATTCAAATGCAATCTTCATCAGACCATTGTGACTCGGGCCTCATGTGACTGCTTCACATAAAATCCCATGCTAGGACTCCTGTTATCCCATGATCCCCCTTTCTCTGTTTTTCTTTGTTTCTACCCCTTCTAACAATCCATCCCCCTATTTTCTTTTCCCATCACCTTCTTCTTCTTTTCTCAGTCCCATCCCTTGCTCTCTTTCCCACTGCACCCCCCTTTCCACTCCCCCCATCCACTAATCCCAGGTTCCTAAATGTTTCCACTCCCTGTCTCCTCCCCTACACTTTTACCCTATCATCATCTCCTCCTCCTACCCCACCACTCCCTCCTCTCCTACACTTCCCCTCAATCCCTAAACCATCCTCACCCACCCATGTTACTGCCTAGGTGCCTCCTCACCCTCCCCTGGTTGAACTACCTCCCTACACCCACACTTCTCCTCTCTCAAAGGCCTATTCCTGCCTTGGTAATTTTCAACCTTTGCTATAATGTAAGTCTTTTATTCTGTGACAAAGATTAATCTGGCTGCATTATTATTTTTCTATAATTGTGTCTGTGAACCCCACTATTTTGTCAACTTATTCCCTGTTTTCCATTGTTATCTACCCTAGCTATTATGTCATTCCATACAGATCTTTTGTTATCTGTATCCTCACATGAACTGTAACATGTCTAATTTGTACAATGTCGTTGTATGTACCTAAATCTATTATTCCTGTACTCTCCCTGGTCATACCTGAAAATAGGCAATTGTCTTGTCTAGTGTACCTACCTGGTTAACAAAAGCTAAATAATAATAATAAATAAATAATCATTTACCTTGTTAACTTAATCCCATTGTGTTATCTATCTTTGTAATTTTGACATGGAACCTTTGTAAAGGAGCCTCTGGCTCAAAGGTGTTAATCTGAATTCCAAATAAATAAAAAATATAAATAGGTGTACTGTAGTTTAATTATCTTTATTTTATTTATTTATTTATTTATTTATTTAAGAATCAGTTTACAACCTTTGAGCCAGAGGCTCGTTTCCAAAGGTACTTCATCACATAAAGACATACATTGCGTTTCGGTTACATAGCAAAGATTTGCAAAGAATCAATAGGCATTCACCAGAAGTGCCACGTCATATAGTGGTAAGACAAATACAATTGGGTACAGGGTACATGTAATTGATAACAGGTATTACACAAGTCGGTATCAAGTGAGCATTCTGGTAGATAAACATTGAAAACAGCTGGCACTGGCCAGGTTAAACCTAGGCATGGTGTACAGAGAAGTGGTGGAGGGGATGGTAGGGTGGAGAGCTGCCCGGGAGGCATTGTCAAGAGAAAGAGGTGGAGGCTATGTTCAGAGACAGGAGCAGTTCGAAAGAAGATGTGGTTCAAGTGCGGTTTTGAATGTGGAGATGGTGATGGCATTGGTGATGGTGGCAGGGAGAGGATTAAACCAGGTTGGGGCTCTATAGCTGAAGGACCTCTGGCACGGCTGGTTCGTTCTGGGGACCTTTAGAGTGGTCTTGTAGAACCGTGTTGCAATGGTGGGGAGGCTCTGGTGGATGGATGCCGTTATCCCAGGGGAGAGCCCAGTAGGTTTTTTGGTGAGGAGACAGGTCTGGTATCGGAGCCGCTCATCCAGGGTAAGCAGGTTAGCATCGACATATAGCTGACAGGTGTGTGAGCCTGGGGCACCAGTAATTAATCTGCATGCTTTATTCAGGGTTAGGTGAATTTTGTTGAGTGCAGTGGTGTCGGCAGCACCGAGCACTGGTAGACCATAGTCTATAAGGGACAGAACGGATTTATGTGTAACAGCTAGCCGGAGAGCATTTGGTGGAAGGCAGGTTTTATGGTGGAATAGGATGCCAAGCCGTGTGTTGGTGGCGATGTTAGGCCGATGTGGTTGTGAAATGTGAGGGCTGAATCAAGGTAACCCCAAGGTATTTGTAGGAGCAGACTTGTTCCAGTGGTTGGTTGGTGCTTGGAAGGATATAGAGTGGGTGGTTGCTAGCTTTGTTTTGGGGTGTGAAAGAGCATAGTTTTGGTTTTCTTAAGATTGATGATGAGTCTGCGCCCTTAAACCAAGCCTCGGCACTGTTGAAAGACTGCTGTAGGGAGTCCTGTAGGAGATGGGATTACGGTGGGTGGCAAAAGGACAGCGTCATCTGCATACAGCAGTATTTTGCCAGAGCATGCACTGGGCAGGTGTTCAGATACAGCGAAGAGAAGGGCCCAGGATGGAGCCTTGGGGACCCTAGAGAGAATGGGATGGTGTCGGAGAGGTGTTATTAATCTTGACACACTGGGATCGAGTGTCAAGATAGCTAGCATACCATGCCAGGGGCCAGCCGAGACCAGTGAGGCAGAGTGCATTCAGCAGCAGTGGATGGGAGACAGTGTCGAAAGCCTTGAGAGGTCAATGAACACTGCACCAGCTAGGGAGCTGGTATCCAAGGAGGAGTGTAGGAAGTTGGAGAATTCAATAAGGGCAGTGCTGGTACTGTGACCGCGCCAGGCCATGTTGCTCTGGGCATAAGATGTTATGCTAGCCAGATAATCAGTGATTTGAATGGCCACCACTTTCTCAGGGCTTTAGAGAGGGAGGGAGGATGGAGATTGGCGGTAGTTGTTGGCCGATGACCTGTCGCCTCCTTATGAATAGGTGTGATAATGGCTGTTTTCCAAGCTGTGGGGAATTGTCCCAGGCAGAGTGACTGGTTAATTAGGCTAGTGAGAGGTGCAAGGACTTCATCTAGCACCAGCCTGAGGATGCTGGGGTCCAGTGAGTCACTGCCGGATTGTTGCCATTGAGAGCTTTGATTAGGATGGGTCTGGCTTCCTGGTGGAAATCTTCAGGAGGAAGCTGGGGTGCTGGAGGACAGGGGAGTTTGGCTGGGGAGGGTCAAAGAATTACTAGGAGGACTGAGCTAAGGTCAGTGAAAGTGGTGTTGAACCAGTTAGCTATGGTGGCAGGCTCGTGGAGGTTGTGCCATTTCTAGTGAGCTGGGATGGGGCAGGGAGCAAGCTTTACCATTGAGTTGCTTAATATTATCCCAGAAGGTCCGGCTGAGCCCCAGGAGGAGGTAAGGGAGGCCTGGTAATGGTCTGCCTTGGCTTTCCTGATGGCCCATGAGCATTTATTTCGGGCTGCATTGTATGCTTGCCTATCAGACAGACGACCTGTTTCAGTGGCAAGGTGCCAGAGGTTATCCCGGTTTCTAAGTAATTGTAGGAGGGCCGGGCTAACCCAGGGTGCGTTCTGTTTTTTGGACCGGGTTTTGGTTAAGGGTGCAAAGAGATCACAGGCCATGTTGAAGGTGTGGGTGAAAAAGGTGAGGGCAGTATCAATGTTGGTTGCCTGCTGAATGGGGGACCAGTCTATCTGGGTGAGGAGTGCCTTAAGTTTCTTCAGCCCACCAGGGCGGAGGCGCCTGCGGAGGGTGGTCTGGGCTTTGAGCTTGGGATTGGGGGCTACCCAGTGGAATAGGATAGGGGAGTGGTCACTCAGGGAGTCCGGGAGGACCTGGATGTTTTGGATTTTATGGGGTCGGTTAGTTATAATAACATCCAGCAGGGTGCTGGTACCACTCTTAGGGTTAAGTCTCCTGGGCTGGGTGACGAGTTGTATCAGATCTTAAAATGACAATAACTATTTACAGTGGTTACAGTTTAAGAGGACTGGGGTAAGCTAGATGGTGCTCTGGCTTTGATTCAGTTACCTTCACCACCTTAACCCACTCTACACGAACAGCCCCCTACCACCCAAACTTTGGTACATTACCAGTTTACAATTGAATCATTTACCACACATCAAATACCAAGACACAAACAAACAAACAAACAAAAAAGACACATCCAAACGCTGAGCACCAAAACCAGCCAAAAATCATTCATGTACTAATTCATACCCAAAGTAACTGAAATCATTCAGCCAACAAGATAGTAGCATACCCACAACACCTTACTGTTACTGATTAATGACTTTAAAATTACAAAATTTTGTAACAACTGCCATGAGCTTCTGAAGAAGGACTGGTTGGTCCGAAAGCTAGAGCACTTTGTTCTTGTTGTTACATCTATGTTGGTCCATTAAAAGGTATCAAATCATTTGCTTCTGAATTTAAAATTACAGTAACTATTTAAGGGCCATAGTAGGCTAAATGGTGCATTCATGTAAACATAGAAACATAGACTTTGACGGCAGATAAGGACCACTTGGCCCACCTAGTTTGCCCATTTCCCTACCTACAGGATAAGCTGCAGATCCTATTTAACCAACAACGTATTTCTTCCTACCCCCCACAAAAATTGCCTTATGTCTGTCCCATGCATTCTTGAATTCTCCCACAGTTTCAGAACCCACAACCTCCTCAGGAAGGCTGTTCCATGTGTCCACCACCCTCTCTGTGAAAAAATACTTCCTCACATTGCCCCTGAGCCGTCCCCCCCTCTATCTTCAAATTGTTTCCCCTTGTTCTTGCACATCTCTTTTTCTGAAAGATGCTACCCTCTTGGACTTTGTTGATTCCACTGAGGTACTTAAACATTTCTATCATGTCCCCCCTCTCCCTCCTTTCCTCAAGGGTATACATATTAAACTCCTTTAGCCTCTCCTCGTATGGCTTCTCTTGCAGACCCTGCACCATTTTAGTTGCCCTCCTCTGAACTGCCTCCATCCTGTCTATGTCCTTGGAGATGGGGTCTCCAGAACTGGACGCAATACTCCAGATGGGGTCTCACCAACTGTCTGTACAGGGAATAACAACTTCCTGTTTTCTGCTGGTGATGCCTCTCCCTATACATCCCAGTATCCCCCAGCCCTCCCTACCGCCTCTCACATTGCTTGCCAACCTTAAGGTCATCTGATATGATTACCCCAGGTCCCTTTTCATTTCTGTTGTTGTTACTACCTCCCCATTGTGTAATCTTCCCTGGGTTTTGTTTCCCAGGTACATTACTTTGCACTTTGCATTGAATCCAAGCTGCCATACTTGACCATTCCTCTAACCTTGCCAAGTCCTTCTCATCCTTTCCATGCCTCCTTGTGTATCAACCCTGTTGCAGATCTTTGTGTCATCTGCAAAGAGGCATACATTTCCTTCTAGTCCCTCTGCAATGTCACTTATAAAGACATTAAAAAGGACTGGACCCAGTACTGAACCCTGCGGTACCCCACTAGTAACTCCTCTTTCTTCAGAGTGGACTCCATTTACAATTACTTGCTGTGTCCTGTTGTTCAGCCAATGTTTTACCCAGGCTACCACCCTGGGACCCACTCCAAGGCTGGTTAATTTGACTACTAATCTTTTTTTGTGTGACTGTGTCAAATGCCTTGCTAAAGTCTAGGTAGGCCATGTCCACAGCCCCTCCCTGGTCTACTACTTTGGTCACCCAGTCAAAGAAATCAATTAGATTCATCTGACATGACCTTCCTGCTGTGAACCCATGCTGCCTTGGGTCCTGGGCCCCACTGGCCTCTAGGTACTCAACAATTCTTTCTTTCAGAAGTGATTCCATCACTTTCTCTACCACAGAGGTCAAACTGACAGGTCTGTAGTTTCCTGCTTCTGTCTTGCTCCCACTTTTGTGAAGGGGAATCACATCAGCCTTTTTCCAGTCCTCAGGTACCACACCATCCTCCCACGATTTGTTATAAAGGGTAGTCAGTGGTGTCACTAGTTCTCTGCTTAATTCTTTAGAATTCTGGGTGAATTCCATCTGGCCCCATTGCTTAGTCTACCTTCAGTTTTAGGAGTTCTTTCAGAACCCTTTCTTCTGTGAAAGGACTGAGGTCGACCCTCCCCCCTCTCCAGAGTGCTTCTGTTAATTGGATTAGGCACCTCCCCTACTTCCTCTTTTGTGAATACTGAACAGAAGTATTCATTCAGTATCCCTGCTTTTTCACTGTCACTCTCTGCCCACCCACCATCCATTCTATTCAGCCTCACTATCCCTCCCTTTGTCTTTCTCCGCTTCCTGATATACCTATAAAAGGTTTTATCCCCCTTCTTAACCGCCTGGGCTATCTTTTCCTCAGTTTGTGCCTTTGCTAGTCTGACTACTCTCCTTGCTTTCTTCTGCCTTAACTGGTACAGTTCTCTGTCCTGCTCCTTCTGTGTTTCCTTATACTTCCTAAATGCTATCTTTTTCTCCTTAACCTTCACTGCCACTTCTTTTGAGAACCATAGTGGCTTTTTCTTTCATTTTGATTTGTTTATTTGCTTCACACAAAGTCTTGTTGCCTCTGTGATGGCAGTTTTGATATTTCCCCATTGTTGCTCCACCCCTCCTTCTAGCCTGTTTGCTAGTGCTTTTCTAAGGACCTCTGCCATCTTGCCAAAGTCAGCCCTCCTGAAGTCCAGAACCATCACTTTTGTATGGCTTGACTCTGTAGCTGAGTTTATCATGAACCACACTGTTTGGTGGTCACTTGTTCCCAAATGGCTACCCACTTCTAGATCTGAGATCCTCTCACTGTCCCCATTTGAGAGTATGAGATCTAAGATTGCTCCCTCATGAGTAGGTTCCAAAACTAGCTGTCTGAGGCATGCCCCTGAAGGGCATCAAGAATGGCCCTGTTTTGGATGTGGCTGCAGAAGGTGCTCCAGTTAACATCTGGCATATTAAGGTCCCCATTAACAGTATCTCCCCTTTCTTTGCCATCCTAAGTATGCCTTGTATCATATCCTTGTCCATTCCCTCACCCTGACATGGGGGTCTGTATACAACCCCTGTGTGGATTGTGGTGCCATTTCCAGTCACTAAGGTGACCCACAGTGCCTCCTCTCCTCTCTGTTTACTCTTTTGTTCAGTTGCTTTTATCCCTTCTCTTACATAGAGAGCTACCTCCCTTCTGCCTCTCTGTCTCTCCTGTAGGTTGTGTACCCTGGTATGTTAACATCCCAGTCATGGTTCTCTGTGTACCATGTTTCTGTGACTGCTACAATATCCAGGCATCCCTCTTCCATCAAAGACACCAGTTCAGGGAGCTTGTTGCCCAGACTACAGGCATTGGTACTCATTACCCTCCATTTCTTGATGGCCTTACCCCTTTTTGCCCCATCCCTGTCCTTATTATGTTTGTCACTTTCTCCATTTACCCCATCGCTTCTCCCTATTGACATCTCTATGTTGGTGTCTACCTCACTTAGTACCCTGATTTTTTGGGGGCTAGGATTTCCCTGCTCCTTTCCAGTACCTCCCCCCTTGGCTAGCTTAAATGCTTGCCAATGAAGAATTTAAACCTATCACCTAGGATCCTGGTTCCCCTCCTGGATAGATGCAGACCATCACACCAGTATAGGCCTGCATCAGTCCTGGTGGACCCCTAGTCCTCAAAGTAGCCAAATCCCTGAGCTCTGCACCAGTTTTTCAACCACTGATTGAATCCCATGGTGTGGAGCACCCTAGCCTCATCCGTGCCATAGACAGGCAGCACCTCCAAAAAGGTTACCGTGTGCGCTATTTGTCTAAGGCCCCTCCCCATTTCCACAAACACTTCTTGCACTGCTCTGATCCCTTTCTTAGCCAGGTCATTTGTCCCTAGGTGGACAATGACATCCAACTCCCTCCCCTGTACAGCTGCTCCTGCGATCCTGAGGATTCGCTCCCTGTCCCTCCAAGCTATGGCGCCAGGCAGGCACCTTACCTCCCTCTCTCCTTCCTCCCCCAGTTCTACCTTCCTAACAATGGAGTCCCCCACCAGGAGTTGTTTACTTCCCCTGTGGGGTCCCATGCCACCCTCCTGTGGGTCTTCTTTGTGGAAGTTCCCAGCATCCTCCTTGGTCTCCAGTGTGGGTGCCTCCATAGAGGAGCCACACTTTTCTGGAATGGCATAGAAATTGTGGAGAGGTACAACTGGTGGGATGCACCTCTGTTCCACCACCCTCACACTCCCTGAGCCCACTGTGGTCCAACTGCTCCTCTTTCTTGGCAACCTCTGAGGCAACGGCAGTGCCCCTGGTGGTCCCTGGGTGGGAGAAGAGGTCCCACAAATCCTGGCCAACTCTTCCTGGAGATGAGCAACCACCTCCTTCAGCCCAGAGAGGTGCCTGCAGATGGGACAACACTGCATCCTCCAGAATGTCTCCCGGAAGACTGCTGCTCCACAGCCACTGCACTGCACCACTCCCATCATGTCTTTTTACTGGCCCCCTAACTGTTGTTTGGAACACTTACTCTTTCCTCTGTTTGTTTATTTTCTTTTTTTCTTCCCCTACTTACTTATTGCCTCTGTGCCCTTTTAGCTCCTGATCTTCCTGTTCTGAGACAAGAAGTTCCTATATTTCTCAGTAGTCTCCTTACTTGCTCAGAGTCAGACCTCCAGCAGCTGGGGGGGGAGACGGAGAGCTACTCTTGCCCTTCTAGCATGGTGAGTCTTTGGTGGCTCTGTGATCACTCACTTCCTGCTCCCAAACAGGAAATTCCTGTTGTCAGTTAAATCCTGTGTCTATAAAAGTAGAACTGGTTTAGGGTTGGGGGTGGAGGGAGGGAGGCAATAGAGTCCCAGTAGAGAAGTTTTAGTTACCTGTAGCTCCTTTCTCCTGGTGTTCTGTCTGTTCTCTGACAGAAGCTTATCTAGGGCAGTGCTTAAATCTGGTTTTAACCTGGCTCCTACTAGCTAAGCCACTCCCCCACTTTGCAAATCTTTCTACACTTAATTAATTTCACAGATAACAATTCCCTTCTGACACCTGTGACAAGCACCTAGATAAGTACACAGATAACACAGATAACAGATAACAATTTACTTCAACTACCTGTGACAAACACACTAACTCTTTTTTTTTTACCCTGAATTGAAGGTCCCAGTACAAGAGTTCTAGTTCTTAGTTTTCTTAGTTCCAGTAGAGAAGTTTTAGTTATACCAGTATCTCCTTCCTCCTGGTGTTCTGTCTGTTCTCTGCAGTCACTCATACCCAGAGTAACTGAAATCACCCCATCAACAGAACAAGTTCTAATCAATTTATATCCTCCTCAATCTGCTACAAATACACTAAAAACCAACCAATACATCAAAACACAGCATAGACCCAGCAAAACTAGCTACATTGCTAGATGTCACCTTTGCACAAAATTAATCTGATCATTACATGGGTCAAAATCTTTCGGTACTTGCTACACATTGACTGGGATGTCTTGATGTATATGCAGCAATGCTAAACCTGTAGGGTAATTTCTACCCATACATTTTCACAGCCAGGTCTTTATTCTTTGCAGTGCACTTAATGATTTCTTTGCCATAGCAGTGCTGACTGGCATTGTGAATAAAACACACAGAGTCATGTTAATGTCTGGGTAGAATGCAGAATTTACCTGAAATAATGTAGTGAGGTGGATTGCCAACTTAAAGAGCAAGACTTATTGTTAGGGGTCTCCTGATCAACTAGCAGAGGTGTTTAGGATTAGGTAACATAGGGTAGGGTAGGGGAGGGGGCTAGGGCTGGGATTGGTAGAGAGAAGCAAGGGGAAGGACTACAGGAAAGGGGTACTTAAGGGAATGCAGAGCTAGGAGCACCCTTCTTCATTTGCTAGAGAGCAGTTTGTTTGGAGACACACTCTAGCACTTCAGTTGACAAGTATTTTTTTGTGTGGACAGGGATTCCTTAAGCAGATTTGAGTAATATAGGTAGGGAAAGTTTTTATAATAGTGGGAGACTGTGCAGGTCAGAAGCAAAAAAAAACAGAAAGGATATTGGAAGGAAGGAAGGGAAGTAGTGAATGGTATGGGGAGGCTGGCCTATGAACTGCCTAGTAAATAAAACAGACAAATACAACATTACATTTCAATAGTTACCATGATCTGAAATTGAAAAAGAGCATACCAAAGGCCCAAATGATAAGAGCAAAACCTAACTGTAGTGAGGAGACAGAGTCTGAAAGAGTGTCAGGAGATATGACCACTAGATTTATTGCCAGGGGGGTACAGCAGCTGTCTGGTAAAACAAATTGCTCAGGAAGTTGCAAGAATCCCAAGGGATATGAATATATGAACATACAAAATTTGCCAGCAGATAAAGGCCTAGAGGTCTATCAAGTCTGCTCTAATGTGCAGCTAGCACCCCTTATTCTGCAGCTGCCCCTCCTTTCCACCCTTCCTCTTCATTGACCCTATCCCTTGTCCTGTCCCATACCCTTTTGAGGCAGTCCACTGTTCTACTGGATACCACTTCTGCAGGTAATGCATTCCACCCAGCCACCACCCTCTCTGTAAAAAAGTGTCTCCTCATCTCCCTCCTGAACCTTCCTCCCTCCAGTCTCATATTATGGCCCTTGGTGTCCCTCCCTTCCCTTACTTTGAACAGCCCCTCTGTACCTGTCTTGTTTATTCCTTTCATGTACTTAAAGGTTTCAATCATGTCCCTCCTGTCCCTCCTCTCCTCCAGTGAGTACATGTTCAACTCCCTCAGCCTCCTCTCATATGATAAGTCCCCCAGCCCCTTGATCATCTTTGTCGGATGAGCTCTTACATATGAGGCCACAAAGGGATATAGAAAACAGGATAGTGTTGTCCACTGCTTATAGCCATTTGAGTGGAGAGATGAGAAAAATAGTGATGAATAACTGTTATATATTACAAATGGGAGATATGCCAAATTCACGCTTTGGAAAGCCCCCTTTAGTTACTTCAAAAAAAGACAGAACTCTCAGAGATAAACTAGTGCACACATTTCATGTAAAACCTGATGTAAAAGAGCAACTTTTACTTGGACCACTAGAAAATGGAAGTTTTCCATGTGGACATTGTTTTCAGTGTGGAAACATCAGTAAAAAAACTTCTCTAGGGATGTGGATATGATGTACTATCCACACTTCTGGCAGTGTTCCTTTCCCCTTTAAATCCTGCTGGAACATCTTCAAGCTGGCTCCTCCCACCCTCGAGACCACCCTGTGATGCCAGATCTTCCTTTCCACTGGAAGAAGAAGGTTCTGTCCTTAATGCTCTTTGTGCCGAGTAGGCACTTTGCTTCAAAATTTTTTTAAATTGCTATAGTCTTCAAGCAACTTAGAATTTTTTCAAATTCTCGACATGAACGACTCCAAGTCAGCACCGGGTTTCAAATGATGCAAATGCAGGCAGAAGATGTCCAGACGGACCCATACACCTCGTGTGTCTACTGCCAAGGCCACGATCATGATCCCCAGGTGTGTAGCCTGTGTCATACATTGCATCCCAGTAATCTAGAAGATTGGCATGCTAGACTACTTTTAGGGTGCCCAAATGAACAGGACCCTCCAATTCGGTTGAAAGAAGCCCGTCGGGCAGTCTCTGCGGCTACGCGGGTCTTCAGAATAACTTGCCACATTTGAAGAGGCAGCAGTTCAAGCCACAGAGCATGCCTCTTCCACTTCAGCCTTTGTGCCACTTTCCTGCTGCACCACCTTCACAGTGGCATTTAGGGATTTGGGCCAGTTCCTTCCTACCCTTGGGCAGAGCCCCTCTAAGGGCACAAAATCTTCTTAATCTTGAAAAAAAAAGACTAAAAAGAATCTCATCATCGATTGTGGGATCATGAGCACTCTTGGGCCTCAGATTCCCATGCTTCTCTGGAAGTTTTTAACTATGGTCGAACATTCGGTCCAGGCCACTGGCTCCATGATCTCCCTGTCAGGCTAGTTGGTCGAGATGCCTGTCAACCAACCTGCTGAGATTTTTCTCAAGCCGATCGATGTGCTGTTTCAGAATGAGGTGGATACCTCACTTTCTAGGACTTCAGTCCTACTTGTCACTTCTCAGGGTGGTTTGGACCAGCACGCTGATCTGATCTCAAACCCTAGGGATCACGTTACCCTGGTGGATCCTTGGCTTTTGCCAGTTCCCTCCAATTCTTACCATCGGGTTCCCCCATGGTTGAGGTCGATGTTGCGATCCCAAAGTCCAGAGTCGACCAATCTATGCTGACATTGGTGTTCTCACATTCAGCATTCAGGTAAGCGGTACCACCAGTATTCTTCTTCATCTTCCTCCTCAGGTGTGGAGAGGCTCCAACGCAAATTGCGCCAGTGCTATGAAGAACTCATGACGCATCAGCTCATGTTTGCTGCAGTTAAGCCAATCCTGGGCCCCAGCCTGACTCTTCTGTGGCTCCCACCATCGAGGGCTCAGCCTACTCCAGCTCAGCCAGTTCCAGCTTGGTCTATTCTAGTCTCTTTTCCCATGCAGGTGGAGCCACTACCTAAGCAGCTAAAAGTCGGTCTCCCTCTTAAGGATGCCTATACCACTCCCAGGCTTCTGTATTGGCTGTCGGTCACTGTGACTCCTGACAGACCCCATAGGGTCTGTAGGGACTCTGGCGGTAGACTGCTTTTCAACAAATCCTCAGAATCTGAAGGCTCCTCCCTACATTTCTGTCCATTAGATGTCGAGTCAGGAGAGGATTTGTCCATGGAGCATGGTCGCACCCTTTTCAGGGGCTTGTTCCACTTAATTTTGCAGTCCACTGGGATCCAGATGGAGACCATACAGAAATAGGCCAAGTATCCCTTGTCTGAAATTCTTGGCCGGGGGGACACCAAGGGGGTACCCTTCCCAGTCACTGAGGCCATTCTTGGCCCAGTTCTGGAGCTTTGCACCATCAGGCCTTATGGCCCACAAGTATGCAGTCTCCAGGGGCTCCCTGTCAAGATTCACCAAGCATCCCTAGACCGATGGTCTGGTAACCGACTCAGTTTTTTGGTGTACTGGCAATGTCAGGGACATGGACAAGCCTCCTGATAAGGAATCCAAAAGTTGGATCACATGGCCAAAAAGGTCCATGCAGCCTTGTCGCTCTGCCTTCAGCAGGTGAGAGCTGCTGTTTTGATGGCCCACTTTGTTAATGCTGTGCTGAGCATTCTTGATGAGGTTCTTTCCCAACTCCCAGCTGATTTACAGACCACGGTCAAGCAAGTCCGAGACCGTGGTTGAGTGGTGGGTAAGCATCAGCTTCAGACAGCCATGCACATCGATGACTCCTGCATCTGGTATGTGGCTGCTGTGGTGGCCATGCACCACAGGACTTGGCTAAGGATCTCTATCTTTACGGAGGATACCCAGCACAAGTTGGTGAATGTCCCCATCTTGGGCACCAACAAGTTCAGGCCTGGGGTGCAAGGACACCCAACTTGCATCGAGAAGTCCAGTGCTACCATGGATTCCTTTACCTCCACCCAGAAGGATCCCAAGGGCTCTAAGCTCCAGAGAAAGAAGCCCTTTCAGCCCCTCTCTGGCCCTGCACACAAGTCACCACAGCCCCCAGCTGGGCAGCAGGCCCAGGCTTGGTGTCCCTGACCGAAGTTGGTTGCTTCAGTCATCTGAAAGCCAGGTGATTGAGATCCCACTGCTTCCTCAGCTGGTCCCTCCCCTGCCTCCAAGCCTGCTCAGTGATGGGATGGGGGGTGCCTCCCCATGCCCATCCTGCCTCCCCTGGGTCCTTCCATGGGGGGCCCACCCTGCCAATTCCTTTCCACCTAGTCCACTCTCACCACAGACAGGTGGGTCTTCAAGGTGGTTGGTTAGGGTCTGCTTCTAGAGTTTGTGGCCTACCTGCCTTGCCGAGTCCATGCCCCATGGGAGGACATAGTGTCTGCTTGGCATGCTGTTAGCCCTTCAAGGAAGACATTGCCCAGCTCCTCCACAAGGAGGTAGTGGCTCAAGTCCCAGACCCTCCAATAAGCCCAGCGTTTGTGTCCAGGTACTTCCTGGTGCCAAGCAGATGGGGGGCTGGCACCCCATCTTTGAGCTACATGACCTGAACAAATTCCTTTGGTCATGCACTTTAAGGATGGTCACCCTGGCTCAGATCATTCCATGTCTGGATCAGAACATGTGGTTCTGCTTCCTGGATCTTCAGGATGCATTTTTCTACATTCTCATCCATCTGTCCCGCCACCAGTTCCTGTGGTTCTGTGCAGAAGAAATTCTTTATGAGTTCCAAGTCATGCCCTTTGGCTTCTCCTCAGCTCCCAGGGTCTTCACCAAGGGTATTGCATTGCTGGCAGCCTACCTGAGGTGCCGAGGGGTCCCCTACCTGGATGACTGGCTTATAGCAGGTCCCTCCAGGTTGGAGGTGGAGTGGTCCAAGGATCTGGCCCTCCAGACCTGCTGTCCCTTGGCCTCCTGGTGAATGAGGCCAAGCAGGAGCTTGTACCTTCACAGGTGATACACTTCATTGGGGCAGAGCTCGACTCTTGTGAGCCAGGGCTCAGCTTCCAGAAGACCGGGTGGAGGCTCTCTCCTCCTTTACCTGATCATTTTGGGTTGGGCAGATGCACCCTACTAAGAACTTCATGTGCCTTCTGGGCTACACGGTGACATGCACCAGCATGGTCTGTTGGGCCCGGTGTCAAATGTGCTTTCTGCAGTTGGAGCTCACCCATCAATGGTCTCAGCACAAGGGCCATTTTGATCAGCTGGTTACTGTGACCCAGCTGATGTTGGTTAGTCCTGGAACAACTTCAGGAAGGAATCCCATATGTCTGCCCGGAGCTGACAGTCACCATCAAGACCGATGCCTCCCTGATGGGCTGGGTTGCCCTCCTGGAGGAGCACAGAGTCCATGAACTCTGGACCTCAAGGAATCCTGATGCCATATCCAACCTGCTAGACCTTCGTGCAGTTTGGCTGGTGCTGACAGCCTTTGTTCATCTCAGACAAACACCACAACCATGTACTACCTCAACAAACAGGGCAGGATGCACTCCCTTCTTCTGTGCAGGGAAGCTTTCCACATCTGGACCCTCATGCGCAGCCTGGATGCTGATCTAGCCATCCATGTGGCCTGCATCTCCAACCAGTTGACAGATGCCTTTGGCCATGTGAGCAAGGCATCGCATGAGTAGTCCCTCCATCTGGAAGTAGTACACTGTCTGTTCTCCTGATGGGGCACTCCTCTGGTGGATGTGTTTGCCTCCAGGGAGATGTCCCTATCCTGGAAATCTGCAGGGCTACTACCTGGAAGTCAGCAGAAACTTTCATTTCCCACTACCACATCGACTTTGAGTTATGCCGGGATGCTGGTTTTGGGGCCTCAGTTCTCCAATCTCTATTCTCTAAACAGGGGGTATGCACCTTGCCCCCTCTTCCCAAAGAACTGCTAGGAGTCTGCTGCCAAAAGAGTGGATAGTACATTATATTCGCATCCCTTGAAAATCAGGTTACCCACCTGCAACAGTAGTTGTAGGAATGATATATGATGTACATCCACACTGACCCACCCTACCGCCCCTGGCAAGTGGCACACCAGTCTTGCTTCAAGCGGTTAAGATCTGATGTTAAGGGGTGGTGCTGAGGGAGATACCACCTGGGTGGATGGGGGAGCCAGCTTGAAGACATTCTGGCAGGATTTAAAGGGGAAAGAAACACTGCCAGAAGTGTGGATGTACATCATATACCACTCCTAGAACTACTATTAGAGGTGAGTAACCTCTTTTTTTAACATCCCCGAACCTGACCTCTTCCTTCCTTCATTTAAAGAGGGACTGATGTCAACATTGTTAGCATCAGTAAATTCAGATTTTGGATCAGCATGTCCTCAATTAGCCTCATGCCAAAAATCAGATCTGTAAGTTACTTTGTTTAAAAGTTGCATGTCATTTTGTAACCTTGAATTCATGGCCTATTCAAAAAAGCCAGTTTCAGTGAAAAGCTGCTGATGATGTCATCTCCTGAACTCACAACCTAGTCCTCCATGCAAGCTACCTCATATGACTTATTTATTCTATGTTTGTTAAAACTGCAGGTGTAGTAAACATCAGAAAAAGTAAAACTGACACTGGGGATGTCAGCACATGCACTTCCATAAAGTGTAGATGCAAGGTACAGTACTTCAGAATGTGACGGGGGTGTGGAATGCAGTGGCAAATATGGCTTTAGAATAACAAAGCAGTGTGCAATTTTTTAAATACTGCAGGTATGAGATTTCGAAATGTCACCAGGTTGCAGTTGTGGAATGCAGCAATAACACAGTCTCAGAAAGTAGCTGGAACGCAATTTCAGAATGTGGCAGTGACGCACAGTTTTAGAATGTGGTGGTAACACATAATTTTGGAATGCAGTGGTGATGCACAGGTTTGGAATGTACGAGTGATGTACAGGTTCAGAATGCGAGGTTGACATACAGGTTTGGAATGCAGTGGTAATGCACAACTTTGGAATGCAGCAGTGATGCACAATTTAAGAATGCAGCAGTGACACACAATTTTGGAATGCGTTGGTGATGTACAGGTTTGGAATGTGGCAGTGATGCACAATTTCAGAATGTGGCATTGACGCACAGTTTCAAAATGTGGCAGTGATGCACAGTTTTGGAATATTGCAGTGATGCACAGTTTCAGAATGTGGCAATGATGTACAATTTCTGAATGTGGCGGTGATGCCCAGTTTTGGAATGCGGTGGAGACACACAGTTTCAGAATGTGGTGGTGACATACAGTTTCAGAATGTGGAGGTGACACATAGTTTCGGAATATGGCAGTGACACAGTTTCGGAATGTGGCGGTGATGCATCATTTTGAAATGTGGCTGTGACGTACAGGTTCAGGATGCAGCAGTGATGCAACAATTTTGGAATGTGGTGATGACGCACAATTTCAGAATGTGGCGGTGATGCAGATTTTCAGAATGTGGTTGTATGCATACTTCAAAATGTATGTAATACACACTCAAATGTAGTGGTGATGCAGTTTTTGGAATGTGGTGGTGATGTACACTTTCAGAATGTGGCAGTGACATACAGTTTTGGAATGTGACAGTGATGCACAGTTTCGGAATGTAGACATGACACATAGTTTCGGAATACGGCAGTGACACAATTTCGGAATGTGTCGGTGATGCATCATTTTGAAATGTGTCGGCGATGTACAGGTTCAGGATGCAGCAGTGATGCAACAATTTTGGAATGTGGTAATGACGCATAATTTCAGATTGTGGTGGTGATGCAAATTTTCAGAATGTGGTAGTGATGCACAATTTTGAAATGTGGGGGTAATACACAATTTCGAAATGTAGTGGTGATACACAGTTTTTAGAATGTGGTGGTGATGTACAATTTCAGAATGTGGCAGTGACGTACAATTTCAGAATGTGGCAGTGATGCACAATTTTGGAATGTGGCGGTGACATACAGTTTCAGAATGTGGCAGTGGCATACAGTTTCAGAATGTGGTGGTGACACGCAGTTCAGGAAAATAGCAGTGATGCATAGTTTCAGAATGTGGTGGTGATGCATGTTTTCGCAATATGACTGTGACCATCAATTTCAGAATGTGGCAGTGATGCTCAATTTTGGAAAGTGGTGGTGACACATAATTTTGGAATATGATGTGATGCACAATTTTGGAATGTGGCAGTAACAATTTTGTAATGTGGCATTGAAACACAACTTAGCAGGCATGTGCAATTATGGAATTTGGTAGGGATGTGCCATTTCAGAATGTGGCAGGGATGTGTAATCTGGGAATGGGGAAGGGATGTACAATTTCGGAATGTAGCAGGGATGCATCATTTTAGAATGTGGCTGGGACGCATAATGTTGGAATGTGGTGGGGATGTGATGAACAATTTTGAAATATGGTGGTTGAGTACAATTCTGGAATGTGGCAGGGACAAGCAATTTCAGAATAAATGGTGTGTCCTGTCACATTCCAACAGTGTGCATCCCCACTATATTACGAAATTGCCAGTCTGCACAAAATTCCTTGATGTGTGTCCCTGTCACATTCCAACACTGATTGTCCCACCACATTTTGAGATGGCACATCCCTGTCACATCCTGAGATTGTGTCCCCCCCCCAACATTTTAAAATTGTGCACCATCTTGACATTCTATGCCTTGGTTCAGTGCTGCATTCCAATACCACCTTCTGACATGTTCTAAAGTATATTAGGAAATGGTCTAAAAAAATCCTTGACTTTGATTGGCTGATAACCCTGGCAAGGTGGGCATCTATCAGACAACAGAGCCCGGGTATTAAAAGTACCAGCGCCAACTTGACCTCCTCACCAGTATTAAAGGGCACTGCCAGTTTTCAATTTGCAGACCCACCATTTTTTTCTCAGTAACCAAGATGTACAGAGCAAGTGATACCCCCCCCATTGAGCAATTGCATCAAACAAAACACAAACAAAACACATATGTAATATAAAATAAAAGTTTTTCAGTCACAGCAAAGTAAGCAAACTGTTCAAAGTGCACAGAGTTTCTCACATCCCATGCTCCCCCCAAAAGCCGGCCAATCTATTGCCTGCTCCTAGCTGGCAGCATGTCTCCATCTGTGGGTAGTGGAACTTGAGAAAGTCCCGTGACAACTCCTCAGCCCTACTGTCCATACAGTTTGTAATTAATAGCCCACCACAGTGCCCCAGCTAAAAACAGAACTGCTAATCCACAGAAAAGTGCAGAAATCCACCTTTTTTCCAGCATTAGTCTTCTTGTTCCTTAACATGTATAACTACGGACCTCCCATATCACCTTGGGGAGCTCTATACTGCATCAGAAAATGGGGGAAAGTAAATCCTCATCTGTGATTGGCTGAACTCACCAATTACTCAGTCGGTTATGAGACAACAGAGACCAGCAAATAACTAGTGCAGTCTCTGTTGCCTCATATCATTCTAAGTATTAGGGAACCACTTGAACGTTGAACTGGCTAACACCACCATCTTGAACCATGCCCTTAGCGAGCGCCCCCCAACAGCATTATAACTACAGCAAGTTTAACAATCAAAAGTTACACTGTGATGCTTAAGAAAAGGTAAAAGAAACAGTTAACTGCACCTCCAAACGTCTGATCACATACATGCTCTCCCTGCTGCCGATGTTCCCTCTGTGCGGCGATCTGTTTTTTGCCGTTACCAGCCACAAACCATCACCCATTTCCCATGCACATAGCTGGCCACTGAAATAAAACAGTAAATGGCAAGGCAAGGCAAATTTTATTTAAAAAGACACCCATCCCAGAGGTTTTGGGTGCCGAACAATTAGAATCACATACAATAATACCGACAGTATAAAACAAATAAAATAACACTATAATATAAAATCTAATAATAAATATTCTACACTAAAACTCACTTTTATAATTTTTTTTTATATAAATAGTATGCTCAGAAATAGATATGGGAGCAAAGATGTAAATAAATAGTATCAATTAGCTAAGGTCAGCATCACCAGTAAGGCAGAGCCTCGTGTTCCAGCCAGCACATTGCAAAAGCATTCAGCCACGCTGATTGAAATGCGTGTCTGTGTGTGTGTGTTGAGGGGGCTGTGAGGTTTTGCAGCCTAAACCCAGGATTACTTAGTAGCCTCAAAATAATAAATGTATTTAAAAAGCAAACAATGAAAATGAACACCGGAATATAGGTTAAGTGCAATGGCCCCATTAGAATTGCAGTGAACATAACAACAGCGCACACTTCACACATCAAGCTCGTATGCCACGAACAAGGCCCCCTGTTTTCTGAAGTTCTGTGGCATGCAGCAATTGTCACAGAAATTATGACCTGCCGCAGAATTTGGGGCTGACTGCAGAACTTGGAGTTGGCCGCAGAAATTGCCCCAGTAAGTTAGACAGAGACTGACACCACTCCTTTCAAGCAATTCCTCTGCCTGCCTGTAGCTTTATAAGAACTAAAATTCACCCCAACCATCTCAGCCACTCAAACCATCCCCTACCAGCCCTGAGAGCCCCCCTTGGGTCACCCTATTTTTTTATATTGGCACCCCATTTATGGTCCAAGGCTGCATGATGATCCATTGTCTTTTCCTATCACTGCTAGTGGGCCAGAATGCTTTTTCTTATCCCAGTAGTGCTTTGTAGGGCCCACACAAAGCCATACTGGGGCACGAATCCAGTATTTTGGCACAGCAGTAATAGGAAGAGGCAAAGGATTGTCCTACACTACTGGACCAAAAAAGTGTGCCAACATAAAAAACATAGTGACTCAATGAGGATCTGGGTGGAATGACTTTTGGCGCTTAGATTATCAGGGTTGGTATTTCTTGTTTTATGAGGGGGGAAGAGTAATGTCTGAGAGGAGACTTTACAATACTTTTGAGGTAGGAAGAGGCAGAGGATCACTGTACAGTGTTGGGTGGGATAATGACATACATTTAATTCTATAAGATCACGTAGTTGCATTCTCAAGGCTTGTTAGGAAAGTGGTGGGGATGAGACGGGCAGTGGTGGGTTTTACCTGTTCTAAAACCATGAGAGGGTAAAGTGATGTTGGGGTGTGAGGGGTGGAATTTTCTATCATTATGAGGTTTAGACCACAATAGGCTGCTGTGGAAGGGGCTGTGAGATTGCCAACCTGATGGGTCAACTCTGGTGCCTAAAAAGAAAAATGTAATTTATAAAAAAATGCAAGCAAAGGGACTGCTAAGTAAATTAAAAAACGGTTGGGCAGAAAAAGAATGAGAGAATGTTGGATATACTGAAGAAATTAAAAAGATGAAATCAAGATAAGAAAAGTGAAAAGCTAAAGATTATTTATGTAAAATGTGGAAACTAAATAAGGAAGAGAAAAACAAATTGAGAAAATAGAGAAAGTCATGATGACATTGCAGATGAGACATTTTTAAATTTTTTAACATTTATATGTTGCTCCAGGACATTGTGCAAGGGTTGGTAAGACAGATTTACAGCTCACTGCATCACAATTAAAAATGCCACTGAGGGACAAGTGGATTTACTTAGAGCATCAGTGCAGCTTCTAAGTTTTTTTTAAAGCACAAATAGCTTGACTGTTCAATACAGTAGTCAGTTTTATTTTCCATGCTTTGGTAACCAGGTATGGTTACCAAAGAATAAATCCAGTGTAGCCAACCCCCAATCTGAATGACTCAAATGTTGGCTCTGTTTAACTGGCAGCCCTATCTCTTCCACTTCCCTAGTCTGACAGCCAGCCCCCAGTGTTTTAACATGCTGTGATAAAATTGTTTGAGAGCATTGCAAATACCATCCTTTTCCATCCCAGGTGGGTAGTGGTGCTGAGATGGGCGGAGGTGGGCTACACTGGATTTCAAAACTGGGATCAGGCAAGGCTTTTGGAGGACAGGATCATGTTAGGGAGAGGAGAAAGTATCTTGCTGGCATTACGTCTATGGTAGGAGGAGGTTGCAGAGAGCATTATGGGAAGGGGAGGAAAGAGAGCATTGCTGTAATTAGGGCTGGAGAACAGAGGAGAGGAGAGATTATTGCTGCCATCATGTAGATTGGGGGAGGAGACAGCATTACTGCCATTAGGTAGGTGGGAGGTGGGAGAGAAGAAAGCTTTTCTTTTTACTAGATTTTGGAGAGGGAAGAAGAGAGCAGAGAGCACTGCAGCTTTTTCATCTGGAGTGGAGGTGAGAGCACTGCTGTCATTTTTTTCCTCCTCTGGGGAAGGGAAACTTTGCCTGACTTAGAAACATAGACAATGAGACTACAGAGGCAGGGAAAATACAAAAAGCTAGCTGAGCCACCCTACTAGACCAGTAGTAGTGCATCTAGGTTCCATGAGGGCAATCCATGATTAGGTACAATCCTGAGATTATTTATTCTAGGACAGTCCATGGTTAGAGGGCATTGTAGATGCCAGGGCTTTCAGTCTAGGGGAGTGTGATGCACATGAAAGAAAATTAAAATAAAAATGAAGCCAATGTAAGAAAGATAACAACCAAGCAAAAGATTATTAATTCAAAATGTGACAATTAAACAAGGAAAGAGTGAAACAAACAGAAAAAGATGGAAATAGTCATGCTGACACTGCTGATGTTTGATATTTTATATTTTTAATATATGGCAGTTTTCAGAGCGGCAGTACTGTCAACCCCAACTACGACTGTGTACGGGGCCCCTGATAGGTGTTCACAGGGTAGGGGAGTTTTGGGTGCTCCATGGCTATGCTGCTTCATGCTGTCCTGCAGATAACAACTATTCAGCTATTTTCTTTGTTGCCAGTACATTGAGGGAGTGCCTGCCAGTAGCCATTAATGTTGCATGACATAGCACTAAGCCCTAACTAGATTCAGATAAATATGGAGAGCCAGAACAGCTTCTGAAATGCAAAAGAATAAAACTGAAGGTTTAAGGGAAATTATGTGACTTACATTGATGTGGTGAAAGTCAGGGATCTTCCTCACAGGCCATCCTTGCTGGGGTCCCCCCAAAACTGTAAAGCTGGCTCTGTATTATTTATATATAAATGTGCCGCAGAACTTTAAATCTTGCCACAGAACTTGACCTAACAGTGCCGCATAAGTTCAGAGTCTGTGTCGCAGAAGTTACATTAGTTTGCCACAGAGAACAGGGGGCCTTGGCCACAAATAACCACGTCTGGAATGTGTTTGTTTACTTTTCAATACCGCAGATAGACACACATTTGCAGTATGGAGAATAAGCAAATCACCGGTCCTCATGTGTTCCTCGGTGGCATCGTACATACAGTATTCCCAATCCAAATAAAATGTTTTTATCAAAATTAAATCAGTCCAGTAACAGTGAAAACCAGCAACTAAAGGAAGCACACACTATAAAAATATAATTAAAAAAACTCAAACAGCACACAGAAATGCTCGCATGGCAGCACGAGCTACCTGAGTTCCACACTCACCAACTGTATACCGTTGAAGGCAGTTGTTAGTAAAAACAAGCAGTTTCTATGACATATCCAGTAGCATTTAACCTGTTTTTTAGTTAAAAAAGTAATATTCGGCATGTTTGACCCAATTCCTGTTTTATTTGACCTGATAACCTCAATGGACGTTGACAAGCTGTTCTCTAGCACCACCACTGACAATCAGTCAGCAGGTACAAAGAAAGGCACATACAGCAAAAACATTTACTGCTGACAGTTTTTTTTTGTAAGAAGCACAAAGGAGGCTAATTCTCATTGTAGCATTGTTTTTTTTTTTCTAGTACAGTAGGTACCATAAACAAAGAAAACATACTTGTTTTCTCAAAATAATCCAATAAATAATAATTAAGGCAAAGCGTAGTAGTTTTAAAGTTGTTTCTATTGTTTCTTATTTAAGGCATTTTAGTTCAGGCATTATACTTATGTGCTTCATTTAGAGGTAAGTTAGAATTTTTTTTTAATATAAGGTCAGGAAAAATAGTATTTCTCATGTTTTTATATTTTGTTTTGCAGGAAACAGCTGCCCAACTCAGTACTGTACTACAAAAATCAGGTGAGTTGGCAACACTAGAAACAACAGAAACAGTGACTAGCCAGAGACACATCACTGTAACTGCAAATGAGCTGGATGAAATAGAAGCAGATAGAGACTAGGTGAACACAAAGAAAAATACAGCTTGGGCCCTGAGAGTACTAATGGACTGGGCAACAGCAAAAAACGTAACCATTGACTTAAGCACCACGCCCCTGTAAGACCTTAACAATCTATTGAGACAATTCTATGCTGAGGTCCGTACAGCCAGTAGAGAGTGCTATTCTGTATCTGGGTACTGTTAACTGCATGTTGGGCTGAATTGCACCTTAATTCACCAGCTATGTATGTCCCATATCATCAACTTAATCAGCAACCCCATATTCAAGTCTTCTAATAATGTGCTCACCAGCATGTTAAAGGCACTATGTAAACAGCAGAAAGACACTGCTATGCATCACCCTGCCATAAGTGATGCAGATTTGAGGAAACTCAGAGCGTCACCTGCCATGAGCCCCAGTACTGCACATGGACTAGTCCAAGGTGTGGTTCAACATCCAAATCACCATGGCCAGGCGAGGCCAGAAGGGACTCTGTGACCTTGGAGTCAGCTCATTCACAGTAAAGCAGGATGAAATTGGGAATGACTACGTTACTCTCACCCACAATGAGAGTACCAAAAACCACAAGAATCCACAAGAACCTAATAAAGAGAAATACAGAGGGTTTATGTACACAGAGCCCTCAGATCCACTGTGCCCAGTACTGTCTTTCAAAAAGTATGTATCGAAGCTCCCACCAGATGCTCCAGCATTTTATCTTCATCCTCTGCGTCACCTACAGGACTACTTAGATATGTAGCAGTGGTGGTACTCAGGAAAGCCGATGGGGAAAAACTACCTTGTTGGACAAATGGCAAAGCTGAGCAAGGAAGCGAACTTGAGCAGGCGCTACACGCATCACAGCATAAGGGCCACAGCTGTGCAACTGCTATCAAATGCTGGACTAACACCACATGAAATTAGAAGCATAACTGGACATCTCCCAGAAGCAAGCCTCACAAACTACTGTTCAGCTAACAGCGCAGACAGGCATAAATGGAATTCAATTTTGGCTGGGCATGAGGAACACAATGAAGGAGAATAAGGCAACACTGCATCAAGCATCTATGCAACAGCATCACCACTTGCACTATGTTCAAGCTCCAGAAATCCTTTTCAACCAATGAACTGCAACTTCTACTGTATGCACCAATCAGCTTTGTGACATACAACAACAACAAGTAGTGAGTCTGTTGTTTTTTTGTTCACTTCTTGCATTAAAATGTTTAACGTGTGAAAAATCTGTGTTGTTATTTTACTTTTTTGTTTTACCAACAGGGACTATTTTTCTCTCCTGTCAATAAATATACTGTTAAATGTTAAGCTTTATGTCTCAGAGTAAATATTTATTATTTATTATTATTAGTCAGGTAATTCCCCATTTTCTAAGTGCAATAATACCCTCCAGGGTGGGCGGTATGGGCTATACTGGATGTTCCAGAAGCTACAAGGCCCTCCGCCTGCAGCATCGGGCCTCATTATGCCCCTGGGCGGTCTGGTATAGCCCAATACCACCCACCCCGGAGGGTGTTATTGCTTACATGTCATACATCTGAACATTCTGGAAACACAGACACTACAGTCAACCCTCTGTCATTTTTTTAAAGGATTACTATAGCTATAGTTTCTTAAACTTTGGAGAAGCAGGTCCTATAAGGTTGCTGACAGGGAGTACTAGAGTGTGAGTTCAGGAGATGACATCATCAATGACTCTTCATTGAAACTGGCTTTTACATAGAAACATAGAAACATAGACTTTGACCGCAGATAAGGACTGCTTGACCCACCTAGTCTGCCCATTTCCCTACCTACAGTATTGGGTAAGCTGCAGATTCTAGTTAACCAACAGCCTACTTCTTCCTACCACCCACCAAAATTGCTTTATGTCTGTCCCATGTATTCTTGAATTCCCCCACTGTTTTTGACCCCACAACCTCCTCAGGAAGGCCGTTCATGCATCCACCACCCTTACTGTGAAAAAATACTTCCTCATATTGCTCCTGAGCCATTCCCCCTCTATCTTCAATTTTTGAATAGGTAGTGAAATCAAGGTTACAAAATAGCTCATAATGTTAAAATGAAGTAACGCATAAACCTAATTTTTGGTATGAGATTTATTGGGGGTATGCTTATTCTAATTCTGCAATGTAGCACTTTTGGAAGGAGTCCCTCTTTAAGATGAAGTGCATACCTGTACTGTAGATGGGATAAGGAACACAGTGGCTGACAGCCTTTCCCACATTTGGTAGGACAGATTCAGGTGCCTTGCACTGGGGGCAGTAGCTGATAGAATGAAGATCCCAACCCACTTATGGGAGATTGGCTGGGAAGAGCCAGGCTGCTGTACAGGAGTTCTTGGGCACCAAGGATGCTGAAGGCATAAGAGGGATCTTGGATGGTATTCCAAAAGTTCTGAGAGAGGGCTGCAGTGGAGGTAAGTGGGCCAGTGACTATGGGGCAGGTGATGAAGTTTATAGTCCAGAAATGGGATGAAGTGTTGGCTCATTCGACCATGGAGATTCACTTGGCAGGGATAGGATTAGTATGCAACCTCAAGAGATGGGGGGGTCCTGCAGGGCCCCTGTAATCAGGCAAATGATGCAGGTTTGGCAGAGGATAAAAGGGAGGACCCCGGATAAAAGGAGGCACATATCAGTGGCATTACTGAGTAGCTTGATGGGGGCATTAGGGAGCATTTGTCACTCACATTATGAGGTGTGATTTTTCACAGCAATCTTTTTGGTAATGTTTTGGGAGCCATTTATGGTGAATGAAGTGGTGGAGCAGAGCAAGAGGTGTAGAACAGAAGGGTCCACAGACAGACAGTTCAGTGGGGTGAGGAGAGGATAGAAATTTGGTTAAGCAGGTCCAAAATGGATCAGTCTGGGCACAGGACAAGGGTGGTGATCAAGAAGAATGGAGCCTGGGGTATATGTGCAGTGTGAGCCATGAACAAGTATAGGACAGTTAGAGGGGCGGTGGGTGGCAATTTATTTATACATGAGAAAGGGAAGCCGGCCACCACCTTCCAGGTTGGGGCAGTAATGAAGAAGGGACTAGAATTTTGGGGGGAGGACATGATGAGTTTGCTCATCCCAATCATTTAGGATTGGGGCAACCTCAGAGGAGGCAGCAAGAGGGCGATCAGCAGTGGAAATAAAGTGGGAAGGTGGAAATCTGATTGCTACATATCATATGTGAGAGAGCTAAATAAGTAACATGTGTGTTGTACCTTCCTTTAGATCTGGACCAGAGGAGAAGCATATGGATTGTGGGCCACTCGTTTATATATTGGGTGGAAAGAAGCATGGTGGTGAGGCTCCAGGGGAGATACAGTAGCTGCAGATAGAGGTGGGAGCAGCAAACGTACAGTGGAAAAGGATATGGGGCATGCAATGGGACCTGCTGTTGCCCCATCTGGAAAAGTTAAAAATGAAAATGCCAAGGCTGGACCTGCTGATTTTGCATGTGGGGGAAATGCTTTGGGGTCAAGACCTTGGCTAGACATTTTGTGGGAAATGAAAGGGACATGGGGATCATCAAAGGGTGCTAGCCAGGGTAGTGATCACCTGGTCTGAGATCATCCTGAGGTGGGTATGGTGATATGCAAGGGATATAATAGCAGTGGAAGGGACCAGAAAGAGGCTAAATAAAAAAGTGGCAATCATAGTGAAGGGGATGGGGGGGTTGTACATAATTCACAAGGACATCTCATACGAATGTACCGGGTTGTATAGGCAGAACAGGGTACATTTAACAGATGCAGGCTTGGACATGCTTAATCTGCAGCTGGAAGGGGTGGTAGAGGAATGGGAGCCCAAGTGGGGAAGCCCATCATCCAGCACAATAGCTGGAAATGAACTAGTGGAAGGAAGAGAAGAATGGGGGGAGGAGGGAAGGGGGGAATGGGAGACACAGGAGAAGGATATATAGAGCCAAGTGGGTAAAGGGCCAGAAAACTAGGACACGGGCTTGGTGTGCACCCAATTGTGTTTGGCCCTTGTGGGTTTTGCATCCCAGAGGGATACACAGCCATCACCATATCCTCAGTGTGCGTAACATGCTAGGTGGAGCTCTGATTTTGGTTCAGTTACCCTAATCACCTAAACCACTCTTCACGAAATAGCCCCCTGCCACCAAAGTTTTGGTACATTACCAGTTTAGAATTTAAAAATTGACTAAAAATCACATACCAAGATACACACAAAAAAAAAGTCATATCAAAAAGTTGAGCCCCAGCACCAACCAAAAATCATTCATGTACTCATTCAAAGCCAACGTAACCAAAATCACTCAGTTAACAAAAGGGTAGCACACCCACAACAGGTTGTTATTACTGATTAATCACCTTAAAATTACAGTAGCTATTTGAGGGCCATTGTAGTCTAAATGGTGCATTCATGTAGTCACTCATACCCAAAGTAACTGAAATCACCCCATCAACAGAACAAGTTCTAATTAATTTATATCCTCCTCAATCTGCTACAAATACACTAAAAATCAACTAATACATCAAAACAGAGTAGAGACCCAGCAAAACAAGTTAAATTGCTACTGTAGAGGTCACCTTGGCAAAATTAATCCAATCATTACATGGGTCAAAATCTTTCAGCATTTGCTCTGCATTCACTGGGATGTCCTGATGTATATGCAGCAGTGCTAAACCTGTAAGATGACTTTCAACCATATAATTCAACAGCCAGGTCTTTGATCTTCACAGTGCGCTAAACGATCTCTCTGCCATAGCAATGCTGACTGGCATTGTGGCTGAAACACAGAGTCATGTTAATATCTAGAGAGAATGCAGGATTTACCTGAAATTATATAGTGAGAATGCTGATTGGCCATTCTTCTTTTGGGACAGCCAACAACTTTGATTTCCATCTTTGCAGTTCTGCTTCAAAGCTGTCCAAACTGAAAGGGTCACCCTCGTAAGGATCGCACATAGCCATCACCATATCCTCAGTGTGCATAAGATGAAATTTATTTAGTACCAAGCACTGAGTGAGAAAACACGGACAGAATGCAATCAGCTGCTCCATCAGCTCTGAAATAACGTGGTCCAAGAAAGGAATAAAGATATTTCTTCTGAAGTATTCTTGTGGATCTGTAGCACTGACATTCTTCCTCTGAGTTTATCTTCCATATATCTGTGCACAGAGTCTTCAACAAATGCACAATTTACTAAATGTTTTACCTCAGCATACAGTGCTAGAAATCTGGTATTGGCATCCTCTCACATGCTTCTCAGTGCCTGAACCACAGCACTTGCCTCTTCAGATGCTTGAATCAAGTCAATATCCTCATGTGGCAGGTATAAATATGAAGATTTTGTGAGTCCCAGAATTGACTCTACACGGCTCCATGTTAGTTCAGTGAAGACATTACAGCAACACCAATTTCAGCAAAGTCATTTTGGCGAATGCAATTACAGCATCCGTACAACATGGCTGAACACCAAAAACAGCACATGCTTGTTTTGTGGGGGGCTTTGCTCCCACACCCCCTTTGCAGTGGGCTTTACCCCCTGCAACCCCCCCTTACTAAAATAACCAACTCCAAGGTTGTAGCACCTCGGGAAGGGGGGAATGCATTATTTGCTGTTTTTGGTGTTCACCCATATGTACGGGTGCTGTAATTGCATTCACTGAAATAACTTTGCTGAAATTGCTTGTTGCTATAATGTCTTCACTGAATTGTCATGCTACCACTCTGCACATGCCAAACTGATGAAGAAATCAAACTTGGTAATGAGGAATAGAAATCTATTGGCATAATTGACAAAGTCAGCAGTTTTCTCCAAGGCGCTGATTATCACAATGTATTTTGCTTTGAAGCATTGAAGTGAATCTGCCTGGGTTCATCCATCCTGTACTCCCTGGTGCACACATGGCTGTGCTTTGGTCTTCTTCCTCATCTTGCCAGCCACACGGCAAGTTCATGAAGTCCTTCAATACTGTTCAATACACATTGTTGGCCTTGGCTGAGGATTTCAGTGCTGCTATTACCTTCCTGCAAGTGTCAAACATGTTTGCAATTTGTCGTGCTGCACAGGAATGAAAAACTGCTGTGTTCAGATTACGGGCTTTGCAGACAGTGTAGGTGGCTTCAGGAAGGACTGTATGGATTCTGGCTTGCACTCCACTGAATCACCCACTCATATTGCTGCCTCTATCCTCACCTTGACCCCTCATGTATTCCTTTCTTTGCAAGAAAAGGTCAGCAAGTGTTCTCACAGTTGTCTCCAAGGCTTCCACAAATTCAATAAAATCTTCATGCAGTTCCATGGTTCCATTTTTGTTTCAACGAATATACTGCACAGCCTGTGTTATCTGCACTTTCATGGAAATTTTGGAGGTCTCATCTGCAATCGAGCTGAGGAATCTTGCTGCTTTAACCTGTCCCAGAATTTCTCTTTGTGTCTGCTGAACCATCAGCTGTATCAACTCATTTTGAAATTGTGCTGATGTGTGCTGTGCATTTTGTGGTGTGAAATCTGGGTGTTCTTGAAAGACCAGGTCTAACTCAGCATTGTAGTGCAGAAGTGCATTGAAATTTCCAGTGATCTGGAGCCTTCCTCTCAGTGCTGTATTCTGACTTCAACAAAGCAGAATGATTTTCACAATCAGACGAAGAGTATGCCTCATTTGCTAATTTGTCTTATGATCCTGCTTCACAAGGGACTGATAGGCCATTGTCTGTCTTCCATCACATATGCTTACAAATGTATCTACCCTTGCAGTGGAATTCCTATGTTCTTTTCACCTGCTGTGCCTCTCAAGAATATTTTTCCCATTTGACCAATCCATCATCGATGTTGATACCAAAACTGCTTCCTTGCAGGAGTTGAAAACAAAGCAGGTCCACAGAAGACTGCATCCAAATGCTCGGGAGTATCATGCAAAATAGTACTCTTGAAAAAGCTGAGGATTAAAACATCGATACTGCTGACTCCTGCCTGATTTCATGTTTTATCTTGGAAACTGAAAGTTTGAAGGTGGTTGCCACTGGCTTGTTAAGATTGTCTTCTTTTGGACTTCTGTCAATGTCTGGTGGTAGTAGAACCCAATGTCACTCTCATCCTGCACATGCAGATCTTCCCCTCTTGGATCATTCCATACGCTGCTGCTCTGTGGAGTTGCAGGTTCTTCTCACAACAATGGGGTTCTGATTTATTTATTTATTTATTTACATTTTGATAACAGGGAAAGGCACCATGAACTGAGGCTCTTTTCCAGGCACAGGGGTACAAAACAACAGAGGATGAATTCACTGACCTACACAGCCAGTATAGTGTTATGCTTATGTAACTGAGTTAGTTTTGGTTGTGGCCATTTGCACTCTCTATTCCAGAGGAATTACCACCATGTAGGGGTATGGAAGTAAGGACTCGCGGAGAGGGTTCCGCCCCTAGAGATGCCACAGGATGGTTGTCATGGCTAAAGGTACCTTAGGAATCCCCAAAAGAAATGTAGTATCATCCCCAAAAGGAGGCAACATGATGCGTATGAGCAAATAGTAACAGTGACATAGAAGCAGTAACTGCAACATAGTAGTACAGAAGAATAGTGATGGCTTGCATTAAGAGAAGGGGATCCCCTAAGGAGAGAGGGAATGGCAGGACATCTTCCACCTCCATCCAACAACAGACTCTACCTAAGGAAACTAGGGGAATCAACTATGTTAACTAAGTGTTATGACCTGAGGCAATGGACGAGAGAAAAAAACCCTATGAGGAGGAACTCTCCGGGGATCCAAGGCCTAGGTTGCCTTCCCTCCAGGCTTGGGAAAATGATTTTAGTGATGGCTCTGAAGCTGCAATTTGGAAAATCCAATTAAAGAGAGGTGGAAAATATTCCAGTTTGGAGGAAGGCTCTCACTCAAACCCTCTAGTGGGAATGTCGTGGAAGGTTGCAAGAAAACTCTGCAACAATACAAGCATCCAAGGCGCAGGAGGAGAACAACCACTGCTGAGGCACTCACCTGGCCTACCCACCCTAAATCAAACCAGGTGAACCAGAGGCAGTTGTGGAGAGAATGTGGTGAAGGTGCCTTGCTAGGGAAACCACTAAAGTCAATGGCCAACCATTATAGTGGAACACTAGAGCTAAAGGAGATCGTCGTAACCACCCTTCACAGCTAGTCTTAAATTCTACACCAGGAGCTTCTGTCATGTAGCAGGCAGCTAAAGCCAAGCCCGGGATGAGGACGTTCCTAGCTATGGGCCAGGTGAGAAGGATCTCGCCTCAAGTTGGATATGCTCGATGATGCAGACTAAATGCAGAGCAAGACTGTTGGCTGCAGGAACCTGCACCAGATTAGAATGGCTGGCATGCCCCAGAATTGATTGAGAGCTATAAAGCTGGTGAGCTGAAAGAGCACGACGTGCTGAGATTGTAATGAGCATTGAGTGCTGAGACATTGCAAGGTCGAATGCAGATTGAGAGCAGTAGAATCCCAGGCCGAAGCCGAGGGGATGGCACTAGGCATGAAGCAATGGTTTGCGTAAGCAAGGAGCAATGGTTGTGTAAGCAAGTGTGGACCTGATAGGTCAGTAAGCAGTAGTAGTAATAGGTGGACCTGCATAACAACTGTATAGCAAGTAAACAGCACTGAGTTAGGGGCAAGCCAGCCAGACATGAATAGCCAAATCAAGGTGACAAACTGAGGATTTTTGGCGGCGAAGACAGGTTGTAGAACAGAATTAATTAACCACATAGGCCACAATCCCCCAAACACCTCCCAGTCCCCACTGTAGGACAAACAAGGAAGAGATGAAAGGCCGAGAACCACATGCAGATATAAAAGCTAATTTAATAGCCCCAGAAGGAGCTTCAGCTAACCTCAGAGTAAACAAGGTACAATAGAAATGGGTGTAAACAATGCAGCTGCAAGAAGCAAGTAGGCCTGTACAGCAGTAGTGAATAAATGAGTACACTGAGTTGTAAGTGCAAATAAAGGAGGCATAATGCTTTTAAGCATTGTCAACCAGGCAGTGCAATGTGATTGCAGCAATGAGTAAGCTGTATAGCTAGGTTCAAGTAAATTGAGTCAGGTGAGAGCAATAAAATATGCCACATGGACCAGCTACAGTTGAGTAACTGAAAGCTAGCATTATGAGCTCTGAATAGCAGTATGCTAGGAGCTTAGAAAAGCCCCCCAAAAAAGGAAGGAAGCATGCACAACCGAAGGCAAAATACAAACCAAAGCAGGAAAACAAACACAGAAACCCTGCAGAGACAAGCAAGGGGTGGGGGGGGGCTCCAACTAGGGAGGCCAGACCAGCTCAGGGAACAAACCAGCAGAGCCTTCGGCTACAAAGACAAAATGCTTTACAGTGAGGCTGAGAGGAACTGCTTATATAGCTCAGGAAGTGGGAGTGGCTGGCTGCTTGGTCACCAAACTACAGGCAAAGCCTTTCATTTAAATACGAGTTACATCATAATACAGCATACATAAAACCATTTTGTACAATGACAGATACATGTATTGAGTGGTGGGTATTTACATTAATATACAATATAAATTGGATTTCAGAAGGATGGACTTCAGGAAAATGGACGAAGTGCTAAGGAGCCATCTGGCGGGCATCAAAGCAGATATGGGGGTGGACCAAAATGGTCCATCATTAAGGAAGAAATACTGGTTGCCACAGATGAGTGCATTAGGTTCAGTGGCAAGAACACAATGGCCAAAGTGCCCAGCTGGTTCAGTTTTGGGGTTGCCTAGGCAGTAAGGGAAATGAGGTTGGCCTATAGAAAATTCAGGAAGACCAAAAGAGAGGTGTCTAGGGAAAATTACATTAGGTTGGCTAGTGAGGCAAGTAAGGAAGTTCAGTGAGCAAAGGGTCAGAAGGAGCTACAGATAGTTGAAGGAGTTAAGAAGGGGGAGAAGGCTTCCTTTCACTATATAAGTGAGAAAAGGGACAAGAAGGAAGGGATTGTTAGGCTTAAGAAAGGGGTGGAGTGGGTGGAGGATAATGTGGGAAAAGCAGAGATATTAAATGAACACTTCTGTTCCATCTTCACCAGGGAGAAGGACGGACCAGTGCCTTCAGGAGGGAAAAGAGGAGCAGGGAGGGGGGGAACACAGATGTAGTGATACAGAAGGATAGAGTGAGGGATGGGCTGCTGGCATTGAAGGTGGAAAAATCACCAGGCCTGGACAGAGTACATTCAAGGGTAGTAAAGGAACTGGCTGAGGAGCTGGCAGGGCCACTGGCAGACCTATTTAAAAGTTCACTGGAGTCAGGTGTGGTACTGCAGAACTGGAGAACAGCACATGTAGTGCCCCTCCACAAAAGCAGTCCCAAGGATGACCCAGAAAATTACAGACCAGTCAGTCTGACCTCCATTGTGGGCAAGTTCATGGAGACCATTCTAAAGGAAAGGTTGGTGTAATATCTAGAGCAGCATGATCTCCAGGATGTGAGGCAGCATGGGTTCATGGGGGGGGGATCATGTCAAATGAATCTGATTGACCTCTTTGACTGTGCCACTAAAACAGTAGACAGGGGCCAAGTGGTAGACAGCCTGTATCTTGATTTCAGCAAGGCCTTTGACTCTGTGCCCCACAAAAAGTTGATCAGGAAGTTGGTGGATCTGGGGGTTGGGGAAAAGATGACCAGATGGGTGGAAAACTGGCTGAGGGACATAACCCAGAGGGTGGTTGTGGGGGGAGAGTAATCTGGTACCAGAGAGGTAATCAGCGGGGTCCCACAGGGCTCTGTGCTGGGGCCGGTGTTGTTCAATGTCTTCATTAATGACATTGGGGATAGCATTAAGGGCAAAAATGTGCCTATTCATGGATGACACCAAGCTCTTCGGGAGAGTGGACACAGCTGAAGGGATACAAGACCTACAGGAAGATCTGGAAAAGCTGGGAAGGTGGTCCAGGATCTGGCAGCTTGGTTTCAATGCCAAGAAATGCAGTTATGCATATTGAAGACAAGAATCCCAGGACACAGTACTACCTGGTGGAGTCTGAGTATCTGCATCAAAAGAGGAGAAGGAACTGAGAGTGATGATTGCTAGTGACCTGAAGCACGCCACACAGTGCAAGAAAGCAGCAGCAAAGGCAAACAAGATGCTGGGATGCATATCTAGGGGTATCAGTAGTAGGAGAGAGGAGGTCATAATGCCCTTGTACAGATCACTGGTAAGGTCACATCTAGAGTATGGAGTTCAATACTGGTGCCCACACCTCAAAAAGGACATTACCCTGCTGGAGAAGGTTCAGAGAAGGGCTACAAATTTGATTGTGGGTCAGCAGGGTAAGGCATATGAGGAGAGGTTGAGGGCAATGAACATGTACTCCCTGGAAGGCAGGAGAGAGAGAGGGGACATACTTGGTACCTTCAAGTACTTGAAAGGGATAAATAAGATTGATAAGGAGAGTCTCTTTAAGCTGAGTGGCAACCATAACACTAGGGGGCACAGTCTTAAGCTGGAGGGTGGGAGGTTTAGGAGGAAAGTCAGGAAGAACTTCTTCATGAGAAGGTGGTGGACACTTGGAATGCACTGCCGGAAGAGGTCATCTCATTGAAGACAGTGGTCAGCTTTAAGAGAGGCTGGGATAGGCATAGGGGGAAAGCAAGGATCATGTGTAGGGAGGATGAGAGGAGTGAGGAGGGAGGGCAGAGACATTAGCTCAAGCTGTGGACCCTGCAATACAAGCAGATTTGATAGACCAAATGGCCTTCTACTTCTGGCTTCTTTGTATGTTCGTATGTTCATAGAATATGATACATATAAATATACACAATGTTGGGATGCGTAGAAAAGAGGAAACAGCAGGAAAACAGGAAAATAACAGCTAAGGGGGGCAAAACCTAAGAGGAGCCTGCTGACACAGAGAAGAAGTAAGGGAGAATCAGGCCAAGGACAAGGGAGAAGAAGCATTAGAGAGGGGGACAAGTGCAAGAAGTGGAAGGGGTAGGTCATATTAAACACTTAAGGACAGGAAAGGAGGGGGTAAGACAGGTTTGGTGGGGTGCTGTTCCAGAGGGAAGGGAAGGGAACCTGGTAGGAGAAGGCCAGTTTGTTGGCCGAGGTGCAGACACGCAGGAGGGCAAAGGAGCGGGCACTGATTGATAGTGAGTTATACAGGGAGGGGTGGCAGGTTTGAGGAGAGACACAAGGTAAGAAGGGAGAGTCCCAAACCAGAATTTGTATATGAAGGTGGCACAGTGGGATATGCATCTCTGGGAGGGGGACTGGAGGGAAAGGGAGGAGTAGAGGTTGCAGTGGTGTGTCAGATGGGGAGAGTTTGAGGTGAATCTACAAAAGTCATGGTAAAGCACATCGAGTTTGGAGAAGGAGGTTTCAGGGGCAGCACTGAAAATGACATTAGCGTAATCAAAATCAGGGAGGATCCATTTAACCAGTAGGTCAGTCTAACTGAGAGGGGAAGGCTAGCCTTATGTCAGTAGAGTAGCTCCTAGTTTCGGACGCAGTTTGGAATGGAGGGTGCTAAAGTCAAGTGAGGGATCAAGCCAAACTCCAAGGTACTTTTAGGTGAGGGCATTTTCTAGGGGAGTGAACCCTCTGGAGAGGCAAGAGGGTAGGGCATGATCCTAAGCCAGTTTTTGCTTGGTTCTGAATGTCATAGCAACACTTATTTTTATGTTTAGTTTTAGGCAATTAGCATTGAGCCAGGATGTAACTGCTGAGAAATCATTTTGAAGAGGTGTTTGGATGGCAGAAACAGATGGGCCAGACAGGAAGAGGATGGTGTTGTCCACATACATTTGGATCTTGGCATGGGAGCATGCAGAGAGGAGGCTGTTAACAAACAGGGGGAAAAAAACAGGCCTGAGGATCGAGTCTTGGGTTACACTGGCAAGGATAGGGATGGAGAGGAAAGGGGATTACTGAATTTTCCAGACTGTGAGTGAACCATCAGGTAGGATCTGAACCAGGACACAGAAGATGGAGAGAGGCCCAGGGCGATTAGTTTGTTTAGGAGGAGAGGGTGTGACATGGAGTCAAAAGTCTTTGCAAGGTTAATGAAAATGGCTGAGGTGATCAGACCCTGATCCATGGCATTGTGGATGGCATTGGTAAAGCATGGAAGGGAGGCAGTGATGGAGTGATACTTTCTGATACCTGATAGGACAGGAAATAGAGTGTTAGAGACCCGGAGGAAATCATTTAACCTAGACAGGACAAGGGAATCTTGTACCTTGGCAAGTGAATGGGAAAAGTGATATTGTGCAGTAGTTTCTGGGTATGGGGGCATCACCCCCTTTGAAGAAGGGGAGGACCATGGCAAACTTCCAGGCAGAGGGAACGGTAGTGAAGGAGATAAACAGACTGAGTGTGAAGATTAAGGGGGTGACAATGGAGGGAGAAGAGATTAAAAGGAGCTTGGGGTGTAAGTCTTCGGGGCTAGATTTGGTAGGGTTGAGGGAGACAAGATCTCTGAGGACTTCAGAGGGGGATATCGGTGGCAACTGGAATTCAGGGGACCACAGGGGAGAGGGAGGGGCACAGGATAGGGAAGAAGGAGGATCGTACAGCATGGCAGAGTTTGTGAAGAACTTATTCAGAATTTCTGCCACATGGACGGGGTCTGAAGTAAGTGAACTCACCTCACTGAGAGTGGGAGGAGGGGAGGCATGGGAAGGGTGGAGAAGAGAGATCAGATATTATGCCAGAAGAAGGACAAAGTGCTGCCTAGGACCTGCAGGTGAGATTTGAAAAATTCCAACTTGGCCTGTCGAATGCACTTGGTGCAGCTATTATGGAGGATACGGTAGGTTTGAAGGTATACAGGGTAGCATGAGGTTTTAAAGTGAGACCACGAGAGGTCACAGGATTTGCACATGGCCAGGATGTTTGGGGTAATCCAAGGATGATGAGAGCACTTTACTCTGCTAGATTTTAGAGGGGTATGGGTATCCCAAACATTTATAAAGATGAATATGAAATGTGTGAGTGTGGCATCAACAGAGAGGGAGGAGAAGATAGATGACCATTTGGCTGTCGCCAGGTCTTGAAGCAGCTTGCTCGAATTGTGGGATCTGAGGGGGTCAGTACTGAATATATTTTGGAGGATTTGGAGGATTAGATTATCTTCTTGTTTACTCTGCAGAGTTAAAGGTTCTTCATCTGGAAGTACTTTACTGGAAGTAATAAGAGTTGATAAAGCAATGGGGCCAGATGGGATGCACCCCAGGGTCCTTAAAGAACTAAGAGAGGTGGTGGCTGAACCTCTGGCTATCCTGTTTAGCCAATCACTGGAAACAGGAGAGGTACCCAAAGACTGGAGGACAGCAGATGTAGTCCCCTTATACAAAAGTGGGAACAAAGAGGAAGCAGGAACTACAGACCAGTCAGCCTCACCTCGGTGGGGAAGATCATGGAAGCACTGCTGAAGGAGAGATTGTGGAACATCTGGTTGTCAATGGACTACAGGACCCAAGGCAGCATGGTTTCACCAGGGGAGGTCATGCAGACCAACCTCGTTGAATTTTTGACTGGGTGACTAGGGAGGTGGATCAGGGGAGGGCAGTGGACATGGCCTATCTGGACTTCAGCAAGGCCTTTGACACTGTGCCACATAGAAGACTATTACACAAACTGGGGAATATGGGTGTGGGCAGGACAGTAGTGTGTGGGTAGGTAACTGGCTGGGTGGCAGGACACAGAGGTGGTGGTAAATGGCTGTCACTCCACAGAGGAAAGAGACCAGTGGGTACTGCTAGGATCAGTGCTGAGACCGGTCCTATTCAACATCTTCATCAGTGACATTTTGCGGGACCTAGAAGGCAGAATTTCACTGTTCGCTGATGACACAAAGCTCTGTAATAGAGTAGACACACCAGAGGGTGTAGACAGAATGAGAAGCGACCTGCAGAAACTTGAAGAATGGTCAGGGGTTTGACAGTTGAAATTCAATGCAAAGAAGTGCAAGATAATGCATATGGGGCACAAAAACCCTGCACAATATATCAGTTGGGGGGTGAGGATATAGCATGCACCAAGCAGGAAAGGGATCTTGGGGTTGTCATCTCTGATGACCTCAAGGTAGGGAAACAGTGTGACAAGGCAGCAGGTAAAGCAAATAGGATGCTGGGATGTATAGGCAGGGGCATCACCAGCAGGAAAAGGGAGGTCATAATTCCGCCATACAAGACACTAGTGAGGCCCCACCTGGAGTACAGTGTACAGTTCTGGAGACCATACCTACGTAAGGACATAGACAGGGTAGAGAAGGTTCAGAGGAGGGCAACAAAGATGGTGCATGGATTGCATCACAAGTCCTATGAAGACAGGTTGAAGGAACTGAACATGTACTCCCTGGAGGAGAGGAGGGAGAGAGGGGATATGATAGAGACATACAAGTATCTTACAGGGAGGAACAGGGTGCAGGAAAACACTATTTTTAAGCGAAAAGATGTTCCAGGACAAGAGGGCATGGGATGAAGTTGGAGGGAGGACGATCAGAGGAAACATGAGAAAGAATTTCTTCACAGAACGGTGGTGGATAAGTGGAACACCCTGCCAGAGGAAGTGGTGGGGCTAAACAATCACGGGATTTAAGAATGCATGGGATAGACATAAAGGAATTCTGGAGGTCAGGGGTAAGGGGCAACAGACTTCTAGGAAAACAAACTGAACTTACAAGCTCAAATGGGCAGACTGGATGGGCCATAGGCCCTTATCTGCCGACACTGTCTATGTATCTATGTATCATCCAAGGATTAGGTTCCACTTAGAGGAATTGCTTATCCATAAGAGGCGGTTAGCGTACAGACTACAAGAACTGCAGCTGGTTCTCTAGGGAGATCAACTTATGGCACTCCAGCTGATGCCAGTTCCTTACTAGAAAAGGCAAAGATAATGTCAGAGAGGAGCGGCATAATTTATAACTTTTAATGTCTATAAAACATTGTTCATGTATTTTAATGCAAGAGGCCTTATTCTGGGTTCTTATTTGTGTCACATATTATACCATGCAAAGCATTTCTGAATTGTACAAATTTTTTAAAAGTCTGATAGGACAACAGGGAAGAAAAACAACACATTTAGTGTACTATATACTTATTCCCAGTGGTCTTTATCCAGTTAAAGAATGACTTACCAAGCTGAGGATGGTCCTGCAGGGAGCGCCACTGGTGTCACGGCAGACGCAGGTTTTTCAGCATGCCTGAAATGAAACAGCGCTGCTAGATATGAACTGCAGCACAAATGAGTATACGAACACAATGAAATATAATTTATCTTTAATTTACTTTAGCTTTTTACTTAGCTGTTACCAGTTTAAGGCCATAAATTTTCCAGGAATGTATAGTAAATTACACAGAAGATCAACTTAAAAGAAAAATGGTTCCTTGTGTACAGGAAATAGGGCAATAGAATTCCTACAAGAGAAAGAGACAGTTACACAAGTGTACTAGTTATATTACAATAAATATAGTATATAAATATGACCATTCCTGGTCAACAAAAACTAAATACATAAATAGTTGCATTTCAGTAAATGTTATAGTGATATGAAACGTTTCATACTTGCATACAACATACAGTAATATCATTAAATGGTCTTTCACTTGCCGAATTGGAAAAGAGGCCATAATCTTTGACAGCTGTGCTGTCTCCTCTTGCTGGTCAAGTTTTTTCACTAAAAATACCACTAACAGCTTAATCTGGTTCAATTTCAATTGGTTACCATCTGTATCTCCGCTCCTTCTCCACGGGTCGCCCGTGAAAAAGAGACTTCGAGTCTCACTGGGCCTACCTAGTCAACAAAATTCAATAAATAAATATTTTGCTTACCTCTGATGAGCACCAGCTGTCTTCTCTTCTGTGTGGATTCCATCCTATCAAGCTAAACGAAGACAAAATGAGTGAGAAATATTGCAGGCTAGAAATTAACAATCACATGTAATTAATTTCAACTTACATTTTTGGTTTACTATACCATGACTTTTCAGTGAGCAAGTCACCAAGTGTGTCGCAAATGTCGGGATGGAACCCAAATGTAAATGTTTTCTCTCACACTGTGAGATCAACTACAAATCCAAAATTCTAGAAACACTACAAAAAGCACATTTGTGATGATACAGTATGGTGTCAAACACATATAACAGAGTACTTTGCAGCAGTTTGCACCCATGAGTCGACGTATTGCCGCTAGACAAATCGTCACGGAATACACGGAATGGACACATGGTCACGAGGACTGAATGAACCCAGACAAATTGTCAAGATTGAATGTGGTTGTGAACAAGAAAGGGCAAATGTAAAATTGTTGAAAAATGGACAAATAGTCGTGCATTTACATTGCCCTTTTCCTTTGTCTGACTGTGAGGAAATTCAGCCTTGTCATTAGAGCACAGAACTATGAACCATTACTGTATATCCAGATTCATATCCCACCAAAGCCACTTCCCTTTTGTGTGACCTTAAGCATGTATAGAATCCTGAACAGGAGATGTTGAATTCCAGTTGGCATATTCAGAGTAAACAAACTGACTAAACAGAGGTAAGAAAGCCACATTGCAGGCTCTGTCAGGCTGGGGCTGATAGCAAGCAATCTGTTGTGTCATAGAACAAACAGCACTTTCTTCTTGTTTTGTGTATGTTTTGTAGTCTGTACAGGGTGGATAAAGTGCTGTATATTGTGTTTTGCTTTGCTGTTTAGGTGCTTAGCTGGTACTTAACTGTGTTTAACTGCTAAAAACTTCATATCTTCATCTTTACTCATTCTGCATATGCCCATTCTCCTCAGTGTCACACTTCATTCAGTCGTGCAGCTCAACGACGTAGAGTTGTAGAGAAAGTTTTTCTGCAAGGTCAGTGAGCTCTGCCACATCATCCTGTGGTTCAGGTATCTTGGTTTGTAGGGAGATCTTAGCACTGTAGGGAGATGTGTGGATAGTATATTGTCTTATTTACTTGGTTATTCAGAGACTCAGATCGTGAACTGTCTGAAGGTATTGATTCATTTATTTATGGGAACTATTGAAAAGAGGGTTGCAATGTTATCTATCAATGTCATCACGGGATAATTGAAATAATATAGGACGAAATGTCTGTGACCACAAATCCGGCAACAGCACGTCTTTTCGACCATTGAGACCTCTCCTAGTTAATCACGCCTATTTCAACCACAACATTTTGACTGTATGTCGTTTGCACCAAACTTTTCATCAGATGTGCTGCAGCTAGTTCCATGTTGCAGTTAAGCAACTGCTAATGAGTTCAGACCTACTGTAGCTGAATGACACATTGGGCTCAAACCTCAAAACTCCAAAGTTGATGCAAGGTGCTTGCATCCCACAGCAGTGATGCAAAGGGCACATTGCATCAAAACTTGCAGAGTTCCCAAGTCAGAAAGGCTCCCTGCACTAAACTGGAACTCAGTGCACTAGACCAGCCCTGTGCCACATCTGAACCAAGCTGCTGGGTCCACCAGGGTGCTAGGGGGCATGCGGCAGATGCAAGCTGCCATATCCCCAACATTGGGATTCAGAAAACCCTCCCAGAAGCAAACTTTCAAATACCATTAGACCATCCAGGGCTGATCTAATGATCTGGGTGCTACCCCTGCAGCCCTCCCTGGGCAGGAGGAAACATGTGCCGCTGCCCACCTACAGTCTCCCATGCCCCACATCAGCATCTATTTATTTATTTAAATTTTGGTAACCGGGTAGACCCACTGAGACTTTGACAGTCCCTTTTTCAGGGGTGACCCGGGATTAGTTACATGTACCTAGAAGGGAAAGGAAAACCAATGCTTTTGATTGTACTACAGTATATGGTACATTGATCATGTATATGTGTCACAGAGATAGACATTACTACAGTTGATATAGGCGAGTTTACGTGCAAACAACCTTGTTAGTTACACACATCATGAGTAGATAGTAGACGTAAGTGCAGTTCAGTACATTATGTCCTTCCTTACTGTTCCTCCCTCCCTTTTTATCTGTATTTACATGAGGCACCCCCCTTTAGCAGAGGTGCCTTTATGGGTTGCGGCACCTGCCATGAGACCAACTACTTAGATGTAGTTTTAACCCTTTCTTGTACCCCTCAAGAGAGGTGCAGTCCTGGAGCTCTCTCAGGAGATTATTCCAGAGTTTGGGGAGGGTTATTCTAGGTGACTGTTGTCCCATAGTTGATCTGGCTCTTGGGGGTTCTAGCAGCTTGCGTTCAGTTGACCTGAGCTCCCTCCTGTTTGCTTTTGGGGCTAGTAGATTTCTCAGACTCAGTGGGGCATCAGGTTGCTTCAATTTTAAAGCTAAGCACAGGGAGGGATAGGCGAGTCTCGCTTCACGGGGTGGCCAGTTTAACGCTTGTAGTACATCACAGTGGTGCTCCATTCTTTGTGTCCCAGTGGAAAAATGGCTGATTCTGTGGTACAGCGTACTCAGACACACATGTTCTGTTGCCCTCAGTCCTTGAAGCATTGTTGCACCATATGACAGGATGGGAATGATAGTCCCATTGCTGACCGCAATCCTGGTTTCTTTAGTCAGGTAGGAGCTTAGTCTGTAAAGGAGCCCAAATTTTTGGTTTACTATTGTTGTTAGGTGGTCTATGTGTTTCCTGAAAGAGATTTCCTGGTCAATGAACATTCCCAAATACTTGATATTGTCCACCACTTTGATCCCTGTTCCATATGAGGTAGAGAGCGATAGAAGATTAGCCAGGCGTGGGCCAAGCTTTTTGGGGCCAAAGAGCATGGTTTTGGTCTTTTTGCTGTTTAGAACCAGTGTGTTTGCCTGGAACCAGTTTTCTAGCATTGAGAAATCTTGTTGCAGCTCTGAGTTTAGTAATTCTGAGTCCTTGCCAGTTCTGTACAATACTGCGTTGTCCACGTATAGTGAGACCTTTGCTCCACTGCAGTGTAGGGATAGGTTGTTGATGAATAAGGAGAATAACAGAGGGCCTAGGATAGAACCCTGTGGAACTCCATCTGACACTAGACACTCATCTGATTTAGCACCATTCCACTGGACCATTTGTGTCCTGCCGTGGAGGTAACTGGAAAGCCATTTTAGGGCCAGTGTGTCTTCCCTAGACCACCCAGTTGTCCTAGGAGGAGCTTGTGGTTGACTAGGTTAAATGCCTTCATTAGATCAATGAAGACTGCTCCAAGGAGTTTGTTTTGGTCCAGAGTTTCATGCACATCAGTGATGAAGCTTACCAGTGCCATATTAGTGCAGTGTCTCTTTCTGAAACCATGATATTGGTCTGTTTGCAGGTTGTGCATTTCCAGGTACTCATTGACCTGTTTGTAGACCACCTTCTCAAGTAACTTGCTTAGGGTGCAGAGAATGGAGAGTGGTCTGAAATTTTCCATGTCTTCCTGTGGCCTGCTTTTGGGAATTGGGGTCACAAGAGCCAGCTTCCTAGGGCAGGTACTCTTCCTTCCATCAGGGACCTGTTGAATAGCTGGGTTATTGGTACTGCAATGATGGGGGCTGCAATCTTCAACAGTTTAGGTTCGAGGTTGTCATGGCCTGCCGCAACTTCTCATTTTATGCCCTTGAGCAGTGTTAGTATCTCTCCTACTGATGTAAGTTTTAGGTGGAATTCAGGGCCCTGCGGGGGGTCTCTTGATTCTCTGGGCTGCCTGGCCTTGGTTGGGATTGCTGGTTTTCAAATCTGCCTTTTTTCATCTGAGGAACATTGCTCGGGTGAAACACTTGGTTCCACGGGAAGATCTTCCCATCTTGGTCCACGTCTTTGTCACCAGCCATTTTGATTACTGCAATGCCCTCTATCTAGGGCTGCTGGGGGTGGATATCCGCCGCTTGCAGCTTGTGCAGAACGTGATGGCCAGGTTGTTGATGGGAGTTTCAAGATCTAGTCATATGACACCTATGCTGCGTGATCTGCACTGGCTACCAATACAGTGGTGGATCACCTTCAAGGTCGCATTATTGACCTTTAAGGCCCTACATGATTTGGGACCTCACTACCTGAAAGAACTCCTGGTGCCTTACTGTCCTGCCCTTTCTCTTCGCTCCTCTGACAAGGGATTGCTAGAGATTCCCAGGGTACGTAAAGATGTCTGGAGGCAGATCTTTTGCCTATATGGCACCAACCCTGTGGAATTCTCTACCTTGTCAGATACAAGAATGCCTAACTGTTGAAAGTTTAAAAAAACAACTAAAAACTTTCCTTTTGGCCCTAGCATTTGCCAGTACATAATAAGTAAGTGTACTGTATGATTGTCTAATTTATTGTCTTGAAATATGATTTTATTGATTTGACTTATTGTAAAAGCGCCCTGAGCTTGGGAAGGATGCTTAATATAAATAAAATTTTACTTACTTACTTACTTTTGTACTGCTGTTGGTCCAAGAAGAAGTAATTGAAGGCGTTTGTTGTGTCTTTTGGGGTGGTGAGAGGTGTCCTGTTGACCTTTATTTCCCCTGTCACCCTGCTCTTTTTGCCTTTTAGGAACGAGTTGATATGACCCCAGAATTTCCTTGGATCAGACAGGTTTCTGGATTGCAGAGCATGCAAGTAATTCTTTTTGGCTTTTCTAAGCTCCCTCTTGCAGATGTTTCTGGCTTCCCGGTATTTAACCCAGTCCTGATGCAGATTTGTAACTTTAAATTTGCCCCATAGTTTGTCCCTTTCTTTCATGATGATCTTCAGATCTGGATTATGCCATCTGGTGTACTGGCCCTTGACCCTGATCTTTTTTAGGGGTGCATGTTTATTGGCCACTGATACGAAGTGCTTGGTAAAACCCTCCAGGGCTTCATCTATGGTTGGGGTGTCGAGAGTCTGGGCCCAATCCACTTCTGACAGGGATTTCAAAAAGGCCCCTTTGTGCAATGCAGGGTAGTTTCTGGACCAGAAAGTCCTTGGTGGTTGTTTGGGGTGGCTATTTTTCCACACCAGGAAGACTGGAGTGTGGTCACTGAGGGAGTCTGCATGCTATGTGCACTGGCATTGTATTTGCCTAGTGCACCAACCAGAAACATAAAAACTTACAAAAGAAATAAATCTGGAGTTCTTTGTAGTTCAGTGCCCACAGTAGCCCCTCCATGGTACCCAGCATGAGGATGGCCCCCAAAACACTGGCATGGTGGTGTCCCTTCTACCACCCCATTGGGGTGCTGGTGCCATTCCTTCCTAGAAGGATTATGGGCACTAAGGGTGGACTATGCACCTGGACCAGATGTATTCACCCTTGGGTACTTAAGGAACTAGCGGAGATCCTGGCAGGACCACTGGCTGACCTGTTCGATACCTCCCTGGACACTGGATGTGTACCACAGGACTGGAGGATGGCCCATGTGGTGCCCATTTACAAAAGTGACCTTAGGATGAACCAGGCGACTACAGACCAGTAAACCTCACATCAATTGTGAGTAAGCGTATGGAAACAATCCTAAAAGAAAAGTAGGTGACCGTTTTAGAGGATAATGGACTCCAGGATGGTCAACAGTATGGGTTTGACTCAGGCAGATTCTGCCAGACAAACTTAATTGAGTACTATGACTGGGTGACCAGGGAGCTGGACAAGGGCCAAGCGGTGGATGTCCTGTATTTAGACTTCAGCAATGCCTTTGATTCCATGCCACATGGGAGGCTGGGGGGGGGAAGCTGGATTATATAGGAGTGGGAACAAGGATGGTCAAATCGATCAACAGCTGTCTCAGTGGAAGGCAGCAAAGGGTGGTAGTGGGGGGACTCTCATCCCTGAGGGCGGTGACAAGTGGGATACCACAGAGATTGGTATTGGGATTGGTGTTGTTTGGGATATTCATAGCTGATATCTCACTCAGGATCCAGAGTAGGATCAATCTGTTTGCAGACGATACAAAGATGGGAGCTGTGGTAGATGACATCGATGGGTTGGAGGTGGCTGCACGAAGATCTGATCAAATTACAGGAATGGTCAGAAACATGGCAGTTGGGGTTCAACGCCAAGAAGTGCAAGGTACTGCACTTCCGGGCTAGGAACCAGGGGAGGAGCTATCATCTGGGAAGGGTATAGCTGGTAAGCACAGAGGATGAAAGGGATCTAAGGGTGCTTATAATGGGGAGTATGAACAACTCACCTCAGTGCAGAAAGGCAGCAGCGTAAGTCAACATGATGTTGGGGTGTATAGTTAGGGGAATCTCCTCCAGAAATAGGGAGGTGATCCTTCCCCTGTACAGGTCGTTGGTCAGGCTGCACCTAAAATACTGCTTGCAGTACTAGTGCCCATTCCTGAAGAAGGATGTCAGATTGTTGATGTTGGAGGGGGTGCAACATAGGGTGACAAAGATGATCCACGGATTGGATGAAAAGTCCTACGAGGATAGGCTGTGCGAACTGAACACGTACTCCCTGGAGGAGAGGAGCGATAGGGGGGATATGATCGAAACCTTGAAATATTAAGAGAGGATAAATAAGACTAATACAGAAGGGCTTTTCCAGATTATAAGAGGGAGGCATATGAGAGGGCACCAGCTGAAAATGGAGGGGGGAAGATTCAGGAGGGAAATCAGGAGACATTTTTTCACAGAACGGGTGGTAGACAAATGGAATGCTCTGCCCGAGGAGGTGGCATTCTGTTGAATAGTGGGTCATTTTAAGAGGGGATGGGACAGAGTGAGAGGGGGCAATGATGAAGAGGGGTAGGGAGGGCGAGGCAGCTGCAAGTTGAGGGGCTAACTGCACAATCGGACAGACTCGATAAACCATGAGACCTGTTTCTGCTGGCGTTTTCGTATGTTCATATGTTCGTATTTGGAAAGATCATACATGATTATATGGGAGGATGGGGTGGTACCTGAGGACTGGAGGAGGGAAGATGTGATTCCCCTTCACAAAAGTGGGAGCAAGGCAGAAGCAGGAAACTACAGACCTGTAAGTTTGACCTCAGTGGTAAGGAAAATGATGGAATCACTTCTGAAAGAAAGAATTGTTGAGTACCTAGAGGCCAGCGGGCTCAGGACCCAAAGCAGCATGGATTTACAGAAGGAAGGTCATGTCAGACGAATCTAATTGATTTCTTTGACTGGGTGACCAAAGTAATAGACCAGGGAGGGGCTGTGGATGTGGCCTACCTAGACTTTAGCAAGGCATTTGACACAGTCCCGCACAAAAGACTAATAATCAAGTTAGCCAGCCTGGTAGTGGGTTCCAGGGTGGTAGCCTGGGTAGCAAACTGGCTGCACAACAGGACACAGAAGGTAATAGTGAATGGAACACATTCTGAAGAAAGGGGGGTTACTAGTGGAGTACCTCAGGGCTCAGTACTGGGTCCAGTCCTCTTGAACATCTTTATAGGTGACATTGCAGAGGGTCTGGAGGGAAAGGTATGCCTCTTTGCAGATGACACAAAGATCTGTAACAGAGTTGATACACAAGGGGTGGTAGAAAGGATGAGAAGGGACTTGGCATGGTTGGAAGAATGGTCATACATATGGCAACTTAGATTCAATGCAAAGAAGTGCAAAGTAATGTACCTGGGAAACAAAAACCCAGGAGAAGAGTACACAATAGCAGGGGAGGTACTAACAACAACAAAAATGGAAAGGGACTTGGGGGTAGTCATATCGGATGACCTAAAGGTGGGTAAGCAATGTGAGAAGTCAGTAAGGAGAGCCACGGGGATAATGGGATGCATAGGACTGGGCATCACAAGTGGAAAAAGGGAAGTGGTTATCCCTCTGTACAGACAGTTGGTGAGACCCCATCTGGAATACTGTGTGCAGTTTTGGAGACCCCATCTACACAAGAACATAGGATGGAAGCAGTCCAGAGGAGGGCAACTAAAATGGTGCAGGGTCTGCATCAGAAACCACATGAAGAGAGACTGAGAGAGCTTAATATGTATACCCTTGATGAAAGCAGGGACAGGGGGGACATGATAGAAACTTTTAAGTACCTCAAGGGAATCAACAAGGTCCAGGAGGGTAGCATCTTTCAGAAAAAGAGATGTGTAAGAACAAGGGGGCACAATTTAAAGACAGAGGGGGGACGGCTCAGGGGTAATGTGAGGACATTTTTTTTCACGGAGAGAGTGGTGGATGCATGGAACCGCCTTCCTGGAGAGGTTGTTGGGTCTAAAACAGTGAGAGAATTCAAACATGCATGGGACAGACAAAAGGCAATTGTAGTGGGGGGCTGCAGGAAGTAGGCTGTTGGTTAACTAGAATCTGCAGCTTATCCAATAGGAAGGGAAATGGGCAGACTGTGTGGGCCAAGTGATCCTTATCTGCCATCAAAGTCTATGTTTCTATGTTATATCCTGTCAAAAAAAATTTTTTGACTAATACTGTTTCAATCACTGTTACATTTTTTTTATATTTTACAGTGCCCACAGTGGAAGGCTTTGACGTAGTGACACTACTTTTTGCTAACACTCCCCAAGATATTTTTAACTGGTACTTTAAATAATAATGGACAGCTTATCTTGGTGGTAAATTTTAAAAATAAATAGTGACACAGTAAAATAAACAAATGCCACTGATGTCAAGCCACATACACACACATCCATCCATCCACCTCAAACCTGACACTCTCACCCCCCTCCCCACAAACCAAACCAGACACAGCCTCCCACAAGCAGCAGACGCAGATGATCCCCAGCCCCAGACTTAACCCCCCCAGGGCCATCTCAAGCCACCCCCAAACCAGACAATCTTGGCCCCCATCACACCAAACCAGACACAGACTCTTCACAAACAGCAGACACACAGATGATTCCCCAGCCACAGCCTCTGGCTCAACCCTTCCCCCAAATGGACAGTCTTAAGCCACACACACACACACACACATCCACTCCAAACCTAACAGTCTCAGCCCCTCTACCTGTATACCAAACCAGACACAGACTTCCAACAAGCAGCAGATGCAGATGATTCCCAGCCCATGCCTCAACCTCTTCAACGGACAGTCTCAAGCCATACCCCCAAACCAGACACTCTGAGCTCCTCCATCACCCCAAATCAAACACAGTCTCCCACAAGCCACACATGCATATGATCTCCAGCCCCAGACTCAACCCCCAAGGGACAGTCTCAAGCCACACACTGCAAAAACAGGCAGTCTTGGCTGCTCCCATTATGTGTTTGGAGGCAGTCCGGAGAAACAGACCGAACTGGGTTCCAACAAAAAAAAATGTAAGGCCTGAAAACTCTTTATGCAATTTTTCAGGTTAATACCATAAAACAGGCCCACTCTAGGCTGGTGCATGTGGCAAGTTAGTCTGGGTGTAGAGCGGCCATCAGGGAGTAAGTGGAAGAGGAGAAATGGGTTCTGGAATTTACTAGTTTAGTAGGCACACTGTGTATGCTATAACATACAGAAAGACAAGAAACCCACATGGTTTTGCATAACAAATTCACATGATGTTCACATTTAAAGATAGAGGGGGGACGGCTCAGGGGTAATGTAAGGAAATTTTTTTTCATGGAGAGAGCGGTGGATACATGGAACAGCCTTCCTGAGGAAGTCATTGGGTCTAAAACAGTGGGGGAATTCAAACATGCATGGGACAGACACAGGGCAATTATAGTGGGGGTTTGCAGGAAGTAGGCTGTTGGTTAACTAGAATCTGCAGCTTATCCAGTAGGTAGGGAAATGGGCAGACTGGGTGGGCCAAGTGGTCCTTATCTGCCATCAAAGTCTATGTTCCTATGTTTCTATGTAAAGTGAATGGGCATGCATGCACAAGAGTTCTTCCATGGTTTCTCACATTGTTTCAAAAATAGCTTTTCTTTTTATCTCTTTAATTGCTGATCTTGTTACTATACTGAATCCTGACACCAGCTGTGACCCTGATCTATCAAGATTACACAGACCCTAGGTTAGAAAAATCAGTCAGTTCAAATTCATTGCTTCAGAATCAGCCACGTCTGTCTCTCTCTCTCTCTCTCTCTCTCTCTTGCTTTTTTTTTATGACTTCTGGTCTCTAATTTGATTTTTTTTCTCCCATGGACAATCTCATTTTTATGTTGCTTGCACGCATGTGCAAGAAACATAGTGCCATCATCGGAGATTTCGAAGGTGTGTCACCTCCCCCTCCAATTCAGTCAGTGTGCTGACAGGCGCGGCCCCTGTAAGCCAATGCATTTTGGAGCTGTGTATGACATGCTCAAAATGCAGTGAACCTGTTGAAAGGGAAGCTACGCTTGAGTGAGCACCGAGTAAGATATCGCTGCTCACGCAAGCAGCTCCCTCTCACGCTGCCGCAGTACCTCGCGACACGCCAGTATAGCCGACGGGTGCCCAATCCCATCGGTTGAGCTGCATCCTTGCCCCCCAGTAGCAGGTGCCATGCTGGGAGCCCACCCCGAGTGGCAAACAGTCCTTTGCCGACGGGTGCCCAATCCCCATTGGCTGAACGCCCCCAACGTCCTTGTGCCACGCTGGAGCCCACCCTAGCGTGGGCAAGTGGTCCCACGACGCTTTTTTTTTTCCTGAAAATGAAATGGCTTCCTGGCGGGCGCATCTCCCGACCCTCCCACAACCCGCACTCACCCACTGCGCACCCAGCCTCCCCATACCCCCACCCCACACTTACCTCCGGACTCCGCGAAACGATCTTCGTGGACCGGAACACGCCTGCACTCTTCAAAGCCGACCGCGAACTGAGGAAATGCCGGTAAGCTGTATAGTGGGCTAGATAGGGGTTTCAACTTTGTAGCATATCTCCAGCGTTTTGAGATTTTTACACAAATTTTTCAACATGGGTTTGGACCCCTTCTCATGAATGATGTCACTGTCAGCGATTGGCCTCGGCGGGTGATTTCACGCAGTAACTGCACAGTGACTATGAAATCACCCCTCGGGCCTGAATACCATCATGACAGTAACATAATTCATGAGAAGGGGTCGCAAACCCCCATGTTGAAAATTTGGTGCCAAAATTCCAAAAAATGACTGTTTTACGAGCGTGCGTTGCGCAGTTCCTATGCAGGCTCGTAAGTTCACAAAATTTCAATATTTTCACTCCAGATTTTCAACATTGCCATTTTATCACACCTTCTTATGAGTAGTATAGCTGTCATTTTTCACATCTCCCCCAAAATGTGTTTCCGTCCATGTAGCGCGCAATGGCGCAGTCGGTATGTAAATCAATGTATGGGACACATTAAGAAAATCACAGTGTTACTGTTCATTAGCAGAGGTCTTAAAATGGCTATGTTGAAAATTTGGTGAAAAAATTCCTAAAATGACTGTTTTACGAGCGTATGCTGGTAGTTCCTACGCAGGCTCGTAAGTTTGCAAATATTCAATATTTTCACTCCAGATTTTCAACATTGCCATTTTACCACACCTTCTTATGAGCAGTACAGCTGTCATTTTTCACATCCTGCCCAAAACGTGTTTCGCCCATATGAGCGCATGACAATGGCGCAGTCGGTATGCTAAATCAATGTATGGGACATATTAAGAAAATCACAGTGTCACTGTTCATTAGCAGAGGTCTTAAATGGCTATGTTGAAAATTTGGTGAAAAATTCCTAAAAATGACTGTTTTATTTAGTGTGCTATATTAATTCCCACGCACGTCAGAGGTTTGTGAATTTTCAATATTTCCACTACAGATTTTCAACATTGCCATTTTACCACACCTCCTTATGAGCAGTACAGCTGTCATTTTTCACATCCTGCTCAAAACGTGTTTCCGCCCATGTAGCGCACAATGGCGCAGTCGGTGTGCAAACACAATGTACGGGACACATTAACAAAATCACAGTGACACTGTTCATGAGCAGAGGTCTTAAAATGGCTATGTTGAAAATTTGGTGAAAAAATTCCTAAAGTTGACTGTTTTACGAGCGTGCGTTGCGCAGTTCTTACGCACACCCGTAAGTTCGCAAATTTTCAATATTTGCACTCCAATGACTTCCAAATACCTAAACAGCACATAGAAGCAAGCAACATTCAGCACTGATAAATGCTTGTTATTATTGAAACTTGTGTTTATGAAAGCAAACAAAGAAAATCAAGGTAGGAGAGAGAAGGCAGCAGTGGAGAACAATTATCAGGAAGGGATGTTGAGGGATTGGGTGAGGGTGGTGGTGGTAGGAAGTGACAATCGCTGTCAGTGCTGTACTAATTCACCTTGTGGTTGTTTTGGACAATGAACAGCCAGGCTGTCCTGTTGCCTTTTATCTTTACCAATGGCTGGGCAGGTATTCAGGATCAACGACTACTAACCTCAGAGTCTTAGGAAAGCTTTATCCACTTACAGGCTCTTAAAGGAGTAAAGCGTTCCTAATAGGAACATAGAGGAGAAAAAACTGGCATTATAGAAAATTATCTTGTCCTGTTTTCCTTACAACCCTGCAAAAAAAAAACATTGACTGCATTAAAGTGGCAGTATAGACAACGTTTTTTTTTTTCACTTTTAACAAGGTTATCTCTCCAGTTTAGTCAAGTGGAAGAATGGTGTGACAATGAACATCAGGAATATTTTCCTTGTGCTCTGGTCCTCAGGGCAGTAAACCCATGTGAAAGTAGGACTGTAAAAGTAAATATACATTCAAGGGACACAACACAATGAGGATGTGGCACACACACTGTGACTTAACTATGGGTATCCTGCTAACTGGGAAGGTGACCAGTCATAAACTTACAAATTACTTCAACTAGTTTATTTATTTAGTTGTTGTTGACCGGGAATGGAGCCACAGAGTGCTAGTCAGTACTGTCTAATTTCAGTCTCTTCCTGAGGGAGATACAGATGCAAACCAACCTGAAATGAAATCAGAGTCCCCAGGACTGAGAACCCAGCCAAACCGAAGAGAAGCCTTACCTTAACAGCAAGCCTGCAGAAGCTGAAAAATCTATATATATGCAGACCTTTCTAGGTGCAGTGCCACACCACAAATTGCCTTTTTTTTACAAGCTGCTGCTTCTATGCTGATGCAGCTAATTCTCCAACTGATCACTTGCAAATTCAATCACAGTAACTCTGCATTCACAAGAAGTCCTGTCCAGGCATCCACAAAGTAGCAGGGTGTCACTCTTCAAGACTCCAGCCCTTGCTTGCTTCAAATTCTTCGGAAATCTTCAGATGAGTGATCCATCCTCCACTCACTGCCGTATTGCTGCAAATGGATTTCCTGGATACCGCCATCTGCCGACCGGCTCCAGGCCCAAAAACAGAAGAATCTTACATTGAATACCCCAATTTATTCAGTGTAAGCTACAGATTCAAAAAGCATGCAGATACACCCTCTCAGTTGGCATCCAATTGCTTTCTTGCTGCTCCATTAAGAATATCATTTCCTCTTTCAGATATGGCCTGATCCTGCCCCCAGCTTGATCTCATCCACCACCAGAAACTGCAGATTAAGGTAGTGACAATGATACGGGGCAGCACTTCAAGCTACAGGCTTCAGCCAGGATTCAAATTACATAGTGAAGCCTTAAAAGGAGCAGGGAAATGGTGGCTGCTACATACTCAAGTGCTATCCCCTGGCTAGATTTCTGTATGCATTAGTGCACACTGCATATACCGGCCGATGTCTGTGCTAGATAGGTTCATTTGTCTTCTTCGCTGGAGATGATGACTCCACCCTGGTTAAGTATAGTAAGAGTGCCCTAGAACTGAGTGAGCCAGAATTACTGCTCGTGCTGTGGGCCATCTTTTAAAGCAGCAGTATTTGTTGGTTGGGGAAAAAAAATTAGTTTTTTGTAAAAATGTATTTCTGATATCCTTAGATTCCTCCTTGGTGTAATTTTAGTTTTGTTTTTTTTTAAAAGTTTTAAAACAGATTCTGTGTCTACTTTTGTAGTTAATGATTCACATCATAAAAGATGACTGGCATTCACAATTTTTAAAAATCTCTTCCACTGAGGTTACATGTTGAATGCCCATGCTGTAGATTCATCCAGGGGATGCATTAGGATGGTGTTACCACATGTTTCTGAATGATTGTAAACAGCACAGCACCAAGATATTACATTTTTCTTGTTGCAGGCATGGCGCTAGCACAGGAACTTTTAAAAACTTCAAAATCTGCCAGAGGGTTGAGGCGCGAGACACCACACTCACACTATGCCAGCAACTCAGGTTCAGAAACGACCTCAGGTCATCAGGGTGCTAGCACGGGGTGGGAGCAGGAACAAGCAGTTGGCTCTCCTATCTCAGGTAAGGATGGGGTCACCCACCTGTAGTCCTGCCATCACTAAATGGAGGTTTGGTGCTGGCACAGGCAGTCAACGGCACGACTGGAAGGGAGGAGCATCCCAAACGGCGTGTGCGTGATTGCCTCCACATGCATGCACTACAATGGGGACACATGGGTGTAGGGGTTGGGAGATAACCTGCAAAAATCCAGAAACTACATATAAAAAAATACCTTCGAAATCCTGTATCTTGGTTCAGAAATGAAAGAAAATGAAAAGAAAAATAAGTATATTGATGTTTTGCCAGAAAAAAAAATTACTGCTGAAAACAATTACAGGGTGGCTAACAAATACTGCTGCTTAAAATGGCATGCTCCTGCACACCAGAATAAATTATGCATGTGAAGAACAGTTGAGTGACTGTACTTTGACCCTGTTAAACCTGAGTGAGTCATCGTTGTTCTCTAAAACAAACATCTGAAAGAGTTATGGGCTGAGAGACTGATTATGTTCTAAAAGTATTACTGCCAGTTTTTTGATATGTCTTTTGTTTCTCCAGCTCACAGCTGCCTGTCCCCCCGGGACCAAGGGCTTGGATAGGGGTGGGCAAATCAGGCAGCAGTCGGAATCTTTCTTTAGTAGACTCAGTGAAAGTAAATGGAATGCACACTTTTTTCACTCGGCACATCTGTTAATCCCACTGGGGAAAGTCTGTATTTGTCCACCTATTGCCTACTCTACAAGAAGCCACAGAGTCCTGCTGGTGATGTAATGCTGAGTAAACTGAGTATGCTGACCAGGGTCATATGTGACGATAGCCCCCTACTTCCTCTGTAACCGCACTCTTGCCTCCTCCAGTGAAATCAATCAAGTTGTTTTTTTTTTAAAGTATTTAGATAATTATAATGTCTTTGTCATAATCTTTTTTTATTTTGTTATACTTGGTGATGACAAATATTTAAAAATAAAATTGGAGTCAGAGTTGTTGTCTGCTGCTGCTCACTGAGGTAGTGGCATGCTGTATATGAGTAGACAGCACAACACAATGGGAAAGAGTCAAGAGGATGGACCAGTTTCTTACTGGCTGTCCAATCCATAGCTTTGGAAGTGGGATGTTGATTGACTGCCTGGTTCCTCTTCACTCTGCAAAATGCCCTAAGCTAACTGTTTTGTAGTCACTGTCTGCAGCATGGCTAGTAAATAATATAGATACTGGCTGGGCTTAGAGAGACAGACTGAGTAAATGAAGAGGAGCCCCAGTTTTAATAGACAGAAAAGTGCCAAGGCGGTACTGTATAAGTACACTGGGACAGATCATGCAGACATAAAGACATGACAGGAGTACATTTGCTTTCCTGATCATTCTCCCTTATTTGCAAAATATTACTGGTGTAGGCTCAGTCACCCGAATCTGTGTAGTGACTTTAAACCAGTGGTGGAAATGGGAGTGAACCTGGGGAACTCAGTTTCAGGGGTGAAATTAAGAGCCTGACTCAGTTCCAGGAGTAAGATGGGGAAGGACTGCTTCTGTATAACATTTACCTACCAAAATGCATAAAACTGAATAAATAATGTGTTAAAATACAACATATTATGAGGAAATGTGTCCCCAGATGTCTGTCATATATAGTTGATCCTTCATGAATGGCGGTGGGTTCCCCAGCGAATTCTGTCCATTTCCAGCACCGCCTGAAACATAGCCTGTACCCCACTAATGTTTCACTCTTCTAAGGCATGCAGACCTGCATAAGAACCCAGTCCTTTCTGCCTCATAGGTAAGAAAGAGCCCAAATGAATTTGCATTTGGTGAACGTGCCTAAATCTAGCATTTTGGATACCAGTGAAGCAGGTCTGAAGAGACTTGGCTTCCCTTCAGTATTTCAGCACTTTGATGACATGACTAAGAACATTTTACAGGTAGCACACACACTGAACATGTCCAAGTTGTTGGCAAGTCACATGACTTGCAGTAGCCAATCAGTGATCCTGCTGAATGAGAACTCCTTGTGCAGCATACATCTCAGTGTCATTTCCAGCCTTTTTTCTCTTACAGTGGAAGGACATGTGTACTTTTATGTAAAAAAGAGTGACCCATGGCCAGCCCAGTGGTGCTGGAGGTTGAGGCGCCAGACTCCACACCTTGCATTATGCTGGCAACCCAGGTTCAGGAATAAGCCCGGGCTGTCAGGGGTCGGTAAGGCCAAGAGAGGACTGAGAATCCAGAGGACTGCTCTCCTCTCTCAGGGAGGGCAGGATTGTCATCCCACCTGTCGATCACCCTCTGGTGGGGGCTTGGGGGTTATGCAGGATGGGAGGCACACATCCAGCGGGTGTGGCATGTGGGTGCCCCCACATGCACCTGCACAAGCCTAACATCAGGGGGGAAGGGGGACCCGAAAAAGAGGAAAATGGCAGCCAGGGAGTCCATGAAGCCTCAGTTCACATGTCCCACTGGTCCTTCACCACCGCCGTCCCATATTTGGATTGTGCTCTGTGGGGGGAGCTCTCTTCTTGGCCTTGCAATGGGGGGTAAACCATTGGGGGTCTCAGGGTTGGTTGGGGGATGATTGGACCCGCGGTCTAGTGGTATGGGGTGGAGTTACTACCCTTGGTGTGCCTGGAGGATAAAATGTAAGTTAAAAAAAAAGAGTGACCTGTGATCAGACATCTTTAGAAATTGCCAGAGAATCATGCATTATCATTCTAATGTTTTAGTTCTCTCTTTATTCAACTGTAGTTTCAGGCAATCAGGCTAATGAAATCATGTTGAAGAGGAGAGGAGAGAGTGCACAGTGAGAATCTGCACTGGAAGCTGTAGGTCCTACAGTAGGAGAAGGGCAGAGTGAATTTAGCAGACTGGAAAAGGTTATTTCACAACTAATTTTTACTAAATACTGGTGGTGTAGAGGATACAGAAATCCTTATTTGATTAATTTTGTTTTGTTTTGTCTCCTGCAGCAGGAGCAGGGCAGACTGGATTTAGTCAACTGGGAAAGGTGCTTGGGAGATTTTGAAGGGTTTGTTTGACAAATACTATTTTACTGACCATTGTCTGTGCAGTAGCGCATGGAAATCCGTCTTTTAATTTTTTGCCTGTGTATGTCAGCCTGCAAGCCAATCAGTGAGATAAAAGAAAAGTAGAATGCTGTATGAGAAACAAGGGGTCCGATTTTAAAACGGTGCTTAGATCGACACAAGTTGCATTGCTCCAGCTTAGTGGCAAACTGTGGGTGCATCAGGGACCCTGCACCCAATTTTATAATAGGAGGAATCCCTGCACCAATGACCAGGGAGTTGCCACAGTCTTGCACCAAACATTTGGCACACCTGTGGGAACTAACTCAGGCATCCAGTTCCCCACCCAGTGCAACACTAGAGGGGCCGCAGAGGAGTGGTGACTGTGCATGGCAGGATGGGACTGGACAGGAAGCAACATGGGAGTGTCCTATGGGGCATGTGGGAAACAGCAGAAGACAAGTGTAGTAATGTGGTACCTAGCCGGGGTGCTTGTTGCAATGACAAGCAGTCAATTGACTGGCAGTCCAGAAAGGGTTGGCAGGGGGGAACTGACCTGGATCCAGGTGGGCACAGTTATGGCACCTTCCCCAGAGGTTCCACAGCCCACAAGCCTGTATGTGGGAGGCTGTCTGCCACAAAGCCAGGGGACTGGGTGCCAGGGGACTTTTGTGGTGCAAGAGAAGGTTCCCTTCCATTACTGGCAGCTTTCACCCTGCTGCCAGTACTTTCCATGTAGAGGGTTATGGCTCATGGCACCTCTGGGGCAGGTGCCACAGCTGTGCCCACCTGGGGCCAGGTCAGTTTTCCTCCCTGTCAACCCTCCCTAGACCGCCAGTCGATGAACTGCCTGAGACTGCAACATGCATCTCAGCTGAGTGCCACATCACCACACTGGTTTTCTGCCACCTCTCTCATGCCCACTAGGGCACCCCATGCTTCCTCTTACCCCAGCCCCCTCCTGGCAGGGCCTCCCCAATCACTACATTGTCATACAGTGGCACAGGGCCCTTAGACCACCTACTTCTGGCTGGTCTAAGCAGAGCACCCTGTTGCTCTATGGTGAGGCTTGCAAAATTCCAAAAAAATGGATGGTGCAGCCAGCCATGGTGCAAGTCCCCTTGCGCCCAGGTACAGGAGCACTTTTGCTGCAAGGGTGGCTCAGGATGACTTGGGCACAAGACATCCCAATTTTGACGCAGTCTGCATTTGAAAATCAGGATTGCCACAAAGTTTGATGCAAGGTGCCACTTGCATCATATCCATTTGGTACAAGCACCTTACATCAAACTTCGCCTTTTAATAATTCAGGCCCAAGTCTTTTAGTGGAGTGGGGAGTGATTTGCCCACATGGGATGGCTTAGTGATTTCACTCTTACCTATCATCTTGTAAGTCATATGGCACTGCGGCCTGTCTGTGCACCAGACATGCACATCACCTGGACATCTAGGAATCAACGACTATTTTGAGTCATCATTGTTAGGTCCAGCAGTGGCTGTGTCACGTCATCATTTGTCATGTATGTGTTGTTGATGCAAGTAGAAAACATGAATAGAAAAACAGGAGAAAAGGGGATGTAGAGCTGAGGTGAAAGAGCAGACAAATCATCCACCATGCCAGTTCCACCAAGTACAAGTTCTGCAAGCAGTGATGATGGAGAAGATCCAGTGTCCTTGCACTCATTACACAACTCATTTGGGGGTAATGGTGGCCCTGTATCTTTAGCCATGCTCCATTATAGAAGACACTGACTTTCAAAATGTTTTGCATGATGAACTGAAGCACAGATTCAACATCCTGTCATATTTCACATTGTCTAGGTATGGCAGGCCCAGACAGTGTACATGGTGGAGTGTCAAGCAGACATTCATTCTTCTTCTGCCACTGCATGAAGAGGCCTTCAAAGTGTACAAAAAACAACCCTTACCATGGCCTTTGCATGAAGAGCCTTCCTGAATGCCACTCATGGCATTATTTAAAATCTCCTCCAGCAACCCAATGAAGCATACTGTTATCCTATCATACAACTACAGTACAGCTCACATTAAGCTTATTGTGCAACCAGTTGAAAGCAGAGTAGCATTTGAGCTGTTAAGGCTCTGCATGGGGAATCTAATCACTGATGTCATCCTGTTAGCTGGTTTCTGTTGAACTCTAAATGAGATGCCTAAATACTGCATGTTTTCCACTAAAAGCCACATTCTGCAGCTGAGGAGAAAAAGAATAACCCAACTAGTTGGCAACAAACTACAATCACATAAAAGGAGGATGGGTTGCAAACTGGCTGCATAATACGATTTATATGATCTGTAGTGTATTTTTCTTAGTAAATAAATGTTGCAATAATAAATGTAAATAAATAATTATGCAATTAAATTAAATTACATTAAAACCACAGAAGTTAAATAGTTCTAAACACAAAACATTTCACTATTACAAATCATGCTGTCTTGACATATAAGTAAAAAAAAAGCATACACATTAATAAAAACAGATTTTAAATTATATAGAGAATAATGCATATGTAACTGTGTGTTATGAGGTTTTTTTACACACCGGAGGTGTGTGATGACCCATAAACATCGAAAGCGAAAAAAAACTTGTAAGCATATAGTTGTATATGTTTTATTTTTTATAATTACTGGTGCTTGGTGTTTTAAAGAAAGAAAGAAAAAGTTATAGCTTCTTGACTAGTCCATGCTGCCTCTTGCTTTTGTAATATGAGCTATAAGCTCAATTGAGCTTTTGTTGTATTTTTGTTTGTACTTATTGTTAAAGTTTACTGGGTCTGAAACATTAGCCTGATCCACAAACTATTAATGGACATTTAAAAATAGGGTCAGACATAGCACTAGCTGCCTATGCTGCTCGTGAAGGACACCTATGTTTTCATACGAGTGGAAGGCTGTATTAGCTTTCAGTTTGGGTTTCTTTTACAGCCTGTTTGTGTTTTGGTGAAGGGAACAGTTTGTAAAGCCTGCCCTGAGGGTGAGTGGGAATCTTGTTTTTTCAGACCTGCGATCAAGATTGGCCTTTTCCCACTTGCACTTTAGGGACAATTGAACATGAGCTTTCAAAAGCCGTAATAACCAGTTATTACTGCATTTCCCAGTTATTCCGACTTTTGAAAAGTAGCACAAAGTTGTACATTAAAGGGGGTCACCAGTAATTATGTATAGAATAAAGGGTGAGGAAGTGTGTGATATGAGAATTTAATGCACGCCTGAGGTGTGGAATGCTACATAAACCCTGAGAGCAAAGTCCAAGGGGTTTATTAAAGCATCCCAAACCGAGGGTGTGTATTAAATTCTCATACACACACTTGCCCATGTTTTATTATGTTCACCGTGCACGCTAGCACAAGTCAAACATTTTGCTATGTACAGTGTTTCCAGTGGGGCTGTGCCCCCTGACCCCACCAACCAAGTCTCTGGAGGTACAACCCGGGTTGGAGTCCTCTCGGGGAGGAGGCAAACACTGGGCAATGCAGTCCCAGTGCCAGCAGAGACCATCACAGCGACCCAACATATTTACTGAAATCCTGTTGCTGTGATGGTCTTTGCTCTGGTGGTTTTGCTGTGCAGTTGACATACCCTTTCTGTCTCTCTCTTACTGCTTCTCTCTCCAGTTCTGCCTTTTTTTTTCTTTTTTAACTTACAGTTGGAGTCCCAATCAAGCTATAGACAGCCAAGCACAGTCCTGTTCCTGCTCGCTGTATTTCACCCAGCTGATGAAGACCAGGATAAACCAGATGTAACATTTTTAGTTATAAAAAAATAAGATGGAACAGATAAACAGGAAAAAAAAACAGCATTTTAAGTCAGACCGAGGAGTGTTGCAGTGGCAACTACTCGCTTCAATGATGGAGCACTCATTTGTTAGTGACAGAGTGCGTGTTCACTGTAATAACTCATGGGTTATTATGTCAAATATCAACTCAGTGAGCCCAAAGAAAATAATTGCTTACCAGTAATTATATTACTATCATTATCATATTACTTTTTTGTCATCCGACAAATAAAACACATAACATAAAAATATTAGAACAGATAATAATATTAAATAATCATCATAATATAAACATATTTTACAATATATGGCACTATGAGGAGACTATAGTAAGTGGCATGAAGTAAAGTGAAGAGGCAGAGACGTCTGCTGAGTATATATCATGGTGCTCGTAGTGAATACTAACTACAGTATTAGTGGGTCAGATAGGTGAGTCAGATCAGATCTTTTTTGATAATAAACACATGAAAAAAACCACATAGGGCCCTATGCATGATTGTGCAGAGTGGCTACATGCCATGTATGTGTGGTGCGAAGTCACTTCGCACCCACTGCGCCCCCTACATGGGATGCACAACATGGTGTGCGATGCTGGTATGTACCCAATCTCCCAGCTGCATGGACAGCAATGCACTGGGGCGGGGAACATGCCAGCACTATGTGCCATTCATTAAGGAGTGTAATGCTGTCCACAGGGGTGCGGAAGAGGGTGCAGGGTATGGCAGGGGGACCCTGCCGTAACCCACTGTGCACCCCCACAGACTTTGCCCGCCACTCATAACAGGACCGTGAATTGACCCTCCATGCTGCCTCAGCCCACTAGGTGGTTGGGGAGGACTGGGGCAGTGGAACAGGCGTAGGTCTGTATGAAATACCACAAGGGTCCCTGTGTGGCGGACCTGCACCCGGGTAGTATGCCTGTCCGTCCTGTACCTGCATGCCACATCCCCCCCTCCACTTCCCCACACAAGCAATGCTGGTCACTCCATAGGTACAGCTGCCCTCCCACACACGCAGGTGTGTCTGGTCAGCAGTACTGTGCAGGAACCCCCCTACCACACACATATATGCCATCATACGTGACCCAGTCCAGCACAGATGATTCTGAATAACCCACCCCCACCCCTGATGCTGGCACTCCCACCCACCCACATCAGTGTTCAGTGTCTCTCCAACCCCCCACCACACAGATCACCCCCTGTCCCTGTACCTTGCTGTCAGTGCCGTGGCAAGGGATAGCCAGTGACACAGCCCTCCTCCCACCTCCTCAGCCGCCAGCCGTCCAAGCAATGCTGGGGGCATAACACATATATATAGTGGCATGCTGCCAGCATCACTCAGATGGCCAGCAGCTGAGGAGGTGTGAGGAGGGTTGTGCTGCTGGCTGTTCCAGGCCTTGGCAATGCACGGGCAGAGGGATGTTGGTGCCAAAGGGGGGCCTCTGTCAACCATACCTTCTGCAGGGCAGGCAGGAATGTGGTCAGGGTACAGTTGGGCATCGTGGTACTGTTTGGGGGGGTATGTCAGCTGTGTATGGAGCCCAGTCTTTCATCTGGAACAATGCTTGGTGCTTCTGGGAATGGGCCAGCCCTGTGCTGGGTGCAGGGGCCGATGCTGCCGTATGGGAATGGGCGTGGTTGTGTGTGTGTGTAGGGGGGTGTCGTGCTGTTCTGGGGCCAGAGCACAGATGTGTGGTGGGTGGGGTGCTTGCCAGTGCAAGCATGACACAGAGGCGTGGCCGCATGGGTCTGGGTACCGTCAGAGGCTATTCACACACACAGAAACACACTGTAACGCACAAGGGATCCACTGTGGGACCCATGCCGGGCATCAGATTGGATGACTGGCTGGGTCCATGACTCTGCCCCCTGCCACACTGCATGGACTGTGCACCGGGGGGGGGGTGCCCATGGTCAGGTGGTGGTCGTTGATGACTACCAGCCGGTGCATAACTATCCCCTGGTGTGGAGCTATACGGGTGGGATACACTCCTCTGGTGTGTAATTCCTGCCCATTTATGCATTAGGGCCCATAGTTTGTAATGTGCAAACACATAATAAAACTTTAAAACAATGTCTGTACTAGACTTACCCCAAAATTTCTAATTTCAAATAGGTTACCCATTATCAGCTATTATCTAAAATCATTAAATGATACCTAAACAACATTTTGACAACAAACTATTCAAAAATCTGACTCCGTAGGTGACTAAAGGAAAGGCTGCTGCATTCATTAGTGCTAAAACTATATTTATATAATTTACCTAAATGTGGTTCCAGAGCATTTGAAAATTGTAAAAATCACCCTTCTAATTTCAAAAAAACTGCCTTACCTGCTTCTTAAAATGGCGGCCAAATGTGTTATGTAATGACATCACTGGAACCAAAGTTAGAGAGATATATGACTCTCTATAGTGCTAAGTAGTTCTTTTTTCCCTTTGTATAGAATTGTTTTACCCAAATGGTTACAACCATGTGCATTATTTTATATAATACACACACGTTAGGCTATGGTTGTGTTCATTTTGTTTACTTTAACATGCTGAAATTGTGTTTTAATCCAACTGACATTCTCAGTGGCAAACCACAGTGCAGTACAAATCTTGGATAACCTGGTAGTCTAGTGGTTATAGTGAATCCAGGATGCTACTATGGGGGTGCTGGGGTGGTGTATATGCTTAATATGCACTTTTTAACAGTTTTTATTAAACCTTTATATTTCCTGCTATTATTCTTTTCTAGTACGTTTTTGACAGAACCTACAACTGTAATCCATAGTTTGAATATAAACATTTGTACAATCAATAAATCAGACTTCTTCAACAAAGTGAAATGCAGCAGCAGCAGCAGCAAGCAAGTGCATTACTGTGGGGGGGGGGGGAGTTGCAGCCATACTCTTCACCAACCCCTAGATCCACCACTTCTTTATAGCGAAGTTCTTGTGCAGTCCAATGTTAGAGTTCATACCTTCTCGAAAATCAAATATATGCTAGTCATGTCTTCTTTTTTATGGGAAGTAATAATAATAAGAATCAGCATTTATATAGTGCTTTTCATACACATTGTATCCCAAAGTGCTTTACATGCAGTACTAGACTGGTAGTGAAGTGACTGAACGTGTATTGGCAGCCATTTCATACATTAATATCCACACACAGCTTTGGACAATTGCATGAACTGGTTTTATGGGAAGGGGAATATTGGCCAGGACAATGGGGTCAGATAGTGATCAAGGTGCTGGCAGACCCACATCTTATTTCTCTCAGTAATTTGCTCATATTTGTCTCCTTCTGCCCCCCCCTTCCCTGATTATAGCAAGTACCTTGCAAGAGTGGCCTTCAGTACTCTTCTGGTATTCATTCTTCACTATTCCTCCTCACACTGAAAACTGGTGAGCTCATCACCCTTCTGCATCATGAATGCAAGTAGTACAGTCCCTGTTTTATTTTGACATATTAAATATAAATATATCTTTCCAATAAGTCATTTTGATAGCAGCAGGGAACAAGGGGAATGATGGGCTTTCCTATCCTTAAAAGATCTAGGCTACCTTTGATTAGGCACTATTAAACCACGGGTGTGCACATCATTATGTACGTCATTAAACAGTGCCTAATCATAGGTGGCTTAGATCTTATATGGGTAGGAAAGTCTATTGTTTCGCTTGTGCCATGCTGCTATCAGTCTGGCTCACCAGAAGATCATGTTTATTGTTAATATGTAAAGATAGCATGGGAGACTGTACTAACCACATTCATGTTGCGGAAGGGTAGTGAACTCACTAGTTTTTGGTGTGGGGAGCAGGTGAGAAGAATGAATGCCAGAGAGGGACTGAAGAGGCCATTCTAGCAGGATGAAGCTATATTCAGGTTAGTTGAAGGCATGAAGGAGGACGTTGAGCAGATCACTGAGATCTGAAATGTGGGGCTGCCAGCATCGTGATCACTACCTGACTGTGGATGAGAGTAGACAGCAATGACAAATACTCAAAGTGGAAGGGCTGCACCTAAACTGTTACTTTAATTCAGTGTGGGGAGATTACCACTGGGTTGAAGGGGATGTTGAAGTTTGTTGGGACAGTATTGAGGGAGTTGCATATAGCTTATTCAAGATTTGGAAGAGTGGTAGCCAGCCAACTCGCATTGTACAGTAGATCACAGAAAAGTACTAGAAAAGAATTGCTGGGAACTGTCCTGCGGGGTTCTGCAGAATGCAGGTAAAGGAGTAGACTGACACTGGAAGATGGGTGGATTCGCTCATGATATTAGTATGCCTCTCCTGCTAATAATATTGCTATCCATTGTAAGTGCAGCCCTTATGAGGGCATGAACAACAGTTTTTATGGTGGGTCATGATGCTTATTGCTTGGCCCTCCAGGAAGACCTAGTTGTTGGTTAATGAGGCTGGGAAGAAAAACAAAAGGGGAACTATACATACTACCTTCACTGTGCAGAAGGGTGGTGATCCACTCAATGTTTATTGTAGGAGCAGAAGTCAAACATTGAGAACATGGACTGGAGAGTGATTTGTGAGGCATTTTTTAACAGTGCCAGCTGATGATGCGTATCAGTATAGGTATGCACAATTCTCTGAGATACAAGATTACAATCTGAGGTGTGATAATTGCTCCATGCAGTACTACAAACAGTGTATGGATGGTGGGGTGTTCAGCAGAAATCAGGCTACGTGCAGGGGGTTCACAAGGAAAAAGAAAGCCTTATTTGTGGATTAACAAGAGAGCATGAGCTTTGTAACTGAACCAGACTGGTACTTCGCTGTGTCCTGAGCAAGTCACTAAACTTCCTTGTGCTCCCAGGCCACACCTGTAAACAATCTTTCAGCTCAGTGCATCTCTCCCTGGTTAACAAAAAACAAAATTCAGTGCATCACATAACCACTAGATCATCAGGAATTTGAAGTGTTGTACTGTACTGCAGTTTTCCAAAGAAAAAGTCAGCTGGATTGCAAAACATTTTCTGCAAATTAAAGTAAACAAAATGAACAAAATCACAGCATAACATGTTTACTGATCAAAATAATCCATGAGTTAATACATGGTGTTGATCATTCTGGTACAACAATCCAAAGCAAAGAGGGAAAGAAGAACTAGTTATCACTATATAGGAATATATGTGGGTCTCTGTCTGTGACTCCGATGATGTTATCATGACTCATCACTTAACACACTTGGCAGACATCTTAGGGAGAAACCAAGGCTGCTTTTTGAAAGTGAATGGCTGATGTTTACATTTTTCAAAAGCTATGAAACTTCATTTATGTTAGTTACATAAATGCAGTTTTAGCATAAATGTGAACAGCAGCCTTTACTTTACCTCATTGTGATGCCAGATTTTGGAGTTTGCAGTTTTAAAAAATGGCTTGTTTAGGTACCCTTTAAACTCTCAGTAATCTATTCATTATACTATACCCATATTGAGTAACTGAGAATATTATATGAGTACTATGAAGGGCAAGCAGATATTCCAGTTTCTTTACATTAGAAGTATAATATACTATACCTGGTTCAACAACAAAATAAAAAAAAAAAAATAATGTGTCCTATAAAAATTGGAACAATCCATTTTTTTCTTTTATCTTTAAAAACTGGGCAGTCCAAACAAAGATGTTCCATTGAGATGAATTGTTCATTGTTGCATAAACATTTACTAACAAAATGAAGACCATATTTGCTTTTTATGTTCGGTAAATAACCTAAAAATGAGCCCTATCTAAAATTAGCCAAAATTGTTCTATGTTTTTATTTTTACACGTAATTAGATATTTTCTATTTTCCTGTTTATCAATTATTCTGGAATATAGGAAATTTGTTTAACCAGGAAAGGCACACTAAGCCATAGCTTGTTTCCAGGTGTGAACTGGGAGCAGAAGGAAGTTAAGTGATTTACTCAGGGTCACACAGTATGCAAGTGGGAGCTAATGGGATTCAAACCCAGGTCTCAAGGTTTGCAGCTCAGTGCCCTTAACCACTATGCTATACTGCTGTATAATCCTAAGTGATCCATATCATGAATCCTCTCTAAATCTCTCTGTCCTATAACATCTTTTGCTCTTAGGATCAGCTCCTTTATATAGGTCTCATTTCGATACTGGCTTGAGTTAAGCCATATATTGTATAACCCCATTCTTGTTAAAATGTTGTTTAAAATACTAAACCAGTTGTTAAACATCCTTGTTTGGGCATCTACCCAACACATTTTGGTTAACCTAAAATCATCTATATTAATAATTATCTTAAAAATCCTGGTAGCACACTTAATTACATAATATTCCAACAGCAATATGTTTGATTCAACCTTCAAGAATGCAGATGGAGTGTCCCTAGGTAAGTTAAGTTCTAATGAACGAATTTTAAATAACTTCCATCTCAGATTGCTTTCATAGATATCCCACACTTCACTGCCGTGTAATACCTAGTTTATGACTTTTGCTTCAAAAGCAATTTTTATTGCCTTAAAATGAATTATATGCAAACTTTTGTGTGAAACTATATAGGCCTAGACAAGTTTTATTGGCTGTATTCTTCACCTTTTTGTAATGTGAGTTCCAGTTTTTGAATTTATCAAAAGTTACCCCAAGGTAACTAAATTCCAGCACTTCCGCAAAAGTGGCACCATTTACCACCCAGTTTCTTTTTTTTCCTGGACTGATCTCCAACAGCTATGATTTTAATTTTTCCCACATTTAATTCTAGACCTAACTCAGCAAGAATTTTCATGATGACAGCTATTCCTCTTTTAAGACCTGGGGGAGTTTGAGATAGCAGAATTGCATCATCTGCATACATTAAAATCTTTATCTCCTCGTCATGTATTTTTTTGGGGGGGAGGTATCTATCTTATCTAAGCAAGTTATTAAGCTGTTGGTGTACAGATTAAATGAGCAGGGAGCCAATAGACAGCCCTGCTTTACCCCTTTTGTAATGTGGATAGGATGTGTTAATGAGCTGTCTGTACTATATCTCATTCTTGCTTGGGTAGTATCGTGTAGTAACATTAGCTACAGAGTAACATATTTTAAAATCTATGACACTATGAGGGGAATATAGTAAGTGGCATGAAGTAAGGTGAAGAGTCAGAGACTTCTGCTGAGTATATGCCATGATGTTAGCAGTGAATACTAACTATTATTGCTGCTCACACTGGGTCATGACAGTCTTAATGGGTTTTGTAGACTGTCACAACACGTCAAACAGTAATCCACAGAAGATGTTTGGCGGCACCACCTGTCAAATATCAGCTATAGTAATTCATATTCATTGCTAACCTCAAAGCTTTTTTCCTCCTTTTTGGAAATCTGTTTTACCAAATGCCAATTACTGTATTGGGAACGGAAGTGGTTCAGCTGAATTGACAATGCTGAACTAAATTTTCAGGCCCCAAGGTGAAGACAAACTGAAGTCAGCTCTGATCCACTTCTCTCAATCCTACACATATGCACATCAACCTGTGTAGTGACTCAGTGTAAGTTCTGTATGTTAGGCACCTGAAACTGTGCAGTGACCTGGTGCTTTCAGCCTCACATGCATCTGGATCTGTGTAGTGACCTAGTCTGCTTTCTGCCCTTAAAACACGTGAACCAGTGCTTTTATGCAGTGCTTTCAGCCACTTAGACATCAAACCAGGGTAGCTTCTAATGTGTGTTCAGCCTTTTAGGGATCTGAATCTGTGTAGAGACCCAGTGCTTTAAGTCTCATAGGCACCTGAATCTATGTAGTGACCTTAAACCTAGCCTGTACTCCGCTAATGTTCCTACATCCTCTAAGGCATCTAAACCTGTGTAGTGACCCAGTGCTTTCTGCCTCATATGTACCTGAGGCTGTGTAGTGACCCAGTGTGCATTCTGTCTCTTAGGCACCTGAACCTGTGTCATGACCCAGTGCTTTCAGCCTTATAGGCACCTGAATCTGTGTAGTAATTTTTAAACGTATCCATGACAGTCGGTCGACAATTTAATTGTAGACTGACGTTACAGTGATTCCTTTATGTTGGCTGCATTTGCGGTTGGCATAAAGGGATTCACAAGACACATTGTTTTCTTCAGGGGGTTTGCCTCCCCAACCCCCATGCAGGGTCTCTGCCTCTGCACTCCCTCACTACTAAAATAATAATTTCCAAGTCAGAGTTGTTTTGGAGAATGGGTGCAATACCCCCAGAAAGCAGTGCCAGAGTCCCGTGCCAACACTACAGTGACCTGGCGCTGTTGTCACTGTAGTGTTGGGTGATGTAAAATTGTCACAGTAGCATTGGTATACCATTTTAAATTTTGCCTGTACCCTACTAATATTTCCACCATCTAAGGCATCCGAACCTGTGTAATGACTCAGTTCTTTCCACCTTATAAACACCTGAATCTGTGTACTAACATTAAACTTAGCTTTTTTTTTTAACCAGGAGAGGCACACTAAACTGAAGCTTATCTACAGGTGTGACCTGGGAGTACAAAGAAGTTAAGTGACTTGCTCAGGGTCACACAATATGCAAGTGGGGGCTGTGGGATTCAAACGCAGGTCTCCAGGTTTGCAGCTCAGAGCCTTAAACCACTGCACTATACTGCCTCCTAATGGCACTTGAACCTTTGTGGGAACCCACTGTTTCCCACCTCCTAGGCACTTGAACCCATGCAGTAGCCCAGTGCTTTTAGTCACTTAAGCATCAAGCCAGGGTAGTATCCCAATGTGTTTTTTGCTTCCTAGACTGGATAGACCTTGGGTCTTTTTCTGTCATCAAGTTTTCTATGTTTCTTAGTTTCTGTGCCTTATGCTCCTTAGCCAGTATACTGTAGAGACACAGTGTGAGTTCTGCCTCTTTTTTTTTTACTTTCTCCAGGTCCCTGCCCAGTGGATTTCTTTATCCACTGGTCTTATCAGCTGGGCCACTTACAAAGCATGAGCCCGGCATCATTCTACTCGGGCCCAGTAGATTTTTTGCCTTTGTTTTTTCTCCCGGTCCCCTTGAACCCCTGAGGACACTGGCATGAAGGATGGAAGTCCAGGCAGATGATGTGCTGATGTACGCCTTTGCCAAGCGCCCAGAACGTCCTCCCTCCCTGGTTCTTGGAGAGCCGCCATTGCCCCTGTGAGCCTGTGCTTCCACCAGGCCCCAGGAACATTGGGTGCACAGGACATCCCCAGTAACCCACCCCTGGCAGAGGAGACCATCTGTTGGGATGCTCGATCCTCCACCCCACCGCTGGTCCCCAACAACCCTGAGTTCGTTCCTGAACCCAGGTCACGGACATAGTGCGAGGTGTGGCATCCAGCGCCTCAACACTCAGCACCACCTGGCCAGCTTGAATTCTGTCTCTTTAGCACCTGAACCTGTGCAATGATCCAGTGTGAGTGCTGCTTCTTAGGTTCCTGAACCTCTGTAATGACCCAGTACTTTCAGCATCATAGATACCTGAACCTGTACAGCAACACTATACTTACAGTCTCATAGGCACCTAATGTGCCTAGTGACCCAGTATGCGGTCTGCCTCTTAGGCATCTGAACATGCATAGTGACCCAGTGATTTCAGCCTCAAAGGTACCTGAGCCTGCGGAATGACCCAGTGTGGGTTCTGCCTTTTAGGCACCTGAAACGTTGTCGTGGCCCAGTCTGCATTCTTCTTCATAGGCACGTGAACATAGGTAGTGACCCAATGTTTTCAACCTCATAAGCACCTGAGCCATGCATTGAACCTGTCTACATTCTGTCTTGTAGACACCTGAACCTGTGTAGTTACTCATTGTGTGTTCTGCCTTTTATGCACCTCATTCTGGGTAACGATCAGTCTGATTTCTGCCTCTTAGGTACCTTAATCTATTGGCTTTATGGCCAATATCTTTCAGGATAACCCATACCCCAGTGCATTTGCTCTGGGGTTCTTTTGTAATTTTAATCTATGTTGTGGTGTAGTACTTTAAGACTCATAAGCACCTCAGCCTTACAAGTGAGTCAGTGTGTGTTCTGTCTGTTAGGCACCTGAACACATGTAGTGACCCACTGTGTGTTCTTTCTAGTAACCCACTGTGTGTTCTTTCTGTTACGCACCAGAACACGTGCAGTGACTCAGTGTGTGTGCTATCTGTTAGGCACCTGAGCCTGTGTAGCGACTCAGTACTTTCAGTTTAATAGACACTCGAGTTGTGTAGTGACCTTAAACCTAGCCTGTACCACACCAGTGTTTCTACTTCTCCAAGGCATCAGAACCCACGCAGTGATCCAATGCCTTTTTCCTTTTATGTGTCCAAATCTTTGCAGTTACTAAGTGTGCTTTTTATAAAGGCCCAGATAGTCAGCTGAGTTGTGCCAGCGCAAGTGCGGTATTGTGCCAAGGAGCCATATTCAGCAGGAGCCAGTGTGCAGCACAAAATCCATTGCGCTAATGTGCAACTATAATGAATGCATGCACAAGAGCAGGGGGCATGCCCATGAATATCCAGCGAAGTGGCATATTCAACCGTGAATCCATGGCTCAAGTGTGGAGCAAATCAAAGCTGCTCCAAGCAGACTTGTTCCTATAAATACAGGGTGCAAACACACAGACAACACTTGCACTGGGGTGTGAATGAGAGGGAGTGAGTGAGAGAGAGAAAGACAGAGAGAGAGACACAGACAGACAGACAGACAGACAGACAGACCAAAGCCCACACACAGAGGGAGAAGGACAAAGGTAGCACTGGAGTGGGAGAGAGGGAGGCAGAGAGAGAGAGAGAGACATGCACACACACACACACACACACACACACACACACACACACACATATACAGAAGCAGTGCACTAGGGTGGTACATAGCCAGCAGCAAACCACCCAGGGGGACAGTGGACAGCAAAGGCCATGGACAGTGCACCCTTCATGATGGAGGCCATAATGAGGGGTGTGAGGAGCAGGAGGAACAGTGATGTGGCTGAGGAAGGGCCCGTCAGTGGTATGCCTGACACAGGTGGTACTTTGCCAGCATCACCTTTGAGAACTACAGTGACACTGAGATCATGGGCTGATACCACCTGAATAGGGCCATTCTGAGGCAGCTCTGTGAGCTGTGCAGTGAGGAGATGGCAGGCATCCACCAGACGGAAACCACAAACAAATGTGCTGCGATCGGCAGACAGAATGTAGGAAGGTGCTATATTTCGGGTTGGCAACCCACAAATGAACCAGATTCAGAGGAAATAGGCACTCCAACCTGATAACAGCAAAAATGCAGGTCCAAAAAAAATTAAATGCTGTAAAATGTTGTTTTAATATAAAATTACATTTTACAGCATTTATTTTCGCTTTGAACCCCGCATTTTTGCTGTTACTGGTTGGAGTGCTTATTTCTTCTGAATTTGATCCACCAGATGGAGCCACGCCATGTCTGTGGAGACGAAGGTGACCGCCAACATGTGCCGGCTCACCATGGGCACCTTCCAGAGACCAACAGGGGACACCACAGGCATCACCCAGTTGGCCATGTCCCACCTCCTCACACAGTTCCTCAATGCCCTGCTGCCACGTGCTTCCGACTTCATCCATTTCCGCAGCACACAGGCAGAGTGTACAACAACCATGCAGGACTTCCACAGGGTGGCACATATGCCTGGCATGACTGGGGCCATTAACTGCACCCACATGGCTATCCACATGCCTCCTGGCACTAAGGGTGTGGCATACATCAATTGGAAGGGGAGCCCGAATGCCAACTGCCAGGTGGTGCGTGATGCCATGAGGCGCATCACCAATGTCTGCACCACACATCCTGGGAGTGCACATGACACGTTCATCTTGCAAAGCTCTGTACTGTACCACAGGTTTGAACATGGGGACATCCTCACGGGCCACCTAGTGGGTGAGTATGGCACAGGCAAGGGGCAATAGGCAGAGCAGACCTGGGGATGGGGGTGGGCAGGGTGTGCAGGGTGGCGTGGGTGCCAGGGACAGGCAAGGAGTGCAGCAGAGACTAGCAGAGGGCTAAGCATGTCAATCTTCACACAGGTGACACTGTGTATCCACTGAGGCCCTGGCTGCTCACCCCCTACCAGTGCCTGTTGTCCCCAGCAGAGGAACGGTACAACGAGACACATGCCAGCAAGCACAACATCATCGAGCGTGTCTTTAGCATTCTGAAAGCTCTGTTCCATTGCCTAGACAGGTCAGGCGGTGCCGTACGGTACAGCTCCTTGAAAACCTGTGGCCTATTCTTGACCTGCTGCATACTGCACAACATGGCCATTGACCATGGGATAGCTGTCGAGGCTGATGAGGGCAACAATAGTGGGGACAATGGAGGCAATGGACCAGAGGGCAATAGGTAGCCACCCCCTGGGTGGAGGGACCTCCGGCTGCTCCAGCAGGCATGACGCCTCTGGGACACCATCGCACAGGAGCACTATGGTGCACACAGGTAGCTAGTGTGGTACGCATGCATGGGCCACGAAAACAGGTACAGCACACATGTGGGGGCATGCATGGCAGTGGGCAGGCACACACAGAGGTGTGAGGCAGGGGTAATGGGTGTCCATGGCACACAAGTGCACACAGCACCACACACACTCATACACACCCACTTGCACCCACACACCCAGGCGTTGGTATGTGGTGTGGATCAGATGCATTGCACCGGAATGTACAACTCACCTATCAAGTTTACAATACCAGTCCATGTCCTTTGCTGTGCCATGGTGCTTCTAAGGCGCAATGCATGCAAATGAGGTTGGGTGCAACAGTAATGGCATGCTAATGCACCCACTGTGCCACGCATTGGCTGATGAGTTCATTTGCATGTGGTGTCTGAATATCACGATATTGCGCCATGCACAATGGGATTGCACTGGAGCACGTCGCAATGGCACAATGCGCATGCATGTGCGGTATGCAGGCCCACAGTGCACATGTGCGGCATGGCATCATGGTGTCAATTGTGCACTGTGCGTGGACAGCATGATGCAGTGGCATGCCTGGGCCAGCTACGTGCATGGCCGTGCATGGGGTGCCATGCCCTACCACGCACGTGTGCAATGCCGGTCGGCCCCTGACCCCTGGGTCAGACCTTTGACCCTGTGACCCCGCTTAGCCACACCCATTCTGCACATCTCCAGCACTGTGCAATGTGCATGCTCCCACACATCGCACGGCGGGGCATGGTGTGGACACGTGTGCCTCCCACCGCCATTGTTGCCACCGAATGCATGCAGTTCAATATGGTGCAGGCAAGACGTAGAAGGACTCAGAACTAGTCGCCTGTTGAATTGGCCAACCTGGGGGTCATGTGATGGCTGCCTAAGTGAGAGCCTCTGCCTACCCCCGCTTGCCGGCAACTCTGGTTACTTCAAACCCGTAGTGGCTTTTCCCAATGATTTTTGGAGCAGGTTCCTGTCATTCCAGTTTTTTAGAACGCCTAGACAGCAAAAGGGTGAAGCCAAATAGAGGTGGAAATGCAGAAAGCACCACCTCGCCATACACCCCCGCTGACTCCAGAGAAGGAGAAGGAGAAGGAGAAGGCCCCCAAGAGGCCCAAATCACAAACCGCTGCATCAAGTAACCCTCCCACACCCATGGTAGGGCTTACTGAGGAGCGCTTTCTTGAAATGATGCAGCCCCTCCAAAATTCCATCGTGACGATCTCGGAGGACGTGCAATCCATCAGGAGAAATCTGGATGCACTTAATTTGCATGTGGTTGATGCTGAAACCCGACTTATATCTCTAGACAAATGGAAGGATAAAATGAATCTAGAGAATTCAGCTTTGAGACAAAAGATCCAGAAGATGGAGGACAAACTTGAAGATTTAGAGGGGTGCAGTCAGCGCAATAATCTAATAGTTTTTGGGCTACCTGAGAAAGAGGAAGGCAATAACCCTATCGCTTTTGTGCAAAAGCTGTGTGAGCGAGTAGCTGGTCCGTCTCCTAATAGTACTAGTTATGTGGTGGAAAGAGCACATTGGTCCTGCGCGCCCCCAGCCAGGCTTCCCCTCGACCTTTGGTTTTAAACTTCTCAATTATCTTGATAAACAGCATATTTTGGCCAAGGTCAAAGAAGTCAAAGAAATACAATGGGAGGGTCGCAAATTAAGAATATCACAGGACTTGCCTCAGTCTGTTCGCCTGAAAAGACAAGAATTCCATCCAGTGGTGTCTAAACTTATAGCAGCTGGCAAAGCATTCCAAATGCGTTATCCCGCAACCTTATATTTGAAGCATGACGAGAAATGGATCAGCTTCGAATCCCCTGCTAAAGCCTCTGAGGAGCTTAGAAGCCTTTTCCCTGATCTTTTTAAGTGAAATGGTGTTCAATTATGAAAGCCAGCGAAACTCTTGATGGGAGCAATACGGTTGTGCAACATAATTCTCAAAGTGTCTGTACTAACCTTCATCTTGGAATATGATGGGTCTTTAGCCCCTGAAAGTGTTTGTTGAGAAACCGAGAGAATTTTCTGATTTATGCTCTGAGAGACATTTGCTGTCTAGTGCTTGCATGGCTTGTTTTCCCAATAAGAAACAGTGAGTTTGAACTATCTAAGATTCTGAGCTGTTGAGCATTTGAAGGGATGCATGTACAGCTTCTTAACACAGCTTTTTCAACCCTTTCATCCAGCTCGTCGGATTTAAAACTTATGACTGTGGGAATTGGGGAATATTTTTCTTACTCTGCGATTTATTTTCTCTTGGTGTTTTAAAAATCTGGGGGCCAATGCGAGTAGTCTCCTGACAAATAATTACATGCTCTAAATATGGTTAGGTGACGGAATCACTTATAATGATAGCCACGAGGGGGCAATATTTCATTATTTTTGCTTTTACATGACGTTTGGGGTTGGTCTAATCCTTTTCTTGCTATGGAAATAATATTATATTCTCAAACAATTTCATTGATCTATGGCAATTAGGTTTATTTTAAGGGCATGCAAATTCTTCTTTTTTTATTTTCCTTTTGTCGGGGAGGAGGGAGGGTGGCCTCTATGGTAGTGGGAAGGAGGTTTCGCGTGCCTTTGAACATTGTGGGAGGTCGGTTATTAGAACCGGTAAGATAGGTGTTGTAAATAGTTGGATTGCAGTTTAAAATACTGTACTGTTTGTTTTGGGGTAAGGTGAGGGAAGGGGGGAATTTCTGGGGGGTAGGGAGTTTTCTTGAGTGGGTTTCTCGATCTGGTTTCAATTTAAATCTTGCTTGGTTGTCGGGTTTGAGGGTTGGGATAAGTCTGCTCTCATCGCGGGAGCTTCCATTGAGCATGTGCAGCAGAGAGCACTATGAAAAGAAGTGTAGTGTTTCCAGTGTTTCTCTTTCGTTTCTCACTGCTACTGGTGCTTTTGTTAAGGAATGAGTGGCTCCTATATCTTTATTAGCTGGAATATCAAGGGGGCTCAGAGTAAACGCAAGCGGATTATGATCTTAAAACATCTGTCCCTGCTTCATGCGGGAATTGCTTGCTTACAGGAAACACACCTGTTGAGGGATAATATTTCTCTATTCAACAAAAGCTGGGTGAGTCAAGTTTTGGGAGCTGGTAACTCAACTAAATGCAACGGTACCATAATATTAATTGCTAAAACAGTGCCCTTTGTTATTTGCAGGGAATGGTGGGACCCAGAGGGGCGATACATTATAGTACAGGGTAGGTTAGGGTCCTCTCCAGTAATGCTGGCATCAATATATGGTCCTAATACGGATTCTTCTTCATTCTTTATCAGGTTAATACCCTTGCTAGTCTCGAATCCCCCCTCCTGACATTTCTCGCCGGGGACTGGAACCTAGTCCCTAACTCAGTGATAGATCGCTCAGACAGTAAAAGAGTGGGGCTATCACCATCGCAGATAGCCCTTGGCGACCTTGTTTCTGGGGTAGGTGTGGTTGATGTTTGGCGGACTCTTAATCCCTTGGAGCAACAGTACACCTATTACTCCCCACCACATGCCACCCTTTTCAGGATTGATTTTTGGTTACTGAGTTCCTTCAGACTCCCAGGAGTGATAGATGCTTCTATCTTTCCGAGGGTACTCTCTGACCACTCGCCTGTAGGGGTAATCCACTACATGTTATATCCAAAAACTAGGGAAGGGAAAAGGTGGTGTCTCAATACTCGGCTACTTAAATGTGCTAATACATTGAAGCATATTCAGGACTTTGTAGTAAACTTTATTAATGGGAATTTAGGGACAGTTGAAAGAATCGACTCGGTATGGGCTGCCCTTAAATGTGCTGTACGAGGAGAGTTTATACGTATATCAGCTACTCGAGCCCGAAAGGATAGATGTGCTCTGGACTTGCTAATAAAAAGAGATTCAGCAACTGGAAGGCCGATTAAATCGTACCTCCCCTATGCAGGAATGGGCAAAGCTTCAGCAATTGCGGTCAAATTATTATGATCTAATGGTGCAAAAGGCTGAACTGGCCATTCATCGTACTAAATTAAAATACCTAGAGGCAGAGGAGAAAGCAGGGAAGCTTCTCGCATTAAGACTGAGGCAGGTGAAAATGTCCAAATTTATTCCCTCGTTGAGATCTCCTATAAGTGGTGATCTGGTCTCCCATCCTAAAGATATCGTTGGCGTTCTTGGTGGGTACTATGAGTCCCTTTACTCTTCAGCGGACTCAATAGTTGTGACAGATTGAGAAATCATAGTTTACTTGGGTTCATCCGGCCTTCCTATGCTTTCTCCTCAAGAAGATGAGAATCTGCGAGCACCTGTCACCCTAGCTGAAGTACAGCAGGCTATTAGACAGCTGCCCCTGGATAAAGCTCCGGGGCCAGATGGGCTACCCAATAACTTTTTTAAGAGTTGCCTTCCTCAGCTGGCTTCCCTTTTAAAGGATGTCTTTAATTTTTGGTTTCAAAAAGGAATAAAAGACCCATGCTTTTTAATGACATGGATTACCTTGATCCCAAAGCTGGATAGGGACTTATTATGTCCTGAAAGTTACCGACCAATATCACTGATTAATTCGGATGTTAAGATTCTAGCCAAAATCCTAGCAAATCGTTTAGCCCCAGTACTTGGCGGGATTATTGGTCAGGAGCAAGTCAGTTTTATGCAAAGTGCTCTTGGTGGATCATATGAGAAAGGTCATGTATTTAATAAGCTGCATCAAGGGTGCTGAACCTCTATGCCTTGGTATCCTCGATGCAGAGAAAACTTTGACTGCCAGATCCTGGCGCTTTCTGTTTGCATCTCCTAGAATTTGGAATACCTGATAGTTTTGTGCAATGGGTTAAAATACTTTACTCCTCCCCTAGAGCTAGAGTATTCTGTAATGGATACCTCTCAGATCCATTCACTCTTGAGAGAGGCACCAGTCAAGGCTGCCCGCTTTCCCCTCTCCTTTTTTAATTGTTACTTGGAGCCCCTGATATGAAGATTAGCTTCGTCCCCCTTATTGAAAGGTATCCAGATTCAAGGAGAGAGGTATTTGGTGTCAGCATATGCTGACAATCTTCTATTACATGTTGAGAACCCTGAGGACTCGATTCCAGCATTACTGGAGGAATTAAACAGATTTCCAGTGGTATCCGCGTACAAACTGAATCTTACCAAAACAAAAATTTTTCCGCTAAATCACCTCTGTGATAAGCATATATGCTCTTCTACAGGTCTGTCATGGGAACCTAAGGTGTTAACATACCTGGGGATTAAAATCGCCAGGAGTGTCCCCTTAATGGTTAACCTTAATTTATCAAATCTTATACGGTTGGTGCAGTCTGATTTGGAGAGATGGAATGCCCTCCCACTGTCACTCTGGGGTCGGGTCAATATCCTGAAAATTAATGTTTTACCGAGACTATTATATCCCCTGGGCATGATGGGGGTCGTTCTTCCCAAGTCCTGGTTCTCGCAAGTTCAAAGAGTATGTAATAGATTTCTATGGAGGGGCAAGGCAGTGAGAAGGGCATACCTTAAACTAACTACACCAAAATCTAATGGCGGCCTTGCTTTCCCATCCTTGTTCCTGTATTACGGCGCCCAACACTTAAGCAGGATAGCCAACTGGATGAATGATGGAGCCCCTCGGGTGGAGCTCTCATATATACCAGTATGGCTTGATATTGAGCATAGTGTGGCAAGTACACTCTATGCCCTGATATTTATGAAACCTTCTCATCTCCCCAGTCAACTTAAATCATTCCCAATAGCCTGGTCTCTCAAAGCTCTCCAGCAAATGCAAATGCAGTTTTCAGAAAAATGGCATACTTCTCGGGCCCAACCACTTGTCAGTAATTGGCACTTTCAAGTTGGTTGTTGTACTATTTAACCCTCCTTTCTCCTGCAACTTAAGCATTGTAAATTGGAAGATCTTCTCCAGTGTACAGATCTGGCTCCATTTCAAGTATTGCGGTGTTGCTTTCAACTAAGATCCCAGGAATTTTTCAAATACTTACAAATTAAAGCGGCAATACGGACATTCAAGGGCAAGCAAGAATGGACATCACAATTGCCAGAAGGCCTTTTTAAGGCCCTTCAGGAAGTGGGGCAACCCCATGCAGTTTCTAAGATTTATAAGCATCTTCAAGATTTAGATACATCTCTCCCTAGGGGGTATGTTATTACTGGGTGCATGAACTGTTCCTGCCTGAAGACTCCAAATATTGGGAGAAAATATGGTCTGGGATATATAAGAATATTAAGCAGGTTGATCCAGTTTAATATTTTACATAATATTTACTACACTCCGGATAGGCTGTATAATATGGGCCTGGCCTTCTCTCCCTTATGTTTTCGAGGTTGTCAGGTTTCTGGGTCGCTATATCATATGTTATGGCTGTGTCTGCATATACAGAAATTTTGGGAAGCGATACGTCGGGTCCTGGATCCAATTTTGGGACTGGATCCCTTTTTTACACCGGAAAGTTGTCTACTGGCAATTATCCCCCCTGGGACTCCCCAGATACACAGAGCGCATATGTCATTGATTTCAACTACGGCAAAACTGGTCATTCCTACCATTATCGAGTGGTACCGTGAAATCTTACTGGCAATTCAGGTGGAGAGACACATATCTAATCTGCGACACTCATATCACAGGTTCAAAAAGATTTGGGAGCCACTCTTGTCCCTACTGATGTTAGTGATACTTTAATACTGTATATTAATCTGGCCGAATATGGTTGCTCTTATCAATTTTATCATGTTTGAAGTCTACTCCATACCAATAAGTTACAAGTATGATGAGCGCAGACGTGGGGGGGGGGCACCAATATTCCTTTTTTTTTGGTTTTGTTTTGTTGTTGCGTATTAACTCCGTTCAATGGTCCTACCTGTATATTCTTTGATATATGGCTTAAATGTTAATAAAGTATATTTAATAAAAAGGAAAAAATGAATTGGCCAACCTAGTGGCCTGAGTGGTGCCCCACACCCCCCAGCTCTTTGGGCAGGTGCCCCTGCAGCAGGCCAGGGGCACCATGTGACAGGACATTGCCACAAACCTGGAGCACAGGACAGGGGTGCCCAGGACTAGGGAGCAGTGTCACCACTGTTATGAGGACCTCATGCAGTGGGATCCAGAGAGCCTGAGGAGGCTACAAGCATGCACCAAGTGAGGGGCCATGCCACAGCCAGGTAAGTCATCCCATGTTGCATGTCTGCCCTGGTGCTGTACTGTGGTTGACTTGGCTACCTGCCATGCCCTGCAGAGGGGTACACTGTCATCATGTGCATCATGGGGTGGCATTGCCAGCTTCTGCTTGTGTTGCAATGCAGCCGTGTGGGACATGTCGGGCAGGGGCACACCCTGTGCACAGGGGTGGGGGGCCAGCTGCTGTGGTCGGTTCCTGATGTGCACCTGTCATCTTTCCATTCCCAGGATCTGAGGACCATCAGAGGGCCCAGGCTGCTGCAGCAGCACAGCAGGCCACAGCGGGACATGCTGGAGAGGGACCAGCACCAGCAGGGCTGCAGAGGGCAGGTAGGCACTGTCGTGGTATTTCGCACTGTGCATGGGGGGTGGTGGGGGGAGTGGGTGCGGGCATGGCTGCCAGTGCCATGTGCCATGGCAGCTGTGTGTGTTGCACTGTGTGTGGTGTATGCCACTGTGGTGCGTCCATTGAACATGTGTGCCGGCTGTTGGTGGGGTGGGCGTGCGCCCGACTGCCACTGTTGCTGCTGTGGTGCTGCTGGTGCACTGTGCCATGTGACTGTCATTGCACAGTCATGTAGTTATTGTGCAGCAGGGACCACCTCTGTGCACTGTCGTAGTGCGCTGAGTTGCTGGCTGGTATTGGCCCACCCCCCTGTGGGTGGCCGTTACGGGCCCTCCGGGGGTGTGTGTGTTCCCACTGCCCATTGCACGCAGTGGGTGGGCATGGTTCATTGGGACATTGCACTGATCACCTGTCCTGTTCCTTGTTATAGGAGACCAGCGCGAAGACCACCTCACTCGATGCTATCGAGACTGCTGTGCCAAACCCTTCTGCTGGTCTCCATGACACTGGAGGTGTTCGTCCAGGTCCAGCAGATGCTGTTTGCAGAGCAGAGGCAGCGGCAGTGTGCCAAGGTGGCCAGATGGGTCCACTGTTAGTTCAGCCCCTGTTTACCCCATTTCCCCTGCTGTACCTCCCCCTTCAGTCCCCCCTTCCACTGTACAGTCTCTGTTCCCTGTCCCATCCCTCACCTTACCTACCCTTTCCCAACCCCTGTTTCTTGTAAATAGTTCTTTTAAATATATATTTTCTGACTTACCTGCCTGTGTCTGTGTCTGCTTTGCAGGTGGTGTGAGGAGCCATGCTGCAGTGGCCCAGTGTCTGTCCATGTGGTGTGCATGTGCAGGTGCACATGTTGTGCTTCACTGCTGTATGCTATGGTGTGTCCCACTGTGGTGGTGTCCATCCCCTGGGTTGGTGGCTGTGCCTTGGGGTGCCCTTGGGCTGGATGTTGGGGTGTATGGCAGCTGCATGTGTGGTGGTGGCACACAGACGTGGTCCTTGGTCAGGTGCCATCTGCACACTATGTTGTGGCTACTGCTTGGTGTTGTGCGGCCTGTCCCATGTGGTCTGCCATGCTACCTGTCACCCAATGTGGTCCATGCCTACTGTGTGGGCTTTCTGTGTGCCTGTGTGGCATGTGTGTGCTTGGCTGCAAGGTCCTGGGTGTGGCCTGCTATGGTCTGGGTGAGGGGGCAAGGCCAGCCGCCTGTGAGGGCTCCCTTGGTGGCCTTCTGTTGTCCGTTGGCCCCTCCTGTTACGTACTGTCTCTACCATTGTTGTGTTCTGGGGTCAGGTGTATGGGTGCCTATGGGTGCCCTGCTATGCCCTATGTTGGCCTCCTGTGGCTTGTCACTGTGCTTCCCTGACTCTGTACTCTGTGCCATGCCCCCTCTGTTGCTCTGCTGCTCTTTTCCCACAGTTGAGCTGGAGCATCTCTTTTTGCTCCATGGCGCAACTCTGCCATATTCAGCTGAGTTACGCTGCTGCAGTTTGGCCTGCGCAACCTCTGAATATGGCTCCTGTTGCATCATGGCGCATCGGATTTGCACTGTGCCAGACTTGCGCCTGGTTTTGGTGCATTTCTGAATATCTGGGCCAAAGTGTATTGTTTTGACTGTTATTGTTCTCTTGTGGTTTTAATTTTAAATACAAATATACAAATATTCTTCAGGTGCACTTCCCAGAAAAAATATTCAGATCCTTATGGGACAACCATCAACTTATTTTTATAATTTGGGACATCATATTTACCGTTTTTCTGATTTGTTATTACTTATTCTGTCCCTCTTTATATTTGTGGGCCTTAACAGCTCACGGAGGGCTCGAGGCAAAATATGCCCCGACCTTAACCCTCCCACTGGGATTAAGTTTTACTACACCAATATACACCCAGTAAGTAAAGGGAAACGGGTAATAGTTTCCCCTACCTTGGAAGCTTTTATATTTTTTATTTTCAAATTATTCGCAAGAAATATGTTAAAAGAGATAACTGCTTTTGATCAGTCAATGAAAGCCCTAATAAAAATGACCATACTAAAAGTTTTTTTTTAGGGTTAATGAGTTTCTCGATGTTCAGTCATGCCCTGTTGGCATGCAAGTTATGGCTGAAGGTTCAAAAATATGCAACACAGCTTATTAAGGTGCCAGGCAAGAGATCTAATATTTCTGCCCTGCTTAAAAAGAAATTGCTAGGGGCAAATTGATGTTATAAAAAAAACTTCTGGGAGAATTAGACCTAGGCCTTATACACATCAGAATAGTCAGGACTGTGGATCCCTGTTAAAGCTGGAGAGACAAAAAGGGGGAGTCCTTTTTCAGAAAAATATTACTTTCTTTATAAGTAATTATGGCTAACTCTGCTTTTACTATGTCCTTTAATGTAAATGGCATTCACAATCCGGTAAAACATAGAAGATTACTACGTTATTTTAAACAAAGTAAGCCGGATGTGATTATGCTTCAAGAGACTCATCTTTCTCAGCTGGAACATTCAAAATTAGGGACATGGGGTTTTGATAAAGAGGTGGCCTCAGCTCATGCCTCTGGACAGAGGCGAGGTACTGCAATCCTAATTCCACATGGTACGCAGTTCCAAATGCAGAAACAGATCATAGACACAGGTGGAAATTATGTAATAGTAGTGGGTCAACTTTGTTCGAGGCAGATCACATTGACCTCGCTCTACTTTCCCCTGGGGAGCAAGGTGAATGTGGTGCAAAGATTCCTGGATACCTTACTGCCAGCCATTCAAGGCATGTGTGCTATTGAAGGGGATTTAAATATCACCCTGAATATTAAGCTGGACTCTTCTAATCCCATTAAGCATTGGCGGTCAGCTATCCAGAAATATTTAAGACAAACCCTCCCTGAATTGGGGCTCATAGATACCTGGGGCCACTTCTTCCCCTCAGTAAGGGCATATACACATTACTCGCCCAAAACTAATACCTCAGCATGACTAGATTATTTTCTAACCTTGATTGAACACCTTGAGCATGTCAGGGACGTACATATAGGGACATCGCTTCTATCAGATCACACTCCTGTTTTCTTAAAAATAGATGTGGAGAGACCTAAAAAAACAAAACTTTTGGAGGTTTAATATAACCCACTTACAGGATCCAGAATTCATTCAACTGGTTAAGTCCCGCATATCGATTATCCAGGCAGAAAATGCCTCTCCTGATATAACAGCTACTATTAAATGGGACACCCTCAAAACAGTGCCCAGGGGTGATATTATCAAATACTCTTCTCTTAAAAAAAGAGGTAGAGAAAAAAGGGAACGGGAATTACAAGAGGCTTTATCGAGGCTACAGGCTAAGTGGTGTCAGGGTGATAACTCTGTTAAACCTGAGATGTTAATAATTAAGCAAAAACTTCAAAAAATAAGTGACCAAAAAATAGAGTAACAACTGCTACATTTGAAGCTTAATTCAGTAGAAGGGGGGCCCTGGGGAGCCAGGAACTTGGCAAGATGTCTTCGAGGGTCCAGAGGCAGGGCTGTGGTTACCAAGCTTTGACATCCACAGACTAATCAGTTATTGTCCCATCCCTCTGCCATCAGACAAGCTATGGCTGATTTTTACAAACTTTTATATACTGAGGATATTTCCCCAAACCCACGTCAACTGGTCACATATCTCCAGAGCATTAAATTACCACATCTAAATGTTCACCAAGCTGAGTCCATGACATGCCCTATTACTGACCAAGAAATTATAGCTACCCTTAAGTTGACCAAGACACAAAAGGCCCTGGGACCAGATGGATACCTGAATGAGTTTCTTAAACAGTTTCAGAAATTACTTATACCCATTCTGTTACCGGCTTTCAGGGAAATCCAGGAGGGAGCCCAGCCTGGCTTAAAATTGAACTGTTGCTATTACGGTTGTCCGGGTTAAATCCAGAGGGACTATTACACATCAGGGAGAGTCTTCTCCCGATAAAACTTAAAAATACGACAATTTCTATTTCTTTAAAAATTCACGCACAGATTTGCCAATTCCTCAGGTATGATCACACTAAAGATCTTAATCAACCGACAGTAGGCAACCTAAGCCTTAAAATAGCGGGCAAACTGATTCCCCAATCCTGGTTCCCTATATTACAGGACTTGGAGATCTCCGGGTTTATTAATGACCACAATACAGTCTAAGCCGCTTATAATGGGCACATCTGTGTAAGCAGATTCTGCCCGTTATAGCGAGTGGGCGATGTATCCAAAGGCAATGTAACCATCAGAGAATATGTTCAGTAGGGTTCTCCTTAACTGTTGTAGTACTGTACTGCATCAGCAAATCAGCCTTAAAGCCTTAAACCCAATGCATGATGCGATTTCCGATCAAATCTGCTACAGTCGTAAATACTCGCACAGTACTGTCAGATTCACTGTTTTACTCTGTACGGTGGCTCTTTATCCATCTCCTCCCCCCGCCAAGCACTCATCAACAGTTTGTAGCCTACCTTTCATCGAGCGAGCAGTGAGCCAAGGTACAGTACAAGAAGGGATTTAGTTTAAGCAGTACCACAGCCTTAATGTCAGCTCTAATTGTTCACTCTGTATGGCAGCTCTTTATCCACCCCCCCCTCACCAAGCACTCATCCACAATTTGCAGCCTACCATTCTTGAGTGAGTAGTGAGCCAAGGTACAGTACAAGATGGGATTGCTCATACCAGATCACTGCAGGGATTTAGTTAAAGCTGTACAGGTATTGCAGTTTTAAATGACATGATTAGCCATGTGATCTGCAGTTTAAAAAGCAAAGCGCTGCACATACCAGACACATGAGGTGTTAATGGGGGTGTTGGATGTTAATTAGCCCTATTCTTGCACCAGATCATTGATGGCTGCCCGTAATAGCAGTCGCTAGTAAGTCGTTATAACCATCGGTTTTAAACAGTACACCTATGGGAGTGGCAAATGTCAAATGGAAATTGCCTGCAATAACCGACTGCCTGTGATAACCGAGGGTGGTATATGTGGAGTGGACTGTACATGGCTTTCAATTCAGAAAATTGTCGCCAAATTTGGTATTTCCAATAAATATACATTCAAGCTAATTCAACTCAGACACGCACTGGTACGAACATTCGGCTATAAACCTAGAACTGGGCACTTCATTTTGTTCCGTAATGAGTTACGTAGGCTGAGTGGAGGCCCTAAGGCGATATCCAGAATCTACAGCACATTGTTCCTCTGGAAGTTTCCCAACTGTTTTGGACCCTCCGGTCTATGGGAATCATTTTTCCCAGACCGGAATATTAATTGGACAACTATTTGGTACACCTGTCACCAATTCATCAAACAGGACAGATTAAGACTAATGCAGCTCTCTATTTTACGTAATGCTTATTGTACACCTAGTAAACTGGTTAAGTTGGGTTTAAAGACTACCAGTTTATGTGTAAGATGTCAACAACAGGAAGGAACTTTATTCCATATCTTCTGGACATGCGCGAAAACATTCCCATTGTGGCACAATATTAAGCAGCTGGTGGACCCCCTTCTGGGTCTTAAGGACCTATTCACTCCCGAAATTTGTCTCCTGGGTGACCTTTCCGTCATAAAAATTCATAATTGGAAGTATTATATAACAATCATTACTATGTCCGTCAAGAAGTTGGTCCTGTGACATTGGCTTGACCAGCAGGAAATCTCCTATAGTGAATGGTTAGCAGAAATCCTGGCAAATTTACGCACTGAAAAAGCCATTGCCAATTTGAACAATACTGTGAGCACATTTAAAAAGATATGGGACCCCCTCTATGCTCTCTACTCACTTTAGGCTAGGTATAAGTCCGGTATGCATTTCTAGGTCACCTAGATAACATAGATAGGATAGATCTCAGCATGGTACATTATTTTACTTATTGTCCTAGCAGATAAGGGTGAGGGGAATGGTGGGGAAGGGATGGTTGGGGTTAAGGGAGGGGATATGGCAGATTTAAGAATTATAAGTGTCTAATGCAAATGGCTTATATGTACTAATGTCTGCTTCGTCGGTATTATGGACAAAAAAGTTAATAAACTTTAAACTGCAAAAAAAAAGAAATCCAGGAGGGAGGTCCTCCCCCTCCACCCTGGCAATATGCTGAAATTACAGCTATTCCAAAACCTGGAAAAGACCCTACCCTGGCTGCTTCCTATTGTCCCATATCTAAATTAAATTGTGACTATAAAGTTTTTATGTCTGTCCTGGGCCACAGGTTAGACAGATTTCTACCTCAGCTAATCGATAGGGACCAAGTGGGATTTGTCATGAAACGCAAGCCTATGATGCAGTACAAAGGATTCTACTATTAGTTGAACATGCCACTCAAAGAAAAATCCCTTTAATTTTACTCGGGCTCGACGCTGAGAAAGCTTCTGATAGGGTGTCGTGGCCCTTCCTATGGGCTACCCTTAAACAACTGAATTTCCCTGAGAAGTTTATATCCCAAATCCAGGCCATGTACCACTCTCCAGTGGCTTACCTGAAATTAGATGGCTCGATTTCTTCACCATTTACTTTATATAGAGGTACACGACAAGGGTGCCCCCTACCCCCACTTCTTTTTGCACTTTATTTGGAATCCTTGGCCGCCAAATTAAGGGAAAATGGTAATGTTCGGGTGATTCCGCTAGGAGGCAAAATGTTCAAACTATCCCTCTTCGCAGACTATATTTTGTTGACCCTGACTTCCCCAGCGACATCTGTCCCAGTGGTATGGGAACAACTTCAGCTTTTTAGCTCCTTATCTGGCTATAAAATAAATTGTTCAAAAACCGAAGTACTTAATTTTTCCTTCTCCCCTTCCAGACGAATGAAACTAGAATTTCCCTTCTGATGGCACAGACTTGAGACAAGGTACCTAGGGATAAAAATCCTAGCTGAGTTAATACACCTTGAAATGGTAAATATGGAACCAATCACTCAGCAAATCACTTCAGATAGGTCTAGGTGGACACAACTGCCGCTGGGTTTAATTAACTGAGTGGAAACAATCCAACAAAATATTTTCCCTCACTTATTATTTTTCTTACAAACGTTGCCAACTGTTCCCTTGGACTTTTAGTTCCAATCTTGGGATAAGCTTATCTCTAGGTTTATCTGGGGAGGAAAGCCCCCAAGGGTAAAATATACCTTATTACAACTTCCTAGGATACAGGAAGGGCTAAATTTACCTAACCTGAAAGAATATTCCAGAGCAACTCAAACCCGTACAGCCCTATTACTCATTAATCCCTCTTACAAGGCACACTGGAAAACAATAGAAGTAACCCTAAATGGACTGGAATCTTTACCAGCGTACTTACTGGGAGACCTCACCAGCTGCCATCCCCTGACCTGGTTTCTGAAAATGACTGCAGAGTTTTTAAAAAACTGGCTTTATGTGATTCAGTTTAGGTTAACCTCTCAGGAGAAATACTTTTTAAATGCCTTAGCATGCAATAAAGATCTTTACCCATCCTCGATGGAGACAGATCTACTAAGATGAGAGCAATGCTCCATCAGATATGTATTCCAACTGGTGGGCCCTTCTGGAATTCATCCATTCCCATATTTACAATCCTCATATGGATTACCCTTGAGAGAGCTCCCAACTTATAGGCACTACATGCTGCTCTACTTGAGATGGTTGGCTCTTTAACTGGAATAGCAAAAGCCCCATCCAAAAGGGTACAATTGATTATCCAGGCCATAGTAGGTAGATCACAGGAACATATTATTAGTAATATACACCAGGCAATGCACCCTATGACCGCACAGGAACATGACCAAGTGAGAGTCAGATGGGCAAGGGAACTTAAATTAGAATTAGACCCAGATAGATGGTTACAATCTACCGACTTTTATTCTAAGAATTCATCAACGTCTTATTGGGGGGAATTTGCCTGGAAGACCAGGGTTAGATTTTTTAGAACCCCAGTCATCCAGGTAAAGTTGGGAGCACCAGATGGAAGTCTTTGCTGGAGAGGATGTGGATGTTCCCCTGCAAGCCAAGAACATATATTATGGTCTTGCCCCCTCCTATTTGATTATTGGAGGGATATCCTAGTGGAACTTAAAAATATTTTTGGCACCCCTGATCTACTTACCCCAGGATTTATCCTGATGGCGATGCCATCACAGGACATTCAGATCAACTGGTCTCAATAAAAACTTGTCACACTTTTAATCTTAATAGCTAAAAAAGTATTACCAGATTATGGCTCACTAAAACGGCCCCTGATAAAGCCTCTTGGAGAAACCTCACCTATAAAGTATATAACTTGGAACGTCTCTCCTATAAGATAAACAACAGGATTAACACCTTCAATACTAGATGGGGACTATGGGTTGCATATCAGTTAGAGACCTATCCAGATTTTGTACCATGAGACAAAAAGATGAATATCTTACGATGCCCAAGTTACTCATAGTTGGGGTAGTATATTATCTTGGAGTCTTTGGTGCCAAAGGGAGGGGACCCAGACCAAAGTGGATGTTGATCTGGAAAATATGGGAGGAGGAAGCTAGGGAACATTATTTATTTAAGACTACAGTCTATGAGATCTTATTCTGGTCTATTTACCAAACAGAGGAAGGTAGTAGGATGTTATTCCAGGGATATGTTAAACAGTCCTGTGTGTATAAATTAAGTGCCTTTAAATTAATTGCCTGTATATGCTGTAACAAGGAATCTTAACAATTAATGTGTTGCATAAAATGTGATTATGTATATGATACTCTATCTGAAAATAAAATAAAAAGCTATATTTAAAAAAAAAAAGAAAAAATATTCAAAACAAGGTTTTGATGAAGCTATTACAAAAAAAATGCAAATGGTAGTTTAGATATGCATCCTGTCCCAACAGCTTCATCATCTAGTTAGCTTTCTTTACTTTACCATCTGTTTTGTCATCTATCTAAAGTACTTGCCCCAAAGCAACTGCTGTTAGTATTATGTGTCCATCAGAGATTTGGTGAAGAAGATAAAGAGCCAAGTTAGCCTAAGCTGTAATTATGATGAGTGTCATTTTTTGTTGTTGTTGTTGTTGTTCATAGAAACTTAGAAATTTGTTGGCAGATAAGGGCCTTCAGGCCACCTAGTCTGCCCAAATACCACCAATAACTGTGTTCTTTTATGCTCTGCCAGTATTAGGTTTCCCCCTTCTTCAATTACCAGTAGTCCTATATGTCTATCCCAAGTATTTTTAAATTCATTTATTGTTTCTGCCCCCACCACCTCCTTTGGCAGGCTGTTTCAATTGTCTACCACCCTCTCTGTGAAGAAGTACTTTCTCATGTTTCCCCTGAATCTCCCTCCTGCCAATTTTTTCTTGTGGCCCCTCATCCTTGAGCAACTTTTTCTCTGAAAAATTGCATTCTTCTGTTCATGAAAGAGATCACTTTAGTATAAGTCATCTAAGCCTCATTCTTATGAACATACGAAATTGCCAGTAGAAAAAGGCCCACAGGTTTATCAAGTCTGCTGGATTGTGCAGCTCTTAGTTTCATATCATTACAGCTGCCCCACCCCACCCAAACCCTCTCTTCCTCCTCTTTCCAGTCCTCCCCTTTGTGTTTTTGTCTGTTCTAACCCTGCCCTTGACTCTATCCCAACCCTGCTTCAAGCTATCCACTGTCCTTTGAGTGATTAACTCCTCTGGCAGTGCATTCCAATCTGTCACCACTCTCTCTGTGAAGTAGTGCCTCCTCATCTCCCTCCTAAACCTTCCCCTTCCAACTCCAGACTGTACCCCCTAGTAACCCTTCCCCCCTTTAAGCGGAACAATCCTCCTTCCCTGACTTTGTTTATGCCTTTCAATTACTTAAAGGTCTCTATCATGTCCCCTCTTACTACCCTTCTGACTTCCAGCAAGTACATGCTGAGCTCTTTCAACTTTCCTCATATGGTAACTCCCCTAGTCCCATGATCATTTTTGTAGCCCTACGCTGTACCCCCTCCAGTAATCTCACATCCTTTTTGAGGTATGGGCACCAGTACTGTATACAGTATTCCAAGTGTGGCCTTACCAGTGATCTATACAGTGGCAGGATGACCTCCTCGTTTTGAGAGGTGATCCCTCTGGCAATGCACCCCAGCATCCCATTTGCCTTTGCTGCAGCTCTCCTACACTGTGCAGATACCTTCACATCCCCTGTAATTATTACCTTCCTGTCCCTTTCATTCTCTGAAGCCATTACCTGCACTCCCCCCAGCCAGTAGCTGTTCTTGGGATTTCTGGCTCCAAGGTGCATGGCCTTGCACTTCTTAGTGTTAAACCCAAACAGCCACTCCCTAGACCAGTGTTTGAATTTAGCAAGATCCTGCCTGAGTGCCTGTCTCTCTTCCTCATTGTCCATTTTTGCACAAATCTTAGTGTCGCCCACGAACAGGCAGATCTTACTCTTGACCCCCTTTGCAATGTCTCCAATGAAGACATTGAACAAAACGGGGCCCAGCACTGAACCCTGTGGTACTCCACTCGTTACTGGCCATGGCTTGGATGTCTCCCCCCCTTACAACTACCCTCTGTTGTCTCCCCTGCAGCCAGCTCTCAACCCGCCCCACCAGTTTTTCCCCTGCTGCCATGTCCCTCAGCTTGCTCATTAACCTCCTGTGTGGCACAGAGTCGAAAGCCTTGCTGAAGTCTAGATACAGGACATCCACAGCATGGCCTTCATCAACCGTCCTAGTGACCCAGTCAAAGAAGTTGATCAGGTTAGTTTGGCAAGATCTTTCTGTGACAAACCCATGCTGTCTTTCATCCAGCAGGCTATTGCTATCAAGAAAGGTTAGCAACCACTCCTTCAGTAAGGTTTCCATCAACTTCCCCACAGGTCCATCAGAGGGCCTGCTGACAACTCTGCCAGTTCCTTCAGGACCCTTGGGTGTACACCGTCTGGTCCTGGTGCCTTTTCCACCTGCAAGCCTTTAAGACCATTCAGAACTCTATCCTCTTGGATGACCTCATCTGTTAGCTCTGCCCCCCCCTCCACCTTTGCCCCCTTTCCCCTGAGATATTGGGCCAACACTTTCTTTTGTGAACATTGAGCAGAAATACTCATTGAGTGCTTCTGCCTGATCTTTCCCTTGTTCCGTCCATCCTCTCTCTCTCTCTTGATTCTAACAATGGCATCCCTATAACTCCTCTTCTCCCTTATGCATCTAAAGAACTGCTTTTCCACCCCTCTCTGATCCCCTGAGCCAACTTCAGCTCCTTTGCTGCCTTGGCTGCCCTGACCGACCTGGTCACCTCCCTACATGCCTTTGAGAACACTTCTCTATCCTCCTCACGCCCAGATATTTGAACTTAATGAAGTCCAGTCTTTTTTCCCTCACTTTCCCCTCCACCTCCTTGCTGAGCCAGCTAGGTTTTTTTGACCTAGACTGCTTACTTTGAGATTTGGCACATGTGTTCATGGCCTCATTTAACCCCTTCCTAATAATTGCCCCCTTCTGTTCAGTATCCATCCCTGGGTTAATTTCAGTTAAATACCCCTCTAGGATGCTGTCCCTTCTGACAAAATCTGCTTTCCTGAAATCCAACACTCTTGTCCTGGTCTTAGCAGACTTTCTCCCTGTGTTGAGAAGGAACCAAACTGAGCAGTGGTCACTTCCTGCTAGAGGATCCTGTACTACCACATCCTGGACTTGGTCTCCATTTGTTAGCACCAAGTCCAGTATGTTCCCTTCCCTAGTAGGATCATCTCCCCTTGCACTAGGTAACTGTCTTGGATAGCCTCCAGCAGCACCTGTTCCCTGGCGTGTACTGTAGTTACTGTCTGCCAGTCAACCCCAGGTAGGTTGAAGTCTCCCACTGTAAATGTATTCCCTTTGCCACTGACCTTCCTGATTTGCTCCCCCACTCCCTATTCACCTCCTTGTTCTGTGAGGGTGGCCTGTACACCACCCCCAGCCTGAATTTTTTACCTTTAGGGCTTTGGAGCAATACCCATATGGTTTCTGGCCTCCCCTCACCCCCTTCCTCCCTGGTACACAGTATCCCCTGTCTGACATAAATAGCCACCCCTCCCCCCGATCCCTACAGAATACCTTGTATCCTGGGATTGTGAGATCCCAGTCATGGTATTGGGTGGCCCAGGTCTCTGAGATGGCGGCAATATCTACCTCTCCCTCCGCCATCATTGCCTGGAACTCTGTCACCTTGTTTGCTAAGCTCCTTGCATTCAAGGATACTACAGTCCACTTTGTGTCCTGCCCATTCTCTTCCTGTCTCTCCCCCTTCCACTTTTGTCCTGGTAACTTCTCCTCATTCTCCTCCTCCATCTCTGGGGGGGTGAGGCCTTCCAGTCTCCCCTGGATGGTGTCTCCTCACTGCTATCCGACTCAGCCCCTTTCCCCTCCTCAGTTTAAATCTATGTTGTTTTTAATGTACTTCTCCAGCCCCTGTGTGAATGCCCTTGTATCCACAATGTTGAGATGCAGCCTGTCCTTGGCATAAAGCCCCTCATTGTTACATGTCTCACCCAACCCCCTACTACCCTGTACCCCATTTTTGCACACCAACCCTTCAGCCACCCATTAAACTCCTGTATTCTTAGCTTTTTCACTGTGCTTGCCCTAAGTACCTCAGATAACGTCACTGAGCTTCCTACCCAATTGCAGATACCCCCCACATCCCTGAACGTCTCCTGCACTTCTTTACTGTACTGCCCTCTAGGTCATTTGTTCCTAGGTGTACAATAATATGAGGCTTCCTTCCCACCTTCTCCACACATTTCTGAATGCACTGCCGTACTCTCCCTACTGTCATACCAAGCATACACTTCACCCAGGTTTGGCTCTTTCTTGCTCCCTTACCTCCCCATCTCACCCCCCTGAGCACAGAATCCCTAATACAAGTACTCGCTCCCCAGTCTCTTTCACTGCCACAATGGTTTGCCCTCCTATGATCCCCATTTCCTCAGTGTCCTCTGCTGTCACACCCTGCCCTTTTCCCTCCTTTCTCCTCCAATTGCGCCTCCACCTGCTGTCCTCCTCCAGCCTTTCTGTGCTCGGTCCCTTCCACAACCACTCCCACTCCACTACTTTTACATCCTGTCACTGCTCCCTGCATTGTGCCACCTCCTCCCCTCCCCAACATGTTTTGGCCTTTCTCCCCCTTTGTTTAGTGTGTTCATGCCAACTTGACCTACTTCCTTGCCCCTCCCCACTTTTACACCACTATCTTCCCTCTCTCCTTGAGCTGTATATTCTCCCTTCCCTGCTTATCACCTGACTCTTGTTCTATGGTGGCTTCCCCAATATCTTGTTCTGTTTCATCAACCAGTATTGCGTACCTGTTTGTTGTCTCCAACCTCCTGCCCCTGCCCTCCCCTGAAATCCCTTCCTGCCTTTACTTATCCTGAACCTCTTTCCTACTTCCTCTCCATCTACCCATGTTCCCTACCACCTGCCAACAACTCCTTTCGGTGCTTCCGGGACCCTGTGGACTTGGCCTCCCCGGCAAAGCACCCCCTTCCAGCCCATGGCAGCATGGTCGATCTTGCAATGGAACACTCCCTGCCCCTGTGCCCCTTCTCCACCTCAACCCCTCATACCTGTCCTCTCCTCCAGTTCCTGTCTCAAGCTCACTATCTCCAGCGTAAGTTGTCTGAACATCCTGCATACTGGACAACCCCCCACCTACCACCAGGTTCCCAGAAGCAGTGCTGCCCCACACTCACTGCAGCTCACAATTCTCCCCACCTCCCTGTGCCCCCAACCCCAGTCATCATAACCTATACACTCCACCCCTCCATTCTTCCACCTGCCTCCTTGCCCTGGCCTCCACATCCCACCTGTCTTAGTCTCCAAATATTCCCCAGCTCTTTACAATTGAATCCGTATGTCTATAAGGGCTGTAAACTTGCAGTGCTGCCCCAAAACTCTTACTCTCTCTCCTTCTGTAGGGACTTTCAGCTTCTGTCTCCTGCTTTTGTATGTGCCTTTTGGACCCAGTTATTGGCTACATTCTTCGTAATTCAGCTTATAAATCAGCTAGGCTAATGCTTGTGCTGCCTAACTGTTCCTGCCTCTTTATGTAGGTGTGGCCTGGCCTTTCACTATAAAGGCAGTGCATCTGGGGGTGGTTGGAGAATGGGGTGGTTGGGGAATGGGGTGGTTGGGGAATGGGGATCAGTGGGGGGGCAGATCCTCTTTACTGATGGAGTGGGGTGAGTGGTAGGGTTGACAACCCCAAGACACATGCCATGCCTGATTTGTGAAGATGCAGGAGAGGTCAAGCATAATATTTGTTCCTGTTGTTGCCTGCAGAGTGGGGTTGGGGTGTCAGCATTGGCAACCCTAACACCACATTTCCCTACTTTGTCAGTTTATTTATTTATTGAATACAATCGGAATTACAAACCTTTGAGTCACAGACTCTTTTGCAAAGGCTCCATGTCGGTTACGGGGGGGGGGAGGTAAGACAAATACAGATTAAGACAAACAAAAACTGGCAGTATATACATTTTCAGTACTGTCAGAGCAGTACAGGTTGCACTTATTTAAACAGTGAGGCATTAAACAACATTCTTGGAATCCTTAGACAGAGACTAGTAGGGTGCAAGTACTTGGGGTCTAGAGAAGCCCTGTGTCTGGAGATGTGTAGGGAGAGGAAGCAAATAGAGTGGGCTGCAAATTAGCCACAAGTACATTTAGCACTCTCAAGTAGTAGAGCTTTGAGACCTGTTTTGAAAGAGAGATGCTGGGGGTCTGGGAGAGAGGGGTGTAGCTGTATTAAGCAGAGAGGGCGCAGATAACGAAGGATCTTTGCCCTAGGGATGTTCTACAAAGGGGGACCTGAAAAGAAGGGATAGTTATGAGTCTTGTGCTGCGCCTAGGGGGGGCAGCACTGATAATGGGGAGTAGGCCTTTGGGGGCTGTCTGAAGTTGTATCTTTTTTGCGAGGATGCATGTGTGGTACCTTAGTCTTTGTTGGAAGTTTAGCCAACCAGTCGAAGTATAAAGATCACAAGTGTGGGTAAGTTGGTCACTGCCTGTAACTAGACGGCATGCTTCGTTCAAGGCTACGTTTATACTGCTTAGCGTGGTGGGTTCAGTGGAGCCGTATATAACAATCCCGTAGTCAACGAGGGAGAGGATGGAGGAGGTGACTGCAAGAAGCATAGCCTGGGTGGGTAGGCAGTGCTTGAGACAGTAGAGTATGCCCACTCTCGAGTTGACAGCAGAGGAGAGGAGTTGGATGTGACTATGGTAGGAGAGGGAGGTGTCTAACGTGATGCCCAGGTATTTGAAGTTTGTTACAAGTTCAAGAGGGTCGCCAAGTGAGTTCTTAATTAGGAGTGCTGACTGACTATGAGGGCTTTGACAATGAGCAAAGATCATGGATTTCGTTTTTTTATAGTTGATGATCAGGCAGTGGCCTGAGAACCAGTTCTCTAGTTCCCAGAAAAAGCCCTGAAGGGCCAGTTGGAGGGCGCTTGGTTGAGAGTGTTTCCAACACAGTACTGCATCGTCTGCGTAGAGTAGTAGATGACCACTACATGCCTTTGGGAGAGAGTTAAGGAAGAGGGTAAAAAGCAGGGGGCCAAGTATAGACCACTGCGGGACCCCAGAGCAAACTGTTTTGGAGGTGGAGAGGGTGGTGTTTATTCTGACTTGTTGCGACCGTCCTGAGAGGTAGTCCTTGAACCAGGCCGTGGTTTAACCCTAACTAGTGCATTAATGATGTTTTTTGCAATGAATCTCCTTACTTTTTGAGATAGTATAATTGTATCCGCATTTGCCTGTGGGAGTGCAGGGCCCTCTGGGCCATATGTTTCCTTCCCTCCAGAGATGCATACATCTATGTTGCTGTGGAAACGCACTTCCATTTCTGCCAAAACAGCAATTTCTTTCCTTTGCTGTATGGCTTGTTAAAGTTCCACTGTTATCATATGGGAATTTTCTTTTTTTTTTATTTGCCCCATTTCTTTTTTTGTGGGGGAACTATGTGTTATTCTTGTAGTACTTATTAAGGCTTGCATTTTGATGTATAGATTGTCCCTTAAGTCCAAAACCTGAGGAAGTTATGACTTCCTGAAGTTCCAGTGTTATGCTGTAGGAATTTTCATTTTTCATGTTTTATTTTTCTTATATTGCTCCTAAATGTAAAGGGGGAATATGTGTTATTCTTTGAGTACTCATTAAGACATTTGTATTGCTATTAATTGCAAAAAAACTATGTTAATTCATCAGTTAGGGTAGAGGCCAGCGGAGTACAGGACCCAAGGCAGCATGGATTCACAGCAGGAAGGTCATGTCAGATGAATCTAACAGATTTCTTGGACTCGGTGACCAAAGAAGTAGACCAGGGAGGGGGTGTGGACATGGTCTACCTAGAATTTAACAAGGCATTTGACATAATCCCACACAAAAGATTAATAAACAAGTTAGCCAGCCTGGGAGTGGGCCCCAGGGTTGTAGCCTGGATAAAAAATTGGCTGGACAACAGGACACAGAGGGTAAAAGTAAACAGAGTCCACTCCAAAGAAAGGGGGGATTACTAGTGAGGTAGTGCTGGGTTCAGTACTGGGGCCGGTCCTCTTTAATGTCTTTATAAGTGACATTGCAAAGGGACTGGAAGGAAAAGTATGCCTTTTTGCAGATAGTTGGTGAGGCCCCATCTGGAGTACTGTGTCCACTTCTGGAGACCCCATCTCCACAAGGACATAGACAAAATGAAGGCAGTCCAGCAGAGGGAAACTAAAATGGTGCAGGGTCTGCACCAGAAATCATATGAAGAGAGACTAAAAGAGCTTAATATGTATACCCTCGAGGAAAGGAGGGAGAGGGGGGACATGATAGAAACGTTCAAGTACCTCAAGGGAATCAACAAAGTCCAAGAGGGTAGCATCTTTCAGAAAAAGAGATGTGCAAGAAAAGGGGGCACAATTTGAAGATAGAGGGGGCCAGCTCAGGGGCAATAAGAAGTATTTTTTCACAGAGAGGGTGATGGACGATGTAATGGCCTTCTGAGGAGGTCATGGAGTAAAAAACAGTGGGGAAATTCAAGAATGCATGGGACAGACATAAGGCAATTATAGTGGGGAGTTAGGAAGAAGTTGGCTGTTAACTAACTAGGATCTGCCGCTTATCAAATGGGTAGGAAAATGGACTGATTGGGTGGGCCAAGCAGTCCTTATCTGCCATCAGTCTGTGTTTCTATGTTAACCCGAGCACCCAACCCCCACACTGCACACACCAACAGGCGTCAGGGGTGTGCCTTGAGGTTGTCAGCCCTAACACTCACCCTCATTCCATAGGTAAATAAGCTGAGATGGGTACAATATAGGAGAATGTGGTGAGCATTAGGGCTGACGACCTCAAGGCACACCCCTGATGCCTGTTGGTGTGTGCAGTGTGTGGGTGGGGTGCTAGGTTTGGAAACCCTAACACCACATTTCCCTACTTTGGTTACTTTAACCCTAACTAGAGCATTAACAAAGTTTTTTGCAATCTATTTCCTTAATTTCTGAGATAGTATAATTGTATCCTTATTTGTCTGTGGCAGCCCATGGCCCCCCCAGGCCCTGTGCTTCCATTTATAGGACAACAGAGACCAAATTGTTAACATAGCCATCTTATCACCCCACGTCATGTACCTGGTACAGAAAATTTTCAAATCCCTGCCGAAATGTAATTCTGCACAACTGCAACGCCATTCTACACCACAGTTGTGAAAACACATTTTGGCCAGTATTTGAAAAATGACAGCTGTGACATACATGAGGTGGGATAATAAGAATGCTGTGTTGAAAATCTGGGCTCAAAATATTTAACATTTCCAAAGTTATTGGTGTGCATAGCATGATTGCAACAAATGGTCAAAACTTTGCCCTTTTTACATATTTTGACCCCACATTTTCAACATAGTTTTCTTGTGGCCCCACCTCATGAATAATAATAATAATAATAATAGACTTTATTTCTATCGTGCTTTTCAAAAACCAAGGCACCTTACAAAATTTAAAACACATCAGACATTTTGGAATCTTAAAATATATAAAACAACTGGTACAATTAAAATGCAGAAGTTAAACACCAATTGCTTGACACCACAAGTATGTTTCAGGACCTGTTTAAATCCCTCCACCGTCGCTCACTCCTGTAACTGACAGGGTAGAGAATTCCAGACGGTAGTGGCCACATGCATGAATGCACAGGCCCCCGAAGATTTCAAAGACACCCTCGGGATCTCTAGCAACCCCTCATCAGCTGAGCGGAGCAATGTCCAAGGGCAGAAAAAATTTCTAAATCCCACCTAAAAGATGAATTCGCCAAGTGACTGCAAACTCACCTTTTGGGCAGGAGTTGTGTAATGACAGTCCTATTGTTCATGAGGAGGGGTCCCCAAAAGGCCATGTTAGAAGCTTGGGATCAAAATGTTAAAAAATGGCAAAGTTATGCATAAAAGTTGAAACCCCCATTGAAATACATTGAACTGCATTTACCTTTCATATTGCAGTTGCCAGTTCCAGCAGCAAGATGCGTCTTCCACCTGAGAGCGGGTCTTGAATCTCATACCTGTTCAGGTGAGTGAGGTTGTGTGGGAGTGTACTGGGAGGTGTGGGGTGGTGGGTGCTGGGGGAGGTGGGGGGGGCTGATCCACGAGGAACCGTTTTCTTTTTTTACAGGTTTAAAAAAAAACATTGAGGGACCATTTTCTTCTTTTCAGGTTATCATTCAGATGGGAGGGTTGGGGGGAGTATGCCACTAAACACCAGGGAATATAAATATTTACAACAGGGATGGTGATCAGTGGATGGGAGTTGCCACTAGACACCAGATAAAGTTAAAAGTTTATATTACAGATGAAGTGTTACCAGTTTACAGTTGTTCAAATATGTTCAAAACATGGGCGGGCATTGCCAAGTGTCTTTCTGATCTAATTTATATAAAAATATGATTTTCAGCTTGTTTCTTATATATGATCATGTGGTCAGCAGTCTCTGTTTTTCAGGTTGTAGTGGAGCCAATGGCAGCTGAAGCGAGAGGCTGTCAACAAGCTCAAGTTTAAGTTTAATAGTTTATTGTTAGACTTAAGTCATTAAAATCAATTTAATTAAAACCACAGATAAATACAACACAATAAGCAGTTAAAAGCATTTCCATTCTTAATACATAAAAAAGCATATAACATTCTAATATGTTGCCTCTATGAACAGCTAATATTTTGTTCATACTGGGAGGGCTAAAAGCCTAAGGTTCAAAGTGGGGGAGGGGGAATAGCTTCTCCCACGTCCACTACTTAAACCTCAGCACTTCCGCTGCTCAGGTTTGAGCATTTCAAAATGCAGGTGGACTCCTGTGGTGGCGTGGCTAGTGAGGCTTGGCTTTTTCTTGTTGTTTCCCCTCTTACCTTTGTTCCTCACTTCTGTGGCTTCATCTCTCTCTCTCTCCGTCCTTGCATGTTGTTCCCCCTCTCTCCTGTCCCTCTGTACCTCTGTCATTTTGCGCCCCCCAACGTTGTTGCTTTCTTCCGGTTTTGCCCTTCCCTTCTCCTTCCTTACCTCTGGTGTTCCCGTTACCTCCTTCATCCATTTTCCTTCTCTTCATCCCCTTTTGGTGCCCTTTGATTCTCAGCTTTCTTCCTTGCTAGTTGTACTCTGTTCCATGTGGTACTTCAGGGGTGTGATGTCACCCGCTAATGCCTGACTCACCACAGCTACACAGCAGTGCTCGGGGCTGCTCAACACTGAGCTGGAAAGGCTGCCAGTACAATGTCTGCAGCAAATGGTACATTACCCAGGACTTCATCTACCTCACTTAAGCAACTTGGATGCACTCTGCCATTTCAAAGCCCTTCTTTGCCTGTGTCATCTGTGTTCTTTATTCAGCAGTTCCATGATTTACACCTGATTCCCTCACTGCCAGTTCCCCCGTTTCAGCTCTGCCTTCCTCATGACAAATGAACCACTGCTTATCATACCTCTCTGCCATTCTTCACTGCACTGAGGGACTTGGACACTCAGAATAAGTGTCGATGAGGACACTGCCCCTTATTCTGTGGGACGCCACTTCAAACATTGAGATAGAAGCTTAAAACACTGTGGATATTATTGTGTTTACCTCTCTGTTTATTTTGATTTCCCATCTTAGACTATTATGACTTTGTACTTTAACGTCTGAATTAACTGCACACTCTCTGCGTGGACATCACCATTTCCTCAAGGAACAGACGAGAAACAGAGCAGTTTTATGGAGTAATGTTAGAGACATCCCTCATACACAAGGACACTTGAGAGGTATGCTTCCTGTACTGAATAAAGTCAGCTCTCAGATTTTCCAGGCTGCTACTGCCTGCACGTTCAACCATGCGATTTGGTTACCTTATTGTTATTAATGCAACATCCAAAAGGCCTCTGCACAAACCCGAGTTTAAACTACACAGTGGATCAGCAGTAGTCAACATTTGTGTCATGCTTTAAAATACAATCTGCACGTATTCATAGTGCAACCTCCTCCCAGGTATTGCCCAGGCATCTCTCTCTCTCTACCCTGCTGTAGGTCATAGATTCTTTTCTACACTGCCTTTCTGAAGCGTGGACACCCCCCAACATGACGGGTCTCCATTGTACATTTGCAGGTTCTGTTCAATGACTGCAATACCACTTCAGGATCTGGACGTTGCTCCTCCCAGTCTACACCTACTAGCCTGATAGCTTTGCTGCCTGCCGGACCTATGTGGGGGTCCTGCCAGTTGCAGCTAGGCCTACATGGGGTCCTTGCTTCACAGGAAAAGCCTTCTGGATTCTTTCCTATGGCAGACCTCCATGGGGGGTTTCACCATTTCTAGCTAGCCCACATGGGTGCCTAGCTCATGACTCAATCATTTTGATGTCTTTCCTCTGGTGGACTTATGTGGGGGTCCCACCTGTCCAGCTTGGCCTACACAGGGGCCTAGCTTCCTGGCACGAACATTCCTGATTCTTTCCTATAACAGATCTGCGTGGGGGTCTCAGTATTTCTAGCTTGTCCCATGTTGGGGTCTAGGCTCTTGTCATGATGCTTCTGGATTCTTTCCTATGGCGGACCTGCATGGGGATCCCGCCATTTCTGGTTCAGCACTCATGGTAGACTGGATTCACAGCACGAATGCTCCCATGTCTCAGTCTCCTAAATTTGACACCCTCTTTTGGGTGAAGGACCTGTCTTGCATTATCTTACAATACTGCCTGCACACCTCTGCTTCAAGGAATTCAGATGAGTGGCTCCTTCCATTTCTTCTGGGTCCTTTGGGACTGAACCTCACTGCTGACTCTCTTCACACATGCTTCATCATTCTACGATGCCTGATTAGCCTTCACTACACCTGCATGGATGCTCACTTGTCTTTGGACTACCTAGGTGGGGGTCCATTCCTTGCTGCCTCCTCCATGGCTATGTACAGTCCTCTCTCTCTGTGCCTATCTCAGACCTATGTGGAAGTCTCATTCCATTCCATCTAGGGTCCTCTGGGACTGACCATCTACAAAGATCTATGTGGAGGTCACCTTGCTTACACTTTCTCGCTCTACCTGCATGGGGTTCTTATTCTACTGCATCGTGACACCCCATTCACTGGATTTTTACATTACTGCTGCTTATCTTGTTGGACTGCCTTTGATGGGTTCCTGTTCTATCCCATTCTACCATGCTATAGCACCTACACCATCATGTGACTCTTTATCTGACTCTGAGGCAGCTTCATCAGATGCTCCTGCTCCTCCATCTGCTGTTCCTGTCCTTCTATATTGGCTGTCCTGGTATCCTGGTATGCATCTCTACCTTGACCTACGTGGATGTCTCGGTTGATGCCATCTTGGGTAATCCATGAGGGACCTGCCTTTCTGACCTACGTGGAATTCTTTTCACAAGTTCATACTGACCCAACATTGTCCATCCCCAGCTCTGTCTCTAGGGTATCAAGAAAAGGTGTGAGTCTCTGTCTCTGACTTCATTCACTACTCATTCCAATTCATTCTGCTCTGCTAGCAACTCCAACTCTGGCCCTGCCTAGATGTCATTGCACGGAGGCCAGCCCTCCTCTCGCTGATGACAGGAGTCTGTTCCTCATATCAGTCCCTTCCTTCCAACCTTTGTCTAATTGCTTGGGTCCCCCCTCTTCTGGCCCATCCTCCATTTTCACCCTTCCAGCCATCAGTGCACCCATCAGAACATGCCCATCATTAGGGTGCCACATGGGGAAATTCGCCATTCCCTCCCCGAGATCCATTCCCCCAAGAGTTAGAATAATTAGAAAGGGAGGTGTCGGGGTGCAGGGGGTGTGCAGGATGCAGCCCCCCCGCAAAAAGATGGGATGACAAAATTAGGTCTGATGACCAGGCACGTCTTGATGGGCACATTCTGGTGATGGAACCCTGTCTTCAGCTTGGTTTCCTCGCCTTCAGCCAGGTTCTGGATTGCCTCCTGGCTTCCTCCTTCTGTATTCCTTTTGGGACCTTCAAGTTTGTCACCGTCTATTGCACAACCATTCTCTGTCTTCACTCCCTGAATCCATCCATATGTCAAGCTTCCTGTTCTTGAATACCATAACAGAAATTCTGGATATCTTTTACCATCTTCCTTCATCTAGACATCCATCTGAATCAGACTCTCCTTCATCTTCCAGAATCCTCCATCTTTCAGAATTGACCTTCTTGCTCACTGTCAAAATTCAGAGGACACAACTCATTGGCCAGCAAGACTGGAAGGATAAAAACTCTTGGACATAACTGAACCAAACCTCAGTCCACATTTTAGGATTACCTCCTCATACTTTACCCAGATGATGCTCAGGTCAGTAGCCATGTGTCCTGAGAGGTTTTCCCCACAGGGGGGGTTTCCTCTCCTGCGTGCTACTGGTCACACTTTCCAGAATTGGAGGAGGTAATAGAACTGTTAACAATCTTTTTGGGCCTTTATTCCTACACCTACCCAGCATTCCTACTGAGGGTGGGAATAGAGAAAAGCCAAATTCTGAGTTCATAATCTCAAGTCCATAACATTCAAGTTCATAAGTATACACAAGCATGACACTATGTACCACACATCGAAATATAATTATAGTTGTTTGGGATTTTCAGTGTATCAGAATGATTTGATTTTTTTATTAACAAATTGTAAGCATGCAAGAGGGTGTCTTTATTTGGATCTAAAAAGAAGTCAGACCTCCAGAGAGACTTTTCCCATTATTGTTGTAGACTTAATTAATGAAGCATTATATAAGTTTTTGTAAGCATCTATCTATACCTGTAAGGCATTCTCTAGTTTGCTCAATATTTCTTTCTTATTGTTGTAATGTTTTTTAGATATGTTGCTAGAACACTCAAATACTCCATATTTGCTGCATTAAATAGTAGATCTAAAATATATCTAGATGGAATATACAGCGAGCCAATAGGGGGGCCCACTAATTTTTCTCTTGGTTGACTATATCATGGGCATTTTAAAATCATGTGATGTAAGTCCTCTGTTTCTTATAAGTGATATTGGCATTTTGTAGATGTATCATTTCTCCTCCCATATCTGTCCTCTAGGACCTTGTTTGGGAAGGCCTCAAACCTAAATTGAGTCAATAATTCTCTATATTCTGGGTTGTGCATTGCTTCTAAATAAAATGTTAAATACTGTTCTTTAGTATTCTGAACTAACCATTTAGATACCTTATATTTGATTATCATTTCCAGATCTTTCTGTTTCACCTTTTCAAATATTATTATAGTAATATATTTTATATAAGTGAAATTGATTATTATTTTCTGTTCAGTCCATTTATTTAGATATGAACAGTTAGAGTTTTCCAAATAATCCTATTAGTCTGTTGAGCCAGATCATTTTGGAGCAGATCAGCATTTTTCTTCTTTCCTGAAGACAATCTTGAATCAATGGAACTGATGTCTGTAGAGAAGCTTTTATCCAAAAGTTTATAGTCCTGATTTGTGCTAAGCAGTCAAAATTAATTTGACCAATTTGAGATCTCACTAGAGCATTTGAGTTCCCAGTGGTGATCTGAGCATTTGTTTATATAATTTATTTAGGACAGAGTCCATTTTATTTAGTTTAGAACCACTCCATATTTCCACTGCATACATGGCTTGGTTTATTAGTTTCATTTTTATGGCTTTTAGCATTGGTACTACTGTCATACCTCCAAACATGCAGTTAAATCATTTTAAAGCAGCTGCAGTTTTATGTAACTTGTTCACTATTGTAATTATATGTTTATTCCATTGGAGATTGTTTCAGAATACAACTCCAAGAAATGTGAATTCTTTTACAAACTCCAGGAGCTTCCTCATCATAATTAATTGCTTTTTGTATTTGGGATGAGATTTAATTTTAAGCATAATGTCTCAAGTTTCTGTAACTTTCTTTGCAAGCCAAATCTGCTGGTTGATAATATAGCTGGGTCATCCACATAAGCAAGTACAGGGATCCTTTGGTTTAAAACTGTTGGTGGATGAAAGGTTGGAGAATCCAATTCAAGTAATATTTCATTTATATATACAGTATATTGAAGAGTGTTGGAGCTAAAATACAGCCTTGTCTAACTCCAGTGTTTGTTTCTACCCTGTCAGTGAGTCTTCCAGTTTTATTGTATTTAATTTTGATCCAAGTATCCACATAAAGTTTTTTTTATTAAAGTTAGTATATTGGGATCAATACCCAAGGCTTCCATTCTATCCCATAAATATTGTCTAATAATCAAATCAAATGCTGCTGGGAAGTTAGCAAAGTCTATAAACAGTTTTTGTTTCCTTATTTTGCAATATTTTTCCGAAATACATGAGAGGGTGAAGACTTGTGTTGACGTTCCCCTGTCCTTCCTGAACCCCACCTGAAGAGGGAACAGGACATTATTTTGCTTGAGCCAATTTTGTAATCTACTTAATAAAAGCTTTGCATAAATCATTGACATATTATCAATTAAACTAATTGGGCAATCATTTGCTGGATCACCCTTATCTCCCTTTTTATGTATGGGAATTATATAATTTCCCTTCCAGGCTTTTGGAGTACAATCATGCATAATGTTCTTTTTGAAAAGATCAGTTAATGTTATTGTCCACCAATCACTGTCTATATGATAAAAGTCAATTAGTATTTCATAGTGTCCAGGTGACTTATTTCTTTTAAAACTAGTTATAGCATTCTTGACTTCTGTTGTGATCCATTCAAAATTGGTGTCTATCTCAAATTGTCCCTTTTTACTTTGATATTGTCTTTTGTGGAAAATTTATCTGAAGTACAGAGTCCATTTGCTTGGAGGTGTCTGTCATTTTTTAATAGATGTTTATCAAAGAAAGGGATTTTTTGGGGGGTTATATAGATCACATGCTATTATTACTTCTTCCTAGATTTTTATTATTGTAATAATGTAGTTAGGCTTTATTATAAATTTAACTGCGTCCATTAATTAGTTATTTTTATGTACAGTAGGTGGCTAAGCCACCTGAGTATCTGCCCATTTATATTGTTTTACTTGCTGATTCTTGAATAAGTTGATACCGATTTATAGCTAACATCTCAGTCTGATCTATTATATGACATGTTTAAAAATTCTGTATCAGATACTTTGGAAATGTATCCTGCCACATTCAAAAGCTAGCAAGTCAATATTTTAATTATTATCTTTTAGAAATAAGATTAAACTGTTATCAAGTAACTATGTTTGTTGTGATTGTTCATTCAATAAGATTTCATCTTTATTATTGGCAAAATTCTCATTTCCCTGTAGTCAATCAGTTTTATCTCTCAAAAGCTAATATCTATTACTGGTTTAAACTATATATACGTGTTTAAATGCCTCACTACTGTGCTGTTGCTGTTTTGTATCTGTATGTTCTTGCTTTTCTTACTCTTTTAGTTGAATAAAGTCAACAATCAATATACCAAAACTGTCTAATTTAGAGCTAATTGCAAGAATCTTTTCAGCCAAATTTTTGTTTGTTAATGTTAGATCAACCTGATCACCGTGTCCAGCTTTTGAAGATCCTCTATACACACACAATGTCTTCTTCATAGAACTCTATACCCAAAAAGTTACCAATTAAATGTGTTATTGTTGTCCTAAGTTTAGCATTATTCTCATGTCCCATAAGCAAAATTCCAAATATAGCTAGAACTACACTATGTGTGGAGAAGATTGCGTATCATGAAGTCCAAGTAACAGGTCTTGCATGTTTGCTCTTTTAGCCAATTATTTGATAAGATATAAGTTATTGCCCCCCCCCCATTTACCTATATCCAATTGTTTCATTTGTACTGGAAAATCCTCCATACTGTGGTTGTATTACCATAGGGTTTGGGCATTTCTCCGTACATAGTGAACCACTCTTACATGCTTGAAAAATAATAGTATGACATCAGATGTAGTCATATCCGAGGTCCTTAATGCATCACAAATATCTTCTGGCTCAATTGTTACACCCAATAACATTCCACATATCAAAAAGCCCAAGTTTTTTTAACACTACTTGATTTTCATAGGTTTTTCTATCAACCCCTCTTAAGATTAATATGGGTGCCTATGCACTACCAGGCAGGAACTACATACCAAAGGCACATAACCCACCCATGCAGCTCTGCAGCAGCAGACAGGCATGCACCATTGGCATTCACCAATGGCTGCCAGCTGTCCATGTGCCTGCCCCCCTGGTGCACAGGACTGTGCAGGAAGGCCAGGGGATGAGTCGTGGATCCAGCCAGGCATCCAATTGGATGTCTTTCCTGGGTCCAGAGTGGATCCCTTGCACAGCAGGGTGTGGGTCTCGGTGTGTGAATAGCACCAGCGGATGCCTGGACCTGAGTTCCTGTGCTCCATCTGGTGGTGAATCACACAGCGGAGCCCCCCACTTGCCACACTGCCATACCTCCCCACCAACACATGGCAGGCAAGACAACCCCTGCTCCTGTGCAGCAAGCCTCCCCCTTGGACAGACATGCCCTAGTCCCACACACCCAGGCTCTGGTCCAGATCCCCAACCCACATTGATTGTCAGTGGCACCCCACCCCCTGCAGGCACTGACAGCCCCACCCATACCTGCGGGCTGATGCTGTGGGACAGAACTGCAGGTACAGGTGGGGTTATCAGTGCCCACAGGGGGGTGAGGGTGCCTCTGACTATCTATGTGGGGGGGCTGGACCAGGGATTGGGTGTGTGGAACCGGGTGCCACTGACCACAATATAAGTACTTACAAGACTGGAGGTGAGGGGGCACTAGCTGCCACTGTAGGTTCTGGTGTCCCAGGATGGGGTGGGGTTGGGATGCCTGTAGGGGCAGTACTGAGTGGTTGGGGAGAATGCCTGGCACAACCAGATCGGGCTGCCATGACATTGTGAGGGGTGTCCATCACCAGCAGTGATGGTCATGGCAGCACAAGGGTGTACGGGTAGTTGCCTGTCCAGCTGCTCATGCCCTCATCATCATCATTTTAGTGAGCTGGGGTAGCACAGTGGATGTCTTCTGTGTCTGCCACAACAGGCAGGGCAAGTGCCTGGGGGTGCATAATGAGTTTCAGCAGGGTCTCCCCTGCCATAAGCTGTGCCCTCCTCCACACCACCTGGTCAGCACTATGGCACATAGTGATGGCATGCCCCAGCCCACCCCCAGTGCATTGCAGTTTGTAGAGCCTGGGATCAGGTGCATGGTGGCTGTGTGCCCCCTTTGTGCATCCCACGCGGGGGGCACAATGGGTGCAGAGTGTCTCCATGCTGCACATAGATGGCATGGAGGCACTCCACACCATTGTTCATAGGCCCCATTGTTTGTGTACTACCCAACATGTTGTCCATGTGTTGGACTGATGCATGAAGGGTCTCTGGATTTATAGTTTCTGTTGTTACAGTTTGTGTAGTCATTGTAACAGCTTGTTTTGAATGTTGAGTTATACTTTTTTTTTTATCCTAAGAGCTTCTACTTTCTTTTCTTGTCTGCTTAAACATTTATTTCATGATGGGGCCATTATTTCACCTTTAAATTATTTTGTAATTTTTGCCAGTTTTGCTGACTTCTTTTTTCCATGTTTTTTACCTTTTTTAATTTTTTTTCTTGGTAATGTCTGCTAATGTAATTTCTATTACTGGTGTACTTTCTGTTTCTGTACTCTCAAGATTAATGGTTTCATTTATAAATTTATCAGTATTTATCTCTGCTGTTTCCTGATCCTGTATTTCGATCCCTGATTTTTCATTTTCTGAATTATCATTGTCATTCTGTTTTTCTTTCTTTTGAAGTGATAGTATATCCTGAAATCTTGATGCATTTGTTGCTACTTCTTCCCTCAGTGACATTTTTTAACATGATTAGTTTCATTACAGCAACTCTCGCAATGTGGGGGCTTTTTAATATTTCAATAAAATTTTCCCTCTAAAAATGGATGATATGTAATTTGTTTCCCCTTATTATTTTCTGGTTCTTTTTCCTTCTCTACCATTTTTTTAAGGCTGAAGGTAATTTCTTGCAAGTCTGCAGTTTTCTTCAGTTGTTGTTAAATTGGGTAACTCTTTAACACTTAAATTTGAGTTAACAGATTCTATAAGATTTACTACAGTATTTCCTTCAGGAACCTTCATATCTTCCATAGTAGAATGCTCCAGAAATGATTCAAGTATTGATTTTTCCAGCTGGCTATTAAAAAATAAATTAGGAGATCTTGTTAGCAAAGAATTATCCAGAGGAGATCCTTTTTGTTCTTTGACTAGTGTCTCCTTGTTCTTTCCTTTGCTCAACTATATGAGTCAAAGTAGTCAGATTAGTCAGTTCCTCATGGGCTGTTTTGTTTTTTAAGTGGCTAGTAATAAACATTTGACCTATTTCTTTATCTGATAGTTTTAAGCTATGCTTCTTTTTTTTTTTTTTGCAATTTAGTATTCTTTTTGTGCCACACCTCCCAGGGCTCAGATCCCACCTCCCCAAGCCCTGATCCTCCCCCTGACTTACCTGCTGCAGTAAGCCAATGTCAGGCTTTCCCCACTGGGTGGGCTGCTGGTTGGCCCAGGACTATGGACCTGAAGATGGGACTCTGGCAGGAATCTACCACCAGAGGAACCCCCTGACTTGCCTCCCAGGGTGGGGCCACAGGACTCAGATGCACCAGATGATGGACCTCTATCCATCACCAGCAGGGTCAGAGAACAGATGGGTATGAAGTGCAGAGCATCATAGAGGGAGGTGGCAGTATGGAAGTATAGATCTCTGGGGCAGGGATGTGCAATGATGTCCAGCATCCACCCCTCTCCCTTAGATGATGAAGCCAGCTGCGGCGGTACCTCCAGCCTCTGCTAGAGGTCCCTAAAGCACTGAACACACTACCCCCTCCCCCAAAGAAGGAGAATGGTCCTCAGGACAGTCAGTCTTTCTCCCCCCGGTGGCCCTCCAACTCCTGAATCTGTCTCCAAACCCAGGATGTCAGCACTGCAAGTTAAGCCATGCTTCTTTCTTTTATTCTTCTCAATAGCTTTATTTGTTTTTGTTGTCACTTGTTTTTGTTTTTTACTCACGTTGTGCTTTTTTCCTCTTTTTCTTTTGTTCGGTTTTAGAGATTTCACTCTCAACCATAGAGGTATTTATTAATCCCTTCATTGAGTTTAAAGAGTTTTGCTGTATTTCCTCCTGTTGTGCTTCCTTATTACTTCCAGTTTTCATTTTATAAAAAGAATAGCAAAGAGGAAAAGCCCCTTAACCAGATAGTTTTTATTTTTATTTTATTTTAAGCAAGCCTGTAAGTTAAAAAAAATATTATTGCTGTAAAGCTATACAGCTACCCAGTGTTTTCTATAATAAGTTGAAATAGACAGTATACAGTATAATAGAACAATAAGAATAACAAGTTATAGTGGCATCAGTATATTTAACTGTATTAAATTGCACTAGTTGGACATAAGTATCAATGAATTTTTGCTTGGGAGTCCTTTGTTATTAAGTCCCAAGTGTTGCAGGATTGTAAATTTATGAAAAATGTCTCATGTTCTTACATAATAGACATCCTGAATGTCCTGAGAGTCCTTTATCCTTGATTCAGACCTTGTTTGTAGATTGAAGTCACTTCTCCGTAGTATCTTTTATATATCTTTTGCAGAAAAGAAACTGTAGACACTTCTTCTAAGGAGTTGTCATTATTCCTATCATGTTGGTGATTCCTGATTCTGTAGGTTCTCCCTCTGTAATTACCCACAGCTTCAAGCAGGACTCTAAAATTAGAAACTGAAGATCCTGTGTGATCATTGGTCATATACACTAAAAGCAAGAGTTTTTTAGACAACTAAGTAGATCTTATCAATGGATAGCTAGAGAGATAAGCTATTTCCTTATTAGAGGCACTATATCCAGTTTTCAATATGTACTTTTTAAATAGCTGGATTTTAATATTTAATTTAGAAATTTGTTTCACTTATTTGTGCTTATAATGCCTTTATTTAAGTGTCAAAAATTTTAGTTAGCTTAATTAGCTTAGTTTGACAAAATGTTTTTAAATTAGGTAAGGCATTTAATTTGCATAATCAGTTAGAATTTTTGCAGGGCACAAAGTGCATAGAGTGCAAATAGGTATTACAAATACACAGTACCTCATAGCTAAAAAATGAATAACAAAATCCAGATATTTTTAAACAGATTTTTAATTACATTTTACTAACTGTGTACCTGCTTGGTCCTCTGAAATGTTTTAAATCAACTCGGGTTTAGTATTTAAATCAGTTCTCATGCAGCCACCAGCCTTTGATATTAATTTTAATTTAGTTTTTGTTGACTGGGTAAGTGCACTAGACAAATTCTGCCTATTTTCAGGCACAACGTAGGGGGAGGGGAATACACATGAATGCCAACTGACCTTGAACCACATTAAGCTGTTGGTGGTATTTTTAGTGAATGGGGAGAAATTTGGCCAGGGCACCAGGGAAATTTCCCTACTCTGCTTCATGTGAGCAGGGGATCCCTTTTGTCGGTGACTCCAAGATGGCTACCTCCCTGGCTGGAGCAGAGCAGCAGATGGTCTTAGAGGAGAAGGTATCCATCTTAATTTCACTACAAGATGTGTCAGATTCAAGTATGGTGGATCCTGCGATAGGAGATATCCAAAATGCTACTGACCCAATGGTGGTGGAAATGGAGAACCTAGTGGTGCCTATATCGGGAACTGATGATGCAGACAGGCTTTTAAATATGGAAGACAAAGAGGTGGAACAATCTCCTTAGTGTGATGTATCCACAGTTTCTTGTCCTGAAGTGAAAGCCTTATGGAGCAGCTGTTGGCTGCTGAGTGGCAGTATTTCCTTACGAAGTCCCGGCTACAGAAACAGATTAGGGATTGTCAAACTGATGCACGGAACTCTGCTGTTAACAAGGCCCAGATGGAAACCTCTGATGTAGCAGCATCAAAGGCGGCTGAAATCAGCTATGCAAAATGAGTGGAACTGAACGAGAAACAAGCTACAGGTAACTCTGTAATTGCTGCTGTAACCGGGTCTGGGGAAAAGTCAGGTCTGGAAGCAGCTTGTACTGCTGTAGGCGGCCTCAGAGGTCTTGACTCAGGGGGTGTTCTACAGACGAAGGACTGGTAAGTGCATAAAGTTCTGCAAGAAGCAGGATGGGTGTTTAACTCGGAATCAGGGCAGTGGGACTCGGGACCCTCTCCTATCTTGGTTGGTCCTGCTGTTTCTTCACATATTCAGGCTTTACCCCCCCGGTCTGAACTTAACCTTGATATTCCCTCACAACTGGAACTGATGCTAAACCCCGTTTTGAATTTACCTACCTCACCATTAAACGACGCTGTGACTACTGAAACAGTGGACACTGTCAACAGGCCTTTGAATATCATAAATCTCACTGCTGCAAGGCTGTATGCTTCCCTTTTCAAAACACCCATCTTACCTGCTAAACGTCACAATGCAGTGAGACTATTATATACTAGGGGTTTAAAAGACATACTGGATAGAGTTTTTGTTGCACAGCAACTTTTGAAAACCTCCATGAAGTTCTTTTGCACATGAACTGCATGTCCTGATTCATGTTTCAGGTGAAACAACTTTTGATATTAGCTTTAAAACAGCTGGAGGACTACAACGTTTTTGGTCACAATACCATTCTCTTAAGAAAACGCCTTTGTGGTCACCTTTTATGGCAACACCCCTCTCTAAACCTGAGCATAAGATTGTCACAGTGCTATTTCACAGTGAGGGTGTGCAAGTCCATGATTTAATGCACTAGCTGAAATAAAAATGTACTGTTTTGGAAGATCCCGAAGCAATCTTTGACACTGAAAATATTTGGACTGGGGGGTGGAGGGTGAAAGTCTTGTTAAACAGGAATGATCAGGGAGTGATGCATCTACATAACTCCTTTTTTTTTAGGTCATGACAGAGGGGTCCTTTTTTATCCTGGACAACCCAAGACATGCTATAAATGTGGCTTGGAAGGGCATTTAAGTAGTGTATGTGACCAGATGAGGTGTACTGTTTGTGGGGAACTGGGGCATGTGGGGTCTCAGTGTTTAAATGAATGCATTTGCAGTCTTTGCGGTGACAATGGCTATACCTTTCAAAATTGTAAGTGGGCAGCTCATAATGTTTCAGACCAAGCAGATGGGGAAGAGTAAAGACTTCTTATTACCTTGGCTCAAAAGAGTAGGATAAGTAGTTTTAACCTTCACAACTCTGAGAATCAACCAAAACTGGATCACCCCTTAGACACCCTTCCCCTGCAGGAGCCTCTGATTTTATCCCAGGTCCCTAAACCAATGATACCTCCTAGTGAGATCAAAGAACACAGAGAGGAAGATATGGAGGTAGTTATTCCCAAAATAATAGACTCACCAGTGCCATTAGTAACCACTATGCCCCCCCCAAGTATTAGTAGATTCCGGGATGCAGCAAAGAGTGACAAAGCATAGACCACCAAGAACACCCTTAAAATCGCCAATGGAACCACAACCCATTTCCCTGGATAATAAGTATGAAGCACTTCTCTCTGACCATTCTGAGGAGGAGTCTGATACCTCTTCCTTGGAGTCTTCTCTCCCTGAGACTTCCTCACATCACAGCACTTTGAATCAGCCTTCAAAACAACAAAAAAGAAAAGTCACACAGAAAACTAAGGATAGAGGGTACTCCTTGAGGAAAGGAAGGTTCAAATAATTCCTATTTTGGCTAAGATATAATGGATTTAACCTTTTATACTGTTAATATTAATAGTATTAAGAGAGCAGCCAAAAGGAATACAGTGTTCTTCTATTTAGCAGATTTACACACAGGTGTTATCTTTCTGCAGGATGCATGCTTCCACAAGACTCATGAAATAAAAGCTGCACAGCACTCCTGGATGTATGGCCCTTCTTTTTGGTCCATTGGTCAAGATACGGCATCTGGGGTGGGAATTCTGTTCAAGGTACCTATTAGAAAACTGATTAAATTGATGGATCGTGTACCAGGACTACATAGAAACATAGAATTTGATGGCCAATAAGGACCGCTTGGCCCACCCAGTCTGCCCATTTCCCTGCCTACTGGATAAGCTGCAGATCCTAGTTAACCAGCAGCCTACTTCTTCCTACCCCCATCCCCTAGAATTGCCTTATGACTGTCCCATGCATGCTTGAATTCCACCACTGTTTTTGACTCCATGACCTCTCCGAAGGCTGCTCCATGCATCCACAACCTCTCTGTGAAAAATACTTCCTTAATTACCTCTGAGCCGCCCCCCATCTTCAAATTGTGCCCCTTGTTCTTTTTCACCTCTTTTTGAAGATGCTACCCTCTTGAACTTTGTTGATTCCTTGAGGTACTTGAAGTTTCTATCTCGTCCCCTCTCCTCCTTTCCTCGGGCTATACATATTAAGTTCCTTTAGTCTCTCTTCATATGTCTTCTGGTGCAGACCCTGCACCATTTTAGTTGCCCTCCTCTGGACAGCTTCCATCCTGTCTATGTCTTTGCAAGACTGGGTCTCCAGAACTGCACGCAGTACTCCAGATGGGGTCTGACCAGCTGTCTGTACAGAGGGATAATAACTTCTTGTTTTCTACTGGTGATGCCTCTCCCTATGCATCCCAATATCCCCCCAGCCCTCATTGCTGCCCTCTCACATTGCTTGCCCACCTTTAGGTCATCTGATATGACTACCCCCAGGTCCCTTTCCATTTTTGTTGTTGTTAGTATCTCACCCCCCATTGTGTACTCTTCCCATGGGTTTTTGTTTCCCAGGTGCATTACCTTGCACTTCTTAGCATTGAATCTAAGCTGCCATACATTTGACCATTCTTCTAACCTTGCCAAGTCCCTCTCATCCTTTCCACCCCACCTTGTGCATCAACTCTGTTGCAGATCTTTGTGTCATCTGCAAAGAGTCATACTTTCTCTTCCAGTCCTCTGCAATGTCAGCTATAAAGACATTGAAGAGGACAGGTCCTAATACTGAACCCCCTGGTACCCTACTAGTAACCCCTTCATCAGAGTGGACTCCATTTACTATTACTCTCTGTGTCCTATTTTCCAGCCAATTTTTACCCAGGCTGTCATCTTGGGACCCACTCCAGGCTAGCTAACTTGTATATTAATCTTTTGTGTGGGACTGTGTCAAATGCCTTGCTAAAGTCTAGGTAGGCCATGTCCACAGCCCTCCCTGATCTACTACTTTGGTCACCCAGTCAAAGAAATCTATCAGATTTGTCTGGCATGACCTTCCTGCTGTGAATCCATGCTGCCTTGGGTCCTGTGCCCCTCTGGCCTCTAGATACTCGAAATTCTTTCCTTCAGAAGTGATTCCATCATTTTCCTACCACTGAGGTTAAACTAACAAGTCTGTAGTTTCCTGCTTCTGCCTTGCTCCCACTTTTGTGAAGGGGAATCACATCTGCCCTCCTCCAGTCCTCGGTACCACCCATCCTCCCATGATTTGTTAAACAGGGTAGTCAGTGGTGTCACTAATTCTACCCTTAGTTCTTTAGAATTCTGGGATGAATCCCATCAGGCCATATTGCTTTGTCCACCTTCAGTTTTAAGAGTTCTTTCAGAACCCTTTCTTCTGTAAATGGGCTGGTATCAACTTCTGTATCCAGTGTGTTTCTACTGTTTGTTCTAGGTACCCCCTTCCTTTGTAAATACTGAGCAAAATATTTGTTTAGTATCTCTGCCTTTCACAGTCTTCCTCTGCCTACCCCCCATTAAGCCTCACTATCCCTCCCTGGTCTTCCTTCACTCCTGATGTACCTATAAAAGGTTTTATCCCCCTTCTTAACTGAGTTGGCTATCTTTTCCTTGGTTTGGGCCTTTGCTGGTCTGACTGCCTTCCCAGCTTCCTTTTGCTTTAACTGATACAGTTCTCTGTCCTGCTCCTTCTGTGATTCCTTGTACTTCCTGAAAGCTTTCTTTTTCTCTTGAACCTTCACTGCCACTTCCTTTGAGAACCATAGTGGTTTCTTACATCGTTTAGTTTTGTTTATTTGCTTCACACAAAGGCTTGTTGCCTCTGTGATGGCAGTTTTTATTATTCCCCATTGTTCTTCCACCCTCTTTCCTGCCCATTTGCTAGTGCATTTCTTGGCACTTACCCATTTTGCAAAGTCAGCCCTCCTAAAGTCCAGTAATTTGCCTTTGGTGGCTTGACTCTATTGCTGTGTTTATTGTGAACCATACTGTTCGATGGTCGCTAGTTCCCAGATGGCTACCCACTTCTACATCTGTGATCCTCTCTTCATCTCCATTTGAGAACCAGGTCTAAGATTGCTCCCTCTCGAGTGGGCTCCAATACTAGTTGTCTAGGCATGCCCCTGTAGGGCATCTAGAATAACCCCACTCTTCAAGTGGCTGCGCAACTGCACTCCAGTTAACATCTGGCATATTCAGATCACCCATCAGCAATATCTCCCCTTTTTTGCCATGCTAAGTATACTTCTATCATTTCCTTGTCCATTTCCTCCCTGAGAAGAGGTCTGTCTAACCCCTGTGCTTGGATTGTGGTGCCATTGCGGTCTCAAATTTACCCACAATGCTTCTTCTCCTCCCTGTTTTCTCTTTTGTTCTGTTACTTTGATTCCTTCCCTTATGTAAGAGCTACTCCTCCTCCTTTTACCTCTCTGTCTCCTGTAGATAGTGTATCCTGGTATGTTTACGTCCCAGTCATGGTTTGTGTGAACCATGTTTCTGTGACTGCCACGATATCCAGATGTTCCTCCTCCATCAAGGCCACTAATTCAGGAAGCTTGTTACTCAGACTACGTGCATTGGTACTCATCACTTTCCATTTTTGATGGTTTTGCTTTCTGTTGCAGCATCCCCACTGACCTTTCTACCTCAGTCTTTTCCCATTTAGTACCCTGTTTTGTAGGGAGAGGCTGGGATTTTCCTGCTGCTTATCAGTGCCTCCCCTTGTCCCCTTGATATATATATATATATATATATATATATATATATAATATATATATATATATATATATATATATATATATATATATATATATTAAACCTATAACTACATACAAGTTATAGATTAATTAACCTGTATGCTTCACAAACAAAAGCTGACCAAATTGAAATTTTGAAAATTATACAGCCCTTTTTGTATACTTCAGCTAGTGTCATTTTTGCTGGAGATTTTAACTGCAGTATAACTTCTAAATTACAGCATAACCCCCCCAGAGCAAAGTATATTGTGACACAAATTTTTTTTATGGGATACTATAACCAAAGCAAGACTTACTGATGCATATTTTGACAAAACTAACTTACATACTCCTACTTTTCATAAGGGGTGTCTAGCTACTCGCCTAGATTATTTCTTTATCTGTAGACAGATTTCAGTGGGATTGGCTGCCACTCAGCCAGCAGAATTTATGGATCTTGCTAGGGTTTATTTTTCCTTAGATCAACAGTTAAAGATAATTTACGGCCCAGGAATATGGAAAATGAATGCCTCATTGTTACAAAAAGAATTTATGGTGCAGGCTATTCAAGACTTTATTGCAGCTAGAAAAATTATTTTCTTTCTTTTTGACAACCCTTCTCAGTGGTGGGAAACTATGAAATTTGATTTACAGAAGCTGTATAAACAGTTGAGCAAGGCTCTTAGTCATAATCAGTACTTATCCCACCTGCATAATAGATCCAAATTTCAAAATTTATTGGCTCTAACACATGAAACTAAACAGGACTTGTCTTCCCAAATCTTTCGAATCAAGACTGAATTACAGTACTAAACTATCATGCACACAAATTCAAGGTTTTACACTATCAACAAAAATATGGAAGTCAGGGGTCTTCTGCGATGGTTTGTACTTACGATAGCTGTTTTTAAAGATTAGCTAAGACAGATGTCCAGCTTACGTGCTCTAGATGGGTCTTTGTACACATCCCATACAGATGTAATGAATTTAGTTACTCATTATACAACAAAGATGCATGGGCCTTTGACTTCTAACTCAGATTTTGCACATGCTTTTTTGATTGGTCTTGATATTCCGGTGGTAGATGCTATGCTGCTTGAGGAAATATCTAGCCCAATAACAGTACAGGACTTTTTAGATGCACTCTCTTCTCTTTCTACAGGAAAAATGCCAGGGCCTGATGGGCTTTCAAATGAACTGTACAAATTTATAGGACCTGTTATTTGCAAAGAGTTAACTTTGATGTATAATGCAATTTTAGGTTCAGCTTGTATTCCTCCAAGTATGAATATGGGAGTTTTATATATATATATATATATATATATATATATATATATATATATATATAAAGGGGGACAAGGTGGGCATACAAAATTGGAGATCAATTAGTCTTTGGAATACCAATTTCAAAATCTTGACAAAAATCTTGATGAAACGTCTGTCATTACTGGCAACAAAAGTCATCTCTCATTCTCAATATTGTTCATTACCAGGGAGGAGAACTGTAGATTTTTTGTTATTAATCAGACAAGTAGTAGAATATGGCAAGTCAGAGGCAGTGCATGGGTATTTAGTCTCTTTGGATCAGAAAAAAGCTTTCGATCTTGTATCCCATGATTTTTTATGGCAAGTTTTGACTTATTATAAGGTGCCCCATAATGTAATACAATCGATCAGGGCTATTTATAAGACAGCTACTGTCATTCCTTTAGTTCATGGAAAAAAGGCCCAATGATTCATATACAGTGAGGGGTGAGACAGGACTGTCCTCTCAGCCCTATACTCTATGGCCCAGATATTCAAACTGCGCCCAAAAAGTGCGCAATAGCAGGAGCAAGCGCAAGTCCATTGCGCCCATGCGAAAGAGGCATGATATTCAAAAAGTCAGCCAGCCAAACTGCGCCTACAGCCGACGACTGAATATTGCACCACCTGCACCATAGCGCAACTAGGGAGGGGAAGCTGAGCAGATCTGATGCGCCATAGCGCAACAAGGGATGTACAGCTGAGCAGTACAGAGGCACCATGGCACAACCAGGGATGCCCCCCCAGCAGCAGAGCAATGTAACTGCACAACCAGGGAGGTATGGGCCCACCACCCATGCCACAGATGGGCACAGGAACACACAGCAGAACAGACATCATCCTCCCACACCCCATGCACTGCACAACTGGGGGAGGGTTGGAATAACCACTGGCCCATGGAGACAAGCAAACAACCCACAGCTGGGCCATGGTGCCCCATCACACCTCTGGCAAGCTGTGACTGGCACACAAGGAGGGCTGACCACCCCATGCCACACCATCCCCCAATGCAGAGCACACCCTGCACCGTGACCCCTAGACACCCTGCCCAGGAGCAGCGACCACCACTGCAGGAAACCCCATGCATGCCATGACCCCCACTGTGACACTGCAACCCTGTGCACCACAGAACCATGCAAGGCAGCCCCACCTTGAGCACCCATCAGCAGGTGGCAGCACACAGCGATGCAACAATGGCATACACAGTGCCACCATGCACAGTCCCCCTGAGGTACTACTGAGAGACCAACCATGTGTCAGCACATGAGGTACCCCACATGGGACAGGACTTGCCCTGGACACCACCACCAGTGGTACAGCACCCTGTACAGTATCCCAATGACACACCCCGACCCAACTGGCCACAACAGCCAGCACAGACACCCACAGTGGTGCGTGGAAGCATGCACCACACCAGATGCCACACAGTGCATGGACAGACACCCACCCATTCTCAAGGGCACAACAACACAGGGACGCAGTGGCGGGGCAACCAAGCCCCCAGCATGGGCCCATGTAAACTGTGTACACACAACTCACAGTCCTCCATGGCACTGGAGTGCCAGCCACCCTGCGCAGGCACTGTGTTCCTGTACGCCACCAGCATTTTCCTGGAGCACAAGTCACAGACAGTGGTGCACATCCCCTGCAACACACACAAGGCACAGCATGGAGATGAGACAACAACTGTGGAGGCCACAGTGTCACCTGAGGCAGACATGCACCATGCCAGTGACAGGAGGCAACCCAGCAGTGTGACGGGTACAGTGGCTCTCTTGCATGGACTGCCACCACTGACATGCCAGTGGACGTGCAGGTCACAGACATGCCTGTGTGTCAGCTGCACAGGCCATGGACGGGCAGATAGGGGCCCCATGGACATGGACACAGAGCATGCACCATGGACCACTGCACACAGTCATCCAGTGCACAGGGCACAACACACACACACCACAGACACTGACTGATAGCTACCCCCACACCATAGTCACTTCCACATGGACACACACACATACCGATGACCGCACCACCCCTGACTCCATGCACACCACTGCAGCTGAGCACCTATAGCCCACTGTAAATCAGAGACCACCACAGTATTCATATCAAAATAGCTGTATTGAAACAACATATAAAAGTTAACTATTTACAAAATATATACAAGGTTGGGGGAGGGCCACAAACAAGGTGGTGGTGGGTAAGGGGCAGGGGTGGACAAATGGGACAGAGAGGAGGGGTGTGAGGGTGGGTCCAGGGGGGTAGGGGATTTCAGAGGCAGAGAGACTTCTAGCGGCAGCGCCGCTCCCCATTCTGGCTCCGTCACTGTCGGTGACTCGGCAGAATCCGGTCTCATCGATCCTGCGGAGGATGTCGAGTGACGCCCTCACCACCTACAGGATCTCCTGAAGCACTTCCCTTATCTCTCAGAGCTGGCATGTACCTAGGACAAGGGAGCACAGTCAATAGGTGTGAATGCACAGCCCCATACAGCCAACCCACTGTGCATGGCATACAGCCATGGGACATACCTCTGTGATGGTGTGTGACTACCCACAGTGATCACATCCACATGACCTGCCCACCCAGGTGCATACAGCCATGCAGAATGCTGCACACACCCACCGGCCAAGTGACGCATAGCACCACTGTGGCCGTTTAGTGACATGGCTATGTGGTGCAAAGGCAGTGGCACCGCCACGTACTCGGAGCACGCATGGACCACCATCGACGCACTCCCAGACATGCATTGCCACTGGACAGTGTTGACTGTAACAAGTTCCGTGCATAGCAGTGGTGTCGATGGATGGTGGCCATGCCCCGCTGCCCACCCTGTTACACAGCATGCAATAGTAATCATGGAGGTATGGCACTCACCATCATCGGGCTGGTCCCTTGGGCAGTGTGGACCCTCACCCCACCTGGCTTCCCTCTCCTCTTCATTCCACCACAGATCACAGGCAAGGCGCCATTCTTCCGGGCCTGTGGTACAAACATGGAGAGAGGAACATCAGTGCAATCTAATAGCAAAGCCCCCCTGCCCCCAGGTGTGTGCCCTCCCAGCCAGCCAGACCCACCCACCACACACCCTGATAACACCACCAGAGCCAACCCCGGACAGTCCCTCCCCCATGTGCTGGACACATACAACTGTGATACCCATATGGAAGATAAAAGTGTGTTGACGTAACACCTACCTGGCTGTGGCACTGTCCCCTCCTGGCACATGCCTGCAGGTGGGCTTGCAGCTCCAGCTCCCTCCGCTGCAGGTCCCCATACCTGTGGCAGCACTGCTCTGCACTTCTCCGCTGTCCAGTGGCCTCCTCAAGTGCAATGGCCACCTCCTCCCACACCTGGCTCCTGGACCTGTCCTGGGGTGCCTCCCAGAACAGTGGCCCATGGTGTGGCTCCACTATGGCCACTAGGTTGGCCAGCTCTATCTGAGACCACTGAGCAGCCCTCCTGCTCGCCATGCTCTCTACTCGATCTGCAAATATGGCGCTCTGCAGTGTGGCTCCCCACGTGCAGATGCTGCATGGTACAGCACTGCCATTCCCTATCGTGCTGTCACCGAACAGCGCGATAGTGGTGCACCCATGCCTGATGCATGACACCTAGGGGCAAAGGCTGGGCACAGGGTCAAGGGTCTCTGGCACATGGATACGCACAGCGCCATTGGAACCCAATGCGTGTAGTGCAATTAGCTGCCTGTGTGCTACTGCCAGTAGCGGCCTACCGTGCTGTTGCACCAGTGAGCCTATGATGGCCCAGTGCCACAGCGCCATGTAGGTGACCATCGCTATAGTGCCACTGGCACAATGGTGGCCATGCCCTGCATTGCTTCCCGCACACAGCACATCAGCAGCGCAGCAGACGCCTGCATCAGCAACCCGGGCATGCGCAGTGAGGTGTGTATTACGCATGTCACAGAACTGCGCCATTGGCTCAGCACATTCAACACAATTGCACAAAGCACAAAAGCGCGATATTCAGCTGTCATATGCAAATCATCTAATCAGCCATTCAATGGTGCAGCACTGCAATTTGCATTCACTTAAAGTTGCGCCTCACCTCATTTGCATGGGTTACGCTATAAAAGTGCTACATTGGGCTGCAGTGGCCATAGTCGGTTACTGCAATCTATTGGTGAGTTGCATGCTGTTTGGGAGTGTGGACTGTGGATTTAGGGACATGCATGGGACTGCACAGTCACAGGTAACAACTGCCATTCTTACAGGCTAAATAATGACTAAGCCAGTTGTGGGAGAGGAGGAACACAATGGTGGGAGGAGGAGGAGGCCTAATTTTACCAAGGCCGAGACCGAAGCCCTGTTTGACACCTACCTGGATCAGGAACCGCTTCTCAGCAGACAGCAGGGAACACCTCAAGCCCGTGCTGCTGCATGGTAGGAGGTGGCACGTGCTGTGAACCTGCATGGCAGCCACCAGCACTCCATGCAGAAGTGCAAGAAAAAGATAGCATGGACAGGAGGAGGATAAAGGAGAAGGTGGCTGCCATCAGGGCAGCATGAGCTGCAACAGGTGGGGGACAGCCGGAGGTGGTACACCTGACCCCACAGGAGGAGAGGATTTCTGAAAGCATGCAGCGTAGTGCCATTGAGGGTGTTCCGGGGTGGTGGCTTCCAGATGGGTGGTGGCCCATCACTGCATGGTAAGTCATGGTCTGTCTATGGGGGTGGGCAGGGTAGGTCACATTCAGTAACGCAACTTTGCTTTCCCTTACAGATCTTGAGCATCTGCATGGGTCAGCGGTGGTGGGCATGTCCACTGAGGACAGTCAGCTGGAGATGGAGGAGGGCCCATCCACCTCCACAGGTATAGTGGCTCAGTGCGCGACAGTAGGGCCAACTGGCTGTCCACACTGATGTTGTTGTAACAGGTGCAGAGGAAGTCCTGCCTGTGTCCCAGCATGCCGGCATCCATGGATGCCGGCATGCTGTGACTGGGGCCGGTGCCGAGTCCATCACCGATGATGATGTCACTAATGGCATGGGCAGTGACACGTGTGTGCCACGGGATGGCCACACAGCAGGACACATCATGGCCATGGCTGTGGGTGGTGCTGCTGTGGAGGCCTGTGTGTCAGCACAGTCCCAGCCTGTGCCTGTCAGCACCAGTGGGGCAGCACTGGTGTTTGTTCAGGACAGTGGGGACTGTTGCGACCACTATGGCAGCACCACTGAGCCCTGGGGAGTGGCAGCCAGGAGGGCAGCATCAGCAGTCGGCCAATGGGCTTGGGGGTACAGGGTCCAGTGGTGGCATCTGTGCACCACCTGTGGACATGCCCAGACCTGGTCCTGGTGCGCAGCACCCACCCTCAAGGGGTGCTGAGCATCAGGGTCGTGCACACCCTGAGGGACAGGATGCTGAGGAGGCAGATGACCTCTTGGATGAGCACACCCACCTACTACAAGCATCAGTCCAGCAGCAGAAGCGGCTTGTGACGTTGGTGGATGCACTGCGTGCAGCTCTGGAGCGGACAGAGGAGCATCGCAGCAGGGACACCGCTCTGATCCTGGCCGGGATGGACCGGTTGCGGGAGGATGTGACTGCTACCATTGACAGGCTTGCACAGGCATTCAGTGCTGTCATGGCCACAATGGGCACATAGTCATGTGCCCATGTGTCGTGGACACCACGCAGTGCACTGTCCACCCCTCGTTCTCAGCATCGTGTGATACCCTCCCTGTCGACACTGGGTTCAGCTGTGGGCATCCCGAGCATGCCTGGTGCAGGCATGTTTGGTGTGCTGCAGACCCCTGCGTGAGCACAGTCACGTTCACACAGTGGAACCCTTGGGGGACCATCGGTGCCACCCCATGAGGCCAGTGCTGGCAGATCTCGGCGGGGCTGCCCACGCATCCGTGGTGGCCGGGGCACTGTGTCGCATGACTGACCTGTCTCCCAACATGGCTACTGTCTGGTGCTGCCTTGTGTGCATTGTGTCTTTCAGTGAGCAGTGCACGGGTGGGTACCTGGCCCTGCACGGGGACACACAGTACATCTGCACATCCTCCCGGCTACTCTCCGCAGTTGCATGTGCATGATGATGCCTGCATTGTGCTGTACACCAATGTGTAATGGTGCTCAGCATCTGACACATGCACATGGACAGGCAGTGGGCGTGGTGGTCTGTGGACATGTGTGTGGCTAGGGGTGGCGTTCTGGGTCGGTGTGCCTCCTGCCCTTTGTGCAAGTTTGGTGCGTTGTGTGCACGTGTGTGTGTGTGTATCCGTCTGCGTGGCATGTTAGTCCTCAGCCATCCCTGGTTGTGTGTGTGGTTCCATGCCCTGCCACTTTCCTTGACAGCATGCACCCCTGGTGTGTGTCCGTGTGTGTTTTTGGGTTGTGCCTTAGTCACTGTTGGCTGCACATGGCCCCATGACTTATTTGGGTTGGCTGAAGTGCTCCTCCATGATGGTGTCCTGGTGCAGCTGTGCCAGCTGGAGCAGTCAGGGGTCACATCGGCCAAGGGGGGCTGTCCATCACCATCGTCACCAGCGTCCTCATCGTCCCCATCACTGTCCCCCTCTTCAACCTGTACGGCTATCCCACATTCGTTGGCCATGTTGTGCAGGATGCAACAGGCCAGGAAAAGCCCACAGGCCTTTGAGGGGCTGTACTGTAGGGCACCGCCGGAGGTGTCCTGGCAATGGAAATGTGCCTTCAGCATCCCGAACACCCGCTCGATGACATTACGTGTGGTGACATGTGCCTCATTGTAGCGTTGCTGCGATGGGGTCACGGGCCGCAGGTAGGGTGTGAGCAGCCAGGGACGGAGTGGGTATCCACTGTCACCTGTGTGTAGAGGGTGGAGGTTAGTTTGGTGATCAGCATCGCCCTGCCCCTGGCCATGTAGGCCACTACTCATGTCACCTCTAGCCATACCCCCCCAGGCCCTATGATTGTCCATGTGGTTTGCATACTCACCCACTAGGTGTCCAGTGGGGATCTCACCACTCTTGAATCTGTGGCACAGTGCCAACTGGTGCCAGATGAAGGCATTGTGTGCTCCCCCAGGGTGCGTGGCACAGACATTGATTATGCGCCCCCTGGCATCGCACACCACCTGGCAGTTGATGCTGGCATAGCCCTTGCAATTGATGTATGTGGCTCCCTCGGGGCCAGGTGGTGTGCGAATGGCCACATGGGTGCAGTCTATTGCCCCTAGCATGCCAGGCATATGTGATGTTGATATGCAGATAAAAAAAGTTAATCAAAGATTGGGTGTTTTTAGAAGGTTAACAAATGTATTGACTAAATTTGCTAGGGAAAAACTTGTTAAGCAAATGTTAATTCCGGTGCTTGATTATGGATTGCCAATATATATGAATGCATCACAGAAAGTGTTAAGAAAAGTTGATCAAACAGTTTATAGGTTAGGTAAATTTAGTATTAAGGGTGAATATAAAATGCATCATTGTAAATTATATGAAAGATTAAATTGGCTGCATCCTGAAATACAGAGGAAGTATATTTGGTATTAAATTGTCATAAGTTAATATATGCCAAAAATAATCATCCATTACTTAAGTATATTAAGTTGCAGATTCTGGATAGTTATAATTTATGTACAAGAAATTCTGAAAATAGGGTACCATTGCTCAAATATTGTAGTAACGAGGAGAAATGAAGTTACAAAATAGATTTGCTTTATCTTGGAATAATTTACCCAAGCACTTACAGAATATAGCTAGCTTTGCCAGTTTTAAAAGTAAGTTATTTGAATACTTGCAAGTTATGTGTGTGTGTATGTTATGGATAATGTTGTATATGTCATTTTATTTAGAAATATTTGTACTTGTATTTTGAGTTTATTTATGTACCACCTATACAGGACTTGATTGTAAACAGTGTTTATTGCACTAATCAAATATACCTGTATAAAAATAAAGTTTTAATCATCATCATCATCATACCCTGTGAAACTCCTGTATGTTTGCTGTGTGCTCCGCTGGTGTGCTGGGGAAATGGATGTACTCCGCAGCATGTGGCAGCAGTGCGCTGAGGAATTGGGTGAGGTGGTGTGATGTGGCCGACTGGGTTATGCCTGTGGTGTCCCCAGTTGGTCTCTGGAAGGTACCCGTGGTCAGCAAGCACATGCAAGCTGTCATTTTAGTCTCCACTGACAGGACATGGCTCCCTTGTGTGGGTGCCTACATCACATCACTGCACAGCTCACAGAGCTGCCTCAGAATTGCCCTATTCAGGCAGTACTGGCCCACAATCTCAGTATCACTGTATAGCTCAAAGCTGGTGCGGGCTCGGTACTGCCTGTTGGGAGCATACCACTGACGGGCCCTTCCACGGCCTCGCCCCCCTGCTGCCCGCCTTCTCACCCCCCTCATAATGGCCTCCATCTGGAAGGTGGCACTGGCCATGTCCCTGGCTTGTGTTCACCCCCCCGGCAGCTGTTACCGTATTCCCCCTGCTGTCCTCACTGCTACTTCCCCTGAACAGGGAACACCTGCCTGTGGTGGCCTCTGTGCTGTGTGGCACTTCCCCCTTCTGCACTGACTGTGGCTCCCCACACCTTCCCTGTGCCTCTGTGTTCAGGGTGCCCTTTCCCTGGCCTGCCCTGTGTGTCCCTCCTTCCCCTGTCTGTGTGGCTAGAGTTCAGCCTCATGTGCCTTCCCTGTAGCGTTCTTGTGCCTCTCCCTTGCTCCTTTTTATTTTGGCTCATTTCCGCTATGGCGCAACTTCCGCTTGCTCCCCTATTGCTCATGGTGCAAGTTGTTGAATATCGCACTGCACCATTTATGCATGGTTCCTCCCCCTTCAGTTGCGCATGCCTTCATTATCATTGCGCTGTTGCTCAGCGTGATTTAGGGAGCACAACTGCCTCCTGCTGAATATCGCAGAACGGCGCAATTTCGGACTTGCGCAGGCGCAACCCTATTGCGCATGGCTCAACTCTTTTGAATATCTGGGCCTATATATTTTATTTTGACCCGCTTCTTTGAAAAATTATGACTCATGCAGATATTCGGCCTCTAAATATTAATAATTTAAGATTACAACACACCATAGTAGCTTATGCTGATATGAATTTATTGGTTACAGATGACAAATTGGTTCAGACAGCGGTGTCCGTACTGTATGTAGTGATTTTGGACACTGCTCTGGGGCATCTCTGAATATACAAAAATGTACTGGATATAGGTTGAGTTCTACTCTCAAATCTACAACCTGTCTATCTGGTATTACTATTAATACAGATTTTATAAATATTTGGGGTATTCACTTTGGGCAGGGGAATCTGGATGAGTTGAATTTGGAGCCAAAACTGGAGGTAGGTAAACAAAAAACTTGCCTACTGGAATAAATGGAAACTTAATATGAGAAAGCGAGTTTATTTAGTAAAAACTTACCTGATTCCAATTTTTCTGTATGTCAGTTATATTTTTCCCCTTCCCAAGAAATATGAAACTACTTTATGGAACATTTTTTTTCAGGCTGTATGGGGCAGTCGTCTCAACCCGATAAAAAGGAATGTCACCTACTTACCAATAAATCAGGGAGGCTTGAACATGGTCAATCCCATTCTGTTTTCCAATAGTATTTTCTTTCACTGTAATATTAAACCAGTATTACTATTTAAAACTGCTGGGTGGGAACCTTTGCTATTAACAGATGCCAGATCTGGTTTGATCAGTGGACTGTAGGAAGGCTAGGAGTACTCAAGAAATCTGAAGCCATACCAAATTATCTGAGGGAATTGTTCCTTAGACTAAAACAGTGGCATTTGACTGTGGATCATATCAAGTCTTTTCACAGAAAACAACTCTATAACCATCTTTTACATTCACTTTGTCATGTGGATCATGTTTTTGAAAAATGCCCAGTTAATAGATTATCTGCTTTGAAGAAATTATTGACAAATAATAGGATTCCAGAAGGTATGTGGGATTTGCATTGGTTGGCATGCCATGAGAGAATTAATGTTGGCGCTAACCATAAACATAAGCAACAGACAGATAGATTATGTCATAGATTGCAGTGTATGAATCAAGAAGAAACTATTGTGCATTTGCTTTTTGATTGCACTTTTATTCATGATTTTTGGAAATCTGTAGTTCAGGAATGGGGAGACAATCTGTTTTCAACAATAACTTATGACAACCTTATGTATGGAGCCTTTTCGCCTGCTTGGCGAAGACGACATATAAGTACCTTACGAGTACTGATGACATGTTTTAAATGGCAGATTTGGTTAGCTAGATGTAGCTTTACATTACAGCAAAAGGTGGGAACTCATGCTGGAATTTTAAAGAAAATAGAACTTGATTTGAAACAGTTATACCTTAAAGAAACGACCCAATTTTCTAGAGACAAACTGTTGGCATTATGGAAAGGCCTTCCCTGGATTACAACCTCGGATGCGCCAATAACTTGATGGTTGTCCACCAGCATATGCTTACTGTTTAGTTATCTCATGCAATATCAGACTATTTTGGCTTACTTTTCAGTTCTTTTTGGGGTTTGTGGAAAGGGATTATTTCCTTTATTGCTTTATTAATTATTTCCCTACTCCTTTTATTAAAAGGGAGGCGGAGGTTCTTATTGTTTTCAGTTTTGGGGTGCTCTACGTATTATTTCTGTTTGAAGTTTGCAGTTCAATATTCTTTTATGTTTTTTCTCCCTATGTTTTAGCTGGGTTCAAGCTTTTATTATTTATTGTTTTTGTTGAAATGATGTATTATCTGCTTCTGTTTTTTTTTCCTCTTTTTTCCCTGTTTTTTTATGATTTGTATGAAGTAATACTGTTTGTCTTTCATTTTATGTTTATCAATAAAAAATTCCCGTACTCTGTGGTAGGGGGAACTGCTGAACCATGGCCTCAACCTTGGAGTTTGTTCAGTGTGCTGGTGTACCTGCAGGAGAACAGAGCTCAGCTCCTGCAGGTCCAGCTGTGGAGCCTATTTTGTCTGGTATGTCTGTGTTTTCAAATGCTATGGACACGGATGTATCTCCTGACCTTGCACTGGGCAGTTCGGATTCTGGATTTTTGCCTGCAGATGAATTGTGGCTCAGGACATTGCTTGCTACTAATTGGCAACAAGTTATGGATGTGATTGCTGCGGATACTGGTTCCCATCAAGTTTTGACTGCTACTACTCCTGCTTGTGCTGGGTCCCATTTTGATCCTGTACCTGATCTGTGCAGTCGGCCTACAGCTTCTACTATGTCTACTATGGATTTGACAACTCCTTCAGGGGGCAGTCAAATGCCTGCTGTTCACCCCTGTGATGCACTTGCATCAAAGGAATGCTGCCCTCATGACTCAGCAGCTGTCGAGTCTAAGACTTTCCCCTCTGACACGCCCCAGGTTACATGTTTAAATGCCACTGCTGTGCCTTTAGATACTGTACATGCAATTTCCATGCCTTTGTCTTCCTGCTTGGTTCAACCTACTGTGGAGCCTGCATTACCCCTTGAGAGAATGGAGGTTTCTTCACCGGCTTCTCACCGGGCAGAAGGCCTCTCTCATTCTTTAGAAGACTCACTTTGGGGTGCAGGGTGGAAACCTGGAATGGAAGGTCACTGAGTACCAGATAGTCCGATCTCTGGCCTACAACAACACTCTGTGGCTTCTCTGGAACATGCTAACGGGGAGACTACCTCACCACCCATTGCCTTCACTACTGACTCTGACTTGGATTTACACGCTGCTGATGTGCAGCCTCTTGTTTTAAAGCTGCATTCATCTGACAAGGTGTCGCTTCTGTCTGCCTCTTCTTCAGCAGATGAGGGTACTAGTAGTAAGCTACCTACATGGGGAAAACATATGGAGACTGCCTCTCCACTTCCAGACTTGCCTCCTGACCCCAGAGATCATGCTAAGACCCACTGGGAGGAATTTCGAAAGGACGCTTTCAGTGGACAACCTCCTCCACTGCAGAGGAGAAATGCTGTCCACCTGCAGTATTTAGGTGGCTTGTCTCTTGCTCCTGATTGCATTTATGTAGGGAAAACCCTAATAAAGGGTTCTTTGTGTTTTTTTGCTAATGAGGTCTATGCCCTTAATCATGTTTCAGGTAACAGCCTATTTGACATTAGCTTTAAGACACACCAGGGCCTGGATCGGTTTTGGACCAAATATGAGACATTGTGATACACTGCTGTCTGGATACTCTTTTGGGCTACCCCCCTTACACGTCCTGCCATTAAAGTTACTATTTTGTTTAGGAATAAGAATGTGGCAGTGCAAGATATTTCACAAAGGTTACAGCAGCGGTGTGAGATGTTGGGGTGCCGCAACCTATCTTTGACTCTGAGCATTTCTGGATGGGAGGTTGGAAATTCAGGGTGAGGCTGAGGCATAACAATGTAGGCCCCATTCATTTGCCAAATAGCCTGTTTTGGGGCTGGGAATGGGGTCATAGGTTTCTATGTGGGCCAACCTAGGACCTGCTTTAAATGTGGGTCTTATTTGTATTTCAGTGCTGCATGTGATAGATTGCATTGCTCACTCTGCCTTTCCTATGGACATGCTAGTGCAGATTGTTCGAATGAGCTGAAATGTAATCTGTGTGATGAGCCTGGACATGGGTTTCACACTTGTCCTTGGGCTACACATAACAGGAACAATTGTTATAATCAGGATTCTAGCCTTACTAAGGCACAAAAGAAGGATATTGCTGCTGCTAAGCCTTCTCCTGATCCTGTTGCGATTGTCCCTGACCTCCCCCTCCTCTGATCCTGCAAAGGTGATTGTTGAGCCTCCTGGGCCTCCTTCCCCCCATGGTGTCTGTTTTGGACCCCCGCACCTAATGCTTCTCAGGAACATGATTTGGGTCTTCCTCCCCCGGTACCTGCTGCTGGTGACGTGGCTGCTGCTGTGACTCCTGTGATGGCTGGAGACAAAATGGTCATGCCACCACCTGAACTGGGTATGCAGGCTAAGAAGAGGGCACAGAAACAGACTAAAACCAGGTCTAAGCTGGCTAAGGCTTCTTCCCCTGGTACTGGGGTGCCCCTTAGTAATAGATTTGCTGTCCTTACTAGTAAATCACAGTCTTCAGATTTGGGGGGCGATTCTGATACATCCTCTCAGACTCTCCTATCTTCTGATTCTGAGGGTGACAAATCTCGGGATGCTGATCACACAGTAAAGCCTCAGCGACTTGGTATTTGCCTTTGACAAAGCACTAGGTCTGGGAAAATTACCTGATCACTCCCTTTACCCTATTTTTGTGTACCCTAACTTTAGATCATGGCACCTGCTGTACAACTGAGCATTGCTACTTTAAATGCTAATAGTGTAAAGAATGCTCGTCATCGACTGCTGACAATTACTTTATTGCAGGACTTGTCATGTGATATTTGTGTTCGCCAGGATACCCGATTGAACACCCTTTCTTTGGTGTCCTTGGCTAAGAAACTTTGGCATTGGGGCCTTTCTTTTTTTTCTTTTGGGGTGGACACTTGTGATGGAGTTCGGGTTTTATTTTGTGGAGATGGATTCCACTTTACTAAATTGGTGGAGTTTGTTTCTGGGAGGGCCCTCCTTTTGGATTTTACCTAGTTACACACTTCGTGGAGATTGGTTAATGTCTATGCTCCAGTCACTAAAAAGGGCAGGGTTGAACTCTTCACTACTATCAAACCTTATTTGTTTACGTCTAAACATATCATCTGGGGGGGGACTTTAATTGTGTGGTGGCAGGCAAGACAGGGGGGCCCTTACGGAGAAGGATTTCTGTGATACCACCTGTTTTAGTCATATTCTTACTATTAGTGGTCTTCAGCATGCCTATCAGTGTGTCACTCTCAAGGTGGGTATACTTTCTTTAAAGGCAGTCTCTCCACTAGAATAGACTTTATTTTTGCTGATGTAGTTGTACGGGTTGTTCATGCCAGAACTATCCCTGCTGAGACTTTGGATCATGTTGTGCTGTCGGCTACCTTGGAGGTGGGACCCCATGCGTCTACTGGGCAGGGTTATTGGAAGTTTAATATTACCTTGTTAGATAATGCCCTTTTTCTTCAACAGGTTCATCACCTTTTGAGAGCATGTATGACAGTGACTGGGCTTACAGATGATTTAAGCACGTGGTGGGTGGACACAAAGAGACAGCTGCAGTCCCTTGCTACCTCTTTTTCCAAGTCGACTACAGTTACACAGTATAAAAAATATTTGGCCTTGAGGACCCATTTAGAAACATTGTATTCCACTATTAATACGCAATGTCTTGATTTAACTTCCCAAGTGCAAATTGTGAAAAAGGAAATGGAGGCTCTACAGTATTCTAGAGCAGCTTCCCTCTTACATGAACATAGGGTTTGTTCCCCTGGTAAAAATGGGTTTGGGGACGCCTTCAACCGTAGTAGTAAGAGGGCTTCTGATCAGGTTTTGACTGAGGTAATGGGCTGTGATGGCACTATCCGTACTACTATACCTGACATCTTGCAGACGATTACTGACTATTTTACAGACATGTATTCTGCTCCTTCATTGGATGACCAAAGCATTAGGCACTTTCTTACATCCCTTTCCCTGCAGGATTGTGCAGATACATCACTTCTATCCCTGCTCTCTCCGATAAGTAGTGAAGAGGTGGCCAGGGAAATTTCACGTTTGAAGAATGACACTGCACCTAGTATTGATGGTTTACCTTCTGAATTTTATAAATCTTGCAGTACTCTTCTATGTGAGATTCTTGTGGCTGTCTTTAACTGGTGTTTACAACATCAGGTAATAGACTTTCATATGTGTATTTCCATACAAATCCTGATATTTAAGAAGGGTGCACGACATGGCCTTCGTAATTGGAGACCATTGAGTCTCTTAAATACTGATTTGAAAATATTGATGAAGATTTTGAATACTAGATTACTGAAAGTTGCTCCTACCCTGATTTTTCTTACCCAAACTAGTTCTATTCCTGGTAGGACCATTGGCCATAATCTCCTGCTGATTAGGGAATTGGTGAAACAGGGGAAGGATGATGATGTTACTAGGTTTCTCATGGCTTTGATCAGGAGAAGGTGTTTGATCGGGTCCCCCATCAATTTATATTTTAGGTGTTGCGATCCTATGGCATACCTGCTACATTTGTTTCCTGAATTGCTTTGTTATGTAAGCATGCCTCTGCCCTACCCTTAGTGAATGGTTATTTGGGTTCTTATATCCCTATTCATAGGGGGGGTCCGGCAAGGCTGCCCTATGAGCCCCCTTCTTTATGTTTTTTGTTTGGACCCTTTGTTGAGAACTATTGATCAAGATGCTCTTATTACTGGGATTCGCCCTAAATATGACTCAGTGTGTGCTAAGATTTCAGCATATGCTGATGATGTGTGTGTTTTTGTTGCTGATGCTACCTCAGGACACAGAGAATTGCAGCATTTTGAAACGTATTCGGTTGTGGCTGGGGCATCTTTGAATAAATCGAAGAGTTTTTTGTATTCTTTTGGTGCCACACCTCCTGACATTACAGACTTGCAGGGTATTGCTGTTCTACAGGGTCCCATTAAGGTCTTGGGAATTCAGTTTGGGAAAGGGGATAATGCTGTTCTGAACTGGACTGAGAAACTTGAGATTGCTAAAAGCCATGTTGCTGTATGGAAATCCTGGCAACAGTCAAAGAAGCATAAGGTTGCTCTTGTTAAGATATTTTTACTTCATATATTTTTATACCTCAGTGTTGTATACCCTTTACCCCCAAATTTGGAGTCTGTTCTTCTTAGTTTATTTGTTCAAGTTATATGGGGAAGTAGGTTGAACCCAATTAAAAGGGATGTGTTATATCTTCCTCTTGCACAGGGTGGCTTAAACTGTATTAATCCCATTACATTTTATTACAATATTTTATTTCATAGAAATATGGTTGACTTGGCTAGGTCGCAGCCTGCTGTATGGGTCATTTATGTAGATCTTTGGCTTGGATCTTTACGTAGGCTGTGGCATTTACCAGCAGGTAAACCCATCCTGGTTTCTTCCTTTCCGGCATATTTGAGGGCTGCTATTAAAAAGTTCAATAAATGGAAAATAAGCTCAGAACAGATTTTGTCCAAACCTAGTAAACATATTTATTTGTGTTTGCAATCTCAAGCGTATTCCATTTCCCCTATTTTTAAAGATATACCTGACAATCATCATGACCAAGTGCTTACATGTTTAACTGATCGGCTGATCCCTCCTAGATTGTTGATTGTGGTTTAGCAGCCATGGTAGGCTTAATGTTAAAGGTAATGCCAAACATAAAATGGTTACGGAAAGGATGTGTCCTCGGCAGAATTGTATGGCACAGGAGGAAACCATGGACCATTTTTTCATTCAGTGTCCTTTTGTACGAACTTTTTGACATGATCTCTCTGTCCGATGGAATAATATTTGTTGGCAAGCTGTTACTTATGCTGAGGTGGTGGGTGGTTTCTTGTTGTGCCATACTACTCTTGATGATGGAGTGGTGTGGCTTTTCTTTGCTATGATTAAATTTCATTTATGGCAAGCTAGATGTCATTTTGTTTTACAGTAGGTATATCAGCCTCCTTTATGTGTGATTGAAAAGATTGAACATGATTTATCTCACCACTTTTTTTTGAACAAAAACAATTGATTTATGATGTGTGGTTTGCTCATTGGAAGACAGTTCCTTTTATGAAGGATAAAATAGGATGATTTGCTTTCTTTTTCCTTGATTATGGGACATCATGTATGTTTTTGCTATAACAATTCAGTGAGTTATTTATTTTCTTTTTGTTTCACTTACATGTCATTTTTTGGGGCTGTTTCATATTTTGTTTGTTTTCTGATGCATTTTATTCCTATTCTTTGTACTTTATATTGTACTGTATTGGTTGTTTTCTTATTGTTCTGTTTTATTAATAAAACCTTCCCCTACTCTTTTCGAGAAGTGCCATGGGATCTTTAACATCCACCTGAACTACCACCAGAACAGGCAGATGGGACCTCAGTTTAAAGGTTCATCTGAAAGATGGCACCTCAGAAGTGCAGCACCCCCTCATGCTGCACTACAGTGTCAGTATTGGGATTTAACCCAAGTGCCTGATGTGGGAATAGAACCCACAGCCTTCTGGTTTCCTGGCTTCAGAGGTGAGTATGCTACCTGCTGAGCCACTGACACTGCCTTGCAAATAGTCAATACCTGTGCAGTTGTTAAAAAAGTACAAATCTCCTGAGAGGATAAAAAAAAACCTTAATTTCTATGCTGCACTGCATTATTTGTTTGAACTAAACAAATTTCTTTTCCTGGCTAATAAATCAGGCAGAGTACAGCTCAGTAGCTCTGGAGTATTGTGTGGCTCTGAACAAGAGCTTGTGTACCTGAGGAGAAACTTGTCTACCCAGTGATCAAATCTAGTAAATGCCGGTAATGCTCCTTTTTATAGTGTGACTCATTTAAGTTTAATTTGTTAATTAGTTGATTGATCAATGAGGACCTCTATTGATTGGAAATGTGTAAGATACAAAGTAAGCAGTTCCAATTTCAGCTCTTTCACCTGTATGGTTATATCAATCAATTAGATCTGTCAGGAAGTCAGATATTTTTAATACAGTATCAATTAGATTGAGTGATTAATTAGTTACATTAGCTATTGTATACTAAATCTGCTATTATCCTTTATTGATTTTATATAATTAGTAGCAATTCTGTGGCACGAGAAGCAAAATTATCTGGGGTATTACATTTAGCATTGGGAAAGCAGCAATGTAACTGAAGATCAGCATCACCCCCAAACCCCTCAAGTACCAATCCTCTCAACACCACAGTAATTTTCTTAAATCAGTGAAACAGTGTATATTATTATCTGTTAGTTGAAAACTTGTGGTTAAAAACTTGTACATTGCAGAACCCTCTCTACTTCCATTAAACAAATTTCTTTTTTAAAGGTATACTAAATTGCAAATATGGCTTGGAAATATATCAAGCCCTAAGAAGTCGAAAGGTAAAAAAGGTAAAAACTTTTTGTACAATATAAAATTAAATAAAATAATAAATGAAAAATTAGTCTGGGGGATCCTTTTTCTCCCACAGTCATGGGTTCTTTTCTTCTCCTAATGCCTTCCCTCATCTCTTCTCATCTCACTATAGATTTAGAGGATGTTAGCAATCTTTGTAAAGTATGTTGATTTCTTCTGTAGGTGAGTCTTCCCGATAGCCACACTAGTCATCCAGACCCAGTTTCAAGCCTTTCCAAAGGGCCCCTCTGTGCCTCTTGTCTTGCCACCACTGTCGGCTTTCCTCCAAGGGAACACAAAGAACACCTGAACTGGTTTGCCTTGCCATTGAAAGCACAAGCTTTCCTGGTAAGATCTGTTGCATTTAAACCATAGTGGTTTACCTTTTGTAATTAAAATATGCATCTTTAGCAGACCCTGCTAACTTAGCTCCTCCACAGCTCAACAGTGTGCAGCTTCCATCCTGGTTCCTCTCAATGTGTTATATGTCAAAGTCTACAATAATTGTTGTCGCCTTGAAGTCTGGAAGCAGACATATGTAGTTCTTGTCAATAAACTGATAGCCCCTGTTTATGCTGCTCAGCTGGCATTCTTCACCTTCATGCAGCACAAAGGTTCACAGCCATTTTTGTTGGAGATCCCTGGTAACTCAGTACTGAATAAAATGATTAACGTAAACCAACTATGTGAGTGAGTGTTTTATAGAAACAGTGTTTTACCTTTGGAATCAAGAAAACATTCTGCCATAGATGGATTTGTCATCTCTTTAAAAGATTATGGATGTCACATTCACTCTGCTGCTATGATGACATCAATTTTACAGGTTACTGCTTTGGATATAGAACACATTAATGTGAGATGTATACCAGTCTAAAATGTTACCCTTTGAGAAGCATTGCAGTTTTATAAAGATTAGTACTTTATGGAAACTTTTTTGAGTAATCTGTTTTTCCGCCCCCGTGCTCACTGGTCCTTCACTCCTTCGGGCCCTGTCAAGCTAACCTCTGACCCCTTTTGACCTTTCTCGGCCCTCCTCGGATCCCCAGATCACAGCCAACCACTGGGATATCCCAGTATATCCCTTTATACCGGGCAGGTCCCTCTCCTCCAAGGGGGAAGGCACCGGGGGAGGGGATAGCCCCAGCGCACACTTTCTAAGGCCTGGGGATGCTGCTGGGGAACAGGAAGTTCCGGAAAGGCACTGAAGGCCCCTGAGGAGCAGAAAGCTGTCATCTGAAGGCCAGCGAGGTATTTTCCTGGTTTTCTTAAGGTGTGTGACGTCCAGATGTCAAGGCAAGAGCCGACGTCTGTCACGCACCACCCCAATGGCCCTGACATGCTGTACTACCACTGACCTCCACCAGTGGTCACTTTGGCACCAGGTCACTATCCCTTCCCTCCCTGGAGACAGTGAGCAGTCATGGGATGCTCAAGCTGCCTCCCCCCCGGCTGGCCTTCCAGCTACCTGAGCTCATTCCTGAACCCGGGTCGCTGGTGTTGCAAGTGGAAATCCAACCGCTGTGCCGACGGGCCGGCTTTATGGAAACTTTTAATGAAAGATTATCCTATTTCACTGTTCAACATGTTCACTGGAGTCTCAGCAAATTCTTGTACTCAGTCTTCTAATTTATTTACCATGTCTCAACCTCTTGGACACAGGAACTGTGGCAAGTGAGCTACTGCTACTGTACCAAGCTACAAAAATGTGAAACACTTGCCTCCAGCAACTAATAAGTATATAACAATTTCTCTCTGAGCTGTCACAGAGATACTTTTGTCATCAACTCTATGGGTTCAATACCGATCAGTGGAGAAGCACTTTGAATTCAGCTCCATGACAGAATGATGTCAAATATTAGAAACAGCAAATTACATGTTATTAACGTAACTAGATTTACACTGTTGGGGTTCCCAACTAAACAATGATACCATATCAGTGCTACAGACACTTAAACACACAATATAATTCATTTGATTTTGACCGTTAATAAGGGGACTGATGCAGTGTGTGTAGGGGGTGTGCAACCAAACACCAGGGAAACAGCGACACACTGTACTTTCTGCAGCCTGAAGCATCAGTTCAGCTGCAGAAGCCATGAAATCCCCATTGTTCTCATACAAAGAATGCAGGGAAAATGCTCCTCTCACTAAGCTGGGCACCCAAGATGTTGGGTGCCCAGAAAAGCTATTTGTGGGCAACAGGTTTCAAAGCAAACATCATAATCTAGCTAATAATTTTAATTTCTTTAACTTTTATGTTTTTCATGTGGGCTCAATTTTTTTTACAAGGGAATTATGTATTATTCTTGTAGTACTCACTAAAATCTTTGTGTGTGTGTATATATATATCTATATGTCTACATATATATATATATATATACTGTATATATTCCATTAAGTCCAAATAATGAGGGAGTTATGGCATGTTGAAGTTCAAATGTGGGAAAAAAACTAAAGCCAAATATTTTTTTCTTATGAGGGCATTCTTTTTTGGTTGAACAAAATAAGACATATGAAAAAGGATGCCTTTATACAAAAAATAACTAGAAAATCCCTAAGTTCAAATTCTTTTGTCAAATGAGGGCATTCTTTTTTTCATATGAAGGAAAAAGCATACGAAAAAGGATGCCTTCATAGAAAAAAGAATGGGAAAAAATGAAGTCCATTTTTTTGTAGGAAGGCATTCTTTTTTCATATGAACAAAAAAAGCATAGAAAAAGGATGCCGTCATACAAAAAAGAATGGCAAAAAAAAAACCTAAGTCCAAATTCTTTTGGATTGCTGAGATCCCAGCCAATCCAGATCTGGGTTTATCAACAATGAAATTCAAATGGCCACTGACTTCAATAATTATTTTGTTACCATCTTTACCCCAAATGGATAATAAGAATATTGATGATATTATATCTACTTTCAACAACTCAAAAGTTATTCAAATTACTAGAGAGGAAACTATGAGAGCACTACTGAACTTAAATATCAATTCCTTGTGGGTCCCAATGGAATACATCCCAGGTTTCTTAAAGAAATCGCTACTCAAATCTCTGGGCCAATGAGTAAATTATTTAATTTTTCCTTAGAAAAAGGTGAGTATATCTTATCGTGGAAATATGCTCTAGTTATCCCTGTATTTAAATCAGAAAATAAGACAGATGTTTCAAACTACAGACCGATAAGTCTGACCTCTGTAATAGGGAAAACTTTTGAAAGGCTCATCTTGCATAGAGTTGAAGAACATATAGAACTTAACAACCTTCAAGATATCACACAGCATGGCTTTGCCAGAGGTAGATCATGTTTAACCAATCACCTGCACGTCTTTGAAAATGTTAGTTCATCTTTGGATGCTTGTCTACCTGTGGATATTATTTTTCTGGATTTTGCTAAAGCTTTCAACAGAGTTTACCACAAGATTCTGTTACAGCAAATGAAAAATCTAGCATTCCCCCAATGTTTGACAAACTGGATAGAATCATGGTTAAATAATCGCAGTGCACTTCCACTAAAGGGTTTTCATCTGCATGGGCTGAGGTTACAAGAGGGGTCCCCCAGGACTCAGTATTGGGCCCTGTTTTGTTTAACATCATGATTTCCTCAATGCAGTCATCAAATAACACCTGGATGTCTAAGTATGCGGATGACTGCAAGGTTAGATGTATAGTTAACTCCCCTGAGGCAGCTGCTAACTTCAAGAAAGAGATACCCACACGGGAATTATGGGCAAAAATGAATAAAATGATGTTCTACATACAAAAATGTAAAGTAATGCAGCTGGGTCACAATCATTTAAAATACAATTATACACTGAATCAAGTGCTGTTACAAGAAACTGACAATGAAACAGATGTGGGAGTGATAGTAGATAAAATTTATTTTGATAACACATTATAAAAAGTTAAAAAATCTCATCACGCCCTTGGATGCATTTTAAGCATATTAAGAGCAGGCAACCAAAAGTTATTGTATCAATATACGCTAGTCTAGTTAGATCAAATTTGGATTACTGTGCACCTTTTTGTGCTACCTATACAAATGGAGGTAAGAGACTTGTTGAGGGAGTTCAAAGAAAAATGACAAAAAAAATTACAGGTATGTCAAACAAGACCTATGGGGGAAGATTACAAGAATTAAACTTATACTCCATGAATTACCATCAAATTAGAGGTGACCTCTGCTAAACATATAAAGCTATTGAAGATCCTGTCCTCATAGAGACACTTGGCCTAGAAACAAATTTTAATAATACTCAGACTAGATCTCATAATCTTAAATTAAGAGGGGCCCATTGTAAAACAAAAAAGAGAAGCCAGTGGTACACACAACAAATAGTTAACAAATGGAATATGCTTCCAGGATTAATTATTGCAAGTAATACTATGAATACATTTAAATACCAGCTAGACCAATATATGGGCAATACAAAATGTGAATACTTATAAAAATAATTCCACCTTCAGGTGGCAAGCTCCCATAAAGATAATACCTCCTGAACTTGTAACATACTATGATACTATGATCCCCATGGATAAGGGGGATGACGTCAGTTCCAGCAGCGAGGAGTTGAGAAAGATGCCGAGTTGGATGCGGTCAGAGCAAAAGACGGACTAATGTGCTGTTAAACCACATAACCATACTAGTTGTGTCTCTCTTTGTATTTTGGAGAAATACCACTTGCCTCGAGGGTGGCAGTTCTGAACTTATCATGCGTTTCAGACCAGCTTTAATTTTCAGTCACCGTTCCTTGACTTTCAGTCATTTAGCAAATAGTCAACATAACGCTACAATTACCTTTTTTTTTCTTTTTGGTTTCTCCTTCTCATGCACGGTCTGTTTCTGCTCTTGTTTGTGTGAACATTGGGAACAGAAAGCGAGGACACAGAAACTGCTGCTTGGGGAGCCAGGCTACAAAAACAAAAAGCAAGGAAGGGAACTGGAGAGTGACCAAAGAAGCTGGCTACACGGCATGTCAAAATCAGTAAGGAGCATCAAAGAAATTACACGGCACTATAAAAAAAGGTAACAAGGGGGAGCAAGGTAAGAGAAATGCTGAAGAAGCTGAACAACCTGACAAACAGCCTCAACTAAACAGAGAGATAAAACATGAAGGCTGAGTAAGTGAACCACTGCTGTCACCAATACTGTATACCCTGCCCTGGCATTATAGAAAAATGAATGTTAAAGAAAGTGGTAAAATTACACAGTTTTGTAAAGCAAAAATAACTGCTTCTGCAGAGGTTAGCGAAGGGAGGCCCACTGATGAATTTCAGAATTTAAATGAACAGTTGGAAACAGAGGGAGAGAAAAACAGGCAAGAAGAAGGTGGATTTCATTTAAATGCTGTGTCAGTTGAGGTGGATTCACAGGGTAAGGAAAATTCACAAGAAATATCACTACAAGTTTAGACAGTGGGTCTAACACAACCTCAGGAGAATGAGGAGGGGGTAATGACCTCCGAATGCTCAGGGAGGCTACAGAATCAAGTTTTTATTTCAGCCCCCCCACCAAGATAATAGTAACAGGAATGCTGGTGTAATGGAGTCAGTTGATGCTTTAAGAAAGGACATGTTGAATGCTATGGGGGAGCTGGGGCAATCAGTAAAAGGGATATCAGATTCAACAAATTCCTTAATGGACAAATTGGCATCACTGGCGGTAAGAACACAAGAACTAGAGCAAAGAGTCTCCCAGGTAGAAGATATCAAGGGATCATAATTAAAGATACAAACCCAGCATGATATTCAACTTAAAAACATAACAATGAAAATAGCGGACTTAGAGAACAGGTCCAGAACAGGAACTATAAGGCTAAAAAATGTCCCTGAAGGGGTAGAAGGTACCGGGGATCCTCTTATATTCTTTGAAAAAATGGTAATGGAGGAAGTAGGGAGAAAATTCCCAGAACAAAAAGCGGTCTTAGACAGAGCACGTCAAGCAAGATCAAGGTTCAATAATGCTACAGTACCTATAATTATCCCTAATCTGTTTTAATAAAACCACATAATTTCCAAGTAAGGGAAATGACTCTTCAGAAAGCAAGAACAGAAAGAGGTCTAAAATATTCAGAGGTGACATTTAATGCATATCCTGATTTATCAACCAACACAATGAACAAGCAGAAACTCTTTAACCCAGTGGAAAAAAATTGTATGAGTGGGGAATACGTTTCACTATGCAATACCCAGCAAAACTTCACTTTGTTGTAAATGGAAAAATTACTACATTTGATGATTATGAAGATGCAGGTGAGGCCTATGACAAATGCTATGGCAGCTCAGCAGGAGCTATGGGCCATTTCTCCCCATCAAGAATGGGAAAGCACATCCCTATGATTAAACAAGAGTAAAAGGAAGAAGGGGCAGAGAAACAAAAAGAAAAAAAGGAGAAAAAGAAACAAGCACAAGAAGCAAGGGAAGCAATGGAATAAAGGGGGAGCTATAACATATAACATATATTCTATATATACCTCATATCTATGTCACATTATCATTACTCATTTTGAGTACTTTGAATAACTTTGATTTTCTCATTATCACTAAGGAGAGAAAAAAATCCTTTGATTGGAAAGGGCAAAGAGGTTAAGAAAAGATAGGAAAAAAATATAACACACAGGATGGTTTACCAATAGTAAGTGAAACGTAAGTGGTAATGGATAAATTGGGCTGTAGAAATAAATCTGAACAGTAATCAAAATAGAAATAAAGAATGGAGAAATTTTATTTTGACCGCATCACAGAAGTCCAAGAGATGCCTTTCAGAGCATCTCTGCCAAGTGGGGGAGGGATGGGAATCTGTTGGTTCCCCATGAGTGTTCGGGGGGGGGGGAGATAAGAGCATGTGGTGAAGGTGAAGGGGAAAGGAGAGAGCACAAAAAAGGAAAACATTTAAAAATTGAAAAGAAAAATATAAAAATAGGGGAAGAAAAAATGGAAATAAAGAATATAAAGGTAAAGAGAATTCAAATACATTTTTTTTAATAGGAATGATCCAGGCTAAAAACATAAAAATTATTTCTTCATTATGACCACATTAAAAATTATATCATGAATGTTAAAAGTCTAAGATGTAGAACAAAAAATGATCAAGATTATAAACTATCTAAACAACAAACTTAAAGCTAAATAAACTTGTCAAGAATGTTATAGCAGGACAGAACTTCAAATAAACGTCCATGAGCAACTTTATTGAAAGCCTTCTCCTGGTCAAGGGCATATAAATATCCTTCTGTAATACCTTGTCTTCTTGTTCAGTGACATCTTATAAGATGACAAGGTTTTCTTGTACAGTATACAGCAGCCAGGAATGGAACAGTCTGTGTGGAAATTACCAGATGTCTTGCTGCCTCTGCTAACCTCAGAGAAAGAATCTTTGTTAAAGCTTTATGATCAGTATTCAACATATAGACTGTTCTTTAATTGTGAATACTGTATTTAGAAGATCATTCTTTTTATATAGGAACATTTGAATAGCTTGACCCATAGACAGTGTCAAACTTTCTGGTTCAAAGATTATGTTAAAAACTAACTGTAATATTAATGTTATTATATTCACAATATGTCTATAAAATTCTAACTTGAGACCATACTGTCTGGTAACCAGTTTATTATTTAAAGATTTAATGGCTATCTTTATTTCCTCTTGATAAATAGGTCTGATTGAGTCCGTTTTAGTTTCACTTGATAAATCAAGTAATTTAATGTACAGAATTTTTAAAACGTCTTTGGGTCAGTTATTGGGTCATATGTTTTCCTCAAATATTGTTCTTCAGTGTTGTCAAAACCCATCTGATCTGTTGCAATCATACCAGCATCATAATCCCTGAGACCTATCATAATCCATTTTTCCACTCTATCCATACAACATCAATATACATCTATATACAATGTTTTGGTTTGGGTTTCAAATTTCTTTTCTAGGAGAAGCGATGATGCCCAATCATACTGTAACAGCTGCATCTCCCTTTTTATAGCTCTCTTTTTATATTACTTATTTTTTATGTCAAATTTTCTTCTCCTTTATGCACTCTGGACAGTAGTTTAAATAGCTGATCTCCAAAGGTGAAATACTTTGAATAATCTGTTTGTGTAAAGTTGGCAGATTGCTTTATAAAATATTCTTTTAAGTCCAATTTAGTGTCTTCCAACCACTCCATAGGAGTGACACAGCAACACATAACTGATTATCATGCCATTAATAAACTGAGTACAGCTACAGTACAGTGAGGCAACAAGTCTTTGTGTAAAACAAATAAAGAAAACAAAGCAAAGGAAAAAACACTATGGTTCTCAAAAGAGGTGGCAGGGAAGGTTAAGGAGAAAAAGGCTGCATTCAAAAAGTATAAGGAATCACAGAAGGAGCACGACAGAGAACTGTATCAATTAAAGCAGAAAGAAGTAGGAAAAGCAGTCAGAATAGCAAAGGCACAAACCGAGGAAAAAATATCCAACTCGGTCAAAAAGGGGGATAAAACCTTTTATAGGTACATTAGGGAGCATAGAAAGGTTAAGGGAGGGATAGTGAAGATTAATAAAGGAGAGGGGCGGTCAGCAGAGGGAGACAGTGAAAAGGCAGAGATACTGAATGAATACTTTTGCTCAGTATTCACCAAAGAAGATGAGGAGCAGTTACCTAAACCAGACAATAGAAGCACTCTGGGTAGGGGTGTTGACACCAGTCCATTCACAGAAGAAAGAGTACTGAAAGAACTCCTAAAACTCAAGGTGGATAAAGCAATGGGACCTGATGGGATTCACCCCAGAATCCTAAAAGAACTAAGGGGGGACCTAGTGACACCACTGACCACACTTTTTAACAAATCATGGCAGGATGGGGTGGTACCTGAGGACTGGAGGAAGGCAGATGTGATTCCCCTTTACAAAAGTGGAAGCAAGGCAGAAGCAGGAAACTACAGACCTGAAAGTTTGACCTCAGTGGTAGGGAAAATGATGGAATCACTTCTGAAAGAAAGAATTGTTGAGTATCTAGAGGCCAGCGGGGCACATGACCCAAAGCAGCATGGATTTACAGCAGGAAGGTCATGTAAGACTAATCTAATTGATTTCTTTGACTGGGTGACCAAAGTAATAGACCAGGGAGGGGCTGTTGATATGGCCTACCTAGACTTTAGCAAGGCATTTGACACAGTCCCACACAAAAGATTAATAATCAAGTTAGCCAGCCTGGGAGTGGATCCCAGGGTGGTAGCCTGGGTAGTGAACTGGCTGCACAGCAGGACACAGAAGGTAATAGTGAATGGAACACATTCTGAAGAAAGCGGGGTTACTAGTGGAGTACCTCAAGGCTCAGTACTGGGTTCAATCCTCTTTAACATCTTTATAAGTGACATTGCAGAGGGTCTGGAGGGAAAGGTATGCCTCTTTGCAGATGACACAAAGATCTGTAACAGAGTTGATGCACAAGGTGGGGGTAGAAAGGATGAGAAGGGACTTGGCAAGGTTGGAGGAATGGCCAGACATATGGCAACTTAGATTCAATGCAAAGAAGTGCAAAGTAATGCACCTGGGAAACAAAAACCCAGGAGAAGAGTACACATTAGCAGGGGAGGTACTAACAACAACAGAAATGGAAAGGGACCTGGGGGTAGTCATATCAGATGACCTAAGGGTGGGTAAGCAATGTGAAAAGTCAGTAAGGAGAGCCAGAGGGATACTGGGATGCATAGGAAGGGTCATCACAAGTAGAAAAAGGGAAGTGGTTATCCCTCTGTACAGACAGTTGGTGAGACCCCATCTGGAGTACTGTGTGCAGTTTTGGAGTCCTCATCTACGCAAGGACATAGACAGAATGGAAGCAGTCCAGAGGAGGGCAACTAAAATAGTGCAGGGTCTACATCAGAAACCATATGAGGAGAGACTGAGAGAGCTTAATATGTATACCCTTGATGAAAGGAGGGACAGGGGGAATGATTGAAACGTTCAAGTACCTCAAGGGAATCAACAAAGTCCAGGAGGGTAGCATCTTTCAGAAAAAGAGATGTGTAAGAACAGGGGGGCACAGTTTAAAGATAGAAGGGGGACGGCTCAGGGATAATGTGAGGAAATTCTTTTTCACAGAGAGAGTGGTGGATACATGGAACAGCCTTCCTGAGGAGGTTGTTGGGTCTAAAAACAGTGGGGGAATTCAAACATGCATGGGACAGACACAAAGCAATTATAGTGGGGGGTTGCAGGAAACAGGCTGTTGGTTAACTAGAATCTGCAGCTTATCCAGTAGGTAGGGAAATGGGCAGACTGGGTGGGCCAAGTGGTCCTTATCTGCCATCAAAGTCTATGTTTCTAAGTAAGCTCTTTAGTAGAATCTTGATGTAGTAGGTTAATATTTAATCTCCAGACTCCTTTTTCCAGTTTTAATCATTTTATCAATATCTAGCTGAATCCCATCATTAGTCAGTTTGCAATTTCAATAAGAATGATTGTGGCATTTTGAACAATCCAGAGACAAAATAAAAAAAATCTATTATTGTCACCATATTACATTTAACATGTGTATACCCACCCTATTAATGTTTCTGTCTATAGGTATCTTGTAGATTTGCCACTTGTACCATTTTCTGTAAATAATTTGTATCACAAAATAGTTTAGCAGTTTTGGCTCCCTGTTTTCCTTAGACAATACACAGTTAAAATCTACACAGCAAGACTAACCTAGAAGTATGTAAATATGATTCACACTGAAATATAGAAACATAGAATTTGTCAGCAGATAAGGACCACGTGAGTCACATAGACTGCCTATTTGCTTTTATCCTGGACAGTTCAAAACATATTTTCAATGTGGCTCAACATCCCACCTCAGTAGCACATGTGATAAACTGAAATGTAATTTAAGCTATGAATATGGACACATTAGTCTTCATTGCCAAAATGATATTATGATATGTTTAACGAGGGTAACTGTTGTAGCTTTAAACTGTGATGCATAAATATTTATAATATGTATGTGGGCAAGTTCATGTGTGATATCCACTAACAGAGCCCTTCCAGGCTCTATTTCTAGAACCCTATTGACTGAAAAAGTAGAACACCAACTCTTGATGTAGTAAGTTACTATTTAATCTCCAGACTCCTTTTCCAGTTTGAATCATTTTATCGCATCTAGCTAAATCCCATCATTAGTTAGTTTGCAATTTCAATGAGAATGACTGTGGCATGTTTAACAATGCACAGAGACAAAATAAAAATAAAATCTATTATTATCACTAGATTACATTTAACATGTGTATGCACCCAATTAATGTTTCTGTCTATAGGCATCTTGTAGATGTGCCACTTGTACCATTTTCTGTAAATAGTTTGTATCACAAAATATTATATCAGTTTTTGCTCCCCTGTTTTCCTTAGACAATACAGTTAAAATCTCCCCAGCAAGACTAACCTAAAAGTATGTAAATATGGTTCACACTGAAATATAGAAACATAGAATTTGTCAGCAGATAAGGACTGCTTGAGTCTCATAGATTGCTTATTTGATTTTATCCGGGACAGTCCAAAACATATTTTCAGCGTGGCTCAACATTCCACCTCAGTAGCACATGTGACAAACTGAATGCAATTTAAGCTATGAATATGACCGCTTTAGTCTTCATTGCTTAAATGATATTATGATATGTTTAACAAGGGTAGCTCTTGCTGCTTTAAATTGTGGTGTATAAATATTTATAATATGTACAGTATGTGGGCAAATATATGTGTGATATCCACTAACAGAACCCTTCCAGTCTCTATTTCTAGAACCCTGTTCACTGAAACATTATAACACCAACTCCATTAGATTTATCAGGGTGAGAAGGCCATATATAATAGCCTCATACCCAAAGTTTCCTTACTTGTGTTATTCAATAGACTGTGTTTGAATGTCTTGAAAAGGAATATCTCATTTGGAGGATCCTTTAAGGCTGAGAAAATATGTATCTTTCTTTTATTATTCTTTAGGCTTTTGCTATTCAAAAGTTATATTCCTATTGAGGGGGGTTCTGTGTAATCAGGCTCACTTTGTTGAATTATATAGGAGGAGAGAGACAAAAACACCTTGGCCAAGATATTCAGAAAGGCGCCAAAGGCCAGTGCAAGTCTGGCTCAGCGCAAGGTAGATGTGCCATGGCAAACAAGGTGACATATTCAGAAGTTGCACCAGCTGAACTGCACCAGCGCAAGTCGGCTGAATATGGCACAGTTGTGCCATGGCACAACTAGAGATTCACTGGCACAAACAGGAAAGCATGGAACACATCTGCACCCAAACACAGGGGTGCAGTGCACAGACAAGATGGCCAAGGACACAGCCAGGGAAGCACAGTGACAATGCGCACAGGACCTCACCAGTAGGGCACACCAGTGCGCGCTCAGGCACAGAGCAGGGAGGAAGAATGCCCAACATGTGATGGAGCACAGCCACCAGCAAGGGTTCCATGCACCACAGCAACCTGAGCCAGTTCACCAGTGTTGGACAGGAGCATGCCCTGGAACTGTACCCCAGACCACAATGGTGGCATGGCCAGCAGGTGACCAGAGGGGACACTGGTCAACACAGGTCCTCCAACGGTGCCCCCAGTCCACCAGCCAGCTGGCCATGGCCACCACCACACTGAAATGGGTGTCTGCCCTCATGTCCCCAGTGCCAAACACACCCATACCACACATACACACAGGCAGCCCACACACCGGGCAGGAACTGAGCCAGGACCCAAGCAGAGGACCAGACCCCATGGGACTAGATGCCCAACAGATGATGCAAATGACCCTACCCCAGCATGCAGACATCTCCAGAAGGATGACCATGACTGTGTGCCACCACCATGCACACACCTGCAGCTCACCCCGACTGCAGCCCCATGGTGACCATGCAGGCATACAGCACACCCACCAAACCGGGTGATGGCCCCCACCACAATGTGGCACACCACTGTACACAGCCATGAACCACAGGAGCACTGGACTGCCACCCCACCCCTGCACAAACACCATGGACCAACACCTGACCACTACAGCATGGCTCCACACGCCACCTGTAAAGCAGACACAGAGACAGGCATGTAGCAGTAAAACGTTTATAAGGTGTAAAAATACAGTACAAAATAATGAAACAGGGCAGGGACAGGGGAGGTACAATGAAAGGTGGGGACAGATAACAGGGCTGTACAATGGGATGGGGGACTGTAGGGGAACAGGAGCAGCAAGGGAAAGGATGGCTATGTATAGGGCTCTTCAATGGTGTCCACATCCTGCCACCACACCACGCCTCTGCTCCCACCAGTTGGCTGCGTCATCTGCTGCATGGAAACCACAACATCCAGCACCCTGTACATGACCACCAGAATCTGATGCAGGAGCCTGGCTTGCCCCTGCCAAGGCCTACGGGTAGCAGGCCATCCAACAACTATGGCATGAGATAAGACAGGCAATCAGTGCAATGACCCAGGGACATATGCCCACCCACAGTGTGCAACTGACAGTGGGACCACCCCCCGGAGAACCCAGAATGGACCCCCATGGGGGGGCAACACTAGCCAACAACACGGCACACCATGGTGGTGCAGAGAGGCGGATGTAGCTGTGCAGTGGCCACAGAACAGCACTGTGACAGTCACATGGCACACAGCAACAGCAGCACCGCAGCACAACTGGTGGCATCTGTGCCCATGCCCACCCAACCCAACAGCAGGTACATGGTGGCCAAGGGATGGCATGCAGTGGCATGCACAACGGATCATGCGACACACACACAGCTGTCATGTGCATGGCAGAGGTGGTCATATCTGTGCCCAATCCCTACCACTATCCCACTGTGACACTGAGAAGGAATTTGACAATACATACCTGCCCCTTGCTGTGCAGCTGGTGTCGCCTGCTACCTACTAGGCTGCACTGCCCTGGCCACCTCCACCGCAGCTCTGGCCCATCTACCATCCTCCAGCCCTGTGGAGTGAATGAAGAGAGGTGGACATCAGTACACAGTCATGCATGAGGAGCCCCCCACCACCACACAGCCCGCTGTGCAGTGGGAGTGTCCCCATCAGTCCTGAGGCCCACACACCAGCATGGTTGCCACCTGCACAGTAGCCATGCCTGATGTGCGGTAACCCCAGGCCAACAAAGTACCCCACTGTGGGCCATGCCGCGCAACCATGCCAACATCATAGTATGATGCCTGGGCATAACAGCAACATGAGCAAACCTACCAGGCTGTGGCACTGAACCTCGCAGGACGTGGGCCTGCAGATGCAGCAGGTGGTCTGCTGCCCTCTGCAGCAGGTCCCCATAAAAGTGCCTGCACTGCTCTGCCCAGTGCCCAACACCAGTCATCCAATCCAGAGCCTCTGCAACATGGTGCCACACCTCCACCCTGGCCTGTGTAGTGGCATCTGGCCATACAGCTGCCCCTAAAAGGGCTGAACTACTGCTACCAGGTTGATTAGCTCAACCTCTGACCAGTTGCCTGCCCTCATGCTCTGTCTCTGTGCCATGGTCATCAGCCTAATTCAACAGGAAAATGGCTGTAGAACAGAGCATGTGTCTACCACATGTACACGATGTGTGATAAGGTACACAAGCCCACAACTGCGCAGCATGTGGCTGCGTGGCCACTATGCAGTGTGGGGCCATAGTGCAGTCATGGGCATGTGCAATATGCCAGGGCCTCTTGGGGGCATGGGGTCACAACATGACCCATGGGTCAGAGGTCATCACTCCCCACATGCAGTGCACAGATGCGCGATAGAGGCAGTGAACGCATGTGCGACGGCATACCGGTGCTGCATGCACCATGTCATGGCATCGTGCATGCTGTACATGACACACAATAGCAGTGTGGACATTGTTGCACACATGTGCACTGTGGGCATGTGCACCATGCATGCACAGGTATTGTGCCATGGAGATGCTCCAGCGCAACCCTATTGCGCACGGCGCAAATACGTGATATTCAAATGCTGCATGCAAATCACCTCATGAACCAATGCATGGTGTAATGGGGAGCATTAGCATATCATTACAACTGCGCACAGGCTAATTTGCATGCGTCGAACCTTAAAAGCGCAGCAGAACAGCACAGGCCACAGACCAGTATTGCAACTGTTCAGGTACGTAACTAGCAACATGGAGGGATGGAGGCCTTGTCACACACTGCAACAGGGTGCTGCAGTGCAATGTGCTGTCACTGACCCTCACTGCTGTTCATGTCCATAGGTGGAAGAATGTCAGGCAGTGAAGGACTGGAGAGCCAGGGGTCTGCTTGCAAGCGCAGGCCCAACTTTACAGCTGCTGAGAGCACTGGCCTCTTTGAGGCCTATGTGGATCAGAACAGCCTACTCAGCAGTGCCACAGGCATGCTGCAGGAGCATGCGGTGGGCTGGGGAAGGGGGCCCAGTAAAACACCCATGGGCGCCAACATCGCACCCCCCCAGGAGTGCAAGAAGAAGGTTGGCACTGACAGGAGGTGTATAAACGATAAGGTTGCGGCCATCCGGGCATCCCACAGGGTGACCAGTGGTGGGCTGGTGACCATGCCACCGCTGACTGCCACAGAGGAGCTTGTCGCATCCACCAGCAGCCATACGGCAGTGGAGGCTGTGCCTGGTGGTGGGTTTCAGATGGGTGGCAGCCCCTCACTGCATGGTGAGTATGACCAGCCACCAGGTGTGCCTGTTGTGGGCATGACATGCAGGTGTGTCCGAGGCCATGCTCACTGCCATGTGCGTACATGGATGTGGACACACAGTCCTGCACAGTGGTGGGTGGCAACAGTGGCAAGGGGGTGGGGTGGGTGAAGAGGGATGGATGGGGGTTGGGGTGGGGTGGGGTGGGGTTGGGTGGTAGGGGTTTGGGGAATGGGGTCCATTGGGTATGCTGTTCCACTGACACACTGTTCTTGTTTTGCAGCACCAGCATGCCTCCATGCAGAGGAGCAGGTAGAGATGGCGGCAGACATGGATGCCCAACCCTCAACCTCAACTGGCATCCAGAGCCGGACAGGCCATGTCTCGGCATTGTTGGACACATGGCCGTTCCTGACAGGGGGTAAGATGACCCCCTGGCTGGGTTCCTGCACGATGACAGCCTGAAGGTGCTGTGTGCAGAGACCCAGCTTGGTGTGCTGTCCGACACTGATGATAACCTTACACTGGTACTGGAAAGCATGGGGAGGTGGTGCCTGACAAGACCCTACCCACTACACAGGCACCAACAGGTCCCAGTGCTGTGCCCACAGCCCCACAGCCACCCCCATCCCAGTCAGTGCAGCTGTGTGTGGCACCACAGCCATGTCCAGTGTGGGTGGTGGTAGTGTTGCGGGTGTGGCAGAGGCACGGGGCACTGCTCAGCAGACAGTCGGGAGGTGGCAGCAGGATGCAGGTGACATTGGGCGGCGTGTGGTGGTGCAGCATGCATGTGGTGGCATGCATGTGTGTTGTGCTGCATGCCCCCTGTGTGTGTGGACCAGGCTGGCTGGGGTGTGTGGCATGGATGTGATGATGACAGCCCAGCACCAGTGCTGCCTGTGCACTGGTGTCATGCTTCTTTATTTATTTTTATTTATTTAGTTTTTGTTGACCAGGTAAGTGCACTAGACAAATCCTGCCTATTTTCAGGGGAGGGGGATACAGATGAATGTTAACTGACCTTGAACCAGATTAAACTGTTGGTGGTATTTTTAATGAATGAGGGAAATTTGTCCAGGACACTGAGGAAATTCCCTACTCTTTTCAATAAGTGCCATGGGATCTTTAACATCCACCTGAACTACCACCAATCCTGGCAGATGGAACCTCAGTTTAACGTCTCATCCGAAAGACGGCACCTCAGAAGTGCAGCACCCCTCTCATGCTGCACTACAGTGTCAGTACTGGGATATTAACCCAAGTGCCAGATGTGGGAACTGAACCCACAGCCCTCTGATCTCCCAGCCTCAGAGATGAGTGTGCTACCTACTGAGCCACTGACATGTCCCTCACCCTGTGTGTGGGTGTGTGTGTGTGTGTGTGTGTCTGCCTGTGCTCATGCCACTGCTGCATGTGTCTGTGTGTGTGTGTGTGTGCCCATGTGTCAGTGGCCCTGCCCTGTCTGTTGCACACCCCCATCCCTGAATGCATATTACTATGCACATCCCACACCCTGTGGTGTGTGCTGGGCTGTGTGGGCCATGCCTGTGTGTCTGTGTACTCACCTGCATTGTCCGTAATGCTCCCTTGTGATCATGTCACAGTGCTGCTGTGCCTTCTGCACCATTCTGAGATCCCTCCTGCCAAGGGGCACATGGCCACCACCCTCCGGATCATCACCACCATCATCTGTGCTACTGTTGCCCTCATCAGCCTCGACTTCTATTCCACAGTCAATGGCCATGTTATGCAGGATGCAGCAGGCCAGGAATATGCCACAGGCTTTCGATGGGCTATATTGTAAGGCATCACCTGATGTGTCTAGGCATTGGAATCACATCTTCAGCATGCCAAAGACATGCTCGATGATACTGCATGTGCTGGCATGCCCCTCATTGTATCTTTCCTCCATGGGGGCTGATGGTCATCGTTATGGGGTGAGCAGTCATGGCTTTAGTGGGTATGCACTATCGCCTGTGTGGGAGACAACATGGTTATCCCTGTGCTGTGCTGTGCTGCCACCCACTCCCTCCCAGTCACCACACACACACACACCTCAACTACCGCCCCATCTTCCCTCGCCCACCCCTAGGGCCATGTCTCTCGGCAAGCCTGGCACACATCCTACTCACCGACAAGGTGGTCTGTGAGGATGTCTCCCCACTCAAACCTATGGCACAGCACAGATCTGTGCCATATGAAAGCATCATATGCACTCCTGGGATGTGTGGCACAGAAATTGATGATGCGCCACATGGCATTGCACACCACCTGGCAGTTGATGAATGAGTATCCCTTTCAATTAATGTACACCACACCCTCTGGGCCAGGTGGTGTGCAGATGCCAACATGGGTGCAGTCTATTGCCCCATCACTCCTGGCATGTGTACCACCTGATGGAACTCCTGCATGTTTGCTGTGCACTCTGCTTGTGTGCTGGGGAACTGGACGTACTCCAAAGCATGTGGCAGCAGAGCACTGAGGAACTGGGTGAGGAGGCGGGATGAAGCTGATTGGGTGATGCCCGTGGTATCACCCGTTGGTCTTTGGAAGGTGCCCGTGGTGAGCAAGCAACCACGGCAGTCACATTAGTCTTCACTGTCAAGGCATGACTATGTATGGTGGGTGCCTGCATCTTGTCACTGCACAGCTCACAGAGCTGCCTCACAACTACCCTGTTCAGGTGATACTGACCCACAATCTCTGTGTCTCTAAAGTTCTCATACATGATACCGGCACAGTACCACCTGTGTCGGGCATGCCACCACCAGACCCTTTGTTGGCCATGCTGCTGTTCCTCCTGCCTCCCCACATCCCTCATTATGGTATCCATCAGGAATGGGCTACTGTCCATTGCTCAGGTACTGGGTGTCTTCCTGGGTGCCACTCATGCTCTGTCCATCTGTTGGTCTGTGTCACTCTCTCTCACTCTCTGTCTGTCTCTCTCCCTCTCTGGCTCTCTCTTTCTCTCTCTCTGTCACTCCCTCTCACTCCATCTCTCATTGTGCTCAGTGTTGTGCATCTGCTGTCTGTGTGTTTGAGCCTATATTTATTGTTTCAAGTCTGCCTGGTGCAACCTGGGGTTTGCTCCACACTTGCGCCATGCTATATGGTTGAATATGCCATTGCACCACTTATACATGGGAATGCCCCCTGCACTTGTGCTGCACATATTATGGCTGCATATTGGCACAATGAGATTTGTGCTGCTCTGTGGCTCCCTTTGAATAGCGCTCGGTAGCGCATCTTCAGACTTGCACCAGCATATCTCAGTTGTGCCATGCACAAGTGCTCTGAATATCTCGGCCCTTGTATTTCCCTACTTTAATCCCAGCCTCTGCCTTTGATCCCCTTTTCCTGGTTTTTGGCTTACCTGGGTTTTTTGCATTTCTTCCTCTGTTTCTGAGGATATCATCCATTGTGAGGAAGCCATTGAAGATTTGGAAGAGAAGGCCTCAAAGTCTATGTTCATCTCCGCATCTCCCAAATTTCTGTCTGCCAAGGCATGACATCTGTTTTCTAGAGGGACTTGTGGAGCCATTTTTGTAAATTTTGTCTTAGAGACTTTCCCATTCAGGTTTCTTTTTCATCTGTTTACCATAGAAGATTTGGGGGAAGGGGGAGGCATAACCTCAGCTGTAATGTCCATCTGAATTATAGGCCATGCTTGTAATTACTCTGTTCCTTCACTTTGGTGTGAAGCGGTCTGGATCTTAAATATATTCTCTGTGTTATGTTTCAAGAGCCCTGTGACTTCTTCAGGTGCAGGGCTACCTCTACATCTTTTGTTCCATGCTCTGTTACCTGAATTGTTTCGACAGTGTTGTAATCGGAATTGTTTCTGCAGTGCTGTGTTCTTTTTTTTTTAACACAGTTTATTCGAATTTCAAAACAGTACAAATAACAACGATCATCGGAACATTCAATGTTAGTCAGATATAACATCACCAAATAAAAACAGTAAACAACAAGAGATAAACATATATGATAGAAAGAAAGCATATATAAACCATAAGTAAGGCTGTAAGTTTTTCACGGTAAAAATAGGCAGATTTCACGGTATTTCACGGTCCTGGTCACAACTCACTTGAAGTACTGCAAGTTGCAACTCTGGATAAGTTGCAAACGGGACCCCAAGTCAGTAAATGGCTCTGTGCCGAACTGAAAGAAATCTTCCGGGGGGGGGGACTTGGCAGTCCGTCACTTGTCACAGAAATAGACAAAGCAGAAGGAGATCTGCTTTTACTCATCTTCTAAATGCAGGAAGCAGGAAATGGTCCGATCAGTGGGCTGCAGGAGGGACAGAATGGCTGCAGGAGCATAGAATGGAGCACAAGTAGCTGTCCGATCGGGGGTTTGGCACATTTCTACTTATTTTTAGTTAATGTCAAAGGGAGCAATGGATTTCATGGCACAGAGAGAAAAAGTGCAAATTTCACGGTAATCGTGAAATCCGTGCCCCCCCCCCGTGAATTAATTACAGCCTTAACCATAAGATAGCGATATATAACTTGGCCAGCATCAAGATTACATAGTTATGTAGTCTAAATGAAAAGACTATAGGGAAAAATAAGATTACACAGAAAAAAAGTATATTGCTAAACAGGTCTACAAACAAACAATATTGGATAGGAGTGTGAGGAATGTTGCCAGTGATTTAACATTTCAGATGTGAGTTTAATAGCCAAACCAGCTTAATATATACCATATTATCAACAAAATACTACAACCAAGGTATGTGTCATTTCCTCGAGCAAATGAAACATATTGTCATGAGTTGGGATGAATGTTCAGGCTACGACCACTGTGTATGGGGATGAACTAAGGAGGCTGCGCGCAAGAGTCATCCAAAGAGCAACAGAAAGGGTATCTCCTGGAGTGATGGGTGGTGTTAATTAATGTCACTAGCGATAGTAATCAATGCATCTAGCTGACCATATTTCTGAGGATATGCAGAACAAGCATTCCATATGCCATGTGCTATCCTTTCCAACTAAGCATTTCAAGAAGATTCTGAAGCCATTCATGATACGTAGGTGTCCTCTTCTTCCACCATACTTTCAGAATTTGTCGGTTTGCCACATTAGCAACCAGGCAGGTGTTGCAGTGCCTACTCTCTGCAACCTCTTTATTAAAATACATTTCCTATGACACAGACCTCTGGGGTAAAAAGGTCACCCAAGCCTAGGGAAGTATGACGTTTACTTTTAATTTTGCTTCAAAAGGTTCTGATAGGTCAGTCCCATAATAAATGCATTAAAGTGCCTGCATCCTTATTATATTTGGGACACAGAGGAGAATATCATCTCTTCATTTGAAACAGTTGCACAGGGGTGTAATAAAAATTATTAATAAACCTTAAATTGCTGAAGTGTCAGGTCTTGAATCGAAGTTGCTTGCCTAGAGAACTCCAAATGGCCCTCTACTTCCATTGGGAAGCATCCTTATTAAGAGCAGTGCTCCACCAAATGTTATTGCCTTTGGCCATGCCATACAGTTTTGAATCAAGACAGCAAACCATTATGAAGTGGAGCCACTTTCCTGTAAGCAATTAAGACATTTTGTCAGCCATTCATCTGTGGAGTTCATCAGACATCTATGACTCCAGTGAGTTTTAACAGAGTGCTGTACCTGAAGAAGAAAGTAGGTGTCTCTGTGTCGGAGGTCACAGATGACCTGTGAGTTCTTAAAGATGAGGAATTTTGCATCTATAATCACATCTGACACCATTAAAATACCTTGTTCTCTCCATCGCTTGTGATCAATCAGACAATGATTAATTTTAAATTTGTTTTTGCACCAGAGTGGTTGGATGAGAACATACTTGGAGGTAACCCCCATAGCCTTCAGTACACTACAAAGAGATGCATGAGTATAATATATTGGCCATTTCTTCAGGGTTAAGGGTAAAGAGCAGTATGGTAAAGAGATAGTATCTAAGTTAAATGCGTGACAAATGACTCTTTCAATCTTCTCCAACACTGGGATGTACCTGTAAAGCGATGTATCACAGTACCCAATGGTCAGATGGCTTGCTATTTGCAGTTGCAAAGCATAACAATATAACTGGATGTCCAGTACTTTAAGACCACTATACACAGGTGATTCTGCCAATCTTCCGCAGAGTACACCTAGGCTTCCGTCCTACCCATAAAGGTGTTGAGTAGATGCTGAACTCTTAATCCATTCCGACAGTATGGGGCCATGGAGCATACTCAAGACAAACAAGATTCTCAGAAGGACATTCATTTTAACTAAATGAATTCTGTGACCCATAGATAATGAAAGCTTGTTCCATCTATTTATGTCTGTTGTAAGACTTGTGAAAAGACTTTGGAGGTTGAATGTCACAGTTGCCTGCACTGAAGGACACAAAGCTATACCAAGGTATTGAATATGTTTGGGGGCACCTCTTCAAATAAAGGTCTTCTACCTCACATCTACTGTAAAGATGGTTAAGGGGCATTATCTCTGACTTAGTGAGATTCAGTTTGTAGCCAAAAAGAGGACCAAAGAACCATAGCAGTGATAAGAGTCTGCTGAGAGATTGCTTTGGTTTAGTGATGGAAAGCAGCACATCATCAGCATAAGCTGTAACTTTATGTTGGATCTTACTCTGTGATATTCCAAGGATGTTGGTGTCCGCTTGAATCTTCAGTAACTTTTTCACACAGCAAACATTGGGCACGTGCCACCTCCAATAATATGAACACCAGTCACTGTATAAGGCTATGTTGTCATTTATTGAAGTAGGAAATCATGCAGCACACCATAATTGGCTCATCTGATGTGTTTCAGATCATAAGATCCTTTATCAAAGGCTGGCTTACATCAAATGACATTCATTAAATAAGCAGTAAAAGATAACAGTATTATGATGTGATGTAAAGTTTTAAAATGATTGTTTAAAATGCTTTACAGCTCATATAACAATACAACACTTAAGAGACTCCATAAATATATATGTTATATAAAATGAATAATGAAGCTAAAGTGATCAAAATTGGGGAACAACTCGGTATATGATAATAAGAATGAAGGGTGAAAATAATTAAAAGGTCAAGTGAGGGGAGTCAGAAAAAGCCTCCTTTCAATCATTTTCACTGTTTGTTCTTATTATCATATGCTGAGTGTTCCCCAATTCTGATTAAAGCTTTTTAACCAATCATTTTAAAACTTTGCATCACATCATAATTACATTATCTTTTACGGCCTATTTAATGAATGCCTGATGTAAGCCAGCCTATGATAAGGGATCTTACGATCTGAAATGTGTCAGGCAGGCTGATTACTGTATGTTGTGCTGTATGATTGTCTATTTCAATAAATGATGACACAGCTTTATACAGTGGCTGGTGTGTATATATTATTGAAGGTGGTGAGTGCCCGACTTTTGCTGTGTGAAAAGGTTGCTGTTTCATCATGGAGCACCACCAACCCAGTGCCTGACCCTTTTTTGTTTTCCTTGAATCTTCAGTAGCAGAGGTTCCAAGGCCAGGTTAAACAAAGCTGGTGATAAAAGATAGCCTTGTTGTGTGCCACAGCTGAAGGTAAGGGTGGTGACTTAAGCTCATTGGTTACAACTCTCACTGTAGGATCCATGTAAAGCAACTGCACCATATTTATAAAGAATGCCATATCACTCCAGCATACTGAACAGGTATGGCCATTCCACCCAGTCAAAAGCTTTCTCAGTATCTAAAATTGCCAGGGTGGTGGGAGCTCTTAGATCCCAGGCAGTCTCAGTCAGATAAGTTGCTTTCCTGGTGTTATCCACAATATGCCAGTTCTTCATGAACCCACTTTGTAGTAGACTTATAAGAAGGGACATGACCCATTTTAGTTGGGTGGCCAGCATTTTAGCGAACCTTTTAACATCCAAATTCAATAATGTAATGGGCCTATAATGTTCACATTTCTCTCTGCTTTTGGCTTGTTTGAGAATAGGAGTAATAAGGCCAGTCATCATGGATTCAGGAAACGTCCCTTTTCTAAGACCTTTACAAACACCTTTCTTAATATTGGTGGTAATTCATCTGAAAAAGCTTTATTGAACTCGGAAGTGTAGCCACCTTCACCAGGGCCTTGCCAAAGAGCAAATCCACAATGGCTTGTTGTAATTCTTCTACTGAGATTTCATCTTGAAGTGGAGCAGCTTGTTCATTAGATAGAGTAGGGCGTGATATATTACTTAAAAATACTTCCAAATCCTGAAGACTGTGATCATTTTCTAAAGTATATAACTTAGAATAATATTGAGTAAAAGTATTATTAATTTCATATGAATCAGATGTGAGTTGCCAATCTTCAGAGCATGCAATATAATTAATGTGAGATCTGGCAGTTTCCTGCTTTAATCAAAAGTGCCAGAATCTTAGTAGCTTTAGAGCTATTAAAGACATATGTGTTTTTCGTACACCAATATTCTAATTCTGCTGAGAGGCATAAAGTTTCATTATACTGATGTTTAGCTTCTGCTCATGTGCACCATGCATTATCTGACCTATTAGAAAGAAGTTGTTCCTCAGCTGCCTTTATCCAATCCAGCAGCTCGGTTCTTGCTTAAGTTGCTCACTTCTTTTTCCCTGTGCAAAAGGCAAAGCACTTTCCTCGAAGGCAGCACTTCAGTGCCTCCCATGTAATGGCCCAGCTGGTATCCTCGGGTCTATTGTATTGCAGAAAGTCCTGTACCACCTTTTTAATCTCTAATTTGTGATCTTCACTTTGAAGTAGAGTTATTAAATTTCCACATGGAGATCTTGGACCTCAATGCTTGAACAGGAGAGTGAGGTGAACAAGGGCATGCTCTGAGATTGTAATTAGCAAAATGGAGGTTTTGACTACAGCTGTCATCTGGTCCAATGGTACAAACCAGTAATCAATTCTAGAAGCAGTTTTATGCATCAGGGATCAATAAGTGTAGGCTTTCTCATATAAGTGAAAAATCCACCAAATATCCAAGAGGTGACTTTCTTCCAAAATGGCTGCCCAAGGCCCTGAGCTACATGTCAATATACACTTCAGATTAGTGCAATCAAGAGTCAGGTCCAGGATTATGTTACAGTCTCCCCCTATTATTGTAATGTAAGCTGAGCAATGTGTTAGTTGTTAAGCTAACTGTGCAAAGAATTCCAGGGCATCAGGGGTGGGACCATAAACAGTAATAAAAAACATCTTGGTAAAGTCTAATTCACCAACCACTACAAGTATCCGACCCTCTGAGTGTCTTCAGATGTACTCTTCCTTGAAGGACAGGGATATGTGAAGCAAAATATGTGTGCCTCTTGCATGACTCTTAAAGCCCACACCATAGGCCTGGCCAACCCAAAATCTCCTCATCAATTTACCATCCTCCAGATTCATATGCATTTCTTGGAGAAACACAATGAGAGTGTTGTAAGATTTAAGGTGTTGCAGCACTTCATAATGTATCTTCTTAGTTTGCATCCTCTTCATGTTCCAAGTCAGGTAGATCAGTGATAAATCACCCATAATCATCCAGGATAACATCATTTAGTTGACCAAAACTTACTGTACAGCCCCCCAGAAACATCCCCAGAACAGACAGGTTGGAAATAGTTGCACCACAAGCCTTACCATCCCAACTAGCACGAGAATAACTCATGTCTGTGTGTTTCTGAAATGCAGATATTAAGCCACTCCTAGCTCCCACCTGAAGGGTTAACCAATTTGGAATGCCGTGCAGAGCATAAAACATAGGGGTAAATTAGAGTCAACCATGACATATAAAGTTATAGGAATGGAGTTAGATTACACCTGCCAAATACCCTCACACCACAAACAGGTGTCTAAGCGTAAGCATAAGACTGCAAACTAGACAGCTAGAGGAAATAATGCAAAACAAAGCCATATAGAGTTGAACCATATACCAAATGAATTAAGCCTTCCCTAATACAGGAATTAACAAGTGTAATCTGCGAAGTAGACTAGGCTAACAGAGGTAAGAAAAACAAAGAACCTAGCAGCAGCACAAATGTAAGTTACTTAAACTAAAATAAGTGCCCCTGTTATCTAAAGCTGAACAAGCAGCTTTGCTAAACTATTGCTGAAAAGGAACAGGTAAGCTGTATTAAAAGTCCATTCCTATAAAACATACTATCCTGAATTACAAGGCCATAACAGTTGATCTATATAGCTTCAGAGAATCAACAGAAACATTTACCAACAGTTTTACTATTTCCACATAGAGCAACACACAATAAGTAATGTTAATATGTGGCAGAGACTAGCACTCCCCCACCCCTGCAGAGGAAAGCAGACACCAAGCAACTAGCTATATACTTTGCTAGTCAGTTAAGCCAATCAGTTAAGTCAATCAAGCCAAGTAACCCCCCCAAAACTACATAGTATACAGCAGGCTATGAATTTAAAATGATCTGAAGGAGGCTATGTTGGCAAATCGGGAAAAATAATGCACAAGCCTGGAAGCACTTACTAAATAAGAAAGTGCAACAAGCATAATTTCGGGGGGGGGGGAGCCAGTCACCTGTCGATAAAGCAGCATTTGGAAAGGATAAAATGAAATACAAGCAAATATATGGCAAAAAAAGGCAGGTTCAAGTAAAACAGGCAGTAACATCAGTCATTAAGAGGTTTTGTGGAATAGAGGGTGGAAAAAGTGCAGTCCAATATCATCCAACACTCTCCTCATAGAGAGAAAATGGAGAAATCGAGACGGAGAAATGTGGACACACTTCATCGTGAGGCTGTAAGATGGCTCTACAACTAAGGTGTGCTCCCAATCCTACTCAGCCCATGTGGGAAGCTAGAAAATGGTGTACCAGCTTGCACCATACACAGTGCTACACACATCAGAGGTAATCATAAAGAGGCCACTACAAGAAAAGGGAGATGTCAGATCTTACAGGTAGGTTACCAAGGAGCCTTAAGATGTTACATATTGCAGTGGAAAGAAATCAGGGTATCCAATACCAGAGGGTGTTGACAGAAGAGGTCTTAGAACTCAGTCCATAGCAAAATGTAAAAAAAAGGGGAAAGAAAGCTTATTTAGAGCTAAATATATCTTGAGCGGGCCAAGCAAGGTGCTGGTACAGAAAAGTATTCAGGAATGCCTTGGTCAGTTCCTTCTCTGCAGCTTCCACTGTGGTAAAGGTCTGGACATCTGATTTTAACCAGACTCTCAGCTGTGCAGGATAAATTAGGTGAAAACTTTATGGAGGCCCGCCTTTATATACGCGAGAGGCTGGGAGGAGGTGGCAACTACAGTACAACTCACAATAAACTGTTCCACCAGTGAATTGCTTTAGCATTTCTGACTGAGTTACATAAGTGTTGCTGGATTTAGTACAAAGCCTTGCACAAACTGTTTCTTAAGAGTTATATCTCAATTTTGCATTGCATTGTGATTGGGCTTAAGCTGCATTCCAACAGAGTAACAAAAACATTTTATAAACATTGCTCTTGAGCTGGCTAAGTGTTAAAAAGCAATGCAGTATGAGTTGCCAGCGTATTGCCAACTGTAGAAAACAATACTAAACCAAATCATTGGTGGTACAGTTTAATGTGACTTGTACCGTACCAACTAGTTAGCTTTACTTTGGTAGTAGGCAAGCTAATGGAAACCTTAATAAAACAGGACCAAATAGAGTACCTGGAGAAGTACGGTCTTCAGGATGACAGGCAGCATGGATTTGTGGCAGGTAGGTCATGTCAGACAAACTTGATTGCATTTTTTGACTGGGTGACTAGGGAATTAGACAGGGTCTACCCAGTGGATTGCCTCTACTTCAACTTCTGTAAGGCCTTTGACTTGGTACCACACAACCGCCTGCTGAAGAAATTGGAGGACCTGGGCATAGTCAATAGCATAGCCAGGTGGGTGGGAAATTGGCTTAACACTCATTGCCTCCTAGAAACGCCTGTAGACGTCAGCAAATCTGCTGCAATGTGTCCCAGAACGCCTACAGAAGTCAACTACAGACTTCCTGTGTGCCCTAGAAACATCTGGAGAAGTCACTCACATGTTTTAATATTACTTGTCAGCCAGAATTGATTAGAATTGACTGCATAGTACCATTAGAAAGGTAATGTTGTGCTGAACAACTTTGCCACTGACACTTTGTGTGTATCATGTTCACATTAGGAGTTATTCACATTTGTTTATAACATTTTGTCACTCTAGAACCACCTAAGCACTTTGAAGAAAACACACATTCTGGGTATCTCAGCCAGTATAAAACAAAAACTGAAATTGAGTACAGTTGATTGCATAGCACTGTTGTAAAGGCAATTTTGTGTGGAACAACTTTGCTACTGATACGTTGTGTGTATCATGTATACATTAGGAGTTATATGCATTTTTTTATGGTATGGTGTGTATGGTTCAGATTGGTCTCTCATACCTCACCAATACACTGACTCAAATGGGTAAAAATTATATTTAATACTACAGAAATAGCTGTATTTTTTCAAACAAATTATTAAAATTATGTCTAATGTCTGGATGCTTAATTTGGTGTTGATATGTTACATATTTCCCAACAAAAAAAGGTTTATGGTGCATTTTTTAGTGGAAAAAATATTTTGTTTTGCTGTTTCGACCAGCACAGAAATAAAACTAAATTACCCATTATTCCTTACATGCCACCATTGGAAAGGTAATTTTATGCTAAACAATTTTGCCAATCATACTTTGTGTCTAGCACTTACAGTTTTTGTGCTATTAGCATTTGTTTGCAACATGCCAATTATGGCTTGATTTCGCTTAGAAAGGCCCAGGATTCACTGTTAACAGTATACAGGAGACAAGTGCTGCAACTTCAGAGAGCTCCTGAGGAGGCAATGAGTTAAGGATAGAAAACAGAGAGTGGTAGTCAATGAGGAGAAGTCAGAGGATGGGGAAGTCACCAGTGGGGTACCCCAGGGCTCAGTGTTGGGGCCAGTCCTGTTTAATGCATTTATCAGTGACATCAGCGTAGGTATACAGGACAAAATTGCCCTATTTGTGAATGATACCAAGTTGGGTGGAAGGGTGAACTGTGAAAAGTCAGTTAGGGACCTTCAGAAAGACCTGCAGAGGCTAGAAAATTGATCCAAAACCTGGCAGCTGAGATTTAACGCAAAAAAGTGCAAAGTGATGCGTCTAGGTAAGGGGAGGTAAGGGGAATCCGAGGACAGCATACTGGCTTAATGGACTAAGGGGTCATCATTTCCAGTACCCTTAAACAGGCCAGCCAATGCAACACAGTTTACAGCAAGGCAAACAGAATGCCAGGGTGCATAGGAAGAGGATTTGCCAGTAGGAGCAAAGAGGTGATTCTACCACTAAACAGGTCCCTGGTAAGGCCTCCTCTGGAGTACTCTGTACAGTTTTGGAGTCCACATCTTAAGAAGGATAGGAACATGCTGGAAGCTTTCCAGAGAGTGGCAATCAAGATGATCCAGGGCCTCCAGGGGTTCTCCTATGAAGGGTGTTTAGAAGCTTTGAATATGTTCTCACCGGAGACTAGGAGGGAGAGAGGGGACATGAAAGAGACATACAAATTTCTGAGAGGAATAAACAAGGTGCCCTCCTCGGACCTGTTCATCAGGCTTGACAAACATAGAAACATAGAATTTGACAACAGATAAGGACCGCTTGGCCCACCCAGTCTGCCCATTTCCCTACCTGATGGATAAGCTGCAGATCCTAGTTAACCAGCAGCCTACTTCTTCCTACCCCCACCCCCTAGAATTTCCTTATGACTTTCCCATGCATGCTTGAATTCCACCACTGTTTTTGACTCCACAACCTCCTCTGGAAGGCTGTTCCATACATCCACAACCTCTCTGTGGAAAAACACTTCTTTAAATTACCTCTGAGCTGCCTCTTCTATCTTCAAAAATCCCCTTGTTCTTGCACTCCTCTTTTTGAAAGATGCTACCCTCTTGGACTTTGTTGATTCCCTTGAGGTACTTGAAAGTTTCTATCATGTCCCCCTCTCCCTCCTTTCCCCGAGGCTATACATATTAAGCTCCTTAAGTCTCTTCTATGTCTCTCCAGTGCAGACCCTGCACCATTTTAGTTGCCCTCCTCTGGACAGCTTCCATCCTGTCTATGTCTTTATGGAGATTGGATCTCCAGAACTACACTAGTACTCCAGATGTGGTCTCACCAGCTGTCTGTACAGAGGGATAATAACTTCTTGTTTTCTACTGGTGATGCCTCCCATGCATCCCAGTATCCCCCAGCCCTCCTTGCTGCCCTCTCACATTGCTTGCCCACCTTTAGGTCATCTGATATGACTACCCCTAGGTCCCTTTCCATTTTTGTTGTTGTTAGTATCTCACCCCCATTGTGTACTCTTCCCTGGTTTTGTTTCCCAGGAGCATTAACTTGCACTCTTAGCATTGAATCTAAGCTACACATTTGACCATTCATCTAACCTTACAAGTCCCTTCAACCTTTCCAATTTACCTTGTGCATCAACCTTGTTGCAGATCTTTATGTCATCTGCAAAGAGACATACTTTTTCTTCCAGTCCCTCTGCAATGTCACTTATAAAGACATTGAAGAGGACCGTCCTAATACTGAACCCTGTTGTACCCTACTACTAACCCCCTTTTCTCAGAGTGGACTCCATTTACTATTACTCTCTGTGTCCTATTCTCCAGCCACCCTTTACCCAGGCTGTCATCTTGGGACCCACTCCCAGGCTGGCTAACTTGTATATTAATCTTTGTGTGGGACTGTGTCAAATGCTTTGCTAAAGTCTAGGTAGGCCATGTCCACAGCCCCTCCCTGATCAACTACTTTGGTCACCCAGTCAAAGAAATCTATCAGATTTGTCTGGCATGATCTTCCCGCTGTGAATCCATGCTGCCTTGGGTCCTGTGCCCCTCTGGCCTCTGGATACTCAGCAATTATTTCCTTCAGAAGTGATTCCATCATTTTCCCTACCACTGAGGTTAAACTAACAGGTCTGTAGTTTCCTGCTTCTGCCTTGCTCCCACTTTTGTAAAGGGGAATCACATCTTCCTTCCTCCAATCCTCAGGTACCACCCCATCCTCCCATGATTTGTTAAAGAGGGTAGTCAGTGGTGTCACTAGTTCTACCCTTAGTTCTTTTAGAATTCTGGGATGAATCCCATCAGGCCCCATTGCTTTGTCCACCTTCAGTTTTAAGAGCTCTTTCAGAACCCTTTCTTCTGTAAATGGGCTGGTATCAACTTCTGTATCCAGAGTGTTTCTTCTGTTTGTTTTAGGTACCTCCTCTTCCTTTGTAAAATACTGAGCAAAATATTTGTTTAGTATCTCTGTCTTTTCACAGTCACCTCTGCCCACCCTCCTCCCCTTTATTAAGACTCACTATCCCTCCCTTGGTCTTCCTTCGCTCCCTGATGTACCTATAAAAGGTTTTATCCCCCTTCTTAACTGAGTTGGCTATCTTTTCCTCAGTTTTGGCCTTTGCTCCTTCTGAGTGCCTTTCCAGTACCAGAGGGCATGAGTGGAAATTGAGTTGGGGGGAACTTCAGGACGGAGCTCAGGAAACACTATTTTATGGAAAGGATAGTGGAACCATGGAATAGGCTGCCCCCTGAGGTGGTGGAAGCAAAGACAGTGACGTCATTCAAGCTGGGATGGGATAGAGCAAAATCTTGAATAAAATCAGTGCTAGCAGTAGGGGACATTAAACAGTAGGAGAGTTAGGTCCTGAGGTCTAAAAAGATCTCAGGAACTCATGGGCTGACAAGATGGACCCTTGGTCTTCTTCTGCCATCACTTTCTATATTTCTTATCATACTGAAAGTACTACATGGCCTTTTTCACCTTCCTTATTTGGGCTGCATAGTTCCCCAGTTTTTTGTTAAATACAGTAGATCAATTAGTCTGTGCAGCTGTGCATGTAATCCCAAGTAATTTTATAAGCAGAAGTAGACTGCTGAAAGGACAGCTGTAAAAAAAATTCTTAAAGTCTTTCTTTGTGTCTTCCCATCAGTGTACCAGAGAGTCATAAGCACAATTCATGGAAACATGGGCTTTCCAAAGCTGTGCCCTTTTAAGTTGTACCTGCTGTTCTGTTAGCAAGCAGGAGTACATACGTCAGACTCCCTTACCTTTGGGTGGGAAGGCTGTAGATGAACAGGAACTCTATAACACCATATAGTCAGAGGTTTCAATTGCCAGGATTGTTGCATCTAACAACAATAATGAGGGGGACAAAAAGGTATAATCTATTCTGGTAGTAATGGTACCTATAAAGTATGACTTCCTGAACTATGCAGCATAAAATATGCATCATGTAACCCTGTAGTAGTGACTTTATTGATTAAGAAGTTTGAGTCACAATAGACTTTCTTTTTCTGTCTGACCTCTGCAACCAAGAGAATGGAACAATTGAAAACTCCTTTTAAAACCATGGTCCTAGAGGTAGGTAAACAAGGACAATGTTCTTTAAATACTGCACATCTACTTGCACAGCTTCTGTCTGTGGTTCATACATGTTAAAAACCTGAAAATGCTGCCCCCCAGTTTATTTCAATCATTAATACCTTGCCAGGGTAATTAGCCACCAACCTTGTAAGATGCCAGTCGGTACCCCATAACAAAGTTCTCTCTCTCCATCATGCATGTCTTCCCCAAGAGACCAAAATGAAGGACCTTCCATTCATTGTGCCTGTACCCCAGAAGTTTCAAATCTGGTCTTTAATCTAGTATCCTACATAGGTGAACATTTAAATTAGCAGAGGGGGTGGCGGAAGGAAGCAGGAAGACTTAGACTGTCCCCCATGCTAGCTGAAGTAGTCAGTAGGGAGAACTATAAAGGGTAGCAAATCCCCAAGGGTATCTGATAACAAAAAAAAACAAAATGGTAGGTATGATTAGGGATGGAAATGAGGACAGAATGAGAACAGAATGGGTAAGGAAAGAAGGCAAAAGGGAAAAGGGGGGTTGGTAAGCAGGGTGGTAGCAGTATGTGGAAGGCCATGTGTGCAAATGCTAGAAGTCTGTCTGAGAAATAAGATCCCTGACCTAGTGGCCATTATGACCCAGACTAATCTAGACATTATCGCCATTACGGAGTCATGGTGCAATGAGAGCCATGACTGGGATTTAGCCATACCAGAATATACAGTATGCTGTTTAGGAAGGACAGCGTGTGTAAGAAAGGGGAAGGAATTGCTCTTTACTTAAAGGATAGCATAACAGCAACAGATATGCAGGGAACACAGGGTTCATAGATTCATAGGTTCATAGAACGTTGGGTCACAGAAAAAAATCTGTCATTTATAGTCAAGCGCTTCAGTATCACAATCTCTGTTCAAATGAGGAAGACAGAGACACACATTTGACTATGTTGAAAAGCACCTGTATTGAGTACGGACACTCTTCCAGAGAAATTGACAGAGCAGTGTAAAGTGCAACACAGGTACCAAGGGAACAACTACTGCAATATAAGGAAATATAAGGAAAGGACCATGACCACTACCAATAGAATGCCCTTAGTAGTCACATATCATCCTGACCTTGAACTTCTACATAAGATTATTAAAGACCTCCACCCACTTATTAGTGAGGACAAAACTCTTAATTGTATTTTTCAAGAACTACCACTACTATCTTTTAAACAACCACCTAATTTAGACAATCTGATTATTAGGAGTCAACTTAAACCAGAACAGAATACCATGACATCATGTGGTACACAACCGTGTCATCAACTCAGATGTAAGACTTGTAAGTTCATTTCCACTTCAGATTGTGTGGTTACATCACAAAACAGACAATTCAGGATACTGGGGAATTATACATGTACATCAAGTAATGTTGTTTATTTCATTCAAAATGCAAGGAATGTCCTTGCACAGGTTATGTGGGGGAGACAAAGCAACAACTCTGCACTAAAATGAATTCACACAGGCATACTATTAATATGAAGATGACTGACAAACCAGTGGTGCAACACTTCTCCCAGGATGGCCACTCAATCTCAGATATGACTGTGATTGTCTTAAAAGGTAGAGCTGTGCAGAATATAAAATTCCACCCACGGAACGCCCGTAGAATGACCATTCCAATTCCATGGAATTTCACAGAATGTTTGTGATAATTCTGCAGAATTTCACAAAATTTTAAATTTCAGTTATTTCACTATATTTTAAAAGTACATGTCCCTATAACACTGAATTTGGAATGTAAACAGTACCCTATGCCTTACAAGAGTGTTCCAAATTTCAGAGCTGTAGATTGACTTAGGTAAAGTTAGGGGTGACCAAACATTTAATCAAAATTTAATGTTCAGTTATTTTGAGATAATTTATAAATTTCTCATCCAAATTCCTCCACAATATCAGGATTTGGAGAAGCACCTAGAATGCTTATATGTACCATATTTTAAGTCTCAGTTCTCAATGGGAGCTGAGTTATAGGTAGCCAAATATTTTGCCAACATTTGGATTTCTGTAATTTTAGTATAATATTGATAGTATTCATTGAAATGTTACAAAAATTAACAGGTATACAGGGGAGCACTGCATTTGTATATGTGCATAGTTTCAAATTTCTAGCCTGTAATGGGACTGAGCTACAGCCTGCCAAACATGTTGCTAAAATTTAAATTTCAGTTAGTTCCCTCTAATTTTAAAACTGCATATCAAATTTAACCAGAGTTGAAACATTTAAACTACTATACCACATGGCCATTTCTGAAAAAACTTCATATTTTCAGCTTTAAATGGGATTGAATTAAAAATAGTCAAACTTTCACAACATTTAAAAATTTAATTTTGCAAGAATGTAAACTACAAATTTATAAACCCCTGAAACTTTAAAACTAGAGAATGCAATACCATTAAATTTGGTAGGTTCTTAAACCTTACAAGGAGACTGTGTGTGCCAATTTAATTAATTGCTTGCTGTGAGAAACTGCAAAATAATATAAGTATTTAAAGTCAGATCCCATGAGTTTTTGTGAAACTTGTAGAATTTCATGAAAAATTCAATAAAACTGGAATTTTCTAATTTCACTCAGCCTTATCTGGGGATTCTAATTAGAGGATAGGGGTATAAGAAGCAGGTGGCACAGGGGGTCACCAGGTTCTGGAGTTAGATGCATAGTTTTACCAAGAAATGGACAGCTGAGCTGGGCAGCACAGCAGTGGTAGACTCCCCAGGTTAGAGCAAGAAAGCACAGAGTATCAACAATTCTAACCTGAATGCAGAATATTTACGGATCACATCCAGTAAATTTATGATCTGGGGAGCCTGGTGTACTGTAGATGCAAGTCTAGGACTTAGAGGTACTCAAAAAGATGTAGTGGGGGAAGACAATGTCTTGTGTAGCAGGAAGAAAGAATTCTGGCTATTCTAACAGGGTCAGTTGATAGGAAAAGGAGTAGGTGACTCACGTTTTAAGGGGGTTTGTCACTGTAAAGAACAAAGAGGATATCAGTGGGATCAGTAGTTTTACTGAGTCAATCTGGTTATGCCAAAAGAGAAGGGGGGAATTTACCCATAGAGGAACAGCAGGACTGCAAAAATCTCAGCCCAGCTTATCAAATGAAGTAGTGATATGTGCATTGTTAATGTTAATTTCCACAAAAAAAATTCTGGATGCTTCTTCTACTGTATATGCGATCATAAATATGTGCAGAAATGTTACTAAAAATTTTTTTCATTTCATTTATTTTATACTGAAAATTCTGTGAGCAAAAAATGCCCATTTTCACAGATGTCCAGTGACAATAACAATACAAAGTAAATATAAAAACCAACAATTTAACATAAACAAAACAAAATATAACATATAATAACATAATCAAAACATTAAACACAATTACAAACAACCTCAGAAAAAGATTTTTGTTCGAGTAAACCCTTAAAACCTGATACAGTACAACAGACAGTTATATTATTTGGTAATTGATCATACTGTCTAATCAATTAAAACTGTATCGAATTCTGCATAAAATTAGTTCTAATCTGAGGTAGTTTAAACACCTTTCTAATACTAGTTCTAGGTGAAATAGTAGACACGGAGATGGGGAACAAACTAGCGACACTGTCTGGCATAAGACCTATTTGAATCTTATGCAAAAAAGTTAAAGATCTAAGATTAAAAAAAGCACTAAGAGGTAAACAACCTGATTTCTCATTAAAGATGCAATGATGAGTGGACCTAGGTAAACAGGTAATGAAACGTAATATACTGTAATATGTAGTTTTGAGTTTAACATTTTCACAGAAGAACAAGAATAAACAATAGAGCCATATCTCAGTAAGGAAAACAGAAAACTGTTTGCCAGGAGGGTGCTGTTGCAGGGTTAAGAAATATCCTAATATGGAATAACAAACCTAGATGCTGATGTAGTTATCATTATCATTATAGTTATTGTGGTTATCATAACATCACTGAAACCTGGTGTAATGATAACCACGACTGGGAGCTGGCCATACCTGGCTACAACATATTCAGAAGAGACAGGGCAGGCAGGAAGGGAGGAGGAGTGGCACTGTATGTGAAAAATGACATAAGGGCCACAGAGATCCAGGAGGAACAAAATGGGGGAGAGATACTGTGGGTTAAGCTAGAAAGGAAAATGAGGCCAGCCATCCGCACAGGTGTGGTCTATAGACCACCAGCCCAGGAGGAAGAAACAGATAGGGAGCTGATGCTAGCCATCCAGAGGATGGCAGACAAGGGTGAGGTAGTACTGGTTGGAGACTTCAATATTCCAGACGTGGACTGGAGCATACCAGCAGCAGCATCAACTAGGAGCAGATTTATCCTGGACTCCCTTCAGGGTGCCTTCCTCAAGCAACTGGTCATGGAACCAACTCAGCAGAAGGCAATACTGGACCTTGTGCTCACAAACAGGGACAGTGTGATGGGGTTAAGAGTGGGGGAGCACCTGGGGAACAGTGACCACCAGTCACTGTGGTTTGAAATCACAGAAAGAGCAGAACCAAACCACACAAAAACACGTATCCTGGATTTTAGAGGGGCAAACTTTGAGAAAATGGGGAGATACTTGAAAGAGGCATTAAGGGGAATGGGGCAGGAATCAGGGGTTGAGGAACAGTGGGAAGTATTTAAAATGGGGATTACAACAACAACAGAATTATGTATTAAGCAGGTTAGCAAGAGGAAAAGGAAGAGGAGACCATTATGGTTTTCCAAAGAGGTAGCAAAGAAAGTGAAAGCCAGAAAGATTGCATTCAGGTAATACAAAAAGACACAGACAGAAGGGGATAGGGAGAAGTACCAGGAGAAGCAAAGGGAGGCAGGGAGGTCAGTAAGGGAAGCCAAAGCTCAGACAGAAGAACACATTGCAAAATCAGTGGGTAGAGGGACAAAACCTTTTACAGGTACATAAGTGAAAAAAGAAAAGGCAAAGGAGGATAGTGAGACTGAAGGGGAGGATAGGGCTGTGTAGGAGTACAACAGTAAAAGCTGACATATGAACAGGTATTTCTGCTCAGTCTTTACTGAGGAAGAGGAGGGTAATGGGTCTGAATGGAGTACAAGGAGTGAGAATGGTGCAGAAATGGACACAAGTCCCTTTACACGAAAGGGTCCTGAAGGAACTGGAAGTAATGAGTTGATAAAGCAATGAGGGCCAGATGGGGTGCCCAGGGTCCTTAAGAACTAAGAGAGGTGGTGGCTGAACCCTTGCTATCCTGTTTACCCGATCACTAGAAACAGGAGGTACCCAAAGACTGGAGGATAGCAGATGTAGTCCCCTTATACAAAAGTGGGAACAAAGAGGAAGTGGGAACTACAGACCAGTCAGCCTCACCTCGGTAGTGGGAAAGATCATGGAAGCACTACTGAAGGAGAGATTGGTGGAACATCTAGTTGTCAATGGACTACAGGACCCAAGGCAGCATGGTTTCACCAGGGAAGGTCATGTCAGATCAACCTCATTGAATTTTTTGACTGGGTGACTAGGAGGTGGATCAGGAGGGCAGTGGACATGGCCTATCTGGACTTCAGAAAGGCCTTTGACACTGTGCCACATAGAAGACTATTGCACAAACTGGGAATATGGGTGTGGGCAGGACAGTAGTGCGGTGGGTAGGTAACTGGCTGGGCAGCAGGACACAGAGGGTGGTGGTAATGGCTGTCACTCCACAGAGGAAGAGTGACCAGTGGGGTACCACAGGGATCAGTGCTGGGACCGTACTATTCAATATCTTCATCAGTGACATTGTGCAGGACCTAGAAGGCAGAATTTCACTGTTCGATGATGACACAAGCTCTGTAACAGAGTAGACACACCAGAGGGTGTAGAGAATGAGAAGGACCTGCAGAAACTTGAAGAATGGTCAGGGTTTGGCAGTTGAAATTCAATGCAAGGAAGTGCAAGATAATGCATATGGGGCACAAAACCCTGGCACAATATATCAGTTGGGGGTGAGGATATAGCATGCACCAAGCAGGAAAGGGATCTTGGAGTTATCATCTCTGATGACCTCAAGGCAGGGAAACAGTGTGACAAGGCAGCAGGTAAAGCAAATAGGATGCTGGGATGCATGAGGCAGGGGCATCACCAGCAGGAAAAGGGAGGTCATAATTCCACTATACAAGACACTAGTGAGGCCGCACCTGGAGTACACTGTGCAATTCTGGAGACCTTACCTACGTAAGGACATAGACAGGGTAGAGAAGGTTCAGAGGAGGCAACAAAGATGGTGCATGGATTGCATCACAAGTCCTATGAGGACAGGTTGAAGGCACTGAACATGTACTCCCTGGAGGAGAGGAGGGAGAGGGATATGATAGAGACATACAAGTATTTTACAGGGAGGAACAGGTGCAGGAATGCACTATTTTAAGCGAAAAGATGTTCCAGGACTAGAGGGCATGGGATGAAGTTGGAGGGAGGATGAATCAAAGGAAACGTGAGGAAGAATTTCTTCACAGAACGGGTGGTGGACAAGTGGAACACCCTGCCAGAGGAAGTGGTGGGGGCTGAAACAATCACGGGATTTAAGAATGCATGGGATAGACATAAAGGAATTCTGGAGGTCAGGGGTAAGGGCCAACAGACTTCCTGGAAAACATAAACTGAACTTACAAACTTAAATGGGCAGACTGGGTGGGCCATAGGCCCTTATCTGCCGACACTGTCTATGTATCTATGTAAGCGAGCAATTAAAGATACCAATATGCTAATCAAACGTTAGATGCTGATCCAACATAAGGCCCAGGTACTTACTGTAAACCCTTTCAATAGAGTTGCCAGATTTATCATAATGTATGGTAAGTGCCCATTAACCATCATAATCAGCAGTCACATAGCTTTGTTATGCACTGTTAAGAATTTTAAAAGTTGTTAACCACACTTCGGAACTTCCAAACAATGGCATAACAAAAAAAATGCATCATGGTTCCATAATTCTCACACATAGAATGCAAACAGTGTTTTTTTGACCATACACTATAAAAGATGATGGCTAGAGATCGGGTGACAACCATGCTGAAAGCACCTCTCATGGTTGCTAGGGCTACAGTAAACCTCTCGAGCTGCGCTCTCGAGGTTTACCATGTTGCCCTAGCAACCACTCAAGGTGATTACAGCATGGTTATCACCCAATCCCCAGCCATTATCCTCTATATTAAGCTTGAAATCATTATTAAATTGGTTCCTATAATCAGAAAAATCAAAAATTTAGTTTTAACAGAAGTAAGTGTTAATCTATGTTGTATAAACCAGGAGTGTAAGGCAACAAAGTCCCTCTGGAGATTTTCCTGTAACTTTTCAACAACAGTACCACTGCAAAATAATACAGCATCATCAGCAAATAAAATAATTTCTGTGTCAGTACAAATTTCAGGTAAAGTATTAACAAACAAAGAAAACAACAAGGGTCCTAAAATGGACCCCTGTGGAACCCCATATTTTATTAAATTTTCATGAGACAAGGAACCACCGACAAGAGTTCTTTGTGTTCTATCACTCAAGTAGTGGCCAAACCACCAGATCACTTCCACCGAAAAATTAACCCTTAACATCATTCTCATCAAGACATCATGATCAACAAGATCAAATGCCTTGGTGAGGTCCATGAAGGCCGCAGCCACCATACCACCACCATCAATGGCAGTACGGGCACAGCCAGTGAACCTCATCAAGGCAGTCTCAGTGTCATGACCCACCCTGAATCCATGTTGGGCAGGGGTCCAAAGATTATATTTCCCCATGTACTCATTTATTTGATCACTAATAATTCTTTCCAATACTTTGGACAAGGGGGCAACAAGTGATATAGGACGATAGTTATTCGAGTCCATTTTTACACCTGTTTTGAAAATAGGCTTAACTGTAGCACACTTAACCAAGCAAGTGGAAAAACACCATGGCAAAGAGAATAGTTAAACAATTTTGTAATGAAAGGGACAATAGAATAAGCAACTTTTTTAAGAATCCGAAAGACAACAAAATCAGGACCAAGATAAGGATGGGGACTCATTTTAGCCAAATAATAAAAAACATCTTCAGGCATTAAAGCATGAAAATAAAATTTAGGAGCAAGACACCCCTCACCCTGAACTATTCCATGTTAATTAATGATACCTGGGTCGAGTGGGCCACTTGATCTATACTTATCCAGATAGGAAAAGTGTAAATTGAACAACTGAGCCACTTGTAAGGAATCACTAATTGAACAACCCTCAGACTCAATAATAATAGAGTCAATCTTTTTTCCCTTGTCCAACAATGAATTCAAGGCATTCCAAGTAGCTTTCGAGTTTCCTTGTTCGGAACTTAATCTGGCCCTATAGTAATTAACTTTAGTTTTGCGAACTTCATTCTTACATTGATTAAGCATAAATTTATAGGCCTGGAGGTTGTCAATAGTTTTTTTTTTTATGATATTTAGACCATAGCTTATTCCTATTTCTGAACATCTTCAGGAGTTTGGGAGTGATCCATTCTTTAGTTTCACCCCTAAGTCTAACCTTCTTAAGGGGCAAGAGCTCATCATATATTGCTATACATTGAGTACAAAAAGATTTGAAAGCAATGTCAATATCATTTATGTCATCCAAAAAAGACCAATCACCAGCCTCAATGGCTGAGACAAAAGCACGAACATCCATTTCCCTAACTGTATGATAGTTAAGCATTCTAGGTAAATGCTTATTTGTTTTGGCTGACCAATTACAAAAAATGGCACTGTGATCACTAGAACTGTCTGGTAACACACCTGAGACACAAACTTGAGTTGTATCATTGGTTAAAAGCCAATCCAGAATTGATTCATAATTTGTATGCAAATTAACACGAGTTGTTTCCATAGTCATTTGAAAAAGCCCTAACTCAGTTATTAAGTTCTCAGCATCAATTGCTTGGTTGAATTCCCAATTAAGATTGAAATCTACTAGAATTAACCTGTCTCTATTTGTTGGCAGGTCACCCCAGTTAGAAAGAAAGGACTCAGGTTCAGTTGTTTGGTTACCTGGTGGTATGTCTACATCACTGATAGTGATCAGCTTATTTCCACCTAGTTCAATATCAATGGACAGTGATTCAAATTAAGGGTCATTAAATTCTAATGGATGTTGTAGATATTTTAAATAATCAATTACATAGAACATGCAACCCCCCCCCTGCCATTTTTCCAACTCTATCCTTCCTTATTACAGAGTATCCAGGTATAAGAATTTCATCATTGCTTATTTTATCATTTAACCAAGTCTCGGTTAGGGCTATAATATCAAATTTATTTTCAATAACCCAGCTTTCAAACAGATTCATTTTTGGTAATAAATTTTGAATATTCAAATGAACAAACTGAATAAAAATTAAAACTGCTTTACCAATTTATCCAGTTGTATTAGACACCAGGATACACTGACTATGGATATGCATGTCAAATGTTTACTCTATGCATGCAAGAGCAGAGAAGTTACAAACATCCATATGTCTGATAGTTTTTGCAAAGTTTTGCAAATATTTACATTGTAAAGTTTGGACCCCTTTAACTTAAAAATCTCTTATCTAATTCTGTCCATATTTAAATCATTATATAAGCATTACAAAAAGGTTATCCATGCTCATTTGCACATGTCTAGCTCCAAAGGTGCCTCAGTTATATGCAGATGAAATATTTTCCTGAAATTTCCTGAAAAAAATAAAATAACAGATTTTGAGCACATATAATTTTGAGATGATACATCATATTGTCATGAAATCTGGCACATTGTTAGAACACCTATCATCAAGAAATCTTGCCAAATTTAAGATCCCTGACCAAATAGATGGTTAAAGTATATGCAGATAAATATGTTCATGAAAATTAGCACAAACAATAAAATGACAACATTTGAGAACCTATAATTTTCAAACTATCCATCCATATTTCATCACATTTGGCACATTACTGACCATTGGCCTAAAGAGTATACTTTCCAAATTTCAGAGCTCTAGCTTGAAGGTCACTTGAGTTGTAGCCAAATTACTAAATTTTAAATATTCTGCAACATTCCGATGAAATGCTGTGAACCTTCATGGCATTTTGTGAAATTTCATCGCAATTCCATGGAAATTCCACAGCTGTATTAAACAGGCATTTCAACACTACACAAAAGAGATGGGCTTCTGAAATCAGACTTATTTTACTTGTTAATCTGGTGGAAGATGGCATGAACATTGATTTGGGGTATATGACACATTATTCCACTTAAACTTACACAGACCTTTACTTCAAAGGATGGACATAAATACTTCAGTTTGTCAGCAGGCCTTTGATATTTTTTGTTTATATTTATAGAGTCCCATTTATCTGATTATCTACATGTTGGCTTCTCACCTTAGCACTGTGTGAATGTGTGTGTGTGGGGGGGTGTGTGGCATGAGTTAATTTTATGTGGGTGTTTTTTTTAGTGGATTTAGTGGGTGTTTTCATTGTGGTGATATTGAGGTAGGCTTTTATTCAAACAAAGGATATAATGGTGTTACAGTGGCTAGGACTCTTAGTTCACATATATAGTGAATATTTACTTCCTTCTACTAGTTGTCTGTGGTTGGATTACATACTGTCACATTTTTAAATCCTGTACATATTAGAATGCATAACTCATTTACTAGGGGGTTCATAAAAGGTTTCATTCCTTTGGGTAAATAGTGCAATGATTGGAGTGAATGATGGTGTATTGGGACCCTTGTACATATATCTCCTTCTAACTAGGGTGGCAGGGGATTTAATTCCTATGAGTTTTTATTTAGATTCCTTAGACTGTTTCTGTACATGTTTTATTATACACTGACACTTTATTGAAATCTGTACATATTAGGCTCATGATCTCAATTTCTTGATGGTCCTTGACATGTAGTTTTTTTTTAATTTGGCATTTATACTTACAATTGATATTATCATGTATACATTCCTGTTACAACACTGAAGGCCTTAAAGTTTATAGAATATATTAACTAGCTGAGAGTATAGTTGGGAAATTGTCTCCAGCTAAGTTCTACATTACATTATGAGTGAAATATTTGCTCACTTTGAGTAAACTTTACTTTAAACCCTCTGTATGCCATATATGCATAATTTATGCTTGTTTTATTTTTGGAGTTGGTTTTAACTTGCAATTATGTCACATTTTAGCATGTATTTATTACCCACATGTTTGCCTTTCATTGCCTGTGTTCTTTAACACACAAGGACACTTGCAATTAAAATTGAAAAGCTCTTCAGCTTACATGTAATTAAGGGAGCATAGTATCCTAAGGTTTTGTTTTCATTAGACTGTTTCCTTGAAACATACTGAGACATTTTAAAATTTATGTGAGGAGAATACTCTGCTTGTTGCTATCTTCTGATAACCTTTGGCCTTCAGGGGATTTTCAGCTAAAAACATACTGGTGTTATTTAGCTTCTCTGACATAATCTTCAATTATGTTTTTAATGAATATGTTAAACCAACAAGAATTATTTGTATTTTTTATCCTTTATCTGGGTGTTAATAGTATGGGATTTTCTAAATAACTGTCATAAAGCTTCTCAAGAAGGACTTGGTTGGTCTGAAAGCTAGAGCAGTTTGTTCTTTTATTGTAACATCTATGTTGTCCAATAAAAGGTATCAAACTATTTGCTTCTGGTTATGTAGATTGGAGCATCCCAGCTGCAGCTTCAGGTAGGAACAGGGACATCTTGGACTCCCTATAGGGGGCATTCTACAGGCAACTAGTAGAGGAGCACAATCATGAAGGAGCAATATTGGACCTTGTGCTCACCAATGGGGACAGTATTGCAGATGTCAAGGTGGGTGGCCACCTGGGGAGCAGTGATCACTGTACAGTTTGGTTCAATGTAAGAACTGTGTCAGAAGTGAACCACACAAAGGCAAAGGTCCTGGATTTCAGGAGTGCCAATTATACATTGGTGGGAGAATGCCTCAAGGATGCCTTGGCAGGCTGGGAGGGCTAGGGAGGAGTCCAGGAACAGTGGGTGAAGCTAAAAGGGGCTATACTGAAGGCAGCAAACTTTGTGCCAAGAAAGCAAAAGGAAAAGGAAACTGCTATGGTTCACAAAAGAGTTGGCTGGGAAGGTAAGGACAAAAAAGCTAGCATTCAGGAGGTATAAGGAGACACAGCAGGAGGAGAATAGATAGGCATATCAAGAGAAGCAGAAGCAGGCAGGGAAAGCAGTCAGGAGTGCAAATGTGCAAACAGAGGAAAAGATAGCACAGGCAGTAAAGAAAGGGGACACGATATTTTTCAGGTATGTTAGCAAAATTTTAATCTGGTTCAAGGTCAGTTGGCATTCATCTGTATCCCCTTCCCCTGGGTTGTGCCTAAAAATAGGAAGGATTTGTCTAGTGCACTTACCCATCAACAAAAACTAAATAAATAAATAAAAGGAGAGAGACCGGGGAGGGACTTTAAGGCTAGGGAGGGACAGGCGAGACAGTGTGGAAGGGAACAAGGAAAAAGCAGACAACCTGAGCAACTATTTTTGTTCAGTTTTCACAAATGAAAGGGAGGGTGAGGGACCACAGATCTGTGTCTGGGGAATCAAAGGAAGGGGTGTAGACACTAGTCTACTTAGAGAGGAGAGTCCTGAAAGCACTTTCAAATCATAAGGTGGACAAGACAATGGGGCCTGATGGGATACATCAACAGTTTTTTGAGGGAGCTCAGAGAGGTGCTGACTGCACCTCTGACAGTCCTATTCAACCACTCACTGGAAACAGAAGTGGTCCTGGAGGACTGGAGATGGGAAGATGTAGTACCACATCACAAAAGTGTGAGCAGGGAGTGTAATATATTATGTGCCTGGGGAGGGAGACTCAGTTACAGCTTGTATGTTCAGTGACCATCTTTATTCTCCTCAGGGATAGTGAACTCACATAAAGAAAATCCCACTGGGCATGACAGGAACTTATACCTTAAATAGGACTATAAATATCCATATGTATAAACTACAGCTCTAATGGTGTTCCTTAGCCTTCCTACCATATAAATATCTATATGCACTGTACATAGGTCCATACTACCATACATGTCCATGTATATACTACACTCCTCCTCTTTAGACAGAAATGTGTCTAAAGTACTTCAACAGTAACATTTCTTAACTTCCAGGCCAACGTTGACTATTCAGTACCCAAAAACAATTTCAGGAAATTGTTCTGCCCCTTGGGTAGAACTTGTCACTAACTAAGTAACAGTACAAGTAAGAGTTCAGTTGCACAGAGGTACAGGTTCAGTACATGACTTTAAAGGTCAAGTCTTTGTGATGGTCTTCCATGCCTAATGGGATATCTGCAGGCTGGAACAACTGCTGCTGGTGAAACAGATGTTTCATTATCATTTGATGCCGGCTCAGTGGAACTTCATGGGCAGGAGCAAAGTCCTCTGTGTCACTGTCCTCATCTGAAGTGGCATCTTCTGCTGTATTTGCTGGAACCTTGGGATACAGCAGGTGATCCACATGTATGTGAACAAGTCAATGTCCCATGGGAGCTGCATAAGTCAAAGGTCCACATGTTTCAGTCACCATCCCAGGAATCCAAGAAAACTTGGGATGTCTACAGTCTTGAACCAGCACCCTCTCCCCACAATGAAAAATTCATACTAGCTTGACTGACTTGTCATGACCCTTTTGCTGTTGTAGTTGATGCTTTGCAACAGTATTGGCCAAGTCTGGCTTGAGCAATGACAAACAGGTACGAGACTGATGTTTGAGAGACTGCTCAGCAGTTATTCGCTCTGTGACTATGTGAAGAGTATTTCTGTAAGTGAACAGGAAACAAGCCAACCTTTGAGCTGTAAGTACTTGCTCTGAATCTAGTTTATTCCAAGCTTTTTTGAATGTCTGTACAGCTCTTTTGGCTGCAGCATTGGATGCTGGACAGTAAGGTGGAGTCAAAATATGTTGGATGCCATTCTGCTTTAAGAACAGTTTGAAACCATGGGAAGAAAACTGGGGACCATTGTCCTACACTAACTCCCGTAGTAGGCCATAAGAGGCAGCACGTTGTCTCAGAAGGTTTACAGTCTTGTCAGTCATCATGACTTGTGTAGGCAATACTTCCAGCCATTTGGAGTGGGCAATAATTACTACTAGGAAATGCTGTTTGTCCACTCCAGCATAGTCAACATGGATGTGCTCCCAAGGCATGGTAGCCCAGGAGCAGGGATGCAGTTGAGGGCTGTTTGCAGACAGCTGCACATGGCACAGATTGGTTAACAAGATGCTGGATATCTTGGTCAAGTCCTGGCCACCTCTGGCCAGTGCCTTCATTTGAGAGACTCCAGGATGCCTGTCATGTAAGTCACAAAGTAATCTCTTGCAGAATTTTGGAGGCATCACAACTTGAGTTCCCCACCACAGTGCACAGTGAGGAAAGGCTGAGAGGGGAGAGGCTGCATGCTGATGTTCACAGAGAGAGAGAGAGAGAGAGAGCGAGAGCACAGCAGGAATTTGGAAAAGTTTTAAATCTACTTATGTAAGGTAGCTCACTGTTGCCTTATTTCTGGGTTGCATTTTGTTGTTTTAGAAGTTCTAAATTCTTACCAGACCATCTTGTGCTGTTGGTGTTTTGGCATCCCATCTACTGGTGTTCATTTCTCTCCCCACAGGCAGTAGCAGTCCATGGTGGAGGAATCTTTTCCTGAGGAGGAGTGGAGGAGTCCCATGGGGGACTGGTGACTGCAGCCATCCGAAATGTCAAGGAGGATCATGGAATTGGTACCGTGAAGTACTGTCAAGTGAGGGGATAACTAAGCTGGAATTGAGAACTGCAGGGAGCTAAGAACTGGAGTTTGGAAGTCAGAAGTTGGAGTTTGATGTCAGCCAGCCTGGTGTGAGGCCTACCCCAGAGTATGGAGGAATTTGTGGCTTTGGGTTAGCGATTCCCATGTACGGAAGTATATGTACTGAACGCTGTCATTTTGACTGTGCAAAATTCAAGACAATATAAATAAAACACTTTTGATAAGAGTGCTGAAGCAGGGAAAAGTGAATAATCTTGCCTTACTGTTTTTCTAACAGTGTACTTTTCCACCCCGCCACCTTATAATTTTTTCAATCCCACTTTATTTATTTTCTTAGGGAGTATATTTTACGTGTATACTTATAATATTTTAATATACCTGTAATACACTTTGAAATGTTCTTAAATTTGGCACTGTCAGTGTTCACTGATAGCACATGACCACTGTCATGCAGCTATATAGTGTATGTACTGGCGTCTTGTGTAGTAAAAGCCATTCTGCTTTGCCTGACACCAGAGTGGTGTCTTCTGTCTTTTGGATGAGAGATTCTTTAAGTTGTAAGTTTTTTTCTCCTGACATTGACACCATTTTAAGTTTTTAGCTTCCTAGACATTTGCTAAGTATGGTGGCTTGTCTTTTTTAGGCAATTGTATCACCAGATAGAAAGCCTATGCTTATGCAGTGGCTACTATTGGGATTTGCTGAGCTTTCATTATAAGGATATTTGGTGAAGGGCAAGAGTGTTTTGAGCTGATGTTTCTAGCTATAATCCTCTTAATAAACCCATTTATGGGTTTACTGATGTAAGCATTTTACGTTTTTGCCTTCCTTTTTTTTAATTGAATTTATCACTTGCTTCCTAATTTCTGTTTATACTGAAGTTTATAGTATTTGGATTGTTATACCAAATAGTAAAGCTTATGATAAGCTTTTACTTTTATTTTTGACCCCTAGCCCTATAACCTATAATTCTGGAACTGTTGTGAGACCTTGGCCTTGAAAGGTGACAAAAGAAATTGAGCGCTGGTGTATCAAAAGTGCTCCTGGAGTGACAGAAGGAAGATGATACAAAGCCCAGTCCTTACTTTCTGGTTGGATTTGGCATTTGTTTCTGCACATCTTTGTCTTTGGATATTTGCTATTTGAAAAAAACTAATTGGGTGTTAATTATTATCTAAGCTGAGCTATCTCTATATATTTATATCAGATTGTATTTGAAGCCTACACATACATAGCAGTTTGGGATTCCTGCAACTTGTAGTTATTAAGCGTTTCTGTGTATTTCACTATATTTCAAAATGGCAGAGAATTGTGTAACCATAGACTTAGAAAAAAAAAACCACACATGATGCTTTCAAGGAGGCTATGAAATGAAGAAATGATAGAATAGTTAAAGCTGACTGTAAAACATAAAAGGGTGGGAAAAGCAAAAAAATCACTGACTATCTGGGCACAATTGGAACAAAAAAAGTAGTTTCACCTAGGACATCTCTCCTAGGGCAATTACTAATACTTACATATTGTATTTGAGAAAGATGACATCATTCCTGAGAGCTCATCTGATGATTATATGCTCAAGAGAATTAAGGCATTGGAAACCCAGAATGAATCCTTAAAGGAATTGTTATCCAATATACTGTAAATGGTGGGATAGTAATACATGATAAAGGTCCAGAAAAAGGTGAAGAGCAAGAGAAAAATTGAACACAAAATGGTGGTTATCTGACTGATTTTGATAGATTCATTACCCCATTTATGAATAGACGGAAAACAGTAGCTGCAGAGGGTAGCTGTAATGAACCTGTAAATGTCCAAGTACATGCAGAAACATTGATTCAATCACAGAGTAATCCAAATCAAATGTTACCAGATGATTATAATGTACAGGCTAATATACTAACTAGCAAGCAACTATCAGAAATGAAAATGGTCCTTGTTTGTACCAATTTATCAATGGAAGCAATAATGAAAGAAATAGAAAATCAGAAAAAGCAGTTGGAGGAACTCAAAATGGTTGTGAGTGATGCAATAAAAAATAAAGAGATACAGAAAAGTATAAAAATCATTACAAAAGAAATATCAGAGAAAGAATATAAAGAAATACAGGAGTGTAGACAAAAAAAAATAAGACAGGGAAAAACCGAAAAACTAGTTGGGAATAAAAATAAGGGAAAGGCTAATAAAGTTAATAAGTTTAAGGATAAAGAAATTCAGACTATGCCATATCAAAAAGAAAATGTCAAAGAGAAGGAAATTTGTCTCAGAACAGAACACCCTGGAATTTGCAAAAGCTATAAACAAGATTGTAGAAAGAACTTTCAGGAACTGAAACTTCATACTAACTATTTTAAGGTCATTCCAAAAGCAAAAAGTGAGACACCCTTTTTGCTACAAATATGAGTTTATAACAAAATTAAGAGTCAATTAAAATTTAGACTACTGTGGCAGGATCTGGTTTCAGTCTATAGATACAGAGCATTACCAGATAAGGAATTTGTGTCTCGTTGTAAAAAAATATATGGTAAGACAGGAAATACTGAAAATAAAAAATGAGGTTGAAAAAATGGGTGTTATTCTAGATGAGACATCAAGAAATGTTATTAGTAAGCAATGTTATACTGAACAGAAGAATGAACAACAGTCATGTCATCGGGCACATAAAATAAGAAGTGAACAACAGACTATAGTTAAATATTTAGAGAAACCAGTGGTAATCGAATATGAAATGAAAGGATCACTGGAATATGAGAAGATGATTAGAGGGAAGAAACAAAGAGCTGAAAGGATTACTAGTAATGTAGTACTGGATGACTCAAAAGATGATTTTCATGATGGGAGAAAATGTGATGTAAATCATGAATGTAAATGTGTCTCAAATGTGTCCCTCTATAACCAATTTGAATTGCTGTCACACATGTCAAATAGTTCTGAATCAGATGATTCTATTGTGAAACTTTCAGATAAAATATAAAAAAAAATCAGGCTTCCTTTAAGAAAAGACCAGGGTATCAATATTCTTTCCTGGAATATTGCAGGCAGGGGTAACTGGAAAAACAGATGATGGCTTATTGTATAATGTGTTAAAATCATATGACCACCTATTTTACTACAAGAAACATGGTTGGATTCTAATTCCCACATAGATCCACAGGGGTATAGCCAGTTTACCTTACCTGGAAAAAAGACGATTCTAAAAGGTTGTAATAAAGGGGCCTGATGGTTCTAATTGGTGTTAGACCTAATTGGTGTATTTAAAGGTGGTGTGGGTTATGGGGGGATTTACCACGGTTGACATGGTTTGACCATGAAGCCACAGGCTGAGTGGTCAAATCCTCACCAGCCATGGTAAATCTCCCCATAACCCACACCCAGGTGGTTTATTGTGATTGTATCTTGCTTGCATTTATTTGTGTAACAAAATAACAAAGAAATAATTTTTTTTCATTTTAAATTGTTTTTGTTTGCTTTATTGTTGCATGAGAAAAAATAGGTCTGGATTTCTGTGTTGACAGATGTAGTGGAGTGCCATTGGTTAATGTGTGTTTCTGGGTTTTGACGGGACACAGAGAGATGCTGGAAATGTGTGAACTGTGGCATCCAAATGGGGGGGAGAACACCAGAACAAGGAAAAGCCCAGTTCTGTGGGTTAGGTGATGGCACCTGACCCCCATGCCCACCACTGGATCCACCTCACCTGGCCTTCCAGTTCCTCCACCCAAGCCCCCACCTGCAGCCAGAGTCTAAACTGTAAGACTGCCCAAGAAGAGGGGTGGCCCCACCCTGGAGAGGTTAAGCTGGGGGTGCTGGCTGTAGGGAGGGGGGAGAGAGGAGGCACAGGGTAGAGGGGACCTCAGGTGGGCAGGAACAGGCAGGATGCCTGAGACAGATTCTGCGGGTCATGACTGGAGTGACAAAGAATGGGAAAAATAAAGAAAAATAAAGCACCCTGGTTTGATACAACATGCCATAATTGCAAAAAGTTGCTAAATAAGCTAACATGGTTACATAGGAAGAGCTTAGATATCAACTATAATAAGGGGTTGGTATTACTAAGAAATGAATACAGATCACTTATAAAAAGAAAGAAAGAGGGTCATAACTTGACCCTTTGGTCTCACTTACAGGAAGCTATAAAAAATAAAAATAATCAGGCATTCTGGAAAGTAATATTGACAGCTGAAAACAAATATAAAATGTATATAGAAGTGGTTATTGCAGCAAGTGAATGGACTGGATATTTTGGAAATCTTTATATGGAGACTTTAGATTCTGATTTACAAACTACATTAACAGTAAAGAAACCAATAAATCATGGAAATTATATATGGATGGATCTTTCTGAATTACAAATTGAACATCCAATACTTGCACAAAAAAAGATCAAAGCACCAGGAACGGATGGCATTCCAGTTGAACTTTATCAATACAATATAAAATGGTAGAGCAGTATTTTTTACAAGCTGTTTAAATATATTATTGAAACAGAAGAGATACCAAAATCATGGCAGGTGGCAGAAATAGTATCTCTTCATAAAAAAGGTAATAAAAATATACCATCTAGTTAAAGGCAAGTTGTATTGCAGAATATATCTGCAAAAATATGCATGCATATTCTACTGCAAGAGCTGACTATTTGAGTTACAGAAAATGATATTTTTTTCAACAGACAATTTGGATGTAGGGAGAAGCACTCCACAATGGATTGTATATACTCTATATACTGGATCATCTGATTAGAAAGGTAAATATAGGGAAAATGCCTTTATATTTTGCATTTATAGATATGTCATCAGCCTTCGATGGAGTAAATAGAAACATTTTGTGGAACATTCTAAGTGCCTGGGGTATCAAAAGTAAGTTACTGGTCCTTATTCAGAAATTATGTACTGATACCTATGTTCAAATTAGATATTCTAAAGATCAAAAGTTGACTAATCCATTGAAAGTAAGTAGGGGTGTAAAGCAAGGGTGCTTATTAACACATTTGCTATTTAATACCTATATAGACCAAAGTGTAAATTGATTAGATATGGTGGAAACAGACGCCCTGAGAATTAAGAATTCAAAACTTAATGTAAGTTTATATGCAGATGATATCGTGCAGGTGTCAGATACTGCAAATGGCCTTCAAAAAGCTCTGACCTGTTTTTCTTCAGTCTTAAAAGAGCTACAACTAAAGATAAACATAGATAAAACCAAAATTTAAATTGTGAATAAACCACATAATTTAAATTACCCCTGGAGAATAGATGATACCGATACTGAGATGGTTGACAGTTACCCCATCTTAGTGTTACATTACATACTGTAATAAAAAGATATTGAGATCACATGTAGAAGAAAGCAAGAAAAAGGGTAGGAAACTGGTCTTAGCTATAAACACATTTTCTCAACAATATATTAATTATTCAGCCATTGCTTCATTAAAAACTTATAAAATGAAGCTTAATTCAATTCTGTTGTATGGAGCAGGAGGGTGGGGAAATAGTAAGGATGTAGAAACTCTGGACCCAATACAAAATCTTTATATTAGGCTAACATTAAATTTTCCTCAGTTTATATCAGTAGAATTCCTCTGAGCAGAAACTGGCAATATATCATCATTACAGACAAGTGCAACAATACGACAGTTCAATTACTTTATTAAAATATATAATAATAAGGATGTAAATTCTATTTTATATGAATGTTGAGAAGATAACCTTACTTATGATATAGGAAAAAGGTTATATTTAAAAATTGGTCCCGGATGAAAGAATTAGATATTTTGCTTAAAAAAGATGGGGTTAGTTACTATTGCAAACATGGATTTTAATAGAAGTATAGAAGAGCTGTGTGAAACTGATAGGCAGAATAAAAGATATAGCAAAACAAAATGATATTGGAAGAATCTACCAATCTAATCATTTCCAATTTTATAAAACTTTAAAAAATATACACAAAAGAGAGGCTTGCATATATAAATGTGATGAAAATCTCCATTATAAAACTATAGCTAACCTAAGATTTAATGTGAATATTGGAGTACACAGTGGATTAATGAATTGGAACTTGTATAAAGTGAGGGTAGACTGTAAGGATAATTGCCCAGGAAAATGGAATACAATGCACATCTTGTTGGACTGTACTCATTTGAATAATTTGAGAGATTATTGGTTTAAGCAACATTAAATCAAAATTAATAATATAAAGAAGAAAAATTAAGATTACTTCTAAATACAGAGGATGTTGTGGTTTTGTACAGTATTACAAAATTCATTACTGTAGCACATCGATAATTGAAAATGGGAATTAACTGCTTCTGTATTAGAAGGTTTTTATATAAATATTTTTGTACTGTATTGTATGATGGCTTTTTAATGTAAATTATTTTATGTGTTATACTTCTGTGATATACACTGTTATCTCGGTAAACTTGAAATGTGAACTTGAGCCCCCCACAGGACACAGTCTTGCTCTGTGGACAACTGATCCTTCTCGTCTAAGAAAGGTTGGAGAGTCGGGTCTCTCATGAAGTTGGGTCAACCATTTACTGTGAAATCTAGGACTTTAGAGAGGACAGGATCTCGCTGTGTCTCTGCTGAAACATCCTGTGAACCAATGGGTAATTCCTCAAGATGTGAAAGATGGAATACTGCTCCATCATCTTCCTTCTCTGTAGCATTTTGCATGGCAGTCTTGATAATGCATCTGCATTTGCATGATCATGAGAATGTCTGTATTCAATGTCATAGTCATATGACAACAAAATCAGGGCCCATTGCTGCATTCTTAATACTGCAAGAGGGTATTTTGACCTATATCTGTCAGTAGACGCTTGTGATCTGTTAGTAGAGTGAATTTCTGTCCGTACAAGTACTTATGAAACTTCTAGACACTGAAAATTATACTCAAAGCTTCTTACTCAATCTAAGCATAGTTTCTTTCCCTTGGAGACAAGGTCATGGAAGCAAAAGTGATCAGGTGTTCCTCCTCAGAAGGAAGCACATGAGAGATGATGACCCCCTCTCCATATTGTGCTGCATCGCATGCTAGCCTCAGATATTTGGCAGGGTCATAGTGCACTATACATTTGCTGCTTAGAAGATGCTTCTTGCAAGCCTGGAATGCTTCCTCACACTGTGGTGACAAATTCCATTGAGCTTCTTTCTGAAGCAAGCCATGGAGTGGCTGCAACAATGTGGACAATTGGGCTAAAAACCATCCATAGTAATTCAAGAGTACTATAAATGATCTCAACTATGTCGAATTTGTTGGTGCAGGTGCCTTGACTATAGCATCCATCTTGCTTTCTGTTGGGTGTAGTCCTTGGACGTCAATCTGGTAACCTAAGTACTCAACAGAATTTTGCAGAAATTGGCATTTAGTTAGCTTTACTCTTAGTTCATGCCACTGCAGTCTGGGCAGAACTCATTCCAGGACTGTCAGATGCTCTTCCACTGTGGGTGCTGTTATCAAGATATCATCCATAAAGCATACTACATGGTCCAGTCCATACAGATTCTGGTCCATTGTGTTCTGGAAAATTGCTGGTACTGTGAAAACTCCATATGTTAAGTGATGATACCTGTAAAGTTCCTTGTGGGTGGTGATGGTTAGATACGGTTCCGACTCTGGTTCCAGTTCCAGCTGTTGATATGCAAAAAATAAGTTCAACTTGCTAAACAACCTGCCCACTGAGAGTGTGGCAAACAAGTCCCCTGCATTGGGTAATGGGTCTGGGTCTGAATGTATATAGCAGTTCACTGTAACCTTGCAGTCCCAACACAACCTCACTGCTTTGTCTCATTTCGGTGCCACAATTAGAGAGGTGGCCCAATCACTCCTCTCTACCCATGAGATGATACTATGGCTTTCAAGATGGTCCAGTTCCTTCTCTACAGCTTCCCTTAAAGCATAAGGTACTGGTCGAGGCTTGTGGAAAATTGGAGCAGCTCCTGGTTGCACTTGGATCTTTGCCTTGAAATCCCGGATTGTGCCGTAACCATCCTGGAAAATAGGGCCATGTTTGTCCAATACTTTCTTTAGTGCATCTTGTAATGCTTTGGCCACAGTATTTAGGCTGAAGATCATTTTTCCAGTTCAATTTGATAAGTGTGAGCCAGTCTCTGCCTAGAAATGCAGGTCTTTCTCCTTGTACAACCACCAGAGGCAAGGTCCATGTTTCTCCCTCATAGGTGACTGGTACTTCAATCTCCCCTAGCACAGGGATTGAGTCTCCTGAGTAAGATGAGAGTTGAATATATGATGGTTACAATGGGCACTGCTGAAGTTTCTCTCTGTAGATATGCTCTGGCACAAGAGATACTGAGGCTCTGGTGTCAATCTGCATGCTAACCTGGTGTCCTGCTAGCTCCACTTGGAGGTAAATTTCTGCAGCATTTGCCCATGTTGCATGAACCATGAACAGGCACAACACCTCATCATCTGTTTCAGTGATTGCAGTGCCATTGACATATAATGGAATAGCAGTCTGTGAAGCACATTTGCAGACTTTCAGTATGTGACCCAGTTTTCCTCAAACATAGAAACATAGAATTTGATGGCAGATAAGGACCACTTGGCCCACCCAGTCTGCCCATTTCCCTACCTAATGGATAAGCTGCAGATCCTAGTTAACCAGTAGCCTACTTCTTCCTACCCCAACCCCCTAGAATTGCCTTATGACTGTCCCATGCATGCTTGAATTCCACCACTGTTTTCACCTCCTCTGGAAGGCCGCTCCATGCATCCACAACCCTCTCTGTGAAAAAATACTTCCTTAAATTACCTCTGAGCTGCTCCCCCATCTTCACATTGTGCCCCCTTGTTCTTGCACACCTCTTTTTTTGAAAGATGCTATCCTCTTGGACTTTTTTGATTCCCTTGAGGTACTTGAAAGTTTCTATCATGTCCCCCCTCTCCCTCCTTTCCTCAAGGCTATACATATTAAGCTCCTTAAGTCTCTCTTCTATATGTCTTCTGGTGCAGACCCTGCACCATTTTAGTTGCCCTCCTCTGACAGCTTCCATCCTGTCTATGTCTTTGTGGAGATTGGGTCTCCAGAACTGCATGCAGTACTCAGATGGGGTCTCACCAGCTGTTTGTACAGAGGGATAATAACGTCCTGTTTTCTACTGGTGATGCCTCTCCCTGTGCATCCCAGTATCCCCCAGCCCTTCTTGCTGCCTTCTCACATTGCTTGCCCACCTTTAGATCATCTGATATGACTACCCCAGGTCCCTTTCCATTTTTGTTGTTGTTAGTATCGCACTCCATTGTTGTGTACTCTTCCCTGGGTTTTGTTTCCCAGGTGCATTACCTTGCACTTCTTAGCATTGAATCTAAGCTGCCATACATTTGACCATTCCTCTAACCTTGCCAAGTCCCTTCTCATCCTTTCCACCCCACCTTGTGCATCAACTCTGTTGCAGATCTTTGTGTCATCTGCAGAGACATACTTTTTCTTCCAGTCCCTCTGCAATGTCACTTATAAAGACATTGAAGAGGACCGGTCCTAATACTGAACCTCATGCGACCCGCTAGTAACCCCTTTCTTCAGAGTGGACTCCATTTACTATTACTCTGTGTTCTATTCTCCAGCCAATTCTTTACCCAGGCTGTCATCTTGGGATCCACTCCCAGGCTGGCTAACTTGTATATTAATCTTTGTGTGGACTGTGTCAAATGCCTTGCTAAAGTCTAGGAAGGCCATGTCCACAGCCCCTCCCTGATCTACTACTTTGGTCACCCAGTCAAAGAAATCTATCAGATTTGTCTGGCATGACCTTCCGCTGTGAATCCATGCTGCCTTGGGTTCTGTGCCCTCTGACCTCTAGATACTCAACAATTCTTTCCTTCAGAAGTGATTCCATCATTTTCCCTACCACTGAGGTTAAACTAACAGGTCTGTAGTTTCCTGCTTCTGCCTTGCTCCCACTTTTGTGAAGGGGAATCACATCTGCCCTCCTCCAGTCCTCGGGTACCACCCCATCCTCCCATGATTTGTTAAAGAGTGTAGTCAGTGGTGTCACTAGTTCTATCCTTAGTTCTTTTAGAATTCTGGGATGAATCCCATCAGGCCCCATTGCTTTGTCCACCTTCAGTTTTAAGAGTTCTTTCAGAACCGTTTCTTCTGTAAATGGGCCGGTATCAGCTTCTGTATCCAGAGTGTTTCTACCATTTGTTTTAGGTATCACCCCCTCTTCCTTTGTAAATACTGAGCAAAAATATTTGTTTAGTATCTCTGCCTTTTCACAGTCACCCTCTGCCCATCCTCCCTCCCCCCCCTTTATTAAGCCTCACTATCCCTCCCTTGGTCTTCCTTCGCTCCCTGATGTACCTATAAAAGGTTTTAGCCCCCTTCTTAACTGAGTTGGCTATCTTTTCCTTGGTTTGGGCCTTTGCTGTTCTGACTGCCTTCCAGCTTCTTTTGCTTTAACTGATACAGTTCTCTGTCCTCTCCTTCTGTGATTCCTTGTACTTCCTGAATGCTTTCTTTCTCTTGAACCTTCACTGCCACTTCTTTTGAGAACCATAGTGGTTTCTTACATTGTTTCATTTGTTTATTTGCTTCACACAAAGGCTTGTTACTCTGTGATGGAAGTTTTTATTATTCCCCATTGTTCTTCCACCCCTCCTTCTTGCCCATTTGCTAGTGCATTCCTTAGGCACTCACCCATTTTGGCAAAGTCAGCCCTCCTAAAGTCCAGTACTTTTGCCTTTGTATGGCTTGACTCTATTGCTGTGTTTATTGTGAACCATACTGTTCGATGGTCGCTAGTTCCCAAATGGCTACCCACTTCTACAACTGTGGCATTTCTAGTGTTGAAATTGGCATGTGCTTTGCTAGTGGTTACTTCCATGCTAGTAGCATGGTTTTGATCTTGCAGAAATGCCCTGTGGTGCTGGCTTCTGAAATGCTTGGGGCTGTTGATAAACAGATGAAGGACCACTTTGTTGTGTTGAATGTCCCTTGGGTGCCGGAGTATGGGTGACCTTGTGAATTCCACTTCTTTGGGGTTCACAATTTCCCACTAACTCCCTGGTATCTTTCCAAGCAAGCTTCATAGCAAGGGCCTTCTCACAGGCTGTTTTGAAGGTTAAGTCCTTTTCTGACAACAGGCATTTTTGATAGGCTTCTCCTCATGGACCACAGACAAAGCAATCCCGGAGGTCATCCTCTAGAAACTGACCAACATCACAGGTGCTTGCCAGATGCTTAAAAGCAATGATGTAGTCGGCAAGAGCTTCCCCCTCCTCTTGGTTCTGATGATAAAATCTAAAATGTTCTGCAATGAGAATTGGCTTGGGCTTAAAAATGCAGTGAAAGTGTTTCTGTGAGTTGGGCATATGGCATGTCCGCCACTTTGGAAGGTGCAGTCAGATTCTTGAGGAGTTGGTACACTGTAGGTCCAAAAACTGCTTGGAAGACCTTTACCTTTTTTGAATCAGGAACTTCATTTGCCTCTAACCAGTGTTCAAAGCATTCCAAGTAAGAATCAATGTCCTCTTTTGAGTGATCAAATTCTGGTACACTGCCAGTTGTGGTCATGGCTGTGCACAGGTATTCTGCAGCTGCAGTGTCCACAAAAAAAAAGTCTTTGTCATTTATTTTATAAGGCTTTTCATTATGTGTTGCAATTTCTCTATTATGTCACAAGAGGCTCCTGTTGAGCTGCTTTTACTGCTGTTGTCAGGAATCTATGATGTTGATGTGCATATCATCATAATTTTCTACTGTTGTTCTTAGGTTTCACATACCAGAACGGGCTCTGTTTCCCTGTCTGTAATTCTTTTCTCTTCAAACTCAGCAAGTTAAACAGACAGTTTACACTAGCTGGAGTTTTGTGTTTACACTTGCTACATATCTGTAAGTAAGCAACATATTGCAGCAGACAAATATATAGTGCTCACAGGAGTATGGCAGCTAGGGAAAGATAAGGAAGCTCATCAAACCAAATGTGAGGTAGAAAGATTTATTGAGCAGTTAAAAAAATGCCTTAGCTTACATAACATTTCTTGCACTCATCTGAGTTGTTTTGCTTTAATCCTCGGTCACCAGTGCAATATATCTTGGTTGGTGGCCTCAAAGACAGACTCAGTTACAGCACATATGTTGTAGTAGCCATCTTTATTCTTATCAAAGACAGTGGACACACACAAAGAAAAGTCCACTGGGCATGACAGGAAGTTATACCTTAGATAGGGCTGCAAATATACATATGCATAAACTACAGTCCTAATGGCATTCCGTAGACTTCCTACTACATATATATATATTCTATGCAAAAAACTTCGTTAATGCATCATTTAGGGTTAGAACACAAAAAGTCAGGAAATTAGACCTTTAGGGTTGCCCCTCCCCCCTCATGTAGCCCCCATCCTCCTGAGAGTGATAGACGCCGGGGTGTATTATTGGGGTTGTGAGGCCAAGAACTGGCTGTAGAACAAAGTGTTAGACAAGTAAAGAAGGCAAGTCAGTTCATTCCCAGTAAATGTTCTCATCAAGATGTCCAATGGAATTAATAGCAGCCAGTTTGTCAAAGACAGAAGTTTGTGGATCAAAGAAAGGTAGTGACACAGTGAAAGTAACAAACATGTCATGAATTGAGCATTTCTTAGAAAAATAGCACGGTGCTTGATTTGGATAACGTGAAACATACCCAAGATTTCTAGCACTAGACATAGAAATATTGACAGAATTTGACATACACAATGTAGTGCATGCAGTAGATTTGCAGTGAGGACAATACCATGTAGACATTATCCTGTTATGTATAATATCTGGAATGCGTCCTGTTTCCAGGTCCCTGAAGAGATTGTTAACAGTGACAATTACATAACAACCATGAGCGGAGCATAAAAATTCACGGGCAATATATTGCTTGCCTGCCTCCTTATTATTTTGAAAAATCAGTTCATTAATTTTGTTTTTAGTGTCGTTGAACCCTTTAGCGATTTCCTGCATGTTATAAACAGTAAAATGCTCTTCCTGACTTAATCCATTTAAACCATGTAACAGTGGTGGTAGCACATCATTTTTAACAGCTTGTTGAAAGTTTATGTTTTTGTGCTTTAATAGAAGCTATATCTGCTCTATTCCAGATAGACATTCCTGAACCAAAAGAAATGTTCAATTCATGACAACATGTTTGCTACTTTCACTATGTCACTACCTCACTTTGGTCCACAAACTTCTGTTTTTGACAAACTGCTGCACCAGTAACATCTGCAGTATCACGCCTAGTGCATGGTTTACTTTTAGCATTATGTGTGAGTCTAAAAACTCCTACATGTTCAGTGGCATGAGGTCCACTAACTGGATCATTTGTGTGAGTTTGGTAAACAGCTACAATATCAAGAAGCATCATACTGAAAAATTTGGAAGTGTTGGTCTTGTGATAGAGACCAAACATGGCCATATTTCAATGTGCAAGATTAAAAATAACTGGAACATACATAAATTATGCATTGTTAATCAAAGCTCCTGGAAGGAAAGTGGCAGTCAAAACACTAGAAGGACCAGGCTCCTGAGGAGGACATTCAGTCAGTTCTTCTTCAGTGGGTGGGACTACAGAATGGAACATAGCTTCAGCAGCCATGTAGTTGTGAAGATAGAAAGCTTGTGACTCCTCAGAGGTGAGGCGGTCACAAAAGGTAAGATCTATCACAGCAGTTAAGTTGTAGAGACCAGTATGTCTAGAAGCAGCTTGTCGAATAGAGAGTGTACAGTTTGGTGCAATCCCTGTGTTTGGCCATCAGTGAAAAGTACCTTTAGATAAACGTGCTACAGGAAGTGTGGAACCATTAAAATCTGTTTCCCATTGTATCTGAAATGTGGATTTGTATGGAGATACAGCCATGGCATTAAAATAGGCATCCGCGCATTCCTTAACGGTAATCAATTTGTTGGGGATGTCAATGCCTACTCCCTGGGGCCATAGATGGGTGCATCTCTAGCTGTATGTTTCAGTTTGTCAAGCAAATGTGCTATATGTTATTTGTGTTCAGGTGTAAGGGGTTTGTCTTGAGAGTAAGTTAAAGAAAGTAGTCCCACCAGGATGAGGAGGTGCAAGATGGCCATCTTGCCAGTTTATCTGAAAGAAACAGAAAAGGATTGTTAAGTGAGGGGTACTATTCTGCCCTATGGGGGTTGGGAAAAGTAATTAGTCACCTTTATACAACTTGAGCTGATTAGCATGGAACCACTTGTCAGTGGTCTGTTTGTGATGCTGAACTCTCATCTGATAAACAGCAAGGCTGAGTTTGTTGGTAATGGGATCTGGGCCTTCCCATTTGCTGGTAAATGAGTGAGCTGGTGGTCTGTATTGGAGAAGCATGACTTGATCTCCAACTTGCCAGTCACCTTCTTTGGCATGCTTATCAAAGTGAGCTTTTGCTTGTTGTTGAGCTTTGCCCATATGATTTGCAGTGAACAAATGTGTTTTCATGATGTTATCCCAAAGTTTTTCAACATATTTGTCCACAAATACCCTATCTGTGGTAGGGGTGTGGAGGTCAATCAACAGGTGCTCAAGTAATCTCATGGCTGTACCAGTCATAACCTCGTATGGTGTGCATGTAGTAGTTGCTGCAGGAGTGCCCCTGATTGCCATCAGCAGTAGTGGCAAGAGGGAATCCCAATCCTTGGGATTGCCATTGATGAATTTGCATAACATCTATTTGATTCTTCTGTTTGCTCTTTCTACCTGACTTGAGGATTAAGGATGGTAAGGGATATGGAATTTCTGATCTACTCCAATCATTTGGAGTGTCTCCTTCATCAGCTCAGCTGTGAAACTGGTTCCCTGGAGAACAATTGATCCACTAGGATCAGTTGTCTTTGCCGTGTTATTTTTAGTGGGGAATGCCTCAACCCACTTGGAAAACAAATCTGTGACAACAAGTGCATACTTGTTGTTCTTACTGGAGTTAGGGGGGCAATGAAATTAATTTGTATCAAATTTCATGGTCCAGATTATCTTTGTTGCAATAGTTTGGCATTTATTTTCACTGAAATTGGATTGTTCTGGGCACACGCTATGCCATTGCCAACATAGTGTTCCAAGTCTTTGGTCATACCAGGCCATCAGACGATGGTTTTAAGTCTCTGGATGGTGTTATCTGCCCCCTGGTGTCCACCAGCAGGGGTGTCATGTACCATATGGATGAATTTGGTTCATAAGGATTGTGGTACAACCTACAGTTTGTGGCCTGTATCTTCCTTCCTATACCAGATCAGTTTCTGATCATGAGATAGGTGTATGTTGTCAGAATGTCTCTTGTATGGACTACCAGTAGGTAGTTCCTGTTCAATTCCCTTGTCTAGGTATTTGAACACATCTTTTAGTTCTGGGTCAGATTTTTGCAGCAAAAAGGTCCAGTGGAAGTTCTGGTTATGGCCTCTGCCTGGCTTTGGCAGCTAAGAAGATGGCTGCCAAAGCTACTGGGTGAGCCACTTACCATGCCTCCCCCCTCAAGTGCTTGCTTTGGCAAGCAAGTCTGCTCAATCATTGAATTCATGGTAAGGGTCATTTTTGCAGTGAGCCTTTACCTTGTGAATGTATACTTCATGAGTAAACTGTTGTGTCAGTGTATGTATATACACAAACAGATCCCTATATTTGACAGGTGTGCCATCAGATGATGTAAAATTGTTTCTCTCCCAGAATGATAGAAATTCTGTATGGGAGGAGCAGACCCTATTTGAGTCTGCAAAGATGATTCATCCTTAGCATCATGGGGCATAACATCTAAAGCACAGGCCACAGCTGCCAATTCAGCATACTGTGAGGAAATGATGGTACATTTCCTAGCAATGCATCTGAAATTGCCATCTGGCTAGACTATGAACACACCAAATCCTGCTACCTGATCCCCCTCCACATAGGAGGTGGAGCCATCTGTGAAGATGTGGTAAATGCTGGTATCCTCTAAAACATCTGGTGTAGCCGGTAAGAATGATCTCAGCTTAGGTATGTCAGGAGGTTGGAGTGCACAATCATGGGGCTTACCTGTGTAGAGTAGGCCATGTGTCTGATGGATGGCATTTTTGCAGGTAGTACTTTGTCGTCCTTGTCCTGCAAAAGCAAAGACCAGTGAGTGAGTCTGGTATTAGAAACTGAACCATCTTTTACTTTGTCTGAAAGTAAGACATTGGTTGGGGTGTGACAGGTATGCAAAGCAATAGGTGCATACCCAGTGATGTACATGAAATGTTTGACAGCCCAGTAGGTTGCCAAGAGTGTTCATTCATAGAGACTATTCTTTCTCTCTACTGGGGATAGCATCTGAGAGGCATAGACAATGGGTCTGAAGTACCCACTGTACTTTTGTGCCAGCAATGCAGACATGGCCACATCAGATGTGGCAGTTTACAAATGGAATGGAAGATTTGGGTTAGGACTGATCAGTGCTGGGGAGGAGGCTAAGGCCTGCTTGAGCTGTGTCACAGCATCAGTGTGAGTGGGGCCCCCATGTCCATGGGACATCCTTTTTCAGAAGTTCATACAAGGGAGAGGCCTTCAAGGCAAAGTCAGGGATAAAATCCCTGGAGTAGTTTACCATTCCTAAGAAGCATCTGAGTGCTTCCACGCTAGTAGGAAGTGGCAGATCTTGCAAGCCCTGGATCTTTTTGATAGCTGGGCTTCTGCCTTGTTCTAGAATACATAGGCCAAGGAAGATTCACATAGTTTCATAGTTATGTACAGGTTCATAAGGCCAAGGGCCCCAAACGAACCTGCCACCATTAACTTTAATGTTGGGAGTGGTATTTTTTTTATCCATATAATGATCCAGATTTAATTTACACTGTTCAACTGATTAACTCATAACTACGTTTCTAGATAGTCTGTTCTAGATAGCTGGGGTTCTTTGTGTGAAAAGGTTTTTTGCCTGGTTGTCTTACTTACAGATGTTTTTAACTGCAAGTTATGAGACCTAGTGTTATTTTGTGTTGCTTGCTTTTCAAGACAAATGGTAATAAGAAGGGATTCATTTTGAATGCTTTAAAGAGACAAGATGACCTCCTTCTCACACAGTTGTGCCTTGGGGTTGCACTTGAGGCCTGCTTTCTTGAGGAGAGGCAGAAGTTTGTCTGGAAGGGCCAAATGATCTTCTTTCATGGTGGTTGCCAGAAGCAAGTCATTCACATACTGCAGGAGACACTGGGATGTGGAGAACCCCTGCAGAGCATCCATCATGTGGAGATGGAAGAGGGAGGGTCTGTTGTGAAAGCCCTGGAGAAGCCAGGTCCAAGTGTACTGACGTCCATCAAAGGTGAAAGCAAATTTGTATTGCTTTTCTGTGCTAATGGGAATGAGCAAAACCCATTAGAAATGTCAAGAGCTGTGAACCACTTTTTGCCTGGTGTCAACAGCTTGAGTTCATCAGGTGCTGATGCTATGGTTTTTGGTGCAGCTAGATGTAACCTGGTTAAGTTTTTTGTAGTCAATTGTGAGTCTCCAGGCCTCATTCAGTTTCCTGATGGGCCAAATAGGTGAATTGACAGTAGAGACACAGGTCCTAATCACTCCTTGTTGAAGCAGTGATTGGATAGTTTCACTCAAAGATGGCAAGGCTTCAACAGGAAATAGATTCTATTTCTGCCTCACAGGGTTAGGCCCTGCGATTTCAGTGGTAGTGCGCATCCTACCACAGTCATGTTTGTTGGTGGAAAACACAGCAATGTGTTTTTTCAGCAAAGGTGCAAGCTCAGAAAACAGGTCCTGACTTTTGAACAAAGCCATGACATCATACTCCTTATTGCTATGAGAGTTGGCTGCCACCATGTGCGAGTCTGGGATGGTGACAGCATGACATTGTCTTTTGATCTGAATAAGTAGCCTGTTGGCTAGATCCACTACACAGACATGTAATGCTAAGAAATCAGTTCCCAGAATGCTTGATGATGACGTAAAACCATGAGGTCAAAAGCAAAACTAGTCTTGAGGTGGCCTACCACCACAGGTAGAGGAATAGATCAGTAGGTATGTAGCTGGGTACTATCTGCACCCTGCGCACTGGTATTCCAGCTGGAAGACCAGTCAGATGAGACTGAGTCCTCATCTTGGAGGACTGACATGGCTGCGCCGGTGTCCAGAAGCATGGTAACTTGGCGGCCCCCACCCCATGGCCTTTACACAAGGCCATCCATTTGTGTCAACAATCAGGTTATTCACAATCTGGATTGGGGCCTGTAATTGTCAATCGGATTGTTCAGAATCAGCATCGTCTGTCTGTTCCTGAAATCGAAGGCCTGCAGGATCTTCTAAGGCCTTCTGTATGTTTTGCAATGGGTACAAGTGTACTTGTGACGTCACAGGTGCAGTGAGGGCCTGCACAGGTGGTTCTGCCTTGGAAGACGCCTCAGCTTTGCTAGTAACTGATGCGACCTTCCAGTGGCTGCTCGATGCTTTGACAGCTGGGGCTAGGGCAGCTACAGTTTGTGTAGCTGTAGCTCCCCTCTTGGCATGAATTTCCTCCAACAGCATGCGGAGGGTTTCGTTCTCTTCTCTGATTTGGTGATAGCTCAGACCATTATGGTATCGGTTCTAGCTATTTTGTTGGGTGTTTGGATTTTTCCAGCTGCCTTTGTTTTCTCTATCATTCCTGTTGTTCCTGTAGTTCTGGTTCCCACCCTCCTTGTGTGATTGTTTGTCAACAGAAGGGGCATCATTTTTCTGGTTGTTTCCCTCCACCATATAGTGGGTAGGAGTGTCAGGGGTAGGCTGTATTGCAGCTATCTTGTTAGATTTGCCAGAAGAAAGAGTATGGAGTTAGACCTGATAGGCCCATTCTTTCTTAGTGAGAATAACTTCAAACTTGTCAGTGCCTGGGTAAACATTAAGCTCAACCTTTTGTCACAAGGCCAGAGTCATGTTCCGGCTATACAAATCCTTGTACTCAATTTGGTTCATATTGTAGTCCTCATCCACGAGGGACTTCTCAGTTCTGTATGCTAGCCACAACCATTGATGGTAGGCGGCTGGGCTTTCCTTTATGCCTTGCTTGATCTTGTAGGCCAAGCGTGAGCCCACAATTCCCGGGGAGTTTGCACTTATGAGTGCAGGAGTGATCTTGTCAACAGTAGCAGTACCAGCATTCTGTGCAGCCTCTGAGAGTTTGGCCTAGAGGGTTGGTTCAATTGTCTGTCGCAAGACCGGAACCTGGTATTCGGGTTGGAGAGAGAGCTTCTGACAAAGGGAACGCAATCTCTCCAAGTGAAAACTGAGACTGTCAGTTGGGCCCATCTGTCCAATGCTCTGCGCAATTTGCTGGACAGAATGAGTGACTTGTAGGGGTCTGGAAATATGCATAGTTGTACCCAATTCAGTATGTAGCATGGCTCCGTGAAGTGCAGCCTCTGCTGCTGCATCAGCAACTGCCTTGTATGTGTGATCCTGAGTAATAGAATCTTTCAACATTTTGCCAGTTTGGTCCTGGATGGCCCCCTTTCGATCCTCCAGGGCAGTGATCCTACTGCTCGCATCACTAATCATGTTGCGAATCTCCAACTCATCTACCCTAGTGAGAGGAATGAGCAGAGGTGCATCATGGAATACAGGCCCTCTGTCTGTGCCATGGGGGCTGCCATCTTAGAACTGTACTTGGCATCCACCATGTTTGCATGGACGTGGCAATGCAGTGTGCATGCTGATGTCAGCACCATGTTGTGAATGGCAAGTGTGAGTTGCTACACCATGGGGGTTGGACTTGCATGTGACGTGGCATGCATCATCATCATCCAAGTCAGAGTTGTCATCGCTGGATGACACAATCTCACACTCGCTGCCTGCTGCTTGATGAATCTGAGAGGAGAGGGTTACCCCACTGCAGGGTCGCTAGTTGGAGGGAAGAATCTGGGCCAAATTTCTCCCTGTCCTGCTCATCTGAGCTCAGCATCTCAGTGTATTGTGCATAGCCGACATGATCCTATGGAGTTTGGGTGCGAACTTTTAAAAGTAAACCTTTGCATCTGATTGGATCCACAGGGCCATGACGCCACAGTCCAGGCTTCTTCTAAGGCCTGAATCAGAGCCCAGTGGCTCACACTTGCTGCCTGCTGCTTGACAAATCTGGGAGGAGAGGGTTACCCCACTGCAGGTGGGAGCCCCCCCAAGGAACAAAGGACTTGCCACAAACGGAGGGGTCGAGGCGCCGGCTTACTGCGCTGAGCCGGGTGGTCCTCCCTCACAACCTACAAGAGTCTCTTTTTCTCCTGTACCTGAGCAGGAGTCCTGACTACAGTATCTATACAGCTTCAAGAGAAAACTTCCCCTGCTTCTGTGCAGGAGCTCATTAGCCAAATTTCACTCAGGACTTTTGCAAGGTAAATGAACATTTTTGCTCGAGAATGAATCTTGGACTTAAGCTCACCTCACTCGCTGCTGTGCTACAGCAGAGTCACTAGTCAGAGGGTCGAACCTGGGCCAAATTTCTCCCTGTCCTGCTCATCTGAGCTCAGCGTCTCAGGGTATTGTGCATAACCGACACGATCCTATGGAGTTTGGGCACAAACTTTTAAAAGTAAACCTCTGCACCTGATTAGATCCACAGGGCTGTGATGCCACAGTCCAGGCTTCTTCTAAGGCCTGAATTGGAGCCCAGCAGCTCACACTTGCTGCCTGATGAATCTGGGAGGCAAGGGTTACCCCACTGCAGGTGGAAGCTCCCCCAAGGAACAAAGGACTTCCACAAACGGAGGGGTCAAGGTGCCAGCTTACTGCGCTGAGCCGGGTGGTCCTCCCTCATGACCTACAAGAATCTCCTTTTCTCCTGTATCTGTGTAGGCATCCCAAATGCAGTATCTAGAAAGCTTCAAGAGAAAACTTCCCCTGCTTCTGTGCAGGAGCTCATTAGTCGAATTTCACTCAGGAAGGTAAATGAAAATTTTGCTCGAGAACGAATCTTGGACTTAAGCTCACCTCACTTGCTGCTGTACTACAGCAGAGTCGCTAGTCAGAGGGGCAAACCTGGGCCAAATTTCCTCCCGCCCACCTATCCCTTTCCCTCCTCCCCTTAAATGCTTGCAGGCCATGTCATCAAGCCCCTGCACTATCTGTCAACCAATCCCTATGACACTAAAGCCAACCCCCAATAGTCTTGATCCTCTTTGTGATTGTTGTCTGCATTATAGCTCTCAGGTGCAGTCTGCTCAGAGACTATAAGTGTAACTCCACTAACATTCTGCTAAATGTTAATACCTGCATAATTGCTAATTGTTGCATAACTGCTAATTGTTGCACAATCTCTCAAGCACCAGCCTATACAGTGCTGAGAAGTGCTACTCTACTAGGGAAAGGTATTACTGAGGAACTGTTGTACTGCATAGTTATTAGCTGGGGCATGATTTTCTCTAGAGCCGGCCAATACAGTGCTGAGAAGTGTTACTCTATCTTAAAAGGTGAAACTAGCCAGACAAAAGTATGTAAAGGTACTGTTGTGAGGCATTACAGCTAATTTGAGTACATCATTCTCTAGCACCTGCCACATCATTTAATTGATCCTTCCCTCAGGTCTGCAAGTACCACAATTTCTCTTACCTTATTCCTCCTAGGAATGGTCAGTTCTTATACGGTACCTTAATATATGAATGCAAAACCGTTGAAGGTATTCAACTTCTTGTGACCATGAATTACTTCTAGTTTTTCACTTCAAGTTTTCACCTCTTAGTTTCCTACAGAGACAGGACAGACAACCTGAGATTACAGCCCCTACAACCTGATTTTTCTGATTCACCTGGCAGGTATCTGCCTGGGAAATCTATCCAATGGTCAAACAGCTAGAAGGTAACACCACTTTCCTAATATGGCTCCGGAGAGTTATTCCCCAAACCTGGGCACTCTCTGCCTCAAGTCATGCTGTGCAAGTAAGCCCCCTGCCTCTCTCCTAAATAGAGGAGTACTCATGGCCATACTTTATATACTGTCCCTCCTCTGGGTGGACAAGAGCATAGAGCATGGATACTCAGACTCCAAGGGCCCATATCACAAAGACCCCTCTTCTAGTGGTCACTACAACTGGACCTCTTCCCCTAGCAAGAATGACCTTCTGATAGCCCACGAGCTGTAATAAGGAACACATACTATGAGATACTCCTTGCTATGTGTAGGAGGCTCCACAGCTTATCAATCCCCCCAGTCAGACATATGTTACTATGCCTACTTGCTCTTCCACTGCTTCAGGCAGGTGATGTACAGGCTAATCCAGGCCCTCCAATAGCTAATCTTTTAGTTTCCTCCCCCCCAGGACCCTCTTTGGACATCCTCTAAGGGTTTGAGGATTGCGCACATGAACATCTGCAGCCTCAGACCAAAAATTCAAGAGGTACAAGTCTGGCTTGATCTCTACAAGCCCAATATCCTTGTTATCTCTGAGATCTAGCTCAAGGCCCACATCCTATACCACGATATCATGGTCCAAGGATACAACACCTTCTGACAGGATAGGGTGAACAAGAGAGGTGGTGGGGTTCTAATCTATGTTAAGGACACTCTAACGGTGTCACAACTGAAGCCGAACCTTGGAAACTGCCAGGACGGTGAATCTATTTTCATACAACTAACCCTTGGTCATGCAAAGCATCTCACCATCGGCTGCTTCTATAACCCCCCTAAGACTGCTCTCCAAGCCCTAGAGAGTATTACTACATCTGTTGATAGTGAATTATCCATGGAACTCCTTATCTTGGGAGACTTCAATCTAAACTGGGCCTCTGACCCCAACAAAGTCCTCTCAGCAGTGACCCAAGAGGCAAACCTGGTACAGGTTATTTCAGCACCTACCAGGCTCAACTATAAAACTGGGAATCACACCACCCTGGACTGGGCTCTGGTATCTAATCCCCTTAACATCTAGAAAGTCGACTTACGGGCCAACGCTGTTAGTGACCACTCCCCTATATTCTGCATCTGGAAGAACAGAGCATCAAAGGTTCCACCCAGGATACTCACTGTCTGTGACTTTTCTAAATTCATGTCAGCTAAATTTAATGACTACCTAAGTAACCTGAACTGCAGCCCACTCAGGCTCCTCTCAACCTTGGATGAGGCCTTGGAATTCTTCCAAGACTCACTCCTCAAGGCGACTTCCCTCTTTACCCCCCCTTTAGAAACTCAGAACAAAGGGAAGTTGCTACAAGTGGATCTCCCACTCAGTAAAATCCATGATGATAAGGCTTGGAAGAAGTTCCAGCTTTTCTCTCTCCTGGCAGATCTGGTGACTTACAAATCTTTAAGAAACAAATGTAAGATAGCCATTAAACATACAAAAAAGGGGTATGTCTCACACCTCCAATGAACCAGATTGGGGAAACCCCAAGCTTTTCTGGTCTCACATCAATGAACTGCTTAGGGGCAACACCAAGGAGGCACAGGGCCCTATAGAGGTACATGAACAGCTAGTTAGTGATTGCCAGCTAATGCCTTAGAAATCAACCACCACTTTACCAACCTTGATGAATACAAGATTGGTCTACCTCCTTCTACACTAACACAGAGCACCCTTGAAACCCCCCTTCCTTAATAGACCCCAATTTCACCTGAGATTGGTCAAGACTAATGAGGTCCTTAATCTTCTAAAGGCTCTCAGAAACAAAGGCTCTGGCGGCCCTGATGGTATCAGCCCTAGGTTACTTATGGAAGGAGCCCAGTTCCCTTGCCAGACCTTTGACCTGGATCTTCAACAGGTTTCTACTTGAAGGAAAAGTTCCTCACCAGTGGAAGCAGGCGAATGTGGTCCCCATCCACAAGGGTGGCACGAGGGAACATATTGGCAACTACAGGCCCATTTCCCTGCTATGTACCCTTGCAAAATTGCAAGAAAGGCTAGTTTACAGGCAACTGAGGGATTACCTGGAGTTCCACCAGCTCCTAGCCCCCTCTCAGCATGGTTTCCAGACAAACCATGGTACTAACACAGTCCTCACCAATCTAACAGTGGATGTACTCAGTGCAATGGACGCAGGTAAGCCGACGGGCGCAAGATGTTCGATCTCATGGACAACAACCTCTTACTAACAAAGCTGCACAAAATAGGTCTGGATCCCCAGGCCCTCAAGTGGTTCAAGAGCTACCTATCAGGCTGCTCTCAGAGGGTCATCTGGAAGGGATAGCTGTTTGGCCCTCTACCTATCATGGAGGGAGTACCTCAGGGCTAAATTCTAAGTGCCCTCTTGTTCTCTCTCTTCACTAAAGACCTCAGCCTTCACTGTGGGGACAGCTCAGTGGTTCAATATGCAGATGACATTGTCATCTACTGGTCCATGGATAATCTGCCAGTACTAGGTCCTCTCCTCAAAGCTGACCTAATGACACTTGAGGCCTGGCTTACATCAAATAGAATGATCCTCAAAGCAGGTAAAACAAAAGCCATGCTGTTTGGTCCTAGATCCCTTGGATTAGACAGGACCAAATGCATACAGATAAATTCCCTTGCTAGAAAAAGGATAGACGTGGTAGGCACTATAAAATACCAAGGGCTAAATATTGACCAAGGTCTCACCTTCAAGTCACATGTAGACCAAGTAACCAGGACAATCCATGGTTAACTTGGCACCCTGTACTGGCTAAAAGACCAGCTTATCCCGGAGGCTAGCCTAGCAATTGCCTCCAGTGTCCTTCTCCCAACACTAACTTATGCTGCCCTGTAATTCAGGGAATGTCTAAGCAACAGTTCAACTGACTACAGGCCCTGTATAACAAAGTTGCGTGGTTCGCAACCCAGAGTTACCCAAGAAGCCACCCCTGTGATACGCTTGCCAGCTGCAGTGGCCTCCTTTTGCTTCTCGTCTTCAGTACCCCCTGCTCTGCCTTGCATACAAATTACAGTGCCCAGCTGCTCCACCCAGCCTAAAAGGGACTATCACTCCTAAGCACAACTCTTGTAAACTTAGGTACTCAGGTTGGACACTACTTGCAATCCCCAGGGTCAAGACAAATGTGGGTGGCAATTCCTTCTCCTATACTGCCCCCTACTTGTGGAATAATCTCTCACCCTCAGTACAGGAAGCCCCTTCTCTTCTAAACTTTCATACAAGGCTCAAGGCCCACATGTTAGAGTCCAGCACTTGTCACTGCCATGGTATAGGATAGTCTCCCCCGTCCAACAAACAATACTAACCCTCTCCCTTTCTCACCCAAACAGACTTCAAGGTCTTGCCTTGACTCATTCATTCGTTCACTTATATTTTATTGGTTCTGAATTACTGCTTGTATTGTAACCCTATTATCATCTGTACTTTCTCTGTAACCTGTTGTACCTGACTGTCTGATACTGGACTGTTTCCTGGGTCGCCCCTGAATAAGGGACCTTCGGGGCTCAGTGGGTCTTACCCGGTCATCAAAATTCAATAAATAAATAAATATACTGAAACCCATTCATGGCCTTAATATGGGCAGCAAGAACCTCCCGTTAATCACACAACTTCTCCATCTTTTGTCTACACTTCTTGTGACAGACTTTTGCAGTGCCCTACTCAATACCTCTCTCTCATCTTCTCTCTGTAACACTCTATACACAGTGCCCAATTCAACGTTTTCCCTAAGCTCCTTATCTAACTCACAACTTACATGCTTATAATCCTCTTTCAACTGAGCATTCTCATCTCTCAAAGTTTCATTTGTATCACTCAAAATATCATTCAAATGTGCTAACTGTTTCTTGTCACAGTTCAACCTTTCACAATCATTGCTTAACAAACATATCTCTCGCTCAGTGTCTTGAGCAGTACAGTGCATCAGTCTGGAATTTGCATCATGGAGTGACTGTGTCTCCTTTGCTAGTTTCTGTTCCTTTTTCTGTAACCCCGATGGCTGCAAGCCCATCTCTTTTTTTAGAGATGTATTTTGCAGTTCAAGGGAGGCACACCTCGCTGTGAGACTCTCAACAGCGGTATGTACAGTCACAACCAAAAGACCTTTAAGGTTGTACTTTTTGGTTGTTTGTTTGGACTCTAAGTAATGGTCAGATATTAGCAGCAATGGTTTTTCTGCAGTTTTTGTGTCCAACGCAAAATCTGTCCATCCGCCATGAGATGTGAGGTAGTTTGAGACATCGAGTCTCAGTTCAGTGCACAGATCAGACATGACAAATAAGAGGTAAACAAACAATAAAGCAGTTGGAAAACTGGTAAAAATACCCTGCCACTGTCACCAACCACTTTCCAGTCCCCAGTGGGTGAACGGTGATGCCAAGGGGGTATGCTGTCACTCGCAGTGGGAGCGTAAAGGAGTCCAGTGTGGGTGTGCCACACCCAAGATCAAGACAGTGTGGGTCTGCCACAGTCGCTACCACTGTAAGCATGAATAGATCCAAGTAGGTGAAAGTTGCACTACACTACTTGACATTCAAAATAAATTGAATGTGAATTTTCCTTTGTACATTCCACCTGCATGTGGTCACCAATAATGTAGCTGGGTAATAAATCACCCTCTCAGGTTCTTGGTGGAACAGCACAAAAGGAAGAGACAACAGACAAGTGGTACTCATGTAATAAATGGAATTTATTACAGTTCAGTAATACAGGCTTACTACCATTACAGTGTGAAACACTGGGAGAACTCTAGTTTTCCTTACCTAGGCAATGCAGTCTCTCATCTCAGAGAAGCTAAGTGTTACAAAGGGTATTATACCCTGTTAATAACTATGGCAATGGTTAAAGAAGATACATAAAAAGTATATGCTTGGACAAAAACAGGTGGTCTGAGCAACTGTTCTAACTAGTATGAAAAGTTGCATAGCTTACTGAAGATAACAAACAATGGACCTCTATAATCCAAGGTCAGTTGTAGTGGCAAACAATTACTAAAGATGGCACTGTTGCCTTTCTTATGAAAATACAGTAAGAACAGAGCAAAAAGCATTTCTCATAGCTAATATTTATGTATACATATATATATATATATATATATATATATATGTGTGTGTGTGTCAGTAAAATATAATGAAGAATAATAGAACACATATCCTGACACTTATGCTTATATGATAAGTGTCTTCGCCCTAAGGTTAATACATATACCTATGTAGGTTGCTGCCCATGAGGTGGGGGTACCATCAGGGGTGCTAGACCATGGATAATACTGGTCAAGGCAGCATAACTCTCTCTCCCCTCCTCTGCCCCCAGGGAGTGGGGCCACCCAGCAGGGATACACTAGGTCTATTGAGATGCAGGACCAATAGGGGACAGAGATGATGGTGACTGAGGATGGCCTAGTGGGTGGGGGCTAACAATGAGTCCCCCGAAGGAGTGGTTGATTGGGGGGCAGGGTAGGAGCAAAAAAAAAACAAATGCCATGATTGTTAACATAAGTCTAATAACTGCTTTTAAATCATTTTTTTTCACAAAACAAAACTGGTTATATGTGCACCCACTGAGCAGCAGAAAGGGATTGACAGTTGGGCATTTGAAAGGAATTAACATCTGGCATTATTTCAAAAACTTGCAATAAATATAAATATTGACCATGTGGACCATCTACTTTAACAGGTCAGCCTGTAACCACACACACAATCAGTGCCAAGGCAAAACACTTCTGATGGATTTTGATGGATTCCAAGGATGGCATGTCCATACAACAACTTGTAGAACCTCCTGAAAAAGAGTTTTTGCTTCCTGGGGCACTCCAATAGATCTTTCTGTACGCGCTGTGCAGCAAGTGACTGGTGCACATTGGCAAGGGGTCATGATGTTGCATACACAAATCGTGCGGCAATAAATGCCACAAGCCAAGCAGTACAAGCCAAAATAAGGCCAATCAAAACATTGACCATACAAGTAACGTGCACACCCCATTGACTTCAATAGGACTTTTTCTTTTTTCAGGTGGCTCCACCCCCGACGTTGGGGGCTTTGCCTCCCACATCACCTGGACTTTAAATAACCAACTCTGGAGGGGGTGGACTTTGGGGATGGGGTGAAACTTGGGAGGGAGGAAAATTCTTTAAAAAAAAATAAGCTGCAACACCAGGAGACCTGGGGGGAACCAAGCCATGGCCCCAGGTCTCCTTCACTGCCATGTGCTGCTGCCTTAGCCACTCCACCATAGAGTGGCTTGGCCAGACCCAGCAGCACAGCCTACTTCAGCCCTTACTCTTCTTTCCAATCAGTGACTGGGGTAGTGGTAATTCCCAACCATTGTTATACCCGTCGCTCTAAATGTTTCCGTGCTTCACACAGCAATTTTTTTTGTAGCACTCTTTTTGTAGTGCTATATTGACCCGGTACCTGCACATTAAACAAGAATCCCTGCATGGGTCTTTTCATTGCTCACAGGACATAATGTGGGTTTCCCAGCTCTCCCAGTGCCAAAACAAAACAGTCTCCCTCCTTAAAGAGCTATTGACGCCTCAAAGAAAACGTTAAAAAATATAATAATTAGGTGCAATTCAGCTTGTATTCTATGTATATTCTATAGATTTCTCCTCCTGATTACTTATTACTGAGGAAATTTGCATGAATACGTGATCTTTATCCATTGGAGTTCAAGTGCCTCCTTAGCTTACTCCCTACTTCAAGTCATAATCCTCTGTTGTGACATCACAATCTGTTGCCATGGGAGTAACAGTGATTTCATAATCAGTGCATTATGGCCTCAGGTAGGGAGAAAGCAGCAAGACTAGATAAACTCTTCAGGAGGAAATATCCTGTTTTCATGCAACTGATCTCAGTAATAAATAATGGGCAGGAGAAATACAGAACTAATGTGAAATACAAGTTAGACAGTGTCTAAATATTATGTTTTGTTAAAGTTCTCCAAAAGGCATCAGCTGCTTTAATAGACCAGGCAATAGGGTTGGTTATCACCAGCTGCACTGGCCATTGTAAAATAAAATAAAAATCCCATGAGGAAAAAAAATAAACAGAATATGGTAAAACACATGTTTTTTTTTTTTGTTTTGTTTTAGAGATTACAACCTGCTCTGTTGCTTGGTATGACAGTGACTGAGTAAGGGGGGTGGTGAATTACAGGACGCTCTGATTTGTTCCTAGTAATTGTCTTTGTTAAAAACAAATTTGAAATGTTTACAAATACTGTATCAAGATTTTCAAATTGCAATATCCATTTTCCTGACTCATGACGTTTACTTTAGTGACAAGATATGTCGCTTTCATCACACAAATAACAAGTGGGGAAGTAGAGGAACACTGGGCAAGACTCAAGATGGAAATTAACTGAGGCCTCAAATCAGTGCCTGAGAAGGGTGAGTAAAATGAAAAGGAGAAGAAAATCACTCTGGTTTTTGAAGGAAGTGGCCACCAGCATCAGAGAGGGTCAGGAAATACAAAGAAACTGGAAGTGAAAACAACAGGGATACATATAAGGAGAAATTGAGGGAAGCAAGCAAGGCAATTAGATTGTCAAAGGCATCAACAGAAGAAAAGATAGCTGAAGAGGTCAAAAAGGGGACAAGACCTTCTTTGTGTGAAAAGAGGAAGAAGGGAGGGGTATAATCAGAATAAAAAAGGAAATAGGGCACATATGGAGGACAGCAGGGAAACGGCAGAGATTTTAAATGGGTACTTCTGCTCGATTTTCACCAAAGAAAAGGATGGCAGTGGTCCAAATCAAACCAGTAACAGTACACCTGGTAAAGAAGTGGAGTTAGGACCATTCACAAGGGAAAAAGTCCTAGAAGAACTAGGAAAGCTTAAGATAAACAAGGCCATGGGACCTAATGAGATGCACCCTAGGATACTCAGGGAAATGAGAGAGGAATTGGCAGCACCCCTGGTAGAACTCTTCAGCTTATCACTGGAACAGGGAAAGGTCCCAGAGGATTGGAATAAGGCCACTGTAATCCCTCTCCATAAGAGTGGGAGTAGGGAAGTTGAGGGTAACTATGGTCCGATAAGCCTCACCTTGATTGTGGGCAATACTATGGAAACCCTCTTCAAGGAAAAAAATATCTCCTTTCTGGGGAAGAGTGGTACATTAGATCCAAGACAACTTGCGTTTACAGTGGGAGGTCATGCCAAACAAATTTAATAGACTTCTTAAACTGGGAAATCAAAATAGTGGACATGGGTGGAGTAGTAGACATGGTTTATTTAGATTTCAGCAAGGCTTTCGATTCTGTTCCACACAGCAGGTTGCTGAACAAGCTCGCCAACCTGGGGGTGGGGCACAAGGTGGTGAACTGGGTGCAAAACTGGCTGAGTGGTTGGACACAGAGGGCTGGCTGAGTGGTTGGACACAGAGGGTGCTGGTTAATGGCACACTCTCAGATGAAAGGTTGGTGACCAGTGGTGTGCCTCAGGGGGTCAGTGTTGGGGCCTATCCTATTCAACGTCTTCACTAGCGGCATAACTGAAGGTTTGGAGGATAAGATATGTCTGTTTGCAGATGACACAAAAATATGCAATAGGGTAGACACTCCTGGGGGGGTGCATAGAATGAAGTCTGACCTAATGAAGCTAGAACAGTGCTCTAAGACTTGCAGCTGAATATCAATGCAAAGAAGTGCAAGGTCATTCTTCACTTAGGGAGGGGTAACCCAGGAGAAGAATATTTCATGGGGGTGTGTGACTAAAGGCCATGAAGCAGGAGAGATATCTGTGGGTGATTATAATGGATGACCTGAAGATGACCAGGCAATGTGAAAAGGCCATGTTAAAGGCAAACAATCTGCTGGAGTGCATAGGAAGGGGAATCACCAACAGGAAAAATGAGGCGGTGCTCTCACTTTACAGAGCACTGGTGAGACCATATATGGAGTATTGTGTACAGTTCTGGTGACTACAACTTGGGAAGGACATGGACAAATTGGAAAAAGTACAAAGGAGGGCTACTAAAATGATCCTGAGGCTGCACCAGAAGCTGTATGAGGAGAGGTTAAGGGAACTCAACATGTATTCACTCGAGCAGAGGAGGAAGAAGGGAGACATGATAGAAACCTTCAAATATCTACAAGGAATTAACAAAATTCAGATAGGAGCCTCCCTCACGAGGTGGTGGGGATCAAGAGGGTTAAGAGTTTCAAACATGCTTGGGATAAACACAAAGGCATCATAGGAATGAGCAGAAACTAGGGGAGGGGGTACTTTAGGTACAATGGGCAGACTAGATGAATCGTAACATCCCCTTCTGCAGTCACTTTCTATGTTTCTGTGTCTTTGTTGTGCATCCCACCATCCTATGTATTGCATCCACCATCATATATATTGTTGTCATGACCATGTGATGAAACTGGTTATCATGAGAGAACATTTTCATTATGTTACAAAGATGGCAGGCTGAAATGTTATTGGACTATGTCATGTGCTGTGCTGAATATTTTCATGAACCAAGTCACCAAAGCGGAAATCATGTCACGAAAAAAGGTCTCACAAAAGTGATTAAAAAAACTAGAAGTATTTGACATCCTTTAAGGTGATCTTTTAAATAAGAGTGACTCTGAAAAGAGCCTTGAGGGGCTTGCATGCATCTGTGCCGTGTTACGCTACTTATAGTATGTATTTTACTACACACACTGGAAGCCAGAAGGAAAATTTAATTGCCTTTATCAGACAAATGAACCCAATGTTTTAGAAAAAAAAAATCATATAACTACCTAATGTATATGTAGCTTATTTCCCAATCCCAATATCCCTTAAGAATGATGAATGTGAATGTTCACCTTCCAGTGGCATATTCCTGGCCTTTCCAAATCCTGTACTCTGCAATATCTGAAAACATAATTTTGCGGTCAGTGGACATGTGCACAATTTGTAAAAGATCTGATTTAGCTTCATAAATCTGGTCTTAACCCCATTTGTTGCCTAAATCATTGCCTCCAACATGTATTACAAGTACATCTGGAGGAAAGTGTGAAGTGCAGAGACTTGGCATCAACTGAACCCAAATGCACGTCCTCTGCCAAACCACTTTACATCGCTATCTGCCAGTCCCAAATAATTCCTGAAATGAGAATGTCTGACAAATGTAGCTCCTCTCCAAGCTAGTGAACTAGCAGCAATCCACACTGATCCCCTGTATCAAGGGTGGGCAACCCAAGATAATCAGAGGACCACAGGTGCTGCCCTCAAACACCCCCAAGTGCCGCAAGACCCCCATTTATCACAGTCATAAGCCAAATTTATGCATTTGAATTAAAAATGAGCTATATATAACATGCCCATCACAGCCTTTGGCCTATCTCCCTTCCTTGCACAAAGAGTCTCTTAGTGTATTTTTCTATGGATGAGGGGGCCACTAGTTAACCAGTGAGGGGCCATATTCGGCCTTCTAGCCGCAGGTTCACCACCACTGCCCTGTGTTAAGTCATCCTTTAAAATGTCTAAATCACTCTGGGTGATATTTTTCCCACTCAAAGTTTTTTTTTTAAATATGTCATGTGATTTTGATGATTGGACAGTGATGCTCTTATCTCTTAACTGTCCCTGATTACAAGGGATGTCCCTCATTTTGCCCCGCAGAGTTATTCTGTTCCTCACCTGTTCCTTATGGAAAAGGTGCTGCCCACACAGAGAATGTACTGTAAAATCAGACTTTAAAGCAGAAATATATAATAAAACAACTAAAAATAATGCTTTCCATGACAGAAAGTGTAGCTCACATGTCGCAGCCATCTCAAAAGGAGCCAACGTTTTTCCAATACAAAATTCAAGTCCCAAGGTGGAACTGGATTGCAAATAGGAGGCTTCAGATGAAGAATGCCTCTCAGAAATGTACGGGACACCTTTGGTTGTGCCACCATATGGCCATCAGTAGGCACATGGAAGGCAGAGATGGAAGAGATGTGCTCCTTAATAGAGGAGTACTTCAGGCTGGAGTCTGAAAGGGACAGAAAGTACTACAGAATCTGATTCACTGGACAAGTGAAGGGATCCAGCTGAAGAGAAGCAGCCCACAGAGCAAAGTGTTTCCACTTCATAGAATAAGTGGCCCTAGTGGAAGGCTTCCTAGCTGCCACCAGGACATCAACCACCTTGGGTGACACCCGGAACCGAGCCATGGCCACGTCCTCAGGAGACAGGTGTGAAGATGCAGGGATCTGAGGTCCAGATAGACCAGGGTGCCCCAGTTCTGGGACAGTAAGCTGGTACATAGAGCTACTTGAGGTTCCACTCTCAGCTGTTGCAGAAAGGGGAATCTGATCTGATGAGGCCAGAAGTGGGCTATGAGGATCATCATGGCCCCTTCTATCTGGAGCCTGATCAGAACCCTCTGAAGCAAGAAAAGGGAGGAAATGGATACTGAAACCTCTTTCCTCCCTTTACATCAGTGTTGCTTGGATAGTAACCTAGCAGTTAGGATACCACCAAATACCTGGTTTGAGTTGGCTAGCAGTGCTATCCGACCATGGATCCAACCCCCCCCCAGGTCCAGGTCAGATCCTGATGTTGGATCCCTGGATCTGACATCAGATAACGTGGGATCCAACCTGGGATCTGACCTCTGAATTCAGCCAGATCCCAGGTCAGATCCTGCTCAGCTAGTACTGCTATCCTATGGAGCCCAGTCAGATCCACAGAGGCACTATCTGAACAACACTAATTTCCATGACCGGGACAACGTGTCTCACCAGAAAACTCCAGGCTGACCAGAGGAATGGCATCTGGGAGCCTTAAATAAGTGGCCAATCAATGTAGAGTGGAGCTTGCTACTTGGTGTCAAAGCCCATGGCCAATTGTAGCTGTTGCATGACCAAGACAAAAGAGGGATCATCCAGGGGGCACCATGGGCCATACTTCAGGGTCTCCTCACTATCGGATAAGACCATGGAAGAGGAATTGTAAGGAGTAGCTCCTCTGTCATCACCGTTGTTGCCCTCATTGGGAGGAATGAGGTCCGGACAGCACCCACCCTAATCCCTGAGTCCTGACGGGGGAGCAAGGGCCATGGGTTCTGGGGTGTGGCCATGGCCCTGCTGAAGAAGCAGGGGGGCATTGCAAGGATGGACCTCAGGGATGAGCAAGTTTAGCCTGCATGAAATCCCAAAAGGTGGTAAGCATAGAGTGAAAGTCCACTGCTATCAGGGTCGGACCCATCGGCGATGGACCCATCAGCATCAGTTGGGGAAAAGCTAGGGTTGGCACCAGGATCAGCACAAGGAAGGGTGACCACATTAGCTGGGGCCTGCAGGGGAACTCACCAGTATGGGTTGGTGTCAGGGATGGTGACAGCAACTGGGGCTCAGGCTGGAGTAACACGGGAGAAGATAGAGGCTCTGGGCCCAAAACAATGACTGAAGAAATGGCTGTGGTTGGTGGTGAGGGTATTGGCTGTGACCCAGCAACTGCCCACACTGAGCTTGTTGATGATGGGTCAGCAGAGCCACTTGAGTGAGTGCCCATGGAAAATAAGGACCTGAACATCAGGGATTATGAAGTCGGTGGGGCGCCAGAGCCCCTAGAACCACCCCCCACCACCAAAAAATTGGTGAGGGTAGCTGCCAATTGTTGCTCTACTGGGGAAAGAGCATGTGAGGCAGAGGGAGCCACACCCAAGGATGAGGACGGCCCTTCCATGGTTCGTGCACAAAGTGGCAACTGATGTTGAGATGAGGAGGACCAGATTCTGTCCTTGGGATGGTCCTTGTCTCAATGTTTATGCTTCCCCAAAGACTTGTCCCAGGCCATAGAAGGCTGCGATCCTATGGACGCTGAGAGGGAAGTAGAGGAACCTCAAGTCTCAAGCTTCTTCTCCATCTGTGTGACCTTCTGCTTTAGCAGAAATGTTCTGAGCATCTGCTTTCAGCACTTCCTGGTTGCCTGGTTGAAGCCACAGCAGATCACTCAAGCCTGGGTGCCATGTTCTGGGTCTAGGCAGCAGACACAGGCATCGTGGTCCTCCTTCTTGAGGATCTTCTGCCCACAGGCACACTTTTTGAAGAGGTTCCCAGAGGCAGATTTTCACATAAATGGAGAAGGAAAATCACTTTATCGATAAAGTGATCCACACGGGAGAGACAAAACAAAAAAGATAAAGGTTTGATGAAGACATTTGGCAAAATGGCAGTGTACTGAAGCTGGTGGATCTCAGTGAAGTCCAAAGTGTGATGGTCGATGGCATGAAAAGAACTGAGGAGAGCATGGGGGCCACCCACTCTTACAGGATAGGCCAACGTCAGTGTATGATGTTGGAGTTGGCAGTCCCCTGGTAGACTGCTAGCTAGAAAAGTTTCCATGTGGTCCTAGTGCCTAGTGGCTATAGTTCCATAGGCGTGGCCTGATGCAAGAGATACCCCCAAAGTCAGATCACCCTATCTTGGGAAAAGGTTAAAAGAGTGTAAAAGAAGTAAAAAGAGGAAAGCTTGAAACACCCAATCTAGAGTCAAGACACAAAAGGGTTATGCAAAACAAAAAAAGGAATGGTAGAAAAACCCTATCTAGGGTAATGGTACAAAATTATTTCCAGTTAAAATAGGGAGCATATGAAAGGGAATGTTGGGATTGGTGCAGCGGCTGTGGAGTGTCACTTTTCAGAGAACTGTTCCGCAGACTGAATTGTTGCTCCATCTGCATGCAGCTCTCTGGGCTGAGGGAGGAGGTCGCTAGACACTGGGCCAGGTTGGCTATCATTTGGGGGACTTCTTCCCCCACTCAGGAGCTACTGAGTCTACCACCATTGCCCCACAGGATGCCAAGAAGGAGGGCCGGCTGGCCTATGGTGGGCTCTGGGAGGATGGAGGTGGCCGGTCGGGAGCACATTCCTCAGTCAGTGCCACTATGCAACATGTATTTATTTATTTAGATTTTGGTAACTGGGTAAGCTCACTGAGACCAGAGGTCCCTTTTTCAGGGGCAACCCAGAATTAGTTACAGAAAAAGACACATAATGGCATTATTTATAGTATTTACAATAGTTACACAAATATACATTAGTAACAATTTACAGGGGTAGCATCAGGTTCACATTCAAGCTCTTATAAGCAATACATGATGCCAAGTTACATACCAATTAGTAGGGAATTGAGACAACAACAGAAAATTGACATCCTTGTTTTGGAGATACATCCAGGACGAAGGGAGGTTTAAGGCAGTGTGACGGAAATGAGACCTGGACTAGGAGCTAACAGTTGCAGCCACAGAGGCTGAGATTGAGGAGATATAGTTTGAGTCCAGTCTTGAACTGGTTAAAGGTGGGTGAGTCAATCAAGCTAGCTGGTAGGGAGTTCCATAGGTGGGAGGCAGCATATTTGAAGGAGCATTTGCCTTGGTTGAAGCATATCCGAGGGATGTCTAGGGGGTGATTTGAAGAGGATCACAGGGTTCGGCATTGTACTTTGGGGTAGAGTAGTTCACTAAGATGGGAAGGGGGACTAAGGGTAGAGAATTTGAAGGCAAGGCAGGCAATAGAGTAGGCTAGTTTGTGCCAAAGAGTGGGCCAGTTCAGTTCCTTAAGTGCCTCATAGTGATGCCTCCTAGGGGAGGAGTTTGTGGCAAAGCGAGCCACTCGGTTATAGAGTACGGTACATTTATTGAGTTCCATCTCGTGGAGAAACTGCAGTAGAGGAGCCCCATATAGGATGGAGGGGAGAAGATTGCAGCAGGCAATTGCTCGACATGCAACACAGGATAGGGAGTTCCCCAGACGGTAGAGGAGGCCAAGTGTTTGGTGGATGGACCGGGTTATGGAGTCGATATGGGGTCTGTAGGTCATCTCTTGGTCAAGATGGATCCCAAGGTATTTGAAACTGGTCATGACCTCAACTCTTTTTCCTTGGATAGTGCTGACCCGGAGCAGCTCACTTCTGTCAGAGCCCAGACATCTAGAACAAAACAGTGTGACTTTGTTTTTTTCTTCGTTGAGCTTCAGGGAGTTTGAGGAGAACCAGGCCTCAAGAGTTGAGAGATTGTCCTGCAGTTTGGTGGAGATGACACTAGAGTGTGGGTCACTGCAGTATATGACAGTGTCATCTGCATACAGAATGAGTTTGCTGAGGGTGCAGTTTACTTCAATATTATTGAGGAAGAGTGAAAAGAGCAGGGGGCCCAGGATTGAGCCCTGGGGTACCCCAGAGGTAATGGATCTGGGTCCAGACTGTGTACCCCTCCAGCGGACTTTTTGGGTATGGTCGTTCAGATAGCTCTCGAACCATGAAAGCGAGTGGTCATCCAGTCCTAGGAGCAGGAGTTTGGAGAGAAGGAGATTATGGTTGACAAGGTCAAAGGCCTTGGACAGGTCAATGAAGAGGGCGCCCGTTGGGGAGCCTTGGTCCCTAGAGGCAAAGATTCCACTGTGAGCCGGATGACAGCAGTGTCAGTACCATGGCCCTTCCTGAAAACATGCCGCACATCAGCCATGAGAAGGTGCTGCTCTAGGTAGACCTGTAGCTGGTTAGAAACTAGTCTTTCCTGAATGTTCCCCAAGGGGGCTGAGAAGAGAGATTGGTCTGTAGTTTCCCAATTTGTCTCGAGGCCCACTTTTGTAGATGGGGACGATGGTCGCTACCTTCCACATTGTTGGGACTATTCCTTCCCGAAGCGACCTATTTATGAGGAGGGTGACAGGAAGGACGATAGCTGGGGCATCAGCCCTCAGCAGGCGAGGTTCAAGCTGGTCATGGCCCAGGGAGGAAGTAGGGTTAATTTTGCCTAGGAGAGGTAGTACCTCAGACTGATTGACCAGCTTTAGGTGGAATTGAGGCCGTGGGTGCATCCATGCCTCTCTAGAGTAAAAGGCAGGCCTGGGGAGGACAGGGAGAGGGGGCCCATTTGGGATAGAGAAGGAGGCACAGAAGGTCTCAGCAACTATGGATGGAACATCGGTCAGTGAGTCCCCTACCAGGATGGAGTCAGTTTGACTACTTGTGGAACCCTTGAGGAATACGTTTATGTGGCCCCAGAATTTTTTTGGGTCACGTAGGTGCCTTGTTTGAAGGTCATTTAAGTACTGAGATTTAGCCTGTTTTGAAGATTTTTTACACTGATTTCTCAGTTCTTTGTACTTCTCCCAGTCTGATGAGTTGCCAGAGGATTTGTTAGTGCCCCATGCTCTGTCCCGGAGGAGCATGGTACGCTTGAGGCTCGGGCTCAGCCATTTATGGCATTTTCCCTGTACCCTGAGCTTTTTACTGGGGCGTACATATTAGATGCAGACAAGAAGGCCTGGATGAAATATTCAAGTGCCTCGTCAAGTGTAGGGAGAGAGACGATGGGGACCCAGTCAATTTTCCTCAGGTCGGAGCAGAAATCGGCTGGTGCAAAACTACTATAGTTCCTCACTTCAATGACCTTAGTGGCAATTTTTGGAGGCTTGTTGGACCAGATGCAGAAGATAGGTGAGTGGTTGCTCAAGGAGTCAGACATAAACCCCGCCGACAGAATACGGCCCAGGCAGGAGATGAGGATCCAGCCACTAAGAGAGTGGTTACCAGTCTTGGGGTTATGTCTTGTGGAAAGGTCAATGACCTGTGAAAATGGAGAGCCAAGTAGTGGGTTCTTAGTAGAGGAGGTGACTAGGGATGGCCAGTGGAGATTGAAATCCCCGAGGAGTATGTCCTCTCCCATGGAGTAGTCCTCAAGGTAATTTGTTAGGGATTCCAAGGAGGAGGTGGCAGTTTGGGGTGGGAGGTAGACACACCCTATGGTAAGGGGTTTGGTGTTACCAAGGAGGATTTTTACAAATAGTGTTTCAGCTAGGGATCCACTTTGAGAGGGGAAATCCAGCTCCAAGGCTTGCAGGGCAGTGCTGACGTAAATAATAACCCCTCCTCCCTTTTTCCCTACCCTGTCCTTTCTGACAGTAAGGTAGCCCACTAGGTCCACTTCGTGGGGGAGGATCTGTGGTTTGAGCCATGTTTCTGTCACGGCTATTACATCGGGCTTATAGAGTGCAGCCCATGTCTCAAGGTCATGGAATTTGTACCTTGGACTGCCAATGTTCATGCGAGCAAGTTTGAGCCCTTTGGAGTCAACCCACATATTGACCACTTTGACAAGACGGGACTATTGGGAAGAGATATCCATGGTAGTCACAAGGGAGGATGTAGGGATCCTCCGTAGTGGAGGCCCAAAGGTGGGAGGCAGAGGACCTCAGCAGAGAAGGAAGCAACTTCTGGTAGGGTCTGGATCATTAAAGGGATAGTTCTTGGAGCAGGAAGGGAGGGAAAGAGGGAGGGGAGGCGAGGTGAGGTGCCTACCTGGTCCCTCAGCACAGAGGGATGGACAGCGGATTCTAAGGATCACTAGGGCAGCAGAACAGGTGGGGGAGCTGGATGCCATTGTCCACCTGGGGATGAATGACCTAGTTAGGGATGGGCCTGGGATTATGCAGGCAGCCTTTAGGGAGCTGGGAAGGGGTCTTAGGCAAGTAGCATACTCAATGGCTTTTACTGGGATGCCACCTGTCTACAACAGTGGACAGGATAGGATTCTCTACACTAGGAGCTTCAACTCATGGTTGAAGGAATGGTATTGAAAGGAGAAGTTTGGCTACATTGGGGATGGGGGATCAACCTGGAAGGATAAGAGCCTATACAAGGGTGATGGCCTGCAGCCATCTAGAAAGGGAATTAGTTTTTAGTGGATAGTTTAAATGTTACTTTGGTGAACATTTAAACTAGTTGAGGGGGTGGCAGAAGAAACCAATGAGGCAAAAACTGCCTCCATGCCCCCACAGACTGGAGCAAGTAGAAGGAACACTCAATGGAAGTCAAATCTGCCAGGGTGCAAAATAAAGAGAAAAGTAGAGTGGTAGAAAGAAAAGGGGATGGGAAAACAAGCTGTAAAAGGAGATGGGAAACAGAAGCTGGGCAAAAAAGAAAAGGGAGATCACAGGAGCATGGTAACAAAATATGGAAGGCAATGTGTGCAAATCCAAGGAGTCTAGAAAATAAAATTCTGGATCTAGAGGCCACCATGGTGGAGGCAGACCTAGAGATCATGGCCCTTACCGAGTTCTGGTGCACAGGAAATGATGACTGGGACATGGTCATACCAGGCTATACTCAGTTCAGGAAAAACAGGGGGGGGGGGTGTGGAAGGATTGCAAGTACTGCAGATCATCCTGGATATGAGAAACAGAGCCACAGTTCCCACTGGTGTGATCTACAGACCTCAAACACAAGGATAGAATTCAGATAAGGACTGGTGGAAGCCACTGGCACAATGGCAGACAAATGTGAGGTGCTGCTAGTGGGGGACTTCAGTCTGCCAAATGTAGATTGGAGCCTTCCATCTGCAGCTGCAGCTAGAAGCAGGGGCATTCTGGACTCCCTGCAAGGGGTGTTTCTCTGGCAACAGGGAGTCCACTCACGATGGGGCAATACTGGACCTGGTGTTCACTAACAGGGACAGCATTGCAGATGTCAAGGTGGGAGACCACCCGGGGACAAGTGATCACCGTACAAGACTCCAGGACTTCAGGAGGGCATATTTTAAAAGAATGGATGAATGCCTCAGAGATGATCTAGTGGGGGGGGCGGATAACCTGGGTGGGGTGGAGGAACAGTGGGTGAAGCTAAGAGAGGGCATAGTGAGGGCAACAAACCTCTGTGCAAAAGAACTGAGCAAAAGCAGGAGAAAAAAAGAGATTGCTATGGTTCTCAAAAGAAGGGGCTAAAAAGGTCAAGGCTAAAAGTGTAGCATTCAGGAGGTGCAAAGAGATGCAGAGGAAAGGGGTGCATCAGGAGAAACAGATGGGGACAGGGAAAGCAGTAAGGAGCTCAAAGTTGCAAACTGAGGAAAGAAGAGCGGAAGAGTTAGAGGGGAATTTTTTTAGATACATAATTAAAAAAAGGAAGGCCATGAGAGGGATTATAAGATTAAGAAAGAAAGGGGGAACTGTGCAGGGGAGGATCAGGAAAAACCAGATGTCCTGTACAGATTCTTTTGTTCAATGTTCAGAGAGGAAGGAGATGGGGAAGGGCCACAAAAAAACAACAAGAGCACTGGAAGCAGGGATATAGACACCAGTACTTTTTCAGAGGAGAGAGTCTTTAAGGGATTCGCAAATCTGAAAGTGAACAAAGCTATGGGGTACAACCAAGGGTATTGAGGGATCTCAGGGAGGTACAGGCTGCACCTCTAGCAGTCCTGTTTAAAAGTTCACTGAAAACAAAGGTGGTTCTAGAGGACTGAAGGAGGGCAGATGCAGTCTCACTTCACAAAGTGGTTGCAGGGAGAAGGCTAGCAACTACAGGCCAGTTAGCCTGATATCGGTAGTGGAAAAGTTAATGGAATCACTTCTGAAGGAAAGGATTTTGGAATACCTTGAATCCAAAGGATTACAAGACCTAAGGCAGCACAGATTCTTGGGAAGGGGGGAGGTATGTCAAACAAATTGGTTAGATTTCTTTGACTGGATGACCAGGGAAATAGATCAGGGTGAGGCAGTGGACGTGGCCTACCTAGATTGTAGTCTGGCATTTGGCACCGTTCCACATTGGAGACTCATATGGCAACTGGGCAGCATAGAAGTGGGTCTTAAGGTGGTAAACGGGGTAAGAAATTGTTTAAGGGATAGGTGACTGGGCATGGTGGTAAAGAGTTCACTCTGGAGAAGGGAGGTGCCTTAGGTTTCAGTACTGGGACCGTTCCTCTTTAATGTCTTTATAAGTGACATTGCAGATGACCTAGAAGGGAAGGTCTGCCTATTTGCTGATGCCAACAAAATCTGCAAAGGGCTGATACTCCAGGGAGTTGGAAAGAATGGGCAGAGACCTGAGAAAACTCAAGGTGTGGTCAAGGGCATGGCAGCTGGGTTTGAATGTGAAAAAGTGCAAAATTATGCACTTAGGGCACAGAAACCCAGTGGCAGAGTACAGAATGGGAGAAAAGGTATGGACTATCACCAAACAGGAAAGGGACGTGGGGGTAATTATATCTGATGACCTAATGGTGGCCAGGCAGTGCAACAAGGCATTTGGAAGGGCCAGTGGGACATTGGGATGCATGGAAAGGGGTATCACCAGCAGAAGGAGTGAGGTGGTGTTGCCACTGTATAACTCACTGGTGAACCTGGGGTACTGTGTCCAGTTCTGCAGACCACAGCTCTGGAAGGACATAGACAGAGTGGAGGCTGACCAGAGGAGGGCCACTAAAATGGTGCAGGGTTTACATCAGAAGTCCTATGAAGAGAGACTAAAGGATCTAAACATGTACACCCTGAAAGAGGAGGGATATGATAGAGACCTGCAAAAACCTCACAGGGTAAATAAGGTACAGCAGGGGAGTATTTTTCAGAAAAACAGATGCACAAGAACAAGGGGACATGCAGTGAAGCTGGATGGAGGTAAATGCAAGAGAGATATGAGGAAGTACTTCTTCACAGAAAGAGTGGTGGATGCCTGGAACAGTTTTTCAGCAGAGGAGGTGGGGGCAAAAACAGTGGTGGGATTCAAGAATGTATGGGACAGGCATAAAAGAATCTTAGTGAAAAACAAGGGGAAGAGATGAGATCAAGTAGGGTCTACGGTAACATTATAGGCAGGGAAAAAATTGGCATACTGGGTGGGCCAAGTGGTCCTTATCTGCCATCAAATTCTATGTTTCAACCAGGTTCAGTTTCTCTTGCCAGATTTAATCCACCCTTCCCAAGTAGGCTTCATTAAAGGGAGACTGGGCTTGAATCGACTATGATCCATGGACATCTTGTCTTTGCCTTTGAGGGATAGCCCCACTCTAGCTGCAGAGTGGGGGTACCTCCTGCAGGTACTATGGCATATGGGCTTTGGGGTACCTTCCTTTCATGGATATGAACCCTATACCGTTTCCCTATCAGCCAGAGTCCTGAGCAACTCCAACCTGTCAGATCCCTTTAACCTCCAAATAGGAACCAGCCAAGGATGCCCCCTCTCTCCCCCTTCCTTTTCATCCTGGCTATTGAGCCTTTGGACATAGTTTTGAGACAAGAGGAGGAAAACCCAGTCCTAAAAGTAGGCAGTCAGGACAATAAAACCATGCTCTATGCAGGCAACCTTTTGGTCCTAACCTTCAGAAAAGCAGTGTACACTGAAAGAGGCTCTGAAATTTCAAAAGCCATTTACTTTCAAATTTATTATGCCCAGGCAGGTGTCAATGTATAGAGTCATGAACCGCAAAGTACCCTGGCACTTTACATGGGGGAGGGAGTCCTAGCTGAACATGGCCTCATGGCCCACCTCTCCAGAACACTCTTCATTGGTTCTCTAGGGTCTCAGGTTTAAAAGCTAACCCAGGTAAAATGGAGGTCCTCCCTCAAAATCACGCCTGCTCCAGGGCCATCTATACATGTATTCAGGGGGAGATACTTTACCAGTTACGGAAAGCAAAAAACTGAATGGGAGACCCAGCTGTTCATATAAGTTACAGAGGAATAATTGGTTGAGTGCGCAAAAATTGCACATGGAGCCTGCACTGTCAGCAGAGCACTCCTCATACGGAATAAAATAATACACTATTGGTACCAAACCCCAGCAGTCTTACAGACCATGAAGCTTATATTAAATAACCAATGCTGGAGGTGTAGCAAAAAAGGAGGGAATCTTATCCACATACTTCGGGCTTGTGGCTGCACTACACACTGCTGGAGGGAAGTCATCTTCTCCTGTACCAGTGCTCTCCAGTGCACTTTGCCAGACACACCAGCCTTCTGGCTGCTGGGCTGTCCCTCACTGAGCATCAGCTCACTAGTCATCACCACAAAAGACTCATGGCAGCCACAGCAGTGGCAAAAAGATTGTTATTGCAAACATGGAGAATGGTAAACATTCCCTCTATAGAACAGTTGACAGCCTCCATGGGTTAACTGATTTTTAACACATCTCATTTTGCCAAAGGTAACAGGAGTAAGTCTGACTTAACATGTGGCCTCTTTCTATCCTCTTCTTTATGCAGACCCCCAGCAGCTGGGGCCATAGTCAGAAGCTAGCGCCCTATAGCACACCAGGTACACTCATATCCTCCATGAAGGGATGGCCATACAACACCACACACTGAGTAATGGGCTACAGGAGTTAGGTTAGGATTTTTCCCAACAGTACGTGAACCTAGTCTTTTATTTATATACAATACTAATTAACAAAACATAGTATCAATGTGTTCCTATTAAGTACTGGGAATGTAAACATGGAATGAGGTGCTAGCCAATCAGTTAAATTAAACTGCTGTACTGTTTGTTTTATTAGTTGACTGATGAACTGTATCACTCTGCGAGACATCCATTTTGACATCTGTATCTGTACACTGTACTGTACGTTGTAATGTGGAAATAATTAAAAATGATTAACTGAAAAAGAGCTTTGGATGTGGTACACATGTTGATGACATTAAAATAAAGAAAAGACAGAACACAAAAAAGTGTGCCTGTCCCAGCTACTCTTGGTGATACAGACATTTACAAAAACGAATACTGTAAACTAAGGTTGAGACAATGCTAAATGTCATACTGAGGTAGTGAGGAGCGTGAAAGGTGGTGTGCCCTTATTAGCTCCTATTGTTTACCCATAATACGCCATTGTGTTCCCTTCTGAAATATATGCATTAAGTCTACTTTTAAGTTGTTGCTTATTTGGACATATTATGACTTGCAATGGTAGCTGATTCCATGGTTTCACAACCCTCTGGGTAAAAAAGCCTTCCTTTTGTATGTATTAAATTTTTTGTGTCTTAACTGTAGTGGATGCCTGCCATTGCTTGTTCTACTGCTTTTGAATGCCACGTTTAGCTCATTTAGCAAGTAGTTGTTCTGCATTATATCATAGCACAATAGCAAATCACCTCTTGTTCTTCCTGTTTCTGAAGTCATTAGGTTTAATGCTTGTAGGCAATCGCTATAGGTCTCAACTTTAGGTTATGTATCATTTTTGTGATGCATCTCTGGACTCTTTCAATCTGATTAATGCTACCTCTTTTTATTGGCCCCATACTGGGCTACCATAATCCAGCAGCGGTCTCACATATGACCTATACAGTGGCATTATGACTTGCTCATCCCTACTTCTAAAGTTTCTCATTATGGCAGCTATTATCTTGTTTGCCTTAGCTATTTGCTTATCACAATGTGTGTCATATGAGAGATCGTTATTTATTGTTATTCCCAGATCCCTTTCTTCATTTGTTATCCTTAGCGGCTGTCCTTTCATATAATATACTCCTTTTTTGTTTTGTTTCCATAGATGTATGACACAACATTTGTCCACATTGAAACTCATTCCTTTGAGTAAAGCCCATTACTGGATATTGTCCAGGTCGTTCTGTATAGTTGCTATGTCAGCACTATTTCTGGCTATACTTGCAAGTTTAGCATTGTCTGCATATTTACTGAACCAGCTTGTTGAGTGTTGCCCCATACTGGCCATAAAATCTGAAACAACACAGCTCCCAGGACCAACCCTGAGGTGCCACGCTTGTGACTGGCACAGGGGCAGAGTGATAACCATTTATGCAGACCATCTGGGTCCTCCCTTCCAGCCATCCTGTTATCCATCCTATGATTTTATGATCTATTTGTATATCATAATTTGCATTCATTGACTGTGCCAAATCCAGCATTTTGGACATTGACAAAGCAGGTCCACGGGAACTCACTTTCCCTTATGTACTTCAACATATGACTCAGCATTTTTGTACAGGGAGCACACACTGACATGTGCAAGCTGTTGGAAAGACACTTGACCTGCGGCAGAGAATCAGCAATGCTGGAGATCCAATAACTCCTCATGCTGCACACACCTCTCTGCCATTTCCATCTCTATCTCACAGGGAAAGGCCTGGCTATGGAAGGAGCTCCTTTTATCTGAAAAAGAGTGACTTTTGATCAGAAAATCATTAATCTCATCAATGAATTGTGGATTATCATTCCAGTTGGCTATTTTTAACTACATGTTACTGTAGTTTCAGTCAGGCTAGCGAAATCATGCTGCAGAGGACAGAAGAAGAGAGAGTGCACAGTGTAATTCTGCACTGGTAGCTGCAGGCCCTGCATCTGAAGAGAGAAGGGCAAATTTAGCAGAATGTGAAAAGTGCAGGGGAATTTTTTGGAGGATGTATTTCCTCTACGGGCTTGCACTCTGCTCTGTTTTAGCACTTACTGTCCTACTGGAAGACATGCCTGGTACTAGCTGACTCCCCCCCCCCACTTAAAGCCATCTCTCCCCAAGTCGACTATATTCATTCCCCATCCCTGTTACCAGGACAAAGCCTGTACTATGAGCTGCTGAGGTCCTTGTCTCTGTGTCCCCCTAAGCTCATAGTCATACTCTGTTTAAGGTTTTTGGCAGTAGTCTCAGTAGCTGGTTACTTGTTATTCTGTATTTATATTTCGCATTATGCCTCACTGTTTACATTACCATTGCACTGTTTGTTTAAATGTTCCCCGAGTTGTTCTTATTATGTACACTCCTTCCCATGAAGTATGAACTGCAGAGGGGGCAATTCCCCTTCTGTTTATTGTATATGCTATGTACTTGATGTGGAACCTTTGCAAAAGAGCTTTCACTCAAAGGTTTTTTCTGAACAATGAAATAAATAAAATATATTTGACAAATATGTATTTACTGAGTGAGTGCTGCTGCACTTGTTGTGTGTAAAGCACAGCAATGTATCTTTCCTTTAATGTATTTTCTTTTGGGGGGAGGGGGGATTGCAGTTTGCTTTTGTCCCTGAACAGGAGCAGATCAGAGTGAATATAGTAGACTGGTAAATGTGCTGTTGGGAGTTTTGAAAGATTTCTTTGACAGATACATATATTTTGGCTGCTCGTGATGCAGGGCACAGAACTCCATCTTTGGTCTTTTGCCTGTGTGTGTATGTGAGCCTGTCAGTCAGTCAGTAAATGAGTGTAAAGCAGGCTGCTGTGTGAGACCCAATGTCTCTCAGTAAGGTGGGGAGTGTTATCTGTCAGTGGGGATTATCCTGCTGGTATCACTCTTCTCTACCACCTTGCAAATTATACAGTACTGTAACTTGTGCATGCACTGGGTATGCAAGCCATGTCAGCATCTAAGACTCATCAAGATAACTATTGTGAGCCATCATTATTAGTGTCTGGTGGCAGCTGCATTGTTGGACTTGTGTCATCATGTATCATGCATACTATATGCTGTTGATGGGTGTAGAAAAACATGCAGAGAACAGGATGAGAAAAGGATACATGGGTGAAGAAAGGAGCGGATAAATATTCCACCATGCCAGTTCCACCAAATACAAGTTCTATAAGCAGTGATGGTGGCATAGAAGGAGCTGGGCATAGTGGGACAGAAGTCATGGTCATAGGACTATGAGGACAAGTGACGGGGATATGATTGTGCAGCCAAAGAAAATGTAGTTCATCAGTCCCTAAAAATCCACTGGTTCCACTCCCACTGCCATGTTAGCAATCTTCCCTGCTAGTCAACAAGTGCATCTGGTAATAAAATCATCTTGAGCAATCCAGATGCACATTAGCTTTCCCCTCTTCCTTCTTCATTTACTTTCAGTGTCTGCACAGAAATTGTTCAACACTAGAGGAATTCAAAAAGCAATCAGAGAGCTTTACAAAAAAATTCATGATGGGGTGACCCTTTAGGATTTTAATGGAAGCCTTTAAAAGGCTAAATTAAAAGACTGAAAAGATCTAATTATCCCCAGAACTTGAGACAAATGAAAAGGAAAAATTATATTTGTGACCAGCTATAACCCCTTGTCTAATTTAATAGCCAATAGTGTTTGTAATAATTGAATAATCTTAGAAACAGACATCTTGAAAGATAACAGGTTTGGCCCCACTAACAGCATATTCCAGAGCACTGAATGTAGCAGATAAAATCTGTAATAGTCATTTTATGATGAAAAATAACCCAGTTTCCATCTTTCCATTCAGTAGTGCACCCCTACCAAAGGAATTTCATCAATGTGAGAACTGCTCGGTGTGCAAATATGTGCTCCAAGGAAAATTTATTCATGATAAGAAATCAGAAAAGACCTTTGGGTTAAAACATTTTTTAATTTTGTATAAGTAGTTATACAATTTGTGTAACATGATGCAACATAACATACTTGAGTAAAACTGTAAGAATGTCAAAGATGTGCATCCAAGAACATTTAAGAGCCATAGTAAATGAGAGATGTGATAGTTCAGTCGGGCACCACTTCAAAACTGTGCACAAAGATGCCTTGAGTTCCTTAAGATTTATGGTAGTTGACCACATCCCTGTCCACCCCAGAGGTAGCAACTGAGGTCTTTATCTAGAAAAAAGAAAATGTGAATGGATATCTAAGTTAAATACATCAGTGTTGAAAGGTTTAAATGAAGCTGTGAATTATTCGTTATTCTTACCATTTTTTCTGTTTTCCATTTAACTCTAGGATCAGAAAGTTGTCATAATTCAGTGAAACATTAATTTATGTACTGTTCTGTTGACCCAAAGGTCTATATAAAGAACAATCTGAATCAAACCATAGTGGGCCTCTAACCCAAATGAACACCTTACCCAGCACTGGCAAAATGCCCAGATACCACCTACTGATGTAACATGAAACTGAGAACATTTGCCTTTAGAAACCATTGCTCATCTCTATGAAATATTTCTCTCTGTGCCTGGTGTCTGATTACGAATGACTTGATTTTGTCTACTTGTCAATATTGTCTATCTGATGTACTGTACAATGTAGAAGAAAGCAACAATAGTCTTTCTTACAAATTTTTGTAATTTTCTAATGAAGCATGTCATTAATGCTAATAAAATATAATCAGAGTATAAACTAATGAATGAGTAACTCTATGCTGTTTATGTTATTGCTGCTTTTAAATGTTATAATTAATTTCTTCATAGTCACTTTAAACCATGGTATCCCTTCCTGCTGCTAAAAATCTTGAAAAAAACAACAATGAAATTGGGCTTAGAATAATTAATTAAACTGGATAATAGACAAGGCTTTCCCAAAAAGCCTTTGAAGTTCTAATAACATAATTATACAATTGAAACTCCACACAAATACCTTATTGGAGAATCAATTGCTGCTGTATTTAAGAATTCAGGGGCCAGATATTCAAAATGTTGCCCCGTGGATAAAGTGCTTGCACCTCAATTACCCAGAATTTTCACCCTAGCACAATATTCAAAGGAGGCAGTGGTGTGTGTTAAAAGGCTTAGTGTGCACACAAAAAACAAGCATTTGTCAATGCCGAACGTTTGCTTGCTGGCACTGGCATTGGTAGTGTACAAGTTACAGAGCTGCATAATAGGAATGGCAGTGAAGTATTGAACTGAAGCCAACCCTACCACCACCCTGCAGAGACTGGCAGGCATTGGGGTGTGCTTTTGGGTCGTCAGGCATAACAACCACGCCATTTCACCACACCCCACCCTGCAGACACTGACAAACTGTCACGGTGTGCCTTGGGGTCTTTGGTCCTTCTTTAATTCCCATTCCATCAGGAAATATGGTGAGATAGGTGCGGTATAGGAGAATGGGGTGAAGTTTGGGGTTCAAGAGTCCGGAGGCACACCTTGATGCCTCTCACTGGCTGCAGGGTTTGGGTGGGGTGGAATGGTATGAGCATGACAGGCAAGAATCCCAAGTCACACCCCTGATGCCTGTCATACTCTACAGGTGGGGCGCTATGGTTGGAAACCCTATGCCTCAGGCATTCATTGGTATTTTCACCCAAATTTTCAACATTTTTTTTGTGACCCAATTATGAACAGTGGCAATATCAGTTTGTTAGCTGAAACTGCTTTTGCACAGTGACTATGGCATTTGGCACCACAGGTGCAAAATAGATTCTGAACAGGATGTGAAAATGACAGCGGTACTGTTCATGGGGAGGTGTAAAAATGGCAATGTTGAAAATCTGCTGTGAAAATCTTAAAAAACTGGTGAAGTCAATGAAGGCATGTGAGAAGCTGTGCAATGCACGCCGTAATGTAACTAGTTTGGGATTTTTACAGTAGATTGTTAACACAGGCATTTTGGGACCTCCGGTCATGAACAGTGTCAGTGTGATTTTCTTTATCTGTCCCGAACAATGATTTCCCACAGCGACCACGCATCTCTGCACTGAAAGTGTGAAAACACATTTCGGCCATGTTGTGGAAAATGGCAGCTGTACTGTTCATAATGAGGTGTGGAAAAATGCCACTGGTAAAAATCTGGACTGAAAATATTACCAATTCATGAACCTACGAGGATGTGTGGAAACTGCTCAATGCTCACTTGTAACACAGTCATTTTATGGAGTTTTGTCACCAAATTTTCAACATAGCCATTTTAAGACCTCTGCTCATGACCAGTGTCACTGTGATTTTCTTAATCTGTCCCAAACATTGTTTTCGCACACCGACTGTACCATTGTGCACTACATGTGCGGAAACACATTTTGGGCAAGATGTGACAAATGGTAGCTGCACTGCTCATAAGGAAGTGTGGTAAAATGGCACTGTTGAAAATTTGCTGTGCAAATATTACAAATTCGCAAACTTGCCAGCGTGCATAGGAACTGCGCAATGTGCGCTCTTAAAACAGTCATTTTTGGGAATTTTTTCACCAAATTTTCAACATAGCCATTTTAACACCTCTGCTCATGACCAGTGTCACTGTGATTTTCTTAACGTGTCCCATACATTGATTTTGCACACCGACTGAGCCATTGTGCACTACATGGGCAGAAACACGTTATGGGCGAGATGTGAAAAATGACAATTGTACTGCTTATAAGGAGGTGTGGTAAAATGCAATGTTGAAAATCTGGAGTGAAAATTTGTGAACTTACGAGCGTGCATAGGAACTCTGCAATGCATGCTCATAAAACAGTAATTTTAAGGAATTTTTTCACCAAATTTTCAAAATAGCCATTTTAAGACCTCTGCTCATGAACAGTATCACTGTGATTTTCTTAATGTGTCTCGTACATTGATTTCGCACACCAACTGCACCATTGTGCACGCCATGGGTGGAAACACATTTTGGGTGAGATGTGAAAAATGACAGCTGTACTGCTCATAAGGAGGTGTGGTAAAATGGCAATGTTGAAAATCTGGAATGAAAATATTGAAATTTCACAAACTTACGAGCATGCGTAGGAACTGCACAATGCACACCCGTAAAACAGTCATTTTAGGAATTTTTTCATCAAATTTTCAACATAGCCATTTTAAGACCTCTGCTATGAACAGTGTCACTGTGATTTTCTTAATGTGTCCCATACATTGATTTCGCACACCGACTGTGCCATGTGCGCTACATGGGCGGAAACACATTTTGGGTGAGATGGGAAAAATGGCTGCTGTACTGCTCATAAGAAGGTGTGATAAAATGGCAATGTTGAAAATCTAGAGTGAAAATATTGAAAATTCGCGAACTTACGAGCGTGTGTAGGAACTGCACAATGCATGCCCATAAAACAGTCATTTTAAGGAATTTTTCCACCAAATTTTCAAAATAGGCTTTTTGAGAGCCCACCTTATGAACACTGACAGTGTTGTTTCATTAATTGTTCTGGAAAGGTGATTTTGTGCAGTGGCTGTGAAACCACCCCTCAGGCTGAGTAACACCATGACAGTGCAAGAATTCATGAGGAGGGGTCCCAAAAACCCCATGTTGAAAATGTGGTGCAAAAATTCCAAAAAATGCCTGAGATTTGCAACAAAGTTGAAAAAAACCCTGTCTATCCCATTATACAGCTTACTGGCATTTCTTCAGTTCGCGGTCGGCTTTGAAGAGTGTAGACGTGTTCCCGGTCCACTGAAGATCGTCGCACCGGACTCCAGAGGTAGTATGGGGTGAGGGGGTGGGGAGGCAGGGTGCGAATGATGTGGGTTGTGGGGGCAGGGAGACTGCGAGGGACCGTTTTTTTCTTTACAGGGTTTTTTTGTTGAAAAAGATGACACAGGATGTTTGCCACACTGGGGTGGGCTCCCAGCATGGCAGAAGGACAGCTGGGGGGGTGTGGAGCCAACGGGGGCTGGGCACCCTCGTTGGTCATGGCATCTGTTGCTATGCTGGGGTGAGCTCCCAGCGTGGTATCTGGATGCTTTGGGGGGCATGGAGCCGACGGGGGATTGGGCACCCTCATCAGCAACAGCATTGGGGGAGAGACAGTAGAGCCAATGGGGGATTGGGCACCCCCATCGACCATAACATCATTTTGCCATGCTGGGGTGGGCTCCCAGCGTGGCACCTGGATGCTTTGGGGGCCATGGAGCCGACAGGGGATTGGGCACCCAAGTCAGCCATACAGTGTGGGGGAAGGGGGAAGGTGGCATGAGCATGCAGTGTGTGTGTGTGTGCATGCGTAGTGTGGGGGGAGAGCTCTGCTCACTCAAGCAGAGCTCTCCCTTTCAACTGTATGCCACTGCATTTTTCAGCTGTCATAGACAGCTGGAGCAGTGATTGGCACTCTGCGACCGTGCCTGCAAATACACTGACTGAATTGGAAGAGGCTGACACACCTCTGGAAAACTCATATGATGGCACTATGTTTCTTGCACATGCGTGCAAGCAAACATAAAAATGTATGTGGTGGGCAAAGGGAGGGTTGGGGGGCATTAAATCTGATGCAGTGTAATATCTGGCACAATAGCATTGCACAAAGGGAACAGCACAGGCCACCTCGTGCTGTGCAACTACCACTGAGAGGAAGCGTGACTTAGCCTGACCAAACCTATAAAATGGCTGAGCCACTGCAGCCAACTACCACATTGGCAGTTAGGGGACCACACCTGCTCCCTAGTGCCCAGTGGTACCTCCATCCTCCGATCCCCAGCCCCGCTATAAAATAAATATTCCCTGGTGGTCAGTGGTCACCCCCTCACCCTCTGATCCCCAGCACCATTATAAAATAAATATTCCCTGGTGCCTAGTGTCCCCCCAACCCCCATCCCTGGCCCTGGTGAACCTGAAATTTTCCCTGGTGTCTAGTAGTCCCCACAACCCTCTGATCCCCTGCCCCAGTAAAAGGAAAAGAGTCCCTGGTGTCTAGTGATCCCTCCCAACTTCCAATCCCCGGCCCCAGTAAAATGCAGACCTTCCCTGGTATCCAGTGGCACCCCCCGATCACTGACTGCAGTGATGTAAAATAAGTCCTTGAGGTCTAGTGGCCCCCCTGCACAGTCCCATTAGGTACACAACCCTACCCACCCCTCCTTACCTTACCTGCCAGCATCATGGGGAGCCCATATGGTGACCAGCACAGCCCTCCTCTCACCACCTTGACCAGCTACAGACAGTAAATGTGCTCCATTTACTGAACACAGGATGCACACACCCTGTCATTGTATATGGTGGCCAGCTGAAGTGGTGAGAGGAGGTCTGTGCTGGTCACCATATGGGCTCCCCATTTCACCAGTGGGTAAGGTAAGGGGTGGCAGCATGGTGTAGGTGTGAGTGGTGCAGGGGGACCACTAGATGTTAGGAACATCTTGTACAGCACTGCAGTGGGTGCTCTGAGGGTGTGGGGAGTGCCACTGAACACCAGGAAAGATTTTCATTTTACCAGGACAAGGATCGGAGGACAAGGGGAACTACTAGGCACCAGGGAATATTTCAGTTTCACCTGGGCCAGGGATTGGGGAGTTGGAGGAAACACTAGGCATCATGGAATACTTATTTTATAATGGGGCCAGGAATCATAGGGTGGGGGGACCACTGACCACCAGAGAATATTTATAATGGGGCTGGGGATTAGAGGATGGGGAGAACCACTGACCACCAGGATGTACTTTATTTTATTATAGGGATGGGGATTGGTGGATGGGGGACCACTAGGCACTAGGGACATATTCATTTTCTTGGGGATGGGTATCGAAGTGGGTAGGGCCTGCCATAGGAGGGGTGCAAACCTGCCATCAATTCCCATGCAAATGAGTACATAGTGGGCATGCATATGGCTCCTTAATGCCTTGCATGCCCAATGGGCTCATTTGTATGATGCCAGCTGAATATCATGCAAGTGGTTTCCATGCTATTGGGTAGTTTCCCCTGCACTTCAAGGATCCATGTCAGGACACCACTACTTGACTGATGCTGCACCGACATGCCCCTATATTCGATCAGATAGTGCCAGTGCACTACTCAACTGAATATAGCATCCTCAGAGTCATGGGCAATGGGCAAGTGCAGTACAAACCTTTGCACTCTGCTTTGCACATTTTTCAATGTCAGGTCCAAACAGTCAAAGCTTTGCAGCATTCCCTGATGAAGCTCCTGTGTTAGGGGTGATGTACTTAGCTGCATCCCTTTTTAACAACCTCAGTATAATGAGCACCTTAATTTGGGCACTTTATGTATGTATGTATGCACCTTTTTTTTAAATTAATTTGATATAAAAACATAGCTGCATATAATGCAGGCTGCTTTCTATTGATATTGGCAATATTGTGAAAGAATAAAATGAACATACTTAAAAGTCATCATCCGTCTCAAGAAGATATATGCTTCAGTTTGCAAAGTTATTTGAGTGGACTGTTCAACTGCTTCCAGTTACCCTACTTGGGAAAGAAGTTATCAATTCAAAAATGTAAAATCTGGCTTCAGAAAACAATATTCTTGTATTTGCTGCCCAGTTCCTCAAAGTCCCCTCCATCTCATCAGTAGCAGCTTCTGAAAACAGCAGTAGGGAAAAAAGTCAAGCAGCAAGCCCAAATCACAACTTCAGTTTCATGATTCATGTTTTCTTGACACATAAATAATACAAATAAGTAATGAAAATGATCATATATTATATAATATCACACTAAATCAGATTATATGATCTTCTCATGTGTTATATCTGCTGCCCTGCCAGCCCTGCTCAATGCCATCTGAAGGCATAACATTCCACAGCTGTAGGGAAAAAATAAATCATCACAGAATTGCTTCCCAATTCCTCCTTCTAGTAAACAATAAGTCAAATTTATTGTTGAACTTGCTATGGCAATCAGATGTGTTTTGAGCTTATAGTGTGATATTACATCTGTGTTGCTTTTTTTGAAAACTCAATGAATGTACTGTATCTTTCTGTTTTTAAGTTTGAGTTTATCACACTTGTCTATGTTAGTCCAGTTTTAATTTCAATGTCTATGTGTGCAGCACCTTTCTGGTGTGGCATAAATGTGGGACAGAACACTTCTGATAGGTAAAATATGGGACATCCATCATAATAAAGGACAGTTGAGAGGTATGCTATGATTCAGCTGGCATTGTCAATGCTGTAACTGTGACAAACAGTATTGTCTACGCACCAGCAGAACTGCTACAAAAAAAGTATATAAAATGTGATTAATACTGTAAAAATTAAATATTCCTGGGGAAAAACATTTAATGTGAAAACATTGTTTAAAAGCACATTTATTCCAACTGTTGTCATGAAAATATATTAGTTTTGTGAGACTGTTTTCATCACATCAGTGCAGTCTGATGAAACTGAAGTGTGTCAAAAAAAGTCTGTCTATTCAGTCTGAAGCAAACTGGCAACCATGTTGTAAGACTGTTGTTATTTGATAGTGCTGTTTTGGTAAATGATGTTGCAAGAACCCCCTTATAAGAAAGCACCTAATGAGCATGATTGGAATGTGATGTTTCTTCTAGCAATAATTGAAAAATTCAACATTTTCCTTTCAAAATGGTGGTGATATGGAAAGCTTTATGTCAGAATGTAACAAATCTGAAAGTTTCATTGTTCAACTCATAGGCATTTGCCACTTACCGATGAGCTGAGAAACCTATTTAAAATACATATTTCTTCAAACTGTTTTCATGAGATCAATGTTGTGTGATAAAACAGTGTTGTTAGAACGTTTCTGCAAAATAAACACCTTATGAAAAAATGGAACTGTGCATCTCTGAAAATGTATTTTTATTTTGTTGATAATTTAGAAAGTATACTTTTTGGATAAAAAAGCAAAATGGAAACCTGTGACCTGGAATCTAATAAACTCAAAGTTTCAGATTTCACCTCATAGCAATTTTTTTTGTTACTGATGAGTAAAGAACTGGCTTAAAATACATACTTTTAGGTTTTCAAACTTTTAGACCTTTGCAAAAGCAACATGGTCTCTTATCAAATTTTCAGAAATTGGTGATCCATGACCAAATATTTCACATCTCAATTTTCATCCCAATGAAACAGCACCAAAGTTATTAACACATGAAACAAGGTTGCATATGATTGCCTTTTTAACCCTAACTACAGTGGCTTCTCCCCCTTTCTAATCCTTGGCCTACTTCTGTCCGTGCCCAACCCCCAGCCCTGTCCATCTCTGTCTCTACTCTTGGGGGGGGGTTCAATGGTACCCTGTAGGATGTCTTGCCACCTTGCCAAGTGGAGAGTTGGGCAGTTTAGTCTGGTGCAGTTGAAGATTACCTGGCATCATAATGCTGCACTGGATTTTTTCCTGACTTCTGGTGTTTGCCTCTGTCCCATGAGAACATGCACACAGCAGTGCCCTGAGGAATGTCTGGAAGTGTGTGGTCACTAACACTGCCAATTATACCATCATCAAGCTATCATAAGGAGCTGCCAGTGTAGTGGCATGGTAGAACTCTTAGTCATTTGCCAGTTACTGATGAGTTGAGAAACATTTTTAACCCTAACTACAGTGGCATGACTTTTTCTCCCCCTTTCTAACCCTTGGCCTACCTGAGGAAGTATTTCTTCACAGAGGGGGTTGTAGATGCATGCAACAGTCTTCCTGAGGAGGTTGTAGAGTCAAAAACAGTGGGGGAATTCAAGAAAGCATGGGACAGACATAAGGCAATTCTAGTGGGGGTTAGGAGGAAGTAGACTGTTGGTTAACTAGGATCTGCAGCTTATCTGTTAGGTAGGGAAATAGGCAGACTAGGTGTGCTAAATGGTTCTTATCTGCCATCAGATTCTATGTTTCTATGGTGCATCCAACCCACCCCAGGAGAAGGACATCCTAGGGATGCAAGGGATCCTCCCTTCAGACCACCACTCCTAATATGCCAGGGTTTTGGCATGAACCTAGGGTGCCAGCATGTCAAAGCAGCAGTCCTGCATTACTCAACACCATGGAGCTGGCTATGCCCCACATTGTGTATGACAGGTTGTGATTTTGTAATGTGTGGCAACTGTTCAAAATCTAGTCTGCTGTTCATCTGATATAGAAATCAGATGATTTTCCCACATTCTTATTACTTATTTTGTAGTTCATATTGATAAAACATCCCAGAAGACATTTTTCATTTATTTCTGTTTGTGAGGAGGGAAGCTTACAACTGCACATACCATAGGTGACATTACTCAAACAAAACCATCACAGAAGATTTGCTACTTCGTATGTAGAAAATTCAGAAAAGACAAACAGCGGAAGAATGTACAGTAGGTCAGAACTATGTTAATATAAACAGCTGTGGTCAAATGGTATAGACAGTTATTGCACAGACCTATAAATCAAGAGATCACAGGTTCAGTTCCCTTCAGGGATGCCTACCATCTTTCCCAAGGATAGCTAAGCTAATGCTGATTATGCTAAAGCTTTAATAACAGGCTACCACTATAGCTTGATAAAGCATAGACTGAGATGTACAAATATTCATGCCTTTCCCTAGAAAACCAGAGTGCCAAGAGAAGTCAATAGGGAGCAGGACAGGGGTGAATGGAGAAAAAGACAAAGACAATAAGGACAGGGATGGGGCTAAAATGGGTAAGGATATAAAAAACTGGAGGGCAATGAGTACCAATGCATGTACTGTAGTATGGGTAACAAGCTCCCTGAACTTGTGGCCTTGATGGAAGAGGGACACCTGGGTATCATGGCTGTCACAGAAACATGGTACACAAAGAACCATGACTGGGATGTCAACATACCAGGGTACACAATCTACAGGATAGAAAGGGAGGGTAAAAGAGGTGGAGGAGTAGCTCTCTATCTAAGGGAAGAGATCAAAGCAATGGAACTAAAGGGTAAATGGGGAGAAGGAGGTGGCACTGTGGGTCACTCTGGAGACAGGAAATGGCACCACAATCTGTAAAGGGGTTGTATACAGACACCTGTCTCAAGGAGAGGAAATGGGAAAGGAAATGCTAGAATGCATCATTAAAATGGCAGAAAAGGGGGAGATATTGTTGATGGGTGACCTGAATATGCTAGATGTTAACTGGAGCATTTTTGCTGCAGCCACATCCAAGAGCAGGGTAATTCTTGATGCACTACAGGGGGCATGCCTCAAACAGCTAGTGTTGGAACCCACTCAGGAGGGAGTAATCTTAGACCTGGTATTCTCAAATGGGGACAAAGAGAGGATCTTGGATCTAGAAGTGGGTAGCCATCTGGGAACAAGTGACCAGCAAACAGTGTGGTTCATGATAAACACAGCTGTAGAGCAAAGTCACACAAAGGTGAGGGTATTGGACTTTAGGAAGGCTAACTTTGGCAAAATGGGGGAGTGCCTCAGAAAAGCACTAGCAAATGGGCAAGAAGGTAGGGTGGAGGAACAATGGAGAAAAAAAATCAAAGCTGCCATCACAGAGGCAATAAGCCTTTGTGCGAAGCAAGTAAACAAAATAGAGAAAAAACGCTATGGTTCTCAAAAGAGGTGGTGGAGAAGGTTAGGGAGAAAAAGATCACAATTAGGAAGTATAAGGAAACACAGAAGGAGCAGGACAGAGAACTGTACCAGTTAAAGCAGAAGGAAGTGGAGAAGGCAGTCAGAATAGCAAAGGCCCAAACTGAAGAAAATATAACCAACTCAGTTAAGAAGGGAGATAAAACCTTTTATAGGTACACTAGGGAGCAAAGAAAGATCAGGAGAGGGATAGTGAGGCTTAATAAAGGGGAAGGGGTGGGCAGGGGGTGACAGTGACAAAGAAGAGATACTGAATTAATACTTCTGCTCAATATTAACAAAAGAAGAGATGGGGGAGGTACCTAAACCAAATAATGGAAGCACACTGAATAAGGGAGTCAATACCAGTCCATTCACAGAAGACAGTGTCCTGAAAGAACTCCTAAAACTGAAGGTGGACAAAGCAAAGACAGGACTGTCTTGAAAACAAGGTTGTATAACCTTAATGACATGATTTATGGCTGTATAAAAATAAAGATTTTTTATGTCGGTGGGGCCTGACGAGATACACCCCAGAATTCTAAAAGAACTAAGGGGAGAACTAGTGGCACCACTGACTACCCTTTTTAACAAATCATGAGAGAAAAGTGTGATACCTGAGGACTGGAGGAGTGTGGATGTGATTCCCCTTCACAAAAGTGGGAGCAAGGCAGAGGCAGGAAACTACAGACCTGTTAGTTTGACCTCAGTGGTAGGGAAAATGATGGAATCACTTCTGAAAGAAAGAATTGTTGAGTGCCTGGAGGCCAGTGGGGCACATAACCCAAGGCAGCATGGATTCACAATGGAAAGGCCACATCAGATGAATATAACAAATGTCTTTGACTGGGTGACTGAAGTAGTAGATCAGGGAGGGGCTGTGGACATGGCCTACCTAGACTTTAGCAAGGCATTTGACAGAGTCCCACACAAAAGATTAATAAACAAATTAGCCAGCATGGGAGTGGGTCCAAGGGTGGTAACCTGGGTAGAAAATTGGCTGGATAACAGGACACAGAGGGTAATAGTAAATAGAGTCCACTCTGAAGAAAGGGGGGTTACTAGCAGGTTACTACAGGGTTCAGTACTGGGACTGTCAGAACAAAGACTTATAATATCACTTTTTATAATAATGCACTTGGATTCACCTCAGGCCAAAAATTATTTCATAAATTACCAAAAATAATAGCAATTCACATATGATATTATCCTATGTTCTCCAGATTCAAATATAATGGCAAATGACACTGCTTTCCACACTTATAATTATGAAAAATCAATATTTTATTTACACCTATACAATAATTCTAAATATTCCTCATTAGCATAAATATCAAGCATAATATTGTAAACATCAACAAAATTGTTTCAGATAATTGAGCACACTAATAAAACAAATTTTAGCAAATAAACAATGCAAAGGAATAAGCAATACTCAGCATAATAAATGGTAATAGTTAAACTAAACTTTGTCATACTTACTATTTAACATAACCTTCATGCATAAGAATATGCAACTCATAACATCAATATCTCAGATTATTTCTGCATAAAACTTGTTTCAAAACTTTACAGCATGTAAAATGTATTTTCTATAAGAACGGGCAACAACTCATTACATCAGTGTTTTTTTCTACACTTTCATAAAACTCACTTTTAACTTCAAATCATGCAAAATATTTCTCATTTTAAAACTTAAACTAGATATACCCAAGTTCTATAGTTAAAAGTTAATTCCCTTGTTACTTGCCCAAATAAGCCCATTTAAATTATTTAACTATTAATTAGTGAAAGTAATCAAAAATTAATACTTATATTTCTGGTTGTAGGAGTGGTTCTTCTCCTCTCAACTTATAACTCTTGGTTGAGTCTGGCTCTTGATGAAAAGTTTGTCAGCTAACCTTTTTGATCCTGGAACTTCTTGGCATGGACTACCACTGTAAGTTAAATTTTCTTTGCAGAAAGTCACTTTACCAAAAGTCAGTTCTTGGATTTATAGAACATAGCTTCAATCTGCACAGTCTGTAGCCATAGTAGATTCAAATAACTTTCTTGTGGATAGCAAAGTTGTTTCAACAACTGGAACTTTAATGACTCCTTCATGTTGTATATCTGCTACTAACCTTAGGCACTGGACTTTCCTTACTCACAATGCTGTATATAGCAACTTGTGTGAATTTTAAAGTTAAGTCTCTGTCAAGACATCAGCAGGCAACATTACTTCAGCCAACATGCTCAGCAAATAAAACACAGACCTTGCTTCATACACAATGAGAATGTCCTTGCATCTGTTTTTTGCACCTGGATCTTCTGGCAGCACTGCATGAGCTTTTGGCTATCCTTAGGCTAGTTAAACTGACATAGGTCCTTTTGCATCGATATTTTGGTCCAGACTGAGGTGTGACCAGTCAAATTCACTAATATAAAACTGCCCTGGTGATGTCATCACCAGATTTTGATTGGCCTGAGTCACTAGAAAGGTAGAACATTTCAGAAGATAAATGATGACATACAGATATGCCTCTTAAGACGTCCCCTTTTTCTCCAGACTAGTTTAATGCTCAAAATTATTTTCCTTAAATACAATTCTTATTTAACCTAATTTAAAGATTAAACTTACATATTCAGGTGTTTTTCCTCAAGCAGGTCATATTGGTGTAAATCTGATATTTGTAACATGCATACTTTTTAAGTTACACTATTAAAGGTTATAATTTCATAATTTCAACAAAACTTCTTAGAATAAAGTGAGAGCCTTGCTCTAAGTACTCTAAGTAACAGAATGATATACAATTTGTAAGAAAAATCCATTCTTAAAGTCTTTAAAACATTACTTTTTTGTAGAAATGCATGGGTTCTTTGTTCTACTTTAAGACATACATTTTAAACTGTCAGAAATATTCTTTTAGATGGTTTGTTTCTCTATAGCAACAAAATACAGACTTAACAGTCATATTGTTAGACTGCTTAAGATGTGAGCTATTACAAGATGACCTCCTATCTGATTGTAGTCATGGTTATCTAGTTCTTTGGCCTAAGTATTTCTGGAGTGTGGCTAGACCCCTGATGACAGAATCAGTCTACAGACTTAGCTTGAAAAGTGTTCACTAATATAATGGCTTAAAAAACAAAATGGAGTCTCATCTTCATTTCCTCAGACTTCATTTACCATATGGCAAAGGGATGCTTAGGGAACAGAGATATTTTCCCTTTTAAGCATTAAAGCCAGATACCTTGTCTTAAGGTTTAATTAACTAACACTTTTTTGTTTTGTTTTTTTCCTTAGGAACTTATGCAAACAATAATCTTAACCAGCAGTTAGTCCCATATAAAAATAAAATAATAATTATTAAACAAATTAATTCTTGATAATAAAAATAAAATAATTTTTTCATCAAGGGTTTTGTCCCTACAGGATCAGTTCTTTTTAATGTCTTTATAGGTGGCATTGCAGAGGGACTGCAAGGAAATGTATGCCTCTTTGCAGATGACACAAAGATCTGCAACAGGGTTGATACAAAAGGGGGATAGAAAGGATGAGAAGGGACTTGGCAAGGTTGGAGGAATGGTCAAAAGTATGGCAGCTTAGATTCAATGCAAAGAAGTGCAAAGTAATGCACCTGAGAAACAAAAACTTAAGGGAAGAGTACACAATGGGGGGAGGTATCAATGACAGCAAAAATGGAAAGGGACCTGGGACTAGTCATACCAGATGAACAAAAGGTGGGCAAGCAATGTGAGAAGGCAGTAAGGAGGGATGGGGATATGGGGATGCATAGGGAAAGGCATTGCCAGTAGAAAACAAGAAGTTGTTATCCATCTGTACAGACAGTTGGTGAGACCCCATCTGGAGTACTGCATGCAGTTCTGGAGACCCCATCTCCACAAGAACATAGACAGGATGAAGGGAGTACAGAGGAGGGCAACTAAAATGGTGTAGGGTCTGTACCAGAAGCCATACCAAGGGAGAGACTAAAAGAACTTAATTTGTATACCCTCGAGGAAAGGGGGGGCATGATAGAAACTTTCAAGTACCTCTAGGGAACCAACAAAGTCCAAGAGGCTAGCATCTTTCAGAAAAAGAGATGTGCAAGAACAAGGAGGCACAATTTGAAGATAGAGGGAAGATGACTCAAGGGCAACATGAGGAAGTATTTTTTCACAGATAGTGTGGTGGATGCTTGGAACGGCCATCCTGAGGAGGTTGTGGGGTCAAAAACAGTGGGGTAATTTAAGAATGCGTGGGACAGACATAAGTCAATTCTACTGGGAGGTGGGAGGAAGTATGCTGTCAATAAAACTAGGATCTGCAGCTTATCTGATAAGTAGGGAATTGGGCATACTGGGTGGGCCAAGCGATCCTTATCTGCCTTCAAAGTCTATGTTCCTATGTTTCAATACCATTGTAGCTTTTCTAAGCTTTTATTGTTACCTGATCTCAAGGAAACTTATTAGAAACTAAAGTTTTCCTAGTCAAGCTTTTTTGGGGGGAGGGGACAGACCTAGCTCACTGTAAAGAAGGATCTCTAGTGATTGAGCAGTTACTGTATGTGTGTGGTATCTGAGATATTGTAGCTTTTTTCAGTTTTATCTGTATGCTAATTATGTATGGCATGTACTGTATTAGTTGCCATGTTTTGGCCGTGCGTTATCCTTGAAGATGGGTGTCTGTTTGCTCAAGGACCTTTCAGGTATTAACAACTAAATAAATGAATAAATTGTGAAACATGAAAAGGTCCTGGAATGAGGATGTATACACAGTAGGGATGGAGAAAACTAACTTTCCATTTTCATGTAGAGTTTTTTTCTTTTTTGCCAAATGAATAAATGTCATTAACATAGCAGTTCTAAATAGGAAATGTCATGCAAAATCAACATATTCAGGTAAAAATGCCAGTTTTTGCTTTAAAATCCCAGCAATTTCAACTGTACACATATGTCTTTCATATTATTTGTATGATGCACAAAAATATCCCACTGCTTCCAAACTTTGGAATAATACCTAATATATGAAAAGGAGGTTTTGTATGATTTTTGAACACAAAAAATAATTGCCCAGCTCTAAACAGAGAGTGCATTTAGACTCACACAGTAATATATATGGAGCAAGAAAAAGATAATAAGCATGTGCCAGAACCCTGTTCTATGGTGGTTACCACAGATTAAGGCTTCAAAATGTTAAAATGCTACAAGGCCAACTTAATGTGTAAAATTTATAAAATGTACAACTTAACAACCCTTCAAATATACAGCATCTGGACACCCCCTACCCCCCTTCGAGGCCAGGCCATATAAGCATCTTCTACAGGAAAAGGTGCAATTACATTGCTATACACCAATTATATAAATGATTTAGGGATTATCACAACACATATCAAGTCAAGGTAGGAGGGGGAGCTGAGGCTCCAGATTGAACAGACAGACACGGAGAAGGTCTGGAGGGCAGTGTGGACTACCTCCTCCTCCTCACCAGACTGGTGAAAGTTTTTGTGGAGGGTGCAGAGATGGTATTTTTTAGCTCTGGCTGTTCAGTCCAAATGGAACCACAACAGATCTTCAGCTTGTTGAAGGCACTGTGGGGAGGTTAAAGCCTCGCTAGCTCACATTTTTGGGGGCTGCCATTGATAGTTCCATCTTGGGCTGTGGTGGTGGGCCATCTGACAAGATTATCTGAGGTGGGGGGGCAGTGGGACCACAGCATATAGTGTTAGGGCTAGAATTGTTCATATTAAAAGAGAAAGAGGCTAAATATCTGTGGCATATTTTGGTTGCTGCCACCCTGAAAGCTATCACCAGGCACTGGTTACAATTAGCTCACCCAGAGGAGAGGGATTGGACCCAAATAGTGGCACAAATACAGGAGATGGAGTGAATCACTTATTCTTTGCATTGTAAGCAAACAAAATGCATTCACAGATGGACAAGATAGGAGATTTACTCTGCTGACGATGTTACTAGTAGGCTTTAATTTGTTTATTTTTATTTACAGGCACTGAGACCTTCCATCTATTTATTTGATAATTCAAGTACTTCTGTACTTACTGAACACTGGTTTAATCCTACGTAAATTTGAACAGGCCATCATAAGTTATGTGTTTCCCCAATACTAGATTTACGATGATACATACATAGAAACATAGACAGTGTCGGCAGATAAGGGCCTATGGCCCACCCAGTCTGCCCATTTAAGTTTGTAAGTTCAGTTTATGTTTTCCAGGAAGTCTGTTGCCCCTTACCCCTGACCTCCAAAATTCCTTTATGTCTATCCCATGCATTCTTAAATCCCATGATTGTTTCAGCCCCCACCACTTCCTCTGGCAGGGTGTTCCACTTGTCCACCACCCGTTCTGTGAAGAAATTCTTCCTCACGTTTCCTCTGAATCATCCTCCCTCCAACTTCATCCCATGCCCTCTAGTCCTGGAACATCTTTTTCGCTTAAAAATAGTGCATTCCTGCACCCTGTTCCTCCCTGTAAGATACTTGTATGTCTCTATCATATCCCCTCTCTCCCTCCTCTCCTCCAGGGAGTACATGTTCAGTGCCTTCAACCTGTCCTCATAGGACTTGTGATGCAATCCATGCACCATCTTTGTTGCCCTCCTCTGAACCTTCTTCACCCTGTCTATGTCTCCACGTAGGTAAGGTCTCCAGAACTGCACAGTGTACCCAGGTGCGGCCTCACTAGTGTCTTGTATAGTGGAATTATGACCTCCTTTTCCTGCTGGTGATGCCCGCCTATGCATCCCAGCATCCTATTTGCTTTACCTGCTGCCTTGTCACACTGTTTCCTGCCTTGAGGTCATCAGAGATGATAACTCCAAGATCCCTTTCCTGCTTGGTGCATGCTATATCCTCACCCCTAACTGATATATTGTGCCAGGGTTTTTGTGCCCATATGCATTATCTTGCACTTCCTTGCATTGAATTTCAACTGCCAAACCCCTGACCATTCTTCAAGTTTCTGCAGGTCCTTCTCATTCTGTCTACACCCTCTGGTGTGTCTACTCTGTTACAGAGCTTTGTGTCATCATCGAACAGTGAAATTCTGCCTTCTAGGTCCCTGCAATGTCACTGATGAAGATATTGAATAGTACCGGTCCCAGCACTGATCCCTGTGGTACCCCACTGGTCACTCTTCCCTCTGTGGAGTGACAGCCATTTACCACCACCCTCTGTGTCCTGCTGCCCAGCCAGTTACCTACCCACCGCACTACTGTCCTGCCCACACCCATATTCCCCAGTTTGTGCAATAGTCTTCTATGTGGCACAGTGTCAAAGGCCTTGCTGAAGTCCAAATAGGCCATGTCCACTGCCCTCCCCTGATCCACCTCCCTAGTCACCCAGTCAAAAAATTCAATGAGGTTGGTCTGACATGACCTTCCCCTGGTGAAACCATGCTGCCTTGGGTCCTGTAGTCCATTGACAACCAGATGTTCCACCAATCTCTCCTTCAGTAGTGCTTCCATGATCTTCCCACTACTGAGGTGAGGCTGACTGGTCTGTAGTTCCCGCTCTCTTTGTTCACACTTTTGTATAAGGGGACTACATCTGCTATCCTCCAGTCTTTGGGTACCTCCCTGTTTCTAGTGATCGGCTAAACAGGATAGCAAGAGGTTCAGCCACCACCTCTCTTAGTTCTTTAAGGACCCTGGGATGCACCCCATCTGGCCCCATTGCTTTATCAACTCTTATTACTTCCAGTTCCTTCAGGACCCTTTCTCGTGTAAAGGGACTTGTGTCCATTTCTGCACCATTCTCACCCCTTGTACTCCATTCAGACCCATTACCCTCCTCTTCCTCAGTAAAGACTGAGCAGAAATACCTGTTCAATATGTCAGCTTTACTGTTGTCATCCTCCACAGCCCCATCCTCCCCCTTCAGTCTCACTATCCCTCCCTTTGCCTTTCTTTTTTCACTTATGTACCTGTAAAAGGTTTTGTCCCCTCTACCCACTGATTTTGCAATGTGTTCTTCTGTCTGAGCTTTGGCTTCCCTTACTGACCTCCCTGCCTCCCTTTGCTTCTCCTGGTACTTCTCCCTATCCCCTTCTGCCTGTGTCTTTTTGTATTGCCTGAATGCAATCTTTTTGGCTTTCACTTTCTTTGCTACCTCGTTGGAAAACCATAATGGTCTCCTCTTCCTTTTCCTCTTGCTAACCTGCTTAATGCATAATTCTGTTGCTCTTGTAATCCCCATTTTAAATACTGCCCACTGTTCCTCAACCCCTGATTCCTGCCCATTCCCTTAATGCCTCTTTCAAGTATCTCCCATTTTCTCAAAGTTTGCCCCTAAAATCCAGGATCGGTTTTTGTGTGGTTTGGTTCTGCTCTTCTGTGATTTCAAACCACAGTGACTGGTGGTCACTGTTCACAGGTGCTCCCCACTCTTACTCCCCATCACACTGTCCCTGTTTGTGAGCACAAGGTCCAGTATTGCCTTCTGCCGAGTTGGTTCCATGACCAGTTGCTTGAGGAAGGCACCCTGAAGGAGTCCAGGATAAATCTGCTCTAGTTGATGCTGCTGCTGGGATGCTCCAGTCCACGTCTGAAATATTGAAGTCTCCAACCAGTACTACCTCAACCTTGTCTGCCATCCTCTGGATGGCTAGCATCAGCTCCCTATCTGTTTCTCCCTCCTGGGCTGGTGGTCTATAGACCACACCTGTGCGGATGGCTGGCCCCATTTTCCTTTCCAGCTTAACCCACAGTATCTCTCCCCCATTTTGTTCCTCCTGGATCTCTGTGGCCCTTATGTCATTTTTCACATACAGTGCCACTCCTCCTCCCTTCCTGCCTGCCCTGTCTCTTCTGAATATGTTGTAGCCAGGTATGGCCAACTCTCAGTCATGGTTATCATTATACCAGGTTTCAGTGATGGCCACAATGATGCAGAACACAATAATGATCTTATATTTGTGTTGGGCAGAGTGGATGGCTTATACTGAGATTTGAGCAGAATGTGTTTAATGGGGGTTGGGGTGGGTGAGGAATGGCAGCATATTAGTACGTGAGTTGATGTTTTTAGAATTTAGAGTTTAATATGCAGTTTTGCTTTATCTTTATTTTTCTCATGGCTATTACAAACCCAGTTGGTTTATCTTATGATGTTGTACGTATTGAATACTCAACTGTTTCAGAGCATTGTGGAACTATCCTATATATTGTCTATTATATTGTCTTGGAAATACTTGGGTTTTTACAACTGCATGGAATTTTAATAAACAGAAGTATAAAAAATTATAAATAAATAAATGTTTTTAAAATGTTGTTAATATTTACTTCAGAGTGAGTTTATGTTTTTATTAGAGATGCCAAGTTAGAGAAATGTGTTTACTGAGTGTGCCAGGTATTACAAATGACTTTCCATGGTGTAGTGTACGCAGAATCAGAATTCTAAATGCTAGTGATGCAGTGGCCACTTGTGTTGCTATGCTATAGCTGGCAGTTTTTGAAGTTCTGTTTGGCAGTAAAATTAGACTTAATGATTTATCAGTACACCCTTCTGTATATATCTCTTTTGATATATCGATCAATAAAAAAATCTTCCTATTTGTGAGAAAAGCACAACATTTCACTGCACACATAACACGTACAATGTGCCCAAATTGGAGCCTGGAGATGAAACAAACATGATTTAGTAGAATTATTGAGTCAGACATGTCAAGTGCATAAATTCTCAGCACATGGAACTTCTGACCACTAGAAACATATAAACATAGAAGGGACTTCTGACCACTAGAAAAAAACAGAAACATAGAATTTGTCAACAGAAAAGGGCCACTTGGCCCAGCCAGTCTGTCCAGCTGATCTCTGCTTAGTCTGTCTCTGCAGACCCTAACTTGTCTCTAAGGATCCTCCCTCCTCCCAGCCTATTTACTAATGTTCCTCTAGCTCTAGACCATCCTCGCTTGAAGCCCACAACTGTTTTCACCTTCACCACTTCTTCTGGCTGGCTGTAGCAGGTGTCTGCTCATTTAGTAAAGAAGTACTTCCTCACATCCTTTATAGTCTCCCCCCGCCAGCTTCAACACAAGCACCCTGGTCCTGGTGGTCTTATTCATTTGAGACTCCCTTCCTCCATCCTGTTCTGTGTCCAGTTCCTGAGACCATGTCACAGGAAGAATATAGATAGAGTGGAGGCAGTTCAGAGGAGGGCAACTAAAATAGTACAGGCTCTGCATTGGAAACTCTATGAGGAGAGACTAATGGACCTCAGTACGTACATCCTGGAAGAGAGAAGAGGGATATGATTACGACACATAAATACCTCATGGAGGTACATAAGGTACAGGAGGGGAGTATTTTTCACAGAAAAAGTTGCACAAGAACAAGGGGCCATGCAATGAAGATAGAAGGGGTAAATTTAAGAGATATGGGCGGAAGTACTTCTTCACTGAAAGATTGGTGTATGCCTGGAATAGTCTTCCAGAGGAAGTAGTGAGGGTGAAAACTGTGGTGAGCTTCCAATATCCACTGGACAGGCACAAGGGAATCTTAATGGAAAGCAAGGGGGAGAGAGAAGGAGACCATGTAGGGTCATTGGTGACAGTTTAGGCAGGGAAAATGGGAAGACTTGGTGGGCCAAGCAATTCTTATATGCCATCAAATTCTATGTTGCTGTTTCAATGTTGTTCACCCATGCGCCATTTTAGTTGCCATCATCTAGACTGCCTCTGCCCTATCTATGTCCTTTCTGAGGACAAAAGCACAACATAGATAGACAGGCACATTCTTCCTAAGGAGAGGAGGTATAGCCAGACTGAGACCCTGAAGAAGGGAAAATCACCATCTGTTTTCAACTCCTGTGCGAACTAACTAATTGTATAACCTTCAGCACGGAGGAGAGGAAAAAAAACTTTTAGGAAGGAACCTCTGGGGATCCAAGGCTTAAGTCACCATCCCTTCAGGCAAGGAGCAGTATTAGTAATGGTACAGCTACTACAATTTAGAGACCCAATTCAGGGGACATTGTTTGAAGAAGTAGTCTCACTCTATCCTTCTAATGAAAACACTGTGAGGGTGACAAAAGCCAATCTCTGCAGCTAAAGAAGGATCCCTGCAATGCAAGCCAACACTCCAAGTTAGAAAGAAGGAGAGCAACAACTGCTGAAAGGCACTTAACTGGACTCCGTGGGGAGGGAAGGCTCAGAGAGGAAGCTGAACCCATGATGGGCAAGGCATGATGCTGAGCTCTTAAGGGGTAGACCTGGTTGAGTCATTGTTTAGATCTTCACCCTTGAGGGGCAGAGAAAAGGGAATTAAGAGGAAACCAGGTAATGCTTAGGTGGATGTGGGGAACATAGCTTTCTAAGGTGCTGCCAACTTATCTGAACTGTTACAGGAGCCCCAAAGGACATAAGAGATCCACTGTCCAGTAGCTGAAGTCTTAAATGTTAAATCTAGAGGTGTCCCCAAGTCAATCTGAGTGGCTAAAGTTTCCCCTGAGTGTAGGACATTCTCACATAAATGGCTGAAAGAGAAGGGATGAGGGACACACTCTTGAGATGTGGACTTTAAGGGAGCAGAGCAAGACAGCTTTCAAGGCAGAGGAGCCTCAGACACTCTCTATGGTCATGGTTATCATGTGTCTGAGTGCAGGAGTGTAATAAGGGGCTGGTGGTGAAGCCTGATGGCTGTGTGAGTGTAACAGAGTAGAAATGAACAAGGGCAAGGCTGAGTGACTGACTGAAGGTGTAGAATGCCAACTGAAGGTGGACAGTTGGGAGGCATGAATGACAGGGTAACAAACACTAACAGATGCACACCAACCAGTCTCATAGGTAAATCTCATAGGCAAGGTGGTACTGAGGTAGCTGACAAAAACACAGAGCACTGAACTGCAGGAGACATGCAACTAACTGATATGGGATGGTGAACAGGAGAACAGAGATGCTGCTAAAGCTGATCTGAAACAGTAGACAGAACTAAGTTGAAAACATACAGACAGGAAAGGTTATGCAGCCAGACAGGGTAATGGCAATTACGGTGTGAGTAGATGGTGTTCTGATGCTGGTAGAAGGAAATCTGCACCAAACCAGGAGGGCACTAGGACCCAGAAGCAAGCATACAGTGTAACCCAAATTGAAGGTTGTTGTACAAGCACAAGCCTGAGTACTTAAGTCAAAGGCAGATGTGTCCTGTCATGAGGAAGTGGAAGCCAAGAATGGGGAAAAAAAGTGTCCAAAGCAATCGGCAGAACGATATTGCCTAGCTAAAACTCTGGTGCATGCCAGTGTAGTGCCACAATAAACCCCAAAACATCATAAAGGACCAGATGGCAGTGGTCAGGAGGCCCCGAGAAGCAATAGAAGGGCACCAGTGAGCCGCCATTCAGCAGAGATGGTACACACAGGTGGAAAGGGGAGAATGCCATACAACGGCAAGAAAAAAAATCAGAGCTTGCAAAGGATGCTTGGACATGTACGGTTATATAATGCTCAGAAGGGGCATACTGTATGTCACCCATTGCCCCTGTGAACTACTGGCAAAGCCTTTCAGTTCTCAAGGTACATCAAGGCCGGCCAACCATGTGCAACAACATCAGGCCTACACTGTTTCTATAACTGGATTCCCAATGAAGCACCAGGAACACCCCCACTTATTAACAGGTAATATACTGGTACTAGTAGGGTGAGGGTAGTACCAAACAGTACAGATATGCAGAAGTACAGTACTGTGCATGTGTGGCTTGGGGGCAGGCTACTCTTTTTTTTTGGCATCTACAGTAGGAGGGTGACAGAAGCACAGCAAGGTCACTTTCATGTTAATTTAGGCTAAGCTTAGAAAAGCACTAAAAAAGCAGCTGGTATACACTGATACCTAATTTCTTAAAGGGAAACAGTGGAAAAGGCACAGCTTTACCCAGGCACTAAAAAAATGCCTGATTAGTGCTTTCAGACGGTAACATCTTTTAACAAATAACTCTAATGGATTTTTTAGTGATTTAAACAGTGACCTTCAACGTTCACTTTCTATTGCTGGGAGCCACCATTTCATGAGTAGCAGAGAGCTTCCTGAGCTCACTTTATGCTAATATGTCCTGCCAACCAACAGCTGAGGTCAGACAGGCATATTAGCACAGTGAGCCCAGGAAGCTCACTGCTGCTCATGAAATGGCTGCTGCCAGCAACAGGAACTGGAAGTTGTGGGTAGCTGTTCTAAATCATTATTTAAATAAAGTTGTTACTGTCTGAAAGCACAAATTGAGAGTTTGTGCAGTGTCTGAAGAAAGCTTTGTCTCTTCTATTGTTTCCCTTTAAGAAATTAGACTCTGATACTGATCACTAATAATTTGTTCATAATTACTGTTGGGGTGTAAATCATTCTTAGAATGATAAGCACTGCATCTTTTGTCAGAAACCGTTGTTGCATTGTACTGGTTCATGTGTGGGGTGATTATATGGAAGAGGGTAGATGCTGCATCCAGGAGGGTTGCGCCATACTTACTTTTAGACCAATTAAACCTTTCTTTGGGTGGAGGCATTGTGCTATTTAATTGAAACCTTGGATGCAACCAACCAATCAGGAGATTTATCACCCAGGCCCATCAACCATGCTGAGTCTGCAAAGCAGAGGTAACATAGAAACACAGAAACCTAGAAATTGTGGGTAGATAAGGACCGCTAGGCCCATCCAGTCTGCTCCTAGGCCCTATACATTGTGTGATCAATGGCTTTTCATCACTCCCTCCCCCCCCAAGCTTCCTTTGTGCATGTCCCAGGCATGCTTAAACCCCTGCACTGTGCTTGCCCCCCACTACCTCCTGTGCCAGACTATTCCAAGCATCAACTACCCTTCCTCAGTAGAAAAACTTCATCACATCATCTCTTAACCTACCCCCTTCCAATTTCATATTGTGCCCCCTTGCTCTAGTACTTTTTCTACATTGAAAAAGATCCCCCACCTGCACCTTTTTTATGTCTTTGAGGTACTTGAAAGTTTCAATCTTGTACCCCCGCTCTCTCCTCACCTTCAGTGAGTACATATTGAGGTCCCTTAGCCTCTTCTCATATGTTTTGTGGTGCAAACCCTGCACCATCTTTGTTGCCCTTCTCTGGATAGTCTCCACCTTATCTAGGTCATTGCACAGGTGCTGCCTCCAGAACTGCATGCAGTACTCCAAGTGAGGCCTTACCAATGTTTTCTACAATGGCATCACCACCTCCCATGTCCTGCTAGTGATACCCCTGCCTATGTACCCCAGCATGTCACTGGCCCTCTCTGCCACCTTTGTGTACTGCTTTGATACCTTAAGGTCATCAGAGATAATAACCCCTAGGTCCCTTTCCTCTTTGGTGATAGTCAGCTTCCTCCAACCTATTGCTCTCCCCAGGGTTCCCACCACCTAGGTACATTATTTTGCACTTCTTTGCATTGAACCTCAGTTGCCACATCTCCAACCATCATTCAAGCTTCTCCAGGCCCCTCTTCATTTTCTGCACCCCTTCTGGAGTATCTACCCTGTCACAGATCTTGGCGTCATCTACAAACAGGCAGACCTGTCCTTCCAGCCCTTCTGCAATATCACTAATGAAGACATTGAACAGGACTGGTCCTAGTACTGATCCCTGTGGTACCCCACTGGTCACCCCCCTCTCCCCAGATTGTACCCCATTTACCACCACCATCTGTCTCCTGTCTGTTAACCAGTTCCTAACCCAGTTCACTACTTTGTCTTCCATGCCCAGACTACCCATCTTGTTAATCAGCCTTCTATGTGGGACAGTGTCGAAGGCTTTGCTGAAATCTAGGTAGGCGATGTTTACTGCCCTTCCCTGATTTACTACCCTAGTCACCAAATCAAAAAACTCTATTAGATTAGTTTGACATGACCTTCCTGCTGTGACTCCATGTCGCCTCAGATCCTGAGCATCACTGGATTCCAGACGTGCCGCTATCCTTTCTTTCAGTAGTGTCTCCATGATCTTTCCCACCACTGAGGTGAGGTTGACTGGCCTGTAGTTCCCTGCCTCCTCCCTACTGCTGCTTTTGTGCAATGGGACTGCATGTGCCCTCATTCAGTCATCTGGAACCACACCCATGTTGAGTGAATAGGGCCGCCAGAGGTGCTGCTAGTTCCCTTCGCAGCTCCCTTAATATCCTCGGGTGGATGACATCTTATCCCATGGCCTTATCCACCTTCAGCTTTGTGAGTTCTTCCAGAACTCTCTCCACTGTGAATGGACTGGTGTCCACTTCTCCCCACCATTGCCTCTGCAATCCAATTGTGGTCCTTGACCCTCCCCCTCCTTACTGAATACAGTTAGCAGAAGTATTTGTTTAGTATTTCTGCCTTGTCCCAAACCACCTCCTTACACTCTCCCTTCTTCCCTTTGAGCATCACAACCCCCACCCCTGGTTCAACATTAAAGGTGACCTATTTACATATGAATGTGAGTCACTAAGATGATTTTATGAACTTCAACTATGTAATGATTCCTTTTATTCTGGTTTGAGTAAGGGTGAAATTATTATTGACCAGGTTTACTACTCAGTGGCATTCATCTCTTCCAAATGGACTAAAAGATGTACTATTTTGCTCTGTTGCCATTCTTCTTGAATCTGGGTTTATCATTTCTGCAGTTGACCCTTCTAAAACATCTTTAATACTTGATGCTTTCTCAGTCAGATAACTTTTATCTAATACAGGAACAAAGGAGCTCTCTGGTCACCAGAAAAAGAACACTCACAGCTGGAATAAACAGATCACATTTACCTAACAATCTCAAATAAAATGTCAAGCTTTTCTGCTCTATAAAAATATGGAAATGTGCATCAAACCATGATTCATGTCTTTTAAAGTTCATTTTCCCTGCTGCGATTCAGAAACAGAAGTCTAAAGCCTCTGCTTGTAACATCATAACTGGTTCCATTGCAGTAAATGGTGATGTGTGAAGCAAAGGATTATGAATTCAGCACTTGAATCTTATCCTGACAAACTGAACTGTAAAGGACAAGGGTTACAATTTCATACATACAGTACAAAGAAACATAGAAACATAGAATTTGATGGCAGATAAGGACCACTTGGCCCACCTAGTCTGCCCATTTTCCTACCTAACAGATAAGCTGCAAATTCTAGTTAACCAACAGCTTACTTCCTCCTTCCCCCCACTAGGACTGCCTTATGCCTGTCCCATGCATTCTTGAAGTCCCCCACTGTTCTTGACTCCACGACCTCCTCAGGGAGGCTATTTCATGCATCCACAACCCTCTCAGTGAAAAAATGCTTCCTCACATTACCTCTGAGCCGTCCCCTCTATCTTCAAATTGTGCCCCCTTGTTCTTGCACATCTCTTTTTCTGGAAGATGCTACCCTCTTGGACTTTGTTAATTCCCTTGAGGTACTTGAAAGTTTCTATCATGTCCCCTTTCTCCCTCCTTTCCTCAAGGGTATACATATTAAGCTCCTTTAGCCTTTCTTCGTATGTCTTCTGGTGCAGACCCTGCACCATTTTGGTTGCCCTCCTCTGGACAGCCTCCACTCTGTCTATGTCTTTGGAGATGGGGTCTCCAGAACTGCACACAGTACTCCAGATGGGGTCTCACCAACTGTCTGTACAGAGTGATAACAACTTCCTGTTTTCTACTATTGATGCCTCTTCCTATACATCCCAGTATCCCCCAGCCTTCCTTACTGACTTCTCACATTGCTTGCCCACCTTTAGGTCATCTGATATAATTACCCCAAGTCCCTTTCTATTTTTATTGTTGTCAGTATCTCACCCCCATTGTGTACACTTCCCTGGGTTTTGTTTCCTATGTGCATTACCTTGCACTTTTGCATTGAATCTGAGCTGCCATACATTTGACCATTCCTCCAACCTCCCAAGTCCCTTCTCATCCTTTCCACTCCATCTTGTGCATCAACCCTGTTGCAGATCTTTGCGTCATCTGCAAAGAGACATACTTTTCCTTCCAGTTCCTCTGCAATGTCACTTATAAAGACATTAAAAAGGACTGGTTCCAGTACTGAACCCTGCGGTACCCCACTAGCAACCCTCCTTTCTTCACTGTGTATTCCATTTACTACTACCCTTTGCGTCCTGTTGTCTAGTCAATTTTTTATCCAGGCTACCACCTTGGGACCCACTCCAAGGCTGGCTATCTTGTGAAATAATCTTTTGTATGGGACTGTATCAAATGCCTTGCTAAAATCTAGGTAGGCCATGTCCACATCCCCTCCCTGGTCTACTACTTTGGTCACCCAGTCAAAGAAATCTATTAGATTCGTCTGACATGACCTTCCCATCGTGAATCCATGCTGCCTTGGGTCCGTGCCCCACTGGCCTCTAGGTACTCAACAATTCTTTCCTTCAGAAGTGATTCCATCATTTTCCCTACCACTGAGGTCAAACTAACTGGTCTGTAGTTCCTGCCTCTGTTCTGCTCCCACTTTTGTGAAGAGGAATCACATCTGCCTCCTCCAGTCCTCGGTACCACCACATCCTCCCATGATTTGTTAAAGAGAGTAGTCAGTGGTGTCACTAGTTCTACCCTTAGTTCTTTTTAGAATTTTGGGTGAATCCCATCAGGCCCCATTGCTTTGTCCACCTTCAATTTTATTAGTTCTTTCAGAACCCTTTCTCTGTAAATGGACTGGTATCGAATTCTCATCTTCAAAGTATTTCTTTGTTTGGTTTAGGTAACTCCCTCCCTCTTCTTTTGTGAATACTGAGCAGAAATATTCGTTCAGTATCCTTACTTTTCACTGTCACCCTCACCGACATTCCCTCCCTTTATTAAGCTTCAGTATCCTCCTTTGGTCTTTCTTCGCTCCCTAATGTACCTATAAAAGGTCTTATCCCTTCTTAACAGAATTGGCTATCCTTTCCTCAGTTTGGGCTCTTGCTATTCTGACTGCCTCCCAGCCTCTTTCTGCTTTAACTGATAAAGTTCTTTGTCCTGCTCCTTCTGTGTTTCCTTATATTTCCTGAATGCTGTTCTTTTCTCCTTAACCTTCCCTGCCACCTCTTTTGAGAACCATAGTTTTTCCTTTGTTGTGTTTTATTGATTTGCTTTACACAAAGGCTTGTTGCCTCTGTGATGGCTGTTTTGATCACTCCCCATTGTTCCTCCACCCCTTCTTCTTGCCTGTTTGCTAGTGCTTTTCTGAGGCACTCTCTCATTTTCCCAAAGTCGGCCCTCCTAAAGTCCAGTACTCTTGCTTTTGTATGGCTTGACTGTATGGCTGTGTTTATCATGAACTACACTGTTTGGTGGTCGCTTGTTCCCAGATGGCTACCCACTTCTAAATCTGAGATTCTTTCTCCATCCCCATTTGAGAGTACCAGGTCTAAGATTGCTCCCTCCCAAGTGGGTTCCAATACTAGCTATCTGAGGCATGCCCCTGTAGGCATCAAGAATGACCCTGCTTTTGGATGTGCCTGCAGCAAAGGTGCTCCAGTTAACATCTGGCATATTCAGATCCCCATCAACAATATCTCCCTTTTTCTGCCATTCTAAGAAAGCCATCTTAAAATTTCTTGTCCATTCCCTCCCCTGAGATGGGGGTCTGTATACAACCCCATGGATTGTGGTGCCATTTCCTGTCTCCAGGGTGACCCAAAGTGCCTCATCTGCTCCCTGTTTACCTCTAGTTCTGTTGCTTTGTTCCTCTCTTTACATAGAGAGCTACTCCTCCTCCTCTTTTACCTTCCTGTCCCTTCTGTAGATTGTGTATCCTGGTATGTTGACATCCCAGTCATGGTTCTTTGTGTACCATGTTTCTGTGACTGCCACAATATCCAGGCAACCCTCTTACATCAAGGCCACTAGTTCAGGGAGCTTGTTACACAGACTACAGGCATTGGTACTCATTACCCTCCACTTTTTGATAGCCTTATCCCTTTTAGCCCCATTTCTGTCCTTACTGCCTTTGCCTTTTTTTACATTTAAATCTGTTCTGCTCCCTAATAACTTCTATACCTTGGTGTTTACCTCACTAATCACCATGTTTTGTGGGGAGGCTTGGATTTCCCTGCTGCTTTTCAGTGCCTCCCCCCTTGGCTAGTTTAAATGCTTTCCAATGAAGCATTTAAACCTCTCACCTAGGATCCTGGTTCCCCTGGACAGATGCAGACCATCACACCAGTATAGGTCTGCATCCTCCAGGTGGCTCCCAGTCCCCAATGAAGCTAAACCCTGAGCTCCACACCAGTTTTTCAACCACCATTGAATTCCTGTGAGAAGTGCCCTTGCATCTCCCTTGCCACAGATGGGCAGCACCTCCGAGAAGGTTACCATATGCACTACTTGTCTAAGGCCCCTTCCCAACTCTATAAACTCCTCTTGCACTGCTCTGATCCCATTCCTAGCCAGGTCATTTGTCCCTAGGTGGACAATGACATCCAGCTCCTCCCTCGTGCAGCTTCTCCATGATCTGAGGATTCTGCCCTGTCCCTCCAAGCCGTGGCACCAGGAAGGCACCTACCTTCTTCCCCTTCCTCCCATTTCTAGCCCCTAATGATTGAGTCCCCACCAGGAGTTGTTTCCTTCCCCTGTGGGGTCCCATGCCACCCTCATGTGGGTCTCCGATGTGAAGATTCCCAGCATCCTCCTTGGTCTCCACTGCAGGTGCCTCCATAGAGGAACCACTATCCACCAGAAGAGCGAATGAATTGTGGAGAGGTGCTGAAGGGATGCAACTCTGTTCCACCACCCTCTCCTCCTTGAGCCCACCCTGGTCCAGCCTCTCCTCTTCTTGGCAACCTCTGAGGTAGTGGCATTGGCCCTGGTGGTCCCTGAGTGGGGGAGGAGGTTTCACGAATCCTAGCCAGGTCAGCTTGGAGACAGGCAACCTCCTCTCTCAGACCAGAGAGGTGCCTGCAAATAGGGCAGCATCGCAGCCTCCAGAATGTCTCCCGGAACACTGCCGCCCGACAGCCATTGCACTGCACCACTCCTATCATGTCTTATTTTGTGTCCTCTCTACTGTTTCACTTGATGCTTATTCTCTCCTCTCCTCTCCTCTCCTTACAATTCTCATCCTTCCTGTTCTGGGACAGCAACTTCCTATCTTCTTCAGTAGCCTCCTTCTTCCTTGCTCAATATCAGACCACCAGCAGCTGGTGGGGGGGAGAGTGAGCTACTTTTTCTACCTTAGGGTTGACAAAACCAATGTTTCTTTATGATCCTTTCCTTCCTGCTGCCAAACAGGAAGTTCCTGTTGACAGTCAAATCCAGTGACTATAAAAGTAGAATTGGCTTTGGGTGGATGGGTGGAGGAGTGGGATGAAAGGCAATTAGTAAGAAAAAAGGCTAGCAACAGGAAGTTGTGATTTGACTCACCTGCTTTTCTAGTGTCTAAACCACATCCCCAGGTAAGCTCTCTTTCCTCCTACTGGTTTAGCAAAGTCAGCTGATACAGTACCCTTCCCTGCACAGAACACACACTGACTTTCTTTCTTTTCTTTCTTTTTTTAACCCTAAATAAGACCCCTTCTACTTCTAATAAAGTTATCTGTCTACTTAATCTTAACTGACACTGACTCCAGCTGACATATAAGTTTTAAATTAATAAGAAAATGTAGCTTCTTTTAGTTAGCTGCTTTCTGCTCTACAAGCAAGGCTAGCAACAGCACATCTTTATTAATAAAGAAAACAGCTTGAAATTATGTTTTGTTTTGGAATGTTGGGGGTAAGAGAGGGCTGGAAATGCCTACTGAGCCATTTTCCTGGAGGCCAGAGTTAGGGTGTATTAGTAGGGGTATCACAAGTCAGAAGAGGGAGGTAATAATCCCCCTTTACTAGACACTGGTTAGGCCCCATCTGGAGTACTGCATGCAGTACTGGAGGCCACACCTTCACAAGGAGATTATCCAAATTGAGGCAGTCCAGAGAAGGGGCAACCAAAATGGTGCAGGGACTGCATCAGAAAACATATGAGGACAGATTAATGGAGCTCAGTATGTATACCCTAGAGCAAAGGAGGGAGAGAGGTGATAAGATCGAAACATTCAAACACCTTAAGGGCATTAACAAGGTGAAAGATTCTAACATGTTTCAATATAAGAAAAATAGCAGGACAAGAGGACGCAGCATGAGATTAGAGGGAGGCAAATTAAGGGGTAAGGGTGGTGGTTGCATGGAATGGCCTACCTCAGGAGGTGGTGGATATGAATACAGTGCAGTGCTTCAAACAGGTGTGGGATAGGCATAAGGGAGCAATACAGATGAGTATGAATAGATAGGTCATTGACAGAGCAAAGGCTGATGGCACATTTATAAGGCAGAAAAAGAAATGGTCAGACTGGATGGGTCTTGCGGTCCTTATCTGCCATCAACTTCTATGTTTCTATGTTTCTAAGTCCACTATGAGATGTAAATAGGTCTTGTGACCTTTTGTGACCATCCCCTACTATGCAACCATTATTTCAAATAAATTTTGCTTTCTACATGTGTATGTCTTAGGTGTGACTTAAGTAAGGAATACGGCATGATGGGGGGGGTGTATTATGCTAAGATAATGTACCGAGTACTGGGTCGAACTCCTGAGCCCAAATGGCAAATGATTCAATCACTACAAGGTACATTGACATAGCATAATCCTCCGATGGAATTGCCTTATTCCACCTATAAAATGTTTAATAATGTTAGTTTTTTAGCAGTGTAGTGGTGTTGTAATGTAGTGCTCTATCTTTTAATAGTGGGCTTTAGGGCATTAGCATAAATTAGATTTACGACAGGGATTTGGATGCAGCTGCACTGCTAGGAGGGGGTTATTTTGTTGCTTTAAATATGTATTCCTTATTTTTAACTTCCCATACTTACCATGTGGCCTGTGAGGCTAACCATGAAGCCTGGGATGGGCCTCCTATACTTTCCATGTGATCCAAGTCAGACATGAAAGCCCAGGCTGATAATTAGATATCCTATGATCTCACTCAGGTGTACTGCAGAGCAGTTGATGAGATTCAAGCAGGGAGTTTGACCTTTGCTTTGTTTGTTTCTGCATGCCAGATAAGTAAGTGAATATTTTGTTATCATTTAGGACAATTTAGAGCAATGTTTGTAGAAGTTTTTCTGATGGCTTAGTTATGTATGTATACATGCATGTTTCTGTTATTGTGTTCAGCAATGGTTTTGAAATATATTTTGTGTTTTTATTAGGTGTTCAAAATGTTTTTTTCTTGAATGAGAGGATTTTTTTGGTTTGGATTTGTGAATAGGAAGTATTGTATGTTTTTTGGATGACTTTCCTTTACAGTTTGTGATTCTTGAGCAAAGCTGCTGTGGGGGGAGCACTTTTTTTTAATCTACATGATTTTATTTTGACTTTCCTGTGTTGTTGGATTTGTGTTGTGACCTTTTTGACCCTGAGGATATGCAATTAGCATATTGACCTTTTTGACCCCAACTGGTTGTGCTCTTGATTAATGCACCCCATCATGTCTTCAAAGCAGGAGTATATTAAAGGAATATTGCCCGACAGGGCGGATGTTATGCTGGGATAATATCCTGCCTTGGGAGGTTGGGTCTGAGGCCACAGGCTGAGGACATCCAACACCCAAGAAGGGATGTTATCCCAACATAACACCAACCCTGGAGGACATTATTCCTATTATACAATGGCTAATTTACATTTAGATTAGAAAAATAGCAAAAATAATAGTGTTTTAATGGTATTTTTGTTGCTGTTTTTTGATTGTGGAAGGATATTGCTTGGAAAAGTAGTGACTTATGGTCTTTGTCCAGCAGGTGGAGGTGTCATTCTGTCTGTCTGTCTGTTGTGGCTGTGTAATAGTTGCCACCCCTTCCCCCGCTCCATCTTGGTGTTCTCCTGTTGTGGTAACTTTTTAGTTTACTGCTTTTCTGCTGCTGTTGTTCCCTACATAAAGAGCAAAATAAAGATGAAGAAGATGAGGTGACCAGCGAGACAGCTTCACTACAACAGGTGTATGCTGGCTGTTGAAAGGCACCATAGCTCACTCACTTGCTCAGCTTATTTTTGAGTCGGGTGGCATGTTTTACTGTTTATTTATTTTAAATCAAAGAGGGAACACAGTTAAATGCCCTGGTAATGTAGGAAGTAGGAAGTGAATCTGATTGCGGTGTTGGTGAGGTGGGCAGTGGGCAAGGAGTGGGGGACTGCTGTGAAGCCGATTGGGAAGACGACTTCCATTTGGATTTGCTTTTTCTTTTTTTTTTTTTTAAATAGTGTAAGGCAACTTTGTTTGGGAAACCTGTAACAGGTCTGGTGTCAAATAGTGTGTGAAGCCGATCGAAACTACGAGTTTCACTTTGGCTGGGAGAGGGAAGGAAGGGGTGGCTGCGGACTGATTTTTAATTTTTTTTTACTTTTAATGTGGTCATGATTACATTGGGACTAGAGCTGGGATATTATACTGGGATAACATCCTGGATGCAGCCCCAGTGTGACCAATTAGTGACAATCATTCTTTCTTACCATTGTATAACATAGGTTAACATAATGCCATTTGAAGGAGTCTTGACCAATGAGGAGTCAGAAATGACCAGATACCATTTTATGAATAAACTTATTGCCTCTGCTTTAACAGCAGGCAGTATAGCATAGTGGCTAAGGGCACTAAGCTGCAAACTTGGAGACCTGTGTTTGAATCCCATCAGCCCCCACTTGCATACTGTGTGATCCTCAGCAAGTCACTTAACTTCCTTGTGCTCCAAGGTCACACCAGGAAACAAGCTCTGGCTTAGTGTGTCTTTTCTGGTTAAACAATTTCCCCTTTCCCTAGTTCCTTTCCCCTTATCTGCTGACCCTGGTAGATTATTCCAGGCAATAGAAGATTGATGATAGATCCTTTCACTCTTTAATGTTTATCAAAAAAAATCACTAAGTTTCACTAATGTATCTATTAATCAGTTGTCAATTACATTTAATCTTAAATCTTGATCCTCATTTTAATGGGATCTAAAATAGCCACCTCTGGTCCCATTTTGACTCAATTACTTTTTAATAATGGAAGGCTGATGTTGTACTTTGAGAAATGTGACAATTACTAAGTCAGAAAAGATCTGAATATTATAAAATGGGCTTAAAAAATTGCATAACCTGATTGGACAGGCTGGGTTTTTAGCCTTGTGTAAATCTCACAACATACACATGGCTAAAGTCCCAGCTGACCACTGCCTGACCCATAACATCTGCACAGTGTCTCCTCGGGGCATCCGCATGTTCGTGAGGTCAGAAACTGCCATTTGTTTTAAACAGTGATATGACAGCCGACAACTGTAGCAGCTTAAAATATTAAAACCAATACCACAGCCACAGAGTTATAAGAAAGTCAAGTAAAGCTAGTTTAGTAAAATGGAAACTCTCTCTTTCCAATTAATTGTTGGTTCCCTGGACGAGTTTTTCCACACAGCTGAACTTGGCTCACAGGTAATGTTAGAAAGTATTTTTTCACAGAGAGGGTTGTGGATGCATGGAACAGCCTTTCTGAGGAGATTGTGGAGTCAGGAACAGTGGAAGAATTCAAGAATGCATGGGACAGGCATAAGGAAATTCTAGTGGGTGGTAGGAGGAAGTAAGCTGTTGATTATCTAGAATCTGCAGCTTATCCATCAGGTAGAAAAATGGGCAGAATAGATTGGCCAAGTGGTCCTTATCTGGCATCAAATTCTATGTTTCTATGTTTCAAATTCTATGGTACCCCAGATGAAGAAGTTATCTCATCAACCGCTAGCGAGACCCGCAATGACTGTGCACAGTCAGCCGCAACCTACAGGGCCACTGTATTTGCCAACATGGCAACAGGAGAAAACTCCAAAGCCACATGCCTAAAAACCAGTTCAGGAGAGGTATTTGAAGTGCTTCTTCCTGTTCTGTCACATGCTCTTCTCCCCCTAGGGATGATGTAACTACTGATGCGGCGAGTACCCCTCCCACAGATGCTCACCCAACTGCAGCTGGACACATTAGGGGAACTCCTCCAATAAATATGCAGGCTCCACCAGAGGTAAGGCCAGTTCCTCCCTCTATATGGAAAAAACATTGTTTAAGCTGTAAGTGTGGGCGTGACTGTGTACAGAAGAGAAACACTCCCACACTGTGTCATCCTTCAGTTTGTATCTTGTTTCTTTTTTGTTTGCATAAATAAAGTTGTTACCCCCCCCCCAAAACAAATGATACCTGGAACTAACAATGTCATCTTCTTTTTCATAGAACTGATTGTTGTTTGATCATTCCTTTACATTCAAAAAATATGTTGCAAGTTAAAACTTTCACTGTGCAGCCTACAGGGTTATTTTATGTCAGCATTTTTTTTATTGTGCCCAAGGTATTCTGCCCATGCTCAGCATTTAAAAAGGGTTGTCAATGTATAAAACTGGGACTATTTTTTCATAGGCAGAGGAACAAATTACTAAAAACCATTAACGAAATAAAAAATATTGATTTAGTTGCAATAAATGCTGTCTGTTTTTCTTGGTTTATTTTATAATAGCAATAATGCACTCCAGGGTGTGTGTTGTTGTGAGATTTACCCACGCCATTGGTGGTTTTCAGCACTTGGCCTGAGGCCTCATGCCACACCCCAGGTATGTGTAAATCTCACAACAACACACCCCCTGTCATGCATTATTGCTTAATTGTACACTTTATATAGTGTATAGTGGAATGCTGTTACGCGTGGAATTCCATGCCTGGAATATGCTTGTTCTGCTGCAGTAGTGACATCATTATGTTGTTCTGCTGCATTAGTGATGTCACCACTGAAGCAGAAAAGCTTGGAATGCTGCCACATAGTTGCTTTCCTCTGTCCAATTCTGAGGTAGAACAGCATTCTAGAACCTCTAGAGACTTCACAAGTCAGTTTCATTGTGAAAGAGAAAAAAACACAATGCACACATTTCACATAATACTATACACTATAAAAAATACAGGATGAGCAACTTTATGCTCAACCAGTGTGTTCTGCCAGCTCGGGGTTCTGATTCTCATGGACCGCACAAGCTTCGTTCTCGAGGTCAGAGGGAATCAGAACCCCTCTGTGGCAGAACACACTGGTTGTGCATAGTTGCCGATCCAGTATTCTCTATTTTGTTTCTACTTCTTTTGAACGACAGTAAGTAAAACCAAAAACAACATGGATCCTTGCAAAAGAGTCCAACTGTTTTACAATGCTTTTTCTTCAAATTAAAAATTCAATTGGTTTCTCAGCTGTGGAAAACATCAAAGGCTAAAAACATATCAACAACAGAACTGAGTCATACAGCTCTGCACATTCATCACAGACTGTCTCTTTACACACCTTATAAACTTTCTTGGGCTTCAAGCATTGCTCATCATTTTAGTTCATTTACCCACAGTGGATCAGCTTTAAAAAATTAGCAAGCGCTGGGCAAGTTGCGCAACTAATACACCTTCTGGTTTTGAAAGGCATCTTCCTGGCAGAAGTGTCTATTGGGCTTTTTGCCCAATTCTGCATGGTTGACAAAGATTACAATTCGACTGTAAGTTAAAATGAAAGCTTAACACTTGCCCTGTGCGGGTGAATGAACTGGGGTGGTGAACAGTGCTGGATCCTAGGTAAGTAAAACCAATTCTTTTTTGTGATAATTATATACAAATAGACCAGTCTATTTCATTTATTGGCATTGCCAGTAACCCTAAGAGCAGTGCTTAGACCTCTAGCTGGGATTCTATTATATGTTAATACCTCTGATCCTATAACAGTGCAGGTTTCCTTTTGTATTTAAATAATTCTAATGACTCTGCTGATCTGTTAGCAGGAGTAAGGAGTATTCCATCCCAGAGCTGCTCTGTAGGCAAAAGCTGAAAAATGCTGTCATGGGAGACAGGCCAGAAACAACTAAAGGATTCACAGCTGCAATATTTTGGCCTGAGAGTTCAGGGGGAGGCAGCTTTTTTTGATGCCAGCATATTTTACTTTAACAGCAGCCATCGTATTGAACTGCAGCCTCAGGGGGATGGGTCAGCAAACTCACTGTGACATTAAAAGTCATACTGAAATGAAAGGCTGAGCATTAGATGATCACATTAGAGAAAGGGTAGCTAGGAAATGGGATGTTTTGGGGATGGGGGAGTATAAGAGGGAAACACCTGAGAGCTGTGAGGGTACGTTTCGGCACAGAAAGATCTGATTTAACAATGACTATGAAAAAGAATGCTTTCTGCTGATCCAAGAGTATCTGAGAACTTGGACATAAAAACTGATCAGATTTATTTGGGTTTTTATGAATAAGTCACCCAGAATAGCTCATCTAAGGTGCAACATCTGATATGCAGTGGGGTCCTGCTTCTTCTACCAAATTTTACAGCTTGGAGAACCAAAGTCAGCGAAGAAGGAATTACTTGTTACAGGTCACACCAGTTAGTCAGTGGCTCTAGCTGGGCTGCAGCCTAGGTCTCCTCCTTACCATGCCTGTGGTTCAGCCACTAGATGACCATTTTAACTCCTTATGTGTGCTGGAGAGCATTTCAGCCAACCAGATTTACATATTTCTCAACTCAAGGGATAAATACTTCCTATACTTACTCTCTCTGGCTCTTATGCCCTCACCCAGAGGAACTACTGCACAGCATGCAGCTCCTGCCACTGTGGTGGATTCCATTGGGGTGGCAGAGTGAGAACTGGCCAGTAGGTTCAGCATTACACTGCTTGGTCTATTTTTTTTTCTTCAGTTTCTTTCTATCCCATTCAGATGCTAACAGAAAGGGCACCATGTGAGCATGGGCATGCAACTGTATGGCTGGCATGGCACCAAATGATGTCCTCCTCCTTCAGACAAGTCACTCTGACTGCACTGCCACCTGTGGTTACCCAAGTGGCAGCATCAGAGTGGAGCCCACTGCCCTCCTTCGAGCAGGAAAGAGTCATAGGATGCTTAATTCTCCTCCTACAGCCATTACTCTTAAAGTCTCAGGTGTATTCCTGTACCAGGATCACTCTCATCATGAAGAAGAAGAATCAGCATTTATATAGCACTTTTCATACACATTGTACCCCAATGCACTTTACAAGCAATGCTACACTGGTAGTGAAGTGACTGAATGCATTGTGGCAACCATGTTACACATCAACACCAACACACAGCCTTGGACAATTGCATTTACCAGCTTTATGGCAAGGACAATATTGGTCAGGACACTGGGAAAAGCCACCTACTCTTGCAAAGAGTGCCTGGGGTTCTTTTGCTTCCACCTTGACACCCAGCAGGACAACACCAGAGATCTGTAGAAAGGACCTCAGATTAACATCTCATCCAAAGGATGGCACACCCCAACAGTACAGCAGCCCCCCTAGTATTGCACTCAGGTGCCAGCATTTAGCTATGAGACCAGACATGGGTGTGGGACTAGAACCCACAACCCTCTGGCCCAGAGGCAGATGTGCTACCAACTGAGCTATGCTGACACCTCATGAGTGGTAGACAATCAGATTGAAGAACCATTAAGAATAGTCAAGGAAATTACTTTGCATTTGTCTGCTGTCTTGCAACTTGCCAGTTGACCAGTGGAGCCCACAGGCATGTGAAGGCACATATAGTATATGCAGCACTGTTTTGGTATAATGCTACCTGCTGACTCTTTACTGACCCTGCAGATGAAGATGTATAATAGTGGTGCAGTAGTACCTCTATAGTTAGATTTGGGTAAGCACTTTAATGTTAACTCTTGATTCGGCCACTTATATCTTGGCCACTCTTTGACAAACTTTCACAAAATTTTTGAAAGCATGTATTCTGGCACAGGTTATACTGATTTGCTAATTTTGGAGGAAATTGACTCAGTGTTTTTTTTGGGGGGGAGTGGCAAAAAACATTAACAATATGAAAATTGACTGATAAGTCTAATTTGCCCACCGCTGTCTCTGACATGCACAGAACAACCTGTGGTGTGTGAATGTCCCTTATCAGATTGATGGAGCAAACTATGATGCTTGTATAAAGAAATATGGATCAACTCCCATTGTTCATATTATCTTTCTTTATTATAACATCCACCATTATCAGACCCACAGAGCAAACAGTGATACTGCTATTGCTGCTACTTGCATGAGTGAAAAACATGAGACCATCCAGACTGTGAGTAGTGTCCCCGATGCTGCATCTCTTTCTCTCCCACCTCCCACCAAAGGGGGTCATTCACCAATTTCATTTATTTAATTTACTGGCAATCATGGGCCCATCCCCACCATTGACTGTGTTACCGGAGGAGGGTGAGGATGCTACATCTCTCTCTCTCTCTCTCTCTCTCCTTCATACCCTGAAGAAGGAAACAGGAGCTGCAGGACCAAACTCGACAGTGGCAGCAGGACTCAGCATACTGGAGGCAGCACACAAGAGGGGAACAAGAGAGCAGTCAGATAAGGAATAAGTATACTGTAGATATATTTTTTAATTCAGGCAAGTGGGGTGTTTTAAGGGAGGGTGGGTGGCAAAAATAGATGACAGTGGTTGAGGTAGTAGCTGAAGGTCTGCAAGTGTGTCTGGTGCATGGGGGTGCTTGAGGGGATGGAGGCACACTGTAAGTGTACCCACTGCTGGGGAGAAACCCAGTGTGAAAAAGATCTGAAAGTTCTAGACAGTAGCAGTTGGAGACAGTTCTTTAGTAATTTTGTGGACAGTTCGTCAATTTCATTTTAAAAAAAAATCTAGTCTTTCAAGTTACTAAAGTTATTGTTCGGCATTGACACTACTAAGGGTTGTGACCCAGATTTCATAGAACCAAGCTTTCATATATATGACAAACAAATAGTGTAATTGCTGTATTGGTCTTTGTAAGAACAGATCCAGAAGCAAATTATTTGATATATTTTACTGGACCAACATAGATGTTACAACAAAAGAACAAAGTGCTCTAGCTTTTGAACCAACCAGGTCCTTCTTCAGAAACTTTATGATAATTAGTCAGAAAATCCCATACTATTAACACCCAGATGATGAATAAAAAAACAGAAATAATTCTCACTGGTTTAACATATACATTTGAAACATAACAGAAGATTACATCAGAGAAGCTGATTAACACCAGTATGTTTTTAGCTGAGAAGCCCCTGAAGGTCAAAGGTTATCAAGAAATATCAACAAGCAGAGAGTTCTTCTCACATACATTTTTAAATGTCTCAGTATGTTTTAAGAAAACATTCTACTGATAACAAAACCTTGGGATACTATTCTCCCTAATACATGTAAGATGAGCTTACAACTTTTATTGCAAGAGTCCTTTTGGTTTAAAGAACACAGTCAGTGAAAGGCAAAATGCTGAAATGAAGCCTAATTGCAAGTTGAAAACAAGCCCCAAATTAAAATAAATAGAATTATATATACATTTATACATATACACATACATACATACATATACATATAAACACACATATATACATACATACATACTCACATATATACACATACACACACACATTCTCACACATACACACATATATATAATGTATACAACATATATATATATATATATATATATATATATATACACATAGACACAGACACACACACATATATACACATACAGACATATACACAGATACACACACACATATATACAAATATATATATATATATACACACACAAATATACATATATATATATACACACACACACACATATATATTTACACACAAACACACACAAACACATACACACAAATACATATACACACATACACATATGGCATACAGAGGGTTTAAAGTGAAGTTTACTCAAAGTGAGCAAATGTTTCACACAGAATGTAATATAGAACTTAGCTTGAGACATATTCCTAACTATACTCTCAATCAGTTAATACATTACATAAACTTTAAAGCCTTCAGTGTTGTAACAGGATTTATTACATGATAATATCAATTGTAAGTATAAGTGCCAAATAAAACAACAACAAAAAAAACTTGTCAAGGACTCCCAAGAAAATGAGTCCATGAGCCTGGTATGTACAAATTTCAATACAGTGTCACTGTATAACAAACATACAGTTCTCAAAGGAAGTGGCAGTGAAGGTTCAAGAGGAAACGAAAGCTTTCAGGAAGTACAAGGAATCACAGAAGGAGCAGGACAGAGAACTGTATCAGTTAAAGCAAAAGGAAGCTGGGAAGGCAGTCAGAACAGCAAAGGCCCAAACCGAGGAAAGATAGCCAACTCAGTTAAGAAGGGGGATAAAACCTTTTATAGGTACATCAGGGAGCGAAGGAAGACCAAGGGAGGGATAGTGAGGCTTAATAAAGGGGGGGGGAGGGGTGACTGTGAAAAGGTAGAGATACTAAACAAATATTTTTGCTCAGTATTTACAAAGGAAGAGGGGGAGGTACCTAAAACAAACAGTAGAAACACTCTGGATACAGAAGTTGATACCAGCCCATTTACAGAAGAAAGGGTTCTGAAAGAACTCTTAAAACTGAAGGTGGACAAAGCAAATGGGCCTGATGGGATTCATCCCAGAATTCTAAAAGAACTAAGGGTAGAATTAGTGACACCACTGACTACCCTGTTTAACAAATCATGGGAGGATGGGGTGGTACCCAAGGACTGGAGGAGGGCAGATGTGATTCCTCTTCACAAAAGTGGGAGCAAGGCAGAAGCAGGAAACTACAGACCTGTTAGTTTAACCTCAGTTGTAGGGAAAATGATGGAATCACTTCTGAAGGAAAGAATTGTTGAGTATCTAGAGGCCATAGGGGCACAGGACCCAAGGCAGTATGGATTCACAGCAGGAAGGTCATGCCAGACAAATCTGATAGATTTCTTTGACTGGGTGACCAAAGTAGTAGATCAGAGGAGGGCTGTGGACATGGCCTACCTAGACTTTAGCAAGGCATTGACACAGTCCCACACAAAAGATTAATATACAAGTTAGCTAGCCTGGGAGTGGGTCCCAAGATGACAGCCTGGGTAAAAATTGGCTGGAGACACAGAGAGTAATAGTAAATGGAGTCCACTCTGAAGAAAGGGGGTTACTAGTGGGCACGAGGGTTCAGTATTAGATCGGTCCTCTTCAATGTCTTTATAAGTACATTGCAGAGGACTGGAAGAAAAATATGTCTCTTTGCAGATGACACAAAGATCTGCAACAGAGTTGATGCACAAGGTGGGGTGGAAAGGATGAAAAGGGACTTGGCAAGGTTAGAGGAATGGTCAAATGTATGGCAGCTTAGATTCAGTGCTAAGAAGTGCAAGGTAATGCACCTGGGAAACAAAAACCCAGGGGAAGAGTACACAATGGGGGGTGAGATACTAACAACAACAAAAATGGAAAAGGACCTGGGGGTAGTCATATCAGATGACCTAAAGGTGGGTAAGCAATGTGAGAGGGCAAAAAGAAGGGCTGGTGGGATACTGGGATGCATAGGGAGAGGCATCACCAGTAGAAAACAGGAAGTTATTATCCCTCTGTACAGACAGCTGGTCAGATCCCATCTGGAGTACTGCGTGCAGTTCTGGAGACCCAGTCTTCGCAAAGACATAGACAGGATGGAAGCTGTCCAGACTCCAGAGGAGGGCAACTAAAATGGTGCAGGGTCTGCACCGGAAGACATATGGAGAGAGACTTAAGGAGCTTAATATGTATAGCCTCGAGGAAAGGAGGGAGAGGGGGGACATGATAGAAACTTTCAAGTACCTCAAGGGAATCAACAAAGTCCAAGAGGGTATCATCTTCCAAAAAAAGAGTTGTGCAAGAACAAGGGGGCACAATTTGAAGATGGGGGGGGCAGCTCAGAGGTAATTTAAGGAAGTATTTTTTCACAGAGAGGGTTGTGGATGCATGGAACAGCCTTCCGGAGGAGGTCATGGAGTCAAAAACAGTGGTGGAATTCAAGCATGCATGGGACAGTCATAAGGCAATTCTAGGGGGTGGGTGTTGGAAGAAGTAGGCTGCTGGTTAACTAGGATCTGCAGCTTATCCAGTAGGCAGGGAAATGGGCAGACTGGGTGGGCCAAGCGGTCCTTATCTGCCGTCAAATTCTATGTTTCTATGAATCAGTCTAAGGAATCTAAATAAAAACTCATAGGAATAAAATTCCCCAGCCCCCGCCGCTTTCCCTGGGAAAGATAACTAGTAGGAATGAGTATATGTGCATCGAGTCCTATATGCTAATATCATTCATGACGAGGTGGTTTATCACTCTGATAAGAGCACGCCCAGGGGTGTACTAAGCACGAGGCGCTATGCCCGAGTGACTTATGCCACTGGGCGTTCTTATCAGGGCTAAAAACACACCTCGGAGTGTGTTATTGTGCTTTATAAATGGGCCTCATGTAAAGAAGTTGTCTTAAAAAATTACTATAAAAGTGTACAGAAAAGAGTGAAAGATTTTACATTAGTTGAAAATAAGAAAGTAGTTCCTGTTTTATTAGAATGCCGACTAGTTCACAGTATATTGATTCACATACAAAATTAAGAATAACTGCATGTATTCATCCCTCCTCTCGATGGCAGTGGCCTGGGCTTGAATTCATTATCACTGTTGCTCATACCATCGATTCATGGGTTAGATTAGAATAGTTAGTCAGATATTTAGTTCGGTTACCCACCAGCTCGCAGCTTAAACCCATTATATTACCTCATACCAGCTCATATTTCTCCATTTCACTTAAACCAACCTGAATCTATGTTGAAACCAGTGTGTCCGCTTGCGGGCCGCCATAGATAGTTATTTCCCGGATCGCGAATTTCAACTTGTAGATTCCGGGTTCGTTCAAGTGAGAAATGGAGAGAAATATGGTCTGAGCATGAGGACTGTGCTATTAAAGTGGGTTTGAAAGCTGCGGGAGGCACAGTTGCTAGATTACAACCGAGACTGAATGTGAGGCGGTGTCACAGACTGAACTGAAAGCCGATTCTTATCAGCACGCGGGATGCTCGGTGGATCACGGGCAGCTATTGGGATAGTGAAGATTTCAAGTGAGATATTTTTTTACCATCTGGGAGGAGAGGTTAGAATACATGCAGTTTGTTCTGTTAATTTTTTGTTGTGGATCAGTATACTGTGAGCTTGGTCGGGGCAGTAGACCAGCATTACAGGAGATTTATTTTTTTCACAGAGGTTGCCGTTCGTGTTGTGAGCTGTGCCAGCCATTGTGCTGGATTGCTGCCGCTTCAGTGAGCTCTGCGAGTTAGTGTTTCTGTTTAGGCTTGGCAGAGCTCACTGATTCCTTCCTGTCATGGGGCATCTTGGTGGGTAGTAGTCCCGGTTGGCTACTATATCATCTGATAAGGACACAGCTCAGATGATGTAGTAGCCAATCAGAGACTTGGATTTCTTAAGCCCATTTTATAATGTATCATCATTCACACCTGTCTTTGCAGTATATTTACCCAAAGGAATTAAACCTTTCATGAATCCCCAAGTAAATGAGATATGCTTCTTAATATGAACAGAGTTTAAAAATGTGACAGTATGTAATCCAACCACTGACAACTAGCAGAAGGAAGTAAATGTTCTCTCTATATGAGAACTAAGAGTCCAAGCCACTGTAACACCATTATGTCATCTGCCTGAATAAAAGCCTACCTCAATATCACCACAATAACCACACCCACTATACCCACAAAAACCACCCCAACACCCACATAAAAATTGCCCCATGCCACACTCCCCTTCACACATACATGTGTGCTCACACACACACACACACAACACACATGCAATACACACAACACACACACACCACACATACACACACATATAAACAATACACACACAACACACAAACAACACAAACAACACACACAAAACATGTACACATAAAACAACACACACATACACACACATGCAACACACACATAAACACAGACACACACACACACACATACACACTCACTCACACAGTGTTAAGGTGAGAAGCCAACATATAGATAACCAGAAACTAAATCAAAGGCTCGGTGAAGAACTAAAGTATTTATGTCCATCGTTTGATGTAAAGATCAGTGTAAGTTTAAGTGGAATAATGTGTCAAATAATCCACATCATATTGAGAAGGAAAATAAGTCTAATTACAGAAGCATGTCTCTGTTGTGTACTGTTGAAATGATGTGGGTTGATGTGGTTTATATGACACATTATTCCACTTAAACTTACACAGACCTTTACTTCAAAGGATGGGCATAAATACTTTCATTCTTCACTGAGCCTTTGATTTAGTTTTTGGTTATCTACATGTTGGCATCTCACCTGTATGTATGTATGTATATGTGTATATATATATACTGTATATATGTATATATATATATATATATATATATATATATATTATATGTAATTTCTGTTTTTTTTTTTATTTGGGGCTTGTTTTCAACTTGCAATTAGGCCTCATTTCAGCATTTTGCCTTTCATTGACTGTGTTCTTTAAACCAAAAGGATGCTTGCAATAAAAGTTGTAAGCTCATCTTACATGTATTAGGGAGAATAGTATCCCAAGGTTTTGTTATCAGTAGAATGTTTTCTTGAAACATACTGAGACATTTTAAACTTCATGTGAGAAGAACTCTCTGCTTGTTGATATTTCTTGATAACCTTTGATCTTCAGGGGCTTCTCAGCTAAGAGCGTACTGGTGTTAATTAGCTTCTCTGACATAATCTTCAGTTATGTTTCAAATGTATATGTTGAACCAATGAGAATTATTTAATTTTTTATGCATCATCTGGGTGTTAATAGTATGGGATTTTCTGAATAACTGTCTTAAAGCTTCTGAAGAAGGACCTGGTTGGTCCGAAAGCTAGATTACTTTGTTCTTTTGTTGTAACATCTATGTTGGTCCAATAAAAGGTATCAAATTATTTGCTTCTGGATCTGTTCCTATATGAGGCATTTCAAATATTTGGACCTTTAACAAAACTATTCAATTAGTCTCTGGAGTCAGGACTTGTTTCTGCACAGCAGAAAACTGCAAAGGTGGTCCCTATCCATAAAGACGGTGCAACCATTTTCTTTAATAACTATCATCCTATTCTTTACTGCCTTCAGCTTCTAAAATGTTAGATCATCTAGTTTTGAAGCAGTTGGTCACCGATTTGAAAAGCAGTCAATGTCTTGATTAATTCCAATAAAAGTTTCACTGCAAGCACAGCACTATAGCAGCATATCAAGGCTCTTAGTGGCTATCAAAATCACTACTAATCAAGGAAAGTTAACTGGTGTGGTTTTTATTGATCTTGCCAGGGCCTTCGATGTGGTTGATCATGCTTTGCTTTTGAACCATTTCACTTCTCTAAACCTGGGACCCTCTGTCTTACAGTGGTTCTCCAGTGTTCTATCCAACCACTCTCAGAGGGTTCTTTTAAATGGGAGAAAATCTAACATATCGTGTGTTTGGAAGAGAGGTCCACAAGGTTCTGTTTTGGGACCATTTATTTTTTTCAGTTTATTTGAACAGTTTGTGTAATTATCTACAAAACGTTCAGTGTCAACTTTACGAAGATGACAGCTTTCTACATTTCAGATTTTTCACCTGGTTCAGTGCAGCATTCACTTTAGATTGGCTTCAGTAGTTTACAGCATTATTTATTAAACTCTAAACTAGTTTTAAATAATTAAAAAACAATATCCATGTTATCGGCCCCCACCCATAAGTTGTATTAACTTACTATACAGTTTCCTGGCCTTACAGTCTTTTGAGTCTGCTTGATTGTGGAACCCATGATCCAGTGATTACAGTGGGGCCCACCACCCCTCCTCTTCACCTTGTCCCACCCTCTGTTGAACTCCCCCATGGTCTTTTGAGTGATGACCTCAGATGGGAGATCATTCCACCTCACCACCACTCTCTTTGTAAAGAAGTGTCTCCTGGTCACCTTCTTTTTTTTATCCATTAAAAAGATTTATTTTATTTTCAATTCAAAAATGTATAACAATATTATTATATGCCTGCCTATGGACTTACTACATTACATTTGTAACAGTAAATGTTTTAGTAGCAGAATAGTGCTTCTTTGTTGTTTATTTTGTATAGGGGACGGTTGTCATGAAGCATCACCAGTCCCATAAGGACCTGTGGACAGAGACATGGATTGCAGATGCCTTGACATTCTCCTTACCCTTATAGATACAGCAACTGTAGGTAAGTGTGATAATGTGATAACTGGTGTAATGGGTAATATGTTGTATATGTGCCCACAACCTCCACCCTACAGACTTTACTGCATTGTGTATGTTCCAATTTTTGTAACTTGGAAAATAAATAAAATATTTAACTGGGAAAAAAAAGTAAAGTTTAAAAAAAAACTATAACAAAATACTCATGTAATATAAGGTAGTCTATATAACAAGAATGGAATAAGCGAACATAGTTCTGCTATAAATGTTATTAATATACATAGTTAATACTTTAACCAATAGTCACAATGGCTTGTCATCTCTTCTATGCATCTATAGTATTAAAATTTTGTTGAGAACATTAACAGAATAATGTACTAGTGGGAGCTAGATCAAGATCAACATAGACACAGATGACATTGAATAAATCAGCATTTATACTCTGTCTGTGTTAACATGGTTTAAATAGTAGCTATATAGCTCTGCTAAATTCATAACTTAAGCTCCAAAAAGGGGCTCCATGCTGAATTAAAAACTTCAGTTCGACCTGAGGTGGTGACACATGCTTTCATTATTCACAACTGTGGACAAGCTGCTATACTATTCCTCTGTCGTGGGGGCCCTAGGAGTTTTCCACATTAACTAAATGAATTAATTAAGAGACAGAGATGCTATCATAAGCCAATTGGTTTGAAATTTCTGGAGATGTTTTAAATCAGAAGAAAGCCCCAGGATAAATATTTTCAGTGAAAAGGAAATGTTACTTCTAGTTACTATTTTGCAGATATTATGAACTGTTTTCTAGATATAAGTAATGTTAGGACAGTTCCATAGCATATATAAGAGATTTAGATGAGGTTCTAAGATTCCCAGCAATTTCCCCAAGTTAAATATTCCATTCTCTTCAGTCTTTGGGGCCAGTAATAGTACTGATGCAGAATTTTAAATTGAATTGTTCTGCCCTGAACTTCCCTGCAGGTGTGATAAGCATTGTGCCAGGAGGAAATCCAGTCATCTCTCTGTATGGTACACCCCAACTCTCTCATGTCATCTTTACAGAGGCAGTAGTAGCACAGGGGGTCATCATTTGTCATTTGTGCTTTATAGAGCCAGACTGCACCTTTCTTCATTGTGGCAACTTTAATAGTCTGTTGCCATTCCTTATCTAATGGGAGAATATGAAATTAGAATCTAAAACAGAATCCCATGGTGCCTTCCTGACCGGAAGGTATATTACAAAGTGAAACCTAGGTAGCTTATACTTTATTTTAAGCTCTTCAAATGAAAGTAGTAACCCTGTATTCGGCTCTAATAAGTTGTTCACATTAGTAATACAGTATTATGTTTACTCCAACCAATATCTTCTAGTTGGATATTGCTAACCTCTTCCTTAAACATTCCCCCCATCAGCTTATAACAGTGCCCCCTTGTGGTCTTGTTCCCAGTAAGACAAAACAGGTCTCTAATATACACTATCTTCATATCTTTCATTTACTGGAAGGTTTCAGTCATGTCCTCTCTCTCCCTCCACTCCCCAAGTGAGTACATGTTGAGTTCTCTCAGCCTGTCCTCATATGCCTTGTCCTGCTGTGCCTGGACCATCTTTGTTGCACTCCTCTGAACCGCCTCAAGCTGGTTGATGTCCTTTTTCAGGAAGGGACTCCCTATACTCCAATGAAGTTGCACCAAGGATCTATGTAGAGGCAGTATAACTTCCTCCCTTCTGCCCATGAACCCCTCAGAATACAGCCCAGCATTCTGTTTACCTTGGCTGCTGCCTTTCTATACAGCATAGCCTGTTTTAGGCTACTAGTGATGGCTATCCCTAAGTCCTTTTCCTCCTCTGATTTGGTGACCTTGACTCCCTGTAGACTGCACTTGGTCCTTGGGTTCTTTCATGCTATGCATATGACTTTACACTTCATTGCATTTAACCCAAGCTGCTATATGCCAAACCACTTTCCCAGCTTTACTAGATCTTTTTTAGGTCCTGTACACTCTCATCCATGTCCACCCTCCCGCAGAGATTTGTGTCCTCCTCAAAGAGGCAGGTTTTGCCTTTAATGACATCTCCAATGTTGTCAATGAACAATTAACATCAGGCTGAGCACTGACTACCACAGGAACTCAGTGGTGAACTCCCTAGTACCAGAGAGCTCCCCCTAACTACCACCCTTTGTGCCCTACCTCTAAGCCAATTTACCACCCACCTTGTTACTTATTTATTTATTAGCTTTTGGTAACCGGGTAAGTACACTAGGCAAAAAACCTGCCTATTTTCAGGTACGCCCAACCCCTAAGTCCTCCAACTTCCTAATCAACCTCTTGTGGTGGGGTACCAATTCAAAGGCCTTGCTGAAATCCAAGTATAGAACATTAACTGCCTGGCCCAAGGCCTCCTGTCTTCATTACTCAGTCAAATAAGCCAATTAGGCTTGTTTGACAGGATCTTCCTGACATGAAGCCATGTTGTCTCTTGTCCTGGATCTCTATTTGCATTCAGAAACCTGATTAGTCCTCCCTTCAGAATGTTCTTCATTAGTTTACCAACAATGGAGGTGAGACAGATCAGCCTGTAGATTATGCTGATTTATTTTATGAGTGTGTGTCCTATGATTTATTGTTAAAATTGACTATTTTGTATAAATGTTTTGCTAGATTTGTTTTCAACTGTCAGTGTCACTAGTTTAGTAGGTAGTATACTCACAGCTGGGGCTGGATGATTGGAAGATCGTGGGTTCTTGCCCCACATCAGGCACTTGGGGTAGCACCCATGACTGACACTGTAATGCAGTACATGGTGGGTGCCGCACTGGTGAAGTGCCGTCCTTTGGACGAGATGTTAAACCAAGGCACCTTCAGATCATCTGGTCACTTTACAGGAAGATTCCAAGGCACTTAACAAGAAAAGCAGGGGAGTTTTTACTGGCAAAACAAAATTATTACAAAACAAGTAACCAGAACTTCAAACTAAAATAGACACATTTGAAAAAATACATCATCAAAAATGATAAAAAACAAGAAATAAATCAAGAAAAATAAAATATTTCCTGTCATGCATACACCCCACACTTGCTCACATTCCTTCAACTTAGCCTTGTTACCCTCTCAATAAGGTGCAAAATGCATGTTTGGGATAGGTTCTAAATTCAACATCATACACAGCAGACAGTTCTGTTGGTACATTTTTGATTAAAGTATGCACAGCCCCTTCCTGCTTTTGCAAGGTACATTGACACCTTACCTGCCATTTGAACCATTTTAAACAGGCCAAAATAACATATAAAGTACTTTCCTGCCAGAACTCCCATTCTTCTTCTATTTTACTTAGAACTAAGACCTCATATGACATTTTTATTGGTACAGGGTGGAGCTCTGCATGTTCTCTTGCTATCATAGAGAGGAGGAAGGCACGTCACACCCCCAATAAAGCACACAAAAATTTGGAGTTGATGCACAGTCCCTCCGATACTTGAAGCACTCTGCTGAAAGGGGGCGAGAGAGACAGCGAGTTTGATTCATACATTCCTACATGCAGCATACTCATGCCAGCTCAAAATACAATTAGTGGATGTGTGCAGTGTAAACAGCACATGGGGCACCTTGTTAAACTAAGCATTAGTCACCGGAGCAGGGTTTCTCAAATGGTGAGACCAGCCTTCCTGGGGAGGCTCCAACTTGTTCCAGAGGAGGCCTAAGCAAGTGTGAAAAAGCAGTGTAATTAAATTTTGAGTTTTAGACATTTTGTGTGAAAGGATGAGGCAAACTGAAAAAGGACAACAGTAGGTGAATTTATGTATTTATTCAAAAATCAGTGACCAGGAAAGGCACACTGAGACAAGGCTCGTTTCAGATGTACCCAGGGACATGTAGAGTGTGAATGCAATCCAAAAGGTAACTGCAAAACAGCCAAGCAATACAAAATGAACAACAGTACATACACACAGGAACAATGAACAAATAATGAGAGGTAAGAACAGACCAATTAGACTGGTGGCAGAACAGCCCACAAACAAGAGTTAAACAGAGAGGTACTAGAAGCATGGTCAGGAAGTAGAAAAAGGATCCCTGAAAAGTTGTTTAAGAGCAAGGTAAGAGGCTGAGAGGCAGAAGTGGAATAGAAAGTTTTTCTAGCTAGAGGGAAAACAGAGAACACAGTTTGACCAATTAAGGTATTGCAATAAGAAGAAACAATGGTTTGAGAGTGAAAATAGCAGAGCAAGTATGCTTAACTGGGAAGGGGGGTTACAAGGTGAGGTTACAATAAACTGAATAAAATGAGAACATACAACTCAAAGGAGTTTTACTTTATTCCTGACATACTGTGCAAACTATGCTATTTTTCTATGTGGAGGCTCAAGATTATTTCAATATGGGGGGCTCAAGATCTTTTCCATGGCTTGGGGAGGCTCACTATGACAAAATCTGAGAACTAATGGAGAAATTCCTCCTTGCTGTCTTTTTAGTTCAGTCTTAAAGGAATGGGGTTGCTTGCTCCCTGTATTCCAACACTCAACACTCCATAACATAGTATAAGGCTGCGAAGGATTTCTGTCAGAGTGTGTGTGTGTGTGTGTGTGTGTGTGTGTGTGTGTGTGTGTGTGTGTGTGTGTGTGTGTGTGTGTGTGCATTTTCTAGGTTGGGGTGGGGAAATTCCCCAAAAAAGATCTGTCCCCATTGTCACTGAAGTCTTTTAAGGGAAAGGGGATCACTCTTCCACAGTAGGTTAAGTAGAACCTATAAAGTTGTCTTATGTACCAGATCCACAGCAAAGGGAAATAAATACAAATGGTGGTTTATAACTTCTCACATGCTGCATTTGTATACTGAGGATGGTATTTTCCCCATGTGCTATTTTTATGTTTGCTTGCACGCATGTGCAAGAAACATAGTGCCTTCATCGGAGATTTCGGAGGTGTGTCACCTCCTCCTCCAATTCAGTCAGTGGGCTGGCAGGCGCGGCCCCTGTAAGCCAATGCATTTTGGAGCTATCTATGACACGCCCAAAATGCAGTGGCATACAGTTGAAAGGGGAGTTACGCTTGAGTGAGCACCGATAAGATATCGCTGCTCAAGCCGCAGCTCTCTGCGCCAGACAGACGTGGCGCTACCAAGATTGTATAGCTGACGGGTGCCCAACCCCGTCTGGCTGAGCTGCCCCCTAGTTGCTAGCTGCGTCCCCACCCCCCAGCTGTAGGTGGTGCCACGCTGGGAGCCCACCCCAGCGTGGCAAGCACTTTAGTCCTTTGCCGGCGGAGGTGCCCAATCCCCGTCGGCTGAACGCCCCCCAAGTCCTTGTGCCATGCTGGGAGCCCACCCCAGTGTGGCAAATGTCCCACAACGCCTTTTTTTAAACCTGTAAAATAAAACTGTCCCTGCGGCGGCCTCCCAACCCTCCCACAACCCGCACTCCACCCACTGCGCACTCTAGCCTCCCCCCACACCCCTCCACCCCATACTTACCTCCGACTCCAGGCCGACGATCTTCGTGGACTGGAACACGCCTGCACTCTTCAAAGCCGACTGCGAACTGAGGAAATGCCGTAAGCTGTATAATGGGTTACATAGTGGGTTTCAACTTTATTGCATATCTCGGCATTTTGGGATTTACTAATTACCGATGTTTGAGACCTCTTCTCATGAATGATGTCACTGTCATGGCGTTATTCGGGCCCAAAGGGTGATTTCGCGCAGTGACAGCGCAGTGACTGAAAAATCACCCTTTGGGCCTGAATACTACCATGACAGTGACATCATTCATGAGAAGGGGTCCCAAAAACCCCATGTTGAAAATTTGGTACCAAAATTCAAAAAATGACTGTTTTACGAGGGTGCATTGCGCAGTTCCTACGCAGGCTCGTAAGTTCGCGAAATTTCAATATTTTCACTCCAGATTTTCAACATTGCCATTTTACCACAACTTCTTATGAGTAGTACAGCTGTCATTTTTCACATCTCACCCAAAATGTGTTTCCACCCATGTAGCGCAGAATGGCGCAGTTGGTGTGCGAAATCAATGTACGGGACAAATTAAGAAAATCACAGTGACACTGTTCATGAGCAGAGGTCTTAAAATGGCTATGTTGAAAATTTGGTGAAAAAATTCCTAAAAATGACTGTTTTACGAGGGTGCATTGCGCAGTTCCTACGCACACTCCTAAGGTCGCGAATTTTCAATATTTTCACTCCAGATTTCCAACATTGCCATTTTATCACATCTTCTTATGAGCAGTACAGCTGTCATTTTTCACATGTCACCCAAAACGTGTTTCTGCCCATGTAGCACACAATGGCGCAGTCGGTGTGCAAGATCAATGTACGGGACAATTAATAAAATCACAGTGACACTGTTCATGAGCTCAGGTGTTAAATGGCTATGTTGAAAATTTGGTGAAAAATTCTAAAATACCAGTTTAATGAGCGTGCGCTGCACAGCTCCTATGCACGCCGTAAGTTCACGACTTTCAATATTTTCACTCCAGATTTCCAACATTGCCATTTTACCACACCTTCTTATGAGTAGTATAGCTGTCATTTTCACATCTCACCCAAACGTGTTTCCGCCCATGTAGCGCACAATGGCACAGTCGGTGTGCGAAATCAATGTATGGGACAAATTAAGAAAGTCACAGTGATACTGTTCATGAGCAAAGGTCTTAAATGGCTATGTTGAAAATTTGGTGAAAAATTCCTAAAATGACTGTTTTATGAGGTGCATTATGCAGTTCCCACGCATACTGTAAGTTCGCGACTTTTCAATATTTTCATTCAGATTTTTAACATTGCCATTTTACCACACCCTCCTTATGAGCAGTATAGCTGTCATTTTTCACATCTTGCCCAAAATGTGTTTCCACCCATGTAGCGCACAATGGCGCAGTCGATGTGCAAAATCAATGTATGGGATACATTAAGAAAATCACAGTGACACTGTTCATGAGCAGAGGTCTTAAAATGGCTATGTTGAAAATTTGGTGAAAAATTCCTAAAATGACTGTTTTATGAGCGCATGTGAGCAGTTCCTATGCATGCTCATAAGTTTGCAAATTTAATATTTCCTTCCAGATTTTCAACATTGCCATTTTATTACACTTCCTATGAACAGTACAGCTGCTATTTTTCATATGTCGCCCAAAATGTGTTTTCGCACAGGTAGCGCATAATGGTGCTGTTGGTGCGAGCAATGTTTAGGACAGATTAAGAAAATCACAGTTACACTGTTCATGAGCAGAGGTCTTAAAATGGCTATGTTGAAAATTTGGTGACAAAAGTCCATAAAATGACTGTGTAACGAAAGAGCAATACGCAGTTTCCACGCACTGTAAGTTCATGACTTTGCAATATTTTCAGTCCAGATTTTCACCAGTGGCATTTTTCACACTTCCTTATGAACAGTACAGCTGTCATTTTCACAACATGGCTGAAGTGTGTTTTCACACTTTCAGCGCTGAGATGCATGGTCGCTGGGAAATCATTGTTCGGGCACAGATAAAGAAAATCACAGTGACACTGTTCATGATCGGAGGCACCAAAATGCCTGAGTTGACAATCTGCTGTAAAATATCCCCAACCTAATTATATTACGGGTGTGCGTTGCACAGTTTCTATGTACGCTCATGACTTCACCATTTTTTTAAATATTTTTACTGCAGATTTGCAACATTGCCATTTTTTACACCTCCCCATGAACAGTACAGCTGTCATTTTTTACATCCTGTTTGGAATGTTTTTGCACCTGTGGTGCTAAATGCCGTAGTCGCTGTGCATAAGCAGCTTTCGGCTAACAAACTGATATTCCCCCTGTTCATGAGGTGGGGTCACAAAAAAAACATGTGGAAAATTTGGAGTGAAAATACCAACGAATGCCTGAGGTATTAGCGTTTCCAACCATAACGCCCAACCCTGTAGAGAATGACAGGCATCAGGGGTGTGACTTGGGATTCTTGCCTGTAATGCTCATACCATTCCACACCCTGCAGCCAGTGAGAGGCATCGAGGTATGCCTTGGACTCTTCAGCCCCACAGTTCACCCCATTCTCCTATATCGCACTCCATCTCACCGCATTTCCTAATGAAATGGGTGCGATAAGGGCCAAAGACCCTAAGGAACACCGTGACACTTGTCAGTGTCTGCAGGGTGGGTGTGGTGAAATGGCGAGGCCGTTATGCCTGACTCACCCAAATGGCCACCCCAATGCCTGTCACTCTCTGCAGGGTGGTGGTGGGGTTGGCTTCAGTTCAGTACTTCACTGCCATTCCTATTACGCAGCTCTGTAACTTCTACATTACCACTGCCAATGCCAGCAAGCAAACATTCGGCATTGACAAATGCTTGTTACTGTAAGCCTCACAACTGAGTGAGTGGGGAGTGGATTGAATGCTTTATGGTGAGAAGGTGACTCCATTCTGGCTATTGCATTTTTAGTAATGCAGAGGGGATCACTCCTTGACATTTCAGTAGCTGCATTACAGCATATAATATTTTATTATGTACCAGATTCAGAGAAGAGGGAAATAACCGAGAGACACATGCCAACCATAATGAGAGAAGTCACTGGCAGTCTTATAGTATGGTGACTGTGGAGTGTTCCAATGCAGGAACCAGTCAGCATCAAAGGAATATTTCATTGCAGTATGAGTGATCTGAGTTACTGTATCTAGTCAATTGGCTTCATTAGTCACACAACATGCAAGCAATGTTTTTACAACCTGCAGTGTTCACAGAATTATGTTCTAGTCCTTTGTCTGCAACTGATTTAAAAGGTTAGCTTTCTCCCACACACACATTTTCTACCTGTTTTTACTGTGACAACTGTAAATTATATGTTAGTATTAGTAAGGTCAAATGTGTCTGTAATGAGACAGCTGCTAAAGAAACTGCAATTAGAGATTTTCATAATTGCAAGAATATAGGTACTGAATCTTGCAAATTTGTGTTTGTTGGGCTTACTAGGTAGGTAAGAAACAGTCGCTGGAAGTTTAACAGCATTAATGAGCAGCTGTGTGCCTTGAAGCATATGCAACAGGAAGCACCTCATGAAATCACTGTAGGTGTAACTGACTCCCCTTGAAGGTGCAGCTATTATGAGATGCTCCATGGAAGGAGATAAGTGGTCAGAGTTTAACACAGTCAAATGCCTAGGGAAACACAGGCACAGAGTCATGATGGAGGGGCACCACTGAACAAACAAACACAGTATAGTGCAGTGGTCTAAGGCTCTGAGCTGCAAATCTGGTGACATCCAACAGACCAGACCTGGGTTTGAATCCCACAGTTTCCACTTGCATACTGTGTGACCCTGAGTAAGTCACTTAACCTCCTGTAAAAAAAGCTTTTAGCTTAGTGTGCTATACCTGGTTAAACAACTAAATAAATAAAAAAAAAACACAATGAGTCCATTGTGCATACTTTGTACATGAAGCCCGCAATCACTGTCATATTTGCCTCAGATCACCTTCAGCATTTTAGCACTGCATGTAGCTACAAAAGAGTGTAGCTTCAGGAGCATTGCTATGTCAGTGGCTCAGCAGGTAGTACACTTGCCTCTGAGACTGGGAGATCAGAAGGCTAAGGGTTCTATTCCCACCAGGCACTTTTGGGGTGGGGGGGTTGCTGCACTCCTGAGGTACTGTCTTTCAGATAAGACATTAAACTGACTGCCTGTTCAGGTGGATGTTAAAGATCCCATGGCACTTCTTGAAAACAGTAGGGGAATTTTTTATTGAAACAAAATATCAAACATGGTATACATTCAATACGCTTTGCAAATATATCTTTAACACATTACATAATCAGCTTTTAAAACCTAGAAAAGTGCTCATAATCAATCTTTTATACATTTCTACAAATTACTTTCCATAATTTACCTATTTCTTCAAATTGGTCTGGTTTCTACTAACATCAGATCAACCTTTCTATTCCCTGCATCTCTTTTCTGTATATCTTTCACCTCTATTTCACTTCTATTCTTTGTTTTCTAAGTCAAAAGAAATTCCAACTCGGGTTATCCCCTCAAAGATTAAAATTGGGAGAGCCCTCCACCATTGCGTAATTACTGCTTGTGGCATTGAAACTTTTTTTTTGTTATTAAACAACCGAGCAACTTCTTGGGTGATTTTCTCTATCAGAGCATTCAGTGGTACTTTTTTTTGTTGCAAGACAAAATGGCATCTATTCTGCCAAATATATCATTTAAAAATTGTACATATGACTCTGAGTGTCCCTGGGTGAAAACAGCTCCACTCTGTGTTGTACTTGCCATATACCAGTTCTGTATAGGACATTTTGGCCATTATAAGAGTTCTCCATTTTTTTGCAATAAGGTTCCAAACCTGAGAGATATATGGACAGTCAAAAAATAAATGTTCCATCGTTTCTATCTGGACTATGCAGTTTCCTCTTATACAAAACCTTTCCTCCATGGTTTTATGTGTGTGATTTCCCCTGACATTCAACCTTCCATAGCATCACATCTATAGGGTGTCCCACATCCTCTGGGGAACTCTGCTGTCCATTAGTTGTTTTGCATTGATTTTCTGTTTCCTGTGGGGTATTGACTACTGTTCCCGTCAAAAAGTTGTTACTTAAAACTAGGGAGTACAAAGATTTCCTGCTGTGTGCCTGCAACATTGGGATGGTAATTCCCCATTGTTTAACTTTCCTAAAAAACTCTGCTACATACACCAGGGTCCCTTGTGGTATCTGTTTGCATACTCCCCCATTTGGGTGCTGCCCATTTGTTGAAAAAGTACGGACAAGTTCTTTCTTTACTCTTTACCCACTCCGGCTGATTCCTCATGATAATGGGGAGGATATTTGAATGTAAAAAAATGGTAAGAAAGAAGAGGACTGGGTTAAGCATATTTAATCCACCTTGTTTTACTTGCCAGTATGTAATAGATCTCTTTGCTGGGTTCAGACGGCTGCCCCATAATAGTTGAAAACATACATTATATACCAAGGGCTCTAATTTTATAGGTAGTGGATATATGTAACTTACTGTTAGCATTATTGGGATGCTAAAAGTTTTAAGCAAGAAGATCCTTTTATGCCTATCATAGGGTAACTTTTCCATTTAGACACTTTGGCCAGAATATTCAAAGGGGTTGTGCATGGCACAACAATGTTGCGCATGTCGCAACCACCAATAGCGATATTCAAAAAGGGAAGTTGTGCCACACAAATCCCTATCCGCCAGGGTGCACCAGTAATGCATGCGGTGCAAGTGCTGGGGTGTGCCATGTATATTCAGCACATCCCGATATTCAGCCTGGGATGTGCGGGGCATATGCAGGCACATGCCCACCTGCGCCCGCTGAGGGGTCTAAAGATCACCGAAAAATAGGGAGCAAGGGCTGGCCACCTACAGGTGAGCTGTCAGACAGTAGGCACACAACACGGCAGCCACTAGCTATGGGTGGCCACCCAACCTCCCGAGACAGAGGCTGGGCATCGCCCCCCCCCACGCCTGATTATGGGCTTTGTAAATGTAAAATATCCCTGGTGGTCCAGTGGACCCTTCCCCCTCACCCGGTTGTGGGTGTAATTAAATAAATTCATGCCCTGGTGGTCCAGTGGCCCTCCTCCCCAGCCTGATTGTGGGCTTATTATAACTAAATGTATCCCTAGTGGTCCAGTGGACCTGCTCCCCAGCCCGATCGTGGGCTTATTAAAACTAAATGTATCCCTGGTGGTCCAGTGGACCTGCTCCCCAGCCCGATCGCGGGCTTATTAAAACTAAATGTATCCCTGGTGGTATTGTAGACTGCTGTCAGGTGTTTACATATAGTATCCTTTACATTTTTGTAAAACTCATAGGGTATCCCATCTGGACCTGGGGTTACTTCTTTTATGTTGCCTATCAGTTCATTTGTTTCATCCTGCATGTCCCAAGTGGGGTTTCCAAAGCCTGTCCGAAAAGGTATTTGGAATGGGCTGACACTATCTCTAAGATCTCCTGATTACTCTCTGCTCTTAGTCCTGCTGTATTGCAAAGAGAAGAGATATATTTTGAATCATTCCTTTGTTTGCAGTTATCGTAAGGGTTTATTGTCTGGGCATTACTTTTCATACAGTATTTTTGCTCTAAGACCAAAGAGGTGGACCTATCATATTGGAATTTTGTCATGTCTTTCTTAATTTGTGCTATTTGGTCGAAGTAGTTTAAATTAAACTGTTTGTAAAGAGCACAATTTTTGGAGTTGTTTCTGTTTTTCTAAATATTGGAGATATTTTTCTTTATTTTCAGATTTGGCCCAGTATTTACAAACATTTTTAATCTCTATCTTTGTTTCTAGCCACCACTGAGCAGGGTTCTCATATAGTTCAAAGACAGACTGTTTGTCCTTTACTACTTCTAACAGTTCCTCCCATCCTTTCCCTTCCTCTAAAACTGTTGTATTTATTTTCCAATGAGTGTGACTCCCTGGTGTGTTTTGAGGTATATCTATGTGGATAGTTAGTGCACAGTGATCTGAAATTTCTATTGGGGTTACCATGCTTTTAAAGCACAGTACCCAGTCTGACATGAAAAAATAATCTATTCTTGTAGATGATTTGCCTCTCAAATAAGTGCATGGAGGGGGTTTTGTCCCTACTATTCCTCCGTCTTTCAGATTAGCCATTTTACACATAGAATTGAGGAAATTTGAATCTGAGTATAATTTCTGAGTTTTCCCTGTCTTATCTTTAAGGTTAGTAATACAGTTAAAATCACCTCCGAGAATTATAGATTTTGCTGTATGTATATAGGGCTGTATTTTCCTCATTACCTCTATTCTCTCTCTGTCTTGACTTGAGGATTATATACATTGATAATCCTCCACTCTTGGTTTTGTATTATAGCATCTATCATCACTTCATCAGTACTCTACCTTGCACCAAGTCAGTTAATTTAGTTACAGTGGTTTTTACATTGTTATAAAGAGTAGCCACTCCTGAGCAGGTGTCTTTACCAAGGGACCAAAAGAAAATCCCCCCTTCCATTCCTTAGTTGCTTGATTAATTTCCCTTAGTGTGTGCAATCTAGTATCCTGTAACAAAATAAACTGTGCTCTGTTTCTTTCTAAAATGGAGAAAACAGTCTGTCTTCGTTTATTGTTCTTTATGCTGTTGACATTCAAGGTGTAAAAAGTTATGTTGCTGGGCATGTGGATGGAAAGGCATCACATTTTTTTGTTTCTCTTTCCCTTTCCTGGTGACTTCATCTTACACCTTTTCTTCCATGAGCCACTCGATTTGTTTACCCCATGCTCTGAGTCTGTCATGGGCTCTGGCTGAGATGATGCTACCGAGGATCCTTCTGAATCGTCTTCATTCTCAGCCCACTGTTTTCTTTTATACAGCATAGCATATCTATTTCTGCTCATGATCTTCCCTTCTGATTTTTGTTTTTTCACTTTAGTCCCTTTATTTGTCTTGCTTCTTATTTGTCTTTCTGGTCCTATTTGGGACTATGGTCCTTCCTCTGGTGGTGGCATTACTATGTCCTGTGGTAGTTCTACGGTGTTTGTTTTATCTCCTGCTGAAGTTCCTGGCTGTTCAGGAGGTGATGCTTCTTCTTCTTCTTGTCTCTCTGGCAGCTGAAGTCTGTATCATTAATGTTTCTGTATCAGTGTTGGACTGCTCACTGGGCCCTGGCTGGGGGTTGTGCTGATCTAGCTCCCCCTCCATTATTGCTGCTGAGCATGTACTCAAGGACTGGTACTCAAGGATTGGTTTCCATGTGCCTCTCTGCCTCCCCCAGTAGTACTGGCTGCTCTGTTTTGAGCATTTAAGACAGTTTCATCTTGCTCTTCTTGTGCACTTGCAGGGTTATTGTGGGATGCCCATGGGCAGTCTTTAAAAGTGTGGAAAATTTCATCACACATGTTACAATACATTGGTTTTTGACCATTTATTATCGTATGGCCTATCCCACCACAAAGGGAGGATTTTAGCCTATCACAGGCTCCACTCAAATGTGTATATGCACCACATCTAAAACAAGATTTAGGTTGAGCTGAGTAAAATATAAACCCTCTATCTCTGCCCAGATAGAAACAACTTGGGAGCTGCTGTATGACCCCATTTGCTTGTCACAAGCGAACTTGGATTCCCAGTCCTCCAGTCCACAGCTGTTCAAAATTAATTATTGGTTCGGTCAACCCAAGAACAGTGCATTTTAGCTTCAACCACCTCAGAATATCTGATACAGCCATGCCTTCATTCTTGAACAGGAGTGTGAGTGAGAGTGTGAGAGTGTGAGAGTGAGAGGTGGAGAGGTGAGAGTGTGAGAGGTGAGATGTGAGTGTGTGAGTGTGTGAGAGTGTGTGTGTGTGTGTGTGTGTGTGTGTGTGTGTGTGTGTGTGTGTGTGTGTGTGTGTGTGTGTGTGTGTGTGTGTGTGTGTGTGTGTGTGTGTGTGTGTGTGTGTGTGTGTGTGTGTGTGTGTGTGTGTGTGTGTGTGTGTGTGTGTGTGTGTGTGTCTCAGTATAGCACTAAGGTCTAAGGCTCTGAGCTGCAAATTTGGTGATATCCAGCAGACCAGACCTGGGTTTGAATCCCACAGGTTCCGCTTGAATACTGTGTGACCCTGAGCAAGTCACTTAAGCTCCTTGTGCTCCCAGGTCGCTCCTGTAAAAAAGCTTTCAGCTTAGTGTGCTATACCTGGTTAAATAAATAAAAAAAAATAAATGCCTTATTGCAGGTGTTGTTAGTGGAATAGCTAAGAAAGCTGACCACAAGGGGGTGTATTTGACTTGATTGTATCTGTGCCAAAATACTTCTAGGCCTCCTGGGGTTTTAAAGCTTAAATCAAAATTTTGATCCCCAGATGTGTGAATTAAAGCATACACTTTGGCGGGAAAGAATTGCAGGCTTTCCTTGATTCATTTCTTTCCCACATATACCTGGTCCGGAAATAATTCCAATCCTCCCCTGTATCGTAGTCACACTGCATTTCTGCATTTTGCAGGCTCAGGGCGCCCATGAAACAGCCCAGCATAAGTTCTTGCATTGGGGTGGGGTCCTTAATTGTCCCTTTGATTACCTTATTGTCTTTGTTGAGGTCCTGTTTGTTGTGGGGGGGAGGACAGGGGGGTTGTTTATTTCTAGAGCTTGAATTACCTTATTTCTTCCAGCAGTAACTTTTTCTTGCTCTTCCCAAACTCTCCCGTCCTTATTATACAATACTTTTAGTTGTAACACTGGGTTCTGAGTTAGTCTTAAAGGAGAAGGGATTTCTAATGGATCTGTGCCACTTTCAATATTATTTTCTGGTAAAGGGGAGGAAGACTAGGACTTGGCCCCTTGCTGTTTATTCCAGCCTGCTTCCCTGAGAGCTTCAGCTATAGAGACCCCTGTTACTAATATGTTTTCATCAAAATTAGGTCTGTATTCCTCTGTTTGCTCTATTTCAGTATTTACAATGTCTTGTGAATAACCTTCCCCCTCACTTTCCTCAGCATTTACCTCTTCATTCTGTAATGTTATCTCCCGGTTTTTATTTTCAACATATTGTTGTTTGTGAAATATTATAGTACCTGAATCAGATGAGCATTCTTCCTGTTGATTTAGCAAGTTTTTCTCAGATCCTGTCTCACATGGCAATGTCATTTCTCCTTCCATTTGTTTGTTCTCTTCTTGGATTAAAACAGAAGCTGCTGTGCTTTCTGGTGCTGTGCCAAACAGAGGACTGAGCTGGGATTCTGTGCTAGGACACTCGCTTGCTGGTATCTCTGTGTGTGAGCTTTTTTTCTGATCCTCACTCCTTGCTTGCTTCACCAAACCATTTCCTAACCCTTGCGACTCTCGGCACACACTAGCCTTAGCATATTCATTGCCAGTCGCGTTTTTTCCCAGTGTTGGGTCTTCTGTGCCTTCATTTGACATTTCGTCTCTCGGTTTGATGGTTTCTGTGGTTTCTGCAGCTGCTGCATCAGAACACAGCTGGCAGCTATCAGAGTTAGGCAGCTATGGAGGGCCGGCCGGGGGAGAAGGATAGAGCGTCCCAAGGACTGCTCTCCTTCTCCGGGGGGAGGGTGAAGAAGTGCCTGGAGCATCTATGACCCCTGGCGGAGGTCAGGAGTCACACAGCCACTGGCACTAGTATGTATAGGAGGCAGGGCGGATGCTAGGTGTCATTGCATGACCCCTCCTCCCCCAGAAAATGGGAAAATAGACAGCTGCCAGCCGCCTTCAATGAAGCCCGCCACGGGCTTCAATTAGATCCTCAGGCCAGCCTTCCGACCTATCCCGAAGACTGCGGCATGCAGGTGGAGTGCCACAGCCCCGCCGTGGGGGGTAAGCCAAGGGGATCAGAGGGCCCGTGGCCGATTTGAGGAGTGGAAGCCCATGGCCCGTGACCGGGCTGAAAAAAAAATACCGTGTGGCAGGCAGCTAGGGTGGTAGCAAAAAAAAAAAAGAGTTAGGCAGCTGTTTTCCCACTGCCTTCAGAGCAAGAATTCTACTTTAAAGCGCCCTTTGTTTGCATATTAAATCAGCTGCTTCTTCTTGTAGGTTTAGTAATACATAGTCCTTGTCTGTATAATTTTGCACCAGTTTTACCTCAGCATGACTTAAGCTCCCAATGTCTCCTGGCATGAATTCCTCAAAAGTATCCATCTTTTCTTCACCCTCAAAATCTGTTTGGGTCACCAGCCCATTGGCCTCTTGCAGTGGCTGTAAAAGGGAGGAGGCCCTATCCCCTGCAGCCATGGCCACATGAGCACCTCCTCCTCCTTCTTCTGCTTTCTGGCTCCAAACTGAGCTCCTCCACTCTGCAGGAAGTCAAGGCCCCTGCTGGCAGAGTAGGGGGAATTCCCAGTGCCCTGGCCAAAGTTCCCCCCATTCACTAAAAATACCACCAACAGCTTAATCTGGTTCAAGGTCAGTTGGCATTCATCTGTATCCCCTTCCCCCGGGTCGTGCCTGAAAATAGGCAGGATTTGTATACTGCACTTACCCGGTCAACAGAAATTAAATAAATATGTCATGTACAGTACTTCCTCTTTTTTGTAGCTTGCTTTCTCTCCTCTGTGACTAGGGGGATCTACTCTATCAGTTTCCTCACAGGAGTTACCCCAGGCCTGTCACCCCCTAGCCCCCTGGACATGCCATCTACTGTCATTTAAACTCTGTGGCTTTCCACTATGGCAGGGCACTCAGAGGCCCCAAATCCCAAAGGGACAGGAGAGGAGGGTGGAGAGAACTGCTCTTGGCTTGAGAGGGGGGATGAGGTGTGTAGGTGGTCCCTGGTCATTATTCTGTATGGAGGGAAGGAGTTCCCCTCCATTACAGCCTGACCCCTGAGGATGCCACCATTTTATGAGATAGCATCACATGTATCATTTGCTGGAAGTGAACATGGGAGAAGCACTTTATATAGGGACAAAAGAGTACAGTTTCAGGGTATTGCAGTGTCATTTACTTCCTGTGTATTTTTTCTTTCTTCTTTTTAACTTTCTGTACTCTGATTTCAAGCTATGGGGATATACTATATCAGTTTCCTCATAGTAACTGCTCGAGTCCAGTCACCGGCCCCCACCTCCACCCCTTGGGAAATACCTTTCACTCTCATTTAAAGTTTGAAGCTTCCCCCATGGTGGGGACCCTAGTCAGAGACTGGCCCTAGATCCCAAAGCGACATTAGAGGAAGTTGGAGCGGGCTGCCTTTTGCTTGGCAGGTGCAGGGTCAGCATGTGGCCCCTCGTCACTATTCTGCATGGAGGAAGGGTTTTCCCCCTTCAGTACAAACTGTCTCCTGAGGATGCCACCATTTTGTGACACATCATCAAATTTATCCCTTTGGAGGAATTGAACATGGGACCCTGAGTCCACTATTATGACATTTTACCCCAACAAGAAAGAACTTCTCAGTGCCCAAACTAGAGCAATTTCTCACTGCTGCCTTCTTAATTCACTTATAAAGTAAATGAGTTTTTTTTTTTGTTCTTGCTTGTACTTTGGAAATGAAAAATTCCCATTTAAAAAAAAAGATGAAAGCAGGGATGTCTGAGTTTTCTTCTCCAGCGGTGCAGCTGGTGCATTGCAGATTGAAATGCATTATTATAGACATTTGCAAGAAGTTAAGATCCTGCTTTCAAATCTGGACATCTATAATTGAAGGACATTTGCATGAATTTAGGATCCTATTATAAGGATCTCCAGAAGATCCAGGATACACAGATACAGATCAGGACAGGCTAATGAGCAGAACTGTAAAATGACATTAGTAGTACCAAGGAGTACACAAGGAACCTATACTGAAATATTGATAAATAGGTGTCCCAAAACATTCTATATGATCAGAAACCCTATAAATATTCCAATGTTCAAAATATAATTCTAAAATTAGGCAAAGTACCACAGTTATAAATGTCCAGATTTTAAAGCAGAGTCCTAAATTCATGCACATATCCATAATAATAACTTAAATGCCCTAAATAGGTGCAAATATCCAGCAGCTGTAAGATATGTCCAAAATGTACAGCAGGATGCAAAATACATGCAAATGTCCGTGATAATAGCTGGATTCAACATGTATTACTCTCATTATGAATATATATGCCCCCCACACACATCTTTGCTTTCTCCACTCTATCGCTGAACTGCACCTAACTGAAATGATAATTTAAACGAATTATGTCTTAATAATGTCCCGTTAAAAAGGAAAGTGTTGGTGTTAGTTGCATATTGGTCCCATCATGATTATTATTAATCTATGAAGCATTACATGTAGTCATTTTGCAAAATTTAAGATAAAAGAGTGAATCAGAGTTATAGTAGTAAAACTTTATTTTCTACAAATCACTGTAAATGGCATAATATATTTATTTACTTCAAACCGTTAATCAGAAAACTTGTATGGTATGAAAATAACTGACATTTCCGCAGGTATATAGGCCACCCCTTGCAATGTAATCTTATCATTTACATATTGCTCAATGTACTGGTAATCTGTCTATCTATCTATCTATCAATCTATCTAGCAATGTATCTCTCTCTCTACACAGATACATATCAGGACTGGGTAATAAGCAGAACTGTAAAATGACACAAATAGTACCAAGGAGTACAAAAAGAACCCATAGTTAAATGTTAATAAATTAGTGTCCCACAAAGTTATATTTGATCAGAAAGCCCACAACTATCCCTATGTTCAAAATAAAATTGTAAAGATATGCAAAAAATGTCCAGATTTCAAAGCAGGATCCTAAATTTGTGCTAATGTCCATAATAATAGTTCAAATGTCCTAAAAATATGCATATATCCAGCAACTATAATGAATTAACAAAATGTACAGCAGGATGCAAAATATGTGCAAATGTCCATGATAACAGGTAAATATTGTCAATATGTATTCATAGATTTCATAGGCATTACACAGCTTTATTTAGACCAAAGTCCATTATAGCTCACTAATATCAGTAGTATCCCAGTATATTGTTTGTAATAAGGTATGTGTCCAGTTTTGATTTAAAGCTGTACATACTACCACTGGCCATAACCTCCAATGGAAGTTCATTCCAAATTTTTGGTAATCTTACAGAGAACCACTGCTTCCTTTTAGTGGTTCTAAATCTCTCTAATTCAAGTTGCAGGGGGTGTAATCTAGTATTATAGTGTAAACTTCTGTATTCCAATGCCGGAAGTTCCCACAACTGTTAATCTGTAAGAGCTCTGTAAATCAAACACATATCCCCCCTCAACCATCTGAATTCCAAGGAATACAGTCCCAAGATGTTAAGTCTTGTTTCATAGTTCAAGTCCCTTTACCTCATTAATCTTGCGAGTTGCCCTTCTCTGAATTCTCTCCAGGGCATTTATTTCCCTTCTGCCACCTGGTGGCCAAAACTGGGCACAGTAGTCAACATGCGGTCTCACCAAGGATGTGTAAAGAGGCAACAGTACATCCTTGTTCTTGTATTTAATGTGCTTATTTATACAGTGTAAAATACTACTAGATTTTTTAATGACTTGATTACACTGTGACTTAAAACTAAGGTCTTTACTTATCCTAATGCCCAGGTCTCTTTCGTCCTCAACCTTTTTAGTATCTGCCCTCCTAGAGAGTAATTCTTATGACTATTTTGTTTACCAAAATGCATTACACTGCATTTGTCAGTACTAAATGTCAATTTCTTGTCACATGCCCATTTTTCCAGGTCCCCTAAAGCTGCTTGGAGGGTGTCAGCTTCCTCTTGACAATCCACAATGTGCCTTATTCTAGTATCATCGGCAAACTTGGATACCCAAACTCCTGTAGTGGTTTTCATTGAAATGATGTAGACATTAAACAGACAGGGCCCCCTACAGAACCCTGCGGCACCCCACTGGTCACATCTGCCCAACCTGAGCATGTCCCTTTTATACTGACCTTTTGTTTCCTGTCAGAGAGCCAAGCCTCTATCCAACGGGTTATTTTGCCCTCAATACCTAGCTCAATTAAGACATCAATGAGCTCTCCATGAGGTACTTTATCAAATGCCTTGGAGAAGTCCAGAAAAATGATGTCTACTGAGAGTTTATCATCTAAGACTTTACTAGCCCTACCATAAAATTCAAGCAGGTTGGTCTGACAAGACCTGCCTTGTGTGAAACCATGCTGAGTGCAGTCAGTATTATTTGTGGACATAAGATGGTTAATTATATGATCCTTAATAATGCCCTCCAGGATCTTGCCCAGTACTGCTGTCAAACTGATGGGTCTATAATTCTGCACATCATGCCTAGCACCTTTTTTATGAATGGGTACCACTACTGCCCGTCTTCATGCTTCCAAGACTAGCCCTTCATCTAATGATTTTTAATAGATGGCTGTGATTGGGCCTACCAAGAACTCTGCCAATTCCTTGATAATTCTGGGGTGTAATCCATCAGGTCCCTGGCACTTGTTTGGTCCAGACTCTGGAGCCTCTTAAGAACATCAACACTGCTTATACTAAGGCCTGTGTTTAATGTCTGGACCAGATGATTCATTCCTGGATGTGTTTTACTGTTAAAGACAGATGTGAAAAAACTAATATATTGTTCAGCCATTATGAACTGATCTGTCATCTTATTGCCGTCTGGGCCTTTTAGGGGTCCAATAGACTTATAATTATCTTGGATCTTACATGCTAACCTAAGCTAATGTTTCTGTTTAGCCTCTTTTATGTTCTTTTTGGATTTTATTTATTTTATTTTTATTTTATTTTATTTAGTTTTTGCTGACTGGGTAAGTGCACTAGACAAATCCTGCCTATTTTCAGGCACGACCCGGGGGAAGGGGGTACAGATGAATGCCAGCTAACCTTGAACCAGATGAAACTGTTTGCTTGAGAAGCTTTTTGTATGTGTCCCAGCATTTACTATTTCCATTTTTTTTGGCCTTTGTAAATGCTGTATTTTCCTTTTTTATTAATTTCCTCACAAGTGGTGTCATCCACTGTGGCAGAATTTCCTTTTTCCCTTCATACTTATGCACCAATGGGGTGAAAGTATTACTGTCAGTATGATTATATCCCTCTGCCCTCCCCTGCACCCACTGTCTTTGTTTTCTCCCCTCTATCACTGAACTGCACTTAATTGAAATTACAGTTTAAAGTAATTATGAAATAATGATGGTAGTGCTTACACTGTATACCATGGAGTGCCATTACTAATGTTGTCCACCAAATGGAAACATTACTTCTTACATGCTTTAGCTATAGTGATCTTTGAGTTACTGCTACCTCAGAGTGCATTATTATAGACATTTGCATGAATTTAGAATCATGCTTTGAAATCTGGACATTTATAATTGCAAGACTTTTCCATATGCTTAAGATCATATTAAAAGGATCTCCACAAAATGCAATATAAATTCAGTAAATAAACAACAACCCTTAACTGATTCATCCATTATTCCTCTACTACATCTTCTCTACACACCTCTCACCACCATCACTAAAATAATGTTGCAGTGTATTAGCTCCGACCAGAACTTGTTTTAAATAAGGGACTCTTCCATTCCTGACGTATCCTATTCCAGAAGTCCCTTTATTATGGAACAATTAAAAAATGTGTGCCATAGTCTCTTCTTGTTGAAGACAGGAGGAGTCCTGTATACACTATCTTTCAGTTATGCTTGCTTTTGACATTAAGGTGTCTGTGTGCATGCAACTACAGTATGTAACATCTCACATTTTAGCAGATGTCCTTTTGTCAAGCCAACTGCTTAGTTACTGTATGTATGGGAAACTACTTATATTGTTCAAAAATGGGATCCACTGTGAAAGCCTGTTTGATAATTACATAATATAAATAGTTCCTACTGATGGTTTGTTGTGGTGTTACATGCCATTGTTTATTTTCTTAGAAACCTCAACTACATAAGTGGCAAATGGTTGTGATGCCTTTTGTACGACTCAGATTTTCCTCTCACTCCCTTGAAAACAGCTCACGCCAAATTTCCCAAAGCTCAACCCAAAATTGCAGTACTTCTGCAAAAAAGAATCCTCTTGTTATGTTAATATGTAAAAAATAAAATGCAATAAAAAATGGCATAAGGATTTAGCATATTCAAACCACCCTCCTTCAAAGTTCAGTATGCATGCTTCCTCATTGTGGATTTAGTCTGCTACCCCATAATAAGCTAAAAAGTGCTATATATCTGAATCTCAAGAGTAACAGGTAGATGAAACACATAACTAAGGTATAAATATTTGCATTTGCGTTCCCTCAATTAATTGCCCCCCCTGGTTACCCTCTACCTCCTGTCCCCAAACATGACTGCACTGGCAATATCCTTTATTTCTGCTCTGCATTAACCTGTGAATTGTTGTATTCTGTACTACAGTATATTAACCTGTTGCATTCTACCAGGTGTGAATGTGCCAGCATTTGTGCTACTCATAGTGGGGCCTATTCACGAAGGTGCGGAGTGAGCTATGTTCTGCAGAGATGGGGTGGCATAGCCCACTCTGCACCTGCCCTGCCCCTGCATGCATTCACAATGCACATACACCCCCCCATGCAACCAATCCCCTGGCCAATCGCAGAGTTCCACAGAGGGGCGGGCCTGGGGGTGGTGCGGGGGGGTGAGCCAGCACTCCACCCATTCACTATGGTGCAGAGTGTTGTGCATGGGGGGCTGCCAGCTATGCTTTTGCAGGGCAGCCATAAACCATTGGGGCTAGTTAGGTGCTCCCTCCGGGGAAGCAGCTGCTGGACACAGTGGACATGGCAGGAGGCATCGACCCCCCCCAATAAGGATGCCCCTGCCATTGGGGCACACCAGGAGGTGGGGGGGTGGTCAGCCAGGGTACCCCCCTCAACAGCACAGTCAGTGCTCTGCATGCCGGCCAACAACATGGCACCCAATGGGTGCAAGGGCTCCACTGCAGGACCCTGCCAGGGCAGTCGATTTCAGATTTCTCCCTGAGACTAAGAAAAAAAGTCCTTGAAAAGACCTACAGCATAGTCCACAGACAATCATCTAGTGCAAGTAAACAAATATTATCTGCATATGCTATTGGCTTAACAGGTAATGGACCACTTAGGGTTACTATTCTGCTTATCTGATTGCTGCATTCCAATTTATTGAGGACCAGGTCATAGAAACATAGACTCTGATGGCAAATAAGGGCCGCTTGTCCCACCCAGTCTGCCAAATTTATTTATTTACCTTCATTTTTGCTGTAGATCCACTTGATCTACAGTGCTGCCCCTCCACACACACACACACACACTTACACCTATGATTCCCTTGTGCCTATCCCAGTCATTTTTGAACCCCACCACTGTCTACCCCCCCATTACCTCAGTTGGAAGGCTGTTTCAGGAATCCACCACTTTCTGTGAAAAAAATATCTCCTCACATCTCTCTTGAACCTACCCCTCCCCCAGCTTCAGCTCCAGCTTTAGGGTCTAACCAGAACACATACAAAATGGGATTGAGTGGCAGCCTTGTAGTATGTCCCTTTTTAGGCAACAAGGAGTCCCAGACCATCCATTTACAAGGTGGCAAATGAAAGCCGTTTCACATAAAAAGGATATTTAAGATATAAAATGGTCAGGTAGTCCATGTGCCTATTAATACTGTGAAAAGAAAAGCATGAAAAATCTGATCAAATGCCTTTTTCTGATCAAGAGAGAGGAGAAGACCCTCCAAAATGCAAACATTTCCCCTTTTCACCCCTTCCTGTAACAGAAAAAGATTTTCCCAAATGCTCCACCCAGGATGGAGGAAGTCTGTGATGTGGAAATCAATTATTTTGCTGCTTGCTAAAGCCATGGACCTAAAATTTTAGTCAGTATTGTGAGATCTGAATTAAGGAGACTAATCAGCCTTCAGTTATTAATGCCTGTCCTCCATCCCCTTTTCAGTGTAAGAAAATAAGAATTCCTAGCATCATGCTGTTTCTCATAACTTTGCATTCCACAATATGATTATAGACTTCAGTTATTCTCCCAAGTTCCTCAGCCAAAATTCAATACCCCTCCTCTGGGAGACTACCCACCAGGAGCAACATTCAGGTGTAGTGAAGAAATTGCCCTTGTAACCTATTCCTGTGTAATCTCAGATTGAAAAATATCATACTCATCTAGTGACAGAGGTGGAATATCAATATGGGAAAAATCAATTTCAGCTCCTGCCCCAGGCAGAGATGCACCAAAAGTACATCTGCCCACAAATCCTGATAATTCTTCTTGAGTAGAGCCAATGTTGCCTTCCTCATCTATAATAAGAGATGGCAAGGTATGTCTGGAGAATCTCTCTTGACAGCTCTTGAATGGGCTGACATGTTGCTGGCAAATTTTGGTTCCACAATAAAAAATGATATCCTAGTATATTATATGTCAGCCATTGTGGTTTTAAGCCTTCTAATTTGGTGAGAATAATTTTGCTTCATTTCTGTGGTTAGGGATTATAGCTTGTGGAGCTGGTTCTGCAAGTATAAATATTTTAAATACTGATCATTTTTCTGTGTCTTGGCCTGAGTTTGAGAAAGCTTTTAGGTCTCTCTTCCTGTTCTCCCAGCCTGTTATTGGGCCATCATACATAATAACTTCTTTGCAATTATATAGTGTTTTAATCTTGATGCAATATTCTCATCCTCAAAAAGAGAGCACAGAAACATAGACCACGACAGCAGAAAAAAACAAAGGTCCATCCAGTCTGCCCATATTCCCTATAATCCCTGGAACCTTCCCTGAAATCTATTGTTCCTCCAGGGTACTAACCCTCCCCATCCTATCCCCATTCTCCACCTGATGTTGTTGCCCCATGCAACCACTATCCCCTTCGTTCTATCCACTACCGGCTTGAATCCCATGACTGTGTTTGCACCCACTATCTCTGCCAACAGGCTGTTCCAAGGTTCCACCACCTTTTCTCTACAGAAGTACTTCCTCAAGTCCCTCCTGAACCTCCCTCCTGTCAATTTCCACTCATGACCACTTGGCCTCGAGTTGGCAGGGACACTGGTTTACCAGGATTCAGAAAAGGCAAATTCCATTTTGCACATTGTAAAAATGATATTGTCACCAGTCTCTGCTAAGCCACAATCCATTTTAACCGGTGTTTGGTCTTGTGTACATTATTTAACATCCAGCTTAAAAAGAACACTCCCAAAATTAAAAACAAAATAGTGCTGCAGGCTTGTAGTTTGCAACACTAGCAGGTGGGAGATCTGGGTTTGTGAGCTGAGCTGATCCAGACTCCCCTGCCCTGGACTGGTGGGGTTTATAGTGTAATATAGAGGCACTGCATGCTGACCTGGAGGAGGGGCATATTTCAGCAGGTTGTGGGAGCTGCCTTGATAATGTGGATGACCACACAGTGTTGTAGGACCCCACCAGAATGGTTGATTCCACACAGACACCCAGATCAGCAAGCATCCATTTGGACTCCTGGGACAGCAAGACTAACAGTTCAATTTCCCTGATACGCACATTTAAATAAATGCTGAAGTTAGGGACACCCCCGACTGAACACCCCCCAACCACACACACACACACACACACGGAGAGATGTGCAAGAACAAGGGGACACAATTTGAAGATAGAAGGGGGACGGCTCAGAGACAATGTGAGGAAGTATTTTTTCACAGAGAGGTTGGTGGATGCATGGAACAGCCTTCCTGAGGAGGTTGTGGGGTCTAAAACTGTGGGAGAATTCAAGAATGCATGGGACAGACATAAGGCAATTTTTGTGGGGTTAGGAAGAAATAGGCTGTTGGTTAAATAGGATCTGCAGCTTATCCTGTAGGTAGGGAAATGGACAGACTAGGTGGGCCAAGCGGTCCGTATCTGCCGTCAAAGTCTATGTTTCTATGTTTCATACACCCAATTCTGCAAGTATGCTGATACTAAGCTTTTTTATTAGGGGGGGTTAATCATGCAATGAGAAAGCAGTTGCATCAGCTGATCAAAGGGTTAGATTCACAGCAGTTAAACTTTAAACCTGACACTCCTGCCCATACTGCCCAGCCCAATTGGACTTAGCTTTTAATGTTGTTTTAAATAATCTAGTATGAAAAATGTTTCGGCATATACTTTTTCTACACAAAAATATTACTTTCAGGTTGGCAAGCAGTCACATCAGCTGAGGGAATGAAGGGTTAGATGCAGGAGCAGTTAAACTGTAAATCCGACACCACCGCCCCTGCTGCCTAGTCCGATTCTTCATGTGCAGGGCCACTGAAAAACTGCACCTGCAAATTTTTACTTTGAACTGTGTAAAAAGTGTTAATATTTTTAATACAGTACTCTCAAATATATTGACAATTTTGCATGCTGACTTGGATTTGCCTGAAATAATGCAGTGCAAGGTGGGGGAATGGTTTTATGTTACCCTGCTTTGACTTTCTTTTGAATTCTTGTCTTGTTTGGTTTCAAAATCCACTGGCCAAGCATAAGTACACTTAAACACTTAATATTTGATTTGTGTTAAAGCAGCCTATCAGAAAACTTTTTGTTGCCACAGAGATTGAAACAGCAGGTGGGAGAAAAGGTGTAAATTATCCCGTTCACCTAAATGGGGTGCTAACTTAGGAGCCTTTTTGTAAGTGGTAAGGCAGTTTCTTCCTTGTGAACATACTTTCATTCAGACTAGTTTTCATTGAAACTGAGGATCTTGGATGGCCCTGCTGATTATAAACTTGAATAAGCTAGTTGGTAACAGTGATCCTCTGCTTACAGCCTAGATGCTCACATGCAAAGGATACAATAAAAACCTGACTAAAGTCTAAAAACAAGCTTATAAAACACATAAAATGTATCTGAACATTTACCTAAACAAATCATTGCAGCTCGAGTAAAACTCAAATAAATTACAAGGCACCCTGACTACTGTATGATGTAGTACACATATATTGGTCTTTATTTTTTATATTCTTTGTAAACCAGGTAAGGCCCACTAAGCAGACGTGCCTGTTTTCAGGGGTGACCCAGGAGCAATGGGAAGGTTAAGTGACTTGCTCGGAGTTCCACAGTATGCAAGCAGAGGTTGTAGGAATCAAACCCAAGTCTGCTGAATGTACCCAGTTCATTTGTTGTGCCCTATTCATTATGGGGTGGGTAATACATGCCAGAGGCATGGGAGGAACCCACCCACGGAGGTTCACACCCTCGGACAGGTGCATGCCGGTGGTATTCATCACTGGCTGCCACCTGTCCACGGCCCCACTTCCCAGCACAAAGGACCCCACAGGGCAGCTGGGGTTGGAGTTGCAAACCCAGCCAGGCATCCAATCGGATGCCTGGACCGGAACCCACAGTGGATCCCATACGCAGCAGAGCACATGTTGGCAGCACGCCCTGTGGATGTCTGAGGGCTGAAAGCTGTGGTGGTGTGAGGAGGGCAATGCCACCGGCACTCCAATGGCACCAGAGAGGTGCACAGGGACAGGGTAGGGGGATGGCAGTCAGTGGTGCAGGGGGAGGCACTGTATCCCACCGTTGGTGGGGGTGGGCAGGTGGTGTCATTCGGGGGGGCAGCATCCATGTGCCCCTGTGTCTGGGTGTGCTGGGAGGGGGGACTGATGTGTGCTGGGGCAGGTGGGAGGCACTGGGATCCCCAGAATGTGCATGGGCTACTCACCCTGTTTTTGGTTGACTCCCGTTGTGTTCATGGAGTGCGTAGGGGGCTTACAGCAGGGTTCTCCTTGGCATAACCTGCACACCCTGCACACCACAACAGCCAGTACTATGCACCTTGGTGCATGGCACATAGTGCTGGCACACACCCCTGCCCACCCCAGCACGTTACAGTCCGTGTGGCCAGGGGAGCGGGTGCATTGCAGATGCGTGCCCCCCCGCTGCATCTCACGTGGGGTCACAATGGGTGCAGAGTGGCTATGCACCCCAGATACGCTTGCATAGCCACTCCACTCCATTTGTAACTTGGTAACTTGATAGTTAGGACATAAGAAGGCCAAAGCCCATCGAGAATGTCCTCCACACAATGTGGATCATTAATAGTTTATGTTCTATTCAAAAGCCATCTATCTAGTTTAAACTTAAATGTGTCAATATTCTGGCAATCAACAATTTCCTGTGGCAAGGGATTCCAAACTCTTGGAGCTCTAATATTAAAAAATTGCTGTCTTCTATTTGTTCTTGTTTTCTCAATTTTGATTTGTTTATTGTGTATTCTGGCTACAATTTTTCTGGATGCAAAAGTCAATCCACAAGATTTCATTAATGTAGGAGATAATACGATTTTAAATAATTGAAGGATATCTCCCCTTAGTCTTCTAGTTTCCAATGAGTATAACTTGGTTTTATGAAGCCTGGTTTCATAATCAAAGCGAGAAAGGTGGGGTATAATTTTTGTAGCCTTTCTTTGAACCCTCTCAATTTTTGTGATATCCTTAACTAAGTATGGACTCCACAGGGGTGACCCATAATCCAAATGGGGTCTAACATGAGTCTTATATAAAGTCATAATACATTCTTCTGTTTTAAGAACAAAAGTATTATTTATCCTGTGCAAAAGAGCATTGGCTTTATTTGTAACTTTGTTAAAATGGTTTGAAAAAGACAAGCCATTATCAACCAATATACCCAAGTCTTTTTCAACGACAGATTCTCGAAGTTTGATATTATTAAGATTATATGTTTGTTTTAGATTTTTTGCCAAAATGCAACACAGAACATTTCGACACGTTAAATGACATCTTATTGGTTACTGCCCAAGATTCAATTTTTTTAAGTTCATTTATTATGATATTCCTGTTGATTTCATTATCAACAGGTCCCCCCAATTTAGTGTCATCCGCAAATTTAGACAACATATTCTGTGATAAGATAGTAAGGTCACTAATAAAAATACCAAACAGGGTGGGACCCAACACGGAACCCTGAGGGACCCCACTTGTCACAGATCTTTCTTCCGATACTTCCCCATTAATTCTAACCGTTTGAGTTCTATTGTATAGCCAACTGTTCACCCAAGACATGATACATTCAGAAAATCCTAATGTTACTAGCTTTTTTATTAATATAGAGTGTGAAACCTTACCAAACGCCTTACTATAATCTAACAGAATGACATCTACCTAGATGTTTAAGTCAAGATAACTGCTAACTAGATTGTAAAAAGATAGCAAATTCGTAGTACATGAGTGCCCGGGTTTAAATCCATGTTGTGTGGTATCATTTATTTTTAATGCGAGCATTTCCTCATCAATTATATGTTTAATATGTTTTTCTAATAATTTACATGGAATGGAGGTGAGGCTGATAGGTCTGTAATTTTCAGCCTTATAATGCACCCCCTTTTTGAAGATCAGTGTTACAGTAGCTGTTCTCCAATCGACGGGCACATTAGATTCTGCAAGTGATTTATTAAAGATAATTGTAAGTGGAATGACAATACTATTATATGTTCCCATAAGAAATTTAGATGTAATACCATCAGGGCCTGAGCTAGTAGTTGGTTTCAAGGTTTTCAGAAGTTTATAAGTATTGGAAATAGTGATAGAGTAACTATGGGATATGGTGGTATTAGTAATCAATATAGGCTCCTTGTCCTGTTTGAAGACAGAGCAAAAATACTTATTAAACTCTGTTGCAGTCACCTTATCTGAGAGGATGGTTGTATTATCGATAATTAATGGACCTATTTTATTTATATTACCCTTTTTGTTATTTAGGTATGAATAAAGACTTTTATGTGAGTCCTCAGTATGGGCAATTCTAAATTCTAAATTCCGTTTGGCCAGGATAATTGATGTTTTTAGATTTTTAAGTGCTTTCTTATACTTAATAAAATTGTCCTCCTTTTCTTCCGGTTTGCACTTTTTTAATAAGGTAAATAATTTTTGTTTATGAATGCTAAGTTTTCTGATATTATTATTTTACCAGGCAGGGACCTTGCCTTTATTGTTATACTTCCTTCTTTCAGGTACATAATTTTCTTCTAGACTATGTACAGTTTTTTTAAAGGTGCTCCATGCATCATTAGCATTAAGAGGTGCGAGTATTGAGTCCCAGGGTATAGCTATAAGATGTTCATTAATTTTTGAGAAATTTGCTTTCTCATATTGTTTTATCGTGCAATTATTAATGGGGTTTGTATGAACCAGAGACATAGAAAATTGAATTGTCATGTGATCACTATTGCCCAGGGGGTCCAACACCCGTAAATTGGACAAGGAGGCCTTCATATTAGTAAAAACTAAATCTAGAATGTTATTCCCTCGTGTAGGTTCTCTAACTTGTTGGGTAAGGCCAAGCTCTGCAATAGTTGAAATCAGCAGTGAGTCATATAGATTATGTCCAGAAAGTGTATCCCAATTTATAGATGGAAGATTAAAGTTCCCTAGAATTATTACTGAACCTTTATCTGCTATTTGAGTAATTTCTGAAGATTGTTGATTGAGATAGGTAAGATCCGAAGAGGGTGGAAGATAACAATTTCCAACCAGGATCTGGGGATGTCCTTTAGGTTGCAAGTAAACCCAGACGCTTTCTGTAAATACTGATATCGAGGTCTCGAAAGAAGGGATATTATTGGTGACATAAACACTAACCCCTCCCCCCCTTTGTTCATTAGCTCTATTTTTATAATAATGTTTAAATCCAGGGATATTCATTATCCACTGTTTATCCTGGTTTCCCCATGTTTCAGTTATAGCAATCAATCCTATGTTAGATTCCTGAATTTTCAGCTCTAATTCTGCCATTTTGGTTTTATTAAGTGCTCTTGCATTACAGGATAGGATGTTCAACTTATGTAATGTATTAAGAGATGACTTTTTGGGCCCAGTCTCCCCCTTTCGTTTTAGTTTAAATTATTGTTGATAAATGATAAAAACTGACGACCAAGAAGAGAACTTCCCCTTCGGCTGAGATGGAGACCATCTCAGCAAAATAGGAAGGGGTTATCACTGAATTCCTCCCAATGTGTGAGACACGCTATGCCTTGTTTTAAGCAATCATTTTCGGAGCCATTCATTTAGTGATTTAATCTTTCTTTGGATATAGAAGGAGGCTCGGGCACTGGGAGAATTTCAGAAATGCCAATATTACATCCTCTCATTTAATAAATTACAGAGAGCAACTAGGTCTTGTTTAAGTTGTTGTAATGGGATTTTAGTGATGTCATTAGTCCCAGCATGGATTATAACTAATGGATTGTTGCCTGCTGCACATAAAGCAGTGTTGGTCATGGCGGTTATATCAGAAACCCTAGCCCCCCTGTAACTTGAGCAAGTCCTATTTATTTTATCAGGGTTACAGATGGTTCGATCTATGAATTTAATCATGGAGTCACCTAATACAAAAACCTGAGTGGGGGTAATATTATTATAAGGAAGACGGAGGGGGATGTCACCCTGAACATTTCTTGATTCAATATTAGCATTACAAGTGTCTTCGACTGAGGGAGAGACCAATGGTTCATAAGAGTTGTGTAGTATGATTGAGGGGGAAGTGTTAGACTCCCCTACCTGTGTATTAGTTCTTTTATTGATTTTTGAAGATGCAATGGTAGACCAAGTAGTGGTATCAGTAAATATCAATGGTTCTGGGGGGATGAGAACATTGAGGGGTTGAAGAAGTTTTTTGTTTTTCGCTAAAAACAGTCTTTTTTCTTAAGGTACCCTGAGGGTTTAAGGGAGTCTTGTTAGTATCATTATGAGAAAGATTTATTTCTGAAGTACCCTGAAGTCCATTATCGTGGGAAGGGGGCATATTATTGGCTTCCAGTAGGAAGGACTTATGGTCAATGTATTCTTCTAAAGCTTCAATTTCTGGGTCAATAGCATGTTGGGTAACATCAGGAACTGTTTCTACAGGATTAAGGAGTCGAGTTACTTCATCCTGTAGTGATTTAACTAATATACACCTGTCGCAAATGTAATTGGCAATATGTTTGCCTATTGCATACATTTGACAGGACGTGCAGTATTTGTTTGCTCTTTTCATTATGGTAGTAAGTGATAACACTAACTATAAGTACAGTACCTTGGGCTTCCCTCTTTATATAGAACCAGTTTGACTGTTGTTAGACCGCTGTCCCGATGACCATGATGGACACGATGAGACCCGGCGCTAAGGCGTGCGTGTCTCTCGCGTCTCCGGCGGCTTACCTCCACTCACCCGCTCGCTAGTGCAAATGATTTAATGCCAGCCAAACCAGAAGTGCGTTGTCCGCAACTTCCGGTTTCGCGCTAGCAAAAAAGCAGCCCAAAATAAGTATAGGGCACAAAGCCCTTGTGCATAAGGCCCACTGTTTGTTACTCTAGCCATACTGCCAGCCACAATAACTCCAAGATATAATGTTTTAATATGTAATTTCAATAATAGTGTACAGTACCTACAGTGCAAATTATGAACATTAAACACTTTACAACATTTAATAAAACTGAATTATTCACCACTCCATCTGCTTATTTTTTTCTTACACCAAAGTGGGTGAATAGTTGACAGAGCACTGTAAACAGCTGTTGATCAGGCTTCATATTCTACATCCAGAAACAGATAAAATGTGTTTATTCTGGATTTATTTAAAATTGATTTTCTGTAGCTCACTAAATAGAATCTATTTAGCACTCTATGAAGCAGATGTTTTTAAATTTTGGAAGAGAGGCAACACATCTTATTCGGTTATGATTCATTTTAGGAACTTAAACTTTTCTTCTTGTTTAAAACATATTCAAGTTGCTGTGTATTCATTTAGCAGTTTATGCTGACTAATATATGCTGCAGAAAACAGTAAAGGATTTATTGTGATTTATTGTGAAGCACTCAAGGTCTATAGTAGAACTCCCGCAATTTCCTCGCAATTTTTGCAAAAAAAATCATCTCTGCGATTTCAGGTTACTTTTTCTGCAATTTTCCAGTGGCCCTGTCCATGTGTGCTGATACATGTATTTTTTGTATATCATCCAGTGTAATATAAATAATAAAAGAAGTTTATGCACACACTAAATGAGAACTGTGCTTTCAGGAAGGAAAGCAGCCCTCAGCTGATGGAGAGGTTGGTGGGAAGCATGGGTGGTTAAACTGAAGCATGGCTCGTTACAACAAAGCAGTGTAGGTAGTTTCCTTACTGATTCTATAAGCAACAAAGCAGAAAGAACGTGCAGCAGAGCAATATTCATTTAAAGATGCTGAAATCTGGACTGGCCCACAGGCACTGCTGTAGTGCTACTGCTTTCAATGCCAGCAGCCTGGGGTTGGAAGTGAACTCAGGTTGCTGGAGGGCTGGCTGGAGGAGTAGGATGGAGCACCCAGAGACTACTCTCCTCCTCTTGGGAGGGTGGGCTGTGGGTCCATCTGCTTTACTGCCACCCGGGTGACCACGGGTGGTGGTGCAATGGGGCTGCAGAGCGATCAGGAGGGGAGGATGCTGGCCAGAATCTGAAGCGGTGGCATGTCTCTATGTGACCTACCTCCTTGAATCCCCTCAAATGCCGGTGCCCTCAGGGTCAGAGACAAGAAAACCAGGAACAAACACCCCTCATCGGCCACTGATGGAAGGGGACCCGTCTGCCCCAGATTTCATAACCAGGTTCCATGGGGGACTGACTGGGCTGCCCAATGCACACTAATGGACTGTGAAGGGGATGACTCAGTGTCCCCTCCTTTCCCGCCTGGGGAGTACAATTGAGGAAGGATGAGTGCAGGCCCACAGGAGCTCCCGAGCATTACCTGGGGTGAAGCTAGGGAATACCCAGCGTAGGGATCCCTGAAGAGTGGAGACTGATGCTGTGAGAAGGGGGCATAGAAAGAGAAAATAAAAAAAACAAAATAAAAAAGATGCTGAAATCTTAGGGATTCTGTGCCATGACATGCAATTTCCATGAGGCACTGGTACAAGAATTCAAAACCCGCAAACCAAGCAGGATTCTGTGATTTTTATCAGTGTTACCGGTAAAAATGGAAAACCAGGGTCCTTGCAAGTTGGTATTCAAGGTAAATAATTCCAAACAGTTTACCTTGTTAATTCCTTTAAGGAACATGAAGGTCTCTATCATATCTCCCCTCTCCCTTCTGGTTTCCACTGAATATGTATTTAATGCCTTGAGGTGTTCCTCTTAGGATCTGTCCTGCTGGCCCTGAATCATTTTTGTTACTCTGCACTGCACTGTTTCCAACCTAACCCTGTCCTTTCTGAGAGGAGGTCTCCAGAACTGGACATAGTACTCCAGGTGAGGTCTCACCAGGGATCTGTAGAGGGGAAGTATTACCTTTTTTCTTCTGCTATCAATACCCCTCCCGATACATCCCAGGATCTTGCTAGCCTTGCTATAGGCCTTGTTGCACTGGCTCCTTTGTTTAGGGGAGTTACTGATGATAGCACTACAGAAGAGAAACAAGATCTAGGAGTTAAGTCTCACCCCACCCATCCAGTATTGCATCTTGGGGTTCCTTTTCCCTAGGGGCATTACCTTGCACCTATTGGCATTGAATTTTAACTGCCAGACCTTTGACCACCACACTAGTTTTTGTAAGTCCCTCTATATATCCCTTATTCCCTCATCACTATCCACCTTCCCACATAGTTTTGTGTGATCTGCAAAGAGAAACAGCCTTCCCTGAATTCCCTCACCAATGTCACTAATGAATATGTTGAAGAGGACCAGACCCAGGACAGATCCCTGTGGAACCCCACTTATAACATCCCTTTCCTCTTATTTTACCCCATTGACCATCACCCTCTGCTGCCTCCATTCTAGCCAACTACCCACCCATTTCACTACAGTTTTAGCCACACCCAGGTCTTCCATCTTTATGAGCAACCTTTTGTGTGGTACCAATTCAAAAGCCTTGCTGAAGTCAAAGTACAGCAGATCCACAGCATGGCCCTTGTCTACTTCCTTGGTCACCCAAAGAAAAAAAATCAGGTTAGTCTGACAAGACCTTCCTGCCACAAAACTATGTTGTTTACTATCCTGGAGCCCATTGCTCTCTAGATAGCGCACGAGGTCCTCTTTGATTAGTGATTTCATCAGCTTCCCCATGATGGAGGTCAGACTGACAGGTCTGGACTTCCCTGGTTGCCCTCTATCCCCCATGAGGCGGTTCATCTGCCATTTTCTAATCCCTTGTAACTTCTCCAGACCTAAGTGAGCTGTTGAACAGCCCAGCCATTGGTTTAGCCTGTTCTGCTGCTAATTCCCTCAGTGTCCTTGGATGCAGCCCACCTGGTCCTGGGGGATTATCCACCTTAAGGACTGCCAGCCCTTTCAGGACCCTCTTGCTAGTAAGTATTGGCTGCCTCATTTCCAGGACTCCTTAGTGATTGCTTTGATGCCACTTTCTGGCATGGACCCACAGTCTGCCTTAGTGAATACTGAGCAAAAGTAGTCATTCAGGGCTGTAGCCTTTTGCTCATCCTCCTCTATCACCCTACCACCCTCAACTAGCCATATGATGCCCCCCTTTTTCCTGTTTTCCCTGATACATCCAAAAAACTTTTTCTCCATTCTTGACCCCATCTGCAACATGCAGCTCCGTGTCTGCTTTCCCCTCCCTAACAACCCTATTTGCCTCCATATTTTTCTGTAGATAATCCTCCCTTTCTGTCTCCCTCTGCTTTTCCTCGTATTTACAGACGGCCTTCTTTTTGGCCCTAACTGCTTCCCTGACCCTAGCAGAGAACCACAGTGGTCTATTAAACCTTTTTTTTTACATACTGTTCTTATGCTTGCCTTTGATGCCTTGAGGATGGCTCCCTTTATTGACCCCAATCTCTCCCCTACCCCCCTTATGTCATCCACCTCTACTAACTTATCCCAGACCAGTTCTCTCAACCTATCGAAGTCTGCCCTTCTAAAGTCAAGGACTTTGGTTTTTGATTGTGGGTTGCTGGCCTCAAGGGCCCATTCAAACCACACAGAGCTGTGGTTGCTGTTCCCTAGTAGCTCCCCTCCTCCTACAGCACCCATCATCTCTGAGTTGGTAAGCACCACATCAAGGATTGCATTCTACCTGGTAGGTTACTTAACAAGCTGCACCAGTAAACAGTCTTGGAAGGTGTCCAGTAGTGTCTGACACCTGTCACTCTTGGCCACCGGGCCCTCCCAATCAACATCGGGCAGGTTCAGGTCATTGACCACCATTGCTGCCCCCTTTGCTGCCCCTGTTTTAAGTTCCTCCTTGAGTTCTCTGTCCTTGCCTCCCCTTGCCCTGGAGGCCTATTGATAAACCCTAAGCACACTTTCCTGCCGAGGATGCCATACTGTAAGTTGCCTCCATACTGATGCAGCCTCGCTATTGCTACCTCTAATACTTCTAACTTCTGCTACTTCAGTGCCCTCCTGGACATGTTGCCAGCATCTAGCTTGCACCATCAGATGAATGGACCCATCCCACCAGTGCTAAAGCTTCATCTATACTTAAAGTAGAAATCTGTAGCTCCATGCCCCCCCCACAGCTTCTGGGTGTAGTATCTGCCACCTGATCTTCTTGTATGGACATTCATAAAGCACGCTATAGGCCTAAGCCAGTGTAAGAAACCCAATGCATTCACAAATCACACTTTTGGTCCAAGCCACTGTGAAGTGCCCCATTCTTAAAACATACTATAGGCCAAAGACCAGTCAGCATTGTCGATACACAGTTGTGAACAGTAGTTGTTAAATATCTTTTTCATAAAGTAAGAGAATTCAATGCAAAAAGATTACATTAAAGCATCAGTTAGGGTTGCAGCACAAAATGTCATACATAAGGAAATGCAATATAAGGGTAAGCCCACTGAGCCGTTGTACAATCTGTGGCATGTTCTTCCTCGTGGTTTGAATGATCATGTGACGCAGCTCTGGTGTTGCACTAACTTTAGCACCATGTCCCCATGCATGGTTGTGTGCTTGTAATTTCTCTGCCTTGACAGACAATGCTGAAGTTAGGGAAATACCAGTGCTGCGTTGTAATGATGGGTGAGGGGGTTAACAGCAGGAGAAAATTGGTCATGCCACCTATCTATAGATCACTGGTGATGCCCTGTCTGGAATACTGTACCCATTTCTGGAGTCTTCACTTAAGGAATGACAAAGACAGACTGGAGACAGTGCAGTATAGGGTAACCAGAATTACTTGGGGCCAACAGGGCAGATCATACGAGGACCTACTTAAAGCATTGATCATTTACACACTGGAGGTCAGGAGGAGAGAAATGAGAAGACAGAGACCTTCAAACCAGACTTTGATGTCGAAGTGGAGTGAAAAGACCTAGCTTTATCTTAAAGGCTTATTAATATTTATTTATACTTCTTTTCCTTTAGAAAGTAGCAGGGTAAGTGAGGAGAAAATAAGAGACATGTAAGCAGTGTTTGGGGCACTTTGAAACTTGGGAGGCAGTGCTTGGGGTACCTTGGGTTTTAAATTGTAACAGGTGGTGTGGGGCAAACTAGCTCATGAGCTTAATCTTGTGGTGAGTAGATTCAGGAAGCCTTGTGAATCAGATGTGTAATTGGGGGGGTGAAGCTGAAAGAGGCTTAGTGCCGTCTTACAAGAGCACTATAAAAGTATTTCCACTCTAACGTGTCCAGCACGTTCATGTCCCAGCAAGTGAGTGGAACAGCAAAAGTGTGGAAGAGGTGACTGGTGTTGTAGTGGAACAGCGAAGGAGTGGAACAGGTGACTGGCACCGTAGGCATCGGCAGGCATCAGCAGAGGGAGGTAGAGAAGCAGAGGACTCTGCTGGTCGACTACGGCAAGGAACCTATTCACTACTGTGTAACAGTTACTGCTGGGAAGAGTTGAAGATCAAGGGTAGGCCAAAACTGGGAATAAATGCAACACCCTATCTAGGACGGGAGTATAAGAAGATTTAAACAAGGCACAAGGAAACACAAATAGAAACAAACAAATAAAAAAGGGAAACTAGAAACACTATGTTAGGAGTAAGGATACAAAAGTATTTCCAGGTAGCACAGTAAGAACAGAAGTTGAGAATGCTGGAAGTGGTGCAGTGCAGTAGCTGTTGGCAGGCAGTTTTCAGAGAGTCCATCTGGAGACTGTGGTGCTGCCCCATCTGTACACACCTCTCTGGGTAGAGGGAGGAGGTCGCTAGACTCCAGGCTTAGTTGGCTAGGATTCAGGGGACATTCTCCCTTGCCCAGGAGCCACCAAGTCTACCACCATTACCTCACAGGATGTCATGGAGGAGGAGGAACGGTTGGACTGTGGTGGGCTCTGGAATGGTGGGGGTGGTGGGACAGAGGCACATTCCTCCACCAGTACCACTACTTAGGTCCTACACCACTCTGGCAGGGTGGGAGTGTCTAAAGGAGGCACCCGCAGTATTGACTGGGGAGGAGGTGGGGGGGGGCCTCCATAGTGAAGATGCCAAGAAGGGTGGTAGAGGACCACAGAGGAGGAGGGGGAGGATGCAACTTCTGGTGGAGGACTCAATTCTGAGTCGGATAGATTTGGGAATAGGAAAGGGGGGAGAGGTAGGTTAAGTTCCTACCAGGTACCATGGCCTGGAGGGATGGGAAACAAATCCTGGGGATCACTAGGGTAGCAGAACAGAAGGGAGAGGTGGATGTCATTGTCCACCTGGAGACTAATGATCTGGCTAGGGACAGGGCTGGGGTAGTGCAGAGGGAGTTTAGGGAGTTGGGAAGGGGTCTTAGACAGATAGTTCACTCAGTGGCTTTGCTGAGGTGCTGCATGTTGATCTCTGCACAAGGAGCTTCAACTCATGGCTGAAGGAATGGCACAGAGAAGAGGGGTTCGGCTACATTAGTGAGTGGGGACCCACCTGGGAGGATAAGGTCCAATACAGGGGTGATGGCCTGCATCTATCTGGGAGAGGTATTGTAGCCCTAAGTGAATGATTGAGAGTGGAATACCCCATTGTGCAAATTAATAATGGAAGCAGGGTGGTAGAGGTAGAGGGGGAAGGGAATGGGAGCATTAAAAAGAAAGGGGGGAGGGCAAAAAGGAAAAAAGGGGGTAACAAGCAGAGTGGATACAAAATCTGGACGGCCATATGTATGAAAGTTAGAAGTCTAGGAAATAAGATTCCAGACCTAGAGGCCATCATGACAAAGGCCAACCTGGATATTGTGGCCATTACCAAGTCATGGTGCACTGAAAACCATGACTGGGACATGGCCATACCAGGCCATATTCTGTCCGGAAGGACCAGTTAGGAAGCAAAGGAGAGGGTGTGGTGTTTTATGAGGGGAAGCAACAAAGATACATGGAATAAAGGAGGAGGCAGAGGTACTGTGGGTCGCCCTGGAGATGGGAAATGGAGCCACTATTCACACTTAAGTGATCTACAGTACTCCAGCACAGAAAGAGGAATTAGATAAGGCACTGGTGAACACCACTGGTGAGATGGCAGAAAAGGGAGAGGTGCTGCTGGTAGGAGACTTCAACCGGCCAGATATAGATTGGTGCCTCGGCAGTGGTCAGCCAGAGCTGGGACATCCTGGGACTCTGCAGGGGCATTCTCAGGCAACTAGTCAGTGAACCCACTCGTGAGGGGGCAATACTTGACCTGGTACTCACTAACAGGGGCAGTATTGTCAACGTTAAGGCGGGAGGCCACCTGGGGACCAGTGATCACCATACAGTGTGGTTCATTATAAGGATAGCTGCGGAATTGAGCCACACAAGAGCAAGGGTCCTGGACTTCAGGAGGGCAGTTTTATAAAGATGGGTGAATTCCTCAGGGATGACCTACCAGAGGGGGGCATAGCCTGGGAGGGATAGAGGAAAAGTGGGAAAAGCTAAAAGGGAGCATAGTACTGGCAACAAACCTCTGTGTCAAACAAGTGAGCAAAAGCAAGAGGAAAAAGAGACCACTATGGTTCTCGAAAAAAGTGGCTGAAAAGGTAAAGGCAAAAAGGGTAGCATTCAGAAGGAGGAGGATAGAGAGGTGTATCAGGGGAAGCAAGGAAAGAAGTATGGAGCACAAAGATGCAAACTGAAGAGAGAATAGCCCAAGAGGTAACAAAAAATGACAAGACACCAGCCTGGTGGCACAAAGGGCAGAAGCACCACTGCTCACCTGCAGCCACGCTGGTGTCCTGGGTTTGGTGGCAGACTCAGGGAGCTGGGGCTGGCCAAAGAGAGGATTGAGCATCTGGAAGATGGCTCTCCTCCTCTGGGAGGGAGGATTGTGGGTACTCGGTTGCGGTCTGACCCCTGGAGGAGGCCGAGAGCAATCAGTGCCTTCTCGGGGACTGGAGAGCTAATGGCTGTCGGCACTTCACATGCCATAAAGTGTGTGATGCATCTAGGATGGTATTGCACATCCATCCCCCCAATAGAAAAAGGAAAATGGCGGAGTGCAGTGTCTATGAAACATGCCTCTCTTGGCTCTGCACCAGACCATGGGACCCTCTCCCCATGCCAGATCTGTTCTTTGGCGGGTGGTGCCTGCTGTCAGACTCCCACATGGGGGGGGTTTGTGGGGGAAGCTAGGGCTGAGGGCCCTCACTGGATCTGAGTCTTTGGTGGTATGGCATCCCTGATGACCCCACCTTGGGGGGGTAAGCAATGGGGGGAAGCTAGGCGAGGCGGTCAGTCCCTGTGGGTAACAGTGACAGGGGCTGGGGAGCTAGGTGGAGGGTGGAGCTGCACCATGACAGAAGGTAAGAAGATTAATAAAGGGCCAGCCCGCCGACACAGTGGTTGGATTTCCGCTTGTGATGCTGGCAACCTGGGTTTGGGAATGGACCCGGAGAACCGGAGGGCCAGCCGGGGGGTGAAGGATTGAGCATCCTACAGACTGCTCTCCTTCTCCAGGGGGGAGGGAGGGCTGTGTCTGGCTCTCAAGGGACTCCTGGTGGAGGCTGGGGGATCCACAGGTGACAGGTGTCTTGAATCTAGAGGGACGGGGCAGATGCTGGATGTCATTGCACATCCCCGCCCCTGGTATCTGGGGAAAAACCTCATCGGCCACCAGGATGAAGCTTGCCTGGTACCTGGCCTTCATGGTTCCCCGCCTCTCCGCCAACCTATCCCGGCTCCACCGTGCTGACCAGTCCTGAACCCCGCCCTGTTGGGGAATCCAGGGAGGCAATGTTGGTCTCCGCTGACACCTTCTCCCATCGCAGACGGACTGGATCAGAGTGGTGACTCACCCTGAGGATAAGTCCAGGGAATATCGTTGAGGTATGGCAATTGGGAAGCAAAGGCAGGTGGTAGGGTACAGGGCTGATGTAAGGTGTCACGAGGCAAAAAGCACACTAAATAAAAAAAAAAAAGATTAACAAAAAAAGTGGGGGGGGACAAGAGATTTTTTAGGTATGTAAGTGAAATAAGGAAGACCAGGGGTAGGACTGTAAGGTTAAAAAGTAAAGCTACCAACAGTCCCTATTTTCCCAGGACAGTCCCTATTTTAGGCAGCATGTCCCGGTGTCCCCTCAAGTTTTGCAAAATGTCACTTTTGTCCTGGTTTTTGCTTACTTGTCCCAGTTTTGTCCCTTTTTTTTTGCTGACTGCTAATCCATGAGTGACATTTATTTCAGCACCACTGTGGCGCTGCTCGAGCTGGACAACAGTTTGCAACCTCAGCCCCTGTGCCTATGTTGCACCACAAGCATGTCAGTGGGAGCACAGTAAAGCATGTTCCTTCCTGTTAGGTTAGACTGGGTAGTAGTGCAAACAAGTGCATGTGGATGTCTGCCTGCCAGCAGCTGAGAGGGACACCAGACAGAAGAGACCGGCAGCAGTGAACTAAGGTACCCGAACCTGATCAGCTGCAGGAAAGTGTGTGAAAACAATCTGGTGTGATGGTAGGAGTCACTGAAATGAAGCTTGCTCAGCAAATGAGGTGAGTGCAAGCAGGTTGGAATGGACTGTCAGGAGGAGCAATACATGCAGCTCGAATGTCTGAACACAATTTAACGCAGGTTAGCTTCTAATGAACTTTCTGTACATAATGATTTGGAACTTGCTGTAGCAGAATGATGCACTGGCTTAATCTGGATGTTTGCTACGGGTGTTACTGTGGGGCAGCATGGCCAGAGCAAGCAGCAACATTTAATTGATTGTGTGCAGCGTTGTCTGCAGCAGTGCCCGTGAGAGTGACATGGTGGAGGGGACATGGTCAGGATGGACCCTGTCCCAGTTTTAGGCCTCAGAAAGTTGGTAGCTTTATTAAAAAGGAAAGGTGGGGGGGGTGGGATTGTGCAGAGGGAGACCAGAAAAAGGCAGACATCCTGAACAAATTCTTTTTGTTCAGTGTTCACAGAGGAAGGAGAAGGGGAGGGGCCACAAAAAAGTAATGGAAACTTTGGAGGAAGGGAGGTAGACACTAGTCCTTTCTTGGAGGAGAGAGTCCTGAAGGGACTCACTAATCTGAAGGTGGACAAAGCAATGGGACCAGAAGGGGTGCATCTAATGGTATTGAGGGAGCTCTGGGAAATATTAGCTGCACCTCTGACAGTTCTGTTTACCAGCTCATTGGAAACAGCAGTGGTTCAGGAGGACTGGAGGAAGGTGAATGTAGTCCCACTATACAAAAGTGGTAGCAGGGAGGAGGCTGGCAATTATAGGCCAGTCAGCCTGACATCAGTGGTGTGAAAATTAATGGAATCACTGCTGAATGAAATGATTGTGGAATATCTTGAATCCAGTGGGTTACTAGACCCGAGGCAGCATGGCTTCAAAGGGGGGGAGATCATGTCAAATGAAGTTTATAGATTTCTTTGACTGGGTGACAAAGGAGGTAGATCTGGGTGGAATGGTGGACATGGTCTACTTAGATTCCAGTAAGGCTTTCAACACCGTTCCGCATAGACTAGTAAGCAAACTGGGTAGCTTAGGAGTGGGTCCAAAGGTGATAAACTGGGTAAGAAATTGGTTAGGGGATAGGCAACAGTGGGTGGTAGTAAATGGAGTTCACTCTGAGGAAGGGAGAGTGACCAGCATGCTGCCACAGGGATCAGTGCTTGGACCAGTTCTCTTTAAAGAGCTGCTGACGCCGCAAAGAAAACTTTGAAAAACATAATATTTAGGTACAATTTAGCTTGCATTCTATAGGTATTTGATACATTTCTCCTCCGCATTACTCATTACTGAGAAATTTGCATGGAAACATGCTCTAAATCCCTTAGAGTTCATCTGCCTCTTTAGCTTACTCCCTACTTTGAAGTTCATGTCATAGTCCTCTGTTGTGACATCATAATCTGTTACCATGGGAGTAATTGTGATGTTACAAATACAGCATTATGAGCTTAGGTAGGGAGAAAGCAACAGGAATAGATGAACTCTTAAGGACCAAAGATCCCATTTTCATGCAAATGGTCTCAGCAATAAATAATGGGGAGAAGAAATACAGAACTAATGTGAAATACAAGTTGAACTGTGTCTAAATTTGGAAGGCTATAGCCTGTAGTTCAAGGGTGTGGTGCAATTGGTCATACACATGCTTTTGGCCTATTTAAGGGCTGTTCTCCTCACTCCACACACAAGCATTTTTTCTTGCATCCAGAGGCTCTGTCGGTCTGTATTCTGTCCTGGGGCCTACTGGGGCTTTGCCTCCCCTTCCCCCCCGTGCATGAGTGGACCCTGCTTGGTTTGTGCTGGACTTCTGTTTATCTGTTCTCCTGCTTTTGGTTTGTATTACTGGCCTCAGGCTGCTCTGAGCTTCTGCATGTGCTGGTTCCCTTCCTGCTCCTGTCCTTGTGTTTGTCTTGTTTGTTTATTTTGGGCTTTCTACTTTTCTAGTGCCCTGTCTATACATTACAACTTGTGCTTCAGGTTATACTCTGTGTTTCCTTGCAACAAGCTACCTTGTGCCTGTACCCCCAGGCTCCATTTCTTACCTACTATTGCAGCCCTCTGTTCACTGCATTGATCATTGTATGCTTTTGCTCACCCTGGTTTCTGCCTAACAAGCCTCAGTCCCTGCTATTGTCATAGTCCGTTTCAGCTCACATGTCAATCTGCTGCCTTGCTCCCCTTAATTGATTATACCCATTCATGGCGTTGCTGCCTAGCTAACAACTTCTCCCTGTTTTACTGCTTCACAATAACCTAAGCAACCTAGTCAATGGAACTCAATCCTGCTTCATGAACTTATACCAAGCAAATATTGCTGCTGCTGTTTTCAGTGCATTGCCACTCCCTACAGTTTCTATGTTCATTCAGATTGCTACTCCTGCACACTATAGTTAATTGCTGCTGGATGCTGTTTAATTACTTTTGCAGCCCTACTGCATTATTCCTCACGTCTATGTTTGTGTTACTTAGGCTCATTTATTGCTACTCCCAGCTTTCCCAAACCTTACTTACACCAAACCCTCAGTAGTTTGTTTCCGATGATAACCTAATCCTGCTTTAATGGCTAGCATGTATTTAACTTATTTCATTAGCTGCTTGGTGTTGTGGTGTCATGTTTATGGCTTCTTTGTTTTTCCTGCAGTGGGGGACTGAGGAGTCACATCGGGCATCGTGGCTCCAGGCAGTGGGTGCAGCTTTTAACTTCTTATATGTTTTATTGGTCACTGGCTTGCCCCAGCCTTCTAATGCTGCTCCACACAGCCTTTATGGCATTCCACAACCAGCTATTCCAGGCAGCTCTCTACCTTAGGGCAGCTGGCTCCACCCAGCCTTCTACCATCCTTTTCTGCTATTCTGCAACTGATTTACACTGTCATCCCAGCCTTCCTGTCCCTTGCACTACCAGTATTGCTTATACACCAGCCGTCATGGCACTAATGCAATCAGCTTGCAAGTCCATTCATTCCAGGACCTCTCCCCTTTCAATACTGGCATTCCCTTCCAAGTCTGAGAGAATATCATTTTTATTGCTTTGAATCGTACCTCCTACCATACTGGCTTTGCAGCCTCCTCCTACCTAACCAGCTTCACAGCCTCCTCCTCTCCAATCATCGGGCCGGGCTTTGCCCGTCCTCGCTGTTCTCTTACTCATAATATACTATCCAATTCACTCCTAATTTGTTTTTTTAATGGACTTGGTCAGCATGCATTCCTGTGGTTGATAACTGCTATTTGTCTTACCTAGACCCACTTGAGGGTCCATATTGCTCAGCCTGACCTACATACAGGTCTCATCCAGTCAAGACCCACGAGAGGGTCCACAGTGCTCAGTCTGACCTAAGTACAGGTCTCCCCATGTCTGCTATCATCCATTATGACCCATGAACGGGTCCCGTGCTTCTTACCATGTCTTATGCTCATTACAACTCACTTTTCCACATTTTGGAGACATGCCGACCATATCCATTACTCCAGGACTCAGGGCTAGCCCTGTGGCCGACGGTCTTTCTCTGCACCCAAAGTCCACATCTCAAGCATGTGAAGCTTGGGGAGAGGTCCTTCTCAACTGGCCCATAGTTGGGAAGGTCCTTGCTCTGGGTGGATCTTCAGTCATCAACCGTACCATCGGCACCTCTAGATGTAGCATTTAAGACTTCAGTGGCAAAGGGGTGGGGCTTTCACGGGAAGGGCCCCTTTAGCTGCTGGAGCCAGTTTGGAGGCACCCTTTTATGCTATTCCCCCTACAACAGCTTCTGGTTCACCTGGTTTGTTAATAGATTGGTAGGCCGGCTGAGCACCTCAGCGGTCTTTACTCTCCTACTCCCGCCATGGTCGACTGTTGTTGCAGAGTGTGCTCACAACCCTCCACGGCATTCCTGTTAGAGGGATAGAGTGAGAGTGTTCCCTGAAATTGCAGTTCCCTTGGATTGGTCTACTAAATTGCAGTAGCAGAGATGTCACTAACCAAAACTGTCCCAAAGCCTGGGGGGAAGGCAACCTAGGCCTAGGTTTACTCCTCAAAGGGGTTTTTTCCTCTCCTCCATTCCAATGGTCATAATACTAGATAGGCATCCTTGTAGTCCCTAGGTCACTTAGGTAGGTTTCCCACTTAGGTAGGTTTCCGCTGCTGGATGGAGTCAAGTGGATGTCCCATAATTGTCCCATCTCCCCCTTTGGCTGATCTCTCTCCTTAGGAAGCCAAGCCTCCATGCCTTACAGTCAGACCGCCGAGTGGGTCACTATTCACCGGTCATTTCTTGCCTACTTTACTCAAACAATATGACCAACTAACCTATGCTACCAGCTGAACCTCATTACCAACAAACCTACATACAGGTTTTCATTGACCCAAGCTACCAACTGAACCCATACTACCAACCTACCTACGTACAGGTCCTCAACCCCAATACATGTTCACTACCTTATATGCTTTGCTTGCCACTCTTTTTGGGCTTCTTCCTAATGTACCTTTAGCCAAGGGAATCTCCCCCCCCAATACCTCAAGGAGTGGAACCCTCCACTAGTGTCCCTTGCCGTCGTACCCCTACAGGGTGGTATATACCATGGACAGAGAGGTGAACAGCCAAAGTTTATATATGTTACACAAGCACAAAATCAGTTGCACAGGCACATTGAATTTGAAGGCTATAGCCTGTAGTTCAATGGGTGCAACTGGCCACACCCCCCTTTTGGCCTAGTTAAGGGCTGCTCTCCTCACTCCACACACAAGCATTTTTTCTTGCCCCTCCATCCACCCCTCCTCCTCTAGCGGCATGCCTCTCTCTCCCGTGGGCTTCTTCCTAAAGCACCCTTAGCCAAGGAATCACTCCCCACTGACTTTTCTGAGTGGAACCCTCCCTTGAGTTTCCTTGCCTTCGTACCCCTACAGGGTGGTATATCCTATGGATAGAGAGGTGAATATCTAAAGATTATCTATGTTACACAATCATGAAACCAGTTGCACAGGCACATTGAAATTATGTTTTGTTAAAGTGGTCCTAATGGTGTCATCTGCTCTTTAATGTCTTTGTAAGTGATATTGTAGAGGAGCTAGAACAGAAGGTCTGCCTCTTTGTGGATGACACCAAAAAAATCTGCAATAGGGTGGACACTCCAGGGGGAGTGAAAAGGATGAACAGAGACCTGAAAAAACTAGAAGAGTGGTCAAGGGCATAGCAGCTGGGTTTCATAGAAAGTGATGGCAGATGGGGACCAAAAATCCATCTAGTCTGCTCTAAACCCTACCCCCCTCCTTAGAATTTCTTTGAGACGATCCCTTGTTTCTATCAAAAGCTGATTTGAATTTCCCTACTGTTTTGGAATCAATGACTTTGGTAGGTAGGCCATTTTATGAATCATCTACGGTTTCTGTGAAGAAAAACATCCCACATGTTGCCCCTTAAACATCAAAATAATGAACTTAGGGCACAGAAACCCAGGGGCAGAATACAGAATGGGTAGAGTGGTAGTGACAACCACCAATCAGGAAAGAGATCTGAGGTAATCATTTCAGATGACTTAAAGGTGGCCAGGCAGTGTGACAAAGCTGTTGGGAGAGCTAGTGGGATGCTGGGGTGCATAGGGAGGGGTATCACAAGCAGAAAGAGAGAGGTGGTGTTACATCTGTATAGATCTCTGGTAAGACCCCACCTAGAGTACTGTGTGCAGTTAGTTAGTTAAAACTTTATTTTTTTGACAAGATATAAACTTTAGGCCAAGAAGACCTTCAGTATTTTACAAAGTTGTTCTCTACAAACATAAAAGCATACAATAACAATAGATTCCATCCATCCAGACCACATCTCCAGAAGGACATACAGTGGAGGCTGTCCAGAGGAGGGTAACTAAAATGGTGCAGGGTCTGCATCAAATACCCTACAAGGAAAGACTAAAGAACCTCAATATGTGCACCAAGGAAGAAAGAATTGAGATGGGGGATATGATAGAGACCTGTAAATACTTCACAGGGGTAAACAAAGTACAGGAGAGAAGTATGTTACAGAAGAAAAGGTGCTCATGAACAAGGGGACATGCTATGAAGCTGGAGGGGGGTAGATTCAGAGAGATGTGAAGAAGTATTTCAAAGAAAAAAGTGGTGGATTCCTGAAACAACCTTCCAGTGGAGGTGGAGGTGGAGGGGGGCAAAGACAGTGTGTTGGGGGTTCAAGAACGCATGGGATAGGCACAAGGGAATCGTAGTGGTAAGGAAGGGGGGGAGAAAGAGCGGTAGACCAAGTATGGTCTGCGGTAACAACGTAAGTAAGGGAAAAGAGGCAGACCGGGAGAGCCAAGTGGTCCTTATCTGCAGTCAAACTCTGTTTCTATGTTTCAGGTTTCTGAAAGAAGTACAGAGGTTGAACTGCAAGGAACTATTCAGCAGGAATAGTGAGTCAAAAACACAGGGACACAGGTGGAAGCTGGTGGAGATGTTGGGGAGCAGGAGAAAGTTTCATTTTACAGAGAGAGTGGTTGAGCCATGGAACAGCCTGCAGGCAGAGGTGGTGAAGCAAAAACCATTAATGGTTTCAAGCACAGCTGGGACAGAGTTATAGACTTAATAGTTGCTCAGGGAGATAGCAAGATGCTTATTCGATGCTTTTGTGCACTATTAGCCACTGCTTAGCAGTTAAATCACAAACTGTAGTAAGAAAGAAATAACGTGACCTACTGGGAATTGAACCCAGGGGTGTAGCAGTAAAGCAGGAGAAAGGAGTGGAGGAGGGGGCAAAACCACCATTTAGACATCCGGTCCTGGGGTTTGGCATTGTATGACGGCAGACTGGATGGACCAGTGGTCTTTCTCTGCTGACATTGTCTGTTTCTATGTATTGATACCAGAGAAAACAGCGCAGTACTTCAACTCACTAGGAGCATTTAAGAAAATCTGGGCTAAAAAGAAAAACTCAAGAGGGTTGTTTCGATGACAGAGAAAAAATACAACATTGCAACTCAATATTGTATGAGTATTTGAGAATTTAGAACGGTTTATGGTGTGACAATTGAGGTGGCCTTATAAGTGATGCCATGCTCACTCATTTTCAGCTGAAACATGCAACTAACTACCCCTTTCTTATGTTCGCGCTTGCACAAAGCAAAACTGTTGCTATGATAGTGGATTTTGAGAGGTGCGTCATTGTTGGTCCAATGAAGGGCAGTCTGCAAGGGGATCAACAGTGTCAGATCGATCATCAGGCAGGCTGATCATGACACTCTTGTTGGCTTGCTGGGCAGAAACTTCATGAAATTCAAAGAAATGAGTCACCCTAATCATAGGCGGCTATTTCCTGTGAGCTACATAATACAAACCAGAAAGCACAGCTGATCAGCATCATGATCAGCCTGAGGTTCTCCCCCAGTGTAAAAACAATCCCTCCCACCCTCTGCCAAGTATCCCTCTCACTTCCCATTGCTTCCCCCTTCCTTCTTAATTTTTCCACAACAGGGTGCCTAATCCTCGGTGCTAGTTAGTACCCCCTACCCTCCCATTTTTACTGAGCGACACCACGAAGCCCACCCCTGGTGCTGCCAAACATGATAACACCGACCCTGGGTTGCACAATCCCCAGTGTTAGTACCTGAAATTAAGAAAACCATCCCTCATAGTCTTTTTTATGTTTTTTTTTGAATTCCTGTTACCTCACTTTCTGCCAAGTATTCCTCCCACTGTCCCATTACTTTCCATGCCCATAGAAGTTAAACCAACACTGGGGTGCCCAATCCCCAGTGTCAGTACCCGAAATAAAGAAAACCATCCTTCATAGTCCTTTTCTTATTTTGATACACCCTGTGAAAAAGGAGACAGTCCATCGATGTCTGTTGCCGCTGCTGCTCCCCTGCTGCAATTACCCTCCACACCTCCCAGACCCACCCCACACAGCACCCACCACCTTTACCCTTACTTACCTACTGGGGGTCCAACACCATAATCCTCTCTGGACTGGAGACACAGCTTCACTCTTCAATTCCAGACCAGGAACTGAGGAAATCAGGTATGCAGTTCATTTAAGCAATAATCCACAACAGGGTGTGGGTTATCGTGAAATTTACCCATGCCTGCTGTAGTTCAGTCATGAGGTTGCAGGTCAAATGAGCAAACCACACCAGACGTGGATAAATTCCACCATAACCCACAACCTGGAGTGGATTATTGCAATTAGACAATGTCCCCCCTTCAGGTTTTGTAACAACAAATAAAGAAAACACATTTTTTGGCATTTTAAATTATTTTTATTAAATTTAGTCTTATGCCAGAAAGAATAGTTTCCTGTTGCTAGGTAGAATATTGAGACCCCCCATAACTCCAGCCAACCAATCAGGTTCTAGGATTGTCAGACCCCACTGTATAATTTATTTTAGTACCTGAAGGGCTGTTCCAGTACTGCTGCCACTGTTCCTGGGGGGGGGGGGGGAGGAGACAGACTTTGCAATGGATTCAGCAAGGGGTACTGAATGCTGCCACCTGCAGGGTCACTCTAGTTTGAATGGCGCCACATGTTGCCCTCAATGAGAAAAGAGAGAGACCAGGTTTGGGGTTTGGAGAGAGAGAGTTATGAGCCTCCGAATGCTGCCATACTACCATGATCTGGTTAAGAGAGAGAGATCTGCTGTATAGTTAATGCTGCCACCACCACTGTCACTGGAGCCTTTGTGATTAGTGGTGGGTGAAGTGGCCGAAATTCTCTCCGTGAAGTGGTTCGCGGAGTAATGCAGAATCTGCAAAGTACTCTGCGATGCGAAGCGGGGTACTTCATGTCATAATGGGGAACTCGAAGTCCATTGAAAACAATGACTTTGCTTTTTCCACTTTCCCCAAACCACTTCTCCACCAATTTTAAGGTGAAGTACATTGAAATCAATGTACTTCGCCTCACTTCACCTTGTTTTTGAGCTCCAATGATGAATTTTGCAGTGCCTCATGGGATTGCAGGTCAAATGGGCTCTAGATTGTTCTGCACAGCCTCAGTTCTGTGTAGTGGAAGATGGAGACAGTTTCTTCTCAGAGCTCTGCGATTCAAATCCTCTAAAAGCTGTTAAAAAAGCCTTTTTTTTGCTCACAGTTTAGTACATCGATTGTAGGAAACCCTCATATGCTCATATCATCGAGTGTTTATTGTTTGTGTGTGGATTTTGAATGTTAATTTAGAACAGTCAGTCTGTGCACTGTGAAGTGTGCTTTGGGGGAGGGGCATATCTGTGGTGTAGGTAGATTAACTGGGAGAAAAAGGCAGTCCTTCTGTTTTGGTTATATTTTTCTTGTATAACTGTTAATATGCACACAGTAACATTTTCAGTAATTCTTAACATTTTTTTGCTGATTGTTGTGGTGCAGCAGTGTATAATGTCAGTTTGTTTAAAACATTTGGTTATATTACTAAAGGTTCTCAATTTGCTATGCATTACTTGTAGTGTGTGTGAGTGTGTGTGCGATGCGTGCCATTAAATCAGACACCTTTTATTGTGCCACAGAGTAATTGCAGCAGTGTAAGCCTGCTATCCACCACACCTGCATGAATTTTTCATACTGCTTTGTAGTATCTTTACTGGTAGTGGACTGTTACTGTCATGCACTACCCCAAACCGGCAAAATATATTCTTTTCCAGATTTGGATTTGTGACTTGTGAGCACTGGTTAGGTGGTGTTGTGCCTTTGCGTCTGCATCTCTTGAGTGCGCAGCGCAATCTTAATCTGTCTGTGCGTTTGCAGTACACCATTAATTCTGAGAGACTTTGCTTTTCTTGTTACCCTCTCATTTCACTTCGTCAGCACTGGGGAATTTTCTGGACACAAGACAGTAGCATTTTGGAGATGCACATTAATTCTGGTGACTGTGAATGACCACTGTGTGCATGACAGAGTGCACCATTAATTCTGGGAGACTTTACATTTTTTGTTACCCTCTCATTTCACTTCTTCAGCACTAGGGAATTTTCTGGACACAAGACAGTAGCATTTTGGGGATGCACATTAATTCTAATGACTGTGTGTGACTACTGCATACATGATGTCTGAGTGTGTCATTAATTCTGAGAGTCTTTGCATGTCTTGTGCTCTCATTTCAGCTCGTCAAGCACTGAGGAGTTTTCTGAACAAAAGACATGAGCATTTTGAGGATGCACATTAATTCTGGTGACTGTATGTGCAAAGGGCTGCCAATATTGTTGTCACTTGGCCTTACTTCACGTTAAGGCGGAATGATAACGCAAGTAATAACCACAAAAGGTGAGTGGCCTTTGCATTGGCCACTTCACATATCGGAGTGACAACACGAAGTGCCCACTTTGCAGGCACTTCGCCAGCAAAATTTAAATTCACTGCATCTCTATTTGTGATAGGAGATGCAAGAGGCAGGTGAAAATCTTATGGGACAGCTTTTGCTGAGAGAGAACAAGAATGGAGCTGAGAGCAAGCAATAGAGAGGTGAGGCAGGTTTGAGTGTTTTTGGTTAAGCTGGAGTTACTAGAAAAAGAAAAGTCATTTAATGCTGCAGAAAGTAGATTTGGGATCTGTTTTGCAAAAGAAAATTGTTTTTGGAGCGTGGTGTAAGGGTAGGGATTTCTTGTTTTTGTGTAATGGTCGGCTAGGACAGTTGGAACTTTACTCATGGGTTATGGTGGGATTTACCCACAGGAAAAGACCCCAGCTGAACAATCCCCTCTGTATAATGTATTTCAACATGTTTTGAACTTGTACTCATAACTTTGTAATTTTTTTACATTTTTCCCCCAAATTTTCAGCATGTCCATTTTGGTAACCCACCTTGTGAACAAGGATGGCGAAATTCTTCAAATCTGACCTAAAGGTGATTTTGCAGTCACTCCGTGAAATCACCTTTCAGTTGAGATTTTAATATTTGCACCTACTGGGTTCATGATATGGGGTCATAAGAAGACTGTTGAAAGTTTGAGGTCAAAATATTAAACAACAACAAAGTTATGAATGCATGTTGGAAATTTTCAGCACTGCTCATAGGTAATTTGCAATATTTTGACCACAAATTGTAAATGTAGCCATTTTTTCACAGTACCTCATGAACGTGAAAGGTGTCATTCTTCAAATCCTGGTCAAAATATGTTTTTGCTCTTGCAGTGCAAAAAAGTTTCAATGACTGCTCATAACTTTGGTAATTTTCAATATTTCAACCCCAAATTTTAAACATAGCCATTTTTTCACACCGCCTCATGGATGTGAAAGGCGTCATTGTTCAGATCCTGGCCAAAGTGTGTTTTCACACTTGTGGTGTGAAATGATGTTTTGGCCAGTATTTTATAAATGACACATGTCATGTTCAGAAGAAGGGGTCATAAAAAGACTATGTTGAAAATTTGGAATAAAAATGTGAAACAATTATCTTACGAAGAAACATATGAACATATGAATTGCCAGCAGAAACAGGCCATATGGTCTTTCGAGTCTGCTTGATTGTGCAGCTAGCCACTCAGCATGCAGATGCCCCACCCTTCCCTCCCCTCCACACTGACCTCCCCCCTCACTCTGTCCCATCCCCCTCTTGAACAGCCCACCATCCTACAGGAAACCACCTCCTCAGGTAGAGTGTTCCACTTGTCCGCCACCCTTTTCCATGAAATAATGTCTCCTGACTTCCCTCCTGAATTTACCCCCCTTCAACCTCTGGTGATGTCCTCTAGTATCCTTCCCTCTTCTGATCTGGAATATCTCCCCCATATTAGCCTTGTTTATCCCCTTCAGTTACGTCAAGGTCTCGATCATGACTCCTCTGTCCCTCCTCTGCTGCAATGAATACATGTTAAGCATGTTCAGCCTTTCTTCGTATGAATTCCCTGCCAACCCCTGGATCATCTTTGTTGCCCTGGGCTGCACTACTTCCAACAGTCTGATGTCCCTCTTGAGAAATGGGTGCCAGTACTGCACGCAGTATTCCAGGTGTGGCCTGACCAGTGACCTGTACAAGGGAAGGATAACCTCACTATGTCTCAATGAGATCCCCCTTGCTATACAGCTCAGTATTTTTTTGGCTTTCGCTGCTGCATTCCTGCACTGAGCTGAATTATTCATGTTCCCTGTTATAATCACCAGCAGGTCCTTCTCCTCCTCTGTACTTCCCAACTGTACCCCTCCCAGCTGATAGGTCCTCCTCTGATTTATTTATTTAATTCTAGGATTACAAGTTCCTTTGAGCCAAGGCTCTTTTACAAAGGTTCCACATCAGATTAAGTACAGCATAATAAAGTTTCAACAGTATAAGGTACAACAGAAATGTAAGTGGTACAACAGTAGGTTTGGCAGCGATAACAGGTTAATCAAGTTAAGAGCAGTTTCTAGTGGTGGGTGTAGACAATTGTGGCAAGAACATGAACAGTAATAACTTGCATGTTTAACAGCTACGCAATCAGATACAGGAGAGATGCATACATATTTGGTAGGGCATTAACATTCAAGGTCATAGGAGAGCAACAGATACAAGACATGGTTAGGGCATGGGGAAGGAGTAAGCTGCCGAAAGGCATTGTCAACATATGCAGAAGTGCAGGCAAGGAGTTGGAGGGGAGAGAAAGGGTGGAGGAGGGGAGAGGTGGAAGTGCTTGTTGTGATGCCGGGGTAGGGACAGGGGCGGCAGCTAGGCTGGCAGGGTGTGGCAGTCACAGGTACTGGAGGCAGACAGAGAGAGATGGAGCCTAGATTTGAAAGGACCAATCTTGGTGGTGGAGAAGATATCCATGCTGAGGTTATTTGACCAGTATGGTGCCCTGTAGGCAAATGATTGTTGGCCCAGCGAGGTACTGCACCTTGGAACCTGGTTCTTAGCTCCAAAGTGCAGTACCTTACATTTCTTGGCACTGAACCCCAACTGCCATGTTTCCAACCAATCTGTAGCTTAGTCAGGTCTCCCTACAGTCCTCTCCACCCCTTGATGTCATCCACCACTGTCCCCATCTTGTTATTGTCTGCAAACAGACTGATCTTACTCTGGGTCCCATGTGAGATATCTGCCATGAATATCCCAAACAGCACTGGCCCCAGTACTGATCCCTGTGTCACACTGCTTGTTACAGCGCTTGGTGATGAGATTTTCCCCTCCAATACCACCCTTTGCTGCCTATCTTTCAGCCAGTTCATGATCCATCTCACCATCTTAGTACCCACCACCACATCTTCCAGCTTCCCCCCCAGCCTTCCATGCAGCATGGAATCAAAAGCCTTACTGAAGTCCAAGTACAGGACATCCACTGCATGGCCCTTATCCAGCTTCCTGGTTACCTAATCATAGTACTCAATCAAGTTTGTCTGGCAGAACCTGCCTAAGACAAACCCGTGTTGTTGCCTGCCCTGGAGACCACTGTCCTCCAAAAATGTCACCAGCCTTTCTTTAAGAATTGTCTCCATGAGCTTCCCCACAATTGATGTGAGGCTCACTGGTCTGTAGTTACTTGGATCATCTTTTGGGCCACTTTTGTGACAGCGCATCACATTGACCAACCTCCAGTCCTGTGGTACGCATTCTGTGTGCAGAGAGATATTGAATAGATTAGCCAGTGATCCTGCCAGGCTTGCAGCTAGTTCTTTGAGAACCCTAGGGTGAATGCCATCAGGTCCTGGTGCCTTGTCCACTAGCAGTGCCCTCAGTCCTTTCAGTACTCTGCGCTCTGTAATTTCTCCATCTGTCACCTCCTCCCCTCCCCTGCCCCCTACCCCACACCCATGAGGTAACTCCCCCCCCACCATGAATACAGAGCAGAAGTATTCATTCAGTGCCTCTGCCTGTTCCTCCCCATTCTCTACCCACCTCCCGTCTTTCTTAATTCTCACTATCTGGTCCCTGTTCTTCCTTCTTTCACCAATGTATATGAAGAAGTCATTCTCTCCATCCTTAATGCCCTGTGGCAGCCTCAGCTGTCTGGATGCCTTGGTGGTTGTAACTAGTCTTGTAACCTCCCTTGACTTCTTTGTATACCCCTCCCTGTCTTCCCCACTCCCTGAGCTCATGAATCTTTGGAAAGCTATCCTCTTGGCTCTCACCCCCTCTCTTACCTCCCTGGTAAGCCAACAGGGCTTCTTGGCCCTTCCCTTCTTACTTTGTATCCTAGTACATGTTCCAGTAGCCTCTGCCAGCCCTGTCCTAATAATACTCCATTTTTGATTGGCATCCATGGTGGATTGGATTCCTTCCAGATGCCTTAACAGGATTTCCCCCATCTTGATGAAGTCTTCCCCCTAAACTCAATTACCCAGGTGTCTGAACCTCCAGTTTGCTTCCCCATTCTGATTGTGAACCACACTAAGTGGTGATCACGCCCTGCCAGAGGGGTCTCAACCCCCAGGTCCCTTACGGCCTCCCCGTTTGATAGTACAAGGTCCAGAGTCCTTCCCAACCAAGTTGGCTCATGCACCAACTGTACCAGGAAGCTATCCTGGAATGCCTCCAGTATAACCTGCTCCCAAGCACATGTGGTGATTGGTGTACTCCAGTCCACCCCAGGTAGGTTGAAGTACCCCACCACCACTGTGTTTCCTTTCCTACTAACCTTCCTAATTTGATCTGCCAACTCCCTGTCCAGCTCCTCCCCCTGAGTTGGTGCCCTCTACACCACCCCTATCCATAGTACCCTGCCCTTTGGATCCTGAAACTACATCCATAGGGCCTCTGCCCCACCTTTCTCCCCCCCTTCCCTCATGCACCATATTGCTTCCCTTACATAGATTGCCACGCCTCCACCATTCCTGTCTGCCCTGTCCTTTCTGAACAGTCTGTACTCAGGGATCATCATATCCAAGTCCTGGTACTGTGTGGCCCACGTTTCTGTTATGGCTGCAGTGTCCACCTTCCCCACTACTAAGAGATCCTGCAACTCTGCTGATTTGTTTCCCAGGCTCCTTGTATTTACCGACACTACCCTCCACCCTGCTCCTATCCCTTCCCCACCCAATTTAACCCCCCTTCTCTCCTACCCTGATACCCTCCTCTTTAGCTTGGGGAATAGGCTCATCTGGCTCCCTTCTCTGGAAACCCTGCTTACCAGCTTTCCACTTGCCACCCCCCTTTTCTAGTTTAAAGCTACCCTTGTTGCTAGGTACCCCTCCAACCCCTGCTTCAGTACTCCCTTCCCCTTCCCTTCCCCTCCTCATTGAAGTGTAGCCTGTCCCCTGCATACAGGCCATTATTTTCCCAGGTGCTGCCCCAGCCCCCTACTAACCCATACCCCTTGGTCCGACACCATTCCAGCAAACAGTTGTTGAACTCCCCTATCTTTTCCTTCCTCACAGTACTTGCACAGGGTACTGGGAGCACCTCTGAGAAGGCCACTGATTTCCCCACCTCCTCGTACAGCTTCCCCAGTTCCTCAAATCTCCCCTTTATGACATCCACCATCTCCCTTGACAGGTCTTTCATACCCTTGTGTACCAAAACATGTGGCTTCCTCCTTCCCCTCCCTGTGCACCTGAGAATGGTCTGCTCTGCCCAGCCTGCTGTCAACCCTGGAATTGACTTGACCCATATTAGACTATGTCTTTCCCCTTTACTATGGAGTCCCCCAACACTAGCACTCCTCCTTCCACTCGCCATGTTCTCCCCCTTTACCTCTTTGTACACTGCTACAGTCTGCCTTCCTGCCATTTATGTCTCTTGGCTCTTCCCTATGATCCCCTAACTCCCCGAGCAGTGCTCCCTATCCCCTTGGTCTCATGCTCCTCCACCTTCCCTCCTTCCCCCAGGCCCCTTTATCTGACCCATCAGCACTGAACCCTTCCCCTGCAACCCCGCTGCCAACCCATTCCTTTCCAGCTGTGTCTCTCTCCTTGCGCCCCCTGCTACACTTTTCCAACTGCCTGACCCCTGTGCTCACCGTTCTCCCTGCCTCTCTCTCCTGGTGCTCCCCTACCTCCCCCTCTTCCGCCATTGTTGCCAGCACTGCAAACCTGCTGCTTGTCACCCCTGAATGTCCTGCATTTGCTTCTTCCCACTGTTCCTTGACCTGCCTTCAACACCTGACCCCCTATCAGATGTGATCCTGCAATCCCTCCCTGTCCTCTCCCCCAGCCTAACATCCTTCTCTTGATGTGCCCTCCTGTTACCCTTGGGGAAACACTGAACTGTTGCAATGTTTACACATAACTTTATTTCTGCAGATTTGGGTCCCTAATATTCAGCATATCCCTTGTATTACCACATCTCCTGAACATGACAGGTGTCAGTTCTTCAAATCCCCTTCAAAACATGTTTTCGCAGCTGCACAACGAAATCACATTTCAGATGGGATTTAAAAAATTCCACCTGTCTGGATCATAATTTCAGGTCATAAAAAGACTGATGGAAATTTGGGATGAAAATGTGAGAGCCCACTGATAATTAGATACAGTAATGGCCTCTCAGCTGGTCTATCCTGGGTAAATTCAATCTAAAAATGGGTGAAATCAGGACACCACTGAAAATGAGATATTGCATTTCATCTGATCTACCCTGGGTAAACACTTGGTAAAAATGTGTAACAGCAGGACCTCAGTACAGCAGAGCCCCCAATTGAAAGGTGCACCTATGCTGCTCTATCCGGAAGTACCAAGTTTGGTCACCCGCACAGCGACGGTACAATACTGATGCAGGTATTGTGCCGCCCAAGCCCCCAGTGTTTTCTGGGGGGGCTCTACCCCCCGCACCCTCTGGACTTTAAAGATATTCAACTCCAGGTTGGAGTTGGTCCGGGGAGGAGGCAGGACACTGGGAGACTGTGAAACACAGAAACAGACCATTACAGCGACTGTCGCTGTAGTGATAATTTTCCATGTTTCACCGTTGGGGTGTCGGGCCAAAGGGGAACACCCGCTCTATTCTGGGAAAACTACACTGTAAAAGCTGGACCCTACTGAAAATGTAACTGGTCTTCCAGCTGGGCTATCCTGGGTAAATACATTATAAAAATGGGTAAAAACAGGGCCCCATCAAAAATGAGATATTGCATCTGTGCCATGTTATCCTGGGTAAATAGAGAGTAAAAATTGGGAAAAGCAGGATGCATTGAAATGAAGAAAGCATCTGAGCTGTGCTTACCTGGATAAATACAGTACAAAAATATGTCAAAGCAGGACCCCATTGAAAATGAGATACTGCATCTCAGCTGGGTTATCCAAAGTAAATATATTACAAAACTGTGTAAAAACAGCACCCTACAGCAGTAACCCACTGAAAAAGAAATGTTGCATCTAAAATGATCTGTCCTAGAAAAATACATTATAAAAGCAGGACCACACTCAAAACGAGATATCACATCTCACCACTATTATCCTGGGTAAATGTAGTATAAAACTGTGTAAAATCAGGACCGCATTGCAAGTGAAATATTACATGTCATCTGTTCTATCCTGGGTAAATATAAACATCTGTACAAGCAGGACCTGATACAACAAGGAAAATCTCAGCCTCCCCCTACAAAACAGGGCACTAAATGAGAAAAAGACCAAGGTAGAAAGGTCAGTGGGGATGCTGCTACAGAAGGTAAAGCCATCAAAAAATGGAGAGCAATGAGTACCAATGCCCATAGTCTGGGTAACAAGCTTCCTGAATTAGTGGCCTTGATGGAGGAGGAACATCTGGATATCGTGGCAGTCACAGAAACATGGTACGCACAGAACCATGACTGGGACGTAAACATACCAGGATACACTATCTACAGGAGGGACAGGAGGGTAAAAGAGGAGGAGGAGGAGTAGCTCTCACATAAGGGAAGGAATCAAAGCAACATAACAAAGGGTAAACAGGGAGGAGAAGAAGCACTGTGGGTCAATTTGGAGACAGGCAATGGCACCACAATCCACACAGGGGTTGTATACAGACCCCTCAGGGGGAGGAAATGGACAAGGAAATGATAGAAAGTATACTTAGAATGGCAGAAAAAGGGGAGATATTGCTGATGGGTGATCTGAATATGCCAGATGTTAACTGGAGTGCAGTTGCAACAGCCACTTCTAAGAGTGGGGTTATTCAAGATACCCTACAGGGAGCATGCCTTAGACAACTAGTATTGGAACCCACCCAAAAGGGAGCAATCTTAACCTGGTTATCTCAAATGGAGATGGAGAAAGGATCACAGATGTAGAAGTGGGTAGCCATCTGGGAACTAGCGACCATCGAACAGTATGGTTCACAATAAACACAGCAATAGAGTCAAGCCATACAAAGGCAAAAGTGCTGGACTTCAGGAGGGCTGACTTTGCCAAAATGGGTGAGTGCCTAAGGAATGCACTAGCAAATGGGCAGGAAGGAGGGGTGGAAGAACAATGGGGAGTAATAAAAACTGCCATCACAGAGGTAACAAGCCTTTGTGTGAAGCAAATAAACAAAACAAAACGATGTAAGAAACCACTATGGTTCTCAAAGGAGGTGGCAGTGAAGGTTCAAGAGAAAAAGAACATTCAGAAAGTACAAGGAATCACAGAAGGAGCAGGACAGAGAATTGTGTCAGTTAAAGCAAAAGGAAGTTGGGAAGGCAGTCAGAACAATAAAGGTCCGAACCGAGGAAAAGATAGCAAACTCAGTTAAGAAGGGGGATAAAACCTTTTTTAGGTACATTAGGGAGCGAAGGAAGACTAAGGGAGGGATAGTGAGGTTTAATAAAGGGGAGGGGGTGGGCAGAGGGTGACGGTGAAAAGGCAGAGATACTAAACAAATATTTTTGCTCAGTATTTACAAATGAAGAGGGGGAGGTACCTAAAACAAACAATAGAAACACTCTGGATACAGAAGTTGATACCAGCCCATTTACAGAAGAAAGGGTTCTGAAAGAACTCTTAAAACTGAAGGTGGACAAAGCAATGGGGCCTGATGGGATTCATCCCAGAATTCTAAAAGAACTAAGGGTAGAATTAGTGACACCACTGACTACCCTCTTTAACAAATCATGGGAGGATGAGGTGGTACCTGAGGACTGGAGGAGGGCAGATGTGATTCCCCTTCACAAAATTGGGAACACGGCAGAAGAAGGAAACTACAGACCTGTTAGTTTAACCTCAGTGATAGGGAAAATGATGGAATCACTTCTGAAGGAAAGAATTGTCGAGTACCGAGAGGCCAGAGGGGCACAGGACACAAGGCAGCATGGATTCACAGCGGAAGGTCATGCCAGATGAATCTAATAGATTTCTTTGACTGGGTGACCAAAGTAGTAGATCAGGGAGGGGCTGTGGACATGGCCTACCTAGACTTTAGCAAGGCATTTGACACAGTCCCACACAGAAGATTAATGTACAAGTTAGCCAGCCTGGGAGTGGGTCCCAAGATGATAGCCTGGGTAAAGAATTAGCTGGAGAATAGGACACAGAGGGTAATAATAAATGGAGTCCACTCTGAAGAAAGGGGGGTTACTAGTGGGGTACCGCAGGGTTCAGTATTAGGACCATTCCTTTTCAATGTCTTCATAAGCGACATTGCAGAGGGACTGGAAGGAAAAGTATGTCTCTTTGCAGATGACACAAAGATCGGCAACAGAGTTGATGCACAGGTGGGGTGGAAAGGATGAGAAGGGACTTGGCAAGGTTAGAGGAATGGTCAAATGTATGGCAACTTAGATTCAGTGCTAAGAAGGGCAAGATAATGCACCTGGGAAACAAAAACCCAGGGGAAGAGTACACAATGGGGGGTGAGATACTAACAACAACAAAAATGGAAAGGGACCTGGGGGTAGTCATATCAGATGACTTAAAGGTGGGCAAGCAATGTGAGAGGGCAGTAAGGAGGGCTGGGGGGATACTGGGATGCACAGGGAGAGGCATCACAGTAGAAAGCTGGAAGTTGTTATCCCTCTGTACAGATAGCTGGTGAGACCCCATCTGGAGTACTGCATGCAGTTCTGGAGACCCAATCTCCACAAGGACATAGACAGGATGGAAGCTGTCCAGAGGAGGGCAACTAAAATGGTGCAGGGTCTGCACCGGAAGACATATGAAGAGAGACTAAAGGAGCTTAATATGTATAGCCTGGAGGAAAGGAGGGAGAGGGGGGACATGATAGAAACTTTCAAGTACCTCAAGGAATCAACAAAGTCCAAGAGGGTAGCATCTTTCAGAAAAAGAGGTGTGCAAGAACAAGGGGGCACAATTTGAAGATAGAGGGTGGGCAGCTCAGAGGTAATGTAAAGAAGTATTTTTTCACAGAGAGGGTTGTGGATGCATGGAACGGCCTTCTGGAGGAGTTTGTGGAGTCAAAAACAGTGGTTGAATTCAAGCATGCATGGGACAGTCATAAGGCAATTCTAGGGGAAGGGGGTAAAAAGAAGTAGGCTGCTGGTTAACTAGGATCTGCAGCTTATCCATTAGGTAGGGAAATGGGCAGACTGGGTGGGCCAAGCGGTCCTTATCTACCGTCAAATTCTATGTTTCTGTGTTTCTATGTAACAGCAATGCAAGCAGTGAACATTCAACATTGACAAATACTTGTTTAACAAAGGTAAGAACTAGAAAAACAGAAAGACAGTTTCAATATGCAGGCTTTGTCTAGGACGCATATGTGAAGGGCACACTGGGTTTTAATTTAAGTGTTCACATGCTCACGAACCAGTAGCCTCCATAAAAATATTATTACTATCAAATTTATCTAAAACATAAGAGTAAGCCTAGGTTGAACTTGTTACCTTTAATGTGTTTAACTGATTTAAAGGACAGACGTGGTCATCTGCTAGTAACTTGTTTCCCAACTGGTGGCACAGGCTAGTCCCTATTTGCTGAGAAATATAAGTTCCACAGCATAGCTCAAATGACTGTATTGATAACAGAGAGAAAAGCACAATACTTTGACTCACTAGGAGCATTTAAGAAAATCAGATATAGAAAGAAAGACTCAAGAGGGTTGTATTGATGACAAAGAGAAAGTGCAAACTGCCATTTATTATGAGTAATTGAAAATATAGAACAGTTTAAGATGTGGCGAATAGAGGGACCTTGTAAGTAGCACCACCGTTATTCATTTTAAGTGAAACATGCAACTTTTTAATGAAGGTAAGAATGGAGGGCCATAGCCGAGGTTTAATGTCAGAGAGATAGCTCTCCCATCCCCAATAAAAGCCAGCCTCCATGGCAGTTCCCCACTTAACGTTGCGAAACAAGCGTTGCAAGCGCCGGGTTCATGCGTGGCTCATGTGGCTGAGCCTCCTCTTTCTCCTGCTTGCCCCCACTGTGTCCCCCTTTTCTCCTTCCCTGTTTCCCTTCTCCCTTGTTTTGTTGTGCTTCTTGTGCCCATTCTCCATATCTTGTGCTGCTCTCTGGTGACTTCTGTCTTCTCCTCCCAGCCCCGCTGCTTTGTTGCCTCCCTGTCCTGGTCTGTCTTCCCCTTTCTGTCCTCTGTGTGTTTCCCTGGCCATTCATTTTGGTCTCCTGCCTCTGGTGCTTTCTGGTCCATCCTGCTCCTGTTCTGCCCCTTCCTCATTGGTGCTGCTCCCAGAGCAGCGGTTACCGTATCGCTCCACCGCCCCCCCCCATGCTCGCTGTCATCCAGCTGCTGGGTGGCTGCCTCTCCTTTCATTGGGTTTGGAATGCGTGGAACTGCTGTGCTAGACTGTTTCGCTGCTGCATTCCCCTGGCTGCAACATGGACCCACCACCTTTGGCCCCTGCGGTTTTGGCCGCCTTGTTGACTTTTACCCTGATCCTTGCTTTGTTGCATGTTCCTGTTGCAGTGCATCTCCTTCCTGTGGTCATGAGTACTGCTGGTGAGACCATGTGCTGTATGGCTGGAAGTTGTTGCCTCTTCCCATACCTTGCCTGCTTCCACAGCTCCAGGGTCTCCAGCATGTTTGTGGCTTGCTGCCTGCCTGATTACATGCCTGCTATAATTGCGGTGCCCATGCTGCTGGCTACCTGAGCAGGGTGTTCCCTTGTGAGGGCTTGCTCAGTCATGTTACCCTGCTGGCTGTCTCCACCTCCCATATCTCACCTTCCTTGCATCCCAGCAGCATCGCCTCTCTCCTACCACTTTGTCTGGGACAGTGCCATCTTTTTGCTATTACTCTGCAGCTTCTCTCCCCCCTTTCTTCCCATAACTTTCCAAATGCATCAACCTGCGCAACACCACACACACGGAAAAAAAATCCTTTTTTTGTCCCCCACCCTTCCTGTTTCTTTGGCTCCCCTCCACCCCATCTCCTCCTTAGTCTCCCACCCCTTTTTTGCCCTTGTCCCTTGCTCTTCTGTGTTTTCTTTTGGGCTTTCTCGCTGCCCCAGAGGCTGCATCAGCCCACTGTCTCCATCTCCATGCCCTTTCTACTAGTCCTGCTTGCTTCTGCCCACATCCTGGTGCCTGCCATTCCTCAGCATTTACCCCAGTCCACCACCATTGCATCAACCTTTCCTAATGGTTTACGTCCATCTCCAATGCTACTCATGCCTTACCATTTTTTGTCCCCATATTCCTATACCCTGCTCTGCCAGTCATTTTCCTCTGTTGCCTTGTTCTATCCCTAGCCCTTGAATGCTTCTGGCATGACCCATTACCCACATGCTTCTGCATGCCCTCTCTCCAGGTCCCTCCTAGTGGTTCACCTGGTCCTGCTTCCCTCTGGTGCCCCTTCTCCTATATTTTTGTTTATTTGGCATTGTCCCTTCCTAAGTGTGCTGTCTACTTCAGTTCCCCAAAGTACACTTATGGCTGTCCTTTATTAGGACCTTGCCACTGAAGGAGCCTCTTTTGTGAGTCCCTATCATTCCACTCTTACAATTGCCACTTGGTCCCATGATGCTCAGCTAGTGGCTTCCCTGTTTTTCCCATGGTAGGGAACTGCAGTGTCTTGGTGGGGCAACATGGTTCCAACTGGCATGTAAACTATATAGTTCTGCCCTGCTTTCTTCCTACATGGCTTCCTGTCATCCATACATAAATCATTACCCTCGGAGCCTACATGGCCTTCCCATGTTCACTGCATTCCATCACTGCGCTGCGTTCTCTTCATTGTATTCCCATATCTCTGCCTTTATGGCATTTCCAGTAACTGTACTCCACCCGTCCTCTACCTTCCTACTTGTTACTATCCCCTTTCATCCTTCTTTGTTTTGCCTACCTCCCTCTCCTCAGCTGTCAGCTCCCCTTTACTCGCTCAGCCCATACCAGCAGTCCAATATTCTCTTACCTAACTCTGCCTGCTGAGGCATGGCAATGCAGGTAGGCTTCCCCTGTCTACCAGGGAGGACAGCCTGTTTCCTCTATCTTCAGTCTTGACCAGTAATACTCCGGTCAACTTTCCATGGTCTCAGTCTCTAAACTCTGCCTGGCGGAGCATCGAGTGAAGGTTAAGGGGAAATGTGTCTTCAATCTACTGTTCAACTAACTGCATTCTATGTCTGATACCCAGTTGCCATGTTTCCTTCAGAAACGGGATCACCATACCCCATTTGCCTTTAATCTGATGTTTTGACCAACTGCGTTCTATACCTGACACCTGGTTGCCGCATTCCCTTTGGGAATGGGACTAATATATCCCATTTGCCTTTAACATCCTACTTTATCTGACTACATCCTACACTTCTATGGACTCAATGTACTTGCCCTGCCTTGGCCTCCTCACGTTCTGGATTTGGGCCCCGCCAGCTTGTTCAGTCTCCACCTCTATTCAGTTTGACTGACTCCTGGACTTCCTTGCTGCTTGTCTTCCACCTGTTCCCATGCACCTGGGCATCATTGTTGTGGCTTGTCTTCCAGATCAACCTCATCCAATCTTCAGACCTTCAGCTCCATGCTGCCATCTCCTCCCTCATTGCTACACCGGATGTCTGTTTCCCTAATTGCTTTGCTCTTGGACATGTCTGCCCACATTCCCCTTGCTTCCTGCTGGATTTGTGCCATTTGCTCCTCTTCAAGGATCCATGCCTGCAGCCTTCTACTAGTTTTCCCCTGATGTTCCCCATATTCCATCTAGTGGTCTTCCAGCATTGATTCCAGTGCTTCTCTATATGTAATTCCAGTTCACCATCCCCTTCGGCAGTGGGAACCCATTCCCCATCACTGCTGCCCTTTTACTGTCAACATATCCAGTTTTCCATCTCCTTCATATGTAGGACCCTCATACCTCACCTTCACAGCACCTTGTACCTGGACCCTCTTCTTGGCTTGCCATGGATCTCCCACAGAGGCCTGATTCAGCTTTTCTACATTCTCTGCTGTGGCGCTTGCCCCGGTCCCGTACCTACCCTGCACCTGCACTGCCTGTCCTCCTCAGCTTCAGCTGTCTTCTTATCCAGCTCCATCCTTCCATCGATGGATTTTTGCTTGGACTTTTTCCTCTATTCCTGGACTGCAGCCTTCCTCCTCGCTGCCCTGGTGGCTCGGGGCTCCTGCACATTTGCTGTGTCTCTTTTGGGCATTCCTACAATTATCGTCATCCAGCATCCCTGCCTGATTAACTACTCCTACTCGTTCATCTGTCTCATACTCCTACCTTGACCATCATAACATCTCCCTTCCAACGTTCTATGGAGTACCTGTTCTTCTCACCTGAGGAAACCTTCTTCCAGCAACATCCCTGGAACAGCATGCCCTATAGACTCTTAAGTCACCATTCAATCATCAATATTTCCCAATAATTTCCTCAGGACCTATTTCCAGAATCCCATTAAGCTGGACTACAGAAGATCTCATCTCCCAACCATCGCTGCATGATGCTTCCTTGTATTCTATTAATTCAAGCAGTATGGGCATCACTACCTCCCAAGTCTTCATAAGGTTCCAAGATTTAGTGGTGTCTCCTTCATTCCTATCTTCTTACCTGGAAATGTGATCCTAATTCCTTCTGAGATGTGCTAAGTCCATAATAACCATTACTGTTAAGGATAACGGGAACTGCAGGATACCTCATAGCAGTACTGGCATCATCCATTATACTTTCTCCTCATAGACTTTTCCTAAAAGTGCTGACTCAGTTAGATCACATTATTCAACTTGTACTCCCTTAATAGCCATTGGATGTTCCTAAGACCTTCTCCAGCAACCATCCCTGAACATGGATCGTTGGATATCTGGTGCCTAACTGCCCTGATAAAGTTACTCTATCCAAGCCACTGTTCCCTGGACCCTGGACATTACCATAACCCATAGAGTTATCGACATCTCTTCATCGTGTTACCCCTAAATCATGCCGGCTATCCATCCAGCAGTCCTTCTAATTTATCCATTGGGATTTGCCTCCCATTGGGTGCTGTACACCAAGGGGGGCTAGGTACGTTTGAAATGCATGTACCCTGCCCACGGAGCTGCACACCTGTGGACAGGTGCGCCGGTACCGGCATTCACTAATGCCAACCACATGTGCATGGCCCCACCCCCTTGGCACACAGGTGCACAGAGGGGTGTTACATGGATTGGGCATGCATCCAATTGGATGCCTGGACCCAGTCTGCCAGTGGATCCCTTGCACCTGCTAGGCACGGATGCCAGCTGCCAATGCTCAGTACGCCAACCACACATGGAACCAGATGCCAGATCAGCTGCCCCAGCCTTCCTTTTGGCCCCCATGTGTGGGGGTGGCATGTTGCAGGGGTCTGCAGCACCCTGATGTGTTTGCTGCTGCTAGCAGAGGCATCCTGGGGAGGCACGTAACCCTTATGGCTGGAGGTACCAAGCATAAGATGCACCTCCCATGCCCAGGACTCTGCACCTTTGTGAATGGCATGGAGTGCAGGCATGTCCCCCCAGACACACCCCTGCCAGCCTCCGGTGTGTAGTAGCTGTCCGCATGGCCGGGGGTTGGGGTGAGTATGTGTCCTGCACTGCCCATAGTGCATGCCTTGCGGGGTCTGCGGGACCTCGCTCCATGGCATTCAGTAGTATCTATGCCAACATGCTCAGGTTATGTGGCATATTGGCATAGTGCATAGAGCCTATACTCCTTCCAGTGAATACCATCACCGAGAGCAGACTTCCATTGATTCCATAATTGACACATCTGCAACTGACCTGGCTGTCTCACTATCTGTCATGCCCCACAACAGTCCTACTGTATTTCAGACTAAGCATGCTAGGCACCCACTGCATTCTATGCTGCTCTCAATGTCCCTTGCCACATCAATCTATAGACTTATTCAAAGACCTGTTCTCGGACTCCTCTCAGTATTCAGACGTTGGATGCTCCAGCACTGCAAAGCCACCATAGCCACTTAAGCTCCTGCCACGGGCAATTAAGACACAGCAATACCCATATCTACTAGCAGTTCTTCCTGAATATGATACAATGAAGGTTGTTCCTCAATCAGTGAAAATTAGGTGGTGCAGTTGCTGAAAGGGCGGCCAGCCCATACATACATAGAACATAAAGCAGAAAGTTCACAAAAGCACTCTTTTTCTCTCTAAGCAGAAATTGCTGGTCCAGGCTGGAGTAGTAAGTCAAAATAATTTTTTATTCAAAGAAATGCCAGACCTGAGGTCCACAGACAAACGGAACTCCTAGCCCCAGTGCTTCGACTCTAAACAAGTCTTCCTCAGAGGGTGGATCTTATTAGATCATAATGAACCTTATATACTGGGTCCAATCAAATTGATTAACATCACATAACAATTTAAACAAAAAACAACCATTTCATTAAAACTTTAAGTCATTTCCTATAGCTGTCACTAGGTGGAACTGCTAATTAGATGCTATATCATTCTACAACATTATAAATATATCAACAGCACTATAATCTCAAGAGTTCAAATTAATATACATCCTTATTTTAAAATCATAAGGGAAGAAAGAGAAATAAAGGGGAAAGTTAAACCTTCAATTTGTCAAGACATCATTTTAAACCACATGGCAACTTGGTAAGGACCTCCATGTAATTGAGTATCCCTTTGAAAGTTTGTGCCAGATGAAATGAAATAGACCTAAAAGAGAGCAAGAAAGAATTAGAAGATTGTGAAAAGTAATCTATATAAATGTCTGCACTTTCACATAATGAAAATAAAGCTGCTTCAATTTAAATGTATTTATTTTTCAAAAATGGATCGAGATCTATTTATTATTCAGTCCAAGTGGCTTTACACTTTGTAGCCTATAAATCCACATACAGAGGCAGTATAGTGCAGTGGTTTAAGGCTCTGAGCTGCAAACCTGAAGACCTGAGTTTGAATCCCTCAGCCCCCATTTGCATGCTGTGTGACCCTAAGCAACATACATCTCAACTGTACCACATTACGAGGAACATTCCTCATTTTACTTCACAAAAGCTCTCTGCTCCACATTGTGAGGACTTGTCCCACATTTAGTGTTAACATTTTAAAGCAAAAATCTATAGTAAATGATGCAAAAAATATATTATTCAATTAATAACAGACTTTTTGAATATAAATGCAAACATTTTAACAGTGTTCTGAGCTTCTTAGGTAAAGATTTGATTAAGTGTTCCACATTTTGCTAATTTGTTCCACATTTTGAGAGGCAATATCACACATTTGGGGACAAAAGGTTGAGAGGTATGCTAAGCAAGTCACTTAACTTTCTTGTGCTCCCAGGTCGCACCTGTAAACAAGCTTTCAGCTTAGTGTGTCTCTCCTGGTAAAAAAAAAATACCCTCCCTCTGTAGCAACATATTTGGTCTATCACTCCCATTTTTCAATGGTGGAACACATTCTAATCCTAAGAATCTAAAGTCATCTAGTTTAGAGCTATTGCTTTGAGTAAAATGTACTCCAACAGGTGTGTCCTGTTTGTTATTCAAAATAGAATGAATATGTTCTTGTATCCTCTTTTTAAGAGGTCTGACTGTCTTTCCAACATATAGTATAACAGTTTGCAAGTACACCATGGTGCATAAACAACGAGGTAACACATGTTATTAGTTCCCTAATATCCATCTTGATTTCTTCGAATTTGGGGTGAACAAATGATTTGCTGGGTAAACCATACTTGCAAATGTTGTAACAGCCACATTTATAAAAAACACTTGGTCTTTGAGGAAGGCATATACTGTGTGTTGTTGTGGGTTTTGGGGTCCTACTGTGTATTAGTTTGTCTTTGAGATTATTCCTCCTGCTGAAGGTAACTCTAGGTTTGGCCCCTACTGACATACCCACTTTAGTGTCTCCTAAAAGTATGGGCCAATTACGATGTAGTATGTTACCGGTGCACCCCTTCAGGTCAACACCGACGGCGAACAGAAAAAAGACCATTACGGTGACATTGCATGTAATGGTCCTTTTTGGTGTTTTGCCTCCCCAGTGTTCCGCCTCTTCCCTGACCAACTCAACCTGAGTTGGAATCCTAAAGCCTGGGGGATGCAGGGGAAGAGCCCCCACAGAAAACACTTTAAAACAGGCGGCACAATACCTGCGTCGGTATTGTGCCATCTCTGTGGGGGGAGGTCGGCATTTTCACTGTCGACCTCCCTTGGTGTTTCCGTATGTTACCTATCTGGCCTGCCATGTGATTAAATACAGTTATAAATGTGCACAGTTGCACTTCTTATGCATTTACTCTTTTTTCTGTTAGTAGATCCTTCCTTTTAAGAGGAAAAACTCTATATTACAGCTCAGGCCATTTGTAAAGCTAAATGAAGGTAAATGTGGTATTTCAGACCTTGCTGCAACTTGTTTTATTGAAATCTAATTAAGCAGACATGCAAACTGTGCAGTGTAAAGGGTGCTGACACATCATGTTCTCATATGCTAATGCAGGTCTCAGGGACAATGAGATTTCAACAACTAGAAAACAGAGACCCCCATGATAGTTATAGGGACTAGTATGAACAGAGAAAATAAACCAAAGCTATCACATATATCCCTAAAAGCTACAGGAAAAGAGCTGTCTGTTGATATGGAAACAAATAAAATGTACAAGATATGAGGGTGTAGTTTTCCTTTAACCCCATTATTATTCTTGGGAAACTAGTGAATATAATTCCCCTACTGGATCAAGGCCACATGAGAGTGAAAACCATAATGCTGGTCCTGATTTAGTCACACATACCCAAGGATTTACTTCTTGATAACAGCATAATAAGTAGTCTGGAGCAAAACATCCATATCCAATACCCAGAATGACACACAGTAGGTATTTCCATTGGTCTATCCAGTGCTGCCACCTTGCTTCTAACAGGAGATCTAGGGCACAACCACAACCACAACCACAAGTGATCAGGTGGCTGCTGGAGGACCACATCTGTGTCTGGATCCTAATCCACCAATCTCATCCTCACCAGCTCCCATGAGATGAGAATGTTTTCCTTTTCATACCCATCAGGGGTTACACATCTGGGAATATGTCACCGCAGCAAATTACTCTCTAAATTATGGGCACCTCAGTGCCTGTTCTCAAACCTCTAGCATTTCCTTGAACAAGATCATAATCAGAATCTGCAGTTCTAAGCAAGTTCCTTCTGTAACACCCTCTCCCCGGGGTGACGCTAGTGGATTGCCCCATTACTTCTCATCTTGCTGGATCTTAGTAGAGTACAAGGGAAACTGGGTGAGCCAAAATCAGAATGAGGGAGAGTGTTCCTTCCCCTTAGGCCCGGGAGGCAACTTTCTTCTTTCTCTCACTCTGCTATGTTCACTTCTGTCTTTCACAGAATCTGTGTTCAGTCTAATCTGCTAGCAACATACAGCAGTCACAGTCAATCTGGCACCTCCCCTCTACCCAGGTCCTCCTTCGGATTACATGGGAAGTGGGGATCCTCAATGAACCCTTGTGGTGTCAAAGCAGCCATACAGTTAGGGAATCTACAAGGATCCTGGGGGATACACACCCTCATTTCAAGGTCACAGTCCAGCATGTATGGATTTTTCATAGATAGTTTAATTTCTGCTCACCTTCAGGCTTGTTGCTAATGAAGACATGGTAGCCTTCTTCTCTGCAGAAACTAATGTTCTTCTGTGTGAATCTCACATAGGGTCCCACCCGCTTTCCAATCAGCACTGTTTTGCCATACAGTCCTTCTGCTGGTCTGAGCAGTGAAGGTCAGGGGGGACTACACTTCATTCCCCTTAGAGTGAGGGGGACTGTATAACCCAGAAATCTTGCTAGCTTTGGTTGCATTTTTTCCTCATGGGCCCCTGGCTTAGTTGTCAACCCTTAGCTGTCCAAAAGGTTTTTCTGTTTTGCTTCTATGCTTTTTCAGCTGATCCTGAGAGGAACTGTTTGCATGCTAGGGCTATGCGTGGGGCTGATTTTTGATATTTGTATTTGTGTTGCTGGTATTTGTATTTGTATCTGTATCTGTATTTGTATTTGTATCTGTATTTGTATTTGCATCTGTATTTGTATTTGTATCTGTATCTGTATTTGTATTTGTATTTGTATCTGTATTTGTATTTGTCTGCATATCAGTGTTTGCAAAATATTTTATATACATTTCAGACTTGTTTCTGTTCTTAATGAGGACATGGGACCAAGGGTTTGAGAGGTTCCAATAAAATGGTCAGTCTTATTATGAACGGATGCACATTAAATTACTTTCATAGATAGGATGGTGCTATATATGGGCTAACATAGCCACAACCAAGGTTTAATACTGCTTTATGTGACCTAACACAAAGACAAATATTAAAGAATGACATTTGCATTTGTAGTTGTAAAAAGTGCAGTATTTGTGTGTATTTGTCTCAAATAGTATTCGTTTTGCACAGCCCTGGTGTATGCACCTTATCGAAGAGTCTCTATTTTCTACTGTCTTCTTTTTCTTGACTGGACTGGACCACCTGGAAAGTCTGCCAGTTTTCTATTCAGTTTTCCTTTTCATACTCCATTGGGGGTTACACATCTGGGAATATGCAATGAATTATTTGCAGTTTTGGACAGAGAGATTTGTATCGGAATAGTTCCTGAAGAACATTGTCAGCACAATTTGTCCCAGTTGACTGAGGAAGCTCTTGCACTAGATATGTAAGGGAGCTTCTCAAAGACATCCTGTGGGATGTCACAGCTCAGGTTCCCTGCCTGCTATAAGCTGCAGGCAAAGCTATCCAGTTATTATCCATTTATTAGGAGTGACAGAAATGCCACTTGGAGAAAAGAAATTAGCTTGTTAAAAAAGAAATGTTTCCTTTTATTTAAAAGCAAGAGTTGTTTTTGTATGATTTTTTTACTAACCCCAATAGGCTCAAACAAATCCACATTTCATAATAGCAACATGATACCCCAGAGTGTGCACTGAGGTGGGAACATGGCCCTTCTCAGGTGGTGGAAGCATTCAGTTATGCCCCGTATTTCAACTTGCCCGAGGCATACCATTATCTCACTACAATGCACACTCTGTCATGTCTTATTGATTAATTATACAATGGCAAAGAAATTTCCTGAAGTTTGATTGGTCAGTGAGTGCCTGGAACAGTGATGTTATTTCATGAAATCATCACTGTATGACATCCAGACACACACATTACAGCATGACAGAGCATGAAATCATGCTCCTGTTTCCAAATTACCACTACTCTGGTCAGCTGCTGTAAAGGAGTTGAGCCATGGCCCACCCCAGAATGTCACCACCCCGAAACAGCACTTCCACCATCAACTAAAAGCAGACCCACACAATACAGTAGTACAAGATAAAAAATAATACATTTTTATGCCCATTTTTTTTCTGCTATTGTTTTGTTTTCTGTCCCCAAAATGAGCGGTTTCACTGAACCAGAAAGACCGTAACTGCTGGTCGCGAGGTTCAGTGAAGCCGGCCACACCAAATGCCCATACCTGTCATCCCTTTCATAAGTAGTAGCCAAAAGATACAAAATGCTGACTAAAACATAATAAATGTAACTTTCTCTCCTGAAAAACAGATTACCATGACAAGCTTTTCCTGCCGTTCACTGTTTCTGGCTCCCTGAGCTTGCGCTTGGTCCTCAGTGGTAGCTCCTTCACCACACATCGGGATACAAAAATCAATAAAACTAAGCAGTAAAACAACCTCAAGAAAAGTATATTGCTACAAACATTGTTGTGTTATCTGTGTGTGTGGGGGAGACATGCACTCAGCCTGAGATACAAACAATCAGAGAAAGATGGGGAGGGGTAAGGGGACCATGAAACACCAACACCACCAACTGGACTACTTTTTCTCATACTTACAATAAAATCCTCTCACACGCACACACACAAAATACACAATGTCATATATATATATATATATATATACACATATATATATACATATATATACATATTTACTATTTATTTTTATTTTAAAATGAGCCATTGTGTCATAGTAATAAGGCACTCTAGGATGTGTTATTGTGTAATAAAGTCACTCATCGGGTGGTGGAAGCACTCTGCGTCAGCTTGTGCTTCAATCCACCTGAGGTGTGACATTATTACACAATAACACACACCCTGTTGTGCCTTATTGCTTAATTAATACCTCTCAAAAGGCACTCTTATAGATATGAGGGGAATGGGGATTTACTTGTGTTCAGCAGGTGCTAGAGCTACTCAGCTGCATGGCTCTCATGTGCAAAGAATGCACATGAAACTGTTCTTATGTCCATTATAAATCCTCAGCATCTTCATCATGAGCTCTAGTCAACCAGATTAATTATTTATGCAGTAAGAGTGTCTCTCACACTGAGTATTCTGTTGCATTGGCAACTGCTTGAGCCCTCTTCTCAGGAAAACAAAATAATTCCTCGGAAACAGGCATTATTTAAATCCTCCATAGGAGGATGATTTATATGTGTTAATATGGTCCTCAGAGGTACTCTTATCAAAATAGGGGTCACTTCTCTTGTGTCCTTTTTCTTGCATGCTTTGAGTATCAGAACAACTCAGTTCTACTTCATCATTCTCACACCCCAAAAACACATGCATGAAACAACTCTAATCTTGAAAACAGTGATTATGAGGATCATGTAAAAACAATTAAGACTGCCTCTGAAATGGGCATTAATATATAATAGAATCTCAATAAGAGGTCCAAGCACTGCTCTTGGGGTTACTGAAAATGTCAGTAAATCAACTGGACTGGCCTCTTTGGACAGGTACCCCGTAACTCTCAAATATTTTCTCTGGTATTCTCCAATTCCCATATCTTCCCTTTTCTCTAATGTGATCATCCACTGCTCAGCCTTTCATTCCAGAACAGCTTTCAGTATCACAGTGAGTCTGTGCTCATTGTATTTTGTGGTTTGACCATCCCCTGGAGGCTGCAGTTCAAAACAATGATTGCTAATAAAGTAAAATATACTGGCACAAAAAAACAGAACAAGCTGCCTCACCTTGACCTGCCCAGCCCAAATACTGCATCAATGCACGTCTCCCATGCCAGCATTTTTCAGCTTTTACCTACAGGGCAACTCCAAGGCTAAATACAGTCTGTTACTCCTCCTGCTTTATTGATTTTATTTACATAGGCTGCAGGCATTATCTACCCTCTCAATTCATTTGCTCACACCTGACATGCTTGCAAAAATCTAATTTCAACTTATTGTCAATATATCATCTTTGTTATTTGTACAGAATTGGACAAGGAGCACAACTAACACTCCTACTAGGAAGGCTGCTGTTGAAGGCAGCAAAGGTGATGCTTGGGGATCTTGCCTAGTTTTGCACGGATGGTGAAGAAAATATACTGACTGTAAGTCTGCTGCATTTTTTTGTCCACAGGTTGTGGAGAACAGCAGCAGCCACCGATCTGCAAAGCCAGGGGCAGTTGCTAAAGCTTGGATTATCATATTTGTGCTTCTTTGAAGATTTGTTTTTAGTAATGAAAATGTGCGTGTGAACAAAGGGAAGGAACAAACACCATTGGGGAAGGGGAAGAGAGGTTGACAGCCACATGTGGCACTATTGTGAGGGGTGAGTCAAGTGACAACAACTGCTCAATAGCGTGGTTATAGCTTTTGTGTTTAAAACAAGTTGCACTTTTGTTTTCAGCCTGCATTTTCATCCACAGGTTCCAGAGAAACGCAGCAGCTGCTAGGCTGCAAGGTTAGGGAATAGCTGTGAAAGCTGGGACTGCAGTTTGTATGCTTTGGGGAACTTGCTTTTTTTTTTTAAATGTTTGTAAAAACAAAGGGAAGGGTGTGGGGAGGAATGAAGTTGTTTATACGAGGGGTATCTCAAGAGAGGCCAAAGGGAAAGTGAAGGGATTATTCCTATCTATTATCAAGGGGTAGGCCAATAAGGAAGATATGAGTGAAGTATAAGAAAAATAATTGTGAAGGGGGAGGGCAGTGTGCTATAGAGGGTGTGAGGCAGTAGTGTTCCAGCGAACAATGCTGGAGGCAAGAGGTTACTCAGTGTATAGGAAACTGTTTTATTTTTTGATGGCACAGGAGCAGATGCTAAGGAAAGAGATGGAAATAATGACAGGAAGACAGGAGACCTGGGCTGTGCCAAAAGGAGGAGGAGGAACAAGTAGTGGGGAGAAGGTGGGGCTTGGGGTACAGATGCACTGGGACCCACTACCCAAGAGGAACAGGAAGCCTAGGGAGGCAGGATGGAGGACTGTGGGGAGGAGAGGATGGGTTCAGCATGGGGGAATGGGCAGGTGCACCCATGGTGGTACCAGTAAGTAATTGATTCCAACTACTGAGTACTGTAAGGGACAGGAGGGTGACTGAGGCTGGGTACAGATGCTGGGGGACAGCTAGTCTGTAGAGGGGTTTGGGGAGGCTGCAATGGGATTAGAGGGGAAAGGAGGTAAGGTAAGGATAACAGGAGTAGAAGGAGCATCCATTGGTGGGTGGGGAGGAGGATGAAGTGGAGAGACAGGGAGGACAGAGTCCAACTGGAGCTGGGGAGGGAGGTAGAATAGATAAGAAGGAAGAGGGGACAGCAGGCAAACAGTGGTTGAAGGGAACAAAGAGGGAGAGGGTAGCAATGAGAGGCAGGCAATAGGGTGAGTGGAAAAGGGAAAGGTAATTCCAGCAGGAGGAGGGGTGTGGGAAGGCAATGGCAGTGGTAGAGTCATAGTACTCTGGGATTCAATTGTGAAGGGGATTAGATGAGCTAAGAGGAGGGAAGAATGGCATTGTAGGAGAGAGTGATGTCCCTCCCAAGAAGGCAGCAGAGTGCATATACCTCATGGTGGGCAAACTCTCACAGGGGTGGGGGAAACCACATGTGGTAGTTCACCTAGGTACCAATGACCTAGCTGGATGTGAGGTAGGGACAGTGCAGGAGAGGTTCAGAGTAGTGAGGCAGGTGTGTAGGAGCAAGGCTAGGTTAGTAGCCTTCTTGGAAGTTCTGGCGGTGCTTATGGCCAGCACAGCCAGGAAATGCAGGATCGATGAGTTTAATAACTGGCTGAGGGAATGGAGTAGGGAGAAGGCATTTGGATATTTATTTATTTATTTATGTATGTATTTATTGAATTTTTTTGACTGGGTAGGCCCACTGGAATCAAAGCAGTCCCTTTTCAGGGGTGACCCAGGATTAATTACAGAGAAAAACAGTAAGACAAGGCACATACAATATCAATTGGTAAGTTACAGAAGGGGCAATGACATTTAGTATATACCAGGTCTGGAATAAAGGTGCAGGCCCTTGATAGCAGTCTGCGTACTAATGAGGCCCAAATTCTGAACCTCAAATTAAGCATAGGTTCTTAGAATAAAATCCTGCTGTTCACTACAGCGTACTTATCACCTGGGCACCAAACTGTCAGTCTCAACCATGTCATCGTAAACCAACAGCAGTTAGGCAATCAAGGGGAGAGGGTCATCGTAGGTGACTTCAATATTAACTGGCAGTCCCAGAAGGAAACAAAAGCCAAGGATCTAAGATCTAGCCTCTTTCTAACCCAGATGGTTACTGCTTACACTTGACTTAATTACAAAACAGGGAGCAGTTTCCTTGTAGACTGGCTCCTGACCACATATCCAGAGCACGTATCTGATATCACAGTCCTGCCTGACAGCCTCAGTGACCACTTCCCTGTGAAGTGGACCTGGTCAAACAATTTCACCAAGGATCCACTAAGATGTACAAGAATCGCTACCTGAGGCCTGGGCTACTTGATCGCTTCAAGCAGTATTTGACACAACTGGATTGATCTCCATTGGCTGGGGATATTGATGGAAATGAAGCCCTCAACTACTTATAACAATCTTCAACCGTGCTTGTGACATTTTAGCACCATATAAATCCAAAACAATTAAGGGAACCTCTAATCCATGGCTTACCAACTGCCTCATTGGATTTATGAAGAACAGAGACAATCTTTGGCACATAGCTAAATCAGCTGGAACACCTGCAGCAACTAATACATACAAGGCAGCCAGAAACACCTGCACCAAACTCATTAGGCAGACTAAAGCCTCCTACTATAAGGATCTACTAAGTAAAACCTGGGGTTCTGGAAGAGAATTTTGGAGCTCTTTGAAATCCTTAACGGGCAAGGCCCACAAGGCTTCCCCAGATCTTCTAGTTACAGTTAAGGGGCCCTTACAGGAACCTACTGACATCACCAATGAGCTCAAAAATGCTTTCACTGACCTATCTGCCATACTCCCCTGTGATTACCTTAAAGATCTGCAAGGTCAGCAACGCCCAACCTCTCCACAAATTTCCACAAGGGATGATGTACAACCATTTTACTTTAGACACATCACCAAGACTGAAACCATCAAGTATATTAAAGGGGCACTTGGCAAAACCAGGATGGGGGCTGATCTGATTGACATGAAGCTGGTTGATCATCTTTTGAACAAACTGACCAGTCCTTTTACTATGCTGCTTAATGCCTCTCTTAAATCTGGAGTGTTTCCAAATGTCTGGAAGTCAGCAATTGTCAAAGCCTATCTTTAAGGCAGGGAACAAATCCCAAACATCCAATTACAGACCTATATCCATCCTACCTCCCCTTTCAAAAGTCCTTGAGAGAATGGTCTTGGAACAGCTTACTGAGTATCTCGATAAATATAATCTACTCTGCCCGCAGCAGCACAGCTTCTGAAAAAAAACACTCTACACTCACGGTCCTTGCTGATTACTCATCTCAGCTATATGACACCTTAGATAGAGGGCAGGCAGTTGGGTTGGTCTTCATTGACCTTACGAAGGCCTCTGATTCTGTTAATCACAACCTTTTCCTAAGTCACCTTCTCACTACAGGTCTATCCCTCGATACAGTACTGTGGTTTGGCAGCTACCTCTCCAACAGGTCACAATGTGTGAAAATAGTGGATACCCTATCAGCAGCTGGGGAGGTGCATCTAGGGATTCCGCAAGGGTCAATACTTGGGCCTCTACTCTTCAGCCTTTTTATCAACTCTGCACTTACGGCTTGCTCAGCATGCACAGTTCTTTATGCTGATGATGCAGTAATATCAGTCACTGGAAATTATCACAACTCCATCACCTCTGAACATACCAGGGTACATAACCTACAGGAGAGACAGGCAGGAGAGAAGAGGGGGAGGAGTAGCTCTCTATGTAAAGGAAGGGATAAAAGCAACTGAACAAAAGAGTAAACAGGGAGGAGAGGAGGCACTGTGGGTCACCTTGGAGACTGGAAAGGGCACCACAATCCACTCAGGGGTTGTGTACAGACCCCCATGTCAGGGGGAGGGAATGGACAAGGATATGATGGAAGGCATTCTTAGGATGGCAGAGAAAGGGGAGATACTGTTGATGGGAGATCTGAATATGCCAGATGTTAACTGGAGCACATTTGCTGCAGCCACATCCAAGAGCAGGGCCATTCTCGATGCCCTACAGGTGGCAGGCCTCAGACAGCTAGTTTCAGAACCCACTCGTGAGGGTAATCTTGGACCTCATACTCTCAAATGGGGGCAGTGAGAGGATCTCAGATCTAGAAGTGGGTTGCCATCTGGAACAAGTGACCATCAAACAGTGTGGTTCACGTTAAACTCAGCTATAGAGTCAAGCCATACAAAAGTGAGGTACTGAACTTCAGGAGGGCTGACTTTGGCAAGATAGGAGAGTGCCTCAGAAAAGCACTAGCAAACAGGCTAGAAGGAGGGGTGGAGCAACAATGGGGAATCATCAAAACTGCCATCACAGAGGCAACAAGCCTTTTTGTGAAGCAAATAAACAAATCAAAATGAAAGAAAAAGCCACTATGGTTCTCAAAAGAGGTGGCTGGGAAAGTCAGGGAGAAAAAGATATCATTTTGGAAGTAAAAGGAAACACAGAAGGAACAGGACAGAGAACTGTACCAGCTAAGGCAGAAGGAAGCAGGGAGGGAAGTCAGAATAGCAAAGGCCCAAACTGAGGAAAAAATAGCCAACTTGGTTAAGAAGGGGGATAAAACCTTTTATAGGTACATCAGAGAGCGTAGAAAGACAAAGGGAGGGATAGTGAGGCTGAATAGAATGAATGGTGGGTGGGCAGAGGGACAGTAAAAAAACAGGGATACTGAGCAGATATTTCTGCTCAGTATTCACAAAAGAGGAAGGGATGTGCCTAATCCAATTAACAGAAGCACTCTTGATAGAAGTCGATCAGCCCTTTCACAGAAGAAAGGGTTCTGCAAGAACTCCTAAAACTGAAGGTGGACAAAGCAATGGGGCCTGATGAATTCACCCCAGAATTCTAAAAGAATTAAGGGAGGAACTAGTGAAACCACTGACTACTCTTTTTAATAAATCATGGGAGGATGGTGTGGTACCTGAGGACTGGAGGAAGGCGGATGTGATTCCCCTTCACAAAAGTGGGACCAAGACAGAGGCAGGAAACTACATACCTGTCAGTTTGACCTCTGTGGTAGGGAAAGTGATGGAGTCACTTCTGAAGGAAAGAATTGTTGAGTACCTTGAGGTCAGTGGGGCACAGGACCCAAGGCAGCATGGGTTCACAGTGGGAAGGTCATGTCAGACAAATCTAATAGATTTCTTTGACTGGGTGACCAAAGTAGTAGACCAGGGAGGGGCTGTGGACATGGCCTACCTAGACTTTAGGAAGGCATTTGACACAGTCCACACAGGAATGATAGTCAAATTAACCAGCACCTACGAGTGCATCCGAGGTGTAGCCTGGATAAAACATTGGCTGGACAACAGGACACAGAAGGTAATTGTAAATGGAGCCCACTCTGAAGAAAGAGGGGTTACTAGTGGGGTACCGCAGGGTTCAGTACTGGGTCCAGTCCTTTTTAATGTCTTTATAAGTGGCATTGCAGAGGGACTGGAAGGAAAGGTATGCCTCTTTGCAGATGACACAAAGATCTGCAACAGGGTTGATACACAAGGAGGTGTGGAAAGGATGAGAAGGGACTTGGCGAGATTGGAGGAATGGTCAGAAGTATGGCAGCTAGGATTCAGTGCAAAGAAGTGCAAAATAATGCACCTGGGAAACAAGAACCCAGGGGAAGATTGCACAATGGGGAGGAGGTATTAACAACAACAAAAAAGGAAAGGGACCTGGGGGTAATCATATTAGATGACCTTAAGGTTAGCAAGCAATGTGAGAAGGCAGTAGGGAGGGCTGGGGGGATACTGGGATGCATAGGGACAGGCATCACCAGCAAAAAACAGGAAGTTGTTATCCCTCTGTACAGACAGTTGGTGAGACCCCATCTGGAGTACTGCGTCCAGTTCTGGAGACCCCATCTCCACAAGGACATAGACAGGATAGAGGCAGTCCAGAGGAGGGCAACTAAAATGGTGCAGGTTCTGCAAGAGAAGCCATATGAGGAGAGACTAAAGGAGCTTAATATGTATACCCTTGAGGAAAGAAGGGAGAAGGGGACATGATAGAAACTTTTAAGTACCTCAGTGGAATCAACAAAGTCCAAGAAGGTAGCATCTTTCAGAAAAGAACATGGAAGAATAAGGGGACACAATTTAAAGATGGGGGCAGTTCGGGGCAATGTGAGAATATTTTTCACAGAGAGGGTAGTGGATGCATGGAACAGCCTTCCTGAGGAGGTTGTGGGGTCTAAAACTGTGGGAGAATTCAAGAATGCATGAGACAGACATAAGGCAGTTCTAGTGGGGGGTAGGAAGAAATAGGCTGTTGGTTAACTAGGATCTGTGGCCTATCCTGTAGGTAGGGAAATGGGCAGACTAGGTGGGCCAAGCGGTCCTTATCTGCCGTCAAAGTCTATGTTTCTATGTTTTCTCCAAAGCAGCTTCCTAAAACTTGAATCTTGGTTTACACAAAACAAGCTACTATTAAACCACAAAAAACAAACAGTCTGCTCTTCTCCACCTCCCAAAGCAAAACTAAATACCTACCCCTGCTTATACATAACTAAAAGGGTGAGATACTTGAACAAGTAACTAAGTTCAAATATCTAGGCATTACCTTCGACGATACACTCACCATCTCAAGCCACATAGACTCTGTGATCAAGACTGCAAACACAAAATGTGGGTATTCTTTACAGACACAGGCACTCATTGACACCTGATGCTCTCAAACTTACCACAAGTAGTTCTATACTGTCAACGATTGACTATGGGCTGCCTGTTTATGGGGCTGGCACTACAACTGCTCTTAATAGGGTTAGCACACTCCTCAATAAGTCCTGTCATCTAACTTTGGGGGCTGCTCTGGACACCCTCACCTGCTCGCTCTACACTGAATCTGGGTGGCTCCCTCTAAATCTTAGAGGGCAATACCAAACCTGCCCATTACTAAAAAAAAAGTGCTTCTTGGTCTCACCTCCCCCTCACTGAACAGTCTCTTTAAGCTGGCAGTTCCAACAAAACCAGCCAGAAGTGCAGCTACTGACAAACTGGTGAAACCTTTCAAAAGAATGAAAGTTGCCCAGAATTCCATCCTGTATCAAGGACTGAAATGGTACAATGAGCTACCGGCTTATCTCACTGTCACGCCCAAGATCAGTACTTTCAAATCCGAGCTCAGATCCTTTCTTGGCTCTAAAATGTTTTGTACCTGCCTACAACAATGAGTCAGGACTTCATCCTCTCATATCCTACCACTTTTCTACACACACCCCCCCCCAATCACCTGATGATGCCCATTTTTGGTTGACAACCCAACCCCCTTCCCACCCTTGATGATGCCACCTCTGGCTGACCACCCTACCCCCATCTGACCTAGGTTGGCCCACTACATAGGGAACTCCAATCATGAGCCTCGCTAACCTTCTTTTATCAACCCTTCTTTTCTGATAATTACAGACTATTTGATGTATATAAGTGTCAGTTTTATTTTACTGCCTCTGTAAATGATTTCTAAGTCTTAATTTTATTTACCTATGTAGATGTCTTAATGTTATTTTCTGTATACTGTGTATTATTGTAATTGTTTGTGCAACACTGACTTGTAACCTTCGAAAACAAGTCCTTGACTCAAAGGTATTAATCCTAAACTGAAATAAATAAATTTATGAATTGGCTCACACGGTGAAGGTAACTATATCTACATGTACAGTATCAGCTTCGCATAGTGAAAGAAGGCACAGGCATTAAATATAGCAAGATAGAGTTGTATACAGAAAAGATGGCTAGGCAAAACAGTAAATACTAGTCAAAAGAAAAAACAGTGGATGTCAGGAGCAGACAAACATCAGGTGGGAGATCCCATCAACGAAGGCAATTGCATGGGTTATGCTCAAGTAGGAAGGCCTTCGGACCTTTCTTGAAGCCACCAAGGGAGAAGCATTCTTGTAGATTACTATGGAGGTCATTCCATAGGAGCAGGATTAAGGTAGCAAATGACCTTCAACCTAAGGTGGTACTAACTTTGGGGAGCAGGAGGAGTGATTGCTTTGAGGACCTAAGGAACCACCTCTGGGGTTTAGCTATCATTAAATCTTGTAGACTAGGAGCAGAATTATGCTGCCTTACAGGGCCTAAGTTTAAAAGCAAGGCACAAACAGGAGTAGTCCAGCCTGCATTTAAGTGAGGGCCAGTTTAGGATTTGTAGCACTTTACAATGGTGTTACCTAGGGGAAACCCCTATGGCAAACAACCTATGCTGCGGTATAGTGTTTTGAGCTTCTGCACTTCGAACACCTGACTGATTGGAGAACTGGAGACCCATAGAGTAGGGTAGGGAGTAGGGTGCCATTTGCAATATGCAGGCATGGCTCCTTTGTGAGAAAGAGCATAGGAGATAAATGAGTCTAATTTTTGGGTGCAATGAATTGATTAGGTGTTCCACATGTACCTTGAATGTAATATCTTGGTCCATGTATATCCCAAGGTACTTAATGGAATCAACTACTTCAGTTACAGACCCACTGGAAAAGGAAGGGATCAGAATATGCTGCTTTACAGGGCCTATGCTCCTCGGGTCAAAGAGGATGGCCTTAGTTTTAGTAACATTGAGGACCAGTTTATTTGTTAAGAACCATGTCTCTAATATCTGAAGGTCATTTGAGAGCAGGCTGTTCAATTGGGCAGTGTCCTTAGAACAACGATATAGTTCTGCATCATCTGTATACAGCAACATGTTTGTTCTGCCACAGTTTAACGGCATATCATGTACTGTACATAAAGAGAGAAGAGAAGGGGACCTAGGATTGATCCTTCTGGGACACCATCCAAGATATGGCATGTATCCAACAGAACTCCTTTCTGGACTTCCGGTTCCACCCCCGATGGTGATGGTAGCCTAAGACAACTGTTCCGATCTCCCTTACAAGAAAATCCTGCCTCTTACATCTAGAATTCTCAAAATAATATAAATACAACATGCACAAGAGGGGAAACAAGGGTCCTGCATCTATGAAACTAAAGAAAATGGAAGATGATCCCAGATCGGAGTCCGAGATCTCAGAGTTCAAGTCGATTCTACCGCAAAGCTCGCCATCGCATGTTAAGGCTACCCAGCTCGAATATCGCACACCAAAGAACAGAATAAAAAAAATTATACTGGATATGATATACCACGAACTTTGTGCATTCAGGGCGGACATCAAAGAGCTATATTCAGATATGCAGAGATGTGCAGCAATTAGAACAACAAGCAGATGACTCGGAGCACCAAATTACAGCTACAGAGAATTGAGTAGATGACTTAGAAAATGTAATGCAACAAATGCAAGAATAACAAGGCTTCTTAGAAGCACGCCAAGAAGATGCTGAGAATAGAGCACACCGTAAAAATATTCGTCTTTATTGTATTCCGGAGGGCAGTGAGGGCTCCAAAATAAAAGAATTCGTATCTGGCCTACTTCGCTCAGCTTTAGACCTTCCTGAGGACTTTTAATTTGATTTTGAGAGAGTACAAAGAGCCTTGGCTCCCAAACCCTCCACGGTGACAGCAGCACCCAGATCTATAATTGCCAGATTCAATAAATATGCAGTGAAAGAATATATACTGCTAACAGCTTGGCGCAAACAAAAGATCTTCTTTGGACAAACCAGATTTTATGTGGATCATGACTACGCACCTCGCACAATGAAACAACAAAGGGCCTACCTCCCTTTACTTCCTACTATGAAAAACCAGGGCATTAAGTTTCAGACCCCCTATCCGGCGAAGCTCGTTGTCTTCATGCCTGAGGGAAAGATGGAGTTCTCCAATGTGGAGGAGGCCCATAAGCAATTGACGGCGAAAGGTTTGACATTCCCAGAAAGGCCTCAGCCTAGTGTATCCCGTTCCTTACAGCCTTCACGATGGCAAACAGCACAACCAAAACTGACTGTCGTAGAAGAAAAGAAAAACCCAGATAAGCACAAGAGACCCTAAACAACAGCTGGCAAAGTTTGTTCGAGACACCTCTACTATCCTTGAAAGAGAAACCTGAAACTTTTTGAAGGTACTTTTTGGTAACATTGTTCGCGTTTAACCACAGTGGCCTTAGGGGGTTGGGGGTCTGGAGGTGAGACAGAAGCAGTGTGGAACTAATTTGGATTCCTCTGACTTAGGCCTGGTGACTGCCCTCAACTCTAGCTCTTGGTGTTTAACCCTCTAAAAATCTGGGCGACACTTGTCGGGATATGCAGACGGCCGTGTTCCCACAGCAGTACCTTTTCCCTTAGCCCACCCTCCCCTAGCGAACCTTGGGAACAAAATAATTGAACTCTGACACAGGCATTACATGCTGCTTGTAAAAATTGATATCGCACAGCTTTGAGAGGAGGCACAAATCAAAGTTATCACCTGGAACTGACAATCCTGCCTCTCTCCACATGGGAAACGTTCATGGCTAAATCATACCCATATCCACACTTACTTATTGGACATACCAACTAACTGTTATGGGTGAAACAGTACTTGAAAGCAGACCAGAGTTGCTGTTAAAGATGGGGACTAGAATGTGAAGACCTGAAATATACTGATTTTCTTTAAGGACAATCCATACAGGAAGGGGATTAGTGTTTGAGAGCGGGACTTCGTGCAATTTTGTACAATTTTCCTATGGGACAACCATCGATTTACTTTTATAAATGGGACAAAATGTTTATTATTTGTTTGACTTATTACTACATATTCTGTTCCTTTTTTCATTTGTGGGCCTTAACAGCCCACGGAGGGCCCGTGGCAAAATATGCCCCAATCTTAACCCTCTTGCTAGGTTTAAGTTTCATTATTCCAATGCACACCCAGTACTTAAAGAGAAATGGATAATAGTTTCCCTTACCTTGGAAGCTTTCATATTTTTTATTTTTATATTATTTGCAAAAAATATGGCAAAAGAGACAACTGTTTTAGATCAGTCTGTGAGAGCCTTTATAATATTGACCATATGAAAAGTATTTTTTTAGGGTTAATGAGGTTCTTAATGTTTAACCATGTCCTGTTGGCATGTGAGTTATGGCTTAAAATTCAAGTATATGCAACACAGCTTATTAAGGTGTCAGGCAGGAGGTCTAATATTCCATCCTGTTTAGAAAAAGATTGTTGGGGACCAGTCATAGCAGCAAAAAAACAACCTCTGAGAGATTTGGATCTGGATCCTATACACATCAGAATAGTCAAGATTGTGGATTCCTGTTAGGGTTGGAGAGACAAAGAGGGAGAGGTCTTATTCAGAGAAAGACTACTTTCTTTATAAGTAATTATGGCTAACTCTGCTCTTATTATGTCCTTTAATGTAAATGGCATTCACAATCAAGTAAAACATAGAAGATTACTACGATATTTTAAACAAAGTAAACCGTATGTGATTATGCTTCAAGAGACCCTCTTTCTCAATTGGAACATTCCAAATTAGGGGCATGGGAGTTTGATAGAGTGGTGGCCTTAGCTCATTCCTCTGGACGGAGGCGTGGTACTGCAATCCTAATTCCATGTGGTATACAGTTCCAAATGCAAAAACAGATCATAGATCCAGATGGAAACTATGTAATTGTGGTGGGTCAACTTTACTCGAGCCAGATTACACTAGCCTCACTCTATCTTCTTCCGGGAAGTAAAGTGAAGGTGGCACAAAGATTCCAGGATACCTTGTTGCCTGCCATTCAAGGCATGTGTATTATTGGAGGGGATTTAAATATCACCCTGAATATCAAGTTAGATTCATCTAACCCCACTAAACATCGGCGATCAGCAATCCAGAAATATTTAAGACAAACCCTCCCTGAATTGGGGCTCATAGACACATGGGGCCATTTCTTCCCTTCAGTAGAGGCATTTACACATTTCTCACCCAAAACCAATACCTCAACACGACTAGACTATTTTTTAACTTTGATCGAACACCTTGAGTATGTTAGAGATATATATGTAGGGACATCCCTTTTATCAGACCACACGCCTGTTTTCTTAAAAATAGATGTGGAGAGACCTAAGAAACAAAACTTTTGGAGGTTTAACACAACCCATTTACAGGATCCAGAATTCATTCAACTGGTTAAGTCCTGCATACCAGTTATCCAGGCAGAGAATGCTTCTCCTTATATAGTGGCTACTATTAAATGGGACACTCGTAAAACAGTGCTCAGGGGGGATATTATCAAATACACTTCCTTAAAAAAAAGAGGTAGAGAAAAAAGAGAACGAGAACTGCAGGAGGCTTTATCAAAACTACAAGCTAAGTTATGTCAAGGAGATAATTCTGTCAAACCTGAGATATTAATAATTAAACAAAAACTTCAAAAAATAACCGACCAAAAAATAAAGCAACAATTGCTTTATTTGAAATTAAATTCAGTAGACGGGGGGTCATGAGGAGCCAGGAATCTGGTGAGACGTCTTCGAGGGTCCAGAGGCAGGGCTACGGTTACTAAACTTCGACATCCACAAACTAACCAATTACTGTCCCATCCCACTGCCATCAGACAAGCTATGGCTGACTTTTACAAACTTATATATACAGAAGGTATCTCCCCAAGCCCACATCAATTGACTACATATCTCCAGAGCACTAAATTACCCCATTTAAATGTCCACCAAGCTGAGTCCCTGATACGTCCTATTACCGACCAAGAGATTATAGCTATCCTTAAGTTGACCAAGACACAAAATGCCCCGGGACCAGATGGATATCCGAATAAGTTTCTCAAACAATTTCAGAAATTACTTATACCCATTCTGTTACCGGCCTATAGAGAAATACAAGAGGGGGCCCCCACCCTGGTGATATGCTGAAATTACAGCTATCCCAAAACCGAAAAGACCCAACTCTGGCCACTTCCTATCACCCCATATCTAAATTAAACTGTGGTTATAAAGTTTTCATGTCTATTCTAGCTCACAGATTAGACAGATTTTTACCTCAGCTAATTGCCAGAGATCAAGTGGGATTTATCATGAAGCGCCAAGCCCATGATGCAGTACAAAGGGTTCTACTATTAGTTGAACATGCTACTCAAAGAAAAATTCCTTTAATTTTACTCAGGCTTGACACTAAGAAAGTTTTTGATAGGGTGTCATGGCCCTTCTTCTGGGCTACCCTTAAAGAATTTCATTTCCCTGAACAGTTCATATCCCAAATCCAGGCCATGTAACACTCTCCAGTGGCTTATCTGAAATTAGACAGTTCGATTTCTTCACCATTTACTTTATATAGAGGTACACAACAAGGGTGCCCCCAGTCACCACTTCTTTTTGCACTTTACTTAGAACCCTAGCAGCCAAATTAAGGGAAAATGGTAATGTTCAGGGGATCCCACTAGGTGGCAAAATGTTTAAATTATCTCTTTTTGCAGATGATATTCTGCTGACCTTGACTTCCCCAGAGACATCTGTTCCAGCGGTATGAGAACAACTTCAGTTTTTTAGTACCTTATCTGGCTATAAAATAAATTGTTCAAAAACTGAAGTACTTAATTTTTCCTTTTCTCCCTCCAGACAAATGAAACAGGAGTTTCCCTTCCACTGGCATAGACTTGAGATGAGGTACCTAGGTATAAAAATCCCAGCTAAGCTAACACACATTGAAATGGTGAATATGGAACCAATCACACAGCAAATCACTTCAGATATCTCTAAATGGACACAACTTCCCTTGGGCCTAATTAATCAAGTAGAAACAATCCAACAAAATATCTTCCCTCGTTTATTATATTTCCTACAAACTTTGCCAGCTGTTCCCTCTGACTTTTATTTTCTATCATGGGATAAGCTTATCTCTAGGTTTATCTGGGGAGGAAAACCCCCAAGGGTAAAATATACCTTATTACAACTTCCTAGGACACAGGGAGGGTTAAATTTACCTAACCTGAAAGAATATTCTAGAACAACTCAAACCCACACAGCCCTATTACTCATCAATCCCTCTTACAAGGCATACTGGAAAACAATAGAAATAACCTTAAATGGACTGGAATCTCTAACAACGTATCTATTGGGAGACCACACCAGATGCTATCCCTTGACCTAGTTTTTGAAAATAACTGCAGAATTTTTTTAAAAACTGGCTCTATGTCACTAGGTATAGATTAACCCTTCAGGAGAAATGCTTTTTAAATGCCTTAACTTCTAATAAAGATTTCTTCCCTTCCACACTGGAGACAGATTTATTAGGATGGGAGCATCACTCCATCAAATATATATTCCAACTGGTAAACCCCTCGGGAATCCATCCATTTACATATCTACAATCCACATATGGATTACCCCAGAGAGAACTTCCAGCTTATAAGGCGTTACATGCTGTTTTAATTGAAATGGTTGACTCTTTAACAGGGATAGCAAAAGCTCCGTCTAAAAAGGTACAATTGATTATTCAGGCTATAGAAGGTAGATCTCAGGAACACATTATTAGTAATATATATCTGGCAATACACCCTATGTCTGCACAGGAACATGACCAAGTGAGAACCAGATGGGTAAGAGAACTTAAATTAGAACTAGACCCAGATAGATGGTTACAATCCACCTATTTTTTTTTCTAAAAACTCATGAACGTCTTATTGGAGGGAATTTGCCTGGAAGACTAGGGTTAGATTCTTTAGAACTCCAGATATTCAGCTAAAGTTGGGAGCACCAGATGGTAGTCTCTGCTGGAGAGGATGTGGATATTCTCCCGCAGGCCAAGAACATATATTCTGGGCCTGTCCCCTCCTATCAGATTTTTGGAGGGATATTATAGTGGAACTTAACAATATTTTTGGCACCCCTGATCTATTTACTCCAGGATTTATCCTGACAGCTACACCTCCACAGGGCATGCAGATTAGCTGGCATAAATATAAACTTGTCACACTTTTAATACTTAAAGCTAAAAAAGTTATTACCAGATTATGGCTCACTAAAAAGGTCCCTGATAAGGCCTCCTGGAGAAACCTCACCTATGAAGTATATAACTTGGAACGTCTCTCATATAAGATAAATAACAGGATTAACACCTTTAATACCAGATGGGGACTGTGGGTTGCATATCAGTTAGCGACCTACCCAGACTTTGTACCATGAAACAAAAAGAGGATTATCCTACGATTCTCATGTTTATCATAGTTAGGTTAACATATTATCTAGGGGTCTCTGATGCTAAAGAGAAGGGGCTCGGATTGAGAGGGATGTTGATCTGGAAAGTAAGGGAGGGGGAAGCAGGGGATTATTATTATTTATTTAAGACTACAGTCTATGAGATTTTATTTTGGTCCATCTACCAAATAGAGAAAGATAGTAAGATGTGACTACAGAGATATGTTAAACAGTCCTATGTGTGTTAATTAAATGCCTGTAAATTAATTGTCTGTATAAGCTGTAACATGGAACCTCAACAATTAATATGTCACATAGAATGTGAATATGTATGTGATATTCTACCTCAAAATAAAATAAAAAGCTATATTTTAAAAAAAAAGAACTCCTTTCCGTTTAACCATTTGTGATCTGTTTGTGAGGTAGTCAAAAAACCATAGTAGAGACAGCCTGTCAAGACCAAAGAATTTTAGTTTTGATAATAGCAGCTGGTGGTTAAGTAGGTTTGTCAAGCTCAACCCATTGCATTTAAAATACATCTTTATAAAATGTATGGGGGCACACCTGGTGTGTGACCAAACAAAACATACAATTATGGTACTAGTGCCCCCACACACACACACAGCTGCTTTAAAGCCTGCAATTTATTTAAATAACTCTAGTATTTTTACTTGTTTAAGATTGTTAGGGGGTTCTTGGTCTAATCTTTCAGCTGAATTATGATCAAGTCTGACCACCACCACAACAAGGTGACCCCCTCATCGGTCATGAAAAAGCATCATATTTTACCATGCCATTCTGAGATGATGCTCCCCTGCATTCTTTCTGTCTTATGGGGAAACCACTCTCTAGCTCATTGCTTATATAATGTGTTCTTGCTAATAAGATGCTCACAGGCGATCACTGGAGAGCTCACCAATTAGAAGAAGGCCACAATTCTCCCACATACAATTCAGTATTAAGGGTTTGGCAAGCTCAACCTATCACATTTAAAATACATCTTTATAAAGTGTATGGGGGTACACCTGGTGTATGACCAAACAAAAACATACAATTATGGTACCAGTGCCCCCCCAACTCAGCTGCTTTAAAGCATGCAATCTATTCAAATAACTCCAGTATTTTTACATGTTTGGGATTGTTAGAGGGGTTCTTGGTCTCATCTTTTAGCTGGTGGTTAACCCAATCAAAAGCTTTGGTGAGGTCTATAAAGACTGCACCAGTCAACAAACCAGAGCCGAGGACCACCAGAATATCAGTAGTCAAGCAGAATAGAGCAGTGTCCATTCCACGGTTCTTTCTAAATCCATGTTGATTTGTGGTGAGTAGGCCATGCTGTTCAATATACTCTTGGAGCTGATTATAAACTAGCCTCTCCAATAATTTGTTCAGGGTGTGAAGGAGTGAAATGAGGCAGTAGTTTTCTACCTACTCATTAGACCCACCCTTATGTACAGGAGTTACAAGGTCCGCTTTCCAAATAGAGGTGACATCCCCTTTCAAGAGGGATCTCTTAAACAACATGATAATGGGGAGGCAATGGTTATTTATATAGGGATCAGGAAGAGAACCTGGTATGATAAAACCCTCCATGCACTCGATAGATTAGAAACATAGACTTTGACGGCAGATAAGGACCACGTGGCCCACCAAGTCTGCCCATTTCCCTACTTATTTAATAAGCTGCAGATTCTAGTTAACCAACAGCCTACTTCCTGCAACCCCCCACTACAATTGCCTTACGTCTGTCCCATGCATGTTTGAATTCCCCCACTGTTTTAGACCCAACAGCCTCCCCAGGAAGGCGGTTCCATGCATCCACCACTCTCTCCATGAAAACAAATTTCCTCACATTACCCCATAGCCATCCCCCTCTATCTTAAAATTCTGCCCCCTTGTTCTTACACATCTCTTTTTTTGAAAGATGCTATACTCCTGGACTTTGTTGATTCCCTTGAGGTACTTGAAAGTTTCTATCATGTCCCCATCCCTCCTTTTATCAAGGGTATACATATTAAGCTCTCTGTCTCTCTTCATATGGTTTCTAATGCAGACCCTGCACCATTTTAGTTGCCCTCCTCTGGACTGCTTCCATCCTGTCTATGTCCTTGCATAGATGGGGTCTCCAAAACTGCATGCAGTATTCCAGATGGAGTCTCACCAACTGTCTGTACAGAGGGATAATCACTTCCCTTTTTCTACTTGTGATGCCCCTTCCTTTGCATCTCAGTATCCCCCTGGCTCTCCTTACTGACTTCTCACATTGCTTACCCACCTTTAGGTCATTTGATATGACTACCCCCAAGTCCCTTTCCATTTTTGTTGTTGTTAGTACCTTTTCTGCTATTGTGTACTCTTCTCCTGGGTTTTTGTTTCCCAAGTGCATTGCTTTGCACTTCTTTGCATTGATTCTAAGTTGCCGTATGTCTGACCATTCCTCCAACCTTGCCAAGTCATTTCTAATCCTTTCTACCCCACCCCGTGTATCAACTCTGTTACAGATCTTTGTGTCATCTGCAAAGAGGTATACCTTTCCCTCCAGACCCTCTGCAATGTCACCTATAAAGATGTTAAAGAGGACTGAACCCAGTACTGAGCCCTGAGGTACTCCACTAGTAACCCCCCTTTCTTTGGAATGTGTTCTATTCACTATTACCTTCTGTGTCCTGTTGTGCAGCCAGTTTGCTACCCAGGCTACCACCCTGGAACCCACTACCAGGCTGGCTAACTTGATTATTAATCTTTTATGTGGGACTGTATCAAATGCCTTGCTAAAGTCTAGGTAGGCCATATCCACAGCCCCTCCCTGGTCTATTACTTTGGTTCCCCAGTCAAAGAAATCAATTAGATTCATCTGACATGACCTTCCTGCTGTAAATCCATGCTGCTTTGGGTCCTGTGCCCCACTGGCCTCTAGGTACTCAACAATTCTTTCTTTCAGAAGTGATTCCATCATTTTCCTACCACTGAGGTCAAACTTACAGGTCTATAGTTTTCTGCTTCTGCATTGCTCCCACTTTTGTGAAGAGGAATCACATCTGCCCTCCTCCAGTCCTCAGGTACCACCCCATCCTCCCATGATTTGTTAAAAAGTGTGGTCAGTGGTGTCACTAGTCCTCCCTTAGTTCTTTTAGGATTCTGGGGTGAATCCCGTCAGGCCCCATTGCTTTGTCCGCCTTGAGTTGTAGGAGTTCTTTCAAGACTCTTTCTTCTGTAAATGGACTGGTGTCAACCCCCCTACCCAGAGTGCTTCTATTGTCTGGTTTAGGTAACTCCTCCTCATCTTCTTTTGTGAATACTGAGCAAAAGTATTCATTCAGTATCTCTGCCTTTTCACTGTCTCTCTCTGCCCACCTCCCCTCTCCTTTATTAATCTTCACTATTCCTCCCTTAACCTTTCTATGTTCCCTAATGTATCTATAAAATGTTTTATTTCCCCTTCTTAACTGAGTTGGCTATTTTTTCCTCGGTTTGGGCCTTTGCTATTCTGACTGCCTTCCCCACTTCTTTCTGCTTTAATTGATAGAGTTCCCTGTAATGCTCCTTCTGTGATTCCTTATACTTTTTGAATGCAGCCTTTTTCTTCTTAACCTTCCCTGCCACCTCTTTTGAGAACCATAGTGGTTTTTTACTCAGCTTTGTTTTCTTTATTTGTTTCACACAAAGGCTTGTTGCCTCTATGATGGCAGTTTTGATTTTTCTCCATTGTTCTTCCACCCCTCCTTTTTGGCCATTTGCTAGTGCATTCCTCAGGTATTCACCCATTTTGCCAAAGTCAGCCCTTCTAAAGTCCAGTATCCTTGTTTTTGTATGGCTTGTCTCCATGGTTGTGCTTATCGTGATGCACACTGCACAGTGGTCGCTTGTTCCTAGATGTCTACTGACTTATAAATTTGTGATCCTCTCTCCATTTGAGAGTGCCAGGTCTAGTATTGCTCCCTCCTGAGTGGGTTCCAACACTAACTGTCTAAGGTCTGCCCCCTGCAGGGCATCGAGAATGACCCTGCTCTTGGATGTGGCTGCAGTACATATCATCCAGTTAACATCTGGCATATTCAGGTCCCCCATCAACAGTATCTCCCTTTTCAGCCATTTTGAGAATGTTCTCTATCATTTTCTTGTCCATTTTCTCCCCTTGAGATGAGGGTCTGTATACAACCCTTGTGTGGATTGTGATGCCATTCCCTGTCTCCAAGGTGACCCAGAGTGCCTCTTGTCCTCCCCTTTTACTTTTTTGTTCTGTAGCTTTGATCTCTTCCCTTATGTAAAAAGCTACTCCACCTCCTCTTTTACCCTCCCTGTCCCTTCTGTTGACTGTGTACCCCGGTATGTTGACATCCCAGTCATGGTTCTCTGTGTACCATGTTTCTGTGACTGCCACAATATCCAGTTGTTCATCTTCCATCAGGGCTACTAGCTCAGGAAGCTTGTTTCCCAGACTATGGGCATTGGTACTCATTGCCCTCCATTTAATGTTGGCTTTATCCTTTTTTCCCCCATCCCTGCTCTTATTGCCCTTGTCTATTTTTCCATTTACCCCTGTCCTGCCCTCTGTTGAGCTCAGTACCTCAGTGTTTACCTTACTACCTGACATGTTTTGTGGGGGGAGGCTTGAAATTTCCTGCCTCTTATCAGCACCTCCCCCCTTGGATAGTTTTAAAGCTTGCCAAGGAAGCATTTAAACCTGTCACTTAGGAGCTTGGTTCCCTTCATGGACAGATGCAGACCATTGTGCCAGTACAGACCTTCATCTCTCCAGGTGTACCCCCAGTCCTCAATGAAGCCAAAGCCCTGTGCTCTGCACCAGTTTTGCAACCATTCATTAAACTGCATGGTGTGCAGTACCCTAGCCTCACCCCTGCCATGAACTGGCAGCACCTCTGAGAAGGTAGCCATGCTTGCTACCCATCTGAGGCCCTTCCCCAACTCCACAAATTCATCCTGCACTGCACGGACTCCATGCCTAGCTAGGTAATTTGCCCCAAGGTGGACAATGATATCTAGTTCCCTCTCCTGTGATGCTGCTTCTGCAATCCTGAGGATTTGCTTCTTGTCCCTCCAAGCCATGGCACCAGGCAGGCACCTTATTTCCCTCTCCTCTCCCTTCCCCAGTTCTACCCCCTAATAATTGAGTCCCCTATCAGAAGCTGTTTCCTTCCCCGGTGGTGTCCCTTGCCACCCTTTTCTGGGTTTACCTTATGGATTCCCTCAGCATTCTTCTTGGTCTCCATTGAGGGTGTCATCATAGAGGAACCTTGCTCTGTCAGACTGGTGTATGATTTGTGTAGAGGTACAACTAGGGGGCTTCACCTCTGTTCCACCACCCGCACCCTCCCAGAACCCACAGTGGTCCAACTGCTTTTCATACTTGGCAACCTCTGAGGCAATGGTTGTGGCAGTAGTGCTGCTTGGGTGGGGGAGGCCTCCTTAGTCCTTGCCAGTTCAGCCTGGAGGTGGGCAACCTCCTCCCTCAGAGGTGACAGTTGCCTGCAAATAGGACAGCAATGCAGTTTCCAGAATGTCTCCCGGAAAACTGCTGCCCCACAGCCAGTGCATTGCATCACTCCCCATATGTCTCACTCCCTTATAATATACAATATGTAATATATATAAAAATGTAACAATTTTTTTTTGTGTGTGTGGTGTGTACTTACCCTTTATGGACTGTGCTGGGTTATTAAGAATATGACAGTTCTGCCCCAAGAACTGTTGAGGAAGTGATGTCAGAACCTTGGCTATAAAGGAAATGCCACGCCTGGGGGTGTGGGGAAGGGTGGGTGGTAGTCCACAACCACAGGTGACTGTTAGAAACAATCAAATACACCACTGCTCCACCTCCACCACCCTGGTGAGTACTGCCCTTTATAATAATTCAACTAACTTCCATTAACTTATTTAAAAATAGTTTAACTATCACAAAATCCTACACACCAGTAAATTATTTAAAAATAGTTTCTGTCCCAAAATCCTAGTAGTCAATCCACCTACCCCCAAGGGACAACCAAAATGCAGTATTCAAACCCTTGTGAAGTTACTCCCAAGATAAGCAGAGTTTGCAAGCCCCTTCTTGGTTAAACACTAAATAAATATGTAAATAAAAAGCAATTACCAAGGATAGTTAGTTTCACCTCCCACAGAATTGAGCAAAAGTGCAAGTTGTTGCAGATATCAAGTGCAGTATAGAAATTCCCACACAGCTCACAGCTGAATAAAGAAGTAGTGTCCTTCCAGGTCAAGAAGATGTGCTTTGCATCTAAGTGGGAAGGGACCCAGACTACTCAGGGAATGGAATGGGGAAGATAGACTCAAGAGCTTAAATTTAAACTGAAGAGGGTTCCAGAAAGCATCACAGCACAGAGGGCTTTACAGAGAAAGGGGAGGCAGCCAGAACCCCCCCCCCAGGTGGGAGAATAGAAGGGGGCTTGGGTTGGGCATTTCTGAAGGTGGGGTAATTGCCTCCCAGGTAAGATGCACAATGGGTCAGTGTGATGAACTTTCCCTTCTGGACTGGAACAATCTTCAGAGAGTTACCTGCATCTCCTGTCTTCTTGGTGCCACCACCTGGGGTTCCCAGGACATTCGCTCTTCCCTGTGCAAGGCTAGGAAGGTCAACACAGTTCACAGTTCAGAATCTGGTAGAGTGCTCCCGGCTGATGGATGCTAAACAGAGATATCCCTCTTGGCCAGTGAAAATATTGCAGTTACCTTAGTAAAGAAGTCACAGTCATGGATTACATGTAAATAAAAATATTTGCTTTAAAAGTCAGGGGTTGCAACTTCAGGATATATATGCAGTACAAAAGAGAAAATGCACTTTTACAGGAAAAACAAATAAATGGTTTGAATTACAGACAACAGAAAGAAAAATGCCACAGGCTAAGTTATTCTGACCTTATCTTGCCTTCTAGCTATGCTGAGATAGACACTGGATACCTACTGTATCTGTTTGGCTCCCACACACAGCCAGCTAGAAAAGCAGGTACAGCTTATCACTGATGTTCCAAGGCAAAAGCTCCTCTTGCAAATAACTCTCTGAATGTATTTATTTATTCTTTGTTAACCAGGTAAGGCTATAGCCTAAGGCTGAAACTCTTTGATTAGGTCATTCTTTTGAATTCACCAATCATTTAACATGAAGAACCCAAGGAGGAGTTACCAGCTGGGGGGAGTGCAGCTAGCCCAGACAGAGGAGGAGAAGGATCTGGGGGTGCTCATTACAGGGTCAATGAACAACTCAGCACAATGTAGGAAGGCAGCTGCAAAGACCAACAAAATGCCGGGTTGTATTGCAAGGGGTATATCCTCAAGGAGGGAGGAGGTGATTCTGCCACTGTATAGGTCATTCGTTAGACCGCACCTGGAGTACTGCATGCAGTACTGGTGCCCATATCTGAAGAGGGACATTAAGTTACTGGAGGGGGTGCAGCGCAGGGTGACAAAGATGATCAAGGGGCTGGGGGACTTATCATATGAGAAGAGGCTGAGGGAGTTGAACATGTATTCACTGGAGGAAAGGAGGGATGGGGTGACATGATTGAAACCTTTAAGTACATGAAAGGAATAAACAAGACAGGTACAGAGGGGCTGTTCAAAGTAAAGGAGGGGAGGGACACCAGGGGCCATGATATGAGACTGGAGGGAGGAAGGTTCAGGAGGGAGATGAGGAGACACTTTTTTACAGAGAGGGTGGTGGTTGGGTGGAATGTGTTACCTGCAGAAGTGGTGTCCAGTAGAACAGTGGACTGCTTCAAAAGGGGATGGGACCGGACAAGGGGGAGGGTCAATGAAGGGGAAGGGTGGAAGGGAGGGGTAGCTGCAGAATAAGGGGTGCTACCTGCACATTCGAGCAGACTTGATAGACCTCTAGGCCTTTATCTGTTGTCAAATTTCATATGTTCGTATGTGTTTAATTGCCCCAGTCAGCTTAAAGACCTATAGATGTCCAATTAAATCAATTCTGAAACCAGTTTGTATTTAAATACACCAATCCTTTTAAAGTGTGTGTGTGTGTGTGTGTGTGTGTGTGTGTGCGAATGTCCACCCACCTTGGTCACTCTCTGAAATCTATTACCTTGTCCAGAAGCATAGGCTGCTAGTGATGTAGAATCCCAGTGTTTTTCGCTTGTTGTTAACATGCCAAGTAAAACCTCTGGTGAGACTCAGGAGACCAGAAAAATAGTTTCAGCAAACCCAAACAATTAATCCCACTTAAAACAATTAATTCCATGGAGGCCAGCAAGGGTCACAGCACAGAGGGTTTTACGGAGAAAAAGGAGGCAGCCAACCCCCCAGTAGAAAACACAAAGTGGTCAGTAAAGGGAGGGACTGGGGAGAATTGAAGGGGCCTTGGGGTGGGCATTTCTGAAGGAGGGAGTGACTGCCTCTCATGTAAGAAGTGCAAGGGGTCAGTAAAAGGAGAGATTGGGGGAATAGAAGGAGGCTAGAGGTGAGCAACAGCAAGGGGGAGGACAAAGGAAAGAAGAGGGAAGGGTCAGGCAGTGTAGCAGAGGATGAGGGAGACACTTGATCAAAAAAGAAAGGATGGAATCAGGAGTCATGGAGGGTAGTGCCCCTCAACACTAGAAATCTTGCTAACAAAGTTGATGACTTGCAGGCCATAATGGCAGAGGGGAAGGCAGATCTGGCGGTAGTCACCGAGACCTTAGCTATCCTGAACCATGACTGGGGCCTCTCCATTCCAGGGTATACCCTCTATAGACTGGACAGGGATAAGGGGGAGGGGTAGAACTATTTATCAGGGAATGCAATACTGCCACTAGGGAGGAAATAGGGAAAGGAAAAGTAGAAGCACAGCAACTACCAGTCTGAATGGTAGTAGGAAGGAAATTGAGGCTGGGTGTAGTTTACAAGCCACCTAATCAAGACAACTACAAAGACAGGGAGTTCATAGAATCATAGAAAGTTGGCGGCAGAAAAGGACCCCACCAGCCCATCCAGTCTGCCCATTAACCCCCATTACTCATCCCTCCCCTCCCCTCTCTGGAACCCCCCTCCCCTTGCTATTCAGCACCCATATGTCTGTCTCATGCCCTCTTGAATCCCTCCACCATTACAGCCCCCACTACCTCCTCTGGAAGTCTGCTTCATGCCTCCACCACCCTCTCCATGAAGAATTGTCCCCTCACATTGCCTCTGTATCTTCCTCCCTGTAGTCTTAGGCTATGCCCTTTAGTTATAGCCCCTTCATTCCTTTTAAGTAAACAACCTTCCTTTACTTTGTTGATCCCCTTGACATATTTAAAAGTTTCAATCATGTCCTTTCTCTCCCTTCTAGTCTCCAATATGTACAGATCCAATTCCTTACATCTCTACTTGTATGTCTTCCCTTGCATACTCTGCACCATTCTGGTTGCCCTTCTCTGAACTGTCTCAATCCCGTCTATGTATTTCCATAGGTGTGGCCTCCAGAACTGGACTCTGTACTCCAGGAGCAGCCTTACCATGGCTTTGTAGAGGGGCATTAATACCTCTCCCTTCTGCTAGTGATGCCCCTGTCAATGTATGCCAACTTTCCAATGGCCTTCCTCACCACCCTGCTACATTGGTTTCCCACCTTAAGGTTACATGGTACTATAATCCCCAGATCCCTCTCCTCCCCCATTTCTTTGATCTCCTCCCCACCAAGGGTGTATCTTGCAATCAGGTTGCTGCACCCCAAGTGCATCACAGCACACTTTTTGGCATTGAATTTCAGTTGCCAAGTCTCCTTCCATCCCTGCAGTGTTTTCAAGTCCTGCCTCATGTCCTTCTCACCACCACCCCTGCAGTGTCCACCCTATTGCAGATTTTTGTATCATCAGCAAACAGTCACACCCTTCCCATAAACCCTTCTGCTATATCACTGATGTAAATATTAAAAAGGAGGGGTCCCAGCACTGTCCCCAGGGGAACCCCACTTGTCACCCCCACGTCCTGGAGTACACACCATTTACCAACACTCTCTGGCTTCTGCTCATCAACCAGTTCTCCACCCACCTGGTTATTTTCCCACCTACCCCTACACTTTCCAACTTGCTCACCAACCTTCTGTGGGGGACAGTGTCGAAGGCCTTACTGAAGTCCAGATAGGCAGCATCCACCCGCCCATCCCTGGTCAACCACCTGCGTCACCCAATCTAAGAACTCAGTTAGTTTCATCTGGCATGACTTCCCTTTAGATAAGCCATGCAGCCTGTCATCCTGCAAGCCACTATCCTCTGGGTAGTCCACCACCCTCACCTTTATGAGTGCCTCCATGACCTTTCCCACCATTGAGGTGAGGATGACTGGGCAATAGTTCTCCATCACCTTCCTGCTACACCCTTGTGTAGTGGCACCACATATGCCCTATTCCAGTCCTCCAGCACCCTCCCTGAACCCAAAGACAAGTTGAATAGCCTCATCAGTGGGGTGGCCAACTCCTTCCCCAGCTCCTGGATCACCCTTGGGTGCAGCCTGTCCAGCCCCATTGCCTTATCCACCTTCACCCTGCCTAGTTCCTCCCTAACTCTTTCTACACTGAACGGGCTTGGATCCACCCTTTTATCCTCCCTCTCTTTCCCCTAAGCTCAGGCCCCCTGCCCTCCTCTTCCTCCATAAATACCAAGCAAAAGTGTTTATTCAGCTCTTCTGCTTTTTCACAGTCTCCTTTAAGCTGTATCCTTCCCTTCCCCCTCAGCCTTACAATCCCCTGCCTTGCCTCCGTCCTTTCTCCCCACATATCTAAAAAAAGGTTTTGTCCCCCCTTGTGGCCTGCTTAGCTATTCTCTCCTCAGTGTCTGCTTTTGCCCTCCTTATCTTCTGCCCTGCTAGTCTCCTCTTCTCCTCATAAACCTCCTTGTCCTCCCTTTGTGTCTTCTTATATTTTCTGAAAGCCCTCCTCCTTTCTCTGACTGCTCTTGCCACCTCCCTTGTAAACCAAAGTGGTCTCCTCCTCTTTCTGCTCTTCCTTACCTTCGTTATGCAGATTTGCATGGATTTCAACACCCCTCCTTTAATAGTTTCCCATAACTCCTCCACTTCCCTTATATTCTCCATTCCCGCCATCTCTTCCCTCACTAGCCTTCTCATCCTGTGGAAGTCCATGCTCCTGAAGTCCATAACTGTTGTGCCAGTGTGGTTTGCCTCCCTCCCTGTCCTTACCCTGAACCTTATTGTCCTATGATCGCTGGTGCCCAGTATGTCTCCCACCTCCACCTCCTCCACACTCTCCCTATTTTACAGGACCACATCCAGCAGGTTGCTGCCCTTTGTTGGCTCCCTGACCAGCTGCTGTAAGACTACACCCTGCAGTGCCTCTAGTATGTCTTTGCTCCTAGCCAATACTGCATCTGGAATACCCCAGTCCATATCTGGGAGGTTTAGGTCCTCACCAGGAGTAATTCCCCTTTGAGGGACATCCACATGACTGCCAGTATCAGCTGTCTATCCCCTTCCGCCCCCTGTGTAGGAGGTCTGTATACCACCCCCAGTCGCAAGTTGGGTACCATGATCAAGATGGCAGCAGCAAGAGGTGAAATGGTGGTAATCAGGGACTTCAGTTTGCCTAAGGTGGATTAGAGTGTCCAGTGCAACACCTGTGCCAGGAGCCAATTGATCCTGGACACCGTTCAGGATGGATTCTTGAGGGGTGACCAAACAAATGCAAGAGGGAGACATCCTAGACCTGGTATTAACAAATGGGGATCACATCAGGGACATTGAGATGAAGGAACCCTTGGGGAGCAGCAGCCATTGAGCAATGTGGTTCTGAGTTGATATGGGGAAGGACACATCAAGCACAAAGATGAAACTGCTGAATTTCAGGAAGGCTAACTATGGTAAGATGGGCGTGTTATTGAGGGGACATCTAGTTAGGCTTAAGAAAGATATGGGAGTGAATCAAAAGTCGAGAGAGAGATCAGTGTAGGGATAATGGCAGCCATTAACACCTGTCTTAAGCAGAAGGGGAATAACAGGAGACCAAGCTGGTTCAAAGCAGAGGTGAGTCAGGCAGTGAGGGATAAGAGACTGTATATATGAAGTATAGGACATCCCAAAAAGATGAGAAGGCATAGTTGGAGAAAGTTGAGGAGGCTAGTAGGGTGGTCAGGCAGGCCAAAGCTAGGAAGGAGCTACAAATTGCAGGGGGATCAAGGATGGAGAGAAAATCTTCTTCCGCTACACCAGCAAAAAGTGGGACATGAAAGTAGGCACAGTGAAGTTAAAAAGGGAGGAGGGGTGGGTGGAAGGTAGCAAAGAGAAGGCAGAGGCATTGAACAAATGCATCTGCTCTGTCTTTACTAAGGGAAAGGATGGACCAGTGCTGCAGGGGAGAATGCAGGGTGGGATGGAAGGGGTGGGTTATGGCTGAGAACAGAATAGTAGAAGATGGGGTTAGGAAGAGGATCATGTCCCTGAAGGTGAACAAGTTCACAGATCCAGATGGTATGCACCCAAGAGTGTTGAGGGAACTGGTGGCAGAACTGGTGGGTCTGCTGGCCGATCTGTTAAACTGTTTGTTAGATATAGGGGTGGTACCACAGGAGTGGAGAACAGCAATGTTGTGCCACTACACAGGTGTGGGCCTAGGGATGACCCTGGGAACTACATGAAGGTCAGTCTGACCTCCATTGTGAGTAAACTGATGGAGGTCATTCTGAAGGAATGGCTAGTCAGATACCTTGGAGCACATGGGCATCCAGGATGACAGACAACATGGGTTCATGTAAGGGAGATCCTGTCAAACCAACCTGATCAGATTCTTTGACCAGATAATGAAAGTGGCAGACAGGAGGCCAGGCAGTTGACATTTTATATCTGGATTTAGTAAGACATTCAACTTTGTGCCCCACAAGAGACTGATAAGGAAGATGGAGGACCTAGGGGCAGGAAGCAAATGCTATTTTTATTCTTTGGTTACTGGGTAAGGCCCATTAGGTAAATTAACAAGGTTGGTGGTGAACTGGCTCAGTGGTAGGATCCAAAGGGTGGTCGTGGGGGAGTGCTAAGCTATGAGGGCAGTTACCAGAGGGGTTCTGCAGGGGTCAATGCTAGTCCCAGTGTTGCTCAGGGTGTTCATTAATGATATTAGGGACAGTATTAAAAGCATAATCTGCCTCTTTACAGATGACGTCAAGCTCTGAGAGAGGGTGAACACAGATGAAGGGGTGCAGGGCCCAAAAGAAGACCTAGCAATGCTGGAAAGGTGGTCTGGAATATGACAAGTAGAGTTCATTTTACTAAGAAGTACAAGGTCATGCACATAGAGTAAGAGGAAAGAGCCCAAGGGCTGAGTAAAGTCGGGGGGGGGTCAATGTCATGGTATCACAGGAGGAAAAGGACTTGGGGATAGCCATTACCAGTGACCAGTGATCAAAAGCAGGCCAGGCACTGTAGAAAGGGCAGCAGCCAAGGCAAACAGAATTCTGGGCTGTGTTGCTAGAGGGTTCATGAGCAGACAAGAGGAGGTTATCCTGCCTCTATACTGATCCTTGATGTGGCTACATCTTGAGTATAGTGTGCAATACTGGAGTCCCCACATGAAGAATGATATCAGCCAGCTCGAGCCAGTTCAGAGGAGGTGACAAAAATGGTTCAGGGATAGCAGGTCAGGGCATGAGGACAGATTGAGCGAACTCGGCATGTACTCACTTGAGGAGAGGAGAAAGAAAGGGGACATTACTGAAATCTTCAATTACCTGATCAATATAAACAAGGTGGATACTGGGGACCTTTTTCCATCTTGGTAAAAACAAGACCACAATGTGACACTGCTACAAATTGGCAGGGGAAGATTCAAGAAGGAGATCAGTTTACAGAGTGGTTGGTGTCAGGGTGGAAGGAGATCCCATCAGAGATAATCATTCAGAAGACAGGTGGGAGGGGTTCACCAAAGGGTGGAGCAAGGTGAAGGGGAGGGTTAGGGTTGGCAAGAAAAGGGGTTGGCCCTCTGTAACGTGTGGATCAGGGGCTGTGAAATAAAGCAGACTACATTGACCAAACAGCCTTTTTCTGCTGGCTAAGTCATAACTTCATATACACATTTTTAAAGCTGTCATTTTTAGATATCTCAGAGGATGCCAGGGAGGAGGAACAGCTGGAATATGGTGGGCTCTGGAAGGGTAGGGGCAGTGAGTCAAGGGCACATTCCTCAAACAGTATCACTATGCAAATCCTACACTGCTCTGGTGAGCCAGGACTGCTGGTAGGAGGCACCAGTGGTTGTGACCCAGCTGGTGAGTCTTTCTTGACCCCTTCAGGAAGACCCATGCACTGGGACGATACATAGAGGTGTCAGCCCAGTTTTGACCTGTGATGACTGTTTTGGTAAAATAAATGAATTTTTTTCCACCACTTGTTTATTGGTGTGTGCCCAACTTCATTTCTTTCCTTTTAACTGTTTGTGTCTTGCTGGAGCGCCTTTAAGGAAGCTGATGTGTGCTTCTCTCTTGTTTGACTGCTTTAACTGAGGTGCTGCCTGTCAACGACAGGGGGCGGAAAGGGTTCTCTGCACCATGATTTTCCATGTTTTTTTTTTGTTTTACTTACTGTCAATCAAAATAATAAAAAAATAGTGTCCAATATTCAGATATTTCCTGACATAGTGAATGACACAATGCCCAAAGTACAACATCAATTTTCTATTACTGATTACGTAATTTAGTCAAAAGGGGGGCAGAGGTGACTATTTAATAGCTAATAAAGATGACAATCAAGATTCAAGACAAAATGTAATTGACCACTGATTAATTGATACAGTTAAGATATTGTTTGATAATCATTAAGGAGTGAAAGGATTTATCATCCATCACATATTTCCTGAAACAGTCTACCAAGGCCAACAGTTAAAGAGGAGACAATAAATTTAAGTCTTACCTAATACACACACATGTGAGAAGCAGAATTTATTGGGAATAAGAATTGTGCAACAGGGAATGGTCACAAAGGGCTACATAGCCTGCATCTATCTTATAGTGGGACTCTGGTGACCATGGGGATCACCAGTAAATCACCACCACTGGCATCAGCAGACCCCACTTAACCAACATTTCAAAATAAAACTGAATTTCAAGTGATTGTTTTCTTTATTAATAAGGAAATACTGTATGTGTGAAACTAAAACCCATGTCCTTTGTATTTCAGTTTTTCAGGATGCGATTCAAGTTCTGAAGTTATAATCCATTGCTTCAGACATCACCATTTACTGCTATGGAACTGATTATGATTGATGTCAAAAGCAGAGGATTGGGACTTAGTTTCTGAATCATGTCAGAGAAAATGAATTTTAAAAAATAAAAATCCTGATTTTTTTAGATTCTCTTTTATCTCCCTGTCTGGTGTTCAGGGATATACCCCATCTGTCTTAGTTACATAGCATCCAACCCCCAATACCCTGCTTTCCCTGAGGATTACCCCAGGCGACTGAGGCATTCCCCCCATGAGGCTGAAGGACTAATCTTGAGGGGAACTGGGATGCTAATCTGCAGAAAACTGCCCCAGATCAGCAGGTGTGGGGCCTGTGAGCATCCAAGCGGCCCAGCCTAGAAAGTTTTTCTTGTGCTTCTCCCTGCCCTGAAACTGGTGCCATCATTGGTCGTCACGGCACCAATGCCTGCTCAGCATGTGCGTGTGCTGTGATGACCAGCTCCAGCCTCTCCTTCCCACTCTACAGGCTTTTTTTGCTCACACCACCACCACCACCTGGGGTCACCCAGGTGGTGGTACTGCAGTGACACACACACACACTTTTCCCAACATTCTGACACCCAAGCAGATTTGCATGTATCCACTGGCTGTGTATATTCACAATCAGCATCATTTTGATTATTCATTGTTAAGTATATGAGAATGACATATCTGCATTTTGCTGCATGCTCCCCAGTATAAAGGATATGCTGAATCTCGGGGGGTTGGGGGTTCTATCCCAGACAGCAAACTTCCAGTAAATAAATGCAGTGGAACTTGTCTATTACGGACCCCTTCATGATACAATATATTAATATTAATTTGGTCATAATATGCAGGCTGCACATATACTTAAGAAGAGCTCCTGACACCGTTTATTTATTTATTTATTTAGCTTTTGTTTACCAGGTAAGTACACTAGACAAGTATTATGCCTATTTTCAGGAACGACCCGGGAGAATACAACATGAGGAACAACAGTCAAGGAGACATGGCAAGGAGTCAAGTTGAGACAACTTTGAAAAAATGTAACATTCAGGCATAAATGTAGCTTATATTTCATATTTTATTCAGTAACTTTCACCCTTATTTCCTTTTTACTGAGGGTATTTGCATGAATACAGTATTTCTGCCCTTTTGGCTCCAGCTGCCTGTCTACACCTGATGTCATAATTCTGTTTATGACATCAAAATATGGTGCTGTGGAGATAAATATGATGTCATAAACAGGGGATTGTGATGTTATACAATGTGTAGTAAATCAGCCAAAGTAGATATAGTCTAAGGGACAGGGATATTGTTTTCATGAGACTGTTGTTAGTAATAAATAAAATGGGGAATTAATTACTGAAAATATATGAAGTAATAAAAAAAATGGTATGGAGTTGAATATAAATCTTACTTTTTTCAATGTTTTCCTATTGCTGTCAGGGGCTCTTTAAGAAATTGCATTCTAGGCTACTAGAAATGCCCTTAATAGCATGACAGCCTTAATGAACAAATGTCCTTCCTTAATAGGAAAGTTTCAGTATTTTAGTAACAGAAACATTTTGAAGAATCCTTGCATGTGTGTCTGGATTTTCCCTTTGTATGCAGTATTCTACAGCCTTAAATCTTTCAGGCAGACCAGCAAAAGAGGTCTAATTTAATCATTCACAGTAAACATGGTTTAGTAGTTATCCTCTGTAGTTACAACTGTTGGGTGGCTGTCCACTTCTAGTCCTCACATTAGCCTAGTTTTATTTCTGTCACTCAGCAGACATAACAAATATCTGACTGCTTTTAATGGCTGATGTTTTCTGTAGTACTGCCTTTAATCACTATACATCTGCCCCCACAGGACCAAACCTTGGCTTAAAGTCTCCCCTCTTTGTTTATGTTGGAATGCCCAGGTTCATTCCAGACAGCAAGAGTAAAAATGTTAAAAATAAAACTGTACAAAGTGTTTAACAGTACTGGAAATAAAGTGTGTCTGTGTGATTGTGTGTGCATGCATGTGTCTGTCTGTATGCTACTGTGAAAAAAGGTCAGTTTTCAGCCACAAATCTATGGGTGTGCAGGGGTGGGAAGATGACACTGTACCTTTAAAAGTTACAGAACAGGTTTAATTAAATACTCTAATAGTGCACATGCATGCTAATGATAACTCTTACAGTATTGTACTGCAGAGCTATGTATGCAATAACTAGCACCAAACCACAAAAATGTTGTGGCAAGGTGATTGCATGTCCATGATCACCATTCTACTCTTATGTTGTAACTGTGGCACTGTTTGGTGGGATTTGAAACTAGCTCAGTGCTGTACATTTTTCCCCTTTTAAACAAACAGGCTCAAGTTTAACAGAAATGATAAAATGTTCATACAAATGTAGCATCCACAACAAAAACAGAAAACTTTGAACATTGGCAAATAACTTACAGGAATATGTAACAAAAAGTCGTTGGGGATTAAAATACATACATGAAGTTAGGATTGTAAGTACTGTACATGGAATATATACTTGGGGCAACACACTCTCCAGTCACAATACCACCACTACACCCATACTAATCATAAACTGCATTAGAGGTTTAACAATGCAGAGATTCAGCAACCAATGGGTGGCCTGTAGCAGAAGTGCCAGTGCTGCTCATTCAATTTGAAGCACTGCAGGCTACTCAAGCTATTATAGATCACACAGGATTCTTGGCTTAACATCAGAAACATTTTTAAAAGAAGGGGGACAGGTCCAATCAGTTCTACTGGAAATAAATATATTAACAGAAAGAAGAAGAAGAAGAAGCAACAGAAAAAGAAGGAAAAGAAGAATAATTAGCCCTTTTTACACACATTGTATTCACGAATGCTTATGCACTGTGTATGTGTGGTGCATAGGCATGCCCTCAACCAAGTGCTGTGCAGTGGGGTACAGCGGACCCACCACAGCATTCAAGACAGGCACATTAGTGCCTTGTGCACCAGATCCCTTGGCTGCCCATGCAGCTATGTGCCATGGGCAGTCTGACGGCATGCCGGGGGGGGGCGTGCCTGCACTCCACGAAATTCACAAAGGCACAGAAGTGGGGCAGCATGCTGGACCAGGAGGCACAAGTTATGTGATGGGGGACCAGCTGTAACTGTTATGCGCCCCCCACAATGGACCCGTGCCACTGGAGTGGGCACCAGGACCAAGCCACACTGCTGCCCCAGCCCACCGGGCTGCCAGGGAGGGCTGGGGGCAGCCATTCAGACAGTCAACCATCCGAAGGTGTAATAACATCATAACTGGGGGGAGATTATGTTTTGAAGGGCACCTAGAACTTATAATCATGTGCTACTGTTCAAAGGGCAAGTAATGCTTAAAGGGCACAAGTGCCAAATAGTGTGGGGGGGCCTCAAGCACCCCCGCACCCATTGGTTCCTACACCCATGCACCCATTGGACCTCAATTCCCTGGGTCCATGCCTTCCCAGGATCCCATGCACACATGCAGCAGGGGATCCACTACAGGACCCAGGCTGGGTATCCCATTGGATGCCCACCTGAGCCCCGTGATCCACCCCCACACAGCTGCGATACACCCCTGACCATCTGCATGCCAGGGGGTGTGTCCACAGACAGGTGCCCTGTGGGTGCTTGTGGTTGTGAATGCCACACACTCTGCACCTGTCCAGGGCTACGTAGCTATATGGGTGTTATTCATAGGTTTCATAGGTTTGTACTGAGCTTAAATAACCTTTCATCCTTAATGCTCACTATTCATTTGTTAATATTTGATATTAATTTAAAATTTACCCTGTCTGAATACCTCATCCAATTTTTATTTAAAAGACTCAATCAATGGACTGCCTACCATCTCCTCAGGTAAACCATTTCATTTGGCTACTACTCCTTGGTTGAACCGCATTTTGCACCTCCATGTCCTACAGTTCTCATTCTATAGCCACAGTGTATGGGCTCTGGTATAAAAGGGTTTTTATCTATATTCCAGACCTAGCATTTCCCACAGATCTTGGCTGTCCAGCGCCTTAAATAGTAAACACATGTCCCCCCTCCTTCTCCTGTACTCTAGAGGGAACAGGTCCAATTCTAGCAGTCTGGTATTGTATTCTTGACATTTCATGCCATTTATATAGCATGTGGCTCGTTTTTGTACTCTTTCACTCTTACAGACTTCATTTTGATGATATGGAGACCATAGCTGGGCTCCATATTCAAGGATAGGCCTCACCAGGGAGCTATATAGTGGAATTATTACCTGCTTTTCCCAACTAGCTATGTGCTTTAAGATGCAATTTAACACATCATTTGCTTTTCCGCTTATGTTGTTACAGTGGGTCTTAAACTGTAGGTCCTCAGTGATAGTTATATCCAAGTCCCTCTCCTCTGATACAATTCTTAGTGTAGTATTACCTAAACAATAAGCTTGGTGTGAGTTATTTTTACCCAGGTGCATAACTGTGCATTTATCTGGATTGAGTGGAAGTTTATACTTGCTGCACCACTCATGTATATAATTTAAGGCCTCCTGCAAGGATTTCTGATTACCCTGTTGTTTAATTTCCACACCAAATCTGCAGTTGTCAGCAAACTTGATAAGCCATACTTTGTTATGTTCAAAAGTGAGTGATGCTATGTAGATGTTAAATAGATATGGCCCCAACACTGAGCCCTGTGGGACACCGCTTCTCACTCTTGACCATTCTGATGAGGCCCCCCTGACACTTACTCTTTGTCTTCTTTCAGTAAGCCACGATTGTATCGAGGCAACTAAGTTTTCATGCATGTCCAAACCCTTTAGTGATTGAATTAATTCCTGATGGGGTATTTTATCAAATGCTTTAGTGAAATCTAAAAATACAATATCCTCTGGTATTCCTCCATCTAAGCTTTTGCTGACTTTATTGTAAAATTCCAAGGTGTTAGTCTGACAAGATCTCCCCTTTGTAAAACCATGTTGAGTTTTATCATTTAGTTGTTTTGAGGCCATATAGTCCACTATGGGACAGACATTCAAAACTTTGCACAGGGCAAAAACTGTTTGCGCAGGTTTAGCACAGGATTAGCACAGGTCTGCTATATTCAAAAGGCCAAATAGCGAGGGCAAACTGTAATTAGCACTGGGCAAAATCATAATGTATGCAAGGGGCAAACTGAGGGGGTGTGTACATGAATACAAGCGCAATGCTATATTCAGCTACTAGCGCTGCACAAAGTGGTTTTGCGTGACTTAGAGTGACACATAGCGCAGTGCACATTACCGCCCAGGAAAAGTTTGTCTTAATCCTGGGCAATCAGCTTTGGGCAGTGTTTGCGTGGCTTTGCACGACCCTAACAAATAAATATGACACATAGACAAAGCCAAACATAGAGGAAACATGCTGCTAACTGATGGCATCACAATGATACCATCATCTGCCACCAGTTCCAGCCATGCCACGCAGTAAGTGGTGACCCTGCCACCAGTGGACAGCATGGCAGTGTGGCCATACAGCACACACCTGCAGACCACTCTTCTGTGGACACCAACAGATGCCAGCACACATATGCAGCACTGTGGGCATGGAGGAAGTTGAGGGGAGAGTGTATGGATGGCCAGGCTGTGCCACAGACCAGGTGTGGCCACAAGGCTGGGACACATCATGCAGTGCACATGGGCCAGTATTGGGAATACCTCATCACCAGTGTGCCTTTCTGATAATATATGCCCCCCCCAGGCACATACCGCACAGCTGTACAACTGCCACAGCACACAAAGCCGGACATGTATATGTCTCTGTGAGCATCCCATGCCAGAGGTGCAGCATCTGTGGGTCACACAACAGCGTAACAGTAATGTCCACTGTCAGTAAACACCTGCAGGTTGGGCCTCTCACTGTGTATAGTGCAGTCATCATCACTGCCCTACACACCATAGGCATTGCTGTGTCCACACACTACTGGCCCCTTGCTCTGTAGTGTCTGCTGTGCACTGCAGCATGACCTACAGTGTGACTGTTGCATGCAGCACCACCACCATCTGTGCCTATGCTGTGTTGTCCCAGTACAGCTGCAGGCAGCAGCGCATGTGAAAGTACAGTGTTCAAAACTGTATAATATTCCCCAAACTGTTTGCGCAGCACTAACACATTTGCGCGGGTTTAGCACAGGGCTAAACCGTTAGCCCGATGCAAACTGCATGCAAGTCAGGGCATAATGAGATGCTAATCTGGATGTTTGCCCAGAGACTACCTAAGTAGGCTCATTTGCATGTCACTTTTTAATATGGCAAAGTTTAGTGCCGGGCAAATGTGTTTGCACCGGGCTAACAGTTTAGCCCTGCGCTAAACCCACGCAAACGTGTTAGCACTGCGCAAACAGTTCAGGGAATATTTTACAGTTTTACACACTGTATTTTCACATATGCTACTGCCTGCAGCTGTACTGGGTCCACACATTTGCTGGCACACACATTGGCCACATAGTTCATCTCTACCTACCTTCATATCGCTGTGCACTGTGTTGCTGTTGTGGTTTGCACTTCCTGGTTACCATATTCAGAGCTGTCTTATTCCAGGGCTAAGTTTGCCATGTACTCCCAGCCCAGTTTGTCCGGCCTCATTCCCATGCTATATTCAGAATCTGTTTGCCCTGGGCTATTCCTTTTGAATATGGCTTGCTTTGTCCTCCGGGCTAAGTTTGCCCACTGGGTAGTGCTAATTTAGCCCTGGGGCAAAGTTTTGAATATCTGGCCCTATGTATTCTTTGATAATTCCTTCTAATATCTTGCAGAAAGAGTTTGTCAGGCTTACTGGCCTATAATTTGTAGTACTTTTTTGTCCCCTTTTTTAAACAGTGGTATCACTATGGCTTCTCTCCAGGAGTTAACTACCTCACCTTTGTCAAGAGAGCATTGAAAGAGGTGCTGTACAGGTGGTGCTAATTCTTCTGCTAGCTCGTTTAACATTTTTGGATGTGTCCCCTCTGGACCCGGAGATTTGTTTGAATTTAATTTGCTAATTCTACTTTTTACATCTTCAACCTTTAGTTGTATAAGGATCTTTGAAACGTTATTGTTTTTTAACTCAGGAATTCCCTGGCTATTAGAACGGCTGGACACTGAAGTAAAGTATTTATTATGAATATCTGCCATCTCTTTATTGTTTATAGTTATACCATCTGGACTTAAAAGAGGAGCCGTTGTGTTACCAGCTTTTTTATTGTTATTTATATAAGCATAAAAAGACTTGTAGTTGTGTTTTGTTTTATCTGCCAGCCTGAGCTCATATTGTGCCTTTGCTTTCTTTATTTCCTTTTAACTAACTTGGCAGCTTGTGAGATCCATTTACATTAATGTTTAAATTTTTCCTATACTTAATATACATTTTTCTTTGCTCTTACATACAACCTAGACAGAATAGAGCTGTTTTTCCAAAACTTTCAGGGTGGAAGCGGCCTATGCCAAGGTAGTGCCTTTCAAAAATGTTGTGAAAAAATGTTAAACAGTTCCAGAGTTATAAGGATTTTAATTTATTTGTATTTTTTTTGTTAGCATGCTCTTAGATTTTTGGATAAGTCTCTGCTAAGGCCTGAAAAAATTAGGGTCGTGAGAGCTTTTTGCTTTCTTATCACTTACTTCTCACAGCCTGAAAAATAGTTTTTTGGTTCATGATGGCTGTCATCTTGTTTTTTCCTCCAAACTGGATCCATGTTGAGCCAGAAGTTGGTGTGTATGTCTTGCACCTGTGGCTGAAGAGGTGGAGGACTCTCGGGGGCCTGTGCTTCTGCAGATACATGTACTACTGCAAATTTGGTATCATGGATTTTGTGGAGTCTGCGCTTCTGCAGCCAGAGGTCAGTCTGTATGTCTTACACCTGCAGCTGCAGAATTGCAGCCCCATCAATTGTGTGTATGTCTTTCAGTGTCCATGAGTACCTGAGGCTACAGAAGCACAGGCCCCCCCCACAAAAAAATTCTAATTTGGATACTATGGATTTTTATCTGGCTGCAGGAGAATGTGCTTCTGTACATAGAAGAATTGTTGTAATGGGAATTTATATCTGCAGTGACAAGTGAGCATGTATGTCTTGCAGTGTGCATGCCACAGATACAAATCCATAAAGGTAGCAGATCAGTGCTACTTCATTTGTGTCATCTTGAAACAGTTGTATGTTTGTCATCCCAGATGATGGCTGTCCATAGGTTTTTGTGTGGTCTTGTCCTTTTACTCTTTGAGGGGAGGTGGTGGGGAGTTAGTGTTGGAAACCCTAACACCACATTTCCCTACTTTTGTTACATTAAGTTGAACACTAACTAGTACATTAACACAGTTTTTTGTGAAGAATATATAAGTATGGTGCATGCCCAGTAACGCAAGTATAGTTATGGTTACGGTTTCGATGTTAAACCCCAATTTTGCACCTTAATAACTTTGGTGGTGTTTGATGAAATTACCCAACATTTGTCATGCATAGTCCAGGTGGTAAGTACTTGAGACGTAGGAAGTTTCATGATGGGTGCTTATTCAGATTCTGAGATCTGGATGGGTTGCTAATACAGAAAACCATCACTTTTGGCCCTTTTTTGCTGTCCTTTTTTTTTTGTTTTGCTCTAACCTTCAGCCTATATGGTACAGCATTTTGTTCCAAAACATTCAGAGCTGAAGGGGCTTATGCCACAGGTGTGCCTTTTGAAGGTTTCATGACAAAATATTAATAGGCTCCAGAGTTATAAAGTTTTAAAATTTGGCTTCTGAGTATACTTAGTAGGGTTTAAGCCTAACCCTCTGGGGCCTGTGTTTCTGCAGTCACAGCTGTAAGGCATACAAACTAGGTCTGTCTACAGAAGCATAGGCCTTTGTGGGACCTGAACTTTTACTGCTACACACAGAAATCCATAATACCAAAATTCCACCAGTACTTCTCTCTGGAAAGTGCAGACCCCTGTGGTGCCAGTACTTCTGCAGACACAGGTAGTCATACTTACCATAAAGCATACACACACATTTGTGGCTGCCACTGGAGCCTCCGCTTATGCAGCCATAGAAACAAATCCACAAAGGTAAGCACTTCAGTACTACTGCATTTGTGTTATCTGGAAAAAGTTGTATATTTTTTGTCTTACCTGATGATGGCTCTCTCTGGCTGCTGGTGTGGTCCTGTCCTTTTGCTGCTTCGGGGTATAGGGAGTTAGGGTTTGAAACCCTAACACCACAGTTCCTTACTTTTGTGGCATTAAGCTGAACCCTAACTGCCACATTAACACAGTTGTTTTGCAATGAACATGGACACAAAAGCCTTTGCATAAATCTGTTTATCTGAGCTACTACATGTATAAATCTAAACTCTTAGATTTATACATATGGTAAACTCATCATCACCATCATCATGAATTTATATGTATAGTAAACTCACCACCAGTAAAACTCACTCCTCCCCAACAGTTGACTGGCACAACTTCTTCCATTTTCATTTCTACATGTATTTTCCAGTAAATAGATGTCCTTTACACAGCTCCATAAAAATCTCCAAAACTATATTACACAGAAAGGAAAAACATCTCCTCTAAGCACTTTCCCACTGTCCTATTGTACCACACAAAATATCACATTTCCTTTTACTCTTATTGAAACTTTTCTTTTTCCCCTTCTAATTCAAACTGCAACCTGATCCAAAGCAACTGTTATACTTTCACTTTCCCCGCCACCTGCCTGCCTGTCTGCTTCTCCATGAGCATTTGCTCTCTCACTTACCTGCACCTTTACCTTTCAGTAACTTCAACTGAGCTTCAAAAAGTCCAGAAAGCATTTAACATTTCTGAAATACCTTGTTCTTTATTTTTTTACTGTCTCCCTTCAGCTCATCTCCTCTCACAGTTCCAGCTCCTACTCACTATGTTCTCTCTTCTTCCACTGTGCTCGCTCCAGGTCCCACTCACTCCAGCCTGGTATTAACTACTTAAAAAAAACTCTGCTTACATTTTAAATCAAAAACAGACACACAAAATTAATTCAGCAGCCCTTTTCAAAGTTAAATAGAAGCTCTTCATATACTCGGATCACAGGCAGCATGCGCTCTCACTAAGAGGTGCCATCATTTTTTCAGTGAATTATTCATAAAAGCAGAAAATCACCAATTGCACAACACGTTGTGGGAGGCAGGAGCTTCGGGACATGACTGTGACTTTAGCAACCACACAATAAAGTGGAAGTTCACTAGTTATGTCACAAAAAGTCCTTTAATATTTATTAAAAAAAAAAGAAAGAAAAGAGAACTCTAACTTCACTGTTATTAATAGCCCCTACAGCATAAATGAAACAAGCAAGGATGCGCTTGTGTGATGATACCGATTTATCTGTACTCGTGCTGCTTCACCTCAGCTCATGGTGTATGCCACTCATGAGGTCAAACAGCACTTGTATAGAAAAATCAGGTATCTCGCAGCTCATCCCTGCATATCTCTTACAATAGGGGCACAGTAGTGCCCCCTATAGTTAGGGTTAAGTAGGCTGTTTAAGGTTAATGTTAATTTAATGTCAGTTAAGAATGGGGATAAAACCTTTTATAGGTACATTAGGGAGCATAGAAAGGTTAAGGGAGGGGTAGTGAAGATTAATAAAGGAGAGGGGAGGTGGGCAGAGGGAGACAGTGAAAAAGGCAGAGATACTGAATGAATACTTTTGCTCAGTATTCACAAAAGAAGAAGAAGAGGAGTTACCTAAACCAAACAATAGAGGCACTCTGGGCAAGGGGGTTGACACCAGTCCATTTACAGAAGAAAGAGTCCTGAAAGAAGTAAAACTCAAGGTAGACAAAGCAATGGGGCCTGACAGGATTCACCCCAGAATCCTAAAAGAACTAAGGGGGGGACCTAGTGACACCACTTACCACCCTTTTTAACAAATCATGGGAGGATGGGGTGGTACCTGAGGACTGGAGGAGGGTGGATGTGATTCCCCTTCACAAAAGGGGGAGCAAGGCAGAAGCAGGAATCTACAGACCTGTTAGTTTGACCTCAATGGTAGGGAAAATGATGGAATCATTTCTGAAAGAAAGAATTGTTGAGTACCTAGAGGCCAGTGGGGCACAGAACCCAAGGCAGCATGGATTCACAGCAGGAAGGTCATGTCAGATGAATCTAATCAATTTCTTTGACTGGGTGACCAAAGTAATAGACCAGGGAGGGGCTGTAGATATGGCCTACCTAGGCTTTAGCATGGCATTTGACACAGTCCCGACCAAAAGATTAATAATCAAGTTAGCCAGCCTGGGAGTGGGTCCCAGGGTGGTAGCCTGGGTAGCAAACTGGCTGCACAACAGGACACAGAAGGTAATAGTAAATGGAACTCACTCCGAAGAACAGGGGGTTACTAGTTGAGTACCTCAGGGTTCAGTACTGGGTCCAGTCCTCTTTAATGTCTTTATAGGTGACATTGCATAGGGTCTGGAAGGAAAGGTATACCTCTTTGCAGATGACACAAAGATCTGTAACAGAGTTGATACACAAGGGGGGTGGAAAGGATGAGAAGGGACTTGGCAAGGTTGGAGGAATGGTCAGACATATGGCAACTTAGATTCAATGCAAAGAAGTGCAAAGTAATGCACCTGGGAAACAAAAACCCAGAAGAAGAGTACACAATGGCAGGGGAGATACTAGCAACAACAATAATGGAAAGGGACCTGGGGGTAGTCATATCAGATGACCTAAAGGTGGGCAAGCAATGTAAATGGTCAGTAAGGAGAGCCGGGGGGATACTGGGATGCATAGGGAGAGGCATCACAGGTAGAAAAAGGGAAGTGGTTATCCCTCTGTACAGACAGTTGGTGAGACCCCATCTGGAGTACTGCGTGCAGTTTTTGAGACCCCATCTTCGCAAGGACATAGACTGGATGGAGGTAGTCCAGAGGAGGGCAACTAAAATGGTGCATGGTCTGCATCAGAAACCATATGAAGAGAGACTGAGAGAGCTTAATATGCATACTTTTGACAAAAGGAGAGACGGGGGACATGATAGAAACTTTCAAGTACCTCAAGAGAATCAACAAAGTCCAGGAGGGTAGCATCTTTCAGAAAAAGAGATGTGCAAGAACAAGGGGGCACAATTTAAAGATAGAGGGGGAACGACTCAGGGGTAATATGAGGAAATTGTTTTTCATGGAGAGAGTGGTGGATGCATGGAATCACCTTCCTTGGGAGGTTGTGGGGTCTAAAACAGTGGGGGAATTCAAACATGGATGGGACAGACATAAGGCAATTATATGGGGGGGGTAGGAGGAAGTAGGCTGTTGGTTAACTAGAATCTATAGCTTAGTCCAATAGGTAGGGAACTGGGCAGACTGGGTGGGCCAAGTGGTCCTTATCTGCCTTCAAAGTCTGTTTCTATGTTAAACTCCAGTTTTTGCACCTCAATAACTTTGGCATCATTTGGCAAAATAACACAAAATTTGTCAAGCATGGTCAGACTGTCAGAGTCTCAGGACATGAAAGTTTTATGATGGCATCTTGTTTGGTTTTCAAGATACGAAACACCAAAAAATGGCAAAAAAACTTTTGGGGTTTTCTTATACTTAGCATCACATTTCATTTTGCTCTCACCTACAGCCTAACCCATCTGGAATTTTTTCATGACATTTTCAGGGTTGAAGGGGCCTGTGCCAAGGGTGTGCCTTTCAAAAAGAGTTCCAGTCTTGTATGGATTTTTTGGGATAATCAATAATGAGTGCACACAGGGTAGTGGTGCTCTGAAACCAAACGAAATTCGACTTAGCACAGGTTTCGGCACTCACAACCTCAAAAAATGGGACGCCGCCACAATGATAAAATTTAAAAAATAATTTATTAATAAAGAAAGTCCATCAGCATCCTGCCTGACGCAGTTCAGACACTCAGGTCCTTTATTAAAGGACTTTGATAAAGGACCCGAGTGTCTGAAACGCGTCAGGCAGGATGTTGATGGACTTTCTTTGTTAATAAATGAATTTTTAATCTTTATCATCATGGTGGCATCCCATTGTTTGAGGTTGTGAGTGCCAAAACCTGTGCTATGTCATTTTTTGGGCTGACCAACAAATGCTAAGAGCAAAAAAAAAAAAATCATGATTGCTTGTTTTCATGATTTACTTGTCGTGTGGGAAAAAGTACCAATCATGACAGTCGCCACCTTTTTTTTTTTTTTTCAACTCGCAAACACTGAAAATACGATATATTTCAAAAAACAAACACTGAACCTAGGTAAACAGGACCCGTTAGCTAGATTCTGATATTTGTTATTTGAAAGTTGCATCCTGGCCTCTATGCTACGCTATACTATGTTGATTTTATGCTGGTCCTAAGCTTAGCCCTACACTACTTGTGGTGGTCCATAGAGCTCCATCAATGCCATAAAGCCTTTGTTATTGTGTTTCTGTTCACTGTATGGACATATCTCTTTTATAGAATATAGGTAATGCAATCTGTGGGGGATGGTTATTGCACTGTGTTGATTCACGAGTGGGCTGATCCTGTGGGGAGCTGGGGTGGTATTGCATCCCAGGAGGCTGTACCATACTTACAGCAGTCCCACTTAATGTTTTCCACTGAATGTAAGAGCCAAGCAGTCTACTTAAAACCTTGGATATGAACCCCCAAACAGGAGTTTGTCAGCCCAGGCCCCTAAACATTGTTTGAGCCTATGAGGCAGGAGTAATACATGGCAACATCCATAGTGACCCTGTAACACATAAATGAAATTAAATCAGTCTCCTTTGTCCCCCAACATCTCCTTTCCACACCTCATGACCCAAAAATGAGATTAAAATCAACCTCCAGTGCCCCCCATCTGCATGCCATTTGCTCCCCATCTTCATGCAGCTAGTGCAGCACACATCACTTCCTCACAGTGAAAGTGAACAGTGAACTCCATTGTGGCTAGGAAGGGGGAAGGGAGTGGCATGCACTATCAGCATAAGGATGACGTGGTGACAGCATGCAGTGTTGGACTCGTGGGCAGAACCCAGGGCATCAGAGATAGATTTGGTCTTAGGCTTTAGTGGTGATGATGACAGATTAGTCAATGGGTTTGATCAGGAAATAGGGTGGATGGCTAAAGGCAGCTGGGGGGGGTGTAGCATGGTGGTTTTTATAGTATTTATAGACCTCAAGGGGCTGGGTGAGGTACAGGTGATGGTTAAGAGGTCTCAGGGAGATGGATGAAAGGGGCCACTAAAGGACATGGAAAGATGATTCTAACCTTTTTTGTGGATCTCAGGTGGGATAGGGGTGTTTGATACAGCAGGAAGAACAGGAAGGGAAACACCCAAAATGAATACAAACCCTAGGTGGCTTTGCCAAATTGTTGGTGCCTAAAGAAGAGTTCTTACAAATACTGAAAAGAAACTAAATACCAAACCCTATTTACTATATATCCTTAAGAGTGCCTCTACATTGTACAAGTTAGCCTTTATGCATTATGTGCCCCATCCCAAAAAAATAAAACTTGGTCTAGTGACTTTGGACCCTTTTCAAGCAGTAGGAACATGCATTAATTTTTTTTTTTCATTATACACTTAGATTTTTTTTTCATTCCCTGCTCTTTTGATGTGTACAGTTTAATGATGAGCACAACACCTGCTTTTAGAGCTGATTGCATGTGCAGTACTTAGATGAAAGTACTTTGGGTTTGCAGTATGTCTTTTATCATTTAGGAAATTGTTCTCATTAGATGTGATCATTTTGCTCTTTCCACTGTATCTGTTTTACATTTCATTCATCATCTTGCTGCCAATTCCAGATTTTCTAGAGCTGATATTGCTGAACTCGTGCCAGTTTGAATACTTACACAATGTGTAATCTTCTGCATTCCAATCTTGGCTGCTACTAGTTGAACTGATTGCACTTTCTTTTACTTCAGGGAGTAACTAAAATTCCTCTCAAGTCTTTGGTGCAGTAACTGTATTCTCTAACCAAAGGTCTGACTGCATTGCCACATACTGTACTGTATGACCCCTTTCTTCTTCTGTTATAACCAGGAAATAAATAAAATGAGATTGACACAGCATATCAATGGGGTCACAGAAACCCCCAAACCTTAACTCCAATTGCCAAAATTGGTTTTAAATACATTTGTGTTGGAAAGATGGATTTAGCACAGTCTGTAAACAAAGGGGATAAGGCATTGTACAGGCACATCAGTGAAAGAAGAAAACGGAGTTGTGAGGCTCAAATGGGAGAAGGAGAAATGTAAGGAGGGGGATCTGGACAAGGCAAAAATACAGAACAAATACTTCTGCTCAGTATTCACTAAGGAGGGTGAGGGTCAAGGACCACAGTTGGGTTGTAGAGGCAATGTGGGGGGAGAGGTGGACACCAGTCCATTCACAGTGGAGAGAGTTCTGGAAGAACTCACAAAGCTAAAGGTGGATAAGGGGCCAGACAGCATCCACCTGAGGATATTAAAGGAGCTGTGAAGGGAATTAGCAGCGCCTCTGGAGACCCTGTTCACAGACTCACTCAACACGGGTCTCATTCCAGAAGACTGGAGGAGGGCACATGTAGTCCCACAGCACAAAAGCAGCAGTGGTGGGGAACTACAGGTCAGTCTGCCTCATCTCAGTGGTGGGAAAGATCATGGAGACATTGCTTAAAGAAAAGATAGTGGCACATCTGGAATCCAGCGGTGCTCATTTTCTAAGGCAATATGGGTTCACAGCAGGAAGGTCATGTCAAATGAATTTAATAGATTTTTTTGATTGGGTGACTAGGGAATTAAATCAGGGAGGGGTGGTAGATGTTGCCTACATAGATTTCAGCAAAGTCTTCGACGCCATCCTGCATAAAAAGCTGATTAACAAGATGGGTAGTCTGGGCATGGGACACAAGGTGGTGAACTGGGTTAGGAACTGGTTAACAGACAGAAGACAGAGGGTGGTGGTAAATGGGGTACAATCTGGGGAGAGGGGGTGACCAGTGGGGTACCACAGGGATCAGTACTAGGACCAATCCTGTTCGGTGTCTTTATTAGTGACATTGCAGAGGGACTGGAAGGAAAGGTCTGCCTGTTTGCAGATGACACCAAGATCTGCAACAGGGTGGATACTCCAGAAGGGTTGCAGACAAATGAAGAGGGGCCTGGAGAAGCTTGAAAGATGGTCAGAGATGGGGCAACTGAGGTTCAATGGAAAGAGGTGCAAAATAATGCATCTGGATAGTTGGGAGAGCTACAGGTTGGGGAGGGGAGGAGCTGACTGTTACCAAAGAGGAAAGGGAACTAGGGGTCATCATTTCTGAGTACCTTAAGGTATCAAAGAAGTGCACAAAGGTGGCAGGGAGGGCCAGTGGCATGCTGGGGTGCTGCTTTGCCCTTGACTGTCCCCCTACTACTCACCACTGTGTCCTCTACTGGTCCCAAAATCTCCCCTCACTTCAGGGTAGGCACCTCACACACTGTACTACCTTCACAGCCAAATTGTGGGGACAGTCCCTCCCCTCTTATCTTGCCTCAATTCTCTCACCCTCTACCCCCCCAAGGTGTGCGCTCAGAAAAAATGACTCATATCTCCTGTACGTTCCACTCATAGCCACATCGACAGGCCAGTCAGCCTTCACATATCGCATGCCCAAACTTTGGAACTTACTGCTGCTGGCTATTTGACAGACCACCCCTAGGCATACCCTCGACTCACTTCTCCCCCATCTGCACATGTCCCCATGTCATCTCTAGGTGCTAATAGCCTCCAGGCCTTTATGTAAACCCCTGCATGTGATCACGTATCTGCATCTCTTCCATTGGCATTCCACCTCATACCACTGCTGGGGGTCTGCACTTAATCCATGTTTTGCTCTTGATGTTGTTTGTAAGTATGGACAATACACAACTATGCATTGTAATGCTCTTAATCCATGTATGATTATGACTTTGCTTTTAACTCATGGTCAATTAGTCACTGTGCATGTTCTCCTTTTCCCCATGCCCCCAGGTTGCATCTGAAATCGAGCAATTGTCTGCTCAGCATGCCTTCCTGGTAAAACCTTTAAATAAATAAATAGGCAGGGGTATTGTGACAGATACTTCCATATACCAGGCAAATCTAATTTTTTTTTAAGTCTGTTGCAATAGCCCTTTTTACTCTCCTCCTTTCTTGCTGTAACTCCTCATCTTTCTTTCCATGTTATATAGGCAGGCCACCTATATAACGTTCTTTCTATCCCTTAAGTATTCTTGCCCTGGTATATGAAGATCTGCACAGCCCTTTCTTTGGTTGCCCCCCTCCCCCTCCGTTTCAGAACCTTCCTAATGTGAGGTATGCAGAAATACAATAGTTGTTTAAAATGAGTATTTCATTTCATTTGAATATGGGAATTATAAGCACTTATTTATATCCATGGTGTGGGTCCTGTAATGACCCCTTTATGTATGCAAACCCTCGCATGGTCTTGGTTTGCGTCCCTTTTAGCGTTAGGTACCCCAACCCCGGTCCCCTCCTTATACATATATGGAGTAAGTCAGAGCTGCTTTCCAGGCTAGTTGTTCTGTGGCAATAATGTAATTTCAGCCCCAAATGTTTTCAAAGCAACTGCAAGGCAGAACTAGCCTGTATAAGTTAGAATGGCGACTTCTCGATCGTGCGAGCAGCCTGTGTGGTGGAAACCGCCCTCTTTATCTGGTCAAATACACTGAATGCCGCTTTAGAAGTGTTCCTGCCTCCCGAGTTTCCCAAACACTGAATATCTCAATTTTGTGCATATAAAACCCCTTTAAAGTGCCTTTCAACCTGTTTGCAGTTAAGAAGAGGTCTTTCTGGTTTGGAACTCATTCTAAATGGCAGCAGTAACGCGCAAAGCGCTTCATATTGAGTAAATAAATAAATGGCCTGCATTTTATATTATTTGCAGCGTACAAAAAGGAATTCATTTAGTAGAGACTACAAAATTACTATTTCATAACCTAAACAAGCTACAAAAATGAAAGAAGGCCCTCAAAAACGAGTTGTACAACACTGTGGTTTGTTTGGCCTTAACCCCCCCCCCCATTCTCTGTTAAACAAAGGTTAAACAAAAGTGCTTCTTTTGTGTTTTTACTTTAGTTAAAATGCTTCTAAAAAGTGGATTGAATGCCTTTAATTCATTCTTTTGGAGAAATGTATAAAACAAACAAATGTTTCCCTCATAGAAGGTTACCTGCTTCTCTGTGTGGAGTCTCACTTCCTATTCTGTACTATACAGCTGGCCGGCTGGTCACCTCCCATATTGAAAGACACAGTACTAGGAGGTGGAGTTACTCCTGCATTGTCTGAAACTACATTTTTATTAACCAGTTGTTGTTTCTATATAGTGATGTTGACAACATTACAACTTAAAAGGAAATGTTATTCTGTGCTCAGAAATGAAAATAGACTTATTCTGTTGTTTAAAGATAATTTTGAAAGGCATAGGGTGGAGTTAAACAAGTCACATGTTCCCCTTTTGGTATATAAGCCTTGGCTTTATTCAGTTCTGTAGATAGCCTGGTGGGGCTACAGAAGTACTCTGACCCCAGCAAGATGGTCACTTGGTCCTTCTAGTGTCTGAGATGCTGCTTGGAAACTTATGTTTATTTTGAAGAAGTTTTATGTTATTTATTTTTGTCGTCTGAAGTTCGCAGTAATTGTTCAGCTTCAATAAAATCTTTGCTTCTGAATATCTACAACTATGAAACAGCGTCCTCCTTAAAAACCCACGCCTCAGAGGTATCACTAGCAGGTGGGAGGTAGTGATGCCATTGTATAAAACATTAGTAAGGCCTCACCTGGAGTACTGCGTGCAGTTCTGGAGGCCACACCTGAGCAAGGAATAGATAAGGTGGAAACTATCAGGAAGCAGGGGAACAAAGATGGTGCAGGGCTTGCACCACAAAACATATGAGGAGAGACTAAGGGACCTCAATATGTACTTACTGGAGGAGAGGAGACGGTGAGGGGACATGATTGAAACTTTCAAGTACCTCAAGGGCATAAACAAGGTGCAGGTGGGGGACCTTTTCCAATGTAGAAAAAGTACTAGAACAAGGAGGCACAATGTGAAATTGGAAGGGGATAGATTAAGAGGTAGTGTGAGAAAGTTTTTCTACACAGAAAGGGTAGTTGATGCTATGAATAGTCTGCCACAGGAGGTAGTTGGGGCAAGCATGGTGGGGGAGGCTTAAGCATGTCTGGGACAGTCACAAGGGAAGCTTGAGAGGGGAGGGAGTGATGAAAAGACATTGATCACCTAGGGTCAGTGACCACATACAATGTATAGGGCCTACGGGCAGACTGGATGGGTCTAGTGGTCCTTATCTGCCAACAATTTCTATGTTTCTATGATGTGAATAAACATCAAACACTTAATCTATATTTATTTAGGTGTCTTAAAGAGCACACTGCAAAAATAAGGCTTGGTTAAGTTGGTATTTATCAGTAATGGAATCCAAAAGTAGTTTCATGGCTGTTAAAGAAGCAGGAGGAGACAATCTTCACATTTGTGTTCACAATAAGACTCTTTTTTTTTTTTTAATCCCATCCTAACAATTGCAGCCACTCCAGTTCCACCCTTAGTCTGGGTGGAATGGTGGGTCCCTGGCTGCCTCCACACCTAGCACCAGTGATGGTCTGTGATTCATAGTCTATCAGGTGACTTATGTAGAAATGCTTAGGCAAGGTAATTGGAATGATTCATAGCATGAGTGGTCAAAGCCCTGAGGAGGATTGTAAGAACGTTGTTAAAGGAGTGAATACACCTTTGAATGGTTGTGAAATGTAGATTTGGTGTACACTCTATTTGTCCCTGGTACAAGGACTACTGCCCTTTCAAGGTGCCATGAAGAAGCAGGAACACCCTTTGGGGGGGGGGTCCATCCGATACAAGTACCACAGGGACAAAGTCCCCTTAGACCAAAGCTACTATAGGGAAAAAGGCCCAAAAGCAACAAAGTCTGGTCAGAGCCACAAAATGCTGCTAATGCATTAATGTGATAAGAGATTTATTTTTTTCAAAGATTTTATGAGGAAAGACATACTGAGCTAGTGACAGTTCATTTTCAGATGCGTCCTGGGGGCAGGGAAAAGGGAAAAAGATAAGAGATACAAAAAGATAGAATATAAAGATCATAGAAATTGGATAAGTATAATAAAGATAAACAGGACAATTATGCCTAAGAACAAATTGACAAAAATAAGTTACCAAGCAATAAGTTGTGGAACTGACCAATGAACAATTAAATAATTAACATCTTATCAAAATAAAAACTGGGGAATGACTGATACTTATGAAGAGATACAGAATTAATGTGTGACTTAGTTGCACTTATATTATTGTTATGTAAAAGTGCCGATTTTCAATATCAGAAAAAAACAAAACCATAAACATCAAGGCAATGCAGTGAATAGTGTTTTGGTTCCAGACATACACACTTCTTGAAATTATGCACCACACACATACACACCTAGCTGTTACAACAGTTGTACACACACACACACACACACACACACACGGTGTGAGTGTGATTAGCAGGATAGAGCAGCTGAGCTGCAATATTTCATTTTTAATAGGGTCCAGCTTTACACATTTTCCAGTGTATTTTGTAGAGTTAGCACAAGTAAAATGCAGACTCTCATTTTTACGAGGGCACTGCTTTAACACATCTTTACAATTTAGTTACCCAGGATATGTCCGTTAACATGCAGCATCTCATTTTCAGTGAGGTCTGGATTGTACCTATTGTTGCAATGTATTTTTCCAGCAGTGACCAGCTGAGATGCAGTATTTTGTTTTCAGAGGGTCCTGTTTATGGCAAATGCAGGTAGTTTACATAGTCTACTAGGACAAAAGTAGGCTTGCCCCCATCGGGATTGTCCCCCACAGTAAGTGAGCAATTAACCTATGGTGGAAGAGAGAAGACCCTTTTGTCTAATCTGTTTTTGAATATGCTGAAGTTATCAGACTCGGCAATTTCCCGTGGAAGATTGTTCCAGGCTTTTGGGGCCCTGATATTGAAAAAGCAATCCATTTTTTTTCACAGTCTGTTATTTCAGTAGAAGATGGGGATTTATGATGTCAGAATAGGAATATGGAGCTGGTAAGGTGTTAACATCATAGATAGCATCCTAATGTTGTTTACAATTTATTTACCCAGGAGAGCTCAAATGAGTTGCAGCATCTCATTTTCAGTGGGATCCTACGTCTACCTGCAGTGTGAAGTGCAAAAGCCCCTGATTCAGAACTCTGGAGAACAGCCAGCAACAGGGTTGGTTTAGCACCAACACATTGACAACAAATACTGTGTAATGACTGATACTGGGGAAGAGATATAGAATTAACATGTGATTAAGTTGTACTTGTATTATTGTGATGTAAAAGTTGCACATGTACTGTATACCACATTAGTAGAAAAAACAAAACCATAAACATCAAGGTAATGTAGTGAACAGTGTTTTTGGTTCTGGACATGCGCACCTCCTTGAAAACACACACACACACACACACACACACACACACACACACACACACACACGTTGATGTTATAACAGTTGTGCACACACAAAGGATGTGAGTGTCATTAGTAGGATAGGGCATTAAGTTGCATTATGAACTGGCTGCCGAGAATTGAGGAAGCTGATTGGCTGAGAGGTTTTTGAAGCTGTGATGAGATCGGGCTACATACTCACAGCTTCAAAAACCTCCAGCCACCAGCCTCCTCACTCTCCCCAAAACACATCTGCATCTGTTCCTTGGGTTCCCACACAAACACCCGTGTGACCCTGCTCCTAGCAAGGAATGTACTTTTTGGCAGCCTCAGTTAAGACTGCTGAAATGTACTGCCACAATGCAACCAGCTATTTTTTTTTTAATGAAGCACTTCTGTGTGCAGCTTTGTCTTCTCCCTCTCTCTTTCCAGAGGCGCGTGCTCGACCGCCCATTTGCCGCACACAGTAGTGCTTACAAAGACAGTTTCTATCGCATCCTCAAGAAACTAAAGTCCTGTATAAGTCTTATCAGCTGCCAGGGCCAAACTAAATACTGAGACCGAGTAATTTACTGATCTATTGAAGACCGGAGGTGTCCTTGCTACTCAGTTGGCTCCATTTCAAAGTGTGTCTTCCTTCTCATGACTACAGTGACAAAATCCTGTGTGTTTATATTTAGAAAAACAAAACTAAAAAAAAAAACAGCCCAGCACACATAGTTTGCCTGGCTCCTGACCACAGCATACAACGCTGGGAGAGTCTGAGTTCACCGCTGCAGCTCCTTCACAAACTTCAGTTACAGCAGCAGCACCTGATGCCCAGACCGTTCCATGAACTATTTTCTTAAACGGTACTCATCCAACACCACAAAAATGTAATTTTCAAAAGGTTATGAATTTTTTTTTATTGTTTTACTGAAAAATAAATTTGAGCTAGTTCATAATATTAATAATGCACTCCAGGTTGTGGTGTATCATGGGATATCGTCACTTCTCGACTGTTGGATGCACTCAGCCTGCAGCTTCATGTCCAATCACCTGAGGCATGACGATATCCCATGATATACCACACCCTGTTGTGCATGATTGCTTAAATATTTCCTTTTCAGTGGGGTCCTGCTTTTCCACATTTCTACAGTGTATTTAATAGAGTTAGCACAACTAAAATGTGAAATCTTATTTTTAGTGTGGTCCTGCTTTTATACATTTTTACAACATAGTTACCCAGGATAGGTCAGTTAACATACAGTATCTCATTTTCAGCGAGGTCCTGATTGTACCTATTCTTACAATGTATTTCCCAGTAGTGATAGGCTGAGATGCAGTATCTTATTTTCAGAGGAATCTTGCTTGTGGCAAATGTAGGTAGCTATTTATACAATTTGTCATTTAAGCAGAATATGGGGATTTATGATTTCAGCATAGGAATAAGGAGCTGGTGCGGTGTTGACATCACAGAGAGCATCCTAATGTTGTTTACAATTTATTTACCAAGGACAGCTCAAATGAGTTGCAACATTTCATTGTCAGTGGAATCCTGCATCTACTTGCAGTGTGAAGTACAATAGCCCCTGATTCAGAACTCTGCAGCACAGTCAGCAACGGGGTAGGATTAGCACTGCCACAGTGACTACAAATACTGTAGAATGACTGATTCTGGGGAAGAAATACAGAATTAATGTGTGACTTAGTTGTGCTTGTATTATTGTGATGTAAAAGTCCCATATTTACACCACAATAGAAGAAAAAACAAAGTCATAAACATCATAGGATTTTAAATGCCTCAAGGAGTTTAAGCTAATTCCTTTATCCAATCCCAAACAACATTCCTCATATGTCTCAAGGAGTTGAAAGTGAAGCCTTTATCTGATGACCCAGCACATTCCTTTTACACTTTGAACCTTGCAGCAGTATTGACCCTTGCCGTGCTGTGGACTGATATAACTGTCCAGAATTCCAGTACCTTTTGTTTCTGTCTGCAACAGCAGCTGAAGTGTTAAACTTTCTTTCCCTCATGAAGAAAATAGTGCAGTGGGGGGGGGGGCTGCATTGTACTGAATGGACAAGACAGTAGTGAAATGTCATTCAGCTCCAATCCATGGAAGCAAACCAGCTGTGCTGCATTAGGAAACACTGCAGACATTCCAGAGTCTCCTTTCTCTACTGATGTTAATCACACTACAGTGTGTCAACATAGATCTGCTATGCAACCATAAAAATGAATTAAGTGTACAAACCTTTTACTCCCCTTCAGTCAAAAAGAGATGCAGCCACAAATTATGCTTTTATCAATGCAAGAGTAGTGCCACCATCCAGCCCTGACTCATGTAGGAATTATTAACTATTTCATTATTCTTTATATTATAATATTTGGCATGGAGGAGAGGAAAAACTCCTATGTGAAGGAAACCACTGGGGACCCAAGTTCTAGGTCACCATCCTTCCAGGCATAGGAATATTTTACTTTTACAACCTGAATAAGTTGAGCAGTATAACGTGATGTACTGTTTGAGGTTAGATGAGATGATTTTTGTTATGAACAGCTGTTTATCCTCTTTTCATCTCTTATAATAGACTTTGATCTTCATGAAGGTGCCACGGGCAGAGCCCTGCAACCTAAGGGTCCACACTCTTAAGACTACCCCTGTAAAGTGCACAGGTGCTAGCATCATTTTTCCAGTTCTTGCCCTATGCTTCCACTCTCATGACAGGGCCATAGAGCACAGCCCTTCCACATGAATCCACATGCAGGAGGACTCCACACTTAGTGGTTCCTATGGGAAAAGCTTGAATGCTCAAGGAACAGTTGCAGAACTCCAAGAAGAAAACCAATTCATCCAAAAGTGAATAACACCATTGTATCCATTTCTTCTATGCTGATTTACACAACATAATTGTTTAGCACAAGTTCTTGTACCACTTTATTTATACTGTATCCTAGTTTTTACTGTTGTTTTAGTTATACTTCCTGTTATTTTTGCAAATGTATTTTCCTGGCTTGTTTATAACCATGTACCACCCTTATTCTTTGCCATTCTAAGCCTGGTCATTCGCGAAAAAAAAATCCCTGGGATCAGTGTGCTTACTCCATCAACAAATAAATAAATAATTGAATAAATCTCTACCCAGACTAGCAGTCACTATACACTGCTTCTTATTGTTAGGGAACTATGTCAGACTACTCCTTCTATCTCATGTAGGAGTCTTCAACCTTCACAAACATGTCCTTGGAGACAGCTCTGTGATGGAGAAGCTCACAGTCTCAAGGGTGCCCCTTTTCTGAGGTTCATGAGGTGTTAAACCTGGATGATCACTTTGAAGAAGCTGCAAGACACAGCCAAGTGAAGGAGACTACATTCATGAGGCACTCCCTTGGAGGTGTTCAGGGGCTTTGCCTAAATGTTAAGAAACATAAGAGTAGCGATGGGATGGTCGGCTGTGACCTGGTTTTGATTCCAATTCTGATTTATTTCGAAAAGGTTCTGAATTACTCGGATGAATTTTAGACTTTTTTTTAGCTTCTATGAATATGTGAAATCTGTCAGTATTGTTATTTTAGCTCCTTCTGATAAATAAAACAATAAAATCCAACTTTAAAAAGTTTTGTCTCTGTATGTTTGTGTTGTCTCCTGTGCTAAGACTGGCATGGTTTTTTGTGGAAGGCAGGTAAAATGCATAGGAAATGTGATGCAGCCCTGGCAGTCCTTCCCACCTTTTTGAGATGTTATTTTTTGATTATTTTGATTCCTACTTGGTGTTACAGCAAACATCATGGGCCCCAATCCATCCCACCCAATGCTGCCTGGAACCCCGATATTAAATATTTTAGTTGGCCAAGTGGTGTAGCATTATGGCAAGAGGCATGGGGTCCTACCGTTCATGTACTTTGCTTCACCACCTGTCTGATGTTATTTGAGTGTTATTGTCTACTTGCTGTCTGCACCACTTTTGACGTGGAGCCTTTGTAAATGAGTTTGCTAGCTCAAAGGTTTTTATCTGAGAATTCAATAAATAAATAAATTAGAGATGCACGGATATCACTTTTACGCCGGATATCGGATCCGGATATCCTGCATCTACTATCCAACCAGATCGGTTCAACATTGGGTAGGATAGTAGTTAGTGTGACATGGGTCGTCTGTCTAACCTGACCTTTGTTGGTATTCTACTTTCACTTTGCATGGGACTGCTCAGTCTGTCCTGACACAAGTAAACAACTGAGCCATATGTGATGCCCCCCCCCCCCGATATGTTCAGCAGGTTGACAGGAGACATCTTATCTAAGCTCTAGCAGGAAAAAGTTAATCAACTGACCCCACTTTGCCACTAATAAGGTGGATAAGGCATCAGGGAATCAGAAACTCTGCTCTTCTAATGGCAGCTTCCAGACACACGGCTCTAGGATGAAGACTGTTTTTTCCATTAAGAGTCTTCTACTTAAATGCTTTTATTGTGTATACAACTTAAGGAAACGAAGTGAGAGGGGTAATAATAAGTCTGATCTGTTCTTCCTGAAGTGTGTCTTGACTCGTGACGTAGAGCAGCATGAGTTGCTAGCAGACTGGGGCTGTTACCAGCACTATGAGCAGCTTTTTTACTGTGTGTTGCTATTGTTACAGTAATATTGTTTTATCTGGACTGTTGTTTAGTAAAAATAAATAACATTGTGCCTGCCTACTGGTTGTTATAAAGCAGCATAGGGCCCCATGCCTTGCATCCACTGCCTAATGTAACTAATATGTTTAATGGGGTTAAATAACTTAGAAATTACAATTAAAGGATAAGGAAGGAAACTGGATCTGCTTAATTTACTGTGAGCATGAGGTGTCAATTAGTAAAGTTTTCCAGATTAGTCAACTATTTTATCACTTGTGTTTTGTAACTTACTGTTTATCTGGTTAACCTTGCCCCCCCCCCCACACACACACATCAACCCAGCATTGCAATCTTGGATATATCCAGCAAGCTTCCTCAACTGATGTAACTGCAGTCTGTGATACTTGGACAGCTGGTTCTGATTGCTCTATGATTTTTGTAATGTAAAAATGTGTTATTGAGTGTCTCTCATGAAACATCCTGTGCTCCTGGGATGACCCCCCCACCACCACCACCAGGTTTCATTAAAATAACAGGATATATGTTAACCTGAAACCAGGAGATAATTGAAGACTAGAGAGACATAATTAAGGGCCGACTGTTTATCTGACTTAATTGTAGCTGACCAGCTGCTAGGATAGAGATAATAAACATTCATGATGTTTAGAGGAAGAAAACCTGTTATATCACTATTGTGCTAAGTCATAAAAATCCTCAGATGTGCCATGGGGAGAGGAAATGCTCAAGAACAAAGAAATCTAGATTTAGTAGTTGCCGTATTGGACCTTGCAAGAATAGATCCAGAAGCAAATGATTTTAATGGACCAACATGGACATAACAACAAGAACGAAGTGCTCTAGCTTTTGGACCAACCAGTCCTTCTTCAGAAGCTAATGGCAGTTGTTTAGAAAATACAATACTTTTAACAGCTAGATCATCCAGAAAAAACAGAAAGAAACCCCACTGGTTTAAAATACTAATTTAAAAAATACAGAAGATGATGTCAGAGAAGTTTAACAGTACCATACTACCTTCAGCCAGGAGGGTCCCTGGGTCAAAGGTGCTTGGTGGAACACACATACAAAGAATCCTATGCATATACATTTAATTGACATAAGATAATACTGCTGGAGCAGATAACTCTTAAATCAAGCTATGAGTGTCACAGTTTGTATAAGGATGTGATTACTGAAAAGCAACCCCTACCCAGATTAAAGACATACTTAGCTTGTCTTAGGACTCCAATAGGTTTCAATGCATGCATTATGGGCAAGAAATTACCAGTAAAGGTGTCTTAGAACCATCAGTGCACACTGTATGATGTGTAAAACCTAGCTGGACCTGTCACCCAGCTGTACTCTCAAGCTAGATATCATGCCCCATAAATTTCAAAAACCTCTAGTGTAGTGACAGGACTTTATAAATGATAATTTAAATATAAATTGATAGTATTAGTGTCAAACAAAAAACTCTAGTCAAGGACCATCAAGGAATTAAGACCAGGTAGCCTGATATGTACTGATGTCAGTATACACTGAGAATGTAACAACTTAATGTACCAGAAGTGTCTGAGGAATCTGAAAAAGAGATAAAAATGTAATTTCTCTCCTCCTCGTCACACTAACAATACACCCTACCCCACCCCACATCACCATAATGTAGGTGGGGATACCTAGCTTTAAGGAGATGCTCTCTCTCGCACTCTCTCTCTCTCTCTCTCTCTCACACACACACACACACACACACACACACACACACACACACACACTCTCCTAGTGAACCTTTATTCACATCAGTCACTGCAATTGTTCCCCAAAGGAATTCAACTTGTCATGAAATCCTAAGTAAAAGGGCTCACGTATCCTAATACCTACAGAGCAAACATGTGACACTATTTAACCGTACTACTATCTGCATAGTAACATTTCCAAGGATTCTGGATAGAACTACAATGAAATAAAACTGCCACCCTCCCCAGGATAAGGTAACTAGAAGTAAATAAAAAGTATGTGCGTGAGACCAGAGATCTAACATACCTACATTTCCACAAATTACTACAATATTAGCCTAATGTAAAAATATCTGTCCAGGGCCCCCATGCAAATGAGATCTTACAACCCAATATGTACAGAGTTAAGAAAAATATGTGACAGTCTATGATAACACTCCTGTATGTACAGTAACAGGCTAGGTAATCTGAATGTGGTGCAATGGAATCAACCCCACTCTCAAGGAAAGATAAAAAGTAAGGAGGAATTAATATTCATTATGTGTGTGAAGTAAGAATAGTAACACACTGTAACTCCATGTATCTAAATAGAGGCCAACCTCAATGTGACAGCAAGCTCCACAACTGTTATATCACGTACCTCACAACACATACCCACACACATACATACACACACGCACCCACATCCCACACATGCTTAAGTCCTATAATATGCCAGTCTGAAGAAGAAGAGGTCTGTGGATGTCAGTTTCTGTAGTGTCCCATGAAACCCAGATCAATGTTCATCCCATCTGCTACCATATTGAGATGTAAAATAAGTTTAATCTCAAAAACTCGTCTCTGTTGTGTGTTTTCGAGATTTCCTTTTGAGACCATTACTGACATATCTGAAATTGAGTGGTCAGGCTGGTAGAAGTGGTGTCCCCCTGATTTTTCAGTCTTCTTTGTTCTAGTAGTATGTCTGTGTGAGTTCATCCTAATGCGGAGCTGTTGGCCTGTCTCTCCAACATAATCTGCTTGTAGACATCTCTTGCACTGAATGAATTAAATATGTCGTGATGTGCATGTATAACTCCCATGTACCTGGAATTGTCTGTTTTGTGATGTAACCACACAGTCCGAGGTGGAAATGAGCTCACAAGTCTTACAGGTACGTTGATTGCAGGGGCGTGTGCCATTGTGTGACATGGTATTCTGTACTGTTGAAAGTTTGTTCCTAATAATTAGGCTGGCTAAATTTGGTGGTTGTTTAAAAGATAGTAGTGGGAGTTCCTTAAAAATACAATTAAGGGTTTCATCCTCACTAAATATTGGGTGGAGGTCTTTAATAATCTTATGCAGATGGTCAAGGTCTGGATGATATGTGACTACTAAGGGTATTCTGTCTGTAGCTGTCTTTTCTTTATATTGAAGTAGTTGTTGTCTTGGTACTTGTGTTGCCCATTCTGTTATCCTGTCAATTACCGTGGAAGAGTGTCCCTGCTCAATAATGGTGTTTTTCAACATAGCCAAATGTGTATCTCTGTCATCCTCATTTGAACAAATACGGCGACTTCGGAGTGCTTGACTGTACATGCCTGATTTTTTTGTGTGGTTTGGGTGATTACTTTTCTTGTGCAGGTATCTCTCTCTGTCTGATGACTTCCTGTAAATACATGTATGTAAGGTTCCATTCTTAATGGTGACTGTGGTGTCCAGAAAGTTAACATTGGTGGTAGAATACTCCAGGGTAAGCTTTATGGTAGGGTGGAGATTATTAAGTTTGTGATGAAAATCTTTAAGTGCATCTGTGCCCTCCATCCAGATGATAAACAAATCATCAATGTAACGGAAATAAGCTAGTGGTTTGTGGGGACACTACCTTAAAAAATCCTCCTCCAAGTCAGCCATAAAGAGGTTAGCATACTGTGGAGCCATTTTAGTGCCCATTGCTGTTCCCATAGTTTGAACATAATGTTTACCATATTGAAGTTGAAGTTATGATGTGTCAAAATGAATTCCATAAGTTCCTCCACCACTTCAGGGTTGATGTTTTGTTCCGGTCCTTTCTCATGTATGTATTTAAGGCATGCTGTAATGCCATCTGTGTGTGGAATATTAGTGTAGAGGGATGTTACATCCATTGTCACTAAAATGGTATCAGGTGGTAAATCCTTAAAACTGGAAAGTACACACAAAAAGTGCATAGTGTCCTGGATATAACTGTTTCTCTCCATAACCAATGGTTTCAAAATGGTCTCTACAAACCCTGAGATCCCCTCAGTCAAGGTACCATTACCAGAGACTATGGGTCTTCCCGGATTGCCAGCTTTATGTGTTTTAGGCAGCATGTAGAATGTTCCTAGCCTGGGTTCAGCAGGGATGAGGTCAGTTAGTTTTTCTCGGACATGGTCTGGAAGAGTTCTAATTAAGTCACATAGTTCATCTTTATATCTTGTACTGGGGTCACGCTTTAGTTCTCTGTAGTATGTAATACCTGTTAGCTGTCTGTTAGCTTCATTAATAAAATCCTCTCTGTTTAAAATCACCACTGCAGAGCCTTTACCATCTTTTTTGATGACAATGTTGTGGTTTGATTTCAGTGTCCCTATAGTTCTCCGTTCCAGTGGAGAAAGGTTATAATGGGCCTGTTTTTGCCTAGTAAGGATCTGACCACTGACTTGTTGACGGAAACAATGAATGCAATTGTCTAGTTTTTTGTTATGCCCACTTGAGAGGGTAAATTCAGATTTCTTTTTCTTATCCATTAAATTATCGCTGTTTGCGATGTCTTCACTACTAGTAATTTCTTCCTTGCCATGAAAGAATTCTTTAAGTCTCAATCTACGGAAGTATTCCTCCAGTTCACCACAAAATTGTATTTTATCCAATGGTTTTGTTGGGCAGAAAGTGAGGCCCTTTGAAAGTACATTTAGTTCTCCAGTAGTCAGTGTGTGGTTGGACAAATTAACAACTGAAAGGTGCACATCTGTATTGTGTTGTTGTTCAGTGACTCCATTATGTTCTTCATGGTTGTTAGGAAGTATGGTATGTTGAAGGGCATCCAATTTCCTGTTTTTCATAAGCATGGCTTTTCTTAAGATCCTTTGGTAGTTAATGTGTATCTCTCACAAAATGTTCTGAATAGGTTCCCCAGACATCCTTTCCAGAGTGGTAACAATTTCAGCAAACTCTTTGTTCAGAACAACTTTTTTGGCTCATGACATGTGAATCCTGTGATTTCTCAGTTTCTCCAAGATCCTATGACAGAGTTGTTCTGCATATGTAGAATTGTTTGTATTTCTTAATGGATTCCAAATAGTAAAACCTTTAGGGATTATGTTTCTCCTCTTGCACTGGGTTAGAAAATAGATGTCACTGTCTAGCTGTGCCAATTTCTTCTTGATGTTATGTAACTGCCATATTCTACGGCAAATTCCGGTATCTTCCATGTTGAAATCTAGATTTAGTAGTTGCTGTATTGGTCCTTAAAAGAATAGATCCAGAAGCAAATGATTTGATACCTTTTAGTGGACCAACATAGATGTAACAACAAGAACAAAGTGCTCTAGCTTTGGACCAACCAGTCCTTCTTCAGAAGCTAATGGCAGTTGTTTAGAAAATACAATACTTTTAACAGCTAGATCATGCAGAAAAGCAGAAAAAATCCCCATTGGTTTAAAATACTCATTTAAAAAATACAGAAGATGATGTCAGAGAAGTTTAACAGTACCATACTACCTTCAGTCAGGAGGGTTCCTGGGTCAAAGGTCTTCAAAGAAGGAATTTAAAGACTGTCATAATTTGGGAAAATTAGTTTTTTGGTGAAGTTACAGTATTTAATATACCTCTTGATAAGACATCCTGTTGTATATTTTTTTTGTATTCTGAGAGGAGGAGCTAGATGACCTCATGGAAGAGGTTGAAACACAGCATTTTAAAATTGTATTCTGTGTTTCATCACTGACACATTCCTGTTGGTCTCTTGAAATAACAACATCTAAGTATAAGCACTGTAAGGAGGTATACATTAGATAGACAAGTCTAAGTGTATTGGGGTAGGAGTTTGCACTTTAACCTTGTTCTTTTAAGTGATTGTATGCTTTGTGATATATTGTTCTGTGCTTAAATTTTACATATTTTATTCATTTTAAGTGAACCTCTTATTTCAAAGAGACTGCCTGTGTCTTCCAAGTCCTTCCTTTTTGCTTGTGATGCATGGATGGTTAAGATGTTGACAACATTGTTCATAAGCTTAATAGTATACCAAACTGGGAAAAGGTAAGAATTTATCTAGGGTCTTTCATAGAGTTTTTAAGGGGTCATTTTATATACCTGGTTAGGTGCCCGTAGGTGAAATATATCTGGCATTCCCTGAAGAGCAGAATTATCTGAGCCTATACATTTGGATATGCTAGCAAGAGGTTCACAGTTTGAATCCCTCCAGAACTTGAGACCAAAGGTGATTCAGACCCACAAAACAGACAGGAGGGTTACCCTGTTCTGTTATCCTGTTCACAATACTTCGCTCAGAGGTTGGCATTGTGGGAGCAGAGGGCCTGACCTGCTCAGTGGGGTTGTGACAGGCTGATTTGCAGTGGTGTGCATAATTTTGGTACTACAAGCTTTCATTGTTCACTATGTCAGCTTAACACTGTCATCTCACTTGCAAACCAAGGCAGTGATTTATTTTTTAAAAAAAGGAAACAAAACTATATTTTTTTATTTTTTATTTATTTTTTGTTGACCGGGTAAGTGCACTAGACAAATCCTGCCTATTTTCAGGTACTACCCAGGGAAGGGGGATACAGATGAATGCCAACTGACCTTGAACCAGATTAAGCTGTTGGTGTTATTTTATTTAAGTGAATGGAGGAAATTTGGCCAGGACACCAGGGAAATCCCCTACTCTTTTTGATAAGTGCCATGGGATCTTTAACATCCACCTAAACTACCACCAATCCAGGCAGATGGGACCTCGGTTTAACGTCTCATCTGAAAGACGGGTTGCAAATTGAATTCCAATATCACTTGGCTTACAGTCAAGTTCCTACCTGTTTAATTTTTTTTCTAAAGTGCAAGTTAGGGTAGCCGTAGTTAGGGAAGAAGATGGCTTCCAACTACAGTGGGCACACTGTAGACTACTTAAAGCAGTTGTGCAGGGACAGAGGAGTCCTGTACAAGGTGAAAGCCACCAAGCAGAACCTCATGGATGCCCTGATTATAGCAGATACCAGAGCATCAAGTCACAGACAGTGACTGTAAAGGACCAAATCTTGAGTGTGTAAGGGCTAGCGGCCAGTGCAGTTTCCAGATACAGTGAGGATGACAGCAGGGCCAGTACCAGCGAAGGGCCACAGCAACAGGGAAAGGAGCCAGAAGTACTCAGGCTGCAGATTGAGTTGCACAGAATGGAGCTGGAGTTCCAGGAGAAGAGAGAGTGGGAGCAGCAGAAGGATGACTGTGAGGAGCGTGAGTGCCAGTGAGCTGCAGAGGAGAAGAGGGACCATGAACAGCAAGATGCCGACCGTGAGGAGCATGAGTGCCAGAGGCGACATGAACTGGAGATGCTACGACTCCAACCACCAGCACCAGAGCAGGTAAGTGGCTTGGGTTTAACTGGGACTACAGGACTGGGTTGCAAATTGAATTCCAAACTGATAGCTGAATTTAAAGAGGGGGAGGATATGGATGCCTTTTTAAATTCCTTTGAAAAAGTTTGTATTCAGGCTAAAATTTCTAGGGAGTCCTGGAGCTTCCAGCTATCCCTGCTACTTACTGGGAAAGCGTGGGATGCATTAGGTCAAATGGACAATGAAGACAGTAATGATTACAGCAAACTTAAAGCTGCACTGTTAAAAAAAATTTGAATTAACTGCTGAATCATACAGAGCTAAATTCCATAGGCTCAGGAGAAGCCCTGACATGAGCTATGAGGAGCTAGCCATGAAACAACATCAGTTTTTAAAATGTTGGTGGGAAGGAATTGAAGCAAACTCTGTAGATAAAATTGAAAATGTGTTTTTGTTAGAACAGTTTTTCTGGGCATGCCCAGCAGAGCTCAACACCTGGCTGGAGGACCGAGATCCCAAAACAGTGCAAGAGGCTGCTGAACTCTCGGACCGCTATGCCAAGAGCAGACCTGCTCTGAGAGCGAATGTGTTCGGTGTGGCAGTGCAGAAAGGGAAAAGTGCACCTTCAGGGTGGCTAAAACCCTCCCTGCCTCCACTGAAACCAGTTAGCCCTAGGTTTCAAAGAAAATATTTCTCTAAAAAAAGAAATGAATGTTGGTTGTGTAAAGAAACTGGGCATATTACCTGACAGTGTCCCAGAAGGGTGAGCAATATACAACCAGGGGCTAGGAAATAAGTGGGTTGTTTGTGTGTCCCTGGAAGCATGCCTGTGAACATAAGGGAACACATGCACCCAGTCATGGTGAATGGTGTACAGACGCAAGGGTTAAGGGATATAGGTGCATCCCTGACATTGGTAAAAGGGGATTTAGTAGAGCCTGGTCAGCTTATACCTGATAAATATGTCACTGTACTATGGTTCACTGGTGAAGAAAAAACAATGCCAGTCGCCAGTGTTCTCCTAGACTGAGGTGAAATGGGGGAACTGTGCAACAGGTGGCTGTAGCCAAAACATTAGCAATGGACATCATCCTTGGCAACAATCTCAAACAGGGGTTGGTGTGTGCAGTTACCCATAGCCAAGCAGTAAGGGAACATTTTACTTCATTGAACCCCACAGAAGCCATTGTGGAAACCACTGGGAGGCTGGTTCCCCAGCCTGTGTCTCCTGATATGGAGGCTAATAAAAAGAGGGTAGAAATTTCCCCAGTAGCAGTTAACCACACCACTACAGAGGATTACTCTGAGGAGGGAGAGGTGACCCATTGTCAGAGGGTTAGGGATGACAGTGATCCTGAGTGCCCTGATGCTAGTGTTAGGGGCCCTCATTTAGAGACTGAAGGGGACCTGTCCCATGCCTTGCGAATGTGTAAGGAGTTTTCAGCTGCTCAGAAAAGTGACATTAGTCTAGAGAAGATGAGGGCTTGGGCAGACCCTGATGGAGCACAAGGAGGTGATGGTAAACATGGGGTTTATTGGGAAAATGGACTGATGTATACTCAGGCTGTGCAGACAGGGGGAGGGATGATAGGCAGGCAGCTTGTCATTCCCCAGGGGTATCCTGAGCAGTTACTCAAGATTGCACATGCTATTCCCTTGTCTGGTCATCTGAGAATCAGATGCACTATGCAGCAGTTTGCCCAGAATTTCTATTGGCCCCACTTCACCCAGCAGGTGAAGGAATATTGCTGGTCTTGTCACCGGTGCCAAGAAATAGGGAAGGCAGGCAAGAAAACCCAAGCTGCCTTGATTCCATTGACCATAGTGGAGGAGCCATTCCAGAGGGTGGGAATGGATATTGTGGGGCCTCTAAATACCCCCAGCTCCTCAGGGCAGAAATTCATCCTGACTGTGGTGGATTATGCCACCCGGTACCCAGAGGCAGTCGCCCTGTCCTCACTGAGGACAGACAAAGTGGCAGATGCCTTACTTGGGATTTTCTCCCACATTGGGTTTCCGCAGGAGGTTATCACTGATTGAGGGGGTTCCTTCATGTCAGACCTGATGAAATGTTTGTGGAAGAAGTGTGGGGTGGTGCAGAGATGCACAACACCATATCACCCACAAACCAATGGGCTTGTGGAAAGATTTAATAGTACCCTGAAGTCAATGCTCTAGGGGTTTGCTGAACATCATGCGAGGGACTGGGAGAAATACCTTCCCCACCTGTTGTTTGCATACAGGGAGGTACCCCAAGAGTCAACAGGATTTTCCCCCTTCAATCTCTTATATGGATGCCAGGTACATGGGCCCCTAGACTTGATCTGGGAGGACTGGGAGGCAAGCACACCACCCAGGGAACTCCCATAGTGGATTACGTCCTTAGGTTTAGGGAAAGGCTGAAGGAGCTTATGGGGACAGCCCAGAGCAACCTGGGCAGCTGTCCAACAGAAACAAAAAGTGTGGTATGACTTCAGAGCCAGAGCTCACTTGTACATGGTGGATCAAGAAGTCATGGTCCTTATTCCAGTCTGGAAAGACAAGCTGCAGGCTGAGTGGGCAGAACTGTACAAAGTAGTTAGGAAGGTAAATTATGTCAACTATATTATAGAGTTACCTGACAGAAGACAGACATAAAGAATGTACCATGTCAACATAATGAAGCCATATGCTAATAGGGCTAACATGGTGTTTGCAGTGTGTAGTCCTGGGGAAGGGATGGACGAAGGAGACCCCCTTCTGGACTTGCCGAAAGAAAGCAAGTGGGAGTCCTCTGTGGAGGCAGTAAAATAATCTCCCCAGCTGACCCCAGACAAGATCCAGGAAGTAAGGGAGGTTTTAGCAGACTTTGCCCCATTGTTTAGCGCCAATCCTGGACTAACCCCCTTAGCGACGCACGATGTGGAGACAGGGACACTGACACCCATATGGCAGACAGCATATCGGCTGTCAGAGGCTGTCCAAAAGGACATTAGGAGGGAAGTGGAGGTGATGCTGGATTTAGGGGTAATCCAGAGATCCCACAGCCCCTGGGCCTCACCCGTAGTCCTTGTGCTCAAGCCAGATGACTCTACTCATTTCTGTGCGGACTATCATGGACTGAAAGCAGTCACAAAGTCAGACACCCACTCAATGCCCCGGATGGATGAACTCCTGGACAAGTTAGGAGGGGCAACCTACCTTACAACCATTGACCTGACCAAGGGGTATTGTCAGGTAGAGTTAACAGACAGAGCTAGGGAGAGGTTTGGCCTTCATCACTCCAATAGGCTTATTAGAATTTAAAGTAATGCCTTTTGAGTATGAAAAATTCCCCGGCCACTTTCCAAAGGTTGGTGAACTAGGTGTTAGATGGTGCTGAGGAGTATGCCATGGCATACCTGGATGACATTGCCATCTTTAGTGCCAGCTGAGAGGAACACTTGTCCCATCTTAGGAAAGTGCTGGGCAGGATACAGACGGTTGGGTTCACTGTCAAATCTGAGAAGTGTCAGGTGGCCATGGGAGAGGTGGCATACCTCGGGCATGTGGTAGGCCGGGGACAGCTCCGTCTCAACCAATCAAAAATAGAGGTGATCAAAGTGTGGCCCAGACCAGAGACTCAGAAGCAGGTCAGGAGTTTTTTGGACAGCAGGGTACTATAGGAAATTTGTACCAAATTACAGCACCCTGACTGCTCCGCTATCTGACCTGGTGAAGAAAAGGATGCCAAAGAAAATTACCTGGGGACTAGCTGGTGAGAAAGCCTTTACCAGACTGAAGGAGGCACTGTGCAGTGCTCCTGTATTGACAAGTCCTGACTATAGCAAACCCTTTTTAGTTCAGACTGACGCCTCAGACATGGGTACTAAGTAAGACATCCAATCAAGGGAAAGATCACTTGGTAGTGTACCTGAGTAAAACGTTACTTCCCATGGAGCAGGCATACTCTACTGTGGAAAAGGAGTGTCTTGCCATAGTGTTGGCCCTAAAGAAACTAGAGCCTTACTTATATGGGCAGCGTTTGGTGGTATAAACTGACCACAAACCCCTGGTTTGGCTGATGCAAATGGGAAAGACTAATGGTAGATTGTTAAGATGGAGTCTTGCCTTACAAGGGTATGACATGACAATCTTACTTAGGGAAAAATCAGAACTCAGATGGCTAGTTTCGTGTCTATGAGGAGTGAACTGATTTGGGAAGCTCATCCCATGCAGGGGATAGAGCCCCCAAATTCAGTCTAGGTGGGGAGGATTGTGATGCTTGGACAGCTGGTTCTGATTGCTCTATGATTTTTGTAATATAAAAATGTGTTATTGAGTGTCTATCATGAGACATCCTGTGCTTCTGGGATGAACCCCCCCCCCCAACCAGGTTTCATTAAAATAACAGGATATATGTTAACCTGCAACCAAGAGATAATTAAAGACTAGAGAGACATAATTAAGGGTCGACTGTTTATCTGATTTAATTGTAGCTGACCAGCTGCCAGGATAGAGATCATAAACTTTGATGACGTTTAGAGGAAGAAAACCTATTATATCACTATGGTGCTAAGTCATAAAAATCCTCAGATGTGCCATGGGGAGATGAAATGTTCGAGATCAAAGAGGGAATTTAAAGACTGTTATAATTTGGGAAAATTAGGCTTTTGGTGAAGTTACAATATTTAATATACCTCTTGATAAGACATCCTGTTGTATATATTTTTTGTATTCTGAGAGGAGGAGCTAGATGACCTCATGGAAGGGGTTGAAACACCGCATTTTAAAATTGTATTCTGTGTTTCATCGCTGACACATTCCTGTTGGACTCTTGAAATAACAGCATCTAACTATAAGCACTGTAAGGAGGTATACATTAGATAGACAAGTCTAAGTGTATTGGGGTAGGAGTTTACACTTTAACCTTGTTCTTTTAAGTGATTGTATGCTTTGTAATATATTGTTCTGTGGTTAAATATTACATATTTTATTCATTTTAAGTAAACTTCTTATTTCAAGAGAGTTTGACTGTGTCTTCTAAGTCCTTCCTTTTTGCTTGTGATGCATGGATGGTTAAGGTTTTGACAACACTGTTCATAAGCTTTATGGTATACCAAACTGGGAAAAGGTAAGAATTTACCTAAGGTCTTTCATAGAGTTTTTAAGGGGTCATTTTGTATACCTGGTTAGGTATCCATAGGCGAAAGATATCTGCCATTCCCTGAAGAGCAGAATTATCTGAGCCTGTGCATTTGGGTACGCTAGCAAGAGGTTCACAGTTTGAATCCCTCCAGAACTTGAGACCAAATGTGATTCAGACCCACAAAACAGACAGGAGGGTTACCCTGTTCTGTTACCCTGTTCACAATACTGTGCTCGGAGGTTGGCACTGTGGGAGCAGAGGGCCTGACCTGCTAAGTGGGGTTGTGACACAGTCAACCATGGTGAACTTTATAGTAGCCAACTGCAGATGTGGATCCTGTAGTACAACTTACCATTCATACTCTACGTGACATGACAAGTGCATAAAGTTTAAAATTTAAGGATGACATCAGCAGTTTTGACTTGTAGGATATAGTCATGACTGGGATGATGGGTCGGTTGGCATGATCAGGCAGATAAGCAGTAAGTTACAACACCCAATTATTAACACAATTGGTACACCCACTGTTTTACACATCTGGACCTCTTGGTCCCAGTGTATTAAACAGAAACATCCAGTTTACATTTTATATTCCAGTTTTATGACAAAAGGTTAAATCAAGTATTGTGCCAATGCCTCAGAAGGTAAAAATCTCATACAAGGGTAGCTGCCAATTTAGTCCATGTATTCAGCAAGTATAACTAAAAAATCTGAGTGACTGTTTTTCACTGCCCTATCAACAACTAAAACTAAGATGTAGTAGGCAAGTACCTGTTTCCCTTTTTGCAAATTTTTATCAAAATAAATCCCATGCAACTGCAGCAGCATATTTAAGAAGCAGTCAGTGTATAGTAAGTAATTACATCTAAAATGTAGGCAGTTCTCTGCCTGTTTGTATTTTTAACTTGCTGAATAAACAAATTAAACTCCACCTGGGTACCCAAACTGAATCTGAAAAACACATACAGCAATGCATTTAATATACACCTCACAATAAGGCATTTTTACTTGACCTTCTGTTATGGATGCTGACAGTTGTCCTCTGAATTCTAAATAAATAAATATGATCATATGAACATATGAAAAATGCCAGCAGATACAGGCTGGATGGTCTATCTAGTCTGCTCTATCTAGTCTGCTCGAGTGTGCAGCTAGCAGTCTGTTACACTGCAGCTGCTCCTCCCCCTCCTACCTGCAAATCCAATTTCATGCCCACATTAGCTGTTATGCCTTCCCCTAGTGCCTCATTGGTGGCTTTCCCCCTGACTTTGTCCCATTCCCTCTTAAAACTGCACACCATCTTCAAAGATACCACCTCCTCAGGCAGTGCGTTCCACCCTGTCACCACTTTCTCTGTGAAATAGTGCTTTCTCATTTCTCTTCTGAATCTACCACCTTCCAACTTTAGATCGTGCCCCCTATTGTCCCTCCCTCTCCTTAATCTTAGAATTCCCTCTGTACCATCTTTATTTATGCCTTTCATATATTTGAAGGTTTCTATCATGCCCCCTCTATCCCTTCGTTTCTCCAGGGAGTACATGTTGAGCTCCCTCAGTCTCTTCTCGTAGGATTTGTCCTCCATACTGAGGATCATCCTGATTGCTCTGCATTGGACTCCTTCCAGCAATTTAATATCCTTCTTTAAGTAGGGGTGGCAGAACTGCACACAGTACTCCAGGCACGGCCTCACCAATGACCTGTATAGTGGCAGGATGACTTCCCCTCTCCTGGATGTGATTTCTCTGGCAATACACCCCAGCATCTTATTAGTCTTAGCTGCTGCTTTTTTTGCACTGCGCTAAATGGTTCATTTGCCATGTTATTATCACCCCAAGATCTTTTTCCTCCTCTGTAGGGGATAACTGTACCCCCCCAAGTCAATAATGATGCCTTAGGTTTCTTGCTCCCAAGTGCATGACTTTGCACATCTTTGCATTGAACCCCAGCTGCCATGTTTCTGACCAGTGCTCAAGTCTAGCCAGATCATCCTGTAGCCTCTGCCACCCTTCTGTGTTGTCCACCACTGCACCTAGCTTTGTATCATCTGCAAAAAGACTGATCTTATTCTTAATCCCATGTGAGATGTTTGCAATACAAATGCCAAACAACACTGGACCCAGTACTGAGCCCTCTGGTGCCCCACTGGTTACAGCCCATGGAGTTGAGAGTCCCCCCCCTTATGGCTACCCTCTACTTCCTGTCATTCAGCCAGTTTCTGGTCCACTCCACCATTTTCTCCCCTGCTCCCTGGTATCTCAACTTGCTAATCAGTCTCCCATGTGGTACTGAATCAAAGGCCTTGCTGAAGTCTAAATACAAGACATCTGCTGCTTTGCCCCTGTCAAGCGCCCTAGTCACTCAGTCATAAAAGTCCACCAGGTTGGTCTGACAAGATTTCTCAAGACAAAGCCATGCTGTCTGTTGTCCTGGAGACCATTCACCTCCAAAAAGGTTACTAGCCTTTCATTAAGGATAGTCTCCATTAGCTTCCCCACAATACAAGCAAACATACCTCTCAACCTTTCTTCACCAAAATGTGTGACACGATGTGTGACAAATGAGCAAAATGTGTGACATATCGTCTAACATGGCACTGGAAGCTCAGAACACTATAGCTATCAGTGCACTAATGTTCATAATGTTTTTGTATAACTGAGCATAATAGATTATTATGAATTTCTGCTTTAAAGTCTCAGTGGGGAATGTGGAATATCATCTTCTCCATGATGGACAAAGGGTTTCTGAGAGGTAAAATGAGTGACGTACCTCATAATGTGTGACAGTTGAGAGGTATGCAAGCAAAGCAAAGTAAAGCAAAGCAAAGCAAACTTTATATAGTGCATTTCATAACCAAGGCACTGTACATAATGTAAAATGACAGCATAAACCATAATATAATAACATTTTTAAAAACAGTCAATTAATTTAGCAATTAGTTAGGGAAGGCCAGAGAAAATAAATATGTTTTCAACATAGATTTAAAACTGCTGATGAATGTAAGGCTGACTAGTCTATAGCTGTCTAGTTCATCCTTGGGACCACTCTTCTGGAGGTGCACCACATGCGCCATCCTCCAATCCTGGGGGATGCACCTAGTTACCAGTGAGATATTGAATAAGTCTGGTATTGGCTCTTCCAGGACCTCTGCCAACTGCTTCAGAACCCTGGGGTGTATGCCATCTGGGCCAGGTGCTTTATCTAACTGCAGAGTTTTTAGGCCTTCCATCACCCTGTTTGCTGGGATTTCCCCATCTGTTACCCCCCCATTCTCACCCCCTATCCCCTGAGGCATTGGCCCAGTCTTCTCCCTGGTAAACACAGAACAAAAGTAGTCATTGAGCACTTCAGCCTTGTCGGCCCCCTTTTCCACCCACCCATCGTCTTTCTTAATTCGAACAATTTGATCTTTTCAGCTCCTCCTGTACCTAATGTACTTGAAGAAATCCTTTTCTCCTTCTCTGATACCTTGTGCCAGCCTCAGCTCCCTTGATGCCTTGGCTGCCCTAACCACTCTGCTCTCTTCCCTTGATTTCTTTGTGTACTACTCCGTCCTCTTTCTGCCCTGTTAGGATCTCATAAATCTTCTGAAGGTTGCTGTCTTATCCCTCACCTCTTCTAACACTTCCCCATTTAACCAACTTGGCTTCCTGGACCTGGCCTTTTTACTTTGAATCTTTGTACATAAACTAGTGGCCTCTGCAAGGCAAAGCTTGATAATTTTCCATTTCTGGTTAGCATCTAAGTGTGGGTGGATGCTGGCTAGGTGCTCTGCTACCATGTCCCTCATCCTGCCAAAGTCTGCCTGCCTGAAGTCGAAGACTTTTGTCCTGGTACTGGTAGCCTCCTTACCAATACTGAGTGAGAACCATACAATGTAGTGGTCACTCCCTGCCAGCGGATCCTCCACCACCAGTTCTCTGACAAGCTCCCCATTTGTCAGCATGAAGTCCAGAATGTTACCTTTCCTGGTTGGCTCCCTTATCATCTGCACCAGGAAGCTGTCCTAGAACACCCCCAGGAGGACCTGTTCTATGGCACTTGAGGTGGCTGGGGTGCTCCAATCTACCCCAAGCATATTGAGGTCCCCCACAGTCATGGTGTTACCCTTCCAATGATCTTCCTTATCTGCTCTAGCTCCCTGTTAATGTCCTCATTTTGAGGTGGTGGTCTATACATGACCCCCAACCTAGCCCTCCTGCCCTTCGAGTCTTGGATTTGCACCCATGATGTCTCCATCTTGCTCTCCTACCCTTCCTCCCTGCTACACAGTATCCTCTCCCTTACATAAATAGCCACCCCACCCCTTCCCTTCCCTTTTTCCCCTGTCTCTCTGGTACAAGCTGTACCCCTGGATTACCAGGTCCCATTCCTGGTATTGGATAGCCTATGTTTCAGTGATGGCAGCTATGTCCACCTCCCACTCTGCCATCAGAGCCTGCCACTTGGCTGCCTTGTTCCTCAGACTCCTTGCATTCAAGGAGACCACCCTCCAGTATGTGCCCTGACTACCCTTCCCCATCTGATCACACTTACTGCCAGCCATATCTGTATACTCACCTGATCCTTCCTTACTGGTTTTGGGGGTAGGCCCATTGGGCTCCCCTGCCTGGAGACATTGTTTCATGTCTTCCAACTTGTCTCCTTCTACACCTAGTTTAAATCCACTCTGGTCACTATGTACTCCCCCAGCTTCTGTTTTAAGACCCCTGAGCCAGCCATACTCAAGTGTAACCTTTCTGGGGCATACAGGGCTTTGTTGTTCCTTCCCATCCCCCCAGAAGCCCATATTCTTTGGTCTGACACCATGCCCCCAGCCAAGTGTTAAACTCCGCTATCCTCTGCTTCCTGGCAGCACTTGTTCTGGGTACTAGAACTTCCGAGAAAGCAGCCAACCTCCCTGCTTTCTTGCATAGCTTCCCCAGCTCTAAGAATGTCTCCTGTATCTCTTTGACCATGTTCCCCTCCAAGTTATTTGTGCCCAGGTACATCATGATGTGAGGTTTTTCCCTTTCCCTTCTCGCACATTTCATTTATTCATTTATTTAAAATTTGGTAACCAGAAAAGGCACAATGAGCCGAGGCCTGGTTCCAGGTGCGACCCAGGGACAGGAGTACAAAAAGAAAGATTGTATTCAAATCAGTATTAAAGGGTCTCAGTAACATGACCCACACATAACAAAGGGAACAATAATACAGAAAAAAATAGACACTATACAAAAAGTAGCTACAAACTCAAAAATAAGACACAGAACAAAACAAGTAACAATAATGCCTTAGCATGCTGACTAGAACAGTAGGTACAGTTCAACATGGGTGCAGTAAGTAATTTGGGGGAAGTGGAACTTCAAGTGCAGACTTCTAAGGAGAGGTGGCAGCTTGGGAGGGGGAGGGTGATGGGGATTGCAGGCACTGTGAGCATTGAGTTTAGGGGAGAAGTATGAGGAGTTGTTTGAGGAAGGTTAGGTAGGAGGACGGTTAAGGATCAGAAGGAAGTTTGTTGCATAGAAGTGGGAGACAAAAGGAGAAGTCGGATTGGCCTGCAGCAGAGTGGGGGCGAGGGATGGAAAAAGTGTGTGGGTCTCTATAGAGAAGGGCATAGGTAGCAGTGGCTGCTGGGGAAAGGCAGGAGGAGAGGTAGGAGGGGAGAATGCTGAACCAGAGCTTAGCAGCAAGAGAGGCACAGTGAACCAACCTCCTATGTGATAAAGAGGCTAGGGAGACAGCAGAATAAAGGAGACAGTGATGGGTGAGAGGAGGTGAGGTGGAAGTGAAATGACAAAAGGAGTTTAGGAGAGTGTCCAGTCTGGAAAGGGACATGATGGAAGCAGTGCCGTAACCTCGTCAGCATAATTGATGACAGGTAGAATCATCTTGGAGACTAATTCCCGGCAGGCGGGGAGAGGGAGACTATCTTTGTGGTGTTAGAAGACTGCAAGCTTGGGATGCAGTTTGGTACAGAGAGCGTCTACATGGTGGTGAAGTCAAGGTGGCTATCCAGCCAGATGCCTAAATATTTAAAAGCTGGAACAGTCTCTAAGGGAGAGCCATCCTGAGTAGAGAAAACTGGGAGATGGGAGTGTGGCCAGTTTTTGTCTAGAGCTGAACATCATGGCCACTGTTTTGGTTTTGTATTGAGCTTTAGTTGGTTAGACTGAAACCAGAACTGTACTCTGTTGAAATATCCTGGAGAGGAGATTGCATGCTGGAAGAAGAGAGCGGATGTGTAGATGATGGTATCATCTGCATACATGTGCAGTTTGGAGGAGATACAGACCGATGGACGGTCGTTGATGAAGCGAGAAGAGGATGAGACCAAATATGGAGCCTTGGGGTACCCCAGTGAGGATAAGGAGAGGGGAGGACAGTACAGCACCTACTTGAACCAATTGCTGCCTATTGTGCAGATAGGAGTGGAGCCAGTTAACAGCGGCTTCTGCAAGGCCAAAAGCTTTGAGTTTTTGTAGTAGGAGGGGATGGAAGACTGAATTGAAAGCCTTGGCTAAGTCTATAAAGATGGAGTCCATAATATGACTCTTGTCCATTTCTGTATAAATGGAGTCAGTGATCCGTAACAGGGAGGAGATGATCGAGTGTTGTTTCCAAAAACTGGACTGCATGGGAGAGAGCATGTTGCTGTTGGTAAGGAATTCAGCCAACTTGGAGTGAGTGAGGGACTCCTGGAGTTTGGCAAAAGAAGGTAGGAGTGAGATGGGTCAGTAGTTTTTGGATAGTTTGTTTGCAGAAGAGTCACCACCCTTGAGAAGAGATCACACCTTTGCAGATTTCTAGGCCTTTGGGACTGTGGAGGTTGAGAAGGAGAGATTAAGAATGTGGGCTAGAGGAGCAGCTATAGCAGGGGCTGAGATATGGAAAAACCTAGGGTGGAGACCATCAGGGCTGGTTTTGGTCGCATTAAGGGCAGTAAGGACCAAATAGACTTTGTGAGGTTGAAAGAGGGGAAATGGAAAATGGTAAGAGAATAGGATGAATTAACTGGGACATCAGAGAAGTCCAGAGGGATGGGAGGTGGGTTGTAAGGGACAGCACAGGTGGCAAACAATTTGTTGAAGATTTCTGCTACTGATGAGGGGTCAGAGTTGGGGAAGCCATCAGTTTTGAGGACCAGGGAGGCCTGTTGGGCTGGGGGGGTCAAATAGAGAGTATAGCACTTTCCAGAAAGAAGCAGGTGTGTTTTGACTTTGCTGCAGGTGGGACCTGAAGTAACTAGCCTTTCAGAGGCGGATGGCCTTGGTGCAGCTATTTCTGAGTGCTTCGTAGACATGGAGGTCAGCTTGGGTTAAAGATCCTTTATACTGGTACCCAGCCTTATCCCTGGCTGTGCATTTGATCAGCAGATCTGCAGTTATCCAGAGGTGATAGTGGTATTTTACTCTGGCTTTCTTAAGAGGGGTATGGTGGTTCCAAATGCAATTAATTATGCTGGAGAAGAGGGATAGGGCAAGGTCAATGTTTATGGAAGAAAATACAGGATGCCAATCTGCTTCAATGAGATCATTTTGCAGGGCTGTGATGTCTGCTTTGTGGATGGGACAGGACCAAATGTATTTGGGGGTGGCATGGGGGAAGTGAATGTTGTGTACATAATAAGTGACGCACTGGTCACTAAGGGCATCTGGTAAGATACCTGCAGCAGTAACATGGTGGGGGTGGGAGGATAACACCCAGTCTAGCAGGGAGTGGTTTTGAGACCGAGGATTTATGTGGGTGGGTTCTGAGATCAGTTGTGTGAGGTTTAGGGTCTCGATCCTGAGTGGGGTAGGCTTTGAGGAGGGGAGAGTCAGTCAAGGTTAAAATCACCTAACAGCAAGAGTTCACCTTTAGCTGTGTGAGAGGTGATAGAAGAGATCATGGAGACTAGGGAGTCTGCAGTTGTTTTGGGTGGTGCATAGAGTGCACCTATGAAAAGAGGAGCAAAGGATGAAAGGAACACCATGGCAATAATTAGTTCATGGGAGGAGGGTCAGGATTCTTTGACTGTTATGGAGTAGGAGAGAGACTGTTTGATGTACAAGGCTACACCACCATCATGCTTACCTTGATCCAGACATAATAAATTAAAGTCTGGAATGGAGAAAGCGGAGTCAGAAATTCTAGCAGATAGCCAAGTTTCAGTGACACAGAGAATGTCAGGCAGGTGCTGGGTGATCCAAACTTTAAGAGAGTCCAGTATGTTGAGTAGGCTCTGAGCATTTAGATGAAAAGCACGTAGATCGTCAGGCAGGGGGGAGGGGGTGAAGAGTGGTGGAGTGCCTGGGTAGGTTGGGGTGAGGGTAGAGGGGATTGTCAGAGGGCCAGGGTTAGGATGGACATCCCCAGAGAGAAGCAGAAGGAGTAAGAAGTGGGACAGGTGCGGGGAGGGCTTGTGCCTTCTGGGGCTGTGAGAGGAAGGAAGTGCGAAAGGATTTGTACAGCAAAGCAGGGCCTCAATGTTCAGGAGGTGCGAGGGAAGTAGCATGGGGTGAATGGAGGCAGAGATGGCACTAGGGGAGGGCTGGGAGTGAGTAGGTGGTGGGGGAAAGGGAAAAGAGCAAGGGTGAACAGTGGGAGAGGATGGTAGTAACTGTAGGAAAGGGGAGTGTATGGAGATGTAGAGTAGGGGACAGAGGGGGGAGTGCTGGGGAGAGGGGTGAGAAAGAGGGGAAGCTGGGGAGAAGGAGAGAAAGTTGCAGTGAAAAGCATGGAAAGAAGGTATATTGGGAGAAAGGAAGATGAAAACATGGTAGTAGACAAGAGTGAGAGCAGGTAAACAAAAGGTCATAACCAGGGCCACTGGAAAATTGCGGAAAAGGGTACCAAAAATTGTGGATTGTTTTGCAAAAATTGTAGGAAATAGCGGGGGTTCTACTATAGACCTGGAGTGCTTCACAATAAATCGTTTAATGTTTTCTGCAGCATATATTAGTCAGTATAAATTGCTAAATGAGTACACTGACACCTGAATATGTTTCAAACATAAAGAAAAGTTTATGTTCCTTAAAAAGAATACTAAACTGATAAGCTATTGTAAGCATTGCCTATCTTCCAAATTTTAAAAGCATCTGCCTCATACAGTGCTAAATAGATTCTATAAAGTGAGCCACAGCAAATCAATATTAAATAAAGCCAGAATAAACAATGTTTCTGTTTCTGGATTTAGAATAATGATGCCTGATCAACAGCTATTAACAGTGCTCTCTCAGCTGTTTACCCACTTTGATACAAGAAAAAAATAAGCAGATAGAGTGGTGAATAATTGAGTTTTAATAAAATGTTGTTAATGTTCATAATTTGCACTGTGGGTACTGTACACTATTTTTGAAATCACATATTTAAACATTAAATCTGGGGGTTACTGGGAAGGTAGTATAATCTAGAGGTTAGAGTAACAAACTGTGAATGAACTGTGGACATCTAGCACACTGTGTGATTCTGAGCAAGTCACTTAACCTCCTCAGTGCTCCTGGATTGTATCTGAAAACAGGCACTTGTGCCTAGTGGGCCTTATGTGGTTACCAAAAAATGTAAAAAAAATTACCAATATATTTTTACTGCATCATACAGTAGTCAGGGTACCCTGTAATTTACCTTTGTTTTACTCTGGCTGCAATGATTTTGTTTAGTTAAATATAAATGTACAGATACATTTTGTGTTTTATAAGCTTGTTTTTAGATGTTAGTCAGGTTTTTATTATAGTCTTTGCATGTGAGCATCTAGGGGGTAGTTGCTAAGAGTGAGATCACTGTTAGCAACTAGCTTACTCAAGTTTAAAATCAGCAGTGCCATCCAAAAATCCTCAGCTGTCTGAATCAAAACTAGTCTGAATGAAAGTATGCTCACAAGGAAAAACTTGCCCTGCCACTTACAAAAAGGCTTCATAGTTAGCACCCCATTTAAGTGAATGGGATAATTTGCAGCTTTTCTCCCATCTTTTGTTTCAGTCTATGTGGCAAGAAAATGTTTTCTGATAGACTGCTTCAATACAAAACAAATGTTAAGTGTTTAAGTGTACATATGCTTGGCCAGTGGGTTTTGAAGCCAAACAAGACAAGGATTCAAAAGAAATCACTGTCACATAAAACCCTTGCCCTACCTTGCACTGCATTGCTTTGGCCAAACCCAAGTCCGCTTGCAAAATTGTCAGTATATTTGAGAGTATTTTATTAAAAATGTTAATACTTTTTACACAGTTCAATTTAAAAACTCAAAAATTGCAAGAAATTGCAGAAAATGTCAGTTTTTGCGGAGAATGGTGAAAATTGTGGATTCCTAAAAAATTGCGAAGCATTTTCCCGTGGCCTGGTCACCTATATATATATATATATATATATATATATATATATATATATATATATATCAGGCTTCTGGGCATAAGCAAGCCAACATAGTGCAAAAAGGACTAGGCAGAATTAGCAGTGGGAGGACACTTTAACCACACCTGGGTAGGAGGCTAAACTGACACTGTAGGACACAAACCGGCAGAGAGGGCTCAACTAAGGAACAGGAGAGAACAGATTTGGCTTGAACACCAGGGATTACAGCCAGGTGTATCTCAATTTGGGGAAGGGCAATTGAAAGGGCTAGGGAATAAAATGAGCATCCCGGGGGGGTGGGTTATTCCTTTTTCGTCCCCCAGAAGGAGCTCTGAAACCAATCAGAGCAGTGCAGAATAACTACCTGCAGGGTTTCCTTTGTGGGCCAATAGAGTAGCAGTGGTGGGAGGGGTGTAGGTCATGTCCAAAGACCCCTTCACAGCCCTTCCTGTGTGAGACTACTGGGGTAGCGATGTGCAGTGTGACCTACAAATAAATAGAAAAAGAAAGAAGTTAAGGGACTGCCCTACTGTGACTTGCTCATGGATCCAACTCCATAGGATTTCTGCTGATGGGTAGGCAGGGGAATAGGGGTCAAGTTACCAGCCAGAGGCCAGGGACTAGACGTATTAAACTGAACACACTAGATAACAAACAGCAGGCAGCCAAAACACTCCACAGAGTAGCAATCCTAAATATCAAACACTTTCAGAGGCTCCTCCTGCAATACAGTTGTAGTACTGAGTCCTAACTTGCTTGCACAGAACTCAACACCTCAAGATATTAGCCTCAGGAGTCCACAATCACACATAACATTACAACAGCTGAAAGATTAGCACCTAACTCTGTCCCAACAATGGTTGATTTGGAGTACGGCTCCCAATTATTGCTACATTCCTATGAGCCTACTTTGTAGTCAATTTACACACAATAAGGAGCAAACAGGACAGACTGCTTAGCACTAGTTAATTCGGATTGTATCACACTGGGGCTGGAACAGTTTGGAGTGCTTCTTATACAGTGCTACTGCTACTAATACAGACACACTATTACTGCTGCTACTATGGCAGAAATGTCTGCTTAGCAGAGTACACTCTTTGTCAGCATGTGACTTCCAAGTTACATGACAGGCTGCCCAGAAAGCATTCAGCTATCACCTGACATGTCCATTTCAGTGGGAATCAACAGAAAAGATGACACATGAATTAATCCTCAATTATATGCTTAAACTGCTGTATGGAAAGTTCAACAGTATGACTTTAATCCCCTTTCATTGCTCAATTGCAGTCTAGTAAACACAGAAGTATGGCTTAGGATATGACACAAGTTAACATACCCCTAATGAGCTATGCATGCAACTTGAATTCAGCAATACGGCTAACAGGAAGACATAGTGGCACAGAGTCCAAACATGAATCTAACTCATGCCAATGGCTTCAGCATTCCTTGGATGGCTGCCATCATGAGTTCACCTCATGATGCCCAGCAGGAGTTCTGAAACCAATCAGGCCAGTGCAGAATACCTACCTGTGGGGTATCTTTGCGGGCCAGTAGAGCAGCAGCGGTCGGGGGGGTGCATGTCCCATCCAAGGACCCATTCACAGCCCTTCCTGCATGAGACTGCTGGGGTAAGGGTGTGCAGTTTGACTTGCAGGGTTTCCTGTAGAGCAGCAGCAGTCATAGGAATAAACTGCCCCACTCTTCCTGCTGTCTTGCCTGGCATACATTCCACCCATATGTGGCTATGCTTTATGCTCTTACATCCCCATCTCACCCCTTTTAGTATCAAATCACCCAGGACAAAGAATCTACCTCCTTTCTCATGCGCCACCCCCTGGTGTTTCCCATTTTTCTGGTCACAATCCTGAACCATGTCTTCATTTTGTGTGTCCCTGATCTCACCTGCCTCATCAGCCTCCTGCCTTGTCACCCCCGTCCTGTCTTCCAGCTCCCTGCATCCACTACCTGGAATAACTTCATCACTCTTAATTCCACTACATCCCCTTCACCCCATCCTCCTTGGATTCAATCTCCCCCACCAACCACCTTAGCCTTCACCCCCCTACAGTTACTCACTAATGCCTTAACCCTGCTCGCTGCCATGTAATTACCCCCTTTGTCACTACAACTCCCCCTTCCTCCTGCCCCCATGAGTTCCTCCCCTTTCTGCCCATCTAGGGTAGCCAGCACTGAGAACCTGTTATTTGACTCACCCCCCATGCCTCGAGCTTCTACTGGCATTCTGTTCTGTGACTTCCAATTGCTCCCTGTCCCAGGTTTTGTTCTGCCCTTATTCTTTATTCTCATCCATTCCCCTGAATCTGTACCCATAGGTTCTTAAGGAGGCAGTGAATTTTGTCCATTAACCCTCTGCCATGCTCTACCCAGAGTTTGCCAACTATGGTATCTGTTGGGATTCTTCAATGGGTGCTACAGTAGGTCCAGGATGGTCCCTCCAGTCTTCCCAACCCCCTCTCCTCAGCACCCTTCTTAGCCAACTAATCTCTTCCCTAAACTGCTCAAGTTGCCTGCAGACCAAGCAACCCCCAGCCCTCCACGCAATCCCCAAGAAGATAGTTGCCCCACAGACATTGCAGCCTACCACCCTCCCCACATTCCCCAAATTCCTATTAAACATCCTCCCCACCCGTCCCCACCCAAGTAGCCTGCCGGTACCATCCACTGTGACCTTCTCTCCTACTAGTGATCCTCATTACTTCCTTCCTGCAACACGCTCCCTTCACTAATGTTAACCCTAAAATCAAATGAATAAAAACTTTTTTATGAGTTTTCCTTCCTTATTCTGCTTAAATTGTACCCTACTATGTGCTAGTGCACCTGAGCTGTAAGTAAAAACAGAGTAATGCAGAAGATGCAGCTGCCTAAGCCTGCCACCTATCACAGTGCAGCATACTCCTATAAATCCAGATGAGCTCGGGTGGGTGGGGATGGGGGAGGTGAGAGGGAGATGTCATCAGCATGGTCTTTAAACATCACCAAGGAAGATACATTAAGGAAGTACCCTTATTATGAGACACCTGTTGCAGCTGTTTGTAATTATCACTTTTATGTTCCTGCCCCTGTTTGTTGAACTGGTAAGACTGGCTTTTAGGAAGGCAAGGTGCTGTACATTTTCAGAAGTAAGCCTTATGTGGCTATCAAAGACAACATTTCTAGCTATGCTAAACATATGCTCACAGTAAACGCTAGTGGGAGGGCAATTAACAAGCTTTATAGCAAAGGCAGATAGTGCAGGCCAGATCTTTTTTCTTTTCCATCAGTACTCAGAAGGGTCAGCAGTAATACTGATGAGTGGTTCTTTTAAATAGTCATCCACAATATCAGACAAAAACAAAGACTGCTCCATGAAATCTACATCTGAATTATCAGTTTCCATGAGTTTTGACCAAAAAGTAGAGATTCATCTGAGTGTTTCTCAGAGTGACATGCCTTTTCAAAGTCCGTGAAGGAGGATGTTCTGCATGACTACTGTACCTGATGTCGATGAAGGAGTAAATGGTGGCATTAACTGGAAATCATTGCAGTCACCACCAGTCGAATACGTTGCATAATCAGCATCGCCATCACTTCTATCATCAAAAATAGCTTTATTTCCCTGTGTAATTGCTGAAACCAGTATGTATTTGTATTCAAGATAAGCGTCACTGGTGTGCCGTTAGCACAGCAAACGCACAATGGTGAAATCCCTCACAGCGACAATCTCGACAGGTTTCAAGATTGTCGCTAGCAGTTCGAAAGGAAAAATGTTGCCCTTTTGCCTTCTTTCACCCCCCCTCCCTTTTGAAACAACTCGGACTAAGAGTTAAATATCAGAAGAGAGGGGGTGCGGGGGCACAGCCCCTCACATGGGGTATTGGGTGGGGTGCAGCCCCCGATAGAAAACACACAATGTCTGACAGGTGAAAGTTCACCTATCGACATTGGGGATCTTGCCATGTCTAACTTCAACAACACTGCTGTCATTTCAGCATGGTGGAACCACATCACTAAGATCTGAAGGAGGCAGCTGTTGCAACTTGAACCAAGGGTGAAGAAGAATTGAACAAAGAATATTTTTGTTTTGTGTCATATCGCTTATTCCAGTGCAATTTTGGAATTGCTGTATCAATTGGTCCATAAGAGATACACCAGGTTTGTCTCCTTTTTGGTCAAAGTTTCTTTGCAGCCTCCTGAGTTCCTGCTCAATAAATTTATGATGGTAATACCCTGGCTTAGAGTGGCATTCTCTTGTTAATCTAGCAGGATGCTTCCTCAAGGGGAGTCAAGAGCAATGTAAGATGCTTCATAAGGCCCTCTTGAAATGAATTCAGTATGAAACCATCTGCTATGTTGTGCTTCATGGTGTATTCATGGATGGCCTTCTTTTGTGAGAAGTCTCTCATACATGTAAAACATTGAGTTCCATCTTGTTGGAACATTTTGCTTTAGTTGATGTATTGTCAAGTTTTCTGTTTTTTTTTCTGAAGGTCAGCCAAGATACCTCAAGATTTAACAGAGTGCCTGAAATGACAACATATTTTCTTTGCAGCTTACACTGGTGTTAATATACTGTTATCACTGGAAAGGAATGCTCATCCTAACAGATTTAATGAGTGAGCAAAACACAGTGTGAGACAAGCTGACACATTTCAATGCATGTTTATATTGCTGTAATTGTTAAAAACCACAAATTCAACACTGAGTCCCAGTGGCTCTAATCACTCAAAAATGTTGTCACTCATCTCTTCCAAATATTGCCAGCGGTGTGATGCTTAATAAACATGTTGACAAAAAGAGCTGCCATTCTTTGCTTTCCTTCCTTGTACTGCTGCTTGTGGTGGTGTTTCAAGATGATAGTGACATCCAATATGCTGTGAAGCACATACAATCAGTGATTAGAGAACTTTTCCACATGTCTGTGGTCAGGTGCACAGTACCACTCTTGCTTTTTATAAGAGCCATTTTTATTTTACTTTGCATACATTCATACATTTTGGGAAAAGCCACAGTTGCAAAATATTTACAACTTGGTATATTGTAATGTGGGGTAAAACATTTTAAGAGGATTCTAAAACCTTAATTTTCCACACAGAAAATGACTGAAGAGGTCTTTGGCAATACATTCTGATTTCTAAATTCTAGTTAACTGATTAATTTTTAATGTTTCTGGATGAGATGTACTGTACTTAGTTTTTTTGTTCTAGCATTGTAGTAATGGTCTTCTGTTTAGTTTGTAAAAGGAGCAAACACCATTGGATTGCAGTGGCAGGGCTGTAGCTTGTCCAAATACTTTTGTCAGTAAAGCTGAATGACTTTTTTCCTGCTCTGTCTCTCGGTCTCTTCACCATCACTGTTGTCTGTAGGATTATTTTCATCACAGATATTTTTCTGTTGCTCTGAACTGCTGCCCAGCCAAATAGTTAGATGTGCTCTTAACAAATGCCTTTTTTAGTGATGTCCCAAGCTGGCCACTCAGTTCCCCTTGGTAACTTCCTGAGGACAAAAGGTGCAGACGGTAAAACATTCACTTTTGGTGCTTATATGAAAATATCTCCACACAACTGTGGTAGAACATTGGGTCATCATGTCAGAAACTGCAGTAGTTTTGGTGGCTGGTGTTTCTGACCCTGACTCATGCACATTCTGGCTCTTCAAAGAAGAAATAGTACGATTGCTAGTGTATTGATTTTTTTCCCACTACTGTCTAGTGGCGGTGTTTGCTGTATGTCTTTTTGGGTTTGGGTATCCAGGTGGCATCCTCTACCTTATCGTTATCACATTCTGATTCATCAGCTTTGAATTAGCATAACTTCGATATATGATCTTGTACTGTACATGTGCAACCTCTTCATTAGATGTATTGTTTTCTGTTGAAGGAGCAGTATATGCATGAGTGGCGTATTGTTGAGTGCAACATCTAGTGGTACTAGATAGTTACTTTTCCTTAATCACTTACTTTCTAGGTCTAACATTTCTGGATAACTACTGTATTTTTGTGTTTTATCAGATTTCTCTGGCATTGCTGACAGTGCTGTATTACTTTTATCAATGGATTCCACAACATTTTCCAGTTGTAGTAATTATATTTGCAGCAGTTAATTCCCCTTTTTTTCTGAATTTCTTTTCTTTGAATATTTTTATGTTTATCAATTTCAGCAGTACTGCTGGTGGTGGCCACAAGTTCCATAACATATGCTGAATCCATTTGTTTGGTCTCATTCAATAATTAGTAGTTGCTAAGATGCAGAGATGGGAACACAGCGTCTGAGACATGACCCCCAGAATCAGTAAGGCACTATAACCTTGTAATAGTTTGGATGCAGAGATGGGATCACAGAATCTGGACTGAGACACCCCTCCCTTCAAAATCAGTGAGGCACTATGGCCTAATAGCAGTTTAGATGCAGAGAAGGGGAACACAGTGTCTGAGATGTAACACCCCCTTCATGGCCTAGAAGTAGTTCAGATGCAGAGATGAGAAACACAGAGTCTGATATGTGGCACCCCATTCAAAATCAGTGAGGCACCATGGTCTAGTAGTAGTTTAGATGCAGAGATGGGAACACAGAGTCTGAGATGTGACACCCCCCCTTCAAAATCACTGAGGCATTATGGCTAGTATTAGTTCAGGCTCAGAAATAAGGAACACAGAGTCTGAGACATGACCCCTTCCTCAAAATCAGTGAGATACTATAGTCTAATAGTAGTTCAGGTGCAGAAATAGGGAACGCAGAGTCTGAGATGTCACATGACACCCCTCAAAATCAGTGAGGCACTGGGGCCTAGTACATTAAGGCACAGAGCTGAGGAAACAAAGGCTAACTAAGACATGCCTTACCCTGAAAATTACAGAGGCACTAAAACTCAGCTAGACTATCCCTGTTCCCTTTCTAAATACCAGCAGAATAAAGCCATTAGGTCCCCCAGCATAAGCTACTGACCCTGCCCTCATAATCTGCCCTTCTCTTCCCTATGCCCCTCCCTTGACCCTTATGTTCCCCTTAACTCTATCCCAGCCCCTCTTGAAGCTGCCTACCATTTTCAATGAAACCACCTCCTCTCAAAGCACATTCCAACTTGTCACCACCCTTTCTGTGAAGAAGTGCCTCTTGGCCTCTCTTCAGAACCTTCCCCCTTCCGAACTTGAGACTCTCTCCCTTCGTATTTTGGTTCCCACTAACCTTGAAGAGACCATCCTTGTCCACCCACCCTATTTATTCCTTTCAAATACTTGAATGTCTCAATCAGATCCCCTCTCTCCTGCTTCTTCTCTAAGGAGTATACGTTCAGGGCCTCCGACCTCTCTTCATACTTCATACTTCCTGTCCTGCTGGCCCATGATCATCTTTTTTGCCCTCTTTTGGACCATCTCCAGCATGTTTATGGCCTTTTTATGGTATGGGCACCAGTACTAGTCACTGTTCTCCAGATGCGGCCTCACTAATGACCTGTACAAGGGTGGATATTACCTCCTCTCATCAGCTGATGATCCCTCTGGCAATGCAGCCCTGCATATCATTTACCTTTGCTGCTGATTTCTTACATTGTGTGGAGTGTTTCAGATCACTAGTGATCATCACTGCCACGTCTTTCTCCTCCTCTGATGCAGAGTCCCAGACCCCTCCCAGGCTGTAGTCAGTCCTTGGGTTCTTGGCTCCAGTGTGGATAACTTTGCATTTCTTCACATTGAAGCCAATCTGCCAAATCATGGGCCACCTGTTTAGTTTTTCCAGAATCTTCTTTAGGTCTTGTATCCCTTCTGCTGTATCCACCCTCCGACGGAGCTTGGTGTAGTCCGCAAATTGGAAAATTGTGCCCTTAATGCCATCCACAATATCATTAATGAAGACATTGAAATGCACCAGTCTGAGCACCGAGCCTTGTGGGACCCCACTGGTGACCTCCCTGGTGCTGGATAGCTCACCTCCCACCACTACACTCTGGGTTCTGCCCTTCAGCCAATTTTCTCTTTTTGTAAGTAAAGCTTTATTAGATTTTCAAACAAAATACATACAGTAAAAATACATTGAATCAATCATGGCCGGGGAAATCTCCCCTTGGAAATGCAACTCTAAAAAGAAAAACTGTTTCAGAATATTGAGTCAAACTCTAAATACATAACTGCATTTATAAAGTTAACACTGCACTAACTAGCGTTCTAGCTTCACTCGACATATTTGAATGTTATGTCTGTAGTCAAAGAGAAAAAGGAAAGAAAAAGAAAAAACTACCTTTAACATTGAAATTCTAAACCTATTTTTACCAATTCAAGAGTATTTTAGAGGTATTTCAAATTCATACTAGAGAGTGCTCTACAATTAATTCATGCTAGAGAGTATTCTGTCTAGATATAACAAACGAAAAAAGAAAAATAGTTTGACATGCAATCACAGTTACAGAGTGCTGAGGGGATTGAGACAGTGATCATGCATGTGCATATGTTAGATCAGGTTGCGTGCAATGGTTCTAACTGGTGCCCAGTGAGATAGGAAGAGAATAGAAAAGATTATAGAACATGCAGGTAAGTAAGATGAGACCATAGTAGAGAGGAAGTGGTGTGATCGTGGAATGGCGAGAAGTAGGTGACTGGACTAGCTGAGCAGAGTGGTAATGCCCCTTCCCCTCAGACTGTTATATTTCATAATCTTCTGCTGTGCCTCCTATGCACCCTCCTCCCATGCTGGCTGTGTGTTTGGGAAGTTCTTTAGCTGCACCATGTGGAGTCTTATTCTAGGTGTTGAAGCTATGTATTCCAGGGTTGGGTGTAAATCCCACCTCTACCACTGTGTCAAAACATAGTTTGTATTTAGGATACAGTATGAGCTAAGCCCTCCTCCAACTGTTAGAGGGAAGGGATGTTGGACTGCCTCCACAGCTGTCCTTTTGCTTCCATGAAAGCAGCATGAAGAAAAACGTTAATGGGCTTTCCCACAACCCTTAACTGTGTCATATCCCCGAGGATCCAGAACAAGGGAGAAGCGGGAGGCCTCCTGTCACAACATGAGATAGATTGTCCCTGATATTCGTTCAGTAGGTCTCCACTGCAGGACAATCCCATAGTATGTGAGCAATTGTAGTGGGACAAGGTTGGCACTGCCAGCAATGGTTTGGGATGTTAAATTCTATATGGACAAGCTTATCTGATATTCTATGCCATCTGGCCAGTATTTTCTTCTGGATCAATTGGTACTTAGTGTCCAGTGTGAGATTGTGCCCCCCATTACAACAGGTGTCCCACATGTATGGGTAGATGGAGCTGCCTAGCTTCTTCTCCCACTTCAGATGCTCCTCATCCCAGGAGGGCAAATCGCAAAACTGGATCAGTCAGTACATGCTTTTTCCTTTGTCATGCCCACATTTCAGCCAGGCTTGTATATGGCTCTGCATATTATTTTGAGGCAGTGAGTGAAGTGGATGAAACATCTGCTAAGTGGCATGCCTGATTCGCAGGTAGTGCCAATGGTCCATTTGCAGAAGGGCAAATTGCTCCTGCAATTGAGCAAAGGATTTCATTGTGTCAAATAGATTATTAACTAGATGAAGCAGAGATGAGATATCCTGTGTTTCCCAAGTAGGCCAATGAATCATGTTCCTCCCTATTTGTAAGTCAAAGTTCTTACACAGTGGTTCAAAGATTCCCAGGTGAGTTCCCTGCCACTTGCAGAGCTTAACCAGCTTACCGCATGTCAGCCTTGTCTACTGGATGTAGTGACAAGAGCCCACATGTGCTGGAAGCCTACCTTGCAATATTCTGCTCAGGGGCAGTTACCAAGCAATTCTTGTTCCATTCCCATCTAGAGCAGTGCACTGAGGGTAACCCCTGCTAGCCACAAGAGGGCACATTTTATGCCAGCAGTAATGTGGTAGGGCTATAGCCATGGTACATTCCAGCCACCTTTCTGAGGGGATGCCCTATGGATTGTCCGGCTATATCTGGGCATTGTCATATCCCACAGAAAGCTGAAAATCAGGAAGTCTGTATGTTGCCAAATCTTGTCAGGAATCCTGAGTGGTAAATTATTAATACAGTAAAGCAAGTGAGGCAGAGCCAACATTTTAAAGGTCGCAATTTTACCGGCAGCATGAAACCCAACTTTTGCCATCTGTTGAGATCCAGACGAATGTTGTTTAGGAGTGGCCAGATATTTGGTCTATTAGGGCATGTGCTGATGGAGTAATTTTCATACCCAAATATGTCAGGCCATTAGGCGTCCAGTGCAGCTCCTGTCCTTCCACCTTGGCCCATTCAGGCCTACACCCAATCACAGGAAGCATCTCCAGTTTGTGCCAATTGACTCACAGTCCAGATATGACCTAGAAGCACTCAAAAATTAGCAAGACCTTTGGAACTGACTTCTGTAAATCTGTAATTGCCAAGAGCAAGTCATTCACATATAATGTGGTTGACTGTGATTTTAAGCTCAAGGGGATGCCCTTAATATCCCAGTCATCTCTGACAGCTGCATTTAAGGGCTCTATAGCCAGCAAAAAGAGCAGTGAACTCAAGGGACATTCTTGCCTCATACCCCTATCTAGATGAAATTCTGGCAATAAGAGACCATTTGTTAGTACTCTAGCTTCCAGCCTAGAGTACAGTATTTCCACCCACACAATAAATTTAGGCTGAAGGCCATCCTTAGGCAAGGTACACGACCTAAGGTCAGATGTGCACAGCAATAACCGCACTGCTAGAACAGCGCAGTCTAAAACGCATTTCCCTTCAACAGCTACAGGGGTAGAATAGCAAATGGTACTAACCGCTACCCCTATGGCTGTGAAGGTAAGGTAGGACAAGGCAGGAGAAGTAAAAGAAAGGATGGCTGAGTTGATGCCTTGGTGCAGAGGCACCAACAGCTAGACCAGCACATGCAGCCCGAGAGACCAGGTCTGGTCTCCTGGCATACATACTCATTTTTTTCCCCCTTCAGAAGTTAGTGTTTTTTTATTTTACAGTCAAAAATTCCACCCATCCCCAAGTTTCCCCTTTACTCCAGGGTGGAAGAGCCTACAAAACGCAGTGTACAAGATGATTTTTTGTTTGGTAGCAGTCATTGGTGTGCTTTCTGACTGCTACCATTGGTGCTGTTTTGTAGTGTGGTGTTATGCACTGTCACTGTGGAAGTCAGCGCTGTTTATACCATGGTGTTCAGTGCGGTGTAGTTATTGTTGGTGTGCTTCTGACCTAGTGTCAAAAAAACTCCCATTTGATGGAATTGAATGCCTTTTCAGCATCAATGCTGACCAGGGCAGCAAACCCTTTAAGGTAAGCCACCTCCTCCAAGATTGGCACTGCCTTATCTTCATTTCAAAAACCCTACCTGAGACTTGTGGACCAAAGAAGGGAGCACCAACTCCAGCCATTGAGCCATAATTTTGGCTAATATCTTAGTGTCCATGTTCAGGAGGGAAATGGACCTATAGCTGGTGCAGAGCTCCTTATCCTAACCTGGATTCAGAAGCACAGCAGTGGTTGCCTCCTGTGGAGAGTGGTGCAATGCTTCAAAGCATGTGCTGCCTGAAAGGTCCTTAGTAAGTGCAGGGTCAGAAGGTCATTGAAGAATTGATAAAAGTCAACACTCAATCTATCAGGGCCTGGGGCTTTACCCATAGTTAAAATTTTTATCACAACAGATATTTCCTGAGGGATGATGTTGGCATCAAGCTCCAGTGCTTGTTGGGGTAAAACAGAGGGATAGTTCAGGCTTCCGAAGAAGTTCTGCAAGGCCTGAGATGAAGGACTGACCAGAGACTTATACAGTTGTTCACAGAAAGTCTGACAAGCCTCTCAGATTTTAGTTGGGTACCCCAAGGTGGATCCTGATGCCTGTTTGATTTGTGCAATTTCCGTCTCCATCTTTCATCATTTCAGACTATAAGTGAGGAGTTGCCAGCTTTTTCTCTGCCCTCCCAGTAGTTCAGCTACACTAAGAATAATGCCCTTTCTGCCTGTTGGTGATGGACCAAATTAAGCTTGTGTTTAAGAATCAGAATCTGCCTATACAGATTATCTGACTGCAGTGGTGCATTATAAAATTGTTGTTATAGGGCTTTAAGGTGTTGTGTTAACTCCACAATCTCCTGTTTTCTTTTCCTGTTTTCTTTTGCTGCATAAGAAATGATGTACCCCTGATGAAGGCCTTGTAAACATCCCACAAGGTGTGTTGTTGCATGTTTGGTTGCTCATCGATAAGGAAATATTCCCTTGTGTCCCTATCCATGTCTTAGAGCCCAGAGACCTGAGCATTAGAGGATTAAGCCACCACCTTGGGGACTTTCCTTCCAAGCCTTGAGGCAGCATCGTAAGAGAGATATGAGTATGGGATAAATGGAGGTATCCAGTAGCTCATGTATACAGGAAGCATTTGTAAGGAAAAAATACAGTCTACTGCTTGTGTAAACTCTAGATGACCTAAAAGTGTAATCCTATCAGTGGGTGGAGTAATCTCCAGGTGTCCACCAAATGATGCTCTTAGAAAAAATGCTGCAAGACCTCTCTAGCCTGCATATGGGATGGTCTCTCCTTTTCTCTTGGATTCTGTCCACAACAGGATCCAGTACCAGGTTGAAATTCCCTTCCCCCAGCAGTGCCATCATTTGAGGTGTCACCAGTTGTGTGATGTGGTTCACCAGGGAGGTGAAGAAATTGGGGTCATCCTGGACTGGAGCATATTTGTTCCCCATAAGAAGTGTCCTGGGTGGCAGTGGCCCTGGAATAGAACCCATCCTACCCACCTTGTCTGTACTAGCTGACAGCTCCTCTTAATAAGGATAACTACCACTCTCTTTTTTGGGGGAGTAATTCATGGCATATTTAAACCCACCAAGCCCCACACTAATTTAGCCGACTCACTGTAAAGCAAGTGTGTTTTCTGTAAAAAGGCAATACCACATTTGACTGACTTCAAGTAGGTGAGGATCTTTTTTTCTCTTAATGAGGTGATTAATATCCTGCACATTCCAATAAATGACCTTGACTTTAGCCATAATGTGATGTGATGTAGAACTGGTGAATCCATGCAGAAAGTAGACTGGAGGGGCTTACCAGACTGTGCCCTGTGGTCAGCAGGTAAGTGTCTGGATGCTCCCGCCCCACTCTCTTTCTGGGTATCAGCTAATAGGGAAGAAAGAGTTAAAGTTAGAAAATCACAGTAAGTTGCATTCATGTCCCTATCCTGAGTTGTGATATATGTAGTACTCTCAGCCAGGGATCCATGACACCACCATACCGGTTTCCTCTGTAAAGTCCACGTGTCTGCTAAGGGCAGTGCAATACACAGCATGGTAAGAACTGCTATAATCTGTCTGACAAAAACTGGATGATGCTGTAGACTAAAAGCACAATTATTGCTATTTGCTGGCCTAGTGACAACTAGCTCTTTATTAGCTGTTCTATCCCTTACCCATCCTGTTCAAATCCACATCCTCTTACTGCATGCATGAGTGTTCTTCAAAGAAAGGTGTCACATACTCTTCCCCCAGACTGATCCATCTGGGTGGAGGGTGTACCTCCAAGAGGGATATGCCTAAGCTATCTTACTCCTGTTTCCCTCCCACGAGATACAACAACTTGTTGCTGGATCCTCTTCGCTTATGGATATCCGTCGGCTGTCTTGAGTATCCAGCCTATTTAGATGACTTCTTGCTCTATTCTTATATCTGAGAAAAAAAACATATCTCTCCATATATACAGTATATGTAGTTTGATCTGACCTCCCACCACTTTTTGTTCTTCTGAAGTTATGGGTTTGTAAACCATTCTCATTGGGGGTATCTTCATCTCCTAAATCAATGAGAGTAGAGGACTGTCATAGTTCAGGCAACCCAGCCTCTGGAAGAGCCTTTCATTGTATAGACTCCAGAGCTAGGGGATAAAGGAGCTTTAGGGTTTCCAGGGATCCATCAGGAGGCAAGCTGAAACAACCATGGGGTCTTCGTTTTCTGCTACATGGTATGATTAGGCATCCTCTCCCTTTAAGGAAGAGAGCTATCCTCTGCTACTTTCTACCTGCCTGCACGCTTTAAATTTCAGGGGTATGTGCCTATCTTGTGTCCCAGGCTAGATCTGAGGGATTGTCCTCCCTGGCAACTAGAGTAAGACTGGCCAATAATCACAGGATGTACCTGTATGCTTTTTTATTTATTTGTTTGTGTAGCATAGGAGCCCTTGGTATGGGTGTGCTGTCCCCAGCTGCCATGAGGGAATCTTATGCACCTCACATAACATATCATAGAGTCCATTTACTGTTGTGGTCTGTGTGATGGCTCCGGTTGCCAATCCTCCACCTAATCCACCCCCCCAAGTATCTGAGGTGATCCATCAGTAGTATGGGTTAAACTGGGAAAGACTATACACTGGGAGGAGGGAGAGGGAAGTGCCGGAGTATGCTAGTTCCAGAGCTGTGACGTTTTCCAATGTTGTAAGCACTCTCGTTGGAGACCCAACATTCCCTATGTCACCCTGTTGACATATCAGTACTGCTCAACTTCTGGTTTTCGAGAAGGATGAGTGAGTTTCAGCTAGTTTTCCACCTACCTGGTTACCTTCTCACCAACACCTAGATTCACCACCTTTCTGATCAACTTCTTGTGGGGTACAGAGTCAAAGACCTTGCTAATGTCCAGGTAAAGGATGTCCATTATTTGTCTCCTGTCCACTGTTTTAATGATCCAGTCAAAGAAGTCAATTAGATTTGTTTGACACAGTCTCCCTCCCATAAACCTATGTTGCTTCTCCTCCTGGAGACTATTCTCATCCAGATACTCCATTAACCTTTCCTTAAGTATGGTCACAATGAGCTTGCACATGATTGAGGTCAGACTGACCAGTCTGTAATTCCCTGGGTTGTCCTTGGAACTGATCTTATGGCGGGACATTACAAGTCCTCCTCTCCAGTCCTGTGGTACCATCTTTAACTCCAGTGAACTATGGGACAGGCCAGCCAAGGGATCTGCAAGCTCCTCTGCAAGCTCCCTCAGCACCCTTGGGTGTATGCTGCCTGGGCCTTCGGATTTATCTATCCAAAAAACTAACAACCTTCAGTCTTTCAGATGAGACGTTAAACCAAGGTCCCATCTGCCAGGATTGGTGGTACAGGTAGTTCAGGTGGATGTTAAAGATCCTATAGCACTTATCAAAAAGAGTAGAGAAATTTGTATTGAATATTTACATACAAATACAAATCAATTTTGGCACCTTTTTTTAAAACCTAAAACAACAAAAAGGAAATCTTTTTACATATTTCATACTTTAGCACTTCATACTTATATAATACAATTTACATTAGCCCACTTTCTTCTATACTCATACTGTGGTAAGTTTTTCTTTCCTGAAAATATACACCTTTTATTTCATTCTCAATCATTCTTAGTACTTCTTCATATATCACTAATTTCTGTTGCAGCACCCAAGCATGTCTTGATTGCCATATGTAATATTTTAGAATCATGCCAATAACTTTAATGGCATCTTTGTAATATTTTCTCAATTTTTTTCCATAAATACCCAATACTAATTCTCCATATTTTATATTCGTATACAATGGCTCGCCCTATTTAATTGATATATATTTCCATAGTCCTTGCGCATAAGGACATGTTATATATAAATGTTCCTGAGTTTCCAGCTCTTGTATACATCCTTCCCTTACACATTATCTTTCTAACACCTGCTTGTGTTTATGATTATTTCATACTTCTATTTTACCATGAACTGTCAAACAATAAATATCCTATACCTGAACAGGGATCCTTTCATGTTTATATATAGTAATACTTTCTGTATATTTTGTTCCAGACAATAAGGGATATTCAAGTTCTCAAGAAAATTGCTTTGTTATATATACATATACAGTTGTTTTCTATTTGAAGCTATTACAATCTCCTCTGTTATATGCCATTGCTTAATTTTACTTATAGTATCTAACATATAGCGAGGTAGATTTTTCTTTTTCACTTAATTTAGCTGACCTCTCCGCTATTCCTCTCCGCATGGTTCTATCCACTTTTCCACTCCTTGTGACCATATCTTCTTATTTTTCTGTATGGCCTCTCTGATTTTCTTAGCTCTAAATATACTATAAAAAAGGCAATTGGGTTTATCATTCCACACCCTCCCTCTTTCTTACTTTTATATACAATGTTTCTTTTAATGGGATTTAATTGGTTACCTCAGAACCCTTGGAAAAAAATGCTTAACTGCCTAGTCTCAAACTGTAGTGGCATTGGGTATACATAGCTTATGTATAAAAAAAAAGGCAAAATCAGTGTTCTAATTAATACCACCCTTTTCAACTTAGAGTTTATTATTTTTCCATAATCCTACTTTGTAATTAGCTGTTTCTAAACATGATTCCCATTTTTTCCTAGCTATATCCCCCTTACCATATATAACTGGTTGGCTTAATTTCCATCAAAGACTGAAATATCAAACCTGCATCCTAGCAAAAAAGATCCACCTCCAGCTTACTCCAGCCGGTCTACTCCCCATCGTCAGCCTGGCCCCTCACAGGCGGATTACCAGATTCTCGACTACCTCATCCTTCACGGTCCCCCATGTCGAAAGTCCCTAGGGCAGAGATCCTTCCGCTACTGTGCCCCCAAATGGCTCAACACCCTTCCCCCTACTCTCTCCCAGGCCCACAGCATCTCACTCTTCAAAACTGGCCTTCAAACCCACCTCTTTGAAAATGATAAATGTGAATGCCAATAAGGCCTGCTCATACTCCTCCCTCACCCCCTCTACTGACTCAGGGACTTCCTAGACCCTACAAACTGCCCTCCGCGTTAGCTCTGTCTTGGGCTCACATGTATGCCTCCTAATGCTATCAAAATGCCTCTCAACTACCATGTCAATTCTGTAACCAGTAAATAATCTAAGTGTATATAAAAATTTGCTTCTTTTTATTGTTTTATACTGTCTTGTGTCTCTCCACCCCCTGTAACCACCGTGGAGCCATTGTATAAATATTGTCTGTACTGAAACATGTATATAATTGCTTGTTCCATCTGTCATCCTTGTACTTTGTTCTCCCTCCACCCCTTGTAAACGACGTGGAGCCTTTGCAAAAGAGTTTATGACTCAAAGGATTGCAATTCCGATTAGACAGTAAATAAAAATAAATAAATAAATAAATTCCTAATGTTTTTATGTCTTGTTCTTTTATTTCAATCCCAGCTATTGACTGTTTTGGAATTTGTGTACTCCTCCCAATGTATGTACCCAAGCATTTACTATAGTTTATCTTAGACCCAGATATATTTGAAAACTGTTCCATTGCTTCTTTTATACCATTTTCTTCTGTATCTTCATGTAGTGCTAGTAGCACATCATCTGCATCTGCTAATATCTTTACTACAGCAGATTGTGTGTCTAATGCTAACCCTATTATGTTGTTCTGCAACTGTATATACTGTAAAAAGGGGTCTATCCCTAAAACATATAGTATTGGGCTCAATGGGCAACCCTGCCTCACACCTCTATAACACTTATGTTTTTTCCCTAACCATCCATTAATGAGTGGTGTGAAGTTAGCCTCTTGGTATATATGCTGTATCCATTTGATGTACAGTATGTTTCTGGAATGTTATAATGTTTCATAACCTTAAATAAGTATTTATGAGAAAGTGTGTTAAAAGCTTTCTCCTGATCAATGGTTAAGATATATTCTGCTATTTTCCCTCTATTTTCTTGTTCAAATAGTTCTCTAAGCCATATAATGTTGTCCTGCAATTTCATATTTTTAATGGAGCATGTTTGTTGAATACATGTTAATTTCTCAGCTACCACAGCTAATCTGCATTGTAATATTTTTGTTAATATTTTGTAATCTTCGTTTGACAAGCTTAACAGTCTCCAGTTATTAAGATTTGTTTTCTCTCCTTTCTTATGTAGTAGAATTGCTTCATTCTGACTTGATAGTAGTTTCTTTTCTTCCATACTACAGTTATACATATCAGCTAGTGCAGGGGCTAGTTGCTTTCTAAATGTTTTATAAAATTCTACACTTAGCCCATCCTTTCTAGGAGCAGTCCCATTCTTTTGTTTCCCTATACTCTCCTCTACCTCTTCACTTGTTATAGGCTTCACTAGATTCTCTTTTTCTTTCTCAGCTAACTTTGCTATATTTAGATGTTGTAATAAAATGCTCAGATCTGAAATTTCGGGTACATTCTCAAATAATCTATATGTATGCTCATCTAATTGTTTGTAAAATTTCCTGTTTCGCTGTTTTCATAGAACCATCTGGATCTAATATTTCCATAATTATCTTCCTTCTGACTCTATCACTGCAATCTTTGATTGGATCAAAGGTTTGTTTTTTGTTTTGTGTACCAAACTGCATTTCCTGTCTTAAATGATTTAGCTCTATCGTATTGTATTTCTTTCATTTCCCTTTGTACCTGTCTAATAAGTTCACTATAATCATGTTTTTCTGTCTCTGATCGTGAAATTAAGGTCTGCAGTTGCACCTTAGCTGGAGGTATTTTTTATATTCTGTTTGGGATTTGTGCCCTGTGTATTTACTTAATAAACTTTTCATTTATTTTTTGCTGTCCTCCCACCACTCTTCTTAACTATCATACATACTCTTTACTGATTTCCTTGCAATCCAACACTGGCACCATTGTTCTAAGAATGTTCCTTCCTGTAATATGTTATCGTTCATTTTCCAAACTCATTTTCCACATGTGGGGGATGTACCCCATGTAATAGTGGTTTGTACCATTCCATGGTCTCATAACCCTGAACTTGACTATCGGCTATTTTTTTCTGTTTTAGAGGCAAAAATTAAATCTATTCTTGTTTTTATGGTTCCTCTAAAATATATATACCCCCTATTTTTTGTATCTGTTTATAAGTGTCTGTTAAATTACCCTTTTAAATATTTAATTAAATTTGTTTGTACCACTAAATATTTTCCCAGCTGATAATCCTCTATCTGACCTTTCTGTTCCCCAATTAAAATCACCTGCACATATTACTGTCCTGGAACTATAAAGGAAAGCTTCAATCTCATTAAACATTTGCACTCGTGTGGCTTTCATTTGGGGAGCATAGATTGTAATCAATCTTATTCTCTGGGTTTCAAAATTTACATCTATTGCTAGCACTCTTCCAGGTACAATTTCTATTAATTTTGTAACTTTTATCCTTCTATCTTGTATTAGCATTCCAACCCTGTCGCATCTCTCAAGGCCTATTGACCAAAAGGAGGGATCTTGTGTCCACATTTTTGATGCTTTTGCTAATTCGTATTTTGTTTTTAGTCTAGTAGCCTGTATTAAAATAATCTGACTAAGGGAGTTTGATAGACTCATTAACTCTGAGACCATTTTTTATGCCCTTTCATACTATTCACATTTATTGTGGATATGTTTAGGGAGGTCATTGTTTATCCCCTTTTCTTTTCTTGGGGGGGGAGGGACAGTCTACATTGCCACATTCTTATTCCTATTTTGTGATCTGGTTCACCCTCCTATTGTATTCTGTGGGGTTTCTGAAGCAGGGCCGGCCTTAGCTAGGTACAAACTGTGGCTCTGCACCTTAGGGGCCCATACTGTTTTCTTGAGGAAGCAAAAATAATTTAAAACATTTAAAAATGTCTAATTTTGTTACAGATGAAAATGTTTACCAGCAAATCAAAGTGGAAGACAGCTGGCTCTGCCTCTATTACAAAAGGTGGGGTAACTTTGCTGCAATGGAAAAGATTAGGTTAGGTAAGTGTTAATGGCCATACTTTACACCTCCCTGGTTGACTGCTTTCACAAACAAAGGGCTATATGGACAAGAGAACTTGCTTGTAACCTGGACATGTAGCTGAAACAATGAATGATATGTCACAATCTGTTTCAAAAGAATGTGAGCACTCAAAATCAGGGGTTGATCATTGTTTTACTAGCCCAAACACTAGTGCAAATTGACCAGGCCTAATGCAGCTAACTCTTTACTTGTCCGTCTTGACTAGTGCAGATTTTCATGGCTGTTAATAATGCTAAAAAAGTCTCTACTTTAGCAGGCTCTAGTCCTCATGCTAATCTCTCTCAATGTCCCAGATGGCCTGGTGTGGTTAACAGTTCATTAAGAGCTGCAATTATCTGGCAGATCCCACAAAAGACTCAATGTGAGTCACTATCAATCCACTGTTAGGACTTTTAGTTAGTGTCCAGAGTGTGATCAAGGGTAGAGTGTTGTTAAGTCACTAGCTTCCAGTTTTCTAAATGTGTCTCTGTCTAAAAATGTGTTCCATATTATTAAGGCCAGTGCTCCTCATTTCCCTACATTTTGAGTGTCTGAATCCAATATTTCAGTGACAAAATGTGAGGAAGTATATAGGGTCAGCCCTGCAGGTGGTGGGGTTTATCCCAGCCTCACCATAACTTCCCTCTCCCTTCCAAATCTCTTAACTCTGTTCTTTACCTAGACACCACTGCAGACCAGACTCTGAAATGACCATCCACAGATCCATAGCTGCCATTACTGGCAAGTGTAGGGGTCCCCAGCTCTTCTTAATGGACCATGCCAGCCATCACTATCCATTGGGAGGCAGTATAGTACAGTGGTTTAAGGCTCTGAGCTGCAAACATGGAGACCTGGGTTTGAATCCCACAGCTCCTGCTTGCATACTGTGTGACCCTGAGCAAGTCATTTAACTTTCTTGTGCTCCCAGGTCACACCTGTAAACAAGTTTTGAGCTTAGTGTCTCTCTCCTGGTAACAGAAAAAAAATACAGTCCCACCCTTATCCCACCCAGCATTTGCTTTCATCCTAAAAACAAAGCTTTGGACCATTTATGGTACACAAATAAACTTTAATAAAATACACAATTTGAAAGCTTAAAATAGGCATTCCTGGTGTACATAGATCATCCTATATAGAAATAGAGACAGTATAGCAGTGTATGCCTGTGTACTGTTTCCCCATGGGCTGATGAAAGGACAGTGTTAAAGAAAACACTGTTATTGTTGGGGCAGAGCATATTAAAATCAATGCTTTTAAAAATTAAAATGTCATAGTTTTCTATTTCTCAAGCCTCTTAGGTTTGTGTAGCCCCCCCATCCCAAAGAAATCTTAGATGTGCTCCTAGCTCACTTGAGACAGTACAAACACTTCCAGAAGTGCAGGTCTCCAGTTGGCTATAAGGTGGGGGCTGATTGTCTTTTTCTGCCTGACTCTGTTCATTGCCCCGTGGGTGGTGGTGACAGTGTGGTGAGGTACAGTATATGATGATGTCAGCTATTGTGTGTGTGCAGAGCTAGGACTGCTTGATTTAACATTTGCTGTTGTGATATCCTCTGGTTTGGGGTGTGTGTGTGTGCAGAAAGAGAAGAGGAACAGAGGGGGCCATGGTACAAAACAATGGGGGGGGGTCACTGTGTGTGATGGCATTGCAGTCTTTTTTTTCTGCTGAGGAGCTGGAAGCAATGTGGGAGCAGGATAAATGTGCAATCAGAGTATTTCTTGGCTTGCATTGTTTCCTGTATAAGTGATCAAAATGTACTATTATAACTGAGGGCTAGTGCAATTTTGAATAAACTTGCCCTGCTAGCTAGTGCAAAAAAAGGTTAAAGTTGACCCCTGCTCAAAATGCCTCAAAAACCTGACCATCACAGAGCAAACAGATTTCCTGATAAGGACCCTGAAAACCTGATCATCAGGTAAAAAACCTGAAAGATGACTAATGATTTTATTTTATTTTTTTACCAGGAGAGACACACTAAGCTGAAAGCTTGTTTACAGGTGCAACCTGGGAGCACAAGGAAATTGACTTGCTCAGGGCCATACAGTATGCAAGTGGGGGCTGTCGGATTCAAACCCAGGTTTTCAGGTTTGTAGCTCAGAGCCTTAAACCACTGTACTATACTGCCTCCTATAATAAGCCTCTCTAGTCTCTCTCACACCTCCAGAAATGTTAAAGTTGTTTAACTTGTTTGCAAATCAGAGTATCTGAGGTATGAGTGTTCAGTGATGATGTCCCTGTCCTTACAGAAATGAATATAGCAGTATTGCCACTTAAGTTCTGGCTCTAGCCTCAGTCAGATTCATTTCATAGAAACATAGAATTTGACAGCAGATAAGGACCGCTTGGCCCACCCAGTCTGCCCATTTCCCTACCTATTGGATAAGCTGCAGATCCTAGCTGACCAACAGCCTACTTCTTCCTACCTCCACCCCCTAGAATTGCCTTATGCCTGTCCCATGAATTCTTGAATTCCACCACTGTTTTTGAATCCACAACCTCCTCAGGAAGGCTGTTCCATGCATCCACAACCCTTTCCATGAAAAAATACTTCCTCACATTACCTCTGAGCCGTCCCCCCTCCAGCTACAAATTGTACCCCCTTGTTCTTGCACACCTCTTTTTCTGAAATATGCTACCCTCTTGGACTTTGTTGATTCCCTTGAGGTACTTGAAAGTTTCTATCATGTCCCCCCTCTCCCTCCTCTCCTTGAGGCTATACATATTAAGCTCCTTAAGTCTCTCGATATGTCTTCTGGTGCAGACCCTGCACCATTTTAGTTGCCCTCCTCTGGACTGCCTCCATCCTGTCTATGTCCTATTTCCAATGAAGTCAGATAATTCAGTGCAGTCAATGGCACTAATCAAAAGATGCTGGTTAAACTAGTAGACCTGCTACTGCTTTATTAATACAGGACAGGAGGGTTAGTTAGGCGTAAATGTTGGATGTGCGGGGGGGGGCACAGGGAATGGAGTAGTGGGGCCCGGCGGGGGGCTGCACAGAGGCCAAGAATGATTAAGGTAAGCCCTGTTCTGAAATAGGGTTTTCTACATCTGTCAAATCTTCTTTGTCTGTTAAATCTGAAGAAACATCTGAGTCCTCATTCTCATGGTCATGGCTCTCCTTATCTTCCCTTTTCTTTGCTAGTAAGGAGTATTTGTTCTTATACGTCAGCCCTGCCAAATTGTTTGTGTTTTTACCTGTCCAATATGTCTGTATATCTTCTCTTGGCCTCCTTTTTTTACCTTTTTTTCCTTGTCACTGTTATGGATTTATTCTGACTTGCTGAGGGAGACTCTTGACTAATAGACCATAGGGGGGTCTGAGTGGGCCCTTCTCTTCTTTTTGTACTGTCCTGTTTGTCCTGAGTATCCTGTTCCGGTTCTATAGCTTTTATGTCCATGTCCTGTTTCCCTTCACTTTCTTCCAGCTCATTCTCTTGTTCTACTGTATCAGGTCCCCCTTCTCTACATTCATCCCCCTTCCCTTCCTTTTCTTTCGGCAACATATCCTCCAGTCTCTTTTCTGAAACCTGAATAGAACCTTTCTCTTGTGCCTGTGTGATTAATTGTTCGGGTGATATACTCTCTCCTGAGGAGCCCAAGGCGCTGTAGCACAATGGCCTCGTCTTTCACACAAATTGCAGTTGAAACTGTTATGACATTCCAGCAGGTATATGCCTTATATTCAAAGCTTTTTACATTTATACCATCACATGCATTACTCAAATGGCTTCTAGACCCGCATTTAAAACAAGTTTTTGGTTGGCCTACATAAAATACTGATCCCCAATCCCTCCCCAAAAAGAAGCTACCAGGAAGATGCATAATTCCCATATCAGTTTGTTTCAATTTGTCTTGCACTTTCCAACTCCCGGTCCAAATCTGCCCTGAATCCATGATGAGGAAGGGGGATCCCAATACCTCGCATTTTTGCTTTAACCAGAACAATATATCCAAAATATTTACCCCTTCATTCCTAAATAGTATTGTGATGTTTCTTATCATGGGTTTTGTAAGTGGGACTGCGAAAAAGGGGCTCCATATAGGGTTTTTACTCATGGCATATTTTGCCCAGAATCTCTCTAAACCTCCTACGGATTTAAAACTGATATCGTAGTTTGAATCCCCCACATGTATCAGTGCATAAATCTCCTACGCAAAAATCTCATTGAATCTTTCAGTAAAATCTTAGCTACATATACCTTGTCTGGAGGTAGTTCTAGGCTTCCTTTATAAATTAACCTCACTGCATTGCACCTAGGAGCTGGTTCCCCCGCAGGAGTAAATAAATCAGAAAATTGTCTTTTGAAACCCCCAACATTTGTTTTATTTTTCTCAGGTGTTTTCTCTTCTTCTTCTTCTGAGGATGAATCATTTTCAGAAGTATTCTGCTTATTCCAGTCCGATTTCTCAATCTCTGATGTTGATGGCATTTCTTTATCTGTTTTAATCTCTAAAGCATGCTGTTTAAGTTTTATGTCTTTCTCATATTGCTGCATCTTAGGGTCTGAAGGGTCTGGTTTCAACTGACCTCCTTCAGTTTTAGCCAGCCTGCCGATTTTAATACATTTTCTGGTGACCAGTTCTCTTCAGCAGTCTTTTTCTCAATTCTAGGTTTCCCTGTACCTAGATTCTTTTTTCCTTTCGTTTGTATTTTCTGTTCTATATTCCCTGTTTCATAAGCGACTGGATTTAACTACACATTATCAGGGAAATTTAAAGTCTCTAGTGTAACAGGTACATTTTCTTTTTCCAGTACATTTCTTTTTACTTTTGTGTCTTTTATTTGTACCTGTACAGCATCAGGCGTGGTCCGTTCAGTGTCTGAGGCCTCTGCCACGTCATCATTTGTCAGTTTCAGCTGTTCACTCATCTGACCCTCACTCTTGCTCTGCCGCTACTCTGCTTTTGTGGATCGTTGCAGTTTCTCACTGCACATCGCTGATTCTGTCTCTGAAGGTACATCAAGTAGTTTTTTGTTTCTCCAGGGAAATAATCTCTTCCATCTCTCCACTGTCATCAATATCCATTTCAGAGCTTGAATAGGCTACTATCACTCCTTCCATGTCTTCTTGTCGCTTTATTTCTGATTTTCCTGCAAAAGCCTTTTGTTGTTTCAGAGTCAGGGAGGAGGCCATCTCCCTGACTCCAATATTCACCTTTCTCTCTCCTCCTCCGGTCGCCATTTTGGCAACCAGCCTGATGGCTTGGAATTCCCCTAGTGGTGAGTAGGGGAATTTCCCTCGTGTCCTAGCCAAATTTCTTTCATTCACTAAAAATACCATCAACTGCTTAATCTGGTTCAATCTCAGTTGCTTACCATCTGTATTCTCCCCCCCCACCATCACCCCTGAAAATGGGACTTCCAGGCCTGGTGGGCTTACCAGGTCAAAAAATCTCAACAAACAAACCCTGTCCTCCCCCTATCCACCTCTATCAGAACATCTGTGTCCTCCGCCCCTTTTCTTCTCCTTCCCCCTAGTGGCACTGGTCTGGCTCTCTCTCTGGTGAAGACGGAAAAAAAGTACTCATTCAGTGCCTCTGCCGTGCCTCCATTCTCCTCCACCCACCTGCCCCCCTTCCTGAGCCTAACAATTCCATCTTTCTTGTCCCTTTTCTCACAAAATTAGAGAAAAAGCCCATTTTCCCTTTTTAATTCCCCCAGCTGGCCACAGCTCCTTCTGAGCTTTACCCTGCCAGACTACCTTACCTGCTATGCTGGCCATCTTCAGGTAGTCCTCCCTGCTTCCCTTTGAGTCTTCCTGATGTTCTTATAGGCTGACCTTTTATCCTTACTACCTGGGTGACCTGAGCGCTAAACCAGCTGGGTGTTTGGGCCCTCAAGTTCTTCCCTTTGAGCCTAATGCACTCCCTTGGGGAAACCATTATTCCCTCCTTGATGATGGATCACCTTTGGTCCACACCTATATCCACTTGGATGCTTGCAGGTGATTCCTTAGCAGCTCACCCATCTTTCTGAAGTCTGCCTTTCTAAAATCCAGGTTTTTAGTCTTAGTGGGGTCCATTTTCCTGCCGATTTCCTATCAGGACCACACTGTGTGATGGTCACTCTCACCCAGGGGCTCCGTGACCTTTATATTCTGGATGTGGTCCCCATTTGTCAGCACCAGATCAAGGATTTCCCCCTCTCTGGTGGGTCTGTGATGCCCTGAGATGGGAACCCACTTTGAAGCACATCTATGATTACCTGACTCCTGGTGCAGGTCATGGCTGGTATCCTTCAATCATACAAACATATGAACATACAAATGTGCCAGCAGAAACAGAGCTCCTGGTCTGCCAACATCTGCTCAAGTGTGCAGCTAGTAGCCTTAAGTTGCAGCTGCCCAACCCCCCTCCCCTTTTGTTCACTCTTGGCGCTCTCAGCCTCACCCACTGGTATGCTCCCTGTTCTCTGTTCCATGCCCTTTTAAAGCTCCCCACAGTTTTGCATGATATCACCCTCTCTCGTAGGGCAATCCACTTCAACACCACTCTCTCTCTGTGAAGTAATGCCTCCTCATCTCCCTCCTAAATCTTCCCCCCTCTATTCTTAGCAATCCCCCTTGGGCAGTTCAAGTCTTCCACTATTACCACCTTTCCCCTTCCCTGTAGCAGTCAATATTTGTGAGTTCAATTCCCTGCCTCTTTCCTCTTCCTAGTTGAGGGTCTGTAAACCACCTTAACCTCACCTTCTTCCCTCTAATAGACAATAACTGAATCCACATTGCTTCCACCATCCCGTCTTCCAGCTCCTCCCGCATACAAGTTATACCCTCCCTGATGTAAACCACCACCACCCTTGTCCTATTTCCCTGTCCGTCCTGTATAATTTATACCCAGGGATCGAGAGGTCCCAGTCATGGTTAGGTGTGGCTCATGTCCCTGTGACCACTATGATGTCAGTGCCCCCTAGAAACATAGAAACATAGAATTTGATGGCAGATAAGGACTGCTTGGCCCACCTAGTCTGCCATTTCCCTACCTAATGGACAAGCTGCAGATCCTAGTTAACCAACAGCCTACTTCCTCCTACCCCCCCACTAGAATTGCCTTATGTCTGTCCCATGCATTCTTGAATTCCCACACTGTTTTTGACTCTACGACCTCCTCAGGAAGGCTGTTCCATGTATCCACAACCCACTCTGTGAAGAAAGACTTCCTCACATTACCTCTGAGCCGTCGCCCTCTATCTTCAAATGGTGCCCCCTTGTTTTCGCGTATCTCTTTTTCTGAAAGATGCTACCCTCTTGGACTTTGTTGATTCCCTTGAGGTATTTGAAAGTTTCTATCATGTCCCCCCTCTCCCTCCTTTCCTCAAGGCTATACATCTTTAGTTCCTTTAGTCTTTCTTTATATGCCTTCTGATGCAGACCCTGCATCATTTTGGTTGCCCTCCTCTGGACAGCCTCCACCCTGTCTATGTCCTTGTGGAGATGAGGTCTCCAGAACTGTACACAGTACTCCAGATGTGGTCGTACCAACTGTCTGTACAGAAGGCCAACAACTTCCTATTTTCTACTGGTGATGCCTCTCCCTATGCATCCCAGTATCCCCACAGCCTTTCTTACTGCCTTCTCACATTGCTGGCCCATCTTTAGGTCATCTGATATGACTACCCTGGGTCCCTTTCCATTTTTGTTGTTGTCAGTATCTCACCCCTCACTGTGTACTCTTCCCTGGGTTTTGTTCCAGGTGCATTACTTGCACTTCTTTGCATTGAATCTAAGCTGCCATATATTTGACCATTCCTCCAACCTTGCCAAGTCCCTTTTCATCCTTTCCACCCCACCTTGTGTATCAACCTTGTTGCAGATCTTTGTGTCATCTGCAAAGAGACATACTTTCCCTTCCAGTCCCTCTGCAATGTCACTTATAAAGACATTAAAAAGGACCGGCCCCAGTACTGAACCCTGCGGTACCCCACTAGTAACCCTCCTTTCTTCACTGTGGACTCCATTTACTATTACCAGCTGTGTCCTGTTGTCCAACCAGTGTTTTACCCAGGCTACCACCCTGGGACCCACTCCCAGGCTGGCTAATTTGTTTATTAATCTTTTGTGTGGGACTGTGTCAAATGCCTTGCTAAAGTCTAGGTAGGCCATGTCCACAGCCCCTCCCTGGTCTACTGCTTTGGTCACCCAGTCAAAGAAATCAATTAGATTTGTCTGACATGACCTTCCACTGTGAATCCATGCTGCCTTGGGTCCTGTGCCCCACTGGCCTCTAGGTACTCAACAATTCTTTCCTTCAGAAGTGATTCCATCACTTTCCCTACCACTGAGGTCAAATCAACAGGTCTGTAGTTTCCTGCCTCTGTCTTGCTCCCACTTTTGTGAAGGGGAATCACATCCACCCTCCTCCAGTCCTCAGGTACCACACCATCCTCCCATGATTTATTAAAAAGGGTAGTCAGCGGTGTTACTAGTTCTTCCCTTAGTTCTTTTAGAATTCTGGGGTGAATGCCATCAGGCCCCATTGCTTTATTCACCTTCAGTTTTAAGAGTTCTTTCAGAACCCTTTCTTCTGTGAAAGGACTAATATCAACCCCCCTATCCAGAGTGCTTCTATTGACCTGCTTAGGTATTTCCCCTTGCTTTTCCATTGTGAATACTGAGCAGAAGTATTTGTTCAGTATCCCTGCTTTTTCACTGTCGCTCTCTGCCCAATCACCTTCCTCTTTGTGCAGCCTCAGTTTCCCTGCCCTAGTCTTTCTTTGCTCCCTAATGTACCTATAAAAGGTTTTATCCCCCTTTTTAACCGAGTTGGCTATCTTTTTCTTGGTTTGGGCCTTTGCTATTCTGACTGCCTTACCCACTTCCTTCTGCTTTAACTGATACCATTCTCTGTCCTGCTCCTTCTGTGTTTCCTTATACTTCCTGAATGCTATATTTTTCTCCCTTACCTTCTCCGCCACTTCTTTTGAGAACTATAGTGTTTTTTTCTTACGTTTTGATTTGTTTATTTGCTTCACACAAAGGCTTGTTGCCTCTGTGATGGTGGTTTTGATGTTTCCCCATTGTTGCTCCACCCCACCTTCTTGCCTGTTTGCTAGGGCTTTTCTGAGGCACTCTCCCATTTTGACAAAATCAGCCCTCCTGAAGTCCAGTACCTTCACTTTTGTGTGGCTTAACTCTACAGCTAAGTTTATTGTGAACCACACTGTTTGGTGGTCGCTTGTTCCCAGATGGCTACCCACTTCAAGATCAGAGATACTCCCTCTGTCCCCATTTGAGAGTACCAGGTCTAAGAGTGCCCTCTCCTGAGTGGATTCCAAAACTAGCTGTCTGAGGCATGCCCCCTGTAGGGCATCGAGAATGGCCCTGCTCTTGCATGTGGCTGCAGCAAATGTGCTCCAGTCAACATCTGGCATATTCAGGTCCCCCATCAGCAATATCTCCCCTTTCTCTGCCATCCCAAGGATGCCTTCTATCATCTCCTTGTCTCGTTCCTCCCCCTGAGATGGGGGTCTGTATACAACCCCTGTGCAGATTCTGGAGCCATTTCCAGTCTCCAGGGTGGCCCACAGTGTCTCCTCTCCTCCCTGTTTACCCTTTAGTTCTGTTGTTTTGATCCCTTCCCTTAAATAGAGAGCTACTCCTCCTCCTCTTCTTCCCTTCCTGTCCCTCCTGTTGATTGTATACCCTGGTATGTTGACATCCCAGTCATGGTTCTCTGTGTACTATGTTTCTGTGACTGCCGCAATATCCAGGCATCCCTCTTTCATCAAGGCCACCATTTCAGGGAGTTTTTTACCTAGACTATGGGCACTGGTACTCATTACCCTCCATTTTTTATGGCTTTATTTCTTTTTGCCCCATCCCTGTGCCTACTGCCTTTGTCTTTTTATCCAGCTATCCCTGCCCTTCTCCCTGTTGACTGCTCTGTCTTGGTGTTTACTGCACTAATTACCCTGTTTTCTTTGGGGGGGTAGGATTTCCCTTCTCCTTTTCAGTGTCTCCCCCCTTGGCTAGTTTAAATGCTTGCCATTGAAGCATTTAAACCTATCACCTAGGATCCTGGTTCCCTTCCAGGACAGATGCAGATCAACGTGCCTGTATAGGTCTGCATCCCTCCAGGTGGAGCCCCAGTCCCCAGTGAAGCCAAATCTCTGAGCTCTGCACCAGCTTTTCAACCAGTCATTGAATCCCATGGTGTGGAGTGCACTAGCCTCATCCATGCCATAGACAGGTAGCACTTCTGAGAAAGTTACCATGTGTGCTACTTGTCTAAGGCCCCTCCCCAACTCCACAAACTCCTGTTGCACTGCTGTGATCCCATTCGTAGCCAGGTCATTCATTTTTAGGTGGATAATGACATCCAGCTCCCTCTCCCTTGCCACTGCTCCCATGATCCTGAGGATTCGTTTCCTGTCCCTCCAAGTATTGGCACCAGGCAGGCACCTTACCTCCCTTTCCCCTCCCTCCCCCAGTTCTACCCCCTAACAATTGAGTCCCCCACCAGGAGTTGTTCCCTTGCCCTGTGGAGTCCCGGACCACCCTCCTGTGGGTCTCCATTGTGGAGGTTCCCAGCATCCTTCTTGGTCTCCACTGCAGGTGCCTTCATAGTGGTGAATGAATTGTGGAGAGGCACAATTGGAGGGATGTGCCTCTCTTCCACCACCCTCACCCTCCCTGAGCCCACCGTGGTCCAACCACTCCTCTTTCTTGGCAACCTCTGAGGTAGTGGCTGTGGCCTGGGTGGGAGAGCAGGTTTCCTGAATCCTTGCCAGGTTAGCATGGAGATGAACAACCTCCTCCCTCATACCAGAGAGGTGCCTGCAAATAGGGCAGCAACACAGTCTCCAGAATGTCTCCCAGAAGACTGCTGCTCCACAGCCAGTGCATTACACCACTCCCCACATGTCTGTGTCCCTTCCAGTTAGAGATGCATTTTGGTTTTTGTTTTAGTGTGTGCAAGCTTGTGAGTGTCTCTACCCCCTATTTAGTGCACTGTGTCTTTAAGGATATGAACAGGTGTATGTTGTTAGCAGTTTTGGGGAAGTGATGTCAGAGCCCCTGCTTTAAAGGAAGTTATGTGCTTGGGGCAGGCGGGGTGAGGGAAGGGTGGATGGGAGTAAACCTATGTTGTCCAGAAACAATCACCTACAACTCTTATTTCCGCCCCGAGGAGTGCCTTCCTTCCTTCCTTTCAGACACATATTTCACAAAGGCTAAGTAACAGGTCTAGTCACAACTGACTGCAAATATCTCCCAGCTACAGTTCCTCCCTGGCAAATTAAAGTTAAAACTAAGAAAAGTCTACCCCAAAAACAGAATCAATACTAGTTACTTACACAGGTCCAAAAAGTAATAATTCAGTTCAGTGTAGTCTAGAAATTAACCTCCTTGATTCAAGGAAGCTGTGGCTGCTTTCTCACTCTCCCTGTCTCAGTCTCAGCAGACGGAGACTGCAAACAACTCCAGTTATAAATCCTCAGTTCAACTAGGCCCATTTCAGCTCCTCCCCTTAACAGACACCTAATTCACAAAGGCTAAGTAACAGGTCTAGTCACAACTGACTGTAAATATCTCCCAGCTACAGTTTCTCCCTGGAAAATTAAAGTTAAAACTAAGAAAAGTCCACCCCAAAAACAGAATCAATACTAGTTACTTACACAGGTCCAAAAAGTAATAATTCAGTTCAGTGTAGTCTAGAAAATAACCTCCTTGATTCAAGGAAGCTGTGGCTGCTTTCTCGTTCTCCCTGTCTCAGTCTCAGCAGACAGACCCTCTGCCAGTAATTCATCCATCTTGTCTCTAAGATGACATTAAGACTAAGTTAAAAAAGTAAAAAAAAATCAACTCTGATTTCTCCTGTTTTCTAAAAAAGAAACATTTGTTAAAGTTTTTTCTTCAGTTTTTGTAGCAGCTATTAGATTGTCATTGTGTTCATTGAACTGCTGCCTGCTCCGCTATTACCTTTGCCTCATGGCACAACAATGCTACTAAGCAAGACATCTCCCATAAACCTAAAATATAAACTTTCTTTTCTTCTTGCTCTTTTATGTAGTAAATCAAGCACTTCTTCCAAAAACTTTAAAACGGCTTCAGGATTATTATTTAATGGGCCGGATTTTCAAAGCATTACATGCCCTGCACTTCAACACTAAGGTTCTGTCAGTATGCCAAACACTGTCACCACAATTGTACTCTGTTTTACAGTCTTGGGCACAGTTGCAACTCTTTTCATGATTTACGGAAGCTTGTGCCAAATATCTAGTGCAAGCTCTGTAAAAAATGCCCCAGGATTGCCACAAGTTAGACCAGAAAAAGTTGGTCTAATTTGTGGCAATTGCCACATGGGATATAAAATCCCATTAAATTGCCGCAAACCCCATGTGCCATATCATTGGTGCACCCGAGGCTTGTGGCAATCTAAGTCCTAGGAAAATTCTGCCCCATGTCTCTCAAATTTTTTATTTCACCTTGAGTTGCTTCCTGGATGTTGCACCATGTCTGCCTCATGGTGCAGCAAACTCTCTAATGACAGAGCTGCCAGCAAGCTTACAGAAGCAGCTGTGTGGTAACGGGACAATTCTACTGGCTTACATAGCTGCCAGTCACCAAAAAAACATTATCATTGGCCAGCCCAGTGGTGCAGAGGGCAGAGGCATCATGCCTCACCTGGCACCATGCCGATGACCTGAGATCGGGAGTGACCTCGGGCGCTGAGGGTTTTGGCCGGGGAGAGGAGGATTGAGCATTCGATGGACTGCTCTCCTCCTCTGTGTGGAGGGTTGGGTAGTACCTGACACTTGTCTATTTCCTGGTGGAGGCTGGGGGAAGGCAGCTTGGGCCAGCAGATAGGGAGATGGGGCAGATGTCAGCACATGTCATGTGGGAGTGCATGGCATATGCCTGGATTCCACTGCATGCCACATCTCCAGAGGGATCCAGAACACCGGAAAATACCAGGGTCTGGATGACGATGGGCACCCACAGGTCCCACTGTCTGATTAGCTAGGCTCACCAGCCTGAACTGGATCCAGTCATCGGTGAGGACCTGAGGACCCCCCCGCTGACTCAGCCCGGAGGGGGTAAGCACTGGGGGAAGAAGGCTGGTGGCAGTCCTGTGGACATTGAGGGGACATGGCTGGGGCACCATCCTGAATGAGGGCTGACTTGGGGGGGAGGGTAGAAGAAAGACCAAGAAAAAAAAATACATTATCATTGGCTTCAACATCTTAGATCTCTACCCAGGTCCAGTGAATACAAGTGGTGGCTGTGTTGATCATGAGGTCCATTTGCATCACACAAAATAGTTCCTTCATTATTTACAAATACAATTTTTTTTTTATTCTGACTTTCACTTTACAGTTTTCAGTCATCAATTTTTTATGACTGCTGCGCCTCAGTTCCATTCATTGCATTAGGCTGCTCTCTCCAATTCCATCCCTCTCCTCCAACCCACCAGCCATGCCAAGAGCAAAAACCAAACCACCAAATCCCTTTCCCATTGCCATTTCCCACCCCACAACAACAATGTAACCTGTTCAGAGTCTAGACCCATGTCCAAACCCAAACCTGTCCCATTTGAGCAGTGCTACTGTCCATGGCACTACCTGCTCGCGTGCCAATGCTGAGATTGAGACAGTGAGTAACCTGTCAGCAGACTGTCTTGGATGCCCTTCCCACAGATATCAGTCATAATTTATGACAGAAAACAACAAGAAAAAAATTAATAAGATCTCTTAGTGATGGGATGAGACAGGAGAGACGAAAGCAGATGAAAGAAAAAAATCCTAGCCCTAGGATCTTTGCAGGAGGGTGCTCGAAACATAATGTCTCTCCTATCTCATTCCACACTACAATACATTGAGGACCCCTCAAAATGACATCATGGTGAGGGGGTGTTGGCAATGAGTGTATTGTAGTACACCAAGAGAGAGTACGGGTAGCAGGCACAACCTTGATCAGCAGTTTTTGTCAAAAATTGGAGTAGCAATGATAAGATCAGGCAGACTTTTAATTTCACTGATGTTTGACTGTCTGAGACCGAAACAGGATCCTCCTCCTCCTCCTTACCCTCCCCCACAGCAGTCATCTACTATGGAACTCAGTGTATCATGAACTCCATAGCGGATGACTGCCATGAGGAGGCAGAGATGAGAACTCTGTCTCAGACAGTCATAATTTCAGGGATTTTCTCAGCAAGATATACTGCTATTTGTTTAGTCAGAATGGACCTGCACATCTGAAGTGGAAAGACTCGAAAACTTGGGCTGTGCCATGAAAAGCTCTGTATGTTCAAGTCAAGTGTGCCCAGTCCAGGAGGGTCCATTACTGCATCAGAGCCAGTCGACCCACCCCTATGTAAGAGTAGCAAATATCCCATGAAAGAAGAAGGAAAAAAGCTTGATTAGAACAGCTGCTACAAGCATGGCTGCCCTATTTGTCTCCTTTTAATGCAAGGCCCATAGAAAGTAACACTGGAACTGAACCATTGAGGAGCAATTCCTGAACATCATACAATGTAATTGAGGGGTGAAAGCATACAAACCACTGAGAGGCATTAAGCACTGTCTGAAGTCAAATAGTCACTGAGGTGAATACTCAGTAGTTGTTGGAATGTATGCCTAAGTTGGGGTGTCACCAGGGTAGTCCCTGGGGTGAATGCCTGAAGTATAAAAGTAGGGTTGGTTGAAAGTATGATAGGTATGAGTATGGTACATGCATTCTGGAAAGCAGTCTTGTTGGAGGTGGGCAGGATGGCGGAAAGAACATTTCAGCCTGACCTTCTTTTATGTTTGGGTTGGAGAATCTGGGTGGGGAGGAGTGGGTCCTGCTCCCCAGATGGGCTAGAATTCTCCTAATACTGGCCCGGCATTGTATACAAAACATATCGGTTCAACAGTGGCATACTTTGTCCCTGCAGACCTTGCCATTGGAAAAACTCACACTTACGGTCAGGGGTAGAGGGGAGGGCTTCCTGTGCACCTGGGCACCTTATCTGGCTGCCTTGGATCCAGCAAAGGCTTTGATCCTGCAGGAAGGCTTGGAGATGTAGATATGTGTGATGGGCGGTGGTCACACTCAGGGGTTGGGGAGTATCTCATTGGGGAACAGTATCTCATTGGGGAACAGTTTATCCACTAGAGGGAGTGGAGGGGAACCTTCATGTAGATTAGCCATAGCAGAAAAGAATGGTATGAGAGTAATTTTACAATCAAATGTATAAACAAGCATCAATTTCTACTGTCTATGTGATGTTTTATTTACAGAGGAAATGTACACTCATGGATGAAGTATTTGAGAAATGGTGTTATTGTTCTTTTATGTATGTGGTTGTTGTTGTTTGTGTTTGTGGATGTACACATGGAAAATCTTTAATAAAAAGATTACACACAAAAAAAGGGTACATTACAGAGAGGAGATGGAACCCGAACCAAGAGGAATCAGTGAATCGTTCGAGAACCCAAAACGGCCCCTACCATGCTCTACATTGATGGCTCTCCCATCCTAGACCCTAAATCTATCGCCAACACCTTTAACAATGCCTTCACTGACTTGCAGCATGTTCTCCTGGATGACTTCTTCTCCCCCACCATCCCTGCTGCACCCACACAACCCCCATCACATCCCCCCTTTCGCTTCAAGACTATTACCTTCGGAGAAACCAGGAAATATCTTTGCAAAGTGCTTGGGAAGGGGAGATTCAGTGGGGATAACCTCGACCTGAAACTAATCTCACTCTCACTCAAAGAAATCCTGTCCTCTCTCACCCATATCCTTAACCTCTCACTCCATCTCGCAGTATTCCCCCCAAAATGGAAAGCTGCAGTAGTCACCTCTGTGTACAAGAGTGGGGATCGTGCCCTCCCCAGGAACAATAGACTCATCTCTATACTACCACCACTCTCAAAGCCCCTTAAATGAATCATTGCCGACCAACTTGTTGATTATCTGGACAAGCACATGCTCCTATGCACAAAGCAACATGGCTTTAGGGCTGGGCATAGCACCACTACAGCCCTATTGGAATACACTGGCTTCATCCACAAATCCCGCGATCTTGGCCAGCTAGTCAGGGCTATCTCTATTGACCTAACAAAGGCCTTTGACATGGTCAACCATGCCCTCCTAGTTGACAAACTCACTGCCATAGGCCTGGCCCCTGAGGCGGCTGCATGGTTCCGCAGTTACCTACACTGCAGTTCACAGCAAGTCAGGATAGATACCTTTCTCTCTGACACCAAGCCTGTGTGCTCAGGCATTCCACAGGGGTCAATACTGGGCCCCCTCCTCTTTAGCCTATTTCTGAATTGCCTCCCCCTAGCCAGTCAGTGCCATATGCTCCTCTATGCGGATGATGCGGTTATCTCTTCTAATGGCTCTGACCCCACTGCTCTTGAGCAACAGCTACAAAGTGACTTGACTAGCATTGAGTCATGGTTCAAAAATCATAAATTGATAATGAACTACAAAAAAACAAAAACCATGTTATTCGCCAGCCTTAAGAACAAGCACAAAAACTACCCGCTATCAGCATGTGAAAGGGGTGGTGTTCCTCTTAAACGTGTTCATCACTTCAGATATCTCAGAATCACTCTTGACAGCTTGCTCTCCTATGCCCTTCACAGAGACATCACAGCTAAAGCAATCAACAAATGCCTAGGGCTACTTTATCACCATAGGCAGAGCCTGACCCCTGAAGCCCTCAGCATAGCAGTCCACAGTTCTGTGGGTTCCCTAGTGGACTACGGACTGCCAATATATGGCTCTGCCACAGATACTGCCCTCCGACATATAAAAACTGCCCTTAACAATGCCTGCATGCTCACCTTAGGGGTGTACTAACTAATCCACACCTGCACTCTCTATGCAAAGGCTCACTGGCTAATGCTCTTTGGTCGCTTAAAATATCAATCCTGCCTCCTGGCCAAAAAGATCTGCCTTGGTCAGCTCCCAACTGGGGTTCAACAACTCCTAGTTCCCAGTACTAATCCCAGGCCCACCCAAAATTCGGAACTGCAGTCCTTCCTGACTCCAAAATGTTGGACATCTCAAGGACAAAGGTCCTTTGCCTATCGCTCACCGTTGCGGTTCAAGCTCCCTCCATGAGAACATTATTAGCCTGCCCACTCTATGGACCTTCAAAAAGAACCATTTAATACAGGAATCTCAATATGTCTGCCATCGCTAGCACCTAGCAAAGACATCTCTTACCATCTGCCCTTCTGCCAAACAGATGTCTCTATCTCTCTCTCTTTCTCTCTCTCTCTCAGACACCCTGCACTTGGGGCTCAACCCCCCACCCCGTCTCTCCAACACTTCTATGAGCTAACCCCCTTGTGTTGCTGACAACTAACAGGCTCCCTGTTGTGCACAGTTATTTAGTTTGTTCCTGTATGTATCTGTGTGTGTTTACTTATTCCAGTTTTAGTTTTAGCTGTATTATTTTGCATTCCTTTGTTTAAAGACCAAATGTACCTAAATGTTCTCATTCTAATCCTATTGCCTTGTTTGTCTCAATCCTCTGTATAATCACCTACTTGTTCTAAATGTGCTAACGTGTAACCTATGTAAAGAGCTCTGAGCTCAAATGGTTAATCCAAGATCAGAAATAAATAAATAAATTGGAGCCGTGAACATGAAAATTATTTAATGGACACTGGGGATGTGCTCCATGCGGCTAAGGACTGGGTCCTACTGCGCCACAACAGAAAGGGGACTATGCAGACAAGACACCATCAAAGAGATCCCCACCCAGGACAGGACCAATCTCAAATCACCCATGGGCCACCAAGATGAGCAAGAGATGCAGCTCAAGGAATCCAAAGAGCTGGTCCATTTTATGACCAAGAATCCCTTTGCGACGCTGAGATCCCCATCTCCGGAATCGAGAGAAAGGCTGCAAGGTCCACGAGAAGGCACCACCACTGTGAAACACTGAGACCTGGAGACCCCCATGGAGGCCACTGAATCTTCTGCAACACAAGGCCCACAGGAGCCTGGGATATGAGTAGAGATACCGAAGGGGGCACCACAACCCAGCACTGACTATCAGCTGAACCAGAAATGGACTTTATTGCAGCTGCTTAGATAAGTACACTGTTTTCATGTTCCATGGCAGGGTTTTAAATAATTGATTAGCAGTTTTTTTCTTGGGACAATACTAACTGTAAAGAAAGTATTTATATAGGTTTTCTAGAAGTGTTATGTTTGTTAAATACAGTGAGGCAAGTGCTATGCATTTTCACAATGTTTTAGAACTTTTATGAGCAAAACACTAATCAATTTTTATAGTTAAATAAAACCTTGCATGGGTTGGGAGGGAAGTGGGGTAAGCTAGGGAGAGGCTAGCCACTCCAGAGGCCTGCACTGCTCTCAGGAAGCCAGTAGGCTTGCAGTCCCATATCCCTGTCTCCATAATAAGCAAGTGACTGTAGTATGGATAGAGGATGTAAATGCTATAGGGAAAAAAATATATATATATATATATACACACACACACACTATATATATATATATATATATATATATATATATACATACATACACACACACACACACTGGAGCATTACAATTAAAATTAAAATAGAGAAGGGGTGGGTGGATGATTCTTCCCCCAATAGGAGGTCGTAGGCCCCCCTGGAACACAAGTAAGAATGGGGTGTGGGGTGTCTGGTTACTAGGGGGAAGCAGCAGGGGTCAGTATGTACTGTAGCAACCCACAAGATGATAAAGTGGGCTACTTCAGCCCATGCTTAACCCCTTCTGGCAGCCTCATAGTCCAGACCTCTCAGTAGGGGACAGCACTCTGACATCCGCTCCAATTAAGCAGATAGTCACCAGAAAGTGGAATGCATCAGATGGGTGGGGGGAATAGAGAGGGGGATAGGGGGTAGGGGCAGTCCCCTCTGGAATTCCATAACTGGACCTTAACCCCCCCCCCTCAGGTGTGGAAGTAGATAGGCCACCCGATGGAACAAGCACACAGAATCCATGGGAGACATGAATGGCTAGCTCTAAAATGCAATACAGTGCACTGACAGGCCAAAACCCAGTGAGGTTCAGCAACAGGAATAACCCTATTAAGCTCTGTAAATACACGTGGGACAGGGAGTAGATGCACCAACAAGAAATAAACACCCCACCCCTTCAGAGGACCAAGGTGGGTCTTGCACTGCACAAATAGGCAGTCAACTGCAGACACCTGGGGTCCCCAAGGTTGCACAAGAGTGCTGAATGTATATAGTTTCTCAGGGATTACTGGTTTACTGGATTATTGGAATACTGGATTACTATCAATGAGGCAGGAAGACAGATGGGAAATATTGGGATGGTTCATTGCATTGTTGTTGTTGCTGGGATGGTACCTATAGATGGCGGCAGCAAAAATACGCCAGTGGACTGGGCAAGGGGGCTGTTCAGGAGAGTTGAGCCATGGTACCCAACTCTAGACCAAGCTGAGCAGAATCCCTTGCAGAGGGCCAAACTGAAGGACAGTGCCTTTTTCCTCTCTCAATTTACTATTAAGTATCCGAAATTCACTGACCTCTCTAACTCTCAATATGGCTTATTTAACTTGTATCTAATGGAATGTGAGAGATCTAAACACACTGATAAAAAGGAAAAAGGTACTGTCCTATTTAAAGAAGCAGAAAGCGCAGGTGGCCCTGCTGCAGGAGACAAAGCTGAACATGAAAGATCACAAGCTCCTCAAAAGAGATTGGGTGGGACAGGTGGTGCACACCTCGGTGCCCACCAGAAAATGGGGAGTGGCTATAATCATACACAAACAGTTGCACTGATCCATCATCACTGCAAAAGCAGAGCCTCAAGGTAGATGGGTTCTCATCAAGTATCAAACCCCCTCAGGCCCCATCCTTATTGGCAACATGTATGCCCCCAATGAGGATGACCTGACCTTCTTTCATTAAGTGGCCCAAAATGTACTTAACTTAACAGAGGAGGGTACCCCTACCCTACTGGGAGGAGATTTCAACCTAATCCTTGATCCAGCAATAGACAAAAATTCAGGGGGCGGGGGACACACACCCGAAGAGGTGGATAGCCTTGAGAAGCATGATGGGGGACCAGGGGCTGGCTGACATTTGGAGGGTATTGCATACCTGGGCCAAGTATCACACATTTTGCTCTCAAGTTCATGAGACAGACAGCAGGATCAACTTGTGGCTCACCTCCCCCCAGGTTACAGAAGCAGCTATATCCTCAGAAATTCTTCCGATAATAATTTTAGATCATGCTCCGCTCATCCTATCCCTCATGTGGGGACCCCCTACCTCCGTATCATGGAGGCTAGATCCACTATTAATGAAGGATCCAGAGTTCGTAAAAGTGGGTAAAGGAAGAGACTAGGCTCTTCTTCCAATAAAATCATATTGCGGACACCACAGCGGGGAATACATGGGAGGCATTTAAAGCCACCTTGAGGGGTTGCATAATAGGGTATATGGTGGCAAGAAGAAGGCAATGCAAACTAAAGCTGGGTGAGCTAGAAAAAGAACTCCAAAGGGTAGAAAAAGAACATAAATGGACTGTCCACTCTGATCCGCATGACACCCTAGAAAGGAAGGCCCTGGGAATCCTTTTGGAGATAAATTCTCTCCAAACTAGGAAAGCAGAGGTCTCTATCCTCAGGCTAAAACAGAAATACTGGGGGGGGGGGGGGGGGGAGTACTGACATAGAGGCAGTGGAAACAGCAAATGGACAGACACATTGCAGGCCTTAGGGACAAAACAGGTACAGTAAGCATTTCTAATGAAGAGATGAATAAGGCGATGGCGAACTTTTACACCTCCCAGTACTCCACCTCAACAGCTGCTGATCCCCAAGGTACCCATGCTTTCCTAAGGGCTGCACTCCTCCCAGCCATTTCCACATTCCAAGCAGATGCCCTTGATACCCCGCTCACCACTGAGGAAATGAGAGAGGCCATACTGTTATTGAAGCCAGGGAAAGTGTCAGGAGAGGATGTATACACTGTGGAAATCTGGCAAGCCCTGGCAGATATAATAGTCCTGGTCCTAAGACAAGCATATCAAGAGGTAGAATCAGGAGGTATCTTCCCACCCATGCTATGGGAGGCAATGGTTACGGTTTTACCCAAGAAGGGTAAATCCTTCAATGGTTCAAGCCAGCTGGGGACTGGCGGCCCCAATGGGTGGATATAGAGGTGAATCAGTCTCAAAAACAGTGTCTATCCCTGCTACTCTATAACCAACCAACTAAGCTGAAGACCCACCCCACCATAGGGCCCTCTTTGCAGTGCTGGAACAAAGTAGAGCAGAGATTGGATAGCAATTTGACCCCCATTAAATTGACCCCACTGTGGGGAAATACAAACATTCATATAGACATGCAGCCCATATACTGGAAAGACTGGGAAAGTAGAGGAATGATGAGAGTGGGGGACATCGTTACCCCAACCACTACAGCATAAATACCTTTAGTAACCTACAAGCCTGGTGGGGACTCCAAGCATCAGACTTCTAGAAGTATTTACAGATCAGAAGCATGGTGCAGATGTATATAAAAGGATCCCCAGTGAAGCTTCCCACAACATTACTACCATCATGGTTGTCCAAACCCAAAGGGGGAGCTAGTCAGATATATGGCCTGCTAAGAGATACCTTGGCCAGCCAAACTGAAACCTCCCACCATAAGTGGGAAAAGGCCCTTGGGTCGGTCATCACCGGAGAGCAGTGGAAGGAGTGCTGGATGGGTGCCCACACAAATTTTGTGGATATTGCACTTCTGGTACTGCACCACGGTGGTGCTGTAAAGACTGGAATCCTGTTCTCAAATCTATGCTGGAGATGCCATCTGCACATGGGGGACATCTTACACATCCTATTTGAAGCCCAGAGATCCAGCCACTATGAGAACATGTTTGCAGTCTCGGATCGAAGGTCCTATGCAAACCCATCCCCAAATCAGCCAAGCTGTTACTCCTAGGCATGCGATCAGAATCCCCTCATCTCAAAGCTCTGGAACACAAATGTCTGGCCCTACTGGCAATGCAGGTAAAGCACCTTCTATGTAAATGCAGAGCTCCTGAGGTGCCATCCACAAAGAAGATCACTACCTCATTAAAAGTGATTGCCTCCATGGACCTGCTCTCCCATCTGTCTAAAGATACAGTGTCACAACACACAGATTGCTGGGCCCCCTATCTAAGATATGCCACTCCCAAGATAGGAATAGGGTAACCTGCTGGCCCAGTCCTAGACCAGATACTCAGATATGTGAAGTAAAAATTTGAAACAGTTCCAGCTATTTTCCTGTATTAATCCCCAGTATGTAAATAGTTGCTGTAGTGTGTAGATAGAATAGTGGTTCTTTGTGTTTCCTCTACATCAATCAATCTTTATTTTACCAGGTGAAGCACCGTTGAGCAGGCTCATTTGCAAGGTGGGCCTGGTCATACAAAATGACATCAGAGAAATAATACATATACATACACAGGTACGGCATTACTACTATAGAGCAACACAAATGTAACTGCAAATAAAATATGCAAAGCTATAACATGAAATAGATAATCAAACAAGATGTAGAAAATTCACACATGTAATGTTAGTATTGACCAATACGTTTATATGTCCTGTCAGACTGAAGAGCAGCCAAGGCTAAGGAGGGCCTAGGAGAAAACGGGAAGTAGAAAACTGGAGATGATTGCTATAGGTAGAGGATATGGGAGGTAAAGGTTGATCTCAGGATGTCGGAACCTGGCACAGCACATCAGGAGTAACACTTACAGCATTCAGAGAAAAGTCTTGCATAAAGACATTTGAATTAGGGGACTTTTATGGGATTTGCTAATTTTAGAGTTTTTTTAAGCTTGTTCCATAGCTTGGGTAGGGCAAAGCTAAAGGATGATCTGCCAAAATGGGTTTTTACCTTCGGTATCACTAGGGAGATATAAGAGTGGCTTCTCAGGGCATAGTTACCAAAGAACATAGGGGCAAACAGTCAGAGATATATGAATGAATGAATACTTTATTTCTAAAAAGCGCCTTTCCAAAACCAAGGCACTTTTACAACAAATCAATACATAAAACTTAAATTCCTAAAAACAATCCATAAATATATTTTAAAAATCCGGATATGCTAGGTTAAACAAATATGTCTTCAAAGCAATTGCTCTATATATCCCAAAGGGCAGCATTCCTTTGTCTCCTGAATGCAAGAGACAGACAACCCACTACCAAATACAAGTCGCAGTGATGAGTAGAATAAGGTGCCCCAGAAATGAAACGTAGGGCCCTGTGGTAAAGAACATCAAGTTTGGCTAAGGCTGTCCCATGAACTTGACTGTAGATAAAGTCGGCATAATCCAATAATGATAGAAAGGTAGCTTGAACCAGCCTCCTCTTGGCCTCAAAGGTGAGGAGGTGCTTGATTCTATAGAATACACTGAGCCTCTGTTTTAGTTTCTTTGCGAGCTCATCTACATGATCCAAGAAGGACAGACGGCAGTCAATCCATACTCCAAGGTATTTAAATTTATCAACATATTCAAGGGGTTCGCCAAGCAATGTGGTAATAGGTTGCACAATGCCTGCCATAGGCAGCATTGAAGTAGAGCTATTCGGGGTCAGAAGCATAGCCTTTGTTTTTTTAGCATTTAATAGCAGTTTTTGTTTGAGCATGTTGTGATGCAGGATGTTAAAATCTTTCTGCAAATCTGTGCATGCCTGCTCAGGAGTAGGTCTAGACAAGTAAAGGACAGTATCGTCCGCCAAGAGATGAATGTCTGAAGATGTAATCCCAAGGTCGATATTGTTAATGTAAAGCGTGAAAAGCAAAGGGCCCAAGATGGAACCTTGAGGTACATCTCTATTAATTGGTTTCGAAGGGGAGAGGTCACCCATAGCTTTTACATGCTGATGCGTCAGACAGGTAGGAGGAGAACCAATTCAGGGATGCCTTGCCTAGGCCAATAGTGCGAAGGGTTTTCAGGAGCAGATCGTGATCAATGGTGTCAAAGGCCTTACTTAGGTCAAGAAAGACTGTACACACAGATAGTTTATCATCAAGGGCTTTCTGCCAGTCGTTCATTACCTTTGCAAGAGCAGTAATTGTACTATGGTGGGGCCTAAAGCCTGACTGAGCCGGGCTGAGTAGGTTAGAGGAATCTAAATAGTCTCTAAGTTGTGAGTTTACTACTTTTTCAAGCAATTTGGAGAAAATAGGTAATAACGAGATAGGTCTATAATTATTGGGGTCAGTTGGGTCACCAGATTTGAACAGGGGAATCACTTGAGCTGTCTTCCACATCATAGAAAGTACACCCAGTGAAAGAGATAAGTTGAAGAGGTGCATGATTAGAACAGCCAATACACGATAACTGATCTTTCAGTACAGCTCAATATAGTCAGCACCAGCACTTTTCCTGATGTCCAGATGCAGTAGCAGACCCTCTACCTCCTTGAGGGAGAAGGTGGAGACAGATGGGGTGTGATGGGAATTTGATGCTGCCTGTGTTAGGGATTGGGTGCGAAGGTGGCTGGCCGACGAGGAGTCAAAGGCCAGTCCTGCAGTGGCAAAATGGTCATTCAATAGATCAAGGATCCCTACTTTGTCAGTGATGACTGTATCACCTTTTAAGTTTTTTGAGGGAACAGAACCAGTGTGAACATGACCTTTGATATCCTTGAGCATTCTCCCAAATTTTGCAGGACAGTTAGCGGAGGAATCCAGCGATGTTCGGCAGAAAGATGCCTTTTTAGTTCTGGTTAGTTTTGTACAATAGTTCCTAGCAGTTCTAAAGGCAGCCCAATCTTCAGGGAGCTTTGTTTTCTGAGCCTTTTTCCATAATCTGTTCCTACTATGTAGGGCTGTTCTCAGCTCTACTGTAAACCAGGAAAAGGATATTTTCTTGATCCGGGTTTTGACTAGGGGGCATGCGTGTCAAGCGCATTTAACACAATGACTTCAAAAGACTGATAGGCATCTTCAACTGTCCTGGCCAGGTAAAATTTCTGCCAAAGCAGGGACTCCTATAGATCCTCAAGGAGGGCATTGATGTCAAGATTACGCACACATCTTTTAAAGGTGTACCTAGAAGAAGAAGGGTGTTTAGATGCAGTCCTTACGCAAGCAGTGAGACAGTGGTCGCTGACATCCTAGAAGAGCACACCTGAGTGAGAGATTAGGTGTGGTTTATTCACGAGTATAATGTCCACCAGAGAGCTTTTACTTGGGTGCATTTTATTCAGTTGTGTAGCATCAGAAATAAGCTGAACCAACCCAAAGGTATAGAATGAAGGTTGCCATGAAAACACCGTACGTCTCTTAAAGATATCAAGATCCACAGTGGAATTATGACGTCATAGATACATAGATATATAGACACTGTTGGCAGATAAGGGCCTATGGCCCACCCAGTCTGCCCATTTGAGCTTGTAAGTTCACTTTATGTTTTTCTAGAAGTCTGTTGTCCCTTACCCCTGACCTCCAGAATTTCCTTATGTCTATCTCATTCATTCTTAAATTCCTTGATTGTTTTAGCCCCCACCACTTCCTCTGGCAGGGTGGTCTACTTATCCAACACCCTTTCTGTGAAGAAATTCTTCCTCACATTTCCTCTGAATCGCCCTCCCTCCAACTTCATCCCATGCCCTCTAGTCCTGAAATATCTTTTTCGCTGGAAAAAAGTGTATTCCTGCACCGTGTTCCTCCCTGTAAGGTACTTGTGTGTCTCTATCATATCCCCTTTCTCCCTCTTCTCCTCTCCTCCAGGGCATACATATTCCAGTCCTTCAGCCTGTCCTCATAGGACTTGTGATGCAATCTCTGTACCATCTTTAGTTGCCCTCCTCTGAACCTTCTCTACCCTATCTATGTCCTTACATAGGTAAGGTCTTCAGAACTGTACACTACGCCAGGAGGGGCTTCACTAGTTCTTGTATAGTGGAATTGTGACCTCCCTTTTCCTGCTGGTGATGCCCCTGCCTATGCATCCCATCATCCTATTTGCTTTACCTGCTGCCTTGTCGTACTGTTTTCCTACCTTGAGATCATCGGATATAATAATCCCAAGGTCCCTTTCCTGCTTAGTGCATGCTATATCCTCACCCATCAACTGATATGTTGTTCCAGGATTTTTGTGCCTCATATACATTATCTTGCACTTCTTTGCATTGAATTTCAACTGCCAAACCCTTGACCATTCTTCAAGCTTCTGCAGGTCCTTCCTCATTCTGTCTACATCCTTTAGTGTGTCCACTCTGTTAAAGAGTTTTGTGTCATCAGCAAACAGGGAAATTCTGCCTTCTTGGTCCTGTACAATGTCACTGATGAAGACGTTGAATAGGACCGGTCCCACCAATGATCCCTGTGGTACCCCACTGATCACTCTTCCCTCTGTGGAGTGACAGCCATTAACCACCACCATCTGTGTCCTGCCACCCAACCAATTACCTACCCTCTGCACTACTGTCCTGCCCACTCCCATATTCCCCAGTTTGTTTAATAGCCTTCAATGTGGCACAGTGTCAAAGACCTTGCTGAAGTCCAGATAGGCCACATCCACTGCCTTCCCCGATCCACCTCCCTTGTCACCCAGCTGAAAAATTCAATGAGGTTGGTCTGGCATGACCTCCCCCCGGTGAAACCATGCTGCCTTAGGTCCTGTAGTCCATTGGCAACCATATGTTCCACCAATCTCTCCTTCAATAGTGATTCCATGATCTTCCCCACTACCTAAGTCAGGCTGACTGGTCTGTAGTTCCCCGCTTCCTCTTTGTTCCTGCTTTTCTATAAGGGGGCTACATCCGCTGTCCTCCAGTCTTTGGGTACCTCCCCTGTCTCCAGTGATCAGCTAGACAGGATTGCTAGAGGTTCAGCCACTACCTCTCTTAGTTCCTTTAGGACCCTGGGGTGCACCCCATCTGGTCCCATTGCTTTCTCAACTCTTATTCCTTCCAGTTTCTTTAGGACCCTTTTCCATGTAAAGGGACTTGTGTCCATTTCTGCACTGTTCCCACCCCTTGTACTCACTTCAGACTCAGACCCATTACCCTCCTCTTCCTCAGTAAAGACTGAGCAGAAATATTTGTTCAGTATGTCAGCTTTACTGTTGTCATCCTTCACGCAGCCCCCATCCTCCTCCTTCAGTCTCACTATCCCTCCCTTTGCCCTTTTTTCACTTATGTACCTGTAAAAGATTTTGTTCCCTCTACCCACTGATTTTTGCGATGCGCACTTCTGTCTTGGCTTTGGCTTCCCTTACTGGCCTCCCTGCCTCCCTTTGTTTCTCCTGGTGCTTCTCCTTAGCCCCTTCTGCCTGCGTCTTTTTGTATTGGATGAATTAGATCTTTTTGCCTTTCATTTTCTCCGCTACCTCTTTGGAAAACCATAATGGCCTCCTCTTCCTTTATCCCTTGCTAACCTGCTTAATGCATAATTCTGTTGCTTTTATAATCCCTGTTTTAAATATTACCCACTGTTCCTCCACCCCTAATTCCCTCCCCATTCCCATTAGTGCCTCTTTAAAGCATCTCCCCATTTTCCCAAAGTCTGCCCTCCTAAAATCCAGGATATGTGTTTTTGTGCAGTTTGGTTCTGCTCCTTTTGTGATTTCAAACCCGATCGGTGGTCACTGTTCCCCAGGTGCTCCCCCACTGTTACACCTATCACACTGTCCCCGTTTGTGAGCAAGAGGTCCCGTATTGCCTTCTGCAGAGTTGGTTCCATGACCAGTTGCTTGAGGAAGGTACCTTGAAGGGAGTCCAGGATAAATCTGCTCCTGGTTGATGCTGCTGCTGCTGGGAGGCTCCAGTCCACATCTGGAATATTGAAGTCTCCAACCAGCACCACCTCACCCTTGTCTGCCATCCTTTAGATGGATAACATCAGCTCCCTATCTGTTTCTTCCTCCTGAGCTGATGGTCTGTAGACTACCCCTGTGCAGATGGCTGACCCCATTTTAATTTCCAGCTTAACCCACAGTATCTCTTCCCCATTTTATTCCTCCTGTATCTCTGTGGCCTTTATGCCATCTTTCACATAAAGTGCCACTCCTCCTCCTCCCTTCCTGCCTGCCCTGTCTTTTCTGAATCTGTTGTAGCCGTGTATGGCCATCTCCCAGTCATGGTTATCATTACACCAGGTCTCTGTGATGGCCACAATGTCCAGGTTTGACTACACCATGGCAGCCTCCAGATCCTCCATCTTGTTACTAGGCTCATGTCATTGGCACACATGGCTTTCCATGATGTGAACTCCCAAGACTGGTTAGCTGTTCTACTCCAGCCCCCTCCCTGGTTGTCCTTTATCCCTGGTTCTCCCTGTTGTCTGCCCTTCTGCTGAATTTGGCCCCTTTCTGCCTATCCACTGCTTGGGTGCTTATCTCCATCTTTTACACCCTGCTATGTAGAGATATCCACTCCTCCTGTTCACTGGTTCCACTGCTAGCTGCAGGGGGTGGTCAATTTGGTACCTTCCTTTCTGGCCTGCCATCCCCCTTGGCTAGTTTAAATGCTTGTCCATGTAGCATTTGAACTTATCTTTAAGTGTTTGGATTCCCCTCCAGGACGGATGCAGGCTGTCAGGCTTGAACAAGCCCCCATCCCTCCAGGTGGGTTCCCAGTCACCAATGAATCCAAACCCTCACAGCGCCAGTTCTTTGACCATGAATTAAAGTTCCTGGTGTGTGTGCCCCTTTGTTCTCCCATGCCTCTCACCGGTAGTACTTCTGAGAAGGTGACAGAAGTAACTTCATGCTTGAGACCCTCCTCCAATTTCCTAAACTCTTCCTGAACTTCCTTAGGCTCCACATTTGCCAGGTCATTAGTACCTAGGTGGATAATGACATCCAGCTCACCCTCCCATCTCGCCTATCCAGTGATCCCCAGGATCTTCCTCCCATCCCTCCATGCCATGGCACTTGGTAGGCATCGCACCTCCCTGTCCTCCCCCTCCTGTGTTCCTAGCTGGATCCCTCTTATGATAGAGTCCCCAACCAGGATTCACTTTCTCCTCCTCTGGGGTCCACTGCTCTCCCCACTGAGGTCACCTCCTCAGTTGACCTCCACATCCTTCCCTTCCTCTTCTCTGCGTACCTCTTTTTGGTTGTCCCTGTTTACCAGTGTGGCATATGAGTTCTGGAGTGGAATAGGATTTGAGATGTGCCTCTGCCTGACCACCCTAACCCTCTCCGAGCCCACCATCATCCAAGTGCTCCTTATTCTTGGCATCCTTTGAGGCAGTGGCATTGAACTGGATGGTCTCTGGATAGGGGTGAAGGTACTCCTGACTCAGTTTACTTCTGCTCTGAGTCTGGATACCTCAACCCACAGTCCAGAGAGATGCCTGCAAATAGGGCAGTACCTCAGCATCCAGAAAGTCTGCCTGAATATGGCTGCCCCACATCCACTGCATTGCACCACTCCCCACATTATACCGCACTTATACTGCTCTTCCAGTACTTGTCTGTTACTGAAGTTTTCCTTGTAGTTTCCTCTTTATTAATTTGCTGTCCTGAAAGTCCTGCCACCAATCCTCAGATACTTTTTTTAAAGAAGGAAAACAACAACAACAGCAACAAAAAATGAGTCAAAACACTTGTGCTGAGGACGAGCTTCCTCCCCCTTATGCCCTTCCTACTCCACAACCCCTGCTATTCTCTGTGCTTGGCTCTTGTCAATCAGATTTTACAGGGCATAACATTAAGAATGGGGGGGCAGGAGAGGGAGGGTGGGTAAACATTTGCAGCAAGTAATGACAGCAAAGGAAAATAGCACCACTAAAAACATGCCAAACTAGATTTCAAATTTTCAACAGCCGAAAAACAATTCTAAGTAAAGACAACAAAGAAGTAATAATACCACTAAAATCCCACAAATCTAGGTTTAAAACAAAAATAGTAATGAGCAGTTACTGCACTGCACTGAAATGAATCTGGATCCTTTCACTTCCGGCCTCTTCTGAGAAACCTAAAAATCAATCTGCTACCTGAAATCTGACTTAGTCCAGCCTCCAGTTATCACGTAGCTGAGGTCAGAGGTCAGACAATTAGCACCCCTCCTCCAAATTACAGGGCAAAACAGACAACACAAGACAAGACAACATTTGTAGCAAATAAAGACAGCAAAGGAAAACAGTGCCACTAAAACCACACCAAACTAGGTTTCAAATTTTCAATAGCCCCAAAACAATTCTAAGTAATGACAGCAAAGAAATAACAGTACCACTAAAAGCCCACAAATCTAGGTTTAAAACAAAAACAGCAAGTAAAGACAGCACAGGAAAACAGCGCCACTACAAGCACACCAAACTAGGTTTCAAATTTTCAACAGCCCAAAAACAATTCTAAGTAAAGATGGCAAAGAAATAGCAGTGCCACTAAAAGCCCACAAATCTAGGTTTAAAACAAAAACAGCAATGAGCAGTTACTGCACTACACTGAAATGAATCTGGATCCTTCCCCTTCTGGCCCCTTCTGACTTTTCACTCGTGTAATGCAGAAACCAGACATGCATAGGTAAGTCTTCTTTATGCAAATGAGTATATATCTGTATACTGCTATAGGCTGCATCTATAACCCGCAACCTTCACTCAGTATTCACTTAAACAATGCATTGCATGGAATTGCATGTATAACGGTTGTATCTGTAATGAACAACCCTCATCCTGAAAGTTCATTTTCCTATTTGAGTGTATTAACTGGAAATACCAATAAAACATTTAACTGCAAGAAAATTGGGGGTCAAAATATTTAAAAAATGGCAAAGTTATGTTCAGACGAGTGAGGGTGTGTGTGGAGTGGTGAGTAGTGAGTGGGAGGTCAGGGTGGTGGTGGTCATATCAGTAATGGACTATTTGCTTTTTTGCAAGTAACAAAAAAAATAAATGAGGGATGGTCTTCTTTATTTTAGGTGACTTAGCTGACACTTGGGATTGGGCATGCTAGTGTCAGGCTACTGTTTAGCAGTACCAGGTCTGGGCACCCTGATGCTGCCACATACTTAATGAGAATAGGGTGGGCAATCTGTAGGGGGTCAAGAGAAGCAGTACCAAGGGTGGTCACCCAGTCTGTTTAAATACAATATATAATATAAGAAACATTGGGAAGGGTGGGTGGGTGACCTGGGAGGGACGGGGAGAAAGAAGCAATATCGAGGGTCAGCACCCCAGTCGGTTTAAGAAATAGAGAGATAAAGAGAGAGAGTCAGACGGAGAACGAGAGAGACAGAGACAGGCAGAGAGAACAGTGGATCGGTGGCTCAAGCTTGAACTGAAGTCAGCAGCATGACTCCAGCTGTGGCTTCAGCATTCATAGAGTCCCACTATTTTCACACAGAGAATGCTGGTCAATGGCTCCTCTCAGTAAGCTGTGAACTCTGGATTTTGGAGTGTCTAGAAAAGATATTTCTGTCAAGTTAAAAAAAAAAACTAATGCAAGCATGTAACCAAACAGGTACCGTTTAGCAACGTTCAGGTGCTTGATGTTTGCAAATCTATCATTTTTATGCATTTCCAATGTTTGTGAGTTTTTAAAAATGGTGGCTATCACAATCAGTATTTTTCCCCACATGATAAGTAAATCATGAACATAAGCACTCACAACAGTTTTTTTGTTTTGTTTTTTTTACCGTTCACATTTCTCAGTTCTCTCAAAAGTCCTTAGAACTCTGAAACCATATCATATGTTTTAACAAAACTTTTGAAAGGCACACCCTTGGTATAGGCCCCTTCAGTCCTAAAATTTTCATGAAAAAATTCCACATTGTGTAGGCTGTAGGTAAGAGCAAACAATCCACAATTTTAAGTACAGGGAAATCAAATGCATTTTTGTTCCATTTTCTGGCAGTCTGCATCTTGAAAATTGAACAAGATGCCATCACAAAACTTTTCATGTCTTGAGACTAACAGCCTGACCACACATGCCAAATTTTGGGTTATTTCATCAAAAGACACCATATAGAAACATAGAAACACAGCATCTGGCAGCAGATAAGGGCCACTTGGCCCATCCAGTCTGCCCATTTTCACTACCTTCATTCTCACTGCAGACCCTACTTCATCCATAGCTCTTTATTGTCCCCCCTTCCTTACCACTATGATTCACTTGTGACTATCCCAGGTATACTTGAGCCCCACTACCTCTGCCGAAGGCTGTTCCAGGAATCCATCGCTCTTTCTGTAAAGAAGTACTTCTTCACATCTCTCCTGAATCTATTCCATTCCAGCTTCACAGCATGTCCCCTTATTGTAAAGCACCTTTTTTCTGAAAAATACTTCCCTCTTGCACCTTATTTATCCCCTTAAGGTATTTAAAAGTCTCTATCATATCCCCCCTCCTCTCTTCCAGGGTGTACATATTGAGGTCCTTTAACCTCTCCTTGTAGGGCTTTTGTTGCTGATTCTGCACTATTTTAGCTGTCCTCCTCTGGATTGTCTCCACTCTGTCTATGTCCTTACTGAAATGTGGTCTCCAGAGCTGGACACAGTACTCAAAGTAGGGTCTCACCAGCATTACTAAAGCTATTAATGTGCAAAAATTAGGTTTTAACATTAAACAGCCTACTCAGACCTACCTGTAGGGCTTCTGCACCCTAAAATACAGTATATACACACACATATTCATACATACCTACATACATAAATACATACCCACATATATATAATTTTAAATAAATATTATATAAAATTATATTCAACCCTTCCACTGGTGTCTTCTATCTCCCACCTTGGGTCCTCCCCTTTGGAGGACCCTCACATCCTCCTTTGTCACTACCACAGGTGACTCCTCTTGGTAGTCCTGCCAAAATGGTGAAGGAGTAGTGTAGTGGAACCGGAGTAAGAATGTGTTTCTGATCCCCCACCCATCCTCCAGGAGCCCACCACAGTCCAGCTGACCCTCCTTCTTGGCACCCTCTGAGACAGCAGTGGTGGACTTGGTGGCCCCTGGGTGAGGGAAGTGGTCCCATGAATCCTAGCCAACTCAGCCGGGAGTCTAGTGACCTCATCCTTCAGCCTAGAGAGGTGCACGTAGATGGGGCAGCACCTCAGTCTCCAAAAGGTCTCTCTAAAGACTGCAGCTCCATAGCCACTGCACTGCACCACTCCCATCATTCCTGGTACTACTCTCCCTATGACGTAAGACCCTGTGCCCTTACCCCAGATAGGGTGTTTCTAGAGTTCCATTTGTTTTGTTTGGTTTGCCCCATTGCTATAGCTTAGTGTTTGAATTTACTTCCTTTTGTGCTTTTAGTAAGACTTTACTAGCTTTCCCTTTTAATTTAGTCTAACCCTTTACTGACTGACCTTATACAGGGTTTCTTTGAAGTTCCCCCTTTGTTACTCCCTTCTTACCATTACCCTTACCCTTACCCTAGATTGTGTTTTTTTTTTTAGTTTCTCCTTTGCAATTCCCTTCTTACTGTTACTGTAGTTAGCTTTTTTTTTCAGTTTCCCCTTTGTCTCCCCTGTTTACCTTTACCCTAGATAGGGTGTTCTAGCAATACCCTCTGTAACAGGTGCTTACAGTTCCTGTGCTGTTTATCTTACTGGACTGGTAGAGTTCCCTGGGTGCCTTCTGTCACCTGTAGATGCCTGATAATGCCTAATATATCAACCACACACCTGTACCAGTCCTGTTCCTTTACACTCACACTCTGAAACATGAACATGAGTGGGATACATTAGGAGAACTTTATTTTCTCCCTGGAGAACTTCCTCCGGGTGGAACTTGTTGTAGAGGTACACCTACTTTAATTAGTCCTCCTGCTAAGATGATCCTCCCCCACTGATTCTCCACCCCAACCTGGAGACAGGGAGAGATCATGAAAAGGAGCTGCTGTCCTGGAAGAAAATACATAAACACTCCAACACACAGGCTAGTGTACAGTCCCTACAAAACTCAATCCTCTCTGGACTGCTTTGCTAAAACTTTCATTTTTACTCAAAGATAACGAATTACTGTTAATTGTTTTTAAAATAATATGTTGTGCAATGTGTACTAACCCTTCTTCACAAACATTACATTGTCATCCTTAACTTTTACCAAAAAAAAGTTATCTTGTCTTAAAGTTTTTGTTTGTGCTGAACTTTAGAAGACTGCGAACTTATATATACATCCAGAATGTATATACATTCAAACACAGAAACATAGAAACATTGACTTTGATGGCAGATAAGGACCACTTGGCCCACCCAGTCTGCCCATTTCCCTACCTACTGGATAAGCTTCAGATTCTAGTTAACCAACAGCCTACTTCCTGCCACCCCCCACTACAATTGCTTTATGTCTATCCCATGCATGTTTGAATTCCCCCACCATTTTAGACCCAACAACCTCCCCAGGAAGGCAGTTCCATGCATCCACCACTCTCTTCGTGAAAAAAAATTTCCTCACATTGCCCCTGAGCCGTCACCCCTCTATCTTTAAATTGTGCCCCCTTGTTCTTACACATCTCTTTTTCTGAAAGATGCTACCCTCCTGGACTTTGTTGATTCCCTTGAGGTACTTGAACATTTCTATCATGTCCCCCCATCCCTACTTTAATCAAGGGTATACATATTAAGCTCTCTTAGTCTCTCTTCATATGGTTTCTGGTAGCAGACCCTGCCATTTAGTTGCCCTTCTCTGGACTGCTTCATACTGTCTATGTCCTTGCATAGATGAGGTCTCCAAAACTGCACGCAGTACTCAGATGGGGTCTCACCAACTGTCTGTACAGAGGGATAACCACTTCCCTTTTTCTACTTGTGATGCCCCTTCCTATGCATCCCAGTATCCCCCTGGCTCTTCTTACTGACTTCTCACATTGCTTATCCACCTTTAGATCATCTGATATGACTACCCCCAGGTCCCTTTCCATTTTTGTTGTTGTTAGTACCTCCCCTGCTGTTGTGTACTCTTCTATTGAGTTTTTGCTTCCCAGGTGCATTACTTTGCACTTCTTTGCATTGAATCTAAGTTGCCATATGTCTGACCATTCCTCCAACCTTGCCAAGTCCCTTCTCATCCTTTCTACCCCCCCTTATGTATCAACTCTGTTACAGATCTTTGTGTCATCTGCAGAGAGGCATACCTTTCCCTCCAGACCCTCTGCAATGTGGTAGGTAGGTAGGTAGATAGGTGACTCAGCCCTCACCTATCACACCCACATTGATGCACTTGTCTCTGCTACCAATATACGGCTCAGTATCTTATACCGCTACAAAAACTGTCTCCCCCCCGATGCCCACCGGCTTGCAGTGACATCCTCCATATTATCCCTACTTGACTATGGGCTACCTGTCTATGGTGCTGCCAACACAACTGCCCTAAACAAAATCCGCCTCATCCTAAATAAGGCATGCAGGCTTATCACGGGGGCCCCCTAGGCTCACATGTACGTGTCAGCTTTATGACATGGCAGCAGTACTAAACCTCGACGAACGGCTGCAGTATCAAACTTGCCTTTTAGCTAAAAAAACCCTGCTAGGACTGTCACCACCCGGGCTGACAGCCTCCCTCCTCCTAGCCCAACCCCTAGTCAAAACTCGGACCTCCTGCAAGGCCACCTTCCTGGTTCCTCGATCTAGGACCTCGCATAGACAGAGCTCATTCCGCCATAGAGCCCCTTCTTGGTACAACACGCTCCCTCTCTCCATCTCAGAAATTCCCACTATCTCCAAGTTCAAAACTGCACTCAAAAGCGAGCTAATCAACACGCGCTGCTGCACCTGTGCATAACGGGTGTACTACACCCTTTGCCGTGACAAGGCCCACTGGGCTGCACCCTCGCCGTACTGCCTTAATCCTACTTCCTCGACATTACTACCTTATCCGACTGTCTACCTTCTCTCAGTTTTCAAGAATGTACCATGTATGCTAGAATCCTAATATACTGCTTGCTAAATTGTCCCACTAGAATGCACTACTGTATCCAAATCAAACTATCTGCTGTATTGGCCTGGTCGCATGCTCTGCTAACTCTATAACCTGTACCATGGAACTTGTTACACATGTTTTCTTTTGCAAGTATCATTCTGTTATGCTGCTAAACTCTGTAATCTTACTTTTTGTCTACAATACCTGAATCTGCACCCTGTAATGTAAACTGTGTAATCTAGACCCTGGATCCATGTATGCCTGCATCTTTATGTATTATGTTCTCTTTGTACCACACCTGATGAGGTACCTTTGGAAATGAGCCTCTGGCTCAAAGGTTGTAAACTGATTGCAAAATAAAATAAAATAAAATAAATAAAAAATAAAATGTCACCTATAAAAATGTTAAAGAGGACTGGACCAAGTACTGAGCCCTGAGGTACTCCATTAGTGACCCCCCTTTCTTCAGAATGTGTTCCATTCACTATTACCATTTAAAGAAGAAAGAGTACTGAAAGAACTTCTAAAACTCAAGGTGGACAAAGCAATGGGGCCTGACGGGATTCACCCTAGAATCCTAAAAGAGCTAAGGGAGGACCTAGTGACACCACTAACCACACTTTTTAACAAATCATGGGAAGATGGGGTGGTACCTGAGGACTGGAGGAGGGCAGATGTGATTCCCCTTCACAAAAGTGGGAGCAAGGCAGAAGCAGGAAACTACAGACCTGTTAGTTTAACCTCAGTGATAGGGAAAATGAAGGAATCACTTCTGAAGGAAAGAATTGTCGAGTATCTAGAAGCCAGCGGGGCACAGGACCCAAAGCAGCATGGATTCACAGCAGGAAGGTCATGTCAGACAAATCTAATCGATTTCTTTGACTGGATGACCAAAGTAATAGACCAGGAGGGGCTGTGGATATAGCCTACCTAGACTTTAGCAAGGCATTTGCACAGTCCTTTAAAAGATTAATAATCAGTTAGCCAGCCTGGGAGTGGGTCCCAGGGTGGTAGCCTGGGTGAAAACTGGCTGCACAACAGGACACAGAAGGTAATAGTGAATGGAACACATTCTGAAGAAGGGGTTACTAGTGAAGTACCTCAGGGCTCAGTACTGGGTCCAGTTCTCTTTAATGTCTTTATAGGTGACATTGCAGAGGGTCTGGAAGGAAAGGTATGCCTCTTTGTGGATGACACAAAGATCTGTAACAGAGTTGATACACAAGGGGTAGAAAGGATGAGAAGGGACTTGGCAGGTTGGAGGAATGGTCAGACATATGGCAACTTAGATTCAATGCAAAGAAGTGCAAAGTAATGCACCTGGAAATAAAAATCCAGGAGAAGAGTACACAATAGCAGGGAGGTACTAACAACAACAATAATGGAAAGGGATCTGGGTGTAGTCATATCAGATGACCTAAAGGTGGGTATGCAATGTGAGAAGTCAGTAGGAAAGCCAGGGGATACTGGGATGCATGGGAGGGCATCACAAGTAGAAAAGGGAAGTGGTTATCCTCTATACAGACAGTTGGTGAGACCCCATCTGGAGTACTGCGTGCAGTTTGGAGACCTCATCTATGCAAGGACATAGACAGGATGGAAGCAGTCCAGAGGAGGGCAACTAAAATGGTGCAGGGTCTACATCAGAAACCATATGAAGAGAGACTGAGAGAGCTTAATATGTATACCCTTGATGAAAGGAGGGACGGGGGGACATGATAGAAACATTTAAGTACCTCAAGTGAATCAACAAAGTCCAGGAGGGTAGCATCTTTCAGAAAAAGAGATGTGTAAGAACAAGGGAGCATAATTTAAAGTTAGAGGGGGGACGGCTCAGGGGTAATGTGAGGAAATTATTTTTCACGGAGAGAGTGGTGGACGCATGGAACCGCCTTCCTGGAGAGGTTGTGGAGTCTAAAACTGTGGAGGAATTCAAACATGCATGGGACAGACATAAGGCAATTATAGTGGGGGGTTGCAGGAAATAGGCTGTTGGTTAACTAGAATCTGCAGCTTATCCAGTAGGTAGGGAAATGGGCAGACTGGGTGGGCCAAGTGGTCTTTATCAGCCATCAAAGTCTATGTTTCTATGTTTCTATGTGTCCTGTTGTACAGCCAGTTTGCTACCCAGGCTACCACCCTGGACCCACTCCCAGGCTGGCTAACTTGATTATCAATCTTTTGTGCGGGACTGTGTCAAATGCCTTGCTAAAGTATAGGTAGGCCATATCGACAGCCCCTCCCTGGTCTATTACTTTGGTCACCCAGTCAAAGAAATCTATTAGATTTGTCTGACATGACCTTCCTGCTGTAAATCCATGCTGCTTTGGGTCCTGTGCCCTGCTGGCCTCTAGGTACTCAACAATTCTTTCTTTCAGAAGTGAGTCCATCATTTTCCCTACCACTGAGGTCAAACTTACAGGTCTGTAGTTTCCTGCTTCTGCCTTGCTCCCACTTTTGTGAAGGGGAATCACATCTGCCCTCCTCCAGTCCTCAGGTACCACCCCATCCTCCCATGATTTGTTAAAAAGTGTGGTCAGTGGTGTCACTAGGTCCTGCCTTAGTTCTTTTAGGATTCTGGGGTGAATCCCGTCAGGCCCCATTGCTTTGTCCACCTTGAGTTTTAGGAGTTCTTTCAGGACTCTTTCTTCTGTAAATGGACTGGTGTCAACCCCCCTACCCAGAGTGCTTCTATTGTCTGGTTTAGGTAACTCCTCCTCATCTTCTTTTGTGAATACTGAGCAAAAGTATTCATTCAGTAACTCTTCCTTTTCACTGTCTCCCTCTGCTCACCTCCCCTCTCCTTTATTAATCTTCACTATTCCTCCCTTAACCTTTCTATGCTCCCTAAATGTACCTATAAAAGGTTTTATCCCCCTTCTTAACTGAATTGGCTATTTTTTTCCTTGGTTTTGGGCTTTTGCTATTCTGACTGCCTTCCCCGCTTCTTTCTGCTTTAATTGATACAGTTCCCTGTCGTGCCCCTTCTGTGATTCCTTATACTTTTTGAATGCAGCCTTTTTCTCCTTAACCTTCCCTGCCACCTCTTTTGAGAACCATAGTGTTTTTTTACTCTGCTTTGTTTTATTTATCTGTTTCACACAAAGGCTTGTTGCCTCTATGATGGCAGTTTTGATTTTTCTCCATTGTTCTTCCACCCCTCCTTTTGGGCCATTTGCTAGTGTATTCCTCAGGTATTCACCCATTTTGCCAAAGTCAGCTCTTCTAAAGTCCAGTATGCTTGATTTTGTATGGCTTGTCTCTATGGTTGTGCTTATTGTGAAGCACACTGTGCAGTGGTCGCTTGTTCCCAGATGTCTACTGACTTCTAAATTTGTGATAGAAACATAGAAACATAGACTCTGATGACAGATAAGGACCACTTGGCCCATCTAGTCTGCCCATTTCCCTACCTACAGGATAGGCCGCAGATCCTAGTTAACCAACAGCCTATTTCTTCCTACTCCCCACAAGAATTGTCTTATGTCTGTCCCATGCATTCTTGAATTCTCCCACAGTTTTAGACCCCACAACCTCCTCAGGAAGGCTGTTCCATGCATCCACTACCCTCTCTGTGAAATAATACTCCTCACATTGCCCCTGAACCACCCTCCTTCTATCTTTAAATTGTGCCCCTTGTTCTTGCAAGTCTCTTTTTCTGAAAGATGCTACTCTCTTGGACTTTGTTGATTCCACTGAGGTACTTAAAAGTTTCTATCATGTCCCCCTCTCCTTCTTTCCTCAAGGGTATACATATTAAGCTCCTTTAGTCTCTCCTCATGCTTCTCTGCAGACCTGCACCATTTTAGTTGCCCTCCTGGACTACCTCTAACCTGTCTATGTCCTTGCGGAGATGGGGTCTCCAGAACTGGACACAGTACTCCAGATGGGGTCTCACCAACTGTCTGTACAGAGGGATAACAACTTCCTGTTTTCTGCTGCTGATGATGCCTCTCGCTATACATCCCAGTATACCCCCAGCCCTCCCTACTGCCTTCTCACATTGCTTGCTAACCTTAAGGTCATCTGATATGATTACCCCCTTTCCATTTTTGTTGTTGTTACTACCTCCCCACCCATTGTGTATTCTTCCCCTGGGTTCTTGTTTCCCAGGTGCATTATTTTGCACTTCTTTGCATTGAATCCTAGCTGCCATACTTCTGACCATTCCTCCAACCTTGCCAAGTCCCTTTTCATCCTTTCCATGCCTCCTGGAGTATCAACCCTGTTGCAGATCTTTGTGTCATCTGCAAAAAGGCATACTTTTCCTTCCAGTCCCTCTGCAATGTCACTGATGAAGACATTAAAAAGGACTGGACCCAATACTGAACCCTGCGGTACCCCACCAGTAACCCCTCTTTCTTCAGAGTGGACTCCATTTACAATTACCTTCTGTGTCCTGTTGTGCAGCCAATGTTTTACCCAGGCTACCACCCTGGGGACCCACTCCCAGGCTGGTTAATTTGACTATTAATCTTTTGTGGGACTGTGTCAAATGCCTCATAAAGTCTAAGTAGGCCATGTCCACAGCTCCTCCTGGTCACTACTTTGGTCACCCAGTCAAAGAAATCTATTAGATTTGTCTGACATGACCTCCGCTGTGAACCCATGCTGCCTTGGGTCCTGTGCTCCACTGGCCTCTAGGTACTCAACTATTCTTTCTTTCAGAAGTGACTCCATCACTTTCCCTACCACAGAGGTCAGACTGACAGGTCTGTAGTTTCCTGCCTCTGTCTTGGTCCCACTTTGTGAAGGGGAATCACATCCGCCTTCCTCCAGTCCTCGGGTACCATGCCATCCTCCCATGATCTATTAAAAGAGTAGCCAGTGGTTTCACTAGTTCCTCCTTAATTCTTTTAGGAATTCTGGGTGAATTCCATCAGGCCCCATTGCTTTGTCCACCTTCAGTTTTAGGAGTTCTTGCAGAACCCTTTCTTCTGTGAAAGGACTGGGATCGACCCCCTATCAAGAGTGCTTCTGTTAATTGGATTAGGCACTTCCCCTCCTCTTTTGTGAATACTGAGCAGAAATATTCGTTCAGTATCCCTGCTTTTTCACTGTCCCCCTCTGCCCACCCACCGTTCATTTTATTCAGCCTCACTATCCCTCCCTTTGTCTTTCTACACTAGCTGATGTACCTATAAAAGGTTTTATCCCCCTTCTTAACTGAGTTGGCTATCTTTTCCTCAGTTTGGGCCTTTGCTATTCTGACTTCCCTCCCTGCTTCCTTCTGCCTTAACTGGTACAGCTGTCTGTCCTGCTCCTTCTGTGTTTCCTTATACTTCCGGAATGCTATCTTTTTCTTCCTGCCTTTCACAGCCACCTCTTTTGAGAACAATAGTGGCTTTTTCTTTTTTTTTGTTCTGTTTATTTGCTTTACACAAAGGCTTGTTGCCTCTGTGATGGCAGTTTTGATGATTCCCCATTGTTGCTCCATACCTCCTTCTAGCCTGTTTGCTAGTGCTTTTCTGAGGCACTCTCCCATCTTGACGAGTCAGCCTTCCTAAAGTCCAGTACCCTCACTTTTGTATGGCTTGACTCTGTAGCTGAGTTTAATGTGAGCCACACTGTTTGATGGTCACTTGTCCACAGATGGCAACCCACTTCTAGATCTGAGATCCTCTCACTGCCCCCCCTTTGAGAGTACAAGGTCTAAGATTGCTCCCTCATGAGTGGGTTCCAAAACTAGCTGTCTAATGCCTGCCACCTGTAGGGCATCAAGAATGGCCCTGCTCTTGGATGTGGCTTGAGCAAATGTGCTCCAGTTAACATCTGGCATATTCAGGTCTCCCATCAACAGTATCGCCCCTTTCTCCGCCATTCTAAGAATGCCTTCTATCATATCCTTGTCCATTCCCTCCCCCTGACATGGGGGTCTGTACACAACCCCTGTGCGGATTGTGGTGCCCTTTCCAGTCTCCAAGGTGACCCACAGTGCCTCCTTTCCTCCCTGTTTACTCTTTTGTTCAGTTGCTTTTATCCCTTCCTTTACATAGAGAGCTACTCCTCCCCCTCTTCTCTCCTGCCTGTCTGTCCTGTAGGTTATGTACCCTGGTATGTTAACATCTCAGTCATGGTTCTCTGTGTACCATGTTTCTGTGACTGCTATGATATCCAGGCATCCCTCTTCCATCAAGGCCACCAGCTCAGGGAGCTTGTTGCCCAGACTACGGGCATTGGTACTCATTACCCTCCATTTCCTGATGGCCTTACTCCCTTTTGCCCCATCCCTATCCTTCTTGCCTTTGTCACTTTCTCCATTTACCCCTGCCCTTCTTCCTATCGACACCTCTATGTTGGTGTTTGCCACACTTACTGCCATGATTATTTGGGGGGGCTAGGATTTCCCTGCTCACTTCCAGTGCCTCCCCCCCTTGGCTAGTTTAAAAGCTTTCCAATGAAGCATTTAAACCTATCACCTAGGATCCTGGTTCCCCTCCTGGACAGATGCAGCCCATCATGCCAGTATAGGCTTGCATCACTCCAGGTGGACCCCCAGTCCCCAATGAAGCCAAATTCCTGAGCTCCACACCAGTTTTTCAACCACTGATTGAATCCCATGGTGCAGAACACCCTAGCCTCTCCTATGCCATAGATGGGCAGCACCTCCGAGAAGGTTACCATGCATGCTACTTGACTAAGGCCCTTCCCCAGTTCCACAAACTCTTTCTGCACTTCTCTAATCCCTTTCTTAGCCAGGTCATTTGTCCCTAGGTGGATAATGACATCCAGTTCCTTCCCCTGTGCAGCTGCTCTGGCAATCCTGAGGATTCGCTCCCTGTCCCTCCAAGCCATGGCACCAGGCAGGCACCTTACCTCCCTCTCCCCTTCCTCCCCCAGTTCTACCTTCCTAACAATGGAGTCCCACACTAGGAGTTGTTTCCTTTCCCTGCAGGGTTTCCTGCCACCCTCCTGTGGATCTCCTTTGTGGAGGTTCCCAGCATCCTCCTCGGTCTCCACTGCGGGTGCCTTCATAGAGGAACCACACTTTGCCAGAATAGCATAGGAATTGTGGAGAGGTACAACTGGAGGGATGCGCCTCTGTTCCACCACCCTCACCCTCCCTGAGCCCACTGTGGTCCAACCGCTCCTCTATCTTGGCAACCTCTGAGGCAATGGCAGTGGCACTGGTGGTCCCTGGATGGAAGAGGAGGTCCAAGAAATCCTGGCCAACTCAGCCTGGAGATGAGCAACCTCCTCCCTCAGCCCAGAGTGGTGCCTACAGATGGGACAACACCGCATCCTCCAGAACGTCTCCCAGAAGACTGCTGCTCCACATCCAGTGCACTGCACCACTCCAATCATGTCTTATTTCTGGACCCTTAACTGTTTGCAATCCTTACTCTTTCCTCTGTTTTTTTTCTCTCTCTCTACTTACTTTCTGCCTGTGTGCCCTTTAAGCTTCTGATTGTCCTGTTCTGAGACAAGAATATCCTATATTTCTCAGTAGACCACTTACTTGCTCAGAGGCAGACCTCCAGCAGCTAGAGGGGCCGAGAGCTACTCTTGCCCTTCTAGGATGCTGGGTCTTTGGTAGTTCTGTGATCACTCACTTCCTGCTCCCAAACAGGAAGTTCCTGTTGTCAGTCAAATCCTGTGCCTATAAAAATAGAACTAGCTTTGGGTGGTGGGTGGAGGGGAGGGAAGGAGGGCAATATAGTCCCAGTAGAGAAGTCCAGTCACACAGCAGTCCTTTCTCCTGGTGTCTTCTGCCAAGCTATTAGCAGAATCTTTCTAAGGCCAATTGAGAGTACCAGGTCTAGTATTGCTCCCTGAACATATTCAATTGTGAAAAAGTCTGTGTATAGTTCTAGCTATTTTTCTCAGAGTTTTTTGAATGTGCATGTGTGAACAATTAATAATAACTAGCTTAAAAACTCATTCTCTTTTTTTTACCCACGACCCCAAAGGGACCGATTTCCATATAATACCTACAAAACCTTTAATTGTCATACCTCAGTTCTTTACCATTTTTTAGCTATCTGTGCATGAAAATTAAGTTAGCAAATTGGGAAAAAATACATAATTTCAACCCTTAATATTTCAAATACTACAAAAGCAACCTTCAAAAAATTTGGGGAGTTAAAAGACCCTGGGACTGAGGAGGTGCATACCAAATTGTGCAGTTTTAGGGTCTAAGGGTCTAAGAAAGCTCAGATATAAGTCTCTGAAAATGATAATTTTTAATGAAACCCCAAATCAACGGAAATAAATAGGTGCTACCATGCCTATATAATAACTGATGACCCCTTTATCTCATTCATTATTAGTTTTGTTAAATGCTGTAATAACTGGGTATGACATCATAGCCAACTATTACAGCACTTGGAGTGCTCACACTTCACTTTTGCTTACAATGGTGGGAACCATGCTGCTGTGTATGTCCCTACACCACTTATGAAAAAATAAAACATAAGCAACTGTGTGCATGTGAAGTTTTTTTTTTTACAAACCCTCATCACACACAATAAAACATAAGCAACTGTGTACTATTGAAGCTTTTTTACAAATCCTCAGTGTGAGATGACCACATAAACCTCTCAGGCTTTACTCTTGAGGTTTATGGGCAGGGACCCTGGTTTTCCATTTTTACTGGTAACACCGGTAACAATCACGGAATCCTGCTTGGTTTGCGGATTTTGAATTGGTGTACCGGTGCCTCACGGAAATTGCATGTCACTGCACAGAATCTCTAAGATTTCAGTATCTTTTTACATTTTTTTTATTTTCTCTTTCTATGTCCCATTCTTACAGCATCAGTCTCCACTTTTCAGAGATCCCTAGGCTGGGTATCCCCTAGCTTCATCCCCAGGTAATGCTCAGGAGCTCCTGTGGGCCTGCCCTATCCTGCCTGGATTGTACCCCCAGGTGGAAAGGGAGGGGACCCCAGGTCACCCCTCCACACTCACTTAGTGTGTATCACAGCCTCAGTGGGTCCCTCATGGAGCTTGCTTATGAAGTCTGGGGCACCTGGGTCCCTTCTGCCAGTGGCCGATGTGGAGTGATTGTTCCTGGTCTCTGTCCCTGAGATCACCAGCACTAGAGATCAATGGAGGTAGGTCACAGAGACATGCCACTGCTCCAGATCCTGGCTAGTGTCCTCCCCTCCTGATCACTCTGCAGCACCTTTGCACCACCACCCGTGGTCACACAGGTGGTGGTAAAGAAGCAGGACCTGCAGCCCACCCTCCCTGGAGGAGGAGAGCAGTCCCCAGGTGCTCAATCCTACTCCCCTGGCCAGACCTCCAGCAACCTGAGTTTGCTTCTGACCCTGGGTCACTGTCATTGCAAGGCAAGCAATAGTGCTACCTCAGCACCAGCGGGCTGACCCAGATTTCAGCATCTTAAAATGAATGCTGCTGTGCTTTGCATTCTTTCTGCTTTGCTGCACATAGAGTCAGTAAGGAAATGACCTGCACTGCTTTGTTGTAATCAGCCATTCAGTTTAATCACCCATACCTAGTGGTTAGAGTAACAAATGGTGATTGAACTGGGTACATCCAGCAGACTTTGGTTTGAGTCCCACAACCTTCACTTGCATACTGTGCGACTCCAAGCAACCTAGTGGCCCTTACCTGCTTTACAAAGAATATAAAAAAAAAATACCAATATATGTTTACTACATCATAGAATAGTAGTCAGGGTACCATGTAATTTACCCGAGTTTTACTTAGGCTGTAATGATTTTGTATAGGTAAAGATAAATGTTCAGATACATTTTATGTGTTTTGTAAGCTTGTTTTTAGATTTTAGTCAAGTTTTTATTGTATTCTTTGCATATAAGCATCTAGGTTGTAGATTGCTAAATGCAGGATCGCTGTTACTAACTTATTCAAGTTTATAATCAGTAGGCCATCCAAAATCCTCAGTTGTTTGAATGAAAACTAGTCTGAATGAAAGAATGTTCAGGAAGAAGAAACTGCCTTACTACTTATGAAAAGACTTCACAGTTGGCATCCCATTTAGGTGAATTGGATCATTTGCACCTTTCCCCCCCACCTGCTGTTTCAGTCTCTGTGACAACAAAAAGTTTTCTGATAGGCTGCTTCAACAAAAAGCAAATGTTAAGTATTTAAGTGTACTTATCTTTGGCCAGTGGATATTGAAAGCACAGTCAATGACATACAGAAGGTTAAGACCCAAGGGGCTGTATGATGCTGGTGGGTAGAGTGGTGCTCAATTCACATCTGAGCTCAGACATGAAAACTGGGAGACACCCTTTTCATGGACACCAAGTAAAAAAAAAAAAGCATTCACATGTCTGAGACTCAGATGCATGAATCCATTTGAAGGTCCCCCACTAATCACCTGTGGATTTTTTAGGTGAAGACACTTTATTTCAAAGAAGCAAATTCAAGCAGTTTTTTTTTGCTCCTCCTACCCCCTGGCCATCCACTCCTTCAGGCCTGCTAAGGCCCCCTACCACCTGCTGAGTCCCGACCACCATCCACTGCCCCTTACTGCTGTGCTACCAGGTAACCCAAAGTAACCCTTCATTGAGTGGGTCCCTACCCCTGTGGGAGGCTACCAGGGGAAGAGAATTGCCCCAAAGATCTTCCTGTGTATCCTGAGCATGGCAGGGGTCAGAACGGACACATGTCTGGGGCTTCTGGCTTATGGAGAGACTAACAGCCATCCTTCAGTTGGTCAGTGGATGTTTTCCCATTTTCTTGGGAGCGTGACAGGCCACATGATGTCAAGGCACAAGCCGATGTCCGTCATGCTCCCTCCTGCAGTGAAGGCTGACATGTTGTCGTGCCTCTGGCCTCCACCATGGACCAGTAAATGCTGAGCCATGAACCCACCCTCCCTCCTAGGAGAAGGTGAGTGGTTGTTGGGCACTGAAGCCTTCGCCCACCAGCTGGCCCTCTAACACCCAAGTCTGTTCCCTAAACCTGGTCAGAGGTGTCAAGGGCAGAAATCCAATTTGGGCAGTTAAATTATAAATGGGGGAAAAAGAAAAGTAGTCCACCTTAGCAGTGATAGTTCAGATTAATTCACATCTGAGTTCTAACAAGCAAAGAGACCAAGTCATTTGTAACTTGTGCATGTCGGGTGTGGGTGTTGATGAAAGGGGATCATAGTGCTGTCACTACTGCCATCACCCCAGAGGGATATGGACTGCATTGCTGCTACTGCCATCACACCGAATGGATGGAGGCTGTAGTGCTTCTGCTATCACCACTGGTGGATGGGGAATGTAGTACTGCTGCTGTCCCACCTGAGGGATGGGGGCCATAGTGCTGAAACTGCCATCACACATAAGGAATGGTGAACATAGCACTGCTGCTTCTGTCACACCTGAAGGACAGAGGTTGTAGTGCTGCTGCTGCCTCCATCACACCAGAAGTATGGGGGGTCGTTGTGCTGCTTCCATCACACATTAGGGATGGGGGCTGTAGTGTTGCTGCTGCCATCACATCTTGTGCCTAAAATAACTTTAAATTGGTACAAGGATGGAAGGATGTGTAATAGTGGAGGTTAAAATTGATAAAATGCATTTTAGCAGAGTTAAAAATTGTTAAATAAAGTACACAAAACCAAACACCGGTAAAAACGGATTTTGTCTTAGCAGACACCGGTGACAATACCATTTTTTACAATGTGCAAAATGGAATATGCTCTTTCTCAATCCTGGTAAACCAGTGTCCCTGTTTATGGGTCATTACACACCTTGGATGTGTAAAAAAACCCGTCATTACAAAGTCACCTATGCATTATTTGCTATATATTTAAAAGCAAAACATCCAGAAACAACTCAGGCAAAGCATGACCATTGTCCTGGGTGACCTGAGCTCCCCTGAACCAACGAGCTCCCCTCCACCCACACACTCAGCCAAACCCAGTGTGTGAACACAAACACTGTTTAAAATGCAGCATTTGTTTCATCATATTTCTATAATGCATGTCTTGTTCCAAATTTGTAAAACTTCAACACCAGGAGCAAGGTTAGGTTTGATAAGAGTCGTGCAGGGGTGCAAAAGTATGAGTAGGCATACTGTACTTACATCTGTGCTTGGGTTTTCTAAAGTATGGGGTCAAAACCATGTGCCCTTTTTAGCCTACAATACTCTAACCGTTAATTGTGATTTTTGCAGAAAATATATCATAACTACTTTATAGTAAAGGTGACTATGGATTAGTAATGTAAAAGTAACCCTAAGAACCTGACCCCACCATCGCTTAACCTACCTTTCCACTTCAAAAAAATCTCACTCATAGAGTCCAAAAAATACCTTCTTAGGGTACTCGGCAAGGCCTGCTTTAGTAGTGACTCACTGGACCTAAAGCTCCTGCACCTCACACTGGATGCTGTGCTTCTGCCTCACAAAAATTCTAAACATGTCACTGTGCCTTATTCAATTCCCCATGTTATGGAAACCAGCATTAGTGACCCCTATTCATAAATCTGGGGGCAGGGTGGCTTCCTCAAACTATCACCCGATTTTCATTCTCCCCCCACTCTTCAAAGTACTTGAACATACAGTCATGGACCAGCTCACTGACTACCTTTGCAAGTACAGCATCCAATGTCCTGAACAGCATCACTTCAGGACAGGCCATAGTACCACATCTGCCCTCTTCCAGTGCACAGATTTCATATACCAGGCAATTGATCACAGGCACTGAGTGGATCAGTGTACATTGACCTCACTAAGGCATTGGATACTGTTAATCACCCCCTCCTACTCAGTTCCCTTCTTGATATTGGATTATCGATGGATGCAGTAGTTTGGTTTAAAAGCTATCTAGCCGGAAGCTCTCAGCAGGTCAAAATAGATGTCACCCTCTCAGACAGCCAGTCAGTTCTCTCTGGTGTTCCCCAAGGCTCCATACTGGGGTTACTGCTTTTCAGTCTCTTTCTAAACTCCCTCCCACTTGTTTGCACCAATAATCTCCTACTATATGCAGATGAAGCCATTATATTCTCCAGCCCCTCAGATAAACTCATATTAGCCGATAGCCTACAATGCGATTTCACAACTGTGAGACCTGGTTCTCCAAGCACAAATTAGATATGAATTACAAAAAACAAAATCTATGATTTTCGCCAGCCCTCATAATTAACAAAAATCTACACCACTAATCATACGGAACAACCTTGATGTCCCTATAGAGCAGGTTTGTACCTTTAAGTACCTTGGAATAACCCTTGACAGTACCTTATCTTTTTGTGAACATATTAGTGATGTCTCCAAGATGGTTAACTCAAGACTTTACAGGCACAAACAGAGCATGACCCCTGATGCCCTTTGACTTGCTGTTACTAGCTCTGTGCTCTCCATAATAGATTACTGCCTAGTAATTTATGGCTCAGCCTCTGAGACATCCCTTAAAAGCATATGCACAGCCCTCAACAATTCCTGTCATCTAGTCTCAGGTGCACCCAGACGCAAGCATACATGCAACTTCTACACCCTTACCAAAATGGCTGAACCTCAGCGGTAGGACTACTTATCATACATGTCAGCTCCACCCCCACCATCTTTATACTCTTGTTATATAGATGTTCCCTGAAGTCCAAATACTGAGGGAGTTGTGGCTTGTTGAAGTTCCAGTGTTATCCTATGGAAATTTGTATTTTTTATTGTGTATTTTTTTATGTTGCCGCTAAATGTTTAGGGGTGATATCTGTTATTCTTGTAGTACTTGTCCCTTAATTCCAATTATCTGTCAGTCTTTCTGCAGCATTTGACACCGTGGATCATGAGGTTTGGTTGGACTGCCTACGGAACTGGTGTGGACTGTCCGGCAATGTCATCAGCTGGTTCAGGCCCTACCTCACAGACAGGGTACATAGGGTTGTGATGGGATTATCTTCATCCAGACCAATCTCCTGTGCTGTGGAGTTCTGTAGAGTTCAGTCCTCTCACCTCTTTTGTTCACTGTGTACATGCTGCCTTAGGAGACATTATCAGGTGGTATGGCTCGGGTTTTCATTGTTATGCTGATGATACCCAGCTATACTTGTCCTGTGCACCAAAAAACCAGATGGCAGTCTCTGTGTTAAACACTTGCCTGGCTGAGATTCTGGACTGGATGATGTGAAACTGGCTATGACTCAATCCAGACAAGATGGGGGTATTGGTGGTGGAGTTAGGTCATCTGCAAGACAGGGGGTACATGGTAGTGACCTGGGTTTAAAGCTGGGTGGCTTGCCCTTGATTCCCTCCATTTGGGTTAGTGATCTAGGTGTTCTCAATGATGACTTGATACTTGATGCTCAGATGTCAGCTATTGACAAATGAGGCTTTTATCATCTGAGATACATTGTCGAGATCTGTGCCTTGATTCCTCCTGATGACCTGACCACCCTAATACATGCCTTTGTCACTTCAAGGCTAGGCTACTGCAATGCCTCATACCTGAGGCTTTCAGGAGACAATCTCCACAGGCTGCAGCTGGTGTAGAACATGGTGGTCAGGCTACTGAAGGGTGTTTTCAGATTTGAACATATTATGCTGGTTCTCCATGGGCTATACTGGCTGCCGGTAAGGTGGAGGACTGCCTTCAGGGTTGGTTTGCTGACCTATAAAGCCCTACATTGTCAGGGACCTGGCTACCTGCAAGATCTTCTGGTGCCTCACTGTCTGTCTTGCACCCTTCATTCCTTCAAGGGTGGCCTTCCGACAGTTCCCATGAGAAGGCTGTAGCTTTCAGGTGACTGAGCTTTCTCAGTGGCCGCACCTGTCCTATGGAATTCATTACCACTTCATCTTAGAGAGGCCACCTTGGTGGAAAACTTTAAGAGTGGCCTTAAGACAAAGAAAAAGAATGGGGAAAAAATAAGTCCAATTTTTTTTTTCGTATGAGGGCATTCTTTTTTCATAGGAATGAAAAAAGCCTTATGAAAAAGGATGCCTTCATACAAAAAAAGAATGGGGAAAAGCTAAGCCCAAATTCTTTTTTCATATGAGGACATTCTTTTTTCATATAAACAAAAAAGCATACTGTATGAAAAAATAAAATTGGCTCACAAAAAAGGATTCTTAAATGTTAAAAAAACACATTTGTGGGTCATTTTTCCAAAAAACTAAGTGCAGAATCCACCTAATGGGGTCCTGATGAGCAAGATGCATGTGTAAGATGTCATTTTTGTGGGTTTAAATTTTTTTTAAATGGAAACAAGTTGGCAGCCATACAAAAAAATGTTTTTTCCTCACAAAAAAGGATTACCCCCATACCAAAAAGGATCATTTTTTTGTGTGGACCAAATTCTTTTTTCATTCCAAGCAGCTATTCAAAATAAGCATGCTCAGAACTGAAATTTCAAAATGTAATAACTTTGGAACAGATTTATATTTTTTTCACCAAACCAGTGAAAGGTGATCTGTGGGCCAAGCCTTTTCTACTCTGAACATTTCAGGCTAACATTCCAAACCGTCTGGGTGCTAGGTGATGGGGGAAAAAAACCCAGCATTTTTTTTAAAACTTTTTTCACCATCCACATCTCAGAATCCTCACATCTAACAACAAAATTGATGTCATGAGATCTACTCCCCTCCCAATTATGTGTGTGCAAATTTGTTGAATGGTTGCAAAGATATTAAAGTGCAAAGTTTGAAGTTTAACAGAAAAACCTCACTCAGCCCTCATTATAGTGGTGCAGTACAGTTTCACTCTGAGGCTGTATGTGCTAGTTGACCAGCTCATGAATTTTCATGAATTTTTTTGTATCGTACATGTTTTATCTTTTTGTTCCACAGAATTTGTTAATTTGCTGCATTGGTCTTTATTGTATCTTGCTTGTCGTCATTGTACTGAGTGTCTTGCAACCTCCTGGGTGGTACCTGAAAATGGCCAAAACTGAGTCTCGTTTACTCACCTGGTCAATAAAAGCTAATAAACAAATGTATTTGTACAGCGTGTGTTAAAAAATACAGATAATGCATGACTACTCAACAGTGGGGACTTGGGCAATGGTAGGGAAGAGTGCCCAAAATTTGAAAAGCAAATATCAGTCAACATCAAAATAATAAATTATTTTAGAAATATTATTGTATTTAACTTCTCTCTGTTTCTTTTTTGCTTTGTCCCAAGATGAGTATTTTGAAATCTTTCATATAAACTACTACTTAATCATTTGTGTTTTTCAAAAGCCTCTGAGTTTGAACAGCTGACACCACTGTTTGAAACCTCACAGTCTGCTGTAATAGAAAGCATTGTGCTTTCTTAAGTAAACCCACTGCCGACAAGGTCTAAGAATATCATTAAAGATTTTGATAGAGATTGAATAGATTAAAAATCTTGCATGCTATTTCAGACAATCAGTGCTCAGAACAGCTGGGCTATATCTCTTGTATAAAGTTCTGAAGCATCCCACTACAGATGCTGCAGGAGGAGCATTAAAGTTCCTTTTATACATTGAAAAAATGTAACTGTAAATGTTATTAAAAATCACTCTAGCTATCTTGAATGATTTATAATAAACTTATAGATACCATGAGTAGTGTTGCTTATTACATTAGAGCATCACCTCACACAGTTTAGGCAAACAGAGCTGACAACTTCACTTGGCAGTCTTCCTGCCTAAAACTACACAAGGTGACACTCTTATTCAATAACAGTCAAATATTGGAGTACCTAGGAACATTGGAAGGGTCACTGACATTTTAAAATGTAGTCTCAAACTTGGCATAGCTCCATCAATCATGCTTAAAAATACATATTGAAGTCAAGACCTGCTCTTTAAATTCCTGGCTACACCCTTTGGCAGGCAATGTGGTCTTGTGGTTAAAGCATTGAACTGAGAAACAGGAGCTTTCCAATCTGAATCCCATAGCAGTTGCTGGCTCTCTCCATGACTTTGAAAAAAGTCAAGACCTTAGTCATTCCAGCTATAAAACCAGATAGAAACAAGATCCCATTGAAACCTGGGTGTTGTACCTCATATGGTTAGCTAGAGTAATAAAATGGTTAAACTGAGTGGCAGCATGATCTAGTGCCTGGAGGATAGGCTTGGTAATAAAAAAATCTAGGTTCAAATCCCACTAGAGCAAGTTATACACTGTCAGCTCCTGAGCAAGGTATGCAACCACTCACTGTGTCAGTTCAACTATCTGTGAAGATGGGCAAAGCATGGCCCCACTAAAAAAAAAGTTATTGCATCTCGGCCGGGCTACCCTAAGTAAACAGTCTGTAAAAATAAAATACTAGTAATAGTAAAAATAACAGGACTGGATAGAGCCTGAAACTCTCAGAATACCCAATCACCCACAAGAAGGCACTGAAATAAATTTCCAATTACTGTCAATGAGGAATAGAAGCATAGACTCATAGCAGAAAGAGACCAAAGGTAAATCAAGTCTACCCGTATTATAACTACCTCACCCCCTGACCTATTGTCTTGGGGGGTTGTTCCCCTCTGCTCCACCTACATCCCTACTCCTCTGGTTCACTTTAGTGGTACTGTGAGTCCCCCTGTTTAGCTCCAATCATGTTTGAACCCATTAGGGGAACCTGCCCCCAACACTTCCCACCAGATATACAGCAGTAAATAGCAGGAGGGTGGCTGGCACCTGCCAAAATGCTGACTCTCATTACACACTGTTGAAAGAAATCAAGTGATCCAAAACTGATTACCTGTGAGGTGCTACTCCTTTATTAAAGTGCAAAATGCATAACAGTGGCAGCAGCACTGCCCAGGGCCTGATGTGTTTCAAGCATGTGTGCTTTTTCAAAGACAGAGCAAAGTGAGTCTTTAAAAAAGCACACATGCATGGAACATGCAGGTCTTGTAACAGCTAGAGAGGGACTGCTATGCTTGCATGGTGTTTCTCAACAATACTGAGAAGGACTTTTAATTAACTCATGTTACTGTGCCCTCTGTAATGGTATTAGGAGCATTGTTTACTCTTGCTTTGGCTATGGCACAACCACATCCGTGGCAGATTCCAAACTGTTACGTTTAGAATATATCTAGTAATATAGTATTGTGCAGATGTCAGGGACATAAAATGCATCTTGCCACCCTACTGCTGCACAGCAGAGGCTATACCCAGTTTGAGTATGGGCAAATATACAAGCCTATCAGCTATACTGCTACCCCTACTCATGCTGCAACAACCCTCAAAGTCATTCTCCTTCTGGAATCTGTCCAGCAGCTTTGAAAAATTGAAAAGTGTTAAGTTTTACAACCTTAGTGGATAGGCTGTTTCACATGTTAGCCACCCTCTGCTTGAAGAAATGCAATCTAATGTTAACAATTATCCTGCCCCCTCAGCTTGTGTGCATGTTCCCTATCTATGCTTGTACTCACCAGATGAAACATCTGTAAATACTCCACCCTTCCTAAGCCTTTATGTACTGGGGACATCATGCTTATGTCCCCTGTCAGCATCCTTGTCTCTGGGTTGAAGAATTTCAGGATGCACACTTTCACCTCATAGCTCAGATTGCAAAATCTGTACACTATTGATAAACTTAACTTGAACTTAGAAGGGTTGGGAATGCTGGCACAGATTATTGATAGATTGACAAGGGTGCCTTTAATATTTATTTTATTTATTTATTTAGTTTTTGTTGACCGGGTAAGTGCACTAGACAAATCCTGCCTATTTTCAGGTGTGACCCAGGGGAGGGGGATACAGATGAATGCTAACTGACCGTGAACCAGATTAAGCTGTTGGTGGTATTTTTAGTGAATGAGGGAAATTTGGCCAGGACACCGGGGAAATCCCCCTACTCATTGTTGGGTGGTGCTGCTGCTCAGTGTGGTTTGAGACATGGAGGAAGAAGGAGCTGTGCCGTAAGTGCTAGGCGCTGGAGTCGCCGAAAATGCAGCCTCTCTCCCGACTGAATCAGTTGCAGATACCGCAACTCGAGAGCGGATTAGTTTTGGAGCAGGGACACAGATTGTCTTTACATGAAGAAAGGGAAATCCTACAAACAGACCTCAGGTCAGTAGAAATCCTCCTAGCAAATTAATCTATGGGTCAAGAAGAGCAAGGCAGAAGGAAGCAAATGCAGGATACCTCATCATGCCAGTCTGTCTCACCTAATGCGAAGGTTTTCGCTCTGGATTACTCGCCACAGGTTTTGCACTCTGAGAGGGTGCGAGAGACAGAGGTGGGGATGCAGTCAGTGTCCCGGGTCACAGATCACACAAATTGGTCCCTGGAAACATGCTCAAAAATGCAGGCTGGATACGGGCCCCGACGGGTGAGTGGCTTGCTGATTCTAGGCCAGAGTTGCACCAGGAAGTCTGCCGGAAGCAGACCTGTCTCGATCGGCCCGGGTTTAGCCCGTGCCATATCTCAGGATCCTGTGCAGTTATTTATTCCTGTCCCTATGGATACACGAGAAGAGGCTCAGGGATTGTTACCAGATGGAGTTTCAGGTAAGGTGAATTTTTCACCTTTAGACTCACAGAATGAACGGACAGACATTCAGTCTGGGGTCATTGAAAAAGGGCAAGAGGCTGAAGCTCAAGAAAACAGGGAGGTTTTTCCTCAGGATTCCCCTTCCGGACCTAAACAACCAATTTTCAGGCCTATAAGGAAGCAAATAGACTTGGCAAAATGTAGACATGCTATACGCTTAAGATATTTGACTGGTATGCGAGAACCCCCTAAAAGACAATATGTGGGGCAGGTCCTAATTAAACAATCCCTGGGGTTCACCCCTGCAGACATCTATGCATTTATACATATTTCTGGGGAGCATACTTTCAATAACAGTTTTCGATCCGCAGAATTATTAGAACGGTTTTGGACAAAGTATGCTTTATTAAAAACAGACCCCTTATGGACCCCCTTTCAGGTCACTTCTCTTACTAAACAAGCATTTCGGTTAATTACTATTCTCTTCAGAAGTGAAGTAGTGAATATTGTTGATATGATGTTTTGGTTGGAACAGCAGTGTGAAGTTCTGGGTACACCGGATCCCATTCTAGATACTGAAGGTTTCTGGAATGGTGGTTGGAGAGTAAAAGTTAAACTTTTTGAAGATGGTATCAGCTTTAAACATCTACCTAATAGTCTTTTCATTGGCAGAGACAAAGGTTTTATTTTTTATCCAGGACAGTCACGTAGATGTTATAGATGTGGGTCTGCCAGACATATCAGCACATCTTGTATGGTTCTTCTGTGCTCCTATTGTGGAGAACCAGGTCACTCTGGTATTTATTACGTGAATACCTCCAAATGTTCTTTGTGTCAGGACACAGAACATGTCTTTACTGATTGTCCAAAGGCATCCCATAATATGGATGATTCTGACTTTGGGATACAGGACAAGTATTTGGCTAAAGCAGTTAGAAAAGCAAACCCTAGATCAGGGTCCTGGGTCCCTCCAGTGCTGTGCCCCAGAAATTCTTCTGTGGGCCATACTTATGCAGAGGTAGCAAGGCAGGGGCCTATACCCACTTCAGACCAATTTTGGTGGCTAGCCCAAGACAAGTAGCCCCAGTGGAAGTAATGATAGAAGAACCTGTTGTAGATGTTTCCCTTGCTCCTCACTGCATGTCTCAGGTCTCTACCTCCATGCCTCCCCCATCTGTCCCTCCCAAAGACTTCCAATCTGTCAATTTGAAAGGTCATAAATCTGTGATGACAGTTTTGATGAACGTTCCAGATGGTATATCTCTCTCCAACTCTTTTGATATGTTACAAATGGAGGAAGATGGGAACTAGGATGCTGTTTCTGGTATATCCTCACAGAAGGATCTCATGTCAGATCTAGAGACTCCTTTGGAACCTGTCGTAAAGACTAAAATGAAATGAATGGGTACTAGGACGGGCTTAAGGAAAAGTATTAGGAAAAAGATTTAATGAATTATCACTTTAGTTTCTTCAGTAAGACAGTATAATTTGCCCTTTACTAGTCTCAGTGTAAATAGTATTCATACAGAACGTAAATGTTTAGCACTTTCTCATTATTTTCTGATTGTGTAGCTGATGTAGTTTTTTTCCAGGATACTAGGTTGTATGATGTGAAGGATTTTGACACCGCCTCAGCAGCATGGGTATGGGGCTCCTGTTTTTGGTGTGGGGGGAGCTCTGTTGTGGAGTGGGTATTTTTTTTTTATATTTCAGACTTTAGTGAAGTACAGTTTGTAGATATTTTTCCAGGAAGGGCGATGTTGTTGGATATTCAGGTACAGGGAGTAGATTTTTGGCTAATTAATGTTTATGTACCACAGGGTAAAACTGTGCAGATTGACTTGTTAAAGTTGATTAGGCCATATTTATTTACTAGTAAAAATATAGTGTTGGGTGGTGATTTCAATATTAGTCAGTTCTCTTCTGATAAAACAGGCAAGACACAGAAAGTGTTTTGTGATGTAGGATTTTTGAACAATTTAATACACTAAACTGGGGTCCGAGATGTTTTTAGCAAGGAGCAGCAGAATAATTCTAAGACTTTTTTTCAGGTAAGAAAGCTACAAGGATTGATTATTTTTTTATTACCCCAACTTTGCTTTATAATCATCAGAAGGCGCATATTGTAGCTACTTCAGATCATGGGTTATTGACAATGACTATCTCTCGTTTCCAAGAGACTACTAAAGGTCCAGGCTACTGGAGAATTAATCTTTCATTACTTGATAGTCCAGAGATTTTGGAGGGGTTTATTTCCCTTCTGGAAGCAAGACAATCAGTCTTCTTTTTATATGATTCTCCTGTTTCTTGATGGGAAGATAGTAAACAGTATTTGAGGGAGTAAAATTGGGGAAATTAATGGGGACACATCGAAAGGACGAGTGTTTGGTTTTACGAGAACACCTTAGTCAGCTGCAGTCATTACAGTTACAGAGTGATATATGTTACCTAGATCAAATGGTGACTGTTAAGGTGGAATTGATAGAACTCCAATATGATAGAATGAAATCCTTGGAGCGGGAACAATGGTTTGGAACACCAGAGAAGCAGGCTTTTACTAATCCTTTTGATACAGTAGCTGTAAAGCTCAGAGAAATCAGAAGGAGATTAAATGCATTAAAACAAAGGAAGGGACTATATTACTTATAATGACATTTTGCAAGAAACAGATTGGTTTATTTCTTCTATGTTTCAGGAGGACACAGCTGCACAGGACTCTCTTTTACATGATTGGTTGCAAGAATTAAGTCTCCCACAGGTCCCAGATCATTATTTCCTTTCTGTATTGACCCCCATTTCAAGTTTGGAGCTTACAAATACAATTACTGCTCTACCCTTAGGGAAGGCACCAGGCAAAGATGGCTTACCCAGTGAAATATATTCTTATGTGAATCGTTACTTGGGAAAGGAATTAGTACATATGTATAATGCTTGTCTCAAAAATAACCATATACCGGATAATATGAATGTTGGTTTATTAATATTATTGTTTAAGAGTGGAGAGAGAAGGAGTTGTTGAGGAACTGGAGGCCTATTTCCCTGTTGAATACAGACTTTAAAATCCTCACCAAAATGCTGAGTACCAGACTGAGTTTAGTCCTGCAAGACATTGTTTTACCAACACAGTTTTGTTCAGTGCTAGGGAGAAGGATTACGGATGGTTTAATTTTGTTGAGAGAAATAATGGAAAAAGGAAGGTCACAAGAAATTATGGGTTTTTGGTTAGCTTAGATTAGGCAAAAACATTTGATAAAGTAGTATACAGTTATGTATGGAAATGTCTTCTGAAATTTAATTTCCCACGGCCTTTCATTGACTGGATTCGTATATGATATGCTAATTCTTTCACCATAACATATATGAATGAGTGGTTAGATTCTAGTTGTGCTATAAAGAGAGGGGCTAGACATGGCTGTCCTCTGAGCCCTATGTTACACATTTTGACTTTGGATCCTTTATTGCATAAAGTGATGTTAGATACATTGATTCAAGGGGTAACAGTATCATATGCTGATACAGAGATTAAATATATAACATATGCCGCGGATTTGTGTTTTATCTTGGCAGATTTCCCGTCTGGTGGAGTGTTGGGAACCTTGCTACATAACTTCACCCGGGAAACAGGTTCCAGAATAAATCTCAACAAAAGTAAGTGTTTTCCAATAGGGTCAGTTTCTACACAACACCAGGTTCTGCTTGGTATACCTATTACTTTTTCCCACTGTAAGATTTTAAGGGTGTTTTGGTCAGGATGATATGGGTTTCCTGAACTGGTATATTCTATTGGCAGAAGCTCAGATGAAAGTGACTTATTGGAATAGATGGTTTCTTTCAAAAAAAAAAAGAGGGTGTATATGTTGAAAACATTTTTGTTGAGTATGTTTTTACATCTCAGTGCGGTATATATGTTGCCTAAACTGCTGGAGACGAAGGTGTATAGTGTTTTTTTTTCAAGGTATCTGGGGCAGTCACCTTAATCTTCTTAAGAGAGGGGTGTTGTATTTACCCATTATAAGAGGAGGTATGGGTATGATTAATCCGGTATTGTTTTTGTTTAGTATTTTTTTTTTCAGGCAAATATTTCTCCCCTTTTATGAAGGAAGGAAAAGCTTTGGGTCCCTTGGGTTTTGGATGAAGTGGAACCTTGGTTGGAGTCTTGGGAACTTCACAGAGGAATGGCTAGGCAGAAATCCATTTTAAGCTTACCTGAGCATTCCCAAAACTTTTTTGGTAAAATTAAATAATGGGGCTTAACTAAGTTTGAAGGGAGTTCCCTATCAAGGAAAGAACAGTATAATTATTTAGTTCAAAAATTTGGGGGGGAAACTCCACATTTTGGAACCCGCCCTGATATGGAATTTAAACAAATTGTGCGCATGCTGACAAACTCCTGAATACCAGTCTTTATGTGGGATGTCTTGTAGCTTTGCACTCATGGTAAACTAAATGTTAAAAATAATTTGAAACATAAAGGGTTGAAGGAGAGGTTTTGCCCAAGACAGGACTGGTGTAGCCAACAGTTGGAAATGATGAACCATTTATTTTTTGACTGTCCTTTTATAAAGCATTTTGGGGGTGAAGTTGCTAAGTTTTGGGTTGGTTCCCCCTTTAATGAATTAAATTCGGATATCCTGCTTTAAGGAATTTTACCTCCAAGTTGGAAGAAATACAGTACTGGGACAATATATTTAATTCTTATATTTATTAAGTACCACATCTGTCAGATTTGGTGTCAGTGGTCTTTGAGACAAAAATATGTGACCCCGGAAAATTGTTTTGGATCATACATAAGGGTTTGAAAGGGTTTAAACTGCATGAATTATTTGCGGTCCCACCTCAGAAATATAAACTGTGGTGGACCAATATTGATTGGTTTAAGGTTTTCTATATCCTGTTTGCAAGTGACAGTTATTTTATGCTTTAAGATTATGTTTTAATCGATATGTGTTAATTAGAAGGATGTTAATTCTATTAGAGTCTGCCATTCTAAATTTTGCATTAAGAGGCAGTAAGCTGACACACTGTTTTGAAGATATTTTCTTTCATAGTTTGATATACTTCCTTACTTTTTAGTAGGGATGGGATAAGGGTTATGTGTAAACAAGGATTGATCCATGAAGTAGGGGTTTATGTATGCCTTATTTTGCCTTACATTTCTGTTTTCTTTTCTGGTTGTATAGTTCTGTTTTTCGAAGTATGGAGTAATGCTCTGTTGAGTTGTTTTTGTTCTTTTCGAATATTATCTGAAATAATTTTGTCAGTATATGTTCTTTTGTGATCTGAATAAAAATTCCCCTACTCTTATCGATAAGTGCCATGGGATTTTTAACATCCCCCTGAACTACCACCAATCCAGGTAGATGGGACCTCGGTTTAATGTCTCATCCAAAAGACGGCACCTCAGAAGTGCAGTACCCCTCTCATACTGCACTACAGTGTCAGTACTGGAATATTAACCCAAATGCCAGATGTGGAAACTGAACCCACAGTCCTCTGATCTCCCGGCCTCAGAGGTGAGTGTGCTACCTACTGAGCCACTGACACTGACTGTAAGGCCAAGGTGAGTAGGGGTAGGTGTATGAGAACATCCATGCTCCAACCATTTGTAAGGGGTAAACAGCAAACCACACAAAAAAAAGGAATGTGCCTGAGTTAACTTATTGGGTGAAGCAGTAATCCATGACAACATAAGCTGCAATAACTGTGCACAAAAGTCAAATGTTGCAGCAAAAATAGCACATTTATTGGCAGAAAACAAAATTTTTTGACAGCAAAGTGAGGTACCACAGCACCAGCAATGTATTAAAAAAAATATGTTTGCTGTTAGGGACTTTGTTTTCCATAAATAAATGTATTCTTCTGCAACTTTGAACACTGTGTATGCAGCTTTTGTGCCTCATATTGGGCGTAAATAGGTCAGCTCTAGGTGGCCAAAGTAGTAAGGGAAAGAAACACAGTCCCTGGTGAATGAGTAGTGAGGCTTAGATGAAGCAGTTATAGGGTGAACTTTGTGAGGCAAGCTATAATTAGAGATGTGCAAAACTGTGAAATTTCGTTATGCAAAATATTTAGCAAAATTCTCACATTTTGCAAAATATTTCACAGGACGCAAAGTTTCACCAATGAAAAAAAAATCAAACAACAGCCCCCACCCTCCTCTGAAGCTCCCCAAAAAACAAGTTCAGCCATGTAACACCCATTCACCCTACCCTCTAGCAGCAAGCCCACCTTTCCAGAACCTGCAGCAATTTGTTATAATAAATAAAAAATCACTGATGGGCAACTGGCACAACCCACCCACCTCCATGGCCATCTGCCCTCTTGACTATTTAATTAATCTCCTAAGTCACTAGTGCAATATACTCCCTCACCACCCTCTCACCCTAGCAGCACCCTACTACCACCCTCCTCCCCCCAGCACTGCCAAATTTTGTTATAAAGAAGAAATAAAATCTCCCATCGTGGGCGACTGGCACAACCAACCCTCCTCCATGGCCAGCCGCCATCTTGTCTGTTTAAATAATCTCTTAAGTCACAAGAGTAATATACTCCCTCTCCACCATGGCAGCACCCTACTCTCACCCTCCTCCCCCCAGTTCACCAGCAAATTTTGTTATGAGAAAGAAATAAAATCTCTGATGCCAGGGCAACTGGCACAACCCAGCCACCTCCACGGCCAGCTGCCCTCTTGTCTATTTAATTATTCTCTTAAGTAACAAGTGTATTATACTCACTTCCCACCCGGGAAGCACTCTACTCACACCCTCCCCCCCGCACTCATTTACCCTTCCGAAAATAATGGGACTCTGAGATCCCAGCAGTGCCAGTAAGATGCTCCTTCCTCCATGGCCGAGTGCCTTGTAATGAATGAAACTGCTATGGGCTAGCATAGTAAAACCAGCAGATCATATGATCTGCTGGTTAGCCCATAGCAGTTTCATCCATTACAAGGCACTCGGCCATGGAGGAGGGAGGGTTGATCCTGTGTTGCTGGGCTCCGAGTGTCCAATTATTTTCAGAAGGATAATTAGGTGCTGTGAGGAGGAGGGTACTTCCAGGGTGGAGGGGGAGTATATTACACTTGTGACTTAAGTGAATAATTAAACAGACAAGAGGGCAGCTGGCCATGGACGCGGGTGGGTTGTGTCAGTTGCCCTGCCATCAGAGATTTAATTTCTTTTTTATAACAAAATTTGCCTGTGCTGGGGGAAGGAGGGTGGAAGTAGGGTGCTGCACTGCTGCCAGGGTGGGGAAGTATACTATTCTTGTGACTTAAGAGATTAATTAAACAGACAACAAGAGGGTGGCTGGCTGCAGAGGAGGGCATGTTGTGCCAGTTGCCCATAAGGGATTTTTTATTTATTATAATAAATTGTCACAGGTTCTGGGGAGGGGGGGTTGCTGCTAGAGGGTGGGGCAGATGGGGGTAACGGGGTCACATATCTGAACTTGTTTTTTTTTTTTGGGAGGGGCTGTAGAGGAGGTTGGGGCCCGGGCTTCTTATAAAATGTGAAATTTCCTAAGCAGAATGGCAAAATTGTGCATTTCACAGTGAAATTTCACTTTCTGTGGGCAGAATTTCATAATTTCACACCTGGTGAAAAATTCCACAGAATGGCAGAATTTCACAAAAAGTTTCACACAGTGAAATTCCTGAAATTGCAGCAATTTTGCCTGTGAAATTTAATTTCACAACATCTCTAGCTATAATGCAGTAGAACTCAGAGATCCAGTGGGATGAGGGTGTAAACCTACATGCAGGGGCAGAGGGGGTATGGTCTCTTCAGGATGAAAATGGAGGGTCAAAGGAGTGGAAGAGTTGCTTTACATGTCAAGGAATGGACTAAAGCAAGTCTGAAAGATGGAGAGAGAGAGACAGACAGACAGACCATACAGAACCAGTCTAGGAATTAGGATCCATGGAAGGTAAAAAGACAATTCTGGGACTATGTTCTAGACTGCCATGTAGTATACAAGAGCATGACTTGGAACTGCCAAATAGAATAAGGAGGACAACAAATATAGGTCCCTCAGTTCTTATGGTATAATTTAGCCTAGCTGACATTAACTGGGAAGTAAAAAGTGCCTGAGGAAAAATGGAGGAATTTTTTATCAGTTGTCAGGGAGTGTTTCCTACTCCACCATGTCAGGCATAGGACAAGAAAAGATGAGGGTCTTGACCTGCTGCTGACATATGGGGGTGATATGGTCAGAGCAGTACAGATTATGAACCAGGTGTATAATAACACTGACTGAATCAGAGTGAATTAAACAGGATAGGAGATGCTACTTTACCAAAAATATGACCTGGAAGCTAAACTTCAGAAGAAATGATTTTGATAAGCCTGAGTGAGGGTTTCTTAAGCTGAGGGAGATGGTTGTGTCTATACTAGTGAATGTGCCACTGAGAAAGAGAGCTAATGCTAAGTGGGAGGCACTAGAGGGGCATATAAGGGGACAGAGACTAGTTACCTCCTCATGAACAACAATGGTGACATGGCTATTTGATTTACAAGGGATTTTACATGAGAAAAAGAAGGAGTACAATCGATGAAGGGAAACTGGGGACAGAGCAAGGAGAAGGAATGCAGAACCATAATTGAACAGGCCAAAACTGATCTGTAAGACAGGATTGCAAGGGGATCAATGAAGAATAAGTTTCAGGAAAGCAAAAGGGAGAGGCAGAGGTACAACAGGAGTAGAAAGGAGGCAGTAGGCTACAGATAAATGTCAACAGATACTAGGTAAAGGATGGCAAGATCATGGGAATGGTGCAGTGTAGTGGGTGTGGGGCCACAGTCTTTCAGAACACCTTCTAGAGGTTGAGGTGCTGCCTCATTTGTACTCACCTCTATAAGTTATGTGCAGAGGTTTCTGCACTCCGGGCTGAACTGGCATGGGTGTAGTGGACTATCTGCTCCACCCAGGGGCTACCAAGTTTGATACACTCTTTCAGAAGATGCCTAGGAAGAGGCAGAGCAGATAGACCTTGATCAGCTCCAGGAGGGTGGGGTGGAGGGAACAATGCCAGCTCCTAGGCCTATACCACTACAGAATTCCTTCACTATATTGGTGGGATGGGGCAACAAAGAAGAGGCTCTTATAGCAGTGGAAAGGTAGGAAGTGGGGGTCCTCAGTAGAGGATACCCCAAAGAGGGAGGAAGCATCCCCCAGCTGAGGGAGAAGAAGCTGCTGGTGGGGGGGACTGTGCAGCTAGGGAATAGATTTGGGAGCAGGGGACAGAAATGGAGAGGGAGATAAAGTGTGTGATAGGTGTTTTGGCATTGAGAGATAAAGAGCATATCCAGAGGATCGCAAGGGCAGCAGGAGATTAGAGGGAGCAAGATGTCATTGTCCAGCTGAGGGCAAATGACCTGGCAAGGGACAGGATAGGGGCAGTGCAGGGTAATTTAAGAGAGCTAGGAAAAAGCCTCAAGAAGGTGGCACACATGGTGGTTTTTGATGAGATGTTCCTGTGAATGACTGGGGAGAGGAAAGAATACTCTGCACCATAGCATTTAACAACCTTTTAAAGGCATGCTGTATGGAGAAGGCCATCAGCTGTATTGGAGACTGGGAGCCAACCTGGGAAGATGTGGGCCTCTAAATGGAAGACAGTCTGCATCCTTACAGGAAGGGGGATCACAGTACTTAGTGAAAGGTTTAAATGCTACTTGTATGAGCATTTAAACTTGGTAGGGGGAAGGCTGCAAAACCAAGGGAAACAGCAATTGTACCCCCACCCAGATGATGGCACATCAGGGAGGAAGGGCTTGGGGTGAGTAAACTCACCTAGAGCAGGGGTGGAAGAAGAAGACAGAGGAGTGGACAAGAAAGGGGAACAGGAGTTTATAAATCAAGTAAACAAAAGTAAAGGATTAAAGGGACATGGAGAAGGTAAAAAAGGAAGAGGTGGATCAGGAGAAGTTTTAGAAAACAACACAGGCAGGAAGGTGGGAACAGGCAAGAGAATGAGTAGGTATGGAGAGACATGTGCACTTAAGCATGGAGTCTGGGAAACAGAATTATAGACCAGGAAGCTATCATGGCCATAACAGAATTGTGGTACATTGAGCACTACAAGTGGGACATGGCCATACATGGCTATTCTCTGTCCAGAAGAGATGAGGGAGGGAGGAGAGGATGTACTATATATGAGGGAGGGTATCTAGACCATGAGGTACAGAGGTACCTGGAGGAAAAGGAAGGGGTGGAGCTGTTGTGGGTTATCCTGAAGACAGTCTCTGGGGCCACTGTCCATACTGAGGTAGTGTACAGACCTCCAGCACTGGTACAAGAGCTGAGTAAGGCACTTGGTAAATCCATCTTCAGAATGGAAAGTTAGGAGGAGGTGCTTCTAGAAGTTGACTTCAGTCTGCCAGACTTGGAGTGCAGCCTTACAACTGTGATGCCAGCATGGAGCAGGGCCATTCTGGACTCACTACAAGGGGCCTTTCTCAGGCAGCTAGTCAAAGAACCCCTAGGGATGGGGCAGTGCTGGGCCTGATGTGTACAAACAGGACAGCATTACAAATGTCACAGAGAGAAGTCCCCTAGGTACCAATGATCACTGTACAGTGTGGTTTAACAAAGACAGGTGCAGAGGCAAATCATTCAAGGAACAGGATCTTGAACTTTAGTAAGGTGCATATTAAAACAAACTCTGGCCAGAGTCGATGGGGTTGCAAATGAGGAATCTGAGGTAAAAATATTGAAAATTACCAAAGTTATGAGCCTGCATTCACAAAAGTCAACATAGGTTCATACCTTTGTTGTTTTTTCATTTTTTTACACAACATGTTCAGCATAGCCTTCTTATGACCCAAAGTGATTTTGCACAGGGACTGCAAAATCATCTTTTGGGATGTAAAAAACATTTTGGACAGGATTTGAAAAATGACAGCTGTTACGTTCATGAGATGCTGTAAAGATATGGTTATGTTGTAAATCTGGGGTAAAAATATTGAAAAGTACCAAAGTTCTGAGGCTGCATTCACAAAATTCAACATAATGTAGGCTCATAACTTTGTTGTTTTTTTAATATTTTTACATCAAATTTTCAACATAGCCTTTTTATGATCCCACCTCATAAACAAGGGCAGGGAAAATGTTCAACTCCTGCCCAAAAGGTGATTTCGCACAGGGAATGTAAAATCACTTTTCTGGACAGCTTTGCCTAATGTCAGTTCAATTGTTCATGAGGTGGGGTCCAAAAAAAGGCATGTTGAAAATTTGGGCCAAAAATATGCAAACGTTGCCAAGTTATGCCACTAAGTTCAAAACACCATTGAAATACATTAAACAGCATACCTGTTTTTTCAGTTTGCAGTCTGGCTTTGAAGAGTGAAGACATGTCTGCAGTCAAGAAAAGATTATGGCATTGGACCCCAATGGGTAAGTAAGGGCTTGTGGGAGTTTGGGTGGTGGGTGCTTAGTGGAAGGGTCAGGTGGGGGGGAATGTGACGGCTGCAAAAGACATTGCTGAACTTTTTTTTAGGTTAAAAAAATACAGAAGAGTCCTGCACTGGGGGATTGGGCACCCCCAGTGTCACTGAAAGACATCAATGGACAGTTTGCTTTTACAGGTAAAGAAAACAACTGAGTATTCCTGCACTGATGGATTGGGCACCCCCTAGAGCAACTATAGTGCAGTGCAGTCAACTGCACTGACACAGTGCAATGCTTTACAAACTGCAGAGGCAACTGTGATGGAACACCTACATGTTGTTTGGTCAGAATGCAAGTCCTTTATTCATCCCAAGAGGTCTGCAGGGCTCTGCTCACTGCAGCCCTAATAATGGGTTGCCTGTTTAAAGGCAACCTCTATTGTCAGAAGTCACCTGACTTGAAAGCTGGCTAGGCAAGAAGCAAAGGGTGGAGGGGTGGGGGAGGGCTGAGGGGGTTGGGGTGGAAAGAGGAGGACTTATGGGAGAGTAAGAGGGATTCTGAGAAGAAGGTCAGCATAAAAAGGGGGAAGTGTATGAGGGAAGGGGAATGATTGGGTGAGGAAAGGGCCATGAAAGAGACAAGGCTTAAAAGGAAGCATTAGAGTAGACTCCCCCTGCATATTTGCTAAGTGGATTTTGGAGCAAGAGATCCATTTAGCACAACAGTTTTCATCAAAGAGGGACAGCCTCAGAAATTGGTTCATGGGGGGGATTGTTAGGGAGGGATAGAGGCACAGTGAAGAACACTAAGGGAGGACATAATTAAAGCAACCAGCCCATGCATGAAGGAAGTGACTAAAAGCAGAAGGAAAAAGGGATCATTATGGTCCTTTAAGGAAGTGGCTTAAGTGGTAAAGGAAGGTTGCATTTGGGAGAGCCTGGGACAACCATAAAGGGAACCCTTGGGACTGAGGAAGGGGAGAAGAGGGGGATTAGGAGGGACAGTTAAGGGGGCAGGGTCATTGGTTTAAATTGTAAGGCGGGACCCTGCATCACTTACCGAGCAGACATGATAGACTTAGTGGTCTTCTTCTGCTGACTCTTTCCATATGTTCATATGTTTCTATGTTTAATAAAACCTTTCTTCAATACATAGGAAACAGAAGGATAATGTGGGCCCTTGATCACCGTGCAGGGGTGGGAACCAGCATCTGAGGCAATGGGAATGGCAAAGAAGGATAAATAACTACTTGGTTTGATTCATTTGGTAACCTAGTTGGACTGTGAGTATAGATGCAGCAAATTTAAATGTTGCCGGTGCAGTGGTTGAAATTCACCTTTGCAAAGTTTCATGAAGAATCCATTGATGTCAACAATTTTGTCAAGGTTTGCAAAGTTTCACCATGAAGTGGCCATTTGTTCCTGTGAAGTGACAAATTCTCAGTCTAGTTTCAGCTACTTTGCCTACAGTCTGAACTTCGTTAATTCACACTACGTGAATTTTGTGAACTTTGCAAATTACTTCACAAACCAAACTTCAGTGACTTCACCCATCCCTCCCCATGAGCAGAAACTTCTTATTTTAATGGGCAACTAGTGACACAGACATCCAAAATTCTACAAAAGTTCAAAGGTAAAACATGCAAATGAAAGAAAGCAAGTTCATTCTTAGCTGAAAAGATGCTTATTTTATAAAGATGTAATGTGTCATAAATTACCATTATAAATTATGTTTAAAGATCATGTTCAGGCTTCAAAACCATCATTCTGATGATGACTAACAGTGATTAAAAATGAGCGTTAAATGTCCACCAATCAAAAAACATAATGTCATGGAAATTGTGATTTATAATGGTCTCATAGCATCATGATTTATCATGACTGCCTATTGGTCAAGATCACTGCAATATATTAAAAAAATTATCTTTTTTCTGTATTTTTGGACTGTATCTTGTCTTCTGTTTAGATGTAGAAAATTGGCTTTTTTTTTTTAATTTAACCAGGAGAGACACACTAATCTGAAAACTTGTTTACAGGTGCGACCTGGGAGCACAAGGAAGTTAAGTGACTTGCTTAGAGTCATACAGTATGCTGTGGGATTCAAACCCAGGTCTCCAGGTTTGTGGCTCAGAGCCTTAAACCACTGTGCTACACTGCCCCCTTTTTAGTTCCTGCTCTCTGACTGGCTGGTACCCATCTGGGGGGGGGGTAAATTAACTTTCAACAGAGACCAGGAAATAAAAAGTGTCAACCTGCCATGCCCCAATGCCAAACTGGTATCCTTGTGCCAGTTTAGAATCAAAAATTCAGTAGCCACCATTTTTTTCCATTTGGTAAGCAGGATGACCAAGCAAGCCAGTCCCCCCTGCTCGCAACTGAAGTACACCAAGTTAAAAAAAAACAGAGCCTGTACCAGAAACCATTGTGTTTTTCTCAACACAAATGAAAGTGGTAGCATGTTAAGAAGACCTGTTTGCACCCTCTCTTCCAGCTGCAGGACCGCAAGCTGGCAGCACATCTCCATCTGCGGAACAGGAAATCATGAAAGTACTGCTGCTCTCATCCTAGACATAGAGAATACTGGATGGGCAATTATGCAGAACCAGTGTGTTCTGCCACAGACAGGGGTGTAGCCAGACATTTCAGTTTTGCACACCAAGCTGCCCCTTTGCTACCCCAGACCACTGTTGTCCATACTGCCTTTCTGCCACAAACACTTTTCCATGCCCTGCCCCCCCACCACTTTTCCATGCCCGGCCCCTCCACCACATCATTTGCAGCATCTCTATATGACAATGTAAAGATGAAATGCACTCACATTCAGACCAAGACTGGCTTTTGGTTACAATTTCTCAATTGTGTCAAGCCTCTGTACCACGACAAGGTAGCCAGTCCCACAGAGGACCATTCACACTCTGACTTGGGAGTCAGATCCACTTTACATGCCACACAACTCACTGCAGTAAAGCTTGACACACCCACCCACACCAGACACACCCACCCACACCAGACACACTTATTGCATTACAAACAGACACAGCAGGGGTCATCTTTTAGAAAAGCGCCTGTCCTGGCATGAGTCAAAGTCCTTCAACAATTGTTCCACATCAATTTGCATATCCCTGTGGATGTGCAGCAGAGCTAATCCTGTGAGACGCGACTCCCCAATTGTGCTTCTCAGCCATGTCTTCAACCGTCACAGTGCACTAAAAGACCTCTCTGCAGTTGCTACACTTACTGGCATGGTTGCCAAGATGGATAATGCGGCATTGATGTTCGGATACAGTGCCAAATTTAGGTGCTGCAATGTCATAATTAGAGATTCTGGCCTCTGTTTCACTGGAATATTCACCCACTTTGCACACCATCTTATGAGCTCCATCCTAAATTCTGCCATGCTGCCCAAATCCACCTTGTATGCATTATATAGCTCCAGCACTTGCTCCTCATGTATTAGCAAATGTAACTTTTGTGGGACAAGGTACTGAGCAAGGAAGCGAGGCCGACACTCAATAAGCTGCTCTTGTAGTCTGGAAATGACATGGTCCAGAAATGGAATAAAGATGTTGAGCCTGTAATATTCCTTAGGGCTAGTGGCACTGAAGTTGCTGCGTTGCGTTTGTCTTCCACAGGTGCTGGGAACAGATTCCTCAGTGCACACTGAGGCTACCAGTGACATGATGTCTGTGTACAATTCCCCAAAATGAGTTTCAGAGGACTCCCTCATGCCCCTCAATACTTCCCACAAAGTAGTAGCCTCCTCAGACGCTTGAATGAGGTCTATGTCCACACGCTGTAAATAAAGGTGCAAGGGTTTTGTCAAGGCCATAATGTGATCAACACAACTCAGGGTCACGATAAAATCAAATTTGGTGATGGAATAAAGAAACCGTTCAGCATCATCCTCAAATTCTGACATCTTCTCCAGTGTGCTACAAACCACCAAGTATTTCTCCTTAAACCTTGACAGACAGTCAGCCTGGCTCATCCATCTTGTGTTGCCTGCTGCAGGAATAGTTCTGATGTGATCTGCAGGTTCATCATAATCGTTGGGGATGTTGTGAAATTCCTTCAGTTCTGTAAGGAAAATATTATTCCGTTTGGCGGATGCCTTTAATGAGGCAATAATTTTTTTGGTAGTGTCAAACATGTTTGATACTTGCCTCATGGAGCAGGAGTGAACAATTGCAGTATTTAGGCTGTGTGCTTTGCAGACTGTATATAAGGCTTCTGGCACAACAGCCTTAATGTTTTCTTGGACCCCATTAAATCTACCACTCATATTACTGCCCTTGTCATATCCTTGCCCTCTCATCATGTTGGCGTCAATGCCCCAGGCAGACAGGTCACATAAAGATCTGCCAGTCCTCGACCTGTGTTGTCGAAGCCTTCCGTGAACTCTACAAAATCTTCACGTATCTCAGTGTCGCCTATGGTGTTGTGGTGGACATAACGAATGCATAAGGATATCTGTTCCTTGGTTGATACATCAGTCGTACCATCTGCAATTAGGCTGAACCATTTAGCTTGTTTGACTTTTTGTAAAATTTTTCACTGCAGTTGCAGGTCCATAAGCTGGATCAGCTCATTCTGGATTTGAGGAGATGTGCAGACTGCATTTCTAGGAGCTAGTCTCAGGTGATCTTGTAATTCTTGGTCCAGTTCTGCTGTGTACTGTAATAATTCCTGGAAGTTTCCTCCATCTGTATATTTTCCTCGCAGGGCAATGTTGTTTCTTCCACAGAACAAGATTATTTTTACAATCCTATGCAGGAAGTGGTTGGTCTGCTGGGACACCCTTGTATTTTGGTCGGCTAGAGACTGGTAGGCAGTCACCAGCTTGCAATCACAGACAGAAAGAAAACCATCTGTTTTAGCAGTGGCATTCAAGTGTTCTTTACATTTGCTGTACCTCTCAAGGGTTTTCTTGCTGTTTGACCAGTCCCTCATTGGCGTGGATATCAACACAGTGCCACTTGTGGTACTAAACACAAAATAATGGGCACAAAACACACCATCTAGAGACTTTGAATATCTTGCAAATGTGTATGTTTGCAGGTATTGTGGATTGAATCTCCTTAAGCGTTGATTGGCAATTTCAGAACCCATTAGCCAGGAAGGAAACTGAAATCCAGATGGTGGCTGCTACTGCATTCCAAGGATGCGTTTCTTCTGTGCATCAGTGAGGTGGCCACGATCCAAACAGCCAAGGTCTTAAGTGTCTGGCTGGTTCAACTCCATCTCTCCAACAAGAGTAGGTATCTGCACATCTGTCAGTGGCACAATGTTGGCCTCGACAGGCTCCATCACAGAGTGCAGGTCAGCCTCATCAGGTTCTTGGGATGCAGGTTTTGAGGTCTGGGATTCCGTGGAGGCTTCAGTTTCAGTGGCAGATGCATTTGGAATCTGCACAGGTTCTTGTGTTAAGTCTTCCTTCATCTGTGGTGTAGCTGCATTGTTACCACTAAAACAATAAGTAAATAAATTTGTAAACTGAGACTAATTAGATATTTGTTTACACACACAAGTGGATGAATCAGTACCATCAAAAAAGCTTACCCTGCAGTGGATGTGGGTCGGATGATGAAGGACTGCATCAGCTGAGACATTTGTGCATTTTCTTCCATTCTGGACCGTTTGGCCTTTCGCACCTGTGACCCAGGTGGCTGCTTTCTCTTAATGGAGTCCATTGTTCTGTGTAGCACACTTTCCCCAGACACCGCCGCAGCTTATGCCCCTTGTACCCAACCTCGCAGATGGCACCCTTAATTTAAAATAGAAATTAGAATTAGAATGTGCCATTTTGCAATTGAAAAACTGCTTCCCTGTACAGATAAAGTTGACAGGGCCATCCAAAGTAGCATAAAGGAACAGAAACAATACCAGGGCTGTATGATTTCAAGTAGCATAAAGAAAAAATCCTGTTTAAATCTGAGAACACCTACACAATCCAGGCCCATGCAAGCAACTGCTCTGTAACAGAGCACACAGCTCTGCAGTCTGTTAGAGACCAACTAGTTCCTTCCACATGGATGGTTACTGCAGGATCACAACTGTGTTTTCCAAATGGGACAGCTACTGTCTGCACTCTGATGTGCAACAGCTGTACTAGTCAATGCAGCACCGTGACCGGCATACCCTCAGCACTCGAGTAACCCCTGTCGCTGAACATCTGACTAGATCTCGGAGTCCAGACTTGTCTGTCCAGCAGCAGCATTGCACAGTGTCTCCCCCTGCACCTGGTTTATACCCTTGAGGCACTTTAATGCTGACCACAAGGCCCCTCCTCCACCAGCAAGTACATATTAAAGTCTTAGGACTGCCTACTGATGAATAGCAGGCCAATTCTCACTTAACTGCATTAATCAGGTATCCTATGCAAGTATGCTGCAAAACCATCTACTGGCAGTGTGCAACTTATACTTTATTATAAAAGTAATACATTAGCATTGCTGCATGCAGGACTGCCTTGCACGATGCAGCTCATACCATCAAGACTCCAAACATGGGAGACAGTATAGCACAGTGGTTTAAAGCTTCAAATCTTGAGACCTGGGTTTGAATCCCATAGCCACCACTTGCATACTGTGTGCCCCTGAGCAAGACACTTAACTTCCCTGTGCTCCCATATCAAACACCAGTAAACAAGCTTTCAGCTTAGTGAGTCTCTCCTGGTTAAACAATTGGAACCGAAAAACTCCAGTCAGTACCCCAGCCTGTCCTGAGGCAAGCATGCTGCAAAATCAGCTGGATACCAAGATACTCACAGGTTGTAATTCAGAAAGTTCAATAAATTCAGAAATTGGCACCTTTAACACATTAACATGTCACTTACTCAATTCCCTCACAAGTGAAAATCTGCCACTGTGACACCAGTTCATAAGTCTGGGGGTTGCACAATTACTGGGAGCTACAGGCCTCTCTATCCTGCCCCCACTCTTGAAAGCTCTTGAGCATATAGTGACTGACCAGCTGGTTGAATACTTAGAAAAATCTACAATTCCTGCAACACGAGTTCAGAAATGGTATACCGCTACCACCCTTCTGGAGTTCACAGGCTTTATTCAACACTCCTCAGATCAAGGGCACCTGGTCAGTGCTGCTTTTCATTGATTTAACCAAGTCGTGCGACAGTGAATCATGCTCTCCTGGTCGAACAGCTTACCACCATTGGCCTAGCTCGTGACAGTGTAGCCTGGTTTGAAAGTTACCTGCACAACCGTACACAGCAGGTGAAGATTGGTAACACCCACTCAGATAGCAGACCTGTCCTATCTGGAGTTCCTTGTTGACTTTTGCATCTTGGACCCTCTTTTATTTAGCATTTCTCAACAACCTTCCTTACTCCTGTCAGGGTCACATCCTTTATATGCCGATGATGCCGGTCTTGTTTACCAGTGATACAGACCATAAGGTTCTTGAATCCAGGCTACAGAATAATTTCATAGTCATAGAAAGATGGTTCCATATGCACAAGTTAATTATGAATTACAAGACTAACTATGCCATTTTCCAGCTCCCTGATAGGCTCAGAACTTACCCTCTTTCCATCAACTAACTGGCTCCAATCCAAAGGTACTCATGTACCAAACATGCTACTGTCCAAAAAAGCTTAGGCAAAAGGCCCTCAGAGTGCAAAAACTTATTACCTCTGCTATCAACTGTCATTGCATCAGAAGCTCTACAAGCCATATTTTTAATGTACACTGCTGTCGCACTCTGGGACAAAGGTCCTGCCTACCTGTGACTGCTATGGGTTGGCAGTATAGCACAGAGGTTGGAGGAACAAGGTGTGAACGAACTTGGCACATTCAGCAGACCAGAGTTTGATCCTCACAACCTCCACTTGCATACTGTGTGACTGAACAGTGCTCCTAGGTCGCCCCTGAAAATGGGCACTTGTGCCTAGTGGGCCTTACCCAGTTACCAAAGACTAAAATAAAGAAAACAATTAATGAACTCGCTGCACCCATGATATCACTTGAGCATCCACCTAGAATTCCTTCATTAACTGGAGGTTAAACTTAGACAGTTGCTGATGTCAAGTTGTGACTGCTTCTTGTGACCAGCACTTATTCTAACAGCATTAACAGCAGCAGTTACTTTAGGTATTACTATTATACATTAAGTGGTCATTCAAGACCAAGGAACAGTAATACTACATAAAACAAGCATTTGTCAATGCCGAATGTTGCTTGCTTCTATGTGCTGTTTAGGTATTTGGAAGTCATTGGAGTGCAAATATCGAAATTTCTGGCGAATCCTAGTTTAAGGCATGAGGAAATGCTAATGCACGCCAGAAACAGTCATTGTTAGAAATTTTTCACGAATGTTCAACATAGCCATTTTAAGACCTCTGCTCATGAACAGTGTCAGTGTGATTTTGTTAATGTGTCCCATACATTGAGTTTGCACACCGACCGTGGCGCCATTGTGCGCTACATGGAGGAAACACATTTGGGCAGGATGTAAAAATGACAGCTGTACTGCTCATAAAGAGGTGTGGTAAAATGGCAATGTTGAAAATCTGTAGTGGAAATATTGAAAATTCACAAACCTACGAAGCATGCGTGGAACTGTGCAACGCACACTCGTAAAACAGTCATTTTAAGGAATTCTTTTACCAAATTTTTAACATTGCCATTTTAAGATCTCTGCTCATGAACAGTGACACTGTGATTTTCTTAATGTGTCTCATACACTGAGTTCGCACACCGACTGCGGCATTGTGCGCTACATGGGCGGAAACACATTTTGGGCAGGATGTGAAAAATGACAGCAATACTGCTCATGAGAATGTGTGGTAAAATGGCAATGTTGAAAATCTGGAGTGAAAATACTGAAAATTTGTGAACTTACGAGCCTGCGTAGGAACTGCGCAACGCACGCTCGTAAAACAGTCATTTTTAGGAATTTTTTCACCAAATTTTCAACATAGCCATTTTAAGACCTCTGCTCATGAACAGTGTCACTGTGATTTTCTTAATTTGTCCTGCACATTGATTTCACTCACCGACTGCGCCATTCTGCGCTACAAGGGCGAAAACAAATTTTGGGTGAGATGTGAAAAATGACAGCTGTAATACTCATAAGAAGGTGTGGTAAAATGGCAATGTTGAAAATCTGGAGTGAAAATATTGAAATTTCGCAAACTTATGAGCCTGCATAGGAACCGCGCAACGCACGCTTGAAAAGTTATTTTTGATTTTGACCACCAACATGGATGAATCCCTTCGCGATGATGTCACTGTCATGGTGGTATTCAGGCCCAAAGGGTGATTTCACAGTCACTGTGCAGTCACTGCGTGAAATCACCCTTCGGGCCTGAATAACGCCATGACAGTAACATCATTCATGAGAAGGGGTCCTAAAAACCCCATGTTGTAAATTTGGTGCAAACATTCCCAAAGATGCTGGAGATATGCAATAAAGTTGAACCCCCCTATCTAGCCCATTATACAGCTTACCAGCATTTCCTCAGTTCACGGTTGGCTTTGAAGAGTGCAGACGTGTTCCCGGTCCACCGAAGATCGTCGCGCCGGAGTCCGGAGGTAAGTATGAGGTATGGGGGGTTGTGGGGAGGCTGGGTGCACAGTGGGTGGGTGTGGGTTGTGGGAAGGGGGTCGGGAGACGCGCCACGGGACCGTTATTGTTTTATAGGTTAAAAAAAAAAAGACCTCGTGGGATGTTTGCCATGCTGGGGTGGGCTCCCAGCGTGGCACAAGGACATTGGGGGGAGCCGTTCAGCTGACAGGGGATTGGGCACCCCCGTCAGCCAAAGGACTGATTGCCACACTGGGGTGGGCTCCCAGCGTGGCACCAACTACTGGGGGGGGACGACGCAGCTCAGCCGGTGGGGATTGGGCACCCCGTCGGCTACACAGTACGTGCGGAGGCGTGCACGCCTGCGTGTGGGGGGGAGCTACGCTTCTTATCGGTGCTCACTGAAGCATAGCTCCCCCTTTCAACTGAATGCCACTGCATTTTGGAGCGTGTCATAGACAGCTCCAAAATGCATTAGCTTACAGGGGCAGCGCCTGACAGCTCACTGACTGACTTGGAGGAGGAGGTGACACACCTCCAAAATCTCTGATGATGGCACTATGTTTCTTGCACATGCAAGCAACATAAAAACCATACAACCACCATCAAACCTTTATTAGGTGGAAAAAAAAAAAGCACACCACTCAAAAAAAGCAGTTCCCAAAGCACACATTTCTGCAGAGTGCATTTTAAACATTGACCAATAACTTTAGTTTTTGTTAGCTGGGTAGTTCCATGAATTATATCCCTCTTATGAGCTAAAAACTACAGCAGAGAAAGAACACATTTCTCACTACAAAAGTAGCTTTAGCAGCAGATCAGAAGAGTGGCAACTGGGGTTTAAACGCAAAGTGCAAGATCATGCACATAGGGAAGAGAAACCCTGAAGCCACCTATAGGTTGGGAGGGGAGATGCTGACAATCACAGGGAATAAATTAACAATTGAGGTAGTCCAGAGACGGGCACCCAAAATAATGCAGGGCTGCATCAGAAAACAAGTGACAGATTAACAGTTCAATATGTATATCCTGACTAGAGCACAATATGGGCGATTAGATTAGGGGACACATAGTGCCCCGGTTTCAGAATTCAGTGGATTATGGTAATATGTCCTCCCACCGACGTCTGTACTCTCCCCCCCCACACACACACGTCTTGCAATCAGTCAGAACACTCCAAATCAGATTTCTCCATGTCCACTCAGCCGCTGTTGAAATTCAATACTAGAGGAGTCAGGATTGAAAAAGTGGCCTTGCAGAGTTGCTTTTTGACATTTGTTCTGTGGGACTCCGCCCCCCCCACACCACCCGGGTCCCCAGTGGTGATCTGCAGTTTTATAGTAAATTTCATTCCTTCTGTGGGGGGCGCTCCGCCCACCACACCCCCGGTCTGCAGTGCACAATTGTTGTAAGCATTAAAAAATATCACCGTTTCGTTTCTTTTGACAGCCCCGTGATGTAGCATCGACGTAGCATTGCCCAAATGCGCAGGTGGCCGTGTTACTCGCCGGTGCACTCGAATCCTAAGACAGTCCCCTAAAGTAAATATATGCCACAATATGTATACCCTGACTAGAGCAAAGGAGGGAAAACCACCTCAGGAGGTGGTCGATATGAATACAGCACAGGGCTTCAAACAGGCATGGGATAGACATAAGGGAGCAACACAGATGCGTATGAATAGATAGGTCATTGACAGAGTAAAGGCCTGTGGCACATTCATAAGGTAGAAAAAAATGGGCAGACTGGATGGGCCTTGCGGTCCTTATCTGCCATCAACTTCTATGTTTCTGTGTTTCATCTGGGGCACTAGATATGGACCATGTTTCCCATTTTCTCCCTTTCCTCCTCTTCCCCATTTATGGATGCACATTGCAGCATCCTGGAGAGATGGACAGTAGTATGTGGCCATCCATGCCATCAAGTGTTTCTCCACCTGCCTCCCTCCAGGAGCAGCTCAAGGAGTGGTGTGAGCCATTCCCTCCTCCAGAGAGGAGATAGTCTGCGTGGTCACTCTGATATCTCCCCAGTCATCTCCCCTCAAGTTCTCTGGGGTGCAGTGTGCAACCGGTCACCAGCTTGCTGAGCAGGTGCCTCACTGCTCGGTGCCACAGCTTATGGTTTTAAAGGGCCACACCCCCATTTTCATTTTCAGACACTAGGTGCCGAATCCCAGTGTCATACACTGTTCCTCATTTATTCAGAAACTAGGTACCCAATCCGTTGTCTTTTTTTTTTGTTTGTTCCAAAACAAAATAAAGATAAATCTTACATGACCACTGGCTTCTCATCCTGTATCCCCCATCCCTGAGTCTGACACCATGTGCCCAATCCCAGTGCTGGACCCCCCCCCCAAACACTGGAATTCCAGCCCCAGTGTCAAGAGTTACAGTAACCGTTCCCCCACCCACTACATAATGGTACTTCCCACCCTCTCCCTTCACTCAGATCATTTCATAAAATTAACCCCCACCCACCCTTACCCACACTCTGTCACATATGTCAACCTCCTCGTCCCACCCATGGCCCCCAGTGTTGGACCCCCCCCCCAATACTGGGATTCCAACTCCAATGCCAGAGCTACAATAACCTTTCCCTCAACCACTGCATAAAGGTACTTCCCACTCTCTTTCCCCTCACTCAGATCATTTCATAAAATTAACCCCTCACCCTCCCTGTCACCCATGTCATCATCCTCCCTGTCATGGACACACACACACACACACTTTAATTGGTCCCACAATTCAGCCTGTCCTTGTTATCTGCTACAGTGCCTGTGCTGGCTGAGGAGTTAACCACCCTTTCTGCTACCCTCGTAGCTGCACCAGTGGGAACACAACCACTCCATGTTAACTAGAGCTAGATTCAAATCACATCAGTGAGAATATCTCAAAGATAACAGCTGAAACTGTCTGGAAACTTGTTATGTATTCACCTCCCCCCAAACTATGAAAACCTATTTTGTTCTTTGAGAGTCCAACTGTATACATTGGTACTCAAGGACAAAATACTGTTTAATGAAACAGTAAAGGTTCAAGCTTATACAATAAATATTTTTTTTTATTCAGTAACGAACCCTAAACTCACAGCTTTTTTCATAGCCATTGTTGAGCATAGGACTATTATGAGCACAATAAAAAAGTGGTTTGGCAGGAACTGGAAATAGAGCTACCCATTTGCAGTCCACTGATGTCTGTCAAATTATTTGTGCACTGAATAAACTGAGGGAGCCAAGTGTATCTTCTGAATCTGTTTTAGTAATTAAAAGTCAAGATCTCTTACCTCCTCCTTAACTCCTCGGTCACGGTCGGACACACCCCGAAGACACGGACTCGTCAGTCATCACGGAGGTACTGCTGTGCTGCCGACTACTATTAATACGTTCAAATAGATCAGGACAAACAGCTCAGTAAGGGCAACTCTTTGGCACGGCGTGACCGTCGGCAAGATTGGAACAGCAGCAGCCCAGGACTTAGTTCCCCTTGAATGTCCAGCATTGCAAGCAGCAGCTCAGCCACAGACTAGTCTCCAACTGACTCCACTCGCACTCCAGGTTTGGTTGTCCGGTCCTCTTCTGTTGTATGCTTCTACATGGCAGGCTCACTCCTCGGGTAATCTCGACCTCCTCTCACTAAAGGAACAGCAGGAAATAACTGTAATGCACACAAGGATTTCATCGGCATTTAAGAAGCCCGCTCAACCCCGCTCCGCCCCTTACCAGTCATTTGCCATGCCTCCTTTCTCTTGTGCAGACCTGATTGAGATGGGCAACACATATTCTTCAATCAGGTCCATTGTGTCACGTGACCCCCCTTCCTTAAAATAGAAAGGCTTCAGAGTGGCCAGGAAAAGCCCGTGAAAAAAAAATGCACAAACAAAGGAATACAGGCGCCAGTGGCCATCTGCTCCTACTACCCCTGTATTTACTACTGCATGCCCTGGCATGCCTGGTGTATTGGTAGCTACACCCTAGGCCACAGAGGGATTCTGATTCCCTCTGACCTCGAGAGCAAAGCTCTAGAGGTCCATGGGAATAAGAATCTGGAGGTGGCAAAACACACTGGTTGTGCATAGAGTTGCTCATCCTGCATTTTTTATAGTGTATAGTACTGTGTGAAAAATGTGTTTTGTGAGTTCTTTTGCTTTCAAAATGAAACTGACTCATGCAATCTCTAGAGGTTCTAGAATACTGTTCTACCACAGTAGAGTAGAGCAGCATTCCATAACATTGGAACTGTAGCAGAACAGCATTTTGAAAGGGATGGAATTCTATACAGAACAACACTCCACTATATTCCACTACATTGTCATGCTCACTCTTCACCAAAGTTACAGAATCTCCTCTTTACTTCTACAGAAGCTACTACCACCACACAAGCTATGATATCCCCTTTTCTCGGTCCTGTTAAAGAAACAAAACAGAAAACAAAATGTAACCTGCTGTCTCTGATCCACCCTAGTTCCCCCGTTAACTGACAGACAATGCTCCCTCATTGTTCCCCGACCACAGTCACTGTAATATAATGGCAGTATTCCTTTGAAGTCAACATTACAGCATTAATGTCAGGTGTCAGCGTCGCTCAGCTGGTAGCACATCCACCTCTGGACCAGAAGGTCATGGGTTCTCATCCCATACCAGGATTGGACTTGCACCTAAAAATCGCTGGCATCTGAGTGCAGTATTGGGGGTGCTGTACTGCTGGGGTGTGCCGTCCTTCGGATGAGACATTAAACTGGGTTCCCTTCTGCCCATCCTGGTGTTGTCCAGGTGGAAGTAAAAGAACCCAGGACACTCTTCGCAAAAGAGCAGGGAACATTCCCGGTGTCCTGGCCAACATTCCCCTTCCCATAAACCGATTCATGCAATTATCCAGGCTGTGTGTGGGTGATGATGTGCGATATGGCTGCCACCACACATTCAGTCACTTCACTACCAGTCTAGCATTGCTTGTAAAGCGCTTTGGGATACTGTGTATGAAAAGCGCTATATAAATGCTGATTCTTCTTCTTCTTCTTAAAGGAAATAAGTTAAAACTTTTAGAGTAGCAGCTGACAGCAGTCAAAGAAAAACAGCACTTTACAAAAGGGACAAAAAAGCAGCACTAAAGCTCCCTTCACAGAACAACTCTGAAAGAGCACAGAGCCCTCTATTAGCAAGCATACAAGTAGAAGGACTACTTTATCAGCAAAACAACTTTGGATTCATTTTATTAAGTTTCTTAACCTTTCCTTTTTTATTTTATGAATCCTGCACAAAAATGTCAAATGTAGCCCATTTTCAAAGTACAATAATACCATCCAGGGTGGGTGGTATTGGGCAATACTGGACCTTCCAGGGGCTATAAAGTCCTCCACCTGTGGCATCAAGCTTCATTATGCCCCTGGGCAGTCCAGTATTGCCCAACACCACACACCCTGTGGGGTGTTATTGCTTACATCTTTTTTATTGGTATCATCAGTTATTTTGCATCATCTATCTAAATGCACTGCTTTCATTTATACTTATTCATACACCTCAATTGATCCTCATGCTATAAAAGCTAAATTGATTTATATATCTGCATAAAGGGGTTCTTTTTATGGTTATGGCAAGTTCCTAAGAAGTACTGTACTTGGCTTGTACTCAGAAACTTCCCTAACTACAGTGCTACCCTTTTAAGCCAGACACCTACAGTATATACTGGATGCTCACTTAATCCAGACAGATGTTGCCTGCCTAAAGTCTGAATCTATGTTACTAACATTATTTATGGACTTTATAGTGGACACCACCACTCTGTTTATAGCAGACATTACTGAGAGGAAATGAGGCTGTTGGTGATAGCAGCCTGCCTTAATTAACTGCCTGACCACCTAATTGACTGACTAGCTGACATTACTTACTGTAAACTAAAAACACAGCTCAGGGGGAAATGTTGGAGCACAAGGGCAAAATTTAAGTACTTAAAAATAAAAAAAAGCCATAACTCACAAAAAAAGTAAAAATAAACAAAATGTCCACACCAAGCTATAGTTCTGAAAACATTTTATTGCATTATACAGATAAAAATAGCGGAATAAAAAGTGGAAAAACAGAACTAAATGTTTCACAACAATAAGGTGCTTAATCAAGGTATGAGTGATGGTAGTGTGATGTGTACGTGTGGCAGCAGGGTGGCATGAGGGAGTTTAAGTGTGATGGTAGGGCCACATGATGGAGGTCCATGTGTGATGGTAGTACCACATAAGGGTCGGGTATGGGTGATGGATTGGCTGCATGAGGGTGGGGTATGTCTGATGGCTGGGCTTCATGAAGGAGTGATATGTGTGATGGTAGGACCACATGAAGAAGGGGTATGTGTGGTGGTAGGGCCACATGACTGATGTGTACAGGTGGTGGTAGGGCCACATAAGGGAGGTGTATGTGTGGTGATATGGCCATATGAGGTAAGGGTATGTGTGATGGTAGAGACACATGGGGGGATGGGTATTCATCATGTAAGGGTTGCATGAGGGAGAAGTATGTCTAGTGGTAGGGCTGCTGAGTGAGGTGTATGTGCGATGGTAGGGCTGCATGAGGGAGGGGTATTTGTGATAGCAGGGCCGCCCGCATGAGAGATGTGTATTAGTGTTTGGCATGGGCTGTGGTAGGGTGGCATGACTGATGTATACATATGGTGGTAGAGCAGCATGAGGGAGAGCAAGTGTGATCGTAGGGCTGCGTGATGGAGGTGCATGTGTAATGGTTTGGGCTTCATGAGGGCGGTGTACGTGTGGTGGTAGAGCCTCATAAGGGAGGGGTGTGTGTGATGGTACAGCCACATGAGGCTGGGGTATGTGAGATAGTAGGGCTGTATTATGTCTGATAGTTGGGCCGCATGAGGGAGTGATATGTGTGATGGTAGGATGGCATGTGGGTGGAGAATGCATGATGGTTGAGCCTTCTGAGGGAGGTGTATGTGTGGTGGTAGGACCACATGAAGGAGGGTTATGTGTGATGGTACGGCCCTATGAAAGTGGGGGTATGTGTGATGGCAGCACTGCATGAGGGTGGGGTATGTCTGATAGTTGGGCTGCAGGAGGAAGAGGCACAGTATGTGTGATGGCTGGGCCTCATTAGGGAGGGGTATGTATGGTGGTAGGGCCACATGAAGAAGTAGGAGTATGTGTGATGGTAGGGCTGCATGAGGGTGTAGTATGTGTGATGGTAGGGATGCATGAGGGTGGAGTATGTCTGGTAGTTGGGCCACAGAGAGTGGTATGTGTGATAGTAGGATGGCATGAGGGAGTTTAAGTGTGGTGGTAGACCCACATGAGAAAGTAGTATCAGTGGGAATAGGGCCGCATGAAGGAGGGGTATGTGTGATGGTAGGACCACATAAGAGGGTCAGTGTGGTGGTAGGGCCACATGACTGATGTGTACATGTGGTGGTAGAATGACATGAGGTTGGGTAAGTGTGATGGTAGGCCACATGATTGAGGTGCATGTGTGATGGCAGGGCTGCATGAGGGATGATAAGTGTGATTTCAGGGCCACATGGTGGCTGCATGAGATGGGATAGGTGTGATGTTAGGGCCACATGAGGGAGATTAAGTGTAATGCTAGTGTCAAATGATGGAGGGGTATCTGCAGTGTTAGGTCTGGATGAGTGATGTTTATGTGTGGTGGCAGTGCCACATGAGAGGGGGTATGTGTGATGGGTGGGTTGCATAAGAGAGGTAATTGCGATGGTAGTGCTGCACAATAGCATTTCATTTCATTTTTATTTTTATACTTGTAAACCAGATGAGCAAAATGCCCGTTTTCACAGGTGACAAGTTAATCATACATACAGTTGAGTGACAATAAAATAAACAATACAGAAACATACAACATTATTCAATGCATTGCACAAGTACATTCATTTCTAGTTAAAGGAGGCTATTTATGATGTTAGGGCCACATGAGGGAGGTGTATGTGTGGTGGTTTGGCTACATGAGGGACGGTAATTGTGGTGGTAGGGCCGCATGAAGGAGGGGTATAGAAACATAGAATTTGTCAGTAAATAAGCACCACTTGGCCCACCTAGTTTGTCCATTTTTCCCTGCCTACTCTATCTCCATAGACCCTTCCTAATCTCTGATTCCTTCTCCCTAACCCCATTCCTTTCCACTATGATTCCCTTAAGCCTATCCTATGCATCTATGAACCCCACTACTGTTTCACTCTCACCAGATTGGCTGGTAGGGTGATCCATGAATCCACCACTCTTTCTGTGAAGACGTACTTCCTTACATCTCTCCTGAATTTATCCCCTCAAACTTCATAGCATGACCCGTTTTTCCTCCTGTACCTCATTTACCCCCTTGAGGTATTTAAACTTCTCTATTGTATCCCCCTCCTTCCAGTTCCAGGGCATATGTATTGAGTTCCTTTAGTCTCTCCTCATAGGGCTTTTGATGCAGGCCCTACACCATTTCAGTTGGCATCCTCTGGACTGCCTCCACTCTAGATGGAATGTAAAAGTCTGTGCATTCCCCATACGCCCATTCGCAGCTTGTAAAAAAAACAAAAGTCCCACTGCTTCAGGATTATCAAGTAGACTTATTTTAAACATTTGACCAGTTTGTCATTTGGGTTAAACAGCACAGGTTGGATATTATTTCTTTATCTGGAACATTGTTAATTTTGTGAAATAATGTTAGTGACATGCACATTTCCAGCTATCAATTATTTAGATGTGATAGGTCTGTTAAGTGAGGTGGAGAATGTAGTTTTTATATAAAGGATGACTTAGGTGTTATTAACCTGCAAATGTTATCTGAAGATCCCAGCTGTGAGTTTCTTGCTTTAAATGTAACAATCGGGAAATATAACAACTTGATTGTTGTTGCAACTTATCTTCCCCCAATACTCATAAAACTGGTTTTGGTTATTTTTTTTTAAATGTTATAAAAAGCTTAATAGAAATTCAGAAAAAATATTTGTTGGTGATTTCAATATTGATTGGAATGCCAAAAATAAAATATTATCGTGATTCTATAGGTGAGATGTCTTTAGCACAACCTATACATGACTTGGCTTGCATTAACTATACCACGGGTACTAGTATTGTTATTGATTGGTTGTTAGTTACCAATAAAGTGAGGGTAAGGAATGCACAAATCCTTTATGACTCATTAAGTGATTATTCACCAATAAAATGTATCTGGTCTAGCAAATTACAAAGATTACCCCCTATTACTATGAGGGTAAGAATTTTACCTAAGGATAAAATTACTGATTTTAAAAACACATTGGGTCAGAGAGACTGGTCTTTTATTGATTATATTCCTGATAGTGACCTGCCATTTGATTTTTTCCTGACAGAATGTAATAGTGTCTGTGACATTTTTGCCCCATATAGAAATGCTACAAAAAGTGGCAACTCACACAAACAGGTAACCCCCCCAACTATTGCAATTGATGAGGGAAAGAGTTGACAATGGTCCAACTACAGAGAGACAGGAAACAATATATTTTTATTATGATTTAGAGAACTAAGAAACCAATGTAAAAAACAAGTTAGATTATTGAAATCTAAATATTTTGTGACAATCTTCTTTAGCTGATGATACTCTTTCCTTTTGGAATGATATAAATGAACTTCTTAATATTAATTCTAGTACTACATTAAATGTAGTGAATTTAGATAGAACACTATGTAACAACTCAGTGGGTATAGCTAATGGATTCATTCAATATTTTACAAGTGAAATTGTCATTAACTAATTTTGTCCACCACAATGTACATGGCTTAGAAAATAATTCTGCTATTCCACTTTAAAATCATCAGCAAAAATACCTGTTTGAAATATTTATGGAAATTAAAAATAAAAATTTGTATAGGTCCAGATGGAAGATTTAAAACTTTTCAAAATTGCTTTAGAGGAGCTAGTTGTGCCTGTTGCAAAATTATTGCATTTTTCTATGATTTACAGTGTAGTCCCTTCATTTTGGAAACATGCTTTTGTTACTCCAATATTTAAAAGTGGTGAGAGGTTACTAATTTCAAACTATAGACCAATTTCTGTTGTATTCCCACTATCTAAGACACTTGAAAGGATAATACATGGTCAGATTATGGAACAATTAGAAAAATACAATCTACAGACTGTAGAACAACACGGTTTTAGAAAAAAAAATCACAGTACCACTACAGCTTTAGTTGAATTTATTAATACTATACACGAGGCCTTGAATAGTGGCAATATAATTGGCTCTATGTACATAGACTTATTGAAAGCTTTTGCTTTAGTACAGTAGTCAAAGTTGACTGAGAGTTTGAGACAACTTGGTTTTTCCTAACTCAGTTACACCTTAGTTTAAAGATTATCTAACCAACCGTGTAAAACAGGTTAAAATTCACAATTCACTTTCAAAAATGTTATCTGTGAGTTAAGGTGTTCCACAAGGATCAATCCTTGGACCCTTGCTTTTTAGTCTTTTCATGAACAATTTACCTAGTGTCATAACATTTTCAAAGATCCTGCTGTATGCGGATGACATGGTAATCTTTTTTCAGAATGATTTATATAATTTATCCAATACATTGCAGTCTGATTTTTACGCTGTACATATTGGTTTATTAATAAGCTATGTTTGAATGAAAAAAAAACAAAAGTTATGTTATTTCATTCTAGGCAGCATTCAAGTTCATTAATGCCTTTTTCTATAGAAACATAGGATGGAATTATCCTGGACCAAGTCATCAAATAAAAATATTTAAGTTGGACTCTTGATAGTTGTCTTAGTTACCATTAACATATTGAAAATGTTGTGAAGTGTGTAAATTGGTATACTGTACAGTAACAGGTTTAACATTACAACTGATGCAAAAAAAGTATTGTACAAATACATATTTTATTTATTATAGATTATGGTTTAATAACAACAAACCATCACATTGTGTTTCTCTCCACGGGCATCACAAGACCTCCAATCAAGACCCTAAATCACCATTGAAACCCGAGTATTCAAACGTAAAAAAAAAAAACTATTTAAAGGGAATCTTGGCACAGTTTCTTTTTTTTTCCTGTATATTTTTCTCATTTTTTGTATGTTTTCCAAAGTTCTCCAATGTTGTCTGTCTACAACAGTGTAAAACAGCTGATTTACCCTTTATGTCAGTAAAGTGAGTTTGACCAAAACAAAACTTTAAAAGAAGTTTACTACAGTTAAATAAATGTTACCTGTTGGTGCTAAATAAATAAATATAAAAGTTAAGCAGTTCTACTAAAGTTGTTGTTCTCTGCTGTGAATAGTTAACATTGTTGCCACACTATTAATTTCCTCTACTACAGAAGGCAAAAAAGTGAAGTCCACAAAGTTCTGCAATTATTTAAAATAAAGGCTGGGTGGTTATGTAAAACTCAAATTTTACACACACTCTTAGTCTGGGATATCTTTATAAACCCCTCGAGCTTCACTCTCAGGGTTTATGTGGCATCTCACACCTTGTGTGTGTGTGTAAAATTCTCATTATACACACCTACCCAGCCATTATTCTATGTTATTTATTCCTCTACCAGTAAATCTTTCATGCAGAGAATTGCACTAAACAAAGCCTGTGGGTTCGCCTGTGATTTACCATGAGATTGCCATACTTGCTGTTTATACGGTGCGTTGAACTGGTATACTTTGCAACAAAGAATCCATCAACAACTGGGTTGCTGGGCTTGGAAGATGGTAAATGGACATGTGCCAGCTAAATTAAAATTATTGGTAGAAAGTCAGCTTTATCAAATATTAAAACTAGGTCAACAGATAATTTATACTTGAAATTACCAAAGTGCTTTAAAAATGTGGGACAAGCAGCTTTTTATTACATAATTAGTAGTTATTGGAATTCTCCTCCTTGAACTATCAGGACTTTAATGAATTATAAATCTTTTGTTGTAGTTTTAAGAAACATTATCAGTACAACAGATACTTGTAATGGCCACTAATTGGTTGTTCATTGTATTTATTGTTGTTATATATTGTGATATGTTACTGACTCTTTGTAATTTGTACCATGACCATGGTTGCCTATGAAAACTGGCATTTATTTCCATAGGCTTTCATTTTAAAATTAAATTAAATTAACTGAAAAATGAAAATAAAAGCACAAGCAGAAAAAAAATCAAGGTCAGAAACATCAGTAATAAGACAGGCAGATAGCCGTTAGTCTCCCACCAACATTTTGCCTGCACACTGCATTCTTTCTTAGCCTAAAGAAAGCATGCAGTACGCATGCGAAACATTGGTGGGAGACTAGCATCTCTGTCTTTTTACTTATGTCTCTGACCTGAATTTTTATCTGCTTGTGATTTTATTAAAATAAGTTTACTTGATAATCCTGAAGCAGTGGGACTTTCATTTTATACAAGTTATGAATGGGCATGTGGTGAGTGTACAGACTTTTGCATTGATCTACAGTCTTGACATTTTTCAACTGTGGCACTTCAGCTGTTCCCAGGTGCCAGCTTTTTCTTTGTTACTACCTGGACTCTGTAGATGCCCTTTCAGAGATGTGTCCTACAGAACTGTATACAGTATTCTGAGGTCTTACCAGCAATCTATAAAGATGCAGTTCAACTTCCCTCCTTCTGCTGGTGATACCTCTCCCTAAGCACACCAGCATCCTGCTAGCCCCCCCCAACTGTATTGTCACAATGACTAGCCACCTTTAAGTCATCAGAAATGATTACCCCAAGGTCTCTATCCTGCTTGGTGGCCATCAATAACACTCTTCAGATTTTGTACTCTGCCTATGGGTTTTTGTGCCCCAGGGCATTATTTTCCACTTTTTTTTACATTGGAACCCAGCTGCCATACACTTGACCACTCCTTGAGTTTTCTCAGGTCTCTGCTCATTTCTTACACACACACATAACTTTGGTCATTTGGTAGCTCTTTACAGCCCAAGCGCGTGTGCGCGCGCACACACACACACACACACACACACACACCTGGAGTGTCCACCCTATTGAAGATCTTGGTGTCATCTCTGTAGAGACAGACCCTCCTCTCCAACTCATCTGCAGTGTCATCTATAAAGACATCAAAGAGGACCGGTCCTGACACTGATCTCTGAGGCACCCAACTGGTCACTGTCCTCCTCAGAGTGAACTCTGTTTACTACCACCATCTATTGCCCATCCCCTAAGTAATGTCTTACCCAGTTTACCACTTTAGGACCAACTCCTAAGCTGCCCAGCTTGTTTAACAGTCTCCTATGTGGAACGTTGTTGATTGCCTTACTGAAATGTATGTATGTTACATTTACCCCTCCACCCAGATGTATATCTTTGATCTCCTATCAAAGAAATCTATTAGATTCATTTTACATGACCTCCGTCCATTGAACCCATACTGTCTTGGGTCTTGTAACCCATCCACAGTCCTTTACTTTGGCAGTGATTCCACTGATTTCCCTACCACCAATGTCAGGCTGACTGATTTATAATCTCCAGTCTCCTGCCTGCTACCACTTTTGTGAAGGGGGACTACATCTACCCTCCTCCAGTCTCTGGAAAAACTCCTGTTTCCAGTGAGCTTTTAAATAGGACTGCTAGAAATGTACCAAGTATCTCCCTTAGCTCCCTCAGTATCATAGGTTTTACCCTGTCTGGTCCCATTCCTTTGTTCACTTTAGATTAGCGAGTCACTTTAGGACTCTGTCCTCTGAAAAAAGGACTAGTGTCCATCTCTCTCCCTTCAGAGCTCCTGTTACTATTTTGTGGCCCCTCTCCTTCTTCTTCCACTGTGAACACTGAACAAAAGCATTTGTTCAGGATGTCTGCCTTTTCCTGGTCCCCCTCTGAACTGTCCCACCATTCATTTTCAGCCTTACAATCTCTCACCTGGTCATCTTCTTTTCACTTACCTAAAAAATCTTGTGTCCCCTTTCTTTGCCGCTTTGGTTATTCCCTCTATAGTTTGAGCCTTCAGCCTCCTTACTGCTTTCCCTGCTCCCTCTGGTTCCTCATAACACCTCTCTGTCCTCCTCCTTCTGCATCACCATATGTCTTCTGAATGCCACCAGTTTAGCTGTCAAATCTTTAGCCACCCCTTTTGAGAACCATAGTGGTCTCCTTTTCCTCTTACTTTTACAGTACTCCCTTGCTTGATGCAGAGGTTTGTTATCTTTACTATGCCCCTTTCTAGCTTCATCCAATGTTCCTCCACACCACCCAGATCATTCCTCCCGACCAGCATACAGACAGAACGCCGTGGTACAAATAGGCATGGTTAAATCGGAGCGGTCTCTATGTTGAAAAGACATGCCATCACCGGATTTTTGTTGCGGACATTCGGGCACATATATTGTGAATTGTCCCATGATGACAAACAAGAATTACAAACAATAATTACACTGCGGCCCTCTTTTGCATAGCTTCCGATTGTCTGTGCCACTCTTTACACAGGAGGATAGGTAGCTAGGGGAGTACGTACAGCATATTTTTTAACCTTGCTCCAGCATTTCAGACCAACACCTGTCGGCCAAGATTGGTGATGTCATATCACCCCTTCCCCATCAGTTATTTGTTCACATAGGGATGGTTTTGCTCCAGAATTTCAGACCAACACCTGTCGGCCCCTCCCCATCAGTTATTTGTTCACATAGGGATCTCTTCTGGGCCACATCCTCTTCTCTTAGGTTTGGCTTAAATGCTCATTCAATCCTATCAGTGATAGTACTAGGCAAGTAGAAACTGTAGTGAGCTCGAATGGATATTACATCCACCCAGAGGAGATTCTGCTAAGAGTACCCAAATTTAAAACAGCTCAGACACTGGAAGGCATAAACAATATCTAATAGTTTAATTAGTGGAAAGTGCCATGAGCCTGAGGAAACAGGCGCTGGGCTCATCATCTGAAGTTTGCTTTCTAGTACTAGGCAAGTAGAAACTGTAGTGAGTTCAAATGGATAAGAGTACCCAAATTTAAAACAGCTCAGGAAAAGTGCCGTGAGCCTGAGGAAATGGGAGCTGGGTTCATCATCATCTGAAGTTTGCTTTCTTTCAGTATAGTGGCACTGGCTAAATAAATAGAATGGATGATGTTGTTGCTTTTGGGGTGACCGCATATAATATCGGCATTTAGTCCGGCATCATTTAGTTCATGTGACCAGTAGTCCGCTCCTTATTGTCCGCAATGATTTGTCCAGTGGCAATACGCCCGCTCATGCTCCCGACCAGGTCATCACTCAGGCATTCACTCATCTTTATAAAATCTGCCCTCACAAAGGCCAGGACCATTGTCCTTGTGTGGTTTGATTCTGCAGTCATCTTTTTATTTGACCACACCATACAGTGATCCCCAGGTGGCCTCCCACCTTTATATCTGCCACACTGTTCCTGGTAGTGAGTACCAGGTCCAGTACTGCCCCATCATCAATGGGTTTGTTGACCAGTTGCCCGAGGAACACCCTCTGCAGAGATTACAGTATGTCCTTGCTTTTAGTTGAAGCCACAGCTTGGAGGCTGCAGTTTACATCTGGAAGTTTGAAGTCTTCCATTAGCAACACCTCCAGCTTTTCTGCCATCTTGCCAATGGCTTCTATCAGCATCTTATCTATCTCCTCCCTCTGTGTTGGAAGTCTGTAGATCACATCAGTGAGAACAGTGGCTCTGTTCTCATTCTCTGGGGTAACCCACAGTATCTCTGCCCCTTGTATTCCCTGTATCTGTGTCAATTTTATGCTTTCCTTCAAATAATAAGCACCACAACCCCTCCTTTTCTTTCCATGCTGTCCTTCTTGAAGATAATATAACCTGGTACATGTGATAGTAGGGCTGCATGATGGAGGGATATGTACGATGGTAGGGCCACATGACAGAGGGGTATGCTTGATTGTAGGGCTGCATGAGGGAGGGGTATGTGTGGTGATAGTGTCACATGAGGGGGATAAGTGTGGTGGTAGGGTTACATAAGGAAGGGGTATTTGTGAAACGTATGTGATGATAGGGCCACCTGTATGAGAGACATGTATTTGTGATGGAATGGATTTTGTCAGGGCATCATGAGTGATGTGTATGTGTGGTGGTAGGGATGTATGACAGAGGGGTATGTGTGGAGTTAGGGCCACATGATGGAGGGCAAGTGTGATGGTAGGGCCACATGAGGAAAGGGTATTTTTGTTGGCATGGTTGTAGCAGGTCACCTGAAGTGAAAATGTGCATTTTTCATAGCAACTGTTATAACATTCTCACATGAAGTCATCTGTACATGTTTACTCACCCAGTTATTGAAACAGCCATGTTTTGTTTTTTTCTATACACATTGACTATTGCACAATTAATATTTAGCTGCTTTGATGAAGCTGGATATGTGTCCACCTCTGATTACTTGCATATATGATGGTCTTTCACTTACATTCCAGAAATAGTGGATAGTGTACTATCCTAACTCTACAATGCCGGAATCAGTGGTTGCATAGGTATCAGCACTGCAGCAAAGACAGCAAAGTAAGCTTGACTGAGGTTGATACTGACCTCTTAGACATCATGTCCTCTTTTCAAGTCTCAACCACCAAACTTTGCTTCACAACCCAGGTCATCGTTGTCAGAAGATGTGCTGACTCACTGAAGTAAGGGGAAGTGTTGGTGGAAAGCAGTGTCACTGTGGCAAGGCCTTTCCCCAGTGACAGTGGACAGATTTATATGAACATAAAAAGTACAGTAAAAAAATATTTCAACTGAACAATTTAACTTGGGCCCCAAAATTATGAATGCACATTGATAAAAATAACAACATAGCCATTGTTGTGCTTTCCTTGCAAAACCTTCCTTAAAAACGTGTGCTTTAACAGTGCAGTACTTAGTGAGTATACACAGCATGACTTGTTTGGAATATTGCGTGCAATAGTCTTTTTATTCATCACTATCACAAATAAATCAAGTTAACATAGCTTCAAAATTATGTTTATTGCAGGCAGAACTAATGAAGTTAAAGAGACCACCCAAGCTGAAGGAGGATGCTGTACCATTGATTTCGCCACACAGTGTAAACATGCAACTAAAATGGAGGGTGAACAATTTAAAAGACATTGACACTTCCCTCCCAGGGGGGCAGGTCCTGGACCTCTGTTTGATAGCTTCTGGTGGTGGATAGTTGTTGGCCTTCTTGTTGGCGTGTAGCCTCCATGTGCCACTAAACAGCCCCACCACCTGGACACTGTCATGGCTGAACCACTTCATAGGAGGCGAAGGGGATGAAAAGAAAATTTGATAACTAGCCACTCACCAACTGGATGATGGTGCCTGGTCCCCGCTGGCCACAAAGCCAGGAAGTGTCTGTGCTGACCCCTGCCATGTCCAGAATATGGTTGGAATTCCCTCAGGTGACTCTTCTCTCCTGGTTTCCCTCCAAGGGGAAGGGTCTCTCTCAATGAAGGGATACGTTGGGTTACCCAGGTTGTGGCAATAACAGGGCAATGGGTGGAGAAGGGATATGGTGGTGGGGTGTGAGCCTAGGCAGCCCAAAGGAGTGGCTGGCCAAGGGCTTGGGAGAAGCAAAAAAAAATACATCGGGAGTCTTGTATATACTTATCACATTTTTTACTTTTTCATATCATAACTTGAAATTATGAATTAATATGCTTACTTTGTGATATGCATTTTGTCATACATTATTGCAGTCATTAAAACATAGAGTACTACAACAAACCAACAACAATTTAAGGCATGTACCATCTCCCTCCTACCAATCCTTGCAAAATTACAGGAACGCCTGGTACTCTCTCGCCTATCTCCCTTTCTGGACTCCTCTTCTTTTTTCTCCCCCTACCAGTCTGGCTTTAGGAAATTCCACTCCACCACTACCTCCTTTCTCAGGTTGACCGACTCCATTCTTACTGGGATGGATGCTGGTCACATCACAGCAGCCATCTTCATTGACCTGGCCAAGGCATTCGACACAGTCTCCCACTCCCTACTCCTAGCCAAACTCGCTAATGCCGGTCTATCCAGTAGGGCCACCTACTGGTTCCAGTCATACCTTGCTGGCAGGTCCCAATCCATCCATATCAGTTCCTCCACTTCGGCACCTCTCCCAGTCACCTCAGGCGTATCGCAAGGTTCTGTCCTAGGCCCACTCCTGTTCTCAATCTTCCTGAATGGCCTGCCCTCTGCTTGCCCACACACCTCAATCCATATGTATGTGGATGACACTGTGCTGTATACATCTGGCCCCTCATCCTCAGAGGTCATGACCCGTCTGCAGCAAGATTTTCTCTCAGTCCAGCAATGGCTTCGTTCAAATTGTCTACTTCTCAATGCCAAGAAAACGGTCTCTCTAACCTTTGGCACTAGGCAGAGACTTTCCAGGCTCCCCTCTCCAATCACATTCCACACCCTGGAAGGGACACCACTGAAAGCCTGTACCTCCTTCAGATATCTTGGAGTATGGCTGGACCAGCACCTAAACATTTCTTCGCACATTGACTCCTTACTCAAGAAGCTACACCCCAGGCTTGGTGTACTTTACAGGAATCATGACTGCATCCCTGCACCTGTTCGGAGGGCCATTGTGCAGAAAATGATCCTCCTCATCTTCGACTATGGGGATGTAGTCTACAGTGCCGGCCCTAGGTCAACCTTAGTCAGGCTGGACCCTCTTTTCCATTCCTTCTGCCGCTTTGCACTGAACTGTCCCTACTCCACACACCATTGTGCCCTTTACCAATCTATGAACCTCCCCTCTCTATATAATCGTAGACAATCCCACTGCGCCAAAATCCCTGCCAACGTTTGGTCCCAGCATCTCCCCTCCTACCTCACCACTGCCCTGGCAAATCCCCACACCCTAGCTTACTCCCTCCGGAACTTGGACTCTCGTTCCCTCGTTGTCCCACATAGGTCCAATACTGCCGGTCAGGCTGCATTCAGCTACTGCATACCAACATTGTGGAACTCCCTCCCAGCAAACATTCATCACTTCTCCTCCCCTCAGCACCTGAACTCCTTGCTCCAAGCTCACTTTGCCCCTACCTGCACATGTGACTAGGCAGATCTGCTGTCTGTGTGAAATGACAGTATTTTGTCTGCACTTAGTACCGCCACTAATCTATGACTGTAACTACTGTTCTCCCATCTCACATTGTCTACACTATGCTGTCAAGCTATTGTATATTCTGCTGCTTTTCTGACCTCTATACCTAGACACTGAGACCAAATGTTAGAGAATTCACACTATGTATTTTCACCTGTATATATGCTGTTCAACTATTGTCTGTGTTCCCCTTCCCCCAGGACGCATCTGAAATCGAGCATTTAGCGTGCTCAGTATGCCTTCCTGGTTAACGCTTGAATAAATAAATAAATAAAAAGCACACTTTTGGTGCATTCCCAAAGCCAGCCACTGGCTGCTTACCTGTAATGAAACTAAACTACGTTGACTTCACATCTATTCTTTTAGTCAAGGCGTAGTAACATTAAATTAGTGTTGGTCTCTAAATGTATTCAACTTACAAGTCCCAATGAAGTTTGTCCATGCACTCGCACTGTGACAGTTTGAGACACTGGTATTTTTAGAGTATAGTAAGTCGCACATTTCATTGACAGCAACTGGATCTTTTTTACAATATATTATACTGGTTTTAGATGGTTACTGGGGCCATATCAGTGGCACCAATCACCTACGAATAGGCTTCTTATTTGATCAATGGCAGTGATATTCTCCCACTGACTATCTGAAACATTCCAAACAAAATGAGAAGAGGCAACCTTTGCTATTGATGTACCATGCCCATGCAATCTGCACTCTGAGATGTCATAAAATGTGGAAGCTTATGGGCAGACCAGGACTTCACAATGAACAGAAAGTGGGGTGGATCATGATGCCACCTCTCATGGCCCTAAATGGGCTGGAGATCAAGCAGGGTCTGCGGTGATACTATAGGCAGGGGAAAATGGGCAGCCTAGGTAGGCCAAGTGGTCCCTATCTGCTGGCAAATTCTGTGTGTCTACATTTCTCATTTACGATTACTTAAACTTCAGAAAAAAATATGTTGCAAAAGTTAAAATAGATGTATTTTAGTAACAGTAGTTTTATTTATTTATGGCTCCCTTCCCCAAAGACCCAGAATGCCAGTACAAAGAGGAAATAGCAAATAAATGAATGCCCCAATACATGATAATTGACAATAGTACATATTCATATAAATTAAAACCCCTACTCCCAAATGTAAAAGCTAAAAGAAAGATTGCATACCAAATAAATAAGCCACTCATAAATAAATAATTCAGACACCAAAAACCTGAGCAAACAGAAAGGTTTTAAGTCCTTTTTTAAAGACTTCCACTGGGGGAGGGGGGGCTCCCTCAGGGTGCTCAGTAAAAAGTTAAAAAGTATTGAACCAGCCTCTTCGAAGGCTTTGTCCCCAGACATTTTAAGTCTGTTTCTGGGAACAACCAGGAGGCCCTCCTCAGCAGAACTGAGGGGATGAGTGGAAAGATAAGGATGCAGGAGCTCACATAGGTAGCTTGGACCCAGATCATGCAGCGCCTTATAGGATAACAAACCAAACCAACCTTATAGGAGACACGTCACTTAACTGGCAGCATGTGTAGCTCCTACACTGCAGGGATAATGTGACTTGTCATCGAAAGGCTGATCAACAACCTTGCAGCCACGTTCTGCACTAGCTGCAGGCATTGCAGTGTACTGCTACTGACCCCAAGGTAGAGAATGTTACAGTAATCAAGGCAAGATGTCACAAATGCATGTACTAGAAGGGGAAGCTCCTCTGGGGGATACGGGAATGAATCCAGCTAATATTTCTAAGATGGTAGAAGTCTTTCTGGATGACTGCTGACACCTGAGCCTCAAATGTCAGCCCTTCATCCAGGATGACACCCAGGTTCTTCACCTTTTTTGGTAGCATCAAGCCTGGAGGTACCAAGGCAAAGCCCTGTTTCCCTTCCCAACACTGCCAGTCCCCCCCCCCAACCTGGCTCAAACACCAGTACTTCAGTTTTGTCCAGGCTGATAGATAGGCAAAAGATAAATAGAGCTGGGTGTCATTAGCATAACAGTGAAGCACAACTCCATTCTGCCTAATGATCTCACCCAGTGGCAACAGGTACACAGAACACAACATGGGTGAGAAGATTGACCATTGGGATACACCACAGTATAAGTCCATTGGGTACAATGAGAAATGACCCATCACAATCCGACATCACAACGCAGACAACACAGGCAAAAAAGAGTCCCTGTTAGCTGAGCAGTCGTTTTTGATTTATTAAAATCACAACTCTAAATGGTAATAAAATATACAGAAAAATCATCCCCATTCAACTCATTGGAGTGCGCACACACAGTCTTCATTTTCTAATATACAAAATGGGTCTACGTTGCCTGCATGGGGGCGAGTTGGTAGTTTCAGGAAGTGGCTCCATTTTTGTCTGTGTTGTCTGCAGACAAAATTATGAGGGTTATAACTTTTAAAACAGAAGAAATAAAGAGAATTAATTATAGCCATCAACTCTGGACCAGGAGAGGTATAATATATGTTTGGGGGGAGGGCAGCTACTAGAAAGGGAGGAACCTGCTCTTTAATTCACAAAATATTATGAACATAACATGTCTGGCACTTGCTTATGTTGATGACATGATGCTTTTTTCACTATCTCAAATAGAGTGAGTTTGGGTACTACAAACTATGCCAAAACCACAAGCCAGTTGCCATTTGCACTACTGTGTATGTGGAACAACATGAATTCAATTGTCTATTAACATGCATTCCCAAATCAAGGTGTGGATTTTACAACCACAAACAGTGCCTGTACCATAACCTAGTCACCATATGCACCACTGTGTAAGCAAAACAACATGAATTCAGTTGTCTAGTAACATGTGCTCCCAGCAAGGTGTCTATTTTGGTACCACAAACAGTGCCCAAACCACAACCTAGTTGCCACATGCACCACTGTACAGGTGGAACAACCTAAGTACAGATGTCTAGTAACATGTGCCCCTCCAAAGCATTCCATCCCACATACCCCTCAATCATGCCATCCAGCCATCACACATACTTCTCACTCATGCTACCCTTCCATCACCCGTGCCCATCATTCATGCCACCCTGTCACCAGCCCTAAATCACACATACCCCTCAGTCATGCCACCCTGACACAAGCACTCCATCACATATACCCTTCACTCATGCAGCCCTATACCTCATCACCCGTCTCCCTCATTCATTCTGTCTTGTCACCAGCCCTCTGTCACATGTACCCCTTGCCCATGCCACCCTGACACCAGCCTTTTATGACACATACCCATCAAACATAGTGCCCTTTGTCCACTATGCCATCACACATACCCCTCACTCCTGCCACCCTGTCTCCAGACCTATGTCACACATACCCCTAGCTCATGCTGCCCTGCTACAAGCACTCCATCACACATACTCCACACTCATGCCATCTAGCCATCACACATACCCGTAATTTATGCCACCCTTCCACCAACCCTAAATCAACACATACCCCTCACTCATGCCACCCTGACACAAACACTCCATCACATATGCCCTTCACTCATGCAACCCAGCCATCACACATATCGCTTACTCATGCCACCCAGCCATCACACATACCGCTCACTCATGCAACCCAGCCATCACACATACCGCTTACTCATGCCACCCAGCCATCACACATACCCCTCACTCATGATGCTCTGCCATCATCAATACTCCAGCACCCACATCCCCTCATTCATGCCTACCTGTCAGAAAATCTCCATCACACATACCCCTTGCCCATGCTGCTCTGTCACCAACCCTCTTTCACACGTACCCATTACTCATGCCAGCCGGTAACCACCTTAACATAACACATACCCCTTTGTCACGCTGCCCTGTCACCACCCCTACATCACACATACCTCTTGCTCATGCCACTCTGTCACTGGTCCTCCAGTCACACATACCCCACTCTCATGCTGCCCTGTCACCACTCCTACATCGCACATACTGCTCATTCATGCCATGCAGCCATCACACATACCCCCTCAGTCATGATGTCCTGCCATCATCAATACTCCAGCACCCAGATTCCTCATTCATGTCTCCCTGCCAGAAACCCTTCCATCACACATACTCCTCACCCATGCTGCTTTGTCATCAACCCTCTGCACACATGCCCATTACTCATGCCAGCTGGTAACCACACTGCCATAACACATACCTCTCTCTCTCTCATGCTGCCCTGTCACTACACCTACACAACATATACCCCTTGTTCATGCCGCCCTGTCACCAGCCATCCATCATGCATACCCCTCACTCATGTCACTCTGCCATCACACATAACCTCACTCATGCCACCTTGCCAGAAGCACTCCATCACACATGCATCTCATTCTTGCGGGCCCTCTGTCACACATACCCCTCACTCATGCCAACCTGCCACAAACTCCCTGTTAGTCACTGTCAATGAGCATGTTCTGTATAAAGTACATGCTCACTGGAGCTCAGTCAGTGGCCAGCCATGGTAGTATGAGGAGGGCTGTGCAGGTCTCAAGTTTTGGGTCGGTTTGGGGGGGAGCGGGGTGATGGGTCACTCTGCTACCAGGTGAGGGGCCACTTGACCAGCAGGGAATTTTGCCAGATATGTCTACAGAGGTTGGGATGGGTGAAGGGAATGGACACCGGGGTGTCTATATGTTATGTATCAGGCAGGTGGGGGGGACCACTGGACTGCCAGGGAATTGATACTGGTTATAGGGCGACATTGATTGAAACATCGGGGATTGGGAGAGGGACAACTCAGCTACCAGTGCTCTTACTTTGGGAATTCAGGACAGCAATCAGAGAATGAAGGACTGGGGAGGGACCCACTAGACTGCCAGGGATTTTAATGCTTTCTTACTGGTAGGAGTCTGTAGACCAGGGACGGTGGATGGCACCACTACACTATGGAAAATATTATAACATATTGGGTCAGTGATTCGGTTGGGGGAGGGCAATACTACACTATGGAAAAATATTACAGCATGTGCAGATGGTAATCAGTGACTGGGAAGGGGAAGGGGCCACTGCACTATGGAAACCTTCTTTTTCCTATGGGGTCAGCAATCAGGGAAGGGAATGGCATCACTAGACTACCAAGGAGTCTATTCATTTATTTGGAGATGGTGATCGGAGAATGGGGGGCACTAGACCACCAAGGAATGCGGCTGCATGGGGCATGGGCTGGTGCTGGGAGACAATGCTAAGCCACCCATGGGGCATGCAAATGGTTCCATAATGGGCATGCTAATGGGCAATAGCACCTTGCATGCCCAATTGGCTCATTTGCATGGCTACTGTAGTGAATAGGGACTTAGCGCATATGCACTATTGTTGCTGCCCTGTTCTCTTGGCTGGCTGTGGGGGCAGCACTACTGGGGTTCCTAGTGTGTTCCTGGGTTAGCGCTACTCTTATATACAGTCAGACAGAGCAGTGTGCTGTGCAACTGTGAATAGCAGAATTGCCCACCAGCACAACTGTGGGGTGCAGAACAAACTTTTGCACAGCACTTTGCCTTTTTTAGTGAATCCTGTGGTGTTATAAAATGCATGATCTGAAGTCATGCAGAACAAGGGGATTAGTCAAGCTTCAAACAACAGCTCAAGATGTAGTTACATATAAGTTTTAAACAATTTATCCAGCCTCAGTAAGTACAATTACTGTTGTAACTCTCTCCCTTCTCTGCATGCTTGCAAAAAGAAAGGCATCAGCTAGCAAGTTGAAACATAGAGCCTTTCTCTGTCTCTCTGAGGTACTGTAAAGTTATATTTATTAAACACTGATATTTTTACTACCACACAATAACATTACTCTTGACGAGTGTTGTTTTTTTCAAATGTGGACTGTAAAGAGCATGTAGTTACAACTGCAAGCACATTGGCCCAGAGATGCAGCACGACTAAAGGCAGTCTGTCCCTCACTACCATCACTTCTGGTTAAGCTCACAGGGGTTGGGCTCAGATGTAGCAAAACATGGAGGACACTTGGGAGAAATACAAAAATATAAATTATAAAGTAAATAATCACCCCAATAAATCTCTCACATTGCGTTTTTGCTAATAGGTACATAAAGAACACATATTTTACACTATAGTTATGTGAGGAGCTGTGGACCAGATGGACTGGCTTTGAGATTCTTAAGGTATTCAACATTACAAACTGAGAAATATATAACATATATGTTTAATTGGTCATTGAGAATAGGGGAGATACCTCAGGGATGGAACAGGGCCAGGATGATTTCTATATTTAAAGGGAGTAGCCCTGACCAAATGACAAATTACAGGCCCATATCCCTTCTCTCTGTAGTAGCAAAAATCTTGGAAAGGTTGGTAGCTGTACAGTTGCAGACTTTTATAGAAAATGAGAATTTGGCTGACAAATAGTAATCAGTGTTTCGCAACAAGAATAATGCAGTAACCGCTGTGTTGAGGGTCTTGGATGATATCAACAAAGCTATGTAACTTGAGAAGTTTACCAGGGCTATCTTTGTTTACCTCTCCAAGGCCTTCAACATAGTGGACCATATAATAATGTTGAAGAGATTGGGTGACCTTGGGCTGGGATTGGAGACCTCAACTTGATTTCAAAATTATTTGATTTGGTGACAGCAAAGTACAATGGTGAATGTGTATTATTCCAGGGTCATAAATATTAGGAAGGGAGTCCAACATGGATACATTTTAGGTCCCCTACTGTTTACCATTTATCTGAGGGGATTGGAGAGTTGTATCAGGGGTGTAGACTTTTAGTGTTACACTGATGATACTGTGGTCTGTACCTTCATTGTTACAGTTAGTGATGTTCAGTCAAAATTACAGCAGATGTTTGATGAACTATAAGCCTATTTTAGGCAGTTGCATTAAAAATTGAACTCTACTAAGACAAATGTGATGTTGAATGGGTCTTCAAAAAAACAGTATGACCTTGTTAACAGTCCGTTAAAGATGTATATATATATATATATATATATATATATATATATATATATATATGAAGGTGAAAAATTGGAACAAGTACAGACTTACAAGTATTTGGGGTACTGGATGGATATGATAGGATCAGGAAATTTACACGTAGCCAAATTGATAAATAAGGTAGAGAAATGTTTAGGAGCATTATACTGACATAAGAGGTGCTTGGATCGAAAGACTAGATTACAGATAGTATAGTCTCAAATGTTCCTAATTCTAGATTATGCAGATATTGTGCATGATTATACAATGACAAGGAAATTTCCTTTGAGCTGATTGGCTACCACCAGCTAGAGACAATGATGATATTGAGCAATAACATCACTGTATCTAGGACAGGCAGCAAAATTACCACATAACCATTAAAAGAATCACTGCCCATGTCATATGCACCCAGGGAAACATGAAAGTTTTAAACCTCTCGTCTTCACTCCCCACCTCCCCGCCTCTCAAACAAATGAACCGCTCACAGAAAACAAAACGGTACTCTTATAGTCTCATGCCCTGTGTTTTTTTTTTTCTTTCTCATTTTACCACTCGCTTTCCCACTCTGATACCGCTCGCTTTCACTGACCTGCACAGACCGTAATGGCCGTGCACTTCAAGATGTATCATCCACATCTTACATCAGTCCCAAAACAACAAGAAAGTGCCAAGAAGAATGTAGGTTTTCACCTCATGTTTCATTTCTTCTGTTTCTTCTGATTTTTATTTTCCCCCGAAGTGAGCGGCTCCACCGACCATAACTGCCAGTCATGTGAGTCAGTGAAGCAATTCACTTCAAATGCCTGTACCGTGCTCTATGGATCACTCCCACAACAACAGAAACACAAAACTTGCTGAATTAAATTACCTGGCCACTAAGAATTCTGTCTGTGTCTAGTAGCTTTGGGGGGACACAGAACACAAAGTGCCCCAGAAACACTGGAGTGGACAACTGAGTCATGAAGCAGCAACCCCACCTACTGGACTATTTTTTCTCCTTACTTACATGCCTTTGACAGAAAAAATACAAACCTCATTAAAAAAAAGTAAAAAGCTTTTTATTACTACTGTATTAACAAATGAGCCATTGTATAATATCAATAAGGCACTCTAGGATGTGTTATTGTGGACTACCCTTGGATGGTGGAAGCACCCGGCTTTGCCTCATGCTTCAACTCACCCAGGAGTGACATTATTACACAATAACACACACCCTGTCGTGCCTTATTCCTTAAGTATAGTGCTGTACAAAGGATAAGCTTACAAAATTGGATGCATTGTACAAAAGGATGGTATGATTCACACTAAATGCCCCCTATGATACCCATAGATGTATATTATATAACAAACTAGGACCAACCTCATTACAGCAAAGGCATTGATTACATAAAATATTGTTTGCATTGAAAAGTATTTGGGAGATTATCCTGATTATTTGTTAGAACGTTTAGAGTATAGGGTATGGAAAAGATCTTTAATAAATTCAAATTTGATGGAGTTGGTAATTCCTAGGTCTAATATACTGAGAGCTACCTACTTTTATAGTCATACAGCATGATTCCACATGAATGGAACTGTCTGCCAACTACTGTAGGTTCCGTTTGAAGGGTACACATTTTCCATCCTAAGCAGCTACAGAAGCCTGGTTTATGACTGTTATATCACATTGCAAAAGATGTAAACATTCTAAGGAGGGGGTTACTTAAGAATTTCTGTGCAAGATATAGTGATAAGTGTGTACTGTTACAGTAAGTCTGTTCTGTAAATCTTGTTTCTTTTAGATTGTTTGTTTATTATATTATGTATTTTTTATTGTGTATTTTATATGGAGCTTTATTTTTTGATTTTGTACAATAGGACATTATCGTAAATGAGCTTGCTCAATGAAATTAACCCATACAAACAAAAAAAGACAATTGAATATACAGACAGACCTGGTTAATACACAAACATTTGTTTTTGCCCATTTTGTTACATAATAACAATATACAAAAAAAACAGACAATGATCAGAGGTTTTGTTTACACTATTAGAAAATTGAAAATTTGTAAATACAGTGCTGAGTAGTTTAAAACACTTCATTTTTCTTTTTTAATAATTGTAATGCTTAGTATAGAGTATGCAAGTTTAATTTAAAATAATTATATATATGTACATATATATATACATACATATATATATATATATATATATATATATATATATATATATATATATAATATATAGTAGCAGTAGTGCTACCATGAATAGAATTGAGGAGCCCTTTTAAGGTTAAAGGGTCAAACTTTGCACCTTAATAACTTTGCCACTGTTCAATGGATTTGCCTGAAATTTGGCAGGCATTGTTGGGCATGGTAGATCTTGGGATCTGCCAATTTTCATACCAGTGGGTATACGGCTGCAGAGTTATTACGTGACAATGGAAAGCGCAATTATCCTTTTTTGTGAATTCTTTGCTCTCGTCTACAGGTCACACAGTTTACATTACTGGTCCAACAACTTCAGAGAACATGCAGCCAGGGTCCCCAGTGTGCCTTTTGAAGATTTTGTGAAAAAATATTGAATGGTTCAAAAGCTATTTAAAAAACAATTTCCCATTATAAGTCAATGGGAAAAGTTAGGAAAAAGTTTGAAAGAGTCGCAAATGCACATTTTAGTGTAGCAAATGGCCCTAGTAGTGTCGCAAATCCGCCATTTTGTTTTCAGTTGGTGATCAGAAAAATGCTTAGCATTTAAATTTGGGACCCAATAGGGACACAATTCTTTTTGTGTTCACCTCGTCGGACCCTGAGGATGCTAGCCATGTCTTTATTTTGGGATTAAACACCCCAGAAATATGTTTTTCAAATTTCTGGAAACAGTAGTGTCACAAAGCAATGTCATACGCATGACAATTTTGCAAATTTTTGTGAAAAGTGCTGCAAATTGCGACACTACTTTTCAGGCTATGGCCAGAATGACAGGAATTCTTTGCCACCCTGCTGCAAACAGTTTGGTCTTTTGGGCTGCAATTTGGAGAGAAGGCAGCCAACATCATACAGATGTGCCTCTTGGTGGTTTGGTGAAAAAGTATTGCCTGGCTGCCAAGTTACAGTACTCCAAATTTGAAATTTTTTCCCATAGACTAACATGGTGGTGTCCGCCGCGCCTTTCAGGTCTCGTATCTCGGAAACGCTGAGAGATATGGAATATTTGTTGCGAGTTGCATAGCCCTATGGCTATGTAATAGCAAAAACCTAGCCAGGAAAATCATGTTTTTGTGAAAATTATTTTTTTTATACGTCGTGTGGTTTCTGAGATATAAGCAATTTAGTCTTCCAACAGCTCATTTTCATTTCTGAGTCCCATTATTATGCATATATTTTTTGTACACACTGGCCCAGATATTCAGAAGGGTTGCACATGGCACAGCAGTGTTGCGCCATGCACGACCCACTGATGTGCCCCGTTGCGATATTCAAACAGGGATTGAGCCTGGCACAAATCCCGATGCGCCAGAATTTATCAGTAATGTATGCAGTGCAGGTAGGGGTGGTGTGCCATTCATACTTCTCACATCCTGATATTCAGCCCAGGATGTGTTGAGCCCATGCATGCACAACCCCTACTTGTGATGCACACACGTGAGCCAAAAAAAAAAGGAACAACGGCTGGCCACCCACAGGTGAGCTGCCATATTGCAGGGTGCAACACGGCAGCTGTCACCTAAGGGTGGCCACCAGAGCTCCAGCTGCACCTTCATGGCAGTGTCCCCCCATGCCCAATCGTGGGCATAAGTTAAATACAATATTCGTCCTATATCCCTGGTGGTCCACTGGACCGCTTGCAGCCGGATCACAGGCTTAAGTATAAAAACATACCATCCAATATCCCTGGAGGTCCAGTGGACTGCTACTCTCCCGATCATGGGCATATGTAGATGAAAATATCCATCCTATATCCCTGGTTGTCCAGAGAACCGCTCACAGCCCGATCACAGGCTTAAGTAGTAAATTAAACCATCATTTATCCCTGGTGGTCCAGTGGACCACTTGCAGCTTGATTGTGGGCATAAGTAGTAAACAGGAGGTCCATCATCCTGGTGTCCAGCAGTACCCCTTCCACCCACTCCACTGAGCTCCACCAATCTCACCCTCCAGTCACGGCAGGCGGCAAGCACTCACCCGCCTGCTGCCCCGCTACCCGCCGACTGACACCATATGGTAGGCTGTACGCCATTGGTCCACAGCGTGAGCCAATGGGCATGCAGCATGTGTTGCATTGAGCACAGTTCAGATATGTGAATGGATCCATTCACATATCTGGACTGTGTAGTACGGCATGGTTGCATGCCCATTGGCTCACGCTGTGGACCAATGGGAATACAGCCCTATCATACAGTGTCAGTTGGTGGATGGTGGGGCAGCAGGTGGGTGGGGTGTTGCCGCCTGCTGCTGACCAGGGGAGTGGGGCTCAGTGGGCTGGTGGGGAGGGGGGTACTGCTGGGCCACCAGGGATATTGGACCTCTCCTGTTTATTACTTATGCCTGCAATCAGGCTGCGAGTGGTCATCTGGACCACCAGGGATAATGGACAGTTTAATTTACTACTTAAGCCTGTGATCAGGCTGTGAGCAGTCCACTGGACCACCAGGGATATAAGATGATTATTTTCCTCTACATATGCCCATGATCGGGCGTAAAGCGGTCCACTGGACCACCAGAGATACAGGACGAATATTTTCATCTATGTATGCCCGCGATCAGGCGTGTAGCTGTCCACTGGACCACAAGGGATATTGGACAATATGTTTTTATACTTAAGCCCACAATCAGGCTGCAAGCGGTCCACTGGACCACCAGGGATATTGGACTATTATCATTTTCTACATATGCCTGCAATTAGGCAGTGGGGTGCTTTGCCACAATGTGCAGGAGGTGTCGGTCCCTGATGGCTGCAGCCTGGCAGGGCACCAGGCACAAGTCACCAGGGATCACCACACCTGCATGCAAATGGGGTCATAATGACATGCAAATGGCCCCATTTGCATGTGCACTTTTGAATATCATGATTTTGCTCCTAGAGGAACAAGCCATAACTTCGCTAACTGTAGTGTTCATGCAATCAGGGAGGTGTACCGTTGATATGCATGGGTTTTGTTTTTATGTGGTTCTTCACTCAGAATCCAGTACCTACTCTAGTTGGGGGGGATGGGGGATTCCAGATTGAGACTGTGCTACTGCTAACTGTGCAAAGTTGTGTACAGCTCCAATGAGGGAGGTGCAGTATTCATAACCATGATTTTAATTTTCCCATGGCTCATCCAGTGCCTGCTCTAGTTGGGGGGGGAGGGGGAATTCCAGACTGAGAATGTGCTACTGCTAACTGTGCAAAGTTGTGTACAGCTCCAGTGAGGGAGGTGCACCATCCATAACCATTATCTTAATTTTCCCATGGCTCTACACTCAATATGCAGTAACTGGTTTAAGTGGTGAGAGGGGGGTGCATAGCCTGACTGACACCACACAACTCTGAACTGTGCTAACTCAACTGTACTTCCAATTGTGGAGCTATACCATTGATGTCCACAGCCTCAATTTTGCTATGTCTCTCCACTCAGAATACAGTACTTATTCTGTAGTGTGGGCGGGAGCATTGTGTGCCTGAGGTCATGCAAGTCATAACTGTACTAAGTGAAGTGTACCTGCAGTCAGGGAGTTGTACCATTGATGTCCATAATCTTTGTTTTCCCTGTGGCTCTCCACTCAAGATGCAGAACCTGTTCTATATAAGGAGACCATCACCTCGGAAAGAACATCAAGTACTAACTGTGCTCACTTGTGTGCAGTCTCAAGCAGTGAAGTGCACAGTTCATATCCATAGCATAACTATTCCTGTGATTCTCCACTCAGCATAAACTACCTGTACTGTGGGGGGTGGCATTGCATGGCAGAGGTCATCCAACTACTAACTGTGCTAACTTGTGTGTCCCCAAAGCGCAAACCATAACACATACATTCACGTTACTGCAGCTGTAAATGTAAATACTCACAGTAACACCAACAATAATGCCAAACAAAAGAGAAACACAAAAGTAAATGCAAGTGCATATGGAAACACAAACATAATGTACGCGGTCACAAAACGACAATTGAAACCACAAATTCTAACATAAACAGCAGACATAACATCAAAGTAAACAGAAACGTAAACGTGAATGCAAGCAAATACACAAATGATAGCACAAAGCGTTAGGCTCACGGTGACGCACATGATAATAGTGACGCAAACGGGTACAAAAACACAAGTGGTTACCATAGGAGTAACACCAACATTAACATGCAGCCAGTTTTGTCCCAAGAGCAGCATAGGCAAACACAGCATGTACAAAAAATGTATGTATAATAATGGGACTCGGAGCTGAAAATGAGCTGTTGGAAGACTAAATTTCTTATATCTCAGGAACCACACAACGTTAGAAAAAAAAATAATTTTCACAAAAACCATGATTTTCCTGGCTAGGTTTTTGCTATTACATAGCCCATAGGACTATGCAACTCACAACAAAAATTCTGTATCTCACAGCGTTTCTGAGATACAAGCCCTGAAAGGCACGGCAGATGCCACCATGTTAGTCTATGGGAAAAAATGTCAACTTCAGAGTACTGTAACTTGGCAGCCATGTAATACTTTTTCACCAAACTACCAAAAGGCACATATGTGTGATGTTAGCTGCCATCCCTCCAAATTTCAGCCCAAAAGACCAAACTGTTTGTTTGCAGCGGGGGTGGCCAAGAATTTCTGTCATTTTGGCCATAGCCTGAAAAGTAGTGTCGTTGCAGCATAGTGAGGCATACTACAGAGTATGCTCAGAGGAGTAGTTTTGGGAGAGACTTGCAGCTTCCAAATTGCTCTGTAAGGTGGTTTGGCAGAGGTGGCATGAGGTGGGAGCATCTCATGCCTACAATACACAGACTTCTGACTACTCAAGCTCAGCCAGACATACTGCTGATCCATCTTGGAGGTAACGATTTGGGCACTAAAAGATGGGTAGATTTAGTCTCAGAAGCAAAATTGGACTTTGCTTCCATCATGCATATGTTGCCTGCCCGCTATCCACATGGTCCATTTGCTATCTTCTGCCATTCTTAGCTTTTAAACTAAGAAGTGGACAGAGAGCTACCAAAATAATATCAGTGTTTGTACTGCAGTGACTAAAGCACAAGTGAATGACAAGCCACATAACAGTAAGGTGTTCCAACCTGTGTGCAATGTCATCACAAGACTATAACAGAAATATCCACACCCTCTAATTCAGTGTCAGTCTGAATGTTAAAACAGTTTCTCATGTGTAACAGTATGAGGGGTGGGGGAACACCACCTGCCTGACACCACCCAACTACTAGCTACTTAACTATTGCCCAATCTCAAAGAAGCATATTTTTCATTTATGACTGCACTGTTTCTTTCTAATCACTATCCAGTGAAGATACAGTCCCCAGAAACTGGGTGCCAGTACAATGGCGGGGGGGGGGGTATTTGCTGACTGACAACACAAAAGTTATAGCTTCCACTTACGCTTGCACATCGGTGCATTTGTATTGCATATCTTAAGTACAATTCACAAGTATTCATGGATGCGCCTCTCCACATCTTCTCCAGCTTCATATTTGTGCTCCTCATGAGGAAGCATGGGTTTCCCAGGACTGTGCTGCCTGGGCCAGGCAGCAAGCCTCTTTCAAGTGCCACAGTCTCATCTCGATGATGTTTGGATGTTTTTTTACAAGCTGTGAGAAATAGAGACATTTTTTTATTTTAGAACACTGTTTTGTGAGGTCTGCCTTTTTTCTGCCCTCTGTTGTACAGGCAATATCACAGATTATCACACAGTTAAATTTTTTCTGATTCTATTTTCTTTGTAGCACAGTAGGACAAATAAGTGAAGAACTGTGCTTTGTACTTAGGACTGGTTGCAGAAACTGTGCGACCTGTAGGTGTGAGCAAAGAATGTGCACAAAAACATCATTGTGCACATGGATGTCACTTAATAAATCTGCTGCCGTATATCAGGAGCACAGTGAACATCCCCCCTCCTCACATCAGAGAGGTTCTACAATGCTGTCTTTGGCAGTGGCTATGTCCATTATATGCTGCTGGGTCGAGACTGTCAGTTACACTTCAGCTGTGCTGGGGTGTAGATGGACGATTGTGTTAAGGCACATGAGAAGAACTGTCTGCATGTCTGTTGTGCAATGTGACATCAATAACATCTTGTTACTGTGAGGGTGCTCAGGTAACATTTTATTATGTTGGGAGCAGGACTGTATGACTGTTAGGGCATGCACTATTGTCACAATTGCCACTAGATATGCTATACTATAGTTACTTCTGAGTGGACAGATTGCTCTTTGTACTGTTGACCGCAATAAAACTATGCTGGTGCCCAGGAGGGGGGAGGTTAATCCCATCTACAATGTGTTATCATGTAAGAAAAATTTGCATAATATGATACTCACGGAAGTGTTGTCTCTTTCTTATTTCATGTTTCAGTCTTTCCTACATGTATTGTGAAACAGCATAGTGAATAATTATATAGCTTTTAAACTATATGTATATATATATGTAAGAGTCCTGAACATTTGCACTCCTCAGAATGTATGATGCACAGTAACAGTGAGAGAGTGCTAATTTTTTTGTGTCTGTAACCAGTGCAGCTGTTCTGTTTTTTGACCATGTTTGTGGGCTCTTAAAAGAGTTGTTTCTTGTAACAATAAGATGTGCTGTTACATCATGATATTTTTCAGAGGACTGTGAGGATCCCATCTCGAAGGTCACCCAAGAAAAGGCAATTGCCAGCATGTGAGAAGTGCACACCGTCTGGTAGGTAGAGCCAATTATTATAAAATTTAATTTCAGGATGACGTACGGTGTGCATCCCAGTCATGCGGAGGTATCCAGATATTTGAATGTTAACCTTTCTGTGAGCTCTGTCAAGCAGGTACATGTGCTGTTCTGCTTGCCAGACTCTTCACTTTGTAATGTCAGAAAAAATTATCTTACAGGCAGGCAACATATGCATAATGGAAGCAAAGTACAATTTTGCTTCTGAGACTAAATCTACCCATCTTTTGGTGCCCAAATCATTACCTCCAAGATGGATTAGCATTATGTCTGGCTGAGCTTGAGTAGTCAGACGTCTGAGCATTGTTGGCATGAGATGCTCCCACCTCATGCCACCTCTGCCAAACCACTTTACAGAGCAATTTGGAAGCTGCAGGTCTCTCCCAAAACTACTTCTCTGAGCATACTCTGAAGCACGCCTCACTATGTTGCTGCCCACTATCCACATGGTCCATTTGCTATTTTCTGCCATTCTTAGCCTTTAAACTGAGAAGTGGACAGAGAGCTACCAAAATAATATCAGTGTTTGTACTGCAGTGGCTAAGCACAAGTGAATGACAAACTAAGAGTTCCCTCTCAGCTTCAACACTGCCTTTGTGGGCTGTTCCAAAACATAGTCACTTGGGATGTTATTGGTTGATGATTTTCCTTGTCTCACCAATACAGTGCATGCACTTACTATTGCTATGCTGAAAGGGTGTTCTTGCTGTCAAACACAAATGCAGAAAATATTTTTAGTGGTAAAATGCAACGTAGCCATTGGCAAGTTCAAACAATTACAGCTCAACAGAGGAATGTGATTGGTTATTTCTCTTGTTGTGATACACGTGCTGCTTGCTTCTGCCTCCATTTGCAGCTCTATCTGTGCTAGTAAGTACTCACTGACACTGTGACTTTAAACTGTTATAACTTTTTTCCGCAGTGTGGTAGGTGATTAATATTCACATAGTCAAATACAGCATACAAATGTTTTGTTTACTGCTACTTTTGTACAGATAATTGTTTTTATGATGGTAGAAAATTATCTTAGAAAATGTGATGTACTTACACAGTCACAAGCAAGGTGTCTGTTGTTTTCTCTAAGATGGCTGCTATGTCCTTCTTCACTGTTCTGTGCTTCTGATTAGTTGCTTGATATGGCCTGATAAATGTGATGATACACTGGTTGCAGCATCTGCCACTCAAACAGAAACCAGTCTCTGATTGGCTGAGTGTGAAAGGGGGTGTCTAGAAATCTTGATTTGCGAAAGTTTCATGCACATGACACTGATTTGCAACACTTTTGTGCGTGCTACAGCATTTTGCGACATTATATTCGAAAGTGTCACACGCATGACACCATGTTTTGCAAAACTGTCACATGTATGACACTGTTTTTTGCAAAAGTGTCACACGCACGACACTACTTTTGAAATTTGTTTGCAGAAATAGTTATTATTGGGTGAAACAGTACTGTGTATGTTTGACATTGTGGCACTGGTTTGTTTTTCACATATCTAGATTATTATTCTTATGTTATTATTGAAATTATGTCCGCCACCATTTGAAAAGACTGTATGTTGCTTTACTGATGTTCGCTTACTACAGTAATTGTCTCCACAATGTTTAGTAGGCTGTAGTATTTGCTGTTGTTATATGACATATGGATAGCCCATGATAGTATGTAATGATAGAAGCAAACTACATAGATGAATTCTAATTCTTTTCTTATCTGTACTTCCCATACAGGTGTCTGGTTCTTCTGTAACATTGGTGTACTGAAGTGTGAATTGTGAATCAGGGAAGATGCCTTCTAAATAAAGACAGAAGTCTATGCAGAGACGAAACAGGTATAATAGCATGTCACTGTTGCTTAAGAGTCATGCAAAACCCAGCGATGGTAATTCAAGACATAAAAATATTCATCAATCCTCTGAAAATGTGACTTCAGAGCTTTATCACTCTGCAGGGAAGAAACATGTTTGCTCAACAACAAGGAAAGAATGTGTACCTAAGCAACAGTTTTGCAGATCTGTGAATCGAAAGGAAACTGTTGCAAAGACACACATTAATACATGTGGTAAGCAGCATCATACATTCGTTGCTGCTGATGGTCATCTGAGGAAGCAAATATTTTCGTTCACTAGCTTCTAAAGCTAAGATTGACAGACTTATTGCTGCTGTGATGAGACGTGACCGCAAAAAAGTCAAGTCATCTCAGCTTGATGAAATTGTGTCTCACAGTATGCACATTTGTTGGTAAAGCAGTCTTTGTTCTTCAACGTTTGTGGCGTAAGATGTCTCATGTACTTGAGCAGTTCAGAAAAATTGTGTATGCCATAAAGATGAGGCTACAGCAGTATCCTGTCTTGAGCCTGCACAATTTCTGTAATGTTTTCACAGGACAGTGGCTGCACACACAGCACTCAGAGGCATATTTCTGGGAGGAGTCATATAACTCTCAAACAAAGGACAGCAACTTGTGCATTGATGAGTCCGGTAGAGTGTGTAATGTGCTCAGTGTGTGTGATGACACTACAATGGAGTCAGATGATGAATGTGATACAAAGAAAGACTAAAGGAGCTTAATATGTATACCCTTGAGGAAGGAAGGAAGGGAGAGAGGGGACATGATAGAAACTTTCAAGTACTTCAAGGGAATCAACAAAGTCCAAGATGGTAGCATCTTCCAGAAAAAGTGATGTGCAAGAACAAGGGGGCACAATTTGAAGATAGAGGGGGGATGGCTCAGAGGTAATATGAGGAAGTATTTTTTCACAGAGAGGGTTGTGGATGCATGGAACAGCCTCCCTGAGGAGATCATGGAGTCAAGAACAGTGGGGGAATTCAAGAATGCATGGGACAGGCATAAGGCAGTCCTAGTGGTGGGGTAGGAGGAAGTAAGATGTTGGTTAACTAGGATCTGCAGCTTATCTGTTAGGTAGGAAAATGGGCAGACTAGGTGGGCAAAGCAGTCCCTATCTGCTATCAAATTCTATGTTTCTAATGTGAGGGAAGTACTCAGTCCCGTAAATGTCACTGTCTCTCATGGACATGTGATGAGACTTGTAACTGTAGGCAATCGTTATTTGACAAAGTTGAGCACTTTATCAACCTGTTTGTCATTACTGATCGTAAAGACAGACATAAACTGTTTGAGACTATAGACCTTTGTGAGATCCGTCCGCATACTGGACTTATGGGTCACTCGCTTGCATGCCTAGATAGTGGTGTTTGTGACAGTGTCTTTCACCATATGCAGATGCTGGGAGTACATCAAACAGGTATGCGAACCTTTGTGTACAGGGTCTATGACATTCATTGAGTTGTTGTGCAGTATACTCATCTGCATGAGTTACTGCAGTGTGGGGACATGCAAGGTGCCACTGCGTTTCTGAAACAGCTGCGGCGTGCCAGTAGTGTGACAGATACTGTGACTGATCAGTCATCAATTGCTGATGGGAATTGTGTGTCTCTCTTAGAAACTGATATTCTGAAGCAGTTTTAGAAATCCATTGCCAAATTTCAGTTGGCAAAGGCAGAGAAATTTGATTGTGTATGTGTGTCATGTGATCGACGCTGTTACAAAAAGCAAACGGTCACAGTGAAACAGGAAACCTTGTCATGTACAATGACATGTGGTTTCGACTGTCAGCATTTCTGCTGTTAAAGTGTGACTTCCAGTTAGACCCAATCATTGTGATGTGCAAGCACTGTTTTTCCAAAGTGAAGTGTAACATTCTGCCACCAAGGTCAGTCTTGAACAACATGGAGGCACATGTTACTCCAACTAAGATTGCCACGTTGAATATGTTTGAACGGATTCTAATTCAGACAATGAAACCATTTCAAACCATTCTACGGCTAAATACAAAGACATGGAACATTCCACAAAAAAGAACTCATTAAATTTCTTAAGCGTTCCGCAATGTATCTTCCACTTCCTCTGCAGGAAAATGTTGAGGTGATCTCTACTGAGAATACGTTGGTGATTCTTGTCAATGGTGTTCCAACAAAGTTAAAGGTCATTTGGCAGGATGTTGTTAATGTGGAGATGGTGAAACTTGCTCTTACTTATTTAAAGAGCAACAGTCTCTTTTATGTAGACCTTGATATTGATCGCATGACCAGTGTGTCTATTGATCATGATCTGTTGGAAAGCACTAAACCAGTGCTTGAGAAGGTCAATGTGCAGACAAATGATAATGTGTATGAACAGTACACTGTTCACCCACTACAGGGGAGAGATCCAGTAGGTGACAATATTGATCTCTATCAAATGAAACAGGTGGAAGGTGAGCCTGTCAGCATTTGGGAGGCAACATTGGAAGCACGCAGTTTCCCAGTCTTATTCCCAAGAGGGTCAGGTGGATGCCTAGATGAAAGAGAAGTGTGTGTACAGGGTGCTGAGTACTGTACTAGCTGTGTGCTCAGTAAGGATGGCAAATTCAGATGTAATGTACAGTACCTGTTTCATCTCCTGTGGGAGAGTGAGCTTAGCATACTGTCTGCGTCTATTGCTCATACTATTCGCCTCACTACTCCACTTGATAGAATAACAGCTGCACAGTTCCTGCAGAAACTGAAGCAGAAGGATGAAAATGTGCAAGTGAATTTGTCTTTCATTCTGTCTAGTCTATGTGGCACCAAAGAATACTGGTATCGCAGACACTCCGAGGTGATGACCATGCTGCAAGAGTATGGTCCAGCCACATGGTTTGTCATACTCAGTAGTGCCGAGTATGCCTGGGATGAGGTCATAGAACACTTAAAGTGGGAAAATTCTGATGTGGATGGCATTTCATCAATGACTGTTGGAGAAATGTTCTCACTTGACCCTGTATCTGTGACAAGGCATTTCCACAAGTGATTCCATGACTTTCTGGCTTTCATTTTGTCAAAGGACAATCCGCCTCTTGGTATTGTGGAGCATTACTTCTGGCGGATGGAGTATCAGGCACATGGTGCTCCTCACATCCACATGTTACTTTGGGTCAAGGATGCCCCACACATAGGTGAACATGAAGCAGCACAAGTGCTAGCATTCATTAAGCAGTACATTACTTGTCATATTCCAGAAAGTATGACAGGCCTACACTGTGGAAGTTGGTGCAGAAGTTTTAATGCCATATTTGTGTAAAATATTGCCACCGGGTAGTGAAGAACAAATCTGATTGATACACAAGATGCCGTTTCGGATTTCCTAGACGTGTCTGTCAGGATGGTTGCATGAATTAACTTTTCTCAGCCATGCGACACCACTTGAAGGCAAAATCAACCAAGAGGGTTTATGAATTACCCCGAGAAGAGAATGAAGTCTTCATCAATGACTACAGCCCTACTGTTCTTCTAATTTGGCAAGCAAACATAGATGTTCAGTTTGTGGCTGACAACTCATTGGCTCTGGTTTGGTACATCGCTTCGTACATAACCAAACATGAACAGACTAGCTTGCAAGATCTTTGGAAAGATATTGCTAGTTCAAGCAAGTCACTGACATCTCAGTTCTGGTCACTAATGTTGAAGACTCTATCACACAGAGAATGTGGTGCTTATAAGGCCAGCAATCGGCTGATTGGTACACATTTATATGGCAAGTCTGATGCTGTGCGCTTCCTCAGTGTAAACTACAAAGAGAAGCATAAACGTGTACTTATTCCTCATACTGAGATTGAGGAACTGGCTCTCAAGACACCATCTTCAAGACATATCTTGAAGAACAACCTTATTACATAGAAACATAGAAACATAGACTTTGATGGCAGATAAGGACTGCTAGGCCCATCTAGTCTGCCCATTTCCCTACCTACAGGATAGGCCGCAGATCCTAGTTAACCAACAGCCTATTTCTTCCTACCCCCCACAAGAATTGCCTTATGTCTTTCCCATGCATTCTTGAATTCTCCCACAGTTTTAGACCCCACAACCTCCTCAGGAGGGCTGTTCCATGCATCCACTACCCTCTCTGTGAAATAATACTTCCCACATTGCCCCTGAACCGCCCTCCTTCTATCTTTAAATTGTGTCCCCTTGTTCTTGCAAGTCTCTTTTTCTGAAAAATGCTACCCTCTTGGACTTTGTTGATTCCACGGAGGTACTTAAAAGTTTCTATCATGTCCCCCCTCTCCCTTCTTTCCTCAAGGGTATACATATTAAGCTCCTTTAGTCTCTCCTCATATGGCTTCTCCTACCCCTGTAGACATGAGCACATGGATCAAATGTATTTATTTGAGGTGGCTAAGTGGTATGACTACAAGATGGATGTCTCACCTGATTGTACACTTGATATTTACAAGGTTAAAGGAGTAGATGGCTGTCTTATTAAGAGACATAAGCTTTGGTTCATTGACCACTGTAAGCTGCATCTGGGCACATCTGAGAGCAGATGGCATTACTACTTTGCTCTCCTACTTCTATTTAGACCCTGGAGGAATGAATCTGAATTAAAAGGTGACTGTGATACATTTGAGGAAGAATTCAATCACTGTTATAAGTCATTCAAAAGTGAATACTCTGACACATATATTCAGAGGCTAGACAGTGAGAAGGACCAAACTTGTGAAGGCACAGAAACTACTTGAAGAGGACACTCCTGTTAGTTCACAGGAGAATATTGATCCAGAAGGACAAGGTATTCTTGGAGAACCTCTGCCTCTGAATGCCCCAGAAGTACTAATGTCAAAAGTGGAGAGTGCTATGGAACATGGCACACACTGCAGTTTTAACCCAGCTGAGTTGAGAGAAAGACTCAATGAACAGCAATGGGTGGTTCACTCTGAGGTCACTGATGCTGTCTGGCATGGATTATTACATGAACTAAAGAAATGTGACTGTGTAGAATACAAGCCACTGTTGATGTTTGTTAGTGGCTCAGCCGGGACTGGGAAGAGTTTTCTTATAGAGGTCATAACGGCAGAAATACAGAATCTGACAAGGTCATCAATGTCTGTTGCTTTTTCTGCTCCCACTGGACTGGCTGCATACAACATTGGTGGAATTACGTTACACCGTCTCTTCATGTTGCCAGTGGAACATGGCAAAGCAGGAGAATATCGCAAACTGTCATTTGATGCTGCATCTCAGCTTCATTCTATGTTTACTAAGATGAAGTTACTCATCATTGATGAGATTAGTATTGCCTCCAATGTGATGCTTGCCTGTATACACCTATGTCTACAGGAAATCTTGGGGACGGACTATGAAGATGCATATTTATGCATGCCGAGCTGTATCAGAACATGCGACAAAGTGGTGATCTGGCTTACAAGGCACTGTTGGATCAGGCTCATACAGGTCCTCTGTCACCAGAACAGCTTTCAATGTTACATGGTCAAAGAATCAGAATGGATAGTACATCCATAGAAACAGCGTGTGTGTTTTCTGTGTTGTATACTCCACTGGCACACGCATTGTGTGTCTTGTGCCACAACTGATGAAATGTGCTGAGTTCGACAGTGTCATGTTGCAGAGAGAGAGAGAGAGCGAGAGAGAGAGAGAATCAAAAGATTTTCACTCTGCATGCTGTTGATACAGTTGAAGGTGTCATTCTAAGTCAAGAAATGATAGCAAAGATGACTGAATGACTCTCTGAATTGAAGTCAGATGTTTCACGTACAGCTGGGCTGGAAGCTGTTCTTACAGTTTGTAAGAATGCACGTGTCATGCTGCACTGCAGTCTCAATGTGGAGCATGGCATGGTAAACGGTGCAAAGGGTAATATCATTGACTTCATTTACAATGTTCAGAAAATGTTTATTGAGACACTTCTTGTCCACTTTGAAACATGGAACTTCCTGTACAGATTGATCGTACCTGTGTTAAATTCCAGGTATTTAAGGATATCTACGTTAACAAGAAACAGTTTCCAATATGTGTTGCGTATGCTGTCTCAATTCACAAATCTCTGGGCTTGAGTTTGGATTCAGCAATGGTGGATATAGGGACAGACATTTTCAAAGATGGCATGAGCTACGTCGCACTTTCACGAGTATGTAGTCTTTCTCGGTGCACATCATAACACTCATGCCTCAGAAGATACGCACTGACAAGCGATGTATTGTTGAGTACAACAGATTATGTACTCTATCACCCACACATGTCTTTAATTCCACTACCTATGTGTGTGGTTGTGTTGCATTACACAGTCACAGCTACATCTGGCAACAAAAGAAACTGAGCTTCTACAACTGATTCAACTGTGCAGAGTAGTAAGAAGGTCACAATGTCAAATACAGATGCAGAGCTGGCTGTTGGTCAGAAGTTAGTTGGTATGGCTGTTGTCTCAGTGTTTGATAACAGTACTAGAGTAAACTGCTATGCTAATTCAGCAATGCAAGTGTTTCTACACATGCCACACTTTGTGCAGAGAATATCTCCTTCACAAGACACTCCTTTATCAAAGGCATTGAAGCAGTTTGTCAATGTGGCCTCTGATCAAGCTAGCAACGTACAGTCACTTTCACCTCTGCGACAGGTGTTGGTGAGATATGATGGATTGCCTTACATTTGCTGCTAACATGCAGTAGGGTGCTAGCAAGTTCATGATGGCAATCATAAACAGCTTGGATGAAGAGGGGATTCCAATGCATCAGTATTTTCACTGTGTCATATGTTACCAAATATGCACATGTGTTATGTGGTCATTCAGAGGGAGAAACCACAGAAGACATGCTTTGAGTTTCTCTATTTGTGCCTCAGATTAAAAGTGTCAAGTTTTGGCAGCTGTTTACGAATACAGAAAGTGGTCACTTGTGTGTGAGGTGTGGATGTACATGTACTCAGTCCATATGCCTGAGGACTTAATCTCAATATCGTATGCTTGTACTGCATATTGCAACTGTGACATTAACAGTAGGTATGTTACTTGCCATATTACTTGCTGTATTGCACAGATAACCAATATCTGACTGTTCAGAAGTATTACATTCATAAGCCTTTTAATGTAATCTGAAAATAGTTATTAGTATGACATAGATATGTAGTTGCAGATATGTAGTATATTGTAATTCCATATTGCCATAATAGATATCAAAGTAAAGTGTTGTACTAGATATTCTTAATTGTGTACAGGTCGAATTTTCTGAAAATAATAAAATGTAATGTTGTATTCATAACATTTCGTTAACTATTTCTTTTATGTCAGTAGAAGATGTAACAGATCTAGGTGATTTACTAGTTCGTTAGTAATCAGATTATTGATTTGATACTTTTTACTGATGTATATTGTCCCTGTTTCCATGTACTATTTTACTTAGTTGTGTGGTAAGTTACTTAAATGTAAGTTTATGATAGTTAACAATTGTACATCAGACACTATCACTAAGAATAAAGTGAGTTTTTGTGTTCCTGATAATGTTTTTTGATCGCCTCTATTAAGGGGTCGAGTGGGAATTTTCCAAATGCAGTAACATAGTGATATGTCTTACCATCTATATGTATGTGTTCACATATGCGTATGTGTACACATACAATATATACCAATTCAATGTTTAACAGTAAGTTTGAGGTGAATACATTTTCTGCAGAGGATTGTCTGTTTTTGTTACTATTACTTTAACAGTTGCATCTGGGTTTTCATCCACTCCAGGAACATTCACACCAACAGTCACACAATGACAACAACATCATAACTGTTCAATATGTGTAAGCAGTGTGCAGAGAGTACTGTGGTACATGTGTTTATGTATTGTGTACTACTGTCACATGTTAGCCATTGACTATCTGTGAGACTGTTTAACATGTATTTCAAACATTGGTGAAAACATTTTAATAATTGTTTTGTGAGACTGATTTTGTGCACCAATTGGATTTGTAATTCGGCCTTTTTTAACAATTATTAATTGGACAATAAATATTTTGTAAGCCTTATCTACCTGTGTTGTGTCTTTCATTTAAGCATAAAGTGACAGTGATAATATGTATGTTGCTGTTGGTGTATTGATGCATCTACACATAGTATATGATGCTCATCAGTGCAGATAACAGACTTTGCACTGTTTACCTGCTTTAGACCAATGTGGTGAACACATCAATTTCTTGTTCCATACACTGAGCATAGTGTTTTTTCATCAAAGGTTCAGAACATCAGCTATTGCTGTATAAATACTATCAGAGAAGTACATATTCAGACAGAGGTATCTCTATCTTGGTGAGTCTATGTTGTGAAAATGGAGCCATGGTCTAAACAACATATTCAAATTAATATGACAGAATAAATTCTCAAAAAGACAGGAAATTCATGGAAAAAAAATCCATTTAATGCATCAGTTAGGGTTGTTCCACAGTGACAAAAACATGGAAATTCGGTGTTAGGGTTGAAAACCCTAACTCCGCATTCCCCCCACCCCTAGCTCCACACACACACACACACACACACACACACACACACATATACAAGTAGGGGCAGGACCAAGGCAACATGACCAATCATAGACAACCAGCAGCAGGTGACAGAAATAACCTACAACTCTCTAAACGTACTACAAGACACATCCATCATCATGGGACAACAACTGTTGCATTTCAAGTCATGAGTGTACAGAGTGTTGTGCAAATCTTTATATGGTCACATTCACAACAATACTATTACATATAGGATTTCTATGATATAGGTTGTTCATGCTGCGATGATATTATGAGATATCAACATATAAGAAACTATCTATGACATTGTACGTTGTGTAATGTGGGATACACAGAACAAAATAACAGTTTGAGACCACTTAAGTAGCATGTATTGTTAAATAGTACTTGTTTACATGAAGATGTGCTTTTTTCACATTGAAACACACATGTAGCATGAATTTTGAGTTCGTCTCACATATCTATTGAAACATCAGTACTCACTACAAGTGTGCCAGTTGTGTCATTGGTGATGTGAAAAAGTATGTAAAATAAAATATTTTGTAATGTTATTGCCTCACACAGAGTCGCTGGCAAAACTAATACTGCTATAGATGGCTCATAATTTTTGCCAGCCCTATGATAATAGCCATAAGACAGTCAATATGTGCAAAATGCTTAGTGTGATAATTTGCACCATGGAGCATTATTATATTTCACATTTAGTTACGCACAGTTTGGCATTGCTGTTGATGTGTTTAGGATTACATAGTGATGAGCAGCATACTGTTGACTATTGCATTAAAATACATTATTTGCTACTGTTCAAGTCATATTAGGACCATTAACAGACATGAAATCCTGTTATTAAGCCTGTCCACTATCATAGATTCATAGCTACTGATGTGGAAAAATGTATTGCTTGAAGACCACTAATACCACATAGGTACAAATGTGTATACAAACATATACATGCAGTAACAGTTACAGAGTCACAGCAAGGCAAAAAAGACTGAACTAGTGACATAGAATGCTTTGGGTGACACAGTGTCAAATTGTACTGTTAAGGTTCAAATAATAGAGGACAATGACTTAGTGGATAATACTGTACTGCTGCACTTTTGTTTCTTATATGATGGCAAGATCAGTGTGCAGTTAGACTCACTGATGTGCCTTCAACTGATTTCTGCTACTATCTGCTCATGAAGATATATATTTAGACATTAATGGTTTGAATACCATAGTAGCAGCACTATATCAAACAGTAAAGGCACACAATTTTCTGTTTAAAATGACAACGTTTTCACAACTGAACTATTGTATAGTCTTACCATGTGAAATATGAGGGCTGACATTTCCACTGTGATGTCATGTTCTACAATATAAGATAATTGTACAGTACTGCTGTGCAGAGAATATCATACTACCAGAAGGATGTCTTATTTCAAGGTAAATCAGGAGGCATTAACAGCCATCTAAGGGCTGCAACACTAGTGCCACATATTAACATCTTATTACAGTGATGATTATCAACACACTGTGATTGAGAAGATATACAAAATCTTTTAGATATAAAAAATGTATGCTGTTATACAGTAGCAACTGATGGTCAATATCATTGCAGAAGATAAACTCCCTTGGATGCCAGCAGAACTTGCACACTTGTTGTCCCATGGTGATGGATGTGTCTTGTAGTATGTTTAAACAGTTGTATGTTATTTCTGTCACCTGCTGCTGGTTGTCTGTGATTGGTCATGTTGCCTAGGTCCTGCCCCCTACTTGTATATGTGTGTGTGTGTGTGTGGAGCTGGGGGGTGGGGAATGCGGAGTTAGGGTTTTCAACTCTAACCCCAAATTTCCTCACTTTTGTCACTGTGGAACAACCCTAACTGATGCAGTAAACTGAGTTTTCTTTTTTGCCATGAATATATATATTTTACTAAAAAGTTTCTGCCCTATTACATGTACATTTTTTTATGTTCAGAACACAGTCCACATATTTTTTGTGTTTTCCCTGGGGGAATTTGCTCCAGGTAGATGTCACCTACCTAGATTTCAACAAAGTCTTCAACACCATCCCACATAGAAGGCTGATCACCAAGATTGGTAGCCTGGGCATGGGAGATAAGGTGGTGAACTGGGTTAGGAACTGGTTAACAGACGGGAGACAGAGGGTGGTGGTAAATGGGGTACAATCTGGGGAGAGGGGGGTGACCAGCAGGGTACCACAGGGATCATTACTAGAACCAGTCCTGTTCAATGTCTTTATTAGCGACATTGTGGAGGGGCTGGAAGGAAAGGTCTGCCTGCTTGCAGATGACATCAAGATCTGCAACAGGGTGGAAACTCCAGAAAGGGTGCAGAAAATCAAGAGTGACCTGGAGAAGCTTAAAAGATGGTTGGAGATGTGGCAACTGAGGCCCACTGCAAAGAAGTGCAAAATAATGCACCTGGGTATTGAGAACCCTAGGGAGAGCTACAGGTTGGGGGGGGAGCTGACTGTCACCAAAGAGAAAAGGGACCTAGGGGTTATAATCTCTGATGACTTTAAAGTATCAAAGCAGTGCACAAAGGTGGCAGGGAGGGCAGGTGACATGCTGGGGTGCATAGGCAGGGATATCACCAGCAGGAGGTGGGAGCTGGTGATGCCATTGTATAAAACATTGGTAAGGCCTCACCTGGAGTACTGCATGCAGTTCTGGAGGCCACAGTTGTGCAAGGACATAGATAAGGTAGAGACTATCCAGAGAAGGGCAACAAAGATGGTGCAGGGTTTGCACCACAAAACATATGAGGAAAGACTAAGGGACCTCAATAAGTACTCTCTGGAGGAGAGGAGAGAGCAAGGGGACATGATTGAAAATTTCAAGTACCTCAAGGGCATAAACAAGGTGCAGGTGCGGGACCTTCTTTTCCAATGTATAAAAAGTATTATAAAATGGGCAAAGGATTTCAAGCAATGTGATTGGTTGTTAGCTGTGCATTAGATGTGTCTAATTCACAGCTAAAACTAGAACCCCCATTTAGAATACACAGGCTCATTTTATAAGTGCAATAAGCCACTCCGGGGATGTGCATTAGACAGTTCTAATGCACGGCTAGGGGACTGGACACACTTGGCCTGTGGCCTCGTGCCTTACTACATCACCCTAGCCATGCATTAGAACTGTCTAATGCACACCCCATCTTGTCTTATTGCTTACCTAGAACAAGGGGGCACAATATGAAATTAGAAGGGGATAGATTAAGCGGTAATGTGAGGAAGTTTTCCTACACAGAAAGGGTAGTTGATGCTTGGACTAGTCTGCCACAGGAGGTAGTGGGAGCAAGCACAGTGGAGGGGTTTAAACATGCCTGGGACAGGCAGAAGGAAAGCTTGACAGGGGAGGGAGGGAGGGAGTGATGAAAAACCATTGATCACATAGGGTCACTGGCAATATACAATATATAGGGCCTACAGGCAGACTGGATGGGCCTAGCAGTCCTTATCTGCCAACAATTTCTATGTTTCTATGTAAATTCTGTTTTTCAATTCAAAGTCAAACAGTGGTTTTCTCAGTTAGCAAAAGCTAACAAAAGATCTTTCAGCCAATGTTTACAGCTGATGTGGGGCTGAGATACTGCTAGAGTGGTAGAGTGGGAGGAGGAAACTTTGAGAATAGGACCTTGAATGAACAGAGACAGCACTTTGAGAGCTTCCAGAGCTGGTAAGTTAGAAACATATATAGATAGGGAGATAGCTAGACAGACAGACAGAGATCATTTATTTAAGAAGCACCTTTTTTAAAACCAAGGTGCTTTCTAAATAATAAAACAGCAAATTAAAAAATGTAAAATATTTATGTACATTGAAATCGGAAATTTTAGACACAAAGTAGTCAGAGCAGATAACATGGCTGATTCAGTCACCTGCAAAGTCCTGTCTAAACAGCCAGGTTTTTAATCTACCTTTAAAAATGGAGACAGATGGGGCACAACCAAAACTGAGTTACCGCTGGAGTGAGGGATAGCAGGAGGGGGCATTCTCTGTTAAAGGTGATATGAAACAGTTTTGTACACATCTAGATACCATTCTGTTTTTCTCTTAGTGTCTATCCAATATTCTGATTTATTTTTGACATTTTATGTTGAATTAATAATCTATTTTTTGCTTTTGTAACTACCCTGAATCCTTTTCTCCTCAGCAGTTCTTCTCTCTTTTCATACTGCCTGAATATTCTATGACATTGGTAACACCATTCCAGGCCATTCAGTTGAACAGCATGGAATGGTGTCACTGATGTCATGGAATGTCTTGGAAAGCTGAAAATCAAAAGAAGTAGCTGGTGAATCTGATGAGGAGAGAATAACTCTATGTAGATCGAAAAAACCCTCAAAGCTAGGTTAACTAGTAAAAATTGGTCAGAGCATATCAGAATACATAACTGGCATGGAAAGTAAAATAGGAAGGAAGATACTATCTAAAAATCATTTGCTATCACCTTTAACATGCCAGGGGAGAGTAAGAGGGATTACAAAAAATACTGTTAAACACTTTCAATAACACTGACAGTGGGTTGTCCAGGTCAAAATGAATGGAGATAATGGTCTAAGTACTCTGAATACAGGATTTGGATTCAGAAACAGAGGATTCCATATTAACAAGGCAATTAACATAGCAAAAAATCAGCATCTCCCTCTTCAGATAATCAGGTATCCATAATAACAAGACATGGATTAACCAGGTCTGACTGCAATATGCATGTGCCTTACAATCTTACATAATGCAACTGATGTGATCTTTATTGATTATCACTGGATCATTTTCAGATAATCAAAAACCATGATGATAATTTGAACTTGGAAAAAAATCCATAATCATCAGTTTTGATTTGAAAGTTACATGTTTGATGATTAAATAGAGAATATGCCTGTGTAGGTGTGTGTACAGCCAAGGTGTGTGATAATCCTTAAACCTCGAGAGTAAAGCTCAAGGGGTTTATGAGATTATCACACAATGAGGGTGTGTGAAAAATCCTCATAAAGCAAACTTTGCACAGGCATTATTTTTTATAATAACTGATGCAAGGTTTCAACAGAGAGAAAAACTACAATCTGTATTTGTGCAAATGTGTCCCTGAGCAGACCCCATACTCACACAAATACAGTGAAGTGGAAGTGTGAGGTGGAAAACACTTGTTATAACCCAGTATCAAGTTTGTATGAAATTCAGAGGGTTATTACGGCATTCCATCAGAAGTTCATATCCAGCCATTATAGGGGGGTCACCAGTTATTATATCATGCTATGGATGATGATCATAGATCATGATATCAATTATTTATTTATTTATTTAAATCTCTGGTAACTGGATAAGTGCACTGATCCAGGGGACCATTTTCAGACATGACCCAGGCTACACAGGCAGCAGTTACAGAGGTAGTGACAAGTTATACAATGCGGGGACAACAGATGGAGGGATTACAGAGGGCAGGATACTAGATGGGATGAGGGCATTAAGGGTGGACAAAGCACCTGGATCTGATGACATTCACCCTAGGATACTAAGGGAGTTGGCAGAGGTCCTGACAGGGCCACTGGCTGACCTGTTCAATACCTCCCTGGACATGGGATGTGTACCACAGGACTGGAGAATGGTCCATGTGGTGCCCATTCACAAAAAGTGGCCCAAAGGATGAACCAGGAAACTGTAGGCCAGAAAGCCTCCCATCGATCGTGGGAAAGCTCATGGAGACCATACTAAAAGAGAGGCTAGTGAGCTTCTTAGAGGAAAATGGTTTCCAGGATAGTTAACAGCACAGGTTTATAGCAGACAGATCCTGCCAGACAAATATTGTAGAGTACTACGTCTGGGTGACACGGGAACTGGACAAGGGCCATGCAATGCATGTCCTGTATTTGGACTTCAGCAAGGCCTTTGATTTAGTGCTGCATGGGAGGTTGTGGGTGGAACTGGAATATGTGGGGTCGGGACCAAAAATGGTGAAATGGATCACAAACTGGCTAAGGGAAAGGCAGCAAAGGGTGGTGGAGGAGACCTCACATCACTGAGAGAGGTGATGAGTGGGGTACCACAGGGATCGGTACTGGAACTGGTGCTGTTTGGGATTTTTATTGCAGATATCTCACATGGGATTCGAGCAAGATCGGTCTGTTTCGCAGATGATACCAAGAGGGGAGCTGTGGTTGATGATGTGGAGGGGTGGAAGGGGTTACAGGAGGACCTGATTAAACTGCAGGAGAGGTCAGAATCATGGCAGTTGGGGTTCAACACCAAGAAACATAGAAACATAAAAGTTGATGTTAGATAAGGACAGCAAGGCCCATCCAGTTTGCTCATTATTTCTACCTTATCAATATGCCATAGGCACGTACTCTGTCAATGGTCTATCTATTCATTCTCATCTGTATTGCTCCCTTATGTCTATCACATGCCTGCTTGAAGCCCTGCACTGTATTCATATCCACCACTTCCTGAGGTAGGCTGCTCCATGCATCCACCACCCTTTCTGTGAAAAAGAACTTCCTCACATTACCCTTTAATAGGCCTCCCTCTAATCTCATGCTGTGTCCTCTTGTCCTGCTATTTTTCTTATATTGAAGCATTTTAGACTCTTTCACCTTGTTAATGCCTTTAAGATGTTTGAATGTTTTGATCATATCACCTCTATCCCTCCTTTGCTCTAGGGTATGCATATTGAGCTATGTTAATCTGTCCTCATATGTTGTCTGATGCAGTCTCTGCACCATTTTGGATGTCCTTTTCTGGACTGCCTCCATTTTATTAATGTCCTTGTGCAGGTGCGGCCTCCAGTACTACATGCAGTACACCAGACGGTGCCTAACCAGTGTCTTGTAAAGAGGGATCATTACCTCCCTTTTATGACTCACGATACCCCTAATAAACCCCACCATCCCTCTAGACTTACCTACTGCTTTAGTGGTTTGCTTGGATGATTTCGGGTCATCTGTGATGATGATGCCCAAGTCTCTTTCTTCCTTTGTGATTGCCAGCAACTCCTCTCCCAATCTATAGGTGGCTTCAGGGTTTCTCTTCCCTATGTGCATGATCTTGCACTTCTTTGCGTTAAACCCCATTTGCCACTCTTCTGACCATTTTACCAGTTTATTCAGATCTCTTCTCACACTGCCCACCGCATCTGGATCATCTACTGTATTGCAGATCTTAGTGTCATCTGCAAACAGACAAACCTTACCCTCCAGTCCATCTGCAATGTCACAGATGAAGATATTGAAGAGGACTGGCTCCATGACTGATACCTGAGGTACCCCACCAGTGACCTGCATCTCTTCTGATTGTATATCGTTTACCACCATTCTCTGTTTTCTGCCCACCAATCAGTTTGCCACCCAGTTGACCAACTTCTGACCCACCACGAGCCTACACAGCTTATTAATCAATCTTCTATGTGGAACAGTATCAAAAGATTTGTTCAAGTCAAGGTAGGCAACATCAACTGCTCCCCCTTGGTCTACAACTCTGGTTTCCCAGTCAAAGAAATCTATGAGATTAGTGTGACAGGACCTTTCTATTGTAAACCCATGCTGTCTTGGATTTGTGTTCCTATGGATTCCAGGTGTTGCACTATCCTTTCCTTAAGGAATGCCTCCATTATCTTGCCCACTACTGATGTAAGACTGACTTGTCTGTAGTTCCCTGCCTCCTCCCTGCTACCACTCTTGTGGAGTGGGATCACATGAGCCCTTTTCCAGTCTTTTAGGACCTTTCCTGTGCTCAGAGACTCACTAAACAGTTCTGATAATGGCTCTGCTAGTTCCACCCTTAGCTCCTTTAGTACCCTGGGATGTATGCCATCAGGTCCCATTGCCTTGTCCACCCTGAGCTTAGCAAGCTCTTGTAGGACCCTTTGTTTTGTGAAGGGACTTGTGCACACCTCCCTCCCCCCTGTGTCCATGGTGCTGAGCTGTGGGCCTTGCCCTACCTTCTCCTCAGTAAATACTGAGCAGAAGTATCTCTTTAGGATAGATGCTTTTCCTTAGTCCTCCTCCACACACTTCCCCTTATCCCCTTTGATCTTTGCAATAACCCCTCTAAACTTTCTCCTTTCACTAATGTATCTATAGAAAGTCTTGTCCCCTCTTTTACTGTTCATGCTAGTGTTTCCTCAGTTTGAGTCTTTGCATGCCTTATTGCCTTCCCTGCTTCCCTTAGGGAAGTTTGGTATGCCTCCCTATCTTCATCCAGCAGCGTTCCCTTATATTTCCTGAAGGCCAGCCTTTTGGCTCTGACCTGTTCTGCTACTGTTTTTGAGAACCAAAGTGGTTTTCTCCTTCTTTTGCTCTTGCTTTTCTCTCTAACACAATGGAATGTTGCTTCAAGTATTGCATCCTTAATGCTTGCCCACTTTACCTGTACCTCCTCACCTGTATTTCTTCTTGCCAGGGCTAGCTTAATGCTGTTGGCCATCTTATCAAAGTCAGCTCCTCTGAAGTCCCATATTTTTCCTTGGAATGGGATGATTTAGTTCTAGTGGCCAAATTGAACCATACCATGTGATGATCGCTGGCCCTCAGGTGACCTTCTACCTGAAGATCTACTGTGTGATCCTTTCCCCATTAGTCAGTACTAGATCTAGGCTATCCCCATATCTTGTGGGTTGTTGTACCAGTTGTTTGAGGCCTTCCCCCACAGGGAATCCACTATGTGTCTACTTCTGGCTGATGTTCCTGCTGGTATTGATCAATCTGCATCTGGCATGTTTAAGTCTTCCATTATCAGAATCTCCCCTTTAGCTGTCATGTTTTGTATATCTTCTAACAGTAATGTGTCTATGTCCTCCCCCTGGTCTGGAGGCCTGCAGACAGCCTCAGTTCATATGGCTGTATGATTTTCTGTTTCCAGGGTGACCCGCAGTTCTTCTGACTCCTTATGTGTATTCTGAATTTCTGTATCTTTGATATTTTCATTGAAATAAAGGGCCACCCCCCCCCCCCTTTTTTTGCACCTCAGTCTCTTCTGAACAGTACAAAGCCAGGTACTGAAGTCTCCCAAGTGTGGTTACTGATGAACCATGTCTCAACAATGGCTACTATGTCCAGTTTAGCCTCTGTCATTATTGCCTACAGGTCTGGGATCTTGTTTCCCAGACTGCGGGCATTTGTGTACATAATTTTCCATTGGCCAGATTTCGGTGCTTTAGTTGTTGGGTGAGGTCCAGCGTTTCCCCTGCGCATTGCATGGGGAGCTGGACCTTTTTTCCTTACCTGGTGATGTAAATGAACTACAATGTACTTCAGAACCAGGAACCAGGGCAGGGATTATCACTTGAGTGGGGTACAGTTGGGGAGCACAACAGAGGAGAATGAGCCAGGAGTGATCATTACAGGGAGTATGAACAAATCTGCTCAGTGCAGGAAGTCAGCAGCAAAAGTCAACAAAATGCTGGGGTCTAATGCAAGAGGGATCTCCTCCAGAAGGAGGGAGGTCATCCTGCCCCTCTATAGGTCATGGGTCAGGCCTCACCGGGAGTACTGTATGCAGTATCGGTGCCCATTCCTGAAGAAAGGCATTAGATTGTTGGAGGGGGTGCAGCGAAGAGCCACAAGGATGATCCAGGGATTGGACAGCAAGCCCTACGAGGACAGGCTGGGAGAATTGAATATGTATTCACTGGAGGAGAGGAGGGATGGGGGGGATATGTTTTGACCTTTAAGTATCTGAAGGGGATAAACAAAACCAAACAGAAAGTAGCAGGAAAGTAAAATTAATGAGAGGGTGAAGAAAAAAAATCAATCAGTACATCATGATAAACAACAATTGATTATTATACAATTATTTACTAAAGATAAGTGGCCAGTGCAAATCAATGCATGATGTAAAAAAAAAACATACAATAGCCAAGTGGGAGAGCCCGAGAAGCAGGTAATGAGGGATGTAAGACAGGAGTACAAAGAAATGATAGAGGGCAGGGAAGGCCCTTAATGATCAGATGGTGACATTTGATGATTAACAATGATTAGTCATGACTGAGCTTCAAAAACATTAATGATGATTTATTGATTCACTTGGGTTGTTAACACATTTATGAACAAAATTTAATGTGCTGTTAATGGACCAGTCAAAAGAGTAGTTCAGTACTGCTGGGGGTAATGAATTACAAGTTTTATCAGCACAGTATGGTGATGTTTTTGTCCCTGAGAAATCCTGATAGAAGGAACAGTAGAGTTATTCCTACAGTGAAAGCTGATGTTAAATTCAGACCTGACCATTAGAAACCAAGAGCACTCAGAGTTGGTGGGTGGATCCAGTGTCAATACTCCTCATAAAGGTTGTCAAAAGATATTAGATCTTTCATCAGTAAGCAACAAGTTTAAAAAAACATTGACAATTACAGTGGTATACTCATAGTAGTGCTTGTGCAGCTGAACAGTGTCAGTACTCAGCCAAGAAGTCAAGCAGCATTAGCAGTTATAAGTAATGGGAGAGGTGCAGTCCAAATAGAAACTAGTGCTGATTATTCCAGAGCTTGAAGGTAAGTATTCAGAGGGTGTGAATCTGGAAAAATCAAGGGTTTGAATGGCATCCACCAAAGGGTAACAGTGTAGTTAATAAGGGCTTTTTTTCTGGGATCAGGCAGATATCTCCCAGGACTTCTTACAAAACAGAGATCATGACAGCTGACTGGAAAACGGTCAATATTGTTCCCTTATTCAAAAATTGGCAAGGCCAGACAGAGGTAAGACCAGAACAGTGAGCCTTACTTCAGTACTTTACAAAGTGTTTTGAGTCAATCATAAAAGATGTGGTGGTTCAGAAGATGGACAGACTCAACTATTGTCTAGCATGCAACACCGTCACAAAAAGAAGATCCTGCCAAACCAACCTGTTTCACAGGGTAACTAGGGAGATGGATGGGGGTTGTGGGGTGAATGTAATTTATCAGGACTTCACTAAGGCCTTTGAAACTGTGTTACAGAGAAATCTTATGGAAAAAGTTGCACAATACGGAGTCCACATAGCGTAGAGGACATAGAGTGCCAACAGGCTTACAGGTAAGGTAAGGTGAGAGGTGGAAGACTAGGTTTGCTGGCAAAGGCGCATAGCTTCACCTGAGCTCTTTTCTTCTAGGTTTGCTTGTAAGGACAGAGCAAGGAATAACATTATCAGAGCAAGGAAAAAGATTAAGGTTTCTTTTGGCTAGGCAGATTTTCTGTGTGTTACTATTTTCTTTTGCGCTCACAGGTTTTGCTACTTTTTGCTGTTTCAGGGTATACTTTCTGCTGCATTATTACAGGGTGTGCCTACAGGTTTGTTACTCTTTTGTGCTTACAGATTACTGCTGTAATCTTCTCTGATTCAAATTGCTTTATGAAAGGTATATCTTCTGTTGCTGCTTTATTTTTCTCTGTAGCAAAGTGTTTTTTGCAGGGTATATCTTCTATGAAATTGTTACAGGTGGCGTTTACAGGTTTTACAGTTTTATCTACCATTAGGTTAAGCTTTCAGGGCTACTGCATTTGTTGTTGGTTGATTGTTTCTGATCTTACCTACTTGTTTATTTCATTCGTGGTTCTTCTTTTTCAGCAGAGGAAGGGCCCAGCCACCAACCCTATCCCCAACCACCCCACGCTGCACTCTTTTATAGAGTAGCACAGTCATGACATTTCCTGTAGCAAAGCAGGAAGGGGAGGATCAGAGGGGCATCCACACAGTGACCTCACTTACAGAGGCACAAATAATTTAACTTATTATAAAAAGTTATACAAAAACAAACAATACAAACAAAAAAAATATAAAAAAAAATAAAACTTTTGCTTTTATTTTCCTTCTAATTAGTTGGACCAGATTATAAACTCAGCAACTCAGTCAGAATGGATATTATTAACTGCAGATACTGTGGTAAAATTTTCAAATGGGCAGTTATACGGGATTTAGGATGCTGTCCTACAGGCTGGACCATCAGAGATCTAAGGGCTCAGCTCCAGGCAGCAGGGGCAGAGACTACACATCTCAAATTGCATATTCAGGATGAAATATATTACAAGAACCACCCGCCATTTCTCCAACATCCAACTGAAGCACCTCAACCACAGAGGATAGTTGGTCCAGGAGGTTGGCAGGTGGTTAGGAGGGGGCAAATCGGGTGCCCCATCACACAATGCTTACCAATGTATCACCTCCATAAACCATACAAAAACTACAAACAGGTATCTGCCTCTATCTCCGAAATCAAACAAATGGGCAGAGAACACTGCAGAGCAGGACACTGCAGCACAGGACCTAGGACTACAAAACTCACCCAAAACAGGGACCAAACCAAAAAAAGCAAAAAGGAAATCCAAAACACTTCTGATCATAGGAGACCCCATGATTCAGCGAGTTGATACCTACCTCCAGCCGGGGGTAATGGTCAGATGTCTCCCAGGTACATCAGCATGGAGAGACACTGACCACATTGCTAAAATTGTGCAGGAAGCAGGATAAAACATCAGTGTCCTGGTACACATAGGGACTAATGATCTTGCCAGCCAGTCAGTTGGTGTCAGACCAAGTAACACCTGACCAGGCTGGGAGACAAACTGTCATCCATTTCATCTGGCATCTCCTTCTCTGAGATCCTGCTGGTCTGAGAGGGAGGCAGACTGATGGAAGGTCAGAGAATGGGAGATAGGGGAGCTAAACATGTGGCTCAAGGGCTGGTGCCAGTAAAAAGGATACAAATTTGTCGGTAACTGGCAACAGTTTAGGGAGTGAAAATTCTTTAAATTTAATGGACTGCATCTGGCTAAGGAGGGAGTCAGTGCATTGGGGCAGAAGTTTGATGTCTTTGCAGAATATTTAAACTAGCAAATGGGGAGACGGGTGCAGTACCCGATACATCGAACGGGAAGAACACCCTTCCCCCCCAGCTAGTGATCAAATGGGAGTTCAGCATGTTTGTAGCTCATTTGTTTCACCAGGTAAGGAAAAAGGTCCGGCTTCCCATACAATGCACAGGGGAAACACCGGACCTCGCCCAACAACTAACTCACCAAAATCTGGCCAATGGAAAAATCATGTACACGAATGCCTGCAGTCTGGGAAACAAGATCCCAGAACTACAATGACAATGACAAAGGCTAAACTGGACATAGTAGCCATTAGCAAGACATGGTTCACCATTAACCATGCTTGGGAGACCTCAGTACCTAGCTATGTACTGTTCAGAAGAAAAAGAGGTGCAAAAAGTGGGGGGGGGGGTAGCCTTTTATTTCAATGAAAATATCAAAGCTACAGAAATTCAGAAAACACATAAGGAGCCAGAAGAACTGTGGGTCACCCTGAAAATAAGAAATGGGACAGCCATATGAACTGGGGTTGTCTATAGGACTCCAGACCAGGGGGAAGACATAGATACATTACTGTTAGAAGATATACAAAACATGACAGCTAAAGAGTAGGTTCTGATAATGGGAGACTTCAACATGCCAGATACAGATTGGTCAATACTAGCAGGAACATCCACCAGAACTAGACACATAGTGGATTCCCTGCAGGGTTAGGGCCTCAAACAACTGGTACAACAACCCACAAGGAGTCAGGGCTATCCTAGATCTAGTACTGAGTAATGGGGAAAGGATGACAGATCTCCAGCTAGAAGGTGACCTGGGGGCCAGTGACCATCACATGGCATGGTTCGATTTGGCCACTAGAACTAAATCATCCCATTCCAAAGCAAAAATATGGGACTTCAGAGGAGCTCACTTTGATAAGATGGCCAACAGAGTTAATTTAGTCCTGGCAAGAAGAAATACAGGTGAGGGAGTACAGGCAAAGTGGGCAAGCATTAAGGATGCAATATTTGAAGCAACATTCCATTGTGTAAGGGAGAAAAGCAAGAGCAAAAGAAGGAGGAAACCACTTTGATTCTCAAAAACAGTAACAGAAAAGATCCAAGCCAAAAGGCTGACCTTCAGGAAATATAAGGGAACTCAGTGGGATGAAGATAGGGAGGCATACCAAACTTCCCTAAGGGAAGCAAGGAAGGCAGTAAGGCAGACAAAGGTGCAAACTGAGGAAACACTAACATGAATGGTAAAAGAAGGGGATAAGACTTTCTATAGATACATTAGTGAAAGGAGAAAGTCCAGAAGGGGTATTGCTAAGATCAAAGGGATAAGAGGGAGTGTGTAGAGAAGGACCAAGGAAAAGTATCTATGCTAAATAGATACTTCTGCTCAGTATTTACTGAGGAGAACATGGGGCAGGACCCACAGCTCAGCACCATGAACACGGGGGAGGGAGGAGTGCACAAGTCCCTTCATGAAAGAAAGGGTCCTACAAGAGCTCACTAAGCTCAGGGTGGACGAGACAATAGGAACTGATGGCATACATCTCAGGGTACTAAAGGAGCTAAGGGTGGGACTAGCAGAGCCATTATCAGAACTGTTTAGTGAGTCTCTGAGCACAGGAGAGGTCCCAGAAGACTGGAAAAGGGCTCATGTGATCCCTCTCCACAACAGTGGCAGCAGAGAGGAGGCAGGGAACTACAAACCAGTCAGTCTTACCTCAGTAGTGGGCAGGATTATGGAGGTACTCCTTAAGAAAAGGACAGTGCAACACCTGGAATCCATAGGAGCACAGGATCCAAGACAGCATGGGTTTACAGCAGGAAGGTCCTGTCGAACTAATCTTATAGATTTCTTTGACTGGGTAACCAGAGTGGTAGACCAAGGGAGTGCAGTTGATGTCTACCTTGACTTCAGCAAAGCTTTCAATACTGTTCCACATAGAAGATTGATTAATAAGCTGGGGAGGCTCATGGTAGAGCAGAGGTTGGTCAACTGGGTGGCAAATTGGTTGGTAGGCAGAAAACAGAGAGTGGTGGTAAACAGTATACAATCAGAAGAGATGCAAGTCACAAGTGGGGTATCTCAGGAATCAGCCCTGGGGCCAGTCCTCTTCAATATCTTCATAAGTGACATTGTAGATGGACTGGAAGATAAGGTTTGTCTTTTTGCAGATGACACCAAGATCTGCAATAGAGTAGATGATCCAGATGGGGTGGGCAGAATGAGAAGATATCTGGATGAACTGGCAAAATGGTTGGAAGAGTGGCAAATGGGGTTTAATGCAAAGAAGTGCAAGATCATGCACATAGGGAAGAGAAACTCTGAAGTCACCCATAGCATGGGAGGGGAGTTGCTGGCAATCACAAGGGAAGAAAGAGACTTGGGCATCATCATCACAGATGACCTGAAATCATCCAAGCAGACCACTAAAGCAGTGGTTAAGTCTAGAGGGATGTTGGGGTGTATTAGTAGGGGTCTCACAAGTCTTACGAGGGAGGTAGTAATCCCTCTTTACAAGACACTGGTTAAGACCCATCTGGAGTACTGCATGCGTACTGGAGGCCACACCTGCACAAGGACATTAATAAAATGGAGGCAGTCCAGAGAAGGGCAACCAAAATGGTGCAGGGACTGCATCAGAAAACATATGAGGATAGATTAACAGAGCTCAATATGTATACCCCAGAGCAAAGGAGGGAGGGAGGAGATTTGATTGAAACATTCAAACATCTTAAGGGCATTAACAAGGTGAAAGAGTCTAACATGTGTCAATATAAGAAAAATAGCAGGACAAGAGGACACAGCATGAGATTAGAGGGAGGCCGATTAAGGGGTAATATGAGGAAGTTGTTTTTTCCCAAAAAGGGTGGTGGATGCTTGGAATGACCTACCTCAGGAAGTGGTGGATATGAGTACAGTGCAGGACTTCAAACAGGCATGGGACAGGCATAAGGGAGCAATACAGATGAGTATGAATAGATAGGCCATTTACAGAGTACAGGCCTATGGCACATTCATAAGGTATAAAAAATGGGCAGAATGGATGGACCTTGTGATCCTTATCTGCCGTCAACTTCTGTGTTTCTGTGTGTGCCTGTATGCATTAGTAGTGAAGGCCAAGAAAAGAGCATTTAGGTTTAATGGGGAAGTGTTAGGTACTGCACCAAATGGTGAGAAATTTGGGCTGCACATGCACCTTGTGTGGAGCAACAGTGGACGGTGTAACCATGAAAGCCAGGCAGGCAATGTGCTTCTGCAATCAAGAGAGCAACCTCAATGGTAGATTACTTTAGGAGGGACATACAGATCAGGTAAAGGAAGTAGATCCTCCTCATATAAAAGGCATTGGTTTTATACCACACCAACAGTTCTGCATCAGCTTCTGGTTACTGTAGTGCAGAAATGTCAATGAAGGTATTGAAAGGGTCCTGCATACAGGCCTACCAAACTAATTACTGGCTTAGGGGTTTCCAGCTATAGGCAGACTGGATATGTATAGAAGCACAGAATGTATCAGCAGAAAAGGACCGGTAGGCGCATCTATCTATCCTATATACTATACTGTGCCTCATATCATTTAGCCTAGGGAAGAGAAGACCAAAAGATGACATGATCATGGAGATCTGAATACTAGAGGGGGTGGGCAGGGTGGAGTATACACAGACTATAGTTGCTTTTTCCCCTAAGTTGTTTATCAACTTGGTATCCCTTTGGTAGATCCTATCAATCTTTTCAATGTATTTTCTGTACTACAGTGACCAGAACCAAGCACAGTGCTCCAGGTGTGTTCCAATTAGGGCATTGTACAAGGGGAGGATCAATATTTCTGATGTGCTGCTTACATACCACCAACATATTCCAACATTGACTTTATTTCTTGCCATTTGGTATAATAATGTTGCACCTTCAATTTTACAACAACCCACAAAAAACATACTCTTATGAAAGTACTTCAATTTTTATGGTATTTGTCCTTCAATTTTTTTTTTTAATATTCGCAATTTTTGGTCAAGAAAAGCACATTAAGCAAAAGCTAATTTCTTGGTGTATCCAGGTGCACAGGAAGGTTAATTGACTTGCTCAGGATCACACAGTATGCATGTGGAGGTTATGAGACTCAAACCAAGGCCTGACAGATGTACTAAGCTAATTCACAGCTCATTGCTCTTACCTGTAGACTATGCTTACAGCCCTGTGGAGGTAAATAGGAAGATGATAATTTTTACAATATACTGCATTTACAAGCTTTATGGTGGCCCATCCACTGAAGTTTATAAAGTGGCAGTCATCTACTCCCTGCATCCACTTCAGGATATGGGGATTGACCATCAGGCAAATTCTTTTGTAGTAAAGCTAATTTAATGAACCCAAAAATGTACACATGTCAACAGATGTTCTCTCTCTCTCTCTCTCTCTCTCTCTGTCTCTCTCTGTGTCTCTCTCTCACACACACAACTACCCCACTCTTAACCAACTAGAAGCAATCAGAGTGAAAAGGATTCACTCACCATAGAGATAGCAACCTAGGAGGATGGAAATCAGTAATGGCTTCACGTCAACAGCTCTGGCTAGTAATGATGACTCATTCACTGTAGATCTTCCCATGATGTGCGTTTTAATAGGAAGTACAGCAATCACCAAATGTTATGATCAATTTATTTTTATAACTGGAATAATGTAGTTCTGCCTCTTGTGAAGTCAAGTACATTTACTATAGCTGTGCTTATTCACCTTTAAGCCCATGAGTGTTAAATATAGTTTGTTTCTCATTAATTTGGAGTGAAGCTTGCTTAGTTGTAGGTTTAAAAAAGAAATATGCCTGCATATTAACATGTAGGAGGCAGAGAATACTCTTTTTGTGGTTTAAAGTGCAACTGCTGTGCTTATTTTGAAAACATCCCCATGCTTTCTCACTGGTACCTTACCTCAACTGGACATAAACAGTCTATGTTTAGAATGTTTTCTCTCACAGAATTTGAAGGGGACGGGATCATAATCGCTTGCTCAGAGGAGCTGGCAACTAGCGCCCTTTCCCTTCCTAGTCTTGATTTTCTGAAGCCCTGCCCCTGTGCTGCCCCACATACCGATGTTTTGTGACATAGAAGTGTAACCCCCAGGGGGCGCTACCCTTAGGGCTACTACCCCTGTCTGCCCCCACAGAGGCAGGTTGAGGGGCCCAGATCCGTTGACGGGTGCCTCCACCCAGAGGTCAGGGTTTAGCACAGTTAAGACTACCACGGTTACAGCCCTCTGAGCTACTGCAACCCCCCTTTCATCCCACTAGTGACTCACACTGGGTACCAACAATTCTGTTCACCAGTACACTTACCCCACAGAAAATATGTTCCAGCTCCCCTCGGGGACTCCCTGTAAAGTAAGGCACAGTTATGTTGCAATCACCAGGCAGCAGTTCACCATTAATGTACACAATAGCCAGGATGTAGCTGTACAAAAAGCAATCTGATTTATTCAGGGGGAAAACAACAAGGACAGGGGGAATCAAGTTGGTTAGCTTATCACTATACTTATCTACCTAGGGCTCTGTGCACAGGCCTAACCCTACAGTTTATTGTCCCGGGGTACCCAAGCCCTAATGTCTAGTCCACATATGGCAGCTGGTTGGGGCCCTTAGCACAGACAAACATAACAGTCCTGAGCAGGTCAAAGTAAGAGGGAAGTTTAATTTGGCAGTCAGCAATACAATAGTGCACTGAAACCACTGCGTAGACACGCTGCAGGGAGCTACCCTGAATTAGTACTCACAACCCCAGCAAATAACGATTCCTTCACCGCTACCAGGATGGAGCCTGACTTTCACCAGCCTTCTCACACATTTATATGGGATTAGTGGGTGACCTGATTAGGCAGTAGGGGTATCTTGGACTAGGGGGGAACCTGGTGGCTCACCCAAGAAAACCTATTTGGAAGGGGATGGAACCACACATCATTAGGGCCGGCATCCTTGGGAGGGTGGTGGGGTGCACAGGGTGTGGAGCAGCCATGATACTGGACTAGGCTTGGAAGTTTGGTGGTTGCCCAGTATGCTACCAGCTAGCACAGCTTAGGGAGGAGGTTGCAGGGATGAGGAGAAAGCTGGGGGAAGGGGGTGGTATGGTTGGGAAGGGGCTGGAAATCCCACAGGGTTGCACCAAGCACTGGGGTGGGGTATAGGAAAGGAGTGCAGGAGAATACTTAGGGTCACATAGGGACCCTGGCAGAGGGGTCCAAAAGGACACTACCAAGGAAGCAGGCAGGTAATGGGGACCTCAAACAGGGGACGGAGGGACAACTATTCTCAGGGAAGTAGGCAGATGGCCAGGGCTGGACAGAAGGAAGCAAGGCGGGAGGTGGATCAGACCTTATACTCAGTAACCGCCTCAATTCCTTCTTCTGCTCAAGGATGAGGGGTGATGTAGCCACGACAGAGGTGGTTAGAGATGGAAAGGGTGTGGGAGTGGGAGGCAGGAGGCAGGGGCAGATAGCAGGAAGAACAGGGGGACCTGGAATGCAGGAGAATGGGGGGCAGTGAATCAGAGCAGGAGGGGCAGGGGGAGAGGGAGGAAAGCGCAAGGAGAAGGACCAGTTGGGAGGAAGGTAAGAAGGACCAGAGAGAACAGGAGGATTCAGTAAAGGAGCTGAGGGTTTAGGCATAGGGAGCACGACGAGCAAGGAGGAATAAATGGAGACAGGAAGGAAGGGAGGATGAGTCAGGCTAGTTTAGCAGATGGGGAGAAGGACCAGTTGCGAGCAGTGAGGGGGGAATTAGCAAGGCACAGAAGGATACCCAGGAGGAGGAGAAGCAGGATTGGAGGAGGAGGGCCAAGGTAAATAAGGAGGGTGCATGTGGCACCCAGATAGGGGAGGAACAAGGAGCCAGCTGGGTGGAGGGCCTGTAGAAAGGATGAGGGACATGGAAGGGAATGGAGGAAGGAGAGTCAGAGTGCTCCTGCTGGGGGTTCTATGATCAGGGGTCTCAAATGGGATGGGGAGGAGAGCCTGTGATTAGAACAAGATGCTTCCCTGGACTAACGGTTGCCAGGGCTAAGCACGAGGTATATCAGCTGCAAGGATTGTGGGGGTTCCCCAGACATGTTTTGGTCCACCTGGGCAAATGACATTGAAGGAAATAGCGAGCTAGAGATACAGGCAAGATTCAGGAGCTGGCCAGGGTCTGTCATGACATAGGATGCACAGTTTCCTTCTCAGAAATCCTGCCAGTGCCAAGGGCTAGTGGGGAACACAAAAGGAAAATTAGGAGATAAACCAGTGGCTCAGGGAGTGGTGTGAGGCCAGAGGGTATGGGTTGATGGGGGATTGGGGAGACCTGGGAGGATAAGGAGCTGTATGCTAGAGATAGACTACATCTCAATTTGAGGAGGAGGAATCTTAAGTTGAAAATAGAGGAGTTCATTGGTGAAAAGTGGGTTTAAACTTGTGAAGGGGGTGGGATGGGGAGAAAAGGCTGTCAAGGGGTGCCGATAAGGACGGACTCTGTCTCCACCCCCTGGGGACCAGGAGGATTGCAGGAAAAGGCCAACTGGCAAAGTGCAGACCAGGAGGAAACAAAATCCCATGGGAACACGAGCAGGGAAATGGAACTATAGGGAAAGGTGGAAGGTAGTCTCGCTAAATGCCAGGAGCTTGGGCAATAAAATGCCTGAGCTCCAGGCGATGTTAACTGAGGGAGCAGTGGATGTGGCAGCGGCCACTGAGACTTGGGCCACTGCAAGACATGACTGGGACCTGAACCTGGAGGGTTACACTATGTTCAGGAAGGACAGGGGGGAGGGAAGGGGAGGAGGGGTAGCTATGATAGTCAAAAACTGCATTGGCATAGGGGGAGTAGAGAAGGTGGAGGGAACCGTGGATGCGATTTGGGTCACCTTGATAACAAGGGGTGGCAAGAGAGTAAAAATAGGAGTGGTGTATAGACCCCCTGCCCTGGCGGAGGAGCTGGAGGACAGTCTGGTGGCAGATGTTAGGAGACACTGCAGACTGGGCAGAGGAAAGGTGGTGGTTAGGGGACTTAAACATGCCAGGAACAGACTGGGAGACTATGACATCCTCTGTGACCAGGGAACAGAGGTTGTTGGATGTCTTTCAAGACACGCTCCTAACTCAGCAGGTGAGGGAACCGACCAGGAGGCATGGGTACTGGATGTGGTCCTGGCAGACAGGTGACCAGATTAGAACTAGAGTAAGGGACCCATTGGCGGGAGTGACCATGCCAAGGTCTGGTTCTGCCTGGAACTAGGAGGGGTAGAAGGCTGCACAAAGACGGAAGTAACCGACTTCAGGGGGGCAGATTTTAAGGAAATGGGAAGGATCCTTAAGGAGCATTTGGATGGGATTGGGTCAGATATGGACGCTGATAGTAGGTGGGAAATCATCAGGAGAGGGGTGCAGGATGCTACCAGCACCTGTGCAAGAGTAAGACGAAAATGCGGTAGGGCCCAAAAACCCTGTTGGTGGACCAGGGAGGTCCAGGAGGTGGTGCGGGGAAAGAAGCAGCCTATAAGAAATTCAAGTGCTCAAGGAGTGAAAGGGATCGAGGAGCACGAGCTGATGGCTAGAAGGGCCACTAGAGTGGTGAGGGCAGAAGGAGCAGAACCTGGCCAGGGAAATTAGGAGAGGTAAAAAGGGGTTCTTCAGATACTTTGGGGAAAAACGAAGGGTGAAGGGGCAGATTAGCAGGATTAAATCAGGGGAGAGATGGGCACAAGACCCAGGGGAGCAGGCTGAGGTACTAAATGAGTACTTCACCTCAGTTTTCACCAGGGAAAATGGGGATGCTGCATCATACATGGGAGGAGACAGAGATAATGAGGGGGGGACCCACCGATCGGGCAGGTCTGGGGAGAGGGGGATCACTGGCAGGTGGGGGAGGGCTAAGCAGGGAGAAGAGGTACCAGAAGTGGAAATCACAGCAGAGAGAGGAGGGAAGCCCCTCAGCTCCCTTAAGACGGAGAAAGCACCGGGGCCGGATAAATTACATCCTAGAGTGCTGAAGGAACTTGCAGATGTCCTGGCAAAACCCCTGGCAGAGCTTTTCACCATCTCTCTGAGGACAGGGTGGTGCCCAAGACTGGAAGGTGGCGCATGTAGTGCCTATCCACAAGGGGATCAAAGGAGCTGGCGGAACTACAGGCCTGTCAGCCTGACATGGTGGTGGGCAAGGTGATGGAGGCATTGTCAAGGAGAGGCTAGGGGGACCTGGATAAGTCAGGGTGCCTGGACGATAGACAGCATGGATTCATCCCAGGAAATCGTGTCAGACAAACCTGGTGGAGTTCTATGACTGGGTGACAAGTGCCTTGGACCTGTAGACCAGTGGATGTCCTCTTTCTAGACTTCATTAAGGCATTTGACCTGTTCCTCACGTGGGCCTGTTGGATAAGCTAGGAGAAATGGGGTGGGAAACCAGATGATCAGATGGATAGGCATTGGCTCCAGGACCGGACCCAGAGGGTCGAGCTGGTGGGATAGTCTCATCCCCAAGGAGGTGTCACTAGTGGGTCCCACAGGGATCAGTCCTGGGCCCCTTCTGTTCACGCCCACGATCTGACATAAGGAGAGGAATCAGGAGAGATGAGTCTCTTGCAGATGACTCAAACTGGGGGCAGTGGTGGATGGGGAGGAGGGGAGGGTGGCCCTGCAGGGGGACCTGGAGGCTCTGGAAAGTTGGTCTAGAAAGTGGAAGCTGAGGTTCAATGCAGGGAAATGCAAGGTACTCCAACTGGGGGCCAGAAACCCAGGCCAAGTGTACACCCTGGGGAAATACTACAAGTCTCAATGGCTGAGAGGGACCTGGGGGTGGTGGTGGATGTCAAGATGAACAACTCTGAGACTTGTAGGAGGGCAGCAGCCAAGGCCAACAGGATGCTGGGATGCATCACTAGGGGGATCACCTCCAGAAGGAGGGAAGTGATACTCCCTCTGTATAACTGCTTGGTGAGGCCGCACCTGGAGTACTCGATGCAGTTTTGGAGGCCACACTTAAAGAGGGACATTAACCTCCTGGAGAGGGTCCAGAGGAGGGCAACAAAATGATTTGGGGCTTGGGGACAGGACCTATGAGGAGAGGCTCGAAGAGCTAAATATGTACACATTGGAAGAGAGAAGGGACCGGGGGGACATGATAGAGGTCTTCAGGTACATGAAGAGGGTAAATAGGGGAGGAACAGTCAGGGTGCTTCGAAGGAAGGAGGAAGGGGCCACTAGAGGGCATGGGTGGAAGCTGGAGGGGGGAAGATTCAGGGGAGAAAGAAGGAGGTGCTACTTCACTGAGAGGGTGGTGGAGCCATGGAATGCACTACCTAGGGGGCTGGTGGAGGCAGAGACAGTGGAGGGGTTCAAGAGGGGGTGGGACAGGTACAGGGGAAGGGTTCAGGAAGCAAAATCCAATGCAGCAAGAATATCCGGAACTGGGAAGGGAGAAGCCAGAGACGGCGAGGGGGACAGCAAGGTCAGCACCCAGGGTGGGGGCTGACCAAACGAGCAGACACGAAAGACCGTTAGGCCTATTCTGCTGGCATTTTAGTATGTTAGTATGTTAGTATTGTCTTTCATTTACAATGAACTTGTAATATGATCCCATATCTATAGGGATTCTTATATTTACCATGTGGTCTCCATAAAACAGTCAACACTTAATAAAACTATTAAATGCTTCAACATTTAAAAAAAAACAGTACAACAAATGCACTTAAAGTAACAAGCTATTTAAAAAAAACAGCTCACCTTCATCATGGTTTGTTCTGCCTTCTTTGCTTGTTTGAAACACTGTATATTCTTCTTGAAGCCTGAAGTGAAAAAACTGACACAAGATCATTTTCTCTATACCATGCAGTTTCCTGAAACAGTATTTCCAACACTAAATCAAACTTTTTAATATCAGTTCTTTCAACAACAACAACAAACAAGCATTTGTCAATGCCAAATGTTTGCTTGCTGGCATTGGCAGTGGTAGTGTAGAAGTTACAGAGCTGCGTAATAGGAATGGCAGTGAAGTATTGAACTGAAGCCAACCCCACCACCACCCTGCAGAGAGTGACAGGCATTGGGGTGTGCGTTTGGGTCATCAGGCATAACGGCCATGACATTTCACTACATCCCACCCTGCAGACACTGACAAGTGTCACGGTGTTCCTTGGGGTCTTTGACCCTTATGCGCACCCCATTTCATTAGGAAATACGGTGAGATGGGTGCGATATAGGAGAATGGGGTGAACTTTGGGGCCGAAAAGTCCAAGGCATACCTCGATGCTTCTCACTGGCTGCAGGGTGTGGAATGGTATAAGCATTACAGGCAAGAATCCCAAGTCACACCCCTGATGCCTGTCATTCTCTACAGGGTTGGGCGTTATGGTTGGAAACCCTAATACCTCAGGCAATCGTTGGTATTTTCACTCTAAATTTTCAACATGTTTTTTTTGTGACCCCACCTCATGAACAGGGGGAATATCAGTTTGTTAGCCAAAAGCTGCTTATGCACAGTGACTACGGCATTTAGCACCACAGGTGCAAAAACATCCCAAACAGGATGTAAAAAAGGACAGCTGTACTGTTCATGGGGAGGAGTAAAAAATGGCAATGTTGCAAATCTGCAATAAAAATATTTAAAAAAATGGTGAAGTCACGAGCATACATAGAAACTGTGCAACGCACACCTATAATATAATTAGGTTGGGGATTTTTTACAGCAGATTGTCAACTCAGGCATTTTGGTGCCTCCGATCATGAACAGTGTCACTGTGATTTTCTTTATCTGTGCCGAACAATGATTTCCCACAGCGACCACGCATCTCTGCGCTGAAAGTGTAAACACACTTCAGCCATGTTGGAAAAATGACAGCTGTACTGTTCATAAGGAAGTGTGGAAAAATGCCACTGGTGAAAATCTGGAATGAAATATTATAAAATCATGAACTTACGAGGATGCGTGGAAACTGCACAATGCTCACTGTAACACAGTCATTTTATGGACTTTGTCACCAAATTTTCAACATAGCCATTTTAAGACCTCTGCTCATGAACAGATGATAACTGTGAGTTTTCTTAATCTGTCCTAATACACAGACAATCAACAGCACCATTGGTGCACTACATGTGCGAAAACACATTTTGGGCGACATATGAAAAATGGCAGCTGTACTGTCATATGGAAGTGTAATAAAATGGCAATGTTGAAAATCTGGAGTGAAAATATTAAATTCATAACTTAAGCATGCATAGAACCCGCAGCAACGCACGTAAAACAGTCATTTTTAGGAATTTTTCACCAAATTTTCAACATAGCCATTTTAAGACCTCTGCTCATGAACAGTGTCACTGTGATTTTCTTAATGTGTCCCATACATTGATTTTGCACATCGACTGCGCCATTGTGCGCTACATGGGCGGAAACACACTTTGGGTGAGATGTGCAAAATGACAGCTCTACTACTCATAAGGAGGTGTGGTAAAATGGCAATATTGAAAATCTGGAGTGAAAATATTGAAAATTCACGAACTTAGGCAGTATGAGGAACTGCTGCAATGCACGCCAGAAACAGTCATTTTTAGAATTTTTTCACCAAATTTTCAACATAACCATTTTAAGACCTCTGCTCATGAACAGTGTCACTGTTATTTTCTTAATTTGTCCCAGACATTGATTTCAAGACACCGACCGCGCCATTGTGCGTTACATGGGTGGAAACACACTTGGGTGAGATGTGCAAAATGACAACTGTACTCATAAGAAGGTGTGGTAAAATGGCAATGTTGAAAATCTGGGTGAAAATATTGAAAATTCGCGAACTTACGAGCGTGCGTAGGAACTGCGCAATGCACGCTCGTAAAACAGTCATTTTTAGGAATTTTTTCACCAAATTTTCAACATAGCCATTTTAAGACTTCTGCTCATAAACAGTGTCACTGTGATTTTCTTAATGTGTCCCAAACATTGATTTCGCACACCGACTGCGCCATTGTGCATTACATGGGCAGAAACACACTTTGGGTGAGATGTGAAAAATGACAGCTGTACTACTCATAAGAAAGTGTGGTAAAATGGCAATGTTGAAAATCTGGAGTGAAAATATTGAAAATTTGTGAACTTACGAGCCTGCATAGGAACTGTGCAACGCACGCTCGTAAAACAGTAATTTTTTGGAATTTTTGCACCAAATTTTCAACACGAGGTTTTTGGGACCCCTTCTTATGAATGATGTCACTGTCATGGCGTTATTCAGGCCCAAAGGGTGATTTTGTGCAGTGACTGCAAAATCACCCTTCAGGCCCGATAACGCCATGACAGTGATATCATTCATGAGAAGGGTCCCAAAACCCCATGTTGAAAACTTGGTGCAAAAATTCCAAAAATGCCTGAGATATGCAATAAAGTTGAAAACCCTATCTAGCCCATTATACAGCTTACTGGCATTTCCTCAGTTTGCGGTCACTTTGAAGAGTGCAGACGCGTGTTTCCGGTCCATCAAGATCGTCGCCGCCGAGCTCGGAGGTAAGTATGGGGTGAGGGGTGTGTGGGGAGGCAGGGTGCGCAGTGGGTGGGTGCGGGTTGTGGGGGGCTGGGAGAAGCGCCATGGGACCGCTTTTATTTTGCAGGTAAAAAAAAAAAAGACTATATGGACGCTGCCACGCTGGGGTGGGCTCCCAGCGTGGCACCTAGCTACTGGGGGTGAGGACAGTGGAGCCGATGGGGGATTGGGCACCTCCGTCGGCTATTCTATGATTGCCACACTGGGGGTGGCACTCAGCGTGGCATGTGGAAGGCTTTGGGGAGAGCAGCACAAAGCCGATGGGGGATTGGAGCACCCCGTTGGCTATCTGAGGTGTGCGGGGGGGGAGGGCAGCACAGTATGCATGCGCTTGTGTGTGTGTGTGTAGGGGGAGCTGCGATGAGCAGGCTATATCTTTTTGCTGCTCACTGAAGCGTAGCTCCCCCTTTCAACTGTATGCCACTGCATTTTGGAGCTTGCATTGGCTTACAGGCGCCGCGCCTGCCAACACACTGACTGAATTGGAGGAGGAGGTGACACACCTCCGAAATCTCGGATGATGGCACTATGTTTCTTGCACACGCGTGCAAGCAAACATAAAAAAATAATAATCAGATAATTGCTTTTCCTCTGAGAACTACAAACTAAATACAAAGTAATGGTCCCCCTGAGCAAGAGTGGAAATAGGGTGAATCCAGGAAATTTCAGGCCAGCGAGCCTGACATCTATAGTTGGCAAGCTTTTAGAGGCAATCATATGGACATCTCTCTGGTGGCCCTACAATTGTACACCAGGCAGACAGGACATTTCTCTAGAGATATTGCAGAACTTTCAGAAAATATCCAGATATGTCAGTGGCTACAACTGTAAAGGATCAGATAGTTGAATGCCTGGAATTATATAATGGGCATAAAAATGTCTGTAACCCAATTGGTTTGAGTTTTTCAATTGGGTAACAAATAATGGATAGAGGACAGGCAGTCAACATTCTACACCTGGATTTTAGTAAGGCCTCTGATTCAGTGTCATATATCAGACTAGTAAAGAAGGTGGGGGCCTAAGACTAGGAGAGGGTTTCACTAGCGGGGTTCCTCAGGGATCTGTCCTGGTGCTGCTACACTTCAACATGCATGTAAGTGTTATAGTTGTGGGGTTGTAGTGGAAAGTGAGTCTGCTTGTGGCTGACACAGAACTACAGAAGGGTGGACAGTGATAAGGGAATAAGTAGCAAGAAGGGGATGCAGAGGGGCTGGAAAAGTGGTCTAATATACGGCAACTGAAATTCAATGCCAACAAATGTAAAGCAATGCACATTAATATCAGAAATCCAAATATAAGTTACTGCATCGCTGGGGTAAGGGTGGCGCACTCAAGGAGTAAAGGGATTTGGGAGTGATAATTAGCCATTGATTAAAAATTATTCTGATGCAGTCAAAATGGGAAGGCAAACAAAACACTGGGATGCATAAGGAGGGACTTCACTTGTCACAGAAGGAGGTAATACTGTCACCCTATAGGTCACTGGTTCTCCCACACCTGGAGTACTAGGTGCAGTTCTGGAGCCCACATCTGAGGAAGGACAGAAATAGGATGGAACACATACAGAGAAGTCCATCAAAAGTGATCCAAGGGCAGCAGGGTAGGTCCTATGAGGAGAGGTATGGGAGTCTCAATATCTACTCCCTATATCAGAAGGGAGAGAATGATATGATAGAAACATTTGAATACATAAACAGGTACATCAAGTTGAACTCAAGAGAAATGGTCAAGTTAAGGAACAGCTCATCAACCAGAAGGCACAGTCTCAAGCTGGAAGAAGCAATTTTAAAAAAGGATTTTAGGAAGCATTTCTTCACCGAGTGGGTGGTAGATTGGTAGAATAGTCTTCTAAGCAATGTGGTCAATACTGGGACAGTAGCTAGTTTCAATCTACAATGGGTCACCTTTAACAGGGTTATTAGTAAGTAATACATTGCAGGACTTCAGTGCAGATGTGATTAATTTATAAGGCTCAATTCTCAAAGATGGCTTAGATTGGCACAAGCTGAGACAAACAGCAGCTTGTGCCAAAGCCCTGTACAACAGGGACCCTACACCAGATTCTAGTACAGGAGGGGTCCTTGTGCCTAAGTTTCTACACTTGTGGCAATCTCTCCCATGCGACAAATATGTGGCGGATGGGAGTGTTTGCCACAGGCTCTGTGCAGCAAAGGCTAGCAGTCCCCTCATCCTCATTCCCTTTGTAAAATAAATAAATTCCTTTCCTGGTAGTGTAGTGCCCCCTCCTTCCTGTTCCCTGATGTCACACATACTCATAAGTAAAAAGAACCCCCTTGCTCATGGTCTAGCGCTCCCCTAATCCCCGATGTCACCCATAATCATAATTAATAATAAACCTCTTCCTGGTGGCTTAGTGGCCCCCCTCCCCAATCCCCGATGTCACCCGCAATCCTAATTATGAATAAACCCCTTCCTGGTGGTCTACTGGCCCCCTTCCCAATCTCTGATGTCACCTGTAATCATAATTAATAATAAGAAACCCTTCCTGGTGGTCTACTGGCCCTCTCCCCAATTTCTGATGTTGCCCATAATCATAATTATTACAAAACCCCTTCCTGGTGGCCTAGTGCCCCCTCGATCCCCAATGTCGCTGTAATAATAATTAATATTTAACCCCCTTCCCTGGTAGCCTAGTGGGCCCCCACCCCAACAGGTAGTACCTAACTCCCCGCTACTCCTGATCCTGAAACACAGCCATCAACCAGCACAGCCCACCTCTCACCTCTGTGGCCAACTGCTGACTGAACTGTCACTGAGTATGTACTGTATAGTGTAGGCACTCACTGGCTGACAGTCAAATGGCTGGAAAGTACTAGTGGTTGTCATCCGTTTAAGTATATTATTCACTCTAGTGAAATAACCTACTTGGATCTTAAAGGAGAACTTTGTTGTATTTATATGTCATTTTCAGGACTGTGGGTAGAGCCTACAGGCCTACTGGGATCACCTAGTAGCTTTAAAAATAGCCAGTCATGGAACCTTCCATTGGACTTTTGGAAGTATCCTTCTGAAAGTCCAATGCAGCATAAAACCCTCCACCACGACCGGCTGCTAAGGAATAACAGCTGCACTATTTCGGCTGTTACTTCTACATTCCATGGCATGAACTGTGCATGCGTATGACTCACGCACATGTGCAGTTTTGCTGGTGCTGTCATGTTTTGAATGGCAAAATGCCATTTACCGTAACTGAGCATGTGCAAGTGTCCAGCATCACAGTTGCATCGAAGCCTGGCTCAAGCATTCTCTGCCCCCAACACGTAAGTGGCACACTGGGAGCCCACCCAGTATGCTCAAAGACTGTGACCAGCCAACTTATGTGGCACACTGAGCCCACCCAAGTGTGCCCAAAGATGTGCACCCCCCAGACTCATGCGGTACACTGGGAGCCCACCCTGTATGCTAACATTTGTTTTTTATTTCCCCCTCTGACATCGGGGTGCCCAATCCACCTGTTGGCATCCTGTACACCCCCCATCATGTGGCACACTGGGAGCCTACCCCAGTGTGCCCAAATGTTTTATTTTTCTGTTTCCTGTAAAAAGAAAACAGTCCCTCATCATCACTCCACTTGTGTTTTTTTCCTATAAAAAAGAAAATGATCTCTCTTCGTCACTCCAGTCCCCTTCCCCCATCCACACCCTCCCATTGAGCACCCACCTCCCCACACCCACCCCCTTACCCCATGCTTACCTCCAGAGGTCAACACCGTCTTCTTCTCTGGACCAGGACACAGCTGCACCCTTCAAAGCCGAACCATGAACTGAAGAATCCAAGGTAAGCGTGCTATAATTCTATTCAATGGGGTTTTCAACTTATGCTGATAAATCAGCTATTTTTTGGAATTTTTGCCCCAAATGTTCAACATGGAGTTCTTGGGATCCCCACCTCATGAAAACTGTCACTGTCATTTTGTTACTCGATCATGAAAGGTGCTTTTGCCGTCGCTGCACGGAATCACCTTTCAGGAGCAATTCACAAAATGATAGTGCCACTGTTCATGAGCTGGTGTCCCAAAAAGCCCACGTTGCGAATTTGGTGAAAAAGTTCCAAAAATTGGTTGCATTACAAGCGTGTGTTGTGCAGTTTCTACGCATGCTCCTAACTTCACCAATTTTTAATATTTTCACTCCACGTTTTCAGCATTGCCATTTTTGCACATCTACTTCAAAACAGTACAGCTGTCATTTTCCACAACCTGCATAAAACATGTTTTTGCACCTGTGGTACAGAATAGCATGTTCACTCTGCAAAATCATGTTTCAGAACAAGTGTACAAAATGACACTGGTACTCTTCATGAGGAGGGATCCCAATAAGGCCATGTTGAAAATTTGGTACAAAACCTCCAAAAAATGGTCATATTACACCTGGGCATTGAATAATTTCTACGCACATGTGTAACTTTGGTCACTTGGTAGCTCTTCACAGCCCTATCAGCTCTGGCTAGAGTTTGTTCATAGTAGACGCTGCTTTTTAGATACTGATTCAAATCTTGTTATTTCTCTAGCTACTCAGGCATTTTAGTTATCCAAGTAGTTGTTTCTGATTTCTATACTGCTTGTAAGAACCATTTTGGAACTGTATGATGTAGTTTATGTCCATGTTCTACTCTTCTATTGTTGGCACAATGCATCTATGTTCTACTACAGAACTCCGTGGTTGTTTGGGACAAAAACTATATCATACAGTTCTAAAATGGTACTTACCACCAGAGTATAAAGCAGAAATATCCACTGAGGTTACTAAAAGGCCTATGTAGATGGAACAATAACAGAATTTGAACCAGTACTTATAAACCAGCCTCTACAGTGAAGACTTATTTACAGGTTCAGTGCAGTTCTCCCTTAAAATTTACTGGAATGACCATGGAGATGTCTGCACCACCTTTTTCCAGAAAATCACTGACCAGAACAGTTTACTCAGCTATGAGAGTTGTCACCCACCCCATGTGAGGTTTAACATATCAAAGGGACAGCTCGTGCATACCTTGCGCAACTGTACTGAACAAAAAGAATATGAGCAGAAATGCAGCACACAGATTAACCACTTCAAAGAGCAGGGATATAGTAATCACAGTATCTTAACTGCAGTGGAAAAAGTTGAGGGTTTGTCTGGGGCTGACGCTCTGGTCTATGCTGGTCCCAAACAGGAACTTAGACCAATGTGCCCCTTTGTTACCACATACTCCAAAAGGGCTGAAAAAAATAAAAGAAATAATTGTTGACAACTGGTCCATTTTGCAGTTGGAACCCAAACTACAACATGTGTACAGAGAGGGCCCTGAAGTAGTCTTTAGACATTGTAAAAACATTAGAGACATGGTGGTCAGTAATATCATACATGGATCAGAATCTGTCAGAGCAAATTTTCTGCCCTCCCCCCACTAGGAATGAACCCACAAATGTGGAAGATGCATTTACTGTAGATACATACTGCCTTGCAAGTCCTTTCTCCACCCTAAAACTAAGAAGCAGATTGTGATTTGACAATTTATAACCTGCAACACCCAGGGGATAGTGTATTTATTGACGTACTGCTGTGGGACTTTCTATGTGGGCCACACCACACACCAGTTTAAGCTCTGGGTAGGAGAGCATATAAGAGCCCTACAAAGAGGTGGTGATACCCTATACCATAGTGAAGTACTTTAAGAGCTTACCTGATGTGGAACACAAGATTAGTTTTACAGGCATTGAGCTGGTGATGATGGGATGGGGGGGGGACATGACACAGAGAAATTGATTGGTAGGAGAGAGTTTTTGGATTTTTGAATTCAGAGCAAGAAAGGCAGGAGGATTAAATGAATGTATAGATTTGGAAGCATTTTTAAAGAAAACCAGTTGCTAGTCTTTGCAACTTTCTATGACAATGAGTTCAAAAATAATATGTATGCCTTTTACATTATAGGGTTAGACTTTTTTACCAAGCTGTGATCTTCTAACATGTATGTATGTGCCTGGACTAAAGCACAGGTACTGTTTGCTATACTTCTGTTCTCATATGGGTAGTTATGGTACATGAAATTTACAAGTACAATTTCTGTTTTTTAAGGCTCCAGTTAGGTGTCTGGGTTTCCTGCCCTGTAACAGATTTATTAGCAAACTGCAGTGGTGCTTGTCCATGACTGATTTTAACTGATGTGGTTTCTAAAGTAACCACCTCTCAGCAACAGGTGTTTCTGATTGGTGGGATTTCTATTACATTCACCTGTCACTACTATAAAATATTGGGCACTTTTGATACACAGTTTTAAATTACTCTGAAGAAGCTTGGCAGACGGCCAAGTGAAATGTCAATTTTTTTAGCTGCTTTGCCACACGTCCGATATGCTAGAAATAAGCTGTGTATGTATTTTGCACTACCATTAAAAAGACTTTTGCACTATTTTTGGATCGAGTCTTAAGTGGTCTCTACTGCAGCGGGTGCTGATTTCACTTTGCTTGTGGATTTATGAAGGACCAATTTACCCCCACTGCCATTTTTCCTGGTGCTAAACATTGTGTGCATCCTGGAATTACTTGCTAAAAAGAGATTTTAGCTGTATGGGTCCTTGGAAAACAGGAGTCATTGGATAGTTTGACACCTTTTATTGGTCAAACATATGTCTTGTACAAAGATGGTACAGTTCACAAGCTTTCAGTGCCCCTCATTTCCTGTCTTGACGTGAACAGCAAACTAAGCAAAAGAAGCTGAAGTTAAATACAATGTGGTGCACTGTTCCAAAATAATTAATGGCAGTAATGAGCAAAGACTTCAAAAGAACAATGAGGAACAATGCCCACCTGAGACAAAACAAACGTGCAGATGTGCAGGTCAGATGTCACCCAGGAGCATCCACTCGGAGGGACACTGACTGAATAGCCAACATTGTTAAAATGGAAGAAGAGGGCTCAAATATCCTGGTCCACCTAGGGACCAATGACCTTGCTAGCTGGTTGATCGAGGAGGTTAATGAGCACATTGTGCAGCTTGGCAAGAAATTGGTTTCATTTTCATCCAGCATTGCATTCTCTGAGATTCTGCCTCTTTGGGAAAAGGGGAAGAACAGGCAGACAATCAGAGAGAGAAAGAGATAAGTGAGTTCAATGCATGGCTAAAGGACTGGTGCCACACAAAGGGGCATCATTCATCGGAAACTGGGGCAACTTCTGGGAAATGGAATTCTTCAAATTCTATGGCCTTCATCTCACTAAAGAGGGAGTCAGAGCACTGGACCAGAAATTTGACATTCACATAGGGCATTTAAACTAGCGGAAGGGGAGATGGCAGTAGCTCTAGGAGAAGCACACATAGAGCCTGCTGTTTCTCCCCTTCCAGCTAGCACCAAATCTACACACTCCAGGATAGCAAAAACAGATAGCCGGGAACATAAAACCCTTTCGGACTCTGGCGTTGACCACCACAATGGAAAGGGAGGAACCATAAACAGGGAAAACTACAAAGGGATGAACAATAAGATCAAGGGAGGCATGGCAAACAAGGCGACACAGCAAGAGTTGTCAGCACTATGCCTCAGTGCATGCAGTCTGGCTAACAAGATGACTGACCTCACTACCACAATAATTATAATTATGGTTGAGAGGTGACTATCCTGGAGTACAACTTGTTTAGGATAGATAGGACTGGGAAAATGGGGGGTAGCTCTTTATGTTAAGGATACCATCAATGCTACAGAAATGCAGCAAGCACTAGGGGAAACAGAGGATCTATGGATCACAATAGGGGCTGGAAGCCGGAAACCCATTCGGGTAGGAATAATCTACAGACCCCCAAATCAGGAGGAAGCCAGGGATAAGGAAATCCTGGAAACCATCCTCCAGATGTCAGGCAAAGGGGACATGGGGCTGGTGGGGGATTTCAATCTGCCAGACATAGATTGTAAAACCCACACAGCAGCATCACAGAAGAGCAGGGAATTCCTAGTCACACTATAGAAAGAAGGCTTAAGTCAACTAGTGACATCACCCACAAGGGGTAATGTGGTTCTAGATCTGATATTCACAAATAGTGATAGGATTACGGGTGTTGAAGTAGGGAATCACCTGGGCAACAGTTACCATAACACGGTATGATTCAGAGTAAAAAAGACTGTAGACTCCACACACTCCAAACTGAAGGTCCTTGACTTCAGGAGGGCAGACTTCACAAACATGAAGGCCTGCCTAAGAGACAACCTTAGTAACTCAACAGAAGGGAGCATTAAGAAATATTGGACAAGGTTGAAGGATGCACTAACTATGGTCACATCACAGTGTGCCCACCAGGTTAATAAGAACTAAGGAGTAAAAACCCACTATGGTTTTCCAAGGAGGTGGCAATCATGGTGAGAGAAAAACCTTCAGAACATACAAGGAGTTGGGGAATGAGGCAGACAAAACAGAATATAAATGAAAACTAAAAGAGACAGGGAAAGTGATAAGAAATGCAAAGGCTCAAACAGAGGTAAGGATAGCTCAGAAAGTAAAAAAGGGTAACAAAACTATCTACAGGTACATACGTGAAAAAAGGAAGACCAAAAGGGGCATTGTTAGAATCACAAAAAAAGATGGACAAACCACAGAGCAAGATGGGGAAAAGGCAGAGGCACTCAATGAGTACTTCTGCTCAGTCTTTACACAGGAAGAAGATGGTAATGGACCAACAATAGGCATAAAGAAGTGTCCAACTGAAGGAATAGACAGGGGTCCATTTGTAGAGGAAAGGATCCTGGAGGAAATAGACAAGTTAAAGTTAGATAAAGCTATGGAGCCAGGTGGGATACACCCAAGAATACTGAAAGAACTAGGGAGGGAACTGGCAGCCCTCTTAGCAGTGCTCTTCAACAAATCATTAAGGAGCAGGGAGGTTCCGGGGGATTGGAAGAGTGCAACAGTAGTACCACTCCACAAGAGTGGAAGCAAGGAACAGCCAGGTAACTATCATCTGGTTTGTCTAACATCAGTCATGGGAAAACTGATGGAGTCCCTGCTGAAGAAAAGAATCATAGCTTTTTTGGAGTAAACTGGTCAGCTCAACAAAAATCAACATGGCTTCATGGCAGGGAGGTGGATCAGGGTGAGGCAGTGGATGTGGTTTACCTGGACTTCAGCAAAGCTTTTGACTCCATTCCACACGGGAGACTAGTCAATAATAAATATAATAATAATAATATTAATAAACTTTATTTTTATGGCACCTTTCAAATACCAAGGAGCCTAACAATTTTAAAATCACAAATCAAACATTAATGAACTAAATCATATAAAATCAAAAACATCATCATACCATCCATCAATTAATCAGTCACTGAATGCCTGGTGCCACAAAAAAGTTTTTAAGGCGTGCTTAAATCCCTCCATAGTTGTGCAGTCCCATAACTGAAGGGGTAGAGAATTCCAAAGGGTAGGGGCCATGTGCATAAATGCTCTGGCCCCAGAAGATTTCAAACACACCTTTGGAATCTCTAGCAACCCCTCACCAGCTGAGCGGAGGATCACCAGGGCAGTAAGGGACCGAGCTCTTCAGGTAGCCCGGGCTTAGTCTGTGTAGGGCTTTAAAAGTTAGCAAACTGACTCTGAAGGTGATCCGCCACTGTACTGGCAGCCAGTGCAGTTCGCGTAGCACCGTCAAAATATGACAGGACCAAGACAATCCCATCAAAGGCCGGGCCACTGCATTCTGCACCAACTGCAAGTGGCGGATTTCCACCCCAGGAAGCCCCAGGTAAAGGGAGTTGCAATACTCTAAGCATGATAACACAAAGGCATAGACCAAAGTAGGAATGTCATTAGACAGAACCAGATGCTTAATCCTGGAGATATTCCATAGATGGTAAAAGGAAGATCTGACGACAGCCAACACCTGTGAATGCAGAGTCAGCCCTTCATCAAAAAACTGGAGAATATGGGAATTGGACCCGAGGTTACAAACTGAGTCAGAAGCTGGTTACATGGGAGAACTCAAAGAGTATTAGTAAATGGCACTCTGTCTGTGGAGGGGAGGGTGACTAGTGGGGTCCCACAGGGCTCAGTTCTGGGGACGATCATCTTCAACATATTCATCAGTGACATTGCGGTTGAACTGGAGGGAAAGGTGTGCCTGTTTGCAGATGACACCAAAATTGGCAACAGGGTAGACACAACAGAGGGACAGCAAAGAATGGAAGCTGATCTCCAAAAACTGGAGGAGTGGTCCAAGACCTGGCAATTGAAATTCAATGCAAAAAAATGGAAGGTCATGCACCTAGGAAAGCGTAGCCCAGGGAAACTGTACTCACTGGGAAGGAGCAGATGGTGGCTACCAGGCAGGAGTAAGACCTAGGGGTGGTCATATCAGATGACCTCAAGGTCAGTAGACAATGTGAAAAGGCAGCACTAAAGTCTAGTGGTATCCTGGGATGCATAGGGAGGGGCAACATGAGCAGAAGGCATGAAGTTATCATGCCCCTATATCAGTCCCTGATCAGGCCTCCCCTGGACTACTGTGTCCAATTCTGGAGGCCACACCTCAGGAAGGACATAGATAGGCTGGAGATGGTACAGAGAAGAGCAACAAAGATGGTGAAGGGCTTGCATCAGAAACCGTATGAGGCAAGACTGGATGACCTCAATATATACTCACTAGAACAACGCAGGAATCATGGGAACATGATAGAAACATTCAAATACCTTAAAGGTAACACCAGGGTGCACATGCAAAACCTATTTCAGGTAAAGGACTACAGCAGGACTAGAGAGAACAACCTTCAACTTAAGGGAGGAAAGTTCAGAAGCAATATGAGAACATTCTTCTTCATACAGCATGTTGTGGAACCATGGAAAAGCCTGCCGGAGAGGGTGGTGGGAGTCAAGACAGTGGGGGAATTCAAGCGGGCATGGGACAGACACTATGGGATATACAAGCAGGCAGCTAAGTAGGGGGATAGGAAGCCAAGGGTCGACTTGATGGATTGTACAGTCCCCATCTGCTGAAAACTTCTATGTTTCTATGTTTCTATGAGAAGAATTTAAAAGGAAGGGTGAGCGGGCAATGAATAAGAACAGGTGTATAGCTGTGAGGGATTCTTTAGCAGAAAGTGTTAAGATAGGCTGAATGGATGCCTTGAAGTGTTAATTTGGAAGGTATCCTGACAGGAATACTAGATAGTAATGACCTGAGATACACAAAGTGGATCATAAATCCAATGATAATCAGCACACCAGCAGGACAGCATTTATCCCAACCAAACCATTCCCTTCTAGACCTGTCTGTTCTACTACGAAGAGGCAACTTCAAAAGCACACAGGAGAGAAGGATATTGGAATTAAAATATATTGATAATTCTGTATCACACAGGTGCCTGCTGAGGAAGCTGGGGGATATTGGGGCTGCAAAAGGTATAGTCAGATGGCTGGGAAACTGGATCACAGACGAGTCAAAGGGTGGTGATAAACTGAGTGAGATCAGCCTTGGGTGCGGTTACTAGTGGGCAGTGTTGGGTAAGTTACTTTTTCTATTACTTTTGTAAACTTGTTCCAGAAAGCTCTGTGCAGTCACTAGCAAGGATGGAGAAATACTGGGAGATGTAATACACCTTACAGTTATAATTACATATGTCTTTTTATACAAAAGAAATACATAACTGTAACTGATTACATTTATTTGAAAGTAACTAGCAACTAACATATTACTTTCAAAAAATGTAATCTTTTGTAATTATTTGTTATTTTTGTATTGTTTTTGTATAAAAAGAAATAAGTAACTATCATTGTAAGGTGTATTACTTTTTCTAGTACTTATCCATCCTTGTTAGTGACTGCACAGAGCTTCCTGGAACAAGTTTTCAAAAGAAATAGACAGTAATAGAAAAAGTAACTTAGCCAACAACGCAAGTGGGATTCCGCCAGGTTCTGTGTTGGGCCTTGTCCCCTTTAACATATTCATCAGTGACATCGGCACTGGTATCCAGGGTAAGCTAGCCTTGTTTGCAGATGACACCAAGCTTGGAAAGCATGTGGACACTCTTGAAGGGGTTAGGAACCTACAACAATGTGATGAGCTTGCTCGGTTCTTTGCTGATAAGGTGGCTGACATCAGGTCGAAGATCCTTGCGACACATTCTATGCGAGTTGCAGAGGATCAGGACTTGGTCACAGTCCCTCCATTCTCCTGGAGTACCTTCGACCATCTGGAAGTCGTGGATGTTATGCGGATTGCTAGGGGATGTGCCCTACATGCTGTAGTTTAGACCCGGGCCCAACATCCCTGATTATGGGTTGTGGTGATCTTATTGGCCCTGTACTGGTACAGATAATCTGGTGCTCCCTTGATTCCGGTGACTATCCCTGCTCCTTGAAAGAGGCAGTGGTGATGTCATTGTTGAAGAAAGCTTCCTTGGACCCAGATTCTCTTGCTAACTACAGGCCTATCTCGAACCTTCCCTTTTTGGGGAAGGTGATTGAGAAAGTAGTGGCTGCACAACTGGAGAACCATTTGACCATCCATAACATCTATGAACCTCTCCAATCTGGTTTCCAGAAGAGGCATAGTACTGAGACTGCACTGGTTCAGGTGCTCAATGATCTCCTGATGGCAAGAGACAAGAGAAAACGGTCCATTTTGGTATTTTTAGATCTGTCATCAACTTTTGACACCATTGACCATGGGGTGCTGCTTGGGCACCTGAGATCTATCTCTGGACTCTCTGGTTTGTCTACAGATGGTTTCATTGTGCCTCACAGGAAGAACTTAGAGGGCTGTGTTTTTTTTTTTCCTCTGATCCAATCCTGCTGTCATGTGGGGTTCCTCAGGGCTCAGTATTGTCCCCCATGTTGTTTGCAGTGTATATGCTTCCCCTCAGAGACATTGTAAGATGGTATGGGCTGAGGTTTCATTGCTACATCAGTGTCAGTGGCTCAGTAGGTAGCACACTCACCTCTGAAGCCAGGAGATCAGAGGGCCACGGGTTCAGTTGCAACATCTGGCACTTGGGTTAATATCCCAGTACTGACACTGTAGTGCAGTATGAGAGGGGTGCTGCACTTCTGAGGTGCTGTCTTTCAGATGAGATGTTAAACCGAGGTCCCACCTGCCTGGATTGGTGGTAGTTCAGGTGGATGTTAAAGATCCCAAGGCACTTATCGAAAAGAGTAGGGGAATTTTGTGGGGAAAAGGGAACTAAGATTCAAAACAGCAAATACAGTATATACAAACAAGTACTGTAAAACAAAACAGTACTACCACAACCAAAAATAACTAGATCAGTAGAATATCAATACAGTAGATCAAACCCAGTACCTAACTAAGTAAGGCAAAAATCATGAAATCAGAATGGAGTTTATTGTAGAACAACTTCACATGCTTGCCAAAAGCAGTGTAACTGGTGAGGCAAAAAGCGTTTTAAATCTGCTTCATAGACCTGCTGAAGTGCTCCAGTAATCAGTAATGACAAGGCATCATATGGGACATAGTGCTGTTGCAGTACCCTCTTGCAACGAGACTGCCAGAGGAAATATTTCAAAATAGCAGAAGAACTTCCAAAGTGGAAATGGAAAAGGATTGCCAGTGAGAAGTTCCCGGAACATAAATCAGTTCCTGATGATTAAGAACCCCAAACTGCAGTAAATTCCAATGAACAGCTATAAAATGCCCAAACTGTTGTGCATAATTACAGTCAAAAAATAAGTGTTCTTGAGTTTCCAAAAGTTGGAAACAAGAAGGCCGTAAACAATACTGTTCTTGAATCACTTTATGTCAATTATTGTTTTTAACATTTAGTTTACCATGCAATGTCAGCCACACCAAATCCCAGACAAAAACTGGCACTCTCGGATTTAACAATTGCAAGAACTTGTCCTGACTATCCTGCTCCGTACAATAGGGTAATCGAAGAGGTTCCAAACACTGAACTTGAACAATAGTATCATAAACTGCCTTCCGTGTATTCAGTGTCAGTAGACTAGAATCAACTTTCCAAAGAATAAGTTGTTGAAACATCTTGTTAACAACTTGAGAAACAATTTCTAACCTAGAAAACATTCTAGTATTTTTATGTGGCCATGCCCTCAAACAGAGCGTAAGCCATTACGTCAGTAAAGTAATCCAATTCTTACAATGAGGTCAATTAAGCTCTAAAACATTGAAATGAAGGAAAATTCTAAAGTAAAAAGCAATGGGATTGAGCATATCCAAACCTCCCTGTTTTATAGTCCGATAAGTACTATGCCTCTTAACCAGGTTCAATCTGCTGCCCCATAAGGCCCTAAAAAACAAACTATACAATTTAGTATACAAAACCTTCAGCGGGGGATAAATATAACTAACATAAAGAAAAAGGGGAACAATCAGTCTTTAACAACAAGATCCGTTCACGTTTAGACAAAGGCCCGTGACCCCAACAGATCAGTGACCCTTCGGCTATTGCTAGTTTCTTCTCCCGTTTACAAATGCCGGAGTATCAGAACCAAACTGTAGCCCCAAAATAGTAACCGGATCCATAGATACTAAAATACCTGCATATTGAACAATTATAGGAGCATCTGAGGGAAACTGATAACCAGAGCATTTAGCCATATTAATACTGGAGCCAGAGGCATTGGAAAAATCAACAAGCTGTAGCGAAATAACGGCTTCATTTGTACATTCTTTCACCAAAAGAACTAAGTCATCAGCATAAACAAGTATTTTCAAAGGGGGAAGGGTATGAACTAAAGATATGCCCAGTATCCGAGAATCATTAAAGATGCAGCGTAAAAGGGGATCTATGCTAAAAACATACAACAAGGGACTCAAAGGGCAGCCTTGTTTTACACCCCGTCAGAGACCTATCCTATCCCCTTTCCAGCCATTAACTTTGGTACCACGGTACAATACAATTTCTGAAGCCAAGAAATAAAGTCAGCAGGTATCCCATAGCACCCAAGACCAAAAATAAGTAGTCCTGGGAAATTGAATCAAAGGCCTTACGCTGATCCAGACTAATCACCAAACCAGAGATGCACCGTTTCTGACCTCTATAAAACAATTCCCAAAGCAAAATCAGATTATCATGAATACTATGATGGGGAACACTATAACCCTGTACAGAACTAATAAGAGTACAAGCACAGTGCGACAACCTAAGGGACAAAATCTTACTCAAAAACTTGATATCAGAGTTCAACAAACAGATAGGCCTCCAGTTGAGTAGTGACCTTTTATCATCCTTTTTATATAAGAGAACCAAATCTGCTTCCACCAATCATTCAGGTATGGTAGGGGAACATAAAAGAACATTAAATAAATCACATAATACTGGAACCAAACGATCACAAAAAGTCTGGAAAAACTCTGCTGGAAACCCATCAGGTCCTGGAGAACAGTTAGTTTTAGCAGATTTGATAACAACTCAAACCTCATCTATAGTAACAGGAGTTACAAGCCGCTGTACCTGTTCTGGCAAAAGAGTTTGGGGTGCTATCTGCGCAACATAAGAATACAAAAAACATGTCTGAGGTGGAGATCCAAAAGTATCCTTAACATATTTAGAAACAAGATGCAGAATAGAAGCCTTATCATGACACACCTTCCCATCAGCAACTCTTAATTCCTCCATACATTTTCTTTGACAGATAACCTTATGATCTTTGAAAGGGCTAAACTTTTGTTTTGCACCCACTGTACCAAACTGTAATTCATACTTAAGGGTTTTCATTCTATCATATTGAAACCGATACATAGCAGATTTAGCCGGTTGAATCTGGATGCTAAAATCCTGACCAGCAGAATCAGCAAGGGAAATCAATCTATGGTAATGTTTCCTACACTGCAAATAACGTAAATAATCAGTTCTATGGTGCAACCCCGCAGTTCGTTGAAAAAACGTTTTCAATTCTATCTTGGTCTCTCGCCACCTTCCACCAATCAACCAAACAATCATGCATGCAAGACACAGAAAGCTGGGCAGCCCAGAAAGAGTTGCAAGCATCAATAAGATGGGCTTGGTTCAATAAAGAAACATTCAACTTCCAGGATGATTTCTCAAAAGAGAGACTCTCACCCAACTGGCATTCCAAATACATAACTGAATGGTCAGTGAAGGCTAAATCAACAATACCAGAATGAGTAACATGTATCGAGTTGGAAACCCAAAGCTAATCAATAAGAGTATGTAACAGACTTTTACGAAAAGTAAAGCCTCCAGTAGCATGAAACAAACTGTAAGAATCCACTGAATGGGTGGTAGTAACAATATCTTTTATAGAATTAGAGTCATAGAACATTTTTTTCCATCTGCAGACCCCTGTCACCCTTTTGAATACCACAATTGAAATCCCCACCCAAAATGACCATTCGAGCTGTGCAAAGAAATGGCTGAACCTTCCTAAAAAGGTCCACTCTAGAGGCTTTGCTCTGAGGTGCATAAATATTAATAAAACGCAATCTCCAAGTCTTATAAGAGATGTCCAAAATCATAGCCCTTCCAGGGTCTAAATCAATCAAACGAGAAACTTTTAGATCAGGATTGGTAAACAAAATACCCAAACCATCACATTTATCAGGTCCTAACGACCAAAATGTGGGTCCCAAAGTTCAAATAGAGGAACATTGTGCTATTTCCTTAAACGTGTTGATTCTAGTACCTTGCAGAAGAATCAAATCAGATCAAAAAGGTTGCAATTCCGAGAAGATTAAATCCCTCCACAATCCACTCTTCATACTATTAACATTCAGTGAGAAAACACGAATAGCACCCATAAAGTAAAGGAAAAACCACTGAAGAAAAAACTGCACAAATCTCATCAACGTTGTGAGCAAGTCTTCCAGTTTAGCTTTCCTGAGCCACCATCTTCCAGTCCTGAAGAAGCACCTACAGAAGAGGCCACAGAAGAGGAATCCGAGGCCGAATCCTCATCATCCTCCTCAGTTTTCACAGACTGCCGTTGTCATTGCAACACATCAAATTTATTTGACTGCAAAAGTTTTTTCTTTGTCCAACTTTCCATTCCTTCCCTCTAGGACCCGGAATCCCACTCTTCTCCCGCTGTTGTTTCTTATAAAAAACAGTTTGGAATGATTGATCTATGTCCAATACCTGGGGGGGGGGGGACATAACAGTAGCATCTGAAACAGGAGCTTCAGAAGGAAGGGGAGGAATCAGAGGGTCTGGCTCCACCTCCACAAGCAAATCCCTAGGTGGGGAACCAGGGTCCTTGGGAGTTATAGATGGATGTTCCTGAGGGCCCACCAGGTCAGGGACAACCACTACCATCGGGGCCTCAGAAGGCAATATCACCGCTGCATCAGATGTACTGCCGGAAACAAAAGCAGGATGACAGTCTGCCAGTAAACCTGACTCTGTCTGAAGAACAAACCCAGGAGCCAGGGGCTCAGGGTTAGGTAAAAGATCCCACATCCTCTTCTCAGAAGCCTTGGCACAACTCTTTTTCCGGGCCTGCATAATAAGGGTATCATGAGATTGGAAATCCACAGAATTATAGGAAGCCCAGGAACACTTAACATAAGAGTGGCCTTTTTTCATCACAAAGATTGCAGCAAAATAAATTTAAACTGGTGACAGCTTAATGACCAGTCTCCAGACAATGAGTACATTTCAAAGAGTCACAAGCATTACTGAGATGCAATCTGGAGCCACACCTGTGACAGGATTTTGGTTGCCCTGGATAGAACAGAGAACCCCTATCCCTCCCAAAAAAAAAACCAGCTAGGCAGATGAGAAACGCCAGAGTTAGTCATAAATAATTTACACTTGATTTTCCATCTACCAGTCCAGAATTGTTCAGAATCCCTAATAGGAACTGGATGCTCCAAAACTTCACAACATTTTTTCAACCAAAATAAAATATCAGCTAATTCCACCCCTACATTTCAAAACAAAACAGTAATAGTACGTACAGCGGGTTTAGTAAGCAGAATAGCCAAAAAAGCAGTCCAAAGAGGAGTGTCTTAAAGGGAATTATATTTTACCCAAAATCAATCTAAAGCTTCCAGAGGCTTGAAGCTAATGTCATAATTATTACCATCAGCATGGATTAAAGCGAAAACCTCAGACGCATTGTACTTTAATGAGTCCTTCAACAGACGCCTCCCAATATACACCCTGTCCAGGGGGTCCAACAAACCACCCTTATAGAGCAGCTGAACAGCATTGCATCGAGGAGCAGGTTCCTTAAAAGCTGGTTTAAATAAATCAGCCACCCGAAAAGCAGGAGCAGATACCTTGGCTCCAACAGTAGTGTTTAAAGGAGCAGACCCCACACCCGTAGCTGCCATGCCCCCTATACGGGAAACAGCCAGCCGCTCCTGGCCTGGAGTAACACTATGCACAGGAGCAGGCTCTGAAGCAGACACAGAAGGAGGCCCAGAAACAGTCCCAGAAACAGAAACTGGGGTTGAAACAGCTGGAGGCAAAGGAGATTTGCTTACCTCCCCACATGCTGCAGCCAACAAAGGCTGCTGTAAAAGTACAGGACCAACAGATAAAGAACCAGAGTCCTGTAAAACCTTCCCAGTATCCGTGATAATCAGAGAAGCATAATCCTTCACAGTAGCGTCAGCGGGATCAGGGGACCAACCACCCTCGGTGGGAATCCAACCTGTGGCCCATAAGACAGGTGCAGTATCCATAGCAGCATCTATAGCAGTAGTAACATGACCAGTCTCAGTAGAAAAGCCCCCTTTATGGAGCATACACAAATGCCTCCCCAATTTCCCTGGCAGAGACATACCTGTCCCGGGAGCACCAGTGCTGAGTACGGCAGAATCGCGGTGTACCACTCCTGTAGTCATCGGCAAAGGCAATACCAGCACAGCGGTCACACATCCAGATCGTACTGCCATAGCAATGCTGACTCTATCCTGTGGCAGTGGCGGAACATTCAAAGGCAAAGAATCTATAGAATCTGAAAAGCAGGCAGAATCCAAAGTTTCAGATGGCTTCTCACCAGACAAAATGGCAGGACACAGCAAAGTACGAAGCTCAGCAGAGTCAGAAAACAAATTAGACGGACCTTCCAGAGCAGACAAAGCAGGCGAAAAAGAGAACAAAGCATTAACGTGGGTTTCTAGCAAAGGCGAGGTTGGGGAGGAGACCTGCTCCCCTACCTCCAGAATGTCTTCCTCCAACGACATCCCAGGGTGAAATGGCCAGCAAGCTCACCGACAGCAACTCCCCCTACAGCAGAGTAGGAGAATTTCCCCGGTGTCCTGGCCAAATTTCCCTCATTCACTAAAAATACCACCAACAGCTTAATCTGGTTCAAGGTCAGTTGGCATTCATCTGTATCCCCTCCCCTGGGTCGTGCCTGAAAATAGGCAGGATTTGTCTAGTGCACTTACCCGGTCAACAAAAACTAAATAAAAATAAAATATGCCGATGATACCCAGCTCTACCTGTCTTTTGCTCCCGAGCAGAAAGGAGCAGTCTCGGTATTTAATAACTGCCTCAATGAAATCCAAGATTATATGAAGTCCAGTTGGTTGAAGCTGAACCCAGGGAAGACGAAGGTGATGGTTTTGGATCCAGGCCACCGGATAGGTGGGCTAGAGGCAGGCTGCTCCTTAGGATTGTTCCTGGGAGATGCTGAGCTCCAAGCCTCTGAGCAGGTGCAAGACCTGGGGGTGTTGTTAGACGCAGGACTGACACTTTGAGTGCAGGTGTTGGCCATCGTAAAGTCATCTTTTTACCACCTAAAAAACATCTCCAGGACCAAGCACCTTGTTCCGTCCGTCGATCTGCCTACATTGATTCATGCCTTTGTGACCTCACGCTAAGATTACTGCAACTCACTTTACTTTGGGCTAGCTGGTGCAGAACTCAACAGCCTGGTTATTGATGGGATTTTGAGATCTTCCCATGTTACACCGGTGCTGTGGGAACTGCACTGGCTGACGGTCCAGTGGCGGATCTCCTTCAAAGTCGGGTTACTGACATACAAAGCCCTACATGGACTGGGCCCTGACTACCTAAAAGAGCTCCTGACTCCTTATCACCCTGAGCGACCATTTCGCTCGGCCGACGAGAGGTTGCTAGAGACTCCGAGGGTGACTTTAAAATCTGCAGGAGCCCAGGCATTTATGTTCTTGGCCCCGACCCTCTGGAATTCTCTACCCCGTTGGGTTAAGGAGTGCATGACTGTGGGGGAATTCAAACAGGCCCTAAAAACATTGCAATGGATAAGGCATACAGTGAAGATGTTGGCTGACATGTTTGTATTTATTGAATGTGATGATGTTTTTATATGTTTTAATTGCTCTGATTGTTATGCACCTTGGTTTTGAAAGGCGCATTATAAATAAAGAATCATTATTATTATTAACAAGACCTCCAAAAATTGTAAAGATGATCAAATCTGTGACAGCTGAAATTCAGCACATGAAGTGCAAAGTGGTGCATCTCAGTAAAGGGAACCCAGGGACAGAATATTGACGTAATGGGGTTAAACTGAACACCTTTCAGGAAAAGAAGGACCAAGGGATCATTATTATGGACACCATGATGCAGATGAGGTAATGTGCTAAAGCATACAGCAGGGTGAACAAAATGTTGGGGTGTATAGGCAAGGGGATTAATAGCAGGAATAGGGAAGCGAGTGATCATCTCCCGCTACAGATCCCTAGTTAGACCACACCTAGAGTACTGTGTTCTGTTTTGGAGACCGCACTTGAATATTGATATGGACAGGTTGGAATCGGTGTAGAGGATTGGGACAAAAAGGACTTCCCTATGAGGAACGGCTAGCAGCATTGCATATGTACTCACTGGAATTCAGGAAGGAGAGAGGCGACATGATAGAAACATTAAAGCTCCTAAAAGGCATAAACAAAGTGCTTGACACTGAGGAACTGTTCCATAGTGTCACCAGCATAACAACTGGAGGGCATGAATAGAAGCTGGGGGGAGGAGTTTCAGGAGGGATATAAGGAAATACTACTTCGAAGAAAGAGTAGTACAGCCATGGAATAGTCTGCCAGCGGAGGTGGTGGGGGCAGAGACTTTGACAAGTTTCAAGCATAGTTGGCACAAAGCTAGAGCACAACTTTGAGATGATAAAGCAAGTATACAGTAATTTAGGGTGGGGGTAGCCCCTCCAGGACAATTGTTAAGTCCTGGACAACTCATAGGCAGACTTGATGGACCCTGGGTTTCCTTCTGCTGCCATTTTTCTATGTTCAGTTTAACTGAAACTGTAATGGGCTGAATCAAGACATTGGATTTATGACACACTATGGAAAAATCTAATACTGTGTGACATTGTATGCAAATATGTTTTTTTTCTGTGACCCCCACACATTAGGCAGCTCAGGTCCTCTTGTGTTCCTGTCAGGATAACTTTCAAAAAATTAGAACTCAGAAAAATTCCATGACATTTTATAGTACAAGTTAACGAGACTATAAATGAACAGTTTCAAAAGCTTTCAAGAATTGTAAGAGCAACGGTTGCCAGCAATTGATGTTTAAAGAACAACTCTCTAGTATGAATAAAAAGCTGGAAAACACTAGAGTTACACCAATTATGTTTTAACGTTATTGTTTTCTAGTTATTTGTTATTTATTTACACCAATTATGTTTTAACGATATTGTTTTCTAGTTATTTGTTATTTTTTTGCTGTGTAGCAGAGCTATGCTGCTGTCTTGCTATTACACAGAGAAAGAAGGGAGCTGTGGAAGCACAGCCGTATACCTAGATTGTATCCTTCCACAGTGGAGCTGAACCATATGCGGTCCTCTGCATTCGCCACAGTGTTGTTCCTTCATGCCTCTCCCTCTCCCCTCGGCCGTTGTATTATTTTCTTGTACTGTTGGCTGGCAGCGCACGGGCCCTCAACATTTACTGAAGAGACAGAGCAACACTGGATTCTGCATGATGATAACATGCCCTCTGGACTCGTAAAACTGTTACAGACAGCAATTACACTACAGAAATGCTGATGCCATACTCCTCCTGATGTCTGTAAAGGATGCCTGACTCAAAAGACAACATTCTTCTGCAACTGACAACCAGCTCTCCCCCACTACCTTCCCTCCTTGGCTGGTTACCTTACAAATTCCTGAAAAGATGTTAAGAGAAACAGTTTATTTTTTTAAGTAAAACCTTACTTGTTCCCCTGTGCACTGTAGATCCACACATGACTCAAAACATAGCAACATTCTTCAGTGAATGGTGACCGGCTCACCTTCCCACACACACACCTTTCTTCCTTGCCCCGTGACCTTACAAATTCCTGAAAAGTCATTAAGAGAAACAGTTGATGACCTGCTCGCCTTCCCACCCTTTCCTCCTCAGCCAGTCGCAAAAGTCATTAAGAGAAACAGTTAATTTTTTAAAAAGTAAAACCCTACATTTTCCCTGTGTCCTGTTGGTCCACAGCCTACAGCACCCTCTTGCTTACCTGTGCACCTTGGAATGCTTATTCATGATGTATTTCCCACCCCCAATTTTCAGAGCTCTTGGGGTGCTGTAGGAACAGATTCCTTGAAGGACTAGTACACTGCATGTGAAATGGGTGCACTGAGGCACCTGATGACTTTTCCTGTGCTCCCCAGCCATGATACAATTCAGGAGAGGGTAGGAGAGTGAAGACGGACAGCTGCCAGTCAGAAAAGAAACAATGCTTGCAGAGGTTGGTGGCACTGCTGGGCCACATGAACAGGGCCACAGGTAAGCTAAGCTCCACTGGGGGTGGAGGATTTATGCTAAGCAAGAGCATAGGTGTGGACCGGGGACATCAGAGAAAAGTAAAGGTTTACTACTAAAAAAATAAAATCATTAAGAAAACTGTATTTTTTTTGTTTAGTAGTAAAATGGGTTCTGTTTTACATTTGGTTAACATGAGACACAAATGCCAACCCTAGCAAGAACACTTTGGATGTCACCTTTTCCCAATGTTGGTATACAGGGGAGAGTAAAAGACCCTCAGACACCACCATGTCAACTTATAAGCAAACTCTGGGCAGAGCCACTATGGGTGCTAATGCAGTTCCTTGATAAGAACCATTTCATAGATTTTCTTTTTCTTCAGTATCGGCAGTCGGCATGTGTCAAGTTTTGAAATGCTGATATCACTTACCCCATCTACATGTTGACATGCACTGACTTCCCGATACTGAAACTGATACTGTGACATGGTCCTTATCAAGTGACTGCATTAGCAGACGTAGTGTCTCTGACCAGAACTTGCTTTAAGTTTTCCTTACTGTTGGTTTACTAAATATTTCAGATAATACAGCATTTATTTCTCTGAGTCTTTCAAAATGTATGACTCTCCCCTGCTAACCACACAATTGCTGTTTGTGACATTACAGTCTGTTGTCATGGTGAGCACTATGATGTCATAAACAAAGGCACTGTGAGGTTAATAAGGGAGAAGCAAATGTTTTTATACAGACTTTTTAGATATACTACAAAGATGCGCTGAAAATCATAGATAGCAACACTGACAATAAAAAAGTGTCTTCTCTAGTAAATTGAAATAGCTGAACTATCTTACTTGTGAAAGTACATGCTAAAGTGCAGAATTACTCTTTAGATATTTGCTTATAGAGCATGCCTTGCAGACAAGAGCTAGACACAACCCATATTGTCAAGCCCCCAGTTTTATTTCTAGGGCCTAGTTTATTTTATTTAGTTTTTGTCTGCTGGGTAGGATACACCAGATGAGTAAATGCCTATTTTCAGGTATGACCTGGGAGAGTACATCAGGAATCAATAACACAGGAAAAATACATAATTGAGATAGAGCCAGGGTTGGCTAGCAATGATAAACAATGTAGTCATGAAACAGGCATAGCCTAGATTGCAGAAATATACAACCAAAGAATACATAAATAAGTATAAAGCCTTCCAGGCTTGGAATAAACTTAAAGTTAGAAATGGCAGAGGGAAATTAATCCGTAATACAGCAGTGTGATCAAGGTACTTTGCCATGGAACAGAAAGAGATCTTGTGAGATACTCTGCACAGCAACATAATGACAACCCCAACATATGCCTACAGAGGCATCTTTGAAGAGCATGTTGATGAGAAATGAATTTCAAGAGGAAGGGGCATCCAGTATTTTGGGGCAAAGACAGAGAAGGCCTGTACCCACATCTTAGATGAGCATTTTGAAACATGTAAAAGGGCTGCATCAGCAGATCTAACAGACTAGGCTTGTCAAGGAGAAAGGGAGAGGGGTATGGGTGGAGCAGGAGATCTTAATAACTTGTCAATAAAGAGCAGGATTGTTCCACAGAGGGAGAGAGTCATCCCAGAGAAGCACAGAGGGAGCAGTGGTGCATGAGGCATGGGGAGAATGGGGAGATGTGACAGATGTTGTAGAACACCTCACACTTATTAAGGGTTACTTTGGAGGCATGAGAATAAATAAAGTACTTAACAGTGGGTTAGTTGTATTCTAGAGAAAGAACATCATTCGGTTTGTATAAATTCAGGCATCCCCTCTCTGGAATAAAACTACCCCATGCTTACACAGCAAGAAGCGATCAAAGTAAAAGGGGTCACTCACCTTCTCTCTGCTTCCACTTTAGGATATGGGGATCGACTGTCAGGCAGTTCTTTTGGAGGAAAGCTAATTTAATGAACCCCCAAATTTATACATGTCGACAGATGTTTTCTCTATCTCTCTGTCTGGAATACAACTACAACACTCTTAACCAGCCAGAAGCAATCAGAGTGAAAATGATTCACTCCCCATAGAGATAGCAACCTTCTCTGGAGAGGGAAAATCTGTAATGACTATGTCAACATCTCTGGCTAGTAATGATGACTCAGTCACTGTTGATGTCCTCATGATGTATGTTTTAATATAAAGTACAGTGATTTGCAAATGTCATGATTAGTTTATTTTTATAACTGGAATAGTGCAGTCCTGCTTCTTGCGAAGTTAAGCACATTTACTACAACTGTGTTTATTCACCTTCAAAGTCCAAAAGTGTTAAACAAAGACTGTGTCTCACTAATTTGTAGCGAAACTTGCTTGGTTGTAAATTATTGTTGTTGTTTTTTTTAACCTGAATATTAACATGCAGGAGGCTGAAGATATTTACACTGCGTAGTAGACAGAAGAAAGCTTGAGGTCCTTTATGTCTGTCTTCCCATATTAGTAGGTCCAATATAGCCCCCCTACCCATTTAGTAGATATTTGCCTGATTTGTATTTAAATATATCTATATTACTGCTTTCTATCATCTGGATGAGTATTCCACAACCTTCCCATCCACTGTGAGAAGGTATGTAGCTTCTTATTCTTTGTAGTGTGTTCTACCATAATTTATTTTTTGTATGATCTAAGGCTGACAGGTTTATTATGAATCTCCAATCCCATTTCCCTTTTCAGTTCAATACTGTATCATTCATTATTTTAAACATCATTAAGAGGTCTCCTCTCACACACCTTTGTTCCAGTTGATGCATCCCTAGACTTTTTTTATTGTTGTTAAAAGAGAACAATTGTGCTCATTTTGAAAAACATCCCTAAGCTCCCCACTGGTGCCTTACCACAATTAGACTTAAACAGTCCATGTTTAGAAGTTTTTCTGCTTGCTGTACTTGAAGTGGAAGAGATTGTAACTACTGCCTTGGAGGAGCCAGCCACCAGCTACTTTTCCTTTTCTGGTCTCCATTTCCTGAAGTCCCACTCTGCCACACACTCCGAGGTTTTGTGGCATTGTTTAAAAATGGTTTATGTAACAATAGTAAGAACACATAAAAGGAAGGGTGAAAAGGACTTAAAAGGAAGGGTGGGTGGGAGGACAATGAACAGAAACAGGTCAATAGCTGTCAGGGGATGCTTAACAGGATAGTTTAGATGTTACTTTAATGAACATTTAGACTAGCCGAGGGAGGTGGCAAAAGAAATCGGGGAGGCAGTAACTGCCTCCCCACAGGATAAAGTAGAAAGTAGAGAGAACCCATGGGGAATGGAATCCTTCTGGGTAGAAATTAATTCAGAATGAAGGGTGGTAGAAATGAAGTGGGCTGGGAATGAAAGCATTAAAAAAGAAGGGGAGAAGTTGAGAGGACAAGAAGGAAAGAACGGGATACCATGCAGAGTGGTAATAAATCTGGTAGGCCATGTGTTCAAATGCTAGAAGTCTAGAAAATAAGATTCCAGACAGAGAGGCCATAATGGCAGAGGTCAGTCTGCATATTGTGGCCATTTCTGAGTCATGGTGCACTGAAAACCATGACTGGGACATGGTCATACCAGGCTATACTCTGTTTACTCTGTTCAGGTTCTGGTAATAAATCTGGAAGGCCATGTGTTCAAATGCTAGAAGTCTAGAAAATAAGATTCCAGACAGAGAGGCCATAATGGCAGAGGTCAGTCTGGATATTGTGGCCATTTCTGAGTCATGGTGCACTGAAAACCATGACTGGGACATGGTCATACCAGGCTATACTCCGTTTACTCTGTTCAGGAAGGACAGGGTAAGGAAGAAAGAAGGGGGTGTGGTGCTTTATATGAGAGAGAGGTTTAAAAGCAACAGAGACACAGGAATACAGAGGGGAGTGGGGGTACTGTGGGTCACCCTAGAGACAGGAAATGGAGCCTCTATTCGCAGTGGCACACTTTACAGACCTCCAGCACAGGGGAGGAGTTAGATAAGATACTGGTGGAAGCTATTGTCAAGATGGCAGACAAAGGGGCAGTGATGCTAATGGGAGACGTCAACCTGCTAGTCGTAGACTGGAACCTCCCAGCAGCAGCTTCAGCTAGCAACATGGGCATCCTGGACTCCCTGTAGGGGGCATTCCTCAGGCAACTAGTCAGTGAACCCACTTGTGATGGGGCACTACTGGACCTGGTACTCACTAACAGGGACAATGTTGCAGATGTCATGGTAGCAGGCCACCTAGGGATCAACAATCACTGTACAGTGTGGTGCAAAAGAAGCATGGCTGCACAACTGAACCACACAAGAGTGAGCAACTGGGACTTCAGACGGGCAGATTTTAAAAAGACGGGTGAATGCCTCAAGAATGATCTGGTAAGGGGCGACAACCTGGGTGGGGTGGAGGAACAGTGAGTGGAGCTTAAAAGGTCTGTAGGGAAGGCAAAAAACCTCTGCATCAAGCAAGTGAGCAAAAGGAAGAGGAAAAGGAGACCACTATGGTTCTTGAAGGAGGTGGTTGAAAATGTAAAGGCTAAAAGGGTAGCATTCAGAAGGTATGAGGAGATGCAGAGGAAGGAGGATAGGGAGGTGTGTCAGGGAAACAGAGGAAAGCAGTGAGAGTAGTAAGGAGCAAGAAGGCACAAATGGAAGAGAGAATAGCCCAGGCAGTGATGAAGGAGAGCAAGACATCTTTTAGGTATGTAAGTGAAAGGAGGAAGACCAGGGGTGGGATAATAAGGTTAAAAAGGGAAGGGGGAACTGTGCAGATGGGGACATGGAAAAGACAGACATCCTATTGTTCAGTGTTCATAGAGGAAGGAGAAGGGTGGGTGGCGGACCACAAAAAAAAAAGGAGCATTGGAGGGAGGGATGTAGACACTAGTCCATTTTCAGAGGAGAGTGTCCTGAAGGGACTCACTAATCTAAAAGTTGACAAATCAATGGGGATAGATGGGGTGCATCCAAAGGTATTGAGGTAGCTCAGGAAGGTACTTGGTGCATCTTTGACAGTTGTATTCAACTGCTCTTTGGAAACAAGAGTGGTTTCAGAAGACTGGAGGAGGGCAGATTTAGTCCCACTTCACAAAAGTGGTAGCAGGAAAGAGGCTGGCAAGTACAGTACAGCCAACCTGACATCAGTGGTGAGAAAGTTAATGAAGTCGCAGCTGAAGGAAAAGGCTTGTGGAGCATTTTTAAGCCAGTGTGTTACAAGACCTGAGGCAGCATGGATTGGGCTGCAAGCCCCATGCACTCCGTGTTTGGTGCTCCCAGGGCTTGTGCAGTCCAACACATAGGAGAATCGAGCCCCACATGTCCAGAAGGATACAGACAGAGTGGAGGTGGTCCAGAGAAGGACAACTTAAAGGGTGTAAGGTCTGCATCAGAAGCCTTTGAGGAGATAATTAAGGACCTAAGTATGCACACCCTGGATGAGAGGAGGGAGGGATATGATAGAGACCTTTAAATCCCTCACAGGGGTAATAATGTAAGAGAGGGAAGTATTTTTCAGAAAAAAAGGAGCTCAAGGACATGGGGCATGATAACAAGCTGGAGGTGGGGTAGATTAAGGAGAGATGTAATGAAGTACTTCTTATCACATGACTGAATAAAACTTAATTCTGATTGGCTATTACTTGTTGGTAGATGGCACTACTACCAACTAGCAAGAACAAGTGACAGCTATGGTGTCTAATCACATAAGTGCAGTATCATTGTGCCACAGATTCACAGAATTAAAAATCATTGGCCTTGTTTTTCCCCAACTGGAATGTGAACTTGAACCACAGCTGACTATGGCATGCAGGCACTGGTACACTTGCTCATTATCAAATTCTTTAGTTTTCAACTAGCATCAGATATGAGGATTTATTTATTGAAAGAATTAAGTGCCCTGAGCTTAACAAGGCTGATCTGAAATGAAACCAAGGGTTTTAACATCGTTAAGTCAGACTTAGAAAAGTAAAGTCATTACATTGTGCATGTCAAGAGTCAAAGCTTTTACTTTTCAAAGCCTGCTTTAACCATGTTAAAATATTCATTTTCATTTTGATCAACTTTGCTAAGCTCAGGGCACTACATTCTTTCAATAAATCATCAATTCTGAAACTGCACTAGCTGAAACATGATATCATTGTGAGTCCTCCTCCTTCCAGTGCTGTGTGGCTCCACCCCCCTCCATGTATGTAGACACCAGGCTGCTGCCCCTCGTGCAACCAAAAATCAGTGACACTTGGTTGCTCAATCCCCAGTGTCACCCATGACTCATGACATATATTGTTATTGCCATTGTGAGTCCTCCCTCCAATGTTGTGTGGCCCCCAACCCCCATCAAGTATACAGACATCGGGGTATCTACCTCCGATGCTGCCAAACATCTGTGACACTGGGGTACCCAATCCCCTGTGTCATCCTGCACATGGCCCCCCATAGTCTGTATAGATATATATATATGTATATATATATATATATATATATATATACCCCAACCCCCAACTCAGCACCCACCACCCTACACCACCCTACACTCGCACGCACCCTCACTCACCTGAACATGTCCCATGATGTAGATCTACTCTCCGATCAAAGACACATCTTACTGCTGGAAGTGGCGACTGCAATATTTGAAAATAAGGCAGGTCAGGCTCAATGTATTCCAGTGGGGTTTTAACTTTTATTCATATTTTTTTCATTTTTGCACATTTTTACACCAAATTTTCAACATGGCCTTTTTGGGACCACACCTCAAGAACAAGGGTGGTGAAAGTATACAATGTCCTCTGTGGCTGCTGTGTGAAATCACCTTTTGGGTGGGATTTGAAAATTATCGACAACATTGTTCATGAAGTGGGGTCCCAAGAAGGCTATGTTGAAAATTTGGATTCCATGTCACAAGAGTGAACCATTTTGCACAACTCGCAAAACAGTGAGTCAACCCTACCAAACATCAATAGGGCACATAACACTACAAGCTGAACACAAAGTTGGTGCACACAGAAAATAACGTTTAAGGTGGGGGCTATGCCCCCGCTCCCCCTGTATTTATATAATCACCTCGGGCATGGGGGCAGACACTGTACGAAAGAAGAGGGACTGCAGATGGCAAAAAAAACAAAACAAATGCAAAACACAAACCTGCATGCAGTCCCGAACCTGGGACCACCAGCTTTGCAGATGGCATCCCTACCCGCTATGCTAGGCGTGTAGGTCACCGGCATCATGCTCCATGTCCAGATTTATCCCATCCCTCTTCCATATGGTGATACTATTTGACCAAACACTAAACTACTTTGATGTTTAAAACACTTTTTTTGTGCCTGCTACTTTATTTTCTTAAACATTGCCGAACAGTAAGTGCAATAAGACACTCCAGGGTGTCAGTGGTAGAGTGATCACTGCTCTTCCTGGGGTAATAAAGCAATCGGCCTGTGTACCCATGCCTCATTACATCCCTGGGCATGCAGTGATCACACTATCACCCACACCCTGTCACGTCTTATTGCTTACTTCACAGAAAGAGTAGTGAATTCCTGAAACAGTCTTCCAGCGGAAGTGGTGGTGATGAAAACAGTGGTGGGGTTCAAGAATAAATTGGATAGGCATAAGGGAATCTTAGGGAAAAGAAAGGGGGGTGAATGGGCCGGATATCAAGTAGTATCTACGGTGATACTATAGGCAGGGAAAAATGGGCAGACCTGGTGAGCCAAAGAGTCCTTATCAGCCCATAAATTCTGTTTCTGTGTTTCTATTTGCTAAGCTATTCATATACGAGGCTGAATGGATGCCATGATGCGTTAATTTGAAAGGTATCCTGACAGGAACATAGGATAGCAGTGACCTGAGATACACTAGGGCTGGGATATTCAGACTGCGCCAGGCTGTGGCACAAGCCTGGGCGCAGCGCAACTGGGATGTGCCAGGGCAGTGACAGGGTGATATTCAATGGTGCTGCACCATGTCTCAGCACCATTGAATATAGCACTGTAGCCACCCGCATTGCACATGGCGCAGTGGCACTGCACCAGCACAAGTGGCCAGAGAGGAGCAGGAGGATGCACTAGCTCAAGTGCCATTGTGCTAGGCGCAGCAACCGTGATATTCAGTGGTGGACATGCAAATGGGGCCATAATGCATGCAAGGTGCAAATGGGGCCATTAGCTTGTCATTATGGACCCATTTGCATGCAGGTGTGTCAATCCCCGGTGACTTGCTCCTGGCGCCCTGCCAGGCTGCAGCCATCGGGGACCAAACACTGAACTTGAACAATAGCATCATAAACTGCGTTCTGTGTATTCAATGTCAGTAGATTAGAATCAACTTTCCAAAGAATAAGTTGTTGAAACATCTCCTTAACAACTTGAGGAACAATTTCTAACCTAGAAAACATTCTAGTATTTTTATGTCCCCATGCCCTCAAACAAGGCGTAAGCCATTCCATCAGTAAAGTAATCCAGTTCTTACAATGAGGTTGATTAAACTCTAAAACATTGAAATGAAGGAAAATACTAAAGTAAAAAGCAATGGGATTGAGCATATCCAAACCTCCCTGTTTTATAGTCCGATAAGTAATATGCCTCTTAACCAGGTTCAATCTGCTGCCCCATAAGGCCCTAAAAACAAACTATACAATTTAGTATACAAAACCTTCAGCGGGGATAAATATAACTAACATAAAGAAAAAGGGGAACAATCAGTCTTTAACAACAAGATCCGCTTCACGCGACAAAGGCCCGTGACCTCAACAGAGATCAGTGACCCTTCGGGTTATTGCTAGTTTTTCTCCCGCTTACAAATGCCGAGTATCAGAACCAAACTGCAGCCCCAAAATAGTAACCGGATCCATGGATACTAAAATACCTGCATATTGAACAATTCTAGGAGCATCTGAGGAAACTGATAACCAGAGCATTTAGCCATATTATACTGGAGCCAGAGGCATTGGAAAATCAGCAAGCTGTTCATGAATAACGGTTTATTTGTACATTCTTTCACCAAAAGAACTAAGTCATCAGCATAAGCAAGTATTTTCAAAGGAGGAAGGGTATGAACTAAAGATATGCCCAGTATCCGAGAATCATTAAAGATGCAGCGTAAAAGGGGATCTATGCTAAAAACATACAACAAGGGACTCAAAGGGCAGCCTTGTTTTACACCCCGTCAGAGACCTATCCTATCCCCTTTCCAGCCATTAACTTTTGGTACTACGGTAGCATTACAATACAATTTCTGAAGCCAAGAAATAAAGTCAGCAGGTATCCCATAGCGACCCAAGACCAAAAATAAGTAGTCCTGGGAAATTGAATCAAAGGCCTTACGCTGATCCAGACTAATCACCAAACCAGAGATGCACCGTTTCTGACCTCTATAAAACAATTCCCAAAGCAAAATCAGATTATCATGAATACTACGATGGGGAACACTACAACCCTGTACAGAACTAATAAGAGTACAAGCACAGTGCGACAACCTAAGGGACAAAATCTTACTCAAAAACTTGATATCACAGTTCAACAAACAGATAGGCCTCCAGTTGAGTAGTGACCTTTTATCATCCTTTTTATATAAGAGAACCAAATCTGCTTCCACCAACTATTCAGGTATGGTAGGGGAACATAAAAGAACATTAAATAAATCACATAATACTGGAGCCAAACGATCACAAAAAGTGTGGAAAAACTCTGCTGGAAACCCATCAGGTCCTGGAGAATAGTTAGTTTTAGCAGATTTGATAACAGCTCGAACCTCATCTATAGTAATAGGAGCTACAAGCTGCTGTACCTGTTCTGGCAAAAGAGTTTGGGGTGCTTTCTGTGCAACATAAGAATGCGAACAACACATCTGAGGTGGAGATCCAAAAGTATCCTTAACATATGTAGAAACAAGATGCAGAATAGAAGCCTTATCACTACACACCTTCCCATCAGCATCTCTTAATTCCTCCATACATTTTCTTTGACAGATAACCTTATGATCTTTGAAAGGGCTAAACGTTTGTTTTGCACCTACCGTACCAAACCGTAATTCATGCTTAAGGGTTTTCATTCTATCATATTGAAACCGATACATAGCAGATTTAGCCTGTTGAATCTAGAAGCTAAAATCCTGACCAGCAGAATCAGCAAGGGAAATCAATCTATGGTAATGTTTCCTACACTGCGAATAACGTAAATAATCAGTTCTATGGTGCAACCCCGCAGTTCGTTGAAAAAACGTTTTCAATTCTATCTTGGTCTCCCTCCACCAATCAACCAAAGAATAATACATACAAGACACAGAAAGCCGGGCAGCCCAGAAAGATTTGCAAGCATCAATAAGATGGGCTTGATTCAATAAAGAAACATTCAACTTCCAGGATAATTTTTCAAAAGAGAGAATCTCACCCCACTGGCATTCCAAATACACAGCTGAATGGTCAGTGAAGGCTAAATCAACAATACCAGAATGAGTAACATGTAATGAGTTGGAAACCCAAAGATAATCAATCCGAGTACATAACAGACCTTTACGAAAAGTAAAGCCTCCAGTAGCATGAAACAAACTGTAAGAATCCACTAAATGGGTGGTAGTAACAATATCTTTTAAAGCATTAGAGTCACAGAACATTTTTTCCATCTGCAGACCCCTGTCACCCTTTTGAACACGACAATTGAAATCCCCACCCCAAATGATCATTCGAGCTGTGCAAAGAAATGGCTGAACCTTCCTAAAAAGGTCCACTCTAGAGGCTTTGCTCTGAGGTGCATAAATATTAATAACACGCAATCTCCAAGTCTTATAAGAGATGTCCAAAATCATAGCCCTTCCAGGGTCTAAATCAATCATACGAGAAACTTTTAGATCAGGATTGGTAAACAAAATACCCAAACCATCACATTTATTGGGTCCTAACGACCAAAATGTGGGTCCCAAAGTCCAAGTAGAGGAACATTGCGCTATTTCCTTAAACATCTTGATTCTAGTATCTTGCAGAAGAATCAAATCAGATCAAAAAGGTTGCAATTCTGAGAAGATTAAATCCCTCCGCAATCCACTCTTCATACTATTAACAATCAGTGAGAAAACACGAAAAGCACCCATAAAGTAAAGGAAAAACCACTGAAGAAAAAACTGCACAAATCGCATCAACGTTGTGAGCGAGTCTTCCATTTTAGCTTTCCAGAGCCACCATCTTCCAGTCCTGAAGAAGCACCTACAGAAGAGGCCACAGAAGAGGAATCCGAGACCTAATCCTCATCATCCTCCTCAGTACCCACAGACTGCCGTTGTCATCGCAACACATCAAATTTATTTGACTGCAAAAGTTTTTTCTTTGTCCCAACTTTCCATTCCTTTCCTCTAGGGCTCGGAATCTCACTCTTCTCCCGCTGTTGTTTCTTATAAGAAACAGTTTGGAATGATTGATCTATTTCCAATACCTGGGGGGGGGCATAACAGTAGCATCTGAAAAAGGAGCTTCAGAAAGGAGGGAAGGAATCAGAGGGTCTGGCTCCACCTCCACAAGCATATCCCTAGGTGGGGAACCAGGGTCCTTGGGAGTTATAGATGGATGTTCCTGAGGGCCCACCAGGTCAGGGACAACCACTACCATTGGGGACTCAGAAGGCAATATCACCGCTGCATCGGATGTACTGCCTGAAACAAAAGCAGGATGACAGTCTGCCTGTAAACCTGACTCTGTCTGAAGAACAGACACAGGAGCCAGGGGCTCAGGGTTAGGTAAAAGATCCCACATCCTCTTCTCAGAGGCCTTGGCACAACTCTTTTTCTGGGCCTGCGTAATAAGGGTATCATGAGATTGGACATCCACAGAATTATGGGAGGACCAGAGACCCTTAACATAAGAGTGGCCTTTTTCATCACAAAAATTGCAACAAAATAAATGTAAACAGGTGGCAGCTAAGTGACCAGTCTCCAGACAATGAGTACATTTCAAAGAGTCACAAGCATTACTGAGATGCAATCTGGAGCCACACCTGTGACAGGATTTAGGCTGCCCTGGACAGAACAGAGAACCCTATCCTTCCCCACCAAAAAAAACAGCTAGGCAGATGAGAAACACCAGAGTTAGTCATAGATAATTTACACTTGATTTTCCAACCACCAGTCCAGAATTGTTCAGAATCCCTAATAGGAACTGGATGCTCCAAAACTTCACAACGTTTTTTCAACCAAAACAAAATATCAGCTAATTCCACTCCTTCATTTCGAAACAAAACAGTAATAGTACGTACAGTGGGTTTAGTAAGCGGAATAGCCAAAAAAGCAGTCCAAAGAGGAGTGTCTTTAAGGAATTATATTTTACCCAAAATCGATCTAAAGCTTCCAGAGTCTTGAAGCTAATGTCATAATTATTACCATCGGCATGGATTAAAGTGAAAACCTCAGACGCATTGAACTTTAATGAGTCCTTCAAAAGATGCCTCCCAATACACCCTGTCCGGGGGGTCCAACAAACCACCCTTATAGAGCAGCCAGACACCATTGCATCGAGAAGCAGGTTCCTTAAAAGCTAGTTTAAATAAATCAGCCACCAGAAAAGCAGGAGCAGATACCTTGGCTCCGACAGTAGTGTTTAAAGGAGCAGACCAAACACCCATAGCTGCCATGCCCCCTATCCAGGAAACAGCCGGCCGGTCCTGGCCTGGAGTAACACTATGCACAGGAGCAGGCTCTGAAGCATACACAGAAGGAGGCCCAGAAACAGTCCCAGAAACACAAACTGGGGATGAAACAGCCGGAGGCAAAGGAGATTTGCTTACCTCCCCACATGCTGCAGCCAACAAAGGCTGCTGTAAAAGTACAGGACCAACAGATAAAGAACCAGAGTCCTGTAAAATCTTCCCAGTATCCGTGATAATCAGAGAAGCATAATCCTTCACAGCCGCATCAGCTGGATCAGGGGACCAACCACCCTCGGTGGGGATCCAACCCGCAGCCCATAAGACAGGTGCAGTATCCATAGCAGCATCTACAGCAGTAGTAACATGACCAGTCTCAGTAAAAATGCCCCCTTTATGGAGCATACCCAAATGCCTCCCCAATTTCCCAAGCAGAGACATACCTGTCCCAGGAGCACCAGTGCTGAGTACAGCAGAATCGCAGTGTACTGCTCCTGTAGTCGTTGGCAAAGGCAATACCAGCGCAGCGGTCGCACATCTGGGTCCTACTGCCATAGCAACGCTGACTCTATCCTGTGGCAGTGGCAGAACATTCAAAGGCAAAGAATCTGTAGAATCTGAAAAGCAGGCAGAATCCAAAGTTTCAGATGGCTTCTCACCAGACAAAACGGCAGGACACAGTGAAGTACGAAGCTCAGCAGAGTCAGAAAACAAATTAGATGGACCTTCCAGAGCAGACAAAGCAGGCGAAAAAAAGAACAAAGCATTAACGTGGGTCTCTAGCTAAGGCGAGGTCGGGGAGGAGACCTGCACCCCTACCTCCCGAACGTCTTCCTCCAACGACAACCCAGGGTGAAATGGCCAGCAAGCTCACTGACAGCAACTCCCCCTACAGCAGAGTAGGAGAATTTCTCCGATGTCCTGGCCAAATTTCCCTCATTCACTAATAATACCACCAACAGCTTAATCTGGTTCAAGGTCAGTTCGCATTCATCTGTATCCCTTCCCCCGGTCGTGCCTGAAAATAGGCAGGATTTGTCTAGTGCACTTACCCGGTCAACAAAAACTAAATAAAAATAAAATATGCCGATGATACCCAGCTCTACCTGTCTTTTGCTCCCAACCAGGAAGGAGCAGTCTCGGTATTTAATAACTGCCTCGATGAAATCCAAGATTGTATGAAGTCCAGTTGGTTGAAGCTGAACCCAGGGAAGACAGAGGTGATGGTTTTGGATCCAGGCCACCGGATAGGTGGGCTAGAAGCAGGCTGCTCCTTAGGATTGTTCCTGGGAGATGCTGAGCTCCAAGCCTCTGAACAGGTGTGAGACCCGGGGGTGTTGTTAGATGCAGGACTGACACTTTGAGTGCAGGTGTTGGCCATCGTAAAGGCATCTTTTTACCACCTAAGAAACATCTCCAGGACCAAGCACCTTGTTCTGTCCGTCGATCTGCCTACGTTGATTCATGCCTTTGTGACCACACGCTAAGATTACTGCAACTCGCTTTACTTTGGGCTACGGGGTTAATATCCATTGCTTGCAGCTGGTGCAGAACTGAACAGACTGGTATTGATGGGGATTTGAGATCTTCCCATATTACACCGGTGTTGTGGGAACTGCACTGGCTGACGGTCCAGTGGCGGATCTCCTTCAAAGTCGGGTTACTGACATACAAGCACTACGGACTGGGCCCTGACTGCCTAAAGAGCTCCTGACACCTAATCACCCTGGCGACCCGCCCGGCTCAGCCAGCGAAGGTTACTAGAGACTCCGAGGGTGACTTTAAAATCTATGTAACCCTAGCATTTATGTTCTGGCACCGACCTCTGAATTCTCAACCCGTCGGGTGAAGGAGTGCATGACTGGGGGATTCAACCAGGCCCTAAAACATTGCTATGGAATAAGGCATACAGTGAAGATGTTGGCTGACATATGTTTGTATTTATTGAATGTGATGATGTTTTATATGTTTTAATTGCTTTGATTGTTATGCGCCTTGGTTTTGAAAAGCGATTATAAATAAAGAATATTATTATTATTAACAAGACCTCCAAAATTGTAAAGATGATCAAATCTGTGACAGCTGAAATTCAACACAAAAGTGCAAAGTGGTGCATCTCAGTAAAGGAACCCAGGGACAGAATATTGACGAATGGGGTTAAACTGAACACCTTTCAGGAAAAGAAGGACCAAGGGATCATTATTATGGACACCATGAAGCAGATGAGGTAATGTGCTAAAGCATACAGTAGGGTGAATAGGCAAGGGGATTAATAGCAGGAAGAGGGAAGTGATCAACTCCCGCTACAGATCCCTAGTTAAACCACACCTAGAGTACTGTGTTCCATTTTAGAGACTGCACTTGAATATTGATATGGACAGGTTGGAATTGGTGCAGAGGAGTGGGACAAAGAGGACTTCCCTATGAGGAACGGCTAGCAGCATTGAATATGTACTCACTGGAATTCAGGAAGGAGAGAGGCGATATGACAGAAACATTCAAGTTCCTAAAAGGCATAAACAAAGTGCTTGACACTGAGGAACTGTTCCATAGTGTCACCAGCAAACAACTGGAGGGCATGAATAGAAGCTGGGGAGGAGTTTCAGGAGGGATATAAGGAAATACTATTCAAGAAAGAGTAGTACAGCCATGGAATAGTCTGCCAGCGGAGGTGGTGGGGGCACAGACTTTGACAAGTTTCAAGCATAGGTGGGACAAAGCTAGAGCACAACTTTGAAATGATAAAGCAAGTATTTAATAATTTAGGGTGGGGTAGCCCTCCAGGACAATTGCTAAGTCCTGGACATCTCATAGGCAGACTTGATGGACCCTGGGTTTCCTTCTGCTGCCATTTTTCTATGTTCAGTTTAACTGAAACTGTAATGGGCTGAATCAAGACATTGTATTTATGACACACTATGGAAAAATAAATACTGTATAACATTGTATGCAAATATGCTTTTTTTTTCTTTCTGTGACCCCCCCCCCCCACACACACACACACATTAAGCATCTCAGGTCCTCTTAACGTTCCTGTCAGGATAACTTTCAAAAAATTAGAACTCAGAAAAATTCCATGACATTTTATAGTACAAGTTAACGAGACTATAAATGAACAGCTTCAAAAGCTTTCAAGAATTGTAAGAGCAACAGTTGCCAGCAATTGATAAGTTTAAAGAACAACTCTCTAGTATGAATAAAAAGCTGGAAAACACTAGAGTTACACCAATTATGTTTTAACGTTATTGTTTTCTAGTTATTTGTTATTTATTTACACCAATTATGTTTTAACATTATTGTTTTCTAGTTATTTGTTATTTTTTTGCTGCGTAGCAGAGCTATGATGCTGTCTTGCTATTACACAGAGAAAGAAGGGAGCTGTGGAAGCACAGGATCGATACCTAGATTGTGTCCTTCCACAGTGGAGCTGAACCATATGCGGTCCTCTGCATTCGCCACAGTGTTGTTCGCTTCGTGCCTCTCCTCCCTCGGCCGTTGTATTATTTTCTTGTACTGTTATTGGCAGCGCACTGGCCCTCATCATTTACTGAAGAGACAGAGCAACACTGGATTCAGCATGATGATAACATGCCCTGGACTCCTAAAACTGTTACAGACAGCAATTACACTACAGAAATGCTGATGCCATACTCCTCCTGATGTCTGTAAAGGATGCCTGACTCAAAAGACAACATTCTTCTGCAACTGACAACCAGCTCTCCCACTACCTTCCCTCCTTGGCTGGTTACCTTCAAATTCCTGAAAAGATGTTAAGAGACAGTTTATTTTTTAAGTAAAACCTTACTTGTTCCCCTGTGCCCTGTAGATCACACATGACTCAAAACATAGCAACATTCTTCAGTGAATGGTGACGGCTCACCTTCCCACACACACACCTTTCTTCCTTGCCCGTGACCTTACAAATTCCTGAAAAGTCATGAAGAGAAACAGTTGATGACCTGCTCGCCTCCCACCCTTTCCTCCTCAGCCAGTCACAAAAGTCGGTAAGAGAACAGGACATTTTTAAAAGTAAAACCCTACATTTTCCCTGTGTCCTGTCGGGTCCACAGCCTACAGCACCCTCTTGCTTACTGTAAACCCTGCCCCGGAATGATTATTCATGATGTATTTCCACCCCCAATTTTCAGAGCTCTTGGGGTGCTGTAGGAACAGATTCCTTGAAGGGCTCATAAACTGCATGTGAAATGGGTGCACTGAGGCACCTGATGACTTTTCCTGTGCTCCCAGCCATGATACAATCCAGAGAGGGTAGGAGAGTGAAGACGGACAGCTGCCAGTCAGAAAAGAAACAATGCTTGCAGAGGTTGATGGCACTGCTGGGCCACATGAACAGGGCCACAGGTAAGCTAAGCTCCCACTGGGGGTGGAGGATTTATGCTACGCAAGAGCATAGGGTGTGGACCGGGGCACATCAGAGAAAAAAGTAAAGGTTTACTACTAAAAAAAAATAAAAATCATTAAGAAAAACTGTATTTTTTTTTGTTTAGTAGTAAAATGGGTTCTGTTTTTACATTTGGTTAACATGAGACACAAATGCCAACCCTAGCAAGAACACTTTGGATGTCACCTTTTCCCAATGTTGGTATACAGGGGAGAGTAAAAGACCCTCAGACACCACCATGTCAACTTATAAGCAAACTCTGGTCAGAGCCACTATGGGTGCTAATGCAGTTCCTTGATAAGAACCATTTCATAGATTTTCTTTTTCTTCAGTATCGGCAGTCGGCATGTGTCAAGTTTTGAAATGCTGACATCACTTACCCCATCTACATGTTGACATGCACTGACTTCCCGATACTGAAACTGATACTGTGACATGGTCCTTATCAAGTGACTGCATTAGTAGACGAGTGTTCTGACCAGAACTTGCTTTAAGTTTTCCTTACTGTTGGTTTACTAAATATTTCAGATAATACAGCATTTATTTCTCTGAGTCTTTCAAAATGTATGACTCTCCCCTGCTAACCACACAATTGCTGTTTGTGACATTACAGTCTGTTGTCATGGTGAGCACTATGATGTCATAAACAAAGGCACTATGAGGTTAATAAGGGAGAAGCAAATGTTTTATACAGACTTTTAGATATACTACAAAGATGTGCTGAAAATCTTGGAAAGCAACATGACAATAAAAATGTATTTCTAGTAAATTAAAATAGCTGAACTATCTTACTTGTGAAAGTACATGCAAGTGCAGAATTACTCTTTAGATATTTGCTTATAGAGCATGCCTTGCAGACAAGAACTAGACACAGCCCATATTGTCAAGCCCCCAGTTTTATTTTTAGGACCTAGTTTATTTTATTTAGTTTTTGTCTGCTGGGTAGGATACACCAGATGAGTAAATGCCTATTTTCAGGTATGACCTGGGAGAGTACATCAGGAATCAATAACACAAGAAAAATACATATTTGAGATAGGGCCAGGGTTGACTAGCAATGATAAACAATGTAATCATGAAACAGGCATAGCCTAGATTGCAGAAATATACAACCAAAGAATACATAAATAAGTATAAAGCCTTCCAGGCTTGGAATAAACTTAAAGTTACAAATGGCAGAGGGAAATTAATCCGTAATACAGCTGTGTGATCAAGGTACTTTGCCATGGAACAGAAAGAGATCTTGTGAGATACTCTGCACAGCAACATAATGACAACCCCAACATATGCCTACAGAGGGCATCTTTGAAGAGCATGTTTGATGAGAATGAATTTCAAGAGGAAGGGCATTCCAGTATTTTGGGGCAAAGACAGAGAAGGCCTGTACCCACATCTTAGATGAGCATTTTGAAACATGTAAAAGGGCTGCATCAGCAGATCTAACAGACTAGGCTTGTCAAGGAGAAAGGAAGAGGAGTATGGGTGGAGCAGGAGATCTTAATAACTTGTCAATAAAGAGCAGGATTGTTCCACAGAGGGAGAGAGTCATCGCAGAGAAGCACAGAGGGAGCAGTGGTGCATAAGGCATGGGGAGAATGGGGAGATGTGGCAGATGTTGTAGAACACCTCACACTTATTAAGGGTCACTTTGGAGGCATGAGAATAAATAAAGTACTTAACAGTGGGTTAGTTGTAGTCTAGAGAGAGAACATCATTCGGCTTGTATAAATTCAGGCATCCCCTCTCTGGAATAAAACTACCCCACGCTTACACAGCAAGAAACGATCAAAGTAAAAGGGGTCACTCACCTACTCTCTGCTTCCACTTTAGGATACGGGGATTGACTGCCAGGCAGTTCTTTGCAGGAAAGCTAATTTAATGAACCCCAAATTTATACATGTCGACAGATGTTTTCTATCTCTCTGTCTGAATACAACTACAACACTCTTAACCAACCAGAAGCAATCAGAGTGAAAATGATTCACTCCCATTACAGATAGCAACCTTCTCTGGAGAGGGAAAATCTGTAATGACTACGTCAACATCTCTGGCTAGTAATGATGACTCAGTCACTGTAGATGTCCTCATGATGTGTGTTTTAATATAAAGTACAGTGATTTGCAAATGTCATGATTAGTTTATTTTTATAACCGGAATAGTGTAGTCCTGCTTCTTGTGAATTTAAGCACATTTACTACAACTGTGTTTATTCACCTTCAAAGTCCAAAAGTGCTAAACAAAGATTGTGTCTCACTAATTTGTAATGAAACTTGCTTGGTTGTAAGTTATTGTTGTTGTTTTTTTTAACCTGAATATTAATATGCAGGAGACTGAAAATATTTACACTGCGTAGTAGACAGAAGAAAGCTTGAGGTCCTTTATGTCTGTCTACCCACATTAGTAGGTCCAATGTAGCCCCCCTACCCATTTAGTAGATATTTGCCTGATTTGTATTTAAATATATCTATATTACTGCTTTCTATCATCTGGATGAGTATTCCACAACCTTCCCATCCACTGTGAGAAGGTATGTAGCTTCTATTCTTTGTAGTGTGTTCTAGCATAATTTGTTTTTTTATGATCTAAGGCTGACAGGTTTATTATGAATCTCCAATCCCATTTCCCTTTTCAGTTCAACATTGTATCATCTATTATTTTAAACATCATTAAGAGGTCTCTCACACACCTTTGTTCAGTTGATGCATCCCTAGACTTTTTTATTGTTAAAAGAGAACAATTGTGCTCATTTTGAAAAACATCCCCTAGCTCCCCACTGGTACCTTACCACAATTAGACTTAAACAGTCCATGTTTAGAAGTGTTTCTGCTTGCTGTACTTGAAGTGGAAGAGATTGTAACTACTGACTTGGAGGAGCCAGCCACCAGATACTTTTCCTTTTCTGGTCTCCATTTCCTGAAGTCCCACTCTGCCCCACACTCCGAGGTTTTGTGGCATTGTTTAAAAATGATTTATGTTACGATAGTAAGAACACATAAAAGGAAGGGTAAAAAGGACTTAAAAGGAAGGGTGGGTGGGAGGACAATGAACAGAAACAGGTCAATAATTGTCAGGGGATGCTTAACAGGATAGTTTAGATGTTACTTTAATAAACATTTAGACTAGCCGAGGAGGTGGCAAAGAAATTGGGAGGCAGTAACTGCCTCCCACAGGTTGAAGCAGAAAGTAGAGAGAACCCATGGGGAATGGAATCCTTCTGGAGAAATTAATACAGAATGAAGGTGGTAGAAATGAAGTGGGCTGGGAATGAAAGCTTTAAAAAAGAAGGGGAGAAGGAGAGAGGTCAAGAAGGAAAGAACGGGATACCATGCAGAGTGGTAATAAATCTGGAAGGCCATGTGTTCAAATGCTAGAAGTCTAGAAAATAAGATTCCAGACAGAGAGGCCATAATGGCAGAGGTCAATCTGGATATTGTGGCCATTTCTGAGTCATGGTGCACTGAAAACCATGACTGGGACATGGTCATACCAGGCTATACTCTGTTTACTCTGTTCAGGAAGGACAGGGTAAGGAAGAAAGAAGGGGGTGTGGTGCTTTATGTGAGAGAGGGTGTAAAAGCAACAGAGACACAGGGAATACAGAGGGGAGCGAGGGTACTGTGGGTCACCCTAGAGACAGGAAATGGAGCCTCTATTCGCAGTGGCACAATTTACAGACCTCAGCACAGGGAGGAGTTAGATAAGGTACTGGTGGAAGCTATTGTCAAGATGGCAGACAAGGGCCAGTGATGCTAATGGGAAACGCCAACCTGCTAGATGTAGATTGAACCTCCCAACAGCAGCTTCAGCTATCAACAAGGACATCCTGGACTCCCTGCAGGGTGCTTTCCTCAGGCAACTAGTCAGTGAACCCACTTGTGTAGTTAAACATTTTTATTGTTGACTTACGGCAAGTCATACACACATGGCAGAGTATAACATAGAGAGAATCATACATGACAAGAAATTAGGATTAAACAATAATACTAATTGACAAAACGATCCGTCATTAGTAATGACCATATAGGTTATCATTCACAAATATTGTCACCCCCTAAGGGTGACCAAAATAGATAATTGTGGCCGGTTAAATGGTAACCTCAATGGTGCTGCGCCATGGCTCACACCATTGAATATGATACTCGTGGCCACCCGCATTCAATATGGTGCAGTGGCACTGCGCCAGAGCAAGTGGCCAGAGAGGAACAGGGGGATGCACTAGCGCGAGTGCCATTGTGCTAGGCACAGCAACCACGATATTCAGCGGTGGACATGCAAATGGGGCCATAATGCATGCAAGGTGCAAATGGGGCCATTAGCATGTCATTATGGACCCATTTGCATGCAGGTGTGTCAATCCCTGGTGACTTTCTCCTGGCGCCCTGCCAGGCTGCAGCCATCAGGGGCCGACACCCCCTACCCCTCGGTGGCAAAATGCCCCAATGTCCGATAGCGGGCTATGTAGAAAACACCATCCCTGGTGGTCCAGTGGACTGAATCCTGCCAGATCGCGGGCTCAGAATAATGAATTATATCCCCGGTTGTCCAGTGGACCAAATCCTGCCTGATCGTGGGCTCAGAATAAAGAATAATATCCCTGGTGGTCCAGTGGACCGCTTCCAGCCCGATCGCAGGCATAAGTATTAAATTAAAATCGTCCAATATCCCTGGTGGTCCAGTGGACCACTCCCAGCCCAATCGCGGGCATAGGTATTAATATGTAAATGTCCAAATCATCCCTAGTGGTCCAGCGGTACCCCCCTCCCCACCCGTCCACTGAGCCCCACCACCCCTCTTTCCCCCAGTCAGCGGCGGGTGGCAGCTCCCCACTTGCAGCCGCCCGCCGCCCACTGACTAACTTCCACAGTAGCCAGTATTACTCGAGCGGTCCGCCAGCGGACCATCACGCGGTAGACCGTACTCGCACTGATGCGCAGTCCAGATATGTGAATGGATTCATTCACATATCTGGCTTGTGTAGTACTGGCACAGTACAGATGCCCATTGGTCCACACTGTGGACCAATGGCTCAGCCGCTCTGTACGCAGTCAGTCGGCGGGCAGCTGGGTGGTTTAGTGGGTGGGGAGCTGCCGCCCGCTGACCGGGGAATGGGGTGGTGGGGCTCAGTGGCGGGTGGGGAGGGGGGTACCGCTGACCACCAGGATGATTTGGACATTTACATTTTAATACCTATGTATATATATATAACTTCAGCATCTTTTGCTTAGTTTACAATACACCTGAAGAAAAGACCTGTGGGGACCCAAAAGCTTGTGAACTATACTATATTGGTACAAGACATATGTTGGTCCAATGAAAGGTATCACACTAACCGATGTGGGGTGGGTTAGGTTGTACTGTTTGTATGAGCAGGAGGAGATAAATTACTTTTATCTCTTTTCAGATTCCTAGACACTTGTGGTACATGTAGTTGCTACATTCTCAGTATATATTGACATCAGTACATATCAGGATGCATGGTCTGAATTCTTTGAGGTTCCTCTACTAGAGTTTTTGTTTAACACTAATATTATCAATTTATATTTATATTATCATTTATATAGTCCTGAGGTTTTGTAATTTCTTGGGCCTTTTATTTAGCTTGAGAATACAGCTGGGTGACATGTCTAGCTAGGTTTTACACATCACACAGTGTGCACTGATGTTTTTAGACAACTTTACTGGTATTCTTGTCTTTAATGCATACATTGTAATTTCATGAGCCCTATAACTATCTTAGTTTGTCTTTAAGCTGGGTGGGGTTGCCTTTCAGTAATCACATCCTTATACTGACTGTGACACTCATGGCTTGATTTGGGAGTTATCTGCTTCAGCAGTGTTATCTTATGTCAATTAAATTTATGTGCAGTAGGATTCTTTATGTTTGTTGCACCAAGCACATCTTAACCCAAGGTTAATTCGGACTGAGGGCAGTATTGTACTGTTTAACTTCTCTGACATCATCTTCTGTTTTTTTTTTTTAAATGAGTATTTTAAACCAATGGATTTTTTTCTTTTTTCTCTGCATTATCTAGCTGTTGTAAGTATTGTATTTTCTAAACAACTGCCATGAGCTTCTGAAGAAGGACTGGTTGGTCCGAAAGCTAGAGCACTTTGTTCTTGTTGTTACATCTATGTTGGTCCATTAAAAGGTATCAAATCATTTGCTTCTGGATCTATTTAAGCTATGGGGAAATTAATAGAGTGTTAAAACAGAGAGTTCAGTGACCCCCCTCCTGGCCGTAGCAAATCTTTTTAATACACATTGGTTTGGGATTGCACCTTAATTAAAATAAGCCAATTTAGACAGTGCACCTTATAGATATATATGTATATATGTGTGTGTGTGTGTGTGTGTGTGTGTGTATATATATATATATATATATATGTAACATATACAGTATATATTTATAAAATGGGTAGGAAAAATTATGTCTGCTGATTTGTTGGATTCCATCACATGACCGTGCGTATATCAGAGCGTGACCGCACACCTGCACTTTTACCCCTTAAAAAACAATTTTGCCATTTTATAAGATAGATAATCCACTCTACGGTGTGCGGTCATGCTCTGATGTACGCATGCCTTGGGTGGTTGATGTACTTGGTCTGCGGCCTCGTGCATACGACTCACACCAAGGCGTGCATATATCAGAGCGTGACTGCACACCTACGAGTGGGTTATCTATTACATATCTATCTATATATATATATACATATATAAAAAACAATTCAGGCAGTCACATTTTAGAAGAGGAACCCTGCTGATGGGCGGTCCACAATGATATTTGGTAGCTGGGCTTACTTCACGTAGAGCTCTGATATAAACACAAAGAGACTTCCTTTCTCTTTGGAGATGAAATAAGTAAGTAGCCACTACAGGCAGAAGAAATACTGTATTTGAAAGATTTGCCATGGGGGAGGTGTGCACGAATGCTCTGTTTTAATTGACATATGCCATAAAGCAATAGCACTCCTAATGAAAAAGCCACTTACATTTTGTGAATGAGCGGGGGTTGAGCTGCTAATTTTGTTTTTGTGAAATTAATTGAAATCCTACCATAATAAAGACTGGTAGAGCATCCAGAGTCTACTGGGCTGCAGGACCACAGGCAGCACCAGATTCATTGGGGGAGGGGGAAGTCATGCTAAAGAAATCTAATGGATTTCTTTGACTGGGTGCCAGGAAATTGATTAAGGGAGGGCAGTAGATGACCTATCTGTACTTTAGCAAGGCCTTCCACACTGTGCCATGCAGAAAACTGATTACTGAAGTTGACCCGCCTAGGATAAGGACTCAAAGTGGTGAATTGTTAGAAACTGCTTGACTGGATAGGAGACAGAGGGTGGTGGTTAACAGCAGGAACAATATTCATCAAGAATTTGTGAATTTTGTGTGGTTGTTGGGTAAAAGGTTCCAGGGTGTCTTAAATGTACTAACATAGGGATGAAAAATTTCTGACTTCTTGTTTGGCCATTGAGTAAATTGGCTCCAGTGTGTCTTAAAAGTGTACTAACATAAGGATGAAAATGTTCTGACTTGACTTTCTCACCTTTTTTTGTTTTGTTTCACCTTAGCACCTTAGCATTTTTGTTTGGTGATTAGGTAATAGGCATCTGAGGTCAGTTTAAGTGTACAAACATATAGAGCTGTTGCCATACTTGTAGTAAGGCTGTGGAGAATGGCAGGGAAACCAATTTGGTGGTGAAATTGGGGAGGACCATGGACAGGGCTAGGGAAAGATACACAGACTGCAAGGGCAGGAGGTATATTTGGACAAATGGTTAGGAGTGCTGGGTGTGGGTCGACCATAGTGCTGGATATGGCTTGGAGGATGGGGGGGGCTGCATGGTGTGTAGGCAGCTGGCACAAATAAGGGAGGAGATCAGGTGGTTGAGGTGGATGATGGGATGGGTAGGGGTGAGAGGGGGAGGATATAAGATCCACAGAGGGAGTAAGATGGGGCAGTAGCAGAAGGAATGGTGGTGTTATAGGGGGTCTAGGAGTGGAAGCAGAAATGGGCAGGATTCAGGAAGCTAGCAGGGGAGGGGGTATGGTGGGCAATAGGGGGCTCTTGGGAGCTTGGGTAGAGGCAGCGAGAAGAGCAGAGGGTACTGGCAGGAGGTAAGGTACAAGTGTCCCAAGCCTGAACATAAGGCAAAAGAAGGGGGGGTACTAGCAGGAGCACCAAGGCAGCAGGCATACAACATGAAAACAGATTTGCTCCACTAGTTGCACTGAATGGGGAGGAGACCAAAGAATTTGGGGCAGTGGAGCACTATGGGGGACTGGAGTGTCAGACAAAATGGAAGGTCAGTGGACAGGGGTGTCCCTTGGGACAGGACACAGACATGGGCACAAAAAGGATAGGTAGCTGGGGCTATCACACTCCAAACAGAGCAAACCACGAGAAGAATGAGATGGTGAGAGAAGGCATTGGGGGCCCAAAACAGAATGGAATGGGGAGGCACTAGAAACTTCAGTTGGGGCATCGGTAAGGAGGAGACAAGGTGGGGAGATAGAGTCAATGGATGGTGGAAAAAGAGGAGGGGGGTTCAGTGGATAATGAATGTCCGAAGTACTTGCACTCCTGCGAACAGTTTCGGCATACAGCACACTAACAATGACTTTATAGCAAGTTTAGCTTTTTATTCAAGTAATCTTTGGTGAGTGTGTACAGACCTCTCCACCACTACAATGCCCCGGCACTTTTGAAAGGTATCCCTTCATCAAGGGGTGTGGATTTAAGGGAAAAACAGCTTGCTTAAATACACAAAAAGCTCCTCCTTTTTAAACAAGATACAGAAAATGCTGCATTACCATAATTAAAGATACAAACAAAATACAAAAGGATCTAATATGTACACATCATTACATCTATACATGGTTTACTAGAAATTTATTATTCTAAATGCAGAATTAATTACATAATTTAATAGGCTAATGCCACAAAACCATGTAAAAATATGTATTAAATAGGGAACTCTGGGTAAAAGAATAGCTGCATTTTCTGCAATCTTTGCCAAAATCCCAGTGATCAGCAGTGTGCCAAGATAGCTATAGGGTTCTTTTGAGAACCATAGTCTGTTTGTAACTTTAATTATGGTAATCTGAGCACTTTTCTGTCACCTGTTTTAAAAGGAGCTTGTGTGTTAAAAACAACTGTATCCAAAACTGTTTGCAGGAGTGCAGGTACTTTGGACATTCTTTATTGACTCTGGGCTGGCTATCCTTCCCTGCACTCCTCCTTGCTGGTTTATTGCAATGCATCCTGTTTGACTTTTTAAATGTTTGCTATTAGCTACGGTAGATACCAGAGCATTTACGCTGGGAGTGAACTTGCAAGACTTCTATTTCTCCACCAAAGGTGAAGTGATATTTGCTGAGACAGCTGAGATATGCTGTTGACTCTGTTTAAAATCTGTATTTGGAAGGCTGGAAACTTTCTTAGAAAGAGCATAATCACCTGTTAAGGTATGCAAGCACAGGAACAAGCGCCAAATGGAAATGACAATAAAATACTTCAGCTGGGGAACAGCACTAATCTGAATCATAGGAGCAACAAGCCATGCAGTGGCTAACTGGCTCAACCAAAAGTAATGGGACAGCTTCTGAAGTGAATCGGAGCTCAGATGAGTTCAGAAAAGCCTTTTTAAGCTTGAGAAATTGTCAATGAAAGAAATCGACTCTTGTCTGTATATAATCTTTAGAAGAATATGTTGAAAAAATCAGGCATTATGGAACATAGGAATAACAGTGGTCCCTCCATCTGGTCTCAAGCAATTTGAATTTAAATAGTATGGCTGGAAGCTGCAAGTGCCTGTTCTGAAATATTTCTTAAACTGCTGATTAGAGCAGATACTGAAAAATCTGAGTAACTGGGTAAAGAAATAGATGAAGCATGAAGTGCAGTGGTGCAATTAAAAGGCACTCTAGAATTTATTGAACTTAACAGTAAGTTACAACAGTCACTGGATAAATATGAGGCTGAAATAACTGGAAGAAAGCAAACTAAATTAAAAAGGGACAAAGAGGACTATTTAAAGGAGACATTTTGAAGTGGAGAAGACAGCCCAGAAGCAGAGGTGTGGTGGACGTAATAACAGTAGAAGTAGCAGTAACAGCAGGGTTCGATTTGACCTCAATCAAAATCAACAATAAAGGGTGAATAAAGAAACTGGCACAAAAATTTAAATATTGCAGGTCCTTCATCTAGTCCAGTACCAGTACCACCACTACAAGAGAGACATAATCATTTTTAGACAAAAGGAGAAAAACCAGAGAGAACCAGATGGGGTAAGAGAGGAGGGTCTAAGAGATGAGAGAACTACGCTCAGGGAAGAAAACACCTACAGGTTGTGAATATTTCTGGGGTTCCTCTCACAGATGTCCAACAGAGGATTTTAAGCAAAGGTCTGTTCTACATCCCTACCCCTAAAATAAATTTGTTTCAGGTTCACCTGAACCTTAAAAAGGTATTTCGAAAGATAAGACTAAATGTTTTTTTGGGGACACAAAGAAAGCAAAATACTAGCAACATGGGGTTTCCTGATACACTGAGACCAGATAGCCAAGAAGATCTTGATGTATTAATAGAGGCTATTCAGCCAAATGAGAACTGGGACCCCTTACGTGCACTGGAATCAACATGTATGCTGGACATTATAGAAGAGGGTGAATTAATTGAATTGCTTGCTACATATAAAGAATACTGACTTTGGTGCAACTCAGAATGCTGTAAATTGAGTGATGCAGATTTTGAAATTCAGAGAAAAGGGTCATATAAAAGAAAGTCAAGTTTTATTCCATTTATGACCAACTCAGCGGTGCTAACATATGAGAGGGTAGTTACCTCCAGATGCTTGAAATGTTAGAAGGCATTTCAACCCAAGGTGTCAGAACCAAGCAAAATGAATGTCCAGCCTTAAAAGAGTTAATTGAAAGCATAGAATGGGTTATATAAAGACTGACAAGGAGGGAATGTTGTGGTTATGGTGAGGAACCAGTATATCTCTGTAGCAGAAGAACTGTTGAATGATGCTACCAGTTATAGAAAATCTACTGCAAACCCTATGCATGCATTTAATACAGAATTGTACAAGGTCCTAAGTAAAGCAGTAGAGAGCAATTCTATTTCAGAAGATGAATTTGGTTTCTTATGGAATCCACACCCTGTGACTCTGGGCTTTTATACACTGCCTAAAATTCATAAGAGTGTGGAAACCCCTCCCGGGTGCCCTATTGTGTCCGGGAATGGATCTATTACAGAGAACCTTGGACACTTCATTGATTTCTTTTTGCAGTACTGTGTATTGGAGCTTCCTTCATATTTGAAGGATTCTAGGGATGTGTTAAGGAAGTTTGAGAATTTTGAATGGAGCAATGATTTAGTGTGGGTGTGCATTGACGTTGAGTCACTGCATACTTCGATTAGACATGATCTGGGACTCAAGACCTGTAGATTCTTCTTGGAAGATAACAACAAAGATGTATCCATAGAATTCATTTTGGAAGCCGCTGGAATTTATACTAAATCATAATGCATTTGAGTTCAATAATAATCACTATCTCCAAATTTGTGGGATGGCAATGGGTGCCAGCATGGCACCTAGTTATGCCAATTAGGATGGTTTGAAATGTTGAAAATATATGACAAGAATGTGAACCCCTTCCACAAACACATTAGAGTTTGGAATATATTTATAGATGATTGTCTCTGTGTGTAGGAGGGGAGATAGTGACTTAATTCCAGAATTTATTAAGTGGTTAAGTGGTAATGACTGGAATTTGAGGTTCACTTATACAGCTAATAATAGGCAAATTGAGTTCTTATACATCCTGTTGAGAAGTACCCCTGGAGAAATAGTAACAACTAAAACATTCAGGAAGAGCACAGCAACTAATTCTCTGTTGAGAGCCGACAGTGCCCACCTACCCAAACTCAAAAAACTCCATCCTTCATGGTCAGATGCTGCGTATAAAAAGGAATTGCAGAAATAATCAGGACTTCAGAATACAGGCTACAGAGTTAGAAAGTTGATTTCTTGCTAGGGGTTACAGCAAAGAAGTAGTGGAACATGCAAAATTACAAGCTGAGAGATTATCCAGAGAAGAACTTCTGAGGGTTAAGAAAGATGTGGGCGGGGGTTTTGAATTTGGAGGATGCCCCCATTACTTTTGTGACTGAGTGCAATCACGCTACTGGTAAAATAGATAATATTATCCACAAAAACTGGACCATCTTAAAGAATGATGACACAATAAGAAAAGCTATAAAAGAGAAACCCAGTGTGTCTTTTAAAAAAGGCACCAATGTGGCAGATAGGGTTGTACATAGTAGATTGAAACCTGTCTTATCTAATCAAGGTACATGGTTACCTAAATGTTTGACAGGATTCTTTAAGTGCAAGCAGTGCAATATTTGCAGGTTTGCTGAACAAGGCAATATGTTTTTCCATCGAGCTATGCAGGGTTCGGTGGTTGAGATAATCACGTGATACACCTTTTGCTCTTTATGTTTTGTGGTGCTCATGCAGTAAAGTCTATGAGGGGAGAAAAATTAGACCACTTAAGCAAAGGGTGCAGGAGCATATTGGACTGATTGAAAATAGAAGGGAAGATACCCCAGTTGGGATACATTTTCCTACTGCACACAGCTGCAGAGCAGACACTTTAAAGTTCATGGGCATAGAACATGTGTGGGCACAGAGTAAGGGGGCAATAGAACTAATCTTTTAGATAGAAGAGAAAGCTTTTGGATTTTTACCATGACAGCTGTTACACCAGAAGGATTGAATGAAAACTGGGATAGTAACTAACCATACCTTATTGAATAAGAATATATAAAAAATTGTAAACGTTTTACTTCCCCCTTCCCCCAACCCCTTGTTCCTTCCCTTTACCTTTTCTTCCCCAACCCCTTTTAAGGTATTATTACTATATACCATTAGTCTGAAGCAGCTTTTTGGTAAAATAAAAGTAGGATTTAATTTTTCATTCAAGTGATATAATAATGTATCTGAATGGCTGTTTTAATTACCATTCAGCTATAAAAATAAGTATGACCATTTTACATTACTGATTTGAGGCAACAGTTTTGGTCATATAACCTATGTGAATGATGAAAAGTGGGACTGAGTCTTATTTACCACTTGGGTGTAAAAATAATGCCTCTCGATGTTTCCCCTAATTTTGTAAATATTACTGAAAAATTTAAATAATATTGGGGGAAAATAATATTGGGGAAAGTATTAAATTTCCAACCCAGTGGAAACAGGCAAAGATTGTACCAATTTATAAAGGAAATTCCTCAGTGGAGCCAACTAATTATAGACCAATTTCACTATTGTCGTATTTGTCAAAGGCCTTGGAGGGACTGGTAAGGGGGCAGTTGAGTAAGTACCTGGAAACAGGTTCTCTGCTGTCTCCTTGCCAGTCAGGATTTCACAAAGGGTATTCCACGGACGCCGCACTCACCGATTTAGTAGATAACATCGCCTCTCAGTTAAACGGGGGAGGATTGGTGGGGGCGGTGTTCGTGGATCTCTCCAAGGCCTTTGACACCATAGACCATGGTAAATTGTTAGGGAGAATGAAGAAATTGGGAACAGATAGTGAAACTCTCCCCTGGTTTGATTCTTATTTGACAGAGTTCAACAAGTTTTTGTTGATGTAATTTCATCTAAACCAGCTTTTGTAAGTAGGGGAGTCCCCAAGGGATCAATTTTGGGCCCTTTGTTGTTCTTAATGTATGTATGTAAATGAACTCCCAACAGTGGTCCAAAATTATGTTTTGAGTATGTATGCAGATGATACTGTTCTGCTGGCTAGAGGAACCACAACTCAAGAAATGGAGAAGATTCTTCAAAATGACTTTAGTAGGATGGAAGCATGGTTATATAGATCAGGGTTGGTACTGAATAGTAAAAAAACAAATTCAATGGTATTCTATAGTACAGGAAGAAAAAATAAAAAATTAAAAACAATTTTCCAAAAATTTTAATAAAAACAGATAAAAATAAATCCTTAAATCAGGTTGAGTCATCTAAATACTTAGGGATTATTGTAGACAGTAGCTTGAGTTTTAATACTCATATAAAGAATCTTGTCTATAAAACAAATAATAAATTAGAGGCTTTTCATAGATCTAAATATTGTTTGGATTATCAAATGAGGAAATATATAGTAAATCAACTAATTATTCATTGTATAGAATATGGATTCATATATATGATATGTCAAGTAAATCAAATTTGAGGGCAATTCAAGTCCTTTATAATAGTTTGTCTAGATTTGTACTAAATTGTGAATATCATACTCACCATTGTGAAATGTTTAAGATTCTAAAATGGGAACATTTAGAACAAAAAAGGGACCAAAAATGGTTAAAACAAATTCATGGGGTAGTTCATAAACAAAGTCCTAAATATCTTATGGATAAAATACCGTCTTTAAAGTATAACCATCAACATAATCTAAGAAACAAAGGGGGAAGTAAATATGTAATGCCTAAAATAAATAACAAATATTGTGAAATGACCTTTGATATGAAGGTCATAAATTTGTGGGCAACTATTGACTTGGAAATGAAGCAGATCCAAAAATCTAAATTTTTTATGAGAGCCATTGATAAAGGGTTGCAAACAAGGTGTATGTAATAGATGAAAGAAGTTCTTCTGAAATCACTCATTTATAAATTATAAATAATGAATTTGAAGGAATTATTTTACATGATAATGTGCGTCTTTTCCGAAATGTAGACTAATATTAATTATGCCTGTTTAGTGAAGTTGTGTAACATGTCTGTAGTAGCATGTATGAAACAAGTATGTTACATAAATGTTTAGAGTGTAATTTTAAGTGTTTTTAAATGAAGAAAACAGGTACATCTTGAAAAAGGGTCTTGACCCAATGATGTAATAAACCATCTTTACCTGTATAAAAATAAACTTTACTACTACTACTTACTACTGATTTGTTATACAATTTGAGATCTTATTAGGATTACATAATAACAGAGGTGATGAATTAAATTTGAAAATAATCCCAGTAGCGTATAGGTGAATTAATTTGAAAAGGGAACTTGTACACTTTATATTGTACTTGTAGTTGTTGGTTTATATAAAAAGCTCTACTAATAGTTAAATAGTTTCTGTTTTCTCCAGACTTCAGTTTTCTCCTGGACTATGGTTCTCAAAGAACCTATAGCTATCTTAGCACACTGCTGATCACTGGGATTTTGGCAAAGATCGCAGACAAGATGGCTATTCTCTTACCCAGTGTTTCCTATGTATTGCATATATTTACATGTTTTTTTGGCATTAGCCCATTAAATTATATAATTAATTCTGCACTTAGAATAAAATATTTCTAGTAAACCATGTATAGATGTAATGCTGTGTACATATTAGATCCTTTATTTTGTTTGTATCTTTAATTATGGTAATCCGAGCACTTTTCTGTCACCTGTTTTTAAAAGAGGAGTTTATGTGTTTTAAACAGCTGTTTTCCTTAAATCCATGCCCCTGTTGAAGGGATACCTTCTTGAAGTGCCAGGAGCATTGTGGCGGGTAGAAGGTCCATACATACTCACCAAAAAGTTACTTGAATAAAGGCAAAACTTGCTAAAAGTCATTGTGTGTGTGTGCTATATGTCGAAACTGTTCGAGTGCAGGTACTTTGGATATTCTTTGTTGACTCTGGGCTGGCTACCCTGGCCTGCACCCCTCCCTTGCTGGTTTTATCACGGTGCTTCCCATTTGACTGGTTCAGTGGACGATGCCTGTCGGGGACTGGGAGCATGCATGCAGAAGGAGGAGTTAAGTGCTCAGGGGAAAAGTGGGGAATAAGGAAAGGGGAAGAGCAAAATTAAGGGAATGGGAAATCGACGGAGGAAAAATACAAGAACAAGGCAGTGGAGGGAAGGGTCTTAATTGTTGAAGATTCAATAAAAGGAATTAGTTGGGGTGGCAGGGGCATAAAAAAGTACAATATGGGTTGACTGCCTGCCAGGTATGACAGTGGTGGAAGACATCCATTATATTCCCTTGGAGGGGAGACAGCAAGATGGTGTGACTCACCTAGTTTTCCACCTTGGAACAAATGACCTGGCAGGGCATAGTCTGATGGAAGTGCAGGCAAGCCTTAGGGCAATTGCGAGGTACTGCAGCAACCTGGGGTTCAGATCTTTGGCTTTTTTGGAAGTGTTGCCTCTACCAAGAGCAAGCACAGAGAGGAGGCTGAAGATTGAGGAATTTAGTAGGTGGCTGGCGGGTTGGTGATTACAGATGGGGTACAGTTTAGTAGGGGACTGGGGGATGATGTGGAGGGATGACAGTCTATTTGCCCTGGATCAGCTGCACCTGAACAGGGAGGACACAGCAGTGCTAAGGTACAAATTGGGAGATTTCATCAAACAGAACTTTAATTTGAATTTAAACTGAATTGGGGGGGGTTAGAAAAAATCTCATGCCACGGGATGGGTGAAATGACGGGCTACCAGCCCTCTCCCCCAGGATGGAAAGAACAAGGTTAGAGGGAGTAGGGAAGACAACAAGCAATGGGGGGCTAAATGGGTCAAGTGTATGGAGAGCCATGTGTGCCAATGCCAGAAGCCTAGGAAACAAGATTCCAAACTTAGAGGCGGTCATGGCCAAGGTGGACCTGGATATTATAAGAATCATGGAGACTTGGGGTCATGAGGGCTGGGACTGGGACATGGCAATTCCGGGGTATGTACTTTTTAGGAAGGACAGGGTGGATAGGAAAGGGGAAGGGTTTGCCCTATATGTGAAAGAAAACATTAAGGCTCCGGAAGCAATGGACAAGTGGGGGAGGGGCAGAGCCTTTGTGGGTTTCACTTGATACAGGGAAGGGAGAGGTAATACGTACTGGGTGATTTACAAGCCACCAGTGCAGCAGGGAGCAGTGGATGGGGAAATGATGGGGGAGATCCAGAGGATGGCGGACAGAGGGGAGGTGCTGCTAATGCGGGACTTCAACTTGCCAGATATGGATTGGGATGCCCCATCAGCAGCATCGGCCCGCAGCAGGAAGATTATGGACTCCCTACAGGGGGCACTCATGAAACAGTTTGTAAGGGAACTGACCAGGGAGGGGGCGATCCTTGATTTAATACTTATGAACGGGGAATGGGTGGGGAAGATATCTGTTGGAGAGAACCTAGGCACAAGTGATCATAGCACTGTCTGGTTCACTGCTAAAAAGTCTGCTGCTAAGGCTCAGTGGCCAAGAGTGAAGGTGCTAGACTTTAGGCATGCAGACTTTCAGAAAATGGGGGACAGTGTTCATCAAGCACTAGCTAAGATGGGAAAACTAAGGGGGGTGGAGGTAATGTGGGGTAAAATAAAGGGTGCAATAGTGGAGGCCACTAGCTTCTATGTCAGGAGGGTAACTAAAAATAAGAAAAGGAGGAAGCCGCTTTAGTTCAGTAAAGAGGTGGCAAGGAAGTTCAGGGAAAAGAAAAAGGCATTTAGGAGATATAAGGGGTCACAGAGAGAGAAGTATATGGCTATATACCAGGAGAAGCAGAGGGAAGCAGATAGGGAGGTCAGGAGGGCAAAGGCACAGAACGGAGGAGAGAAAATAGCCAACTCAGTCAAGGTGGGGATAAACTTTCTTCCGGTATGTAGTAAAAAGGAGAAGATCAAGGGCAGGGATAATCAGGCTGAAAAATGGAGAAGGTAAGTTGGTGGAGGATGACCATGGGAAGGTGGAAATACTCAACAGCTACTTTTGCTTGGTGTTCACGATTGAAAAGGAGGGTCAGATCAAGAAAATTGGGAACACGGAGGTGGGGGGGGATTGACTCAAGTGTGTTCGGTTAAGGAAATCCTGAGGAGCTTGAGGGTTTGAAGGTGATAAGGTGATGGGGCTGGATGGGATGCACCCAGGGTATTGAGAGAGCTCAGCAAAGTGCTAGCGAACCTCTGACCAGCCTCTTCAACAGGTTCTTGGAGATGGGTAGATCCCTGAGGACTGGAGAAGGGCAGATGTGGTCCCCCTTCATAAGGGGGGGGAGAGCCAGGCAGCTATAGACCGGTGAGCTTAACATCAGTGGTGAGCAAGCTCATGGAGAAACTGCTCAAAAAGAGAATCTCAAGCTACCTGGAGACCGATGATCTTCTGGACAGGCAGCAACATGGTTTCTCTGAGGGACGGTCATGTCAAACGAACTTGATAGAGTTCTTTGACAGGGTCACCAGGGTACTGGACCAGACGGGATCTATAAATGTTGAGATCTTGACTTCAACAAGGTATTTGATTCTGGGCTGCACAGGAGGCTACTGCACAAAATTAGTTTGCATTGGGCTGGGGCTGCTAGAGGTTAGGTGGGTGCAAAACTAGCTGGGGGGTAGGAGGCAGAGGTTAATTGTTAATGGGGTACCATCAAGGGAAGGTATGGTCACCAGTGGGGTGCCTCAGGGGTCAGTGCTGGGGCCAGTCCTTTTCAATATATTTATAAGAGATATAGCAGAAGGGCTAGAGAGAAAAGTGTGTATATTCGTGGATATGCCTGAAGGGGTTGAGAGCATGCACAGGGATCTGGAGAAACTGGAGGAATGGTCCAGGGAATGGTAACTGACCTTCAACACCAAAAAATGCAAAATTATGCAGTAAGGCAGGAATACAGTATGGAAGACAAGCCTTAGAGGTTACAGAGTTGAAAGAGACCTTGGCATAAGCATTTCATGGAACCAGAAAGGGCAAGCAATGTGAGAAGGTGGTGGCAAGGACCAGTAAGATGCTGGGTTGTATCGGCAGGAGAATAACTAGCAGGAGGAGGGAGGTCATAATGCCCTTGTACAGGCAGCTTGTCAGGCCACACCTTAGTCACGAGAGTCCAGTTCTGGAGGCCATAATTTAGGAAGAATGTGGAAAGGGTGGAGCGCGTCCAGAGAAGTGCGACAAAAATGGTAGGGGGACTTGGGCATCTGTCGTATGAGGAACAGCTGAAGGACCCCAACATGTACTCCCTCAAACAGAGCAGGGAAAGGGGGAGACATGATTGAGAACTTCAGGTATATCAAGAGTTTCAACAAGGTACCAGCAGGGGATATCTTCCAGCTAAAGGAACAATCAAAAACAAGGGGACATGATCTGCAGATAGTACGGGGGAGATTCAGGTGGAACATCAGAAATTCTACTTTACAGAGAGGGTGGTAGACAGCTGGAACAGACTCCCAGGGGAGGTGGTGGAGGCAGGAACTGTGGGGGGTTTCAAGACAGCATTTGACAGACACAAGGGACTGGTAGTTCCAGGGCGGGGGGGGGAGGGGCTGAAGGGACATCCTAGCGACTGGCTAGGCATACTGGGCAGACTGGGTGGGCTTGGTGGTCCTTTTCTTCTGACAAGTTCTATGTTTCTATGTTTCTAATAGCACTCACTCTAAGGATGGGAGAGTGACCCAGTGGGATACCATAAGGCTTGGTACAGGGGCCAGTCCTCTTCAATGTCTTAATGGGGGACACTGCAGAAAAACTAGATGGGAAGATATTCTTTTTTGCAGATGACACCCAAAATCCACATTTTTTCCTTAAGGGTTTCAGAGTTCAAATACAATGCATTCCCTTTTTCATGTCAAGTTCTACCACCATGCAAATTAACAAACATATATTTTAATAATACACTCGTTCATGAAAATTCTACCCATTGAGGGACTTAAATTCTTCTCCTTCTGTACTAAAGCCTAGTTCCTTTACTGCTACACCACAGAGGGTTCTTCGCTTTAGTTCTGACCTTACAACCCAGTCTGTGGCATATCATAGATATGCAATGCAGCTGGAAAACTTATCACTTTTTTTTCTTAAAAGGATTCCGAGTTCAAACATAATGTGCTCTGTAGGTAATGTCATGCTCTACAGCCATTCAGATTGCTATAAAACTCAGAATTAATTTACCGTTTTGTTTTTCTTGAGCAAGGAGATGGAGGAGTAGAAGGAGATGTATATTTTCCCATGTTTTGATTATATTATTCTCAGAAAGTGGAACACCCACATGAATGTTTTTTAAGTATCTGATGCTAGAATGACTAAATCTAAATAGAAACACTAAACAAGCAAATTCTGAGCAAATAGAACTGTTTGCCAGTACCCTCAATTTCCCAACAAGTTTGGCCCTGTGTAGATAGTCACTGTGGTAGTGCCACCAGCATCTTTTTTTTCTAAATTTGCTGGAGTCACTACTGTGACTGACAATATTTACGTTGGCAGTCATTTAGCATATGAGAGTAGGGAAACAGAAATTTTGTATCAAGAAGCACTTTGACAGCAAAGGTACTTTACTCCATGCATAAAGCATGTATTTCAATAATGTAATGTGTTTATGATCCTTTTGCATTAAATTGCCTTATAACATGGGCAACGATGTTTCTGTAAACTGATTGGCAGAGACTGATCAGCTGACCAATGATTAATCTCTGTTAATCAGTCACCTCCTTTATTTGTGGTGATCAGTCTCCTGTGTAGACATCACAGAGCGTACCAGAACTTGTTAATGTGAGGAGAAAATTCTTTGAAAGGTAGCCATGTTGTGATCCCTGTTTAGCGAGAGTGGATCTGTGTTCAGACTTCCCACCCACCCACCTGGTGGACACAGTAATATCGAGGCGATTTATTGTAAATAGGCAGTGACTATCCTTGGACATCATAATAATTTTTCTGTCTCACCACACAATAGTGTAATAGTCAGTGGCAGGACAATTAGAGAAGTTCCGCTATGCAGTGTACACTTCTCCGCACTGGGCCAAGTTACCCACCCTGCTGGACGCCATGTTTAAGAAAGCGAGAGAGAGAGAGAGAGAGAGAGAGAGAGAGACAGTCCATTTCCAGTCACGGTCGCTTGATACCAGTACCCCAGAGAAACGGTCCACCTTCCTGGTCAGGAAGTGAAAGTGCTGCATTGCCATCTCGCTCTGTCTCCATTGTTTCTCTCTTTCACAAGTCACCCACTGCACCTACCTCCGAGAACCACAGTGACCCCCAAACAGAGAGACAGAGAACACTGATCACCATGCGACCCTGAAACAGAGAGATAGGGAACACAGATCACTGTGATAGCGATAAGCAGCAGAGCCGATTAGTGCCAGCATTTCTCTGTCTCAGGGGACAGAGGTGATAGAGATCAACATGCTTCTTTCTGAGTGAAATGTGTAATGGAATGTGTGACTGAAGGGGCTTACTTTGGGTGTTGGGGGAGCACATCAGTGTAAAGAGATAACTTTGTTGGGGGGGTGACCAGCTAGAGAAATTGGCACACAGCTATGTGAGCACACATAATGATGCAGCACCCTGTTCCAATGAAGTTCGGGTTGCTCCTTGATTCAATTGTATGTGGCCTGTTCACCGTAAACTTGTATGGTTTGAACTATTTTTTCTGTGGCATAACTTAGAAAAGTGTGGTGCTGCAGCCATAAATGGTGGAAGAACACTAAGTAGTTCCCACATGTTGTTCCTCTTATTTTAACTTTTTTTGCCCATTTCTCTACATTTGTGGCACATGTTATAAGTGCAATAACCCACTCCAGGGTGTGCAGTTTATTGGAGATTAATCAACACCCTGTGTGCTGTGAGGACACTCAACCTGCGGCCTTGTGCCTCACAACGCACCCGGGGTGTTGATTAGTCCCCAATAACTGAACATCCTGTCGTGGGTTATTGCTTACATGGAAACTACAGTAGCATTGCACTGGATCAGTACTATGAAATAAGTATTGTAGTAACATGTTCCTTCATGTATGTACCATTAATAACTGCGTCAATAAAATGTACTCTAGAATGGGCTTTTTTCATAGTATTATTACATATTCATGCTGGTGTTACCTATTACAGTACATTTTCATATTTAAAGATGACTGATGAATTCACGCTGGTGTTACCTGTTACAGTACTGTTTCAAATGTAGAGATTACTGATGAATTAATGTTGGTGTTACCTGTTACAGTACTATTTCACGTATAGAGATGACTGAAGGGGCTGGTACTAGCTTTTATGATTAACTCATTTTCACCTTGGGTGATGTTTTGCATCAGGTTAAGCAACTGGTGGTTTGAACATCAGATGGAGCTATTGAAAGTAATGGTTAAAGAACAGAGATGTAACTAGACATTATGGGTCACAGGCAAATAATCATTTATGGGACCTGTGTGCTTTGTTTGGATTAGGATTATCAACTTCAGGAGATCTGAGTAAAGATGTGGCTTCCTTTCCCTTGAGTTTGCATGACTGGATTTTTGCATATGCTGAAAAGACAGTAACAGCACCAGTGGACATTGTTGGGTATTTTTAATGATATTGCTTTATTCCAGTTCTGTGTATAAAAATAATGCCTGGGAATGCAGGGCCCTCGGCCCCAATGCTTTCATACCTCCATACTCCAAAACAGTGCTTTCTTTCCTTCATTTTATGGTTTGTTAAAAGTTCCAATGTTATCCTAAGGAAATTTGCATTTTTATGTTTTATGCTTGTTTTTATATTGCTCCTAAACGTTAATGGGGGAATATGCTATTCTTGTAGCACTCATTAAGACCTTTGTATATTGATGTATGCATTGTCCATTAAGTCAAAATAATCAGGAGTTATGACTTGCAGATGTTCCAGTGTTATCCTATAGGAATTTTTTTTACATAGCCCGTAAATGTTTTATTTTTTATTTGGGGGGATATGTGTTATTCTTGCAATACCATTCATACCTTTGTTTTGATATATAGATTGTCCCTTAAGTTCAAATATTGAGAGTTATGGCTTGCTGAAGTTCAAATGACTCACCACCATGGCAATGTTCTCTCTGGGCTAGAGGCCACTGACCTCAAGATTGATCCCGTCATGTGGTCTGATCACTGCACAGAGGAAGCAGGGCAAGGCAAGGCAATTTTATTTATAAGGCACCCAATCCTGGAGGCTCTGGGTGCCGAACATAAACAAGGACATACTGTAGTAGATAAAAGCATAGTAAAGCCTCATTAAAATATATCAAGATTAAAATTCAGCAATATAGAGGTTTCCAATAGTCAACCTTCATGGGACTCGCCAAAACTTAAAGGTGATATCAACAGTCAAAAGCTAGGCTGAAGAGGTGGGCATTTAGCCTCCCCTTAAACACCTCAACCGTGGGAGCCTCTCGGGCAGCAGGTGGAAGCGAGTTCAAGAGGGTTGGCGTGGAGACACTAAAAGCACGATCTGGAGGTCTTGAGCTGAACTCTGGGAATGTCCAGGAGGCCCCTCAAAGAGGAGTGGAGGGAGCAAACAGAGGACACCGGTGTTAGGAGCTCAGACAGGTACCGTGACCCAGTCCATATAAGACCTTAAAGGTGAGAAGACACACCTTGAAAAGGACCGTCCACCTGACCGGCAGCCAATGCAGAGCACGTAAGACTGGAGTCACATGACTGGACCTCGAAAGGCTCATCAGTAACTGGGCCGCTGCATTCTGCACTAGCTGCAGCCTGCGGAATGTCCATCTCATGACCCCGAAGTACAGAGCATTACAGTAGTCAAGCCTAGAGGCCACCAAGGCACATACTAGTGTCAGCAGGTCCTCAGGAGGAACGAGGGGCTTAATCTGGGCAATGTTCTGCAAGTGTTAGAAGCCACTGCTGAGTTCTCATTTGGGCTCCCCCATAGCCCTTCCCCTGTTGAGATGCTCCACTACCACCCATTGAGGGGGATTGTACCCAGAGGGACTTTTGGCGGTAGTGGACTTTTCTGGTATGAGTGCTACATATGCGGTTTGCATGGGCAAGGTGGTAACAGCCTAAAATGAGGTTGTCTCCAAGGTACTTGATGCCATCACACCAATCAATATGTGACTGAGGTCTTCTCGCTTGAGACCCCTGTGGTTTGATGGGGTTCTCAAGGAGATGAATACCAAGGGTTAGAAGTTGGAGTATTGCTGGTGGGGGACCCAGTCTGAGGAGGATTAACTGGCTTTGAGAGTACACTACAGGGTTTTAAATAATTGATTAGCAGTTTTTTCTTGGGACAATACTAACTGTACAGAAAGTATTTATATAGGTTTTCTAGAGTGTTATGCTTGTTAAACACAGTGAGGTAAGTGGTATGCATTTTCACAATGTTTTAGCACTTTTATGAGCAAAACGCTAATCAATTTTTAGAGTTAAATAAAACCCTGCACTATTGTGATTTTCAAAGGGCAATCAACTGTAAGAAGGCAGAGTTTCTGTCCAGGGAGATCGTTGTAGGGAGGAACAGACCAGCTCTGCTCTTTTGGACTGTGGACAGGCTACATTATCCCCTACCCGGTCAAAATAGTGCTTCAAGAATGGTGCAAGTTAACACAGTGCGGTCTATACCACGCTACCATGGACACCAACAGGGGAATTACAGCACCATGTAGTAAGCACTCCCTTGATCACTGTTCGTGGTGCTAGTAATGAAGACAAGGGTTGAGTAATGGAGGAGGCTGGCCAAACTGCTCCCATGGCATGAAGTGGTAATGCAGGAACAGCTTGGCTGGAAAGGGGTCAAGACCAGGATTCTAATCCAAGTCTCCACAATTTTAGTTTTCCCTCATAATTCAACTCCAACTCAGAGTTGATTATTTTAGTTATAAGGGCGCAGGGGCAGAGAATAATGTTTTCCAGTGGTAGTGATTATGAACGGCACTTGTGATTGCTACCACTGGCACTGATTTTGTTGGCGGCATTGTCTCCTGCAGCTTTTCTTGTCAGTGCTGTCCATGCAGGTGCTGATATAACCTAGTGCATGTCATCCTATCTGTCTGCACTTTGTGTAAGGAGTTTGCTCAGTTCTTTTCTGACAGGATGTTCTCCATTCAGTCTGGGATCTCCCCAGTGTGACAAGGTTAGCCATGCAGTAGTGGGCCTTGTGTAGGCAAAATTACTCCTATTGTCTGGGGTGAGTTTCAGCCAGTGGGGGTGGCTTAGGTCATTCAGGTGATCTTGAAGTTGTGGTCCACCTTTTGTGAACTGGACCCAAGCCCGACTTGTCTCCTAGTGGAAAGTGCTGAGTCTGTTGGTCCAGTGTTCACTGAGATAGTCTGGTGCTCACTCTTGGAAGGGTTCTTCCTTGATGCCTTGAAGGAGGTGTTGGTGAAGCCCCTTCTAAAGAAACCATCACTCGACCCTAACATATTGATGAATTATCGACCTGTCTCCAACCTCCCATTTTGGGGGAAGGTTGTTGAGAAAGTGGTGGCTCTGTGGCTCAAGGCACTCCTCATGGCCTTTGACATCTATGAACCATTCTAATCTGGATTTAGGGCAAAGCATCACACCAAAACGGCATTGGTCAGGGTGAAAAATGACCTACTCAGGGCAAAAGATAAGAGGAGATTGATCAATTCTTGTTCTCCTAGATCTCTTCTCAGTATTTGGCGCTGTGGACTACATTGTACTTCTGGATCACCATAGAGAGTATTGTGGACTCAGTGGTATTGGCATCAGCTGGTTTGAGTCCTTTCTCTTGGGCAGGAAGCAATGGGTAGTGATGGGGAATGTCTCCTCCTGTCCAAAGCTCTTGCCCTGTGGGGTTCCTCAAGGTTCGATCTTGTCGCTGATGTTGTTTGCGGTGTACATTCTACCCCAGGTGAACTCATTAGATGTTACAGTCTGGGATTTCACTGTTATGCAGATTATACCCAGCTGTATATGTCTTTGCTCCAGGGACAAGTAACATTGTGGAAGTGCTAAACAACTGCCTAACGAGATCCAAGATTGGATGTCCTCTGACTGACTGTGAATGAACCCTGACAAGACAGAGGTACTGGTGATTGAGCCTGGTTGCTGTCTTGATGTGACTGTTATCAGGTTAGGAACAGGGCTGTGCCTTGGCCCTGCTCTGTTGGTGGCATCCACTAGGGTGAGAAATCTGGGTGTCATCCTTGACAACGGTTTGACACTTGAAGCTCAGGTGTCATTGGTCATCCACAGTGTTTTTACCACTTAACCCTTAGGCTGCTGACAGATTTAGAATGTATAGGGATTTTGGACTGATATATCAGTCCGTGGCCATCTGAGGGTTAAATAAAGTCACCCAGATTAACCCTAATTCTGCCTGATGACCTGCCTGTGCTGGTACATGCCTTTGTCACATCAAGGCTAGACTACTGTAACACTCTTTACTTCGGGATCAGTGGAGGAAACCTCTGCAGACTGCAGCTGGTGCAGAACACAGTGGCCAGATTGCTGATGGGTTTGCCCAGATCCTGTCACATGACTCCAGTCCTGCAAGATCTGCACTGGCTGTCTGCTAGATAGAGGATCATCTTCAAAGTGGGCTTGCTCACCTATAAGGCTCTATATAGCCTGGGCCCTGGCTATCTGAGTGACCTCCTGACCCCTGCCCTCCTGGTGCATTCCCTCCATTCCTCAACTGAAGGCCTCCTAGTGGTTCCGAGGGCCAGGCTGAAAACCACGGTGGACTGTGCATTTGAGGTGGCTGGCCCGGTGCTCTACAACTCGCTCCCCAGATCTCTGAGGGAGATTCCATTGGTGGTAGTTTTTAAGAGGGGTATGAATGGTTGTCTTTTTAAGGAAGCTTTTCCTAATTATCTGCAGTGCTGATTTTATAGTTATTTACTTATTATTGATTTTAATTGTTTATTTGTGTTATCAACCCTGCATATATGTTGTTGTGCAACTCTGTTATGTTCTAACACTCTTGTAAAGCACCCAAAACCTCTGGAATTGGGCGCTGAATAAACAAAGAATTACAGTACTTAATTACTAAATGTGGGACAAAAACTAAGTCCAAAATATTTTCTCGTATGAGGGCATTCTTTTTTCGTATGAATGAAAAAAGCCATATGAAAAAGGATGCATTCATACAAAAAAGAATGGGAAAAAAACTAAGTCCAAATTCTTTCTTTGTATGAAGGCATTTTTTCATATGAATGAAAAGCATATGAAGAAAGGATGCCTTCATAAGAAAAGAATGGGAAAAAATAAGTCAAATTTTTTTCGTAATGAGACATTCTTATTTCTTATGAATGAAAAAGAATACAGAAAAGATTCATTCATATGAAAAGAATGGAAAAGAATCCAAATTCTTTTTCATATGAAGTATTCTTTTGTATGAATGAAAAAGCATGCAAAAAGTGTGCTTTCATATGAAAAGAATTAAGACTTAGTTTTTCCCCTGGGCTGGATATTCAAACTGCGCCATTCTGTGGCGCAAGCCCTTAGTGCTGCTCAAAAGTTGCAGAGGGGTGGCAGGGGCAATATTCAACGGAGTTGCTGATTGAGCAACTCCTTTGAATATCCCCCCTAGCCACAGCCACTGTGCATGGCGCAGTGGAACTTGTGCCACTGCAAGTGGTCAGAGTGGAGCATTCAGATGCGGTGGCGCCAGTTCCATTGCGCCATGCGCAAATTTCCGATATTCAAAAGGTGACATGCAAATGGGGCTAATTTACAGGTGCACGGGGGGGCCATTTGCATCTAATTATGGCCCCATTTGCATGCCATTAGCATGCAGGTGCACCGATCCCCGACGACTTGCACCTGGTGCCCCGCCAGGCAGCAGCCGTTGGGGACCGATGCCTCCTGCAGCCCGATCACGGGCAGAACAGTATTCCTTCCCTCCCCAGCAGCCCAATCGGGCATAATGCAAAACCCCCGTAGCGATCGCGGGCATAACACTATTCCCCCCGCAGCCCGATCGCGGGCATAACGTAATTAACCCCCACTAGCCCGATCGTGGGCATAAGGTCAACCCCAAAGACCAATATCCCTGGTGGTCCAGTGGACCGCGAAACCGATCGTGGGCATACAGGTCAAACCCACCCCAATGTCCAATATCCCTGGTGATCAGTGGCCCCCACCCCACCCACCCACGGGCCCCCTCCACTCCCCCATCAGCGGTGGTGGCAGCACCCCACCGCCTGCCACCCCACCGACTGACTGGCTCGGTGGGGCTGCATGCCCGTGGTTCAGAGCAAGAGCCAATGGCGGTACAGCCCCTCTATAAAGACGGTCAGATATGTGAATAATTCATTCATTTCACATGTCTGAACTGCTGCTGCGATATGAGCTGCCGCCCGTGTCAACAGGCAATGATGTCTGGCCTACTGAAGCAATCGAGTCGGCCCAGCGAGGCGGCAGGCAGGTGAGGTGCTGCCACCTGCCGGGCTGGCAGGGGAGCAGGTGTGGTGGGGCTCCGTGGTGGTGGGTGGGTGGAGGGCCACTAGATCACCAGGAAATTGGACTTGGGGGTGGTTTGACCTTATGCCCGCGATCGGCTTCACAGTCCACTGGACCACCAGGGATATTGGTCTTTGGGGTTGAACTCCATTCTGCCCATGATTGGGCCAGTTGGGGGTTCAATTATGTTCTGCCTGCGATTGGGCCAGTCGGGGTTTCAGTACGTTCTGCCCATGATTGGGCTACTGAGTGGGGGTGAGTTCTGCCCGCGATCAGGCTATGGGGGTTAATCTATGTTATGCCCATGATCGGGCTGCTGCGGGGGAACAGTATGTTATGCTCGCGATCGTGCTACTGGGGTTACTATTATGCCCGCGATCAGGCTGCGGGGGCCAAAGGAACAAGTGGAGGGCCACCCACAGGTGGCAGCTGCTGTGTTGCGCCCTGCAATGTGGCAGCTCACCTGTAGAGGCCCTCAACCAATCCTTTTTTGGCTCAAAGTTGTGCAGGTGCAGGTAGGGGTTGCGCCTGCACAACTCTGCAGAGCCAGCAGAATATTGGGCTGTGCAGTTTATGCATGGTTCCTCCCCTCCGTTGAGCATGCCTTCATTAGCATTCTCGCTGTTGCTCCAGCATGGTTCGGGGCACAACTGCCTCCTGCTGAATATCGCAGAATGGCGCATTTCAGACTTAGAGAGAAGAAGCTTTATTAAGCATGGCGCAACCCTTTGAATATCCAGACCCTATCTTTTTTTCATATGAAGGCATACTTTTTCATATGCTTTTTCATTCATTTGAAAAGGAATGCATTCATATGAAAAAGAATTGAAAAAACTAAGTCAAAATTCTTTTTTTGTATGTAGCCATTCTTTTTCCCTATGGAACAATTATTTTCTTGTATGCCCATATGACAAAAGAATATTGGCTGGTGAAAAATGATTTTTAAATGTTAATAAAATATATTTTGGGGTTATTTATCCACAAACTAAGTACAGAATCCACCTAACATGTTCCGATGAGCAAGATGCATGTATTGCTGTGTGTGTAGGATGCCATTTCTGTGGGTTTTGAATTTTTTTTTAAATGGAAGCAAGATGGCGGCCATATGAAAAAATAATTTTTCCCTCATAAAAAAGGATTAGGCCTCATACAAAAAGGATCCTTTTCCGTATGGACCAAATTCTTTTTTCATTTCAAGCAACTATCCAAAAGACTGTACTGAGCATGCTCAGAACTTAAATTTTAAAACGTAATAACTTTGGAATGGATTAATATATGTTTTCACCAAGCAAGTGAAAGGCACATCTGTGGGACAAGCCCTTTCTACCCTGAAAAATTCAGACCTAAATTCTAAACTGTCTGGGTGCTAGGCTATCACAAAACCCCCCAGCAAAAAAACAGACATTTTTAAACATTTTTGGCTATTTGCATCTCGGAATCTGCACAATGGACCAGAATGAAACTTGACACATCAAGAGATCTACCTCCAAGATCATAGAATCATAGAATCCTGCCAGCAGAAAAGGACCATACAGACCATCAAGTCTGCCCAAAAAATGATAGCCCACCTCCCCTCCCTTTTCATACACGCAAAATTCCATGCAAATCTGTAGAATGGCTGCAAAGTTATTAAAGTGCAAAACTTGAGGTTTAACATAGAACCTCCTGCCCAACCCTACCTATAATGGTGCTACCATGCCACTATAAAAAGAAGGCTATCCAGGAGGCTAAGTGATGGAACGGAATACCCAGCTTATAAGTCTTTCTATATATTGCTGTAACTCACAGCTTTTATTTTTTTTATGTCTGTACAGTGTTGACAAATGCCTTTTATTTATTTTTTTCTTATTCTTTTTTCTTGCCTGCCCCAGTTGGCCCTTGTTCAGGAGGGGCCCCAGCCCCTCTCCCCAGCCTCTCCACCGGACTTGCCAATCTTTTCCCTGGGCTTGCCCCCCCAGCAGATTGGTGGAGGCAGGCCTCACCAAGGCGTGGATCCAGTTCAGGCTGGCAGCCCAGCTGGCCAGGAGTGGGACCTGACAGCATCCACCATCATCCAGCCCCTGTTGCCTTTTTCTCCTCCATTTTTCTTTTTTCCCACAGAGAACGGGCATCCAATGATGCCAGTGGAAATGCCACACATGCTTCCTTGTGTGGCACACCGGGTGATTATCCCAGCTTCACCCCTATTCTTGCAGTGTCAGTGTGCCAACACCCAGCCTCTGCTAGGAGCCAGACTAGCACTGGTTGCTGAGACCCTTCCCTCTGCAGAGAAGAGTAGTCCTAAGATGCTTGATCCTCCTCTAACCGGCCAATCCCCAGTGTCCCGAGGTTGTTTCTCAGACCCCAGGTCGCTGGTGTGGCAGCAGATGAGGCTGGTGCCTCAGTCATCTGCAGCACTGGGCCAGCCAACAAATGTTTTAAATTGAAATTTGCAACATTTATCTTACTTATGATTAGTGAATGTGCATGAATTGTGTAAATTATTTATAGATGAGTTGTTTTTACTATAAACGCATGGGTCATGCCTACAAACAGACCTTTGGTCTAGTGTCCTTACCTGGTTAACAAATAAAATTGGTTGATTGATTAATTGTTTCCACCCTTTGTGTTTGTTTTAAATTAAGTATACTTTATTGTTTTCAGCATACAAAACAGGCATAACAGAAACAGAACAATACACAAACTGCCCTAACTATTTACAAATGTGGGTGAGTGAATTAGTCATGGTGCAATTGATAAGAGTATAATGAATACATAGAGTACACACATACTGGTATATAGACATTGATAATGCTGTGATGCAAAAATTACAGGGTATTGGATGTATCACTGGAAAGGGAATAGAGAATATACAGTTTGTACCATTTATTATTGTAGGAGTCATATTGCTATTAACAATAGCTGTCATTTTCTCCATCCTAAGGCTAAGTGGTTCATTTAACCACTCTGTTTATGAAATGTTCTCCTGGTCAGGCCATTGGCGAAGCACCAGTTTCTTTACCATGAGGGAAATCATGGCTATCTGATGCTTTCTTTCTGTTAGAAGAAAAGTTTGTTAGACCTGCTCAAGCAAAAATGCTCAAACACGCAGAGAAATATTTCTTATTTTTCTTTTATTATATATTTCCCAGTCCCAACGTTTCGCATATCACTTACACTTCTTCTGGGGAACTCTACAATTAATTTAAAAAAGATTGTATCCAAGTCACAGTATCTTTGTAAGCTATAGCTTTAAAAGCTCAACTTCTCAATATGAACAATCAATATCACTATATTATAAAGTCTCTCTTACAGATCACGTTTGTCATAATACTAGCCATATATTCACACAGCAGTTTAAATGCATATGCCACCATTAAATCCAGCCACCTGAATTATAATTGTGTTAATTAAAACATTACCTACCTTGTAACTTGGCATTTTTGGCTCCTCACTGCAGGTTTATTTTATTATAGGTTTCAGTCTCAGCATACACTGAATTCAAAAATACAAAAGGTGTCTTTAGTTTCATTCTGTCATCCAACAGTATTAATACTAGAACAACTGTATAGTATTGTTTTAATAATTCACCTGTTCTGAAACATTTGCTATGGCTTAGGCACTCCTTGTACATCTGTTGTTTCAACACTGGGGGCTGGATTCACAAAAGAAAGTAGGGCAGAAAAAAACCTGCAAGAGTCCAAATATTGCGCAGCTGTGGGAAAACACACCTACATGCGCTGTGGGGAATTCACAAATCCCCTGCAGGTGTGGGAAAAATATCCTGCAGTTGCGAAAAAGACGCACATGCGGAAAATATGTTGTGGGGAAAAAGTGCCATGATATGCATGCAGCATCCCCTGAAAGGCTATTCACAACCAGTTTTTTTCCGCAGGTGTGAAAAAAAATGTTATACACAGTGGAATTAGGTGTAACTCTCCCTCCACAAACTGCAGTAGTGCCCCAGCAATTGGAATCGATTAAGGTGGAGGTGAGGCACAGGTAATAGCATTCCAGATAGTATAACAGCGGCTGCTGTTACAGCAACAAAAGCACACATTGCCATGATATGGCAACAGGCAACAACCACCAGACACAGTGCAGCCCATGACAGAGCCCCACAGGCAGTACAGCCTGACCAGCCTGCAGTGAGTGCTACCCCTGCAGGCAACAGTAACACCCCAGGGAGAGAGGACCAGCAGTGACAGTTGGCCACTGTGATGCCATGGTATTGCTGGTACCTGTGGTGCTGCAGTGGTCCCAGTTGAGGGACTGGTTGCTGGTCTCTTTGCGGGGTACTTTCAGCTTCATTCTATGGCTGCACTGTTAAAGTCTGCTGTTCCAGCTAATTAAGTTCACTGTTGCTATACCTCCTAAGCTATTTCTGCAGCTGCAGATCCAGAGTTGCGGATTTTCAGCACATGCGCAATTTCTGCAGCTGCTGGGATTTTACGAAATTCCGCACCTGCTCAAAATTTCTATATGAGTATCACGCAACTGCATTTCTGCAGTACTGCAGGCCTTTTTCCAGCAGCTGTGGGATTTTTGGCTTTCTTTGTGAATCCTGCCCTTAATACCTGAAATAAGTAATATAAGTAAATGACCTAACATTTTTTAAGTTATACTCAAATCATGGCTATCTGATGTTTCCTTTCTGTTACAGAAATCATGGAAAATTCCCCTACAACACAAATTTGTGGTGTGAACAATTCAGTCAAATACAAACAAAGGTCTGCTCTATTCCTGATGCTGTTCCACAGATCTTGTATCTCAGGACAATACCAAAATATGTAAGAATGGGTGTACCTTCTTCTACTCAGCAACATGTACACACAGTGCATTGTAACCTACCCAGTCTAACCAGTTTAACTGGGGAGTAATAAATATAGTTCAAAATCTGAAACTGTGTCAACCATAATTTGATATTCTTAATATTATAGGGGTGTGGTAGTGCCCCTGTAGTTTGAGTTGAGTTGGGTGTTCAGTGTTAAACCCCTAACTTTGCACTTAACAGCTTTGGCAATGTTTGATGAAATTAGCAGAAATTTTGTATACGTTGTCTAGGAGGCAAGGTCTAAGTCTGTGGAAAGTTTTGTGATGGCAGCTTGTGTGGGTTCGGAGATCTGCATATGTGATTTTCCTGTAGACATCTAATTTTGTTTCCTATGCTTAACATGGGATTTGGGTTTGCTCTCACCTACATCCTATACCAAATGGATTTTTCCCCCAAAACTTTCAGAGTAGAAGCATGCTGTGCTAATGTAGTGCCTTTGGAATGTTTTAGAAAAAATAACGCTTCCAGAGTTATAACGATTTGAAATGTGTTTTTCTTGTTCTGAGCATGCTCAGTAGGGTTTTGGGATAGTGTTCTGATGCAACACAAAAAATTCTGTGTTACAGACCATTTTTGGTTTCTCACCACTTGGTTCTCACAGCATGAAAAAAGTGTTTTTGTGCTGTGAGAGCTGCCATCTTGTTTTTTCACCTCCAACTAAAAAACATGGAAAATAACATACAAATGGTGTGATTTTAAAAGGCAAACACATGAACCTAGCTAAACAGAGACCATTTAGCTATATTCTGATGTTTGTTTTTAAAAATGTTGGGCAGAAATACCTTTTCTGGGCACCACAAAATTCAGGGTGCCCAGTTTAGTAAGATGAGCTATTCACCCATGTTCTCTGTATGAGAACAGCTGGACTTTCTTGAATGCTGAAGTGCAGCTGGAAGTCATGCTGCTGACTCAGCTGAAGCAGTGAGTCAGTGAGCCCTTGTTTCCTATCTCTCTGTGTCTGTCTATCTGTCTATCAATCAATCAATCAATCAATCTATCTATCTATCTATCTATCTATCTATCTATCTATCTATCTATCTATCTATCTCTGTCTCTTGCTCTCTCTTTCATTATTAATGAGTGGACCTCAACCCCATCCTCGACTCAGCATCACCACAGCAGGAGTAGAGGCTCAAGAGCATCAGCATACAAATCTGTCTTGAAGGACTCACCTCCAAAGCACAACTTGTTCCCTCTGATCAAACTGGACTGCACTGCAGCTGCAGCTCAAGGACTAGAGATGTCTTCCACCTTGCAGCTAACAGAAAAATTGCAAACACCATCCTAGCCAGGCATCACTCAGAATGCGACTGATACTATCAGTCTAGTTCTGCCAAAACCTCCCAAAGACTGTACCACCTGAAGGGACCCTTATGCTTCCTGTAATGGACTTTTTGCTCCGCACCCTTGGACATGCTCAACTTTGATACTTTTTTCTGTCTTCGGACTTGCTGTCAGTCTGTCACTGGCACTACAGTGTCATAAAACATTCTACCTGTGGGGATAGCATCCCCTCTGTGAAGTAATTAGTTTTTACAACTAGGTATGTGATCCAATACCTTGTTTTAATAGGTTCTATGTCATAAGGGTGATTGCCGAATGGCAATTGTCCTCATGGTACATTGCTGAAATTCAGTTTTGGCAATGTGCAACTTAAGTGACATCGAAAGCGGTGCAAAACTTGTTTTTTTTTACTTTTATGTGGGGGGGAGCTGTGCCCCCCCACTATAGATTCTCAACTCCATGGGGGTGCATGTTGGGGAAGGGGTGCAGCAGTGGGAGAAAAAAAATAAAAACCCTACTTGGGTCGGGCACAACAAAATATACCTGCACCCAGACCTGAACCCTGTATCCCATCCACTCCAGGCCAGTACCCACCCCACCACACCACAGAGCCAGCTCAGCAGTGGTCCACGGCACCATCCCTAACAAACCCTCTTGCCCCTTGCTTGATGTGCTCGCTACCCCCCCCACCCATGCATAGGTATACTGACATCCCATTGCCATTTGCGAACCCTCCTCATCTGGTCACCTTCCCTCACCATGTGGGTACTCACCACAAGTGGGTTGTCATTTTGGTAGGCACCCAACTTGTGACATGCCCACATGACAGGATACTGTTTTAATGTATGCTTCTTGATCTTTGTGCCAAGCTGTCCCTAGTTCCCCTTCCCCCTTCTGCCTGATTTTACTATTTGCAGCCTGCCAAGGTACCTTCCGCCTTTGTTAGATCTGTTAGACATCATCTGCTGCATAACAGCATAGCCCCTGCCCTCCTTACCTGACAGCACTCTGCTGTTACCTCCACAGCAGTCCTCTACCACTTCCAAATGTGCTTATACTGTTTTGCTCAAGGACATCTCCACTGAACAAATCATATTATATAGAGAGGCTGTCAAATAGCGGGACCACTGATGGTAATGTTTGTCTATCCCCCCAGCTCTCAGTACGGCTCACCTTCATTCACTCAGGGGTAGGGTCACTATCCTGCCTTTGAGCCATGCTTTGGTACTTCCCCAATTAGGAGGTATCATCCCCTTCTGCATATTTTGCAGGATGGCAGACATCAGCACTGGTGCATCAGACCTTGGTGACCAGACTCTCCCCACTGATCCCCAGGTTGAGTTTCTCAAACGGTACCTGTACCTAGGTTTCAGGATGCTGCACAGGGTTGCATCTCATTTGGTCTATTCTCAGCAAATAAATAATAAAATAAAATAAAAACAGAAAAGGTCCTTTATGCCTCCAGCCCCCCATGCCTGTGTTGTTCCATGGTAGCACAAATTGTCAGTGAATCACGAACATATATATATATATACACACACATATATATATATATATACATATATATATAATATATTTATATATATATATACATATATATATATATATATATATATATATATATATATATATATATATATATAAATGTCTCAGAGACTGTGTAAAGACAGTTGAATTCATTAAGCACAAATGTTGCTAGCACTAATGGTGCCTTTGCTAGGGCATGTTTCCTGCAGCTCAGCAGACTCTGTTCCAGCAGCTACAGATTTCCACTCAAGTTTTGGGGCAGTTCCGAGCTGACATCACACTGCAGGGGAGGTGTTGATCACCTGCAGCAGAAGGGAAAAGCTCAGAAGGTGCCATGAAGGAACAAAGAAAGAGAGCAGTGCATCCCATCCCATCCCATTCCAGGACAGGACAAGTGGTCTGGCTTCAGTGCTGAGAGATTCCCACTCATCTCTCCAGTCCATAGCTCTCAACCTCCTGCCTCATAAATCAGGGACAAGACTTAAAATAATTAGGGACAAAGGACCAAAATCAGGGACACCTGTTAACAATTGGTGATATCCACTCAGGAAGCTGCTAGAATAAGGGGCTTAGTGTAAAATGCATTTTCTAAGGAAGAACAAATCTGTAACTTTAATGTTTGACATTCTTTTGTGCTTACAACCACCACTGTTTGGTCATGGAAACACAATTTTTAGGAGGGACAGAGTAACATTTTAAGGCAAAATCAGGGACATCCCTGAAAATCAGGGACAGTTGAGCGGTATGCTCCAGTCCCAGCCTAGGCAGAGATCAGAAACCGGGAGAGACAGCCAGCAAGGTACGGGAAAGCCGCGACCAATCGGAGGGCAAGCGCTACCTCAGCCTTGCATCCGATTGGTCCTCCTTCTTCACTGACTTTGCTCAAGCTTGCACTTCCAAATACTGCCCGGGAATAGTGGGTTTTACCTTAATTTTTCTCAAAAAGAGCTGTTTTTACCAAATTGTTAAAAAATTCTAGGTTTTATGTTGTTTTCTTGTAAATGTCTCAGTGATACAGTCCTTTGGTGGGATTTCTGGTGGGCCCAGGCGCTAAAGCCGTACCCCCAGTCTTTTGTTGTGCAAAACTTTTGCACCTCATTGCAGAATCCCTTGATTACTGCAGTTGTGCTTTCCTGACTTCCTCTCCTCTGTCTCCTTCACTTTAGCCGACCCTGCCTCAGGCACCCAGTAAGCGCAGGGGCTCCAGGCACTCAGCGGGTGGGCGGCGACCTGGCTGAAGGAGAACCAGGAGGCCAGGAGAGACAGCCAGCAAGGTATGAGAAAGCCGCAAAATTTTGCCGCCCCCTCCCCCTTTTGGGTGTTTCTTTTATACCTCCTTCCGCCTAATTTCCTATCTCCGCCCATAGCCAAATTCTAGCCAATAATCTGGAAACAGTCCCCCACTGCCTTCACTATTATTAACCCTTAGTTACCGTAATCATGCTGATGCTTCTCCTACTGTTTCTTTCTTTCTCACCTATAATATATCTTGAGGATGATACCTTTCCAGTCCATGCCCTCTTGAAAAATGTGGCTTGCCAGGGTGACCTCCCTGTCTCACCCCCAGTGGATGACTATCAATTCCTCAAGTATGCACTACCGTTGCTTCATTGTAATCTATGGGGTAGCCCTCTAAAAGGGTCACAACCATTCATGTATCCCCTACGCCCCATGCTCATATCTTGGCTCTATAGTGCCCCCTTGTACCTGCCCATCAAGTTGGTACTCTGTGAAAATTTATTAAGCCTCAACCCATCCTGGACCGTCTCTAAAGATTGGACCCCGAGCAAGAAGAGAAAACCCTCTTTTGGTCCCTCATGCTATCATTGAAGCCCTTATTAAACTATTACTCTTCTTGTTGATCTGCGCTGGCAATATTGAAATCAATCCAGGTCCCCAGAAGGCTTTTACCTCCCCATCAGATCTAGCCTCCATTAAAGGTTTAAGCTTCCTTCACATCACGCATGCAGCCTCCTAAAAAGATCTCATTAATCCAGGCCTGGGTCGCCCACACCTTGCCAGACTTTCTGGTAATCTCTGAGACATGGCTTAAACCTGCTACACATGACAGGGAAATAAATCTACCCAACTACCAGCTATTCAGATCAGACCGCCTGACAAGAGGCGGTGGAAGCTGCTATCTATGTTAAATCAAATATTTCTGCATCTTGCCTCAGTGTAACATCAGTGCCCAAAATTCGAATGTTTATCCCTTAAATAGCTCTCCCAATATGACAGCTTTTCAATTGGTTGGCTGCTATAGGCCCCTCTGCCGGCCTTCAACTCCTAAACCACTTGGGAAATATAATTAATCTGGGCCCGAGGACACCATCATTTTAGGTGATCTAAACTTTAACTGGCTCTCAATGCATCTGCACCCTAGTATCTTTTTGTGACACATATGGATTCACTCAATTAATAAATGAACCGACAAGATTTAACTCAAAAACAAAAGTAACAGCACCCTACTTGACATTATGTTGGTAAACAAACACACCTGTTTTCCCATGCTGGAGTGCTTTTCAGTGATATAGCGATCACTGTCTTATTGCGGGATAAAATCATCAGTCAAGCCATCCAACCCTGCGAAATTCCTTACAAGAAGGTCTAAAAACCTTAACATTGAAGGATATCTCCATGACCTATATCATTCCCTAAATGGCAAGAATTCTATCACACAGCTTCTGTAGAAACAGCACTCAAGGTGTAAATATTTATTTTCATAAAGCCCTCAATACTCATGCACCTTTCACTAAGCGTTAGAATAAAAGCAAATCCTGCCGCTGGTTTTCTGCCGATCTTAAATTTGCACTGCTTGCTAGAGATAAACTCTGGAAAAGGGCTAGAAAGACCAAGGATCCGTCTGACTGGCTTCAGTTCAGAAAAGCCAGAAACAGCTGCACACCAAAAAGTGAGAGAAGCCAAAGCTGCCTTCTATACAGCGAGCTTGATGCCTCCTACCAACCCAGCCAGATTCTGGGGCACCATCAAGGGATCCTAGGGCAGGACTCCAGTACTTCCTTGCCATCCCAAGTGCACCTTAACAATGCTGTTATCACTGACAAGCGTGAAATCTTAGATGCATTCAATAATCATTTCACCACGGTTGGCCTAGCTTTTGATTCCTCCCCAGCAAATCTACTACGGTCACAACTTAAATTCCAGTCTATCGATGGTCAGAAGGCTGCCCTCTTCATTCTCCTTCAAGCCCATTTTATTAAAACAAGTGGAAGACCTACTGCTACATCTAGACACCAAGAAAAGTGCAGTGCAGACTCTCTGGACCCTACTTCTAAAAATTGCTCTACATGCCATTGCAGTTCCCCTAACTCATCTTTTTAATCTGTCCTTATCCACTGGTTCTGTTCCTACATTGTGGAAAACAGCACAAGTGTTCCCCTCCTCAAATCAGGGGACCCATGGATCTCAACAATTATAGACCTATATCCATCCTACCTGTGCTGTCTAAAATGTTAGAAAAACTGGTGAGTATCCAACTAAGAGACTACCTCGATGCTAATAACCTACTTAACCCTGCTCAATCTGGGTTTAGGACCAGACACAGTACCATTTCTGCATTCAAAAGTAACAAATGATTGGCAAACTGAGTTAGACAAAAAAACAGCATCTGTGCTGTATTTCTAGACCTAAGTAAAGCCTTTGATACAGTGGATCATGAGCTGCTAATTTCCTCACTGCACTCCTTAGGCCTGGATTCAACCTCTCTTGGGTGGTTCAGATGTTACCTCACTGATAGAATACAGCAGGTGAAAATGAAGATGACCTATCCTCCTCAAAACCACTTCTAAGGGAGTACCACAAGGATCCATCCTGGGCCCTATCCTCTTTGCTGTCTATATCAATAACATTGATTCCAACCTCACTGCTGCCAATGTCCACCTTTTGCTGATGACACTGTCTTGTATGTCAGTAACCCTCACCATCAAAGGCCTGTGAGTTATTACAATCAGAATTCTCCTGCTGCAACATCAATACTTGAAAAAAACTACTATTAAATGCCAAGAAGACAAAGGCTATGTTCTTTTCCACCAATATATATTCTACCACTCTCTCATCAAACATTCTTCCCAACTATCCACCATCCTTGGAGAAAACTTGATTATGTGGATAAATTCAAATATCTAGGGGTATGGATTGATAATAGACTTGATTACACTCAACATGTTGAGGAGCTCCTGAAAAACTCAGACAGAGGCTCGGCCTATTCTTCAGAATCAAACATTATCTAACCAAAGTCTAAACAGAGACTAATACAGGCATCATTTCTATCTCTCCTCGATTATGCAGATTTCCTATATGGCCACTGTACTATGTCCTTTTAAGTAAATTGGATACCTTGTACCACAGAGCTCTAAGATTCATCACAGATCTTCCTTTCAACATTCATCACTGCTCTCTCTATAATGCTGTTGGCTGGACATCCTTACACCTTAGGAGGAATAAAATGCTGCAATATGGATTTACAAAGCTCTGTCAAACAAACTTCCATCTTATATTTCTGATTGCTTTACCTGGCTACACCTAGATCATATGCCCTAAGAAGCAATAACTTATCACCTTAAGAAGATACCTAAAGTCTGTACCCGGCATGGGCGATCTGCAATCAGCTACTTCTTAGCATCTACCTGAATTCTCTGCAGAAGACCCTAAAGTTGAACACCTTCATCCCTATAGCATCCTTTAAAAGCTCTTCACAAGTCTCTTTCCTGAGATATGCAACTGCTTTCACTAAGCCTAGTCCCTCTTACCCTTTACCCCTTTTTCTTTCTATCACAGTTTATATACTTTTCTAAACTTAGCTACAATATACCCTAAAATCCATTGCCATTCCCTTTCTTTTTATCCCCCATTTCTACTTGCTTAAGTATCTACCCAATTACAACACAACCTGACCAATTCCACAATCTCAATACCTTACAGTCATCTGGGTCAAACCTGTCTGAATTATTTTGTTTTGTGGTCAAAATCATTAGCTACCTTGCTTGTATATACTTTTTTATTACTGTAGCTGTTTATTTATATTTAAGTCTTTGTCTCTTTCTCTGTATTTGTTTATGTATGCTACTGTACCTTATTTTGATCTTGACCTATCAGGTCCATCTTGTAAATGAGCTTCGCTCAATGATGTCCGCCTGAATAAATAAAGATTTTGATTGATTGATTGATTGATTGAAATGTAGCAGGTGAGTGGGACACACTTTTAACAATTTATTTCAGAATAAAATACCTGTAAGTTACTGTAGCTGAACCTTAGTAGCACAAACTGTGGCACAGTAAAGAAGTTAAGCAGAGAAATAAAATTTTAAAAAGCCACGAGTAGATAAGTATCTTGAATAAAGTCAGAGTTTAGTTGCTCATGTGAGGGGAGTGTCACCACCATGATTAAATTTGGAGCTTTTTAAATTAACTATTGCATTTGTTTTGGTATTTATACATGTTATTTTTGCTAGCCTTCACAGGGACTGCTGTATCTCATCACATAATGATTTATCCACTACCTGGGTCTCTCTATCTCTTTAATTTTTGCCAATGCAATTACAGTACTCCTTCCTTTAACCACCCCCCCATCTGCCACCCTCACTTAATGCCAGTGTGAGCATCTGTCCCATTTTCCAGAAATGTTATCTCCACCTTTAACTGCCACCCTCTATTATCCACCACCCTCTTTTATCTGCCACAATTTAGGATGTACAGAGGTTGGCGAATAACAGAGGGAGCATTGTATCTCACGAGTAGTGCCTGCAATGTAAATTTTATTAAAAGCCACATTAATACTTACGGTCACTGTGCTAGGAACAGACCATTCCCTTGCGCACAGACTGAGATTTGCTGCTCATTTCATTTTTTGTTTTCTAACCTGGTCTGCTATCCTTGGAGTTGGAATGGTTTGAAACAAGAATTTGAATACCAAAGCTGGGGTGGTGTTTATTTCTGATGGATGTGAGGATTAAGGGTAGAGGGAGACCCCCATCCCCAGTCTACATTTGAGGTACAGCCTCTGCATTTGCAAGTTGGCATTGAGCATGGCATAGCTTGGGGTTCAAATCCAGACAGCTTCTCAATTGTGTACTGTTACTTTAAGTCTACGTTCCATGTATAATCTTCCTAACCTACACTGTGGTGTTCAGCAGGCACTGTAAATGCCAAGTGTGTGTTTAAAGTGTTGTGAATAAGTCCATTTGGATTTGGAACTCAGAACATAACTAATGTTATTTAGGGGGATCTGTTGTACTGTAATTCTAGTGACTTGAGATTTGATCAATATGTAGGAAACTATGTGTCAGCACTGTTTCTCTCCTGTTGAACGAATGCACAAAATGCTGGGGACCAAGTAGTCTGGGCTGATTAGAACAAAACAATATTCAATGATACAATTTGGTCCAGTACCCCGTGATATGCAGACCAGGTGTCTTGTTTGGTTAACCTTTTCAATCCTCCATTCCAGAACTGAAATGCCCTAGGGAAGTGGTAGTAGTGGTAGAGCTGCCTCTCCCATCCAAGGCAGCAAGAAGAGGGTTAAACTATCATCCCACATTACAGGTTTGTCTGCATTGTTGGGGAGGGATGCTTATGTAGTGTCTTATGGCAGTTTTGAAAATGACCCACCCTGCTCTGGTACTGTACTTGAGGATAAGTTTCCTTGATGCTCTAGTCAAGTGGCATGAAATGAGTTCCCCAGGTTTAGTCCTTATTATATTCTTATTTTATGGGTGTGCACCCTCCCTTGTTATAACATTTCAGGTACCACTCCTTCAGACAAAGGATTATGGGAAAATGTAATTTGTTCAGCAGTGAAATAGCACTTATCTGCCTTATGAAGACAGACTGAGAGTAATCAAGGAAGTGACCTTTGGGGAGAAGTTTTAAAATTGCTGGTAATGGCCATGCAAGTCTGATGAAATGCCCAGAAGAATAAAGACATGATTTTTGCCAATAAACCAGTTCTGCTGCTTCTGAAAGTTTGAGAGATTATTGTACATAATGGCCTGGATATTCAAACTGTGCCAGGCTGTGGCACAAGCCTGGGTGCAGCGCAACTTGGCTGCGCAGGGGCATTGACTGGGTGATATTCAAAGGAGCTGCGCCAGGGCACAGCATCATTGAATATTGCACCCTGGCCACCTGCAGTGTGCATGGCACAGTGGCACTGTGCCAGTGCAAGTGGCCAGAGTGGAGCAGGGGGATGCGCTAGTGCAAGTTCCATTGTGCTATGCGCAGCAACTGCGATATTCAAAAGTGCACGTGCAAATGGGGCCATAATGTATGCAAGGTGCAAATGGGTCCATTTGCATGTCATTGTGGCCCCATTTGCATGCAGGTGCACCGATCCCCGGTGACTTGCACCTGGTGCCCTGCCAGACAGCAGCCGTCGGGGACCAACGCCCCCTGCACAGTGTGGCAGTGTGCCCCACAGCCTGATCGTGGGCATTTGTAAAATAAAATCACGTCCTATATCCCTGGTGGTCCAGTGGACCGCTGTCAGCCTGATTTGGGCTTAAGTATGAATAAAATAAAGTCCAATATCCCTGGTGGTTCAGTGGACTGCTCCCAGCCCAATCGTGGGCTTAAGTATGAATAAAATAAAGTCCAATATCCCTGGTGGTCCAGTGGACTGCTCGCAACCCTGATCGCGAGCTTAAGTAGGAATATAATAAGTTCAATATCCCGGGTGGTCAGTGGACTGCTCACAGCCCGATCGCAGGCATTTGCATAATAAAACTACGTCCAATATCCCTGGTGGTCAGTGGACCCCCCTCCCCACCGCCCACTGGGCTCCACGCCCCTGCCTGCCGCCTGCACGCCCGGCGGTAGACACTGCCAGTAGGTCCTGGCGTGAGCCAATGGGTGTGCAGCCTCACCGTACTACATTCAGATATGTGAATGGATCATTCACATATCTGGAATGTATAATACGTGAAACTACACTCTACTACTCACGCTGTCAGACAATAGAGTACAGCCCTACCTGCAGTGTGTCAGTCAGCGCGAGGCTGAGTGGTGGTGCTGCCAGCCGCCTCTGACCAGGGGGAGCAGGGCAGTGGGGCTCAGTGGGCGGGTGGGGAGGGGGTCTGCTGGACCACCAGAGATATGGACGTGGTTTTATTATACAAATGCCCGTGATATAGGGCTGCGAGTGGTCCACTGGAGCACCAGGGATATAAGACACAATTTTATGTTACAAATGCCCGCGATTGTGCTGACAGCGGTCCACTGGACCACCAGGGATATTGGACATAGTTTTATTTTACAAATGCCCGTGATCGGACTGACAGCGGTCCACTGGACCACCAGGGATATTGGACGTAGTTTTATTATACAAATGCCTGCGATTAGGCTGACAGCGGTCCACTGGACCACCAGGGATTTTGGAGGGTCATATTTGTATGTATGTCTGCGATTGGGCATGGGGGGGTGCCGCCAGGTGCAGCTGGAGCTCGGGTGGCCACCCACAGGTGGCAGCTGCTGTGTTGCGTCCTGCAATACGGCAGCTCACCTGTGGGTGTGACAACGTTGTTCCTTTTTTTGGGATCAACTGTGTACAGGCGCAGAGTGGGGTTGCTCATGCATGGACTCAGCACATCCTGGGCTGAATATCGGGATGTGCAGAGTATGCATGGGCACTCCCCCCCCCCTGCGCTGCATACATTACTGATGCACTGCGGCGCATTGTGATTTGTGCCAGGCACAATTCCCATTTGAATATCATGCCGGGGCGCATCAGTGGGTTGTGCATGGTGCAACACTGTTGCGCCATGTGCAATCCTTTTGAATATCTGGGCCAGTGTCATTACATATGACATCACATTTCCCTACTTTTGTTGCCTAAATCTGAAACCTAACTGGTGCATTAAATGCAGTTTTTTTTGCAAAGAATTTGTATAAAGATCACACCACATTTCCCCCCAATTAAACTGAGCCTCAGGGGAAAGCAGCATTCCAATAATGGCAAGTGCCATCTAGTGAAGGATACCTATGTGAGAACTGGAAGGAGTACAATTGGAAGATGGAGCGGGGCTATGTTGACTTTTGCAAGCCCTCTTGGAAAATCTGCTGGTTGGATTCCATTCATGCAGCAGGCCCAAGTGTGCTGTGATGGCAAGGGTAACTTGAGAAACTTAGAGGCCATTCTGTTGGTCAGGCTGCAAGAGGCTTTAAGAGAGTTGAAAGGGAGGAAGTGACATCTAACATCAGGTTAGAGATGGAAGATATTGGCACATTAGTAAACTAGTCCTCTGACAATGTTGAGTGTCCCTTTTTAAAGTTAGGATTGGAGAAAAGAAGCTGTCCTACAGTCTTTGGACCAGTTGATTTTTAAGCTGGCACCCAGCTGATTGTGAACTTTAATGGAGGTACTAATGATAGAGATTTTAAACATGTTCAGTAAATTGTTATATTTTGCATATAAAATAACTTAGGGAGAGATATGTGCATCCAAGATTGCCTGCTTTTCAATTCTGGCCAATGGGGACATTAGCCCACCATAGCTACTTGCTAGCATGACTGGCCCAGCAGTAAAGGTTGAAGTGTAGAAATCTTAGACCACCTGCCTATTTAGGAGCTGCAAGTTTATGGTAGGCTTGTCACAGTCTGTGATTTATAAACCTAGCGGCTTATTAGATATGTTGCAAATTTTAATCTGCTGTAAGGTTGGTGCAAATCCACAGAAAATGTGCAATTCGCAAAATTCACAAATTCCGTGGCAGATGCACCAACTTCACCAGTGGATTTTAATCTTTTTAAAATACTTAACTTAAAAACACTCCCCTACCCACTGTACTGTAAAACCACTGCTACCCCACCAAAAAGATAAATTACTGATAGCACCCTTCCACTCCCACCTTCTGGCACCCTCCTCCTCCTGCCTCGGTGAATTGCAGTGCTGCATGAGCATTAGCCGATTTGAACAGAGTGCATCCAAAAATGTAATTCCTTCCCCCACCTGCATGCCATACACACTCCCCCCACCTCCCGGGTCCCACTGTCTTATCAGATAGATCCAGTCCCTAACTCAACCACCCTCTAGTCCCTACCACCCTCCTCCCTCCACCAGCACCCACAAAATTACAGTACCTGCAAGGCTGCAATAAAGAAAATGGTTCCCCAGTGCAGAATATCTGCTCTGTTCAGTGTCCAACTCACAAATGACACGAGTGAATGAATGGTAACATCTCTGCTCCTCAAAAAACTTGACTGATTAATTTTTAAGCCAATCAGGCTTTACTAGCAGCAAAGACATCATCATTCATTCATGCCATTTGTGAGATGGACACTGAACTGAGCAGATACTTTGCACTGGGAGACAATTTTCTTTATTGCAGCCTTGCAGGTTGATTTTGTGGATGCTGGTGGGGGAGAGTGGTGGGGACCAGGGTGGGGGCTGGGTGAGGGACTGGGTGTTCTTGATAAGACAATGGAACTCGGGTGGGAAGAGGGTGAGTGTATGTGGTATACAGGTGGGGGGATGGATTAAATTTTTTGGGACGCACTGTTCAAATCAGCTCACCCAGCGCTGTAATTCACCAGGGCAGGGAGGGAGAGGACTAAAGAGGGTGCCAGCAGGGCATGGGAGGGCAGTAGCAAGTAATCTATAATTTATGGGTGGATGGGGGGGTGTAGCAAGCAAACTGCATTGGTATTCACTCACAAATTGGCCAGTTGTGTTGGTTCACCATGCAAATTTGTACAATGTGTCTGTTGAATAACAGTGCAAATTGCAGTGCTGAGCTTTGTGAATTTGCCAAAATGTGCATATTTTTTGTTTTGCAGAGCGAATATCAGCAACTTCACACCACTAGTCCTTATCTAAATTCATGTAATTTGTCAGTGCCTCAGAACTTTGGGACTCCAATATAAATATACAGAAGCAATAGGAAATAGTGAAAGGATTCAGAGGAACAACTAAACTTTATGGGGTCTAGCCAGTAACAATAAATGTGTTTTCATTTACATGAGTAAAATTGTGGATGGAATGTTTGGCAGAGCATAGAAAAGTATCTCTTAAAGCATTTCCCAGTGTCCAGAAAAATGTTATTTACCATAACAGCAGATCTTCAAGAGACTCCTCCATTAGCCACACCTTTGGAACTGCATGTCATCGGTGCTAGAACAGCTTGGAGACTTTTACAGTAAGGCCAACCATGACGTGGCAATATCAGCACCTTATACAACATGGGTGGCTCCACTACTTCTAGTTCCCACTGAGACAAGCTCAAGGGCCTCTTACCATGAAGAACCAGGAGACCAAACCAGGACCATACACCCAAGAAGAGACATAGAAATATAGAAACATAGAATTTGATAGCAGATAAGCAATAAGACATGACAGGGTGTGGGTTAGACAGTTTAATGCATAGCTAGGAGGCATAGTGAGGCATGAGCCGCAGGGGCAGAGTGTGTCCACCTCCCTAGCCATGCATATCTACTGTCCTAATACTATTGAGTGGTTATTGTTCTTATGAAATGTCTTAAGCATTTAAAAAATCATGAATACCAGTTTTTGATTTTAATAAATATCAATTTATTAAGTCAAAGATCATTACACCACAGAAAGTAGTTCCCTATTTCTTTAGTGGGGGATAGCAGAATACAATTACACTAAAACTTGTGTTGTACTTTTAATCAAATCACTTTCCAATTTTTTTTTTTAGGGAAGGGGGAAAACAGCAGAATACAATAGCACTTAAACTTGTGTTGTACTTTTAATCAAATCAGTCACTTTCAAACTTATTTTTAGGGAGGGGGAACAGCAGTATTACGCTAATTTTTCAGCAAGTTTAGTTGGTCTGTGGAGTACTGAGGAAATTGAGTACTTACTGTGATAATTTTGGCCAGTGTTTCACCATGTTGCAGTTCATTTTTACTTCTGTTTCCCTCAGACGTGGTTTCAGCACCCGTACTGTTAATTCGTAGAACTACCGCTTCAACTGTAGTTTCACTGGTGCCTGGGTTGCTCGCTTCACCGAGGACATCGGTGGATTTGCTGACAGGCTCACTGCTTCTTGTCACTATTGCCAGTAACTCCATTTCACTTGCAGGTTTGCTGCTGGATTTTGGAAGGCTTCACCTATGGTTCAATGGACAAGCAGCCAGCCACTCCCACTTCCGGAGTTATATAAGCAGTTCCCCTCAGCCTCCTTCTGAAGCACTTTTTCTTTGCCAGACAGAGGCTCTGTCTGTTTGCTCTCTGCAGCTGGCTGGGGCCCTGCACCCCCCCCCACCTACCTTGCTGCTTCTTACTGCTGGACTCTGCATTTTGTTCTTCTGCTTCTGGTTTGCATTTTGCCTCCGGCTGTGTGCTTCCTTTTGTTTCTTCCCTGTTTCTTCTATGTTTGTGTCTTAGTTTTGTTTTCTCTTTGTTTTCTTTTTGTGGGGATTTGTTTTCTCAGCTTCTACCATTTGCTTGCTCCTACCATTTGGGTCTTACAGCTTCAGCTACTTGCTTTTAGTTACTCCCATTGCTGTTGTAACCAGTACCTGTGTTTTAACACAAACCATGCTATAGGCCTAATTGTTCCACATGCTATCAAGCCTAATTGTTTTCACCCTGAGTCAAGCTCCTCTGAATCCTGCTGTACAGCTCAATCATGTTTTCCCTGCTTAATCTACTTCACCTGTGGTCATAGCTGTTGTCGCAGCATTGTGCTTCCTTCCTTCCATGCTTATAGAATACTACCACTCATAGCTGATGGTATTCCCTGTTTTGTACACTGCTGTTCTGCTCTGAGGTCAGCTAAGCTACTGCTGATGCTGTAACCTAGTTTTAATATCTGCATGTGGTTCTTGACCCTTCCATCACTTTCTTGTTTTTCCTACGGTGGGGACTGGGAAGTGTTTGGGGGTGTTGTGGCCTCATGTGGCCAATTACTTCTGTTCTAAATCCTGTCTCCGCCGCCAAAAATCTTCATAGTATTTGTCATCTTAATTTGGCTTTCTGAATGCCTGTATGGTTGCCCCACTGTCATTCTGTTGCCCCACTTACATTCATGTCCCATCATTGCTATTATGTCTTGCACACCTACATGCCGGCTGAGTACTCTTACTGCTTACTGACCTATGTGCTGGTACAACTATTGTTACCCTGCCCTACTGTATTACCCTGCCTTACTGAATTATATCCAGATTCACTCTTGCTCATGTCACCTTTGTGCAATGCTCCCTGCCAGTTGCCCTGCAAGTTCTCAGTACTCATGCCCATTCAGCCTCATCAGTCCCTGGGGCATGCCAGCCATTCCATTCTGGTGCAGGTTTTCCCCTGCAGCCAATGGTCTCATTCTGCACCTGAGTCCACAGCTTGAGAATGCAAAGCTTGGGGCAGGGCCCTTCTCACCTGGCCCATAGCTGGGAATGTCCTTCAGCTGTCAAACATACTGATGGCACCTCAAGTTGTAGAAGTTAAGACTCAGCTATGAAGGGTTGGGGTTGCCTATAGGGGCCTTTAGCACCAGCAAGGAGGCACCCTTCAAGCTATTCTCCTCATGACTGCCTCTGGTTCACCTGGTTTGAGGGTAGATCAGTAGACCAGGTGAGTGCCTCAGCAGTCGTTGCTCTCCTCCTCCTGCCTTGGTTGTCCGTTGTTGTAGAGTGGTGCTTGCAACCTTCCACATCGTTCCCGTTAGAAGGACTGAGTGAGAGCTTTCCTCCAAATTGGAATATTTTCCACCTCCCTTTAATTGGGTTTCCAAATTGCAGCAGAAGAGCCATCACTAAATAAAATATACCAAGCCTGGAGAGAAGGCGACCTAGGCCTTGGATCCCCAGAGATTTCCTCCTCAAAGGGTTTTTTTTTCCTCTCTTCCATGTCTCAGGTCACAACTGTTAGCATAGTGTTCCCTAGTTCCGTAGGCAGGATCTGCTGTTGGATGGAGCGGGATACTTTCCTTTTGCCATTCCCTCTCTCCTTAGGAGGTCCCTCACTCTCTCTTGCAACCCATCAAACCCATGTCATTGTTAACTTCATGCCATTACATTATTAAGCTGACATATGCTTTATCTAGTACTATTCTCATAACTACTGATTGCTTATATGCTTCATACTACTACTTTCTTTTGGGGATCCTTTCCTAAGGTACCTTTAGCCAAGGGACTTGTCCTGTGGCAGCTCTGGGGTGGAACCCTCTAGCGGGTTCCTTACCTTTGGTACCCTACAGGGTGGTAATTCCTCTGGGATAGAGAGTGCGAATGGCCAAAACCTAAGTAACACAGTTGCACAAACATGACACTATACTGGTTGCATAGGCCATTGAACCATCACTGTTTCATTCATTTGAATAACACTAGCACTGCTGTTTGCCTCAGATGTGGTTTCAGGAGCTGTCATGACACTTAAGATAGAAACTGCTTCAATTGCAGCTTCACTGCTTCTGGAGTTGGCTGTAAGAGTGACAGCTTTGATGGTGGATTCTGTCTGTGGGAATCGGGCACTCAATAAAGTTATTGTAAGCTCCATTGCACCCATTCCCATGGTAGAGTTATGGTGTTTGTTGCCAATGTTGTTTCACCTGATTCTACTACAGGTTCTCTGGTGACTGGTTCGCTCCCTTCTGTGGTTTCACTGACAATCTTGCTGCTTGCCGCCATTGCTGGTAATTCCATTTCACTTGTAGGTTGGCTGGCAGTTCTTTCTTCATAGGCAGGTGCATTGTAAGGCTGTATAAAAAAATCTAGCTGCTCCTCTGACAGCGAAAGGTTAAAGCTAACTTCTGGCAGAAGTGCCATTTGTCAGTCTGATGCCAGTTGCGTGGAAAACAAGATGGCTGACTTTTGTCTTGTTAACATTCTAAATGGGCATCTTTACTAGTATCAGTGCCCAGCTTGGCATTACCAGACTTCTTTGTGTGCATTAGACATATTAACACATACCTAATAGCCAATCAGATACTTTGAAAATTCCTATCCATTTCATAAGGACCACTTGGCCCACCTAGTCTGCCCATTTACCCTATCTACTGTAACACCACAGACCCTGCTTGATCTCTAGCTTTGCCCTCCCTTTCCTTACCACTAAGGTTCCCTTATGCCTATCCCATGCCTTCTTGAATCCTATTACAGTTTTGGCCCCCCATCACCTATGCTGGGAGACTGTTCCAGGCATCCATCACTCTTTCTGTGAAGAAGTACTTCCTTACATCTCACCTGCATCTACTCCCCTCCAGTGTCATAACATGACCCCTTGTTCTTGAGTATTTTTTCTGTGAAAAAGGCTTTCCTCTTGAACCTTATTTATATCATGAGGTATTTGAAAGTCTCTATCATATAACCCCTCCCTCCTTTCCTCCACAGAGTACATATTGAGGTCCTTCAGCCTCCTCATAGGGCTTTTGATGCAGACCCTGCACCATTTTAGTTGACCTCCTCTGGACTACCTCTGCTCTGTCTATGTCCTTACAAAGATGTGGTCTCCAGAACTGGGCATAGTACTCTAGGTGAGGTCTCACCAGTGATTTAAACAGCAGTATTACCACCTCCCTCTTTCTGCTGGTGATACCCCTCTGTATGCACCCTAGCATCCCACTGGCTCTTCCCACTGCCTTGTCACACTGTTTGACCACCTTTAGATCATCAGATATGATTACCCCCCCGGATCTCTTTCCATATTGTGTGCATATATTAACTATGTTATTGCACCAGTTAGGGTTCAGATTAAAGCGACAAAAGTAGGGGAATTTGGCATAATGGTTTCCAACCCTAATTACCCACACCCCCAAAGCAGGAAAAGGAAATAACATTAAGGGATGGATTCACAAAAGAAAGTAGGGCAGAAAAAACTGCAAGTGTCCAAATATTGCGCAGCTGCGGGAAAACACACCTACATGTGCATGGGAATTCACAAATCCTGCAGGTGGGAAAAATATCCTGCAGTTGCAAAAAAATGTACGGGGGAAAATATGTTGCGGGGAAAAAGTGCTATGATATGCATGCAGCATTCCCTGAAAGGCTATTCACAACCAGTTTTTTCTGCTGTTGCAGAAAAATGTTACACAGTAGAATGAGGTGTAACTCTCCCTCAGCAAACTGCAATAGTGCCCCAGCAATTGGAATCGATTAAGGTGGAGGTGAGGCACAGGTAATAGCATCCCAGATGGTATAATAGTGGTTGCTGTTACAGCAACAAAAGCACACATTGCCATGATATGGCAACAGGCAACAACCACCAGACACAGTGCAGCCCATGACGGAGCCCCACAGGCAGTACAGCCTGGCCAGCCTGCAGCGAGTGCTACCCCTGCAGGCAACAGGAACACCCCAGGGAGGGAGGACCAGCAGTGACAGTTGGCCACTGTGGTGCCATGGTATTGCTGGTACCTGTGGTGCTGCAGTGGTCCCAGTTGAGGTACTGGTTGCTGGTCTCTTTGTGGGTGTTTTCAGCTTCATTCTATGGCAGCACTGTTAAAGTCTGCTGTTCCAGCTAATTAAGTTCACTGTTGCTATGCCTCCTAAGCTATTTCTGCAGCTGCGGATCCACAGTTGCGGATTGTCAGCACATGCACAATTTCTGCAGCTGCTGGGATTTTACGAAATTCCGCACCTGCTCAAAATTTCTATATGAATATCACGCAACTGCATTTCCGCAGTGCTGCAGGTTTTTTTCCAGCAGCTGCAGGATTTTTGGCTTTCTTTGTGAATCCTGCCCTATGTTTTTCACTGTCCTGACTGTTGGCAAATCAGGGGTGGGTTATTCCTTGAGGTTCTCAACCTTAACGTTCACGCCATTGTAATATGGTCTACAAACATACAGAACTGTGTCTCCCCATATGTTGTCAACCTGTAGGCCCTGCCTGAAGAAAACATCACATTTCTCCTTATTTGTTCGTGGAATGGAGTAAGTGATGGAGTTGAGAACCCAAGGAAGACCCACACCAATTCACCAACAGCTGGACATCAAAAACTGTATTTTTTTTCCCTTTCCTGCTTGGGAGGTGGAGAGTTAGGGTTGACACCTGAATGCCACATTTTCCTACTTTGTCACTTTACTCTGAACCCTAACCTAGACAGCCATGAAAGATAAAGTTGACCAAATCCATATCTCGTATTTTTCTAATATACTGGCACTGAAAAGCGATGAGAGTGCTAACTTTGAGGGCATAATAGTGGCCTATGGACATGAAAATTAGCAATTGATTATTAATTTCCAAATATCTCAGTAACCATAAAAGGCAGAAAAAAATTCAAAATTCATGGTATTAATGGTTTTCCAACCTACTTCTGTACTTAGTCCCCCTATACAGGGACTAAGAATTTTTGCAATGAAAAATCTGTATCTTGAATCGTTTTCGAGATACGGGCACCGAAAGGCGTCACGGGCGCCGCAGTGTTATCTTATGGGAAAATTTCTGAACTTCGGAATACTGTAACTATGGGCCTGTTCAATGATTTTGCATCAAACCAAAAAAAGGTACATCTGTGGAACCAGGGCTTGCCACCTTGAAAATTTGATGCCAAAAGCACAATCCACCTTGGCACAATGAAGTGACAAAGAAAACAACACATAGCAAAATGTGTCCGTGCAGTGTTACCATGATTACTTGATTTATACACTTGTACACAGAACTTGAAAAGACTCTTGGACAATAAAAAACTTTATATAATGACAACCTCTGCATACTCTTAACTGTGCAGTATTCCTGTATTACCATGTAAATAAACAATAACAATCACCACATTGCCTAAATTACTTTTTCAATGCAAAGCTTTCATACTGTTTCTGCCTCCCTTACCTTTTACAATAAAAAATATCATCACTACTGAAAATGCATTGTGTTGGTTCTCCAGCCTCCTTTACAAACGTACACAACTTCACAAACTACATTATGCAGCCGTGGTGGCTCTGACCACAGTTTGTTTCCTAGGTTGCTTGTCATGGCATATAACTTTGCCAGTGTTGTATTGTAGAAAATGTATGCTAGTGTTGTGTCAGTGTAATAGACTAATTTTTGTTTTTTTTTATTTTGTTGAGTTTTGTACTTTTTATACGGTGTCTATCTTCCATGACCATCCCCCTTTAGGGCAACAGCCATTAATCTCCTAGTCTTTCCAACTTCAACACAGCTCCAGTGGTGCAGGGCTCAAGAGTAATAGTAGCCATCCTTCTAAATGCCATAGTTTGTTGGTCTTTCCATTTACCTAACTCCATCCACAAGCACTTCAGCCTGCTCATGGATCCACAGCAATCCTGTGGAGGAGTCAGGAGTGCATGCACCCCACACTCCCCTTGGCTTACTATAGGGGTAACTGTGGGAGCAAAAGGATGGTGCCTTTCTCCCACAGCCAGAAAGTGCTGCCTTCAGCAGCACTCCAAACTGTGGGTTGCTAGACAGTCGATATCCTAGGCTCATACCAAAACCTGTGTTGCCTGCATGCAATGCATGATACCTGAACCACTGTAGCAGCCCACTGTTTACTGAATTTGGCAGAAAATCCATAATGTATTCTCACAAAAATGAAAATGTTTTTCTTTTCATATAAAACTATGTACAGAGCAGCAATAAATAATGGTTACTTCTCAGTCATTTTAAAACAGACTACCATTTTTTATGGCTGTGGGTGGAGCCTACAGTCATCTTGCTTTAGCTAGGAAAAACTGGCATACCGTGGAACACATTTTTTAGTACTTTACAATGTATCCTTCCATAACAGTAAATCACTATGACAGCTAAATACTCCCTTATTTCAGTTTAGAATGTTGTAGACAGAACTCCAAGCTGCATATCAGAAGGCTATCAGGAAACTGAAACAGCTTGTTAAATATTGGTTGCCTTTAAACTGGAGATTTGTTCACCCCTTCAAAATGCAACAACTTGCACATTTAAATACTTAGCATTTAAACATTTTCTTGCTACTAGCTTCAGCTGGGCAGGTATTCTTTCAAGAAAGATTCATACCTCATAAATGTCATCCTTTTTCAGCAAGGAATCTCCAAAAAAAGATTTACACTGTTTTTCTAACTTCTTAAGACACTGTCTGATAAGCACTGTCTCAGACATTGTTTATTATATACAGCAAACAAACACTGTACACACCATCCTCATGGCTGCAACATTTTAAATAAATACTGCAATCTAATATGTTATAAAACAATAAAGAAACTGTTTGTTTATGTAAGTCTTGGTTATGTGGAACACAGTAAAGTTCAGTTTACAGTATACTTCCTTTAAATATTTCTTATCCTATATTTCATATCCTGGATAGCACAGGGGAGCTGCTACATCTCATTCTGACATGGATCTTCATTTTACACATTTTTGCATTGTACATACTCAGGATGTCCCAGATTAGATGCAATATCTTGTTTTCAGTATGGTCATGATTTTACCATTTTTATAATGTACGTATTCAGGGTAGCCTAGTCCAGATGTAAAATATAGTTTTCAGCGTGTTCTGATTTTACACAATACACCATAATATTGTGTAGATATAGAGCCCCACAGAAAATAAGATGCCATTTCTTCTGTAAACTATTCAGGCTAAATACAGTAAATAACAATCAGCTGGCATATTCTAGGAAAACACAGTGTAAAAATGTGTAAAAGGAATACCGCATTGAAATTGCCTCTCAGCAGATTTGCACTGTGCAAATTCATTAGAAATAATGGGTAAAAGCATTAGCACACTGTAAGAGATATTTTACAGGATATGCCGGTTGAGATTCTATATATCATATATCGAATCTCACCTGGCATATCTTGTAAAAATTCAATATTCAAAATGGCTTAAATGCTTTACCCAAATTAAATAAATATTTTAAATATCGACTTGGCTAGTCTTTCCTTATAGGAAAGGCCACTGTTTTTCGGTGCTTGGAAAAAGCAAATTCCGTTTTGACCATCCTGGATTCCGGGATTTTACCGGTGTTTGGGAATCCAATTTCCGGGATTTTTCCGGTAATCCAAAACTTTATATTATTCACTCATTTTAAGTAATAAATTTGTCTGTCAGTGTTTTATCATGTTTTTATGCAGATTTAAGTCACATTAGCAGAAAACAAGAACATTTAATCTCATATTGCATGTTATATTAGCTATCCAAGTCATGCATCTACCAGCTATCAAGGCTAATGACTGTGGAACTCCATTGGCTAAACTAGCATAATTATTAAAATATTCCTTCTCAGATCAATGCAGCTGGTGAAAATAAATGGTCTAGTGTAACAGTAACATTTTTCTCACAGGGATTAACCAGTTCTGAAGTCTGTGCAATACTAAATAAACACCAAAATCTTGACTTTGTTTTAATGTTGACAATGTGTTCTGTGACATGTATAATAAAACTTCTCAAAGCTAAAATGCAATTAATGTGTTTTATTTTAAAAGATTTACAAAGATAAATATGTGCAAAAAACACAAGTACTGACTACTGAACATGGATCAACAAACACTACCCAGACAAATACGCTACCCAGACAAACATGCTAACCAGACTACATGAACTAAACCATACTATGTGAAGGACAGTAGAATCTAACCATAGCTATATATAATGCAGAGATACTACTATATTGCATTTCTACACTTTATTGCACAGGGAGGCACCATTTTTCTGCAAATAGTGCATCAGAATTGCAATTACACAAGATGGTGGGAGAGTCTACTTATTGAAAAGCATTGAAAATAATTTTAAATTGTCCACAGTCAGGCTTCTCTGTTGGTCAGTCAGGATTTGTCCATGTGCTGAAAATGACCGCCTACATCTGCACTAGAAACAGGGACCCAGATGGCCTGAAGGGTTGCCTTTGCCAGAGTTGGTACCTGTGAGGACATAGAGATCCAGTACTGGTGAAGATCAAATGATTCAATCTCTGGTAGTTCACGCACATCCTGCGATAAGTAGATCTCTGATCCTATAACAGTGCATTCTTATTACGTAATGTGAACATTGGGATATAGGAGCAAGTACAGTTGAAAGTCCTTACTGAGTTTGGGTAGGTTGAGTGGGTTTAGAATTCGACAGGCCATGAGAAAGTGTACAGATGGATTTGACTGCAGGTGTTTTGTCAGTTTCTCCAAACTGACCTTGAAAGCATTTTTGAACAGTTTGATGTTCTCATCCCTTACTTTATTCCTCAGTTTAGAGAGGTACAGCTCTGCCTTCTCACCAAAGCCATCATTTTTAGTTGTGCCAGCCTCAAGTGACTCTTAATTGCCATTAGCATGTCATCGTGGACACGTCGCCGAGTTTCTCCTTTGACTGCAAAGTTCTATCACAGCAATAATGTCACCTGAATTATCTGTAATAAATGCCAGTTGTGCTTGTAGCTCATCGTACTCAGTCGTCCAATAATGCTCGAGATTGTTTATTGAGCTGGCATCACTAGAATCCACCCTGAAAAAGTCCCTCAGGTATTGTAGGTGTGTTGAGTGGTATGCCACTGCTGCAAACCATGTGTTCCATCTAGTTAAAACAGGAACCAGTGGTAAAGCAATCATTTCTCCTGGAGCTTCCAGATCCTGCAAAAATGTGATAAATTCTCGTTTGCGTTTTGGTGATTGCTGAAAAGCATATTTTATCAATGAAACCAGTTCATTAACTTTTTTGAAATGTTGCAGCCATGTATCCCCAACAAGGGACAAGACATGTGCCCAGCAACACACATGCACAACATGGTCCCCAAGAACCCCGCGAAGTGCGTCATTAAAACATTTAATCATATAACGAGCACTGTCACTGACAAACGAAACTATATTCATGAATTCAATATCACAGCTCTGGAGAGTCTTTAAGACAGCTTGAGCCACTGTGGAATGGTTGACAGAGTCTAGTTCTGTGCTGTTTCTGAGATATGTCTTGCCCCTTCCAACACAAAGATGACATGATGAAGAATGCACCTCGACTGTGCATCTGTGCTCTCATCCATATCACCGACAATGATTTCCCAGTCAGAGCTGCTTTAAGGTCTGCATCAATCTGCTCTCTTAACTTGGGTAGATAGGAGCTGCCTCAGGGTGTCTGCTTTTGGCACCGCTCCTCCCCTTCACATACTTGCACATCCATTCCCTTAGTTGTGGATGATCCAGCATCTCCAGTGGAATATTCGCAGCCCCCATGCCTTAACTGTGTCCATGACCATCTCATTTCTTACTATCGATGATTCTGCTGCAGCTCTGAAACTGCTGGTCAGGGTCACCTGCCTTGCTGGTCTTCCTTCACTAGCAGCTCTTTCCTTATTCCTAGCATGTTTCTTACTAAGCAGATGATCTTTGACTGTATCTTTTCTGGTATGGTCCAGGACATGGTTGCAGGATGGCAGAAAAGTTTCCTCCATCCTCATAGAGGCCTTCAGATTTAAACTGAAGGGCTCGCTCCTTAGCTGAGGTGTAGCAGAGCTTGGCTTTCTTATTCAGTGGTGCAGCAGACATCGTGCAGGCAGAAAGTATGAATACTGAAATCACAATGAAAAAAATATTAGTGTGGTCTACCAATCTGCTTGATGAGATAATTCAAGTGACAAAATGGGAGAATTAGATCCCCTAGATAGTGCAGTCCATGACTTTTATCCACTGGCTATGTGGCAGCTGCCACCGCCTACATCCGCCATCCTCCAGGTATGACAGCAGCAGCCTATGACTCCCATCCTCCAGGTATGACAGCAGCAGCAGCCTACGACTCCCATCCTCCAGGTACGACAGCAGCAGCAGCCTACGACTCCCATCCTCCAGGTACAATGACAGTAGCAGCCAACAACCACCATTCACAAGGTGAGATGGCAGCAGCAGTCTACAACTCCCATCCTCCAGGTACAATGGCAGCAGTGATCTACGACTCCCATCCTCCAAGTAAAATGGCAGCAGCATTCTACGACTCCCATCCTCCAGGTGTGAAGGCAGCAGCAATCTATGACTCACATTCTCTGTGTATGACAGCAGCAGCAGCAGCAACAGCCTACGACTCCCATCCTCCAGGTATGACAGCAGCAACAGCCTACGACTTCCATCCGCCTGATACAATGACAGCAGCAGCCACGACCACCATTCACCAGGTGAGATGGCAGCAGCAGTCTACAACTCCCATTCTCCAGGTACAATGGCAGCAGTAATCTATGACTCCCATCCTCTAAGTAAAATGGCAGCAGCATTCTATGACTCCATCCTCCAGGTGTGAAGGCAGCAGCAATCTATGACTCGCAGTCTCTGGAGTGCGACAGCAGCAGCAGCCTCACGACTCCCATCCTCCAGGTATGACAGCAGCAGCAGCCTACAACTCCCATCCTTCAGGTACGACAGCAGCAGCAGCCTACGACTTCCATCCGCCTGATACAATGACAGCAGCAGCCAACATCCACCATTCACTGGGTGAGATAGTAGCAGCAGTCTACAACTCCCATCCTCCAGGTACAATGGCAGCAGTAATCTATGACTCCCATCCTCCAGGTTAAATGGCAGCAGTAATCTACGACTCCCATCCTCCAGGTACGATGGCAGCAGTAATCTCGACTCCCATGCTCCAGGTTAAACAGTAACAGTAATCTCGACTCCCATCCTCCATGTACAATGGCAGCAGCAAATAAACATCCTCCTACTTGCCCACAACTACATGGCAATTAACCTTCTTCTCAACTGTCAACCACACAAGCAACATTCAGACTTACCTGGTGCTATAGAGCTTTTTGCACAGCCACATTTATATACCCAACATGACTTGCCCAAAACCATACTGCAAACTGCTCTGAAAATAATACTACTATCCTTGAATTCCCCGTATCACTGCATTGATCAAACAAGATGTTTTTCACCCATGTACAGTACTTGACCGTGAAGCCAAGGTTGTGGTGCGACTCAAGCATCCTTTGGTATTTGTTGCCAATCTGGTGACTTTAACTGCATAATGAAAACTTAGCACCAATCTCCTCTCAAAAAGAGACACTGTAGGCAAGTATGGCACGGCAAGTGTTGCAGTGGGAAGTGGGGTATTTCCACATGTCCCCAGCAGAAATAACTGCACCTGCATACTGTAAGATGAAAATACCACTGCACCTACTGTAGGTTGGTCTCAGAAGCATGGTAGGCAGATGTGGAGTGTAGGGTCACAGTGGGATTCAGGGGCTTTCAGCCCCACCGAGAAAAAGGACACTTCTGAGAACTTACCATTAACAGTAGATCTTCAAGAGAATCTCTTGCAATAGGGCACACCTTAGAACTACAACCATCAGGCGCCCAGACCACATGGACACAAAAGCTCAGAAATAACAAGACATCCCCCAGCTACTCAGACTCCCACACCACTACACTCCAGGGCACACATTGGTGCCAGTCCTGGCACAAAGGGGCTGAGGCTCTGGTCATCTTACACACTCTACACAGGTGACCCATGTTAGGCAATGTGCATGGGCTGGGGGTCAGGTGGGAGGAAAAGGACTGAACATCCAATGAACTGCTCTCCTTCTCTGGGAGGGGGATCCTTAGTGGTTAGCACTATTGGAGGCTGGGGCACCATGCTGCAGAAGGGGAGGAGTTGGGTCAGATGCTTTCAACCAACATTGCCCCTGCAGACATGCTCAGGGATGCGGCACTGACAAATCTCATCCAGCCATGAAACGTGCCTGTGTTAGTGTGCTGTGCCACCAATCACCTCGCCCCACTTACTCTGGGGCACACAGCAAGAACCACAGCCCTTCGGACTTGCCAGAGGATTCAGTGTGCTAGTCATCTTCTGCGAAGTCAAGGGCTGTGTTTCTCTGGGTGCCTCCGACTAGGTTGAGGCGGTGAGCTTGCTTTCTCACAGAAACAGCCCTTGACAATACTCAGAACCTCATTGCCCAGATGACACCCCACACACACACACATACTGACTGTTGGGCACAGTTGGTCACAATACTCAGACCCCTCCCCATGAAAGGGCTCCATGCTAGACCACACACACCACCACTCTGAGGCATACAGGAGATAAGTTACTCATTCCCTCCGAGGCCTCCCTGCCCCCCACACACACATACTTAGACGGCCACACACACACATATTGACTCAGCCGAGCAACCAAGCAAGACTTTGTACAGTTTTCAAAAAAGCAGGGTGCACTCCAAATGAGGTGGATGCTGGAACAAATAAGAAATCAAGCAAACCAGTACTCCAGGCTTCAAAAAAATCCAGGGCAAACATCCACTGTAGTCTTGTACAAAAAAAAATATAGCAATTCTCCGACACAAACACTCCTCCCTGGGACAATGTCCTGCATAGCTGGAGTGCTGGTTTGCCCCACCTCTTACAAGACTGTTTGTACTCCTAGGTTTTTCCACTTTTCCCCCTTCCAGAGAACCCAGTATCATGCTATAGATATAGCAATCCAAAAAGATTCAAAAAGCAAAGCAAACAAGGAATTGCAGTTTTACAACTCAAGTACCTCAGTACTCAGATTTTATATTAAATACACACACACATATATGTACATACATAGATATATATACACACACACACACCCGACTCAGCTGAGCAACACTGACTGTTTGTACCCTGGCTTTCTCAAAGAACACAGCAGCTCATGTTAGAAATATAGAAAATACAACCCCTATACTGGCCCTTGGTTCCTGATTTCACTGCACCAACAAATTAAAGTGGTGTCTTACTCACTGTTTATACCCTGGCATCTTCGCTCCCCCACACAAAGAATCAGCAGCAGCAAATAAATATATATTACAAATACAGCTTGCAAAAGAATACAACCTGGCCCTTGGTTTCCTGATTTCACTGCACCATCAAATTAAAGTGGTGTCCTCACTCACTGTTTATTCCTGGCATTTTCGTGACCCCCAAAGAACACAGCAGCAGCAAATAAACATATTACAAATACAGCTAGCAAAGAAATACAACCCCTATACTGTCCCTCGGTTCCTGATTTCACTGCACCAATATCCAAAGCACAAAGGCAAACAAGGAATTTAGTTTACCTGAAGTGTGCAGACAAGGCAGGGTTGCTGGAGATTTCAGGGTCTGATGCCTCTATGGCGATTGTCCCGTGGCAGCAATGCTCTTTTTAAATACAGTCAAAGCTGTAGAAAGGGGACATTTGTGTATGGTAGTTTTGCCCAGTAAAGACAGCAGTCGCTAACCATTTTTACTTTCAAATGGCTCTGATGTTAAGAGATAGGGTACAGAGAGGATATTGAGCTGTGGAGTGTTAAAATTAAATGTTTGGGTCTGCAAGAGTAAGGGAAAGACAGAAACAGAACACCTGACTACTGTAATACCAGACCGCATATCGAGGAGACAGCAGAAAACAGCACAGCACAGCACAGTCATGGGTAAGAAGAGACAGTACTGAACTACAGTATTGAAAATTAGTGTTCTCTCCTCACCTGTACTGAAATGTTTCTCCTCCCACATCACATCACTGTGCTTGAATGTAACAAGAATGCCTCAGCATTCCAACATTTCTCAGATCAAAATAGGTACACTTCTGTGTTGCAGCTCCCCGCTCACTGAGAAAGAGAGGGGGTCCCATCCCGGAAGACACAGTGAGATTCAATTAAATGCTGGGAAGTTCTTGTTTGCAGTCCTCCTACTCGGATCTAATAAACAGCACTTTTTCTTGTTTCAGTTTGTTTGACTTGGCTGGGTTTTTTTTGCACACCTTGATTTCTAAAAGGAGAGTGGAAGGAGAAAAAAATAGCCAGGAGCAGGAACCCCAGGGAGAGCAAGGAGACAGAAAGTAAAAGACAGATCTAGAATAAAAATTAATTACTACCCTGGAATCCCACTCTACTATTACTGCAGCTGTGAGCACACAGATGAATTTCAGTGACTGTCTGTCATGACTGCCTCCCGGACATCAAGAACATTCCAGCAAGACTGTCTGAGCAACTACCCCCAAATCATTTCACCCCGTCCTGTCACCGACCTGCAGAGATGCCGATCCGTCGGGAGAACCTGATGTTCACTGCACCGCGGTCAATGACACTGACTCACACAGTGTTGAAGACTCTTGGAGTGGCGGTGCGGTGAGAGTGGTGACTAGACTGGTGACCGCTCATAATTGCAACAACATAGCGCTCGCAGCTCCTCCGGCTGGGCTACAGGAGTTAAATTCAACTGTAACACACCTGTCCTGCCAGTTTAGTCAGGAAAGGGCAAGCGGCTCGCGCAGTCACAGCAAGTGCAGAGGAGCCCTCAGAATGGCAAAATGGGTGGTCAGGGAATCAGGTGCAGAAGCATACTGCTTACACTACGATTTGCCTGCACCACTCCGCTATGTAAGGCGTGCCAGTAACCGCAACAATACCACTGAATTTTATGAAGGGATGAATGAGTAACAGATTTACCCATATTATTCGACTGACCACAGTTATTCATGGGCGGCTGTGGTGGCTCCAGCTTCTGCTGGTTACCAGGAGCACTGGGTGGGCACCACAGTTGGAAGCCAGGCACCCATAGGAACCAGAATGTAAAATCATACATGTAAATTCCTGCGTGCCCATCTCTGTTGCGACCCCCCCACCCAGCTCACTCCATAAATCAACGCTGCAGCAACTTTGGATTGGAAGAGGCACTTATAAAACAAATAAATACATACAGTCATACAAGCCCCTCCTGCCACAGATAAGCAAGACAGCAATACATGTTTCTATCACTTCCCCTCCTCCCAGTTATTTGCAGCCTGCATTTATGGCGTCCGAGCCGGGCGTTCAGCATACCTCTCAACTGTCCCTGATTTTCAGGGATGTCTCTGATTGTGTCTCAGATCTTTCCTCTGTCCCTTATAAAATGCATGGCTTTATGACTGAACAATGGAGATTGTAAGCACAAAATAATGTCAGACATTAAAGTTACAGACTACTTGTTCTTCACAAAATGCATCCTACACTAATTCCTTTATTCTGTCAGCTTCCTGGATGAATATTACCAGTTTTTAAGATGTATCCCTGATTTGGGGTTTTTTTCTGATTTTTTAAGCCCTGTCCCTGATTTAGAGGCAAGAGGTTGAGAGGTATGCGGCTGGTGCTCGAAGTCGAAAAACTTTTTTTTTCTGTTCAATTGCACTAACATAGCTGTAGCCTCCTCCTTAGCAGCTGCACCCCAACGGACCGAAGCCTTTTGAGGCGTGTCTGCATCCAGGGCCACACTAGCCAGACAAATCATGCCCCAGTACTAGTAATTAATCGGTACTGGAGAGAGTGGAGAAGAAGCCCGCACAGGGCACAGCAGAAGAAGAGAGCAGTGTAGCTGTGAATTTGATTGAGCAGGAATGGGAAAAGCTAGACTCAGTGCTCCCAGATTTATGGGGATCCCTGTATTTCACGGGTTTCATGTGCAAAAACGGGTACAGGCATAAATGCCAATCTTGCCATTTCAACAGGGATTCAGCTAGAGTGACAGGGAATTTGGCTGGGCTCAAGTGCTGACATAGGAACGATGGATACCTGGCTAAAAGCAATGCTAAGCTATGCCAGAGATGAGATGCTGTTAACTTGTTTCTAAGTGACCTGACTCACAGTGCAAATGTCAGCATTCTTAATCACTGCCCATTCCTGCACTGACTGACACACTGAAAGCCCAAGCAAACTCGGATTGGTTCACAGCAGCTATGAGGTGCTTTGATTTTTTTTGGCGGAATGACCATGGTGCCACTAATAAATCATGTACCAAGCAGGAGTTGGTTCATTTAGTTTGTTCTCCCAGATCAGCTCCTACAGTGTGCAGCATCTCTGTGTCTCAGCGGTGGGAAACCATTTTCCGGTACTGTTATGGTACAGTTGGGTACTAGTTTAGATTTTGTTGTTTCCTCATTAAAACCTTCTACATCAGTGAACCAGGTCAGTGTCTAAGCTGTACCCTTTGCCAAGAGGTTTAATGACAGTGGTGGTGGTTGTTGGGGGGGGGGATTTTGGCGATGAGTTTCTTGGGAAACACATGGATGGAGGGTAGCTAGTGCATCTGTAAAGCAGAATAGAAAACCGTGCATTTTAAAACAGTCTATGTGCCTCCAACTCGGGACTCAGTCACTGGACCAGAACTGCAGCTACTCAACTACAGAGCCTTGCAGTGAATTTTCTGATGTAAGATCTCAGCTGCAAAATCTTTCTGTTGGGTAACCTCTGTTAAACCGTTTACTGGAACTTTAAATAAAAGTCTGACTTGCTCCTCAAGCAGTAGGCTTACAGTAGGCCTGTATTGGTGCAGCAACCTAAACTAAGTCATGCCACCACCGCCTCCCGCCCGCTGCAGCGAGGTCAGCCACCCTCCGCCCACAGCTCGCTCCCAAACAAACAAAAAAACTGTGAAAAGCAGAGCAACTTCCCAATTGGCCACCACTGCATGCAGATTTCTGTCGCACTCCCCATTTGTAATGCCATCCCCCACAGCTCGAGTCTGCGCTTACCTCCAGCTCACTCCATAAATCAACATTGCAGCACTTTGGATTGGAAGAGGCAGGCACTTATAAAACACCCCCTCCCTCCCGTTATTTGCAGCCTGCATTATGGGGCATCTGGAGCAGGCGACTCACTCTAGGGACAGGGTTTGCTGGGTTTTTCATTTTGAGTCTGGGACACAGTGGGACTGAGTGATCCGGTACGTATTGCGACTAGGCTGCTGCTGAGTGATTGATAGGAGGAGCCCCGCGGAACCAGGAGCTTTGCTTTGCCTTTTTGTGTCTTGGTGTGCCCCAGTGTAGCGTCGCCAGTGATGTGCTGTGGCCAAGAGCATTGTTGGTTTCCCACATCAAATAAATATATTACAGGCAAACAAGGAATTTAGTTTACCTGAAGTGTGCTGAAGGGTTGCTGGAGATTCAGGGTCCGATGCCTTCTATGGTGATGAATCTTGTCCCGTGGCAGCAATGCTCGTTTTTAAAACTTTTTTTTAAATTTACTGTGTCGAGGCTCAGTCTCAGTAGTGGGTGAACCACAACCAAATCGCACAATGCACAGAGGGTCAAGAGGAGCAGGTCACTGGAGTAAAATTACAAGTGGCGTCCTCAAGCGTCCTTGTGGTCTCTCATGGTCTCTCTCTTGGTGTATGCTGCGATCTTCTTGTTCTTCCTTCTTTCGGCTTTTTCAGTAGGTGGGGATGTCTTGCTGCCAGTGGCTTTTATGCTGCCCAGTTCCTGCGCATGCCAGCATTGTGACTTCTGCGATACTTCCGGGTGCAGTTTGAATTCCGCCGGCCAATCAGGATTCCGGGATTCCGTCCGCATTCACGGAATCCCAGAGAAACAGTGGCCGTGCTTATAGGTCTTGTCCCATATGCCCTTCGTAATTGTAGTTGCCCTCCACTGCACCGCATCCACCTTGTCTATGTTTTTCTTCCTCAGATGGGGCCTCCAGATCTGGATGCAGTATTCCATGTGCAGTCTCATGAATGCCTAATACAGACATTAGTCACAGGCCTACCTTCCCTTGCCTTGCCGTAACTGCTTCAGCTATGGTACAACCCATCCTTCAGTAGGTGGCAGGCTGACTCCGGTGCAGCAAGAGTACTGCATATTCTTTTCTCAATGCTCTTGCCGCTCCTAAAAGTTCTGCACAGCCATATCATCTCTGACCAGAATGTTTTGTCTAGCTTCAGAAACAGAGAACCTCAGGAACTGTAATGTATAAAAGTTCTATCTCATTTAACCAGTGGCACTTACATACCAGAAATACTATTTTGTTTTACTTTATTTAATGTTTTTGCACCTATTAATGCTTTATTAGAGGTGAATTACATCATACGCAAAAGTATGCAGGGTAGAGACAGTTTAAGTTGTACAATCAAAGAAAACCATCTTGCCTACAGTGGACAGCACAGATAATAAGCACAGATGTGGAATCATAAATCAGGCAAACAAGCAAATACATCAATGGCAAATGCAAGGACTGTTAGGCATTTTATGCTGTCTCGGCTTTATAATAATCATTTGATCTTTGTTCACAATAACTAAATAACTTAGTTAAACTACTCAAATGAGCAGTTATTTGTAGCAGTAAAAGAAAAAAAACAACATATAGTTTATTTAGTAGTAATATATTTCTGGGAAAACATCCAAATTTCCATTTTTATTTGCATTGTATTCCATTCTGACAGAGATGAGTAGTTTTGAAGATTTTTTTAAAAGTCCCTGCTTGCTTGCTGTGCCTACTGTGAAGCAATAAACACCACACTGTGGCATTGTGTTGTTTACTATCAGGAATGAGAGATAGCACCATCCTAATATATCCACAGTATAACTCTAGCATCAGATCTACAGTCAACAGGTGATCTCAATGGACTTACATTGCTTGAAAAGTGTAGTGGACAAGGAAATAATGCCGCCAAGAAGGTCTAACAAACTCATAAACCACGCGACTGATGGCTGAATGGATTATTATCTCTTCAGACCCCCATGTGTATGCTGCACTGCATTTGTGTTTGTTTTATATACTACATTTGGTCAGTGATTTTACTTTAACATTTGTTTGAGATTTTAGAAACCTACAGCAGTGAAGGAGTTAATTCCTTAATAAGAGTGGGAAGAGACCGGCCCAGTGGCGTTGAGGGTTGAGGCGCTGGGCACCATACCTCGTGCCACACCGGCGACCTGGGTTCGGGAATAAGCCCGGACCACCAGGGGTCGGCAGGGGAGAGAGAGGATTGAGCATCCGAGGGACTGTTCTCCTCTTTTGGGGAGGGATCCAGGGGTAGCCAGGTGTGGCAGCGGCCCCCGGTGGAGACCGGCGGCACTGCTACAAGTAGGGGCTTACAGGCTTAGGGCAGACGTACGGCAGCTGCCTTCCAGACGTGAGTGGGAGCACTCACGTCGTGGACTGGGTGGCATTGCACATCCCACATCAGAGGCGTAAACATTACTAAATACCCCTCCAGCCCGGATAGGCTATGGCCCTTTCAGAGCCTTGCCACCACACGCCCAACACTGGAGCCCCGCCACCACCCCTTCAATCTCCTCAGGACCCTATGTTCCCGGGGGTGCACAGGGAGAAAGTAATGACCTTGAGGATGGCAGGATTCACAGTGGGCGGTAGAGCGGCACCGAGCAGCGGAGAGGTCTGAGAGCGTTCCAAAGTTGGGGGAGATAAACAGAGTTGAAGAAAAAAAATAAGTGTGGGAAGATCAAAGGCATCAGTTTAATGGTTGCAGCTGATCATATTTCTTGATGAAGCAGGTAGTTAGTCATATGACTTCTGGATCATGTGATGGTGAAGGAGTGGAAGATGGAAATCAACAGCTTCATTGCTTTGTGATTTTTGCTTTCATTCATCAGCTTCTGACTGTTCTTGGTGACTTGTTTATTTCATAGTGTACTTTAAAATTTTATATTTTAGTTTTCAGTTGTCGATTAATATTCTCATTAGTTATGTCTTAAATTTGTTGAGCTGAGAGAGCAGAGAGAAGCAACTGGTCTACAGAGAAAAGATTACATATGGTAATTAATAATCATAGTGGGACGTGAGGGTAGGTTGAAGTTTTTCAGCGTGTTTATTTTGGGGCAGTTTTTGTATTTTAGAAGAAGATGTAATGAACCTGACTGGTTGGAATTTCATAGTCTATTATGGAATGAGTGGTCCAGTTGACACTCTAAGCAGGGGGGAAGCACTTTTTGGATTTGAAGGTTAGCAAAATACTGCATTTGTAAAGGTTAAGGAACTGTTTAACTGTCAAGTGCTTACGGTCCTAGTAGAGGACAGAGGAGAGGCGCTTTTATAGTTACAATGGGACTGGAAGTGAGGGATAGTATTTCCAGTTGAGCATTACCTAAGAACTATACAAGGTATTTGACTACAAGCAGTAGTGAGTTGAGCATTGTGAGTCATACTGCTCATCTAAATACCATGGGCCCAATATTCAAAGGTGCACCTGGCAATGGCGCAAGTGGTTGCTCCACACAACTGAGTTGCACTGGAGCAACAAAGGGATATATTCAAAGGAGATGTGCCATGGCATATCTCATCTGAATATACCAAAAAATGTCCATGGTGCAAATACAATGTGCCAGCCCATCTCCCAAACAGTTCTGAATACCAGGAATGGGAAATGCACCAGGGCATCAGAGATACGCTGTGTGCAAAATCAAATTCCTGATATTCAGACACAAATATGCAAATGGAACCATAATACATGCAAGGCACAAATGGAGCCAATTGCATATCATTATGGCCACATTTGCATATGTTGTGCAGGGCTGGCCAGCGAAATGCACCCGCCGCCCTGCACAGCATGCGGTCCCAGTACCAGGTACTGCAGTAGTACCCCCTTCCCATCCTGTACTAGTGATCACCGCTATACAGTGTTTTTAAAATCCCTGGTGGTCCAGTGGTTTCCCCCTCCCCACCCATAACCCCGATCGCTGTCATAAAGTAATTGTACAATCCCTGGAGGTCCATTGGTTCTCCCTTCCCCACCCATAACCCCAATGCTGTCATAAAGTAACTGTACAATCCCTGGTGGTCCAGTGGTTCCCCACCCATAAAGGACCCCCAGCCCACCTAGCCCCACCCGCGGTCATCGGCAGCAGCATACCCCCACATACCTCTGCAGCTGCCCGCTGAATGACAGCTTACAGTATGTGCTGCAAGCTCATTATTCACAAAGTTGTAAATGACTATTACACTATGCACTGCAAGCCCATTGGTCCACAGTGTGGACCAATGAGCTTTCCTTACATACTAATAGCTGTCTTTCGGTGGACAGCCACAGAGGTATGTGGGTGGGTATGCTGCTCACCAGTAACTGGGGGAACTGGGGGGCTGGGGTTCCTGTGTAGGTGGGGGTGCCACTGGACTACCAGGGATTTTAAAATTACTTTATGATGGCAATCGGGGTTATGGGCAGGGACGGGGGAACCACTGGGCCACCAGGGATTGTAAAGTTACTTTATGACGGCGATCGGGGTTACAGGTGGGGAGGGGGGAGACCACTGGGCCACCAGGGATTTTTGTTGGTGCAAAAAGCCTCTCTTTGCTGGATGGTTTCTCTTTGGGCCTTGAATGTGTCCAAAACTGGGGTCCCAGGAGAAACTGAGATCTATATTATGAAATTTATATGCTTCCAGATGAAGGAATGGGTCCTTCTGACAGCATGGCAAATGAAGCAAGTGAGCTGGGCATAGACTCAAATTTGCTTCAAAAACAACTTTGCCTCATCCATACAGCAGAAGTGGAGAGCGTATGCTGCATGTCTACAAGCACTGAAAAATGTTAGCTTGAAGTTTCAAACCCCTTACCCGGACAGAGTGAGGGTTTTGATCCCCGAGGGAGAGTTACAACATCATACTGCCAAAGAGGCCAGATGGGACTTGGAAAGCCAGGGTCTGAAGATTCCACAGCCACTGCAGACCAGCAATCAACCACGAGGAGTTAGATAAGAATGTCGCATAGAGAGGTCAGAGGACTTGGGCATGCTAGCAGGAGACACAGCACAGAAAGCTCAACATTCACAAGCCACCATGCAGGCTGTAAAAGAGCTGCTGTGACAGTTTCAAAGGAATATTCACTAATGGCAAGTACTTAAGTGACCATTCAGATCCATAACATTAAGCCAGTCTTAACATATGTATTATGCTTGTAGACAGTACCAACATATATCTTTTTTGTGGAGCCTCAATCTGGAACTATGCATAAAATGGGTGCCATTTGTTGGTCTTGGAGGGCGGGGGTTGGGGAGCTTGCTCTCGCTCACCTGGGTCATTGCCACCAGCGTCTAGACAGTTTACTGAGTAGTAGGGTGAGACAGCGCATGGTTGTCCTTGGGGTAATGGGACCAGACTATAGCCCTAATAGCCACTGAGTCTAACTCTGACTAACACATGCCTCAGCAGGGTTACTGTGCAAACCACAATGGTATAGTTAATTCCTCCCTAGAGCAGCCAGCCAGGAGGCCCTGTAATGGGGTTGACTCAGACTGACTGCCAGGGAGTGGAGGTCTCATTGAAGGATTGCACAACAGTGGTACTTGGTGGCAGTTTGTAATATGAGCCAGAAGTGGTAGCACCCCACTGTGTGATTGATGAAGACTGGAGGCCAGCTATACCAGTCAGGGACCTCATGGCCTATCAGTCTTTGGTGATTACAGTGGCTTCAAACTCCTAGTTCCATGATGCTGTCTCTCCCTATGGCTGTATTCTTAGCTCTTATTACTCATTGTGGCCTGATTCAGATTAGTACTATGCTGCAGTGGTAGCATTTGTTGGTGGGGTTGGGGAGTGCTCATCCTTGAGCTGACCACTGAACATCCCTACTCTGAGCCTTCATGAAGCACTTATCTCTACAAGTGGATGGAGACTCTGTATTGGTACATTTGGGGAACTCCACTCCATTATTTCACTGTATTATTTTCATCTGTGGGATTGAGTGGGAGGAAGGGTGTCTTTGAAGTATCTCCGTTTGGTGGTATTTGAACTACTAATAAGTAGCACCTGTGTGGAAGACCTGCTTTAATAGTTCCCCCTGTATACAGGACTCTGGGGAGCACGTTTCCCTCCCTAGGGGTTTACACACCTAGTCTCCTGCAGGAGTGCAGATGGATATGTGCTTCCTAATGGAGAAGCATCATGTTCAGGCCCAGTTAGTCAGTAGTTCTTGTAAAATACTTCAACTCACTTTAGTGTTGTTGCTTTGTTGTTGTATGTTTCCTGATTGTAGTTATTGATTGATTGATTAATAAAAAAATTATTTTTTCACAGGAAAAACATTTGTTGGGACAAAAGTCCCGTTTACAACAAAGTCCTGCATTCTAATTCATTATACAAGTACACTAAACAACATACAAAATATTACACAAGTGAAAAAACACAATTACAGCATTTACATTAAAAACATGTACAAGAAAATATCAAATGATTAAATAAAGTAACTTTAAAACTAAAAAGGTTTGTATCAGACTTCAGGTCTTCTGATAAATTATTCCAACCACGTGCTACACCATTCTGAAGTGTACTGCCACCTAATCTATTGAAACATCTGTGCATTAAAATACTGTTTACTGATTTCCTTGTTATAAATGTTGTTCATTTAAATCTCAAGGTGATTCTATGGCCATGGTGTATCGAAGGTGCAGGCATATTGATCTAGGGGCCCTGCTTCTATGTTTTTGTCATATTCCACAGTCCGGATTTGGCATGACCTCTCCCTCCACAAGAGTAATGTGGCAGTAGCACCGGTGCATTGTGCGAGGGTTATGCAATATATTAAACAAGACCTCCCAGATGTCATTTTTCTCCAAGAAACGACTTAACAGAGGCAAAGCATGCTAAACTAGATAGATATGGGTATCCCTCAGTAAATGCATATTCTTATGGCACTGGTAAATGGAGGGGGGTGGTCGTGGTCCTTCCTGGTACAACTAGGTTTCATATGCAGCAGTCCTATGTGGACCCAGATGGTTCCTATGCTATATTGGTTGTAATACTTTATGAAAAGTTGGTAACTTTGGTGAATGTATATCTCCTGCCAACAATCAGATTGTAGTGTACTATGGATATTTTTTAATAGAGTTCTGACTATGTTGCTAAGACAGTTAATCGTGCAGGAGATAGCATTTTAACCGTAAAGCCCGACTTGGACACCACTAACCCTTGTAAATAACAGGTGATCCAGACCCAAAAGTATTTTAAAACAACATTGGAGAACTGGGAATTGCTGATATCTGGTATACCCTTTTCCCTATTGAGAGATTGTAAACACAGTGTTTGGCCCATCACACTGGTCATGCAAGGTCTGATTATAATTTTGTGACAATAGAGCATCTAGGTACGGTGTATGACATAGTTTATGGGCCTAGAATACTTTTAGATCACTCCCTAGTCTTGGTAAAATTTGATCTGGGTAAAGTTCAAAAGCTGACTAATTGGAGATGTAACCTGTCCTTGATCCAACAGGAATCTTAAAAAGAGTTAGTGAAGACAAGAGTACAACAATTTTTAGCAGACGATAAGGGAGATGTTTCAGATCCTATTCTCTTGGACACCCTTAAGACTGTTCTCAGAGGGGTTACTATTTCATATACAGCCCAGTGGGTACAGGTGCACAATAACAGGCTCCATAAATATATGGCTACCCTTAATATGGTTCTGCAGTTGGGGAATAAGGGAGTTGAGTTTCAGATTCCAAGGCTAAAATAACAGATACAACTGATTTAAGATCAGAAGGTTGAATTTACCCTGACTTTCTTAAAGCAATATTATTATGAAGAAGGGGCAAGGGAAGTACGTAGACTGGCACAACTATTTCAGGCCAAAAAGAGGATTGCCTGCATCCCACAGCTACTTGACCTTGCCACTGGCACAGTTACACCTCTGCTGATAAGATGGAATTCATTGGGGCTATTTCCAGGAGTTGTATACTGCACCCGCAACTGGAGAAGTTACCATGATCACCTTTCTTTCTAAACTGCAGCTCCTGATCCTGCAGAAAGGGCATGTAGGCCAGGGCTTCTACAGGCAATAGTGGTGGGGGCATGAACTCCATGACATTTTAAAAGCAGGAAAAATGGGTAAATGTCCAGGCCTGGATGGTAGAATTGTATAAAATATTTTCTTCTCAGTTAGTGCTTCTGTTAGCCCGGGCCTATACAGAAGTACAGGATGATTGTGCCCCTTCCCCATCTTGAAACTGGGCCACTGTTTTGGCTATATTGCAGCCCTGAAAGGATCCAACAGCCCCTTCCTCCTATTGAGCTATATCAGTTCTAAATGCCAATTAAACGTTATTTATGGCCATCTGGGAGAAACACCTTAAAGGAATACTGTCAACTTTGATCAGACAGAACCAACCTGGCTTTATTAGAATGCATCAGACTTTTGATATTATTCATAGGATACTGCTCCTAATGGACCACATTATACGGACATCAATGTCGGCTGTGGTAATCAGTTTGGATGCTGAAAAGGCATTCAACACTGTGTCTTGGCCTTTTCTATGGGACACCCTGTCGAACATTGGATTCCCTATCCCGTTTATATCCATGTTGCAAAATCTTTAACTGGTACCTCTAGCCTAGATACATATTAATGGGTCCCCTTCATTGTCAGTTTTGGTGGGAACAAGGCATTCATCAGGGGTGCCCTCTGTCCCCTCGTCTATATGCACTATATATAGAACTGCTAGCAGTGGCATGCAGTCAAACCAGGGATAGAGGGCATCCCTATAGGCAGGGCCACTGGAAAATTGCTGGCGCAATTTTTCTGCAATTTCCGCAATTTTCACCCTTCTCCACACAAAATCTGCAATTTCTTTCAATTTCTTAAATTTATGGAATTTTTGACTGAAATTGTATAAACATATATAAATTCTCAAGGAAATCTACTCAGATATGGTACACAGACTCGGATTTGACCAAAACAGTACAGTGTGAGGTGAGAAGGGGTCAAATGTGACTCTGCTTTCATGTGATTCATTTCCCTGCTTTGGTTTCAGAATCCTCTGGTCATGCATATGTAGACTTGAACACTTAAAATCTGTGTTAAAGCAGACTATCAGAGAACTTTTTGCTGACACAGAGACTGAAACAATAGTTGTGAGAAGAGGTGCAAAGTGCCCCATTCACCTAAATGAAGCCTTGACCACAATGCTTGTTTTTGAATGGTAGGGTAGATTTTCCTTGTATAAATACTTTCAATCTGAAAGGATTTTGATTCAAATGTGTCAGGAGTTTGGATGGCCCTGCTGATTATAAACTTGAATGTGCTTCTGAGAGGGTTGGTGACAGTGATTCCTTACATGTCAGTCTGCCACAACTGCATACTCGCATACAAAGCCTACAAAAAGCAAACATTTCTGAAAACATGCTGAACAGGTTAAGTATAGTTAAACAGTCACCTTCAAATAGACAAAATAATTGCAACCCAAGTAAAATCACTACAAACCGAGAAGAACAAAAGTACAATGTATTAAAAAACTATTGTATGATGTAATGAAAAGCTATTGGTATGATTTGATACTTTTATCATGTGATTTTAAAATGTACTTACAGTGCTGATTAAGAACAGTAATCAATTTAACAAAATAAATATTTTTCTTACTAGACCTTTATTAGGCACCCTGGTTATCTGTTTATTTTTTTCTTGCAGCAAAGCAAGTAGTTTAAACAGGCTTCATTATTTAACATCTAGAAACTGGTAAAATATCTTGTTTCAGGATGTATTCAATACAGACTAACTGTAAATTACTGACTAAAGTCTAGTTAGCACTGCATGACTTAGATGTCTTGATTTTTAGAAGATATGCTACATAATGATTAGTTTACAATGCATTTCAAAAACACACATCTTTCTTCTTATTAAAAGCACTTACAAGTGGCAATACATTTATCTAACAATTTATGTGATCAGTACATGCTGCAGCAAACAATAAAATATTTATTAGGGGGCAGTGGGGATGTATAGTGAACCCCCGCAATTTCCCGTAATTTTTGCAAGACAATCCCACATTTTTGAGTAAACATTTCCGCAATTTTCCAGTGGCCCTGCCTATAGGTGAGGTGAAGTTCAAACTTAGCTTCTTTGCTGATGACATCCTGTTAACACTGTTGACCCCAGAGCAATTATTGCATGAGTTGTGGGGTGAGCGGACGAGTATAGTGCTGTTTCTGGTTCCCAATTAAATATCCAATAAAACTGAATTTTTGCACATTAATTATCTTCCTTCCCCAGATATCGAGCAGGCATTTCCATTTAAATGGCAGAAAACAGACGTTAAATACCTAGGGGTTATACTTCCTCAAAGCCTGACCCATCTAGAATTACTAAATTTAGAACCTATATCACAGCAAATCACCTCCTACTTGGAAAGCTGGTCGACTTTACCACTAGGCCTATTTGCGAAAATGGAAACAATTTGAATGAACATTTTTCCTAGACTACTATACTTCTTACAGATGTTGCCATGCCAGCCTTCCCTATATTACTTTCTCTCTTGGAACAAAATTATATCACAGTTTGATTGGAACAACAAACCACCTAGATTCAGATTTACAGTCCTACCGTTGCTAAGGGATTGGGGTGGTTTGGGGCTCCCTGATTTGTGAAGATATGCAGCAGCCTCTCAACTTAGAGTTCTTCACTACTGGCTTTCTGGCCACTGTACCGCAGCATGGAAACATACAGAATTTCATTTGAATGTCCTTCATGATGTTGCACAGCACAGTATTTGCTTGCCACTCCTCTAGCAGTCCTTCCACTGAGGCACATTTTATCTGCCACAGCAGTTATTCTTAAGATGTGTGTAACCCCCTTGCAAATGGGGGTTCCTAGAAATGCCAGTCTGGGTTTACCTTAGCCCGGTGTGTTCTGTCCTTCTCCCGCTGTCTCTTGGGCTTCTCCTGACTTGGCCTCTAATTTTTCTGTCTTCCCAGGCCCTGTTTGCCCTCGTGTGTGCCCCAGCTTGCAGCCAAATGAAAATCCAGCCCCTTGGGGCTTAAACTGCTGACCGCTGCTAGCTGTCTGCGCTGCCTCCAGGGCAGCGGGTCGCTTAGCGCAAGCGCCTTTGATGTGGAGCTGGCTTGTTTTGTGGTCACCTCGGGGACTGTGCTATGGGTCCTGGGATCCCTTTCACCTATTTGGGACCCGGTGACCACAGACTGCCTGCTGGAGGACCGCTCAGATGGGAATTAAAGGAGTTCTGACTGGGGCTCATTTGAGTATGCCTGTGCAGGGCTCCGGTTATCTGAATAATACAAAACAGTGTATCTGGCTGCCTCCAGGGTAGCTATGTTCAGCTCCAGCCAAAAAGTAAAGAATTAAAATGTTTTAAATAATGGAACTGTTGCTGCTTTTTGGGAATATACTGTGCATGCAGGGAAAAGTATTTAAAGTTAAAATGAGTACTGTTTCCCTGGCAATTCCAGTATCTGGGACTCTGTGTGTCAGCCTGTCAGCTGCTGCAAGGGGAGCTTGCATAAGTGCAGTAGCGACAGGAAAAGTAAAAGAGCCATGTTTTTCATCTGTGCAACGACTGCAAGTACAGCCTTTAAGCTATAGAACTGTGGGGCATGTGAGGCAAATAATTACTTCTTTCTGGCTGCACCAGGACATTATTCAGGACTGTATCTAATCTGCTATAAGGGACAGTGGGTTAAGCAGCCATTGCCAGCAGTACAGCCAATTGGAATTGTAGCAATAGAAAGCCAGGACTTGTGGGACATTCACTGCATCTCATGGGTAAGCACCCAAGTGCTTATGGGGGCTTACAGGGACATTATTTTAGGTGCAAATTCCACAACCCAATTGTGCCTCGAGTGTTCTGATTGACAGGTCCTTCAGCAACTTGGAGACATGTCACCCCATCCCTGCTACCAATCAGGAGTTGAGCTAGGAGCTCTATAAAGAGACAATGTTGCCAGTTTGTCTGGAGATTCAGAGGGAGATTCAGAGATGCAGAGCTGAGAGAGAGCAGCAGAGCAGGCTCCAGCCTGCTGGGAGCCCCCCATGGGGGAAGGGCTCAGGCTCCAGCCATGCCATCAGGCTTGGGCCACTTAATTCAAACCCTTTCAGTCTTCAGGGGACATTTGTTATTTTCTTCAGTTAACAGTTAACTAGTTACAGTAATTGTGTTTTCTGCAACAGCTAGTCTGGAGGTTGCCAGTACTATCCTCCAGAGGTTAGCTTCCCTCCCACATCGGGGAAAGATGTGGACTGAAGATCAGATGTCCAGCAGCGGTGAGAGCGCTGACCAGACCAGATGACATCATGCAGTGGTGAGAGTGTTGACCAAGTACCTCAGTGGTGAGAGAGCTGAAGAAGTCTTCAGAAGGCCTTCGATTGCGGATGAGACCCGTGGAGGACCTGAGTGAGTACCCTCGTACCCCCAGGTGCAAGGGAGAAGCTAAGCAAGTAATCTTGTGGGCCTCATGCCACATTAATAAATGTGTGCTGTTAAGTGTGAAATATTGAAGTTATCAGTCTGGGCTACTAACCCCATAAGAGACTGCCTAGTTCAAGTAATGGATGCATCTTGTCTGTGGCCCAAATGGCTAAGTTGCAGGTGCAGCAAGATGCTGGGCTTAGTGAATCATATAAATGTGTAGCTATGGGTTAGAGTCCTGCCATCGTGGAGCTGTCTGCCAAGACGAGCTTGCCACTTCATGAGACAGGAGGCCTAGAGCATATTAATGTCTCCAATACCTCAAAGAGAATGTACCGGTGTTTGACCAGAATTTCGTCTGAGAGCGCTTGGGATAAGTGTACAATGCCTAGACGTGCTGGATAGGACTCCGCTTGTGGATAATGTTCTTGGTATATAGAATGTACTGGATGTGGCTGCCTGAAATTAAAGTATGGGATGCTTGATGTAAGTATCATTGCCAACTTACTCTGAATGGATGCCTGTTGGTATATAAAGTACTGGATGTGACTGTATTTGAATTGCATATAGGATGCTTGACAAAAGTATCACCCTTATTGCTTTGGATGGGACTTTCAAGTGTTGTGCTGGATGTTCTGGATGTAAGATCCACATAGTTTGTTCTGGAATGTTCTGAAGTCTGCAAATGCAAGGCAATCCCTGCTTTGTCTGCGAAAGTGCAGGGCAATCCCTGCTGTGGTTGTAAATAGTAATTTGCAGATTTGCAAAAATCTGTTTCCAAGTTGCCCCACCCTCAAATTAATAGCCAGCCACCTCAACCAGCTGCAATTCCATCAGGCCTGCAACACATCTTGGACTGTGGTATCTGTTTAACCAGTATGGTATGAGATTGTGGGGTTTCTGCTGTATCTGGGACTGGTACCAGTGTGGGTATTATTAATAATTATGTTTAAGATCTGATTTATCAGCAACTAAATAGCCAGGGCTCTGGATGTCTTAAGTCGATTGGTAAAATGTGATTTATGTCTGCCTGTTAATATGTAGCCACCCAGCTGGAGGGTTCACCAGCAAAAGCCAAAATGATCTCTGTACATGTGTAAATATGGTAAGATAACCTCTACTCCTCCTGTTTCCCTTTCCTAGCTCCTTTATTCCCCCCGAAGTAAATATCTTGTTGTTGTTGTTTGAAATCCTGTGTGAGCATATTATTAGAGAGAGCCTTTAATTAAAATGTTGAAATATGGGGAGCTGTATCTTGGGGCATGTCTGGGGAAGGTAAATGGTCACCGTGGGTGGTGTAACAGCTCAGGGGGCTACACCCAGTACCATCTCACCCACGTAAAGCACCCTGAGTGAAGGCACTGAGCAAAGATTTTTAAAAAGTTATGAGTTAGCGAACCCAACCCCCTTAGCCTATGTCCAGGGTAGTAGGCAGGGGTGTAACACTGGGGGGTGGCGCCACCCAGGGGTTACACGTGGAAAAAATTAATGCGCTCACAGACCTCTCAAATGATCCAGTTTGCAGACACCTGGCCTATGACACTAATTTTACTCCCTCCAACACTGACCATACTTTTCACTGTTAGCAATGGCTGGGCCTGGGGCACAACTTTCAGTTTTTAGGTAGAACTGGTATACTTTCCTTTGAAGAACTCTAGAGTAAACATGGCCTTACAAATCGGGAACATTTCGGATATTTAAAAATGAAGGCATACATATTGAAAGAGGGCAGAGACAGAGCTAAATTACCAACACCCATGGGACTTCTCTGTACATTGCTAATTGCTGCCCTTGTGGGAGATATGTGGGGACATTTAATTGAGAATTTTTATACAGGACTTCAAGAACTTAGTACAGTGTTCACTAATATAATTTTGGAGAGATGGAATAGAGACCGCTACTGAGAAATGAAGTATGATACATGGCTTAAGCATTCCCATCCCTACCAGCTATTAAAATTAACTCTTCTTTCTGGAGGGCAGTTTTCTTGGAAGTGACATAACTGGTACTTCCATACCTCTGTGGTGCAGGCATCTTATATGGTAGAAAGATGGGGGGAGTGCTGGATGAAATGTGAAGAGACCCATGCGGATCAGGTCCACATGTTCTGGATGTGCCCACAATTGAAAGGTTACTGGAAGGGGCTAGAACAACTTTTAGAGAAAGTTTTTTTCCAGCCTGCTCACTCTCACACCTATCCTGGTCATTAATATGCCTCTATCTAACATATCACTTTGGGGTTCTTCCAGGAAGTTGTTGCTCATATTATTGTTACTGTAGCAGCATGTTAAGGAATCATCAGCAGTGGATGAAGAAGATGGCCCCTACCTTTCAACAGTGGCTCATGATAGTGAAATGCTTGTATTACATGGAACAAATGTCAGCAGCCCTGGACAATACAGTTTCCGGACCAAGAACCATCTTTTGTACCATAGACACTAGCTGATTTCTGAACTGTATATGGTTTATTGTGACTGCAGTGGGCCTAGCCCTGCAGACATCTTGCAAGTACATTAGAGAAAAGGGAGTTTACTGGATACTGAACGGACTTGTTTTAGCAGAGGTGAACAGTAATCACTGTGCATTTACTGCACTATTTTGTCCATTGGTACTGACGTAACACGGCACTGTCCGCCATGTCCAAAATGGCGTCTGGAGTTGAGTGCACATGTGTGATGACTCATGTATGTGCACTGAATTCCAGCAGCATGGTGGCACAGTCTGCCATGTCCAAGATGGCTACTGCACGTCTCTGCTTATGTGTGGTGACTCATACATGCACACTGGACTCCAGTGGCCATCTTGGGCACAGTAGATTGTGCTGCCATGCTGACAGAGTTTACGCGACGACGCGCATGTGCACTGAACTTCCGGTCGTCATCTTGGACATGGAGAAGAGTGCCATCTTCCACCTGCAATTTCGGGTGCAGCCGTACCAATTCTGGTCAGACTTTGTCTTTATTGTGGCTCACCTTCTGGTTTTGTTCTTGGTAACTGTTTCTTGTTACTTTACACCTGGATTAGAATTGATCAAGATCAATATTATTCTCTACTAGTACCAGTAGCCCACCTGAACTATATTAGGACTGTCATGTTAAATTTATCCAGATGGACTTCAGTGTTTCTATGTTATGTTTACAGTATGTTTCTATGTATAAGTCTATTGAATGCAAAAAACTTCATTCATGCACTAGTTAGAGTTTCTGTCATGCCCTTTATAGTGCGGAAATATCACGTTAGGGTGACGAATCATAATAGCACAACCAGACTCAAAACACGTTTACAGACATTGCTAACATACAGAACTTTAACCGCAACACTTACAACAGCTTATGTTACACACACTCATAAGGGTCAGCACTTTTAAGTCAACTCATGTCCCTAACTTTCAGTAGAATAGGAAGTCTGCAGTACAGTTGTGATTTCATATAACTGACTAATGTATTCCATTGGCGTTAGTGTGTGCAGTTCTAGCCAGGAGGAGAGATCCAGTCTGTGTCTCCAGTTAGAGGGATGGAGAGGCTGGTGTGCAGTTCTAACAAGCAGGACAGATCTATTCTGTTTCTCCACTGGGTAATAGTAGACAGGATAATTCCCTGGTTGGACAGTATTGCCAACCAGCACTCCAGACACCAATAATTCAGTGAGAAATAAATTTTACTCAGTTCGAGATGCACTTACACACAACATTTTGGCATAAAACAAAATTTCAGCTCCCCATACTGTAACTAGCCTCAGCACTTTGGGCCTCTCAGCCCCTTCATCAGGAGGCGTGGTTATGATAATTTTCCAACGTATGTAAATACAGTCATTGCACAGGTGCATGTCATAAAACAAACAAGTCCAAATTAAATACCTTTAGTGTTATTTTTTTAGTGATGATACAACCATTCTCTCAGTGCTCACAGTCAATTGCCTTGATCCATGCTGGCTCTAATAAGTGCAGCCTGCTTGTGGGAGTTTAAAAACTCACTCCAAATTAGAGGTAAATTCCCATAAAACAAGCTGGCAGCATGGCCGATACTGAACAAGACCACTGATGCTGCACACTCACACACTGTATTTTAAAACGATTTAAAGTTACTACGGCACCATAGCAGGTTGATTAATTAACTCAATTTCACCACCTAATTTCAACACAGACTTATTTTCTAAAACACACAGTTTTTCAGAATTATTAATTCATCATTCCGTAAAATTAATTTTGATTTTTACACACAGAGCATTTAAATATCAACTTTCCAAAGCAGTTCATGTATGTGTGGTTTCCAATCCATTTAGTCATTGAACCCTCTCAGTTTTAATGTTCATAATTTGAATATCCACATCGACTCTCGCTGGTCCAGTATCTGACTCTTATCACCTCCCCTTATTTTAAAGGGTACATGATCGATCCCCATGTATTGCACTTTGTGATTTTTGACATCCCTTACTTCGGAAATATGCTTTCCTATTGGGTGGCTCAGGTCGCTTCTTCTTATTGCCCTGTAGTGCTCATGTATCCTCTCTTTTAAATATCTCATGTTTGTCCCACATAGTTTCCCACAAGAGCACCACGGACATGTATCACATATTTAGTATTACATGTGATGAAATGATTGACCTTAATTTCCTTTACTCCTATGCTACCAAGATTTGTAAAGGTTTTCCCCTGGACTGCCACTTGCATGTAATACATCTCTCGTAGGGGAAGAAACCGGTTGGCTTATTACCCAGCCAAATCCCTTTGTCCATGAGTTCCTTATACTCACCACTGGTTAACAAATCCCTCAGTCTCTTGCTCCTTTTAAATGTGACCAATGGGCTGGACTCTTGAACTTTCTTTAGATCTTTTTTCCAGAGCTAACGCCAACCAATGTTTATGGATCACTATTTTCATGTCCATAGCCAAAGGTCCCTAAGTCGATATAAATGTTACCTTCTCAGGGTCTTTAGGATGTATGTTATATTTCAAAAGTTCCTGTCTCTCTATATTTTCTAATTTATCTGATGCTTCATGTAAAACTTTTTCTTTATATCCCCTTGCCCTTAGTCTTGAAAATAAATCATTCTTTGCTATCTCATAGTCTTCTGGTTTTAAACTATTTCTTTTTAATTGGACAAGCTGGCCGTAAGGTAAATTTATAATAGTGTGTTTAGGGTGTGTGCTTTGTACAAGAAGCACACTATTCCTTGCGGTCACTTTTCTATAGCCCTTCATTTCATTTACATTCCCTGGAATCCCTGTAAGGGTGAGGTCTAAGAAATCAATATTTGCTTTACTATGCTGAGCTGTAAACCTCATCCTCACCTCATTTTGATTCATGTAGGACAACAAATCTATAATTTCTTGCTCTGTTCCTTTCCAAACAGGAATCATCCCATTCCAAGACAAAAATATGGGACTTCAGAGGAGCTGACTTTGATAAGATGGCCAACAGAGTTAAGCTAGCCCTGGCAAAAAGAACTACAGGTGAGGGGGTACAGGCAAAGTGGACAAGCATTAAGGATGCAATACTTGAAGCAACATCCCATTGTGTTAGAGAGAAAAGGAAGTGCAAAAGAAGAAGGAAACCACTTTGTTTCACAAAAACAGTAGCAGAAAAGGTCAGAGCCAAAAGGCTGGCCTTCAGGAAATGTAAGGGAATGCAGTGGGATGAAGATAGGGAGGCATACCAAACTTCCCTAAGGGAAACAGGGAAGGCAGTAAGGCAGGCAAAGGCCCAAACCGAGGAAACACTAGGACCGACAGTATAAGAAGGTGACAAGATTTTCTATAGATACATTAGTGAAAGGAGAAAGTCCAGAGAGGGTAGGGTATTGCTAAGATCAAAGGAGATAAGGGGGCATGTAAGGAGGAGGACCATCTAAAAGCATCTATCCTAAATAGATACTTCTGCTCAGTATTTACTGAAGAGAAGGTAGGGCAGGGCCCACAGCTCAGCACCATGGACACAGGGGGGAGGGAGGTAAGCACTAGTCCCTTCACAAAAGAAAGGGTCCTAAAAAGCTCCATAAGCTCAGGGTGGACAAGGCAATGGGACCTGATGACATACATCCCAGGATACTAAAGGAGCTAAGGGTGGAACTAGCAGAGCCATTATCAGAACTGTTTAGTTAGTCTCTGAGCACAGGAGAGGTCCCAGAAGACTGGAGAAGGGCTCATGTGATCGCTCTCCACAAGTGTGGTAGCAGGGAGGAGGCAGGGAACTACAGACCAGCAGGGTTTTATTTAACTCCAAAAATTGATTAGCGCTTTGCTCATAAAAGTGCTAAAACATTGTGAAAATGCATAGCACTTGTCTCATTGTGTTTAACAAACATACCACTTCTAGAAAACCTATATAAATACTTTCTGTACAGTTAGCATTGTCCCAAGAAAAAAACTGCTAATCAATTATTTAAAACCCTGGACCAGTCAGTCTTACCTCAGTAGTGGGCAAGATTATGGAGGCACTCCTTAAGGAAAGGATAGTGCAACACCTGGAATCCATAGGAGCACAGTATCCAAAACAGCATGGGTTTACAAAAGGAAGGTCCTGTCAAACTAATCTCATAGATTTCTTTGACTGGGTAACCAGAGTGGTGGACCAAGGGGGAGCAGTTGATGTCATCTACCTTGACTTCAGCAAAGCTTTCGATACTGTTCCACATAGAAGATTGATTAATAAGCTGGGTAGGCTCGGGGTGGGTCAGAAGTTGGTCAACTGGGTGGCAAACTAGTTGACAGGCAGAAAACAGAGAGTGTTGGTAAACGGTATACAGTCAGAAAAAATGCAAGTCAGAAGTGGAGTACCTCAGGGATCAGTTCTGGGGCCAGTCCTCTTCAATATCTTCATCAGTGGCATTGCAGATGGACTGGGGAGGGTAAGGTTTGTCTGTCTGCAGATGACACCAAGATCTGCAACAGAGTAGATGATCCAGATGGGGTGGGCAGAATGAGAAGAGATCTGGATAAACTAGCAAAATGGTCGGAAGAGTGGCAACTGGGGTTTAATGCAAAGAAGTGCAAAATCATGCACATAGGGAAGAGAAACCCTGAAGCCACCTATAGGCCAGGAGGGGAGTTGCTGGCAATCACAAAGGAAGAAAGAGACTTGGGCATCATCATCACCGATGACCTGAAATCATCCAAGCAGACCACTAAAGCAGTAGGTAAGGCTAGGGGGATGTTAGGGTGTATTAGTAGGGGCATCACAAGTTGGAAGAGGGAGGTAATAATCCCTCTTTACAAGACACTGGTTAGGCCCCATCTGGAGTACTGCATGCAGTACTGGAGGCCACACCTTCACAAGGACATTAATCAAATTGAGGCAGTCCAGAGAAGGGCAACCAAAATGGTGCAGGGACTGCATCAAGAAACATATGAGGACAGATTAACGGAGCTCAATATGTATACCCTAGAGCAAAGGAGGGAGAGAGGTGATATGATCGAAACATTCAAACACCTTAAGGGCATTAACAAGGTGAAAGAGTCTAACATGTTTCAATATAAGAAAAATAACAGGACAAGAGGACACAGCATGAGACTAGAGGGAGGCCGATTAAGGGGTAATGTGAGGAAGTTCTTTTTTCACGGAAAGGGTGGAGAATGCATGAAACGGCCTACCTCAAGAAGTAGTGGATATGAATACAGTGCAGGACTTCTAACAGGCATGGGATAGACATAAGGGAGCAATACAAATGACTATGAATAGATAGGCCATTGACAGAGCAAAGGCCGATGGCACATTTATAAGGTAGAAAAAGAAATGGGCAGACTGGATGAGCCTTGCAGTCCTTATCTGCTGTCAACTTCTATGTTTCTATCATCGATAAATCTTTTATATTTAATTATGTTTTTTGAGAACAGGTTTTGGATGGGATCCAAGATCAGCCCCCCCAACCAACCCATACATAGGTTGGCGTAGGAGCAGGCAACCAAGGAGCCCATCACCGTCCCACAGATCTGCTGCTAAAATTCTATATTAAACATAAAAAATTTGAGTTCAAAATCAGATCCATATCCGAAGTGAGAAACTTAATGGGGACTGCTCTAACAGATTTTTTACTCACTTATTCCTTTTTCATGTTCAATACCAGTGTATGATGCTGTCACGTAGACTGCTAGCCATCAGTATGAATCTTTCCAGATCAGCCTTCCCATTTCCTGCAAAACAGAGGTGGTATTTTTGAGATGGGATTCAAGTCTGGATACCTCCTGTAGTAGGAAGCCGTCCACATACAGTATATGGACAAAGGCTCCATCATTGAGTCGCAGCCCGATATGATGGGCTGGCCTGGGGGAACACTTTGTCCTTCTGGATTTTCAGTAAATGGTAAAAAACTGGGATGACTGGGTGTTCACAGTTTAAACAAGCTTTTGTCAATACCGAATGTTGCTTGCTTGTATGTGCTGTTTAGGTATTTGGAAGTGACAGTTTCATGCCTTCCTCCCAAGATATCCACTGTGTCTTTCCGTTCAGTATTCACAGAAGAGTGGGAGGGGCAAGGGCCACAGCAGTACAGCAGTTGCCAAGGGGGTGAAGAGGTGGACAAAAGAGTCCTGCAGGAGCTCACTAAATTGAAGGTAGACAAAGCGATGGAACCAGATGGCATACGCCCAAGGATATTAACAGAACTGCGAAGGGAGATAGCAGTACCTCTGGCAGCCATGTTCACTGAGTCATTCAACATGAGTGAATTGGAGGAGGGCACATGTGGTCCTTCTACACAAGTCCGGCAGCAGGGAGGAGGCAGGGAACAATAGGCCATTCAGCCTCACCTCAGTAGTGGGGAAGATCATGGAGACATTGCTTAAAGAAAGGATAGTGGGGCATCTAGATGCCAGCCGAACCCAGGACCATAGACAAGATGGATTCACAGTGGGGACATCATGTCAGATAAATCTGATTGATTTATTTGACTGGGTGACAAAGGAAGTGAATCAGGTGGGGCAGCGGACAACGCTATCTTGATTTCAGCAAAGCCTTTGACACCATCCACATAGGAGGCTGATAAACTAGTTGGGTAGGCTGGACATGGGGGAAAGGATAGTAAACTGGGTTAGAAACTGGCTAACAGACAGGAGGCAGAGAGTGGTGGTAAATGGTATGCAGTCTAGGGAGAGGGGGCGACCAGTGGGGTGCTGCAGGGATCGTCCTGGGGCCAGTTCTGTTCAATGTCTTCATTAGTAATATTGCAGAACATCTGAAGGGAATTTTTTCACCAAATTTTCAACATAGCCATTTTAAGACCTCTGCTCATGAACAGTGTCACTGTGATTTTCTTAATTTGTCCCGTACATTGATTTCGCACACCGACTGCGCCATTGTGCACTACATGGGCGGAAACATGTTTTGGGTGAGATGTGAAAAATGACAGCTGTACTACTCTTAAGAAGGTGTGGTAAAATGGCAATGTTGAAAATCTGGAGTGAAAATATTGAAAATTTGCGAACTTACGAAAGGCGTGCATAGGAACTGTACAACGCACGCTCGTAAAACAGTCATTTTTTGGAATTTTTTCACCAAATTTTCAACATAGTCATTTTAAGACCTTTGCTCATGAACAGTATCACTGTGATTTTCTTAATTTATCCCGTACATTGATTTCGCACACCGACTGCGCCATTGTGCGCTACATGGGCCGAAACACGTTTTGGGTGAGATGTGAAAAATGACAGCTGTACTATTTATAAGAAGGTGTGGCAAAATGGCAATGTTGGAAGTCTGGAGTGAAAATATTGAAATTCGGCGAATCTCACGAGCGTGCAGTATAGGAACTGTATAATCTATCATAAGAACAGTCATTTTTGAATTTTTTCACAAATTTTCAACATAGCCATTTTAACACCTGAGATCATGAACAGTGTCACTGTGATTTTCTTAATTTGTCCCGTACATTGATCTCGCACACCGACTGCGCCATTGTGTGCTACATGGGCAGAAACACGTTTTGGGTGAGATGTGAAAAATGGCAGCTGTACTACTCATAAGAAGGTGTGATAAAATGGCAATGTTGGAAATCTGGAGTGAAAATATTGAAAATTTGCGACCTTACGAGCCTGTGTAGGAACTGCGCAACACACACTTGTAAAACAGTCATTCTTTTGAATTTTGGCACCAAATTTCAAGATGTTTTGGACCTCTTCATGATTCACTGTCATGGCGTTATTCAGACCCAAAGGGTGATTTTGCACAGTGACTGCGCAGTGACTGAAATCACCCTTCGGGTCTGAATAACGCCATGACAGTGACATCATTCATGAGAAGGGGTCCCAAAAACCCCATGTTGAAAATTTGGTGCATAAATTCCAAAATGCCTGAGATATGCAACAAAGTTGAAACCCCTATCTAGCCCATTATACAGCTTACCGGCATTTCCTCAGTTCGCGGTCGGCTTTGAAGAGTGCAGACGTGTTCCCGGTCCACCGAAGATCGTCGCGCCGAGTCCGGAGGTAAGTATGGGGTGAGGGGTGTGGGGAGGCTGGGTACGCAGTGGTGGGTGCGGGTTATGGAGGGGGCTTGGGAGATGCCGCCGCTGGGACAGTTTTTGTTTTACAGGTTTTTTTTTTAAAAAGACTTCGTGGGACGTTTGCCAAGCTGGGGTGGGCTCCCAGCATGGCACAAGGACGTTTGGAGGGGCATTCAGCCGACTGGGGATTGGGCACCCCCATCAGCCATGGCATTTGTTTCCACGCTGGGGTGGGCTCCCAGCATAGCACAAGGAGCGAGGCGTTCAGCCGCGGCGAATTAGGCACCCCGTCGACAAAAGGACGCTTCCCGCGGCTGGGTGGGCTCCCAGTGTGGCACTTCCTAAGGGGACACAGCTCAGCCGGTGGGATTGGGCACCCGTTGGCTATACAGTGCATGCAGGGAGTGGGGCGCGTGCGCCTGCGTAGTGTCTGGGAGGGAGCTGCGCGTGAGCAGCCGATATCTTATTGGTGCTCACTGAAGCGTAGCTCCCCCTTTGAACTGTATGCCACTGCATTTTGGAGCTTGTCATAGACAGTTCCAGAATGCATTGGCTTACAGGGGCCACACCTGCCAACACACTGACTGAATTGGAGGAGGAGGTGACACACCTCCGAAATCTCCGATGATGGCACTATGTTTCTTGCACATGCGTGCAAGCAACATAAAAATGAAAATCTGCTACTGTAATCCATTCATGCTCCAGTGAGTAGGTAAGAAAGCTCTCCAATTGGCTTTATACATATCTAAAAGGTTCTGAGTGAGCTTTTTATATATACTTACATCTGCTAGCTGCCTAGCTGCTTCTTGAACATAATACTCCCTATAGTATATGGTTAGAGCTTATTGTGTCTGGAAAACAAAGGTTTTCCAAATCTTGTTGTAGGGCAGTTCAAAGGTCAAAAAAAGTTGTACTATCGTTCTGATGTCACATCGATAGTACAACAACTTTTTACCCTTAACCTGCCATCTGATTGGCTGCAACAGTGCTGTTTTAAAAAAATATGTTCTAAAATGGCACCTGTACTTAGCGAGCGGTGCGGTCGGGCGAGTAGGCCCAGTTTGGACACGGACTACTAAAGTCAATTCCGTGTATCCAAACTATTACTTTGTAGGATTTTTTTTAACTACTGGCACAGTTGTGGGACGAGCAGAGTGCGACTGCTGCGTGAAGGACCTATATCTTCTGGGACAGGACTGCATCAATGATCACTGGAATTGTAGGGAACTGAAGTGGAGAGAACGGGAATCTAGCCAGCACCAGTGTGAATGAATGAAGACTAGGTACAAACACATTTCGGGGAACCATATACTATATAAAATAGCAGATGGTCGCCCACCCACAACTTAGGCTGTGTTTCCCATCTCAGGAGTTGATGACATCATGGAGACCTCTTGAGCTTCACTCTCGAGGTTTCTCTGATGTCATTAACACCCTCGATGGAAACACAGCCTTGTTGTGGATGGTCACCCATCCACTATTCTATATATAGTGTATAGTGGAGTGTTGTTCTGTATAGAGTTCCATCCCTTTCAAAATGCTGTTGTACTACAGTTCCAAAGTCATGGAATGCTGTTCTACCCTACTGTGGTAGAACAGCATTCTAGGACCTCTAGAGACTGCATGAGTCAGTTTCATTTTGAAAGCAAAAGAACTCACAAATACATATTTCACACAGTACTATACACTATAAAAAATACAGGATGAGCAACTCTATGCACAACCAGTGTGTTTTGTCACTTAAGCTTCGCTCTCGAGGTCAGAGGGAATCAGAGCCCCTATGTGTAGAACACACTGGTTGTGCATAGTTGCCCATCCAGTATTCTCTATGTTCCGTGCTTGTCTGAGTTCCAGTTGTGACAGCATCAAGTTCAGAACTGTCGCCTGCATCAGTAAGTAATTGAGCTAATTCATTTGCAGTAATTACATATATTATTGAGACTGTGTAACTAATTGATTCTAGAACACTTTCAGCATTGTTATTTCTCCCTCCTTCACCCGCAAATAATTTATTTAAATTCAACTTATGAAATACTCTAAATAAATCATAGTAAATTTGAAATGTATTTAAATGTTGTACAGGTACAAATGACAGAACATAAGAAAGCAGCTGTAATTGAGATTTCGTTAAAGTCCTTTTAGATAAATTAATCACAGTCAAATTTTGTGCTTCATTATCCTCATTCCATTCAATTAAGTCTGTCCCCTGCATTGCCCCAACACACTCGTTTTGACGTTTTTTTTTTTTTTTTTTAGAAATTTGGGCAATCAGTTCTTCATTTGTTGATTCTGGCTTGATAATCATACGCTCCTCGAAGAGGATTGAGAGGATGCATTTGAATCAATGTTCTGTTATTAGTTTTTGACTTCTCTCGTGACCTTCTCCTGCCACAAGAGGAGAGATCCATTCTGTGTTTCCATTGGGTGATAGTAGACAGGGTATTTCCTTGGTTGGAGAGGCTAACTAGAATGGAGGACAGATACTGCATTATAGACCAGGTTAAGGGCAGCTTCAAGAACTAGGAAGTAAGCAGAAGTCTATTGCAACAGTTAGATAGATGCTACCTGTGCCACAAGTAGGACAGTGTGGAAGGGTGAAAACAGTAGATCTCTAAACATGTCTAAAGGGTTGATGAGATGAAGAGAGGTTCCAGATTTTGAGGTACTGGGGATCCATCCAGTATGATAGCAGGCTGTTTGCAAAGAATAGCCTAAATCTGAATAGCAGGACCAGTGCATTTGGAAAAGAGATAGATGCAACAGTTACCATGTTTTAAACTAGGTAAGAGGCTGGGCAGCGGTACAGCCCAGGTACTGGCACACCATGGGAGCCAAGCTGACTCTTTTCGGTATACACATAAATTTATTAGTGAACAGCCTTACTAACCTAGGCTTTACCCCATCCACAACTCAGTGGTTCAACAGTTACCTAACGGGAAGGACTCAGAAAGTTAAAACAGGAGATTTGTTTTCGTCCTCCTTACCTACTGCTAGGGGAGTCCCACAGGGATCTATCTTAGGTCCCGTCCTTTTTTCCCTATATATAAACAATCTTGACCACCAGATTACCAAGTCTCACTTGCATTTTTTTGCAGATGACTCAGTCCTATACACATCTGGTCCCTCACTGGACGGAGTAAGGGACACTCTCCAAGCTGACTTTGCACAACTAGAAAATAATCTAATTAATGCAAAGTTGCTCCTTAATGCCAAGAAAACGAAAGCCATGATCCTCCACCCATGTACCTCCCCCTCTGCTATTCCTGTTTTACCCAACAACTTTATAAATACTTCCCTAGGTGAACAATTGGAAATCGTTTTAAAGTTCAGATATCTCGGTTTCTGGCTCAACAACAAACTCTCCTTCAATGATCATCTTGATGACTTGTCTAAAAGACTAAAAGCCAGGTTAGGCTTTTTCTTCCATAACAGGTCCTTCTTTCCCACGGAGATTAGAACCAGACTGGTTCAGGCCACATTCCTTCCCCTTCTTGATTACGGTGACATAATCTACAACTCCTCAGCACTTACCAGTCTTCATAAGCTAGATGTTCTCTACCACCGCTCCCTTCGTTTTATTACAAACTCCCTACCCCAAACCCATCACTGTGATCTATATGCCACAGTTGGCTGGCCCTCGCTGACCATTAGACGGTCACTACATGCTGGTATTTGGACTCTAAAACTTCTTCTGAATAAACTCCCGCAATACCCAACCTTCTTAGTACACATATCACACAGTGTTTACTCCCTCAGGAAGTCTGATTTTCTCCTCCTTGATGTACCGAGGACCCGTACTTCCCTTGGCAAACGCGCTATCTCATGTTCCCTGCCAACTATTTGGAATCGGTTACAATCCACTCTGAAATTATTCAGTATTGTCCCTGTTAAGTTTTTTAAAAGGCTAGCCATGGTCAAATTAAAAGATACCTGTAACTGTCATTAAACTGGATGTCACTTTTGGGGCCTCCATTTAGCTATCACACGGAATCATAGGCTCCTTCTCTCTATGTAACTAGCTCTACTTCTCACCATCAACAGTGTATCCGTTGGAACTCTTTTTGCATGCTTGGTACAGTTATGTAATTACTGTTACTTTTTTCAGGAACATTATTTTTCTCTGGTGAAATCCTTATGTATGCCATGTATTGTCTTACAATTAGTGTCACCTCCCATCATGATCTTTGTGTATCCGGGAGCTCTTTATGTACATTATGTAATGTTATGTAATTTTCTTAATGTATTTGACTGTATGCCTGTCTCAGAACCTTCTTGTGAATGAGCTTGCTCAACGGAGTTTTCCTGCAATAAACTTGAACTTGAACACAGGGCATAGCAAAAATGAAAGCAGGCAGGAGACAATGCAATAACACTGACCTTTCAAAAGTCAATGGAGATAGGAAGTTTAGAGGAGACAGAAGAGGCATGTGGGAAGTGATTTATATGAATGCAAGTATGTAAGGGAATAAAATGGACGAACAATACATGATAATGACTGCAGAGCAGTTAGAGTTGTAGCAGTAACTGAAACATAGGCTAATAAGAAGAGCTGGGAGAGCTAAATTCCCATATGTACTTTATTTAGGACAGACATGGAGAATGCCAAGACAGGAGGTTACTTATTTATTTATTTGTTTACTGATTTGAAAATTGATGGCCAGGAAAGGCACACTGAGCCAAGGCTCATTCCCAGGTGTGACCCAGAGGAATTGAACAGAGGAGGCAAATACATGGCATGGACACCGTACACAGTTAATGCAATTACATAGCATTGACACAGTTCACAGTTACAGCAACGTGGAACAGAGTACATGAATCATGATTTGTAACAGGAATTAGTGCCATAACAGCAAGCACCAAGATCAACTACTTCAGCCACACCTACACTGAGGCAGGAGTCAAATGTAAGGGGAGCAGTAAGGTAAGTGGAAAACAGGAGTGGGGGGGATGGAGTTTCAGTAGGTACCTGAGGGAAACAGGGGAGGTAGTGAAATGGAGGGAGGATGGGAGTAGGTTCCAGAGTGAAGGGAGACAATAGAAAATGGCAGATTGCCCAGCAGAGGAGTGGGAATGAGGAATGGTGAAAGTGTGATGGACCAGGAGGCAGTGGGAATAGAGGAGAGGAATGAAGGGAGGGAGGTAAGAGGGAAGGGATCCAAAGCAGTATTTGGATATGAATGAGGCACAGTGGTTCTGGCGACATGAAGGTAGAGGAAGAATGTATTGGGAGAAGCAGAGTGAGCAATGGTGGGTACGGGAGGGGGGAGTTGGTAGCAAAATGACAGAAGGAGTTGTAGAAGGTGTCCCGGTGTGGCTTTCTGAGCACTGCTGCCGCCCGCCCAAACAAAGACTCCTAGGCCGACTTTCCAAAGCCCAGATTTGAAGTGTCCCTGACCGGGTGCCTCTCCTGCTGGAACGACTTTCTGAGCACTGCTGCTGCCCACCCCAACAGAGACTCTTCTACTGACTTTAAGAAACCCAGATTTGAAGAGCCCCTGATCGGGTGCCTCTCCTGGCGGGGTGGCTATCTGAGCAATGTCACCACCTGCCCCAACAAAGACTCCTCGGTCAACTCCCTGAAGCCCAGATTCGAAGAACCCCTGACCGGGCACATTTCCTGGTGGTGCGACTTTCTGAGCACTGCCGCTGCCCACCCCAGCAGAGACTCCTTGGCCAACTCTCTGAAGCCCAGATTTGAAGAGCCCCTGACTGGGCACTTCTGCTGGTGGTGCAGCTTTCTGAGCTCTGCCGTCGCTCTCCCCAACAGAGACTCCCCAGTCAACTCTCTGAAGACTAGATTTGAAGAGACCCTGACCATGCGCCTCTCCTGGCGATGCAGCTTTCTGAGCACTGCCACCACCCGTCCCAACAGAAACTCCTCAGTCGACTCTCCAAAGCCCAGACTTCAAGAGCACGTGACTGGGCGCCTCTCCTGGTGGTGTGGATTTCTGAGCATTGCCACTGCCTACCCCAACAGAGACTCCTTGGCCGACTCTCTGAAGGCCAGGTTTGAAGAATCCCTGATGGGCACCTCTCCTGGCTGTGCAGCTTCCAAAGCACTGCTGCCACCGACCCCAAGAGAAACTCCTCAGCCGACTCTCCGAAGCCCAGATTTGAAGAGCCCCTAACTGGGCACCTCTCCTGGCGATGCGGCTTTCTGAGCACTGCCTCCACCCTCCCCAAGAAAGACTCATTGGATGACTCTCCAAAGCCCAGATTTGAAGAGCCCCTGACTGGGCACCTCTCCTGGTGATGCGGCTTTCTGAGCACTGCCGCTGCCCACCCCAAGAGAAACTCCTCAGCCGACTCTCTGAATCCCAGATTTGAAAAGCCCCTGACTGGGTGCCTCTCCTGGTGATGCGGCTTTCTGAGCACTGCTGCTGCTCACCCCAACAGAGACTCCTCATCCGACTCTCCAAAGCCCAGATTTGAAGAACCCTTGACCGGGCATCTCTCCTGGCAGTGCAGCTTTCAGAGCACTGTCACCACCCATCCCAACAGAGACTTTGCTGCTGACTTTCCTGTGCCCAGATTTGAAGAGGCGCTTCCCCGGGTGCCACTCCTGGTGGTGCGGTTTTCTGTGTACTAGGGGTGGGTAAGAGGAAGTAAGCTGTTGGTTAACTAGGATCTGCAGCTTATCTGTTAGGTAGGAAAATGGGCAGACTAGGTGGGCCAAGCGGTCCTTATCTGCCGTCAAATTCTATGTTTCTATGTTTCTATGTACTGCCACTGCCTGCCCCAACAGAGGCTCCTTTGGCTGACTCTCTAAAGCCCAGATTTGAAGAGATCCTGACTGGGCGCCTCTTCTGGTGGTGCAGCTTTCTGAGCACTGCCTCCACCTGCCCTAACAGACAGTCCTCGGCTGAAGCCCAGATTTGAAGAGCCCCTGACCAGGCCGCTCTCCTGGAGGTGCGGCTTTCTGAGCACTGCCACCACCTGCCCCAACAGAGACTCCTCGAATGACTCTCCAAAGCCCAGATTTGAAGAGCCCTGACCGGGCGCTTCTCCTGGCAGTGTGTCTTTCTGAGCACTGCCACCACCCGCCCCGACAGAGACTCCTTGGGTAATTCTCTGAAGCCCAGATTTGAAGAGCCCCTAACTGGGTGCCTCTCCTAGCGATGCAGCTTTCTGAGCACTGCCACCACCCACCCCAGCAGGGACTCCTCAGCCGACATTCCGAAGCCCAGATTTTAAGAGCCCCTGACTGGGCGCCTCTCCTGGTGGTGCAGATTTCTGAACACTGCTGCTGCCTACCCCAACAGAGACTCCTTGACCAACTCTCCGAAGCCTATGTTTGAAGAACCCCTTATCGGGCACCTCTCCTGGCTGTGCGGCTTTCTAAGCACTGCAGCCGCCTGCCCCAATGGAGACCCTTGGCCGACTCTTTGAAGCCCAGATTTGAAAAGCCCCTGAGTGGGCACCTCTTCTGGTGGTGTGGCTTTCTGAGCACTGCCACCACCTGCCCTGACACAGACTCCTCGGGTGACTCTCCGAAGCCCAGATTTGAAGAGCCCCTGACCAGGTGCCTCTCCTGGTGATGTGGCTTTCTGAGCTCTGATGCTGACTGCCCCAACAGAGACTTCTTGGCTGACTCTCTGAAGCCTAGATTGGAAGAGCCCCAGACCAGGTGCCTCTCCTGTTGGTGTGGCATTCTGAGCACTGCCACCTCCCCGCCCCAACAGAGACTCTTTGGACGACTCTCTGAAGCCTAAATTTGAAGAGCCCCTCACTAGGCGCCTCTCCTGGCTGTGCAGATTTCTGAGCACTGCCACTGTCCACCCCAAGAGAGATTCCTCTGCTGACTCTGCGATGCCCAGATTTGAAGAGGCCCTGACCAGGCACCTCTCCTGGTGGTGCAGTTTTCTGTGCACTGCCACTGCCTGCCCCAACAGAGAGTCCTTTGGCTCACTTTCTGTAGCCCAGATTTGAAGAGCCCCTAACTGGGTGCCTCTCCTGGTGGTGCAGATTTCTGAGCACTGCCGCTGCCCTCCCCAACAGAGACTCCTCGGCCGACTTTCCAAAGCCCAGGTTTGAAGAGCCCCTGGCTGGGTGCCTCTCCTGGCGGTGCAGCTTTCTGAGCACTGCAACCTCCCAGCCCAACAGACACTCCTCAGCTGACTCTCCAAAGCAGATTTGAAGAGCCCCTGACTGGGTGCTTCTCCTCGTGATGTGGCTTTCTGTCCACTGCCACCTCCCGACCCAACAGAAACTACTCGGCTGACTGTCTGAAGCACAGATTTGAAGTGCCCCTGACAGGGCACCTCTCCTGGTGGTGTGGCTTTCTGAGCACTGCCACCACCTGCCCCAATGGAGACTTTTCAACTGACTCTCCGAAGCCCAGATTTTAAGATCCCCTGACTGGGCTTCTCTCCTGGAGGTGCAGATATCTGTGCATTGCCACTGCCCGACCCAACAGAGACTCCTTGGCTGACTCTCTGAAGTCAAGGTTTGAAGAACCCCTGATTGGGCACCTCTCCCGGCTGCACAGCTTTCTAAGCACTGCCACTGCCTGCCCCAACAGAAACTCCTTCGATGACTGTCTGAAGCCCAGATTTGAAGACCCCCTGACCGGGCACCTCTCCTGGCTGTGCAGCTTTCTGAGACAAACAGCTGTTCACCCCAATAGAGACTCCACTGCTGACTCTCCAAAGCCCAGATCTGCAGAGTCCCTCACTGGGCGCTTCTCCTGGTGGAGGGTTTTTTTGTGCATTGTCACCACCCACCCCAACAGAGACTCCTCAGCAGACTCTCCAAAGCCCAGATTTGAAAAGCTCCTGAAAGGGTGCCTCTCCTGGTGATGCTTCCTAAACACTGCTGCCACAGACCCCACCAGAGACTCCTTGACTGACTCACGGAAGCCCAGATTTTAAGAGTCCCTGACCGGGCACCTCTCATGGTGATGCAGCTTTCTGAGCACTACCACCGCCTGCCAAACAGAGACTCCTCGGCTGACTCTCTGACCCAGCTTTTAAGAGCCCCTGACGGGCGCCTCTCCTGGCTGTGCAACTTTCCGAGAACTGCCGCCGCCCCCTAACAGAGACTTCTTGGCCGAGTCTGAAGTCCAGATTTGAAGAGCCCCTGACTAGGCTCTTTCTCCTGCTGTGCAGCTTGAGCACTGCTGCTGCCCAACCCAACAGAGACTCCCTCTGCTGACTCTACTTAAGCCCAGATTTGAAGATCTCCCCTGACTGGGCGCCTCCTGGTGGTGGGGTTTTCTGTGCATTGCAACCAACCACCCCAACAGAGACTCATTGGCTGGACTCTCCAAAGCCCAGATTTGAAGAGCCCTGACCCGACACCTCTCCTGGTGGTTCGGCTTTCTGAGCACTGCCACCACCCACCCCAACAGAGCCTCCTATGCTGACTCTCCCATACCCAGATTTGAAGAGGCCCTGACCGTGCCTCTCCTGGTGGTGCGTTTTTTTCTGCACTGCCACCGCCTGCCCCAACAGAGACTCCTTTGGCTGACTTTCCAAAATCCAGATTTGAAGAGCCCCTGACCAGGCTCCTCTCCTGGTGGTGCAGCATTCTGAGCATTGACACCACCCGTCCCAACTGAGATGCCTCAAATGACTCTCCAAAGCCCATATTTTAAGAGCCCCTGACTGGGTGCTTCTCCTGGCGGTGTGGCTTTCTGAGCACTGCCATCACCTACTCCAACACAGACTTTTCAGCCGACTTTCCGAAGTCCAGATTTTAGGAGCCCCTGTCTGGGCACCTCTCCTGGTGGTGCGGATTTCTGAGCATTGCCGCTAACCACCCCAACCGAGACTCCTCGACCAACCCTCCGAAACCCAGGTTTGAAGAACCCCTTATCGGGCACCTCTTCTGGCTGTGCGGCTTTCTAAGCATTGCAGCCGCCTGCCCCAACAGAGACTCCCTGGCCAACTTTTTGAAGTCCAGATTTGAAGAGCCCCTGACCAGGTTCCTATCCTGGTGGTGTGGCTTTCTGAGCACTGCCACCACCTGCCCTGACAGAGACTCTTCGGGTGACTCTTCGAAGCCCAGATTTGAAGAGCCCCTGACCGGGTGCCTCTCCTGGTGATGCGGCTTTCAGAGCTCTGACACTGACCGCGCCGACAGAGGCTTCTTGGCTGACTCTCTGAAGCCCAGCTTTGAAGAGCCCCTGACTGGGTGCCTCTCCTGGTGGTGCGGCTTTCTGAGCACTGCCGCTGCCTGCCCCAACAAAGACTCCTAGGAAAGTCTATCTGCCCCAGATTTGAAGAGCCCTGACCGGTGCCTCTCTGGTGGTGCAACTTTCTGAGCACTGCAACCACCCACCCCAACAGAGACTCCTGGCTGACTCTCCAAAGCACAGATTTGAAGTTCCTGACCGTGGCTCGCCTGGTGATGCAGCTTTGTACACTGCCCTCCCACCAAAAAGAACTCCTCGGCTGACTGTCTGAAGCACAGATTTGATAAGCCCCTGACAGGGCACCTCTCCTCATGTTTTGGCTTTCTGAGCACTGCCACCACCTGACCCAACACAGACCCTCAGCCGACTATCCGAAGCCAAGATTTGAAGAGCCCCTGATGGGGCACCTCTCCTGGCGATGCAGCTTTCTGAGCACTGCCACCACCCACCCCAATGGAGATTTCTCAGCCGACTCTCCGGAGCCCAGATTTTAAGAGCCCCTGACCGGGCCCCTCTCCTGGTGGTGTAGCTGTCTGAGCACTGCCGCCACCCGCCCCAACAGAGACTCTTCAGCCGACTCTCTGAAGCCCAGATTTTAAGAGCCCCTGACTGGGCTCCTTTCCTGGAGGTGCAGATTTCAGAGCATTGCCACTGCCCATCCCAACAGAGACTCCTTGGCTGACTCTCCAAAGGCCAGGTTTGAAGAACCACTGATTGGGTAATCTCTCCCAGCTGCACAGCTTTCTAAGTACTGCCACTGCCTGCACCAATAGAGACTCTCTACTGACTCTCCATATCCAGATATGAATTGCCCATGACCGGCTCCTCTCCGAGGAGGGATTTTCTGAGCACTGCCCTGCCCACCACAAAACCCGGTTTGAAAAGCCCCTGACCAGGTGCCTCCTGGTGATCCAGCTTCTAAGCACTGCTGCCACAGACTCCACCAGCAACTCTTTGACTGACTTTCTGAAGCCCAGATTTGAAGATCCCCTGACCTGGTGCCTCTCCTGGTTGTGTGGCTTTCTGAGCACTGCTGTACCTGCCCCAACAGAGACTCCTCAGCTGACTCTGAAGCCCAGATTTGAAGAGATCCTGACTGTGCCTCTCCTGGCTGTGCAACTTTCTGAGCACTGTTGCTGCCCACCCCAACAGAGACTCCTCTGCTGACTCTCCGAAGCCAAGATTTGAAGAGCCCTGACTGTGTTCCTCTCCTGGTGATGCAGCTTTCTGAGCACTGCCACCACCCACCCCAACTGAGACTTCTCAGCTGACCTCTGAAGCCCAGATTTTAAGAGCCCTGACTGGGCGCCTCTCCTGGTGATGCAGCTTCGAGAACTGCCTCCACCCGCCCCAACAGAGACTCCACAGCTACTCTATGAAGCCAGATTTTAAGAGCCCCTTACAGGGCACCTGTCCTGGTGGCACAGATTTCTAAGCATTGCCACTGCCCACCCCAACAGAGACCTCTCAGCTGACTCTCTGAAACCCAGGTTTGAGAAACCCCTGACTGGGCACCTCTCCTGACTGCACGGCTTTCTAAGCACTGCCGCTGCCTGCCCCAAAAGAGACTAATTGGCTGAATCTCCAATGTCCAGATCTGAAGAGCCCCTGGCCAGATGTCTGTCCTGGTGTTGCAGCTGTCTGAGCACTTCCACCATCCACCCCAACAGACTTTTTGGCTGACTCTCTGAAGCCCAGGTTTGAAGAGCCCCGACCGGGCACCTCTCCTGGTGATGTGACTTTCTAAGCACTGCCACGGCCTGCCCCAACAGAGACTCCTTTTCCAACTCACTCAAGCCCAGATTTGAAGAGCCCCTGACCGGGTGCCTCTCCTGGCAGAGGGATTTTCTAAGCACTGCCACTACCTACCACAACATAGACTCCTCTGCTGACTCTCCAAAGCCCGGATTTGAAGAGCCCTGTCTGGGTGCCTCTCCTGGTGATGCGGCTTTCTGAGCACTGCGAATTCTGCCCCCAATGGAGACTCCTAGGCTGATCTCTAGCAGCCCAGATTTGAGAGCTTCTGACTGAGTCTCCCTGGCTGTGCAGCTTTCTGAGTACTGCCACCACCCACCCCAATGGAGACTTCTCAGACGACTTCCAAGCCCAGATTTTAAGAGCCTCTGACCGGGCGCCTCTCCTGGTGATGCAGTTTTTGGAGCACTGCAACCACCCACCCCAACAGAGACCCTTTTGCTGACTCTCTGAAGCCCAGATTTGAAGAGCCCCTGACTGGGTGCCTCTCCTGGTGATGCGGCTTTCTAAGCACTGCCACAGCCTGCCCCAACAGAGATTCCTCTTCCGACTCTCTCAAGCCGAGATTTGAAGAGCCCCTGACCGGGCATCTCTCCTGGCTATGCAGCTTTCTGAGCACTGCTGCTGCACACCCAAATAGAGACTCCTCTACTGACTCAACAAAGCCCAGATTTGAAGTGCCCCTGACCGGGCGCCTTTCCTGGCAGAGTGGTTTTCTGAGCACTGCTACTGCCCTCCACAACAAAGACTCCTCGGCTGACTCTCCAAAGCCAAGATTTGAAGAGCCTCACCGGCGCCTACCTGGTGATGCAACTTCCTAAGCACTGCTGCCACAGTCTCCACCACAGACTACTTGACAGACTTTCTGAAGTCCAGATTTGAAGAGCCCTTGACCGGCTCTCTCCTGGTGATAATGGCTTTCTGAGCACTGCTGAAGCCTGCCCCAACAGAGACTCCTCGACTGACTCTCTGTAGCCCAGATTTGAAGAGCTCCTGACTGTGTGAGTCTCCTTGCTGTGCAGCTTTCTGGGCACTGCCACCACCCACTGAAATGGAGACTTCTCAGCTGACTCTTCGAAGCCCAGATTTTAAGAGCCCCTGACCGGGCGCCTCTCCTGGTGGTGCAGCTTTTGGAGCACTGCAACCACCCGCTCCAACAGAGACTCCTCTGATGACTCTCTGAAGTCCAGATTTTAAGAACCCCTGACTGGGCGCCTCTCCTGGTGGTGCTGATTTATGAGCACTGCCGCAGCCCACCCCAACAGAGACTCCTCGGCCGACTCTCTGAAGCCCAGATTTGAAGATCCCCTGATCGGGCAACTCTCCTTACTGCACAGCGTTCCAAGCACCACCGCCACCTGCCTCAACAGAGACTCCTTGGCCGAATCTCCGAAGCCCAGATTTGAAGAGCCAGTGACCGGGTGCCTCTCCTGGTGGTGAGGCTTTCTCAGCACTGCTGCCGCTGGTCCCAACAGAGACTCCTCAACTGACTATCCGAAGCCCAGATTTTAAGAGCCCATGACTGGGTGCCACTCCGGGTGCTGCGGATCTCTGAGCATTGCCGCTGCCCACCCCAAAAGAGACTCCTCAGCCGACTCACTGAAGCCCAGATTTGAAGAATCCCTGATCGGGCACTTTTCCTGACTGCACAGCGTTCTAAGCACTGCCTCCGCCTGCCCCAACAGAGACTCCTTGGTTGAATCTCCAAAGCACAGATTTGAAGAGCTGTTGACTGGATGCCTGTCCTGGTATTGTGGCTATCCGAGCACTTCCATCTCTTGTCCCAACAGAGACTCCATGGCTGACTCTCTGAAGCCCAGATTTGAAGAGCCCCTGACTAGGCACCTCTCCATGTGATGTTGCTTTCTAAGCACTGCCGCTGCCCACCCCTACAGAGACTCCTCTACTGACTCTCCGAAGCCCAGTTTTGAAGAGCCCCTGACCGGACGCCTCTCCTGGTGGTTTGGATTTATGAGCACTGCCACTGCCCACCCCAAGAGAGACTCCTTGGATGACTCTCTGATGCCCAGATTTGAAGAGCCCCCAGGAGGCACCTCTCCTGGCTGTGCAGCTTCTGGGCTCTGCCAAAACCCACCCCAACAGAGACTCTTGGATGACTCCTGAAGCCCAGATTTGAAGAGCCCTCATTGGGCACCTCTCCTGGCTGTGCAGCTTTCTGAGCACTGCCACTGCCCACCCCAGCAGAGATTCCTCTGCTGACTCGCCAATGCCCAGATTTGAAGAGGCCCTGACAGGACACCTCTCCTGGTGGTATGGATTTCTCAGCATTGCTGCTGCCCACCCCAGCAGAGACTCCTTGGCTGACTCTCCGAAGCCCAGCTTTGAAGAACCCCTGATTGGGCACCTCCCGTGGCTTCATGGCTTTCTAAGCACTGCCACCACCTGCCCCAACAGAGACTCTGGCTGACACTCTGAAGCCCAGATTTGAGGAGCCCTGACCAGGTGCCTTTCCTGGCTGTGCAGCCTTCTGTGCACTGCCTGCCCACCCCAACACAGACTCTTCTGCTGACTCTCCAGCCCAGTTTGAAGAGCCCCTGACCGGGCGCTTCTCCTGGTGACCACGGCTTCCTAAGCACTGCTGCTGCCCACTCCAACAGAGACTCCATGGCTGAATCTCTGAAGCCTAGATTTGAAGAGCCCCTGACCAGACGCCTCCAGGTGGTTTGGCTTTCTGAGCACTGGCTGCCAACCCCAAGAGAGACTCCTTGGACAATTCTCACAAGCCCAGATTTGAAGAGCCCCTCACTGGCGCCTCATGGTTGTGGCAGCTTGAGCACTGCCCACCCAACAGAGATTCCTCTGCTGACTCTCCGATGCCCAGATTTGAAGAGTCCCTCAAGGGGTGCTTCTCCTGGCTGTGCAGCTTTCTGAGCACTGCCACTGCCCACCCCAACAGAGACTCCTTGGATGACTCTCTGAAGCCCAGATTTGAAGAGTCCCTCATTGGGCACCTCTCCTGGCTGTGCAGCTTTCTGACCACTGCCACTGCCCAACCCAACAGAGATTCCTGTACTGACTCACCGATGTCCAGACTTGAAGAGGCCCTGACTGGGCAACTCTCCTGGTGGTGCAGATTTCTCAGCATTGCTGCTACCCACCCCAGCAGAGACTCCTCGGCCGACTTTTCAAAGCCCAGTTTTGAAGGACCCCTCATCGGGCACCTACCCTGGCTTCATGGTTTTCTAAGCACTGCCACCACCTGCCCCAACAGAGACTCTTTGGCTGACTCTCTGAAGCCCAGATTTAAAGAGCCCCTGACCGGGCACCTCTCCTGGTGATGCGGGTTTCTGAGCCCTGATGCTGCTGGCCCCAACAGAGACTTCTCTGCTGACTGTCTGAAGCCCAGATGTGAACCCCTGGCAGGGCCCTCCTGGTGGTGTGGCTTTCTGAGCACTGCCACTGCCCGCCCAACAGAGACTCTTCGGATGACTCTTTGAAGCCCAGATTTGAAGAGACCCTCACTGAGCGCTCTGTCCTGGCTGTGCAGATTTCTGAGGACTGCCACTGCCCACCCAAGAGAAATTCATCTGCTAACTCTCCAATGCCCAGATTTGAAGAGTCCCTGACCGGTGCTCTCCTGGTGGTGCAGTTTTCTGCACTGCCACTGCTCACCCCAACAGAGATTGCTTTGGCTGACTTTCTGAAGCTCAGATTTGAAGAGCCCTGACTGGGTGCCTCTGCTGATGGTGCGGTTTTCTGAGCACTGCCGCTGCCGGCCCAACAAAGACTCCTCTGCCGACTCTCCGAGCCCAGATTTGAAGATCCACTGACCAGGTGCCTCTTCTGGCAGTGCAGCTTTCTGAGCACTGCAACCACCCACTCCAACAGAAACTCCGGCTGACTCTCCAAGCACAGATTTGAAGTGCCCCTGACTGGGTGATTCTCCTGGTGATGCAGCTTTCTGTACACTGCCACCTGATGACCCAGCAGAAACTAATCGGCCGGCCAGTCTGAAGAACAGATATGAAGAGCCCCTGACCGAGCCCCTATCCTGGTGGTGGGATTTTCTGAGCACTGCCACCACCTGCCCCAACACAGACTCCTCGGCCGACTTTTTGCAGCCCATATTTGAAGAGCTCCCGATGGGGCACCTCTCCTGGTGATGCAGCTTACTGAACACTGCCACCACCCACCCCAATGGAGGCTTCTCAGCCGACTATCTGAAGCCCAGATTTCAAGAGCACCTGATTGGGTGCCTCTCCTGGCGGTGCTGCTTTCTGAGCACTGCCACATGCCCCAACAGAGACTCCTCAGCTGACTCTCCAAAGCCCAGATTTTAAGAGCCCCTGACTGGGCTCCTCTCCTGGAGGAGCAGATTTCTGAGCATTGGCGCTGCCCACCCCAACAGAGACTACTTGGCTGACTCTCCAAAGCCCAGGTATGAAGAACCGCTGACTGGGCACCTCTCCCGGCTGCACGGCTTTCTAAGCACTGATGCCACCCGCCCAACAGAGACTCCTCTGCTGACTGTATGAAACCCAGATTTGAAGAGCCCCTGACTGGGCACCTCTCCTGGCTGTGGGGTTTTCTGCACATTGCAACTGCCCACCCCAACAAAGGCTCATCAGCTGACTCTTCAAAGCCCAGATTTGAAGAGCCCCTGTTCCGGTGCCTCTCATGGTGATGCGGCTTTCTGAGCACTGCCGACTCTGCCCCAATGGAGACTCCTCGGCTGATTCTCTGAAGCCCAGATTTGAGAGCTTCTGACTGGGTGCATCTCCTGGCTGTGCAGCTTTCTGATCACTGCCACCACCCACCCCAATGGAGACTTCTCAGCCGACTCCTCCGAGCTCAGATTTTAAGAGCCCCTGACCGGGCGCCTCTCCTGGTGATGCAGTTTTCAGAGCACTGCAACCACCTGCCCCAACAGAGACTCCTCACACGACTCTCTGAAGCCCAGATTTTAAGAGCCCTGACTAGTCGCCTCACCTGCTGGAGCAGATTTATGAGCACTGCAGCTGCCCACCCCAACAGAAACTCCTCATGTGACTCTCTGAAGCCCAGATTTGAAGATCCCTGATCGGACACCTCCCTTACTGTGCAGCGTTCCAAGCACTGCCGCCATCTGCCCCAATAGAGACTCCTTTGCTGAATCTCCTATCACAGATTTGAAGAGCTCTTGACTGGGTGCTCTCCTGGTGGTGTGGCTTTCTGAGCACTGCTGCCACCGCCTCAACTGAGACTCCTCAACCGACTCCTCCAGCCCAGATTTTATGAGCCCTGACCGGCTCCTCCTGGTGCTGGGATTTCTGAGCATTGCTGCTGCCCACCCCAAAGAGCCTCCTCAGCGACTCACCAAGCCCAGGTTTGAAGAACCCTGATCAGACACTTTTCCTGACTGCTCGGCTTTCTAAGCACTGCCACCACCTGCCCCAAGAGAGAGTCCTTGGTTGAATCTCCGAAGCCCAGATTTGAAGAGCTGATGACCGGATGCCTTTCCTAGCGTTGCGGCTTTCTGAGCACTTCCACCTGCCACCCAACATGAACACCTTGGCTGACTCTCTGAAGCCCAGATTTGAAGAGCCCCTGACCGGGCTCCTCTCCTGGTGATGCAGCTTTCAGAGCACTGCCAAAGCCTGCCCCAACAGAGATTCCTCGGCTGACTCTCTGAAGCCCTGATTTGAAGAGCTCCTGACTTGGTGCGTCTCCTGGCTGTGCAGCTTTCTGAGCACTGCAACCACCCACCACAACAGAGACTCCTCATGTGACTCTCTGAAGCCCAGATTTTAAGAGTCCCTGATTGGGTGCCTCTCCTGGTGGTGCAGATTTATGAGCACTGCCACTGCCCACCCCAACAGATACTCCTCGGTGGACTCTCCGAAGCCCAGATTTGAAGATCCCCTGATTGGGCACCTCTCCTTACTGCGCAGCGTTCCAAGCACTGCCGCCACCTGCCCCAATAGAGACTCCTTTGCCGAATCTCCGCATCACAGATTTGAAGAGCTCTTGTCTGGGTGCCTCTCCTGGTGGTGTGGCTTTCTGAGCACTGCTGCCACCCACCTCAACAGAGACTCCTCAACCGACTCTCCGAAGCCCAGATTTTATGAGCCCCTGACTGGGCGCCTCTCCTGGTGTTGCAGATTTCTGAGCATTGCCGTTGCCCACCCCAAAAGAGACTCCTCGGCTGACTCACCGAAGCCCAGGTTTGAAGAACCCCTGATCGTACACTTTTCCTGACAGCTCAACTTTCTAAGCACTGCCACCACCTGCCCCAAGAGAGAGTCCTTGGTTGAATATCTGAAGCCCAAATTTGAAGAGCTGATGACCGGACGCCTGTCCTAGCATTGCGGCTTTCTGAGCACTTCCACCTGCCACCCAACAGGGACACCTTGGCTGACTCTCTGAAGCCCAGATTTGAAAAGCTCCTGACCAGGAGCCTCTCCTGGTGATGCTTCCTAAGCACTGCTGCCATAGACCAGACCAGAGACTCTTTGACTCTCACCGAAGCCCAGATTTGAAAAGCCCCTGACCGGGTGCCTCTCCTGAAGATGCAGCTTTCTGAGCACTGCCTCCGCCTGCCCCAACAGAGACTCCTTAGCCAACTCTCTGAAGCCCAGATTTGAAGAGCCCCTGACCGGGTGCCTCTCCCGGTGATGCAGCTTTCTGAGCACTGCCGCCACCCGCCTCAACAAAGTCTCCTTGACCAAATCTCCAAAGCCCATATTTGAAGACCCCTGACCAGATGCCTGTCCTGGCGTTGTGGCTTTCTGAGCACTTCCACCACCCACCCAAACAGAAACTCTGTGGCTGACTCTCTGTTGCCCAGATTTCAAGAGCCTCTGAACAGGCGCCTCTCCTGGTGATGTGGCCTTCTAAGCACTGCCACAGCCTGCCCCAACAGAGACTCATCTGCTGACTCTCTGAAGCAGAGATTTGAAGAGCTCCTGACTGGGTGCCTCTCCTGGTGATGTGGGTTTTGAGCTCTGATGCTGGCCGCCACAACAGAGACTTCTCCGCTGACTCTGAAGCCCAGACTTGAAGAGCTCCTGACAGGCGTCTCTCCTGGTTTTGTGGCTTTCGAGCACTGCCACCAGCTTCCACAACAGAGACTTCGGCTACTCTTTAAGCCCAGATTTGAAGAGATCCTCACTGAGCACCTCTCCTGGCTGTGCAGATTTCTGAGCACTGCCGCTGCCCACCCCAAGAGAGATACCTCTGCTGACTCTCCGATGCCCATATTTGAAGAGGCCCTGAACAGGTGCCTCTCCTGGTGGTGCAGTTTTGTGTGCACTGATACTGCCTGCCCCAACAGAGATTCCTGTGGCTGACTTTCTGAAGCCCAGATCTGAAGAGCCCCTGACTGGGTGCCTCTCCTGATAGTGCGGTTTTCTGAATTCTGCCGGTGCCGCCCCCAAAAGACTCCTCAGCCGACTCTCCTCAAGCCCAGATTTGAAGAGCCACTGTCCGGGCGCTCTCCTGGTGGTGCAGCTTTCTGAGCACTGCAACCACTCACCCCAACAGAGACTCCTCGGCTGACTCTCCGAGCCCAGATTTGAAGATCCCATGATCGGGCACCTCTCCTTACAGGACAGCATTCCAAGTACTGCCGCCACCTGCCCCAACAGAGACTCCTTGGCCGAATCTCCAAAGCCCAGATTTGAAGAGCTCTTGACCGGGTGCCTCTCCTGGTGGTGTGGTTTTCTGAGCACTGCTGCCGCCCGCCTCAACAGAGACTCCTCAGCTGACTCTCTGAAGCCCAGATTTTAAGAGCCCCTGACTGGGCTCCACTCCTGGTGGTACGGATTTCTGAGCTTTGCCACTGCCCACCCCAAAAGAGACTCCTCAGCCGACTCACCGAAGCCCAGGTTTGAAGAACCCCTGATCGGACACTTTTCCTGACTGCTTGGCTTTCTAAGCACTGCCACCACCTGCCCCAAGAGAGAGTCCTTGGTTGAATCTCCAAAGCTTAGATTTGAAGAGTTGATGAACGGATGCCTGTCCTGGCATTGTGGCTTTCTGAGCACTTCCACCTCCTGCCCAACAGAGACTCCTTGTCTGACTCTCTGAAGCCCAGATTTGAAAAGCTCCTGACCAGGCGCCTTTCCTGGTGATGCTTCATAAGCACTGCTGCCACAGACCAGACCAGAGACTCTTTGACTTTCTCTGAAGCCCAGATTTGAAGAGCCCCTGACCGGGCACCTCTACTGGTGATGCGGCTTTCTCAGCACTGCCTCTGCCTGCCCCAACAGAGACTCCTCAGCTGATTCCCTGAAGCCCAGATTTGAAGAGCCCCTGACTGGGTGCCTGTCCAGGTGGAGTGGCTTTCTGAGCACTGCCGCCACCCGCCCCATCAAAGACTCCTCCGCTGATTCTCTAAAGCCCAGATTTGAAGTGCCCCTGACCGGGTGCCTCTCCAGGTGGAGTGGCTTTCTGAGCACTGCTGCCACCCACCCCATCAAAGTCCTCAGCCTACTCTCTGAAGCCCAGATTTGAAGAGCTCCTGACTGGGCGCCTCTCCTGGCTGAGCAGCTTTCTGAGCACTGCTGCTGCCCACTGCAACAGAGACTCCTCTGCTGACTTAACAAAACCCAGATTTGAAGAGCCCCTTACTGAGCACCTCCCCTGGCGGTGGGGTTTTCTGCACACTGCAACTGCCCACACCAACAGAGACTCATCGGCTGACAATTCAAAGCCCAGATTTGAAGAGCCCCTGACCGGGCGCCTACCTGGTGATGCGGCTTCCTAATCACTGCTGCCACAGACTCCACCAGAGACTCCTTGACAGACTTTCTGAAGCCCACATTTGAAGAGCCCCTGACCGGGCGCCTCTCCTGGTGATGTGGCTTGCAGCGCTCTGCCAAAGCCTGCCCCAACAGAGACTCCTCAGCTGACTCTCTGAAGCCCAGATTTTAAGAGCCCCTGACTGGGTGCCTCTCCTGGTGGTGCGGATTTATGAGCACTGCCGCTGCTCACCCCAACAGAGACTCCTCGGCAGACTCTCCGAAGCCCAGATTTAAAGATCCCCTGATCAGGCACCTCTCCTTACTGCATAGCGTTCCAAGCACTGCCGCCACCTAACCCAACAGAGACTCCTTGGCCGACTCTCTGAAGCCCAGATTTTAAGAGCACCTGACTGGGCACCTCTCCTGGTGGTGCAGATTTCTGAGCATTGCCACTGTCCACCCCAAAAGAGACTCCTTGGCCAACTCACCTTAGCCCAGGTTTGCAGAACCCCTGATCGTGCTCTTTTCCTGACTGCGTGGCTTTCTAAGCACTGTCGCCACCTGCCCAAACAGAGACTCCTTGGTTGAATCTCCAAAGCCCAGATTTGAAGAGCTGATGACCGGACGCCTGTCCAGGCGTTGCGACCTTCTGAGCTCTTCCACATCCCGCCCCAACAGAGACTCCTTGGCTGACTCTCTGAAGCCCAGATTTGAAGAGCCCCTGACTGGGTGCCTCTCCATGTGATGTTGCTTTCTAAGCTCTGCCACAGCCGGCCCCAAGAGAGACTCCTCTGCTGACTCTCTGAAGCCAAGATTTGAAGAGCCACTGACTGGGAGTCTCTCCTGGCTGCGCAGCTTTATGAGCACTGCTGCTGCCCACCTCAAAAGAGACTCCTCTGCTGACTCTCTGAAGCCCAGTTTTGAAGAGCCCCAAACTGGACTCCTCTCCTGGAGGTTTGGCTTTCTGAGCACTGCTGCAGCCCACCCCAAGAGAGACTCCTTGGCTGACTCTCTGAAGCCTAGATTTGAAAAGCCCCTGACCAGACGCCTCTCCTTGTGGTTTGGCTTTCTGAGCACTGCCGCTGCCCAACCCAAGAGAGACTCCTTGGCTGACTCTCTGAAGCCCAGATTTGAAGAGCCCCTCACTGTGCACCTCTTCTGACTGTGCAGCTTTCTGAGCACTGCCCACCCAACAGACATTCATCTGCCGACTCTCTGATGCCAAGATTTGAAGATCTCCTCATTGGGCACCTCTCCTGGCTGTGCAGCTTTCTGAGCACTGCCACTGCCCACCCCAACAGAGATTCCTCTGGTGACTCGGCAATGCCCAGATTTGATGAGGCCCTGACCAGGCACCTCTCCTGGTAGTGCAGATTTCTTAGCATTGCCACTTCCCACCCCAGAAGAGACTCCTTGGCTGACTCTCCAAATCCCAGCTTTGAAGAACCCCTGATCGAGCACCTCCCCTGGTTTCGCGGCTTTCTAAGCACTGTCACTGCCTGCCCCAACAGAGACTCTTTGCCTGACTCTATGAAGCCCAGATTTGAAGAGCCCCTGACCAGGCACCTCTACTGGCTATGCAGCCTTCTGAGCACTGCTGCAGCCCACCCCAACAGAGACTCCTCTGCTGACTCTCCGAAGCCCAGTTTTGAAGAGCCACTGACCGGGCGCTTCTCCTGGTGACACGGCTTCCTAAGCACTGCTGCTGCCCACTCCAACAGAGACTCCTTGGCTGACTCTCTGAAGCCTAGATTTGAAGAGCCCCTGACCGGACACCTCTCCTGGTGGTTTGACTTTCTGAGAACTGCCGCTGCCCACTCCAAGAGAGACTCCTTGGATGACTCTCTGAAGCCCAGATTTGAAGAGCCCCTCACTGGGCGCCTCTCCTGGCTGTGCAGCTTTCTGAGCACTGCCCACCCCAACAGAGATTCCTCTGCTGACTCTCTGATGCCCAGATTTGAAAAGCCCCTGACCGGATGCCTCCCTGGTGATGCAGCTTTCTAAGCACTGCTGCAACAGGCTCCACCAGAGACTCCTTGACAGACTTTCTGAAGCCCAGATTTGAAGAGCCCCTGACCTGGTGCCTCTCCTGGTGATGCGGCTTTCAGAGCACTGCCGAAGCCTGCCCCAACAGAGATTCCTCGGCTGACTCTCTGAAGCCCTGATTTGAAGAGCTCCTGACTTGGTGTGTCTCCTGGCTGTGCAGCTTTCTGAGCACTGCAACCACCCACCACAACAGAGACTCCTCATGTGACTCTCTGATGCCCAGATTTTAAGAGCCCCTGATTGGGTGCCTCTCCTGGTGGTGCGGATTTATGAGCACTGCTGCTGCTCACCCCAACAGAGACTCCTCAGCAGACTCTCCGAAGCCCAGATTTGAAGATCCTCTGATCGGGCACCTCTCCTTACTGCGCAGCGTTCCAAGCACTGCCGCCACCTGACCCAACAGAGACTCCTTGGCCGACTCTCCGAAGCCCAGATTTTAAGAGCCCCTGACTGGGCACATCTCATGGTGGTGCGGATTTCTCAGCATTGCCACTGCCCACCCCAAAAGAGATTCCTTGGCCGACTCACCGTAGCCCAGGTTTGAAGAACCCCTGCTCGTGCTCTTTTCCTGACTGCGCGGCTTTCTAAGTACTGCCTCCGCCTTCCCCAACAGAGACTCCTTGGTTGAATCTCCGAAGCCCAGATTTGAAGAGCTGATAACCAGATGCCTGTCAGGCATTGCAACCTTTGAGCACTTCTTCATCCTGCTCCAACAGAGACTCCTGGCTGTGAAGCCCAGATTTGAAGACCCCTGACTGGGCACCTCTCCATGTGATGTTGCTTTCTAAGCACTTCCACAGCCGGCCCCAACAGAGACTTCTCTGACGACTCTCTGAAGCCAAGATTTGAAGAGCCCCTGACTGAGAGCCTCTCCTGGCTGTGCAGCTTTATGAGCACTGCCGCTGCCCATCCCAACAGAGACTCCTCTGCTGACTCTCTGAAGCCCAGTTTTGAAGAGGCCCTGACCGGACGCCTCTCCTGGAGGTTTGGCTTTCTGAGCAGTGCTGCTGCCCACCCAAGAGAGACTCCTTGGCTGACTCTCTGAAGCCTAGATTTGAAGAGCCCCTGACTGGACGCCTCTCCTTGTGGTTTGGCTTTCTGAGCACTGCCACTGCCCACCCCAAGAGAGACTCCTTGGCTGACTCTCTGAAGCCCAGATTTGAAGAGCCCCTCACTTGGCGCCTCTCCTGGCTGTGCAGATTTCTGAGCGCTGCCCACTCAACAGGCATTCATCTGCTGACTCTCTGATGCCCAGATTTGAAGAGCCCCTCATTTGGCACCTCTCCTGGCTGTGCAGCTTTCTGAGCACTGCCATTGCCCACCCAACAGAGATTTCTCTGCTGACTTCATCGATGCCCATATTTGAAGAGGCCCTGACTGGTCACCTCTCCTGGTGGTGCAGATTTCTCAGCATTGCCGCTGCCCACCCCAGCAGAGACTTCTCGGGCGACTCTCAGAGCCCAGGTTTGCAGAACCCGATTGTGCTCTTTTTCTGACTGCATGGCTTTCAAAGCACTGTCGCCACCTGCCCAAACAGAGACTCCTTGGTTGAATCTCCAAAGCCCAGATTTGAAGAGCTGATGACCAGATGCCTGTCCAGCCCATTGTGACATTCTGAGCACTTCCACATCCCGCCCCAACAGAGACTCTTTGGCTGACTCTCTGAAGCCCAGATTTGAAGAGCCCCTGACTGGGTGCCTCTCCATATGATGTTGCTTTCTAAGCACTGCCACAGCTGGCCCAAAAGGAGGCTCCTCGGCCGACTCTCTGAAGCCAAGATTTGAAGAGCCGCTGACTGGGAGTCTCTCTCCTGGCTGTGCAGCTTTATGAGCAGTGCTGCTGCCCACCCCAACAGAGACTCCTCTGCTGACTCTCTGAAGCCCAGTTTTGAAGAGCCCCAAACCAGACTCTTCTCCTGGAGGTTTGGCTTTCTGAGCAGTGCTGCTGCCCACCTCAAGAGAGATTCCTTGGCTGACTCTCTGAATCCTAGATTTGAAGAGCCCCTGACCAGATGCCTCTCCTTGTGGTTTGGCTTTCTGAGCACTGCCACTGCCCACCCCAAGAGAGGCACTTTGGCTGACTCTCTGAAGCCCAGATTTGAAGAGCCCCTCACTGTGTGCCTCTCCTGACTGTGCAGCTTTCTGAGCACTGCCCACCCAACAGACATTCGTCTGCCGACTCTCTGATGCCAAGATTTGAAGATCTCCTCATTGGGCACCTCTCCTGGCTGTGCAGCTTTCCGAGCACTGCCACTGCCCACCCCAACAGAGATTCCTCTGCTGACTCGCCAGTGCCCAGATTTGAAGAGGCCCTGACCAGGCACCTCTCTTGGTGGTGCAAATTTCTCAGCATTGCTGCTAGCCACCCCAGCAGAGACTCCTTGGCCGACTCTCCGATGCCCAACTTTGAAGAACGCCTGATCAGGAACCTCCACTGGCTTCGCGACTTTCTAAGCACTGCCACCACCTGCCCTAACAGAGACTCTTTGGCTGACTCTCTGAAGCCCAGATTTGAAGAGCCCCCGACCAGGCGCCACTCCAGCTGGTGTGGATTTCTGAGCATTGCTGCTGCCCACCCCAAAGAGACTCCTCAGCTGACTCACTGAAGCCCAGGTTTGAAGAACCCCTGATTGGGCACTTTTCCTGACTGCGCCGCTTTCTAACCACTGCTGCCTGCACCAACAGAGACTCCTTGGTTGAATCTCCGATGCCCAGATTTGAAGAGCTGATGACCGGACGCCTGTCCTGGCATTTGCGGCTTTCTGAGCACTTCCAACTCCTGCCCCAATAGAGACTCTTTGGCTGACTATCTGAAACCCAGATATGAAGAGCCCCTGACTGGGCGCCTCCATGTGATATTGCTTCTAAGCCCTGCCACAGCCTGCCCCAACAGAGACTCCTTGGTTGAATCTCCGAAGCCCAGATTTGAAGAGCCGATAACCGGATGCCTGTCCAGGCATTGCGACCTTCTGAGCACTTCTGCATCCTGTCCCAACAGAGACTCCTTGGCTGTGAAGCCCAGATTTGAAGAGCCCCTGACTGGGCACCTCTCCATGTGATGTTGCTTTCTAAGCACTGCCACAGCCGACCCCAACAGAGACTTCTCTGCTGACTCTCTGAAGCCAAGATTTGAAGAGCCCCTGACTGAGCCTCTCCTGGCTGTGCAGCTTTATGAGCACTGCCGCTGCCCACCCCAACAGAAACTCCTCTGCTGACTCTCTGAAGCCCAGTTTTGAAGAGGCCCTGACCGGACGCCTCTCCTGGAGGTTTGGCTTTCTGAGCAGTGCTGCTGCCCACCCCAAGAGAGACTCCTTGGCTGACTCTCTGAAGCCCAGATTTGAAGAGCCCCTCACTGGGTGCCTCTCCTGGCTGTGCAGCTTTCTGAGCGCTGCCCACTCAACAGGCATTCATCTGCCTACTCTCTGATGCCCAGATTTGAAGAGCCCCTCATTGGGCACCTCTCCTGGCTGTGCAGCTTTCTGAGCACTGCCACTGCCCACCCCAACAGACATTACTCTGCTGACTTGCCGATGCCCATATTTGAAGAGGCCCTGACCGGTCACCTCTCCTGGTGGTGCAGATTTCTCTGCATTGCCGCTGCCCACCCCAGTAGAGACTCCTCGGGTGACTCTCCGTAGCCCAGGTTTGCAGAACCCCTGATCGTGCTCTTTTCCTGACTGCGTGGCTTTCTAAGCACTGTCGCCACCTGCCCAAACAGAGACTCCTTGGTTGAATCTCCAAAGCCCAGATTTGAAGAGCTGATGACCGGGCCTGTCCAGGCATTGTGATGTTCTGAGCACGTCCACATCCTGCCCCAACAGAGACTCCTTGGCTGACTCTCTGAAGCCCAGATTTGAAGAGCCCCTGACTGGGTGCCTCTCCGTGTGATGTTGCTTTCTAAGTACTGCCACAGCCGGCCCTAAGAGAGACTCCTCTGCCGACTCTCTGAAACCAAGATTTGAAGAGCCGCTGACTGGGATTCTCTCCTGGCTGTGCAGCTTTATGAGCAGTGCCGCTGCCCACCCCAACAGAGACTCCTCTGCTGACACTCTGAAGCCCAGTTTTGAAGAGCCCCAAACCGGACTCCTCTCCTGGAGGTTTGGCTTTCTGAGCAGTGCTGCTGCCCACCTCAAGAGAGATTCCTTGGCTGACTCTCTGAATCCTAGATTTGAAGAGCCCCTGACCAGACGCCTCTCTTGTGGTTTGGCTTTCTGAGCACTGCCACTGCCACTGCTCACCCCAAGAGAGCTCCTTGGCTGACTCTCTGAGCCCAGATTTGAAGAGCCCTCACTGGGCGCCTCTCCTGACTGTGCAGCTTTCTGTGCACTGCCCACCCAACAGACATTCGCCTGCCAACTCTTTGATGCCAAGATTTGAAGATCTCCTCATTGGGCACCTCTCCTGGCTGTGCAGCTTTCTGAGCACTGCCACTGCCCACCCCAGCAGAGATTCCTCTGCTGACTCGCCAGTGCCCAGATTTGAAGAGGCCCTGACCAGGCACCTCTCTTGGTGGTGCAGATTTCTCAGCATTGCTGCTAGCCACCCCAGCTGAGACTCCTCGGCCGACTCTCCGAAGCCCAGCTTTGAAGAACGCCTGATCAGGAACATCCCCTGGCTCCGCGACTTTCTAAGCACTGCCACCACCTGCCCTAACAGAGACTCTTTGGCTGACTCTCTGAAGCCCAGATTTGAAGAGGGCCCCGACCAGGCGCCACTCCAGCTGGTGTGGATTTCTGAGCATTGCCGCTGCCCACCCCAAAAGAGACTCCTCAGCTGACTCACCGAAGCCCAGGTTTGAAGAACCCCTGATTGGCCACTTTTCCTGACTGCGTGGCTTTCTAACCACTGCTGCCGCCTGCACCAACAGAGACTCCTTGGTTGAATCTCCGATTCCCAGATTTGAAGAGCTGATGACCTGACGCCTGTCCTGGCGTTGCGGCTTTCTGAGCACTTCCTACTCCTGCCCAATAGAGACTCTTTGGCTGACTCTCTGAAACCCAGATATGAAGAGCCCCTCACTGGGCGCCTCTCCTGGCTGTGCAGCTTTCTGAGCACTGCCCACCCCAACAGAGATTCCTCTGCTGACTCTCTGATGCCCAGATTTGAAAAGCCCTGACCGGATGCCTCCTGGTGATGCAGCTTTCTAAGCACTGCTGCAACAGGCTCCACCAGAGACTCCTTGACAGACTTTCTGAAGCCCAGATTTGAAGAGCCCTGACCTGGTGCCTCTCCTGGTGATGCGGCTTTCAGAGCACTGCGAAGCCTGCCCCAACAGAGATTCCTCGGCTGACTCTCTGAAGCCCTGATTTGAAGAGCTCCTGACTTGGTGTGTCTCCTGGCTGTGCAGCTTTCTGAGCACTGCAACCACCCACCACAACAGAGACTCCTCATGTGACTCTCTGAAGTCCGATTTTAAGAGCCCTGATTGGGTGCTTCTCCTGGTGGTGCAGATTTATGAGCACTGTTGCTGCTCACCCCAACAGAGACTCCTTGGCAGACTCTCCGAAGCCCAGATTTGAAGATCCCCTGATCGGGCACCTCTCCTTACTGCGCAGCGTTCCAAGCACTGCCGCCACCTGACCCAACAGAGACTCCTTGGCCGACTCTCCGAAGCCCAGATTTTAAGAGCCCCTGACTGGGCACATCTCATGGTGGTGCGGATTTCTCAGCATTGCCACTGCCCACCCCAAAAGAGATTCCTTGGCCGACTCACCGTAGCCCAGGTTTGAAGAACCCCTGCTCGTGCTCTTTTCCTGACTGCGCGGCTTTCTAAGTACTGCCTCCGCCTTCCCCAACAGAGACTCCTTGGTTGAATCTCCGAAGCCCAGATTTGAAGAGCTGATAACCAGATGCCTGTCAGGCATTGCAACCTTTTGAGCACTTCTTCATCCTGCTCCAACAGAGACTCCCTGGCTGTGAAGCCCAGATTTGAAGAGCCCCTGACTGGGCACCTCTCCATGTGATGTTGCTTTCTAAGCACTTCCACAGCCGGCCCCAACAGAGACTTCTCTGCCGACTCTCTGAAGCCAAGATTTGAAGAGCCCCTGACTGAGAGCCTCTCCTGGCTGTGCAGCTTTATGAGCACTGCCGCTGCCCATCCCAACAGAGACTCCTCTGCTGACTCTCTGAAGCCCAGTTTTGAAGAGGCCCTGACCGGACGCCTCTCCTGGAGGTTTGGCTTTCTGAGCAGTGCTGCTGCCCACCCAAGAGAGACTCCTTGGCTGACTCTCCCAAACCTAGATTTGAAGAGCCCCTGACTGGCGCCTCTCCTTGTGGTTGGCTTTCTGAGCACTGCCACTGCCCACCCCAAGAGAGACTCCTTGGCTGACTCTGAAGCCCAGATTTGAAGAGCCCCTCACTTGGCGCCTCCTGGCTGTGCAGATTTCTGAGCGCTGCCCACCTCAACAGGCATTCATCTGCTGACTCTCTGATGCCCAGATTTGAAGAGCCCCTCATTTGGCACCTCTCCTGGCTGTGCAGCTTTCTGAGCACTGCCATTGCCCACCCCAACAGAGATTTCTCTGCTGACTCGCCGATGCCCATATTTGAAGAGGCCCTGACTGGTCACCTCTCCTGGTGGTGCAGATTTCTCAGCATTGCCGCTGCCCACCCCAGCAGAGACTTCTCGGGCGACTCTCCGTAGCCCAGGTTTGCAGAACCCCGATTGTGCTCTTTTTCTGACTGCATGGCTTTCAAAGCACTGTCGCCACCTGCCCAAACAGAGACTCCTTGGTTGAATCTCCAAAGCCCAGATTTGAAGAGCTGATGACCAGATGCCTGTCCAGCCCATTGTGACATTCTGAGCACTTCACATCCCGCCCCAACAGAGACTCCTTGGCTGACTCTCTGAAGCCCAGATTTGAAGAGCCCTGACTGGGTGCCTCTCCATGTGATGTTGCTTTCTAAGCACTGCCACAGCTGGCCCAAAGGCTCCTCGGCCGACTCTCTGAAGCCAAGATTTGAAGAGCCGCTGACTGGGAGTCTCTCTCCTGGCTGTGCAGCTTTATGAGCAGTGCTGCTGCCCACCCCAACAGAGACTCCTCTGCTGACTCTCTGAAGCCCAGTTTTGAAGAGCCCCAAACCAGACTCTTCTCCTGGAGGTTTGGCTTTCTGAGCAGTGCTGCTGCCCACCTCAAGAGAGATTCCTTGGCTGACTCTCTGAATCCTAGATTTGAAGAGCCCCTGACCAGATGCCTCTCCTTGTGGTTTGGCTTTGAGCACTGCCACTGCCCACCCCAAGAGAGGCACTTTGGCTGACTCTCTGAGCCCAGATTTGAAGAGCCCTCACTGTGTGCCTCTCCTGACTGTGCAGCTTCTGAGCACTGCCCACCCAACAGACATTCGTCTGCCGACTCTCTGATGCCAAGATTTGAAGATCTCCTCATTGGGCACCTCTCCTGGCTGTGCAGCTTTCCGAGCACTGCCACTGCCCACCCCAACAGAGATTCCTCTGCTGACTCGCCAGTGCCCAGATTTGAAGAGGCCCTGACCAGGCACCTCTCTTGGTGGTGCAAATTTCTCAGCATTGCTGCTAGCCACCCCAGCAGAGACTCCTTGGCCGACTCTCCGATGCCCAACTTTGAAGAGCGGATGACCGGAGCCTGTCCACGGCATTGTGACGTTCTGAGCACTTCCACATCCCGCCCCAACAGAGACTCCTTGGCTGACTCTCTGAAGCCCAGATTTGAAGAGCCCCTGACTGGGTGCCTCTCCATATGATGTTGCTTTCTAAGCACTGCCACAGCTGGCCCAAAAGGAGGCTCCTCGGCCGACTCTCTGAAGCCAAGATTTGAAGAGCCGCTGACTGGGAGTCTCTCTCCTGGCTGTGCAGCTTTATGAGCAGTGCTGCTGCCCACCCCAACAGAGACTCCTCTGCTGACTCTCTGAAGCCCAGTTTTGAAGAGCCCCAAACCAGACTCTTCTCCTGGAGGTTTGGCTTTCTGAGCAGTGCTGCTGCCCACCTCAAGAGAGATTCCTTGGCTGACTCTCTGAATCCTAGATTTGAAGAGCCCCTGACCAGATGCCTCTCCTTGTGGTTTGGCTTTCTGAGCACTGCCTGCCCACCCAAGAGAGAGCACTTTGGCTGACTCTCTGAAGCCCAGATTTGAAGAGCCCTCACTGTGTGCCTCTCCTGACTGTGCAGCTTTCTGAGCACTGCCCACCCAACAGACATTCGTCTGCCGACTCTCTGATGCCAAGATTTGAAGATCTCCTCATTGGGCACCTCTCCTGGCTGTGCAGCTTCCAGCACTGCCACTGCCCACCCCAACAGAGATTCCTCTGCTGACTGCCAGTGCCCAGATTTGAAGAGGCCCTGACCAGGCACCCTCTTGGTGGTGCAAATTTCTCAGCATTGCTGCTAGCCACCCCAGCAGAGACCCTGGCCGACTCTCCGATGCCCAACTTTGAAGAACGCCTGATCAGGAACCTCCACTGGCTTCACGACTTTCTAAGCACTGCCACCACCTGCCCCAACAGAGACTCTTGGCTGACTCTCTGAAGCCCAGATTTGAAGAGCCCCGACCAGGCGCCACTCCAGCTGGTGTGGATTTCTGAGCACTGCTGCTGCCCACCCCAAAAGAGACCCTCAGCTGACTCACTGAAGCCCAGGTTTGAAGAACCCTGATTGGGCACTTCTTCCTGACTGCGCCGCTTTCTAACCACTGCTGCCTGCACCAACAGGACTCCTTGGCTGAATCTCCGATGCCCAGATTTGAAGAGCTGATGACCGGACGCCTGTCCCATGTGCTTTCTGAGCACTTCCAACTCCTGCCCCAATAGAGACTCTTTGGCTGACTATCTGAAACCCAGATATGAAGAGCCCTGACTGGGCGCCTCTCCATGTGATATTGCTTTCTAAGCCCTGCCACAGCCTGCCCCAACAGAGACTCCTTGGTTGAATCTCCAAGCCCAGATTTGAAGAGCCGATAACCGGATGCCTGTCCAGGCATTGCAACCTTCTGAGCACTTCTGCATCCTGTCCCAACAGAGACTCCTTGGCTGTGAAGCCCAGATTTGAAGAGCCCCTGACTGGGCACCTCCATGTGATGTTGCTTTCTAGCACTGCCACAGCCGACCCCAACAGAGACTTCTCTGCTGACTCTCTGAAGCCAAGATTTGAAGAGCCCCTGACTGAGAGCCTCTCCTGGCTGTGCAGCTTTATGAGCACTGCCGCTGCCCACCCCAACAGAAACTCCTCTGCTGACTCTCAGAGCCCAGTTTTGAAGAGGCCCTGACCGGACGCCTCCTGAGGTTTGGCTTTCTGAGCAGTGCTGCTGCCCCACCCCAAGAGAGACTCCTTGGCTGACTCTCTGAAGCCCAGATTTGAAGAGCCCCTCACTGGGTGCCTCTCCTGGCTGTGCAGCTTTCTGAGCGCTGCCCACTCAACAGGCATTCATCTGCCTACTCTCTGATGCCCAGATTTGAAGAGCCCCTCATTGGGCACCTCTCCTGGCTGTGCAGCTTTCTGAGCACTGCCACTGCCCACCCCAACAGACATTACTCTGCTGACTTGCCGATGCCCATATTTGAAGAGGCCCTGACCGGTCACCTCTCCTGGTGGTGCAGATTTCTCTGCATTGCGCTGCCCACCCCAGTAGAGACTCCTCGGGTGACTCTCCGTAGCCCAGGTTTGCAGAACCCCTGATCGTGCTCTTTTCCTGACTGCGTGGCTTTCTAAGCACTGTCGCCACCTGCCCAAACAGAGACTCCTTGGTTGAATCTCCAAAGCCCAGATTTGAAGAGCTGATGACCGGACGCCTGTCCAGGCATTGTGATGTTCTGAGCACGTCCACATCCTGCCCCAACAGAGACTCCTTGGCTGACTCTCTGAAGCCCAGATTTGAAGAGCCCCTGACTGGGTGCCTCTCCGTGTGATGTTGCTTTCTAAGTACTGCCACAGCCGGCCCTAAGAGACTCCTCTGCCGACTCTCTGAAACCAAGATTTGAAGAGCCGCTGACTGGGATTCTCTCCTGGCTGTGCAGCTTTATGAGCAGTGCAGCTGCCCACCCCAACAGAGACTCCTCTGCTGACACTCTGAAGCCCAGTTTTGAAGAGCCCCAAACCGGACTCCTCTCCTGGAGGTTTGGCTTTCTGAGCAGTGCTGCTGCCCACCTCAAGAGATTCCTTGGCTGACTCTCTGGATCCTAGATTTGAAGAGCCCCTGACCAGATGCTCTCCTTGTGGTTTGGCTTTCTGAGCACTGCCACTGCCACTGCTCACCCCAAGAGAGGTCCTTGGCTGACTCTCTGAGCCCAGATTTGAAGAGCCCTCACTGGGCGCCTCTCCTGACTGTGCAGCTTTCTGTGCACTGCCCACCCAACAGACATTCGTCTGCCAACTCTTTGATGCCAAGATTTGAAGATCTCCTCATTGGGCACCTCTCCTGGCTGTGCAGCTTTCTGAGCACTGCCACTGCCCACCCCAGCAGAGATTCCTCTGCTGACTCGCCAGTGCCCAGATTTGAAGAGGCCCTGACCAGGCACCTCTCTTGGTGGTGCAGATTTCAGCATTGCTGCTAGCCACCCCAGCTGAGACTCCTCGGCCGACCTCCAAGCCCAGCTTTGAAGAACGCCTGATCAGGAACATCCCCTGGCCCAGCGACTTTCTAAGCACTGCCACCACCTGCCCTAACAGAGACTCTTTGGCTGACTCTCTGAAGCCCAGATTTGAAGAGGCCCCACCAGGCGCCCACTCCAGCTGGTGTGGATTTCTGAGCATTGCTGCTGCCCACCCCAAAAGAGACTCCTCAGCTGACTCACGAAGCCCAGGTTTGAAGAACCCTGATTGGCCACTTTTCCTGACTGCGTGGCTTTCTAACCACTGCTGCCGCCTGCACCAACAGAGACTCCTTGGTTGAATCTCCGATTCCCAGATTTGAAGAGCTGATGACCTGACGCCTGTCCTGGCATTGCGGCTTTCTGAGCACTTCCTACTCCTGCCCAATAGAGACTCTTTGGCTGACTCTCTGAAACCCAGATATGAAGAGCCCCTCACTGGGCGCCTCTCCTGGCTGTGCAGCTTTCTGAGCACTGCCCACCCCAACAGAGATTCCTCTGCTGACTCTCTGATGCCCAGATTTGAAAAGCCCCTGACCGGATGCCTCCCTGGTGATGCAGCTTTCTAAGCACTGCTGCAACAGGCTCCACCAGAGACTCCTTGACAGACTTTCTGAAGCCCAGATTTGAAGAGCCCCTGACCTGGTGCCTCTCCTGGTGATGCGGCTTTCAGAGCACTGCCGAAGCCTGCCCCAACAGAGATTCCTCGGCTGACTCTCTGAAGCCCTGATTTGAAGAGCTCCTGACTTGGTGTGTCTCCTGGCTGTGCAGCTTTCTGAGCACTGCAACCACCCACCACAACAGAGACTCCTCATGTGACTCTCTGAAGTCCGGATTTTAAGAGCCCCTGATTGGGTGCTTCTCCTGGTGGTGCAGATTTATGAGCACTGTTGCTGCTCACCCCAACAGAGACTCCTTGGCAGACTCTCCGAAGCCCAGATTTGAAGATCCCCTGATCGGGCACCTCTCCTTACTGCGCAGCGTTCCAAGCACTGCCGCCACCTGACCCAACAGAGACTCCTTGGCCGACTCTCCGAAGCCCAGATTTTAAGAGCCCCTGACTGGGCACATCTCATGGTGGTGCGGATTTCTCAGCATTGCCACTGCCCACCCCAAAAGAGATTCCTTGGCCGACTCATGGCGGGTTTGAAGAACCCCTGCTCGTGCTCTTTTCCTGACTGCGCGGCTTTCTAAGTACTGCCTCCGCCTTCCCCAACAGAGACTCCTTGGTTGAATCTCCGAAGCCCAGATTTGAAGAGCTGATAACCAGATGCCTGTCAGGCATTGCAACCTTTTGAGCACTTCTTCATCCTGCTCCAACAGAGACTCCCTGGCTGTGAAGCCCAGATTTGAAGAGCCCCTGACTGGGCACCTCTCCATGTGATGTTGCTTTCTAAGCACTTCCACAGCCGGCCCCAACAGAGACTTCTCTGCCGACTCTCTGAAGCCAAGATTTGAAGAGCCCCTGACTGAGAGCCTCTCCTGGCTGTGCAGCTTTATGAGCACTGCCGCTGCCCATCCCAACAGAGACTCCTCTGCTGACTCTCTGAAGCCCAGTTTTGAAGAGGCCCTGACCGGACGCCTCTCCTGGAGGTTTGGCTTTCTGAGCAGTGCTGCTGCCCACCCCAAGAGAGACTCCTTGGCTGACTCTCCCAAACCTAGATTTGAAGAGCCCCTGACTGGGCGCCTCTCCTTGTGGTTTGGCTTTCTGAGCACTGCCACTGCCCACCCCAAGAGACTCCTTGGCTGACTCTCTGAAGCCCAGATTTGAAGAGCCCCTCACTTGGCGCTCTCCTGGCTGTGCAGATTTCTGAGCGCTGCCCACTCAACAGGCATTCATCTGCTGACTCTCTGATGCCCAGATTTGAAGAGCCCCTCATTTGGCACCTCTCCTGGCTGTGCAGCTTTCTGAGCACTGCCATTGCCCACCCCAACAGAGATTTCTCTGCTGACTGCTTGATGCCCATATTTGAAGAGGCCCTGACTGGTCACCTCTCCTGGTGGTGCAGATTTCTCAGCATTGCCGCTGCCCACCCCAGCAGAGACTTCGGCTCCGAGCCCAGGTTTGCAGAACCCCGATTGTGCTCTTTTTCTGACTGCATGGCTTTCAAAGCACTGTCGCCACCTGCCCAAACAGAGACTCCTTGGTTGAATCTCCAAAGCCCAGATTTGAAGAGCTGATGACCAGATGCCTGTCCAGCCCATTGTGACATTCTGAGCACTTCCACATCCCGCCCCAACAGAGACTCCTTGGCTGACTCTCTGAAGCCCAGATTTGAAGAGCCCCTGACTGGGTGCCTCTCCATATGATGTTGCTTTCTAAGCACTGCCACAGCTGGCCCAAAAGGAGGCTCCTCGGCCGACTCTCTGAAGCCAAGATTTGAAGAGCCGCTGACTGGGAGTCTCTCTCCTGGCTGTGCAGCTTATGAGCAGTGCTGCTGCCCACCCCAACAGAGACTCCTCTGCTGACTCTCTGAAGCCCAGTTTTGAAGAGCCCCAAACCAGACTCTTCTCCTGGAGGTTTGGCTTCTGAGCAGTGCTGCTGCCCACCTCAAGAGATTCCTTGGCTGACTCTCTGAATCCTAGATTTGAAGAGCCCCTGACCAGATGCCTCTCCTTGTGGTTTGGCTTGAGCACTGCCACTGCCCACCCAAGAGGGCACTTTGGCTGACTCTCTGAAGCCCAGATTTGAAGAGCCCCTCACTGTGTGCCTCTCCTGACTGTGCAGCTTTCTGAGCACTGCCCACCCAACAGACATTCGTCTGCCGACTCTCTGATGCCAAGATTTGAAGATCTCCTCATTGGGCACCTCTCCTGGCTGTGCAGCTTCGAGCACTGCCACTGCCCACCCAACAGAGATTCCTCTGCTGACTCGCCAGTGCCCAGATTTGAAGAGGCCCTGACCAGGCACCCTCTTGGTGGTGCAAATTTCTCAGCATTGCTGCTAGCCACCCCAGCAGAGACTCCTTGGCCGACTCTCCGATGCCCAACTTTGAAGAACGCCTGATCAGGACCTCCACTGGCCTCGTGACTTTCTAAGCACTGCCACCACCTGCCCTAACAGAGACTCTTTGGCTGACTCTCTGAAGCCCAGATTTGAAGAGCCCCTGACTGGTGCCTCTCCATATGATGTTGCTTTCTAAGCACTGCCACAGCTGGCCCAAAAGGAGGCTCCTCGGCCGACTCTCTGAAGCCAAGATTTGAAGAGCAGCTGACTGGGAGTTCTCTCCTGGCTGTGCAGCTTTATGAGCAGTGCTGCTGCCCACCCCAACAGAGACTCCTCTGCTGACTCTCTGAAGCCCAGTTTTGAAGAGCCCCAAACCAGACTCTTCTCCTGGAGGTTTGGCTTTTTAATACAAAAGGTCCATCAGTCTGCCTGGCAGACTTACTTCGATGGATGGGGAGACCGACACAGCAGCGAAAATAATTAACTTATCTTCAAGAACGATGATGCTGGTTCCCACACCTTCGTACACAACGATCCATATCGATGCAAATGAAGGAGTAACAAGAACAAAATGGAAAGGGACCTGGAATAATCATATCAAAGAACTTAAGGTTAGCAAGCAATGTGAGAAAACGTGGGAGGCTTAGGGTATACTGGGATGTACAGGGAGGCATCAGCAGCAGAAAAAAGGAAGTTGAGCCTCTCTAGAGACAGTTGGTGAGACCCCATCTGAGTACTATATACAGTTCTGGGGACCCATCTCCACAAGACATGAACAGGATAGGGCAGTCAAGCGGAGGCAGTTAAAATGGTGCAGAGTCCAAGAGAAGCCATATGAGGAGAGACTAAAAACTATATCTATTCCCTTGAGAAAAAAGGGAGAAGAGACATGATAGAAACTTTAAACACCTCAGTGGAATCTAAGTCCAAGAGGTAGCATCTTTCAGAAAAGACATACAGAACAAGGGGACACAATTCAAGGATGGGCGCTTCAGGGTAATGTAATGACTACAGAGAGAGAGGGTGGTGGATGCATGGAACAGCAACTTCCTATGAGGAGGTTGTGGGGTCTAAAAGCTGTGTGAATTCAAGAATGCATGGGTGGGACAGACATAAGGCAATTCTTCTGGGGTGAGAGAAATAAGGCTGTTGGTTAACTAGGATCTGCAGCCTATCCTGTAGGAAATGAAATGGACACACTAGATGTGACAAGCGGTCCTTATCTGCCGTCAAAGTCTGTGTTTCTATGGTGCTGTACCCTATCTGCTGCCATGTCAGGCATGCACTATACCCAGATGCTGCTTTTCTGTCCCCGTTCACCCACCACTATGATCCACTTTACTATAGAGTCCTCAGAATTATGACTGACTTTATGGGCTCTCTCTCCTCTCTCTTCCCTCTATATACCTCTCTCTCCCACCCTCTTTTTTCTGCGTGCTCTTTCACTGCCTCAAAAAACTTCCTTTCCCTAGCCCCAAGCTATTCACCCGTCTGCCTCCTCGAGTCTGTGTCCTGACTTCTCTCCCCTTGCCAACAATGGCTGGTGAAATCCCGCCTCGTAAACCAACTTGTCACAGTTAGCGGCACAGTGTGTGCGGTGTGGCGTGCAGTGCCTCAACCAACAAGTGCAAACAGGGATGGTGAAGCAGTAGATATATCAACCACTCGATAATTTCCCAGTGTTCATCCCAAGCAGAATTGTGTCATAGTAAAAAAAAAAATAGGCCACAAAGGAACACAGATATATGACAGCATGACTGGCAATCTGATGCTAAAGACACTGATGTGCTCAATTCATGGTGTCTTGCAGTGTGTTCAAACTACTAGATTTAGCTTGATGACCAACTGTCTGTGTGATTGTGCTGTACTCAAACACATAAACTGAAGCACATTACCAAGGGTAAGCAGGTGAGAATAGCCCCTGATTGAGACTCAGTAGGGGTCATAATGAGTGCAGTCAGCTGCCATCAAGTGATGCAGTTATACACAATGGACTATCAAATTACCAGATGCCCCCACACCACCAAAGCCAAAGAAGATAAAATAAGTATAATTTATGTTGTAGGAAGGGAATACCATGGAGGAAAAACAAATATCAGTGTCTTTTTTTTTTCAAATTTTGGGTGGTTAGTACAAGCACTATGAGTGGGCGGGCACCACAAAGTGTGACACAGGGTACATACACTGCTAAAGAAGAAACTGGAACCAACACACGCAGAATGATGACACAAACAAATATAGAAAAATGGATAATCGTGGTGAACAAGACTACTGAGCCATTCCGTCTCTTAGACAGACCCAATACAGGTAAGCACATCTGCTCCCTAAGTGATCCATGTCTACCGTCACAACTCACGTCAGCAGTAGTAGTCCTGGATTAGAGGTATACATCCCTGTTGCAATGAAGTAGCCACTCCTGGTTTCCCCCTCACTGTTCATCAACTCCCAGCTTCACTAAAGTCCTCTGGTGACCACTGGCTTTCTTGGTGCCTGTTCTGGTGTCCTGGGAGAGTCAAGGAGTCACCCAAGAGCAACACTGTCACTGCCTCATTATCCTGTTAACACTGGCTACCTGTGTGATCCCCCCTCCCCTACATTAGCCTCTGTGTCTCTCCACCCTCCCTCTTGCTCAGAACCAATATCTCACTTTGTGCTGATCCATTGGATCAGTTACATCCTGCTGGATCACTGTGGACAATGTCGGTTTGTACACGGGGCAGGCAACACCACCATCCCGTCTACAGAGCTTTCTCCTCACTGGCTGACACCCTGACTCTCCATTCTTTTGGCAATGATGCTTCTGGGCAACACAGTATCTCCTACTGGAACGATGACACCCCAGCCCAAAGCTCATTTCCCTCCATCTTGACCAATGCCACCACTTTTCTAGCTTTACTAGTGTCTCCTCCAGGTGCCCCACACGAAAAAAATATTTTCTTTCTGGTTTTGGTGAAATTTCAATGCCCCAAGATAAGTTCCCCATGTCTCCCAGATTGTGTGCCCTGGAAACTTCCTCCAGGGAGTGTCTCCTTTCCTCCTTGCTGCTGCTTCGTTCCTCCAATGGTTCCTGTTAAGTTAACTCCCTTCTCCTGTCAGTGTGATAGGGGTGCATAACTGTGTTCGGCTGAGCATGGGCTTGATCCTTCACATGTTTGTTGTGGCAACATCTGAATATAGGCATACAATATGCAGCGTCTTCCTTCTTTTCTGAACCTACTGTCTTCCACCATCCTGAACCATATGTGCCTCAATGCCTCCCGATCTCCTTGATGTGTCCCTCTGCCGTGTTACTTCGCCCTGCCTGGTTGGTACATGCTCAGCTGTAATAGTTCCCTGTCTTAACATCAATGATATATGATCATCATTTGCATCCTCCCTCCACCACTCACTTCTTATACCCGACAGGTGTGGCGGGTTAACATGACTGGAGAGACTTAGCATGACAACCAATGCCCATCGCCACCCGCCAACCGTCGAGGATCCCCATGGACACCTCTGGTCACTTTCCTAGACCTGTGTCAATGTCCACCTGCCATAGTTGCTCGCCTCCTGTTCGATGAAAGTGGTCCGGTCTCACACCAACAAGTACAACTTGTCCATCATTTCACCTCCACTGTCTCTCATTGCCCGACCCAATGGCCACAGTTGCATGCTAAGCCAGTTTACCTCTCCAGTGGTCTGCAAGAGCTGACTGCACAGTCGGCAACCTTACCACCAACAATCTCCATTTAGTATTATAGCCACCCACAGCCAGTGTGGCTACACTACATCTGTCGCATGCCCTGGTGGCGAGAGGACACCACAATTGTACTTCATAAACATTGGGACGTTCCCCCTGGGCCTGGTGTCCTCCCACTGGAGTTAACAACACTCACTCTTGTCCAAGTGGCCAAACTGGGTTGGTCAAGATGAAGACCCTTTTCAGTTGTAGTAGATAACACACAGCCCTTATAAACAGTTCATATCGAGGTAAAAGACTTTAGCAACTAAACACTTCTAAGAGGTTATCACAGTTTACAAGAGATTTTAGCCAGAAGAAACTGCACCATCATTTGTTGTGAGCATAGATTGCATCAGTTTTCCCTCAATTGTGCTCGACACTTGATCTGTAGTTCCCAGGATCATCCAGGGCCCACTGTTGTGGAGAGGTACCACATGTGGCTACCTCCACTCTCTAGGGAACACACCCTGTGATTAGCACAGTGTTTAACAGATCCACCAGTGGCCATGCCAGTACCCCTGCCAGCTCCATAAGCATGCTGGGATGTAACCCATCTGGCCAGAAGGATCCCCAGCAGCATTTCCACCATGATGACCCCATCTGTGGCTCTCTTCCACCCACCCACACACCCTTTCCCTGCAGGAATGGCACAATCCCAGTCCATCTCCTTTTGAACCATGAAAGTACGCCTTAAGTACTTCAGCCTTCCATGTACCCTCACTGCCTGTCCTGATGCTAAGACCTGTGGTCAAACACTGCTCAAAATTTATATGTAAACGAGGGTACCATACCGGGCGGCTTATTTAAACTCCTGAATGTTTTACTGGTCGGGTTCATAAATGCAGCTTCACTTTTCGGACAGAATGGCGTGATTGAAGCAGATTCTCCAGTTCTCTACAGGGGAACCTGGTAGGTAGCTATCATGTATACAGCATCCTCTGCCACACACCACAGAGGATCTTGTCTGGCAGCTTATGACAATACTGTAGCATGACTCCTTGGCCTTTCCATCGTGCTACCCGTTGCAAAGACACATGCAGCGCGGGAGCACAAACTCCTTCTTGTCAGCACGGCCACGACGACTGGCTCCATCAGCCATTAAGCAGGGGGAGGCATTGATGGGCAACTCAATGCGGTTGGAGGGATACCACTGCCAATACCCTCTACCTCCTTCTATTGGTGAACAAAATTCTGCACCGTCTGGACTTTGTTGACAGATGAAGAAGGGCCATACATCACATTTGGGCCGGCGCCAAGAGTCCCAGCCATAATTGGCAGCTGAATGCTCCATTTTAAGTGCGCTCGGGATCCTCACTGTCCCATAGAAGACTGACTGAGGCAAAAAGCGGAGGGCAAAATGCAAAGTCCCAGTTGCAAGGCAAAACAGGTTAGACAAACTAAATTCCTTAATACTCCGTCAACATATAATACATAAATACTACAGCCCAATAAGGCACCCACTTTGCCTACTTAGCAATGGCAACAATAAAGCACATGCACCGTGGCTCAGGCAGGACTCGAGCAAGAGAACTCACAGTCCCCTCCTTCTTAGTAAACTGACTGGGTCAGCAAGCTGGCAGCTCTTAAAGAGACCACTAGAGCATTCTAGTGAAACACAATGTATAATGGGTTACACTTAGGAAAATTAGATTATGCAACAAGCAGCAGCAATAGTTTCATTTGTGAATCTCATTCTCACCATGCTGTCTCAGAGGTGGTAGAATGTGTTGAACTGCATTGCCTGTAAACAAAGGAGATAGCGATGCACCACTATTCAGGGCATCTTTACATTGCACAGATAGTTGAATGTAGGTAATGTCATTCCAAACTGGTATGGAAAATCTTCATGTTCCTGTGCCCACCAACAACATACAAAAAAAATGTATACAGTAATACAAATTCAACACACAACAAAATTAGCGATTGTCCGAGGTGCAACCACTCTCACACCACCTCACAACACTTACTACAACAGAACCTAAAGGAGGTGCAGAGGCGTATCATCCTCTCACCACTACCACCACGAGCTGATACTGACTGTCATGGTAGGAATGTACAGAACATTAACCATATAGTGAACTTCAACAGTACACATGCACAGCGCAGTCAACAAACAGAGGTGTTGGTGATAGAGGGCAATGTGTCAAAGGCAATGGCATGGGGTTTTCGTTGAAGGTGGTGAGTACATTATGCATGATAGCAGGTGGTTCTGTCAAGTAGACCACAGAACATGTGCATTTTTGGGGGCATATGGAACAGGAACTGGCGGCCTCAGATGTAGGGAGGGTGATCTCAAAGAAGTACAAGTCAGCATCATGGAAAGGGAACATGTATGTATAATAAACATCTGTATCACAAACATCAGCAAGGAGCAGAACACTATAGTGTGATTGGAGATGCCGGACATTGAGGAGACTGATTGCATATCACTATTAGTAAGCACTAAATCAGGGTGCTGAAAAGTGGGATTTATTACATGAAGGAGGAGATAGCATAAATGCGAAAAATATTAAGTGCTGCATTAGGGAACATGACATCCAGGTGCATTACAAAAGTATAATTTGGCTGTGTTACAAGGCAATGTTACAATGTGTGTCTCATCATCAGTGCGCCTTGTAGACACCTAAAGCTCATGGTGTGCTCACTGACACACTGATGACTAATAAATACAATGTGTGCAAAGTGCAGCTGGATACAGTACAACAGAAATGATAGATAAATAAAGCTACATAATAGGTTTCGTTGTGCATTAGATCATTTATAATTACCAATTCTCACAGCCATTCTGAGTTGAAATTGCAGGACTTTGGGGAAAGCTTGTAGGCAGGATGACACTAGCTGTCATGCAAAAGGAGAATGGGACAGAAATGGGGAAGTAAATGAGAGGGACTGAAGGAAGAAGGAAGTAGGATCGAGTTACTGACAGTGGCTGCACACCTCCCCACCTGCTTTAGACATTGTTAGAAGTGCAGGCAGAGCCAAGGGCAGGTTCTTATCAAACCAAAGGCGGGGTCTCACACAGCAGGGAATGCCAAAGTTATATTTGGATTTCTTACAAAAGTGCAAGGAAGAAAAACAAACAAATGGTTGTATCTTGATGGATGAAATATGGAGCACCACAGAGCCTAATTCTAGAATGCTGAGTGAGATTACAGATTCTTGGAAAAATCTGACAGTGCAGCTTTCAGAGTGAATTGGTACATAAAACAAGTGCATTTTTTATAACAAAACAGGTTCACATCACATGCTGCTCACACACCTATCACCTCCTATAAAGTGAGTAGTGCTATTAATCAATCTATATAATTAATTAAACAGCTCACATTGAATCCTGTGCAAATCAAGTATTTTAAACATCACAATTATCATGGAACTGATGGAGTCATTTTGTTATATCATGTTCTTTTTAACAGACCCTTATGCCACTTTTGTTGTTTTCTCTTCATTTGTATTTTTCTTCAGCTGGATTTGTGGCCGCTGTAAAGATGATCTTGCTCACTTCCCTAGAAACAAGTTCCTACAACCCCAGTAATTTATGCACTGCTTAAAATCCATAAAAATCAGTACAACCACCCCCGCCGACCAATAGTATCGGGAGGGGGTGGCTAACAGAACTCTCTCCATGTATGTAGATCAATTTTTGCAGCCTTTGGTTCAGAATCTGAGATCTTATATAAAGGATTCCACGGAGTGGTTAAACTGATGGAGGATATTTTGTGGAGCCCCAGTGGTATCTCTCAGTGGTAGATGTAAATTCATTGTACACTGTTATCCCACATCAGGAAAGTTTAGATTCTTTGACCCATTTTCTTGATACTAAGGCTGAAACAGAATCGTTGAAATTCTAACACAATTTTCTGGTGAAAATGGCAGAATGGTATTACAAATAAAATGTTTTCTCTTTCAAAACCAGCTGTATCACCAGATCATTGGCACGACCATGGCGCCAAGTGTTGCAAACTTTTAAGTCAAACTGAAATAACATTCTTAGATTTGAAGCTGTACAAGGACAGAAGTGGAAATTTGTACCACACATTTTCAGAAAAGGACAGACAGTAATAGTCTTCTAAGGCATGACAGTTGCCACCACGTCATATGCATTTAACATACAAGGGACAGTTGGTAGGACCCATAGAAATTTAACTGAGCCAGCTGAGTTTAAAAAAAAGTGCATTACAAGTAAAGAGAGTTTTAGAAAGGGGTTACAGCAAACAATGTATTGCTTCATCAATTCAGAAAGTGAAAAACATGGACAGGAACCAATCCTTATAGGCTAAAAGAAAGATAGAAACTGCATAGTGTCCTGCCCTTTTATTACTACTTTTTCTAGAAGGGCACATCAGGTTAAACAGGTGATAGCCAGTAATTGGCTCAACTTGGAAATGGAAACTAAGCTTGCTGATGTTGTAGAAGCAGGGCCCTAAAGTGGTCTTTCAAAAGTCCAAAAGCATAAAAGATATGGTGGTAAAGAATTTAGTCCCAGGTCCGGAACCCTTGAAACAGACTCTTTTGGCTCCAGCACTGGTGGAAACACACGGTGAGGAAATTGTATGTATTGTAGATAGGTCAATACCTGTAAGTATTCCATCACCCCACTACAAGCAAAGAAATTCCACTGAAACATTTCATTACTTGCAACAGTAGTGGGTTGTGTACTTACAGTGCTTCCAGATCAGCCAAAGCATTTTCCTGTAGCAGATCTTAATTTTCCTGTATTTTCCCTGTAAAACTTAGGTGACTTTCCTGTAGATTTTCCTGTATTCTCAAGCCAATTTAGTTTTGCAATTGGTGTCATTATAGTTGTTAATAAAATCACTACAACACATGTTCTGGTTGTTTTAAGTGCTCTTATTTACTTTAAAATTAAAATTGACCTACTCTGTCCCAATGGCCATCGACAGGAGGACACACACCTGAATTATTTCCCATCCTGACTCTGGTGACTGAAGTTTTTTTTTTTTTAATCTATTAAATTAAAAATCAGACATGATCTCCTGAGTGCACTCTGTCCCAGGCAGCCAAAGGTGAATACAGCTTGGGAGAATCAAAGAAAATATGCAGAGTGTTCTAGTGCACCAATATTATTTTCTTAGCTACACCACTGACTTGCAGCTGAGGACAACGACGCAAACATGTATTTCATACTTTGGCACTGGTGATTGGTCATTGTTTTAAGTGCCAGATCAGCCCAAATTAAAAACAAAACACACAGTGCTGCCACATACTGTATAGCACACAAGAAGCAAACTGCACAAAAATGACACCAGGGCACACTACAAGCGCCACCATAAACCACTAAAAACAAAGTTAGTCATGGCTATGGACAAGAAATAAGATTTGTTCATGCCATTTGATTTTATTACCAAGGTCTGATAGTGTTCAGAGTTGCTTTAAGCTCATGTTCCTCTGCCAGGCTAACCATGATTGAATTGTGCATTTTGAAAACAAGTTCCTACACAGCTGAAGAGAGACCTCAGGGTAAACATATTAAGGAGAGCAATTTGATTGTAGCCTAGATATTAGTCTCACTTTGCCTCCCCAACCCCATGTCCCTGGAGTTTATTTACCAGTAAAGCACAGAAAAATCAGGATGAAGATGCAGCAGTAACCCAAACCAGTTATTTCACTGCATTTCAATTTACATTGAATAGCGTAACCCCAGAGACAGATTATTATTTTATTACCTTTTTGCATATTCTCCGGTGAGAAGGCAACTCAGGTATCGGGCTCTGTTCAAGATGCTGGCATCTGAGCTGGCTGACTCAAAGAAAAGGAACAACCAGTCTCGGGGAGGGGAGATGCTTGCCTGGCTTCACTTTTATTTAAAGATTCGACCAGGACTCCAATGAAAAGCGAGGCAACTCAGAATGAGAGCAGACATCTCCTTTTGGTCCGCAGTACTAGTTAACAACGAAACAGAGTAGGGATCGGCAGGACGGTGGCAGGTCAGGTTTCCTCACTTGATTGGACTCTCTCAATCGGATTCAGCTGGTGAGGTTGCCGGTCTCGGGATGAGATCAGAACTCCAGAAACGTGGTGGCAGGCCACGCAGCATAGCTGTGGACAATCATTGCACTCTCCTCTCTCTCTCTGGCAGCAAAATCAGGCACAAAGTATGGAATGGTGCTTGGATAGCCAGTTTAAATATTCCCGTCCAGCCACTGCATCAAAAATTTGTGCATAGCCAATCAGAGACCACAGTCAGTGCATGATCAGAGCGTGACTGGGTCTCTGAACCAATCAAGAGGCAGGCTTGTGAAAATCTTGTCTGGGACACTTACAGCTGATTTCCCCATGGAGGCGCCAATTTCTCCGTAGATTGTTAAAATTAAGAATCCTTCCATTCCCATTTTTAACCCCAAACCCTGTAAAATACAGGAATCCCGTAGATCTGGGAGCACTGTACTTACTTAGCTGTAATTATGGAGCTTTCTATGTAGGGAGGACAGTGAGGAAGTTTAAAGTAAGGATTGGAGAACATGTAAGAGCAGTGGATAGAGAGATATGTCATATGCTATAGTAAAACATATTTCTGAAAGAGGAACGAAAATCATAAGTTTAGTTTCACAGGTATTGAACTGGTTAATTTGGGAGAAAGAGGGAGATCTTAAGATTCTGGGACAGAGAGAACGTTACTGGATTTTTTTGAACTGGGGCATGACAGAATAAGGGTTAAATGATAGTATAGCTCTTGCAGCATTTTGAAAAAGTATAAATGTTAGAAATTACTTCAAAGGAAAAAATCCCATGGATGGAATGCTGCTCTCTGTGACAAAGTTTAAGTGCCTGGAACCAGATGGAGCATTCTTTCCCTAAGGAAAAGGACCTCATTTTAAACAAAAGTGCATAAGAGGCTATAGCAGCCTGAAAAGAATAATTTAAATAATGGTGAAGTGATTAAACCTTTTAAGCCTGGTGTGTAAAATAAAATGAGAAATACTACAGGCTGAAGTTTGGAAAGCTGAAGAAAATTACAACTGAAGAAAAAATAACAAAAGTGGCATAAGGGTCTGTTAAAAGAACATAATATAACAAAAAGACTCCATCAGTTCCATGATAATTGTGATATTTAAAATAATTGATTTGCACAGGATTCAATGTGAACTGTTTAATTAATTATACAGATTGATTCAGCACTACTCACTTTATAGGAGGTGATAGGTGTGTGAGCAACATGTGATGTGAACCTGTTTGTTATTAAAAAGCACTTGTTTTATGTAGCAATTCACTCTGAAGAAACCTGGCACACGCCAGGAGAAACGTCAGTCTATTTGCTAGCCACTTGGGCCAGTGTTTTATCTGCACTTTTTACATAAAGAAATGATTAAATCAATCCATGGAGTCCTAGTCTTCTGTCTGGAGTGTGGGTGCTGATCTATTTACTTTAATCTTTGGATATAAATGCAGAATAGCACCACACTGTTTTCAGGTGCTCACACATGTTTTTGAGGTGATTATTTATAATATTTTTTTGTTTAGTTGTTGTTTAACTAGGTATAGCACACTAAGCTGAAAGCTTTTACAGGAGCGATCTGGGAGCACAAGGAGGTTAAGTGACTTGCTCAGGGTCACACAGTATGCAAGTGGAAGCTGTGGGAGAGCACTGGTTTCCTGTGTTTCACACAGGGTAAATCGGACAGAAAAACTGTGTTTAGGATATTGGGAGAAGCATGAATTCTCTTCTTTGTAAAAGAACACTAGTGTGAATTGTAAAATTGTAGCACTGGAACAGGCGAAGCAGAGCAGCACATTTCCAGCAGTGGTTGAGTTCCAGAGGCCGTTTTCAGCCTAACACTGCTGGGAGATGGCTATAATGGAGGAAGCACAGAGCATGTCTGCAAATATCGGTGTTCCAGTGGGTGGCTTTGCTAATTTGGTATTTCCAGTCACAGAGGGCACAAACCCATTGCTTGGAGAAGAAATGTGAACATGCAACAACTGAGTGGTGAGTCTGAAGTAAAGCAATGTTATCAGTAAACTTGAAAAATTGGTCCTAAAAGGGCGAGAATGTATTGGCATAAAACCACTCTTGAGGCCTACCTAACTGTTAAAAGAGTACCTAGGGGCTACGATAGTTCAAAAACCTTCTTTGGAACAGATAACACTGTATTATGAAAAGATGGCAAGGAAACATGCAGGATGCTTCTATCAAGAATATTGAACTAATTTTAGAGTTTGCACAACCCATAAGGGATGAACTCACTATTGAAATTGGTAAAGTGGAAGCAATACTGAAATCTAACACTGATGAAGCTGAATGGGACAGACTTAATAAATTGCTGCTAGATAAAGTGACAAAGTATGATGTAAAATTAAAAACAGAAGCAAAAAACTTCCTAAGAGAAGAAAGAGACTATACGAATGATCAGGTGTTTAATTGGACAGACACGAGAAAGTGGGACTTAAATCCATTTTAAAAAAGGGTAGCAGTAATTCTAGCAACTCTTTAAATGGTAGAACAATACTGGACTATTCTACAGGCCCCTCTGATACTGATGAGTCTAGAGGACCCCACGGAGGGAGAGTCAGGGCAATCGGAAACAGGGCAGTCCTCAGTTATATCCAGGGGCAGGACACAGCCAGAGACAACGAAAGACGACTTTCAATCTGTTCACCTCCAAAGAGGAGGACGAGAGGGGCAACATGGAAACAGAGGCAGGAATGCTTATTAGTACAGCAGGCCTCAAATAATGCAAAATGCATTTTCAGGCCATGTACCCCCCCTTCTACCTTTACTTCTACAAACATGGATTTCATGTACTCTGCAGCAATACTATTCTTGTTTCAGTTGTTAGTAATGGCTGTGTAGATAATGTTAATGTAATGCCTATTGTGAATCTTTCTAATCATGATTTAACAGCAGCAGAATCATCTGTTTTGAGTAAAGGTTTGGAATTTTGTCCTTCTACAGATGTAAATTTTTTAATACATGCATGGATTTGCATAAGTTTGGATGCAATTTAATATTTAAATGTATATTTGAAGGTCAAGAAGAAAAAGTTTTACTAATGCTGCCCCGAGCCCGGTTAAGTCCTAGATCTGAGTTTTGTCCTCCCTTGAATCCTGTAGTTTCTACATTTATTAGTAAGTCTGAGTTAGACATAGAGAATTACAGAGTGTAACACCTAGTCCATATATTGATAATTGCAGTAAGGAAGAACGTTGTGCTCTAAAAGCACTTAGTGAGAACAATGCCATTACTATAAAAGCAGTAGATAAGGGTGGGGTAGTGGTAATTCTAAATACAGAGGATTATGTGAAGGAAGTTTGAGATTGTTAAGTGATACATCCTTTTATAGAAAAATGTCTAGAAGTGTCATAGAACAATTTAAAAGTGAAATAGATGCTTTACTTAAGGAAAGTTATACTAAGGGTGTATTAATGTACTGTATAGAACTCTCACTGTTAACTGCCCAGTAACCCCAGTAATTTATGCACTGCCCAAAATCCATAAAAATCCAGTACTGCCCTCAGCCGACTAATAGTATCGGGAGGGTGGCTAACAGAACCCCTTTTCATGTATGTAGATCAATTTTTGCAGCCTTTGTTCAGAATCTGAGGTCTTATATAAAGGATTCCACAGAAGTGGTTAAACTGATAGAGGATATTTATGTGGAACCCCAGTGGTATCTGGCAGAGGTAGATGTAAATTCATTGTACACTGTTATTCCACATCAGGAAAGTTTAGATTCTTTGACCCATTTTCTTGATACTAAGGCTGAAACAGAATGCGTTGAAATTCCAGCACAATTTCTGGTGAAAATGGCAGAAATGGTTTTACAAATAAAATGTTTTTCTTTCAAAACCAGCTGTATCACCAGATACAAAAGCACAGCCATGGCACAGCCATGGCACCAAGCATGTAAACTTGTTTTGTAGGAAGTAGGAGCAAGATCATCTTAAAGCCGCCACAAATCCATTCCTGTCCAGGTTGGATTTGTACTAGCGCTTTTATAGATGATATATGAATCATATGGAAAGGTACAAGTGAAGAATTCAGGAGTTTTATTGGGTGGATGGAAAGTACCAGCAGTTGTTTGATGTATAAATATGATCTAAGTCAAACTGAAATAACATTCTTAGATTTGAAGCTGTACAAGGACAGAAGTTTGGGAAATTGTACCACACGTTTTCAAAAGGTAGAAGCTGTAATAGTCTTCAAAGATATGACAGTTGCCACAAACATCATGTACATTTTAACATACCCAATGGAAAGTTGGTAAGGACCCTTAGAAATTGTACTGAGCCAGCTGTGTTTAAACAAAAAGTGCATTACAAGTAAAGAGATTTTTAGAAAGGGTTACAGCAAACAATGTATTGTCGTCAATTCAGAAAGTGGAAAATATGGACAGGAACCAAACCTTATGGAGTACAAAGAAAGATAGAAACAGCATAGTGTCCTGCCCTTTTGTTACTAATTTTTTCTAGAAGGCACATCAGGTTAAACAGGTGATAGCCAGTAATTGGTCCATCTTGGACATGGAAACTAAACTTGCTGATGTTGTAGAACAGGGCCCTAAAGTGGTCTTTCAAAAGTGCAAAAGCATAAATGACATGGTGGTAAAGAATATAGTTCCGGGTCCAGAACCCTTGAAACAGACTCTTTGGCTCCAGCACTGGTGGGAACACACCGTGTGGAAATTGTATGTATTGTAGATATGTCAATACCTGTAAAGTATTCCATCACCCCATTACAAGCAAAGAAATTCCACTGAAACATTTCATTACTTGCAACAGCAGTGGGTTGGTGTACCTACTTAGCTGTAATTGTGGAGCTTTCTATGTAGGGAGTACAGTGAAAGTTTAAAGTAAGGATTGGAGAACATGTAAGAGCAGTGGATAGAGGGATATGTCATATGCTATAGTAATACATATTTCTGAAAGAGGAACCTAAAATCATAAGTTTAGTTTCACAGGTATTGAACTGGTAAATTTGGAAGGAAGAGGAGGATCTTAAGAAGATTCTGGGACAGAGAGACAGTTACTGGATTTTGAACTGGGGCATGACAGAATAAAGGTTAAATGATAGTATAGCTCTTGCAGCATTTTGAAAAGTATAAATGTTAGCAATTACTTCAAAAGGGAAAAATCCCATGGATGGAATGCTGCTCTCTGTGACAAAGTTTAAGTGCCTGGAACCAGATGGAGCATTCTTTCCATAAGGAAAAGGACCTCATTTTAAACAAAGTGCATAAGAGGCTATAGCAGCCTGAAAAGAGTAATTTAAGTAATGGGGAAGTAATTAAACCTTTTTAAGCCTGGTGTGTAAAATAAAATGAGAAATACTACAGGCTGAAGTTTGAAAAGCTGAAGAAAATTACAATTGAAGAGAAAATAACAAAAGTGGCATAAGGGTCTGTTAAAATGAGCATAATATAACAAAATTACTCCACCAGTTCCATGATAATTGTGATGTTTAAAATAACTGATTTGCACAGGATTCAATGTGAACTGTTTAATTAATTATATGGATTGATTAACAGCACTACTCACTTCATAGGAGGTGATAGGTGTGTGGAGCAGCATGTGATGTGAACCTGTTTGTTATAAAAAGCACTTGTTTTATGTACCAGTTCACTCTGAAGAAACCTGGCAGCATGCCAGGAGAAACATCTGTCATTTGCTAGCCACTTTGGCCAGTGTTTATTATGCACTTTTTCACATAAATGAATGATTGAATCAATCCATGGAGTCCTAGTCTTCTGTCTGGAGTGTGGGTGCTGATCTATTTACTTTAATCTTTGGATATGAATGTAGAATAGCACCACACTGTTTTTCCAGGTGCTTGCATATGTTTTCTTGAGGAGATTTAAAAGCTATAACTTACTAAGTACAGTTGTAAATAGGATCTACTATAGAATAGGACCAGCACCTTACTGGACTGGGTTCTCTCAAATCGCCCTGACCATATTAGCCACACTACAGTTCTCCCTGATGCCATTAGTAACCATTCCAGTCCAGTGCATATGGTCAAAGAAATTCAATAAACCCCTGTGAAAACTATCAAAGCTGGATGCTAATCAAGGAACACCTTGCACCACTTAAGGTACTCCTGCAACAACAAGACTGGTCCCCAATTGATACCGCTCTGGATGTTGATGCTGCACTTCAATACTTCATCTCAAAGTTCAATGCAGCATGTGATATCCATGCCCCTTTAAGAAATGCAAAATTAAAGGCCTTGACAACCCTTGGATCACAGGCAACCCCTAGACCAACTAAAAGCTCGGACCTGCTATGGGCTTGAACTACAGCCTTGGCAACCACAGACTTTCAGGCACACACAGGGCCACCAGGAATGCCTGTCACCTGAGCTATCCACACTGAAAAAGCTAGCTATTACAGGAGCACCCTATCAAGCTCATGGTCAGATGGAAGTAAATTCGGCAAAGTCTCTGAAGTGATAGGGAAAAAGTTCAAAGCAACTCCTAATATGCTAAAGGTTGAAGGCAGCAACACCATGGACCCCACCACAATTGCCAATACTTTCAATCTGGCATTCACTGACCTCAGCCATGTTCTTCCCTCTAACTTCTTTGACACCAACCAAACCACGGCCTCTCAATATCAACAGACTCAGGATACAAATCATCCACATTTCTATTTCAAGGCAGTTACTGAAAGGGATGCCAAAAGTACCTCCTCAAGGTGCTCAGAAAATCCAGATCAAGTGGGGACACACTTGACTTGAAGCTCAACGCCTCACCCTTGACAATGTCCTGCACCTCTTACCAAGATTATTTACCAGTCCCTAATGCTCTCCCAGCTCCCACTCAAGTGGAAGTCCACCCTGGTGACCCCAATACACAAGCCTGGGGATAGGACAGTACACTGTAACTACAGGCCCATCTCCATCCTACCCCTTTATCCAAAGCTCTTGAAAAATTGTTGCAGACCAATTGGTGGAGTACTTGGAGAAATACAACTTGCAATGCCCACAGCAACACGGCTTTCGCAAAGGACATAGCACCACCTCTGCCCTCCTTGACTTTACAGGCCACATTCATCTAGCACTAGACCAAGAACAACTTGCTGGTGCCACCCTTATAGACCTCTCAAGGCCTTCAATACAGTCAGCCATCCATTACTACTGGAACAACTTGGCAACTTAGGGCTTTCCCATGACACTTTACAATGGTTCAACAGTTAACTCTCCAACTGGTTACAACAAGTTAAGATTGGTGACTCTCTCCTCCAAACTACCTATCTGGGCTGGTGTTCCCCAGGGTTCAATACTGGTACCCCTTCTTTTCAGCATCTTCCTGAATAATGTCCCTTCTGCCTGTGATAAAACATTATTCTGTATGCTGATGATGCAGTGATTTTCTAAGAATTCTGACCACGCCTTCTTGAGAAACAACTGCAGGAAAGTTTCAAGCAAGTTGAGGCCTGGTTCATCTCATAGAAACTAGTGTTAAATTACAAGAAAACAAAAGACTATGCTGTTCCATGGTACACATAACAACGTAAACATCTACAGCTGGCAATCAAAAACAGCTTGGTGTGACCCTGGACCAGACGCAGACTCTCAAATACATTGGTATAACCCTGGCTCTGACTCTGTCCTTCTCCAGCCATATCGATTCAGTTGCGAAATCTGTAAATATCTATATAGGCCTTCTCTATAAACATAGACACTGCTTGACAACTGATGCCCTTAAGCTAGCAATACATAGCTCTATTGTCTCCATCATTGATTATGGGCTTGTTATCTATGGAGCAGCCACAGCTACAGTACTACAGTGAATTCTTACAGCGCTGAATAGGGCCTGCAGACTGCTTCTTACTGGTGCTGCCCACCACACGATACCATGCACTCCTCTATGAACAGTCAAATCTGGCTACAACTTCAGGGAAGGATTACTTTCCAAACCTGCCTACTAGCAAAAGTCATTGATGGGACTCATGCCCCTGGGGTTCAGTCTCTCTAAGCCCAGCCAACCACCCCCTTACACAAGAAGCTCTGACAACTATTCTCTGGCTGTTCCACGCTGTTGCACCACCCAAGGTCACTGGTCTTTTGCAGGTAAAACCCTAAGATGTTTAACACCCTGGGCAGCAAACTCACCAACTTAGGCACCCTCTGCTCATTCAAACACAAGCTCGTCAAGCGCATCTGAAACCACCTGTGACTGTTTCTCTAACCTCCCAGGTAGTCACTTCTGTTCTTGCACCTCTCTACTATCACCCGCCTCTACCTACCACCACCCTCCCCATATCTACCCCTGCCTCTCTTCCTAGCCCAGGTCCACCACCTTCTTCTCTTACCTTCCTTCAACTCCTTCCTCTCTCCCTTTTCTAATCTGCTCACCCCATCCAATATTGCACTTGTTCTCCATCCTTGCCTCCCACTCACCTCTCCTTCTATCTCCTCCCAGTTACCTCTACACCTACTCCTCTTCCACTTTTCTACCCTACATGGCACAATTGGCAGCAACTCAGTTTTTTCCACTCTACCTTTCCTTTGACAGTGCCCTTCTGGCAGCTTTAATTCATGTAAATATTATTTGTTGTGACTCATCATTCTTAAATGTATGCCTGATTATGTTGTTCTAACTGTTATTTAAATCACTTGTAGCTTTAGACCATGTATACCCTGTACTGAATATTGCATTCAAACTGCTTGTCTGCTAATCTCACACAAACTGTACTTCTATTCTTTGTATACTGACGTGGAACCTTTGTAAAAGAGCCATTGGCTCAAAGGTATTTATCTGAAATTCTAATAAATAAATAAAATATTAAATATACTGTACAATAGTCCAACTCAAAATAGGCAATATAGAATGAATTAGCAAGCTGTGGTTATTAATACAATTTATCCAAATAATGTAGTTTGCAATGACAAATTTAGATAAAACGTTTGCTCTATGGAAGCAGTTCAATCCAACCTTTAAAAAAATGCAATGTAATAAAATAATAAAATTAAAAGCACATTACCATGCTGTATTGTTTGCACACCATGGTTTGAATAGGAGTATAGTGTATGGTGGTCTCTTATTATGCATGGAATTCCATGTATGTAATAGGTTTGTTGTGCTGAAGAAGCCATGTTACTTATTCACACACGTACTGTATAATTCAGACACATAGCTGTTTTCCTCTAATTGAGTTGGAAGCTGTTTTTAAACTTGATATTACAGAAATAGCTGCAACACACTGACTTGGTAATATGAACCAGCCCGTACAGTCAAGTGTCTAATCCACAACCCTGATCACTTAAAGGAATCATTCTATCTGAAATAGACAGGCATTGATGTCAATACACTATCAAATATAACAGATGGGCATCCATACATAGTCATGCCTGTGTCTTCATCTCAAGTGTTGTATTACAACTTCACTGTCAGAGTTCTGGCTGAAAAAATCTCGATGCAGTTACATGCATCTTGTGGGGTGCTTAAAAATCTTTGAAATCCTTTCTGTGGAGAAAAGCATTTGGGGAGGATATTGAACCGATCTGATTTTATTATTTATTATGTGGATGATATTATTTATTTTATTGATTTTTACGATATATTATTTGGATGTATTTTAAAGCCTGTTCTCGCCTTGATTTTTTGAAAGACACAATAAAAATAAAGATGATTATTATTATTATATTGTTGCCTATCAATGTTCATCAGTGTATGGTATAATGATGTCCATTGTGGGCGTCCATGACTGGAGTAGTACTATAGTGTATGGGTAAGGGCTATTGTGTATGGACATAGATGGAAACACAATGCTGTTGTACCATCGATGTGACATCAACATGTTGTTGTACCATCTTGAGTACATCCATCAATGGTACAACAGCAGCATTGAGTATGTTTAGCATGTGCAGATCTTGATTGCACTGGACTCAGGGAAATAGCCATCACCAAGTGTCACAGAAGACAGAAATTGTGAAATGAGCAGCTGTTGATTTTACTGTTGCCCTTATCACTATATAAGATAATGGATGGGCAACAACAACAATAACAGCTGTCTTACTGAGGTCGAGACAACTGAAAACCTCTCGAGCTTTGCTCAGTTTACATGGTTGTCATGGCAATCTCTTGAAGGTGAACAACATTGTTTTCTTCACTGTTGCCCATCCATTAACCTCTATGTCGTGTTGCAGTACTGACTTCAATCTGTGTTATGCTGTGATAATTATATCACTGCTAAGGCATAAGAACTTAGAATTTAGTGCACATATCCTTTACTACAGCCAGGGTAGCAAGAAGCAATGTTTTTTTTGTTTTAATGGTAAGAAGTCATCTGTAGTTCCCCACAGCCGAAAGCTTAACCCTACTCCTCCACAATTAAGCTTTTCACACAAGAACATAACTTTTTGTCACAATTTAAAGTACTTTATTACACTTTTGTGAAGTCCTGGATTCACAGACATGGCAGATGCTGTGTGGTTCCATCTCATCTGAAAGGGTAGCATTGCACCACTTGTCTCAGTACATACAAATACATATATGATGTGAGAGTAATGGACCTTCCAAATGCCTAAGCCATAAAATCACATAAGCTCTCAGAGTCAAGGGTATTCAGGGATGAAATGATAAAGAAAATATAGAGCACACATTAAAGGTGTTGGAACTGAGAAAAATATTGCTTCCAACTGGAGAGCTGAGTCATTTCCATCCAATCAGGATATCATATTAATTCTATTATGATGTGGTAGCACTATAGAAAATAAATGGGTTTCATTCAGCGTCCTGGTTTGCACCCTTCTGATTGTCCTGAAAATAGCCCAAAAATAGGGATGAGGAAAACTAAGCTTTTGTGATCTCTAGAAAAGATTAACTAATGCTGGACTAGTATCCACAACTATGAATCAGAAATGAAAAGGATTCCCATACCCCCATTGTCCACAGAAATGAGACTGCATGGAGATGACAGAAGTGGGTGATTTAGTAGGTGACAAACCTATGGCCCACCACAGAGGTCGATTCCAGTCCCCAGAGGACAATAATTGTCAAGAGCAGAAACCATGCATTGAGAAACACATAAGAGCCATGATGGGGCATAGCCAATGGCATAAGGGCAGGAAAACCAGTGACTGGTACCAAGACCCTCAAAGAAGAAAAAACTGTAGGGGATGCAGAGAGTGTAGAAAGGCTCTTGATGTTGTTGTAAGTTATGTACAAGGATAGCCTGGTATCACCAAGAATCACTCCCACCTAGCAAAGCCTTGCCCCATTCTCCATAGTGTATATAGCAGATACCCAACAAATAGGGTAGACATTAGGTCCCTTATCAAAATGTTACCTAGAAATAAAGGTGAAGGAAGTTGAATAGAAGGCGAGGAAGGTGACTGGTGGGTGGTTTGATTCATTTGTGGAGTTGCCAAGATTCTGACTTCAGGGAATGCCAATGAAATTAACTGGAAACAGGCAGCAGAAATGGCAGCACCACTCATGTGTGTGGCAATAGTCTTTGTCTCAGAGGTACTACCTGTCCTGAGGTCAGTCAGTATAAAGACATGGGATTGAGTGAGTCATTTAAATTGATGAAGGATGGGAGATGAAGCAAATTACAAGTCACTTGGCACCAGGAGAGTGGGGCATGTGTTCCTCCCCATCAGAAGAGAATGTGAAGCAAGTGAGAGCAAGGACAGGGTATACAAGAATTTCAACATATTTAATCTATGGTAGAACATTGTTATATGTTTAAGACTATCTGTTGTACTACAGTGTACATTAAGCAACCAAAATATTTTGTTGTATGCAGTAAATGCACACATCACTATTTCCACACATGTAACTGATGGTGCCTTTCCCTTGACTGTTTCCCAGTGAGAAGTCATAACAATTTCAGGTTAATGAGTGATGTAGTGATGCAGTGATACTCTTATGTTGGTTACAGGTGATATGCACACAGTACTCTGCATATTGTTTGAAAAATATGTTATATATTACAGAGTTTTATTTAACTCTGAAAATTGATTAAGCGTGTTGCTCATAAAAGTGCTAAAACATTGTGAAAATGCATAACATTTGCCCCACTTAGTTCAACAAACATAACATTTCTAGAAAACCTATATAAATATCTTCTTTACAGTTAGTATCATCCAAAGAAAAACACTGCTAATCAATTATTTAAAACCCTGTAATATGTTAAAATGCATTTTAAGTGACCTTTACTATCAAATCATATATGTAGTTCTTTGTATAATTTAAAACCGAAGATGCATCACAATGGAAGATGTCTCATTTTCAGTTTTGCAAACTCATCAAGGACATCAGATACCTTGATGTTTCGGGTAGCTTCACATTCTATTTGCATGATAGCCAATGAAGAGGACGATCTTCATCCATAGTGGACCGTGTGTATGATTTTAGTCTTCTAAGAACAGAAAAGTATGTTCTGGTGATGCGGTGGACACTGGAATTGTCATGTACAGTTTTAGAAGCTGATAAACCTCTGGAAGAAGCACTTGCATATCATCTTTTTGAAAAAATCAATAACTGCTCCCATACTATCGTCTGCCAGCTTAACATTTCTTAACACCTGTAGTTGGTTTTCAATCTTGCTTCATCCAAGTCATCTCTGTAGAATGGAGTAATTCCTGAGACAAGATCCAGTGAACCATTATTAATTAACAAGGACTCCATATTGACAACCACGTTGTGTTTTTCATCCAAGAACTGATCTCTAAGTTGGCAGCAGAGTGTCAAGGAATGCATAAAATTCTGTTTTGTAATGATGTTTGCATTTTGTGGTGTCTGGTGTGACAATTGTGGGTTTGTGTCAATTTTACAGGTATTCTTTTAACCCGAGGTGCTTTTGGTGGATTAATTAGTTCATTGTCTACCATTATATTTGTTTCATTCCAAAACTGTCAAATGATTCTTCATTATGAAGGTCAGCTAGCAGTGTGATGACAGATTCTGCAGCTGTCCTGGCTGTACCAAATAGTATTGTTTTTCTTTGTAGGTAATTACAAAGAATGTTTGTGATATTAAACACTTTCTCCATTATTCTTACCCAAAGCCAAAATTCAAATGTAGTAGATGAATGTAGAAGACCACATGCCTGAGTACCAGTATCCCTGAAAACTGAGACATTTCTTCAATGGACTGTGTCACAAACCCACTCAGCATGTCAGGCTCTCTACTCCCAAAGTGCCAACCTCAAGCAAAGTCTTGTGAACAGTTTAACAGAACAAGGTAGCCCTCTTGTCTGTTTTGTGAGTTCGGATCAACCTTTGGTCTCAAGTCTTGGAGGGATTCAAACTGTGAACCTCTTGCTAGCATTTCAGCATTTTCGTGGCTTTAATTTTTCAGTTGAAACCTGGGTGGGGGATGAGTGAGGTCATTCTAAGAGCACCTGATTTTTTCAGCACAGACAATCAGTAATACATTTTATATTAAAAAATGATACAGCACTCAGAACTGGCTGTCCACGTCACAATTTCTCCCCACCTAGACTGAATTTGGGGTTCTATCCCATACATGGTTGAGCTTCCCAAATCAGTTCACTCCTCATAGACCCTAGACAGCCCATCTGAGTTCTGGTTCTTTGCTCCAGCCCTAAGTACGATTGTCAGATCATAACCTTGCAAAGCAAGACTCCATCTTAGCAGTCTGCCATTGTTTTCCCCATCTCGTCAGCCAAACCAGGGTTGTGGTCAGTCTGCACCACAAAATACTGCCCATACAAGTATGGCTCTAATTTCTTTAGAGCCCACACTAGGCAAGACACTCCTTTTCCACAGTGGAGTACTCTTGCTCCCTGGGAAGCAACTTCCTACTCAGGTACACTACTGGGTGATCTGTCCCTTGGCTGGACGACTGACTCAGTACTGCTCCAATACCCATGTCTAAAGCGTCCGTCTGAACTATAAAGGTTTGCTTTAGTCAGGACTTGTCAAAACAGGAGCACTGCACAGTGCCTCCTTTAGTCTAGTAAAGGCTTCCTCACAGGCTGGGCCCCAGGTAATTTTCTTTGGCATCTTTTTCTTTGTCAGGTCAGATAGGGGGCAGCCAGGGCACTGTAATTGGGTATAAATTTTCTGTAGGACCCAGCTGTCCTAGAAACTCTGACCTGCTTCTGAGTTTCTGGTCTGGGCCACGCCTGGATCACCTCTATCTTTATTTAGTTAGGACAGAGCTGTCCCGGCCTACCACATGCCCTAGGTATGCCACTTCTCCCATGGCCACCTGGCACTTCGGCTTTGACCATGAGCCTGGACCACTGTATCCTGTCCAGCACTTCCCTAAGGTGGGATAGGTGTTTCTGCCAGCTGGTACTAAAGATGGCAATGTCATCCAGATGCATACAGCTGGTTCACCAACCTTTGGAAGTGGCGGGGCATTCTTCATTCTGAAAGGCATTACTTTAAACTCAAATAAGCCTATCAGAGTGATGAAGACCGACCTTTCCTTAGCTCAGTCTGTAAATTCTACCTGCCAATACCACTTGGTCAGGTCAATGGTTATGGAAGGTCACCCCCAACTTGTCCAGGAGTTCATCCATCTGGGGCATTGGGTGGGCATCTGACTTCGTGACTGCATTCAATCCATGATAGTCCACACAGAAACAAGTTGAGCCATCTGCTTTAGGCACAAGGACTATGGGTGAGGCCCGGGGCAGTGGGATCTCTGGAGTACCCCTAAATCCAGCATCTCCTCCACTTCCCTCCTAATGTCCTTTTGGACAGCCTCTGAAACCTGATATTCTGTCCACCATATGGGCATCTGTGTCACTGTCTCGCAGTGTGTCGCTAAGGGGGTTGGGCCATGCCTGGCACTAAACAATGGGGCAAAAGTCTGCTAAAACCTCCTTACTTTCTGAATCTGCTCTGGGGCCAGCTGGGGAGACAATTTTACTGCCTCCACAGAGGACTCCCTTACTTTCTTCAGAAAATCCAGAAGGAGGTCTCCTTACGTCCGTCCCCTCCCATGACTACACACTGCAAACACTATGTCAGCCCTATTTGCATATGGCTTCATCATGTTGACATGGTACATCCTTTCTGTCTGTCTTCTGTCAGGTAACTCCACAATGTGGTTCCGTCATTTACCTTCTTAACCACTTTGTGAGTCCTGCCCACTCAGCTTGCAGCTTGTCTTTCCAGACCGGAATAAGGACCATGACTTCCTGACCCACCATGTATGAGCAAGCTCTGGCTCTGTGGTCGTACCACACTTTTTGTTTTGTTGGGCAGCTGGCAGGTTGCTCTGGGCTGTTCCCATAAGCTCCTTCAACCTTTCCCTAAACCTAAGGATGTAATCCACAATGGGAGTTCCCTGGGTGGCGTGCTTGCCTTCCCAGTCCTCCCAGATCAAGTCTAGGGGCCCATGTACCTGGCGTCCATATAAGAGTTCGAAGGGAAAATCCTGTCGACTCTTGGGGCACCTCCTGTATGCAAACAACAGGTGGGGAAGGTATTTCTCCCAGTTCCTCCCATGCTGTTCAGCAAATGCCCCGAGCATTAACTTTAGGATACCATTGAATCGCTCCACAAGTCCATTGCCTTGTGGGTGACACAGTGTCATGCATCTCTGCACCACCCACACTTCTCCATAAACATTTCATCAGGTCCATCATTAAGGAACCCCTCGATTGGTGATTACCTCCTCGGAAACCCAGCACGGGAGAAAATCCCAAGTAAGGCATCTGCCACTTTGTCTGTCCTCAGTGAGGATAGGGCGACTGCCTCTGGGTGCCGGGTGACATAATGCACCACAGTCAGGATGAATCTCTTCCCTGAGGACCTGGGGTATTCAAAGGCCCCACAATATCCATTCCCACCCTCTGGAATGGTTCCTCCACTATGGGCAATGGAATCAGGGTGGCTTGGATTTTCTTGCCCCTTCCTATTTCTTGGCACGTGACAAGACCTGCAATACTCCTTCACCTGCTGGATGAAGTTAGGCCAGTAGAAATCTGGGCTAACTGCTGTGTAGTGCATGTGATTCCCAGATGACCTGACAAGGGAATATCATGTGCAATCTTGAGCAGCTGCTCATGATACCCCTGGGAACGACAAAGCTGCCTGCCTAGCATCCCTTCATCTGTACTGCCTGAGTAAACGTAAGTCCATTTTCCCAATAAACCTTATGTTGGCCGTTACCTCCTGTGCTCTGTCAGAGTCTGCCCAAGCCCTCAGCTTCTCTAAACTAGGTCACTTCTCTGAGCAGCTGCAAATCCCTCACACATTCCCAAGGCATGTGGCAGGTCCCTTCAGTTGCTAAACTAGGGTCCTTAGCACTAGCATCAGGGCCCTCAGGATCACTGTCAATCCTAACCTCTGACAATGGGTCACCCTCCCTCTTCAGGTAACCTTCCGTAGCTCTGTGATTGCTTGCTACCAGGGAAATTTCTACCCACTTTTATCAGTCTCCCCATCTGGAGACACAGGTTGGGGAACCAGCCTCTCAGTGATTTCCACTCTGATTTCTGTGGGGTTCAGGGAACCACAATCTTCCTTGCCACTTGGCTATGGGTAACTGCACATACCATCCCCTGTTGGAGATTGTTACCCAGGATCACATCCACTGCTAATGCTTGGCTACAGCCCCCTGTTGCACCCCAGTCTAAGAGAACACTAGTGAGGGAAATGTTTCTCTTCACCAGTGAACCCTTGACAGTGACGTATTTATTGGGTATAAGCTGACCAGGCTGTACCAGATCCTCTTTACTAATGTCAGGATGCCCTGTGCCCTTTAACCTTAAGTGCCTGTACACCATTCACCATGACTGGGTGCATGTGTTCTCTCATGTTCATTGGCATGCTTTCAGGGACACACAAACAACCTACTTCTTTTCTAGCACCCTGTTGTGTATTATTGCTCACCTTTTTGGGACACTGTCTGGCAATATGCCCAGTTTCTTTACACAACCATCAGTCATTTCTTCTCTCAGAAATCTTTTCTCAGAAACCTGGGGCTAACTGGTTTCAGTGGAGGCAGTGAGGGTTTTAGCTGCCCTGAAGGTGCACGTTTCCCTTCTGCGCTGCCACACCACCCCATTTGCTCTCAGAGCAGGTCTGCTATTGGCATAGTGGTCCAAGAGTTCAGCAGCCTCTTACACTGTTTTGGGATCTCGGTCCTTTAGCCAGGTTTTAGCTTTGCTGGACAAGCCCAATAAAACTGTTCTAATAAAATCACATTTTCAATTTGTCAACAGAGTTTGCCTCAATTCCTTCCCACCAACATTTTAAAACTGACGTTGTTTCGTGGCTAGCTCCTCGTAGCTCATATTAGGGCTTCTCCTGAGCTTACGGAATTTAGCTCTGTATGATTCAGCAGTTAATTCAAACTTTTTAACGGTGCAGCTTTTAGTAGTGCTGTAATTATTACTGTCCTCATTGTCCATTGATCCAATGCATCCCGAGCTTTCCTGGTAAGTAGCGAGGTTAGCTAGAACTCCAGGACTGTCTAGGAATTTTAGCCTGAATACAAACTCTTTTAAAGAGTTTAAAAGGCATCCATATCCTCCTCCTCCTTAAATTCAGCTATTAATTTGGAGTTCAATTTGTAACCCAGTCCTTCAGTCCCAGTTAAACCAAAAGCCACTTACCTGCTGTGGCGCCGCTGGTTGAAGTCGTAGCTTCTTTGCCTCTGGTGCTCCTCTCTCTTCTCCTCTGCCTCTCACTGGTGCTCATGCTCCTCATGGTCTTCCTCCTCTGTTGTTACTCTGCCTTTTGCTGTTCTCTCTCTGCCTCTCTCGTTCTCTCTCTGCCTCTCGGTCTGCCTTCGCTTCTCTCGCTCTGCCTCTTGGCATTCTCACTCTCTCTCTTCTCCTGGAACTCCAGCTCCATCCTGCGCAACTCAATTTGCAGCCTGAGTACCTCTGGATTCAGGATACTGGTGACCTTCCCTGCTGCTGTGGCTCTTCACTGACAGTGGCCCTGCTGTCCTCCTCATTGGCTCTGGTTCCTTCACTGGCTGCTAGTCCTGCCCCACTTGAGGTCTGGTCCCTTTCAGTCACGGTCTATGACTTGCTGCTCTGGGTATCTGCTACCATCAGGGCCTCTATGAGGTTCTGCTTTTGGCTGTCACCTTGAACAGGACTCCTCTGTCTCCACACAACTGCTTCAAGTATTCTATAGTGTGCCTGCTGTAGTCAGAAGCCATCTTCTTCCCTGACTACGGCTACTCTGACTTGCACTTTAGAGAAAAATAAAATGGGTAGAAACTTGACTGTACGCCAAGTGATACATAGTTCTGTTTCCTTTTAAAATAAAACTTTGTCTTTTTCTTTCTTTGCAAGAGAGCTTATGGTCTCAAGCTGACACAGAACAATAAAGCTTGTGATACCAAAATTATGCCACTGCTGCCAACCAATCTGTCACAAATCCACTCAGCAGGTCAGGCCTCACTCCCAAAGTGCCAACCTCCGAGCAGAGTCTTGTGAACAGTTTAACAGAACAAGGTAACCCTCCTGTCTGTTTTATAAATTGGATCAACCTTTGTTCTCAAGTCTTGAGGATTCAAACTGTGAACCTCTTGCTAAGCGTACCTAATGCACAGTCTCAGATATTTCTGTCTTTTGGGGTCCAGATATCTTTGCCTATGGGCACCTAACCAGGTATACAGAGATGAACCCTTAAAAACTTTAATAAAGACCTCAGATTTAAAACGCTTCTCCTTCCAGTTTGGTACCACCATTCAACCTTATACTTTATGTCTGTTATAACCATGTATACTTTTCTTACAAATAAAAGAAATTCAAAGACAGACCAAGTATGCTCTAAAAGAATTTTACTAAACTAGATAAAAATATGTAAAACACAAAATACAGAACTCTTATATCACAAGACATACAATATTTTAAAAGAACAAGGTTTAAACAGTGTAAATTCCTAAAACAATATTTAGATTTTTGCCTGTCTTTCTAAATACCTGTTTTAAAGTGTTCACAGATGTGTCCTTGTCAGAGTCTAGGTAAAGGTGTCTCTGAAGTAAAACAGAATAATCCTTAAAGCAAACTGTATTTGCCAACCCCTTTTATGTGAGGTCATCTAGCTCCTCCTCTGTCAGATTATATATAAAAAATATATATCTTATACAAAACATGATGTCTTTTCAAAGTATTACATTCTGCAACTTCAGCATAATTCATGTCCTTCAAATGACACTTCGTTGATCTCATAATAAGCTTCCTCCTTCCCGGACATGAAAGCATCTTTATGATTTCGCACTTCTATGTAATAACCTGGGTTTTCCTCCAACGTCATAAATGGATATGATTTAGCAACTATGGCTGTAATTAACTCAGACAAGCAGGGATCCTGATTAAAGCCTTCCATGTAACACCTAGTATCTAAAACTGTGTGTGAGCTCACATGCTGTTTTCAGCATTTTCTCATGGCTTTCATCTTTCAGCTGAAACCTGGGGAGGGATGAGAGAGGTCATTCTAAGAGCACCAGATTTTTTCAGCAGAGACAGTCAGTAATACATTTTATATTAAAAATATGATACAGCACTCAGAACTGGCTGTCTACGTCACAGACTGTAGTACAAAGTCTTTGTTTTGTAGTAGTGCAAACAGAGCTTTATGTCTTGTAGACCACCTGGTGGGACACAGTTTCTGAAGGGAGATTTTGCATCAGAATTCACAGATGATTTTACTTTTTCAAAATGATGGCAGCTTACCAGACAAATTGAAATTAACTCCTGCAGCTTGTTTACTGTTCCTATTGCATTGCGTACTGGTGGCATTTTATCTGTCTCACAAGCTTTCTGTAAAGCTGAATTTAGTTGATGACTCTTACAATGAATGTAAATTGCTCTATCTTCAATATCCTGAATTCTCTTAGGCACACCACTATATTGCCTGATCATGAAGCGCCCCATCATATCCTTGCCCCTGCACTGCTGAATATCCAAGCCAAAATGTTGCAGTAGTTCTAGGATCTGATTAGTAATACTTGAAGAATCTGTCTAATGGGCAACAAAACCCCAAGAACCGCTCCTCAATGTTTAAGTCATTATTTACATATCGTAAACAAAATGTTAGTTTTCTTTCATAGTAATATCTTGAGTCTCATCACACAAGATTGTAAACATCCCTGAATTTTTGGCTTCCTGAATAATTTTGCTTTGAACCTTTGTGGCAATTATTTTGATAATTTAATTCTGGGAGTCTTTGCTGGTATAATTTGTTGGCATTAACATATATGACGTAAGGCCAGGAAACATCTTTACTCCTCAGTTGCATAAGCTCCAGGAAATTACCTTGACTCATAGATGTTTTCCATTCATCATGTGCATGGAATGCTACCCCTGCATACCAAGATACATAATAAATTCTATTATTGCTGGTACATACAGCGGTTCCTGAGTTTTTGTTTATCATAACCTTCTGTAGACCTTTGCAGCACAGACCCTGAACACATACACTGTTTATATACTAACATACTAATTGGCAGCAGATTAGGCCTTACGGTCTATTGAGTCTGCTCAAAACTCAGATCCCTAGTTGGGTGCCGAGGCCCTCCCCTTGTGTTCCAGAAACCCCTATCATCCATCCCCACCCCTCGGCCAGGCCATCATCTGATACATCTGCTTTCTGTGTCTGTCCCACCCTCTCTTGAAGCCCTCCACTGTGGATCTCTGAACCAGCTCACCAGGCAGTGCATTCCATGGGTCCACCACCCTCTCAGTGAAAACCTCTTCCTCTTCCTCTTCCCCTCACCCTTCCACCTTCCAGTTTCAAACTATGCCCTCTGGTGATGCCTCCCGGCTTTAGTCTTAAGATCCCACCATGTTTACCCTATTTATTACCTTGAGGTACTTGAAGACCTCAATCATGTCCCCCTCGCTCTCATCTCCTCCAATGAAAACAGGCAGAGCTCCTCAAGTCTGTCCTCATCATCAAATCCCCTAGTCCTTGTATCATCTTAATTGCCCTCCTATACCCCTCCAGGAGCTGTATGTCCTCTTCAAGTCTGGTCTCCAGTACTGTACACAGCACTTAAGGTGTGGTCTAACCAGTCCTTTGTACAGCGACAGAATCACTTCCTGCTCCTAGAGGTGATTCCCTGAGATGCATCCCAACATCCTGTTTGCCTTGCTAGCCACTCTCCTGCACTGCTCAGAGTTATTCATACATGCATCCACCATGACCCCTAGGTCTTTATCCCTGTTGAGGCCGCCAGTGCCTCCTCCCAGGGTGTACCTGTGTTTAGGGTTTCCACCCAAGATGTAACACCTTGCACTTGGTGATATTGAAATTTAATTTCCATGTGTGAGCCCAGCTTTCCAGGGTGTCCAGGTCCCTTGCAGGCCAACCTCCCTCTTCCCCTCAACTACTGGTCCCATCTTGGAGTCATCAGTGAAGAGACTCATTTCACCCTATACCTCCTGATGTCCAATATGTATGCATTAAACAGGATTGGACCCAGGACTGAGCCCTCTGTACCCACTACCGACCTCTCTAGGGTTTGAGAGCTCCCGACCACTACTCTCTGGGTGCATCCAGCTAGCCAGTTTTCAATCCATCTGACCATCAAAGGGCCTGCTCCCAACCCCGTCCAGTTTCTCCACCAGACCATTGTGGGGACAGAGTCAACGCCTTGGTGAAGTCCAAGGATAATACATCCACAGGCTTTCCCTGTCCAGTTCTGATGTTACCCATTCATAGAATTCCACAAGATTGGTTTGACATGATCTACCAGGCACAAACCCATGTTGCCAACTATCCAGACCCTCCCACCTCCTCCAAGTACACCCCAATCGCTCCTTTAGTATACTCTCCATTAGTTTTCCCACCACCGAGGTCAAACTGATGGGTCTATAATTACCTGGTACTTCTCTCAATCCCCTTTATGGTTGGCACCACATGTGCTGCTCGCCAATCCCTAGGTACCCTCCCTGTCTCAAGCAACCTGTTGAAGAGCTCCACCAGGGTGCAACCAGTATGTCCGCCAATTCCCATAGTACTCTAGGATGAATGCCATCTCGCCCAGGAGATTTATCTTCTTTAGGGCCTTGAGGGCTAACCACACCCTTTCGTGGAGATAGCATCATCCGTCCCTCCAGCTTACTGGCCTTTTATCCTTATCCTGATGTGACACCCTGGGGTACCTCCCTCCTCTTGCTCCATTTCTGTTGTCTCCTGATCCTACTCACTACCGCTTCTATCCCCATTGTGTCTTGCTTTGTAGATATCCCATCCTCTCCCTAGTGAACACAGAGGTGAAGTACTCATTTAATACCTCTGCCTGGTCCTCGCCTCTTCCACCACCCTCCTTCTGATCTCAATCTGCCAAGATGGCCCTTAGTTTTATCTGCTCCCAATGTACCAGAAGAACCCTTTTCCCTCCATGTATCCCCTTTGCCAGCACTGCTCTTTACTGGACTTTGCCCCTCACCATCCGGGTGACTTTTCTAGATGCAGGATGGTACATTTCTTTTCTATCCCCGCTTGTTGTTTTATATTTTTGTAGGCCGCCTTCTTTTCTCTGACTGCTACCTGAACCTCACTGGACCACCAGCATGGTCTATGTGACCTTGCTCCCTTACATTTCACTGTAGCGCAGGTCCTGACTGCCTCATGAAGTCCCCATTTTATGACCTCCCATCTCTTTTCCACATTTGTCATTGATGTAATCCCTTCAAGTGATCCTTGAGAATATTTCCCATGCCCACAAAGTCTGCCCCCTGAAGTCCACTGCCAGTGTCCTAGATCTCTCCCCATGCTTATTGGAAACCAGACAGTATTGTGGTCGCTCCCAGTCAGGATCCTCTACAGCCAGGTCCCTTACCATATCCCCATCTGCCAAAACCACATCCAGGGCATGCCCTCCTTGTGGGCTCCATCACATGCTGTGTTAAGAACACATCCTGGAAGCTGTCCAGCGGCCTCTGCTTCTTGGCCACCTTAGAGGACATGGTTCCCTAGTTTGTACCTTGCATATTAAGATCCCCATCAACACCTCTTTTCCCCTTTTGGTCCATACTGGGCAATGATGTTGTCCAGCAAACCATCCTCCAGAACATCACCCATCCTGGGGCCTATATACTACACCCAGCTTGACCTTACCTCCTGCTGGGGTTCATAAGGTGACCCATAAGGCCTGCACGCTTCCTCTGCCTCTTCACTCCTAGCAATTTCTATGTCATCTCTAATGAACATAGCCACTCCACCCTCTGCCCTCCTTTCTATCCTTCCTAAGCATAGTGTACCCACATGTTTAGGTCCCAGTCATAGTTTTTGTTGGCCCACATTTCCATGACCGCTGCCAAATCCCCAGACAGCATGGCCTGGAACACTGGCAACTTGTTTCCAAAGCCCCTGGCATTTACTAACACAACTCCCACCCCTTATCCCTGATCCCTTTGTTGAACCCCACCCAGATTCCTTATACTTCCATCCTCCTCTGCTCCTCCTGAAACCTCCTCCCAGACTGTTTCCCCTCCCCTTGGGTTTGAAAGCTACTCCCTCATCTGGAGGAGAGGCTTCTGATCAGCCCCTCCTTATCCCTCTCCCTTACAAGTTTAAACCCCACCTTTCTTGAATGTAGTCAGCCACCCCCTGTTTAAGGACTTCCTTCCAAAATGGGCAAGATGAAGTCTGCCTTGGCATACAGTCCCTTATACTCCCAAACTCTTTTCCAGTTCCCTAACACCCCACCCCAACCCACTCTCTTCACCCCACTTCCTGAGCCAGTCATTAACCTCTGTGATCTTCATTTATTTTGCATTTATATGCAGTGACCTTTGCTAAAGCTGCTAAGTGGCTCTGACACCTGTCATGTTTGTTTAGAATTTCAGCACCATCTTTCCAGTTCTTCATGCCTGTAGAAATAAATGTTTCTCTGCATTTTTTCCTGAAACTTCAATTTAAGACATGAATTTTTACAAACTATGCAATACACAGCATCCTTCTCTGCATCATAGATGATCCATTCCCATTTCTTATACCATGGCTCCTGGAAACATCTTGTACAACCATTAATAACTGTCTTGTAAAGGCTTTATCTGTAATTCTGACACCTTTGGTTGTCTAGGTTTAAGGAGACAGCAGCATAAAGTTAATTGCTATCATTCTCACTGTCTACTTCAATGCTATAGGGATTTTTCAGTGTGTGCTCTTTTAAGAACTCTACTGCCATCTTCCTTATCAATTTTTGAACTTCCATACTGTCTAATTCAGAGCTGGTCAATCTAGAACCTGAATTTGCAATCTGCTCAACTAATATTTCTCCTGTGTATTTAACTTGAACTTGCTCATGTGACATTCCATTATGTATTTGTTGACATGCAGAATCATAAACAGGAGCTCTGTCATTTTACTGAGCATTACTTCAGAATTTAGTAGCAGCTTTGGAGTAGTTTCAATTTTATTTTCTGAATTTATGTCTGAATTTGTTTCTTCTGTAGCCAATTATAAAGGGTTCCACAACTTCCTCCTTCCTCTTCATAACTACCTATTGTGAAGTGTTGTCCTAAGCTTACCTATTCTCTTATGGCCTGCATAAAAAGAAAAACTAAGAAAACAGTTACCAATACATGAGTAAAGTACAGTTATGTAAGAAATTACTGTAACAGTAGATCTTGAGAGATCTCTTGCAGCAGGTAACATATATATAGGACTAATGCCACCTGGGGTCACTAGGAGGAGATTGGTTGGTCCTCTGTGTCTTCAGGAAGTGAATCAGGTCAGGAGTCTGCTAGAAGGATGGGCCTGATCCCCATAGTCTCTCTGAAGAAGAGGAAGAGGAAGAGCATCCTCTTATATCTAGGTCTTCTTGGTGAATGAGAGCAGGAGGAGGAAGGAGATCTGGTCCTACAACATTTAGCCTTATGCTTCCTGTGGCTGGTGAGAGTTTTATTTTCTAGATGGAATGGGGTGACCTCAGCATCTGGGTTAGGGATGATGGGAGGTGGCTTAGAGTGGGAGCAAGAGTGGAAACTAAATCCTGCTTTACTATGTCTCACCAATAGCTGAACATATCCATCACCTGAGACATGCCCAGTTTGGTGACTTGGGCTTTGGAGGCAGCATCAATCAGCCTCCTCCCGAACTGGCTGTCACAAACCCACTCAGCAGGTCATCCCTCTACTCCCAAAGTGCCAACCTTTGAGCGCAGTCTTGTGAACAGTTAACAGAAACAGGCTAACCCTCCTGTCTGTTTTGTGGGTTCAAATCAACATTTGGTCTCAGTTCTGAGGGATTCAAACTGTGAGCCTCTTGCTAGCATACCCAATGCAAGGCTCAGATAATTCTGTCTTCGGGGCAGATATCTTTGCCTATGGGCACCTAACCAGGTGTACAAAATGAACACTTAAAAACTCTAATAAAGACCTCAGATTACTCTTACCTTTTTCCAGTTTGGTATCACCATTCAAGCTTATGCACAGTGTCTGCTTTAACCATATATACTTCACTTGTTAAAGAAAAGAAATTCAGAGGCAGACAAAGTAGGCTCTAAAAATAGTTTTACTAAAATAGATAAAAGTATGTAAAACATAAAATACAGAGCCATTATACCACAAGAACCATACAATCTTTAAAAGAACAAGGTTTTAACAGTGCAATTCCTACTACAGTACTTAGATTTGTCTCTCTCCCTATATACCTGCTTAAAGTGCTCAAATATGTTTCTTTGTTAGAGTGTAGATAAAATTGTCTCTGAAGGAAAAAGAATACTGTTTAAAAAAACTGTCTTTGCTAATCCTTTGTGTGAGGTCACCTAGCTACTCCTCTGTTTATTAAAAATCATACACCCAGGAGGTTTTATCATTTTAGAATGAGAGTTAATTAAGGTTACATCAGCAGAAACTCCTTTCTCCATGTGACTTCCCAATCAAGTCTGTAAATTTCCTTTCATCTATGAGCAGTATCCCTCACACAGACTTCAAAGCATTTATGATTTCGCACCAGTGTGCCAAACCTGGTTTTCCTCCTTGAAATGTCATAAAATGGATACTGATTTCCTCTTAGCAGTTAAAGCTATATTTAACTTAGAAAAACAGGAGATTCTTGAATAAGGCCTGTTCTAGTCTGTAATTAGCTTCAGGCCTTCCAGGTAACACCTTGTATCTAAAACCTGGGTGTGTGTGTGTCAACTCACATGCTGCCTCAGCATCTCTCATGACGGACAGTCCATAACACATTTTATATTACAAAAATCATAGTGTACTCAGAACTGGCTGTCCATGTGTCACACCGGCGTCAGGTAGGTCCAGCGTCAGTCTAATGGGTGACGATGGTGGTATCTCCATGGTACCAACGTCAGGGTCAGACATCAGGTGGACCAGCATATGGTCCTGAGGAGAGACATCGGGACTGCAGTCAAGGGGCACGGAGGGATCGATGATGGAAGAGGTCCAGTAGATGGCTTAGCCAGCATCGGAGGAGGAACCGTGGTATGTTTTTCTGGTATCTGGCCAAAGGCCAGATTTGATGGGCATCCCTTGCAGAAAAAGAATGGGGATGGTCAGAATGAGAAGAGGCCTTGGCCAGCCTATCAGCCAGTTTATGGGGCTTGTCAGAGGGGTGTTGGTTGGCATCCAAAGTAGCACTCTTACAAAGAGAAGCTGAGGCGGGAGGCTTGAGGGAGGTAAGCTGGGCCTCATGACCAGAAGATCTGGGGTGGCCAGTGGAATGGGAGCTGGAAAACCTGGGTCTAGAGGGTGATTGATCAGTGTCCCAGTGGTGGCACTTCTCCTTTCTGTGTTTTTCTTTAGATGGAGAAGAGGAACATGATTTCCTCCCTGAAGACAACTCTTGCTGTATCTAGGCAAACGTTGTTGCACTAGAAAAGCCTGGAGAGATTTTTGTCTCTGAATCCTGATCAGAATGTTGAAGGCCTGTCAGTGGGTACAGGCGCTGGTATCATGGTCTGGTCCAGGCAAAAAGGCAGGCCAAGTGACCATCTTTTGAAGGATATGCTTTCCACAACAGCACTTATTACGGTGTCTGTTCAGTGGAGTTGACATAAGTCGATGAATAGCTGAATGAAACAGAGAAATATTAAGTTCTAAAGGTGACAGAATTAGCTAGAGAGCCCAGAGCTGACTAACGCATGCCGGGCGGGCAAGAAGTGGAGCAGGTGGGGACTGCCCTGGCCTTCATAATGGGTGACATTGAGGGTGGAGCTGATGTCATGTGGGCGGTCCCACATTGGTACAGCTGGAGAAAAGAATTACTGAGATCTGCCACCAGGTGGCGTCAGTCCTACATGTGTTACTTGCTGCAATACCTTCCTCTCAAAGTAAGATAGTACAGTTATGTTACTAATTACCATTAACAGATCTTTCTGGTTGAGATCTGTTGTTGCTGTACATACATATAAAAGTATTGCTGCCAGGCACTAAGACGACATTGACCTTTTACCAGCTAGAAGTCTACTGGGTGGACTCTCAGTTCTGTCTAGTGCACTTGCCCAGTTACTAAAAGCAAATAATTAAATTAATAAATTAATAAAGTTATGAGCTATTTAGAGCTGCTGCTGATGTCATATCCTAATATCATATTGTAGCCTTCCCTGTCATCAAGGGTGTAGGACCTGTTCCTTCAAAGTTATAAAGAACATGTGCAATAGTTATTACAAGAATAAGACAGAACGTTCAAAAACATTGCTGTAACACAGTTGACACATTTGTATTTTATTTGCCCTTTTGGTGTGGTACACTTCTCCAGTGTTGCTGGATGCTGAGTCAGCCTGTCTCCAGGTGCTGATACCATTTGGGTTGCTACTACAATGGACATGTTTGGAAGTTGCATTGGTACTAGTATTGTAACAGTGGTAACTTCATTGCTGTCTGTCAATGCCTGCTTAATAATAAGTTTTAATTGGGGCCTTACACTTGATGTTGATTGTTACTTTCTGTTTGTGTGACTGTACTTGCATTTTGTCTTTACTTTCTCAGGTCGCTCCTGAAAACAGGCAGATTTTATGCCTACTGCACCTACTCGTGAACAAAAAATAACTAAATAAATATATGTGTCCATTCCTGCTAGGGAGGAAGTGTTAGTTATGGTGAAATGTTCATTTTAATGTAGGGTACAGCATATATGACCCTATTTACTGGAAGTTGGAATAATTGTGTTAAAAGTGTCATCCTGACAAATCACCTCAATTGAAAGATATGTGTCAATGATCTTGGCCTTTCAACACATCAGAGTGACACAGGCTGCACACTGCACAGCAGAGTGATAAGAGTATGACCCAGTACACAGTAATCCTGGAGAAAAGGATCACTATAAATAGTTACCAAAAAATATTGGGATCGTTAACTTTGTTGCAAGCTGAATCACATAATGTCTAAAGCATTTTATTAAACAGTGCTGCCTGTCATTGTAACACCACTGCACATGATTGTTAAAACTTTGGAGATGGCCGGCCTGGTGGTGCTGAGGGTTGAGGCGCTGGACGTCACACCTCACGCCCACGCCAGTGACCCGGTTCAGGAGCGGACTCAGGCCGCGGGGCTGGCAGGAGAGGGAGGATTGAGCGTCCGATGACTGCTCTCTCTCTCTCTCTGGGGCTGGTAGTGGGGTTTGCATAGCCCTGTAGCAGCGACTGGTGGAAGCCACCACTACAGTGGCATGCCAAAGTGGGGGAGGCGCAGTGGGCATCAGCACTATGTGCTCGGACACCATTGCACATCCGGCTCTCCATGAGGGAGAAAATGTGGAAAATGCAGAGGCGCATTTTGTGGCTGATTGCCACACCTTACCCCTGGAGAGACCTGAGAGGGGCACGTATCCAGTGAGTGTGAGAGTGATGAAAGGCCAGCCCATTGGGGGCTAGGTTCGTGCTGGCCTGCACTCATGACGGTCCGGGGTGCAGAGCCGTGACCAGAGATCGTGGGGGCCACTCTGCCAAGGAGGAAAAATAAGAGTACGATAAAAAAAAAAACTTTGGAGAAACATGTCCTGTATGTTTGCTGACAAGTCAAGTAAGAATGTCTTCAGGAGACTACATCATCAGCGGCAGTTCTTCCCTGAATCTGGCCCGTCAGGTGCACACTGGCTTTGTGCTTGTTTTGCAGGCAAAGGGTCAGAAGTTCGATTATAGGTGAAGGAACATATTTGCCATCTATCAAAGCGTATTTTGAATTATTTAAATTTAAAAGTGCAAAGTAAGGTACCTGAAAAACCTGGAAAGTTTACACAATGGAGGGTGGGGTGGGAGGTAAAACAACAATAAAAAATGGAAAGTGACTTGGAGTAGTAATATTATTGGTGTGATAGAACAAATTGCTTTGCAGTTTCCCATCCAGTACTCTCTATCATTGGCCACTACCAAAGATAAAAATGATATATTGCTCAGGCCATGTAACATTCTGTACCTCTCTTGCTAGATGAGGCTGCAGTATAAACAGTCTGTGTGTTCAGAATATGTTCTGAAAAGGTCCATGAAGGAGGTTATGCATAATGTGGTCTGAATTTTCATACCATACTTAGCCATACACAAAGCTTAGGGAAAGGAGATAATGAAATACACTAGCCACAAAACGTCAACTTTCTTATCACTTTCATTATATAGTCGCCAAATGTTTCCTGCTACTCCACCTCACACTGTATTACTGTTTATACGTCTCTGAAATTGTGATGGGTGGCCATGCAGAGCAATGGGCAAACCCCATAAGTCTATTGGGGCTACTTTTAAAGCCAGATTTTAGCCATTTGTAACAGTCTTGGGAAATGAAAGCAGTCACTTAAGTAGTAGGGACCCTACTAGTTTAGTGACTGCTTCAATTTCCCTGAAGGCTTTTACAAATGGCTAAACCCTAGCTAAAAATAGCCCCATAGACTTGAATGGGGTTCACCCCTGTGCTCTCTCTGGCCACATGTCACAATTTCAGAGAGCGAGGGGTAGTTGGGGTGGACTGGGAGCACCAGGAAGCTGGAAGGGATCAGCTGGCAGAGGCTTCTGTTATGATCCTTTCCAGAAAAAGAAAGTAAGACATTAAAATTTAAAATTTGGTAACCAGGAAAGGCACATTGAGCTAAGACTCATTTCCAGGTGCAACCAGAGGTGGGGAGGAGAGAGAGAGAGTATAGACATGAAAAGCATTTCAAACACCCATGGTGCATAAACAACAATACAATGACAACACAACATGAGAGTGCTTGGTGAAGTAGAAAGAAACATTTGGCGACTATATAATGAAAGCAATAATAAAGTTGACTTTTGTGGCTAGTGTATTTCATTATCTTCACCACTGACACATGACTAGTAATTTACTACTAAACAATTTAATTTTGAGTACCCTAATACACACCATGTACAGTACTTAAAGCTTTCTGTATGAGTTCATATGCAATTTATGTGGAAAACACTGCCATCATTACGGAAAGGCTAATTTCTGTGTTATAATACAATACTACAATGCATAACATAACTGATTGATAGAATAAAGTACAGTTACGTAGAACTTTCCTTAACAGTAGATCTTTGAGAGAGGTTCCTTCAGAAGGTCATCACATATAGGACCATTTGGAAAGGCCCTGTTTAGAAACCAGTTTGCCCTCTATCTGGGAGCAAAGGAAACAAAGGGCTGATCACAGCTGCGGAATTCTTCAGTCTGGTGTGTATAACACCAAAAGAATCCGATGCACGTCCATGGTATGGAGAAGTGCCTCACCACTGTTAGAGGGAGGAGAAAAACAGAAGCTCCACTGACTGATTCAGCGTGGCTTCAGACACCAACAGGAAGAAACTTTGGTTGTTCTGAGGACTGCCCAGTCCCTGTGGAAAATCAAATAGGGCTCCTTACAAACCAGAGCATGAAGCTCTGAAATCGTTCAAGCTGATGTAATAGCCACCAGGAACAGCACCTTCCATGAAAGGAAGTGCAAATCACAGCTCATAGCTGGTTCAAAAGGAGGAAGAATGAGCTTTTCCAAAACAAAGTTCAGATCCCAAGGAGGAGTTGGGTTGTGGATGGATGGTTTCAGATGGAGAATCCCTTCAGAAAGGTTTTGAGACTTCCAACTGAGCCATGGGTCTATGCCAGATGGTAGTGGTGAGGTCTAGATGGGGTGCGAACCATGGAGGAATGGGACCGGGGACAGAGACTCTAGATCTAGATGCTCCACGAGCCTCTGTTTCATGGGGTCCTGATCCTCAGGCTTTCAGTTGAAATAATCCTTCTTGGACCTCAGAAGGTCTGAAAAGGCAGGATCCTCTGGGGAGACTTGGGAAACCTTGCCTGACGGATCCTCAAGTTCCTCCAGGATCTCCTGAGGAATCATCTGCCCCCTCTCCACTGTCATCATCGACTGCCCTCTCGACAGGAAGATGCCAGAGATTGGGAAGGGAAACATCCTGGCGAGTCTTCCTGAGACATGGACAGTGACCATGGAAGAACTGCTCAGGGAAGGGGACCTAGGAGACTGAGGAGAGGAGCCTAGTGTCCAGGTCTGACACCAGCTCTGATCTAGCCCCTGCCACCAAGACTGAATCAAAGTCTTGAAATCCAGAAGAACCAGAGGCGGTGGAGGGGAGGCAGGGCTGGCTGAGGCTGAGGAGGAGGGAAGAAGGAGGAGGAATTACTGGTGGGGGTAATAGGCCTGGAATCCCTGATAAAGGGGTAGCGATTAAACCAAGGGTAAAACTGCCCAAAATGGCTCCAATCCGGAGGGGCCAGCTGGGTAGTGGTCCTCAGGAAACTCTTGTGGGTAATGCGACAGTACGGGATCTAGAGTAAAGCCCCATCATCAGATCTGATGGTGGGGAACCCATGTCGGAACAGCCATAGTATAAATAGACTGTGGGTCCAATGTCGGGGCCAGTGGCTGAGGCCAATCCAAGGGCCCAGGCTGTGGGACTGTTGACAGGACCTCCAGCATAGGAGCCCGTGGAGGAAACCCACCCGAAGGAGGAGGAGTGCCTTCCTGGACTTCTCTTTATGCTTTTTAGCAGGGGAGGATTTGTCGGCCGAGGACTCCCTCAGACAGTCCACAATATCAGTCACGCTGATGTTGGTCACATGACGCCGGGTGTGCAGTAACCCATCAGGTATTGTTAGAAACGCCTGCCATGCGCCCAATACCAGGTGGCACCAGTCCTATGTATGATGACCTACTGAAGGAACTCTCTCAAGTAAGATCTGATGGTCCTGTTTGTTGTGGGGGGTGGTCAGGGCCATTGCAATGTGATGCAGCTATAACAGTATGTGAAGGTTAAATAAACAATTTAAAACTCAGTTTGATAGAGGAAAACAGCTTTGTAGAAAACATTCTAAATTGTTGTAAAGCATCATCGCAAATGCTGAATTTACAACAACCACAACATCATGATGTAGGCATTGCAGCACACCAAGAAACAACCAATGTTTACGTTCTACTTTATAATTTCATAAATCGTATTAAAACTGGATTCGCATGGAGCTGCCTTGTCCACAAGATTTGGATCACTTTAGATTAGCATATGGCTTTGTGGGGGTGGGGCATGGTGAAAAATACAGTGAGTGAGAATGGCACCTGGCCATGTTAGGTATCTAACAATCGAAGAGACTGAGTTATATGGGTCAGGTTTCATGACATGCCAGGTGCCTCTCCCACCAATTGTAACCGATGCCATTCCCCACTCACATTCCTTATTACACATTTAGTGCACTAACAGCCTTGTTCCCACCTTTCTGTTAGTGGTCCACCCACTCAACCTCCATGGCTCATACTGTCTTTCGTCCAGGTGGTGTGTGTGTGTGTGAATTATTCAACCTGTGTGCTTTTACTTGTGTACACTGTTGCTGAGGCAGATAAAGTATCTTAAAGAGTTGGTGACCTGTTCAGGTGAATATTTAGACACAATTCAAGTTGTATTTCCCATTAGTTGTATTTCTCCTCCCAAATATTTATTACTGAGGTCACCAGTATGAAATCAGGATCTCCGTTCCTGAAGAGTTTGTCTCTTCCTGCTGCTTTTTCCCTTCAGTAAGACATAGAGAACTGCTTGTGACATCACTATTACTCCCATGGCAAAAGATTATGATGTCACAAGAGAGGATTATGACTTGGTGTGGGAGTAAGCTATAGAGGCAGACAAACTTAAAATATACTATAAGGGACAGCCATCATATCTTCATACACATTCCCGATGAATAAATAATGAGAAGAGAAATATATAAAATATAAAAGGAAATAAGGTATCACACTTGTCCAGATATAAAGGGCATTCTAACAGAGAATGAAAATAGTTCTGATCAAAATGTTACCCAGTATCATGCACTGCTCCTTTACAAGGCATCAGAAATAAAAAAAAAAACATTGAGTACTTTTCACCTAATCAAATTGTGTACACAAGATATATGAGGAGCTGTTTCAACGTATTGAAAATATCTTCTTTTCATTGTTTTTATCCCTGTGATAATTCACTAATGGCTATGCCACCACTGAGGTCACAGGGGTCAAAGACAAATAGGAAGACATTAACAATTATGTTATTTAATTAACTTTTCATGGAAGTTTAGATTTATCTTCGTTGGTCCATGTCTGAATGTGAGATGCCCTTTTCCATTCCTGCGATGTTTGTAACTTCTTCATAATGGCGACAACTTGGTATTATTTGGTTACCTTGTCTTCAGGAAAGCAGTTTGAGATGAGGCTATAAATCTTGAATCATTAAATACAAATGAAGGTCAAATTTTGCATTTGGAAAGTAAACTGTCCGTATTTGTTGAAGGTTCCTAAAAAAGATAAAAATTAGTTTGTTAATATTGCATCACCATTACAAATGGGTTCGTAAAAGCCTATAAACTACTGACTCAGGAAATATGTTTTTAAGCACAAGCAAATACAGGAGTAAAAACTTGTACCAGGATCGCTACTCACAACTATTGCTGCATGTCAGTAATTGCAGGAGCCATGTCACCTTCATTTCACATGCCGGACGAACATTCCAACTAATGCCTATTGTTCTGTCCTTTGCATGACATCAGGCAAATGTAGGTATCCTGAATAATTAACTGTTAATGAGCCAGTGCACAGTGATAGCACTACTGTTCATGGTACCAGTGACCTATGTTTGGGAATGAACCAGGGTAACCATAGTGCCATTTGGGGGAGGTATTGAGTGACCTAATATATGCTCTACTCTAGAGGTGTGCCATTCCGCTAAGTACTGTCACCTAATGACCACAGACAGCAGTACAGCGAGCGGCACCATATGGATGGGGAGGTTGACAGCTGTAGTCCAGAGAGACATCATGCCTATTTGCGTGCATGCCTCCTTGGGCTGCCTCATTCACCACCACTCTCTGGGAGCAGAACACAGTGATAAGTAAGAGAACAGCACAATGTGCATTAGACCTCATGGATCACTGCCCACCAACCCACTGGACTACTGAAAAGTAGTAGTGGGCACAACCATCCCTCTGGGTGGTACCACCATGAGGCGACCTTGTGGTGTTAATGTATGCTCAAGCATTGAGGGCGATCAGTGGGGCGGTCTGAAACAGAGTAAATTCTATACCATTCAAATTGATATAGTTCGGCATTTCAAAGGTCACGGAATGTGAATACACCCCTCAGTGGTACAATAGCATTCAATTTTTTTCAAATTGTTTAACCAGGAGTAGCACACTAAGCTGAAAGCTTGTTTACAGGTGCAACCTGGGAGCACAGAGAAGTTAAATGTCATGTTCAGGGTCACACAGAATGCAAGTTGGGCCTGTGGGATTCAAACCTAGGTATCCAGATTTGCAGCTCAGAGCCTTAAACCACTGCTATACTGCCTCCTCTAGAACCCTCTACAGACTACACAAGTTGGTACCATTCTGGAAGAAAAAACAGCCACGAACACATTTCACATGATCCAATGTTACATAAAAAATAAAGGCTGAGCACCTTTATGTATCACCAGAGTGTTTTTCAACCTTTGGGGTCTACTGCAAGGACCTCTCTACCTTTGCTCTCAAGATTGAAGGAATCACAACCCCATTGTTGGATGAAGCAACGCTTGTGTATTGTCGACAAAGTAAGCCATAACCAAGACACAACATTATAGGACCTACAAGCGATTAATATAAAACTGATACAATTACTGGTGACCACCTTTACTTTACAGCTGAGATATTAGTAGCACTGTCATTACGGCATTCAAGAACATTTTCAGCCCTGCTCTGTCCCTGTATCAACAAACACTGCCTTGAGACTGCAGTTGCAGGACACTTACCATTAGCAGTTTGCAGCAGTTCCCATTTGCTGACTGAAGCAGTTTCTGACAGCTCCTCCTTTGTTGAAAGGGCAGTTTCCTGAAAGCAAAAACAAGAAAACTAAGAATATCAAACTACATCATGATTTTAAGTGATGCCTAAATATAGTAGATTATAACACAACAGCAAAACCAGAACCCCACCAGAAAAGCAGGAAATAATTTGAAGATTTTTGACACATTTCTATTACCAAAAAAATGAAACAAGACCTTTATCAAAAACACCCCCAAAATCTAAACATACTCCTTGCTGACTATGCATTACGTGCAAAAAAAAAAAAAAAAAGAGTATGAACCTGCCATCATAAGAGGCATACTACCAAACACCAACAGGCAGTGAAATACCCTGCTTCAACATCTACCAGCCAGCTCCAGACCATGTCCTAGCATATTGTGTGACACTGGATCTGATTATTGAGCACATTTATGTAGATGTCACTCAAAACACACAGTAATAGTAACAGTACAGTTGTCACTGACTAGTGTCAAAAACTGCAACAAAATATGTGAAAATGGGTAGCACAAAGTGTAAAGAAGTTTCAAAAGCTGCAATTGTCTGGCTTCCATACTGCCTCAGTCGATAAGCCATGATTATGCAAACATGTCAGATGTGGGGTTACGGACCTGTCTGCTGGATCCACTACTGGCTACTCACCTCACACTGTCATCAGTTAGCATCCACCTTCAAACAACACCACTGTGTAATTCCACATGTGGTCACTAAAGTGGTACTTTCACAGTGGTGTCAGACTCCTGCCTTCCAAGAAGGTTACAGCATAAATTAGGATGCTTGATCCATCCTCCTTGTGGGTGGCCCCAATCAGCTAGAGTTGTTCCAATTCTGATTACTCATGTTGTGACAGATATTTCTACTGTAACGGCAATGCGTCAGCATGAAATAGACAGCCATGTCAAAAATTAAATCCTAAATGTTGACTGCCTAATTAGCATCACGGAAAAATTAACTGATCTGTCTGTCTACTTACTTGTGGTTTATTTATTGGTCCCTGGTAAAAGCACACTGAGATGAGGCTCACTTGATGAGGTACCTGTGAAGGGGTGAATACAGAGAAGGCACTTCAGCAATTGTACTCCATAAACAAAGAAATAGATCAAATGTAACAGATCAATATAACAGTCAGGTATGACTGACAACAATAGTATTGAGAATAAAATAAAACGATTTACTAAAACAGGACTTGGAATCTGTTTCTTTGGAAAGATGCCATCTTGCCTGCACAGCCTAACTTACTGTACTACCATTCAACGTTTATCAATTTAAAACAGTAGCAGATGACAATTAGTTTAAGTAGTAAACATTAAAGGGACACTGTCAGCCTTTTAGGCCTCAAACTATCCCCAGTTTAAAAAAGCACATTTATGATTGTTTGCATCTTTAGAATCTGCTGATGTGGCTGGAAGTTTGATTCTGATTCTGTTTGATGTGTTACTCGTCCCTCGGAGACACTCGTTGCTGATAACAAGTGGTTCCATACGCCTTCAGCTGGAGTGAGAACAGCGAAGCAAAGCTGAGCTGTTTAGGCTCAAGCTGAAATAGGGTTGCCACCTATCCAGTTTTGACTGGAAAATCCAGTTTTAGGGTTCTTATCTGGTCATCCGGTTTTGATTAAATGCAGTCCGGTTTTTGGGTCATTTTGTGTGTTCATATACTCTTAAAACCGATGTACCAAATCATTCACTGTTTTGGCTGCATTGCATGTCCAGGTTACAAAGAAGTTCTAATGTCACAGTCATTCAGACCTGCCTTTGTTTGTAAAACCAGACTGTCTGAGAAGTGTAAAGTATGGCCATTAAGATCATTAGCAGTAAATTAACCTAATCTTTTCAACTCTGCATTTTAAGTATGGTCTTTTACTGCTACGACAGGAAACAGCTTTTACACCTTTATGTGCTGTCAAGCATTTCTTTTTGTTTGTCCTATAGTCTGGTATGTTTTTGACCCTTTTATTAAATTAATGATCTAACTTTTATTGCCTTTATCACCACATTTGTTCTAATTTTTGTATTACCTGAACATTCCATGATATTAGCTACACTTTTTAGGTCATTCAGATAAACAGCATGGAACTGTTTATCTGAAATTGTGGAATCTCCTAGAAATATGAAAAGAAACAGCAGTAGCTGCTGAGGTAAGGGGAACACAGTAGTATTAAGGGTACCACAAGCACTGATAATTAAGTTATCAAAATTGGTCAAAGCATCAGAATACCTGACTGACATGGAAAGGAAAATGGGGAGTGTTTAACAGAGGGCTGAGCAATAAGCTGTGGATGAGCTTGGCACATTCAGCAGACCTGAGTTTGAGTCCCACAACCTCCACTTATGTACTGTGTGACCCTGAGCAAGTCACTTAACCTTCCTGTGCTCCTGGGTCACACCTGCTATTAGCCTATGGAAGTTAACCTGGTTGCCAAAGTAAAATAAATACCTGAATAAATAAATCAAATAAATAACAGTATAAAAATGATTTCCTGTCACTAATAGCGTCTATTCCAACATTACAAATGGCTTTGGAGGAGGCAATATACTCACCAGTCATAAAAGGGGTGGAGCCAGATGCAGAGTTTGGAGTGTGGTTTAGCATCTGGTTTTACCTCATCCAAAGGTGGCAACCCTAAGGTGAAAGCAAGCGAAACCACTCGTTTTCAGCAATGAGTGGCTCAGAGGAACATATTAATATATTATTGATCATGAGTGTTCAATAATACATTTAAAAATAATAAACTTTCAGAACTAGCCCATATCCAGGGCATCATGCATGAGGCACTCTTCATGGAATAAGAGTGCCTCATGTCAGAAGAAAGGAATTCTCTGATTGGTTGGGAGTGATCACTCGCTCTATAATTCTAATTAAAAGTGAAACACGGACTGCCCACCATACTGCTCTTTTCTGGGCGCACGAATATCCTGGGCAATGTGCAGCTTCATCCACTCCCAAAGGACTTCCTTGAGATCCAGCCTGTAATAATGTGCTGCTTCTTGACTTAATTTAACAGCGGCAGACAGTGGGACAAGGAGATGAGCCAGGCGGCATGTGGGACAGTGACCAATGTGTCTTTTTCGATCACATACACCTGTGCATTAGAGAAGCCTAGCAATCTTAAAAAAATTCTAAATAATATGGACTGGGGCTCTCCATCCCTACAGTAGCCACAGTACTACCACTCATTCAGTCCTACAGAAGCCATGATGTGTTCTCTGCCACTGTTCCAGATGCTGTCAGTCTCAAAGGCAGTTACTGCAAAACTCCAAGAATGACAAGCGTAAACTAGATGCTGCTCAAAACTGCTTTATTTAAAACATGGACTACAAACCTCCTAGTGCCTAAAGGCATACAGCCCCTTCTAATGGGAGATTTCTTGTTGAAAAGGTAGTGTGCTTCAAGGCACTAGGAGGTTTACAATCTGTGTTGTAAATAAAGCAGTTTTGAGCAGCATCCTGTTTGCTATCTCCCTTTCTCGGAGTTTTAACCCTCCCTGCAAGTCCTGACATTTAATTTAATACTTTGTTCAGAACAGCCAAGTTGACATACAACAACCCATTTAATGCCCCATACTGTTACAATCAGCAGTACAGCCCTGAACTAGACAGGGCTATTGACTTAAGTGCAGATAAATTCTTTTTACAGTTACACTATATACTAACATACTATGAAGCCAGCAGAATAGGCCCAGTGGTCTATCGAGTCTGCTCGATGGTCAGTGCATAGCAGGGCACCAATTTTAGCCCTCCCTCCCTTCCAACAAGGACTCCTATTTCCCAGCGGGGCTTCTGGATGTTCCCTCCCCTGCACCTATCTAAGCCCTTCTTGAACTCCTCCACAGTAGTAGCAGCCACCAGTTCTCTGGGCAATGCATTGCAGGGCTCACCACTCTCTCAGTAAAGTAGCACCACAATGGGGTGTCTCCTAGTTGCTGAAGCTAAACACACAGCAACTCTGTTTTTTGACAATATGTTTCGAGTAAGTTGCTCATTTCAATAAACACACTTCTCAATATAAACTTAAAGGGAACAGTCTCCGAGGGCTCCCATACTCAAGTGTGGGGCAGGTCCCAATGTAGACATTGTGTGCAAAAACATTTTGGTTTACTGTAACAAACCAATTTTGCTTAGTTGTAGGCTGACATCTTATGTTACTATAAATACCAGAATCCTGCAGGTGGCATCAGAGCAGTGGGCAGCAGTGAGATATTTAACTGCCTGCAGTGCATGTTAGAGTTTATATAAACTCTGATCTTTTGTTATTCGATCCACTGTACTCCATGGTCATGTACAGTCACAGAGGACTGTGCTTAGCCCTGGAGAAAATCAGTCCCTGAAAACATGATCGGAGCTTTTAACAGCTCTAACATGCATTGTATGCTATTGAATCTCTTATTGCGTTGTACTGTCCTGACGTCATCTGTAAAAGATATGTAGTAAAAGAAGATGACAGCCTAAAATTAAGCAAAATTATTCTGACATAATCTACTATACTACTTGTAAACAATACCACAATGTGTTTGCCCACAAACTGAACACTGGGCCAGCCTCACATTTGAGCATGCTGTCCTTTGAGCTGACTGTGCCCCTTTGAGGTCAGTCGAATACTGCTATTTATTAAGAAGCAGAAGTAGCAGCTGTTACAGTACATAATACTGTTAATAGTGACTAACTTACAAAATGTTTTGAACAAACAAGCTTCTGACTCTGCAAATGCTACTTTATCAGATCTTTAGGAGGATAGAAAACCTATTTAAAACTCACAGAATAATAAGTTTCCAACAATCTCTATTTGTCTCTCACTTATAAAAGTAATGCACTGTAATGAAAATGTTCCAGAGTTGCAGTAAATATAACTTCAACTGCAGGGGTCAAAACTGAAGGCAGCTCGATGTTGCTTCATGACAGTTAATGTTTCCTCTAAGTTTCCTGATAGCCTAAACTGCAGAAAGTAACATTTCAATAATTGCACCAGCTGTACCTCTGGAATATCTGTGGTATCAGTCTGCAGATTTTCCAGCCACTAACCCAGCTCCTACAGACCAAAACTCAATTTAAATTTTAACCCCTAAGTGCAAATTATACAAAAGGGCAAATTAATCAAGACATTCAATTCATTGTAATAATTAAAATGAATTGAAAAACTTTACATACAACTTTACCTCAATAGTGACCAGAATGCCCAGTCCCCCTCCCCAACAGTGATCAGCATGCCCCCATGCATGGCGTTATAGCATTTCCGTTCAGCTCACTAAATGGCCATACCTCCAGCTCCCTCCTGCTGCCTGTGATGTACAGATTGTGCCAACTTAAGAACTTAGAATGGGAAATGAGAAAATGCAATTGATTGTAAAGGGCACTTAGAGTGATGATGTAGGCTCCACTCAGTCTCCAGTGCCGGTAGGCTTAAACTGCTTGCTTTATGACTGTGCACCTACTCTCTCCTCCAGTACATCACCGATGCCTCTGACTGCAATCTGCTACATCACGGTAACCGCTGGGCCACCCAACAAACCGCTTGGTCACCAAATGAACCGCCATGATAGGAAACCAGGAGAAAATCCTCACAATAGGTTATGCACTTAGAAAGCCCGCTGTATGCATGTTTCTTCTTCCTCCTCCATGGACCAACAGAAAAGCATCTATGTCCTGAGCACATCTCTTGGACATCACAGCACCCAATCAGTTATCGGTGCTGTGGAGGTCTTTACGGGCAGAGGGACCTCACCCCCCAGCTAGGTATCCAGGTATTTTGTATGCTAAGCTTTCGGGACTGGAAACAACCGATTAGTGGTCAGGAAAGCAGTGTGGTTAGGATTCGAAAAGCCAGGGAAATCAAAATAAAATGGCACTGGCAGTGACTCACAAAACAAATGCCACATGCCAGAAAATTTGCATACACTGGTGTGGATGCCTTCAGAATCAGTGAAACTATAGCATTGCCCTCTGTCCTCCCGGACCCTGGGGGCCTACCTCTCAACCTCTTGCTTCCTAAATCAGGGACAAGGACCTAAAATCAGGGACACATCTTAAAAATTGGTACTATTCACTCAGCATGCTGACAGAATAAGAGGAGTTGTGTTGAGATGCATTTTCAAGTTTGTAACTTTAATGTTTGACTATATTTTTGATTTTAATCCCACTGTTCTGTCACAAAATGAGAGTCAGAGGAAAATTTTGAGCAAAATCAGGGACAGTTGAGAGGTATGGGGAGTGGAGACTCAGCAGGCTCCCCATTGTCTGCCGTGACAGAGCCCACTTGCCCCAGCTTACATGGCTCCTACATCACTCCGAGCCACTCCTTTCTTCTTCTCGACAACACAGAGCCATCTGCACTCTGTCAGCCCTCAGTTTGCTCCCCAAATGTGGATCCACATCTGCAATGGACCTCAGCTATACTCCTCTAAAACATCTGCAGCTCTCCTCTCGATCTTGCAGCCATTCGACCACAACAACTTAAACTCAAACAGGACCTGCCTACCTAGAGGAACCACTTACCTTTCAGCCCTCCTGTCTTTACAACACAGGTCCACCAGTTGCAATGGAGCATTCTTCTCACCACTCGGTCTCCCCACCCCACAGTAACATGTCTCAGCTCCTCCTGAAAGTCCCTCCACCTTGCTCCCAACCACAGCAGCCGATCATACCACGGAGCTCTCCCCAAACAACTGAAGCTCCAGACAGCCACACAGAGATTTCCAACATTTCTCCACCCAGAAATAGAATACATGCCTCAGCACTGATCTCTCTTGGCCACTACTCTGACTCTCTCTGCCCCACTGCGGGCGCTTCCCCTCAACAGCCAGGGCTCAGCATCACTCCCAGTGGACCCCCTCTCCCCCAGCTCACCAACTGAGTGTAGAATGCAGTCCATGCTCAACAGGGATTGGGCTCACTTGAAATCCACCACCGCAGCAACCATCCTACTGATCTGCTTCTGTCAACCCCACCATACTGAAAACAGTACCATGTTGCATGACTGCAGGTAGAAATGAAGTTAACTGTGGCACACCTTGCAACTATGGCAACAGTTACTTCTTTTGTTTTATTTTTTCCTCAGTCTTCGATGACCTCCGTGCTAAAACTTTCTTCATGGTAATTAGCTGACGACACAGTGACTGACTAACCTCACGCTCTGCTCCCTTCAAAACATGACATGCTCTCAATTTTCATTGGTCTGAGGAAGATCCCCATTCTATTGGTTTCCTCTCACAGTGTTACCATGGAGACACGGGGTATTTGCCTAAGTCACCATAGTAACACTGAGTACACAGAAGAACCGATGGAAGAAGAATTAATTCAGGTACCCACTGCATGTTAGTTGCAATGTTCATCGTGTCTTCCAAGCGTTAAGTTCACAGCTCACTGCCCTTGCAAAACAGAAATCAGAATGCAGGACTAACAGTACTACACACAGTGTTATTTAAAAAAAAACTGTTAAATGTGTGGGGGGCGAAATCACTATATAGCCTCCCGAGAAATACAAGGTGGGGCTGTATTCCCACCGTCTCCGCTTTAGCCACCTATGACTCCTATTCCTTTGGACTTTAAGTTAAAGTTATTTACTGATTCTGTCTGGTTAAGTTTCTCCAAATTATTGTCCTGTGAATGCTAACTTAAATGGGAATCTAAGCCTGTTTAAAGCAATTTTGCACTTCAAGGGTTGTTTGAGGTGCATGATCCTTTAAAGTGCAGGTTTTTAGGTTTTAAAGTATTACAGCTCTCTTTGTTTTAATGTCTTGTTGTATTTTACCCTGGATCAGAAACTAAACAACGTGATACAGCTTTTTTGAACACTTCTTTGTGCAGACCAGGTTTCATTTGTGTCACAGTTGTAAGCTATGCCCTGCAAATAATCCATTTTTGTTTCACTTTCTCTCCTTCCTGCTTGAATTTTTTACCCATCCTCCTCCCCACCCCATTCTTTATTAAAGGAAAACTGCACCTCATATCTTCTAAATGTTATTTGTTTCCATGTCAATAGACAACTCTTTTAATGTAGCTGTTAAAGATAGATGCAGTTGCTTCAATTAGTTTTCACTCTTCATACTAGGCCCTGTCACTGTCCTGGAAGAGTCCATTTTGTGGTTGTTGAAATCTCATTGTCCTTGAGAGCTGTGTTAGCATATGAGAGCATGATGTCAGATCAACCATTTATATCATGTATCTCTATGCTGAAATAACAACTACCCTGCAAAACTCTTTGGAAAATTATAAACCGAATGGCGTTTAAAGGCAAAAAACTGCTTTACAACTCAGATAGCTTGTAAAACTCATTGACGGTAAATGTGGTATTTCACACCTTCTTGCAGCTTGTTTTTTTTATACCAATTTAGCACAGGTATACTGGGTAGTTTAAAGGTTGATTACGCATCACATTCTCATATACTAATGCAGCTGTCAGGAACAATGAGATCTCATATCAACCATGAAATGGACCCTCCAGGACAGTGACAAGGCCTAGTATGAAGTGTGAAAACTAACACAAAGCAGTTGCATACATCTTTAACAGCTACATGAAAAAGGTGTCTATTGACATGGAAACAAATGGCATTTAGAACATATGAGGATGCAGTTTTCCTTTAAATACTCTCTCTCCCCCAGTGGCACCAACCCTAGGCAATCTTCACCCTTCCCTCACTAATATTGCAACTCCCTTTAAAGATACAGAATGCAGTTATAGGGCCTAACATTTATAAGTGTTAATCTTAACTCTTTAAATCTTATTTATTGTGCTGCATCCCCTGTCCCTGAACAAAGTTTCTCATCATAGTATTTGGGTGGTATTTCTGCTGTACGTATTAGTCTTCCTGATCAACACAGTGTAAAGTTATTCATAATAGGGTGCAGCCTCCCTGTCTTGGACCATGGATAACAAGGCTCTATATCTTTGTCCCCAGGACTCTACCCACCCTACTACAACAGAAATGAAGCAATGTCCTCTATCCCTAGGGCTGATCCTACTCTTAGTTAGCCCTAGAATTAATTATAACTTAGCTGACTAATCTGAAACCTTGAATTGTCCGTACAGCCACCATGGTGTGATGGAACCCTTTCCATGAAACTTGTTGTTTATGCCAAGCCATGAACTTTTGGAATCCTATGCTTTTTACAGCTAGGGTGCTCATCTATGCAACAATGGTTCTCTTGGCAGTCACCCTTCTGACCCCCTAACTTTCATGAACATCGCTGGAAATGGGAGTGGACTAGGTACCATAGACTGATTATAGGAGAAATTAAAGACTCTTACTACTCCTACTTTTATTTTCTGTTAGAAAATGGCAAGAATCAATTGTAAAAGCTGATTGGCTGAGACAGGCTCAAGCTGGTCATTTATTTTCAATAAATGCCCAGCTAAAAATAAACCAGTCCAAGTGCCACTTTACAATGTACCATTTTCCAAGGTGCCCAGCCTGCTTTCTAATTGGCTGAAAGCACTGTAGAAAATTTGAAAAACCAACCATGCTTTTCTCTCACGCTTAGCAGAAGCACAGCTACCCCAACACTACTGCCTTCAGCACTGGCACGGCTCTCCTCCCATGACCCAGATAAAAAAAAAAACTGTTTTGCCATTAAATGGCACAGCATACTAAATGCTTCAGTCCAGTGTAAAAGCTGCTCACTGTACTGCTATACAAACAGTGTTATCACCAGAAACAACTACTGAGCAACAGAACAGCGGTATTCCTTGGTTTCCATACCATACATGGGCGTCCATCTCCAGTATGAAAAATTAAGAAGATACGGTGTTCTCATGCACAGTAGCAGTGCTGAAATATCACAGTCTCTGCTTTACCACAGAGAAGCAAGCGCCAGAGATGAGTAATGTCCTTTGCCCTTGTCTTTTTCTCCTACCACAGACAAATGGGGGTAGGTGCCTCACAAAAAAGCATTGTCATGCAGGCAGAGGAACTATTTTATTACAAAAATGATTTGAAACAAGTTTATGTACATTATTTTATTACATTTTTTTTCTTTTCAGTGGCCATTTCTAAGCAGCAATAATACCCTCCAGGGTGGAGCATTATTAGGAAATACTGGACCTTCAGGGGCTATAAAGCCCTCTGCCTGCAGCGTCAGGCCTCATTTCATCCCTGGGCAGTCCGGCATTTCCCAACAATGCCCGCCCTGTCGGGTATTATTGCTTATGCAATGTTGAGCTGAACCCTGGCCCACTTGCTGTGCTATCTTCTCCTGCAGACTTAGCCTATATTAAAAGTGTGAGTTTTCTGCATGTTTAGTTTAGTTTTAGTTGGTTGTTCTAGGAATTATTATTTTGAGCCAATGACTCTTTTACAAGGTTCCACGTCATCAATGTACAAACAAACAAGACATATTACATAGAATGGTCAGCAAATTATAAAGGTTTCAATAAGCGGTATAATACAGTAACATAGGAAAAAAAACAAAACATTGGAGGAATGGTCAAGGTGGGAAGGGTAGGAGGAGATATGGGGAGGGAGCAGACTTAGAGTAGTTAGAGGTACTCAGATGCCTTTGTCAAGAAAGGAGCAGAGGAGGAGGAGGAGGAGGAGGAGGAGGAGAAAACAGTAAAAACAGTCATGAGGGAAGAATCATTAGTCAAGGCAGTCACAGGAGCTAGAGGCTGAGAGGTGAGAGTAAAGCATAGATTGAAAGCTCCTAGTGGCGTGGAGGATGTAATGAGTGAGCTCGGGGCATTGTACCAGCTGGGGCACGATAGGCAAAGATCTTTGGCCTGTGTGGTCCGGCTTCTGGGGACCTGGAGAGGCTGGTGTTCTGATCTTCTGGTGGGATGGATGCTGGTATTCAGGCAAAGTAGGTCTTGGATACATGGTGGAGTGCGGCCCAAGATGGATTTTTTGCCATCACGCATGTGAGGTACCTAATGCGATTTGAGAGTTGCAACCATCCTGTTTCAGTGTAGAGCTCACATGTGAGTCGTCTTTGCGCTCCAGTGAGCAGCAGATAGGCCTTGTTTAGGGTGGTTGTGGTGCACCTTTGTGCGGTGGTAGTGGCAGAACCATAGATAATTAAGCCATAGTCTATGATTGAGATGACAGAGCTTTGGATAGCAATCCTCAGTGCAGCTTGGGTAAGGATTGCTGGTTTCAGAACAGGATACCAATGCACTGGTTCACCGTTTTTGCTGTGTTATCAATGTGGGTCACAAAGATAAGACCTTGATCAAAGGTGATTCCAAGGTATTTAAATGTTGACACTTGTTCAAGGGTATTTCCTGGGTATGTTTTGATAGTAAGTGGAATTTGTCTTTTCTGTTTTGTGGACTGGAGAAAAGCATGGATTTTGTTTTTAGTGATTTAGGACCAGCTTGTGATCTAAGAACCACTTTTCAACATTGGAAAAAGCAAGTTGCAGGCTCTGGAGTAAGGGTTTGGGTCCTTATGAGAGGAGAAAATCACGGCATCGTCAGCATAAAGGATTATTTGTTCCAGGCAGGATTTGGGGAGAGAGTTTAGGAAAAGGCTGAAAAGGAGGGGCCTAGGATTGACCCCTGTGGAACACCTGAGAGGACTGGTATTGAGTCTGAGAGAACTTCTGATATTTTACTGATTGAGGCGTTGGGCCAGGTAACTTTTAACCAGGTACCTGGTCCTTCTGAAAGCCAAGACTGTGTAGTTGTGTGATAAGTAAGCCATGGTGAACAGTATCAAAAGCCTTTGTTAGGTCAATGAAAACAGCTCCAGTTTGATATCCTTTGTCCAAGGCAGTGTGAATTTCTCCTGAGAATTCCAGTAGGGCGGTTGATGTACTGTGTCCTTTCCTAAATCCATGTTGCTGCAAGCAGAGTATGTTATACTTATGCAGGTAGTCTGAGAGTTGGTCAGCCACAATGCGTTCAAGGGCCTTGGAGAGGGTGGAAGTATAGATATAGGCCGATGGTTTCCTGGTAGGGACCTGTCGCTACTTTTGGAACACTGTGTGACTATAACAGACTTCCATTTGCTGGAAATTGACTAAAGCAGAGGGAGACATAGAAAATTTTGGTGAGTGGGTGCACCACTTCTTCCAGGGTAAGGGACAGAATTTTAAGATCAATAGTATCACTGCTTGCTCTGGATTTAGAGATAGCCTTTTATATATTTGTAGACTTCATGTGCCTTAACTATTTTGAAGTGGAAAAGTGGTTGGTCAGATGAGGCAGTAGGAGATGTTGGTTTTGGCAACTCCGTGTCAGAGAAGAAGTCGACGGGAGGACCCCACTGAGGTCTGTGAAAGTTTTATTTAAGGCCTTTGCCATGACCATTGGGTCTAGGGTAGTGGTTCCATCGACAGTCATTATAGTGGTAGAGGATTTGGACTGCTTACCGTGATATTTCTGATGTTGTCCCAGAATGATCTCCATCACCCCAGGAGTTTGCGAGGGCATTTTTGAAATAGGAGCTCTTCATTAGTCTGATTTGTTTGGTACATTGGTTTCATGCCTGTTTATACTTCTGGATATCCATCAAGGGCCTGTAGCTCTGGCTATGGCACAGAGGTGGTCCGAGCTTTGAGTTGGGCCAGCAGCTTGCCGTGAGCCAGGGATTTGAGAACACTTTTATTTTACGCTTTTTACTAAGGTGCGTGGGTGTCACAGGCAGTGTTGAAAGTTGGGATAAAATAATCTAGGGCTGCGTCAACATCTAGAGTATTGTATATTGGGGACCAGTCTTGCTGTAAAAGACAGGTCTTGAGCTTAGTAAGGTTTCCATGGGGTAGCACTCTGCTTGAGATGGTTTTGGAGGTGGTTTTGGAACTTATTTGTCCAGGTACAGATCATAGGGAGTGGTCTCTGAGAGAGTCCGGAGAACAACTGTTTTTAATGCGGGCTGGGTGGCTAGCAAGGATCCAGTCAATGAGAGTGCAAGTTCCAGTTTTGTAGTTTTTCTAGTGGGGAGCTCACCATCTGTGTTAGCTTAGCTGCTAGTATAGCATCCTTGAGGAACCAACGTCTGATGTGAGCCAATTTATATTAAAGTCACCAAGGAGAAGGAGCTTGGTGTCAGGTGGTTGCGATCTTACAAATTCAAGAACAGTCTGGAGGCTGGACCCTGGATCTCTAGAAGGGATATAGACAGCAGACAAAGTAAGCACTTTATTTTGGGCACCAAGTAGTAGCTTGACAGGGAGAAACTGCACAGAGGAGTTAGTGGTGGAGAAGCAGACAGGGTGGCTAGAGAGGTTGTCCTTAATGTAAATAGCACCACCCCTCCTTATTATTCCTGTCCAGTCTGAAAATATTGTAGCCTTGTAGTGAGATGGCATGGTCCGGAGTGCTTGGTGACAGCCAGGTTTCAACAATGGCTAGTATGTTGGGATTGTGTTGACTGGCAAAGACTTGAAGGGATGCCAGTTTTGGAAGGAGGCTACAGATATTTAAGGTGGCGATGGTGAGACCCCCTCCGTTTTTGCTAGATTTGTTACCCTGGTTGAAACAGGGCCAGGGTTTGGATGGACACTTCCTGACATCAGAAGGAGGAGAAGCAGGAGTTTAAGGGACATCTACGCAGCTCATAGTATAACATGTAGCAGCCTCTGTTTCTTGTTAGTTTGAGTACAGTGTAGTCATTTAGGGTCCCAGCGTAGGGTAATGGCTAGGAGCAGGTGTCGATTGTCAACTTTCCAGTGGCATGAGCTGTCATTTGCACCCAGTCCTTTGTAGGAGGGTGCCACAAGTGAGGTGAGGGAGGATTTGCCATGGTGCCAGGTTGCTGGTATTGAGCTTGAATGGTTAGTGTGAGAGGTAAAGGAGACTGCAAATGTTTACTGTAGCAAGGGTGAGTGTTCCTGAGTGACTCGTGGTGAGCTACTGTGGACCAGAAAACTGATTGTTACTGTAGATCAAAGACCCAGAAAGTGTTAAATTCCTGAAGGTGATGAACATTATCCTAGGGCATATGCAGGATATAAAAATCATTTGTTAGAATCTTCCCTTTGTTCTCCAAAACAGTTGTGAATAGACCTCAGAGACAAGCACACATCCTTTAAAAAAGTCAGTCGAAATGCGGATTCAATGCAGTACTCCACAACCAGAAACTTGTATAAAAGATTTACTGACCTCACTTTTGCATATTGATGTCTTCCAAAAGTTGATTTATGATGAGAATGCCTATACCTGGTGGTGATGTTTTGTAGTTTCTTAGTCCAGGAAATGTTCATAGATGTTATGTCCAAGAATGGTCCAGCTCCTCCAAGTAGAAACACATGAAAAACCACAAAAACTAAACTACTGACAGAGACAAACACAAACAGCCAGCTACTGTATGTCCCTCCATGTAAATGCCTGTAGCTTCCATAAGAAGTTTGAATCTATACAGACCTGGATGTGTCATACCAGACCAGATGTTGTAGTAGTCTCTGAATCTTGGCTCAAACTTGGCACTTTAGACTCAAGGTTAACATCCACTAGCCATTGCTGGGGGTTCATATGGTTGAAAAGAACCGCCCTTTTGAAATTCCCCTTTTTCATTATTTGTAAAATTTTTTCATCATTTCTATTTATTTTGTGACTTATTTTGTGACTGTCACAGAGTGCTTATGCATACATGATGAACCCCAGCACTTTCTTTCTGCATGTGCCCCATCTGCTGTTAATCAGCTTCCTCAGTGCCAGTGAGAGGACTTGAGCTGCTTTGTGAGTCTTTCTCAGCACTGTCCCCAATGGCTGGCTGGCTGGCCAATTGCAGCTCATGTCAGCATCGTGAATGTGACTGGATACAGCATGGCCACTGCCCACAATTCACACTGTCAGCTAGCACTCGAGGAAGATGAAGCATGGCAGCAGACTCTGAGACAACGTCTCCAGGAGAGCAAAAAGAAGTAGAGGACCTCGACTTATAATATTATTGGTCACCGGCAGGTAAATTTTGCTTGGTCACAATTGCCAAACATGTGTCCCTTAATAACTGTATATCAAGAGATAGGCTGTGCAGAACTGGGCAAAGGAGCTTTTCAGGTGGGTGGGCTAAAGATTTAGAAATAAATTACTTAAATCCCTCTATACAAAATGCTAAGTTGTCATGTTTCATATGCCTGTTTTAACTTTTCATAAGTTAAGCAAAGAGGTACCACAGTGGAAAGGCAATGCAAGTGTTTGGAAGGGTCTGGCTGGGATCTAGACTGCCACCTCACTAACTGTGCTGTTCAGAGGTCTTCACTGTGGTCCCATATTTATTGACATTCAGTTCCACTTTTGTCTGTGCTATTTGTGCCAGATGCAGTTAAAACAAATACTTTGTGATAAGCATTTTCTCCAGATGATCACATTTGTTTGTTTGTTTGTTTGTCGGTTGTTGTTGAATTTTGTTAACCGGTAAGCCCACTGGGCCTTGAAGTCCTTTTTCAGGGGTGACTGGGGGCAGGATACAGATGGTAAGCAACTGAAATTGAATCAGATTAAGCAGTTGGTGGTATTTTAGTGAATGACTGTCAGTAGAATGACATTTGTTGCTACAGTTCAGTGTTATGAACATACCGCTATACTTTTGGAAGTATGGTGGGGGTAGGCATTTAGGAGATGGTAACTTTGCACTGGGAATCCCTCCACTGTCAAATTACCTTTCCCTACTCCCATTGTCATGCCTACCACACTGGAGAATGGAGTGGGGCAACAAGTGTAGTACCCAATACTGAACTAAGAATTATGTTACAGATTTTTTCAAGCAGGGTGCTTGGTATAGAAACCTAGACAGTGATGGCAGAAAAGACAGAGGTCCATCCAGTCTGACCAAGTTCCTATAATCCCAGGAACCTACTGTTCCTTCAGGGTACTAACCCTCCCGTCCTCTCTCTATTCTCCTCCTTGGTCCTGTTGCCCCCAGTAACCACTATTCCTTTCATTATGTCCCAGTCTGCTTGAATCCTCTGACTGTTTTGCACCCACCAGTTCAGCTGATAGACTGTTCCAAAGTTCTAACACCCTTTCTGTAAAGCAGTACTTCCTCACATCTCTCCAGAACCTACCTCCTGTTAATTTCCATTCGTATCCATGTGACCATGAATTGGTACTCAGGCTAAACAGTACCCCACAGTTCACTTTAATTCCTTTAAAAAACTTGAAGTTCCTATCACATCTCCCCTCTCTCTTCTAGTCTCTGGTGAGTACATATTTAGTGCCTTGAGGCGCTCCTCATAGGATCTGCCCTGCTGTCCCTGAATCATTTAGTTATTCTGTGCTGCACTGTCTCCAACCAGTTCTTATACTTTCTGAGGTGAGGACTCCAGAACTGGGCACAGTACTCTAGGTGAGGCCTCACCAGGGATCTGTAGAGGGAAGTATTATCTCCTTTCTTCTGCTATCAATACCCTACAATACATCCCAGCATCCTGCTAGCCTTGCTATAGGCCATGTTGCACTATTGCTTAAATGGTATATTGAGTTGGGGAGGTGGGGTTACAGTAAGAGGTAGAGGAAGCTCAGATATGAGTTATATAGGCTTAAAATAAGCCACAAAAGTGCACCACAGAGCATACCGTAGCCCATGGTTTCTGGGGACATACTATATCTGAGACAGTGCCTTAGGTATATTACATTAGCAGCATCTTGCTGCCCTCTGTTACTGAATACATATATGTATTCACCCTGCAACCAACCAGATAATAATTTTGTTAGGAGAAGGGGTGTAGGAGGTCTCAGATATGACTTCTTTATCTTCAAAATAAGCCTAAATTCACCACATGGCTTCTGGGGACCTGGTGGCGTTAAGACCCACAGCTTTTCTTAAAAGGTTGCAGACTGCATAAAAAGAACCCCTTGTGAAAATCCTGGCAACGGCCCTGCATCCTGTCTTATAACATTTTCAGAACAGATAGGCAGACCAGGGAGGAGGAGTAGCCATATATGTGCATGTCAAACTTGTTACCTCTATCTTGGATTCCACCTCAACTCCCAAGGAATTTGATAGTCTGGCGCTCAAGGTTCAGCTCTCATCCTCTGTTGCATTCTCGTCATAGGCTGCTATAGGCCCCCTTGATTGGGACTACAGTTACTAAAACATTAAAGTAGCACCTTGGTTGGACTGTCCTCAGAGGTCATTATTATGGGTGACCTTAACCTCAGTTGGTTTTCCAGCACCTCACATCCTCTCAAAGACATCTGTGATTCCTTCAGATTATTCCAACTCATCTCCAAAGCAAAACATCCATACAAAACAAACTGAGCAATAGCACCATATTAGACCTTATTTTAGTAAATAAAGCTCACCGATTTACTCATGCTAGTGTCTTCTTCACTGTCACCAGCGACACTGTTACATTGCCTGTGTGCAAGCCATAACAAAACCAGTCTCCACCTCCAAATATACCTTTGGTAGGAATTGCGAAATCTGGACCCCATTCATTTCTTTTCAACCTGAAGAACTCATTTAAGTGGCAGCATTTCTATTTAGCCAAAATGGTATATGCTGCATATGATTATCTTCAAGAAATTGTCCTCAGGTAATTGATAAGCATGCACCCTGGTTAAAAACTGAACAAAGAAAAAGTCCTGTAGTTGGTTTATAGCAGAGTTGAAGGCCGCACTGCTTTATAGAGATTCACTATGGAAAAAGCTCGAGAACCAAAACTTCAGCAGACTGGACAGCATTTAGGACAGTTAGAAACCACTGTGCAAAGATGGTCCAGTAGGTGAAAACAAATTATTTCCACACTGAACTGGATTCTTCTCTCAGATGCTCTGGCAAATTCTGAAAAATGCTCAAGGATGTAGAAGGTCATGCATCTTCTAGCACTCTCTGCCTGGTAAAATCCTTCTGGTTCCACCACGGTGACCAATAAACATGCAATCCTTAACATTCTCAATAACCACTTTGCCACTGCAGGCCTTGCATTTGATACTTTCCTGGCCAGTAACCTCCACTCTCAACTTGGTCTACAGGATCCAGCAAAACTGGACACTAAAGTCTTAGTGAATGCCACGGCCTTAGTCTTTCAGCCTGTATCTCTGAAAGAAGTAGAGGATTTTTTACAGCTGGATCATAGGAAGAGTGTGGGCACAGACTTAATTGACCCATACTTCCTAAAACTTAATCATCACATCCTGGCTGGTCCAATTATGCACCTCTTCAACCTATCACTTATGCAAGGTGATATCCACATATTTGGAAAACTTCCCATGTGATCCCTCTACATATCTGGTGATCCAGGTGATCTGAATAACTATAGACCCATTTCCCTACTCCCTATACTTTCTAAAATGTTGGAGAAATAGTTAGTACACAGCTTAGGATGTTCCTGGACTCCTCTAATCTGCTTAATCCTCTGCAATCAGGATTTAGGCCACATCATTGTACAATTTCGGCTCTTGCAAAAGTGATTAATGACTGGCAGGGCGCCCTTGATAAAAAGGTTGCATGTGCGGTATACCTGGACTTAAGCAAGGTGTTCAACACTGTCAATCACGACCTGCTTTACATACTGTCCGACGATTGGCCTTGACCCCCTTCCATGAGATGGTTCTCAAACTACCTCATAGGTCATTTTCAGCAGGTAAAAGCAAAGGGAATTCTCACTGCTGAAACCCTTGTTCAGGGGTGCCCACAAGGCTACATATTGGGACCACTGCTCTTGCACTCTACATTAATAGTATCGACTCTGGATTAAAATCCGTAAATATTCATCTTTTAGTAGATGATACAGTCCTTACATTAGCAGACCTACTCCTGAAGCAGCCTGCTCTGACTTGCAACAGGAGTTCAAGCAGCTCCAATTAAAGCTACTGAACAGGAAGCTTCTTTTGAATGCTAAAAAATGAGACGCGATGCTTCCTCTCCCTAATCTATACCCTAATCCTGCTACTTTAAGATTTGTACCAAAGCATACTACTCTCCTACATGAATTATTAGACTTCGTACCCAGTTTCAAGTATCTGGGGATCTGGATTGACCATAATCTCTTCTTCCTTCTTTATATCAAGGAAATAATTAAAAAAACTTAAGCAGAGACTTGGCCTATTTTATAGGATCAAACACCTGCTAACTCAGGATGCTAAAAAGGCTGGTCCAATCCACCTTCCTATCGATTCTGGACTATGGTGACTTCCTTCTACGGCCAGCTCCTGCATCTGCATTAGCCAAACTTCATGTTCTGTACCATAGAGTCATAAGATTTATCTCTGTGCGCCGTATTCTACGCATCACTGCTCTCGCTACACCTTAGTTGGCTGGTCATCTCTCTCACTTTCAGAAGGCAAAGAAATGCTGCCTTCTGGATTTATAGAGTAATCACAAAGAAGTTGCCTATGTACATAGCCGACTGTCTTCCCCTAAGTACAATAAGCAAGTGTGCATTAAAGCTCCACTTATTTCACCTTATCTATACCTAAGGTCAAATCAAGATTTGGTAGGTCCTTTATAAGATTCTGTCTACCCCAACTGTGGAATAAATTGCAAAAAACTCTGAAGGTGGCCCACCCTATCTCCTGGCCTCATTCAAGACACTTTAGTCACGACGTACAGTCACAGCCAAAGACATGGCCAGATATTTCCTGAAATTTCTGTGGTATTTCTAGAGAAATCTCCTGCTTTCTCCATTTACACAGTAGGGCAGCAGAGAAACTCTTTAGAAATTTCACAAAATATCTGGAAATATCACCCATGTCTATGGCTACTGTACCATGGAGCATGTAAAATGCTTTCCCTGATTGTGGCCTAGTATTACCTGTCTGCAGTTCTTCCCTTAGTGCACTCAACACCATCCTTTGCTAAATAAAGTTGGTGCCTTCTATTGCTTTGATCTCCTCCTTCCTCCTGTCTCCTCTGCATCCTTCTCTTTCCTCCTCCCTCCTACTATGCATAATGTCCCCACTTCCTCTTCCCTCCCCATATGTGAGGTGCTCAATAGGTATCCTAGTATTTATCTATATGTTGCCTCAAGGATACTCTTATAATACTGCTTGCAGGCATTTGTATATATTGTGAACTGCAAGTTACTTGTACATATTGTTTATAGACTTGTTTGCCTTCTCAGACTATTGTTCTCCAGATTTCTCTATTGTATTAGTCTCACAATATTATGTATTCATCCTGTGTACCCATATTCTGCATTATGTATACTGTTTTCTTATTGCACCTTATACTTATCTTAACTTCCCAGGTCCACCTTGAAAATGAGTTCACTCAATGGTGTTTCACCTGGTAAAATAAAGATTGATTGAGTATGTGCAGGGTGGGAGGAGATCAGAAAACTTGGGGCTGAGCTCTTGAAGGAGTGACACCTAAAAAGCATACTAAATAAAAAAATTATAATTTCTCTTTGTCATATGTGTTTATTTTGGATTAACCGACAGCAATTCACTGTAGTTGAAATTGTCAATTACAAATATGTAAATCTATGGTAAATTAAGGGTGGAATACATTTAAGTAAGCAACATTTAATTAGCTTATTTAATATAATTATCTTCAAGCTGTATTTATTTATTTTGTCAAAAATCATATACTTTAATTTATCATTTCTTATTTATTCTCCTTTCTAGAGCATGTGGGCAGCGCGGAGTGGCAATGCATGCTAAAGCACAGTTGGTGACAAAGAGTGAAGGATTTGCTGGGCTAATGCTGTCATACAATGTTTGCATGTCAGCATCTGCCTGCTTCATGGAATGATGGAGATAGCTAAAAATGGAAAGACCATCACACTATCTGTCTGAGAAGTCCATGGTGCATTCTAAGTAGCAAGTTTGATAAGTAGAAATGAAAAAAAATATATATATAGATTATATATATATATCGATTTTGCAGTGTTTCACTTCTTTTGTATTCCCTTTTATTTTAGAAATGTTAAATGAAAATTACACACTGATGTTAAGCATGATTCAAATTGCAACAATTATGAATATGATACATTGCGAATTACTTGTTAAAGCATACATTTATTATTGAAGATTTGTCAGAAATTCAATCCAGAATGCAATGATCCTATTTAACACATTTTCCAGCTGAACTATTGTTATACAAGCCTGCCAATGCTGACCATATCTACATCAATTTTAAGTAAGTCCTTTTATATATATCGTATTTCATAATGATATCCTGACCCATTCATATATCTGTCTGTTTGTTGTATAGCTAAGATTATTTAGAAAAAATTTTTTTTATTTTCAGACTTGAAATGATTTCTAATTCTGATACAAATTAAGCAAATAGTGAAGCAGTAATTGAATAAGAATGTAATAAGCCATGACAGGATGTGCATTAAAAATTTTAATGCATGCCCAGGGGCATGCTAAGGCACAAGACTGAAGGAGGAGTGTCCTTACACCACTGGGAAATGCATTAAAATCCTTTAATGCAAACCCTGGAGTGGCTTATCACACTTATAAAATGGGTCACCATCATAAAAGAATTAGTTTGATTTACTCTGATAGGGATTAAAACTTATTTGCTGTTTTCAAAAGTGTACAATATATTACCTCTAAACGTCTAAAACTGAAAGTAGTCCCTATAAATGCATAAATAGCATATCTCATCAATAGGTTAACTAGTACAGTACTTTGAAGTAAAATTATTTATTAGTAGAGTTGGTTAAAATAAATATTTTCTCTGTAACATGTAAATTATCATACAAATGTACTGTAGCATCTGTAAATTTGTAAAACATAAGCAGTGTTTAAAACTTCATTTTCATTACAGTGTAGTTACAGTATATAGTTTTCAGAAGACAGCCTTCTCTTTATTTTAGTTTTTTTTACTTATGTATTGTGGTCTACTACTTAAAAGGAAAACTGCTATAGGATTGAGTGAAAGGTTAGTAAGAAAAAAAATGTTAAACCATCCAGGTTGACTTTTTCTTGGTGAGGAAGGGGAGGGTAGATTTCATGAAAACACCTGTATATGATTCAAATGTACATGCTTTAATTAACATCAGCAATGTATTTGAGCAGTTTGGGGCTGTCTCTGCCTATGTAACTGTTTTCCCACCTTTTCTGTATGTTTATAAAGTATTACTATATTGAAAACTTTCTTAGTCCTGTTTTTTCTGTTTTTCCCACATTCAAGACATAGAATGTTTATCATGGAATGTTTACCATGGAATACAGGGATTCAAATTCTGCTCAGTTCCACTGGCAGAATGTTAGTGTCCTAACATACTCTACACTCAAATAATAAAGGCCTGTTTTAAAGCCAGAGAATCAATAATCTCACTGTCAGGGCAAGCAAATGAGATTTCCTGATGAGCATGTAAAGACAGAAGGGATTTTCCACTGTAAGTATAGAAACAGTTGTAATAAATAATACTTAATGTTTCTAATTTTTTATGTGTAAGGAGAGTGTGATGATCTGGAAACAACATTTAATTAATTTGTTTTATTTTTATATAAGGTAGTTATATTTTAGGGCCATTCAAGGTTTTACAGTGTAAAGGTAGCAGCCATGTTTGTGACGGAAGATCAGTTCTGGTTGTAGGGGACTGAAGAAAGATAGTTCTGGTTGGAGGAGGACTGATTTGCGCATTGTGTGATGTGGTTTAAGACCAGGATGACTGTGCATATATAGAGATTTAATGTACAGTCAGCTGATGTCTCTTAGCCAATGAGATTTCTAGATTTTTCTTGCCATTGTATAATGAGTAAATGATCAAGGACTATGATGGAAATGGACAAATGATACATGACAAGCATATTCAATAATTATGACATTGAATTCAGCATAGTGCCATTTCTAAGATTAAATGTATATATCAAATGATAATAATACTAATCTTTATTTATAAAAAGCACAATTCACTTGTATCAAAGCACTTGTACAGTACTAGAAAATATTAAAATCCATAAATAGTTAAAATAGAGTAACTAGGCAACAATATTCAATAGTGATACTCTGAAAAAGCAAGCTGAAATAAGTGAGTTTTCAGTGCCAGCTTAAAGCTCTCCATAGTCAGGCACCCCATACTGCGATGAGGTAGAGAATTCCACAGAGTGGGGCTGCAAAAGCAAATGCTCAAGCCCCTGAAGTCTTCAAGTGGACCCTGGGAATCTCTAGCAATCTCTTGTCAGTGGAATGGAGCAGTCAAAGGGGACAGTAGGGGTGTAGAAGCTCTTACAGGTAACTTGGTCCCAGTCTATATAGAGCTTTATAGGTCAGCATGCTGACCTTGAAGGTGATCTACCACTGAACTGGCAGCCAGTGCAAACTATGCAACACAGGCCTGACATGGCTACACTGAGAAAGTCCAGTCAGCTGCCTGGTTGAAGATGTGAATTAAAATCTGGGTAAGTGTTGGTACTTGAATTCAAGATTGCATGAGATAGGCACAAATAAACTCTAGTAATAGGAAAAGAGGGTGAAAGCCAGAGAGCAAGTAGTATCTAAGAAATTGCAGTAGGTAGGATAAAATGGACAAACTAGGAAGTGAAGCGATCCTTATCTGCTGTCAATTTCTATGTTTCTATGTTTCTAAATTGTGAAATGTAGTGTGATACATCTTAGTATGCATAATCCAAGATCAGCTGAATAAATGGATGTTTTTTATTTTGTACTTGATTGTTTTTCAAGATTATATATTTAGATTAGTTTTGCATTTAAGTTAAAATTGTTGCAGAGCACAGACCGTATTTCATCATTTTGAAGCCGCACCCAAATAAAAAGCCACACAGGAAAAACGTTTATCAATAGAAGCCACCCCATTTTAAAGCCACAGCTTCTAACAGGGCCAGCTTTAAAACAGTGAAATACCATAATCATGTAATCACCCTCCCAGCAGACAAATTCATACATTCACCCTCTGTGCTTTGCATACAGATGTAAGTTGTAAGTTGCAACATTTGTACAGTTGCACTACATTTTTTTGCAAAACTGCAAACTCCGTAAATAATTTTCATTTCACTAACTTCCTTGGTGTTCTACAGTCAATGTTTCCAGGGCCACATGATCTAGCCTAGACAGTGAAACAAGCTGAGAATGATGGACGAGTAGCTGTAACTGTAGGAAAAGATTGAAAAATACAGGTACTAGTAAATTCAGTTGTTTTCTTTTCTCCTTTCTGTACCGTTCCTGTTTGGACTTTAGTGTGTTTAGGCTGAAAAACTCCATGTATTACTGACCGTTTGGTTAGGACCTACTTAACCATACTTAGGAATTAATTTGGCAGTGTACAGGCAAAGGAAGGCTCACAGCTTGACTGGGAAACTGAAGATTCATGTTGACTGTGTCAAAAGATGGCATGTGAAGGAACTGCTCCACTGAAAAAATTATGCCTCTGACAGTCAGCTGGCAGCTTATAAATTAAAGCTGCCCCTGAAAATAAACCACCCATTTAGAAGCTGCAGCTCAAAATAGACAAATTTAATAGAAGCTACAGCTTCTAAATGGTGAAATATGGGTATTCATATTTTTCTGACATGTATCCTGGTCTATACTGAAAGGTTTACTTTGCTGAGGAATGTGATCCAATTAGCCTGATTTTATTCTATAATTTTAACCTGCTAATTATCCTCTGATGTTGAGCACATTCCCATCAAACCTATAATGCATCTGACATCCCAAACTTGGAATAGATAGCATCTTGGTTCACCTAATAGCTGGACAGATTAGTGGAACATGACACCATCACTCACTGCAAGGAGTATTGTATCATGACACTTACTCTATAGCCAACTGACTATCACAATGCCTTCCAAGATCATTCCTGATATCTGATCACCATGAAATAAATGTGCATCTACTCTTCTTGAGCACCTAACTGAACAGCATGTTGATGACAGTAATGATAGAAGTTGCATGAGTTTTATTTATTGAGTAATCTGAATTACAACCTTTGAGCTAAAAGCTTATTTACAAAGGATCCTTGTCATAAAGGGAAGAGAGAATTCATGAGTTTGGGAGTCAATAGCAGCTAAATAGGCATTGTCAAAAACATCATAATGTGATCAGCAGCAATCAATAACATTGGTAATAGCAACACAACATAGGTAACAAAGGCAAAAACAACACATAACCAGAGCCTGGATACAGGGTACATGGGGATACAGTACACAACAGGGCAGACAATAAAGTACATAAGTCAAGTTAAGTACTAGTTGGAGAAAATCAGAGGTTGAATCTAGTTTACGTGATGCATTTGCTTTCAGTGTGCTGGCATTTTTCTATGCCCTAGGTCCAGTATTTAAATTAAGATTGATAACAAACCACTGATTATGCGGAATGACTTGACATATTCATACTACTGGATGAAGTTATAAAGCATGTTTTGAAAATATGAAAGTTAGTTTCACCTTCACAAAATTAATGGGAAATGAAAACAAAATTCCATCACTTGAATATGTTTGGTTACTTCTAATCAAATTTTAAAACAGTGGACCACATCTGCAAGAAATTTAGATAAGTACATTTCTTTTCTATTTGTTCAACTGTTTCAATTTCATTTTTTTAATTTCCTGTACACATTATTTTTATGAAGATTTTCTTTCAGTATTTCACATTTAACATTTTTTACTAGTACTATAACAGATATGAACAAGGACTACATAATCAAAGTGTTCATGAATCAGAATGGAAAATGAACAAATGTTATATGAGATCACATTATCGGCACACATCCATTTACATTAACAATTGTTTCACCCACTGTGTGATTATGTGGTAGTAGACTGACAGCCTTTCATGTTTACAGTTGGATGGGTTCCAATCAATTGCCCGGTGGCTGCCTAGAAACGCGTTCCCCATGCCTTTGGGAGGTTGGATGGACTGAGCCCAGCTCCTCTTTCATGATGCCTGGGCTCCTAACATGCTAAGAGTCTATGAGTTGGTGTGGAGGAGCATTTAGTAGTTCTGGGACTGACGAGGGTTGAAGGTAAGTGGCTCAGTATCAGAACTGCAGATCATGAGGTGTACAGACCTGTCAGTCTGACCTCTGTGGTAGGGAAAGTGATGGAGTCACTTCTGAAGGAAAGATTAGTTGAGTACCTAGAGGCCAGTGGAGCACAGGACCCAAGGCAGCATGGATTCACAGCGGGAAGGTCATGTCAGATGAATCTAATAGATTTCTTTGACTGGGTGACCAAAGTAGTAGACCAGGGAGGGGCTGTGGACATGGCCTACCTAGACTTTAGCAAGGCATTTGACACAGTCCCACGCAAAAGATTAATAGTCAAACTAACCAGCCTGGGAGTGGGTCCCAGGGTGGTAGCCTGTAAAACATTGGCTGCACAACAGAACACAGAAGGTAATTGTAAATGGAGTCCACTCTGAAGAAAGAGAGGTTACTAGTGGGGTACAGAGGGTTCAGTATTGGTCCAGTCCTTTTAATGTCTTCATCAGTGACATTGCAGAGGGACTGGAAGGAAAAGTATGCCTTTTGCAGATGACTCAAAGATCTGCAACAGGGTTGATATACACAAGGAGGCATGGAAAGGATGAAAAGGGACTTGGCAAGGTTGGAGAAATGGTCAGAAGTATGGCAGCTAGGATTCAATGCAAAGAAGTGCAAAATAATGCACCTGGAAACAAGAACCCAGGGGAAGAGAATACACAATGGGTAGGAGGTAGTAACAACAACAAAAAAGGAAAGGTACCTGGGGTAATCATATCAGATGACCTTAAGGTTAGCAAGCAATGTGAGAAGGCAGTAGGGAGGGCTGGGGTATACTGGGATGTATAGGGAGAGGCATCAGCAGCAGAAAACAGGAAGTTGTTATCCCTCTGTACAGACAGTTGGTGAGACCCCATCTGAGTACTGTGTCCAGTTCTGGAGACCCCATCTCCGCAAGAACATAGACAGGATAGAGGTAGTCTAGAGGAGGCAACTAAAATGGTGCAGGGTCTGCAAGAGAAGCCGATGAGGAGAGACTAAAGGAGCTTAATATGTATACCCTTGAGGAAAGAAGGAGAGGGGGACATGATAGAAACTTTAAGTACCTCAGTGGAATCAACAAAGTCCAAGAGGGTAGCATCTTTCAGAAAAGAGACTTGCAAGAACAAGCGGACACAATTGAAAGATAGAAATAGGGATAGATAGGAAATGGGCAGACTAGATGGGCCAAGTGGTCCTTATCTGCCATCAAAGTCTTTGTTTCTATGTTAGGTGCATGGTTGAAAAATAGGACACAGGGATGGCAGGGTCCACCATTGGGATACACTTGGCAGGCACTGGAATGGTATGCCAGTTACAGAGGTGGGATTTGTGATGTGAGACAGCCAGTTCTGAGTGCTGTATCATTTTATATAAAATGTATTACTGAATGTCTCTGCTGAAAATCTAATGCTCTAGAGTGACCTCACCCCATGAGTTTTCAGCTGAAAGATGAAAGCCATGGGAAAATGCTGACAGCATGTGAGTTCACACACACTCAGTTTTAGATACTATGGCCCAGATATTCAAAAGAAGTTGAACCATACGTAATAAGGTTGTACCTGCGCAAAGTCCGAGTGCACCATTCTGCGATATTCAGCAGGAGGCAGTTAGCGCCGAAATCATGCTGAGCAACAGCAATGATAATGAAGGCATGCGAACTGAAGGGGAGGAACCATGCATGAATGGTGCAGTGCGATATTCAACCACTTGTGCCATGCGCAATAGGGGAGCAAGTGAAAATTGTGCCATAGCAGAAATGAGCCAAAATAAAAAGGAGCAAGGGAGAGGTGCAAGAACACTACAGGAAGCCACATGTGTCAGAAGCAGAGGCAGACAGACAGGGCAGGAGGCACAAACAGGGCAGGCCAGGAAAGGGCAGTCAGAACAGCCAGACACAGGGAAGGTGTGGGAGCACACAGCACAGAGGCCAGCACAGACAGGTGTACCCGGTGCAGGAGGTAGCAGCCAGGACAGCGGGGGACTACAGCAACAGCTGCGGGGGGTGAACACAAGCCAGGGACATGGCCAGTGCCACCTTCCACATGGAGGCCGCAATGAGGGGTGAGAAGGTGGGCAGCAGGGGCATGGCCATGGAAGGGCCTGTTGGCAGTAGCACCCCAACAGGCAGTACTGAGCCTACATTAGTTTTGAGCTGTACACTTATACTGAGATTGTGGGCTGGTACCACCTGAATAGGGCAATTCTGAGGTGGCTCTGTGAGCTGTGCAGTGATGTGATGCAGGCACCCACACGACAGAGCCATGTCCTGTCAGTGGAGCCTAAGCCTGCATGTGCTTGCTTGCCATGGGTACCTTCCAGAGACCAAGTGGGGACACCACAGGCATAACCCAAATCAGTCACGCCATGCCACCTCACCCAATTCCTCAGTGCACTGCTGCCACATGCTGTGGAGTACATCCATTCCAGCACAGCGGGCGGAGCGAACAGCAAACATACAGGAGTTCCACAGGGTAGCATGTATGCCTGGCATGCTAGGGGCAATAGACTGCACCCATGTGGCCATACACACACCACCTGGCCCTGGCAATGAGACATCAATCGCAAGGGGCTATGCCAGCATCAACTGCCAGTGGTGTGTGATGCCAGGGGCGCATCATCAATGCCTGTGCCATGCACCCAGGGGGAGCACATGATTCTTTCATCTGGCACCAGTCAGCTCTGTGCCACAGATTTGAGAGTGGGGACATCCCCACTGGCCACCTAGTGGGTGAGTATGCAAACCACATGGAAAATCATAGAGCCTGGGGGCATGGCCAGAGGTGGCATGGGTAGTGGCCTACATGGCCTGGGGCAGGCGATGCTGATCACAAACTAACCTCCACCCTCTACACACAGGTGACAGTGGATACCACTCTGTCCCTGGCTGCTCACACCCTACCGGGCGGCCCACGACCCCACAGCAGCAACGCCACAATGAGGCACACGCCACCACATGTAATGTCATCGAGTGGGTGTTCGGGATGCTGAAGGCATGTTTCGTTGCCTGGACACCTCTGGCGGTGCCCTACAGTACAGCCCCTCAAAGGCCTGCAGGATATTCCTGGCCTGTTGCATCCTGCACACTGGTTAATGACTGTGGATAGCCGTGACAGGTCAAAGAGGGGACAGCGATGGGGACGGCGGGGATGCCGGTGATGATGGTGATGGACAGGCCCCTTGGCCGACGGGACTGCTGACTGCTCTGGCTGGCACACCTGCACGGGACACCATCATGGAGGAGCACTTCAGCCAACCCAGGTAAGCCATGGGGCCATGTGCAACCACCAGTGGCCAAGGCACAACCCACAAACATGCATGGACACACCCAGGGTGCATGCCATCAAGGGAAGTGGCAGGGCACAGAAGCACACACAACCATGGATGGGTGAGGATCAACATGCCACACAGAGACACACACACACTCTCACACACAATGCATCAAACGTGCACAAGGGGCAGAATGCACACTGACCCAGACGCACACCCTAGCAACACACATGTCCACAGGCCACCATACCCACTACCTGTCCAGTGTGCATGTGTCAGATGCTGAGCACCATTGCACATTGGTGTGCAACACAATGCAGACATCATCATGCGCATGCAACGCGGACAGCAACTGGGAGGTGTGTGGTGGACTGTGGGTCGCTGCAGGGCCGGGTACCCACCCGCACTGCCCACTGAAACACACAATGCACACAGGGCAGCACCAGACAGTAGCCACGCTGGGAGACAGGTCAGTCACCCGGCTGCGGATGTGTGGGCGCCCTGCCGAGATCTGCCAGCACTGACAGGCTGACCACTGGCCTCATGGGGTGGCACCGATGGTCCCCATGGGTTCCACTGTGTGAACGCGACCGTGCTCGCACAGGGGTCTGCAGCACACCGAACATGCCTGCATCAGGAGTGCTCTGGATGCCCACAGCTGAACCCAGCATCGACAGGGTGGAGTCACACAATGCCAGGAATGGGGTGGATAGTGCACTGCATGGTTTCCGCGGTGCATGGGCACCTGACTGTGTGCCCATTGTGGTCATGACAGCAATGAATGCCTGTGCATGCCTGTCAATGACAGCGGTCACATCCTCCCTCAAGCGGTCCATCCCTGCCAGGATCAGTGGGTGTCCCTGCGCGATGCTCCTCTGCCCACTCCAGAGCCACACGCAGTGCATCCACGGACATCGCAAGCTGCATCTGCTGCTGGACTGATGCTTGCAGTAGGTGGGTGCTCGCCCAAGAGGTCATCAGCTTCCTTAGCATCCTGTCCTCAGGGTGTGCACAGCCCCAATGATCAGCACCCTTGAGGGTGGGTGCTGTGCACCAGGACCAGGTCTGGGCATGTCCACAGGTGGTGCACAGATGCCGCCACTGAACTCTGTACCCCAAAGCCCACTGGGTGACTGCTGATGCTGCCTCTGGCTGCCACTCCCCAGGGCTCAGTGGTGCCGCCGCAGTGGCTGCAACAGTCCCACTGTCCTGAACAGACACCAGTGCTGCCCCACTGGTGCTGACAGGCACAGCCTGGGACTGTGTTGAGATGCAGGCCTCCATGGTGGCACCACCCATGGCCATGGGCGTGAATTGCCCTGCTGTGTGGCCATCCCATGGCACACCCGTGTCACTGCTCAGACGGTCGTGGTCATCATCACTGGTGATGGACTCTGCACCGCCACAGCCACAGCGTGCTGGCATCCGTGGATGACAGCATGCTCGACACAGGCAGGGCTTCCTCCACACCTGTTACAATGACATCAGTGTGGACAGCCAGGCGGCCCCTGTTGCAATGATCCATATACCTGTGGAGGTGGAAGGTCCCTCCTCTGACTCCAGCTGACTGTCCACAGTGGACAGGCCCACCACCACCACCACTGACCCATGCAGACTCTCAGGATCTGTAAGGAAAGCAAAGTCACGTTACTGCATGTGACCTACCCTGCCCCCCACAGACAGACCATGACTTTACCATGCAGTGATGGGCCACCACCGCCTGGAAGCCACCACCTGGAACGCCCTCAATGGCACTGCGCTGCATGCTTCCAGCAAGCCTCTCCTCCTCTGTGGTCAGCTGTACCACCTCCAGCTGTCCCACACCTCTGCATGTACGTGCTGCCCTGATGGCAGCCACCTTCTCCTTGCCTTCCTCCTGTCCATGCCCATCTTTTCTTAAACTCCTGCACGGAGCACTGGTGGCTGCCATGCAGGATCATGGCACATGCCACCTTCTACCATGCAGCAGCATGGGCTTGAGGGGTTCCCGCTGTCCACTGAGAAGTGGCTCCTGATCCAGGTAGGCCTCGAACAGGGCCTCAGTTTCAGCCTTTGTAAAGTTCGGCCTCCTCCTCCTCCCACCACTGTTTTCCTCCTCTCCAACAACCTGCTTGGTCATTATGTAGCCTATAAGAATGGCAGTTGTTACCTGTGACTGTACAGTCCCATGCATGTCCCTGAATCCACAGTCCACACCCCAAACAGCATGCAACTCACCAATAAACTGCAGTAACCGACTATGGCCACTGCAGCACATTGTCACACTTTATAGCACAATCCATGCAAATGAGGTGAGGAGCAACTGTAAGTAGATACAAATTGCAGTGCTGCACCATTGAATGGCTGATTATATGATTTGCATATGACGGCTGAATATCGCGCTGTTGTGCTTTGCGCAATTGTGTTGAATGTGCTGAGCCAATGGCGCAGTCCTGTGACATGTGTAGTACACTCACTGCACATGCCCGGGTTGCTGACCCAGGCGCCTGCCACACTGATGATGTGCTGTGCATGGTAGGCAATGCAGGGTATGGCCACCATTGTGCCAGTGGCGCTATAGCGATGGTCACTGCGTGGTACTGTGGCAATGGGCCATCATAGGCGCAATGGCCCAACTGCTCTGTAGTCCGTATGGCACTGGACACAGGCAGCCAATTGCGTAGCACGCATTGGCTTCCAATAGCACTGTGCATGGCCATGTGCCAGAGACCCTTGACCCTGTGCCCGACCTTTGCCTCCTAGGCGCCATGTGTCAGGCATGGTGCACTCTATCGCGCTGTTCAGTAACAGCATAATAGGGAATGGCAGTGCTGTACCACACAGCATCTGCACATGGGAGCTGTGCTGCAGAGTGTCATATTGCCTACTATAGCTGCAAGGATGGCATGCAGATGGGCAGCGAGTGGACAGCCATTGAGTTTGCAAATCTGGTGGCATTATTGAGCCACACCATGGGCCTCTTCGGGAGGCTTCCTGGACAGGCCAGGACCCAGGTGTAGCAGGAGGTGGCCACTGCCCTGAAGAGGCCACTGGATGGGAGGAGACAGAGCAGTGCAGGCACTGCTATGGTGACTCTGGAGGAGGAGCCAGAGCTACTGGCATGACTGCAGACACATGCCAGGAGGGGCATGGTGCCACATCCAGGTAGAGGTTCCATCAACACACTTTATCATCCTTATGGGTCACAGTGTTGTATGTGTCCAGCACATGGGGAGGGACCGTATGGGGTTGGCTGTGGCGGTGTTCACAGGGTGTGGGATGGGTGGGTCTGGCTGGGTGGGAGGGCACACACCTTGGGGCAGGGGACTTTGCTTCAGGATTGTACTGATGTTCTTTTCTCCTTTTTCCCCACAGGCCCAGACAAACTCCACAGGTTGCAGGATGAGCGGTGGAGGGGGAGGACAGTGCAGCCAGGCGGGCAGGGCCATCACCGCCCACCTGAGCGCCTGATGAGGGTGAGTGCCATACATCTATGATTACTATTGCATGCTGTGTGACAGGGTGGGCAGTGGGGCATGGCCACCATTCATCGACACCACTGCCATGCACGCAACTTGTTACAGTTAACACTGTCCAGTGGCAATGCATGTCTGGTGTGCATCAATGGTGGCTCATGCATGCACCAGGTGCTTGGCGGTGCCACTGCCTTTGCATCACATAGCCATGTCACTAAACGGCCACTGTGGTGCTTTTCATGACTTGGCGGTGGGTGTGTGCAGCATTCCACATGGCTGTATGTGCCTGGGTGGGCAGCTCCTGTGGACATGATCACTCGGGTGGTCACACACCATCACAGTGGTATGTCCCATGGCCTATGCCATGCACAGTGGGCAGGCTGTATGGGGTTGTGCATTCACACCTATTGACTGTGCTCCTTGTCCCAGGTACCCACCATCTCAGGAACATATGGGATGCCATGCAGGAGATCCTACTGCTGGCCCGGGAATCCCTGGACATACTCAGGAGACTGGACATGCGAGGGTACTGAGGGAAGCACAGAGGCCGGAGGTCATGAAGTCCTAAACTGCAGTCCCGCTAGGAATCCTCAGTCCCTGACTTCCCTACCCCTGGACCCACCTCACACCTCTCCTATCCTTCCCATTTGCCCACCCCTGCCCCTACCCACCCCACCTTGTTTGTGCCCCAAGCTTGTATATAGTTTTTATTCTTGTACATAGTTGACTATTATATTTTCCAATACATTTGATTGATTTGAATATTGTGGTGATCTCTGATTTGCAGTGGGCTATAGGTGCTCAGCTGCAGTGGTGTGCATGGCGTCAGGGGTGGTGCAGTCATGGGTATGTGTGTGTCTGTGTGGAGATGACTATGGTGTGGGGTAGCTATCAGTCAGTGTCTGTGGTGTGAGTGTTGTTCCCTGTGCACTGGATGACTGTGTGCAGTGGTCCATGGTGCATGCTCTGTGTCCATGGTGTACCCATCGGCCCGTCCATGGCCTGTACAGCTGACACACATGCATGTCTGTGACCTGTACAGTCCGCTGGCATGTCAGTGGTGGCAGTCCCTGCAGGGCATCCACTCTACCCATCACTTTCTGGGTGGCCCTGTCACTGATGTGGTGCATACCTGGCTTGGGTGGCACTGTGGGCACCACAGTCATTGTCCCCTCCATGCTGTGCCTTGTGTGTGTTGCAGGGATGTGCCCCACTGTCTGTGACTTGTGCTCCAGGTGACTACTGGTGGTGTCACGGGTCCACAGTGCCTGTGCAGGGTGGCTGGCACTCCAGTGCCATGGAGGCTGCTTGGGTTGTGTGTACAACACATGGGCCCACAATGGGGCTTGGCTGCCCCACCACTGTGTCCCTGTGTTGGTGTGCCCTTGGGTATGGGTGGTGTCTGTCCATACACTGTGTGGTATCCAGTGTGGTGCATGCTTCCACACACCACTGTGGGTGTCTGTGCTGGCTGTTGTGGCCAGTGGTGGGTCAGAGTGTGTCACTGGAATACAGTGCAGGGTGCTGTACCACTGGTGGTGGTGTCAAGGGCATGCCCTGTCCCGTGTGGGGTACCTCTTGTGCCGACACATGGTTGGTCTCTCATTAGTACCTCGGGGACTGTGCATGGTGGCAACGTGTCTGCCATTGTTGCATTGCCATGTGCTGCAAACCCACTGATGGGTGCTCATGGTGGGCTGCCTTGCATGGTTCTGTGGCGCACAGGGTTGCATTGACACAATGGGGGTGGTGGCATGCATGGGTTTCCTTCAGTGGTGGTCACTGCTCATGGAGGGTGTCTGGGGTCACGGTGCAGGGTGTGCTCTGTACTAGGGTGGATGATGTGGCACAGGGTGGTCTGCCCTCCTTGTGTGCCAGTCACAGCTTGTTGGTAGGTGTGCTGGGACGCCGTGGCCAGGCTGTGGGTTGGTTGCTGGTCTCCATGGCCAGTGGTTATTCCAGCCCTCCCTCAGTTGTGCAGTGCTTGGGGTGTGGGGACAATGTCAGTTCTGCTGTGTGTTCCTGTGCCCATCTGTGGCATGGGTGGTGGTCCTACCACCTGATTGTGCCATTACATTGCTCTGCAGCTGGGGACTCCCTGGTTGCGCTTATGGCACCTTCTGGACTGCTCAGCTGAACATCCCTTGTTGCGCTATGGCGCATCAGATCTGGTTCAGCTTCCCCTCTAATGCGCGGCGGCACAGGTGGTGCGGCGATTCAGTCATCCGCTGTAGGCGCAATTTGGCCTGCTCCATTTTTGAATATCGCATCTCTCTTGTGCATAGGCTAATAGACTTGCACTTACTCCTGCTATTGTGCACTTTTGGCGCGAGTTTGAATATCTGGGCCTATGTGTTACATGGCATACCAAAAGCTATTTACAGACTTGTTTAAGTTAATTTTGTTAAGAGGAAATCATAAAAAAGGTTAATGACGTTGAAGAGAACCCAGGCCTTTACACAGGGTTGCAAAGTTGTAAATGCTCCTGTGAAGCCTGTGTGAGGAGGATGCAGCATGGATCAAAAGAGATGTCATTTGAAACATATGTCATGCTGAAGATTGCAAAATTGATACTTTGAAAAGACTACTGTTTTTATTAGATATATTTTTAAATATAATCTGACAGAGGAGGAGCTAGCTGACCTCACACAAAAATGGATTGGGCAATACAGTTGTTTAAGGAATACTCTGTTTTACTACACAGAGACACACACTTTCACCTAGACTCTGACTAAGGAAAGATCTTTGGAGCACTTGTAAACAAGTATTTAGAAAAATTTCAAATCTAAGTACTGTAAGTAGGAATTTGCACTGCTCAGACCTGTTTTGTTTAAGTGATTGTATGTCTTGGGATATAAGAGTTCTGTATTTTGCATTGTACATATTTTTAACTATTTTAGTAAAATTCTTTTAGAACGTACTTGGCCTATTTTTGACATCTTATTAGTTGTAAGAAAAGTATATGGTTATTGCAGATACTAAACATAAGCTTGAATGGTGGTACCAAACTGGAAAGAGAAGTGTTTCAAATCTGAGGTCTTTATTAAAGTTTTTAAGGGTTCATCTCTGTATACCTGGTTAGGTGCCCGTTGGCAAAGATATCTGACCCCCGAAGACAGAAATATCTGAGCCTGTGCATTCGGTATGCTAGCAAGAGGTTAACAGTTTGAATCCTCTAGAACTTGAGACCACAGGTTGATCCGATTCACAAAACAGACAAGTGGGTTACCTTGTTCTGTTAAACTGCTCACAAGACTGCACTCAGAGGTTGGCACTTTGGAAGTAGAGGGCCTGACCTACTGAGTAGGTTTGTGACAGATTGGTTGGCAGTGGTGGCATAATTTTGGTATCACAAGATTTATTGTTCTGTGTCAACTGAGAGTGTAAGCTCTCTTACAAAGAAAGAAAAGACAAAGTTTTATTTTAAAAGGAAACAGAACTATATATCACTTGGTGTACAGTCAAGTTCCTATCCATTTTTTTTTTCTAAAGTGCAGTCAGAGTAGCAGTAGCCAGGAAAGATGTCTTCCAACTACAGCAGGCACACTGTAGATTACTTAAGGCAGTTGTGTGGGGACAGAGGAGTCCGTTCAAGGTGAAAGCAAGCAAGCAGAGCCTTGTAGATGCCCTGATGGTAGCAGATACCCAGAGCAGCAAGTCACCAACCATGACTGGAAAGGACCAAACCTCAAGCGTGGAAGGGCTAGCAGCCAGTAAGGGGTCCAGAGCCAATGAGGAGAACAGCAGAGCCACTGTCAGTGAAGGGCTACAGCAGCAGGGGAAGGTCACCAGTATCCTGAATCCAGAGGTACTCAGGCTGCAAATTGAGCTGTGCAGGATGGAACTGGAGCAGATCAAGAACAGAGGGAGGCAAACTGTGAGGAGCATGAGTGCCAGCAAGCTGCAGAGGAGAAAGAGAGCAAGAACACAGAGAGGCAGAGGAGAAGAGAGGAGCACCAGTGGCAACATGAACTGGAGAAGTTACTACCCGACCAGCAGCACCAGAGCAGGTAAGTGGCTTGGGTTTAACTGGGACTGCAGGACTGGGTTACAAATTGAACTCCAAATTAATAGCCGAGTTTAAAGAAGGGAGGACATGGATGCTTTTTAAATTTTTTTGAAAAGTTTGTATTCAGGCTAAAATTCCTAGAGAGTCCTGGAGCTCCAGCTAGCCCGCTACTACCGGGAAAGCTGGGATGCATTGGTCAAATGGACAATGAGGACAGTGATGATTACAGCAAGTTAAAATCTGCACTGTTAAAAAGCTTGAATTAAGTGCTGAATCATACACAGCTAAATTCTGTAAGCTCAGGAGAAGCCCTGATATGGGCTACGGGAGTTAGCCACGAAACAACGCCAGTTTTTAAAACGTTGGTGGAAGGAATTGAGGCAAACTCTGTTGATAAAATTGAAAATGTGGTTTTATTAGAACAGTTTTATTGGGCATGCCCAGCAGAGCTAAAAACCTGGCTAGAGGACCGAGATCTAAAACAGTGCAAGAGGCTGCTGAACTCTCAGACCGCTATGCCAAGAGTAGACCTGCTCTGAGAGCAAATGGGGCAGGCATGGCAGTGCAGAAGGAAAGCGCACCTTCAGGGCAGCTAAAACCCCACTGCCCCATCGAAACCACGTTAGCCCAGGTTTCAGAGAAAAGATTTCTCTGAAGTAAGAAATGCATGTTGGCTGTGTAAAGAAACTGGTCACATTGCCAGACAGTGTCCCAAAAAGGCAAGCTATAATACACAACAGGGTGCTAGAAAAGAAGTAGGTTGTTTGTGTGTCCCTGGAAGCATGCCAGTGAACATGAGGGAACACATGCACCCAGTCATGGTGAATGTGTACAGACGAGGGGTTAAGGGACACGGGCATCCTGACCTTGGTAAAGGGGATCTGGTACAGCCTGGTCAGCTTATACCCAATAAAAACGTCACTGTACAGGACTTTGAGTGAAGAGAAAACATTGTCACTGGTTAGTGTTTTCTGGACTGGGTGAAACAGGGGAACTGTGCAACAGGTGGCTGTAGTCAAAACATTAGCAGTGGATGTGATCCTGGTAACAATCTCCATCCGGGATGGTATGCAGTTACCCATAGCCAAGCGGCAGGGAAAATTGTGGTTCCTTAACCCCACAGAAGCCATTGTGGAAACCACTGAGAAGCTGGTTCCCAGCCTGTGTCTCCTGATATGGAGACTGATAAAAAGGGGGTAGAAATTTCCCAGCAGCAGTGACCACAAAGCTACGGAAGGTTACTGATAAGAGGGAGGGTGACCAATTGTCAGAGGGTTGGGATTGACAGTGGTCCTGAGGGCCCTGATGCTAGTGCTAGGACCCTAGTTTAGCTACTGAAGGGACCTGTCCCATACCTTGGGAATGTGTGAGAGGTTTGCAGCTGCTCAGAGGGGTGACCGTAGTTTAGAGAGGCTGAGGCTTGGTAGACTCTGACGGAGCACAGGGAGGTGACATCCGGCTATAAGGTTTATTGGGAAAATGGACTTATGTATATTCAGGCAGTATAGACAGAGGAGGGATGCTAGGCAGGCAGCTTGTTGTTCCCCAGGGGTATTGTGAGCAGTTGCTCAAAATTGCATATGATATTCCCTTGTCTGGTCATCTGGGAATCGTGACGTGCTATGCAGTGGTTAGCCCAGAATTTCTACTGGCCTAACTTCACCCAGCAGGTGAAGGAGTATTGCAGGTCTGTCACTGGTGCCAAGAAATAGGGAAGGCAGGCAAGAAAACCAAGCCCCTGATCCCTGCCCATAGTGGAGGAGCCATTCCAAAGGGAGGAATGGATATTGTGGGCCTTTAAATACCCCCAACTCCTCAGGGAAGAGATTCATCCTGACTGTGGTGGATTATGCCACCTGGTACCCAGAGGCAGTCGCCCTATCCTTACTGAGGACAGACAAAATGGCAGATGCCTTACTTGGGATTTTCTCCGTGTTAGGTTTTACGCAGGAGGTAATCACTGATCAAGGGGTTCCTTCATGCTGGACCTGATGAAATGTTTATGGGAGACATGTGGGTAGTGCAGAGATGCATGACATTGTATCACCCACAAGCCAATGGACTTGTGGAACGATTCAATGGTACCTGAAGTCAATGCTAGGCATTTGCTGAACAGCATGGGAGGGACTGGGAGAAATACCTTCCCACCTGTTGTTTGCATACAGGAGGTGCCCCAAGAGTCAACAGGATTTTGCCCTTCAAACTCTTATATGGACGCTGGCACGTGGGCCCCTAGGCTTGATCTGGGAGGACTGGGAAGGCAAGCACGCCACCCATGGAACTCCCATTGTGGATTACGCCTTAGGTTTAGGAAAGGCTGAAGGAGCTTATGGGGACAGCCCAGAGCAACCTAGCAGCTACCCAACAGAAACAAAAAGTGTGGTACGACCACAGAGCCAGAGCCCACTCATACACAGGGTCAGGAAGTCATGGTCCTTATTCGATCCTGAAAGACAAGCTGCAAGTTGAATGAGCAGGACCGTATAAAATGGTTAGAAAGGTAAATGACATGAACTACATTGTGGAGTTACCTGACAGAAGACAGACAGAAAGGATGTACCATGTCAACAATGATGAAGCCATATGCAAATAGGGCTGACATGGTGTTTGTGGGTGTGTAGTCAATGGGAGGGGATGGCCAAGGAGACCCTTCTGGATTTGCTGGAGGAAAGTAAGCAGGAGTCCCCTGTGGAGGTAGTAAAATTGTCCCACTAGCCAGCCCGGACCAGGTCCAGAAAGAAAGGGAGATTTTAGCAGACTTTGCCCTTGTTTATCACCAAGCCTGGACTAACCCCTTAGCAACACAATGATGGATACAGGGACACAGACGCCTATATGGTGGACAGCATATTGGGTGTCAAAGGCTATCCAAAAGGACATTAGGAGGGAAGTGGAAGAGATGCTGGATTTAGGGTAATCCAGAGATCCCACAGTCCCTGGGCCTCCCCATAGTCCTTGTGCCCAAGCCAGATGGCTTAATTTGTTTCTGTGTGGACTATCATGAACTGAATGCAGTCATGAAGGCCGACACTCACCCGATGCCCGGACGGATGAACTCCTGGACAAGTTGGGAGAGGCAACCTACCTTACGACTATTGACCTGACCAAGGGGTATTGGCAGGTATAATTGACAGACCGAGCTAGAGAGGTCGGCCTTCATCATCCGATAGGCTTATTTGAGTTTAAAGTAATGCCTTTCGAATGAAGAATGCCCCTGCCACTTTCCAAAGGTTGGGGAACCAGGTGTTAAATGGTGTTGAGGAGTACGCCTGATGCATCTGGATGACATTGCCATCTTTAGTACCAGCTGACAGGAACACCTATCCCACCTTAGGAAAGTGCTGGACAATATACAGAGGGCCGGGCTCACTATCAACCGAGAAGTGCCATGTGGCCATGGGAGAAGTGGCATACTGGCATGTGGTAGGTTGAGGACAGCCCGTCCTAACCAAATAAAGAAAGATGTGATCCAGGCATGGCCAGGCCAGAAACCCAGAAGCAGGTCAGGAGCTTAGGAACAGCAGGGTGCTACAGGAAATGTGTACCCAATTACAGTGACCTGGCTGCCCCTATCTGATCTGACAAAGAAAAGATGCCAAAGAAAATTACTTGGGGCCCAGCCTGTGAGGAAGCCTTTACCAAACTAAAGGAGGCACTGTGCAGTACTCCTGTTTTGAAAGTCCTGACTATGGCAAAACCTTATAGTTCAGATGGACGCCAGACGCAGTATAAGGCAGTACTGAGCCAGATGTCCAGCCAAGGATAGATCACCCAGTAGTGTACCTGAGCAGGAAGCTGCTCCCAGGAGTAAGCGATCCATGGTGGAAAAGGAGTATCTTGCCACAGTGTGGCCCTAAAGAAATTAGAGCCATACTTGTATGGGCAGCATTTTGTGGTGCAGACTGACAACAACCCCTGATTTGGCTGACTAGATGGGGAAAATCATGACAGACTATTAAAATGGAGTCTTGCTTTGCAAGGTATGATCTAAAATCATACATAGGGCTGGAGCGAAGAACCAGAGCTCAGATGGGCTGTCTAGGGTCTATGAGTAGTGAACTGATTTGGGAAGCTCATCCTATGTATGGGCCAGATCCCCAAATTCAGACTTGTGGGAGGAATTGTGATGTAGACGGCCAGTTCTGAGTGCTGTATCATTTTTTAAACATTAAATGTATTACTGAATGTCTCTGCTGAAAATCTGATGCTCTAGAGTGACCTCACCCCCAGATTTCAGCTGAAGGATGCAAGCCATGGGAAAATGCTGACAGCATGTGAGTTTACACACTCAGTTTTTAGATACTCTGTGTTACATGGCAGACCAGAAGCTAATTACAGACTTGTTTAAGTTAATTTTGTTAAGATAGAAATCATAAAAAGGTTTATGACATTGAAGAGAAACCCAGGTTTTACACAGGGTGCGGTTGTAAATGATCCTGTGAAGCCTGTGTAAGGGAGGATGCAGCATGGATCAAAAGAGATGTCATTTGAAACATGAGTCATGCTGAAGATTGCAAAATTGATACTTTGAAAAGACTACTGTTTTTATTAGATATATTTTAAATATAATCTGACAGAGAAGGAGCTAGCTGACCTCACACAAAAATGGGTTGGCCAATGCAATTGTTTAAGGAATATTCTGTTTTACTACACAGAGACACACACTTTTACCTAGACTCTGACTAAGGAAAGATCTTGGAGCACTTGTAAACAAGTATTTAGAAAGATAAATATAAGAAAAATAGCAGGACAAGAGGACACAGCATGAGATTAGAGGAGGCCGATTAAGGGGAAATGTGAGAATTCTTTTTCACAGAAAGGGTGGTGGATGCATGGAATGGCTTACCACAAGAAGTGGTGGCTATGAATACAGTGCAGGGCTTCAAACAGGCATGGGATAGGCATAAAGGAGCAATACAAATGACTATGAATAGATAGGTCACTGACAGAGCAAAGGCCGATGGCACATTTATAAGGTAGAAAAGAAATGGGCAGACTGGATGGGCCTTCGGTCCTTATCTGTACATCAACTTCTATGTTTCTATGTTTCTATTTCAAATCTAAGTACTGTAAATAGAATTTGCACTGTTTAAACCGGTTTTGTTTAAGTGATTGTATGTCTTGGGGTATAAGAGTTCTGTATTTTGCATTGTACATATTTTTAACTAGTTTAGTAAAATTCTTTTAGAACTTACTTGGTCTGTTTTGACTTCTTTTAGTTGTAAGAAAAGTATATTGTTGTTGCAGATACTAAACATAAGTTTGAATGGTGGTACCAAACTGGAAAGAGAAGTGTTTCAATTCTGAGGTCTTTATTAAATTTTTAGGGTTCATTTCTGTATACCTGGTTAGGTGCCCATAGGCAAAGATATCTGGCCCCCTGAAGACAGAAATATCTGAGCCTGTGCATTGGGCACGCTTAGCAAAAGGTTAACAGTTTGAATCCTCCAGAACTAGAGACCACAGGTTGATCTGAACTCACAAAATGGACAAGAGGGTTACCTTGTTCTGTCAAACTGTTCACAAGACTGCACTCAGAGGTTGGCACTTTGGGACTAGTGGGCCTGACCTGCTGAGTGGGTTTGTGACAGGGTTTACCCACCAGGGCCCCGGCGGGTGACTTAGAATGCAGGGCCAGCAGGTGGACAGGCACAGGCCTATTTGTGGGGACCGTTGCTCAAGCTACTGGAAATCTAAACACGTGTGCTTCAGCATATGAAGCCAGGTTGTTCATGGCCATTTTCTTAGTCATGCAAATGGAGCATTTCACATAAGTGAGGTTTTGGTGAAGGGAAGTGGGATACTGGGGAGGCCTGCTGGAGCAGGATGTGTCATTGTCAACTGGGACAGCCACTATTTGGCTCAGGTGGTCCAAGACAGATCAGGCGGTAAAGGGATCAAGGTAGAACTACACCAAGGGAAGATAACAGAAGAGGGTGGTGGATGCCATCAAGGCCTATGGATCCGCCAGACCACGGGGAGCTGTTTTTTTCAGGCATGGTAAGGGGACCTAACCACTGCCTGACAAATCTAGTGGTTCTGAAGAAGGAAGTGTTATAGTAGAACCCCAGGGATTGCATCTCACTCTTAGGATTGGGGCGCTTCAGAGCTGGCTAGGCTGGGGAAGCCCTCTGATTTGCAAAAGGTGGGGAGATGGACTTCCCAGTCATACAAGAGATATGTGAGACAGTGAGTTTAACCAAACTCTTTTCATGTTTTGCAGAGGACGGACAGCAGCAGGTGGTATGGATTGTTGGACATTCATTTGTTCATTGTGTGGAACTCTGGGCAGTGACCACAGCAGGGGGCCAGCAATTGGGAGAGGATCCAGACAAGACGCTGATCAACTGGCATGGGAGATGAGGACATCAATGGTGGCAGCTGTTGCCTTTATTAAATGACAGACGAGTGTTTGGCTGACTTCAGACCTGATCAGCAGTCACGCAGGGGAAACGACCTGGGGAATATCCTTGGGTGGCTCTGGTTCTTACAATACTGAGGACATGGAAGTCATAAAATCATGGTGGCTGCATGTGAAACTAGGGTGGCTCAGAAATCATCCCAAGAGGTGCTGGAGACAGGCAAAGGCTGTGCTGGCAGTGGAAAGGGCCAGAAAATGGGTTAACAGAAAGATGGCGGAATGGGCCAGGAGAGTTGGGGTTGTACAAGAAGCATGAATTGATTATCTACGACACACCGGGATGTACCAGGCTGACAGAGTTCACATGTTGGTTGTCAGCAACACCGCCCACAATGGGGCCATTAGGGAGGCTATTGAGTTATGGAGGGGTGGGAAGGTATTTGCTAGTTTTCAGTGGGGGCCCAGAGGCTGGACGGGGATGGCCTATGGGCTAGTGGAAAAAGGAGGGCCAGCTGGAAGGAGGTATGGCAGGGCATGGGAGGGCTCCTCTTGGGGTAATCACCTCAGAGAGACAGGGCTGGGGATCAGGTGGGACACTTGAACCCAGAAAACATGGTTGCAGTGAAGAGGCATTGGGTCATTACACCCAAGCCAAGAAGATGTGAATATCATGTATTACTATGAAAGTTGTTAATATGTAAAGGGAACCCCAAAAGTATGATGTAAGAAATGGTTTGTAATGATGGTATTTGGAAATGAGTTATGTAAAAGAAAATCTACCCAATAAAGTTCAGTTGTTGAACCAAAGCCTGTGTGGGTGTAGATGATTTCAGGGGGACAAATGACAAGGAGGTTGCCCTATTAAAGGGCATCCTAGGTTGTCATTGGCACCCTGGGATCAGCAGTCAGTCTGTAAATGGTGGCAGAGAGGGGAGAGGGGCTAGGGATTAAGCAGGGGATGATGTCACAGAGGATGAGGTCACAGGTGTGGGCAGGGATTAGGGTGATTGACAGGCAACACTATTGGCAGAGGGAAAGCAGGGAAGGGACCAAATGGGGGTAGAAAAGGGGCTGCAGGGAGGAGGGAATCCTTCTCCTCCTTCAGCTGATCAATGACATTCCCACCCATCCAACCGATTTGTAGATATCTGAAGGATATATGGGTTGCCAGGCGAGGTCAATGGGGACAATAAGTGTCAAAGAAAATGGATTGCTGGTGAAGAGCAACAGGGGACAAAGTGAAGGAAAAAGGGAGGGGCAGCTGGAAGATGGTATGGCAGGGTAGGGAGTGCTCCTGAACCAAAAAACATGGGTGTGGTGAAGAGGCATCGGGTCATTACACCTGAGCCAAGAAGATGTGAATATCATGTATTGCTATGAAAGTTGTGAATATGTAAATAAAGGGCAACCCCAAAAGTATGATGTAAGAAATGGTTTGTGGTGATGGTATTAGGAAATGAGCGATGTAAAAGAAAATCTACCCAATAAAGTTCAGTTGTTGAATCAAAGCATCTGTGGGTGTGGATGATTTTGGGGGAGTCCAAATGACAACCAAAAATACATACTTTAGGTGTAAAACATCATAATTCTATATGTTATGCAATGCCAAAATGATTTAGAGCCTAGTTTGGTAAATTAATATTCTAAGTATTGATTTTACATTAGTTTTTAAGTGTTTTAGAGACCATATACCACTATTCTTTGCAGTAAAATGTTGATATAAAGGACTCAGTTCTCAAGAGGACTTAGTTTACTTAAGCTACAGCAAACAGCAGCTTATGCTGAAGCCTAGTGAGCCAGGCATGCTGCACCAGATTCTGGTACAGGTGAGGTCCTGGCCTAAAGTCCCCACACTGCGGCAACCTCCTCTGTGACAAACACATGGTGCATGGGAGGGCTTACCACAGGCTCCCTGCAGCAAAGGCTAGTGCTCACCCCATCCCGATCCATGGTAAATAAAAAACTTTCCCTGGTGGTCTAGTGGCCCCTCCCAATCCCTGATGTTGCCCTATGTTGCTCATAATATTTACTAAATATAACCCCAGTTCTGGTGATCTGGTGGCTCCCTCCCGATCCTTGATGTCACCATAATCATAATTAAGACAAACCCCTTCCCTGGTAGCTTATTGGACCTCCACCCCAGCAGGTAATGCTCACCATCCTGCTCCTCCACCCGAAACACAGCCAGCAATCAGCACAGCCCACCTCTCAACTCCGTGGCCAGCCATTGACTGAACTGTCACTGAGCAGCATACTGTACAGTGGACACACTCATTGACTGACAGTCAGTCAGTAAGTATGTTCACTATATAGTATGCACAAATATTATGGATGACATCAGGGATCAGGATGGGGGCCACTAGACCATCAGGGTGGGGTTATTTTTAATAAACCTTATGGACAACATTGGGATCAGAGATGGTGCCACTAGACCACCAGAATAGGGGTTATTTTTAGTAACTATTACCAGTGACTTGAGGGCTGGGAGGTGACCACAGCACATTGCTACAAACAGGTCAACTCTCCTGAGGAAAATGTTCTAAGTACCCTTAGACCAGTCCTGGCTGTTCCAAGGGTACATAGAATTTCTCCTCTGGGAGAGTTCTGAGAATCCCACTTTCAGGGTTGAGGCAGCTTGTGTCTGCCACATGCTCCCTAGCACCATGTTGCAGCCCATTTTGGGCATACAGGCAGTGCAAGCCCTGTTTGGGGCAGGCAGCTTATGGTTGACACAGGCTGCCATTCAAAATCACTCCTGGTGCATCATTTGGTCCAAGAGGCAATTTGTACCATTCATTATGGTGCAAGCCCCTTGTGCTGCACCAGGAACTTTGAGAATCGAGCCCAAAGAATTTGTGATGTGAAACTGAAAATTAATAGCAATTTTTAAAAATCACTAATATTTACTAAACCGATTTTAGACTTTGTACAACTCTAAGCTTTTTGCAAAAATTAAAATTTCATAGATTTTTTTTTTTATTATTTAAACATTTGGTAACTGGGAAAGGCATGCAGAGCTGAGGCTCATTTCTAGGTGCAACCCAGTAAGGAATTAATGATACAGATCACTAAAATGTTTATGTAAAACACCTGTATTTATACGGTAAATTATAACTATTTGGTATTTTCTAACTTGATGAAAAATCAACACTGCATTTATTAATTATTACTAACATCATAACTGACTCAAAACCCTTTGGCAGCAAGAATATGAAATTTACAAACACTGGCAGAGTAAGGATTGAAACCCTAGATCTGGGAGGGCCTGTCAGCCAATACTGTGTATTGCTATCATGTATCATGCACACACTTGACTGATGCCTGCCTGCCTGTTTTCTAATCCTGATGGTTTGACATGCCATGTAGTAAGGATTAGCCGATGCCGAATTTGCATTTGGTGAGTGTGCCAAAATATGGCTTTTGGACATCGGCAAAGCGGTCTGAAGAAAGTCAGTTCCTTTAGCATTTCAATACTGTCATCATGATGCAACACTTTTTATGGGAACACACCTAGGATGTCCAGGTTCTTGGCAAACAAACGAATCAGCAATACTAGAGATTGAGAACTCCTCATACTTTGCACATTTCAGTGCGTTTCTACAGGTATCTCTCTCTGCAAGGGAAGGACATGGCTACTGAAGGAGAATCATGTAAAGAAGACTGACTTTTATGTAAAACTTTCAAAATCATTATAAAATCATACATTGTCATTCCAGTTAGTTTCACGACACTGAAATGTAGTTTCAGGCAGGCAGGCTAGTGGAATTGTGCTGCAGTGAAGAAGAGGTGCTGATGGTGTAGGACACAGCAGTCACTATGCATTTTATTTTGACTTTCTTGTTTTGCTCCCTGCAGCAGGAGTAGGACAGAGTGAATTTAGTAGATTGGAAAAGGTGAAAGGAATTTGATGGATTCTTTTAATAAATAATTTGACTGCTGGAAGTGTGGGGTTCAGAAATCACTATTTTTTATTTCTTTTTTGCCCATCTATGAGTGAAAAGTATATGAAGGAAGCTGCTGAAGTGAGACATGAGGTCTCTTTAAGGGAGAGGTTTAGTGTTTCACTGGGTGATGTGACAGGCTTCTTTGTGTTGGGGTGATGGTGTCTGATATTGAGGATGTAGAAATTGTGAGGAAAAGAACTTTAGAAGAAAGGGATGCAGGACGGAGGAAAGGAGCAGAAATGTTTTTATCATGCCAGTTTCAACAAATTAACATAAAACATAGAAACATAGAATTTGCTGGGCAGATAAGGACCGCTTGGCCTACCTAGTCTGCCAATTTCCTACCTAATGGATAAGCTATGGATCCTAGTTAACCAACAGCCTACTTCCTCCTACCCCCACCAGAATTGTCCTATGTCTGTCCCATGCATTCTTGAAATCCCCACTGTTTTGACTCTACGACCTCCTCAGGAAGGCTGTTCCATGTATCCACAACCCTCTCTGTGAAGAAATACTTCTCACATTACCTCTGAGCCATTCCTCATTATCTTTAAATTGTGCCTCTTGTTTTCGTACATCTCTTTTTCTGAAAGATGCTACCCTCTTGGACTTTGTTGATTCCTTGAGGTATTTGAAAGTTTCTATCATGTCCCCTCTTCCTCCTTTCCTCGAGGCTATACATCTTTAGTTCCTCTAGTCTTTCTTCATATGTCTTCTGATGCAGACCCTGCATCATTTTGGTTGCCCTCCTCTGGACAGCCTCCACTCTGTCTATGTCTTTATGGAGATGGTGTCTCCAGAACTGTACACAGTACTCAGATGTGGTCTTACCAACTGTCTGTACAGAGGGCCAACAACTTCCTGTTTTCTACTGGTGATTCCTCTCCTGTGCATCTCAGTATCCCCCAGCCCTCCTTACTGCCTTCTCACATTGCTGTCCCACCTTTAGGTCATCTGATATGACTACCCCAGGTCCCTTTCCAGTTTTGTTGTTGTTAGTATCTCACCCTCATTGTGTACTCTTTCTCTGGGTTTTTGTTTCACAGGTGCATTACTTTGCACTTCTTGCATTGAATCTAAGCTGCCATACATTTGACCATTCCTCCAACCTTGCCAAGTCCCTTTTCATCCTTTCCACTCCACCTTGTGTATCAACCCTGTTGCAGATCTTTGTGTTATCTGCAAGGACATACTTTCCTTCCAGTCCCTCTGCAATGTCACTTATAAAGACATTAAAAGGACCGGCCCTGATACTGAACCTCACGGTACCCCACTAGTAACCCTTCTTTTTCACTGTGGATTCCATTTACTATTACCTCTGAGTCCTGTTGTCCAACCAGTGTTTTGCCCAGGCTGCCACCCTGGGACCCACTCCCAGGCTGGCTAGTTTGTTTATTAATCTTTTGTGTGGGACTGTGTCAAATGCCTTGTTAAAATCTAGGTAGGCCATGTCCACAGCCCCTCCCTGGTCTACAGCTTTGGTCACCCAGTCAAAGAAATCAATTAGATTTGTCTGACATGACCTTCCCACTGTGAATTCATGCTGCCTTGGGTCCTGTGCCCCACTGGCCTCTAGGTACTCAACAATTCTTTCCTTCAGAGTGATTCCATCACTTTCCCTACTACTGAGGACAAACTGACAGGTCTGTAGTTTTCTGCCTCTGTCCTGCTCCCACTTTGTGAAGGGAATCACATCCATCCTCCTCCAGTCCTCAGGTACCACACCATCCTCCCATGATTTATTAAAAGGGTAGTCAGTGGTGTTACTAGTTCTTCCCTTAGTTCTTTAGAATTCTGGGTGAATCCCATCAGACCCCATTGCTTTATCCACCTTCAGCTTTAAGAGTTCTTTCAGAACCCTTTCTTCTGTGAAAGGACTAATATCAAACCCCTATCCAGAGTGCTTCTATTGACCGGATTAGGTATTTCCCCTGCTTTTCCACTGTGAATACTGAGCAGAAGTATTCGCTCAGTATCCTGTTTTTTCACTGTCACTTTCTGCCTGACCACCTTCCTCTTTATTCAGCCTCAGTATCCATGCCTTAGTCTTTCTTTGTTCCTTAATGTACTTATAAAAGGTTTTATCCCCTTCTTAACTGAGTTGGCTATCTTTTCCTTGGTTTGGGCCTTTGCTATTCTGACTGCCTTACCTGCTTCCTTCTGCTTTAACTGGTACAGTTCTCTGTCCTGCTCCTTCTGTGTTTCCTTATACTTCCTGAATGTTATCTTTTGTCTCTTTTACCTTCCCGCCACTTCTTTTGAGAACCATAGTGTTTTTTCTTTCATTTTGATTTGTTTATTTGCTTCACACAAAGGCTTGTTGCCTCTGTGATGGTGGTTTTGATCTTTCCCCATTGTTGCTGCACCCCACCTTCTTGCCTGTTTGCTAGTGCTTTCCTGAGGCACTCTCCTATTCTGGCAAAATCAGCCCTCCTGAAGTCCAGTACCTTCACTTTTGTGTGGCTTGACTCTACAGCTAAGTTTATTGTGAACCACACTGTTTGGTGGTCCACAATAAATTCCTGTTCTTCAAGTGTTGGTGGTGGAGAAGAAGTCAGGACAGGCAGTGGGAGTCATAGTGGTGGTGGGCTATGTCTGAGAGAAGGATTAAGACTGGATGTGTGATAGCCTAAGCCAAACAAACCACAGTTCATTAGTCCCCAGAAATCAACTTGTTCCATGCCCAATGCAAGATGCAGATTTCCAAGCCAGTCCCAGTCATCCAGTTTGTCTGGTGATGAAAGGACCCTGAGAAACCAAAAGCACACAGGTGTCCCAATGTTTTTCCATTGAGTACCTTGAGGCCCCTCATGTGATCCATCCCAGTCTATGAAGCCCTCTCCCATTTCATCTTGTACAAAAACACACCAGCTGCCTGTGCCAGTACCACCAGCACCACTACTGCCACCACAATTCCATGGGTGTAAGTGATTTCCTGTCTACCTTGAGGCACTATATGATGCCCCTCCACCCCAGCCCTCAAACCAGGACATCAGCAGTAGTAACAGCACAAACCCATTTCTGCTACCCAGTCATTGTGTGAGGAAGATGCCACTGAGTCTGGATCTGGCACTGTTATTACAGTTTTCTATTCATGTAAGGAAAAGTGGAATTGTTTAGGGAAGGACGAGGTATATCAACTGCACAATAGTATAAAACAAGCTAGTAGCACCACCATCATCACCAAAGCAGCTTATACTGACTGGAGGATAGTGCAGGTGAGGAGGATATAGATGTGGAGTAGTCTGAGCAAGAGGGGGGATGAGTCTGAGGTGGTAGAGGATGAGAAAGAAAAAAGCACAAGGAGGAAATTGCAGAAGGGCACAGGAAAGTTAAAGAATCACAGGAGACTGAGACATGGGTGGAGAAGAAGTGAAAGAGGAGGACAAGCAAGGAAAAGAAGTTGGGGATAAGGGAAACACATGCAGGGCAATAGGAGGATGAAGCAGAGGAGGTTGAAAGTGTGCTGTTAGTTACACCACCAAGTAAAAGCTTTTGTCTGTGGAGAGATTATTGACTAAATGCTCTATCTGGTTAAAGTCCCAGGTAAAAGGAAGGCATGTTTTGATAACTTTACATGCCAGCTGTCGATATTGCATTTGCTAAGGAGTCTTCTCCATCCTGCCTCAAATTGAAAAAGAATGTTTTTCTCCCTGGAGACAGAAATGCCTATTCGTTAGGTCTTAAAAAAGTTGTAATGACTGCTTCTAAACAGTTGATCAACAACATTTGCTACTACACCAAGACCTGATGATGAGTGTGATGCAGAGCAGTGGATGCCATCGAGAGGAGGTGACAAAATAATAATAATATATATATAATATATACTGTGTGTGTATATATATATATATATATATATATATATATATATATATATATATATCATATATATAATATATAATCAGCATAATTGTAACCCTACTGCTACTGCTGACAGTGCTGCAATGCCAGGCATCTCTGCCAGCCATATCATTCCCTGTGGCAGAAAGAAAACAAAATGATCTCACAGTCACCATCCAATTACTCCCAAAGAACCTAAGCAGTCCAGTTACAGTGTGTAGCTAAATAACCAAAAGATCATCTGCAGTGTGTAAGTATTTTACTGATGATCCCACAGATTTGCTAAGAGCATGTTGCAATCTGCATGACAGAAAGAACAGCCAGGATCAGTCTATCCAGACACTGGTAAACAGTGTTCCAGCTGATCATCAAAAGCAGGAACAGGGCATCTTCCTAACCGTCACATGGATTCCCAAACCCCACTCAGGTCACACAGGCCAGCAACAGTGACTGTTGGGCATGAGTGGTGGTATATGATGCAAGTAATGTAGTCACTATGGCAGCCACAGCAGCTGAATGCTACATCCCCAGGTTCTGGCATTGTTTCAAAAGCACCACTGCAACAACTAGCAACAAAACGAACTACACTGCCTAAGTCAATACATGCCTGTACAAAACTGCCACCAGCTCATCTAACCTCTGTCTGAATCCAGCAACTGATTGTAAAGATAATAACCCTTGATCTTATTTATTTTATTTATTTATTTAACATTTCAGATTACAACCTTTGTCAAAGGCTCTAAGTCAAAAAATGAGACATGACAGAATACATGAAATACATTGGATTACATGATTGAGTAGTGCACAATTCATGCCAGGACATCAGTTGAATAAAAGACAATTTTAAGACAAAGAATGATACTAAATGAGGATTACATTTCAGGTTGCAGTTTCTAAGTGATGATCTGAATAATAGCAGGGCTAGAGTAGTGTGGTTCTCAGATTAAGCAGGATTATAAAGTGCAATTAAGTTACAAGGGCAAGAGATATAAAATAGGATTGGAGCAATGGAATATTCACAGTGAGAGGATGCATTGTAAGTAGAGCAGCAATGGTGAACAGCTGAGTAAGGCGAAGTGGTGTTGCTGTGGTGCCAGGAGTGATGGGGATAAACTTGGGTATGGGGAGCTACTGCAGGTTAAGGTGAAATTACAGTAGCGACCTAGGGTTGATTCAAATACAGTTGTTTTCAAGGGAAAGACTAGAGTGGAGAACCTTTTAAATGAGCCCAGCTTGCTAATTTCAAGGAGGGTCACTGAGAGGTAATTTAACCACTTGGGACCACAGAACTCTAGTGATTACCATCTTGAGCCATATTCCATGGTAGAGGACATTATCATTTAAAGATTGTTGCATGGACTGGAGCCCAAATCCAACTTCCATCGTGCTTACATTTTCTAGGAATGTTTTGCCTGGCATGTCTGAGTCAATATGCATACAAATGGTGACACTCCTGAAGGAGGCGTGTGTGGGGGTTCTTTGAATTTCATTAGTGATTTCTGGAGCAGTAGTGCAAACCAAACCTTCCTTCTGTGCCATTGCCCATTGGGTCATGTACACATCATGCAGTACTACTAACATTCCACACAGCCTCCAGCACCATTAACCCATGCAGGATTTATATTAAAGATGATAGCCTCAGAAGCCCATCAGCTGAGGAAATACCTTATTTATTGTGTGTCATGGAGGAAAAGCAAAGTGGGGAACATTCTGCAATTTAGCCAATCACTGCTGGACATCTAGATATACCATTATTATCTGAAAATGAGATTGTTCTGGATGAACAGTAAAAGTAGCATGCTGAAGGCCATGAATTATGGTGATTTTGACCATGCACCATGCTATGCACATGCACTGTATCTGTTGGTGAGTAATGCACTTGACAAACATGAACAGTTAAAATAAATACTAGACTGTAACACTTTTGTGTACTTTTGTTTTGCTTTTGAGTTTACTTTTGTCATCAGCTAGACATCTGTAAGTAGTTTGGCTGAGATAAAACTGTCTAGTAAATCTAAGGTTGCATGCCACTGGAGCCCAGGCCTGAGGCAGTCAGCTAGGGGTTATTTGTGCAAACAATTGAGTTCCTGTCAGTTAAAGGGTACTTAGAATTCAAGAGGTGACTTGCTTTCATAATCATGACTCCATTTTCAGTGTAAACAAAACCAGAGCAGGGAAGATGAAACCCCTTGGTTTTACAAAATGGGAAGACAAAAGGATGGACATTGCAAACCACAAAACCATGATCTGGAGTACAAACCAATTTAGACCAATTGTCTAGATGGGAGGGGTCCAAGAGTCAAAGGAAGTGTCTAATCCATTATGTCAGAGTGATACATTTGAAGATGCACCATGAGGGACAGCAAACTGAACAAACTGATGACTTTTGAAGTCTGCTGAGAGCCAAAAGAAATTAGTTAAGTTGGGACTTCCAGCAGTTACCATCTAAGGTTTGAATATGCCCTGATTTACCTAGGCATCCTATTTGGTAACCTTCTACTTTACTTAACAGAGAGAAGAGTGAGACTGATTTTCTTGTGTGTTTTTCTACTTTTCAAAACATTTTCTTTTTATCTGTAGATGAACTGTTCTCCATAGTTCTAGTGGAGTATCCTGTATTATATGAGTAAATATATTGAAGTATTAAATATTATTGTTTTATTATTCATATTTCTGTGACTGAGTCCTTGAAGGTGCTGATAACTGGGTTATACTGACAAAACTTTATTCCATCTCTGAAGAGAAGGTTGTTGCTATCATATGCAGCTGTGACAGAGAGGTGGGTTATTTGCCCTTTGGTAAGGAGAGCTGTACTGTGTGGACAGTAGCTCTGGTGGAATTTAGACCTAAAGATACCCAGAGGGAGTGTCTACGCTCAGGGGTGGCAGCTACTCAGGGACACTTTTAGTCATTTGATGTGTTTGAGAAAGCAGGTAACAGCCACAGGCTGAGTCTAGGAGAGACCAGTTTGCCACAAACAGTGGTGGAATCTGAAATAGTATGTTAGTATTTATTTATTTATTTGTCATCTCAAAGTTACACCTTTGAGCTAATAGCTTTACAAAGGTTCCACATCAGGTAAGGTTCAAACAATTGGTACATATAGAATAAAAACATAAGATATAGACTTGGTCAAGTGCAACACATACAGTCATTTACAATCTTTGGTGAACTCTATGGTTACAAAGAGGAAAAAAGCTATACAAATGAAATTGTACTATATACAAGAAGTAAATGCAGTAGTTCATACGATGAAGTACAGGCACTATTTATGACAGTTTTGATAAGCTATGAGCATAGGGGTCAAAGGATTAGTGCGGTGAGGAGAGGTCAAGAGGAGAGAGCTGAGGTACAGTAGAAAACATGGCACAGACAGAGGTGTCCTTGTCAGTGATTATTGGGGATGGTGAGCAAGGGAGTTGGAAGGGATGATGAGAGAGAGGAGACAATTACTGGGAGGAGGAGGAATGAGTAGTGACTGAGGGGTGAGGGTTGGGAAGACAGGGAAACATGAGGGGTAAGAGGATATGGGGAATGACTGAAGAAAGGGAAAGGTGAATGCATGGGCAGGGTGGTCAGTGAGTGGAGAGACATAACGGGGTGTGTGGAGGTTAGAACTTGTAGTCACAGGAGCTGAGTACTGTCAGGTATTTGAGTAGGGATTTCTTGAAAGTTCCAAGCTTAGGCACATTTATTACTTCTGGGTGTAGTTCATTGAGCCAGAGGGTGTCTTGTAAGTGTAGTATCACTGTGCAAGTGCCATGTGATGGAAGGGGATATGTTGAGCATTTTGTGTTTTTCCTCTGGTCTGGCATGAGTTAGACGCAGGTTTAAGGAGATCTGTAATGGGTTGAGGAATTAGAGAGGAGAGCTTTTTCCCTAGCAGGCAGGTCTGGTATTTAATCCTCCCTGAAGATTAAGCCACTTAGACTCAGAGTAAAGTTCACAAGTGTGAGTGAGCCTGTGTGCCCCACGGTGAATCTAGAGACTTGTTAAGGGCAGTTCTGACCCTTTTAGGGCTGTATCTCTGGTTGCACTCTACACAAGTAGTCCATAGTCTATGACAGAGATTATACAGCTATTGACAACTAGAGACAAAGCTGCAGGGGTCATATTGTGTCTGTCTGTAGAGCAGACTGCTTCTGGTGTTGGCTGATTGAGTGGCTCCTGCTTGTTGTTCAGGATGGTCCGCTGACTAGCTCTGTATTTGCTCTGGCTGTTAGCCAACAACCTTAGTTTTTATAGTTCAGGAAAAGCTTGTTTTGAGTAAACCAGTCCTCTAATACTGCAAAGCTATTTTGGAGTTTGGATTCTAGTAGCTGTGGGTGTGGATACTGAAGAAGATAGCAGCATGATCTGTATATAGCAGGATGTTATCAGGGCAGGCCAGGGTGAGTGAATTAAGGAACAGGCTGAACAGGAGGGGCCCAGAATAGAACCTTATGGGACACTGGTTTTCACCTGCCTACTACCTGAGAGAGTCCCATTGATTTTCACTTTTGGGATCTGTTACCAAGGCAACTTTTAAACCACCCAACTATGTCGAGAGATAACCCAGAAGCATGAAATCTGTTGATTAGGATACTGTGGTTGACAGTATCAGAAGCTTTTGTGAGGTTCATGAATACTGACCCCACTAGTTGACTGCCTGTCCAGTGCTGCATGGAAAAGTCTATGTATTCCAGTAGAGCAGTGCTGGTGCTGTGGGCTTTCTGGAAGACATGCTGTTGACAGCACTGGATGTTATATTTGTTCAGAAAGTCTGCAAGTTGGTCAGCTACTATTCGTTCCAGGGCTTTGAAGAAGGGGTTGTATACAGATGGGCCTATAGTTGGCATGAGTTGCCCGATCGCTACTTCTGTTGACTGGTGTGACAACTGTGCATTTCCATTTCTTGGGAATGGCTAATTTCTTAGAGATAAATTCAGAATGAAGGTGAGTGGACTTATTAATTCATCAAGGGTGAGGGCTATTAATCTAATGTCAAGGGAGTTGCTGCTGTGCTTGGATTTGCCAAGACAGCACTGGAGATATTTCTTGGCTGCTGTGTGGAGATTTAGTTTTGCAAGCCTGATCTCCAGGTACAAGCATTTCTTGCTGCTTGGTTATGCTGGATATCAGCCATCGAGCCCGTGGCTTTTGTTTTGTGCCAGTGGTGGTCCCTATTCTTCATAAGATCAAAAGGGCATGTGTGATCCAAGAGTTGTTCCTCCCTTTATTTTATGCTTTCTAACTGGTGCATAGGTATCACACACAGCGTTGAAGGTTGAGATAAATTGCTCAAGGCAGATCCACATCCTGGAGGGCAGAGAAGAAGGATCAGTCAATCTGCTTCAGGTGGGCTTTAAATGATCTTTTCCCTCTTTTTAAGGACACAACTTGTGGCTGCATTTGGGGGTTGTTAATTTGTTGGACCACAGACAGGTGACTGGAAAGTGGTCACTAGGCTAGTCTGCATGGATTAGGGTATTTGTAATATGATCTGTATAAAGTATAAAGGTTTTCTGTCCAGTCACAGAATAGAATATGCAAAAGAGGACTGTAAATTCTAGCAGTTTTGTTTTGTTATAGGTAAGTGGATAGATGAAGACACTATATCTGAGTCATATGAGAAATGCACACTGCTAAGCTACTGCAAAAGGAGATGACTAGGCTAGGAGGAGGGTCACACATGGGTAGAACTCCTAGACATACATAAACAAGTGACATGGAAAGCAGTGCAGAAGTGATGACTCCCAGCCAAAGTCACGAAATGGAGGCTACAGAGAACCAGATGAGCCAGAGCCTGTGATTGGGACAGCTGTGCAAGCAGACTGGGTACAAAGGTTGGAGCTAGAGCTCTCCTGGTTAAGGTGAAGAGAGAAACTGAGAGACAAAAGGCGGATGTGGAGCTGCAGAGGAGAAAGCTGGAAGCTGAGGAGCAAGAAAAGTGGTGCCAGCATGAGTGAGAGGATTGGGAAAGACAGCATCAGCTTTAAGAGGAATGAGAAAAGCAGCACCAGCTGATCCTGATGAAGGAGCTTGAGCATGAGCGACAGATGGAGATCCTGCACTAGAGGACAACACCACAAACTGTGAATAATGGCATGAGGGGTTCAACACACTAAGTCAAAATTTATTCTAAAATGTTTCCCAGGTATCAGGAGGGTGATCTTGATTTGTTTTAAGATCTTTTGAGAGAATCTGTGAACAATTTGAACTGGGCAGGGCTCCATGGACAACTCACCTACTGTCACTGCTTCCAGGCAAGGCATTAGAAGCTTTTGCCTGAATGGACAATGAGGACTGCATGGATTATGATAACATGAGAAATGCCTTGCTAATGTGTTTTGAGTTAACTTCAAGGCCTATAGGTAACAATGTAGAGGGTTAAGAAAGGCACTGGGAGATAGCAATGCTGAAATGTGTGTGCAACAAAGTAATTTGTTAGATCAGTAGGTAAATAGTGCAAAATCTTGCTCTGTAGAGGAAATGAAAGATTTTTTTTGTAACGGTTCTTAAAAACTATACCAGAGGCACTGAGAATGTGGTTGTTGATTAGAACTCTGAGCTCCGCAAAGGAGGTGGCTGAAAGGGCTGATAAGTTCAAATCCAGCTGACCATCCTCTCATTGCAAGGGTAATAGGTGAAGACATGAAGTAGTTTTAATGGAACCCCAGGGGCAACCTAAAGGAAGCTAACCTGTGCCTGAGAAAAAGGTAAGCCACCTGGTTTCAAATGCAAAGATACATGTGAAAACAGGTACTATAGGCGCTTGTCACATTGCTGACCAAAATATATAGCCAAAGATGTGAGTGCAGCTGAAGGAGGTAACTCAGAAAGCACCCAGCAATTAGTGGCATGTACACAGAGTGCAGTTCCCTCAAACACCACTGCACACATGCACTATATGTTTCTAAATGGGATGGTAATCTAAGTATTGAGGACACTGGGGCCTCCATTGCTATGGTGAAGCACAGTTTGATTTTGCTTGGCCAGTTTTCTAAGATTAGAGACGTGACAGGTCCTGTGGTCTCAGTGCCAATGGCTAGGATCTTTTAAACTGGACAGGTGGTCAGAGCATAATTTTATTTATTTATTTAGATTTTGTTAACCAAAGTAAGCCCACTGAGACCAAAGATCCCTTTTCAGTGGCGACCGAGTTGAGAATACCAACCACTTTACATTAGGTAAGCACAAAGTAACACAGTCAAGGGAGGTGGGTGTTGTACCAGACCTGCCCATGAGTGTAATCATGGGTAATAACTTTAATAATAGGGCCAATATTGTGTGTAACTGCTCACACCAAGGTGTGGGAACCAGTTCCTGAGGATGTAGAGGAGGTAATGTATGAGAAGTAGCCCCTGCCTCAGTAGCAGAAGTTGTAAATGAAGAACAAGCTAGGACCAGCAGTTCTGAACCACAGCTGCAGACTGAGGAAAGTCCAGATTTGGATGACTCTCACAGTGGAGTGTGTTTTGTGGACAGTCAGGCATGCAGGACTGGGAAGCTGACCCATCCTGCAACAATTATAGGAGTTAGCCATCAGGGTGGAAGGTAACTCACAGGAGTCAAAACATGGGAGGTGTACTGGAAGAATGGGTTCCTGTACCATGTATGGGTTCCCAAGGGAGGACTGAAAGAAGGGTACTCCGGTAGATAGTGGTTCCTGGGAAATATAGGAAACAGCTCCTGGCCATAGCCCATGACATATCCTTTTCTGGGCACTTGGGTGTTGGCCATACTTCAAGGTGTCTGACTAGCAATTTTTACTGGTCCAGTATTTTTAAAGTTATGGCAAACTACTTGTCAGTCTTCATTCAGTGCCAAAGGGTGGAAAAGTTGGGGACAAGGCTAAGGCAACTTTGATTCCTTGCCTATTATTGAAGAACCATTCAGGCAAATTGCCATTGACATTGTGGGGCCACTTAGCACCCCATGTTACACCAGCAAGCAGTACATCTTGGTGGATGTATATTATTCCACTAGGTGCCCAGAGACAGTGCCTTGTACTCAATCAAGGCTGAGAAAGTGGTTGATGAACTGCTTGGCATATTTAACTGGATGGGTTTTCTCCAGGAGATTCTATCAGACTAGGGCACCAACTTCCTGTCTGATCCAATGGCAGTCTTTGGAAGAAGAGTGGGGTAATGCAACTCAAGCCTCACCATACCCTCCCAGATTAATGGCCTGGTTGAGTGATTTAAGACATCTCTTAAAACCATGTTAAGGGCATTCACCAACCAGCATGTGAGCCAGTGGGACTAGTACTTAACCATTCTCTTTCTGGCATATAAAGAAGTCCCTCAGGAGTCCACAGGGTTCTTATCCTTTCGGCCCTGTTTGGCCAAGAATAAGGTGTCCCCTGACTTGGTAAGGGATGAATGGGAGGGTGAGTTTGCTCCAAGGGAAATCTGTTTTGGCACATGTCCTGAATTTCAAGTCAAAGCTCAAGGAGCTCAAGGGGTTTGCCCAGGAGCAGCTAGCCACTGCACAACAGAGGCAGAAGATGCAATATGACCTTGGAGCCAGAGCCAGGGTATGAAGTCAGACAATGGGTGATGGCACTCATCCCCATCTGACAGAATAAATTACAGGTGGACTGGGAGGTGCCTTACCCATGGTTAGAAGGGTGAATGATATTAATTAAGTGGTGGAGCTACTGGACAGGATGCACAAACAGCATGTCTACCATGCAAATATGATGAAGCCCAGTATCCCATGATTTGGGTGACTCAAATTGTGTGGCTCACTTTTGAGCAACTCAGTTTGAGCACATGTAAGGATAGCAACTGTGAGAGGATAGCAAGGGAGGTATAGTGAGGATATCATGAAGAAATAGCCAGCAGGTAGTGAGGCAGTGTTAAGGAGATTAGGCATGGGGATTTGTTGGAGGAGAGCTGTTGAGCTGCTCCCATGGTGTAGTAGTTAGGGTCACAGGCTGCAAAGCCAGTGGACCTGGGTTCAGGTATAGGAGTCCTGTTCTTTGTTTAATGTTGGGGAGGGATTATGTAATTTTTTGCCATCTTTGCTGTATCATTCACCCAGTGTTGTTCCCCACCCCAGTTTGCACCTGAAGGTTTTCCATCCCCAAGTTATGTCTCCTCTTGAGTTTCCCCTCCCCATGTGCTCCTCTGAAGTTGGTTATAATAATATGGGGTGTGGGGTCAAAGCCCCCACAAGGGCTTCTGTGTGGGGCAATAGTCCCCCATGTTGAAAGTCAGTAAAATATTTATTCCTGTATTACTGTAAGTATTTTATGCTGTGTTTGCAGTCAGTGTAGTGCAGAATGCCTTTTTTCATTTCGACATACACCTGCATGATGGTAGTCACAATGTTTCATTCACTGTTATGATATGGAACCATGAAGCCCTGTCCCAAGATGAGATGGTCCTGGTTGTTGTGTGCAACTATCCAGAGGAGAAGGCCAAAGCAGACTTGCTGGTGGATCTCCAGGAGAGGTAAAGGAAGAATCCTCAGTGGATGCTGTCACCTTCTTAGTGTGATTGAAAGCCCAAGCTGCCAAAATGTGTGGGTGTTGCATACACTTGGTGAGATGTTCACAGGGTAGCTGGATTATACCACACTGGCAGAGCACCACATGGTTACTGGGTCCCAAGCCCCACTGAGATAGCCACCCTCACGGAATCCCCAGAAGGAGTAAGACATGCCAAGAGGGGAGAGCAAGGAGATGCTGGCTCTGGAGGGAGATAATAGTCCCTGGGCCTCCCCAGTAGTAATGATACCCAAAAGGATGGAACTACAGTGTTCTACATTGACTACCGCAAACTTAACCGCTGCACAGAGTCAGTCACATACACAATGCCCAGGGAAGATAAGGTCCTAGAGAGGTTAGGAGGAACCCTTATCCTGTCCACCATAGACCTGACAAAGGGCAATTGTCAGGCATTCTGACCACCAAAGCCAGATTGCATGGAACATTGCTAGATATTTTCATTGTTCCCCAAATGCAATGAGCTCCTGCCCCAGTATTAGCAGAATCACAGAGTTCTGCAGCACTGATTAGTTAAAGATGTGGCAACAATGTGGAATTTTATCACTTACATGGTGGAGAGACTGGTGGAACAGAATGCTGTGGGCTGTGAATTTGACAATATGGCCTGTGGAGGATATCTGTTCAGGTGCAGTGATGTGTGCTGCAAAAGCTTGTTCTTCTTTTGAAATCTTATGAACAGGTCACCAAAGACGTTAGTGTTGAATCAGCAACCCTAAACAGAATCCTTCCTTGGTGAGTCTACTTGAACTACACACATGCTGTTATTTGAAATCTTCTACAGCAACCCAACAAATCGAGGCTCATAGTGGTGGTTGCCAAGGCAGTGACACTGGTGGCAGTGGTGAGAATGACAGCAATGAGTAGTGGAAGAGACGCGTGACACATTTAGTTTATCTAATGCATCACCAAGCAGCACAAAGAGGATGCAATTCTCCTAAGGAAGTGGCAGAGATGAGTCTGACACAAAATACAGACAGATTTTTAAGTTTTAGATTGGGCACACTGGGATAGCAACAATACTGGATCCCAGATATAAAGATATGTCCATTTCCCCAAGACCCATTGGCTATGTCAATGAGATGCTGTTGCATACATCTCAAATGGAGCAGAACACACAATGTGAAGAAACAACCAATATTCAACCTCCTCCCACTCAAACTGCTCCTCCTCCTCCTCCTCCTCCTTGGTTGACTTTGCATACCTCCAGTACCAGGCATCAGCATGACATCATGAAAGACAACTTGGATAGTGATGCTCCAGAGACAACAAAGGATATTTGTAAGCTTTCTGACACTGAGTGCCTGTGCCTTGAAGGCATTATCAAGAAAAGCACAGACTCATCACCAGAACATATGATAAAGCCTCATCTTGCACAGATGCTGCCTACCCAAAGTAGTGATCCCATCAAATTCTAGCAAATAATGGAAAGTAATTTAGCCTGCACTAGATAAACTGGAATTGTACTTTCTTGAAAACCATTCAACACTGATCACTGGGCAGTTATATTATCACAGCTGGAGGTATTGCCTTACCACATTGCTCCAGGCTAGATTCTGATAGTACTACATTTTAACCTTTCTCAAACTTAGCTTACCACAGATCAACCTTAGCTATCAATGTGATTATTTGCATGTCCAACAAGTCAGAATCTACTGCAATTCCCACTCTATCCCCTGCTGGCAAGTCTCTCCAACTCCCATTAGTGCTAGAAGCATCACAGTCTGTGTCACCATTTCCAGCATTGCTGGCAGCAGAAGGACTGAGACACACCATCACTACAAATCCTCCTGAAGACCATACTATTTTTAGAATGTCATCACCAGCAAGCACAAAGTGATCAGGTGTGTTGTGCAACTCATGTTGAGCCATTATTGATTATAAAACCCATTATGACAGATGCACAAGCTCCTCCATCTTGTGACCTCATGTAGTGTGCTGATACAAGTTTGGCTGACAGCGGCAGTAGCTGTCTTTATTACTACTTCAGATCAATCAATTTTACCTCATGAAACATTGGATGGTAAATGTAATGCTTTAAATGTATTGCCTTGTAATCTGTGTTTATGTTGTTGGATATATAACTTGGTTCTTTTGTGGGAGGGGTTATTACAAATTTTGAAAATATATGGAGCTGAGAAGGTAGTAATTGGCTTAGAAGGTAAAACAGATTACAGCAGGGCATGCATTGAGCTCAGTAATAAATGCTAACAATCACTACAACTCATAACTGTATGCATGCATCATACTCATTGTGGATACTGTCACACCACTCCAGTCACTCAAATCCCCAGCAGTGGATAGAAACACACATCACAGTTAAGCTATCTATGGTAATTAACATTCATTCTTGACCTCAGTGCTTTACTCTAGCTCCCTAGCCTTTGTAATCTGTTGTATCCTATGCCAGTTACTCATTTGGGAATTGAAATGGTTCAGCTACTGTAACTCGACAAAGCTAAACTGAATTTGTATGCCACGTACAAAGACAAACCAAGATATTTCTGGTCCAGTTCACTGTTACAATCTATCCAGTACTGTATATACTGTCAAAAGTAAGCAGTAAGTCACGACAAGGGTGTGAATTATGGTGATGTAATTGCACACCTCTACAGGCTAGTTGTTGTTAAATGCAGCTGACATGTGTGATTATAGCACCATAATGGCACACCCAGGAGTATCATACTGCGCTTATAAAATGGCATTTGAATTTTAGACTTAAAGTGAAAGAAAATAGGAAAGAAATCTTTTTTTAAAGATAAAATTAGGTTTTCCACTGAAATATGCTTCCATTTTAACTTTAAAGGCAAAAAGTGCATATTCTGGTAACAGAGAGGTAGTTACAAACAATGAAAGACATTTAAAACCATGTGGCACACATTTTTATAAGAAAAAGCAGGTCACCTTATTTGCATTTTAAGTCAATGCAGGAACAGTATTTTAAAGGAAGCACATTCAAAACTTTGAACTTACAGGTTTTTTTGAGGGGTAATTGTCACCTGAAAACATCCATATATGATTCAAGTGTATGTACTTTTATGAACTTCAAGAATGCATTTAAGCAATTTGGGTCTGCCTTTGCCTACATAACTGGGGTTTCCATCTTTTTCTTTGTTTATGTAGTATTATTGCCTCCTTTCTTCATCCTGTTTCTTTTGTCTCTGTCTTTCCCCACATTCAAAAATGAAATGTTTGCTATGGAATACAGGGATTCACAATTCTGCTCAATTCTACTGGCAGAATTTTCCTTTCCCAATATACTGTATACACACACACACACACACACACACACACACAGACACATACACACTCCAGGGTAAGCAGCAGAGACTTTCCAGATAAGGAAGTAAAGATAAAGAATTGTTCGGCTGTCAGCTAAAAACACTTGAAATGTAAACTATGAACAATACTTAATGTTTCTGATTTGTTTGTGTGTAAAGAAAGCATGATGATTGTGGGAAACGTAATCATTTTATTTTTATTTTCTTATTTCGGTAGACCATCTCTTTAAAACAAACTTTGTCAGTGAGGGGTAGAGTTTTCCATTTAGACATGGTGATAGGTGAGCAAGAGGCAAATGGGGAAGGTGAGCTTTTTAGCAGCAGCATATGCCTATTAGCTTGAACTTAGACTAGTTAGCACCTAAGTGAGTTGCTAAAAGGTGATTAAGAATAACAGAAGCCAGCTGGTCAGTATGGAAGATGTCTGTCTTATGGGAGAAATGCCTGCAAAGTACTTGTGAGGAAGGCATACAAGTGAAAACATACCTCTCAACTGCTATGAATTTCACATAGCACTATGATTTTTACACTAAATTTACTCTTGCTCTGCAACATTTTACCAATGTTTTTAGCAATGTAAGCAATTTTGGACAAACAAACCATTAATTTATTAAAGTAATTTGACAGAAACATTCCTTAACACTAACTGTATGGGGCCCACTGTTTAAAGACATGTTGTTCTTTGCTCTATTTTTGCAGGCCACTGCTATGAATTCTAATGCCAAGAGGTTGTGAAAATGAGGAGACAAACAAACTGAAACAAAACACCATAGGAGTAGATTAGAATGGATTGGGCACAGTGATTTCAGGGTTATGACTGAAATGTGCATAAAAGTAAAAGGCATATTATTTATTTAAAGTGGTAACCAGGAAAGGCACATAGACCCAAGGCACATTTCTACGTATGACAGGGCGGGGGGTACAGACTTAATAAAAATTACAGAAACTACAGAACATGAAGGGCTTCAGAACATAATACTGTTGATGCTCACCTGCCAGTTTCCTGATACTGATAAACTGACTGCCCTGGCACAAAACTCACTACTAATCACTTTATCTTGTGTGTGGACTGTATGGCTGACACAGTCAAAACCTGGATAATAAATAATGAATCCCAGATAAAAATACAGTATCCTGAAAATGTGACCCAGAGTAGAGGTACAGAACATGTACCCTAAATATGGTTACCCTTTTGGAAATCAAGGAATCTGCTAGAGGGTGCACAGTGTGATTAAAGCACAGTCTGAGCACCTCTAATGAAAATTAAGATGATATATCCAAGACCCCTGGAATTTTGCATTTCATGTGCCACTGAATTTTATGTAGAATTTGCATCATGCTGCAGAATATATTTATTTATTTATTGAATTTTGATGACCTGGTAGGGCCTAATGGGCCCCAGAGGTCCCTTTTTCAGGGCAACCTGGGAGTTACAGGACAAGTAGAACATACAAGTAGTACAGAAGTAGGTCATAGCATGTGCAGGTTTCTTATAGCAATGACATATTACATAACAGGTTACAGTGATTAGCAAAAATAAACAATGGAGGAAAGCCATAACAACACCTGGGCTGCAATTACCCGAATAGAGTATATTGAGGCGGACAGCCAGTTAGAAGAGGATTAGAGCTCCCAGCTTTAGGTATGATAAGTTAAGTGCTCAGGCGGGAGGGAAGAGGGAAGTGTCAGATAACATAGCATTGGCATTGGCTAGTGGCGAGCATGTTTGCCTTGAGTCTTGTTCAAGCCCACGGGTGATGGAGCTTCCCACACCTCCAGAGGAAGGTTATTCCACAGGAAGGGGCAGTGTGGGAAAAGGACATGGCCCTGCCTTGGTCCTTACCCTGGGAACTTTGAGAAGAGTTTGGCCTGAGGTCCGTGAGGTCATGGAGGATTTTGCTTGGCAGTTATGAGCCCTGAGAGGCTTGGGAGGGGCTGGGCTAATTAGCTTATGTTCTAGGCAGAGCACTGGGCACCTGAGATAGACTTTGAATGAAGGCCAGCTGATAAGTGCTAGAGAGTCACAGTGTGGCTCCTAGAGTAGGACTGAGTGGTGAAGCGGACCACCTTGTTGTACAAGACCTGTTATTTATTGAATTCAAGCTTGGCCATTCCCTGTAGTATCAGGGCAGCGAGGTGAGTGTTGGGAGGAGGAGGACATGAGGCAATGGCAGTCCTAGCTTCTGGGATCAGCTGATCCTTGAGGCATAAAGGGTACCAAGTTTAAATGAATGACTTTGGTGACTTGGTCAACATTTTGTTTTAGAGTGATTCCTTGGTCCAAAGTAAGGCCTAGGTATTTAGGAGGCAACCACTTCCAGATTGTTATCCCCCTGGAAGTGAGTTGCAGGTGTTGTGTTCTGTTTTGGCCAAGGGATCTAGGGATGAACAACATGGCCTTGGTTTTGGTGGTATTAAGGACCATTTTGTTCTTAGTAAGCAGTCCTCCATTGTGAACAGGTCCTCTTGGAGGATGGGCCGAGGTCCCCAGGTTGCCAGAGGATCTGTAAATCATGGCATCATCAGCGCATTGAATAAGAGCACTGCTCCTGCAATGGTTGTGCAGATCATTTATAAACAGGGAGAAGAGAAGGGGACCAAGTATGGACCCTTGTGGTACCCCTCCTTTAGGGCAGTGGATCAGAGATCTTGTCCTTCCACTTGACCCTCTGAGAATGACCTGTAAGGTAGCTTTCAAACCACGTGGAGAGCATGAGGGTCCAGGCCTATGTTACACAACTTGTGAAGTAGGAGTCTGTGGCCGACCAAGTCAAAGGCCTTGGAGAGGTCAATGAAAACCACTCCTGTGTTGGACCCACGCCATGTTCCCTGAGCACATCTGCAGGGAACTTAGAGCGGTATCTGTTCCATGTTTAGCTCTGAACCTATGCTGGGCCGGGGAAAGAAGTCAATCATCCTCTAAGTATTCTCGGAGTTGACTGGACACCAGTTTTCCTGGATTTTGCCAGGGTACAGAGCAGGGAGATGGGCCTGTAGTTGCCAATGGGTTCCATAGGCCTGCCCTTATGAATGTGAACCATGTGAGTGTGTTTCATTAGCTCTGGGACAGTCCTTTCAAGAAGGGACTGGTTTATGAGCCAAGTGAGGGGTCTTGTGAGGGCTGGAGCACTGTCTTGAGCAGTCTGGCTTGGATACTGTCAGGCCCTCCTGATCCTCTGGTTTTCAGGGACTTTAGGAGGGTGAGGACTTCTTTAACTTTAACTAACCTCAGATGAAAGGATGGGCGTCAAGGTTAGGAGGTTCCAGGTGTGTAGGACTCGTTGTTAGTCACAGGGAGCCCAGCCTTGTAAGAATCAAGGTTTGTGAAGTGACGATTGAGGGCCACAGCAATGAGGGTCCCATCATTCAGGAACTGTCTATTGGCCACAATGGAGCCTGGGGCAGCCTTGCTTTTCTCCTTATCAGCTTGTTGATGTGAGCCAGAATAACCATGGATTGCCTAGGTTAGTTTTCTGGAGGTCATTGGTCTATGCCCTTTTGCAAGCTTGACTGCATGCTTACTTTGTTTTCTAAGAGCTTTGTATATCTCTAGGTCACTTAGGAGTGAGGAGCACTTGAACTTTTTCCAGGTTTTGTCACTGCGGATCAACAGGGCCTTAAGTGGGGAGTGATTCACTTGTAGCAGCTGCCTTTAACTTGATGGGTCTTCAATGGAGCAAAGAATTCAGCAGCCCTCATGAGAGATTTCTGGAAGAAGGTGACGGTGCCATCCAGGGTAGGGAGGTGTCATAGCGGGCTCCAGTCAGTGTTACTGAGAAAGGTATTGTATTGCTTGGGTGAGAATTTAGAGCAGTCCACGACAGTGAGAGATTCTAGGTAGAATCCTTATCTGCCCTGTTCTTCCAGACAAGAAGATAGGTGAGTGGTCCTCAGGGCATCGGCCATAGTGTCTGCTGACTGAATATTCTTTGGGTTTGACACCAGAGCCCAGTCAAAGATGTAGTGCCTTCCGCTCTATGATTCATTCTGGTGGGTTCAATGATTATCTGGGCAAGATTAGCCTCTTGTAGCAGGCCATTGATAGACCGACTTTGACTCCTGAGCCCAGTTTAGGTTAAAGTCCCCAGTATGAGGACTTCAGATGAAACATCATTGGTTAGGGCTTTGTGAGTGTCTCTAGGGATTGGAGCGCACTCTAGGGGGCTGTATATGCACCTAAGGGTAAAGTGCTTAGCACCACCTAGGGTGATCCGTATAAAGATCGATTCATTCTCAGGGCATGTGCTGTGCTGCATGCTGGTTTGGGAGGAGATTAGGGTGTCCTTCACCTAGATGAGCACGCCATCCCTCTTCTAGTTATCCTGTCTTTTCTGTAGAGGACGACTCTATGGAAGCTACCTTGTGCTCGAGGACATGGGGTTTCAGCCAGGTCTCCAAGACTGCTAGGACATCTGGTTTATAAAGGGCAAGCCACACTTGAACTTCATGTATCTTGTTGAAGGCTGCAGATATTCATATGAGATATCTGCAGCCTCTTCAAGATAGCCAGGACTGGTCCTGGGGAGGATATGGAGAGGTTTGTAATTTCAGGGCCCGGTACAGTTGGATATCAACCACAAGAAGCAATAATGCTGTTAGCAGGAGATGTAAGGTTAGGGTGAGAGAAGGAGCTTCACTTACGGATATTCTCCTGGTCTGGAGAAGTGTCCTGTAGCATATTCCGTCCTTGTGAATTCGTAGGTGACTTGGAGGGAGACTGTGCTCACAGGGGAGGGGAGTAGTAATGGCTGGTGGGATGGGTAGCAGATCCCTGTGGCGCCAGACCAGGCAGACTCTTATACAGTTTCCACGGGAGACAGTCACTGGGAAATATAGTCACTAAAGGAGGGAAACAGAGCAGGTTCAGGACAAGATTGCTTTTGTGCCAGAGGAGCACACAGCTTTACCCCACTTAGCTACCTAACAACAACAGTTAGCAAAAGTAGCCCTCACAAGCCCTGCAGTATCATAGTGTCACCATACGCTAGGTTAGATCACATAAGAATACATTATGCCTTATATCACATTTGTCAGGCTAGCATCAATTAGGGAAGCACAATTGAGAAAGTTAGTTACTGTCTGGTAGGACACAAAACACACAAGTTCAAGGCAATGGATCATGTATAGGTGAACAGATTCATGCACCTGGGAGGTGGTGTTCCAGCTTGTGCGGCACTGTTTTTAAAATAAAGCATCTGTATGTAGGTGCTTGATTTGGTGATGAGTCTACTGAAGCTCTGCCTACCTTGTTGTCCATGACCCACTCTATTGGCCCTTAGAAGTAGTGGGTGGGCTGACGCCGATTTAACGGGAGGAGGGAACGGGTGGGTGGGCGGGAAAAAAAATTTAATTCCTCTACATGAGCAGCAGTTCAAGCATCAGGTGGAGGTCCACCTGGCAAGAAGCAGCTAGCTGGACACCTGAGGTACAGTTCTACGAGTTGCAGTAGCACTAGCACTGGGAGTACACAGTACAGGAGGTCACCCCTGCCACCCTGGTGATCCGGTCTGAGTCCCTGGGAGATCAAGCCACTGAGCTGGGTTTCAGCCTTTGTGTGGGCTGCCCAGCATCACGGCTTCCTCCCAGCCAATAGGCGCCAGGACTTTTCAAACAACTTTTGGCACAAACAGAACAAAGACACCAGCAGGGAGACACTAGCCCTGCCAGCAACAGTCCAGTTTCTCTTCACAGGTCCCCGGCACTTCAAGCTCCAGCCCAAATGCAGAAGTAGTGACGCCAGAAAAAATATAGCCACTGCTGCAGAACTCCTTGTTCTTGGTGACTTTCATTCAAATATACAGTTCTTCCATGGTGGCCAGCTCCCCTGCCCCATCTCATTTATCCTGGGGCCCTCCTCTATGCTTGGCATGTGATATAATTGATGACATCACATCATATTTTAGCCAATGACATGGCTGCATTCTCCCACAGAAATAAATAAATCATGCTGCAGAAATCAGAAAATGCTGCTGCAGAAATCTATGAGCCCTGCCACAGAAATCAGACAAGGTGCCACAGAACACTAGGGGCCCTGGATATATCAAAGAAAAGACAAAGTAAATACAAGACCCTGCAAAGCACATAGCTTATGAAATTACCTGCTATTTTCTGCCAAAACTGAAGAATATATAGGCATTCATGAATCAAGCATAACAAGGAGTCCTTCTTTGATTTGCAGTGCCAGCTGGAACGTTGGACTGAGCCATAACGTTTACACCATGTCTAATGCATTCCATGTATTATTTTATTTAAAGAAAAAGGTCACTGCAAAAGTACTAAGGCAAAGGTTGCTCAAAAGGAGCACAGGCAGTAAAGTCAAATTGGAAAGAAGTACAGTATTACTCATAACCCAAGTGAAGTGCTTCATGGGCTATCTATGCAATGCAGAAAGACTTGAGTTATTTAGAAGACTGATGTTTTTAGTCTAGGATGTGATGTTATAAAAAACTCACACTCTACAGTGGATGAAACAACACTCTGTGTATACATGTGTCATTCAGTTTAGGGCTCATGAGTGTGGCATGGCTGTGTAGTGTAGCATTAGACAGTGTATATACATCATGCAATTCTATGTTTTACAATTCTATGTAGATCAAACCAAATCTATTCTTAATGCTCATTCCCAGATGTACGTGATATTCATCTTCCAGCAAATGTTGTAATGCCTGAAATCTCTCCAGTTGTTTATCTGAAGTAAAGGAGTAAAGTGCTGTGTTGTGCTATTATCTAAAAACACCAGCTCATGGCCAAACACAATATTTGGTAAGATTTTAAAACTATTCACTGCTGATGACAGCTGTTAAGCAATATAAAATGTAACTTAGTGAGGGAGGCAGAACAGCCTGGTGACCAGAGTAATAGAGTTCATGTTTAAATACCACCATTGCCACTTGCTCTGAGAGCTGGAGAAAGTAGCTTAACCTCCACTGGTTTCCTCTGTGATTAACGTTCCTATTCTTTCCTTAGCTTAACTCAACATCTTTCCTTCTTTGTGCATGCCTAATTGTGAACACTACTTCTTCATGTTCTGTAAAATGCTTGGAATACAGTGCTTAAGACAAAAGCTATAATAAACATAATTATTTAAACTTTCTCCACTGATTACTGGCTGTGGTATGGCTCACTTCTTCCCAGAGTATATGCCAGTGTATCAATTCATAGTAATTATAAAACATAGCAATGACTTTATTTCTTTCAGCATCTGTATTCTCACTTCTAATGAATACATGTTTCTTTGAAGTATATTTTGTAGTTCTGTTTGTTGGCTACTGTTTTTCATTTTTAATTTCGAGGCAGAAGCAACTAAGTGTAGATAGCAATAATGTTACGCTGGCATACATAAAGCATCAACTTGTATAAATCATCTGTAATTATTAACAACTAGTTTGTGTTTTTGGATTGTTAAAGATGTTTCATAGTTTGCATTAAATTTTGTTTTTGTTTTACCCAAAATCAAAATGAAATACAATATAAGTTTAAAAAAAGTCCGTCCATCCTTCCTTCCTTCCTTCCTTCCTTAGATGAACAATTTATGTTTCTTTCAATTGCCAAACGGTAAGTGGTACTAGCAGATTATCATTTCCAGCTGAGAAAACACTGCCATCTCTATAGCTGGAATGCCATTTTCAATAAAAAATATACAGTAGTTGCAGTAAATGATATGGTCAGCTACTGTATTTCCTGAAATGTATGTGGTACATTCTAGAGTAATTCCTGCTGACTGCAATATCATTGTAGGACCACTAGAGGGACTCTCTTTAGAATATTGTGAAATATCTAGAAATGTCTGGCCGTGACAATTGCTGCAACTGTACCTTTTCCCATGTTGAATGGCAGTGCATGACCCATGCTGCACATGTCCTTGAGCCAAGGACTAACTTTGATACCGAGAAGAAGCCCACATCCCATGGCCTTGGATGTTAGAAAACTGGTTGTACTAACCATGTACAAACCTCAGAAAAGCATGCATTATCTTCTAATTGAGTTACATAAAACCCGCAGGTCCACCAGACCAGTGCTGGATACTTTATGACCCTACAAAATGCATGTTCTAAAGGGTCACTTCACCATGTAAGCATATCATGAACTCTGCACTTTATTTTATTTATTTAGCTTTTGTTAACCAGGTAAGTACACTAGACAAGACAATATGCCTATTTTCAGGTACGACCCGGAGAGTACAGGAAATTACATACTTACACACTTGGGACAACATGGCACATAATTAGGAAAAGATTACATGTCATGAGACTACAAGGTACAAGTTAGCCAAAACAAGCTCACATGTCATCTGCAAACCATAATGTAGAATACACAATGTACAAGGCATATGAGGCACATATAGTTAGAATTGTTACAGTAAGGTAAGCAGTGTATCAGTTATAGAGAGCAGTACAAGGTTAGGATTGGTAGCAGCAAGTACAAATACTAACATCATAAGGGCCAGCTGTTGTGGTGGTGCAAGTGCTAACACATGTCATGGGGGTTTTGGCACCAGAGGCCGATGCACTTTTAAGATGGCTCCACAGGAAGAGCGCAGGCTGCCCTGAGGCAACATGGACCTGGGTTGGGAAGGTGTTCCAAAGTTTGGGGGCGATGCTAAATCCTTCACTGATTTGGGTCCTAGTCACAGGTACCTTGAGTGTGGCAGACCCTGAGACCTAAGGTGATAGGACGAGGGACAGTTTGGGCTAACGAACATGCCACCCCTGGAGGGGTACCTGTGTTGAGGACCTTTCCAGTGAAGCAACCAAGGACAAAGTCAGTGTGCTTTGAGGGCGAGAGCCAGTTTAACTTATTGTAGAGCTCACAGTGGTGAGTGAGCCGGGGCTGATAGGCTGCTGCAGACACTGTTATAGGCCGTCGACTACCTGGAGAGATGGGCCTTAATGGTGCTAGCAAACAACAGGAGCCCATAACATAGTGAGGGAAGAAGCATCCTCTCACAAGGGCAACACGTAGCCGGGCGTGAGATTATGTTTTGCTCTGTAGGCCAGACCCAGTTTACAGTTGGCTGTTTTGCATATCTTCTGGATATGAAGGCCAAGGTCAAGTTGTGGGTCTAACATTACTCCCAGGTATCTGAAGTTGTCCGTGATTGGAATCAGGATGTCTCCTTACGGATACACAGAATGGCACAGGGAGGCCTTAATCTTAGCCCGGGACCCAAGAGCAAGGCCTGTTTTTTTAGATTAAGGACTAGCTTGTGGTTCAGGATCCATATATCTGAATGTTTTTCAAGTCTCTCTCAGGTGGTGGTTGATGACCCCACCTCTGGGGAGTGAGACAGGATAACCAGATCATCTGCATAGAGGATTGGTTTACAGTGAGCAGCTGTTCCGGGAGATTATTACTAAAATGGAGAAGCCTTGGGGACCCCCATTGTTACTGGATGGAACCCAGAGCTCTTTGCCAAATTTAACCCAATGCTTTCTACCATGTAAGTAGTTGCTAACCAGCTGAGAGCGGCAGTGGATAGACCAATTGCTCTAAGCTGAGTTGATAGCATGACATGGTCGACCAGGTCAAACGCCTTAGAGAGGTCAATAAAGATAGCTCCGAGAGTTTACCCTGATCCATGGCCTCCCTAATCCATGATGAAACAGTAACTAGGGCTGAGGAGGTACCATGCCCTTCCTGAATCCATGTGTACAGGAGTCATTACGTCAAGTGCCTGTAGTGTTCTGAGAGTTGCCCTGCCACAACTTTCTCCAGAAGGTTGCTAGCCTTAGATAGGATGGATATGGGATGATAGTTCTCATCAGTTTAGGGTTCCCCTGTTTAAGATTGAACTACCCTGGCAACCTTCCATATGTCTGGGATAACTCCAGTTGACAGGGACAGATTGAAGATGTGTGCCACAAGAGGTGCAAGCCAGGGGCACCAAGACTGAGGAGCTTTGGTTCTAAGCCATCTTGACCAGCACTTGAGTAGGGGAGAGTCCAGCTAGCAGTTTCTGCACCTCTTGAGCCACTGCTGCCCTGAACAGAAAGGGCGGGTGGAGGATGATGGTGCTATGGGCTGGCTGCCGCTGACACCATCAGCTTCTTAGGGAACGCAGTGTACTCCAACAGATCTGAAAAATAATGGTTGAAGGAGTTGGCAATGGATTCCAGGTTGTTGCAGCTGGAACCGTCAATTATCATATCAGTGGACTCAGTGCTCTGTGTACCACCACAACATGTATAATATTCCTCCAGAACCTTCTTTGATCCCTAGCCAAGTTCAGTAATGCAGATTTGCAGAACTCACTCTTGGCAATCCTTATGTTCTTTTTGCACTCATTTCTTAGTTTCCTGTATCTCAGAAAGATGGCCTGGTCAGCCGTGGCCTTAAACTTGGCCCAGCACTTATTTTTAGTGTTGAGGAGGGCCAGGAAACTACCATGAAGCCATTTAGTAGTCATTCCCCTCACCCTCCATCTGATGAGGGGTCATGTTTCTCCTGCAGTGCCCTTAACGAGATAAGAAAGTGACTGACAGCGGATGTGAGTCCTGAGCATTCCATACTGACAACCAATCCGTGTACTTGATATCATTTTGAAAAGAGGACAGATCAAACCTAGAGTAGTCTCTGATCTGGATAATTTTATGGGTATTTTCAGAAGTGGTATCCTCCAGACACAGTACACTGGGGAGTGATCAGAGATAGAATCAGGTAGGATACCAGATGAATTGATCCTATCAGGTCTATTTGTCATGATCTAGTCCAGGAGGGAGCTCTTACCACCATTTGTAGAGCATCTGGTAGGGTCCTTGACAAGCTGTGTCAGAGAGATACTAGCAAGTGATGGTTCAAAGGCTTTAGTGTTGCCACCCAGCCAATTGAGGTTGAGGTCACCCAGAATGATTAGCTCATTCTGCCATGTTACTGCACCAACTGCACCAAGGAGCCCAGTCAGTCCCTCTACACCTCCTTTTGGAGGATTGTAGGTATATACAATGTGAATCTTTCTTGTCATCCCTAGTAACAGCACCGTATGCAGAGCCTCACAGGGGACTGCACGGTCTGTTGATGCGTAGAGTGACAGGTCAAGATGGTTCCTGTAGTGACCAGGATACCACCACCTCTCTTGCTTCCCGGCGATCATGATGGATGAGGTCATAACCAGGGAAGGCACATATGGAGTTAGGGGTGAAGGCTTCAGCCAGGTTTCTGTAATGCCAAGAATGTCTGGACTATGACGAGTTACCCAGACATGAAGTTCCATCAGGTTTGGCAGTAGGCTTCTGATATTAAGGGTTCCGATCACCTTAGAATACTATTCAACATGTGTCTCTGACTTATGTTACATGCCATGTGGAAAAGATATCTCCATTCTGTGATTACGTATGATCAGAGAAATTCTCCCAACAGTACATGTTAACAAAAACACATTGCCCCTCCTTATCTCACCTGGCCTCAATGATCAGCTGCCACGCCTTTTGTAAATTAGTAGTGTTATGCCTGCTTTGAGAGTTGTACTGAACTTGAAAACATTAGACACAAGCACTGCTGAATAACTTGCAAAGCCTCTGTCAGATGAGGATGTATTTTTTTTTATAAGAAGGACATTTCTAAATGTTTTTAGGCATCAAGCACTTGCTTGTGATATTGCTTGCTACCAAGGATACCCTTTGTGCCAATTGTCAACACAATTATGTTTAGTGTGTGTGAGTTGGCTATGGTGAGGTTCTGAGTAGTGACATGGTCAGCAGAATGTAGTGCCATTTGAGTTATTTCCAGTTTTACTTACTGCTGCACAGATTTGTATACACATTATGTTTTGCACAGGGTATTAGACTTTAAAATGCATGCATGTGCTTTGGGGAAATTTAAAAAACAACCAAATTGAGATTTATTTGTCTTTTTATATTGTTTATGCATTCTACATATTGCCTTTCTGTCAGGCTGCTTCCAGGCATGTCACACAGACTTCATTGGGTGTCTCATACAATAGTGCATAGTGGACTGGATGCTTTTCTGAAAGAGTGACTGCATTGTAATATACTGTCCTGGTACTGTGTGTGGCTGGTAGTGACTACTTAAGCTGATTGCTCACTGTCATCTTCTGTTGCTGATCAAGCATACTGACACTTGATATGATCCTACAATCCAGGAAATGGCATGAAGGAAAAGAATTAAGAGAGCTGAAGAGACTGAAGACATTCTGGACAATTGAGACAGACTGGTTCATCATCTCTCAGTATCTTTGGTACTTTAACTACATACAGTAGTGAATAGACAGTAGAATAGAATAGAATAGAACAGGATAGAATTTACATTTAAGTGAGACACTCCAGTGCAGCTTCCCAGCACAAGGATTTGCATATCCATGATGATGTTATAGGCTTTAGAATATATGTGTGTGCCATGAAGAGATTTAAAAAAATCAAACACACTGGAAATTATCTGTTTTTGTGTATCATTCATGCATGCTACATACTGCCCATCTTGTAAATGCCACTGTTAGGTTGCTTCGCAGGTTTGTTATTTGTACTGTAATTAGTGTCTTATAAAGTGATGCTGGCCAGAATCATGCCCAGCTCTGCAGAATTAGAGTTGCTGCAGGAACAATGCAATTTCAATGAAGTTAATCCTTTTGTCATGCAGGGAAACTGTGACACCGCGCTTGATCCTAGTGTACATTGGTCTATAGTCGACTGATGCTTTATTAAAGGAATGATTGCATTGTACTACATTGTTTTAGTAATGCAAGGCTGGCAGTGTTTATACAAGTGGATTGCTCACTGGGGTCCCCTGCTTCTGATCAAGTGTGGTGCAGAAGAACATCATTATGGTGTCAGTGTGGCTCAGTTTGTAGCACATCCACCTCTGGACCACAAGGTCATGGGTTCTGGTCCCACATGATAACTGGGATCATACCATAAATGCTGGCACCCAGTAGTAGTAGTATTACAGAGATGCTCTAGTGTGGAAGTATGCCACCTTTGAATGAAATGTTAAACCTATGTCTTCTACTGCTTTTGTTCTATATGGCTTTTTTTTTCCTTCCCAGCTGTAGTGATAGTATAATATGTTGATTATTGTCACTCCATTTTGTATGCTATTTCATGTAATGTATGTCATTTTATACTCCATTTTTATTGTGTGACTCATTTTACATGCTGCTTCATTTAATTGGTGTTTTGCTCTTTAGATAGCCTCATTATTATGTTTTGCTTCAGACAGTGTATTTTGTTAACTTGAAGGTTGTGTATATTATCAGGCAACCTGGTTTTTGTAGTTTTGTTTAAACTTCTGCTTAGCTCATAGTGTTCTAGGCACCCGGCCAGTGTTTGGAGCACAGCAGTGACCTAGCAGGTGTAGGGAATTCTGAGCAGTCCTTATGGGTGTGATCAGAGTATCTCTGGGAGCCCGCCAGCTTCTAGAATGTGGCTAGACAAATAATATGAAGGCTGCACGGTTATTTTTAGCATAGAATAAGATATAAATGTAGCTTTCTCAATGCCTGGTTAGAAGCTTCACCTGCAGGGTGGACGATCGCTGTGGGGCCAATTCCCCGGTTCGTGAGACTCCTAGCCAGGCTTGACAGGGGGGCTTCCCAGCCATTGGAACAGGCTTGATGTAGCTTTGGAATCGGTGATGTATAACCTTTGTATTATATTTTGCTATAATAAAGCTTTGGCTTGCTATACTTATTGTACTGTTATTGTGTGTATGTGAGTGAATGGCAAATAGCTGCTTGGTTTGAGTTGGCAGAACATTTTTGGCGTAGTCGGCAGGATTCGAAAATAAAATGTCTATTTTTACTAAAAAGGATGAGTTCTTTTTTTTAAAGGTGTATTAAGGCTCAAACAAGCAAGGGCAACTGCCCTTTGTACTTGTAATTTGTGCTTGCTGCAAGTATATACTGTTAGAGCCAATGATGGCTTTTACAGTTCAGGCTGCTTTTAGGAGAAAAGCAGCAGCTGGTTAAGTCAAAGTTAGATAAACAACATCTAGAAAAAGAAAAATAAACTACTGTGGATGTACGCACAGTAGGTGATTACAGACGGATGATTTGAAAATCCTCCCCCATGTTGCCTATCTGTGTAGTTTCAAGTTTTTCTGTATCAATTTCGTTCCCTTGCCTCCTATAGAGGCTGAAACATTTGATCCTAAACCCAAGTACTGGGACCTCTACCAGATGGATCTCAACCTAGTACTGTTAGAGATTTTGTTTGTTTTGTTTTTAAACTGCAAACCAGAGCTCTGAAAAGACTTGGTTTGGCAGGTTACTAAATGGCCAAAAGAAAACCTTTGAAAGGGTTAAAACCTTGAAAGAGTTAATAGCTGCAGCGCTTTGAAATTATCACGAAGGTCCTGCAGTCAGTTTTCTTACTTAGACTAGTATATCGGAAAAGAAGAAGAAAAATACCTTGGCACCGGTAAGTCTGAATTTTTTTTATTCAAAGTTGTTTTATGTCTGTCTGTTTTATTTCTGTAATATGTATACTAAACAAGGTAATGCTCGCCTTTCTCATGCATATTTTCTAGCTTATATCTGTGTTCTGTAATTATGTTCTATTGTCAAGGTTATGAGATAGGATTGACTTGCCTTCAGTGCACAACATGTTACAGAAAAAAAAAAAAGAAGAAGATGCTTTGCCTCATAGCTGACTGTTTTACTTGGCTTTATTTGTAATGGAACATTTGTGCTGCCTAGATAGGGTCAGTGAAAACTTTTTGTTTGTAGTTAGTTGCTTGGAGCAGGTAGTGTTGATGGTGAAGAATTATGACGCCATATAGATTGCAATGTGCAGAAAGAGTTGTAGTTTGCAAGCAACGTGCCAGCCACTGCTAGGTGAAATGTAATGTGTTAACAGCTATAAATGGCTTTATCATACTTCTAGTTAAAACCAGAAACTTTTGCAAAATGGCAGAGTGCCATATTTTAGTTATGTGCCAAAGGTGTAATCATGTTATACTAGATGTGTTCACTTACAGATGATGTGTTTAAACAGTGTTTTGTTCTGGAAAGATTTGGCATGGCAATATGTATAAATGTGTTGGTTTAAAATTGCCAGTGTTACAAGACAGGCAGGAGGCAGCACATATATCTAAACCACGACAGTTTTCTAATGGAACTATGGGCATTACCTCAGCAAATTGGTGTGAAACAATGTCAGTCTTATTTTGTGTTAAGTATTTCTTTTTGTGTATGTGTATGTGTGTGTACTGTCTTGGCCAGCAGTTTCATCGTGTGCTCTATTGTTATTTAAAGATATTTTAATATTGGTGGTGTTCAAGGACACTACAGGAATGGCTGGGTTTGAATGACCCTGCATGCACACTGTGACCTTTTGCACATTATTTGACCTTCTTGTGTTTCAACATTTTATGTTACTACCAGTTCAAACTTGATGTGTATTCCATGCCTAAAGCACAACTTTCACACAAAATGTATGTTTTCATGAAAGCACACCAAGAGTGAACCATGTAATTTGACTTTTTATTGCAAAACTAGTATTCTAAGTGAAGAGGAACAAACTTTTACAATTTTGAAAAAGGACTATTACAGCTGTTTTTGAGAGTTTACCATCTACAGAGATAATGTATGTACGGTATTACCATCAATATGGACATTTTGTCATGCTTAGGATAAGGGAACCCAGGGACGCTTGCTTCTTTTATCCTATGGAAATAATCTGTTTTATTTTTAAACTGATGTGTGTTTGTTTTGTTGTTTGTCTGTGTTTCACAGCTAACCTTTTATTGCTACAGTATTCGAGCTGTCTCTTGCACCTCGAGCTGTGTCTTCCACCAGTAGGAGCTTGGAGGAGGGGTAAGCTACCCTTCCTCCCTTCCAGTGTAATACCCACAAAGGTTGCAAGGTACATGTCATATTTATACTGATTCATGGTCTGTAGCCAATGGTTTAACAACCTGGCTGCCCACTTGGGCTAAGGATGAGTGGAAAATTTATTCGAAAGAAATATGGGGAAAAGAACTGTGGCAGGAAATATGGACTATGGTGCAAAATACTCAGACCACTGTATTTCATGTTGATGCTCATTGTGCTTCAGATACACTAGAACAATGGTATAATTCTATTGCAGATGAAAAGCTAAGATTCTTCCAGTGGATATTGAAGAAACTCAAAGTCAGCAGTTATCAGGGCTGGCAAATGGGCACATCAAAAATGTGGACATTTGGGAGAGAAAGCCACTTACAGGTGGGCATATAGTAGGTGTACCTCAACATTGGATTTGGTTTAAACTGTTATTGCTCAGTGTCCTATATGCCAACATGGGCAACAAAGACCAATCCTCATATTGAAAGGACAATTGGGGAGGGAAAATTACGGGACAAATTTGGCAGATTGATTACATTGGACCTCTACCCTTAGTGGAGGATGTCGATATGCTTGCACAGTTGTAGATACATATTCAGGGTATTTATTGGCATACCCTTGTAAACAAGCTACACAGAAAACACCATTAAGGCAATTAACTTAATTATGTTGTACTATGAAATACCCTTGCAGATACAAAGTGACAATGGTTCCCATTTTAGGGGAAAATGGTACAAGCTTATGCTCAAGCCCATAACATACAGTGGGTATTTCACATCCCTTATTACCCACAGGCAGCAGGGTTAATTGAGAGAATGAATGGATTGTTGAAAGAACAGTTTAGAAATTGGGGGGAGCCACTAAATGGAAAAGAGAATTTTCATGAAGCATTACAGATTTTAAATAATAGACCAATTGGAGAATCTGAGACCCTTAATGCGAATGATAACTCCTAATTTGCAAGTGCAGGCTTACTCAACTACAGAAACAGTGTTATATTGGGAAATTACACTAGGAGCTCTGTCTCTTGCAGGGCAACCCCAGAAGCTGCTGGACTTGATTTACATGCCCTTCAAGAATACAGAATAAACAGCAGAAACATTCAAGTGATAGAAACTGGTATTGGAATACAAATTCCACCAAGACATTTTGGTGGATAGCACCTAAATCAGAACTAGCCCTCAAGGGAATACAAATTTTGGGAGGGGTGATTGATTGTGATTACCAAGGAGAAGTGAAAGTAATTTTGTTGAATAGTAGAGAACAAAATCTGTTAATTCAACAGTATGACAGAGTGGCTCAATTGTTAATTATTCCAGTTAACAAAGTGACTCCTATAAAGGGACAAGCCCCACACTCTTAACAGCAAGGGAGGATAAGGTTTTAGATCTACAGGAGGTTTTAACAATGGTGACAAAATATGGGTTACAAACCCAAATGGCCCTCCTGAACCAGCTGAGGTGATAGCCACTGGACGAGACAACACAGTGTTAATTATCAGGTCAGGGAAAGAGATGGGAATATGTACCAGCGAACACATGTTATCTTCGAGAATAATCAGTCTGTGTATTTTCTAGGTTCTTCAATGGATTCTAAAGGAATAACACTCTCTCTCACGGTCCATTCGGTAAAGCCTATTACCCCAGGTGGAAGAATATTGAAGCTTGACGCACCACTTGTACAATGGGGTTGGAAATCTTCCACCAGCTTAAAGGTGCAAGACAACTTTACTTGCCCTGAAAACTAAGGATGTCCTATAGTGAACATTACTTTTTCACCATAGAAACATAGAAACATAGAAACATAGAATTTGATGGCAGATAAGGACGCTTGGCCCACCCAGTCTGCCCATTTCCTACTCTACTGGGTAAGCTGCAGATCCTAGTTAACCAGCAGCCTACTTCTTCCTACCTCACCCCCAGAATTGCCTTATGACTATCCCATGCATGCTTGAATTCCACCACTGATTTTGACTCCACAACCTTCCTCCGGAAGGCCATTCCATGCATCCACAACCCTCTGTGAAAAAACACTTCTCAAATTACCTCTGAGCCCCTCTATCTTCAAATTGTGCCTTTTGTTCTTGCACACCTCTTTTTTGAAAGATGCTACCTCTTGGACTTTGTTGATCCCTTGAGGTACTTGAAAGTTTCTCATGTCCCTCCTCCCTCCTTTCCTCGAGGCTATACATATTAAGCTCCTTAAGTCTCTCTCTCATATGTCCTCCAGTGCAGACCCTGCACCATTTTAGTTGCCCTCCTCTGGACAGCTTCCATCCTGTCTATGTCTTTTGGGAGATTGGGTCTCCAGAACTGCACACAGTACTCCAGATGGGGTCTCACCAGCTGTCTGTACAGAGGATAATAACTTCCTGTTTTCTACTGGTGATGCCTTTCCTATGCATCCCAGTATCCCCCAGCCCTCCTTGCTGCCTTCTCACATTGCTTGCCCACCTTTAGGTCATCTGATATGACTACCCCAGGTCCCTTTCCATTTTTGTTGTCGTTAGTATCTCACCCCCATTGTGTACTCTTCCCTGGGTTTTGTTTCCAGGTGCATTACCTTGCACTTCTTAGCATTGAATCTAAGCTGCCATACATTTGACCATTCCTCTAACCTTGCCAAGTCCCTTCTCATCCTTTCCACCCCACCCTGTGCATCAACTCTGTTGCAGATCTTAGTGTCATCTGCAAAGAGACATACTTTTCCTTCCAGTCCTTCTGCAATGTCGCTATAAAGACATTGAAGAGGACTGGTCCTAATACTGAACCCTGTGGTACCCGCTAGTAACCTCCTCCTTTCTCTGGAGTGGACTCCATTTACTATTACCTCTGTGTCCTATTCTCCAGCCAATTCTTTACCCAGGCTGTCATCTTGGGACCCACTCCCAGGCTGGCTAACTTATATATTAATCTTTGTGTGGACTGTGTCAAATGCCTTGCTAAAGTCTCAGGTAGGCCATGTCCACAGCCCTCCCTGATCTACTACTTGGTCACCCAGTCAAAGAAATCTATCAGATTCTGTCTGGCATGACCTTCCCACTGTGAATCCATGCTGCCTAGGGTCCTGTGCCCTTCTGGCCTCTAGATACGATACTTCTTTCTTTAGAAGTGATTCCATCATTTTCCTATCACTGAGGTTAAACTAACAGGTCTATAGTTTCCTGTTTCTGCCTTGCTCCCACTTTTGTGAAGGGGAATCACATCTGCCCTCCTCCAGTCCTCGGGTACCACCCCATCCTCCCATGATTTGTTAAAGAGGGTAGTCAGTGGTGTCACTAGTTCTACCCTTAGTTCTTTTAGAATTGGGATGAATCCCATCAGGCCCCATTGCTTTGTCCACCTTCAGTTTTAAGAGTTCTTTCAGAACCCTTTCTTCTGTAAATGGGCTGGTATCAACTTCGTATCCAGAGTGTTACTACTGTTTGTTTTATGTACCTCCCTCTTCCTTTGTAAATACTGAGCAAAAATATTTGTTTAGTATCTCTGCCTTTTCACATTCTCCTCTGCCCACCCTCCATCCCCTTATTGCCTCACTATCCTCTCTTGGTCTTCCTTTGCTCTCTGATGTACCTATAAAGGTTTTATTCTCTTAACTGAGTTGGCTATCTTTTCCTCAGTTTGGGCCTTTGCTGTTCTGACTGCCTTCCCAGCCTCCTTTTGCTTTAACTGATACAGTTCTCTGTCCTGCTCCTGCTGCGATTCCTTGTACTTCCTGAATGCTTTCTTTTCTCTTGAACCTTCACTGCCACTTCCTTTGAGAACCATAGTGGTTTCTTACATCATCTTGTTTTGTTTATTTGCTTCACACAAAGGCTCATTACCTCTGTGATGGCAGTTTTTATTATTCCCATTGTTCTTCCACCCTCCTTCCCGCCCATTTGCTAGTGCATTCCTTAGGCACTCACCTATTTTGGCAAAGTCAGCCCTCCTAAAGTCCAGTACTTTTGTCTTTGTATGGCTTGACTCTATTGCTGTGTTTATTGTGAACCATACTGTTCGATGGTCACTAGTTCCCAGATGGCTACCCACTTCTACATCTGTGATCCTCTCTCCATCTCCATTTGAGAGTATCAAGTCTAATATTGCTCCCTCTCAGTGGGCTCCAGTATAGTTGTCTAAGGCATGCCCTGTAGGGCATCTAGAATAACTGCACTCTTCAAGTGGCAGCTGCAACTGTGCTCCAGTTAACATCTGGCATATTCAGATCACCCATCAGCAATATCTCCCCTTTTTCTGCCATTCTAAGTATACTTACTATCATTCCTTGTCCATTTCCTCCCCTGAGAAGGTGGTTCTGTATACAACCCTGTGCAGATTGTGGTGCCATTGCCTGTCTCCAAATTTACCCACAGTGCTTCTTCTCCTCCTGTTTACCCTTTTGTTCCATTGCTTTTATTCCTTCCCTTATGTAAAGAACTACTCCTCCCTCTTTCACCCTCCCTGTCCCTCCTGTAGATAGTGTGTATCCTGGTATGTTTATGTCCCAGCCATGGTTTGTGTGTACCATGTTTCTGTGACTGCCAAGATATCCAGATGTTCCTCCGCCATCAAGGCCACTAATTCGGGAAGCTTGTTACCTAGACTACGGCATTGGTACTCATTGTTCTCCATTTTTGATGGCCTTACCTTCTGTTGCAGCATCCCCCACTGACCGCTCTACCTTGGTCTTTTTCTCTATTTAGTACCCTGTTTTGTAGGGAGAGGCTGGGATTTTCTGCTGCTTGTCAGTGCCTCCCCATTGACTGAGTTTAAAAGCTTGCCAATGAAGCATTTAAACCGATTGCTCAAAAGACTTGTTCCCTTCCTGGACAGATGCAGACCATCCTGCCAGTATAGGCTGGTGTCCTCCAGGTGGAACCCCAGTCCCCAATGAAGCCAAACCCTGTGTCAGCACCATTTTTTCAACCATTCATTAAACTGCATGGAAGCACCTCGCTCTCCCCATGCCTTTTGACAGGCAGCACTTGATGTGAACATTTGAAACCAGTTGAGACAATGGCAGGACGATTATATGTCCAACCTATGCAGGACACAAAATTGGATTAAATTACAGAACCAGACTGTTATTAGATGCTGCAACTTACCTAATAGTTGCATGGTGACTGTACAACATAGACTTGATTGCTGCATGAATCAAACAGACATTTTCAATGCAAGTATTACTTTGATTGACATAGACACGTTATTCTGCATGAATGCTACTGCAAACTACATAGAACTACTTGGCAGATCACATTACAGTGTTGAAAAATCATCCTGTAATTAGCAATGATAGTATAGTTAAGGTTCCATCCACATGTACATCAGTAGTAGCGGCATTGTAGAAAATGTAATCCATTTTAACATAACGTTTATGTTTAGTAGAAAATGCAAATATAAAAGAGCTTGTATGATACGCTATTAGGTGGAGTAGGGCAGGCATGGGAATTTTAAATAGTGTTGATATAGAAACACTGACTAACAGGCTTCAGGCAGTAGGAATTGATGTATTTTGCTTAATTAACTTACAAGCTCAATGGATGCCAACTGTTTTCTTACCCCAAAGATTAACTTTGAATTATGATTTTGAGTTCTTGCAGTTATTTAATGCTTCACAGGTATGGGGAATGGGAGTAGCAGAAAATATTTCATGCATTTATTGATTGGACAGAATGCACAATGCGACATATGTATTCTATAATGCAAAGAAATAAGGCCCAGAGTGATTTAATGAGTAATAATGAATATGTGTGGAGGACCGTGTTCAATTGTAATGTCATCCACCACAGTAAAATGCACAGATAAATATGTAATATTACCTGTAATTTTTGGTCCCCTTTATTTGATCCTGAGTTTTGCTACCACATTTTAACGGAGATTATATAGATAGTCAGAACACCACCCATGACTTAAGTCTGTGTTCAAAACAACTGATGGAATACTGTGTGGACAGCTATTCCATACTTTATGAACCTTGTTTACTGGAGCATTCGATAAATTTGTGTCAATGGACAATTTACCCATAACCTTTACCATGTTTACAGAAATAGGACCCCAGTATGTTTGTATAGTAACTAATCAGTAGAATACTGTTAGGATGTATAACTTAACTCGTCCCTTTTCAGGTTGTTTAAGAAATGTGACTCATTTGTACTACTTACACCTTTGTCCCTGATAATGAGCAGAAGCTTATTTTGTATTGGCAGCCCAATATTTTAGATCAATCAAGATTGAGTATCTCATTAAATAAAAATTAAACAGATAATTCAGGAAACAGATGTAATGCAGGCTCATTTGGCAATAAGAAATAAATCATTAGTGCAAAGTCAGGTGCAAACTACTATAGTTAAAAATAAAATGATTGATTTAAGTTCCAAGATTCAACAAGAGACTACTCTATTATTGGGGATATTTTTACAGGGTGGTCTCCATCAGCTACAAAAGTGTTAAATATTCTGATACATCCTATCATAATCATTGCTGTAGTGACAATTATCTTGCTTATTTGGACTTGTTACTTATCATGTTATATTCGTAGTAATTTTGCTATGGTACCAATATCATACAAATCAGTATTCACAATAATCAAAGGACCGAATGTAGTGATAGTATAATATGTTGATTATTGTCACTCCATTTTGTATGCTATTTCATGTAATGTATGTCATTTTATACTCCATTTTGTATTGTGACTCCATTTTACATGCTGCTTCATTTAATTGGTGTTTTGCTCTTTAGATAGCCTCATTATTATGTTTTGCTTCAGACAGTGTATTTTGCTAACTTGAAGGTTGCATATTATCAGGCAACCTGTTTTTGTAGTTTTGTTTAAACTTCTGCTTAGCTCATAGTGTTCTAGGCACCCGCCAGTGTTTGGAGCACAGTGACCTAGCAGGTGTAGGGAATTCTGAGCAGTCCTTATGGTGTGAATTAGAAGTCATCCTGGGGAGCCCGCCAGCTTCTAGAATGTGGCGAGACAACACTATGAAGGCTGCACTGTTATTTTAGCATAGAATAAGATATAAATGTAGTTTCTCAATGCCTGGTTAGAAGCCTCACCTGCAGGGGTGGGCGCATTCGCTGTGGGGCCAATTCCCGGTTCATGAGACTCCTAGCCAGGCTGACAAGGGGCTTCCCAGCCGTTGGAACAAGCTTTGATGTAGCTTTGGAATCGGTGATGTATAACCTTTTGTATTATATTTTGCTATAATAAAGCTTTGGCTTGCTATACTTATTGTACTGTTATTGTGTGTATGTGAGTGTGAATGGCAAATAGCTGCTTGGTTTGAGTTGGCAGAACACCAGCCTGTAGCACATCTCAGGATACACCCTGTCCACTGGGATATACCTTGACAGACTGAACCCAGCCATCATTTAGATAGTTGCTAGATTTTTCTCCCTCCTGGTAGGGGCAATGCCTCTGTCAGCCCCAGAGCTACAGCCACCCCTATGAGAGAAGCGTCCCTGGCCCAGCTGTAGGGTTGATGTGGTGGTGGAACCTGATGCCAATCCTCTTCAGCTGAGACTCACTGTTACATGGCAGCTATCTTGGCCTTGGCTTGCCTCCCATCATGACTTCCCAGGTTTACTTCTGAACCCTGTTGCTGGCACAGCAGCATGAAATGCTGCCCTGGACCAATGGTGTGGCTATCTGCCTTTTCTGGTGGACATTAAAGATACCATGGCACTGCTTGAATGGAGTAGGGAGTGTTTTATTTAAAATCAAAAGCAAATGACATAATGAAACAAATCACCATATGCCAAACATCCTTATTCTAGTAACGCTTTATAGAAACATAGACACATAGAATTTGTTGGCAGAAAATCCCCAGCTGGCCCACCCACTCTGCCCAGATGATCCCTGCCTAGTCTGTTTCTGTAGACCCTAAAGGGTCACCAGCAACCACCCTCCTGGCTATTTACTAATATTCCTTATGTCTATCCCCTGCATGCCTGAAGCACCCCACCTACTGTTTTGCCTCCACCACTTCCAGTGGCAGTCTGTTCCAGTCATTCACCACTCTTTAGTGAAGTACTCCTCACATCCATCTTATCAGCCCCCCCACCAGCTGCATTGCATGACCTCTGGTCCTGGTGCTCTTTCTCATTTGAAACAGACTCCTCCTGCACCATGTTCACCCCTGTGAGGTACTTACAGGGCTTTATCATGTACCTTCTTGCTCTCCTCTCTTCCAGAGGGTACCTGTTGTGATGTCTCAGTCTCTCTTCATAGGGCTTTTGATACAACTGTTGCACTATTTTGTAGCCTTCCACTGGGCTGCCTCCACCCTGTCTATGTCTTTTCTGGGACGCAGCCTCCAGAACTGGACACAGTACTTCAAGTGGGGTCTTACAAGTGAATGATACAGCAGCAACACCACCTCTCTCCTCTGGAGATACATCTCTCTATGCATCCTAGCATCACACTGGCCCTACCCACTGTTTTGTAACACGCTCTGCCACTAAGAGGTCATCAGATAGGATATACCCAAGGTCCCTTTTCTGCTTTGTGACTGTCAGTACCTCCTCTCCATTCTATACTCTTCTCCTGGGTTCCTATGGCCTAGGTGCATGATTTTGCACTTTTGGTGTTGAACCCAACTACCATGCTCTTGACCACTCCTCATGTTTCCCAAGGTCCCTATGCATTCTCTCCATGCCATGCATTGTACCCACCCTATTACAGATTTTGGTATCATCTGCAAAATGCATATCTTCCATTCCATTTCCTCTGCAAGGTCATTTGAAGATGATTGGTCCCAGTACTGAGCCTCGCAGCATCCCACTGGTTACTCTCCACTCATTAGAGTGTGCTATTAGTCACCACCCTCTGTTGCCTATCCAGTAACCATTTAATTTAGTATGCACAGTTTCTTTATCAGTCTCCTGTATGACACAGTGTCAAGGCCTTGCTAAAGTCCAGATAGGCCACATCCACTGCCTCATCTCATCTATTTCCTTGTCACCTAGTCAAAGAAACCAATCAGATTCGTCTGGCATGACCTCTTCCATAAATATATGCTGCCTTTGGTCTTGTAGCCCACTGGATTCAAGATACTCTACCAATCTTTCCTTAACAGGGGCTCCATTAATTTCCCCACCCCTGATGTGTGACTGACTGGCCTATAGTTGCTAGCCTCCTCCTGCAGCTGCTCTTATGGAGCAGCACCACATCTGATCTCCTCCAGTTCTTGGAACCATGCCTGATTCCCGTGAGCTGTTGAATATACATCGGCAGGGCAGGTAACACCCCCTGAATTCCTTTAGTAGCCTTGCATTGTATCCCATCTGGTCCCATAGCCTTGTTCACCTTCAGAGCTGCAAGTCTCTTCACAGCTCTTTTCTCTGAAAAAGACTTGCATCCACCTCCCCTTTTGTTCCTGCTGCTCTAGGGTGATCCATCCTCCCCCACTGTGAAGACTGAGCAGAAGTACCTGTTCAGGATGCCTGCTTTTTCTGGTCCTCTTCTGTGCAGCCTCTCCTGCCACCTCCTTATCCTTACTATTCCTCCCTTGCTTTCCCTTTCACTTAGGTACCTGAAGGAAGACTTATCTCCTTTAGCTACCTCTTTGGTTATTCTTCATCTGTCTGCACCTTTGCTCTCCTCACTGCATTCTTCTTCTCTCTGTTTTACTTGGTGTCTGTCTGTCTCTCTGTCTGTATGTCTCTCTGTCTGTCTGTCTGTCTATCTATCTATCTATCTATCTATTTCATCCACTAGTGTAAACCTCATCCACTTGTGTAAATCCCATGGACAAAGCCTAGGCTTGACATAAAGCTACCTAAGCTCTTTTCCTGACTAGTGCAAGCACAGGGCTTAAGAAACACATGTACAAAGGTTGCAAGGTCAGCTAAGGCTGCTTACTTTGCACTTTTCAGCACACAAACATCCTCACTGATTTTTGAACTACACTACACTCCTTCTTGACCCCCTGCCCAATCCACAGCCCCCACATTATCCATTAATGACTTCTGTTATTGACCCTGCCTCAGCTGCATCTGCTCCAAACTCCTATTTTACTACTTGTGCACTGCCTCGACCACATCCTCCCATCCCCTCCCCACTCACCCCTTGCATGGTTACTCCTTCCTCCTATCCCTGTCCAAGAATTCCTACAAGCCCTACCTCCTTAACTCCCAAAAAGTCTAGCCCTGACTCTCTCAACCACTGCCTTCTATGTATTTCCACCCCTATAATATCCCTCCTTCTCACCCACATCCTAAATCAACACTTCCACCACTGCACAGTCCCACAGGCTTGGAAGACTGTCCAAGTCTTATCTCTGCACAAAGATGGTGACACCCACACCCCGGGAAACTATTGCCCTATGTCCCTTTTTTCTTACTCTGGACAAGTTTTAAGAATCCTTGTCCTTTCCCATCTCACTGAGTTTCTTACCTCTTCAGATTTCTCTTCACTTTTCAGTCAGGCTTCATGGCAAACCACTCTACCACTATCTCACCTTTCGCATCACAAACTCCATCTCTCTGGCATGGACCTAGAACACATAACTGCTGCTATTTTCATACATCTAGCTGAGGCTTTTGATTCCATTTCTCATCCCTCCTACTAAGCAAGCCTTCCTCTGCTGGTCTCTTTCCTGCATCTGTAAACTGGTCCAGCTCCTACTATGTCTCTCGATCAAACCCAACAAGTCTGTGTTAGTAGAACTCTCTCCCTCCTCTCCTGATCAATTTGTTGTTTCTGTAATATTGTTACACAAAATTTTCAATTTGGCCTTGTTTATGACCATGCCTCATGAAGAAGGGTAGAGCAAATGTCAATTCCTGCTCAAAAGGTGATTTCATGCAGGGACTGCAAATCAAGTTCTAGGGTCTGACCATGCAGTTCAATTATCTATGTAAAATATTGGGCTGTATAGACGATAATCCAGTATTACATAATTGTTGGAAAGACAGCTGGTTTCAGGTCTCTTAAGAAATAATTGCATTAAAGGATGGTACGTGGATGAAGGAGCTGGATAATAGGCTGAGGAAATTGGGGATAAAATCAATTTTATAAATAAGTATGGAACAGCCTTCCTGAGGAGGTTGTGGGTCTAAAACTGTGGAGAATTCAAGAATGCATGGACATACATAAGGCAATTTTGTGTGGGTAGGAAGAAATAGGCTGTTGGTTAACTAGGATCTGCAGCTTATCCTATAGGTAGGGAATGGGCAGAATAGGTGGCCATGGTCCTTACTCTGCCGCAAAGTCTATGTTTCTATGTAAGTAAAATGGACAGGAGTGCTAGATTTTGTATAGATGTGGTAAATAGGATCCAAGATGTTTTAAAGTAGTAGGATATGGCTAGAGTCTCTGCATCAACAAATTTCTTAATATATAAGTCACTCAAAAACATTTTTGCAGAGAAACACATTTAGTAAAATGTGAGAATAATCTGCACTATAAAGTTTTAGCAAACTTAAGATTTACTATAAATGGGGAGTTTCAGCTGGTTTTATGAACTGGAATATATTTAAGAGAGGAATATAGTGTAAGGGCAATTACACAGGAAATGGGACCTGGCTCATATACTATTTAAATGTCCATATCTGAGAGAACTGAGGAAAAATAATTGTCTTAATATCTTAACAAAATTTCTGCCAACCTTTGTAGACAGATTGGATTTTTATTTAAACACAGAGGACATGGCAATACTTTATTGTGTTGCACAATTTACTATAGCTGCTAATAGAGTAAGGAAATAGAGAATGTTATCTGATCTGATTTGTATATTTATATAAAGGACTGTTTTGTGACCGAAACTATATGGAAAATGTTTTAATGCTTATTTTTGTGCAATACTTATTGTAAATGCATTTTGTATTAATAAACTTGTACCTTTTACCTCGTGTTAGTGGAACCCTCTCCTCCTCTCCTGATCAATTTGTTTGTTTTTGTAATATTTTTACACCACATTTTCAACTTAGCCTTGTTGTGACCCTGCCTCATGAAGAAGGGCAGAGCAAATATTCAATTCCTGCCCAAAGGTGATTTCATGCAGGGACTCAAATCAAGCTTCAGGATGCAAAAACACATTTTTGGGCCAGAGTTGAAAAATGACAGCTGTCACATTCATGTGGTGCTGTGAAGAAGTAGCTATGTTGTACATTTGGGGTAAAAATTTTGAAAATTACCAAAGTTACGAGCCTGTGTTCACAAAATTCAATGTAGACTCATAACTTTGTTGTTTTTTAATATGTTTACACCACATTTTCAACATAGCCTTCTTGAGCCCACTTCATGAACAAGGTAGTAAATTGTTCAACTCCTGCCTCAAAGGTGATTTTGCACAGGGACCGCAAAAGAATCTTTCAGGATAGATCTACCTAATGACAGTGCCATTGTTCAGGAGGTAGGCTACAAGGAAGGCATGATGAACATTTGCCCAATGTTATGCCACTAAAACCCCATTGAAATACATTGAACTACATAACTGTTTCTTCAGTTTGTGGTCCTGCTTTGAAGAGTGAAATGTGTCTGCGGTCCAGAGTACAGCATTGGACCCCTGATGGGTAAGAAAGGGCTTGGGGGGTACAGGATAGTGGGTGCTGAGTTGAGGGTCAGGTGGGGATGTAAAGGTGCATATTAAGGTTGATGGGGACCTTAATATGCCAGGTACAAACTGGGGAACCATGTCGTCTAAGGTGGCCAAGGAGCAGAGGCTGCTGGACGGCTTCCAGGATGTGTTCTAACACAGCGTGTGATGAAGCCCACAAGGGAGGGGCATGTCCTGATGTGGTTCTGGCAGATGGGGATCTGTAAGGGTCCTGGTTGTAGAGGATCCCCTGACTGGGAGTGACCACAATACTGTCTGGTTTCAAATAAGCATGGGGAGGGGGTGACATCTAGGACACTGGCAGTAGACTTCAGGGGGCAGACTTTGTGGGTTTGGGAAATATTCTCAAGGATCACTTGAAGGGATTACATCAATGACAAATGTGGAAAAGAGATGGGAGGTCATAAACGGGACTTCATGAGGCAGTCAGGACCTGTGCTAAGATGAAACGTAAGGGAGCAAGGTCACATAAACCATGCTGGTGGTCCAGTGAGGTTCAGGTAGTGGTCAGAGAAAAGAAGGCAGCCTACAAAAAATATAAAACAACAAGAGGGATAGGGATAAGGAATGTACCATCTTGTATCTAGAAAAGTCACCGGATGGTGAGGGGGCAAAGTCCAGTAAAGAGCAACGGCTGGCACAGGGATACATGGAGGGACAAGGGTTCTTCTGGTACATTGGGGAGTGGAGAAAACTAAGGGCCATCTCAGCAGATTGAGATCAGAAGGAGGTGGGTGGAAGAGGCGAGGGACCAGGCAGAGGTATTAAATGAGTACTTTGCCTTCTGTGTTCACTAGGGAGGAGGGATATCTACAAAGCAAGGCATGATGGGATAGAAGGCAGTGAGGGATCAGGGAGCAACAGAAATTAAGCAAGAGGGAGGAGAGGTACCCTAGGGTGTTACATCAGGATAAGGATAAAAAGGCCAGTAAGGTGGAGGAGACTGATTATGCTATCTCCACCAAAGGGTGTGGATAGCCCTCAAGGCCCTAAAGAAAGACAAATCTCCTGGGCGGATGGCATTCATCCTAGAATACTGTGGAATTGTGGTGGACATAGTGGCTGCACCCTGGTGGAGCTCTTCAACAGGTTGCTTGAGACAGGGAGGGTACCTAGGGATTGGTGAGAAGGCGTGCGTGCCAATCCATAAAGGGGTTGAGGGAAGTACCAGGTAACTATAGACCCATCAGTTTGACCTCGGTGGTGGGAAAATTAATGGAGAGTATACTAAAGGAACGATTGAGGTGTACCTGGAGGAGGTGAGAGGTCTGGATAGTGGCAACATGGATTTGTGCCTGGTAGATCATGTCAAACCAATCATGTGGAGTTCTATGAATAGGTAACATCAGAACTGGACAGGGAAAGCTTGTGGATGTATTATTCTTGGACATCAGCAAGGCATTTGACCTGCTCCCACAATGGTCTGGTGGAGAAACTCATGGGGTTAGGAGTAGGCCCTTTGATGGTCAGATGGATTGAAAACTGGCTAGCTGGACACACCCAGAGAGTAGTGGTTGGTGGGGAGCTCTCAAACCCTAGAGAGGTGTTGATGGGAACTCGCAGGGGCTCGGTCCTGGGTCCGATCCTGTTTAATGCATACATATCGGACATCAGGGAGGGTATAGGGTGTGAAATGAGTCTCTTCGCTGATGACTCCAAGATGGGAGCTGTAGTTGAGGGGAAGAGGGAGGTTGGCCCTGCAAGGGACCTGGACACCCTGGAAAGCTCGGCTCACACATGGAAATTAATTTCAATATCACCAAGTGCAAGGTGTTACATCTTGGGGGAAACCCTAAACACAGGTACACCCTGGGAGGGAGGTGCTGGAGGCCTCAATAGGGAAAAGACCTAGGGCTCATGGTGGATGCATGTATGAATAGTTCTGAGCAGTGCAGGAGAGCGGCTAACAAGGCAAACAGGATGTTGGGATGCATCGTGGGGGATCACCTTTAGGAGCAGGGAAGTGATTCTGCCGCTGTACAATGGACTGGTTAGACCACACCTTGAGTACTGTGTACAGTACTGGAGACCACACTTGAAGAGGACATACAGCTCCTGGAGAGGGTACAGAGGAGGCAACCAAGATGATACGAGGACTTGGGGATTTGACGATGAGGACAGACTTGAGAAGCTCTGCCTGTTTTCATTGGAGAAGAGGAGAGACAGGGGGAATGATTGAGGTCTTCAAGTACCTCAAGGGAATAAATAGGGTAAACATGGAGGGGCTCTTTAGACTAAAGCAGGAGGTATCACCAGAGGGCATGGTTTGAAGTTGAAGGTGGAAGGGTGAGGGGGAAAGAGGAGGAGGTTTTCACTGAGAGGGTGGTGGACCCTGGAATGCACTGCCTAGCGAGCTGGTTCAGAGATTCACAGTGGAGGGCTTCAAGAGAGGGTGGGACAGACACAGAAAGTGGAAGTATCAGATGATTGCCTGGCCCAGGGGTGGAGAGATGATAGGGGTTTCTGGAACACAAGGGGGAGGGCCTCTGCACCCACCTAGGGATCTGAGGTTCAAGCAGACTTCGAAGACCATAAGGCCTAATCTGCTGGCAATTAGTATGTTAGTAAATATATCGATGGACGTTTCTTTTACAGGTAAAAAAAAGAACGGAGGAACCGTCATCGAGACTGGAATTGGGCACCCCAGTGTCACTGTTATGTTTCTGGGGTGGGGTGGGTGGGCTGGTGGGTGCTGAGAGGGAATGTTGGGTGGGAGGGAATGTTGGGTGGGGATAGAAAATATATATCTTAACAAAAGAGGCCATGGAACATGATCATGATACTGGGGAATTGGGCACCCTGGTGTCATTGTTATGTTTCCGGAGGGGGGGCGCATGAGAGGGAGGGTCAGGGTGGGGGATAACATTTTTTTAAAAAGGGGGGCATGGTACATGATCCTGACACTGGGGATTTCACACCCCAGTGTCATTTTATGTTTCTGGGAGGTTGGGGTGGTGGGTGCTGAGAGGGAGGATCGGGGATAGGGATGTGCATAATTTAAAAAAAAAAATGTAATTGGTGATCATGGTGGAATACAGCACACTGCACCATAACAAAAGATGGCCACTGACATTTCTCTAGCATGTGCTCATTTTCACACATGCATAGTACAGAACAGCTGTCATCTTAGACATGGCAGAGTGTGCCGTGTTCTGCCATGACAGCCGCTTTGTTTTGTTTTTAAATTAGAGATACTTCTACACTCAACCCTCCCTCTCAGCACCCATCCCTCCCCCACTAGAAGCATAACAGTGACACTGAGAGTGCCCAGTCCCCCAGTGTCACGCATCAGGACTGCTGATTTTGTTTCTCACAGAAAACAGTGCAGTGTAAGTGGAGTGCTCCATGGATGTGGAGGCAGCTGTGGCAAACTCCAACATGTTGTTCAGTCGCAAAGAATGCAAGGAATGTGAGTCCTTTTCTGTAAGTAAGAGGTTTGCAGGGCTCCACCCATTGCAGCCCTAAAAACACAGCCTCTAATGTGGCCCTGTGGCTCTGGGCACTGCAGGCCTTCCTATCCCTGGCTACCCAAACACCACAGTGTTGGCAGGAAGGGGGCCTTATGAACCAGCTCAATTAAAGAACATTCCTTATGTTCTGCCTAATATTCTGCTTTGCCATGTCTCTGTTAGGCAAAAATAAAGGCACAAGGGACAAAGCACAAATCCTCCTGCTATGTCATATTCCAGAGCTGCAGACACTTTTGCCATAGACCAGATGCTTGTTTTTCACCAGGGTTCCAAGACCCTAAAGATAGAAAAAAAGAGGATACCAGGAAAATGAAGTAGACTTAAATGGAGGAAGAAGGAGAAGAAATAGAAACAAACACTATTTAGTACACTATGCAGCCAGAAGGAAACACAGCATATGCAGGAAGTCTTTCTTAAGGAACTTCTTAAAGGGGAAGGGAGGCTACCAAAATAGAAATATTCTCCACATCCTACTTTCGTTTCAACTTGTCTCTTGTTCCTCATGGCAGAGGTATCCTACCCCTGTCACATAACCCCACATTCAAAAGGAACTAGAAATTTAAACTGATTGCCAATCAGTATCCTTAGAGGGAACTCTCAGCTCCTCTGTTTTATTGTTGCAGGGCATAGACAAGGCTCCTAGTGCTCTGATGCAAAATTTATGATTTCTGTGGCGGGGCTCCTTGGCTTCTCGGCAGCATTTTCTGATTTCTATGGCAAGATTTATTTATTTCTCTGGCAGAAGCAGTCTTGTCATTGGCTAAATATGATGTGATGTTATCGATGACCTCACATGTGGTGAGAGGAGGACTTCAGGATAAAAGAGATGGAAAAGAAAGCCTGACACTATGGAAAAACAGTATATTTGAATAAAATTCACAAAAACAATGAATTCTGCAGCACTATATATATTCTGGTGGCATGATGCAAATTCTGCAGAAAATTCCATAACCTCAGAATCACAGAATTCCAGGGCCTTGGGCATAGATGTCCCAATTAAGCAAGACTAATAAAAATAAGTTTTTCTGGACTTACTTGTTCGTAGCATTGAATTTTATCTAGTTGATCTTGCATCCTCCACTTGCCATTCTTCTGAACTAAAAGTCAGTGTTCCCACAGCCAGCACTCTGATGACACAAATGATGGACTAAAGCCACGAGGCATGTCTATGTGCCGCACTGCTGTATTGATGTAAATTCTGTAAAATAGAGCATTTTCTTACTTATTCTACTAGAATCAATCATGCTGACTGGACATTCAGTACTGGTAGAATAAGCATGAATATGTGCTGTTTTATAGTGTTTAATATAGCAGTGCCAGCACATAGAATATCCGCTGTGGCATAGTTCCTCAATCATATCATCAGAAGGCTTGCCACAGGGACACTGGGAGCTTTAGTCCAGTGAAATGGTGGGCAGGGGATGCAGGATCAACTATCTAAAGTCTACGTAACAAAAAGTAAATCTAGAAGTACATTTTCTTTACTCACTTTGCTTAATCAGGACCGCTAGGTCCTACAGCATTTATGGTGCTACCTATATGGTAGACAGAACTCAATCTGTCAAAATAGCTGACTGTACATCCCTTCTTTACTTATCTCTACTGGGGTGCTTCAAGGCTCCGTGCATTGGCCTCTCTATTCTCGATTTTTAAATGACCTACCATCAGTATGTACCTCATCCTCCATCCATATGACACAGTCTTGTACACCTCTGGCACAATTCCCTCTGATGTGTCTTCCAAACTTCAGCTTGACTTCAGTAATGTTCAAAGCTGGCTAAGATCACATCAACTTTTCCTCAATGCCAAGAAGACAGTCTCCTTGACCTTTGGCACTAGGCAGAGACTCTCTAATCTGCCCTCCCTTCCCTCCTTTCATACCCTTGATGGGACAACTCTAGAGGATACCACCCTTTTAAATATCTGTGTATGGCTTGACCAACACCTTAACTTTTCTGTTCATATTGATGCCCATCTTGCAAAAACTCTGCCCTAAGCTTGGTGCCCTGTACAGGAGCTGTAGTTCTCTACCACTAATGGTTAGCCATCGATCTTGTTCAGAAAATGATCCTCCCTATTTTTGACTGTCATGACATAGTCTACAGTGCTGCTCCCAAGTCTTCCCTTACCAGATTGGATTCTCTTTTCAATGCTTTCTGTTGCTTTGCCCTTGATGCTCCTTCCGCACATCACTGCATCTTGTACCATTCTCCGCTTCCCTCCCTCGAAGTGCAGGCGTCTCTCCCACTGTGCCAATTCACTTCTAAATTCTGGCTCAGGACTCTCTCCCCACCTCTCCTCCTTACTCACTGCCCCACCACCCTCCTCCTGACCTCAGAGCCCCTGACACTCACACTTTAGCCATTCCTCATCGCCCTTCTTCCATAGCTCAGGAAGCCTTCTTCTACCACTTCCCAAAGCTCTGAACTTGCTTCCTCCTCCTATCAGACTCTCATAATCACCTTCCTCAATCTCTAGCCTTACACAATATATTCTATTAACTGCACCTGCTATTAGCCCCATAACCCTAAACTGCACTTATTTTCATCCTCCCCACTAAATTGCTGACTCCGCTTAGTCCTCCTCCTCTCTGTCCCCAGCCTGTTTCCCTCCCACCTGACTCCCTGACCCCTTGTAGAGTACTTTGGGGCCTAAACTGTCTCTCTCTCTCTGTAACCCCACCCTTCCGTACTCTTTTGCCTGCCCACCTCCCTACTATTACTTACCACTGTCAGGTTCTGGTCTCCTCACTCCGCTCACCCCCATCACCCTCTACTGTTCCGCCTGCCCTCTCCCACTATTACTTACTACTATCCTCCTTCCAGCTCCCTTCCATGCCTCTCAGTCTTCCTCCCCCTTCAGCCTGGTCTTGTTCCCCTGGCAGGGTTCACTGCATCCTGGAGTGGGATTAGATACTGGCTGAACCTCCCTCCCACTACCTTCCTTCTATCTCCCCTCACCCATTGCCCTCACTGTGCCCTATGATATAAAACTGTTCTCCTTTGTGTTTACATTAGCACTTCCATTCTTATGCTATGCTTACTTCCCTAGTACTTTCGTTTGTGTCAGTCTTCCTAGCTTATCACCTACAGAATCATCGATATTTAGCCTTATACAACATATGTAAATTCATTATTGGTTTGTACACCTCACGGTTAGCTTGGGTCTCTCAGCTCCTCACCTGTACTCAATGATTTGTCTTAGTATGTACTTGCACTGCTCTTGTATTCTGTGTATTTGCTGTTCTCCCAACTATTGCTCAATGTACTCCATTGATTTGTCTTAGTATGTACTTGTACTTCTCTTGTGTTCTGTGTATTGATTGTTCTCTAACTACTGTACCCTCTCCCCAGGACATTTCTGGAAATGAGCTGTTTACAGCTCATGTTGTCTTTCCGTGAAACATTTTCCAAAAAATAAATTAATTAATGCTGGGGATCTGAGAGTTCCCTTTAACATGATCAATGACCTTATCCTCAGGTCAGTTCAGCTACACTGTATATGAAATTAAAGAACCCAGACTTTCCATGAACTATGGGAAATTCCTCCATTCAATTTCCTGGTGCCTTTTATGTTTAGCAACTGTGGAATCTGTAGTTTTCCTACTGTTGAAAATTAAGTGTTATTTACATACCACAGAAGAGGGTGTTGCCATTCTAGTCTTCCTTTAATGTTTGCTTACCACAGCACAAGAAACATATTATGCGCAGCTTGGTGCCAAAGCAGGTTCTGGAGGTGTGGCACTGTTGTGACCAATACCTGCATGGCATTTTGGGGCATGTGTGTTGCCCACCAATAATGGGGACACAGCCGATGACACTAGTTTGGAACCTTGACACCAGCGAAAAGAAAATAACTTAAGCAGATCGCCCCACCCACATGCATGCATATTGCATGCCAATGTGCTACCCCACACACTGTATGGCTGACAGAGGTGCCCAACCTCATCAGCTTCCATGTCCCCCAACAGACACTGGTGCCATGCTGGGAGCCCACCCCAGCATGGCAACAGTCCAGATGGCCGACGGGGTGCCCAATCCTCGCCAGCTCCACTGCCCCCACCCCAAACAGCTTTCCAGCTGCCATACTGGGAGCCCACCCAGCATGGCAAAAGTCCTGCATCGCCCAAGAAAAAAACAGAAACCTGAAAGAGAAAACCTTCCCTCACTGACTGTCCTGACCCGCCTCCTCCACCCATGCCCACCTCTCGCACCCTGCCTCCCCACACCCCTCACCCCATACTACTCCGGAGTCTGGCGCGACGATTCAGTGGGCTGGGAACATGTCTGCACTCTTCAAAGTCAACCATGAACTGAGGAAATGCCGGTAAGCTGTATAATGTAATAAATAGGATTTTTTAAAACTTTGATGCATATCTCAGGCATTTTTGGGAATATTTCGCAAATTTTCAACATGGGGTTTTGGGACCCCACCCCGTGAATTCTGTCACTGTCATTTTGTTAATCAGCCCCGAAGGTGATTTCCGTGTCACTGCATGGAACCACCTATCAGGGGTGATTCACAAAATGACAGTGTCACAGTTCATGAGGTAGGCCCTCAAAAACCCTATGTTGAAAATGTGGTAAAAACTTCCCCAAATGACTGTTTTACGAGGCATGCGCTGCGCTGTTCCTACGCACGTCAGAAGTTCGTGAATTTTCACTATTTTCACTCCAGATTTTCAACATTGCTATTTTACCACACCTCCTTATGAGCAGTACAGCTGTCATTTTTCACATCTCACCCAAAATGTGTTTCCGCATGCATGTACACAATGGCGCAGTTGATGTGCAAAATCAATGTTCAGGACAGATTAAGAAAATCATAGTGACACTGTTCATGAGAAGAGGTGTTACAATGGCTATGTTAAAAATTTGGTGAAAAAGTCCATAAAATGACTGTGCTTCTGACGACTATTACTGCATGATTCATACACCTTGTAAGTTCATGGATTTCTAGTATTTTCAGTCCAGATTTTCACCACTGCCATTTTCTACACTTCCTTATGAACAGTACAACTTTCATTTTTCACACCATGGTCAAAATGTGTTTTCGCACTTCCAGCGCAGAAATGCGTGGTCGCTGTGGGGAAATCACTGTTCGGGACAGATTAAGAAAATTACAGTGACACTGTTCATGAGCGGAGGTTCCAAAATGCCTGTGTTGACAATGTGCTGTAAAAAATCCCAAACTAATTACATTATGGGTGTGTTGTGCAGTTCCTACATACGCTTGTGATTTCACCAGTTTTTAATATTTTCACTGCATATTTTCAACACTGCCATCTTTTTCCACCTCCCATGAACAGTACAGCTGTGATTTTTCACATCCTGTTCAAAATGTGTTTTGCACCTGTGGTGCCAAATGGCATAGTCGCTGAAAATCAGCTTTCAGCTAATGAACTGATATTGCCACTGTTCATAAGGTGGGGGTCACAAAAACCTATGTTGAAAATTTGAAGTGAAAATGCCAACAACGCCTGAGATGTTAGGGTTTCCAACCATAACGCCCCCACCCTGTAGACTGACAGGCATCAGGTGTGATTGGGATTCTCATGTAATGCTCATACCATTCCACACCCTGCAGCCAGTGAGAGGCATCAAGGTGTGCCTTGGATTCTTCAGCCCCAATGTTCATCCCATTCTCCTATACAGCACCCATCTCACCATATTTTCTGATGGAATGGTGAGCATAAGGACCAAAGACCCAAGGCACAGCGTGACACTTTTGGTGTCTGCAGGTAGGGTGTGGTGAAATGGCGGGTCTATGCCTGACAACCCAAAGGCACACCTAATGACTGTCAGTCTCTGCAGGGTGGTGGCAGAGTTGGCTTCAGTTCAGTACTTCACTGCCATTCCTATTATGCAGCTCTCTAACTCCTACACTACAAATGCCAATGCCAGCAAGCAAACATTTGGCATTGACAAATGCTTGTTGAGTTCTGTGGACATCATGTACACCCATTTCCAATTCCATGACAGTGAGTTGGCACACATATGACCACATCCCAGAAGTGAGTGAGATAGACAGTGATCAATCACTTGACACACAGTCACTTATAGAGATCAGGAAGTGAAGGTGGCTGATTCCTGTCAAGAATGCATGGATGTTGAAACTGCAGCAGCAAAGAGAGCTGGACCAGTTAACAGTGAAGCTTTGAAAATGACATCTGGATAATGATGCAGATCTGGTGACAGAAACAGATCAGACAGTAGAAGCAATAATTATCTCTTCTGTTAAACAGAAATTTACCTTCCAATAGTTTTATTGCTTGAAGAATCAGTAGCAGCTGGGAAGAAAGCATTCTCACAGATAATCCCACTTCTTACACCAGCTGCTGTTGAGGCATACTGTAGGTGAGGAAGAATAGATGCACCAGGAGAAGTCATAATATTTACAAGTAGCATTTTATTATTTTCAGTAACAATAAAATAACAAAAATAAAATAACATTGTGCAGGATAGCTCTTATACAGGCAACTCAAACAAAACAAAGTCATTCATCTGATGGTATCTCTAAATCCCTAAATCTCAGACTCTCTCTCTCTCTCTCTCTCTCTCTCTCTTTCCCTCTCTCTAACTCTCTAAATGAACATTACTCTGTTAATAAGATGTTTTTACCTGGCAGTTCAATTCACATCCTGTCCTTGTTAAGCTATATCTTTTGTTTCCACACAATGTACCAAACTTTGCCAATTTCTTTCTTGTGACCAGTATATCCAGTCTTCTCAACAGGAGCAGCCAATTAAGACATTCTGGCCAGAGCTGGTGTTTTTGCTGACAGCTCTGCAAACAAGCTTGTGGAAAGTCAAAGGGTTACTCAAGGTCAACCCCTGTGTTCTAGCTTGCTATCTTGTCTACCAAACCCCAAACAGCTTTCTGTACATCATTTCAGCAATATGATTATATACATTTGCAAACCAAGAAATCTCAGTTTCACATAAAGATTTACATGTAGGTTTTAACTGCAAAGACACAAGAGGAGAATGAAAGAATAGAAACAGTGAATAAAAGGAGGGATATAATAAGGTGAAATTGTGGAACCATGGGTGTGGCTAGTTTGAGGTTCCACAAGGAAAATATGATTGTTCAGTCAGACAGACAAGAGATAGCTAAGTGACAGAAAAATAGATCCATGCTTTTAACTCACTGTGTATAACAAATGGCACACGGTATTATGCAACCTTGTCACACTATGCTTTTAGATTTTATTTGGTCTTCTATTTAGACATATTTATTTTAATCACCAGTTGTGATACTGCTTCTATACAAACTCACTGTTTTCATTTATATTCACTAATAACTCACTTTATTAGGATTAAAAGGTCTGAAACTGGTTTATATAACTCCATTCAGTGGTTCATTTTATAGTTGTGGTGAGTTCCTAGAAGTAACTGATCTGTGTTCAAAACCTTTCTGAATAGTCTGCAAAATAATACTGGCAAGGTAAATTTATTTTAAAATAGAAATTACCATTGTTTTGGTCTATAAACTGTGCTTTTGAAATATGCTAATTAGTTATGCAAATGTATATAGTATATCTAAGATTGCATATACTCTTCCTAGATGGATTAAAACTTGACTTCAAATAAGTTACATTATAATTAATTTAGTTTTTCTAATATTAGACATTCATGTTTTCATTTTCTATACATAGCACTTTAAATATTAGTCGTGACTGACAATTTTAAAATAAAGAACTAATATAATCATCAGCGATCAGCAACGATCATTACTTAATCATCCACAAATCATCAAAAACCATCATTCTGATTGAAGCTTACAAAAATAATTAATATTCATCAGCAGGTATTTGAAAGTTCCATGTCAATATCACCTCTCCTGTGAGAGTTAAAGCACAGTGAGGCTAAGACCCAGGCATATATAACACAAAACAGCTCCACAGTCAAGAGTGCGTACTTCAAAGATCATACATATTAACAACAAAAAGTCGCATCTACTCGGGAGACCAAAATAAAGGCAATAATAACTTTATTATATAAAATAACACCGCTTATGCCAATATATCCACAGCAAGTGTGTACAAAGCAAGGTAACCTCTACTGTTTTGCTCAATTCAAGGCCATCAAGAGGATAACCAATCTCAATACATAGATCCTTTTATAGCCAATAAAATTAAACAATTTAAAGTGACAACCACATCATTTAAAAAAGAAAGAAAGAATCCACATTTCATGCCTATTATATGAAAACATATTCAAATATTGAAACTTAGAATAATCTCAATACATTTCATTACAAAAACAAAAAATTATTTATTTAAAAATAAAACAAATCAGATGAAAATGACGAACACCCCTATCCCAGTATCTGCAAAGAAACATACAAAACATCAGTATAAATACATGATCATAATTAATCCCCATTATATACATTATGGCCCAGAGACCCTATAACAACATACAAAATAATCATTCTTATTAATTATATAAGTTCTACAGGTTCTAGTCCCACCACAGATGAGTCAAAAGTTATACTCTTAATAATTTATTTCTTTCATCTAATACATGCTAATAAATCAATTTTATCATTAAGACCAGGATATTTCAAAGCTCCCAAAGTGAAAATCCAAATGGATTCTCGTTGCAGCAATTTACCTTCAGATCCCCACCAGGCATTACTGTTTAGTTACTGTCTATCAGGACTGCTAGGCTGAGGAAGTCTAAGAAAGCTCTGCACCCTCATTTGCTATAACAGCATGGCCCTTTTTCTTTTCCTGATGAACAAAGGAAGTTTTCCCCACTAAAAAGACAGTAGCAATGATTCTGATCAAGTATAGGCTGTAGGGAACTTGTCTGAAGCCAGATGTGTACATGTGCATGGGAGAGAGTTGAGACAGCATGATCAAGTTGCCATGTTGACACCTGATGGGAGCATATCCCAGCCTCTTGAGTGGTGTATAACACCCCTTAGGCCATGACCATTAGATTGCTTTAAGAAGTTCTCTGGTACCTCCATTGCTGATATAGCTGCCCTCAAATGTTATTAGTGAATTACAGATAGAAATATAGTACTTGGAAGGGTCACCAGATTGCAATTTGTATGTTCTTATAGGGGAATCAGGAACCACATTAGCAGGGCTTTGAAGGATAGCACTTTCAGAGGTCTGGTCACATATTTGTACTTCTATTTCTGGGGATCAGTAAGTGAATTATTAGTGAGCTTTTCTCCTGCTTTACATTATGTAATTATTAGTCCCCATAACAGTGAGGTTGATAGTGGTGGCCAAAAGTCTATGAGAAAAGTGTCACAGTCTGTTGCTGGGAAGTCTGTCTCTGTCTTGACAGATTACATCTGTCCACAAGGTTCTCCTATTCAAGGGTGGTGAAGGCAAAGGAACAGCCATAAGATGGCAGTGAGGAGTGCCAACTCAATGAAGATCCAAGTATCCCTGATTGGATTTGAATGCCAGTGCCTGTATACTGCTTTTAGATACACCAGAAACCCCAGAGGCCGGTCAGCAAAGAAAATTACAGAGCCTCAAAAGTCGATTATTATGGAGATGCTCAAAAAATTAGGGATAGCACACTGGCATAACAGCCTAGTTTTAAAGAAGCACAAACTATCATAACATTATATTTCATTTATTAGGACAGAAAGAGTCATTACCTACCATGTCTGGTGCTCCACTCTCTTAGCAGTTCCTTTCTGCTACAAGAACACAAGGAATTGTTATCTGTGCAGTTAGCTAGGTGAAAAGAAACTGTGAATTAGGGGAGTGGCTTAGAGAGAAGGAAGCCAGGTGTTTGCATTTAAAAATGACCTAGATAGCCTGTGGCACAGAACAGCAAGAGGAAGGAGCTGCTGTTAGAACTTTACTGGGACTATATTGCCTCCATCCCTCCCCTCCTTAGTCAGTTCTACTTTTATAGGTACAGGATTTGACTGACAACAGGAACTTCCTGTTTGGGAGCAGAAAGGGAGGCACAAAAGACTCACCATCCTAGAAGAAAAAGAGTAGCTCTCCATCCCCCAACTGCTGGAGGTCTGACTCTGAGAAAGTAAGATGGAGACTACTGAGGAATACAGGAATTTATGGTCCCAGAACAGGAAGGATCAGAGCTTTAAGAGCACAGAGGCAGTTGGAAAGTAGGGAGAAAAATTATATACAAAAAACAAAATAAACTAAAGAGAGAGAGGAAAGAGTAAGTATACAAAACAACAGTTAAGGGGCCACAAATAAGACATGATGGAGTGGTGCAGTGCACTGGCTGTGGAGCAGCAGTCTTCTGGGAGATGTTCTGGAGGATGCAATGTTGTCTCATCTGCAGCACCCTCTGGGCTGAAAGGAGGTTGCTCATCTCCAGGCTGAGTTGGCCAGAATTAGGGTGACCTCCTTTCCCACCCAGGGACCACCTAGGGTCACTGCCGCTGCTTCCAAAGTTGCCAAGAAAGAGCAGCAGTTGGACCATAGTGAGCTCAGGGAGGGTGAGGGTGGTGGAACAGAGGTGCATCCTTCAGTTGTACCTCTCCATAATCCGTATGCCATTCTGGCAGAGTGTGGTTCCTCTATGGAAGCATCCAGAGTGGAGACCAAGGAAGATGCTGAGAACCTCCATAAAGAGACCCACAGTAGGGTGGCATGGGACCCCACAGGGGAAGAAAACAACTCCTGGTAGCGGACTCCATTGTTAGGAGGGTCAAACTGGGGAGGGAGGGAGAGGGAGGTAAGGTGCCTACCTGGCACTATGTCTTGGAGGATAGGAGAGAATCTCAGGATCACTGGAGCAGCTGCATGGGGAGGGAGCTGGATATCATTGTCCACCTAGGGACAAATGTCCTGGCTGAGAAAGGAATCAGAATGGTGCAGGAGGAGTTTGTGGAGTTGGGGAGGGTCCTAGACAAGTAGTACACATGACAACCTTCTAGGAGGTGCTGCCTGTCTATGGTATGGGTGAGGCTTGGGTGCTCTGCATCATGGCATTCAATCAGTGGTTAAAAAACTGGTGCAGAGCTCAGGGTTTTGGCTTCACTGGGGACTGGGGTCCACCTAGAGGGATGTAGGCCTATACTGGTGTGATGGTTTGCATCTGTCCAGGAGGTGAAACAAGATCCTAGGTGATAGATTTAAATGCTTCATCAGCAAGTATTTAAAATAGCCAAGGGGAGGCACTGAAAAGGAGAAGGAAATCCTAGCCCCTAAAAAGTCAGGGTAGTTAGTGAGGTAAGCACCAAGATAAAGAAGTCGATAGGGAGAAGGGCAGGGGTAAATGGAGAAAAGACAAAGGCAGTAAGGACAGGGATGGGGCAATAAGGTAAAGACATAAAAAAAAATTGAGGGTGATGAGTACTTATGCCCGTTGTCTGGGTAACAAGCTCCATGAACTAGTGGTCTTGATGGAAGAGGGATGCCTGGATATGTGGCAATCACAGAAACATGGTACAAAGAACCATGACTGGGATGTCAACATTTCAGGGTACACAATCTACAGGAGAGGACAGGGAGGGTAGAGAGGAGGAGGAGTAGCTTCTCTGTAAGGGAAGGAAACAAAGCAATGGAACTAAAGGGTAAACAGGGAGGAGAGGAGGCACTGTAGGTCACCCTGGAGACTGAAAATGGCACCACAGTCTTCACAGGGGTTGTATACAGAGCCCCATCTCGGGGAGGAAATGGACAAGGAAATGATAGAAGGCATTCTTAGGATGGCAGAGAAAGGGAGCTATTGCTGATGGGGACCTGAATATGCCAGATGTTAACTGGAGCACCTTTGCTGCAGCCACATCCAAGAGGGCCATTCTCGATGCCCTACAGGGGGCATGCTTCAGACAGCTAGTGTTGGAACCCACTAGAGAGGAAGCAATCTTCTAGCTCTTACTCTCAAATGGGGACAGAGAGAGGATCTCAGATCTAGAAGTGGGTAGCCATCTGGAAACAAGTGACCATCAAACAGTGTGGTTCCTGATAAATTCAGCTGTAGAGTCAAGCAATACAAAAGTGAAGGTACTGGACTTCAGGAGGCTGATTTTGTCAAAATGGGAGAGTGCCTCAGAAAGGTACTAGCAAACAGGCAAGAAGGAGGGTGAAGCAACAATGGGGAACATCAAAACTGCCATCACAGAGGCAATAAGCCTTGTGTGACTTTGCTGGACTAACGGGCAGACTAGATGGGCCTGGCGTCCCCTTCGCCATCACTTTCCATGATCATATGTGAAGCAAATAAATCAAAATGAAAGAAAAAACACTATGGTTCTCAAAAGAGGTGGTGGGATGGTTAGGGAGAAAAAGATGCCATTCAGGAAGTATAAGGAAACACAGAAGGAGCAGGACAGAGAATGTACCAGTTAAAGCAGAAGAAAGTGGGGAAGGAAGTCAGTATAGCAAAGGCCCAAACTGAGGAAAAGATAGACAACTCGGTTAAGAAGAGGGATAAAACATTTTATAGGTACATTAGGGAGTGAAGAAAGACAAAGGGAGGGATACTGAGGCTGAATAAAGAGGGAGGTGGGTGGGCAGAGAGGGACAGTGAATAAGCAGGGATACTGAATGAATACTTCTGCTCAGTATTCACAAAGGAAGAGGAGGGAAGGTACCTAATCCAGTCAATAGCAGCAGTCTGGATGGGGATCAATATCAGTCCTTTCACAGAAGAAAGGGTTCTGAAAGAACTCCTAAAACTGAAGGTAGACAAAGCAATGGGGCCTGATGGATTCACCCCAGAATTCTAAAAGAGTTAAGGGAGAACTAGTAACACCATTGACTACCCTTTTAACAAATCATGGGAGGATGGTGTGGTACCTGAGGACTGGAGAAGGGCAGATGTGATTCCCTTCACAAAGTGGGAGCAAGACAGAGGCAGGAAACTACAGACCTGTCAGTTTGACCTCAGTAGTAGGGAAAATGATGGAATCACTTCTGAAGGAAAGAATTGTTGAGTACCTAGAGGCCAGTGGGGCACAGGACCCAATGCAGCATGGATTCACAGCGGGAAGGTCATGTCTGATGAATCTAATTGATTTCTTTGACTGGGTGACCAAAGTAGTACACCAGGGAGGGGCTGTGGACATGGCCTACCTAGACTTTAGCAAGTCATTTGACACAGACCCACACAAAGGATTAATAAACAATTAGCCAGCCTGGGAGTGGGTCCCAGGTGGTAGCCTTGCTATAACATTGGCTGGAAAACAGGACACAGAGGGTAATAGTAAATGGAGTTCACAGTGAAGAAAGGGGTTACTAGTGGGGTACCACAGGGTTCAGAACTGGGTCTGGTCATTTTAAAGTCTTTACAAGTGACATTGCAGAGGACTGGCAGGGAAAAGTATGTCTCTTTGCAGACGACACAAAGATCTGCAACAGGGTTGATACGCAGGTGGGGTGGAAAAGATGAGAAGGGTCTTGGCAAGGTTGGAGGAATGGTCAAATGTATGGCAGCTTAGATTCAATGCAAAGAAGTGCAAAGTAATGCACCTGGGAAACAAAACCCCATGGGAAAAGTACATTGGGGTGAGATACTGACAACAACAAAATGGAAAGGGACCCAAGGAGTTACTGTATATCAGATGACCTAAAGGTGGGCAAGCAATATGAGAAGGCAGTAAGAAGGGTTGGGTGATACTGGGATGCACAGGAGAGGCATCACCAGTAGAAAACAGGAAGTTGTTATCCTCTGTACAAACAGTTGGTGAGACCCTATCTAGAGTACTGCGTGCAGTTCTGGAGACCCCATCTCCATAAAGTCATAGACAGGGTGGAGACTGTCCAGAGGAGGACAATCAAAATGGTGCAGGGTCTGCACCAGAAGACATATGAAGAAAGACTAAAGGAGCTTAAGATGTATAGCCTCGAGGAAAGGAGGAGAGGGGGACATGATAGAAACTTTCAAGTACCTCAAGGGAATCAGCAAAGTCCAAGATGGTAGCATCTTTCAGAAAAGAGATGTGCAAGAACAAGGAGGCACAATTTGAAGATGGGGATGGCCAGAGGTAATGTGAGGAAGTATTTTTCACAGAGAGGGTTGTGGATGCATGGAAAACCTTCATGAGGAGGTCGTGGAGTCAAAAACAGTGGGGAATTCAATAATGCATGGGACAGACATAAGGCAATTCTAATAAGGGATAGGAGGAAGAAGGCTCTTGGTTAACTAGGATCTGCAGCTTATCCATTAGGTAGGAAATGGGCAGACTAGGTTGGCCAAGCGGTCCTTATCTGCCATCAAATTCTATGTTTCAATGTTTCTATATTATAAGGCTAATTAATTATTCATGAGGGTATCAGCTTCTGAAATTGGCTACTGGTTCATTAATGTCCACAAAATGACCAAGCCAGCCATCAAACTCAGCTGACAAATCACATCACTGTTGATGTCAAAATCTCAGCACATTAGCATAGGCAATTGCTGCAGCTTCACCCATGAAACTGATACGAGTTACCATGCCTCAGAAGTGAAAACAGAAGAAAATTGCCTTTTAAATTACATTTTAAAATGACAGACTTCATAACATCTATCATTTCTTTCTTTGCCATGACAGTGACAGAATTCATGAGGAAGGGTCCCAAAAACCCATGTTGAAAATTTGGTGTCAAAATTCCAAAAACATGCCTGAGATATGCAGCAAAGTTGAAAAAACCCTATTTATTCCATTATACAGCTTACCAGCATTTCCTCAGTTCAGGGTCGGCTTTGAAGAGTGCAGGCGTGTTCCCAGTCAACCGGAGATCGCAGCACCAGACTCTGGAAGTAAGTATGGGGTTGGGGGAGTGTGGGGAGGCAGGGTGCTCAGTGGGTGGGTGCGGGTTGTGGGAGGGTCTGCCAGACCGAGAGGGACCGTTTTTCTTTACAGGAAAAACAAAAATAAAAAGACAATGTGGACGGTTTCCAATTTTACAGGGCATTTGGCACGCTGGGTGGGCTCCCAGCATGCCAAGGACTCTTTTTGGGGGCCAGCTGTGGCTGACGGAGACTGGGCACCCCGTTGTCACACAAGAAAATGGGAGGACATCATGCCGACGTGGATTGTGCACCCCTTTGGCGGGCAACAAAACCGGGGGGTTACATCATGCTGACGGGGTAGGCTCCCCGCCGGCGAACAATGAAAGAGGGTGGAGGGGTTACATCTTGCCGATAGAGAGTGGGCTCCCCGGCCAGCTAAATAAACATTGTAGGCACTGAAGCCGTGGGGATTGGGGCCCCGCCACAACAAAGACCATTTGGGGGCTTATGCTGCCAGGAAGATTGGCCACCCCTCGGCATGGAGGCTGCTTAATACTGTTTGTGAATGCGCGCAAGCCGCCCACCATGTTAACAAACAGTATTAGGTTACCTAACATTCCACCCTGCAATGACGGTCACTCCCTCATTGCAGCACAATGACTGATGCTGCAATGACGAGGCATCCCTGATTGCTGCGGCGAAAATGTTGCAACTTGGTGCACTTTTGGAGACTAGTGTCATCGGCACACTGTGCCTCCATGGGTCCACTGCTGCCAAGCCCCCAAATGCGTAGTACCTCCCTTGGCTGTACCACTGCCACGCTTCCACAACCCGCTTCTCTCCTAGTTGTCACATCATGTTTCTTGCACATGCGAAGCAAACATAAAATGTCTGAACTCCCCAGCCTAACTTTCACGTGTCCTGTAGCCACTGAAATAAAGCGAAATAAAAAGGCACAACGGACCAAGCAGGCTATATATATATATATATATATATATATACATACAGAATATGTTTCCTGCAATATGCTTTCTCTGTCAGGATATAGTGTCCCGAGAGTCCTGGTGTGCTGTTGCATTTAAAAGAAAAATAAAGCACTAATAGCGCAAGCTGGAAATTCCAGGGACTCCTGTTCTATGTACCATGGCGCACTACAAGATCAGCAAATGCACACCCGTAGCTACCAGCACAGGTGGCATAAAGGTAAAAGATGTCCCCTGAGCTACTTTCAGATTAAAGGCAGGGGAACTGCTAAGTTATTTTGCCGCTATCACGGCTAGATAGTAAACCAAGAGGTGGCTCAGGCTCCAATGTGGTCCCCGAGTATGCCTGAGTTTAAATTACCTAAAAAGAAGGGTCCAAATGGCTAAAAGGAGGCACAGAGAGACACATGGCTCACCATTAGTGTGTATAGCCAGAACATAGTAACTGGGCATAACTGGTGCTGCCTGTATGAGGGAAAGAGAAAGTGTCAAAATGACATTAATTTCCCATCAGCTGAAATTGTCAGCCAACAGAACAACATGCTACTCTTTTGCTCTGGTAGGAATTGTAAATGTACCCAATAAACAGTTCCTTTTACAGTAATTTGAACTTTACCAAGAATAATATATATATTCTCTGTTTTTTATTTGTTGTTTCTTACCTGTTACTCTGTTGCCATGCTGCTTTGGGGCAGGGTTGCTATTAGGAGGCAGGCGCCTAGAATGAAGCTTATTTCTAGTATTCTGGTCAAGAATGACCCTAACCTATGGGCGGAGCCTCACCACAGTAATGAGCAATCTGCCATGCAACCCTTTTTCTGCCTCAACAGAAGACATTAAAGAATGAATTGAATTGTAGAGTCTTAAATGTATTAAAATATAATGTATTTAGTCTGTTTTATCCCCAATACAATGTGTTAGTGCAGAAACTATTGTACTAGAATTAGGCGGATCAAAGAGACCATGTGATCAAGTGATGTCATTGCTAGATCATATAAATGTACCTGCAGGGCTCAGTAGAGAAGATGAGTTTGGAGGCAGTACTGCCTGTAAGTACAGCTGTTTTGTTTATAGATAGACACAGAAGATAGTGGAATCTGAAACCTGGTATTTCTGCTCTGTGTTCTTCAGGACAGCACTACTATGGAAGAGTTGTGCTCAGGTTCAGTTGTGAGCTAAGATTTCTTTTGTTTATTTAATTTTTATTCTGAGTTTAAATATTTTGGTCACATTAATAAAATTTACACAAGCTCCTGTTGTGTGTTTTAAAACATATCCACTATGTGGTGTCTCTGCTGTGTCTCTGTGTTATCTTTTCCCACACCCTATCACATACCCCTACAAGGTGTAATTCCCCATGGGACAGAGAGTAGAAATGGCCAAACAGTTATCACAGTTGCACAAGCATAACACTCTGATTGAGTAGGCACATTGAATGAATAGCAGTCCTTGTGCTAAAACCTCACTCATAGTAAACCACATCTCCCGAATGGAGGATCAGGGAGCAGCCAAATAATCTACAGGGCAGACAGTCCAAAGGGAAACATGACTGCAGAACACACACGCTCCAGAATGGCCCCCTTAGACAGCCCTCACACAGTCAATGATGTGGCATCCTCAGAACAGCTAATGGAAGCCACAGCCATGTCTGAATAGCACTCTCTTGCTAAAAGCAGTCCCAAACTGTAATCTACCCAAGCTTGGATTAATGTCTCCTGTCTTCCTGTTATCTCCTTTGTACCTTAATACTACTTATTGTTGTCATTGTCTGTTTGTTCTGACGTGGAGCCTTTGCAAAGGAGTCTCTGACTCAAAGGTTGTAATTCTAAACTTTAAATAAATAATAAAAAATAAAAATAAAGCCCCACCCACACTAAAGCACACCTCCTGACTGCAGGATCGGGAGCAGACAATTAAACCATAGGGCAGGCAGTCAAAGGAAACCACGACTACAGGACATACACAGTTCCAGGAGCCTGCCTGGCTCCTTACACAATCCTAACACTGTCACAGTGCAATGTGACTCAGAACAGCTAATGGAAGCTTGAGCCCTATTTGAATAGCGCCACTCACATCAAAGCCCTACCCACAGTAAACCAAGTCTTTAACATCTTTTAAGATATTAAACAGACTATCACCAGAAGCTTTCCTCATTCTTTACAGAGCATCACTTTCCTTACAACCAGTCTGAAGGCATGGTAACAGCAGACCCTGAAAGTGCAAATCTTAATGAAACAAAACTTTAAATCACAGCACACAATCACACATATAGCTATTTAAAATAAAGCATTAGAAAAGTGATCTGAACTATTTTAATGCAGCCCAGACGACTGATAGGTACAGGCACACATACATATCGATCATTCTATGTAACACATTAAAATCCAAAAGCCAAATTCTGAAGCTGATACTTTACCTTACCTGAAGCTTAGGGATAGAACTTCCAAGGTAACTGGACTGCTGTTTTGAAATAGTCTTCTGGCTAAGGTCCAGAATTCTTCCTCAGTGGCCCCTTTGAAACCACCCAGAAGGCATACCTTTTAATCCAGATTGTCTTGAGAATGTATGAAGATCAATATTTTATATTTACTCTGTTTCAAATGATTTATGTCCTCCTATAATTTTGGCAGGCACCCAGAGCTGTAAAGATGTGGTACCATATAAACTTGTCTTGCCAAATAGCCATGCACTCACTCAGCCCCAAAACTTCAAAATGGACAACAAGGAGAGTTTATGAGTTCAAAGTTAATACTGTATGGTGAATAACAAGCCTTATTCATGTATGCAGGGTGGCTAAAATGGGGAGGCTGCCAGACCATGGGCCCCCACTTGTATTTGAGGGTGGGCCATACGCAATCCCCCAACTTTTTTCATGCCTTTTTTTTTTATATAATGTATGGTTTTTAAATGGTGTGCATTCGCTTTCTACTGGCAGTGAAAATGAATTTTTATTTTAGAAGACCACCCTGTGGCAAACATCTGACACACAACTGACTGAGGAAATCTGTATGCTAGTCTGTCTGCCATGAAATGAGTACTTGAATTCTTCTTCCATTGGTTCTCCAATTTATCTAGTGTTACTATGGTGACTTTGGCAGAATACCCTTGTACCTTTGTCTCCGTAGTAATACTGGAAGAGGCGAATCAATAGACAAGAGTTTAATCTTTAGACCAATTAAAAATTGAGAGTGCGAGAATACATTTCACGGAGCAGAGCGAGACATTAGTCAGTAGTCGATTACTGTAGTGTGTAGCCTGTCACAGGAAATTCAGAGCACGGTGACTATCTGAGGAGAAAAATATTAAAATAGAAGTAAATTTATCCACATTTAAAATTCTTGCCTCATTTCAGTCAAGTGAAAGGAGTTCCTGACCAGGGATGTGGTTATGTTAATTGTAAATACATCTAAATGTCTCTACAGGGCGGTATGGCACTGTTTTTGAGAGGGGGCTAATATAGAAACATAGACAATGTTGGCAGGTGGACACTGACATGTTTTCTCATAAATTCTTCCTTCTCTCCATTCTCACAGCCTAACTAGGACACAGACTACTAGAGTGAGTGACTGACTGACTTAGACTTGGCCACGCACCTCTGGTGTTGTGTTGTGCCCCCACCTCACCCCATTGTTTGTCTTGTCAGTGCCACACTCATCACCACTTCTCCTCCTAGACTGCTCTACTCCATCGCTTTTCCTGTTTCACTCAGCTTATGCCCAGGTTCTAATAAATTTCACTGCCACCACCCAATCATCTTCTGTTGCAATTTTAAAATGCACTATGCATCACAGACTGTGCAGCTGTTTTCTTAATTATGTGCCTCAGGTCCCCACAACAGCAGCTAGCAAGCTGAAGTCCACCGAGGTCTCTGGATGTCTGAATGGTCCACATAGTGAATCAAGGTTGGCTGGCTGCAGTCAGTGAGTGCATGCTTATCCCACCTCACCCTCCAGACATCCACTGAGCAGTAAGCTTTGTGCTTTTGTGTACTCTGGGTGTGGGAGAGTCGGGTTGGGTGCTAGTGACTGTCACTGGAGACCGTAATTAGTTTCTTGTTGGTTGTTTTTTTTTAAAGCTGACTTACTCTAACTTGGTGGATGATGGCAAACAATATATGGAACATGGAATCCGTTTCCCACAACGTGCAATCAGACAACAGTGCACACAAATGAATTATGATGCAGCCAACCAGGGATCTTCCTTTAACTAATGATTGCTGGCTTGCTGCTATGCTGTTCCTAGGGTCTACTCAGCTTGCCTCAGCCCCCACTGCTGGCATGTCCGATGTTTTCCTGGAGAATCCTGACTCCCAATCTAGAGGCACCACTGTCTGCTAGAGAGACTGACCTGCCATCATGTATGCCATTACTGTAGCTGTGTTTATTTCTGATGTAATAAATTGAGAATGCATTATGAATTTTATGATTATGATGAATATGATGATGATGATTATTATGTAAGTGCCCGATTACTGTGATGATTGATGAGTCAGATGATGTGTGAGCCTGCTTGCTTGATCAGTGTCAGTCTTTTAGAAATCCCTTTACTTGCTGCCTTAATTCTGATTATGAACAAATCCAATTCAGTGCGTGCTTTTGCTGCAATGGCATTAGCTGCATAATACACAGAGTAAGACCTCTCTCCATTGTCTCTGCTAAATGATGCAGCTGTTGTTGTCAATGACATGAAGTCCAGAACTAAGTGACTGCCCTCAGCTCAGTGCTCTGCCCTGACTCAGTGTGTGTCGCTCTATGCACGAGTTTGATAGCCTGCACTTAAAATCAAATATGTGCCTCAACTGATGGTCTGCAAAGGATGCAGCATACCCTTAGTACAATTTGTACCTCTGAAAAATTTGAGGGGTACGCTGCACCTGTTACGGATCTGGTGGGAACACTGCTTGGAGGCAATCATGCAATTCATTCTGAATAGAAGTACTATGGACAAAAATCCATAATGTTTTCATAAAGCAGAATTATGTTATGCAAGCCACACTTTCTTTCTATTTCAGATTTTTATTCACTTGAGTGTGTTATTTCCTTCCCATAACTGCTAATAACCAGTATGGGAAGGAAATAGTGTACCCTGCAGTGAAATTAAAAATCCAAAATACAAAGACAAGTGTGGCTTGGCATTCCATAATTTGCTTGTGTTGGTGAGTACCAATTATAGAATGGTGGCATGTCTCATATGGTTCTCTGATCAGCTGCTCCTACTTAATGCTTAATAGTTCAACTTATTGTTTGTTGTTAATGTTTTAAATTGATAAACATTGACTGGTAGGAAAGTAAGTTAAGCTGTGTATTCAAGATGGCATCTTTCCTAAACACGGAGATTCCATGTCCTGGTTTTAGTAAGTCATTTATTATATTCTCATTGGTATTGTTTTCAATTAAAGCTAACTGTTAAATTTATCTATTTTTGTTTATTAAGTACTTTTGCTGAAGTATCTCCTCTTTATTCACCCTTCACAGGTCCCTCATCGAAATGAGCCTCATCTCAGTGGGCCTTTTCCAGTGAACAATAACTAAAAACATCAACAAGTAAGTTAAGTAGACAGACAGACAGACAGCTAGACTGAGACAGACAGACAGAAGATAGCTAGCTAGACTGAGACAGACAGACAGACTGACAGACAGATAGACAGATCGCTTAATTTTTCTGTGATGCTAATTAGGCAACTTTCAGGATGCCTGTTTGATGTAACTGTCTAATTCAGGCTGACCAATCAGTGTTGCGATAGAACTGTCAATCACAACATGGGTATTAAGGGTCTGGGAACAACTCTGGGTGATTGGGGCTATCCAGATGCAGGATGGATCAAGCATTCTAATTGATGCTCTTACCTGCCTGGAAGGTAGGTGTCTAACACCACTGTGAAAGTACCACCTTGTTCGACCACAGGTGGAATTACACAGTGGTGTTGTGGGAAGGTGGATGCTAACTGATGACACACTCTACAAGATTGCATGCCCACATGTGCAACCTTGTCTCCAGCACCCTTGGTGAATTGGGAAAGGAAAATGTGCAGAGGCCATGAACTCTGTAGGGGTGTCAGTCACTCAAAGGCCCCACACAACTGACTTTTACACCCCTCTCCAGTAGCATTTGTGAATGAGATGTGAGTGAGTAGGATGTAAACGTTTCATGTCCTCCCGCTGTCTCCTTTCCTGCAGTAAGAATATGCTGAGGTTCCTTAGTCTCTTCATATGCTTTGTGGTGCAAGCCCTGCACCATCTTTAGCGCCTTCTCTGGATAGTCTTCACCTTAGCTATGTCCTTGCACAGGTGTGACCTCCAGAACTGCATGCAGTACTCAGGTGATGTCTTACCAATGTTGTATGCAATGCCATCATCACCTCCTGCCTCCTGCTAGTGACACCCCTGCCTATGCACCCAGCATACCACTGGCCCTCCCTGCTGCCTTTGTACACTGCTTTGATACCATAAAGTCATCAGAGATGATGACCCCTAGGTTCCTTTCCTTTTGGTGACAGTCCGCCTCCCGAACCAAACCTGTAGTTCTCCCAGGGTTCCCTATACCCAGATGCATTATTTTGCACTTTTTGCATTGAACCTCAGTTGCCACATCTCCGACCATCTTTCAAGCTTCTCCAGGTCCCTCTTCATTTTCTGCACCCTTCTTGAGTATCCACCATGTTGTAGATCTTGATGTCATCTGCAGACAGGCAGACCTTTCCTTCCAGCCCTCTGCAATGTCACTAATGAAGACATTGAACATGACTGGTCCTAGCACTGATCCCTGTGGTACCTCGCTGGTCATCCCTCTCCCAGATTGTACCCCATTTACAACCACCCTCTGTCTCCTGTCTGTTAACCAGTTCCTAGCCCAGTTCACCACCTTGTCTTCCATGCCCAGACTACCCATCTTGTTAATCAGCCTTCTGTGGGACGGTGTTGAAGGCTTTGCTGAAATCCAGGTAGGTGATGTCTACTGACCCTCCCTGATTTATTTTGCTAGTCACCCAATCAAAAAATCTGTTAGATTCATATGACATGACCTTCCTGCTGTGAATGTGTGTTGCCTCAGATCCTGAGCCCAACTGGATTCCATGTGTGCCACTACCCTTTCTTTCAGCAGGGCCTCATGATTTTTCCTCCATTGAGGTGAGACTGACTGGCCTGTAGTTCCCTGCCTCCTCCCTACTGCCGGTTTTGTGCAGTTGGACTACATATGCCCTCCTCCAGTTCTCTGGAACAACACCCATGTTGAGTGACTCTGTGAACAGGGCCGCCAGAGGCGCTAGTAGTTCCTTTGCAGGTTCTTTAATATTCTAGGTGTATGCCGCTTGGCCCCATGGTCTTATCCACCTTCAGCTTTATGAGTTCTTCCAGAATGCTCTCCACTGTGAATGGACTGGTGTCCACTCTACTGCCCCATTGCCTTTGCAAACCAACTGTTGTCCTTGACCTCACCCTCCTTAGTGAATACTGAGAAGAAGTATTTGTTCAGTATTTTGCTATGTCCAGATCCCCCCTTCCACCTCTCCCTTCTTCCACTCTCCTTCTTCCCTTTAAGCCTCACAATCCCCGTTTTCTTCTTTCACTGATGTACCTATAAAATGCCTTATCCCCTTGTTTACAGACCATGCTAAACTCTCTTGTGTCTGTGCCTTCACCCTCTAACAGCCTTCCCTGCTTCCCATAGACATTCAAGATATACCTCACTGTCCTCCTCCCTTTGGCTCCCTTATATTTCCTGAAACTCAGCCTTTTAACCTTGACTTTGTCCCCACCTCTTTAGAGAACCATAGTGGTTTCCTTTTCTTTGCCTTTGGCCACTATCCTAATGCATTGGTTTGTTATATCTACTAAGGCTCCTTTCAGTTTCTCCTATTGTTCTTACACCCCTCTATCACCTCTCCCTTCCCAGGACTGCTTGTATACATCTACCCATTTCTGTGAAATCTGCTCTCACTAAATCTAATACTCTTGCCCTTGTGTGGCTTAATCAAGTCCATGCCTCCATGCTGAACCACACCATGTGGTGGCCATTGGATCCTAGCTGCCCTTCTATCTGTATTTCTTTGACTCTGCTCCCATTGGTCCATACCAGGTCCAGAACTGACTTGTCCCTGGGTGGCTCATGCACCAGATGCCTGAGTCCAACCCCTGCAGGGATTATACGATGGCTGTTCTTCTGGCTGAAGCAGCCACCTGGGTGGCTCAGTCCATGTCTGGCATATTGAAATCCCCAGTAAGGATTTCACCTTTAGCTGCCATGTCACGTATGTTCTCCACTAGTTCCCTGTCTACTTCCTCCCTCTGTGCCGGAGGTCTGTAGATCACCCTTGTGAGTCTTGCTGTTCCATTCCCTAGCTCCAGGGTGACCCACATTACTTGGCTTCCCCTGTCTTCCCTGAACTTCTGTAGCCTTTACACCATCAGTAGTGGGGGACCCCAACCTCCCTGATGTGGACTGGAGATCCCAGCTGTAGTATCAGCTAGGAGCAGGGGTCCTAGAGATGCTACAGGGTATAATCATACAACAGCTGGTTAGGGATCCTTCTAGGGAGGTAACCTGCTGGACATGATCTGCATAAATGGGGAACATGTAGAAGAAGTGGTGGTGGGTGACAGTCTAAGTACAAGTGATCACAGGACTGTAAGGTTCAGGGTAAGGACGGGAGGGATTCAAATCGGATCAACAAAAGGGTTTTGTACTTCAGTAGGATGGACTTTAACAAAATGAAGAGGATATTTTGGGATGAAATGAGAGTAAAGTGGAATGTGTGGTGCCACTGCACAAGGGGGCAGTAAGGAGGTGGCAGAGAATCATTGTCTCGTCAGCCTCACTTTGATGGTGGTAAAGTGATGGAGGCACGAATAAGGAAAGGTGGTAGACTACCTGATGGATAGCAGCCTGCAGAATGATAGGCAGCATGGATTCATGAATAGGAAGTCATGTCAGATGAACCTGATAGAGCTGTTCAATTGGGTGACGAGGTGGTTGACCAGGAGAGGCAGTGGATGTAGCCTATCTGGACTTCATTAAGGCCTTTGACACTGACCCTCACAAAAGGCTAGTAAATAAGCTGGAAAGCTTAGGGTAGGATGGAAAATAACTAGGTGGGTGGAAAACTGGTTGTTGGGCAGAAGCCAGAGCATAGTGGTAAATGGGGTGCACTCAGACTGAGGGGGTAACGAGTGGGTGCCCCATGGGTAAGTATTGGGACCCCTCCTTTTAATATCTACATCAGTGATATAGCAGATGGGTTGAGGGAAGAGTGTGCCTGTTTTCAGATGATGTGAGATTCTGAAATATGGTAGGCACATGGGAGGGGGCATGACATTGGACCTGAAGATTCTGGAGGGTGGAAGGAAACTTGGTAACTGAAATTCAGTGCCAAAAGTGTGCTGTGATACACTCATGGCATAAAACCTGTGAGCAGCTTACCTTTGGGGGCGCTAAAAAAACAGCAGGAGAGGGATCTGGGGATTATAATATCAAGCAACCTTAAGGTAGGTAGCCATGCAGCAAAGCTGTGGAGAAGACAAATGGAATGTCAGCATGCATTAAGAGGCATAAGTAGCAGAAGGAAGAAGCTACTGATGCCTCTTTACAAAGCCATGGTGAGGCCCACCTGGAGTATGAGGTTTAATTCTGGACACCGCACCCATGCAAAGACATAGATGGGATAGAGAGGGCTTAGAGAAGAGCAACCGAGATGTGCACAGTATGCAGGGGAAGCCATACCAGCAGATATGTAGGGAATTGGATCTGTACCCATTGGAGACCAGAAAGGAGAGGGGAAAATGATTGAAAGTAAGTACATGAAGAGGATCAATAAGGTGAAGGAGGGGAGCTTATTTGAAAGGGAGGGTCTCAAACCAGAGGGCATAGCCTAAGAGTGGAGGGGGAAGCTATAGAGGCAATGTGTGGGGCAATTCTTCATGGAGATGGTGGTGGAGTCCTGGAACAAACTGCCAGAAGAGGTGGTGGGGCTGAAACGGTGGAGGAATTCAAGAGGCCATGGGACAGAGATAAGGAGAGCCTGTGGAAAGGAGAGGTGCAGTGGGGATGAAGGGGCAGACTCGATGGGCCGTTGGGTTCCTTTTCTGTCATCATATTTCTATGACTATGATCAGACTTGACTACCCCAATGCCCCTTTCCTTACTTGGTGGCAGTTAAGAACCCCCATCTTATACACATCCTTCTGGTATCCCTGTACCAAATTGTATAACTTTGCTGTTTTTGGCACTGAAACCAAGGTGCCAACCCCTAGGATACACCTCTAGTTCCCCCAGATCTCATGCCATAAGCCAGACCTTGTTTTGTCTTATTCCTTAATTATTAGCCTCCTGTTTGGCACATTGTCAAAGACTTTACTCAAGACCAGATAGCCACATCCATGACCTTTATCTGATATGCCTCCCTAAAAATGTGCGAGATTTGTTTGACATGACCTTCCCTGTTCCTTGGCTCCTCTGAGGCACAACAGTGAAGCAGCACCATTTCTCACATGGATTCCATTATTTGCTCCATCACCCAAAGCAGGATGGCCATCACGTTAGTTAAAAAAAAAAAAAGAAATGCTGCTGTATGTGTTATTTTAATACATACATACCCACACACACACGCCGACACTGTAATGGGCACAGATGCACTATCACAGTAAACCATTCAAGTGTCGGGTAATATACAGATGGTCTTTTACCTGGGTACTGAGGATCCAGAGGTAGAAGTTTTGCCAGGATAATGTCCATTGGACCTGTAAAATAAGATATAAGGAAGGGGTCACAAAGGATCTGTAGTTTTAGGAGTAGATAGGAAAGGTAGAAAGGTCAGACGTAGAGTAATGCTTATCTGATGGGGATGGAGTCAGCATCCTGTCAGACCTGTTAAACAGGAAAATAGATGATTATGGAGGAAAAACTGTAGAAAATGCAGAGACAGAACATGGAAAAGTGGTATAGGAAAGCTTTGAAGTAAAGAAAAAGGAGCTATAGATAACGTTACAGTTAAGGCAAAATAGGAAGCTAGAGCTACACAGAATGAAACAGCTGATATACAGAAAGAAATAAATGTGCTGTAGGAAATCTTGTGAAAATCCCTTAAAGTTCTCCAGAAATTTTGGAAAATTACTTGCCGAATAAACTGCTACAACTGTACATTCACTGTGATATGACACAAAACCCTACCCTGGACTACAACAATGTTTGTCAGGAGTGCAGCAAACTGGCATCCCATGACTTTCAACCAGATCATAGACATAGCCAAGGGGTGAGGGGAGTGTTCCTGGGTGCCCAGAACCCCTCCAGTCTTGCTTTGATTACGTCTATACATAGGAACTGAATAGTTTCCTTGGTGGAAACCCCTATTCTGAAATCCTGGCTATGCCCCTGCAGATAGAGGAGGAGGCAGTATCGCACAGTTGTTGAAGACTGCAAACCTGGAGACCTGGGTTTGAATTCGCGTGCCCCACTTGCATACTGTGTGACCCTGAGCAAGTCACTTAACTTCCTTGTGCTCCCAGGTCACACTCTGTAAACAAGCTTTCAGCTTAGTGTCTCTCTCTCTCCAGTTAAAAAAAAGATACACACCAGAGAAAGGAACTCCAATGATCACACCACCACACAAACCTCCTGTCCTCTATAGATTTTAATGTGGTGGTGGGGGGCGGGCACTAAGTAACCCTGAACCTTTGAATGAGGATTTATGGGAGTGCATTTTTGTACGAGTCCCAGTCCTTTGAATTTTCTACCCTGTCAGCTTTGGGAGTGCCATGGAGGGATTTAAACAGGCCCTAAAGACCCACTTGTGGCATCAAGCTTACTCTACCTGATGGTATTTTATTCTGAATTTTATGAAACCCTGTATTTATTGTATTTATGTTTTTATTGCATCCTGTTTTATTCTCTTGTATTTTACTGTCAAGGTGCCTTGATTCTAGAAAGGCATAGTAAAAATAAAGTATATTATTATTATTAATGCTAGTGGTTGGGAAATTAATAGCTTGTAGATGCAAGTGGGCTCAGACCACTTTCCTTAAATGCCAGCACAATAACTTTTAGTCAGTCCAGTGCTTGACTGATAGCCAGTACAACTGGTGCAGTGCTGGTGTTATACTATATTCTAACCTATTATAAAGGAGTTCAGGAACCCCACTGTCATATCTTTGCACCAGCTGCAAGCATAGAATTTGACCAGAAAGGAGGCCTTTATAAAGCACATTACAGTACTTTCAGTAGCTGAATTGTGAGGAGGCCAATGTCTGTACTACACTTTCTGAAGTTGCCACAGTTTTAAGAGTGCAACCTGTAATTTTACATAGAAACATAGAATGTGTCAGCAGATAAGGACCATACGGTCCACCTAGTCTCCCATTTCCCCACTCACTGCTGCAGTCCCCATCCTATTTGATCTGCAGCTCTCCTGCTCTGTACATCTCCAGGGTACCCTATGTCTAGCCCTTGCACTCTTGAACCCCTGTATTGTTTTCACACCCACCACTTCTGCTGGAATGCTGTTCTACAGCTCCACCACCCTTTCAGTTATAAAGTACTTCCTAACATTACCCCAGAGTCTTCTACCCTTTAGCCTCATATCATGCCACCTTGTTCTTGTGCAGTTTCTCTGAAATATGCTTTCCACCTGTACCCTGTTTATTCCCTAGGTACTTGAAAGTCTCTTATCATATCTCCACTCACCCTTCTTTCCTCCACTGAATAGATATTAAGGTGTTTAAGTCTTTCCTCTTAGGGCTTCTGCTGTAGTCCGTGTACCATCTTCGTTGTTCTTCTCTGGATTGCCTCTGTTTTGTCAATATCATTCTGGAGATGTGATCTCCAGAACTGGACACAGTACTCAGTTGAGGCCTCACCAGTGATCTGCACAGTAGCACCGCCACCTCTTTTCTCCTGCTTGTTATGCCCCTCACTACACACCCCAACATTCTGTTTGCTCTTCACCACCACTTTTTCACACTGTTTGGTCACCTTCAGGTTCATCAGATATGATAACCCCAGATCTCTCTCTGAACTGTGGTGGCCAGAATTTCCTCACCCATCCTGTACGCCTCCCTTGGATTCTTGTGACCCAGGTGCATGATCTTGCACTATTTAGAATTGAAACTCAACTGCCAGATACCCTACCACTCCTCTTATAGGTCCTTTCTCATTCTTTCCACCACCCCCTCCAGTGTGTCCATTCTGTTGCAGATCTTGGTGTCATCTATGAAGAGGCACACCTTCTTTCCAAATGCTCTGTAATGTCACTAATGAAGACGTTGAATAGGGCTGACCCCAGCACTGACCCTGGTCACCTCCCTCTGCTCAGATTTCATGCCATTTACCATCACCTCGGAGTCCTGTCCCTTAGCCAGTTTCTAACCCACTTTACCAGCATAGGACCCACTTCAGGCTCCCCAATTTATTTAGTAATCACCTGTGTGGGACAGTGTTGAAGGCCTTGCTGAAATCCAGGTAGGCTACAGCCACTGCCCCTCCCTGATCTATCACCCTGGTTACCCTTGTTCATAAGCTAATACAACCAAGAGCTGGCCCACTGGCATGGGGCAGGGTGCCTGACTGCAATGCCAACAGCCTGGGTTCAGGAATGGATCTGGATCTGGGAAGTCGGAGGGCTGGCCGGAGGGAGAATGACTGAGCATCCTGGGACTGCTCTCCTTCTCAGAGGGGTGGTGTTTAGAGTGTCTAGCACAACACAGATCCCTGGTGGTGCTGGGGTACCCCTGCCAGCACCATTACTTGTGGGGTGGAGAGACCTGGGACATCATTGCACATCCCTGCCCTGGGGAAAACTAGCAAGAAAACAGCATCCGCCATCTATGACGCCCACTCACCCTGCCCTGATCGCACAAGGGACTGACCTATCCAATTGTCCACTATGGCTAATTAATTCCATTCCCTGCCTTGTGGGGCAGTCAAGGAGGCAATGCCAGTGGGCTGCTCCACCGCACCCTTGTCTTGTCACTGTGAAAGATTGTACTAGGCGGGTGGCCCCACCCTGGGAAGCAATCCAGGGATATTGGGATACAAGGAAGGTAAGTCCTGGGATGCAAGGAGGGTGCCAGGGCTGGTGGCTACTTACAAAAAAGAAAGGTGCTACAAATAGCCCCTGACAGCAGTCCACTCCTGGAACTCGTGGGTCAGTTTTCATCAAAGACTATTCCAGGTTTACAACCTCCCCAGCACATGGAAACATGCACACACACTGCGTTGGTTACCCCAACCATTATCAGCCCCTCCAAAAACAGCACCACCAGCAAGACCAGTAAGCAGCAAACAGGATCTGTAACTTCATACCAGCAGGATCAGTCCACTAGAAGCAGATAAGTAATCTCTATGCTGCCTGGATCTGGTCCTCCACCCCACTAACTCAACTGAAACCTGTCTGCTCCTTCTAGCTTAACACTGCTTGTTCTTTATGCATCACACTGAAGTGCAAATTACATGCTTATGTCCAGAAAAATATTTCTCCACCCTCCCATGGCACACAGATAGCTGTCAGAGGACCACACCAATGTTTACCCCAAAGCCCAGACAGCCATGATTCACTGATGTAAATCCCAATCTCAGTTTGCTGGTTCCACATACCACAGAGCTACAGTTGCCCTTCCTCACCCTTCACAGTGATAGTAACAGCCCCTATGAGGAAAAATGAGTCAACAAGACTGCAAGAAATGGGGCTGCATTGACAGCCACCCGTATTTATGGTCAGTAGATCTCGGTCCCCAAGTCGGGTTCTTCCAGTAATTTAAATATCACCGGTAGGCTAGTGGATTGCTTTCCTAGTGAACAATGCTCGATAAAATAATTTCTCTGGGGTCTAGTGGCTGGTATCGGCTTTTGGGCAGGTAGGGGCTGCAGTGTGAGGACAGAAAAAAACATACCAAGGCTGCAGCTAGTACAAGCCACATGTGACCACATGGAGGTGCTAGGCTGGCATTTTACTTCCAGCCCATACAGAGCTCAGGCTGTGGCCAGCTCTGGGTGGGGAGGGTACAAGAATGGGAGGAGTCATCTGAGGCAGAGGAGGGCATGGTAGAAGCACATCAGTATACCTACCAACCCATGAGAGGAGCGTTAGAGTGTCATAAAGACAGCTGAAACTGCAGCCAATGAACTATCCTTATCTGAGTGACACCAATGGCTGCAAATGGCGGTAGGGGCTTTTGATGCAGCTTCTTTTGTTGCCTCTTTATGGAACACCTGCCCTGTTCTTGAATGCCTCCTGCAGTCGTGCTTTAGTTTAGCACACATGGCTTCAGTTGGCAGCATTTGCCCCAAACCAGTATCACCCCCAAATGAGGTTAGTTAGCTGGCACTTGCCCCAGACCAGCATCGAATGCCCCCAGCCCGGGCTCAAAAGCTGCAGCTCAGCTCTGTCACAGTTACTGCACCTCCCACTCCCGATTATGAGCATTTTGTAACATTGTGAAAGTGGCTTGCTAATTGACAGCCTCTTAATGCTGATCTTGCTTCAAAACCCTCAGGAAAACTGGCGCTAGCTACCCCAGCGAAAGGCTCAGGTAGTTGGGGGAGGCATTGCTACACTGGCCTCCTTCACTTCCCGATGAGCTCCTGTCCCCCATCTTCTGCCTACAAGGAGCAGACCACGTCTGACCTCCATATGGGCTGAGAGTAGAGAGCACCCGCTGGCATGTTCGCTTTCAGCACGGTTGCTCGACCTAACTGCAGCAGCAGCCCCAGCTCATCCTCCTCACACTCCACATCCCTACTGCATGTCAAAACAGTATTGGGACCAAGTTTAGATCTGAAGGCAGACTTATTGTATATATTGGTGTATAAGCCGAGGTTTTTGTACCAAAACTTGATCTGTATTTTGGTATCTCGCTCATATGCGTCATGACAATTAATGAATTAGCGAGGCTTGGGAATCGATCCTGACAGGATAGATATTAAACAACCACCAGGAGCTGGAATGAGCGGGAGACTGGCGAAGCTGACAGACAGTCAGCGAGGAGGCAGGGGTAGGTTGGTACAGGTAGGTAGGTAGGTACTCACCACAGTCTGCAGCCAGAACATCTGAATCTCCACCAGAGAAGTAGCCAAAGAGAGCCAGAGAAACAGGTGGCCATGCGGACATGCCTATGCCCAGACCTCTGCATTACAGGGGACCAGTATTTACCCTCACATTTCTTATCTTGAAGTTCACCCCACCTGATCACCGTTATTCCCTACCCATCACATTTTCACCTTGATGATTGCTGTGAGCTGACTTACTGAAAGCTGCTCATGACTGTAAACCATTTTAAAATTAGCCAGCATAGGGAGGCTCATCGCAGTCAAGGAGACATAACACTGATGACAGTGAGTGCTGGCCGAATGCAAATCTCCATCACATGTGGTACTTTCAGGTGATGGCATCACTGAATGAGGAGACAGCTGCAAGAGCACAGCAGTAAAACTATGAGCATGGGATTACAGGAGGACCTCTGTGTTGACAGCTTTCACTGGGTAGGAGAATGTAACGTGCTGACACAGGTGCAATAATAATGAATCATGGTACCAGTAGATATTCCAGATATCGGCTTATATGTGGGTCTTGTAATTTTTCTTAGTTAGGGCAGCACTTTTGGGGAGTGGCTTATACACAGATCGGCCCATCCACGAGTATATATGTAAATCCGGTGAACAGGAACAGGCAGTCTGTCTGTGTGGCTTCAGTTTTCTATTCAGCCCGGTGCTGGTGCATGCAGATCACAACGAGGACTGAGAACTGAGCATTTTTAAATTATGGTCAACTGACCAATCATGGTTCACTGCTGGGGTACTACATGGCAGACAGATAGATGGGGTGGAGGAGCTGGAGGTGAGGATAAGCCCAGAACAAGGGTAGTAGCAGCATGCAGCAGCATAGCTGGAAATGGAGTCAGGACTGTTTTATGGGCTGGCATTCAGTAAAATAATAATTTTATTCATGAGAGGGATTCTTTGTGTGTGCACCTCTGATGCTTGCTCCCCATTGGTCTGTTTGTATCGGTGGTTATGCCTGCAATGAGGGGTGCCCTCATTGCAGCAGCAAATTTCTTTCAAGTTGTTGGCATGCTTCTGAGTTGCTGTCATAGACAGTGTGCTCATTCATTGATGCCACAGAGACAAGCCCCAGAAAGCAGTGAGGCATTGGCCACAACACTGTCGCACCTCCACAACCTGCTACTTCAGTAAGCTGTCACAAAATGTTTCTTGTGCATGCGCAAGAAAACATAAAATGTAACAGGTTACTGTACAGAGTTTGGGTTAAACTTGATACAGGAACAGACAGAACAATTGGTTATACCACAGAAGTATAGAACAGATATATTACAGATAGCACATGATAGTCCTATGTCTGGTCACTCAGGAGAGATCGCACCCTTGCCAGATTGCTATGATTTTACTGGCCTGGAATTCATGAAGATGTTGTTACCTATTGTAATTCCTGTGCTAAGTGTCAGAAAGTAGCCCCAGTCACTAGAAAAGACAAGGTGCCCTGGTGCCCCTACCATTGATAGATGTGTCCTTTGAGAGAATTGCAATGGATGTGGTTGGTCCTTTAGACAAAAGTAAAAAGGGTAATAGATTTATCCTGGCATTATGCTGCTATGCTACTCGATACTGAGAAGCAGTTCCAATGCATACTATCACAGCCCCAAATGTTACAGCAGAGCTTGTCAAAATTTTAAGCAGTGGCATACCTAAAGAAATGATTACTGATCAGGAAGTACTTTTGGTGCTGTATTGCTTATGAGCTGTACAGACTGCTAGGTATCATTGTCATAAGAACCTCCCCCATCACCCTCAGACAGATGGTCTTGTTGAGCATTTTAGCCAAACCCTAAAGCACATGTTAAAAAGGTTTATAAAAGGAAAAGGAAAGATTGGGACCAATACTTGCCTTTACCTACTTTTGCCTACAGAGAAGTGCAATAGCCATCAACAGGGTTTTACCATTTGAAATGCTGCATGGTAGGAATCCAAGATGGTCTCTGGATGATAAAAGAAATGTGGGAAGATAACTCCACCCAGAAACAATCTATATCTTCTCATATGTGTGCCCTAAGAAAGAAGTTGGCAAAATATGTTGAAATTGCCCATAGTAATCAGGAAGAGGCTCAAAATCAGCAGAAGGTATATTATGACCATGGAGTAAAAGAAAAAGTTTGAGCCAGGTGAAAAGGTTTTGATACTGTTACCCACAACAGAAAATAAACTGTTAATGAAGCGGCAAGGGCCTTATAAGGTTCTTAGACGTACAGACTTTGAGACTGAGACCACAGTACCAGGCCGAGCAAAAGGGTTGAGCATGCAATAGTGACAAAGAATGTTTGTCTTATTAGACAAAAGACATACAGGTTGCCAGAGCGGTTAAAAGCCAACTTGGTTAAGAAATACAAAAATGAAAGAACTGGGTATCATAGAAGAGTCGAGGACTGCTTGGTCATCTCCATGGTAACTGTAATCAAAAAGAAGGGGTGTTAGAATCTGCCTTGATTTTAGGAAACTTAATCAAGTGTCAGAATTTGACAGTTATCCTATGCCCAGAATAGATGATTTGGTGGACAGACTGGAGAGTGCAAGGTACATCAGTACCCTTGATCTCACTAAGGGTTACTGGCAAATACCTTTAGCTAAAGAATCAGAGATAAAACTGCATTTGCCACCCTATAGGATTCTATTAGTTCACCGCCATGCCATTTGGTTTACATGGTGTGCCAGCTACATTCCAGCGGTACATGGATGTAATTTATCCCTCACACTGGTTTTTGTGCTGCGTACTGAATGATGTTGTGGTGTACAGTCCAGACTGGAAAAGTCACCTGGAACACCTACGAGCAGTTATCAAGCTATCAAAAATGCAGGTCTGAGTACTATTAATGCTACCAAATGTGCATTGGGCATGCAGGAAACCAGATATTTGGGCTATGTGTTGGGAATGGAGAAGTTAAGCCAGCAATGTCTAAGATAGAAGTTGTAGCTAACAGCCCTGTATCTAACACAAATAAACATGTCAGGTCATTTTAGGGCTGGCTGGTTATTATTGGAGATTTGTTCCCAACTTTACAGAGTTAGCTACTCCCTCATCGAACTCATGAAAAGCGGTACCCAAATAAAGTGAAATGGATCCCAGAGAGTGACAAAGTTTTTCAAGCTATGAAGGCTGCATTATGTTCAGCCTCTGTTTAAAGGGCCCAGACTTTGAGAAATCATTTTGCTACAAACAGATGCATCAGAGGTAGGCCTAGGAGCAGTACTGAGTCAAAATGTAGATGGGACAAAACATCCTATTTGTACATTAGTAGGAAGTTGCATGACAGAGAGAACAGGTACTCAACTATCAAAAAGGAGTGTTCAGCAGCAAAGTGGGCCATGGAGTCTCTAATGTTTTATTTACTAGGAAGTGAATTTATTCTTGTAACAGATCACAATCCTCTCTGTTGGCTTAACAAATAAAAGACTAGATCGACAAGGAGCCTGGGGTTGGGGTTGGGTTGGCAGAGCCTGGTTTCTTCCTCTGGCTATTTTGCATATTTCCCCAACCTGGTGGCATGCAATGAGTACCAGTGTACATGCTTGTGTAGGCACGCACATACCAGGAGGCAGTATAGCACAGTGGGTTAAGGCTCTGAGCTGCAGATCTGGTGACCTGGGTTTGAATCCCACAGTCGCCTAGGTGCATACCGTGTGATCCTGAGCAAGTCACTTAACTTCCCTGAGATCCCAGGTCACATCTGGAAACAAGCTTTGGTTAAGTGTCTACTCCTAGTTAAACAATGTTATCTTCCCTACCATGCTCTCTGTTGCTGGCCATCCCCATACCCTGCTGCCATACCTTCACAAGGTGGCAGTCCAGGAATAGTTGAGGCAGGAACCTTCTTCCCTGGAAGAGGAAAGCAGTCCTTCAGATGCTCAATCGTCTCCTTCCAGCCACCCGAGTTCACTCCCAAACTCGGGACATCAAGTGTGGTGCCGTGTAGAGTGCAGCATATCAACTCTCAGTGCCACCCAAGTTTTGGCAATTGCTCTGGTGGTTAACCCCACCCAGCATAGTTTGGTAAACAGTATGGATGGGGGCAGCAGCAGCAACTGCATAGCGAATCATCGAGCTAGAGTTTGGCAAGTAGGCATAATACTGCCTCTATTCTTTAATGTTCATTTTCTCCAAATCCTTACACTTCAAGAAGCTGTAACATTGTACAAATAAGACAGGAAAGGAATTACATTACCCCCACTGTATCTCGAGTTACATCACGTAAACCAAAGGAGCAGGCATGCCAACTGTACACATTTGTGTACACATTTTTAAATACATTATCGGTCTCATATTACATGTCTTTTCTAACCATTATTCTAATTGGAGTGAAGAATATGGCACTGCAGTATTTAGCCACATAAAGTTCTGTTACATCGCCTAACATCCGTTAGCTTTGACATTGTTCATTTTCACATCAAGATTAAAGAGAAAATAACCTTCTGCTGTAATTCGACTTAAGTTTAGACCATGTTATTAAACCATAGACAACTTTAGACCTGGTTATTAAGCCATAGACAACTGGGTTGCACCATTTATATAGTGTGTGTGTGTGTGTGTGTGTGTGTGTGTGTTGTGTGTACAAAACTGAAGTTCCTGGCTGAACTCCTACCATGAGCCCCGAGCCACTAAAATATGTGTAAATCGGAATCCTTACAAATTTCCTGACTCGGAACCCAGACGTGATGCTCCTTCCCAATAAAATGATAAATTAGGATTGTTTTAAATAAAATATAAAGCACGCTCCACAAGCACGCCAAAGCCCGCTGAACACCAGCCTTATGCCTCTAGTTCCACCAGGACCTGACGTGGAACCTCCGAGACAAATGTTAACTGATATTCACTTGAAAACTCATCAGCACAACTGAAGCAGGACTAGTGAGGTCCCAAGTTTCAGCAACTGGAATGCTGGTCAGACTATGTGTGGCTAGGGTGGGGAGGTGTTGAGGCGGACTTTCCCTTCCCCCACAGGCAGGTTATGAGCACCACAGAACTTATCTAAGTAAAAGCCAAAACAGCAACCAGATCAGCAGCAATATAATACACTAGTGTACAGTTTACCATGCAGATCCAGCATGGTTGGCAAAGGGAAGATTTAACACTCCATCACACTTACAGAATCCTTTCTGCAGCATATGCAGCTTGCATAATTGTTTGCACAAACAGCCCCGGGCCAGCCCCCAGCCCCAGGCTACACCCAACTGCTATGCAACCTCAGTGTCAGTGGCTCAGTAGGTAGCACACTCCGCCTCTGAGGCCGGAGATCAGAGGGCTGTGGGTTCAGTTCCCATCTGGCACTTGGGTTACTATCCCAGTACTGACACTGTAGTGCAGCATGAGAGGGTGCTGCACTTTGAGGTGCTGTTTTCGGATGAGATGTTAAACCGAGGTCCCATCTGCCTGGATTGGTGGTAGTTCAGGTGGATGTTAAAGATCCCATGGCACTTATCGAAAAGAGATGGGAATTTCCTCGGTGCCCTGGCCAAATTTCCCTCATTCTCTAAAAATACCACCAACAGCTTAATCTGGTTCAAGGTCAGTTGGCATTCATCTGTATCCCCTCCCCGGTCGTGCCTGAAAATAGGCAGGATTTGTCTAGTGCACTTATCCGGTCAACAAAAGCGAAATAAATAAAAATAAAAAAACTAAGCACAACTGGAAAATACAGCCAAAACACTACAGCCACTGATCTGACTGTCACTGAAACCTGAAATGCTTCCTGAAGTTCTCACCCAGCCCCCAGATCCACTTACCGAACACCAGAGTAATTTCCCCATTGCCTTTAACTGCATGCATGCAAGGCCACACAGTCATCCCTCCTCCCGAGAAAGCAGATTGCAGTTTCCTTTTCTTTCTGGAGTCGTTTTCGGCAACCTCCTCCTGGTTGTTTTTTTCTTCTAACAATTCAGCAGATATCAAGTATTCAACTACTGCCTCGAAATATTATGCAGCCTCACTTAGCACCCACTCAAATATGATCGCCCATCCTATGCCAATACAGAGACAGTGTACCAAGTGAGGCATGTTCAACTTTAGAACCCGCTGTGCAGATGTGGAGGGCTCCTTGGCAGCTGCTGTATTTTTGTGGGTTGTGGCATGGGAGGAGGTGAGTCTGAGGGTTTAACAGTAAAATTCTGGGTCTGACCCTTGGAATGCGGGTCACTTGGGGGTATCAGAAACCGACTAGATGCACAAATGCCACACAATGGCCGCACCAAGGTGGTACCATAAACAACACTACTCCCGGCGCTTATAACATGGCGTCACCTTGGCCATGCCCGCGGTGTACGACAGTGAGACTACTGCCAGAGGCCCCCCGCCTTGATGGCGAGGGAATAAAATGGGCAGCTTGTTATGAGGAAAAGTTCCGTTTTGTTTGAGGGTTGTGGAGGTGTGAGAGCAAAGGATGCAAAGTGCACGGGCCTATTCTCTCGCTGGGCCTTCACGCAAGCCCCATGTCCTCTGCTCGTCCAGGGCCTCGCCACCCCATTCACGTGGGCCAGGGTCCTCAATTCTCTTCCCACCCCATCTCTAGAATTTGTCCTATGCCTTCAAGCTGGTCCCAGGTGTGAGCCCAGCACTGCCGCCGCTCCTTCCCTACTTTGTGTGGCCCAGGCCCATCACATTGATTTCCTTCAGTCACATCCGTTAAAATAAAACCCTCCACAGCAAACTTGCCACTTTCCTGCAGGCTTTTGGTGGCAGGTGATCGGGAGGGAGGATAAGGGTCTCCAGGGTGAGGGGAGGTCTGGGAGGGTAAAATCCAGGGAAGAGTCTGAAAAGGAGCTGGGGAAAAGGAGAGAGACCTGGGTAGGAATGGCTGCTGCTCTGGCTTCTACAGACTGCCTGGGGGCCGAAGGAGGAGAATGCTCGCCTTGTCTCCGCCTCCTTTTTTTAATCAGGAAGAAACAGAAAAAAACAGACATTGCAACTGTAATTGGCTGCTGCAGTCCTGGACCACCCCGCAGCAAAAACAGCTGATTGAGTGTGTGGGGCTCCTGATTGCAGCAGCCAGTTTCTTGAGCATAGTGGCATGCTCATTAACTGCTGTCATCGACTGCATGCTCCGCTATCTGCCGTGGCGAGAGACCAGCCCAAGAGCGAACTTCTGCCATTTGGCACAACTTACGTGCCTCCACAACCTGCTTGTGAAGGAAGCTGATGCAGTGTGTTTCTTGTACATGTGTGCAGCGAACATAAAATGAGAGAACTGGTTTTAGAAAAGTGCAGGATAACAACCATAAATAACAAACAAAACAATACGATTGGGACCAATAATTGGTTAAACCAAGAACAGGGAGTTAACCCTTATAGTCCAAGTCCTCGTGGCTTGGCTGACATGGCGGAACAACTGAGAACAAAGCTTGGGCTTTCCTCTGCATTGGCTGAACAGCAGGTGGGCACTGACACCACAAAGCACTTTTGTAAACAGGACATAATGTGGCATCCCCTGGACAAATAGAATACAATGAGGAACACTGCTAGCTGGTCAATGAAGAACTTGGTGATCCTCTGTGACTCTTGGCAAGGAGCTTAAGACTTCTGATCAACAGATGGTTCCCTGGGTGATCCACTGCAATGACCACTGGCAGGTCCCCAGCTCCAGATGACCTCTCAACAAGATGACTGCTGATGGAATGATCTTCAGGCTACCTCTGCAGGGCAACATGGGCACACGCACACTTCTGACCAACCCGGCAAAACAATAAAAGAGCATGCACGATGTTAACTGTGGTCCCTAAAGCTTGAGCCAGGGTGGCTCATAAGCTGACTCACTACTGGATACCTCACTAGCGGCTCTCTACCACTTACCATCACAGAGCTGATGCTGGAATTTTTGTGACTGGACTTGGCACAGGCTGGCATCACTGGCGGTGGTTATGCTGCAGATGGTGGATGGACCGGGACCTCCCTGGGTCAGCGTCAAGCTCTGAAGAAGCTGGTCCAGGCAACATAGGTAATGCTGGATGTCAAGTGCAAGGACACAGTCTGATCACACACTTTAGCAGTGAGCAAACAGTTTGTGGGGTTTCTTAGCAACAATGCAGCCCATGAACAGGATGCAGCATCCAGGGGCGTCAGGCAGGCAATGCACAGCTTGGTTGGAGGGTGCTCAGAAGACCCACCCAGAACACTGTGAGCTACCCAGGGCCCCTAGACCACTCCTCCCCCTCATTAATGAGCATATAAGTAATGGCTGGGACCCCTGGCAGAATGGTGCCACAGGGATCTTTAGTCTCACTGCCCTTATTTCATCTATTCAGGGCTTTTAACTCACGTGCCCTCTCTCCTCACACTCCTAGACGTCGACTACTAGTGGCTCAGCCTGCCTCCTCTGGAGTCACTTTGAGTTGTAATAAAATAAGAAGAAAAGAAAAAAATAAAAAAAACTGCAACAGCCTTTGGCCACCCCCTGTGGCCTTTCCCTCTGGGCACTTGACCCACTGTCTGCCCACTCAACTTCCCCTAGGGCCGGCAGCTCAACCAGGGAGCCCAGTGCACTACCCTTGTCTTTACTAGGGTACTGGCCCTGTAATTCTTTTGGGCATGCAGCTGGGTGGTGCAGTGTGCCCACCCTTAGCTCCACTCTTACAAATGGTGATGCTTTGGCAGTAGACCAGCTCTGCGCAGGGCCTGGCTGAGCCCTGCCTTCCCTGTGCCTAAAGATGCAGGCCTCTAGTCTTGGCCCCCATCTGTACCCTGGCAGAGTACACTGCTGCATCCTCCTTTGCCCCACCTTACTTCCCTTCCCACTGCTAGGGATGCCCATCTTGCACCCACCCTAACCCCTGGGGCTCATGTCCCGTGACCCTAATTCAGTTGTGGTGAGTATCTTTCCCACCTGCTTCTCCCTCCTTGCCCTCAGTGCTCTGTCTTTCCCTTCTCCTCCCCTGGCACCTATGGTGCAAGTTAAACTAAACTTTGGGCACTGCCCACTCACCATCACGGCTCAAGATTTCACCTCACTGGTGGGGGTCTGGTTCAAGCTGCCGGGAGCCATGCTTCCTCCTGACCTCTCTTTTGCCCAACCTGGTTGCTGGGTGGAACTACGGGTCCGGGGGCATGTTTTTTGCCTGGACTTATTTTGGTGTGGCACCGCTTGGTCCAGCCATCCAAGGCTTCTCCCACCATACCACTCAAGGCTCTGGAAAAGATACACAGAGTGTGTCGGGGAGCTGGGCTCCCACCTGGCAGATCTTGCTGCTGCCACCCTGGACAGGAGCTGGAGGGAGCTTCTCTGAGGGAGCCATGGATACCTTACACGTGTTTTTTCTTTTGTCCGGGCTCCCTGCATCCTCCACCCTCCTCAGTATGATGCCAACTCCTGGATGACCACTCCACGGCCCTTTTTGTAGGGCAGGGGGCCCTAACATTCAGTCAGGAGATTGGCCATTGAAGGTCGGGCAGAAACCCTTCAGAGAGAGTCTTCTGCCCCGGACCCCCATCCCAGCACCGGAATGGCACAAAACTAAACAAAGGGTTAGGAGAGGTTGGTGGAACAAGAGGGGCTAGCGAGAGGCTGAGGGAGAGGAATGAGGAGAAGGTACTTCAGGGTATATAGTATGTCTAGATCTTTGGGGGTATTTTTGATAAAGATCCAGTCTCATTTGTTTGGTAATAGAAATGTGTCAAAAGCTTCAGATTGCTACCTGTTTTTCGGTGGAGTTCTGGTTTTGCTGTTGTGTTATAAACTGCTGTCTTTCTGCATCATTTAAAAGCACGATGTGGTTTGTCCTGTTCAATTAGTTTTCTTTTTTTGCTTTTAGGAAACTGTGCTTTCAATGCATGAGGAGCCATCAGAAACTGCTTCAGTCGGTGGTTGGAGACTGCTGCGATCTGCCAATGGTAAGTGGTCTACAACTGTAGTCTCAAGACAGCATTTGTCAGTGCAGGGACAGAGCAGAGCTAAGTGTTCTCAGAACGATGTAATGACCGAAGCTACTAGTCTCTCAACCATACATTAAAGGTGGTTACCAGTAATTGTATCAGTGTTATGTGATTCACTTGTAGGTCCTAGTAATGTTGCGTGGTGGTTATGGATTACTGTGTGGACAACAATACACAACCAGTGCTTTATCCAACAAAGAGGTTGTGATTCCTATAACCTTGAGAGCAAAGATAGAGAGTCCTTGGGAAGTAGAACCCGAAGGTTGAAGAAACACTCTGCTAGTACATAAAGTTGCCCATCAGTTACTATTGTATGTAACATGACATCATGTGAAATGTGCTTGTGGCAGTTATTTTGCTACAGAATGGTACTAACTTGAGTAGTCTGTAGAGGTTTCACATTGCTATTGTACCACAGATGGGTGTAGTCACATTAAATGTCCTTTGAAATGTGGAACTACAGTGATTAGAATGGGATGGAGTTTACTCTTTTCAGATCGCCCCCTGATTGTTCTCAATGCTAGGGCACTGCCAACTCTGAAAGGTCACTCACTCATTGTGGTGCCACCCAGTTGGATGGTTTTGCCCATGATAGCTGCTCAATAGTCCAGTTGAGGGGACAGTGATCCATGAGGTCTTCATGCACAGTGTGCTTTTCTTTACTTACCATTGCATCCTGCTTCCTGCTCCCTGATAGTGGCGGTGAATGAGAGAACCAAGATGCATGCACACACATGGGTGTCACCTCTCTGAGTCCAGCCCTCACCCTCCCCACCCACATGGTGCCCCTGGTGCCCCTGAATGTACTAGTATCTCTGGTCATTGCATGGCAGTACTAGTAGGGTACTGCAGGGTTCAGTACTGAGGTCTGGTCCTTTTTAATGTCTTTATAAGTGACATTGCAGAGGGACTGGAGGGAAAAGTATGTCTCTTTGCAGCGACACAAAGATCTGCAACAGGGTTGATACACAAGGTGAGGTGGAAAGGATGAGAAGGGTCTTGGCAAGGTTGGAGAAATGGTTAAATGTATGGCATCTTAGATTCAATGCAAAGAAGTACAAATTAGTGCACCTGGGAAACAAAACCCAGGGAAGAGTACACAATTGAGGTGAGATACTGACAACAACAAAATGGAAAGAGACCTAGGGATACTTACAGCAGATGACCTAAGGTGGACAAGCAATGTGAGAAGATAGTATGGAGGGCTGAGGGGATACTGGGATGCATAGGAGAGAGGCATCACTGGTAGAAAACAGAAGTTGTCTCTCTGTGCAGACAGTTGGTGAGACCCCATCTGGAGTACTGTGTGCAGTTCTGAAGACCCCATCTCCACAAAACATAGACAGGGTGGAGGCTGTCCAGAGGAGGGCAACCAGAATGGTGCAGGTCTTCACCAGAAGACATACAAAGAGAGACTAAAGGAGTTTAATATGTATACCCTCGAGGAATGGAAGAGGGGGGACATGATAGAAACTTTCAAGTACCTCAAAGGAATTAATAAAAGTCCAAGAGGGTAGCATATTTCAGAAAAAGGGATGTGTCAGGAACAAGGGGCACAATTTTAAGATAGAGGGATGGCTCAGAGGTAATGTGAGGAAGTATTTGTTTCACAGAGAGGTTGTGAATGCATGGAACAGCCTTCCTGAGGAGGTCATGGAGTCAAAAACAGTGGGGAATTCAAGAATGCATGGGACAGACATAAAGCAATTCTAGTAGGGGTAGAAAGAAGTAGGCTGTTGGTTAACTAGAATCTGCAGCTTATCCATTAGGCAGGAAAATGGGCAGACTAGGTGGGCCAAGTGGTCCTTATCTGTCATCAAATTCTATGTTTCTATGCTTCTATGATAGTGGTTATGGCAACCTTCCCTCCCAAGAACAGAGTATATATTAGGTTTCTTTATCCCTCCTCCCTCCCTCCCCCAATGGCACTACGGTGATTCTGGTTCATTCCCAAACATAGGTCATTGGCGTTGTGAGCAGTAGTGTTACGCTGTGACATGGCCCATTAACAGTTAACTATTCAACAAACTTACATTTGTCTGATGTCATGCAAGGGCAGAACACTAAGCATTAGTTTGAATGTTCATCTTGCATGTGAAATGAAGGACATGGCTCCCTGCAACAACTGACATGCAGCAATGGCTGTGAGTAAGTGATCCTAGACCAGTATTGACTCCTGTAATTGACTGTGCTTAAAAACTGAACTCCTGAGTCAGGAGTTTATAAGCTGTGATGAAACCAATTGTAATGGCGATGCAATTTTAACTATTTTCTTTTCTTTTAGGAACCCTCTACATATAGAAGACATTTTACTTTGTAAATGTGATCTTTAGCCCTCATTTGTATTTAAAGAGTAAAGATTTATAGCCTTGTGGCAGACTGCTTTCAAAAGACAAGATAACCAAATAATAATAAGTGGTCGGCATAATGAAGCAAGTTACGAACATTTGCAGGAATGAAAAAGGGCATCTCACTTCAGACATGGACTAATTCAGATAAAAAATCAAAACTTGCATGATAATTGTGGTTAATATCTTCACTAGTTGCCTTTGGCCTTGGTGATCTCACTAGTGGCATGGCCATGAGTGATTTATCACAGGGATCAAAGACAATGGGATGTGAATATTTCAATATGTTTGTAGTAGCCCTGTACATATATTGTGAATACAATCTGAATGGGGAAAATTACTCCCTTTTGATGGACGCATGGGTGGAGCTCTGCTGAACAGAGGTCAGCTCGAACGAACTCTGTTCACCTACAGTACTGCGGCAACATCATGACAGTGCTTATTTACAGCAGCTGTTCGCAATGGAGCTCTCCTCCTCAGAATGATCTCCCTCCCATGGTGCACTGCTTAGTGGCTCACTTCCGCATTGCATGCGCGTAGTATCATGCATGTGCAGTGTTGCCACCAAAAATGTAAGGATGTCTCTAAGGTGCTGTAAATAAAGTAGTGTACAGGTATAAGTGCAGTATCAGTTGGAGTGTGCCATCTCTGATCGTCATAATTTAATTCGATCAGTGTGTGTGTATGTTGTGTGTGTGGGGGCCTGTTACAACTACTGCAATCTGAGCAGAATGAGTGAACAACCTTTCCTTGCTGATGTTCTGTGTATAGTATCCGTTGCTGACAACTGGTTTTACCTTTTTATGTTGGCATGCTTGCGCGGAGCAACATCTTGCAGCAGTGGGGATTTGGAGGAGCGCGGTCACGTTGGGTGAATGCAGGGCATGCACCAGTAATCGTCCCTCATTCCCCAATCAGCCTGCATGCCGATGCCACACCATGCATACTAAGCTGGTGAGCACATCTAAGAAAGTTCCACTGCAATCCAAGCAAAGCTCGTCACATGTAGCGGACCCTTCCCTGCGTGCTCACCAGCTGTGCGCTAAGCGACACAGTGGCCCTTCCTGCCGTGAGTGCCGACTTGAGGTGCCCAATCCCCAGTCAGCTTGCCCTGCCCTGTGAAGTATAGCCAATGGGGAGCCCACTCTATTAGCAGAATGTGCCCCCACATCATTGTTTGCCAACGGGGTGTTCAATCCCCATTGGCATCCACCCTTCCGCTGTACTGTGCCGACAGAGGGCCCACTCCCATCAGCATGATGTCCCCTTTTTCTGTGCTGATGGGGTGCCCAATCCCCATCAGCTACTGTACCCCAAACAAAAGAAACACCCTGTAAAAAAAAACCGTCCATGACTTTTTCTCTGTACCTGTAAACTGAAAATGGTCCCTCGTAGTCTCCCTACCACCACCAGCAGCCACCCACAGTCGCCCTGCCTCCCCACCCCACACCCCATAGTTTACCTCTAGAGTCTGGCTCAATAATCTTGATGGACCCGTGCTGCGTCTGCACTCTTCAAAGCCGACCGCCAAACTGAGTAAGTGCAGTAAGCTGTATGATGGAATAAATAGGGTTTTCAACTTTGCTCCATATCTTGGGCATTTTTGGAATTTTTCACCAAATTTTCAACATGGGGTTTTGGGACACCTCCTCATAAATTTGGTCACAGTTTGATGTTAATCGGTCCCAAAGGTGATTTCGCGATCACTCGTGGAATCACCTTTTGGTTCCAGATAACTAAGTTGACAATAGTGTTCGTGAGGTGGGCTCTCAAAAAGCCTATGTTGCAAATTTGGAGGAAAAATGAAAATGGCTATTTTAATGAAATGCATTGCTCAATTCATACACCAGCTCAGAATCAATGAATTTGCAATATTTTCATGCCAGATTTTCAACATTGTAATTTTCCACACTCCTTGTGAACAGTACAGCTGCCATTCTTCACATCCTGGCCAAAATGTGTTTCCGCACTTCGGTGCACAATATTATGTCACTGTGGGAAATCAATGTTTGGACCAGATTACAAAATGACAGTGACACTGTTCATGAGCAGAGGTCCTACAATGCCTATGTTGAAAATTTGGTGATGATACTCCATAAAATGATTGTGTTAAGAGCGTACAGTGCTTAGTTTGCATCAGGGTTAGACAAATCCTATTGCCCGGCGTCCGGGCTACCAGTTACAGTGCAGGGACAATCACTTTCTGTTGTTCCACTTGTCCATGGGCTAGCACTGATTTAAAAATCTTTGCTGATGCAGTTCTACCTTCCACCAGTAGGGTGCTCACTGCTTCGGCTGTTCGGTGGTCATCTGACCTACCGAGCAGTGCACCTACTGGTCAGGAATGGCGGTGAGTGTGTGAGCTTGTCTCAGCCTAGGGAAGCCTAGGGAAGTGGCATCAGGAGGCGGCGCGACAGCGTCTTGTCAGAGGAAACAGAGGAGGAGCAAGCTGTCGGACTGGCAGGCGTGGGGGCCAAATGAGGAAGTACAATCTTGAACTGTAAGTAATACCAAGAATGGCCATTGACAGTGAATGTGATTTGGCGTGTAGTGGAGACAAGAGTAAAGATGTGCATTGCGTTAGAGTCCCTCATTCACTGTCTGTTGGTGGAGACTAGAGGATAACAAATCAAACAGTCCATTGTTGTGGATATCGGGAGTAGAAGTCTTGAGTGCAACCAGTGCTGCCTTACTTTGTGTGTGGAGTGGACTACTCCGGAAAACAAATATTTAAACTGAATTAAGGAGGGAGGGTTGGTGAGAGTGAAAAGCGGGGAGGAGGAAGGCAGGAGCTAGGAGGACTAAAGAGCAGGAGACAGCGTGGCTGAGCACTGATAACTGTACACAAGTGCATTAGTGCAGCAGACAAGCAAATTACCTGCCATGTGCCATGCCAGTTTGCCAAAAGTGCAAAATTAATGAAGAAGAGAGTAATCTATCTGAGTAAATAAGGAGTGTGCACTGCAGGCAGGGTAAATAAAATATTGAGAAGGGTTAGGTTGGGCTTGTAACAGACCTGGCATAACAGGGTGAAAGCAAACTAAGGAGCATATAAAATAAATTAAGTAGGCAGTATAGTGCAGTGGTCTAAGGCTGTGAGCTGCAAATCTGGTGACATCCAGAAGACTAGACCTGGGTTTGAATCCCACAGCTTCCACTTGCATACTGCCTGAGCAAGTCACTTAACCTCCTTGTGCTCCCAGGTCAGTCCTGTAAAAAGCTTTCAGTTTAGTGTGCTATACCTGGTTAAACAGCTAAATAAAAAAAAATAATTCAAACAAGGAGAAAGGAAACAAAACAGAAACTTGGGAGGGGGACTGTCTGGTACTGTCTGCTGTCTGTGTAGCAGGGTGGAAGAAGGAGGGAACCCTGGTCCCCTGACAACTGAGAACTAGCAGCAGCATAGAAGTGTCACTGCAGAAAATAAAAAGGAAGAAAGAAGAAGGGCGAGGACTACTACTGTGGGCAGGGAGCTTTGTGTTGCCCACCAGTAAAACAACAGTTTGTTGACTACTACTAGCTACTAGCTGCATAAACAAAGAAAAAATAAAATAATAAAGGAAGCTAAATAAGAAGAGGCTGGTGGGCTGTTGGGAGGAGGCGCAAATATAAAGATTGTGTGTAAGGAGCTTGAGAGAGGTGGGTGAAGGAAAGGACTGACTTGAGAAAGTTAGTAAAAAAAAAAAGATAGTATAGTAAGAACTTACAAGAAATAAGCCTATAACTCAAACTGTGTGGTGGTGTGGGGCTATGCTATGAGGCTTGGTTGGGCTGTTATGAGTGAGTTTGTGAAAAGAGTGAAGGACCCAGTGTCCTGCAGCCAGTTGGTTGGTTTTGGCTTGAAGTACCCAAGAAACAAAAAAGAAAGATAGTAAAAATATATATAAGTGTAGTAACAGTAAAATAAAATAAGGGAGCCTAACTGTGGGGGTGGGCTTGGGCTGTGCTGGGAGAGAGGAGAGTGATTGTGTGGAGAGTGTTCTGCAGCCAGCTGCCTGACTTGTTACAGGACAAGACTACTTGCAGTGTATAGAAAAAAAGCATATATCTGTGCCCTGGTGACCCAGCCATGAGCCCACACTAACCACCAGTGAAAAAGGACACATAGACACAGTGTTTAAAATAAGTTTATTATTATTGTTCCATTAGTCTTTAAAAAAGTGACCACCAAATTTATATGGACAATATGCAGACAGAACAAAGCCAAACAACAAAGTCTCTTGTCTCCTGGTCAGCAGCAGCACCATCTTTTACTGAGACAAACACAGTCTGGTACTAGTACAAGTACTACTTCCACAGGTAAAAGTCATGAAACTGAATCTGCATCTGTGGTTCTGGATATAACTGCTGACCAGGTACTTGATGTAAACAGAGAAGCCGTAGTAGCCTTATCTCAAAAAGCCCTGAGTCACTTGCTAAGAAACGTAGTTTACTGCTTGATACTGAGTAGCAGTTAGGAGTAGTAAAGACAATAAATATGACCAAGAAAAAGGCCAGACTATTTCAGTGTCATTGGTTGTCCACTTATAAATGGTTGAGATCTGATGATAAAAAGGGGCTTATGTACTGTACACTATGTGAAAAGTATCCCACTATTGCAACTGCAGCGTTTCAAAAAACAAATGTCTTTGCCACAGGCTCAACTTTCGAGATTGAGTTACTACATGCACATGAAAAATCCAATCCATACGCCATGCCAGAACCAACATATTCTGGAAAGTGGCCAACGAAAGCAGTATGTTGTGAGCTTAGTGAGTCACCACTTTACCAAGCCTTTGCACAGTTAGAAGAGGCCACAAAGCAAAGATGAGATGCCTATTTAACACAACATATTCCACAGCAAAAATCTTCGCCCTTTCTCAGACTTGGGTGGCTCTGTGAATTACAGGAAAAAAATGGCATTAAGCCAGGTTCTAATTATACTAACGATAGCGAGCCAGGGACTTTTGCAGTGCTATTTCAGCAGTTATATCCAGAACCTAGATGCAGACTCTTGCTAATGTTAAGTATGTGACAGTTCTTGCTGACGGCAGTATTAATTACAGTATAACTGAGTGGGAAAATGTCTTCTTAAGGTTTATTGAACCTAATTCAAAACAGGTGCATACATTGCTTATCCAAGCTGTGCCACTGAAACATGCACATGCAGAAGGTGTATTCCATGCAATATCAACTGCATTGAGTCAGTAAATCTTCCTCTCAGTATCCTACAAAATGTTAACAATCCAGGACCGCTTCTTATTTCAGCAAATTTTGATGGGGCCAGTGTCATGATGGGTGAAAGAGGAGGAACCATAGCAAAGTTGGCGGGAACATTGCCGTCCTGAAATAATTACATGCACTGCATTGCCCATAAGCTAGAGCTGGCGTTCTCGATGTGTTAAAAAATCCATTTGTATCAAAGCTGGAAAGTACTCTCAAGGGAATATGTAAATTTTATCACTATAGTCCCAAAAATGAGAGAGCTCCAAGAAATTGCTAACGGATAGATACTAATCTAGCATTTTACTGTAATTAAACAAGTGGGATGGCTTGCCAGTAGGTCACGTTCAGTACATGCAGTTCAGGTTAACCTACCTACCGAGTGTACAACACCTACATGCATCTTTGACTGCTGGTGATGAAAGTTCAAAAACAAAGGGCCTCTTAAAAGAAACACAGAGTGTGCAGTTTGTAAAAGCTATCCATATACTGCAAGATTTCCTGCCAATACTAAAAACTTGTCACTGCAGTTTCAACGAGATGACATAGTAATACTGGAAGTTCCACAGCTTGTTGAGACCGGCCTACTCCAGCTTATGGAACCGAAAACCATGCCAGGGCAATACATGACAGCTTTCCTCAGCCATTACAAACCAGAACAGAAATGTATGGAATATGTTGTGACAAAGACGGAGGAGGGAGGGAGGGAGGGAGGGAGGAGAAGACTGTTCATTTCCCATTCAGAGGCAACTGCCCAGAAATCAGTTTTGCAACAGATGGACAACTGCAGACTTTAACAGATGCAGCAATAATGTATATTGACAACAGATTTAAATATTTCAGAGGTGCCTCTCAAATGGATCAGCTGCTTAGATTTTAAGCAGTTTGATCTGCCAAGAGACCAACTAGCAGTGTTTGGGACCTCTGAACCTGCAAACCTGGCAGAATATTTTCACTTTTTCATGGAGGAGCAGCAGGAACATATAACGTCAGAGTATGCTGCATTTAAAACAATATTGAAATCTGCCATTGAAAACCCTATTTGCTGGTATATACCAGATTACTAAAAGAAAACCTCCCAGATTATACACTTTCTTGATCTAGTTGAAATACTCATGGCAATGAGTGTATCGACTGCAAATGTGAGAGAGTTTTTCTGTTCAGAACCCAATCAAAACAAAAATCAGGACAAGGCTGGCTGATGATTCACTACAGTCTCTCCTGCAGATAGCAGTAGAAGGTCCTGAACTGCATGACTTTGATCCGGATCCAGCAATGAACCACTGGCTGCTCTCTGGTCCAGGCACTCGCCATGTCCATGGGCATGCTGTTGCTGCTGATACATTATCTTCTGGTTTAGCTGCTTCTGCTGCTGATGATCTTCTTGATGCTAGTACTCCTGCTCCCAGTGCCCCATCATCTTCTTCCTGGCCTAGCCCTTAATCACCATTGTATGTTCTTCTCAACCAGCGGCCTAGCTGGTTTGGCTTGTCTTAACTAATTCTGTAACATTTCTCCAATCTCTTCTAATACAGACTTCTGCCTAGGGTGCCTAGTGTCCGCCTGTACTACCCTGTATTAACATAAAAATATGAAATATTGTTTTCCTGATTTACTAAGTTCTTCTACGCTCTCCATCCATCCTATGAAATAATAGTACAATGTATAAGCCCTGCCACACAGCCACACCATTTAACTTATTTCTGTTAGGTCGGTTGAATATTTCAATTGAAATGTACTGGACTCCCACTCGGAACTCGAGGACTACCATTTTGTCAAGGCCATTTGTCCTGGACTAGCATGAGATTTTAAAATTTGTTGATCCCTGGTTTGTATGCACGCTCAGACATGCATTTTAATATTTTCACTTTGATTTTCACCATTGGCATTTTTCCACACTTTGATGAACAGTAAAGCTGTCATTTTACATATCCTGCCGAAATGTGTTTTCTGCACGTCCGTGAAGAATAGCGTGGTCTCTGTGCTAAATCACTTTTTGAGACAGCTTGAGGACATGACCGTGACACTGTACATGAGTAAAGGTGCTAAAATGCCTATGTTGAAATTTGCTGCCAAACTCCATAAATGCCTGTGTTTACAAGTGCATTATGCATTTCCACGCACTTTGTAATCTCTCGCATATCTGCAATACTTACATGCCACAGTTTTACCACTGCCATTTTTCACCTCCTTATGAACAGCTGTCATTTTTCACATCCTGCCAAAAAATGTTTCCACACTGCACTACCAAAGCCAATGCCAGCGTGACAACATTCGGCATTGACAAATGCTTGTTTATTCTAGTCCTGAATTACATGTTATTCTATATATATATATATATATATATATATATATATATATATATATATATATATATATCAATTTATTTGTGGTATGACAGAAAAGCATGTCATTTTGATACTGGAGGTGTTTGTCAGAATAACATTTGTGTTCCATGGTGGTGGTGGTGCTGCTGGAGGAGGCAAGAAAATAGAAGTGTGCAGCTCCCTAAATGACAGATTAAAGTAGTGTGTCTATTATTAGTCTGAGACTGCCATCTGTAACCATGACTGAAATTCATTCAGTCATTTTGTTCTATGTGCCTCCTGTTAAAGCCCAGTGCTGTCTGTGGTGAACAAGTGAAGGAATGTTTTGTTATTGCCTTGTGTACGGTGCCCTTTCTTGCCAACTGGTTTTATCCTTTGTTTTTTTTTTTTTTAATTAAGCACAACACTCTTTTGTTGTTTGCTTTTATTATTTCTGTTACTTATGGCATGATTGAAGATAGGAACATATCAAAACAGGAGCCCTTGCCAGTATAGTGTCTGTGTTCTGCTGGGGGGAGGGGCGTAAATGAAAATATACATCTCCCACTAAATGACAAAGTAAAGAGTGTCTCAGCCTGTTGTTATTTGGAGAGCTCCAACTGTAGCCTTGACTGAAATTTATTCTGTGAGCAGAGAGAGAGAGAGAGAGAGAGAGAGAGAGTGTGTGTGTGTTCTGACTGCACAAATGAGTGCCATCTGTGGTGAGGGAGTAAATGATGTTTTGATGCTGCAGTTTTTCAGTGTCCATTTCTACAAAGTGGTTTTACCTTGTGTTTTTATTTGGGCCTGCATAAGATGTGTTTATGTTGATTGCACGAGCACAAAAATATTGCGGCAGCTTTCTGAGAAGCAGGCTGTGGACGCTGCGGCAGTGTTGTGACCAATGCCCCCACAGCCTGCAAAGGCTTGTCCCGTGTCCCCAATCCCCTTGCACACTGTTGCTGACACAAGTTTGGAACCTTGGCACCAACTTGTGACAATTTCGCCACTGCAATCAGGGGCCACCTTGTCACTGCAGCATCAGCCATCCACTGCAATGAGGGAGCGACCGTCATTGCAGGGCAGGATCTAAAACCCTAATATTGTTTGTGAACATGGCGGTGGGTTGCTACCATGTTCACAAACAATATCCCCCACCGTGTTTATTTGCTGACAGGGCCCCAATCCCCATCGGCCTCGGTGCCCCATGTGTCTGTTTGCCAACAGGGGCCCACTCCCGTCGGCATTCTGTAACACCCTCCCGCTTTTATTCCTGCCGACGGATGCCCAGTCCCGTCGGGTATGTATTAGCCCCTCTTGTGTGCTGACTAGGTGCCTAACTCGCCAGCTACTGCTGACCCCCAAAGAAGCATCTGGTGGCACGCTGAGAGCCCACCCAAGCGCACATGCCTCTGTAAAGGAAAAATGGTCCCATGACATCTTTTGTTTTGTTTTTGTGCAAAAGGAAATGGTCCTTGTAGTCTCCTGACCCCCGCAACCGACACCCCACCCACTGCATCCTGCCTCCCACACCCCCTCACCCCATACCTTACCTCCAGAGCTTGGCGCGATGATCTTTGGTGGACTGGGAACACGCCTGCACTCTTTAAAGCCGACTGCGAACTGAGGAAATGCTGGTAAGCTGAATAATGGAATAAATAGGATTTTTCAACTTTAGTGCATATCTCGGCATTTTGGGAATTATTTACCAACTTTTCAACATGGGGTTTTGGGACTCCTCCTCATGAATTCTTGAACTGTCATGGCGTTTTTTTTTTATTTTATTTTGTTTTATTTTTTATTTAGTTTTTGTTGACGGGTAAGTGCACTAGACAAATCCTGCCTATTTTCAGGCTCAACCCAGGGAGGGGATACAGATGAATGCCAACTGACCTTGAACCAGATGAAGCTGTTGGTGGTATTTTTGTGAATGGAGGAAATTTGGCCATTGCACGGGAAAGTCCCTGCTCTTTTTCAAGAAGTGTCATGGGATATTTAACATCCACCTGAACTACCACGAGAACAGGCAGATGGGACCTCGGTTTAATGTCTCATCCGAAGACGGCACCTCAGGAGTGCAGCACCCCTCATGCTGCACTGCAGTGTCAGTACAGGGATATTAACCCAAGTGGCTGGTGTGGTAATAGAACCCACAACCTACTGATCTCCCGGCCTCAGGGTGAGTGTGCTACCTGCTGAGCCACTGACACTGCATTAATTGGCCCCAGAAGGTGATTAGCAGTCACTGTGTGGAGTCACCTTTAGGGCTAATTAACAAAATGACAGTGCCAGGGTTCATGAGGTGGGCTCTCAAAAGCCTATGTTGCAAATTTGGTGGAAAAAAAATTAAAAATGACTGTTTCACAAGCATGCGCCTGCGTAGTTGCTACGTATGTTCATAACTGTGAACCTGCAATATTTTCACACCAGATTTTCAACATTGGCATTTTTTCACACCTCCTTGTGAACAGTACAGCTGTCATTGTTCACATCCTGGCTGAAATGTGTTTTGCACTTCCGGTGCAGAATAAGCGTGGTCGCTGTGGGAAATCAGTGTTTGGGACAGATTAAGAAAATGACAGTGACACTGTTCATGAGTAGAGGTCCTGAAATGGCTATGTGGAAAACTTGGTAACAATACTCCATAAAATGACTGTGTTAGGACTGTGCGTTGTGCAGTTTGCATGCACGCCATAACCTTCAAATTCATAATATTTTCACTCCAGATTTTCAACATTGCTATTTTCCACACCTACTTATGAACAGTGCAGCTGTCATTTTTTCCATCCTGGCTAAAATGTGTTTTGCACTTCTGGGCTAGAATAGAGTGGTCGCTGTGGGAAATCACTGTCCAGGACAGATTAAGAAAATGACAATGATATTGTTCATGAGCAGAGGTCCTAAAATGCTTATGTTGAAAATTTGGTGATGATAGCCCATGAAATGACTGTGTTACAAGTGTGCATTGCACACTCTCACACAACCTTGTAACTTCACAGAATTGTAATATTGTCGTGCCAGATTTTCAGCAGTGGCATTTTCTACCTCCTTATGAGCAGTACAGCTGTCATTTTTCACATCCTGACTGAAATGTGGTTTCACGGTTGCAGCACAGAATTTATTTATTTATTTATTTAGTTTTTGTTTACCGGTAAGTGCACTAGACAAATCCTGCTGATTTTCAGAGCACGACCGGGAGGGGATACAGATGAATGCCAAATGATCTTGAACCAGATTAAGCTATTGGTGGTATTTTTTTGTTTCAGTGAATGAGGTAAATTTGGCCAGGACACGGGAAATTCCCCTACTCTTTTTCGATAAGTGCCATAGGATCTTTAATATCCTCCTGAACTACCACTAATCCAGGCAGATGGGACCTCGGTTTAACATCTCATCCGAATAACATGGTCGCTGTGGGAAATCTGTGTTGGGACAGATTAAGAAAATCACTGTTCATGAGCAGAGGTCCTAAAAGCCCTATGTTGAAAATTTGGTGCGAAACTCCATAAAATGATGACTGTGTTACAGGCGTGCGTTTAACTGTTTCCACGCCCTTGTAACTCTCGCAAATTTGTAATATTTTCATGCCACATTTTCAACAATGGCAGTTTTCACACCTCCTTATGAACAGTACAGCTGACATTTTCACATCCTGGCTAAAATATGTTTTGCACTCATGCCGAGAATAGCACGGTCACTGTTGGAAATCAGTGTTTGGGACAGATTAAGATCGAGCAGTGAGAGGGGAGTGACCTAGCTCAACTGAGCTCTGTCGGGACTGCTGCAGATTTGTTTGTGGGCAGAAAAGGCCCCAGTGCAAGAGCCCAGTGCAAAAGGGCAGACTGCAGCACCGGGAGAAACAGAAACGAGAGTGAGTGAGGGAGGGTAGAGGAGAACTCACTGGAGCGCTGTCAGGACTGCTGCGGACTTCTTTTGGGCAGAAAAAGGCATCAAAGCAGGCAGGGGCCCAGTAGAAAGACCAGCCTGCAGCGGTTGAAGAAACAGTATGAGTGAGTGAGACAGGGGACTGAGTGAGCTCAAAGGAGCTCTGTCAGGACTGCTGCAGATTTCTTTGTGGGCAGAAAAGGCGCCAGTGCAGGCAGGAGCCCTGACAAAGGGCCACTTGCAGCGCCAGGACAAACAGAATGAGCGCATGACAGAGGGAGACTGGGCAACCTCGATGGAGCTCTGTCGGGACAGCTGCAGATTTCTTTGTGGACAGACAAAGGTGCCATCGCAGCCAGGAGCCCCGTGACACAAACGCAGCCTGCAGCACCTAGAGAAACAGAATGAGTGAGTGACAGCACGGTAGTGAGCGAGCGCTGAACGGAGCTGCATTGTGACTGCTGTAGATTTCTTTGTGGGCAGAAAATGCAGCAATGCAGGCAGGAGCCCAGTACAAAAGCCAGCTTGCAGCGCTGGCAGAAATGGAATGGAGTGGTGGTGAGTGAGGGAGGGAGTGGCCGAGCTCAATGGAGCTGTGTCGGGACTGCTTCAGATTTCGTTCTGGCCAGAACAAGCCACCAATGCAGGCAGGAGCCCAGTACAAAGGGCAGCCTGCAGCAGCAGGAGACAGAACGAGTGGAGTGAGAGAGGGGAGGAGTGAGCTCAACGAGCTCTGTTGGGACTGCTGCAGATTTGTTTGTGGGCAGAAAAGGCAGTAATGCATGCAGGGGCCCAGTACAAAGAGCAGCCTGCAGTGGCAGGAAAACCAGAATGAGCGAGTGAGAGAGGAGGAGTGTAAGGCTCAATGGAGCTCTATTGTAATGCCGCAAATTTCTTTGTGGGCAGATGACAGGTGCAATGCAGGCAGGAGCCCAATAGAAAGGGAAGCCTGCAGCGCTGGCAGAAACAGAATGAGCGAGTGAGAGAGGGGAGTCAGCAGGTTCAACAGTCCTGTGTTGGGACTGCTGAAGATTTCTTTGTGGGCAGAAAAGCCACCAACAGAGGCAGAAGCCCAGTACAAAGGGCAGCCTGCAGCGCCAGGAGAACCAGAATGAGCTAGTGAGAGAGGGGAGAGCCACACTCAACAGAGCTCTGTCAGGACAGCTGTGGATATCTTAGTGGGCAGAACAAGATGCCAATGCAGGCAGGAGCCCAGTACAAAAGAGCAGCCTGCAGCACGGGAGACACAGACTGAGCAACTGACAGAGGGACAGTGAGCGAGCTCAACACACCAATGCAATCAACATTCGCATTGACAAATGCTTGTTTTTACTGTGGTGTGTCCAAAGATCCTTACATTTTAGTATGGGAGCCCTGTGTTCACACGCTAGCAAGTGATCCCATGTACGGAGAGAATTTGGGAAGAGAAGTGCGTGAGTGAGCTGGTAACACACTATTGCAGCAAAATGAATAATTTGCATGCATGATTTCCTCATTTTATTGTTCAACTTGAAGTGCATGAAAGGAATAGTTTAATGCATTACTAAATTACAGAATCATCACTACCTATCCAACAATAGCTAAACAATGCTATTTCACATCAACCTCATCCATAGTAACATTCATAGTGCTGTTATTTTCTCACCCACATGTTCACTCATTGGACATTATCCTCAGCACCCAGCCTGGCTGCATATTAGCAACTGACCCAGTTACCTTGTGATTGCACTTCTGGGTTCATACTCCAGTTAAAGAGGTGGCGCCATGAAGGGGGTATGATCGGCACAGAGAGTGAACACATGATGAATTACAGCCACCTGGAAAATCATCAGATTAAGTGGCTGGACAGGGTCCAACTACACCAGTCAAGCCATACATATAACAGCCAGACTGGTGGTGGGACCTGATTGTGACTGGTGGGTGGGTAATCAGGATATCAAGGCAACCCCCACCCCACCCCTTAGCAATGGAAAATAAGGATCACATGGATAAAAAAGCAGTCCTAAAAAAAAAAAAGAAAAAAAAAGAGGCAAGCATCCGTACTCTGTACATTTGCAACCACACCTTCCCTCGGTTATGCAGGCACCAATAAGCACTCTCTGCACACAACAAGTGCCATGACTGGGGATCCAGCAAAAGCAGGATGACAGCTGTGGGCTGCTGTGAGAACACGATTTCCCAGTGAACTGTCATTTGAAGCAGAGGTGTGAGCACTCAGTGGTATTGAAGTACACAAAATAAAAAGAAACAAAAAAAACAATTATGAAATACTTATTACAATAACAAGTGTGGCTAATAAAGACGGAAGATGAGCAAAGAAACACGATGCCAGCATCACCTCAGAGAGTGTGTGTGAGGGGAATCACAGTCTGACAGATAAGTGAGCATGTCACTGGTCACTGGATAAGGGAATGAATTTAGTACTTATTTTGAAATTAAAAATTAATAATTGACACTAGAGCCATTAGTATTGACACACCATGCTAGATCAGCATGTGAGCTGTCAGGCAATGGATGGAAATGAGCAACTATGCTGTTTTTTTTTTCGTCTGCTCTTTATCCTCATTAATGGGCAGGTTTTGCTTTGTTCATTATGAAACCTGCTACAAAATATCTGTTTATGTAGGATTGCTAGCAAACCCCACTCCAACACACACACACACACACACACACACACAGGGACACACACACACACGGATTGATGCCTTTGATCTGAGTTAGATTAGAGCTTAGTTTTTCTCCCATCCACATCTCAGCAACTGACTCCAAGTGTCCCTATCCTTTGTGGTCCTCCTCAGTACAAGAGTCACATGTTACCATTGGTTTTGATGTGTAACCTGCAGGATTGGGAAGGGTACTTCGCTCGGCAGGACTCCCAGAGACGCAGATCACAGGCATTGGATCCAGCCTCTTGCCCACCAGTAATCCATCATTTGGATAGCAGAATAATCCTCTGCAACTCCCAGAGTAATGAGCTGTGAGGTGAATTCAGGCCCTTCAATGCTGCTTCCACCAGTCCCAGAGACCTTGTCGGGCACAAGAGCAGCAAGTTCCACACAGGCCTGCCTTCAGTCAGCTCGTCTACACATACAATTGCTGAGATGGAAGGATCATCAAATGCCCTAAGAGGAATAGCCGCATTATCCAATCTCAAATCATAGGAAACAAAATCAAACCCTCCTGAGTTACAATTTACATGCTCCAACCTTTTAAAGTAGGACACCGTCAAGCGGGTGGCAGTTAATTACTCAACATTTCTCATGCATAGTAAACATTTATTTTGGTTGAGAATGAGCCTAAAAGCAGGTTCCATAGCATTCGAGAACTTATATATCCTAGTAGTATGGCTCTTAACTTTTATGAACATCGTTGATCATTAAGACCAGCCAACAATTATTATAACTCTGACCCAGCATTATGCTCTATGGGACACACAAGCAACTGATTCATGGATAAACATTTCATCAGGTTTTTGTCAATAATTGTGTTCAGTTAGTTATCCAGATTTGCACACACTATTGCGAAGGCTGTCATCCATTCCATAACTGACGGGCTCATGCCAGATTCAAACCTAGCATGATAAAAGGAATTATTTTCTATGAAAGGGCAATAAATACAAAATTAAATGTTCCTGTAAAGTTCTAAACATCTCATATGCTGCAAATGAACTAACAGCTTGCCCTGTTCTGGTAAAACTTTGTCCCAATTAACGTAGGAAGGTGGTTGTGCAGACTTTGGAAACCTAAGTAAACAACTTCTGAAACTTATAGCGGCCTCCTTCCTTTCAGTATGGCTTTAGAATCCCATATTTATTTATTTATTTAGATTTTGTTGACCAGGTAGCCTTCTGAGGCTAGAGAGCCCTTTTCAGGGCAATCCGAGGTTGAGTACACCAACCACTTTACATTAGTGAGGTTACAGTAAGACAGTTACAGAGCACATACACAGTCAGTACATTAGGTAAGGATACAGTAAGACAGTTTCAGAGTACATGCACTGTCAGTAGGGTACATTTAGACAGGGTTTGAGAGTACAGTTACATTGCAGCAGGTCTACAGTGACATTAGCATTAGCTTTTAGCTAGTCCAAGGGAGCGAGATTGTAGTCAGTTGTCAATTAAGAGGGGTAAGATTGAGTACATGATCTAGCTGTTACAGCCACAGAGGCTCAGCTCAATAAGGTATGGTTGAGACCAGCTTTGAATGAGGAGAGGGAGGGCTTGGCAAGCAAGCTTGCTGGGAGCGAGTTCCAGAAGTGAGGGGCAGTGTACTGGAAGGAGTACTTTCCTTGTTGGTCGAATGCAGGGATGTTCAGAAGCCGACTGGTAGTATACCAAGGTTACAGATGGAGACTTTAGGGGTGAGCAGGCCACTAAGGTGAGGCGGTGACCAATGGAGGAGAATTTGTAGGTAAGGCAGGCAGAGGCGTAAGATAATTCATGCCTTAGTATTGGCCAGTGTAGGTCTTTAAGAACCTCACAGTGATGTCTCCTTGGGGATTTGGTTCAAAGTGAGCAATGCGGTGGTAAAGGGTGGTGAGCTTGTTTATCAGACTCTCTGAGGGACTGAAGTAGTGGGGAGCCATATAGCAATGAGGGAAGGAGGTTGCTGTTTGCAATGACCCATCGTGTTTCTCCAGAAAGGGAGTTTCCCAAGCAGTATAAGAGGAACAGCCTATGGTGAATGGATCTGTTAAGGCATCAATATGGGGTTTGTATGTTAGCTCTTGGTCAAGGATGATCCCAAGATACCTGAACTGGTCGGTGACTTCTACTGGCCTTCCTTGGGCTGATGAGAGTTGGAGTAGCCCTGCATGGTCATAGCCCAGCCGTCGGTCCTAAAGAGGACTGCTTTTCTTTTATCTTCGTTAGCTTTAGGTGGTTAGCAGTGAACCATGCTTCAAGCCTTGCGAGGCTGGCTTGGAGTTTGGCTGAGATAACCAAGGTTGGGGGTCACTAAAGTAGATTACAGTGTCATCTGCGTAGATTGCAGGGTGCACAATTCTCTTCAAGGTCATTCAGAAATAGCGAGAATAGTAAGGAGCCTAGGATGAAGCCCTGGGGAACCCCAGAGGTCATAAGCCTAGAGTTGATTGGTCTCCTGCCAGCGGACTTTTGGGATGGTTACTCAGGTAGCTCGTGGTCCAGGAGAGTGAGAGCTGGTCCACGCCAAGCCGATGAAGCTTAGTAAGGAGAAGCTCATGATTAACCAAGTCAAACGCCTTGGATAGGTCAATGAATAGTGCACCCGTTGGGGTGCCTTGGTCCATGGCATTTAGTATGTCCAATGTTAGCCAGATGAGAGCAGCGTCGGTGCCATGGCCTTTCCGAAAGCCGTGCTGGACTTTGGAGAGGAGTAGGTGTTGTTCCAGGTAGTCTTGAAGTTGATCATAGATTAGTCTTTCCTGAATTTTTCCAGGGGCAGAGAAGAGATGGGCTTGTAGTTCTCCACTCTGTCCCGAGTTCCTTTGTGGACTGGGACTATGGTGACAACTTTCCATTTACTGGGACCGTCCCTTCTTGGAGGGATCTATTGATGAGCAGGGTAATGGGGTAGGTGATGGCCGGTGCTGCAGCCCTCAGCAGCCGGGTTCTAGCAGGTCATTCCCAGAAGAGGAGTCGGGTTTATTTTGCACAGGAGGGGCAATACTGTGCTGGGATCAACTAGTTTCAGGTGGAATAAGGGCGAGGAAGCACTGTGCCATGGGGAGTAGGGGTCCCAGGCACTGCTCACTGCTGGGAGGCAGCCAGTGGGTTTGTAAAGGATACACAGAATGCTTCAGCCACTTTAGTGGGGTCATTGGTAAATGAGTTCCCAACTAGGGTGGGGCATTGTGTTCCTTTGTGTGGTCCTTAAGGAAAGAGTTTATATGGCCCCAGAATTTCTTTGGGTCCCTTAGATTGCCTGTTTGAGGTCCCTGAGGAATTTGGATTTGGCCTGTTTTGTGGATTTTTGCATTGGTTCCTCAGGCACCGATACTTCTCCAGTCTGGTTTGCACCGTGGATTTATAGAGCCCCATGCCTTGTCCCAGAGTTGCATGGTGTGTTTTAGTTTAGGGTTTAGCCATCTGTGGCATTTTCCCTGCACTCTGAGTTTTTCCAGGGAGCATGTTGGTTTGCTATGGCCAAGAACGTCTTGGTGAAGTAATCCAGGGCCTCGTCAATTGTGGGAGGGAGACAATGGGGCCCCATTCCACCTTCAGGAGGTCAGAGCAGAGGTCAGATGGTACAAATCGCTGAAATTCCTCACAACAATCATTCTGGCGGCAACCTTAGGGGTTTATTGGACCAGATACAGAAGATAGGGCAGTGGTGGCTCAGGGAGTCAGACATGATCCCAGCAGTCTGTATCTGATCGGGTTTGCAGCGAGCACCCAGTTGAGTAGTGAATGGTTGCCAGATTTGGTGTTGTGCCTGGTTGGCATGTCAATCACTTGGGTAAGTGATGCATCCAGTGTTAGGTTCTTGATTCAGGAGGTATTTGGGGTGAGCCAGTTAGGTGAGTCCCTGAGGAGATGGTCTCCCCAGGAGAGCTTGAGGATGGCATTTGTGAGGATTCTAAGGAGGGGCAGTGGTTTGGGGTGGGAGGTAGACACACCTGATATAGAGAGGTTTGGTATTCCGAGGAGTAGTTTGAGAAGTAATACCTCACCCTGGGATCCATTGGGTGTTGGGAGATCAATCAGGAGGCATTTAAGGAGGAGTTGAGGTAGATAAGTACCTCCCTTTTTCCCAGTTCTATCCTTTCTTATGGTCTGATAGCCAGTCAATTCGACTTCATCAGGGAGGATGTGGGGCTTTAGCCACGCCTCCATCACTGCTAAGAGTCAGGCTGTAGAGTAGGGTCCAAGCCTCAAGGTCGGGCATTTGTGTCTCAGGCTCCCAATGTTCATGTGCACCAGCCTGAGCCCCCGGAGTTTGCCCAGAGGGGTTTGTGGGGTCGCTAAGAGTGAGGTTTGGAGAAAGGACGGGTTGGTTTCAATGTCCCCATGTAGTAGCCAAAGCCTGGATGAAGGGCCCATAGGGCTGGGGCAGCATTATAATTGGTGAGGGTATACAGGGGGTTTTCAGTGTGATTGGGAAAGGCTTGTTAGCTCTTATGCTTGGGACATCCTTTAGCCTTTGTTATGCAGTTTATGGGCTCATGGGAGTGAGAGGGACAATTTTTAGAGACTGTTGCGTTGTTAATGGGCACAGGGGAGAGAGGGGATGGGATTTGTGGTTTCTACAGCTGGCAGCAGGCAGGAGTTGTTGTCCTATTGCAGCAGTAGGACGTGAGGTAGTGAGGCTTTGATGCGACCTCTAGTGGATAGATCTGATAACCTGCAGATGGCAAAGTGAACTGATAGGTTATACAGCTCATGTGACTTCTGCTATACAGTATATGCAGATGCCGCCAAGGGCGATGGTGGGGAGCCGCACGCAGCACCGGTGGTGCTTCAGCATAGAAGCTGTAGGAAGGCATGGAATGCAGTCTACCCAGGCACATCCATCAACTTGGAGTTTCATTTGAGTTGTACCTTTGATGCACTGGTAGCAGGGGTCCGAGTGGCTCCTGCAGGTAAGGGGAGGGATGCACTTTTGGGGAGGGCTCCTGTTTCACCCTCACACCTCCGATGCTCCTGTAGGAGGGGATGGGTCCGGTGATCACCCCGCTGGGAGGGCAGGCACGCAGTGCCTCGCAACCTCCAGGTTCAAGCTACTGCTGGATCTGTGGAAACAGAGGAGAGAGGGTGCTATTAAGTAGGGCAGAGGATGAAAGAAAACAGTTTTGTGCTCAGATTACACTTTGTGAGCCAACGCCAGTTTTTTCACAGTGCAGAGTAGTTTGAGAGAAATAATTTAAACGGACTAGCGAGAAGCTGGCTGAGGTACAGATAGGGCTAAAATATAAATTTAGGCTGCAATCAGAATTACTCTCTTTCTTTATGTTCCTCTGTGCTTGAAGCTTTCAAAACAGTTTGCAAGGCTTCCAGATTAACTAAACGGGCTAGCTAGAGGTTGGCTGCAGTACAGATAGGGCTAAAATATAAGATCAGGCTGCAATTGAAATTACTCCTTCTCTTAGCTTCCTGCACTTGAAGCAGCTTAAAATAGTTAGCAAGGCTTCCAAATTATTCAAACGGACTAGCTAGAGGCTGACTGCAGTACAGATAGGGCTAAAATACAAAAATCATTCTGCGATTAGAAATACTCCTATCTTTAGCTTCCTCTGCTCTTGTAGCAGCTTTAAACAGTTTGCAACGCTTCAAATCATTTAACCGGACCAGTGAGAGGCTGGCTGCAGTGCAGATAGGGCTAAAATACAAAAACAGGCCACAATCAGAATTACTCCCTATCTTTAGCTTCCTTTGCATTTGAAGTAGCTTTAAACAGTTTGCAAGGCTTCCAAATCATTTAACCGGACCAGCAGAGGTGGCTGGCTGTGGTACAGATAGGGCTAAAAACATGAAATCAGGTTGCAGTACAATATTCACTATCTTTAGCTTTCACAGTGCTTAAGGCAGCTAAGAACAGTGTGCACAGTTTGTCATTATTTTAAGGGGACAAGCGTAGTTGGCTGCAGTACAGATAGGGCCAAAACATCATAAAATCAGGCTGCATTATATTTGTTCATTTCTTTGCTTAAAGTAACAGCTGGATGCTACAAATTAAGTGTTAGCAATGGGCAAGTTGAATTAAAGTAACTGAAGGAAGGTATGAAAAAGCTGGCTTTTGGCAGAAAAATGGAGTGTTCAGGAACTATCTCCACTGCTACACGACTTTTGAAAAAGGTGCAAAAGAAGTTGCAGTCTGTATTGTTCTCAGCATAGAAGCTGTAGGAAGGCATGGAATGCAGTCTACCCAGGCACATCGATCAGCCTGGAGTTTCGCTTGAGCTGTACCTTTGATGCACTGGTAACAGGGGTCCGAGTGGCTCCTGCAGGTAAGGGAGGGATGCACTTCTGGGGAGGGTCTGTTTCCCGACCCTCACGACTCTGATGCTCCAGTGGGAGGGAGATGGTCTGATGATGGCCCGCTGGGAGGGCAGTGCTATGAGTGCCTCGCGACCTCCAGGTTCAAGTTACTGCTGGATCTTTGATGCACTGGTAGCAGGGGTCCGAGTGGCTCCATGCAGGCTATGGGGAGGATGCACTTCTTGGGAGGCTCCTGTTTCAAACCCTCATGACCTCTGATACTCCGTGGGAGAGGGATGTCCGGTGCTCGCTTCATGGGGAGGGCAGTGCGAGCACCTCATGACCTCCAGGTTCAAGTTACATGCTTGTCTGTTGAAACTAGAAGTTAGCTGCCAGATCGGGAGCATGTTTTACAATTGTTGTGCTTCCTGGTCTGTTTATGTGTATTCTATAGTAAGATTTTTTACTTATTACTCCCATATTTTTAATTCTTATTTGTCTGCTGTTCTTAATGTACAGTAGTGTAAAAGAAGTATCTACAAATCAGAGTAAAGTCTGCACAGCCACCAACAGGCATTAGTTGGAGGAAACAGTTTACCAGATCAAAGGGTAGCTGTTTTACAGAATACTGCATTTTCACCTGAACCCTTCCAACATATGTTTCTAATGAGGACATCTGCTGTGCAGGTTGGAAGACTGATCTCTTTTACATATATTTCTTTATGAGTCACACATGCTGATCACCGTTCTGTTGCAGGACAACATTCACGTGCGTTCCCTAACAGTAACTGCTTTTAAGAACGACTGACATTTCAGCAATAATTTTAACTGTAAATTATTGTTCCAATGTCAGTGACATTTCTATGTCAGTCATTCTTATAATGCAAGATCCACAGTTACTGTTGAGAAGCCGCTCAGCCTAATTATGCAAAGAATGTTAGATCAGATGTTGTCCTGCAACAGAAAGCTGCTCAGCATGTGTGTTTCAAAAGAAATATGTGAAATAGGGATCAGTTTTCCTTCAAATTTTTATCTACTGTTACTTCAGTGCAACCTCACCACCCCGCACAGCAAACGTCCTTATTAGAGGTATATGTTTGAAGTGTTCGGTCAAAAATGCAGTATTCAGTAAGACATGGATTTGATATCCATGTGGATTTAGAGCTATCCTTTGTGGTGATATACCCTCTGCCCTTTCTTTTGTTGTTAGTTCAAGAATGAGAAGGCACCATGGTTATGATCACTTTATTGGCCCCATGAATTACAGCCCTAATGTCAGGGTGCACAGTTCATATAATTCATCATGCAGTTATGTATTTGACAGAGCAACTTGTTAGGATGACAACTGTGTGTGAGGTTATAAGCTGTTAGTAGTTACTGATTGCACAATATATATTTCTTTTTACCAATCTAGTATTATCAAATGGCCACCAGGATAAGAAGCCAGTACTGGGTAAGACCCACTGTTGTACTGCATATAGCAGACCAACAGGATTAAAAATGTATTATACATGCACTATAATAAATACAGGAAAACAAAACTTATTCAGAAAGCTTGATTATGAATGAAAAGCATAATGTGCACAACACTTCAACACCTGGCAATTAAGCTGCCCTGATGTTACAGACATCCATCTCCATAAGTAGAAGTGGTGGGATTTGAACCTAGGTATCAAGCAACAACACTTAGCATCTGGCAAAGATGTTCTGAAATTACAGATGTGCTCACCCATAAGTAGATGTGGTGGGATTTGAACCTAAGTATCAAGCAACAGAATTCTGAATTTCAATTAATATCAAGTTACTTACAGCTGCGTGTGTGGAGCTCCACAGACGATTACGCCATCACTGTAGGAGAATAGGGGTCAGCTCGTAACGTCGACCCTGTGTTCTCCTACAGTGCTTCGTAACGCCATGACATCACTTACTCTACAGCAGCTGTCCTCTGCAATGGAGCCCCATTTACAGAATGATCTCCTCCTATGGTGCACTACTTTGTAGGCACATTCTGTATTCATTGTTCATGTGTGGGTATAGCACATGCGCAGTGTCGCCCGCCACCATCTTTGGAAGGGCAACCATCACTGCTTGCCGCTGCTCTGTGATTGGCTCTGATGTTGCTGCCAGTGCCTCAGTGCTCTACAAGCCATGCTGCTGCTGCTCTGATACAGTATCTGGACAGGTAAGAGCTCAGCATTGCCGTATTGGCTCTGACTAGAACTTGTTTTGACACTGATGAAGACCCACCCACCCACCACACTACTGTCCTACCAATCCCATATTTCCCAGTTTGTTTATTAGCTTTCTGTGTGGCACAGTGTCAAAGGTCGTTGAAGTCCAGATAGACCATGGACACTGCCCTCCCTGATCCACCTCTTTGTCACCCAGTCAAAAATTCAATGAGGTTGGTCTGGCATGATCTGCCAGGGTGAAACCATGCTGTCTCGGTCCTGCAGTCCATTGGCAACCAGATGTTTCACCGATCTCCTTCAGCAGGTTTTACATTTTGAACAGCCCAAAACAATTCCAAGTAAAGACAGCAAAGGAAAACAGCACTTAAAAGCACAGAAATCTAGATTTCAAACAAAGCAGCAATGAGCAGTTACTGCACTGTGCTGAAATGAATCTAGATCCTTCCCCTTCTGGCCTCTTCTAGCTAGCAGTCTTCAGCGTGGACCACCCCAACATCTGCCCACCCCTGACATTGGACAATGGTATAAAAGTGGCAGTTTCCAGCTCCACCCCAGTTCTTTTAATGCTAGCAACCTGTTTGCATCTTCTAAAGCCACCAGGTCCTCCCAGGCTGCTCTCCCAGCATGGGAACTTCAGCATGACTCCTTGTCAGACCCTCCCAGAGCAGAGGCCCTGGAGGGCGGTGGTGGTCGCTTCCTCTCTATATGTATGGATGGAGAAAATCACTTCCAACCAGTGGGTACTTCAAATCCAAAGTCCTCTGCTAGTCCAGACAGACAATATGTTATTGGTCTTTGCATCAAAAAGTGTGTGTGTGTGTGTGTGGGGGGTCGCTCATATCCTTCTGCAGGGAGACCATTATGGTCTGATACTGGGCCCAGGAACATCATCTCAACCTCATCGACATGCATGTTCCAGGCATCCAAAGCATCTTGGCCAGCAGCCTAAGCAGGTCTCAGTCCAGTGCCCATGAATGAGAACTACTCCAGTCAGTCTCAGAGCAGCTGTTTGTCAAATGGGGACAACCAGAGTTGGACCTTTTGCATTCACACTCAATGCCAAACTGTCCAATTTCTGCTCACTCCAGGGCATGAAGTTTTCTGGTGAGATGCGTTGTCCGTCTGTTGGACAGTGAGGTTTCTCTGTGCCTTTCTCTTCCTCTACTTTGAGGGTCCTTCTGAATCAGCTTTGGAGGGAGCAAAGATGATCTTCATTGCTTCCTTCTGGCCTCAACAGATTTGGTTCCTGCTACACAGCAGTTGGCAGTGCACTTTGGTTCCACTTCCTCTGAGCTCACACTTGTTTTCTCAGACCAGAGCTCCCTAGTCCAACCAGATCTGCACCTGCATGCATGGCTCTTGCAGAAATAGCAGTTGTCTTGGTTCTCCTTTCACCAAAGCTCTGGGTCTCCAGTGGGATAACTGAGGTTGGGCTGGGGACCACCCCTTTTATACCATTGTCTGACATTGGGGGCGGCTGGCGTCAGGGCAATCCCTGCTGAAGACTGATAGCTAGAAGTCTTCCTTGGGTCCTCACACCTGGCAGCTTAGTCATTATGGTTATCGCCTTACAAGAGCTCTTATCAAGAGCTACTGTTATGGTAGGTTCTTTGTAAGTGCACATTGGCTATTATAGCAAGAGTGACAGTAGTAAGCATACTTAAGTTAGTAATGATATGCACTGCTCTGTGACAAAGTGTTACATTTTTGGAGCTTTTTATAGTGATACAATGCTCCTCTATTTGGCAAAAAATAAAAATAAAAACATCAACTGTTATAGTACAATGAAAACCAGTCACTTTGGCAGTAGGTGGAAGGAGTTCCTCACACCATTGCCCTTGATTTCTTGTCCTTCTGTGCTCTGCAAACAAATATATCATGAAATGTGTGTTCTCTAGTGCTGTGACAGCACATATCATTGACTAGAAAATGGAGAAGGATAGTGAAGCTGGTTAATTCAACTGTTGAATTCAATTTCTCTTTTCTTCTTATCCATAAGTAATACACATGCAGTGAAATTAGTATATGGCTCAGTATGGTATGGAAATTCAGGTCAGATTGACCTTTACAGAACATATTCTGAATGCACAGACTGTTTATATTGCAGCCTTATCTAACAAGAGAGGTATGGAATGTGACATGACTTGAGTGACAATATCATTTTATCTTCGATAGTGGCCAATGACAGAGAGTACTGGATGGGAAACTCTGCAAAACAGTTTGTTCTATCACAGAGGGTTCTGAGTCTCTCAACCTTGAGATCTAAGCTTTACATTTTATTTTCTTCTCATTTTATAGATATATGTAAACAATAACCCATGACAGTGGGGGTTTATGGGCATTTAATGCATGCTTGGCATTTGTTGTGAGGCAGGGGCAGCAGGCCCTGTGCATTATATGCCTATAAACCCACACCTAGAGTGGGTTACTGTACTTATAACATGGGTCATAGGTTTCATAGGTTTTAGTTAGTACAGAGCCAAGGGGACTTGACCTCCATAATGCTCACCTAGTCATCTACACTTTGCCCATTTGATACAACCTATCTAAATGATGCTTAAACATTTCCACTGTAGTGCTTTCCACTACCTCTACTGGTAATACATGGGGTCATGTGAAACAGGAGAAAACAACATTAATGAGTTTTCTCCCTGTTTAAAAACAAAAAGTGACTGTATCCTGCTGTCTGGAGAAATAGCCCACAACAAATAATCTATCTCTCATTTTTTCAGGCACATACAAATGTCCAAAATCCACTAGTGAGAGGAGTTCTGACATGTGTCGTGCATGACACTGTTTCTTTATACTGCCAACATGGTGCACTTTCTGCCCCCACCCCACCCAGCATAAAATGTGCTATAGGCTGTATGAGACTGCTGCTGTCTAATTCCCAACTGCCGGTCTCTATCTCTGCTTCTCTCTCTCTCTCTTCTTCTCTCTCACACACTCTGTCACTGAAATGCTGCTACCAGAGAGATAGAAAGAGACACAGACAGTGAGAGTGACAGAGAGAGAGAGAGAGAGAGAGAGAGAAGGCTTCCTGGAGAGCAGTACGACGGAACACCTGACACTCTTACTGCTGGTCATTAATAGTCATTTTACAACTGAAAATTCACTGACTGCTCAAAAAAGCTAGTTTCTTCAAGTGAATCTATTGCAGCTGGCCACACCTATTGAACTATAGCAGCCAGGCATGAGGAACACATGGAACTGATCTAGCTTCTGTAGTAGTCTAACTGGGGACAGCGATATTGGTGTTTACCAACTGCTTGGCTTTACTGCCAGTTACCCTCAGATGAAAGGGTCTCAATGTATTTCTATACCTGGACAATTGACTCCTCAAATCTCAGTCCTGGTGCACATGTTAACAAGTGTGGTGCATACCACCCAACTATTACAGGATCTGGGGATTACAGTCAACACACTCAGGTCAATCCGGACCCCTATCAGTACCTTAAATACATGGTGGATGGACCTGGTTATGTCTAAGGGCATGGGTTTCCTGACATAGGACAGGGTGGATCACCTCATAGCACATGCACGCCTGTTCTTCAATAACCACTATGTGTGAACCAGAACCTTCATTCATCACTTGTGCCTGATGACTGTAACTACTGTCACAGTGGCCTTAGCCAGGTTACACATGCAGATACACCAATGGACTCTGGTTTGAAGTACTATTATCTCAATTTACATGTCTGACTTCAATGGGCTTATTAATGGCCATACAGTAGCAGAACTGAAGTGTCACATACATTACTGAGATTTATTCTTCTCCTGAAGCTTCCTATTCAAAATCCAATCCCACTTTGGGACTTGATTTTTTTTTTTAGAAAACTTAATCTTGTTCCTTTTGAGTTGGCCACAACATGTGAGATACATTTTTTTCATTTAAAGCATTTCTTGTTGCCATTATTTCTGCTTGAAAATTTCAGAGCTACAGGCTTTGATTTGTGAGCAGCCTTATTTAATTATATACAATGACAGAGAACAGTTCAGTAGTAACTCACATAAATATGATTGAATTATGTTGGCATATGAAGTTGTAGTGGAGTCCACCTGCTAGATGTTTAGCTTGTAAGGGTCAATGTGGTCCTAGTGCCTGGCAGCAGTACTTTCATAGGTGTGTCCATCTGCAAGCAATCACCACAAAAATCTGGTAACAGTAATTACTAATGTAACTGTACTACATTCATTGAAAGGTAACTGTTTTTCTTATTTTTTCTTTTTGCAAGACGCAGTGGTTTAAGGCTCTGAGCTGCAAATCTGGAGACCTGGGTTTGAATCCCACAGCCCCCACTTGCATACTGTGTGACCCTAAGCAAGTCACTTAACTTCTCGTGCTCCCAGGTTGCACCTGCAAACAAGCTTTCAGCTTAGTGTGTCTCACCTGGTAAAATAATTGGTAAAAAAATAATAATAATAATAAGATAATAGGTAAACTTAGGACAATGCTTCAAAATAGATAATCATGAAGAGGAAGGAGAGAAGTCATGGAACCCTTTATAAGTGGCTACAAAAGAAACAGATTTGTGACATAAATTCAGAAAATAAAAGTGGAACTACTCCAAAGCTGCTACTAAATTCTGAAGTAATGCTCAGTAAAATGACAGTGAGCCTATTTAAGATTCTGCGTGTCAGCCAAAAAGTAATGGAATGTCAAGTGAGCAAGTTCAAATTGAATACACAGGAAATATTAGTTGAGCAGACTGCAAATTCAGGTTCTAGAATGACCAGCTTTGAACTAGACTGTATGGAAGTTCAAGAAATTTATCATGAAAATGGCAGTAGAGTTATTACAAGAGCACATACTGAAGGAAATTCCTTTACCATCAAGGTAGACAGTGAAATTGATAGCAATGAGCTTTATGCTGCTACTTTCCTTAATCCTAGACAGCCCAAGGCATCAGAATTACCAGATAAAGCATCTAAAAAGTTATTAATGGACATACAAGATGTTTCCAGGAGGCATGATATAATAAATTCATTTCTTAAATTTAAGTTTCAGGGAAAAATGCAGAAAACTTTTATTACTACTGGTATGAAGAATTGGAAAGATGGTGCTGAAATCCTAAACAAACATGATCGGTGTCAAAGCCACTTAGCACCTTTAGCAAAGGTCACTGTGTATAAACAGTATGTGTGTTCAGGGTCTGTACTGCAAAGGTCTACAGAAGGTTATGACAAACAAAACTCAAGAACACCTCCTACATAACATCAATAATAGAATCAGTTATGTGTCTTGGTATGTAGGGGATAGCATTCCATGCACATGAGGAGCGGAAAACATCTATGAGTCAAGGTAATTTCCTGGAGCTTATGCAACTAGGGAGTAAAGATGTTCCTGGCCTTGCATCACATATGTTAATGCTCCCAGAATGAAATTATCAAAATAATTGTCAAAAAGTTCAAAACAAAATTATTCAGGAAGCCAAAATTTGGGGATGTTTACAATCTTGTGTGATGAGACTCAAAATATTACTAAGAAAGAACAACTAACATTTTGTTTACAATATGTAAATAATGATTTAAACATGGAGGAGCAGTTCTTGCTCTTTTTGTTGCCCATGAAACAGATTCTTCAAGTATTAATAATCAGATCCTAGAACGCATGCAACATTTCGGTTTGATATTCATCAGTGCAGGGTCAAGGATACAATAGGGCAACTAACATGAGTGGGCAATATAGTGGTGTGGCTAATTGAATTCAGGATATCAAAGACAGAGCAATTTACATTCATTGTAAGAGTCATCAACTAAATTTAACTTTACAGAAGGCATACTGAGACAGATAAAATGGCATCAGTACGTAATGCCACAGGAACAGTGAACAAACTGTATGAGTTCACTGCCAATTCATCTGGAAAACACTGCCATCATTTCAAAAAGTACAATCATCTGTAAATCCTGATGCAAAAATCTCCCTCCAGAAACTGTGTCTCATCAGTTGGTCTACAAGACATAAAGCTCTATCTGCACTACTACAAAACAAAGAATTTGTACTACAGTCAATTGAAGAAATGTCTCAGTTATCAGGGATACTGGTACTCAGGCATGTGGTCTTCTCAATTCATGTACTATCTTTGAATTTTGGCTTTGGGAAAGAATAATGGAGAAAGTGTTCAATATCACAGTCTTTGTAATTATCTACAAAAAAAACATGCTTTTGGTACAGCCAGGACAGCTTCAGAATCTGTCATCACAGTGCTATCTAACCTTTGTAATGGAGACTCACTTGACAGTTTTGGAGTGCAGCAGATATTATGGTAGACTCTGAACTAATTAATCCACTGAAAGCACCACGGCTTAAAGAGTACCTGTAAAATTTACACAAATCCACATCTGTCAGACCAGACACCACAAAATGCAAAAATCATTCACAAAACTGAATTTTATGTGTTCCTTGATACTCTCTTCTGCCAACTTAGAAAGTTTCTTGGATGAAAAACACAACGTGGTTGTCAATATGGAGTCCTTGTTAATTAATAATGGTTCTCTGGATCTTGTCTCAGGAATTATTGAGTTCTACAGAGATGACTTAGATGAAGCAAGATTGAAAAACCAACTACAGGTGTTAAGAAATGTTAAGTTGACAGGCAAGAATATCGGAACAGTTATTGATTTTCTCAAAATGATATTATGCAAATGCTACTTCCAGAGGTTTATCAGCTTCTAAAACTGTGCATGATAATTCCAGTGTCCACCGCATCACCTGAATGTACTTTTTCTGTACTTAGAAGACTAAAATCATACACACGGTCCACTATGGATGAGGAACATCTCTCTTCATTGGCTATCTGGCAAATAGAACGGGAAGTTACCTGAGACATCAAGGTATCTGATGCCCTTGATGAGTCTGCAAACTGAAAATGAGATGTCTTCCATTGTAATGCATCTTTTGACTGAAATTATACATAGAACTACATATATGATTTGAAAGTAAAAGGTCACTTAAGTATATTTTAACATGTTACATACTGGCCCAGATATTCAAACTGCACCACAAAAGTGCATAAGAGCAGGAGCAAGTGCAAGTCTACTCGCCCATGAGCATCTGCGATATTCAAACACTATGGTCAAGATAACACCTCGGCACATGACTGAATATCATGCCACTGCGCCATAGCACAACCAGGGATGTGCAGTGGCGGTCAGATTCACAATAGCAAAACCAGGGATGCTTAGTGGAGCAGGGCAACAGTGCAACAGCACAACCAGGGATGCACAGAGACAGAATGCAAGGGCCCACCACCCATGGTAGGGATGGGCAGAGGAGCACTCAGCAGAACAGATGTCCTCCCACACCCCATGCACCGCACAACTGGAGGAGAGTGGGAAGAACCAATGGCCCAGGGACACCAGCAAGAAACCCATCGCCGCTGCGCACGGTGCACCAGCACACCCCTGCAAGCTGGGACTGTCACACATGGATGCCCGTCCATGCCATGCCACACCAACCCACCAATGCAGAGCACACCTGCACTATGATCCCCATACATCCTGCCCAGGAGTAGCGCCCAACAGTGCTGGACACCCTAAGCATGCCACCACCCCACTGTGACAATACAACTCTGCGCACCACAGAACCATGCAAGGCAGCCCCCACCACGAGCACCCAACAGCGGGAAGCAGCAGCATACAATGAAGCAATGGCTGCAGACACAGTGCCACCATGCACGTCTCCCAGGTAAAGCTGTGAGGCCAACCATGCATCACCACACGAGGTACCATACACGGACAGGGCATGCCCTGGAACTCACCACCAGTGTCACAGCACTCTGCCCACCCTCCCAAGGACACACCCATCCAAGCACTGGCCACAACGCCAGTGCAGACACCACAGTGTTGCATGGAAGCATGCGCCACACAGGATGCAACACTGTGCACAAACAACCACCCATACCCAGGGCACACCAACACAGGGACACAGTAGCAGGTCAATCCAAGCCCCCAGTGTATGACCACAGCAGCCGTGTACACACAGCCAGAACCCCTCCATGGCACAGGTGTGCCAGCAAACCTGTGCAGGCACCATGACGCTGTACACCACCAGCACGTGGCTGGAGCACAAGTGACAGACAGTGGAGCACATCCTGCAACAGGCACAGGTGACAGCATCGAGGTGGGACAACAACAGCGGATGCAACAGTGCCACCAGAGGCAGACATGCACCAGTGACAGGAGGTAACACAGCATCGTGCTGGGTACGGTAGCAGTCCAGCATGGGCAGCCACCACTGACATGCCAGTGGACTGTGCAGGTCACAGACATGCAAGGGTGGCAGCTGCTGGGGCCGTGGATGGTCTGAGAGGTGCGCCATGGACACAGCGATGCACTGTGTACCACTGCACACAATCATCCATTGCACAGGGAACAAGACACAAACCACAGACAGTGACTGAGAGCTACACCCACACCACACTTGCCTCCCCTACAGACACACACACACACACACCCATGATATCACCACCCCGACACCATGCACACCACTGCAGCTGAGCACCATTAGCCCACGGCAAATCAGAGACCACAACAGTAGGCATAACTAAACAAATATATTATAAAAGTGGTAACAAAACTATGTACAGATATATACATTTGAAAGGGTGAGGGACACAAACAGGGTGGAGGTGGGTAGGGGTAAGGGTGAACAAATGGGAGAGGGAGGAGGGTGTGAGGGTGGCTCCATGGAGCTTTCACAAGATGTAACTGCTGTCCATCTTCAGCAGGAGCCCTGCTCCCCACTCCTGTGGCACCTTCTGTCATGACGATGCCTCACACCGTGGTGTTCCATCCATTCAAGGATGGCAGAGAGACCCTGGCCCCTGTAACAGCTCCTGCAGTGCCAGCTCCACAAGTACCATCCACTGTCCACCTAGGACAAGTGAGCAGAGTCAATAGGTGTGAATGTACAGCCCTTGCAGCCCAACCATTGTGCATGGCATACAGCCATGGGACATGCCCTGTGATGGTGTCGACCACCCACGGTGATCATGTCCACAAGACCTGCCCACCCAGGTGCACACAGCCATGTGACCACTGCACACCCATTGCCCAAGTCCCGAACAGCACCACTGTGGCTGTACAGTGACATGGCTTTGCGGTGCGAAGGCAGTGGCACGGCCATGTACCCGGTGCATGCATGGACCACCATTGATGCACTTCCAGACATGCAGTGCCACTGGACAGTGCTGACTGTACTATGTTGCATGCATGGCAGTGGTGTCAATGGATGGTGGCTATGCCCGCCGCCCACCCTGCTACACAGCATGCACAAATATCCTGGATGTAAGGCACTCACCATCATCAGGCTGGTACCGCGCTGGGCTGGTATGGGTCCTCTGGCATCTTGACATGACTCAAGCAGCAGCTGCCCCTCCCTGGCATGCCGGTGCTCCTCAGGGCCTAGGGTGCAAACATGGAGAGAGGAACATCAGTACAATCCAGTAGCAAAGGCCCCCACCCCGGGTGTGTGCAATCCCACAAAGCCAAACCCATCTGCCCCATCCCTATACCACCACCACCACCATGGCCCACACTAGATGGACCCCCTGTGTGCTGGACACATGTCCACTGCGATACCCGTATGGATGTAACCTGTATGGATGGGACACCTACCTGGCGTGGAACCGGCCCTCCTGGCACATGCCCGCAGGGGGCAAGCCTGTCCGGTCCTTCCGCTGGAGGTCCCCATACCAGTGCCTGCACTGCTTTGCTCGCGCTGATCCCTGTCACCTCCTCCAGGGCCACCGCCACCTCCCACAACACAGCACTCCTGGCCCTGTCCAGGGTGCCTCCCCAAAGAGAGCACCAACATGGGGCCCAACCAGGGACAAGGTTAGCCAGTTCAACCTGGCTCCAGATTGGTGCCCGTCTCTGTGCCATCTTTCAAGCATTGAGTATCAAAATGGTGCTCCATAGCGCCGCCCACCACATGCGGATGCTGAGGTGGTACGCTGCCATTCCCCATCACGCTGTCACCGAACAGTGCGATAGAGGTGCACCCATGCAGATGCATGGCACCTAGGGGCAAAGGTCAGCACAGGGTCGAGGATCCCTCATGCACGGACCACCACAGAGCGGTTAGTTTACTCACCGCGTAGCGCAGTAGGGTGCCTGGCACTTCCCTGTAGCGGTGGTTCATCGCAGGCTGTTGCACTAATGGCGCCTACAGTGCCCCAGTGCAAGAGTGCTATACATGTGAACATGACTCAGCACCACTGGCACAGTGGTGAACGTGTCCTGCACCCTCCCACGCCAGCACATCAGCAGCGCGGCAGATGCCGGCGCCAGCACCCCGGCATGCGCCATTTGTGTCTACTGTGCACGCCACAGAGCTGCACCTTGCCTGAGCACGTTCAACACACTGTAACAAGGCACAACAGCCGACTATTCAACTGGCATATGCAAATCAGCTCATCAGCAATTCAATGGTGCAGCTATTGCATTAGCATCCACTTAAAATTCAGCCTCACCTCATTTGCATGCATTGCGCTATATAAATGCAACATGGGCTGCAGAGGCCATAGTCTGGTATTGCAGTCTATTGTGGTGAGTTGCATGCTGTTTGCCAGTGTGGACTGTGGTGTTGGGACATGCATGGGACTACACAGTCAGTGGTAACACCTGTCATTTCCACAGGATCAATGATGACCAACGTGAGGTGGAGGAGGAGGAGGAAACAGACGGGAGATGGAGGAGGCCCAACTTCACCAAGGCAGAATCAGATGCTCTGTTTGAGGCCTACCTTGACCAGGAACCGCTGCTCAGTGGACAGTGGGAACACCACAGGCCCATGCTGTGGTGATGGGGTGAGGTGGCGATGCCATCAACCAGCATGGCAGCCACTGTGGTCCATGCAGGAGTGCAAGAAGAAGGTGGGCACAGACAGGAGGAGGATTAAAGATAAGGTGGCTGCCATCAGGGCAGCACAGGCTGTGACTGGTGGGGACAGCCAGCCATGCCACGCCTGATGCCACAGGAAGAGCGGTTGCTGGCAGCATGCAGCATTGTGCCCTCAAGGATGTTCCAGGTGGTGGCTTCCAGGACGGGTGGTAGCCTGTCACTGCATGGTAGGTCCTGATCTGTCACTATGGGGGGTGGGGGATGCCACAGGCAGGGCAGACACACTAATCGCTACTGTGTTCCCTTACAGCTCCTGAGCATCTACATGGGTCAGTGGTGGTGGGCTCATCCACTGAGGGCAATACCCTGGACACGAGGAGGGCCCATCCACCTCCACAGGTGCCTGAGGGTCAGGACGACAGTGGGCCGCCTGGCTGTCTGGACTGAGGCTGGTGGAGCTGGTGGAGAGGAGGCCCTGCCCATGTCCCAGTATGACAGCATCCATGGATGCCAGCATGCTGAGACTCAGACAGGTGCCGGATCCATCACCGATGATGATGGAGCTCACATCATGGACAGTGATATGTGTGGGCTGCAGGATGGCCGCACGCAGGTAACAGCATGGGCATAGCCGTGGGTGGTGCCACCGTGGAGGCCTGCATGACATCACAGTCCCAGCCTGTGCCTGTCTGCACCAGTGGGGCAGCACTGGTGTGCATTCAGGACAGTAGGGCTGTTGCTCGGGCGAGCGGCGCGAGGGCAGTGTCAGCAGTCGCCAATGGCGATGGGGACAGTGTTGGGGAGCGCGCCAGTGCACCACCTGTGGACATGCCCAGGCATGGCCCTGGTGTGCAGCGCCCAACCTCAAGGGTGCTGCCCAGCACAGCCATGAAGACCATGAAGGACAGCATGCCAATCAGGTGGATGACTCTTAGATGAGCATGCCCAGATACTCCATGAATCAGTGGATCAGCAGTTGTGGTTTGTGATGGCAGTGGATGCACTCAGTGCGGTCCTGCACCAGTCAGAGGAGCGGCACAGCAGGGACACCGGTCTGCTCCTGGCAGGATGGACCAGCTGCAGGAGGATGTGACTGCCCGCCATTGACAGGCAGACACAGGCATTCACAGCTGTCATAGCCACAATGGCCACACAGTTCTTTTCCCATGTGAGCAGACACCGGCGCGGTGCCATGTCCCCCTATTCCCGGCATCATCGACACCCTCCTTGTTGACACCAGGTTCAGTTGTGGGCATCCCGAGGCATGCCTGGTGCAGGCATGTTGGTGAGCTGCAGACCCTGCTCAAGAACGGGTCGCGTTCTCGCAGAGGCACTCCTGGGATCAGCAGCACCCCATGAGGCCAACGGTCAGCCTGTCAGAGCTGGCGGGTCTCAACGGGCTGCCCACACATCCGGGATGGCCATGGCACTGTGCCGCATGACTGACCTGTCTCCCACCATGGCTACTGTCTGATGCTGCCCTGTGTACAGTGTGTTGTTCAACGTGCAATGCAAGGGTGGGTACTCCAGCCCTGCACACACACATGTTCCATATGCATACCTCCCGCTGCTGGCCGCTGTGGTGTGTGCATGATGATGCCTGCGTTGTACTGTCTGCCACTGTGCAATGGTGCCCAGTGTCTGAGACACGCACAATGACAGGCAGTGGGCGTGGTGGTCTGTGTGATGTGTGTGACTAGGGGTGGCTGTTGGGGTTGGCGTGCCTCCCACCTTTATTGCATGTCTTGTGGTGTGTGTGTCTGTCTGTGTGTGTGTGTGTGTGTGTGTGTGTGTGCGCAGTGTGACCACATGCCATGTTTGGCCTGCTCATCCTCGACGGCATGTGCGTAGTTCCACGCCAGCCAATTCCCTTTACGCCATGAGCCCCTGGGGTTTTATCCATGCATGTTTGTGGGTTGTGCCCTTGCCATTGGTGGTTGCACATGGCCCCACTGACTTACCTGGGTTGGTTGAAGTGCTCCTCTGTGATGGTGTCCCAGTGCAGCTGTGACATCCAGATCAGTCGGGTCCCTTCAACCAAGGGGCTGCATCACCATCTGGACTAGCGTCCTCATCGTCCCCATCGCTGTCCCCTCTTCGACCTCTACAGCTATCCCACAGTCATTGGCCATGTTGTACAGGATGCAACAGGCCAGGAATAGCCACAGACCTTCGAGGGGCTGTACTGCAGGGCACCGCCAGACATGTCCAGGCAACAGAACATGCCTTCAGCATCCCAAACACCTGCTCTATGACATTGCATGTGGTGGCATGTGCCTCATTGTACCGCTAAGCTGCAACGGGGTTACTGGCCACCGGTATGGTGTGAGCAACCAGGGACGAGTGATATCTACTGTCACCTGTGTGTAAAGGGTGGACATTAGTTTGGTGATCAGTGTCGCCTGCCATGGGCCATCTAGGCCAGTACCCATGTCACGCCTGACTATGCCCTCCCAAGATCCGTGTCTTTTGCGTGATTTGCATACTCACCCACTAGGTGGCCAGTGGGGATGTCCCCACTCTTGAACCTGTGGCACAGTGCAGACTGGTGTCAGATGAAGGCATCATGTGCTCCCCCAAGGTGCGTGGCACAGACATTGGTTATGCACCCTCTAGCATCGCACACCACCTTGCAGTTGATGCTGACATAGCCCTTCCACTACGTATGCAGCACCTTCCAAGTCAGGTGGTGTGTGGATGGCCACATGGTGCAGTCAATGACCCCGAGCATGCCAGGAATACATGCTACCCTGTGGAACTCTTGTATGTGTGCTGTGTGCTCCACCGTGTGCTGGGGAAATGGATGTACCTGCAGCATGTGGCAGCAGTGTGCTGAGGAACTGTGTGAGTAGGCGTGATGTGGCCGACTGAGTGATGCCTGTTCTGTCCCCTGTTGGCCTCTGGAAGGTGCCCGTGGCAAGCAGGCACATGACAACTGTTACCTTTGTCTCCACTGACAGAGCATGGCTCTGTCGGGTGGGTGCCTGCATCTCATCACTGCACAGCTAACAGAGCTACCTCGGGATTGCCCGGTTCAGGCGGTACCAGCCCACAATCTCGGTGTCACTGTAGTGCTGAGAGCTGGTGCAGGCTTGTGACCACCTGTTGGAGGCATACCACTGACGTGTCTCTTCCACAGCCGTGCCCCTGCTGCCTGCCTTTCACACTTTCATTACTGCCTCCATCTGAATGGTGGCATTGGCCATGTCCCTGCTTGTGTTCTCCCCCAGCAGCTGTAATCCCGTTCCCACTGCTGTCCTTTGTGCTACTCCCTGCAATCAGAACACCTCCAAGATTTGGCTGTCCTGCCCACTGCCACTGCCCTCAGTCCACTGTGGCACAGGCTCCCACTCCTGTCCTGTTGCCCTATGTTCCCAGGTGTGCCCTGTCCTGCTCTTTTCCAGTCTCACTCATTGCTTCCCTGTCCTCTGTGGCTGTCACCTTTCTCCCACCTCTGGCTTCCTGTAGCATTCTTGCAGCTCTCTCTTGTTCCTTTTTATGTTGGATCATTTCTCATGCCCAACTTCCGCTGCTCCCTATTAGCATGGCACATGCTGTTGAATATCGCGACTGTGCCATTTATTCATGGTTCCTCCCCTTCAGTTGTGCATGCATTCATTACCATTGCACTTTGACCATTGCAATTTGGGGCATGCAAGCTGCCTCCGCTGAATATCGCAGTATGGTGCATTTTTGGACTTCCGCTGGTGCATCTCTGTTACGCATGGCTAACCCTTTTGAATATCTGGGCCCTATATTTTTCAGACAATATACAGAGTACTGTATGCATATTGCCTGTAGCCAAGCATACTAGCATCACTGCAACACTACAGCATTCATTAACCTGAAGTTATTGTTATAACTTCTTCAGTGGAAAACAGTCAAGGAAAGGGCACCATCAATCTTGTGTGTGGGAATGGTGATAGTGACAATTACTGCTATAAAGAAAAATAATTTGGTGCTTAATGTACACTGTAGTACAACAGATTGCCTTATAAATATATATAATCTATGGTAGAACATTATTATATGCTGAAATTCATCTATACCTCCTTGCACTGTCACTTTTTAGATTCTCTTGGTGGGGAGGACCGAGGCCCATTTACCTGGTGATGAGTTACTTGTCATCTGCTGCTCCCACTACAACATTATCCAAAGCCTTTTATACTCTCTGCATCCCCTGCAGTTGTTCCTTCTTTGTGGTGTCTTAGTACCATTCATTGGATTTTCCCTGTCCTCGTGCTTATAGGCTATGCACTATTGTGGCTCTTGAGTGTTTCTCACTGTAGCAGTTTCTCCTCTTGAGTATTGTCCTCAGGTACCTGGCTAGGACCTCTGCAGTGGGCCATAGGTTTATAACCTGCCCGCCACCCTCCACCTCTCTCATCTCCATGTGGTCTCATTTCTGTGGGACAATGGGGTCATGAGGAATCCTTTTTGTTTCTGATGCATAGTTGTGGATACTAATTAAGCATTAGTTGATCTACTTGGAGGCCACTCCAGCTCAGGGTTCCTCCCCTTTTTGGGGCTACCTTGACTGAGTATGTATTTACAGGAAAATCAGAAGGGTGTGAGCCTGGACCTTGAATGGCACCTGTTCTGTCTCATGTGTTACCACACCTTAATAGGCATAAGTATGATATTCAGATCAGACAGAAATGGTTCTCAGGTCTCAGATAGAAGCCATATTTTTCTGTGCCCATGTCTTTGGCGTGGCTCTCTATTTTTCTTTATCTTTTCATCCCCTGCACCCCTTGACTCAGGGGACTTATGTGATTGTCTGGCTTTGGCTCCTGGGAGGTCCATTACTCTCAAATCATATATGTAGTTGTATATATTGAGGCAAGTTGTGCAATGCTACACTTTCAGATGAGATTGAACTGCACAGTGTCTGCCATGTTTGGGATTCCTGGGCTTTACAAAAGTATAATAAGTATGTTAAAAGCAACAAAATTGTATTTCCTGTGCAAAAGCCTTATTGTGGGTGGGGGTTAAGCTTTAGTCTGTGGGGACCTACAGATAATGACTGTTTTTCTTTAAAAACAATTAAAAAATATTGCTTCTCTTAGCCTGGCTGTAGTTAAGGATATGTGCACCTAAATTCTAAGGTCTTGTGCTTTAGCAGTGACATAACTAGCATAGCAACATATTGAAGTCAGTACTATAGTACAACAGTACTTTTCCAGGCATGGATGTCCACAATGAACATCATTGCACCATACACAGAGGAACATGGATGGGTAGCCAAGCCTGTGTCTGCATCGAGAGTTTTTATGTCAACTAGGAACTGTGAGAGCAAAGTTGTCACACAACACTTGAAATGAAGACACAGGCTTGTCTGTGTATGGATGCCCATTCATTATATTTGATAGTGTATATGCATCAATGCCTGTCTATTTCAGGTACAGTTGTTGCTTTAAGTGATCTGGGGATGTGGAAGAGAAACTTGAGGGTTGGGGTCTGGCTCAGATTTCTGAGTCAGTGTGCTGCAGATATTTCTGTAAGATTAAGTTTAAAAATAAAATAGCTTCCAACTTGACAGGATAGAGGAAAACAGCTATGTGTTTAGATGCACTTATGCTGCATAAGTAACATAACTTCTTCAGCACAACAAATTTATTACATGCCTTGAATTCCATGAATAATAAGATACCACCATATACTATACTCATATTCAAGCCATGATGTTCAAACACTACAGCATGGTAATGTGGTTTTAATTGTATTCATATTGTATTACAATGCATTTTATAAGGTTGGGGTGAACTGCTTCTAGAGAGTAAATATTTTATCTAAAGTTGTCATTGTAAACCACATTGCTTGGCAAAATGCATTAATATCAACTGTTTGCTAAGTCTTTTTCCAAACTGTGTTATACTTATTTTAAGTGCAACCATTCACCATGCTGAACAATAAAAATAAATTGTAAGATAACATTACAGTTTTATGCCAGGGGAACAAATGCTGCAAATCAGAAAGTGTACTCAGATATTACAGTAAAGTGGATTAAGAAATGTCATTAAGTAGTGCTAAAGATCAACTCCAGATATACTCTAATCATATTAAAGCAGCGTGCAATATAGCGTGAAAATTTAGACTTTAGTTTTTACATTCTGTTTTGTATTTCCTCTTATCTCCTGATTTGCATAATAACCTTATCTCCTTATTTTGCACCAGCTTTAGTACTTTTTTCCATATTAGAAATAATAAAAGGAGCGCTATTTTAAAATGGGCTCACCAGGTTTTTTATCAGTATTCTCAGCTGTTTTTCCAACACCAATTGTACCATAAGGTGAGTCAGCTGTTTAAAATCACTTCTGTTATTGTGACAAAAATTAACTATCATGCAGCAGGCAGTGCTTCCAGTCCTTAAGGGACAATATGCATTAGAAAATCAGCTGAGAATGCTGATGAAAATCTGATCCAGACCATATTAAAAGGAACGCCTTTTATTATTTTATATAAGAAAATAAATATTAAAGCAGACTCAAAAGGAGGACATAGAAGATATCATGAACTGACTTAAGATAGCATTTTTACATGGGGACTGGTATCTTGATATCTCAAGAGTGTCAAGAAGGGTATCATATCAGTCAGAGATAAGGGTAAACCAAAACTGAATAAAACAGCACAGATCAAAATTTTCACCACTCTCATGCACTGCTTCTCTAAAGAATAACTCTTTTTCCATAACATATTGACACATGTGCCTCACTTATTAAATTTGGAATGAATAAATACATTTGCCATGTAAATATACTACTTGTGATGTTCTTTCTGTTTGATGGTTATCACAGAAAACTCCTCTGGCAGTTTCAGACCAGCAGGTGGAATCTTGTTTGAGAGCTCATTCCACTCCAACAACAAAGACATCATATTCATCAAGGTACCAAAAGTTCAGTAAACACCAACCTATTTTATATAGACACACACACACACACACACACACACACACACACACACACACACACACACACACACATGCATGCATTAATTAACATCAGATTGTACAATTACAACACATCATATTTACCTTCCTTTGTCTGGAGATTTTGCATATTGAATTTAACTGATACAGCATCACATATTAATCTTTAATTTTATTGGTCACAACTTTGAAATAAGGCTGGAGCAGTTGAGCTTCATTCATGGCAGGAAGAGCACAAAGGAATTAAAATATTCATAAGATCCAGTCATTTTTTTTGTTTGCTTGTTTTGGGAAGAGGGTGAAATGTGAAACAGAGCACCAAATGTTGGTCAACTTATGGGAGTTGGTATATATCTACTCTTGGTATTTTACTTTAATAATTCTGAGTGATACAGAAAACCACCAGAAAACTGAAAACCTTGAACAGTCTTTTGAATGCCATAATACATGGTGTACTGAGCTGCCAGGACATTGAGGATAATGATGTTATTGTTGATAGAATAACATCAGCACTCATCCAATAGTCCACCAGCTGATCTGAAACTGTTAGAGGGATTATCGGTTAAACTGTCAAATAAGACAGACAGTACAATATAAAATGAACATGAGAAATGACAGTTCCTGGATAGTATTTACACTATATATAGAGTGATTGTGCTCATAGTGAACACATAAAATATGCTAAGAGCATGTTAACTACAATACAGGTGATCTATGAAGGCCATGGGATATGCAATGGTTTGACTGAAAGTATGAATTTTATCTTCAAGTGTGAGGTGGCAGGACCATACCTCATGAGTGGCAGAGCAATGAATAAGTTATGAAAGTCCTGCCCACTCACAATTTATGATAAATTGTCTATTTTGAGTCAGACTATTGTAGGAGGCAATATAGCACAGTGGGTTAAGGCTCTGAGCTGCAGATCCAGAGACCTGGATTGGAATCCCACAGCTGCCTAGGTGTATACTGTGTGATCCCAAGCAAGTCACTTAACTTCCTTGTGCTCGCATAGCTAGCATCTGAAACAAGCTTCGCTTAGTGTGCTACTCCTGGTTAAATAATGTTCCCTTTCCTTCAACTATTGTTTTATTTTTATTTATTTATTTGTGTCTAGGATTACAAAGAACCTTTGAGCCAAGGCTCTTTTACAAAGGTTCCACGTCATGCTGGTTACAGGGTAACGGACACTAAAACATAAAACAGTTACAAGTACATGGTTTTAGACAGTAACTTTGCTTGACAAAATCAGACTGAGTGATGAGTAACTCAAGAAACAATAGGAGAAAGAGGGCAAGAAGGGAGAGGGCTGAGGGTAGGGGAAGGCATAGGTGTAGAGGGTCAGGGTGAGGCAGCCGAGGGGCCTTGTCAGGACAGACACAGGGCAAGTGCATTAGAAGTTGCATTGGACAGGTAAGTGCAAGAAGAGAGGGCAAATTGTATATTTGGTGTTTACAAGTTATAGCCTTTAAAACTACAGTTTGTCTGAGAATGTTGCTACTTTTCTTTGATTTTAAAAGCTGGATTCATTGCTGTACTCTGCATTGTGATGTCATTGTGCATTGTGATGTCATCATGTTTGTAAAAGCTGCTCTTTGATTTGTTCAATATTCTACTGTGACAACAATAACTTAAAACATATCCATTGTAGCAACAGTAACAGAAATCTTTTGGATATTTTGCTGTTGCTGATGACACTAGATAAGATATTATTTATCTTGTCATTTTACTGCACTCCTATTGTTTGCATGTATGAATGTGTGTATATGTATCTTTGTTGTTGTTGGGTAGGAAATAGCTATAGATAATAGATTCTTGAAATGTTATTTAATCAATAAGTTTAGATACAGTGACAGGATGACAGTTTACCATTACTTGTTAGAAAATGCTGAACATGAATGTACTAGAAACAAATTCTGAATTTTAATAGAAAATGAATAACTAACTTACTGCACAAAATGAATTTCTTAGTGCTGCTGTCATTGTAAAATAAAAAGGTGTATTTGATGTTATTATATTGCATTTCTTGTGCACATATTGTATTTCTGAATATACTGTATACCTAGTAGTAGAACCTATGACAGTTAAAGTAAAACAAGATTGCATAATGTAAGAAGGAATGAAATACTCAGCTCAACTCAAGGTAATTCTTGCAAATGTTTAAGTTATTTACAGGAAATAAACACTGTGTGACAACAAGAAATACCACAAAATCACTGCAAAATTGTAAAATTTTCTGGGGCATAGGCAGCCCCCAGACCCCCAGCCCTTATTTTGAATTTTATTGACCACTCCACTTTAAAACTACTTGAACCACCCCTAGTATGTGTATAAATGTATTAATTAATTAACTAATTAATTAATTTTAATTACTATTTCTCCTTCACCCTGTCTGGCCCTCCTTCTCAACGATCCTTCCAACTCCATCCCCAACCTCTCCTAGGACTTACCTTCCTCCCCAAGTCCCTTCCACAGCTTCTCTCCATAACAGCATTAAAAATAATAGTCTTATACTGTATAAGTAATACAGTCAAGCTAAAGGAGCATCATTTTAAACATAGCAAGACAAAAACAGTACAACAAGGTGCATGTGGTGGATACAAATTGAGTTTGGAAAGGAAAGAAGAAATTACTCAACAGGCATATTTATTTATTTGTTTTGAGCACCAGGTTATATACACAATGTGCATATTTTCAGGCATGATCTGGTAGAGTTACAATAGCTGTCATGAGCAAAGAACTACAGAAAACATTATCACACAACAAAGTAATTACAAGCAGGAACAGGCAATGAGGCTTTACAGTGTAGAATAATTTATACTAGCATTCACAATTAAGTAGTGCAATGACAGCAGCATACATATTAAAATGGCAATAGAAAATACAATAGACACAGTATAAATGAGAAAACAGAACATTGTACAAGTACAAATTGTTTAAACTTTGCAGCAACCTGAAATTATCCAGCAATGGGAAGGAACTTGCTCAGTGCTAGGATGAGCTAGGTTGTAGGAACAAAGGCTTATAATATCACTTTTACAATGATGATCTTGGATTCACCTTGGGCCTTACCCAAATATTTGTTTTTATAAATTACCAAAATAACAATTCACATATGATATTATCCTATGCTCTCCAAATTCAAAAATGATGGTGAAAACACTGTTGCCACACTTTGGATTATATAGAGATAAATATTTATTTTATTCACATATGTACAAGTCCTAAATATTCATAATTAGCATAAATATCAAGCATAATAAAAATAATGTAAACATAAACTGTAATGTAAACAAAACAACAGGTTTTAGAAAATAAAGTAAATCAAATAAAACAAAAAACAGAAATTTCAGCAAATAAGCAATGCAAATGAATAAGCAATATTAAGCATAATAAATGACAGTTTACACTATTTCTTCAGCATACTTATAAATACCATGACCTTTTCTTTTACTATGAGAACTTGTAACTCATTACACTAGTGTATCATGTTATATCTTTGTATAATAATTGTTTTAAACTTTATCATGTAGAATGTATTTTCTTTGCATCTAAATTCTAGCTTAACCATATACCCAAGATTTTGGAGCTAAAAAGCACTAAGTTACCACCCAGATAGCCAAATAAGTACTAAAAGTAGAATAAAGGAATACTTATGTTTTAGTTATCTGTAGATACGACCTTCACTTTTTGACTTTCAAAGTCTTGGTGAGAACTTCTGGTTTTGGATGACAAAAGTTTTGGTGGTGGATTTTAATACTGGATTTAATACTGGAGAGTTAGAAGTCAGAAAGGCATAGCCCACACAGACTTCCCACTATTCAGTGGTGATAATCGATGTTACCAACAACAGTCAGATATCCATCCAATCACTCTTTAAACTTAATCACACTATCTGCCTCTACCACTTCCTGAGGTAATCCATTCCATAGTTGTATTGTTCTTCCTAAAAAACATTTCTTCTTATCTCTGTCCTAGATTTAATTTCTCTCAATTGTCTGTCGTATCCTCTTAGTTGATATGGGTTATCCCTAAATTTCAGTTTCATCTCTTTAAACATATTACTGTTTTAGTAATACTATATAATCTCATTAAGTCCCCTCATTCTTCTAGTCTTCAGAGTCCACAATCCCAATTTCTACAATCTGCCCTCATAGCTTAAGTCCTTACCTTACAGCATGATATCATTTGCTGTAAGACCTCTGTGGTCTCTCTACCAAATTTACATCCTTTATTAAATATGGATTCCAAACAGTAGAACAGTAGTCCAATATTGGCCTGATTAGTATCTTATACAGCGGCATCAACACTCCACTGTCTTTTTGAGTGAAAACTCCTTCTCACACTATTTACCAGAAACATTCCTCTATTAGACACGCTTTTACAGTGCGAACCATTTTTCAAGTCACTCTGGATGTAAACTCCCAGATCTTTCTCTGAATCCGAAATCCTTAACTTTAAATTCTTAATATGATAGTTCTGGCATACATTTCACCTTCCCAAATGCATAATTACACATTTCTCACCATCAAATTCCATATCATTATTTTAGCCCATTCCATAATTTTAATCAAATCTGTACCAAACAAAATCCTGTCAGTCAAAGGTGTTCACTATCCCACCTATCTTGATATCATCCACAATTTGACAAATTTGCTATGACTTCTAATTTCCAGGTCACCTATAAAAATACCAAACAATAGGGGTCCCAACACGGATCCTCTGGGACTCCACCCCACCTTTTGTGGTTTTGACAAACAGCCCTTATCCTAACTTGTTTTCTCTCCTCAACCACTGGGATACCCACATCACTATACAGTAATCATTCCCCAATTTATTTAACTTTTCAATTATTTTATCATGAGGTACTGTATCAAAAGCTCTCCTAAAGTCCAGCATAACCACATCAACACTGTTCCCCTCATCGACACAGCCATTAATACTCTTATAGAACGATAATAGATTTGTCTCACATGATCTTCCAGAGGTAAAACCATGCTGACTCATATCCACCTGTCCTTTTCTATTCAGGGTTTCCCTAATAACTTCACTAATTATTCCCTCAGTGATCTTTCCCACCACCGATGTCAAACTCACTGGTGATAATTCTCCACTGTCCTCTCTCTTTCTTAAATATTGGCACAACATATGCCTTTTCCAATCCTCCGCACCACCCCTCAGCCATAGACTTTTGACCCAAGATTGTAATCACTGGTACTAGTTCTTCCTTAAGCTCTTTAACCATGAATGGGTGGATCCCATCTGGCCCCACTGCCTTGTCACTATTCAGTTCCATAACTCTCCTCATTACCTTTTCCTCTGTTATTAATAATTCTGGATTTATTATACCAACTCCCACATTCCCAATTTCACATTATTTCCATTATTTCTAAATACAGCAGAAAAACATTTTCCAAACCACTCCGCCATCTTCTGTGGTTCTGATATAACTTCACCATTGCTGGTTAATAGACCTGCCATACAACTTCCATTTCTCTGCCTATTACGTAGGCAAGAAACTCTTATTTTACTCACTGACAATTTCCTCTCCAACCGTTGTTTAGACTGCCTTATCTCTCTTTCAGTCTCTTCTGACAACTTTTGTATTTATTAATATTTTCTGTTGTCATTTGCTTCTTCATTCTATTAAATAACACTTTCTTCCTCTTACATAGCCTTATGACAACCCTATTTAACCAGGAGGTTTCTTGCCCCTACCGTTGTATACTAACTTTTGAGGTATGTATACTGCTGTTACATCTGTTATTACCTGCAAGAACAGTCTCCAAGACTCTTCTATTCCTTTGTTTCCCATCATCCTTCCCCAATTAAATCTATAACAGATCTCTTATTTTCCATAATCCCTTTCCTATACAAAAACTGGGACATACAACCTATTACTATCTCCATTGACCAATCTAAGTCAAAATAATATGGTGCTATGATCATTATTTCCTATATCGTGGTTGTACAACAACATTTTTAATAGTATCTTTTATATTAGTTATGATCACATCCAAAATATTCCCTCCCTTGTAGGTTCTTGAATACATTGTTGTAAACCGATTGATATTATTTCCTCCTGAATCTACATTCCATGCTGTTTCCTTGCCATTTCTTTCCCCATGTAATCCCTGGTATATTTAGGTCCCCATTAATACTATATCTGATACTTCAGCTGGACTTACAATATATTCTAGAAAGGAATCTTATCCTTCTGCTCTGTATCTGGAGCTCTATAGAACACTGAAAAGCTACTTTTCTCACCCTTATTCCACCTGCTCCACTGTTAAAATGTCTACATTACCTAATTCCACTTCATTCTCAATTATCTCACTTCCAAACCTTCCTAATAAAGAGAGCCACTCCCCACCCTTTCTTCCCTCTCTGTTTTTACTTATTACTCTATATCCTGGTATATTATATTTCCATTCACTTTCATTTTCCACCATGTCTCTACCACCCCTATCATATCCAGTTTATTTTTTTATCAGTGCCTCTAGTTCTGACATACATAACTGATTTAAACTTCTAGCATTAAAGAACATCACTTTCAGTGTTGTGGCTTTCTCTACCCTATTTTGTTTTAATTTACTTCCACCTTCCCCACCAGCAGTTGAGCCCTCTTCTTCAGTTTAAACAATAATCAATTTTGTTCTTTAATCTCATTCCTAAAATGCTGTTGCCCTCAGATTTAGGTGCAATCCAACCCTTCCAAACAGCTCATTTTATTTTAAAGGCTCCCCAATGTCTTATAAACCTGTACCCATTTGTCTCAGCCCATTTGGATAGTCATTCATTTGCTAAAGCTATCCTCCATTCCTTATATATACTGATGCCCTTGGCTCAGGCAAAATTCAGAGATTAGTATGTCTCTCCCTTTCTACAAGTTTTTCAACTAGTTTTTTATAGTCTTTTTGCATTTCAGGCAATGTTTTCCTGAGAATATAATTTATTCCCATGTAATAGTACCACTGGGTTCCTTCCATGCTGTTTTAAATATATTGTCAACCATACCATATAAATCAAAACTCCGCCCTGAAAAACTACTCACCATTCTATTTTCCTTATCATGCTTGCATATATATTGATCTGTAAATTTTACTATCGAATCTCCTATCACTTGCCTTGACTCCTGACTTACCCGATCTGTCTGTGTCCTCTGAGTGCTCTCGCTCTACTCTCCCCATCTGTATGTTCCACATTTCCCAAGACACTAAAACTATTACTTAACTGTATACTTTCATGTATTTCTTCCCTAACATTATTATTTGTACTCCCATCCAATATTTCACCTGGTTCCCCATTTCAATTGTTCACCAACTACTGGCTTTCCCTCAGCCAGCCAGAGACTGTCAGTGGACTACTCCTTCTTCTTTTCTTTTCACATCTCTCCTTCCCTTTCCCTCCATTTTATTTATAGTTTCCTCTTCTTCTGGCATTTTCCTCTTTCCTTGGGCCAAATCAGACACACCTCCTCTATTATTTCCATCAACTCTATTCAAACTAGTCATAATTTTAATCCTTCCTGTACACTCCATCTGACTTTTTCCAAGATTTCTAATCTATCCGATACCAACTTCAAATTATGAGTTAATTCCCTCTTCAGCTGACACTTCACACATTCAAACTCACATTCATCATAGTTTATACCCAGTTCTGCTACTTGATACATTTTACATTGTCTGCAATATATCAGTAAATCCTTCAGATAACAGTATGGATTTTAAAGTATTTATGTTTTGTGCCTCCACTGGCCCATGTTTTTCACCTCTATCTGGTTCCATTCTACTCCTTCACTGTTTTTATACTGTCCTTTAATATATTTCCACCAAGATCTACACCACTTTTTCCTTCCTACTAGCTTCACTCTATTTGCTTCGATACCAAGTTCAACTTGCTATGCTATCTACTCACCGTTTAGATCACCAACTCTGTTTGACTTCCAGTTAATTTCTCTTGTTTCCTCTCCTGATTACTTCCTATATTTGGTTGTACTTTACCAAGATATAATACCTGGCCTTCTCTCCCTTCCTCCCTGCTGATGTCTGCAGGCGCTGCTGGCCTCTGCCCACATCGCCTCTGTCTCTGCGCTCAGCTCCACTTGCTAGAGCCAAGCAATATATGGCCCGTCTTACTGATGTCACCGTTTGCTGCAAGAATTACCTCCTGTATTGATAGACTATATATATAACCTGCCTTTAAAAGGCAGGCTAGTCAATATCTGGCAGCCCCAAAAGTGTTTTCCAAATACTAAAGTTTACCTTAGTGCAGTCAGCTGCTTGCAAATTCCTAGAAGATCCCCAAGCAGTGTCAATTACAGTACACCTCAAAACGCACAAATATTTGTAAAACTCATGCAGTTTCTAGTACCAGAGCTGTGGACCACCACACTCTGCTCTGCAGTTAATTACTAGCACCGCTCCACTAGAGCAGAGCAATATATGGCCGTCCTTACTGACGCCACCCATTTGCTGCAAGAATTACCTCCCGTAATTGACAGGCTATACATATAGTTTGGCTTTAGTCTTCTGTCTTTTCCCTTGAATCTGAAACTGAAGAGTCTTCTGACATCAATGAAGCAATGCAGGCTGGATACTTCTTGCTTGACATCACAAATCATCAAAGTCACATCAAGATTTAGTAGGAAAAATCAGCAGCAAGATTTTAGCAGTTCAGCAGTTTGTAGAAAGATCTTCCCTGTTGACAGCAATGTTGTTTTGGTAACTGGACTCTGTGACTCTTGCCTGTTTCAGTTCATTTATGCTCTTGAACCTCAGGACTCTGGACTCACTGCTATTTAACAGCACTGTAGGCTTGCTGGCTGGTAAATTCAAAGTCAGTCTCTTGTTCAGGCTTTAACAGAAATTCCAAAACATTACTTTAGTCCAAATTCTCAGTATGCAAAACATAGGCCTTGCTTCTATTGGGAAGAGAGTCATTCCTGTAATAGTCAGTTTCATCAACTGGACCTTATTGCAGTGTTGTGCAGGCTTTCAGGCTGGTTTAGCACCACCTTGCGGTGGCAATGTCAAAGCCCAAATGATGTCCCAAGCAGGTGTGGCTTCAGGCTTTTGACCTAGTACAAGTCCTAAGCTCATCCAAGATTGCCAGGGCATCCAACACAGGGCTTCACACACCAAAGAATTAAGCAGTTCTGGGCTAGCTTTGCCAGCATCCCATTTATGTTCCTTTGCTATACATCGACACATCAAGTTATGATTGGTCTGAGTACTCTTTGAGGGTGTTACTGTTAGCCTCTCCTAAGCCAGTTTTTAAAAATATGACCTCATCTTCAAGAACTATTTTGATATAAAACAACTTTTCTTTCTTGCATCTATGTGCACCTTATTACAAATATAAAACTTACATTTTAGATTCAATAAAAGAGAGGATTAATTTGAGACCAAACATGATGGTGTCAATTCTAATACAAAATCTACAATTTATAACAAAATATTATAAAACATTTTCCTCTATAGATATCAAAAGTATTTACAGATTTCAGAAATACATTTTTCCTGTTTAAAATGATGTTAGGTTGGCACACCTGCTATCATTAGAAACTGTATAAATTTAAGAAACTTTTTAAGACAGGGATCTTCTTTGTTTGAGGTAAATGATCGTGACTTCATGTTGCTTTGGAGTTTATCCATAAGGCTTACAATCCACCAGACTAGTTGTTTTGTTAGAAGACCACTTCACTCTCATTTCATTGAAAAGGTGGCAAGGTCAGCTTACTATAGACACCAAATGTGTCAATATATTTTAAACAGTTTCGGGCTACATATTTTGTAAATGGCTCACAGTACACTTTGTTGATGGATTTAAAACTTAATCACTGGGCAGGTTCATGCATTTCCAATAATCTGTATAATTCTGAAATGTATCAGAGTTTTTGTATATTTTCTATAAATAAAAGTCTTAATTTCTTAAAGCCAGTCTATGTTAACCTCTGAGATTTGCTCTGGCTGGTACAGACAAACAAAGGCATACATTTTGTGAAGTTTCTATGGCAATAATCTCTTTCAAAACCTTGCTCAAGCTCTTTGGAAGAGGCCATCAATTTAAACAGACTATCTCTGAAACAATTTTTTTCTGAAGTTGACCATGTCTGCTATATTCCCTTTTGTTTCATAGCATCATTCCTCCATTTCAGTGTACAAGCCTTGAGTAGCATTGGCCTTGTTTTAGAGTTCATTTAGATATTATTGGGACCAGAAACATTTATAGTATTTATTAAGCCACTATAAGGATATAGAATAGCAATTAAGAATATAATAATATTATAATAATAAAATATTTTAATCAAATTAGTTCTGTTTCTACAAGGTCCAGTAGTTTGGATGGAATTAGGGTCAAGAGCAAGAGAAGATGGAGTATACAGAGACCTTCAGAGCTATGCAGAACAGTGACTGGGGACATTGTACATTAGGAGGAAGGGTGCTCCAAAACTGGGGGCACAGATTGCAAATGCCAGTGGTCCATGGCACATCACTACTCAAGGAAAGATTGAGAGTCAGCTGACCTCAGTGAGTAGGAGGAAGAGGGTGCTGCAGATAGGTGACATGCGAAGATGGGGGTCCAGTCCTGGAGTTTGTCAATTAAATGATCTAATGTACAAGAACATTGGCCAATAGGTGGGCCAGCCCAGGCAAGCGTGAAGGTGGCAGTGGTGCATATGTCTAGGCATGGCCAAGACAAAGTAACAAACATTGCTGTGTGTTACATCCCATTTTCAGAGGATGGTTTATTTGCTCCTAGGAAAGCCAGGAGGCCAAAAAGGAGTTCAAGAAGGAGAACCCCTGAGCTATGGCCAGGCAGGCTGCAGGGGATATGCAGTGCCTGACTCTGAAAATCATCCCAGTTTAGCATTGCTCAGTTTGTAGATTGCATTAACATGGGGAAGTCAAGGGAGGATTCTAGTAAGTCTACCAGGTACTTAAAACTGCTCACATCCTCCAGTGGGGACCCATTAATGCAAGAAAGAGAGAGGCTGGGGATGGTGCACAGAGTTTCAGTTTTGAGGTGAATAGCATGACTTTTGTCTTTTGCTGTTTAAGAGCAACTTGTTTGTTATTAGCCAAAACTGAACATGAGCAAAAGAATCAAAGAGGGATTTGCAGACATTGGGGACAGTAGCAACACTGTGGTAGAGGTCAAGGCCATCTGCATACAGTAGAGAGCTGCAACAGGAGGCAACATCTGGAAGGCTATTTATATAGATGGAGAAGAGAACTAAGCCCAGAACAGATGCTTTTGGTACACCAACAGTTATATCCAGAAGGCTGGAAGTAACTGAGAGCAACCTGACTTGTTTTCTACCAGTTAAATAGTTGGCAAGCCAGGAAATGGCAGGCGGGGTGATGGCAAGGAGAGACTGACCAGCTTTCTTTCTACCAGTTAAACTGACAAACTAGGAAATGGTGTGGGGAGGGGTGACACCAAGGGAGACCAGTTGTTGCAGAGGAGTGAGTGATTTACTAGGTTGAACTCCTTTGTTAGATCAATGAACACAGCACTGGTTGGAGACCAGTAGCCATGTTTAGACTGATGCCATTTGTTAGTTTGGCTAAGGCCATGGAGAGGCCACAATGTTTCCTGAATCTGTACTGTATGGGGTAGAGGAGATAATACTTAAAACATAATTAGAGAGCTGGGATGCTACAATCCTCTTGAGGATCCTTAAGAAGTCTGAGAGGATGGTTGGGGGCTATAACTTTCTATAAGCTTGGGGTTGCCCTGGCAGCCTTCCAGACATCAAGGCAACACCAGATGGGAGAGAAAGATTCAGGATTCTAACAATAAGAGTGCTATACAGGGAGCTGAAAACTTCAGCATTTTTGGATCAAGGCCATCATACCCAGATATTTTATCTGGACTAATGGAGTAGGAGCTTCTTGACCTCAACCACTTTCACTGATCAGAGGTAGAAAGGAGGAAAAGAGGGGCTATGGGCGGCTACTAACAGCCATTACTGAGGACCCTGGGCTAATGCCAAGGCCAATATTTTTGGTGTTGAGGGCATCAATACTGGCCTGGTTATTTCTATTTATGCCATCAATGAGCATATCAGATAAGGGGCAATTTTATTTTGTACCCAGGAGGCTTTTATACTGGCCCATATTTATCTCAGTCCTGACTTACAGATATTTCTACCTCATAGACACCACCAGGAGACATTCTGGAGACTGTATTGCTGCCCTATTTGCAGGCACCTCTCTGGTCTGAGGGTGGAGGTTGTTTGTCTTATGCTGACCTGGCAAGGAATCAGAAAACCTGCTCCCCACCCAGGCCACTGCCACTACCTCAGAGGTTGCCAAGAAAGAGGGTGGTTGGACCATGGTGGGCTTAGGAGGGTGAAGGTGATGGAACAGAGGCACATCCTCCAGTTGTGCCTCTCCACAATTCATTTGCACTCTGGTGGAGCATGGTTCTTCTATGAAGCACCCAGAGTGGAGACCAAGGAGGATTCTGGGAACCTCCATAATGGAGACCCACAGGAGGATGGCACAGGACTCCAAAGGGAAGGAAACAACTCCTGATGGGGACTCAATTGTTAGGGGGTTGAACTATGGGAGGGGAGAAGGGAGGTAAGGTGCCTGCTGGTGCCATGGCTTGGAGGGACAGGAAATGAATCCTCAGGATCATGGAAGCAGCTGCAGAGGGGAGTGAACTGGGTGTCACTATCCACCTAGGGACATATGATCTGGCTGAGAATGGGATCAGAGCAGGCAACAGTAGTTTATGGAGTTGGGGAGGGGCCTTAGACATGTAGTACAGACTGTAACTTTCTCAGAAGTGCTACCTGTCTATGGCATGGATGAGGCTAGGGTACTTCACACCATGGGATTCAATGACTGGTTGAAAAACTGGTGCAGAGCCTCGAGGATTTGGCATCATTGGGGACTGGGGCTCCACCTGGAGGATGCAGGCATATACTGGCACGATGGTCTGCATCTATCCAGGATGGGAACCAGGATCCTATGTGACAGGTTTAAATGCTTCATTGGCAAGTATTTAAACCAGCCAAGGGGAGGCACTGAAAAGGAGAAAGGAAATCCTACTCCCCCAAAAAATCAGGGTAGTTAGTGAGGTAAACACCAAGATAGAGCAGTTGCTAGGGAGAAGAGCAGGGTAAATGGAGAAAAACAAAGGCAGTAAGGACAAAGATGGAGCAAAAAGAAAAAGCCATAAAAATGGAGGGTAATGAGTACCAATGCTCGTAGTCTAAGTAAAAGCTCCCAAAATGATGGCCTTGATGGAAGAGAGAGATGCCTGGATATCATCAATCAATCAAAACTTTATTTGTAAAGGTGCCTTTCCAGAACCAAGGTGCCTGTACATCACATAATAAAACAATATTACTAAAACAACAAAATTAATCCAAACCTAATAACAATTAAAAATCATTATAAGCATGTTTAAACAGATATGTTTTAAGCCCTTATAAAAGTTTGGACAGTCGGGCAATCTCGTACCTGAGGAGGTAGAGAATTCCACAGGGTCGGGCCATAAAACTAAAAGATCTGGCCCCAGAGGTCTTCAAATGAACCTGGGAATCTCTAGCAATCCCTCATCAGTGGATCAGAGAGGCGGGAGGACAGCAGGGATGAAGGAGATCTTTCAGGTAGCCAGGTCCCTGATCATGTAGGGCCTTATAGGTCAGCAAACCAACCTTGAAGGTGATACGCAGCATATTGGCAGCCAATGCAGTCCATGGAGCACAGGCGTATATGACTGGACCTAGAGGAACCAGTCAATAGCCTGGCTGCCGGATTCTGCACTAGCTGCAAGCAGTGAATATCAACCCCGCAGCCCAAGACAGTCAGAGAAACATGGTACACAGAGAACCATGACAGGGATGTCAGCATACCAGGGTACACAATCCACAGAAGGCACAGGGAGGGAAGAAGAAAAAGGAGGAGGAGTAGCTCTCTATGTAAGGGAAGGGATCAAGCAACAGAACTAAAGGGTAAACAGGGAGGAAAGGAGGCACTGTGGGTCACCCTGGAGACTGGAAATGTCACCACAATCCACACAGGGTTGTAAACAGACCCCCCATCTCAGGGGAAGGAAATGGACAAGGAATGATAGAAGGCATCCTTAGGATGGCAGAGAAAGGGAGATATTGCTAATGGGGACCAGAATATGCCAGATGTTAACTGGAGCACCTTTGCTGCATTCACATCCAAGAGCAGGGCCATTCTCGATGCTCTACAGGGGCATGCCTCATACAGCTAGTTTTGGAACCCACTCAGTGGAGGAGCAATCTTAGAACTGGTACTCTCAAATGGGGACTGAGAGAGATCTCCGATCTTGAAGTGGGTAGTCATCCGAGGAACAGCGACCACCAAACAGTGTGGTTCACAATAAACTTAGCTGTAAAGTCAAGCCATACAAAAGTGAAGGTACTGGACTTCAGGAGGCTGATTTTGTTAAAATGGGAGAGTGCCTCAGAAAAGCACTAGCAAACAGGCAAGAAGGTGGGTGCAGCAACAATGGGAAAACATCAAAACTGCCATCACAGAGTCAACAAGCCTTTGTGTGAAACAAATAAATCAAAATGAAGGAAAAACTATGGTTCTCAAAAGAAGTGGCGAAGTCTAGGGAGAAAAGATAGCATTCAGGAAGTATAAGGAAACACAGAAGGAGCAGGACAGAGAACTGTACCAGATAAAGCAGAAGGAAGTGGGAAGGCAGTCAGAATAGCAAAGGCTCAAACCTAGGAAAATATATTCAACTTGGTTGAAGGGGATAAAACCTTTTATAGGTACATTAGGGAGCAAAGAAAGACTAAGGCAGGGATACTGAGACTGAATAAAGAGGAAGGTGGTTGGGCAGAGGCGACAGTGAAAAAGCAGGGATACTGAAGAATACTTCTGCTCAGTATTCACAATGGAAGAGCAGGGGAGATACCTAATCCAGTCAATAGAAGCACTCTGGATAGGGGTTGATATTAGTCCTTTCACAGAAGAAAGGATTCTGAAATAACTCTTAAAACTGAAGGTGTATAAAGCAATGGGGCTGATGGGATTCACCCAGAATTCTAAAAGAACTAAGGGATGAACTAGTAATACCAGTGACTACCTTTTTAATAAATCATGGGAGGATGGTGTGGTACCTGAGGACTGCAGGGCGGTGGATGTGATTCCCCTTCACAAAAGTGGAAGCAAGACAGAGGCAGGAAACTCTAGACCTGTCAGTTTGACCTCAGTGGTAGGGACAATGATGGAATCACTTGAAGGAAAGAATTGTTGAGTACCTAGAGGCCAGTGGTGGGCACAGGACCCAAGGTAGCATGGGTTCACAGCAGGAAGGTCATGTCAAACAAATCTAATTGATTTCTTTGAATGGGTGACCAAAGTAGTAGACCAGGGAGGGGCTGTGGACATGGCCTATCTAGACTTTAACAAGGCATTTGACACAGTCCCACACAAAAGATTAATAAAGGTGGAAGCATGAGTAAAAACTGTTTGGACAACAGGACACAGAGGGTAATAGTAAATGGAGTCTACAGTGAAGAAAGGGGTTACTAGTGGGCACCGATTTCAGTACTGGGGCAAGTCCTTTAATGTCTTTATAGTGACATTGCAGAGGGACTGGAAGGAAAAGTATGTATCTTTGCAGATGACACAAAGATCTGCAACAGGGCTGATATGCAAGATGAGGTGGAAAGGATGAAAAGGGACTTGGCAAGGTTGGAGGAATGGTCAAATGTATGGCAGCTTAGATTCAACAACAAAGAAATGCAAAGTAATCACCTGGGGAAAAACCCATGGGAAGAGTACACAATAGGGTGAGATACTGACAACAACAAAATGTAAAGGGACCTAGGGTAGTCATATCAGATGACCTAAAGGTGGGCCAGCAATGTGAGAAGGCAGTAAGAAGGGCTGGGGGATACTGGGATGCATAGGGAGAGGATCACCAGTAGAAAACAGGAAGTTGTTGACCCTCTGTACAGACAGTTGGTAAGACTTTATTTGGAGTACTGTGTACAGTTCTGGAGACCCCATCTCCATAAGGAGGCTGTCTGAGGAGGGCACCAAAATGGTGCAGGGTCTGCACCAGAAGACATATGAAGAAAGACTATAGGAGCTTAAGATGTCTAGCCTGAGGAAAGGAGGGAGAGAGGGACATGATAGAAACTTTCAAATACCTCAAGGAATCAATGAAGTCCAAGATGGTAGCATCTTTCAGAAAAGAGATGTGCAAGAACAAGGAGGCACAATTTGAAGATAGAGGGGACGGCACAGAGATAATGTGAGGAAGTATTTCTACACAGAGAGGGTTGCAGATGCATGGAACAGCCTTCCTGAGGAGGTCATAGAGTCAAAAACAGTGGGGAATTAAAAATGCCTGGGACAGACATAAGCAATTGTAGTGGGGGTAGTTGGAAGTAGGCTGTTGGTTAACTAGGATCTGCAGCTTATCCGTTAGGTGGAAATGGGCAGCCTAGGTGGGCCAAGTGGTTCTTATCTGCCATCAGATTCTATATTTCTATATTTCTAGGTTTCTATGTAATAATATTCCATCCAGTCAGAAGTCAGGCCAGTCAGTCTAAACAGATCCCCAGTTTGTGTCTTTTTCATTTGGGCAAGAAGGTCACTGGACAGTCAAGCTGTGGTGGAACCCCATAGTGTATGTTTGATAACAGGTGCATGTTTGTTATTTCAGTGAAGATGGCAAGAAACTATGTTAAAGAGGAATTCACACAGGACAAGGAGTTAAAGGCAAGACCAGTCTACTGCTTTCAGGTCAGCATGGAAATCTAGTATGTTTAGTTTAGAAATCCCGAGTTGAGTAGTCTGAGAGGGGCTTTGGAGGTAAGAACTTCCAGATCACAAGTGCTAGGGAGTGAAATGAGATGGTATTCAGTATGGCTCCAGCCAGGTTAACTTATTGCTCCTGTTAGTGAGGAACCAGTCAAGAAGGGATTATTTGAAGTCCCAGCCGAGGCCTGGTAGGAGCTGTAATGAGCTGAGAAGTTCAGCTTTGTTATGACAGTCTCATGAGATTTAGACTTAGTACCTTGCCAGGTTAGATGTAAATCATGAAAAGCTATAATCTCCATGGAGCTGCAAGGGCAGGGTCAGATAGTTTATCAAGGTAGTAAGTCCCAACAGGCCATTCCTTGGATGGTTATAAACATACATAAAATGCAGCTTCATTTTCTTCCCAAATGTGATCCTCATGGGCAAAAGGACCACACTCGCTGGTTGCAAAAAGGCTGTTTATTAATATCAAAGGTGCTGCCAACCTCTGGTGAGTGGAGCTGGAATTGTTAGATTGTTCTTCCCAAATGTGAGCATGGAGTGGAGGAGTTAACAATGGGTGGGAGTGAGGGATGCTGCAGTAGGATGATGAGAGAAGTCTAGATCATCCAAGAAATAGATACAAACACCACCACTTCTGTTGTGAAGGACCCTGCCCATGTGGATAAAATTGTACCCAGGTCTTGCCTAATTCCTTTGTGGCTCCTTACTTGATCTGTTTTCATGACACACATGTATTGATTTAATACTGTGGCAGCACTAATTGTATAATTGTTTCTTGTCTGTGCCAATAAGTGTCTACTGTTGCTAAACTGTAACCTTACTATATTGTATTGTATAGCATTGTATTGTTTCTGTATTGTATTGAGTTGTGCTGTATACTTGCTAATATCAATGGCACTTTGAAAACTATTAAATCTTATCGGCTTGACTGGATCTTTTATCCATGAGTAAATCCAGCATAACTCACAGATAAAGATCCAGTCAGCTGCAGCACATTAAATCAAAGCAATCCTGTGAAAATAAAAACAGTAAAGCCACCATGTTAGATTCTCAGAAACTGCAATGGAGACCTGTGACCCTGTTAAATGAAAAGTACAGTAGCTTAAGCAGTTGTACATATGTGTAATACCCCATCAAAGGGTAAACATTTTCCAGACTTTTTTTAACTATCAGATATCTGTTATTGCTCACACCCACTTCACTTCTTTTCCAAATATCCAAGCGATCCCGTGTTCCCTACAAAATCATTACCTGACAGCTGCAATTCAGAAAGTCTTCTTTAATGCCCAGTGTCCCCATGAAGAATACCCAGTCTCCTAATCACATAAAAGAAAATATTAACTGATTCATTCCAACAGTTACTTTCTCGGGACTGCAAATCCCAGGGTCACCCTGGAACCACATGTTAAATGACGCAGCCCCTCACTGCTCACACCACGCTAGGTCCATCACACAATATGGGTCCCTGACTACAGGATTGGAAGATTGAAAAAAACTCAGCTCCTGACTGAGCTGCACAGTCCGGCGCCCTGCAGTGGCTCACTCCCCAAACACTTGCACTGTTACTGTGGCAGCCAGTAGGCACCCAAGCTTGTACAATGTGCAGGCATATTTATCTATTCTACCTACCAACAGGGTTATTTGACATAAGGAGGAAGAACATTAAAACAAAATCAATAAAAGAAAGTCATAAAAAAAGAAATATGAACTTGTAGATAAATAATTGTTTAAACTGAACTTTCTACTCATTGTATAATCACAGTAAACCATTCCAGAGAGGGTTATGCTGGGATTTGCCCACTTCTGGTGTGATTTGGTCACTTGACCTGTGGTTTCATGACCAAACCACACCAATGTAAATAAATCCCAGCATAACCCCTACCTATCATGGTTTATTGCTTAAATCCCCAGTATTTGCTATGTGCTGTTGTTGCTGACTCTAAACCCTTTGTAAATAAGCCTGCCTAAAGAGTTTTATGTAAAATCAATAAATAATTAAATAAATAAATAACTACATACAGTGTATAAATATGGTAGGGGCTCAGGTATAAAGATTTTAACTAAGTTTCTGACAGACCTAGAAAGTCAGTTCAGTAGGAGCCCAACCAGCCCTCCAGATCATTTGTATTCACCATGAGGCTTCTTATATTCATGTGGGCTATTTTTATGCTCTTCATAGAAGACCAGGTTGGAGGAGAGTGGAGGACCTAGATTTAACTCAAGGTCCCTCTATATCAGTAAAAAGGCAATAAGAGCAAGAGAGAGAATGGTACTGACAGGAACCCAGAAGGGCATGGAAACAGTAGCAGCAGTGGAAGGTGGCAACCAAGCAGAGGAAATGTAGGCCACAGCTATCAGGTAGGGTGCAGGCATCAGCCAGCATGTAGGAAAGGGAGTAAGCTACTGGGGTGGTGTGACCATGACCATTCCCGAGGAGGGTTTTCAGGAGGAGTCACATATCAGTAGTGAACTGAGTGGGGCAAGCCTTATAACTGCAAGAGATGGGATAGGGTCCATGCTGATCACCAAGGGCCCAGTAGGGAGGTGTAAACACCAGTAAAAACACAAAATATCACAATACCCCAGAAGCAGTAGATGACAAGTGGACAAAAAAAACATAATAATAACTGAGGCAAGATACAAACATAATGCAATAACCCTAGTATGAATGTAAAGATTTTCAGATGATATAATAGGCTAAAATTCAGAAAATAGTAGCAAGTCATGTATATGTAAAAATTAGATGAGATAAATTATTGTAAGGCAGGCTACCACATTAGTACACCAGATAAAACAACACTACAATTACATTAATAAAAAATGCTTACATGTCATTACCTTTTTCTTAATACAGTATATAGAGCTTGCAGATAGGAAGCAGCATCTCCTATCTTCTGCCACCTAAACCCTTGCACTCTGGGCCACTGTACCAGGCTCGCTTGATAGGACTGCACTTTAAAGTCCTGGGTGAGGTCTGCCTTTCTTGCCCTTCCTTGCCACCTGATTGGAAGGTGGACTCGTGTTATAAGGACCTCACAGTACATTCTGCAATGTCTGTGGAGGAATTAGTGGAAGGGGAAGGGGAGCACCAGCAAGTTCCCTCCCTCGTGACTCATTGAGTGCTCAGCCACACACCTCCTAAAATAGCATTAAAGCCATTGAAGTAACGAGTCAGCAGAGCTGGACCTCTTCCTTCTGAAGATCCATTTTCTGTCCTTTCCTGTCACCTGATTAGCAGGTGGGAGTCATGTGACCAGGACATTCTGGTCCAATCACCAAAATCCCTGGAGGAGTGAATAGAAGGTGGAAGAGAGTCTGGCAAGCTCCCACCCATTACAACCCCTTGAGTGCTGTGGTGCACACCTCCTGGAATGGTGCTACAAACAAACAACTGAGCCAACTGATTTGTACTCTCTGGCTGAGGGCATACCTTTCTTGTTCTTCCACACTGCCTGTTAGGGTTGCCACCTTTGGATGAGGCAAACACTGGATCCTAAGCTCTACCCTTAGCCCCACTCTTTTCATGACTCATCATGTATTGCTCCTCCTAGAATGCCATTTGTTATATCAATAAAAGACAACGCTTAAAGCAGCAGTTCAAAAAATCTCAAGATACCGTACTGTACCTGTTAAAGTTACTTTCCTAGATTCTTCCCAGTTATTTACTTATGTATTTATTTATTGACATTGGTTTACCAGATAAACTTACAGAGATAAAATACATCTCATTTACACATATGATCTGGGGAGACAAGGAAAACACTGTAAATAGCATACAACAGTGCACATGGTATATAATAGTACAAAATAAAGAAGTTGTTTCCTATAATGTATTCTTTATATATTTTGTGGCCCAATTTCCTTTTCATGTCCACAGTACTATTTCAAAGCCAAAAAAGTGACCATACTTTTTTCTTGAGGAAAAATAATTTAAAACATTTAAAAATGCTTAAATTCTATTAGAGATGAAACTGTTTACCAGCAAATGAAAGTGGAAGACAACTGTCTGTGTTGCTGTTACATATCAGATGACCTTAAGGTTGGCAAGCAATGTGAGAAGGCAGTAGGAGGCTGGGGATACTGGGATGTATAGGGAGGCATCACCAGCAGAAAACAGGAGTTGTTATCCCTGAGGCCTCTCCAGTGATCTATACAGTGGCATCACCACTTTGCTCCTCCTACTGGTTATACCCCTTTCTATGCACCCTAGCATTCTGTTTGCTTTCCCACTGCTTTTTGCATTGTTTGGATGACTTCAGGTCATTGGTTGATAACCCAGGTCTCTCTCCTGACTTGTGGTGGCTAGAACCTGCCCCCTCCCATCCTGTATTCCTTTCTTGGGTTTCTGTGTCCCAGGTGCATTATCTTGCACTTCTTAGCATTGAAATCCAACTGCCAAACCCTTGACGATTCCTCAAGTAGTCTTGGTCATTTCACATTTTATCTAGCCCCTTCTGTGTGTTGACTCTGTTGCAAATCTTGGTGTCATCTGTGAACAGGCATACTTTTCCCTCCAATCCCTCTGCAATGTCACTTATGAGGACATTGAATAGGACTGGATCCAACACCGCATCCCTGTGGCACCCTGATGGTCACCTCCCCTCTTTGAATTTTATGCCATTTACTACCACCCTCTGTGTCCTGCCTTTTAGCGGTTTCCAACCCATTTTACCACTTTAGAGCCCATACCCAGATTTCCAATTTATTAAGCAACCTTCTATGTGGAACGTTGTTGAAGGCCTTGCTGAAACCAGATAGGCCACATCCACCACCTCCTGATCCACCACCCTGGTCACCCAGTCAAAGAAATTGATAAGATTAGTCTGACAGGACCTTCCTGAGTGAATCCATGCTGCCTTGGGTGTTTCACAGGCCTGAAACCAGGAAATTCACACCTTCTCTTAAGCAACAACTGGTACAACAACCCACTAGAGACAAGGCTATCCTAGATCTAGTATTGACTAACAGGAAAGGATCACAGATCTCCAGGTAGAAGGTCACCTGGGGCCAGTGCCCATCACATGGTATGGTTCAATGTGGCCACTAGAACAAAATCATCCCATTCCAAGGCAAAATATGGGACTTCAGAGGAGCTGACTTTGATAGGATGGCCAACAGAGTTAAGCTAGCCCTGACAAAAGAAATACAGGTAAGGGGTACACAGGCAAAGTGGGCAAACATTAAAATGCAATACTTGAAGCAACATCCCATTGTGTTAGTAAGAAAAGGAAGTGCAGAAGAAGAAGGAAACCACTTTGGTTCTCAAACACAGTAGCAGAAAAGGTCAGAGCCAAAGGGCTGGCCTTCAGGAAATATATAAGGGAACACAGCAGGATGAAGCTAGGAGGCATACCAAACTTCCTTAAGGGACGAGGGAGTAAGGCAGGCAAAGGCCCAAACTGAGGAAACACTAGCATGAACAATAAAAGAAGGTGACAAGACTTTCTATAGATACATTAGTAAAGGAGAAAGTCCAGAGGGGGTATTGCTAAGATCAGAGACGATAAGGGTGTGTGTGAGGAGGAGGAGGGCCATGTAAAAGCATCTATCCTAAATAGATACTCTGCTCAGTATTTACTGAAGAGAAGGTAGGGCAGGGCCCAGCTCTGCACCATGGACACAGGGGAGGGAGGTGTGCATTATTCCCACACAAAGAAGTGGTCCTACAAGAGCCTCGATAAGCTCAGGTGGACAAGGCAATAGGACCTGATGGCATACATCCCAGGGTACTAAAGGAGCTAAGGGTGGAACTAGCAGAGCCATTATCATAGCTGTTTTAATGAGTCTCTGAGCACAGGAGAGATCCCAGAAGAGTGGAGAAGGGTTATGTGATCCGCTCCACAAGAGTGGTAGCAGGGAGGAGGCAGGAACTACAGACCAGTCAGTCTTACCTCAGTAGTGGGCAAGATTATAGAGACACTCCTTTAAGGAAAAGATAGTGCTACACCTGGAATCCATAGGAGCACAGGATCCAAGACAGCATGGGTTTAAAAGAAGGTCCTGTCAAACTAATCTCATAGATTTCTTTGACTGGGTAACCAGAGTGGTGGACCAAGGGAGCAGTTGATGTTGTCTACCTTGACTTCAAAGCTTTACGATACTGTTCCACATAGAAGATTGATTAATAAGCTGGGTAGGCTTGGTGGGTCAGACTTGGTCAACTGGGTGGCAAACTGGTTGACAGGAAGAAAACAGAGAGTGGTGGTAAATGGTATACAGTCAGAAGAGATGCAAGTCACAAGTGGTGTACCTCGGGATCGGTCCTGGGGCCAGTCCTCTTCAATATTTTCATCAGTGACATTGCAGATGGACTGGAGGGTAAGGTTTGTCTGTTTGCAGATGACACCAAGATCTGCAACAGAGTAGATGATCCAGATGGGGTGGGCAGAATGAGAAGAGATCTGGATAAACTAGCAAAATGGTCAGAAGAGTGGCAACTGGGGTTTAATGCAAAAAGTGCAAGATCATGCACATAGGGAAGAGAAACCCTGAAGCCACCTATAGGCTGGGAGGGAGTTGCTTGCAGTCACAAGGGAAGAAAGAGACTTGGGCGTCATCATCACCGATGACCTGAAATCATCCAAGCAGACCTCTAAAGCAGTAGGTAAGGCTAGAGGGATGTTGGGGTGTATTAGTAGGGGTATCACAAGTCAGAAGAGGAGGTAATAATCCTCTTTACAAGACACTAGTTAGGCCTCATCTGGAGTACTGCGTGCAGTACTGAGGCCACATTTCACAAGGACATTAACCAAATTGAGGCAGTCCAGAGAAGGGCAACCAAAATGGTGCAGGGACTGCATCAGAAAACATATGAGGACAGATTAACTGAACTCAATATGTATACCCTAGAGCAAAGGAGGGAGAGGTGATATGATTGAAACATTCCAACACCTTAGAGGCATTAACAAGGTGAAAGAGTCTAACATGTTTCAATATAAGAAAAATAACAGGACAAGAGGACACAGTATGAGATTAGAGGGAGTACATTAAGGGAAATGTGAGAAGTTCTTTTCACAGAGTGGGTGGTGGATGCATGGAATGCCTACCTCAGGAAGTGGTGGATATGAGTACAGTGCAGGTCTTCAAACAGGCATGGGATAGGCATATGGGAGCAATACAGATGAGTATGAATAGATAGGCCATTGACAGAGCAAAGGCCTATGGCACATTCATAAAGTAGAAGAAATGGCAGACTGGATGGGCCTTGCAATCCTTATCTGCGTCAACTTCTATGTTTCTATGTAAGCAGGGACTCCATCAGCTTCCCCACCACTGAGGTCAAGCTTACAGGTCTGTAATTGCCTGCCTCCTCCCCACGTCCACTCTAGTGTAGAGGGACCACCTCTGCCTTCCTGCAGTTCCCAGGTACCTCCCCATCTCTAGTGATTGGTTGAAGAAGGTTGTCAGCGGACTGCTAGGACTTCCTGAGTTCCTTCAAACTCTAGGGTGAATCTGATCCAACCCCATTGCCTTGTCCGTCTTTACTTTCGTAGTTCCTTCAAGACTTTATCCACCATAATTGGGCTGGTGTCCACCTCCCCCGTAAACCTTTCCTTGTGAGTCTTGGCCCCTCCTGCCTCTTCCTTGGTAAATACTGAGCAGCTCCTGCTGTTTGGATATCACACCAGTGGTTACACTAGTTTTTGGGGAGCCCTAACAGATGAGGGGATCAGAATCCCTGCCTTAGTATATCGGCACCTCCTTGTGCCTGTTGGCATTCTGGATTGGCAGTTGGGCTACCTCCAGCAAAACATTTATTTATTTATTTATTTTATTTAAATTTTGTAACCGGGTAGGCCCATCTGAGACCAGTAATAGTCCTTTTTCAGGGACATGCCTCCTTGAATGCCCCATGTGCTAATTGGTGCTCAAATGTACCAGCAGTTCAGTCAGACAAAGCAGCTCCTGCTGATCTGATATCACAGCTGTGATCACACTAGTACCTGGATGTGCCCAGACTTCTGATGGGCTTCTGACCCAATCCCAGCTATGGCAGCACCTTCTTTGGACTGTCGGGTGTTAGACCCGATGTGGTTCAGCCTTCAAAGCAGTCTAAAGGAAAGCAAGTCAAAGAAAAATCCAGGGTCATGGGATCCAGTAGAAACCTTGAAAACATCAGCTAGCTCTCTTAACAACAGTGTAATTTAAAGAAGGTACAATTACTGCCCCAGGACAGGAGCACCCAGGTTCTTAGTCCATAAAGTGTAGCAGATCTTTGAAGTTTCCAGCACCAGATAGTTCTGTGTATTTTGTGTTACATTAATGACTCTCAGCTGATGCAGCTGCAGTGTCTGTATTTCAATGTGCTGAATAAGATAGATTTTCTTAGTTTTGCTTGACATGACTTCCCAAAAGTTGGTTTAAAATAAAATGCTCTTACCTGGTGGTGATGTATTGCAGAAATTCAGCCCAGGAGACTTTCCTGATCTCATGTACAAGAATGGCATAGTTACTCCAATTACAAAAATCTAAATCCCTATAAAACTAACATACTGACACAAGCATCCATCCCCACAGGCCAGAAGGGAGATCTAGGATATATATTGTGGAGGAGAGCAATATGGCCAGGGGAAAAGTCGTGGGAGGGAAGGAGCTACACTCTCTGCCTCACTGCCCTTTGATTCTAGAAGTGAATGACTGTTTGGCAGGTGGTTGTCCTTGGCCATCCAACCACCCACCTAGTCTTTAATCCCCTGGAAATGACCGTCAGTTCAATTGTTACTATTTAAATGTTTTCAGCCTTCACTAGATTCTCAGGAGTATATTCCATAGCCCTAATGACTCTGTTCTTGCTTCCTGCTAGTTAACTTGATCCTCTCCATTCTTAATCTCTCTTTATGCCTGAGCTCTAAAATATTCAATTAGGTTCCAGTGTATCTTTTTAATTAATCTTGATTTTTCCTGCATGCTCATGTTACCATCACCATGTCCTTCCTCAGCTATCTTAGTTCTAACAAGAACATACAGTTCCTCTAGCCTTTCCTGGTATTCCTTCCCTGTAGCCCTAAATCATCCTGGTTGCCCTTCTCGCATCAGCTCTAGCTCTTCCACTTCCCTTTTGTAGTACAGTGACCAAACTGAGCATGATACTTCCATGTGGTTATGCTTCGTATACTATACATACTATACTGAGGTCTTATCACTTATTTGCTATGCAGATGATACCCAGCTCTACCTGTCTTTTGCACCTGACACAGGATGGAGCTCTCTCGGTTTTTAATAACTGCCTTGCTGAAATCCTGGACTGGATGAATTCCAGCTGGTTGAGGTTGAACCCAGGGAATACTGAGGTGATGGTTGTGGATCCTGGATGCGGATAGGGGTTGAGGGTGGGTTACCCCTCAGGGCTTTTCCTGGGGACTCCCAGCTCCTGGCCTCTGAATGGGTGCGGAACCTAGGAGTGATACTTGATGACGGGCTGACACTATGATCTCAGGTGTCAGCCGTCGTTAAGTCATCCTTTTATCATCTAGGAACATTGCAAGGATCAAGCACCTTGTTCTGTCTTGTGATCTACCTACATTAATCCATGCCTTTGTGACCCTCGTGCCTTGATTAGCTGCAACTCCCTTTACTTTGGGCTTTCGGGGTTGATATCCGCCACCTGCAGCTGGTGCAGAATGCTGTGGCATGGTTGGTGACAGGGACTCTCCGGACTTCCCATATCATGCCGGTGCTGGGCAACTGCACTGGCTGCCAGTTGGCGGATCACCATCAAAGTCCGGATTACTGACTTACAAAGCCCCTACATGGACTCGGCCCTGACTACCTGAAAGAGCTACTGTTACCTTACTGCCCTGAGTTTTGCTCCATCAACAGATGAGGGGTTGCTAGAGATTCCAAGGGTGGTCTTGAAATCTTCAGGGACCCATGCATTTGCGCATGTGGCCCCTATCCTTTGGAATTCTACCCCATCTGATTTGGGAGTGCACACCCTGGGGGTATAAGCAGGTGTTGTGGAGTAAGGCCTACTGTGATTAACTGTGTAACGTTATGGTTTTTAAGTATTTATTATTATTGTTGTTTTATGAGGTTTTATATTTTGTAATGCACCTTGACATGTGAAAGGCGAAAATAAATAAAGAATATTATTATTATTTGATTTACAGATTGTCTCCTTATGTTCCTAAGACTACATTTTCTGTTCTTGTTAGGTCCTTGGTACTATTATCCCTACTGTAGGCCCTTCTATAATCTAATGCATCCAGGGCTTGGTCTCCAAGCTTTTGCTGCTGCCTAGGATTGCCATTCCCAAAGTGCATACATTTATATTTACCAATATTAAAATCAATCTGCCACAACTCTGCCCCACTGATTAACTTATTCAAGTCTTCTTGCAGTCTACTGCCATCTTGTTCTGCAACAACTCTTCTCCTGATCATTTTGTCATCTGTAGAGCTTCATCACATGATGCTAAGCCCCTATATGGAAGACCCCTATGTATAAACTGAAGAGCAATGGGCCCAATACTGACCCCTGTGTTATTTTTGCTCCTCACTACTGTACACTCTTATACGCCCCTTCCAGGCAGACTCACTGTTATCATTCAGACAAACAGGCAGGTACTCATCTGAGGATATATTCTGATACTACCAGTAATTCTATTTTTCTAGTAGTTTGTCATGATAAACTTTGCAAATGCCCTCCAAAATTCCAGGTATAGCTCATCTACATGATTTTCTTTTGTGCTTTCCTTGACACTTTAAAAAATAAATTAATAGATTTGCAGTATTTGGTATGCTCTCTCTCTCAGAACCCATAATACTGTTCTTCGTTAAATGTATTTTCTTATATAAAATACTGAGTCTGTCTCTTTTTTTTCTCTATGGTGTTCCCCTTCTTTGCTCTGGGCTCAGCTCTGTCAGAAGCTTCCAAGGCACACCTGACCTCCACACCTCACCAGCACTCACCTGTCCTCCACAGAACCTTGGTTTCATCCCCAACATAGAATTTGTTGGTAGAAAGACCACTTGGCCCACCCAGTCTGTTCCTTGGTGGGGCCAAGATAAGATGGATAAATCCTTGACTGTGGTCATTCATCAGGCAGTAAGGGAAGCAGAGGGTGTGGGGCCAGGATATACAGAAATCCATAGTCAAGAGTTTCAGGGATATTTTCCCGTTTGCTCTTTTGCCCCATACTGTATGTAAGCCCACCTCCCGATGTCTAGGGGTATGCTAGATGGTAACTTAGGGAGGAGGGGCGCTTGCAGCCAAACACAGTCCATGAAAATGGAAACTCGTTACCTGGGTTCCTAATACATGTCTTCAGGGGAGCAGGCTATACTTAGCAATGGGGGTGATAGCAGCTCTGGGGACTAACTTGATTAGAGTGATACACAATGCAAAAATAAAGTCCACTGTCCACTCCAGGGTTAAAGAAGAAGAACAAATTATTTAATTGCAGAAATTTGATTGTCACTCCATGGGCGTGAGGTGCAAATTACATGGTGGGTAGCATTCAGGGTGAGCTGCCCAATACAGTTTGCATTAAACGTTCATGTCCCAAAAGCTAGTACACTGCAGAGTTCTCTCTGGGATGAACTAGCTCCTCTCATCCTGGCAGCAGCAACTACAACAAGTCAGAAACCCGGTCTCCATGCTTTTTTCCCAAACATCTCCCCTGCACAAGCCTGGCTCTTTTCCTGCTCTTGGTGCTACATACACACAGGCACTCTCACATGAGCAACTACAAGATATAGAGTAACTGTGATAATTTGAGCAGTACTTCTCAGTGCCGGGGTTCAAATATGGGGCTCCCACTTGGATGGTCTCAGCTCAAACAGCAAAGTCCCCACAGAAAACATCAAGTCCCTCTATCCTAAACCAGTGCAGCTCCAAGCATCCCAGAGCAACATCTGAAGGGCCCTGGTGATCCCAGAGACCCGAGCACTTTCTACTCTTAGTCAGCATAGACATTCAGATGCCTCCTGGCCAGGCTGAAATGCCACCAAAAAGGGAGACAGGCTGCCACCACTGTGCTCCCTGCAGCATGGACTGCCATCACCGCACTGCCCCAATGACCTGGCATAAACTAATTGGCTTCGCCCACAGATGAGTTTATTGGGGACCCACCGTGCTGCCCCACTAAGGTGTCAGAGATCACAAGATGGGCCACTGACTTTCTACTCAGGTTCTGGCCCCCTGAAGGCACAGGTGGCTCTACCATAAGCTCCAACCCCACATGGAACTCTTGACTACACATTTTCCACATACCTGTCAATCTGTTAGGGACCAAAATCAGGACACTCCTCTAAAATCAGTGACAAATGACCAAAATCAAGGACACCATATTTTATTCAATGTGGGCCATGCCATCGCATGACATGTACATCACATGATGTAGTGCACTACAACATATGTAAAGTCTCCTTAGTTTATGCTTTTTAAAATGTCAGATTCAATTGCATACTGCCAAATGGCACAATAAAAAAACACAGGCAGATGTTTTGCATCTTCTTTCTGTTGACATTTCTGTTCATTTACCTACTTGAAACTAAAGTGTAACACGGGCACTGCTAGAGAAATAATTTTCTTTAGGATCTAGTGTTAAGTTAATTTCCAGGCTTTTAAGGATCCAGTGTTATTAATTTCCAGACTTAACTGAACAGAAATATACCGAATTGGAATGCAGAGTGTGTGTGTGTGTGTGTGTGTGTGTGTCTGTCTCTCAGTCTCATTAGAGAAACAGATAGGCCTGTGGAATGCCAGGAAGGGATGTTTCCTATAGACTGCTTTTGTCTGTTTTGGACAGTTTAACCCTTGCTGTGTTGTTGACTGATATATCAATCCAGAAGTCCTATACTTGCTAATTCTGCTGGTAGCTTAAGGGTAAACAGGTCTACTAACTTATGCTGGCATTCTAAAAATCCATAATAGAAGCAATTAAGCTAGGACTTCAGGACAGGGAGTCTAAATTAGGAAGTCCTCAAAAATCTGGGACAGCTGGGAGGTATGTTTCTCCAGCGGTATTCGAGGGCAGAGGGCTGGGGTGTCAAGCAGCCCATCCCGGCCCTCACGACTGAACACTCCACGAGCCACCTTCCCTCCCTCTCTCTAGCACCTCTTCTCATGCCAAAACTTCTCTCTTATGCCCTGGGCTGAGGCCCCCTCCCAGTAGGCAGGGTCCCAGCACCAGACACTGCGGCTACAATAAATTAACTAGTAAGCTCCCAAAGGGGCTTGTGCTCATGTAAGACACCAGCACACTAGAATGAACATTGCATGCAGGCATGCCCTGCCCAGATTCAGCCTGTGCCTCCACACCCTAAGGTATGCTGTCCAGCAGTTCAACTTATGGTCATCTAGGTGGTGCTGTTTCATTGAGTCATGCTGATTTTCTGTCCCCCATGCATCTGTAAATGAACTTTTATCAGCTCTATATGCCTTTCCTAGTAAAACTTTTGAAATAAAGAAAGAAAGAAATTCCCTCCCAAGAGAAGAACAGCAACCCCTGGGAAGCTCCATCCTCCTTCTTCCTTGCTTTCTCCCGATGTCCCAGTTTAGTTTCTGAACCCAAGTCACTGGCACTGCAAATGATAAACCTGCCAGTGCACTGACAGGCCAGCTTTAGCCTGGTTCTTAATAATTTTTCTAGCATGTTACATACTTCTCTTCAGTGAGCTCCGCGGGTCTGTGATAGCGAAAAGCGCCTAAGCGACCACCGTTATTGCTCGGTCAGAGTGTGGAACACATTTTCACACTCTGACAACCCGGCACCCAGCACAATGGTGTCAGGACATATTTTTACTGCTTTCTGTGGGGGCTGTGCCCCACACATCCAACCCCTATTAGGATTCTCAACTCCAGAGGGCTTCATGTCGGGGTGAAAGCAGTAAAATAAAAAGATTTGGGCAGGGCACATAAAATCACACTGGTGCCGGACCCAAACCTGGTTCCTCAGCCACCCCAGCCACTAGCCTGATCCCGATGCCCGACGAGCTGGACTGGCAACTGCGGTGTCACGACTTACAGCCTCTCACCCCCCTCCCAGCCACGCTGCGTCATGCTCGCTCCCAGCCCCCACACGCCAGGTCGTATAGCGCATCCTGTCACCTAGTTCGCCCACCCCTCATTGGGTCGCCCTACCTTTCTGTCGCCGTGAATGGATTGTGCCGAAGGTGTCACTGTAGACGGCGCCTCTTCTCATGCCCACTTCATGGGTTACCTAGCTCACCTAGTCTGTATTTCCTTGTACATGTCTTTACCATTTTTGTTAAACAGAATTACATAATCCTTCTCCACTCCTCTGGCACCACCCTTGATTAATTGAGCAATCGATTATAATTTTTAACTACCTTGTTCCTCCCTTCTATATTTTCTGTATAGCCTGGAGTCTTGCAAATCAGTCTCTCAGATGTTTGCTTCTCCCCAGCATCTTTCAGCAATTTCAGTAACATCATTCCTTATTTAATAGCATAGTTTCCTGTTTCCAATTTTTGTTGGTTAAGCTCTCTGTTTTCGTGTACATGTATTTTAATTTCCCCAATTGGTTGTGTGATGATAATTATACCCGAGTTATTTAACATCTCATCACCATTTACAGTATATGAACTTTTAATAGTTTGCCTTCTTTCCTGACCTTCTGACTGGGTTAGCCCAGCAGCCCTTATCTGCCATCACAGTCTATGGGCCAGATTTTCCAATGTCGAGAATGCTGCATGCCCCTGGTGCACTGAATATATGGCTTATGGGGCTTGTAGCATTCTCTTGGTGGTGATTGGGATTTTCTATCCCATGCACAATGAAACATTTAGGCCACCTTTTGTGGTCTAGCTTGAGCACTCTCGAGGGCCATTTGTATGGAGCTTATTGCCAGATATGTAGCATGAGCTGCGTAAATTGGAGGAACCATCGTAACTGTGTCCGAGATTGGAAACTAGGGTGCAGTTGCAGCAAGAGGGCTGGTGCACTACCAAATCATTAGTGCCATTGTGCAGGGCTTGTCACAAGTTCTGCGCCATGCTTTGAAAATCCTGCCCTGTTCCTATGTTTCCTTTTTGAGATTAGAGTCATTTGCCAGATAACCTTTAAATTCTCCATGGTGATTTGCCACATTATGCATGATGACTTGCATTAGGGCATATGTCTAATTTTATGGAGGCCCAAATGGGTCTGTCTTTAAACTCAGCCCTGCCTCTAGTATAGCTTAATGGCAGTGTGTGATGAATACATGGGGTGCAGTGTATAAACATATGAAAATGGCAGCAGATAAAGGCCCCACAGTCTATTGTCTGCTCAGTTGTGCAGCTCACAGTTCAGACAGCTGTTGCTGCACCCTTGCCCCTCTATCACATTGTTTCCCCAAACTGAGTTCCCCACTTTGGTCAACTCCTCCCTACTAACTTGTATTCTGTCTTTGACCCTATCCACCTCCTTTTAAAACTCCCCAGTGATTTCAGAGATCACCTCCCTAAGCTGTGTGATCTATACTGCCACCACCCTCTGTGAAGCAGTGCCTCCTCATCTCCCTCCTGAACCTACCCCTCCAGCTTCAGACTATGCCCTCTTGTGATCCTCTCCTCTTCAGTCTAAACACACCCTCAGTACTAACTCTATTTATTCCCTTCAAGTATTTAAAGGTCTCAGTCATATCGCCTATGCCCTTCTATCCTCCAGGAGTACATGTTAAGCTCCTCAACCTACCCTCATGGGCTTCTCTCCCATCCCCTGATCATCTTGGTGCCCTGCTTCTGGACCCCTCCAAAAGCTCAATGTCCTTCTTTAAATAGGCTCACCAGAACTGCACACAGTACTCCAACTGAGGCTTCACCAATGATTTGTACAGTGGAAGGATTACTTCCTCCCTCTAGAGTGATCCCCCAAGCAATGCACCCCAGCACTTTGTTGGCCTTGGCTGCCATTTTCTACACTGTGTTGAGTAATTCATATCCCTGTGACCATCACCCCGGATCCTTTTCCTCCACAGACATGGATAACCACTCTCTACCCAAATGATAACTGTATTCTGGGTTTCTGGCTCTGAAGTGCATGACCTTGCACTTCTTAGCATTGACACCTGCTACTAAGTGTTTGACCAGTTCTTAAGTCTTTCCAAATCCTCCTGGGTACATTCCCTCCTTCCACACTGTCCACTACGCACCCATTCTGGTGTCATTGTTGAACAGGCTCATTTTGCTCTTTACCCTTCAGCTATATTAGCTATGAAGACATTAAATAGCATTAGCCCCAGGAACCAAGCCTCATGGAGACCCAACTAATGACTGCTTGGGGTGTCAAGAGTCCCCCACATCCCACTGCTGTCTGTTCCTCATCAGTTCCTATTCACCTGACCAACTTCTCCCCTGCCCCCAGGTTCTGCATCTTACTAGTCAATCTCCCATGTGGCACTGAGTCAAAAGCCTTGCTAAAGTCCAGATACAGGACATCAACTGCCTGACTGCCATCCAGTGCCTTAGTCAACCAGTCAAAAATTCAACCAGATTTGTTTGACAGGACCTCCTGGGATGAAACCATGATGCCAGTCATCCTGAAGACCATTTTAACCCAAGAATGCCACCATCCTCTCTTTTAGGATAGTCTCCATTATAATCCCAACTATGGATGTGAGGCTAACTGGTCTGTAATTACCTAGCTCATCCCAGGATCTGCTCTATGGAGGGGCACCACATGTGCCATCCTCCAGTCTATAGGCACAGATCCAGTCTGTAAGGAAGTATTGAACAAGTCAGTCAGAGGTGCTGCTAGGACCAATGCCAGTTCCTTCAGGATGCTTGGATGTAACCCATCTGGTCCTGGTGCTTTGTCTGTCCATAAGGACTTAGCCCTCCAACACTCTTTTCACGTGGATCTTGCCATCAGTTGGTTTTCTGGACCTTGCCTTCTTACTATTGCTCCTTGTGCAAGAGCCTGTGGCCTCTACCAGTCCCAGCTTCAAGATGTCCCATTTCTGGTTGGTATCCATAAACAGACTGACGGTGACTACATGCCCCAAGTATGGCTGCCAACTTGCCAAAGTCCACCCTTTGAAATCCACACCTGGTTTTGGTAAGTGTCGCTCCCTTCCCAAATCAAGGGAGAACCGTGCTACCATGGTCATTAACCCGAGGGTCCTCAACCCTTACTTCTCATACCTGGTCACCATCTGATAATACTGTATAAGGTCTAAAATGTTCCCTTCTCTGGTTTGCTCTTTCATCTGTTGTGACAGGAATACATCCTGGAAGGCTTCTAGTATGACTTGTTCCCTGGTGCTAGCAGAAGTCATGGTGCTCCAATCCACCCTGGTAGACTGAGTCACTGACCACCATCATCCTGCCCCTGCTATAGTGCTTCTGTAATGTAGCTACCAGTTCTCTGTCAATTTCCTCAGACTGGGAGGGTGATCGGCACACTACCCCAGCCTAAACTTCCTGCCCTTCGTGATGCTGCACGTAACCCACAAGTTCCGCTTTCTCCTCCTCCTCTTCTTTCCTACTGCACACTGTCCCATCTCTTATGAATAAAGCCACCCCTTCCTTTCCATTTAATCTGTCCTCCTATACAATCTGCATCTCTGGATCATTAAGTCCCAGTCCTGGTACTGGCTGACTCATGTCTCTGTGATGGCAGCTATGTCTACCTCCCCTCTGCCCTCAGTGCCTGGATTTCTGGTAGCTTGTTCCTAGGCTCCTTGTGTTTATGGAGACCATCCTCCAGCTAGACCCTAGCTCCCCTTATTCTTCTCCTGCCCCCGCTTCTTCCCTTTTGAATTTCACACACTCTCTCTTATCGCCAGCTGGGGAGGCAAAGGCTTCCATTACCTTGTGTCTCAGACTGTTTCCCAAGTCTTAGCCCCCCATCTTTCTTAGTTTAAATTATATGGTGGTTGCGACAAACTCTTCTCATTTCTGCTTCAGGACTCCTGATCCCTCTGCTCAGGTGAAGTCTATCCAGGATGTACAAGTCCTTGTTTTCCCATGTTGGCCCCCAGTCCTCCACCAGTCCAAACCCCTAGTTCTACACCAATCCACCACCCATTTATTAAACTCCTTGTTCTCTGTTTGTGGCTGTGCTTGCCTTGGTACAGGCAGATCTTTAAGGAAGGCAACTGTTTGCCCTACCTTGCTGCATACCCAGGCCAGTTCTTTGAATCTTGCCTGAACTTCTTGTACACTGTTTCCCTCCAAATCATTAGTAACAAAGTGCACTACTATGTGAGGCTTCCCTCCTTGTCACTTTACATATGGGAATAATGTGCCTCACTTCTTGTGCTGTTATACCTGGCATGCAGTCCACCCAGATAGAACTTCTCCTGTCCCCTTGCCTCCCCATCTCATACCTTTTGGAAGGAGTACCCCAGTATGATGACTCTTCTGCCTCCTCCTTGCTGCCTTCCATTAACTCCTCCCTCTTCCTGACCCTTGTCCTGCTTTTACAGTCCTTCTACCTTGCTATTTCCCCCACTGCACTTGGTTCCTCCTGCCCTGTGATCACCTCTGGGATTCCATCATCTTTCTCCTGGCAATGATTTTCTGCGCTTCCCATGTATACTAGTTTCCACGTTTCCTATTTTGCCTCTGTTTCTCCCTTTTCAGTACCAGTCTCTGGAATGTATGTGTTTCCCTGGCCCCTCTTCCTACCAACCTCGTTCTATGTTTCTCATATTTGCCCCATTTTCCACTTTTCAGTCCCAGTCTCTGGAGTGTGTGTACTGTATATCTTTGATTAGAAGCCACAGCTTTTTTTCACTTTTTAATTTTCAGCCATGGCTTATAATTGATGGTGGCTAATGTTGAGGGCAGCTTCTACTCAAGCCATCCCTGGATAATCTTCTCTCCTGGCATTGGTCCTATATGCAGCAGCTACAGTATATACACCAGCAGTTTTGAACTGTCTGATTAAGAGTCTGAAGTTAAATAAAAAGAAACAGATGGCACCTGTGGCTGTACACTGATTATCATACCTTACTGAACTATGCCACATTCACATCCTCCTCTTCCAGAGGAAGTACTTCACCTCATGTCTTGGTGTGCTTACAGTCAGTGAGGTCCTCCAAAAATCTGGCTCCTCACTCCGTTTGCTCACTGCTTAGAGGAAGATGGGAATGACACAGGTTCTGGGTATTAATGTTTTATGAAATGGGACAGAAGGGTAGTACAAGGGATATCAAGATTACCATACCCAGATGCCAAACATGCTGACTGCACGAAACAGGAAGTTGGTGGTCAATATATCAGCATTCTGCCTGTGGCATTTGGTATTCTGCTTGAGGCATTTCATTGTTGCCAGAAAAGAAAGTAAATGACTGCCACAAGTAAATAAATAAATGAATATTATTAGTATCTGTATTGCAGAGGACAGGATTTAGTGGGGCAAATGGCAGCTGATTTTAATCCATCACTCGATTACTAGCTGTGGCCTCTAAATGAAGGTGGCTTTTATTCCAGCTTTCAATTTTCTGAGTGGCTTTTATTCGAGGGGTGTCTTGTAATCGAGGGCAGCTTCAAATTGAAGATATACGGTGTTCTCCCACCCAACCCCCTAGTTTCCCAGCCACCCTTGTGACTCCTGTCAAGTGGCATGTCTACCTTGCCTATGATCCCTCTGTGGGCATCACTATTTCCCCACTCTTCCTGACCTCAACTATCTCCCTGACCTCCTTCCTCACCCCTATCCACTAGGCCTAGCCAGTGGTGAATATCTGCTCTCTGCTCCCATACAACATCCCCATACATTGCTTTTTCTGATGTACCACCCCGTGAGTCCAATCATTGCTGAGCCAGTGCTTCTCTTCTCCTTTTGCTCTAACCACTTTCCACTTCTGACTCTGATATCACCTGGTTCTGATCAGCTCCTAGTAGTGGTGGGCAAACCTCTCAAGCCCACTGTAATTCCAGCACCAGTGTTAGGTATTGAGTGCATGAGTATTGGATGATTATAAATGAGTTTATGAGTGTGCAGCATGATTTGCATATCCATGGAGTGCCAGCTGTATGAGAATACTATGCATGAGGTGAAGTAGTCAGTTCTGAAGATGCAGTTGATAAACATCTGAACCTAGGAACAAAACATTACCCTTCCCCAATGACTGCAGAGAAACATTTATCAGAGGATCAAATCTGAATGAAAATACATAAACTTGATTTTCAAAGAGCCCATGGGGTGACACAAGTTGCATTGCTTTAGGGCTGTGCAAACTCTGGATACACCCCAGGACCTTGCACCCAATTTTATAAAAGGGGAGTTGTCCTGTGCAAAACACCAGGAGTTGCCACAGCACAGGCTAGCACCAAACATTTGGTGCACCTCTGGAAATTGCTGCAGGGATCTGGCTGCGGGAATTACTGCAGGATCTGCCCCCATCTGACACAATACTAGAAGAGGCCACGAGGGTTTGGGGTGGTTCTACATCCCAGAAGGGGATGTGGCAGAAGGGGCATAGGGGTGTCCTAGAGGTGTTGTGAGACAGTGGGCAGATGGGCAGTGATGTGGCACCCAGCAGAGGTGCTCTTTGCAGAACCCTACAACTGCTCATATGGGACTGCTTCTGAGGGGTTGCCAGGGCTGAACAGTGACATGGCTCCAGGTGGGCACAGCCTGGCAGCTGCCCATAGGTGAACAAGTGTGGAACCCTATAAATGTGAGCAGTCTGCCACATCGTAGGAGGGTGGGCACTGGAAACTGTGGTGGTGACCTGAAAATGGTCCCCCATAACTGGCAGCCCTCTACTTGCAGTTCCAGCTTCCCACTTACAGAGTTCTGCATTTTTTCACCTATGAGGCAGCTGCCAGTGCTGTGCCCACCTGGGGCCTGTCACTGTTCAGCCCTGGCAGACCCTTAGAAGCAGTCCCATCTGAGCAGTTGTAGGGCTCTGCAAGGGCACCGCTGCCTGGTACCACATCACTTCCTGTCATGCCCATCATCTCCCCAACACCCCTAGGGCACCCCATGCCTCTTCTGCCCCCCATACCCAACTTTCAGATCCCATGCAATTTGCCACATTGTATGGCACTGGTCAAGTCACTTAGACCACCTCATGGCTGATCTAAGTTGGGCCCCTTGCTCACGTCCATGGCAGGGCTTCAAAATATGAAAAAAGGATGGTGTAGCCTGCCATGGTGCAAGCGCTCTTGTGACCTGGCGCTGGGCATTGCTGTTACAAAGGGTGTCACAGGGTGGCTTGAGCACAAGGCATCCAGATTTCAATGCAGCTTGTGTTTGAAAATCAGGATTGCAGCAAAGTTGACACAAGGTGCCGATAGCATCATACACCTTTGGTGCAGGTACCTTGCATCAAACAGACACTTCTGAAAATTGGGCCCATAGTGTTTATTTCTTTAATGTAATGGCTACCTAAAATGACAAATACTGTCATGTCACTTCACATGGCTGTAGCTTCTAGCCCACCCATTTCTTTTTTTTTAATGATCTTTTACCTCCTTCCCATGCTCCAGCGTCCACCACTCCTTCAGGCTGCCTAGTACTCCACTAACCCTGGCATTCCTCTTCTGAAGCGCCCCTCTCTGCCACACATTGCAGCCAACCCCAAGTTGTCCCAGCATATCCCATGGCCAGGTTGGTCCCTCTCTTCTGAGGGGAAGACTCTGGGGAGGTGGAAACTCAGCACACTATTTTTCCTTCACAGCCTGGGGGCACTTCTGTGGAAGATGAGGCTCCCGGAGGTTACGGTAGTGTGGAGGATGGTGGCCATCATCCGGTGGTGCGAAGCTGCTTTCACGGTTTTCTTTGGTCCCTCCTGCACCACTGCATGTAATGCCCCCAGTCTCCACTGTGGGTCACTACAGAGCAAGGCTACCCCCAGCCTACCAGGGAGAGGAGAGCAGTACACTGGATGCTCAATCCTCTCCTTCCCTACCAGCCCCGCCGCTTCAGTCTGTTCCCAAACCCGGTCGCCGGCATGGTCTGAGTGTGGCGTCCAGTGCCTCAACCTCTGCACCACTGGGCGGCCTCCACCCATTTCTAAACATTCTTCTTGTTTGCATACATGAGGCTACCTCTACATAACAATGCACCCTTGAGTGATAGAACAACCACTGACAACAGAAGGATTTTCAGTTGTATTATCAACAACTATATTCAGATATCCAGAGTGTATTACTTCCTCTGTCTATCTTGCACTGTTGGCCACAGCCTTTATATTACTGTACCGTGCTGGAGCTGAGCTGTTACAGACATGGAGTCCAAAGTTCAGAGATCCACATGACAGCATTTAACCAGAGTAACACATGATGCATACATACCGTGATAAGGAACAATTGCTGGAATTTCTTGCTCAAGACATAAGCTCAAACATATGATTTTATTCAGTTTGTTAGAGGATACATTAGGACTAGTTTTTGTAACATCATTTATTTTGGCAAGTAAAGATCTATTTCTGAACATGTTGATAAAGTTAACTCTTTATTATCAAACTCTGATGGCCATGTCATATTCTTTTGGCTGTACTTTTTACTTGCTCACACTCCTCCTAAATCATTTAGCTTTCCTAACATTTTGCATCTGTTGGCTTATTCAATTTATATTCACAAAGGAGACCAATGAATAATTTCAAAGCACAAGGCAGGTTCCATTTAAGCAGGCGACAGCATTAAAAGACAGACATGAAAATTCATAAAGTGAAAGAAGCATTCCAGGAAATGTCCTCCTTGTTAGGAAAGCTCTTTTATTACTTTGACAGACGGTACAGAGCCTGACTTTGTAGTAATAAGGAATTGTGACAAGTGTACTTGTTCAAATGTACATCATACCTATATAGTATACTACAGTTCCTTGGAAAATAAATGCCTTCCAGAAGTCAAGAAGGACATTTTCTAAGTTTGCAACTTGCTTGCACTATATAGTAGTTCAGTAAAGCAGGTAGATCATCTGGCAGCATTAGGCTTCCCAAGAAACTGGCTATAAATTATAGCTGCTGATTATTAATTTGAAATGACAGGTACGTTAGGCTGCTCTGTAAGGGCAACCACCCCACATGGTCAAAGACACCAGTTTAATCCTGCCTACTGGTAAAACAGATGGAATTCTGAGAAATACATTTTCCAAATTTCCAAATCGCCAGAATAATGGAAACCCTTTTGGTTCATCACAATTGGAATGCAGATTCCAGTAAACAATAGTACAAGAATCTGATGTTTTCTTTTCAACATAAAGTTTGACTTTTCAAATACCAGAAACCAATGTTCTTTCACATGTTGACTTACAATAGATATGTAAAGCCAAATGGAAGAAAAAGAACCAGGTAGGGTGAGGGCTGTTAGATAGCTCACTCTAATAACAGCACAAAGAGTTACAGACCTGTTTTAAATAAAGTAACCTACCTCAGTTTACTGAAGCATTCACTTGAATGAGTCATTCAGTATCAAATGCAAAACAAACATAAGCCATCTGGCTGAATGGGCAAAGATCAACAACCCAGGCCAACATGTTTCAAAACAAACAGTAGAACGAAGGTTGTGTGCGGCTGGGGAGTGGGGGAGGACTAAATCCTGACAATATGTCCAAACAGAATGGGTAATTCACCAATACTGAAGAAAAAATCCTCTGAACAGGATTAGTAGTGCAGTTCAGAGGAAGTCCCCAGCAAGATTAATACAAGTGTGGGAGTTTGCTTATTCAACAGGATGTCATTTTATAGGGACAGAGGAGGCAAAAACAAGTTAGAAACATGCAGTGCAGTTATTATCAGACAGTGATAACACATATAAAAGAAGCCACAAGAGCAAATCATCTAGAAGACCAGAACCTATTTGGTGGTGAGAGGAAAAGATGAAAAAAGTGATAGTTTCAACACTAAAAGAAATAAGCTTAGCCAATGTGCATTTGTATGAAATATTAATAATTGTCACTGGAAAGTTTTTTGTTTTTTATTTAATTTACTTTTGCCCTCCATCCTCAGCTGGCCTCCATTGACCTGCTGCTTACCCACAACCCCATCACCTGTCATCTCTGGAACATACTGTCCCACTGCATAGAGTCCCATTGATTGTCCTCCCATGGTGGGCCCCCAGCCCCCCTCCCGCTAATCTGGGAGGATCTGGTATGGGATGTTGCAGCAGGCAGCCAGTAGATGGTTTAGGGCATGCAGGGAAATATGGCATCATCCCACCCAGCTTCAGCATTTTCTGTCCCTCCACACAGGTACCATGGTAGACTATGGCTGACAGGGATGCCTGTGAATGCATAAATCACAGCCACAAGGCACCCTCCCGCCCATGCCATGTCCCCATTGTCAGACCACCACCTGTGGTAACCCAGGCAACATCACAGTGAAGACAGTAACCCACCCTCCTGAAGGAGGATAGCATCCCATAGGATGCTCAGTCCTCCTCCCTAGCTAACTCCCAAATGACCCAGGTCCATTCCTGAACCCAGGTCACCAGCATGGTGGTAGGTAAGGCAGTAATACCTCAGCCTTCCATGCCATTGGGCTGGCATAGTCATTGGAACATTTGAATCCTACCAACAAGGTACTGTGCCATGATTTATTTTTATTTTTTTCAAAATCCTTAAATGCACATCAGTCAAAATCAGGTCAGCTCTATTTTGTGCAGTCCTGTTTGGACAATGAGAATGAGGTGGGAATTTTATTAGAAATCACACAGGCCCCCACTGTCTCATTCACCACCAATCAACCAAACCCCAATATTTAGCATAATACACCAATTGTGATTATTTATTTCTTTTAAAATTTCAACCAACTCATAGGTGAGCGTCAGACACCACCAATTTAGTCGACTTAATATACCCTCTCTACACACACACAGACATCATACATCATTTTAAAGCTTATTACGTCTACTTTAAGATGAGGAATGATGTGGAGCTATCAAGTGGTGCCATTACCATAGAAACAGGCCTAAAAATGACACCCTCAACACGTTAGAATGACCACTTTGAAATATTTGCATTAGTTTCTGTTAGTTTAATGATGCTATGTATTATTTCAAGACATAAAATAGGACTTCTTTGTGACCTCAAAACATCACAACAACAATCTAAAGGGTAAAACAAATCTTTTTTTTTACTCTTTTCTCCTGGCTCCTGGAAGGCACCTTTTCTGTGCTTCCTATGTCCGCCACCGCTCGGGTCTGCCCCATCATCTTTTAGAGACCTCACTTTCTTCCCTGTGGCTTGCCCCCATGGTGGGGGTGGTGGGAACCCCATCTCTCCTGCCAGGTCTGGATCCAGTTCCAGCAATGTCCTTGAGGCAGGGGCACCCATTGGATGGTCATCAAGCTGCCATGACCTAGGATGCCATTTTCCATTTTCCCTTTGTGGGGCATGGCGTACAATGATGCCTGCAATGTGGTCATGCACACTCCAGTGCGTGCCATATCAGATGTCTGCCGCCTCCCACCCTTGTAATTATGGCTCCTTGTCGCTGACCTCAGCCTCTGCTAGGGGTCAGGTGTGCACCGCCACAGGCTCCCCATCTCCAGAGATGGACAGCAGCCTGTTGGGTGCTAGATCCATCTCCTCCCTTCTGATCCAGAGTGACCCATGCTCCCTCCTGAACACAGGTTGCTGGTGTGGTGTGAGGTGTGGATCAGTGCCTCAACCTCAGTACCACCGGCCTACAGTTAAAAAATCTAATAATAAATTTGTACAGGTATCACTGAAATGTAATAGTGCTGATGACATTTCTAGTCAACATCATTATCATCATCTTGTTCATCATCATGATCTCTGTCGAAAGTGTGTGGGTTACCACAGTCTTCATTGCCTTGGCATGTATACAGTAATGTGCAAGCAGACACAGTTGATTGTGCAGTGACCCTACTGGTACAGGCACAAGTAAAGTCTTGTTTAAGCTCAGATGCCACTGAGACCTTGAAGAATACAGGAATGCCACTGGGACCTTGAAGAATACCGAAGTAGTTCATCATCCACATTTTCCTTAAAGAACACAGGAAGTAGTTCATCATCCACATTTTTCCATCCATTTTGTAATGGTGATCCAACATCTGGTTTACCTATATGCGAAGACATCCAAATCTTTGTTTGCCAAAATGCTTTTTGACATGCTCTTCAAAACTGTCTTCACATGGTGGGAGTTTGGCCAGTGATTTGTCCTTTTCTTATGGCTAGATTGAGGATAAGCAATTCAGGTCTCTGTGGGTCTCCTTTCTTTCTCAATCTGGTCATACAGCACTGCTACTAACTTTCTTGCTGCAGAAATGCGGCTCATTCATCACTCTCTCCCAATTTCACAAGATCTGTGAAACGGTAAGCTCCCTTTGTTTTGACAACATTAAACACAGATTTATTTCCCAATATCAAATAGGAATGACACAGAGTCACATCCTGTTAATGTATGTACAGCAGGTCGTGTGTAGCAGATGCCAGGAGTGAATGCATCACACATTGCATGCAGAGGTATGAAGTGACTCTTGTCAGTTGTGCTGGTAATGGTGCCTGTTTCTATCCATGTGTTATCTATGTGTTCCATTTTTGGAAAGTAATGAACAGCAAGGACCAAAACATCTGTATTAGGTGACCTAATTACTATTGTTCTTTTGACACCAAGAGACCCAAAAGCCATATTGGCACATATAGCATGTAGAAGCATCCTTGTGTCCACTTTCTCTTGAGAACTATACAAGTCTTGAGCTTCTTCAACACCTCTACTGGTGATGGACTTTGCTACTTCTCTGTAGAAAAGCCTCCAGCAAGGAGGAGCACTTCTGTTGGGTGTGCTGCTACACTCTCAGGTGCATTTTGAACCATATATTCATAGAGGAATTTTGTAAGTGACAGCTTGTTGGATGCTATGCTTAGAAACATTTTCCTGGAGGCACAGGACATTCACCAATCACCTGGTATTTCTTGCAACCAACCTTAGATCCTGTCCGTGCTGTCTTTCTGCAGTTTTCACAGAGTTACTGTTGTGATATCTGTCAAAAGACTTGTATTACAGAATTAGCTTTGTCAAATCTTTTTAGGACCTGCCTCAAGTACTCAGCAGCCAATTCATCAAATGTGTGGAATTTGTCTCCAGCCATCATTTGAATGACAGCTATCACATTTCTGATGTACACTGTGGTTTCATGTTGCATCCTCATAGTTCATTGATGCTTTCAGCTTGAGCTTCCAGCTGATGCCTAATTCAGTTCTGTCTGTTTTCTCATTATTCCATAAGCATGGAAGAGGGCATGAGTCCTATTGGATGACTAAGAATAATTGCCATTGTAACATCATCAATGTATCTTGCTAAGGACAGGGCTCTCGCAAAACAATTTCTGAACTGATAGCTGCTGTGATTGTCCCTCCATTGCCACATTAAATTTGGTCTTCTTGGCCAGTTAGCAAATGTTCTGATACCAGATTTCTTGATGAGGCTGAAGAAGCTACTTGTCCCATCAGAATCAAGTGCACCTCTCACAAATCTCTCTATTTGTTCTTCACCAACATCTGCTATTTTCAGTAGAGACACTTGCACATCTGATGTTACATGCAGTCCAGTAGACATGTTAATAAGCACCTCTGGATGTGATTCAGGGTCAAATGGGCTTGTCATATTGTTGATGACATGGTTGGTAAGGGCTGTAACATGCTCTTAATCCTCCTCCAGTGCAGAGGCAAGGACTTGTTTGTGGACTTTGTCTTCACTACTTGTTGATAGGCCACTTCTTTCTCTCATAGCATTTGCATATTCATTCATGACATGTCTTGTGAGGGTCCATCTGACAAGGGCTGGTTTCTTTCTTGTCAGTCCTACAATCCCACTGCTGCTCTTTGAGTCTTTGATGACAGTTTTCTCTGTTCCCATGTCACCCCAAATTCCATTGAAAAAGCAGGAGTCCGATGCCCATTAAATTCCCCAGATTGAAAGGCACTGTGTACTTCTTCAGGAGATTTAGCATATCAAGACTGTAGATTGGAATCCACCTGGCATAGTTGGGCCTGTTTGCAGCAAATAAGTATGGAAGCATGTTACACTGTGTGTGTAGGTAATCATCCTTTTGCTATGCATGGACATTTAAGTAGTATCTGCAAAACCTGGAAAAAATTCTCCCAGAATGTGAATGTAGGAGACTGGGCATACCCCATGTCTGAAATTCCTCCAGTAGTGGTGGCATATGCTGAGTTAGAGTATCATCAAGCTCTTTAATGACATGTTGTAAGGACTTAATGTCTTCAGACTCAAACACCTTTAGACTGTCAGCCAACATTTGCCAGGCAAATGCTGAAACTCCATGAGTGTTTCCTCCTGCTCACACCATTTAACAAATGAAAAGTTTCAGAGCACTCAGGGCCTCAGATGCTAGAGTCAAGCCATGTAGAGCATGGTTGAATGGCTTACTACATAAGCATCTGATCTGCAGTACAAGCTGCATAACATCAGAATCAACAAGAAGGTCTAGCAATCCTGCCTTCCTCAAATTTCCAAATACATGCAATACAACAACACAGGGTGTGAAACCACCCAGGCAAATTACATTGGTACCAAGTTAATTTGGGAGAGTCCATTTACTTGCTGAGCAACAGCATGCAGCTGCTGATCCACTGTCTGAATGGCATGCTGCTGCCTTAGAGCTGCTGACATTTCCTTACATTTCAGCATTATAGTATAGACTGTGGCCCTGTCAGCTGGTTTAGCATCCACAATAGGTGCATATGCATATGCTCTTCGTTGTAGCAAGCTTGTGGATGAAGTCGGTCCAAAATGGAATCACTGAGTGTGAACAATATCAACATCATTTGCTACTGGTAGGACATCATGAGGTAGTATTCTTGAAAAACTCCAGGAGAGATCTCGGACAGCTTTCACTTGTAGGTGACAGGAGTTTATTTTCTCAAGTACTTTTTCATGGCGATTTGGTTCTGGATGTGTTCTAGGTTTTTCAAATGCTGCATACTTCATAAGTGACTCTGATTGCCTGGAGAGAGTAAGTGACTTTTCTTTCCTATGCTTCAGTGATATTTCTTGTGATGCTGTACTTTCTGCAGACTGTTCTTGAAATACAAGTCTAGCCATTGAATGGAAGGTATTCTTTCCATCAGTGGTCTCTATGTTGATGTCCATATTATCATCTCCTTCATGGATAAGATTTCCACCAGCATGAAGTGGTACAATTCCATTTGGAATGAACACACCTCCTTGGAATCCTTCTACTTCAGTTTTGCAGCTAGTCATGAACAGCCTCAGCTTATCATAATTGATGCAGAAACCATGAAGGTGTAGTATGTCAATAAAATTGTGTCACCCAAACTCATGGTGTAGTTGTGCAGCAAGGCTTATGTGCAGAGGTGTGATAATTTTGGAACTGTTAAATACTAAGCACTCCACAGTTGAGAGGCACCTTCTTTGAATGTCTTCTGAAGGATAATACTCATTGCTGGCTGAATTATATGCATCTTGATCTATCAACCAAAGGACAAACTCCTGCACCAATTGGGGCACAAAAGTAGCTGGCCTCTGTAAACTACAATTCCATGATTTTGAATAATATTCTGGGGTTTAATTTTGCTATTTCAGACTGAAGGATTGATGTGGAATTGTACAAAACCACTTGTTCATTTAAAAGCTGTTCATCAGGCTCACTCACCAAGAGAACATCCACAAAACATTTGAATGACTTAAGTTCCGGCTTCAGATCACTAGCCAATTAGATAGCATCAACTAATGTTATTAGCGAGCATAGAACAATGGTAGACTCGCCTTGTCCATGCTGTGAATGAAATGAAATTGCAGAACCATAGTGTTTTCTAATCTTGCCTGTAATTTGCTACTGGAATAGCTTTCAGTTTCTACATCTGATGGAACTATGGCTTTATATCTTTGTAGCAGCTTGGACAGGAGAAGTGCCTTCATGTTGTAAATAAGATCATTGTCTATCTCTTCAATCAACTGATAAAATTTAGTGTCATAAGGTGACTGTATTGTTGCAGTGGAACTAGATGGTATTGCTTTCAGATTTGTTTTACTCAAGTAAGAAGAAAGGCATGTTGAGTGATAAACTGCATCCTTAGCAATCAAGTCTTCCTCAGATATTCTGTGCAACATGTCATCATCTCTTCTTTGAAGTGCTGCATCCCTTAGATTGGTTGCTCTCAAATCTTTCAATTTTATGAAGTTTCTTGTCTTTTCTGTGTGTTTTTCTCAAGCAAACAAAGTAACAGGACCAATCGCTGGAGGCGTGCTTGCTCTGGTGGCTATAGAAGCAAGTGAACATGGTGTTGTTTAACTGGATTCAAAGTCTGTTTTCTTTTCAGGGTTGAATACAACTCGAACATATGCCAAATTCAACATGCTTTTGTATTTCTGAAAGCAGCCCCTGTGATACAATATTGGTGACACATCATGTAAACTGGAAAACTCATCCAGTAGCCACCAATACAATTCATCTCTCCTGGCTTCTGTTGCCAGCATCACAGATTTCTGTTCAGCACTGGTGACTTTTGACAGTTTTGCATTCTGCTGATTTTCTTGACAAATAACACATTTTTCAAAGTTTGTGGAGAATTTATTTCTCTTTGATGTAAGCTTTAAGGGCTGGTATCCTCCATGTCTTCATATACTGTAACTTCTCTGTGGAGGTAAAATTAAAAGATATTGTTAGCATTACCACCAACACTACCACCATTTTGCATTCTGTATAAGTACACGGACTTGTTCTGAATTAGATATACATTACATCTATTTGTTAGTATCAAAACTGCCATTTTTGTTTAGTGAGCACTTTGATTGAAGCCCTGTACTGAAGCTGTCTATTGTCGTCTCTAACACTAATACTGATCTGTGCATAAGTGTCAATGAATTAAAAGTTACTGTAGTTTCTAGAATATGTCAACAGCTAGTACTGCATGTATAGGCAATTACAAATTAAAACCTTCTACAAGGCAGACTAGATGCTACATTGTATATACAAAAGCTTACAAACTGAGAAGCATTTCATTAGGAATTCACATTAATATCTACCCATTATGCAGTACAAACTATGGGCACACAATCTACTGCTATTGGTTACACATTCAGTATAAGACTGATCCAGGCAGCAAATTTAAATTGAAAATACAGAAAACTATTATAATCACTTGTGAGATACTTTGACAAGTAAAAATCTGCAACTTGAAAACATTTCATTTTAGAATATTGTAAAATGTTGATATTCACTTTTGCCACATGCTAATCAGCTCCATCATTTGGAAAAAAATACTAGCCAATGCAAACCCAATAAAATCTTTTAATACATTGTCATTTGGTAGATTTGACCAATAAACACCACATTGAGGTGTTGGAATTAACTTAAACAGTAAAAGCTGGAGTCATACTCATGTCCAGTGTTTCTGGAACAGTGAAAAAAGGCACTTTCTCATTTTGGGTATCACTGTTTAACCTCACCTACAGGCTTATGGCTCACTTGACAGCTTCACATCATACCTCATCTAAATGTAAGTATCGTTTTCAAATTATATGACCTGGGTGTGTATAGTGGATACATTAAACTCCTAAAATATGGCCCTTTTTGATAATTGGTGCATCATATCATGCAGGGAATGGCTATGGCATGATATGATACAAAATCTCCTTTACAAAAGGCCATAGAAAATTGTATTTAAAATGTCAACAACAGATTGCAGACATACATTAATGAAGCTTCATAAAATTATTAATTAAGGAATAAGCATGACCAGAGGTTATAGTAGCAGTCTGTTAATCACCTTCAAGGGGCATAATGTGGCATGAGGTGCAGCTGAGTGCCATAGAGCCAGTAGGGGTGATTAAGTGACTGTTATTGTAATTCCTGGAGTGCCTTATTGCTTTTATAAAAAATATTTCAAAAGAAAAGTGTTAGAAGTATGTATTTTGAATGTTTTTCTCATTGAGAAGATTATTTCTAATAAATAATTATTTCACAAACTGTTTAGGAATGCTGGTTCAGAATCAGTATGCATCATTCAAGCCATTCCGTAATGCTAGAGAATGTAATGCTGACAGGAAAATTCCTGCACCATGGTGATTAGGCTATACAGTACATGACAGTATAAGCAAACAATAATACCCAGCAGGGTAGGTAGTATTGACCTATACTGGACCACTCAGGGCATGATGAGACCCAGCCCTGCAGGTGGAGGGTTTATAGCTTCTTGAAGGTCTGGTATAGCCCATACTGCCAACTTTGGAGGGTATTATTGCTTTAGAAAATGGGAAATAGACTGCATATTAGAAAAAAAAACAGAACTATTTAACAAATTATTGTAAATAATTTTAATGATTAAAAGCATTTTATGTAAAGTAATCAGGTTGCACACAAACTGGATTGAAATAAATAACCAGCTGAAAGTTTGGTGACAGTTAAAAAGATTTAATTAAACCCATGAAGTAAAATAATGGCTGCAGCACCTAATCAGCCCTGCACCTTGCCAGCATTTCACATTGTGATGTGCATTCAGCACTTAATCAGCCCTGCACCTCACCAGCATTTTATGCTGTGACATTAACACCCTAAAAAGTGTACATCACAGCAAAAACAGTGGTAAATAAAAGCTGTTACAGCAATTATCAAGAATATTCACAAACATAAATATCAGAAGTGCAAAACAGTTAAAAAACAAGTGTTTCCAGGAAATACTAGGCCAGAAAAAATTTGGAAGATAAACTTGTTTGCTGTTGACTTAGTTCCAAGAATTAAAACAAAGATTATTAACATTTTATCACAAGTTAATAATTAATCAAATTCTATGATTATAGTGATAACTTAACCTGATTTGGAAAAGGTGATGATAAGTTACTAAAGAAGTGCAGGCACATCCTGGGTACACAGAAAAACTGCATTTCAACAGTTAAAGCAATTAAAGGAGTGAAAGAAAAATAGTGAGCAAATCTCATCAAAAAAAAAAAGATTTGGACATGTGAAAATAGACCAAGAACAGTTCCAATAGGATTGGAGTTTCCTTTTCCTGGCACAAAATTCAGATCATATAGAAACTAGATTACACTCAATCTGTAAAGATAATAAGAAAGAAACAACAAACAATATACAGAATATCAGATATATATATATATATATATATATATATATATATATATATATATATATATCATATGTAATAGATAACCCACTTTAAGGTGTGCAGTCACGCTCTGATAACCTACGTCTTTGTGTGCATTATTATGCAGCGAGGCCACAGAGCTGAGTCGTCAACCTGAAGGTGTGCGTATATCAGGCGTGACTCTACATCTAAATGGGTTATCTATCTTATAAAATAGCAAAATTGTTTTGGAGGGGTGAAAGTGCAGGTGTGGGTCATGCTCTTATACGCACAGTCATGTGATGTGTTTCAACCAATCAGCAGACATAATTTTCCTACCCATTTATAATATATATATATATATATATATATATATATATATAGTCTGAAGTATGGTACATGCTATATTTCCATTTCAAATAAGGCAAAAGTCTAATTATTCATTACGGCCATGGGACATAAAGATAAGTGGCAATGCTTTCTAATTTTTTAATTATTAGTGAGTGATTGTGTTACATGAAATAAAGTCTACATTTTAAAATGGGTTCTGAGTCAGTTTTATTTATGTTGCTCATAATGTCCATATTTTACCATTTTGTTCAGGCATCTGGTAAAGAATTGCCCTTTGAGTTTGAATCTTTTCAGTTGTATGCATTCTGGATGTAAGTAGCTCCTTCTATCCATTCTCTGTACATTTTCCAGTGCCTCCCTGACAATTTGTTCAGAGTTCCCTTCTCTAGGAACCTCTGAGTTGGTTCCTGCTTGTGAATTGAATGTGGCCTCCTCACTGCAATTCCTCTTAATATGTAAATATTGTGAGTAAGGAATGAAGTTTACCCGCTTTCTAGGGTGAGCACTATTACAGTGTAATAAAAAGTTGCTGCCTGCAGTCTCCTTCCTGAAGCCACACAAGGATATAACTGCATCTAACATAGAAATGAATGTAACATCAAAGAAGTGTACATGATGTAGCCCAATCTTGTGAATGAATTTTAAATTGAACTTGTTTTGATTAATGTAGTCAATGAATAAACCAGTTTCATCTTGAGTGCCATGCCAGAGGCAGAATATATCATCAACAAAATAATACCAGAACACCAACTTGTTGAGAAAGGGATTCATCTCCTCATTAAATATATATCTGTTCTTGTAGAAGCCCATACACACTGGCAGAGTGGGGCCAAATGCTGCCCCCATTGCTGTGCCACATTTATGAGAAATATTCCTTGTTAAACATGATCCAGAAGCAAATGATTTGATACCTTTAATGGGTCAACACAGATTTAACAACAAGAACAAAGTGCTCTAGCTTTCGGACCAACCAGTCCTTCTTCAGAAGCGTAATGGCAGTTATTTAAAAAAAATACTTTTAACAGCTAGATCATGCAGAAAAACAGAAAAAAATCCCCATTGGTTTGAAATACTAATTTAAAAATACAGATGATGATGTCAGTGAAGTTTAACAGTACCATGTTACCTTCATCTGGGAGCGCCCGGTCAAAGGTGCTTGCTGCAAAACACATACAAAGAATCCTACTGCATATCACATTTAATTGACATACTGTAGGATAACACTGCTGAGCAGAAGACTCTTAAATCAAGCTATGAGTGTCACAGTGTGTATAAGGATGTGATTACTGAAAAACAACCCCACCCAGATTAAAAACATACTAAGATTGTCTTAGGATTCCAAGAAGTTTCAATGTATGCATTATAGACAAGACATTACCAGTAAAGCTGTCTTAAAAATATCAGTGCACACTGTATGATGTGTAAACTTATAGTAGCTGGACCAATCACCCAGCTATAGTCTCCAGCTAGATATCATGCCCCATAAACTTCAAAACCTCTAGTGTAGTGACAGGACTTTATAAGTGATAATTTGAATATAAATTAACAATGTTAGTGTCAAACAAAAACTCCTGTCAAGGACCACCAAGGAGTTAAATTTCAGTGTATAACAACTTGATGTACCAGAAATGTCTAAGGAATCTGAAAAAGAGATACAAATGTAATTTCTCTCCTCCTCTTCACACAAACAAGACACCCTACCCCATCCACATACCCATAATGTGGGAGGGATAAGTAGCTTAAGAGACACACTCTCTCTCTCTCTCTCTCTATCTCCCTAATGAATCTTCATTCACATCAATCACTGCAATTGTTCCCCAAGGAATTCAACTTGTCATGAAATCCAAAGTAAAGGGATCATGTATCCTAATACTTGCAGAGCAAAATGTGACACTATTAAACCTTACTCCTATCTGTGTAATAACATTTCCAAGGATTCTGGATAGAACCACAATAAAACAAAACTACCACCCTCCCCAAGGTAAGGTAACTAGAAGTAAATATTAAGTATCTGTGTAAGACCAGAGATCTAACATACCTACATATCCACACAAATCACTACAATATTAGCCTAATGTAAAAAGATCTGTCCAGGACCCCCATGCAAATGAGCTCTGACACCCCACTATGTTCAGAGTTAAAAAATATGTGACAGTCTATGATAACACTCTTGTATGTACAGTAACAGGCTAGGTAATTTGAATATGACACAATGGAATCAACCCCACTCCCTGGTGAAGGTAAAAAGTAAGGAGGAATTAATATTCATTGTGTGTGAAGTAAGAGTACTAACACACTGTAACTCCATGTTTCTAAATAGAAGCCTACCTTAATGTGAAAGCAAGCCCCACACACTATATTCACATACTTCACAACACATACTCACACATACACACACACACACACACACACACACCTACACCCACACATGCTGAAGTCCTATAATATGCCATTCTGAAGAAGAGGTCTGTGGATGTCAATTTCTGTAATGTCCCATGAAACCCAGATCAATGTTCATTCTATCTGCTACCATATTGAGATGTAAATAAGTTTAATCTCAAAAGCTCATTTCTGTTGTGTGTTTTTGAGATTTCCTTTTAAGACCATTACTGACATATCCAAAATTGAGTGGTCAGGCTGGGAGAAGTGGTGCCCCACTGGTTTTTCAGTCTTCTTTGTTTTAATATCATGTCTGTGTGAGTTCATCCTAGTGTGGAGCTGTAGGCTTGTCTCTCCAACATAACCTGTTTGTGGACATCTCTTGCATTGAATGAAATAAACAACATGTTGTGATGTCCATGTATAACTAACATGAACCTTGAATTGTTTGTTTTGTGATGTAACCACACAGTCCGAGGTGGAAATGAGTGCCCAAGTCTTTTTTTTTAGTTGTTTTAACCAGGTATAGCACACTAAGCTGAAAGCTTTTTACAGGAGCGACCTGGGAGCACAAGGAGGTGAAGTGACTTGCTCAGGGTCACACAGTATGAAAGTGGAAGCTGTGGGATTCAAACCCAGGTCTGGTCTGTTGGATGTCACCAGATTTACAGCTCAGAGCCTTAGACCACTGTGCTATACTGCCTACTTACAGGTGCATTGATTGCAGAGTCATGTGCCACTGTGTGACATGGTATTCTCTGGTGAAAGCTTGCTCCTAATAATCAAGCTGGCTAAATTTGGTGGTTGTTTAAAATATAGTAGTGGTAGTTCCTTAAAAATACAATTAGAGGTTTCATCCTCACTAAATATTGGGTGATGGTCTTTAATAATCTTACGCAGAAGTTCAAAGTCTGAATGATATGTGACTACTAAGGGTATTCTGTCTGTAGCTGTCTTTTCTTTATATTATTGAAGTAGTTTTCTTGGTACTTGCATTGCACTTTCTGTTATTCTGCCAATTTCTCTGGAAGAGTGTCCCTGCTCAATAAAGGTGTTTTTCAACCTAGCCAAATGTGTATCTCTGTCATCCTCATTTGAACAAATATGGTGACATCAAGTGCTTGACTGTACATGACAGATTTTTTGTGTGGTTTTGTTGTTTACTTTTCTTGTGTAGGTATCTCTGTGTGTCTGTTGGCTTCCTGTAAATACATGTATGTAGGTTACATCCTTAATGGTGACTGTGGTGTCCAGAAAATTAACATTGGTGGTATAATACTCCATGGCAACTTTTCTGGTAGGGTGGAGATTATTAAGATTGTGATGAAAATCTTCAAGTGCATCTGTTCCTCTGTCCAGATGATAAACAAATAATCAATGTAACGGAAATAAGCTAGTGGTGTATGGGGACAGTGCCTTAAAAATCCTCCTCCATGTCTGCCATAAATAGGTTAGTATACTGTGGAGCCATCTTGGTGCCCATTGCTGTTCTCATAGTTTGAACATAATGTTTACCATTGAAGTTGAAGTTGTTATGTGTCAAAATGAATTCCATAAGTGCCCCCACAACTTCAGGGTTGATGTTTTGTTTTGGTCCATTCTCCTGTATGTATTTAAGGCATGCTGTAATGTCATCCATGTGTGGAATATTAGTGTAGAGGGATGTTACTTCCACTTTCACTAAAATGGTATCAGTGGTAAATCCTTATAACCAGAAAGTTATAGGAAGTTGTTAAACATGAGTAATTATGAGTAAGTGTGAATTTTGAGGCCATCATAGGAAAGGGATATGACTATCATCAATGTCTGTGCCAGTGGATAGAAAGAATTCCACATACCCTTGGAATGTGGCATGCTAGTGTAGAGGCTACTTACAGTACATCAATAGTAAGCCATATGTAATCTGACCTCCAAATGAACCCATCTAATTTATTTAATTAGTCCATAATGCCCCAGATGTGTGTTGTCAGACCCTGCACAATTACCTGTACAAACTGATCAAGGAAAATTGAAAGATTCTCAGTAAGGGATCCACACCTAAAGCAATACGTCTCACGAGGTGAATTTTTCTGATCCTTATGCAGTTGGACAGGATCTAAAATGCTGCAGTTATGGGGAACCCAGTTCTTAAAAATCTTGCCTTCTCTGGTGTTAACCAACCTAGTTAAACTTTTATCCAACATATCAGACAACTGTACTTGGAAGATACTAGTGGGGTTTGCATGTAGTCTTTCATAATTTTATGCCATATTTAACAGATCATACACTGTTTTTAAATATTGTTTCTTTCAGTAAAACAATTTTTCACCCTTATCTGATGGTTTGCTTTAATTTATTTGATTATTTGCAGTTCTTGTAATGCTGATCTTTCAGACAGATTTAGGCTAAATGTCATACCGGATGTTAATCAATCAATCAATCAATCAATTAATCAATCAATCAAATCTCTATTTATACAGGCGGTCACCATTGAGCAGAGCTCTTTTCAAGGTGGACCTGTTTGAAACATGGATACAGGTTATGCAAACAACATACATTAGTTACAGTATACAATATGGGCAATACCCAACACTGGGTTTATATACAAATATACAAGGTTTGGGATACTAGGTAGGTCTGGCTAGTAAGAAATAATAGCAACAACATTCGAGAACTAAAGACCTCATGTATGCTTAAGGCTGAGCAGCTGGCTGGTGCTAGGAGGCAAGGAGAATTTCAGAGCAGCATATATGGATTATATACCCCAGGTGTACTAGAAGCTGTGGCTATCTGGGAGAAGTACAGCTGTAGTTTAGAGTGGCTGTGATCATGGTTCAGACCTGGCAGTTAGTCACAGGAGGTTTAGGATGAACTGCTTAATGATGGTGATGTGAATCTGTAATCAACGTAAGAGGAATTTGTCTACCTCCTGATTTAGAAGTTTCTCAAATGCCCCACTTGCTGCATTGGTGCACATTGATGGATAAATGTGTACTTCAGTTTAAATTCTGCCTGCCTATTAGATGTGTTCATCTTTGTTGTTTCAAGATTCACATCACCATAATTAACAGTTCATCAAAGTCCACATAATCAATAAGATTTTCTATGTAGAAACTGTTTCCAAGTTCTTTGAGTCCTAGGTGCTATTATAAGAAAGTGGATCAAATGGAGAGCTTGAAAGGCTTGTTAAATGCTGTATAGGAGTAATTGTATTTGTAGTCAATCGCAGCCAATTATTTATTTATTTAACTTTTGTTGACCAGGTAGGTACACTAGACAATCTGTATGCCTATTTTCAGGTATGACCGGGAGAGTACAATGAAAATACAGGTTCAAACAAGGTACATAACAACAAGAGGGGCAATGAACAGAGTTACAAGAAAGCAAGATAAACATAGATAGTCTACAATGAGCAGTAATAGGTAAAATATACATATACATACAGAAGAAATAGATTAACACATTCAATGGTAATTACATTACACTAGTGACCCTATTTACTAAGGCCACTTAATTAATAAGCAGATGGTGGTCAATCACATGCAACCCAGAGTTAAAAACAGTAGGCAGTGGGTCAGATGGGACCAATTTGGAGACCTGGTTAGGGTGGTGTGGGACACCCACACACTGAGAAAAGTTTCAAGTGCTCCCATATGGAATTCCGGAGACACAGTTGGGAGGGGAGGAATGTACATGGTCAGGAAGGAGTTCCATAGCCTTGGAGCACATGTAGCAAAGTCCCTATCCCCATTAGGGTTCGAGATATGGAATTTTGAGCACTGCCAAATCCTGAGACCTGAGGGAGTAGGAGGAGGATACAGCAGGCATGAGAAGCTGTGCAAGCCCCGGTGGTGTGCTAGTTCTGAGCACCTTTCCTATGAAACAGCCCAACCTGTATTTCAAGTGATTGGCCTGGGAAAGCCAGCTCAGTTTGTCATATAGTTTACAATGGTGAGTGAGACGTGGTACAGACAGGGCAAAGTGACAGATGTTGTTATAGGTTGTGTTCCACCTGGCAAGTAGACCTTGGAGGTGCCAATGATCAGGAGAAGGCCATAGCTTAGTGAAGGAGCAGCACACCTCTGGCCAGTGCCAAGTGAGCTGCAGGCGTCACATTTTCTTTGCCCTGTAGGCAAGATCCAGTTTGCAGTTTATGGTTCTGCAAACATTTAGGATGTGACTCCCAGGTCGAGTTGGGGTCAGTGTAACCCCAAGGTATTTTATTGAAACTGTGGTTAGGAGGAGAGCCATCCACACCACTACACATAGAGGGACAGGGAGGCCTTGATCTTGGCTGCTGACCCAAAGAGCATGGCCTGTGTTTTTCAGATTAAGGACCAGTTTGTGGGATGTTACCCAGGCTTGAGTATTCTTAAAGGTCTCACTCAGCTGAAGGTTAAGAACCCTCAATGTCTCGGAATGTGCAAGGATGACAAGATCATCTGCATAAAGGGTGACACTACAGTTGGAAGCAGCAGCAGGAGGCTGTTAACAAATGCAGAAAAGAGAAGGGGCCCCAAAACTGATCCCTGTGGGACACCAGAGGTCACGGTTCCTGTTCTGTTTCTATGGGTGTGGTAGATATAGTTTGTGCTGGTTTTCCTCCTGCATTTGAAATTCATGGAAACCCATGTTAGATGGTACTGTATGGTTCCTCTCTTTGGATTGAAAACACTCTATTTCAACTTTCTTATGAATTTATATGTAACCCATCCCCACCAATCTGGGACTTACCTTGGGTGTCTTTCTGGGCTCCATCAATGCCCACTGCCAGGAAGACATCCTGCATTGATAGTAAATCCATGGTTATTTGCTGCATCATGTTGATTTGCATGAGGTGCCATGATATGCCTCCACGCCTGTCTCTTTAAGACTATAGATAGTGTGTGTATAGTAAATGGTCTGGGCTGGGTCTGAGTGTTTCAAAACTTGTGACTAACCAGGCACCACTTTAATTTGCTCTACTCTGCTGTCAATAGTGAAGCAGTGGGAGCCCTAAATATTACTGTAAATATTTACTTCTAACTTGCTGTTATATTTAAATTAGAGTGTTTGTTTTAACCTTTCTTCTTGCAGTTTAATTATCAAATGGAAGACACTATGTTTGATCTGGGACTTCCAGAATTTGGATTAATGGGACACAGGGGACCTCAAAGGGTCCTTAGTTCAAGTGCCTTGTGGGAAGGAAAACTGTAGTTCTTGTAGTTTTACAGGCTGGTGCCTAAACTGGCTAATGGGAGCACCAAAACTGTGACTGAGAGCACCCTAGCCAACCGGATTGCTAGAAAACCTGACCAGTTTAAAACTGAAAGGAGACAAAGGGTTCAGTTGGAGTTAGAGTTTGGAGAGTGAGCTGCTTGAGCTTTTGAGCGGCTGTTCTAAGGAAGGAGCCAGGAGAATCAATGGTGAAAGGTCTGACTTGCCTTCCTGCTACTGTTTTCCAGCATTTGGACTGCCTTATAGCAGTAATTGGACTAATCCAAAAGTGACTTTTAACTATGGCAAGCTCCAAGACATTGAGAAGTGCAGCTTGAGTTATTGGACCCAAAAGAAACTCCTGTGAAATATTCAGCCCAAGAACTGTGGTGAGAGACTGCCTTGTTAAATTAAGAGGTTTGCTCAGTGCATCTACTGCAATTGTGAACCTGCCTGAAACTGAATTGAGAGTTAGAAAAGGTAATGCTGTTCCTGTTAAATGTGCTGAATGTTTATCATGGGTTGAGGCCTGTTTGCCAGTGACCAAATTAGTAGCCAGCTGGAGGCCTTCACCAGCAAACAAACTGAACTTTGCCAGAAGTGTTTATTTAGTCTTGGACCTATGCAAACCTCATCCCAGGCAAACTATTTCTTCACCAGCGACTGCTTTCTCGGCGAAGACCAGCTTGGGATCCAGCCCTGTGCAGCAAGAAATCACAGGTTGTGGCCTCCTGGAAGGAAAGGCAGTGAAAGGAGGTGCACCGTGCCAGCCCAGCTTCCCCATGCTCTTCAGTGATCAGCAGCAGGCCTTCATATCACCAGGCCAATTCCAACCAACTGGTGCTGTGAGTAAACTCAGGGCAGCTCCTGCAACAATTCTTTTCATTACTTGGTGGTACCATTTGATTGCTTCAGAGTGTTGTAGGGTTACAAAGGACAGGGCCAACCAGCCAGGATTACAAAACCAAAATCTTGTTTGTGCATGTTAACTATGTTTTTCATTTCATCAAGTGCCCCAACAACAACTGCAATGCCGGCCACCCTGGGCACTGATTCTGGCTAGCGGTACAACATCTGGATACCTAGTGTTGTCAGAGTGTTTATTGTGGGACTAAGTGTATGTATCGTAGTAACCTGAATTAAATCAGTAAAGTAACCATTCTTCTAGATCAGGAGTTCTCACACTTTGTCATAGTGATTCTCCCCAAGCCTTGGAAAATCTTGAGCCTCTCTAATACAGAAATAATTTTGGGCCTCCCATAGTTAGAACAACTATCATACTTTGCATATTTCAGGAAGAATACAATGAAGTGCATTTGAGTAGTTGAGTTTATTCTAATTTATTGATGCTTTTATTCTCCCTCTCTACAACCCCGGTCAGCCTATTCACTCCACACTTCCGAGTTTTGGCCCTATTTACCCCTCGTTTGCAATACCTCCATGAGTCAAACTGCTTTCTTTGTCAGTTTAACCTGCTCTTAAACACCTTCTTAGGGACCATTTGCTCCCTCCTGGCCATGCTCCTAGTATCTCTCTGCTTAGCCTTTGCATTTGTGATTTTCTGCAGCCAGTATAATGGGTCAGTTGTTATCTTGTTCCTATTCATTTGTGTTATTTTGCATTTTGTTTTGCATAGTTTCCAAGAATTTTATTTACTCCATTCAGCTTTCCCCATGTCACACAGGAAACAAGTGTTTGTTGAGTATGTTTTCCTGGTAACCATTTTGTACATAAATTTGCATGCCATTATTCTTTCAGTTTGCTGCATCCTTTCACACAAAGTATCCAAAACTTGACATCTAAATATGGCACATTTTAAGGCTTGCTTGAGCATCCTTGGAACAGGTTGGGGCCTGCCATGAGTCTGGCCTCACCATTAGAAAACCCTGCTCTAGATTCATTCACGTTTCCTTAATAAACCTGATTTGCTGTTTCACATTTAAACTGACTAATGAGCATATTCTTAGTTAGTGTACAGTATTGCAAGTGTCTGGTGCATATCATTAATGCTCATTGCTAACTGTGTGTCAACTATTGCAAAGGGTTATCTCTCATTACAAGGTATTTGGTCACTAGGTGGGTCTGTGGGTGGTTATAGCTTCTCAGAGGGCTATACCAGGGTAGGAGATACCCCCACTTCTATTACTGTATGTGGAGGCACCAAAATATTGGACCCAGGCCCTCAGCCTGTTAGGAAAAATACAGGCAGGGGTAGTAACCCTAGAGATAGCGCCACCTAGTGGTTATATATATATATATATATATATATAGCTATGTTTATTTTAAATGAGTCCACTGGTGGTGTGTGGACAATATACATATATATATATATATATATATAGCTATGTTTATTTTAAATGAGTCCACTGGTGGTGTGTGGACAATGGAAATCCCCTTGATAAAATGCATTCTTGCTGCCCTGTAACAGTAATAGCTCTTTGATTTACTATTGCAGGGCTCCTCCAGATGGGTATCTCCCAGTGTTTTGATTTCTGCTTGCCTGCCTCCTCATCTTGTCTTCCTTGGTCACTTTTTGTTTGTTTGTTTTCTTTTCTTTTTATTCTTCTCTAAAAAGTATCCTGGTTGGGGCTGGGGTGAGAAACTGACTGAGGTGTCAGTGCCAGTATCTGATACCACTATTTTGGTAGTAAAGTGCACTGTTGGTTAGGACTGTTGAAAAGGTCTGATATTGGTGTTTCTGGGTTTACTTTTAGAATCTGTTCCATGATCTCCCCTGCTAGGTAAACAATGTTTATGCTCCCAGTTGAAGATTATTCCTCTCGTAATCTCCTGCATCTTGTAAGTAGTTAACTTTTTGCACTTAAAACATTCTTTTTTATATTTTGAGGTGTTATTTATATAAGACTTGTTTAACCCTTCAAAACCCTAGTCTCTCTGATGTTCCCCTATTTCTTTTTGTAGGTCTTCAATTTCTTTCATAAATTGGTCCTGTAAATGTGTGTCCACTTTGATGAGTGTTCTCATCTGTTTGTTTGTACATTCTGAGAGGGTTTCCTCCCAATCTTGTTTGATCTCTAATTCACTTTCTGAGATAACACAAGTAGAATATTTATCAACACAAAGTCCTCTTGGATCAACCTTTTCAAGCTACCTCTAAGAGTTATCTTATTATAAAAGTGGTTCAACTCTGACAGTCACAATTTTTCAAGATCTGCAAAGAAATGTGACAGAAAATTATGAAAGACTACATGCCAACCCAACCAATATCTTCCAAATACAAGTTGTTTGATATGTTGGATTAAAGTTTAACTAAGGGTTGATTAACACCAGAGAGGCAGAATTTTAAGAATTGAGTTCCTATAACTTCAATATTTTACATTGTACCAAAACTGTATAAGGATCAGAAAACTCCACCTGGCAGACCTGCTGTTCCTGGTGTGGACACACTTAAGCAGACTCTCTCAATTTTCCTTGATCATTTGTTTACAGCCAATTGCACAGTATTTGGGATCCCACATCTGGGACACCATGGACCTCTTAAATAAAGTAGATGGGTTCATTTGGAGGTCATATTAGTTATAGCTTACAATTGCTGTAAGTAGCCTCTAAACTATCATCTCACGTTCCAAGGGTATGGAAGCAGTGGAATTTGTTTCTGTCCACTAGCACAGACATTGATGATAATCATGTCTCGATTTACTTACATGTAATTACTTCATGTTTTTCAAGGGTAGTTCTTACAGAAATGTGACACGAGTGGGGCAGCATTTTCACCCTGTTATGACAATGTGTATATGGGCCTCTAAGAGAACAGATTTATATTTAATGAGGAGATGAATCCTTTTTCAACGAGTTGGTATTGGCGATATGGTTTGCGTTGGTGTGGCACACAAGATGAAACTGGTTTATTCATTGATTACATTAATCAAAACAATTTCAATTTAAAATTCACTTATGAAATTGGGACTACATCAAGTAAATTTCTTGGATGATTTGTTTATTTTCACACAGATGCAGTTGTATCCTTGTCTGGCCTCATGAAGGAGTTTGCAGCAAATTTACTGTAACACTATAATAGTGCTCACCCTAGAAAGCTGGTACACTCCATTCCTGGCTGTATCTGCATATTAAGAGAAATTGCATTGAGGAAGACATTCAATTCACAAGCCAAGGAACTAACTCAGAGGTCCACAGAGAGGGGTGCTCTGAAAAAATCCTCTGGGAGGGACTGCGAAAAGTACAGAAAGTTGAAAGAAGGAGCTACTCATGCCCATTACAACTGAATAGAATCAACCTTGTGCATTTATGACTGATTTCAGTCCAATTTTCAACCAAATTGACAACTTAATACATGAATATTGGCCAATTTTGCAGACTAACAAGGACTTAACAACAACACTGGGCCAAAACTATGAGTTTCCTTTAAAAGGGACAATGCCTTGATGACTTACTCTCTTCCAGTCACTTCATCTGAAGTGAAATTCCCAAGTCCACCTGGTTGCCACAATTCTGAAAAGGGTATTACAAGTACAGTTTCTGCAGCATTTTTGTAAATATGCTATGAAGGAACCAATATGTAAATCCAAAGACATCAGTAAGAAAGTTGAAATGTCAGTTTGTGACATGCAACTCTTCTTTGTGGTTTATATAGCATATGTTGGTAGAACAATATGGTTACTGAAGCAAAAAGTACAAGAACATGTAAGGGGAATCTGTAATGGGAAAGAAAGTTTTCTTTTATTTAGTTATTGATGGGGAATGGAAGACTTGACAAATTCTGCCTATTTTTAGCCTCGTCCCCAGACGAGGGAGATACAGGTGGATGCCAACTGACATTGAACCAGATTAAGCTGTTGGTGGTATTTTTAGTGACTGGGGAAATTTGGCCAGGACACTGGAGAAATTACCTACTTTGTCAGGGGGTGCTATTGGTCCCAAATCTAAGATGGAGTCCCCAGCGACGCGAGGAGAGGAGGCTGTGAGGCAGGCTGGGGAATCTTTCTCCTCCAGCTGATGCAATGTAGAGAACTCCATAGGCATCTCAGAAAAAGAATGTGGCTAATGCCACGTAAGGATGGAAGAGTCTCAAACCGTGAGGAGGCATCAGAGAATCTTACACAGAAATGACCTCAGAGGAATTTAATCTGGTGAATGAGGATATTTCAACTGAGGAGAACAACACATGCGGGTTCATGAACCGTGGAGTTAAGGAAGAGATTGGAGTTAAAATGAAGGCAGGCAAAGATGATGGTTGGCACGGAAAATGAAAGGAAAAGAAGCTGTAGTGTCTGGGAGTAGCACTCATCCTAAAGATGAATGGCCATGTGGACAAATGGCATGAGACCAGATCAGAGAAAGATTTGGGGTGATGTCCCCACCCTCACAAGTACCAGAATGGATGCCTGACTGGGCTCTCCCACAGGCAGTTGGTCTCAGGACTCGAGCGTAAGTGGGTTGTTGACCCAACATTTGATAAAATACTGATACACTGCAGTTTTAAACTGGTGGTGAGAGCCCAAAGCACCTGGGCAACACTGAAAATTTTCAGCACTTTTCTGCAAATGCTCTATATATAATACTGTCACTGTGAATGAGGGTAGTGAAATAGAACAAACAGCGATGACAGATGTGTCAAAATATTAGAAAAAATACAGTCACCCAGAATGTAGGCCCTAAATGTATAATGGATGGTGTCCCAGGGAGTAGTAATGTGCCAGATAATGTACACACCAGCACATCTGATCCCCAAGTACGTATGTTACTCAAGCAGTGGTTCACATCATGAAGCAGGTTCAGCACTACTACAGTAAGGCTGATGTCACCAACAAAACCATGCACATCACACCCACACATGAGAAACAGTGTGTGGCAATGCAGCAGTGGCACATAATGCCATCTGCACATGAACACACACAGGCAATCCTTCAGTTTGTTTTTTTGCAGGGCCCCCAAATTATATATATAGATATATATATATATTTATATATAATCAACTCCGCATGGGTGAGGATAGTAAGTGTTAAAGCTGGCTGTGGTACCAGTGATAGCCACACAGTAAGAATGTAAAAAATTCTCGAGCAGGTTTTCAAACTCTGGACTTCCTTCATCTACTGCTGGGTTGGGTGCTCTAGCCACTCCACCATGGGAGCTGCTCAACTGAGCACCTGACCAGCAGTGGTTATATCCACATCCTTTTTGGTATGGAGTGACAGGGGTAGTGATATAGTCATATCGCTCATAAACCCTGTTGCTCTCATACCATATGTGCTACTGACTGTGTGGTTCTTCATATGCAGTTTAGTCCATGCTATACTCACCTGGTACCACTGTAATGCATCCAGCACAAGGAGGGATCAAAAGAACAGAGACAGACACCTAGGTTTTCTGACGATTGACAGATGAACTCCTGTGCCACGACAGCACACGACCTGCTATAAAGGGGGCTGGACTTTCCCCAGACAGAGAATTTGTGGGGAGAAAAACTGATAAATAGTCAAATCAGTTTGTACCAGCAGACATACATGCTTTTATTCACATTTCATGGGAGGAAAATTTCAATACAGCTAATGGTTTTGAATGTTTTTGGATGAAGTACAATCAAAAATTGTTTTTCCCTTGGACTCTCTTTTAGTGATACCCTTACAAAACCAGTAGTTAAACAAATTATAATCATGTTTCAGACTGAAGGTATTCAGGTGGAGGATATCCACCATTGGCTTCAAAAACACTGTGAAGTACTTAGTGCTCCAGAACCTATTATTTACTCAGAGTCCTTCTGGACAGGTGGATGGCACTACAAGGTGAAATTGAGACAAACTGAGACAGGGATGATCCACTTACCAAATAATTTTTCATTGGCAAAGATAGGGGTCTGTGTTTGATGCTGAACAGCCTAAAGCCTGTCACACATGCAGAAATAAAACTAATTTGGCAAGTCCACGTGATAAACTTCATTGCATTTTATGTGGGGAATATGACCACATTAGCACTGCATGCAGGAATGTAGCAAAGTATAATTTGTGAGACAACCATGGACATGTCTTCCAGAACTGCCCTTGGACAGCTGATAACAGGCAGGACAGGGTTGATCAGGATGAATTGATCAGGAAGACACAGCAGAAACTAACTCAGGAACAGGAGGAAGCTGTAGAATTTCATAGACCTGAACGATGGACTGATGGTGGTTCATCACAGTTTGGAGATAAGACAGACCCTATTAGCCACACTGAGAATGGTGCTGGCAACATGCAACAGAATATCTGTTCAGCACAACCTACAGTATTTTCAGAGTCAGAAGAATTAACATCTATGGGAAGCAATTCAAAGGATACCTATAAGACCCCCAGTACAAGTGGAAGAGATGGAGATACCCCAGGCGAGTCTGATCTGGCAACAAAGAAAATGCCATCCCCCATCCGAATGGAAAACTACACAGAGAAGACAGAGTGCCAGACTATAGGCAAATCAAACTTCTGGAGTGACCCTCAAAAATCATTTTGAAGTTTTAACTAGTAATAAAAGTTGAGGTGAAACAGATATAGAAGAATCGGATTCACATACATCCACTAAATCTTTTCCGATATGCAAAAACTGATGGGAAAAATAGAGAAAGAAAAACATATTTAAAGAATGGATGATTGAATGTTAGAACTGATTGAACTTGACCTCCTTGATTTAGTAATGAAAGCCTTACAGTTTGCTGCTCTTAATATCTGTAGTATGCGTAATGGGGCTATGAGAAAGACTATATTTCCCTCCTATGCCAATTAGATGTAGATGTAATGTTTCTGCAGGAAACTTGGATAGCAGATTCCTCGACTGCTTTACAATGTAAAACACCTGGCTGTGGGGACCTCCTACTTGTCCTTCAGGATTGATAGAACAGGTGGGTCGGAATTTTATTTAAGGGACATTTGTTTACATTAAAAAATTAATGGATGTTATTCCAGGCTGTCTTTTGGTAATAGGTGGGACATATGCAGAAAGACAATGTTGCTTTATTATAGTATATGCATATTAGGTGAAATCTGACAAAGTAGATATTTTAGACAGATTCAACATGTTCTTGCCACATCTAGACAGATATTTTTGGTGGGAGATTTTAATTGCCCCATTGACTTAGATACCAAACTGTTGGATGGTAAAAAATATATTGTAATTCATGAGCCTTGGTGAATGGTTTTAAGGTGGCAGGAATTACTGTAGGGATGCATACGAAATCTTGCAGAAAAAGCCACAATCAACATACATCAGAGGTAGATTAAGCACTAGAATTGATTTTTGATTTCTATCCCTAATATTTCAAAATATTCACTTGAGACTGTACCTACTGAATTCTCTGATCATCTGTTGGTAAAACATTGGTGCAAGACACCCCCAGTACAACACTAAACGATGGAGACTTAACACTGCAGTTTTAAAGGATGGGTTGATTCAGATGAGAATTATAGACTGTCTAGATGCCAGAAAATCTGTGTTATGTCTTTATGATACCATAGGAGAATGGAGGAGGATACTAAAATAAACATTCAATCCTGTTTTAGACAATATGGGGCTAAATTACAAAATGAGAAATTTCTTAAGTATTTAACCCTGAGACAACATTTACAATATTTATTCTCCTTAGCAAATACACAACCAGGGATTATTCAGTTCTGACTGCTAATATTAAATTGAAAATGAAACAATATCAATATGAAAGGACAGCCACATTAATGGTTGAATTGGCTTATGAAATAGCAAAACCCTAACTGGAGACCCTGTCTTGCCTGTAAAACTAGGGAGAGAATACCACTATTTGAGCACTAGTGGACAGGGATGGGATATTAAAATGGCCCCAATGAATCTGAGAAATATTATAAAACAATACATTGATTCACTAAATACTCCGTAGTGTGTAGGTAATCAGAGGTGCTGGAGTACTTACCATCCCTAAAGGTAACTTTGCTGGACCTTGATAAACAGATCCTGCAGAAGCCAATTACTAATGAAGAAATAAAGTGTGTGTTAAAAGGATTATGGAAAATATGTCTCCTAGGTGGGATGGCCTCCCGTGTAATTTTATTTAATGTTTAAGGAAGAACTTTTAGATATGTTATTGATTTTATTTCAAGAAATTATGGAAAACATGTGGTGACTGACAGTTTTGCACAGAATTTAAAAATTTCTGCATAAAACTGAGGACAGAACTTTGATACAAAATTGGAGACCGATTTGTTTGCTAAATGCAGACTGGAAAATCTTGGGAAACTGATTCATATCAGGTTATAACAACATTTGATGAGGCTACTACACCAGCACAAACATGTGGGGTTCCAGACAAGAAAATACACAGCAACCTCATTTTATTTTGAGATTGTCATGAATTTTACACAACACATAATATAGATGGGTTCATACTTTCATTGGACCAGAGCAAGGCATTCAATAGGGTGCCACACACATATCTATAACAGGTGTTAACTAACTATGCAATATCAATTTCTTTTATATCATGGATTAAAACTTTATATGACAGAGCAACAGTTGTTCCATTAGCAGGCAGATTAGATATACCCGGTCCAGATCAAGATAAGAGTTCATCAAGGATGCCCATTAAGCCCCTGCTCTATGTTTTGGCCTTAGATCCCTGTATTCGCACATCATACAGAATAAGGCAATAGAAGGATTCATAATGCCAGGGTTTCAATATACCCAAAAATTACAACATATGAGAGGACGTTGTTTTATTCTACACACTAAAGATGGTATCCAGGCAGCAGTGGAGGAATTTAATTGGTTTCAACACATCACAGGAGCTAAACTGAATATGGAGAAAAGTCTAGGAATGGTAGTGGGTGGACAACTACCTGAATGTCACATTGCTGGTATACACATTACAAATAACCCTATCAAGATTTGGGGTATTTATTCTGGTTCAGGGATATGGTGCAAAAGAACTGATTAGCAGCAATACAAAAATGTGAATGTAAGGTAGTGAAATGGAAAACTGGCTCTTATCCAGACAGAAGAGAGTCTTTATAATCAAACAATTCATATAACCTATACTGCTGTATGTTGGCTGGATATATCCATTGCCTGGGGATTTAGAGACACTGGTATACAGTATTTTTCCACATGCAATGGGGATTAGGCTGAACCCATTACAAGGGGGTTCACTTACTTGTCCAAACAAAACTGGGGTGTGGATATACCCAATCATTTTTATACACCTTATTTTGGGCTGGAATGCTGAAAAGTGTCTTTTACCAGGGGTATCTGGAATGGAATGGATGACAGGAATACTACGACCATATTTGGATGCATGGTAAGATGAGCCCTTAAAATTATCCCAAGATTAAAAGTGCCGAGTTTTTGAAATCTACATTAAAGAAACTGTATATTTGGAAAATTAGTAAATCCCAAATGATGACTAATCATAGAAAACAGCTGTATAGGTTAGTGATGCAAAAATGGAATCTTTAGAACCAGAATTTAAATTCTGTGCCCCAGGATATCAGAAATGGGTGATTACACAATTAAGAAATCAAAGAATTCCTGACAGGATGTGGGACAATCTATGGTTGAGCACGATGGCAGGATCAATGTGAGGAGTAACAAGAAGCATAAAGCTGTTGAAGAAAAATCCTGTCCCTACTTAGAATGTCTAGCCCCAGAAGAAATGATCTTGCATTTTATGTTAGACTATGCCTTTACCACAAATTTCTGGAGTTTTTTAGCCACTAGGTGGAAATTACCATGGATAGAGCGAATGTCATACCAACTAATGATCCTGGGAGAATATACAGGAAGATTAGTGAAATATGGCCAGTCAACATTAGGGTGCTACTGATTTGCACAAGGTTTTATTTATGGCAAGCCAGGAGCAGCTACAGTATGTACTACAACAACAATATATGACATACATAATGGTGGGAACTCGGTGTGAAAATGCATATAGGGAAGTTTATAATAAGGCTGTTTCCACATATTCTCAACATAAAGTACAACAATTATGGAAAGGTCTTACAGGATTGTTGATATAAAGGTATGGCTATTAATATGGCAGTTGGCTAATGTTGACTACAGTATTATTATAGCACAGGATAAGAGGAGTGAGGAATGGATTTTAAACATCACAGAAGGAATGCATAGTTGTCTCTAGAAAAATGTATTATTATTACTTAGAGACTTGAAGGGTAATTTTACCTGATAATCAACATGAGTTTCAGCATAATGATAATGTGGGATTGGGTCTCGTAATAGATATCACCAATTTTGAATTAAGGGTGGTGGATTATAGAGAGTGGAGAAACATGAGTGTTCATTTGTAGTGTTTAGGAAAGGAATTAAAATCTGTATTTAGTGGAGGGTCATGGTGTTATATGGGGCTTATGTTTAAAAATCACGTAGACCATATCTCCAAAGCCATCCATGGGAAACTCGAATCCTCTACAGTATAAAGGATCAGATTATCCCGGAAGCTAGGGTTGCCATTGCCGCTAGCGTACTTCTCCCAAAGCTCACCCACGTGGCCCCAGTTCTCCAGGGCATGGCCACAGACGGAGCTAGGCAGGCTGCAGACCTTATACAACAAGATAGTCCACTTCGCCACTCTTTCACACCCGAGTTCACCACTGCGAACCCCAATCAAGGCTCAGCTGGCCATCTTTGGAGCTCCCTCATCTACCCAACCCTCTGCCTTACATTTAAGTTATTGGGTCCCACACCTCCCCTAGCCTTAACGGTCTCATCAGGGTTAAACTAACCCGCTGGAGTCTAAGAACATCTGGCCAAACTCTCCTTGTGGTTCCCAAGACTAGGACCAAAGCCAGGTCCAGGTCCTTTGCGACACAGCCCCTTCCAACTGGAACAACCTCCCCTGGAGGTGCGGGAGGCAGATTCCATCACCTGCTTCCGGACCAAGCTCAAGGCACACCTGCTTGACAGGAGCATATGCCTATGTCACAGGACCTGACCATACATCAAAGGAAGGGAGCACTTCTGTACCAATATATCCCCTTCCAGGAAAGTACCACATGTCTTAGCAACTTCTTGCCTTTACCTTGAGCACTCTCAATCTCCATATGAACTTGGTATGTACAATGTTTTCTTTAAGTCTAACTCTTAAGTTCTTTTGTCTATATGTTCCTCCTCTACCTACCACTTGTAACCCTATGAAGTCTTTTATTGTTAAACAACATTACATTTACCCTATTGTACTGATCTGCTTACCTGTATGTAACTGTCACTCCCGAGTTCGCCCCTGAAAAGGGACCTCCAGGCCCAGTGAGCCTACCCGTCATCAAAATTCAATAAATAAATAAATAAATGTTATGTTTAGTTTTTATTTTTGGTAACGACAGTTGATTTAGGAGATGTTCCTATATTTTTTTACCACTGTATTTTATTTTGACTATTGTATTGAATTATTTTAATAGAAATGCCCTACTCTTTTGAAAGGTGCCATGGAATGTTTAACATCCACCTGAACAGGCAGATGGGACTTCAGTTTAACTCTTATCTGACAGATGGCACTCCAGGAGTGCAGCACCCCCTCATGCTGTACTACAGTGTCAGTACTGGGATTTAACCCAAGTGCCTGGTGTGGGGATAGAAACTACAGCCTTCCGCTCTTCTGGCCTAAGGGGTGAGTGTGCAACCTGCTGAGCCACTGACACTGGTTGGGTAGTGTTCTTGGAGCCCACTACAAATACCATTACAATTCTGACCCTTCAACTCTCAAATTTATAGCCTTGAATATGTCCTCTCCACTGAAGATAAGACAGAGTGAACATCCTGCTCAGAAAAAGACAGCAGATGGATTTTCACAGTAAACACTTCATATCACTGTGGCCTTAATGAAGAATTAGACCTTTGTCTTCTATGAATAGAAAAAATATGTACCATAGTTCAGATTGTGTGTGTGTGTGTGTGTGTGTGTGTGTGTGTGTGTGTGTGTGTGTGTGTATTTATACTGATATTCTTTTTTTTTTCTTCTTGCTTCTTTTCTTTTTTCATTTTACAAGTTGAGTATTACTTAGTTTTCATATGATCTGAATTTTGTGCCAGGAAAAAAGAAACCTCAACCCTATTGGAACTGTTCTTGCTCTGTCTTTACATGTCCAAATCTTTGATCATGATGTGAGACTGTTGGCATTATTTCCTGTTTTCCTCTTCAGTCCTATTAACTGTTAAAATGCAGTTATACTGTGTACACAGGATGTGCCTGCACTTCCTTAGTGACTCAGAACTACCTTTCGGAATCAGGGTAAGTAATGACTATACTACAAAGTGATGGAATTTAATGGATTTTGAAACAGCCTAAAATATTGTTGGGCATAGTACTTTGCTAACTATGGATGTGATAATTTAATCAGTATTTTGATTAAAACCTGTGTTGCAGTCATTGATATGGTTATCTAAGGATGTGATTATCTGAAAAAAAACAGTAATAACATATATTGTGATGAAATATTTAAAACTTTTTTTACCTCAGGGTACTAACTTGATAGCAAAACGTCACCCCCTCCCATTTTTTCTTGTCTAGTTTCCTTGCAAACACTTTTACGTTTGCTTGCACACATATGCAAGAAACATAGTGCCATCATCCGAGTTTTCGGAGGTGTGTCACCCTCTTCCAATTCAGTCAGTGTGTTGACAGGGCGCCCCAGTCCTCCAATGCATGCTGGAGTTGTCTATGACAGCTCCAAAATACAGTGGCGTACAGTTGAAAGGGAGAGCTACGCTTCAGTGAGCAGCGATAAGATATCGCCTGCTCATGTGCAGCTCCCCACACACACACACACACACACACACACATATGCACGCATACTGTGTGTGTGCTGCCCCACGCACACACACACCGTATAGCTGACGAGGTGCCCAATCCCCGTCGGCTGTGCTGTGCTTCCCCAAAGTTTCCACATGCCATGCTGGGTGCCCACCCCAGCGTGGCAGGTTATCGATAGCCGACAGGGTGCCCAATCCCGCCAGCTCCACTGTCCTCCCCCGAGTATTGCGCCACGCTGGGAGCCCACCCCAGCATGGCAACTGATGCTATGACAATGGGGTGCCCAACCCTCGCTGGCTCCATGCCCCCAACCAGCCATCCTTGTGCCACACTGGGCCCACCCAGTGGCAAATGTCCAGCATCTTCATTTTGAAAAAAAGAACCTGTAAAGAAAAACGGTCCCACGCAGTCTCCCTGCCCCCAACCCGCACCCACCCACTGTGCACCCCCCACACCCCCACCCCATACTTACCTCCAGACTCTGGCGCGACGATCTACGTGACCGGGAACACATCTGCACTCTTCAAAGCCGACCGCGAACTGAGGAAATGCCGGTAAGCTGTATAATGGGATAGATAGGGTTTTTTCAACTTTGTTGCATATCTCATGCATTTTTGGAATTTTGCACCAAATTTTCAACATGGGGTTTTGGGACCCTTCTCATGAATGATGTCACTGTCATGGCGTTATTCGGGCCTGAAGGGTGATTTTGCAGTCACTGCGCGAAATCACCTTTTGGGACAGATTAATGAAATGACACTGCCAGCATTCATAAGGTGAGCTCTCAAGCCTATTTTGAAAATTTGTGGAAAATCCAAAAACTGTTTGCTACGAGTGCGTTGCGCAGTTCCTCACGCATTCGTAAGTTTGCGAATTTTCAATATTTTCATCCAGATTTTCAACATTGCCATTTTACCACCTCCTTATGAGCAGTACAGCTGTCATTTTTCACATCTTGCCCAAAATGTGTTTCCGCCCATGTAGTACAAATGGCACAGTCAGTGTGAAATCAATGTATGGAACAAATTAAGAAAATCACAGTGACACTGTTCATGAGCAGGGTCATAAAATGGCTATGTTGAAAATTTGGATGAAAAATTCAAAATGACTGTTTATATGGCGTGTTTACGCAAGTTCCTCACACATGCTATGAAGTTGCAAATTTTCAATATTTTCACTCCAGATTTTCAACATTGCCATTTTACCACACCTCCTTATGAGCAGTACAGCTGTCATTTTTCACTCTTGCCCAAAATGTGTTTCCGCCCATGTAGCGTACAATGGCGCAGTCCGTGTCTTGAAATCAATGTACTGAACAAATTTTTTTTTTTTTTTTGTAATTCAATATGTTTTATTAGGTTTGACTGTGACAATTTAAGTCATAGTAATAACATTATTTTGAAACTTCATTGAGACCTCGAAGATTAGTAGTAAAGAAATTAAACATGAACAATAAGTATCCATTACATAGACATTAAAGCTAAAGAAGGATAACCAAATGATTCTCCCTCCCTTATCTCCTCCCCTCCCCATTCCTGTGGTGCACATTAAACTGCTCGCTAAACATCTCAGGTACCTATAACTGAATGAACCTCAACAGAGGGACTTACACATCTTTTGTTAAAAGTATAGATAACAGTCAAAAAGAATGGAAAAGAAGGGGATAACAAAAAGGACATATTAAATATTAAATGGAGAGGGCCGCAGCTTATCATATTTCCTATTGCCTCCTTAATAGCAAGGCGTCTAACTACCCCATTTCTTCCTAAAGGAAGATAATCGTGATTCACCTGTGCTATTAGGTTCTCCACGCCGGAGAGCAAAGGTTATCTCATGTAACCATTCCGTATAGGTTAATACGGAGTGGTCTTTCCAATGTCTAAGAACTAATTTTTAACTGCCATAGATATCAATGCCATATGATATCTCTTCTCCTTCACTTGTATGTCTAAGTAATCACCTAGAATACAGACCTTAGGGAAAAGAGACCTTGTAAGCCCAATAAGGGATCTAATGAGGTTTCTATTTGAGCCCAGAGAGGGATACTAACGAACAAGACCAAAAAATGTGCAATGGGAGCCCTCCCTTCATCACATCTAAGGCACTTTGTTGAGGTGGCCCTTTCATCCTTGCCAGTCTGATCGAGTATAATAGAAATCATTTAAAATGCAGTATTGTGTAAGCCTATATCTGTCTTGTGTGTGATAAATATATAGACTCTTCCAGATATTCTGCCAGTCGGCATCTCCATCGGGATATAGGTCTTTCCAGATCTTAGGACAGGAGTTAGATGGAATTCCGGAAATCTATATAATAAGCTATACAGCTCCGAGACACTATGCGGTTTATTGACAATCGCAATAACTTGAGAGAAAAATTGGACAAGAGGTGAACTTTTGTTATCTTTCCGAATTTAGTATACAAAAGGTGCCGTAACTGATATACTTTAAAGGCCATTTTGGTTGACCATTGAAATTTATCCAGAATTTCCTTCGTGTCCAGAATATGATTAGGTGAATATGAAGTCTTTTACACTACAGCCCGAGATAGATGGCAACCACTTACCGGGTATCACTGAGTTACCTATACGGAGATTGGGATTTAAACATATAGGTTGGGAGAAGTCCTCTGTTTGGGAAATCCTAAGATGCCTGAATACCTGAAATACCACACGCAGAGAGATACCAAGGGTAGAGAGGGAGTGGGTAGGATATTTTTACCTGACCTATAAAAGAGCATACAGGTCAATGTTGTGAGATTTCATAAGATCTAGTTCCATTTGGAGCCATAATGGTTTATATCCTTGAGAGGTTGAGAATCAGTGATAGATAACCATTTCACATTTACTGAGATGTGAGGCCCAGTAATAGTATAAAAATTAGGAAGCGGAGCCCTCCATATTCTTTGGGTTGGGATAGCTTGTTATAAGATTTCCTGATGGCTTTATTATTCCAAAGGAAAGAGCTTATTCGGAGTGAATACCCTGAAAAGACTGAGGAATCCATAAGTTTAACATATTTAAAGGGTAAAAGATTCTAGGTAACACATTCATTTTAATCGTGTTAATCCTACCCCACAACGACAAAGGTAGCTTAGACCACCTCAGAAGATCTTGCTGGATATTTCACCATAGGTCCTCTAAATTCAGTTTTCTCATCAGTGCTGGACTAAGAGAGATATATATCCCCAGATATTTAATAGAGCAGCGTAGTCCACTTCATTCCAAATTCAAGAAATCTACGCTGCTCATGTGAGATGATTGAGAGGAAAATTTCGGTTTTAGTGATATTAAGCTTATAATTAGAGTATAGACTGAAGGCCTCGATCTTGCTTAAAGCCCCCTCAACACGGAACAGGGTTTGACAGCTGTAAAGTAGATTGTCTGCAAAGACTGAGATTTTAGCCACACTGTTAGCAACAGGGATACCTGATATTAATGGGGATGAATTTAAGGATCTAAGGAGGCTCAAGATACAAATTAAATAAAAGGGGATAAGGGCAACCTTGCCTCGTACCTGAGGTGAGTGGAAAGGAATCTGACAACCCATTACAATACAGCCTCGCTTTGGGAGAGGCATATAAGGCCTGTATTCATGTTATAAATAATGGGGAAAGCCCATGACTTGTAATGTGGCCCATAGAAAAGTCCAGTTAACCCTGTCGAACACCTTTTCTGCATCAAGGAAACTAAAATCATCGGAGATGGGGAGGTCTGGGCCACATTTAGGAGATATTGCAATTTCGATGATGATCAACCGGAGACCTGTTTGCAACAAACCCAATCTGTTCGGGACTAATTAGGGCCCATACTAGCTCAATCCTTTTGGCAAGGATTTTGGCTAAGATCTTAATATCGCAGTTTAATAATGAGATAGGACGACAGCTTGAAGGAGATGTGGAGGTTTGCCTGGCTTGAGAAGAAGGATGATAAGGGCCTCTAAAAGAGTGGGATCCTGAGTACTTCCAGTCAATAAATATTGATACAGATGATGTAGGCTGGGCACTAGGTCTTTAGTGAATAGTTTATAAAAATTCGAGAGAATCCGTCCGGCCCTGGGGACTTATCCGGGCCAAATCATTTATAGCTATCAAAATCTCCTGAGTAGATATAGGGAGATTAATAACGATTGCTGATCCTGTTCCAAAGGCAGCAGAGGGAGAGTTGCAAGATAATTGAGTATTTCGTCCATAGGGAGAAGGGCCTACTTTATTATAAAGTGATGAGAAGTAGGTTCTAAGTACAGAGAGTACATCCTAGGATTAGTTTTGATCTCCCCATTGAGATCCTCAATTGAATTAATCGCCCTGAAGTTTCCAACTTCCTTAATCTCAAAGCTAACAAATGACTAGCTTTTCTCCACATTCTCGTGCTACTTTGCGAGAGTTCTCAAAATAGCAAATTCAGCTTTTCCTGCAATAATGCAGAGTACTGCTTCCTTAAAAATAAAGGGTTTCCAATGTATCCGCTGTAGAGGATACGGACAAGATGTTCTATCATTCTAATCTGAGTGAGAACGGGTTTCGCCGATCTTCTTTTTCGATATTGGAGGCTAGGCGAATAAATTCGCCTCAAGCAGCATTTCAACACACACCATTCTTGGTCTGCCCTAGTTATGGAGCCCTGATTTTCAAGGTAAAAGCACTGGATCATCCCTGATATCCTGGTGCTAATATATTCTTCCTTTAGGAGCTGGTTATTTAATCTCCATATTGGGTCCCTAATAGTATTAGTATCCAGCAATGTGACCATCCAGACTGGGTGGTCTGATACCACCATGGCATCTATACCCGAATTACTTATATTTTGAAGAAGCGAGCTACTACATGGGATATAATCAAGTCTAGTCCACGTATCGTGGACTGTAGAGTGAATGTGAATTCCGGCAACTGGATTCAGTGATCTCCATGGATCACAGAGACCGAGTGTTTCCATAAAATCATGAGTGCCCTTTGGGCTGCTGATGAGGGTGTAAGTGTAGGGTTGGATCTGTCCAGATCCTGCATGGGAGGTAGGTTCCAATCCCTCCGAGTATCACTGGGAGGGATAAGAAGTCTTGTAACTTCCCATTAGAACGGCAAGGAAGGATGGGTCCCCCCAACCGGCCATAAATACTCCCTAGTAGAACCTCTGTATGGTTCAGGATACCCTTCACAAGGATATATCTGCCCATAGGGTCCGAGATGATCATGGTAGATTGGAAGGTTAATGACTGATGGATAAAAATCGCTGTACCCCCAGCCTTGGATGAAGCTCCAGAAGCAAAAACCTGACTAATACCCCTTCTTAGCATACTAACCGCCTCATGTGGAAATAATCGTCTCTTGAACAAAGGAGACCTTCGCTTCCAGGACTCCAGATGTCTTAGTATCTGCATTCTTTTAAAGTGCTGTGGGCCCTCTCACATTCCATGTGACAAACTTAATGTTATTGACTGCCATTAAGTCTCTGTCCATCTAATAAACATGTTCTGGTACCTAGCAATAAATGCACCACAATCCCTTCATTAACCTATAAATATCCTCAAAAGTAAACCAACAATAATAGCCCAAATAAGAAATTAGAAATCAAAGTAGCTTCAAGGTAGAACTTTCCCCTTATTATACCCCACAATAACTGTAGGTCCTCTTGTATCAAATTGACATAAAGATATAGATCCTTTTACTTTTATAATTAACCCTAACAAACTATGTACATCCCAACCCTCCCTCCTCCCATCAAAAAGAATAAGGTGAATGATGTAACTTTCACTATCAGTTTCCAAAGATCCCAGCATCCATCTCCCCATAGAGAAAATTAGCGATGCCCTATAAAGAATTTGGAACGTGAAAATAAACCCATATCGATAACACTAGAGTCTTTCCCAGGATACCCTATACATGATACTAGCTCAAATTCTACCCAAAGTGAAGTGGTAAAATCTCTATGAGGCAGGGTAGGTACAGTCCCCTATTCTCCAGTACGCACGGCCAGACATGCCGGTCCCATTTCGCTCCCACCCCCCACCCCTATGTATCGTGAAGTCTGCTCTGCTGCTGAAAGAGAAAAAAAAAAAGGGGGAAGGGGAAAAGGAGGGGGGGAAGAAGGGGAAAGGAGGAGGGAAGAAAAGGGGAGTGGGAGGGCTTAGGGGCAGGAAGAGAGGGGCTCCAGAGGAGGTGGAAGAGTTAGGGTAAACAGATGGAGCACAGGAGGAATGGTAGGAAATGGATAGGGTAGAATTGAGACATGTTGTTGCACTGTATCCTATTGATGGTTCACTCTTCCATCTTCTTCAAAGTGGAGCTTGGTTGTCCAGTGGAACATTTTAGCCTCCTACATATCCCTAGATAAGGGACTAAATGAGGAACTTAAAACAATTGTGAACTATTAAGGGAACTTGTGGACCACGACTGATGATGATTCCTCTGGGGCGAATAAATGGTACACAAAGCCTTGGTGCGTCATGCCAAAACATCCTCCAGAAACACAGGCTCGTTTTTCAAAGGTGCCCATCCAGGGTCACAGTGGCTCCCTTCTCCGCATACAGCCAAAGCCAGCAGCAACACAATGCCTCCTCGGGAAATCCAATTTGCCCCGGAAGAGACACACCAGAAAAGAAATTCCACCAACAAGTAAGAGCTGGGAGGGCTTTCCAGTTCCAGAAATGTTGTTAGATGATCATTGCTTATTAATTATAGCTACAAACCAAATTACTGTTCATCCTTCCAAATAGAGCCCATAATAGAGACATTAAGATTCAGCAGCTATAATGGCTCATGGGGCTTTAAATAATGATGGTACCAGACGGACAAATCCTCCTGAGCCTGAACCACTGCCTCATAGCTGTGCCACTTGCCGTCGAGTGAAATTTGGAGTCGAGCAGGGTAAGCCATCCTGAATTTAATATTGGCAGCAATTAACTTGGATACTATGGGGTGAAGGCTCTCGCTGCCTCGTCTCCAGTGGAAGGTCTTGTGTAATTGGAGCCTTTCCCTTCCCAAGTGATGGCTTGCAGTTCTTTACTTTCACCAAGATGTGTTGGCGCTCCAAATAATTAAGTAATTTAATAATTATAGGTCTGGGAGGGCTGGAGGCTCAGGCTTTGGCGCAACGACCTATGAGCCCTCTCGATGATGCACTGTGTTATGTGGGAAGGGCCCACTACTTTGGTTAACAGAGCCTGAATAAATGGAATGCAAGATGAACCCTCCTCTCCTCTGGTACACCGTGAATTAATACATTGTTTCGACGCGAACGGCCTTCTAGATCTTCTGCCTTCTGTTGCAATTTGTTTATTAGCTGCTTCATCTTCACTATTTCTGGGTCCGTTTTGTTTCGCCAATTTTGAGTGATGTAGAGCAGGCTTCGTTGTCCAAACTCTTTGTCTCAACATCGAAACTCTCCCGCATATTTTTCAGCTCCAAGGTGAGTTCTGACAGTGCTTCTTTAAGCGGTCGCATCTCCCTAAAAGCGATCCTCTGATAGTGGGTTGGTAGGAGAGAAAATCGAGGCCTGTGTTGTTGAGGAGGGAGGTGTTTGCTGTTTGGCCTTCTTGGCCTGCTTTTCTGGTGAAACCGCGGGTGCGTTTAGGAAGAGCGGTTTCATATCTGCGTCCATTCTGGCGATTTCTAACGTGGATTGCCTGGGATCCCGGCGCCTTCCTCAGTCATTAAATTAACAAATGGGTGCACAAAGTTCGTGGACTGCACTCGTTAATTAAATTAGAGAGCTAAATTAACGGAGGAGGCGAGAGCACTGAAACCACCTCTGCTTTCACGCTAGGCTCATCACGTGATCTCCGTACTGAACAAATTAAGAGAATCACAGTGACACTGTTCATGAGAAGAGGTCTTAAAATGGCTATGTTGAAAATTTGGTGAAAAAATTCTAAAAATGACTGTTTCTGACATCATTCGCGGTTCCTTGCGGCTAAATAAGTTCTTAATTTTCAATATTTTCACCCAGATTTTCAACATTGCCATTTACCACACCTCCTTAAGAGCAGTACAGCTGTCATTTTTCACATCTTGCCCAAAATGTGTTTCTGCTCATATAGCACAATGGCGCAGTTGGTGTGCAAAATCAATGTATGGGACACATTAAGAAAATCACAGTGACACTGTTCATGAGCAGAGGTCTTAAAATGGCTATGTGGAAAATTTGTGTGAAAAATCCTAAAAATGACTGTTTTACAAGCGTGCATTGCTCAGTTCTCCATGCGGCTCGTAAGTTCTGAATTTTCAATATTTTCAATCCAAATTTTCAACATTGCCATTTTACCACACCTCCGTCCTTATGAGCAGTACAGCTGTCATTTGTCACATCTTGGCCAAAACATGTTTCCGCCTCATGTAGCACACACTGGCGCAGTCTGTGTCTGAAATCAATGTATGGGACACATTAAGAAAATCACAGTTACACTTTTCATGAGCAGAGGTCTTAAAATGGCTACATTGAAAATTTGGTGACAAAAGTCCATAAAATGACTGTGTTACGAGTGAACATTGTGCAGTTTCCACGCACCCTCGTAAGTTCATGACTTTGTAATATTTTCAGCCAGATTTTCACCAGTGGCATTTTCCACACTTCCTAAGAACAGTACAGCTGTCATTTTTCACGACATGGCGAAATGTGTTTTCACACTTTCAGCGCAGAGATGCGTGGTCACTGTGGGAAATCATTGTTCGGACAGATAAAGTAAATCACAGTGACACTGTTCATGATCGGAGGTCCAAAATGCCTCTGTTGACAATCTGCTGAAAAATCCCCAAACTAATTACATTATGGGTGTCGTTGTACAGTTTCTATGCATGCTCGTGACTTCACCAGTTTTTAATATTTTTACTACAGATTTACAACATTGCCATTTTTACACCTCCCCATGAACAGTACAGCTGTCATTTTTACATCCTCTTCAGAATGTGTTTGCACCTGTGGTGCTATATCCATAGTCACTGTGCATAAGCAGCTTCCTAACAAACTGATATTGCCACTGTTCATGAGGTGGGGTCAAAAAAAAACATGTTGAAAATTTGGAGTGAAAATACCAACGAATGCCTGAGGTATTACGGTTTCCAACCATAACGCCCAACCCGTAGAGAATGACAGGTATCAGGGATGTGACTTGAGATTCTTGCCTGCAATGCTCATACCATTCCACACCCTGCAGCCAGTGAGAGGCATCGAGGTATGCCTTGTACTCTTTGACCCCAAAGTTCACCCCATTCTCCTATACCACACCCATCTCACCATATTTCCTGAAGGAATGGGTGCGACAAGGGCCAAAGACCCCAAGACACCGTGACACTTGTCAGTGTCTGCAAGGTGGTGTGGTGAAATGGCGTGGCCGCTATGCCTGACTCACCCAAAGGCACACCCCAATGCCTGTCACTCTGCAGGGTGGTGGTGGGGTTGGCTTCAGTTCAATACTTCACTGCCATCCCTATTATGCAGCTCCGTAACTCCTACACTACCAATGCCAATGCCAGCAAGCAAACATTCGGCATTGACAAATGCTATTTTGGAACTGTTTTGCACTTTTGTTATTTATATTTTGAAGATTCTTGATAATTACTGTGACAGCTTTTATTTATCATTGTCACTTTAAATAAGTTTGTGTTTCCACTGTTTGGCTCACCCCTGATGGAGACCTTCCTAATCAAAGTTAGGGGCTGCCATTCTCGTCCTTCATGAGTGCCATTACATTTTGTATGCATTGAACTCTAGAGTGTCCTCGAGTAGTTTTTACTGGTTTTGCCCATCAGAAAAGATCGTTTTTCCCTCTACAATCACACCACTCCTCACCTCCCCAAGGGAAGGGAAAGTGTTTCTCCTACCATCTGTATCATCTGACATTGCTGTGGGACAAGGCAAGCATAATGTGGTTGAGCAACGAACACATTTTGACTGCAGGTTAAGTCCCTATTACCTTTGTGCATAAAATTCCTGAGCAATAAAAAATATTACACATGCAGGCTTAATGGCACTGAGTGGTGATGGACTGCTCTGAAACACTGGTGACCTGGATGCACATCCAAAGCCTAGGACATCTGGAATGGGGGCTGTCAGGGAGGGTAAGGAGCATCCACCTGGACTGTGTACTTCAGGTGGGAAGGAGACATGCACTTCTCTTAGAGCAGCGAGCAGTGGAAAGAAGGGCCATTGCCAGCATAAGTGACTACCTCTTTGATGCAAACGTGGGCATTCTAAAGATTGAAGGGAGGAGGGTGATTTGGGTGAACAAGAGAAAATGTTTGGCCATGTAGTCTTGGGTGATGTTCTCTGTGTGCTCACTCCCTCACATCACCAGACCCTAATTGGTTGTGTGCCTGCTACCCTGCCCTTGTGCCTGGACAAAACAGCGTTGACAGCATGTTTCTCTTTCTCCTCCTGTAGTGCTTTCAGAGAAGGTGGAGCCATGGGGAGGACAGAACCAGCTCTGGTATTGAGGGACATCACTTGGGACAGATGGTCAGCAGCGCTGGAAAGAGCCAGCCTTGTGGGTAGAGGAGGCACAGATGAGAATGTCTGAAGGAGTGTGGTTCCAGGGGATAAGGAAAGTGGTAAAAACATATCATATTGTGCTGAAGCAGAGAGAAAAATGTGTACAGAATCAAAGAAAATTGGTCACCCTGTGAGCTAAATGAAGAGGGTGTGGAAAAGTGATAAAGGCTTCTGGCATGGGGGGCAGATTGAGAAGGTGTGAGAGAGAGAGAGAGAGAGATTCCTATGTTTGCAATCTGCTGTCTAACCTCTGAGAGCACAGTTTAGTAGGTGAACTCAGGTACCTTTGTCCAGTCCTTCAGTCTGATGAGCTGAATCCACCTTCCTCTACACTTGTATCAGGAACTTAGAGGAGGGACTCCAGCCAAAGACATAGTGGAGGGGTGAGTGGGCATGTGGCCAAAAACATCTTCTTTATTATGGGTGGGGTGCTGAACACCACTGGTCCCCATCTGTCACATTTCCTCCTCAGTGAAATAACTCCCCAAAGTTCAACACAACATACTCAGGTTACAAGAAGCAGCAGCCTACCCTACTCAAAATATATACAAAAGTTTACAGTCATAAAATAATCACAATTCATAGAATTCTTAATAACACAATGAGTTAAAAGAAGAAGTGTCAACACAGTTTTCATTGCAGAGGACAATATACTGTACAATATACCATACATTAAACCTAGGGGTGGGAAATCAATTCTAGAAAAAATTTAGCATGCACAAAATTGGTGTCTTTGTGTTCTTAGAACAGAGCTAGAATATTTTCATTGGAAGCTTGATTTCAAGTTCTTTAGGACATTTAGGACATCTCTACCCTGAGAAAATAGTTAACAACCAAGTATTCTTCTTCCATGATGTCATTTCAACCCCAAGATGAAACACAGTGTGAATTAGATATGGTTGACCATGTTGTATTTGTGTAGTATATGGCTTTTCTGTAGGTCAAAAGTGAAAATTTCAGTTTATATACACTAATAAGTGGGACTGATTTACTCCCTACTCTCACCTATCATTTATCTCCCATAGTCATTAATTATATTAAAGACAAATAATTCTGTTGACAGGAGGGTTTAACAGGAGTTATCAAATGGGTCTGCTCAATTCAGACTCATAGATACATAGATACATAGATGTTGTTAGCAGATAAGGGCCTTGTGGCCCATCCAGTCTTCCCTATCCCTCTTTCTAATGCTTAAGGTACCTAGATGCTACAAGCCTCCCTTTTACCCTAGATTGATAATTCCCATATGCCTATCCACACATTCTTGAATCCCTGAAACATGGCCACCCCTACCACTTCCTGGGGAGACTGTTCCATTTCTCCACCACCCTTTCAGTGAAGTAGAATTTCTTAAAATTCCTGTAGGTTTTACACCTTTTAGTCTCATGCTATGCCCCTTGTTCTGCTATTTCTTTTCATGTGAGCGATGCTCGCCTTTGGTACCCGTTGATCCCTTTAGATATTTGAGGTCTCTATCATGTCCTCCTCTCTCTCTCTCTCTCTTTCCTCTAGGGAGCACATGTTTAGAGCTCTGATTCTCTCCTCTTACAACTATGCTGCATCCCCAACACCATTTTGTCACCTCCTCTGTACCGTCTCCATCCTGTCTATGTCTTTTTGGAGATGGGGCCTCCTGAACTAAACCAGTACTCCAAATGAGGCCTTACTAGAGGTTATGCAGCGGTACCACCACTTCCTCCTTCTACTTGTTAGACCCTCCCTATGCACCCTAGCATTCTGTTAGCCTTTCCAACTGCTTTGTTGCACTGTTTAGCCACTTTGAGGTTGTCCTCTATGACTACCCTTAGATCTCTTTCCTATGTGGTGGCCTCCAGTGTTATCCCATGTAGTTCATACTCTGCCTTAGGACTTCCTCTCCCTAGGTGCATAATTTTGCACTTTTTGCATTGAAACCCAACTGCCATTCCTTGGACCAGTTTTCTAGCCTCTTCAGATTCCTCCTAATTTTTCTATATCTTCCTGTGTATCTACCCTGTTACATAGCTTTGTATCATCCACAAACAGGATAACCCTCCCTTCTAGACCCTCTGCAATATCACTTATGAAGACATTAAAGAGCACTGGTCTCAGCACTGATCCCTGGGGTACGCTACTTGTTACCCTTTCCCCTGTGAGCTAACCCCATTTACCACCACTCTTTGTGTTCTGTTACTCAACCAGTTTCTGACCCACGTGACCACCTCTGGCCTCACTCCCAGATTTGCTAGCTTGTGGATTAGTCTCTGTGTAGGACTGTGTCAAAGGCCTTTCTGAAGTCAGATATGCCACACCTACCTCAACTCCTCATTGGTCACGACCCCATCACATGGTACTGCATTAATGTAGCATATACTCCTGCTGAAAAGACATGATAGAGGTGCATCAATCGAAAGCACAACCAGTCGGGGTTAAAAGGTCAGTATGCTAATTACACATCTTCAGGGTCAAAAGGTCACAATGCAAATCAAACAACACAGCAACATTCAAAACAAATCATGCAAATTAATGAAAAACAAAAACTCATGAACTCCCAAGCAACACTGCTCAAGAATCACAAACTGTAAAGGAAATCCATCCAACAACTTCCTTCTCACACATCCAAGCTAAAAAATCTCAGTGCTGCTCACATAGAAAAACGTTTTAAATACCTAATAAAACACAAAATGTTCTGTACTTCAAAAGTGTGATTCTACACAACAGAAAATGCGTACTGTAATTCCATCACTACACCATCAGAAAAACATCTGCAAAAATTGCGCTGTAAGTTAATGAAATACAACATACCTAGAAACAAAGGACAAGTCAAACTATCTGCCTAATTGAATCTCAACTGCCCAGCAGTTCACCAAAAGAGGTCACATGACAGCATTCATTTAAAGATACAGCACCAAATTACAACAGTACTACACTAAAACACTACTATACTGCTAGAAACTAACATTACTAAACATGTTATAAGTGGAATAAGGCAATTTGGGGAATTATGCTATGTTAATGTACCTTGTGGTGGCGAAGTTGCCATTCAGGTTCAAGACTCCAACCCACATTTTGGTACATAACATAGCATAATTCCTCCTCTGTCATGCCTTATTCCTTGCATTACCCTACAAAGCAACTTTTCATAACTTTTGAACTGTACACAATAACTTTGCATGACCTTTGAAATATGCATGACAGCCAGCCTGCCTGGCACAGAGGTAGGTTTACCAATCTCGGTGCCAACAAACTGGGTTTGGGAATGGACTCGGGCAACTGGAGGGCTGGCTGGACAGGGAGAGAAGGATCGAGTGCCCATCAGCCACTCTCCTTCTCTGGGAGGGAGGGTTGCCTTTCCTGCTACTCTACCACCACCTGGGTGACCACAGGCAGCATTGCAGCTGGGACAGCCAGTGGAAAGGAAGGCATAGGCTGGGAGCCAGAGCATCTGCACATCACAATGTGCTCCACCCCTTGGCCCCCATGCCTACATAATCAGGGGATGGCACCAGAAATACGGAAAAAGGACCTTGTGGATGCTGGTGCAGCAGGGGATCCAAGCTCCCAGACACCATAAGCTGACTCTCGGGACCGTCCAGACTGCCTGACACACACTAATGGACTAGAGGGAGACATCCGGGATCTCTCTCCTCTCACCTGGAGGGTAGGCCAAGGCAGCATGGGCAGATCTGGCGGTACCCTGAGAGGTACTGGTGGCAGGCAGAGTGAGCAGAGGATACCCCAGAAGAGACGGCACCTGTGGAGACAGGGCAAAAAAAAAAAGAAATGTTCATAAACAACTTTTACTCATGCACAACAAGGATTTTGAGTGTATGGAAGTTCATACACAACAGCACTTAACCATGTACCACTGTATATAGAGAATACTGGATGGGCAACTATGCACAACCAGTGTGTTCTGCCAGGGGTTCTAATGTCCTCTGACATTGACAGCAAAGCTCAAGAAATCCAGGGATTCAGAACCCCAAGGTCACAGAACACAATAGTTATGCATAAAGTTGCTCATCCTGTATTTTTATAAGTGTACAATATTACATAAAATGTGTGCATTGTGTTTTTGTGAAACTGATCTGTGTAGTCTGTAAGGTTCCAGAATGCTGTGCTACCACAGAAGGTACAATCACATTTCATGACCTTTGAACTGTGGTACAACAGCATTTTGAAAATGATGGATTTCTATATAGAACAATGCTCCACTATACACTATAACAATATTGTGCAGAGGACTAAATGCCAAAGACAGAACCCCAATAAAGTAGAAGATCCTCCCTTTGACCTTTTGTGCACTCTGCTCATACAAAGCTTAAAGAGCCACCAGAGCCAAAATAGACAGACAGGAAAATAATACAAATTTTAAGTAGTAGTCAGGTATAACTTTTTATTTCTAAAGTATTTTCTTTTCCTTTTGCTCATCAAAAAGTCTTCTGCGTGATAATATTGTGCTGGATGTATAAAACAGCTCTTAGTCTGGCAGCTGACATATCTAACTCCACTGTCCCACACTACATCATCAGCATTATGATCTCACTGACAGTAACATCATGGGTGAATGACCTAGCAGTGACTCACTTGCTGTTCCTAAGTAGCAATGATGTCACAGTCAATGAGGTCACAATGATGATGATGTAGTGTGGAGCAGCAGAGCAAGATATGTCGGCTGCCAGTCTGAGAGCTGCTCCACCTATAGAAACATAGATTTTGACGCAGATAAGGACTGCTTGGCCCACCCAGTCTGCCCATTTCCTACCTAATGGATAAGCTACAGATCCTAGTTAACCAGCAGCCTACTTCTTCCTACCCCACCCCTAAATTGCCTTTTGACTGTCCCATGCATGCTTGAATTCCACCACTGTTTTTGGCTCCACAACCTCCTCCGAAACCATCACACCTATTAACATCAGGTAAACAATCTTCTAATTAAACAAAGAAAAGAGGCAGTACTTCCGACATAAAGGGTAATGGTTGGTTGTTGGCTGCTTTTAAAATCTAATATTAGTTTCACATGATACCATAGCTCTTTTATTATGGATTAAGGGAGCACTTCTGATCAATTGAAGAGCTCCTTTCAGCTGTGAATGAGACACTCTTATTCAGTGAGTGTCTTGCAAAGGTACCCTGTAAACAGACTGTTTCAGGGAGAAGTTTTAAAATGTTTAACAAATTGTTGATCAACCTCAATCAATGCTGTGGAGGCCACTTTACAGTTGTAGGAGTGGTCTCACATATTCCTAGAGTATCACAACTACTCACCTTCAGTTTGTGGTTCTCATGTTCTAAAATTGCATGGGAGGCCACTCTTACAACTGTAAGAGTGATCTCTGCTGCAGTATTAACATACACATGTTCACAATGTTTTGTTGTTTTTAGTTTTATCAATGCATAAAGCGTCAAGCTTGAGTTCTGGAAGTTCTAATTTACAAGACTCTTTGAAGATATGACAACCTGATTTAGAACTAGAATGTATCAAGGTTTTCTCCACCTAGTAAAGATGACAGCAGTGGGACCTCAATTGTCCAAAGGCCCATGGCAATCTGCTTCCACACTAGGAGACTGACATCATATCAGCTCTTCAGCCCCATCTCCCAATCATGAAGAGTGGCATATTTTCTTCAAACATCATGCATTGATTTCACTTTAATTTTCATTTTAGTTTTGTTGACTGGGAAGTGAGATCTAGATCTAGGAAATTCCTCCTATTTTGAGCCTTGTCCCTGGCATGGAGTCAGATGTAGAAGATCAATTTCTGTTGGTTAGTGAATGGGAAAATGTGGCCAAGGCATCTAGAAAATTCCCTTTGTTTTGAGAAATACCATGATCTTTAAAACTATACTGCACAACCACCAGAACAGGCAGACAAGACCTTGGTATAATGTTTCATTCAAATGTTGGCACCCTACAACAGCACAGTATCCCTAAACAGCATGCTGGTGTGTCTGTATGGTTGCTTATTACCATGGAGACAGTGCTACCTGCAGAGCTACCAACACCACTTCTTGCATCACCTGATGTTCATTGGAGGTCTCTACTCTACTACTCACCAGGCTTGACTGCTTAGCTTCTAAGAACTGACAGGTTCAGGCTCCTAGGTGGTAAGGATGCAGGCAAATGGGTGGGTTTCCAACACCATTTGTTTTCAGACCTCACTGTGCAAGCAAGCTCAAAACGATTGGGTGGGTTGGGGGCAGCAACCAAAAACTGAGGTTTCTACATCACCAGGGATGCAATGCATGTCTTATGTGTGCCCTGTTCCCAAATTGAGACTCATCACAAAAAATTACCAACTCTAAAGTTTGAAACTGGAGGTTGAACAGGCCCAAGAAGAACTGTAAAGCCTGTGCATACTGGGAGGAAATCTCTTTACAAGTAAGCACTAGTACTAATTAGTAAATGTGCCCAATATTTTCCAATGTACTGCATTTACATAGCCCCTAGGCAAAAGTACAGTGACTACAAGAAGGGGTTAAGTCTATCTGGAAGAAAAAAATAGCTTTGCTACAAATTGAAAGAAAACCCACAAATGTGGGATATTTGCAAATTCTGTAAACCATGTGTTTCTTCTTGCTTTGCCTGCAGTTGGTTGGGCAGCAGCAACACTCACAATGCCCCTCCAAGCGATACTTAAAACATGCCTGCCTTAGCATCTTTGGACACTCCAATTTTTGTTGCAGCCATGTAGTTGCTTCTCCTTCCTCCCTCCTGCCTGTACCTCAGCAGTCACAAGATTGTTCTGTTGCATCCTTCTCCTTCCTTGTCAGTCCCATAACTTTTGTCCTGCTCTGCTTTTGTGTTGTGTGCCTTTCCCTTGCCAGTTTGCCTCTTGCTTTGTTCATTCTCCTGACTCCATTGTCCTCCAGCCTTCTCCCATTGTGGCTGATCGTTGTTGTCATCTTTCTCCTGTTTGCCCATTTGGGCTTTCTAGGGTTTGTTTATTTCTCCACTGCCACTTTTGGCATTCTATATTGTACTTTGTTTCTGTTTTGGCTTCTGCTGCCTTGCCCATTGCTGTCTGCCTGACTATTGTGCCTCTTTCTATGCTTCTGTGTTGGTCCACCTACATATTATCTTGGGATTTGCTTGTCTTGTTTTTGTCTGTATGCTAGCTGATTTTGCCAATCAACTGTACTGTATCATTGATGTTTCTGTTTCAGTGTGTCAGCCTGCCTGACTTCCATTTGCCATTGTTTTCAGCCTAACTGGCTTCTGATCTGAGCCCTGTATGGTTTTCTCTCCTGCCTCACCTCTACATATCGCCTGCATATCTTACCCATTGGACTTTCCTTATCTCCCAGACCATAAGGCCTGACATACTCCGGCTGCTAAAGCCCCTCCTAGTGGGTGGGGATTCTTTCTACCCTGTAGATCAACTGGGCAGCACCCTTGGAATCCACCTCAAGGTCCAGCATCTAGAGGATAGGGTTCTCACCACAGGGCTCTTTAGCCACGTAGATCAACTCGGTGGCACCTTCAGGGGATGAACTGATGAATTCTGGCTTTCTTGAACGTAATCCATCTTCATGGAGGTCTCTTCAGTTGTGCAGATCGACATAACTACAGTTCCAGCAATCCTCCCTGCATTTGTCTAGAAGTCACCTAATCTCTTCTTTTTTCTTCCCTTGGTTTTCATTCATGGACATAGACAGATTTTATGGACAAACATTACTGTCTATGGACATCCATGATCATCCCTGTTCTATCATTGGTCTGTAGCCATACTACAGTAATTCTATCAATGGTTTGTCCATGATTCATGGATAAAATTACCCATGGCTGATGAATGATGAACATGCACAAATGCCTGGAAAGACAAACATTCTCAGTGTGATAAATGCAAGAAAAAGATGCTGATAAAATCAAAAATTTAAATTATTTCTGGTAATACTCATGATTGTCCATGTTCTGACTATGGTTTTCAGTGTCCATGCTTGATAATGGTTTTCATGGTTTGATTCCTAATTAAAATATTAACAAAATGTATGCTACAGTATGTTTTGTGTCTTGATTATATCATGGATGGTACAGTAGTAAAAATTTAAGCATTGTATTGCTTCTGTAGTGCCCTGCATTGTCAATGGCTATTCACAACAACTGGGCATTTATTTATTTATTTGTTCATTCATTTGGTAACTGGGTTGGTGCACTGATCCAAAGACCTTTTTAGGCACTGCCCAGGGCAAGAAACTAGCACAAACAGCATAAAATACAGTGAGAGAAACAGCGTGGATCATACACGAAGCATAACAGGAAGCTAACAGAGAAAATATAATGTAAACAGTACCAGATGTAAAAAAACTGAGCATACCAAGGTATTTAATATTTAGGTAAACAGGGTAAGGTTGCTTCATCATTCAACAATAGGAATAACAATAGTATTCAGGGCGGGAGAGGAGAGCAGAGACCAGAGGGAGAGGGTAAGGGTGGGCTGCAAAGGAGGTGCAGCATGCTAGCAGTCTGTGGGTGGACACAGATCATGGAGGACAGAAAGTGCATTCTTAATAGGAATTTAGATCTAGATGGGGATCAGAGGAATGTAGGGAGGAGAAGGCTCTTAGGCCCATCCTCATAGTTATGTTAGGACATTTTAGTTGGAGGTGGGAAGACTGACATGGATTGCAACAGTAGGTCCTAGGCTGGATAAGAAGGATAGTGGCAAGTGAGGAGGTTTTGCAAGCTATCAGCAACAGTCTGGGCCAGCAGTTGGGAGCACCGTGCTTGTGGAGGGAGCCAGTTTAGGGATGAGTAAAGAGAGCAGTGGTGAGGAGGAGGGCCTAGAGGGCAAGGCAGCATATACGCCGGTTTTAGGTAGCATCCAGGTGGTTCAGGTTGGTAATGGAGGTGAGGCTGCCATAGTCAAGGAGGAGGAGGAGGCTGCCACAGGCAACAGCAAGGCAGGCTTCTGGTGAGATGTGGTCGATCAGGTGATAGCAGAGCCCTGTCTCCTGGTTGATGTGCCTGATCAGTGAGGCAATGTGGTCAGTGTAGGTTAGGGATGAGTCAGGATTACCCCAGATACTTGAAGGTGGAAACAGTGTTAAGGGAGATTCATCTGGGATTTGACAGTGAGAAGGCTGTTGCTGTGGGCAAGGGTGAAGAGTTTCAGTTTGGAAGCGTAAGCATGGCCTTTGTTTTGGCAGCCTTGACCAACAGTTATAGTACACCTCGCTAGAGAAATGGCACAGCCTAAGCTTTAGAATGTTGGGCCTATGAGGATCCCACGCAGCAGCAACTCCACAGTTCAGATGTGCCAATCGAAAGGGAAAATAGCTACCTTTATCTTCTCCCAAGATTTTCAAGGTTTCAAGATTTTCTCTTAGAGCTGCAATTCTGTATGGCAGATCGTGGAGGACAGGGAGCACCTAAATTAAAATTGCCTGTTAAGCTGTAGCTTTCAAATTTACTAACCAGACTTTCCCATTTCTATTTGTGGACTGGAACCACCTTTGCCTTGTTAGGGTGTTTTAATGGTCTCTGTTAAAAAGAAAAAAAAGGTGCCATAGGTAGGTACATTTTGCTTATTTCTGGGGTATTGTAGGGTTTCTGGGGGTTCCCTTGGCTCTGGAGTCGATTGCCCCCCAGCTTCAGGTTTCTGTGTGACTAAATTTTAAATACTCTGTTTTCTGGTATTTTGCCATTGTGTTGCGATCAGAGGGTCTTAGGAGGCTTTTCTACCTCAGCCCTCTGAATGCTTTCTGCATGCAACCATTCAGCTGTGGTGATGGTTGAGTGTGTAGGTCTTCCTAAGTTTATTTTCCGCATTTGGTTTTCATGCACCAGAGGGTGCATGCAATTATATAATCAGCATTAGTGTATGCAATCACCTGTCTCTTATATTGTGCTAACATGTTTGCACGTCATGAGTGAGTGCACACTCACGCTAGCGCACTAACATCACTTAGACATTGTGATGTCAGGCGCATTCCGCTAGTGAGCCGATGCCTAGTCAGATCCAATTAGCTGCACTGATCCCTGCCTGCAGCTTCAGTGGAGAGCTATCAGCCCAGGCAAGCTAATAGGGCTAATTATTTTTCTTTGGTAATTTTTTTTTTGCATTCACAGTTATTGCATTGCAATTACAAACATATTCTTGGCACCATGGCTTATCAGAGCATTAATTATGAAAGGATGTAGGACCTGCAAAAGGTTATGAGGCCCTCCCTCATGGGTTCCTTTTGCCCTCATTATGTTGTTCAGCATCATATTTCCTCTAGTGGTTCCTCCCAGTTGGTCCTCTGAGCTAGAGGAGCACCTCGTTCTTCAGTTGGCAGTGGCAAAGCAGAATTGTGAAAATCACTTTGTTGCTCCTTGGTGAGCTTTTGGGCCCTGATTGTTTGCAGGACATCCCAGCAGACACACTTGACCCCAATCTGGTCCCTCAGGTCAAGGGGCCCACAGGCACATCCAGGTGCATTGCAGCAAGAAAAAGGCTGTGAGGCAGATGTGCAGGCAGACCCCAATCCTGACTACTTAGAAGGTCAGGATGAGGGTTTGGGGATCTTGGGGAAGCTGCTGACCTTAACAAATTGCTCTCTGATGAAAGCGACATCACCTCTGAGGAGGAGGAGGAGGAACAGAAAGGGGAGTGGATGGAGCCCAAGTCAAGTTCTGATTCTTCCCCTGTTTGACAATAAGTCCTTGCCTTCTTACATTCAGTTGCGCTTGTGCAAGAACATCTTGCTACTAACGGCATTTTAGAGGTGTGTCACTGACAAGCCAGTTACAGTTGAAACTGCAATGAGCTTGGCAGTGTAGACCAATTACCAGGCACTCTGGTCATGACAGTAGTTTTTCTTGCTGGCGTGTATGTTCTGTAGTTGAAAGAAATGACCTGCTCCAATGAAGCGCTTCATTTTTCTGTATTATAACTTCAGGCATGCACATCCTACCACTCACTGCTCTCTCCCACTCCTCCTCCTCCAACAACCCTCCAGACTTCTACATTAGCCGCGAGTGTGGCTTTACTTATCGGCGGCTCCTGCTGCCCACTGCTTTCTCTCTCTGGTCCTCGCTAAATGTCTTGTGGGGACTAAGCTGTCGATACTACCACAGTGAGCAGTAGCCACCTTTGAAATATCATATTAAACATAGTAAGTGTCTGTGGCAGCTTGATGCGAGAGGAGATGGAAAGAGTGAGTGAGACACCGGACAAGCAGTCCCACACTGTCCTCTCTCTGTGTGCTAGTTATCAGAATTGTGACAGAAAACAGATAATAAGAACCAAGAGAGACAGTGCAGGACTGCTTGTCCAATGTCTTGTTCACTCTCTCTCTCTCTCTGTCTTATGCTGTCCAGTTCCATCTCACATGTAGAGTGGAAATGCCAGCACATAATGCTGTAGGGTGAAGGCTGGGTGGGTTCGATTCACCGGATCCAAAAGGAAAAAAACAAACAACAAAAGACACAGCTCTCAGCCGTCTCAAGGTTGCCACCAACAAAGGGTGACATTATCCACACATCTGCTTTGGCTCTAACCATCTCATCACCAGGTCTTGACCTCTCCTCACCTGCCTTCTCCTGCTTCTCACTAGCTGCAATTGTAGGCACCCTTTTCTAAGCTTGAGTTAGCAAAGAGGAAAAGTTAAGAAAATCAAAATGGGGCAACCTGTCCATGCAAGTGATCGAACATTGCCGTGGGACACTGCGGCAGCAGTTTGGCAAGCTGATTGTATTATTATTGTCCTTTTAAGTCTGTACAGCATGCAGGCAGGAGGCTTTTCAGTAATTAAGAGTGCAGTTTTTGTTTTCTTTTGCATTTTAAGACAGCAGTCTTACTCCCAAACACACATCCCATCACCCAGTTACCATGTTCCTTTCCATCCTCCAAGATGCACTGATGCTTTGGATACAGCACAGCCCTCCCCTCAGCCCATATCCCTCTTGAACAAAGCCCTTCCCACCTTCAGGAACAAACTACAGAATCCTGAGCAGGATTGATTGAACCCTCATAGCCAGTGCCAAGTGCCTGAGCCCATAGCCAGCATGTCTCACTTGTGAGTGTTGCCAAGTGTCCTACATGCTCCATCTCTGCGCTTGGGACTCTACACCTGGCCTCTTTAGAAAGAGGAAAAAAAGTACAGCAGGTCCTTTTATGTTGGCTTGCACGCACGGACATGCAACATCTTGTGGTAATAGCACATGTCAGAGATGTGTAAGTGCCTTGGCCAATGCAGGGATGCTTTAGTGGGTGCGCCCTCAGCCACCAATCAGTGAGCATGCTGGCAATGACAGCAGCTTCAAAGAGAGCCAAGGAGCTGAAATGAATCTGCCGCTGCAATCATGGACAGTTTCGTCATTGCAGCAGCACTACCCCTCCTCCCTCGCAACCTCGTTGGCTCCTGCAAGCCGCTGAGCACTCTGTCCCAAGCCTTGCTCTACAAGAGCAGCTTGTTTGTTCACTGTGCCTTTCCTGGTGAAACATTTCAATAAATAAATCAGCCCCTGTGCAGCTTTCCACATTGGCAGCTCCTGCCACCTGCCACACACTCCCAGAAAGCTGACATCAGGGTGCCCAATCCCTGAGTCGGCATGTATCCTCTACATTATGGCACACTGGGAGCCCACCCCAGTGTGCACAGATAATTTTTATATATTTATTTTTCACACCGAGATACCCAATCTCGGTGTTGGATGCCCTCAAGCTCACTGTCTTTGCCAATGGGGGTGCCAAATCCCCATCAGCATCATGTTTTCATCCCCCAAGCTCACTTTCTTTGCTGGCAGGGATGCCCAATCCCTGTTGACATCGTGTCCTCCCCAAACTCATATGGCACACTGGGAGCCCACCCAGTGTGCCCCAAAGTTTCTTTGTTTTTTTTTTGAACTTGTAAATTAAGAGAACTGTCCCAGGCATTTTTTAATCTGAAAATTAGAAAATAGCCTTTTGTAGTCTTCCCACAGCCCTTCCCCATTCTCACCCTCCAACTAAGCACCCACCTCCCCGCACCCTTACCCTGTACTTACCCTCTGAGGTCAGCAGACGGATCTTCTGCGGAGTGGGACACATCTGCACTCTTCAAAGCCGACCGGCAAACTGAAGAATCAAAGGTAAGTGTGTACAATGGCTGTCAATGGAGTTTCAACTTATGTTGACATCTCAGCCATTTTTAGGAATTTTGGCCCAGATTTTCAAAATAGTGTGCTTGGGACCCCACCTCGTGAACATGTCAGTGTCATTTTGTTAGTCCTGAAAGGTGATTTCGTGGTTGCTACACAGATCCACCTTTGGGACCAATTAAAGAAATGACAGTGCCACTGTTCATGATGTGTGGTCCCAAAAGCCCATGTTGCAAATTTGGTGAAAAAATTCCACAAAATGATCATGATACGATTGTGCATTGCACAGTTTCTATGCACGCTCATAACTTCACCAATTTTTAATATTTTCACTCCAGATGTTCAACATTGCCATTTTTCACACCTCCTTGTAAACAGTACAGCTGGCATTGTTCACATCCTGCCTGAAATGTGTTTTCACAAATGTTGTGCAGAATGGCACAGTCGCTGTGGAAAATCAACTTTTGGGACAGATTAACAAAATCACAGTGACACTGTTCATGAGGGGTCCCAAAATTCCCATGTTGAAAATGTGGTGAAAAATTCCAACAATTGATTATGCTATAGGCATGGTTGTGCAGTTTCTACATTAACTCATAACTTTCGCCAATTATTCATATTTTCACCCAGATTTTCAACATTGCCATTTTTTCACACCTCCTCATGAAAGTACAACTGTCATTTTTCACATCCTGCCCAACATGTGTTTTCATACGTGTGGCATCAAATCGCATAGTCACTGTGTGAAATCACCTTTCAGGATTGAGTAACGAAATGACAGTGCCACTGTTCATGAAGTGAGGTCCCAAAAGACCATGTTGAACATTAGGAGCAAAAATACCAACAAATGCCAGGGTGTTATGATTTCCAACTGTAACATCCCACCTGTAGAGACTGACAGGCGTCGGGGTGTGACTTGGTTTGTCAGCCGTAATGCTCACAGCATTCCACCCCACCCTGCGGCCATTGACAGGCAAAAGGTTTGCCTTGGGGTCTTCGCCCTAACATTCACCCCATTCTCCTATACTGCACCCATCTCAGCTTATTTCCTTATGGAATGGGGTAAGCATAAGGTCCAAAGACCCCAAGGCACACCGCGACACTTGTTGCTGTCTGCAGGGTGGGGTGAGGTTTAATGGCAACATTATTGCTAGCAACCTAAAGGCACACCCCAATGCCTTTCAGTCTCTGTGGGATGGGGTGGGGTTCACGTTAGTTCAATACTTCACTGCCATTGTATTATGCATCTCTCTAACTCCTGTACTACCAATGCTAATGTCAGCAAGCCAACATTTGGCACTGACAAATGCTTGTTTCTATTTCCTAGACTTCATTTCCAAAGAACAAAACAGTTTTCTTTTTACTTGAAGGGGATGTGAGAACTGTACTCTGTATAAGAATGCTTGGGCATTTATTCTCACCTGTTTTATGTGAAGTATTTGGTGTGAGGAATGTTTGCACAGTAGATAACTAATTGGAGTCCTGCCCCCACACACACACATATTTTCCCAACTGCAGAATTTCTGGACCAGGATCGTCAATCAGCTGTAGTAGTAGTACAAATGACACAGGGTAAGTAAAGAAAGTGGCCAGACTGCTGTCGCTTGCCAGATAGAAAAAAAAGTTCACGTTTTGTCAAGTTGCTTCACTGAGTACTCTCAATGATACTTATCATCATAATTCAGCAGGAAACAAAGCCGTAAGATTACAGCATAGGCTGAATTGGGCTAATACAAAACGTCACTTTTTTCTGTTGGGAGGGCAATAAAACAGTTAAGTATTTGTTTAACCTTCTTTCTGGGAATTCCAGTCCAGAGGCTCATGATACTGGAAGGAAGTGAGGAGGGAGGAGGCTTCTCAGTCTGTTCCCTAGTGTGTTAATTCTGGATGCATTGCTTGTAGGGGCTCTCTGGCTCTGTGACAGAGAAATGCTATTTACTCAGACTGCTCTTTGAAACCTAAATCCTAAGATAAAATAAAGATTTAACAATGAATTGCATTGGATGTCTCTTTAAGTGTTGTAACTCCTTAAAATCATTTACTCTTCATTTCAATGGAAGGGTTAAACATCTCACTGCATCAGTTGTCTTCATCTTTCTTGATGTTCCGATGTTAACACAATATAATTTTAGCTGGCATTCATTTTCTTAAAATGCATATATTAAGTTAGAGAGCTTCTCATCTGACGATGGAGCACTGTTCGACACTCCACAGCAACTGAGTGTTGGACTCACACCTTGTCCAGCTGCACAAACTGAGTTTTGGGGTGGTATACAGGCCACCATCCCAGTCTGAGGAGCTTGACAGAGGATTAGCGGGACAAACCAGAAAGATATGTAGAAAAGGAAGGTGGTCATCGTGGGGGATTTCAACTTGCCGGGGTTGACTGGAGCATTCCGTCACCTCCAGTGCTATGGAGCAAGTGCTCCTGGATGCGATCCAGGAGGGTCTCCTGACGAGGTTGGTCAGTGGACCTACTGGACTAAATAAGACTTTAGATCTGGTATTGCTGAATGGGGAGGCAGTAAGGGAAATAAAAGTGGAGGACCCACTAGCCAACAGTGATCACCAAATGGTGTGGTTTAATGTCACGATGTACAAGGAGCCAGAAAACTCAGTAACCCGGTGGTAAACTTCAGGGGTGGACTTTGGGAGGATGCAGAAAGTATTGAAAGGAAACTGGAGGGCATAAAGCAGGAGATGTACAGAACTGAATTGGAATATTGTTAAATGGGGCTACAGAGGCAACAGAAGCTTGCACCAAGACACAGAGTAAGATGAGCAGAGCAAGAAACCATGCTGGTTGAACAGCAAGGTAGTGGAGGTGGTAAGGGCAAACGAGAGGCGCACTCAGAAGTATAGGAGAATGGAAAAGGAAGGGACAGGGAGGAGTATGCAAGATGGTCCAGGGAGGTGACCAGAACAATGAGAGAAGCCAAGGCCCAGAGGAGCTGAGATTAGTGCAGGAATTAAGGAGGAGAGAAAGAGTTTTTCAGATACATCGGGAAAAGAAGAAGCGCAAGGAGACAATAGTGAGGATAAAAAGGGTGGGGAGTGGATGAAAAAGGGAGGAGCAGGCAGAAGCACTGAATGAATACTTTTGCTCAGTGTTCATGGAAGAAAAGGGGGACCGCTACCACCATAGGCTGGGAGGGTGGAGATGGGGGAGAGGAGGTGACAGATGGAAGGATCGAGGGAGATAAGAGTCCTAGAGGGACTGAAGGCACTGAGGGTAGAATAAGGCACCAGGACTGGATGGTATCCACCCAGGGTGCTGAGGGAGATGGCAGAGGTGTTAGAGGAGTCGCTGGCAGATCTGTACAGCACCTCACTGGAGTCGGATGTGTTACACTGGACTGAAGGATGCCGCTACACAAGAGTGGACCAAGGGACATATCATCTGGTAAGTCTCACCTCCATAGTCGCAAAACTCATGGAAATGATACTAAAGGAAAGAACGGTGCTGTACCTGGAAGACAATGGCTCCAGGATGTGAGGCAGCATGGGTCTGCTTTTATGGAAGTCCTGTCAAACCAACCTGATACAATATTATGACTGGGTGACAGGTGAGCTGGATAAAGGTTATGCAGTGGATGTTCTTTACTTGGACTTCAGCAAGGCCTTGATTCAGTGCCTCATGGGCGGCTTAGGGGAAGCTAACTGGTGTAGGAGTAGGGCAAAAATGACAAACTGGATTACAAACTGGCTGAGTGGGAGGCTGCAACAGGTGGTGGTGGGAGGGCAGCTCTCAACCTGAAGCTGGTGTTGAGCAGGGTGCCACAGGGCTCTGTGCTGGGACTAGTATTATTTGGGCTCTTCATATCAGACATTGCACAGGTGAGCAAGGTAAGTCTGTTCGCAGACAACACCAAAATGGGAGCAGTGGTGGATGGAGAGGAGGGATGGAAGCAGCTGTAGAGGGACCCAAGCAAGCTAGAGGAGTGGTCAGAGAAGTGGCAGCTGGGGTTCAATGCAAAGAAGTGTAAAGTTATGCACTTCAACGCAAAGAACCAAGGAGAGAATACTGACTTGGGGGGTTAAGCTGGGGATCACTGAGAAGAAGAAGGACCTGGGGTAATGGTAACAGAGACCATGAAAAATACTTCCCAGTGCAGGACAGCAGCTACAAAAGTGAACAAAATGCTGGAGTGCATAGCGAGGGGTTTCATCCAGGCGAAGAGAGATGATCTTGCCCTTCTACAGGTCACTGGTAAGGGCCGCACTTGGAATATTGTGTGCAGTTTTGGAGGCCATTCTTGAAGCATGATATAAGGCTACTGGAGCAGGTGCAGAGGAAGGCGATGAAGATGATATGTGGAGTAGAGGGAGAGACTATGAGAACAGGCTGGGAGACCTGAATATGTACACCCTGGAGGACAGAAGGGACAGGAAGACATGATAGAGACATTCAAGTATCTGAGGGAATCAATAAAGATTGGGCAGATGGGGTCTTCAAGTTAAGGAGGGAGGGACACCAGGGGCAAGGGCTAAGAATAGAGGAGAAAGATTTAGGAGGGAAATGAGGAGACACTATTTCATGGAGAGGTAATGACAAAATGGAACACACTACCAGAATGGTGATATCATGTAAATCTGTGAACAGCTTTAAAAGGGCATGGACAGGGAGCAGGGGAGAGTGAGGGTGGGGTAGGTGGGGGCGGCAGTGGGATGACAAAGGGAGGGGTGGGGCAGCTGCAAACTAGGGGTGCTAGCTGCACACTTGAGCAGATGTAGATAGACTGGGGGTCCGTTTCTGCTGGCACATTCGTATGTTTGTATGTTCAAGCAAATAGCAAAACTGCCTAATTTACAGCATGACTTTTAATAGCAGCTTATTTTATTTTATTTTAAATCATTTATGTATTTTGCTTTTGTGACTCATTATTTTTGTTAGTTGACAAACTCATCACAGTCTATTCAGAGAGGCAAAGTTAATGATTTTGTTTGAACAGAAAAACTGTAACAACCACATAGACCCCCCACCCCAACTGAGTGTGTAATCAGTAACACGGTCTTTTGACTTAGGATGGGACATTGTGACATAAAACAGATAATAATAAGTAACAGACAGAGAGGACAGTGCAGGACTACTTTTCCGACTGTCTCTCTCTCTCTCTGTGTCATGCATAGAATGCTTGCCGACAGACACTAGCCGCATGCACTCAGTAGGTGGTGCCAAGTTTCCCTTGCTCTGTCCCGCTGTCCAGATGTCACTGGTCCCTCTGTAGAGCACTGCTTACTACCTACTGCACATTCATGGTTCCTTAATTTGTAGGATTACATGTGGTACCGAGTTCCCTCGCTCTCTCCCATTGCCCACATTGTTGCCCATTCCCTTCGCTGAGCACAGCAAATTCGGATACTGTTTTCAGCCAGATTAGTGTGGATATCCTTCACACTACTTTTACTTTTGATTCAGCTGATGCTGCCTCGCAATACCTCCCAAGTGTACTCCCACAACACCTCGTCAAAATGTGATTGAAAGTTCAATAGGAAAAGATGGCACAAACACTGTTGTTCCATGACTCTCAAAAATGCATACCTCTCTCTGCCTACCCATTGCATTTGTGAGACTCACGGTACAAGTGAATTAATCTACTCCACAGGCATTAAGCCTAACTTCAAGTACTCCATGCCTGGGTGAGAATCGGATATGAGTGTGACAGCAGTTGTCCTGTGGTGTAGGGTTGGTGGTAAGGGAAGAGAACCTAAATCACCTGTAGGGAGAGAGGACATTACCAGCAGAGTGCGAGGCAAGGAGAGAGAGCAGACCACTGCTGTTTCCCATCCTATGACATGTGTGACTGCAAAGACTGCCAGGGTGACAAATGGAGAGACAACAAGGAGTGGAACACAATCCTGAGAGAGACAGGACAGTAGTGCTGCTGTTCAAGGTAGTGATTGAGAAAAAGCTGCAGTGTCCCCCAATAGTGTGGCGTCCTCTGGGTGAGAGAGTGCTGCCAGTGACTGGTAGTGACAATGAGCTCTCTCAGTCTGTCACCCTCGGTTACAGGCATTTTCTGGGGCAACCTGTAAAACAGAAAACCATCCATCGCTGTCTGTTGCACTGTTAGTCTCCCCACCTGACCCTCCCACTCAGCACCCACCACCTCCACCCAAGCCCCTTTCTACCCAGTGCGGGTTCAATGCCATGATCTTCTCCACATGGCAGAGATGCCTTCACTCTTCAACACGGACCATGAACTGAGGAAATCAGGTATGTGGCTCAATGTATTTCAATAGGGATTTGAACTTAATAGCATAACTTGGGTATTTTCAACATTTTGTCCCAAATGTTCAACATGCCTTTTTGAGACACCACCTCATGAACAATGCAAGTGGCGTTAGTTAAATGTGTCCCAAAAGGTCATTTTGCGGTCGCTGATTGAAATCATCTTTTGAGCAGGAGCTGAAATTTTTCTCCACCATTGTTCATGAGGTGGGGTCATAAGAAGGCTGTGTTGAATATTTGGTATAAAAATATAATAAAAAAAAACAACACAGTTATGAGGCTACACTGAAGTTTGCTAATGCAGGCTCATGACTTTGGTAATTTTCAATATTTTGACCCCACATTTTCAACAAAACCATTTCTTCACAGCACCTCATAACTATGACAGCTGCCATTTTCCCCACAGTATATAGTTGAGCTCAAAATAAATTAAAAACACATACTTTGTGTTTCCTTTTTATTTTGCATATTCTTTTACCTCTGCCTCACCATACTCATCCATTCTCTCCTTTGGGCAGCCATTCTCCATTGCTGCTTCCCCAGTCAGCCTCCTGCTGTCCATCACCTCCACTGTCCTGGATGTATTCCTTCACTGGGAGCCCTATCTGCCAGGGGCCATCAGGAGGAGATCGGAGTGCACTTAGAGACCCTTGCATCAATGCTTGGTATGGACATGCAGCATCGGAGGCATCTCAGCTGAGCAGCGTGGAGAGGCGGGATGCCATCATCCAGATGGTATGAGTGTCATTTTCACATTTTCCCTGTTGCCTTCCACTGCACCACCCATGTAGTGCTCCTGGTCTCCACCGGGGCTGCTGCAGAATGAGGCTACCCCACAACCCACCCCAGGAGACGAGCTTTCCTGAGGACCTCAATCCTCTCCTTCTCCTACCAGCCCAGAGCGTCCCAGTCCGTTCTCAAACCTGGGTCGCTAACGTGGCACTCTTGTTTAACAACCTGTATATCCTTTCCTAATGCATTGCTGTTATTGTGGGGTTCAGGTCTTTGCCAAGACTGGCCTTCTGTATGTAATTATAGTCTCACAAGAGTTCCTAACCACCATGCTGCTTAGAACCTCAATGGAGATGGCAGTTTCACTGATCTACAGCAGCAAAACCAGCGATCCTCATAGACTGCATAACCACAGAAATCAGGCCAGGCACTGCAAAGCCTGAACCCTCAATAACAGCAATGCATTAGGAAAAGAATATACAGGTTGTTAGAAAGCACAAACGATATGTTTTAATTTCTTTTGAGCTCAGCTAATTATTGCACTGCCATATTTAAACATCACTATCAAAGACACTCTTATTGACTAAAACTGATTTACTACTGCTGCATTGTATCTCATGCAAGAAAATTCCTTCTTGGAGAACAGAGTAAAATTTCAAAGCTTTGAATCATCAGAGCTTTATGCAATATAATTAGGTGCTTGCTCCAGACATTGTCACTGAATATTACAAATACTTTAAACAGAGAAGGAATACAAGTGAATATATTTTCAGAAAGTAAATGCAAAGCTAATTTCTCAGCTATGCAGTGGGCAGAGTGAAAGGACCGGGCATTTCAAGTGACAAGAAAATGAATTAAAAAGCATTTGTATCTCTGAAATTAACTGCTGAATGAATAAAGGCAAGTGCTGTTCATGTGATGTGACTAAAAGAAATTAAAAACATATACTTTGTGTTTTAACAACCTGTATATTCCTTTTCCTTTTCAAATGCATTGCTGTTACTGCCCATTCAGGACTTTGCAGTGACCAATCTGATTTCTGTAATTATAGTCACCACAGTTCCAAACCACCATGCTAATTAGAACCACAAGGAGGCATCCATTTCACAGATCCACAGCTGCAAGACCAGTGATCTGTTATAGACTGCAAACAAGCTAAATAAGGGGTCATGATTGTGCTCTGTAGTGCTACCTCCCCCAATCCAGGAACACCAATGGAGGTAGCTGTTTCACTGATCCACAGTGGCAAGACCAGGTACAGACCCAGCAATGCTAAGTGGCCTCAGGTGTCATTTTGAAATACCGCCAATCTCAACTGATTGTTGCATGGCTCACTAGCATAGCGCAGCTTCCACCATGTAGCACCTGACGCTCTCACTGCTGCCTCCTTGTTACTCTGAAGCCAGTACCAGTACCAATCATCACTGCAAATACCTACAAGTGAACATTAAGCACTGACAAATGCTTGCTTGATAGCTGAGGCATGTAGATACTTACAGCTCAAGGAGAAACAATCCGTGGAGATGGCGGATGTCAATCAATTCTGTTTGTATCCTCCTCCGCTCCAAAGTGTTTCCCAAGTTTTATTCATTGTGACTAGATTATTGAGCAAGAATGGGCAGGTGTGTATCAGGGCAAGTATCTTCCAAAACAGAAGACTCGGCCTTTTCCATTTTACAGGAAAAACCTCACTGGTGGGAAGCCTCTTCGATGTCGGAGAGGCCGACTATAATTCAAACACACAGCTCTGCCTATCGAAGGCTTTCTGGCCTTAACAGAGTCCAATGACAAATGAGTGGATGTCACGTGCAGGAGGGCCTTTGCCTCTAATGGCAAAAACCTATGTACTTTTATGCCTCCTTTATTGTTACAGAGCCTTAAACTTGTGTGTCATTACTCTGGACAGTTTCATTCCTCCTGATTCAGAAGGAGCAAGCATTTTGCAGTTGTTTGCCATGGCCTCTACTTTTCTAGGTGACTCTACAGTGGAGAATTTGTACATGTCAGCCTGTTTGGCCTACACATTGTATTGGCCATGGTATATGGCTAGGCAGTAGGCCACCGATCAAGCTTCAAATTCTAAGCTTTATAACCTCCCTTTAATGTAGGCTTGTTGTTCTAGTCCAGCCTGGATGCTATTTAAAGGATATTCAGGACAAGAAGGGCCATCTTCCAGTGTCAAAACAACAGCGTAAGACTACCTCTACCCAAAGAGGTCAAGGTAATGGCTGGCTCAGGCAATCTCCAGGGGTTTGTTCCTTTCGGAACTTTGTTAACCAGAAAATACAGAAGCCTACTCAGGTAACAAGAGTTACAATAATAGAGGCTCTGGCTAGGCGTGTACAGGAGGCCCAGCCCAAAGCCTGGTACCTCATAAAGAGGGTAAATGGGCCCATCCTGCCCCTTTGCTTGATGAAAGACTAAAGAAATTTTATTCAAGATGGGCCCAAATAATGTCAGATGTCTGGGTTTTGGAAATCCTAGACTTGGGCTATGCCTTAGAATTTTCAACAATCACCTCAAGGGGATGTTGTCTGCCGTCCTGGGTCTCCAAGGACACTGCAAAGACAGATGGTGTCAGAGTCCATTAACCACTTCATTCAAATTGGGACCATTGTACTAGTCCCACCGTGCAAGCGAGGTCTGGTGTTCTACTCGATCTATTTTGTAGTTCCCAGAAAATCGGGGAGGTTTCAGGCCCATCCTGGATCTGAAGCATCTGAACAGGTTTGTGCACCATACGACCTTCGGATGGACTCCTGAGGTCAATCACCTGAGCTGTGCAGCTGAGGGACTTTCTAGCTTAATAGATCTGATGGATGCCTACCTTCACATTCCCATCCATCAGTCTCATCAGAAGTATCTCAGGTTCTCAATACTGGGCCAACATTTCCAGTACAGGGCACTTTCCTTCAGCCTTACAACAGCCCCAAGGGTCTTCTTAAAGGTGCTGATAGTCCTGGTGGCTCAACCGACAGGAAGGGCATCATGTCTGTCCTTAGTTGGACAACCTGCTTATTCGTGCCAGCGTTGCCTTGGCAAGGTCTGTGCTCAGGACTCTGGAGATGTTTGAGTCCCACGGCTGGGTGGTGAAATGGGAGAAAAGCTCTTTGTAGCCATCTCTGACCTTGGAACACCTGGGGTAGTCTTCAACACAAAGCAAGGAAGGACTTCCTATCAACTTCCTGAAGTGGTATACTGTGAAAGGGCACATGAACAAGGCGCCTTAGGTTTCTACAGAACTTGTGGGCATTGCGATGAGGGTGTTACTCTGCCTATCACTCCCCAATGTGCCCTGGCATGGTGCCATGCCTCAATTTGCCCGATGTCACTCACCTCCTGCTCCCATGTGCCCTGAGTCACTCTGCCCCCGCTCCCCAATGTGCCCAGGTGCAGAGGTGGTTATATTAATGGTGGAAGGGTGCAGGAGGTGCAAAACCCCATGACATAGGTGTGGGGGCAGAGCCCCTCATCAGCCCACACTACATTCCATTGTGCCCTCTGTGTCTGCAGTGTAGTTGCCAGACACTGTCATTACTTGCAGTCTTTTGACTGCGTCTGGCTGTCCCGCACATCATTTGCTTGCGCCCATATGTGTAGGAACCCTGGAAGGAGAATTTCTTAATGGAAGTTCAGCGGCTTAGGATGCAATCATCAGCCTCTGTCCTCAGCCTGCTACGTATCTTGGGCCTCATGGTGGCAGTGATAAATCTAGTCCTGTGGGCTCACTTTCATATGAGACCCCTCAAATGGTATTGCTGATCGCCTCGGATCTGACATCAGATGATTATCAAGCCAGAATCTCCCTCACCCCTCATCTACATTCGCCCTGAACTGGTGAGTGATGTGTGCAGAATCTGAGCAAAGGGGTTCCACTGGAACTTCCCCAGAGTTAATTCTAACAACGGATGAACTTTAACAGGCAAAACTGCATGCAGTGAGACTACCTGCAACAAGGAAAACACCCTTAGTGGGATACAATTAAACCTGTTAACCTGCATAGTTGCAGTCTGATTGAAAAAACATCTTTCTTTTTAACAGGAATATGGCTGAGTAGGATAAATACAACCCTAACTGATGCATTAAACTGGTTTTGCCATGATATATAGATATATATATATATATATATATATATATATATATATATATATATATATATATATATATATATATATTAGAACTGTTATTCTACTTTGAAAACAAAAAAATGATATAATATATATCTTTAATTATCAGTACAGACCAGAAATTAAAAAAAAGTCATGAAGTGAAAAGGAGCATAACAGAAATAAAATAAGTCAAGACAGCTGTATCTTTAAAGCTGATCTTTATACTCAAAGTTGATACCCATCACATCTTCAAATGATGTATACCTCTGTAAAGGACTTACGTGGACCCATCTTAAATGAGGCTAAACTGACAACTGCAACTACTTAACACAGTTTTACAATCTATACCACAAGTCACTGGAATGGTGAACTTCCAGTGACAAATACAAGAAATTCCTTCATGCTTACCGTAATTTCCTTTTTCAGTTAGCTCCAGCATTGTCAATGGGTATCACAACAACTGGGTATAGTGCACCTCTACCAGGAGAATGGCACAGTCCAAGCTTTAGAATGTTGGGCATATGAGGATTCCGGCAGCAGCAACTCCCCAGTCACTACTGATCTCGAGTGCCTAAATAAACTATGTTTCCCTAGTTTATAAATAATTGCTTGTATGTAATGTTCGGCAGAGGTTGTCCATAACCCATGGAATCCATAATTTATCTTTAGTTAATAAAACTGGACTCAAGTTCTTAAAGGCAAACATAGAAGAAAAAAGCATCGGATGGACCATATGAAGGCCTCCTGTTTCTTGTCCAAATAAAACACCTCTCTTCACTGGATTAAGCCGGCTACCCCAGATACAGGAGAAGAACAAACCATTCACTTTAGTTTCTAACTGCAGTGGTAAAGGGTACACAATACTGATAATGAAAAGTAAGTTTTAATCAAATAAACTCTCTTTGCCTTAGCCATTCTCCATTTATTCCAGACATCAACCTTGGCCTGTGCCTGCTGAATTTGGTTTGCCAATTCAGAAGGGCAATGTCTCCTTTCAAAAAGCACCCCAATAATACTGCAGGGGTCAGAACAGATAGAAACACCAATAATCTCAGTCCAATCAGGATGTTCATTGCCAATCAATAAACATTTGCTCTTGTGGAAATTTAACTGAGCAGCCATATATCTAGAAAACAAAGATAATATATGGCCAGCTGTTGTGCAGGAATTAGTGGTCTGCTAAAGGAAGGCATAAATCATCAGCATAAGCAATAGATCAGATTTCAGGATCCTAACTAGAAAAAGAAAGGCCTATAATATTCCTATTCTGGTTCAATCTATGGATTAAGGGATCCAAAGAAAATATGTACAATAAAGGACTAAGGGCAGCCTTGACATAAACCTTTTGTACCTGAATAGATTTACTAATCCAACCATTACAGTAAGATTTAACAGTGGCATGGTCATAGACCAATTGCAGCCAATGAATAAAAGTTGAGGGATACCATAAAGTGTTAAACATTTCCAAGAATAGTCATGGAGAACCCTATCAAAGACCTTGTTTTGATCCAATGCAAAAGAAATCCTGTGAGTTCACCAGACTGACCTCTACTCCAAATTTCACAAACTAAAATTAAATTATTGAAAATAGATCTTCCTGGGATGCTACATGTCTGGGATGACTGTATCAGGTCACTAGCCACCAATGCAATCTATTCAGCCAACAATTTTGAAAAAATCTTGAAATCTGCATTCAACAGTGAAATCGGTATCCAGTTAACAATAGGGACCTATCACCAGATTTGTACAACAAGAAAATGAGGCCTTCCCACATGCTGGGTGACAGTCATTCCTCTTGTAAGATTTTATTGAATAATAATACTAATTCTGGGAGTAAAATAATTGAAATATGGTTGTATAGCTCGTATGGATACCATCAGGACCAGGTGCAGAATCTACTCTCATGGACCTTATAACCCCTGAAGCTCTAAAGTCAGAACAGGCTGAATTAATGAGGCTGTTAGAGAATCAGGTAAACAAGGCAGATCACAGCCCTCCAAACATAAGTCAATACCACTGACATCACCAATAGGAGCCTGAAACATACAGGAAAAATGCTTGTTCAATTCCTCTAAAATGTCTGATCGTTTAGTCAATACGGTACCCTGTTCTGTAGTGAGTAGAGAAATATGTTTTTGTGTATTTGGGAAAGGCCAAATTAAAACAGATTAGTGAAAGCTTGAGACCTTGAGTCCCAAATTTTGTTCTGCCAACAATGATTTATATCTGTCATCCGTTGTTTAACCACAGAGATCTGAGCAAATAAATCCAAATGACATGTCACCTGTTGGAAAAGGAGGGTCTGCAACTCCTTTTGCATAAAAGATACTGGTCAGTTTTGTGTAGGACCATGCACTGCCCTATGATTTTAAAATTAGACTGAATGTCCTGCTTGGTATCCTCCCACCAAATCTGGACATCATTAAACATGAAACAAACTGACTTCCTGGCCTGTAAAAGCCCCTGAAAACCACCATACACCAAATGAGTAGTCAGTAATGTGAGATTCATTCTCAGTACCTCAGATCTCTTCCATTTTCTCAAAATTGGGAACTGTAAGGCTTAAAAGCACATGATCAGAAGAGGTACCGGCACAGTGGTAGATTTAATAATGTCCAAAGTTTGAGAGATGAACCAATAATCAATTCTAGTAGAGAGAACCCTCTAAAATATGTTTTGTGGGAAGACACCCAGGCATATCAAAAGCATCTATCAAGCTACTATTGGTAAGAAGTGTATTGAGACAAGAGACATTGCAAAAACCTTAGATGTCCAAGACCCCTGTCAGTCTTGTACCTGCTGCAATTAAATCACCACCCAAGAGAACATAACTAGAGGTAAACAAATAAGGTTGGTTGGCTTGAAACAAGTCAATCCACGCTTTTTGTCTGTGGTGCATAAACATTAATACATAGGAAAGCAGCTGAATGCAACAAAATATCTAGCAAAATGCTCTACCAGGGACTATATCTACCTGGTGTACAACAGAAATACAGGGTTATTTAGACAAATCCTACACCACTACATTCATCTTCTCCCATAGACCAAAACCAGGCACCAAATAACCATGCTGAGCTAGCAGAAGACACATCTTCTAAGGAATATAACCGAGTGTCTTGCAAAAAAGATATCAGAGGAGACAGAGGACAGGTGTGACATAAGTCACAGCCCTTTTCTGCTCAGATTTGATGCTGTTAGCATTCAGAGAGGCCACAGCAATGTTATACAGCGAGGTAGAATCAGGAATTGCTCATCAGCGTCTTTTTCACCCATGCTCTAGAACCCAATCTTTGAGCCTGGGGTTTGGGGTCCTGGTCTTCCATTGGAAGTTCACCCTCAGAGCCCCATCAATCTGGGAGGAACGAAGGAGGCAGAATCTGACTCAGAGCCCAGGTCACCATCCTCAGCAGGAGACCATCAAATTTATTCTGTGTGGGAAGAGGGTCTGGAAGTGGTGGTGCCACCCCCCCCGCGCCCAGTGCTCCCTACATCTGCCAACCACCTGAAACAGATCAGGAACCACAAGAGGAGGGGGCATATCCTGGGATAGGCCTTCAGGTAGAGACACAGGTACAGAGTCAGATGGGTCAAGGGAAACAGGTGGACCCTGTGGGTCCATCTGAGAGGCAGAGATGGATGGGACCAGCACTGGAACCACAGGACCAGGAAAGGGTTCCCGTGAGGGGAAGGCTGAAGATTAGACTGATGTCTGCTAGCCTGTTTCAAAACAGAATTAATATAATAGTCCTGTATGGCATAATCATTGTTAGAAGTATTATGAGAAGCCCAGGGCAGTCAGTAAATGAGTGACCATCGTCACACAGGCTGCATTTCAGGGGCCTCTACAATGAAACATGGAATGTTCAAAGTCCCACACTGAGCACATTTAACAATATCACATGTGCTGCTCAAATGTCTAGGAGACCCACATTTGTAACAGTGGGGGCTGACCCAGATAAAAAATAAACCCTTTGTCACGACCAATGTAGAAACAGTTTGGGAGATGTTGTAATCCAAGTCATCCTGATGAAGATTCTTTCACCCTCCACCCCCAGTCCAGAAACCTTTGTCATTTAGGATGGGGTTGGGGTTGCCCTGGATTTTACACCATTTTTCCAGCCAGTACAAAATGTCTGTAATATTAACACCCTTGTTGTGGAAGAGGACAGTTATAACTTTAAAAGTTTGTTTAGTGAGGGTATGCGTGAAACGTTTCCCATAAGGGGTTTATTTTCATAGTAGCATATTTGAGCCAGAATCTATCTAGGATGTTAGAAGATCAAAACTAATGTCAAATAACTGTTTCCGACAAATGGATAAGGGCATACACTTGGCAGGGAAAATCCCATAATTGTTTAAGTAAGACTTTTCCCATAAAATCTACTAGGGTATCATCAACAGGCCCCAGAAAATGAAGGCGAACAGCATACCATCATTTTGCCAGTTCAACTGGCTTTTTAAAGGTTAGCATAAGTGGGAGCCTCCATTTGCTCCTGAGCCAGTGGGTTAATATCAACAAGAATAGGAGAGTCCCACCAGTGTCTTCCTGCTGAGAAGGCAGTCAGGGGATAACAGCAGAAAGATCAGCCATGGGATCCATATCAGCAGTAGGTAGGGACAAAAGAAACAGTACCTGTAGAAGCAGGAGATCCATTAGAAGAGGCTCCACGGGTATAGGGTCAACATCAGGTAGAGGAGTACGAGCCGCCAGGGTGGGATCCAAAGCCACAGCCGCAGAGGCTTCAAAAGCTGCCAGTAACATTGTAGAAGATCCAGAAAGCGGCATCATGGGATCAGGAGTCCATGTACCGAAGCGCTACTGGTCCAGCCTGCATCCTGCAAGGCCACATCAGCAGACCAGGAAGATGGGCCCAAGAAATCCACAGGTGGTGAGGCCGCACTTAGTCACCACAAGCACCGGTATGTCAGAGGGACTGGCTGAGGTAATGAAAAGTTTTTACTGTGTGCCAGCATCTGTGAAGGTGATGGAATTCGAGCGCTTGCATTTAGCTTGTTCCTCCTCAGATCTGTGCCGAGCAGCAAAGTATTCCTGTTTAGCCAAGAGAAGCCGGTCTGCTAATTTCAGTAAATTCTCCTCTGAAGAAGCAGCTGGGGCTGTACAGAAAGTCCCAATATGGGCTGCTGGGGAGTTGCGAATCGGGTCTGATCCGAATCCAGTATATCCATATCCAGGGAGGCTCACCACTCAAGACCGATTGCTGGCCGCCACATGGGCGCAATCCAGTCATCTCGGAGCCATCTCCATCGGTGGTACAGAGCTTCCATCTCCAATGGCAGCCATCACAAACTTAGAACTGACGGACAGAGACACAGTGCCCTCTGTCCTGAGAGTAGGGAATTTTATTAGAAAAATATACAATACATCAAGAATATAATATCTCAGGAATATCACAAAAAAAGAACAGGAAAAGTCACAGACGCATTACAAAACTGATGGAAAAATTAGGTTAACAGCCAGAGTAAATAATGCATAAACTATGTAACATAAAAGGTAGGTCATGCTATCCAACAAATATGTCTCCAATAATTAAGTAAAATATGTCTATCATAATAGTCATAATCTATTAACTTTTGTCTAGCTATTGCTTGTTCAATTTGTCTAATTAAAACAAGGGTAGGAATAACAGTATGCTGTAAAGAAAACTGGCATCTAGTTTGCCACATATAATATTTTATACAAAACAAATATCAGTGTCAATGTACTAGAATGATACCTCCCAAAACCCAGAATAATCTCCAAGAACCAGACTTTGATAAGAAATGTGTCATGCAATATTCCATGTCCAATGAGATGCCTGATCTGCCCAAAACTTAACAGCAAATGAACACTGTAAAAGAAATGCTTCTGTGTTTCAACTAGCCCAGTACACTCTGGTCTAATGCACTGCCATTCCACAATGGTTTTATGTTTTAAATTACCCTTAACCTCAAGCTTGCCATGACAGCTAAACCATTGGACATCCCACATTTGTAATGGAATTCTTTTGTCAGTGAGAGTCATAATGCCTGTGGTATCTTAGTAGAGACACATAGTGGAAAATCAAGTTGTACAAAAATACATTCCCATAATTTCAGTATAAAAATATTTTCTAGAAATACCCTGTAGTTGGGCTTTCCTAATTTCCATTCTCACAGTTTCTTAATTACAGATACTGCAAATCCTGGGATGTCCAGTGTTAAGCTGTGAGCTTTGGTATACCCTCCTCCCATTTGCTTATGAATTTTTGAATAAACCACGAGTCCACATATTCCAGGGATGATGATCAGGAGATGCTGGAATTTGAAAAAGACAACATAAAAATGAATGGTAGAACACTAAAGGATTAATCATCCTATGCCAGCCTGAGAAACAGGTAAATAAGTAAAAGCTTGTTTAATGGGGTTCAACCGACTTCCCAAACCATTTGAAAAAAAAACAACTAAATAATCTGGTTTCCAAAGAAATGGGAATGGGAAATACATAAGAAATGTATAAAAAACAGGAAGTAACATTTTTTAATAATCATGACTTCTGTTTCAAAAACCCATGATTTCCATTGCTGGATCTTTTGTTCTCCCACCAGTATCTGCCGCTCCAGTTTTGGTAAGCCATATCCGGTCCCCCAAACTGAATTCCTAAAATCTTGGCTGTAGTAGTAATAGAAATAGGCCCAATAGCTAAGTCAGGAGAAGCACTACCTATTGCAAGGCCCACACATTTGTCATAGTTCAAAATAGTGCCATTTAAAGCTGAGAACGAATCAAATTTCTGTAATGCAACTTGACCAGAGGAAACATCCTTAACCAACAGACAAATATCATCAGCATAAACTGATATTTTTGTGCCGGATAAATAAAAGGGAAGTCAAACCACATATGAGCTGGTCATGAGCAATTTCCTAACAATGGGTCCAGAACAAAGGTAAGTATATAATAGTGGACTGATGGGGCACCCTGTCGAACTCCTTGCCTCAAACTAACCCCTTACCCATTAAATTATTCACAAAAGGGTATAGTGTTGCATTATTATGTAATAGTTTGATATGGCTGATGAATTTCTGGGATATGCAATATTTTGTCAAAACTTGAAACAAAAAGCATGTGAAACCCTATCAAATGCTTTGGACTGATCCAAAGCTAGTACATACCCAGACAATTTGTTTTGATTTCATATTCACAAACATCCCGAAGGAAGAGTATATTTTGATGAATAGATCTCTGGGGTACAGAACAGGTTTGAGCAAGATGAATTACTATCTGTGCAATGGCCTGTAATCTTTTACAAAGAATAGAGGATAAAATCTTATAATCAGTATTAAGGAGGCTTATCGGTCTCCAATTACCTAAATCCATGCTGTCACCTTTTCTGTACAGAAACGTGAGTATTGCAGAATTAAACTTGTCAGCTCCTGTTCCAAATTTCAGGATATCATTATAAAAGAAAGGCAAAAGATCACTAAGACCCTCTTTAAAGGCTTTATAGAACTCATTTGTGATACCATCCTCTCCAGGTGATATTCCAGTTTTCAAAGCATTAATAGTAGAAAGTACTTCTAGCTTAGAAATGGGTGTATCTAAAGTGTTCAGGACAGAAATAGGAACCGTGGGAATAGAAAATGAAAAACATCAATCCATGCAGTAGTTGAATGAAAGGAGTACCAAACATGGACTTCAGATGTTGCTCTAAAAGAGTTAACATTTCACATCAGAAGTTCTGACTTGGCCTGCTGAATCTTTTAAACCTGTCATAATTTTTTCTCTAATTTCTGTTTACAGGCCATGTACGGATCCTTAAAAGGCTGTTGCTGCGTACCAAAGCGCATTCCTGCAAACATAGAAATAGCCCTTTCATATTGATATTGCCTCATATTTTTTAATGTCCTCTAATTGTCTTTGAAAATTAGAGTCTGCTACCTGAGTACTGGAAAGTAATTTATAAAACTGATTCCTAAACTGTAAATATTGTAAATAATCAGAAGTGCTTTTTCGTGTGCCATAATTAATAAAGAAATCTTTTAAAGCAGTTTTTGTGTCAAACCACCAAGAAGACCAGTCATCATACATGTCTACTACTGACCTCCTAGAATGTAGCAGATACTTCAACTGAGTCAGAACAGCCTCATTTCCCAGCAGTTGAGATTTCAGTTTCCATCTCCTCTGTAAAGATGGAAACCTAGGCGGAACATGTCTAAGGCCCAGCTGACAAATTAATACCTTGTGGTCAGAGAATTCTCAAGGGTGAAGAGAAAATTCTGTGCCATCAAATGTTTAGAAATAAAAAATAATCAATCCTAGTAGGGAAAGACACCTCTGATAGGTGTACCCTCCAGTTTTGTGTAAAGACCTATAAGCATCTACAAGGTCTGCAACCGAAACTGTATTATACAATGCATGAGAGTCGCAATAAATTTTCTGTTGTACAGCATCCTTAATTCGCAGGTCTAAACCGCAGTTCATATCACCTCCCAAATGATATGTTTGAAGTAAATAGATAAGGCTTGATCAAATGAAAGAGATCAACCATTGCAGTTTTAATCTGTGGGGCAAAGTGTTAATCAGCCGCAGGGAATATCCCTTATAGATACAATCATGCAAGGCCCTACCAGGCAATAAATCAATGAGCCTGGTAACTTGCACAGTAGTATGACTGAATAGAATCCCCACCCCATCGGCAGCATCTGATCCAAAAGACCAGAAAGAGGACCCTCCACCAAGCCTTTTTGCTTGTGAAACGTCAGTCAAATTAGAAAATCTGGTTTCCTGTAAAAGATATCTGCCTGTAGATTTTTACAATACATCAAACAAATCAGTTTTCCTCTATAATTCTTGATACTACAGCAGTTGAGAGATATCATCTTTAGACAGGCCATTGTGATTTTAAGGTGGCAGCAAGGGTTTGTCATGTTTTCACTTTACCCTTCTTTTCTTAGTGTCTAGGAGGTCTCTGTCTCCTTCCTCCTCCAGTTCCATTTCTGATAGGGCTTCTGGTCTAGAGGAAGCTTAGACCAGAATCCCCTCCAGATCAGCCAGAACCTGGAAAGCATTTTGAACATCACATATAGGTTTATTCCCTTTCAACCTACTAGTAGCCAGTCACCCTTCTGGAATGGGGTGTCTGAAAGTCAGGATCAGAGGAAGGCTACCAGAGGCATGAGGTTTCATCTGTGAGGGCCTGGTGCAGAATCAACACCTGTTCTTGAGAAGCAGTAGGTGTAGTTGTTTGATCCTGTGCTGCAGGACATGGCCTTGGTATTGTTTCCACCCTTGTGATGGATGTGATGTAGAGTCATGTGTAGTTTGTTCCTCTCCTGATATCCTGATCCCTATGTTCTGTGTCATCGGCCGAGGCATCCTGTGCCTGAGGCCTATATCTCTTGAGCCGTGTTTATCAAGTGTTCCTTATCTAGGCCCCCTTGTCAATTTTGTCCTGCCCAAGGACACTGATGGTATGCATGGCCAGTCTCATCACATAAATTACACTTAAAGACATTCCTGCAAACTTCACTACCATGGTCCATTTCCCCACATAGAGCACATTTAACCTTATCACAGGCACTGCTTAAGTGGCGCCTGCTCCCACATTTATAGCAGGGCCTTAGGGTTGCCCAGGATAGAAGCAGACACCCCAGTCTTTCCCTAGGAAAACTATTAGGGATGAAGAATATCATTCTCAATAATATGTAATTTAACTTTAAAGTGCCAAGCCCTGTCCAGATTCCCTCAGTATCAATAATGGGCTCGGAAGGCCCTAAGACAGTACATTTCTCTAACCACTGAATATCACCACATTTACCTCTTCATTACGAAACATTACATTGACATTTTTAAATAAAGGCTTTTTGATTGGTATTGCCCAGAAAGGGAGCCATAAAGGTGATGTTTTACAACACTCATATTTATGCCAAAACCTGTCAAGGCCTGAAAATGTTAAAACTAATGTCAAAGGTGTCCTCTCCCATATATTAATTAAGGCATAGATGTCCGAGGCCAAAAATTCATGGAGACTTTCAAGAGTTTTTGCCACAAAAGCTCTATCAGGGTGCTCAGGCAAACCTCCATGTTATCTAAGTCTGACGGCATTCCACCCACGAGCCTGCTCCAGCTTGTTATTTCTGAAAAGGTCTGAGAATCTAAGGCCTTGTCTGGTATCCCCCTGTGGGGAATGAGGCGGAGATGTCCGTGGAGGGGCCTCAGAAGCTGTAATAGCTGCATAGTCTAGTGCCCCAGTTTGAAAAGTGTGACCAATATGTGAATTTGAGGGTTAAGAAAAGTTTGCTGACCTGAAGCGGATGCCTGTTGTTGTTCTGTCTCAGAGTGACAGTCCAATGGTGCTGGGGAAGAAAACAAAATCCATTCTGGTCTGGGACCCAGTGACCGCCAGCTTGCTGCATTCATCCTGCTTGAGACAGCACTGTTTCTTTTGTCCAAGGCTCCTGTTTGTCCCGATTAGAGATGTGCACTTCGAGCCGGCAGAGATCTCGGCAGTATGCTTACTCTCATTCCTGTCGCCAGCTGTGCAGAAGACGCCGCCCATGTCAGAGGCTTGGTGTTCCTTTGACAAGCAAACCAGCGGAGAAACCATCGATATATCAGAAGCCCAATCCAGAGATTTGTCTGAGTACGAGAGACACTGTCGGTGGTCAGGTTTTGTCACTGCCCAATTCCATCCGCTGCTCCCGCTGCACGCCTCGAGCATGCAAATCACTGCGCAACCTCTCTTGTTCATGTGGAAACATTCCTCTGACAACTCCATTTCACTCAATTCAGTAACATGCAGAGCTGCAGTCTGCACAACCTTCTCCGTCACCATTCAACACTGTCTGCCATCACTGCATCAGGACAGCATCTCCCTAATAGCTGAGTAGGGAATTTCCGGTGTCCCGGACAAATTTCTCCTATTCACTAAAATACCACCAACAGCTTAATCTGGTTCAATTTCAGTTGCTTACCATCTGTATCCCTCCCCGGACACCCCTGAAAAGGGACTTCTAGGCCCAGTGGGCTTACCGAGTCATCAAAATTCAATAAATAAATAATTACACTATGGTATAGCATTAAACAACTCTTATGCTAGCACCAACAGCAATCATAACATCCATAAGCAGGCCCACACTACAATTGCAACATCCTACATGAGGAATCCATGGGGTACCTATGACATTATATTCATATATAAGACGTATCAGTTGATTTACTAGTTGGACACTATGAGCCAGTGCTGAGTACCATGCCTTCTCTTGATCCTCAGAATACTTCACTCTGTCCTTACTAGGCTACACTCTACTGTACTCCACCCTCCTTTGCCTTGCTCTACCCATGGGACATATCCTGATTCCCTCAGAGGTTGCAACTGGATATGTACACATGACCTTCTGCACTGCTGGTGTGGACTCTAAGAATTAGGCCATCCTAGTGGCTACATCTGTGAGTAACATATAATGACCCTATACCTCCCTGCGCCTTCCATTGCACTCTCACAGGCCAACACCACCTCAGCAGAACACCCTTGCTTATCCAAGGTGTGACCCTGCTCTGACCCGTGTGGAGTGCTACTCCGCACTCTTACCCTCTTTCTACCAGAATCTAACATTCCTAGGATACCCTGTAATTCTATGCCTTCTGTCCCCTACATATGTCACGCACTGCATGTACCCTGCTGTGCTCACTCAGAGGCAAGCCTCCTATTCTGCTCGTTATGTGCTGATGACTCCACTGCATCCATACATTCCTTCTACCCCGAATGTCACCATTTGAGGACTCTTGTTCCCAGGCATTACACACCTGGTCCACTACATAACTGTATAGTGATGTATCCTCCTGGGCCCTATATTCGATGGATGTCACATGCACCTTGAGGGTGACTTGTGTCTTTGTTCCTGTACTCACTGGCACTTGCACCTCCATCACCGCTCTGTACCTACTCAGTGGGCTGTTTCACCTATTGCTATCAAGAGACGTACAATGTAATGCTAGTCCTACTGATTAACTACGGTCCACTTAAACTATATCTAGCTTATCCACATAGGACTACATTATGCACACATGAACATCTGTAGACTCCTATCTAGGTCTCACTGATGTAGAGGTAGGAATATCACCTCCACTCCACATATCCACACCATGTCAGTAACATGGCTGCTAGCACACATACGGGATCACACATACCACCTCCCAGGGTACACTCTGTGATGCTGGTATAGGACAGGCCCTACATAGAGGTGTGGGTGTGTCTTTATAACTGAATACCACTATATGCCTCCTCTATATATTACTGTGACCCAACATCCCCAGTGATGCTAGCATTGTGTTTATGACCCTTGGACTGCTACACCTAGATGCATTTTATATGCATTCTGCCTTCACAACACATCAACAGGTAGAACAACAGGGCTAGAATAACCCTGTCTGTCCTGGGCATCCAGTTGTGTCAATGTAACAGGTTATAATCCCTACATAACGATGGCTACGACCTGCTGAAACAGCATCATGACCAATGCCTATCTGTTTCAGTTAGGAAGCACACCTGGAACCAAACACACTCCCTCCTAGACGTGTGGGCATGAACACAGAGGACAAATACATCACTTTGGTGGTCTGCATGATTCAATCAATGATCATTCCCTTACATTTATCTCCTGGCCTACCAGCTCAATACATTCCCCATAAATCACAACTCTATTGAACACTGCCAGTGCCCTGATAGCCCTGCTGTCCTGAAAGACAGTAGAGCAATTGACTATATGGCTCTATACCACCTTATGGGCATAACTGCACCCACATACATTTATTCCAAGGCCTCCTTTGACTACAGTACACTACTATACACCTCCCACTTCCAGGAGTGTGAGTGGTGGCAGCACCTGCTGTGCAACCATGCAGCTTCTGAACTTGATGAAGGGTATTACACATTCATGGGATGTGTACTATCAGTCCTCTTCCCTGCTTTCATCCACAACTGTAGGAGATTCCGTAACCAATCAATGAGTCAGAGGGTACCTCCATGCCATGACCTCAGTATTCAGAAGAGGAAGTGCCTAGGAGCCACTAACTCCCTGAAAAGCTATCAACCCACTTCTAAACACGCCATCCCATACCAGCACAGTTCAACTGACAGTCACCCAGTGGTAATGCGAACCACAACCAATGGAAGTATACCATGTGTAGACATAAACATGATCTATGGTGCCACTCAAACCTCTCCTGACCAGATTGGACTCTCTTTCACTCCTTCTGTCATTTCACCTTGGACACCCCATCTCTCTCATCACTGTGACCTATAACCATACCCTGTCTATCCCACCGCTCACTAACAGGTGCACTTCCCACTGTGCTAACCTCATTTCAAGATACTGGCTTGGGAACTCCCACCTCACCTCTTTACGCCCTCTCCACCCATCCACCTCCCTCCCACTCCTCAGATCCACTGATTCTAGGACCTTGATGGTCACCCATCATTCTATTTGATTGGCCAGATTGCTGTCTCATCGATTCTCGCACCTCTGGAATTACCTTCCCCCAACATGACACTCCTCCCTCTCCTCCTTGCCTCTGCCTTACACAACCGCTCTCCTCTAGCTGCTCCTGCTTTAACCCTCCTTAAAGTTTCCCTCCCATAGGACTGTTCTCCAGGTCCATACCCTACCCTTATCCTTAATGCACCCTTGCCATTTTTCCTGGCCTCCTGAACCCCACTCCCTCTTCTCTGACCTGTTATCCTCGCTATAGTGTTCCCCTGGCAGGGATCCTAGCTCCTGGAGGTGCTAGTTCTATCATACCTACTCCCATTCATCTACCTTATTCTCTCCTTCTATTCCTCTGTTACGCTCCTGACCCACCCATCCTTTCTCTCCTTATTTGATTTGCCTGGCCACCCCTAGTAGGGTTCTCCACATCCTGGAGGGTTTAAACATATACACTTGTGGTTTCCCTCCTCTCTATTATCCTCCCCTTAAATGTTGCACCTACCTCTTTTCCTGGCAGGGTTCTCTAGCATCCTGAAGGAGCTGACCTAGGCCTAAACTCCCCGACTCCTGAACACCCTCTGTCCCCCATCCTTCTTGCGCTTACCTTGTACCCATTGTAATTTATTTATCCCCTCCCCACATGGCTGTGCCATACTATTTGTTGCTCTGTACTGCTAATCCAGCCCAAACAAGATTGCTCCCATCTACCTCCCTGTCCTCTGCCTAGTACCAGCTACTGTTATTGTTCTATTACCTCTGTATTGTTGCTGCACCATCATCTAGTGGACCCTCTGTTCCCTTCCTCCCTATTTAGCACTTTTACCTGATTAAATTGTCTAATGACTACTGATGCCTAATTGTATCGCTAATCCACAAGTGTGTGGTTGTTATAACTGTTTATCCTCTGTACCTAATTCCCTTGTATGTTTAAACTGAGACTGTAGGTATTTTTAACTAAGACTGTATGTATATCCACATTTTTATGTGTATTCACCATGCTATCCACTGTCCCACCCTCCTGGTCACACCGTGAGACAGGCAGCTTGTTGTTGAGTGTGCTGTCCTGGTGAAACATTTCAATACATAAATAAATACATTACCAACCGTATAGCCTTTCAGTTGTGCATTCTTGCCTACATTCCAGCCAGAACAATGTTTCATGACATTGTACCTGATTTGTTTATGTCAGGCAAGGCATTATGGCTGTAGCTATGCTATCGGTGTATAGAAGTGTTGACTTGGCAGGAAACACATGGCACAGTAACATCCACAAACAATACAGAACTATAGAAAGGGTCAGTGGAGAGGACCACCCAGTATATCATGTCAACTGGGTTTGTGATGCAAGGTGTCACCTTACAATGTACAACCATGTCCTATCCCCCAAAAGGCTGACCTCTTCCACCTACCACCCCTTGGTTCCAAGGGTTCAGGTTGTCTGTGTGCCATGGTTTCTGCCATGCTCCCATATTGTCCTTGATGAGCCCTCCCAGCACACATCAGGTGCACAACACACTGTATAGGGCAACATCTTACACTGGTTCTCACACCCCATCAAATGTAGGCTGTGAGCCCTAGATCCACTGTTTCCACTCATTTTATGACATGTACCCTTTGCACTGTGAACATTCCTTCATGTAATAATAATAATAATAATAATAATAACTTTATTTATTTAGCGCCTTTCAGAAACCAAGGCGCTGTACAAATAGATCATAAAATCAAAATATACAAATAAAATCAACAATACAAAACGATCAATCAGTAAAAGCATTGTTCTATAAAAAGTCTTAAAATCCTGCTTAAAGGATTCCACGGTGGCATATTCTCTCAGCCAGCAGGCAGAGAGTTCCAGAGGGTAGGCCATGAAACCAAAGGCCCTAGCCCCAGAGGACTTCAATATAACCTCGGAACCTCTAGCAACCCCTCGTTGGCTGAACGGAGCTGTCGCAAGGGGCGTGTAAGGACCAGAAGCTCTTCAAGTAATCAGGGCCGAGTGTGCAGGGCTTTGAAGGTCAAAAGACCTACTTTAAAGGTGATCCGCCACTGTATAGGCAGCCAGTGCAGATCGCGCAGCACAGGGGTGATATGTGTCCTTCTAGGTCACCGTTATTAACCTTGCAGCAGCGTTCTGCACTAGCTGCAGCGGCGGATATCAACCCCAGGAAGCCCCAAGTAAAGGGAGTTGCAGTAGTCAAGGCGTAGATGTCATGGAAGGCATGGACCAACACGGGCAAATTGCTGGACGGAACAAGGTGTTTCACCCTGGCAATATTCCTAAGATGGTAAAATGCAGACTTAACGACTACTGACACCTGATGACGGGGTCAGTCCGCCGTCAAGTACCACACCCAGGTTACGTACCCATTCAGAGGAAAGGATCAGATCCCCCAGCAATACGCCAGAGGGCTGACCAGACCCCAACCCACCTGTCCCATGCCCCGGATCCATGACCAAAACCTCAGTCTTACCGCATTCAACTTTAACCAGCTCACATTCATCCAGTCCTGGATTTCAGCGAGGCAGCTATTAAATACTGGGAGAGCACTAACCTGGTCGGGGCAAAAGACAGGTAGAGCTGGGTATCATCGGCATAGCAGTGAAACCTCAGCCCATACATTCTACAATGTCTCTGAGGGCAGCATATACACTGCAAACAACATGGGGAAAGCACCAACCCTCGGGGACACCACAATGCAGAGGAAAGGGTCAGAAGAAAAATCCCTGACACAACTCTCTCATGCTCTCCCAGATAAAGATGAAACCATCTGAGCACTGTACAAGACAGGCCACAGATGGACTCCAGGCGTCGAGCAAAACCCCATGGTCTACAGTGTCAAGGCTGAAGAGAGATCAAGGAGGACCAAGATAGAATGGTTCCTCTGATCTCTCGCCATCAGGAGATCCTTGAGCACCCAACCAGAGCAGTCTCGGTACTATGCCTCTTACTAAAACCAGACTGAGAGGCTCATAGATATTATGGATGGTCAAATGGTCCTCCAGCTGGTTTGCCACTACTTTTCAATAACCTTCCCAATAAAGGGAAGGTTTGAGATCGTCTGTAGTTGGAAAAACATCTGGGTCCAAAGAAGTTTTCTTCAAATGGGGAGTCACCACAGCTTCCTTTAGGGAGCTAGGAAACCACCCAATTCTAGGGAGCACCAGATTATTTGAACCAGAAACGGGCCAACGATCTCAATACAACCCAAAATTAGGGAGGTAGGCCCGGATCTAAACTATAGCATCGAGGGCGATCCCCTGATGATCCGATAATATCACTGAACGTCAGCAGGTCAAAGGAACACCAGGAGACAGAGGGTTTCGTGGCTGAATGCTGACCAAAAGCTTCCCTTAGAGTGTGTTGGATGGATCTCGGATCTGATGTCGGCAACCTTATTCGCAAAGAATTGAGCGATCTCTTCACACTCCTTCTGTGAAAAGGCTCGACGGAGCTGGAGACAGGCTGGGTTGCACAGCCTGTCCACAGTTCTGAACAGCTGAGCCGGTCGATTCTGAGTGACAGAGATCTCCCTGGACAGGAATTCTGCCTTCTTATGGAGATCTCTGATTGGTAGAGCTGATAATGCTCCTCCAAACTAAGATGGTCGGTATCCAGAGCAGATTTCTCCAACGACGCCTAACCGCCGACCCACATCGCCGCAACTCCCTCAAGGACCCATCAAACCATGGGGCCCGAGGGCTGAAGAGAGAGGGGACTTAACACGACAGGAGCAATTGCATCCAGGGCCAAGGAAATGGCCTGATTATAAGCCAAGACCATAGCCTCTGGACCCATGCTGGCAATCGGAACTCTGAGAGGGACAACACCGCCATCAGGGTCTCAGACACACATCCCGTAATGGGCGGTATCGAACCATCTCCACAGGGGCATACCTACAAGGGGAGCAAAAAGTTGCAGCTCACGGTGTAATGATCGGACCAACTGACAGGTTCCACCACCAAATCAGAGGCCTCAATCCCCAGGAGAAAAACTAATCCAAGGAGTGACCGTGATTATGTGTAGCCGAGGAAGCAATTGTAAGGCCCAGTGATGACATCAACTGGAGGAAGTGCTGACCAAAGGCAGAAAGTTCGTGTTAACCCAGGCATTGAAGTCACCCAGAACCATCAGTCTGGGTGACTCCAACGCATATCGGGCACGGAGTCTGCCACTTCCGCAGGAATCGCTCTCGCCTCCTGGTGGACGGTAGATGAGGGCTATCCTGCAACCCACACCGCCACGACGGTACACTCAAAGGATTCGGCTTTTCAACTGGTACACTCAGAGCCCCAAGCTGGTCTTAAACAGACGCTACTCCCCTTCCTGCGATCCAATCTCGGCGGTGAATCACATAGTACCCAGCTGGAACGGACGCCACTAAAAAAGGGCCGGCATTTCCGTCCAGCCAGGTCTCAGGATGAAGCCAGATTCGCCAATTCAACAAAATCAGAAATGATAGCTGATTTGTTTTAACAGATCTGGCAAGAGCCTCCATTCATATTCCTGGTGGTGGGAGGATGGGGGATATGTCATTTCCTGTATAATAACATAAGGCTGTTAATGAGGTATGAGGGTACATGTACATGTTGATCTGTATCATATCATATCTCTGCCTTGGATCCACCATGCAGTCAATTCACAGATCTTCCAACCTTGCCTCATAGGACCTATCCTGTACACCTCGATCATACTGGATGTTCCCCACTGGACCCTTCCAGCAGGCCTAGGTGCTATGCAGGTAAAGTATGCATGTACCTCACACCATAGTACAAATGTTGTTTTCACATTAACAATACAATGTCAGCATAGCCATTCATCCTCCAACTGATGCTACGATGTTCATCACACCTAGCATAATGTTGCCCTTCACCAATGCCTAATTACACAGACTACTGTGCACCTGTACAGTCAATGTCAGTACCTCTAGATCTGTTTCCACATTGTAAGTGTTTATCTATTGGCCTACTATGTCATACTTTGTCCTAGTGTCCTCCTAGGAACACATACAATAATGGCTATATATATGTGTATGTGTGTATGTGCATCTGTGTGTGCATTCAAATGTTCACCGGCATGTTATTGGGACAGCAGAGTACAAGCGTGAGTTATCTAGCAGGATGGTACAAACTGAAGCTGTACAAGGCACAGGCCTCTGAGAGTATGTGTGTGCATTGGGTTAGGTCTGATTGTGGTGCACCTATGCAGCTACATCGTTGCATACCGTGCTGCCTGTGCCTCCTGATTGTTGCTGGTCCCTGGGATGTATCGCCAACTCCACCACCCTTTCAAGGGCCTTGACTTGCCATAGTCCGCACTCAGTGACCCCAGGCATTTATGAAATATGTCTATGTCATCTGAGCACACATATACTATGTGTACATGTTCAGGTAGTGCAGTGGGGACAGATGCTGTATGGATCATCACAGGGCAAGTAATGTACTGTGTGTCCCTCACAGTTACCAGTGTAATTAGAATTGTCATAAGGGATGGTGAGGAACAATGATAGGTTATGCATCATCAGTAGGATTGCAGCAGACAACACTCCATGTAAGGTGGAGAGAGTCTTACAGGAATTCTCGACCTAGAGGCTGGACAAGGACATGTGGACAGACCAAAGACATCACAGAGTGCTATGTGACATCAGATAGGTGCTGGCAGTACCCATGACAGATCCGTTTCACATTTAGTTTGAAACAGGTTTGGTACCATAGGACAAGGTTCTTGAATGTAGTCCTCTCCACAAACGTTGGGACATGTTAGACTCTTACAGTTAGGACAGCCTGGGTTAGGTCCTAGGATGTTAAACTGGTTAACCTATTGTCTTATTGACAATTTACATTGTGTGTTGTTAAATGGATTTCAATCCATAGTAAGATCCATGGTAAGACATTGGCCTGCAGCGTTCAACATGAATAATTGCTTGCACTGGTCACCATTAATGTCAATGTAGGTGACACTGCAGAGTGGCAGTAAGGAGCGGTGTCCCATTGCAGTTGACAAGACAATCTGCCACCAGTTGACACTACAGAATGGGTTGAGACTATTGGGAAGGAAGGACAGATGCAAGCATGAATGTTGGGCAGGTGTTATGTAGTTCTACATCAATGTTATGGAACTGCACTATCATGTACCTGGTACACAGGTTTGCATGATGTTAGTACATGGTGGGTGAGGTGTTTACAGTCACAGACTGGAATGGGAGCCACAGTTAATCACATGGTATGCTCTACAGGTTCACAAACAGTGTTGTATGTCTGTAGAGTGTGCCAGTGACATGCTGTGGTGATTATGGAGAGTTATCACCAGCAGCTGACTGATGGTGGTGATAACACAATATGTGACAATTATGCACACCCATCTAGAGTACTGTGTCCAGTCCTGGAGTGTGCATCACTTTGGACATAGACAGGGTAGATGGCTTTCAGGATAGTGGCATTAACTGTATATGTGCAGCAGCAACGGACGCCTCAGAGGATACTAAAGAGCCCATTCATATTCCCTGGTGGTGTGGGGGATGGGGATATGTCGCTTCTGTATAATAACACAAGGCTGTTAATGAGGTATGAGGGTAGTACTGTGCAAAACAAATGATGTTCATAACCAGGGGACCATGTGATGGCATTCCAGGTTGGTCTATGTAGGTGTACTAGAATGCATTCATCATTCGGACAGAGTGTGGTGAATTCATGGGGCTACCTCACAGTTGTGTTTGTAGTGGGGAACACAGTAGTGGAACTAGAACATGCATGGCAAAACAATATAGGACCTCTAGTGATAGCAGTGATGGTCAGCAACAGATCAATCATGTTCAGCTTTTACCCAATAAAGTGACCTGCTTGTGATAGAACTGGTTGTACAAGGGATGATTATCGGGCATCATGTAGTGGTATCTATTAATGTATGAGCTGGACATCAAAGTGCAGAGATACTGTAGGCAGTCTACATCACATGCTTATGCTGAAAACACATATCACTGTAGTTTATGTTTGGGTGGACGCCCCCACGGTTTTGTTTTTCTGTAGGTGTTGTTGCACAGTTATCTGTGTTGGCGGTATTTCCATGCCCTCTGTGCATCCAGTAATCATTGTCTCCATATGTGTATGTGACTGTGTGTTTACATGGCTGCCAAATGTGGTAAGTGTTTACATGGCTGCCAAATGTGGTAAGTGTTTTTCCGTAACTTCGCCTTAATGTTTCACCAGCCATTTGTACACACCCAGTTCCGCTTTTGTCTGTCCCTGCTCATGCATATGATGTGTTTTATACTTCCTCTTTTGGGAACCATGTCATCGTACCCCTGTGTACTCCCTGTTGGTCTGTGTGTTGTACTACCTGATGTTCTGTCTGTTGTACATGTGTATCCTTAACAGTGGTACAGTCGGTGTTTTGTTGTGTTTGCCCCTTTGTTGACCACCATACAGTTCAGCTGCATTCAACGAAGGCATGCCTGTGTTCTTGGTAATGACATTGGCCGGGGTTGGTCATTTACAGATTGCAGCTCTGTGGTTGTGGCTGTGTGAGCTGTTGTAATGTGCACATGGCACATTTGTTGTGCAGTGTCTGAAAGAAGTGTGCTGTCCGTTGCCTGGTTTGGTGTATCTGCGGTTGTTGTGGTTTGCTTATGTTGTATTGGGGACTACCGCCACCACCCTCCCCATGATTTGTGATGTAGTGCCGGTATGTGTGTCCATTGTGTCACTAACTAGCCCCACAGTAAATTTGCAACTTAGTATCATTTGTCTGATGTCCATCATTCCTCGGTGCATGCTCCCTAATGCTTTCGCCTGCCTCTCTAATGCTTCTTTCTGACATTGTGTGGATTCCTGCATACCTTTCAGTGTGTCTGTCAATGTATTGAGTGCCAGAGCATGTTGCAGCATTATGTCATTTTGCTGTACTGTAGCATCCGCCAATGTCCTAACTGCTGCTGTCAGTACTGACATGCTGTTGTCATGTGCATGTCCAATTACCCTGACTGATGCTGCAGCTGCCTGTATGGCATCCACCATTTGTTGTGATTGTTGGCCCATGTTATTGTTCCGCGGTTCCATGCTGTAATGAATGTGCTGCATGATCTCAGCCATCCGGACCTCTGCATTCAGCATTGCCTGTCCATAACGTGACATTCAGACTCAACTGTAGGTTTGTCAGTGCCTAACTATGTAGTGATGATCATGTGCCTTCCTGTGTATCACTGTCATGGTGACTCCTGGATGGGGTCTGAACCAGTGACTGGTCAGCTGTGCTTGGGGATAGTTCCACTGGAATGTTTTCATATGGACAGGCATTGTTCAGCTTTACTATTGCCTCCAATGCATTCTCAGTCTCACCTTCCAGGCCAGATATTGTTGTTTGCCCAGTCCCACTGTCACGGCAATATGTTGTTGATCATCCTCAGTGAGGCTTTGTGCTGATGGTAATGTAGCAATTTTGTGATGCTGACCCATAGGTGGTCTCCCATGTTCACATTGCTGCACTGTTCTCCTTGTACTGTTGTGCCTGGGTCTCCGACCTGCTGTCCATCCTCTTGATCTGTGAATTGAAATCAGGAATATATCAGTCATGCTTTGGTGATGTGATATCCTTACTTAATGAATGATCTGCAGATCCTAGTTAACCAACAGCCTACTTCCTCCTACCTCCCACTCAGATTTCCTTATGTCTGTCCCATGCATTATTGCATTCCCCCACTGTTTTTTACTCAACGACCTACTCAGGAAGGATGTTCCACGATCCACAACCTTCTCTGTGACAAACACCTTCCTCACATTACTTGGAGATGTCTTACTATTGTACACCCTCGTTACTGCACATCTCATGTTCTGAAGGACACTACCCTCTTGGACCTTATTGATACTCTTGAGGTACTGTGCAGTTCCTAACTTGTCCTTCCTCTCCGTCCTGTCCTTGTGGGTATACATTTGATGCTCCTTTAGTCTCACTCCATATTGCTTCTGGTGCAGGACCCTGCACCATTTCTGTTATCCTACTCTGAACAGCCTCCATCCTATCTATATTCTTGCACAGATGGTGTCTCAAGTAATGCACGCAGTACTCCTGATGGGGTCTCAACAACTGCCTGTACATAATCCCATGTACAAGGTGACTGTGACTGAGCGCTGTCAAGAAGAGAGACTCAATCATGTCACCTGTACACAGCACTACCTTGCAGAGTAGCAACTGGATGGGGTTGTGGGAAAATATAGTGATGTCATTTCACTAGTATTACATGTGTGGGGGGGCCATGCCATGTGATGGGCAGAAAGTGAGGGAGGGTTTGTGGGATGTAGTGTGGCAGCGAATGTCAAGCTTGGTGTATGGTGTTGTGTGTATGTTTTGGCTGGGTTTGGGAGGGTAACGGATGTCTTATTGGCAAGACTGTGTTTTTGCATACAGTCCAGGGTTGTTTTTCTTCGCAGTTTTACCCACCCCCAACATACAAACCCTGGAGTTGCAAGGTCTGTAGTTTGGGTTGCATGTACCTCTTGCTGTTTGCCACATGTGCACATCTCCATGATTCAGTTTTGCTGATGTACACTCACCCAAACAGCAATCGGTATTCCGTGATCACCATTGTCACATGTAACCATCTGTACAGAGGGATAACAATATCCTGTTTTCTACCTGTGATGCTCTCCCTATGCATCCCAGTATCCCTCAGCCCTCCTTACTGCCTTCTCACATTGGTTGTCCTCCTTTAGGTGGTCTGATTTGACTACCCCATGTCATTTCCCATTTATGTTTTGTTGAGTATCTCACCTACCCCTGTGTACTCTTCCCTTGGGATATAGTTTCCATGTGCATTACATTGCACTTATCTGCATTGAATCTAGCTGCCATACAGTTGACCATTCCTCCAACCTTGCCAAGTCCCTTCTCACCCTTTCCACACCACTTTGTGCATCACCCATGTTGCAGATCTGCGCCATCTGCACAGACACAGACATTTCCTTCCTGTCCCTCTGCAGTGTCACTTATAAGGACATAACAGATGAGTGGTCCCAGTGCTAAACCCTGTGGCACCCTTTACTATCCACTCTTTCTTCAGAGTAGACTCCATTTACTGTTACACTCTGTGTCCTGTTGTCCAGTCAATGATTTACCCATGCTACCACCTTGAGACACACCTAGGCAGGCTAGGTTGTTTATCAATCTTTGTGTGGGACTGTGTCAGATGCATTGCTAAAGTCTAGAGGTAGGCACGTCCACAGCCCATCCCTGGTCTGCTACTTTGGTCATCCAGTCACAGGAATCGTTTTGATTTGTCTGACATGACCTTCCTGTTGTTAATCAAAGTTGCCTTGTGTCCAGTGTCCCACTGGCCTCTAGGTACTCACTAATTATTTCATTCAGAAATGATTCCATCATCTCCTACCACTGAAGTCAAACTAACAGGTCTTTGGTTTCCTGCCTCTGCCTTGCTCCTGCTTTTGTGATGTGGAAACACATCTACACTCCTGTAGTTCTCACATACCACACCATCCTCCCATGATTTGTTAGACAGGGTAATCAGGGTTCCATGTGATAACAGCCATCATTGACAGGTGATCACTATTAGGGCCAGTGTACATTGCCTAAAATCAATGCATGCAATGTACAGTACTGGCACAGCAAAAGGGCACCGGGACCTCCTTTTCTTTCTTTTTCTTTCTTTCTGTGTGCGGAGTGTCCCCACACCCCTTCCACTTATGATTCTCAACTCCAGGTGGGTGCATGTGGGGAGTGCAAAACATTAACATATCCCCAGATGGAGCACAAATCATTGACCGTGCCTAGGACTGAACCTGATACCCTACCAACCACTGCCTGCCACACACACACCTTGCCACATGACATGCTCAGCAGCCAACCACAGCTCTACACCCTACATACCATCCTCTGCTTGTGCCCATTGCATGGCATGCTCACTCCCACCCTTGCACGTGTGGTCATATAATCATGTGACATAGTTGGTCCCCCATACGGTCACCCTCCTCCCAGTAGCCCTGTGAACAGTCCCCATGATTGAGTTGCCATGTTTTTGAAGCACTCACTCATGGTCTTCATTGTCACAGGCTACCTGCTGTCAGTGGTGTCACTGGTTCACGCCATTCATTTTTATCATTCTGTGGTGACTCCATCAGTCCCCACTGTATTGTCCACCTTCAGTTTGAGAGAGATATTAGAACACTGACATCTGTGATTGGATTTGTATCGATCCCTATCAAGAGCGTTCCTAATGTTTGTTACCTCCCCTCTCCTCCTTTTGTGACTACTAAGCAGACATACTCATTCTGTATCCCTGCATTTAGACTGCTGCTCTCTGCCCACATTCCCCCATTTATCAAGCTGCAGTATCCTCACTTTGTCTGTCTTTTCTCCGTAATGTACCTATGAGAGGTTTCATCCCTTCTTAACAGATTTGGCTATAATTTTCTTAGTTTGGGACTTTGCTATTCTGACTACCTTCCCTGCCTCTTTCTACTTTGTCTGATATTGTTCCCTGTCCTGCTCTGTCTGTGTTTCCTTATATATCATGAATGCTATCCTTTTCTCTGTAACCTTCTCTGACACCTCATTTGAGAGCCATACTAGCATCTTCCTTTATTATGTTTTGTTCAGTTGCTTTTACACAACTTGCTGCCTCTGTGATGGCAGTTTGGATATTTCAATAGTGTTCTTGCACTCATCCTTCTTCCCTGTTTGCTAGTGCCTTTCTGGGGTACTGTTCCTTTTGTGATAGTCAGCCTCCTACAGTACAACACCCTTGACATTGTTATGGCTTGACTCAACAGCTGTGTTCATTGTGAACAACACTGTTTTGTGGTCACTTGTTCAACGATAGCTAACCACTTCTCACTCTGAGATCCTCTCCATCCCCGCTTGTGGGTACCAGGTCTGTGATTTCTCCCTCCCAAGTGAGTTCCAACACTAGTTGTCTGAGGAATGTCCTCTGTAGGGCATGTGGAAGGACTCTGCTCTGGGATGTGGCTGCAGTGAAGGTGCTCCCATTCACATCTTTCATATTCCAGTCCCACATCAACAGACTCTTGCCTTTGTCTGCCATTGTTATGATTCCTTCTATAATATCCTTGTCCATTGCCTGCCCCTGAGACGGGGTCTGTAAACAACCCTCTGTGGATTGTGGTGCCATTTGCTGTCTCCACTGTGACCCACAGTGCCTCCTCCCTACCTGTTTACTCTTCTGTTCAGTTGCTTTGATTCAGTCCCTCATGTGGAAAGCTGCTCCACCTCCTCTTTTACCCTTCCTGTCCCTCCTGTAGATTGTGTGCCCAGGCACATTGACATCCCAGTCATGCTTCTCTGTGTACCATGTTTCTATGACTGCCACGATATACAGGCATCCCTCTACCATCAAGCCCACTAATGCAGGGAGCTTGTTACACAGACTATGGTTATTGGTACGCATCACCCTTTGTTATTTTTGATGGCTATAGCACTGTTCAGCCCATCCCTGTCCTCTCTGCCTTTGCCTATTTCTGATTTACCCCTGTCCTGCTCCCTAGCGACTTATCTACCTTTGTGTCTCATTCACTATCTACCCTGTTTTGTGGTGTGTGTGGGAGAGGGCTGGGAGTTCCTTGGTTGTCTTCCATGCCTCCCCTTGGCTTCTTTCAATGCCTGCCAATGAAACATTTAAACCTATCACCCGGTTCCTGGTTCCCCTCATGGACAGATGCAGACCATCATGCCAGTACAGGCCTGCATCCTCCAAGTGGACTCAGGTCCCTGGTGAAGCTAAGTCCCTGATCTCCACACAGTTTTCAACCAGTCTTTGAATCCCATGTTGTGGAGTACCCTAGACCCACACATGCCATAGACAGGCAGCACATCCGAGTACTTTTAAGCGGGATTTTAAGACTTTTTATGGAACAAGGCTTTTACTGATTGATGCTGTTTTGTATTGTCGATTTTATTTGTATATTTTGATTTTATGATCTAGTTGTACAGCCTTGGTTTCTGAAAGGCGCTAAATAAATAAAGTTATTATTATTATTATTACTTTACCATGTGTGCTACTTGCCTAAGGACACTCCACAAATCAGCAAACACCTTCTGCAGTGCTCTGCTCCCCATTCGCAGCCAGGTCATTTGTCCCTAGGGTGGACAATGGCATCCATCTCCTCACCTCTGCAGCTGCTCACACGGTCCAGAGGATTTGTTTCCTGTCCTCCAAAACATGGCACAGAGCAGACACCTTACATCCCTCTTCACTCCCTCCCCAGTTCTACCCCTTATTGCTTCCTTACCCTGTGGTGTTCTGTGCCACCCTTCTGTGGGTATTCCTTGTGGAAGTTCTCAGCAATGGGTCGCACCTGAAAATAGGCACTTGGCTGTCTAGTGTGCTTACTCAGTTAACAAAAGCAAATAAATAAATACATACATACTCCTTGATCACCAATTCAGGTGGCTCCATAGAGGGACCATGCTCTGCCAGTATGGGGAATGAATCATGGAGTGGCACAGTTGGGGATGCACCTCTGTTACACCACACTCTCCATCCCTGAGCCCACCATGCTCCAACTACTTATATTTCTTGCGAACTCTCAGGCAGTGTTGGTGGCCTGTGTAGTCCATCGGTTGGGAAGAGGTTTTCTGAATCCCCAGGTCAGCATGGAGACAGACATCCTCCTCCATCAGACCAGAGAGGTGCTTGAGAACAGGGCAGCACAGCAGCTCCAGAACATCTCCCAGATGACTCTCTCCACAGCCAGTGCATTGCTCCACTTCTCACATGTCTGTATCTCTTCCTGTTTAAGATGTGATTGTTGTTTTATTTTAATTGTTTTAGTGTGTGCAAGCATGTGTGTGTGTGTGTGTGTGTTTACCCCTATTCAGTGGTGGTAAACAAAGCAGGTCATGCAGGGGCCAGTTCAACCCACATAGGTGGTATGGGGTGTGCAGGACCTGCACATTTAACAGTGTTTCTAAATAGCACAAACCGCATGTCCACATTGTTCCGTTGATGATGGGGAATATGACAGATATGGTGCCAACACATAGTTGTGCTTCCAATAATAATGATATACTATGAGTTATTTCATCAGTGTTCCATCTCCAATGTTCACAACACCGAATGATCATGCGGTCGACTTTTCATTTCAGGGTAATGTTTAGCTATGCAGCGTCCATGTGTTGTGTGTGTCTACACACATGTTAGATCGATCCCGTAATACACCCATGTGCTATCGTTGTTGCACTTCTGTTAACCCACCCATTCCTGTGATGTATGTTTTCATGTGTTATGTGATCCTGGTGTTCCATGCCTTATATTGGTAATGACAGCTTGTATTCCCAGCATAGTCTCACATTGCACATTTCAATGTTCCCTGCCTGCAGCATCCATACACATGCCTGTGTCCTTGACTATTGGGTAATTTCTGTTGTTTTTTGCCATTGCTGCATGTTCTGTCTGCTAATTCCTCTTGTGGGATGAGTCACAGTGTAATGCCCTGAGCAGATTCCAGATTCATCATGCCTGGTTCCCTGACTCAATCATATGGCACACCAGCCTGTCCCTTGACTCATGCAGCCATTGTGTTTTTGTCTGACACATTGTTCCTGCTCAGGTCTATATGTGTTACTAAGAGCTATGTTCTGTTGATATGTCCCAACCTTAGTTCCCACTCTCCATACCGTATGGCCCTGTCTGCATACATACGTGCATCTACACATGTCCAGGCACAGGCAGACATTATATTGTGGGTTAACAGTATTGCCCCTTTTGTGTTCTTTTCTGTCTGTCCTGGTGAGGGTTGTGTCTGCTTTTTGATAATACACCTTGCTACCATTCTCCATCCCTGTTTCTGTGTGTAACATCACACACACATGCGATGTCATATTATGTGTCACCTTTGTGGCTCATTCTGGTGCACAATGTTGGTCAAGTCATGCCGATCTGCACTCGTGTGGTACTGGCCTCTCCATGTATTTGCTTCCTACACTCAGGTACCGCAAAAGAATTGTGTTGACACACCCACACACCATCAGACCAATGTGTGCACCAGACATGCTTATTATGGTTTATGTGACAGTCTTTCTGATATTGGTGTTTTGTCTTCTTACTTACAAGATTGCTGTGTCTGCATTCTTAGTGTGTCCACATCCCTGATGCCACTGATGGTCTCCTTCTGACATAGGACACTACCCTCTCCTCCAGGGCCGTCATCTGTGATGGTTCATGGGGTCCACCACCTGTTGATATTCAAAGGTGTTAGATATCATTGCGGCTTTCAGTTACAGTATTGCTACCTCACAGTACCTCTCCCTGTTCTGTCTAAACAGGCACTGACTGTTTACTATGTGCTAGTGCATTGCTCATCTGGAAGTGTTTGTTGAGTACCTCTGCTCAGTATTTACGACAGGGACAGGGTGATCTATGCACAAGGGCATGTGTGTCTGTGCTGTTGGGGAGTGGACAGATGGGAATATCACAGTGGCCCTGTTATTGGAAGCATGGGGCAATGAAGGTGGACAAGACACCTTGGCCAGATGGTGTACACCCCAGTGTGCTACAAGGTCTGGATGAGGGCATGCCAGATCACTTGGCAGACCTTTTCAATACCTCTCTGGACTCATGCACAGTACCTCAGCACTTGGGGATGGTGCATGTGGTACCCTTCTACACAGGTGGCCCCATAGATGAGCTAGGGGACTACAGATCGTTAAGCCTTAGCATCCATCATGGGATTCTAATGGAGACATTCTTGAGGGTGAGGTGGTTCCTTTGTCATGGCTGATGGGCTGCAGGCATGCTAACAGCATAGATTAGTCTCAGGCAGATCCTGTCAGACTGGCCTTGTGGAGTACTATGACTGTGTAGCCAGGCAATTAGACATGGGCCATGCAGTGGCTGTCTTTAATCTGGACTTCAGCAGGGCATTTGATGTGGTACCACATGGCAGGCTACTGTATCAGCTGGGGCACCAGGGCATTTGCAGGGTTGGTTGGATGGGTAGTAAAGTGGCTGACAGGGTAACAGCAGTGGGTGGTGGTGGAGGGGTGCTGTCATCTCCCAGGCAGTGACAAGTGGGTGCCACAGGGCTCTGAACTGTGTTAGGGGTTATTTGAGATCTTCATAGCTGACATCTCAATGGTCATCAGGTGTACAATGTGTCAATTTGTAGATGGCACCAGGATGGGATCAATAGTGTTTGCTTCAGAGGGTGACAGGTGATGCAGGATAATCTGGCCAAATTGGAGGACTGGTCAGACATCTGGCTGCTGTGTTAAACTGCTAACGTATGTACGGTGCTACATTTCAGTTGCAAATTACACAAGGATGGGCTAACAGCTGGGGGATTCAACTTGCACAACCAGTGTTTGAGAAAGGTCTGAAATGCTCATGATGGACTCAATGAAGAACTCAGCACAGTGCAGACAGGTAGCTGAGAAGGCCAACAGGATGCTGGGTTGTATTGCCAGGGTATATCTTCCAGGAAGGGGGAGGTGCTCCACATGTGATATAGGTCGGTTGTTGGGACCACACCTGAGTACTGCATATAGTTATAGTGACCATGGCCGCTGTCAGACATTATGTTTCTGGAGGTTGTGCACTGAAGGACAACAACAATGTACTATGGCCTGGGACTTGCCCTATGGGTACATGTTGATGGTGTTGAACATGTGCTCCTGGTGTAATGGAGGGATTGGAGGATATGATTGATACCTTCAAGTACATGATGGAAATACACAGGACAAGCACAGGGTTGCTTTTCAGTTTAATAAGGAGGGAGGCACTAGAAGCCATGATGTGTGATAGGATAGAGAAAGATTCAAGGGGTTATGTGGGGCATTCTTATATGGGGAGGTGGTGTCTGCATGTACTGCACTGCCAAAGTTTTGGAATTCAATAGAACAGTGTGCTGCTTCCCATGGGGTGGGACAGATTAAGGGGTTGGTCATTGGACAGTGGGAGGAGGTGCTGTTGCTGTGTGAGGGCTGCTAGCTGCACAATTGAGCTGACATAATGGAATATAAGGCATTTATCTGCTGGCGATCCAGTACGTATGTAGGTTCATAGCACACATGGCATCCACCTTACTGTGCTGTTTCAGGCAGTGGGGATTCACATTGCCCAATGGTAATGATTTATCCAGTGATGGTGTGCCTGTTCCTCCTTGGTGTGCTTCATGTCACCTGTTCACTTGAGGGTATTGTCATGTTATTGTCCCTAACTTAAGGCCACTATGTAGATGCTTTGTGAGATACTCAGAGTGCAAGCAGTATTGGGATTTTCAGCTTTTGGTGGTGCAAATTGTGCTGCTGTGCAGACACATGCAGCACCTTCAGACACTCAGTCACAGCACTTTATTTATGTTATGTGACAACATTGACTGTCACAGTCTCAACACAGTGTATGTTGCCTGTTATATGTGCATCGCATTATATGTTGGGATCACAACACTTTTCCTACATACACATATTCAAGTCATGTTGGGGCCAATATAAGTGGCAATACAGAGTATGCACTCTGAGCACACATTAACGATTCCCATGGAGCTATCCAAAGGCATCACATTCTATTGTTTTGACCACCCCGGTACAGTTGATTGTGTATTTTATCTTGACAGGTGTGTTACTAGGTGGATATGTCTATCCAGTGTCCTCACCCCACTAGGGCTACCTGACCAGTTTGACTATGGTCCATATTTGTAGATGACACCTTCTCTGTTAGCAATGCGCCCTCTGTCATCATACACAATGTGACCCTATATATGTTTATACATTTCTTTCAAGGTATCGTTAGCCATATCCATTTGTCTGTCAACATGGGCTTTACTTATGAGACATGAATATGTTTTCATGTATTGTATTTAATTAGTAGTTGGATTGAGCACCTTATAGGATCTGTACAAAATGATTATTGCATGCTTGTCCATGATGTGATGGTCACTGATGAGATATCACCGTATTATGCACATGCATGTGACAGGCATCTTGTCCACGCCTTCACACTTACATTGCGTTGTTCTTTATTCCTATGTTATGGGACTATCATTTATTATAGGTACTTTGCAGGGCATTCTATATATCTGTTGGATGACCTCTTGTATGGGTGTTTGACCTTTGCAACATGCATTGACCTCCCACTGACATTGTTTGTGACACAATGTAGTTGTGTACCTTTTCAGACTGTATGTTCAGCAGAGTATTTGTGGATGTCTACATTCTGATTCTGTATTATTTTAGTAGTCTATTTACTTCCTAATGGTTATTATGTATTATGCATCTTGTACTATGCAATATCATAGGTGTCATGTCTATTTGTAACATGGAGATCTGTGGCACCCTGTGATTTTATGTGGTTCAGTTTTGGCATTCAGTTCTGTAAGTAGCTTACCTTGCCTTAAATGCACAGATGTCTGATATCTTTACATTGACTTCTATTTACTGAGTGACATGCTATTGCCCTATAGGCTGACATGTTATCATATGGTGACCTTTTGCTGTGTGTATTGGCCTCCTGTGGTGCACACTTTGTATATATAAGCAGTTATTACCATGGAATGTTTTTGGTAAACATTATTTAGGACTAATAGATTAATTGTAGTACATTTATTATGTCACCAATTCATGCATCATTGTACTAGTGCTGTTTATTTATTTATTATTTTATTTATTTTAAAATATCTGATTTGCAGACCTTTGACTCAAGGACTCGCACAAAGGTACCTCGTCATGGAGTACAAAGACAGTGTTACATAGTTCAATACAGAGTAATAGTTACAGGTTTCAAGCAATAGTTACAAGGTTTCAACAGTTGTTACAGGAGGACAATGCCTCAGTGATACATGAATAGAATACAGTTACATAGCTAGCCTTTGCTAGCCTTGCTTTTAGAGCAGAAAGCAGCTAACTAAAAGAAGCTACATTTTCTTATTAATTTAAAACTTATATCTCAGCAGGAGTAATTGTCTGTTAAGATAAAGTAGACAGATAACTGTATTAGAAGTAGAAGGGTCTTATTTAGGGTTAAAAAAGAAAGAAAAGAAAGAAAGTCAGTGTGTGTTCTGTGCAGGGAAGGGTACTAATCAGCTGACTTTGCTAAACCAGTAGGAGGAAAGAGAGCTACCTGGGGTGTGGTTTAGACACTATAAAAGCAGGTGAGTCAAATTACAACTTCCTGTTGCTAGCCTTTTTCTTATTAATTGCCCTCCATCCCACCCACCCAAAGCCAGTTCTACTTTTATAGCCACTGGATTTGACTGTCAACAAGAACTTCCTGTTTGGCAGTAGGAAGGAAAGGATCATAGATAAACTTGGTTTTGTCAACCCTAAAGGAAAAAGTAGCTCACTCACCCCCCAGCTGCTGGTGGTCTGATATTGACAAGGAAGAAGGAGGCTACTGAAGAAGATAGGAAGTTGCTGTCCCAGAACAGGAAGGGTGAGAGTTGTAAGGAGAGGAGAGGATAAGCATCCAGAGAAACAGTAGAGAGGACACAAATAAGACATGATAGGAGTGGTGCAGTGCAATGGCTGTGGGGCAGTGTTCTGGGAGACATTCTGGAGGCTGTGATGCTGTCCTCATTTGCAGGCACCCTCTGGTCTGAGTGAGGAGGTTGCCTGTCTCCAGGCTGAACTGGCTAGGATTAGTGAAATCTCCTCCCCACCCAGAGACCACCAGGGCCAATGCCACTACCTCAAAGGTTGCCAAGAAAAAGGAGAGGCTGGACCAGGGTGGGCTCAAGGAGGGAGAGGATGGTGGAACAGAGTTGCATCCTCCAGCTGTACCTCTCACAATCCATTTGCTCTTCTGGTGGATAGTGGTTCCTCTATGGAGGCATCTGCAGTGGAGACCAAGGAGGATGCTGGGAACCTTCACAAAGGAGACCCACAGGAGGGTGGCATGGGACCCCACAGGGGAAGGAAACAACTCCTGGTGGGGACTAAATCACTAGGGGGTAGAAATGGGGAGGAAGGGGAGAGGGAGGTAGGTGCCTCCTGGCGCCATGGCTTGGAGGGACAGGAAGCAATCCTTAGGATCATGGGAGAAGCGCACGAGGGAGGGATCTGGATGTCATTGTCCACCTAGGGACAAATGACCTGGCTAGGAATGGGATCAGAGCAGTGCAAGAGGAGTTTAAAGAGTTGGAAGGGGCCTTAGACAAGTAGCGATACGGTAACCTTCGGAGGTGCTGCCTGTCTATGGCAAGGGAGATGCTAGGCACTTCTCACCAGGGAATTCAATGAGTGGTTGAAAACTGGTGTGAGCTCAGGGTTTTGGCTTCATTGGGGACTGGGGGCCACCTGGAGGGATGCAGACCTATACTGGTGAGATGGCCTGCATCTGTCCAGGGGAACCAGGATCCTAGGTGAGAGGTTTAAATGCTTCATTGGCAAGCATTTAAACTAGCCAAGGGGAGGCACTGAAAAGGAGCAGAGAAATCTGAGCTCCCCACAAAACATAGTGATTAGTGAGGTAAACACCAAGGTACAGAAGTTATTAGGGAGCAGAACAGATTTAAATGTAAAAAAGGCAAAGGCAGTAAGGACAGAAATGGGGCTAAAAGGGTAAGGCTATCAAAAGTGGAGGGTGAGTACCAATGCCCGTAGTCTGTGTAACAAGCTCCCTGAACTAGTGGCCTTGATGGAAGAGGTTGCCTGGATATTGTGGCAGTCCAGAAACATGGTACACAGAGAACCATGACTGGGATGTCAACATACCAGGATACAACTACAGGAGGGACAGGGAGGTAAGAGAGGAGGAGGTAGCTCTCTATGTAAAGGAAGGGATCAAAAGCAACAGAACTAAAGAGTAAACAGGGAGCAGATGAGGCACTTTGGGTCACCTTGGAGACAGGAATGGCACCACAATCCGCATGGGGTTGTATACAGACCCCCATTTCAGGGGAGGGAATGGACAAGGAAATGATGGAAGGCTTCTTAGAATGGCAGAAAAAGGGGAGATATTGTTGATGGGGACCTGAATATGCCAGTTGTTAACTGGAGCACCTTTGCTGCAGGCACATCCAAGAGCAGGGTCATTCTTGATGCCCTACAGGGGGCATGCCTCAGACAGCTAGTATTGGAACCCACTCGGAGGGAGCAATCTTAGACCTGGTACTCTCAAATGGGGATGGAGAAAGAATCTCAGATTTAGAAGTGGGTAGCCATCTGGGAACAAGCGACCACCAAACAGTGTGAGTTCACGATAAACACAGCCATACAATCAAGCCATACAAAAGCAAGAGTATTGGACTTTAGGAGGGCTGACTTTGGGAAATGAGAGAGTGCCTCAGAAAAGCACTAGCAAACAGGCATGAAGGAGGGTGGAGGAACAATGGGAGTGATCAAAACAGCCATCACAGAGGCAACAAACCTTGTGCAAAGCAAATCAATAAAACACAACGAAGGAAAAAAACGCTATGGTTCTCAAAAGAGGTGGCAGGGAAGGTTAAGGAGAAAAGGACAGCATTCAGGAAATATAAGGAAACACAGAAGGAGCAGGACAGAGAACTTTATCAGTTAAAGCAGAAAGAGGCTGGGAAGGCAGTCAGAATAGCAAAGCCCCAAACCGAGGAAAGGATAGCCAATTCTGTTAAGAAGAGGATAAGACCTTTATAGGTACATTAGGAGTGAAGAAAGACAAAAGAAGGATACTGAAGTTTAATAAAGGGAGGGAATGTGGGTAGAGGGTGGCAGTGAAAAGCTGGGATACTGAACGAATATTTCTGCTCAGTATTCACAAAGGAAGAGGAGGGGAGTTACCTAAACCAAACAAGAGAATCACTCTGAAGACAGGTGTCATACCAGTCCATTTACAGAAGAAAGAGTTCTGAAAGAACTAATAAAATTGAAGGTGGACAAAGCAATGGGGCCTGATGGGATTCACCCCAGAATTCTAAAAGAACTAAGGGTAGAACTAGTGACACCGCTTGACTACTCTCTTTAACAAATCATGGGAGGATGGGGTGGTAACTGAGGACTGGAGGAGGGCAGATGTGATCCTCTTCACAAAGTGGAGCAGGACAGAGGCAGGAAACTACAGACAAGTTAGTTTGACCTCAGTGGTAGGGAAAATGATGGAATCACTTCTGAAGGAAAAGAATTGTTGAGTACCTAGAGGCCAGTGGGGCACAGGACCCAAGGCAGCATGGATCCATGATGGGAAGGTCATGTCAGAGGAATCTAATAGATTTCTTTGACTGGGTGACCAAAGGAGTAGACCAGGTGGGGCTGTGGACATGGCCTACCTAGATTTTAGCAAGGTATTTGATACAGTCCCACACAAAAGATTAATTCTCAAGATAACCAGCCTTGGAGTGGTCCCAGGTGGTAGCCTGGATAAAAATTGGCTAGACAACAGGACGAAAGGGTAGTAGTAAATAGAGTACACAGTGAAGAAAGGAGGGTTACTAGTGGGGCACCGAGGGTTCAGTACTGGGACCGTCCTTTTAATGTCTTTATAAGTGACATTGCAGAGGAACTGAAGGAAAAGTATGTCTCTTTGCAGATGACACAAAGATCTGCAACAGGGTTGATACACAAGATGGAGTGGAAAGGATGAAGCGACTTGGCAAGGTTGGAGGAATGGTCAAATGTATGGCAGCTCAGATTCAATGCAAAGAAGTGCAAGGTAATGCACTTGGGAAACAAAACCCAGGGAAGCATACACAATGGGGGTGAGATACTGACAACAGTAAAATGGAAAGGACCTGGGGGTAATTATATCAGATGACCTAAAGGTGGGCAAGCAATGTGAGAAGGCAGTAAGGAAGGCTGGGGAATACTGGGATGCATAGGAAGAGGCATCAGTAGTAGAAAACAGGAAGTTGTTATCACTCTGTACAGACAGTTGGTGAGACCCCATCTGAGTACTGTGTGCAGTTCTGAGACCCCATCTCCGCAAAGACATAGACAGAGTGGAGGCTGTCCAGAGGAGGGCAACTCAAAATGGTGCAGGGTCTGCACCAGAAGACATATGAAGAAAGACTAAAGGAGCTTAGTATGTATACCCTTGAGGGAAGAAGGGAGAGGGGACATGATAGAAACTTTCAAGTACCTCAAGGAATTAACAAAGTCCAAGAGCGTAGCATCTTCCAGAAAAGAGATGTGCAAGAACAAGGGGGACCATTTGAAGATAGAAGGGGATGGCTCAGAGGTAATGTGAGGAAGTATTTTTCACTGAGAGGGTTGTGGATGCATGGAACAGCATCTCTGAGGAGGTCGTGGAGTCAAGAACAGTGGGGACTTCAAGAATGCATGGACAGGCATAAGGCAGTCCTAGTGGGGGTAGGAGGAAGTAAGCTGTTGGTTAACTAGGATCTGCAGCTTATCTGTTAGGTAGGAAAATGGGCAGACTAGGTGGGCCAAGCGGTCCTTATCTGCCGTCAAATTCTATATTTCTATGTTACATGACTGAAGGAGGCTATACAGAGGACAATGCCTCACTGAGAGATGAATAACAAAACAGTTATGCAGTGTACAGTGAAATATGGTCCCTGGTTAGTAGAGCTGTGAGAATAATGGAGCAACACAATGTATCACCAAGTAACAATAGCAGTAAGGGATGAAGGCATAAGGCCCTGAGGGGACTGTTGTATTCATGCAAGGGGAGGACATTTGAAGTGGCATAAGTGCAGAAAAAGCAGTCTGAGGGACCTTCTCATGATCCTAAGCAGGATGGTCACTTAGGGTTGGTGGATTAGTCCCCACAGGGACGGGTCCAGAGGAGTGCTGGAGACTGGATTTAGTTACACTTGCAGCAGTGGGTGCTGTGGAGGTGACTCTTGCCTGTCTTGAAGGGACCAATTTTAGTGAGGTTGGTGACATTGGCTTGGAGGGTGTTGATCCAGGAGGGTGTTCTCTAGCCCAAGAATCTCTGGGCAAGGGATGTCCTGGCTCTTGGTACTAGAAGGGTAGCCTTACAGGCACTATGGGGTGGAGACCGAGGGGTGGACCGGTGAAGGGAGGTGGCTAACCCTGGAGAGGAGAATCTAAGGAGCATTTTTGGTTAGCAGACAAGTCTGTAAGTGGATTCTCTCCCTAGGTTGAGCAGGTTAGCTGAGGAGTACAATAGACTGGTGTGCATGCCCAGAAGCTCCGGTCTGAACCTGCAGGCCTTGTTAATGAAGAGCTGGATTTTGGTGAGTGCAGTGATGTCAGTGGCTGCATAGATAGGCAGGCTAAGTCCACTAGAGACAGGATAGATCAAGTGATGGCCAGCCTGAGAGTTTCAGGGTGAAGGCAGTCCTTTGATGGTACAGAAGCCCGATCCTGGAGTTAGTGACAGCAGAGACGGCCCTGATGTGAGTGTGGAAAGTGAGGCAGAGTCAAAAGTGATACCTAAGTATTTATAGGAGGACACTTGCTCTAGGGAGTGCAGAGTGCTGGGTAGTATCAGGAGGGGGCGTTTCTGGCTTCGCTTTGGTGGTGCATGAAGAACATTGCCTTAGTCTTGTTTAAGTTCATGACCAACCTACGATCAGTGAACCACTGTTCAGCTTGGTGGAAGGCATGCTGGAGGAGGCCTGTAGTGAAGCAGGGTTGGGGCGTGGAGAATAGCATTGCATTATCCACATAGAGGAGTATTCTGCTGGAAGAGATGGTGGGAGCATGTTCAGATAGAGACTGAAGATAAGGGTCCCAGCCAGAATGGAGCCCTGTGGTACAATCGGAGCGGACAGGTCAGATGTTGGACAGGGAGCTGCTGATTTTTCACACTGGGCTCTGGATGAGAGATAGCTAATGAACCATGAGAGAGGACCAGCTGAGAAACCAAGGTGGAGGAGAGAGTCAAGCAGGAAGGGATGGCAGATCATGTCAAAGGCCTTGGAGAGCTCAATGAATACAGCTCCGTGAGGTTGCCAGAGTCTAGGGCAGTGTTCAGGAAGTTAGAACATTCCAAGAGAGCCATAGCGGTGCTATGACCTGAGTGAAAGCCATGCTGTTCAGGGCACATGCTATCATACTTGGTCAGGTACTCCATGAGTTGGTCTGCTACCACTTTTTCAAGGGCTTTTGAGAGTGGGGAAGATAGAGATTGGCTGGTAGTTGCTAGGGGAGGACTGATCCCCATTCTTGTGTATCAAAGTGATGACGGCTGTTTTCCAGGCACTAGGAACTGACCCAGACATAGTGAGCAGTTTAGAAGGTCAGTAAGGGGAGCCAGAATAACATCCAAGACCTGATGTAGGATCCTGGTGTCCAGGGGTCATTACTGGGGCTGTTACTATTAACAGCTTTTTGTAGATATGGCCTGGCTTCAAGTGGGATATTGTGTGAAGGTAGAATGGTGGGTGTGGGAGGGTGGGGGCTGAGAGGCTGGGACAGGGTCAAAGAAACTACTGGGGGAGGATGGAGCTAGGTCAGAGAATGTGGCATTTAGGCAGTCAGCAATGCCAAGAGGATCTGTGATGATAGTACATTAATGGAGAGTTGGGATGGGGGACAGAGACTTCCTGCTCAATTCTTTCATATTATTCCAGAAGTTCCTGGCGGACCCCTGGAGGGAGCAAGGGTGGTGTGGTAGTGCTCAGCCTTAGCCTGTCGGATGGCCCAGGTACACTTATTCCATTTGGTGCTATAAGCTTGCCTGTCCACTGACTTGCCAGACTCTGTAGCAATGTGCCAAAGGTTATCCCTTGCTTTAAGTTTTGGATGAGGGAAGCGGTGACCCATGGCATGTTTTGTTTCTCAGAGTACGCCCTGGCAAAGGGAGGAAGAGGTCACAGGCCTTGTTAAAGGCATGCGTGAAGAGGTAGAGAGCTACATCAATGTTAGGGGCATGGCTGATGTGGGACCAGTCCTTCTGGGCAAGATAAAGCTCAAGTTTTCTGAGACCACCAGGGTGGAAACACCAGCAGAGTATTTTTCTTGGTACTGGTTTATTAGTGGTAGAGGACCATGTGAATAAGACAGGGAGTGATTGCTTAGCAAACTGGAGAGGATGTTGATATCCTGGATTTTTGAGGGCGGTTGATTATAACGACATCTGGGAGAGTGCTGGTTCCTGAAGATGGGTTGTATCTGGTGGGCTGGGAGATTAACTGGGTCATATCGAGGGTGGAGAAGGTGTATCTTGTTTGGGATGCAGAACTAGCAAGCCAATTGATGCTGAGTTCCCAATAACAACTTGCCCCACTTTGTGTGGCAGGTTTGTAGGTAGTCAGTGAGAGACAGAATAGCAGGGTTCTGGTTCCTAGGGAATGTAGGTGACTGAGGTATAGCGGACCCCAGCAGGGTGTGGGGTGATTTTTGTGTGAGAGTTTGAGCTCCATTATCAAGCTTGGGGAAGGCAGTGTGTGGCCAAGGAGGGTGTCGCACAAGTAGGCAGCACATCCACCCCATGCTTACCGTCTGGTCTTCCCTGAACAGGGTGTACCCAAGGAGGGTGATAAAGGAATCAGGGTGGATTTAGAGAGCCATGTCTCAACTAGGCAATAGAGTCTGGCTGGTGTTGTATGACCCAGCACTGGAGTGCAGCCGACTTTTCAGGAGGCTGCAAATGTTAAGTGAGACAATGCGGAGGCCTGATGTAGGAAGAGGGTTGTTTTGGCTGGCAGACATAGGGCCTGGGTTTGGGTGAACATTCCCAGAGAGGTAACAGAAGGAGAGTGATTACTCTGATCAGTGAGCGGTAGTATTTGGTGCAGCTCACTGGGCGCCTAGAGGAGGGTTTAGTTACTGGAGTTCAGGGTATAGGTAAGGTACGGAGGATGGGGATGGCGAGGAAAAGCAGGGGCTAGGGAGATGGGAGTGTAGGCTGGAGGGGAGTGGTAGCAGAAGGTGTGTCCAGGGTGGCGGGGTCAGGGTACCATGGTGATGATACTCGCACGGTACTGGACATGAGAGGGAGCGAGCCCTGGTTGTGGAGAGGTTGGCATGAGGGGTGCAAACCCTGGTTGTGGAGAGGCTGGTATCAGAAGGATCAGTATGGTCAGGTTTAGCAAGGGCTGTGTCTGATTTCTTCAGTGTTTGATGACTATAATGCAATGCTGCTGCACATATTATGTAATTGTATTTGGGTTTTATATTGATGCATGCTGGGACTGACTGTAACCCCTGCTGGAGACCCATGATGCAGGGTCACTACATGGGGTGTTTGTCATGTCTACTGCAGTGCTTGCTTTGAGCAGTGCTATATATCATGATATGTGCTCATCTCACCAATGTGCTGTGTGCCAAGATGTTAAGTTTGTAATACCCTTCTTGTACCACCTGTGTTTTCTGCATTGTACACGTAGTGCCAACTCATTTCTCTGCACTGTGTACTATTCCTTCTTCAGTCTCTGCCTATTGGTGTTGGCTTGCTGATGGTTACATGGGTGTGGCACCGGACTCCATTCCATGATGGCCACATTGTGGCCTTCACATCAGGTGCATCCCAGTGACTGTTGACATTGTTTGTTCCTGTTACCTGTTGTATGATTATTGTTACCTGTTGTATGATTATTGTTTGTGTCTCCATGCTGTAATAGTGATGCAGCAGGTGTACATACAGTACAATTGTGCATCCCATAGTTTGGGATCCATACACTGAGCCTGGTCTATCTGCACTGCTTCTCATCCCTCATGGTATTGGTTATATCTATTGGTGTCCCTGACAGTCAAAGTGTGGCATTGTTATTTTATCAGTGGTTTCAGTCCAGGGATGGGTAGCGGTAATATGTTGCATGCAGCATGTAATCACACACACATTCTGTGCTTTGTACATACCTGTTTGTTGTCTTGACCTATGCATGCTGGCAAGCTTTTCTTTGGAATGCCTCTTGATGTTGTCATGTTTTTCCTGATGGCATCTACTGTCCGATAGGATGTGCCCACAGCATTCACCTTTCTTGCTATTTTCTCCCATGTCTCATTCTTTGCAACCCCTTTACCATACAGTTGTGGATAGTTAGACTCAATCTCTTCAATCAGTACATCGATCTCTAGCTCGGTCCAGTTGGCAGCTTGGGGGCCTCTGTCGCCCTCCTCCAGTGTTCATCTGGCATTGCCCCAACTGGTGCCTGCACCCTTCTGTTGGGATGTTGTTTGTTATTCCCTTGTGTGGTGCTGGTTCTGGTGCTGCTGCTGTTGCTCGTGGTGGTGTTGTTGTTGCAAATCCTGGCCCTGCTGGTACTGCAGGTGCTGGTGGTTATGGGTCTGCATGTGCAGTTGTTGTGGCACCTGTTGGGAATACCGCTGTGGGTGTATTTGACTTGTGCTCTGTGGTTGTTTGTGTGCTGTTTGATGGGACATTCTATACACTGGCATTGTTCCTGCACTCACACTTTGGCTGTGGTACGCTGGCTGCTGATATTGCTGCCCTGGCTATATTGTGTGTGCTGCTGTTGCCACATGTCTGGTAGGCCTCCTGTCTGTAGTTGCTCACCATTGCATGCTGTTTGACTGCCACTGGTTGTCAGGGGTTTGCCTAGTGATGTGGTTGCTATGTGGCCAGCTGCTGGTACACTGGTGGCTGTAGTGCTGTCTGGCATGGGCCATGGTGCTGGCCTTCATCACTTTGTTGTCTGCACTGCATTTTGTCCTGTTTTGCTCTGGCTTCTGCTACAGGGTCTCGTCAAAACAGGTTCCACCTGTCTAATTGGCACTTTATATATTCCACATGCGGTGCGCATGTGGTATTTTTCATCACTAACGCACATTCTGCAGGTGCGCATTTGTGTAATTTTGTTGTTTTGTGTTTTTCGCCTGTGCAGTATTTCCTTTCATGAATACCATTCATGCATTTCCACAAGGAGTATGCTCCTTTTTCATGCATGTGCGCATTTTAGCCTCATGTTGTGAATCCAGCCCTCAAGTCTCTAAAGCACTTCAGTGGAAGTGAAGGTAGCCTGTGCACAGTTTGAAACAAATATTGAAATGTGTACCAAATTTGCCTTCGAACTTGAGCTTGCCAAGATGGTTATTTCTTCAAGTGGCCCTGCTGTGATACCTGATCAGTCTCTTAATCAACACAGCTACTGCAAACATTAAACAAACAGCAATCCAAAAAGCAAAAAAAGACAAATAGTGTAATCATAAACATATTGTATATAGACATTGACAAATACTAACCATACAATAACATTCTATAACAATTGTGCATATAAAACCTCATCAGATGAGCAACTTCATTAACTTAGTTATGTCTAATAAATCATTATACTCTCCACTGGAAATACTCAAGCTGCAGGAGAGGGCAGTAAATTAGCCAGCTGTATCAGAGGGCAACTGTATAAATAAGAACAAACCCTGGAGTAAGCCACTTGTCACTTCCCTTACCTCTGAGATGTCATCATTTATGACCACCCTCAACATTCATTCCTTCAGGCAGCTTTCTTCCCATCTTGTTACCATTTCTTTCTCACAAAATCTCTTAGTTCTTGACCAGACTACTGTGGTGGACTACTGTAAGTGAGCTGAATGCCTTACTAAAGTCCAGGTATAGTATTTAAAAAGTGATTTGTTTGAGGTGTTCTTGTCATGCTTCATTAGCTTTTGTTATACCCAAACAAATTTAGTAAAAATTGTGTTTTGAAGACATTTTCATTTTCCTCTCTCAAGTTGATTGGTAGTTGCTTTAACATGGCCCAGGCACAATAAGCAATCAGTGGCAGATTATAATGCCCAAGTTGGGGGCTTGCTCACAACTCTCCACACCATAAATGCAGCGGTAAGTAAACTGGACTTGAACCAGGTTATTGATATGCTCACTTCTATACAAATGACATTTCAGAACTTAATGCCAATGAAGACAAAATCTGTTACATATATATAGCCAGGATGGATTTGTTTGAGGAAAGGCTGGCTTTGCTCAAAGAGTCCTTCACCAAATTGGCAGATCTATTCAAATCCCATGGTAAACATCTAACTGATATGGTCAAAAGTGGATGAGTGGGAGAATAGGAGTCATCATAATAATATTAGACTCATTGGTGTACGGAGGGCTTGAGGATAAGAACATGATTACTTTCCTCCAAAGATTCTTCCATCCATATTGAATTAGCAGTGGCCATGACCTCTCAAGACAGAGAGAGCTCACAGAGCTCTTGCACCACAACCAACCCTAGTTAGAAGCCCCAACCCATAATTATTCGGTTTCTAAGATCCTCCGTAAAGGAAGAAATACTAAAAGTTGCCAGGGAGAAGATGTTTAATGTGAGGTAGGGACAAAATCCCATTTTCAGGATTTTGCTATAGAAGTAGTAGAAAAATGGAAAAGATTCTCAGAAATTAGATCTTTGCTTCAAGGCTTGGGTGTTCAGTAATTCTATTCATTGCCCTGCCATATTAATGATTAGTGGAGGGAGGGTCATGATTTTTACACTCCAGAACAGGTTTGGCAATTTATTGAAAGAACATGGACTGCAGCACTGACTTTGCCTCACATGAATCTTTTAACAGTCCTTCTAAGCCACAACCAAGCATGAGCAGCTGCCCACCAAGAGCCAGACAAATTCATTCCTACTGACACTTTACACCTTTTTCTTCTGATGACAATCAGGTTAAAACAAGTCTGTTCTGCATACTGCTACCTCTGATCTTCCTCACTCTTTCCCCACATATGTCACTAAAACAACAAGCATTTGTCAATGCCAAATGTTGTCTCACTGGCAATAGTAGTGCAGGAGTTAGAGATGCATAATAGGAATGTCAGTGAAGGATTGAACTGACACCAACCCACCCACCCTGCAGAGACTGACAGGCGTTGGTGTGCCTTTGTGTCATAGGCTATAGCAGCTCATGCCATTTAACCTCACCCTACCCTGTAGACACTGACAAGTGTTGTGGTGTGCTTGGGGTCTTTGGGCCTTATACTTACCCCATTCCATAAGGAAATACACTGAGATGGGTGCAGTATAGGAGAATGGGGTGAACTTTAGGGCCGAACACTCCAAGGCACAACTCGATCCTGTCATTGGCTGCACGGTGGGGGGTGAGGTGGAATGGCATGAGCATTACAGCCAATGATCCCAAGTCACACCCTTGATGCCTGTCAGTCTTTACAAGTGGGATGTCTGATTGGAAACCCTAACACTGTAAGCATTTGTTGGTATTTTCCTCCAGATTTTCAACATGGGCTTTTTGTGACCCCACCTCATGAAGAGCGGCACTATCAGTTTGTTAGCGAAAGGTGGTTTTGCAGAGCGACTATGCCATTTGGTGACACAGGCATGAAAACATGTTTTGGGAAGGATGTGAAAATGACAACTGTATTGTTCATGAGGAGGTGTAAAAAATGGCAACGTTGAAAATCTGGAGTGAAAATATGACAAATTGGTGAAGTCATTAGCAGGCATAGAAACTGCACAACACACGTCCAGTAAACCAATTATCTTTGGGATTTTTAATCACATTTTCAACATAGGCATTTGGGACCTCCCTGATGAACAGTGGTACTGTGATTTTGTTAATCTGTCCCAAAAGTTGATTTCCCACAGCGACCATGCCATTATGCCACAGGTGCAAAAAACGCATTTTAGGCAGGATATGAAAAATGACAGCTGTACTGTTCATAAGGAGGTGTGAAAAAATGCCAGTGTTGAAAATCTGGTATGAAAATATTGCAAATTTGCAAAGTTACTGGGGTGTGTGGAAACTGCCAGCGCATGCTTGTAACACAGTCATTTTATGGACTACTTTCATCACTAGATTTTCAACATAGGCATCTTAGGACCTCTGCTCATGAACAGTGTCACGTCATTTTAAACTGTCCAGAAAACTGAGTTGCTTAGCAACCACGCTATTCTGTGCCAGATGAGAGAAAACACATTTTGGCCAGGATATGGAAAGTGAGAGCTGTACTGTTCATAAGGAGGTATGGAAAATGCCAATTTTGAAACTCTGGAGTAGAAAATATTACAAATTCATGGCGTTATGGCGTGTGTGGAAACTGCGCAATGCACACTCATAAAACAGCAATTTTTTGATTTTTCCACAAAATTTGCAACATAGGCTTTTGAGAGCCCCAAACAGTGGCACTGTCGTTTCATTAATCAGTCCCAAAGGTGATTCCACGCAGTGACCATAAAATCACCTTTCAGGACCGAATAACACCATGACAGTGACTGAATTCATGAGAAGGGTCCCAATAACCCCATGTTACAAATTTGCACAAATTTCTCAAAAATGCCGAGATATGCACCAAAGTTTAAAAACCCTATTTATGACATTATATAGCTTACCTGTATTTCTTCAGTTGATGGTCAGCTTTGAAGAGTGAAGACATGTTCCCAGTCCACCCAAGATCATCGTGCCATGCTCGGAGGTAAGTATGAGATGGGAGGGTGGGAGGCAAGTGCACAGAGGGTGGGCGGGTTGGGAAGGCCACCAGAGTTGACGAGGACTGTTTTCTGGTTTGCAGGTTTACAAAAAATAAAATTGTGGGGCAGTTTTTGTTTTACAGGGGCATTGGCATGCTGGGGTGGGCTCCCAATGTGCCACCCTGACTGTTTTTGGGGGTGCTGTGGCTGATGGGGATTAGGCACCCCATCGGCTACCCCCTTCTACCGAAGGGGACAAGAGCAGGGGAATTGGGCTCCTTGGAACAACAAGCAGCGGAGAAGGGCTCCCCATTGGCAAAATAAACAGGGAAGGGGACTGAAGCCGGTGGGATTGGGCCCCATTGGCAAAAAACTGTTTGGGAGGGTGCATGATTCCAAGGGGATTAGGCATCCCCCTTAGCATACACTTTAAATGGGAGGCATTATGCTGATGGGGGAGTGGGCTCCTCGTCTGGCAAATGAACTGGGTTGGGGCACTGGTGGCGGCAGTCAGTGACATGATGTTTATTAAACTGCTTCACCAGGAAAGGCACGTAGCTGCATGATGAACTTGGCTCTCATTGCAGCAGACCTTTTCTTAGATCAGGTGGCCAGTTTACATGTTGCTGGTGTAGTGCCTGCAGCTGCCTTACTGGGGAATGAGGGATGCCTACTGATGCATGCCCTGCATTCCCACAGTGACCACACCTCCAAATCTGCTATTGCTGGCGACATGTTGGCCATCGCACACTTACAGCCAACATAAAATTAGACTGAAGATCCAGTCCTGGAATACTAAACAATACATGAAAATCCAGCTTGTTATCAAGTGCAAGTGACACTTTCTTCCACAAGAATTGAAGTATCCTGGTAGAAAACATAATAAACCTTTGTTGGATGCTAATGGTGAAAACTATTCCACTAATGTTTCTATATATAGCCCAGTGGATGGCAAGGCAAGGCAAGTTTATTTAAGAGATGCCCATCCCAGAGGCTCTGGGGCATCATACAACAATCAGAATAAATACAAAACAACATAATATTAAACATTTATATACAATATTCCATACAGTTAAAACAGAATTTATTAACCTCAACAGCAACTAAATTCAGAATAGCTAAAAACTAAATTAAACATTGATTTCTAAAAGACAGGTAGGGACTATAAAACACAGTCTGGGAAGGCCTGATTATACAAAGCGGCATTGGATCATTCTTTCAATTTGGGCACAACCCCAATGGATGCTTTGTCTGCAGGTGTATCAGGGTATCCTCTCAAATGAACTTGTGATGGTTGTTTATTTTTTCCAAAACACATAGACATCTGAGAAACAGAGAGTTCCTGCATTCCAACAGGACATCCTGGTTTATTAGCAGGACTTTTTTCCTCCTTATTACATTTCTGATCTCACCTCACTGTTGAATACCTGATGCAACAAGCTTACTGAACAAAAACATTGTTAAACTGATCAGTGTCCCTCAGTCTGCTCGTTGTCATTACATTTATGCGGGTCTGATAAAGTCCACAACTTCTATGTCTATCACTGATCATGTTATCTTCAACCTCGCTGGATCTTACTGGCTGATTTAAAGCTCTAAGACGTTTCAGGCTAAAATGCTTATTTTTTTTAAATTGGCTAACCCTACTGTTTACTGCTGTAACATTTCATATTCACTGACTGACCTTAACATTTCTGAATAAGAGTGGGAGAAGGAGGCCAGCTTTTATTTTTGTTTTATTGTTTATAACTGTAATTTGTTACACTTTTGTGCTGTGCCATCAATTTCTTATTGTTCTAATGCATGCAGAACAGTCATAGAAGATTCAATCAAGTTATCCTTGACCAAACGCTTTAGATATGCATAGCAGACTGCTTATGCAGCCTTCCTTTAAATAGGTCATAGGCCTTGCAGGGTAAGTCCCTTATTATCTTGTCTCAGTTGAGCTGCTCTTCCAAGTACCTTGAGAAGTCTGAGTAGCTTTGGTAAACCACATCCATCATCAGAGACAAAATGCATTGCTGTAACACCTAGAATATAATAGCCTTCAGTGCTGTTACGGTGCGAGATGTATGGATTACAGTATGTACTTATTGTCTACTTACTGGTCCCTAGGGATTAGTATGATTTGCTACCACAACATGTTAACATTTATTACGAATTTGTTGATATGAGTGGCACATAACCTCCTCCCCATCCCTGATCAGTTATCTTTTAAATGCTGAATATCACGCAGTTGCCAATTTATAAAAGGCAAATACTGTTGTTAGACTGGTTTTATATGTAATGATTATTAAGTTATCACTAGCAATTGCTGCTTTATTTCAAAACATCCTTGTTTTTATTACCATATTCCTTTGCACCATATAGAATAGCTATTGTTCCAAAAAGGTGCATAAAGCTATGGTCTGAGGATGCAAAAAGACTGGAAACCTCACCTTGAGACTAGAGCTTGGCAGTTTGTATTTCAGCATTCTTTGCTTGTAAATAGTTGAACTTAGTTATATTCATAGTAACAGAATTATTCATTATTAAGATTTTTATTTAAACATTCAGGGCAAGATATTCAGACTACGCCAGGCTGTGGCACAAACCTGGGCACTGCGCCTTAACAGGGGCATTGACAGGGTGATATTCAATGGAGCTGCGCCATGACACAGCATCGTTGAATATTGCCTTGACCACCCGCGTGCATGCGGCGGTGGCACTACACCACGCCAAGTGGCCAGAGTGGAGCAGGAGGATGCGCTTAGCACAAGTTCAGTTGTGCTAAGTGCAACAATCGCGATATTCAAAGATGCACATGCAAATGGGGCCATAATTGATGCAAGGCGCAAATGGGCCATTTGCATGTCATATAACCTCATTTGCATGCAGAGTCGCTGATCCCCAATGACTTGCACCTGGCACCCTGCCAAGCTGCAGCTGTTGAGGACTGGCGCCCCCTGCACAAGTGGCAACACCCACTGCCAATCGAGGGCATATGTTGCATTATAAAAGTCCGTATCCCTGGTGGTCCAGTGGACCACTTGCAGCCGATCACAGGCATTTGTGAAAAATAATGCGTCCTATATCCCTGGAGGTCCAGTGGACCACTTTCTTGTGTCGTGGGCATAAGTACATATCAAACAGTTAACTCTATCCTGGTGGTCCAGTGGACTGCTCCCACCCGATCGTGGGCATATGTAATAACAAAAGGGTCCAAAATCCCTGGTTGTCCAGTGGACCACGTCCAGCCAATCGCAGGCGTCGTTTCACAATAGAACACACCAAGCCATCCCTGGTGGTCAGTGTACCCCTTCCCCATCTGCCCACTGAGCCCCAGCACCCCGCCCCAGTCAGTGGTGGGCGGCAGCTCCACCGCCAGCAACTCTGCCACCCACTGACTGACTGCATACGGTAGGGCTGTCGCCCATTGGTCACGCTGTGGACCAGTGGGCGTACCTACCGTCTTAATCAAATCAGCGGGTGGTGGGCGGCTGGCGTGGGGCTGCAGCCCAGCTGACCCGAGGGTGGGGTACTGGGAGCTCAGTGGGCGGGTGGGGAGGGGTGCAGCTGGACCACCAGGGATGGCCCAGTGTGTTCTACTGTGAAATGTATGCCTGCAATCGGGCTGGACGTAGTCCACTGGACCACCAAGATTTTGGACCTCTTTTGTTATTACATATGCCCACGATCGGTCTGGGAGCAGTCCACTGGACCACCAGGGATAGAGTTAACTATTTGAAATGTACTTATGCCTGTGTTCAGGCTGCACGGTCCACTGGACCACCAGGGATATGGGACAATTATTGTATACATATGCCCTTGATCGGGCTGCTAGCGTCCACTGGACCACCAGGGATATAGGACAATTACTTTCACAAATGCCCATGATCGGGCATGGGGGCACCACGAAGGTGCTGCCAGAGCTCGGTGGCCACCCACAGGTGGCAGCTGCCTTGTTGTGCCCTGCAATCGGCAGCTCACCTGTGGGTGGCCAGCTGCTGCTCCTTTTTTGGGTTCACCTGCGTGCAGCGCAGGAAGAGGTTGCTCATGCATGGGCTCAGCACATCCTGGGCTGAATATCGGATATGTGGGTATGCGTAGCGCACCCCACCTGCACCGCTACATAACTGATGGCTCCGGCATCGGGATGTCTGCAGGCTCAATCCCCCTTTGAATATCATGCGGGCACATCAGTGGATTGCACATGGCAAACTGTGTTGCGTCATGCGCAACCTTCTGAATATCCCTCCCTCCTCTGTATCTATAGTACATTAATTGCTTAATTTTATCTACATTAAAGCATCAGTGCTATGAAAAAGTTATTCCAAAAGCTAATTTTCAGCTATGATTGTGATAAATATTGGCAGAACTGTTGATTTGGGTTTTCTGGATGCTTCCTATGCTGTGTACTGTACATCTGCATTTTTGTCTGGATTCTTACTTTCCTCAGGTCCTCAATATTATTTCTATGCAAAAATGAGGCAGCCATCTTTTTCTTGAAAATATTTATTTTAAAACTTTCATAAAATTCTTCAATGATGACAGAAACTGAAAATTTGAATACCAAAATAAACTGGAAGACATCTGGCATTGATTAGGAAAGAAAAAGGTGAGATCAAATTTTACCCCATTTTTGTTGCACTGCTGCTTTAACTTCTCTTAGCATTAAATAAAAAAAGGTTCTTGCATATTAAAATAAACACAAAACAACACACGCCTTTCTGCAAGAGATGAATTTGTTACCCACTGAAGTAGATCAGTTACTCAGGAGCTGGGTATCTCAGGCTGAACACAGCTGCTTCTCCAGCAAAAGGGTGTTACCATCCTAAAAAGGAAAGGTACCAACTTACAAATTCTCTGTGTTTCTGATGTGGAGGATAGATTCAGAATTCCTACAGGTATGCTTAATGGTAAAAGCTAACATTATGTAATATGTACTCCTACTTCAGCCCAAGCTGATTTTTTTACTAAACTATTGTTTGAGTTGAGTAAGGTGTCTGATTCTGAAATTATACTGGGTAGAGACTTTAATGAGGTTAGTGATCCACTTTTAAATAGATCTATACCCATTAGAAATACCTCCCTACCAAATCTAGAAAGATTTTAATACTTACAAAGACTTAAAGAAAGCCTTCCACCTCATCAACCACCTCTACTGTTGGAAAAGCCCTCCACCTTGGGCCTCTCCTCTGAAACTGCAGTATGGTTTCGGTTTTACCTCACTGGGCAGTCAGAGAGTAAGGACTGATGGAGTGCTCTCAAGCGTTAAGAGTATCATGGTCAGGGTCCCCTAGGGGTCTAAACTAGGCCAGCTACTCTTCAGCCTAGTTATTAACAGAATCCCGAAGTCTGGCCCCTATTCAAGATTGTTACTTTATGCAGGAATGCTATGATTTTCAATAGTAGCCCACAGCAGGGACCTCCTAGTGACCTGCAGTTACGCTTTAAGTGTATGGAGGACTGGTCTGAGAACAATAAACTTGTCTTAAATGATAAAAAAAAGTCAATGCTGTTCACTGGGCATCACCATAAGAAAAAGGTCCTTCCTTGGTTATCCAAAATTCACTTGGTGCTACCTTGAACAGGTTGAATCATTTCGTATCTAGGTGTCACCTGGATGACACCTCTTATATACTGTTCATGCTGGCAACATTGCAAATCTGGCGACAGAAACAAGGTGCACTCTTCCAACAATGTTTAAATCTTACTGCTGAAGCTAGGCGTCTGGCAGTCTCAAGTACAGTCCTCCCCTCAGCGACTATGGTCTGCTGATCTATGTAGCTGCCTGTGATTCAGTACTAGGCAGGGTAAAACTGATACTCAACAAAGCCAGTAGGTTCACAAGTGAGGCTGATGGACTTACTCACACTTGCTTCTTGTATGTGCTTACAACTAGCTCCCCTAGCAGGATAGGCTGAAATACCAGTCCTGCCTGCTGGTTAAAAAAGCCCTCTGGGCCTCACCCCCTTCTGCAACTAGTGACCTCGTCTGTCCAGTCAACAGCAGCTAGTCCACAAGGAGTATGTACAGACATGCCCTGCAAGTCCCCTTCACAAAACTAGCCAGGGTAGATATACATTTGCTATCCCTAGTGGATCTCCCCAAAATTGCACCTTTAAGAATTCCTAAAAAGGAACTTGCTTGAAATCTGCTTGCCATTGTTTTATATGATCAAATACCACTCTGTATAATGTTCTGACTTGGCTGCCATCTGACTGAACTCTACACAGCCATAACCTGATTGCAACCCTAATATCTGTACTTGACCTAGCTCCCCGAGCTGGGGAAATCTTGTAGTATATAAGCGAGCTATTCTAAGTTAACTAATAAGTACTGATGTGGCTCCTGTGTATCAATGTTATGTATTCCTGTTTGTTACTGATGTGGAACCTTTGGAAAAGAGGACTTGTGCTCAAAGGTGTCATCCGAATTTCAAATAAATAAATAAATAAATAATACTCCAGTGCAAGATCTAGGGTCTTGTTAACAACTGAAGAATTGTATATCCCCAGGCCAGAGACTATTCTCTTTTCAGTAAGACACAATTCATTCAGCAGGCCAGACTATTCCTTTCTGCCACTGGGAATGTGTAACGTAGCCTCTATAAACTAAGAATCCATGCTTCTATCAGATCATGGGATGCTGAAAACTACAATTTGCATTAACAGTTCATTCCATAAGGAACCTAGATTTATTTATTTGTATTTATTTAACTTTGTTGACTGGGTGATGCACTGCAATGAAAGCCTTTTCAGAGTATAACTGAAAAAATCTATAGAAGGAGATCTAACAATTCATTTCTACATGTCCCTCATTTAAAGATTGGTTAATAGCGAGCCAGCTCTCTTTTTTTATTTACTTTATCTGCCTGTCTCCCTGTGGTGGCCCCTATCTGCTCAATCCCCAGCCCCCTCATCTGGCTCCTCTGAGATCTTACCTTGTACCATCCTAGCCACAGGACTGGCTGTCTGGCCACCAGTGTGGAGCCTGCAGTGGGTCAGATCTTTATCCAGCTGCTGCAAGGTGTTTTCCTCAGTTTTCTCCCCATTCCTCCCATTGCTGGGGCACAACATGTCAGCAGCACGTGGAGGTGTATGCACACTGTGGAGTCCCACAGTACCCACCCTTCTATTGGCACCCCATCCCATTCTACCTCAGGCCTCCCTTAGGGGGCAGTCATTTGGCAGGGCATCCAAGTCTCCCTCCCTAAGAGAGGAGAGCTATCCTCTGGACGTTCAATTCTTTCCCCCTCTGGCTGACCCCTGGTGACTCATTCACACCATGAACATGGGTCGCTGGCATGGCAGGAGGTGAGCAATGGATGCCTCAGCCCTCCACGTCACTGGGATTTTTTTGTTTGTTTATTTGTAGGCCAATGACAATGGAGAAACAGCCAAGCAATGTCTTTGGGAATCTTTTTTTTCTGTCTATACTTTGTCCTCCACCTACACAGAGCTGGCAGATGGCTCTGGCCCTCCCTAAGAGGGATCATCCTCTGAACTTGTCTGTCCCTGCTCCAGTCATACCCCATAGTTCCTCCATGGATTTCCCCACTCCTGGCAGAGCCAGGGTGAGGAGCATTGACTCCCCTGGATCATAGTCCAGAAGCTGAGGCGGCTTGTTGCATGGGTGAATCCAGGACATCATGGAGCCTGCCAGCTCCTGTTTTCCACCTTGCTTTACTTCCTGGCCCCATAAACATGCAATGGGTGACGGCTAGATTCTGCTTCTGTGGAGGCGGCCTATAGCTTGGATGTGGGGTCCCTCCCCATTCTGACAGCGTGCGTAATGCTGACCGCGCCACCACTGCTGGGTGTCAGACAAACAGCGTGCCACACCATCCACCTCTCCAAGGAAGAGCGTCGGTCTATGGATGCTGTATCCTTCATCTCCCGCTGGTCTCCATACAACCAGGTCAACCCCAGTCACCAGCATGATACAAGGTGTGGCATCCGGTGTCTGGACCCTCAACTCCACTGGGCTTGGCCTCTTTGGGAATCTTTTAAAGTATATATTAGGGAATGGCTGATAGGGTATGCAAAAACAGGAAAAATATGAGGCGAAGACTTAGAAACTAAATGTTAATTGGAGGAAATCAGAGGGTCTTGTGCTCCTCCTTAAAGTTTGAGGAAAATAGACTTTATAACTCCTTTACTATCTCTTGGGCATCTCATAGTATAACATATTTGGTTGTCCATCCATACCTCAGTGAACAAAATTGTAAACTCTAATTGATCTTGTCTTATTTCAAACATTAGCGAAGATTTAGACAAATGGAAAAATACAGTTATTGCTCTGGGATAGATTAATTCTATTAAAATCATTATTTCCGCACCCACATTTTTATCTCATAAATAATCAGCCCACCCATATACATGTTTTCATTTAAAAACTTTGAGAGACTGATATCAACATTTTTGTGGGGCAATAAGCCTCCTAGATTAAGCCATACAAAACTCACTGCCTCTAGCATGGTGGTTTGGATTACCCATTGGCTATGATACCACTGGCTCCTCCTAATGAGACAAATCTCCTCTTGACTTCTCCCATCTGGTGATAACAATTTACCTTTTTTTTGTCCATTACTGAAAGTCCTTAGCAAAACCTTTATCACGTACAGACTTACTCTTTATTAACATCCCTTTATTTAAGAATCACCCTACAATTCCTACTTCTATTTGGCTCTGTAAAGATTAACTGCTTTGCCAAACTTAGCCTCACATCCACTTCTGCATTGTTCTCTCTGTAACAACCATTTCATTATATTTAACAATAAGCAAATTAAAGATATAGGATGTGGAAAACAGGATGCAACCAATAACATACTTCTCTCATTTGAATAAATTACTCTTACAAGATTTTAAGGTTTCATTTTTATAGTACTTACAACCGAGAGAAGCCTTACTCCTGGACATACTCGATTCACAATATTAACTCAGATAACTCTGGATGGGATCAAATTCTTAAAATGGTTCAAATGAGGAAAGGAGAAAGCTTTACTTATAAAATGATATCTGAATCTGATTCTTTCATTACCAACTCAGCTAAAGTCAAATGGGAAACTGAATTTAATATCACTGCCTTTCCAAAACTGTAATCGATTCTAGGACAATGCCTTTTGATAGAGTAAAGAAACACAAGTGAGACTGATTCAGTTTAAATTCTGCATTATCATTATTTTCCTCCTGACGAACTTAAACATAATTAAGTTGTGCTAACACAGCTAACTGACATGTAACTCAGCCAGTGCCAAATGTTTCCATATTGTTTAGGCACTGTAGCAAGATTAGCACATATAGAAAGAAATCCATTCTATCTGCCAAAGATCTTAGGCAACTATTTGCCTTTTCCCCTAAAATTTTTTATCTCAGGTGACAATTCCAATATATTCCATATTGTGAAAATAATCAAATGTGGATACTATCAGCTGCACTAGCCTTTTGGAGACTTTTTCTGTCAAAAGGAAAAGTAGTTCTTCTCCCTTTATTAGAGAATGGCAAGTGAATTTACATTACATTTAATGTTGATTTAATATTTAACTGCTATTTTATCCTGTGTATTTTGTTAATGTCAATTCAACTGTACTACTTATTTCTAATTTTGACTTGTATGATATATTAGTTTGTTGGTTGTATCTGACCTTTTAAACTTAATAAAATGTATGTTAGAAAAAAACAGATGCTGCCCATGATGGCTGACCTCCACAAACATAAACTCACAATCCAAATAGGTGCACTCATGAGAAGAATCACATTTAAATATGAACAAATGAATTTGCACAGACAGAAAGTTGCAGTTGATGAGCTTTTAATCTTCTCCACATGTATTACCCATAAAATGTCACAATAAGTATCAATAGTATGCTGACTTATGCAAACATTGCAAAGACAATTTTAAGCAGTACTTTGCATTTGAAAGTCATCATCACTACTTATAAAATGGGTGCCAAAAATTCTGTATTCTGATTGGTCAAAACAGGTCACCTGACCATCGATTAATCCACTGTAAACCCACAGTTGCCTTGCTGCACTATAAAATCTGAGCTGCAGCAATGTAAAGTGACCTTTTCGGATCACTCTACCAGAGAAACATGTAAAAACTACAACTACAGCATCCTCATTAGGATAAATCCGCCTAGTGGAGATCTACAACTATGGCATCCTCAGAAGTACAAACACATTAGGCAAAACAACTATTTTATTACAAATGCAAGAAAACAGTGTTTTTTAAATATTTTTAGGTAAACCTCTTAAATAAAATTGCCCATTTTATAGGTAGAATAGCCCTCTGCTGACCTCGTGCCTCACAACCCACCTGGCATGGATTGAGTGCTCAGTAAACCCATGCGCTGTTGTGGGTTAGTCCATTCTTGGCAACCACATCAACTTACCTTGATGCTTCAGTCCAACTGACCTTCATACAGAAGATTATTGAAAAGTGTAACAAAAAGTGCCGGCTACTATCAGGTACTGACTGGCTACAAGCCAATACCAACATGTTGCATGATGCCCATTGCTAAGGCTTTCATTTTTCCAACTGCTTTACAGGTAAGCACAACTCAGTCTAACACACAAATTCATGAAAAGTGAATGTTAAGAAAACATTTGTGTATTTGTCTTATTTGTAACAATGTGCTAAATACTGTAAACATATCTTTATTTTTTGTACATTGTAACTTCAGACTTATACAAAAATTAACAAGAGGAGTAATAGTCAAGCCCTCAGTTGGACAGAACATTAGTTAGGATCCAGAACAGCTACATAGAAACATAGAATTTGATGGCAGATAAGGACTGCTTGGCCCACCTAGTCTGCCCATTTTCCTACCTGATGGATAAGCTGCAGATTCTAGTTAATCAGCAGCTTACTACTCTACCCCTCATTAGAATTGCCTTATGCCTGTCCCATGCATTCTTGAATTCTCCTACTGTTCCTGACTCCACAACCTCCTCAAGAGGCTGTTCCACATCCACAACCCTCTCTGTGAAAAATACTTTCTAATACTACCTCTGAGCCATCCCCTCTATCTTCAAATTGTGCCCCTTGTTCTTACATCTCTTCTTCTGAAAGATGCTACCCTCTTGTACTCTGTTAATTCCCTTGAGATACTTGAAAGTTTCTATCATGTCCCCCTTCTCCCTCCTTTTCTCAAGGGTATACATAGTAAGCTGCTTTAGTCTCTCCTCGTAGAGTCTTCTGGTGCAGACCCTGCACCATTTTGTTTGCCCTCCTCTGAACAAACTCCACTCTGACTATGTCTTTGCAGAGATGGGGTCTCCAGAATTCCACACAGTACTCGATGGGGTCTCACTAACTGTCTGTATAGAGGATAACAACTTCCTGTTTTCTACTGTTGATGCCTCTCCTATGCATCCCAGTATCCCCAGCCCTCCTTACTGCCTTCTCACACTGCTTGCCCACCTTTAGGTCATCTGATATAATTATTCTAGGTCTCTTTTGATTTTGTTGTTGTTATTAACGCACTCCCACTGTGTACTCTTCCACTGGGTTTTTGTTTCTCAGATGTATTACCTTGCACTTCTTTGCATTGAATCAAGCTGCTACATATTTGACCATTCCTCCAACCTTGCCGAGTCCCTTTTCATCCTTTCCACCCCACCTTGTGTATCAACCCTGTTGCAGATCTTTGTGTCATCTGCAAGAGACATATTACCTTCCAGGTGCTCTCAATGTCACTTATAAAGACATTAAGAGGACCAGTCCCAGTACCGAACCCTGCAGTACCCCATTAGTTACCCTCCTTTCTTCACTGTGGACTCCATTTACTATTACCCTTTGCATTTTGTTGTCCAGCCAGTTTTTTATCAGGCTACCACCTTGGGACCAACTCCAAGGCTGGCTAACTTGTTATATCAATCTTTTGTGTGAGACTGTGTCAAATGCCTTGCTAAAATCTAGGTAGGCCATATCTACAGCCCTCCCTGGTCTACTACTTTGGTCACCCAGTCAAAGAAATCTATTAGGTCTATCTGATGACCTTCCTGCTGTGAAACCATTCTGCCTTGGGTCCTGTGCCCACTAGCCTCTAGGTACTCAACAATTCTTTCCTTCAGAAGTGATTCCATCATTTTCCCTACCACTGAAGTCAAACTAACTGGTCTGTAGTTTTCTGCCTCTTCCCTGCTCCCACTTTTGTGAAGTGGAATCACATTTGCCCTCCTCCAGTCCTCAGGTACCACCCCATCCTCCCATGATTTGTTAAGAGAGTAGTCAGTGGTGTTACTTGTTCTACCCTTAGTTCTTTTAGAATTCTTGGGTGAATCCCATCAGGCCCCATTGCTTTGTCTACCCTCAGTTTCAAGAGTTCTTTCAAAACCCTTTCTTCTGTGAATGGACTGGTATCAACCCCCTATTCAGAGTTTCTATCTTATTTGGTTTAGGTACCTCCCCTCCTCTTCCGTTGTGAAGACTGAGCAGAAATATTCATTCAGTATCCCTGCTTTTCACTGTCACCCTCTGCCCATTCCCTCCCTTTATTAAGTCTCTGTATCCTCCTTGGTCTTTCTTCGCTCCCTAATGTGCCTATAAAGGTTTAGCCCCTTTTGACAGAGTTGGCTATCTTTTCCTCAGTTTGTGTCTTTGCTATTCTGACTGCCTTCCCTGCCTCCTTCTGCTTTGACTGATAAAGTTCTCTGTCCTGCTCCTTCTGTGTTTCCTTATATTTCCTGAATGCTGTCCTTTCTCCTTAACCGTCCCTGCCAACTCTTTTGAGAACCATAGTGGTTTTTCCTTCATTTTGTTTTGTTGATTTGCTTCACACAAAGGCTTGTTGCCTCTGCGATGGCTGTTTTGATTATTCCCATTGTTCTTCCACCTCCTTCTTGCCCGTTTCCTAGTGCTTTTCTGAGGCACTCTCTCATTTTCTGAAGTCAGCCTTCCTAAAGTCCAATACTCTTGTTTTGTATGGCTTGACTCTAGGCTGTGTTTATTGTGAACCACACTGTTTGGTGTTCACTTTCCCAGATGGCTACCCACTTCTAAATCTGAGATCCTTTCTCCTTCCCCATTTGAGAGTACCAGGTCTAAGATTGCTCTCTCCCAGTCGGTTCCAACACTAGCTGTCTGAGGCATGCCCCTGTAGAGCATCAAGAATGACACTGCTCTTTGATGTGCCTGCAGTAAAGGTACTCCAGTTAACAGCTTGCATATTCTGGTCCCCCATCAACAATATCTCCCTTTTTCTGCCATTTTAAGGATGTCTTCTATCATTTCCTTGTCCATTTCCTCCCTGAGATGGGGTCTGTACACAACCCCATGTGGATTGTGGTGCCATTTCCTGTCTCCAGGGTGACCCATAGTAACTGATCAACTTCCTATTTACTCTTTAGTTCTGTTGCTTTAATCCCTTCCCTTATATAGAGAGCTACTCCTCCTCCTCTTTTACCCACTCTGTCCCTCTTGTAGACTGTGTGTTCTGGTAAGTTGACATCCCAGTCATGGTTCTCTGTGTACCATGTTTCAGTGACTGCCACAGTATCCAGGCATCCCTCTTCCATCAAAGCCACTAGTTCAGGGAGCTTGTTGCACAGACTGTGGGCATTGGTACTCATCACCTTCCATTTATTTTTATGGCCTTATCCCTTTAAGCCCCATCCCTGTCCTTGCTGCCTTTTTCTGCATTTACCCCTGTCCTGCTCCCTACTGACTTCTCTACTTTGGTGTTTATCTCTCTAACTACTGTGTTTTGTGGTGGGAGGCTGGGATTTCTCTGCTCCTTTTCAATGTCTCCCCGCAGCTGGTTTAAATGCTTGCTGAAGCATTTAAACCTGTCACCTAGGATCCTGGTTCCCCCGGACAGACGCAGATCATCACACCAGTATAAGCCTGCACGCCTCCAGGTGGCTCCCCAGTCCCCAATGAATCCAAAACCCTGAGCTCCACGCCAGTTTTTCAACCATTCATTTAATCCCATGGTGTCATCACCCTTGCCACAGACAGGCAGCACCTCCGGTAGGTTACCATACATGCTACTTGTCTAAGGCCTCTCCCAACTCCATAAACTCCTCTTGCACCACTCTGATCCCATTCACAGCCAGGTCATTTGTCCCTAGGTGGACAATGACATCCAGCTCCCTCTCTTGTGCAGCTGCTCCTGTGATCCTGAGGATTCACTTCCTGTCCCTCCGAGCTGTGGTGCCAGGCAGGCTGCCTCCCCTATCCCTTCCTCCCCACTTCTACCCTAATGATTGGGTCCCCACATGAGTTGTTTTCCTTGCCCTGTGGGTCTCATGCCATCCTCCTGTGGGTCTCCTTTGAGGTTCCCAGCATCCTCCTTGGTCTCCACTGCAGGTGCCTCCATAGAGAAACCACTCTTTGCCAGAACAGCATATGAATTGTGGAAAGGTACAACTGGAGGAATGCACCTCTGTTCCACCACCCTCTCCTCCCTGAGCCCACCTTGGTCCAACCACTCCTCTTTCTTGACAACCTCTGAGGTAACGGTGGTGGCTCTTGTGGTCCCTGGGTGGGGGAGAGATTTCACTAATCCTAGCCAGGTCAGCCTGGAGATGGGTAACCTCCTACCTCAGACCAGAGAGGTGCCTGAAAACAGGGCAGCATCACAGACTCCAGAATGTCTCCAGGAATACTGCTGCCCCACAGCCATTGTACTGCACCACTCCTATCTTGACTTATTTTGTGTCCCTCTCCTGTTGCTTTGTAAGCTTACTGTCTCCTCCCTCTATGTATTTTTACACTTACTTTCCTACTGCCTATGTGCCCTTATAACTCTCGCCTTCCTGTTCTGGGACAGGAACTTCCTGTAGTCTTCAGCAGTCTCCCTTTTCCTTGTTTGGATTCAGACCTCCAGTAGTGGGGGAGAAAGAGTTATTTTTAGGTTCCTTTAAGGTTGATGAAACTAATGTGTCTCAGCGATACTTCCTTCCTACTGCCAAACAGGAAGTTCCTGTTGTTAGTCAAATCCAGTGGCCATAAAAGTAGAACTGGCTTAGGGTGGGAGGGTGGAGGGTGGAAGGAGGACAATTAGTAAAAATCTGCAGATCTAGACTGCTGTTTCTTGCTCTGAAACAAAGTTCTCCTCTGTCAAAAACAGCTGGAAGCTGTAATTGGAGACACCTCCTTTGTACTCCTAAGCTCCTAAAGCCACACCCCAATTAGGTTCATCCTCTGCTCCTGTCTCAGTAAATTGAGCTGATACAGCCCCTTCCTCAGAGAAACACACAGTGACTTTCTTCTTTTTTTTTACTTAAATGGACCCCTTCTTCTAATAAAGTATCTGTTTGTAATCCGCACAGGCACTGACTCCTGCTGAGATAGAAGTGATTTATCTCTCTCTCTCTCTCTCTCTCTATATATATAGTAGATTGTAAATAAAAGCAAGCTTTTGCCAGAGCTGATAGGGCTCTAGCCAAGAATATGGGGTAAAATATTGAAAATTATCAAAGTTATGAGCCTGTGTTTGCAAAATTAACGTAAGCTCATAAATGTGTTATTCTTTAATATTTTTACACCAAATTTTAAACATAGCCTTGTTATAACTCCCTGCCCATGAAAAAAGGGCAGAGGAACTTTTCTTCTTGGTCTAAAGATGATTTTGTGCAGCGACTGCAAAATCACCTTTCAGGATGCAAAACACACTTTGGGAAGGAGTGAATAATGACAGCTGTCACATTCAAGAGGTGCTGTAAAGAAACGGCTATACTGAAAATTTGGGAAAAATATTGAATACTGCTAAAGTTACAAGCCTGCATTTGCAAAATTCAGCATAGCCTCATAGCTGTGTTTTTTGTTTTAAATGTTGTACACAAAATTTATAACAGCCGTGTTATGACCCTGCCTCATGAACAAGGGCAGAAAATGTTCAACTCCTGTCCAAAGGTGATTTAGTGCAGAGACTGCAAAATCAAAATCACCTTTTGGATGTAAAAGAAATTAGCTAGGGATTTGATAAATGACAGCTGTCACATTCATGAGGTGCTGTAAAGATATGGCAAAGTTGTAAATTTGGGGTAAAATCTTGAAAATTACCAAAGTTACAAGCCTGTATTCACAAAATTCAATATGGGCTCATAACTTTGTTTTTTTTATTTTACACCAAATTTTGTACATATCCTTAATCATGAACAAGGGCATAGAAAATTTAAACTCTGCCCAAAATGTGATTTCATGTAGGGACCACAAAATCATCTTTGGGACAGATTTGTCTAATTTCAGTGCAATTATTCATGAGGCAAGGTCCCAAAAAGGTATGTTGAAAATTTGGGCCAAAAATATGCAAAGTTGCCAAGTTATCCACTAAGTTCAAAACCCTTTGAAATACATTGAAATACATACCTGTTTCTTTGATTCATGGTCCAGCTTTGAAGAGTGAAGATGTGTCTGCAGTCCAGAGAGGATTACGCATTGGACCTTCATGGATAAGTAAGAGTCTCAGGGTGCTGTGGGTGCTGAGTGGGAGGGTCAGGTGGGGACAATAATGGCACAAAAGACATCAATAGATAGTTTTCTTTTTACAGGAAAAAATGACAGGATTGGTGATCACGACACTGGAGGATTTGGCACCCCAGTGTCACTGTTATGTTTCTGGGGTGTGTGTGGGGTGGTGGGTGCTGAGAAGGAGGTTGGGTGGGTGGGAGGAAAACAATATATATTAAAAATAAATGAATTAATTAAGAAAACGTAACTGTACATGCATGATAGTGGATGGGAGGAGGCACAAAAAAAAAAAAAGGACCGAGAACTGGTGATCGAATACTGAAAACAGACAGTTGTGCCTAGTGGGCCTTACCTGGTTAACAAAGAATAAATAAATCGATCACAGTCTTGCATGCAGCTTTACTTTCCTTTCCTTGATGTATCCCTATATGATTTAAGAGAAACCAGGACCACTGGCATGAAAATGATTAAGTCCCACCATTTTGGCCAGTGCCTATGGGTTGGTGGCATTCACAATCCCAGATGTTATTGCAATAAGAACTTGTCTACTCACAACTGGCCACTCTGATCTAAGGCTTTCACTAGGGTCTTATGCTCTGTTCTACCTCAGCTACAGGTAATAACATAAGAGGTGGTTCAGGAAGCTTATGTAGCAGTTAATAATGAAACAGGTGTGGTGTGTCTTTCATTTTGTTTGAGAATCTTTTTTTTTAAATGTGTGCACAGTGCCTTCGTTAATAGGCTGTTTAAACTTGCAGGTGTACAGTCAGATGGCCTTCATCACAGCATGAATACTTGCATGTCAGCCAATTTGAATCAAACCAGACCAGTGTATGAAGTATACTGGATTCTGTGTTATTTTGCTGGAGGAGAGCACTACAGACAGTAAGCTTGGAACACCAGAATGTTTGGTAGAAATGGAGAGCCTAGCAATTTCATGCAGTAGAAAAATTCATGTTTTAAAGACTTTGATTGGGGAGAATTGAGCAACTTTACTAGAGACTAAGCAAACCTCCATTCTGTAAACATCTCAGTAATTGTCAGGTAGATCAGACACACACATGACAACCAGCACTTAAAGCCACATTGAGATTGGCAGGCATAAATGATCAGTTGTTTACAAAGCATGCAGAATTTGAATAATGCAATTGTACTTTGCAAAGCTGGAATGTGAAAATTCAGTTACACAAGTAGGAATAGATCTGTAGACAGATAGGGAAATAGATGAATGGATGGATAGATGTAGACACTGCTAAGACCACACCTACAGTACTATGTCCAGTACTAGAAGCCCCACCTCCAGAAGGACATATATAGGGTGGAGGTGGTAAGAGGAGGGCAACCAGGATGGTGAAGGGACTGTATCAGAAGCCCTAGGAGGAGAGAGACTGAGGAGCTGAATTTTGCTCCCTGGAGGAAAGAAAAGAAAGGGGGATATGATAGAAGCATTCCGGCACATAACAGGCATTAATAAGGTACAGGAAAGCAACTTCCACAGAAAGACAGACTCCAGGACAAGGGTCCCACTATCAAGTTTGAGGTGGGGGCTCACAAAAGATGTGAGGAAATATAGATGGATGAACAGGTAGTATGATAAATAGATAGATAGATAGATAGATAGATAGATAGATAGATAGATAGATAGATAGACAGACAGACAGACAGATAGAATTGAATGTGATATCAGACACGATTTCTGACATTGGGAACAGTTCTCAGAAACAGTTATCTCTAATATACAGAGAACTGTTTCCATGAACTGTTCCGATGTCTGAAATCATATGATATTGTACCTGATAACTTATCTGATATCAAAGTAATCGCTCAGTAAGGCTGTCCACACTACAATGATAAACTCGAAAGTGTTTGTGTTTTTATAGATATGACTAATAGTACTTAGCACGTCAGAAATGTTTTTGGCAGTACCTGTTTTGTGTATTTTAAACAGCTCCTGTGACACCCATTCTGCAGTGTCTCAACACATCGCATTAGTCTACAAGTAATCATATTCATCATTGTTTGTATTACTAGTAAATAAAATTTTTGTGCATAAGGCAGTTTATGCAGATGCAGGATGCATTCTTATTTTCTCTTTTAAATATTGGTCTTGGTACTAAACTGAACATGGTACAATAATATACAGAGCATACCATACAGACACATATTAAAATCCTCCCAGCTCAAGAATGTACTTAGTAGTTTTTGAAAAATGTAAGCCCTTTTTAATAACTAACACTGTGTAGTCTCTATCAGTCTGTCTGTTTATCTATCTATACACATGATGCCATAAGTTATAAACATCAAATATTGAATATGGATCAAAGAATAGTATATATAATCACATTTTGTAATGTTATATGTTTGATGTTTCAGATATTACCAGAACTACCTATCTCTGGTTGAATGGGGCCAGGCAGCCCAACAGATGGGTTTCACCAATGCACAGATTATTACTTGGTTCCAGAACCAGCAGTGAAGCTCAAACAGGATTTGAAGGAGATGAAAGCAGTATTAACATGGAACAGGGTACACGTGCACATGTTATCTATCCAGCTTCTGTTAAAATAGCAGCATCATTCCTCCCATCCTCCATTACTATTTAGCCCCACAAGGATTACAGGGGTGCAAAAGATCCAATATTAAATGCTGCAGACACATGTGCTAGAGGCTTTGAATACCAGTACTGTACACATTTGCAAAAATTTCTGCACTGAAATACACTGCCAGAGAATGTATTGCTAAATAAGGATTTTTTTAATTAGAGACATGCTTTCAAACATCAGCTTTGCAACTATCAAATTCTAACCATGCATTGTAATGCATTTATTAGACTCACTGCTCCTTTTGATTTTTATGAAGGTAAAAATAATCAAAAGGAGCAACATGTATAATGAAGGCTGCATTATAATTTGTGTTCATAATTTGACTGTTGCAAAGCTGATGTGTCTCTGATTAGAAAAATATTATTTCAGCATAGATTTTGGCAGTGCATTTCAATACACTAAAGTTCACATCCATTAGAAATGGGCATGATTACAATATAAGTACACAGATCACATTCAGTGCAAAGGCTGTATTAAAGTTAAAATAAGGTTCCATCTGATTGCAAAGTATCGTAACAGATTTTGAGAAGCTGATCACCATGCTGGAGCATCTAGAAGTCTTTTTTTTTTCGCCATTTGCTCCTCCCACCCCAAGAAAACTCCACACACCGGACAGTATATTTATTTATTTATTTTAACTGTTATATTGTAAATTGAGTTCTGGAGGAAGGAGGAGAAAGAAATTGGTGTGGGGTGAGGGTGCACCCTGAGCCACTTAACAAAAAATTAAATTAGCTAGGTAGATAGACAGATAGATAAATAGATAGACAGACAGACAGACAGACATACAGACAGCCAGACAGATACTGAAGAATATGAAATTAGAGCTACTAAAATAAGTTTGCAGTAATCCCACTCCAGCTTTAAACTGCAATATATTTTGACAGCACCTATTGAATTAAGCATATTCCATTGCTGCTGTCTGTTGACTGGTCACTGCTAAGAAATGGAGTGCCACACAAGAAAAAAAATTAAACAAAACTTTGAGGGGGTATATCCCTTGCATGCTGTACTTGGTTGCTGCATCAGGCTTTGTTAGACCAAGTTAGAGGCTATGCTTCAACTAGTGCTAGTAATATTTGTACATCCTTCTGCTTTCCTGCATGCATGTTCCCAAGAAGTGCATGGGGGTGGGGGATAAGGCTCCAAGCAATCAATGCATATTTCTATACTACAAATTGTGGTTCTATGTCATAATGCATGAGCTAAAGGTGATCACTGTTATGTAGAAGTCAAGAGTGCCAAAATTTATTTTGGCACTCTGACACCCCAGCGCACAGCAAAGATCACCAGGGACTTCATTTTTAATGTTTTCTGGGAGGCTGTGCTCCCTGCACCCACCCAGTAAAGGATTATCAGCTCCAGGGGGTGCATGTCGGGGTGAAAACATAAAAACAAAACATTTTGGGTCAGACGCAACAAAACGCACTCAGCCCGGACCCAAACCCAGTACCCTGCCGACCAACACTGACAACCCACCCACCACATCATGGGGTTGGTTCAGCAACCCACTGTGGCACCACCCTCACATCTCTTACTGTGCATGCCCACTCTCACCCCCTGTTTGTGTAATGATAGCTGACATCCTGTCACTAGTGTCGCCCCCAATCTGGCCACCCCTCCTCCCATAGCTGTCCCTGAAATGTGCAGGGAGTGGGTCACCATTATTGTAGGTACCATTCCCCAGCGCTTTATCATAGGATACCACAAATCACATATAGCCATAAAAGGATATGAACAGGTAGTGCTGGGTGGGGAGAGGGATTGAATGATTCCATAGATCTATCAACAGTTTTGTAAGAGCAGTGTGTATTGCCTCATTGGGTACCTGATTTTGTTATAGCCTGTGTTTGTAAAGATATGCATTTCTATGTAAAGCAGCTGTTTTCTATTGCACTCTGAGTTTTAAATTATACTGCATAATGTAGTTCTCGTATTTAATTGCTTGCTTGCATCCTTTATGATTTTTTATATATTTGGTGTTGCCTTTACCCATAAGTGTCTTTGCAAACTGCTGAAACTCCATGTGTATAAGCCACTGTTATCTTTCATTATTTGGTTGTTGTGCCTTTAAGGGTAGCAGCTTTTTTCACACAGCCTTAAAATGAGCGTTGTCAAATTTGTCCCTTTTGATTTATTGTAAGTTTTTTCAGCAAAGGAATTACTTAGTGGGATTTGCATATATTTTATAAGGGCACTGTTGGTGTTAAGCCTGGGGTAACTCTAAGGATGCTTGTGGTACCCAGGCTAAAATGTCAGTTGTCAGTGGCACTTCATTGATGTCATTAGGTTGCCTTGGCAGGTTGTTCCCATACACTGTTGGCTCAGGATGGTATACTGCAATTTGTTTTTACATAAACATTATGAATGAATTTTTTATTCATAAAAGTCAGCCAGTGTATTTTCCAATGGACAAACACTGAATTTCGTAAAAAAAAAAAAATAGAATAGAATATACATACAATCAAGCAGCATTTCAATCCCCAAAGATTATCACACCTCTACTTATTTACAATTTCACAATATTACATACAAGATAAAATCTAATTACTGCATAAGAGTATAACATTACATTCCCATCCAAAACTTCTGAATTACATCTCTTCTTTACTGAGAAGCTTCTGCAGTAAAGGATTAATCCATTTTTCTCTGGGAATTTTTATAACTCACAATACAACAATAAATGATCAATTGTTAGAATCTGTTCGTTACACTTGCATATTTATTGTTCTTTAATCTTTTCCCATAACATTTGTGCTCCACAATTCATAAATATGTTAAATCTTAATCTAGCAAATATTTTTCTATGTATAGAATTCTGGCACCAGTTCAGATAATTCTGGATGCCCCAATTTCCCTTACTGATTGATAAAACTTAAGCAAGGAAGAAGCATTGACTTTCGATCGTTTTTTTTATTTCTTTTATTTCAACTTTTTCCATACGCATCCAGACAAAATGCATATAATTAAAGTTGATGAAGCAGTAACTAGCAGCATTAGATAGTCAGTAGAATTTTACAACCCTGAGTTTCTAACTCTGATAGAAGTGGTATAACTTTCCAGTTTGTAAGTCAGTTAAAGAAAGTCCATCTCATGGAGTTCCCCAGTTTCAGAAACTAAGAAGGAGTTCGCCCTAATGTAGTAAGGTAGACAATTATATCTTTTAAAAAAAGAGATCTATAGATATAAAGAATTTCTTCATCCGGGGTATAGAGCTGTACTATAGGGCCTCCTTGCTCCAATCACCCTTTGGCTTTATTACCAGAGTTTACCCATCCTCCTTAAAAGATTAGGGGCAAAATTGGGATCCGCCGATGAGTGGTAGAGAACCCATCTCTGCCTATTTCAACATGTGAGATGAACCTTTATTTTGTATTTTAGCATTAAGGCTCTTTAGCTGATATATATCTGTCATATACTTCCATTCCAAACCTGTCAGTATCTCAGTTGACATTCAACATCGAGTTACAGTTCTTAGCTGCTAGGAGACAGACTTGAAGGAGAGTGTTACACCATGGGGAGAGTGGTCCAGAAAGGCCCACCATCAAAAACTGCTAGGCTGTGAGCTCTACAGGTTCTCTGAATAAAGCTGTGAGTTCCATTTGAAAGGTGAGCCAGAAAGGCATCAGGCTGGGATAGAGCCAAAACACATGGCCAAGGGAGGCCCTAAGGTAACCACAACCTCTCAGCAGATCCCATATTTATCCAGAAGGAATTTGAGAAGGACCACTGGAGCATAAAATAGCATGAGCGGCATTTCCATGCAAACTCCTTCCAAAGGGGGATGAAGTGATCTTCACAGCCCCAAGGCAGACCCCAACCATGTCTCCATGGAAATCTCTAAGGAAAGGCCTCTGTTCCATTCCCGTAAGACAGAGGCAGTGGACTCTGGTTGTTCAGTCCTCAATCCTTTATAGATGCATTCTATAATATGTGTTTCCCAAATTCTCACATAATAGCCTCCACAAATAATTTTAGTAAGTCTGGGATAGGGGAAGGCATTTTGGCCTGAATGACCCTATTTCATAATATATGGTTATGAACCTGGAAATAATGAAATAGGTCAGAATTATGAAGGGTGAACTGAGATTAGAAGGTCAAAGGGAAACATCCCCTGAGGGGAAAGTAATTGAAAGATATGGAAAGTCCCATTCTCCTCCAGGTGGAGAAAGCATGGTCCATATGTAAAGGGACAAAAGTCTCATCTTCAGAGAGTAATTTACAGTATTCAGAATTGTGAGAATTGGACCAGAGTTCTCATACATTTCACAATTTATAAATTTGGGATGGAATATTCATGAGGGTGGTACCTGATATAGATCTCTCCCTGAGGAGAACAAAATTCTCTTGATATCAAATAGGTCATTTAAATGAAATTCTATAGTTTTCCAAGGAGACCTATAAGACTCAGCCAGCCACATTACCAATATCCTCAAGAACGCTGATTTAGCATATAGGGTAAAATCGGGAGGTTGAAACCCCTTGGGCCAGAGCTAGTTTAAGGATCGACAACTATATTCTGGGATGACTCCTACCCCAGACAAAGCCAGATATCAGTATATTCCAAGATTTAAAGTAGTATTTTGAGGGGGAAAAGGGTATATTCTGGATCAAATACAGTAGCCTGGGAGGATGTCAGTATGGACAATCTCAGTTCATTGATGAAAAGGGAAAAGCCAGTGGACCACTTGTCTAAGTCTGACTGGATTTATAGTGTAAGAAGTTCATAATTTATTGTTTCCATGACCTCCGGTCTAAGGGAACCTAAAGGCCCAAGTATTTTATTTTGTAGAGAGCCATTTGAAGGATAAGCCTTTTTAAATGTTATGGAGGGTTAAAATTAAATGTTAAAATTTCCATTTTGGCCACATTTAACTTGAAGCCAGCTATTCTTTCAAACTTGGTCAAAATTTCCATGTTGCAGGGATAGACATCATAGAGGACAATAAAGTTAACAATATATCATCAACAAACATACTGATTTTATATTCCTGCTGGCCGATTGGTAACTCTTCAACTGAGGTTGCAGACCTCAGGAGACAGGCCAAGGGTTTGAGATACAATTCAAAAGGTAACGAGACAGGGACATCCATGTCTTGTTCCTCTACCCAACTGAAAAGAGGAGGACAGGGCACCACTGACTCGGACATAGGCTCTTGAGACCTGTAGAGGTTAGGTAAGCAAGTGAGAAATGAAGAGGGAAAATGAAAGCCCCTAGAGTATCCCAGAGAAAAGGCCACTAAACACAGTTGAAAGCCCTTCGCATCGAGAAATAAATATTGATGGGATTTTTCTTGTGTGAACTTACTCCTGCAGAACCAATGTTCCACAGATATTATCCATAGTACTCTATTTTTAATAAAACCTGATTGATCAGGGTGTATAATTTGTAGGATAATACATTCCAACTGGGAGGCCAAACTGGCCGTGTAAATTTTATAATCTACATTTAAAATAGAAATAGGCAGATAGGACCCAGGATCAGAAGGGTCCTTTGTGGTTTGGGTATTGGGGCAACAATTGTGAAATCCCAAGATGGGGAGACAGACCACCCTGGGAAATTTCAATAAACAGGGAATGCAGTTTAGAGTTAATCCCTTTATAAACATCTTATACCATTCTGATGTAGCTATCGGGCCTGGGCACTGGCCCAGATTAATTTTTTATTGTTGCCATTATTTCCAACTAGCAAATGGGGATTCTTTGTACTAATTTGAGGAGGGACAATGTAGGAAGATTGGCTTGCTTAAGAAATTGTAAAGAGTCAGTTTGGTTAATAGGCAGGTCTGGAGAGTATAATGTACCATAATAGTCTGAAAGGGCCTGTAAAATATGATTATCTGAGTGGTGCAGTTTCCTGGTAGCTAAGTTCTTGAGCTTCAGGATAGTAAAGGAGCATTTTCGAGCTCTGAGTTTTGAGCAAATTCCCTACCCCCAGGACCTCCCTCATGAACTGTTTGTCAGAGGTAAAGTAGGGACTGTTGTATTTTATTGTCAATAATCTTCTGCAGCTCAGCCTTAGTATCTCAATTTGTTTCTGCAGATCAGTATCTCCCTGTCTGTATAACATCTGGTAGTTTAGTAGCTGTTCTGACAGCCTTCGATATTTAGCTTCTCTTTATTTTTTTAGTGGTGTATGCAATGATTTCCCAAGATTGTTGCCTTTCATTGCATCCCATTGAACTGCCTCAAAATATCCGGGGACACATTCTCAGAGAAAAAGGGAAAGTCTGGTTTTAATTTCTTCCTGGAATTCTTGTCCACCAATATTAATGAGTTAAATCTCCAGAGGGTTCGTTTCTTTTCTCTGCCCATGTCCAACTTCAGAATCAGAGGATGATGGTCCGATAATATTTTGGGCCTATTGAAATATCCTGGACCAATGACAGATGTACACAGGTTGTTATAAAATAGTTCAGTCTAGAATAGGATTTAAATCTGGGGAGTTGTGGGCATAGCCTGGTGCACAGGAAATAAACACTGCCAGAAATCTATGAAACCTAAGTGGTCCATAGTATTTTTAAACTGTTTTGTAGTGCTGGAATTCCTATGCCTCTGTTGGTTGGAGCAATCAATATGTGGAGCTAAGGTTAAATTGAGGTCACCCCCAAAATCAATTGGCCATGAAGGAGGTCTAACAATGTTGATACAATCTCTAAAAGTGGGAAATTTTGCCTGGGGAGGAAAATAAAACTGGCTAACGTAACCTTTGACCATATAAATGTCCTTAACTATCACATATCTTCCTGGGCATCAATATGTCACATTGTCTTGTTGTAATTGTATATCATTCCATCTACATTTTATCTGTTCTACATATTTGTCAATTTCTACAATGGTTCTATCATTATAAAGAGATTCCAGACCTGCTTTTCTTATTGCATTATCCAGTTTTTAAACCAGGACTTATAACTGAATCCATCTTTAAACAATTTTCTTTTCTCCAACCAACAGGCATACCTAAGGGTTATATCCTCATGTTTTACTATTTTTCCAATAATTTAAAGCTCTAATTTGCAGCTATAACTACTGAATGCATACCTGTTTCCATTCTTAAATGACTACCAGATACCGCTTATTGGGAGACCCAAATTATTTCTAATAGTTAATAATTTCTTTTATTGATTTGACTTTAACAAGCATTGCATGGAATATTTCTAATAAATAAATTTTAATTGGTTCTAATGTAGTTACCTTTTCCTCCAGACCCTATATTTCTGATGCATATAGCATCATTGATTTTGCTTTTGCAGTAATACTTTACATGCTACTTTGAATGAATTACTAATAAAGGATTTACCAAATCTATTCAAAGCTAGCACAATTTGTTTCCCTTTGTTTTTATTGCACTCTATATGTTTATGTCAATTTAATGTCTGATTTATTTATCCTCAAGATAATTATATTCTTTTGTTTCCTGCAATTTAATATCCTTTAGTTTCCAACCCCAGGGTCTTCTACATAAGTTCTCCATTTTAATAATCTTAGTTTTATCGGGATTTAATTCTAAAGACAGCTTCTGTAACACCTTAGCTACTATATCTATTGCTTTTGAAGACCCCAAGATGTTTTAGATAAAAGTACTGCATCATCTGCATAGCCAATATACTAATTTTATTACCATCTATCTTTGGGGCATCTGTTTCATGAGTGTTCAACTCTCTAATTATTTGATCTATGTATATACTGAACAATGATGGGGCCAATAAACAGCCCTGCTTACCACCTTTTTTATTGGAATTTTAATGGTATATTTTCCATCTCTAGAATACCTTACTCTTATCGTAGAGTTATTATGAAGTATGATAATAAGATCTAATAATCTTGGTCAATCCCACAAGCTGCTAGAATTTTCCACAGTCTCCCTATAAACGTTATTAAATGCTTGCTGCAATACTGCAATTTGTTTTTACATAAACAGTAAGAAACTTACTCTGTCTGTATTGGTGGGAATTCTTTGCTGTGGGTACTTTATTGTCTCACAGTGTTTGCTGTCTTATAAGAGCACCACAGCTGTTTCCTTGTCCGACTGTCTTTTTATTTGCCTGCCCAAAATTACATTGTATTTTTCATCTATTCAGGTTGCTATCTATATATTAGATACCCCTCAAATAAAGGTTTCTCAGCATATTTTAGAAATGACATCTGAGATACATGCATGTGCAGTACTAAATGGGTATGGTGGTGGAAAATTCAGCTGTACTAATATGGCAACCTGCACAATGGAAGCATTAATAATTAAAAAAGGTATGAAGACATCAGCAATAGTCATAGAGCAGCAACAGTCAAGTGTATCAGGATGTGGGGAGTTTTAAAAGTTAACACATCTCAGCAAAAGAAAAGAGGGGAAGCATGCCCATGCAGAACCATAGCCCTTCAGGGAGAATCAGAATACAAACAAAGACTGCCAGCTCTTGCTCACTCTCCAGTGAATGTGGTGGATTTGTGATGTATGGCACTTATGCTGCACCTCCATTACATAGTCAAAGCTTCCCATAAAATGCACAATTATACCCACTATCTCAGTAACTTGAGACTACAGTTACAGTGCTGGCATATGGACCAGGGCACAGGGACTGTCACACAGACATGATTCCCAACCTCACATCACAGAAACATGGAACACCTCCATTAAAGAGGGACAAAATAGACAAACTATGGGACCCCTCTCTGTTCTTATCAAATGTTAAAGATGAGAGCAAAAGTGAAGACTGGACATTTATGATGGCAGCTAGGACTGAAGCTTGTGTGCCTAACTTCACACTGTTTCTGTAAATTCACTTTCCATAAAACTAATCAAGGGTGCACATTGTCAGAGTGGCAAATTAATCTGATCACGATCATTAGGAATATGTCTAATTTCAGAGTCAACCCCAATCTGTAATATAAAAGTAAAATTAAGTCAAATTATACCCATTCATAGAAATCCCATCAGCAGCAGTTATTAAAAGCCCACCTAAATATTTTATTCTTTCTACGCTAGATGTTTTAGGCAGATAAAAGATCAGCAACCAACAGACACTTTGGCACACTAAAAATATATAAAAGAACTACCTGTATGTAAGAGTCTAGAATTTTAAGTACATCTTCTGGATTCACACTGGCACTTGAGGTACAACAGGGATGACTAGCTCAGAAGTAAAACACTGTGGCTCTACTTGGAACATATGTGCCTGGTATAACAGATAAAGCACAGGAAAAAAAACTAGCGTTGGCTACAGGCTATACATTCCAAAAACACTTTTTAATAAAAGTAAAAACATAGGTATTTCTTCTTGACAGTGCATTACACACAGAGGCAAAAGTGAACACTGGAAATATATAATGTCAGCCAGGACTAAAGCTCACAAGCCTAAGTTTGTGTTGTTTCAGTAACTTCCTTTCCATAAAAACTAGTCAAGTGTGCATACTGTCAGGGTGGCAAATCTCTAACAAGACTCTTTGTACTAATACTGTCCATCTGCATAATTAAAAAATAGTGCTGTGTGACTGCTACAATGAATACCAACAGTGCAGTTATTCAGGTCTTGCAGAGGAGACTACTGAAACTCTAACAAGTTGCTTTGTCAGAAAGAATGCGATGAGTCCTTTTCTCACAGCAAGAGGTCTGCAGGGCTCACCCACTGCAGCCCTATAAAGACACCAGCTTGAAATGTACTTAACTTTTCCCTTTACTTCACAAGAAAGAAACCTTTTAGCTATTCAGATTTGAATAGTATGAGAGTATATTTATAAAGGCAAGATACTCAAAATCCTTTGAGGCTTCTCCAACTTGTTGGTGTGACATAATTCTAAGGATGATCTTCTCACGTGATGTTGATATGCCCTATTTATGACACTCAAGGGAATGTCTTCTTGGCTGAATTTTGATAAGACCTTTAAAATGTGTACTAAATTACTACATTGTTTTTAATTACAATGAAAGTTACTATTGTAGATCAGTTAATGAACATAATTTTAGAATACATAGCAATGACAGTGGTCAGATTCCTAAAATCCATTTCACATCAATATAAAGAATTAAGAAAGGAAATGCGCTGAAAGAAGTGTAAGACATATCCATTAGATAATGTAGCCTATGTCTCCAAATGGATTTTAGAGGTATTGAACTCTAATCTGATATATATAATAATTTTAAAGAAAATGCATTTTGCATATCTATATAATTACATGGGCCCCATTATCAAAAGGTTAGCATGGTACAAACTGGATTTGTGCCCTGCTAACCTGGAATAGTGCTAATAGGGGTGTGCCTATATTCACAGGGCACAGATGCGTGGCACTCCGACAGTGCTGTAATGCACAGTATTGCACTGCACCTATGCAAATGAGGGTTCCTTCTTGCATATGCGACACAGCACAATATTAAAATTTTCAGAAGCATTAAACAGCTGCCAGTATCCCACGTTAGGCAGAGACCCACCACCCCACTCCTCCACAACCCGACTGAAGTTAGCGAATAGCACAGCCCACTCATTACAATACGGCTAGTTGCCAACTGAACTGCACTGAGCACTCTACAGTATACAGTACACACCCATTGGTTGACTAGTCAACCAAAGGATGTGTACTGTATACTGTACACATTCCTTTGCAGTTCAGTCAGTGGCTTGCCATGTTGTGTGGGTAGTCTGTGCCAGTCACCAGCTCGTCGGGTTGGGGAGGGAGAGAGGTGGTGGGTCCCTACCTAACGGGCTACTGGCAGCCATTTAGTGCTTCTGAAAACTGTATGTTGTGCTGCACCACACACGCATGAGGGAACCGCTATTGCATAGGTGCAGCACAATAATGTGCATTACAGCACTGTTGGGGTGCTCGCATCTGTGGCCTTGAATATGGGCATGCCACTAGACTACCAGGGGCAACGGGACTGGGTGTTTGATTATTATTGCTGAGATTGTGTCTGGGGAGGGGGAAACACTAGATCACCAGGGATACCGGAGAAGGTTCTTTTATTATTACTGAGATCGGGCTGGGTGTTTCATTATTATTACTGAGATCGGGCTGGGAGGAGGGAAAATCTAGTCCACTAGGGATATGGGAGCGTGTTCTTTAATATTACTGTACTTTATTGTTACTGAGATCGGGACTGGGTGTTCTTTATTATTATTACTGAGATCTGGGCTGGGAGGGAGGGAACACATTGGACCACCAGGGATATGAGAGAGGGTTCTGTTATTATTACTGAGATCAGGGTGCCTCCTCAGTGGTCTTTTGTCAGTGTCAGTGGCTCAGCAGGTAGCACACTCACCTCTGAGGCCAGAAGATCAGTAGGCTGAAGGTTCTATCCCCACACCAGGCACTTGGTTAATATCCCAATATTGATACTGTAGTGCAGCATGAGGGGGGTGCTGCACTCTTGAGGTGCCGCCTTTGATGAGACATTAAACCAAGGTCCCATCTGCCTGTTCTGGTGGTAGTTCAGGTGGATGTTAAAGATCCCATGGCACTTCTTGAAAAGAGCAGGATTTTCCCAGGTGCAATGGCCAAATTTCCTCCACTCACGAAAAATACCACCAACAGCTTCTGGTTCAAGGTCAATTGGCATTCATCTGTATCCCCGCCCGGATCGTGCCTGAAAATAGGCAGGATTTGTCTAATGCACTTACCCGGTCAACAAAACTAAACAAAATAAATAAATAAAATCAGGGTTGAGTGCTTCATTATTATTACTGATTGGGGCTGGGGAGTGGGGAACCGCTAGACTACCAGGGACAATGGGGAGGGAGGGGTTTATCATTGACATAGTGCTCGGAGTTAGGCAGGGACCTGAACTGCCAGGGTTCCCTACCCTTACAAGATTGCAGCTGGGTCTGTGCAATAGTTAGGGCAGAGTTTCAGAAATATAAATCTGCACCGCTGCTGAGAGCTGATTTGTGCTAAAACATTTTAGTATTGTGCTGCACCGCATATGCATGGGGAACCCTCATTTGCATAGGTGCAGCACATTATTATGTGCATCAGCGCTGTCAAGGGTGCACTGCACATCTGTGCCCTTTGAATATGGGCACACCCCCAACAGTTGGTGTATTTCCAGATTTGGGTTATGATCCTAGGACGCCCCGCCCAAATCTTTTGAAAATGGGGTAATTTACCTACATGTATACTAATCAGATGCTAAAGCTATCTGCAATAGTACATATATATCTGCCAGAGAAAGATAGATTGAAACATGACGTTTACTGACAACACAGGAATGGCTTAGGAGCCTTTTTATCATCCTGAGGAGAGAAGGGTATGTCAGCCCAGTCTATGCTTTGTTCTACTGATGCTGTAATGTTTCCTGTAATGTCTGTCTCCTCTTGCATTGTCCTAGCTGAGTTTATTGCCTTGACTGTTTCACAATCAGTCACAGCAAGATCAGCCCTCACTGTCCCTCTCCAGCCATGGCAACATCAGCCTCCTGTCTTGCTCCAACCTGCCCTAGCCAAGCACGATCAGCCTGTTCATTCTGTATCAGCTGTGTTCAAGGTTGATTTAAAACACAGTCGGTCTCAGTCTCTGCTGTCTTGCACTTGGTTTGTTGCAGCTGTTCCACAAATACAAGGCTAATTAAGTAAAGCAGTACTAATAAACAAAAACAGTAAATGTTGGTAACTGTCCGACTTGAAGCCATTGACCTGTCTCGGATTCACACAAGACAGCCGCTGATCCTGTACCATAGCAGTAGAAAGAAGGTACAGAAATTATTTCTGATCCTGTTCACAGGCAGAAATGCAGCAAAAACAGAAACTAGTGGTGCAATGACTGATTTGTTGGCATACACAATATCTGCATGACTTAATTTGTATGCTCCACCACCGCCACTACCCAACAAAATAATACAATTTTAACGCATATGGCCATATCTCAGATTTAGTCGCCCACAGCCATCGCCTTCCAGGGCCTGATTTCTGAAGGCAGTACAGGGCTCATGTTAAGCCCTGTGTCAGTCCCTTTCTTGATATAGCTGCATCATTCCCTTTGCCACAACTGTGCCTGATTTTACGATCTTGGTGCAGTTGTAGCAAAGTCTTACGTTTTACAGCAGCTGGTGCAAATATTTGGCATAAGCTCCATAAAATTGACCCTGGGATTGCTACAAGCTAGACTCCAAAAAGTTGGTCTAACTTGTGGCAATTACTACATGGAATAGAAATCCATCAGATTGTCGCAAGCCCAGTGTGCCATATTGGCAGCATGCCTGGGGCTTGTGGCAATCTAATGTTATTGAAAATCTGTCCCCTGTGTTTGATCTTGCTTGGCCCTGATGAGTTTACCTTGTCCATCATGCCATGTACTTCTTCACTTCCCTGGTTTTCCAGTAGGTCAGATCTGTTCTTAATGGTAGGCACAGACTTTACTGGAACAGTGGAGCCCACCAGGATAAAACACAGTCTCACAGATTCCTGCATGACAAAAAAATTAAATGCTATTACAATTGCATTGTTTCCTGCAGTATAGCTGCTTCAGAATTTTGCAGCATTGAGTTACATCCTGGCAGGCTCTATTGTATTCACTTTCTCTTCCTGTTTCTCTTCATGATTGTTTCCCATTGACCCTGCAAGCATCAGAGTGATGGGAAACATCAGAGTTGGCCAGGTACTGGCTTCTGCATGTCTTAAGCACTTGTATGGTGTAAATATTATGGAACCTTTCTTTTTACTGTTAGTAAAATTGTTAGTGTTAGTGAATTGTAAGTTTTATTTACTTTGTTATGTTTCTTGAAGTTTTAGGCATGTATGTGGTCATATGCTATGTCAGCATCATCTGTCAGCGCTTGTCTATCCGAGCTGTATTCTCAGCTGTATCCTGTATTTTTACTTTGATTGTAACACAGCTGTAAGAAAACATACTGTATATTTATATGCCAATAAAGATTAGCTGCAAAATAACATCTTGCCTGGGAGTTCCATTGAACTTGTTCTCCAGTTGAGTTATTATGCTGATTACGGTTGTTGTCATCAAGCTGTACAGATATTTCAGAGATTTCTAAAGGAAATCTCTGGTGGCTCTACAGTAGTACTGCAATCAGGCAGGTAGGAAATGTTCTTAGAGAAATCACAAAACTTTCAAGAATTTCAGGAAGCATCTGGAGATGTCAGCAGCTGCAATGTAGTTTATCACTTACCCTGCACTTGTTACAGGGAAATCGCAACCCTACCCATTTCTCCATACAACAGTTCTGAATGTGAACATCTTACAACTCACACTCTATGTTTGCTTTGTCCATCATATCTCTAAAGGTGTTTTTGGTAGACTAAATAGTTTAGTGGAATATCCTCTCTTGTACCACCATCACCAATTCACAGAAGCAAAATAGACAGCACCTACATTGCTAGTCTCTCTTGTACTGCATTTTTATCAGTTTGATAGACTGATGCATAAGCTTATAAGATGTTCTAGGCATCAGTTATTTGCATTACTACTGTATGCAGGTTCTTTATAGATTGCATTAATTGTAACTAGAGGTGGTGAAGTGCCTAAAATTTGCTACGTAGTATTTCACATAGAACTTGAATTTCACGTAACACCCAGAAACTGAAGAAAATAACTTTGCACTTCAAAATAATGTGAAGTTCCCATTGTTCTCTATGGACTTTGCATTACTTAGCCTTTTGGTTTGCTCTTTAAGGCAAATTGTGCAGTGATTCATGGGATGTAAGGTCACATGGGCTCTGTATTGTCTTGCATAGCCTCAGTTCAGTGTAGTGTGTGTAGTGGAAAGCTGGAGACAGTTTGTTCTCAGAGCTCCAAGAATCAAACCATCAAAAACGTTTAACATTTCTGCCACAAAATTTTGTGTCAAAATTTAGTACATTGATTGTGTTAAACCCTTGTGTGTTTATATTATCGAGCATTTATTAATTTTGTGTAGAGTTACCACCTGTCTGGATTTTGGCAGGACAGTCCTGATTTTGGCAGCTGTGGTGCAACAAAATATGAAAATAGTACATGTCCTGACCCTGTAGCAGAAAAATATTTTCTAATTTTCCTCTAAATGTTGCAGAAAAGTATTACGACCTTAACTAAAATACCGTGAAATGATAAGAAACAATAGAACAACTGAAAACTACACCACCTAGTTTTAATTCTGATTATTTAGAGGAAACAATTCTGTTGAATTTGTTGAGGTTACATATTTGCCTGAAAAATATCATGTTTCAGTAAGAAATGTCCCACTTTGGGCTTCTTAAAAGGTGGTAACCCTAATTCTGTGTGAATATTGAATGTTAATTTAGTACATTCAGTCTCTGTACTGACAGACACTGTAGAAGTATGTTTTGGGGAGGGAGGATCTGTGGTGTAGAAGGGAGATTAGTAAGAAAGGCAGTTTTTCAAACCGTTGTTGGCTAGTATTTTATTATTTGTGTGTTCAGGTACACAGTACAACTTTACTTAATTTTTATAGTTTTTCTGTTTGCTGGGTAGTTTTCAGCTTCTTTTAAAAGGCTGCCTGTGTTATAGTTTACTGAACAGCTGAAGTTTCTGTGCCTGACCTTTAATCTGTGTGCATGCTGTCAATTGATATGCATTTTATTGTAGCACTGCAATAGCAGTACTCTGAATTTCTCAGCCTCTCTGCAATATTTTTCCTGCTTCTGTGCAGCTACTAGCTACTGCTGTCCTCTCCAAAACAAGGTATTGTTTTTGGACTTTGGATTTTGAAGACTGGTTAAGGTCTTATGTTGTGCCTGTGTGGCTGCATCTCTTTAGTTTTTGCTTCCCATCCAACACAAACTTCAGAAATATAAATTTGCTGTTAATTTTTGTGTAATCTTAAAAATGCCCACAAAGAGACAGTCACACAACATTGTTTCTGGCTTTGGCACTGCTGCCAAGAAGATTATTATCAGTGGAAGCTGTTGTGATGATGAGGCAAGTTCATCAGGGCTGGTAATAAAGTTAGTGACAGCATAGCTGATAACAGCATAAGTATTGCTACAAGTTCAACCCAGGCAAAGTTATCAGGTTGGGAAAAATGTTGAACCGCAGACTTGAGTGTAGTTGATGTCCCACTCCACAGTAGTTGAACATGATTCTGGCCATGATGATGACTCACAGTCTCATGTTTCCACTGATCTTGAGGTTAGGCCATCCAAACATTCAGATGTTGACAAAAATTGTGGATGATAATACTGAGGCTGTGGTTGGAACATCTCAAAGGAAGACAGCATCCAAAGTGAATTTGTGGATGATTATTATGATGATGATCCCATTTGGGAACCGGACAAAAGAGAGTGAAGGTGGCTGTTTGTAAACAGTCTGTTAGTCAAACACCTCCTCAAAGTTCTGATGCAGCTGTGTCTGTTGATGACCTAGTAATAGTCATAGATTGTGATGTTCTGTCAAAGTCCAAATGTGCAGAACACAGAAATTATGCAGTAAACCCCATTTCATTGACACAAAACTGCCATCCCATATGCAGCACCAGCAGCGACATGGAAGAGTAGGGCATCCAAACCCTAGTTTGGGATTTATTTGTACAAGATGGAAGCAATGAAACAGTGGCAATCTTCCAGCTTTGCCAAGCATGTGTGAAGCATGCTAAAGGGTTGCCATGTTGGCAAGGGGACAGCATACTTAAGAGCAGGTACATGGCACTGTGGACTCAGCACCAGAGGGTAGCTAATGATGAAGTTGCTCATCCTCATCCACTTTAGTAAGCATGGTATACCCTTCCTTGAGTGTAAGTAGCTATATCGGTAACAGTTGTGAAATAACATCAGAGGATTACTACAGGCGTGAGGAGGAGGAGGAGGATTTTGAATGTTCAAGTAGTGGTCAGAGTAGCAGTGGTGGTCCATGTAGCAATTCTACTACATCAACCCCTGTGCTTAGAACAGAAAACAACCACATTTATTGACTTGTCACCTGTGCACACATCAAAGGCACCCCATCCATGGCAGTTTATGGAGGAGAGCCATTTGGTATGTCACATGCAAAACACCTAACAATGCAGCCCACATTGCACAGCCTTTTTTCCAGGAACAGTAAATACTCACCAAATCATGCAGTTGCATGTGAACTCAGTGCTGTCATAGCTGAAATGTTGGCAATTGACCTTTGCTCTTCTTCTTTGTGGAGAATGCAGGATTCAGGTGCTTTGTGGCATGCGATGTCCTAAATGGAATATCCCATCCAGAACATATTTTCCACCCTGCTGTCCCAAAGTTATACAGGACTCTGACAGAGACTGTAAGACATGCCCTTCAACATTCTGCATCATCTTACATTCACTTAAGTATGTATATGTGGACAAGTGGCAAACGGCAGGTAGTTCCTATCTGTGTATTACTGCACATTGGGCACAGCTACCTGGGGTTGTCTGTGATGGTGAGATGGGAAAGCAGTGTAATAAGTCAGACTGTGGTGGTAGCAACCTTCATGGCATTAGACATCATGCCATGCTTGCAATGTGTAGTGTAGCAGGGTCGATACAGGTGAAAACATGCTAGACTTTCTACCGACAGAAACTGATGGATGGCTGTACCCCTGTCCCTAAAAGTTGGCTTCAGAGCCAGTGATAAGGGATCAAACATTGTTAAATGTATCAGCAATGGTGACTTTGTGAGGGATCCCTGCATGGACCACTGTTTAAATCTTGTGGTACAGGAGTTTCTGCAGTACCCTGAAATCAAGCAAATGCTAACTGTTGCACGCCACATCTGTGCCCACTTTACATACTCTGGAAAGGCCTGTGATCAGCCTAGGCAGCTGCAGATTCAAAACAGCCTCCTTCAGCACTGACTCAAGCTTGAAGTTGTCTCGATATGGAACTCAACACTTTACATGGCACAGCGGTTGTGTGAGCAGTACAAAGCCATCTCTGAGTACCTAGTTATGCACACTAGCCATGATAGAGCAGGGTGCTCAATGTCTATGACAACTGAACAATGGTGACTCATGGATTCAGTAATATTAATTTTGAGGTTGTTTGAATATGCCACACAGGTAGTGAGTGGTGACACTGCATCCATTAGTCAATCCATTCCACTACCTGCGTTGAGGAAGACTTTGTTGAATCTGCAGCCTAGCCTTGATGTGGCCAGAGATTGGGCTGGCAGTATAGCCTAGAGGTTAGAGGAATGAGGTGAATGAGCTTGGTACATCCAGCAGACCAGACCTGAGTTTGATTCTCACAACCTCCACTTGCATACTGTGTGACTCTGAGCAAATCACTTAACCGCCCAGTGCTCCCAGGTCACCCCTAAAAACAGGCACTTGTGCCTAGTGGGCCTTACCCAGTTACCAAAGACTAAAATAAAAATAAAATAAAAAATAGATCAAGCTGGGCATTAGTGAACACATGATTACAATATTAGACAGCAACCGACACATCACCACTATTCAGCTATCTTCAGAATTTGGAATAGCCACAATGCTGGACCCACGCTACATGTGCATTGCATCCATACTGGAGGGAGGGCATGATCAAGTTCAAAATCTGACTGGACAGCTGGTCTGATTGGTTCATGGGACACAGAAGTCATGTGCAAAGTTCTGTAAACCACAGCATAACAGGGCTGAAGGTCACTGTGGACCGAGTACATCCAGTAAGGTGGCTTAGAGGAAAGGGTGGTGTCAGCTGCACACTTAGCCATTAATCCACTTTGGGGTACCTTGTCCCAAGTAGGAATTTGTGACCTTGATGAATCTTGTGGAACAGGTGGATAACTCATCAGGAATGCATGCATCACAGAACATGGTTGGGCCAATTTGGCAGAAAACAGGCATCTGACAATACGTGATGATCCTCTGGTGTACTGGAGTGGCAAGGTGAATGAATGGCTAGTGCTGACTTCAGTAGCACTGAAGTACCTGACCTGCCCACCTTCCAGTGTAAGTGTGGAGAGTGTATTTAGTTCTGTGGGGGCTATAGTGTGACAGTCATACTAACTGTCACCTATAAATGTCAGCATGCTGACATTTGTCAGAATAAATGAAGGTCACATACTAAGAAGGACAACCATGTCTATGTTTGTACCAAGTCACTTGATGGTTGTGCTGATGAAGCAGACCATCCTGGTGGCAGCGCCAAGTGGTGTACCATTGAGGTTGATGATGTAGTCATGGAAAAGAATTTCCAAGTGGGTACAACTCCAGCCTTGATGACTGTGAGGGCTGCTTCCTCCTTGTTGATGAGGAGGAGGAGGATGTTGGTGGGATGCATAACAGCAAAATTACCGAGCGAAGGCTGTCGCAGTTCCATAATGTTTCCATTTTTGGCATAAAAATAAAAACAGTGGCTTTGACTATCGTATGAGAATTGACAAATAATGACATGTCATTACAGTATATTTCGACTTCCTTTTCTTGATTTTAAGGATACAGTTCACAGAATGGCAGTCATTATTACCCGCAGTCCTCTAAACACAAATGTCAGCATGTAGCCACTTAAATCCTGCTGATTGAATGACAGACATCCTCCTGACACTGAAAAACAGTGCAACCCCCAGCCTGCCACCCTGCTTCCTGCGAGGCACACAAAGATATTGTACCTGTGCCCAAGCTATGAACCCACAACCAGCCACATCCACCCTGTTTCTTGAGAGAGAGAGAGAGAGAGAGAGACATTGTACATGTGCCCAAGCTACGACTCCCCAGCCAGCCACAGCCACCCTGCTTCTTATCATTAATTTACAGTAAGTATGTACTAATGTCATGTACTATGGTTTTGACTTGAACTGTGGTGTGAATCCTTCCTTTACCATTTTAAAGATGCCACTGTCACCAAATACAGGCAACTGATTTTCATTTGTTTTCACAGATTACAGACTGTGTAAATTTGCTGGACTACAGTACTCCTACCACCTAAAGGATAACATCTACAGGTAAGTATCACTTTATTTTCTCATTGTTTTTGTTTTAATTTTATTCCACTGGTGTAAAAGCATTCAATGGCAGTGACATACAGGCCAGATAATATATTTTTCTTCACAGATGGGACAGGTATACTTCAGTATGCCAGGGTTGTACAACATGATATCCTGGTCCTGAAAACACATGATGTAATGTAACTTAGGACAGTGGCCCAGTGCGTCTCACTCACTAAACGTGTTTTTTTTTTATGGTCTTTACTAATAGCTTGGTATTTTAAGCTGGATAAGGGGTTTACTAATAGCTTAGTATTTTAAGCTGGATATAACAGAAGACAGGAACAGCCACACTGGGAACTGAATGTGGCCATGCAATGAACTCCTAATACTTTCGCTTCATCTTTTTCAGGTAACATTGAGGTGCTGTGGACTGCCATCAGTGGTATCTTCCAGTCTGAAGATGGGCAACAGTTAGAATATGCTGAAGACCCAGAAAGAATACAAAACATTATGAAACTTGTTTTCAAATGATGCCCCCAAAAAAAAAGATTACTTACCTTATATGGCTTGACAGTTTCTGTACAGCCAAAGTCATCAACCATTCAAAATGTGCAGAACACAAGTGTGCCTACAACCTGAGGAAAACAAAAGTAATCAGAAATTATTCTATTTCAGTCAACCACAGCAGTAACCCCCCACCCCTGAATAAAAATTAAATGTTACAGTACCACATTAGGTGCTGGACTCAGAACATATGTCTGGCATGTGATGTGATCATCATGACCACCACGGTGAAGTGGAAACATTCCATATGTATTATGGTGATTCCTTGAAAAGGAACAACATGAAGGACTGCTTGCAACACAGAACAAGATGCAATAGAAATGAAATGGCTGTGTCTATACAAAAAAAAATTACAGTGGGGCGAACAATTATTTACCATTGTGGTATGCAGCCACATACAAAGGCAGCATGTATCAGTAATGCAGCAGGCATCAATGCAGGCAATGCTCTCACTTGGGACACTGATGCATTTCTGGTCTTATTCTTCATCTGGACTTTTCATGAAATTAAAGCAGCGTGACAACAGCAGCAGCAGCAACTGGCATCACCAGGCAATGCTCTCACTTGGCACACTGTGATGCATACTGGCCTTATTCTTCATCTGGACTTTCATGAAATTAAAACAGTGGACCATTCACAAGATATGACATTTGGGGGCCATGGTAGGTGATTTAATGGCATTGTGATTATTGCACTGCTGCTTTAACCAAATGAAAGGAAAAGTCATAATTCTAATCTAAATCATATCTCTCACAAATGTATCACACCACCATTATGCTTTCCACAATAGAAAGGCAGTTTCTAAGAGTTCTTACTTACTTTCATTTATTTTTTAAATGTCATAGGTCTGCAAATTGTGGATGCTGCTGCTTCCACAACAAGGTGACACTAGGCACTGACTGCCCACTTCAATAAAACTGCATTGCAGCATTCATTTCAGTGCCAGGAATCCAAAGGAAATGAAAGCACGAGTGTCCAAAAGTTGGTGACCACAGAAATTTTAAAAATAAAATAAAGAAAGTAATAAGAAAAAATGTTTCTATTGCAAAACCATAATAAAGGTGGAACATTAGGGAGCTGGGGATTTATAATTATGAGTGTAAAGAAATCCTTGTTAATTTATGAACATTTTTCAGAGGATTATTATTCACATCGGACACTAATACCACATGTTAAATGATGTATACTATAAGCTGGCAACATTCAGAAGATAGGAAATTATGGGGGAGGATTGCCATGTTGAGGTGACTTTAGGTGACTTTAGGAGATTTTGATTGCCATTGTTGTAGGTATGTATACTATGAAACTTTAACACAGTAAACAGTACATCCAAAAAGTAACACAGCATGACAATGAAAGCATCAGTGCAAGAATGCGGTTTACAATTTTGACTGATATTTTTATTCTATTTTACATTGCCACCTAATCTAATAACTTGTGTATATTAATGATACCTTCTTTTAACAATTTAAGTATGCAGCACTACATTTTTGGGGAATCAGAAGTAATAAATAGAGTGCTCATTTTAATTGGCCTTACACCAGGTTTGGATTCAGTATTCTCACAAGCTTTTGGACAGCAGTTATTTAAATTTAGTTCTGTTGTGACTATAATGAAGTCACATGCAGCGGACAGTGCTACATAACATAATGGAACAGTATCTGTTCAAAACAGCTGGGAATACTGATGAAAACCAGGTCACAGTAACCTTACAATGAGCACTACTTTTATTATTTCTCATTTTAAAAATGGAGTAATGCAGAATAACATAAATTGTGGAAAAAGGGTAGCATATGTATATTCAAGTTATTAGATAAGGGCAATATAAAATAGAATAAAAATGTTTGGTCAAAATTGTAACCATATTCCTGCACTGATGCTTTAATTGTCATTCTGTCTTACTTTTGGTTACTGTTTAATGTGTTGCATACATTTTCATAGCATACATACCTACAACAGCTACAATCAAAGTACTGTAAAGTCACCTACATCATGACAATCAACCACTCACCATAATTTACTATATTATGAATACGGCCAGATTATACTGATATTTTGTTACATCATTCAGCATGTGGTAATAGTGTCCATATGTGAAGAATAATTCCCTGAAAAATCTTCAGAACAGTAACAAGTATTTTAGGAGTTTTACTTAATTTAGTTTATTTTTACATGACTGAGGGTCAGCAAAATGGCGGATGCTGTGTGCTTTCATTACAGGTGAAACTGTGATGCTGCATGCACGCCGCAATAAATGTGTCTTGAAGAGGGAATTTTGATGCCACAATTTCAAATGAAATGAAAGCACGCAGTGTCTGCAAAGTTGGAGACCACATGACTTATTAAATAAAATAAAGTAAAAAGTAAGAATAAAATCATTTCTATTGTGGAAAACTGAATGGGGAGGAGCACTTGGGGAGGTGGGGAATCAGCTTTAGCATTATGAGCATCAAGGAATATAGGATTAACAAAATTAACATAAGGAAGAAAGCATTAATTGAACATAAATTACATACTTAGTTTGTGATAAAAAATTATTGCTTAAGTAAAAAGGAAACACAGAAGACAGTTTTTCTGGGGGAGATCTGGTTAAATAATAATTGTTTACTGGGCTGTGGGGCTGTGGCTGACCACCACTAAGTGTTTTTAACAAGCTGATTATTTCAGCATTCTGACCCTTTATCCTGTTCAGCTGCTGCACTGTACCCTCCACTACATTTTTGATGGCTTCCAACTCAGACCACAGCTCAACCAGGTCAGCCTGTGTGGCAGGCTGTTCTGAGGGGGCGTTCACGCAGGCAGCAGCGGAGCCACCACTTCTACTGCCCTAGTCATTCATCAGCAATGCCACGCAGGTGGATGCTCTCCTCTTCAGCAGCTTTGGCTGCAGGAGTGGCTGGTACCTTCTGCAGCGCTGCTCCCACTCAGCATGGTGGTGCACTGAGGTGCATTCACTGACCACTTGTGCCCAAGTGGCCACCTTGCACCCCTGATGTACAAGCACTTCACACAACTTGTGCTTCATTGGGTCACCGAAGGCAGATGAAACATTTCCAGACAGGACAGCTGCATTGAGGACCAGGCACAGGCAGTGGGGGGCAGGTAATGCTGTCTGCTGTGCTATAGTTGGTGGAGGGGCAACAAGCTGCTGCTGCTGCTGTGGTTGCTGTTGCTGCTGCTGTGGTTCCTGCTGCTGCTGTAGTTCCTGCTGTTGTCACTGTGATTGCTGCTGCTGCTGTGGTTCCTCTGCTGCTGCTGTGTCTGCTGCTGTCACTGTGATTGCTGCTGCTGCTGTGGTTCCTGCTGCTGCTGCTGTGGTTGCTGCTGCTTTTGTAGTTCCTGCTGCTGTCACTGTGATTGCTGCTGCTGTGGTTTCTGCTGCTGCTGTGGTTCCTGCTGCTGCTATGGTTGCTGCTGCTGCTGTAGTTCCGCTGCTGTCACTGCGGTTGTTGCTGCTGCTGTGGTTTCTGCTACTGCTGCTGTGGTTGCTGCTGCTGTAGTTCCTGCTGCTGTCACTGCAGTTGTTGCTGCTGCTGTGGTTCCTGCTACTGCTGTGGTTGCTGCTGCTGCTATAGTTCCTGCTGCTGTCACTGTGGTTGTTGCTGCTGCTGTGGTTTCTGCTACTGCTGCTGTGGTTGCTGCTGCTGCTGTAGTTCCTGCTGCTGTCACTGTGGTTGTTGCTGCTGCTGCTGTGGTTTCTGCTACTGCTGCTGTGGTTCCTGCTGCTGCTGCTGTGGTTTCTGCTGCTGTCACTGTGATTGCTGCTGCTGCTGTGGTTCCTGCTGCTGCTGCTGCTGTGGTTGCTGCTGCTTTTGTAGTTCCTGCTGCTGTCACTGTGATTGCTGCTGCTGTGGTTCCTGTTGCTGCTGCTGTGGTCTGCTGCTGCTGTGGTTCCTGCTGCTGCTGTGGTTGCTGCTGCTGCTGTAGTTCCGCTGCTGTCACTCACGGTTGTTGCTGCTTCTGTGGTTTCTGCTACTGCTGCTGTGGTTGCTGCTGCTGCTGTAGTTCCTGCTGCTGTCACTGCAGTTGTTGCTGCTGCTGTGGTTCCTGCTACTGCTGCTGTGGTTGCTGCTGCTGCTGTAGTTCCTGCTGCTGTCACTGTGGTTGCTGCTGCTGCTGTGGTTCCTGCTGCTGCTGCTGTGGTTGCTGCTGCTGCTGTAGTTCCACTGCTGTCACTGCAGTTGTTGCTGCTGCTGTGGTTTCTGCTACTACTGCTGTGGTTGCTGCTGCTGCTGTAGTTCCTGCTGCTGTCACTGTGGTTGCTGCTGCTGCTGCTGTGGTTCCTGCTGCTGTCACTGTGGTTGTTGCTGCTGCTGTGGTTTCTGCTACTGCTGCTGTGGTTGCTGCTGCTGCTGTAGTTCCTGCTGCTGTCACTGTGGTTGCTGCTGCTGCTGTGGTTTCTGCTGCTGCTGTGGTTGCTGCTGCTGCTGTAGTTCCTGCTGCTGTCACTGTGGTTGCTGCTGCTGCTGTGGTTCCTGCTGCTGCTGCTGTGGTTGCTACTACTGCTGATCTTCAGACTGCTGCTATTCCAATGCTGCAGGGCTGGCAGTGGCTGCAACACTCATCACTGATGAAGAAGCAGCAGCTTCTGCTTTTGGGCACCACATGGTCACTTTCAACATTGGGCTGTGTCTGTGAGGGAGCACTTGAGGTTGAAACAGTACCACAGTTCAGGTGAAATTGTCACCCAGGCCACTGCACATTTGGGGCCACCACTGCCCACCACTTTGGCCACCTCTCCATATTAACTAAATTGAAATGTAAATCAAAAATAAAGCAAAAAAAAAACTAGTAGAACTACTAGTACTAAAACTACAGTAACTAAAACTAAGTAACAAAATAAACAACTTTTTAATTAAACTAGGCTTTCAAATCAACTCAAACTGGCTGCAAAACTTAAACAACACAATCAAAAACTTTAAAGCACAAAAACGCTCAATATATAGAGTTTGCTGTAAAAGCACACTGCCCACCAACACTGCTGACTAAACAGCTCCTTCTACAAGAGAAAGTGAAACTAGTTCACTGACTTCCTGCCTAATTAACTGCCTGCATCATGTGACCTGCAGACAGTCAGACATGTGATCTGTGGGCTGTTTCTTACCAACTTTGCCTCCTCAAACTGTGACTCAAAGTGAACTCAAAGTGAACAACACAAAGTCCATTAAAGGCAGATTTCAACCTTTTAATAGAAATGCTACATGAATTCAAGTTGCTCACTTCAAGTTCACTCAGAGGTAAATTTAAACTTTGCTGCATCTCTAACTGTAACCAATCAAGGCTACCCTATCAAAGACCTGAGCTAGTCCAGACCAAGTGATTGGGCTTACCTGAGTCAAAGCCAGACATTTCCACATATAATGCTACCTTACAGTGTCTTTCTTCACTCACACCATCTCAAGGTGTACCCTATCTTTAGTGTGCCTTGCTTACCATGCCTCACTACTCAAATGACTCATTTCATAAGTAGTTAGACTAATGTCAGGCCTGGTACCCACCACACTGCTTCCTCACAATGCATGCCAAACTTGCATGATGGACATGGGCAAATTTATAGGCACACCCTACTAGATTCATCCCTTTCTAATGTCAAAATATTGTATAAATGACCCACATTAATTCCAATCCCTCTTACAGCCTGAGCATTCCTGCTTTGTTACATGCTTTTCTAAACCTTCTGGTCCTTATTTACTGCAGCAATTGCAATGGGGCCAAAACAGCACACCTATTCCTTGTGGCTGAACATAATTAAGGCTCATGTAGCTTACCTAAAATTGTATTGTAATCAGCAGAATATGGCTGAGTTATCTCCTGAAATTAACTTTATTATACTGTAGTAGCCCTCTTTTAAGGCTGCTTGGCATTAGAGATGGGCGAAGTGGTCCCACTCGCTCCCCAAAGTGATTCACGGAGGAAGATGAATTCAGGAGTGCTCTGCAACACGAAGCCAAGTACTTTGCTTTTATAATGAGTAATGCAAAGTCCATTGAAAACAATGATTTTGCATTACTCCACCTTCTCAAACCACTACTCCACCAATTCTTAAGGTGAAGTACATTGAAAACAATGTACTTAGCCACACTTTCCTTTGTTTTTAAGCTCCAAGGCGAATTTTGCAGTGATTCATGGGATTTCAGGTCACATGGGCTCTAGATTGTTCTGCACAGCCTCAGTTTGGGTAGTGTGTAGGAAGATGTAGGAGACAATCTGCTCTGAGAGCGATCTGCATTTCAAAGCTTCTAAAGTTGTTAAAAAGCCTTTTTGAGTCTTTTTTTTGCTGAAACTTTAGTTCATCGATTATAGAAATTATAGAAACCTCCCTGCTCATATCATCGAAGTGTTTATTGTTTGTGTGTGGATTTTGAATGTTAATGTACAACATTCAGTCTGTGTACTGAGAGACAGTGGAAGTGTGCTTTGGGGAGGGTGTATCTGTGATGTAGGTAGATTAACTTGGAGAAAAGACAGTGCTTTCTGTTTTAGTGATATTTTTCTTATATAACTGTGTTAATGTAACACAGTAATATTTTCAATAATTCTTGCCATTTTTGCTGATTGTTGTGGTGCAGCAGTGCATAATTTTAGTTTGTTTAAAATATCTGGTTATATATATATATATATATATATAGATAGATAGATATATATATATATATATATAGATATATGTATATATACAGTATATATATCTACGCATTACTTAGTGTGTGTGTGAGTATCTGTGTGACACGTGTCATCAAATCAGACACCTTTATTGTGCCACATAATAATTTCAGCAATGTGAACCTGCTATCCACACAGCTGTGTGATTTTTGTACTTCTTTGTGGTATCTTTACTGGTACTAGTACTAGTGACTGTTACTGCAGCTGCAGTACACTGCCCCCCGTGGCCCACCCCAACCGCAAAGGTATTCTTTCCACATTTGAATTTCTGATGGTGAGCACTGGTTAGGTGTTGTGCCTTTGCATCTGCATCTCTTCAGTGCACAGCCAATTTTAATCTGTCTGTGCATTTGCATCTCTTTAGAGCCCAATCTCCATCTGTAACTTAAGTCACAGTTGTTTCTTTGGCATCCTTCAGAGTACTGGACAGATGTGGTGCATAATTCTGCATGATCATTGTACTCAGTAATATGCATTTTAAGTCAGGACCATCATCATGAGTCACTTGTGATACAAATCACATTCTTCATCATCACGATCACAAATGCAGTCACAAATCACGATTACGTTATGAATCACAACACTAATTTTTGACTAGTTACTTGGACATATTGTAAGCATGTTTCATAGTATCTCTCCAGGCTTCAGCACCCACCATTGTACTTATTAATGAGCATTTTTAAGTCAGGGAGTTTGTGTTACAGCTCATCAGGAAAGTACAACCGTAAGTATTTGTGTTCCCAGTACAGTTCCATATTGTTTATCTCACACTGTCGACATCGAATCACTGCTCTTCATCATCACTGTCACAAATGCAGTCACAAATCACATCCACAACCACGCCACGTAATCACAGCACTAATTTTTGACTAGTTACTTGAATGTATTGTAAGCATGTTTTGTAGTATCTCTCCAGGCTTCACCACCTTGCCATTGTACTCATTAGTGAGCATTTTTAGTTGGAGAGTTTGTGCTACAGCTCATCGGGAAGTACAGCCATAGGCATTTGTGTTCCTAATACAGTTCCATATTGGTTATCTCACACTGTTGACACCGAATCACATTCTTCATCATCATGGTAACAAATGCAGTCACAAATCACAATTCATGATCATGTCATGAATCACAACATTCATTTTTTACTAGTTACTTGGATGTATTGTAAGCATGTTTTGTAGTATCTCTCCAGGCTTCACCACTCCACCACTGTACTCATTAATAAGCATATTTTAAGTCAGGGAGTTTTGTTCTACTGCTCATTGGGGAAGTACAGCCATAGGCATTCACATTCCTTCCTGTAAAGCATGTGAGTTACAGTGCTGTAAGTAGTGGGGTGAAGTGGCTCAATTTGCTCCATGAATTGATTCACTGAGTAACGTGGAATCCTCAGAGAACTCCACAATGTGAAGCGGAGTACTTCGCTTCATAATGAGAAACAAGTCCATTGAAACCAATGACTTTGCATTATTCCACCTTCTCCAAACCACTTCTCCACCAATTTTAAGGCAAAGTACATTGAAATCAATGTAATTCACCCTCACTATGCACTGTAATTGAGCTCCAAAGGAAATTCTGCAGTTATTCATGGGATTGCAGGTCACATGGGCTCTAGATTGTTTGGTACAGCCTCAGTTCTGACCTGAGTAGTGTGTGTGCAGTGGTAGCTGGAGACAGTTTGCTCTCAGAGCTCTCAAACCTCTAAAAGCTGTTTAAAATGCCTTTTGAGTAATATGTTTTGCTCAAAATTTAGTACATCGATTGTAGGAAATCCTTCTGTGCTCATATCATCGAGTGTTTATTGTTGTGTGTGGATTTTAAATGTTAATTTAGAACAGTCAGTCTGTGTACTGTGAAGTGTGGTTTGGGGAGGGCGATTTGTGGTGTAGGTACATTAACTGGGAGAAAAGGCAGTCTTTCTGTTTTGGTTATATTTTCTTGCATAACTGTGTTAATGTACACACAGTAATATTTTCAGTAATTTTTGACATTTTTTGCTGATTGTTGTGGTGCAGCAGTGTACAATTTGTCTGTTTAAAACACTTGGTTATATTACTAAAGGTTTTCAATTTGCTATACATTACTTGAGTGTGCGTCTGAGTGTGTGTGCAATGCATGCCATTAAATCAGACACCTTTTATTGTGTTACAGAGTAATTGCAGCAGTGTGATCCTGCTATCCACCGCACCTGCATGAATTTTTATACTGCTTTGTGGTATCTTTACTGGTAGTGGATTGTTACTGCCGGCACTAATCCCTCAACTGGCAAAATGTATTCCTTTCCAGATTTGGATTTGTGACTTGGGAGCACTGGTTAGGTATTGTTGTGCCTTTTGTATGCACCCTTGAGTGTGCAGCGCAATCTTACTCTGTCTGTGTGTTTGCATGGCACCATTAATTCTGGGAGACAGCATTTCTTGTTATGCTCTCGTTTCACTTAGCTTACACTGGGAATTTTTGACACAAGACAGTAGCATTTTGGGGATGCACATTAATTCTGATGACTGTGTGTGACCTGACCACTACATGCATGACTAGTGCACCATTAATTCTGGAGACTTTGCATCTTGTTACACTCTCATTTCACTTCATCAGCACTGTGGAGTTTTCTGGACACAAGACAGTAGCACTTTGGGGATGCACATTCATTCTAGTGACTGTGTGGGTGGGATGCTGCCAATATTGTTATCACTTCGCCTTACTTCACATTTAAGGTGGAATGACAATGCAGTAATAATAACAAGGGCAAAGTAAGCCTTTCCTATGGGGCACCCAGCATAGTGAAGTGCCACTGCAGTGGGCTACTCGCTCACTTCGGCTGGTGGATTTTAAATTTGCTGCACCTACTTGGCATAGCCCACAAACTTCTTGTGGACACTCCAAAGTGGGTTTCAGGAAGAGAGTTGGAAATGACCCATGAATAATGGACCACTGTTTTGCATGCCTATAACCAGTGCTCCTGATAAAGCCAAATACCCATTTAAGCACTCTGTATATCCATGCGCAAAGATCTGGATGCCATTGTATAACTTAGTGCTGGAGATGAAAAGGCAGCATCACAACCAGCCCATACCACCACCCACCAAAGCTGCTATACTCAACAGGTGCTGCTGTCTGCAGGGGTGGGTCATCCCCTGTGATAGGGTGCTGTAAAACATTATACTGATTGCTGTCCCAGATGTTAATGGTTGCACATAGGCTTTGTGGCAACAAATATTCAGGGACTGTGGCAGTCACAGGTGTCAGATTACTGCATGGCACCAGGCACATGGTGCCATACTTGCCGCTGCTCTGGGCACATAATGCTAATACTGATGTCATCCCTATACCCACCCACTTACCTTGTACCTTAAGGCCCCTGTGTGGGTGGGGTGGTATTAAATGTATTCTGCCCCTCGTCTTCCCTTGTGGTCCAGTGGCCATGTGAGTAGTATTCTAACCCTCCATAGCACTTCAGCATTTTATCTGTGGTCCCTGCTCACCCAGAAAACCGGATAACAGTGTCAGTGGCTCAGTAGGTAGCACACTCATCTCTGAGTCTGGGAGATCAGAGGGCTGTGGGTTCGAGTTCTCACATCTGGCACTTGGGTTAATATCCAGTACTGACACTGTAGTGCAGCATGAGAGGGTGCTGCACTTGTGGTGCTGTCTTTGGATGAAACGTTAAACCGAGGTCCCATCTGCCTGGATTGGTGGTAGTTCAGGTGGATGTTAAAGATCCCATGGCACTTATCGAAAGAGTAGGGAATTTTTATTGCAAAATACATAACATCATATTCACAACCAAAGAAAACATACAGCATTACATACATAATCTATAAATTCACATAAGAAAGAGATACAAAAAGCAAGAAAGCACTACAACCAAAAAACTTGTTGCCAAAAGACTGAAATTTCCTCTGTGAAATACCCTTGACTTCTTCATTTTAGTTGCTTCAAAACTTCCGTAATCTGTTTAATCAAGACCACAGTAGGAGTATTCACATTTTGTAAATAGAATTGACAACGTGCCTGCCAAAGATAATATTTAATACATGCAAAAGAACATTTAGTGTACTAGAATGATACCTAAAATAAATACCAGACTAATCCCCAGTATCAAATATTCATATTGAATATGCTGTAAGGGAGAAAATGCCAACTTAAGGCCAAATCAAGCCAAAACTGTTTAATATAAGGACACAGAATAAAAATGTTCCTGTGATTCTTCCATGCCAATACATGAAAATCTTAAGCACAACCTGTCAGTCACAGGTTTATGCTTCCAATTACCTTTAACCCCAATTTCCCATGACAGCACAGCCACTGAACATCCCAAATATAATCAGGGATCCTACCATCTTTAAGAATGTTCAAGGCAAACTGAAGTTTAGTAGGGAGGCATCGTGGAAAATCAACCCGCACAGCATGATGTCTATCCATCACAAGACCATAAATAGATTTTTCTGCATGGAAGTAATCTCAACCTTACTAAGGTTCCACCTTTTGACTCTCTTTAACATAGGAAGAACAAAATCAGGAACCTGTAAAGACTCAGTAAACCGTGGAAAATAACCTCCCATTTTTGAAATTTTTAAATAAACACAAAGTCCATTCTGCCCACTGAGTAGGAAGTCCCACTGATCTAGAAAAGGAAGAAAAATGCAAAAGGATTGAAAAACTCCACAGGATTTAACATACCCAATCCCCCAGTGAAACTTTAAGATAAAGTGAAATCCGCTTTACTGGGTTCAACCTACTGCCCCATATCATCCGGAAAAACAACTAAATAGCCTCTTCTGAGGTTAGTAGGTAAAGGAAAAATGTGAGCAGTGCATAAAAAAAACCGGGATGAGAAATTGTTTAACAATACCAACCTGTTTCTTCTTCCCCATCCCCAGGACTTCCAGTGAAACCTTTGCCTCACCAATTTGCAGCCTATCTTCCCAATTTACCTGTACCATATCCTGTTCACCAAACTTAAGACCCCAAATCAAAATGAAATGTGGAGAGACCTGAACAGTACTTACTGAGCGTGCTGGTCCCCATCCCAAGCTGTAGGTCCTTGCTTTTATATTGGTTCAAACCTGCCCAGTAATCCCGAAAAGAATCCAGCACCCTTAAGGCATATTCTCCAGCCTGAACAGAAGCAATCAAAAGAAAAATATCATCCGCATATGCCATAATTTTTGAGGAAAACCTCTGACTGGGGAATAACCCCATAATCAAAGGGTCATTCAAAATTACTCTAATCATAGGATCCAAGCAAACGATAAAGAAGGGGACTAAGGGACAACCCTGCCTGACCCTTTTATAGAAACTGGAGACCCCAACAGACCACCCACCACAGGAATGGACACTGCCTTCTGATATAAAATGCAAATCCACCTAATCATAAATGAAGGGATACCATAGACCTGTAAAACTTTAAATAAAAAGAATGAGATACATTATCAAATGTTTTTTCTGGTCCAAAGTGATCAGAAACCCCACAACTGCCTCTGCCTCCCAGACTCACAAACATCCCTCAGTAATTGAGGTTCTGTTGAATGTTCCTACCAGGGATGGAACATGTTTGGACAGGGTGAATTAACTCAGATGCAGCCTTCTGCAACCCGATAACACAAAATCTGTGAAAGAATTTTATAATCAGTGTTCAAAAGGCTAATCGCCTCCAGTTACCCAAATCTAGTCTATCACCAGTTTTATAAATATAAACCACCATAGCTGAGGAAAACCATGTGGAACCTCCACGGCTGTCAAAAATTCATTAAATACTTCCACTAAAAGTGGAGCCACTAACTCTTTAAAAGTTTTAAAGAACTCATTTGTCAGTCCATCTTCTCCTGGGACACACCTGAACGTAAGTGAGAAATAACCTCCAATACCTCAGTTAAAGTAACTGGACCATTAATATCCACCATAACTTCAGGGATAATGTAGGCAAGGAGCAATTTATTAATGAATCCCAAGCCACAGTAGGGACAAACTCCTGTCCCAGAGAATTCTGAATATATTCTACCATAACATCCAGCATCTCAGCATGTGACATACGACGACCAGAGTGATCCAAAAGACCAGTCATATTTTTATTAGCCAATTTTGTTTTACATGCTTCAAATGGATCTGAAAAGGAGATTTAGTAGTACCAAATTTAAAAGTAGCATATACAAAAGCAGCACACTCATAGTGATAGTGCCTCATTTTCTGCTTAACAATATCCAGCTGTGCTTTAATCCTACAATCTGCTATAGTAGGGAGAATTGAAGATGATAAAATTGGTCTCTTAAAACTAGATACCCCAAATAATCCTTATTTCCTTAGATTTCCCTAAATCAACAAAAAGTTTTAAATCCATTTTAGTATCCTGCCACCAAGAGTACCAGGAGTCATAAAGAACAGCCACCAAACCCTCAAACTCAAACAACAATTCTACTTTAGTTTTAACAACTGGATCATCTAAAACAACAGAATTCAATTTCCAGCACCTAGGCATCCCTGAAAAGAGGGGGACTTGGGAAAATTGAATATCACACCTTAGAATACAATGGTCAGAAAATTCACAAAACTGTAACCCAAACCCTGAACCGTCAACTGACGAGAGGTAAAAATATAATCAATACGGTACCATATGCACTACATCAATAAGTAAATCCCCAATCCTTATGCAAAGCCCTGTAGGCATCCACCAAATCTGCAGTATGAATGATATTATGTAATGCATGGGAATCACAAAATACTTTTTGCTGAACGCTATCCCGTAGTTTCACATCTAAGCTACAGTTCATGTCACCCCCAGAATAACATTCTAGAAGAAAATAAAAAGGTTTAATAAGGATAAACAATTCTATTCTAGCTTTTCTTACATTGGGGAGCATAGGTGTTAATTATACGTAAACATAACCCTTCATACACACAATCTAAAAGTAAAGCTCTTCCTGGCAAAATATCAAACACCTTCTGAACCTGAATGTAGGAGACTGAAAAAGAATCCCAAGACCATCAGCTACATCTTCTCCAAAGGACCAAAAAGAAGGCCCCAAGGCCAATGTTTTTAACTTGGACAATGTCCTGTAAGGAAGTAAATCTAGTTTCCTGAATAAGTAAAGCATCAAATGGGCAGTGTCGAAAAATTCCAGTAAGGCCATTTGCTTTCAAAAGACTTAATGCTACAAACATCAAGGAAACCAGATGAAAAGAAGCCATGCATTGGTTTATAAGAAAAACATAAAAAGCTTTGTTTTTCCTTTTCAACCCTCCTCCTTATCATTTTTCCTCTTCCTCCCTACCTTTTTTGAAGTTGGAACACTCACGGAATCATCCTTGTCACATTCCATTTCAGAAACCATACCTGATAAGGATGAGACATCAGACTCAAAACCCCTTCCTGCTCCTGAAGTACCTGAAAGGAATTTTGTGTGAGAATAGGGCCAACTAAGACCTTGGGTTTCAGGGAGGATCTAGTCACCTGTTTTTGAGGAAGAAAATCAGCTTCCACCTGGGGGCATCTGCCCCATATCACCTTCTGAAACAGGAACTGAAACAGTGGGAGAGTGAGCAACAGGAGAAACCAGGAGGTTTCAGAAGCAACAGGGCCAGCTGAGGAAGCAGTTGCCTGGGTGAGATCCAAGAGGAGGACCCAGAGGCCTCATCAGAGCCAGGTTCTGGTCTGGCTGGCCTATATCTTTTGGGCCTCAGAGACCAAATTCCACTGATTAAGGCCGCCAGTACAATTCTGGCCTGCCCAGGGACACTGATGATAAGCATGGCCAATCTCATTACAAAGATTACATTTAAACACATTCCTGCAAACTGAGCTGAGATGATCATATTCTCCACATAAGCACAAATAACCCTGTCACAAGTGCTGCTAAGATGTCTGGGACTACCACATTTATAGCAAGCCTTTGGTTGCCCTGGTAAAAAATACCCTCTATCCTTCCCTCCCAAAAACTATTGGGAATATACTGCACATCATTTCCAACTAAATGTAAACCTCCAGCTACCATTCCAAATCTCTTCACCATCAATGATAGTCTCAGAGGCTCCATAACCTGACATTTCTGCTCCATCCAGTAGTAAATATCACCAACATTCACCCCTCATTCCAAACATAACAACCACTGATTTATACAGGGGTTTAGTAAGGGGATGGCCCAAAAGGAGACCATAAAGGCCAACGTTTTATACATTTCATATTTTTCCAAAAAGAATCAAGCCCAGAAAAGGTCCTAAAACTGATATCAAAGGTGTCCTCCCTGACATTAATGAGAGCAAAATATCAGCAGCTTGAAATCCCATAGAATTTTTAAAGATGTTTAGCCACATAAAGTCTGTCAGGATGCTCCGTAGACCCCTCTATACCGAAGCCGGACAGCATTATGCCGAGGGGCTTGCTCCACTTTTGTTATTTTTAAAGAAATCTGAATATCTGGGTCCAGTTCTATGACCTTCTCGATGTGGGGAAGGGGCAGTAGAAGATCGATCCCAGTGCTCAGTACAGTCAGTTTGATCAGTTGCAGTACTAGGGGTATGCACCATAACAAGTTCAGCCACCAAACTCCCATCCCATTGATCGAGGAAAGAACAGGCTGCTCCTCTCCCCTTGCCTAGCTGCACAGTACCTTGCACTGGAGTATTCTCTGCAGAAAAAGACACCCAAGTTGAATCAGGCACCCAGGCCCCATGTGGGGCTTGAATCCAGCCAGTTTGTCAATGATTCCTCCTCGACCACTCTGTCACATCCAGGCACTGCGACCAGCTCCACTACAGAGAAGGATTTCCGCATTCTCTCCATCGTAGTCATAGATTCTGTCACTGGCAGCTGAACTCTTAAGACAGGCTTGACAGCAGACATCAAAGCAGGTTCCACGGAGAAAGGCAGGGACTGCACTGCTACCTCTCCATTAGTACCAGATAGTTCAGGCACAGAACGTACAGCCATAGTGGTGGATACTGCATGCAGCGAGGAATCTCCTGAAGCAGCCGTTTCCGAAGGAAAGCCCTCTGTGGCTATCGGTAGATGCACAACTTCTGTCTGCCTTGTAGCAGACTTCTCCTCGGCGCAGACAACCAAAATTTCCTCCGCACTCTGAAGCGTATCCTTGGTAAAGCAGCAGCCGAGGCCAGGGATAGAACCTCCGACTGCACCAGACGTCCATCCTCCTCACCCTCCATCTCACAACTGACCACCACTCTGAAACAGAGCAGCAGTCCTCTCAGGCAGAGTAGGAATTTCCCGTGTCCTGGGCCAAATTTCCTCATTCACTAAAAATACCACTAACAGCTTAATCTGGTTCAAGGTCAGTTGGCATTCATCTGTATCCCTCCCCAGGTCGTGCCTTGAAAATAGGTGGGATTTGTCTAGTGCACTTACCGGTCAACAAAACTAAATAAATAAATAAACAATAAAAAACATTGACTTGATCTTTTATTAGAAAACTTTCAACTAATTTTAGTAATTTTTAGCTACAGTGGTAGCCAACACAGTCAATAACCATAACAGGCGTCCATGTTTCATGCTGATATTGTGTTCTATTCATTGGGTAACATATAGGCTAATGTAGAATGATTTTGCCTCACATACAATCTCATCCATCATGGCAATGGCTACTGCTGTAGTTTTGCTACATTTATTAAAACCACCTTTTGAAGTTTAGCATTTTCTTTTAGTAAAATGACAGTGAAAATGTTAACTTTTTACATTTTGTGATTTCTTCACTGATTTATTTTCACTGCAGGCATGAGCCATTGTACATGCACAAGTAGTGATGTCTTGAGTTGAAACTGCTCGTGAATTAATTTGAAAATTTCGATTGCTAGACCACCAGGCGCACATTTAATGCAGGAGGGATCATGGATTGGAGGGGACCACTAGACCACCAGTGAATGGTTCATCTATTATATACAAGGGATTGGGATTGTGGGGGGATAGTTTGTACACCAGGAAATGGTGTCTGTGTGTCGGGCAGGTTATTGGGTGGAGGGATGGGCCACTGGACACCAGGAATACTACAGATAACATTGGGTATGGGTACAGGTGGGAAGATGGACCTCTAGACATCAGGGAAAGATATTTATTTAACACTGAGTTGGTGATCGGCGGGTGGGGAACAACTAGACACCACAGAATGATCATTATTTAACATTGAGCCAGCGACTGGTGGGGTGGGGAGAACCACTAGAAACCAGAGAATGATCATTTTTTACAGCTGGCTGGCAATCAGTGGGGAGAACCACTAGAAACCTTGGAATGATCATTATTTAGCATCAGGCCTGTGATCAGTGGGGTGGGGAGGCAATAGACACCAGAGACAGCTTTACTTTGCACTTAGAAAACCCCAAAAAGAGTAGCTGGTGGAAGTCATTGACCCAACTTTACTTTTTGTGTACCCCATGGAGAATTAACAGGTGATGTTTCAAGGCAAAGTTACAAATGTTGAATTTCTATTAAATAGAAAAACTTTGCAAAATGATTGGCAAGGGGAATTTGACGACTTCACTGAACCGCCGTGAGGTGAATTCAAACTTTGCAACATCTCTATGCACAAGGACGGGTATGAATCACCAGCTGCCCACTTAGAAACATAGACTTTGATGGTGGATAAGGACCGCTTGGCCCACCTAGTCTGCCCATTTCCTACCTACAGGATAAGCTGCAGATCCTAGTTAACCAACAGCCTATTTCTTCTTACCCCCACAAGAATTGCCTTATGTCTGTCCCATGTATTCTTGAATTCTCCACAGTTTTAGACCCCACAACCTCTCAGGAAGGCTGTTCCATGCATAACTCAACCCTCTCTGAGAAAAAATACTCTCACATTGCCCCTGAATCGTCCCCCCATCTTTAAATTGTGTCCCTTGTTCTGCACATTTCTTTTTCTGAAAGATGCTACCCTCTTGACTTTGTTGATTCCACTGAGGTACTTTAAAGTTTCTATCATGTTCCCCTCTCCCTTCTTTCCTCAAGGGTATACATATTAAGCCTTTAGTCTCTCCTCATAGGGCTCCTCTTGCAGACCCTGCACCATTTAGTTGCCCTCCTCTGACTGCCTCTGTCCTGTCTATGTCCTTGCAGAGATGGGGTCTCCAGAATTGACACAGTACTCCAGATGGGGTCTCACCAACTGTCTGTACAGAGAGATAACAACTTCCTGTTTTCTGCTGGTGATGCCTCTCCTATACATCCCAGTATCCCCAGCCCTCCCTACTGCCTTCTTACATTGCTTGCTAACCTTAAGGTCATCTGATATGATTACCCCAGGCGCCTTTCCATTTTTGTTGTTGTTACTACCCCCCAATGTGTAATCTTCTTCTGGGTTTTGTTTTCCAGGTGCATTATTTTGCACTTCTTTGCATTGAATCCAAGCTGCCATACTTCTGACCATTCCTCCAACCTTGCCAAGTCCCTTCTCATCCTTTCCATGCCTCCTTGTGTATCAACCCTGTTGCAGATCTTTGTGTCATCTGCAAAGAGGCATACTTTTCCTTCCAGTTGCCCTGCAATGTCACTTTATAAAGACATTAAAAGGACTGACTCAGTACTGAACCCTACAGTACCCCACTAGTAACCCTCTTTCTTCAGAGTGGACTCCATTTACAATTACTTTCTGTGTCCTGTTGTCCAGCCAATGTTTTACCCAGGCTACCACCTTGGGACCCACTCCAGGCTGGTTAATTTGACTTTTAATCTTTTGTGGGACTGTGTCAAATGCCTTGCAAAGTCTAGGTAGGCCATGTCCACAGTCCTCCCTGGTCTACTACTTTGGTCACCCATTCAAAGAAATCAATTAGATTTGTCTGACATGACCTTCTCCCGCAGAACCCATGCTGCCTGGGTTCTGTGCCCTTCTGGCCTCTAGGTGCTCTACAATTCTTTCCTTCATAAGTGATTCCATCACTTTCCCTACCACAGAGGTCAAACTGACAGGTCTGTAGTTTTCTGCCTCTGTCTTGGTCCCACTTTGTGAAGGGGAATCACATCTGCCTTCCTCCAGTCCTCAGGTATCACACACATCCTCCCATGATTTGCTAAAAGGGTAGTCAGTGGTTTCACTAGCTCTCCCTTAATTTTTAGAATTCTGGGATGAATTCCATCAGGCCCTATTTCTTTGTTCACCTTCAGTTTTAGGAGTTCTTTCAGAACCCTTTCTTCTGTGAAAGGACTGGATTGACCCCCCATCAAGAGTGCTTCTGTTAATTGGATTAGTCACCTCCCTCTCTTTATGAATACTAAGCAGAAATATTCATTCAGTATCCCTGCTTTTCACTGTCCCTCTCTGCCCACCCACTGTCCATTCTATTCAGCCTCACTATCCTCACTTGGCTTTTTTTTTGCTTGACCTCTACTTTTTATGTTTGCTTGCATGCATGTGCAAGAAACATAGTGCCATCATCCGAGTTTTCAGAGGTGTGTCACCCATCTTCCAATTCAGTCAGTGTGTTTGCAGAGTGCGGCCGCAGTTCTCCAATGAATGCTGCAGCTGTCTATGACAGCAGTTGAAAATGCAGTGCCGTACAGTTGAAAAGGGAGAGCTCCGCTCAGTGAGCAGCGCCCTCCCTCCACACGCATGCACGCATGTTGCATGCTCATGCGCTTCTCCCCATGCACACACTTTATGGCTGATGGGGTGCCAATCCCACGCCAGCTCCACTCCTCCCCAAAAATGCTTTCCAGGTGTCATGCTGGGAACCCATCCCAGCATTGCAAAACTGTTAGGGTCGATGGAGTGCCAAATCCCGTCAGCTCCAGGCCCCCAAACAGCCTTCCAGCTGCTATGCTGGTAGCCCACCCCAGCATGGCACAGTCCAGATGGCGACGGGATGCCTAACTTCGTTGGCTCCAGGACCCCCAAACAGTTTTCAGCTGCCATGCTGGGAGCCCACCCCAGCGTGGCAAATGTCCCGTGTCATCTGAGTAAAAAAAACTGTAAACAACAAAAGTTCCCTCGGCCTCCCCTGCCTACTCCGCGCCCACCCACTGTGCACCCTGCCTCCCACACCCCTCACCGATACTTACCTCCGGAGCTCTGCACTGATCTTCTGTGGACCGAAACACATCTGCACTCTTCAAAGTCCACCGCGAACTGATGAAATGTCGATGAGCTGTATAACACAATAAATAGAGTTTTTCAACTTTAATGCATATCTCAGACATTTTTGAATTTTGGCACCAAATTTTCAACATGGGGTTTTTGGGACCCTTCCTCATGAATTCTTGAACTGTCATGGTGTTAATCAGGTGCCAAGGGTGATTTCACAGTCACTGCGCAAAATCACCTTTTGGGACTGGTTAATGAAATGACAGTGCCAGTGTTCATAAGTTGGGCTCTCACAAAGCCTATGTTGCAAATTTGGTGAAAAAATTCCTAAAACGACTGTTTTATAGCCGCAGCATTGCGCAGTTCCTATGCACACTGTTAAGTTCGCAAAAATTTGAATATTTGCACTGATTTTCAACATTGCCATTTTACCACACCTCCTTATGAGCAGTACAGCTGTCATTTTTCACATCTCACCCAAAATGTGTTTCCGCCAAGATGTAGTGCACAACATGCAATCAGGTGCGTAAATCAATGTATGGGACACATTAAGAAAGTCACGGTGACACTGTTAATGAGCAGAGGTCTTAAATGGCTATGTTGAAAATTTGGTGAAAATTCCTAAAATGACTTTACCAGTGTGCTGCAGTTTCCTACGCATGCCCGTAAGTTCCGAACTTCTAAATATTTGCACTCCAGATTTTCAATACTGCCATTTTACCACACCTCCTTATGAGCAGTACAGCTGTCATTTCCACATGTCACCCAAAATGTGTTTCCTGCATGTAGCGACAATGGAGTAGTCGGTGTGCACAATCAATGTTTGGGACACAGTAAAAAATCACAGTGGCACTGTTCATGAATAGAGGTTTTAAATGGCTATGTTAGTATTTGGTGAAAAAATTCCCTAAAATGACTGTTTTAGGAACGATGTTGTGCAGTTCCTATGCACGCCACAAGTTGGTGAATTTTTATATATTTGCACGCTTGATTTCCAACATTGCCATTTTATTACACTTTCTTATGAGCAGTACAGCTGCCATTTTTTACATCTCACCCAAATGTGTTTCCGCACATGTAGTGCACAATGGTGCCTTCCATGTGCAAAAAGCAATGTTTAGGACAGATTAAGAAAATCCAAGACACTGTTCATGAGCAGAGGTCTTAAAATGGCTATGTTAAAATTTGGTGACAAAAGTCTATAAAATGACTGTGTTACTAGTGAGCATTTCGCAGATTCCATGCACCCTCATAAGTTCATGAATTTGTAATATTTTCAGTACAGATTTTCACCAGTGGCATTTTTCCACACTTCCTTATGAACAGTACAGCTGTCATTTTTCACAACATGGCCGAAATATGTTTTCACACTTTGCCGCAGAAATGCGTGGTCGCTGTGGGAAATCATTGTTCGGGACAGATAAAGAAAATCACAGTGACACTGTTCATGATCGGAGGCCCCAAAATGCCTGTGTTGACAATCTGCTGTAAAAATCCCCAAACTATTTACATTATGGGTGTGGTTGCACAGTTTCTTCGATACACGCGTGACTTCACCAGTTTTTAATATTTTCACTGTAGATTTTCAACATTGCCATTTTTACACCTCCCCATGAACGGTACAGCTGTCATTTTTCACATCCTGTTCGAATGTGTTTTGCACCTGTGGTGCTAAATGTCAGTAGTCGCTGTGCAAAAGCAGCTTTGGCTAACAAACTGATATTGCCACTGTTCCTGAGGTGGGAGTCCCAAAACCATGTTGAAAATCTGGAGTGAAAATACCAATGAATGCCTGAGGTGTTAGGGTTTCACCATAATGACCCACCCTGAGAGAATGACAAGCATCAGGGGTGTGACTTGGGATTCTACCAGTATTGCTCATACCATTCCACACCCTGTCAGCCAGTGAGAGGCACGAGGTGTGCCTGACTCTTCAGCCCCAAAGTTCACCCCATTCTCCTATACCACACCCACCTCACCATATTTCCTGATGGAATGGGGCGATAAGGGCCAAAGACCCCAAGGCATACCGTGACACTTGTCGGTGACTGCAGGGTAGGATGTGGTGAAATGTCATGGCTATGCCTGATGACCCAAAGGCACACCCCAATGCCTGTCAGTCTCTGCAGGTGGTGGTGGGTTGGCTTTCAGTTCAATACTTCACTGCCATCCCTATTATGCAGTCTGCAACTCCTACACTACCAATGCCAATGCCAGACAAACATTCGGCATTGACAAATGCTTGTTATATATAGCTCTGCTAAGAACAGCCTCAAAGTCAACTACTGTATATGCTGGCAGAAATACTAATCTAACATTGAGTTTCTATCTGCTAGTTGTGCTACAATGTAACAAGATACATGCAGATAATGACTGCAGTAGCAGCCATGAAGGGCATTGCCCCCATTTCTAGAAACAGTACCAGATGAGGATTTTACTTGGAACTTTATTTGCTGATAGTTGTTGCATTGGAAACTTTTGAGACTCTTTTGCCAATGTCTTCAGGAAGATCTGCACCTTCAAACACACTCTGAATATTCCAGAATGTTTAATTTTATTTCTGGACTTTTGTATGATATTTGGTCTGACTTGTACATTCATAACTTAGGTTTACATGGTATAACTCGATATTACATAATTCTGCAGTAAACAATTTCTTTATTTTATATTTAGATTATTTTTTATTTTTCTGTTAGGTTTTTTATTTATTTATTGAGAAATCAGAATTACAACCTTTGAGCTAAAAGCTCGTTTACAAGGATCCTTGTCAATAGCATAGGAAGATACAATTTGTTGCAGCAGAACAGTTTTGGCAAAGTAGTAACATGATCTAACATAGAGTCTATGTAGGATAGGGCAACAAATGCAAGTTACAGATTTTACATGTCAGAATACATGAAGCTGCCGGATGCATTGTCAATTCCCAGTAGTGGGGCACAAGTGCAAGAAGCTGAGAAGTTAGGTGCAGAGACCCAAGTTGAGGTTGGGGCAGGTGTCAGTGGGTGGAAAGGGAGGGGGGGAGGAAGGAGGGAAGTTCAGCTTGGGCAGAGGAGAAGGGTGTGTTTGTGGGTGGGGCGGGAGTGTGGAGAGATGGGAGTGGACCTGGGCAACTAGGTAGTGTGGGGTGCATTGGACAGGAACAGGGCAGTGTGGGGTGGGGTAGGGGAGAGGAGGAAGAGGGGGGTGAAGGGGGACAAGGTGCTCCTGGTAAAGCAGGGAGTGGCAGTTAATGGAATGCTGGTATGCAGGTGAGACTAAGTTTGACACAGGCAGTGGACTGGAGGAGAGATGGTTTTCTGGGTTAATGTAATTAAGCTAACCTTTGTATAGAAAACATTTACTGCTCCAGACAAGAAGTGCTGGTCAACAAATTGCTGCATATGTAATTACTACTAACTGAAAAATAAATAAAATGGAAGAATGATTTAACTGGGAAGATCAATTTAGGAGAGCCCAAACAACTTAAAATAACTCCATCTGTAAAATAAATTTAAGAAAGCACCAATAACCTGAAATGGAAGTGAACTGATATGTTGGAGTGATTCCTCATTTGTTATTTACTTTTTATATTTTAATTTACAATTTTGGCTTTAAAAGGTACATTGAATCAAAACTGGTTTCCAGGGGCATCCAGGAACATGGGGAGGCTAAGTGACTTGCTCGTTACACAGTAAACAGGTGGGGTCATATGAATCAAACTCAAGTTTTCTAGATCTGCTACACTCATTTACAGGTAAACTGCCAACCTTATGAGAGGTAATTTAAGGACGCTCACGCATGGTTGCTATCATCTGTCCAAGTTTACTTGTAATTTTATACTGGACTTACAAGATAACCTAGAATTAGGTGATTATTCTTATTTTACTAGTTCATTGACTAGAACTGGGAATGTGAACTACCCTGTTTGATCTGGCTGTCCGAGCTCTTTGGAAAACCCTAGAGTTACTGAATAATATTAGAGGTGGAGTAGTTGAAATCGATAGTTTAGGAATAATAATAACAGTTATCTTTGTGTTGATCAAGGCCAAGATCTTATTAGTAGCTTTCTGATGCCTACAATTACTCATACATTTAGAAATAAAGGAGTAGTGCAAAACAAAAATGAACCTCACTTTGGGACATTAACTTAATCCCAGACAATCTTCCACTTATTATAGCAGACTTGCATCAGACTACTGAAGAACTTACACTGCTTGACTCCAGGTTTAATGCAGTAATTAATTAAAAGTATGATGTAATTGGAATGTCTGAGCATACCAAAAATACTATTAATTCTATTATGGGTCAGTAAGTGTTTAATATGAGTACATTAGTCCACTCAGACTCTAAGAAGTCTTTAATGGCTGTAAAACATTTTTTAGTGATATCGTAGCAATAACCCATGACAGGGTGTGCATTTATTGGGATTAATCAACAGCCTGGGTGCATTGTGGTCACGAGGCAGCAGGCCGAGTGTCCTCCCCAGCAGCCGGGTGTTGATTAATCCCTATAAATGCACACCCTGGAGTGGGTTATTGCACTTATAACATGGGCCAAATTTGGGGACAAACAGAAAAAGCTGTTGGTATAACAGAGAAAACATGTGGGAACCACTTAGTGTTCTTTTCACTACTTGTGGCTGTGAAGCCACAGTTTCCTGTGTTCTGCCACAGTAAACATAGTTCAGGAGACAGAAGTTTGTGGTGAACAGGCACAGATTATTGAATCAGCAGCACATGGAACTTCTTATTGTGCTGTGAAAAGTATGCTGATGCTGTGTTTCTATATTGGTTTCTATATTCCTAGTCTGTACTAACACAGCATATATTGCTTTTGTGTTACACTGCACTGCGTGATTTCACATATGCGCCTCCCACAGCAATGATAATAGTGTCTCAAATTGCCCACTGTGGACAGATGACAGCATAATTTACAAAACACTCATTATTTTCTTACATTTTAAAATGCGCGGTCACGCATTATGCTGCTCATTCTCCACTTACATGGGGCACATCGGACACCCGCATCTCCTCCACAATGCCACTTGACAGATTATGCTGCAGCATGCAAATGTGCTACTTACAACCAGAACTCCCAGAACTGTGATCGCTGATAGACAATCATGATAGATGCTGCTTGCGTGACTGGCTGCCTCCATGGTGATATCAAGGTGCTCACTCTGTGTGCATCTATTAATTTGGACTTCCTGCTGCAGATCTCTGTACAGCAGCTGACTCAGGAAACCACATGCAAACCCTTTTACAAACCCGTGTGGCCAGTTCACATGCTGTGTAACGGCTCTCAGAAGGCATTGTATATGGACCTGTTCTTTCCATGCCCTAGATGCAGAAGACATCACTATTAACATTATGAGACTGCTTCAGTACATATACAGTTTTCTCCACGTTATTCATGCCTTTAATGATTGCAGATACTTTTTCTGATATATCGTTTTACTTGTCTATGACTCTCAGTGTCCTACGGCTGGGTGGGTGGGTATACTGGTTGTACATACTTTTGATGATACACTGTTTTGCTTCTCTTAAACACTTTATGCTAGGATTGTCAATGTCCTACGGGTAAGTGGGTGGGTATACTCGCTAACATGGATTCCAGTATGGCTACTGATGACTTTTTTCCACGGGCTTGAAATTAATTCAGTCTATTGTTTTTGGGTGCCTTTTCACCACGCACCTTCTGTTCATTTATTAGTAATTAATGAATGGTCACCTGATTAGTATTGACCAATCATTTTACTGATATATAGGTGCCATGTTATAAAGATATATATATATATATATATTATATTGTGTAAAATATGTTTAAGTTTGGGAAAACGTAACTACAAAACATAAATTGGGTACATCCCAAGTTCATCAGTATAAAGGTACACCATTTTCATTACAGCTCAAGTGACAGTTTGATACTGTAACTGTCTGATCATTATAACTTGGGAACATTACATCTGGGAATGTCAAGTTGATTATATCCCACACCAAGCACTTGGGTTAATATCCCAATAGTGACACTGTAATGCAGTGTGAGGGGTGCTGCACTCCTGAGGTGCCGCTTTCGATGAGACGTTAAACTGAGGTCCCATCTGCCTGTTCTGATGGTAGTTCAGGTGGATGTTAAAGATCCCATGGCACTTCTCGAAAAGAGGGAATTTTTATTGAAGCAAAATATAAAGGAAACAAAAGAAAACATGAGAAATACACAATAGCAAACTTGGAAATGAAAATATGTAAAGAAACCATGCACGACATTTTGCAAGCAAACATATCCCACCACACCCCAAACCCATTAATAAATTTATTGAAAAATACAGTAAAAAGAACAAAGAAAACAAGCATAAACCAGACCAGCAACAGAAATTACCCCCAGAAAAAAAAAACACACACAAAACAACTGAATCGGAAATACAAAACCCTTTCATCTAGACAGGGATCCTACAGAGACCTGCAAAAGGAACATCACTCCTTCCTCTCCACCAGGCATGCAGCAAAGAATGCAAAAAACTGAACGTTTCTTTAATATAATGCACTTGAATTTCTTGTTCAATTTAAGCTGTAAACCTAATAAAGACAACTGTTTTGTTGCAGCACAAACTGACATCTGGTTTGCCAAATAACCCATTTAATAATTGCAAAATCACCCAAGTCATCCCTTTAAACAAAACCTGCCAAGCAGCAGGCTCATACTGTCCATAAACCAACATCTCATACATCATAACCCCTCATCTGAGGAATGCTCCAGGAAGAGGCCAGCACTCCCACAGATCCTCAATATAATGACATTGAAAAAAAGATGAGACATAGTTTCAACAAGTAAATCACATCCTTCCTCAAACAAGACCTCTCCAAAGCACTTTTGAAAATGATTACCACGACGTTTAAATGAGAATGGCAGCAGCCATGCAGTATCCCACATTTTGGAGGGATTCTAGATTCTGTCAATTGACCCAACACATCCGAAAGTACTATGGAAGCAGGTAAAACAAAGCAAGGAACTGTAAAGCATACTGCATGTAGAATCCTTTGATATTCTAATTTTCTAGTGGTATGCAGACGATCCGTAGTGGTAACTTACCAAGCCTTAAGTTTTCTGCAAACTTCCATCAAGTAAGGAGACATATCCGGAGAATGCTTGAAAACCTACCCTAAGTTAAAGTCACCCACCATTGCCAAAAATAAAGGCACCTGTCCTTAAGAAAGGGGACCCAAACAGATTGTGATCCTAATAAATAGGCACAAAATTATTATAAAGAAACATAGTAAGAAAGAAGATCACAGGATTCAACATGTTAAGACCCCTTGGACAACAGGCCAATAAGTGCAATTCGCTTAATAGGGTTTAAATGGCTTCCCCAAATTAACTGAAAGGACACACTATACAACCTAACCTCCAATTTAACTGGCAAAGGGTAAAAGTTGGCTAACATGAAGAAATAAAGGCACAATGAAGATTTTGTACATATAGACCCTTTTCTTTTAGACATAGGATAACTTTTCCAGCGACTCACTTTCTGTTCAGCAAGAGTTGAAGCCAGCTCCCAATTCAGAGAAGCTGAATCTGAGCTCCAAACAAAAAACAAAGATGCTTAATTGGGACATCAACAATTGGGATGCTCCCCCTGTGTCCACACCATCCATAACACTTAATACTCACGACTTTACTTTTAGCCTTATTAATGTGAGAACCAGAAATACCAGAGAAAGTATCAACCACCATTAATGCTCTTTCCCCAGATAATCTATCCGCCACCAGAACAGTGGTATCATCCGATACACAAGTGCAATAGGAAAGAAATACCCCAAAAATCATGCATAGGAGAGATCCAACACCCATATTTAAAATCCGTAATAAAGGGTCCAAAGAAAAACATATAAGAGAGGGCTCAGTGGGCACCCTGCCGAACCCTCCTTCGAATCCTAACATACTTCCCAAGTCTTCCATTGACCAGGGGGCAAGAAGAAGCTACATGATGGAGAATCCTAAGCCAGTTAACAAACAGGTCAGGAACACCATACCTTTGCAGAACCTGGAAAAGATAAACATGTGGGACTTCATCAAAAGCCCTCACCTTGTCAAGGGAGAGTAAATAACCTGACACTCCAGGATCATCAAAACTTCCTCAAACCTTCACCACATCCCCAGGGTATGATGAGGAATAGCACAAACCTGACTGGAAGAAATAACTTCCTGAGCAATCCAGGAAAGGCATTTACACAGTATCTTGCACAAAATTTTCCAATCAACATTTATAAGACTTATAGGCCTCCAATTCGAAGAGCCACCCTGTCACCCTTATTTTGCATAAAAGATCAAAATGCTATCCGCAAGCAGATGGAATCAGAACTAGGCCTGATAACACATCACTGAAAACAGACACCAAATACTGGCCAAGCAGGCCCCAAGATTTTTATAAAACACACCCGAATACCATCTGGCCCAGGAGAAGACCCATCCAGTAAACCCCTATGACATCCTCAACTTCCTTATGGGTCACAGGAGAAGTCAACATCACAATATCAGCCTCCAATAACTGAGGGACATCAGTTGATGCAAAAGTCAATAATGCCAGGAAGAGGCAAATCCTTTTCACGCAGTGAGGCTTCTACAAAGTCCTGCACTACCACTTGTATACCAGCACCAGTAGTTTCTACATTCCCAGAAACAGTCTGGACAGAAGACATAAACTTAGAATCCACCCTATGCACACAACAGTCATATGGGTTAACATTCTGAGCCTTACCCTGTGTCCCAAACTTTGTTCCAATAATAAGGAATGCACCCTATCGCATTGATAGGTACGCATTTCAGCTTTAATGGCCTGGATATCATCTGTGAGGACCTCACCAGTCTCTACTGAGTGAGACAAAAGGAACTGCAAGTGATCCCTAAGGCTCAAATAAGTGAGGTATTTAGCATTAGCCGCCTTCTTTGCCAAAGAGCCACAAAGCCCTTCAAGTAACATTTAGTGTCTTGCCACCAAAACAACAAGTTATTGTATAATTCAAAACAGAAAACCTAGCCTCCAACTCCTCCTGTATAGTAGACCAAGCTTATTCCTCTGCCAATAAGGTCAAATTCATCCTCCAAACAGGACTGGGGAGAGGTTTATTTAAAGGAGTACCCACCAAAAATTTAAGCAACTTATGATCAGAAGTCTCTACAGCAGAGACCAAAAGTCCTCACTGGAACCCACTGGGAGGCAAAAAATCAATCTGGGTAGAAAGAGAACCCCTAGAAAAAGTGGAGCAGGTAAACCATGAACATCAGCAGCACAATCTTTCAAACGAGCTTGTTTATACATAGCATTCAGAAAGTTAGTATCGGCATATAATGTCAGCATTTTTCCAGTCTTATCCGAAGGGACAAAATACAATTAAAGTCACCCCAAGAAACACAGACATAGTGGTATACAAAAGGGATGTACCTTTTTAAGAGATCCACCACGCTGAAATTTTGTTTGATAATTATACACATTAATCAAACTTATATCCTGAGCTCCAAGTCTCGCATCCAATATACAGACCCTCCTTGAACCAAATCAACCAGACGAGAGACTCAGAGGTCAGGATTAGAAATCAAAACCAACCCCAGAACAAGGTTCCTCCCAAAGACCAAAACGAAGGACCCCAAAACCAATCCCGAGAAGCCCAGAGGTTTCCGAAGGGTATGCAGGCGAGTATCCTGTACCATGCAAGCGTCCATGTGATGGTCAGAAAGAACAGAATACGCCTCTTTTATGATTCTTAATACTATTAGTATTGAGGAGCTCAAAGTCAGATTTAAAGCCATAATCAGGTGGTAGTAGGATCCAAAATATCAGAGGGCAATGTCTTGAAATCTTTCCAGCAAGACGCTTAGATCTTTTTTTTTTTCTGACCCTCCTTTAGAACCCTGAAGGGGCAGTTCAGAATCAGTAATAGTTTCAGGTTGGGAGGAAATCCTGGAAGAGGAATCAGAATCCCCTCTTCCTCCCCCACTGCTTACGCTTGTTAACGGAAGAAATCTGTTCTGAAAGCTAATATCAGAATCACACATGTCACCCAAACCCTACCCCAATTTTTGGAGGCACTGTGCGCCATCCTCCTGGATCATTGTTGAACCCATTCCTCCATCAAAGGAGGAGGCATGTCCGGGCTTGGGATGTGGAAGAGAGAAGGCAACACAGAAACAGGAGCTGCTGCAGAAATCTGTGGAGAAAGGGTGGAATCAATAACCGTCAGTGAATCCTCCAGAGAAAAACCACAGGATCAGGGCATATTACAGGATCCTGAGGTGGAAAGGATCTGGCACCTGGGGTAACACCAAAGAAGACACAGCAGCTAGACATAGGGAGGAACACTGGGGATCAGGCCATTGAGAAGCCTTTTGTGAGTGGGATGCCTCATCACACTGCGAACAGAAGAGTCATCTTCCATATCAGAACCAGTACCCCAGTATTGTGTGAAGCCCAGGGACAATCCTTAAAAGTGTGAGAAGTCTCATCACAAAGATTACAGCTTATAGGGGTTGTACAGGATAAAGCCACATAACCGATCCCTCTACACAGCGAAGCATTTCATTTTGTCGCAAGCACTGCTTAAATGGATATAGGCTCCACACTGAAAACAGGATCTAGGCTGTTGAGCATAAAAGAGGAAACCACTGTCTCCTCCTCAAGTAAAACAACTAGGTAGATGTTGGATTACCACTTTCTCCATTGAAAGCCAAACCCGGATACGCCACCCCTCCATTCAGATATCTTCTGAATCCATGATAGGATCAGGAATGCCAAGCACAGAACATTTAGAATGTAACCAAAACAGTATATCAGAAATGAAACTCTTCATTTTAAACAACACAGTTATTGTAAATGGCCAGTTTAGTCAAGGGAATCACCGAAAACACAGACCACTCCGGATTTCGCCTGACAGATTGGTAACATTCCCAAAAAGCTCCAGTCCAGCAGCAGTCTTAAACTGACATCAAAATTAGGATCCCCAGAGGTATGAATCAGGGCATAAATTTCCTGAGCTGAAAAGCCCATACTGTCTTTCAACAAGATGCGGTCCACATGAACACGATCAGGAAAGGAGTCCAAACCTCCTTTATATTTTAGGCGTAACAGTATTTCTATGTAAGCTTCAGAGGCTCAGGAGGTATATGAAATAGACCAGCATAGGTCTTCTGAGAGGTCCTACTAGGAACCCCGGGTACAACAGCAGCAACTGAAGCCAGTACAGGGAGTCAGAAAGTTCCAAAGAGGAAGAAAGAGCCAAAGGGTCAGAAACAGTGTCTGCAGGCTGAGGAGGGGAAACCCAAGGCAGACAGGGGCCGCTTTAACCCAGCCAGCCACCGCCAAGGCTTCAGCCACAGTTCTGCCGGTCATCAGGACATTATTATCATAATTAGGAGAGAATCTTCAGGTTCATGCACATCCATAGCAGTAGTCACAACACAGGGAGAATCAACAGGCAAACTGCAGAGGTCTGTAAACTAGGAGAAAAGGACTGAACAGGAGTACCAGATCCCAATCCATCCACAATCGAAGAAGGAAAGACTGAGCCAGCAGTACACACAGTACCTGTACACAAGGGAAGCCCCAAGCTCTGCACCACCTCACCAGAAAGCGGCCATTCACTATGTTGCAGAGAGGCGAGCTTCCCACAGGAAGATGCTCCTTTGATTCTCCAGTCCAGACCGGCACAGGATTCAACAAAAGACAGAGTCACAGACAAAAAGCAATCCGGAGGAGAAGCAATAGAAACAGGGATAATCAAACACGCTTATGATTCGCTGCATTCTTCTTCTGCCAGAAGCGCCTACAATAATCGCGATGAGAGGGAAAGAGTCCTGATCCACTAGGTCCATATTCAGCATGGCAAGTGCCAGTCCAACAGGAGACACAGAAGAAGTACTAGAACCTGGAGGATTAACTGTAGAAGCTGGATGAAAAGTCAGTGCCAGGACAAACTGTGAAAGGCCAGCATAGGTAACATCCATAGCAGCAGGACGATCAACAGAGGAAGCTCTAGCAAAAGTGAAGCAGGGAGAGGCCAACTCCCAGCCACAGTGTGAGCACACTCTCCTCCACCTCCACCTCCAAGATCCATGGGTTCCACCATCTTGGCCAGTGACCAGGATGACAAAGGTTCCCCTACTGTTGAGTAGAGAATTTCCTCGTGCCCTGGCCAAATTTCCCCATTCACAAAAATACCACCAACAGCTTAATCTGGTTCAAGGTCAGTTGGCATTCATCTGTATCCCTCCCCGGTCATGCCTGAAAATAGGCAGAATTTGCCTAGTGCACTTACCCAGTCAACAAAAACTAAATAAAAATAAATCAACAATCAGTGCATACTCAGTGCACATTTAGCTAACTTAGGTGGAAAATTGCCACACAGTTTGAGATGACACCCATTTTTAGTGCACTTTCTAGAGGATCCCACAGGGTCTGGAAGAGGTCTGCTCTGCTGTTAGTGTTCAATCAGGTATGCTGTAGTTTCCAATGCAATTTACGGTTGTTGGCCCTTTTCTGGATGCTAGGTGGGGCTTTACCTAGACAATTTTGGGCTATGGTTTTCCTTGCATGAAACAGGGCCATAGACCATAGATAAGGATTTTGCTGTTTCCCTTATTGGGGTTGCCCTAGGAGGAGCTGGAGGGGTTATTGGGAGGGATATAGCCCAATACTTGGGATATGATATTGTGCACCACTTTACAGAAAGCAGCAATCTTTGGACATGTCAGGGTTATGCAGGAAAGTCCCTTTGTGTGTCTTACACTTGGGACATTCCCAGGTTTCTCTGGATTTACTCTGAGCAGTGTAGTGCATATGTGTGTGTGTGTGTGTGTGTGTGTGTGTGTGTGTGTGTGTGTGGGGGGGGAGCTCATAGAGAAAATTGTATTGTGTTTGACAGAACTTATTGTTGCTTGAGCATGAGCGCGACGTGCTGACCACAGTGTTCCAAATCTAAGGAGTGATTGCTTAGCCTAAGATTTTTTCCCAGTGTGCCATAATTTTCACTACTGTGGATGGCAGACCTCTCAACAGGGCTTTGTAGACTGATAGTGGTTTAGATCCTGATTGTGGGCTTCACAGTTCTTCCTCCAGTGGAGTAGAGTTAGTGTGGTCTAGGTCTCTAGGAGCAGAGTGTTTAATCTGTGGACTACCTGTAAGTAAATAAATCAGTCTTATATCTAGCGAACATCCTGTTTGCAATTCTGTGAACTCTGTGTGGGGATGGAACACAGGAGGTTCTCCCCTCCTGAGTCTTCCCAGCCTAGTCTCCTTCCAGCAGTGTCCATGCAGGAATTTCAGGGTTGACACCTAGGGAGGAAGGCTAGCTTGCAGTCCAGTAACAGAGTTTAATGTGAGGAAGGTCCCCACCCTCCCCCAACTCTACTGGTATGGCATTTTAGAATTGCCCTGTTAATGTGAACATTCTTGCCTCTCCAGGGAATTTGTGCAGAATGACATCTATTTGTTTAAAGATCCTATCAGGCATGTGAAGTGGGATAGAATGAAAAAAGGTATTGACACTTGGGTAACATAGACATTTTCACAGAATTAACCTTCCCAATCATGGACAGCGGTAGGTAGAGTATTCTGTCACAGTCCTTAGCCAGACTGGAAAAGAGAAAGCTGTAATTTTGTTTGAATTAGGGGCTCAATCTAGCAGGGATAATGACCCCCAGGTATTTTATTTTGTCTACCAACAAATGCCCCATTGGTCTTGACTTATTAGGTCCCTGTAATATCTTTCCCAGTGGCATTATTCAGTTTTTAGACCATTTTATCTTGTGGTTTAACAACTCCTCATATTCCTTTAATGCCACCTTGACATGCTGCAGACTCTCCGATGGGTCCTGCTGGTAGAAGAGGAGGTCATCAGCAAAGATGGCCACTTTGTGCTCCCTCCCACCCCTTAAGCCAGCAACACCTAAGTGGTTATGCAGCACCGCTGAAAGTGCCTCCAGTGAAAGGACATACAGGAGAGGGAAGTGGGCACCCTGCCTAGTACCATGCCCTAGCTGGAATGTCAGGGATAGGCTGCCATTTTTCATTATTTGGGCCATATGGGTGTTAAATAGAGTTTTATCCAGTGACCTCATTTAGTCACCCAAGCCAAAGGTTCTCATAGCAAAGAACATGTACCCTCCTCATTCCATGCATTTTGAAAGCTTTCTTCATCCAGGGTAAGGATCACAACTCCATGGGTTTCTGGGCATTTGGAGCCTCTGTGCACAATATTAAGGTTATGTCTAATATTGTGTTTGCCCTGTCTCCCTAGACAAACCCCCATGATCTGGATGTATGCAGTATGGTAAGATGTTTTCAATGTGAGTGGCCAACAACTTGGCTAGGATTTTATAATCCGATGTTAACAGGGATATGGGTCATTATGAAGCTAAGATGGTTGGATCTCTGCCCAGTTTTGGGAGGGTAGCGATGGTCACTACCTGCATGGAGAGAGCAGCCTTCCTTCCATCAAATCTTCAATGTATATATCACTTAAAAGTTCACACACAAGATTCATGTAACTTTTAAAAAATCAGTTGGAAGACCATCCAGGCCAGGGCCTTCCTGACCCTTAATGCTTTGACTGCCACTTTCACCTCCTCTCTACTCAGGGCAGATCTAGTGATTCATTGTCTGTTGTTGGGATGGGTTGCATTCCCACTCTTGCAAAGAGAGAGAGTCTAGCTGTGCCTAGCTGGGTATCACTTCAGATAAGTACAGCTTGGAATAAATTAAGCAAAATGTGACTCATTCCCATCTGCCACTAGCTCACCCTTATTCCTTATATAAGGAATGGCCCTCTCCTTCTTTTTCTTTAATTGCCACGCTAACGTTTCTACCTCATAGTATCTGCTTGACTTCCTTGTGAGGATTATTCTCTCTATATATGGTACTGCTCATAGCATTATACTTCCATTTTAACTTTTGAATAATGTTGTAAAGGACTTGGTAGGTCTATTCATGTGAGCCTTTTGCAGGCTTGATTCTTTGTTCCAAAATGCTATTTCACGGTTAGTTACCTTTTGTTATGACTGGCAAAAGAAATGATTTGACTCCAAATGCAAGCCTTTAAGGCCTCCCAGCAGGTTGCACAAGTTGTTGCTCCCCAGAGTTATGGGATAGGAATTCTTGGATTGTTTGGGACATGAAATCTCAAAATTTGGGGTCTTTCAGTAATGTGGCATCTAAGTACCACTGTTTCACTTGTTCCCTAGTGTTATGGATCTTGCATATTTAGGGTGAGAGGGATACGGTTGGAGACCAGTATGAGTGAGTAGCCCACCCCATTGATACTACTCAGTAACAGGGAGGTTACTAGCAGCTGGTCAATCCTAGCATAAAATTGGTGTGCATGTGAGTAGAAATTGTATTCTCAACTGGATGGGTTGAAGTGTCTCCAGGCATCTATGAGGGCATAGGTTTTTCCAAGTCTTCTAGCGCCTTGGCTTTATGGGACATTTGGGTGGGGGTTGTATTAGACTTGTCCAAGAAGATGTCTTTCATGCAATTATAGTACCCTGTCAGTACTCAGGGCCCTCTAGATTAACCATATCCAGCACCAAGCTCTTATAGAAAGTGGGCTCGTCAGTATTGGAGCCATAGACTGGAGCCAATTGTGGCTGTTCCACAGTGGGTAGTTGAATTTGGGCCCATGTATATGGCCTCCTGATCGTTAAGTGTCATTAGAACTTTACCTCTAAAACCTGGTGGGAGCCATACAGCAGCACCCTGAGCTTTGGAACTACAACAGGCCATACCCTTCCAATTCACCTTAGTTTTTCTAATTCTGTACTACTCATGTGTGTCTCCTATAACAAAACAATGGTGCATTTCAGTTTGCTTCTGCACCCATTTTCTTTTCACCACTTGTTACATCCCATTAATGTTCCAGGTGATCATTTTAATGCAATCATCCTGTGCCACCCTTCTCAGTTAATTAAATGCAGCCCAAGTTCCTGCTTCTCCTTTTGAGCTCTTATTTAAAGGAACATACCCTTTAAAACAAGTGATAACACTCTGGTACACACTCTGAAATTTGGTCTTTTCAACCCTAAACCCCTCCTTCCCACCCACCCCTAATACAACAAGAAGACATCCAACATGAACAGAACAGGTAAACTCAATCAGTATGAAACACATTAGAAAGAGTTGAATAAAAGATTTCTATGGCAGAATTCCAGCTTGGTGAAAATTTACCCAGCCGTGGCCCCTTTACCATAATGGCACACGTATAACTGCCACATCTGCATGGACCAGCTGGTGAACAATTTAAAACAGCAATTAACTCTTGATTTTGCTCCAGAGTCTAGGCCCAACTGTGCCATATAGCGCCTCAGCCCCAGGACCCATGCCTACTAGGGCATTAGGAGTAGGAACTGGTGATATAAAATAACATTATTATTTGATCAATACTTTATCACAGCATGAGTTCTTAGGAGACTGGTATTGGTGTTCTCCATTTGCAGCATGCAGATCCAAAGTACTGCAGACCAACTGTTGCCCCTGAGGTTCTGAGGATGGCTGCATCAGGCGGGACCACAATGGTCATACAGTTATGAATAATAAGGGTTGCCTCACATATGATCATGTTGCATGCAGAGAGTCCATGTTCCACCATGGAGCTCATAAAAGGTCCCTCTAGCAAACCTATTACCTTGAGGTTCTGCCTACATGAGCAATTTTCATTGTCATCAGTTTTCATTTTTAAGTGCTCAATGGTAGCTTTCAGGTTATTACACCCAGCTCAGGTCCATCACAAGGTCTTCAAAATCACTGATCTGCAACTCCACTTCATCTAGTTGAGTTGTGAGGGCTGACGCCATCTCTGAGAAGCCAATCACAATTGACTGGAGATGTGACAGTTGGGCTGTTATATGTGTAAACCTTGCCTCAGTCTCTGCCTGCAAGTTTGCCAGCATTGTAGTCACTCCTACTAGCAACTTTTCCAATCTGGTCATGGTACTGCCCTTGGCTGCTGATGTGGTCTGTGAGAGTGCCCTGGCCTTGCAGAGTGGCCGAGAGTTGCTGGCTTGCTGTAGCAGCTCAAAAGATGTTTTTGGTTAAGACAAACCAAGGTCCTGTCTGCCTGTTCTGGTGGTTGTTCAGGTGGATGTTAAAGATCCCATGGCACTTCTTGAAGAGAGTAGAGGAATTTCTTTTGCAAAAATCATTCCGAATTCAAAAGAACATATAAACAAGCATTTGTCAATGCCGAATGTTTGCTTGCTGGTATTAGCATTGGAAGTGCAGGAGTTAGACAGATGCAGAATAGGAATGGCAGTGAAATATTGAACTTTACACCAACCCCAGCTCCACACTGCACAGATGGACAGGCATTGGGGTATGCCTTTGGGTCGTTGGCTCATAACACTCACACCATTTCACTCACCCTATCCTGCAGACACACGACAAGTGTTGAGTTGTGCCTTGGGGTGTTCAGCTTTACAGTCACCCCATTCCATAAGGACATACGCTGAAATAGGTGCAGTATAGGAGAAGTGTAGAACTCTGGGCTGAAAAGTCCAAGGCACACCTCAATGCCTGTCACTGGCAGCAGAGTGGGGTGGAATGGCATGAACATTATAGTTAGCAATTCAAAGCACACCCCTGACACTGTCAGTCTGTACAGGGTAATGTTATGGTAGAAACCCTAATGCCCTGGGCATTTGTTGGTATTTGCACTACACATTTTCAACATGGCTTTTGTGACCCCTACCTCATAAAAACATTTGGGACCTCTGTTCATGAACAGTGGCACTGTGATTTTGTTAATCTGTCCTGAATGTTGATTTCCACAGCGACCATGCCATTTCTTGTGCCAGACGGTGAAAACACAGTTTGGGCAGGATGTGAAAATGACAGTTGTACTGTTCATAAGGAGGTGTGCAAAATGGCAATGTTGCAGATCTGGAGTGAAAATATTACAAATTCCCTCGGTTACAAGTGTGTTGGAAACTGTGCAATGCACACTTGTAACATAGTCATTTTGTATATTTGTCACTAAATTTTCAACATAGGCATTTGGGACCTCCACTCATGAACAGTGTCACTGTGATTTTGTTAATTTGTCCTGAACATTGATTTCCCACAGCAATTGTGCCACAGCGATGGATGTGAGAAAGCACATTTTGTCCAGGATGTGAAAAATTACAGCTGTACTGTTCATAAGGATATGTGAAAAATGACAATGTTGAAAATCTGGAGTGAAAATATTGAAAATTCGTGAAGTTACATAATTGCGAGAAACTGCACAACACACGCTCATAACACAGTCATTTTTTGATATTGTCAGCAAATTTTCAGCATAGGCTTTTTGGGAGCCCACCATGAATATGACACTGTCATTTTGTTAATTGGTCCTGAAAGGTGATTCTGCACAGTGACCATGAAATCACCTTTCAGGACCAAATAATGAAATGACAGTGACTATATTTTGAGGTGGGGTCCCAAGAACCCATGTTGAAAAATTTGGAGCCAAAAGTTGCAAAATGTCTGAGATATCCACTTGTTGACCCCCAATTTATGCCATTATACAGCTTACCGCATTTCTTCAGTTTGCAGTCAGCTTTGAAGCCTGCAGAGATGTTCCCGCTCCACAGAAGATCATCGCTGCAGACTCGGAGGTAAATATTGGGTGATGGGGGTGTGGGATGTCTGGTGCACAGAGGATGGGTGCTGTTTGGGAGGGGCACCGAGTCAAAAATAAGGGACCGCTTTTTTTCTTTTTACAGGTTAAAAAATCCCAGGAAGATTTTTCCTTTACAGGTTTGTTTTTGGCACACTGGGGTGGGCCCCAGTGTGCCATCTGTATTTATGGGGGAGGGGACTGAAGCCAATTGGGATTGGGGCCCCCATTGGCACAGAAAATGGGTCAGTGTTTTAGGGTGCATGATGCTAAGGTGGATTGACACCTCAGGATACAAAAACTATTACATGGGGACATTATGCTGATGGGGATTGGGCTCCCCACTGGCAAATGAACTGGGAGGGGCAGCAACAGGTATTGGGCACCCCATTGGCTTTCATGGGGCTGTGAGAGGCAGACAGCGACAGCCACTGCCATATTCATTGAAATGTTACACCAGGCAGGCCCCACCCTGCAATGACAGGTCACTCTCTCATTGCAGAAGCTAATTCTTTCTAGTTTGTGGCACACTTGTTGAACTAGTGTCAGCAGCAGCATGCCACCACATTGGGTAAACAGGGCCAAGCCCAAAATGAAGTGAGCGGCATTGGCTGCCACAGTGCTACGCCTCCAAAATCTGCTTCTCTCCTAAGCTGCCACATAATGTTTCTTGTGCATGTGTGCAAGCAAGCATAAAAAAACACTCTTTAGAAAAGTTACCAGAAATATTGGCTACTCACACAATTGGTATTAAAGTAAAATAATCTACAACCTTTGAAAGGAAAAAGAAACCCAAACCTCATTTCTAGGCATAACACATTTTTACAAGAAAAGTTGTAAAAGGAAAAAGAAGCAAGTTAATTAAGGCAACGATATTGTTCCATAGTGATGCAGCCTTCCTACTACCTACAGTAGTTTCTTATGATCAAGAGATCTGACTGGACTGACAGCAGACTCAGTCTATATAGCTATAGTTAAATTAGTGGTTTGCAATTGCTGTAACAAATTGCAGCATCTGGCTTGCCATAAACACAACTTTATGCATGCAAACATCAAAGTTAAAGTACTTGGGAGATAATCAAGTCTCCCTGAGTAAATTCCAAATTAGCATTTCATACATAGTATTGGTAAGAAAAGGCCATCTCCATCTTTGTGCTAGGAAACCCAAAATTGTTTAGTACAGTATATGGACAGGAAAGGAAGAAATGATCCTAGGTTTCCTCCACCTGTACACAATCCTCCCAGAAACAATATCTTTCATCTAAGGGTTTATGTTTTAAATTACCTCTCACCCTAATTTCATAACAGCATAACCATACTATATCCCAGCACTTTAATGGGACCCTATTATCATTCGGACTATAAGCAGGGTTTGTAGTTTTGAGGGTAAGTACATAGGGAAGTCTGCTCTGTTTGCTGAGTGTTTGTCCATGATCCAGAAATACAATTGTTTCCTTTCCAACCTAAATATGTCAGTTTTACACAAATTTCATTGTCTTGCCTTTTATAACTGATAAGACTGCAGAATCGGTATCTGCAATGAGGTAATTCTCTTTGGAGGACAGTGTCCCATTTTTCCATTAAGGATCTGAACAGATGTGCTGTCTACTGCTGCCATGCCTGTATGCCAGTTCTCCATCCTGTTTTTAATGTAGTGTGTAAAAGAAAAGTGTCAAAAGAACACAACAGGGTGTGTCATATTAAGACTCCCCATTTTCTCTGATAAGTAAGTAAACCTTCTTTATGGGGTTTAATCTACTGCCCCATAACATTTGGAAGCAGATACTAAAACGTCTGGTACCTAGATTAGCAGGGAGTGAATAGATATGACATACTTAAGTGAAGAGTGGCATTAGAAATGTCTTTATAATGGAGACACTTTTTTCTTTTAGAAAATTTCCATGATTTCCAAACCTGAACTTTCTTATCTCCCAAAGCCAATTTCATTTCCCAGTTTAACTGCACCAGACTGCCTCATTCAAACACAAGGCCTAGTATTTTAATTGGTTCCTCTGAGGGAGCTATTTGTGCCACTTCAGAGACATTATTCATCCCATTGCCCAAAGATATACCAATGCTTTTTCTATATTTATTATAGCACCAGAGTACCTAACACACACCCTATTGTGTTTAAAGCCTTATCCCCTGACCTCTGATCCTCAACAAAAGGCAGACATCATCCACAGAAACTGCAATTTTTGTTCTGGTATAGAAATATGAGGAGTAATCCCTTTATACTTGTATCTTCTAAAATTCTTTCTACTCATAGGCTCTAATACAAAAACTGTAAAGTTATGAACTTAGCAGACACCTTTGTCTGACCCTCTTTGAGTGGGGATTCCTGGACTAGTATACAATTAACTAAAGGTATCAAAGCGTAGTGTTATTATATAATATTTTTATCCATGAGATAAAATTCAAAGCTATTTCATACATTTCAAAGATCTGAAATAAAAATTGATGTGAGACTTTGTCAAAAGTCCTGGCTTGATCTAAGGCCAGGACAAAACCTTGTACTGCCCTTGATTGCCAAACTCAAAAATGATCTTAATAATTGCAAGTTTTGTAATAATATTAATAAGAGATTTAGTAATTTGATTTGAGTAAAAGTAGGAACTTCAGATTAAATGGATCTACTGTATGTTAATAATATAGTAGCTTAAATGAAAAGTACATTTGTAAACAGTAATAAGTAAACAGTATGTAATATTAAGTGAAATGTAAAAGTATGAATGGTACCCAAAGGAAGGTCAACGGAAAGCAAAAGGTCAAGTACAACAGAGAGTGCAGGAAAACCGAGCATAAGTCAGAAGGCTGGGTCATAGTGCTAGCTCTGAGGAAGGAGGGTCTTCCTCTGAAATGTCAGCATGCAAGCACGAGTCAGAGCACCTAGAAGAAGGAGCTGCTTGAGTGGCTCACCAACAATAGAATGCTTTGATCATGAAATGTGAAAGGCGGAATGGCTGCCGAGCTGAAATAGATGTGTCCCTCGAAAATTCAAGTGTGGGTGGACATATGGACACTTGGAAAACCCTGTGGACTAAGCAATAAAGCCATGAAGCAATTTGACTGCACAGCAAGTGAACTTGTAGAAAAACACAGACAGCCTAACAGAGGGCATGAAAAACAGATAAGTACTGTCTCTTATGTTTAGAGCTTCAAAAGAAAGAAATGTCCAATGCAAGCACACAGTTTCTGTAAGAATAAAAGTTACTGCATGGTTAAAATTTCAGGCTTGAGGTTCCCATCTGAGTACTTGTGAATTTTACTATTTAGCAGTAAAACCTGTTGTTTACAATAAATTCCTGACACGAGCACCAGTTTCTCGTCAGGTCCATATTTAGGACACAGAGCACTGCTACCTTTAAATTTAACCCTACAAATGTAAAAAGAAACTGCATAGCAGGAAGGGAAGCAGTAGTTATCAATAGAAAATATAAATTACAGATAAATAAAAAAATAGATGGCCACACAAGAAAAAGGTCTTGAAACAAGCATGTTCACTTGTACTGAAGAAGAAGAGGAAGAATTGCCCTGACCAGACAGAATATGTTGGGTATTTGGGCATACAACATCGGAAGAAAATTCCAAGGCAGATGTGGATAATGCAGAGAATGTCATTAAAAATAAATTAGAATGTAAATGCATGCACTTTCATTGAGCAGGTATGGGAGAAAAACAAATTCCTAGAAGGTTAAGAATTCAAAACCACCCTCATTTGGTTCTGATGACCAGATATATATGAATGACTGAAAAGAATCCTTAATAAAGCTTCTCATGACTTAATGCTAACCGCAATTAAAAAGCTAAGAGTGATAGTGAAAAATACAAGGAAGAAGCAAGATTAAAGCAAGAAAGATCTTAAAAATATTCAAAAATGAACAAGAGTTATTGAAGAAAATAGAAGCAGACATGAGAAAATTTAAAGAGGAATTGTCAGAATATACATGACAAAAGCATAAAAGACATGCAAGAGACTATAGAGATGGAACAGTTTATAACTGGTATGGGAGACACCATAGATTTAATAATAAAGATAAAAATAAGTTTAGAATGGAAGAGGAGAGAATACAGATGAAAGTGAGAGTGAAACTACTAGTAACTGGAGAGAACACCATGAACAAGATTTTGACAAGATCCAAGCCAAGGAACCAGTTGAAATACAGGAGAGGAGGAGGAGGACCAGAAGGAGGGCAGCAGAGGAAAAACAACAGAGGAGAGGAAGAGGTCAGAGAGGAATTATGGTCTGTACTGGGAGATCTGAACTCAAGGTCAAATTGAAACAAGAAATGGACATAATATATTTAACACAAAATAGTCTGGATAAAACACAAGAAGAGGTGTTAAAGATTGGACTCACATTTGTTCCACAAAGCAGAATCAATGCCTTTAAAATGAAAGCAGACACATTCAAACTATATAGGAAATTACACTTGAAAGTGCATTTTAATAAATCAATAATAGTTTCAAACCCTTTACAAACAGTAACAAAAGTAATGAGTATCATACAAGTAAAGGATGAAGAGGAAGAGGAAGAAAGGAAAGGTATAAGGAAAACAAATACTAAAGAAAAATTCAAATGTGTGCCGGATATGGGTTTGAATCCCACCATAACCACTTTCAGTAAATTGGTAGATTCAGATGTGATAAAGTTATAAAAGACAGGAAACAGAAACAGGATGTAAAAATCTGACTAGAAAACAAAGAGAAGTTCTCAAGAACATTCAGAGTTTCTTAGAAACTATAATCAAAAGGGCTGATAAAGGGGAGCAGTTGTCTTGTGGAACACAGAAGATTATAAAGCCAAGATGATTAGACAGCTAAATGATCAGAAATATTATAAAAACTGACAAGGATCCAACAGAACAGATTAAGCAAGATATACAAATCATGGTAAATGAAGCAAGAGAGAAGAATTGGATGATAGAAGCAGAAAAAATGTCCTGACTACTGAACATCCTATAAAACCAGTGACATTTCTTCTCCCAAAAGTGCACAAAACAAGATAAACCACCAGGCCACCCTATTGTGAGCAGCATTGGGTCAAGCACAGAACCCTCTAGAAATGTGTGGACTCTTCCTAAAACCATTGGCAAAAACAACAAATTGTCTTTTAGTAGGACAAAAGATGTCCTGAATCATTTGAATGATGTAAAAATAAGAGAAACTATATTAATAACATGTAATATCGAAAACTCTATAATAACATACTATATGGTACAGTAATCGAGACAATAAAACAAAAGTTAGAACAAAGACCAAACAATGTGTACCACCTTCAAACTTCATAGTACAATTAGCAGATTTAATTTTGAAAATAATTTTTCATGTTTCGCTATGGCCATTATCAATAAATCCATGGCACTGCCATGGTACGATGTTCACCCCATCCCTAGAGAATATCTATGTGGGAGATTGGGAGGAAAATATATTTGGAACATTCAGAAACAAATGGTTAAAGAACATAAATAAATGGGTACGGTTTGTAGATAATATACTAATATGTGAAGGAGAAGAAACAGATTCATGGACTTTGGAGTTATATCAATAGGTGTGACGAGAACCTGAAATTTACAGCTGAATACAGCAAAAGATTGTTAATTTCTTGACTTGACCATATACATAAAATAAAGAAAGCTGGAAACCAGGATTTTTGAAAAGTAACAGACAAAAATACTGTACTACATTATACAAGTCATCACCCGTATCACACTAAAATTAATATTTTATTGGGACAATTATTGAGAATAAAAAGAAATTGCAGCAAAGAGACAATAAGGAAAGCAGAATTGTCACACATGTCAAAGTTTTCTCAATAGAGGGTACCCATCAGGAGTACTAATAAGAGCTGTAACAAAAGTGAATGGATAGATAAAGAGTTGTTAAAACAAAGACAAAAAGAAGAACCAGAAATGGGACACATAGGCTTTTGCACTACATATAATCAGGCATATGGTGAGCTATGCCACATTATAAAAACAGTGGGGAATTTTGCAGTAGACCCATGCTGGAAGGATGCTCCAGAATGATTTATACAAGAGGAAAAAGCTTAAAAGACTCTCTAGTCAGAACTCTGTTTTTAGAAAAGGAAGAATCCTAAGGCCAGATTGGATGCCCCACCCAAAAGGTAACCATCTGTATGGTAACTGCACACAATGCAGGAGTACATATAAATCAAAAATATTTAATCATCCAAGAATGGGGAAAAGTAAAGGGAAGGGATTTATAAATTGCAACACAGAACATGTTATATACATGAAAATTGCCTGTGTGGCATGACGATGTAGGACAAATAAAAAGACAGTTGAAAAACAGAATTGAGAGCACAAAACAGTGATCTATACAACAAATCATAAATATGCAATGGCCAAACGCTATAATGAAGTAAGCCATGGGTCAGCAGCATCCCTAAAATACATAGGTATTGAACATGTAAAATTACCTGAAAGGGGAGGAAACATAAAATATCTGTTACTACAGAAAGAAGCATTCTGGATTCATGAACTACAACCCTTGTGGCCAAAATGACTGAATGAAGAACACAGTTATAACAGCTACCTAGGTTATGCACTTAAAGTTATAATACAAATTAAATTCCAGACCTGGACAATGAAATTTGATGGTGCAGATAATAATAAGAGGTTTAATAATCTGATTTGAGTAAAAGTAGAAACTTCAGAATAAATGATCTATGTTAATAATATAGTAAGCTTAAATGAAAAGTACATTTGTAAACAGTAATAAGTAAGCGGTATGTAATATTAAGTGAAATGTAAAGTATGAATAGTACCCAAAGGAAGGTCAACGTGAAAGCAAAGGTCAAGCACAACAGAGAGTGTAGGAAAAATGAGCATAACAGACAGAAGGCTGGGTCATGAGTGCTAGCTCTAAGGAAGGGAGGGCTTCCCTCTGAAATGTCAGCATGTGGGCACGCATCACAGCACCTGGAAGAAGGTGCTGCTTGAGTGGCTCACCAGCAATAGAAAGCTTTGATCATGAAATGTGAAAGGTGAAATGGCATTGAGCTGAAATAGAGCGTCCCTTCGAAAATTCGAGCTTGTGTGAACACATTTTGACACTTGGAAAACCCTGTGGACTAGGCAATAGAGCCATGAAGCAATTTCTGGTTGCACAACAAGTGAACTTGTAGAAAGAAACAAAGACAGCCTAACAGAATGCATGAAAAATGCAAAAGTACTGTAGTTTATGTTTAGTGCTTTAAAATTAAGAAATGTCTGATGAAAGCATGCAGTTTCTGCATGAATAAAAGTTACCACATGGTTAAAAGTTCAGGCTTGAGGTTCCTGTCTGAGTGTTTGTGGAATTTTACTATTTAGTAGTAAAACCTATTGTTTACAATAAATTCCCTGACATGAAGCACCAGTTTCTATTGTCCCTATTTAGGACACAGAGCACTGCTACCTTTATGTTTAAATTTAATCTGCAAAGGTTTTGTACTGTGTCTCTTCCAGGGATGGAGCAAATTTGCACAAGGTGAATGAGACTGGTTGCTGCCTTCTGTACTGTGCATTTGCATAAAATGGTTGACAAATCTTATAGTCGGAATTTAAAAGATGTATTGGTATCCAGTTGTCCAGCTGAGTCTTTTCCCTTTTATGTAAAAAAAACTGTTGCTTTTGAAAACTGTGAAATTTTAATGGTCTAGCATCATTTCATTAAAGATTTCCACTAAGGAAACCCTAAAGTGTCAGAAAAGGTTTTATAGAATTCATTGGTAAGGCCATCAAACCAGAGAAATTCGGGCTTTAGATGTGCCAAAACTGGGGAAACGCTATAAAGTAATAGGTGCTGCAAACCGCTTTTATCTTCTTGTGATATTTTAGGAGTGGAATGGTTAAGTAAATCTTCTAGTGGGTAGGTCAATTGTACTTTTCACCAAAGGTTTTATTTAGTGAGTCCTGAATTATTTCTAATATTTCCATATCCATAGTTTTAAGTTGTCCATTGATAGTATATAGACCATCCCTAAGTTTGGAGTCCAGCTTCTGTTTACAGGCCTGGAATGGGTCAGAATATGGAGTCTTTTCTAAACCAATGTTCATTTCTGCTTCTAAAGTAGTGGCCCGGTTATACTGAAATTGAGACATTTTGTTTTTAATGTGATAAATCTGAGCTTGTAGTTTATCTTGTCTGAGGATTGTAATGACATGAATTTATAGAGCTGGTGCCTATAATCTAGATATGGCAATTAGTCTCTGATAGATTTAGTCTTCCCATACCTGGAAAAAATCTTTAATCATATTTTTGGTATCATCCACCATGACCATTTGTCATCGTTATACAGGCTACTAATTTCTGTCCAGTAGTACCTGTAAAATACCTAACCTAATTTCTTCCTCCTCAAGTAAAGATGAGTTCAGCTTCCATCTCCTATGCTGCATTGGGAAAGTTGGGGGAATGTTTTCTAAGCTACATGTATAATACTACATGTATTGTAAATTTACATGCTACATGATAATAGACAATGGTCCAATAACTTACATTGTTGGGTCCTAAACTTTTCTGGGGTCAAATATTTAGATCTAAAATAAAATCAGTTCTAGTAAAATAAGTATGTCTGTGATATGCATGATCAGTATCCTTACACAGGTCCCTGTATGTGTCCTGTAAATTAGCTATAGTTAATATAGTTTTGTGCATGTGAATCACAGTAGATTTTTTTGTACATTAACTCCAATTTTACATATAAACTACAATTGGAATCTCTCCCCATAAAATGTGCCTAGAAGTGAACAAAAAACATTTTATGTTGTCAAAAGCTCTACTCTAGATTTTTTGTCTGGGGCATAAGTGTTATAGAGAACCCTCGGTAATTACAATCCAACATTAGAGTCCTTCCTGGCACTATGTCAACAAGTCTGTGAACTGTAAGCTCTGTACCTTTAAAGAAAATGCCTAGGCCTGCCTGCCACATCTTGCCCAAAGGACCAGAAAGATGACACTTCTATCCAATTTTTTTTGCTTGGTGAATGTCCCATCTGGTTTCTTAAAGTAAGATAATATTGAAGGACAGTGTTTGAAATATGACAATACATAAATTATCTTTCTATATGCTTTCATACTACAAATGTTTACTGAAGCAAGATGAAGTGAGGCCATAGTGTCAAAAGCTAGCTAAAGAACAAGTCTCATACCTTCCTTTTTCCCACCTTCCCTTTTTTCTTCTTTAACTCTGAAGAACCAGTATGTTCTATCTCTTCTTCTATCTCTGCTTCTGAGATCCCCCTGATTTAGAGGAAATATCAGGTCAGATGCAACACCATCTCTGATGTCTTGCAACACTTGGTATGCATTTTGTACTGGAACTGAATGTGAAGTTAGGTTTTGTAGCTGCACTCATAAGTCTCCTGTCACTCAGGGTTTAAAAATCTGGCGAGGAGCCATCAGGCCAGGAGGATCATTCAGTCCTGATCAGTCCTGCCCTGGCTCATGCATCATTGTATTCTTGTCCCTGATTTCTTCTTTCGGGGGTGTCAGTGCCTTCAGGCCTTCCTCCTTGCCTATCAACTTCATCTGTGTTGTTTTCAGACTTCCTCCCAAATCCTGCTTCCATTCATCAGTTGTCCCTCTTGTACCCAGTGCGTGTCCCTAGTCTGCTCCTGGGCTTGAGTAACAATGGTTTCTTGATTTACATTGGCATTCCTGTTTTGACCAGCCCAAGGGCACTGAAGGTATGTATATCCTGGTTCTTCACAGAGATTACATTTGTGGATATTGTGGCAGACCATGCTAATGTGGCCAGATTCTGCACATAGTGCACATCTCATTTGATCACAGGCACTGCTCAAATGGGTTCTGTTACCACACTTGTAGCTGGCCCTTGACTGGCCTGGATAGAAACACACACCCCTATCTCTGCCAAGCAAAAAGCTATTGGGGATATGAAGTACCTCATTGTCCCTCTGCAGCAATTTAACTTTAAACCTTCAACCTTCTCCCCATCCATATGCTTTTCAGAATCAGTTATAGCAACAGGGGGCCTAAGACATTGCATTTGTTCTCCAGCCAAACTGAATATCATGAACATTCACCCCTTTGTTACTAAACATGATTGTTACTGCTCTGAACAGGGTTTTGTGAGTGGGATAGCCGTAAAGGTATACAGAGTGGGGAAGACCTGAGGACTTTCTCCAAAATCTTTCTAAATAAGAAAATGTTTTAAACTGACATCAGATACATCCTCCTAGAAACATGTATCAATGTATACACTTCAGCAGCTTGAAAGTTCATAGAATTTTTAAATGTCCTCGCTACATACACCCTATCTGGGTGTTCAGCCAGGCTCTCTATATCGGAGCCAGACTACATTATTTGTGGGTGCTTGCTCCAGCCTGTTGCAGAACAACTCTGAAAAGGTAGGCTTTGAACTTTGCCTTTGTTGTCTCTTATCATTAGCCCCAGGTGGGGAACCATGGTCAGAATCTCTGTGAATATTATCCTGCTGTTTCCTTCCTGTCCCAAATGAGAATTTCCAGTCTGTGCATTAGAACTCTAGCCTATAGCCAAACATACCTGTCTGGGAGGCTGCTGGGGAATTGCACCTGACAGTTCACTCATTGAAGATCATTCTTTATCTTTTGTTATATCGGGGACCACTGAAAAGTTAATGCTGTTTGAGAAAAAGATTCCAAGTTGGATCTGGTATTCATTTGCCTTCTGTGGTTTTTGTCCAACTGGCATTAATTAGAGCACTCTCTGCAGACCAGTCATGTGATTCTTGAGAGCTCTCTTGTGGTTATAATTCCAAACGCAGTGCTGATTGCAATTCAACTGTCTGCATTTCTTTCTTTTTTTAATGTGTCCTGCTGCAGCCTACAACTGTTCTCAGAAGCCAAGACCTGTTGCAGTTTTGCTAAAACAGGCATTATGTCAGGCTAAGGTGCCTCTCCCAATTGATTACCTCTGCACATTCCTCTGCTGGATTGCTTGTAGTACAAACAACCTCTTTAGCTGCCACTCAATTGTGATTTTGGCAAGGTCTTCAGTTTGTGGTTTAAGTGTTCCAGAACAAATATGTCTGTCTTTTGATCCTTGTCAGCTGCTAGATTGCCTGAATTGTCTATCTCTTGCTGCAGTAAGCCAATTTCAATTTCAAGGTTCAAATCTTCTGAATCCACAGTACACTGTATACCACAATACATATCTTCATCCCCTATGGCAATTGGAACAGGAGTTTGGGACCAGCCCCATCTGCTGCACCACAATCTCCTCCTCTAGCTCCATTATGGGAACTGTCCATCCATGAAACGGACTGCAGCACCTCCTACCCAAGAGTAGAGGAATTTCCCAGTATCTTGGCCAACTCTCTTCACTAAAATACCAACAGCTTAATCTGGTTCTGTATGTCAGATTGCATCTGTATCATCCCTCTTCCTTGGGAGAAGGCTGAAAATAAGCAGAATGGCCAAGTCCTCCTTTCCTGGTCAACAAAAACTAAATAAACAAATAAAATAACTAACATAAAAAGAGACAACTTTGTGAGGCCACTTTTGGGTTTTCTGGATCCCATGAGGTGTCAGCAATAACATAGAGGTGAGTGGACAGAGCTGTCTAGGTTCTGCATGTTTTTCAGCTGTTTTTAGTTGGTGCTGAGTTAGAGTTCAGCTAGAAGGTGTTCACCATCTTGCCCAGTCAGCCACACCCCATTGATGATGTTCTAGAACTACTGAAAAACAATGTGTTGCCAACCCTAAAATAACCGACAATACTATCTTCCTTGATGGCTATAATGTCTATTGACAAGATTTAGTTGACAAGAGGGGACGGGCTATCACATGTATCCATATCTCACCCAGGCATAGAAAGAGACACTCTATCACCCTCACTTGATGAGAATGCCTAGCTGTGAGAATTCTCATGGTAAAGAATCATCAACCAGCTAACAGTTTATATCCCTTCCCACAGGGAAGCAACAGGCAGACCTTAACTAGCTCAAGAATTGCCACACTGAAGCCTGCTATAATGGGGAATCAATAGTAGCGAGGGACTTCAGTATGAATTGGTCATCCAGCACTAGCACCATTCACAAGGACCTAATTGCAAGCTTCTATCTGACTTAGGTAGTTACCACGAGATCGAATTATAGGACAGACACCAAAGCGTTAATTGACTGGGTACTCACCAGCCACCCTTACAGGCTGGTCAGGGTTCAAGTGCTACTTGAAGCTATTAGTAACTACTCACCAGTACTGTGAGGTGATCTGCACAGATACAGAAGTCCCTTCCTAGAATAATCAGCAGCAGTGTACTACATGAAGCACACCTCGTCGATTACTTCAAGGAGTCTCTAGCTAGAGCTGACTTGACCCCTAGACAATTACTCTGAAGTTAATCTGGCCCTAGAATACTTCACAATGCACTTTACTGCAGCCTGTGTTAGGTTTGTCCCTTACAAGAGTCATAAAGTCAAAGTCCCCACTGCAAACTGGATCACACCTGCCCTTCTAACCCTTATGCGGACAAGAGACAATCTATGAGTAGGCAAAAGACACTGGGGCGCCTGCTGATCTAAGAAAATACAAGGAAGCCCAAAATAAATGCACCAGGAAATAAGAGCAGCAAAGGCAGACTTTTACAAAGAACAGTTTAAAGACAGCCATGGTAATAGCCAGAAATTCTGGGCTACCCTAAAAGAGCTAATGGGAAGAGTAATAAGGCCCCACCATCCATGTTAACCACCCCTGAAGGCATGGTCACCTCCCAGTAGACATAGCCAAAGCATTCAGTAAAACCTTCACTGACCTAAGCTCAGTGTTACTGGTCAACCCGACCCACTCACAAAGAACCGAGGAGGTCCACAAGGATACCAACCGAACCACCCTACATTTTACTTTAGGTGTATCACCCAAGGGAAACCATCAAATACATGAAGCTAATTCTAGCTAAAACCAGGATTGGGAGTGATGGGATTGACATGAAGCTGTTAACCATAGCTCTGAATAAGGTAGCTCTCCCAAATAAAATCTTTAACCTCTCACTGAGGTTCTCCAAGTTTCCTCAGGTCTGGAAGAAAGCAATAATTACATCCATCTTTAAAACTGGGGACAGCTCAAATGTCACTAATTATAGATTTATCTTGACTTTGTCCTCTCTGTCTAAGACACTAGAAAGGATGGTGTCAGATCAGCTTGTGGAGTACCTAAACAAGTATAACCTAATGTGTGCCGAACAACATGGCTTCAGAAAGCAGCACAGTACAGTCACCCCTCTACTGGGTACACCAACTCTCTTCACAAAGCTCTGGACAAAGGGCAAGTAGTTGGTGCCATATATATTGACCTAAGAAAAGCATTCAATCTTGTGGACCACCCATTGCTAATCATGAAGCTACGCTCTCTTGGCCTCCCTAAGGAAGCTGCATCGTGGTTCAGGTGTTACCTCGGTGATTGATGGCAGAGAGTGAAGATAAATGGGATCCTCTCAAGTGATAGGAGTGTCACTGTTGGGGTCCCACAGGAATCAATCTTGACCCTGTACTATTCAGTCTATCAACAGCCTGCTACAGTGAGTACTAGAGCAAAGACACTGCTATATGCAGATGATGCAGTGATATACTACAGCAGTCCCTCACACAACCACCTTACTCAAGAACTCCAGCACAGTTTTGAGGCCCAAGAATCTTAGTTTAAGCAATAAATTTGTTTTATAGTAACTATAACAAAAACAAAATAAAAGAAAAATGCTGTTCACAGGAAATACAGTAAGAATACGCAACTCCACTCAACTTACACAATGCACTGGGTGCCCCACTGAAGCAAGTAAAACCTTTAGATACTTGAGGTCATCTAGATGACACCTATCATTCAAAAACATGTGGGCAATGTCATACAGATCAGAAATAAGAAGCCAGGAGCCTCTTCAGACAAAGGGTGAATTTAACCGGAAAGCAAAACGCCTGGCTGTATCCATCTCTGTGCTCTTTTTCATTGACTATGGTCTCCCAATCTATGGGTCAGCTACAGACACAGTCTTAGATAGAGTCAGGATGTTGCTCAATAAAGCATGCTGCATTGTAACTGGCATGCATAAATACACACACCTGCAGTCTATGCCTTACCCAGGGATTCCCAGGGTTCATTTAAAACATCAGGTTACCCATGCCTTTTCTTTCATGGTCCCTACCCTGTGGAATTCTCTTCCTCATCAATTAAGAGAATGCCTGATTGTTGAAAGATTTAAATCTGAGTTTAAAACATATCTATTTAATCTAGCATTCCCAGATGGATTTAAGTGAAACTTATGTAATTGCTGGTTTTAGCATGATTTAAATTGTGCATGTTGTATTTTAACTGTAAAGTGCCTTGGTTTTGGAAAGGTACTATGCAAATAAAGAATTACCTACTTACTGCTTACTCACTTACAAATTGGCTCCCTTTTCTGCCAGGCTCTGCTACCAAACAATCTTACTGGCCAAGAAAGCACTGCTAGGCCTCCACCTCCACAATTAGCTCCCTTCAGTGTCCACAACACCTACACCACACAGAGCATGACCCAGCAGACCCTAGCAATCCCACCATGAAGAGAGCAGGCCTGGGTCAGTGCTCCTTTATTAACTGGGCAGCCATGTGGCTAAATGAACTCCTGCCAGCATAACCACTCTACCCAAGATCTCACAAATCAAACAGACCCTCAGGGCTAATATTGCCCAGACCTCAGCTTGCTGCTGCCTTGATCTGACCTGAACAGAGCTGGTATTTGAGTTTTCCTGATCACTCTTTGTTATATGCTATGACCTGATCTTCCTACAAATGAGTGAATCATTATAATGCATTAGGTTGCACAGTTCTTATACTTACAAATGGATTATTTATTTGTATTATAGTGTACCATACTAATCATTAATATGTTATAACCACGAGCAGTCCTGCAACGAGGCTCCACTTGAGCTGACAAATTATGAATTTGTACTGAATTTGTACCCTGTATTGTCTACTGTGTTATTTCGCATAATAATATATATATATATAGACACACACACACACAATGAAGCACATAGCAGCAAGTCAATATCCCAAGGGAGGGATAGAAATATTTACAGTAATATACAGTACATAACTATATATGAAAGCAGGTACAGGATTCACTGAACATATGTTTGAGCAGTGTCTTGACGATAGACATTTTACCAGTATTGCATCTTTTAATTTCTTCTGCACTCTATTCCAAATTACTGGCGAGGGTGGCTTTGGCGCAGCACTAAACCATAACCTAACCGTAGGGACACTAGGGAAATAAAGGAGAAACTTCTCAGCACATAACAACCAGCAGAGGAGATGGGCAGGCAGTTGGAAATATATTGTGGAAGTTTGTTGATTACGGCCTTGTAGGTCCAAAGTATCATGCTGCTATGCCATCTGAAGCTGAGAGAGGACCAACCAACCATAGTATAAAGAGTGCAATGGTGGGTGAGATACAGTGCTCCACTTATAAATCTAATAGCCTGATGGTACAGTGAGTCTAACTTGGACAGGACAGTACTGGGATCTTGACAGTACAGTAAATGAAATCTGCATAGTCCAAGAGTGGCAAGAAAATGGCTTGAACCAACCTGGCCTTTGCTTCTTGAGTTAGCAGATTCTTAATCATGAAGAACAGGCCAAGCCACTGATTACATTTCTTTGAGAGTTCATCAATATGGTCCACAAACAAGAGTCTGTGGTTGATCCACAATCCCAGGTACTTGAATCTGGTCACAAATTCAAGAGATTCACCTAGAAGAGTGTTTACCATGCGGGGCCGCAGAAGTTCATACATTTAGTACATAGGCTGGTGACGAAAAGAACATTGCCTTATTTTTTCTTAGCATTAAGTAATAACTTTAAATGCAGCAGATTTCTCTGCAAGGTGTTAAATTCATCTTGGAGGTCTGTGCATGTTAACTCTGGGGTAGGCCCTACAGGACTGTGTTATCAGCAAATAGATGTATATTAGCTGTCTTGACCCCCATATTAATATTATTTATATAGATCACAAATAGCAAAGGGCCTAAGATGAACCCTTGCAGGACACCCCTTAGAAGGGATATTAATGGGGAAAGGTCGCCACTAGCCTTGATACTTTGGTGACGACCTGTGAGTACCTTGTACACCAAGTCATAGCCAAACAATCTAGCCCAAAGTTCGTAAGTACAGTGAAGAGCAGTATGTAGTCAACTGTGTCAAACACTTTGCTCAAATCTAGGAACAAGTCACACAGAAGTCTGCCAGTCACTGGAGACTTTGGCAAGTGCTGAAATGGTGCTGTGTCGAGACTTAAACCTAAACCCAGACTGTGCTGGGTTTAGGAGATTATTGCTCGCATGGTAATTCCTAAGACGAGTGTTAATTTTTTCCAGCAACTTGGAAAGAATAGGGAACAGGGAAATGGGCGATAATTATTTAAGTCACTAGGACCTCCAGACTTAAACAGTGGTATGACATGTGCCATCTTCCTGATCGAGGAAGGCGTCCTTGACAAGGATAAATTAAACAGGTGTGTAATGGCGTGTAGTACATAGTAGACTAATTTCAGATAATAAGGCTTGATTTGGTCTGCACCAGCACTTTTCCTTATATCCAGGTAAGTAAGTATTTCACACTTTACTGTCTCTGGGTCAAAGAGAAAACTACATTGTGTGAGAGTGCCAATAGATAGGCAAGCTGGGACCAGGTCGCACAGCTGTACCAAGAGTATTGGTTGGAGAAGTATCAAAATCCAGCCACACTGTGATGAAATGATTATCTAGTAGATCAAGTATCATATGCTTATCTGTATAGGAGACCCCATCAGTGGTGATTATGGACAGGAGTGAGTTTTCCGGGCTATGTCCCTACAGATCCTTAAGTGTTCTCCATAATTTAGAGGAGCATTTGTAGAAAACTTCAAGCTCAGTATGGAAAATAACTAGCTTTTTCTGCCCTGACAAGTTTTGTGCCAAGGTTTCTAGCTGCTCTGAATGGAGTCCAGTCATCTGTGCATTTGTTTTCTTGCTTTTCCAAAGAGCATCTCGTTCAGTTAGGCCACTTTTAACTTGGCTATGAACCATGGGCAGGACTTCTTTAGTAAAGTAGTGGGAATTAGCGGAGCATGTCTGTCAATGGTTTCGGTGAAATGTTATGGAAAACCCTCATAAGCCTCCTGCACTGTAGGGCTAGATAGAAAGCCTGATAATTAGTATGCTGTAGGTCCAAGAGGAAAGCATTTGGGTCAAAGTTCCTTCTCTTCTTTTGAAAACATGTTTAGAGGTAGATGTAGATTATGGGGCTGACCTTACGCAGGCAATGGACCACTGATCACTGAGATCATTAAAGAAAACCCCAGAGTGAGTGAACAAATGAGGCTTGTTAACCAGTATTAGATCTAGCAGTGTGCTAATATCTGGGTTTTAAGATTAGGCTGGTGACTTCTGTAATGAGTGGAGTATGCCTATGAGCATCACAGAGATCTTTTAGGGGCTTAGAGGCACCAGAAAGCCATTCTAGGTTGAAGTCCCCAGAACGGTAACCTTTGAAGTCATCCTGGCTAGTACGTCATGCAAACGATCCATAAACCTGAGCCCTGTGGAAGAAGGCCTATAGAAACAAACAATATGCAGGGAGGCAGTTTGCAGAAAATACAAAATCACACACGCCCCACAATGCAAAGCATCATGGGCTGCATATGCAAATCACCACAGAATGTTATGCTGGTCCAACTTTAAGTAGAATTGCATGGTGCCAAAAGGTTTCTCATACAGTTTGCAAATGGTGTTAACAGAAGACATAGACACGTGTTTTGTCCTACCAAGACACATCAGTATGCCTCGCCTGTTTGACACCCCAGTGGAATGGACAAGCTACCCTTAAGGCAGTGTGCCTTGGATATATTGTGTTGAACCCATTAAAATAAAAACTATTTAAAGACAAAGAACCTCTGTGCACAAACACTGAGGCAAGGGTTATCCCAAGGGCATTTGGCTAGGAAGCCAAGTTTCAAGAAAATACAAAATCACATGCCCCACAATGCAAGCATCATGGGCTGCATATGCAAATCACCACAGAATGTTATGCTGGTCCAACTTTAAGCAGAATTGCATGGTGCCGAAAGGCCTCTCACACAGTTTGGAAAGGGTGTTAACAGAAAACATAGAAACGTGTTTTGTCCTACCAGGACTCATCAGTATGCCCTCGCCTGTTTGACACCCCAGTGGAATGGAAAGCTACCCTTAAGGCAGTGTGCCTTGGATATATTGTGGTGAACCCATTAAAATAAAAACTATTTAAAAGACAAAGAACCTCTGTGAGCTAACACTGAGGCAAGGGTTACCCTAAAGGGCATTTGGCTAGGAAGCCAAGTTTCAAGAAAATACAAAGTCACACATGTCCCCACAATGCAAAGCATCATGGGCTGCATATGCAAATCACCACAGAATGTTATGCTGATCCAACTTTAGGCAGAATTTCATGGTACCGAAAGGCCTCTCACACAGTTTGCAAAGGGTGTTAACAGAAGACATAAAACATGTTTACCCTACCAGGACTCATCAGTATGCCTCATCTGTTTGACACCCAGTGGAATGGACCAGCTACCCATAAAGCAGTGTGCCTTGGATATATTGTGGTGAACCCATTAAAATAAAAACTATTTAAAATACAAAGAACCTCTGTGCCCAAACACTGAGGCAAGGGTTACCTAACGGGCATTTGGCTGGAAGCCAAGTTTCAAGAAAAGACAAAATCACACATGCCCCACAATGCAAAGCATCATGGACTGCATATGCAAATCACCACAGAATGTTATGCTGGTCCAACTTTAAGCAGAATTGCATGGTGCCGAAAAAGCCTCTCACACAGTTTGCAAAGAGTGTTAACAGAAGACATAGAACCGTGTTTCGGTCCTACCAGGACTCATCAGTATGCTTGCCTGTTTGACACCCCAGTGGAATGGACCAGCTACCCTTAAGGCAGTGTGCCTTGGATATATTGTGTTGAACCCATTAAAATAAAAAACTATTTAAAAGACAAAGAACCTCTGTGCACAAACACTGAGGCAAGGTTATCCTAAAGGGCATTTGGCTAGGAAGCCAAGTTTCAAGAAAATACAAAATCACACATGCCCCCACAATGCAAAGCATCATGGGCTGCATATGCAAATCACCACAGAATGTTATGCTGGTCCAACTTTAAGCAGAATTGCATGGTTCGAAAGGCCTCTCACACAGTTTGCAAAGGGTTTAACAGAAGACATAGACACGTGTTTGTCCAACCAGGGCTCATCAGTATGCCTCGCCTGTTTGACACCCTACTGGAATGGACCAGCTACCCTTAAGGCAGTGTGCCTTGGATGTATTTAGTGAACCCATTAAAATAAAAACTATTTAAAGACAAAGAACCTCTGTCGCAAACACTGAGGCAAGGGTTACCAAAGGGCATTTGGCTGGGAAGCTAAGTTTCAAGAAAATACAAAATCACACATGCCCCCACAATGCAAAGCATCATAAGCTGCATATGCAAATCACCACAGAATGTTATGCTGGTCCAACTTTAAGCAGAATTGCATGGTGCCAATGGCCTCTCACAAGTTTGCAAAGGGTGTTAACAGAAGACATAGACATGTGTTTCATCCTACCAGGACTCATCAGTATGCCTCATCTGTTTGACACCCCAATGGGATGGACCAGCTACCCTTAAGGCAGTGTGCCTTGGATATATTGTGGTGAACCCATTAAAATAAAAACTATTTAAAGACAAAGAACCTCTGTGCGCAAACACTGAGGCAAGGGTTACCCAAAGGGCAGGTGGCTGGGAGCCAAGTTTCAAAAAAATACAAAATCACACATGCCCCACAATGCAAAGCATCATGGACTGCATATGCAAATCACCACAGAATGTTATGCTGGTCCAACTTTAAGCAGAATTGCATGGTGCCAAAAGGCCTCTCACTCACATCCACCACTGAGACAGTGTATTTATCACAAACATAAATAGCTACCCTTCCCCTTGTAGGTCTTTCTGCCCAGAATATGTTATAATCAGGAATGTTAATAGCAAGGTCCTGGGTTGATGCTGTTAGCCAAGTTTCTGTCACTTCTAAAACATCAGGTTTGACATGGCAAATCCAAGTCTGCAAGGTACAGTATCAATTACTTTTAACAGGCTGCATGCATTGACATGCAGAAAGCTCACCCCCTTTAGACACGGGAGCTCTGACAATGCATCAATGGTATGAAGAGGACCAGGATTAAGTTCAGTATTGCCCACACATATTAGAAGTAATAAGAGGTTATTTTAGAGCATTTAATAACAAGAGTCTGAAGAGTCGTACATGTCTTCTTTTGTTGTAATGGTGTTAGGCAGATGAGTATGTGCATAAAGCATATGTCACCAAGGCCTAATAAGGCCAATAGCAGTGCCCTGACTGTAAAGAGGTCATGACCATGACTTCATGAACTTGTGTAACTGCCTGGTAGTGGCAAGTAAATGGTAAGGGTAAAGTGCCACTCATCTAGTGGGAGTCAGCTATAGTAGTGAATTCCATGACAAATAAAGGGGCTTGATGGTCAAGCAAGGGGCATGGAGAGTACCAGCCTGTGTAGATGGTAGGGATTACGTGAGTTGATGTGGTGATGGACTCAAGATAGCAAGGAACATACCTAATTCACACTAGAACTAGAAGTGGGAACTGCATTTTGAATAAGGAGATGGTAGGTTGGGAGGAAAGTGTAGGGTACCAGGTACTAATCTTACAAGGAGCCTAAAACATACCTATGACAGAGAAGACTAGTATGCTGTTAAACTATTGAGTCACTTATTTAGAGTTAAGAACAGACATGGATCAGCAGGCTACTAGTCACGCCTGAAACTTATAATACATAAAAGCCTCTCAAATACTTACAGGGAGAAACAGCACTAGCAGCATAGAGAATGCTGCTCCTGCAAATAGGCAGCCCTGAAAGCAGGGAATGGTTGCTTTGAGGAGCCACTAGGGTGGTGTAATCAATAGGAAGAGGCACCAGGTATGGAGGAGACAAAAGTGCTTTTAAAGAGCACTAGGGTGGGGTGGGTGGCAGGAGAAAAACCAAGCCATACAGACAACACACTGAATTAAAGAGCAACTGTCACGGTAGACTTACCGTAATTTTCATTGATCTGTGTGTTCTCGTATCCCGTGTGTAGAATCGCCTTGTCGTTGACCATGTACAGTGTCCGCTTATACCGAAAAAATAAAAACAGCAGCGCTCATGAACGCTGGCCCACCCTTCATCCGGCAGAGCGACTCCCGCTGCCTTGACACAGCATTGTGATGTAATGTTAGGATCAGTGGTGCACTTAGGCATCGTGATTGCTTCAGATAATCTTCCGAGTGTGAAGTGGAGATGCAGTCAGGGCAAATCAGCGAAAGTGTGTCCTTCTGGGGTGCGTACTTTGTTGCTGCTAACCTAAATGCGAATGAAAGCATGATGAAATCTTGTTTTTCAATCAATGCGTTTATCAATGTAATGAGTCCTAGCGTGTAACTGGTGTCAGGACATACCATACTTCATCTGTCATTTCTGATATTCAGTGCATTACTGAAACTGACAGTTGTCTGATTACTGCTTTGTATGAAGCATTAGTAAATAAAAATGGATATACAGCTTTTATGAATTAGAAAATCAGCGCAGTCAGCTATAAGGAGGTGTGATGTATGTAGTACAACTGAATGTTACAGAACTGTGAGGAATGTACACAACTCCTGTGGGAGACGACAGTGTAATACAGTGTTTTACGAAATATTTGCACACCATGCAACATGTCTGTAGAGCAGAGTGCAAGTAGCAGCATGGTATAACAACTTTGTTGTGATTTCAATTTATCAATTTCTCCTATCTCCCATGAATAGTATGTAGCAATGTCAGTTATTGAATTTTTGCACATATATTTCACAGCAATGTCACTTGTCCTGCATCTTAAAACTAGATTGTGTCGCTATGTCCCAGTTTGTGTCATGTTGTCCTGTGAACCCTAACCCCAAACTCCCATGCCACTCCTACACACACAGTACTCTTCTGTGGTTAAATGCAGCCCTGCCTCTGTGTTTGATGGAAGTAGTTGTGACATCCGAATCTTTGTGTTATGTATCCAGGAAATTATTTCCCATAAACATTATGCTGCAGTGATCATGCTACTCACAACCCTGTCAGTGATGTAATCTGCCCAGATGTGCCCTCTAAGTCACCTACTCTCCTTGCATTCATGATATGTAGTTATGTTGAAGATGACATAGCCCATATGTTGCTCATGCCACTTGAGTAACACAATGTAGAGGTTGCACATTGTTATGAACAGCACTGCATTCTTTTGCAGCAATTGTACTTGCAGCACAGTACACAAGTGTCACTTATGTGTTTCTGTTCAATACTTGCAACATAGTCTTTGTTGGGTGCTGTGCAATGCATACTGTGTACTGACTTGGTAGGCCAGCACTCTTTGGGTTGTGTATCACTTTTGTGCAGCATGTTTACTGTTTGCATACGACAGTGGAACATAGTGCACTGTTAATATCCATCCCTCGCCTCCAGTGATACAGCACTGTGACCGTTGCACCACAGTATGTTTCTGCAGTGAGGGTCAGCTAGTTCTTCAATAAGCCTGAATGGTATTCTCGAGCTACTATAATGGACACTCCTTTTTACAGGAGTCAGATCCTACATCAAAAGCTGTCATATAGAGTGAGAAGTGGATGTCACCCCATGGTTGACTGCATCTGTATTGTAGTCTTTGTCACCACTCTGTGTGTTTACATTGCAGCGCTCCATTAGCACTATTATTTGTCCCACTTTGACTGCACCTGATGCCTCGAATGTTTCTCAACCTGGGTCATGGTGCTTGAGCAGACACATCAACATTGAATGGTCACACAACAGTGGTCACTAAACATGTATGTGTTATCTCAGTGCGCACCCCACCACCACCGCCACCGCCACCACCTGCCAAAGTTCAGATATGATGAACATGACATTCTCATATATCAATCCGAATCATCATGTTCTCCTAACAAATATGATTTATGAACAATGTGTCCCTCATAACATTTTGTTATCCGTTACAGTGATAGCACAGGCCACCCATTTTTTCATATTTTCAAGAAGTTTTGTAGGTCATCCTTCCTTAGCACTCCCTGAATCAGTTTTCTGTTGCGTGTTCAACCACTGCCTCTGTGACAGTATTGAAGTCATGCAATACCCTATAACATGACTTACATGTCCACTTCATTATATATAGGAAAAATATGGGTCTGGGTGTGTAACGAGATTTACACACTACGAGGGGTTTGATGCACATAAACCCTGAGAGCTAAGCTCGAGGGGTTTTGTGAAGCATCTAAACCCAAGGATGTGTAAATTTATTTTACACACAGACCCATATTTTATTTCATATAATTGCTGTGTTTTTCTTTTTAACTCAGCAATTGCATAAAATAAAATAGCTGTGCAGCTGGTGTTCGTGAAGGAGAAGTGCATGTCTGCAGTCAGCCTATTTATTTTGTTATTTATTTTTTTCTGGTGCACAGCACTGACTGAGGCAGATTTAGTTTTTTTTTTTGTACTTAGCGCCTAGTCGAGGTGGCGGTTTGCTGTCCGCTTATGTTCCCCAAGCAGGCACGGTGTCGTGAAGAGAGGAAGTGTGGTGGGTGCATGACAGTGAGGGGAATCGTTCACGTGTTTGCCGTAATGAACACTCCTTCATTCCAGCAAATTACGCAATGGTTTCCTATGGGAAATAAGGTAAACAGGTAATTATAGTTTCATTGTTCATTGTAACACTGTGTCAAGTGATTGATCATTTGGTAACTGTTAGTAAATCATGTGTTACTTTTACTGTTCAGTATGTGTCTGTATTTTGTATTTGTGAATATTTGTCCAGTTCTTTTGACTAACATTTCTTTTGAGTTTGATCAGTGTCTGTGTGGAAGGGCCTTGTCGGGCGGCATTGCTTTCTACTAACACTTCCACAGTTGCGTATTCCTGTTTTCATCAAACTCTGGTAAGTGGTGTATTCCTTTCTAAGTGTTCAGTAATTACAATGAGGCATGACCAGGGGTTATGTTAATGGTCTGTTAACCACCCTCTAGGGGTGTAATGTGGTACGAGGCATGCCAATGCTACATGCACCTAGAGGGAGATTAGCTGACCATTAACATAACCCTTTAAGTTTCCTATTGCTATTATAATACCAAAAAATTTAGACACTGTTAATCCTTGTTCAGTATCATGAATCTTAATACAAGATTAACATAAGGTTATTAAAATGTTTACAGCTTAATCAGAAAGCTACAGTTGTCAGACCCTTTTCATAATTTTCTTTATATTTTTTGTTTATTGTAATAGCTCTGTAAAAGCAATGTTTCCATCAAGGTGTTAAGTGATCGATAGGAACCATGATATTGCAGGTCGACATTATCTTCCCGCCAGGTCAATACCAAGATGGAAACACATGACAAGTTGTGTGTGGTTGACAATTGCTACATTTCCAGTTTATTATTGTTACGTAAGACTGTTATTTTGTTTGTTTATGGTGTTTGATAGAAAATGAAGTTATTGTAATTTATTTTACAGGCGAAGTCATGGATGAGGACAATTCAAGTGTGAGCGACTACATTGTTGACTCGGCCTCGGATGACTATGAACATGAACATGATGAGTCTGACTTTGCTAATGAGCAACCTGTTTTTGGAGTGCAGCCTTATCAATTCGAGCCAACAATAACCCCTGAAGAGTTTGATGCCTATTCCAACTTGCGACGTATCTGATGGACAGGAGGACTTGGCCCGTGTTCCAACTCTGCGATGTTCCTGATGGACAGGAGGACTTGGCCCGTGTTCCAACTCTGCGCACGCTCCTGATGGACAGGAGGACTTGGCCCATGTTCCAACTCTGGACGCTCCTGATGGACAGGAGGACTTGGCCCGTGTTCCAACTCTGCGCACGCCCTGATGGACAGGAGGACTTGGCCCGTGTTCCAACTTCATGCACGCTCCTGATGGACAGGAGGACTTGGCCCGATTCCAACTCTCCACGTTCCTGATGGACAGGAGGACTTGGCCTTATTGACAACACTGACTGGTACGCTTTTCATGCACTGTTGCAGTGTAATATACCATAAACAGTAATTCACACCTTGCCCTCATGATCTACTTTTATGGGAAAACTAGTAACATGTGACCAGTGACACATGATGTGGTTTGCATAAGACACTGGTAATGCATTTGTGGGGTGCATAGTGACTCACTACCGATGGTAACTTTGCTGTTGTGGGTGGTCACAGTCTCCATTGAGCTTATTCTTTATTGCAGCATATAGCATTTTGTCACAGTCACCACCACCATGACATTGTCCATTTACTCTGGTAATGGGACATGTGCTTCCATTGCCTTTTTGTTCCCTGTTTATGTACCTGTAGTACAACCCTGCCCTGCAGCCATACTTCACAATGCCATAACCTATTAACACACACAAAATAACTTTCATACAGGCACAGACAAGATGTCTGTCTGATCCTGTACCACACTGTGGTTCAGACATCCTGCAGTATATCCTCGGCAGTCATGTGTCACATCATGATGCATCATAGTGATATTTTCTATGTACCAGTCTTTGTTGTTTTACAGTGGACCCTTTCGTTCTCATTCCACATTTTAGGTGTACCTGCAATTTTGTGTCCCCATGCCATCCTCAACAGAGTCTGTGTGTTGTCGGAGATAGCGGAGGTGCGTGATCGAGCTGATGCATACAGCTGCATTGTGCTGCATCCAGGGTTTATGCACTGTGTGCTTGGACATAGGGTCCTCCAAGCTGCCTACTTCACTTTTGTCAATACCATGGTGGAATGGTTGGTGCCCACACTCATGAGTATGTTACATTCATTTGTTTAATATGGTACATTTGTGGTTTGGATAGCTCACTGGGTATTATTGTTGAGTTATATTTATCGAGAGGTTCTGGACCCAGAACCTCAAGATGGTATGAGTCACTGGTAATACCCAGTGACCTATCCTTTTTGTTATGTGTATGCAAACTTTGTTTTCTTGTGTGTGACTTTTGTGGTGCAGCGAGGACTTTCTATGTGCTGGCCAAGCACCACAGACTTTAGTGTGCCTCACCCGCCCTCCATGACACATACATAGGCTGTGGCCGAGACGGCCTTTGTTTTTTTGTTTTACCACACATCCTACCCGGACTGTGCTTGGGAAGGTAGGATAATGACCATATGTCCCTTTATTGAGACATAAAGTTAAAAAAAGTGAAATAATCATTTGGAGTAATGGTGTCGCTTAGTGAAAACCTGACCGCCATGTGTGCTAAATTGTTTCTGCTCGCCCATACATGAAAAGGGGCCAATCAGATGGCATGCTTGGAGATGTGGGCAGAGAGACTGGTGTGTGCACTGTTCACTGTCTCTGATAATACTATTGTTCCAGTCCTGATACTATTACGGGACGTGAACGATAGTATTATCAGTCTTGAATTGTGTCATCTATAGTTTAAGGCATATAGAAATTAGCAGTAATAGTATCACTACCAAAGTGATACTGATCACTTTTGGATTGATACTATTACTGCTAAATTTATGTATGCCTTAGAATCATATTACATTCACGATCCATATATTAAGAACCATTAACACATTGTAAGGTTGCTGTCTTGACAGGCAGAACACTATATAGTGTATATTCCATGGCCACAGTCTGGAAATTAGATTTTGATGTTGGAGTACAAGAAAGAAATTACTACTTTTCAGTTTTCACTTCACGGGTGTCTGTGGCTGTACTGTAAAAACATAGACTATTAAAATAAATATGGTCAACCACACACAACTCGGCATGTGTTTCCATCTTAGTTGAGATGACAGCATGGACCTCTCGAGCTTTGCTGTCAAGTTTCATATGCTGTCAGCTCAACCACTCCATGGAAACACAGCCTTATTGTGTATGGTTGGCTATACATTGTTTTGTATGTTACAGGATATCCTTGCCCCGGTATATTTTCTCAACAGCCAGTGTTTATCACAGTATTTACACCGTGTTAAAGATGCCATTGTTGCACTGTACATATACTGTTATGTTACCAAACTTAGGCACAGCCAGTGTGGTGTTCCACATTTTGCACATGACAGAACATCATCTCTTAACTGAGTTTAATGATGTACTATTTTTTTTATGCCCTTAGGCGATATCATCACACTGCATACAGGCAGTTAGTTCAATGGTCATGGGGTTATCTTGGACATCAAGTACGTGTTCCATTGCCAGCTTGTGCCGTTAACAGGATCAGGAATACATTCCCATCTCAGGAATATGCTGGTTTCAGTATCCAAACTTGGATTAGTGCATGCCATGTTTATAGGATATACATAGTAACAGTACTGTTTATTAATCAACAAACATGTTATGAAAGTTGCAATTTTTATTATCTTGAACAGTACTGAACATGTGGAACGTCAAGTAACTGACATTAAAAACATTTTGAAATCATTGGTCACTTATGTGTTTGGTTTATATCATTTGAATAAATTAAATGAAGGGTCATACAGGGTTATGCACATCAATGGGTTATCAAGGTAGAGGAGTTGGAGATGGGTGCCTGTGATGGAGTACATAGTTAGTGTCATCAACTGGGTCTGAACATGAACACAAACCACAGTGCTACAGGGTGGCAGACAGTTATTTACTTTTGTCCATGTACTGTTCCCTTGTTGTAGTACAGTGACTAAGACAAAGTCTTACAGAATCTTGATTTGTGACCTTCCACTGCAGATTTCTTATCCGGATGTGGAAATGAAGCACAGAGTGCGCCTGGTTTTCTTGTATCATCAGTTTTGTGTCTTTGGTGCGATTTTCACACATCTGTAATACCTCTTCCACTAGGTCTTTCACATAGCCTGTGTAATGAAAGAAAGATGTATTACTCAGATTAAGAACATAAGTATTGCACAAAACCAACACCACATTACTGTCATTATACAGAAAGCAGCATTGTCTTATTAGCCTATTCTGTTCCTTTCTCCATTCTTGCCTTTCCGCCTGTCACGCTTTCCTGCTTCCACCTGCTTGTAAATATGATCATTTGAAACTGAAAACAATAGCACAAGGTGCTCATACATCTTTATGCTTACCATGACTTGACAACACTTGTATGCTCCTCATCACGAACCGCCTTCTTGTACTTGGGATAGTGTATCGGTACCTCTTCTCCCTTCTCTAGTTGTTGCCTGCTTTCGTCTTGAATTTTCATTGTAATGCATAGCTGCTAGCAGTGCACTGAAAATTATGAAAAGTACATGTTATTACATGAACCAGTGTCAGCTGACTGTGAACTGTACTATGCAATACAGCAATACCCAGTTCTCATATGGAAAGGAATTTCAAAAGTTTTCAACACCTCTAAATCCCCTACATGCTACTGATAAGGATTACAAGAAAGGAAACCTGAGTCATTTTCATTGTACTGTGTGAGACTGTACTGCAAACAACAGCAGATACATGCTTAGCTAAATACATGCATAGTACAAGCAGGCACTTATTTAATTTCTCAAGGCTGTTACCGGCATTTCATTCCTTCATAGGAAAACATGACCATCTTTGGTGCAAACTGAAGAAAAAGGAATGATATGCCTCAAGGTCAGATGTCTGGTATTCAGGTGACAGTTTGGAGATGTCATTACAGACGACAGTGTTGCTGACCAACTTGTCCAACTTCACGGATACCTTTGAGGCTAACACACAAAGGACAACATTACTTTACAATATGTAATACTCACAGATGTCACCAGTGAAGTTCTTAGAAAAGTCATGGTAAAATCATGTAATCTGATTTACTCTTATTTATGTGTAAAGTATGGTGTACACATGATTAAAAGAAGACCGTAGACTGCTCAGCAGTGAAGAATCAGCAACACAGATCAATGAGCATTTGGAACACAGGAATGTCAGTTATCCCCTACTGCCAAAACTGATCATCCACTACAAACATGGCTGCTACCTTGCAGTATAAAAACACTCCAACGGGCAGTAAAAAACATTGTCGTAAATAAAGAATAAAACAAACAAATTCAATGTTTGCTTGATTATCACATTCTCCTTACACATTAATAAAGTAGGAACAATAAGTATTGTTTATAGTTTTCAATACACTGGCTTTTTGCCGACTATGACAAAAATCACCTTTATTTCGTGATGGTGAACACAGCGAAGCATTGAAATAAGTTATAAATGTACTTACATGCCGGAATCCAACGCTTCATTTTCTCAGTGTCAGTTAGTTGTCCATGTGCGCATTCACTGAATTCTGCAAAGTTGTGCCTGTGAATGTTTTGCACATGATGCCCAGATCTCCATTTGGCAATGACAGTGTCTGGATCACCATCAGCAGTAGATCCAACAGACCAGTACAGATGATTCGAGATGGAGGTAATCCATGGTCAAAGAGCATCACAGTCCTTTGTATTTAAGATCGTGGTTAGTTTCTTTTTAATGCCTGCATGTCGGTAGTGACAAACAGTGTTACTTGTGGCTGCTGAACTGTGTTGGTAACATGCAATTCTCACAAGAGGAAATGGAATGCAGAGTACTGCTACATATACATGCTCCACAGATCACATAATGTTAACAAGTACACATGACCCATGGGTGCCCAATACTGAATGCATAATGTCTCAACACACTCAACTCGCAAGGAGTGGCGAGCATGGCTGACGCCTTAGGGCTGCTGTGTGCCATGGCATCACTGCATGCCGCACCTGGGTGGATCAGGAACAAAGTTAAAATCAACCTTTGCCTGCAAACATGAAAAGGGTAGCAGTGGATATGGCCACGTCGCATTTCCAGCTCATGCACGCCAGACTCCTGCCAAACTTCCACCTGCTGTTCAGGTATGCATTTCAGTCTATGTTGTCACCATGGGCGGCAGGCGAGCCTTCCGTCAAGGGCAAAGCTATGGCCAGGAACTGACCTGCCTTGATTGAACTGTGAAAGGAGTACAGATGCGCAATAATTTCAGGAGGGAGTGAGAGGTGAAGACAACTGCAGTGATCAAGTACAACATAAGGGTGTCAGTGGTTACATACTTTTTGACATGCCAAATGTCATAGCAATGATCGGTATTTGGCATGTTTTCACGCACCCATTTGGATACCTGGCAATGTCTATCAGTAATTAATTTTCAGTTTCCAAGTCCCAGTCTATGATGGCCTTCACACATTGCCGCAACCTTCCAGCTCCATGTGGGTACTCCCACCACACTCATTGCTCTATGTAACATGAAGAGAACATGAAATTGATTACAAAACTATAGTATATAGTTAAGGTTTGTTGTGGATGGAAAATGATGGTTTTCCAAATCCTGTCGTAGGACAGTTCAAAGGTCAAAGTTGTTGTACTATCGCTCTGATGTCACATCGATAGTACAATAACTTTTGCCCCTTGAACTCCTACCCGATTCGTGGAAACAGGCAGTTGTTTTAAAAATGAATTCTAAATTGTCGTATCCATTTAGCGAGCGGTAAGCAAGCAGATAGTTTTGATACCAGCTGTCATTATCAGCTCCGTGTGTCCAAACTATCAATTTACATTTGTTTTGTTTTTTTATTTTTAATCTGTGGCACAGTTACGCTGAAAAACGGAGCAGGACCACAGCAAGGAGTACGAGTCACTGCAATCGTGTGAATGTTTCACTCACTGTTTTGTGACTTCTTTTGATTGAAAATACCACCAAGTCATGTACACTGTGAGGTTACAGAATGATGTTGTACCACAGCAGGGTACAATAACATACCATGACATTACAACTACAGTGGAACAGCATAATCAATGGGATGGAACTGTATACATGACAACATTGTAACATACACTATATAGAGAATAATACATATGTAGGGAGTTGATATGGAGTTTTTTAATACTTAGTTGTGTGATAATATGTAAACCTCGAGAGCGAAGCCTCGAGAGGTTTTAATATTATCACACAAAGAGGGTGTAAAAAACCCATTTCTACCTACGATGTTTTATTTTATATAATAACTGGTACAAAAAATTTCTTACAATTTCATTCACGAGAGAGTTCGAGGCTGTAACGCCTTACTTTCACTGTAGGCTTCACGCTTGATATTACATAACGCGCTAGCGTAGTGGCGCGTCTACCAGTAAGGAAGTAAAAGCGCTTTGCCAACGGGTTCCACAGTGCTTTTACGAGTGCTTTGAATCTGTTTACTGTGGAACGCGAAAAGCTGCAGGCTTCTTGGTGCGAGGCTGTAAAAGTGGGTTGATACGATTTTTTCATATCAACCTGTGGGTTGATACGACTTTTTAAGTGCTTGAAAACTGGTTGATAACAAGGATCACCAGTTATTATATAATGAATCTGGCACTAGGCCGCAGAATAGTGCAAGGTGTACCGTAGTTTCTTGACTGTTTGGGAAACCAGTTGAGGCCCATGATGCAGAAGCACTGAGCTACAATGCAAGCCAGTATTTTCAAACTGTGACAGTACTTAAAATAAGCTTCTCAGGTGCTGAAATGAAGCCAGGCACTGTCACACGCACAGGCTTGTGAAGGCAACAGATAATACCACTGACATCTTCATGGCAGCCATTGCTGTAATAAGTAGTGAGAAGTCAATTGTACTAGCAAGACTGTTGATAAACACATCTGTGAAGATAATGAGTCATGAACATGATCATTACCATTTATGTGCAACCATGCATGGGCATACCTGCACTGATTGGACATCAAGAACAATGCCCACAGACAGTTCCATCATCGAGTGGTCTATACTTAGCACAATGTCCGGACTGTCTGACCACCATCACCACCACAGATTAGTCCATACTGTTCAGATTGTAGTCCTACAATCAAGCACTCCTGTTTTAATTTCCAAACTTTACTGATACACGGCAGTAGGATGTTACTTTGATGCCTGAAGAAAGTCCTAGTGGAGCAGCATTGTATGCCCACAAACGTAAGCAGACGAGTCACTCTTGCCGCTGTAGAACCAGAGAATAATGTTGCTGCAGACAGAAGTATATTGCCAGCTGGAATTGATCCCATGTATGGTTGACTATGCCACACTGATGTTTTATGACATGCTTCACATGCTGTTGTCAAAATCAGTAGGCTTCCAATTACTCGCTACGTAAACACAAGACCAGTTTCTCCACAGTGCTGACAGTGGCACCATGACAGCAGCTTTATAAGGCAAGACTGAAACACAAAAATTTATCTTCAGACTGCAGTGCGTCTTCAGGCTTTCATCGTGAATGACGAGTCCATATCCGCCTCCATCATTACTTTCTTGGTAGCATGCACTGTCATCACTGCTGCTTTGAGATGATGGAACATAGTCATCATCATCTTCATCTTCTGAATTTTCTGCATCTTCTTCCATGTCGCTTCATGTCGCTCATGTCTGTGCCAACATCTTCATCAATGTCGTTCATACATTTATCATCCAGTAGAACACATTGGATGCCAATGTCCCGCTTGAGTGGCTTCACCTGAACACCTGCAGATGCTGAATGTAGGAAATGACTGAGAAGCCTATCCCTGATGGCGATCACAATTTTCATTGCTTTATCATACAGCATAGAGAACCAACAGTAAGGATGAACTGAAAGTCACACATCATAGTGGGAAGAAACTATTATTTATGGAATGCAGTTCAACCATATAGGGTGAACATTACTTTATTCACCTAAGCATCATGACCTGGATGTGGCAGTACAATGCTACTGTAAAGGAGAAGCCATAGAGGTCATGAAGGAGCCTAGGATGCAGGTTAAGCAAGGTTGAAAATCATCCTGGCGGGGTGAGGTTTGTGGATGGGGTGGAGTGAAGGAGGTTGAAGAGGTGTACAGGACATTGCAAACAGAACTTGTCATCGACCTCAATAACCAATGCAAATCAGTCACTGGTATTCGATACCCACAGGCCGCAAAACACAGTGGTTATTCATAGACTGCAGTGTACTGCAATTTTTCAGATGTGCAGCACATAGGGATTGCGATGACCAGTCATACACAACAAGGTTATTCTTGTATTGACATGTTTCCTTGCTAACAGATGATACTGTCATTATGTACGAAATGAAAACTCACCCAACAGCACTGTTGACAGCACAATGAGTGCTAGAACTTTGTGGCTATGGATGCTGCCACACAGTGCCTACATGTACTTTATGGTGCAGTGTTGTTCTGCATAGATTTACATGTGTTACTAAATGCTGTTGTGCCACACCTTCAAGTGTCATGAATGTGATTGTACCGTTGTGCTACTACATCATTGTAGAACCACATCACAATACTTGTCACTTTCATTTTTAAAACAGTCAAAGTCACAAAACACATATTTCACACACTACTATACACTACAATAATAATAGGAGGATGATTAATCAGGGCGCATATCCACTGTGTTTTGACAACTTGGTTTTCTTCTTACCATGCATATTTCCAGCTGGGCTATCAAGGTCATAGGGAATCAGTACCACTAAGTGACATAACACAGTGCTTATGCAAAGTTGCCCATCCAGTATACCTTATAGAGAATAATACATATGTAGGGAGTTGATATGGGTTTTTACACCCAAGTTGTGTGATAATATGTAAACCTCAAAGCAAAGCTCAAGAGGTTTTAATATTATCACACAATGAGGGTGTGTAAAAACCCATTTCTACCCTACGATGTTTTATTTTATATAATAACTGGTGCAAAAAAAATTTCATAATTTTACGAGAGGACTAGGTTAAAACACTTACTTGCTATTAGGTAGGCACGCCCCCACGCTTGACATCACATCACGCATAGCGAGTGGCGTGCCTACCAGTAAGGAAGTAGAAGCTGCTGCCCACGGGTCTCCATGGTGCTTTTACGAGTGCTTTGAATCTGTTTACTGTGGAATCGCGAGTGCTGCAGGCATCTTGGCGCGCGAGAGCCAAAGTCGTATCAACCCGCCGGTTGATATTTATTTTTTCGTATCAACTCGCGGGTTGATACTACTTTTTTACAGTGCTTGAAAACTGGTTGATAAAAAGGATCACCAGTTATTATAATAGCGTAGTACTGATTGAAGCGTGTCTTTGTCTTGCAGTGATTTCAAGATGAAAATAAGTAACGTACTATCACAAGGTTGTACAACACTCTTCTGGCACAGCCTATTTGGAGTCACCTTCCATTACATTTGAAGTGTGACACAACAGCATTTGAACTGGACGGAACTGCATAACAAACAACAGTCCACCATACAATCGAACACTATACTGTAGAGAACAATATGCTGTTTTGATACATAGATTTTCCAGAATTGTGCACAACAGTGCATTATTGAACCGCTAATGCTCACGTGTTGATGCCAACACCTTAAGAAACAATCGGCAGGACATCAAAACACATCTTTGTACAAATACAATACAGAGTTGTCTGAAACAATGAAGAATGAAAACAGGTACAAAAAGTACATTACAACTGCAGATTACATACCTTGATTTACTCCACGAATGTGCACCTGAATCTTCTTCTTGAAGGTATTAAGCAGATCCCTTGGATAAACCTGCAGTTCAGCATCTTTCTTGCCTGGTTTCTCTTCAGCCTCCATCATAAGACATGGCACACTGGCAAACTGTTGTTCTACTGTGTCATGTTCCAGTACTTCTTCTCAAGTCGTTACTGGCAGATCCTTCAAGAAGCATGTCAATAACCTGCAGTGCACATAAAACATTACATGGGTTATGTGTTGGTCTCTGTCACCATTGTGAAATTGGAGTAAATGACAGCAATCTATGCTGAATAAACATACATGCACATGCACTACCACTGACTGAGAATCAGTTGAAGATATGAATAACTATACCCACAGAGGCATGTCATGCAGTGAAGTTACCGCTGCATAGCTATGCTATGTACAGTTGCCATGCAGTAAACGAACATATGTCAGTTTTGTAAATTGTGTCAAGATCGTGGTACTGGTAACATATGAAGAAGTGATATATGTGTTAGCCAGAACAATAGAAAGGAGCATTGATAAACTCACCCATTCCTGTCACCAATCAGGCTTCGCCAATGAAATGTCGATGTTGTGCATCGCTTCCACGTGTAGCTTCACTGTGTTGGTTGTAGTCTATTGTGATTTGAAACAATTTATCACGGATGAAGTATCCAACATGAACCACAACAAAATGTTGCTGATTATGTGAGATGCATCCATGTTTGCTTTGCAAATATGACTACATCGTAACACCTCAGTGCCATCAACGCCTAACGCAGACTTGGCAATCCTTTTTTAAGTTGATATTACGTGCCATTCTCCCATAGCTGACAATCACCATACAGCAGTTATTTGATGTTATCAGCAACATCTGTTGTCATCCGTATCCAACGCACACACTACCTGTGTTGTACCTCCACAGTGGTAAATATGAATGTGTAACATGACGTGCGACATAACGATTAATGACAGTGATGACACTGTTCAACTACAGTATGTCATCAAATGTTTTAGCATTTGTGATCATTCACAATGTTTTTCTGTTTGCATGTGTCTCACATAGTGCATGGAATGAAAAAAGTTTAATAAACGGAGGTGTTAGTTGTAGGGATTAAATTATACAATGCTGTGTGAAAGTCCTGTACATGCATCGGAGTAAGCAGGTCACATGACTGCAGGTAAGTCATGCATAGCCCACTACCAATGAATGCCATCTATAAATAAGATAGTAAAACACAGTAACAAATTGTTTCACACCTGACTACATTGTATTGCAACATGAAGGCAGTCCAGGAGGTGAGTTATTGGGATATTTACCACTTCTTCTGTGGTTAAGTCAGTCTGCTGTACCCGCGACACACACCACAAAGCACAGGTAAATCCACAATAACCCACATCCTGTTGTGCCTTATGACTTCAATAATTAATCATACAGAAGCCCAACGCCACGGCAAGGCCCCTCTGTGGGTTGGGTAAAAGTAAGGCAGTAGTGAGTCAGAAATCAGACAACACACATTTGTTTTCACAATTCATTGTGCACCTTAGCTGATTCTTTCAGAAAAGAAGTTCACGGGTAACAAACAGCAATTGAGAAGGGAACAACAAACACAAGGGTAGTAGAGTAGCACAGTGTACCTGCAGGAGCTGACTTCTGAGAAATCCATCCCTCAAAACACCCTGAGGTAGGGCCCACCACCATGGTGCTCTATATATAATGTAATGCACCTGGGACTGCAGTAGATGGGGTCACAGGATGGAGAGTACAAAACAATGGTAGTGTGGTCGGAAGCAGGTGGCACCTTGGCATATCCACAATATTGCTTTTTCTGGCTTGTTAACCCCCACCGCCACTCAATGAAATACACTCCAGTGCGGTGCATGCATGGTCCTGTGCACACCAGCAGGAGAGACATCCTGTTTTTAATCAGCAGGTAGCTTTGACTTCCACTCACCACTAGTAGTCACTATATGGTAAAATTGTGATGACTGTCTATCAGAGGAAAGGAGAGCAGTTGTACAAATTCTCAGTCCTTTCCTTTCATGCCAAACTACAGTGGCATAAGTCCCTTACCAAACCCCAGTCGCAAGATTTGCATGAGGTGTGTCACCCAGCGCCTCAACCCTCAGCACCACTGTGCCTATCACTACAAGGGTAACCTTTACACAGAGAGGAGTGATGGAAACCATTGATCTCAGAGGGGCGGGGACACGACAATACATGGGACATAATGGGAGACAGGATGGCCAAAGAAATACTTATTGGCCGACAATGTCATTTCCATTTCAACATTTCATAACCTACCTGCTGGCTTTCCCTTTTCTTGACTGCTTCAGACTTTCGTGATTTCTTTGGGACATTGCACAGGGTACCCGAAGTGGAGCACGCGGCAAACACTGTTGGAACAGCATCACTTTTTAAACGCCTGCAGACACGGCCTGTAGTGATACCAAACTCCTTCATGTATGCATACATTGGTTCAAAACTATCAACTGTAAAATGCGCACTGCACAGTGCACTACTTTTAGATGGGCCTCTCCAGTCAAGACGGCAGCAGACACTGCATGATTCCACCTAGCCAATATTGCTGGATCCGATGGGGAATACTGACCTGTTGTTTATGAGTATTTGAACACCCATATGCAACACACGTGTTTACCATGTTAGCCGCTGGTTTCTGACAAGTAAAAGAAAAGGGAAATGACAATGAAAATCAAACATTCATCAACTACTATTTCATTATTTTATTTATTTCAGTAGTAAGTACCACACCTCTAGCCATGACCTGCACAACCCACAGCCATCAGTAACCTCAAAATCAACAAAATGCACACTGTGTGCACCACCCTCTGCTCGTCATTGTCTTCCAGCATATCACTGATGAGCCACCCTTTACACCTTACACCTTATCGTGCCACACTGCACTACATATTGAGTTCCAGTACCAAACCCTCTTACTGCCCTGTCATGGTGCCCCCATGCACGACTGCAATATACAAGCACAAAGTATGTATTCAGTGCAACATATGCAAAACTGTGCATGGTTGCCTTCCACCTGCCTTGTGCCTATTCACACTGCTAGGTACCTGGTCAATGTAAACCACACACTACCTACACATCCCCTACGTGGAGCAAATGTCATACCCATGTAGTCCACAAATACTATTCCATTTGAGAGGATGCACAAGTCAAGTCCCCCCAATAACCCACACCCAGTTACTGAAATCCTGTACCACTGTGTTTCAAAGCATAGCAAGTGATCCATTTTGACAACAAATTCATGTCCACAACACAGTGTACCATTTTAATACATAAAGAAATGAGCTTTGATTAGTACTAACATATGTACCACTGCAATACCACGATACTGCAAATAAATTACGTACTACAGTGACTGAATGGCCAGTACAGTTCTGCAGAAATACCCCAGAGGAACGCCACACAGGCTCATGAAGAAGCACTGACATGGGCACATCTAACAACAAACTCAATAGATCTGTGCTCAAAATGTAACTGCGAAAATTGAGAAAAATATCATACATGACTGTCAGCCACACTATCACAGCCCTTGAATACAGCTGAAATCAATATTGCCACATTCAACGCTGCACTGTGATGCTACTCCATAGGGATTTACAGCACACACTCTAAACAGCACAACAGCAATGATTTCACGATCATCGGAAAATAAAGGTTTTGACACCACAAACATAAGGCTTACAGCTAGTTCACTACTGAAAACTGTCAGCTTCAATAGATGTCTAACAACACAGTCCCCTCAAAAATTATGCGAAATACTGCTGTCTCATTTACCGCCACTGTACTAGCGCTATGCGTGGAGCCAACACATCTCCAACCTGACGTCACAGCGCTCGGCCTCTCGGGCATCAGCTTTGTATACTGCAAACGCGGATGCGCTTCAAGTGCTTGCAAGGTAAACAGCTGATTTCAACATATTTAGCAATGTAACTCATTACAATTACCAATTAGATCACTGTAACACTATTTCAGTGATCAACTGTAAGGAACTAGTACCTGACATGACAGTGGCTCTTTAAAACTGCACAGTGCACAGAATCAATTAGTGCTATACAGGCAGCACAGAAAAACTGCTCAGTGCACAAAACTAGCATAAGCTGTGCAGGCAGCACAGAATTAATTAAACTCAGAGCACAGCATTAAAAATAACTATAGCTGAGCACAGAATTAAAATATTAAAACAGGCAGCACAAAGTGAAATTAGAATAGAGCACAAGTTTAAAAGAAGAAGAAAAAATTGGTCAGAAGGCACCAAGCGCTGGGAAGGAGAAGGAGGAGAAAGCAAGCCAATGAGTGATCCAACAGGGAGCCAGGAGCAGACACAGGTAGCCAATTGGCAGTGCAGCTGGGAGCTGGGCTTCCTAATCTCTGGTGTGGCATACCTGGTTGTTGGTGGTGGTCTGGAGGGTATAAAGTGCCTGCTTTTGAGATGGGTGGGGCCACAGTCAGCGGAGTGCCCAATCAAGGGCAGCTGTCCTGGTTGTTGGCGGTGGTCTGAGGGCAGAATGTGGCCAACTCTGAGATGGGCCAGAGTCAAGAGTCAGCAGAGCGCCATTAAGGGCCGCTGTCCCAAAGGCTTAAAAATAAAGTATTAAAACAAAAGGAACAAATAATTAAAACAGTCTGTGAAACATACTTTGCAGAAAGACTAAACTATTCACATGAACTCATAGAGGTCTCAGTGCTACAATTGTCTTAAACTTAAACTCCCTGAGCTACCACACTCTTGGTATAGCAATTACTGTGGTAATCTAGATAAAGTACAAAGGGGTAAGTTTTAACCCACCCTGTTGTGGGGGTAATATATTTTAAGAAGGTTGCCAGCAGTTGCTGTATTGCTTGAGGATATGTTTTGCCATGTGATAGTCTGTCTGATATGGCCATTTGAGCCAAGCCCACCATTAGTTCATGTTAGAGGGTATTTCTGTCAAGCACCTCTTGCATAGCAATATCCTCTTTACCTGCAGACTGAGTAATAACAACCATCTGTGTTCCCTAGGGTATAAGGCCCCATTGGTGGAGGTTTTAAGCTGGGTCTGAAGGCTCATCTTTTTAAAAAGCTTTGAAGACTAGTTATAGTTAAAGACTAACAAACTGGTGCATTGTTTTAGCTTAATTTTAGATTTTATGTTACCTGCTTTATTACTGATACTTGTTTCCGCCTTTTATTGATGTATGTTTTCCTATCTACCTGTACAGTGCATAGAGCCTCAAGGATTGAGTCCTAAACAAATACAATTTCACTTTTTACTTACTTAAGTGTGGGCCCAGTTCTGTTCAGCCTATTTCTCAATGCCATCCCCAGCTCCTGCTGGGGCAATATGCTACTCTATGCCGATTATGCGGTTCTCCTTGCCTCCCACCCTGACCCTGCATCTCTACAGGAATCCCTGCAGACACATTCAACCAAGTCGAAAATGGCTCTTGACCACCGCTGGTCACTAACCCAAAAAAACAAATCTGTGCTTTTACGCATCACCAGAATAAGGCCAGAAATGCCTCCTCTGCATTCTCCCCAGTAATGCTCACCCTCTCGAGCAGGTGTCATCCTACAAGTACCTGGGTATCACCTTGACTCGGCTCTTACATTCCACACCCACATCAATACCCTGTCCTCAGCCATAAACTCTCGGATTGGCCTCTCTATCGCCACAGAGATTGCCTCCCCAAACTACCTCCGACTGGCCATCAACTCCTCTGTCCTGTCCCTAGTGGACTATGGCTCACCTACCTATGCGTGCCAACAATACCACCTCACCAGAATCCAGACCTTGATAAACAAGGCCTGCAGGCTCCTGACCGTGCATCCCTCTTCACCCATACTTGCCTGCTCTATTCCACCACCAACCTGCTCACCTTGGAGGCGCGCCTTCGCTACTAAACCTGCTTACTTGGAAAAATCCTGCTAGACTCCCCAGGGGTCACTGCTTCTCTGCAGCTTGCATCCCCATCTGTTGCCACCCATAGCTCAGTTAAGGCCACCTTTCTGGTGCCCGTACCAAGACCTCCCTAGCCCAAAGGTTCTTCCACTACCGTGCCCCCACATGGTTCACCTCCCTCCTCCCTCCATCACTAAGTCTGCACAAAAATTGGTCTCTTTAAAGTCGCTGTCCATAACCACCCTCTTTGGCACCCAAAGCTGTAGTTGCGCTTAATCAACCTAATGTTGGGGTCCCTCCATGTTTCTGGCCCATAGTTTGGCAATGTCCGTTGGACTACTCCCCTTTTTTTTTCTTTTCCTCACCCATGTCCCCCCACCCTTTCACATAGGTATTTTCCCGGTATGACCAGGGTTGTGACTTCTACTATTGTTATACTTTATATGATTGCTATTTACTGCATATAACCTTATTCCATAAACCACTGTTGTATTGTGTTCTTTTGTTATCTGTATTGCACCTGTATGTTACCACTGTTGTATCTCACGCTGTAACCATGTCTACCCTCCCCATGGCGAGATGCTCTTGTAAATTAGTCCCTGACCAAAGGTTGTAAATCCAACTATTCAAAAATAAATAAAACAAAAATAAAAACATGAATAGTGAGGCCTAGGATATTGAGTGGGGTCAATTGCTGGACAGGACAGCCCAAGACCACCACTGACCTTAGTCTACAAACCTGATCCCAAAATGGTCAAATGGAGGGCAGGACCACAGTATGTGTAGGGAGGTCCCTGCTTGAGAATTACTACTCCAGCATGTGTCACTGGGTAAGAGTTTCATCTTGTGAAGGACTAGTGTTCTATACCAATAATGAAGATTTTGTTCTGAATGAGTTTGTTGCATGTATCGGCAAAGGACCCACGGCAAAAGTAGCAGCAGCTGTTCCAGTCATCTTCTGATATAGGATATTTAGCATACATTCCCATTTCATTTTGGAATGAAGAGATTGATTGGGTACCTTATCCTCACTGTTTGATATATGCAGCCACATGTTCCATATTTATGGCTAGGCCATTTGTCTATGGGTGGTGTCAGGAAGGGAGCTTTTAGAAGATGCTGTATTGAGCTGCAAATTTGCAGAGAAGTCAAATGTCTGATTTGGGGATTCCCATTTATTCTGCACCTCCTGAAATATAGTGACTGTGCAGGTGGTATTGTCTAGTACGCTTTGGATATGCCAAATTCCTTTGTGTTTCAAGGGGGACATGAGGGTGACGTTGTCGATTTGGATGGCTGGATTATTCTATGGGGGTGTAACCCAAGGGTCTGGGTTTGGTACCCAACCATTTGATCATTCTGAACCAATAAGAGACTGAGGACTGGATCATTAGGTGGGATTTTAAATGTTCTGTAATAGGGCAGTAAAGTAGGGATGAAAGGTATGCACTATCTGAACCCACTACGGGAGGAGGGACTGATGAGAATAAACCATTTCAGGGTTTGTGCCACTCGTGTGTCCAGAGATATTCTGTGATCCATGGACGGTCCACTCTTCTGGACCAGTGGCTTCTCATTTTAGCTCAGCTGTGTCTGGAATGTGTCATCCCTATGAATTTCCCTATATACCTGTCAATGAGGGTCAACCATTTAGGTGGGATAATCAAAGGAAGTGTGACAAAATATACAGTAGTTTGTAAGTGGAGATCATTTTATTGCTGCTACTTTGGCAGGAGGTGTGAGTTGCAGTGTTTTCTATCTATCTCAGTCTGTTCTGACTTATAACCACTGGGCAGAGAGGTTAACGTTATACATTTTAATAATATCAGGAGTGATTCATATTCCTAAGTAGGTGATGGAAGTAGGTGACCAGCAAAGTCCCAAGAATTCAAAAAGAGTAGGGTGGAATTTGTTGTTTAAAGGACACTGTCAATCTGTTTTGCATCATATTATTTATAGTTAAAACTCCACATTTTATGATTCTTACTTTCTCTAAAACTCATTAATGTTGCTATTTGTTTTGTCTGTCTCATTGTTTAGTAGAACTGAAATGCATGGTAAAGTGTATTAATAAACAACTTTGTTTTGTTTCCAATCCTGAATCTATTCTTCTTGAATACTTCCTAAACATTAGAAGCACTCCCAAACAGTGCAGTCACTCATGAGGCAGTAGCCACCTAAACTCCCACTGCATCATGAGTGGTTAGACTGTGTTGGGAGTGTTCCTAAATCCAGGAAAGATGCAGTGGAGTTGATCAAGGAATGTAAACAAACCTGTTTTTGTGTGGTAACACCAGTATGGTGGGTAGTCTGTTTTCACTTTTAAAAGAAAAAGAATCAGAATCAAGCTGCTAACTACATCAGCAATCATTACAGAATGTTAGCAATTATAAAATGTGTTTTTAAACAAGGGACACTTTGAGGCCTAAGGGGTTGACAGTGTCCCTTTAAGGGAGAACTTTCATTTTAATTGGTTTACTGAAAGTCCTGATAGCGCAGTGTGGCGAGACAACAGAGTCAGTAGAGGTTGTGTTGATGTGGAGGCATCTCCTAGCAGTAGCAAGAGGTCATCCACATATAACGTGGTAGTATATTCCTCGCACCCTACAGTTATCCCTTTGATGTGAGTATGTTGCCAGATTGACAGTGCCAGGGCTCTAATGCCAGGACAAACAACAGTGGTGACCACAGGCATCCCTAACTCACGCCTTTGGCCAAGGAGAATTGGACGATAGGAGGGAGTTGGTGAGCACTCTAGCTGAAGGGGAGAAGTACCGGAGTTGGATCCATGAGCAGAAGTGGGGACTGAGTTCCAGGTGGGCAAATAACAAGTGTAGGTAGTTACAGTCAACCAAATTGAAATCTTTTTGAAACTGATGTCTATAACTGCTGCCGGGGTGGGGAAGATTTAGCTTTGTACATAAGGTTGACCAGGGAATGCATGTGGTCTGAGCTGAGCCTACATTTGACAAGGCCCACCTGGGAGGAGTGAATAAGTTGGGTAGGATTGGATCTAGCCTTGCAGCAAGGGCCTTACCATATATATTGCTATCAATATTTATTAATGAGATTGGGCAATAATTAGATAGTGATGTGGGTCCTTCCTTTTTGGGGAGAGACAGCCTCCCTCATTGTTGGAGTGCACCATAGCTTTCAGCTTTTATATTACTTGTTAAAAGGGGGCATATTATGGGAGCCAGGGCTATAAAGAACTCTACGGGAAGCTGTCCACTCTGGCTGATTTCTGACTTAAGAGAAGTCAGAGCTGTAATTTATTCTCTAGATAGCAGTACATCTAGTGCCATAGTATGGGCAACAGTGACTTTAGACAAACTCAAGGAGGATAAAAACTCTTAATGTGAGTTGAGCCTGGTTGGTGGGGTGCAGAGTATAGCATTTACGACCATTGAGGAAGTTTGCACGACCTCTGTGGGGTCTTGTACACCATCAATGTCTTTTGGCTTGTTGCTTGCAGAGCTGACACACTCAGACCTACCTTACCTCCATTTTCCCCCTCCCAATACTTATGTTTGAAGTGCAGGATTGCTACCTTGGCTTTCCAGGATAAAAGGTAATTCTAACCTGAGCCACAGGATAGATTTATGTAAATCCAAGTTGGGATTGGGTGCAGATGCTTCTTATACACAGATTCCTTTGTCTGTATTTCTTGTTCTAATCAATTTAGCTCCTGTTCCTTTAGTGTCTATGGTGGGCTGCATAAATAATTATAAAATGGGCAAAAAATCCTGAGCCGATTGGCTGAAACTCGTTTTCAGCCGTCACATTAGCAGGCCATATCCATTCAACAAGCACTACTGGCAACCTCAGCCCCATAACATAAAAATATCAATGTACTACCTTCACCAGTCCACTGAAATCTTCCAAAGAGCAGTTTCACAGTGTAAAAATGGTCATGATATCAGAAGGCTTTGGTGCTGACCTTTAATTCTCCATTTAAAAAGCAAACTTCTATGAACACACCAAAACAAGTGCCACAATAAAACCTTTGACATCAGAACAAAAACCTACTCCTTCGATCTGTATTTCAGTGGCTGTTTTTGTTTTTGTTTTTCTGGGAAAATGCAAGCCATTCACTACGGTGGCTCCTAATGACACACTCACGCTGAGAAAAGCCAGTGAAACACACACACAAAAATCACTGAGCTGGCTGCCTAGTACTTAATACCATCACAAACAAGCATTTGTCAATGCTGAATGTTTGCTTGCTGGCATTAGCATTGGTAGTGTAGGAGTCACAGAGCTGCATATTAGGAATGGCAGTGAAGTATTAAACTGAAGCCAACTGCACCACCACCCTGCAGATACTGACAGGCATTGGGTGTGCCTTTGGGTCTTCAGGCATAATGACCATGCCATTTCACCACACCCTACCCTGCAGACACCAACAAGTGTCACAGTGTGCTTTAGGGTCTTTGGCTCTTTATGTTCACCCCATTCCATCAGAAAATACAGTGAGATGGGTGCTGTATAGGAGAATGGGTGAACTTTGGGGCCAAGAGTCCAAGGCACACCTTGATGCCCTCTCACTAGCTGCAGGGTGTGGTGACGAAAGGAGCATTACAGGTGACAATCCCAAGTCACACCCCTGATGCCTGTCATTCTCTACAGGGTAGGGCATTATGGTCAGAAACCCTAACACCTCAGGCGTTCATTGGCATTTTCACTCCAAGTTTTCAACATGTTTTTTTGTGACCCCACCTCATGAACAGTGGCAATATCAGTTTGTTAGCCGAAAGCTGCTTTGCACAGTGACTAGGCTATTTGGCACCACAGGTGCGAAACACATTTTGAACAGGATGTGAAAAATGACAGCTGTACTGTTCATGGGAGGTGTAAAAATGGCAATATTGAAAATCTGCAGTGAAAATATTAAAAACTGGTGAAGTCACGAGCGTGCATAGAAACTGTGCAACGCATACCGAATGTAATTAGTTTGGGGATTTTTACAGCAGATTGTCAACACAGGCATTTTGGGACCTCCGCTCATGAACAGTGTCACTGTGATTTTCTTAATCTGTCCCGAATAGTAATTTCCCACAGAGACCACGATTTCTGCTTGAAGTGCAAAACACATTTCGCCATGGTGTGAAAATGATAGCTGCACTGTTCATAAGGAAGTGTGGAAAATGCCAGTGATGAAAATCTGGACTGAAAATATTACAAATTCATGAACTTATGAGAGTGCGTGGAAACTGTGAATCCTCACTCGTAACACAGTCATTTTATGGACTTTCATCACCAAATTTTAATATAGTCATTTTAAGACCTCTGCTCATGAACAGTGTCACTGTGATTGTCTTAATCTGTCCTGAACATTGATTTCACACACCAACTGTGCCATTGTGCACTACATGCACGGAAACATATTTTGGGCAAGATGTGAAAAATTACAGCTATACTGCTCATAAGGAGTTGTGGTAAAATGGCAATGTTGAAAATCTGGAGTGAAAATATTAAAATTCTCGAACTTACGAAGTGCATGAGAACTGCGCAATGCACGCCAGAAACTAGTCATTTTTGGGATTATTTCACTAATTTTCAACATAGGGTTTCTGGGCCCCACCTCATGAACTGTGACACTGTCATTTTCATAAATCAGTCCCGAAGGTGGTTCCACACAGTAACCGTGAAATCACCTTCAGGCTGATTAACACCATGACAGTGCCAGAATTCATGAGGAGGGGTCCCAAAGTCTTCTATGTTGAAAATATGGTGCCAAAATTCCAAAACTGCCTGAGATATGCATTAAAGTTGAAAACCCTATTTTTCCATTATACAGCTTACCGGCATTTCTTTAGTTCACAGTCAGCTTTTTTTTTTTATTTGACGACTTTATTAGGTATAACCCAGCACAAAACATACAAAATGGATACATTAGTAACAACACCTGCTACATAATGGGCTATAAGGGTATTGATAAACAGAAAGGAATGAGCTTACGGAGCAAATAATAACAACACAACCTTGCAAAAGAAAAAGAAAAGAAACCAGCCCTACCCTCCCCCGGTGCACCTTCCTATAGCGTGATACCTCAGAACTAAATGGAAGAGAAAAGTGATATCCGATTGAAGTAAGAATTCAAAGTTTTAGAAGGAAGAGAGCTCGTGGTCCCACCAAAACATCCTATTAAGACAAATAGAGGGATATAATTTCCTCATTTTTATTAAAAGAAGAGAGGCAATGATGAGTACTCACAATTAGATATTTGAGATGGAGCACAGATATTGAATGCCAGTTAATAACTGTATCAGAAAAACGCCTGCCAACCGAGAACCCATAATCAAGAAGGTTGTGGAAATGGAAGAACCAATTTATATATGGTAGAAATGCTATGGGATTTGCAAGCAAGAGTCTTAATTTGCTGGAGAAAGGCTCCAATGAGTGAGGGGTTGAAATCTTTCCCAAACACCTTAACGAGTAAGTGTTTAAGCTAGAAAATTTGAAAGGCAGCCCGTGCATTAATTCAAATTTAGTGAGAATCTCCTCAGTGGACAAATATAACATCCTGTGAGTAAAAATCAGCCACAGTAAGATCGAGGGAGAGATAACCAACACTGAGATAAAGGAGCTCTACCTATTTTGAGATCTCGTTGGCATAGATCGGCTGAGAGAAATCAGCACTGACTACCTTATAAAATGGAACATTTCAGAGAACCTTAATGAAATACCAATCGGAAAGACTGTAGAACTTTGGTAAATTTTTGAGGGCATGTAAAAGAGTGAAGAAGGAGCTAAATTATATGCCACAAGAATATCTGACTCAATATGCAACCAGATAGGGACATACCATGGTGAGTAAGGAATTCGATAAGGAAAGCCACTTCCTACACTTATAGAGGTGACAAGCTCAGTAATAAAATAAGAAGTTAGGAAGACACAGGCCTCCCGACTCCTTAGGTATGGAGAGTTTGAAATAAGATCTTCTAATAGCTTTATCCTGCCAGATAAAGGAGTTAACCTCAGAATGGATGCACTGGAAAGAAAGACAAGGGTAACCAAAAGTCCAGCATGTTTAGTGGATAAAACAATCTGGGTAGAACATTCATTTTGAAGGTATTAATTCTACCCCATGAAGAAAGAGGAAGCCTTTTCCATCTTGATAAATCTTGCTGCATATTAAGCCACAAATCCTCCAGGTTTAATCTATGGAGTAAAGGTAGGTCCAGTAATATGAATACCTAGGTATTTAATGGACCTGGGGTCCATTTCATACCAAACTCCCTGAAAGCTGAACTATATGTTAAACAATTAAGGGTAAAGATTTCTGTTTGCAAATATTAAGTTTATAGTTCGAGAATTTCCCAAAGTATCAATAATAAGCAAAGCTTCTGTTAAAGAGGAAATCAGGTCTGAGAGATGAAGCAATATGTCATCCACATAGACTGAAAGCACTGGGACCCTATTGCCTATTGGGATACCGGAGATTAAAGGGAAGATTTCAGCTGCCTAAGTAGGGTTCGAGATATAAATTGAAGAGAAAGGAGAGAGCGGACAGCCTTGTCGCACTCCAAAAAGAGAGGGAAACCTCAGAGAGTACCCCATTGCAATGTATTCTAGCTTGAGGAGAGGAATATAAAGCCTGAATCCATTTAATAAAGTTGTTAGGAAACCCATTGTCTGTAACGTAGCCACAGAAAATTCCAATCCATCCTGTCGAATGCTTTTTCAGCATCAAGGAAATCAAGGCCATGGGGGAAGGGAAGTTTTGGCCACCTGAACCAGATACTTACAGTTTTAAGAAGATGATCAGTAGGGGTTCTATATGACACAAATCCGATTTGTCTGGGCTGAGAAGCTGAGTCCAGACTTGTTCGACCTCTACTAGCGAGTATCTTGGCTAAAATTTTATATCACAATTTAACAGAGAGGTAGGACGATAACTCAGGGCGATTGGGGTGGCTTGTCACATTTAAGAAGAAGGATAATGGAGGCTTCCAGCAGGAAGAATCTTGGGTTTGTCCTGACAGCATATATTGGTACAGTCGTAATGGACAGGGAGCGAGATCTTTAGCTGAAAACCTTATAAAATTTCAAGGAAACCATCTGGACCAGGAGCCTTGTCCAACGCAAGATTCTGTATGGCTGATAACACCTCTTGAGGGATATTGGAGCAGATAAAAGGGATTGCTGCATAAAAGAGAGAGTAGGTAAGGATGAGGAGAGATATTCTAATAAATCCTCTTGTGACAGAAATGAGGGACATTGACTATATAGAGAGGTAGAACTGTCTGAAAACAGCAATTATGTCTCTTGGATGTGTTTTGTAATTCCATCAGTATCATTGATGGAGGAGATGAATCTAGAGGCCTCCAATTTCCTCATACACAAGGCTAGAAGATGACTCACCCTCTCAGCTTGCTCTACATATTTTGCTTTAGTTCTTAATATGAGAAATTCTGCTTTTTCCTGTACTAGACAAGAATACTGGTTCCTTAAATTCAACAATGATTTTAGCAAAACAGGGAGGAAGAAGAGACACAGATTGCTTGAGTGTACGGATATGATCCAAAAGTGAGGTGATGATAGCCTCTCTTCCATTTATGGGTGGAAGAGAGCCTGATAAATTCACCACGAAGAAACATTTCAAGGCGCACTCATTCATGATCCATTCTTGTAACAGAACCCCGATTATTTGCAATAAAAGTTGAATCAAATCAGAGATCCTAGTAATAACATAGTCCTCCTTTAAGAGCTGCGTATTTAAATGCCATACTGGATCCTTTGAAGATTTTGGTTTAACACAACAGTGACCCAGGCCATCGCTGGTCCGATATAAATATCGGTTCTATGGCAGAGTCACTGAGTCCATAAATAAGAGTACAGCTGTGTAAAATATAGTCCAGCCAGGACCAGGTGGATTGTACCAAAGAGGAAATGAGAAGGTGCCGGTCTTGGGATTTAGTAATGCCACGGGTCGCACAGTCCAGCAGAATCGAGAAAATCAGCGAGAGCCCTCTGACATTGGAAGGGACTGAGCAAGGAGTTAGATCTATCTAAATCCTGCATAGGTGGAAGGTTCAATCCTCTTGAGAATTAAAGGAAGTGCAGAAAATATTTGTAGTTCCTTCAGTAAATCCTGAAAAATTCAAAGTTTCCCCACAGGCCCATACACACCCCCAGGACTAGCTCAGTACAATCCAATAATCCTTAAACCAATATATATTCCCTTTGAGGATGAGCAATTATTATTTTAGGTTGAAAGGCGATCGACTTGTGAATTAGGATGGCAGTGCCACCACTGGAAGATGAAGTACCAGAAGAAAACTTGCCCAATCTCTAGTCTCACATAGCCCCCACCTCCCCAGAGGAGGTGAGTTTCTTGAATGAAGGAGATATGGGCATGTAAGTATGATAAATGTTTTAGATCTGGATTTTGTTCAGATCACGAGCCCCTCTTACATTCCAGGTTACAAACTTTTCAGTCCACTAACCATTGAAGTCTATAATGCTTTACATATAACCAGACCATTGTATTAAGGAGGTGCACCAATGTCCCCCCACCATTGCAGCAAGTAAACCATGAAACTGGTGTTCCACTGATCCAGAAAAATTGTAAACTTTGAGCATAAGTCCACCCATTAGTCAATTATAAAGTGAAAAGAAACCCCATCGTTAATAGTGGAGACCAGCGGAACACCAAGGTTGCCGAGAAACCCCCCATAGCTCCAACCCCTTATAACTATTTACAACTATCCTCTATCCAATTTCCTAATTGACTGAGAGGCCTCATTGCCCCTGAAAGGTATAGAGCCCATAAGTATCCTGTTAAAACTACTCTATACTTCTATCTAGACATACAGACCTGAAGTTAGAAGGCTTATGCCTCAGGCAAACCTTAACACTAAATTAGGCATTAATGTAAACTGACACAAGTCACCAAAAATGATCCCTATAATGCCACATGATATAAAACAAAGACCGAGAGTAGTTAGGGTACATCCCCATACTCCAAGACGGTGGTGGATTACTCCCAAGCCAATGTTCCCCCACAAACACGGAAAAAAAAAAAGAATACTGAAAGTAGTTTAAAACCAAACAACTGGGATGCCCCATATAAACATTGAAAACCAGCACCCTGCGTGAACAAAGCTATATTCCTGTCGGGATAACAAAGAGAAGCAAAAAGAGCACTAGACACACAAAGAAAGGTGACACAGAACCAGAGATAGGCGCAGAACAAGACAGGACTGCTGAGAAAGAAGTGTAAGCGCTGAGGTAGGGATGCAAAGAGAGCGGTAATAAAGTAAAAAGAACATGAACAACAAACATAGAAATAAGGACAAGACTCTAGTAGGGAAGTATTGAGAAAGCGAAACACTTAACGTTGTGGTTAGGCATAACTATCACTTTAAATATAGCAAAGCCAGGGATGAATTGTAGTCAAGAAGCAGCCAGAAAAGAAAGAATTAGTAGTGAACAGAGAGGGAGATATAGGAAGATATTTCTAGACCTATTAGCTTAAAGCCAGATAAAGGTATCGCAAGAAAGAGTAAGAGAATCGAGCAGCTCCTTGAAAATCGACTCTTCCCAGGGGACCAAATTGGTATCGGGGCAAGCCGCCCATGAAAACAATCCCCACAGAAAACGGCTAGTTAGCAGAAAGAGTCCACAGAGAAAAAGTTCCTCGGTGCAGCATGGGTTCACTCAGGCCTACAGGACACCGCTCACCTTCCTCTCTCAGTCCGTCGCCATCTTCACTGCACCGGAAAGCTCCCTGCACAAAAGACATCCCTTGGACCAAACACTCCAATGGTAAGCCAGCTGAGAAGAAATTTAGACAGTCAAAACAAGCGATGTTCCTTGGTATTTAGAAAACAGGATCACAGCCCTATGATTTAAATAAAGAGGGCATTTTCTTTCACAGATCAGCCTGGGCCTGGTCCGCAGAGTCAAAGGAAAGCCGTACTCCATCCACCAAGACCTGCAAGTGAACTGGATATGCCATATGAAACTTGATGCTAGTGGCTATCAGCTTGCTGACTATTGAGTGAAATGAAGCTCTCTTCTGCCTAGCTTTTGAGGGGCAGGTCCTGAGTTATCCTTAGCCGCTTGCCCTCCCAGTGTATTGCTTGCAATTCTCTGACTTTAACCAGAATGTGTTGATTTTCCAAATAGTTGAGAAGCGAATAATCATCGGGCGAGGGAGGCAGAGTCCTCTGGCTTGGGTGTAAGGACCTGTGCACCCTTTCAATAAAGTAGGTAGGATTATGTGGGGAAGGACCCACGATCTTGAGAGAAACTTCTGCATAAACGTGACTGCAGAGGGCCCACTGCCCTTCTGGAAGCCCAAAGCTCAGGATGTTGTTCCTCCTACTGTGTCCTCTAAGTCTTCGGTCTTGAGTTGTAATTTAGTGATTTTTTGCCTTAGTTTGGTAATCTCGGTCAGTCCTGTCTCTCCAGGCCTCTAGGAATAGGTATGTGCCTCAGTATCTGCCGCTTGAGTTCTAAGGTCCGCCATCTCAGAACGGATGTTTTTGAGATCGGTAGCAATATCCTGAAGGGTCTCCTTGAATGGCTGCAGTTCTTGCAAGAATTGCTTCTCCCAGAGTGGTACAGAAGCTGACAGTGTACCCAGTTGTTTGGCAACAGATTGCTGGAGAGGTTTTGCTTTCTTCGCCTGTTCATCGAGGCGAGACCGGGGGCATGTGTCTGGGCAAGGCTCGTCTTCATTTTGGCCTCCATCACAGCAGTTTAAAGTAGTAGCAAACACCAGAAAACAGCCAAAAAGCTCCATTAGGTATACAGGAGAAATATTATTGATAAATCCCCAGCAGTATTAGCCAGAAACGCCAGATTATAACGGATTTACTGGTGGGGGGGGGGAGCCGAGAGGAACAGCAGCTAGCAAGCCCAGACCATCACGTGACCTCACGGTCAGCTCTGAAGAGTGCAGACGTGTTCCTGGTCCACTGAAGATCATCTCACCAGCCTCCGGAGGTAAGTATGGGGTGAGATGGGGATGTGAGGAGGTGGATGCACAGAGGGAGGTGAAGGTTGGTGGGCAATCCAATTAACGAGTACCATTCTTTTCTTTTCAGGTGTTTGTTTTCTATGCAGGAGGATGACGCGGGACTTGTGCCATACTGGGGTGGCACCCAGCGTGGCAGCTGGAAGATTTTTGGGGTGGGCAGTAGAGCCAGCGGGGTTAGGGCACCCTGCCAGCCATACGAGAGACGGTGCCACGCTATGGTGAGCTCTCGCTGCGGGCAACTGAAAGTCTGTTTCTTTTGGAGGGTTAATTGAGCTGATGGGGATTGGGCACCCCATTGCCTCCTCCCAGTGAGATAGTCCTAGGAAAAGTTAACTTCAAACTGAATTTATGTTCCAGGAAGAGGAAGCAGAGATGTATACAAGCAGGATTGCTGGCAATATGCTAATCAACACTATCTTATTGCTGCTCACTCGCACTTCCTTTCAACTGTACGGCATTGCATTTTCAACTGCTGTCATAGACAGCTGCAGCATTCATTGGTGAACTGTGGCTGTGCCTGCAAACACCTGACTGAACTGGAAGACAGGGTGCCACATCTACAAAAACTCAGATGATGGCACTATGTTTCTTGCACTGCGTGCAAGCAAACATAAAAATACAAATATTCTTAAAAAAAACTAACACTAAATAAAATAGCCTGTCTCCATGCTGGTGGTATGGGGGCTGAAACATGTCAAAGCAAAACAGTTTGCACGTAATCACCGATGAGGCTATTACTGTTTGAAAACAGAACATACAAAACCAATAATTAAAAAGCTAGCAGAAATTAAATAGCCTGTCTCCTAGTGCTAGTAGTGGGTTGGGGGAGGGCAGAGGCTGCTAAAACAGTTATCAAAGCAAGAAACTACTTTAATATTGGGACTATTTTTAATATTTCAGTTCTTTAACCTTTTTGTTATATTTTTAACATTTGTTTCTTTTTTTTATAAATACTTGGTGGGGGCTCATATATAGCACAATAAGACAGTCTGAGGTGTGGGTTATGGCCTGATAGAGCACTTCTCAGGTGCTAAAGGCACTTGGCGCAAGCACCTTGTGCTTCATAATGTACCTGGGTGTGCTTCTTATCAGGTCATAACCCCACAACTCATTGTGTCTTATTGCTGGCTTATTTTCCCCATGGGTGTCCTTACATGCCTCCCTCAAGGTCACCACTGAGATATCATTAGGATCATTTAGTTAAAAGAGGTGGTAGTTTCAGCTTTTAACCATGGGATAAAGGTGGAGTCAATGAGCGATAATGGGACAAGTCTCCATGTGGGAGACTTAGGAATGAGCATTTCTCTATAGGAAATGGAGATGGACTGGTGTGTGATGTGATAGGATAAGAGGTACAATGGTGGAACTAATTGAGGCCTGAGCTATCTGCAGAGATGTGAGCCATAGGTCTAAGTGTCTGTAAGTGTTGTATACAGCTGAATGACAGGAGCAGTCTCTGGCTTGGGGTTGAAAAGGTACCAGATGTCTGCCAACCCTTGATCTGTCATTCTGAGGGTCACTGCTTGTGACCTTTTCATGTATGGTTCTGTGCTTGAGTGACTCCTATCAATAGAAGGGTCCAGCACAAGATTGAAATCTCCTCATGCCAATAATGGGGTAGTTAGGGTGATAAGTTCACCCAGCTTTTGTACAAAGTGGTGAAAAGTCTGTAGGAGTGTCTAATAGGGATACTATACAGCTGCCTTGTGTGCCCTGTATTAAGCAAGTGACTGTCCAGTGAAGGATCTTATGCAGAACAATAGCAACCTCCTCCCCTTTTGGTGGGGTGGAGGCATGTAAGATCTATCCTGCCCAGTCTTGTTTCAGTCTGGGGTTATCTGTATCAATGAGTTTCATTTCTTGTAGAAATATCACAGAAGTCTTGAGGCATTTCAGATGTGACAATACCTGTTTCTGTTTGAAAGGAGTGTTCAGACCTCGGAAATTCCACATATGGCATATCACATCACACGTGATCCTGTATTAAGGCAAGTTTAGTCTGAAATGGATGTTGCGAGATCCAGATAGGTGTATGCTCCAGAGATCTAAGCTCCACTGCCAGAAACACAAGGGGTGCCTTCTTAGATTTGTGTAAAGATGAGGAAGTGGATGTAGGCTGTATCCATGGTGGTTCTTACTGGGCAGTCATTGCATTTTGGATCTCTAAATCCTACTAACAAAACAGTAATTAAAACAACATTTTGTAAACAGGAGAAACACAACTGAAAAGGCCTCTTGTAGAGCAGAGTGAGAAATGAACCAGCCTGAACTGGTAGACCGAGGCTCTCTCAGATCTTCTTAAAGGAATGACTGGGCAAACCAGCAGAGATCTGCCTTGAAAGAGAGGCTATGCACTTAAGACAGTAATGGTTTAGGCCCTAGTGCGACTTCAGTGCTTGGGTTTAGGTGGAGATTCTGCTGCGCTGTCCCTTCACTCCAGTGTAATCTGAATTCACAGACACTGACAATAGATCAACAATCAAAGATGTGAGCTGCAGCCCTCAGCCACCAATTCAGAAAAAAGAAAACCTGTAACCAGAGCTACTCTTTTATGCAGTAACTCTTAGTGGGGTGTCCTGAAGTTAGGAAGGCATGTCCAATGGGAACCCACTTGTGTAGCTGCCATTGATTGCACACATGAGCCATCCCAATGTACAATATGGATATGGATGTTGGGGGATATAGCAGTGGTGGCAGCCAAGTAAAAGCAATGTTTACTTTGCTAACTTTAGTCTTCTGAAGTGCATATTATATGCCGACTCCACTAATTTAGCTGTAGTCCTTAGATACCCCTCACTTGTTGGTCCCACAAGACCTGTAGGGGGAGGAGAAACCTCAATCAAGTTCAATGAGATGGAATGGAGTATGGGAGTAAAGGACCAGAAAGACCTATTCTGCAGGGATAGGGAATGAAGTGTATAGAACTGAAAGTTAAGCAATGGCACAGCAATATTTAGAGTATAACCCTAAGGAGCTTGATCATGACTTGGTGTGCCGAGCACTTGGGCTAATGGTGGGGTCCCTTAGTAGATTATCAGTCAGGCTTTAACAGTGTTAATCAACTATAATATCACAAACAGTAATAAAACAAATAGCTTTTAAAATAGTAGGGCATGTTGTGAGTTCATCATAAACTGATGCCCATATGTGCCTTACATTGGTGTGCTATATAGAGACAGTAAAGGCAAGGGCATTCAGTAGTAGAGTGGTTTCTCAGTTCTTGATGCTGATCTGGATGCAAGCTGTTCTCATTTGGCCATCACAAGCTGCCCTCGTAATAGTGTAACGTAGAGCTGGCAGCAGGGAGAAAAAGATAGGAACCACCTAGTCACACAGTTTTACTGCCAGTGGTCCCAACAGTCAGACCATCACAAAGCTTGGAGAGCCAAATGGAATGCCTCTGGTGCCAATGTAGCATTCTAATCGGGAGATGAGAGAAAGTCAGACTGGTGAGTAGATATGGGGAGAGAGGCAAAATTCAAACTGATGCACAAATAGCAGTGTTATTTAAGCAGTAGCCTCCTGTGTCCCAGCTCCACAGTTTGCCATCTCTCACTTACACATTGGAGATAAGTGTAGTAAAATTTATAGTACCTTTTCTGCATACCTATCAGCTGTGTAGGAGTTTCTGTTCAACCGTTGGTTGCTGAAGGAGGGCCCTGGAGGTGTGGCTTGTTTAGATGTGAGAGAGGGCTGCTCCTTGATTGGGAATTTATTGCAGTGGGTGGGCCTCTACAATGACTGCTGCCCAGGATGTGGTGAGTTCCTCTGAGGGAATTGTAGAGATAATCTCATCATGCTGGTTTGGAGGAGCGCTTTAGGCTGCTGTAGCCCTCTTCAAGGTGTTTCAGCTGGGACAGGGGAGCTGGAGTGCAGAGGTGCATGTCTGTTTTGGGTCCTATTGATTTGAAGGCCATCCAATGATCCTTCAGAGTCACCTTAGTCCTTCCTGCTGTGGCTTTGGGAATGATGTGGTTGTAATGGTAGGTCCTTTTTGTGCCTTGATGGTTCTCTGTCTTTGCCAGCTCCTGGGGTTAGAAACAAGGAATCATTCCCATCACTCTGGTCAGGTCCCAATATCCATATATTGATTGGCCCTTGGTTTCCATAACTTCAGATGGTATACCTTGTTCTTCAAGGAATTTCCGTCAGGGGTTGCACATTCTTTGGACCAGTACTTTCCCAGAAAGTCCATGAGGAGTCAGGCAAAGAAAACAGCAGTGGTACACCATGTGCACTACCCACATGGTAGCTGGGTAGTGGAGAAAACTTCAGCCCAGTTTATACATTATTTTATGAGCCTCAGTGCATTCTCACTGGCAATCTGATAGTTCTTTTGCAAAATCTTGAAAAATGTGAATATTGTAATCCTGCCATTTCAATGGCCCAGTTCTCTAGCTCATCTCAAAATTGCTTCTTTAATTTAGAAGCTAATGAGCTTGATCAATGTTGGTTGGGGACGTTCATCATGTTGTTGGGGGACAGGAATCAGTAGGCCCTCTCAGTACTGAACCAAGGGTCCCCTTTGAGCTTTAGGATCTCCAGTAAGATGTGTTGCAAAAGGCTACTGGGTCCTTGAGTTCTGTGCCCTCCAGAAAGTCCACAAGTCACAGTTTTTCTGCAGCTTCAGTTTTCTATATCATCAATGTTGCTCGGAGTTGTTGTATATGTCTTTCTGTTCCTGTAAGAAGTTCTTGAATAGCCATGGTGTGAGGCTGACTTTGCACTCCATCTGTTTTGTTTGGAGTCCAGCTAAGTAATCACCTGTGTTGTTCGAGTGAGGTGACTTAACTTCAGTCATTTCCTGTAGTAGTTTGGAGAACATGTCTTCAATAGATCTGTGGTCAAGAGCTGCTGTCCTGCCAATTTCCATGATTGTTGAACTTCCTCGTGGCTGCAAGAGAAGATTTCCATTTGAGCAGTCTTGTTTTTAAAAAATGACCACTTCAGGACAATGCTGGTAGCTCGATCTTGCAGATTAGCCCAAGATTGCTAGGAATACTGTGGTAGATGTTCTGGGTTTTAAGGGATTGAAACCTGAGGAGAGGACTGAAGAAATTAAGCAGCCATCTTGGCTAGGATTAAGCCACTTCCTATGTGCTCCTTTTTAATAGGTGCTCTTATATTGGTAGCAAAGGCTGTCTAGGTGGTATATTTTGAAAGTCTTATGAATCTAAAGATTATCTATTTGGCCTGATCATGATTTTACATTAGAATGAATTAAGTGTCAAACTTGATAAACATCCTGAAGGATGTATTTAGAGAAACAAATAATCAGACTGAAGATTATGTTATTTTAGTCCTGGTAAATCATAGGTTAGCACACTTTATATGGACTGTCAGTCATAGCTTGAATGAATTGAAATTGGAGTTTTGTCCACCTTTTCAGTGACTGCTATATTAAATAATCATGAGCCAGACAGGGTGAAGAGTCTCACCCTTGAAATCACCTTGTACAGAACCATCTCCTAATCTTGTCTGACTCTAATGAGATATTTGATTTTATCCAGTCATTTTAATCATTGTTCTCCTCTTAAAATTCTAGAGAAATTGATAAATCAGGTTGAAGCTCAGTATGTTATTTGTTGAAAAATTTCTGAGAATCCTATTTGGTAGAGGAGGGTAGTGGCTGGTTATAGAAAGAATAGTTACTATGAGGCTAGTGAGCAGGTTGATGTGTTTAAAAGTGTTGAGATGGCAAGAAAACCAAGAACCCAAATGACTGGTTGTTATTTAGGAAAGCCAGGAATAGCTGCACCAAGAAAGTAAGGGATGCAAAGGCTGCCTTAACTTGGCTGAACTTGACTCCTTCTATCACAATCCTGCTAGGTTCTGGGGTACCATCAAGGGTATTGTAGGGCAGGATTCTGGCACCTCTCTACCAACTCAATTGCACCACAATAATGGTTCTATCTCTGGCAAAATGGAAGTTCTGGATGCCTTCAATAATCACTTCACAACTGCTGGCCTTGCCTTTGACACCTCCCCAGCTAATCTGCTGCGTGCACAACTAAGCTCCCAGTACACTGGTGCCCAGAAAGCTGATTCTTCCTGCCCTTCAAACCCGTCCTGTTGAAGCAAGTAGAGGATCTTTATGGCAGTTGGATATTAAAAAAAGTGCAGGGCAAACTCTCTTGACCCCTACTTTCTAAAGATTGCATTTCATGTACTTGCAGTTCCCCTAACACATCTCTTTAACCTATATTTAACCTCTGGTTCTATTCCTACAGTGTGAAGACAGTCCAAGTGGTTCCCTTCTAAAATCAGGGGACCCTATGGACCTTAATAACTACAGGCCCATTTCCATTCTTCCAGTGCTATCCAAGATGCTAGAGAAATGGTGAGCATCCAGCTAAGAGAGTACATTGATGATGCTAACCTCTTGAATCCAGCTCAATCTGGTTTAGGCCAGGCACAGCACTATCTCTGCACTGGCCAAAGTTACAAATGACTGGCAAACTGAATTAGATAAAAGAATAGTGTCCGTGCAGTATTTCTTGACCTAAGTAAGGCATTCGACACTGTGGACCACGAGCTGCTACTCTCTTCCTTGTATTCCATTGACCTAGATCCACCCTCCCTCAAATGGTTCAGGTGTTACCTTATGGATAGGTCACAGCAGGTGAAAGCTGAAGGTGATCTATCCCTTTAAAACCACTGCTAAGAGGAGTCCCGCAAGGATCTATCCTGGGCCCTATCCTTTTGCTATCTACATTAATAATATTGATTCAAATCTCACCAAAGCCATTGTCCACCTCTTTGCTGATGACACTGTTTTGTATGTCAGCAACCCATCACCTGCAGTTGCCCGTGAAATCTTACAGGCAGAATTCTCCTTGCTGCAATATCAACTACTTGAGAAAAGCTTTTTTAAATGCAAAAAACAAAACCAATGATTTTCTCAATCAAAGCTCCACCAGCACCTCCCCACTAAGCAGTCTCCCCAGCTATGCACTATCCTTGAGAAAATCTGGAGTATGTAGAAAATCCAAATACTTAGGTGTGTGGATTGATAACAGACTTGACTTCACACATCATATTGAAGAGCTGCTGAAAAACTTTGCCAAAGGCTTGGCCTATTCTATAGAATTAAACATTTCTTAACAAGAGACTCAAAGATGAGGTTAGTCCAGGCCACTTTTCTTTCAGTTGTTGACTATGCTGACTTCCTCTATAGTCACTGCCCCATCACCTACCTAAGCAAGCTGGATACCCTGTACCATAGAGCAATAAGATTCATAACAGATCTTCCAGCTAACACTCATCATTGCTCTCTATGCTGCATTTGGATGGGTTTCTCTACATCTCAGAAGGAACAGAAATGCAGCACTATGGATCTACAGAGCATTGTCTAAAAATCTTCCAAACTATATTCTAGACTGCTTCACCCAGGCCATAGCTAGCTCCTATGCCCCACGAAGCAACAACCTCATCATGCTCAAATACCTAAAGTCAACACCCGGCTAGGAGGGTGGCAATCAGCTATTCTCTAGCTATGGCTTGGAATACCCTACAGAAATCCCTAAAGCTGTCCAATCTTATACCTATAGCTCCCTTTAAACAGCTTTGCACAAGCTTTTTCAAGAGAAATGCAACTGCTACCACAAGATCTAGACTTGCCATTTCACAACCCCCCTTCCAGACAGCCACCATATATGGCATATTTTGTTCCACAGTTCTCCCTCCCGGGCAGCCACCCTTTTATAGTACCCCAGTTCCATTTAATTCTACCTAACTACCTACTACCGACCTAATCCTTCTCCCACTAATCACTGGCCCTTACATCATTCCTAAATGCTCCCCATTCATCCTAGTATTACATTATGCTGTGTGTATGCCTTGACCCTATATTGGGATATGTATATACTTTATCTTTGTATAATTTTCCTGTAACCTACCTTGTCATGTATGTCTGAATCAACTTCTTACCCTTGATCATTGTCTTTGTAATGTTTTTTCTGTATCTGTTATGCATATATTAGTGCATTGATGTATATGTTGTGTACCAACTATCGAACCTTGACCTTATCAGGTCCATCTTGTAAATGAGCCTTGCTCAATGATGCTCGCCTGAATAAATAAAGATTTGATTGATTGATTGATTTGAAAGCTTTTGAAATTCATGAATAGTAACCAGTAGGAATCCAGTAATAATGAGAAGACAAAAACCATACTGGTACATTTGTGAGGCCTAGTCATAAGGACATGTTGCCACATTTTCGGTGACTACTGCAAATAGATTCTCTTGTTTGGGAAATAGAAATAACTGACTAGCCCAAACCCATAAGATGTTTAATGGAGAAGTTGATACTGAGGTTGATGTGTTTCTTAGGAATCTTTCGGATATGTGCATTCTTTTTTAAGTGGATACCTGTTAAAGAGGATGTTAAAAGATTAATCTTACTTAAGATTTTGTAAGGTTAATACATTGTCTGGTTTGGATTTAATCCTGGGATGAGGCTGAAAATAGGCAGAATAGTCTAATCCTCTTTCCTGGTCAACAAATCTGTGTACATGTACTGTATACAGAGTGGAAAGTAATTGATGGTCCATAATTTACTTTGACTTTTTCAGTAATTTTATTTCTCAGAATTTTTATCCCACTTGTGGAAGGTATTCAGATTATTCCTATTCATGAGAAAGGTTCCAAATCTGACCCTAGGATGCAGTGGCCTATCAGTCGTATTGATGTAAGCATGACATTGTTTTCTAAGGTTATCTTAAATAGACATGAACAGTGTATCAGCGATAATAATATTTGTTTCAGAATTTCAAATGGAGTTCAAGAAAATTTTACTACAACTGTTCATTGCTTCACTTTGACCCATCTTGTGGAAAACACAAATTCTAGGTGGAGTTTATTGATCTGTCTTCTGCTTTTGATCACTTTTGTTGCCCATTTTGGGAGAAATCCTACTGGATCTATCCTAGAACTCAGCCTGTGACTATTACCAGTTGTCTCAATCCTTCAGATGCCTGCAAGGGTACCTGAGTATGCTGTCAGCACTCAGCGTGACCCACATTCGAGGCTGCTCTAGGGCAGCATACCACTAGAGCCACTACCACACAGTATAATGCTCCTTACCAAAGGGCAAACTACCCACCAATTCTGTCACACCTGAGAATCCTTTTGCTTTAGATATGGTAACTGTAGCCTTCCTCTTTGAAGACAGACCATAGCTTTTGTCAGATTACCCTGGTTCTCTGTACTAGAAATGATTCAGTAACAGAAAGCATGCAGTATATAAACATAATATTTAATACTCCAAGTTATTTACTATGATACAGGATAATACACACAATGACTATGGGGAATACAGTATGTCTAAAGAGATAAAAGAAATATATTTGAAACTGAGAACTCAGTTATTTAAGGCAGACTCAAATCCCTGATGTTGCTTGTTCAGAGTCTCAATCCTAAATGCCTTCTCAGGGCCAAACACAGTCCACAAATGCCTTTGACTAGCTGACCCACTAGGTCACATCATTGTACATGTCTCACTGACCACATAGGCCTGGGCATCTCTTTGTACCCAGAGTAACCACCCATCTGGAGAATAAGTCCATACTAGATTTGCAAACTCCAGCTGGGTTACGTGGATTCTAGCTTCAGCCTTTCATTCCCCAACCTGAATTACTGTATGAAGGATTCCAATTCCTAGCTCTGGTCTTGATCACAGTAAAAAACATAGCCATTGATAATTAAAGAAATTCAACTCCTTTGAAGTGTAAGTAAACCAAAAGACCTTTTGATGACAAGGATTCTTGCTGTCCACACTCAACTTGCTTCTCCAGTCAACCCAATCTGAAAGAGTAAAATCTCCTTTCTCATTTCAGCTTAGATATTTTTAACTTGTTTAGTTTATTGAGAATACAAGTACGAGGACTATACAGGACCATAGTTCATGTCACAGCCAAACAATCAACATACCTAAATTATAAGATGGTTATACAGTGAATTAATATTCTCTACATCTTATTTTTATGTTTTGTTTTAGGTATAGACCAACAACCCTTAGCAAGAGTCCAAGATATAAGACAAAACAGTCCTCATCTTCCAGTACTAGCCATTCCGATCTTTTGATCCTGAATTCCAGTTACATATGCAGAGAAACATTGTATCTTGCATTCTTTACCTTTATCAATGATAAAAATAAAAAATAAACAGTAACAATAAAGTCTGTCTAGTAAATAAAATAACCTTATGGTGGATCCTGAGTTGTAGGCCTCTCTACTTGAAGTAATTAATTGCCTCTCATCATACTCTCATTTGTTGCTCCAGAACTGGGATACCTTTTTCTCCTCTATATAACCAAAGAAGGGATGACAGCGCGGAGTTGTACCTGTCAGTCTGGAATCTCAGCATGGCCATAATGGCTTCCAATTGTTTGATTTTTTCCTACATTATTCAGCCATTGTGATAGGGTGGGTCATTTCTGAGTCAGCCAATTCTACATTATCACTTTAACGGCTGCTACTGTCAGAATCAGAAACAGGTACCTTAAGTCCTCCACCTTGATCTCTTGGGGGCACAGCCCAGGATCAAGTATTCAAAATCTAAGTCTTGTGTTAACACTACTATTTTCTTTATTTCACTTTCGACTGAGGCCCAGTATACACCCACCTCTGGGCAGCCCCAAAAATGTGGTGATGAGAGCCAACTAGGCCACATCCTCTCCAGCATCTGTCAGAAGGGATTCTGGCATAATGTTGGAGACAGCAGGGTGATAAAGAATCACACTATAACTTTCCATTTGAATTCACTTCAAATCATGGAGTTTGTAGTGCTGTGTATACTGGTCCAAATCTTGGTCCAGTGGTGGTTTGGGAGTTCTCGCCCCAATTCCCTTTCCCAGTCCCCCTGAATTTTTTGTGTAACTAGGTCTTCCATCCTCTCATCCATCAGTTTATAGAATTGAGATATTAAGTGTTTTATGTTACGAGAATCTGCACTATTTTTACTTGAACCAAGCCTTCCTCTGGTTCCCTGAGCAAGGTGCCAAGCCCCACACTGGTTTGTATGTAATGCCAAAACTGGATATATTTATAAAAGTCTGTACGTAGTATGTTGTACTCTTGCTGTAGTGTTTTAAATTCTTTTGCTGTCTCTCCTTCTATGAACTGAGTTAGGAAATTCAATCCCTGTCTGGACCACTTATCTATGGTTTTGTCTCCTCTCATGGCTGAAAGATCTGGGGGCACTGTAGGGAATATAAGGCCAGACATAATCCAGCTTTTCCCACACTGCCCTAATTTTCAGCCATATAGCCAGGGTGTGCCTCGTCCATCTATTCTCTATAGTATGGAGTATGTTGGGAAGAATAGTCCAGAGTAAAGCCCACAGAGGTATGTTAGGGTGAGTGTTTTGTTTGAAAACATACCACTGTGCCATCGGTGTCTTGTTTAATATTTTTACTAATGGAGTTATTTGGGCAGACCAATAATATCTAGTTAGGTCTGGAAAGCCCAGCGTCTTTTCCTTAATCTCCTGCATTTTTATCAGTCGGATTCTAGGTTTTCTGCTGGTCCAGATGAAATGTGTTATTTTTGTTGTATTTTCTTAAGGTCTGCTCTAGGATCTGCACAGGAGAGTGGAAAATAAAAATAACAGTATTGGTAATATATTCATTTTGGTAGATTTTGATTCTACTAGAGACAGTCAAGGGTAATGTCTGCCATCTCTCCATATCTGTGAAAAGTTGCTTAGTTAGTGGTCCATAATTAAATTTATGTAAATTGGGTAGGTGCTTCAGGATCCAAATACCTAGATAATTAACTTTCTCAGATACCCACTTAAAGGGTAATTTAGTTTTAATATCTGGTGGCACTCTTCCCCTCATCACCAAAGCTTCAGATTTTTCCACATTTATTTTAAAGCCTGAGATGGCACCATATGTATCAAGCAGTTTCAATAGATTGGGGATAGTTATGTGTGGTTGTCCACAAATATCGGTGTATCATCTGCATACTTTGATATTTTACAATACTGTTCTCCAACCCTTAATCCCAGAATGTCCTTTGATTCCTGAATTGCTATGGCCAGCGGTTCTAGACTGATTGCAAATAGCAAGCGAAAGAGGGGCAGCCTGCCTGGTCCCCTTTCAATTTGATTTCCAATGAGAGGGTTCCATTAACCTTGACTTTGGCTGTGGGGTCACCATAACACCGAGAAACCATTGTATAAATTTATCACCAACCCATTTTCCCATGACCACCTGTAAGTATTCCCAATTGAGGTGATCAAATGCTTTTTCAGCATCCATAAAATGACCAACTGTGCTGAGGATGTGGGGAACCATAGGCCATGACATTCAGTAGTCTGCAAATATTATCTGCTAACTGTCTGTTTGGTATAAAACCAGTTTGGTCTGGGTGGATTAGAGATTCAATATATTTTTGTAATCTGTCTGACAAAACCTTGGATAAAATCTTTAAGTCCTGATTTAACAGGGAGATAGGTCTATAGGCGCCACATCTGTCCCTCGGCTTTCCAGGTTTAGAAATGACACTAATAGTGCCCTCTTCCAGGAATCGGGAATACTATTCTCCTGTAAGCATTCATTAAACACTGTGGCTAAAATGGGGGTGAAAGTATCTTTGAATTGTTTGTAAAATTCCAGATTGTATCCGTCTGGGCCTGGTGCTTTACCTGAGGAAGGACTTAATTGTATTTTTAATTTCTTGCACCGTGATCCAGCTATTTAGGTCTTCCTGGCTGTCTCAGATAGATTTGGTGTAGGCAAGTCCTGTAGAAAATGCTCGTGTCTGTTTTAATATTCTGGTTCTGGCCTCTTCCTTATATAATAGTTGGTAAAATAGTCAGAATTGCTCCGCTATGTCTTGGGGTTTAGTCCAGGGGTGGTGGGGTCTGTTTTATTCATTATTTTCGATACTGTCCTGTCTGCTTGGGTCTTACAGAGCCTCATTGAAATAAGCTTGGATGCTCTGCTGCCAGTATTGTGATATTTCTGGTTTAAAAATCTTAACTGACCTTCCACTTTATGGTTTTCTAATTTCTGCAAATCTTTCCTTTCTTTCACCAGTACCTTTAGGACTTGAGGGTTGGTGGGATGCTCTTATGCTCCCTTTCTAATGTGTCAATTGTATTTAAAATTCTGCTCCGGTTATCTGGGAGAGCTTTTTTTAGCGAGGCTGCACTGATAAATTCTCCCTAACAACCGCTTTCAGTGCTTCCCACGTGCTAATAGGAGAGCATTGTTGTATGTTAATGTCGTATTTCCTTTATTAATTTAAAAGCTTTTTGGTTAAGGCTTTGTCTTTTGACAACAAAACATTTAGTCGCCATGGGCTTGTCGTTGTGTTGTGGATAGAGTCCACGAATCGGGACAGGGGCGTGATCAGAGATGGTTATGTTATGAATTTTGGAGGTGACTACATTGTGTGTCTGTGCTTTAGGAATCAAAACATGTATATTCTAGAATATGACTGGTTAGCCATGGAAAAAAGTGAAGTCCCTCTTCCCTGATGCTGTTGCCGTAAGCGTTAGTTAAGCCCATTTCCTCCAATGTCACTGTTAGGGTTCTGGTGGTCAATCTACCATGCATTGGGATTGGTAGGTTCTGTCTAAGCTGGGAGAGACTGCAGCATTGAGGTCTCCTCCAATTATTAACTGTCCCTCTGGTAAAGTGATTACTTTGTGAAGTATGGCCTGTAAGAATTTATGGGTCTGTATGTTTGGTGCATATAAGTTGACTAAGTGGAATAGCTCTCCATGGAGGGTGCCTGTGATTCTTAAAAGCACCCTCCCACCCTCTTTCTACATTACTAATTTGAAAGGCAGCCCTTTCTGAAGAGAATGGCTACACCTGCTTTTCTATCAGTCAGTGAGGGGCCGCTTCTACTCTGTCAACCCAGGCCCTTCTCAATTTTAGATGCTCTTGCTGTCTCAAGTGAGTTTTTGCAAAAAAGCGATTGTACAGTCTAGCTTATTCAACTCACTCAACAGTCTGGATAGTTTTTACTGGGGAGTGAATCTTTAACATTATAAGTAATTATCTTAAAGTTATTCATCATTATGCTGACAGATATTTTCCATTATCGTCTTCCCTTTATCAATGGCCATCATATTTAATATTTGCCTTTGGTATTTTGAGGCTGTGTTGAGGAACCTATTATTTCTAACCAGTATTAACGACAGACAGTAATCATAATAACAAGGTAATAAAACAATGAACTTCCAGTCAAATGTGCTGGAAACATATCTAACAAAAACTGTATTAACACTGAGACACAAACTCCCGTAACAGAACTGTGATGCCGCTTGATATAGCAGCACCTTCTCGAGATATTGATAACTAAATAATGGCTTCCTGGGTGAGATTTCTCAGGTTTCTGCAACCTCACCGATGTACAACAAGAGGTGGAAAAGATGACCTCTTGGTGTTGCATGTAATACCAGATCCTTGCAGATGGCATAAGGGTCAGGATTAGCATACTTGTAAAACAGTCACTGCTTTCATGATGTATTACTTGGTCTGGTGGTCAGAACATAGAACCATCCCCCACCCGAACCCAGCCCTGAAGTAATCAAATAGTGCGCTGTTACTGCATTATTAACGGTTCAATCATGTGTTGAGGATTTTCCCTAGATCAACAATTGCCATTAAAAATTGTTGCTATTCTGCCTCTGCTAGCTGCTATTACCCCAGATACATATCTACTGTAGAGCAACAAAGAAAGCCTTAGAAACGTGCAGATTAGGTACAATGAAAGGATAGGTCTGTCTTTTACTGTTGAACTGCACTTCAACTGAAAATCAACCAGGGAGAATTAGTAGCCCAAACGGAGGGCCAAGGGAGCATCCCCTCCCAAACCCAGTGGTCGATGAATCCGACATCCTAATTAAATATCTGGAATCCCTGCAACTAACTGCAGTTAGCCTTACCAATGTCCTAACATCAGTTAAGAGTCACCTTGGGGTTTGGGCACCCTCCTGCATCACGAAATCTGGTTGATGTCCTTGTCCTGTCTCTTCCATCAGTTTGGTCACATCTGCAATGGTCTTGTGCAGGAGCAGCCAGGGAGGATCTCTTGCCCTCTCATTTGTACTCCCCATGCATCTGCCAGCAACTTATGCTCCAAAACTTCCAGTTCCTGTTCAGTATTGCAACTTTTTGCTCTGCTAGGAGCAGGCGCAGCTTCAGCAAGGGAACCAAAGACTTGGGTACCCTCCTCCAGGTATACCTTCAATTTCAACTGAAAATTTTACAGCAGCTTAGATGTTTTTCTTCTCCTTAAGCTCTTTAATGACTTGTCTTACTTGGATTCATTTTGATTGTAACTCCACCAAAAATCATGATTGAAATAAATGTTTTGTCCTGAGTATTTTAAATCTTTATGCCTCCAGGCTTGCAGCAGTATATGTTCTTTAGCTTGATAATGTAACATACGGAAGATCCAGGATCGTGGTTTCGCTTTGGGATCAGAAGGGCGCGGGCGAGTGAGCAATGAGCTCGTTCAGTATCCAGGGGCAGATCGGAAGGCAGTGAAAGTGTATTTTTAACAGTTGAATAAAGAAGTCTGCTGAGGTGGCAAAACCCTCCTTGGCCCCTTCTTGCACTCCGTGGATCTGAAAATTATTCAGTCTCGCCCTATTTTCTGCATCCTCCAGTCTTGCATGTACTGACTGATCCCTTTGTAGCAGGTATGTTAGGATTCTGTCGTTACTGTCCTGGGACTCCATCACCTCTGAGATTTTTTTCTCATTTGTCTGGACTTTGTTATTTATCATTTTGATGTCCATTCTTAAGTCAGCAATGGAAGATTCAATCTTATTGACCGATTTGCAGATCTTTGCTAGTGCTCTCTCTCAGTTTTGTTTGGGGGTCCTCCTTCTCTAAGTCAGGGTCCCACGATGATTCCAAGGGGAGCGGCCCAGCAGAGGCTGCAAAGCTCTCAATTTGGCATCTATGGAAAGTTGTTTTAGATTGAACTTCTTGGCCATTCTTTGCTCTCCTTGAACGTGATGGTTTTCCCAACATGTACGGCTTATTGTCGTGGTCACTGGAGGAATTTTTTGTTAGTTCTCTGGTGAGGATTAGGGTAGATTGTTGGGTCAGCTCAGGAGTGGCTTGGATTAGGCAGTCACCATTGCAGTGACGCCACCGGAAGTCACCAGCCAAGATATTTTGCCAAACAAAAATAGATAGTAGGATAAAAACATTGCAAGTTGCCACATCTGTCCTTTGCTTTTGACAGCTTACCTTGCCAATTTTTTGGGAGGGAATTGTTTTTAGCTGTAGTGGTCCTTTGAACAAAAAGATGAACAAAGTGGGTGATTTGATACCTTTTATTGGACCAACAAAGATTTGCAAAACACGAGTTTTAGGCTACACAGAGCCCTTCATTATGTGCAGCAACCAGGTTCTACATAAAGAAAGCTTTGTAGTATAGAGACATCTACTGGTAAATAAACTTTTACACAAAGATATAACAGTCCTTTTCAGAGCCTCCCTAAATACAATGTGTGTGTGTGTGTGTTCTACATCCATGTTATGTTGTGCCTGTGTGAGTTCATTCAGGTTTGAAGGGGTTATACAGCATTCTGGGATCTGCATGTATAAATCCCCTATATCTTTGAATTGTTTGGTTTGTGTGGGAGAGTGTTGATAAAGTCTGAAGTGGAAATGTGCTCATGTTTTATATGTAAGAATAATGCAGGGTTGAATGCCTCCTAGTGTTCTGTTGTTTTGGTCATGTATAAATTTGCCCTTACAATCAGGTTGAATAAGTTAGGTAGTTTGAAAAGCAGTAAAGGTAGTTCCTGGTAAATACATTTCAAGGTGTCATCCTCACTGAATACTGATTGCAGGTGCGTAATAATTTTCAAAGGGCTCCGGGTCAGGGTTTGTTTGTGTAACAATCAAGGGTGTAAGGTTGGTGGTAATCTTTTCTTTATGTTGTAGTAGTTGTTCTTATGGCATAAGTGTGCCACATTCCATAACTCTGTTTCTGCTTGGTAAATGTTTTTTTTCCAATGTGACAAGGTGTTTATCTCTGTACTCTCATTCAGACAGATCTAGTGGTATTGAAGTACTTCACTGTATATTGCAGATTTTTAGTGTGCCTAGGGTGATTGCTGTTTTGTGTTGGAATCTCTGTCTGTCTCTTGGTTTCCTGTATGTACAGGTCTATAAGGTTCCATCTTTGATGGTAAATGTGGTGTCACTGAAATTGACACTGGTGTCAGAGTATTCTAGGAAAGTTTAATGGATGAGTTGAGGATGTTAAGTTTCTGATAAATTATTCAAGTATGTTAATACCTTCTGTCTAAATTATAAACATACAGTACCATCAATGTAGCGAATATGCGTGAGTGGTTTGATTTTACATTGTTTCAAAAACCTCTTATAAACTGGCCATGAAAAAGTTGGCATATTGCGGAGCTATCCTGGTTTTATGTTTGCTTGCACGCATGGTAAGAAACATAGTGCCATCATCGGAGTTTTCGGAGGTGTGTCAGCCCTCTTCCAATTCAGTCAGTGTGTTTGCAGGCGCGCCACAGTTCTCAATGCCTGCTGGAGCTATCTATGACAGCTCCAAAATGCAGTGGTGTACAGTTGAAAGGGGAGCTACGCTTCAGTGAGCAGCGATCAGATATCGCCTGCTCATGCGCCTCCCTACACACACACACACACACATGCTGCGTGCTGCACCCCAACGCACACATTGTATAGCCGATGGGGTGCCCAATCCCCCGCCGGCTCCACTGTGTCTCCCCGAGTACAGGGTGCCACGCTGAGCTCACTCCCCAGCATGGCAAGAGATGCCATGGTCGACGGGGTGCCCAATCCTCATCGGCTCCACGCCCCCAGCCATCCTTCTGCCATGCTGGGAGCCCACCCCAGTGTGGCAAACGTCCGCATCGTCATCATAAAAAAAAAAAATGAAAATCAAAATGGTCCCTCGCTGTGTCTGCCCCACCCGCGCCCACCCACAGTGCACCTGCCTCCCCACACACCCTCACCCCATACTTACCTCCGAGCTCGGTGCGATGATCTTCGGCGGACCCGAACACGCCTGCACTCTTCAAAGCCGACCGTGAACTGAGGAAATGCCGTAAGTTGTATAATGGGATAGATAGGGTTTTTCAACTTTATCGCATATCTCAGGCATTGTTTGGAATTTCTGCACCAATTTTCAACATGGGGTTTTGGGACCCCTCTCATGAATGCTGTCACTGTCATGGCGTTACTGGCCTGAAGGGTGATTTTGCAGCCACTGCATGAAATCACCTTTCAGAATGATTAACAAAACAGCACTGCCAGTGTTCATAAGGTGGGCTCTCAAAAAGCCTATTTTGAAAATTTGGTGGAAAAATTCCTAAAATGACTGTTTTACGAGCGTAGTGTTGCGCAGTTCCTACACACGCTCGTAAGTTCATTAATTTTCAATATTTTCACTCCAGATTTTCAACATTGCCATTTTGCCACACCTTCTTATGAGCAGTACAGCTGTCATTTCACATCTCACCCAAAATGTGTTTCGCTCATGTAGCGCATAATGGCTGAGTCGGTGTGCAAAATAAATGTATGGGACACATTAAGAAAATCACAGACACAGTTCATGAGCAGAGGTCTTAAATGGCTATGTTGAAAATTTGGTGAAAAATTCCTAAAATGACTGTTTTAAGAGCATGCGCTGCAGTTCCTATGCACGCCATAAGTTTGCGAAATTTCAATATTTTCACTCCAGATTTTCAGCATTGCCATTTTACTACACCTCCTTATGAGCAGTATAGCTGTCATTTTCACATCTCACCCAAAATGTGTTTCTGCCCATGTAGTACAATGGCGCAGTCGGTGTGTGAAATCAATGTACCGGACACATTAAGAAAATCACAGTGACACTGTTAATGAGCAGAGGTCTTAAAATAGCTATGTTGAAAATTTGGTGAAAAATTCCCAAAATGACTGTTTCTGACATGCGTTGCAGAGTTCCTCATAAGCTCATAAGTTTGCAAATTTTCAATATTTTCACTCCAGATTTACAACATTGCCATTTTACCACACCTCCTTAAGAGCAGTGCACAGTCATTTTTCACATCTCGCCCACAACGCAGAGCTTGCCCATGTAGCGACAATGGCGCAGTCGGTGTGCTAAAATCAATGTATGGGACACATTAAGAAAATCACAGTGACACTGGTCATGAGCAGAGGTGTTAAAATGGCTATGTTGAAAATTTGGTGAAAAATTCCAAAAATGACTGTTTTAGAGCGCACGCTAGTACAGCGTTCCTACACACGCTGGCAAGTTTGCGAATTTGTAATATTTGCACACCAGATTTTCAATAGTGCCATTTACTGCACTTCCTTATGAGCAGTGTAGCTACCATTTTCACATCTCACCCAAAATGTGCTTGCACATGTAGCGCATAATGGTACAGTCGGTGTGCGAAACAATGTTTGGGACAGATTAAGAAAATCACAGTGACACTGGTCATGAGCAGAGGTCTTAAAATGGCTATGTTGAAAATTTGGTGACAAAACTCCATAAAATGACTGTGTTATGAGTGAGTATTAGCAGCTTCCACGCACCCTCATAAGTTCGTGAATTTGTAATATTTTCAGTCCAGATTTTCACCAGTGGCATTTTTCCACACCTCCTTATGAACAGTACAGCTGTCATTTTCCACAACATGGCGAAATGTGTTTTCACACTTTCAGCACAGAAATCGCGTCACTGTGGGAAATCATTGTTCGGGACAGATAAAAGAAAATCACACTGACACTGTTCATGATCGAAAATGCCTGTGTTAACAATCTGCTGTAAAAATCCCCAAACTAGTTACATTACGGTGTGCGTTGCACAGTTTCTACGCACGCTCGTGACTTCACCAGTTTTTTAAGATTTTCACAGCAGATTTTCAACATTGCCATTTTTACACCTCTCATGAACAGTACGCTGTCATTTTTCACATCCTGTTCAGAATGTGTTTTGCACCTGTGGTGCCAAATGCCATAGTCACTGTGCAAAAGCAGTTTTTGGCTAACAAACTGATATTGCCACTGTTCATGAGGTAGGGGCACAAAAAAATGTTGAAAATTTGGAGTGAAAATACCAACGAATGCCTGAGGTGTTAGAGTTTCCGACCGTAAGCCCCACCCTGTAGAGAATGACAGGCATCAGGGGTGTGCCTTGGGATTCTTGCCTGTCATGCTCATACCATTCCACCCCACCCACACCCTACAGCCAGTGAGAGGCATCAAGGTGTGCCTCGGACTCTTGGGCCAAACTTCACCCCATTCTCCTATACCGCACCCATCTCATCGTATTTCTGATGGAATGGGTGCGATAAGGCCAAAGACCCCAAGGCACACCGTAACACTTGTCAGTGTCTGCAGCATAGGGTGTGGTGAAATGGCATGGTCGTTATGCCTGACGACCCAAAGGCACATCCCAATGCCTGTCTCTCTCTCTGCAGGGTGGTGGTGGGGTTGGTTCAGTTCAATACTTCACTGCCATTCCTATTATGCAGCTCTGTAACTTCTACACTACCAATGCCAATGCCAGCAAGCAAACATTCGGCATTGACAAATGCTTGTTTTGCTGTTTCCATAGTTTGAACATAATGTTTACTATTAAAACTGAAGTTGTTGTGGGTCAGGAATAAATGTGATAAGCCTGGCAATAGATTTTGTGTGATGTCATGGTGCTGTTCTTTCTCTTGTAGATAGGATGAGGCTGGACTGCAACTTAATTAATACTAGGAATTTATACATTGAGATATGGGCTCAAGAAAGATATAGCATATGAGGTAATTAAACAAATATTTTACCAACCAATAAAGGTGTGAGGCAGGTCTGTGACCTACTGACTTTGCACCCAAACTATTTAATTATATATGGTATTAACAACATTTTGTAAATCTTCAATTCATTAAAACATTGTCCCTTCTACAGATAAGGCATACTGCCCTGAAGTCCATTTTGTAGTCACAACGCAAATTAGAAAAGTTCACTGAAATCAGTTTAAAGTGGACATGGTAAATCAGTAAACATGGATAAAAGATCTGCCAGCGAACATCAAACTTATTCCAAATTTCCTTTATTCACTCATTTGCATGCTCTTGGCCACCACATATAATGTTCCTAATGCTTTGCAGGACAACTAGCATGCTAATATGGGACTGTGGTTCAATAATTCAAAAAATACATAAAGATGTATATTAGGCATGGGCAGGAGCAAGAAATTGTTTCAGTGTTCCCCATCACCAACAAATAAATCATTTCACTTCACCAGTTGTTGACATTTTAAAAATATAGCCTACCTGCCAAGAAGGCTATCTTTCTCACTCAGTGGATGACAGATGCCTGGCTGAGACATGCTCCTGCAGCATAGCATCAAGTAGCACATCTTAGCTCGCTTGGTGGTGCTGAGGGTTGATGCACTGGACAGCATGCCGTGACCTGGGTTTGAGAATGAGTTGGGACCAAAGGGAGTTGGCAGGAGAGAGAGGATTGAGCACCTGGAGGCTTGCTCTCTCTCCTGGGGTGGGTTGCAGGGTTTCCTGATGCTGTAGTGGCCTCTGGTGGAGACCAGGGCTGGTGCAAGTATTTGGGATGTCAACGGGGAGCAGGACTATGGCAGGCTCCAGCAGCACTGAAGCAGAGAGGATACACCACACTGTAAGCCATTGCTTGCCATGTCCTGATGGGGAACCTACATGAGAAATCCCCTGGATGAGCAACAATGATGCCAATGACAGGGGACCTCCCCATGGCCAAACAAACCCAGGGTAAGTCAAAGTATGGCTCCCAGGGTGATACGGTCTCTCTACAGTCTGGCCAAGGGCCCCTCCATGGGGGTAAGCCTTGGTCCTCCCTGACTCTGATCCCAAAGCAGAGGCTGGCTGATGGGTGGGAGCTGAGCTCCCGATATATGGCAGAAGTGGGGCCAAGCCTACCCCAGCCATCCAGAGGATCAAGAAAAATAACTTACCCCCAAAAAGTAGCTCATCTGAATAGCTTTTGTGGGTATCATGTTTATGGGCGCTGTACAATGTGTCCTGTGGCACTGACTTCAGATGCTCATTACCCTTGTCTGGCATTATAGAGTTGCACCTACTGAACTCAGCTCAGTGCAAATCAAAGTGTTCCATAACCTCCCATTCAAGCAGTGATGAGTAAATTATTACATGTCATTAATCAGATACCACCCTTGTGCTTTGCAGAACAACTATCTGGCTGTCATAATTGTAAATGGATGTTTTTAGTTATAATTTTTCTCATCACATTGCTTGATGGAGAGTCAAAGCCCTAAAGAGGAGGTCAAGTGTCCACTTATGTGTTGTATAGTAAGACCACAGTCATCCTCCCTTGGATAACTCACCCAGTTTTATGTATGTGTCCCTCCATCTGCTCAACATGTAGCTAAACCAGAAAACTAAGCTATATATTATAATTTCATGACACCGAATCATATCTTCAACTACAGAGATTTAGATACAGATGATTCTTTCTCTCACCAAGATCTTACAAATAAAATTATATAAATCAATATCTCTTTCTAGAATATATATCTACAAACTTGTTATTCTAAAACCTTAAAATTAGAAATTATTTTTGCTAAGAGTAGGGTAGGACCATTAGGTTTAACTGCTGTCCTCTTCTTAGAATATTGATGGTTGCCTTCTGGAATCTCTAAACAGTTTTCATACAGCATTTGGGTCTTACTTTTCCTTCAAATGGAATATGGTCTACACATATAAAGAATTTGGCCCTTAAGCTTTAGCAGACATTAGTAGACTGATATAGGGTTCGACTTTAAATACAGTGGTTATACTTTCATCACCATTCTTCAGGTCATTAGTGCCAAATTTAGCTGTTGTGTTTTGTATTACTCTGAAATGTAGGGTTTGATTCAGTCAATCAATCAATCAAAACCTTTATTTATCCAGGCGGTCATCATTGAGCAATGCTCATTTGCAAGATGGATCTAGTTGGAACATATCCACATCTTATACAAGGCCACACAATAATTATACATTCAGTACAAAAATGTACAAATATAATACAGGGCATAGATAAGATAAGACAACACATACGTTCATATAATCTTGGAATAGAACCAGCAATGTACAAGGTGCAGTAAGCATATACATACACAGAGGTATCTTCAAGTGACAAGGGAGTAGGGTTGAATAATATACAGGAAGGAATACGCTTGGGCGGCAAAGGGATCAAGGAGAGGAGAGAGAGGGAGAGGAAGGACTGTGAGGGTAGTGAGTATAAAGCAGGGTGGAGGAGGAAAGTAGTGTTAGGTAGAGGAAGGAAATGAAGTAGAATGCTGGGGACATGGGATGGAAAGGAGAAGAGGCTGGAGGTTGTCTCAACCAGAGGGTGAGAAGCTCCACCAGAAGGGAGACTGGGAGAGGGTTGGGATGTAGCATCAGTAATGCAGGGATAGGACAACTATATCTAGGGGGGCAAAGCAAAGTGACAGTGGTCATGGGTGGGTCCGAGCAGGAAGGATTCCAAGGCAGGCATAGGTACAGATCCTGGATGCATAAAACAGTTGCACACTTCTTTGATTGTGCAGGAATACAATGCCTTGAATTAACTTTAAAGACTGGGAAAAACAATTAACTTTAAAGACCTGGAAAGACAAGTATCTCAATCTTATCGGCAATGCAATTTTATTGATATGGTGCCTATTCCCAAGGGCTCTGGGTACTTCACATTAAAACAGATAACTCAAATAAAATCACTCATAAATATTTTGCACTTAAAATAATATAACACTAAAATTATACAGTAAAGCAGCAGATTCAAAACTCAACAAAAATAAATGGGTTTTCAGGTGAGATTTAAATATGGTCATGGAAAGTGAATCTCTCAATTCCTGGAGATAGGCATTCCAAAGGACCAGGCAGCCACACTGAATTCCCTATCACCTGGGGACTACAAACAGGATGTGGGAATTTATAGGAGATTCACATCTACTGATGAGAGAGGATGACAAGGAGCATAAGGAGTCAGAAGATCCTTTAGATAGCCAGAACCAGAAAGTGCATGGCCTTATAAGTTAACAAGCACTCTTGTAGCATCTAGGGTACCTTAAGCATTAGAAAGAGGGATAGGAAGACTGGATGGGCCACAAGGCCCTTATCTGCTGACAACATTTAAGCTGATGCACCACTGCACTGGCAACCAGTGCAGAACACAGAGAGCCAGCATTATATCCTCAAACTAAGAGATTCCAGCAACCAGCTTGGCTGCTGCATTCTAGACCAGCTGCAAGAACACAACAACCTTGTGGCTAGCCCAAGGTATAGAGCATTACAGTAATCCAGTTTAAACATAACCAGGGTGTGCACCAGAGTCACCAGATCTGCTGATTCCAGAAGGGGTTTTATTCGGGAGATGTTCTAGAGATAGTAAAAGCCATTGCAGACAATAGCGGACACCTCATATTCTAAAGTCAGCTTAGAGTCCACAATGACCCCTAGATTGATCACCCTATATATGGCTCTGAGCATTATGCCATCTAAAGAGGTAAGATGAGTTCCACCACTCATCACTGCTGAACAAGACTGACCTGGCTCTGCTATCAACATATCTGTCTTCAGTGGGTCTGTCTAGGCCTGCTGGCCACCATCCAAACTTGAATTTCCCTAAAGTACTTTGTAAATTCCAGAACAGCTGCCATATCTTCATAAGGCACACAAGACACATGTAGCTGGATATCATCAGCATAGCAATGAAAACCCAAACCATAGAGTTTAATGAGCTCCCTAATGGTAGCTAGAGATGCAGCGAAATTAAATTCTGCTGGCAAGTGAATGCAGTGGCCACTTCAGTTGTAACTCCTCTACATGGACTGGTCAACAGAAAAGGCTCACTTTGACTTGTAATTATTACTTTGTGTTGTCATTCCACCTTAACATGAAGTAAGGCAGAGTGGCAACAATATTGGCAGCCACCCAGTGCCCCACAGACACACAGTCACCACAATTAATGTGCATCCCCAAAAATGCTACTGTCTTGTATCCAGAAAACTCTCCAGTGCTAATGAAGTGAAATAAGAGTGTAAAAGAAATGCAAAGTCTCCCAGAATTAATGGCACACTCAGTCATGTGAGCAGTGGCCACACAGAGTCACCAGAATTAATTTGCATCCCAAAATGCTACTGTTTTGTGTCCAGAACATTCCCAGTGCTGGCAAAGTGAAATGAGAGGGTAACAAAATGCAAAGTCTCCTAGAATTAGTGGTGCACTCATTATGCAAGCAGTGACCACACACAGTCACCAGAATTAATTTGCATCCCCAAATGCTACTGTATTGTATGCAGAAAATTCCCCAGTGCTGACGAACTGAAATGAGATCGTAACAAGAAATGCAAAGTCTCCCAGAATTAATGGTGTACTGCAAATGCACAGAAAGATTAAGACTGCACTCTGTGCACTCAGGAGATGCAGAGTCAGACGCAAAGGCACAACACCACCTAACCAGCGTCACAAATCACAAATCCAAATCTGGAAAAGTATACCTTTTGCTGGTTGCGGTGGGGCAGGGTGCACGGCAGTAACAGTCCACTACCAGTAAAGATACCACAAAGCAGTATAAAAATTAATGCATGTGAGGTGGATAGCAGGTTCACACTGCTGCAATTACTCTGGCACAAGAAAAGTTGTCTGATTTAATGCTATGCATTGAACACACACTCACATACACACTACAAGTATTATGTAGCAAATTGAAAACTTTTAGCAATATAACCAAATGTTTTAAACAAACTGAAATTATACACTGCTGCACCACTACAATCAGCAAAACAATTTCAAGAATTACTGAAAATATTACTGTGTGTTCATTAACACAGCTCTACAAGAACAATATAACCAAAACAGAAAGACTGCCTTTTTCTCCCAGTTAATCTACCTACACCACAGATACACCCCTACCCCAAAGCACACTTCATGGTACACAGACTGACTGTTCTAAATTAACATTTAAAATCCACACACAAACAATAAACACTCGATATGAGCACAGGAGAGTTTCCTACAATCGATGCACTAAATTTTGAGCAAAATAAATGACTCAAAAAGGCTTTAACAACTTTTAGAGGATTTGAATCGCAGAGCTCTGAGAGGAAACTGTCTCCATCTTCCACTACAGAACTGAGGCTGTGCAGAACAATCTAGAGCCCATGTGACCTGCAATCCCAATCCCATGAAGCACTGCAAATTCGCCTTGAAGCTCAATAACAAGATGAAGTGATGTGAAGTACATTGATTTCAATGTATTTCGCCTTAAAATTGGTGGAGAAGTGGTTTGGTGAAGGTGGAATAACGTAAAGTCATTGGTTTCAATGGACTTCGCATTCCCCATTATGACACAAAGTACTCCGCTTCACTTTGCATAGCACTTCACGATTCTGCGTTACTCCGTGAATCACTCTGTGGAGCGAATTTTGGCCACTTCACCCACCTCTAATGGCAGCACGAGCTGGCAAACAGCATGAGAGCTAGAATAGACCCTGAGGCACAACACAACAGAGCATAGCACTGTTTGAAATGGAAGACCTAGGTGCCACCTGCTGCACCCTGCCAGATAGGTAGGACTACCACAACACTATACCTGTAAGTCCTTTATAATGCCTCAAACAAGTCAACAGCACCTCATGGTCCACGTATCAAATGCCAATGACAGATAAATCAGGACAAAGATGCAATGATGCTGCTATCCCTAACCATGAGGAGATCATGGTGCATCTTGACTAAGGCCATTTCTTTAATATGATGTGGCTGGAAACCAGACTGGAGTGGTGTATAGATATAATATTTCTCTAGGTGTTGTTTCACCTGCACTGCTACCACCATCTCAATCAACTTCCCTAGAAAGTGAAGGTTTGAGACAGATCTGTAATTTGAGACATCTTCAGGGTCCAAGGATGGTTTCTTAAGAAAGTGTCTCTCCACCTCCCTTTTCAAGGTGGAAGGAAAAGTCCCCTCCTTAGTGAACACCCAACAATCTCACAAAATCAGGTTGAACTTATAACAGCACAATAAAAGAAGCTGGGTTGGCCCATGGTCTAATAAACAGTAAACTGGGTGCAGACTAGAAACTACCCACAGGACACATCTGCCAAGACCAGCTTAAACTCCATCCACATAGACAGAGTGTCACTGTTCATCAAAGACTAGACACTGCCATTGGATAATGGACTGCTTGAGGATATCCCTGCAGGAATGGAAGACATTATCCAGAAAAAAATCAGTTAAGCTTGTCACATTTATCTGTTGAAAATGTTTTACAGGACTGCAGACAGACTTGATTTAGTAATTTGTCCACAGTATTGAAGAGCTGAGCAGGTTCATTCTTTCTTGCAGCAATCGCCTATGTCTGGAATGATGACTTCTTCAGAGGCGATTACCTTCTGATACTCACCATAATGAGCACACAGTGCCAAATTGTTGTCCTCTCACAGGGATCTCTGCCAACAACACTTCAACCTCTTCTACAGTTGCACCTACAGGCATAGTCAGATGTTTCCTGAAATTTTTGTGATATCTCTGGAGAAATCCCTTGCCTGCCTGCAGTACCACTACAGGCCACCAGAAAGAATCTCTTTAGACATATCACGAAAATAGCTAAACATATCTATGGCTGTAACTGTACTTTATTGATAAAAAAGTCCATTTTGACACAGTAGTAAACACTAAAAACTGAACTGGCAGGATCAGTTAGCAATTCTGGCCACTAATGGGATTCATAACTATTGAACAGAATTATCTAGATTACTATCACATAGACTTCCTTGTCTTTGCTGGAAGGAGAAACAGTGATCTCCAGTCCACTTTGTAACCATTTCTTAAGAAATCAGATGAATTGAATTTTAATCTTCTTTGAGGGTATGGGATTTGATTTGGAATTGTGATTGCTTCATCCTTTAGATCACATATCAGGAGAGAACTTATAGATTAAGTAGAGCTGTTTACCTGAACTTGGTTCCCAAGATTAGGCATCACCATGGTTGGCTTTGAATATGGGTACCCGTCTTCCAGATTTTACATAGAATATCTGGCAGACCCTGATGCTTGTAAAGCATTTACTGCTTTTCTTTTGAAAAATGTTCTAGCAGTGTACTAAGAGGAAGGTTTAATCATAGTCAAGAAGTTCTCCATTTTGCAAATGTAACATGGATTTTATAATAGAAGTCCAACATGTTATTTTAACAAGGACTCATTATAAATGATTTAAGGAATTATTGGTTGGGTGGTAATCTTACAAATGTCACTTTATCTGCTGATCAGATGGGGAATCTTTTGTTAACTACTGAGGATTTTTATGTAGCAGATAATTTGTCTAGGTATTGCACTGCTATTTTAAAGTAGCAGTGCAACATTTTTCCCCAAAACTAGTTCAGCTACAATTAATAAAAATATTAACAGACTTGTCAGAGCTACTTCTCTACATACCTTCTATGCTGACCACCATGAGTTGTTCTTTCTTTCTTATTTTCTCAACTCTAACATTTGCCAAGTCTACAAAGCTCGTAAGTCAAATATGGCTCACAGCTTTTTCTTGAGAAGATACATTAAAACATTTAAAAATACTCACATTTTGGTGGAACTGCAATTTTAACCACCAAATAAAACTGGAAGATGCATGGAAACTATTACAGTGAAAAATGTTGGGGTCAATAGCTGCACTGCTGCCTTATGACAAAAAATCAAAGATGAGATTTTGTGATGACTGTTTTAGTCTTAGCATTTTGTATGTATTTGATATGTAATTGAATTTCATATAGGCTGTTCACTGATGTATTAGATTGCAATAGGTTTTAACTTTCTTTTTATGCTACTATTTCTTTCAAGATGCAGATATAAGGTGTTCTTCAATTACCAGATTGAAGAAACAGTATTTTACCACTCTGCCAAACTGTTCTTGCTTCTAGTTATATATTACGATGTGACTGTCCCACCAAAGCTGTATGTATATTAACTGTAAAGATTTTTTACTCTTTTAATGTTATAGTGACTTTGTATATGCTGTTTGATGTTTATTTGTATAACTTGTACTGTGATTTGAACTGAGCCCCATTTGGAAATGAGTTTCACTCAGTGGGCTTTAACCCTGAAATAAAAATGAAAAGAAAATGATTGAATGATCAATTGACTTGAACTAATAATCTGAACCGCAAAGAATAGAAACTCCATATCACTGGCATAAAGTGGATTACTCTCCTTAGGCATATTACTGTACCATAATGATTTTTGGGCACTGTGCACTTCCTAACTGATACCCTTTCTGGAACAAATATTTAAGCAATTATTTAGACCATGTGGTTGCTACTAGAGATGTTGCAAATTCTAATTCACAGGCAAAGTAAAGATGAATTGAAATCCACATTTGTGGATAATTCAACAATGTTTTCTATTTAATGGAAAATGTGCCTATTTTGACTTTGCATTACAACTTCACCTTGTAACTTCACCGTTAGCATTGCAAAGGTGAATTTTGGTGAAAACAAAGTGTGTGTCACATGGGAGAGCTTTTACAGGTCACATGGTACATTCCCAGGACAGGGACTGTCTGACTTCAAGTTCAAGTTAATTTTATTTAAATGTATAAAAGCAAAGTTTGTTACATTCAATCATTATCCATTCACATATCTGGACTGTGTAGTACGGTACAGGCTGCATGCCCATTGGCTCATGCTGTGGACCACTGGGCATACAGCCCTACCATACAGTGTCAGTCGGCAGGCGGCAAGCAGGTGGGGTGCTGCCACCTACCGCTGACCGGGGTGGAGCAGGGTGGTGGGGATCAGTTCGCGGGTGGGAGGGGGTACTGCTGACCACCAGGGTTGGATTTGAGTGTCATTATTAATTACTGATGCCCGTAATCGGCTGCGAGCGTCCACTGGACCACTAGAGATATTGGACTTTTCTTTACACATATGCCTGTGATCGGGCTGCGAGCAGTCCACTGGACCACCAGGGATGTTGGACTTCTATATTCGACATGTGCCCTCGATCGGGCTGTGGCGGTCCACTGGACCACCAGGGATATAGGACTATGTTTACATCAAATGCCCAGCGATCGGGCTGCACGTCCATTGGACCACTAGGGATATGGGACTATTAATTTGCTATGTATGCCCACAATTGGGCATGGGGGGTGCCACCGAAGGTGCAGCCAGAGCTCAGTGGCCACCCACAGGTGGCAGCTGCCATGTTGCGCCTCTGCAATATGGTAGCTCACCTGGGGGTGGCCAGCTGTTGCTACTTTTTTGGCTCACCTGTGTGCAGGCGCAGGTAGGGGTTGTGCATGCATGGGCTCAGCACATCCTGGGCTGAATGTCGGGATGTGCGGAGAATGCATGGCACGCCCCACCTGCACTGCATACATTACTGATGTGCTCTAGCGCATCGGGATTTGCAGCTGTACAATCCCGCTTTGAATATTAAGCACCGGGCACATCAGTGGGTTGCGCATGGTGCAAACTGCTGCGCCATGTGCAACCCTTCTGAATATCCTGCCCCTAAACTTTATTTTGAATCTTTTATATTTTTTGGCTGTACTGTTCTCTCTCTCTCTCTCTCTGTCTCTCTTCTTTCTCCCTCTCTCTCTCTCTCTCTCTCATTCACTTGTTTTCCTTTTAACTGATCAAAATGTAATTTTAAGGAAATGGAGCACTGACTGGGGCATTCTAATGTTCACACTCATGGTGGGGCCATCTGGCTCAATCATACTTAGTTTTTGCAGTGCTCCCCATACATTACCTATACCTCCTCCCTGTTCTCTTCACACTACAGCAGCAGCACCTGATCCTCAGCAGCAGAAGGACAATGTCAGGAGGAGAGGAGCAGCAGCAGCAGAAGCAGAGGCAGTCACAAGATTTGAAGACAGAAGAACCTCCTGTGCCCCTCATTGTGGTTCCAGGACCACTGCCACCACCCTTCCCCCACAGAGGAACCTCTGTCCAACAGCAGCACCCCATTACCAGTGCCGCCCATACCCTAAGTCCTTGCTGGTTTGGACTTTTTTACTGGGGCCCAAGTGATCACAGTATGGTCACTTGCAACTTATGTGGCAAGAGTGTTCACTGGAGCAAGAAGGGGGATCTATCTGACTACTGGGTGCCAGAGATACATTTAATGTGCCATCACCAGGCTGCGTGGGAGGCAAAGGTAACTGAAAAGGTGAGCGGGGTGGAACTGGTGACCAGTCCATGCAGGCAAAGGCTCATGACCATGGACAGCTTGGAAGTTCCGTGCCATAGTGGGTGGTGTGCAGAACCACAAGCAGTCCCTCCATTGCAGTGATGCTCCTCCTCCAGCAGTAGCAGCAACAGCAACTGCTTTCATGTCACTAAGGAAGCAGTGCGGGACCTCTGTAGGTGACTTAGTGAGGTAGATAAAGACATCAAAGTTTTGACTGTGAATCAGGAGAAGCTGCTGGTGGGTATGGAGGAACTCTGCTATGGTGGTGTGGGTGGTAGTGGTGGATCTATCATATGATCTTTATTCATTCAGTTACTACATCTTCCATGTGTTTCACTTTAAGTACACCCTACCCCTTTCTAGTCTTTCCATTCTTTGTACTCCTTTGTTCCCAAAAAGAAAAATAATAAAAAATAAAATTCTGTCTTAACAATCTGTCTGTGTTGCTTCAGTTACTGTTCCTTTTCTTTATACTTGTTTATTTCTGTACTGTTGCTACTGTCTTAAAAAAAAAAAAAAAAAATTATATCTCTAAATTCCTACCTACTATGTCTTGTCTAACTTTCATGTCTCTGTCTGCCTGTCTCTTTCCTAATGTTTATTTATTTATTTACGAGATTTACCAGGAAGGCATACTGAGCAACATGCTTGATTCCAGATGTGACCTGGGGGCCTAGCCCAGTACATGGTATATAGAAGAACATTTAAATACACAAATGGAAATAGAGAACATTGTATATGATTTCAACACAGATAATACAGTTTTGAGTACAAATTACATGCAGTAAAGAATTACAGACAGAATACACATAACATAACAGGAGTACACCTGAACAATTTATGATTAATTAGTAGAGGGCTAACTGTAAATTAGCATAAGCAGCTGGAGAGAAGTGTGCATGGAGTAGTCTGGTGCGGTGACCGGTTTGTGCATGTCTGATGGGGGCTGGAAGGGCATTCCAGAACTGCGGATTGTTATTTGAAAGCTGACTGGCCTTTGTAGTGCATTAGTGGGAAGTGTAGAAGTCTGGGGTCGGCTCCTCTTAAGGAGTACACAGGAGGAGGTTGTTGAGATAAGGTAGATTCAAGGTAGGCTGGGAGGGAGTGAGTCCTAAATTTAGCAAGCAAGTCTAGCACAGTTTATTAATCTAGGGTCATGGAGAGATGGCAGGGCTAGGGAGCTGTATAATGTACAGTGGTGGGTGGATAGTGGGAGTCAAGGATGAAAATTGCAGAAGGAGTGGGATAGGGTTTCTAGACTTGTCAGGGTAGATGCAGGGGTGATAGAATATACTATGTCGCCATAAACCAGAACAGGGAGTATCATTTTTGGACTATGGCAAGCCTCATTTCCTTGGGGAGGCAGATTTTGTTTCAGTAGAGTGCCCCCAGTTTAGGAGCAGCCTCTTATGCAGGGAGTCTATGTGGGAGGTGAAATCTAGGTGTTGGTCAAGCCAGACACCGAGATATCTATAACTAGTGCATTGTTCAAGATGAGCCCTTGGAGGGTAATGAGCGGGGACAGGGTGTTTGGCAGGAGAGTCTTTGCTGGGAGCCAAATGTAAGTGACACAGTCTTTGTTGGGTTAAGAGAAAGCTGATTTGTCATGAACCAGTGCTGGACAGCTGAGAAATCCTCCTGAAGAAGAGATGCCACATTGCTAGTTGAGGGGCCAGAAGCATACAAAACTGTATAAATCGACATACATTTGGATGGAGGTGGAAGCATGCAGAAGGAGGCTATTTAGAAATATAGAAAAGGAATTGGTCAAGGACAGATCATTGGGGACACCTGAAGTGATTGAAAGGGGTTAGCAGTGTGAGTGGCCAGTCTGACGCTGCATCCTACCCGCTAGATAATCTTGGAACCATTCTATAGCAGGGTGAGCTATCCTTGCATCAGAGAGTTTGGAGATGAGTAGGAATGCGAGACGGTATCGAATGCCTTAGCTAGATCTATAAAAATGACCTTGGTGATGTGTCCATTGTCAATGCCTGTGAGGATGTCCCTGGTGACACGCAGTAGGGAGGTGATGGTAGAATGGGCTTTGTGGAAGCCAGATTGAAAAGGAGTAAAAAGGAGAAGGAGTCCAGGTACTGAGTGAGTTGGGACAGGACAAGATGCTCCTGCAGTTTTGCCAGAATAGGGAGGAGGGAAATAGGTCTATAGTTGCTTGGGGATGAAGGGTCACTGCCTTTAGGGAGGGTATGACAGTGGCCATTTTCCATGATGTTGGTACCTTTCCCAGTGGAAGAAGAGGTTGAGAAGTGTGGCCAGGGGAGGCTGTGGCAGGGGCTATAGGAATAGCATCTTGGCATCCAGGGATGACGGGCATTTGCCTTTGTTCGGGTTAAGTGCCGCAGTAGGGAGTGGAGGACTTCTGTGGGCGAGACCGGTTGGAATAAGAAAGGAGGGACTGTGGGGTGAATGCTAGGGGAATAGGGGCAGGGGGATGGGCTGAGGTATGCATGCTCTGGAGGGAGGATAGAAGTTTGACTCCATGAGTTGGAGAAATGAGTGTTGAAAGCTTCCAGCAACACAGCTTGAGTCAGAGATGATGGTGCCATTTACTAGTGGTGTGGGGGAGGTGGTTGGGTAGGGAGAGAGCAGGATTTGAGGATTTCCAAAGTCCATATGGTGATTAGAATTATTACTGAAAGTAGATAGGAAGTAGAACTTTTGCTTGGTGTATGCTAGTTTGTAAGCATTTCTTAGGGCTCTGTAAGTAGTAAGGGAGGCCTGGGAGCCCAGTTTTTATAGGCTTTCCAGGCATGGTCCCTTGGTGGCATTTACTGATTATGTCAGCTCTGATCCAGGGGAGATGTGCTCTCTAACTCTTTTAGTGCTTAGAGGAGATGCTTGTCCCACTTTTAGGAAACTGGATTGAAATGCATTATAGGCATCGTCAATGGAAGAGGCCTCGGTGATGCAGGACCAGTTTACCCTTCTCAGGTCAGCTAGGAGAATTTAGATCTAGGGAGTTGTGCAGCCTGGTGCACAGCGTCTTGGGGAAGGGAAGGGGAAGGAGAAGGGCTATGAACCTTCCTGATCAGGTAAATTATGTGGTGATCACTAATGGAGTCAGGAAGTAACCCTGCTTCAAGTATTCTATGGGGGTGTATGGTGAGGGCTCAATCCAAAAGAGAGTGTTTTTAGACTTATGGTTGAGTTGGTGAGCTCATTTGTGAGTTGCTTGAGGTTTAGAGCTTTTATTTTAGTTTTCAGGTGGGTTTGTCAGCTCCTAACCAGTTGGCATAATAGTCCCTGTAGCATGGAGTTGCCCATAGGCATGGGATCAGTGCAGTGCAGGATGACATTGTGGGAGTTGGGGAGGGCCTCAGAGAAGGTAAGCACAGTTACCTTCTCAGAGGTGCTGCCAGTCCACGGCAGGGGTGAGGCTAGGGTACTACACACCATGCGGTTTAATGAATGGTTGCAAAACTGGTGCAGAGCACAGGGATTGGGCTTCACTGGGGACTGGGGGTACACCTGAGAGATGAAGGTTTATACTGGCACGATGGTCTGCATCTGTCCATGAAGGGAACCAAGATCCTAGTGACAGGTTTAAATGCTTCCTTGGCAAGCTTTTAAACTAGCTATGGGTGGGGAGGTGCTAATAAGAGGCAGGAAATTTCAAGCTTCCCAAAAAACATGATGGGGAGTAAGTTAAACACTGAGGTACAGTGCTCAACAGAGGGTAGGACAGGGGTAAATGGAAAAATAGACAAGGGCAAAAGAGCAGGCATGGGGAAAAGATAAAGCCAACATCAAATGGAGAGCAATGAGTACAAATGCCCGTAGTCTGGGAAACAAGCTTCCGGAGCTAGTAGCCTTGATGGAAGATGAACACTTGGATATTGTGGCAGTCACAGAAACATGGTACACAGGAACCATGACTGGGATGTCAACATACTGGGGTACATAGTCTACAGAAGGGACAGGGAGGGGAAAGGAGGTGGAGTACCTCTATACATAAGGAAGGGATCAAAGCTACAGAACTAGAAAGTAAAGGGGAGGACAAGAGGCACTGTGGGTCACCTTGGAGACAGGGAATGGCATCACAATCTGCACAGGGGTTGTATACAGACCCTCATCTCAAGGGAGGAAATAGATAAGAAAATGATAGAAGACATTCTCAAAATGGCTGAAAAGGGAGATCCTGTTAATGGGGACCTGAATATGCCAGATGTTAACTGATGACATGTACTGCAGCCACATCCAAGAGCAGGGTCATTCTCAATGCCCGGCAGGGGACAGGCCTTAGACAGCTAGTGTTGGAACCCACTGGGAGGAAGCAATACTAGACCTGGTACTCTCAAATGGAGAGAGAATCACAAATTTAGAAGTCGGAAGACATCTGGGAACAAGCGACCACTGCACAGTGTGCTTCACAATAAGCACAACCATGGAGACAAGCCATACAAAAACAAGCATACTGGACTTTAGAAGGGCTGACTTTGGCAAATGGGTGAATACCTGAGGAATACACTAGCAAATGGGCAAAAAGGAGGTGGAAGAACAATGGAGAAAAATCAAAACTCGCATCATAGAGACAACAAGCCTTTGTGTGAAACAGATAAAGAAAACAAAGCGAGTAAAACCACTATGGTTCTCAAAAGAGGTGGCAGGGAAGGTTAAGGAGAAAGGCTGCATTCAAAAATATAAGGCATCACAGAAGGAGCACGACAGGGATTATGTCAATTAAAGCAGAAAGAAGTGGGAAGGCAGTCAGAATAACAAAAGCCCAAACTGAGGAAAAATGGCAGTTAAGAAGGGATAAAACCTTTATAGGTACATTAAGGAGCATAGAAAGGTTAAGGGAGGAATAGTGAAGATTAATAAGGGAGAGGGAGGTGGGCAGGGAGACAGTGAAAAGGCAGAGTTACTGAATGAATACTTTGCAAAGTATTCACAAAAGAAGATGAGGAGGAGTTACGTAAACCAGACAATAGAAGCACTCTGGGTAGGGGTGTTGACGCCAGTCCATTTACAGAAGAAAGAGTCCTGAAAGAACTCTTAAAACTCAAGGTGGATAAAGCAATGGGGCCTCATGGGATTACCCCAGAATCCTAAAAGAACTAAGGGAGGACCTAGTGATACCACTGACCACACTTTTAACAAATCATGGGAGGATGGGGTGATACCTGAGGACTGGAGGAGGGCAGATGTGATTCCCCTTCACAAAAGTGGGAGCAAGGCAGAAGCAGGAAACTACAGACCTGTAAGTTTGACCTCAGTGGTAAGGAAAATGATGGAATCACTTCTGAAAGAAAAGAATTGTTGAGTACCTAGAGGCCAGGGCACAGGACCCAAAGCAGCATGGATTTACAGCAGGAAGGTCATGTCAGACTAATCTAATAGATTTCTTTGACTGGGTGACCAAAGTAATAGACCAGGGAGGGCTGTGGATATGGCATACCTAGACTTTAGCAAGGCATTTGACACAGTCCCGCACAAAAGATTAATAATCAAATTAGCCAGCTTGGGAGTGGGTCCCAAGGTGGTAGCCTGGGTTCAAACTGGCTGCACAACAGGACACAGAAGGTAATAGTGAGTGGCACACATTCAAGAAAGGGGTCACTAGTGGAGTACCTCAGGCTCAGTACTGGGTCCAGTCCTCTTTAACATCCTTATAGGTGACATTGCAGAGGGTCTGGAGGAAAGGTATGCCTCTTTGCAGATGATACAAAGATCTGTAACAGAGTTGATACACAAGGGGGTAGAAAGGATGAGAAGGGACTTGGCAAGGTTGGAGGAATGGTCAGACATATGGCAACTTAGATTCAATGCAAAGAAGTGCAAGTAATACACCTGGAAACAAAACCCAGGAGAAGAGTACACAATAGCAGGGAGGTACTAACAACAACAAAATGGAACGGGACTTGGGGATAGTCATATCAGATGATCTAGGTGGGTAAGCAATGTGAGAAGTCAGTGAGGAGAGCCAGGGGATACTGGGATGCATAGGTAGGGGCATCACAAGTAGAAAAAGGAAGTGGTTATCCCTCTGTACAGACAGTTGGTGAGACCCCATCTGGAGTACTGTGTGCAGTTTTGGAGACCCCATCTACGCAAGGACATAGATAGGATGGAAGCCGTCCAGAGGATCGGCAACTAAATGGTGCAGGGTCTGCATCAGAAATCATATGAAGAGAGACTGAGAGAGCTTAATATGTATACCCTTGATGAAAGGAGGGACAAGGGGATATGATAGAAAGTTCAAGTACCTCAAGGGAATCAACAAAGTCCAGCAGGGTAGCATCTTTCAGAAAAAGAGATGTGTAAGAACAAGGAGACACAATTTAAAGATAGAAGGGGACGGCTCAGGGGTAATGTGAGGAAATCTTTTTTCATGGAGAGAGTGGTGGATGCGTGGACCTGCCTTCCTGGGGAGGTTGTTGGGGCTAAAACAGTGGGGGAATTCAAACATGCATGGGACAGACACAAGGCAATTGTAGTGGGGGTGGCAGGAAGTAGGCTGTTGGTTAACTAGAATCTGCAGCTTATCCAGTAGGTAGGGAAATGGGCAGACTGGGTGGGCCAGGTGGTCCTTATCTGCCATCAAAGTCTATGTTCTTTGTTTCTATGTTAGCTAGGGACTGTAAGCGTGGTTTGGTGGGAGAATATCCTCAGTGGGTGTGCATGGGGGACAGTATGTGCTGAACCATATATAGGGGCGGGAAAATGGAATTGATAGTTTAGTGTGATCGTCTATATTTAAAGTACCAGAGTAACTATGTGACAGTCTGCCACAGGTACCACTACATGGTACAATGCTGTGTTTGTAGAGTGCCTCAACACTGTTGCTGTGCTACTCGGTTATTGTGAAGTGTGCCTAAATCACAAGTTACATAAATTCTCTTATCACTGAATTGTTCTCAAGTGTGGTAAAAATTTGGCAGGCCGCTACATCATGCCATACCATGCTTCATACTGTGTAACTGGAAATTCTAAATGCTTTGCTGCTGCTAGATGTGACTGCTGCTTCTGCTGTGATGTGTGACTGCAAACAACTGTCAGGAAAATTCACATGAATGCCCAGGAAAAAAAAGTTTGTTGTTTTGTAATGGGCAATTCTCTTGATGCCCAGAACTGAGAAGTGTTCCCACAAGTCCAAAATGCTTTGCTGCTGTTGGGTGCTGCTGCTGCCAACAAATGTTGGGAAAATGCAAGAGTGCTCAGGAAAGAAAATAAATTGTCTTGTCTTGGAAAATTCTCATGATGCTTACAAATGAGAAGTGCTCCCACAAGTCCAAATGCTGCTGCTGCAGATGGCTGGTGTGGCTGTACAGACAAACCAATACAGATAAGTATTTGTTTTTCTTTTGGGCTTCTGTGGATGTCAGAGGCTATTTGAAACCTTTGTATTTCTAAACATCTTTTATCACTGTTTCTCTCTTTGTAGGTGTTTATCACTATGGTGATTCAGTGCTGCTGCTGCATGAGTGTTGCCCATGGTTATTAATTTTGGATTCTTGCATAACATGGGATGGAAAGTATTTTATCCTTTACTTGTTCCTTCTATAATCATAGGACCATAGCTGCAGGTCAGGAATCATGATAACTGTTGTCTTCTCCTATTTCTTTCATTTCAAGTATTTCCCATATGCATGTGAACTGCAAATTGCACATTGAGGCAGCAGAATCAGTTATTTTACCATTATAATACACAGCAGAGGACATGTTGAATGTGCACCATGTAGGTACTGGGTGATTATTTTTATCATGTCATATTTTCTATGCCTTTTCCCTGGACAGCCCCCATCTGACTGACCCCTCCCAGCTCCATCACCCGGAATGACCAGGGTTTTCCCTACACCTGGCCAAGGAGCAGTGCCTCGAGGAGTCGGTCACCATCCTGCCACCTGTAAAGATTTTCTTCTCCGTTCACTCCCAGGGCCCCAGGAGTGGTACGCATGTGTGTGGAGGCACGCATTGGTCCCATGGCCCTGATAACACCCCTTCCCCACCCCATTGGTCTAGTGCCTGGCTCCTCCTTGGCCTGTGCTGTCCTAGCCTCCACCAGGTGGCAGCCATTAGCCAAAGTCAGCCTCTACACCTCCCTGGAGAGGAGAGCTTGCCTATCAGCAGCTCCATCCATCTCCACCCTTTCCCCATTGCCAACCTCCAAGCGGCCCGGACTCGTTCCCAAAGCCGGGTCGCTGGCATGCCATGAGGTGAGGCATCCAGCATCTTAGCCCTCAGTGCCACTGGGCTGGCAGTACCAGGTACTACAATGTGGCCTAAACCACACATGAAGAACTTTAGTACTTTTGAGTGACAGTGGTACTGTATATGAGCGATATGCAAGAATTGCTACCCCAGTCATTCTGCACAGGAAGGCAAAGTGAGAATGCAGAGAGGCTGGTCAGGTGCTCAGTCAAGCTGCTCCAATAGTGAAATGGCTAGAACACCCAACTTTACAGTAGGAAGCATGGCAGGACCAGGGTTTAATTCCTGGCTGTGGAAATTTTTTCAGTTCCGTCAGTGCACCAACAGCTAAGTGCTACAGTGAAATTCTGTTTTGCTCCTGTGTCCACACCCCTCAGAGCTGATTATAAATAGTCCAGGGGTGTGGCATGCAATGTTTCTGTTGCGGTTGGCATTATTATGTGCCACTGCTGTGTTGCTGCGCTATGTTTCCTGCCGGTTTTGACCTGGCTATATCGTGTGCGACATTATGTCCTCATACCTGTTGAATGTACACCACATACAGTGCTGAAGGGCCCCATAATCTGAGTAGCATTAGTTGGCAAGGCTAAGCACATCAATGTGAGCTGATGGAAATTACCAGATGGCAATATCTTGCTTGCTCTACAAGGATGAGATATTCATCTTGCTGGCATAATGTGTCACAGTCAGACATGATGTGAAGACAAAATACAAATTTTTTAGGTTGTAGTACACTCCATACTGGGTTGCAGTACACCTGTGAATGGAAAACAAAATTTAACAAACTCTGGCCAGAGCCGATTAGGGCTGTGACGAGCTGCTAAGTGAGCAAAGTTACACATGTGCATAGAAATTATTGAATGCCTGGGTGTAACTTGACCATTTTGGAGGTGTTGACTAAATTTTCAACATGGTCTTTTGGGACTCCTCCCTAATGTAGAGTGACAGTGTCATTTTGTTTACTTGTCCCGAAGGTGATTTCTCAGGCGACCACACCATTCTGTGCCCAGAACGAAAACATGTTTGAGGCAGGGTGTGATAAATGACAGCTGTATTGCTAAAAGGAGGTGTACAAAATGGCAATGTTGAAAATGTGGGTGAAAGTATTAAAATTGGCAAAGTTAGGAGAGTACATAGAAACTGCAATGCACGCTCATAGCAAGTAATTTTTGGAATTATTTCACCAAATTTACAAGGGCTGTTTAGAACACCACCTCCTGGACAGTGCCACTGTCATTTCATGAATCAGTCGAAAGGTGATTCCCACAGTGGCTGTTAAATCACCGCTCGGGACCGAGTAACAAAATGACACTGAAAATTTTCACTAGGTGGGTCCCAAGAACCCCATGTTAAAAATGTGGGGCCAAAATTCCAAAAATGGCTGATTTAGCAACATATACTGAAAACCATTGAATGGCATTCTAGCATGCTTACCTTTGATTCTTCAGTTTGCAATTCAGCTTTGAAGAGTGCAGACATGTCCCAGTCCAGAGAAGATGACAGTGCTGATCTCTGGAGCTAAGTACAGATGAAAAAATAAACACACTGGGGACTGTTTTCTTTATTTACAAGAAATAAGAAAAAGAAACAGACATTTGGGCATACTGGGGTTGGCTCCCAGTGTACCCACATAGAGTGGGGGGGTGGGTATATGATGCCAACATGGGGATTGGGCACCCCAATGTCGGAAGGGGATGGGGGAAAAATACATTTGAGCATACTGGGGTGGGTGCCAGTATGCCACATAAAGTGGGTGGGCTACATAATGCTGACATGGGATTGGGGACCCCAATGTCAGTACAGAAAGCGGAATGAAGCGAGTGGGGAGGACAGCAGCTGTGGAAGGGTGCAAGATGGTTTCTTTGTTGCTGGTGCTGGCAGCGGCAATGCAACTGCACATGTGCAGTTGTGGTGAATAGCATTTTGCCATTCACAACATGATGAAGCCAGCAGAACCGCGCAGGTACAAGTCACGTGATACGCAGTTCATGCCTCGAATGCGGAAGTAACAGCCAAATAGTGTGGCTGTTATTCCATAGTGGCCGATTGTGGTGGAGGGTTTCAAGCTCCATTGAGCTTTCAGAAGGATACTTCAAAAAGTCCAACAGAAGTCTCCATGATCGGCCGTTTAACAACTACTGAGCAATACAAAATGGCTGTAGGCTCCACCCACAGCCCTAAAAATTAGAACAGAATGTAACTTTATAAAGGATACCTACCATTACATAGGTGATGGCCTGGCCATGGAAGGAAAGTTCCTAGATAGAAGAGGTTGAGGGTGAAAACTCTTGATTCCTGGACAGGACCATACCATGCCCTGCCACGAGAGGAGGAGACCTGTGAAGACAAGGAAATATTGTGTACAGTAGACCTTTCTGATGTGGCCACTATGGGTATCTAACCACATGGATAGTATAAACATTGTTGACTGTCTCAAGTCTTCCTTTCTGTGGCACCTGTGAAGGAAACAAATCAGTTAGCCTGACTTTGCTACTATTGTGGCTGCATGAAAGATCCACTGTCTCCTCATGTCACTCATTCTGTATCTGACCTGTCATTTGTGAAGAAATAAAGATACCTTATTTAGCGTGACTTTGCATGACCACTGTGACATTATATGTGTGGAAAGAAAAGATAAAATTAGGAACAGAAAAAATAATGTCAGCTACTTACCATCAAATTAGTGATGGCAATGCCATGCACCGGCACAACAGTGCCACGGTGCAGGACCACATGACTTGAACTCTTTATTCTGTGGCTTTTGGTGTACTGTTTAAAGTGAGAGGAGAGGGTTGTGGATGCATGGAACAGCCTTCCTGAGGAGGTTGTGGAGACAAAAACAGTGGAATTCAAGAATGCATGGGACAGTCATAAGGCATTCTAGGGGTGGGGGTAGGAAGAAGTAGGCTGTTGGTTAACTAGGATCTGCAGCTTATTCATTAGGTAGGAAGTGGGTAGACTGAGTGAGTCAAGTGGTCCTTATCTACTATTAAATTCTATGTTTCTGTGACAAACAAAAAGAGCACATTTCAGTGTCTAAGATGCAAGGTAGAGGCCGCTCCTCCTCCTGTGCAATAATCACCAGCACCAACTACAAGGATCAGTACTGTGGACAACAATGAAAGTAACTTACTATTACAGCATACAGTCTTGGCCTTTGTTGTACATTGGGTGTTGCTGCCTTAATGGGACAGCTGTATGGCTGGAGACTTGGTTTGAGGTCTGCCTTCAGCTTGACAGCTGGTGGTGGGCTGGCCAGTGGAATGGATGACATGCTGGCACTTGGGATTCTTGGCAGGATAGCTTAAAGGCTAGCTGATGATATTGCTGGCAGGATGGCATATAGACTGGCTGGTGATATTGCTGGCAGGATGGCATATAGACTGGCTGGTGATATTGCTGGCAGGATGGCATATAGACTGGCTGGTGATATTGCTGGCAGGATGGCATATAGACTGGCTGGTTGGATTGCTGACAGTATGGCATACAGACTGACTGGTGGGATTGTGGGCAGAATGGCTTACAGGGTGGCTGGTATGATTGCTGGTGGGATGGCTAACAGGCTGGCTGGCGGGATTTCTAGAAGTGGCAGGATGGCTAACAGACTTACTGGCAGGATTGCTGGCAGTGTGGCCAAGACATACTGGCGGGATTGCTGGCAGGATGGCTAACAGACTGACTGGAGGGATTCCTGGCGGATGGCTTACAGACTGACTGGAGGGATTACTGGCAGGATGGTTTACAGACTGACTGGTGGGATTGCTGGCAAGATGGCTAACAGACTGACTGGCAGGATTGCTGGCAGGATGGTTTACAGACTGACTTGCAGGATTGCAGGCAGGATGGCTTACAGACTGACTGGCAGGATTACTGGCAGGATGGCTAACAGACTGGTGGGATTGCTGGCAGGATGGCTTACAGACTGACTGGCAGGATTACTGGCAGGATGGCTAACAGACTGACTGGTGGAATTGCTGGCAGGATGGCTAACAGACTGACTGGTGGAATTGCTGGCAAGATGGCTAACAGACTGACTGGTGGGATTGCTGGCAGGATGGCTGACAGACTGACTGGTGGGATTGCTGGCAGGATGGCTAACAGACTGATTGGTGGGATTGCTGGCAGGATGGCTGACAGACTGACTGCTGGATTGCTGGCAGGATGGCTAACAAACTGGCTGGCAGGATTGCTGGCAGGATGGCTTACAGACTGACTGGTGGGATTGCTGGCAGGATGGCTAACAGACTGACTGGTGGGATTGCTGGCAGGACGGCTTACAGACTGACTGGCGGGATTGCTGGCAGGATGGCTAACAGACTGACTGGCAGGATTGTTGGCAGGATGGCTAACAGACTGACTGGTGGGATTGCTGGCAGGACGGCTTACAGATTGACAGACAGGATTGTTGGCAGGATGGCTAACAGACTGACTGGTGGGATTGCTGGCAGGACGGCTACAGACTGACTGGTGGGATTGCTGGCAGGATGGCTAACAGACTGGCGGATGGGATTGCTGGCAGGATGGCTAACAGACTGACTGGTGGGATTGCTGGCAGGATGGCTAACAGCTGGCTGGCAGGATTGCTGGCAGGATGGCTTACAGACTGACTGGTGGGATTGCTGACAGTATGGTTTACAGACTGACTGGTGGGATTGTGGGCAGAATGGTTTACAGACTGATTGGTGGGATTGCTGGCAGGATGGCTGACAGACTGACTGGTGGGATTGCTGGCAGGATGGCTAACAGACTGACTGGCAGGATTGCTGGCAGGATGGCTTACAGACTGACTGGCAGGATTGCTGGCAGGATGGCTAACAGACTGACTGGCAGGATTGCTGGCAGGATGGCTAACAGACTGACTGACAGGATTGTTGGCAGGATGGCTAACAGACTGACTGGTGGGATTGCTGGCAGGGACGGCTTACAGACTGACTGGCAGGATTGCTGGCGGATGGCTAACAGACTGACTGGTGGGATTGCTGGCAGGATGGCTAACAGACTGACTGGTGGGATTGCTGGCAGGATGGCTAACAGACTGGCTGATGGGATTGCTGGCAGATGACTGACAGGCTGACTGGTGGGATTGCTGGCAGGATGGCTAACAGACTGACTGGTGGGATTGCTGGCAGGGCGGCTTACAGACTGACTGGCGGGATTGCTGGCAGGATGGCTAACAGACTGACTGGCAGGATTGCTGGCAGGATGGCTAACAGACTGACTGACAGGATTGTTGGCAGGATGGCTAACAGACTGACTGGTGGGATTGCTGGCAGGGCGGCTTACAGACTGACTGGTGGGATTGCTGGCAGGATGGCTAACAGACTGACTGGTGGGATTGCTGGCAGGATGGATAACAGACTGAATGGTGGGATTGCTGGCAGGATGGCTAACAGACTGGCTGGCGGGATTGCTGGCAGGATGGCTAACAGACTGGCTGGCAGGATTGTTGGCAGGATGGCTAACTGGCTGGCTGGTGGGATTTCTGGCAGTGTCAGGATGGCTAACAGACTGCCTGCTGGGATGCTGGCAGGATGGCTGACAGACTGACTGGTGCAACTGCTGGCAGGATGGCTGACAGGCTGGCTGGCGGGATTGCTGTCAGGATGGCTAACAGGCTGCCTGGTGGGATTTTTGGCAGTGGCAGGATGGCTAACAAACTGACTGCTCGGATTGCTGGCAGGATGGCTGACAGGTTGGCTGTTGGGATTGCTGGCAGGATGGCTATCAGGCTGGCTGGTGGGCTTTCTGGCAGTGGCAGGATGGCTAACAGACTGACTGGCGGGACTGCTAGCAGGATGGCTGACAGGATGGTTGCTGGGATTGCTGGCAGGATGGCTAACAGGCTGGCTGGTGGGATTTCTGGCAGTGGCAGGATGGCTAACAGACTGACTGGTGGGATTGCTGGCAGGATGGCTTACAGGCTGGCTGATGGGATTGCTGGCTTGATGACTGACAGGCTGGCTGGTGGGATTGCTGGCAGGATGGCTGACAGACTGACTTGCGGGATTGCTGGCAGGATGGCTGGAGTGCTGCCTAGCAAGATGTGATATGCTGGCTGGGTGAGACAGTCATCAAAAATGTTATAATATGTTTGTGGGCAAAGCATTACGTAGAGAGGACAGATGGTGATCATGGTGTTAATCAGATTTATATGAATTTATAGAGCGGCACAACTTGGGGAAAATATTGTCACGGTAAAAATGCAATCATAAATGAAAGGATTAAACTTAGAAGGAAGGGATCCAAAACTTTTTTTGTTTTATAAACTTATACTATCATCATCATCCTCATCATGGAAGCAGCCCTCACAGTCTACACCACTTGAAAATTCCTTCTCCATAACTGCCTCATCCACCTCACTGGAAGGCAGTTTGCCAATCTCACCATGCTGTTCTGCTTCCTCTTCCTCTTACGTCACCATAGGCCCCACCCTGTGGTACAAACACAGGTGTACTTGTCTTAGGTGAAATGTGCCCTTCCATCATTTTAGTAAATGTTAGCATGACAACATCTCTAGGCAATAGTTTTGTATGCCTGTCCTGCACAATGACCCCCACTGAACTGAATACCCTCCATACCTACTCTAAGAATGGACAGCTCAAATATTTAATTGCTATGGAGGTCAAGTTTGGTCACTCAGTCACCTTACTGCTCAGTAAAACAGAGCTCTTCCAATGTGTTCAGGTGCCTGGTGCCCACAAATATGCATCCACCATGTGCTGCGCTGCATGCAATCCTGCCAGCTCATAGCGTGCTCCTCCTTTTCCTCCATATCTGCAATTCTCACGGGGACAACGCATCCCAAAGTGGTTTATGGTAATTTGTCTTGTGAACAGCCTATTTTTTTAGCCTGCATAACTAAGGTCTGTCATAACTGTCATGCTGTGTCTTATAAAACTTACCATGACATATGTGGCCCATGAATGTGTTTTACAAGCTGACCATGCCCATCTTCGGGTACTGATGACAGGCACCTTTTGTACTGTAGGTCCAGCATGGTGGCAATTCTAAAATCGGAAGATTGCAGAATGTTGGAAATATGGGTAATGCAGTCTAATATTTGCAGCATGTGTTCCATTAACTCATAGCTTGCCCTATCTCTGTCTGCTTCTAGCACTTGTACATTTACCAAGGTCTGCCTCAGCACCTTAGAAGTGGGATGGCCTGACTTTTTTATTTAGTTGTTTAACCAGGTGTAGCACACTAAGCTGAAAGCTTTTTACAGGAAGCAACCTGGGAGACTGGGAGACCTGACTGATAGAGGCAGTGTCCCTACTCACTATCTGGATGACATGTTCAGATGACCTCAGAATCATGATCAGGTTTCCATGAGTCACCATTGCTCAGTTGTGAGAGACATTGATGCTCCACAGCTGTCAAGGCTTGAGTGCAGCAGCAGGTATTCAAGATGGCTTTCTAATGCTCATTACAAGCGTTCAATCATACTGTATACAGTTGTCAATTTCCATCTTGTGACAACTTGTGCTCCCAGGTCGCTCCTGTAAAAGCTTCCAGCTTAGTGTGCTATACCTGGTTAAACAACTAAATAAAAAAAAAAAAAGCACAGCTTCAAAAAACAGTGCTGGGCAGCTTTTCTGGATCTGCAGTTACATAGAAACATAGATTTTGACGGCAGATAAGGACCGCTTAGCCCACCCAGTCTGCCCATTTCCCTACCTATTGGATAAGCTGCAGATCCTAGTTAACCAGCAGCCACTACTTCTTCCCTACCCCAAATTGCCTTATGACTGTCCCATGCATGCTTGAATTCCACCACTGTTTTTGACTCCACAACTTCCTCTGGAAGGCAGTTCCATGCATCCACAACCCTCTCGGTGAAAAAATACTTCCTTAAATTACCTCTGAGCCGCCCTCCTTCTATCTTCAAATTGTGCCCTTGTTCTTGCACACCTCTTTTTTGAAAGATGCTACCCTCTTGGACTTTGTTGATTCCTTGAGATACTTGAATGTTTCTATCATGTCCCCTCTCTCCTTTCCTCAAGGCTATACATATTCAGCTCCTTAAGTCTCTCTCTTCATATGTCTTCGGTGCAGACCCTGCACCATTTTAGTGCCCTCCTCTGGGCAGCCTCCATCTTGTCTATGTCCTTGCGGAGACTGGGTCTCCAGAACTGCACACAGTACTCAAATGGGGTCTCACCAACTGTCTGTACAGAGGGATAATAACTTCCTGTTTTCTGCTGGTGATGCCTCTCCCTATGCATCCCAGTATCCCCCAGCCCTCCTTGCTGCCCTCTCACATTGCTTGCCCACCTTTAGGTCATCTGATATGACTACCCCAGGTCCCTTTCCATTTTGTTGTTGTTAGTATCTCACCCCCATTGTGTACTCTTCCCTGGGTTTTGTTTCCCAGGTGCATTACCTTGCACTTCTTAGCATTGAATCTAAGCTGCCATACATCTGACCATTCCTCTAACCTTGCCAAATCCCTTCTCATCCTTTCCACCCCACCTTGTGCATCAACTCTGTTGCAGATCTTTGTGTCATCTGCAAAGAGACATACTTTCCTTCAGTCCCTCTGCAATATAAACATAAAGACATTGAAGAGGACCGGTCCTAATACTGAACCCTCGCGGTGCCCACTAGTAACCCCCTTTCTTCAAGTGGACTCCATTTACTATTACTCTCTGTGTCTATTCTCCAGCCAATTCTTTACCCAAGCTGTCATCTTGGGACCCACTCCCAGGCTGGCTAACTTGTATATTAATCTTTTGTGTGGGACTGTGTCAAATGCCTTGCTAAAGTCTAGGTAGGCCATGTCACAGCCCCTCCTGATCTACTACTTTGGTCACCCAGTCAAATAAATCTATCAGATTTGTCTGGCATGATCTTCCGCTGTGAATCCATGCTGCCTTGGGTCCTGAGCCCCTCTGGCCTCTAGATACTCAACAATTCTTTCCTTCAGAAGTGATTCCATCATTTCCCTACCACTGAGGTTAAACTAACAGATCTGTAGTTTTCTGCTTCTGCCTTGCTCCCACTTTTGTGAAGGAATCACATCTGCCCTTCTCCAGTCCTCGGGTACCACCACATCCTCCATGATTTGTTAAACAGGGTAGTCAGTGGTGTCACTAGTTCTACCCTTAGTTCTTTTAGAATTCTGGGATGAATCCCATCAGCCCCCATTGCTTTGTCCACCTTCAGTTTTAAGAGTTCTTTCAGAACCCTTTCTTCTGTAAATGGGCTGGTATCAACTTCTGTATCCAGAGTGTTTCTACTGTTTGTTTTAGGTACCTCCCCAATTCCTTTGTAAATACTGAGCAAAAATATTTGTTTAGTATCTCTGCCTTTCACAGTCACCCTCTGCCCACCCTCCCTCCTCTTTATGAAGCTTCACTAGCCCTCCCTTGGTCTTCCTTTGCTCCCTGATGTACCTGTAGAAGGTTTATCCCCCTTCTTAACAGAGTTGGCTATCTTTTCCTCGGTTTGGGCCTTTGCTGTTCTGACTGCCTTCCCAGCTTCCTTTTGCTTTAACTGATACAGTTCCCTGTCCTGCTCCTTCTGTGATTCCTTGCTTCCTGAATGCTTTCTTTTCTCTTGAACCTTCACTGCCACTTCCTTTGAGAACCATAGTGGTTTCTTACATCGTTTCGTTTGTTAATTTGCTTCACACAAGGCTTGTTACCTCTGTGATGGCAGTTTTATTATTCCCCATTGTTCTTCACCCCTCCCTTCCTGCCCATTTTGCTTGTGCATTCCTTAGGCACTCACCCACTTAAAAGTCAGCCCTCCTAAAGTCAGTACTTTGCCTTTGTATGGCTTGACTCTATTGCTGTGTTTATTGTGAACCATACTGTTCGATGGTCGCTAGTTCCCAGATGGCTACCCACTTCTACATCTGTGATCTCTCTTCATCTCCATTTGAGAGAACCAGGTCTAAGATTGCTCCCTCTCGAGTGGGCTCCAATACTAGTTGTCTAAGGCATGTCCCTTGTAGGGCATCTAGAATAACCCACTCTTTGAAGTGGCTGCTGCAACTGCATTCCAGTTAACATCTGGCATATTCAGATCACCCATCAGCAATATCTCCCTTTTCTGCCATTCTAAGTATTCTTTCTATCATTTCCTTGTCCATTTCCTCCCCTGAGAAGAGGTCTGTATACAACCCTGTGCGGATTGTGGTGCCATTGCGGTCTCCAAATTTACCCACAGTGCTTCTTCTCCTCCCTGTTTTCCCTTTTGTTCTGTTGCCTTGATTCCTTCCCTTATGTAAAGAGCTACTCCTCCTCCTTTTACCCTCCCTGTTCCTCCTGTAGATAGTGTATCCTGGTATGTTTATGTCCCAGTCATGGTTTTGTGTGTACCATGTTTCTGTGACTGCCACAATATCAGATGTTGCTCCTTCATCAAGGCCACTAATTCAGGAAGCTTGTGAAGGGATTTAAGGGACTAGTGGGACACAGGCAAAACTACATCACACTTTACAAAAAATTTTACTGAGGTATACAGCCAATAATCAATGACAACACCACAAATTTTTTTTTTGTTTTCTACAAAACAATACACAGCAGGAATTTGAGAGACTAGGGGATACACACAAGATTACACAACACTTTACAAGACTTTACTGAGGTAAACAGACAGTAAACAACAAAAACACCACAATTGTTTTGTTTTTACACAAACAATACACAACAGGGATTTAAGGACAAGGGAACACACACAAGATGCAGCAACTCAGGTAATTATTATGATGTTACTGTGTACATAAAAACGCTAACTTCAATCAGTAAACAAAAGGAAAACCAATATAGTCAAACTGCAGTGATAAAATAATTTAGTAAAAACACCTAACTGTTGTACAGAACTAAAATAATAAACCACAAAAAACAGGGAAAAAAATCACATAAAACACTGACTACAACAGCACTAGTTCTGCTCAGAAAAATAAGGCTGCCTAGCCCACCTTACCTTTAATGCAGCTAAATTAACACAGCTCCCTCCCCACAGCACTGCCTCACAATACATAAAATTAAACTACAACTTTGAACTAACTAAATCACAAAAATACCGCAAATAATTAGTAATCTAGAGGAACAAGGCACAGTAGATTCTTAATAGAGTGATTTGCTTGAAAATACAGAGGCTGCAACAGATGGCAGCAGCCATATTTTGTCTGAGACCATCCTCCCCTGGATCCAGGAAGAGGTGGGAGGAGGAGGAGAGAACAGAAGGTGGCCCTGAGGGGAGTTAGGGAGAGTTCAGTTATTGAACAAAGGGACCACCAAGGCCTCCCACCTGGGAAAGGGGTGTCACATCCTGTGGTGGGACAGGAGAAAGAGGATATCTTGGACTGTAGCCAGCAGTCCTTCCTCTCTCCTGTCACCCTTGTAAGATCACCCATTTACCCATCCTCATAAAAAGCAAGTAGCGAGGTCAGGCAGTTAGGGCCCCCTATTGCCCCTTAAGGGTGACTGCAGTAGGGATTGGGGGAGTGGCTTTTCACGTTTTCCTGTAAAGGTTTTCTCGGGTTTTCACCTCCTCCAAAAGGTGTCAAACTGAGTTAGAAGTGGAAGAATCAAATAGGTCAGAGCAAATAGTCAAGGTATAGGTGAATGTCAGTTTATGCAGTCATGTTGATGGCATCTTGGGAGGATCATGATGACATCAAATGGTCAATAGGGTTGATAGAGCTGAATTCTTCTGAAGGGCTCATGAGCCCCTGATCTGCTTGGTGTGGATGCAGAAACTGAGTATCTTGACCTGGGGAGGGTCGAGGTCCACCTCCAGCAGGTGCAGCTATCCTGCAAGGCTAACAGTGCCTGACAGGGTCAGCCATGCTGCCTTGGCCCTTACAACCTCAGACTGTAGATCGTCCCTGTGTGTACACTGCTCTCAATCTGGTTGTAATCAATAAAAGCATGGCTGCAGCCATATCTTCCAATAGTTGTGTCTGTGCTTTCTTTCTGGAGAAAGGGGTTTATGGATGGATACTAAATAATAAATGTGTGTTCTAAATGCTTCCAAAGGTTTTAGGCACAAGATAAAGACACACTGAACACCAACTCTCTCTTCATCACACCGTACTGAATTCAGCCTACACAGCTCATGGCAGCACCATGTGAGCTCCAATCCCATAGATGATTGCAAACTTTGCCTAGAGCTCCAACTCATGGGCGAAGTTTGCAAAATTCCATTGATGAAGTTCCACCTTTAAGGGAAGTTGAACTTCACTTTGTGGATTAAATTTGCATATTTGTTCAAATTCACAAGTTTCTCCATGAAGCAAAGTTATCTAACTTTTCCCACCACTTGTTGCTGCTCCTTGTGGCCTGGGGCGGGGTGAGGGCACCATGGAGCTGCTGTGCATAGTACAGCACAACCATGCATTACATGGTGCCCTCATTACAACTGCCTCCTCAATCCCTTCCTGTGCTAGCACATTGACCTGTGCATGAATGAAGGAATTACTTTTGACACCACAGACTATAGCACAAAGGGTGCAAGGTAGAATATGCCTTAAAGTGCTGCTTACGACAACTTTGTGGAAGCTGATTATGACTATGTACGAGGCCCATGGAGTCAAAATACCTTCAACATTTAATGAAATCAGCAGGCAACCCATAAAATAGCATATCCAAACCAGAACACTCAACCGTATTGCTTGTGGCTGAATTTAATTATGGTTCAATCAGAGCAGCTACAATTATACTGTAGTCTTGTGGATTGAGAATGATTTAAATCCTTCTGTAATAACTTCTATATACTGTAGGAGCGACGTTAAAGGAATACTATATCACTGTTTAAGAATACTATATCCACTGTTTAAGAACTTCAAACTACTTAGCTACCTCTCTGAACTCAAACTTAAAATTATCTATGCCAAGTTACATTTGTCTTTGAAATACATATGCAGTTGGCACTGAAACTCAAAACATTTCTGCATTCTTTAACAGCAATTCCAACAAACAAATGACAGCAAAGCAAAAAAAAGCCTAGGCTAAACAAGATGCAGTAGGAAAATAAAAAGTATCACAAATGAACAGATTACTGAAGATGTATTAGTAATAAAGTAATATTTTTATAAAAATATTTTTTCAGATTTCTAAAATGGGTTCCAAACAATGATGCACTCGAATTGACCATCAGTGCCTGAAAACCTTACATTTATTTAGAAGAAACTCAGTTTGTATGCTTTCAAGAAACACCAATAATTACATTACTATAGTAAATAACTTCATCTGTTCCACTATTTCAAGGCACTCCAAGTATAGCAACAGGAAACAAATTCTGGTCAGATCCACCACAGCTGCTTAATGAAGTTAGTGAAGTTGTGGACTTGTTAAGGAGGTATGGAGAAACAACACAATGATTTGTAAGTAGTAGTGATGCACGGATATCCGACCCAGAGATCCGATCCAGTCAGATATCAGGCTTTTTCCCATATCCAACCCGATCGGATAATGGTGTTAAATCAAGTCGGTCGGGTGGAAGCTGGCATCAATTCCCTTGTGACTCAGCCTTCATAAAACTTATCCCATTTTATTTTTGCACAAGTGGAAGTTTAACTCACAAGAAGTTAGCGCTATTTCCTGGTACCCCTCCTCTATTGTAATATGCCTAAAGAATGCAGACAGAAGAGCTCTGCATATACTCCTCTGTTCTTTCTTCGGTAGACGCGAGTTTTCGTTGCTGTTTGACAATGAAACTGACATGGAGAAGAGCATGTAATGGCTGCAGAAATGTTACTCCATGTCAACTTTGTTCCGTGTCAACTTCTGTGGGGCAGCAAAATTATTAGTGACCCACACCAGCCATGATCCCGATGTGCTACATATAAAAATAAATTGGTAGTACTGTATTGTGTCCTCAAATCTTCAGCCCTGCTCTGATCCCTGATGTGCCCCAGTATGCATAATAGAAAAAAATGTTGATAGTATAGTGCCCCATCTGGTCCAGATTCCTCCTGATATCCTTGTCTGAGTAACATGAGGAATTTTAGTCCATCCATAGATAGAGACGCTGACTGCACTGACACTGAACAACCTGCAAAGTGTAAGTCAACACTGATTTTCAATGAGTGCATAGAATTTACAGGCAGTTCAGTGTCAGTTCAATTGGGACCGCCACTAAGGTGTGGAGGCAGTACTGGTCCCTGCTCTGTCTATAGATGGGGATTGCATCAGGGATCGTGTGTGTGTGTGTGTGTGTGTGTGTATGTTGGGCACATTATTCTAACACGATGGGCTGTTCATGATCTTACACAAAGTGGCACATGGGTGATTGGTCATTAAATTTTGAGGTGTACAGTATTTACAAAACAAAGATTTACAAAACATCTACTTTAAGAAGAAAAAACTTTAATTAATGAGGAGTACAGATAATATTTTCAGTTTAAAAATTTACCAAACCAAATAAAAAATCAGTGGCTAGTTCTGAATGCAGTTCTCCTCTTGAAAGCATCAGAAGAGGAGTTTTCAACATCCTCAGCGTGAGCTGAAGTGTTTCTATTACTGTCTGGCACTGCTAGCATGCACATCGAAGTCAGAAAAAAAATAAGAAAAATGTATGCCCCTCCACAGCACAGTTACACTTAGTCAGCCCACTAACTACTATCTGACCCAATGTTGAACCGATCCGGTAGGATAGTAGATGCAGAATATCTGGATCCAATACCTAGTCTAAAAGTAATATCCATGCATCTCTAGTAAGTAGTAAGATTTGTTTTAGTTTCTGTTCAAGGAAGGCATACACTTTAGGAAAATATATGAAAGTGTACATTTTAATGGAAGGAATAGGAAGCATTGTAGGTTTACAAAAGAACCCCAGACCAAATGCCACTGATGTATGTGTTATCCCTGGATGATATTGGCCAGACAGCAAAATTTTAAAGAAAACACAATTACATACCCCAATAATGCAAAGCATTATGCGAAACATATGCAAATCCCCATGATGGTACAGAAGGTGGCAGTACATGGAAAAGTACTGGCTGGCATATGTTTAGCTTAGGATTATTACAGTTTTTTTTTTTTTTTTTAGAGAAACAGGGTTTTGTCCATGAGGTGATGTAAGTTATATTTAAGCAATATGTTGATGTCAGAAATCAGGTATAATGATGATGGACTGTTAGAGAAATGTGATTGTAACTTTCAGAGGGGTTGCTTTTGATAAGGGCAAGGTAGTTATGCTTGTGATAATGGGACTATTAGGAAAGTATGAGGTCTATGCAGAAGTGGAGTACAAATATGCACAGTTTCATAATGCGTGCTCAGAGTGCAGGCAAATGTGATATGCAGGTTTGTTTTAGAAATAGGTAAAATAGTGATACATGCAATTGTTAGAAAGATAGATCATTACATAGACATGCAGGCCCTGTCCATGCTACAATTGAAAAGCTGTGTCTGATTCAAACCATTACAGTCTGTAAACGTTAGTGTGTCCACACTGCCAGTGAACAGTGTGGATAATGGTTTGAAAACACATCGTCTGTCCACACTGAGTGCGATAGTGTGTGGCCTCAACCCAGTAGTAGCAGTGCACATCCCATGGTGCACTCGGTGATGACAGCTGCCTTTGAGATGCCCTCCTACTTGTCCTATGGAGTACTGTGTATATGGCAGAGTCATATTATGTAAATGACCATATTTCACTGTTATGAGACACACTTAAGTTACGGAGGCAACAGAGAGAGGTTCAAGGAGGGAGATCTATATGTTGGAATCGGGGCCACGCCAGTGAGAGGGAGGAAGGGGGAGACATGGCATCAGTTCTGCCAGTATTAGGGCACCTGGGCACAAGAGATGTTCATGTACTGCTGCTGAATAGCTGAAGGTAGACTCTCTACTACTGCCTTCAGTGTTCCCACTGCTCCACTATCATAGTGCCACATCTATTGTTCACGTAGCAGTGCTCCATGATGCACTCAGGAGCTCCACTGATGTATGTGTTCACTACTGGCACAGCTCTGCAAGTAGTATGGCTGCCAGATCACGCATGGGCAGGCAGGTACTCCCAACTAGTGGTGGGCAAAGTGGGCTCAATCCGCTCCTAAAGTGATTCATGGAGGAAAGGTGGATTCATGAGTGCTCCACAACGCGAAGCAGAGTACTTGTATTATAATCCAGTAACGTGAAGTCCATTGAAAACAATGACTGCTGCATCTACCTTCCCAGACCACTACTCACTGAAAATCTTAAGGTGAAGTGCATTGAAAACAACACATTTCACCTCACTTTGCTTTGTTTTTAAGCTTTGAAGGCAAATTTTCAGTGATTCATGGGATTTCAGGTTACATGGACTCTATATTGATCTGCACAGCCTCAGTTCATGGTAGTGTGTAGGAAGGATTAGGAGACAGTGTGCTCTGAGAGCTGTCTATGATTGAAACCTTCTAAAAGCTGTTAGAAAAGCATTTTTGCATTTTGGGGCTCAAACTTTAGTTCATCGATTGTAGGAAACCCTCCTGAGCTCATATCATCAAGCGTTTTTGTTTTGTGTGGATTTTGAATGTTAATTTACAACATTGAGTGTGTTTCATGAAAGACAATGAAAGTGTGCTTTGTGGGAGGGCATATCTGTGGTGTAGGTAGATTTAAGTTGAAGAAATAGTGATTTCTTTGTTTTTGGGTATATTTTTGTTATATAAGTGATTGTGTTAATGTACACACAGTAATATTGTCAGTAATTGTTGACATTTTCTTGCTGATTGTGTGTTGTGTGGATCTGGTGCAGCAGTTCATCATTTCAGGTTCTTACATTACAATACGTGGCATATTACTGAACTTTTCAATTTGCTATGCATTACTCGCTCACCATTATAGACAAACTGTTCTGTGCGTGAGTGTGTGTGCAGTGCGTGACATTAAATAATACACCTTTTATTGTACCAACAGACTAGTGTAATTTCAGGCGCAGAAGTGTGAACCTGCTATTCACTGCAGCTGCCTGATTTTTACTGCGATTGTGGTATCTGTTCTTCGTTTGCTGCTTATACTGCCATACAAATCTGCAGTCAGTTCTCACCCCACCAGCAAAAGGAATTTTTACCACATTGGATTGTTTTGTGACCTCATCAGCACCACTGGTTACAGAAGTTGTTTTCATGCGTGACAGACTAGTCTATCGGTTGTTTTTGGCTTCACATCTAATGTCCCCCAATCATAAAGTGAGCGTATCAAAATCTAAATTTGGTTATAATATTGTTGTTGATCCCCAAAATGCTCATAAAGGACGTGCAAGCAAAACTGGTTCTCACCATGGCAATGCTGGCAGTAAGATAGTCTGTGGGCATGGTAGTACAGAATGCAGAAGTGAATTGCTGATATGAGGAAAGGTATTTCTCCTGCAGTGTTTTTACAGCCCAATCAGTAGCTTCTCTCAGAGTTGGAGGAGATGATGTTTTCCCAGCTGGTGGTGTTAGTGTTACTGGTGTTAGTGGTGGTGGTAGTATTAGTATTGGTGTATCAAGTTTGAATTCTGACCAGTGTACCGTATCCAAAATATTGAGTGTGAAGCAGTGCAAGTGAGTGGTAGCATAGATGATGTCATACTTCCCAGTAACATCCCAGTAACTGAACCTGAGGATTCTGATAATCATGTCAACGATAGCATACAATGTGATGTTCCATCCACCGTGGTAGTTAATGTCATGCATTTTCCATGCACTGATTCAGTGTGGTGAAAAAATATCAGGTGATGGTGGTGTAGATGATGAAGATGAGTATGATGATGGCGATGATGTTGCTGTTGTTGCAACATGCAATCCATGCTAGTATCCAAGCAGAAGATGGGGATGTGTGTGACGTTGATGAATAATATGATGATGATGTAATTGACCCCATCTAGGAACCAGAGATAAAGAAATTCAAAGTGGCTGCGTCTGAGTCTGTTTGCAGGAATCCCCGGTAAAACTTGTGATTTACCGGTTTAATTGATGATGATGACCCAGTAATAAATATGATAGGTAGTTGTGGTGGTCAGTTGCAGTTCAGGTGTGAAGTGCCTGAAACATCACGTGCCCCCTCACTTCAGTGCTTAAAATAATGAGCTTAAATAAGCCACATCATGGACATGTTAAAAGCAGAGCATCACAATCCCTTGTTTGGGATTTTTGTTCAAGATGCAAATGATGAGTCAGTTGCAATCTGCCAGGTTTGCCATGTGCGTGTCAGTCGAGGTAAAAGGAGCCATCTGGGCACAGGAGGACAGCATATGCATCTTAAGAATAGGCACTTGGCACTATGGACCCAGCACAAGCTGGCAGCTAATACCACATGGGCGTTCACCCTCATCACCGACAACCATAACGAGCAGGTTATCCCTTCCATGACTGTTAAGTCCAGTAGTAAATTAAACTTGTGCAGTACCGAGGTAATAACAGCAGAGGATTACTACAGGAATGATGAGGTGGAGGACCATAATGACTTTGAAATGTTGTCCAGTGCTGGTGAGAGTAGCAGTTTTGGTGGTGATGGTGAATGCACTATGTCTAGTGCAAGTGGTACATCAACCCGGTTGGCAAATCTGGCAAAGAACTGCATTTCTGGGTTTGGCATCATCACCTGTGCAACCGTCTTCATCAAATGTCCACCTCCACCCCTGCCAATGCCATTCATCACACAACACAACCATTTGTGATCAAACCCTGTGTAAAATGTTTAAGTCAGCCCGTTACAGAGTGTTTTGTGCATAAGCTGAAGTACCCCCCAATCATACAGTGTCACGTGAACTCATGCTGCTGTAGCGGAAATGCTGGCAATTGATCTTTGTCCTTCTTTGTGGAGAATTCTGGCTTCTGTGGTTTGCTGCACGGCCTGTCCAAATGGAAAGTCCTATCCAGGACATACTTTTCTACCTGAGCTGTCCCGAGTTATTCCACACTGTGTCCAACTCAGTAAGACATGCCCTTCAACATTCCTCCTCTCCATTCATCCATTTAAGTATGGATATGTGAACAAGTGGCAAAACAGCAGGGAGTTCATATCTGTATAACTGCACACTGGGTGCAGGTGGTGGGGTTGTTTGTGATATTGGTATTGTGAATAATCAGTGCAGTAAGGTGGATTGTCGCGTAGCAATCTTCCAGGAATTCAACAGCATGCAACGATTGCTATGCTAATGTGACCTGTTCACACACTGGTGAGAGCATGTTGGACGAGGTACTGACTGAAATTGACAAATAGCTAAACCCTCTGTCCCTGAGAGCTGGGTTCATAACAAGTGACAATGGGTCAAATGTGGTGAAATGCATCACGAATGGTGTTTTCTTGTGTTCCTTGCATGGCCCACTTTTTAAATCTTGTGGTGCAGGAGTTTCTGCAGCACCCTGATGTAAAGGAAATGCCAACCATTGCATGATGTATCTGCTCTCACTTTTCAAGATCTGGAAAGGCCTGTGACCAACTGCAGCAGTTGCAGATACAAAACAGCCTGCCTCAGCACCGCTTGAAGCTGGAAGTTGTCACCAATGGAACTCCACTTTATACATGGCAGAGAGGTTGTATGAATAATACAAAGCCATCTCAGAATATCTTGTGGACTTACACTAGCCGTGACAGTTCCTGGGCCTCCATGTCTATGACGACTGAACAGTGGCGCCTCATGGACTCTAATAACAATTTTGCGGTCTTTTGAACATGCCACACAGGCAGTGAGTGGCGAGTCTGCCTCCATTAGCCAATCAATTCCACTGCTGCGGGTGCTGAGGCAGACATTGGTGAATGTACAGCACGGCCTTAATGTTGCCGGAGATGGTGGTAGCAGTATGTTGCTGCAACACATGCTAAGAGTATTTGATCAGAATCGTCATGTTGTGAGCATTCATCGTGGTGACAACTTTGCCATGGCAACAATGCTGGACCCACGATACAGATGTGGAATTGAATCAGTACTGGAGGGAGGGCCTGAACAGGTAAAAATATCAGTGGTCAACTGGTGCACTTGGTTCAAGGGCACAGAAGTCACATGCCACGGTCAGCAAACCTCAGCAGCATAATCCAGCTGAAGGTGTACCTGTAGGACTATCAAGCATATCCTGCAAGGGAAGGCAACAGCAGTTCAAGGTGGTATGTCATCCAAAGTGGCTGGTGTCAACCCGCTTTGGGAGCTTTGTCCCAAGTGGGTATTTGTGAAATAAATGAATTGGGAGAATAGGATGATGCATCAACAACTGGTCTTAGTGCAGCTCAGAGAATGGTTGAGTCATATTTGTCTGAAAATAGGCATCTGACAATAACTGAAGATCCTCTTTTGTACTGGAGTGGAAAGGTCAGTGAATGGCCAGAACTGACTGCAGTGGCACTGAAGTACCTCACATGCCCACCCTCCAGTGTAAGTGTTGTGAGGGTATTCAGCTCAGCAGGTGCAATAGTCAGGATCGTCAGTCAAACCTGTCTCCTGCAAATGTTAGTTTGCTAACATTCATTAAAATGAATGAGAGGCACATTCCAGCACAGACTGCAACCTCAGTATTCGTACCTCTGCCTAGTTATGGTGGTTTTGGTAATGTGGAAATGGACCATCCTGGTGGCACTGGCTGCCTGAAATGGTCCACCACTGACATAGATGATGACACAATGGAGAAATAATTTCCAGTGGTCAGACTTCAGACATAGATGACTGTGAGGAAGCTTTCATTATGAGGATGATAATGTGGTTAATGTTGGCAGGTTTTAACTGAAATTGTTAAAAGGCAGCGTGCCACCCTGGAACACCACCACCACCACGGGACTGATGTTAGCCATTGCCACCACTGAGCATGAGTCTGTCCGCCCAGACCACCACCACCGGGACTGATGTTAGCCATTGCCACCACTGAGCATGAGTATGTCCACCCCGGACCACCACCACCAGGACTGATGTTAGCCACTGCCACCACTGAGCATGAGTCTGTCCACCCCTGGACAACCACCACCAGGACTGATGTTAGCCACTGCCACCACTGGGCATGAGTCAGTCCACCCCAGACCACCACTACCAAGACTGATGTTAGGCACTGCCATCACTGAGCATGAGTCTGTCTCCCCCCAGACCACCACCACCAGGACTGATGTTAGCCACTGCCACCACTGGGCATGAGTATATCCGGACCACCACATCAATCAGCCACAGACACAAAGCTTCTTAATATTTAAACCATAAAGTGAGTATGTGTACTCATGTTTGTTATGCTGCTTCACTTCCTTTAGTTTTATGTTTTGTTTTCTGTAGCTTTCAGAGCTGCAATGGTCAAACACATACGTACACTTATTTTGTTTTTCTTACAGGTTAACAAAAAGTCTCCATTGCTAAAACTCGGTGGGAATGGTACTGCAGCTGTACCGCATACAGAGAGAACCTATGGAATATCCATCTGAAATCAATTCTGGTAAGTATGAAGATTTTATTTAATCCGTTTCATTGTTTTGGAAAGACTGCAGCAAATATTGCACACAGGTTGGGTTAGTTGACAAGATGTGGGTTTGAATGTAACTTGACTTGAGATTGAGAACCAGGGAGGGACAAATAACAATTAAGTTATAAGAAGTCATTCATTTCTTTTTATTAAACTTCCAGGTGTTTTGTTGTTCTGTCAAAGTGGCCTTATCCAAAAAGTTCTTTAACATCAGGCACCCCTCCCGGGCTTGGCACACATGCAACATGCAGAAATGACCATCATTAACAACGGATTCCAGAAGGATGCAGATTAAATTTGTGAAGAAGTAACAAAATAAGAAACCATTACAGACAAACCTGCAATTATGCTTCCCTCCACCCACTAAAAAATACTTACCTTCATGTGCTTGAGAGTTATCCATTTCCAATTTCAACATAAAACATTTTCATTGAGCACTGGAATGTGCACACCAACCATTTCAGTGACTTGTGACACAGAACAATACCATGAGTAGATGTCCCTGTCAACCCCGCTCCTCACCTACAAAATACACAAACATATACAGGTATCTATATATATCTACTCACCAAGGCTTCTATTAGTGTACAGACAAAGAGCACCCTTCCATCCAGTTGAGATGATCACATTGCATTTGCTTGAATCGCCTCAAGAACACATTGGACCAGCAACAGTATGCTCATGGTCATCATTTTATTCTGGGGACTTTGTATGTGCTGAAACACTCCCATTTCACTGTGTTACCACTTGCCAATTTTCTGTATACAAGCAGGATGCATTTTGGGCATGCAGAAAAATCTGGGGACTCTAGCAACCACTGTGAGCATGACTGAATATGCCATTAATTCTGGGGCTTTATATGTGCTGAAACACTCTCATTTCACTGTGTTACCACTTGCCAATTTTCTGCACACAAGGAGGATGCATTTTGGGCATGCAGAGAAAATCTGGGGACTCTGTGTCATCACTGAGCACATGACTGGTCGCCATTAATTCTGGGGGACTTTGTATGTGCTGAAACACTCTCATTTCACTGTGTTACCCTTGTCAATTTTCTGCATACAAGGAGGATACACTTTGGACATGCAGAAAAATCTTGGGACTCTGTGCCACCACTGCGTGTGACAAGAGTGCTCCATTAATTCTGGGGACTTTGTATGTGCTGAAACACTCTCATTTCACTGTGTTATCACTTGTCAATTTTCTGCACTCCAGGAGGATGCATTTTGGGCATGCAGAAAAATCTGGGGACTCTGTGCCACCACTGCGAGAATGACTGAATCGCCATTAATTCTGGGGGACTTTGTATGTTCCAAAACACTCTCATTTCACTGTGTTACCACTTGTCAATTTTCTACACACAAGGAGGATGCATTTGGGCATGCAGAAAAATCTGGGGACTCTGTGCCACAACTGTGCAGCATGACTGAGTGTGCCATTAATTTGGGGACTTTGTATGTGCTGATTCCTGAAATCACTCCCATTTCACTGTGTTACCACTTGTCAATTTTCTGCACACAAGGTATGACTGAGGTCGCCATTAATTCTGGGGTTGCATTTTGTGTGTTGTGTGATTGTGAGCTCATGATGTCATACTGACATTATCAATTAAAGCGGTTTGGAAGAATGTCATGACAATTTTGATCTGTACTTTTTATGCTACTTTATAGCCACTAGTTACCTCCGAGTCAGGACTTGAATGATACGCTTCTTTTCACAATTTCTGTCTGCTTTATTTAGTTGATTACTTCCTTCATGTATGAAAAAAAATGAGCACGTCTTTCAGTATTGTTCTGACCAGGTTTGTATTTATTTGCAGCTGCTTTTCAATAAATATTGTTCTGTGGTGTCATTAAACACTGCCTGTTGCATAACTGTTAATTTACAATAGAAGTGATATACTGTATAACAACTAACTGATGTGATGGAGAAAAGCAGAGGAAAACAATGACTAAGACCTGGTCAGCACCAATTTGAAGGAATGCTCCTTTCATTATTTCACACATAAAAAAGGTAGTACAGCAGACTCAACTACTGGAAATTCTCATATCATTCCAGTCAGTATGTAAATAAAGGAAGTTGTAACATAGCATTAAAAATATAGGTCAGAGTTCTCAACAGATTGTTCGTTGCTGTTTACAGAGATTCACCGCGTTACATAGTTATGGTGATGCACATAAACTAATCTGTGGGTGCCTTACTCCCAGTGGAATATTTCTTGCTCCCTTAGTGCAATACATTTCTGAGAAAACCGCCTATAATTTCATTACAGTGTGTCATGTGAAAGAGAATTCTTGTTCAGAAAAGCAGCCCACATTCTGCCTTTTCTCAGCAATGTTAGGACGTGATGCCAAGGGAGCTCAGGTGCATGGAGAGGGTGGTGCTGGTGGCTGTGGTGGCGGTGGTGGTGGTGGTGGTGCAGCTCCTGTACTGGCCCTCCTCCTGCTGTGGCAGTGAGGCACAACTTCAACCCCAGCAGCACCCTCAGCCACTGCCACAGAAAGAGCCAGCAGGTGGATGCCTGGCCCCTTTCATGGCAACCCTGCCACTCTACCTTGTGGTGGTTCAACATGTGGGTGGTCAATCGTCCCCAAATGTGTCCCTGGGGCCATGGCACACCAGCACACTGCACCAATGGTACACCATGACTGTGCTGTCTCCTCCACAGAGTTAAAAAACACACTGGGGAGCTGCGGGGAACCAGATACAGTCCAAGCACCACCTATGTTTTCCTGGGGCACCTCCTGTGGCTGTGGAGGTGGTGGAGGGGTGCTGCTGGAGCCCTACAGCTGCTACTGGTGGTGGTGGTAGTGGCGGAGTAGGGTGGATGCAGGCGGCCAGCGGTGGCACTGGTGCTGCTTCTGCTGTTGATTCTACAGGAGGGAAGCAACACCCAAGAGTCAGGAGTGGTCCAGCAACACATGACCACCCTCACTTGTGTTCACTCCCACCTCTGACCATGCCCATGGGCCAGCGACTCTCCTTCTCCAGGGTCCATCCTTCCCACACAAGTACCTGACCCTGACTATAAAAAGTCCAACCACAGTTGATGCCTGCCTTCACCTGACAGCCACACTCACTTCACACTCCCAGACACACACACTGACACACACAGTCACATACAAACACAAAACAAAACAAAACTTAAAAAAATTCACTAACAAAAACAATCACAAAACACAATACAAAAACTAAATGAAGATATAGCTTTTAAAAAGCTGTTGTTTTCAGACACAAAGGCAATAAAGCACTTTCTGACAGTGACTCAAAACTGCTCTCCTCTACACAAAGCCTTCTCCCTCTCGACTGCAAAGTAGAAAGTGAAACTGCTTCTCTGACTCACTTCCTTCCTGTCTGGCTAAAGCATGTGACTTACAGTACTGTAAGCCATGTGATGTGTGGAGGCGGCCTATTTACTTGTCACTTCACCTACCGCATTAAGGCACAATGACAACGCGGAAGAATAATAAGAACACCTAAATGAGCACTTTGCAGTGGGCACTTCGCTGTGTTCGCCAACACGAGTGGCCACTTCCACGCTCACTTCACGAGCAGATTAAAAATTGCTGCATCTCTACTCCCAACACTTACATGGTGAGAAAAGTAATCAAGGACAGTACATGGATATCATCAGGAGGTGGCCTTCAGGAGGCAAGTGCAGACAGAGAGGTAGGTTAGGTGGGGACATGGGTACACCCAGGGGTGCGCATGCAGCTGTCAGGTTACTGTGGTATGGAGGCATCCCAGTATTGCAGCCCACACCTGTGCTCCACACTGCCATCTGCATATGTCCTGGTAGCCTCAATCTCCCTGCATGCAGTGAAATAGTGCTGCAATGCGTGCATGTATAGTGGGAGACTGGAGGCTACATGGTGAAGCATTTAGACACAGTTGCAATTAAAACTGATAAAGGTGTAAAGCTGTAAATAAGAGTGAAATAACCTACTACTGGTATGTACACCACAAAGTGGTTCTTGAAAGGATACAGATTGGGGATGGTTCAATTAAAGGAGTAGTCCACCCAGAATTTGCAAAAACTTATGTTATGCAGTGTTTGATTTGTATGTAAAGTCCTAGTGTGCCTTCCCTCTGTCTGCTATTAGGAGTTTTTCCTAAATTAGGTTGCTAGCTTTAGGGTAGTTTATGACCCCTGGGATCTCCATCACAAATAGGTTTATTGCCTTCTGCCTCCTGCAATGCACCCTGTCTCATGTGACCGTGATGTAGCCAGGCCCATAGATTTAGCATTTGTAGTGCTTTTAAAATCAGTTCACAACAAATAGCAGAGCTTTGTAACTGTTCTTATCCAGTGAGCACCAATGGCAACAGTTACAATTTAGTAGATGCCTGAGAGCTACCTAACTGGGGTTTCTGTAAGGAAACAGCTACTAAATAGCTCTAATTCACTATTTGTGTTTTTTGGGTGTGTCATGCCTAGCTAGCAGTAATATGTGCTTTCATTTTAAAATGTAATTTCATCAAACTACATACAACAATAAAAAGCACAGAAATTACCCCAGATCATCACTGCTATAATTAGTAAAGACTATAGCAGTTGTCTTACAGAAAACTCAGTCAGTTAGCTCAAGTATTTGCTAAACTGTAAATGTAGGTAGCAACATTCTTTCTTTTTAGAAAGAGAGACACACTAAAGCTTGTTTACAGGTGTGACCTGGGAGCACAAAGGAAGTTAAGTGATTTACTCCAGGGACACACGATACGCATGATGAGGCTGTGGGAATCAAACCCAGGACACCAGGTTTGCAGCTCAGAGCCTTGAACCACTGCACTATTCTGCCTCCCTCTATTCTAATAGGTAGAACTGTCAGTTAGTGCAGATTTTGCTCTGTGACATGATTTTTAATTTTTTGTTTGGTTACAAATGTGAAGTATCTTTTAATAAAGTATAAAAATATGTATAGTGCGAGTTATTTTTAGTTAGCAATTATTTGTTTTATTATTGGAAAAGTGGATACACTAAATGTGTAGTGCAAGGAACCATTGTAAAATGGAATCAAATGTGTAGCTGAAATAGTCACTGTCATCCATCCTATTGTTTTCTTTCTATACCACACACTGGAGAAAAAGTGACTTAAAAGTATTTTGCAGTTTCTAGGCTGCAGCTTCATACCATACACTTCATTTGTAAAACATACAAATCAAAACACTCTGCATAACATATGCTTTTTGCAAATTCTGAGTGGACTGTGGACTACTCCTTTAAAACTGCAAGCTCAGTAAAAATACACTCTGCAGCCTCTTGCTATACTGACCTATTTCAGCTGATGCAAAATACAGAATAAGGTGGTGGAGGCAAGGTTTGAGGGCAGATCTGAATAACATCATATACCCACCAGGAGGACTTTCCATCTCTTGGAATGTATTTGTGAAAATGTGACCAGGAGAGAATTTAAGCTAAGCCAATGCTGTTTAACAAGTGCTGTATGGGATACAGTTTCAGGCTTTTCCTTGTGAAGCTTAAGCTCTGATGGCCCCAGGCCACTCTGATAGTCAATTGTTCCAGCATGATAGATCCAACTCCTGTCCCTCCCACATGAATCAAAAAAAGTGGGGTGGATCTTTAGGAGCTTCTTGGGTGGAGGTGGGGGTGGATCTTACTCCCATCAAAAAATAATTCTGCCTCCACTACTCAGGTTCCAGGTCTTGTACCCCCACTTAAGAAAGACAATAGTTCACTGCAACCATTGACTAACACGGAGAGTGTATTTATTTGAGGGCAGAAAACATTTCATGGAGGAAGGTGAGGTGGAGGAGACTATGTACACCTTCAGTCAGTTCCACGGACAGAAAACATGACATCACTCCTTTCGTACATGCAAAACATTTGGAGGCTCTGCCTACTGCAGCCGTAAAAAGTGCTTTTTGGTTTCTGTTTTTTAGCAGATCTTTATTGATTTATTGTGTAATATCAGACATACAAGACATAAACCGGGCATAGCCGGATGTCACAATCAAAAACTGATTGTGCAACTATGTACAGCCTAACTATATACATACACAGCAAGTAAGACCAACCCCTGTAATGTAAAACCAATTCATGTAACATTCCAGTTAGAGAGACCCCTTCCTCGATTAGTCTTAATCCTCAGCTAGGGAGGAGAAGAAGAGAAGAAAAAAGAAAAAAAGGAAATCCCTAACACCAAAAGCATTACCCCACAATAATAGAGCAACTGGGCCCTAACCTGGGCAAACATTGCTTACAGAATGTAGCCTCTGCTGGCCCATGGAAAGAGAGAAAGTCCAACCCACCTATGCCTTAAGCAGACCCATCCTATATTTTATTACCTTTTACAAGTATTATCAAACCCAAAGACAAGTGTGACCAGTGAAATAAATCCATTTAAGACAGCAAAATCGAATCAAGCTGTACATTTCACAGAAAGAAAAATCATACACTAAGTACAATCTGACAGACAGGCGATTGTTTGGATATTACCAACTTTTAAAGAGTAAATTGCCTCAAGTGCCGACCATCTTTTATTATATAGCCCTTCCTAGCCTCGATAAGCAAATATCTCTTTATTCTTCCCAGGGCACCAATCAGGTCCCTCACCCAATGCTTGTAAGCATAAATATAATCATCTTTACAATGTTTCAATATAGCAGCTTTAACTATCACAGCCATCAAAGATAAATGATACTTGGGTGTAATCCCGATACCTGCTACATGTCCCCTAAAGTGCATATTTCTGGTACTATAAATTCTGAGTAATCCAATAGAGGTTCCATTTGCTGTTTAATTTTATCCCATAGGGGCACTATCCTGCTTTCTGTCTGAGGTGTCTATCACATAGTTTCACAGGGGTAAAGTACATACTGGAAATAATACAAAATTGCATAATCCGATACTTGGGTACAGATTTGTGAGACCTCCAAATGTTATCCCAGTCAAGACTCTGGGAGGCCAGTGTTCTATCCCAGTAAGGATCTTGATGGTAGAGTTTGGACTAACATATTCCAGAAGTACTTTATAGACTTTGGATAAAGAGTGAGAAGTAGGATCCACCTCCTTAAGATTGTCCCATGTAAAAGAGTGTTTCTGTGGGCTTCCTAATCCTCTCAAAACCCCTCCAACATTTCAGTAAGCTGTAACCTTTTAAAGAATGGCATTGTATCACATTTACTCGGTAGTACCACCTATTGTCTTGCACCACATCCCCAGGTTGGAGACCCAGGAGCTAAGCTGCCCACCGCGAGTAAGGATCCTGCCCCCAATTAAAAATTAGTATTGCCCAGCAGCGTTGATCTGAAGTCTTCCTTTGATCCCTCCTTTAACTAGGGGTAAGGAATGACCACCAGGCCATAGCTGATTTAACAATAGGACCCAATGATGCCTGTTTCAGGTATTTCTCTGGATTAGAGAAAATAAGCGTCTCAGGAGAGACCTAGGTCCTGAAAGGTTTGCTTCTCTATCGTAGCCAAATTGGAATATGATTCTCCTCGCCTATTATCTTAACCACTCACTATATGGCCCTAATTGTCCCACCACATAAGTGGAAATCATGCAACTTAATCCTCCCTATTAAATGGTAGACGCAAGACACTGTGCTTTCTCCTAGGAGGCCTGGAATTCCATAAGAAGTCCAATAACAGTTTCCTAATTTTAACAAACCAGATTTTAGGAATGTGGTATGGGGCTAAGTGAATTGGGTATAGTAACCTGGGTAGAAGGTTCATTTTAGTTAATCCCAGCCTAGCTGCAAAATTCAAGGAAGCTTAGTCCATCTAAGTACATCCCCTTTAATTGCCGTCGGGATCCCATCCATATTTGTTGCTGCACCGTCTGCCATATTAGCTGTGATCCATATACCTAAATATTTAAGCTTCTTGCATCCAGTGTACCTGTAAAGGTTCAAAATCTACACTATTAACATGTGGTGCCAACTAGGAGAATTTGTGTCTTGCTCAAGTTTAACTTGTAATTCAAGACCCTGGAATATTGTTCAATAATTTCAACTGTCCTCTTAAAACTTGAGGCCAGGTCTTGCAAATGCAACAAAATATCATCAGCAAAGACCTAAAATTTTAAGTCCCGCCCTGCAATCCTGAGCCCTTTGATACTGACATCATTATTAACTGCCCACAGGAGTGGTTCCAAATAAATATTAAAACAATATTGGGGACAGGAGGCACCTTGTCTGGACCCATTATCTAACCTAAGCTCCTGTGAAAGATACCCATTGCACAACACTCTAGCCATAGGGGCCCCATACACATTTTAATACCTCTAAGAAGGCTCTCCGAAAACCCATCCTCTCCATTGAAGTGAATATAAATGGGTGAGAGACCCTATCAAAGGCCTTCTCAGAGTCTAAAGAAATCAAGGCTATGGAAATTTGAGAGTCCGGTGCCTGACCAAGTATGAGATGGAGTTTCCTGAGAGCATCCTGTGCCCCCTACCAGGCATAAATCCCACCTGCTCAGGGCTAATTAAGGTTGCGGTAACATTCAGTATTCTATTAGCTATGATCCTCATAAAAATCTTAATGTCTTGGTCCATTAAAGCTATCAGCCAGTAGCTGTCAAGCAAATCCATCTACTTGCCTGGTTTTGGCACCAGGGAGATATATGCCTGGTAGAGGGGAGGATGGTAGACTCCTCCTCGTATGACTTAGCCAAAAAATCTTTAAGTAGAGGAAGTATAGTGGGAAGATGAGTTTGATAAACTAGCCGCCAACCCATCAGGCCCCAGCGTTTTGCCAGCAGGTAAAGAATGGATCACATCTATTACCTCAGATTCTCTGATGGGGCTGCCAGTGCTCCAACCTCATGGGATCTAAAACCGGTAGTGATTCCTCAAAAAGGACCTAATTGCTGTCTCCCGGCAAGGTGTTCTGCCCAGTATATGTCCCAATAGTAAGAGGCAAATGTATCCACCATTTGTTGAGGGTCTGTTATGCTTCCCTTCATACTGTATGGATGCAACTGTCTGAACCACTTCCACTCCTTAACCCGAGCTGCAAGAAGGTGACCAGGTACATCTCCCTGCAGTAAATATTTAGCTTGAATCTTTTCCAACCAAAATTCTACTTTACCATACATGATATCTGACAATTCTGATCTCAGGCTTTGAAACTCCACATCAATATCAACTGAGGTGCCTCCCTAGGAGCTTATGATTCTATAGACCCTAGAATAAACTCCTCTTTAGCACATCTCATTTTATTTCTTCTGCAGCAAGACCCTGGGCTTCACCTGCATATAACACCTACAGGTCGGCCATCCTAGTTGTTTATTCTGAAGTGTAGGCATTTGACTCCATAAGATCTCCAAGAGGGCAACCTCTAGTTTACCCTGGGCTGAGGAATCTGCCAACAATGTATCCTGCAGCCTACATCTATACATTCTGGGGAGCAGCACTAGGCATCCAGGTCAACTGAATTGGGGCACGATCCAAGAAGATTCTACCCTGGGTTACTACTTCCTAACTTCCCACAGTGCTACCCTGTTAACCAGAAAAAGTAAATTCTAGATTGAGTTTTGTGGGCCACCAGTAGAAGGTCATGGGTTTTGTCCCCTGTAGAGTAAGTTAAGAGTGGGTCCACCAGGGCAGAGACTTCCAGAAATCTATTCAGAGCTTCTGAGCTCTGGACAAAGGCCCTCCTGACAGGAGGTATCCCATCCTCCCTATTGTTACTACATAAGCTCCAGTCTCCTGCCAAAATAAGAGAGTGCGGAGATAATGCTGATATATCTTGCTCCACTGAAGCAAAAACTCAGGATTGGAAGGGTGGGACCATAAATAGAAGTGACTGTGAGCTCTCTACCCCTAGGGTGCCCATAAGGTAAATCCCTCTACTATCATCCCTAACAGTCACCTGTTCAATAGTATAAGGACATGTTTTCTATTAAGATCACCACACCCCTGAGGCCTTATCCTTACCCACACCATAAAGCTGTCCCACCCACAGTCACTTTAGGAAGCTCAGCTCCTCTGTCAAAAGATGGGTCTCCTGTAGCGCAACAATGTGAGCCCTATCTGTCCAATATGCCTTAGAATTACCAGTCTTTTCCATTGACCCCTGAGAGAATTTTAGTACCCAACATTGGAAAAGTTAAAAAATAAAGAAATCACACTTAGTCCTTGCCAGGTCTGCATCTTGCACTTTCACTGCTGTGGACTCTCTCGCTTTCCAACCCCTGTAAACCCCCACCCAAGCCCTGATCCATAGATCGTCCCTCCCAACAATCATTGATACATGGATGATTCCACCTGTGTGCCCTCCCTGGCCCTTCAAATTGCCTGTGGCATTCCTCAAGATTACACCCCACTCTAAAACAAATACAGCTGCAGCAGAAATGCTCCCTTATAGCCACGACCCCAACATTCTTTTAATTCTAATCCTCTAGGCCCCAGAGTGACCCTCTTCACCTACTCTAATAGGAGCACCCTTTAAAGAAGTTATAGGAGAGCCCTAACCTTCCATCCATACTGCAGCCCAGATTATCAATCCCCCATAGTACAAACACTAAAGTGCCAAAACCCAGGGAAGCACTGTCCTCTACCAAAACTGTAGAATTTCCCCACACCTAGATGAGCAGGGCTCCCACATCATCCTGAGTATCACCAGACCCCATTTCAAATCCCACATACAAATAATGGTAGTAAACCCCTATAATACCATGCAAATCCCACAGTATTAAGCAAAACACCATAACATGATACCCACACATAGGCCATATCCCACCACATTTTGGTGAAACAGAAACACATAGAGAATATCCTTTCCATTTGCCAAGTCCCAACTGAATAGATCATATCTATGTACAGTTCTCCAATGGGAGCTCAAGTCATCGATTTGAATAATCCTGAAAGCTCACACACAGCCCTCCATAGCATCACTCACAGTGAGAAACTTCTTCTTGCCCGATTGAAGTTGGACCATCAGTGTCGCAGGGTAGGCGAAACTTGATTCTGGCTAAATAAAGCTTCTTTTTTACGTCAGAATATTTTTTGCTTCTCTTTGAACTGATGGCATTTGATCCTGGAACAACCAAAGGGATGCACCATTCCATTGCAGATTTTATTTTTTTTAGCATTAGAAAGCACGTGGGATTTTTCTTTATAGTTCAGGAACTGCATTATAATAACACTTGGCCTTGCCCTGGCGGGCATTTCTTGTAAAGCTCTATGAGCCCTTTCCAGATTGTAGGCCTCGCTGAACGGTGTGGGGCCCAAGAGCTTGAGGAGGAGATCTTGAATAAAAGAGACACAGTCAGCCCCTTCAGCCCTCTCCAGTAATCCTGATAATATAAGACTGTTTCTCCTACTTCTAAATTCCTGATCCTCCATCCGCTCTTCAAGTTTTTAACTTGTCTGCGTACTGTGATCAACTCTTGATCAAGGGAAGAGGCTTTCCATTCCTGCGAGGAGACTCTGACTTCCATGTCCCCCATCCTCTGAGCCAGTGAGTGCAATGCTGGTTTCACAGTCTCGAAGTCCATGACCAGCCCCACTGCATTTGTTTAATTTCCATTATATCATCTGTAGTCATGTTAACACCCCTTCCACATAAGCCCTGATCTGTCTGTTAGGTCTGGCACCAGCAGTGGGGCTTTGGATGCTTTACTGATGGCGTGCATGCCGCCAAAGGCTCAAGAGCTTCCACCTCCATCCCGATGCTTCCGTTTGGCCTGTTGCCACCACCAAAGTGCAATTCAGGACAGGACCACCAGTTACACCCACTCTACTACTGCTACTTGTCGGTGCGATAACTTCACAAATACTTACGAACAAGAGAGGCGATCGCTTGTGCGGTAAGGGTCCGGTGAAAAAATTGGCTAATTTGTATAGTCTGGGCCTAGGAGCAGCACAGAAGACATCCTCTCATGCCACGCTAGTCATGTGATCCCTCGTAAAAGCAGTTTGTTTCAAGGAACCCCAACCTACTGTAATTATACTGCTAAATACAATAATGTGTTCCACTGCTCCAAGACACTGTAAGCACAGCAACAAGAAAAAAGTGCCATATTCTGAATAGCCATCTGTCTAATTTTTCCTATTTTTGTAATTTTTCTTACTTTTGCAGTAAATAGAAATTGCCATATTATTAGTGGAATATCTAATTCCAGGTTATATGGGTTATGCTCCATGAAACCACTAGCTAGGCAATGGAAGCTAACTGACTTCATGTCAGTGCTCCAGCACTTGTCTCTGTGGTTAATTAGAGCTTATCAACTGGGCTGGGAAAATCCTGTGTCCTGACTGGTGCAAACAATTCCAAAACCATGTGGTTCAGGAATAGAAACCTACAGTATGTATTTCCTCTTCTGGCAGCAGTACCCAACCATTTCAATATCAATGCCTGCCAGAGGGTTTTCAAAATGTTTCTGGCAGCAGTTGTATCCCTAATTTCGCTCACCCACCTACATACCCTATAATGAACTGTTCTGTGAACATTTGAAAATACAGTGCATGTTAAAAGCTGCATTTCTGCTCCAGTTGTGTACTAGACTTCCCACCTTCCCAGTTCTTGTCTCTCTTAGCTCCCGATGATTAGCTTCTCCTTGCAATGGCACCAGCATGAGCTGCCAGATGCAGCTCACACCTTCAAAGGCTGACAGTTCTACAGTTCACTCTACCTTTCAATTAAAAATAAATAAAATTAGTTTATTTGCAAAATGTAAATTTTTTTAATTGAGAACACATTTGATAAATGCAATATGACATTTCAGGGTCTGGGTTTCATTTTCAGATTTTTCCATGTTACATATATATATATATATATATATATATATATATATATATATACACACACACACACATATACATTTATAGTAGTGGTGTGCCCAAATAAAACTCCACCATGATACAGTACTTGACAACTTAGGTGAGTTTACAACTTAGTACAGCAGAATGGATGTATGTATGAATTAATGGATTAAACCATGGAATGCAAGTCCACAGAACTGATCAAAGAGCTGTAGAATGATTGCATTTATTGTGAATGTCTGTATTAAACTGCAGAATGGAATTCCACAGAATGTCATTCCACTGTTCATGTGTATCATTCCGCAGTTCAGTCTGGGAATTTCCTGCAATGTGGCAAAATTCATTAAGTCCACTTGGAGGATTTGGATTTTCCAAAGTTAGAATTTGGAAAATTTCACAAATGTGCAAAATTTCATGAAATGCCTACAAATTTGGAATTCACTATTTAGCCCAACACTAATTTACAGTGAAATACATAATAAATGCTTTTTGTACCAAAGAACTCAGTCTGAAAGGTAGCCTGGTGTAATGGCTACAGTTCAATCTTAAGAAACAGGAAACCTACAGTAAGTTCAAATTACACCATGGATGCTTATTCAATATATGACCATGAACAGGTCATTTAACCGCCCTATGCATTCTTTCACCCAGCTATAAAATAGATAAAACAAGGGCAATACTAGAAAAAAATATATTGCATGTGTAGGGTCTGCTAGATTTGGAATTTGTTAAGTGTTTGAGAACTATGTGGTACTCTGGTAGCATGCTTTTCTTTAATCACCTGTGAATTTTCAAGGTGGTAGCACTTTATTTTAAAGATGCCAATTTAGGCAATGTATTCTAGATAAGAGATGCCATGTCAGGCAGTTCATAGTTAGGACCCAACAGGGAGTTCCACTTTGGCTTCTGGTGGTTAGGCTTAATTCATGTGAGAGCTCTGATATGAAGACTAAAGAGATCCACTTTTCCATGAAGATAAAGTAAAGAAATGACTAATTTAGGCTGAACGAAATGTTAACTTTTCAAAGATTTACCACATGGGGTGCACTTAACTCTGTCTTTTTGTTGCCTGACACAAAGCCAGTAGCATCCCTCATGAGAAGTGTGATTTGAACCTTTGAAACAAGCAAAGGTAGAGTATGCTAGATTGTTTACTTTGACAGAAAGTCAGTATAATAAAGAGGCACCAAGATTCAAGAAGGAAGTGAAGGCTCTGCTAAAGGGAACAATACTGAGTAAAGTGAGGTGAGTCAGCAGCAAAATGGCAATAAAGTAGAGGAGGAGAGACAACCTTGCCAGAAAGGACAAGGGGAAGCACCATGGATCTCATCTCCGTGAGTAATAAGTTGATAATATCATTCCAAGGGTGATCTTGACGACAAAGTGGGAGCAGTATGCAGAACTTGTTCCTGTATAGATTAGGGCAAAAGTACTTTTCAGAATGACATCAACATTGGTGGAGAAATATAGGTTTCTAGTCTGCCACATACCTAGGTACTTGAAATGAGACTTCTTCAAGAAAAACACCATGAATAGCTGAAATCGGGATGGATCTGAGACTAGAGAACCATTCTTAGTGCTGAAATACATGGCAGCATTCTTTTGGTATTCATTGTAAGTTGGTTTGAGAAGAACCAACATTAGGGATCATCATACTGTAGAGATAGTTCCAGCTCAGCTAGTGAGGCATCAGTAGTGAAAGAACTTTATCATCAGCATCCGAATGTACATATGAGACAGAAGTAGTGGGACGGTCTTTGAAAAAATGATGTACAGAAACAAAGACATAGAAACATAGGATTTGATGACAGGTAAAGACCACTTGGCCCACCCAGCCTGCCCATTTTTCCTGCCTATCCTATCCTGTCACCACAGACCCTATTTGATATCCAGATCCCCTTGCTTCTCAAATTAAGATTCCCTTTGCCTATCCCATGCATGCTTGAAGTCCATCCAGTTTTCACCCTCACCACCTTCATTGGAAGACTGTTCCAAGTATCAACTACCTTTTAGTGAAGAAGTACTTTCACATCTCTCTAAATTTTCCCCATTCCAGCTTCATTGTATGTCCCTTGTTTTGTGCATTTTTGTTTCTGAAAAATACTCTCTCCTGCACCTCCTTTAATGTCGTGAGGTATTTGAAGGTCTCTAGCATGTCCTCACACACCCTTCTTTCTTCCAAGGTGTGGCATAGTTAGGTCCTTTTGTCTCTCCTTGTAGGGCTTTTCTGATGCAGCCTTTGCACCATTTAAAAAAATATACAGGAATAAGCAGCAACTGGGTGGTAGCAGTAAAACAAGTCAGGCAAAGAAATTTTGGCACAAATGCAAAGGTGCCCATGGCTACTTTCCCAGCGCTTCAGGTCTAACTCACTGACCTTTCTCAGTTCTCGCACCCAGTTGCTGCTTATTTCTGTGTTTTTTCTTCAGTTTCATAGCTAGCACCCGTTATCAGCTTTGCGCTCCCTTTTTGTGCTTTATTTTGCACCATTTTAGTTGCCCTCCTCTGGACAGCCTTCACCTAGCTATATCCTTTCTGAGATGTGGTCTTCAGAACTGGACACAGCAGTCTAAGTAGGGTCTCACCAGTGATCTATACAGTGGCAATATTATTTCCCTCTTTCTGTTGGTGATACCCCTCCCTATACACCCCACCATCCCATTGGCTCTACCCACTGCCACGTCAAACTGTCTCACCAATTTGAGGTCATCAGGTATGATTACCCCATGGAGTCTTTACTGTATGTTGACTGTCAATACCTCTTCTCCAATTTTGTACTGCATCTCTGGGTTTCTGTGCCTTTTCCACATTGAAATCCAGCTGCCATGCCCTTTGCCACTCCTTTAGTTTTCTCAGGTCTCTGCACATTTTTTCACCCTCTGGGGTGTCTTCCCTTACTGCATTTTAGTGTAATCTTCAAATAGGCATACTTTCCCTTGCAATTCATCTGCAATGTCACTTATAAAGATGATAAAACGCATGGTCCCAGTACAGAGCCCTGAGGAACCCCAGTAGTCACCATCCTTTCTCTGGAGTGAACTCCATTTACAACCACCCTCTGTCACAAATCCATTAACCAATTTCTACACAGTTTACTATTTCAGAACCCATTCCAAAGCTGCCCAGTTTTCTTGTGAGTCTCCTACATGGTACAGGCTGAATACCTTATTAAAATCTAAGTAGGCATGTCCACTCCCCCATCTATTTCCCTGGTCACCCAAAGAGATATATCAGATTAGTCTGACATGACACCCTCACCATCCAACCCCCCATTATACATGCTGTCTTAGGCCTGTGACCTACTGGATTCAAGGTACTCCACAATTTTATCCTTTAACAGTGACTCCATTTACTTCCCCACTACTAATGTCAGCCTAACCAGCCTATAGTTGCCAGCCTCCTATCTACTACAGCTTTTATGAAGCAGGACAACATCTGCCCACCTTCAGTCCTCCAGAATCACTCCTGTTTCTAGTGAATTGTTGAATAGGGCTGCCAGAGGTGCAGCTAAAACCTCCCTGAACTCCTTCAGTACCCTTGAGTGTACCTCATCTGGTCACCACTTTCAATTTGTGAGTCCCTTCAGGACTCTCTCTCTGTAAATGGACATGTGTCTACCCCCGCCCGTGCTCCTGCTGCTTTTTTTTGAGGCATATCCTTTCCCCTTCCTCTGTGAAGACTGAAAAGTATTTGATCAGGATATCTGCTTTTTCATATCCCCTCTGCACAGTCCCCATCTGCTCTTTTGAGCCTCACAATCCATCTCCTTGTCTTCCACTTTTCACTTATATACCTACAAAGAAACATACAATTTGCCAGCAGATGACCGCTTGGTCATAGAAACATAGAAACATAGAATTTGACGGCAGATAAGGACCACTTGGCCCACCTAGTCCGCCCATTTTCTACCTAACAGATAAGCTGCAGATCCTAGTTAACCAACAGCTTACTTTCTCCTACCCCCTACTAGGACTGCCTTATGCCTGTCCCATGCATTCTTGAAGTCCCCACTGTTCTTGACTCCACGACCTCCTCAGGAGTCTGTTCCATCATCCACAACCCTCTCAGTGAAAAAATACTTCCTCACATTACCTCTGAGCCCGTCTCCCTCTATCTTCAAATTGTGCCCCCCTTGTTCTTGCACATCTCTTTTACTGGAAGATGCTACCCTCTTGGACTTTGTTAATTCCCTTAAGGTACTTGAACGTTTCTATCATGTCCCTCTCTCCTTCTTTCCTCAAGGGTATACATATTAAGCTCCTGTAGTCTTTCTTCATATGTCTTCTGGTGCAGACCCTGCACCATTTTGAGTCTACCCTCCTCTGAACAGCCTCCCTCTGTCTATGTCTTTCGGAGATGGGGTCTCCAGAACTGCACACAGTACTCCAGATGGGGTCTCACCAACTGTCTGTACAGAGGGATAACAACTTCTTGTTTTCTACTATTGATGCCTCTTCCTATGCATCCCAGTATCCCCCAGCCTTCCACTGCCTTCTCACATTGCTTGCCCACCTTTAGATCATCTGATATAATTACCCCAGGTCTCTTTCTATTTTTACTGTTGTCAGTATCTCACCCCCATTGTGTATGCTTCTCCTGGTTTTTGTTTCCATGTGCATTACCTTGCACTTCTTGCATTGAATCTGAGCTGCCATACATTTGACCATTCCTCCAACCTTGCCAAGTCCCTTCTCATCCTTTCCACTCCATCTTGTGTATCAACCCTGTTACAGATCTTGTGTCATCTGCAAAGAGACATACTTTTCCTTCCAGTTCCTGCAATGTCACTTATAAAGACATTAAAGGACGGTCCCAGTACTGAACCCTGCGGTACCTGCTAGTAACCCTCCTTTCTTCACTGTGTACTCCATTTATTACTACCCTTTGCATCCTGTTGTCTAGCCATTTTTTATCCAGGCTACCACCTGTGGGACCCACTCGAAGGCTGGCTATCTTGTGTATTAATCTTTTGTGTGGGACTGTATCAAATGCCTTGCTAAAATCTAGGTAGGCCATGTCCACAGCCCTCCCTGGTCTACTACTTTGGTCACCCAGTCAAAGAAATCTATTAGATTCGTCTGACATGACCTTCCCATCATGAATCCATGCTGCCTTGGGTCCTATGCCCCACTGGCCTCTAGGTACTCAACAATTCTTTCCTTCAGAAGTGTTCCATCATTTTCCTACCACTGAGGTCAAACTAACTGGTCTGTAGTTTCCTGCCTCTGTCCTGCTCCCACTTTTGTGAAAGAGGAATCACATCTGCCCTCCTCCAGTCCTTGGGTATCACCCCATCCTCCCATGATTTGTTAAAGAGAGTAGTCAGTGGTGTCACTAGTTCTACCCTTAGTTCTTTTAGAATTCTTGGGTGAATCCCATCAGGCCCCATTGCTTTGTCCACCTTCAATTTTATTAGTTCTTTCAGAACCCTTTCTTCAGTAAATGGACTGGTATTGACCCCTGTCTTCAGAGTGTTTCTCTTGTTTGGTTTAGGTAACTCCCTCCTCTTCCTTTGTGAATACTGAGCAGAAATATTCATTCAGTATCCCTGCTTTTTCACTGTCACCCTCTACCCACATTCCCTCCCTTTATTAAGCTTCAGTATCCCTCCTTTGGTCTTTCTTCACTCCTAATGTACCTATAAAGGTCTTATCCCTTTCTTAACAGAATTGGCTATCCTTTCCTCGGTTTGGGCCTTTGCTATTCTGACTGCCTTCCAGCCTCTTTCTGCTTTAACTGATAAAGTTATCTGTCCTGCTCTTCTGTGTTTCCTTTGTTTCATGATGCTATCCTTTTCTCCTTAACCTTCCCTGCCACCTCTTTGAGAACCATAGCATTTTTTTCCTTCATTGTGTATTATTGATTTGCTTTACACAAAGGCTGGTCCACTTAGTCTGCCCATTTTCCCACCTACAATATCACCATAAATTCTGCTTGATCTCTGGCCCATTTCCCTTCACTCTTCCTCTCCCAAGATTCCCTTATGCCTATCCCATGCATTCTTGAACCCCACCACTGTTTTCCCCAATCACTTCTGCTGAAAGGCTATTCCTGGAATCCACCACTCTTTCTGTGAAAAAGTGCTTCCTCACATCTCTCCTCAATCTACCCCTTTAGCTTGATAGCATGTCCCTTTATTCTTGAGCACCTTTTTAAATACTTCTTCCTGTACCTGATTTGCCCCATAGGTATCTAAAGGAAAATTACACCTCATATCATTTAACATTTTATTTGATTCCATGCGAACAGACAACTCCTTTCTTGTAGATGTTAGGGCTATATGTGTTAGCCTTAGTTTGTTTTCATAGCTCATGGTAGCCCTGTGATTGCCCTGGGGTTTCCATTTCACAGTTGTTGACATCTCATTGTCCATGAGAACTGCATTAGCATATAAGAACATGATGTCAAATCAACCATTTATATCATGTATCTCTATGTTGAAAGAACAAATACCTTGCAAAACTCTCTGGAACTCATAAACTGAATGAAGTTTAAAGGGGAAAACCTGCATTATAGCTCAAATAGTTTGCAAAGTTAACTGAAGGCAAATGTGGCATTTCACACTTTCTTTTAGCTTGTTTCTTCAAAGACTAATTAAGCAGGCAGGCATACTGGGAGTTTAATGGGTGATTCAGCATCATGTTCTCATATGCTAATGTAGCTCTCAGGAACAATGAGATTTCAACAACCATGAAATGGAGTCTCCCAGGACAGTAACAGGGCCTAGTATAGACTACGAAACTAACTAATGCAGTTGCATATTCAACAGCTACATGAAAGGAGTTGTCTGTTGACATGGAAACAATCTCTATCATATCATCACTCTCCTCCTTTCTTCCAGGGTGTACATATTTAGGTCCCTCAATCTATCCTCATAGGACCTCTGATTCAAACCCTGCACCATTTTAGTTACCCTCCTCTGGAACACCACAACTCTGTCTATGTCCTTCTAGAGATGTGGTCTCCAGAACAGGACACAGTACTCTAGGTGGGTCTTACCAGTGATCTATTCAAAGGTAACATCACTCCCCCTTTCTGCTGGTGATACCTCCCTATGCATCCCAGCATCCCACTAGTCCTCCCAACTGCCTTGTCACACTGTCTGACCCAAAAGTCTTGTTCCTTTAGTAACCCCTTGAGCTGTTATTTCCTCAGTTTGTGCCTTTGCACTCCTCGATAAAACAGTAGTCCCAAGATGGAGTCTTGGGTCACACTAGAGTTGATTGGGAGAGGCAATAAGGTGTCTTTTCCTGAGCACCTTTTGCCATCCAGTGAGATAGGAATGGAACTGCCTAACCATGGCACTAAAAGCTTAGCTCCACCTAACATTTGCAGAAGGATTTGGTAGCTTTATTTATAAATGATAGGTTGAATAGTAGGCAAATTCCAATAGACTTGAATATTAATAATGACCTTGAAGTTATCCTAGTACAGATAAATTTTGATAAAGTATTAACAACAGGGTTATGTTATAGATCACCAAACTTGGACAATAATAAAAACAATATATTCCTTCAAATTATTGAAAATATGGAGGTTATGGAGGGTTATGAAAACTTTATTTTAATGGGGATTTAAATTTTCCAAATATTTGTTTGCCTATACTTATAGGAAAACAAACTTAGAGAAAAATTCATAGATTTAACCCTCTTACATAACCTAGATCAACTTGTCACGGAACCAACTAGGAAAGAAAACATTCTTGACTTAATCCTTACAAACATCACCAGTATAGTGGAATTACCAAAATGATTGAACCATTGGGGATAGTGATCATAATATGGTCTATTGGTGTATCAAAAACTTCACTTTTACAAATTGTTGTACTACTAAGATTAAGCATTTTTATAGAGCCAATTAAGGAGCAATAAAACATTATTCTCAAAATTGGAACTGGAAGAAAGAATTATTAAATAAAATAGTGAGCAGATGTGGATAGCTATAAAACAAAACTGAATATTGTATTAAGACCTGGGTTCCAGAATTTGCAAAATACACCAAAACAAAAATAGGGTTCACCCATGGCTAAATGGAACATTAAAAAGATTAATAAGGAAAAGAAAACGCATATAATAAGTTTAAGAAAATCCTACAAATGACAAAAGCATAAATTTACAGAAATATCAAACCTTTGCAAAAAAATGATTAGAAGTGCTAAGAAAAATTCAAATTAAAATTAGCAATTGTAACAAAGGATAATAAAAGAAATTTTATAATTATGTTGGCTCAATGAGGGGTAATCAACCAATCATTGACCCATTAATAAAAGATAACAGAATACTTGTAAATGAAACTGAAATGGCCCAAGAATTTAATGAGTATTTTCTTAACGCTTTTAAGAGTAAAATGTATTTAATTTGGACAATATTAGAAATAAATAAGAAGTTTCCTTGATTACTACTGAAGAAGTTAAAATGGCAATTCATGCCACTAAAGTTAATTCAACAGCTGGCCCAGATGGAATTCCTACTAAGTTTATTAAAGAATTTACCTCTGAACTAGTGGATTTACTCACTTTATTATTTAATGTATCTCTTGATGAAGGCTATACTCTAAGAGAATGGACACTAGCTACTGTGGTTCCTATACATAAAAGGGAAATAAACAACTTGCTACAAATTATAGACCAATTAGTCTAACATTGTGTATAGGAAAATTAATGGAGAGAATCTTAAACGAAAACATTCTAGACCATTTGCAAAAATACATTTTTGTGATGTAAGTCAGTATGGTTTTGTATGAGGTAGATCATGTCAACTTAACCTTGTCCATTTTTGAGCCAGTGAGTGTAGCACTTGATCAGGGCTTTCCAGTGGATGTCATCTTTTGGATTTTGAAAAGGCTTTTGATTCTGTGTCTCGTGGTATACTGATTAAAGAACTAGTTCAATTTGGTTTCAATACAAATATAGTAAATTGGTTATATTCCTAGCTTAATAATAGAAAACAATGGGTTTGTATTAAAGGATATTTTTCTTAATGGGGAGAAATAAGTAGTGGAGTTCCTCAGGCTCTGTGCTGGGCCCTTTGCTATTTAATCTACTAATTGCAAATATGCAGACTTCAAAGGAAGTTTGGTTACGTAAATATGCTGATGACAGTAAACTTGATTGCATTGTTGATAATCATGTGTCGGTTAGTATTTTACAGGCAAATGTTGATAGACTAGTTAAATGGTGCACTGAAAATAAAATGACCTTTAACCCTATAAAGTGTAAAGTAATGCTGGGGAAAAATAACATGCTTGCAACTTATAGGATTAATAGCCATAATTTAGAATCTATTACATCAGAAAAGATCTGGGAATCACAATAACACAAGATCTAAAATTTGCTTCACACAATAATAATATTATAAAAATGCCACGGTACTCTGTCCTGCATTTTAAACATATGGGGCCAGATAGTCTAAACTTTGCGCCAGGCAAAACCGATTGTGCAGGTTTAGCGCGATTAGCTGGTCTGCTGTATTCAAAAGACCAAATAGCACGGGCAAACTGCATTAGCGCTGGGCAAAACTATAATGTATGCAAGGCAAACTGACATGAATACAGGCGCAATGCTATATTCAGTGACTAGCGGCTGAGCTAAGTGGTTTTGTGCGACTTAGCGCGACACTTAGCTGAGTGCAAATTACCACCCAGGAAAAGCTTATCTTAACCCTGGGCAATCAGCTTTTGCACAACACTTTGTCTTTGCACTGTGTTTGGTGTGGGTTTTGAAAGGACCCTAACAAATAATATGACACATAGGTAAAGCCAAACACAGAGGAAGCATGCTGCTAACGGTGGCATCACAATGATGTCATCATCTGCCACCAGTCCCAGCCATGCTAGGCAGTAAGTGGTGACCCTGCCGCCAGTGGACAGCATGGCAGTGTGTGGCCACAGCACACACCTGCAGACCACATCTGTGGACACAACAGATGCCAGCACATACATGCAGCACTGTGGGCATGGAGGATGTTGAGGGAGCGTATGGGTGGCGAGGCTGTGCCACAGACTATGTGTGGCCACAAGGCTGGGACACATCATGCAGTGCACATGGGCCAGTATTGGGAATACCCAACACTAGTGTGCCTTTGATAATATATGCCCCCACCCGCCACATACTGCACAGCTGTACAACTGCCACAGCACACAAAGATAGAAATGTACATGTTACTGTGAGCATCCCACGCCACAGGTACAGCATCTGTGGGTCACACAACAGTGTAACAGTAATGTCCACTGTCAGTAAAGACCTGCAGGTTGGGTCTGTCACTGTGTACAGTGCAGTCATCATCACTGCCCTACACACCATAGGCAGTGCTGTGTCCCTCACACCACTGGCCCCTTGCTACTGTAGTGTCTGCTGTGCACTGTAACATGCCCTACAGTGTGACAGTTGCATGCAGCACCACCACCACCTATGCTGTCATGTCCCTGGGGTATAATATGCTATGCTATGCTGTACTGTTTACATGTAGCCTGCAGCTATCATCGCACTGCCAGACTGACCTACAGGTGGAGCTGCGGTTGGACCTGGTCAGCCCTGTACTTCCAGACTGACCTACAGGTGGCTCTGTGGGACCCTGCAGTAACGCTGGGAAAACTGCATGCAAATCAGAGTATAATTAGATACTAATCCGTTGTTTGCCCAGAGACTACCTAAGTAGACTCATTTGCATGGCACTTTTGAATATGGCACATTTTAGCTCTGGCCAAACGTGTTTGCACTGGGCTAACTGCTTAGCTCCGCTAATGCCGCGCTAATGTGTTAATGCGACACTAACGGTATGGGGAATAATTACAGTTTTGATCACTGTTCTTCACATCTGCTGCTTCCTGCAGCTGTACTGAGTCCATGCATTTGCTGACACACACATTGGCCATGTAGTTCGCCTGTACCTGCCTCACATGCTGTGCACTGTGTTGTTGTTGTGGGTTGCACTTCCTGGTTGCTTTATTCAGTGCTGTCTTATTCCCAGGCTATTTTTGCCCTGCACTCCAGACCAGTTTGCCCGGCTTCCTTAGACTGCAATATATTTAGCAGGATTAGCACCGGCTATTTCCATTTCAATATAGCTTGCTCTGTGCTCCAGGCTAAGTTTGCCCACCGGCAGTGCTAATTTAGCCCCTGGGCAAAGTTTTGAATATCTGGCCCATAAAGAGTAAAGAACCTGAAGTATTAATCCCTTTATATTCAAGTCTAGTAAGATCGCAAATAGATTACTGTACTCCCTTTGTGCACAAACATCAGTAGGGGAATTGCCTCAGTGGAAAAGATACAAAGGCAAATTACAAAAAAGATCAGAGGTTTAAAAGAACAAGATTATATTTCAAGGTTGAAATCTCTGGGTCTCTTTTCATTAGAATATAGGGTATTTAGAGGAGACGTGTCTAGCATATAGATCTATTTATGATCAAGCCTTATGTGAGACCCTTTGTCTTCAGAGATCTGAAATAGGGTATGATATAAGATCGCATAATTTGAAGTTTAGAACGGAAATAAATAATACATCTAAGAGAAAAACTTTTTAGCACAGAGAATACCTCCTTATGGAACTCTTTGCCAACAGAAATTGTTGCCAGTAAAGATTTTGAACAATTTAAATCTGAATTGGATAAATATATGGGTAAGAAGAAATTTAAATTTTGCCAATAGGCAACAAGTTCATAATGGGAACTCACCCCGAACTCGTAATGCACCTATGAACCTATGAACCTATGGTATCAAATGCCTTTGCAAGGCCTATGAATATAGCAGATGTGACTTTTTTTCGAATTCTATTTATGCTCCACTCACCTCTGAACTCTCTCCAACTACCTCCTGATCACAGCCTCTACCATCCCACATAGCTTGGGAATCACAGGCTCCTCTCCGGCTCCGGCATCCCCGGGTCTACCCTTCGTGGAAGGGCAGCCCCGCCCAGGCGCTCTTTCTCATAGTGTTGAGACATGGGGCTGGAGAAGAGAGGATAGCCTGAGGACCGAGCCCGTGATTGGGAGTGTGGTCTGTGAGGAGATGCTTTGCCTATCAGAGGTGGTTTTTTTTTCCTTTTTGTACTCGTCCTACGTCCCTGTGGAGCCCGGCTACCTAGGCAATGCATGCTGTGGCTCCACCTCCCTGGTATACACCAGCAATGCTACATTTGCAACCCCAGCCTCTGCCAGAGGTGATAATTGAGCTTGAATCACTTATCTCATCTTCCCGGAAGAGAGAGCAGTCCTCTGGATGCTCAATCTCTTCCTCCCCTGCTGACCCCCAGCCACCTGGGGCCATTCCCAAACCGGTTGCCAGCATGACTCGAGGTGTGACATCCAGTGCCTCAAGCCTCCGCGCCACCAGGCCAGCATAGTAGATGTGACTTAGGATCACAATCCATCCTTGGATCACCATCACCTCCAGTTCCTCTCTGTGCTTCCATGTGCCATCACATGCCAGAGCAAAAGTGCTTGATATATTTTAGTGCCAGTAACATTGGACGTAGGAGAAGGAAACTAGTCAAACAGCACTGCAACCAATAAATATACAATGGAACAAGCCAGGGTACAACTGAGTCCTTGCAGTTAATGACATGTCACAAAATACTGTATGACAAAGGGGCTAATTGCCATTAAATTATATTGTTCTCGTAGCATACTATGGCATTTTGCAATAATACTACAAGGCACTGCAGTGCATCCTAGTTAGCTCTGTTGTGGCTGCACAGCATTGAAAAGTAATGGTCACTTATCCAGAGTCAGCTACCCATTTCTGACATGGGTCAGAGGCTTTGGCATATACATACTAGGTGATCAGGCATGGAGCAGATTTAGGTTTAGATATAATTGCCTTCTCTATATTATGCTCTGTTACATGTACAAAGAGAGATATGCAAACAGCCTCAGGGTATATGGGATTCATGCTCCATGCATGGTGCCCACAACTGCAGAATGGCTAGCTCTTAAGGAGACAGCATAAACTCACATGCCCTTGAAAGCCAAGTACAGGCTAGGGACTGTGAGCCTGTGGACAGATAGTCTTATAACACACAAACCACTAAAATCCAAACACGGTTACAGTAAAATACCTAAGGATGTGTCCTGGACTTCTGATGAATGTATTCCTGGCTGAGATAGAGATGAAGGTGAAGGGACAGACAGATTAATAGATACATAGATGTATATGTACCTGTCTATTTATCTGTCAGGCCCTCTAACTTCTCCCAAGATTGTTCAGTTGCAACCGCTCATAGTTAATCTCAAGCCTGAAATGCTGGTAATCTCATAGTCTTGCCTCTCCCTCAAGATTCCTGATAAGTTGCCATCCCCAAGTACTCAATCATCCAGCAGCAGCACACTGAGAGGGTAGAGGAGCTACAATTTACCTCTCCTCTAGTACCCAGTTCAACTTTGTGCTTTCCATCACCTCCCTCTGCTATGAGTTGCTCCTCCTCAAGCTATCCCTACCATTCACTGTGCCTAAATTTATGGCTGGTGCCTACTACTGTTCTGGTATGTCCACACCTTAGTCACTGAACTGATTACTGCCATCACCTCCCATGCCTTCCTGTGAGCTGTTCATCCTTGGTGATTTTAGCTTCAATTTAAGGGGCTGTGCCCACCTGGAGCCATGACACTTTGTGTCCATGGTAAACCTCCTGGAGTACCATCTCATTGGCTGTATAGCAATATATTCAGCACCCCACTAGGTGCCACATCACTTCTGCCCATGCCTGCCACCTCCCCAACTACGACTATGGCACCTCATGCCAATTCCACCCTTGGACCCCATTTTCAGAGCCCCTCCCATGTCACCACATTGTACTTAGATCACCTCATAGCTGGTCTAAGTCCTTGCTGCTGTGCCCACAGTGGGGCTTTGTGAATTCAAGAAAAGGGGTTGGTGCAGCCCCACCATGGCACAAAACCCTCATGTGACCTTGGGCACTTTGCTGACTGCCATAAAGAGTGGCACAGAGCCACTTTGGTGCAGCTGCTTCCCATTCTGGCACCAGACCACATTTGTGAATTGGGGAAGTTGTATCTTTTGATGCAGTGCCACTTGCATCCTTTATGCTTGATGAAGGCACCTTGCATTATTCTTTGGGCTTGTGAATCCAGCCCCAGGTCTGCTTTCCTTCAGGGACTAAAATACAGTTGTCTGTGACTGTAATTTAGCCTAAAGAGGACAGCAAGACCAGCAAACAAAAGATCAGAGCGTATATAAACTCTAGCATACACTGCAACTTATTGAATCTCCCACTGCTTCTTACTGCTTTGATGTCAGCTGCAGGAGATTCTGGGATTTGTAGTAACAGAAGATGTCAACCTACAACTAAGCAAAATTAGTCTGAGAGAATCTACTATACTACAGAAAACAGTAAGTAAACCAAAATAAGTTTATACACAAAGTACACATTGGGACCAGACCCACATTTGAGTGCGTGGGGCCCTTTGTCCTGACTTCCTTTCAAGAGTGGGAGAGGTGGTCATACAGGTGGTATATCCTTTTGACTAAAGGCCAATGGAACACAGACTTTGGATTTCTGCTCCAGGACCAAGCAGTCAGCTGTTGTTTTCTTTGTGCCTTATGCCACGGTGTCAAAGGGTTAGGACATTTGGGCCATCTGGGGCTCCCTGCTGCCCCACTACAGCAATTCCTGTAACTACAACCAGATGCCTCTACAAAGTTAACTCTTACTTAAAAGTGCAGCAAGGAATGAAAACTGAAGTATCTATGTCTGCTCACAAAATGTGACACTGATTGAGCAGATGGAGACTGTAGGTCTCCCTTCATACAAGGAAGACCCACAATGACTGTACACAGCATGAGAGTGTGCTGTCAAGGAAGTAGGTTTACTATAGTGATGAAACTTAAAACATTCCATTTTGGCTCCAATAAGTCTGTTATCTAACAGTGCTGTGACAGTGACACAGCTCGCTGAATATTTTTGTTTTGCAGAATTAAATGGGTGAAACGTAAATTTTAAGCACACACGGTGGAATGAAGACTACTCAAAACCCTGCTTATTTATGGTATGTTGCGGCAGCAGTGTCACTTTAAAAGAGGGGGTTCTATTGTGAACATTCATTTGAGCCTGCCAGTATTACCTGGCAGGAAGACCCAGTACATCACAGAATTGCTCACAAAATAATATTTCATAAGATTTATAACCTCAGAACAACCACAGTAGACTAAGAAATGAATGTGTTGTTAACTTTAGTTCAAGTTCGTGTATTTCACAATACAGTCTGAAATCTCATGCAATGAGGCAAAAAGTAACAGGACACTTTCGGAGAATTCTGAATTTGTCAGAGTTAAAATTTCAGAAGCGATTATAGAATCCACAAAATTTCAAGAACTTTTCAAAAATTGGAATTCATAGTTTCCAGTCAAAGTTAAATAGTCATAAAAAGGGTTTACAACATTTTGAGTTCTCCAGTCACAAAAATGAGCATTTTCATGTTTAAAACTATAGACATTTATAAAAAAGTGTTTCTCAACACTTTGGCCCAGATATTCAAAGGTTTCGCATGGCACAACAGTGTTACACCATGCACAACCCACTGATGCACACACGTCGCGATATTCAAAAAGGAAAAGTCGCCGCTACAAATCCCGATCTTGCCGGGCGCATCAGTAATGCAGACACAGGTGGGGGTGCATGCCCATGCATAACCTGCACAGCCCGATATTCAGCCCGGATGTGCAGAGTCATGCATGCGCAACCCCTACCCGCGCCTGCACAAAGTTGCCAAAAAAAAAAAAAGGAATGTGATGGACATCCACAGGTGAGCTGCCACATTGCAGGGTGCAACACGGCAGCTGCCACCTGTGAGTGGCCACCAGTTCCTGACACACCTGGCGGTGCCCCCATGCCCCATCACGGGCACCCTGGGCGAAATCCCCCATCCAATATCCCTGGTGGTCAGTGGACCTCTATGTGCCTGATCGCGGGCATCGGTATAATCACCCCATGTCCAATATCCCTGGTGGTCCAGTGGACCGATCGCCACCGATCACGGGCATCTGTAACACATAACATACCTCTACACCCGTGGTCTAGTGTACCCCTCCACCCGCCCACTGAGCCCCACCACCCTCCCCAGTTGATGGTGGCAGCACCCACCCGCCTGCCGCCCCTGCCCACCGACTGGCAGCTCAGTAGGGCTGCATGCCCATTGGCTCACAGCTGAGCCAATGGGCGTACAGCCCATACTATACTCAGTCCAGATATGTGATGATTCATTCATTATCTGGACTGAGTAGTATGAGGGGTTGCACACCCATTGGCTCATGCTGTGAACCAATGGGCGTGCAGCCCTACCAAGCTGTCAGTCGGCAGGCGTGTGAGGTGGCAGGCAGGTGGGTGCTGCCACCACCAGCTGATGGGGGGCAGAGTGGTGGCCCAGTGGTGAGTGGGAAGGGGGGGTATACTTAGACCACCAGGGTAGTAGGGTATGTTATGTGTTACAGATGCCCGCGATCGGACGGCGATTGGTCCACTGGACCACCAGGGATATTGGATGTGGGGGTACTATACCAATGCCCGCGATCAGGCAAATAGATGTCCACAGGACCACCAGGATATTGACAGGGTTTTTTTCTTTACACAATGCCCGCGATCAGGCTGTAGGGCGTCGGTCCCCGATGGCTGCTGCCTGGCAGGCGCCAGGCGCAAGTTGTCGGGGATCGGGACACCTGCATGCTAATGGCATGCAAATGGGGCCGTAATGAGATGAAAATGGCCCCTGTGCACCTTGCATAAATTATGGCCCCATTTGCATGTCCCCTTTGAATATCACAGGTGCTGTGCATGGCGCCAATGGCACTTAGCGCTGGCGCATCTCCATGCTCCACTCTGGCCACTTGTGGTGCGGTGCCACTGTGCCATGCACAGTAGGGAGTAGATTAAATATTCAAAGCTGCTGTGCCATGGCGCGCTCCGTTGAATATCACCCAGGCCACAGCCCTGCGCAACAAAGCTGAGCTGCGCCCAGGCTTGGCGCCACAGCCTGGCGCAGTTTGAATATCCAGGCCTTTGTGTTAACCTTCTCCAGGCATCTGTAAGAATCAATAGACTTTTGCAGTACCACTTCTTCACTTTAATGTAGATTGCAAACACAATATTTCAATACAGAACATCAGCTTACATAAAGTATAAAACTTCTTGGGCTAAATAATTTCCTTCACCTATAAACGACTATCAAAGATAAAAACAAGCAAATTAGCTGAAGAATGAAAGACTCCCATGAAACTGCTGGGCTTTCCTCGTACATTAGGAAGCAATCAATACCACAGAGAATAGGGTCTTGAAGGAGAGCACCATCACTGAGACCCTTTAGGTGGAACTGTCCGCAGGTATGGGAAGGTCATCAGGGCTGAATTAGCTTACAGGACACCAAGTAAAACGGAGGCAGAGGAATGGGCATGTTATATATTAGCAGCAACCCAGTGTGAAATAGCGCTGGTAGGGGACTTAAACATGCCATTGATTGGGCGTCCCAGTAATAACAAGCGCTAGGCCAGGGGCTGACAGATACATAGATGGGGCTGATAGATACATAGATACATAGAAGTTAGCAACAGAAAAAGTTAATCCAGTCTGTCCACCCAGCCTCACTGTTCTGCCCTGGCCTTGTGGCAATCCTCTCGTTTCCTATAGTCTCCACTTTTCTAACAGAACCGACTAGCCTGTTCCATCCATGCTTAAAGCTACTGATCAGTTTGGACTGTTCTCTTCTTCACGAGCATGTTCAACTTATCTACTACCCTTTCTGTGGAGAAGTGCTTATGGATGTCCTTTTTGAATCTTCCCTGCCAGCTTCACAGAATTCCATCTCATCCCTGTGTGTTTAAACTCAAGGAGAATAATTCCTTGGTGGCTACCCTATTTATCCCGTGCAGATATTTGTATGTCTCAATCATGTCACCACTTTCTCTTCTTTTCTCAAGGGAGCACATGCTTAAAGGAAAGTAACATGAATTATAAAATGTATCAATATTGTTACCAATGGAAATCTCCTTTACATAAGCTATTGGCTGAACTTGTAACACTTTAGGGTCAGAATTGTAACCCATTTAGTTTCCCCATCTTTTATAGCTGCAGGCATCTGTTTTCTAAATCACAGGCACAGGAAATGATATCTCATCAGGAAACAGACAGAAAATACAGTGCTGTCGGTAATTTACAATGAATAGTTTTGATCCCTCAACTCTCAGTGACATTTGCAGTAAATTGTGCTGATGAAATTTTCAGGCATCAGCATCCCTGCCATCTTACAAATTTGTAAAGCCACTGTGTCATGGAGCTACAAGTATATTGTCCTGTTGTAAAAAAGTTGTGTGCTGCTAGTACCAACAGTTTCTGAGCTCTTTTGGGGTTCTGTTGATTTGTACAATGCATTGTGACATTTCAGATGAGTGAAATGGTTTGCACCTGTGTGGTTTGCAGAGTCCTGCTAGTGCCACTCTAAACAATGTTTGCACCGTCCTGTTTTACATTTCTTTGTACTGAAGCAGTTCAATGGCCTACACAGCCAATATGATGTCATGCTTGTGCAACTGTGTTTACTTGGTTTTGCCATTCTCGCTCTCTATTCTAGAGGAATTATCACCCTGTAGGAGTACCAAAGGCAAGGAACCCTCAAAGAAGGTTCCACCCCTACAGGTGCTGCAGGACGATTCCCTTGGCTAAAGGTTCCTTAGGGAAGCATCCCAAGGAGAGAGGTGATGCCACTGGAGGAGGAGGGAGGATAGTGGGGCAAATGAAAAGTGTTTGAGAGAGAGGCTCAGAGGAACTGCTTATAGTACAGGAAGGGAGGTTGCTGGCTACTTGTCCATTGAACTACAGGCATAGCCTTCCAATTCAATGACCTATGCAGCCAGTATGATGTTAAGCATGTGCAACTGTTTACTTGGTTTTGGCCATTCGCGCCTCTATTCTAGAAGAATTACCACCTGCAGGGGTACCTAAAGGCAGGGAACCCTTAAAGAGGGTTCCACCCTAGAGGTGCCAAGGAATGATTCCTTTGCCTAAAGGTACCTTAGGAAGCATCCCCAAAAGAAAAGTAGTAGTACAAAAGCACATTAGCAATCGGTAACTGTGAGGCATAGTAGTAGATTAGGCACCATTCAGCTTGATAATGTAATGAGATGTGCAGGTTATCAGTGACATAAGTATGATGGATTGTGCTGGAGATCAAGGAGGCCCCCTAAGGAGAGGAATGGCAAGAAGGACACCATCCACCTCCATCCAACAGCGGAACCTACCTAAAGGAACTAGGGAACACTAACTATGGTTAACTAATGTTTATGACCTGAGGAAAGAAGAGAAAAAATAAACCTTTTGAGGAGGAAATCTCTGGGATCCAAGGCCAAGGTCACCTTCCCTCCCGACTTGGGATGTTTTGTTTAGCAATGGTTCTGCTTCTGCAATTTAGAAACTCAATTAAGGGGTGGAAAGTATTCCAATTTGGAGAAAGCTCTCACTCGATCCCTCTAGTGGGAATGCCATGGAAGGTCTGAGGTGCTCTGAAACATCGGGGCAACCAAGGTGAGAGAAGGACAGCGAAGACTGCTGAGGCTCTCACCTGGCCTACCCACCCAAAAACAAACCAGGTGAACCAAAGACAGTCATAGGAAAATGTGATGAAGGTGCCTTGCTAGTAGACTACTAGAGCCAAAGGAGATCGCTGTAACCACCCTTCACAGCAAGTCTTAAATTCTACACTAGAGGCTGCCATTGAGTCTTGAATGGCTAATGTCAGGCCTGGGTGAGGACATTTCCCAGCTATGGGCCAGGTGAGAAGGACCCTGCCCCAAGTCAGGCACGCTCAAGATGTGGACTTCATAGGTGCAAAACGAGAACGTTGGCTGCAGGAGGCCCTGCACCATGGAATGGTTATGGCTGGTATGTTCCAGAAAACAACTGAGGAGCTGAATGAACTGTTGAGTGCTTGGACCCTCACATAGGTCAGACATGGTTGTAGCAAGCATTAAGCAAATGAATTGCATAAGCAATGAGTGGACCACCTGCACTGCAGTCAGTAAGTAGGTTAAGCAAATGGTCGGACCTGCATGGAGGTCGAAGAGCAGCAAATATGAATAGTGGGGCAAGCCAGCCAGGCCAGCAAGGAAGCCAATGAAAGGTGACAAAGTACTGGAGGATTTTAGTACTGAAGGCAGGATTCGAACATGAGTTAAGTATACTGCAGGGACCATGGCTCCTCAAAAACCTCCAGTCCCACCACAGGAAAACTAGAAAGCGATGGGAATGCTCTGTGACCACATGCAGATATAGAACTAGTTTACAGCATCAACAGTAGTTTAACTGACCTCCAGAGTATAATAGCAGTGTGCAAATGTAATAGAGCAGCATCAGTACTGAGTAATTATGAGTTACAGTGGCAGCAGTTTGAAAGAACATAGGCGGTAGGAGGCAATGCTCTGAAAGCAGCAAATTTGGCTAGGCAGTGCAGTGAAAACAGTAGCAATGAGGTATGTGGTATGAGTTCAAGAAGCAGGATTGATCTGCATGGGTTAGGGTTCAACGTGAGCCTTAACCAGGTGAAAACAATTTAGTACATATCATGGAGAGCATCATCAGTGAAAGAGCTTGAGCTGAAACACACAGATAATGATTGCAGTTGCATTGTGAGTAAATGGGGAGCAGGTAACATGAGCTCTGAATTAGCAAAATATAAGGAGTTTAAAAACAAAAGCCCTCCAAAAGAAAGCAAAACAAAAGACACCCAAAACAGAAGAACAAGCAACACGAAGAAGCACACAGCCAGAGGCAAACGACACAAACCAAATGCAGAAGAACAGACAACAGAAGTCCAGCAGAAACAAGCAGAGCCAAAACACAGCGGGGGCGAGGCTGCAAAGGACAGACCGACAGGGCCTCAGGCTGCAAAGAAAAGTGCTTGAGAGAGAGGCTCAGAGGAACTGCTTATGTAGCACAGGAAGGGGAGTTGCTGGCTACTTGTCCATTGAACTACAGGCATAGTCTTCCAATTGTGTATAATAATAATAATAATAATAAGAGGCAGTGTCTGTGGTCTGTTGGTTTGAACACCAGATTTGCACCTGAGAGGTCACAGATTCAAACCTCAGTAGAGCCAAATACTAATAGTGTGACCTTCAGCATGTGACTTGACCTCTCAGTGTTCCATTCCACTCAGCTGTACAAATGGGTAGAAAGAGGATCCCACTGGAAACAAGATGTTACATCTCAACTAGGCTGCTTTGATAAATCAGTTATTGTTTTGTGTTGGTGTGTGATATGGAAGATAACTGGTATTAGTGATATTGGAAATACTCAATAGAGGACCCTTTTAAGGGTTCAAAAATTAAAAGTATTTATTTGAATGCTCTAGAAATAGGCTTTCTTTATCAAAATAAAAACAGGTTTATTTTCTTTATAACTTCAGCTTTTCACTCTTTCATGCCTTTCCAAGATGAAATATACAGCAGCTGCTCATTTCATTGAGGCATGACAATTTCAGTTCCTGACCCTCTCAAATGTAATCAGTAAATTAGAGACTAGCTGAGTCCAGCTCACCAATAGGCTGCAGTACTGCAACAGGTGCTGCTTGCAGTAATTTTTCTGTGCTGCAGTAAAGCACAACTTTTGTCCATTTATGAATAATTAAGTACTTGAGAGTGTTTAGAACTTGTTGGTATAGAAATGGTCATGCCTCAATGGGATGAGGAGCTGCTGTATATTTCATGTTGGAAAGGCAACACAAAGTGAAAATGCTGCAGTTAGAAAGAAAATAAATCTGTTTTTTATTTTGATAAAAGAACTTCTATTTCTAGAGTGTTCAAATAAATACTTTGATTTTTGAACCATTAAAAGGGTCCTCTATTGAGTATTCCTAATAACCATTATACCAGTTAGCTTTACTACTACACACCAGCACAAAATTATAACTGATATATTAAAGGTAGCCTAGTTGAGTTGTAGCATCTGTTTCCGTGGAAACTATTTCTGCCCATTTGTACAGCTGAGTGGAATGGAGCACAGGAGATCAAGTCGCTTGCTGAAGATCACACTGTTAGTATTTGGTTCTAATGAGATTTGATACTGTGATCTCCTAGGTGCAAATCTGATGTTCAAACAAATAGACCACATTGCCTCTTATTACACAAATGATGCTAGTGAAACAAAATTATACACAACTACTTTAGTACAAAGAAATGTAAAACAGAACTGGTGCAAACATTGTTTAAAGTGGTACTAGCAGGACTAGTTGCAAACCACACAGGTGCAAAATATTTCACTCATCTGAAATGTCACAAAACATTGTACAAATCAACAGAACCCCAAAGGAGCTCGGAAACTACTGGCACTGGCAGTTCTCAACTTTTTTTACAACAGGGCAATATAATGTAGCTCCATGACACAGTGACAACACAAATTTGTAAGATGGCAGGGATGCTGATGCCTGAAAATGCCATCAGCACAATTTACTGCAAAGGTCACTGAGAGTTGAAAGGATCAAAATTATTCATTGTAAATTACTGATAGCACTGTATTTTCCTTCTGTTTTCCCTGATGTAACGTCACTTCCTGTGCCTGTGGTTTAGAAATGGATGCCTGCAGCTATAAAGGGAGGGGCAACCAAATGGGTTACAATTCTGACCCTAAATGTCTTACAGGTTCAAGCCAATAGCTTATATAAAGCAGATTTCCATTGGTAACAATACTGATACATTTTATAATTCATGACATTTTCCCTCTAAGTCCTACAGCCTCTCCTTGTACATCTCACCCCAAAGCAATGGACCATCTTAACTGCCTTGTACAATACTGCCTCCACCTTGTTGCAGTCCTTTCTCAGGTGTGGGGTCCAGTACCTTGTGCAGTATTCCAGGTCTGAACATACTAGTGACCTGTACAGTGGCAGGATCACCTCTTGTCTCTACTGCTTATGCCCTTCCATATGCAACCCAGCATTCTGCTTGCTTTATTCACTGCTCTGTTGTAGTGTGCAGATGTTGTAGGTTCTCCAGTATCATCAACCCTAAATCATTTTCTTCTGTAGTGCTATCAAGCACCACCACCCCATCTTGTATTGCACCCTTGTTGCATCTTGCAATGTGCATTATTTTACATTTCTTAGCATTAAAGTTCAGCTGCAAAAATCATGAACCAGTTCTCTAGTCTGTCCAGATCCTCCTCCTTTAGTTATTTTCTTCCTTCCTCTGTGTCCACCCTTGTATGGATCTTTGTATTGTATAAAGAGAGGCAGTTCTTACCCTTGAATCCTTCATTAATGTCGCAGATGAAAATATTGAAGAGGACCAGCTTGAGGACCCCTGAGGTACCACATTAGTCACTTCCCTCACTTTTGAAAACTCCCATTGACTACCTCCCTTGTGTTCTACCCTCCCATCCAGCTGTCTACACAATTTGCCATCATCTCCTCTACCCCTAGGTCCCTAATCTTTTGATCAGCCTCCAGTGTGGAACTGAGTCAAAGGACTTGTTGAAGGCAAGGTATATTATATAAATTGCCTGCCCCTTGTTTACTGCTGTGGTCACCAAGTTGAAGAGCAAAACCAAATTAGTCTGATAAGATCTTTCCCTTATGAACCTTGCTGTCTGGAGTCCTGCAGTCTATTCTCCTCTAGAAAGTCCACTAGGTTCTTCCTCAGTACAGATTCCATGATTTTCCTCCACTATAGATGCCAGGCAGACTGCCATGTAGTTCCATGTTCATCACTCTTCTCACTCGTGTATAGTGGTATAACATCTAGAGATACAGTAAAGTTTTAATTCATCAGTAGAGTTGTGTGAATTGGCAAATTTTGCCTGGTATTTCATGTAATTTGTGCATTTAGGAAAATATTTAGCTGGTGAAATGTGAAATTTGTCCTTGGATGCAAGTGAAATTTTGCCCCAACCAGTGAAATTCATTTCTGGGTGAAATTTCACCACCTGCAGGTGAAATTTCACAATGTGGTCATGGACCACCAGCCCACATTTTCAATAAAATTTTTCCGCTGGTGTTCAGTGGTCCGCTTCAACCCATCACTGGCCCAAATTTTCAATAGCATTTTTCCATGGTGTCTAGTGGTCTCCCCAGTCGATTGCATCCCAAATTAATAAAGAACTCTCCCCAGTTAGCTCATCATTCCCCATCCCACAGACCCCGATCATTAATTAAATGTCCAATCCCTGGTATCTAGTGGACCCCCACAGTGTCATCAGCACCCACCCATCTGCCCCTCCCCAGCCCCGCAATCATGCCACCAGCACAGCTCTCCACTTTTCTCCATGGCGGCAACCCGACTAAGCACTTCATGAAGGCCATGCGTGCTTGTACAGGCATGTGCTCATTCATTGAAGCTTAGTCGGGCTGCTGGGTCATGGAGGGGGAGTGGACGGATGTGCCAGTGCCTCAATCGTGGTATGGGCAAGGGAGCTGGGTCAGTGTTGATGACAGGGTGGGGTGGGTCCATTAGACATCAAGGAGCAGACATTTAATTAAAGATTGGGGATCCAGGGATGTGGGATGATGAGTTAATTGGGTGGGGTTCTTTACTAATTTGAGCCGGGTGATCGTGCTCATTCGTTAAAGCTTAGTCGGGCTGGCGGCCATGGAGGAGAGTGGAGGGTCAGAAGGGTGGCCCAATCAGGGTATGGGGTGAGCTGGGTGGGTGCTGATGACACTGCGGGGGTGGGAGTCAACTAGACACCAGAGAGTGGGCATTTAATTAAGGATTGGGAATCTTGGGATGGGGGTGTGAAGAGTTAACTGGGGGTTCTGTACTAATTTGGGCCAGAGATTGGCTGGTGGGGACCCTTAGACACCAGGGAGAAAACTGTGCTGAAAATTTGGGCTGGTGATCAGCTCGGGGCACTAGACACTGGGGGCTGGATATTCAAACTGTGCCATTCTTAGCGCAAGCCCTTGTGCTGTGCAAAATAGTTGCGTGAGGGGTGTGGCGGGGCAATATTCCAAGGAGTTGTGCTATTGAGCAACTCCTTTGAATATCACCCAGCCACAGCCACTGTCCATGGCGCAGTGGAAACCTTAGCGCCACCGCAAGTTGTCAGAGGAACATACAACTTGCAATGGCGTAGGTACCATTGCGCCCATGCGCAAAATCCCCATATTCAAAAGGTGACATGCAAATGGGGCCATACTTTGTGCAAGGCATGGGGGCCATTTGCATCTGATTATGGCCCCATTTGCATGCCATTAGCATGCAGGTGCGCCCGATCCCGAGGACTTGCACTTGGCACCCTGCCAGGCAGCAGCCATCAGGACCGACACGCCCCCGGCAGCCTGATCGCGGGCAAAAGAGTGAAAATCCTCACCACCACCCCCACTGGCCCCATCGCGGGCAACAGCAGAAATGTCCCCCACCAGCCCGACTGCATGTGTGCATTAGTTTAAAAACACCCCGAATACATCCCTGGTGGTCCAGTGGACCTAAAAGCCTGATCGCGGGCTGTATCAGCATAAAATACAACCCCTCCTCCCGAACATAGCCCTGGTGGTCCAGTGGACCAAACTCCTGATCGCAGGATGTATGCAGTAAATACCCCACACACATCCCTGGTGCCTAGTGTCCCCATCCCACCCACCCATGAAGCCCCACCACCCCGCTCCTCCCGACATCCAGCGGGCGGCAGCATCCCACCCGCCTGCCGCCTCCCCACTACTGCTGACTGCCCATTGGTGCAGAGAAGAGCCACGGGCTGCAGCCCATACCGTACAAGACAGTCCAGTTTTGTGAATGAATTTTCAGAGGAATTTCCCGCTGAACAGGAGTTTCGTCCACTGGACCACCAGGGCTATGTTCGGGGTTTACTGCTTACATCCCGCGAACGGGAGTTTCGGTCCACTGGACCACCAGGCTATGTTCGGGAGGAGGGGGTTGTATTTACACTGATACAGCCTGTGATCAGGCTTTTCGGTCCACTGGACCACCAGGGATGTATTCGGGGGTTGTTTTAAACTAATGCAGCCCGTGGTCAGGCTGGTGGGAGGGGAACATTTCTGCTGTTGCCCGTAATCGGCCAGTGGGGGGTGGTGTTGGGGATTTTCACTCTTTGCCCATGATCGGGCTGCAGGGGGGGCACAGGGAGTGGGTTGAGGCCAGCCACAGGTGGCAGCTGCTGTTGCGCCCTGCAATGCAGCAGCTCACCTGTGGGTGGCCCTCAACTTGAGCCTTTTTTGGCTCAAAGTTGTGCAGGGCAGGTTGGGGTTGCGCCTGCATAACTCTGCACAGCCCGCTGAATATCGGGCTGTGTAGTTTATGCATGGTTCCTCCTCCAGTTCAGCATGCATTCATTTGCATTGCGCTGTTGCTCAGCATGTTTTCTGTGGCGCAACTGCCTCCTGCTGAATATCGCAGAATGGAGCAAAGTTTGGACTTGCTAGGCGCGAACCTTATTGCGCATGGCGCTACCTTTTGAATATCTGGCCCTGGGGATATATAGCTGGGTGCATTAACATTTTGCATGGTGGAATTGCTGATTTTGCAGTAATTTTGCCAGAAAAATTTTATTTTGCTCCATCTTTATTCACCAGTGAAGCTGATGAAATACAGGAAATTCACAATTCACTAAGCTTCATGAATTTCCTTGGGTAGTGCACAAAGCAAGTTAATGAATTCTTATGTTTTTAAAAAATCTTCAAAATTGCTTTAGATCCATCATCCCACCCCTGTGGAGTAATTTCAACCCCTCCCACTCCCAAACACTGTAATACGTCATAACCACCCTCCCAACCACCCACTAACATTCGCTTCCCAGCCCGACGAATTTATGTAAATGTTGATGTCCCAGCAAGTTATACACAAACAAACACACACACACACACTATATTCTTTGCAAAAAAACTCTGTTAATGCACAAGTTATAGTTAAAGTGACAAAAGTAGCGAAATGTAGCATTAGGTTTCCAACCTAACCTGCCACACCACCCACCAGGCAGCAACAGGAAAAACCTTTACAGTTTCACTTCTCCAGCATCTTTGCTAATCAGGCATGGGGAGTGCCTTGGGGTTTTCAGCCCTAAAACTCACTCCTTTTGATCACTAAAAAGCTGAAATGTGGCCGCCTGATGACACTGAGGATTGAGGTGCTGGATGCCTCACCTCGCGCCACACCGATGACCCAATTTGGGAATGGACTTGGGATGCTGGGGGCTGGCAGAGGACAGAGAGGATTAAAGCATGTGCAGGACTGTTCTCCTCCTCCAGGTGGTAGTGGGGTCACATTGTTCTGCAGCAGCCTCAGTAGAGACCGGAAGCACTGCATGAGTGGCACAACAGGGGAAAACCAGAAAAGTGGAAACCACTCTGGGACCGACTGGATGATGGCTGCCAGTTCACCGATACCACCAAACCCCAAAAGGAGCCATATCCACCTCAGCAGCACCCTGGGGCCAAAGTAGAGTGCACTGGGCAGTCCCCACTGGTTCCTTCCCCTCAGAGGAGAGGACCCATCCGATGAAGGGTTACAGATGGTTACCCCAGGGAGGGCTGCAATAAGAGGTAGTAGGATGCACATCAGGGACCATGGCAGCCCAAAGGGAGTGGTAGATTCTGGAGCATGCAGGGGGAAAACAAACAATGCTAACAAACAAAAAAAAGCTGAGGTGTATAGAGTAAATGAAATGGGATGAGTATTAGGGCTGATAAACCCAGTTTAAAATTGAAGTGCCACTTCCCTTGGTTCCTTTTGCTTCCAACTTAAGATAGGAAACTTTGGGGGTAGTCACCACCTTGGAATAGTCATAAGTGGATAAATTGTGGTGTCTCAACCCCAAACAAAGTGTATAATGCTCAAATGTAGTATTTCAAATCTAGTTTATTATTTCCGTTTTGTATTTTCATTGTGCTCCAAAGTTTCTCTTTTTATTAGTTTCAGGACTTTTGTATCCCTTCATCAGATAGTAGAGCTGTTTTAAATTATGAGTTTTCTAATGAAACATAACACAAATATAATACAGTTAGGTTCCCGTCTGACTTTAAATATAATGTTGTAACATAATTCACAGTATAGGTGGGAACACACCTTATTTGTGTCTGTTAGGAGTTAAATTAAATCTTTATCAGGTTTACAAGTGTCCATGAAGGACTGGTAATACAAGGCCTGAAAAACAGAGACAAACTCTTTTCATTTGTGCTTCTCAAAACATTGCTTAACAGAGAGTTTCTGCAAATCCTTTGTTTCACAAATTTTGTTTTTAAGTTCTAAGAGGAATCACCTGTAGTTTGGGTAGGGGACCCTTTTATTATGTGTTCTGTTTGTGCCCTTAACTTCTTTTCCTTTCAGTCTGCATGCTATAAAAATAAGTAAATCTTCACTATTTAATTTCTCTTTTCTTGTTTTCCTTATATGTTTTTCAATACTAACACCATAATTAAAAAAGGAGGGTTTACCTTACTTACGGAGATGGAGCAACATAGAATGTGTTCCAGCTGCACTTTGATTCCAGTCCTCTCTCTCCAGTTTAAATCCTAAAATAAGCCACTTTTCACCATGCCATTACTCAAAATGCCAAAATCTTATAACAATAAAAGACAAAGGACACAGTGCTCCTACAGTATGTTCACCAAGGAACTGGCTCATCCTGTGCAAAAATTCCAGCAATGTAAAATGTCTTTAGTGGCAGCTGCGTACTGTACTGCCCTGAATACATCCTGCCAGTGTCTCTTCTGAATATTGACATTTCTCCCTGTACTGACATTTATATGAAATAAATGTTATGGAATCCAGGAAAATATTTTAACATATGATATTTACACATATTAGAATATTATTTCCTGTATTTATGAAAATGATACTTTTTAATTGGGGTATGTTCATTCAGACATTATCTTTGCCCAGATTTCATTGCATGTTTTTCATGTTCATCCCTTATGTTTCCTTTAATCATCTGTTTATGACATTACCATTGAGTATGATGTCATCAACAGAAAGTAGGTTTCTGTATATTGAGGTTTGTTGTGTATGGTTGGCCCTTGCCTGCATAGATTATGGGGCCTTTATTTTGACAACTAATACCAGCGATAAATATGATTGGAAACAAGGAGATTTGGGTAAACTTCAAGGAAAATTCTTAGATTCTAACTTACTGCTAAACTCTACTAAATCATTTTCAATTAATGTTAAAGTTGTGTGTGTTTTAAAAAATTAACCTTGTTTAATTGGGGAAATTATCTTAATCCTGTAAAGCAGCATGTATTGCTGTCTTCACCTTTTCTGTTGTCCTTTCTTCTATTGGGACTATCAGATGATGTGGAACTTAATCCAGGCCGTTTACTAAGACCTGTACTCATGGCCAGGATGTAGAAAGACCCCAGGGATACAATTTATACACTTAAACGCTGTGAAGTATAAAATCTAAATTTCATGAAATTGAAGCCTGGTAACACAATTTGATCTAAATGTGCTTTGCTTAACCAAATATTGGTTGAAACTCATCATCCCCATCCCCAGACCCTGATCCTTAATTAAATGCCCATTCCCTGGTGTCTAGTGGACCCACCAACAGTGTCATCAGCACCCACCCATCTGCATCCCCATACCCGATTATGCCACTGGCATAGCCCTCCAGTTTTTGATGAATGGTTTTAACATGATTTGAGGGACAGGCCTGGAAAGAAGAGGTGGGGGATACTGGTATACTATAAGGAAAGTTTAGGGTAACTGAACTGGAACTAATATCAAATTTTAATTTGATTGTGAATTGATTATGTTGCAACTACTATTGGGGAGCTGTAAGTTTAAATTGTGTACAGTCTATAACCCACCAAACATGGGCACAAAGGGTCTTAAGAATTTCCTGGAGAATATTGGTCAAGACTATAGGACTGCTGATATACTTGTACTGGGGAATTTTAATATTAATTGGGACCCCACTGTGACACCTGAGCTTAAGTCATTAACACATGCAAGCCTCTGTCAGCTCATTACCTCATATACCAGAATGAATCTAATTTGCAAAACACACACATTAGATTGATATTAACCAATAATTCCAATAAAATCTTGAAGAGTAGTACACTTCGTGATGGAATAAGTGACCATCTTGATACATTTTGTGTATGGAAATATAAAATTAAAACCTCTGCCTAGACATATAACATTTCAGAAATTTACTTCAATTATACATGATAACTTGCTTAGTGAATGACGGTCAATTGACTATTCCTATCTATATGCCATCCGCAATGTGAACTCTGCTGTTGACATTTTTAAAGCACATTACAGAATACACAGGATAAATATTTCCCAATAAAGAAATTAAGGGTCAGAGGGTTAACAGTAACTAGATTACCCTGATTTATTTTACTTAATGAAACTAGGGACATAGCCTGGGACAAGTATAAAAATCTCAACTTGAAATGCAATTAAATGAATACCATAGATTAAGGAATAAATGTAAAACTAAATTATAACAAAGTAATCAGAATATCACGTAAATAATCAGAGGTCCGAGCTGAAAACTCCCAAGAAATTTTGGCCTGCAATTAAAACACTAACAGACCCTAATATCAGGACCGAACTGATACATTTGAATTAAATGGTTAGTTTGTCACAGATGCAAAAGAAACATCTGAAGATTTTAAAAACAGTTTGTGGACCTATCTCAGTTCACTGAGTTATTTTCTTCAGAGAAGCCCTTATCGATAAAATATCAGAGACAGGTATTAATGCTGTTCTTACATTTTAGCTCAGCATAATTAGACCAATTCAAGTCCTGAAACTACTAAGAAAATTATCTCAACAAAAGTTCAGGGGATGATGGTCTTGAGCCGAGATTTTACAACATATAGCCTCTATTTTATCTTCCTTTAACAAAGATGTTTAATTTGTGCCTTATTATCATGGAATTTCCCAGCCATTGGAAACAAACTATAATAAAATCCATTTTCAAAGGAGGGAGCATCTGCAGACTTGGATAGCTACTGACCCATCTCCTTCCTTTCATCTCTGGGTAAATTGTTGGAAACAACTGTGGATGAGTAACTTGTGAGCACTTTAACTCTGTTGGGCTCTGGTCCCTGAACAGCGTGGTTTTTGAAAACATCATGGCACAGGGATGGCCTTGGCCAGGTTCATGGACTACATTGGTGGGGCCATGGATAATGGAAAACTTACTGGTGCTGTGTATGTGGAACTGTCCAAGGTCTTCAACCTGATGAGTCACCGCCTGCTGCTTATGGGACTGGAGCACCTCAGACTTGGGGAATCTGCCTGTAGTTGGGTCAGTAGCTATCTAATGGACACCCTCTTAAGGGTTAGTTTGGTGGTATAACTTCACAGTCTAGCTTACTGGAAGTAGTGGTACCCCTTGGATCAATTCTGGGGCCCTCTTATTTTCATTGTACATAAACAAGCTGCCTTCTCTACTAAAAACATACATACATGCTTTAATGTATGTGGATATTATTCTGTGTATTAGTTCCTCATCCATGGAGAAAATAAATTTAGCCTTAATACTGATTTTCAAATTCTCAACACATGGCTGAAAGGACAGCACCTGCTATTAAATAGCAAGAAACAAAAAGTATAATTTTGGAACCAGACCACGTACAGCTGGGAGTGACCCTACTTCTTGTCTGTGACAAACTGGGACTTGTTGGAACAAGTTTTCCAATTTAAATATTTGGGAATTACTTTGGAATCCTGTTTATTTTATTCACTCCATATAAATTTGATTTGTAGGAATATTAATCAATGGCTGGGGCTTTGTTTAAACAACAAAGTCTCCTTACAGAACAGGCAAGATTTGCCATTGCTAATAATGTTTTGCTGTCTATTCTGAATTATAATTTTTTTTTGTTTCAGGACTTGGCTAAATCTGATATGACTTTACTTACAGCAACTTTTCATGCAATATGTAGATTTGCTTTAAAAAAACTTTTCGCACATATCACTGTATCTTATATCAATTAATTAACTGGATGGTTGCCACCGAGTCAGAGTTGTTTGTATAGTCTTAACTTTCTTACTCAAAATGTATTAGGTTGGAATCTGTTTCACCTCTATTTTCTTTGCTACATCAAAGAAAAACAGTCAGAAACCTTCGTTCAGTTCTTCTTCTACACTTATGGCCCCACATATAAGAACAAATGTAGGAAAGCAATCTTATTCTGTCTCTGCTCCTTTTCACTAGAATAATTTACCTCTAAATATACAACAAACAATGAATCATGAAAGTTTTAAAACTTCTCTCAAGAAACATTATGCTGATACTCATTTGTAATTGTCAATGTAGAATATGTTCTGTGTCTTGACATGTATGTGTGTTATAATATATTTTTTCTAACATCATTACCATATTTCATATGGTCCCAGGTCATGTTGAAAATGGGCCTTGGCTTATAACAGTCACCTGGTTAACAGAAGTTTAAATAAATAAATGAAAAGTATTAGGGAAAGCAAGAGGATGAGGTGAAGTCTGGGGCAAAGCAACTGTTTTATGCAAATGTCCCATTAAAACATAAAGAAAAAGAGGGAGATGAGTACAAGAAATAAAACAGAAGTTGAATTGTGTCTGAATATTATATTTTTATATGTTTTCTTGAAAATTGGAGAATCACTTTAACTGATGCTGAAGATGAAAGAAATAGAGTCTGATTGCATTTGTCAGTTGTGTTTGACATTGTACAGCACACAAAGCTGTTTTCCTTACAGATAGAGAACAATACTAGTGGTAGTCATAACTTATCAATTTAGTATCCCTAGCTAAGGTGGGGATCATTGAAGATACAAACGCTGGGTAGACAGAAACAGTGCAAAGAAATAGTAGATATGGCAGGGCCTTAGGGTGTTGATTATGTAAGCAATAAGACATGATGTGGTGATGGTTGTGCTGCCACAACCCAATGCCCTGAGGCATCATAAGGCATGGAGTTAGTAGGCTATGCCTTCAGCCCCTGGAAGTGGAGCTGTGGCAGCAAACCAACTCCCCAAAGTGTCTTATGGCACTTATTATATAGTTTTGTGTTAAAAGTAAAAATGTGAAAAAATCAGTAATCTTGTGCAAAATAGTCTACTGCAGATGGGATTTGACACTAGAGTGCTAGCCTGAGTTGCACTGTGTGACCTAGTATGGTGTGTGTGTGTGTGTGTGTGTGTGTGCTTTTGTGTGAATTGTCTCTGAAGTAACCCCTCCCATTTTTTGTTCTACTTTTTTTTCATTAAATCGGAAAGAAAACACTTCATATTATTTTACTTTGCAGACTTGAATTAGAACAGATTGCCTTCGGGTATCTTATTTCAATGACTGAGTGGATCGAGCACGGTAGTAATGTGAATGAAAGTGAAAAGGGATTTTGGATTGCAGCATCTGGGAGCTGCATGCTTATAATTCTAGTAACTGAGCAACACTGGCACGGGACTTTTTATACCAATGGGTAGGAACAAGTTTTAGCCAATCAGGATGCAGAATTATTAGTTCACATTTTATAAAGAAAGAGAAAGGACAGAGAGATAATGAGATGGAAGGAATGCTGGTGAGAATTGCTAAGGAAGTATGCATTTAAGTATTGCACAGCAGAAAGACTGCTCCAAGTGAAAAAACTGAGTGAAAAGCAAAAGGTGCTGACAGATAAGGCAGGTAGCTCGGCTACACAGTTACTGAACGGCACAAAGATTCAGCCAGCATGATTCAGGACAAGACTTGTTAATGTTAAAACTAGCAGGACAGATGCACACACCCCTCCTCAAGATGTGTATATGAAAAACATTGAAAGGTAAAATTATGGTAACGTGAGAGCCAGGTTCAACTTCCGCATGAACATCTGTATGGACAGGGATGAGGAGCAACCTTTGCTGATAACATCTACCATACTTTGTTTGTCTGAAAAGATAGAAGCAGATTAAAGAGTCCATAAATGACCCATAGAAAGCAGCAGCTACAATGGGAAAACTTTTGAATAATGAAGAAGTCAAGGAAAATTCAGGAATTGACATACTATCTGAAGGCCATGGGGCAGCAAGCCAAGCATGGCCAAAATGGCAGCAAATCCATATGCAGATGAGGCATCTGTGTAAATCCTATGGTAGAAGTTTGGTGAAGGGTCTTGATAGAACATAGGACAATGAGCCAGGAATAAAGACCACATAGCTAAATCTGATTTCACTGCAGCTGTAATTTGAACAAGATGGTGGAGATTCTCAACTGAAGAAGCCAAGTTTGAAAAGAAAAAATATAAATGATCTACCATGTGAGATTATCCTTGTGGCAAAGTTTATGGCAGCCTAGTAGAGAAAGTAATTCCAGCTTTGAACAAGAAGACCATGTTGAAAAGGAATGGACCATATTCCGTGATTCAAAGAAGTTTTCAGCAGGTAAGCATGCTTCAATGCATACAGAGTCCAAAATGATGCCAAGAAAGTCAAGGGAAGTTGCTGGGCCTAAGGTTTTATATTTGGCTAGAGGAATGTTTAGAGATGTAAAAACTGAATAAGGCTATTTATACCTTCTTCTGGAATGGAGTCTGGTAGATTCATTAGAAGGAAATTGTCCACAAAATGGAACACATCTGGTCTATGGTATACATTGTGTAAGGCCCAAGTAAGTACTTCACCACATTGTTCAAATAACTTGGGATGGCTCCTTGATCCAAAAGTAAGTTGGACTGCAAACTAATATTGATTTTCTCAAGACATACCAAACAGGTGTAAAGGCAAGGGATGAATATGTAGTAGTTTAAAAGTTTCTGAGATATTAGCTTTAGAAGCCATGCTCCTGAGCCAAGTTGCTTGATTAACATGATGGCCTCATTTATACAAGCATAGTATAAGGCACACTCATCAGCTAGCATGAATGAATTAATACTGGGCAAGGAAGAATCATGAGGAGCAGAGCGATCCATGATGAGACACATTTTCCACAAGAACTGCCATGTTGCAATGCCAATAGGATTAATACAAAAGTTGGAAACAGAGGCTGAATGACTGGACCAATGATGAAGTTCTTTGGAGCTCCTTCTGATATAGTTTCTAAAGATATCGGGTTCATGTAATGCAGATTGTGACAAATGTAAGCATCAGAGAGAATGACAGATATGCTAGTATGGAAACCATGCTGAAACCCCAAAGGAGGTGAGCAACAGCTGGACAGAAAGGATTGGAGGCCAAAGTAACTGCTAACACAGGTATGTTGAGAGAAGTCGAGGCATGGAAAAAAGGTCATTTGGAAGACTTGAGAGCCTTAGCACAAACATAGCGTGGGTGTCACCACAATAACTGCAAATGTGCAGAAATCTACAGTCTGAACATAAACAGCCTCAGGCATTGAAACTGTAGCAGACTTGATGATTGCCAAAATCCAAATAGGATGACCAAAAGCATCAGAATGAGCTTGAGTGCTCACGATGGTGAGTCCAGAATGAGCTGCAGACAGCAAAGGAGGAGAATGCTTAGAGTCCAGGGAAGAAGTAGTAGAAGAGATCATAACCAATTAGAACAGTGGAGTAAAGTGGTTAAAAGAACCACAGAGAGAGCAGGTATGAGCCATCTGGCCAGCAAAATGGTGACAAAACCATTTACTGTCAAGGACTGCCCAATTCAACTTGGTATTATAGTGATGCAATGTGGCAGCCACCTTAGCAGAAAAAGACATGTGATAATCAGAAAAGAGCATACTACCATAACGGGAACTAAGATCCACCGTAAGATACAAGTAGGAATCCAGCTCAGCAGAACAATCAAGAAATGCAGGACAAAAGACGTCCTCATAAAGGCTGAAAGTAAGAACAAAACTCTGAAATCATCAACTCACGAAGGAGGTGGGATCTTTGGATTTAATGACAACTGCAACATCACCACAGGAAACAATGAGATTACCTATGAAGTCCTGAGAAGATATCAGGAGGGAGACCAAATAACATCCTTGCCATGGATGATATCCTTGCAGAGATGATCCGATATGTGATGTATGGGAGAAATGACAGGAACAGAGAGTGGGAAACATACCTGGCACAGAAATAGGAGCAGGAGCATGACTTGGTGCAATTGGAGGAGCTGAAAGTGGAGGAACATTGCTTGGAGAATGATGGTCACCTGCATGAGGAGCAGGTAGAGCAGAGGTGGCTGCATTAAGAGATGAGATTCAAGAGTGGACATGACGAGACTGAAGAGCAGATATGGAGGAAGACATTTGAGCCATGAAGTTACGTGTCTCCAACATGGGAGAGAAAGGTGCAGGAGCCATGTGTGCAGGCACTGGAACTTGCACAGGCTGCAAACAGGAGATATATAGGTCAAAGATCCCACTTGTGAGCAGAAGGGGTAAACAATGCCACATCATTGAAGTTCAGCAGTCAGACAAGGCACAGTCCAGTCAGATATAGAAAGCTGAGTCTTAGCCGGCCCAGTGGTGCAGAAGGTTTAGGCACTGGATGCCACACATCGTGCATATGCTAGCAACCCAGGTTCAGGAATGGACCAGGGTTGTCGGGGCTGGCTGGGGAGGGCAGGAGCTGAATCTGAGCTGCTATGGCAGCTATCCTCTCCTGGGAGGTTTGGAGGTTGTGTGACTGGCACCTGTGATCCCTGGTGAAGACTGGGGGTTCAGTGGTGCCCAGTGCCTAGACTTTCTGGGGATGTGCTGGACGCCAATGCCTTGCATCAATTGTGTCATTGTATGACATGCCCTCATCTGCAATAACATTAAAAATGGCTGCCACCTCTATGAGGATCCACTCTCCTGGCTCCATTCACTCCACCATTGCACTCTGGACTGTCGACCACCGATTAGTCTAATGTGCCGGTCTGACTCCATGCCCATCCTGGGAGTAAGCCAGGGAGGCACACGTAGGTTCCCCTGCCAGAATCCTTCTCCATCTTGCGCTGGTTCATTTTGGAGTCATTGGCCCCACCCTGGGGCGAATCCAGGGGTATCTTCAGCTTTGAGGTAAGTCCCAGAGAATGATGGGGTCCGGGAGGGCAGGGCTAAGCATTGGTGATGGTTCTGATAAAAGTATACTAAAATAAAATAAAAAAGAAATTCAAGTCTTGGATGTGTGCTTCCAACTGGGTGGCAGCACAGGAAAGTGGCCAGAGCTGCAGGAAGGTCGACATTAGGATCTGGTATAGGAGCATCCAAGAAGGGTGAGGAAGCCATGATAAAACAGGTCCTAGGAATGAAGAGTGACCAACATAAGTGGAGACAAATAATCAGACAGAACAGAGGCCCAAGAGGGACAGATAGCAGCAACATAGACAAAACAAGCAGCTTGACAAGTGCGGCACTCTCAACCCATAGTGCCAGAGGCAAAGGCACAAGAATTCAGGAACTCTTGAGGGATGGAGTCCAAACTAGACACAATGCTAGGCATAATAGGCACAATGATCCCTTATCCAATGCGAGGCTGTGCCAGGCAGAGGTTTTGAGACAAACAAAGAGCAGCAAAATACTCGTCTGAGGCTGGAACATAAAAAACAAGCATTTATCAATGCCAACATTTGATGCTTCATAAACCGTTTTTGATGAGGCTTAGTGGTCCCAAGGGCCATGTCAGACCATATAGAGTTAAGATTGCTGGACCTAGTGGCTCCACTACCCTCACTCCTCCTGCCCGTTTCAGAGTTACTAAGTACTACATCCAGAATTGCAGCCTGCCTTGTGGGTTCTCTAACCATCTGCACCAGCAGGTAGTCCCAAATGTATCCTATATGGACTGAGTTCTGAGTCCCTGGTCAGTGGACTGTCGCAATGAATATCTGGCAGGTTTACATCTCCCATAACCATCTCCATCTTTACCACCCCATTTCTAGTTCTGGCCCTAGCTCCTTATCTGTCATGTTCACCCTGTCCTGAAGGTCCATAGATCACCCCCATCCATAGAGGAGGGTAGTGCTGACAAGACCAAAGGGAGGGCTGCATGGCGGAGAGCAGGATGCAGGGGACCAAAGAAAAACACATTAGTGGTACCAGCAGGACTCTCATGGGGAGCCACATCGGCGCAACTACAGTGCAGCACCAGAGGAGGAGCCTGAATTTCAGCAGCTGCAAAACAGTTCATCAGAGTTTGGAAGACAGAGAGAGAACTTTAAAAAACAATTGTGCATGTTCCCTGAAGTTAGTAGAGCTCAGGAGGGCATCTGCTTTACTAGTGCTTCTGGACTATGTGTTTTGCTCAGCTTGAGTGTCTTGCCCACCTGCCCCTGTCCCGACCAATCACTGGAGGTGGTGCAAACTTTGAAATGAACTATTGGTGCTGGGCTATAAAATGCACAGGGTGTTGCCACAGCGAGAGGGTAGTGTCGACAAGACTGAAGGAGGCTGCATTGGCAGTGGAGAAGGATGCAGGGATCAAAGAAAAACCTCATTGGCTGTACAAGTGGATTCTCACAAGGAGCCGATTGGTGGCAGCTACAGTGCAGCACCTGAAGAGATGTCCAAATTTTGGCAGCTGAAAAAGAGCTCCTCAGAGTTTGGAGGACAGAGAGAAGGACTTCAAAAAACAATTGTGTGTACTCCTAAGTTAGCAGAGCTCAGGGGCATCTATTTTACTAGTGCTTCTGGACTGTGTTTGTCCCACCTATCCACCCACCCCAGCCCCAAACTCTGTTAAATGCCCAATTTTATTTATTTATTTATACATATCGAATTTCAATCTTTGAGCCATGGACTCATTTCCAAAGGCTCCTCATGAGAGAATACGAGACAATCACAGGGTTACATAATTCCATGGACAGAGTTTCATAATTTTATAGAATACATTGTTACATAATTACAGTGCAAACAATTTGTTCAGACAGGTTGTACTAACAGTGTACTTTTACACAAGTTAATGTCATAGGCCTATATAAGGTGGTAGCTAGGCAATTAGTGCAAGAAATGTAATTAGAGATCTGCAGTGAGTGAGGAATTAGCAGTCCCGGGGACATTGTCAAGTAAGTTGAGTACTAGCAGTTGTGCCCACAAGTAGGAGGACCAGCAAGGGAAGGGAATCAAGAATGGCTATGCACCTACAGCAGCGAGTGGTAAGTAAGTGGTTTCTGAGAGATTTGAAGGGATCAATTTTAGGAGGTTGGTGATAGTGGCAGGAGAATTGAACCATGATGGGGCCCTGTAGTAAAAGGATCGCTGTGCAAGTGAGGTCCTGGCTCTAGGTACCAGGAGGGTGGCTTACAGGTGCTGCGGTGGAAACAGTAGGGGTGACACAGTGGAGGGAGGAGGTCACCCTGGGTGGGAAGAGACTAGGAGTATTTTTGGTCAGCTGACATGACTGGTAGAGGAGCCTCTCCTCAAAGTTAAGCATGTCAGCAATGGAGTACAGTGAGCAGGTGTGTGCATCTGCCAGCACTGATCAGAAGCCTGCAGGCCTTGTTGATGGACAATTGGATTTTATTAGTGCAGTATTGTCTATGGCTGCATAGACTGGAAGACCATAGTCCAGAAGGGACAGAAATGAGGAGGTGATAGCCAGCTGGAGCACCTCAGGGATAGGCAGTTCCTGTGGTAGTATAGTAGGCCAATCCATGTGTTTGTGGCAGAAGAGAGGGTGCAAATGAGGGAGTGGAAGGTAAGGGCTGGATCAAGGTGATGCCCAGGTATTTATAATAGGACACTTGTTCAAGGGGTTCTGAGTGCTAGGAAATATCTGGAGGGGGGTATTTCTGGCCCTACTCTGGTGATGGGTGAAAAGCATAGCTTTTGTTTTTTAGATTAATGACCAACCTTTCGTCTAAGAACCATTGCTCTATCTGGTTGAAAGAGAGCTGGAGAGAGACCTGAAGGGAGGCAGGGTTTAGGTGCAAAGCAAATAGGACTGCATTGTCTGCATAGAGAAGTACCCAACCAGCACAGGAGCTGGGTAGCACTTTTATGGTAGAGGCTGAAGATAAGAGGGCCCAGAATGGAGCCCTGGGGACCCCAGAGTGGATAGGCGGGTGTTGGACAGGGTGCTGTGGATTTTACACTCTGTGACCTGGAGGACAGGTAACTGTTAAACCAGGAGAGGGGCCTGGGAGAGACCAATTTGGAGGAGAGTCAAACACTTATTGCTCTGTGTTATATGCTTATCTATCTGCTGGCTTACCAGATTCAACAGCTCCATGCCATATGTTGTTCCTTAATCTCAGTTGCCGAATGAGAAATGGGTTAACCCATGGCACATTTGTTTCTTGGTATGGGTCTTGGAGAGGTGTGAAAATGTCACAGGCCTTGTCAAAGGAGAAAGTGAAGAAGTCAAGCACCAGGTCAATATCTGGAGTGAGGTTGATGGAGACCAATCCAGTTGGGTGAGATACAGTTTGAGTTTTTCAAGGCTACCCGGGGTGAAGTCGCTGGGAGGACTATCCTGGGCACTGGTTTGCGAGTGGGGCAGACCATGTGAAAAGAACCAGGGAATGGTCACTAAGAGAGTTTGGGAGGACATTGATATCCAGGACTTTATGGGGCAATTGGTTAGAACAATGTCCAAGAAGGTATTGGTCCCATTAGAGGGTTGTACCTGGTTGACTGAGAGACTAGTTGGGACATATAGATGGCAGTGGAGGTGACTTTTGTTTGGGATGCTGAACTGGCAAGCCAGTTGATGTTGAAGTCTCCCAGAAGGATCTTCTCAGACTTATGTGACAGGTTAGTAGGTAGTTAGAGAGCAAGAGAATTGCTGGGGTTTGGTCCTGTGGGGAAACATAGGCAATAGTAAGGATAAGTTGGGCCCTAGAAGGGCCTGGGGTGATTTTGAGGGAGATGCCTTGTGCCTCATAGTCCAGCTTGGGCACTGGAAGGGCATGACCCAGCAGGGTGTCGTGCATATAGAAAGCACTCCCACCCCACACTTGCTCACCTGCAAGCCTCTCTGAAAGAGTGTACCCAAGGAAGGTGATGAAGGAGTCAGGAGTCAATTCTGAGAGCCAGGTTTCCACAAGAGCTAGGATATTGGGTTGGTGCTGTATGATCCAGCACTGGAGGGCTGCCAATTTTTTCAGGAGGCTGCAGATATTCATGAAGCATGAGTAAGCCAGATGCAGGTGGTGACCAAGCTTGGCTTTTGGGACAGGGGCCTGGGTTTGGGGTGAATATTCCTGGATAACATGAGCAGCAAGAGATTACCTTATCAGGGCAAGATGGCATCTAGTACCTTTGTGGTGTGAGAGGACGTGGACCTTGCAGCAAGGGAGCAAGGGATTGGCAAGGTGCGAATCATGGGGATGGCGAAGACAGGTGGCCAGAGGGGTTAGGAAGGAAGAGGTTGGGGAATGTCTGTTGGTGGGGTGTGAGGAGCAGTGGGTGCAACCAGGGTGGGTGGTGGGCGTGGGTGAGGCAGGGTGATGTGTGCACAGAGGTGTCACCAGGAGGAGGGGTGGATGACCAAGGTGAGGATGGCAAGGACTAGTAGGATGAGTGTGGCCAGGCTGCATGGGCAAGCAAGGATACCCATGGTGTGTGGTGTGGGGATGGCTCTGGCGTTGTATAAAGATTAACAAGTAGCCTACTAGAAATGAGCCATCCACAGGCGGTGTAGTGGTAGGGGCTGTGAACTTGACGCTTGAAGGTACCAGGTTCGAAACCTGAAGGGTAGGCTGTCTGAATGCCTAGTCTATATACCTGGGTGGCTGCAGGAGAATCACTGGGGGGCCAGAGGCTAGGAAAGAGGGGTGCAACAGTGACTTCTAGTGGTCACACAGGGCAGGGCTTGGGGGGTATAAGGATAGCTGGGTTGAGAAAGCGCCTAGGTGAGGCAAGTAATGAGAAAAGATCAAGGGGAGTGGAGAGTAAGTCAAGTAGAGTGTCAAAGAGAAGTAGAGTACAACAGGAATTAGAGAGGCTCTGCCTGTTAGGAGTACTTAGGGAGGTGGAGCCATCGGTTTAGGGACCAAAGCAAGTGAGGGATAGGTGAGGAGGAGCTACAAGTACAGGACTGAGCTGGAAAAACTGAATTGTGTTTTCTTACTCAGTTTATATCCTACTGTTTGGCTTAGTTGTGAACTGGTTTTTCCTGTCTTAGGGTAACCTAGTCAGCAGTCAGTACATTGAGCTGTTTTGTTTGTCTCCAGAAAGCAAGGCCAAATGGCAGTACCCAGTTGGAGCGTGGGTGGGGCATTGGCCTGTGTGAATGGGAGGAGGCACTGATTGAAGATAAAAGAATGGGAGTAGGCCTGAGCAGGGCCACTACTGGATGGAGAGGGGACTTCAGCTACTATATGGTGGGGAGTGAAAGCTGGTGGATATAGTGGCAGCGTGCTGCGTATCACCATGAATACACTGTGGAGGCTAGGTTATCAACCAGTATGTGCCAGGATAATGAAATTAGAATCTGAGGTATGTAGGATCAGGAAGAACTGGACAGCTGGATGAGGGGCAATGAGTGCAGGGTCAGGAGGCAAACATATAAAGAAGGATGGGAAGGGGCTGGCTGCAAACAACATGTACAGGGGGTGGGAGGGTCAGTGGGAACTGTGGAGGCCAGGCCAGGGGAGGGGCAGAAAGTGGGGCTGTTGGCAGCATTGGAAAAAGGATTCCAAGGACCCAGGCAGGAGAGACCCCCTACCAGAATGAGACAGTAGAAGGAAGCATGTTGGTGGGATTCTGGTCTCAATAGATACTCATCACTGGTGGATGACATGGTGGAAGGGGGGCTCAGAAGAGCAGGGGACTAGTAGACAGAGGCCGAAAGAGAAGGCAGGCAGAAGCAAGGTGGGGTGGAGGGGTTCCAGGACAAATAGAGGAGCAAGGGAACATAGGGTTAGGAGGATGGGAGGGAGGTACACAGCAAGTAGGATAAAGGAGGAAGAGATTAGTATGGAGGGAACACAGGGTGCAAGTGGCCATCAGGAGTCTCCTATGAGGGAGCAAAGGACACAGGATGACAGGGCAAATGAAGTGAGGAAACACAGCACTGGACTGGATGTCCACAACATAAAGGACACCTACTCTTTCAGGCAATCCAGCAAATCTCAGTTAGGGAATGGCTGCATGAGAGTGGCAAGGAATAGGAGAGCCAGGGATGACAGGCATGGGGAGTGTAGAAGTCAACAGAGAAGGTGAGAGGGTGGCTACTGAGGACACGGGGGTAGAGTTCAAGGAAAGGATCCAGGAAGGGGAGAATGAGGATAAAGCAACAGATCAGACACTGGCATCTCAGGGAAGAAGAACAGGGTCACAGTTGATCCAGAAGAAAAATCGGGTAAGGTTATACTGATTGGAGATTCTGTCATAAAGGGTATCAGATAGGTGAAGAGTGTGGTCTGGGTGGAGTGCATGCCGGGATGACGGTGCTGGAGTAATCCACCAAATTCCATAATGGGGTAAGGAACAGGATAGAAATGCATCTGGTGATCACCTGGATACAAATGGCCTGGAAGTAACAGTTTCCTAGAGAATGCGGGTGAGATTTAAGGCCCTTCCTAGGTTTTGTAACAGTCTATGCTTCAAGTCTCTTGCCTTTTTGGAGGTGTTGCCAGTACCCAGAGCTAGTAGAGAGAAAGCTATGGATCAAGAAATGTAACAGTTGGCTAGGAGATGGTGCAAGCAGATGAGTCACGGATTGATAGGGGACTAGGGGAGCAACATGGGAGGATGAGAGCCTCTTGCCTGATGACAGGCTGCACCTCAACAAAGAGGGTGCAGACTTATTGAAATGCATGCTGGAGGAGTTCTTTGACAGAGCACTTAATTTAAACTGAATGGGGGTCTGGGATTAGAACCACACCGTACTACAGCTGAGATGGGGACCCCTACCCCCAGGAAGGGACAAAGTAGGAAGAGCAGAGGTGAGGGACAGTTGGTGGAGGGGACTGGTGGTTAATGCAAGGAGCCTGGCAAAAGATGGAAGAACTGATAGCCATGATAGTGCATGACAGGCTGGACATAATTGCAGTCACAGAAACCTGGTGGACAGAGTATCATATGTGGGAAACAGCTATTCCTAGCTTCAGGCTGTTCGGGAAGGACAGGAGGGACAAGAATTGGGGAGTGGCCTTATATGTCAGGGAAGGCATAAGGTCACAGAGGGGCAAGAGGGGAAAGGGAAACTGAACTCCTTTGGGTGACACTGGGCAGAAGGACAGGGAATCCTTAAGATTGGGAGTTGTTTATAGACCACCCTGGTGGGACCTAATCTTCCGGATGTCAACTGGACCATCCGGATGTGGCCTTGGCTAGAAGCAGGGAGATCCTGGAGACACTACAGGTGGTGTTCCTTCAACAGCTGGTCCAAGAATCAACCAGGAGAACAACCTGCTGGATGTGGTCTTAACTAATGGGGAGAATGTGGAGGAAGTGGTGGTGGGGGAAGTAGCTAGGAAACAGAGACCATAGGACCGTTGGTTTCCAGGGTGAGAGCAAGGAGGGAAGTGAGTCGATATAACACAACAGTGCTGGACTTCAGGAGTGCTGACTTCAACAAGATGTGGAATGGAATGGCTTTATTTATTTAACCAGGTGGAATACCCTGAAGCAGTATACTCGTTTGCAAGGTAGGCCTGGGCTGATACATATAATACAATATCATATATTAAAAGCAGGATCATACAAAAATACAAGAGACATACAATAATGCAAAACAGTTGTAGGGACATACAATAATGCAAAAAGTTGTTTGGACAAACCAGAAGTACATACGGAGTAGTGTGTGCAGATCGTGCAACAAAATTACATTTGGGTGGGTAAACCCAAGCAACTACATATAGATTAATGGGCAAGGCAATAAGTGCAGCAGCAAGTAACTAGTACTGTAGTGCTGACCCCTATCTGAACAGGGGTAATGAGCAGGTACAGTAGGGTGCTGGTGCCCTCACCACAATGAGGTGGGTGCACCCCAGGCATGGAGTCATGATGCGGGAGGAGGCAGAGAAGCAGAGACAGGCATGCAGAGAGAGGGAGGGTGAAATGTATGCTTGGTCAGGACACATTGGTGAAGAAGTAGATGTATAAGTGGTTAATTGAGTATGGGTAATAGGTATATGTATGTAGGTGATTACCAGGTGACTAGAAGGGTGTCATGTGTTAGCATGCACAGGGGGATAGAGCTGTGCCACCAGGTAAGGATGTCTGAACATGGACGAGATAGCATTCAATGGGTTCTGACAGGAAGGTAGCATCTATAAAGGGAGCTTATCAGGGGAAAAAGAAGGGTGGCGTGTGTCAGCATGGACAGATGGAAGAGAGCTGTGCCAGCAGGCTAGGATGGTAGGACGAGGGAGAAGCAGTCAACTGATGGAAAGGTAGCATCTATGAGGAAGCTGTGCTAGCAGGCTAGGATGACAGGATGAGTGAGAGGCAGCCATTCAATGAGTACTGACAGAAGGGTAGAGTTTACGAGGAAGAGTAGAATATCTTAGTCATAGCAGGTACAGCTGTCCTGCAGGGTCTTGTTTAAGAGGGGTTTGAATTTATTTAGCTGAGTTTTGGCAACCGGTAAGTCCACTGAGACAAATACAATCCCTTTTCAGGGTTGACCAGGGTAGAAACAAGCAGATACAGAATGATACAGTGAGACAATCATGTACAGTACAAACAGGTCAAGCAGATATTTATAGTTAAGTATAAAATGGGCATATAGTAAATGAAGGCCCAAAACTATATACTTTAAAAGAACAGGTAAAAAAAAGGTATATAATCACTGCTATGTACAAAATGCATGGCTAAATACATTTGTGTTCATGGGATACAGTCCTAATGCAGAGGAGAATAAAAACAAAGGAGCAGGAGAAGTAAGTAAGTGTCATATTAAGATAACAAGCAGGAGGAGGAAGAAGAAGAAAGAAAGGGACAGGGTAGGTAGGAGGGAAGGTTCAAGGGAAGGGGGTGGAGGAGAGAGGCAGAGTGAGATTAGGTGAGGCAATTAGTGAAAGCAACAGTAGGGAACAGAGCCGAGAGATGGGCATGCAAGTTCAATTGGAACTTGGGAGAGAGAGGCATCTCAGGATAAGTGAAGGCAGGGAGCTCCAGTCAGATGATGCTGCAAAGTGGAAAGACTTATGGGCAATAGCTAGATGCAAGTTTGGCTTTTTATGAGAAGGGGAAGAGAGGCAGACCTGAGGGCTCAAGGAGTTTATCTTGGGACGTATGGTCTTACTGAGGTTGGGAGAAGTGAATTTGTAGACAAGTTTGTGCATGGAGGAATACTTGAGCTTGGATTCAAAGGGCAAACCAGCCCAGTGAGGACAGTACATCACAGTGGTGATGCTGGGCATTAACCCCAGGGCAAACCTGCCAATTCTATGGTAAGCCTGGGAGAGGAGAGACAGAGTTGAGGAGTTAGTAAGCAGCAATAGGAAGCACCATGCTTTAGGAGAGGAAGAAGGGTTGAAGAGGCAATTTTAAGGCAAGAGGCTGCAAAGAGAAGGGCGGATGCAATGGAGGAGGCCTAGTTTTTGGTTCAAAGATCTAGTGACATTGGAGACGGTATATTAAGGGACAGTGAGGAGTCCAATTTTGCAAGGCTGACAAAGTTGGAGAATTTCAGGGATTTTTGTAGAGCTGCCCACATTGTGGGAAGCGCATAGATTAATGAATGGGAGCCATGGCAAGCTTTTGATTCTGGGATTTCTAGTGTGATATGCGAATATATCCTGAGTGAGTAAGACCCACTAGAGATAGCCAGGAGGTTACAGGTACACTCTGGGAGTTTGCTGGATAGAGTTCTTTAAGTCCAGATGGCTGTATTTTTTAATCTTCTGTTTATAAGTGAATGCCAGCCAGCAAAGAGTAAAGGGACCAGTGATCGTGTTGTAGGGTGCCAGTTATAAATGTTATGGCCCTGTGATTTAGGTTGTACAGCTTAGCTAGGGTGGTGCTTGGACCATGGCTATAGATGGTATCAGTGTAGTCTATGAGCCTGAGGAAGGTAGATTGTACCAAGTTTCTTTTACCAAGTGAAGAGATGTTTGATGCGAAGAAGAGACTCAGTCTCTGCTTTAAGTTTTTTACATAGTTCCTCTGTATGGACTGTAAACGAAAGTCTGCTGTCGATCCATAAGCCCAAGTACTTTAACCTGTTCGTGGGTTCCAGGAATTCTCCCAGTAGTGTGGAGATCAGAGGTGTAAACCCGTGGGTGAAGGCAGTATATGATGTGAGTGGGGGAAAGGGACATAGATTTTTTTTTTTGCATTTAACAGCAATTTTGGGTTCAAAGGGTTGTGCTGCAGAGTGTTAAATTCTTGTTGCAGTGTGATATTGGTTTGTTCAAGGGTGGGCTTAGAGACATAAATTACGGTGTCATCTGCTAATAGGTGCATGGATGCATTTTTTTATGCTGGAGTTAAGATTGTTTATATAGATCAAAGAGGAGAGGTCAAAGATGGACCCTTGGGAAACACCTCTTTGTAGTGTCTTGAGAGGAGAGTTCCTTGTGCTTTTACTTGCTGTTGCCGTCCAGTCAAGTAACAATGGAACCAGTTCAGTGCAGTGTTGTTGAGACCGATGTTATAGAGTTCAATGATAAGCAGCTTGTGGTCAACTGTATTGAAAACCTTGCTCAGGTCAAGGAATACGGCCCCACATATTGTTTTGATTCCATTGCCAGCCGCCAGTCGTTAGTCACATTGGCTAAAGCAGTTACTATGCTGTGGTTGGGATGGAAACAAGACTGAACTGGGTTGATCTTATTGCTGAACTCAAGGTAGTTTCACAACTGAGCGTGACAATTTTCTCAAGGAGCTTGGAAGGGATGGGTAGAAGGGAAATAGGTCTAAAGGAGTTGGTCGCCCCATTGGAGAGGCTGTTCAGCCTGTCTCTGGATTCAGGAAGGGTGCTGGAAGACTGGAGGAGGCGACCATAGTACCGATATACAAGGAGAGGGAGGTAGGTAGTTGAGGGAGAACTCACCGCCTGGTCAGCTTTACCACAGTGGAGGGGAAGGTCATGGAGGTGCTCATCAGGGTCAGGGAAGGGTGACGGAATACCTAGAGGAAATGGGCTGTGGATGATAGACAACATGGATTCACAAAGGAAGGTCATGCCAGTCCAGCTTAATTGAGTTCTTTGACTGGGTGATGCAGGTAATAGATCGGGAGGGTAGGTGGACATGGCCTATCTGGATTTCAGCAAGGCCTTCAACACCATACCCCACAAAAGGCTGGTCAATAAGCTGGAAAGTCTGGAGGTGGGGGACAAAATAGCTAAATGGATAGAAAACTGGTTGGTGGACAGAAGTCAGAGGGTGGTGGTGGTGAATGGGGTGTACTGCATGGCAGGTGAGTGACCAGCGGGGTCACCCAGGGTCAGTGCTGGGACCACTCCTCTTCTCGACATCCACATAGCTTATACAGTGGATGGTCTGTAAGGTTGGGTGGCCCTTTTGTGGATGACATGAAAATCTGCAACAGGACTGACGCTGAGGTGGGTGTTGAGGACATGAGGCAGGACCTGAGGTCATTAGAGGGTTGCTGGAGACCTGGCAACTCAACTTCAATATTAAGAAGTGTACATTTATGCACCTGTGGCACAGAAGCCGAGGGTAGGATACAAACTTGGGGAGAGGCAGTCATGGTCATGGAGGAAGAAAGAGACCTAGGGATAGTAGTATCTAGTTGGGAAAGCAGTGTACCAGGGTGGTGTGAAGGCATATGGGATGCTGGGGAGTACAGGAACGGGATCACTAGTAGAAGGGTGAGATCCCGATGCTTTTATACCAAGCCATGGTGAGACCGCACTTCTAATATGGAATCCAATTCTGGAGACCATATCTGTGAAAGATATTGAATTGCTAGAAAAGGTTAAGAGAAGAGAACAACCAAGATGGCGAGGGATGAGGAGCAAACCATATGAACAGAGATGTAGGGAATTGGGGCTCTTTACAATGGAGACTAAGAGGGACAGAGGGACATGATAGAGACTTTTAAATATGTTACAGTGATAAACAATGTAAATGTGGGGTGATTATTTCACAGGAAGGTGGGCACCATAACAAGGGAGCATGGTCTGAGACTACAGGGGAAGCTACAGGAGTAATGTGAAAGGTTGTTTCTTCATTGAGAGAGTGGTGAAGGCTTGGAACAGACTTCCAGAGGAAGTAGCGGGGGCTGAGACTGTGCTGGGTTTCAAGAGGGCATGAGACACACACATGGGGCTACACCTGGGGGTAGTCATATCAGATGACCTAAAGGTGGGCAAGCAATGTGACAGGGCAGCAAGGAGGGCTGGGGGATACTGGGATGCATAGGAGAGGCTTCACCAGTAGAAAATAAGAAGTTTATCCCCTGTACAGGCAGCTGGTGAGACCCCATCTGCAGTACTCAGGCAGTTCTGGAGACCCAGTCTCCGCAAAGACTTAGACAGAATGGAAGCTGTCCAGAGGAGGGAACTCAAATGGTGCAGGGTCTGCACCAGAAGACATAGAAGAGAGACTTAAGAGCTTAATATGTATAGCCCCGAGGAAAGCAGGGAGAGGGGACATGATAGAAACTTTAAAGTACTTCAAGAGAATCAACAAAGTCAAGAGGGTATCATCTTTCAAAAAAGAGTTATGCAAGAACAAAGGGGGCATAATTTGAAGATGAGGGGCTCCAGAGGTAATTTAAGGAAGTATTTTTTCACAGAGAGGGCTGGGATGCATGAAATGGCCTTCCAGAGGAGGTTTTCGTGGAGTCAACAGTGGCTGAATTCAAGCATGCATGGGACAGTCATAAGGCAATTCCTAGGGGTGGGGTAGGAAGAAGTAGGTTGCTGGTTAACTAGGATCTGCAGCTTATCCATTAGGGTAGGGAAATGGGCAGACTGGGTGGGCCAAGGTCCTTATCTGCCATCAAATTCTATGTTTCTATGCTTCTAGAGCAGTGGGGGCATGCTAGGAGGGCAGGTAGATTGGAGGGATAAGGGCAGACTGGATGGGCCAGGAAGTCCTTTTCTGCTGTCAAGATCTATGATTCTATGATACTTTCTTGTCTGAGGCCACCATGAGCTGAATCCTCAGCAATTCTGTTTCCTCATTACCATCCATGATGTTTTTGTCCTCCACTGCCTCTGTGACTTCACTTTCTTCCTTTACTTTTCCTCTATCCATTCTAAAATGATGTAACCTGAGACTGCCAGTCCCAATTGTTATTCTCTGTGGGTCAAGTTTCTATGATGACTACCAAGTCCATTTCTAGGTAATTCTATTTGTATGTATTTTAAAATGCCCATTCTAATTGATAATTTCAAAAGTAACTGAAGTCTCACTTGAGCTTGCAAATGGTAATGAACAATTTCAGTTGCCTCACCCATCACTAGTTTCATACTAGCCAGACCTTGGGCTGGCTAGCCCTCAGCTGAGCTTTCATATTTATTCATTTACTAAAATTGGCAACCAGAAAGGCACACTGAGCCAAGGCTCATTTCCATATGCAACCAAGGGAAGGTACAGGATGAACATACATACAGCAAAATAGTGCTGGTGGGAACAGAGCAAGACCCAAAATTATCAATTTGTTGTCGTAGAATTCTTCAGTGTGAAATGGATACCATTTTTGTTCCCTCTATCAGAAAAAAATATATATGTATATATTTAACTGAAAGTGATTTCATTCTCTGCCATTTATACACTCTGGGCACCTTTTAGATGCCAACAATGGGTAAATCAAGAATACACCAGATAGAAAGTTAAACCCGCTAACACTGTAATTCTCGCCTGCAAGCCACAGCTACTAGTTGAACTCCATTGCCCCAATCTTAAACAAAGCCAAAGAGCTAATTTTTAAATTCAGTCAATCTGCTCCTTCACTTAACAATCAGCACATCTCTCTCCTCCATTCTCTCTCAGAACAAATGTCTTGTCAATATGTAAAAAATAAAAACTGAAGTTTAGATGTGTCTCATTCACTACTCTTTTAAATTCAAACACTGTAGTGGTGGTGTTGGCGGTGGGGCTCCCTTCTGGGCCAGCAAAATGTTTTTGTATTTATTTATTTAATTTATTTATTTATGTATTTATTAAAGCCTTGAATTACATACCTCTTAGTCAGTGACTCGTTTACAGTACAAAGGTGCCATGTCAAAATAAATTAACAGTAAACAATGCAGGACAACAAGGTAGTTCAAACACAGTTGGAGTACAAAGGGAGACATAAAACACAATTAATGCGAGGATGAATCATAACCATCAAAATAACAGTGTAGCATTAGACCAGTTAAGTACAGGGCAATGAAAGTGCTAACTACAATAGCTTGGATGAGGAAATAAGGTGACCAGCAAGGAAGGGTAAGAAAAACAAGAAAATAAGGTAGAGTAGGTGAGGTAAATGTCAACAATACTGGTGGAGGTATGAGAGAGATTACAAGGTTCACTGATGGGGGCAGGGGTATAAACAGAGAGGTGAGAGCAGGGACAAGGGTGCCCAGAACAACATACTAACATACTAAAATGCCAGCAGAATAGGCCTAATGGTCTTTACGTGTCCGCTCGTTTGGTCAACCCCACCCTGGGTGCTGACCTTGCTGCCCCTCGCCTTCTCTGGCTTCTCCCTTCCCAGTTCCGGATATTCTTGCTGCATTGGATTTTGCTTCCAGAACCCTTTCCCTGTACCTGTCCCAGCCCCTCTTGAACCCTCCTCTGTCTCTGCCTCCACCAGCCCCTAGGCAGTGCATTCCATGGCTCCACCACCTCTCTCAGTGAAGTAGCACCTCCTCCTTTCTCACCTGAATCTTCCCCTCCAGCTTCCACCCATGCCCTCTAGTGGCCCCTCCTCCTTCCTTCAAAGCACCCTGACTGTTCCTCCCTATTTACCTCTTCATGTACCTGAAGACCTCTATCATGTCCCCGGTCCCTTCTCTCTTCCAATGTGTACATATTTAGCTCTTCAGCCTCTCCTCATAGGTCCTGTCCCCCAAGCCCCAAATCATTTTGGTTGCCTCCTCTGTACCCTCTCCAGGAGGTTAATGTCCCTCTTTAAGTGTGACCTCCAAAACTGCATGAGTACTCAAGGTGCAGCCTCACCAAGCAGTTATACAGAGGAGTATCACTTCCCTCCTTCTGGGTGATCCCCGAGCGATGCATCCCAGCATCCTGTTGGCCTTGGCTGCCCTCCTACAAGTCTCAGAGTAGTTCATCTTGACATCCACCACCACCCCCAGGTCCCTCTCAGCCATCGAGACTTGTAGCATTCCCCAGGGTGTACACTTGGCCCGGGTTTCTGGCCCCAGGTGGAGTACCTTGCATTTCCCTGCATTGAACCTCAGCTTCCACTTTCTAGACCACCTTTCCAGAGCCTCCAGGTCCCCCTGTAGGGCCACCTCCCTTCTCCCCATCCACCACCACCCCCAGTTTTGAGTCATCCTCAAAGAGACTCATCTCACTCCTGATTCCTGTCCTTATGTCAGAGACGTGGGTGTTGAACAGAAGGGGCCCAAGGACTGATCCTGTGGGACCCTACTAATGATCCTCCTTGGGGATGAGACTATCCCGCCAACTACGACCCTCTGGGTCCAGTCCTGGAGCCAATTGCCTATCCATCTAATCATCTGGTTCCTCACCCCATTTCTCCCAGCTTATCCAACAGGCCCAGGTGAGGAACAGAGTCAAATGCCTTGCTGAAATCTAGAAAGAGGACGTCCACTGGTCTACCCAGGTCCAAAGCACTCATCACCCAGTCATAGAACTCCACAAGGTTTGTCTGACACGATTTCCTGGGATGAATCCATGCTGTCTATCGTCCAGGCACCCTGACTTATCCAGGTCCCCCCAGCCTCTCCTTGACAATGCCCTCCATCACCTTGCCCACCACCGATGTCAGGCTGACAGGCCTGTAGTTCCCTGCCACCTCCTTGATCCCTCTTCTGGATAGGCACTATGCACCACCTTCCAGTCCTGGGCACCCACCCTGTCCTCAGAGAGATGGTGAAAAGCTCCACCAGGGATTTCGCCAGGACATCCTTAAGTTCCTTCAGCACTCTGGGATGTAATTTATCTGGCCCCGGTGCTTTCTCCATCTTAAGGGAGCTGAGGCTTCCCTCACCTCTCTGCTGTGGTTTCCACTTCCGGTACCTCTTCTCCTGCTTAGCCCCTCCTCCTGCCAGTGATGCCTCCCCTCTCCCCAGACCTGCCGATCGGTAAGGGTCCTCCCTCCTCAGTATCTCTGTCTCCTCCCATGTATGATGCAGCACCCCCATTTTCCTTGGTGAAAACTGAGTGAAGTACTCATTTAGTACCTCAGCCTGCTCCCCGGATCTTGTGCCCATCTCTCCCTGATTTAATCCTGCTAATCTGCCTGTTCACCCTTTGTTTTTCCCAATGTATCTAAAGAACCCTTGTTCCTCTCCTAATTTCCCTGGCCAGGTTCTGCTCCTTCCTTGCCTTAGCCACCCTCACCACCCTAGTGGCCCTTCTAGCCATCAGCTCATACTCCCTCCGATCCCTTTCACTCCTTGAGCACTTGAATTACTTATAGGCTGCCTTCTTTCCCCACCACCTCCTGGACCTCCCTGGTCCACCAGCAGGTTTTTGGGCCCTAACGCATTTTTGTCTTTACTCTTGCACAGGTGATGGTAGCATCCTGCACCCTCTCCTGATGATTTCCCACCTACTATCAGTGTCCATGTCTGACCCAATCCCATCCAAATGCTCCTAAGGATCCTTCCCATTTCCTTAAAATCCGCCCCCTGAAGTCGGTTACTTCTGTCTTTGTGCAGCCTTCTACCCTCCTAGGTCCAGGCAGAACCTGAGCCGTGGCATGGTCACTCCCGTCAATGGGTCCCTTACCTCAGGCCCCCAATCTGGTCACTGTCTGCCAGGACCACATCCAGTACCCACGCTTCCTGGTCGTGGTTCCTCACTCATGGAGTTAGGAACGCTCTTGAAAGACATCCAACAACCTCTGTTCCCTGTCACAGAGGATGTCATAGTCTCCCAGTCTGTTCCTGGCATGTTTAGTCCCCAACACCACCACTGCCTCTGCCCAGTCTGCAGTGTCTCCCAACATCTGCCACAGACTCTCCTCCAGCTCTTCTGCCAGGGCAGGGGACTATACACCACTCCTATTTTTACCTCTTGCTCCCCCTTGTTACCAAGGTGACCCAAATCGCCCCACGGTTCCCTCTGCCTCCTCCTCTACTCCCCTATACCAATGCAGTTTTGACTATCATTGCTACCTCCTCCCTTCCCTCCCCCTGTCATTCCTGAACATAGTGTAACCCTCCAGGTTCAGGTCCCAGTCATGTCCTGCAGTGGCCCAAGTGTCAGTGACCGCTGCCACATCCACTGCTCCCTCAGTTAGCATCGCTTGAGCTCAGGCATTTTATTGCCCAAGCTCCTGGCATTTAACAGGACTACCTTCCACCCTTTCCCTATAGTTCCATTTCCCTGCTCGTGTTCCCATGGGGATTCTGTTTTCCCCTGGTCTGCACTTTGCCAGTCGGCCTTTTCCTGTAATCCTCCTGCTCCCGGGAGACAGAGTCCTCCTTATCTGCACCCCTTGACAGCCTTTTCTCCAGAGGATAAACATTCCAGAGGACATTGTAGACCAAAATAGTAGGGAGGAAAACAAAGGTGGGGAAAAGAACGTTACAGTACAGAGAACAGGAGAAGAGAGGGGAAGAGCGGAGGAAACAAAGGTATAGAATGGTTGAAGGGGAAAGGTGAGTTAAGGGGGGCATGAGCAAGCAGGATGGAGAGGACAAGGTGAGGTTATTTTTACATACTTTGTCTTGTTAAAAAGTGTAAGTGCAGTAAGACATGACCACACCTGTGCTGTTCTGGGTTTACCACACGTCCAGAGCTAAAGATCTTATTGCTTACTTGAAGTGTAAACAGGCGCTATATACTGTAATGAGGAAATGTGCCCCAGACCACTGTCAGGCATGTTTGATCCCATATTAAAGGTGATGGGTTCCCCAGTGAACTGTTCCCATTTCCAGCACTGCCTACTACCGTACAGTAACAGATTCAGTTTTAGAAGACAGAAATAAAATATGTGAGGCAAATCTGGGATGGCTGAGATTCACAGTACTGTATGTGGGAATCCACGACACTTGAGCTATACAGCTTGGATGCAGCAGGTATGGTAATTTGGTATACTGCACATACTGGTCCAAATAGTGATGTGCATCACCTGTATGAGGGTGCATCCCTCCCCCACTCTATGACACTGTTCCTGTGAGCAATTTACTTCCATTGCCAAATCATTTTATTATAGTTCATCTGGGCCAGCTGTTAATGTACATCACATGGCACTAACTAAAAGCAGTAACACCATCCAAACATTTTGCTACCCAGTTAAGTCTCTGCTGCATATCTCATTTCTCACGTGCCTTCAGTTGCTGCTGTATTCGGATGAGTACTTGACATTGAACTTGCACCAAACTGGTGCAACTGACTATTCTGGTTGGAAACAACGGTAACCTCCAGATACATAAGTAATAATTGCTTTGTTCAGCTAAGTAATATTAAATAAAATACTTGGTACAGGATGGCTTTCTTCAAAGTGATAACACTATATAAGTACATCAGCCTCTTGATGAAAACTTTATAACATCTGTTGGTATGCTATTTTACTTAGAATGAACATATTATGATGACATAAAACTTACATTTTTAGTTGCTTTTCTGAAAGCCATTAATGTTCTTGAGTAGTGTGTCCATGAAAACAGATACAATAGACAGTAAAAGAATAAGTAAATAGGAAACATTACACAACTACTGTATAATTTCAGGGATTTTGGTTCTGTGCGGGTTACCACCTTTCAGCAAGCCCACATCATGTGAATTTACAGCTAAAAAAACGTTTTCATGAACAATTTTAAAAGTGTCAAAACCAAGACAGTTAATGTTGTCGATTGTCAACCAAGCAGCTCATCCAAAAAAGACAAAAACAAAACAAAACAGATCAAAACAAACAAAAATGTTCTGCATGTCCTTACTATCTTGGCAGCCATTGCACATGTTCACTCTTCTCACAGCTATGTCTTGCTGAACAAAAAGTATATGGCACATCCTAATTTTACTGGCCTGGTTGTGTATAGGGAAGCAGGTGAAAAGCCCCTTAACCAGCTTCCTAAAATCTAACATATACAGTGCTCATATATCAAAGCCTTAGACCTGTATGCAGCCTACTAAGTCATCTGTTCGACAATGCCAGTCATTTAAAAATGCATACTTGTGTTCAACATAACGTCCAATTAATATGACAGGAGAATGCTGAACATGTGCATATAGTACATTATTTACTTCATTTTTTAACTTTGAGAGTTTCTTCAGTTTGGAAGGTAAACAATACTGTAAAATCAACATTTTGATTAAGCTGTCACGTGGTTCCCGGAACATGATTTTTATGTTGCTTGCACGATGTGCAAGAAACATAGTGCCATCATCGGAGATTTCGGAGGTGTGTCACCTCCTCCTCCAATTCAGGCAGTGTGCTGGGAGGCGCTGGGCCCTGAGCCCAATGCATTTTGGAGCTGTCTATGACACGCCCAAAATGCAGTGGCATGCAGATTGAAAGGAGGAGCTATGCTTGAGTGAGCAGCGATAAGAAGCTGCTCACATGCAGCCCCACCCGCAGGTGTGTGCGCCCCGCATGCACTGTATAGCCCGATGGGGTGCCCAATCCCCGTAGGCTGAGCTGCGTTGTCTCCCTCCCCAGTTGTAGGTGCCACGCTGGGAGCCCACCCCAGCATGGCAATCAGTCCTTTAGCCGACGGGGTGCCCAATCCCCGCCAGCTGAACGCCAACCCCCAATGTCCTTGTGCCATGCTAGGAGCCCACCCCAGTGTGGCAAACGCCCTCGTAGTCTTTTTTTTTAACCTGAAAACGAAAATGGTCCTCGGTGCGTCTCCCACCCCCTCCCACAACCCGCACCCACCCACTGCGCACCCAGCCTCCCCACACCCCCTCACCCCATACTTACCTTCAGACTCTGGCGCGACGATCTTCGGTGGACTGGGAACACGCCTGCACTCTTCAAAGCCGACCGCGAACTGAGGAAATGCGGTAAGCTGTATAATGGGCTACATAGGGGGTTTCAACTTTGCATATCTCAGCCATTTTGGGAATTTTGCACCAATTTTAACATGGGTTTTGGGATTTCTTCATGACGATGTCACTGTCATGGCAAGATCGGGCCTGAAGGGTGATTTTGGCGCAGTGACTGCACAGTGACTGCAAAATCATCCTTTGGGCCTGATTACTGCCATGACAGTGACATCATTCATGAGAAGGGGCCCAAACCCCATGTTTAAAATTTGGTGCCAAAATTCCAAAATGACTGTTTTATGAGATCGCTATGCGAGTTCCTATGCAGGCTCGTAAGTTCGGAAATTTCAATATTTTCACTCCAGATTTTCAACATTGCCATTTTACCACACCTTCTTATGAGTAGTATAGCTGTCATTTTCACATCTCACCCAAAATGTGTTTCCGCCCATGTAGCGCAGAATGGCAGATCGTGCGTGAAATCAATGTACGGGACAAATTAAGAAAATCACAGTGACACTGTTCATGAGCAGAGGTCTTAAAATGGCTGTGTTGAAAGTTTGGTGAACAAATTCTAAAATGACTGTTTCATTAGCCGCTAAGTGCTATCGGGTTCCTACGCACCAGAGAGTTTGGCGGTTCTTTCAATATTTCCACTCCAGATTTTCAACATTGCCATTTTTCCACACCTTCTTAGAGTAGTACAGCTGTCATTTTCACATCTCACCCAAAACGTTTCTGCAGCGCATAATGGCGTAGTCGCTGTTAACTCAGTGTATGGGACATTAAGAAAATCACAGTAGTCACTGTTCATGAGCAGAGATCTTAAAATGGCAATGTTGAAATTTCATGAAAGAATTCCTAAAAATGACTTGTTTTATTTAGGCAAGTGCGGCGCAGTTCCCACGCACGCCAGAGGGTTTGGCGAATTTTCATTAGTTCCACTCCAGATTTCAACATTGCCATTTTACCACACCTCCTTATGAGCAGTACAGCTGTCATTTTTCACATCCTGCCAAAGCGATGTTTCCGCCATATGGCGCACAATGGGCGCGGTCGATTATGCAAACTCAATGTATGGGACACATTAACAAAATCACAGTGACACTGTTCATGACCAGAGGTCTTAAAATGGCTATGTTGAAAATTTGGTAAAAAATCCTAAAATGACTGTTTTACGAGCGCAGCGCTAGCAGTTCCTACGCACACTGTAAGTTCGTAAATTTTCAATATTTACACTCCAATGACTTCCAAATACCTAAACAGCTAGAAGCAAGCAACATTCAGCATTGACAAATGCTTGTCATTATTTTACTTTGAAGAGACAAGAGTTGCAGTCAAGGTTAATCGCTATTTTAATAGTCCTTGTGCAACTCACTCACAAATTATTTTAGTGGGACCTTATGTCTTTCTGAAAATGCCTAGATGCAGAATGTGCTTGCTGTCAGTGGTCAAATGCTGAAGACCCCATGACTGGGGAATCTCCTACCCTGAGACTCCTGTGGAACCAACCACCACTGACCTTAAAATGTCAAAGTGACCCTCTGTTATGGTCCTTCTAAGCCCCCCAAAGCATACAGAAACATGTAACCCTTTACTCACTAGATACAATATCTACAAAATTCTAGCAGATATCTACACCACAAAGGCTTACTAACGAATGACATCCTCTCCCACCCCCTAGTGTGTGTGTGTGTGTGTGTGTGTGTGTGTGTGTGTGTGCGCACAGATGTGTGGAGTGAGGGGATTATATGTCATTTTGTGTTGGCCGCAATCCTTTTAAGAATGCAAACCTACAAAAGCTCAAAGTAGCCATGTACTTACCATTTGTAAGTGAAAAACAAAACAGACAAAAAATGAACAAAAAAACAGAAATTCAAATAAAGATTTAAAATGTATTATCCATGGAGAGTGTGGGGAGTGGAGCACTATATGCCCTGAGTAGTGCTGCTCCTTTGGGCTCTGTCTAATTTCTGTTTATTGTAGCAGTACCTCCAGTAATGCACTCTATTTTTTCAGCTGCACCAAGACTTGTAGACTTCCCAGGAAATGTTTTCACCATAATGTCCATTTGTAAGAATTTGAGACATAGTGAAACAGTAATATAGCACTGTTAAGATGGAACAGATTTAGGGTTCATCTTGTCTGCCTGTCTTGCTGTACAACAGTAACTATACTTACTTTGAGTATTGACAACCTAGCTTATCAGCCGACATGTTTCCCACCATGCTGTGTAACTGTTAAAGATCCACTGCAAATATTGTAAATGTTGTAATGTGGAACATACTCCCACCCAGTGTGCAGAAAGCACCCTATCAAAAATTTCTGTACTAGGCTTAAGGCTCACATGGTAGTAGCCAGTACCTGCCACTGCATTGCCCCGAGACCAGCCCTAAGATAAAGGACCTGGACCTACCTTGACTCTAGTGTGTCTCCTTTAAGTCTAATATTATTTATCAGCATTGCGGCTCACCCTATTTGCTCCTCAAGTACCATGACTGTAATGTTGCCTGTAATACACGTAACTTCGTGTTCTCTGTTTCACAATGCTGTTCACCTATTGCTATGTAATCCCGGTCGCCTGAAAAAGGGACCTCCAGGGCCCAGTGGGCTTACCCGGTCATCCAAATTTGATAAATAAGTAAATAAATAAAATTAGTTTTTCCCCATTTTTTATTGTATAGGCTCCTGTGGAATACAAACAGTGTACTGATAACAAATTTGGATGTCTCATTTTAACTCTGCACTTGCAGTAATGTTTCAAAATGAACTCGGTCCTAGATGGTGACTTCTTTTCTTAATGAATCAATTTCACTGAGAAGGTGATTTTTGCTACAATTCATTTCCATTTGAGTCTGTTCATGATGTCAGAGAAGGACTGACGCTACTGAGTATGCTATTATCTGTGTTGTGCAGTGATGGTATTTACTGCACAAGGAGAACATCATGATTTGCATCTTGGTTTGAGTCTAGCTAAGTTTCTTGAATAACTGTCAGATATAGACCACATGTTAATTCCAAAAGAAACACATACAGTTACAAATAAGTAAACAAATAACTAAGGCAGCAAGATTCGTAGAGTGCTATTGATTCTCACAGTGTCTGTAGCAGTTCCATGCTACAGTCACTATGCATATACATCATGTTGCTTGTATTTAAACCTGCAGGGCTAGAACAGTGCAACAACGTGTGTACTAAGAAATCAAAGCAAGGTACAAGAAGCATGTAAATGGGAGGACATAGCAGAAAAGAAGAAAACAAAATGAAGAAGTAGACAAGCACAGACAAAACAGAAGAAGTCGGACAGAACAGCAGCAATGGGTGGTGGACACAACATGGTCACCTTGGAGGTGGGGATAGCAACCAGGAGGAGCGGGGCACACAGAAGACAGAACAAAAGCGGCAGGTTGGGGAGTGGTATTCCAGTGACTCAGCTAATTCAGTAATACTTTTCTTTTTCAAAAACTAGGTTTATTTTTATTTGAAATTGCAGTTTGAAAAGCAAAACCAGGACTCTGAGCATGCACTAGGTCCAGTTTCACTTTTAAAACTGCAGTTTCAAATAGAATAACTCTTGTTTGTAAAATAAAAGTATTACTGAAACCAGATGAGTTGCTGAAATACCACAGTATATTTAGTTGGTATGACTCTCAAAATTGCCTAACTGGTAAACCAGTTGACAGTGTCCTGACATTGAAAGCCAATCATGTGTTTGCTGACCAGCTCTTCGAATCAAAGGACCAAGGCCTTCTCTGATTGAGTGGCTTTGGTCCTTTAGGATATTACCACGGTTTCTGCCCAGCAACCAGCAATTGGTGTCACTACTACAGGTTGTGGTCATTGGTCTAGACTGCCAATCCCCTTGCAGTTTCATATGCTGACACCGATTTGAAATTTCAACAGCGAACAACATTACAACGACAATTCACTGTTGCCACTCCAATGTCACCTCGACTCCCAGCATTGCTTTCTCCAGGGTTTTCACTCATCCCGAATCAACTCGGACTCTGAGTTGATAATCCTAAATATGGGGGCAAAACAACTCCTTACTGGACGTGTTTTATGCTGACCGTGAATCAGTGTTGACATAAAGCTCACTGTAATGTTAGTCGACAACTTGTTGTTGAACCAGCATTATGATTCCTTGCAGTTTCAACTGCAATGGACTCAGCAGTGACACCCCTTGTACTCATCACAAAACATTTGGTGGGAAAATGCTCATCAAATGTATATGCTGCTCATTGCTCCAAAGGGCCATTGTTCCCACTGCAAAATTTCTGAAAGTCAGCATGCATATTCTTTTTCAAGGGTCTTTAAACAACGCAATGTAGCAAAATATGGTTCATGTAGCAGCGCAAGTTATGATAAAAATTATGACTTATACTTTTGTATTCTAGTCTAGATTGTAGCTTTTCTCCTGGCTTGTTAGATAACCACCCCACACACACCACACACACTCACACACACACACACACACACACACACACATTTTGAGTGTGCTTTAGTACTTATTACATTGGAAATATTAAAAGGAAAACTCCATTTAAAATTGTTATTCCATGCATTCAGTATTATTTCCTGCTGCTTTTGAACATTCTTTGTTCTATAAGGTCCCAGCACAGTGCCTGTTGCATGCTAGTTCATTTTAGCCACAAGAAAATCAGCTAAACACGGGTGTTCTAACACAGGTGAGCACAATGATCTGTGCCAGTGCCTCAGCAGGTGGTAAGCATGCCTCTAAGGCTGAAGGTTGTGGGTTCTAGCCCCAAATGAGGTACTTAGGGTAATACCCATAATTGACACTGTAGTGCAGTGTGAGGTTGGACTGACTGTTGAGGTGCCATCCTTCAGATGAGATGCTAAACCCAGGTACAATTTGCCCATTTCTGGTCACTGTCCAGAAGGAAGTGCAAGCTCAAATGGCATGGCACTTATCAAAGAAGAGTAGGGAGTTTGTTTTCTCTTTTATTTGTTCATAATTGTTGACCAGGGAAGGTACAGTAAACTATAAATGCGTTTCCTGGTGCACCCTGTGGGGTGGGTTGCATGGATCTGTTTTACTGACAGGGAATATTGGCTAGGACACTGGGGAAACTCATCTGTTCTTCTTCATGTGCCAGAGATCATTTACTTCCTTCTAGACAGTGACAAGATATGGGCAGAAGGGACTTCAATTTAACATCTCATCCAAAGGATGGCAGGGAGCCCTGATGACGCCTTTACAGGCAAAGCGCTGGGCATTGGGCTTCTATTTGGTGACAGGCACCTTGCTCTGCACATTGAAGGAAATATTAAGTCAAGATGTTGACAAATAAATGTTTTGGAGCATCACCTTTGTGGGAGTTTGGCCTATATCTTGGGAGTGCAGTGTAACTAGGAGCTCTGTGATGAGCCACAGGATTAGGAGCCCCTATACTGCACCTACCAGTTTCCACTGTTGCGTGACTGCACCCTAGTCTTGTCTGAACTTTCTGTCTCCCGATATCCTTGTTGTTCTTCATAGTAATACCCTTCACTAAAAAGAAAACAACCTACTCCTTTTCCTGTCAGACCTGTCCCTACAGAATAGCTAGAATTCCACTTTGGCATCCCAGTCATTTTATTCCCAATCATGTTGTTTCCAGTCATGTTATTCCACCACCAGGTCTTCATAAGTGCCTCTGTGTCCTGGCCTTCTATGTGCATTAAGCTGTCAGGTTAGTCAGTTTTGCTGGATGTGATTCTCACAGTCTCCAGCCCACCCTATCTGATGTTTCAATTTATTGGTTACTTACTGTCAACAACTGCAATTCCTTCCATCCCTTTTGCAACTAAGCCTTCTAGCAGCTTTGTCACATTCTGTCTTACTGACGCATACCATTTTGGTACTTTAGGTCTGCTTATTGCTGACTATCATATCCTGTCTTGCTAAGGCAGTGGATTTAGGTCAGGTGATCTCTAGTACTTAGTCTGCTCCAGAGTAGTAGCTAAGAAATTTGCTTCAAAGCTCTTCTGCCCTTAGTACTACTCTATAGTCAGGTGAACTCTTTTCTTATTAGCCTGACTAGGAGCTGTACTTAAGGATTACTGCTTCAGGCTCCACTGCCTATAGTAGTATTCTGCGGGACTTAAGAAATTCTCCTCCATTGAGAATCCCTTCTTGCCTGCACTTGTAGTGCCCATTGGGTGATAGTCTCATAATGAGGCATTTTACCTGCTTCTGTGCTTGTCTCTGCTCATCTTACATGTATTTAACCCGAGCGTGAATCAAAAATAACTCCTAGAGTGGAGAATAACCTCTTTTTACATTGTCCAACCAGGACTTTTCCTGTCAAGTAGAAGAACTTGTATGTGCTCTAACCCTAGCCCGCTGCTGGTCCTTCACCTGCACCGCACAGCAGAACTCTCCTAGAGCCTGAACATAGGACTACACCACCTTCTGCATACTCCCCATTCCCATTGACTCTCTCGGTCAGGAGTATTATTGTCACGCAGCATCAGGAAAACTGGGAACTAGCCTCAGAACTCCTATACTGCTCCAGACAAATGACGTGAACCGAAAGAAGACCCAGCCACCCATGCTTCTCCTAGGACTCTGCAGGAAACTCTTGTTCCTGCTTTTACTATGCTCAGGAAATGTTGAGCTTAATCCAGGCCCTCTGGCACCCATGGAATCCCCAGCAGAGCTACAAAGCCTCAAGGGGCTTACATTCTTGCATGTTAATGTATGTAGCCTATTGAAAAAAACTCTTGTTCAGACCTGGATATATCATACCCATAATTGACTCAACCTCTGTCCCAAATGAATTCAAAAGCTTGTCATTAAAGATTGAAATTGCCACCAGTGTCTCATTATGTATAATAGGATGCTACAGACCCCCATCAGCTGGACTGCAGTTGTTAAACATCTCAAAACATCCTGGGTTCTGCATCTTCAGAGTGTATCATACTAGGGACTTCAACTTAGACTGGCTCTCCAGTGCATCCACCCCACTGAAAAAGTTCTGTGATTCCCTTGGGTTGTCACAGCTAATAAACAAACCTACTCATCCTAACAAGCCCAACCCTGATAACAGTACTTCTTGGATATCATTTTAGTTAACAAACCCCATTTATTCTCCTATGCTGGCATCTTTTTCTGATATTAGCAACCATTGCTTCATCGTGTGCAAGATCCACTCTTAAATCCATAACTGTATCAAAATTCTCCTTAGGGCTCATCATGAACTTCTTTGATCTCCATGGGTATATATATATCAGACCTAAGAGACCCATGCAAAGGCAGGACTTCTATCTAGCCAAGTCCCTGACTACGGCTTATGATATTTTCTCAGAAATTGTGCTAGGGCTCAACAAGCCTGCTCCCATGGTAAAAGTCTGTGCCAGAAACAAATCCTGTTGGTGGTTTACAGAAGACCTGAAAGATGCTTTATGGAGTAGGAATGTACTCTAGAGAACTGCTTGGAAAACTAATTTAATGAATGACTGGAATTCTTTCCGAGGGGAGGAACCTCTGCACCAAAATGGTCAGAGAAGCCAAAGCTAATTTCTACCAGTCTCAGCTGGAGAGCTCTCAAGAAATGCCTCCAAATTCTAGAAGACTATCAAAGACATTGAAGGTCACACCACTATAAATTCCTACCTACTAAATTATTGATCGACAATACTGTCATCTCCGACAGACCATCTATCCTCGATGCTCTCAATAATCATTTTGCCACTGAAGGGCTAGCCATTGACTCCTCTCCCACAAATATCCTCTGCCAACAACTTAAGATTGGATACACAAGAAAAACCCATCCTCAGTCCATCTTTCTCTCTGCAGCCTACCTCCCTGAAAGAAGTTGAAAATCTTCTCCTTCAGCTGGACACTAGAAAAAGTGCTGAGGCTGACCTCATTGACCCGTGCTTCTTAAGGTCAGCTACTGCGTCCTCACAGTCCCAATTACACATCTCTTCAACTTATCCTTGTCCTAGGGTGGCCTATCGCCATTTGGAAAATGCACTTGTAGTCCCTGTTTAAGTCAGAGATCCTAGTGACCTCAATAACTACAGGCCAATCTCCTACTTCCAATCCTGTCAAAGATGCTGAAGAAAATAGTGAACTCCCAGTTTGTAAGTACCTGGAATCAGAAAAATTGCTCAACCCATTACAATCCAGTTTTAGAGAACAGCACAATACAATCTCTGCTCTAGCCAAGGTGGCAAGCGACTGGTTGCTTGAATTAGACAAAAAAAACTTTAAGTAGTTTTCTTGACCTAAGCATGCTCGATACCATTGATTACAGACTGCTTCTGTCGTCCCTCCGAACATTGGTTTGGATTCTATCCCTAAAATGGTTCTCCAACTACCTCTCAGGATGACTTCACAAGTAAAGGCAGAAGGGAATTTTCTCCACCAAAATCCCTATTGAGGGGTGTACCACAAGGTTCCATTCTTGGTCCCTTGCTCTTCACCATTTATATTAACAACGGATGCCCCCATCAGAGAAGCACAAATACACCTATTCACAGATGATATGGTACTCTATGCTAGTATTCCCACACCTGAAGCAGCCTGAAAAGCCCTTCAAAATGAATTTAATCTGCTGCAACATCAGTTTATAAACCAGAAACTGCTCTTAAATGCAAAAAAACAAAGCAATGTTCCTCTAGCCCTTCAAAATGTAATAAATCCTGCAATTGCTGGGACACTCTCACAGATCACTTCCATTCTAGGTGAGCAGTTGGACTCGTGCACAAAGTTCAATACCTGGAGGTCTGGTTAGACCATAGACTTACTTTCACAGATCACTTAGAAGAACTGGCAAAGAAACTTAGACAAAAACTTGGTCTGTTCTTTAGGATTAATAAAAGGATTATAATAATAGGAAATAATTTAGGATTAAACAAGAGACACTAAACTGAAACTGGTTCAGACTACCTGTCTTTCCCTATTGGATTACACAGGCTTTCTGTATAGTCATGGACCTGCAGGTACCTAGCCAAACTCGATACGCTTTATCACAGAACCATAAGATTTATCACGGTCTTCCATACTCAACCCATCACTGTGCAGTGTACACGCAGTGGGATGGTCATCCCTTGCTTACAGACGGAAAATAAATGCTGCAGTTTGGACATGCAAAGCCCCAGTATATCTCTGTCTGTTTACCTTGTGCACTTGCCCTGAGAAGCACCTCATATATCTACCTTTATGTTTACAAAGCAAAACTCGATTGGCAGAGCAGCCATCAGCTTTGCGCCCCTCAGCTGTGGAACAAGCTGCAAAAACTTTGAAATTAACTCACCCCATGAGCCTAGCAGCTTTTAAATCTCTATATCTACATCATAATAAGGAGTCCTGTGCCTGTTCTACTCCTAAATAATGACTCAGATAAATCCAAGCACACTCTCAATTACTACTGTTAAAAGACTGATCACATCTATAATTGACTCTTCCTCTCCCCTTTTCTACCTCATATTTGTCCCTTCCACATTTCTTTTGACCCTGGTTCGAGTTCTAAATTCTCCATACCATATCACTATATATCTTTTTATATTAGGTTTTATTTATGTTCAGTGCACCTGATATGTATACTTGTCAATGTCAATTCGGCTCCCTGACAAATCTGGCAGCGACAACTCAGCTCCCGACAACTCATATTCATGACAATTAGCTCCCGTACTTCCCGCTCCATGTCTTCTCACTCCCAGTTAATAATTTACATGCTTAATAGCAATGAACATCAGTTTTCTGAGCTTGCAACAGAGGTAGGGATATCATAAGAAAATTCATTGGAGGCTGTTAACCCGAATTAGAAATGCTAGAATCGCTCTGCATGTTGAACACTTTACTTAATTTAAATATCTCCCACTGATTTCTGCTGCTTTTACTGTTTCTGAATCTTGAAACTCACTCCTCATTGATTGCTAAGAGGTGTTGCTAGGGCTGGGCCTCTGGGGCTAGAGCCCTGAATTTTTTATTTGGAGCCCCAAACCTTGTGCTGCACAGCTCCACCTGCCGACCTGTTCATCCTAGCTCTATGTGAGGAGTACCTCCTGACTCTGCTCCCTCGACCAGTGACCATGACTGTAGCCCCTCCCACCACACACACATTACCATTAGCAGCCACCCAATCCACCTGCACTGCTCATCTCAGCCCTGTGTCCCGTCCCACTCCCATGGTCATGCCGCTGCTGCATTCAATCCCACTCTCTGCCTATATTTTCTGCTCATGTGCTCAATGCTTAGTTTGTGTATTCTGTCTCATATTGCTGCTCAAGATTGGGAAAGCAGAAATGGACAGGAAGCCTTCAAATCACAAGTCGAGAGGTAGCTCATTGTGCTATATAGTAAGAGCCAACACTAGCCCAGTGAAATCTGCATTTGCACAGAGAGTAATTAAGACAGAGATTATAAAGAGTATTGTTTGTCATCATTTGTCAGAGATGCATTTTATGGAGCAGCAGCATGGTAACTTTATTTATGTGTGCACTGTGAGAATTTTCATCAGCAAATCTGAATGCCCACACACCCGCCTTTGGGCCCCAGTTAATAATTTACATGCCTAATAACACTGAACATCAGTTTTCTGAGCCTGCAACAGAGGTAGGGATATTATAGGAAAATTAATTGGCAGCGAGCAGCTTTAGGGCAGATGTGATGAGAGTGACGAGCATCCTTGCATTATTTTAGTGTTTTATACCTTTTATGATTGCATTAAAACTAAGGATGCTTCAGTCATAGCCACAACATTTCAGATATTTTTGGATGCTGATTTCTGAGGCTATCTGATAAACTGAACTGTGGGAGCAAAAATTAGGAGCAAATTGTCATCGGGAGTGAGTTGTCAGGAGCGTATTGTTGGGAGCGAGTTGTCGTAGAGGTATTGTCGGGAGCAATTGAGCAGCTCCAGATTACTTTTACTTTTATGAAAAATTGTGTCCTACCCAAAACTAGCTGTATCTTCTGTTCCAAACATATACTACTGTCAATGCTACCTGCTGATACGCTGTATGTACTGTATTATTGTATCTCACTTTATTTGTATTATTACTATTTTGTTGTGTGTTGCATCCCATGTATATTGTCCCTTGTTCCCTGTTAACAAACCCAGGTCCACTCGAAAATGAGCTGGCTCAATGGTGATCGCCTGGTTAAATAAATAAAGACTTTGATATGTGCTGCATTCAGATGAGAAGTGTTGCCTCTCTGTGCTTCCTCACTCCAGCTGAGGATCTGATATTCTTGCGCCACACAGCTCTGCTATCTTTACCTTCATGAACCCATGTATCTAACTCTTCTACTGATTTCTTGCACTAGCTGCCTCCTCCATCCTTTAGTTGGAATCCCTGTCCATTCTCCTGACCAGCACTACTTTTCACAGAATGCCCTTTAGCATGCCAAAAAGAAGACCTCTCTTTTTCAACAGATTCGCAGCTAAAGTTAGCTTAGTCCACTGTCATTTTAACAGATCCAGGATCATGAGGATGTAGGAGAAGATCACTCTGGATACATTTTTCTTTAAAACATCTCTAGTTCTATAAATAAACTCACCATGTCCTAGGGCTTGTTCTCTCAATGTTATTTACAAAAATGTGGACAACATTCAACTCCCAGTCTAGATACAATGCATGGCTATGGATTACACAATATAGGCAGGGACAAAGTGGCCAGACTGGTGGGCCAAGTGGTCTGTATCTGCCAACAAATTCTATGTTTTTGTGTCTCTATGCTCTCTTAGAAAATGGGTAGAAAATTACTTGTCCTCTGATTGGCTAAACCCTTGTCAAATGGGTACATTCCTGTACCATCAGAGACTAGAAAATAACTTAATGCCATACTGCCTTTTTACCAAAAACAAAATCAGTGTGCTGCCATTTTTTTGTTCTTCCTTAGCAAGAGACAGATAATGACCAGAAAGGAAAAAAACTCACTGTTGAAACACCAATCCCTCTTTTGTTTTGTTTTAAAATATGTACCTTCATTTGTCCAATGATATAGCGTGCTGCTACATTTGCTGCTCCCGTCCATTCACTTGCACTCTCCAGCAGCTGCCCCACTAGTAAAGTGTAGTCTCATAACTGCAGCACCATCACTACAATTAGAGATGTTAGAAATTTAATTTCACCAGCAAAATGTCGTCAAAACACAAATTTTGCCTTGCAAAATATTTCGTGCAATTACGCTGTTGTGGCGAAATTTTGCTGGCACATTGTGCCTTACATTTCACCTTGCATTTCTATTTGGCAATCCGCAAAATTGGGCTTTTCACATGACCTATTCTCTCTGCAGGTCACAAGGGTGACTGTATAAAGGCAGGAAGTGAGTGATTCATTTCCTCTGTGTAGCTGGAAACTTGTAGGAAGCAGGCAGCCAGCAACAGAGAGTTTTTGGGTCAACTCAGCAGTGTGTTATATTGTGTGTGTTCTGTACACATTTTTTGGTCCTAAGTTAACATACATTTTGATTGTGTAAGTATGTTGATAACTTCTGTTAGGTGTCTGTGCAGAGTGTGTGTGTGTGACTTCCTTTTTCCATTTCTAGGAAACCTTTCTTTTTAACTGATGAAAGGGAAAAGTTGGGGCAAAGGGACTGGTGGGAAGGCACCCACTGTCTGTCTGGACAGATGGTTATTTAGGAACAGGGTAGCTGAGGCAGAGGCACCTCCCAGGCCCATCAAGAGCTTGAGCCACCACCCCTGGCAGTGGCAGCAGCAGCAGGAGCCCATTGCCCCACCCTCAGCAGCAGTGTGAAGATGATGTGGCCTCCTCTCCATCCACCACCACTACCCAGCAGCAGAATGCTTCTATATTACCCCCACTCCCCATGACCAGCAGCAGTAGCATGTGGCCCCTGGCAGCCAGCACAGTCTATTAATGCCCCCCAGCAGAAGCATGTGCCCTCACCTCCCCCAGCATAAAGGGTCTGCCGTGGTGGTGTTTTTTCACCATAAACAACACTGACAGCAGTGTTGTTATCTGCAAGTTGTGCAGCAGATCTGTGCGAAGGAGCAAGCAAGGGGCCATTTTAGAACTGGAGGCCCAAGGAGCCACCTGCAGCACCATTACACTGCAGAGAGTGGCTCCAGAAGCAAAGGGAGTTAGCAGCAGCAGCAGGAGGCAGTGTGGCCCAAGGAGAAGGGAGCCAGCAGGAGGAAGGTGCCAGGGCTCAGCAACAACGCCAAAGAGCCGGCAGCGCCACTGAAATCGGCAGCAGGCAGTAGCACCACCCCATCCACCTCACTCCACAGGCAGCAGTGACACCATGTTCATGCTGGACATCAGCATGGACATCCTGCATCAGCCCCAGCTGGTCCTCTTCCTATGAGCCAGGAAGACCTAGCAGCAGTGCAGTGACAGGTAACATCTCTGCACCAAGATTTTGATGAGTTCCGCCAGGAGGTCAGGAGGACTTAAGAAAAGTGTTGAGGACCAACATAAAGTTTTGAACCTCCTGGCAGAGCTTCGTCGAAGTGTGGTGATGACAGGGTGTAATCAATCCTGGTGCAGGCACCTTGTAAATGACATGGTCCGGAGACCATAATGTGCTTGCATGTGAGGCAGGCAGTGAGTAAGCACTAGAATTTTATTTTGTTTTTCCTGTCCTTACCACTATCACTCTTCCTCATCTGCACCCCAAAAATTACACACACATATATACACATATATATAGTCTTTCCTCTTCTATATCCTGTTTCTTTTCTTGTCGTGTTTAGTGTGTTTTGTGTTGTGCATGCTCCCTCTTTTCCCTCTCAGATATGAATACCCTATCACCTAGTACCCTGCATATTCCCCATCATGTATGTTACTGTCAGTCAGTCTGTATGTTACCTATAATGAACAGTGTATCTTTCTTCTTTTTATGTTAATCCTTCTCCTATCCACAAATGTCAAGTATTATAATTTGTTCACATGAACACATTTTTTTCCCAAACCTATGTGATGTTGTGGCTGTTCTTTTAGCTGCATGCAGCTGCAGCATAAATTTGAATTTGTACACGACATAGAAACCTAAATAAGAAGCACTTTTATTGTGAAGTTAAACATAGATAAGTTTTTTGTGCTTAACAACAGTCCCCTGCCCTGAGTGTAGTTGTCACAAATATTCACTTAGTGTCCCTCCCTCCACTCATGATGTTTTCTTTAGTGCCCCGCCACCACCCAGACATTAACTAGCTGTTTTAGGGCCTGTTTGCCAAATATTTCTGCCTGAAGCTCACTGCTGCTTCTGCCAAACGGGGCCTACAAGTCCAGAAATGTTTACTAAAAAATGTTACATCAAATTGAGACGGAAATCTGCTGTCAGTCCTGATGTTTTATGGTGCCCTCACCAGCAACCAGACATTAAAATGCTGCTTTGGCCACTGTTTACAATTGTTTTTCAGCTACATCTTGTTTCTACCAGTGCAGCACATTCAGTAAATGTCCAGAAACATTGCAGGAAAATGGTATATCAAATTGAGACTGAAATGTGGTATCAACCCTGATGTTTTAGGGTGCCTCCCACCACCCAGACATTAAATAGCTTTTTAGGGCCTGTTTGCCAAATATTTCTGCCTGAAACTCACTGCTACTAGTGCCAAAATGTTCAGAAATGTTTCCTAAAATGGTAGATTAAATTGAGACAGAAATCTGGTCTCAGTCATGATGTTTTATGGTGCCCAAACCACCACCCGGACCAAACGATGGTCTCTGGTACACTGTTTACAATTAATTGTATGCCACAACTTGTTTCTGAGAGTGCAGAACAGGCAGTGCATGTCCAGAAATGTTTCCTCAAAAATTGCACAGTACATTCAGACAGAAATCAAGTGTCAGACATGCAGTTACATAGTTTACATCCACCATGAGGACCCAAATGTGCTGTTTTCTGCATCATTTAAATGCTTTTCAGGCCAACCGTGGTACCGCCACTGCCCAACATACAACAGCCAGTTTACCATGATGAGAAAAATAAATCCTCCTATAAAATGGTCCCGACTTCGACTTGTACTTATTTCCTTCTGTGCTGCTTTCTCAATTGATTGAGAACTATGGAATTATCATTTTGCAATGATGATGCCCTGGTTAGCTCTGTTGTCTCTGTGGTTTAATTCAGTATGGATTGAATGACATTTTGAGTGCTGCTGCTATTGCCTGTAGCTGCTGCCTGCTGCGCTGACTAGTTGCCATGAGAAGTAATGCTTTGTCTGCTTCATGGGATCCTTTTCACATAGTCGATCAATGCTGCTGTTGCTGCTGCACACGTAAGTATCTGTACTGATTTTTTCAGGTGCAAGAGAAGGGGATGGTGGGTTGGTATTGGGACGCCATGAGTTCTTATATGTTTGTACTTATATTTGTCTAGTGTGCTGAGGAGTACATCATGACAACATGCATGACAGCCCAGGATTGGGATATTGGATGCTGGAATGTACCACATTTCACATTGCATAAGGACAAGGTAAGTATTGAAATTTTCATTACTGAGGGATAGGTGACTGCAGCTCGGATATCTGAGTCGGATTGTAATTGTATTATTTTTTCTTTTCTCAACACATGCAGGAATTCAAGTGCTATTAACTCCAGGTGCACTGCTGCTGCTGTTACTGTTCAATATGTGTGCAATTCATTATCTGGTAGTAAGTATTTTTAATTTGTGATGGTCTTCGTGGTGGATAGTGGAGGAGGCGGTTGAGGCCGGGTTGGTGTAGGGTTGGTGGAGATGGTTAAGTATTAAGTTTGTGGGCACTGCAGGACATAGATGTCAGACTTTGACAGTAACTATCTTCTATATGGGTCTGTCAATATTCAGGATTTCTGCTGGGGTGCATCTGTTACCTCCCTCCCAATCTGGTTGCTGGCTGTGCTCCTCAGACATAGTCTGTTCATGTCAAGTGTTCCAGTTTAACAGCCATTCCCTGATGTAAGTATAGCTTCATGTGATAATGGTGGTGGTGGTGGGGGCACTCAGTTGTAACAATGCTCAAAATGTCTTCTACTTTTTCTTACTGCCGGCCAGGTACAAAGTACTTTGATTGGAATGGTGGCTTGCTTTTCTGGTGTACATTGCTGATGCATCCCATCTCTGTATGGGTATTGGCGACTAAACAGATGTCTTCCATCCTGTTGTGTGGACGCTGGATCGAGGTGCTGTACCTGCAAGGTGGGCCACTGCTGACAACTAAAAACATACATTTTTTTTGGTGGAAGGCTGCTGAAGGAGGAGAAGGAGGAGTAACTTAGCTGGACTCAGAGGCAGCATTAATGCACTGGTCTGAGACTGCTGTTTATGCTGGAACATGAATCTGTCATCTTCATAGATTTTCAGCAGTCACTGGTATTTCTTGGCATTATGACAGTGATGGCCCACAATGTCGATGTCTCTGTTATACAAAGTAGGAATCAGATGGATGACAAGGAGGTGGTTTACATGATGGGTCATATAATTACAGGTGACCCCTTTATCAACTTGTTTTCAGGATCTCCAAATGGCGAATGACTCAAATTGAGTTATTATGGCATTTCTTAAAATGTCCTCTCAGTAGCACTATCACTCATCTGTAGCATGCAACGTTATTGGCCCTTAATCCCTCTGTGGGTGGGCTGAACATATACAAAAATATGGTGGCAAAATTTCACCGCAATCAACTGCCTGAAGTATTGTAATCCTACCCGGATGCAGTAGTTATTTTTATCAGGTTAATCTTACCTTTAGGGTAAACAATTTGAAAAGAAAGTTATCTGGTTGGTCCTGAAGTGGTCACACTTTGGTTGAGGCTTCTGCTGACCCAGCGTGCTCACAGATGGTCATTGTTGAGCTTCAGCCGGAGCTTCTGCCTGACCCGACCACTCACAAATATGACTGCTTCCTTGCAGTCTGTAGTATCATTTCATTAACAAAATATACAAAAAAAGAAAGTTTCCCATGTGTGTTAGTCTGTGAGAGACAGTGTCTGCTGTGAAACATTGTGTGAGTGTGTGTGTGTGTGTGTGTGTGTGTGTGTGTGTGTGTGGGTCTGTAGGTAGGGGACAGACTGAGACACTAACAAACTCTGCACCAGTAATTATAAAGAATGAAAATAAGCAACTGTTGTTTATGGATTTTTACACACCCTCGGTGTGTGATGACCTCATAAACCTCTAGGTTTATACTCATCGGAAGGCTTATGGGTCATCACATACCATGGGTGTCCAAAAATCCAAAACACACAGTTGCTTATCTATTATTCTCTATTTTATACATGGGGTAGAGTATGCATGCATTTCTGAATAACGTAGTACTGGCTGTGCACTGTCCAACTAAGTTGTCATTGTCATATATACAGTGGTGGCACACCAGTAGACACTTATTCATGTTGTCATGGAGGAGGTATAAGTGGAAATGGGGAAGAGGTTCAGTATTTGTCGCATGATGGGGCCACTGTGTATTGCTGACATGATGACATATTCATTCCAGTTAGCACAGTTGGGGCCAATAAATTTTCCAAAATGAAATGAAGTAAACATCGTGACTAGGTTGGGTAATCAAATTAAATGGTTTAAGTGGATGTAACACAGAACAACCAGCAAAATAAAATTTAAAATGCATGACAATAACATAAAACAGCATACTCAGTGGAAATGCGAGTGGTGATGCTGGTAGTGGCTGTGGGTGGGGTAGAACACCTTTAGCCTTCTTCCAGTGACACATCATTCATGAAGCAGCCTTCACCATCTTCAAGACTGGAGTCATTACCAGGTGGAAATTCAGTCATCATTGCTGCTTCATCTACTTCCCTGCTAGTAGAGGCCTTACCACTGTGGACGCCTTCATTGTCATCATCATCCCTGAGACACAGTTCTTGGGGCAACATCATCAAAATAATTGTGTTATGTGGAATGTGAGCCTCATTCATTTTTATAAATGTTAGGATGGACACATTCTTCGTGTCAAATTTGTCCTATGATCATGCACAATGGCCCCAGCAAAACTGAACACCCATTCCACACTGACACTGGATGGTGGGCAGCTGAGGTATTTAAAAGCAACAGATGCCAGTATAGGCCAGTCACTCACTTTGCTGCACCAGTACACCAATGGCTTATCAGTGATGTCAAGATGCTTGGTGTCTTCCATGTAGGCATCCACCATATGTTGTGCTGCCCTGAGTCCTGCTGCCTCGTAATGCTCCTCCTCCTCCTTGTCTTCAATTTCTTCAATGCCCACCTGGTACAGAGCACATCAAATGGGATTACCTGCTGCTGTGACTTTGACATTTGTCCAATTTGGTGGCTTCTGATGATTTACTGGTGGTGGTGGTGGTAGCAACACCTGGTATATCAATATGTCCCCCTTGTGTCTCTGCATTTTTCTTCTGTCCTTATGTACCCATCTGACAAGTTAATTGGTCAAAGTGTCCACTCACATGACCCTCTTCAATCATGGCAGGCAATCCATGTTTGTACCGTGGATCCAGCATGGTAGCAATAGCAAACTCATTAGACTGCATAATGCCACAGATATGTGTATTGCTGTCAGTATATGGAGCATGTGACCCATTACATGAACAGAACTGTGATCATCACTTGCCTCCATCTGGTGAAGGACATTTACCAGTGTCTGCCTCAGCACATGTATAAGGGTATTGACTGACTTATACAGGCAGTGTCTCCACTCATAGCCTGTGTTGCATGCTCAAATGGATGCAGAATGCATATAATGCCATTCATTTGTCACCACTGCTCCATTGTTAGGGCGATGGACAACCAGCACTCACCTGGGTGGTGTGCAGCAGTAGGTAATCTGAAACTGCCTTATACTGCTCATAAAGCCAGTCCAGCATGTACAGTGTGGCTTTCCACCTGATAACAACATCAAGCTTCATATGGTGCTGAGGCAGATGGTTAGTACGCTGCAGCTCACGCAGATGGTCGCAGGCCTTGCAGAATGGGCAAGTGCACACAGATGTTCTGGCGACAGACACAGTTTCCTTTATTTCATCATGGTTCAGAAATTGCTGCACGACTAGATTGAGGCAGTGTGCCAGGCAGGAACTCTGAAAAAACACCTTCAGTAATGCACTTAACCACATTAGAGCCATTGTCACTAGCAATAAACCCTGTTGTGAGTGAGTGTGCATTGAGCCACTCATCAATCTGATTTAGCAGCACATTCACCATTTTCTCACCAGTGTGAGACCCTGTAACACTTTGCATAGTTATGGTTGCATTCTGATGAATACCAGTGTGTTGTTACCACCACAATTTTGCTTTACACAGCTTTTGCCAGGGCCCAAATCAACAACCACCCCAGGTACCTGTGCCCAGTGTGCTGTTATGCACAGGTATGAACTGCCCACTGTTTACCCATTTGTCCACATAGCCATGCTAAGGTGGATATATTTTGAGGCAGAATGCTTCATGACATGTAGAACAGATTGTGAAACTCTGCTGTAGAGTTCGAGCATGGCACGATGGAGAACACGTTAGGGATGGCACCTGCCATTTGGGACAGGCACAGACCATCAAATGGTGGAATCCTCGATTCTCCACAAAGAAGAAGGGCAATAGGTCGATGGTGAGCATTTCAGCTGTAGCTGCATTCAGCTCCGTGCAGCAGCATGATTGGGGGTACTTTGAGTGCTGCTCAAACACACTCTTCAATGCGGGCTGCATCTTTGGAGTGGTCGACAGAAATGCTTTACTTGTGCCACCAATGTTGTTCTTGCTGTGCGTACCAGGTGACTTTTGGGGCCTGGGATGTGCAGCATGTATGAAACTGGTTATTGTGGTGCATTTGGTGCATGGTGGTGTACTTTTATAACTCGAGGGAGTGGCAGCTCCACTGCTACTATGCCCACTGCTCGAGAGAGAAATGATTCCTCGCACTCTTCCTCCACTGACCCACTCAGCCCTCCGTCCTCCTGCTCTATTGCACTGCTGTCACTAACATTAAACTTGACAAGGGATGTCTCACCAACAGCTCTGGTAGCTTTCTGTGCTGGTGCCAGTACAATGGGTGCTTTTTTCAAGTGGGCATGCTGGTCACCAGTGCCTATGGCTGCCAGTTTTTCCGTGACTTACATGCATGACACAGCTGACATATTGCCACGGTGTCATCAGCTGCATCAAGCATGCAAAAATCCCAAACAAGGGACTTTGCACCTCTAGATTTCACATGGGCTGAGAATTGAACAGTGTAGCCAAGGGTGTGGAAGTTTTTGCTTTTGGTGCCACTTGCATGATATCCACCATGCTACGTTATGGAGGTGGGGTGACTGAACCGCTTGTTGTAGGCCTGCTGATAGCCTCACCTCAGACTTGTCATCTAAATGGGCTACATCATCATCCTTCATCTTTTTCACTTCTGGCCCCACAGGGATCCAACACCTCATCGCCATCTGTACCAGAACATGTTACATCCTTCTCCTCATCCCTATCACTGTCTACTGCCAGATAAACTTGTCCCTTCTCTGGCATCTCCTCACTGTGGGGGCTGACTTTCCTTATCTCCTTCTCCAAGAGAACCAGACTGAAGCTGGACACTGTCACCTTCACCACCATCAGCTCCTCCTTGAGCAGGAACAACAGTTACACTGACTCCTTTTTGACCTGCTCCTGGACCTCTGTGCCTCCACTGGTGTGAGTGCCTCCCTTATTCCCAGTATCATCCCAACAAGCATACTAGCTAGAGATTGGGCAGTAAAATGAGTCACAGACTTAAAGTCACTTTAACTTTGATTTTTGCTACTGGCTGCCACAGCACAGCAGAGGCCACAGCAGGAACTGATTCAGAAATAGGTTTGCTTTTCCAACAGACTTCTTTGAGCCACCTCCATGCTAGCATCTTTACCTGAAGTTGAACGCTCTTGGCAGGCATATTTATATGTTTGTTTCATTTAGCTTCCTCAGTCCAGAACTATATTAGTATGTGTTTCTATTAAATAAATGTGATTTAACACCGCAGTGCTACAGTATCTACAAGGGCAACAGAAATCAGAACAGGTAGCTGCACTGTAGTGTATAAAACTCCTACAACTGCTACTGTAGCTATTTGAGTATGAAAACACTATTTTATTTTTCAATTACAAAAACATGAGTTAAGTAACAGGGTAACAGGAGAAGAGAAGTAAGAGACTTTCAATACAAAACCGACAGAGAACACCACCACAACAATTTCTGCAGTAAACCTGAAAAGAATACTTCAGTAACTCTTAAACAAATGTCACTTTTGAAATGGAATGATTATTACACAACTTGATAATAATTGGGTAGGTGCTGGTAGGTTCACCAAAACTAAACAAAACTAACTGCACAGAACACCTCTCAGTCAAAATACGAACTACAAGAACACCACCTTGTGTGGGAGCTATTGCCCTATTTCACTGTTGAATGTGGACGTCAAAATTTTGGAAAGAATGATAGCCAACAGACTGCAGAATGTGATGACCCAGTTGATCCACCCGGACCAAACTGGATTTATGCCGTGAGTCACCTTCATGATAATGTCAGAGACTGCTCACAGCCATGACCCATTCTCAATCTGGAGGAAAGGGGACACCACGTTGGTGATCACCTCGACGCTGAAAAGGCATTCAACCACCCTGAGTGGGGTATTTAGGGAGATTCTTCAGAGATTTGGGTTGGGCCCAAAGTTTCAAGCATGGGTGAGGGCCCTTTACAGTAACCCCTTCATAGGTGAGGATAAATGGGGTATTCTCCCAGCCATTCCAAATCAGAAGAGGTACACAACAGGGCTGCCCCTCTCACTCCTACTATTTGCCCTTAGTATGAAACCACTAGCTGAGGCATTCGGTCCCATGGGAATATCTTCGAATTAAGGTGGGAGGAGTGGATAATCGATATCCTCTATGCCGATGACACCCTATTGTACTTAACAGACCCCAGCTCCTCCTTACCGGCTGCCATGAACCTCCTTGGGAATTCAGCCATCTCAGGATTCAGAGTTAATGAATCCAAGTCTGAAATAATAGCTATGGGAGCAGACGTTTTGCCAGAGTGAAGTCTCTCACTAATCTAAAGTGGTGTCCTAACAATTTCAGATACTTGGGATACACATCCGAGGAATCTGAGTAAGTTATTTCAAATGAATTATGTGGGCGCTGTTAAAGAGGGTGCGAGAGGATTGTGAGAAATGGGCGGCTTTCGCTATCGATTACGGGTAGGGGTGGAGTCGGTAAGAATGAATATTCTTCCAAGGCTGCTCTTCTTGTTTGATGCACCTCCAACCCCTCCAAGGAGTTTTGGCAGGAATTCCAAACGGTGATAAGCAAATTTATCTGGAGGAAGAGGCCTAGACTTAGTTGGGCTCTCTTGAAACTGCCTAAAGGGAAAGGAGGGCTGGGGTCCCAGACTTTAAGATGTACCACAGAGTGGCCCAGCTGCAGCACCTAGCGCGTATACCTCCTTGGGGGAGAGGCAAAGCTGGTTAAAATGGAGTTGCAATTGTTGAGTCCACTTACCTTTACATCAATCCTATTCAATAAGGTTACCCTAGGATAATACAAGAATTAAAGAGTCCAGGGATTAAGACTTTGATTACACTATGGTCACATACTGTGAAAGATGTGAGCATACAACCATGGTTGTTAAGGCAGAGTAATATCCTTGAGAGTGTAGACTTCTCGCCAGGAGAAAACCCACTGTTCATACGCTATGGGGTTGGGACTTGAAAGTTTTGACAGTTTTTACGGGAGATATTGTTAAAGTTTCACCCAACTGCAGCAGGAATTTGGCATCTCTACCTCAGATTTCTATGGCTACTTACAGATCAGGCATTACACTCAGACTGTAGAGAAGTGTAGTTCAGAGCTGAGGTCAGTTTGGCCTCTCTCACTCCAGGATCTGTTCCAGGAACTACTTAATGGATCAGTCCCCAGACCCATCTAATTTCTAAATTGTACATGGTGGGGAGTCGGAAGCGCGAACTCAGATCTCGATTACAAGCCTGTTGGGAAAGGGAGTTGGGACTGGGGAATGAGGTATCCGGCTGGGAGGTGATATGGAGGATGGCGAGGCAGAACCATGGCCTCACCCTCTTGGAGGGAGTTCAGACGGCAAGTGCTCACAAGATTTCTCAGAACGCCAGTGATAACCAAAGCATTTTGATCGAACCCTGCTCAGACAAATGCTGGAGGGTTGGGACAAGTGGGCACACAAACATATCTTTGGAGCTGCCCTAAGGTTAAAGGTTATTGAAGCCTGGTGGCTCGAGGATTGGGGCAGATCTTCCAGACAGAGATTCCGGAGCAGCCCTGCTATCTCTTACTGGGAGCCTCCTCCTGGTCTGAAGGGTCCAAAAGGCACATACTTGTTCCCAATCCTTTTGGCAGTGGCCCAGAAGGCAATTACGAGGTTGTGGCTGAGTGAGACACACTGGGCGAGGAGCATTGGCTGGCAAGCTGTAACCAGATAAAATAATGGAGAGGCTCACAGCCAACCTGAATTTAAGGCTTGAGCAGTATAGATCTCTCTGGTTCCCTTTTCGAGTTCCTAGGGGCTAGGAGGGGTTGCCACCCTGGAGATCCTGGCAAGAGAAGCTCTGGACTAAGTTCTGTGGGGGTTTCTAGTTGGCACCCCCCAAGGGGAATGTAAGTGGGAGTATACTGCTATGGGCCTGGTCTTAAGATGATTGGTATAAATTCACCATCTGTTATGGGAGGAGGGGATCAGGGAGGATTAGGTTGTTATTATTTTGTTTAGTTCCTTCTGTATTCGTTGTTATAATGATTAATTATAAAACTTTTAATTTGGAATATAGGCAGAAGTGTAGAGCTCAGTCCACAATTTGGTTCAGATGTTCGCACCTATTGGGCGGATTATCCTAACAATTGTTCTTTGGCTGGACCATAAGTTAACTCATAACTCTTATGATGTATACTAAGTTGGTATAGGAGCAATTTTACTCATGAGAATGTATTGCTTTTTTTCTCTTCTCTTCTTTTCTGTGTTGTAACCTGTTCTTCTTTGAAAAAGTGTAATAATAAAAATTACAATTTCAAAAAAAAAAAAATTTGAACTACAGTCCGGATAAGTGGTGTCTGGATAAGGAGAGTACTACAGTGTGTTGGGACTTACTAAATGCAGTTTTGGCTTACAGATGTATCAGACAGAAGGGACAACAAGATTTGAAATGAACAAAGTCTCCATCAAAACTCATGCAGGGAACACCACTATCTAGTTGAAAACGATGTGTTTATTATATAGTAGCCTAGGTCAGATAGTAAACAACTGTGGTGTAACAGGGAGGAAAGGGTTAATATGGTAAGAAAATTCAGTAGAAAACAGGATGCAATGTAGAGGCTAGATCACAATTTTAATTTCTGTGAGCAATTCAACAATGCAGTGTACCTGGATATGGACAAGTCAAGTGGTCAATGTCGTGAATACTTCCAATAAAAAAATAAATCACAAAACTGATTAAGCAAAGGAAACAGGAACAGAACTATTCAGTCAGAATATGGTAACTGTTCAGATAAAGTTACCCAAAAAGGGTCAATATGTAAGACAAATTTAACAAATAAGTAGCACACAAAAAAATATTAAAACTTAAAAGAAATTACAGAAAATCACTTACAACTTGTGAGAAATATGTCAAACATTAGGAACTAGCCTGCTCCACTTACACACACACACACACACACACACACACCACACGGTCAACCCTCCCCACTCAACTCCCTCACACACACACAGAGAAAACTGAAAACACTAAGTTTAATGAAGTATTCTCCAAAGATACAAAGCAAAAAGTGTTCACTAGCAGCACTAGGAACTAAACTTGAGATTTTGGGAGCAATTAACTCTCAAAATCACAAATAAAGAGGTTTTGAAGGGTTTATTGGATGTAATGCACCACACTGAACTGCTCTCCAACTCAACAGACAATATACTGTGCAGGAAACAGCCTGCACGTGATAGTTCAGCTATCTACCCACAATGCACTGCAATTTCACTTGCAAAATTGGAAAACACAGGCAAAATTTCATCTTCCGCGAAAGTGAAATTGGTGAAACTGGTGAAATTTAGCATTTATATGAAAGCAGAATGGGAGGAAACCGTACGTTTGCATGGAGAAAATTTTTCATAATGAGAGATGCAGTGAAATATTTCTAAGGCAAAATTTTCCAGTTTCACATCTCTAACTACAGTGTCCAATGACATTCGCCCCATAATGGGCTCTGTAACTCCAGCTCCTGCTCACATTATTGAAAAAAGAAATGAAAGTCTAGACCTTGCCACGATATTCAAACTGGACTGGTGGTGGTAGGGTTGGGTGGGAATCATAACACCTTACTACCTGCAGGAATGTTCATATTGAGTATAATGTATGGTTGTCTTGCTCCCTTGAACATTTTCTGCCTATATAGTATATTTCATTTTTGTCTGATTGTTTCCGTATGCAATTGTATCATACCTTTGAACCAAACTGTATACTGTTTGTTTCCCTGTATTCAGTTGTATCATACTTTTGAAAAAATTGTATCCTGTTTGTTTCCTGTATGCAACTGTCGTAACTTTGAACAAAACTGTACCGCTTGTTTCCCTGTATTCAATTGTATCATACCTTTGAAACAACTCATCCTGTTTGTTTCCTGTATGCAATTGTGTCGTACCTTTAAACCAAACTGTACCCTGCTTGTTTCCTTGTATTTAATTGTATCATACTTTCAAACCAAACTGTACCATTTCAATCAATCAATCAAAATCTTTATTTATCCAGGTGGGCACCATTGAGCAAGGCTCATTTCCAAGGTGGACCTGGTCATGAATACGCCAAAGTACAGTACAGAAGCAGGTATACAAAAGCAATAATATACAAGGAAGAAAAAGTATATACAGTGTATACAGTACAGTACAAGGTTGAAATAAATAAAAAACAGCATTATTTTACAATTGAATAAGTCAGCAGATGTACAATCAACCATAGGCATACAGGGTTATAAGCAGAGATCTTTGAGTGAGGCAGCCGCAACTACACCTAGGGGAAAGAGGCCATGTATGGGGTGGCAGGTTAGAGAGGCAAAGAAGAGGTGGGATATATTGGTCGACGACTGGGGAAATTGAGCTAAAACCACAGAAAGTGATTTATGGCTGTCGTACTTGTTTATTATGATAATGATGGAGGAGGGTAGGTAATTGGGACACTACTATGGATGGGGTGGGACTTTAGCCAGGCTGGCGTGGACAGGGAAAGAGTGGGTGCAGCAAGAAGAGTTAATGGAAGAGTGAGAGCCAGGGGTAGAAACATGGCGGCGTCAGGATGGAAAGGGGAGTTGCAGAATTAGTGGGCTAGCGGTGAGGAAAACATTTGCAAGGTGATGTCATGTAGTGATCATAGAGTGCCTTGAAGATATTCAGGCTAACAGGGCAGCTCAGCTTCAAGTTCCTTTGTAAACCATTCCACAAGGTGGGTAAAGAGAAGCTTAGAGCAGCTTTGCTGAAACGAATTTTGACCCTTGGACCTTGGAGGGCAATTGGGAATAGCTCCTTAGAGCGTGGGTGCTAACACACTCAGGGAATACAATCTGAGACATATGAGGGGAGCTTGTTGGTCACCGCTCTGAAGACCCATAGGGCGTGCATGCTTATTCCTTCTATAGTGAAGGGAAGTCCACACTAATGATGAGTACAGGGAGCAGTGGTGTGTGGAAAGTGGAAGGCCAGTAATGAACCTGATAGCTCTGTGGTAGAGGGTGTCCAACTTAGCCAGTGCAGGGCAGTGCAGTGGCTGTAGAGCAGGTCCACGTAATCTATTAAAGATAGGAAGGTAGCTTGAACCAGTTGAATCTTGGCCCCTTGTGAGCAGGTGGTTAATTCTGTAGAATAGTCCTAATCTTTGCCTTAGTTTCTTCTGTGGTTCTTCGAGATGGTTGGTGAAGGAAAGTTTATGATCGAGCCAAACTCCTAGATATTTGAATTTAGCTAGATACTCCAGTGTTTGTCCAAGAACAGTGGTAATTTAGGATAGCTCCCCCAGCAGGAATTGCCGCATGCAAGGAGGGGAGAAGAGCATGGCTTTTTTTAGCATTGAGCAAAAGCTTTTTGTTTATGAGCTGGTATTGTAGAAGGTTAAATTCAGCTTGAGGTCTTCACAGGCTGCTTCCAGCGTGGGACGCACTCAAGTACAGTACAGTGTCATCCGCGAATAAGTGGATGTTGGCTTTTGATGGGGTCATTGATGTTGTTAATGTAGACTGAAAAGAGGAGGGGACCAAGGATAGAGCCCTGGGGCACAACCCTCAGCACAGGTTTTAATGGAGAAAGATCACCTTCAGCTTTAACCTGCTGTTTCCATTCTCCGAGGTAGCCTGCATACCAGCACATAGATTTATGGTCCAAGCCTAACGTGCTTAGGGAGGAAAAGAAGCAGGCTGTGACCGACTGTGTCGAATGCCTTACTAAGATCCAAGAAACAGCACAGACATGCTTCTTGTTGTCAAGGTCTAGGAGCCAATCATTGGTCACCTTAGCTAGGGCTGTTATGGTGCTGTGCTTTACTCTGAATCCAGACTGAACCGGGTTTAATAGGCTTCTGGATTCTAAGTATACCCTAGATGGCCACACACTAATTTTTCTAGTAATTTAGACAGGATGGGGAGGAGGAGATCGGTCTGTAATTATTTAGGTCGTAGGGGTCATCTGCTTTTAATAAAGGGATGACATGGGCTATTTTCCATTGAGGGGAGGCTACCCTGGCAGAGTGACATGTTGAATAGGTGGGTGATTGGCACCGAAGCACATGGTAGGCACATTTCAGATAGTATGGCTCTATGAAGTCGAAGCCTACTCCTTCCTGGTGTCCAGTTGCAGCAGTAGGTCTTCCACCTTTTTAGAGAGACAGGCAGGAGGGAGAAGGCCTCCTCAGTAGAGAGGGACTCATGGGTTGGTGGGTCCTGAGCTGTGCGGAGGTCACTGGTAGGAGAAGTATCAAATGCTAGCCCTGCAGTTGGAAAATGGTTATTGAGGGCTTCCAATATCTCTGATCGGTAGCGATAACGCTGTCACTGGACTTAATTTTTGCTGGAATGGAATTACCAGGTGCATGTTAAGACATGTCTTTTAATGTTTTCCAGAGCTTTGAAGGATTTCTTGAGGCAGAGGCTAGCCCGAGCGAAGTAGGTGGCCTTGGGTGCTCTGACCAACTTGGTGCACTTGTTACATGCTCTCTTAAAAGACACCAATCTGAGTCGTTCTTGCTTCTTGGGCTTTTTTCCAAAAGTATCCCTTTCTAACAGGGAAGCTTTGAGCTCAGGTGAGAACCGACGGCAGGTGCTGCTCCTGACCCGCACCTTAACCAAGGGTGCATTCTTATTTAAAGCTTCACTTAAAATATCGTAAAAATAGTATATGCCCTGTTAACCATTTTGGCTAGGAAGAATTCCTGCCATCACAGTGAATGTTTCAAGTCGTGGACATAAACAAACAAATCAAAGTTGTTTGTACCTCTTGATAGAGAACTTTGCACACAAACTGTGGGTTGTGCATGGATCTAATGGTGGTGATGATACAATGATCGCTAATGTCTGAGAAAATGTTCCAACATGAGAGAACAGTGTGGCTTGCTAACCAAAATGACATCTAAGAGGGAGCTGTTGTTAAGGTTCTTTTTATTTAGGTGAGTAGGCTTAGTGAGTTGCACCAGCCCTAGAGTGTCACAAAAGGATTTCAAGGGAGCTGATGCACTTGATAGCCATTCGTAGTTCAGGTCACCAAGAATAATGGTTTCAAGGAAATGCGCCCCAGTACAGATCTGAAGTGAGACAGGAGATGAGGCCTGGCAGAGAGGGGGCCTGTAGCAGCCTATTACACAGAGTGCACTGGAGGATAAAGTTCGATCTTTAGGGTCAAGCACTCAAATCTTTGGGGAGGATGATGCTTCTATGCATGTGGCTGAGTATTTGTCCCTTACATAAATTGCCACCCCACCTCCTCCTGATTGCCTATCCACCAGAAGAGTAAATAATTTGGGATATTGATTTCATTGTCTGGGGTGGTTGGCCTAAGCCAGGTCTCAGTGATCACTAGGACATCAGGTAAGGTGTGGCTCACCTAAGCCTGGATAAGGGTGAACTTTTCAGCAAACTACAGGCATTAAGATGCATAAAAGACATTCCTTTGATACCTGCCAGGTCTGATGGAGAAGCAAGGGTGTCTAATGGTCCTGGGTTGAGTTTGACATTGCCTGAGCACAATAGTAAAAGAAGCAGGATTCTTTTAAGGCAGAAAACTGTAATTTGTAAACACTATTTTTGGGCGATAGGGAGGCGGTGTTGATGGGTAGGCTTGTACCCACTCCTGGTGTTATACTGGCCTAGTGTTGCAGTCACTAGTGTCCTGGCAGAAATTTGCCATGATTAGGAAGTCTGAAGACTGGATGGAGGAGTAATTGGCAGAAGCAGCTGGGAGATGTCCTACCCTTGGCAGAGACAGCTGAGAAGCCCAATAGTCCAGAATGGCTACCTGAAAGGAGCTGTTGGATGCAGGACAGGGAGAAGCGCAGGGTCATTCCACTTTGGGGAGGGATGAGGGTTCTGAAGAATTGAGCTGAGCACTAGTAATGCTAGTGACACACTGAGGAACCAGCTGTAATTTCCCATGGTAGATCTAAACACCACAACAGCCGGCAGTAAATGCCACTGGAAGTTTAGACCAATCGGTAATCAGGTGTCATAAGTTCAAAATCCTTTGTTGGCTGAGAGGCATTTTTGGCACTGAGCGGAGCTGTGAAGCAACTCTTTGCAGCTGAGCCAGTGAGGTGGTTCAAGGCTGCAATCCGTGTAGCAAGATTGGTCTGTAGCTTGCTTCTGTTTCTGGCCCTGCTCCACCAGTACAGAATGGGAGTGGGGAAGGTGTTCAAGTCTTGCAGCCTTAGTGGATGAGCATGGTTTGGCCTGAGAAACAGGCAGAAAACCCTGGGGATGGTCCTCAGAAAGAGAGGTATCCCGTTCCACTACAGCAGAAGAGGAAGTAGAAAATGTAATGCGTTTTCTCTTTAACAGAAAAGACAGATGTGGCAAAAAAAAATGAAATTCTTGTTTTACAAAAAGGATAGTCTCCCAGGGTCAGCAGCGTGATAAACGCCTCTAATGAAGCAAGGTAAAATGGAGACCAGCAGGAAGAAGTCAATGAGGCTGAGATCCTCCAATCAGAATGTTGCGCTGAAAATTCAGAATGTCCAAAGGCCAAATACCAACTACCTGAGGGTATACAGCTTTTGGCTGTTTCTGTAGATTCTGGGCCTACTGATGAACTGGAGTTCTGAGGATCCGGGCGGCAGTTTCAACAGGAGAAGAAAGCCTCAGAGTCTGCTGCTAATTTGCAGTAACAGAATCGTGGGTTTCTTCCCAGGACAGGCTTGTAGCTTTTTCCTCTATGGGCGAGGTGCGAGCCCCAGGAGGGCACGTGCACATCTGAGGGGGTATACAGCTTTGACCATTTTAGTAGATTTCTGGGCCCTGCAACAAATCAGAGTTCAGAGGATCCCAGGTGGCAGTTTCAACAGGGGAAGAAAGCCTCAGGGTCTGCTTATTTGCAGTAACAGAATCGTGGGTTGCTTCCCAGGACAGGCTTGTAGCTTTTCCTCTAGCGGTGAGGTGCGAGCCCAGGAGGGCATGTATTCAATTGTATCATACCTTTGAACCAAACTGTACCATTTGTTTCCCTGTATGTGATAGTGTCATACCTTTGAACCAAACTGTACCCTGTTTGTTTTCCTGTATGCAATTCTGTCGTACTCTTTGAACCAAGCGGCACCGCTTTGTTTCCCTGTATGCAATTGTATCATACCTTAAACCAAACTGTACCGTTTGTTTCTTGTATTTAATTGTGTCATACCTTTGAACCAAACTGTACCGCTTTGTTTCCCTGCATGTGATTGTGTCATACCTTTGAACCAAACTGTACCATTTGTTTTCCTGTATGCAATTGTCGCACTTTGAACCAAACTTTACTGTTTGTTCCCTGTATGCAACTGTATCATACCTTTGAACCAAATTGTACTCTGTTTGTTCCTGTATTTAATTGTATCATATATTTGAACCAAACTGTACCTTGTTTCTTTTCCTGTATGCAATTGTGTACGTACTTTGAACCCAAACTGTACCGTTTGTTTCCTGTATGCAATTCTGTTGTACTTTTGAACCAAACTGTACCGCTTTGTTTCCTGTATGCAATTGTGTCTTTACTTTTGAACCAAATTGTACCCTGTTTGTTTCCTGTATGCAGTTGTGTCATACCTTTCAACCAAATTGTATCCTGTTCATATCAATTCTGTTTGACTTTTGATGCCTACTTGTAAATGAACTTGCTCAATGGAGCCTTTTCATGGTGAAGTAAAAAATACAAACACACCTACAAGTACAAACAAAAGAAAACAACAGTGCCCTGTACTGCTAGTTCCAGCAGTGGAGGACAACTTTACAAAAGTTTTTCTAATAGCTTTATATTTGTATCGTTTTACATGTTTTTAATAATTTTCTTGAAAATGTTACGTGTAACCTATTTTCTAAGTGTAATAAAACCCTCCAGGGTGGGCATTATTGGGCTATATTGAACCATGTAGGGCTATAAGGCCTCCACCTACAATGTTGAGCATCATTACATCCCTGGGCAGTCTGATATAGATCAATAATGGCATCATAGTCCTGCAATGCCGCTCCAACTCTTTAGGCAGAGACCTTCACTATGGAGTCCCCATGTATGTTATCTTATATCCACTCTGCCCAGACTTTTCTTCCTCCTTTGTGGCATGTCAGGTATATACTGGGCAAATTATATGGATATGGCTTCCCAAATTCCAGAATTTTCACATAAACTCATGACAATTGATTTTGAAAGTATTTAATTTTAATTTTTATTTTTATTTTTGGCAGTTTCAGGTGCCTATTGCTTGGCCATCCTTTAAACAAGAGATAAGAAAGCTGACACACACATAGCATCCTTTGTTAGGATCTATGAACCTGACAACGCTTGTGACATTGTGTTTTCTAGTAAACATTTCCTTAGTGCCATACATTGGTTCATATGACAGTGCATTGTTTTCTTGCATAGCCATTTGTTATCCCAAAGTGCACATTTTATTATAATTTGAGAGTAAGTCTCTAAACATATCTCCTACTTGTTTTTACTGACTATGACTGAATTGTGTAGTGCTATCCCCACTATTTAGTTTGCAAACTACATCAATGTTTGGATATGGATTTATTACCCCATCAGCAAGATTAAATTGGGCAGAAGCCCACAGAAATCAGTTCCACCACCTCTTAATGGTATGATAACTGGCCCAGTTTCATGGAGATCTGATGCACTGTGTGCATCCTGCATGCTGGGGACCCAGGTTTGAAATGGATGGGTCAACCAATTGCTGGCTGGGTAAGGAGGAGTGAGTGTTCATAGGACTGCTCTCCTCCTTTTGGGAGTGTGGTTACTGTGGCTTACTGTTGGACTGCCATCCAGTCACAGCTGGGTGGCAGTGCATACAATGCCACCAGGATCGGGAAGGGAACCCATATTCAGAGTGCCGGGGCATCTCCATGGAAGGGGAGCTCACACATTGTGTCCAATGCATGTCTGTGGGCCTAGGGAGAAAATTGGGAACCTCCTCCTCCAGCTGCAGGATGATGACTGACCTTTTCAGGCCCTGTACCAGTGACCAGGCAACAGTACCCCACAGTCCTGTGGCAGAGGACAATGGTGGAAGGTGAGTCGTGGACAAGTTGTCAATGGGGCTGGTTGGGGTCAGTAGGAGGGGCAGCCGGGGCAGCACAGGAGATAAACAAAATGAAAAATGGTGTGACAGTTCCACCACCTCTGTCATCTTTCTCCATTAATTACTATTGAGAGCCTCAGGTATTTGATTTGTGTTGTGGTTTTTCTGGTAGCCCTAGTGGATTCAAACTAATATATTTATTACTAGATCTTCCTCAACTTTAATTATGGGGCATATGAAACAGCCTTATGGGAATTAAGATAGTTACCTTGGCAGCATGCTTAATGTCAGCAAACTTTATCTTTTATCATGAATAAATGTGGCAAAGTAAGGTACCTAGTTTTTCTATCCTGAACAACATGTTAGGATTAGGTACTTTACCGTTTAAGAACATTATCTGTCAGATCGACAGTCAGCTTCACTACAAAGATATTACATTTAAGCATTAATTAACATGATATGCAGACTAACAATTGTGGCTTGCCTTGCATCCGTATTTTTAAATAACGTAACCACTTGTAATTTATTTCTGTTATCACTGCAAGCACTGTTTTGCACTTTCTTACTCATCAGTATGGTGCATCAGTTATGTTAATAAACTGATATACAAATTATTAGAGAGCACTATTTAAACCATCACTGTACTACAGACCTAACACCCCTTATGAAGCCCTGAGTGGCCATAGGTAGTGGTGTTTGTTAAATAACCCATAGCTCCATGGCAGTTCTGTAATAAATAACTGTTATGTCATGTTTTCTAACTCTTCTGAATAGACTAAGCAAGCCAAGCCAGCAACTAAAGTTAGCTAAGAGAGGCAGTTCTGGCCATTTTAAATACCATTCGCAATGCAGAACTCATACTAACTTCACTAGCAAGCACAGCCAATGGAATGTATTTAGGACACTTAAAGAAAAGAGTTAGGACCCTATTTTTAATCCTTAAATAATACACATGCCTTCTAAGCCAGTAAGACAACTCTGTGTACTTGGGTTGACTGCCATGACATTTTTATGTTGGCTCTATGTGCAGCCAACATATTGTGGTAGTAGTACATTTGGAGGTGCGGCCACTGTTGGGCAAATACAGGGCACGATCAGTAGGTGCATCCTCATTCCCCAATGAGCCAGCAGCAGGGCCTACACCCTGCATATCTAATGTGGCCACAACATCTGAGAAAAGTCTGCTGCAATGAGAGGCAAAGCTCTCTTGCAGGCGACCCCCATCACGACTCCCCAGCGTGCAGGCAACATGACGGCAGCGACTGCTGCCGCCTGCCTAATGCCGACAGGGGGCCCCTCCCCGTCAGCATAATTCCCCTTCCCCATTTCCACCATGTGTGCTGGGGGTGCCCAACCCCGGCATCATGCACCCACCACAGAATGCTTTTCTTTGGGAAGGCCCAATCCCCACTCGGCTCAGTTCCCCCCTTTCAGTTAGATCTGCTGACGGGGAACCCACCCCCATTGGCATGATGTCTCCCCTTCTTCTGTGCTGAGGGGGTGGCATCCCCTTGGCTTGTGCCCTCACTCCCCTTCCATATGTGCTGATGGGGTGCCCAATCCTCTGTCAGCTACTGCATCCCCCAAAAACACTTGGGTGGTATGCTGGGAGCCCACCCCAGTGTGCCACATACCCTGTAAAAAAGCTGTCCCACTATTTTTTTTTTTTCCCTGTGGAAAAAACTGTCCTCGCCATCTTCCTGCCCCTCCCACAACCTGCGCCCACCCTCTGCGCACCTACCTCCCAGCCCCTCACCCCATACTTACCTCCGGGTCTGGCGTGATGATCTTCAGTGGGGGAACATGTCTGCACTCTTCAAAGCCGACCTGAACTGAAGAAATGCCGGTAAACTGTATAATGGAATGAATAGGTTTTTCCAACTTTGATGCATATCTCAGGCATTTTTGAACTTTGCACCAAATTTTCAACATGGGTTTTTGGGACCCCATCTCATGAATTCTGTCACTGTCATGGTGTTATTCAGCCCTGAAAGGTGATTTCCCGGTCACTGCGTGAATCACCTTTGGGACTGATTAATGAAACACCAGTTCCAGTGTTCATGAGGTGGGCTCTCAAAAGCCTATGTTGCAAATTTGTGGAAAAATCCAACAAATGACTCTTTTACTAGTGTGCATTATGCGAGTTGCTACGCGCTCATAACTTTGCAAATTTGCAATATTTTCATGCCAGATTTTAACATTGGCATTTTCACACCTCCTTGTAAACAATATAGCTATCATTTTTCACATCCTGGCCAAAATGTGTTTTCGCACTTCCAACGCAGAATAGCGCAGTCACTGTGGCAAATCAGTGTTTGGGACAGATTACAAAAATAACAGTGACAATGTTCATGAGCAGAGGTCCTAAAATGCATATGTTGAAAATTTGGTGACGATAATCTATAAAATGACTGCATTATGAGCATGCATTGCACAGTCTCCACGCACACTGTGAACTTCGTGAATTGTAATATTTTCACTCCAGATTTTCAAATTGGCATTTTCCACTCCTTATGAACAGTACAGCTATCATTTTACATATCCTGGCTGAAATGTGTTTTCACATGTCCGCGAGAATTGCACGTGTCGCTGTGCGTAAATCAGTTTTCGGACAGTTTGAGGAAATGATAGTGACACTGTTCATGAGCAGAGGTCTTAAAATGCCTATGTTGAAAATTTGGTGGTGAAAGTCCATTAAATGACTGTGTTGTAAGCGTAGTGTTGTGCAGTTTCCATGCACCCTTGTAACTTCACAAATTTGGTAATATTTTCATGCCAGATTTTCAACACTGCCATTTTTCCACACCCTTATCAACAGTACATCTGTCATTTTTCATAGCTCTGCCCAAATGTGTTTCCACAGCTGTGGTGCACAATGGCATGGTCGCTGTGAGAAATCACCTTTTGGGACACATTAACAAAATCACAGCGCCTGAGGAGGTCCCAAAATACCTATGTTGAAAATGTGGCTAAAACTCCCACAAATAATTGGGTTAAGGACATGTGTTGGCGAGTTTTATGCATAATGATTCCACCAATTTTTCATTTTTCACTCCAGATTTTCAACGCTGCCATTTTTGTATGCCTCCTCACGAACAATACAGTTATCATGTTCCACATTTCTGCCCAAATGTGTTTTTCATCCTGTGTCGCCAAATGGCATAGCCACTGTGCAAAGCCACTTTCAGCATCCAAACTGATTGTGCTGCTCTTCAGGAGGTGGGGTCACAAAAGCCCATGCTGAAAATGGAGGAAAATCCAACACATGACTCCTGTGTTAGGGTTTGCAACTGTAGCCCCTCAGAGACTGGACAGATGTCAGGGTGTGACTTGGGATCATCGGGTTGTAATGCTCACGCCATTCCACCCAACCCCACCCTGCAGCCAGTGACAGGCATTGTGGTGTGCCTTGCAGTGTTCGCCACAGTTCACCCCATTCTCCTATACTGCACCCACCTCCATTTTTTCTTATGTAACAGGGTAAGTATAATGCCCAAAGACCCCAAAGCACACCACAGCACTTGTCAGTGTCTACAGGGTATGATGAGGTACCATGGCATGAGCGTTATAGCTGAAAACCCAAAGGCACACCCCAATTCATGTCAGTCTCTACAGTGTGGTGGGGTTACGCCACTTCAATACTTCACTGCCATTCCTATTATGCATCTCTAGTCTAGCACTAACAATGCGAATGCCAGCGAGACAACATTCGCATTGACAAATGCTTGCTTTAGTCCTGCCATTCAAGTGTGTGTAGCACAATAGTTATCTCCATATGTAAGTGGGAAAGGACAGGACAAGTCAACATATACGGTGGTGCCAGCCAGGATGTATCACATTAACTTGCAGTATTACTTCAAACGCTATGCTGCAGAAAAAGTGTAATCCTATGGCAGTTGAGCCCTTTTCTCATATAGCAAGGAGGCATAGGTGTATTACACAATCAAGGACAAGCCCATTAGGATCATGCCACCTAGGCTAGGTGGGTTACACATTTAAATTGTTCATATGTATATCTAGTTTCATTTTAAATTGTGTCAAATTTATGCAGTTTACAACCTCAAATGGGAGTGAATTCCATATTGGAACTATTCGCTGAGTATAGAATTGATATCTTTTCGTAGTTCGGTTAGTAAATGAAAGTAATTTTAAATTATGTGAACGAGTTTGTACAGAAGTAGGATTCCATGTCAAATGTAAGGTATCAAATAAATATTCATCCCTGGTTGCTTTGTAAAGCAGACAAAGATCACCACACGGATTGATCTATATTCCATACTGCAAGTTCAATTTTTCAGTCTTTCCTCATATGTCAGGTGGCCCATTCCAGTTATGTTCTTGACAAATCTTTTTGGACTTTCTCTCTAGATAACGATCTCCTCTGAGTGGGGCACAAATGAAGAACAATAATCAAAATTAGCTCTTATAATGCTTGGTGTATAGGAACCATTATTGATGGCTCTCTACTTTTTAATATTTCTGAATAAGCAGTTACTAAATCTGGAACATTTTTTAACAATAGAATTTAAGTGATCTGTGAATTTTAACTTATTATTAATAATAACACCCAGATCTCTCTCAGTCGTGATGACATTAAAGTGTTATTGTCTATATAATAATTAGCACATCTATTGTTCCAACCAAAATGCATAACCTTACATTTGTTTATATTAAATTTCAATTTGTGATTGTTAACCCATTCAGAAATTTAATTAAGTTATCCTGTAATATAGATATTGATTCAGAGTTATTAACAATCCCACCCAGTTTAGCATCATCAGCATATTTAGTAATCCAGATACCATTTTTGTATTCATACCGGCTATAAGGATGTTAAATAACATCAGACCCAGGACTGATCCCTGAGGACTCCACTGCTAACCATAGTCCATGGGGAATAAAACCCTCAAAGATACCTGTTGTCTTCTAGAGGATAACCATTGCATTATCCTCTTGGTCAAATATTTGTTAAGATCTAATTTTAATAAACAATTAAATAGTATGTCATATGAGACAGAATCAAAGGCCTTTTCAAGTCCAAGTAGATAACATCTACTGGCATACCATGGTCCAAAGCTTCACTCACTGGTTTGCAAAATCTATCAAATTAGTCTGACATGATCTTCCAGGTTGAGCCATGTTGGAAAATATCGGTCTGACCATTTTCCAATATGTGAGCACTGATTTTACTTAGGATAAGTCTTTCCATGATTTTACATATGGCAGAGGTTAAACTTATAGGTCTGTAATTTTTAGAGCCTTCTTAGAGCCAGATTTATGTACTGGGATAGCCACAGCATTTCACCAGTCATTAACCACTATACCCTCTTTAAAGATTCATTAAACAAAATGTCAGTACACCCGCCAGTTCATAAGAAACATTTTTAAGAATATAGCTGGAATACTATCAGGACCAACTGATGTGGAAGATTTTAAAGAATCAATCATATTAAAGGTTTCGCACAGTAAATTGAATTGTAGGGTCCAGTTTGGAAGGTTTCACACATCGAAAATCACCTTCATTTTAAATATGCTAGCAAAGTAAACATTAAATTTATTTGCCATAATTTGTTCATCATTACAAGAAGTATTTAGTTTTGTTTTAACAGACAAGTAGTGATTTGGTGGCTTGTGTGGGGGAGGTAGGAGCAATATAGAAGGCACTTGTGTTCAGTAAAAAATCACTGGCCCAGTGCCCTGTATTTTCTTAAGGAAAATATCGCTTTCTGACTGCAATTTAACCAGAGTGATTGTTGTATCCTTGTCGGCACACCTGCCTTAGGAAAAAATCACTGACCCTGAGTGCAATATAACTAGAGTGATTGCTGTGTCCCTGTCAGCACACCAGCCTTAGGAAGTGCAATACCACGGATCAAGCCTGAGGGAAGTTGGAACTCAACATGGCTCTGTGGGTCACTCAGTCAACATCATTTGCTTGGTGAATCAACCTTGTCATTGGAAAAATACGGCACAAGGAATACCTGTAAGGAGGAAGAGCAGAGACAGTGATTTACAGATATTGAATCAATTATGGTACAGAAGCAAGTCCCCACCAACCAAAAAATACTTACCTTTGTTGTTGGCCAATGTTGTGCATGACAACGATATCTATGTTGTTTCTGTCCAGCAGTATGATGTCATCAGCACACATAACTGAAAATAAATGAATGAAAGTGCAGTACGAACATATTAGACTTGAATGGTAGCAATAACCCCCACCTTGCAATGAAAAGAAAAAAGTACTTACCTGTGCACTATATCTATGTGTCATCATAAGTCCTCACTGAGCAAGAGTCTGTATCTCAGGAAACAGCAGCAGCAGCAGAGCACCTTCCCTAAGCTATTTCCTCCATTCTCACTGTAAACACAGCCATTTGATATTTGTGTTGCATTACTATGGATGGGATAATCAAAGCTCAGCCTTGCATCACTACACAGTTATGTATAACTTTTTTCTAATCTTGTTTTGTTCCACTTCTATGGTGGTGCAACAGCAGTATTTAATAGAAGGAAAGCCTTTTTCTATCTGGGACACAACTTTCCATTTCTTGCAGAGTAGGGGTGGTGGTGGCTGGTGGTGGGTGGTAGCAGGCCCCAAAATGCTTAGAACCATAATTATGTTTATCTTCCCTTGAGTTTCCTAATCTGGTTTTCTGTGCCATGTCTGGCGTGTGCAGGAACTGTATTTAACAGAGCGAAAAGCAGGTTCACTCAGAGGATGCAACTTGACATTTCTGGCACAGTGGTGGTGGTGGCGGCTGGTGGTGGATGGAAGTAGGTCCAAAATGCTTAGTACCATGAGAAAAAATGACTCACTGTAGTAATGTTATTTCTTCCAAGGGATTCTTCTACATTATTGATAGGTGCAGTATACCAGCTGTGTTAAGTTGCCCGAGAGGTGGAGTAAATGCAAATGAGGAGGCATTGGCCAATCAGGATAGAGAGAGAGAGGAGAGCATTGCCAGCAGTCAGCCTGATGTACCTCAAAACTGTTTCAAGCTGAAAAGAGCAAACTGTGCCAAACAGTGGCAAACACCGTTAGCAAAACAAACTGAAAATTCCAAACCACTATTGTGAAACAAATCAACAAGAAAACCAGTAAAACTAAGTAAATTTATCTAAACCCCATAACAGAGCAGTCCCAGACTAGTTTCACAGGGGAGAATGGTGGAATGTCAATAATGCTGAAGACTCCTTGGAAGAAATAACATTACTATGGTGAGTAATTTTTTTTCTCACCCCAGGAATTCTTCAGCATATATTGACAGGTGCAAACTGCAAACTAATATAGTTGGGAGGCAGGCACAGAAACCTACTTTGGAAAGAGGCCTGTAGCACTGCTCCACCAAATTTGGCATCAGATCTGGACTGCACATCCAAGCAGTAATGCTTTGTGAATGTGTGAAGCATTTTCCGAGAAGTTGCTTTGCCAAATTCTAGCAAAGGGATGTCTCTTGGGTTGCCACAGAGTCAGTGGTGCCCCAGTAGAGTGGGCCTTGAGCCCAAGAGGGATTGCTGACCAGTCTTGCTGTAACAGAACTGGATGAAAGAGACAATCCGTGGAAAATCAATCTCTTTGTCACCTGTTTCCCCTGCCCACTTCACCATAGATGAGAAAGAGCTGAGTGTGTGAGTCTCTGAACTGCTTAGTACAGTCTAAGTAATAAGACAGGACTCTCTTAACATCCAGGCTATGCAGCTTGTGTTAGTGTGGAGAGGAGCTGTCTGTGAAAAGAATCGGCAAGGAAATAAACTGCTTAAGATGGAAGTCAGAGACAACCTGGGCAGAAATGTCCTATTCGTCCCTAAGGACTACTTTGTCTTGTGTAGAATAATGTAATTTGATCTGTACAAAGGGCCGCCACTCCAAATGCGTCTGGTGGAGGTAAAGGCCACTAGAAAAACAGTCCTCCAGGTAACAAACTAGAAATCAGTGGTAACCATGGGCTCGAAAGGAGGCTCCATGAGCTTGGCTATGCAGAGGTTCAAGTCCACAGGGAAACAGGTTCCCCAAGAGGGCTGGAGGTGCATCAACCCTTTGAAAAACATTTTGAAAACAGGTTGTGAAGACATTATCCAGTGGAAAGGTAGGATGAAATGGCCACTAGATGTACTCTTAATGATAAAACTTTCAGGCCTATTGCCTGAAGGTGCACTAAATGATCCTGCAAAATAGGAGAAGAGGCCTGCAATGGTTCTATGTTCTTACCCGTGTACCACAGAGAGAACTCCTTCCACTTGGAAGCACAAGTTTTCCTAGTGATAGTTTTTTTGGAATTTGTTTTGCCATTTGCAGGAATTTCAGGGTCTGCTAAGAGTACTGGGATTCAGGAAATTCAGGAAATTCTAGCTCCTCAAGAACCAGGTTTTGACATGAAGGACTGGATGTTGGAAAACACCAGTCCTGTCTAAGAAGAGACAGGAGACTGTGGAATGGGGCAGTCTGATGGGCTTCCTGACTGACCAGGTGAGGAACAGGAAGTACCTGTCATTGTGGTCTCTGGAGTTCTCTGGATCTGGTCTTCCTCCTGGGGAATGAGGACTCTACTTGGGGGTGGAACCTGTCAGCTGGTCCGATCATTACACGTGAGATTCAATTTTGTGCCTCCTTTGTAGGTCTGCTCCTGTGGAGATGGTCAATTTCCACCCTTACGGATATGTGCCTTGAAGACATGGTGGCGGTGATTGACCTCTAGGAGTTCTTTGATGCCAGCTCAGGCCCAGAGCCATTGGTCCTGGCCTATAATGAGAGCCATTTCCTCAGCTCTTGACCTGATTGCTCCAGTCATGTTCACACCCTTCCACTTTGCCCTCAGGCCCTATGGTTTGATGGGTCTTTGAGGGAGCTGCGGAAGTTGGGACGAAGGTTAGAATGTCATTGGCAGAATTCCACCCTGGAGGTCAACCATCTTAGTTTGTTGGAGCATTATCAGCTCTACCAATCAGCTGATCTCCTGTAAGAAGGCAGAGTTCCTGTCCAGGAGATAGCAGTCACCAGCGTCGACCAGCTCAACTCTTCCAAACTCTGGACAGGTTGTGCAACCCAGCCTGTCTGCAGCTCGTTGAGCTTTTTCACAAATTGAGTGTGATGAGATTGCTTGATTCTTTGTGAATAAGGTGGCGATACCAGGTCTGACATCCACCTGACTGACTCTATGGGGATGCTGTTGGTCGGTGCTCGGTCAGTATACTCTTACTTCCTGGAGTACCTTTGACCTGCTGGAGTTCCGATATTATGAGGATTGTGCTGTAGTTTAGATCCGCCCAACTTCCTGATTTTGGGTTGTGATGACATCATTGACCTGGTCCTGGCTCAGATTATCTGGTGCTTCTTGAATCGGTGAGTTTTCAAGCTCCTGAAGGAGGCAGTGGTGACACCCTTCTGAAGAAAGCTTCTTTGGACCTGGATACTCTAGCCAACTACAGACCTATCTGGAACCTTCCTTTGTAGGAAAGGTAATTGAAAAAGTAGTGGCAACTCAACTGGAGAACCATTTGACCATCCATAGTATATACGAACCTCTCAGTCTGGTTTTGTAAGAGGCATAGTACTAAGACTGCTCTAGTTCAGGTGCTCAATGATCTCCTGATGGCAAGAGATCAGAGAAACCATTCCATTCTGGTACTTCTTGATCTCTACTCAGGTTCTGACACTGTAGACCATGGGTACTGCTCAAGTGCCTGAGGTCCATCTGTGACCTGACTAGTACAGTGCTCAGATGGTTTACATCTTTCTTAACTGGTAGAACTCAGAGAGTTGTCTCATGGATTTTTTCTTTCAAGTTTTTTCTCTGCCTTGTGGGGTCCCTCAAGGCTCAGTACCGTCTCCCAAGTTGTTTGCAGTGTACATGCTACCCTCAGAGACATGGTAAGGTGGTATGGGCTGAGGTTTCACTGTTATGCTGATGATACCCAGCTCTACCTGTCTTTTGCCCCCGACCAGGTTAGTGCTCTGTCAGTATTTAATAGCTGCCTCACTGAAATCCAAGACTGGATGAATTTGAGTGGGTTAAAGTTGAAAGCAGGTAAGACCGAGGTTATGGTTGTGGACCGGGGTGAGGATAGAGGGTCGAGGACTGATTTGCCCTCAGGTTTATTCCTGGAGGGTGCTCAGATCCTTATCTCAGAACAGGTGCACAACCTGGGAAGTAATTGCCATGACGGGCTGACCCTTCACCATCAGGTGTCAGCGGTCATGAAGCTAGCCCGTTATCATCTTAGCAACATTGCCAGGAACAAAACCTTGTTCCATATAGTGATCTCCTGTGCTGGTCCACACCTTTGTGACCTACTTTTATGACTACTACAACTCCCATTACTTACGGCTTCCTGGGGTTGATATCTGCGCTTGCAGCTAGTGCAGAATGTTGCTGCATGATTGCTGACTGGGGTATTTAGGAGATCGCATATTACCCCAGTGCTGCGCGATCTGCACTGGCTGCTGATTCAGTGGCGGATCACCTTTAAAGTAGGTTTATTAACCTTCAAAGACCTACATTGACTTGGTCACAACTACTTGAAAGAGTTTCTGATTCCTTACACGGTGCGACAACTTTGCTCGGCTGATGAGGGGTTGCTGGAGATTTTGAGGTTACTTTGTAATCTTCTGGGGCCCGTGCTTTATGTTTGCAGCCCCAACCCTCTGGAATTCTCTGCTCTGTCAGCTTTGGGAGTGCAGAGCCGTGGGAGCTTTAAGTAGGCATTAAAACCGCTTCTGTGGAATAAGGCTTTTCCCGATTTGTTATGACTTTGATATTGATGTTTTAATGAACTGTGTTTTAAATTTTGTAAAGCACCTTGATAATTTAAAGGCGCTTCATAAATAAAAGTTATTATTATTATTACCTAGGTTGTCTCACCCAATCTGGAGCCACTGGAATCATGGTGGCTGGCTGAGCCCTGAGTTTGAGAAGAGCCCCGTAAATCAGAGGAAAGGAGGAGAAACACAGAGGTGTCCCCTGGCCAGTTCAGGGTCAGAGTGTTTACTGGGATGGTCCCCAATGCTGGGGTGGCAGAATTGAGTAACTGGTGGTTGCAGCTGGATGCTAACTGGTCCAGATTCGAATACCCCACCTTATGAAAACTGTGGCTAGGATCTGTTTGTTGAGGATCCATTCGAGGTAACTGTGATTGATGCAGGTTACCACATCCACCCAAGTGTTGTCCTTGCCTGGAAGATGTCTTTATCTGGACTGACTGGCCTCTGAACTGTGAAGCGAAAGGCTTGATGATCAGGAACACTGTTCTGAGTTCCAAAGAATGATGTGGATTGTGGAGACTCTGGGCTTCTGAGTGTCACTTAGGCCAGGTCCCCTAGGTGGGAGTCCCAGCATCCAGGGAAGCATCCATAGTCAGGATCTGAGGGGTTGCTGAATCTGAAAAGGAAACCCTACCCTGAGGTTTTCTGTTTCCTTCCACCAGTCCAGAGCCCACATAAAGGTTTTTGTGACTGGTACTAGCTTTGCAAAGGAGTCCTTTTTCTGAGACTAATGAGATCTAAGGTGGTACATAAAATTCCTCATCAGGAATCTGGTGCCTGGGACTACTGTGGTCATCGAGGCAATGTGGCCAAGTAATCTGAGGAAGTGTCTGGCTGGTCTTAGTTGGCCTAGGCTGAACAAATTTAGCACTGTTAGAAAATTCTGAATTCTGTCTGAAGGAAGGGAAGCCTTACCTTGCAGTGTGGTGAGCTCTGCCCTAAAAGTGGTAGAATTTGGACAGGGTGAAACTGAATTTTTCTTTTAGATTATGATGTCCATAGCTTGTAATGTGCTTTGTTCTTGCTTAGGGCCTCTGAAAATGCCTGAGGAGAGTTGGCCGTGATCCGCCAGATGTCCAGGAAGGAAACATTGAGATTCCTTGTCTTCCAAGATGAGCTGCAACCACTGCCAGGCAATCAGAGAATACCCTGGAGCAGATGCCAGCCTGAAAGGCATGGCTGCAAGCTAATAATGATCAGAGAGCAGCCTGAATCTGAGAAATTTCCTGTGGGACTGTTTTGTTGGAACATGAAAGAAGGCGTCCTCTAGATCCAGGGAGACTAGCCAGACCCCTTGCTATAGAGGTTGAATGACCTGAGTCAAGGTTCCCATCATGAATTTTGGTTTCAGCAGGCACTTGTTCAGGTACCTTAGGTCCAGAATAGGTCACAGCTTCCCATTTTCTTCAAGGTTAGGAAATACTTGGAACAGAGACCTTTTCCCCACTGGGGAGAGATACTCTTTCTACAGCTTTGGCCCCCCAAGAGTCTTACCTCCATCCCCAACAGCTGTCTTTCTGTTGGGATAAGAGGTTTAGAGAGTCTGGGCTTGAAGAAGGAGGCACTGCTCCACTACCTCTAACATCCACTTGTCTGAGGTGATTTGACACCAGTGATGGAAGTAGTGGAGAGTCTGTCCTTAGGGAGACAACCAAGAAGGAATCAGGATAACTGCTGTTGACAGGTATATTTAAGTGATAACATTCAGTTAGCTGGAGTGTATGAAGGAATAACCGGCTGATGTAGGTGATTAAATGTTGAGTCCAAAATCCAAGGTATTTAATCAACCACAGTAGCTGGTTATTATGAGAATATTCTGGCTAACTAAAGATTATTACTATTATATAACTAGGAATTTTGAACCCAAGATTTTGAAAGTCCTGTGCTCGTTAAATGGAACATTCCTTTTCCTCTCTTTTTCTATGGACTAAATAAATAAACTACTGTGGGCATATTTGAAATGTGGATAACCTATTGCGGAATATGTAATATGTGGATAACCTACAGTGAGTGTGTCTAAAATGTGATTGTAGTTGTTTCTGGGTACTAAATGACAGTTTCCATGTGTTCTGATTGGCTTACAATAGGTACCTTTCATATAAGTCCCCATATACTGCACTTACCTACAGTACATTTATTTCTCTCAATATACAGTAGATATATATTTATAAAATTGGTGAAGAAATTCTAGTGATAATGATTATAACAGGGTTCTCAAATGGTGAGGCCAGCCTCCTGGGAGGCCTCAACCTGTTCCAGAGGAGGCTCGAGCAAGTCTGAAAAAGTACTGCATTTAAATTTTGGGTTTTATACATTTTGTGTGAAGAGATGAAGCAAACTGAAAGAGGATAGTAACAGTAGATGCATTTTCTGTATTTATTTACTAATAGGTGATAGGAAGGTGAATGAGCCAATGCTCATTTCAGGTGTACTCAGGAAGGGTAGGGAGTGAATACACTTCAAAAGGTAACTGTGTGTGGGGGAGGTGGGGTTACAATAAGCTGAATAATGTTTATTTTATTTATTTGTTATTCAGATAACACCTTTGAGCACAGGAGCTCTTTTAAAAGTTCCAAGTCAGTGTAAGACAAAGAACTGAATGTGAGCCAAGTACTCAAAGGGTTTCAATTTATTCATGTGTACAGTGCAAAGTAGGGTGTGTTATTTCTCTTTGGGAGGCCCAAGATTATTTCAGTTTTTGGGGAGGCTCAAAATCTTTCTATGGATTTGGGAAGGCTCACTGTGACAAAGTCTGAGAACTATTGGATTAGCATAAAGCATCAAGTGACTGTCTGGTTATCATAGCACAACAGGACACCCTCAGATCTCATGGCAGATTTTTCACTAAATATGTTGGTTTGTACTTTATTTTTGTTACTACGTTTTAAGTATAATAACATACTTTAGAGTGTCCTGTTGTGCTAGATGTACAGATACATCTATTAGTTGAAAGAACTCAGCTATGCTCTCATACCTCACAACACATTGGAAAGGTCCCTGTCTCTCAGCACAGTCGGACACCCTGGCATGTGTTATTAGTACCATAATAGCAGAGCATACAGTAAATGCAGATTTTCCTTTGTGGATTCTTTCTTTATTGAACTTTAAGTCAGACATCCATGCATTGTACCGATAAACAATCATGTTTCCAGCTGTGACCTGGGTAAATTAGATGTGTAAGAAATCAAGGATACATAATAAACAGGTACATGAACAAGCGACAGAATGATAAATACAGTATAAACCTGAGCCATGCATGCTTCAAGCAAGCCTAATCAAAGCACAAAAAGGCATAGAAGGCTCTTTAAACAGGCAGCAAGAGAAATGAAATCCTTATAATTGGGAACCTTACTAGGAAAGAGCTATAGTGATAAATCACATGACGTAAAGTGCCTGCCTACACCTAGAAGTGGGCCAGTTACACACAAAACATAGGTAATACTGTCAGGGTTGGAATTTATAGCTTATGTTTAAAAACAAATTACAAATAAAATTCTACCATAAGTGGGTCAGTTTCCCAATTCTTGTCTGAGTATTTGAAAATACAGTAGAATGGGGGCGTGGCTTGGCCACCTAGAAAATGGCAGCATAACTCCTGAGCTCATCCCTATCTAAGGACAACCATGCAGGTCTGCCTAATCCCGGGATGTGAATCCTCTCTCTCACAAAGTCTAGCTAGGAAACTATACCCAATTGTCAGTGTGACTTTTTCTGGCAGTACCGTAGTATAATATACCCATTGCAAGCCGTTACTCTGCAAGTCGCCTGTTCAGCTAGGCCATGGAGGACTCTGGCCTAGTTCTCAGAAATTCTGGCATATTGGTTCCACGCAGCCTACCAATGGAGCCTACACCAGCATCCCTACCAGCTCAACTGTCCTAGAATGTTGTGACAATGGGGCTTCTCCATCTACGTTGTCTCCAGCACAATGTGCTACCATGCAGCCGTCCTCTGTGGGAGAATCACTAAATTACATCACCCATGTGCTAGAGACGGTTCTGTTATGAGTCGATGATATCAGTACAACCTTGACAGGTACTACTTCAGATGTACACCAACTAAAAGACTACCTAAATGTGGCGGAGCAACAGGTGGAAACCTTGAGAAGCACTAAGCTAAACCTGAACAGAGAGTACAGATGCAAGATCTAAAATTGAGACACTGCTAACCAAAGCAGAAGATCAAGAAAAATAGGGCCATCATAATAACCTCCATATTATTGGCATCTCCGAGGGCTCTGAAGGTGCATCCATGGCAATATTTCTCAATCTATACGATTCCTAAGATGTTAGGGGAGAGGTAGAGAGGCCCGCTCAAAGTTGAAAGAGCCCATCATATTGCAGGAAGAAAGGATGGACAGACACTAGCTCCACAACCAATTGTGACATATTTCTTGCAATATTCTACCAAGAAGTGCATACTAAGAGCTGCTCGGGACCACAGTGAAATTGGTGGCAAGGCGGTGATCTCTATATACAGGGACTTTGCACAAGAGACAGCAAGTAGGTGCAGAGCCTATGGCCCCCTCAAAGAAAATACTGGCTGCCCATAACTTCCACTACAGACTTAAAGGTCTTACCAAGTTGTTGGTGTCTAAGGAGGGAGGGAGCTGCTAGCAGACACACACAAGAAAATTGAACGATGAGCATCCAAGTTCTGGCCTAATTTACCTCTTCAAACTACATATCCCAGAAGGCTCTTGGACACTTTGCTGCAAGCACCAGGAACCGAGACTCTCAGACACAGAATCCAGGGGTCATTATATAACTAGACCAGGTCCTTGCTTAGATGATTCCCCAGAGTGAGGACCACCTCTATAGGACATATGCCTGCATTTAAGTCATCTGTCTGCTCGAGCAAACACTTCTCCCAGAAGTACCAGTTCAGTTACACGCAACTACAGCATCCAGAAGTAGCCAACACCTATCTCTTGAGCAACAAAGAGAAGCTCCACCTGCAAAGATGTCTAGGGATGAATCTTCCATGACCCGATCAGAATGCCTTTTGAAAACACTGAGTTTTCTCCGCCACTCAAGAGAGTTGCATGGACTGGCTGATATACCGGAATCCTCCTTCTTAGAAGCGGTGGATATTTCTAGAGAGCTCAAACCAGGAAATGAATCTTATGCTGCCGTGGTTGCTTCTAAAGACATTCTTGATCCTGATTGTGGCTCTCAACAGACACTGAACCAAGACGGAGCCCCCGGCTGATCATTAGATTGTACTGACTGTACTTTGTAATTTCTTGACTGAATGGATGTTCTTTATTTGTTTATTACCAGAAGTTTAGGGTGAGAAGGACCTCTCCTCTCACTGCCTGGTTAGTTATTTTAATGGGGATCCCCATGACCTAAGGGGCAGATGATCCCTTCCTACCCCAATTACCCTTTTAGCCTGTAAGTCCAGCTGGGTCTACTACATATGGGCTGCTGGGCCCTTATAGCTTGCAGTCTACAATAGTGAGGATTCTGCACTAGGATCTTGATTGATACAAGTGCAAAGTGTGATTATAGATAGTCTGGCCTCATGTTTTCGATTGGGAAGTTTCCCAATTCCCCCTCCTCTCATTCTTTCCTTACCCCTCCTTCTTGTTTTCACTCACCCTCCCTCGGGATTATGCTTTCTCCTCTGGATTTTCTCCCTGGATGAGGACTAGTGAGTTCGCTTCTAGGTTGTCTCTCTCCTCTCCAATCCTTGAGTGTAGACGCCAGCGTAGCTGAGGATACCATCTTTGTTACTGTAGATCCTCTTTCACTGAGGCATCTGTGAGCTCTTAGCATTTAACCACTTTCTGGATTTGTTGTATTACCCTAGCTTAAATGGGCTCTGTTTAGATAGGGCAGTTTTCTGTGTTTGTTAGCTTATTCATTTAGTTTGTGTTAGTCCTAACTGTTACTGAATACACTTCCTGAAGATACCATTGTTAACTGATACTCTCTCTCTCTCTCTCAGTGTGTAGTACCTCCTCTGTATTTGCCAGCAGGTTGCACAAGGTTTGATAGGCTGTAATGTTTGAACATATTGCTAGTGCTGTCTGTATTCCACTTAGCAGCAACTGGGTAAGTCCAATATTATTTCTGGCTCTTCTATTATCATGTCCTCATCTAATGTACAGGTCTACGCCTGGTGTCGTGGAACGTAAAGGGCCTCAATCACCCCATAAAACGGACTAAGGTGCTTCAGCATTTGCATTCCTGCACACAGACGTGGCCCTACTACAGAAACACACCTCCTCAGTAAGTCCATCTTACGGCTGAGGAAATTGTGGGTAGGGGTCGACATGCCAATTGGCTCCTCTAAATCAAAGGGGTAGCTATTCTTATACTGGAGATCAAGCACATGGACAGTTGAAGAGTCTCATTCTGATAAACAAGGGAGGTGGGTAATGGTCAAATTAAAATCATCCATGGTAAGCTGATAGTGTGTAATCTTATGCCCTAACATGGACCAAGCAGAATTTTTCCAGGCCTGAGTTATGCTATATCTAGTTATTACAGTCCGAACCTAATACTCCCTTATTAATAGGAGGAGATTTTAATTTAGTACCAGATATTTTTCTAGATAAATCCCATCCGACACCACAAACTCACCCAAAGGCACATGCTGCTTTACAAGAAATGATAGCAGAATGGGGTCTAGTGGATGTCTGGAGGCGTGACCATCCCTCAGGTCGAGATTACTCATACTATCCCCCCACCGCATCAAGTATATAGTCATATTGATTATTGGCTTGCTAACCATCCAGCATAGAGTGCAATCTTGAAAGCTCTATAGGCAATATTATTATTTTGGACCATGGCCTGGTGATGCTCATTTATTCCACTTTCGAGTGCAGCAATACTGGCACAAGATGGAGATGATAACCCCTATTGGTTAAGGATCCTGAATTTCAACAAACCATGTGGAAAGCAACCCAGGAATATTTTACTTTTAATTTGAATGGAAGTCCCTGATAGTACAGTATGGAAAGCTTTTGAGGCCACCTTAAGAGGTCACATTATTGCCTTTTACGAACCAGAATAAATCCCGGAAAAAGAGTTAGGATGTTACAATCAGAACTTTCTGTTCTAGAGGGGCATTTAAGGCTTCCCAGGCTACTGCTGCTAGAGACTACTCCTGGCGCACTGAATGTGGGGCTTAAGTATCGAATAAATACACTGCTGCATCACAAGGCAGAATGGACCTGCTAAGAACCAAACATCAATACTGGGAAGGGGAGATAAAGCGGGAAACTTCTTGCTTACTAAATGCAGAATCAGCAAGCATCTTCCAAAATTCATGCCCTCACTCTCCACTGGTCCCATTGTCAGTGACCCTAAGGGCATTAATGAGACCATGAAACTTTGTTACCAGTCCCTATACCAATCTAAATCCACATGTAAGTGGGAACAGCTCTCCTATAACCTGAATCAGGTCTGTCAAGGATTCACAATACCCTCATTGTCTCAGGGGCAAGTTGATCTCTTAGATAATCCTATCACAGCCACTGAGCAAAGACAGGCCTTATTACATGGCTAAAGGAAAGCCCCAGGGCAAGATGGAATGACCGTCTTAACTGTACCAAGCTATGGATCAAGAAACTGTGTCCTCCTTGCTACTTGCTCTACAGAGTGCTCACTCTCAGGTTCCCTTTTCACCACAATGAATGAGGCCCTGATTACAGTGATACCTAAAAGTCTGATGACTCTCTTAATTTCTCTAATTTCCACCCCATATCACTACTACCAGTGGACATGAAGATCCTGGCTAAAATACTAGTTACTAGATTGCAAAACACCCTCACCTCCATAATTTATCCATCTCAGGTAGGGTTCATGCCAGGAAAGGTGGGCACAGACAATACCAGATTGCTGTTGAATCTGAAATGGCTAGCGAATAGAGCTAAGACCCCATGGCTGCCTTAGCCGTGGCCTTTACAAAGGCATTTGATTCTGTGGAAGCGGAATTATCTCCATGAGATCCTTCACATATATGGCTATGGACCCCAATTCCGTCTGTGGATCTCGACCCTTTATAACTCTCCGAAGGACCAGATTCTCACTAATTCCAACATCTCTTCCTCCTTTCCACTGTATAGGGTACCCGTCAAGGTTGTCCCCTGTCCACCCTTCTATTTCTAGTTGCCCTGGACACTACTCCGAGCTCTTGGCACTACTGAGGACTCACAGGCATCTTAGCACACAACATCTTATACTGTGGCAGCTAATGCAGATGGCCTGTTACTTACCCTATCTCACCCCTAGGAATCACTACTAGTAACACTCTCGGTCCTTAAAAACTTAGCTTCAATATCCAACCCAAGGGCAACCAACGGAAAACCATCTTAGCCCCCCTGAACTCACTTTTGTACATGGGAATGCCTTCAGGGCACAGAACTCAGTTGGGCTGTCCAAGGCTTTTCCTACCTTGGTGTCTACATACCTACTAATTGGGCAAATTTTGAATCAGCTAACTTTACCCCTCTCTTAAACCAATTAACCACAGAGATAGGCGCTGGCATAAATTGCGCCTATCCCTGATGGGCAGAGTAGCTATGTACAAATGCTTGCTCTCGAGGGTCCTATGTTTATTTAACAATCTCCCAATGTGACTCTCTCCCAAACTCTCCTCCCTTGAGAAGTTGGTATCCTCTTTGGTATGGGAAGGTAAAGCACATAGATGGGGAAGAGCAAACTGAGGGCACATTGGTCTAAAGGAGGCCTAGAGGCCCCTGGGTTTCAGAGTTACCACCTAGCAAGTGTGGCTGCCCAAATTACAAAGTAGTTTGTGCTGCCTAATACATCTCTTCCACTGTGGGTCTGTCTTGAAGCAGACATGGTGGTCCCAACTCCACTTAGGTCACTGCTGGGTCAGGGTGGACCCACAGATAAGGGCCTGTCTCCGTAGTGTGTCACTCTCGCTATGCCTGGTAGCGTATTATGACTCTTTCACCCCCAATGATGCTTGGGCCTCCTTTCAGATATGCACTTTTATGGAATAACACCTTTATTACCCTAGAGGGACAACCTCTTAATTGGACCTACTGGGAGCGCAGGGTATTTGCTATGTGAAGGACCTTATGCTGCCTGGTTCGGACTCCTATTATCCTTTACCCAATTAAACAACAAATTTAATCTCCCCAACACTGACTTCTGGTGATTTCTTCAAATATGCAGCCTTATAAATGCTCTCTTCTCAAACCCGCCAGATAACAACTGGAAATGTCTTGCTACACTACACAAGGAAACCTCCACATGAGGTCATATAGGCAAATTCTATGCTATATGCAGAGACCCCAACCCGACCCCACTGAACATTGTAGAACCCCATGGGAGGCTGATATGGGTATATATTTGAATCTACCTGGGCCAGCTGCCTTCAGAACTCACATAAATTGCATAAAGACTCTAAAAGCCAGTTAATACAGCTAGAAATTTTGTTATGGTGGTACAGAACTCTGGCTGCTTTCTGTTCTGCAGGACTATTGCGCACTCAACTGCTGGAGGTGTCAGCAACCTGATGCTCATTTGTTTCATATACTGTGGGCCTGTCCATGAGTTTCTTCTTTTGGTCTGCAATTGGGACGGGAATACTCTATGGTCCTGGGTACTAGAGATGTCCAGCTAGACTCTAAGTTATTGCTGGGAGACTTGTCTGGGCTTACTTTCCTGCCAAGGGCCCTTCAAGAATGGGTTATGCTAGCCCTGTTGGAGGCCAAGAGGCTCCTCTTAATGTATTTGTGCAGATTAACAACCCTGGTATGAGCCTGTGGCATGCAGATCTCTCTAAGTTGGTCCTTATGGAATGGTTAACTTATACCCATCGAGGTCAACTGGGCTATTTCCATAAGAAATGGGATGCTTACCTTAATTCACCATTGTGTAAAACCCTCCCTCTTGTGTAACCCCCTTTTTAGATCTTAGATGGGCTTGTTAGTATATTTAATATAGCCTGCTGGCAAATGAGGAACTGGTGATTCGGATAGGTAGCATATACTAATGTCTATATATTGTCTATGTTTGCTTAGAACTGTATGACATGCTGAGAATTGTAAGTTCATTTACAAGGATATCCTTATGGATCTGTTTGGATTCTATGAGAGAAATATGTATGGAAGTGTGATGTGAAATCTGAAAATCTTAATAAAATCTTCTATGATAAAAAGAAAATACAATAGAACAACTATACAGGTGTCTATGTAATCTGACCTCTGGGGTTGAAGTGCCAGAGTCAGTGTACTAATTCATACACTGTTGGATATTTGGTTGGGGTATGCAACTCAGGCCCTTAAAGGGTTTAATTTTGTAACCTCCAGGAGCTGTCTGCATTAAGAGCACCATGTGGTGTGGGCTTTTAGTTGGTGAGGAAGCATGCAGGTGAGAAACAGTTGGTGGTGAAGGAGGAGCGAGGCAGATTAGCTGTATGGCACATCAAATTTTGGGAGACTGCTGGGAAGACAGAATATTCAGGGAAAAGATGTGGCACCCATGTAGAGGCAGAGCGCCTCAGCAGGAATCTGTGAGCCTGCAAGATGATAAGTTATGTGGCAGCTGTGGGTCCAAATCCGAGTCATGACAGAGTGGATGGTGGAGCAGAGAGAGTGTTTGGGACTTTGTGTGCCCAGTGGGAATCTACAACCAAGAGCTGTGAGCCCGGGGCTCAAGCTGCAAAGATCTGTGGCCTGAAGGGAATGTGTAAGGCCTCAGATGGAGTCCTGCTTTCTGTGCCATGGTGACTATGAGGTGAGCGCAAACTGCCACTTGGGACATATCCCTTAGTTTGTGGGGCAGTCGTTGAAGATGTGGAGTTATGGCCAAGTGGGTGCATTTCAGATGGGGTCCTGCCAGAGAGAGAGAGAGAGAGAGAGAGAGAGATAACCTAGGAGCAAAGTGAAATGCTGTCTTTGGGAGTGTGCTGTTTTTTCTGAAAATGCTCAGTGTGAAATACGTGCTGCCTGCTTTTAAGGGTCATCCAGTTCAAGCCCCATGGATAGGGACACTGTGTATAGACTGGAGAACATAGCTGGGAGGAGAACAGAGCTGGGGCTATGATAAAACAGATTCTCTTGTCCTATGCTGCATTACCCCTGTGGAATGTTTTCCGTAAAGCTCCTGGTGCTATTAACTGTTAATAATTAATGGTTCTCCTTTTGCCATTGAGAGACCATGGCATAATTTGCTGTTAAAAGAGTGTTTATAGCGGCAAACACACGCATGGTTCTCCTCCTCTCTTTGTCGCCTACACAGCGCTCCTTCCTAACTCCTTCCTTCAGACAGTCGAAGAAACACGGCGGTGAGTAAATTTAAAAAAATAAAAAACAGCACTGCTTTTACAGATGGGAGACTTTCAGCATCGTTAAAAATAGAAATGAAGCCCCAAAGCGAAAATGCAACAACCGGACGAAAAATAAAGTGGCGCATACGTAGCTACACTGAAACTACTACATAGATACATAGATACATAGACAGTGTCGGCAGATAAGGGCCTATGGCCCACCCAGTCTGCCCATTTGAGCTTGTAAGTTCAGTTTGTTTTCCTAGAAGTCTGTTGCCCTTACCCCTGACCTCCAGAATTCCTTTATGTCTATCCCATGCATTCTTAAATCCGTGATTGTTTCAGCTCCCACCACTTCCTCTGGCAGGGTGTTCCACTTGCCACCACCCGTTCTGTGAAGAAATTCTTTCTCATGTTTCCTCTGAATCGTCCCTCCCTCCAACTTCATCCCATGCCCTCTAGTCCTGGAACATCTTTTTGCTTAAAATAGTGTTTTCCTGCACCCTGTTCCTCCCTGTAAGATACTTGTATGTCTCTATCATATCCCCTCTCCCTCCTCTCCTCCAGGAGTACATGTTCAGTTCCTTCAACCTGTCTTCATAGGACTTGTGATGCAATCCATGCACCATCCTTGTTGCCCTCCTCTGAACCTTCTCTACCCTGTCTATGTCCTTACGTAGGTATGGTCTCCAGAACTGTACACTGTACTCCAGGTGGGGCCTCACTAGTGTCTTGTATGGCGGAATTATGACCTCCTTTTCCTGCTGGTGATGCCCCTGCCTATACATCCCAGCATCCTATTTGCTTTACCTGCTGCCTTGTCACACTGTTTCCTACCTTGAGGTCATCAGATGATAACCCCAAGATCCCTTCCTGCTTGGTTCATGCTATATCCTCACCCCCAACTGATATATTGTGCCAGGGTTTTTGTGCCCCATATGCATTATCTTGCACTTTTTGCATTGAATTTCAACTGCCAAACCCCTGACCATTCTTCAAGTTTCTGCAGGTCGCTTCTCATTCTGTCTACACCCTCTGGTGTGTCTACTCTGTTACAGAGCTTTGTGTCATCAGCGAACAGTGAAATTCTGCCTTCTAGGTCCTCATGAATGTCACTGATGAAGATGTTGAATAGGACCGGTCCCAACACTGATCCCTGTGGTACCCCACTGGTCACTCTTCCCTCTGTGGAGTGACAGCCATTTACCACCACCCTCTGTGTCCTGCCACCCAGCCAGTTACCTACCCACCACACTACTGTCCTGCCCACACCCATATTCCCCAGTTTGTGTAATAGTCTTCTATGTGGCACAGTGTCAAAGGCCTTGCTGAAGTCCAGATAGGCCATGTCCACTGCCCTCCCCTGATCCACCTCCCTAGTCACTCAGTCAAAAATTCAATGAGGTTGGTCTGACATGACCTCCCCTGGTGAAACCATGCTGCCTTGGGTCCTGTAGTCCATTGACAACCAGATGTTCCACCAATCTCTCCTTCAGTAGTGCTTCCATGATCTTCCCCACTACCGAGGTGAGGCTGACTGGTCTGTAGTTCCCTGCTTCCTCTTTGTTCCCACTTTTGTATAAGGGGACTACATCTGCTGTCCTCCAGTCTTTGGGTACCTCCCTGTTTCCAGTGATCGCTAAACAGGATAGCCAGAGGTTCAGCCACCACCTCTTAGTTCTTTAAGGACCCTGGGGTGCACCCCATCTGGCCCCATTGCTTTATCAACTCTTATTACTTCCAGTTCCTTCAGGACCCTTTCTCGTAAAGGGACTTGTGTCCATTTCTGCACCATTCTCACCCTTGTACTCCTTCAGACCCATTACCTCCTCTTCCTCAGTAAAGACTGAGCAGAAATACCTGTTCAATATGTCAGCTTTACTGTTGTCATCCTCCACGCGGCCCCTATCCTCCCCTTCAGTCTCACTATCCCTCCCTTTGTCTTTCTTTTTCACTTATGTACCTGTAAAAGGTTTTGTCCCTCTACCCACTGATTTTGCAATGTGCTCTTCTGTCTGAGCTTTGGCTTCTTACTGACCTCCCTGCCTCCCTTTGCTTCTCCTGGTACTTCTCCCTATCCCTTCTGCCTGTGTCTTTTGTATTGCCTGAATGCAATCTTTTTGGCTTTCACTTTCTTTCGACCTCTTTGGAAACCATAATGGTCTCCTCTTTCTTTTCCTCTTGCTAACCTGCTTAATGCATAATTCTGTTGTTCTTGTAATCCCCATTTTAAATACTGCCCACTGTTCCTCAACCCCTGATTCCTGTCCCATTCCCTTAATGCCTCTTTCAAGTATCTCCCATTTTTCCAAAGTCTGCCCTCTTAAAATCCAGGATATGTGTTTTGTGTGGTTTGGTTCTGCTCTTTCTGTGATTTCAAACCACAATGACTGGTGGTCACTATTTCCCAGGTGCTCCCCACTGTTACCCCCATCACACTGTCCCTGTTTGTGAGCACAAGGTCCAGTATTGCCTCTGCCGAGTTGGTTCCATGACCAGTTGCTTGAGAAGGCACCCTGAAGAGTCCAGGATAAATCTGCTCCTAGTTGATGCTGCTGCTGCTGGGATGCTCCAGTCCACGTCTGGAATATTGAAGTCTCCAACCAGTACTACCTCACCTTGTCTGCCATCCTTTGGATGGCTAGCATCAGCTCCTATCTGTTTCTTCCTCCTGGGCTGGTGGTCTATAGACCACACCTGTGCGGATGGCTGTCCCATTTTCCTTTCCAGCTTAACCCACAGTATCTCTCCCCATTTTGTTCTTCCTGGATCTCTGTGGCCCTTATGTCATTTTCACATACAGTGCTACTCCTCCTCCTTCCTGCCTGCTCTGTCTCTTCTGAATATGCTGTAGCCAGGTATGGCCATCTCCCAGTCGTGGTTATCATACACCAGTTTCAGTGATGGCCACAATGTCCAGGTCTGACTGCACCATGACAGCCTCCAGATCTTCCATCTTGTTGCTAAGGCTCCTGGCATTTGCACACATGGCTTTCCATGATTTGACCTTCCTAGACTGTTTCACTGTTCTACTCCAGCCCCTTCCTTGGTTGTCATTTATCCCTGGTTCTCCTTGCTGTCTGCCCTTCTGCTGAATTTTGCCCTTTTCTGCTTATCCACCTCCTTGGGCACTAATCTCCATCTTTGCACACTGCTTTGCAGAGATAGCCACTCCTCTGGTTCACTGGTTCCACTGCTAGCTGTGGGGGGTGAGCAAGTAGGTACCCTCCTTGCTGGCCTGCCACCCCTTTGCTAGTTTAAATGCTTGTCAATGTAGCATTTAAACTTATCATTGAGTGCTTGGATTCCCTCCAGGATGGATGCAGGCCGTCAGGCTTGAACAAACCTCCATCCTTCCAGGTGGGTCCCCAGTCACCAATGAATCCAAACCCTTCCTCACAGCACCAGTTCTTCAACCATGAGTTAAAGTTCCTGGTGCATGCACTCCTATGTTCTCCCTGCCTCTCACAGGTAGTACTTCTGAGAAAGTGACAGAAGTAGCTACTTGCTTGAGACCCTCCCAGTTTCCTAAACTCTTCCTGAACTTCCTTTGGCTCCCATTTGCCAGGTCATTAGTACCTAGGTGGACAATGACATCCAGCTCACCCTCCGTCTTGCCTTCCCAGTGATCCCCAGGATCTTCCTTCCATCCCTCCATGCCGTGGCACCGTAGGCACCTCACCTCCCTGTCCTCCCCTCCTGTGTTCCTAGCTGGATCCCTCTTATGATGGAGTCCCCACCAGGATTCGCTTCCTCCTCCTCTGGGGTCCACTGCTTTCCCGCTGAGGTCACCTCCTTGGCTAACCTCCACATCATTTTCTTCCACTTCTCTGGGTACCTCTATTTGGTTGTCCTCATTTGCCAGTGTGGCATATGAGTTCTTGAGTGGAATAGGATCTGGGATGTGCCTCTGCCTGACCACTCTAACCCTCCTGAGCCCACTGTCATCCAAGTGCTCCTCGTTCTCGGCATCCTTTGAGGCAGTTGCATTGAACTGGTGGTCCCTGGATAGGGGTGATGATACTCCTGACCCAGTTTACTTCCCTCTGAGTCTGGCTACCTCCTCCCACAGTCCAGAGATGATGCAGATAGGGCAGCACCCAGTGTCCAGAAGGTCTGCCTGAATATGGCTGCCCCACAGCCACTGCATTGCACCACTCCCCACATTATACTGCAGTTCCACTACTTGTCTGCTACTGAAGCTCTCCTAGTTCCCTTTTATTAATTTACTGTCCTAAAATCCTGCCACTGATCCTCAGATATTTTTTTTTTTTAAAGAAAAAGAAACCAATAAATAAATAAATGAATCAAAACACTTGTCGTGCTGAGGGTGGGCTTTCCCCTTATGCCCCTCTACTTCACACCCTTACTATACCCTGTGTTTAGCTCCTGTCAATCAGATTTAACAGGGCATATAATTAAGAGTTGGGGAAGGGAGGGGGGCAATTAAAGACAGCACAGAATTACACCAGCACTATGTTTTAAATTTTCAACAGCCCAAAACAATTATAAGTAAAGACAACAACGAAAGTATAGTGTCACTAAAAGCCCACATTCTAAGTTTAAAGAAAATAGCATTTACCAGTTACTCTAAAGCACTGAATTGAATATGTTTCCTTCCTTCCCCTTCTGGCTTCTTCTCGAGGTTGCTGATTTTATTTTATATAATTGCAGTAGCCAAAAGGAGAGCCATCAATTATATAAAATAAAATGCAGAGGTAGTGTGTTTAAACTCGGGGGTTTACACACACCCTTGGGTTGAATGCTTTCCACAAACCCCTCGAGCTTCGCTCTCCGGGTTTATGAAGCATCTAACCCCTCGGGTGTGTGTAAACTCTCATAAAACACACCACCCCATTCTTTATTCTCTATATAATGGATCCTTTGCTTGTTGTTTTATATGTGTTGTATTTTATTGCCATGTTCACTGGCTGCTAAGGAAGTTTGCTTTCCAGCCTGCCCGTGAAGGTTGCTTCACCCCAAAATTCCAGTGTAAGTCATCAATTTGGTTTCTGCTCTGGCCCACCCTCCAACAGACTTTATCACCATTCATACCCTAGACACCGGCAGGGGTGGGTTACATCTAGATATCTAGGTCACCCCTGAAAAAGGGACTGCAATTGTCTCAGTGGAATTAACTGTTACCAAAACTAAAATAAATAAATAATAAATAGATATTTTTTATTTTTATCATTTTTGCTGGAAAAGGTACAAGGAGCCAAAGCTAATTTCCAGAAGTGAGTTGGGAGCACATGAAGGTTAAGTGACTTACTTAGGGTCACACAGTATGCAGGTGGTGCTTGTGGGTTTTAAACCCAGGACTGCTGGTTCACCACTTTGTGCTCCAACCACTATGACATATGGCCCACACTGATGTACAGTGGCAGCCAGTTTATGAATGGTTATGGTGATAGTTTTCTGCTCCTTTGGCAAGGGGTGTTAAATTAACAGAGGGATGGAAGAGAAAGAGAAAAGATTCAGTTATAATGGTCCACTGTATCCATTTAATATTATAATAACGGTGATCCTCTCTAAGGACTGCACATGCATTCTTGATAAAATGCTGTAATAACCCATTGAATTCCATAGTAACTCAACAGTGGGTTATTACAGTGTTTCCTCTGTGCTGTCTCTTCACTGAAGCAGAAATATAAGCTTGGTGGCTCAAGAAACCTTTTCACTCTGTCACCATAACAACGGGTACTCTACCACACTAACAGTTCTACCTTCATCTAAACAGTCTCCTTCAATCAGCGTAGCAGTCCACTAACACATCATCATTCTATTGAAAGCAAATTGAGAAGAAACTTTCGTTTACAGTTGCATTCAAGAAAAGTACACAATACAGTAAATTTTAGGCTAGTAAGTACATACAAAATAACACAACATTTAAATTACACAGGTACAGACATTAACATATTTGCTAATAAAAGAAAAATGGGAAGCAAACATCACTTATTATGGTGGCTGCTCAGGAACACTCTCAATCACACAAATACAGCTTACAGTACTTGTTTGGATTTGAAACCTTGTACCAGTTATTACAAAACAGTAATGCCTGTGCAAGTTTGTCTTATGAGGATCTTCACATACTCTTGGTGTGTGATAATTTTTTGTTTATTTATTGAAATGTTTCACCAGGAGGGCACATTGAACAACAAGTTGCTCGTCTCACAGTGTGACCTGGGGAGGGGGTTACATAGGGTCATGAATGATGATCAGTTACAATAGTATGTGGGTAGAACAAACAATACAACATTTTAAGATTATGCAACAGTTGGAACACTTGGTATTGTACAAATTACAGTAGTGGAACATTGGCTAAATTACAATACATGTACAAAATCTTACCAAAGAACATATACTAAACAGTCATAATGCAACAGAACCCTTATAGTGCATGAGTGTACCAGGAGCAGGCTCGGAGTAGTATGCAAGTGCTGTTGTAATAAAAAGTATTGGGTAGGTTGTGCACAGGTGACCCAAAAGGGCAAGTGGAGAAAAGTGGGGAGAGGAGTAGGATAGCCATTTCTGATTCCCCTACAGGATGTTGAGAACCCTGCGGTGAGGGTCAGGGTAGGAAGGCAGAAACCAGGGATAGGTATTAAGGAGGATTAAAACAGGAACAGCTGAGGAGAGGTACTTTAGTAGGGCAGAGGTAAGGGGAGTAGTTGGAGGAGCAGGAGTGTCATATTTCAGGCTTCGCTCTTGGGGTTCATGAATTATCACACACTTATGTGTGTAAAATGTCCTCATAACACACAGCTGCACAGAACAGACATTATCTCTCTTCTCTCTCTCTTGTTATATGTCCATATGCAGAACTTTCCTTGGTGTGTTTATTTATTAAAATTTCTTTAGGCCAGACAGACAAGAATTGATACACTGTACAATCCTTTTACAGCTTCATCCTGGATGAGTTAGATGTGTAAAGAAGCATAAGCAACAGGCATATAAAGGAGAAACAAAATGCAGATGTTAGGCAACTAGGAGTACAAAAAGAAGACAAACAAATGGCAAGAGAAAAAGTACAGGTGCTAAGTGACATGAATTCAGAGATGCAATTACAGTTGTGCAACATACAACAGAACAAATATACAAGTGCCTGGATGTACAGTAAAGTCATTGTATGGACTGTCATACTGACAGCATCTGTCATCTGTGGTGAGACTGGTGCACGGAAGGGAAATGTGTCAGGTGGATTCTGCTACCTTGATACTGCAATGCCTGGTTATAATGGGAGGGGACTTGTTCCAGACCAGGTGTAAATGCTAGGAGAATACTGCATGACTAGTCTTTTTTTTTTTTAACAGTCTTGAATCTGGATTTTCTGAGCCTATTGAGACCTTAGAAAGTGGTTGGGGATGGAGGCTGAGGTGACCAAAGTGCATAAATATTTGAACAGAATTTCAAGCAAGAATTTGTAACCAAGAAGAGATGTACCGTATATGTCTATTTTCTATATAGTCAAGAATATGTTTTGGTACAGAAGACCCAAAATGAAATGCAGTCCAGTGTCTTGATGGAAGAAAACTGGAGAGGTGTATCTTAACTAATGCAGGCTGTGCAGATATTTGTTCCTGTATATGTGACTACAAAACATGATTCAGCAGTCTGGTGTGAGCTGCAAAACATGACTCAGCAGTCTGGTGCTTGATAACATGACTCAGCAGTTACACCCATCCAAAATTACTGTTTTTGACTTCATTTTAGCTTTAAGGCTAAGACAAACACTTACTCTGTTGAAAGATAAAGCATAACAGGACTGATATGCTTTAAGAGCAGCATGCAAGGCCGTTAGCTGATAAGACCCAGGTCTTTGGGTTTGTGGATTTAAAATAACTTGGATGATAAAGTTAACTTTTGCAGACCACTAATACCCATTTTTTTACTGATGTGCCTTTCATCATGAACCTCTCTCTCACTCTCTCACTGTCTGTGTGTCACAAGGAAATGGGGAGAAGGGAATGGAGCAAATACCAGTTAAAGAGGAGGGTGGCCAAGAGCACAGTCAGTGATGCAAAAGCAGAAGAAGACATGCATATGGCAAAGGAGGTCTAGGGAGTAACAGTTTTTAGATATAGTACATTGGGTGGAAAAAGAAACAAAAGGAGAATTGTTAGCAGATGGAAAGGGGAAGTGTAATAAGGAGGACGCAAGCAGAAGGCAACCATTCTTAGCAGTGGAAGATAGGGGCCTTTGCCTGAAAGTGGCATAAAGGCTTCCAGAAGGAGATCCCAGAAATGGGGCAGATGTTAATTATGGAAGAAAGGGTCAGAAAACAGGTTTCAGCCCTGAAAATAGATATCTATCCAGGGCTCATTAGGATGCACCTGAGGGTGCTCAGGGAAATGAGATTGAGCTAGCTGAAGCCCAGCCAGGACTTCACTATTCAATAGCTCCATACAGTCAGGGTTGGTTCTGAAATACTGAGGGTAATGGACACAGTTCTGCTTCATAAGGTAGGGACAAGGAGCAACCAGGAAACTATAGGCCTACCAGTCTTATCTCCATTGTCGGTAAACTAACACATACACTAGTCAAAGAGGACCTAGTGGACTACCTGGAGATTGATGGGTTCCAGGATAGTAAGCAGCATGGGTTCGTGGCAGGAAGGTCTTGTCAGATCAACCTGAAAGTGTTCCTTCATTGTGTATTTAAGGCAGTGGATAAGGGAAAGAAGTGAGTTTACTTCAGCTTCAGCAAGGCATCTGACTCAATGCCACACAGAATGTTGCTGAAGATATTAGAAGATCTGGGTGCAGCTAAGGACCTAGTTAGCTGGATAGATGGGTAGCTGGATCGGAGGGGGATGAGACAACAAAGGTGGTGGTAAATGGGGTAAAGTCAGGGAAGAGGGATGTCATGGGTGGAGCACCACAGAGTTCAGTCCGCTTTCAGTTCTTTTTAATATGTTCATTAGCAACATAGAAGAAGGAATACAATGCAAGATGTGTCTTTCTGCAGATGACATGAAGCTCTGTAGCAGGACAAATAGTAAGGACGATGGGAAGGGAGCTGGAGAGGGACCTGTAAAGGTTAAAGAGGTGGTTCAAGGTTTGGCAGTGAAATGCAATGCCAAGAAGTATAAGATGATGCACATAGGCAACAATCTACTCCCTCAGCTTGCCCTTGACTAGTTTCTTCATCTGGTCAAAGTCTGCTCTTCTGCAATCCAGAACCACTGCTCTGAAGAGTATACTGGTGCACAGAGTCAATTTGGACCACACAGTGTTATGTTTACTGGACCCAGATGCTCCCCAACTCTCACCCCACCTATCATTTACCATTTGAGAACCGTAGCTTGCCTCCTGGACTCTCTGACCAGCTGCACCAGCTAACAGTCCTGCAACTTTATTTTAAGAGTTTCACCAGGAAAACATACTGACCTAAATAGCCATTTCCAGATGTGCCATAAGACAAAGAAGAAGAGGAGAGTGCTATCAGTTAGATCAGTACTATTAAAATTATAATTCAGCAGGTCCTGATTTCTGGCACCTTAGCTGCTGGAATGTTCCAATTTATGTCTGCTAGATTGAGATCCCCACCATCACTACCTCCCTCTTTGCTGATACCATCTGAACCTCTGTCCAAAGTTCCCAACTCTCTTGTCCCCTGTTCTAGCAGTCTGTAGATCATGTCAATGCACATCCCACCAGATATGATCTTGAGCTACACCCACAGTGATTCTGACCCTCCTTTATACATCAAATGATAGACCGCTTCTCAACCACCTCTGTTCTTCTTGACATAAAGGCTCCCCACCCCTTTTCCCCCATACCTATATTTCATCTATGCATGGTGGATCCTTGTATTAAGTCCCAGAAGTTATTGCCAATGGCCCATGTTTCTATGATGGATACAAGGTCTGTTCCCACATCTGTCACCATCTGCTGGAGCTCACTATTTTCGTTCCCCAGGCTCCTGGCATTTAGACAGACTGCCTTCCAGCATGCATCTATACCTCTCTCTTTCTTGTTAGCACCACTCCATTACCCTCCTTTTGTCTTTAATTTCCTGCCCTTTGCTCATTCTTTGTGCCCATGCCCTCTGACTCATTTTCTTACATTATTATGGACCTATGACCAGATGCCTCTATCCCTTCTGTTTCTAGTCCCCATTTCTGTGGGAGTCCTAGCTAGGTTGCCCTTTGTCCTCCTTCCTCTGTGATTCCCCAGAGAGTTGGTGGGGGAGTGGAGTGGAGAGAGTTTGGCACAGTGAGAGATGTGTCTGTGAGATAGTGGAAGAAGGTTAGAGAGCGATAGAGTTCACAGTGGTGGGAGCGAGAAGGGAAGTCGATAGTACAGCAGCAGAAGGAGTTAAAGAGTGTGTCCAACTTGGTCAGGGAAGATTTGGGAGCAGCACCATAGACTACGTCACAGTAGTCAAAGATGGGAGTGTCATCTTCTGACAATTTCACGCCGCAGTCAGTGGGATGCAACTACAATTCCTGTACAGAGCATCAAGCTTGGGGTGCAGTTTCTTCAGGATAGCATCGATATGCACAGAGAAGTTGAGGTGCTGGTCCAGCCAAACTCCCAGATATCTAAATGAGGAGGTGTCCTCAAGATGGTCCCATCAAGGGTGTGGAAGGTGGGTAGGGCTGGGAGTCTAGAGAGTCTCTGACTGGTGCCTAAGGTAATTGAGACTGTCTTCTTGGCATTTATAAAAGCTGGTAAGAAGCAAACCAAAGCTGAACTTGGTTGAAGTCATGCTGTAAGCTGGTTTTCATAGCAGCAGGATTTTTGCCAGAACTGTACAAAACAGTATCAGTCAGCATACATGTGGATAGAAGAGGATGAGCAGGCTGTGGGAAGATCAATTAGGAAAATGGAGAAAGTAGGGACCAAGCACTGAGCCCTGAGGGACATCAGTGTTGATGGGAGTGGAGGGAGAAGGAATCAAGGATTCTCACTGACTGGGTCCGCCAATGAGGTAGGAATTAAAACAGTTGGTGGCTGGCAGAGCAAGGCCAGCTGAGAAGAGTGAATCAAGAAGCAGGGGATGGGAAACAGTGTTGAAAGCTTTTGGCTAGTCGACAAAGATGGTCGAGGTGATCAGGCCATCGTCTATCCCTGAAAGGATGGAGTCAGTAAGCCTGAGGAGGGAGGTGGTTGTTGAGTGGTTCTTCTGAAACCAGATTGGAAGGGGTGAAGAAGGAGGAATCAGAGAGGAAGGGTGATAGTTGAGAGAGAACTAAATGTTCTTGAAGTTTGGCAAGGGTAGGGAAGGAGGAAATAGGGCAATAGTTGCCTGAAGTGGATGTGTCACCACCCTTGGGAGAGAGGAAGGACTACAGTGTGAGGGTACTTGGGCAGAAATAAAGGACAGGTTAAGGATTGGGAGATAGGCTAAGCAATTGCAGGAGCAGAAAGGTAGAGATGTTTACGATCAAGCTCATCTGGTGAGGAGCCTGTAGGGGTTGAGGGATAGGAGAGCATTAAGAGCTTCATGAGAGGAGAAAATAGAAAAGGAAATGGGGAGGGTAGGCATTGGCTGAGTGAAGGGCTGAAGTTAGTAGGTGGCAATGGGAGAGGGAATTTAGAAGAGACGTGACACACAAGGTGTAGTAGGCATTAAATTCAATGGCCACGGAGTCAGGGTCGGAGACTGGGAGTTATTTATTTTGAGAACTGGATGGGGAATGGATCCATTCTCATATCTGAACTTTAGTACGGTATGGGCTGCACGTCCATTGGCTCACGCTGTGGACCAATGGGCATACAGCCCTACTGATGTCAGTCGGCGAGCAGCGGGGACGGCAGGCGGGTGGGTGCTTCCGCCTGCCACTGACCAGGAGAGCAGGACGGTGGGGCTTAATTGGCGGATGGGGTACCACTGGACCACCAGGGATATTGGACAATTTTTACATACTGAAGACCACGATCGGGCTGCAAGCGGTCCACTGGACCACCAGAGATATTGACGGTATATATTCATACTGAAGCCCACGATCGGGCTGTGAGCAGTCCACTGGACCACCAGGGATACTGGATGGCATATATTCATACTGAAGCCCGATCAGGCTACAAGCGGTTCACTGGATCACCAGGGATATTGGATGGTATATATTCATACTGAAGCCTGTGATCGGCGCTAGTGGTCCACTGGACCACCAGGGATATTGGACATTCTGATTTAAACATATGCCCATGATCGGGACATGGGGTGCAACCCGCGAAGGTGCAGCCGGAATGGGACATGGGGGTACACATGCGAAGGTGCAGCCCGGCGTCGGTGGCCACCACAGGTGACAGCTGCCGTGTTGTGCCTGCAATACGTCAGCTCACCTGTGGGTGGCCAGTCGCTGTTCCTTTTTTTTGGCTCACCTGTGTGCAGCACAGGTAGGGGATGCACATGCATGGGCTCAGCATCCTGGGCTGAATATTGGGATGTGCAGGCATGCGCAGGCACGACCCCCTACCTGCACCATACGTACTGATCGCTCTGTGGCTTTAGGATTTGTGCCAGGCTCAATCCCTGTTTGAATATCACGCCGGAGGTGCATCAGTGGGTTGAAGTTATTCTAGATAATGTTTTTATTATTCTAAGCACAGCAAATGGTAGAATTGGTGTTAACCCTTAGGCTGCCAATAGAATTATAACATACTGGAATTCTGGACTGATATATCAGCTCATGGCATAGAAAGGGTTAAAATTCATGACTCACACTGACCCCACATCCTGTTCTGTCTTTTGGACAACAGGGGCACCAAAGTAATGTTAATATAGGGACATGAACTGTATAAGAAATTATCTATTGCAAATTTTTGTAAAATAGAAAGAACATATTTCATGAAATTTTATGTCTGAGTGAAGAAATGTATATGTCTAATGTGTAATGTATAAAGAATTAATTTAAATTAATGTACAGAACAGGAAATCAGCTAAAATGAACTAGTGAATATAAAAAACATTTTTTCTAGAAAATTGTAATTACGCTTTTAAATAATAGATCCCTTGCCCTGATGAAGACTTTGAGGTAAAAATTGGGCAAAAGGATCTATGTTTGAAATCCTTGAAATAAAGCAGTAACCATAAGTGAAGATTCATTGGCGGCTGGTATTTTCTTATTTTCTATACTTAAATACCTACATCATTGTCAGACTTGCAGTTCAGGGCCCACATATTCAAAGGAGATCACGAGACCCAAAATGGAGTTATAGAGCACATCTCAGAAAATGCGTGGAAGCACTATATTTGAAGGTGAGATCACGATGCAAATTTCTGAATATGCAATCATGCAGAAATAATGTATGTGGTGCAGAAAAAGGTGAGGACACCTGGAGGTGTTGTGCACTTGTATATTCAGCCAAAGCGTGAGGCGATATGTCGCACATCACAAAATGTGCCATGCAAAGTTAGGTATAGAAAGGGATGACCTAAATTGGCTAGCCACCACAGGCAGCCTGCAGAACTGCTGACAGGCAACCCTGAGACAGCCCACAGAGGTTCACCAGGATGTGCTTCAAGCACCCACACACAGCAGTCATGCCAGGACGGAGAACCCAAAGCCACAGTCACACTGTGTCTGGCCACTGGGCAACTGCCAGGTGCTGATGGAGGACACCACCAGCACTGTACAGTGAGCCACCTGTCCACCACACCCAGGCCAGGGATGCCCAGCTGCCACATGCTATTCAGGCACCTCCCCCAGCACACTAGCACACAATGCAGCATATGTACCTGGTGCCTTGGCCTGCACCTAGGTGGCTGCAGAGTGCCACCAGTGTATGTATGCATGCCCCCTTGGTGGCATATGGGACATCGGCGAGCAGGATGCATGGTGGTAAAGGTGGCATCAAGGTACGGGTCAGGGATAGCCCAGTGGCACACACCCATGGTGGAGCACCATAGGTGCACACTGCATGCCTGTTCCAGACCCACACCACCAGGAACCACATACATGTCACTGGTTCTTTCCTGCAGTGTGACAATGCCACATGGGCCCTGTGTTCGGGCCGCTGTGGTGTACTGAGTGGTGGACAGTACACAACTGTGAGCAGTGCGGGGTAGGTGTGGCACCAGCTGTGGCCTGGAAGCAGCAGGGGCATGCCACAAGGACACAGGACTCTGTCAGTGTTGTGCATGTGGCCACCTAGGGCATGGACATGACCATGCATAGTGGCACTGCAAACCTCCCAACTGTCACACAGTGTAGGTGCAGGAACTCGTGTTATCTCTCAGTCACCATCTGACCCTCATGAGGGTGGATGACACTACACACTGACCACGGAGACTATTCCGCAGCATTATATGATACTGTGTGATGCTACATTCTCAGCACACATTAGCAACATTGGTGCACATATTTCCAGTCTTCCAAGCATGCAGTGTCATGTGTGATGCTGTGTCATACATTCTGACCATTGACAAACACCATAACACACATTTGGGTGCTATAGGGTTGGGTGATATGTAGGGCACTGTACTCAGGCCACTGCAGTCACCCACACACATCCATGCATTCATACCTGCCTGCTAGGCTGCAGTACCTTCTGATCACTTTTGTGGAGTGGTGGTGCTGCCCTGCAGTGCTGGGTCTGTGCATGCCACTGGTATCAAATGGCCTGCATACATTCTAGTAATGAGATGCAAATGTGCTGTTTGGGTGCTGACTGTGCAATGAGGCCATTTGCGTACCATGGGTGAATATTGCAAATCTGTGTGCCGTGCAAGTGGCTTTGCATTACACACTTCCGTATACTCTGCACTGGGCTCTAGTGCCTGCTGCACCATTCATCTCCCACTGGTTGAGCACGCATGTTCAGGATATTCAACCGCACATGCATGATGGCAGTTCATGGAGCACTTTCTGAATATACCATTTTTTTGTGCTAGCACACATGCACTTGCACGATGCAGCCTTCCACTTTTATGGGCTCCTTGATTTTTATCTTCAGTACTTTAAGAAAGGAGCCAACTGAAACATTTAATTTAGTAATGGCAGTTTCATGGTAGTTCAAACTGGCAGAAATGTTCTAGTTCCATTACTGGACTATTCAAATTCCCTTCCCATGTATTGTAAAATGTTTTCCAATCCCTGGATTAAAAAGAATGGTTATTGCCATTTTTATATGTGATATGCTAATGCATTAGTCTTGTCCTGTTTTTCAATGTTTCTCACCTGCTCACATAGTCGTGGTTTAAATTTCTGCATTATTTTCCTAAACAGCTGCAAGTAGCCATATATACAATGGCCTCAATGTTACAGTTTATGAAAGAATGTATGTTGTATCTCTTGCCGTGCAAATCATTTTCAAATTCATCACCAAATGGGGGCATGGCCTGGCACAGCAGATGGTGGTTGCTCTGCAACATGGTTCCTTCACTGTACCACCCAATATCAGCATAAACTCTGATTAAAACAATGCTATGTGGCCTAATTTAGATGGATTGAGAGAGGGACTACATGGTTTCCTTCAAATCCCGAAGAAAAAAGCTGTTCACAGAGTCACTCACTCTAATCACACTCCACAGGAAGGCTGCATACAGATAAGCACAATAGTGTCTAGTCTGAATTCAATGGGAGAAGATACAGATCATCCATTGGCCATCCTGATCCTCAATCAGCAAAACAAAGTAAAGGTCGGTTTTCAACGTGTTACCTCACAAACAGTGCATATTCAGACATAGTATCTGGCCTGATTGGAACCACAATGTTGCATAGGGCCCAGCTTGACAAAGGTGATGAGGTGGGTAGAAACCTCAAGGATGCCCTTGCAGATGTGATGAGGACAGAGGCCAATTTAAAAGACTCTGGTAGCAGTGCAGGAATGGACGGACAATCAAGAAAATACAGCCCGCCACTCCAATGTGTTATGCGTGTTATGAATCTGCCTGAGGGTCTGAGTGCAAACCCCAGAACTCAACAAAATAAGTGGCTGGCAAAACAACTGAAAATTGGTCCTAAGGCTGCAACATTTGAAAATGAACAGGTCCACTGTACTGGACCTTGGCCTAAACCTGGGACTCAACTGTGGCAGCTTTTGGTGGTGAAAAGTGGGGTTTAAACTTGTGAAGGGGTGGGATGGGAGAAAAGGCTGTCAGGGGTGCCGATAAGGAGGACTGTCTCCACCCCCTGGGGACCAGGAGGATTGCAGGAAAAGGCCGACTGACAAAGGGTGCAGACCAGGAAAACAGAATCCCCATGGGAACACGAGCAGGGAAATGGAACTATAGGAAAGGGTGGAAAGGTAGTCCTGCTAAATGCCAGGGGTTTAGGCAATAAAATGCCTGAGCTCCAGGCGATGCTAACTGAGGGAGCAGTGGATGTGGCAGCGGTCACTGAGACTTGGGCCACTGCAGGACATGACTGGGACCTGAACCTGGAGGGTTACACTATGTTCAGGAAGGGACGGGAGGGAAGGGGAGGAGGGTAGCAATGATAGTCAAAAACTGCATTGGCTTAGGGAAATGAGGAGGCGGAGGGAACCGTGGAGGCGATTTGGGTCACCTTGATAACAAGGGGACAAGAGAGTAAAAAGGAGTGGTGTATAGACCCCTGCCTGGGCGGAGGAGCTGGAGGACAGTCTGGTGGCAGATGTTGGGAGACACTGCAGACTGGGCAGAGGCACGTGGTGGTGTTGGGGACTTAAACATGCCAGGAACAGACTGGGAGACTATGACATCCTCTGTGACCAGGGAACAGAGGTTGTTGGATATCTTTCAGGGCGTTCCTAACTCAGCAGGTGGGGAACACGACCAGGGAAAGCTGGGTACTGGATGTGGTCCTGGCAGACAGTGACCAGATTGGGGGCCTGGAGGTAAAAGGACCCATTGGCGGGAGTGACCATGCCACGGTCTGGTTCTGCCTGGACCTGGGAGGGAAGAAGGCTGCACAAAGACGGAAGTAACCGACTTCAGGGGCGGATTTTAAGGAAATGGGAAGGATCCTTAAGGAGCATTTGGATGGGATTGGGTCCAGACATGGACGCTGATAGTAGGTGGAAATCATCAGGAGAGGGGTGCAGGATGCTACCAGCACCTGTGCAAGAGTAAGACAAAAATGCGGTAGGGCCCAAAACCCTGCTGGTGGACCAGGGAGGTCCAGGAGGTGGTGCAGGAAAGAAGGCAGCCTATAAGCAATTCAAGTGCTCAAGGGTGAAAAGGATTGAGGGAGCACGAGCTGATGGCTAGAAGGGCCACTAGGGTGGTGAGGCGGCTAAGGCAAGAAAGGAGCAGAACCTGGCCAGGGAAGTGGGAGAGGGAACAGGGGTTCTTTAGATACATTGAGAACGAAGGGTGAAGGGCAGATTAGCAGGATTAAATCAGGGAGAGATGGGCACAAGACCCGGGGAGCAGGCTGAGGTACTAAATGAGTACTTCCTCAGTTTTCACCAAGGAAAATGGGGTGCTGCATCATACATGGGAGGAGACAGAGATACTGAGGAGGGGGACCCTTACCGATCAGCGGGTCTGGGAGAGGGAGGCATCACTGGCAGGTGGGGAGGGCTAAGCAGGGAAGAGGTACCAGAAGTGGAAATCACAGCAGAGCGAGTGAGGGAAGCCCTCAGCTCCCTTAAAAGCGGAGAAAGCACCGGGCTGGATACATTACATCCCAGAGTGCTGGAAGGAACTGCGGATGTCCTGGCGAAACCCCTGGCGGAGCTTTCACCATCTCTCTGAGGACAGGGTGGGTGCCCCAAGACTGGAAGGTGGCGCATATAGTGCCTATCCACAAGGGGATCAAGGGGAGGTGGCAGGGAACTACAGGCCTGTCAGCCTGACATCGGTGGTGAGCAAGGTGATGGAGGGCATTGTCAAGGAGAGGCTAGGGGGACCTGGATAAGTCAGGGTGCCTGGACGATAGAACAGCATGGATTCATCCCGGAAATCATGTCAGACAAACCTGGTGGAGTTCTATGACTGGGTGACTAGTGCCTTGGACCTGGGTAGACCAGTGGATGTCCTCTTTCTAGACTTCAGCAAGGCATTTGACTCTGTTCCTCACGTGGGCCTGTTGGATAAGCTGGGAGAAATGGGTGGGGAACCAGATGATCAGATGGATAGGCAATTGGCTCCAGGACCAGACCAGAGGGTGGTAGTTGATGGGATAGTCTCATCCCCAAGGAGGGTCATTAGTGGGGTCCCACAGGGATCAGTCTTGGGCCCCTTCTGTTCAACGCCTCGTCTCTGACATAAGGACAGGAATCAAGAGTGAGATGAGTCTCTTTGCGGATGACTCGAAACTGGGGGCAGTGGTGGATGGGGAGGAGGGGTGGCCCTACAGGGGACCTGGAGGCTCTGGAAAGATGGTCTAGAAAGTGGAAGCTGAGGTTCAATGCAGGAAATGCAAGGTACTCCACCTGGGGCAGAAACCCAGGCCAAGTGTACACCCTGGGGGAAGTGCTATAAGTCTCGATGGCTGAGGGGACCTGGGGTGGTGGTGGATGTCAAGATGAACAACTCTGAGACTTGTGGAGGGCAGCAGCCAAGGCCAACAGGATGCTGGGATGCATGCTAGGGGATCACCTCCAGAAGGAGGAGTGATACTCCCTCTGTATAACTCTTGGTGAGGCCGAACCTTGAGTACTGCGTGCAGTTTTGGAGGCCACACTTAAGAGGGACATTAACCTTCTGGAGAGGGTCCAGAAGAGGGCAACCAAAATGATTTGGGGCTTGGGGACAGGACCTATGAGGAGAGGCTCAAGAGCTAAATATGTACACATTGGAAGAGAGAAGGGACCGGGGGACATGATGAGGTCTTCAGGTACATGAAGAGGGTAAATAGGGAGGAACAGTCAGGGTGCTTCAAAGGAAGGAGGGGGCCACTAGAGGGCATGGGTGGAAGCTGGAGGAGGAAGATTCAGGGGAGAAACGAGGAGGTGCTACTTCACTGAGAGGGTGGTGGAGCCATGGAATGCACTACCTAGGGGGCTGGTGGAGGCAGAGACAGTGGAGGGGTTCAAGGGGGTGGGACAGGTACAGGGAAGGGTTCTGGAAGCAAAATACAATGCAGCAAGAATATCCGGAACTGGGAAGGGAGAAGCCAGAGAAAGGCGAGGGACAGCAAGGTCAGCACCCAGGGTGGGGGCTGACCAAGCAACAGACACAAAAGACCGTTTGGCCTATTCTGCTTGGCATTTTAGTATGTTAGTATGTTAGCTTTTGATCTGCTATTTAAGATACCCTGAAAAATTACTAATTTTAAGGGCAGCTAAAAAGCCACACCCTAATAAAAATTGAAGTGGCAAAAGTTAGTTTTCCAAGACTTCAGCCAGGAGCATCAGAGCTGGAGACAGCTTCATAGGGATTAAATCCAAGCTCCACTTGTGGGAATGGGACTTTGCTTACCTGTACCACACCCACCTCAGGATTACAAGACCTGGTCACCCTCCACAGTACTTCAATTCCCCCCACTCCCCCAAGAGGAAGGAGACTTTATTGCACAAGGTTAGGTGAGCACAGGGACAGTGCTGCTAATTATCAAAAGTGCAATTATCCCAGAGCAAGTAAAACAGCAATCACCACTTGTCTGCTTACACAAACACTTAGGTGCTAAGCGGAAGGGTGAAATATAAGTTCAGCTGGCGCTTCATTCGGTGTGCCAATCAATCTGTGTTAATGATTTTGGCTTTTTAAGCACTGGTGGCACAAATAAATGGATTAACAGTATCACACTGTGTTAGTGTTTTTGTGTAAGCAGTGACAAGTGATTAGTGCCATTTTTACTTGTTCTTAGGCAGAGGACTTTGGAAACACTGAGGATTATGACTGCCCGAGAACTGTACTCCGCTCTCAGTAGTGTGCCTGAGCTGAAAGTGCAGCATCTCCACCTACCAGGAGCCCTCAACATCAGCCCTCCCAGATCTAACCTTCACTAGATTTGTTGACAGCCCTACACTGCTGGCTGTTTGTTGTTAACCTAGTGTAGCCGCTATGTGTCAACTGTCCTGCCTACCCCAACCACCAAAAGCCAACCCCAGCTTTGTTGGTGTTGTGGTCATGTGGCCTCTCCTGCTTTGTGTTATAAAGTATCTACTTTCCCATTTGCATTCTGACCACCAGGGGTCAGTCCTAACCACTGTCCACCCTCTATCTCCAGCTGCTCCTAATCCCTCCTGTCCCATTTGTTTTCCTACTTCCTCCTACCTGTTCTCCTTCACCTCCCTTTTTCTGTCCAGGGTTTGAACCTCTGACCTTCTGCACTGTAGGCAGCCACCCTATCACTGTGCCATTGATTCTGGCTAATTTCTACTTGTACTTCTTTAAACTTATACTCCTTACCCTCATTGCCCCTAAGATAAGGTCACTGGCCTGTCTCCCCCCAAAAAACTGGTAACTATGAACACATATTTGGTCTAGTCTGCTCCATTTTACTTTTTTTGCTACTTGCCTCACCCTCCACTCTGTCTCCTACCGCACACTACCCACTATCCCTCAACTTAGCAGCCACACTCTTATGCATCTGGGTGGTGCTAGAGTGACTACCACACAACACCACACATCCTCAGGGCATTTTATCCTACTCTCCTAATCCTCCCATCAATCTGTTTTACTCTTCTGCCCCATGTCCTCTCCTCCCAATTCCCTCCATTGGTTCCAAGCCCCCATCATAATGTGAGAGTCAAACCAAAACTGCTGAAACACATCCTCATTAGGTTTGCCCTATTACTCCTGCTCCTCTCTGGCAATGTTTACCCTAATCCAAGGCCCATTCACTGCCCAATCCACAGAGCGTCATGCTGGAGGCCTCTTATTAGCCTCAATAAACATATGCAACCTGCTGCAGAAACATGACATCCTCCAAGACTGGACGATGCAGCACAAACCTGACATCTTGGCCATGGTTGAGAACATGACTCTCCCTCAAAGTACTAGACTCTGACATCACCCTGAATGGCTACTTGCTTTTCAGAGAAGATGAAGCTAGGCTAAAGGGAGGTGGTTGCGCTATCTACCTCTGAGACTCTCTCAGGGGTTTGCATTCGAGTCTACCTCCCAGGTAATGGAGTTCAGGTCCTAACTATCAAAATAACAATTGGCAATTTGGATAAGTCACTTATACTTATGTCAGTCTCGTTAGCCCTGAAATGCTAAACTTGCCTTCAACTCCATACTCAACTGTGTCTCCTAGTTGCCCTACAAGGCTGAGGTCATCATTCTGGGGATTTTAACCTAAACTGGTCTGCCCCTCAGCTGTGCCTTATATGGATGCCACTGCAGCCATCAACCTTACACAGGTTATGTCACGCCCACAAGGATTAATTATAGGTTGGGTACCAGTACCTGATTGATCTCGTTCTTACCATCCATCCAGAGAGACTCCAACCATGTCATGGTTTTACCTGATATACTAAGTGACCACCTCCTATCCTCTGCACCTGGTCAAACAGCTCCCTGACCCCCATAAGATTTCCCATCAGCGCTTCCTCAAAAGGCTCACTAAGGCTTTTCAAGAATTTCCTCTAAACTGTGACTGGACTCCTCTAGACACTGCCACACATGTGGGCAGTGCCTAGCTTTTTCATTTCCACTTTCAACTCTGCTTGTGACATTTTGCCCCATACTGCAAGTGTATTATTTAAGGCCCTGATACCTCGTGGATCTCCTGGCTGTCCTAGATCTTATGCGCACCGTGACAATCTCTCACCAAAAAGCCCTAGTGACTGATCTCCCTGTTGACAGAGCACATATAGAGGCTTGAAATATATATGCCTCAGGAAATCTGCAAAGGCTGCCCACTTCCAAGCATGCTTCTCATCCACTTGGGGTTCAGGAGGACATTTAGGACAATATAAAGGACCTGACTGGTAAACCCAAATCATCCCCTCCCTGTTGAATATCAATGTTGTCATTACACAGGATTTTTATTTTTTTATTTTGTGTGGTATTGGAATTACAATCCTTTGAGTCATAGACTCATTTCCAAAACTCTACATCATATCACATAACACAGAATACATAACATAAGGTAGGCAGGAGGATACAGTTACATATGCTTACAATATGTTACCATGCCGACATACATAATATATAATACTGATAGATATACAATGACAGTTACTTACACTAGGTTACAACGGTTACTGAGTTTACAACAATTCACCTTAGCATTTATTAGGCTGTATGCAGAGGCGGTGCGCCTTATGTACAGCCTGTACAGAGGATTTAGCTGGAATAATGTTATATTACGTTGCAGAGACATATTGACAGGCACTATAGAGTCTAAAAGCAGTCTAGAGGTTAGACTTTGTCACTAACCTAGCCTGTTTATATAAAGCAGTTGAAAATTATTAAGTTAAGGCAGTCTGGTGGTATGGCTTTGGTAGGCAACCCAGTCAGTTTTTACCTGGGTGGTTGCCAAGCCCCTGAAGACCCCACCATGTTTTTACTGAGGGCATGTACATGTGAGGGTGATGAGGAGGTGGTTTCTGAGGCTAATTTGATCATGCCTAGTTTTGGTGACAGGCGATAGACACAGGTAGGGCATTGTACTAGGCTGGGGCCCTGATTGGGAAGGTTCTCTGAGCTAGGAGGTCCTCACCCTTGGAATGGTTAATGTGGGTTTATCAGCACTGTGAGTGGAGATAGCGGGGTTGGATGGATGGAGGAAGGATGCAACTCCAGGTGGTGTTTGCCCAAGGAGGGACTTTTTGCCATGAGGCAAGACTGGTACATAAGCCTTTCCCGAAACTGAGTATCTCGTGAGGTAGTAAAAGGTGCAGGTGTGCACTGATCAGTCAGCACCGGACAGGGGACCACACACTTTATTGATGACCACCTTTATTTTACTGATGGCAGTAAACTAACAGGCCATAGTCAATTAGGGACATGACCGATGAGATGATGACTAACCGCAGTGCCTCAGGTGGTGAGCAGTCTTTTTGGTGGCATAAGCTGATACATGTGTTAGCTGCAGATGTGAGTGCGTTGATGTGTGCATGGAATGTGAGCGGTTCAAAGTAATGCCCAGGTATTTAAAGAGGAGACCTGTTACAGGGGTGGAGGGAGTTGGGGGTGATCTGCAGCTATGCGTTTTGAATTTGCTTTTGTAGTGTGCAAATATCATAGCCTTGTTTCTTTTTGATTTATGACCAGACTACATTCAGTGAACCATTTTTCAGTCTGACTAAATGAGTGCTGAAGTGATGCCTGAAGACTGGTGGGGTTTGAATGGGAGGCACAGAGGACTGCGTTATCTGCATAGAGCAGGACCTTTCCTGGGCAATTGGTGGGCAATGCATTGATGAGCAGACTAAACAGTAGTGGTACCAATATGCAGGGGCGTCATGCAGTCAGAAATTCTGGAGGGCACAAAATCTCAACCTCTCTGGGGAGGTCCGGGGCATGACCCCGGGAAAATTTTGAAAAACTGAAGTCAAATGGTGCATTTAGCAGTCCAGAAAGCTGTTCCCCAACAAGCTAAGTGCCATAATACTGAAGTAAGTTAGAGAAATGATCAATTGTTTTTGTTCATTCTACTTAGTGTTACTTTTTTTTTTTTTTTAGAATTAGTCAGAACTTGTGCATTTGATGTAGGTTCAAGCATCCATGGTCCCACGGTAACTACCATGGACATGTGCCGTCGGCTCATCTTGAGTTCAGCAGCAGCTAAGCTGCTGCAGACTGAATATTTCCCCTGACAGATGTGTCTGTCAGTCTAAGTTATCAGGGAGCTGTTTAGCAGAGCAATTTGTATTTATTTATTTAGTTGTTTAACCAGGTATAGCACACTAAGCTGAAAGCTTTTTACAGGAGTGACCTGGGAGCACAAGGAGGTTAAGTGATTTGCTCAGGGTCACACAGTATGCAAGTGGAAGCTGTAGGATTCAAACCCAGGTCAGGTCTGCTGGATGTCACCAAATTTGCAGCTCAGAGCCTTAGACCACTGCACTATACTGCCTCCTATGTGTGCATGGGCACATAGTGGTCTGTGTATCCAGATGACTGCATCTGCTCCTTGAGATGTCGCTGTGAAAGTAAAGGATACTGAATGAATACTTCTGCTCAGTATTCACAAAAGAGGAGGAGGGTACCTAATCCAGTTAACAGAAGCACTCTGGATAGAGAGTCGATTCAGTCCTTTCACAGAAGAAAGGGTTCTGAAAGAACTCCTAAAACTGAAGGTGGACAAAGCAGTGGGGCCTGATGGGATTCACCCAGAATTCTAAAAGAATTAAGGGAGAACTAGTGACACCACTGATTACCCTTTTAACAAATCATGGGAGGATGGTGTGGCACCTGAGGACTGGAGGAGGGCAGATGTGATTCTCATTCACAAAGTTGGAGCAAGACAGAGGCAGGAAACTACAAACCTGTTCGTTTGACCTCTGTAGTAGGAAAATGATGGAATCACTTCTGAAGGGAAGAGGCACAGGACCCCAGGCAGCATGGATTCACAGCGGGAAGATGTAGTGTCTGACAAATCTAATCGATTTCTTTGACTGTGTGACCAAAGTAGTAGACCAGAAAGGGGCTGTGGACATGGCCTACCTAGACTTTAGCAAGGCATTTGACACAGTCCACACAAAGATTAACAAACAAATTAGCCATATTACGTACCCCCAATCCGGTCACCCTCCCTTGTCGCTGTGGTGTAAGGTGCGAGATTGAGTTACCATTCGTGAGGTGCCCAATCACGGTCGGCAAACTCACAGGCTACTGATTCAAGGTCATCCAGTCATTGAGCTCACACAGGCAACTAGACAGGCATAAGAGGCAGTTCCAAACTAGGTAGGAAGGAAGGACACAGTTGAGTACCATCTGCACAGAAATGATACATCAATCCACATTTTTACTGATATCGCCAAGAGGCAACAGCAAGGTGTACAAAGTCTGGTTTAGTGGCTGTGTTATTCTTAGACTAACATTGTTTAGTAGCCAAAGCTCTTCTAATGGTGACTGTATCATCTACCTTAGTTATACAATGTACTGTATGCTCCCAAAACATAAATGGCCATATGACATATGCATAATTTTTAGTAGCAGCTGATAATTATATACCAGTTACTCACCTGGCCTCTGCATTTTACATTCTGTGCAACAAATACACACTTTACAACAGAGAGCCGAGGCAAAATGCAACATGCATTCAGCCTTGAGAGCAGTATTATCTTTAACCCTTGAACACATTCCCTGTCACATCTATGAGTACCTGCAAATGGTGAAGCAACTGCTGATGATCAAGCAAGTACAATGTTGCCTACAGGTCTAAATGTACCAGCAGTGATTATTGTCCTCTTTTGTTGCTGCCAGGAAATGAACCACCCTAACATGTCAGAAAACACACATAGCAAAACAGACAACGGTAGTATAATTTTAAACATTATAAATCATGGTGCATTCTTTTTAAAATGGGGATTTGGTTTAAAATTAAAATGTTTATTTTACAAAACCAACACCAATGCTTGTTTCATATTCTATATGTAGCCTAGTGGTCTGTTCAGTGTGACCCCTCCCCCATTTGCCCATTTCCACTATTATGACTAAGAGCTGGTGGCCCAGACTTTGTTTGACCAATTATTCACCCCAGCATGTATTTTCAGTCCCCTAGTGAATGTGCTCCTGATGCTTAAAATTCCCCAAGGCAGGACAAGTGCTCAGGAATTCACAGGTAGCAAAAATAAACTACAAAGCTTGGACTGTGAGGCCACAACAGATGTGTGTCTGCACACCACAACTACTACTTGTCTACTGTGTAACACACGGTAAATCACATAATTCCCTATAATCCTGTGTCACACTGAGAAAATGTCAAAAATATTTAAAAAAATGACACATTCACATGATAACACTGTACCCTCATGTTTAAAATATTACCAAAACCAAGACAAAATACTCAGTTTCTACTTTAACTCCCAGAAACTCTTCACCAATTTCATACTCTTTTTGACTTTTCAGGAGATGGTTGGGGGCAGGAACACAGCAGAAGAAGAATAGTACCACTTTCTGACCAGTACAAACAACACGACAAGTGCATTTTTCCACATTGCCCTCTCTTTGCTGTTTTCTTTCTATGCATTTTTATTTCCATCTTACATTCACTTTTCTTACACTAGTGAATCACAATCGGATAAGTAAAAAAAAGAAAAACAAAGAAAATGCCTGCTTGGACCACAGCGTTGTTTCACTCAAGCAGTATACACGCTCCCTCTCCGTCCGATGCCCCGGTGTATCTATTAATTGTCTTCTGTCAAATGTTGGAGGGCTGAAATATTAAATGAGGAGAAACGTGATTGCTAATACAGACTCATTGTTGACAGGGAGAAGCGGGCGCAATAGCGATAAGGTCAATTATTTTATTATTCTATTTGAAAGGAGATTATATTGACAGTCAATATAATAACCTCCTTTCAAATAGAATAATAAATCAGAAAGATTAAAAATAAATAAGCAAAGCAGCAGGGTGTTTTTGTGAGAGATCCTGGACTTAGGAAAGTTTTACGGTAGGGTACCTCTGCTCTGATACAAGGAGGTGGGGACGGTTGGCATGGTGTGGCATTTGGCAATGCTGGGTGAAATTTAAAAACTACTTCCTCACCTTGCTTCCAAGTTCCTTCCCTGTGGTACTGACCTTTTTCTACTCTGAAACAGCCAGGACTCAGGAGGAACACATACACGATGTCACCGACCGACCGTAGCTCTCTCATTGCCAACTGATGATTCCTCTCGAACTCAAGCGACTGTCAGGTCAGAGAATGGCACTCAACTGACCGACAACAATGAACAACAACCAATTTATTGCATGAAACATAGAAACATAGACTTTGATGGCAGATAAGGACCGCTTGGCCCATCTAGTCTGCCCATTTCCTACTACAGGATAGGCTGCAGATCCTAGTTAACAAACAGCCTATTTCTTCCTACTACCCCCCACAAGAATTGCCTTATGTCTGTCCCATGCATTCTTGAATTCTCCCACAGTTTTAGACCCCACAACCTCCTCAGGAAGGCTGTTCCATGCATCCACTACCCTCTCTGTGAAAAAATACTTCCTCACATTGCCCCTGAACCCCCCCATCTTTAAATTGTGTCCCCTTGTTCTTGACGTCTCTTTTTCTGAAAGATGCTACCCTCTCGGACTTAGTTGATTCCACTGAGGTACTAAGCGTTTCTATCATGTCCCCCTCTCCTTCTTTCCTCAAGGGTATACATATTAAGCTCCTTAAGTCTCTCCTCGTCCGACTTCTCTTGCAGACCCTGCACCATTTTAGTTGCCCTCCTCTGGACTGCCTCTATCCTGTCTATGTCCTTCTTGGAGATGGGGTCTCCAGAACTGGACGAGTACTCCAGATGGGGTCTCACCAACTGTCTGTACAGCGGGATAACAACTTCCTGTTTTCTGCTGGTGATGCCTCTCCCTATGCATCCCAGTATACCCCAGCCCTTCCTACTGCCTTCTCACATTGCTTGCTAACCTTAAGGTCATCTGATATGATTACCCCAGGTCCCTTTCCTTTTTGTTGTTACTACCTCCCCCATTGTGTAATCTTCCCCTGGGTTTTGTTTCCCAGGTGCATTATTTTGCATTTCTTTGCACTGAATCTAGCTGCCATACTTCTGACCATTCCTCCAACCTTGCCAAGTCCTTCTCATCCTTTCCATGCCTCCTTGTGCATCAACCCTGTTGCATATCTTTGTGTCATCTGCAAAGAGGCATACTTTTCCTTCAGTCCCTCTACAATGTCACTTATAAAGACATTAAAAGGACTGGACCCAACCTGATCCTCACGGTACCCACTAGTAATCCCTCTTTCTTCAAGTGGATTCCATTTACAATTACCTTCTGTATCCTGTTGTCCAGCCAATGTTTGCAGACTACCACCCTGGGACCCACTCCCAGGCTGATTGATTGACTATTTGGCTTGACAGCACTGATAGCATGGAACAGAATCAACACCTGATGATTTGACAGTGGCCTGGATTTTAAACTAGGGTGGCTTTTATGCCTGCCAGCATAGGCAATATTTATTTTTAATGTTTGTCTCAGAAAGGCACACTGAGATATGATAGTCCATTGCCAGATGCATCTTGGGGAATGGGCCAAAAGGACCTGTTTTATCGATAAGAGATGCTTGCCACAAAGCGGAAACAAATATTTTTCTTGACAAGTGCCATAGGATCTTTAACTGCCACCTGGACATTGACCAGAGATGGGCAGAAGGGAACTCGGTTTAATATCTCATAAACAGAACAACTTCTCAACAGTGTCAGTAGGCGCGGCGATCAAAATACCCCCTACCCACCTCAGGGAACAGTGGGGAATTAAAAATGACTGGCATCAAGCTACACAAATGCCTTGGTTTATGGAGGCCCTAGTCTGAATACCTATTAAAAACTCTCATCTAAAAAGCACCAGAGGAAAAACAGCGTAAGGGGTGGGGTGTGAAACAGGATTTCAGGGCAGAGAAGATGCGAAAATCCCAAGTAATACCCAACATTACCCCACAATGGCAGAGGTTGGGGTCTTGAGAATACTCTGGCTGCTGCATTATGGGCATTATCCAAATGCGTGGTGTGGTGCCACAACCTCATGATCTTCTAGACCCAGAGACAGCGTGCTACCAACTGAGCCACATGGGCAGACAAACTAAAGGAAAAAATATCCTGAACTGTCAATGGCAAATAATAATGAATAGCACTGCTTCAGATTTTAGATTAAGGGACAGACTTGTGCAATACCAACTATTTCTCTTGCTGGCGACTGGGCCCCTTCATGCCACAAAATCAGTACTGTTACGTTTGCTCAAACCAAATTGTTTTCAGCCTTAGTGAACAAAATGGTCTAGAACAGTAAACCAAAAGGTTTTCCACTGTATAAAAAAAAAATTATTTCAATCACCACGACTAAAGAAAATACTGCCTAAATAATCCACCAGAAGAATATTGACAGACACTGTCCCGAGGATCAAGGAAAAACTGTATCAACCTCTGAAATAACCAAATACACTTGCCTTAGTAACACATTGCAATGTTTTATTTTATTCTTTGGTAAGCGGGTAAGGCACACGTGTCAGTTTTCAGGGTGACCGGGAGCACTGGAAGATTCGTGATTTGCTCAGATTCACACAGAATGCAGGTGGAGGCTGTGGAATCAAGCCAAGGCGGTCTGTTCTGGACATACCAGGTTCATTCACAGCTCATTGCTCTAACCTCCAGGCTATACTGGCAGCCTGCAATCTATTCAGCAAATGACCCAACTTGACTGAACAATAAGTCTAACAATAAAATTAAATCTTAAACAGTTTTATAATGGGCAGGGTGGGACAACTCAGGTAGCCAGATGGCTAACTGCTACTAAAGAAAAAAAGAAAAAAAGAAAGCCTGTGCAAGTGGCCACCTGCCCACAAAGTGATTTTCCCACAACAGTCCTAATGCTGAACAGAATCTTAAAAATGACCAATAAGTAGATGTCGGTTTGGCCACAAGCTCATAAACTACATGTGTCTTACCCCAATAATGGGATCTGATGGCCCCAATCAAAACCCACAGCAAAAAGGCCAACTTTCTGGCATGGCTTTAAAGATAGTCTCAACCAACCCGTTATAGATAACAGGACTAATACATACTGTAGAAATGTGTAACTTTTCCAGTTTGCTGGAATCTTGTGAACATTCGGCAGGATACTCTAGCCAATTTCATTTGATGAGTGCTACTAAGGGCCCACAGAAGACAACATCCCAAACATTGTCTGCAACATTCTGCTACCCACCACCATCCGCTGATGCTACAGCATGCAATGTAACAAATAGTTCTGGGTTCCATACTCCTTACTCACGATACCTTCATACTGAACTTAGCGTGGCCGGTCAAATCTCAGACTGCCCTACAAACACAGAATTGCAAGCGAAAATGATTCTCCAGGAACCTACCTCGCAGCAGCTCCACTGCACTAACTCCTCGGAACCCAGAGAAAAAGCTGATCCTCTGCCTAGAACATACAGAAAGGAAGGTAGTTTCCAATGCCGGCAGTCAGTCAGGATACATGATTACTAGCTCTGCGCTCGGTTATTCTCAGGCTACTTTATGTGCCTAATGGCGCTATCCACCACAGCAGCTTTAACATTGTTTACCTTCTCTGTGCAGTACCTCTATAGCAATTTCTTGCGCCTTGGCTGTGATTGGTGGTAGATGACAGCAGCCAGCAGCCAATCAACTGTCTGTTGAGACGGTCTCTCTCTCTCTCTCTGTTTATACAGGGGCTCAGCTCAGCCCGAAGCCAGTTGTCAGCGCGAGTGGGAGCAAGTCATTTTTTAAAACCACAGCGGCTCTCAGTTGGTCTTCAATCACACACACCAGTCGATTCAGATCAGAACCCCCACCCCCGCCCCCACCAAAAGTCATTGAAAAAGCACCATTTTATTCGCCCATGGGACAATAAAAAATAAATACAAAATAAATTTTTTAATAGCCTTCATACAACAATATTTTGGGGCACATGCCCTCGGGCCCCTATGGGCATGACGCCACTGCCAATATGGACTCTGGGGACTCCTGAATAGATGGGGAGGGTGCTGGAGAGTGTCGATTTATTTTCACACATTGTGTCCTGGAGGACAGATAGCTTGTGAACCAGTCCAAAGGTCCTTGGGAGGAAACCCACCTGCAGGAGAGTGTCAAGCAGGAGGGGTGATTGACCATGTCAAAGGCCTTGGAGAGATCAATAAACACGGATCCTGCTAGGTGGCTCTTATCCTGAGCAGTGTAGATGAAGTTGGATAATTCGATTAGGGCCATAGTTGTGCTATGGCCTGCCCAAAACTCATGCTGTTCCTTGTAGAGAGCAGGTCATGGGTTTCCTGGCAGGATGTCAGTTGAGCTGCCACTACCTTTTTAAGGGCTTTGAGGGGAGAGAATGGATATTGGCCAGTATCCGCAGCTCATTGTGAATACCTTTAATACAGCATTCTCTGACCTTAGTGGGGTTCTCCCTCACATTTCTCGTCAACACTCTCAGGCCCTCAGCTCCCCAAGGTATCCCTCCCTTCCGCTTTAGGACTGTTTCCCCTCATGAAGCTAAATCTTACCTTACCAGGGTCCTGGGAAAATCTAGATTTAGTGAAGGCTTCCTTGGCTTGAAGCTTCTGCTACTGGCCTTGATGTTGTCCTGCCCCCTTGCCAAAATTCTTAGCTCTCTGTCTGTCTAGGACAATTCCCATCTGAATGGAAGTCAGCCATGGTCACACCTATACTTAAGAGCAGTGATAGAACTAGTAACTATCCCCATCTCCAAAGCCCTTGAAAGGACAGTATCAGATCAACTCTCTGACCACCTCTCAAAATACAACCTCCTATGTCAATGGCAACATGGTTTCAGGAAGGGCCACAGTACTACCACTGCCCTCTTGGAATATACTGATTTTATACATAAAGTCCTAGACCGTGGCCACTTTGTTGGATCTGTGTACATAGACCTAATAAAAGCCTTTGACACAGTCAGTAATGCACTTCTTATTGAATTCCTTCCTGCTCTGGGCCTCTCACATGACATAACCTCCTGGTGCACCAATTACCTTAGTGGGAGATCACAGCAGGTGAAAATCAGTAACACTCTCCTTCAGTATACCAGTCCATTCAGGTGTCCCCAAGGCTCAATACTTGGCCTGCTCCTGTTCAGTCTTTCCTCCAACCCCCGCCTGCTCTGGGCATAAGTTCTGCTCTGTCAGAATAACACCATTATCTTCTGTAGCCACCCAAATCCCACCTCTTTGCAAAGTGATCTCCAGAGATTTTCTCAGAATCCAAATTGTGGCTCTCCCATCATAAACTAGTCAAACACATATCTCCCATTTTGAAGTATTGCCCGACACTATCAGTTATCACTCTCCTACCAAGTGTTGGTCTAACAAATTTATCAAGCCCCTGCCAGAACAATCACAAGTAGAGTGCTCTTCCATGGCCACCTGCAGCCACTAAAGCCACTAAAGGAGGCAGTATAGCACAGTGGTCTGGCTCTGAGCTACAAATCTGGTGACATCCAGCAGACTAGACCTGGGTTTGAATCCCACAGCTTCCACTTGCATACTGTGTGACCCTGAGCAAGTCACTTAACTTCCTTGTGCTCCCAGGTTGCCCCTGTAAAAAGCTTTCAGCTTAGTGTGCTATTCCTGGTTAAACAACTAAATTAAAAAAAATCTCTCTTCCAACAACAAGACTGGTCTTTCATTAAAACCGCACCTGATATTGACTCTGCTCTACAATGTTTCAATGAAGTCTGTGACATCCATGCCTCTTTTAGGACATGTAGGATCAGGGGACTTGATAATCCGTGGATCTCTTTAGCCTTCTGGCTCAAATGAAAGATTGTGACCACCTCTGGCACAGAGCCAGGACCTGTGGCAGTCAACCTGACATACAGGCCTATAAGATGGCCAGGAATGCATGTACTAAGGCAATCCATGAGCACAAAGCGTGTTACTATAAGGACATCCTTGCCAAGACCTGGGCTAATGGGAAAAAATTCTGGAAAAACCTGCTGGAAATCACTGGGAAAGCATCCAAACAGGCTCCAGCTATGTTAAATGTTGCGGGTCTATCACCCATGACCCGTGTTAATTGCCAATACATTTAATTCATTCTTCACAGACCTTAGCCAAACTCTGCCCCAAATTTCTTTGAACCACCTAGCACAGTTCTTCATCCACCAAATCAGAAAAGGCCTCTACCCACCATGTTTCTACTTCAAAGCTATCTTTCAGAAAGCGAGACCAAGAGCTACCTCGTAAAGTTCTAGGAGGAACTAGGACAAGCAGTGATTCCCTCGACCTAAAACTTTTGCCTAACTCTAGATGAAGTCCTATCCCCCTCACCAAGCTTCTCAATCACTCCCTCATACTTTCACAGTTCCCCAGATCTGGACATCTGCTCTGGTTACTCCAGATCTTCCTGGACATAAGTCTCCACCACTCATTCACCTACTGGGATCTGTGCGGAGACACTAGGACCCATCGGGAACAAACTTTTGCTGGAGGGTCGGCGCCAGAGATGGAGCAGCGAGGACGGCACTGCGAGCCTCAGCTCGCGCGGTAATGACTATCTCAGCGTCGACCCTGAACCGCCTCAGTTTCTTTTTTCCCACCATTGACTGGCGCTTCAGGTGACGACGCCAAGGCTGGGCTGAGTCAAACTTCAAACTAGTTTTCAGTTTTGTTATTTTGTAGTATTATCTCGATAAAGTATCAGCTAAGTTTATTCTTATTTTAAAATAAAGAAGTCTCAGCCTACTTTGGCAGATCGACCATGAGCAGGTCAAGTGGCGGTAGGAGACTTCATATGAAAACTGTTCAGTCAGTTGGGCTGGGTCGGTCCGCCGCCTTCTCCGGAAGGGGTCTGACAATGGTCAGTCCAATGCCTGGGGATAGGTGGTCCCGAGAAGCATAAAATAAATGAGTGCATTCTCGGCACCGTACTGTACTGGCACTGTGCTGGTCCTCGGCACGTTTTCAGTGCCGTGTGGGGCCAGTAGTGCTATTTTCAGTGCTGCGTGGTCCCTCAGCATCGTTTTCAGTGCCACGTGGTCCCTTGGCGTCATTCTCAGTGCCGTCGCGCCTCCTCGGCGCCGGGGCTCTCGGGGCTTCCTCTGCTTTTCAGGACTCCTCCTTTCACTCTTTCCTTCTTCCCTCTCTTCTGATTTTCATACCTTTCCTGTCCATACAGTCCCTCCTGGACTGTCGGAGATGACATTGAGCCTGACCCAGACCTCGGTTGGGTGATGAAGTGGATGAAGCAGGATCTATTACTGCTACAGAGCCTGTGGTCGAGGACCTGTCCTTTAAGTCTCTGCTGAAAAATTTGAATTCCACTCTTTCTCCAGACTACAGACATCGATCCTGGGAAATTGTTAAGACTCCAATACCTTCATGCCGGAAATCCCTACGGTTTGACTCCTCCGGTTCAGCCTTCCTTGAGATGCTGTCTCAAATGGTATGGAATAATCCTGCTCTCATCCCTCGGTGGCTAAATCCATAGATAGAAATATTCAGCCCCAAGGATCGTCCCATTTTGGCATCTCAAGCCTTTGCGGATCTATTGTAGTCCTGGCAGAGAATGATAAGATCGTTCTTTCTCAAACTACTACAGCTCGACCTATTAACAAAGAATCTCGTAAGACAGACACCTTAGGTAAGAGAGTCTTTGCTGCTTCTACCCTAAGTATGCGTATTGCCAGTTACCAGGGCTATTTCTCCCAGTATGAATATATCCTGTGGCATTCTATCAAGCAGAGGTTGACGCTCTACGGAATCGGAAACAAAGCCAGAGCTTCTTCAAACCATTACCAGAGGTATCGAATCTAATAACCTGCAGGTTAAAGCAGCTATGGATGCTTTCCAACACTGCTTCCCGTTCGTGGCTGCTGGTATTTGTACCGCTGTCATTCCTGGCTGCGCACTTCAGGCTTCACGAATGATGAGCAGCAGCAGATAATGGCGTTACCGCTTTGATGGTGCATATCTTTTGGTCCTTGGGTAGAACAAGCTCTAGAAGCTACACAAAGACTAGGTCAGCCATTAAGCTGGCTCAACCCTCTCCTGTCCCTCTTGAGGGAGTGTCAATAAGCGTCAGTTTCATAATGGTCAGTCCTTCGAGGCAGAGGCAGAGGAGGTTTCCATAAAACCAACCTGCCCAACCTCAAAGAAGACACAACAGAAAGTGCAAGGGCCCCAAAGCCCAGCGTTACCTTATGAATTGCTGGCCCAAGTCCCATCTCAAGCTGCCCGGTGGACTTTTCCTCTCGGTGGGAGGGTCGTCTGATGCACTTCTACAACCAGTGGAAGTCTATAACCTCAGACAAATGGGTCCTTCGGATAATCTCAAAGGGTATTCACTCAATCTTGTGGAGACCCTCTGGATCGTCCTCCCAAATGGCAGCCCAGACTATCAACCCTTCAGTCAGACCTTCTACTTGCGAGATTCAGGGCCTTCTGAACAACAAGGCAGTAGAAGTGGTGCCGCTGCATCAATGGAACACGGGTTCTACTCCCATTACTTTCTGGTTCCAAAGAAGTCTGGGGCATGTGCCCCATTCTAGATCTCAGAAAACTAAACAAATTTCTCCCCAAGGAGAAATTCAAAATGATTCTCTGGGAACCCTGTTACCTACGCTTCATCAACATGACTGGCTAGCCTCCCTAGACATGCAGGATGCTTACCAGCACATTCCTATTCACCGAGGCATCACAAATTCCTGAGGTTTGTGGCTCTGGGACAACATTATCAGTTCAAGTCCTGCCCTTTGGGCTATCCTCGGCGCCTTGAGTTTTACAAAGATTTGTGCAGTTCTCGCAGTGCACCTCAGAAAGGTCGGAATACAGGTGTTCCCTTATCTGGATGATTGGCTTCTAGCAAGCCCTTCCAGGAAAGGGACTCTGGATGCCGTAGAGATAGCCTCTCACCTCCTTACGTCCATGGGAGTTCTGCTGAACCTCAAGAAATCATAACTGCAGCCTCCCAGAGGCTCCTTTTTATAGGGACTCTTCTGGACACCTTCTGTGCGAGAGCTTTTCTTCCAGAAGACAGAAGGAATGATATCCTTCAAATGGCCCGTCACATTGGGAGAACAGCTCAGTTACAGCTCTCTCGATGCAACGGATGCTAGGCCTCATGGCATCCTCAGTGTTCACTGTACCCTAGCACATCTGCACATGAGAACCACTCAGTGGATGCTCAGTACTCAGTGGTCCCCAACCACTCACCTGCAGTCCTGTCTCATCAAGGTGACAGAACCTTTAAAGAGGTCACTCACCTGGTGGTCTCAAGAGAGCAATCTCCTGGAAGGATATCCTTTTGCTCCTCTGGACCATCAAATCTCCATTACCATGGATGCATCCCTAATGGGGTGGGAGCTCACTGTCAGGCTCTCCACACTCAAGGTGCGTGGACTCAAGTCGAGTCCCAGCTTCACATAACGTCCTAGAAATGAGAGCCGTCCTTTATGCGGTCCGGCGTTGAAGGACATTCTCTGTCACAAGAACATTCTCCTTCAAGCGGACAACAAAGCAGTGATGTATTACATCAACAAGCAGGGTGGTGCTCATTCTTACCTTATGCAGGGAAACAATGAGGTATGGGAATGATGCTTGGAGCACAAGGCTCTAATTCAAGTGGTCTACCTGCAGGTATAAAGAACGAACTGGCAGACCGTCTCAGCAGAACAGAGACAGATCCTCACGAGTGGTCTCTCGACTCAACCATAGTTAAGTCACTAGTGAAGGTGGGAACTCCAGACCTGGACCTTTTGCATCCCCACTCAGCATAAACTGCCTCTCTTCTGCTCCAGAAATCCAGGCCCTGGCATTTTCTGTCAGGATGCGTTCAGGCTGCGGTGGACAAAATGCTTTCTTTCGCCTTTCCACCTCTTCCTCTAATTCAGAGGGTACTCCTCAAGTTCGAATCCCAGGGGACAAGATGATTCTCATTGCTCCCTTTGGCCTCGGCAGCTGTGGTTTCCACTACTCAACAATATGTTGGCAGTTCCTCCGAGACCCTTCCCCTACAGATGAACCTTTTGACTCAGGGGCCGGTGGTCCATCCCAACCTGAGATCACTTCACCTTCATGCTTGGCTCCTGAAGAAGTAGAAGTAAACCGGTTCAATGTCTCTCAGAGGGTTTCAGATATTCTTTTGGCTGCACGGAAGCCAGCCACTCAGAAAACTTACACAGCTAAGTGGAAGCATTTTTCGCTCTGGTGTGCAAAGTCCTCTTTGAATCCCTTCTCCTGTCCACCAGATAAGGTTCTGGAATACCTCTTGGACCTCTCAAATTCAGGTCTGCAGTACTCTACAGTCAAAGTTCATCTTAGTGCCATTTCAGCGTATCATGAGCCGTTTTTTTCCTAACACTAGCTCAATTACCTGTGGTTAAGAGATTTCTTAAAGTAATTCTGCATACCAGACCTCCTACAAGATGTCCAGTTGCAGCCTGGGACATTAATCTTGTGCTAGACATGCTCACTCGGAAACCTTTGAACCTCTGGCCACTTGTGAGCTAAAATTTCTCACCTGGAAGACTGCCTTCCTAGTGGCCATTACCTCAGCTCGAAGGGTCTCTGAGACACAAGCCCTGAGTCACAGATCCTCCATACACTGTGTTCCATAAGGACAAAGTAGTCCTTCAGACCTATCCGAAATTTCTTCCTAAGGTTGTGTCAGAGTTTCATCTAAACCAACCTCTGGTCCTTCCCTCTTACTTTGCGGACTTCCAAAATGAAGGAGAACGATCTCTTCATTCTTTGGACGTTAAGAGAGCTTTCGTTTCTATCTAGATAGAACCAAGGATTTTCAAAGCTCAGCAACTGTTTGTCTCCTTCAGTGAGACCTGGCTGGAGTCAACCTTTCGCTATCAGATGTATCTCAGCATGGTTAGTGGCATGCCTTCGCCACTGCTATTCCATGGCACAGGTTAAGTTGGAGGGTGGCGTTCACGCTCACTCTACTAGGCTGATCGTGGCATCCTAGCGGAAATTACTTAGCGTGCGTGCAGACATTTGCAACACACAGACTCAGTGCATACTCGTTAAACATTATGCACTGGATGTCCATGCCAGGACGACATTCTTCCTTTGGCAGAGCCATCCTTAATGGACTTCTGTCCTAGAAACGTGAGCTATTGGTCTCTCCTGCAGCCCTCTCGGGGATTATTAGCTAGTACTCCCAATAGTGTGAATGAGTGGTGGAGACTTATGTCCAGGAAGATATGAAAATTACATTACCTACCGTAATTCTTGATCTTCTTGGACAAGTCTCACATCACTCATTCACATACCTCTCCGTCCCCGAGCTCACCTCTATTGTTGGTCTTCACTCCCTCAAATCTTTAGGCTGTGAAGACTTCTGTTGACCCTTCTTATCACGAGTAAGCCCGGACTATCTTATGTCCGGTTTTCGGATTAGAGCTACCTTCTAGGTTAGTTACGCTGCACCTCCTTGGTAAAAGGAACTGAGGCGGTTCGGTCGGCCAAGACAGTCATTACCACGCGAGCGAGGCTGCAGTGCGATTCCCTTGCGGCTCCAGCTCTGGCGCCGACCTCCAGCAAAAAGTTTGCTCGATGGGTCCTAGTGCCTCGGCACAGATCCCAATAGTGTGAATGAGTGGTGGAGACTTATCCAAGAAGATCAAGAATTACGGTAGAGTACGTAATTTTCATTTTTTAAGAGTGGGGACATATTATTACCTGGGAATTCTAGGCCAATATCTATTCCCCATCCAAAGCACGTGAAAGGATTGTTGCTGACCAGTTTATGGATTACCTGGAAAAATACATCCTACAATGTGTCCAACAACATGGTTTTGGAAAGGGCACAGCATATCTACAACCATTCTGGAATTCACAGGTTTCATTCACTATACTCTTGATCAGGGTTGACTTGCTGGTGCAACCTTTATTGACCTGTCTAAAGCATTTGACATGGTCAATCACCATGTGCTGCTACATCAACATGCTGGGCTTGGTATATCTTCAGAAGCCCTAATGTGGTTCACCAGCTATCTAGCAAACTGCACACAGCAGGAGAGAATAGGGTCTGCCCTTTCTGCCAAACTGCCTGTCTGCTCTGGGCTCCTCGAGGATCGATACAGGGACCCCTTCTATTTAACACCTTCCTCAATCTTGCGGCATCCTGTTCTAAAACAATTCCTCTCTGCGCGGATGATGCAGCCATTTTCTTAAAGACTGCTGACCCTACCCTCCTTCAGGCCCAACTTCAGAAAAGTTTTACTGAGCTGAGTACTGGTTTATCTCTCATAAGTTGGTGCTTAACTGCAAAAAACGAAGGTCATGCTCTTCCATGGTACCCACAGCAAGCACAAAGCCAAACAATTGGTGATTAAAAACAGTGCGGTGTTATCCTTGATCAGACTCAATCTTTTAAATACCTAGGAGTTACTCTGGATAGTATGCTCCTACTCCAACCATGTTGAGAATGTTGCCAGGTAGTTAACATTCACCTTGGCCTTCTACCACAGGCATAAACACTGCCTTACTACCGCAGCCTTCAGATTGGCTATCCAAAGTTCAATTGTGTCTATTATTTACTATGGTTTGGTCATTTATGGTTCCACCACAGACACAACCCTACATCGGCTCACAACAGCTCTGAATAAGGCATGCCGCCTACTAACTGGTGCAGCATATTGTACTCACACTTGTGACCTTTACGAACATGCAAACTGGCTTCAACTTCAGGGTTGCATTGAATATCAGCCTGCCTTCTGACCTAAGAAGGCAGATCTTGGTCTCCTACCACCAGGTTCCCTTCAGCTTTTCATTCCCTTCTGGGGCACACGGAGCACATGAAGTTCTGTGAACCAAACGCTTACTGTTCATCGCTGTCGAACTCGCTCCGACAGCGATCCATTGCAGTTAGAGCTGCTAATTTATTTAATTCCTTCCTCCTGAGATTGTGATGACTGTAACCTTGGGACCATTTAGTGGAAGCTGTGTCCATTCTTAGTTTCCAGAGCATCTTGTGACTGCTATAACTAATCTCTGCTGAGGGCTAAATGCTGGGACCTCCCTCTTTTACCATTTGCCCCTGTATAGCCCTATGCTATTGCTACGCTATTCCACTCCACAGCACTTCCTCCCTTATCCCTTTCCCATTCCTGTCCTCTTTTCATGCTACCTCATCCCCCCTTCCTTTCCCCTCCACTCCCACTTTCCCCTCTCTCCTCTGTTTCCTCACCTTGTTCTCTCCTCTACCCCCATCCGTGGGTCTTTCCTGCTCAAGCTTCATTGTGGAATCTCCTTCTTGCTCTTATTTTGCTCCTTCCACCCCCCAATTCACCTCCTGTACTTTCTCTCCTTGCAAACCCTTTCACCCCTCTTCAGACAAGGCCACTGACTGCACTTGACACAATATTTATCTTGCCATATTGTTATTTTGTTTATGTAATTGCTTTCCTCATGTTGTACTACTTACTGAAACCATTGTAATTTGCTATTCTTGTGACTTGACGTGGAACCTCTGTAAAGAGCCCTTGCTCAAAGGTCTTTCCAATTTGTTAAATAAATAAACTCATTTTAAATTACAAAAACTAAAGTGATGGTTTTTGCCAACCCACAAAACAAAAACAAAATGCCCCACTAAACATTCTGAATTGTCAGCGAACACCATTGGAACAAGTACACAATTTCAAATATCTTGCCATTACTTCGACTCCACCCTCTCTTTCCAGGAGCACATAACTTTAGTCTGTAGGTAGTAAACACCAGGATTTGCCTTTCTACAGAAATAGGTCTTGTGTGCCAGCTGATGCCCCTTGCCTGGCTGTAGCGTTCATTCCTGCCCATAGTTGACTATGGCATTGTTGTCTATGGATCTGCGGCAGACAGCATTAAACAGAATCAAGGTGGCCTTGAACAAAGCTTGCCAGCTTGTGACTGGTGGTGATTGGTTCACACATACTTGTGACCTGGACAAGCAAGCTAACTGGTTAAATTTCAAGGGATGGCTTTTCTACCAGACCAGTCTGTTAGCTAGGACAATTGCCATTGGTCTCTCTCCTCCTACTCTCAACATCTCCTTATGTCTGCCCCAACTACTTGGTCAACCAGAAGCTCTTCCAAAGCCACCTTCTTTGTCCTGTATTGTAGGACTTCCTTGGAGCAGAGGGCTTTTTATGTATAGAGCTCCTCTCTGGTTGAATGGTCTTCCTCTGAGGTCTAGTCCTTAAATAAAATATGCCCTTTCAAAATTAAACTCCAGCAGCACCTCCTTACTCTTGTTGCTGTGACTGTTACTAGCCTTTCCTGTTACTCTCCCTCATCACCCTTTTCCACCTTTTACTATGACAACGTCTCCTCTGACTGCATCAGTACTATTTTCCCTCCCCGCTTTTCCTGTTTCTTTCCCCTCTCCCACCTCCTATCCCCTTGTTCTCTGTCCCCTATCTCTCCGCCCCGCTCACTGTATCCTGCATTGAATATATTGTTCTACTTACTGTTTCTTTGTATACTGCATTTAACTTGTTCTTGCACTTTATTTTATGTTTTGGATCACTGTATGTTTTATGAACTATTTCTGACGTGGAGCCTTTGTAAATGAGTCTTCTGATTCAGAAGTTTGTAATTCCGATACTTTCAATTAATGAATAAAACAATAAATAAAGTGTGGTATCTGACACTCACCAATCTGAAGCTGCTTGCCTGACAGGCCCATGCAGATTAATAGATTCAGTAGGTGGTCTAAGTTGGCCCTTCATAGTCACACTGTTGCCTGAACATACTTGGACTTTTATAGTCTGTCAAGTTTGAGTTTTGGTTGACTTCGCTGTTTACTTAAATGTTTGATGTGTCCACCTCTGCTATGTGAGATGGAAGAAGAAACAACTGCTGATTTGCTATCTTTGTGGTTTACTTTACCTTGTAAGAGGTGCTTTCAGAGCACCCATGAAGTATTAAATCCACCAACTTGGCAGAGGAGTTGTTCTGAGTTGCTATTACTCTCTGCTACGGGGGGATGTGCTGTAGAAGAGCTGCTTGTTTCATTTTTTTAAGGTTATGGTTGGGCCTGATATTAGGAGAAGGGAGGAATGTTTTTGTTGGTGGGGAGGAGACTTTTTAAGTTGAAAATGTTTATACAACATGTCAGAATCTGTGAAACATTACAAAACACCAGACTAAGGCAGGAATGTTACAGAACTCTCGGTGCAGCAAATGCTGCAATGACTCTTACAACTTTAAAGTTTAAATTTTAGCAAAGAATACAGCTGATAAACGCAGCTTCTAACTTGTAGTGTCAATAGACTTAACAATGTAGTGAAATGTAAAAAGGGTGTTGGGAAGGGTTAAACAACTTAGAGATAACATGTTGTAAATGTAGGAGACTCCCATGACTGAGGCAGAAATGATCCATACAGCCTCCTGTTGGGGAGACACCTGGTATGTTCATGCTTTAACATCAAATCTAGAGGTACTGTGGTATGGCTAAAGCTCAATTTCCAAGAAAAGCAGCAGTTAAATGAGACTTTTGCAGAAGATATCTGTGAGTATATCACATTGCACAGTGTAATCCTTCTGGTGGCATCCGCTCTAGGGGCCTAATGGATGAGCTAGCATTTTACCAGAAACTATCACAGGAAATGACTGATTTCACTGGGCCCTGGAGTCTAGGGGAGACTGTAATTGTGACTTGGATACAAACCTTGACAGGTCTAACCTGTCCCTTGTCCCTTTCATTCATGGTGCAAGTGTCCTAAAAGACCTAGTGGGGACACACTCTTATGGACAACTGGAGACATGAGAGCCCCAATGGAAGGGTATATAGATTTTAATGTCACTCACATCTCTCCTACACACATATTGATTGGCTCCTTGTAGCTACCCCTTGCTGGGATCTGTTGGTATATCACATGAGGTTATTTTAGTCACAGATCATGCCCTGTGTGATTGACCCTGTCAATAGGAAGAGCTCCTCCACCACCACCACCATGAGTCTGGAGATTAGAACCTAGTGCTACTTACACCTCCAGGTATAGGCAGGTGGTGTCCTAGGATATTGCAGATTATCTGGTTGACAATAAGAAGGTGACACCTCCCATTCAGTAAGGTGGGAGGCATTTAAAGATGGAGATTATGTATTACTAGTTCATATGCTAGCCACTCAAATAAATCCTAGCAGCTAGGCTGAAAGTTTTAGAGACTAAGACTAAACAGGTGAGGGATTACATGGCCAATAACCACTCAAGCCTTGTACTATAAGTTACAAAGGTGAAATGGGAATACAATAGCAAGTCAAGGGCAGAGTTGGAAAAAGTGTCCATTTAAACCAAGCTGGACAGTATTTTAATGGTTACAGATGGGACAAGCTAGTAGTTTGGCGGATGAGGAGTGGGGAAAATGCCATGACCATTGCCCAGCTCAGAGGCCTGGATAGTAATCTTATATCAGAAAGGATGTCTATGAAGAAGGTGTTTTGCTCATTTTATAAAGCACTGTACACTAAGGAGTCTTGCCAACCCCTACACAACACAAGAAGCTCTTTGACTAAGCACCTTTTATACCAATAGGTGACCCTCGCAGGGTATTGCTACACATAACCCTATCACCAGGGCAAGTCAAGAGAGCATTTGTATCTGTAAGAAGAAGCATGATGCCTAGGCCAGATGGCTTGCCTGTTGCCTTTATAAACGAGTTATGTCTTCTGTACAAGACCCTTTGTACAAAATGATTCAAGAGAGTCTTAAGACAGGAATAATGATCCCTCCATGTGGTCTGCTACACTCACTATTCTTTCTAAGCTAAATAAGTAAGGATCACTACAGTATGTCCATCACATAGACAAATTTCACTGCACACAGTGAATTATAAAACTATGCCCAAAATTACAGTGACTAGATTGAGTCGGTTGAGTTTTACACCTGGACCAATCTGGTTTTGTTAAGGATCAACAAGGTAAAACTAATATTTACTGCACACTCAATATAATTCACTGGTGGTCCAAATTTGCATCAAAGTGCGAGGCAGTGATTCTTACTCTGGACATGGAAAAGGCCTTTGACTGTACGGAGTGTGGGTATATATTGTGACCCTGCACAGATATGGTATTGGTGAGCAGCTTCTCTGATGGATTAGTGCATTTTAGCAGACCCCTGAGACCCAAGTCTTTGATTATAGTAAGCAGCTCCCTTCCTTCTGACTCACAGTACCGCTCAGGAAGCCCCTCTCTCCACTGCTGTTTTTCTATCCCTGAAGCCTGTAGCGGCAGTGGCAGTGAGGGTGGACAGGCAGATTGGGGCCTGAATGTGGTGGACAGGAAGTTATAAATTATCACTCTTTTTGGTGACATACTCATGTATTTACAGAATCTATCTAAGGGGCTGCCAGCAGTGCATCAACTGTTAAGGGAATATGGAGCATTATCTGGGCATAAGGTTAACTGGTACAAGAATGAGCTGCTTCTGATAAACAAATTGAACAGGAACTATCTGATCAATAACCCTTTAGGTCTGTTGACTATAAACTCTGTTAAGTACCTGGGGATCCATCTTGTCTGCTCAGTAACTGCCCTGTATAAAAACAATTTTAACCTATGTTGCAATCATTGAGGGCAGAATGTGAACAGTTTCAGATGTTACCCATGTCCTTGATGAGTATGGTGAATGTTGTGAAAGGTTTATATACCCTTCAAAATGTCTGTACCTCTTCAAACACCACCAGATAAACTCCAACAACCTTTTCATATCTTTAGACTGCCTAATACACTACTTTTGTGGGATTGTAAACCAGCCAGGATTAAGAAAGCTATCTTACAGCAGCCAGTGGCTGAGGGGTTAGACCCTTCCAGATTTCAAATTCTACTACTAGGCTGTGCAACTAGCCTTTATACCTCTGGAAAGTGATTCTCTGTGACCGTTCTGGGTATCATTGAGGATGAGGAGGTGGATCAGAATATGCCCCAGTGTACTATGTCCATCTCTTGGGAGCAGAAACCCACAGAACTAATTAATCCTTCACAGCCAGGCTTGTACGTTTCAGCCTAGCAACCCATAAGCATATCGGACACCCTAAATATGTCTCTCCAAAGGCAGATATTTCTGTCACCTTTAAAGGCAGAACTGAGTACAGTGTGTTCTTGCATCAAGCCATGTTGCATTGGAGAAGGAGGGGCTGGACCAGGTGGGTTTGCATTATGAGGGTGGTATTCTGTAGTCCTTCTGAAATCTTAGGGCCCAATTTGGATTACACCTGGGAGATTTTTTTTACCTATCTTAGTCTCAGAAACTGGCTACAACAGGTGAAATGCAGGGATAGGATGAGCCAGAGTTGTCACCAGCTGAGGATTTAATGTACAGACCCCCACCTAAATGCAAGATTTTAACAGCCTTCTGCAAGCTACTCCTGGGTGGTTGTGTTTTACCTGTAAAGAGGTAATGGCAAAATGGAGCAAAGACCTGGATGCTAACATTTCCCACAAAATATGAAAGGCTACTGTTTAGCATTTCAGAGTTTGTGCCAGGATTAATCAACTAAGACAAGTCCAACTAAATTTTATGTATCGCACATATCTCACGCTTCATATGCATGTTTTGACCCTATCAAATCCCTACTATTTTATTTATTTATTTATTGAAATGATTCACCAGTAAGGCACACTGAACAGCAAGTTGCTCATCTCCCAGTGTGTCCTGGGAGAGGGAACAAGGAGGACATATACATATAACAAGTACAATAACAGTAAGAACAGTGCAGAAACTTAGGTTACAGGTTAGGTACAATAAAGAGTTCTTAATAACTCCTAATAATAAACAAAGCTAAAGGAGGTCTAATAAAATAGTAGATAATTTGTAAGGAATATAATAAGACTACTAGGTTAGAGATTAACCAAGGAGGAATGTCTCGAGCCTTCAGCGGAGGAAGGGGTGAGGGGGGAAAGTAGGAGGATATAGGGGTAGGAAAGGAATAGGGATGGGGAAGATGGGTGTGGAGAGGAGAGGTAAAAGGAGAAGGGAACAGGGTGATTCGGTGGGGGGTGGATAGGCATCAGGTAGGAATATTGTGACTAGATGGGTATTAGAATAGGGAAGGGGCAGGATGGAAATGCAGAGGTGATTTAACCACCAGTACAGTTTACAAAAAGAGAGTTATATAGGGCAGAAGAGATGAGTTAGATGGCGGCGACTGGCGGTCGGGAAGTGTGTTCCATAATTTAGGAAGCGGTATGAGAAGGCAAGTTGGTCAGCAGGAATGGTCCAATGAGGGATTACCGATAAACGTGAGTCATAGGATCAGAATGAATGGACAGGAGGTGGGAGGGTAGATAATGAGGTGATAAGTTGGGGGCGATTCAAACCAAAATTTGGACACAAATTTAATGCAGTGGAGGTGACGACAACTATGCTCTAAGTGTGATATAGAGGAGGGTGACATTTTGCATATAATCTTAAACATACCCAAAAATAAGCAGATTTTGTGTAGTTCATTACATATGTAGAAAGTATTGGGCAGTACCCTTCCTAATGCCCCCTTGAGCTGTTGCTGGTGGCAGAGGACCATCCAAACATGCCTAGGGACTCCTACAAATTGGGAAGTCTAGCACTGCTCAATGCCGAAGGTCATATCCCAGTCCTAGATGGTGAAGAATCCACCCACTAAATAGCTCAGTAAGAATATACAAACTTGTTTGAACAAAGAACTCAGACAATACAAGTCCAATGGTGTGCTAAATACTTATGTGGGCTCCATTGGCAGCTGCCATAGAATCTGCCAGTTTTCCCACCAAATAGGCCTGATTCCTATTAGAAATATCCTAGGTAGAGGTACTATTTATAAATTAATTCCTTCCAATACCATTCTCAGTCCGTGTGTGTGAACTATAGTACTAGGTCATATTAAATCTGCACTGCAATGTTTGTAATTTTCTGTTTATTGATTCTCATTGTGTGAAATTCATTGTATACATTGTGTATGTCTGAACATGTCAGTAAAACAAATTTTTCATAAATAAAATCCATCACCAGATTTATTTTATCTGCAAAATTGCAGCTTCCACATGAATGGTTAGTAGAGGGTGGGCATGTCTCCTTTTCTTAGTATCCTCTCTCATGTGCAGACTGTTCACAACTCTGTCTGCTACAGTATATTCTGCCCATTTTAAAAATCATTCAAGGTGGTGTACTGGTCCACTGTGCAAGCTTTGGTTATGTTCTTAGCACATTCCAGTGCTCTTGTAGTATGCTTCTTACAAGATGTGGCTGGTGGTTAAAAGTGGTGATAAAGTCATCTGTTTATTTGCTGTGACATTCTGATGTACATTTACACTTTGTTTTATATAGGTGTCAGGTGTCAGCATGGCTCAGTTGGTAGCACATCAGCCTCTGGACAAGAAGGTCATGGGCTCTCGTCCCTGGGATTGGACTTGCACTTAAAATCGCTTGCATCCGAGTGCAGTATTGGGGGTGCCACTGCTGGGGTGTGCTGTCCTTCAGATGAAATGTTAAACCGAGGTCCCTTCTGCCCATCCTGGTGGGTGTCCAGGTGGAAGTAAAAAACCCAGGGCACTCTTACAAAGAACAGGAACATTCGGTGTCTGGCCAACATTCCCCTTCCCATAAACTGGTTCAAGCCATTATCCAAGCTGTGTGGGGGTGATAATGTGCGATATGGTCGCCACCACACATTCAGTCACTCTCTACCAATCTAGCATTGTTTGTCAAGTGCTTTGGATATTGTGTATGAAAAGCTATATAAATGTTGATTCTTCTTCCCTCTTATATAGAGAATAATGCCTGTGCAGGTGTGTGTTATGAAGATTTTCCATACCCTCTTAACACTGCACCTGCATAAGGCATTATTTTTGTATAATAACTTGTGTAGGTTATTTATAATAACTGGTGTAGGTTATTCCTCTCCTCTAGGACCCCGGCCCAGTGGGTCCTCACCTCCGCTGCAGTGCTGGCACCTCCTCTGGCCTATTGCAGGACCCACGGATCACCCGCCCGCACAACCAGAACAAGGACCACAGCCCCAAATGGGCTCCTCATCTCCACTGTGGCACCAGCACCTCCTCAGGCAAGCCACAGGACCCACGGACCACCCGCACAAGCATGACAAGGGCTGCAACCCCAGCGGGCTCCCTCATCTCCACTGGTGCGGCTACCACTCCAGGCCAGCTGCAGGACCCATGGTCCACCTGCCCACAAGCAGGACAAGGATCGGCAGCCCCAAGTGGGCTCTTCACCTCCCTCTGAGCACTGCCACTGCCTCAGGCCAGCCACAGGACCCACGGACCACCTGCCCACATGAGCAGGACAAGGGCCACAGCCCTGAGTGGGGTCTTCACCTTAGCTGAGCGCTGGCACCTCCTCAGGCCAGCTGCAGGACCCTCAGACCACCCTCCCACAAGCAGGACCAGGACCACAGCCTGGTGGGCTCCTTGCCTCCATTGTGGCGCCATGACCTCCTCAGGCCAGCCACAGGACCAAGGCCACCCACCCACACAAGCAGGACAAGGACCCTGCAGCTCCAGAGTGGGCTCCTCACCTCCACTGTGGTGGTGCCACCACCTCAGGCCAGTCACAGAACCCACAGATCACCCACCCCTACACAACAGGACAAGAATCGCAGCCCTGAGTGGGCTCCTCACCTCCACTGTGGCACGGCACCTCCTCAGGCCAGCCACAGGACCCATGGACCATCCACCTGCTCAAGCAGGACAAGGACCGCCAGCCCAGGTGGGCCTTCTCACCTCTGCTGAGGTGCCGGCACCTCCTCAGGCCCTAAATGCAGGAGCGCACGGACCACCTGCCTGTACAAGCAGGACAAGGACTGCAGCCCCAAGCGGGCTTCTCACCTCCACTGCAGTGGCGGCACCTCCTCAGGCTGGCCGCAGGACCCATGGACCACCTGCCCGCACAGGCAGGACAAGGACCATAGCCCTGAGTGGGCTCTCATGTCCACTGTGGTGCCGGCACCTGCTCAGACCAGCTGCAGAACCCACAGACCGACCATTCTCACAAGCAGGACAAGGGCCGCAGCCTTGAGTGGGCTTCTCACCTCTGCTGCAGCACTGGCACCTCCTCAGGCTAGCCACAGGACCCACAGACCACCTACCTGCACAAGCAGGACAGGACTGAAGCCCGAGTGGGCTCCTCACCTCCTGCTGGCTGGCACCTCCTCAGACCAGCCACAGGACCCACGGATCACTCACCTGCAGAAGCAGGACAAGGACTGCAGCCTCACTTGGGCCTCTACCTCCACTGTGGCACCGACACCTCCTCGGGCCAGCCGCGGGACCCATGGACCACCTGCCACACATGCAGGATAAGGACCACAGCTCCAGTGGGCTCCCTCACATCCACTGCCAGCACTAACACCTCCTAAGGGACAGCCACAGGGCGCATGGACCACCCACCCACACACGTGACAAGGACCACATCCCCGGCGGGCTCCTTGCCTCTGCTGCAGTGCTGGCACCTCCTCAGGCCTGCTATGAGACCCACAGATCACCCACCTGCACAAAGCAGGACAGGACCATTGCTCTGGTGGGCTACTTACCTTTGCTGCGGTGCTGGCACCTCCTCAGACTGGCCCTAGGGACCCACGGTTCACCCACCCACACTAGCAGGACAAGGTATGCAGCTCAGGTTAGAGCAACAGCGGTCTGAAGCCCCCTGACTCTGACTGGGCAACCAGGGGCCTCTGCATGTTGCTGATTAGCTACCCACTTTCTTTCTACCCTCTGAAGTACCTTGCACTCTATCTGAGGATCTAGCTGAATTTAAACTAATTTTAAACTGTTTTACTGCTGTAAATCTGTTCCTGGATACATTGAAATACTGTGTTAATTTTATACTGGTTTTGGCTAGGATTCCCTTCCCTGGCCGTGTAATTTATCTGTATTTTCTCGACTGCCTTCTTGCACATCTTTGACCCAAGTTACCTTCTCTCCTTGTCCTTCTAACTAATCTGCCCTTCTTTATTTTCCAGGCTGCTGTTGACACAGGACTCCTCAACCTACTGTTCTCATTTGCATTTTTCCTTTTTGCACCCTCAACTCAATGCCCACTTTTAGCATCTACTCATCTCTTTGTCTTACCTAAACCCACTCCCCACTTAGCCTGCCTCTGCTCCCAGCCACTATTTCCTCTCGAACCCTCACTCTCCTCTCACTCTCCTCTAGGACTGCAGCCCAAGTGGGCTCCTCACCTCCACTGTGGCACGGCAGCTCCTCAGGCCAGCTACAGGACCCACGGAGCACCCGGCCGCACAAGACAGGACAGCAGCAGCTCAGGTCTGAGCAACAGCTTTTTGAAACCTGCGACTTGGACTGGGCAACTGGGCCCTCTGCCTGTCACTGATTGGCTACCCACTTTTCTTTCTACCTTTGAAGTGCCTAGCACTCTATCTGTGAATCTGGCTGAATTTAAAGTGTCATTTTTCTCCACCGCCTCCCACACCCCTGCCTTGTTAAATACTCTTCAGTACTCCACCCCTAAACCCTTATTGGTCTAATTGCTAGCTGCCTGGGTTTCCTTAAAGGAGCTCTCTTTTGTGGTTTACAATTTTTGCTCCATATCTGGTGCACTTACTCGACTCCTTAGCATTGTCTCCCTAGACTCCCTTTGTAATTTTGAGTGTGCCACCCACTGTGTGCCCCAGTTAAGCCCCTATTGCTTGCCCTCGCTTAGACAACAGTCACACATACAGCATATTGTTACTTGCTCCTTGATCCCTTCTAATTCTTTCTTGCAATTTTAACCTGGGTACAGTGTGTTTTATTTTCTGAGCACCACTATGCCGCTACTGTTTCTTTAATACCATTGCATTTTTCTTCTCTCTTTTCTGGCCTTATCAGGCAGGGGAAGTGGAGTTTGGTAACTTCTAATTCATCAGCAATTGACAACTACCACTTCTTTGCTTATGGCACCGTCACCTCCTCCTCCTACTTTACTCATAATGCCATGCCATTTAGGGTCCCACTCCTAGTAGTTGGGGACCACGGTTTCTTGTTGATTTACCCTTCGCACCTTCCTGGGATTTTCAGCAAGCAGACTTCTAGCATGCTGGTTAATTGATGCAGCTGCCCTTTCAAGTGAAGTTTCACAAAATCAGTAACAAGCAGGTTAAGGAAAACATTCACAGATTGGCTCTATTGCTGCTACTTCTCCTGGTAATATCCTCCCCAATCATGGCCACCTAATCCTGTGACCATTCCTCAGATGGCAGCTGGATCACTTTCTGTTGCCTCAATTAACATATGCAGTCTCCTCCCCAAACATACCATCTAAATGCTTGGGTCTACAACACACACACACATATATTCTCACCACTGCAGAAACATGTATCTCACCCTTAGTAACGGATACAGCTATCTCCATGCCTGGTTACACTGTCATTAGACAGGATTGGTTCTCCAAGCGGGTGGTGGTGGTGGCTGTGCACTTACTCTCAGGGACAGCTTGCAGGGTCATGCTCTACCACTGCCTTCCACTGACCCTAACATGCAAGCTCTTGCCCTCAAAGTGGTCGTTGGAGAGCATAATAAAACACTTACTGTGCCTCCGTATATATTCCACCCAAATGGATGTCCCCTGTTCTGACTCTCTTATCGAGTGCCTAAGATCCTTGAATCTGAACTCAGAAATGATCCTGCTACAAGATTTTAATATCAACTAGCTCTCCCCAAGTACTAGTCCATTCAAAGATGCTGTGTCTGCAGTACATCCTACTCAGCTAGTCAGTCCCCACAAGGTTCAGTTATAAAGCTGGTACCAGTACCTTACTCGACTGGGTCCTCTCAAACTGCCCTTATCGATCTCTGACACCACTGTGCAACCTGATGTCCCCTGTGTTGGTATGGCCTACCAGGTCATAATACTGTATGCTTATATAGCGTACAAATTAGGCGCAACTTGGAATAGCGCTGAGAGACAGTGAGTGGTGCAATACACTAATACTGTTGCATCTGTATTGCACCACTCACTACTATCCCAGGCAGAGGATAAGACCTCTGCTGGGAGGGAGTTCTCAAGAAGTTGCTGTGGCTCAGTGACTGAGCCACAGCAGCAAGGAACCCAAGCACTGCATCTGGGATCGGTTTGATTCCGGTCCCAGAAACATTTTTGTTTCACAGTTTGTGCGATTTCATGTTGAACCCACCTCCGGAGTTGAGAGTCTTTATTGGGGTGTCAGGGGTGCAGCCCCCATAATGGGAGTGCAGGTGGCAGAGCTGCAAGCAAAAAAAAAAGTTATGCATGCAAGAAATTGCGCTGTATTGGAGTGCGATTTTCAGACAGTATAATGTCTTACACATTATTATCCCATGCCTTGGTACGGTGGTCTAGTAAATTCACCAAACCCCTGCTAGGACTGTCACTAATAGAGTGCTTATCCATGTTCACCATGAATAAATTAAAACTGACCTTGTCCAGCATGACTGGTCTGTGGTATGTAATTCCACCAATGTGGACACTGCTCTTGGAGCAATTTATCAACCAGTTCAATGTTGTGTGATAGGCATGCCCCATCAGAAGCATAAAGTTAAAGGGCACTGTAATCTGTGGTTCTCCTGACATTCTCAAGCTTATTAAATCTAGGATCATCTCTGAGTTAGGGCGTGGTCGACAGGAAAATCAAGCCGACCTACAGAACTATATAGGCAGCTAGAAACAACTGCACAAGGGCCATCCACAAGAGCTAAAATCACTATTACAAGGAAACTCTCACATGTAATGGAATGATGGCAGAAAATTCTGGGCCAGACTCAGAAATGACACTGGAAGATACCCCAAACCTGCACCAACCATGCTTAATTTAGATGGTATACCTATTGTTAATCCCAAATCCACCTTTAATAATGCCTTATCAGATCTGAGCAGCATCCTCCCATCTGATTTCTTCCAGAATCTGTACACTTGTGATCACTCTGTGATTGATACCCAGACCCCCTCCCACCACCACTCTACTATAGCACTTTCAACTCATGACATTAGGAAATATCTACTTACGGTACTAGGCAAATCGAGATTCAGCAGTGACACACTGGACCTTAAGCTGATCACCCTCTCACTTGAAGAAATACTATCATCCTTACTCACATCATTAACATGTCCCTAGGCATTCTCAGTTCCTCACATATGGAAGGCTGTTACTGTGACACCTGTTCATAAGAGTGGTGATCACACTGTAACTGGGAACTACAGGCCTATCTCAATCTACCTCCTCTGTCAAAGTCCTTAGCGGCCAGCCCGGTGGCACTGAGGGTTGAGGTGCTGGATGCCACACTGCCTCCATGCCAGTGACCCGGGTTTGGGAGTGGACTCGGGTCGCTGGTGGGTCGGCTGGGGAGATAGACTTGAGTGTCCCACGACAGCTCACCTACTCCGAAGAGGGTTGAAGCCATACGTCGCACACTTGTCTGACTCTGAGCGGAGGCTAGGAGTACTACAAGCCCCTAATGGTAGGGGACGGGCGGACACTATACAGCATGACGTCACACTCAACACCTTGACGTCAGGGGTCTCACGCTGTAGGGAGGGACAAAAAAGGAAAATAGTCTGCCATCTCCGGGAAGATGGAACCTTGGAATGTGCCCTCAGAAATGTGCCTTCACTTGCTAGCGACTCCGGACTCAGGAAACTTAAGTGATGGGGCATAGGGGCTCTGCCCCATCCCCTCTTGGGTAGTAGTCGAGCTCCATGGGGATCCAGGGTCATTTGGGCAAGGTGGAAGGTAGAGGATGTCTGTCTTGGGGCTCCTGAAGGGTCAGGGATGGCAGGCTGGGAAGGTGGACAAATAGAAATTTCAAAAATTAAAAAAGTCCTTGAGTGAATAGTGGCTGATCAGTTGATGGAATACCTTGATAAATATTAACTTCAATGCCCATAACAGCATGGGTTCCATGCAGAAACATAGAAACATAGAGGTTGACGCAGATAAGGACTGCAAGGCCCATCCAGTCTACCCATTTTTTTCTACCTTATAATGTGCCATTGGCTTTGCTCTGTCAGCGCCATCTGTATTGCTCCTTTATGCCTATCCCATGCCTGTTTGAAGCCCTGCACTGTATTCATAGCCACCACTTATTGAGGTGGGCGCTCCATGCATCCACCACCCTTTCTGTGAAAAAGAATTTTCTCACATTCCCCTTAATCGGCCTCCTCTCTAATCTCATGCAGTGTCCTCTTGTCCTGCTATTTTTCTTATATTTAAACATGTTAGACTCTTTCACCTTGTTAATGCCCTTAAGGTGTTTGAATGTTTCGATCATATCACCTCTCCCTCCTTTGCTCAAGATACATATTGAGCTCCGTTAATCTGTCCTCATTTGTCTTCTGATGCAGTCCCTGCACCATTTTGGTTGCCCTTCTCTGGACTGCCTCAATTTGGTTAATGTCCTGTGAAGGTGTGGCCTCCAGTACTGCACGCAGTACTCCAGATGGGAGCCTAACCAGTGTCTTGTAAAGAGGGATTATTACCTCCCTCTTACGACTTGTGATACCCTACTATTACACCCTAACATCCCTCTAGCCTTACCTACTGCTTTAGAGGTCTGCTTGGATGATTTCAGATCATTGGTGATGATGATGCCCAAGTCTCTTTCTTCCTTTGTGACTGTTAGCAACTCCCTCCCAGCCTGTAGGTGGCTTCAGGGTTTCTCTTCCCTATGTGCATGATCTTGCACTTCTTTGCATTAAATCCCAGTTGCCACTCTTCTGACCATTTGCTAATTTATCCAGATCTCTTCTCATTCTGCCCACCCAATCTGGATCATCTACTCTGTTGCAGGTCTTGGTGTCATCTACAAACAGACAAGCTCTTACCTCTAGTCCATCTGCAATGTCACTAATGAAGATATTAAAGAGGACAGGCCCCAGGACTGATCCCTGAGGTACCCACTTGTGACTTGCATCTCTTCTGACTGTATACCATTTACCACCACTCTCTGTTTTCTGCGCCTCAACCAGTTTGCCACCCAGTTGACCTTCTGACCCACCCCAAGCCTACCCAGCTTATTTATCAATCTTCTATGTGGAACAGTGTTGAAAGCTTTGCTGAAGGTATGGTAGGTGACATCAACTGCTCCCCTTGGTCCACCACTCTGGTTAGCCAGTCAAAGAATCTATGAGATTAGTTTGACAGGACCTTCCTTTGTAAACCCATGTGTCTTGGATCCTGTACCCTATGGAATCCAGGTGTTGCACTATCCTTTCCTAAGGAGTGCCTCCATAATCTTGCCCACTACTGAGGTAAGACTGACTGGTCTGTAGTTCCCTGCCTCCTCCCTGCTACCACTCTTGTGGAGGGATCACCTGAGCTCTTCTCCAGTTTTCTGGGACCTCTCCTGTGCTCAGAGACTCACTAAACAGTTCTGCTAATGACAGTTCATAGTACTACCACTGCCTTACTGAATTCACAGGCTTTATTCACAACTCTCTAGATCAGGGTCACCCTAATCGGAGCAGTGTTCATTGACTTAATTAAAGCTTTCGATATGGTGAACCATGCTCTCCTGCTTGATCAATTGCCGGCATTGGCCTAACATGTGATACCGTATCCTGGTTTAAAAGTTATTTGCACAATCGTTCGCAGCAAGCAAGGATCCGCTAACACTCTCCGATAGTAAACCTGTACTATCTGGGGTCCCCAAGGGTCCATTCTGGGCCCCTTTATTCAGCATTTTCTTAACACACTCCTAACTCCTGCCAGTGTCACCTCCTACTCTATGCTATCTTGCTGATGACGCCGCTTTGTTTACTAGTGCCCTCATGCCACAGTCCTTGAGTCCAATCTTCAAAGCAGTTTCTCAGAAGTTGAACAATGGTTCGTCAAGCATAAACTAATCTTTAACTACAAGAAAAATAAAACTATGCTGTTCAGCAGTACACAGAATAAGCATAGAAACTACCCTTCCATCACCAATAATGGGGAGTCGCCCTGGAATTAGTACAATCCTTTAAATACCATGGGCTAACAGTTGATGGCTCTATGCCCTCTGCCTGCCACATTGATAATATTGTGAAGGCTGTAATGCCTGCATTGGGCTGCTTTACAGAAATAGGAACTGTCTGACTCCTGAGGCACTCAATCTAGCCAGCCACAGCTCATTGGTTTCAGCTAATCCACTCACGGCTTCCTCATCTATGGGTCAGCTCCAAACAACCCTGTGACGATCACTGTCCTGCTTAACAAACCTTGCCGGCTTATTACTGATTCCATCCTCCTGACACATACCTGTGATATTTATGCCCAGGCAAACTGGTTACAGCTTAAAGATAGGCTCAAATACCAAACCTGCTTACTGGCAATAAAAATACACTTAGGCATAATGCTCCTGGGTACAAAGGCTTTCTCACCCTACGACAGTGATCATCTTACCAGAAGTACTGATAGCCAAATCTTCAACATCCCATGATGCCATTGCATTTCCCTTGGCCAAAGGTCCTTTGATTAATGAGCCTGGCTCTGGTTCAACTCCCTGGACCCTAAAATCACCTCGGCAGAAACCCTGGGCATCTTCAAGATAAATCTTAAGACTTATCTAACTGCCCAGGCCAGTTGTGACTGCTTCTAATCTACTCCAGCCATTAGTTCCCTGCATGCACTTACCAGCCAAACAGGCATTTTGGCCTAACTTCTGCATCCTGGCCTATCCCTTATCCCTCTCTATCCCCTACCTCTCTTCTCCCTTCTCCATCTCTTCCTGTCTCTTCCACCAACCCTGAAATATTCTTTCCTCTTCTATCTTTACATAGCCTTAATTATCCCTCTCCTCCTTTCTCTTCTATCCACCATGAAATTATCTATTCCTCTCATTTTCATAGCCTTACTTATCCTGATGAAGCCTTTGGGCTGATACTGTCCCCCATGGTTTCTTCTGCCTAATCATTGCTCTGTTTCTCTGAGTAGTGAGTTTGGGTGGTCCTAGCCCCCACAGTACAGCCTCTCTTTAATTTCATAGTGTATATATATATATATATATATATATATATATATATATATATCATACACCCAGTGTAAGTGTACTTTACCCATGTTATTGTGTCTTGATTTGATCTCCTGTACAGTTGTTTAATTTTGCATCTGACATCTTACTGTAATGTCCATTTTACTGTTTGTTTACTGTATTGTATTATTCAACCTGACGTGGAACCTATGTAATGAGCTTGTTCTCAATGATGTATTCAAGATTCAAATGAATACATAAATAAAAAGGTTTCAACAGAAAAACTGAAGCTGTATTTGAGAGAGTGAGCATGACTCTGAGCAGCTCTCACACACACAAACACAATTAAGTGAGAATGCGAGGAAGAAAATGCTGTAGTAACCCGCTATCAAGTTATTACGAATTCAGCGGGTTATTACAGTGTTTATCAGGACTGGAAATCCAGTCATTATGAGGGGTTACCAGTTATTACATATACAATAATGGATGGGAAAGTGTGGCTGAGAAATTAATAGTTTGCCAAGGTGTGGGATGCTACATAAACCCCAAGGGTGAAGCCGAGGGGTTTATTAAAGCATCCCACATTGAGGGCAACCATTAATTTCTAATTTAAGCACACTTCCCCATCTTTGTATTATTTATAATTGCTGGGCAGATTTTTCCAGCCCTGAGTCCACACACACACACACACACACACACACACACACACCTACACACACTGACCACTGACTCTCACACACATGCACACACACACAGAGTCTGTCTCCTCGTTCATCTTTTTTTTTTTAAAGTAATTTAATTATTGTGACAGGTTTTTTTTTTAGGTTTGGGATGTTTCAGCAGATTTGTGTACTGAGATCTGAATCGCGATCTTTTACCTGAACAGGCAAGGTCGGAGCTGTTCTTGTCAGAGCGCATATGAGGCATTCCCAGCAGCTTTTATGTAGTGGGGCTCTGAAATGCCCATGTAAGTTGTGAATGGCAGGATCAGCCAGATACAAATAGTTTAAAACTATAATAAACAGTATTCACTGCGTCACGTGCATGGTGTGGCGGCTCCACACTAAGCGGGGAGAAAGGAGTAGCCATGCTTCTGGCGATATTACCCACCATTAGAGGCGTGGAGCCAGTTGGAATGCGGCTCTTCATTTACTGATGTAGTGTGTGTTTGCCGTTATAACCTCATAGGTTATAACGTAATTATAACTGGCTCAGCGTATTGAAAAATTGCTGGCCAGTTATTATATCCCAATAAACATTTCTGTTTCTTTTCTCACACCTTATAGCAATACATTTCTATTGTAACAATCTACTTTTCCTTCTAGAAACATAGAAACATACATAGAATCTGTTGGAGGATAAGGTCTGCTTGGCCTGCCTAATCTGTTCCTCTTTTCCTGACTATTGTGCCACTGTAGACCCTACCTGGTCTCCAGCAACCTCCTCCTTACTGCTTTGGTACCAGTTTTCTCTATACCTATCACTGTTTCTGACCCCACTAACCTTGCTGGAAGATTCTTCCAGGCCTCTGTCACCCCCTCAGTGGAGAACTACTTCCTCACATCCCTTCTAAACTTCCCCTCTAGCTTCATTGCATGCCCCTAGATCTTGTATACTTTTTGGAAAAATGCTCACTTTCTATACTTTATCCCCCGCTGAGGTATTTAAGGTATCTATCATGTATTCCTCTCTCTCCCTCTTCTCTGCCAGGAAGTACATGTTTAGATCCCAGCCTCTGCACCATTTTTTTTGCCTTTTTGCATGGCCTCTATGTGCTTTCTCAGGTATGGTCTGCAAAACTGGACACAGTACTCCTGTGTGATCTTAACAGTGACTGATACAGTAGTAACAACCTCCCTCCTTCTGCTGCTGATACCCTCCTTATGCACCCCAGCATCCCAATGACTTTCCTCACTGCTTTGTTGCATTGTCTTGTCACTTTAAGGTCATCCATTATTTATTTTTTATTTAGTTATTTATTTTTGTTGACCAGGTAAGTGCACTAGACAATATCTCCCTATTTTCAGGCATGATCCAGGGAGAGGATACAGATGAATGGCAAATGACCTTGAACCAGACTAAGCTGTTGGTGGTATTTTAGTGAATGAGGGAAATTTGGCCAGGGCACCAGGAAATTCCCTACTCACCACTGGGAGTTGTCCGGCCATCTACCAAGATGGCTGCTCCAGGTGATCCAGGAGGAGGAAAGAGTGCTGTGGAGGCAGAGGAGATGGCCTCCTCCCTGCCCCTATCCAGCTAGAGGCTATGGTCAAAACAGTGGAAATAGAAGAAGGTGAAGAAATTGACATCCCAGAAAAATGTTTTGAAACCGAGCATGAGTTATCACAAAGTGAGATGGAATCATCACAAAGGTGCTTACTTCACAAAAAGCTGTCACATCAGACAAAGAAATATTATGAAAGCAGATAATGGAAGAGGAGAACAGGTATAGAGCCAAGACAGAAGCTCTGCAAGCGGAGCTGTCAGCCTTGACACTCTGCAGTGCTGTCAAAGCAGAGCACTGGTTCACTTTTTAACAGCTGGTTTGATGCACCTTCAGCAAACACCTTGTCTGCAAGAGGAACAGAAATGGCTTTCTGACAGGAATCTTCAGTTGGCAATCTGAATCAACCACCAGTTGATTGTGTAGAGCTGAACAATAACTCAACTAAGGCTCAAGGTAAGAGCAAAAGTAAAAGATTGGGAATGCAATGTTCAGAGAATGGTGGCAAATGTAAATATTGAAGAGGTAACACAGCCAGATAAACACATGCCTTCTTCCAAAGAAAAGATAAATAAAACAGTAAGCAGTTCCCCTGAAGTTATTATTGGCAAGAACGCTAGAACAGAAATTCAAAATAATCAAAGTAAAGATAATTCTTGGTCTCCAGCTTGTGCTTTAACTAAAGCAGGCCAGATTCAGTCTCCAGAGGGGCAGTGGCTGCCTGACCAAGATGACAGAGACATTCAGAGGTATCAAGCTGCTACAGCTAAAGGGACACAGCAAGAAACGGAAAATTATCTTTGAATGCCCCAGTCTTTTCTCGAGCACAGTCTGCTTCAGAGATACAAAATTCAGTGCAGGAAAGCGAGTACTGCTATAGACTCACAGAATAACACAGTAAATAATATACAAAACTCGGATGATTTTGAGAGCTCAGAAAACAGAATGGGGCCCCAACAGCTGTTTTACAAAACCCAGCTAGAAATCACTGGCTTAACCCTATGTATAGTTTGGCAGACTTGTTTTCAAATAAAGGAGACAGTACCCGAAATGCAGTACGCTTTGGTGTTCAAGGGAGGACTTGAAAACCCCTCCAGATAGACTACATATTGCGTAAGAACTCATTGAAAGGGTTGATGAAGTTTTTTCTTCTGAAATTTTGCACTCATTCATCTAGAGAATGGGAATTATGATATAGTTTTAAACTGTATCGAGCTTAGATAGATTCTGGAACCTATATTAAAAGCAGGACAATGCCCCACTGGGATCCTCTTCATGACTGCCCCTCACAAAGTCTTCTGTTAAAAACATTACCATAATGTTTTGTAATGAGGCGGTCAACATAGAAGATATCTTCTTCTGGCTACAGCAAAGATGAGAAGTGTTAGATAAACCCTCCCCATTCTAGATAGTGAGTAAATCTGGAATGGGGATGGAAGGTCAGAATGAAACTGTTCACAACCAATAATGGCCCAGTACATTTACCTAGCACTTCTATTTGGGTACATACCGAGGGGTTTTATTTTTACATGGGTCAACCCAGGTCATGTTTTAAATTTGGCTTCCCACTCATCTTAGTAATACCTGTGACACCCCAGATGCAGTCGCTGCCTGGATTATGGACATATTTCAACTAACTATGTTAATCTATTTAAGTGTAACATTTGTGAGAGAACTGGTCATGGTTATGCAAAATGTCCCTGGGCCTCTCACAATAGAGATGATTGCCCTTCTCATGAAGGCCTAATAAATAAAGCACATCAAATGCAGGCACAAGAGTAGCATCATAAGAGATGGTACATCCCCAGCAGAGGGCCCTGTTAGCCTCCCTCACTCTCAGAGGAGCACGGAGCCTGTCCCACAAGGATAGAACAAAGCATAGACTCCCAGATTAATCAGGAGGAAAATCCTGAACTTAACACTTCAGAGAACTGCTCAGGCAACTCTGAGGGCAGAATCATGCCTCCCCATCCCCCAGAGCAGGCTCTTCCCACTAAGAAGTCTCTTGCCACAGAAGAGAAATAGAGAAGTGGAAAAGGTAACCAAAAAGGGCACAAAGGAAATGTGGAAGATACTGAGGCCTGGAAAAAAAGAGATAAATTTGCAGTGCTAGCACCAGGAGAACAGGAAGTTGAGTATGAAGGAGAAGTGTCAGATTCTTCTTCCCTGACCTCTTCTACAGCTGATATCACTTCAGAAGCTGAGGGAAGGCAGAAAGAGGCCCCCTAGCTACACTAGGAGAAGAAGATGTTCCAAAACACCTTTAATTTTTTTAGTAATTTACATAATGAAGTATTCCTTTTCCCTTTTCTTCAACAAATCATGAGATATTTGAATGTATTAACATTAAATGTAAATAGCATAAAAAGTCACAGGAAAATGGCTGCCGGTGGTGCTGAGGGTTGAGGTGCTGAATGGCACACCTCACTCCACACTGGTGACCAGGGTTCGGTGATGGACTTGGGCCACTGGAGGTTGGCAGTGGAGAGAGGATTGAGCACCCAAGGGTGTCTCTCTTCTGGGAGGGTTCCAGGTCTGTCCCATTGCTTTATCACCCTCTCCTGGGTGAACCCAGAATTGGTAATGTGATCAGGACACACAACAGGAGGGGCAGCATCAGCTGAGAGCCTTAGGAAGGGTTTCATCTCAATGCATGCCTCCCAATCAGCTCTCCTAGCGTGTTGGCAACTGCAGGATAAAGGGTGCACCAGGAAGAGAGGAAAATGGAGCCAATTGCTCTAGGTGATGGCCCTTCCAACGCTGGACCACATCACCAGCACTCACCAGGGTGGCCTCCATTGTGTTCCGACTTCTCTACCATTGTTCGGGGAGGATTAGGAGGCCCTCCTCATCCCACCCAGAGGATATACCCGGTACCTAGAGATCTCCGAGCAGACGGTCACTCTAGCAGCAGACTCCTGGGAGCACCAAGGAACATTGTGAAGGCTTGAGGGTTCTGAATGAGTGGGGTAATGGTGCAAGTAAGGAGGATAAAGATAAGGTTAAAAAAGTCATAAGAAAATTCTTACAGTATTGCATACATTATGAAAGGTAATGGCAACATTTATTGTATACAAGACACTAGATTGAAAACTCAGTTTGAGTTATATCAGGCCTCTAAGCTCTGGACTCGAGGGCCTTCCTTCTGGTCCATCAGGGAAGAAGCATGTGATGGGGTGGGAATCCTAATAAATAACCCTAATATAAAAGTTTCTAGACTGATAGATATATGATCGGGAAGAGCACTAATGTTGGATTTCAATTATTTTAAGAGCAGTTCAGAGTGATAAACATTTATGCTCCCCAAACCAAAGCTCTCAGAGATTCATTATTCAGACAAGTACAGCCATACTTGCATACAGTTAGATTAGTTATAATGCCTGGAGATTTTAATTGTGCTTTGCAGAAAGCAGATATGGGTCTTAAACAGATAAAATGTTTTGTGATGCCTTAGCATTAAAAGGCATAGTGGCAAATGCAAGTTTAAAAGATGCCTATAGGTCTCAATTTGCTAGAGGTGGCAACACATGCTTTAGAGGGGCATTATTAACACACATAGATTTTATATTTACCTCAAGAATTCTGCATTTGGAAGATATTAAAACAAGTGCATGGGAATTCACAGATCATAGGTCTCTAGCAGTAAAAATAAGGTGGGATAACTTGTTGAGATGCAAAAAAATAGCTGGAGGTTAAATAGTTCACTACTGGGAACAGAGCAAATTAGAAAAGGTTGGGTGCAAAATTGGATAGCAAGATTATCTGTTGCAGAATTATATGAATATACTGTCTTCTGGTGGGAGGATACTAAATTTGCATGGCAAGAATTTTTCCAAACACAAGCTAGGAAAATATGCCAAAAGGAATATATAACATATTTAGAGTAAAGAGGGCAACTGCAAAAACTAGTTTCCTTATCAGAAACACATAAAAGGGACTATGGGGAACAAATTAAAGTGATTAAGAATCAAATGTTTAATACCCAATATGACAGAGCCAAAACTTTGGAGCAGGAGATGCGATTTGGCACTAGCCTGAGAAAAGGCTCCTTCCCATTTAAGGAGTGTAAGTCCAGGGTTGACCATAGAATAATAACAGAGCTCACCTCAGATCAGGAGGTAGTGGTGAACACACCGTATGGAATAAAGGATTTAGTAAATAACTTTGTCAACTCTGTTTTGGAGAGCCCTAGATGTGGAAGACTTGGATGTGGAACAGCTCCAGCTCCCATATCTAAATAATGAAGAAAAGGAGGAGTTAACCCTCCAATAACAGTAGAAGAAATAAAAGTGCTATATGCACACTTAAAATGATTCGCCTCCGGTCCTGATGGGATAAGTTCAGAGTTTTATAAACAATTTGTGGAAGATTTAGCTCCAGCATTAGAAATAGTATTCAATGAAATATTGGATAATAAAATACTACCTACAGCAATGAATCAAGCAACCTTTATACTATTATTCAAGAAAGGAGCCAGAGGACCTAAAAAACTGAGGCTGCCAAGTTTACTAAATGTGGACCCCAAAATATTAAGCAGGGTTCTAGTAAGATGGCTAACAGCTGTAGCGGACAAATTGATAAGTGTATATCCGTCTTGTGCCATTCCTAATAGAATACAGCAGGATAATCTGCTATGCTAAGAGAAATTTTCCATTTAGGTTCTATAAATAAAAGTCAGGATATATGATAGATTGGACCAGGACAACGCTTTTGATAAAGTGTCACTTGAATGCCTATTTGATGTCCTTAAGGCTTTTGGAATCCCAATAGAATTTGTAAAATGGATCAAAATCTTGTATAACAATGCAGCTTTAATGCCAAATGTAAATGGGTGGGGGAAAAGAGATAAAGCTAAAAGAGGGTCAGGTAGGGTTCCCCTCTAACCATTGTTATATGTTTTTAGCATTGATATATTATTAAGAACCATTGCAGGAAATCCAGCCATTCAAGGGTTAACAGTTAGTTCTCCTCCATTGAAGTTAAGATTTTAGTATATGCTGATGATTTGGTGCTATGTCTAAATCAGAGCTCCTCATCTTTACCTCTTATAGAAGTTTTCAGATTATTCTCAAAGCAATCTGGATCGAAAATAAACTATAGTAAGAGTAAAGGGGTAGTGTTAGGAGACACTCCAACTCCCGCTCAGGCTCAAGCATGCAGGTATACAAACAGTCAAAGGTAACCTAACAGTATTGGGATAACTCTTTGGGAAATGAAAACATGGCAAAACTTAACTGGGATCTAGGTTTACAAAAGGCTAATAGAATAGTTACTATATGGAAAGGGAAATAGATTGCAAAACAGAAAAAGTTTTGCTGATTAAATCATTGTTGCTTCCAATATTCTTGTATTTTAGCTACATTTCCCTTTCTCCAAGAATTATTCACATCTTTTTTGAGTGTCTTTTTCCAAGCATTTTGGGGAAGTCAATTAATTCAATTAAGAGGGAGTTCACTTACAGGAAGGTGCATGAGGGAGAAGTAGATATGATCAACCTGATAGCATTTTTCTGTAGCATATTCAGAACTTTTAATTTGGACAAACCTTTAAAACCAGGAGAGAAAAATATGGAAGACACAAGTACTTCCATGGTTAAGCCTGTTCAGGACCATGGGCAACAGAAAAAGTAGGATTATTAATAAAGCAGAAGCTTCTGCCCAAGTATGATCAGGAAAAATCAAGAATTTGATAAAATAGGACATAGACAGTCTGCAAGTACAGACTTAGGACAGGAAGTGTTTGTATCAATTGATGATTCAGAATGAATATAAAGAAAGTGTGAAGTTTGTGGATTGTCCATAAAGTAAGACACAGCAGAACATTTTATTTCTTAACTCAAAGAGGATGCCTGAACTTATTTGGGACATGGTCTGGTTAGATCTATATGGCAGACTTAGTGTGAGAAATAAAAACAAACATAAACAGGTGCAGGACAGATACTGTACAAGGTTCAGTTGTGTTCAGTTGCTGGAAACCCAGCAACACTTATTTTAAATTGTGAATACATTAAAGATTTTTAGGGTATATAGCTAATAAGTGGCAGGAATCTCTATTCACTTCACTCCACACTCAACATTAATATATGGAGTATTTGAAGGAGGCTGGGGAAATATCACTCTGAAACTCTTTATATCATTTTTTCAGTAATAAGATACTACATATGGCAAATACGGTGTGTTTGGACCATGCAACAAAGAATGTGTACCTTTGAAGAAATATATTGGAATATTAAAATATCTTTACAGAAGATAATGTCAAGTGATTGTAAGAAATTCTCAGTGGAGAAAGAAAGAATGCTTTGGATCAACTGTAATAACTGGACTGAAGAAGAACATAGAAACATAGAAACATAGACTTTGACGGCAGATAAGGACCGCTTGGCCCATCTAGTCTGCCCATTTCCTACCTACAGGATATTAGCCGAGATCCTAGTTAACCAACAGCCTATTTCTTCCTACCCCACAAGAATTGCCTTATGTCTGTCCCATGCATTCTTGGAATTCTCCCACAGTTTTAGACACCACAACCTCCTCAGGAAGGCTGTTCCATGCATCCACTACCCCTCTCTGAGAAATAATACTTCTCACATTGCCCTGAACCGTAACTGCATTTCATATATATACTGTTATTACCTATCTGTGTTTGTACTTTAAGTGTTTATGTCACAGGACCTCCTTGTGAATGAGCTTGCTCAATGGAGTTTTCCTGCAATAAACTTGAACTGTTGAACTGAACTGAACCGCCCTCCTTCTATCTTTAAATTGTGTCCCTTGTTCTTGTATGTCTCTTTTCCTGAAAGATGCTACCCTCTTGGACTTTGTTGATTCCACTGAGATACTTAAAAGTTTCTATCATGTCCCCCTCCTTCTTTCCTCAAGGGTATACAATTACTTTATAGGACTAAGACTATACATATATAGAAAAATCTTAGTACCATTTGTTTCGTTGTTTCATATCTTTCAGTTTTGTATAATTGTGGTTTATGATGTGATATGATTGTATGTAGCCCTTCTATTAAATAAAAATTCCCCACTGTTTTGGAGACATGCCATGGGATCTTTAACATCCACCTGAACTACCACGAGAACAGGCAGATGGGACCTCAGTTTAACATCTTATCTGAAAGATGGCACCTCAGAGTGCAGCAACCCCCTCATGCTGTACTGCAGTGTCAGTACTAGCATAATAATCCTGGGTCCTTTCCTGTGCCTCCCCATTCTATACTTTGCTTCTGGGTTTCTGTGCCCAAGGTGTATGATTTTGCATTTTTGCAATGAAATCCAGCTGCCACCTCTTAAGTATTCCTCAAGCTTTTTCAGGTCCCTAGTCATTCTTCCACCCTCCAGAGTGCCCACCTCATGTAGATCTTGGTGTCATCTGCAAAGAGGCATGCCTTCCCATCAGTTCTTCTGCAATGTCACTTATGAAGACATTAAAGATGACTAGACCCAGTATTGAGCCCTGAGGAACCCCATGGTCCCTCCTCCAAGTGAGTGCCACACCACCATCTTTTGTTGTCTATCTGTCAGCCAATTTTGCATCCAGTGTACCACCTTGGTTCTCACCCCATGCTTCCCAGTGTTTTTTTATGAGCCTCCTATGGCATGGTGTCAAAGAAACACAGAAACATAGAAATATAGACTTTGACATCAGATAAGGACCACTTGGCCCACTTAGTCTGCCTATTTCCCTAGCTACTGGATGAGCTGCAGATCCTAGTTAACCAACAGTCTATTCCTTCCTACCCTCCACAAGAATTGCCTTATGTCTGTCCCATGCATTCTTGAATTTTCCCACAGTTTAGACCCCAACCTCCTCAGGAAGGCTGTTCCATGCATCCACCACCCTTTCTGTGAAAAAATACTTCCTCACATTGCCCCTGAGCTATCCCCCTCATCTTCAAATCGCGGCCCTTTGTTCCTGCACATCTCTTTTCGAAAGATGCTACCCTGGACTTTATTGATTCCACTGAGGTACGCGAAAAGTTTCTATCATGTCCCCACTCATTCCTTTCCTCAAGGGTATATATATTAAGCTCCTTTAGTCTCTCCTCATATGGCTTCTCTTGCAGACCCTGCGCCATTTTAGTTGCCCTCTCTGGACTGCCTCCATCTTGTCTATGTCCCTGCAGAGATGGGGCCTCCAGAACTAGATGTAGAACTCAGATGGGGTCTCACCAACTGTCTGTACAGAGGGATGACAACTTCCTGTTTTCTGCTGGTGATGCCTCTCCTATACATCCCAGTATCCCCTCAGCCCTTTCTACTGCCTTCTCACATTGCTTGCTAACCTTAAGGTCATCTGATATGATTACTTCCAGGTCCCTTTCCATTTTTGTTGTTGAAACTAACTCCCCATTGTGTACTCGTGTACTCTTTCCTGGGTTTTGTTTCCCAGGTGCATTATTTTACATTTCTTTGCATTGAATCCATGCTGCCATACTTCTGAACATTAATTCAACCTTGTCAAGTCCCTTCTCATCCTTTCCATGTCTCCTTATGTATCAACCCTGTTGCAGATCTTTTGTGTCATCTGCAAAGAGGCATACTTTTCTTCCAGTTCCTCTGCAGTGGAAGGCCTTGCTGAAGTCTAAATAGGGCCATGTCCACCGCCCCTACTCTATTTATCTAGTCACCCAGTCAAAGAAATCTATCATGTTTGTCTAACATGATCTCCCTCCATTGAATCCATGCTGTCTTGGGTCCTGTAACCCACCAGATTCAAGGTAGTCTACTAGTCTTTCCTTTAGAAGTGACTCTATTAGTTTCCTAACTACTGATGTCAGACTGACCAGACTGTAGTTGCCAGTCTCTTCCTCTTATGGAACAGGAATACATCTGTCCTTCAGTCCTCTGGGACCACCCCTGTACCTAGTGAGTTACTGAACAGGTCTTTCAAAGGTGCCACCAGTACCTGCCTGAGCTCTATCAATACCCTTGAATGTACCCCATCTGGCCCCATAGCCTTGTCCACTCTCAGATTAGCAAGTACCTTACGGACTCTTTCCTGTTTGAATAGAGTTGAACTGTATCTATTTCCTCCCTCCAGTAGTTCCCCAACCTATATGTGGCCCATCCTTCCTCTTCCACTGTGAAGACAGAAGCATGTGTTCAGGATATCTGCTTTTTCCTGATCATCCTCTGCACCATCTCCCTCTGCCCCCTCACCTCACAATTTCTACCCTTGCCTTTCTTTTTAACTTAGTCCTAAAAGGATCTTCCCCCTTTGTTACCCCTTGCTATTCTTTTCACAGTTTATGCCTTAGCTCCCCTCATTGCCTTCCCAGCTTCTCTCTGTTTCCTGTGTTGGTAATACAAGCTTTGTTACAGCCCTGCTTTCAGATCTGTTCTGAATACTACCCACATTCTGCCAGTAAACCATCTCAGCACTGCAGTTTCTTTCAACCACTTCAACCACATATATCGTCCCAGTGGACTATTCTCCATCATGTGACAGTGGTGGAAACTATTAAAATGTAAACCGCATTTCTGTCTGTTTTTATTTTTTGTTATGAAATAAAATGTTTGAATTCCCTGTTATTCTATGCTAATAGAGATCTGTCTGTCTGTCTATCTATCTATCTATCTATCTATTTATCTATCTATCTATCTATCTATCTATCTTTCTTTCTTTATAAAATGGGTAAGAAAATAATTGAAAATCAATGTCCTGATTGGATGAAACATGTCACATGCATTATTACACAACTACCACATGCCTCCCAGTAGGATCGCATCGTGAACCACTTTCCAGTCCTCAAAACCTTCTCACCAGCACTGAAATCACTCTACACAGGCACAACACCTGGCACACACAAAGCCTGCCACACACATACAGCTGGCACATACATGCTCGCCCACAGCCATAAGTAAATCTTCCATAATAGCCCCCACTCCCGTAAATTTATCTGGTTGACCTGCCATATATTTTTAAATAAAAGCATTATTTAAAAAAAATGTATCTGATTGATCCGGCCACTTTCAGTCTGTTTTACGCTATAATTACTTTCACTTTTCATCCTGTAATGTGGCGTGACCGAAACAGTGTTAATGGCGGTAAGGAGGTGCATGCAGAGAGGTTTAAAATAAGCCATTCTAACTTCAGATAGTATGTAAAGTGTGTTTTGTATTTTAAATTTATCCAGCTTTGTTTAAAAGAAGCCCACACAGTACACTTTTGTTCTGTAAAAGTAGCATGACCGAGCAGTGTTAATGGTGCTAAAGGACATGCAGACAGAGGTTTAGAATAAGGCAGATTGAGTTTAAAATGTATGTAAACTGAATTTTTTATTTTTTAAGTGTATGCAGCTTTCTGTTAAAAAGCCACTGATTGTAGAAGGATAGAGAGAAGCGGACAGCGGTGAGTCAGCGTCTTCAGAAAAGTAGACACAAGGGAGAGCAAGTGTTGCTATAGCAACAGTTGCTCAGGCTTACGTCTACTTTTCTGGGAAGCCGCAACTTGCTCACATTCTGCTCACACACTGTCTCCAGTTGTCAGCTTTTTACAGAAAGCTGCATAAACTTAAAATAAAAAACTTGGTTTGCATGCTTTTAAACTCAGTCTGCCTTATTTTAACCTCTGTCTACATGTCCTTAGTACCATTAACACTGCTCGGTCACGCTACATTACTGGTCAAAATTATACCATGTGGGGTTGCTTTACATAAAGCTGGGTAAATTTAAAATAAAGACACACTTTACATACTTTCTGAATTAGAATGACTTATTTTACAGCTCTGTCCCCACCTACTTTACCGTCCTTATACACTGCTCAGTCACACTACATTTACAAGGCGAAAAGTGAAAGTGATTATGCGTACACAGATCAAAAGTGAGCATCAACCAGATAATTCTTTTAAATGAATTTTTTTCTGTAACAGTCATGGCAGAATCAACCAGATAACTATCACATTTAACTCAAACTTATCACAATTATGTCCAGATCAACCAGATCGCCTACTGTAAATGAAACACTTATTTGTGCCACAGAGGAACTACTTTTGTTCCTCCACCCCAATATTTGTGGCCATTTTATAAGACAGATAACCCACTACAGGGTATGCAGTCTTGCGTTGATATACACACGCTTGGGTGGTTGAACACACTTGGCCTGTGGCCTCATGCATAAGGGTGTAGCTATTGATACTCCAAGGCACGCCATGGCATACCAAGTTTAGTAGCAGGGGTAGCAAACAAGCTGGCCAGCACTGCTCTGCCCTCTCTAGTCCATTGCATTTAAATTTTTTTGTTTGGCTTTGCAGGCTTTTTCTTTTCTCTTTCAACTTTGTTTTGGGGAGGGCTGGCACAGTGGACCAGGGACTTTGAAGCTGAAGGTCTCAATTAGGTCCACATGGTCCACCTGCATAGTGATTGGCTGCAGCATCTGGTAGGGATGTGGCAAGTCTGGGGTTGATGAGTTTAAATGCCCCAGCAAAGTTAGAGGCCATACTATTAGTTAAGTTGTACTGGGAGCAAGAGAAGCAGTAAAAGAACTGAGGAACAGCAGATGGAAGAACAGACTCAGAGCCAGCTAAAAGAATGAAGACTTCATGTGGAGGGCAGTGGAGTGAATCTGCCTACCTGTGGGGAGAGAGAAGAAATGTCTGCCTTAGTCTTGGACTCATGGTGCAGTCAGTGGCATTTACCAGTGGGCAGTGAGCACCACACTAGCAGCACAGACAGATAGCAGGTCTAATGTGGGAATCATCTGATTAGAGCCAGAAACCTTGGACTCGAGTCTTGGGGGGCAGGCACCTAACAACAGTGGGGGAGGGGTAGCAGTGTGGCAGGTTGGTGTACAAATCTGAAATGCCTGGCTACACCCCCTGCTCATGCATCGCAACACACACCAAGGTGTGCTTATATCAGAGCATGACTGCACACCCTGTAATGGGTAATAGATAATTACATACATATAGTCACTGCAAAAAACGTTAATGCACTAGTTAGATTTTAGTCAACAAAAGTACAGAAATGTGGCTGTAGGGTTTCCAACCCAACACCTCATCCCCACCCAGCAGGCAGCAACAGGAGAAATCACTGCAGTTTGCCCTCCTGAAGCTCCACAAATCAGGTGTGGGGTGTGCCTCAAGGTTGTCAGCCCTAACACTCACATCATTCCATCATTAAAGAAGCTGAGATGTGTGAAGTACATGAGAATTCAGAAAATCTAGTCTTTTACTCCATACGTCTTAACAATCAGATCCCTGATAGTGCCTAACATTTCACCCTCTGTGGGCTTCCTGAGGGGCTGGAATCTAAGAACAAATACAGAAATACCATATTTAAAAGCAAACATATCTTATGCATTTATTCACAATCAGTACTGTCTCTTTAAATATTCCTGGCATCTGATATTAACAAATGCAGTGTTCTCTACTGCCTCAAAATACATTTTAACCTCTCAATCCAAATAATACATTATACATTAGTATGCAGCTTCACACTGGAAACTTCAATTACTGGTTAATCACTAAAAATGTACTTTTAGAATTAAACTCATGATGCCTCACTGTGGCTGATAGGGCTCTCATCTAGAAACTTCATTACGCTGCTAAAAGTTCACGCATTGAATATAATTTTTCTTACATGAGATTTATGTTAAAACCCAACCTCTTAAAGCTTCTAATATTCAGTTAATGGTACAAGTTTCAAACATTTCTTCCCTTTAACTAGTGAATGCATTAAATCTACAGCATGAATTTTCAACATAAAGATTCATTGTTATTTGCGCTGTTTTGCAACCTACCTGTATTATTGGAAATTTCAGTCTCAGACCAGGTATCGTATGTAAACTTTAAAATATTATGCTTGTTATAAAAAGGAAATAATGTCACAAATGGCGACTTCAGTATAAAAAAGGATTAGAGCTCAATGGTAAATTGCAAACAGTTCCTACCTTTACCTATCTAAGGTAGGAATTGTTTGCAACTTATACGTTGAGCTCACAATCTTGATTTTTATATATACAAGAAGTCACCTATGTGACATTATTTATCATGTTTTTGAGAACTTTCAGCAGCATAATGAAGTATTAGATGGAGCCCTGTCAGGCTATAGCGGCATAAAGAAACAAGACTGCAGCCATTGTAAGAGAATGCAGTACAAAAAGTTGTTATATCTAGGTGGAACTGTAAACTGTGAATTTTCTTTGTCAAGGTATGCTGATTATAAGATTCCTATGTATATTTGTTTAGAACAGGACACAAAATTGAAAGCATTTAAACTGTTAGACTTAAAGACAACCACATTATATTCAGGTATGGGTGCTTTTAATTTAATTCTAAAACTACATTTTAGTGCTTAACCAGTAACTGAAGTGCCCAAATGTGAAGCTGCATACTGTATGTAATATATTATCTAGACTGAGAGGTTGAAAGTGTATTTTGAGACTTTTAGAAGGAAAACTGCATTTGTTAATATCAGATGCTGGGAATATTTAAAGAGACAGTACTGACTGTGATTAAATGCATCAGCTATGTTTCCTTTTAAATATGATTTTTAGGTATTTAATCTTAGATCCAGTCCCTGAGGAAGCCCATGGAGGGTGAAACATTGGGTACTATCAGAGGATCTGATTGTTAAGACATATGCATAATAATCGGGAAGCCACATGATGCAGGTGATCTAGAAGCAGCAGGGTCCAGAGCTCCTAACTTTCTCCTCACATCTTTGCTTCCCAAAGCCTACAAACAATGCGCTTTCTCAGAAATCTGTACAGTATTAGTGAGAGCCTACCTTCAGCATTTGTTTTATATCTAAATTGCTTCACTATCAGAGTTTAATTCTGTGATGGGTGCTGATATGAAGCAGGCCCCAGTAAAGCACGTCACCACCTTCGCCTGAGAAAATGCCCCCAAAATCTAAAAGCTCAAGGGCGTCAGCCCGGCAAAAGTGGAGCTACAATGGCCCAGCTGATTCCTCTAACTGAAGACTGTTTTCTCCATGAATTACTGCCATTCCGTGAAACACTCGCCAATATCTCCTCCGAGCGAAATCATCCAGGGAGACATGGCTGATCTCAAATGAAGGGTTGGAGACACGGCGGCCACTCTGCTTCCCTTGAACATTGGTGTGATAAAATAGACCAAGAAATAATCTAGCTCTGCCAACAAGTACAGAAGCTTCAGTTAAACACAAAAGACCTCGAGGGAGAAGCAAACAGAACAACATCAAATCGTAGGGCTGCAAGAAACAGAAGAAGGCCCAAACACCATGGCTTTTGTTCATAAATTCCTCCAGAAGGTAGTGGGTCCTTCCCCACTTAACACTACTTATCAAATTGAAAGGGCCCACTGGTCTCTTAGGGCAGAGCTACCACTGGGAGCACCCTCTATGCCCATCATACTTAAATTCCTGTGCTTTCTAGAGAAACAACATGTGTTAACAAAGGTACGGGAACTGCAAGCTGTTATGTGGGAAGGCACTAAAATTATAATCATGCAGGACTTGCCCTGTGAAACCGACAAAGCAGCACAGTGTTTCACCCACAGTGTGCAAAACTGGTTGCAGCGGGTATTCCTTTAAAATGTTGTACCTGGCCAAGCTCCAAGTGTCCCTGTTGGGTACCTGGCTTTTGTTTGACTCACCCATAGAGGCAGATGCTGAATTAAAACAAGTTGCCAGACCTCTTCAAAGCAGGCTGAATTTTTTACCGATTTGAGCTGGTTCTGTTCTGTTAGAGGCTAGTCCTCTCATTTTAGTTACTCTTTTAGTCTCTTATGTGTTTTTACCTGCATTGGGAGCCTTGATCCACTGAGATGAAGGGAATTGCAGTGGGGGAGGAGGCTGGTGTCGGCCTGGTCATTCCAGGGCCTCAGCGTTGGAAGCAGATGTCAACAGCGCTGGATGCATCGAGAGGAACTTAAAGTGGGCGTGATGGTTGGAGGAATTGTTCTTTTTTGCCATGGACCAGATTTGGGTCTGATACTCTTACTCTCCCTGGTCACTTCCTCTCTCTGAATTAAAGAGGCACCAGGACCATGGACATTCACAAGTACTTTTTTTCTCGTTTTTTTTTTTTTTAGGACTTTGCTCAAACCTGGATTTTTAACATTAAGAGGATGCTAGTGATGTTTTGTTGTACCTTGCCTCATAGCACTGGGGTTGGCGTAGGTCATCTATCGTGGACCTTCTATTTAGTAGAGCTGCATGAGGCCCATGCACAGGTGAATCCCCGGGTGTAACAGTTTACATTTTTGGAAGCCCATATGCAAAAGGAATTGGGTGATTAATCTATCCTAGTTGTGGGTGGCTGGTACTGTCTTCATGACTTGTTCTGGAGAATAAGTCTTGCTAGAAATGTTCTCATAGGGATACCACCCACTAGGCAGGGTCCTGTGAGGCAATGCGGTCTTGGCTGATCACTAATAATTCTAAATCGGAGCTATGGTTAGGCTCCACTATCTGACTGGCAGGTGTTTTGGCCATATTACATCTGATTGAGGCTACCTACCCTGACTTAGCAAGTGGGGGAGGCTCAGGATCTAGCAGGCTCAAGATAATGCCGCATTGCATACCAATTTCAGGGGGATGGTCCTTACTGCTTCTTCGAGTGTGGTCCTGTGGATAGTTATTCTCCAGTTTTCTGGTTCAGAGACAGGTCCTTGTTCACATTGTTACAACCGATTTCTAGTGTACACCTCAGAAGAAGTGTGTTTAGGTGCTGCAATGGGTTGGGTTCTCCTATCACTGACATTAACTAAATGGTCTGTATGCCTGATTTCAAAGGGGACCAGTGTACTTAGTTGCTGGGGTGTGGGGAAGGAGGGAGGATGGGGATCTCGCCATCAGGCAAATTTTGTCTGAGCTTTTTGGCTTTCAGTCTCAAGAGGCACAAACTCAAATGTGTGTGGTTGATTCTAAATTGTTCACCTTTATGAGAAGCTATAGGGGTTGGGGGTAGGGGAGGAAGGTTTTCCTCAGGTTCATTCCAGGTTTACCTCTTTTGCTTTCTGCATTCAGGGTGGGGGAGGGAGGGTGGGATGGAGTGTGCGTTGGGGTTCACTTGGACTATTTCAGTCCAGTTCTCCATGCTATTCTGAACACTGTTAATGGTGTGTAATGTAGTTAAATTTATTACATGGAACATTCTGGGAGTACGGGACCCACTAAGAGATACCAAGTCCTGAAGCATGGTGCATTGCTCAGGGCTGGTATTATTTTCTTGCAAGAAATGCATCTATTAGAAAAGAGGCCATCTGGCTCCACCAGCAGGGGATCTCACAAGTTTTGCTTCAGGGACTCTTCCTCAAGCAGAGGTTTAGCTGTCCTAGTCATGGGTAATATCGCCTTTCAAGCTGCCTCTACCACTGTGGACCCTGGAGGTAGATTTATCCTGATCAAAGCGCTCTTCTGCACTGAGGTGGTATTGGGGTGTGTATATCGGCTCGGGTGGAGTGATCCTCTATTCCTCATGGACCTTGCCTATAAGCTCACATCTCTATTGCCCACCTTCCTAATTTTGGGAGGGACTGGAATATACCACCGTGCAGGATATGGACAGATCTTTCCTGCCTTTAAAACCTCCTTCCTGCCACAAACAGTCCTAGGTGATTTTATTGACCTGTTAGGTCTGTGTGACCCATGGCATTCTCAACCCCTCCCAGTGTCTGTACTCCTTTTACTCTAATGTCCACCAATCCTGGTCCAGACTCGATTACATACTAATCAGTCTTCCCTCTTAGAAACATAGAAACATAGAATTTGACGGCAGATAAGGACTGCTTGGCCCACCTAGTCTGCCCATTTCCCTACCTAATGGATAAGCTGCAGATCTTAGTTAACCAACAGCCTATTTCATCCTACCCCCACTAGAATTGCCTTATGTCTGTCCCATGCATTCTTGAATTCCCCACTGTTTTTGACTTCACAACCTCCTCAGGCAGGCTGTTCCATGTATCCACAGCCCTCTCTGCGTAGAAATACTTCCTCACATTACTCTGAGCCGTCCCTCTATCTTCAAATTGTGCCCCTTGTTTTTGCACATCTCTTTTCTGAAAGATGCTACCCTCTTGGACTTTGTTGATTGCCTTGAGGTATTTGAGTTTCTATAATGTCCCCTCTCCCTCCTTTCCTCTAGGCTATACATCTTTAGTTCCTTTAGTCTTTCTTCATATGTCTCCTGATGCAGACCCTGCATCATTTTGGTTGCCCTCCTCTTGACAACCTCCACCCTGTCTGTGTCCTAAAGGTGTATGCCATGCAGGGATGGAACCAATGGTCCTATCTGACCACTCGGTGGCCTGGTTATCTCTCACTCCAGAACTGGACATCCAGAGAGACATGGCATGGAAGCTGAATACTCAGCTTCTAAAAGACAGAACACATTGTTACCAAGATGCAAACCCTTATACAGTCCTTCATAGATCTCAACAGAGGCTCCATAGGTAGGGAAGATCTTGAATGGTGTGCACTCAAATACTATCTTAGAGGTGAATTTATTAAAATAACCTCAAGAAGGAAGAGACAGAGATGCTGAGCCTTATCCCTTCTAACACAGATCAGGTCAGCTGAACCTGCATTTTCCTCATCTACCTCGATTTGATACCTTAGACCAACTGTTCTTCTTAAGGAACAAATATGCTGATTTGCTGAGGGAAAAAGCAGAATATGCCATCTTAAAACATGTTCCAAGTATCTTGAACAGGAGAAAATCCAACAGACTGCTGGCCCTTCAGCTGCATAAGCTAGAGGGCTCGGCTCATCCCCTCTATTCTCACCCCGGACAGCTCCATGAAGACCTCCCCGGGACATTGCCCAGGTATTTGAAAATTTTACCGTAATCTTTATGGGAAACATCCTTCCCCCTGACTTCACAGGAAATAGAGGCTACCTAGACACTCTCATTCTCCCTTGTCTTCTCGACCATCACTGGATCTCCTCTCCTCTCCATCTCTCTTCAGGAGGTGGACAATCCCATCAAGATCTACCTCAGGATAAGGCACATGGGTCAGATGGCTTTTCTTCTAATTTTACAAGACCTTCTCCAAAGAACTCTCTCCCTCGTTACTCCAGACTATATATCTACATGCTCAGCACTGACATCCTTGGCCCCTCCGATTACTAGAAGCAACTATTGTCCTCTGGCTTAAAACTGATAAATCACATTCCAACCCTGCTAGCTATCATCCAATATCTCTTCTAAATTATGATATTAAGATCTTAACCAAGATTCTCTCTTCCCGTATTAGTAAGGTCTGGACATGTTCTCATAAGCCACAACAGGTGGGATTTGTCCCAGGAGATCATCCACGGATCACCTCGGAAGCTGTAACATATTTTTCAAGCGCCCAATCTTCCCAATCTCCCATGGCACTGATTTCATTAGATGCTGAGAAGACCTTTGATAGAGTGGAATGGGGTTCCTTTGGCAGACCCTAAGGAAGATGGGCTTCCCTCTTTTCATCCAATGGATTCAAACCATATATTCCTGTCCCTCTGCCAAGATCTATTGTAATGGTGTCTTCGCCTCATTTCTTCTTTTTACAGGTACGAGGCAGGGCTGACCACTTCACCCTTCCTCTTTAATCTATATCTGAAGCCCCTCTTGAGACATATCAAATGTCACCCCAGATACAGGGTATCCTGGTGTATGACTCTAGCCTGACTCTTTCAGCGTATGCCGATGACATGCTCCTTCATCTAGCACATCCTGCAATCTCCCTTGAACAGGCACTTAATGTAATATCTCAATTTAGTCAATTCTCCAACTACAAATTGAATGTCAATAAAACTGAGATCTTCCCCTTAACCACTATACTAACAAAGCTGACTTTCACCCATTTGGCATGAGCTGGTCACCACATTATATTCGATATTTGGGTATACTCCTCACTTCTGATTCCTCTCTCACCAAGAAGCTAAACTTAGATGAACTGATGGCCAATATTCAACAGGATCTTCAGAGGTGGCATCTCTCCCAATATCTATATGGGGTAGAATCAATATAATTAAAATGAATGTTCTTCCCAGACTTTTCTATCCCTGAATATGTTGGATCTCTGGCTTCCTTCTTTCTTTCTTTCTTTCTTTCTTTCTTTCTTTCTTTCTTTCTTTCTTTCTTTCTTTCTTTCTTTCTGCATGTGCACTCCTTATATCTAATTTCATCTGGACTCATAAACACCCCAGACACTCCTTTCTCAAGTTGAGTCTTCCCAAGGATTATGGGGTCTCCATCTTCCCAACTTCCTTGTATATTATTGGCAAGTCACATCTCTAAATGTGGAAGATGGTTCTCTCACCCCAAGGAGAATATACCCCTATATGGCTGCAATTAGAAAATCACATCCTAAGGTTGCACCACTTATCTGTTCCAAAAATATTTTTTTCCATGGAAATCATTCCCAATCCCGATTAGTAATTCAGTGATTGGCACCTCACTCAAGGTTTTCTCCCAGTTCTGTTCATCTCATAAATTTTCTCCTCAAAGAGACTTTGGCCAACCCATTGTCTTAAATCCTAACATTAAGATTGGGAGCATCCTCCTCCCTTCTGACTGGTTACCCCAACTTATGGAAGCCACAGTGGCTGATATGTATTCTCCAGTTGCTCTCCTCTCCTGATATTCTCTCAAAATATGGCTAGAACCAAGTGCACATCTTCAAATTTTTCCAACTCCGGACCTTTTGGGCCAATCATTTAGCATCGCCCCAAGCCTCTCCTATTAACGCCCATACTTGAACAGCTCATTGAACTAGCTTTCAGGCCACATGCTGTGTCAGTCTTGTACACTTGCCTCCTGGTTAAGGGCCATCCTGAACCCTTACAGGGCTCTAAGGTCTGGAGTTCTCTGTTACCAGCTATACCCCTTAATTGGCCACAGATTTGGAAAGACCTTTACATCTACAATTCACAGGACAGGTTCAGACGCACTCCATTTATATCCTGAATGATATGTACTATACCCCAGTTAGTCTGTCCAAAATGGTCTGCCTTCCTGCACCACTTGTTCCAGGTGCGTAAATTCAGAGGGAATATCCTACATATATTTTGGTATTGTGAAAAGGTCTCCCATTATGGCAGTTAGTTCAAGCCAAGATGGATACCCTGCTTAAACTGGATGGCCTCTTTGTGGTAGAAAATTTGCATTCTAGGGTGTTATACCAATACAGAGGTCAAAGAAAGAAGATTCCACATGGCCTTAATCTCAATGGTTGTTAAGAGATAGGTGCTCAAGCATTGATGGATATTGCCATATTATACAATGAATGGCTGAATGAGCTTTCCATGTGCTTCAGGATGAAGCGTTTGATTGCTAGCTCCAGGAACAGACTCACGCTTTGACAAAAAATGGGGCAAATTATATGCATTATATTTGTATTAATTGTAGGATGGTTTCTGTACTCTCAAGCAATCAACTCTCAGTACATTAAGATGTACATTATGTATTTAATAAGGGCACATTCCAGGGGTGGGTTGGGGTGGGAGGCAGGGGGAGTTAAGTAGTGGTAGTCTTTGTTAGTCATGGTTCTTCCTTGATAAAGTTACTATGTATGTAAACTTTATTACAAAATCAATAAAGAAGCTGAATTAAAAAAAAAAAGACATATGCAATGAAAGACCAGATTTTCTGAACACATTTTGGAATTTGGCAAATCTTTATAATTTTGCACTTTAAGTGATTCTGTTACCAGCCCCACATAACTTTGATATATCATTTGAAGGGAGCCACCTGCTTTGGACTTGTTGTAATGTCAGTGTCCACAGCAAAGAAGAAAACTCTCCTTTTTTCCCTGCAAAAATAAAATGCTCCTCACTGATCTGACCCCCACCCCAACCTCCGTCTCAGCTGCCACCACCCCACACTTTCCATACCATCCACACACTTACTCACCTTAACATGTCCCATGGTGAAGATCCAGTCTCTGATCAAGACACTTGCTGCTGAACTGCTGACTGCAATATGAAAACGAAAGTAAGTGTGGTTCAATGTATTTCAATGGGATTTTGAATGTTGATGCATAACTTTGTCATTTTGCATATTTTGACCCAAAATTTTCAACATGGCCTTTTGGGATCATCCCATGACCACTAGTGGTGGAATTATGCCAATCAGACCTGAAAGGCAAGTTTACAGTGTCTTTGCAAAATCACATTTTGGGCAGGATTTGAAAAGTTCACCACCCTTGTTCATGAGGTGGGGACATAAGAAGCTGTGCTGAAAATGTTGGGTCACAGTATGTCAAATTGGAAAGTTGTGAGCATATGTTGAAATCTGTATGCATTTCGCGGCGTAACTTTGGTAATGTTAATATTTTGACTGCAAATTTTCAGTATAGACATGTTTACACACCACCTCATGAACATGACTGCTATCATTTTCAAATCCTAGTGAAAGTGTGTTTTCTTATCTATGGTGCAGAATGACATTTTGATGGTGCAGCAATGTTTCAGCAGGATTTAAAATTTTCACCTACTGGGTTCATGAGGTGGGGTAATAAGAAGGCTATGCTGAAAATTTGGTGGAAATATGGTAAATGCCCAGGTTATACGTGAACATTGAAGTATTTTGACATTCAATCATAACTTCACTAATTTTCAATATTTTGACTCCACACTTTCAACGTAGCCTTTTTCCACACCACCTCATATGCCTGACATGTACTGTTTCATTTTTTTAAATCCTGGATGAGATGTGTTTTTGTACTTTTGTGCAAGATGACATTTCAAGCAATAAGTGGTACATGTTTTTTTTTTTTTGTGTACTTTCCCATTTGCAAATTATACTACATAGCACTAGAGGGCTACAACAGCTGTCTCTTCTGTTGAAGAGGAAACACTTTATATTTATTTTATTTTTTATTTAGTTTTGTTGACCCGTAAGTGCATTAGACAAATCCTGCCTATTTTCAGGCACAACCCAGGAGGAGGATACAGATGAATGCCAACTGACCCTGAACCAGATGAAAGTGTTGGTGGTATTTTTAGTGAATGAGGGAAATTTGGCTAGGACACTGGGAAAGTCCCTACTCATTGGTGAGGGGCCTTGGCTACTGGCTGCAGAGTGGCCAGTGTGCAGGAGCCTTTGGAGGAGATGGACGTCGAGAGTGCAGGAGAGCAGGCCTCCTCTCCTGTGCTTGCAGCTTCTGGGGGTGGATGAGGAATGTGCTGTGGCTGCTGTCGCTGCAGCGATGGTAATTGAGGCTGACATGCTGATTGTTGGGGCTCTTGCCGGGCAGCAAGGGAGCAGCTTGTTCTCAGGAAGAAAATGGTAAACATTCTGATTACTAAAGCACTCCGCTTTAGTACAGGAAATGCTGTTGTTGGACGAGAGCTTGCAGCTCTCCCTCAGGCATCATTGGGGTCCTTAGTGTTGGGTCCGCAGTCACCTAAGCCCCTGCTGATGCAGAAGGTTCTGCGCCATTTCCTGTCACTTCCGTATAGTCGGAGGTTTGTTTCTGGCTGGCAGTCTTCCGAGTGCTCCCTCGTGTGCCCACAGCCCCCGTTTGTTTCTTTGGATCCCCTCGGTGCAATCAGGAAAACAGAGGCTTGGACATGGCAAAATATGAGGTAAGCCTCTCAGAGGTCGGCCTGAGACATCAGGCCCTTTGAATTTGGCTACGGATGTGTTTCACTTTTCTACTTCAAAAACACCTGGCTGGAGTAAATGAAGGGGGACTTTGGCCCCTGTTGGGCATTCATCTGTTGTGGGACTTCCTAATGAATCCAGGGATTGTAGCCAGGGGCTTCCTGGTCCCCAGAGAAGGCTTTGAAGAATGCTGGTTGGGAACAGGGAGATGGGGTACTTGGACACCAAACTCCCAGGATCCCACTTATTTGGCAATGCTGCAAAGGTAGCAGCATCTGTGGCCACTGACACTGAATTGAGCTCCAACGATCCCCGGGTGCTGTTTCTGGTTGTGGCCTGGCAGAGGTAGTGTTTCAGGTGTACAAACTGCAGTTTTACAGACTCTTAATGACTTGGGGATGTTTCCATTGTTTCAGGTTCTACTGTTGTTGATCACTTATCTACTCCGCATAAAGTAGCTCTTTCTCCTGTTCCTTCCACTAATGTACCCCCTGAGCCGAGGTTCCTCTCAGGATGGGGCTGGCCCTTTGTTGCTAGATTCTGTGGAAGATGATCCTGTTCAGCCAGTTGGTTTTAAACTAGCTGATTTATTTACTGCTAAGGAGAACCAGCACCTAGTAATGCTGTCCAGTTGTTATATAAGGGAGGGCTAGTGGAACCCCTAATAGGGTTTATGTGGCTAAACTTTACTTAAGGGCTCTATGAAGTTTTTTCTCCAAGATCTTTGCCCTTATTAGTTTGGGTAATCATAATTATGACATCAGTTTAAACAAGTTTCCAGCTTGATAGGTTTTGGGCACAGTATGCGGCCTGTCAAGTTTCACCCACTTGGTCCCCTTCAAGCTATGCACTTGACTAAGCTCACTGTCAGGAACATAACTATTATGTTTAAAATGAAGGGGTCAATGTGGAGGATATTTTATTTTGGTTAAAACAACGGTGAGGTGCTCAACAAACCTACCCCACATTGGATAGTGAGCAAATCTGGGATGGAGGGTGGAGAGTTTGAGTGAAGTTGTATTCTACTAATGCTGGGCCTAGTCATTTACCCAGTTTTTTATCTGGGAAAGATAAAGATCTAATTTTTATGTGGGGCTGCCTAAATCTTGTTTTAAATGTGGTTCCTTGTTCACTTTAGTTCTGCCTGTGATACTGTAAAATGTAGTCATTGTTTTGAATTTGGACATAGTTCCAGTGCATGTTTGAATCTTTTCAAATGTAACCTCTGTGAGCATACGGGACATGCCTATGGCGCTGACCCTGGCGTGCATAATAGGGAGGATTGCCCTTCACACAAAGGTTTGATTACTATGGCACAGCAAACTCAAGCTAAACTTGTTGCTGCCAGGGATTTGAAAGTCAGTTTGATTTCCTCTGCACTTGAGTGGTTAGTCAGGGGTCTGAGGTGGTTGTTGTCCAGGACAATCTGGTCGGCTCTCCATCTCTGTTGCAGCCTCAGCCTTCTGTTATAGATCCACTCCCTGTCCCTGTGGTTCATGTCCTGGAAGAGGAACCAGCTGTGGTTGATAGTGAAATGCACCCCTCAGCAGTCTGCTTCTAGCCTAGAGACTTCGGTTTTGTACAAATCCCTCATAAGTGGGCTAGGAAAGGTTTGGCTGTTGCTGGTTGGGGTAAGGAGGCAGGAGTCCGTACTTGGCAGTATGGTAATAAATTTGCAGTATTGGCTACAGACCTGTCCAACAGGGACTTGGGGGACACAGATACTCTCTATATGATCTAATATGGACACTGAGGGAGGCGGGAGCTGGATCCTATTGCTAAATGGACCCACAAAGTCGAGGAGTAAATCACCCATAGGTACTTAGATGGCTTCTTTATCAGTCTGCTCTTTAAATGTAAACAGTATCAAAGGTCATAGAAAGCTTGGGGAGTGCTATTGACTATGCAGGATTTCAGGTGTGATATTGTCTGTCTAGTGGATACTAGATTAAAATCACATCAAGAACTGCAACAGGCTTCCGGCATGGACCTTTGGTCCTTCATTTTGGTAATCAGGCACTGACAAATGTGATGGTATTGGGATTTTATTTTCTAACCCTAATTTACATGTTTCAGGTTGGTAGATATACAACCAGGTAGAGCATTGTTATTGGCTTTTACTTACTCCTTAGAGATTTCAGATAATTGTTGTTTATGCCCCAGACCAAAGCACAGCGGGTGTCCTTTTCCATTTGGTGAGGCCCTTTTGCATTCCTCCAGGTTACTCTTGTGGGTGGGTGATTTTAATTGTGGTTTACACTAGGGATAGGGGTTGCAAACCCCTAAATTATTTTGTGATCTATTGCTTTAAAGGAAGTTATCACCACGGCCCAACTAGTGGATGCTTACAGGTTTTGTCATGAGTCAGGTGGGTTTACCTTTTTTAAGGGCATTTGTAACATGTATTGATTTTGTGTTCTTATCTAAAGTTTTGAAGATTCTTCTTGACAGACGGTGGGTGTGGAATTTTCAGACCATGCTGCCTCAGGGTGTCTTTTTCTTGGGACAATGCTCCATGATGTAGAAAACAGATGGCGGCTTAATGACTCCTCTTGGAGGATCCTAACATTCTGAAATTGTGAAGTGGGAATGCGCTGTTAGGCTCTTGGTAGCTGACCCCTATGAGGATGCTTGTGAGTGGTGGGAAGATTCTAAATTGAGATGGAGGCAGGTCTTTCAGGGAAGGCTGCTGCGAATCAGACTGCTCAATACTTACAGTATTTGGCATTGTGGCAGCAGTTGCAACATTTGATCTTCTATCTGATGCTACGAAGGATGATTATAGTGATCAAATTGCTGGGGTTTGTGCTAAATGAAAACCTTGCAATATGATCGGGCTAGTTCTTTGGGACATTAGGCTAGATTTGGGATTCGGTAACCAAAGGGGTTGACTTTTAAGGCCTGTAAAGGACGAGTGAGTCTAAATTTATTCGGACTTTACGGTCCCCTCCGTGAATTGGTTACAGCTCCAGAGGCTTTGGTAAATGTTGTGGAACACCATGTTCTTACCATGTTAGGTAGCATCCCGGTTTGTGAGTCTGTGGATTCCTTTTGACTCCTGCATCTCCTCCGCCTCTCCTGAGGAGCAGGGTATGTTATCTGCAGATATTGTAGCTTCTGAAGTGGCTCAGGCCATAGAAAGTTAAAATTTGAACTCAGCACCAGGATCAGATGGCCTTACTAACCATTTTATAAAACCTTTATGGAGGACCTGGTTCTGGCCTTAACTTTGTTGTTTAATGAAATGGTATCTACAGTCTCTTTACAAAGTCTATGAAGGAGCCATTTTGGTCTTGATTTTCAAAAGGGGATGTGGCTGATTTGAATAATTGGAGACCACCGAGTTTACTGAATGTGATTATAAAATCCTGGCCAAGATTTTATTAGCTAGATTACTCAAAATTTCTGATCTTATAAGACCAGCTTCAGACTTGTGGCATTCCTGGTAGATGCCAGCATAATATTTTGGTTTTGTTGAGGGAATTATTTGCCCTTGGTGAGAGGGGGACAGTTACCGGTGGGTCTTGGGTTTGGACCAGGAGAAGGCCTTTGATAGGGTCTCCCAGGGTTTCCTATTCTCAGTGTTGCGGTCTTTGGGATTCCTGTTAGGTTTCTTCATTGGCTTAGGGCTTTATATGCTGGAGCCACAATCATTCCTAATGTGAATGGCTGGTTGGGGAAACCTGATGATTGTACATGGGGTCCAGCAGGGGTGCCTCTTAAGTCCTATTCTATACAATTTTTGTATAGATATTTTGATTAGGGTGATTTTTCTTTGTCCTTAAATTTTGGGGCTGGGGGTCCTCCTTCTGATCCCATCAAAATTTTGGCTTATGCTGATGATTTGGTTTTAACTGTGGACATCCATACTGAGGAAGGGGGGTGGTACAGGTTCTCCGGACCTATTCCTCAGTTTCTGGATCTTGTATTAATTTTGGGAAAGTGTTGGGGTTCCTATTGGTCACCTCATTCTTCCTCCTGCTGGTACCTATGTGGGGATTACGATTTCTATAGCTCCTTTCAAATGTTTAGGTATTTTTTTACGACTGGAGATATGCACTCTCATAACTGGCAGGTTGCCTTTAGGAGGGCTTGAAGGTCTCATTTCTGGGTGGAAACAGTATCAGATTGGTAAAAAAAAGAGGGTTGTTTTGCTTAAAACTCTGGTGATTCCTATTTTTGTATCTTTGTTATGTGTTTCCCACCCATGGCCATTTTACCAGACTACATGTTTTTTTCCAAGGTTTTGGGGTCCCATCTAAACCCAGTGAAGTGTAGTGTGACCTATAGACCATTAAGTGAGGGTGGGATGGCATGATTTACCCAGTCACTTTTTTTTATAGTTTGTTTTTAGCTATAATTTTGGGAAAGCTTTGAAGCTGGGGAGGTGGTTTGGAAACCATTTTGATGCTGTGGTTGTTCCCTGTCGTCCAAACTGGGATTCTGGAAAGAAGGGTTGGGTGTCTCAATTTCAGGATGTTCCTCCATATGGGAAGGAAGCTCTTAAGGTGGCATTGTCCTGGGGTTTTTCCCAAGGGATTTTTGTGTCCTGTCTCGTCATATGCTCTATGACAGGGTTTGGAGGAGGGAGGATCAGGAGGAGGTGGCTTTCCTTCTGTTCCCAGGTCATTTTGATTGGATCCTCCAGCAACTCAGTAATCCGCGTTACCCTCTTATGTTTGGGATATGGTATGGTTGGGTAATTATGGCAGGCTAAGTGTCAAGGGTAATCATAAGCATAAAGCATTGGATGCTTGATATTGCTCCAGGGATCTTTGTCAGGGTATTCTAGAAACCCAACAGCATTTATTTTTAGAATGCCTTTTGCCCTTGCTTTTTGGACTTTGTTAGCAGATCTGTGGTCCAAACCTTTAGTGCAACATTTATCTTATGAACAGATTATGTTTTGTACACATGTTGCTTTATGTCAAAATATCATGCTGACACTCTGTATATTGTTTTGGCTTTGATTCGATATTATCTATGGCAGGCCAGATGCATGTTGGTTTTGCATCAGAAAATGATTCCTTTACAAGAAATAATTGATAATATTAGAACTGCTGTAAGTTTAGTTAAATTGCATGATTTTAGGTTCTGGCAGGACCACAATTTCTCCGCTTATGGCGCAATTGCGTTCTTTGGTCTATTGATTGATTGTCAATATTTTATTTCGATTATTTTTGTTATGTTTTCTTTGTTTTGTTTCTTGATGTTCTTCCTTTAGTTTCCAGTGTATAGGATATTGTTTCTTTTGTAATGAAGTCCAAACTAAGAAAATTGCAAAACATCACCACCAGGTATTGGCATTCTCATCATAAATCAACTTTTTGGAAGCCATCAAAGCCAAAAGTAAGGTCAGTAAATCTGTTATACAAGCACAGAGTTGTGGAGTGCTGCATTAAATCCACATTTCGGTCTGACTTGTTCTTAAAGGATGTACTTGTCTTTGAGGTCTATTCACAACCATTTTGGAGAACAAAGGCTAGATACTAACAAAGGATTTTACATCCTGCATGTGCCCCAAGCCAATGTTCATGCTTCAGGAATTTATCACATTCTGGGTCTTTGAGCTACAATAACAGTTTTCTGGTCCCCGGTAGTTCACCATTTCCTGTGAATCTGATTACTTTTCATTAATCACGTGGCACCTCTGAGAACATGGCTTTATATATTGTGCTCTGCAATATCATGGGCAAACAGACCAGCAAGGCCAAGAGAACTAGATGCCCTACAACAAAACTAATCTGCAAAATGATTAAAGCATACCTTCTAGGATACTACTTATGCTACTTCTGATATCTGGAATGTCATCCTAACCTGGGCCCACCGCCAAGCACCTCATGCCACAAAAAGGTGGGAGGGGTCCTCACATTAGCCTCAATCAATGCCGGCAGCCTCCTTAACAAACTTGACATCTTGCGAACCTGGGTCCAGCAACATAGCCCTGATGTACTCTCTGTTGTCGAAACATGGCTTAACCCAAGATACCAGACGCTGCAGTCACCATCCCTGGATACTCTATATTCAGGCAGGACAGGGTTTCCAAATGAGGTGGAGGCTGTGTTATCTACCTGAGGAATTCCTATCTGGGTCAAGTCTTCCTGCTCTCAAACTCTAAACCACCCTCGCAGGTTCTCGCTATTAAAGTTCCACTCAGGGTGCAACAAGGAGCTCACCATTGCCTCTGTGTACCTACCCCTAAAGATCAGCCCAATGGATTTATGAGCATATTGGAAAGCCTACAGGATTACACCATAACTCTGAACTCATAGTACTAGGCTACTTCAACATAAATTGGCTATCACTGGAGGCCAGAAACTACAAGGATGCTGTCACATCACAGAACCTCACCCAGCTTGTTACCACCCCACCAGATGCAACTATAGGACAGGGCACACACACTTCTGGACTAGATCCTTACTAATCACCCTGAATGAATCTCAAAGTCTTAGTGCTCCCTGATGGGATCAGTGACCACTCATCGTCATCACGTGCACTGTACAAACAAATTCATTAAGCCCCTCCTAAAATAATCCACACCAGAGTTTTAAAGCAGGGGTACTTGAGCTATTAAAGACACACCTAAACCACTAGACTGGACACCAATCGACTCTGCCATTGATGTAAACCAAGTCTTAGACCTTTTCATCAGCCACTTCACTGCGCCTGCAATATCTTTGCACCTCTCAAAAGCTGAAGGTCAGGGGCAGAGCTAACCTTGATAACCCCTGATCTAATCACTTTACTCAAACATAGGATCATCTCTGGCACTGTGCCCATGCAACATCCAAACCTGTGGATATTCATAAGTATAAAGCTGCCAGAAATGAGTGCATGGAAGTTAGGAGTGCCAAAAGCAAATACTTCAAGGAAGCTCTCCAACTCCTGGGGTGATGGAAACAAATTTTGAATAACTTGAAAGACCTTGCAGGCAAGGACCTTAATAACCACCCACCATGCTCAGCATAAATGGAACACCAACATCTGACCTGTACACAATCACCAACACCTTTAACAATGCGTTCTCCAATTTGATATTGTCCTCCTTCTAATTTCTTTGATGCCCCCTCTGGTAGTAACCTCTCCTGCAACTACTATCTCCTACACCCTGCCCCACAATTCTGCTTCAAGGAGATCCCAGTGCATGAAGTCAGAACCTATATTCAGAAGGCTATTCACAACGCAGGCTACAGCGGTGACTCCCTTGACCTGAAGTTGTTAACACTTGTCCTTGAAGAAGTCCTTGAACCCCTGACAAAGGTCCTCAATCTATCACTAATGATGTCCCAGTTCCCATCTCGCTGGAAACAGTCACCATCACACCAGTACACAAAAGTGGAGACAAATCACTGCACTCCAACTACAGACCTATCTCCATCCTCACTCCATTGTCTCAAGGTCCTGGAGTGCATCACCAGACCAACTAGTCAAGTACCTGGAAAAATACAACATCCAGTGTCCTGAGCAGCGTGCTTTCCAAAAAGGGCACAGTACCACCACTGCACTATTAGAATTCTAGGCTTCATCCATACTATGCTCGATCAAGGAAACTGTGTAGGGCAGTATTCATCAGCCTTACGAAAGCCTTTGATACTGTGAACCACCCACTCCTACTCAAGCAATTATCAAACATTGGACCTCCAATGAAGTGCTGCTCTGGTTTTCAAGCTACCTTGGGAGAGGGTCCAGCAGGTTAGGATTGCCAGTGTCACCTCGGAAGAAAAGCCAGTCCTTTCAGGGTCCCACAGGGGTCCATCCTGGGGCCACTACTCTTCAGCTTCTTCCTCAATGACCTTCCCAGTGTCTGCCACCAGAAAATACTGTTTCACGCCGATGACACAGTCATGTTCACCAACCACCAAAACGCAGAGCTCCTTGAGACAAATTACAGCTTGAATTCATACAAGATCAAAGAATGGTTCAAGTCACACAAAACGGTCATGAACTACAGCAAAACAAAGGTTATAACCTTCTACAATGCCAGTAGCAAATACAAATCCTGTGACCTCACCAACCTAAACCAAACAGGGACCTACTTGAACATGTTCCTGATTTTAAATACCTAGGTGTCACATTGATAGCTCACTCTCTTACCATCGGCACATAGATTCTGTCGCCAAAGCCACCAATATCCATATAGGCCAGCTGTACAGACACAAACACTGCATGACTCCTTGACAGTCTCTGGTTGGCTATCAACAGCTCTGTCACCTCCACCATCGATTATGGGCTAGCAATTTATGGCTCTGCCTCCACCTCTGCCCTCCGCAGAATTACAGTTGCACTCAACAAAGCATGCAGGCTGCTAACTGGAGCTGACCAACTTACACACACTTGTGACCTGTACACTCAGGCAGGATGGCTTCTCTCATCCGCCGATACAGTATCAAACCTGCCTCTTAGCCAAAAAGTCCTCCTCGGGTCATGCCCCGGCATTGAAAAGCTCCTCATTGACCACCACAGCATCCAGCAAACTAGAAGTTCACAACAACTAACTTTCCTTGTCCCCAGATGTCAGACTACCATGGCCAGAAGGCCTTGCCCACAGAGCACCACAGTGGTACAATACCTCAACAAAGAAACTCTTACTGCTGCTGATCTTGGCTCTTTAAGAGACAACTCCACTTCATCTCATTTCAACTAGTCATTGTGACTGCCTCACCTAATCAGGGGCCCACCACTCACTGCTCTCCACTTCAGTCTTGACAGCTACCTCTCCCGCCTTGCCCCTTCTACCTGCCTACCCCTTGCCCTCCCTTTCCTCCCCGAGCATTTCCTGACTTTATCCTCCTCCTCCCTCTCCTTTAGAGCTCTTACCCTCACCTCTACCCACGACAATGGCCTTCCTGCCTGCATACCCCTTCCTCTCACCTGCAGTGCTTATTTCTAAGATTGCCCTTGGCTGGTATGTCATGCTACCTAACATTTGGTATATTTTGAATTACTGGAATTTCCTAAGCCTCAGTCTCTTACTTCTTTTTATTGTGTAACTATGTATTATTATGTTGACCTTTGTATGTATGTATACCCCATTCCTTCGACGTGGAACCTTTGTAAACGAGCAGAGTTCCTGCTCAAAGGTATTTGTAATCCTAGATTTCAATAAAATAAAATAAAAAAAACTTTTTCAATAAAATTCCCTACTCTTTTGATAATTGCCATGGGATCTTTAACATCCACGGAACTACCACCAATCAGGCAGAATTGGACCTCGGGTTAAACGCCCTCATCTGAAAGACTGCACTCAGAAGTGCAGCACTCTCCTCATGCTGCACTACAGTGTCAGTACTGGGATATTAACTCAGTGCCAAATGGAACTGAACCCACAGCCCTCTGATCTCCCGGCCTCAGAGGCGGTGTGCAACCTACTGAGCTCCTTCCTGTTCTGCTCCAGTGGACCTGGGATACCTCTGTTTCTGAGGACCATCCCTGGGGCTTTTCCTGCCTGTTTCTCAGGCCAAACCTTGCTCATCCACTAAGGCTGCAATATTGAATGCCTGCTCCCACTCAGAGGTGTAACCAGGAATTTCTGAGCTGCACACCAAGTGGAGTCACCACTACCACCCTGCCTTTAGGGTGAGCTCCCTCCCCACCGTCCATGCCCTCTCAGATGCTAGCATCATTTTCTGTGTTGTATGCCAGCACACCACCATCCCACCACCAACAGGTGTCAGACTAACAGACTGGCTTTTGGTTTACAATACTGCATTGTGACAAGCCTCTGTACCAGATTGGCCAAGTTACAATGTTGCATTGGAGACAAGCCTCTGTACCACATCAAGGTAGCCAGTCCCACAGAGGTCCATTCACACTAGCCAGCCACCAGACTAGCTTTTAGTTACATGTTATGCTTGGACAAGCCTCTGTACTACATCAAGGTAGCCAGTCCCACAGAGGTCCATTCACACTAGTGTCTTAATCTTACACTATCCACTCACACAGAAGGCCCACATCCATGCTTCCACACCAGCCACTCAAAAGTCCCAAGTCCGGAACCCAAAAGGTTCAGTACCATTACCAGTTTAGATGTAAGCAAGATCCAAATACTCACCCAGTCCACTCAACATGCATACCAAATTCAACTGCTGAAAACATACCCACAGTAAAGCAGAGTTACGCCCACTGCAGATAAGTACTTACCCCACAGCAGAGTCCATCCACATTACAAAGAGGGTTGTGGTAAGCTAGATGGTGCTTTGGCTGGTGTTCTGATATTTGTTCAGTTACATTAACTGAAACCATCAATACCAAAAAGCCCCTATGCCAGGCACAGCATTGTGTATGTACCTGCTCAGGTTCCAAACTGACTATGCAAAATCAAAGACAGTTGCAGAGCTTACAACCACAGTCATGCACTGCAGCCCACTCACACCCAAAGTATCCAAAATCCACCACTGCAAGTTGCCACATACCTACAGCAGCATTACAAGTACAATGTGTAACAGCTGAGCTCACAGCCACACATTCATGCACTTCTGCCCACTCACACCCAAAGTACTGAACCCACCACTGCAAGTGGCCACCTACCCACAGCAGTGTTACAAGTACAATATGTGACAGCTGAGCTCACAGCCACACATTCATGCACTTCTGCCCACTCACACCCAAAGTATCCAAAACCACCACTGCAAGTGGCCACATACCCACAGCAGTGTTCCATTACATGAACGCTACACAATTTGTCAGGTAACTGTAACACTGCACTCACTGTTATATGGAGGATCTGGGTAAGCTAGTTGATGCACTGGTTTTGTTACCTTAACCAAAGCTTTCACACCAACAGCCCAATAGCCCCTATACCATGCAGTAAGTGTTCAAAGTTATCCTATTGGCTTATTTGAGAAGTCTCTGCCTGGCATGGGTCAAAGTCTTTGAGCACCTGTTCCATATCAATTTCCATGTCTCTGTGTAAATGTAAAAGAGTGAGTCCTGTCAGGCATTGTTCCCCATGCTATTTCTGAGCCAGGTCTTCAGCCTCCTCAAGGTAATGAAGGATCTCTCTGCACTTACCATGCTGACTGGCATCATTGCCAAGACTGATAAAACAGTATTAAGATTTGGGTAGAGATCTGCATTCACATCCTGTAATGTCATGAGAATGGTTTCTGGAAGGTCTGCCAGAGGAACATCGACCAATTTTTCTTTCCATCTTTCCAGCTCCACCTGAACTCATTGCCTCCACAGGAGCTTTCTGAGAGTTGCAGCACTTGTCTCCTGTATACTGTTAACAGTTAATCCTGGGCCCTCTAAGTAAAATCAAGCCATAATTGGTATGCTACAAACAAATGCTAATAGCACAAAAACATAAATGCTAGACACAAAGTATGAGTGGCAAAATTACTCAGCATAAAATTACCTTTCCAACAGTGGTATGCAAGGAATAGCAGGTAATTTAGTTTTATTTCTGTGCTGGTTGAAACAGCAAAACAAAATATTTTTCCACTAAAATGCACCATAAACCTTTTTTGTTGGGAAATATGTAACATATCAACACCAAATTAAGCATCCAGATATTAGTTGTAATTTTAATAATTTGTTTGTAAAACAAACAGCTATTTCTGTAGTATTATTTTCCCCATTTGAGTCAAGGTGTATTGGTGAGGTTTGAGGGACAAATCTGAGCCATACACACCAAACCATAAACAAATGCATATAACTCCTAAAGTATACATGACACACATAACGTATCAGTGGCAAAGTTGTTCCACACAAAATTGCCTTTCTAACGGTTCTATGCAATCAACTGTACTCAATTTGGTTTTGTTTTATACTGGCTAAGATACCCAGAATGTGTGTTTTCTTCAAAGCGCTTAGGTAGTTCTAGATTGACAAAATATCATAAACAAATATGAATAACTCCTAAAGTGAACATTATACACACAAAGTGTCAGTGGCAAGGTTGTTCAGCACAAAATTACCTTTCTAATGGTACTGTGCAGTCAATTCTAATCAATTCTGGCTGGCAAGTAATATTAAAATATGTGAGTGACTTCTCCAGATGTTTCTAGGGCACACAGGAAGTCTGTAGGTGACTTCTGTAGGCATTCTGGGACACACTGTAGTTAGATTTGCTGACACCTACAGACGTTTCTAGGAGGCAATGAGTAAAGCTCCTCCAGGCTGCCCAGGTCAGTCTTGTAGGCACTGTACACTGCTGCTATTTTGTCCTCCTGTAGCAAATGCATTTTGCGTTGTAGAAGATACTGCCAAGGAACCATGGCTGCACGCTATAAATTTATCCTACAATTCTGAAATGACATGGTCTAGGAAAGGAATGAAAATGTTGACTCTGAAGTAGTCTTGAGGGCTTGCAGCACTGATGTTGCTTCTCTGAATTTGCCTACCACATGTGCGAGTACCTCCTCCTGAATCAATGTAGCCTCTGCTACAGTCAGGATACTCTGATACAGTTCTGCACAGTGGCTTTTGGACCTGTCCCGCATTTCTTCAATACTTGCACAAGGTTGGAGGCCTCTTGTGTTACTTGTAGGAGGTCAGTGTTGACACGCTGCAGATATAGATATAGAGGTTTCATTCGGGACAAAACAATCAACTGAATGAAGAGTCACGAGGAAGTCAAATCACTGGATGCACAGCAGCAATCTATTTGCTTCATTGTCAAACTCTGCAATTTTGTCAAGCTTGCTTGCTACTACCAAAATGTTGCTTTTAACCTTATTAGAGAATCTGCCTGACTCATCCACCTGGTGTTTCCAGCTGCAGGAACAGTGTACGTCCAATCTGCTGGCTCATCATTGTAGTCGGATGGCAAGTTGTTGAATTCTTCTAGTTCTGCCTGAAAGATGTTACTGCGCTTGTGGGATGACTTGAGTGTCAAGATAATCTTTTTGTGGTATCTAACAGATTGGACACTTGTTGCAAGGAACATGAATCGCATTAGCTGTGTTGAGGCCATGAGCCTTACAAACTAGTATACACTGCTTTGGGGACAACCGCTGTGATGTGTGCTTGCACACCATTGAATTTCCCACTCGTATTTACTACCCTTGTTGTACCCTTGTTCACGCATTAGTTTTGTGTTGATAACCCAAGCCTTTAAATGCCTAAAGAATAGTTCTGCTAAATCATGGCCAGTTATATCCATACCTTTAGTGAACTCGATGAAATCTTCACAGAGTTCAATTGTGCCTGAAAGGTCCCGATGTACATAGTGAACCGATAAAGAAATCTGCTCTTTGGTCGACACATCTGTTGTTCCATCCAGTATCAAGCTGAACCATTTTCCCTCCATTACATTGTTTAGTATTTTTGCTGTATTTGCTGACCCATCAATTGAATTAGTTTGTTCTGAATTTGTGGGGATGTGTACAGTGCATTCCTTGGAGCCACTTGTAGGTGTTCTTGCAGACTGGAATCCATTTCTGCGGTATATTGCAACAAACCATGGAAATTTCCAGTATCATCATACTTACCGAAACAACGTTGTGTCTCCACAATGAGAGAATGATCTTGACAATTCTGCATAGAAAGTGAAGAGTATTCTCTGTCACTTATTATTGCGCTCCAGCAGAAGTAGGCTCTTCAAAACTGGGCTTTGGAGAATCAGCAGAGGAGTCTCTGTTGGGGTGGGCAGCAGCAGTGCTTAGAAGGCTGCATGGCCAGGAAGGGCTCCCAGTCAGGGGCTCTTCAAATCTTGGCTTCAGAGAGTCGACAGAGGAGTCTCTGTTGGGAAGGCTGTGGCAGTGCTTAGAAAGCAACATAACATGGAGAGGTGCCCAGTCAGGGGCTCTTCAAATCTGGGCTTCAGACAGTCATTCAAGGAGTCTCTGTTGGGGTGGGAGATTGGAAGTGCTCAGAAAGCACTGATGCCAGGACAGGCATCTGGTCAGGGCCTCTTCAAATCTGGGCATCGGAGAGTCAGCAGAGGACCCTCTCTTGGGGTGGGCAGTGGCAGTGCTCAGAAATCTGCACAGCCAGGAGAGGTGTTCAGTGAAGGACTCTTCAAATATGGGCTTCAAAGAGTCGTCTGAAGTGTCTCAGTTGGAGCTGGCGGTGGCAGTGCTCAGAAAGCCACACACCACCAGGAGAGGTGCCCGGTCAGGGCTCTTAAAATCTGGGCTTCAGACAGTCAGCTGAGAAGTCTCTGTTGTGGTGGTCAGCATCAGAGTTCAGAAACCTGCATCACCAGGAGAGCCCAGTCAGGGGCTCTTCAAATCTTGGCTTCAGAGAATCAGCAGAGGAGTCTCTGTTGGGGCAGGCTGTGGCAGTGCTTAGAAAGCAACATCACATGGAGGCACCCAGTCAGGGGCTCTTCAAATCTGGGCTTCAGAGGAGTCAGACAGGACTCTCTGTTGAGGTGGGAGGTGGAAGTGCTCAGATAGCCGCAATGCCAGGACAGGCGTCCAGTCATCAGCTCTTCAAATCTGGGCTTTGGAGATTCAACCAAGGAGTCTCTGTTAGGGCAGGTGGCAGCAATGCTTAGAAAGCCATGCAGTCAGGAAAAGTGCCCGATCAGGGGTTCCTCAAACCTGGGCTTTGGTGAGTCGGCCGAGGGTCTCTTTTAGGGGTGGGCAAGCGGCAATGCTCGAAATCCGCACCTGGGAGAGGCCGCAGTCAGGGGCTCTTAAAATCTGGGCTTCAGAGAGTTCGAGCTGAGGAGTCTCTATTGGGGCAGGCGGCAGTTCTCAGAAAGTCACACCACCAGGAGAGGTACCAGTCAAGAGCTCTTCAAATCTGAGCTTTGGAGATTCAGCCAAGGAGTCTCTGTTGGGGCAGGTGGCAGCAGTGCTTGGAATGCTGCACAGAAAGGAGAGGTGCCCGATCAGGGATTTTCAAATCTGGGTTTCAGAGAGCCCACCAAGGAGTCTCTGCTGGAGTGGGCAGTGGCAGTTCTCATAAATCTGCACCACCAGGAGGCGCCAGTCAGGATCTCTTAAAATCTGGGCTTTAGAGAGTCATCCGAGGAGTCTCTGTTGGGGCGGGTGATTGCAGTGCTCAGAAAGCTGCACAGCCAGGAGGCGCATCCAGTCAGGAGCTCTTAAAATCTGGGCTTCAGAGAATCAGGCGAGAGTCTCCGTTGGGGCAGGCTTCGGCAGTGCTCGAAGCTGCATCACCAGGAGAGGCACCCATCAGGGGCTCTTCAAATCTGGGCTTCAGAAAGTCAGTCAAGGAGTCTCTGGTGGAGTCTGTGGCAGCAGGGCTCAGGAAGCCGCATCACCAGGGAGGCGCCCGGTCAGGGCTCTTCAAATTTGGGCTTTGAAGAGTCAGCCGATGAGTCTCTGTTGGGGTGGGTGGTTGCAGTATTGCAAAAACCCCACTGCCAGGAGAGGTGCCCAGTCAGGAGCTCTTCAAACTGGGCTTCAGAGAATTAAACTGAAGAGTCTCTGATGGGGTGAGGCGGCGGCAGTGTTCGAAGAAAGTCACTCCACCAGAGAGGCACCCAGTCAGGGCTCTTCAAATCTGGGCTGAGAGAGTCAGCTCTTGAGTCTCTATAGGGGCAGGTGGAGGCAGTGCTCAGAAAGCCGCATCACCAGGAGAGGTGCCTGGTCAGGGGCTCTTCAAATCTGGGTTCAGTGAGAGTCAAGAGTCTTTGGTCTAGTCTGTGGGCAGCAGTGCTTAGGAAGCATCACCAGAGAGGTGCCCAGTCAGGAGCATTTCAAATCTGGGCTTCAGAGAGTCAACAGAGGAGTCTCTGTTGGAGCAGGCAGTGCCAGTGCTTAGAAAGCTGCGTAACCGGGAGAGGTGCCCAGTCAGGGGTTCTTCAAACCTGGGCTTTGGAGAGTCAGCCAAGGAGTCTCTGTTGGGGCAGGCTGTGGCAATGCTCAAAATCTGCACTTCCAGGAAAGGGCCCAGTCATGGAGCTCTTAAAATCTGGGCTTAGGAGTCGGCTGAGGAGTCTCTGTTGGGGCGGTGGCAGCAGTGCTCAGAAGCTGCACCGCCAGGAGAAGCACCTGGTCAGGTGCTCCTAAAATCTGGGCTTTGGATAGTCAGCTTAGAAGTCTCCATTGGGGTGGGTGGTGACAGTGCTCGAAGCTGCATCACCAGGAGAGGTGCCCCATCGGGGAGCTCAAATCTGGGCTTTGAATAGTGGCAGAGTAGTCTGTGTTGGGGCAGGTGGTGGCAGTGCTCAGAAAGCCACCACCAGGAAGGTGCTCAGTCAGGGGCTCTTCAAATCTGTGCTTCAGTTGGCTGAGGTTTCTGTTGGGTCGGGAGGTGGCAGTGTACAGAAAGCCACATCACCAGGAGAATCGCCTGGTCAGGGGAACTTCAAATCTGTGCTTTGGAGAGTCAGCCGAGGAGTCTCTGTTGGGGTGGGTGGTTGCCGTGCTAAGAAGCTGCACCACCAGCAGAGGCACCCAGTCAGTGCCTCTTCAAATTTGGCTTGAGAGGCGTCCGAGAAGTCTCTGTTGGGGCAGGCAGCAGCAGTGCTAGAAAACTGCACCATCAGGAGGCACGCAGTCAGGGGCTCTTCAAATCTGGGCTTCAGACAGTCAGCCAAGGAGTCTCAGTTTGGGCGGGTGGTGGAAGTGCTCAAAGCCACACCACCAGGAGGCACCCAGTCAGGGCTCTTCAAATCTGGGCTTCAGAGAGTCAGCCGAGAAGTCTCTGTTGGCAGTCAGCGTCAGGCTCAGAAACCCGCATCACTGGAGAGGCGCCTAGTCAGGGGCTCTTCAAATCTGGGCATCAGAGAGTCGGCAGAGGAGTCTGTGTGTGGCAGGCTGTGGCAGTGCTTAGAAGGCCACATCACCAGGAGAAGAGCCGGTCAGGAGGCTCTTGAAATCTGGGCATCAGAGAGTCAGCCAAGGAGTCTCAGTTTGGGCGGGTGGTGGAACTGCTCAGAAAGCATCGCATGCCAGGACAGGCTTCTGGTCAGGGGGTCTTCAGATCTGGGCTCGAGATTTGGCCAAGGAGTCTTGTTGAGGCAGGTGGTGGCAGTGCTCAGAAACCCACATCACCAGGAGAGGCACCCAGTCAGGGGCTCTTCAAATCTGGGCTTGGAGAGTCAACTGAGAAGTATCCATGAGGTGGATGGTGGCCTTGCTCTGAAAGCTACATCACCAGGAGAGGTGCCCAGTCAGAGGTCTTCAAATCTGGGCTTCAGACAGTCAGACAAAGTGTTTCTGTTGGGTCAGAAGGTGGCAGTGTTCAGAAAGCGCATCACCAGGAGAGGCACCCGATCAGGGGCCCTTGCAAATCTGTGCTTTGGAGAGTCAGCCGAGGGTGTCTGTTGGGGTGAGTGGTTGTAGTGGTCAGAAAGCTGCACCGCTAGGAGATGTACCTGATCAGGGACTCTTCAAATCTGGGCTTTGGAGAGTTGGACGAGGAGTCTCTGTTGGGGTGGGCAGTGGCAATTACAGAAAACCCCACCACCAGGAGGCACCCAGTCAGGAGCTCTTTAAATCTGGGCTGAGAGTCAGTCAAGGAGTCTCTGTTGCGGCAGGTGGCGGCAGTGCTCAGAAAGCCACACCACCAAGAGAAGCACCCGGTCAGGAGCTCTTCAAATCTGGGCTTCAGAGAGTCGGCCAAGGAGTCTCTGTTGGGGCAGGCTTCGGCAGTGCTCAGAAAGATGCATCATTAGGAGAGGTGCCCGATCAGGGTTCTTCAAATCTGGGCTTCAGAGCGTCAGTCAAAGAGTCTCTGGTGGAGACTCACGACACAGTGCTGAGCCGCATCACCAAGGATGCGCCCAGTCGGGATCTCTTCAAATCAAGGCTTTGGAGGTGGGTCGTGGAGTCTTCAATGTGGTGGGCAGTGGCAGTGTGCAGAAAACCCTCCACTAGGAGAGAGCCCAGTCAGGGCACTTCAAATCTGGGCATAGGAGAGTCAGCAGAGGAGTCTCTATTGGGGTGGGCAGCAGCAGTTCTCAGAAAGCTGCACAGCCAGGAGAGGCACCTGGTCAGGAGCTCTTCAAAACAGGGCTTCAGAGAGTTAGGCAAAGAGTCTCTTTTGGGGCAGGCGTGGCAGTGCTTAGAAAGTCATGGCCAGGGAGGTGCCCGTGAGGGTCTCAAAGCTGGGCTCGGAGATTCAGCCGAGAGTCCTTTGCTGAGGTGGGCAGCGGCAATGCTGAGAAATCTGCACCACCAGGAGAGTGCCTGGTCAGGGCCTTTTCAAATCTGGGCTTCAGAGAGTCATCCAAGGAGTCTCTGTTGGGAGGGCAGTGGCAGTGCTCAGAATGCTGCATAGCCAGGAGAGGCGCCCCTGAGGGCTCTTCAAATCTGGGCATTGGAGAGTGAGCAGAGGAATCTCTGTTGGGGAGGGAGTGCTCAGAAAACTGCACAGCCAGGGAGGCACCCAGTGAGGGCCTTCAAATCTGGGCCTCAGAGAGTCATACAAGGAGTCTCTTGGGGTGGCAGCAGTGCTCAGAAATCCAAACCACCAGGAGAGGCATCCAGTCAGGGGTCTTGAAATCTGGGCATCAGAGTGTCAGCCAAGGAGTCTCAGTTTGGGCGGGTGGTGGAAGTGGTCAGAAAGCCGCAATGCCAGGAAAGGCATCTGGTCAGGAGTCTTCAAATCTAGGCTTGGAGATTCGGCCAAAGAGTCTCTGTTGAGGTGGGTGGTGGCAGTGCTCAGAAACCTGCATCACCAGGAGAGGCGCAGTCAGGGGCCCTTCAAATCTGTGCTTTGGAGAGTCAGCCGAGGGTGTCTGTTGGGGTGGTGGTGGCAGTGCTCTGAAAGTTGCATCGCCAGGAGAGGTACCCGGTCAGGGGCTCTTCAAATCTGGGCTTCAGACTGTGGGATGAGGGGTTTCTGTTGGGTCAGAAGGTGGCAGTGTTCAGAAAGCGCATCACCAGTAGGGACACCCAAGTCAGGGGCCCTTCAAAGCTGTGCTTTGGAGAGTCAGCCGAGGTGTCTGTTGGGGTGAGTGGTTGTAGTGGTCAGAAAGCCACACCATTAGAAGAGGTGTCTGATCAGGGACTCTTCAAATCTGGGCTTTGGAGAGTCGGCTGAGGAGACTTTGCTGTGGTGGGCACTGGCAGTGCGTGAAACCTCCTCCACCAGGAGAGGAGCCAGGTCAGGGCACTTCAAATCTGGGCTTAGGAGAGTCAGCAGAGGAGTCTCTACTGGGGTGGTCAGCAGCAGTTCTCAGAAAGTTGCACAGCCAGGAGAGGTGCCGGTCAAGGTCTCTTTAAATCTGGACTTCAGAGAGTCAGCCAAGGAGTCTCTGTTGGGCAGGCTTAGCAGTGCTTAGAAAGCTGCATCATTAGAAGAGGTGCCCGATCAGGGCTCTTCAAATCTGGAGCTTCAGACAGTCAGTCAAGGAGTCTCTGGTGGAGTCTGCGGCTGCAGTGCTTATGAGCCCACGTTACCAGGAGGCACCTGGTCAGGTATGCTTCAAATCTAGGCTTTGGAGAGTTGGCTGAGGAGTCTTCATTGTGGTGGGTGTAGTGCAGGTGTAGAAAAGCCCTCTGCTGGGAGAAGCTCCAGTCAGGGCACTTCAAATCTGGGATTGGGGAGAGTCAGCAGAGGAGTCTCTATTGAGGTGGCGCAGCAGTTCTCAGAAAGCTGCACAGCCAGGAGAGGCACCTGATCAGGGCCCTTCAAATCTCTGTGCTTTGAAGAGTCAGCGAGGAGTGTCTGTTGGGGTGAGTGGTTGAGTGAGAAAGCCACACCACTAGGAGAGGTGCTTGATCAGGACCTTCAAATCTAGGCTTTGGAGAGTTGTAATGAGGAGTTTCTGTTGGGGTGGGCAGTGGCAGTTTACAGAAAACCCCACCACCAGGAGAGCACCCAGTCAGGAGCTCTTTAAATCTGGGCTTCAAAGAGTTAGTCAAGGAGTCTCTGTTGTGGCAGGTGGTGGCAGTGCTGAAAGCCACACCACCAGGAGAAGCACCGGTCAGGAGCTCTTCAAATCTGGGCTTCAGAGAGTCGGCCAAGGAGTCTCTGTTGGGGCAGGCTTTGGCAGTGCTCAAGCTGCATCATTAGGCGCTATCAGGGTTCTTCAAATCTGGGCTTCAGAAGTCAGTCAAGGAGTCTCTGGTGGAGACTGCGGCTACAGTGCTGACCGCATCCTCAGGATGCACCCAGTCAGGATCTCTTCAAATCAAGGCTTTGGAGAGTCGGACATGGAGTCTTCATTGTGGTGGGCAGCGGCAGTGTGAGAAAACCCTCCACTGGGAGAGCAGCCCAGTCAGGGCACTTCAAATCTGGGCATAGGAGAGTCAGCAGAGGGTCTCTATTGGGGTGGGCAGAAGCAGTTCTCGAAGCTGCACAGCCAGGAGAGGAGTGCCTCATCAGGGCTCTTCAAAACAGGGCTTGAGAGAGCCAAAGAGTCTCTTTTGGGGCAGGCAGTGGCTTTAGAAAGCCGCTGGCCAGGGAGGTGCCCGATGAGGGGTTCTTCAAAGTTGGGCTTCAGAGATTCAGCCAGGAGTCCTTGCTGAGGTGGGCAGCGGCAATGCTGAGAAATCTGCACCACCAGGAGAGGTGCCTGGTCAGGGGCCTCTTCAAATCTGGGCATCGGCGAGTCAGCAGAGGAATCTCTGTTGGGGTGGGCAGTGCAGAGCTCAGAAAGCTGCACAGCCAGGAGAGGTGCCCAATGAGGGCTCTTCAAATCTGGGCTTCAGAGAGTCATACAAGGAGTCTCTCTTGGGTGGGCAGCGGCAGTGCTCAGAAATCCAAACCACCAGGAGAGGTGTCCGGTCAGGGGTCTTGAAATCTGGGCATCAGAGTGCCAGCCAAGGAGTCTCCATTTGGGCAGGTGGTGGAAGTGGTCAGAAAGCTGCAATGCCAGGAAAGGCGTCTGGTCAGGGAGTCTTCAAATCTAGGCTTCAGAGATCTCGCCAAAGAGTTTCTGAGGTCGGGTGGTGGCAGTGCCTGAAAGTTGCATCACCAGGAGAGGCGCCCAGTCAGGGCCCTTCAAATCTGTGCTTTGGAGAGTCAGCCAGGAGTGTCTGTTGGGGTGGGTGGTGGCAGTGCTCTGAAAGTTGCATAGTCTGGAGAGGTGCCCAGTCAGGGGCTCTTCAAATCTGGCCTTCAGACTGTCGGATGAGGGTTTCTGTTGGGTCAGAAGGTGGCAGTGTTCTGAAAGCCGCATCACTAGTAAGGACACCCGGTCAGGGGCCCTTCAAAGCTGTGCTTTGGAGAGTCAGCTGAGGAGTGTCTGTTGGGGTGAGTGGTTGTAGTGGTCAGAAAGCCGCACCACTAGAAGAGGTGCCTGATCAGGGCTCTTCAAACATGGGCTTCAGAAAGTCAGTCAAGGAGTCTCTGATGGAGTCTACGGCTGCAGTGCTTTACGCCACGTCACCAGGAGGCACCCAGTCAGGAGTACTTCAAATCTGGTCTTTGGGTGTCGCCAAGGAGACTTTGTTGTGGTGGGGCACTCTTTAAAAGGGTGAAAACCCCTCCGCCAGGGAGAGGAGCCAGGTCAGGGCACTTCAAATCTGGGCTTAGGAGAGCCAAGCAGAGGAGTCTCTACTGGGGTGGTCAGCAGCAGTTCTCAGAAAGTTGCACAGCCAGGAGAAGTGCCGGGTCAAGGGCTCTTAAATCTGGGCTTCAGAGAGTCAGCCGAGGAGTCTCTGTTGGGGGCAGGCTTTGGCAGTGCTTAGAAAGTTGCATCAATTAGAGGCCCAATCGGGGCTCTTCAAATCTGGGCTTCAGAAAGTCAGTCAAGGAGTCTCTGGTGGAGTCTGTGGCTGCAGTGCTTATAGGCCTGGCGTCTAAGAGGCACCGGTCGGAGTACTTCAAATCTGGGCTTTGGAGAGTTGGCTGAGGAGTCTTCATTGTGGTGGGTGGTGGCGGTGTGCAGAAAAGCCCTCTGCTAGGAGAGAAGCCCAGTCAGGGCACTTCAAATCTGGGATTAGGAGAGTCAGCAGAGGAGTCTCTATTGAGGTGGGCAGCAGTTCTCAGAAAGCTGCACAGCCAGGAGAGGCAGCTGGTCAGGGACTCTTCAAATCTGGGCTTCAGAGAGTCAGCCAGAGTCTCTGTTCGGGCAGACTGTGGCAGTGCTTAGAAAGCAACATCACATGGAGAGGTGCCCAGACAGGGGCTCTTCAAATCTGGGCTTCAGAGAGTCCAGCCAAGGAGTCTCTGTTGGGCGAGAGGTGGAAGTGCTCAGAAAGCCGCATCACCAGGGACAGCCGTCTCGATCATCAGCTCTTCAAATCTGGGCCTGGAGATTCAACCAAGGAGTTTCTGTTGGGGCAGGTGGCGTCAGTGTAGAAAGCCATGCAGTCAGGAAAAGTGCCCAATCAGGGGTTCTTCAAACCTGAGCTTGGTGATTCAGTCAAGGAGTCTCTTTTGGGGTGGCAGCGGCAATGCTCCAGAAAGCCGCACCACCAGGAGAGCACCCAGTCAGGGCTCTTAAAATCTGGGCTTCGGAGAGTCGGTTGAGGACTCTCTGTTGGGGCGGGCGCAGCAGTGCTCAGAAAGCCACACCACCAGGAGAGACACCTGTCAAGAGCTCTTCAAATCTGGGCTTCAGAGATTCGGCCAAGGAGTCTCTGTCAGGGCAGGTGGCCAGTGCAGGGAATGCTGCTCAGTAAGGAGAGGTGCCCAAGCAGGGATCTTCAAATCTGGACTCTGAGAGTTGGCAGAGATGTCTCTGTTGGGGCAGGCTGTGGCATTGCTTAGAAGGCCACATCACCAGGAGAGGCGCCTGCTCAGAGGCTCTTGAAATATGGGCAACAGAGAGTCAGCCAAGGAGTCTTTGTTGCGTGGTGGTGGAAGTGCTCAGAAAGCCGCACCACCAGGACAGGCATCTGGTCAGGGATCTTCAAATCTGGGCTTTGGAGATCCAGCCAAGGAGTCTCTGTTGAGGTGGGTGGCGGGCAGTCCTCAGAAAGCTGCATCACCAAGAGGCACCCAGTCAGGGGCACTTCATATCAGGGCTCAGAAAGTCAGCCAAAGGAATCTCTGTTGTGGCAGGCAGTGGCACGCACAGAAAACTGCACCACCACGAGAAGCACCTGGTCAGGGCCTCTTCAAATCTGGGCATCGGAGAGTCAGCAGAGGAACCTCTCTTGGGGTGGGTGGTGGCAGTGCTCAGAAAGTCACACACCAGGAGAGGCACCCGGTCAGGGCTCTTCAAGTCTGGGCTTCAGAGAGTCAGCAGAGAAGTCTCTGTTGGAGGCGGTCAGCATCAGGCTCAGAAACCCGCATCACCAGGAGAGGCGCCAGTCAGGGGCTCTTCAGATCTGGGCTCAGAGAGTGGACAGAGGGTCTTTGTTGGGGCAGGTTGTGGCAGTGCTTAGAAGGCCACATCACCAGGAGAGGCACCCGGTCAGAGGCTCTTGAAATCTGGGCATCAGAGGGATCAGCCAAGGAGTCTTTGTTTGGGTGGGTGGTGGAAGTGCTCATAAAGCTGCAATGCCAGACAGGCGCCTGGTCAGGGGGTCTTCAAATCTGGGCTTGGAGATTCTGCCAAGGAGTCTTTGTTGGGGTGGCTGGTGGCAGTGGTCAGAAAGCTGCATCAACAGGAGATTGCCTGGTCAGGGGCTCTTAAAATCTGGGCTGGAGATTCAGCTGAGAAGTCTCCATTGGGGTGGGTGGTGGTAGTGCTCAAAAGCTGCATCACCAGAAGGGTGCCCAGTCAGGGGCTCTTCAAATCTAGGGCTTGAAACAGTCAGAGGAGGAGTTTCTGTTGGGTCAGGATGTGGCAGTGTACAGAAAGTCGCATCACTAGGAGAGCGCCCTGTCAGGGGCTCTTCAAATCTGTGCTTTAGGAGTCAGCCGAGGAGTGTCTGTTGGGGTGGGTGGTTGTAGTGGTCAGAAAGCTGCACCGCCAGAAGAGGTGCCTGATCAGGGCTCTTCTAATCTGGGATTTGGAGAGTTGGCAGAGGAGTCTCTGTTGGGGTGGGCAGTGGCAGTTTACAGAAAACCCCACCACCAGGAGAGGCACCCAGTCAGAAGCTCTTTAAATCTGGACTTCAGAAAGTCAGCCAGGAGTCTCTGTTGCAGAAGGTGGTGGCAGTGCTCAGAAAGCCACACCACCAAGAGGCACCGGTCAGGAGATCTTCAAGTCTGGGCTTCCAGAGAGAGTCAGCTGAGAGATCTGTTGGGGAAGGCCGGCAGTGTTCAAGCTGCATCACCAGGAGGCGCCCGATCAGGGTCTCTTCAAATCTGGGCTTCAGAAAGTCAGTCAAGGAGTCTCTGGTGGAGTCTGGCTGCAGTGCTTAAGCCACATCACCAGGGGGCACCCGTCAAGAGTTCTTCAAATCTGGTCTTTGGAGAGTCGACTGAGGAGACTTTGTTGTGGTGGGCAGTGGCAGTGCACAGAAAACCCCTCCCCAGGAGAGAAGCCAGGTCAGGGCACTTCAAATATGGGCTTAGGAGCGTCAGCAGAGGAGTCTCTATTGTGGTGGGCAGCAGCAGTTCTCAGAAAGTTGCAGCCAGGAGAGGCACCTGGTCAGGGGCTCTTTAAATCTGGGCTCAGAGAGTCAGCCAAAGAGTCTCTGCTGGGGCAGGCGGTGGCAGTGCCTTAGAAAGCCATGGGCCAGGGAGGTGCCCAATGAGGGATCTTCAAACCTGGGCTTCAGAGAGCCGTGGAGTCTCTGCTGGGGTGGGCAGTGGCAATGCTGAGAAATCCGCACCACCAGGAGAGGTGCCTGGTCAGGGTCTCTCCACATCTGGTCATCGGTGAGTCAGCAGAGGAATCACTGTTGGGGTGGGCAGTGGCAGTGCTCAGAAAGCTGCACAACCAGGAGGGTGCCCAATGAGGGGCTCTTCAAATCTGGACTTCAGAGAGTCATGTAAGGGTCTCTGTTGGGTGGGCAGTGGCAGTGCTCGAAGCTGCACAGCCAGGAGAAGTGCCCTGAGGGACTTCAAATCTGGGCATCAGAGAGTCCAGCAGGGAATCTCTGTGGTGGGCAGTGCTCAAGAAAACTGCACAGCCAGGAGAGTCGCCTAGTGAGGGGCTCTTCAAATCTGGGCTTCAGAGAATCATCCAAGGAGTCTCTCTTGGAGTGGCAGCTGCAGTTCCTCAGAAGGTCAAACCACCAGGAGAGGCGTCCGGTCAGGGGTTCTTCAAATCTAGGCTTCAGAGAGTCAGCCAAGGAGTCTCTGTTGGAGTGGGCAGCAGCAGTGCTTAGGAAGCCGTGTCACCAGGAGAAGCACCCAGTCAGGGCTTTTCAAACTGGGCTTCGGAGAATCAGCACAGGAGTCTCTGTTGGGGTGGGCAGCAGTGCTCAGAAGGCTGCACAGCCAGTAGAGGCACCTGGTCAGGGGCTCTTCAAATCTGGGCTTCATGAGGTCAGGCACAAAGAGTCTCTGTTGGGGCAGGCAGTGGCGGTGCTTGGAAAGCCATGAACCAGGGAGATGCCTGATCAGGGGTTCTTTAGTGCTGGGATCTGAGAGTCAGCCAAGGAGTCTCTGCTGGGGTGGGAAGCCGCAATGCTGAGAAATATGCACCACCAGAGAGGTACTGGTCAGGGGCCTCTTCAAATCTGGGCATCGTGAGTCAGCAGAGGAATCTCTGTTGGGGGGCAGTGCAGTGCTCAGAAAGCTGCACAGCCAGGAGAGGTGCCCCATGAGGGCTCTTCAAATCTGGGCTTCAGAGAGTCATCCAAGGAGTTTCTGTTGAGTAGGCAGTGGCAGTGCTCAGAAAGCTGCACAGCCAGGACAGGCACCCTGAGGGGCTCTTCAAATGTGGGCATCGGAGAGTCAGCAGAGAAATATCTGTTGGGGTGGGAAGTGCTCAGAAAGCTGCACAGCCAGGAGAGGCACTCAGTGAGGGACTCTTCAAATCTGGGCTTCAGAGAGTCATCCAAGGAGTCTCTCTTGAGGTGGGCAGTGGCAGTGCTAAAGTCCAAACCACCAGGAGGCGTCCAGTCAGGGCTCTTCAAATCTAGGCTTCAGAGAGTCAGCCAAGGAGTCTTTCTTGGGGTGGGTAGTGGCAGTGCTCAGAAAGCCAAACCACTAGGAGAGGCGTCCGGTCAGGGGCTCTTCAAAACTGGGCTTGGAGGGTCAGCAGGAGTTCTCTGTTGGGGGTGGCCAACGGCAGTGCTCAGAAGGCTGCACAGCAGGCAGAGCTCCCAGTCAGGGTTTTCAAATCTTGGCTTCAGAGACTCGGCAGAGGAGTCTCTGTTGGTGCAGGCTGTGGCAGTGCTGAAAGCAACATCACATGGAGAGGCACCCAGTCAGGGACTCTTCAAATCTGGGCTTCAAAGAGTCAGCCAAGAGTCTCAGTTGGGGGCGAGGCAGCAGTGGTTAGAAAGCAGCGTGTCAGGAAAAGTGCCCAATCAGGGTTCTTCAATCCTGGGCTTTGGTGAGTCAGCTGAGGAGTCTCTTTTGGGGTGGGCAGCGGCAGTGCTCAGAAATCCGCACCACCAGAAGAGGTGCCCAGTCAGGGGCTCCAAAATCTAGGCTTTGGAGAGTTGGGTGAGGGAGTCTCTGTTGGGGCAGGTGGCAGCAGTGCTCAGAAAGCCACACCACCAGGAGGGCACCCAGTCAAGAGCTCTTCAAATCTGGGTTTGGAGATTTGTCAGTAGTCTCTGTTGGGGCAGGTGGTGGCAGTGCTTGGAGCGCTGCAGAGTAAGGAGAGGCGCCCATCAGGGGATCTTCTAATCTGGGCTTCAGAGAGTCCACCGAGAGTCTCTGCTGGGTTCTGCAGCAGCAGTGCTCATAAATCTGCACCACCAGGAGGCGCCCTGTCAGATCTCTTATAATCTGGGCTTCAGAGTCATCTGAGGAGTCTCTGTTGGGGCGGGTGGTTGCAGTGCTCAGAAGCTGCACAGCCAGGAGACGCACCAGGTCAGGAGCTGTTCAAATCTGGGCTTCAGAGAGTCAGGCAGGAGTCTCCATTGGGGCAGGCTTGCAGTGCTCTGAAAGCCGCATCACCAGGAGAGGTGCCTGGCAGGGGCTCTTCAAATCTGGGCTTCAGAAAGTCAGTCAAGGAGTCTCTGGTGAAGTCTGTGGCAGCAGTGCTTAGGAAGCCCGCACCAGGGAGAGTGCCAGTCAGGGACTCTTCAAATCTGGGCTTTGAAGAGTCAGCCAATGAGTCTCTGTTGGGGAAGGCAGTTGCAATGTGCAGAAAACCCCACCACCAGGAGAAGTGCCCAGTCAGGGGCACTTAAAATCTGGGTTTCGTTGAAGTCAGCAGAGGAGTCTCTGTTGGGCAACAGCAGTGCTCAGAAATGCACAGCCAGAAGAGGCACCCAGTCAAGCTCCCTCAAATCTGGGCTTCAGAGTGTGGGTCTAGGAGTCTCTGATGGGGCTGGCGGTGGCAGTGCTCAGAAAGTCACTCCACCAGGAGAGGCACCCGGTCAGGGCTCTTCACATCTGGGCTTCAGAGAGTCGGCTGAGGAGTCTCTATTGGGGAGGCAGAGGCAGTGCTCAGAAAGGCGCATCACCAGAAGAGGTGCCCAGTCCGGGGCTCTTCAAATCTGGGCTTCAGAGAGAGTCAAAGAGTCTCTGGTCTGGTTTCTGGCAGCAGTGCTTATGAAGGCCGCCAGGAGAGGAACCCGGTCAGAAGCATTTCAAATCTGGGCCTGGAGAGACAGCATAGGAGTCTCTGTTGAGGCAGGGCATCAGTGCTTAGAAAGCCATGCAGCAGGGAGAGGTGCCTAGTCAGGGTTCTTCAAACCTGGGCTTTGAAGAGTCAGCCAAGCAGTCTCTGTTGGGGCGGGCTGTGGCAGTGCTCAGAAATTTGCACATCCAGGAGAGGAGCCTAGTCAGGGGCTCTTAAAATCTGGGCTTTGAATAGTCAGAGGAGTCTGTGTTGGGGCAGGTGGTGACAGTGCTCAGAAAGCCACACCACCAGGAGAGGTGCTCTGTCTGGGGCTCTATAAATCTGTGCTTCAGACAGTCGGCCGAGGAGTTTCTGTTGGGTGGGAGGTGGCAGTGTACAGAAAACCCATCACCAGGAGAATCGCCTGGTCAGGGGCACTTCAAATCTGTGCTTGGAGTCAGCCGAGGAGTCTCTGTTGGGTGGGTGGTTGCAGTGCTAAGAAACTGCACCGCTAGTAAAGGAACTCGGTCAGTGGCTCTTCAAATCTGGACTTTGGAAAGTCAGCTGAGGAGTCTCTGTTGGGGCAGGCAGTGGCAGTGCTCAGAAAACGCACCATCAGCAGGAGGCACCCAGTCAGGGCTCTTCAAATCTAGGCTTCAGAAAGTCGACTGAGGAGGTCTCTGTTGGGGCAGGCAGCAGCAGTGCTCAGAAAACTCATCATCAGCAGAGGCACCTAGTCAAGGGCTCTTCAAATCTGGGCTTTAGAAAGTCAGCCAATGGAATCTCTGTTGGGGCAGGCACTGGTAGTGCACAGAAAGTGCTGCACCAGGAGAGGCACCCGGTCAGGGCCTCTTCAAATCTGGGCATCAGAGAGTCAGCCAGAGGACTCCTCTGGGGTGGGCAGCGGCAGTGCTCAGAAACCGCACCATCAGCAGAGGCACCTAGTCAGGGCTCTTCAAACTGGGCTTTAGAAAGTCAGCAATGGAATCTCTGTGTAGCAGGCACTGGCAGGACACAGAAAATTGCTGCACCAGGAGATGGCATGAGGGTCTCTTCAAATCTGGGCTTCAAAGAGTCATCCTAAGAGTCTCTGTTGGAGCTGGTGGTGGAGTGCGCAGAAAGCCACACCACCAGGAGAGGCACCTGGTCAGAGGCTCTTCAAATCTGGGCTTCAGACAGTTAGCGAGAAGTCTCTGTGGTGGTCAGCATCAGAGCTCAGGAAACCAAGAGATCACCAGGAGGCGCCAGTCAGGGGCTCTTCAAATCTGGGCTTAGAGAGTCAGCAGAGGAGTCTCTGTTGTGGCAGACTGTGGCAGTGCTAGAAGGCAACATCACTAGAAGAGGTGCCCGGTCAGAGGCTCTTGAAATCTGAGCATCAGAGTGTCAGCCAAGGAGTCCTCAGTTTGGCTGGTCTGTGGAAGTGCTCAGAAAGCCGCAACGAGAGGACAGGCATCTGGTCAGGGAGTGTTCAAATCTGGGATCTGGAGATCTGCCAAGGAGTCTCTGTTGAGGAGGGTGGTGGCAGTGCTCAGAAACCCACATCACCAGGAGAGCCACCCAGTCAGGGCTCTTCAAATCTGGGCTTGGAGAGTCAGCTGAGAAGTCTCCTTTGGGTGGGTGGTGGCAGTGCTCTGAAAGTTGCATCGCCAGGAGAAGTGCCTGGTCAGGGCTCTTCAAATCTGGGCTTCTGACAGTCGGACGAGGTGTTTCTGTTGGGTCAGAGGTGGCAGTGTTCTGAAAGCTGCACTGCTAGGAGAGGTGCCTGATCCGGGGCTCATCAAACCTGGGCTTTGAGAGCTGGACGAGGAGTCTCTGTTGGGGTGGGCAGTGGCAGTTTGCAGAAAACCCCACAGCCAGGAGAGGCACCCAGTCAGGAGCTCTTTAAATCTGGGCTTCAGGAGTCAGCCAGGAGTCTCTGTTGTGGCAGGTGGCCGGCAGTGCTCAGAAAGCCACACCTCCAGGAGGCACCTGGTCAGGAGCTCTTCAAATCTGGGCTTCAGAGAGTCAGCTGAGGAGTCTCTGTTGGGCAGGCTATGGCAGTTCTCAAGCTGCATCATTAGGAGGCGCCCGATTAGGCTCTTCAAATCTGGGCTTCAGAAAGTCAAGGAGTCTCTGGTGGGTCTGTGGCTGCAGTGCCTGCAAAGCCGCATCACCAGGGATGCGCCCAGTCAGGGGCTCTTGAAATCTGGGCTTTGGAGAGTCAGCTGATGAGTCTTCATTGTGGCGGACAGTGGCAGGTGCAGAAAACCCTCTGTAGAGAGGAGCCCAGTCAGGGCACTTCAAATCTGGGCTTAGAAGAGTCAGCAAAGGAGTCTCTATTGGGGTGGGCGAGGAGTTCTCTGAAAGCTGCACAGCCAAGAGAGGCACCTGGTCAGGGGCTCTTCAAATCTGGCCTTCAGAGAGAGTCAGCCAAAGTCTCTGTTGGGGCAGGCAGTGGCAGTGCTTAGAAAGTCATGCCAAGCCAGGAGGTGCCCGATCAGGGTTCTTCAAAGCTGGGCTCGGAGAGTCGGCCGAGGAGTCTCTGCTGGGGTGGATAGCAGCAATGCTGAGAAATCTGCACCACCAGGAGAGGTACCCGGTCAGGCCTCTTCAAATATGGGCATCTGCGAGTCAGCAGAGTAATCTCTGTTGGGGTGGGCAGTGGCAGTGCTCAGAAAGCTGCACAGCCAGGAAAGGTGCCCAATGAAGGGCTCTTCAAATCTGGGCATCAGAGAGTCAGCAGATGAATGCCTGTTGAGTGGCAGTGCTCAGAAAGCTGCACAGCCAGGAGAGGCGCCAGTGAGGGGCTCTTCAAATCTGGGCTTCAGAGAGTCAGCCAAGGAGTCTCTTGGGTGGGCAGGCAGTGCTCAGAAAGCCAAACCACAAGGAGAGGCATCCAGTCAGGGCTCTTCAAATCTAGGCTTCAGAGAATCAGCCAAGGAGTCTCTTTGGGGTGGGCAGCAGCACTGCTCAGAAAGCCAAACCTCCAGGAGAGGCGTCCGGGTCAGAGCCCCTTCAAAACTGGGCTTCAGAGAGTCAGCAGAGGAGTTCTGTTGGGGTGGGCAGCGGCAGTGCTCATAAAGCTGCACAGCCAGGAGAGGCTTCCAGTCAGGGGCTCTTCAAATCTTGGTTTCAGAGAGTCTGGCAGAGAAGTCTCTGTTGGGCCAGGCTGTGGCAGTGCTTAGAAAACAACATCACATGGAGAGGTGCCCAGTCAGGGCTCTTCAAATCTGGGCTTCACAGCCAAGGAGTCTCTGTTGGGGCAGGATGGAAGTGCTCAGAAGGTCGCAATGCCTGGACAGGCGTCCGGTTATCAGCTCTTCAAATCTGGGCTTCGAGATTCAACCAAGGAGTCTCTGTTGGGGCAGGTGGAGGCAGTGCTTAGAAAGCGCAGAGTCAGGAAAAGAGCACGAGCAGGGCTTCTTCAAACCTGGGCTACAGTGAGTCAGCCAAGGAGTGTCTTTTGGGGTGGGCAGTGGACGCTCAGGAATCCACACCACCATGAGAGGTGCCCAGTCAGGGGCTCTTAAGATCTGGGCTCGGAGAGTCGCCATGGGAGTCTCTGTTGGAGCAGGTAGCGGCAGTGCGTGGCGGAACGCTGCGCGCAGTAAGGAGAGGTGTCCGGTCGAGGATCTTCAATTCTGGGCTCTCGAGAGTCCACTGAGGAGTCTCTGTTGGGGTGAGCAGCAGCAGTGCTCATAAATCCGCACCACCAGGAGAGGCACCCAATCAGGGCTCTTAAAATCTGGGCTCAGAGAGTCACATGAGGAGTCTCTGTTGTGGTGGGTGGTTGCAGTGCTCAGAAAGCTGCACAGCCAGAAGATGCACCAAGTCAGGAGATCTTCAAATCAGGGCTTCAGAGAGTCAGCCAAGGAATCTCTGTTGGGGCAGGCTTGGCAGTGCTCTGAAAGCCACATCACCAGGAGAGGTGCCGGTCAGGGGTTCTTCAAATCTGGGCTTCAGAAAGTCTGTCAAGGAGTCACTGGTGGAGCCTGTTGCAGCAGTGCTTAGGAAGCCGCATCACCAGGAAGGCCGGTCAGGGCTCTTCAAATCTGGGCATCAGAGAGTCAGCAGAGGAATCTCTGTTGGGGTGGGCAGTGCTCAGAAAGCTGCACAGCCAGGAGAGGCGTCCAGTGAGGGCTCTTCAAATCTGGGCTTCAGAGTCGTCAAGGAGTCTCTTGGAGGGCAGTGGCAGTTCTCAGAAAGTCAAACCACCAGGAGAGGTGTCCCGTCAGGGGCTCTTCAAATCTAGGCTTCAGAGAGTCAGCCAAGGAGTCTCTGTTGGGTAGGGCAGCAGCAGTGCTGAAGCCAGAATCACCAGGAGAAGCGCCCGGTCAGTGGCTCTTCAAAACTGGGCTTCAGGAGAGTCAGCAGAGGAATCTCTGTTGGGGTGGGCAGTGGCAGTGCTCAGAAAGCTGCACAGCCAGCAGAGGCTCCCAGTCAGGGGCTCTTTAAATCTTGGCTTCAGAGACCCGGCAGAGAAGTCTCTGTTGGGGCAGGCTGTGGCAGGCTTAGAAAGCAATATCACATGGAGAGGCGCCCAGTCAGGGGCTCTTCATATCTGGGTTTCAGAGAGTCAGCCAAAGAGTCTCTATTGGGCAGGAGTAGAAGTGCTCAGAAAGCCGCAACGCCAGGACAGCGCGCCAGGTCATCAGCTCTTCAAATCTGGGAATCGGAGATTCAACCAAGGAGTCTCTGTTGGTGCAGGCGGCAGCAGTGGTTAGAAAGCCACGCAGTCAGGAAAAGTGGCCAATCAGGGGTTCTTCAAACCTGGGCTTCGTGAGTCAGCTGAGGAGTCTCTTTGGGGTGGGCAGCGCAATGCTCAGAATCCACACCAGCTGGAGTGGCGCCTGGTCGGGGCCCCTTCAAATCTGGGCTTCAGAGAGTCAGCCAAAGAGTCTCTGTTAGGCAGGTGGTGGCAGTGCTTAGAAAGTCGCTGGGCCAGGGGATGTTCCTGATCAGGCGTTCTTCAAAGCTGGGCTTCGGAGAGTCGGCCGAGGAGTCTCAGCTGGGGTGGCTAGCAGCAATGCTGAGAAATCTGCACCACCAAGAGAGGTGCCTGGTCAGGGCCTCTTCAAATCTGGGCACTGGCGAGTCAGCAGAGGAATCTCTGCTGGGGTGGGCAGTGGCAGTGCTCAGAAAGCTGCACAGCCAGGAGAGGTGCCCAATGAGGAGATCTTCAAATCTTGGCATCAAAGAGTTGGCAGACGAATGTCTGTTGGGTGGGCAGTGCACAGAAAGCTGCACAGTCAGGAGAGGCGCCCAGTGAGGGGCTCTTCAAATCTGGGCTCAGAGAGTCAGCCAAGGAGCCTCTCTTGGGGTGAGCAGTGGCAGTGGCAGTGCTCAGAAAGCCAAACCACAAGGAGAGGCGTCTGGTCAGGGGCTCTTCAAATCTAGGATCCAGAGAGTCAGCCAAGGAATCTCTTGAGGTGGGCAGCAGCACTGCTCAGAAAGCCAAACCTCCAGGAGAGGAGTCTGGTTTGGGGCTCTTCAAAACTGGGCTTCAGAGTGTCAGCAGAGGAGTCTCTGTTGGGGTGGGCAGCGGCACTGCTCATAAAGCTGCACAGCCAGGAGAGAATCCCAGTCAGCGGCTCTTCAAATCTTGGTTTCAGAGAGTCGGCAGAGGAGTCTCTCTTAGGGGCCGGCTGTGGCAGTACTTAGAAAGCAACATCACACGGAGAGGCACCCAGTCAGGGCTCTTCAAATCTGGGCTTCAGAGAGTCAGCCAAGGAGTCTCTGTTGGGGCAGGATGTGGACGTGCTCAGAACATCACAATGCCTGGACAGGCGTCCGTCATCAGCTCTTCAAATCTGGGCTTTGGAGATTCAACCAAGGAGTCTCTGTTTGGGCAGGTGGCGACAGTGCTTAGAAAGCCACGCAGTCAGGAAAAGAGCACGATCAGGGGTTCTGCAAACCTGGGCTACGGAGAGTCACCGAGGAGTCTCTACTTGGGTGGGCAGCGGTAATGCAGAGAAATCTGCACCACCAGGAGAGGTGACTCGTCAGGCCTCTTCAAATATGGGCATCGCAAGTCAGCAGAGTAATGTCTGTTGGGTGGGCAGTGGCAGTGCTCAGAAAGCTGCACAGCCAGGAGAGGTGCCCAATGAGGGCTCTTCAAATCTGGGCATCAGAGGTAGGCAGATGAATGCCTGTTGAGTGGGCAGCTCAGAAGCTGCACAGCCAGGAGGGGCACCCAGTGAGGGCTCTTCAAATCTGGGCTTCAGAGAGTCAGCCAAGGAGTCTCTCTTGGGGTGGGCAGCAGCACTGCTCAGAAAGCCAAACCTCCAGGAGGCGTGTCCGGTCAGGGCCTCTTCAAAACTGGGCTTCAGAGAGTCAGCAGAGGAGTTTCTGTTGGGGTGGGCAGCAGTGCTCATAAAGCTGCACAGCCAGGAGAGGCTCTCAGTCAGGGCTCTTCAAATCTTGGCTTCAGAGAGTCAGCAGAGAAGTCTCTGTTGGGGTCGGCTGTGGCAGTGCTAGAAAGCAACATCACATGAGAGGTGCCCAGTCAGGGGCTCTTCAAATCTGGGCTTCACAGCCAAGGAGTCTCTGTTGGGACAGGATGCAGAAGTGCTCAGAAGGTCGCAATGCCTGGACAGGCATCCGGTTATCGGCTCTTCAAATCTGGGCTTGGAGATTCAACCAAGGAGTCTCTGTTGGGGCAGGCTGTGGCAGGGCTTAGAAAGCAATATCACATGGAGAGGCGCCCAGTCAGGGGCTCTTCATATCTGGGTATCAGATAGTCAGCCAAAGAGTCTCTATTGGGGCAGGAGTTGGAAGTGCTCAGAAGCATGCCAGGGACAGGCGTCCGGTCATCAGCTCTTCAAATCTGGGCATCGGAGATTCAACCAAGGAGTCTCTGTTGGTGCAGGCAGCAGTGGTTAGAAAGCCGCGCAGTCAGGAAAAGTGCCCAATCAGGGGTTCTTCAAACCTGGGCTTCAGTGAGTCAGCTGAGGAGTCTCTTTTGGGGTGGGCAGCAGCAATGCTCAGAAATCCACACCAGCTGGAGTGGCGCCTGGTCGGGGGCTCTTCAAATCTGGGCTTCAGAGAGTCAGCCAAAGAGTCTCTGTTAGGGCAGGTGGTGGCAGTGCTTAGAAAGTCGCTGAAGCCAGTGGAGGTTCCTGATCAGGCGTTCTTCAAAGTTGGGCACGGAGAGTCGGCCAAGGAGTCTCTGCTGGGGTGGCTAGCAGCAATGTTGAGAAATTTGCACCACCAAGAGAGGTGCCTGGTCAGGGCCTCTTCAAATCTGGGACGGCGAGTCAGCAGAGGAATCTCTGTTGGGTGGGCAGTGGCAGTGCTCGGAAAGCTGCACAGCCAGGAGAGGTGCCCAATGAGGAGATCTTCAAATCTTGGCATCAGAGAGTCGGCAGACGAATGTCTGTTGGGTGGGCAGTGCTCAGAAAGCTGCACAGTCAGGAGAGGCACACAGTGAGGGGCTCTTCAAATCTGGGCTTCAGAGAGTCAGCCAAAGTGCCTCTCTTGGGTGGGCAGTGGCAGTGCTCAGAAAGCCAAACCACAAGGAGAGGCATCTGGTCAGGGGCTCTTCAAATCTAGGATTCAGAGAGTCAGCCAAGGAATCTCTTGAGGTGGGCAGCAGCACTGCTCAGAAAGCCAAACCTCCAGGAGAAGAGTCTGGTTTGGGGCTCTTCAAAACTGGGCTTCAGAGAGTCAGCAGAGGAGTCTCTGTTGGGGTGGGCAGCAGCACTGCTCATAAAGCTGCAGCCAGGAGAGAGACTCCCAGTCACGGCTCTTCAAATCTTGGCTTCAGAGAGTCGGCGAGGAGCCTCCTTTGGGCCAGCTGTGGCAGTGCTTAGAAAGCAACATCATATGGAGGCACCCAGTCAGGGCTTCTTCAAATCTGGGCTTCAGAGAGTCAGCCAAGAGTCTCTGTTGGGGCGGGATGTGAAGTGCTCAGAATGTCACAATGGGCTGGACAGGCATCTGGTCATCAGCTCTTCAAATCTGGGCTTTGGAGATTCAACCAAGGAGTCTCTGTTTGGGCAGGTGGCGACAGTGCTTTGAAAGCCATGCAGTCAGAAAAAAGAGCATGATCAGGGTTCTGCAAACCTGGGCTACGGAGAGTCGCCCAGAAGTCTCTGCTGGGGTGGGCAGCGGCAATGCTGAGAAATCTGCACCACCAGGAGAGGTGACAGTCAGGGCCTCTTCAAATATGGGCATCGAAGCAGTCAGCAGAGAAATCTCTGTTGGGGTGGGCAGTGGCAGTGCTCAGAAAGCTGCACAGCCAGGAGAGGTGCCAAATGAGGGGCTCTTCAAATCTGGGCATCAGAGAGTCAGCAGATGAATGCCTGTTGAGTGGGCAGTGCTCAGAAATCTGCACAGCCAGGAGAGCGCCAAGTGAGGGGCTCTTCAAATCTGGGCTTCAGGAGTCAGCCAAGGAGTCTCTCTTGGGGTGGGCAGTGGCAGTGCTCAGAAGCCAAACCACAAGGAGAGGCATCCAGTCAGGGCTCTTCAAATCTAGGCTTCAGAGAGTCAGCCAAGGAGTCTCTCTTGGGTGGGCAGCAGCACTGCTCAGAAAGCCAAACCTCCAGGAGAGGCGCCGGTCAGGGCCTCTTCAAACTGGGCTTCAGAGAGTCAGCAGAGGAGTCTCTGTTGGGGTGGGCAGCGGCAGTGCTCATAAAGCTGCACAGCCAGGAGAGGCTTCAGTCAGGGGCTCTTCAAATCTTGGCTTCAGAGAGTCGGCAGAGAAGTCTCTGTTGGGGCGGCTGTGGCAGTGCTTAGAAAGCAACATCACATGGAGAGGTGCCCAGTCAGGGCTCTTCAAATCTGGGCTTCACAGCCAAGGAGTCTCTGTTGGGGCAGGATGAGAAGTGCTCAGAAGGTCGCAATGCCTGGACAGGCGTCCGGTTATCAGCTCTTCAAATCTGGGCTTGGAGATTCAACCAAGGAGTCTCTGTTGGGGCAGGTGGAGGCAGTGCTTAGAAAGCGCGCAGTCAGGAAAAGAGCACGAGCAGGGCTTCTTCAAACCTGGGCTACAGTGAGTCAGCCAAGGAGTGTCTTTTGGGGTGGGCAGTGGCAATGCTCAGAAATCCGCACCACCATGAGAGGTGCCCAGTCAGGGGCTCTTAAGATCTGGGCTTGGAGAGTCGGCCAAGGAGTCTCTGTTGGGTCAGGTGGCGGCAGTGCTTGGGAACGCTGCGCAGTAGAGAGAGGTGCCCGATCAGAGGATCTTCAAATCTGGGCTTCGGAGAGTCCACTGAGGAGTCTCTGTTGGGGTGAGCAGCAGTGCTCATAACCGCACCACCAGGAGAGCACCCAATCAGGGCTCTTAAAATCTGGGCTTCAGAGAGTCACATGAGGAGTCTCTGTTGTGGTGGGTGGTTGCAGTGCTCAGAAAGCTGCACAGCCAGAAGATGCACCAAGTCAGGAGATCTTCAAATCAGGGCTTCAGAGAGTCAGCCAAGGAATCTCTGTTGGGGCAGGCTTGGCAGTGCTCTGAAAGCCACATCACCAGGAGAGGTGCCCGGTCAGGGGTTCTTCAAATCTGGGCTTCAGAAAGTCTGTCAAGGAGTCTCTGGTGGAGCCTGTTGCAGCAGTGCTTAAGCTGCATCTCCAGGAAGGCATCCGGTCAGGGCTCTTCAAATCTGGGCATCAGAGAGTCAGCAGAGGAATCTCTGTTGGGGTGGGCAGTGCTCAGAAAGCTGCACAGCCAGGAGAGGCGTCCAGTGAGGGCTCTTCAAATCAGGGCTTCAGAGAGTCGTCCAAGGAGTCTCTCTTGGAGGGCAGTGGCAGTTCTCAGAAAGTCAAACCACCAGGAGAGGTGTCCGGTCAGGGGCTCTTCAAATCTAGGCTTCAGAGAGTCAGCCAAAGGAGTCTCTGTTGGAGTCGGCAGCAGCAGTGCTTAGGAAGCCGTGTCACCAGGAGAAGCGCCGGTCAGTGGCTCTTCAAAACTGGGCTTCAGAGAGTCAGCAGAGGAGTCTCTGTTGGGGTGGGCAGTGGCAGTGCTCAGAAGCTGCATAGCCAGTAGAGGTGCCTGGTCAGGGGCTCTTCAAATCTGGGCTTCATAGAGTCAGGCAAAGAGTCTCTGTTGGGGCAGGTAGTGGCAGTGCTTGAAAGCTGCGAAACCGAGGAGGTGCTCGATCAGGGTTCTTCAAAGCTGGGATTAGGAGAGTCAGCCAAGAGTCTCTTCTGGGCTGGGAAGTGGCAATGCTGAGAAATCTGCACCACCAGGAGAGGTGTCTGGTCAGGGCCCTCAAATCTGGGCATCGGCGAGTCAGCAGAGGAATCTCTGTTGGGGTGGGCAGTGGCAGTGCTCAGAAAGCTGCACAGCCAGCAGAGGCTCCCAGTCAGGGGCTCTTTAAATCTTGGCTTCAGAGACTCGGCAGAGAAGTCTCTGTTGGGGCAGGCTGTGGCAGGGCTTAGAAAGCAATATCACATGGAGAGCCCAGTCAGGGGCTCTTCATATCTGGGTTTCAGAGAGTCAGCCAAAGAGTCTCTATTGGGCAGGAGTAGGAAGTGCTCAGAAAGCCGCAACGCCAGGACAGGCGTCAGGTCATCAGCTCTTCAAATCTGGGAATCGGAGATTCAACCAAGGAGTCTCTGTTGGTGCAGGCGGCAGCAGTGGTTAGAAAGCCACGCAGTCAGGAAAAGTGGCCAATCAGGGTTCTTCAAACCTGGGCTTCGGTGAGTCAGCTGAGGAGTCTCTTTTGGGGTGGGCAGCGGCAATGCTCAGAAATCCACACCAGCTGGAGTGGCGCCTGGTGGGGCCCTCTTCAAATCTGGGCTTCAGAGAGTCAGCCAAAGAGTCTCTGTTAGGGCAGGTGGTGGCAGTGCTTAGAAAGTCGCTGGCCAGGGGATGTTCCTGATCAGGTGTCTTCAAAGCTGGGCTTCGGAGAGTCGGCCGAGGAGTCTCAGCTGGGGTGGCTAGCAGCAATGCTGAGAAATCTGCACCACCAAGAGAGGTGCCTGGTCAGGGCCTCTTCAAATCTGGGCACTGGCGAGTCAGCAGAGGAATCTCTGCTGGGGTGGGCAGTGGCAGTGCTCAGAAAGCTGCACAGCCAGGAGAGGTGCCCAATGAGGAGATCTTCAAATCTTGGCATCAAGAGTTGGCAGACGAATGTCTGTTGGGTGGGCAGTGCACAGAAAGCTGCACAGTCAGGAGAGGCGCCCAGTGAGGGGCTCTTCAAATCTGGGCTTCAGAGAGTCAGCCAAGGAGCTCTCTTGGGTGAGCAGTGGCAGTGGCAGTGCTCAGAAAGCCAAACCACAAGGAGAGGCGTCTGGTCAGGGCTCTTCAAATCTAGGATTCAGAGAGTCAGCCAAGGAATCTCTCTTGAGGTGGGCAGCAGCACTGCTCTGAAAGCCAAACCTCCAGGAGAGGAGTCCGGTTTGGGGCTCTTCAAAACTGGGCTTCAGAGTGTCAGCAGAGGAGTCTCTGTTGGGTGGGCAGCGGCACTGCTCATAAAGCTGCACAGCCAGGAGAGAATCCCAGTCAGCGGCTCTTCAAATCTTGGTTTCAGAAGTCGGCAGAGGAGTCTCTCTTAGGGCCGGCTGTGGCAGTACTTAGAAAGCAACATCACACGGAGGCACCCAGTCAGGGGCTCTTCAAATCTGGGCTTCAGAGAGTCAGCCAAGGAGTCTCTGTTGGGGCAGGATGTGGACGTGCTCAGAACATCACAATGCCTGGACAGGCGTCCGGTCATTAGCTCTTCAAATCTGGGCTTTGAGATTCAACCAAGGAGTCTCTGTTTGGGCAGGTGGCGACAGTGCTTAGAAAGCCACGCAGTCAGGAAAAGAGCACGATCAGGGGTTCTGCAAACCTGGGCTACGGAGAGTCACCCGAGGAGTCTCTACTGGGTGGCAGCGGCAATGCAGAGAAATCTGCACCACCAGGAGAGGTGACGGTCAGGGCCTCTTCAAATATGGGCATCGGCAAGTCAGCAGAGTAATGTCTGTTGGGGTGGGCAGTGGCAGTGCTCAGAAAGCTGCACAGCCAGGAGAGGTGCCCAATGAGGGCTCTTCAAATCTGGGCATCAGAGAGTAGGCAGATGAATGCCTGTTGAGTGGGCAGCTCAGAAAGCTGCACAGCCAGGAGAGGCACCCAGTGAGGGGCTCTTCAAATCTGGGCTTCAGAGAGTCAGCCAAGGAGTCTCTCTTGGGTGGGCAGCAGCACTGCTCAGAAAGCCAAACCTCCAGGAGAGGCGTCCGGTCAGGGCCTCTTCAAAACTGGGCTTCAGAGAGTCAGCAGAGGAGTTTCTGTTGGGGTGGGCAGCGAGTGCTCATAAAGCTGCACAGCCAGGAGAGGCTCAGTCAGGGGCTCTTCAAATCTTGGCTTCAGAGAGTCAGCAGAGAAGTCTCTGTTGGGGTCGGCTGTGGCAGTGCTTAGAAAGCAACATCACATGAGAGGTGCCCAGTCAGGGGCTCTTCAAATCTGGGCTTCACAGCCAAGGAGTCTCTGTTGGGACAGGATGCAGAAGTGCTCAGAAGGTCGCAATGCCTGGACAGGCATCCGGTTATCGGCTCTTCAAATCTGGGCTTCGGAGATTCAACCAAGGAGTCTCTGTTGGGGCAGGCTGTGGCAGGGCTTAGAAAGCAATATCACATGGAGAGGCGCCCAGTCAGGGGCTCTTCATATCTGGGTTTCAGATAGTCAGCCAAAGAGTCTCTATTGGGGCAGGAGTTGGAAGTGCTCAGAAAGCCGCAATGCCAGGACAGGCGTCCGGTCATCAGCTCTTCAAATCTGGGCATCGGAGATTCAACCAAGGAGTCTCTGTTGGTGCAGGCAGCAGTGGTTAGAAAGCCGCGCAGTCAGGAAAAGTGCCCAATCAGGGGTTCTTCAAACCTGGGCTTCAGTGAGTCAGCTGAGGAGTCTCTCTTTTGGGGTGGGCAGCAGCAATGCTCAGAAATCCACACCAGCTGGAGTGGCGCCTGGTCGGGGCTCTTCAAATCTGGGCTTCAGAGAGTCAGCCAAAGAGTCTCTGTTAGGGCAGGTGGTGGCAGTGCTTAGAAAGTCGGGACCAGTGGAGGTTCCTGACTGTATGCTCTTCAAAGTTGGGCATCGGAGAGTCGGCCAAGGAGTCTCTGCTGGGGTGGCTAGCAGCAATGCTGAGAAATTTGCACCACCAAGAGAGGTGCCTGTCAGGGCCTCTTCAAATCTGGGCACTGGCGAGTCAGCAGAGGAATCTCTGTTGGGGTGGGCAGTGGCAGTGCTGGAAGCTGCACAGCCAGGAGAGGTGCCCAATGAGGAGATCTTCAAATCTTGGCATCAGAGAGTCGGCAGACGAATGTCTGTTGGGTGGGCAGTGCTCAGAAAGCTGCACAGTCAGGAGAGGCACACAGTGAGGGGCTCTTCAAATCTGGGCTTCAGAGAGTCAGCCAAAGTGCCTCTCTTGGGTGGGCAGTGGCAGTGCTCAGAAAGCCAAACCACAAGGAGAGGCATCTGGTCAGGGCTCTTCAAATCTAGGATTCAGAGAGTCAGCCAAGGAATCTCTTGAGGTGGGCAGCAGCACTGCTCAGAAAGCCAAACCTCCAGGAGAAGAGTCTGGTTTGGGGCTCTTCAAAACTGGGCTTCAGAGAGTCAGCAGAGGAGTCTCTGTTGGGGTGGGCAGCAGCACTGCTCATAAAGCTGCACAGCCAGGAGAGAGACTCCCAGTCAGCGGCTCTTCAAATCTTGGCTTCAGAGAGTCGGCCGAGAGCCTCCTTTTGGGCCAGCTGTGGCAGTGCTTAGAAAGCAACATCATATGGAGAGGCACCCAGTCAGGGGCTCTTCAAATCTGGGCTTCAGAGAGTCAGCCAAAGAGTCTCTGTTAGGGCAGGTGGTGGCAGTGCTTAGAAAGTCGCGAAGCCAGTGGAGTTCCTGATCAGGCGTTCTTCAAAGTTGGGCATCGGAGAGTCGGCCGAGGAGTCTCTGCTGGGGTGGCTAGCAGCAATGCTGAGAAATTTGCACCACCAAGAGAGGTGCCTGGTCAGGCCTCTTCAAATCTGGGCACTGGCAGTCAGCAGAGGAATCTCTGTTGGGTGGGCAGTGGCAGTGCTCGGAAAGCTGCACAGCCAGGAGAGGTGCCCAATGAGGAGATCTTCAAATCTTGGCATCAGAGAGTCGGCAGACGAATGTCTGTTGGGTGGCAGTGCTCAGAAAGCTGCACAGTCAGGAGAGGCACACAGTGAGGGCTCTTCAAATCTGGGCTCAGAGAGTCAGCCAAAGTGCCTCTCTTGGGGTGGGCAGTGGCAGTGCTCAGAAAGCCAAACCACAAGGAGAGGCATCTGGTCAGGGGCTCTTCAAATCTAGGATTCAGAGAGTCAGCCAAGGAATCTCTCTTGAGGTGGGCAGCAGCACTGCTCAGAAAGCCAAACCTCAGGAGAAGAGTCTGGTTTGGGGCTCTTCAAAACTGGGCTTCAGAGAGTCAGCAGAGGAGTCTCTGTTGGGGTGGGCAGCAGCACTGCTCATAAAGCTGCACAGCCAGGAGAGAACTCCCAGTCAGCGGCTCTTCAAATCTTGGCTTCAGAGAGTCGGCCGAGGAGCCCTTTTGGGCCAGCTGTGGCAGTGCTTAGAAAGCAACATCATATGGAGAGGCACCCAGTCAGGGGCTCTTCAAATCTGGGCTTCAGAGAGTCAGCCAAGGAGTCTCTGTTGGGCGGGATGTGGAAGTGCTCAGAATGTCACAATGGGCTGGACAGGCATCTGGTCATCAGCTCTTCAAATCTGGGCTTTGGAGATTCAACCAAGGAGTCTCTGTTTGGGCAGGTGGCGACAGTGCTTTGAAAGCCATGCAGTCAGAAAAAAGAGCACAATCAGGGTTCTGCAAACCTGGGCTACGGAGAGTCGCCCGAGAAGTCTCTGCTGGGGTGGGCAGCGGCAATGCTGAGAAATCTGCACCACCAGAGAGGTGACCAGTCAGGGCCTCTTCAAATATGGGCATCAGAGTCAGCAGAGAAATCTCTGTTGGGTGGGCAATGGCAGTGCTCGAAAGCTGCACAGCCAGGAGAGGTGCCAAATGAGGGGCTCTTCAAATCTGGGCATCAGAGAGTCAGCAGATGAATGCCTGTTGAGTGGGCAGCGCTCAGAAATCTGCACAGCCAGGAGGCGCCAAGTGAGGGGCTCTTCAAATCTGGGCTTCAGAGAGTCAGCCAAGGAGTCTCTTGGGTGGCAGTGGCAGTGCTCAGAAAGCCAAACCACAAGGAGAGGCATCCAGTCAGGGCTCTTCAAATCTAGGCTTCAGAGAGTCAGCCAAGGAGTCTCTCTTGGGTGGGCAGCAGCACTGCTCAGAAAGCCAAACCTCCAGGAGAGGCGTCCGTCAGGGCCTCTTCAAAACTGGGCTTCAGAGAGTCAGCAGAGGAGTCTCTGTTGGGATGGGCATGGCAGTGCTCATAAAGCTGCACAGCCAGGAGGGCTCTCAGTCAGGGGCTCTTCAAATCTTGGCTTCAGAGAGTGTGACAGAGAAGTCTCTGTTTGGGGCCGGCTGTGGAAGTGCTTAGAAAGCAACATCACATGGAGAGGTGCCCAGTCAGGGGCTCTTCAAATCTGGGCTTCACAGCCAGGAGTCTCTGTTGGAGCGGATGAAGAAGTGCTCAAAAGGTTGCAATGCCTGACAGGCATCTGGTTATCAACTCTTCAAATCTGGGCTTGGGAGATTCAACCAAGGAGTCTCTGTTGGGGAAGGGGAGGCAGTACTTAGAAAGCACGCAGTCAGGAAAAGAGCACGAGCAGGGGTTCTTCAAACCTGGGCTACGGTGAGTCAGCCAAGGAATCTCTTTGGGGTGGGCAGTGGCAATGCTGAGAACTGCACCACCATGAGATGTGCCCAGTCAGGGGCTCTTAAAATCTGGGCTTGGAGGAGTCGGCCAAGGAGTCTCTGTTGGGTCAGGTGGCGGCAGTGCTTGGAACGCTGCGCAGTAAGGAGAGGTGCCCGATCAGGGATCTTCAAATCTGGGCTTCGGAGAGTCTGCCAAGGAGTCTCTGTTGGGGTGAGCAGCAACAGTGCTCATAAATCTGCACCACCAGGAGAAGCACCCAATCAGGGCTCTTAAAATCTGGACTTCAGAGAGTCACATGAGGAGTCTCTGTTGTGGTGGGTGGTTGCAGTGCTCAGAAAGCTGCACAGCCAGGAGACACACCAAGTCAGGAGCTCTTCAAATCAGGGCTTCAGAGAGTCAGCCGAGGAATCTCTGTTGGGGCAGGCTTCGCAGTGCTCTGAAAGCCGCATCACCAGGAGAGGCACCAGGTCAGGGCTCTTCAAATCTGGGCTTCAGAAAGTCTGTCAAGGAGTCTCTGGTGGAGCCTGTTGCAGCAGTGCTTAGAAAGCTGCATCACCAGGAGGCATCCGGTCAGGGCTTTTCAAATCTGGGCATCAGAGAGTCAGCAGAGGAATCTCTGTTGGGGTGGGCAGTGCTCAAGCTGCACAGCCAGGAGGCGCAATGAGGGCTCTTCATATCTGGGTTTCAGAGAGTCAGCCAAAGAGAGTCTCTATTGGGCAGGAGTAGGAAGTGCTCAGAAAGCCGCAATGCCAGGACAGGCGTCAGGTCATCAGCTCTTCAAATCTGGGAATCGGAGATTCAACCAAGGAGTCTCTGTTGGTGCAGGCGGCAGCAGTGTTAGAAAGCCACGCAGTCAGGAAAAGTGGCCAATCAGGGGTTCTTCAAACCTGGGCTTCGGTGAGTCAGCTGAGGAGTCTCTTTTGGGGTGGGCAGCGCATGCTCAGAATCCACACCAGCTGGAGTGGCGCCTGGTCGGGGCCCTCTTCAAATCTGGGCTTCAGAGAGTCAGCCAAAGAGTCTCTGTTAGGGCAGGTGGTGGCAGTGCTTAGAAAGTCGCTGAGCCAGGGATGTTCCTGATCAGGCGTTCTTCAAAGCTGGGCTTGGAGAGTCGGCGAGGAGTCTCAGCTGGGTGGCTAGCAGCAATGTTGAGAAATCTGCACCACCAAGAGAGGTGCTGGTCAGGGCCTCTTCAAATCTGGGCACTGGCGAGTCAGCAGAGGAATCTCTGCTGGGTGGGCAGGCAGTGCTCAGAAAGCTGCACAGCCAGGAGAGGTGCCCAATGAGGAGATCTTCAAATCTTGGCATCAAAGAGTGGCAGACGAATGTCTGTTGGGTGGGCAGTGCAAAGCTGCACAGTCAGGAGAGGCGCCCAGTGAGGGGCTCTTCAAATCTGGGCTCAGAGAGTCAGCCAAGGAGCCTCTCTTGGGGTGAGCAGTGGCAGTGGCAGTGCTCAGAAAGCCAAACCACAAGGAGAGGCGTCTGGTCAGGGCTCTTCAAATCTAGGATCAGAGAGTCAGCCAAGGAATCTCTTGAGGTGGGCAGCAGCACTGCTCAGAAAGCCAAACCTCCAGGAGAGGAGTCGGTTTGGGGCTCTTCAAAACTGGGCTTCAGAGTGTCAGCAGAGGAGTCTCTGTTGGGGTGGGCAGCGCACTGCTCATAAAGCTGCACAGCCAGGAGAGAATCCCAGTCAGCGGCTCTTCAAATCTTGGTTTCAGAGAGTCGGCAGAGGAGTCTCTTAGGGCCGGCTGTGGCAGTACTTAGAAAGCAACATCACACGGAGAGGCACCCAGTCAGGGGCTCTTCAAATCTGGGCTTCAGAGAGTCAGCCAAGGAGTCTCTGTTGGGGCAGGATGTGGACGTGCTCAGAACATCACAATGCCTGGACAGGCGTCCGGTCATCAGCTCTTCAAATCTGGGCTTTGGAGATTCAACCAAGGAGTCTCTGTTTGGGCAGGTGGCGACAGTGCTTAGAAAGCCACGCAGTCAGGAAAAGAGCACGATCAGGGTTCTGCAAACCTGGGCTACGGAGAGTCACCCGAGGAGTCTCTACTGGGTGGCAGCGGCAATGCAGAGAAATCTGCACCACCAGGAGAGGTGACCGGTCAGGGCCTCTTCAAATATGGGCATCGGCAAGTCAGCAGAGTAATGTCTGTTGGGTGGGCAGTGGCAGTGCTCAGAAAGCTGCACAGCCAGGAGAGGTGCCCAATGAGGGGCTCTTCAAATCTGGGCATCAGAGGTAGGCAGATGAATGCCTGTTGAGTGGGCAGCTCAGAAAGCTGCACAGCCGAGAGGCACCCAGTGAGGGCTCTTCAAATCTGGGCTTCAGAGAGTCAGCCAAGGAGTCTCTCTTGGGTGGGCAGCAGCACTGCTCAGAAAGCCAAACCTCCAGGAGGCGTCCGGTCAGGGCCTCTTCAAAACTGGGCTTCAGAGAGTCAGCAGAGGAGTTTCTGTTGGGGTGGGCAGCGCAGTGCTCATAAAGCTGCACAGCCAGGAGAGGCTCAGTCAGGGGCTCTTCAAATCTTGGCTTCAGAGAGTCAGCAGAGAAGTCTCTGTTGGGGTCGGCTGTGGCAGTGCTAGAAAGCAACATCACATGAGAGGTGCCCAGTCAGGGGCTCTTCAAATCTGGGCTTCACAGCCAAGGAGTCTCTGTTGGGACAGGATGCAGAAGTGCTCAGAAGGTCGCAATGCCTGGACAGGCATCCGGTTATCGGCTCTTCAAATCTGGGCTTGGAGATTCAACCAGGTCTCTGTTGGGGCAGGCTGTGGCAGGGCTTAGAAAGCAATATCACATGGAGGCGCCCAGTCAGGGCTCTTCATATCTGGGTTCAGATAGTCAGCCAAAGAGTCTCTATTGGGGCAGGAGTTGGAAGTGCTCAGAAAGCCGCAATGCCAGGACAGGCGTCGGTCATCAGCTCTTCAAATCTGGGCATCGGAGATTCAACCAAGGAGTCTCTGTTGGTGCAGGCAGCAGTGGTTAGAAAGCCGCGCAGTCAGGAAAAGTGCCCAATCAGGGTTCTTCAAACCTGGGCTTCAGTGAGTCAGCTGAGGAGTCTCTTTTGGGGTGGGCAGCAGCAATGCTCAGAAATCCACACCAGCTGGAGTGGCGCCTGGTCGGGGGCTCTTCAAATCTGGGCTTCGAGAGTCAGCCAAAGAGTCTCTGTTAGGGCAGGTGGTGGCAGTGCTTAGAAAGTCGCGAAGCCAGTGGAGGTCCTGATCAGGCTGCTCTTCAAAGTTGGGCATCGGAGAGTCGGCCAAGGAGTCTCTGCTGGGGTGGCTAGCAGCAATGCTGAGAAATTTGCACCACCAAGAGAGGTGCCTGGTCAGGGCCTCTTCAAATCTGGGCACTGAGCAGTCAGCAGAGGAATCTCTGTTGGGTGGGCAGTGGCAGTGCTCGAAAGCTGCACAGCCAGAGAGGTGCCCAATGAGGAGATCTTCAAATCTTGGCATCAGAGAGTCGGCAGACGAATGTCTGTTGGGTGGGCAGTGCTCAGAAAGCTGCACAGTCAGGAGAGACACAGTGAGGGGCTCTTCAACTGGGCTTCAGAGAGTCAGCCAAAGTGCTCTCTTTGGTGGGCAGTGGCAGTGCTCAGAAAGCCAAACCACAAGGAGAGGCATCTGGTCAGGGGCTCTTCAAATCTAGGATTCAGAGAGTCAGCCAAGGAATCTCTTGAGGTGGGCAGCAGCACTGCTCAGAAAGCCAAACCTCCAGGAGAAGAGTCTGGTTTGGGGCTCTTCAAAACTGGGCTTCAGAGAGTCAGCAGAGGAGTCTCTGTTGGGGTGGGCAGCACTGCTCATAAAGCTGCACAGCCAGGAGAGACTCCCAGTCAGCGGCTCTTCAAATCTTGTCAGAGAGTCGGCCGAGGAGCCCTTTTGGGCCAGCTGTGGCAGTGCTTAGAAAGCAACATCATATGGAGAGGCACCCAGTCAGGGGCTCTTCAAATCTGGGCTTCAGAGGTCAGCCAAGAGTCTCTGTTGGGGCGGGATGTGAAGTGCTCAGAATGTCACAATGGGCTGGACAGGCATCTGGTCATCAGCTCTTCAAATCTGGGCTTTGGAGATTCAACCAAGGAGTCTCTGTTTGGGCAGGTGGCGACAGTGCTTGAAAGCCATGCAGTCAGAAAGAGCACAATCAGGGTTCTGCAAACCTGGGCTCACGGAGAGTCGCCCAGAAGTCTCTGCTGGGGTGGGCAGCGGCAATGCTGAGAAATCTGCACCACCAGGAGAGGTGACCAGTCAGGGCCTCTTCAAATATGGGCATCGGAAGTCAGCAGAGAAATCTCTGTTGGGGTGGGCAATGGCAGTGCTCAGAAAGCTGCACAGCCAGGAGAGGTGCCAAATGAGGGGCTCTTCAAATCTGGGCATCAGAGAGTCAGCAGATGAATGCCTGTTGAGTGGGCAGCGCTCAGAAATCTGCACAGCCAGGAGGCGCCAAGTGAGGGGCTCTTCAAATCTGGGCTTCAGAGAGTCAGCCAAGGAGTCTCTCTTGGGGTGGGCAGTGGCAGTGCTCAGAAAGCCAAACCACAAGGAGAGGCGTCCAGTCAGGGCTCTTCAAATCTAGGCTTCAGAGAGTCAGCCAAGGAGTCTCTCTTGGGTGGGCAGCAGCACTGCTCAGAAAGCCAAACCTCCAGGAGAGGCGTCGGTCAGGGCCTCTTCAAAACTGGGCTTCAGAGAGTCAGCAGAGGTCTCTGTTGGATGGGCAGCGGCAGTGCTCATAAAGCTGCACAGCCAGGAGAGGCTCTCAGTCAGGGCTCTTCAAATCTTGGCTTCAGAGAGTCGGCAGAGAAGTCTCTGTTGGCCGGCTGTGGAAGTGCTTAGAAAGCAACATCACATGGAGAGGTGCCCAGTCAGGGGTCTTCAAATCTGGGCTTCACAGCCAGGAGTCTCTGTTGGAGCAGGATGAAGAAGTGCTCAAAGGTTGCAATGCCTGACAGGCATCTGGTTATCAGCTCTTCAAATCTGGGCTTGGAGATTCATCCAAGGAGTCTCTGTTGGGGAAGCGGAGGCAGTAGCAGAAACGCGCAGTCAGGAAGAAACGCAGAGCAGGGGTTCTTCAAACCTGGGCTACGGTGAGTCGGCCAAGGAATCTCTTTTGGGGTGGGCAGTGGCAATGCTGAGAATCTACACCACTATGAGATGTGCCCAGTCAGGGGCTCTTAAAATCTGGGCTTGGAGGAGTCGGCCAAGGAGTCTCTGTTGGGTCAGGTGGCGGCAGTGCTTGGAACGCTGTGCAGTAAGGAGAGGTGCCCGATCAGGGATCTTCAAATCTGGGCTCGGAGAGTCTGCCAGGAGTCTCTGTTGGGGTGAGCAGCAACAGTGCTCATAAATCTGCACCACCAGGAGAAGCACCCAATCAGGGCTCTTAAAATCCGGACTTCAGAGAGTCACATGAGGAGTCTCTGTTGTGGTGAGGTGGTTGCAGTGCTCAAGCTGCACAGCCAGGAGACACACCAAGTCAGGAGCTCTTCAAATCAGGGCTTCAGAGAGTCAGCCGAGGAATCTCTGTTGGGGCAGGCTTGGCAGTGCTCTGAAAGCCGCATCACCAGGAGAGGCACCAGGTCAGGGCTCTTCAAATCTGGGCTTCAGAAAGTCTGTCAAGGAGTCTCTGGTGGAGCTGTTGCAGCAGTGCTTAGAAGCTGCATCACCAGGAGGCATCCGGTCAGGGCTTTTCAAATCTGGGCATCAGAGGTCAGCAGAGGAATCTCTGTTGGGGTGGGCAGTGCTCAGAAGCTGCACAGCCAGGAGAGGCGTCCAGTGAGGGCTCTTCAAATCTGGGCTTCAGAGAGTCGTCCAGGAGTCTCTCTTGGAGTGGGCAGTGGCAGTTCTCAGAAAGTCAAACCACCAGGAGAGGTGTCCCGTCAGGGGCCTTCAAATCTAGGCTTCAGAGAGTCAGCCAAGGAGTCTCTGTTGGAGTGGGCAGCAGCAGTGCTTAGGAAGCTGTGTCACCAGGAGAGCGCCCGGTCAGTGGCTCTTCAAAACTGGGCTTCAGAGAGTCAGCAGAGGAGTCTCTGTTGGGGTGGGCAGTGGCAGTGCTCAGAAGGCTGCATAGCCAGTAGAGGTGCCTGTCAGGGGCTCTTCAAATCTGGGCTTCATAGAGTCAGGCAAAGAGTCTCTGTTGGGGCAGGTAGTGACAGTGCTTAGAAAGCGCGAAACCAGAGGAGGTGCTCGATCAGGGTTCTTCAAAGCTGGGATTGGAGAGTCAGCCAAGGAGTCTCTTCTGGGCTGGGAAGTGGCAATGCTAGAAATCTGCACCACCAGGAGAGGTGCCTGGTCAGGGCCTCTTCAAATCTGGGCATTGGCGAGTCAGCAGAGGAATCTCTGTTGGGGTGGGCAGTGGCAGTGCTCAGAAAGCTGCACAGCCAGGAGAGGTGCCCAATGAGGAGATCTTCAAATCTTGGCATCAGAGAGTCGGCAGCAGGAATGTCTGTTGGGTGGGCAGTGCTCAGAAAGCTGCACAGTCAGGAGAGGTGCACAGTGAGGGCTCTTCAAATCTGGGCTTCAGAGAGTCAGCCAAGGAGTCTCTCTGGGTGGGCAGTGGCAGTGCTCAGAAAGCCAAACCACAAGGAGAGGCGTCTGGTCAGGGGCTTTTCAAATCTAGGATTCAGAGAGTCAGCCAAGGAATCTCTCTTGAGGTGGGCAGCAGCACTGCTCAGAAAGCCAAACCTCCAGGAGAGGAGTCCGGTTTGGGGCTCTTCAAAACTGGGCTTCAGAGAGTCAGCAGAGGAGTCTCTGTTGGGGTGGGCAGCGGCAGTGCTCATAAAGCTGCACAGCCAGGAGAGACTCCCAGTCAGTGGCTCTTCAAATCTTGGCTTCAGAGAGTCAGCAGAGGAGTCTCTCTTGGGGCCGGGCTGTGGCAGAGCTTAGAAAGCAACATCACATGGAGAGGCACCCAGTCAGGGGTCTTCAAATCTGGGCTTCGGAGAGTCAGCCAAGGAGTCTCTGTTGGGGGGATGGAAGAGCTCAGAAGGTCGAACGCCTGGACAGGCGTCCGGGTCATCAGCTCTTCAAATCTGGGCTTTGGAGATTCAACCAAGGAGTCTCTGTTTGGGCAGGTGGCGACAGTGCTTAGAAAGCCACGCAGTCAGGAAAAGAGCACGATCAGGGGTCTTCAAACCTGGGCTACGTGAGTGGCCAAGGAGTCTCTTTTGGGGTGGGCAGTGGCAATGCTTGAGAAATCTACACCACCATGAGATGTGCCCAGTCAGGGGCTCTTAAAATCTGGGCTTCGGAGGAGTCGGCCAAGGAGTCTCTGTTGGGTCAGGTGGCGGCAGTGCTTGGAACGCTGTGCAGTAAGGAGAGGTGCCCGATCAGGGATCTTCAAATCTGGGCTCGGAGAGTCTGCCAGGAGTCTCTGTTGGGGTGAGCAGCAGCAGTGCTCATAAATCGCACCACCAGGAGAAGCACCAATCAGGGCTCTTAAAATCCTGACTTCAGAGAGTCACATGAGGAGTCTCTGTTGTGGTGGGTGGTTGCAGTGCTCAGAAAGCTGCACAGCCAGGAGGGCGCCCGGTCAGGAGCTCTTCAAATGTGGGCTTCAGAAAGTCTGTCCAAGGAGTCCTGGTGGAGTCTGTGGCAGCAGCTGAGAAGCCGCATCACCAGGAGGGCGCCTGGTCAGGGCTCTCTAAATCTGGGCTTTGAATTGTCAGCCGATGAGTCTCTGTTGGTGTGGGCAGTTGCAGTGTGCAGAAAACCCCACCGCCAGGAGGTGCCTGTAAGGGGCTCTTCAAATCTGGGTTTTGTTAAGTCAGCAGAGGAGTCTCTGTTGCAGTGGGCAGCAGCAGTGCTCAGAAAGCTGCTCAGCCAGAGGCGGCCCAGTCAGGAGCTCTTCAAATCTGGGCTTCAGAGAGTAGGCTGAGGACTTTGATGGGGTGGGTGGCAGCAGTGCTCAGATAGCCACTCCACCTGGAGAGGCACCCGTCAGGGGCACTTCAAATCTGGGCTTTAGAGAATCAGCGGAGGAGTCTTTGATGGGGCGTGTGGCAGTGGCTCAGAAAGCCACTCCACCTGGACAGGCACCCAGTCAGGGGCTCTTCAAATCTGGGCTTCAGGGAATCAGCTGAGGAGTCTCTGTTGGGGCAGGCAGAGGCAGTGCTGAGAAAGCCGATCACCAGTAGAGGTGCCCGGTCAGGGGCTCTTCAAATCTGGGCTTCAGAGAAAGTCAAAGAGTCTCTGGTCTGGTCTGTGGCAGCAGTGCTTATGAAGCATCACCAGGAAAGGCGCCTGGTCAGGAGCTTTCAAATCTGGGCTTCAGAGAGTCAGACAAGGAGTCTCTGTTGGGCAGGAGGTGGAAGTGCTCAGAAAGCCACAATGCCAGGACAGGCATCCGCTCATCAGCTCTTCAAATCTAAGCTTTGGAGATTCAACCAAGGACTCTTCTTGGGGCAGGGGGGCAGCTTAGGAAAGCCAAGCAGTCAGGAAAAGTGTCCGATCAGGGGTTCCTTCAAACCTGGGCCCGTGAGTCGGGCTGAGGAGTCTCTTTGGGGTGGGCAGTGGCAAAGCTCAGAAATCCGTACCACCAGGAGTGGAGCCCAGTCAGGGGCTCTAAAATCTGGGCTTCGAGAGTCAGCTGAGGAGTCTCTGTTGAGGCGGGGGCAGCAGTGCTCAGAAAACCACACCACCAGGAGAGGGCACCGGTCAAGAGCTCTTCAAATCTGGGCTTTGGAGATTCGGCCAAGGAGTCTCTGTTGGGGCAGGTGGCGGCAGTACTTGGAATGCTGTCTGTAAGGAGAGGTGCCCGATCATGGGATCTTCAAATCTGGGCTTCGGAGAGTCAGCCGAGGAGTCTCTGTTGGGGTGAGTGGTTGCAGTGCTCAGAAAGCTGCACCACCAGGAGAGGCGCCCGGACAGTGGCTCTTCAAATCTGGGCTCGGAGAGTCGGCTGAGGAGTCTTTTGGGGCGGGCACCGCAGAATTCAGAAAACCGCACTATCAGGAGAGGCACCCAGTCAGGGGCTCTTCAGATCTGGGCTTCAGAAAGTCAGCCAGGAATCCTGTTGGGGCAGGCAGTATCAGTGCACACAAAACTGCACCACTCAGGAGAGGCACCTGTTCAGGCCTCTTCAAATATGGGCATCGGAGAGTCAGCAGAGGTATCTCTCTTGGGGTGGGCAGCGGCAGTGCTCAGAAATCTGCACAGCCAGGAGAGGTGCTCAGTGAGGATCTCTTCAAATCTGGGCTTAAAGAGTAGCCGAAGTCTCTGTTGTGGAAGCTGGTGGCAGTGCTCAGAAAGCCACAAAACCAGGAGAGACGCCTCGTCAGGAGCTCTTCAAGTCTGGGCTTCAGAGAGTCAGCGGAGAAGTCTCTGTTGTGGCGGCCAGCATCAGAGCTCAAAACCCACATCACCAGGAGAGGCACCCAGTCAGGAGCTCTTCAAATCTCTGCTTCAGAGAGTCAGCAGATGAGTCTCTGTTGGGGCAGGCTGTGGCAGTGCTTAGAAGGCCACATCACCAGGAGAGGCGCCTGTTCAGAGGCTCTTGAAATCTGGGCAACAGAGAGTCAGCCACAGAGTTTCTGTTTGGGTGGGTGGTGGAAGTGCTCAGAAAGCCACAACGCCAGGACAGGCATCTGGTCAGGGGTCTTCAACATGGGCTTTGGAGATTTGGTCAAGGAGACTTTGTTGAGGCGGTGGTGGCAGTGCTCAGAAAGCTGCATCACCGGGAGAGGCACCCGGTCAGGGGCTCTTCAAATCTGGGCTTCAGAGAGTTGGCTAAGGAGTCTCTGTTGGGGCAGGCGGAGGCAGTGCTCAGAAAGCTGCATCTTCAGGAGAGGCACCGGTCAGGGGCTTTCAAATCTGGGCTTCAGAGAGTTGGCTAAGGAGTCTCTGTTGGGGCAGGCGGAGGCAGTGCTCAGAAAGCTGCATCTCAGGAGAGGCACCCGGTCAGGGCTTTTCAAATCTGGGCTTCGTGAGAGTCAAAGAGTCTCTGGTCTGGTCTATGGCAGCAGTGCTTAGGAAGCATCACCAGGAGGCTCCTGGTCAGAGCTTTTCAAATCTGGGCTTCAGAGAGTCAGCCAAGGTGTCCCTGTTGGGTGGCAGGTGGAAGTGCTCAGAAAGTCAGTAATGCTAGGACAGGCGTCGTCATCAGCTCTTCAAATTTGGGCTTCAGATATTCAACCAAGGACTCTCTCTTGGGGCAGGTGGTGGCAGTGCTTAGAAGGTTGAGCTGTCAGGAAAAGTAATACGATCAGGGGTTCTTCAAACCTGGGCTTCGGTGGTCAGCCGGGGTCTCTTTTGGGGTGGGCAGCGGCAGTGCTCAGAAATCTGCAACACCAGGAGAGGCGCCCAGTCAGGGGCTCATAAAATCTGGGCTCGGAGAGTCGGGTTGAGGAGTCTCTGTTGAGGTGGGTGGCAGCAGTGCTCAGAAAGCCACACCACCAGGAGAGGCACCCAGACAAGAGCTCTTCAAATCTGTGATGCGAGATTCGCAAAGGAGTCTCTATTGGGGCAGGTGGCGGCAGTGCTTGAACGCTGCGCAGTAAGGAGAGGTGCCCAATCAGGGGATCTTCAAATCTGGGCTTGGAGAGTCCACCAGGAGTATCTGTTGGAGTGGGCAGTGGCAGTGCTCATAAATCTGCACCACCAGGAGAGGCACCCAATCAGGGACTCTTAAAATCTGGGCTTCAGAGAGTCATAGAGGAGTCTCTGTTGTGGTGGGTGGTTGCAGTGCTCAGAAAGCTGCACAGCCAGGAGGCGACCAAGTCAGGAGCTCTTCAAATCAGGGCTTCAGAGAGTCAGCCGAGGAATCTCTGTTGGGCAGGCTTTGGCAGTGCTCTGAAAGCTGCATCACCAGGAGAGGAGCCCGGTCAGGGGCTCTTCAAATCTGGGCCTCAGAGAGTCAGCCAAGGTGTTCATGTTGGGTGGCAGGTGGAAGTGCTCAGAAAGCCGCGAACGCTTAGGAAAGGCATCCGGTCATCAGCTCTTCAAATCTGGGCTCGGAGATTCAACCAAGGACTCTCTCTTGGGGCAGGTGGTGGCAGTGCTTAGAAAGCCGAGCAGTCAGGAAAAGTGTCTGATCAGGGTTCTTCAAACCTGGGCTTCGTGGAGTCGGCTGAGGAGGCTCTTTGGGGTGGGCAGCAGCAATGCTCAGAAATCACGAACACCAGGAGAGGAGCCGGTCAGGGCTCATAAAATCTGGGCTTGGAGAGTCGGGTTGAGGAGTCTCAGTTGAGGCGGTGGCAGCAGTGCTCAGAAAGCCACACCACCAGGAGAGGCACCCAGTCAAGAGCTCTTCAAATCTGTGATGGAGATTCGGCAAAGGAGTCTCTATTGGGGCAGATGGCGGCAGTGCTTGGAACGCTGCACAGTAAGAGAGGTGTCCGATCAGGGATCTTCAAATCTGGGCTTCAGAGAGTCACATGAGGAGTTTCTGTTGGGGTGGGCAGCTGCAGTGCTCACAAATCTGCTCCAGCAGGTGAGGCGACTAGTCAGGGGCTCTTAAAATCTGGGCTTCAGAGAGTCGGATGAGGAGTCTCTGTTGGGGCAGGTGGTTGCAGTGCTCTGAAAACTGCATCACCAGGAGAGGCGCCCGGTCAGGGGCTCTTAAAATCTGAGCTCGGAGGAGTCGGCTGAGAAGTCTCCATTGGGGTGGGTGGTGGCAGTGATCAGAAAGCTGCACAGCCAGGAGATGCACCCAGTCAGAAGCTCTCAAATCTGGGCTTCAGAGAATCAGCCGAGGAGTCTCCATTGGGGCAGAGTCGGCAGTGCTCAGAAAGCCGCATCACCATGAGAGGCACCGGACAGGGGCTCTTCAAATCTGGGCTTTGAAGAGTCAGCTGATGAGCCTTTGTTGGGGTGGGCAGTTGCAATGTGCAGAAAACCCCACAGCCAGGAGAGGTGCCCAGTCAGGGGCTCTTCAAATCTGGGTTTCATACAGTCAGCAGAGGAGTCTCTGTTGGGCGGGTGGCATCAGTGCTTGAAAGCCGTGGCAGCCGGGAGAGGTGCCCAGTCAGCGGTTCTTCATACCTGGGCTTTGAGAGTCAGCCAAGTAGTCTCTGTTGGGGTGGGCAGCTGCAATGCTCAGAAATCTGCTCCTCCAGGAGAGGAGCCCAGTCAGGGGCTCTTAAAATCTGGGCTTTGGAGAGTCAGCTGAGGAGTCTCTGTATGCATGGGTGGCAGTGCTCAGAAAGCACCGCCAGGAGAGGCACCAATCAGGTGCTCTTGAAATCTGGGCTTCAGATAGTCGGCTGAGAAGCCTCCATTGGGGTGGTGGTGGCAGTGTTCAGTAAGCTGCATCACCAGGGAGGTGCCCATCGGGAGCTCTTCAAATATGGGCTGCAAAAGTCGGCCGAGGAGTCTGTGTTGGGGCAGGTGGTGGCAGTGCTCAGAAAATCCCACCACCAGGATAGGGGCTCGGTCAGGGGCTCTTCATATCTGTTCTTCAGACCGCCGGCCGATTAGTTTCTGTTGGGTCATCAGGTGGCAGTGTACAGAAAGCTGCATCACCAGGAGAATCACCCAGTCAGGGGCACTTCAAATCTGTGCTTGGAGAGTCAGCCCGGAGTTTCTGTTGGAGTGGGTGGTTGCAGTGCTCAGAAAGCTGCACTGCCAGAAGAGGCACCTGGTCAGTGGATCTTCAAATCTGGGCTTCGAGAGTCGGCAGAGGAGTCTTTGTTGGGCGGGCAGCGGCAGTGCTCAGAAAACCGCACCATCAGCAGAGGCACCCAGTCAGGGGCTCTTCAAATCTGAGCTCCAGAAAGTCAGCCAAAGCAATCTCTGTTGGGGTAGGCAGTGGCAGTGCACAGAAACTGCACCACCAGGAGAGGCACCTGTCAGGGACTCTTCAAATCTGGGCATTGGAGAGTTAGCAGATGAATTTCTCTTGGGGTGGGCAGTGGCAGTCCTCAGAAATCTGCACAGCCAGGACAGGCGCTCAGTGAGGGTCTCTTCAAATCTGGGCTTCAAGAGTCATCCAAGAGTCTCTGTTGGGGCGGGCAGTGGCAGTGCTCAGAAAGCCACACCACCAGGAGAGGGGCCCTGCCAGGGGTTCACATCTGGGCTTCAGACAGTCAGCAGAGAAGTCTCTGTTGGGCCAGCAGCATCAGGGCTCAGAAACCCGCATCACCAGGAGAGGTGCCCGGTCAGGGGCTCTTTAAATCTGGGCTTCAGAGAGTCAGCCAAAGAGTCTCTGTTGGGGCAGGTGGTGGCAGTGCTAGAAAACCATGAAGCCAGGGTAGGTGCCCATGAGGGGTCCTTCAAAACTGGGCTTTGAAAATCGGCCGAGGGAGTCTCTGCTGGGGTGGGTAGCAGCAATGCTGAGAAATCTGCACCACCAGGAGAGTTGCCCAGTCAGGGCCTCTTCAAGTCTGGACATCGGTGAGTCAGTACAGGAATCTCTGTTGGGTTGGGCAGTGGCAGTGGTCAGAAAGCACAGCCAGGAGAGGTGCCCAATGAGGACTCTTCAAATCTGGGCTTCAGAGAGTCATCCAAGGAGTCTCTGTTGGGGTGGGCAGTGGCAGTGCTCAGAAAGCTGCACAGCCAGGAGAAGCACCTTGAGGGACCTCTTCAAATCTGGGCATCGGAGAGTCAGCAGAGGAATCTCTGTTGGGGTGGGCAGTGCTCAGAAAGCTGCACAACCATGAGAGGCGCCCAGTGAGGGGCTCTTCAAATCTGGGCTTCAGAGAATTGTCCAAGGAGTCTCTCTTGGGGTTGGCAGCGCAGTGCTCAGAAAGCCAAACCACCTGAGAGGCGTCTGGTCAGGGGCTCTTCAAATCTAGGCTTCAGAGATTCAGCCATGGAGTCTCTGTTGGAGTGGGCAGCAGCAGTGCTTAGGAAGCCGTGTCACCAGGAGAAGCGCCCGGTCAGGGGCTCTTCAAACTGGGCTCTGGAGAGTCAGCAGAAGAGTCTGTGTTGGGGTGGGCAGCGGAGTGCACAGAAGGCTGCACAGCCAGGAAAGGCACCTGGTCAGGGGCTCCTCAAATCTGGGCTTCAGAGTGTCAGCCAGAGTCTCTGTTGGGCAGGTGGTGGCAGTGCTTAGAAAGCCATGAAGCCACGGGAGGTGCCCAATCAGGGGTTCTTCAAAGCTGGGCTTGGAGAGTCAGCCAAGGAGTCTCTGCTGGGGTGGGCAGCAGCAATGCTGAGAAATCCATACCACCAGGAGAGGTGTCCTGTCAGGGCTCTTCAAATCAGGATTAGAGTCAGCAGAGGAATCTCTGCTGGGGTGGGCAGTGGCAGTGCTCAGAAAGCTGCACAGCCAGAGAGGTGCCCAATGAGGGGCTCTTCAAATCTGGGCTTCAGAGAGTCATCCAAAGAGTCTCTGTTGGGGTGGGTTTTGGCAGAGCCCAGAAAGCTGCACAGCCAGGAGAGGTGCCTCCTGAGGGGCTCTTCAAATCTGGGCATCAGAGAGTCATCCAAGGAGTCTCTTGGGGTGGGCAGTGGCAGTGCTCATAAATCCAACCACCAGGAGAGGCGTCCGGTCAGGGCTCTTCAAAACTGGGCTTGGAGAGTCAGTAGAGGAGTCTCTGTAGGGTGGGCAGCGGCAGTGCTTAGAAAGCAACATCACATGGAGAGGTGCCTAGTCAGGGCTCTTCAAATCTGGGCTTCAGAGAGTCAGCCATGGAGTCTCTGTTGGGACAAGAGATGGAAGTGCTCGGATAGCCACAATACCAGGACAGGCATCCAGTCAACAGCTCTTCAAATCTGTGCTTTGGAGATTCAACCAAGGAGTCTCTGTTGGGGCAGGCGGAGGCAGTGCTTAGCAGCTGTGCAGTCAGGAAAAGTGCCCGATCAGGGATTCTTCAAATCTGGGCTTCAGTGAGTCGGCTGGAGAGTCTCTTTTGGGGTGGGCGCAGCAATGCTCAGAGATCCAGAGCACTCCGGAGTGGCACCCAGTCATGGGCTCTTAAAATCTGGGCCGGATAGTCAGTTGAGGAGTCTCTGTTGGGACCAGCGGCAGCAGTGCTGAGAAAGCCTCACCACCAGGAGAGGCACCGGTCACTGGCTCTTCAAATCTGGGCTTGGAGATTCGGCCAAGGAGTCTCTGTTGAGGCAGGTGGCGGTAGTGCTTGGAACGCTGTGCAGTAAGGAGGTTGCCCGATCAGGGGATCTTCAAATCTGGGCTTCAGAGAGTCGGCCGAGGAGTCTCTGTTGGGGTGGGCTGCGCAGTGCTCTGGCAACCTAGCACCACCAGGAGAGGCGCCCCAGTCCAGGGGTTCTAAAAATCTGACTTCAGAGAGTCATCAGAGGAGTCTCTGTTGGAGCGGGTGGTTGCAGTGCTCCAAAGCTGCACCACCAGGAGAGGCGCCCCGTCAGGGGCTCTTAAAATCTGGGCTTCAAGAGTCAGCTGAGAAGTCTCCATTTTGGTGGGTGGTGGCAGTGCCCAGAAAGCTGCACAGCAAGGAGACTCACACAGTCAGGAGCTCTTCAAATCTGGGCTACAGAGAGTCAGTCGAGGAGTCTCTGTTGGGGCAGGCTTCAGCAGTGCTCAGAAAGCCGTGATCACCAGGAGAGGAGCCGGTCAAGGGCTCTTCAAATCTGGACTTCAGAAAGTCTGTCAAGTAGTCTGTGGTGGAGACTGTGGCAGCAGTGCTTAGGAAGTTGCATCACCAGGTAGGCGCCGGTGAGGGCTCTTCAAATCTTGGCTTTGGAGAGTCAGCCGAGGAGTCTTTGTTGTGGAGGGCAGTAGCAGTGCTCAGAAAACCACTCTGCCAGGAAAGGCGCGGTCAGGGGCACTTCAAATCTGGGCTTTGTTGAGTCAGTAGGAGTCTCTATTTGGGTGTGCAGCAGCAGTGCTCAAGCTGCATACGGGAGAGATGCCCGGTCAGGGGCTCTTCAAATCTCGGCTTGAGAGAGTCGGAAGAGGAATCTCTGTTGGGGCAGGCTGTGGCAGTGCTAGAAAGCCGCGATCACCAGGAGAGGCACCCAGTCAGGGGCTCTTCAAATCTGGGCTTCAGAGAGTCAGCAAAGGGTCTCTGTTGGGGTGGGTGGTTGCAGTGCTCCAAAAACTGCATCACCAGGAGAGGCGCGGTCAGAGGCTCTTAAAATCTGGGCTTCGGAGAGTCGCCTGAGAAGTCTCCATTGGGGTGGGTGGTGGCAGTACTCAGAAAGCTGCACAGCCAGGAGACGCACCCAGTCAGAAGCTCTTCAAATCTGGGCTTCAGAGATCAGCCGAGGAGTCTCCATTGGGGCAGAATTGCAGTGCTCAGAAAGCCGCATCACCAGGAGAGGCACCCAGACAGGGCTCTTCAAATCCGGGCTTTGGAGAGTCAGCAGAGGAGTCTATGTTGTGGTAGGTAGTGGCAGTGCTTAGAAAATCCCTCTGCCAGGAGAGGCACCCGGTCAGGGGCTCTTCAAATCTGGGCTTGAGTGAGTTGGAAAGGAGTCTCTGTTGGGGCAGGCCGTGGCAGTGCTTAGAAAGTCACATCACCAGGAGGGTGCCGGTCGGGCTCTTCAAACCTGGGCTTCAGAGAGTCAGCCAAAAGTCTGTTGGGGTGGATGGTGGAAGTGCTCAGACAGCTGCAACACCAGGACAGACATCTGGCCAGGGGCTCTTCAGATCTGGACATTGGAGATTCAGCCAATTGGTCTCTTTTGGGGCAGGCAGCGGCAGTGCTTGAGAAAGCCGTGCAGTCAGGAGAGTTCCCAGTCAGGGGTTTCTCAAACCTGGGTTTCAGAGAGTCAGCTGAGAGGTCTCTGTTGGGGTGGGCAGTGGCAATGCTTAAATCTGTGCCACCAGGACAGGTGCCCTGTAAGGGCTCTTAAAATCTGGCTCATAGAGTAAGCTGTGGAGTCTCTGTTGGGGCGGGTGGAGGCAGTTCTCAGAAAGCTGCATCACCAGGAGAGGCGCCCAGTCAGGGGCTCTTAAAATCTGGGCTTCAGAGAGTCAGCGAGAAGTCTCAGTTGGGGTGGGTGGTGGCAGTGCTCAGAAAGCTGCATCACCAGGAGAGGAACACAGTCAGGGCTCTTCAAATCTTGGCTTCGGAGAGTCAGCAGAGGAGTCTCTGTTGGGGTGGGCAGCAACAGTGCTCAGAAAGTTGCACAGCCAGGAGAGGCACCCAGTCAGGATCTCTTCAAATCTGGGCTTCAGAGAGTCAGCTGAGGAGTCTCTGTTGGGCAGGTACCGCAGTGCTCAGAAAGCCACACAACCAGGAGAGGCACCAGGTCAGGGGATCTTCAAATCTGGGCTTCAGAAAGTCAGTCAAAGAGTTGCTGGTGGAGTCTGTGGCAGCAGTGCTTAGGAAGCTGGATCACCAGGAGGCACCTGGTCAGGGGCTTTTCAAACCGGGGTTTTGTGGTGGGCAGAGGCAGTGCTCAGAAAATCCCTCCGCCAGGGAGGAGCCGGTCATGGGCAATTCATATCTGGATATGGAGAGTCAGTAGAGGAGTCTCTATTGGTGCAGGCAGTGGCAGTACTTAGAAAGCTGTGCAGCTGGGAGAGATTACCCAATCAGTGGTTCTTCAAACCTGGCCTTTGGAGAGTCAGCCAATGAGTTCTCTGTTGGGATGGGCAGTGCAATGTCTGAAATCTGCACCTCCAGGAAAGGAGCCCAGTCAGGGCTCTTAAAATCTGGGCTTCAGAGAGTCGGCTGAAGAGTCTCTGTTGGGCGGGTGGCGGCAGTGCTGGGACAGCTACACCACCAGGAGAGGGGCCCGGTCAGGGCTCTTAAAATCTGGGCTTCGAGAGTCGGCTGAGAAATCTCCATTGGGGTGGTGGTGGCAGTGCTCAGAAAGCTGCATCGCCAGGAGAGGTGCCCCATCAGGGCTCTTCAAATCTTGGCTTCGGATAGTCGGCTGAGGGTCTGTGTTGGGTCAGGTGGTGGCAGTGCTCAGAAAGCCAAAACATGAGGAGAGGTGCCCTGTCAGGGGCTTATCAAATCTGTGCTTCAGACAGTCAGCCGAGGAGTTTCTTTTTGGTCGAGACGCAGTGTACAGAAAGCTGCACTGACCAGGCGAGGCGCACGGTCAGGGAACTTCAAATCTGTGCTTTGAGAGTCAGCCAATGAGTCTCTGTTGGGGTGGGTGGTTGCAGTGCTCAGAAAGTTGCACCACCAGAGAGGCACCGGTCAGGGGCTCTTCAAATCTGGGGCAGATAGACTTCCTAGGAGTCTTTGTTGGGGCAGGCAGCGGCAGTGCTCAGAAAGCGCACCACCAGGAGAGGCACCCAGTCAGGGGCTCTTCAAGCTGGGCTTCGAGAGTCAGCCAAGAAGCCTGCTCGCGCGGTCAGTGTCAGAGCTCTGAAAGCCGTGATCACCAGGAGAGGCACCGTCAGGGCTCTTCAAATCTGGGCTTCAAGAGTCACCAAGAGTCTCTGTCAGGGCAGGTGGTGGCAGTGCTCAGAAAGCCACACCACCAGGATAGGAACCTGGTCAGGGCTCTTCAAATCTGGACTTCAAAAGTTGGCCAGGGTCTCTGTTGGGGCAGGCGGCTGCAATGCTTAGAAAGCCGCACAGCCAGAAGAGGTGCCGATAAGGTTCTTCAAACCCTGGGTTTTGGGAGGGTTGGTCGAGGAGTCCTCGGCTGGTGGTTAGCTGCAATACCAGAAACCGCACCACCAGGAGAGGTGCTCAGACAGGGGCTCCTAAAATCTGGACTCGAAAGTCGGCTGAAAAGTCTGTGTTGGAGTAGGTGATGGCAGTGCTCAGAAAGCCACACCGGGCCAGGAGAAGCACCCAGTCAGGGGCTCTAAAATATGGGCTTTGGAGAGTCATTTGAGGCATCTCAGTTGGGACGGGTGGTGTCAATGCTCAGAATGCTGCACCACCAGGAGAGGAGCCTGGTCAGGGCTCTTCAAATCTGGATTTTGGAAAGTCAGCCAAAGGAGTCTCTGTTGGGGCAGGCGGTGGCAGTGCAGAAAAACGCACCACCAGGAGAGGCACACGGTCAGGGCCTCTTCAAATCTGGGTATGGGAGAGTCAGCATAGGAGGCTCTGTTGGGGTGGGTGGTGGCAGTGCTCAGAAAGCCGAACCACCAGGAGAGGTGTCGGGTCAGGGCTCTTCAAATCTGGGCTTTGGAGAGTCAGCCAATGAGTCTCTGTTGGGGTGGTTAGTTGCAATGCACAGAAACCCCACCACCAGGAGAGGCGCCCAGTCAGGGATCTTCAAATCTGGGCTTCGTAGAGTCAGCAGAGGAGTCTCTGTTGGGTTGGGCAGCAGCAGTGCTCAAGCTGCACAGCCAGGAGAAGAGCCTAGTCAGGAGCTCTTCAAATCTGGACTTCAGACTCGGCCAAGAAGTCTCTGTTAGGGGGCGGCGGCAGTTCTCGGAAAGTTGCACAGCCAGGAGAGGCGCCCGTCAGGGGCTCTTAAAAGCTGGGTCAGAGAGTCAGCCGAGGAGTCTCTGTTTGGCAGGCGGTGGTAGTGCTCAAGCTGCATCACCATGAGAGGTGCCCGGTCAGGGACTCTTAAAATCTGGGCTTCCGTGAGTCAGTCAAGGAGTCTCTGGTGGGGTCTGTGGCAGCAGTGTTTAGGAAGCATCACCAGGAGGGCACCCTTTCAGGAGCTTTTCAAATCTGGGCTTTGGAGAGTCTGCTGAGGAGTCTCTGTTGGGGTGGGTGGTGACAATGCACAAAAACCCTCCACCAGGAGAGGCGCCCAGTGAGGGACTCTGCAGATCTGGGCTTTGGAGAGTCAGCAGTGGAGTCTCTATTGGGGTGAACAGCTGTTTGTCTCAGAAAGCTGCACAGCCAGGAGAGGTGCCCGGTCAGGGGTCTTCAAATCTGGGCTTCAGACAGTCATCGAAGGAGTTTCTGTTGGGGCAGGCAGTGGCAGTGCTTAGAAAGCTGTGCAGCCGGGAGAGGTGCCCAATCAGGGTTCTTCAAACCTTGACTTCAGAGAGTCAGCCAAGGAGTCTCTGTTGGGTCGGGCAGTGGCAATGCACAGATATCTGCACCTCAGGAGAGAAGCCCAGTCAGGGGATCTTAAAATCTGGGCTTCGGAGAGTCAGTTGAAAAGTCTCCATTGGGGCAGGTGGTGGCAGTGCTCAAAAGCCACACCACCAGGAGAGGTGCCCTGTCAGGGGCACTTCAAATCTGTGCTTCAGACAGTCAGCCGAGTAGTTTCTGTTGGGTCGGGAGGTGGCAGTGGACAGAAAGCCACATCACGAGGAGAAGCACCCAGTCAGGGGCTCTTCAAATCTGCTTTGGAGAGTCAGCTGAGGAGTGTCTGTTGGGCTGGGAGGTGCAGTGCTCAGAAAGCTGCACGCCAGGAGGCACCCAGCCAGGGGCTCTTCAAACCTGGGCTTTGGAAAGTCGGGCGAGGAGTCTCTGTTGGGGAGGGCAGCGGCAGTGCTCAGAAATCTGCACCACCAGGAGAGGCACCCAGTTAGGGCTCTTCAAATCTGGGCTACAGAAAGTGAGCCAAAGGACTCTCTGTTGGGGCAGGCAGTGGCAGTGCAGAAAACTGCACCACCAGGAGAGGTGCCTGGTCAGGGCCTCTTCAAATCTGGGCATCGAGAGTCAGCAGAGAATCTCTCTTGGGGTGGACAGTGGCAGTGCTCAGATCTGCACAGCCAGGAGGCGCCTAGTGAGGGGCTCTTCAAATTTAGGCTTCAGAGAGTCGTCCAAAGAGTCTCTGTTGGGGCGGGAGGTGGCAGTGCTCAGAATGCCACACCAACAGGAGAGGCACCTGGTCTGGGGCTCTTCCAATCTAGGCTTCAGAGAGTCAGCCAAGAAGTCTCTGTGGGGCAGTCAGCATCAGGCTCAGAAGCCACATCACCAGGAGGCACCTGGTCAGGGCTCTTCAAATCTGGGCCTGGAGAGTCACCCGAGGAGTCTGTGTCAGGGCAGGTGGTGGCAGTGCTCAGAAGCCACACCACCAGAAGAGGTGCCCACTCAGGGGCTTTTCAAATCTGGGCTTCAAAAGGTCGAGCCAAGGGTCTCCATTGGGGCAGGCGGCTGCAGTGCAGAAAGCCGCACAGCCAGGAGAGGTGCCCGATAAGGGGTTCTTCAAACATAGGCCGGAGAGTTGGTCAAGGGTCTCTGTTGGGGTAGGCAGCAGCAGTGTTCAGAATCTGCACCACCAGGAGGCGCCCAGTCAGGGCTCTTAAATCTGGGCTTCGAATGTCGGCTGAGGAGTCCCTGCTGGGTGGGTGGTGGCAGTGCTCAGAAAGCTGCATCGCTAGGAGAGGCACCCAGTTAGGGCTCTTCAAATCTGGGCTTCAGAGAATTACCCAAGGAGTCTCTGTCGGGCGGGTGGTGGCAGTGCTCAGAAAGACACACTGCCAGGAGAAGCGCCCGGTCAGGGCTCTTCAAATCTGGGCTTGGAGAGTCATTCGAGGATCTCTGTTGGGGCAGGTGGTGGCAGTGCTCAGAAAGCCGCACCTCCAGGAGAGCGGCCTGGTCAGGGGCTCTTCAAATCTGGGCTTCAGCCGAGGACTGTCTGTTAGGCAGGTGGGTGCTCAGAAAGCTGCACCACCAGAAGAGGCGCCCCAGTCAGGATCTCTTCAAATCTGGGCTTTAGAGAGTCAGCCAAAGGAGCCTCTGTTGGGGCAGGCAGTGGCAGTACATAGAAACATAGAAACATAGAATTTGACGGCAGATAAGGACCGCTAGGCCCACCTAGTCTGCCCATTTTCCTACCTAACAGATAGCTGCAGATCCTAGTTAACCAACAGCTTACTTCCTCTTACCCACCCTAGTACACAGAAAACCGCACCACCAGGAGGTGGCACCGGGGAAGCGCCTCTTCAAATCTGGGCACAGGAAAGTCAGCAGCAAAGTCTCTGTTGGGATGGGTGGTGACAGTGCTCTGAAAGCTCACTGCCAGGAGAGATGCCCGGTCAAGGGTTCTTCAAATCTGGGCTTTGGAGAGTCGGATGAGGAGTCTCTGTTGGGGTGAGCAGCAGGTGCTCAGAAAGCCGCATCACCAGGAGGCACCCAGTCAGGGCTTTTCAAATCTGGGATTCAGAGAGTCGGCTGAGGAGTTTCTCTTGGGGTGGGCAGCGGCAGTGCTCAGAAAGCCGACATCACCAGGAGAGGTGCCCAGTCAGGGCTCCTTCAAATCTGGGCTTTGGAGAGTCATCCAATGAGTCTTTCTTGGGGAGGGTGGAGGCAGTGCTCAGAAAGCCGCATCGCCAGGAGAGGTGCCCAGTTAGGGGCTCTTCAAATCTGGGCTTGGAGAGTCGGCTGAGGAGTTTCTCTTGGGGTCGGTGGCAGCAGTGCTTGGAAGCTGCACAGCCAGGAGAGGTGCCCATCAGGGATTCTTCAAACCTGGCCTTCAGAGAGTCGGCCAAGGAGTCTCTGTTGGGGTAGGCAGTGGCAATGCTCAGAAATCCACACCACCAGGAGGGCGCCAGTCACGTGCTCTTGAAGTCTGGGCTTTGGAGAGTCGACTGAGGAGTTTCTGTTGGGACGGGTGGTGGCAGTGCTCAGAAGCTGCATCGCCAGGAGGCGCATGGTCAGGGTCTCTTCAAATCTAGTCTTCAGAGAGTTGACTGGGGAGTCTCTGTTGGGAGAGCGGCGGCAGAGCTCAAAAGCTGCACCACCAGCAGAAGTGCCCAGTCAGGGCTCTTCAAATCTGGGCTTCAGAGAGTGGCCAAGGAGTCTCTGCTGGGGTGGGCAGCGGCAGTGCTCAGAAAGTCGCACCACCAGGAAATGTGCCCGGTCAGGGGTTCTTCGAATCTGGGCTTCAGGGAGTTGACCGAGGAGTCTTTGTTGGGGCAGGTGGTGACATTGCTCAGATAGCCACCCGGCCAGGAGAGGCACCCGATCAGGGGCTCTTCAAATCTGGGTTTCTTAAAGTCAGTAGAAGAGTCTCTGTTGGGGTGGGCAGCAGCAGTGCTCAGAAAGTCGTTCCAGCAGGAGAGGCACCGGTCAGGGACACTTCAAATCTGGGCTTTGGAAAGTCGGCCTAGGAGTCTTTGTTTGGGCGGGCAGCAGTGCTCAGAAAGCCACACCGGACACCTTCACAACTCCTTCTGTCATTTTGCTACCAACTCCCCTCCCGTACTCCACCATTGCTCACTCTGCTTCTCCCAATACATTCTTCCTCTACCTTCATGTCGTCAGAACCACTGTGCCTCATTCATATCAAATACTGCTTTGGATCCCTTCCCTCTTACCTCCCTCCCTTCATTCCTCTCCTCTATTCCCACTGCCTCCTGGTCCATCACACTTTCACCATTCCTCATTCCCACTCCTCTGCTGGGCAATCTGCCATTTTCTATTGTCTCCCTTCACTCTGGAACCTACTCCCATCCTCCCTCCATTTCACTACCTCCCTGTTTCCCTCAGGTACCTACTGAAACTCCATCCCCCCACTCCTGTTTTCCACTTACCTTACTGCTCCCCTTACATTTGACTCCTGCCTCAGTGTAGGTGTGGCTGAAGTAGTTGATCTTGGTGCTTGCTGTTATGGCACTAATTCCTGTTACAAATCATGATTCATGTACTCTGTTCCACGTTGCTGTAACTGTGAACTGTGTCAATGCTATGTAATTGCATTAACTGTGTACGGTGTCCATGCCATGTATTTGCCTCCTCTGTTCAATTCCTGGTCACACCTGGGAATGAGCCTTGGCTCAGTGTGCCTTTCCTGGCCATCAATTTTCAAATCAGTAAACAAATAAATAAATAAGTAACCTCCTGTCTTGGCATTCTCCATGTCTGTCCTAAATAAAGTACATATAGGAATTTAGCTCTCCCAGCTCTTCTTATTAGCCTATGTTTCAGTTACTGCTACAACTCTAACTGCTCTGCAGTCATTATCATGTATTGTTCGGCCATTTTATTCCCTTACATACTTGCATTCATATAAATCACTTCCCACATGCCTCTTCTGTCTCCTCTAAACTTCCTATCTCCATTGACTTTTGAAAGGTCAGTGTTATTGCATTGTCTCCTGCCTGCTTTCATTTTGCTATGCCCTGTGTTCAAGTTCAAGTTTATTGCAGGAAAACTCCGTTGAGCAAGCTCATTCACAAGAAGGTTCTGAGACAGGCATACAGTCAAATACATTAAGAAAATTACATAACATTACATAATGTACATAAAAGAGCTCCCGGATACACAAAGATCATGATGGGAGGTGACACTAATTGTAAGACAATACATGGCATACATAAGGATTTCACCAGAGAAAAATAATGTTCCTGAAAAAGTAACAGTAATTACATAACTGTACCAAGCATGCAAAAAGAGTTCCAACGGATACACTGTTGATGGTGAGAAGTAGAGCTAGTTACATAGAGAAGGAGCCTATGATTCCGTGTGATAGCTAAATGGAGGCCCTAAAAGTGACATCCAGTTTAATGACAGTTACAGGTATCTTTTAATTTGACCATGGCTAGCCTTTTAAAAACTTAACAGGGACAATACTGAATAATTTCAGAGTGGATTGTAACCGATTCCAAATAGTTGGCAGGAACATGAGATAGCTGCGTTTGCCAAGGGAAGTACGGGGTCCTAGGTACATCAGAGGAGAAAATCAGACTTCTGAGGGAGTAAACACTGGGTGATGATATGTGTACTAAGAAGGTTGGGTATTATGGAGTTTATTCAGAAGAAGTTTTAGAGTCCAAATACCAGCATGTAGTGACCGTCTAATGGTCAGCGAGGGCCAGCCAACTGTGGCATATAGATCACAGTGATGGGTTTGGGGTAGGGAGTTTGTAATAAAACGAAGGGAGCGGTGGTAGAGAACATCTAGCTTATGAAGACTGGTAAGTGCTGAGAAGTTGTAGATTATGTCACCGTAATCAAGAAGGGGAAGGAATGTGGCCTGAACCAGTCTGGTTCTAATCTCCGTGGGAAAGAAGGACCTGTTATGGAAGAAAAAGCCTAACCTGGCTTTAGTCTTTTAGACAAGTCATCAAGATGATCATTGAAGGAGAGTTTGTTGTTGAGCCAGAAACCGAGATATCTGAACTTTAAAGCGATTTCCAATTGTTCACCTAGGGAAGTATTTATAAAGTTGTTGGGTAAAACAGGAATAGCAGAGGGAGTACATGGGTGGAGGATCATGGCTTTCGTTTTCTTGGCATTGAGGACAACTTTGCATTAATTAGATTATTTTCTAGTTGTGCAAAGTCAGCTTGGAGAGTGTCCCTTACTCCGTCCAGTGAGGGACCAGATGTGTATAGGACTGAGTCATCTGCAAAAAAATGCAAGTGAGACTTGGTAATCTGGTGGTCAAGATTGTTTATATATAGGGAAAAAAGGACGGGACCTAAGATAGATCCCTGTGGGACTCTAGCAGTAGGTAAGGAGGACGAAAACAAATCTCTGTTTTAACTTTCTGAGTCCTTCCGTTAGGTAACTGTTGAACCACTGAGTTGTGGATGGGGTAAAGCCTAGGTTAGTAAGGCTGTTCACTAATAAATTTATGTGTATACCGAAAGAGTCAGCTTGGCTCCCATGGTGTGCCAGTACCTGGGCTGTACCGCTGCCCAGCCTCTTACCTAGTTTAAAACATGGTAACTGTTGCATCTATCTCTTTTCCAAATGCACTGGTCCTGCTATTCAGATTTAGGCTATTCTTTGCAAACAGCCTGCTATCATACTGGATGGATCCCCAGTACCTCAAAATCTGGAACCTCTCTTCATCTCATCAACCCTTTAGACATGTTTAGAGATCTACTGTTTTCACCCTTCCACACTGTCCTACTTGTGGCACAGGTAGCATCTATCTAACTGTTGCAATAGACTTCTGCTTACTTCCTAGTTCTTGAAGCTGCCCTTAACCTGGTCTATAATGCAGTATCTGTCCTCCATTCTAGTTAGCCTCTCCAACCAAGGAAATACCCTGTCTACTATCACCCAATGGAAACACAGAATGGATCTCTCCTCTTGTGGCAGGAGAAGGTCACGAGAGAAGTCAAAACTAATAACAGAACATTGATTCAAATGCATCCTCTCAATCCTCTTGAGAGCGTATGATTATCAAGCCAGAATCAACAAATGAAGAACTGATTGCCCAAATTTCTAAAAAAAAAAAAAAAAAACGTCAAACGAGTGTGTTGGGGCAATGCAGGGGACAGACTTAATTGAATGGAATGAGGATAATGAAGCACAAAATTTGACTGTGATTAATTTATCTAAAAGGACTTTCATGAAATCTCAATTACAGCTGCTTTCTTATGTTCTGTCATTTGTACCTTTACAACATTTAAATACATTTCAAATTTACTATGATTTATTTAGAGTATTTCATAAGTTGAATTTAAATAAATTATTTACGTGAAGGAGGAGAAATAACAATGCTGAAAGTGTTCTAGAATCAATTAGTTACACAGTCTCAATAATATATGTAATTACTGCAAATGAATTAGCTCAATTACTTACTGATGCAGGCGACAGTTCTGAACTTGATGCTGTCACAACTGGAACTCAGACAAGCACGGAACATAGAATACTGGATGGGCAACTATGCACAACCAGTGTGTTCTACACAGGGGCTCTGATTCCCTCTGACCTCGAGAGCGAAGCTTAAGTGACAAAACACACTGGTTGTGCATAGAGTTGCTCATCCTGTATTTTTTATAGTGTATAGTACTGTGTGAAATATGTATTTGTGAGTTCTTTTGCTTTCAAAATGAAACTGACTCATGCAGTCTCTAGAGGTCCTAGAATGCTGTTCTACCACAGTAGGGTAGAACAGCATTCCATGACTTTGGAACTGTAGTACAACAGCATTTTGAAAGGGATGGAACTCTATACAGAACAACACTCCACTATACACTATATATAGAATAGTGGATGGTGACCATCCACAACAAGGCTGTGTTTCCATCGAGGGTGTTAATGACATCAGAGAAACCTCAGAGTGAAGCTCAAGAGGTTCCATGATGTCATCAACTCCTAGATGGGAAACACAGCTTGTTGTGGGGTGGCCATCATCTGCTATTTTATATAGTATATGGTTCCCCGAAATGTGTTTGTACCTAGTCTTCATTCATTCACACTGGTGCTGGCTAGATTCTCGCTCTTCCACTTCAGTTCCCTACAATTCCAGTGATCATTGATGCAGTCCTGTCCCAGAAGATATAGGTCCTTCACGCAGCAGTCGCACTCTGCTCGTCCCACAACTGTGCCAGTAGTTAAAAATCCTACAAAGTAATAGTTTGGATACACGAATTGACTTTAGTAGTCCGTGTCAAACTAGACCCTACTAACCCCGACCTTTACGCTCGCTAAGTACAGGTGCCATTTTGGAACATATTTTTTAAAACAGCACTGTTGCAGTCAATCAGATGGCAGGTTAAGGGTAAAAGTTGTTGTACTATCGATGTGACATCAGAGCGATAGTACAACTTTTTGACCTTGAACTGCCCTATAACAAGATTTGGAAAACCTTTGTTTTCCAGACACAATAAGCTCTAACCATATACTATAGGGAGTATTATGTTCAAGAAGCAGCTAGGCAGCTAGCAGATGTAAGTATATATAAAAAGCTCACTCAGAACCTTTTAGATATGTATAAAGCCAATTGGAGAGCTTTCTTACCTACTCACTGGAGCATGAATGGATTACAGTAGCAGATTTTCATTTTATGTTGCTTGCACGCATGTGCAAGAAACATAGTGCCATCATCGGAGATTTCGGGTGTGTCCTCCTCCTCCAATTCAGTCAGTGTGTTGGCAGGTGTGGCCCCTGTAAGCCAATGCATTCTGGAACTGTCTATGACAAGCTCAAAATGCAGTGGCATACAGTTCAAAGGAGCTACGCTTCAGTGAGCACCAATAAGATATCGGCTGCTCACGCGCAGCTCCTCCCAGACACTACGCAGGCGCACGCGCCCCACTCCCTGCATGCACTGTATAGCCAACGGGTGCCCAATCCCACCGGCTGAGCTGTGTCCCCTTAGGAAGTGCCACACTGGGAGCCCACCCAGCCGCGGGAAGCGTCCTTTTGTCGACGGGGTGCCTAATTCGCCGCGGCTGAACGCCTCGCTCCTTGTGCTATGCTGGGAGCCCACCCCAGCGTGGAAACAAATGCCATGGCTGATGGGGTGCCCAATCCCCAGTCGGCTGAATGCCCCCCAAACGTCCTTGTGCCATGCTGGGAGCCCACCCCAGCTTGGCAAGCGTCCACGAAGTCTTTTTAAAAAAAAAACCTGTAAAACAAAAACTGTCCCAGCGGCGGCATCTCCCAAGCCCCCTCCATAACCCGCACCCACCACTGCGTACCCAGCCTCCCCACACCCCTCACCCCATACTTACCTCCGGACTCGGCGCGACGATCTTCGTGGACCGGGAACACGTCTGCACTCTTCAAAGCCGACCGCGAACTGAGGAAATGCCGGTAAGCTGTATAATGGGCTAGATAGGGGTTTCAACTTTGTTGCATATCTCAGGCATTTTGGAATTTATGCACCAAATTTTCAACATGGGGTTTTGGGACCCCTTCTCATGAATGATGTCACTGTCATGGCGTTATTCAGACCCGAAGGGTGATTCCAGTCACTGCGCAGTCACTGTGCAAAATCACCCTGGGTCTGAATAACGCCATGACAGTGAATCATGAAGAGGTCCAAAACATCTTGAAATTTGGTGCCAAAATTCAAAAGAATGACTGTTTTACATGTGTGTGTTGTGCAGTTCCTACACTGGCTCGTAAGGTCGCAATTTCAATATTTTCACTCCAGATTTCCAACATTGCCATTTTATCACACCTTCTTATGAGTAGTACAGCTGCCATTTTTCACATCTCACCCAAACGTGTTTCTGCCCATGTAGCACACAATAGCGCAGTCGGTGTAGCGAGATCAATGTCTGGGACAAATTAAGAAAATCACAGTGACACTGTTCATGATCTCAGGTGTTAAAATGGCTATGTTGAAAATTATTGAAAAAATTCAAAAATGACTGTTCTTATGATAGATTATACAGTTCCTATACTGCACGCTCGTGAGATTCGCCGAATTTCAATATTTTCACTCAGACTTCCAACATAGCTATTTTGCCACACCTTCTTATAAATAGTACAGCTGTCATTTTTCACATCTCACCCAAAACGTGTTTCGCCATATAGCGCACAATGGCGCAGTCGGTGTGCAAATCAATGTACGGGATAAATTAAGAAAATCACAGTGATACTGTTCATGAGCAAAGGTCTTAAAATGACTATTTTGAAAATTTGGTGAAAAAATTCCAAAATGACTGTTTTACGAGGTGTCGTTGTACGGTTCCTATACGCCTTTCGTAAGTTGGCAAATTTTCAATATTTTCATTCCAGATTTTCAACATTGCCATTTTACCACACCTTCTTAAGAGTAGTACAGCTGTCATTTCACATCTCACCTAAAACATGTTTCCGCCCATGTAGTGTACAGTGGCGCAGTGCAGGGCGAAATCAATGTACGGGACAATTAAGAAAATCACAGTGACACTGTTCATGAGCAGAGGTCTTAAAATGGCTATGTTGAAAATTTGGTGAAAAAATTCCTTCAGATGTTCTGCAATATTACTAATGAAGACATTGAACAGAACTGGCCCCAGGACGATCCCTGCAGCACCCCACTGGTCGCCCCTCTCCCTAGACTGCATACCATTTACCACCACTCTCTGCCTCCTGTCTGTTAGCCAGTTTCTAACCCAGTTTACTATCCTTTCCCCCATGTCCAGCCTACCCAACTAGTTTATCAGCCTCCTATGTGGATGGTGTCAAAGGCTTTGCTGAAATCAAGATAGCGTTGTCCGCTGCCCCACCTGATTCACTTCCTTTGTCACCCAGTCAAATAAATCAATCAGATTTATCTGACATGATGTCCCCACTGTGAATCCATCTTGTCTATGGTCCTGGGTTCGGCGGCATCTAGATGCCCCACTATCCTTTCTTTAAGCAATGTCTCCATGATCTTCCCCACTACTGAGGTGAGGCTGAATGGCCTATTGTTCCCTGCCTCCTCCCTGTTGCCGGACTTGTGTAGAAGGACCACATGTGCCCTCCTCCAATTCACTCATGTTGAATGACTCAGTGAACATGGCTGCCAGAGGTACTGCTATCTCCCTTCGCAGTTCTGTTAATATCCTTGGGCGTATGCCATCTGGTTCCATCGCTTTGTCTACCTTCAATTTAGTGAGCTCCTGCAGGACTCTTTTGTCCACCTCTTCACCCCTTGGCAACTGCTGTACTGCTGTGGCCCTTGCCCCTCCCACTCTTCTGTGAATACTGAACGGAAAGACACAGTCTTTGGGATATCTTGGGAGGAAGGCATGAAACTGTCACTTCCAAATACCTAAACAGCACATACAAGCAAGCAACATTCGGTATTGACAAAAGCTTGTTTAAACTGTAGAACACCCAGTCATCCCAGTTTTTACCATTTACTGAAAATCCAGAAGGACAAAGTGTTCCCCAGGCCAGCCCATCATATCGGACTGCGACTCAATGATGGAGCCTTTGTCCATATACTGTATGTGACGCTTCCTACTACAGGAGGTATCAGACTTGAATCCCATCTCAAAAATACCACCTCTGTTTTGCAGGAAATGGGAAGGCTGATCTGGAAAGATTCATACTGATGGCTAGCAGTCTACGTGACAGCATCATACACTGGTATTGAACATGAAAAAGGAATAAGTGAGTAAAAATCTGTTAGAGCAGTCCCCATTAAGTTTCTCACTCGGATATGGATCTGATTTTGAACTCAAATTTTTATGTTTAATATAGAATTTTAGCAGCAGATCTGTGGGGCGGTGATGGGCTCCTTGGTGCCTGCTCCTACGCCAACCTATGTATGGGTTGGTTGGAGGCTGATCTTGGATCCCATCCAAAACCTGTTCTCAAAAACATAATTAAATATAAAAGATTTATCGATGATAGAAACATAGAAGTTGACAGCAGATAAGGACTGCAAGGCTCATCCAGTCTGCCCATTTCTTTTCTACCTTATAAATGTGCCATCGCCTTGCTCTGTCAATGGCCTATCTATTCATAGTCATTTGTATTGCTCCCTTATGTCTATCCCATGCCTGTTAGAAGTCCTGCACTGTATTCATATCCACTACTTCTTGAGGTAGGCCGTTTCATGCATTCTCCACCCTTTCCGTGAAAAGAACTTCCTCACATTACCCCTTAATCGGCCTCCTCTAGTCTCATGCTGTGTCCTCTTGTCCTGTTATTTTTCTTATATTGAAACATGTTAGACTCTTTCACCTTGTTAATGCCCTTAAGGTGTTTGAATGTTTCGATCATATCACCTCTCTCCCTCCTTTGCTCTAGGGTATACATATTGAGCTCCGTTAATCTGTCCTCATATGTTTCTTGATGCAGTCCCTGCACCATTTGGTTGCCCTTCTCTGGACTGCCTCAATTTGATTAATGTCCTGTGAAGGTGTGGCCTCCAGTACTGCATGCAGTACTCCAGATGGGGCCTAACCAGTGTCTTGTAAAGAGGGATTATTACCTCCCTCTTCCAACTTGTGATGCCCCTACTAATACACCCTAACATCCCCTAGCCTTACCTACTGCTTTATTGGTCTGCTTGGATGATTTCAGGTCATCGGTGATGATGATGCCCAAGTCTCTTTCTTCCTTGTGATGGCCAGCAACTCCCCTCCTGGCCTATAGGTGGCTTCAGGGTTTCTCTTCCCTATGTGCATGATTTTGCACTTCTTTGCATTAAACCCCAGCTGCCACTCTTCCGACCATTTTGCTAGTTTATCCAGATCTCTTCTCATTCTGCCCACCCCATCTGGATCATCTACTCTGTTGCAGATCTTGGTGTCATCTGCAGACAGACAAACCTTACCCTCCCAGTCCATCTGCAATGCCACTGATGAAGATATTGAAGAGGACTGGCCCCAGAACTGATCCCTGAGGTACTTACTGACTTGCATTTTTTTCTGACTGTATACTGCTTACCAACACTCTCTGTTTTCTGCCTGTCAACTAGTTTGCCACCCAGTTGATCAACTTCTGACCCACGAGCCTACCCAGCTTATTAATCAATCTTCTATGTGGAACAGTATCGAAAGCTTTGCTGAAGTCAAGGTAGATGACATCAACTGCTCCCCCTTGGTCCACCACTCTGGTTACCCAGTCAAAGAAATCTATGAGATTAGTTTGACAGGACCTTCCTTTGTAAACCCATGCTGTTTTGGATACTGTGCTCCTATGGATTCCAGGTGTTGCACTATCCTTTCCTTAAGGAGTGCCTCCATAATCTTGCCCACTACTGAGGTAAGACTGACTGGTCCAGGGTTTTAAATAATTGATTAGCAGTTTTTTCTTGGGACAATGCTAACTGTACAGAAAGTATTTATATAGGTTTTCTAGAAGTGGTATGTTTGTTAAACACAATGAGACAAGTGCTATGCATTTTCACAATGTTTTAGCACTTTTATGAACAAAGCGCTAATCAATTTTTGAGTTAAATAAAACCCTGCTGGTCTGTAGTTCCTGCCTCCTCCCTGCTACCACACTTGTGGAAGCGATCACATGAGCCCTTCTCCAGTCTTCTGGGACCTCTCCTGTGCTCAGAGACTAACTAAACAGTTCTGATAATGGCTCTGCTAGTTCCACCCTTAGCTCCTTTAGTATCCTGGGATGTATGTCATCAGGTCCCATTGCCTTGTCCACCCTGAGCTTATGGAGCTTTTTAGGACCCTTTCTTTGTGAAGGGACTAGTGCTTACCTCCCTCCCCTGTGTCCATGGTGCTGAGCTGTGGGCCTGCCTACCTTCTCTTCAGTAAATACTGAGCAGAAGTATCTATTTAGGATAGATGCTTTTAGATGGTCCTCCTCCTTACATGCCCCTTATCTCCTTTGATCTGTAATACCCTACCTCTCTGGACTTTCTCCTTTCACTAATGTATCTATAGAAAATCTTGTCACCTTCTTATACTGTCGGTCCTAGTGTTTCCTCGGTTTGGGCCTTTGCCTGCCTTACTGCCTTCCCTGTTTCCCTTAGGGAAGTTTGGTATGCCTCCTATCTTCATCCCACTGCATTCCCTTACATTTCCTGAAGGCCAGCCTTTGGCTCTGACCTTTTCTGCTACTGTTTTGTGAAACAAAGTGGTTTCCTTCTTCTTTGCACTTCCTTTTCTCTCTAACACAATGGGATGTTGCTTCAAGTATTGCATCCTTAATGCTTGTCCACTTTGCCTGTACCCCTCACCTGTAGTTGTTCTTTGCCAGGGCTAGCTTAACTCTGTTGGCCATCTTATCAAAGTCAGCTCCTCTGAAGTCCCATATTTTGTCTTGGAATGGGATGATTCCTGTTTGGAAAGGAACAGAGCAAGAAATTATAGATTTGTTGTCCTACATGAATCAAAATGAGGTGAGGATGAGGTTTACAGCTCAGCATAGTAAAGCAAATATTGATTTCTTAGACCTCACCCTTACAGGGATTCAGGGAATGTAAATGAAATGAAGGGCTATAGAAAAGTGACCGCAAGGAATAGTGTGCTTCTTGTACAAAGCACACACCCTAAACACACTATTATAAATTTACTACGCCAGCTTGTCCAATTAAAAAGAAATAGTTTAAAACCAGAAGACTATGAGATAGCAAAGAATGATTTATTTTCAAGACTAAGGGCAAGGGATATAAAGAAAAAGTTTACATGAAGCATCAGATAAATTAGAAAATATAGAGACAGGAACTTTTGAAATATAACATACATCCTAAAGACCCTGAGAAGGTAACATTTATATCGACTTAGGGACCTTTGGCTATGGACATGAAAATAGTGATCCATAAACATTGGTTGGCGTTAGCTCTGGAAAAAAGATCTAAAGAAAGTTCAAAGTCCAGCCCATTGGTCACATTTAAAAGGAGCAAGAGACTGAGGATTTGTTAACCAGTGGTGAGTATAAGGAACTCATGGACAAAGTTTGGCTGGGTAATAAGCCACGGTTTCTTCCCTACGAGATGTATTACATACAAGTGGCAGTCCAGGGAAAACCTTTACAAATCTTGGTAGCATAGGAGTAAAGGAAATTAAGGTCAATCATTTCATCACATGTAATACTAAATATGTGATACATGTCCGTGGTGCTCTTGTGGGAAACTATGTGGGACAAACATGAGATATTTAAAGAGAGGATACATGAGCACTACAGGGCAATAAGAAGAAGCGACCTGAGCCACCCAATAGGAAAGCATATTTCGAAGTAAGGGATGTCAAAATCACAAAGTGCAATACATGGGGATCGATCATGTACCCTTTAAAATAAGGAGGTGATAAGAGTCAGATACTGGACCAGCAGAGTCGATGTGGATATTCAAATTATGAACATTAAAACTGAGAGGGTTCAATGACTAAATGGATTGGAAACCACACATACATGAACTGCTTTGGAAAGTTGATATTTAAATGCTCTGTGTGTAAAAATCAAAATTAATTTTACGGAATGATGAATTAATAATTCTGAAAAACTGTGTTTTAGAAAATAAGTCTGTGTTGAAATTAGGTGGTGAAATTGAGTTAATTAATCAACCTGCTATGGTGCCGTAGTAACTTTAAATCGCTTTAAAATACAGTGTGAGTGTGCAGCATCAGTGGTCTTGTTCAGTATCGGCCATGCTGCCAGCTTGTTTTATGGGAATTTACTCTAATTTGGAGTGAGTTTTTAAACTCCCACAAGCAGGCTGCACTTATTAGAGCCAGCATGGATCAAGGCAATTGACTGTGAGCACTGAGAGAATGGTTGTATCATCACTAAAAAATAACACTAAAGGTATTTAATTTGGACTTGTTTGTTTTATGACATGCACCTGTGCAATGACTGTATTTACATACGTTGGAAAATTATCATAACCACGCCTCCTGATGAAGGGGCTGAGAGGCCCAAAGTGCTGAGGCTAGTTACAGTATGGGAGCTGAAATTTTGTTTTATGCCAAAATGTTGTGTGTAAGTGCATCTCGAACTGAGTAAAATTTATTTCTCACTGAATTATTGGTGTCTGGAGTGCTGGTTGCAATACTGTCCAACCAGGGAATTATCCTGTCTACTATTACCCAGTGGAGAAACAGAATAGATCTGTCCTGCTTGTTAGAACTGCACACCAGCCTCTCCATCCCTCTAACTGGAGACACAGACTGGATCTCTCCTCCTGGCTAGAACTGCACACACTAACGCCAATGGAATACATTAGTCAGTTATATGAAATCACAACTGTACTGCAGACTTCCTATTCTACTGAAAGTTAGGGACATGAGTTGACTTAAAAGTGCTCGACCCTTATGAGTGTGTATAACATAAGCTGTTGTAAGTATTCGTGTTAAAGTTCTGTATGTTAGCAATGTCTGTAAACGTGTTTTGAGTCTGGTTGTGCTATTATGATTCGTCACCCTAACGTGATATTTCCACTATAAAGGGCATGACAGAAACTCTAACTAGTGCATGAATGAAGTTTTTGCATTCAATAGACTTATACATAGAAACATACTGTAAACATAACATAGAAACACTGAAGTCCATCTGGATAAATTTAACATGACAGTCCTAATATAGTTCAGGTGGGCTACTGGTACTAGTAGAGAATAATATTGATCTTGATCAATTCTAATCCAGGTGTAAAGTAACAAGAAACAGTTACCAAGAACAAAACCAGAAGGTGAGCCACAATAAAGACAAAGTCTGACCAGAATTGTACGGCTGCACCGAAATTGCAGGTGGAAGATGGCACTCTTCTCCATGTCCAAGATGACGACCGGAAGTTCAGTGCACATGCGTCGTCAGCGTAAACTCTGTCAGCATGGCAGCACAATCTACTGTACCCAAGATGGCCACTGGAGTCCAGTGTGCATGTATGAGTCACCACACATGAAGAGCCTGCAGTAGCCATCTTGGACATGGCAGACTGTGCCACCATGCTGCTGGAATTCAGTGCACATACATGAGTCATCACACATGTGCACTCAACTCCAGACGCCATTTTGGACATGGCGGACAGTGCCGTGTTACGTCAGTACCAATGGACAAAATAGTGCAGTAAATGCACAGTGATTACTGTTCACCTCTGCTAAAACAAGTCCGTTCAGTATCCAGTAAACTCCCTTTCTCTAATGTACTTGCAAGATGTCTGCAGGGCTAGGCCCACTGCAGTCACAATAAACCATATACAGTTCAGAAATCAGCTAGTGTCTATGGTACAAAAGATGGTTCTTGGTCCGGAAACTGTATTGTCCAGGGCTGCTGACATTTGTTCCATGTAATACAAGCATTTCACTATCATGAGCCACTGTTGAAAGGTAGGGCCATCTCTTCATCCACTGCTGATGATTCCTTAACATGCTGCTACAGTAACAATAATATGAGCAACAACTTCCTGGAAGAACCCCAAAGTGATATGTTAGATAGAGGCATAGTAATGACCAGGATAGGTGTGAGAGTGAGCAGGCTGGAAAAAACTTTCTAAAAGTTGTTCTAGCCCCTCAGTAACCTTTTCAATTGTGGGCACATCCAGAACATGTGGACCTGATCCGATGGGTCTCTTCACATTTCATCCAGCACTCCCCCATCTTTCTACCATATAAGATGCCTGCACCACAGAGGTATGGAAGTACCAGTTATGTCACTTCAAGAAAACTCCCTCCAGAAAGAAGAGTTAATTTTAATAGCTGGTAGGGATGGGAATGCTTAAGCCATGTATCATACTTCATTTCTCAGTAGCGGTCTCTATTCCATCTCTCCAAAATTATATTAGTGAACACTGTACTAAGTTCTTGAAGTCCTGTATAAAAATTCTCAATTAAATGTCCCCACATATCTCCCCAAGGGCAGCAATTAGCAATGTACAGAGAAGTCCCATGGGTGTTGGTAATTTAGCTCTGTCTCTGCCCTCTTTCAATATGTATGCCTTCATTTTTAAATATCCGAAATGTTCTCGATTTGTAAGGCCATGTTTACTCTAGAGTTCTTCAAAGGAAAGAGTATACCAGTTCTACCTAAAACTGAAAGTTGTGCCCCAGGCCCAGCTTACAACAGTGAAAAGTATGGTCAGTGTTGGAGGAGTAAAATTAGTGTCATAGGCCAGGTGTCTGCAAACTGGATCATTTGAGAGGTCTGTGAGCGCATTAATTTTTCCACGTGTAACCCTGGGTGGCGCCACCCCAGTGTTACACCCTGCCTACTACCTGGACATAGGCTAAGGGGTTGGGTTCGCTAACTCATAACTTTTAAAATCTTTGCTCAGTGCCTTCACTCAGGGTGCTTCTACGTGGGTGAGATGGTACTGGGTGTAGCCCTGAGCTGTTACACCACCCACGTGACCATTTACCTCCCCAGACATGCCCCAAGATACAGCTCCCATATTTCAACATTTTAATTAAAGGCTCTTCTAATAATATGCTCACACAGGATTTCAAACAACAACAACAAGATATTTACTTGGGAATAAAGGAGCTAGGAGAAAGGAAACAGGAGGAGTAGAGGTTATCTTACCATATTTACACATGTACAGAGATCATTTTGGCTTTTGCTGGTGAACCCTCCAGCTGGGTGGCTACATATTAACAGGCAGACATAAATCACATTTTACCAATCGACTTAAGACATCCAGAGCCCTGGCTATTTAGTTGCTGATAAATCAGATCTTAAACATAATTATTAATAATACCCACACTGGTACCAGTCCCAGATACAGCAGAAACCCCACAATCTCATACCATACTGGTTAAACAGATACCACAGTCCAAGATGTGTTGCAGGCCTGATGGAATTGCAGCTGGTTGAGGTGGCTGGCTATTAATTTGAGGTGGGACCTTGAAACAGATTTTGCAAATCTGCAAATTACTATTTACAACCACAGCAGGGATTGCCCTGCACTTTCATGAACAAAGCAGGGATTGCCTTGCATTTGCAGACTTCAGAACATTCCAGAACAAACTATGTGGATCTTACATCCAGAACATCCAGCACAACACTTGAAAGTCCCATCCAAAGCAATAAGGGTGATACTTTTGTCAAGCATCCTATATGCAATTCAAATACAGTCACATCCAGTACTTTATATACCAACAGGCATCCATTCAGAGTAAGTTGGCAATGATACTTACATCAAGCATCCCATACTTTAATTTCAGGCAGCCACATCCAGTACATTCTATATACCAAGAACATTATCCACAAGCGGAGTCCTATCCAGCACGTCTAGGCATTGTACACTTATCCCAAGCGCTCTCAGGAAATTCTGGTCAAACACCGGTACATTCTCTTTGAGGTATTGGAGACATTAATATGCTCTAGGCCTCCTGTCTCATGAAGTGGTGTGTTGCCTTGGCAGACAGCTCCACGATGGCAGGACTCTAACCCATAGCTACACATTTATATGATTCACTGCCCAGCATCTTGCTGCACCTGCAACTTAGCCATTTGGGCCACAGACAAGATGCATCCATTACTTGAACTAGGCAGTCTCTTATGGGGTTAGTAGCCCAGACTGATAACTTCAATATTTCACATTAACAGCACACATTTATTAATGTGGCATGAGGCCCACAAGATTACTTGCTTAGCTTCTCCCTTGCACCTGGGGGCACGAGGTACTCACTCAGGTCCTCCACGGGTCTCATCCCCAATCGAAGGCCTTCTGAAGACTTCTTCAGCTCTCTCACCACTGAGGTACTTGGTCAACACTCACCACTGCATGATGTCATCTGGTCTGGTCAGCGCTCTCACCGCTGCTGGACATCTGATCTTCAGTCCACATCTTTCCCGATGTGGGAGGGAAGCTAACCTCTGGAGGATAGTACTGGCAACCTCCAGACTAGCTGTTGCAGAAAACACAATTACTGTAACTAGTTAACTGTTAACTGAAGAAAATAACAAATGTCCCCTGAAGACTGAAAGGGTTTGAATTAAGTGGCCCAAGCCTGATGGCATGGCTGGAGCCTGAGCCCTCCCCATGGGGGCTCCAGCAGGCTGGAGCCTGCTCTGTGCTCTCTCAGCTCTGCATCTCTGAATCTCCCTCTGAATCTCCAGACAAACTGGCAACATTGTCTCTTTATAGAGCTCCTAGCTCAACTCCTGATTGGTAGCAGGGATGGGGTGACATGTCTCCAAGTTGCTGAAGGACCTGTCAATCAGAACACTCGAGGCACAATTGGGTTGTGGAATTTGCACCTAAAATAATGTCCCTGTAGGCCCCCATAAGCACTTGGGTGCTTACCCATGAGATGCAGTGAATGTCCCACAAGTCCTGGCTTTCTATTGCTACAATTCCAATTGGCTGTACTGCTGGCAATGGCTGCTTAACCCACTGTCCCTTATAGCAGATTAGATACAGTCCTGAATAATGTCCTGGTGCAGCCAGAAAGAAGTAATTATTTGCCTCACATGCCCCACAGTTCTATAGCTTAAAGGCTGTACTTGCAGTCGTTGCACAGATGAAAAACATGGTCTTTTACTTTTCCTGTCGCTACTGCACTTATGCAAGCTCCCTTGCAGCAGCTGACAGGCTTGACACACAGAGTCCCAGATACTGGAATTGCCAGGAAACAGTACTCATTTTAACTTTAAATACTTTTCCTGCATGCACAGTATATTCCCAAAAAGCAGCAACAGTTCCATTATTTAAAACATTTTAATTCTTTACTTTTGGCTGGAGCTGAACATAGCTACCCTGGGGCAGCCAGATACACTGTTTGTATTATTCAGATAACCGGAGCCCTGCACAGGCATACTCAAATGAGCCCCAGTCAGAACTCCTTTAATTCCCATCTGAGCGGTCCTCCAGCAGGCAGTCTGTGGTCACCGGTCCCAAATAGGTGAAGGGATCCCAGGACCCATAGCACAGTCCCGAGGTGACCACAAAACAAGCCAGCTCCACATCAAAGGCGCTTGCGCTAAGCGACCCGCTGCCCTGGAGGCAGCGCAGACAGCTAGCAGCGGTCAGCAGTTTAAGCCCCAAGGGGCTGGATTTTCATTTGGCTGCAAGCTGGGGCACACACGAGGCAAACAGGGCCTGGGAAGACAGAAAAATTAGAGGCCAAGTCAGGAGAAGCCCAAGAGAGACAGCGGAGAAGGACAGAACACACCGGCTAAGGTAAACCCAGACTGGCATTTCTAGGAACCCCCATTTGCAAGGGGTTACACACATCTTAAGAATAACTGCTGTGGCAGATAAAATGTGCCTCAGTGGAAGGACTGCTAGAGGAGTGGCAAGCAAATACTGTGCTGTGCAACATCATGAAGGACATTCAAATGAAATTCTGTATGTTCCATGCTTGCGTACAGTGGCCAGAAAGCCAGTAGGTGAAGAACTCCTAAGTTGAGAGGCTGCTGCATTCTTCACAAATCAGGAGCCCCAAACCACCCCAATCCCTTAGCAACGTAGGACTGTAAATCTGAATCTAGGTGGTTTGTTGTCCAATCAAACTGTGATATAATTTTGTTCCAAGAGAGAAAGTAATATAGGGAAGGCTGGCATGGCAACATCTGTAAGAAGTATAGTAGTCTAGGAAAATGTTCATTCAAATTGTTTCCATTTTCAAATAGGCCTAGTGGTAAAGTCGACCAGCTTTCCAAGTAGGAGGTGATTTGCTGTGATATAGGTTCTAAATTTAGTAATTTAGATGGGTCAGGCTTTGAGGAAGTATAACCCCTAGGTATTTAACGTCTGTTTTCTGCCATTTAAATGGAAATGCCTGCTCGATATCTGGGGAAGGAAGATAATTAATGTGCAAAATTCAGTTTTATTGGATATTTAATTGGGAACCAGAAACAGCACTATACTCGCTCACCCCACAACTCATGCAATAATTGCTCTGGGGTCAACAGTGTTAACAGGATGTCATCAGCAAAGAAGCTAAGTTTGAACTTCACCTCACCTATAGGCAGGGCCACTGGAAAATTGCGGAAATGTTTACTCAAAATGTGGGATTGTCTTGCAAAATTACGGAAATTATGGGGTTCACTATACATCCCCACTGCCCCCTAATAAATATTTTATTGTTTGCTGCAGCATGTACTGATCACATAAATTGTTAGATAAATGTATTGCCACTTGTAAGTGCTTTTAATAAGAAGAAAGATGTGTGTTTTGAAATGCATTGTAAACTAATCATTATGTAGCATATCTTCTAAAAATCAAGACATCTAAGTCATGCAGTGCTAACTAGATTTTAGTCAGTAATTTACAGTTAGTCTGTATTGAATACATCCTGAAACAAGATATTTTACCAGTTTCTAGATGTTAAATAATGAAGCCTGTTTAAACTACTTGCTTTGCTGCAAGAAAAAATAAACAGATAACCAGGGTGCCTAATAAAGGTCTAGTAAGAAAAATATTTATTTTGTTAAATTGATTACTGTTCTTAATCAGCACTGTAAGTACATTTTAAAATCACATGATAAAAGTATCAAATCATACCAATAGCTTTTCATTACATCATACAATAGTTTTAATACATTGTACTTTTGTTCTTCTCGGTTTGTAGTGATTTTACTTGGGTTGCAATTATTTTGTCTATTTGAAGGTGACTGTTTAACTATACTTAACCTGTTCAGCATGTTTTCAGAAATGTTTGCTTTTGTAGGCTTTGTATGCAGTATGCAGCTGTGGCAGACTGACATGTAAGGAATCACTGTCACCAACCCTCTCAGAAGCACATTCAAGTTTATAATCAGCAGGGCCATCCAAACTCCTGACACATTTGAATCAAAATCCTTTCAGATTGAAAGTATTTATACAAGGAAAATCTACCCTACCATTCAAAAACAAGCATTGTGGTCAAGGCTTCATTTAGGTGAATGGGGCACTTTGCACCTCTTCTCACAACTATTGTTTCAGTCTCTGTGTCAGCAAAAATTTCTCTGATAGTCTGCTTTAACACAGATTTTAAGTGTTCATGTCTACATATGCATGACCAGAGGATTCTGAAACCAAAGCAGGGAAATGAATCACATGAAAGCAGAGTCACATTTGACCCCTTCTCACCTCACACTGTACTGTTTTGGTCAAATCCTAGTCTGTGTACCATATCTGAGTAGATTTCCTTGAGAATTTATATATGTTTATACAATTTCAGTCAAAAATTCCATAAATTTAAGAAATTGAAAGAAATTGCAGATTTTGTGTGGAGAAGGGTGAAAATTATGGAAATTGCAGAAAATTGCGCCAGCAATTTTCCAGTGGCCCTGCCTATAGGGATGCCCTCTATCCCTGGTTTGACTGCATGCCACTGCTAGCAGTTCTATATATAGTGCATATAGACAGGGGACAGAGGGCACCCTGATGAATGCCTTGTTCCCACCAAAACTGACAATGAAGGGGACCATTAATATGTATCTAGGCTAGAGGTACCAGTTAAAGATTTTGCAACATGGATATAAACGGATAGGGAATCCAATGTTCGACAGGGTGTCCCATAGAAAAGGCAAGACACAGTGTTGAATGCCTTTTCAGCATCCAAACTGATTACCACAGCCAACATTGATGTCCGTATAATGTGGTCCATTAGGAGCAGTATCCTATGAATAATATCAAAGTCTGATGCATTCTAATAAAGCCAGGTTGGTTCTGTCTGATCAAAGTTGACAGTATTCCTTTAAGGTGCTTCTCCCAGATGGCCATAAATAACGTTTAATTGGCATTTAGAACTGATATAGCTCAATAGGAGGAAGGGGCTGTTGGATCCTTTCAGGGCTGCAATATAGCCAAAACAGTGGCCCAGTTTCAAGATGGGGAGGGCACAATCATCCTGTACTTCTGTATAGGCCCGGCTAACAGAAGCACTAACTGAGAAGAAAATATTTTATACAATTCTACCATCCAGGCCTGGACATTTACCCATTTTTCCTGCTTTAAAATGTCATGGAGTTCATGCCCCACCACTATTGCCTGTAGAAGCCCTGGCCTACATGCCCTTTCTGCAGGATCAGGAGCTGCAGTTTAGAAAGAAAGGTGATCATGGTAACTTCTCCAGTTGCGGTGCATATACAACCCTGGAAATAGCCCCAATGAATTCCATCTTATCAGCAGAGGTGTAACTGTGCCAGTGGCAAGGTCAAGTAGCTGTGGGATGCAGGCAATCTCTTTTTGGCCTGAAATAGTTGTGCCAGTCTACGATTTCCCTTGCCCCTTCTTCATAATAATATTGCTTTAAGAAAGTCAGGGTAAATTCAACCTTCTGATCTTAAATCAGTTGTATCTGTTATTTTAGCCTTGGAATCTGAAACTCAACTCCCTTATTCCCCAACTGCAGAACCATATTAAGGGTAGCCATATATTTATGGAGCCTGTTATTGTGCACCTGTACCCACTGGGCTGTATATGAAATAGTAACCCCTCTGAGAACAGTCTTAGGTGTCCAAGAGAATAGGATCTGAAACATCTCCCTTATCGTCTGCTAAAATTGTTGTACTCTTGTCTTCACTAACTCTTTTTAAGATTCCTGTTGGATCAAGGACAGGTTACATCTCCAATTAGTCAGCTTTTGAACTTTACCCAGATCAAATTTTACCAAGACTAGGGAGGATCTAAGTATTCTAGGCCCATAAACTATGTCATACACCGTACCTAGATGCTCTATTGTCACAAAATTATAATCAGACCTTGCATGACCAGTGTGATGGGCCAAACACTGTGTTTACAATCTCTCAATAGGAAAAGGGTATACCAGATATCAGCAATTCCCAGTTCTCAATGTTGTTTTAAAATACTTTTGGGTCTGATCACCTGTTATTTACAAGGGTTAGTGGTGTCCAAGTCGGGTTTTACGGGTTAAAATGCTATCTCCTGCACGATTAACTGTCTTAGCAACATAGTCAGAACTCTATTAAAAATATCCATAGTACACTACAATCTGATTGTTGGCAGGAGATATACATTCACCAAAGTTACCAACTTTTCATAAAGTATTACAACCAATATAGCATAGGAACCATCTGGGTCCACATAGGACTGCTGCATATGAAACCTAGTTGTATCCAGGAAGGACCACGACCACCCCTCCATTTACCAGTGCCATAAGAATATGCATTTACTGAGGGATACCCATATCTATCTAGTTTAGCATGCTTTGCCTCTGTTAAGTCGTTTCTTGGAGAAAATGACATCTGGGAGGTCTTGTTTAATATATTGTATAACCTCACATAATGCACCGTGCTACTGCCACATTACCTTGTGGAGGGAGAGGTCATGCCAAATCGGACTGTGGAATATGACAAAAACATAGAAGCAGGCCCCTAGATCAATATGCCTGCACCTTCGACACCATGGCCATAGAATCACCTTGAGATTTAAATGAACAACATTTATAACAAGGAAATCAGTAAACAGTATTTTAATGCACAGATGTTTCAATAGATTAGGTGGCAGTACACTTCAGAATGGTGTAGCACGTGGTTGGAATAATTTATCAGAAGACCTGAAGTCTGATACAAACCTTTTAGTTTTAAAGTTACTTTATTTAATCATTTGATATTTTCTTGTACATGTTTTTAATGTAAATGCTGTAATTGTGTTTTTCACTTGTGTAATATTTTGTATGTTGTTTAGTGTACTTGTATAATGAATTAGATTGTTGTAAACGGGACTTTGTCCCAACAAATGTTTTCCTGTGAAAAATAAATTTTTATTAATTAATCAATCAATAACTACAATCAGGAAACATACAACAACAAAGCAACAACACTAAAGTGAGTTGAAGTATTTAACAAGAACTACTGACTAACTGGGCCTGAACATGATGCTTCTCCATTAGGAAGCACATATCCATCTGCACTCCTGCAGGAGACTAGTGTGTAAACCCTTAGGGAGGGAAACGTGTTTCCAGAGTCCTGTATACAGGGGAACTATTAAAGCAGGTCTTCCACACAGGTGCTACTTATTAGTAGTTCAAATACCACTAAACGGAGATACTTCAAAGACACCCTTCCTCCCACTCAATCCCACAGATGAAAATAATACAGTGAAATAATGGAGTGGAGTTCCCAAATGTACCAATACAGAGTCTCCATCCACTTGTAGAGATAAGTGCTTCATGAAGGCTCAGAGTAGGGATGTTCAGTGGTCAGCCCAAGGATGAGCACTCCCCACCCACCAACAAATGCTACCACTGCAGCATAGTACTAATCTGAATCAGGCCACAATGTAATAAGAGCTAAGAATACAGCCATAGGGAGAGACAGCATCATGGAACTAGGAGTTTGAAGCCACTGTAATCACCAAAGACTGATAGGCCATGAGGTCCCTGACTGGTATAGCTGGCCTCCAGTCTTCATCAATCACACAGTGGGGTGCTACCACTTCTGGCTCATATTACAAACTGCCACCAAGTACCACTGTTGTGCAATCCTTCAATGAGACCTCCACTCCCTGGCAGTCAGTCTGAGTCAACCCCATTACAGGGCCTCCTGGCTGGCTGCTCTAGGGAGGAATTAACTATACCATTGTGGTTTGCACAGTAACCCTGCTGAGGCATGTGTTAGTCAGAGTTAGACTCAGTGGCTATTAGGGCTATAGTCTGGTCCCATTACCCCAAGGACAACCATGTGCTGTCTCACCCTACTACTCAGTAAACTGTCTAGACGCTGGTGGCAATGACCCAGGTGAGCGAGAGCAAGCTCCCCAACCCCGCCCTCCAAGACCAACAAATGGCACCCATTTTATGCATAGTTCCAGATTGAGGCTCCACAAAAGATATATGTTGGTACTGTCTACAAGCATAATACATATGTTAAGACTGGCTTAATGTTATGGATCTGAATGGTCACTTAAGTACTTGCCATTAGTGATATTCCTTTGAAACTGTCACAGCAGCTCTTTTACAGCCTGCATGGTGGCTTGTGAATGTTGAGCTTTCTGTGCTGTGTCTCCTGCTAGCATGCCCAAGTCCTCTGACCTCTCTATGCGACATTCTTATCTAACTCCGTGGTTGATTGCTGGTCTGCAGTGGCTGTGGAATCTTCAGACCCTGGCTTTCCAAGTCCCATCTGGCCTCTTTGGCAGTATGATGTTGTAACTCTCCCGGGATCAAAACCCTCACTCTGTCCGGGTAAGGGGTTTGAAACTTCAAGCTAACATTTTTCAGTGCTTGTAGACATGCAGCATACGCTCTCCACTTCTGCTGTATGGATGAGGCAAAGTTGTTTTGAAGCAAATTTGAGTCTATGCCCAGCTCACTTGCTTCATTTGCCATGCTGTCAGAAGGACCCATTCCTTCATCTGGAAGCATATAAATTTCATAATATAGATCTCAGTTTCTCCTGGGACCCCATTTTGGACACATTCAAGGCCCAAAGAAACCATCCAGCAAAGAGAGGCTTTTCACCAACAAAATCCCTGGTGGCCCAGTGGTCTCCCCCCTCCCCACCTGCCCCGATCGCCAGTCATAAAGTAACTTTTACAATCCCTGGTGGCCCAGTGGTTCCCCTCCCTGCCCATAACCCCGACCATCATAAAGTAATTTAAAATCCCTTGGTAGTCCAGTGGCACCCCCACCTACACAGGAACCCCAGCCCCCCAGTTCCCCCAGTTACTGGTGAGCAGCATACCCACCCACATACCTCTGTGGCTGTCCACCGAAAGACAGCTATTAGTATGTAAGGAAAGCTCATTGGTCCACACTGTGGACCAATGGGCTTGCAGTGCATAGTGTAATAGTCATTTACAACTTTGTGAATAATGAGCTTGCAGCACATACTGTAAGCTGTCATTCAGCTGAGCAGCTGCAGAGGTATGTGGTGGCATGCTGCTGCGATGACCGTGGTGGGGCTAGGTGGGCTGGGGGTCCTTTATGGGTGGGGAACCACTGGACCACCAGGGATTGTACAGTTACTTTATGACAGCATTGGGGTTATGGGTGGGGAAGGGAGAACCAATGGACCTCCAGGGATTGTACAATTACTTTATGACAGCGATCATGGGTGGGGAGGGAAACCACTGGACCACCAGGGATTTTAAAAACACTGTATAGCGGTGATCACTAGTACAGGATGGGAGGGGTACTACTGCAGTACTGGTACTGGGACCGCATGCTGTGCAGGCCAGCAGGTGCATTTCGCTGGCCAGCCCTGCACAACATATGCAAATGTGGCCATAATGATATGCAATTGGCTCCATTTGTGCCTTGCATGTATTATGGTTCCATTTGCATATTTGTGTCTGAATATCAGAATTTGATTTTGCACACAGCGTATCTCTGATGCCCTGGTGCATTTCCCATTCCTGGTATTCAGAACTTTTGGGAGATGGGCTGGCACATTGTATTTGCACCATGGACATTTTTGGTATATTCAGATGAGATATGCCATGGCATCATCTCTTTGAATATATCCTTTGTTGCTCAGTGCAACTCAGTTGTGTGGAGCAACCACTTGCTGTCATGCCAGGTGCACCTTTGAATATTGGGCCTGGTATTTAGATGAGCGTATGACTCACAATGCTCAACTCACTACTGCTTGTAGTCAAATACCTTGTATAGTTCTTAGGTAATGCTCAACTGGAAATACTATCCCTCACTTCCAGTCCCATTGTAACTATAAAGCGCCTCTCCTCTGTCCTCTACTAGGACCGTAAGCACTTGACAGTTAAACAGTTCCTTAACCTTTACAAATGCAGTATTTTGCTAACCTTCAAATCCAAAAGTGCTTCCCTGCTTAGAGTGTCAACTGGACCACTCATTCCATAATAGACTATGAAATTCCAACCAGTCAGGTTCATTACATCTTCTTCTAAAATACAAAACTGCCCAAAATAAACACGCTGAAAAACTTCAACCTACCCTCACGTCCCACTATGATTATTAATTACCATATGTAATCTTTTCTCTGTAGACCAGTTGCTTCTCTCTGCTCTCAGCTCAACAAATTTAAGACATAACTAATGAGAATATTAATCGACAACTGAAAACTAAAATATAAAATTTTAAAGTACACTATGAAATAAACAAGTCACCAAGAACAGTCAGAAGCTGATGAATGAAAGCAAAAATCACAAAGCAATGAAGCTGTTGATTTCCATCTTCCCTCCTTCACCATCACATGATCCAGAAGTCATATGACTAACTACCTGCTTCATCAAGAAATATGATCAGCTGCAACCATTAAACTGATGCCTTTGATCTTCCCACACTTATTTTTTCTTCAACTCTGTTTATCTCCCCAACTTTGGAGCGCTCAGACCTCTCCGCTGCTCGGTGCCGCTCTACGCCCACTGTGAATCCTGCCATCCTCAAGGTCATTACTTTCTCCCTGTGCCCAGGAACATAGGGTCCTGAGGGAGATTGAAGGGGGTGGTGGCGGGGAACTCCAGTGTTAGGCGTGTGGTGGCAAGGCTCTGAAGAGGCCATAGCCTATCCGGGCTGGAGAGTATTTAGTAATGTTTACGCCTCTGATGTGGGATGTGCAATGCCACCAGTCCACGGACGTGAGTGCTCCCACCACGCCTGGAAGGCAGCTGCCGACGCCTGCCCTAAGCCTGTAAGCCCCTACTTGTAGCAGTGCCGCCGGTCTCCACCGGGGCCGCTGCCACACCTGGCTACCCCTGGATCCCTCCCCAAAAGGAGAACAGTCCCTCGGATGCTCAATCCTCTCTCTCCCCTGCCGACCCCTGGTGGTCCGGCTTATTCCCCAACCCAGGTCGCCGGTGTGGCACGGTATGGTGCCCAGCGCCAACCTCAACGCCACTGGGCCGGTCTCTTCCCACTTTATTAAGGAATTAACTCCTTCACTGCTGTAGGTTTCTAAATCTCAAACAAATGTTAAAGTAAAATCACTGACCAAATGTAGTATATAAAACAAACACAAATGCAGTGCAGCATACACATGGGGGTCTGAAGAGATAATAATCCATTCAGCCATCAGTCGCGTGGTTTATGAGTTTGTTAGACCTTCTTGGCGGCATTATTTCCTTGTCCACTACACTTTTCAAGCAATGTAAGTCCATTGAGATCACCTGTTGACTGTAGATCTGATGCTAGAGTTATACTGTAGATATATTAGGATGGTGCTATCTCTCATTCCTGATAGTAAACAACACAATGCCACAGTGTGGTGTTTATTGCTTCACAGTAGGCACAGCAAGCAAGCAGGGACTTTTAAAAAATCTTCAAAACTACTCATCTCTGTCAGAATGGAATACAATGCAAATAAAATGGAAATTTGGATGTTTTCCCAGAAATATATTACTACTAAATAAACTATATGTTGTTTTTTCTTTTTACTGCTACAAATAACTGCTCATTTGAGTAGTTTAACTAAGTTATTTAGTTATTGTGAACAAAGATCAAATGATTATTATAAAGCCGAGACAGCATAAAATGCCTAACAGTCCTTGCATTTGCCATTGATGTATTTGCTTGTTTGCCTGATTTATGATTCCACATCTGTGCTTATTATCTGTGCTGTCCACTGTAGGCAAGATGGTTTTCTTTGATTGTACAACTTAAACTGTCTCTACCCTGCATACTTTTGCATGATGATGTAATTCACCTCTAATAAAGCATTAATAGGTGCAAAAACATTAAATAAAGTAAAACAAAATAGTATTTCTGGTATGTAAGTGCCACTGGTTAAATGAGATAGAACTTTTATACATTACAGTTCCTGAGGTTCTCTGTTTCTGAAGCTAGACAAAACATTCTGGTCAGAGATGATATGGCTGTGCAGAACTTTTAGGAGCGGCAAGAGCATTGAGAAAAGAATATGCAGTACTCTTGCTGCACCGAGTCAGCCTGCCACCTACTGAAGGATGGGTTGTACCATAGCTGAAGCAGTTACCGGCAAGGGAAGGTAGGCCTGTGACTAATGTCTGTATAAGGCATTCATGAGACTGCACATGAATACTGCATCCAGATCTGAGGCCCCATCTGAGGAAGAAAAACATAGACAAGGTGGATGCGTGCAGTGGAGGGCAACTACAATTACATGGGGCATATGGGACAAGACCTATAAGCACGGCCACTGTTTCTCGGGATTCCGTGAATCGCGGACGGAATCCCGGAATCCTGATTGGCCGGGAATTCAAACTGCACCGAAGTATCGCAGAAGTCACAATGCTGGCATGCGCAGGAACTGGGCAGCATAAAAGCCACTGGCAGCAAGACATCCCCACCTACTGAAAAAGCCGAAAGAAGGAAGAACAAGAAGATCGCAGCATACACCAAGAGAGAGACCATGAGAGACCACAAGGACGCTTGAGGACGCCACTTGTAATTTTACTCCAGTGACCTGCTCCTCTTGACCCTCTGTGCATTGTGCGATTTGGTTGTGGTTCACCCACTACTGAGACTGAGCCTCGACACAGTAAATTTAAAAAAAAGTTTTAAAAACGAGCATTGCTGCCACGGGACAAGATTCATCACCATAGAAGGCATCGGACCCTGAATCTCCAGCAACCCTTCAGCACACTTCAGGTAAACTAAATTCCTTGTTTGCCTGTAATATATTTATTTGATGTGGGAAACCAACAATGCTCTTGGCCACAGCACATCACTGGCGACGCTACACTGGGGCACACCAAGACACAAAAAGGCAAAGCAAAGCTCCTGGTTCCTGCGGGCTCCTCCTATCAATCACTCAGCAGCAGCCTAGTCGCAATACGCACGGATCACTCAGTCCCACTGTGTCCCAGACTCAAAATGAAAACCCAGCAAACCCTGTCCCTAGAGTGAGTCGCCTGCTCCAGATGCCCCATAATGCAGGCTGCAAATAACGGGAGGGAGGGGGTGTTTTATAAGTGCCTGCCTCTTCCAATCCAAAGTGCTGCAATGTTGATTTATGGAGTGAGCTGGAGGTAAGCGCAGACTCGAGCTGTGGGGGATGGCATTACAAATGGGGAGTGCGACAGAAATCTGCATGCAGTGGTGGCCAATTGGGAAGTTGCTCTGCTTTTCACAGTTTTTTTGTTTGTTTGGGAGCGAGCTGTGGGCGGAGGGTGGCTGACCTCGCTGCAGCGGGCGGGAGGCGGTGGTGGCATGACTTAGTTTAGGTTGCTGCACCAATACAGGCCTACTGTAAGCCTACTGCTTGAGGAGCAAGTCAGACTTTTATTTAAAGTTCCAGTAAACGGTTTAACAGAGGTTACCCAACAGAAAGATTTTGCAGCTGAGATCTTACATCAGAAAATTCACTGCAAGGCTCTGTAGTTGAGTAGCTGCAGTTCTGGTCCAGTGACTGAGTCCCGAGTTGGAGGCACATAGACTGTTTTAAAATGCACGGTTTTCTATTCTGCTTTACAGATGCACTAGCTACCCTCCATCCATGTGTTTCCCAAAACTCACCGCCAAAATCCCCAACAACCACCACCACTGTCATTAAACCTCTTGGCAAAGGGTACAGCTTAGACACTGACCTGGTTCACTGATGTAGAAGGTTTAATGAGGAAACAACAAAATCTAAACTAGTACCCAACTGTACCATAACAGTACCGGAAAATGGTTTCCCACCGCTGAGACACAGAGATGCTGCACACTGTAGGAGCTGATCTGGGAGAACAAACTAAATGAACCAACTCCTGCTTGGTACATGATTTATTAGTGGCACCATGGTCATTCCGCCAAAAAAATCAAAGCACCTCATAGCTGCTGTGAACCAATCCGAGTTTGCTTGGGCTTTCAGTGTGTCAGTCAGTGCAGGAATGGGCAGTGATTAAGAATGCTGACATTTGCACTGTGAGTCAGGTCACTTAGAAACAAGTTAACAGCATCTCATCTCTGGCATAGCTTAGCATTGCTTTTAGCCAGGTATCCATCGTTCCTATGTCAGCACTTGAGCCCAGCCAAATTCCCTGTCACTCTAGCTGAATCCCTGTTGAAATGGCAAGATTGGCATTTATGCCTGTACCCGTTTTTGCACATGAAACCCGTGAAATACAGGGATCCCCATAAATCTGGGAGCACTGAGTCTAGCTTTTCCCATTCCTGCTCAATCAAATTCACAGCTACACTGCTCTCTTCTTCTGCTGTGCCCTGTGCGGGCTTCTTCTCCACTCTCTCCAGTACCGATTAATTACTAGTACTGGGGCATGATTTGTCTGGCTAGTGTGGCCCTGGATGCAGACACGCCTCAAAAGGCTTCGGTCCGTTGGGGTGCAGCTGCTAAGGAGGAGGCTACAGCTATGTTAGTGCAATTGAACAGAAAAAAAAAGTTTTTCGACTTCGAGCACCAGCCGCATACCTCTCAACCTCTTGCCTCTAAATCAGGGACAGGGCTTAAAAAATCAGAAAAAAACCCCAAATCAGGGATACATCTTAAAACTGGTAATATTCATCCAGGAAGCTGACAGAATAAAGGAATTAGTGTAGGATGCATTTTGTGAAGAACAAGTAGTCTGTAACTTTAATGTCTGACATTATTTTGTGCTTACAATCTCCATTGTTCAGTCATAAAGCCATGCATTTTATAAGGGACAGAGGAAAGATCTGAGACACAATCAGAGACATCCCTGAAAATCAGGGACAGTTGAGAGGTATGCTGAACGCCCGGCTCGGACGCCATAAATGCAGGCTGCAAATAACTGGGAGGAGGGGAAGTGATAGAAACATGTATTGCTGTCTTGCTTATCTGTGGCAGGAGGGGCTTGTATGACTGTATGTATTTATTTGTTTTATAAGTGCCTCTTCCAATCCAAAGTTGCTGCAGCGTTGATTTATGGAGTGAGCTGGGTGGGGGGTCGCAACAGAGATGGGCACGCAGGAATTTACATGTATGATTTTACATTCTGGTTCCTATGGGTGCCTGGCTTCCAACTGTGGTGCCCACCCAGTGCTCCTGGTAACCAGCAGAAGCTGGAGCCACCACAGCCGCCCATGAATAACTGTGGTCAGTCGAATAATATGGGTAAATCTGTTACTCATTCATCCCTTCATAAAATTCAGTGGTATTGTTGCGGTTACTGGCACGCCTTACATAGCGGAGTGGTGCAGGCAAATCGTAGTGTAAGCAGTATGCTTCTGCACCTGATTCCCTGACCACCCATTTTGCCATTCTGAGGGCTCCTCTGCACTTGCTGTGACTGCGCGAGCCGCTTGCCCTTTCCTGACTAAACTGGCAGGACAGGTGTGTTACAGTTGAATTTAACTCCTGTAGCCCAGCCGGAGGAGCTGCGAGCGCTATGTTGTTGCAATTATGAGCGGTCACCAGTCTAGTCACCACTCTCACCGCACCGCCACTCCAAGAGTCTTCAACACTGTGTGAGTCAGTGTCATTGACCGCGGTGCAGTGAACATCAGGTTCTCCCGACGGATCGCGCATCTCTGCAGGTCGGTGACAGGACGGGTGAAATGATTTGGGGTAGTTGCTCAGACAGTCTTGCTGGAATGTTCTTGATGTCCGGGAGGCAGTCATGACAGACAGTCACTGAAATTCATCTGTGTGCTCACAGCTGCAGTAATAGTAGAGTGGGATTCCAGGGTAGTAATTAATTTTTATTCTAGATCTGTCTTTACTTTCTGTCTCCTTGCTCTCCCTGGGGTTCCTGCTCCTGGCTATTTTTTTCTCCTTCCACTCCTTTTAGAAATCAAGGTGTGCAAAAAAACCCAGCCAAGTCAAACAAACTGAAACAAGAAAAAGTGCTGTTTATTAGATCCGAGTAGGAGGACTGCAAACAAGAACTTCCCAGCATTTAATTGAATCTCACTGTGTCTTCCGGGATGGGACCCCCTCTCTTTCTCAGTGAGCGGGGAGCTGCAACACAGAAGTGTACCTATTTTGATCTGAGAAATGTTGGAATGCTGAGGCATTCTTGTTACATTCAAGCACAGTGATGTGATGTGGGAGGAGAAACATTTCAGTACAGGTGAGGAGAGAACACTAATTTTCAATACTGTAGTTCAGTACTGTCTCTTCTTACCCATGACTGTGCTGTGCTGTGCTGTTTTCTGCTGTCTCCTCGATATGCGGTCTGGTATTACAGTAGTCAGGTGTTCTGTTTCTGTCTTTCCCTTACTCTTGCAGACCCAAACATTTAATTTTAACACTCCACAGCTCAATATCCTCTCTGTACCCTATCTCTTAACATCAGAGCCATTTGAAAGTAAAAATGGTTAGCGACTGCTGTCTTTACTGGGCAAAACTACCATACACAAATGTCCCCTTTCTACAGCTTTGACTGTATTTAAAAAGAGCATTGCTGCCACGGGACAATCGCCATAGAGGCATCAGACCCTGAAATCTCCAGCAACCCTGCCTTGTCTGCACACTTCAGGTAAACTAAATTCCTTGTTTGCCTTTGTGCTTTGGATATTGGTGCAGTGAAATCAGGAACCGAGGGACAGTATAGGGGTTGTATTTCTTTGCTAGCTGTATTTGTAATATGTTTATTTGCTGCTGCTGTGTTCTTTGGGGGTCACGAAAATGCCAGGAATAAACAGTGAGTGAGGACACCACTTTAATTTGATGGTGCAGTGAAATCAGGAAACCAAGGGCCAGGTTGTATTCTTTTGCAAGCTGTATTTGTAATATATATTTATTTGCTGCTGCTGATTCTTTGTGTGGGGGAGCGAAGATGCCAGGGTATAAACAGTGAGTAAGACACCACTTTAATTTGTTGGTGCAGTGAAATCAGGAACCAAGGGCCAGTATAGGGGTTGTATTTTCTATATTTCTAACATGAGCTGCTGTGTTCTTTGAGAAAGCCAGGGTACAAACAGTCAGTGTTGCTCAGCTGAGTCGGGTGTGTGTGTGTGTATATATATCTATGTATGTACATATATGTGTGTGTGTATTTAATATAAAATCTGAGTACTGAGGTACTTGAGTTGTAAAACTGCAATTCCTTGTTTGCTTTGCTTTTTGAATCTTTTTGGATTGCTATATCTATAGCATGATACTGGGTTCTCTGGAAGGGGAAAAGTGGAAAAACCTAGGAGTACAAACAGTCTTGTAAGAGGTGGGGCAAACCAGCACTCCAGCTATGCAGGACATTGTCCCAGGGAGGAGTGTTTGTGTCGGAGAATTGCTATATTTTTTTTGTACAAGACTACAGTGGATGTTTGCCCTGGATTTTTGAAGCCTGGAGTACTGGTTTGCTTGATTTCTTATTTGTTCCAGCATCCACCTCATTTGGAGTGCACCCTGCTTTTGAAAACTGTACAAAGTCTTGCTTGGTTGCTCGGCTGAGTCAATATGTGTGTGTGTGGCCGTCTAAGTATGTGTGTGTGGGGGGCAGGGAGGCCTCGGAGGGAATGAGTAACTTATCTCCTGTATGCCTCAGAGTGGTGGTGTGTGTGGTCTAGCATGGAGCCCTTTCATGGGGAGGGGTCTGAGTATTGTGACCAACTGTGCCCAACAGTCAGTATGTGTGTGTGTGTGGGGTGTCATCTGGGCAATGAGGTTCTGAGTATTGTCAAGGGCTGTTTCTGTGAGAAAGCAAGCTCACCGCCTCAACCTAGTCGGAGGCACCCAGAGAAACACAGCCCTTGACTTCGCAGAAGATGACTAGCACACTGAATCCTCTGGCAAGTCCGAAGGGCTGTGGTTCTTGCTGTGTGCCCCAGAGTAAGTGGGGCGAGGTGATTGGTGGCACAGCACACTAACACAGGCACGTTTCATGGCTGGATGAGATTTGTCAGTGCCGCATCCCTGAGCATGTCTGCAGGGCAATGTTGGTTGAAAGCATCTGACCCAACTCCTCCCCTTCTGCAGCATGGTGCCCCAGCCTCAATAGTGCTAACCACTAAGGATCCCCCTCCCAGAGAAGGAGAGCAGTTCATTGGATGTTCAGTCCTTTTCCTCCCACCTGACCCCCAGCCCATGCACATTGCCTAACATGGGTCACCTGTGTAGAGTGTGTAAGATGACCAGAGCCTCAGCCCCTTTGTGCCAGGACTGGCACCAATGTGTGCCCTGGAGTGTAGTGGTGTGGGAGTCTGAGTAGCTGGGGGATGTCTTGTTATTTCTGAGCTTTTGTGTCCATGTGGTCTGGGCGCCTGATGGTTGTAGTTCTAAGGTGTGCCCTATTGCAAGAGATTCTCTTGAAGATCTACTGTTAATGGTAAGTTCTCAGAAGTGTCCTTTTTCTCGGTGGGGCTGAAAGCCCCTGAATCCCACTGTGACCCTACACTCCACATCTGCCTACCATGCTTCTGAGACCAACCTACAGTAGGTGCAGTGGTATTTTCATCTTACAGTATGCAGGTGCAGTTATTTCTGCTGGGGACATGTGGAAATACCCCACTTCCCACTGCAACACTTGCCGTGCCATACTTGCCTACAGTGTCTCTTTTTGAGAGGAGATTGGTGCTAAGTTTTCATTATGCAGTTAAAGTCACCAGATTGGCAACAAATACCAAAGGATGCTTGAGTCGCACCACAACCTTGGCTTCACGGTCAAGTACTGTACATGGGTGAAAAACATCTTGTTTGATCAATGCAGTGATACGGGGAATTCAAGGATAGTAGTATTATTTTCAGAGCAGTTTGCAGTATGGTTTTGGGCAAGTCATGTTGGGTATATAAATGTGGCTGTGCAAAAAGCTCTATAGCACCAGGTAAGTCTGAATGTTGCTTGTGTGGTTGACAGTTGAGAAGAAGGTTAATTGCCATGTAGTTGTGGGCAAGTAGGAGGATGTTTATTTGCTGCTGCCATTGTACATGGAGGATGGGAGTCGAGATTACTGTTACTGTTTAACCTGGAGCATGGGAGTCGAGATTACTGCTGCCATCGTACCTGGAGGATGGGAGTCGAGATTACTGCTGCCATTTAACCTGGAGGATGGGAGTCATAGATTACTGCTGCCATTGTACCTGGAGGATGGGAGTTGTAGACTGCTGCTACTATCTCACCCAGTGAATGGTGGATGTTGGCTGCTGCTGTCATTGTATCAGGCGGATGGAAGTCGTAGGCTGCTGCTGCTGTCGTACCTGAAGGATGGGAGTTGTAGGCTGCTGCTGCTGTCATACCTGGAGGATGGGAGTCGTGAGGCTGCTGCTGCTGTCGCACTCCAGAGACTGCGAGTCATAGATTGCTGCTGCCTTCACACCTGGAGGATGGAGTCATAGAATGCTGCTGCCATTTTACTTAGAGGATGGGAGTCATAGATTACTGCTGCCATTGTACCTGGAGAATGGGAGTTGTAGACTGCTGCTGCCATCTCACCTGGTGAATGGTGGTCTGGCTGCTGCTGTCATTGTATCAGGCGGATGGAAGTCGTAGGCTGTTGCTGCTGTCATACCTGGAGGATGGGAGTCGTAGGCTGCTGCTGCTGCTGCTGCTGTCATACACAGAAATGTGAGTCATAGATTGTTGCTGCCTTCACACCTGGAGGATGGGAGTCGTAGAATGCTGCTGCCATTTTACTTGGAGGATGGGAGTCGTAGATCACTGCTGCCATTGTACCTGGAGGATGGGAGTTGTAGACTGCTGCTACCATCTCACCTTGTGAATGGTGGTTGTTGGCTGCTACTGTCATTGTACCTGGAGGATGGGAGTCGTAGGCTGCTGCTGCTGTCGTACCTGGAGGATGGAGTCGTAGGCTGCTGCTGCTGTCATACCTGGAGGATGGGAGTCATAGGCTGCTGCTGTCATACCTGGAGGATGGCGGATGTAGGCGGTGGCAGCTGCCACATAGCCAGTGGATAAAAGTCATGGACTGCACTATCTAGGGATCTAATTCTCCCATTTTGTCACTTGAATTATCTCATCAAGCAGATTGGTAGACCACACTAATATTTTTTTCATTGTGATTTCAGTATTCATACTTTCTGCCTGCACGATGTCTGCTGCACCACTGAATAAGAAAGCCAAGCTCTGCTACACCTCAGCTAAGGAGCGAGCCCTTCAGTTTAAATCTGAAGGCCTCTATGAGGATGGAGGAAACTTTTCTGCCATCCTGCAACCATGTCCTGGACCATACCAGAAAAGATACAGTCAAAGATCATCTGCTTAGTAAGAAACATGCTAGGAATAAGGAAAGAGCTGCTAGTGAAGGAAGACCAGCAAGGCAGGTGACCCTGACCAGCAGTTTCAGAGCTGCAGCAGAATCATCGATAGTAAGAAATGAGATGGTCATGGACACAGTTAAGGCATGGGGGCTGCGAATATTCCACTGGAGATGCTGGATCATCCACAACTAAGGGAATGGATGTGCAAGTATGTGAAGGGGAGGAGCGGTGCCAAAAGCAGACACCCTGAGGCAGCTCCTATCTACCCAAGTTAAGAGAGCAGATTGATGCAGACCTTAAAGCAGCTCTGACTGGGAAATCATTGTCGGTGATATGGATGAGAGCACAGATGCACAGTCGAGGTGCATTCTTCATCATGTCATCTTTGTGTTGGAAGGGGCAAGACATATCTCAGAAACAGCACAGAACTAGACTCTGTCAACCATTCCACAGTGGCTCAAGCTGTCTTAAAGACTCTCCAGAGCTGTGATATTGAATTCATGAATATAGTTTCGTTTGTCAGTGACAGTGCTCGTTATATGATTAAATGTTTAATGACGCACTTAGCGGGGTTCTTGGGACCATGTTGTGCATGTGTGTTGCTGGGCACATGTCTTGTCCCTTGTTGGGGATACATGGCTGCAACATTTCAAAAAGTTAATGAACTGGTTTCATTGATAAAATATGCTTTTCAGCAATCACCAAAAGCAAACGAGAATTTATCACATTTTGCAGGATCTGAAGCTCCAGGAGAAATGATTGCTTTACCACTGGTTCCTGTTTTAACTAGATGGAACACATGGTTTGCAGCAGTGGCATACCACTCAACACACCTACAATACCTGAGGGACTTTTTCAGGGTGGATTCTAGTGATGCCAGCTCAATAAACAATCTCGAGCATTATTGGACGACTGAGTACGATGAGCTACAAGCACAACTGGCATTTATTACAGATAATTCAGGTGACATTATTGCTGTGATAGAACTTTGCAGTCAAAGGAGAAACTCGGCGACGTGTCCACGATGACATGCTAATGGCAATTAAGAGTCACTTGAGGCTGGCACAACTAAAAATGATGGCTTTGGTGAGAAGGCAGAGCTGTACCTCTCTAAACTGAGGAATAAAGTAAGGGATGAGAACATCAAACTGTTCAAAAATGCTTTCAAGGTCAGTTTGGAGAAACTGACAAAACACCTGCAGTCAAATCCATCTGTACACTTTCTCATGGCCTGTCGAATTCTAAACCCACTCAACCTACCCAAACTCAGTAAGGACTTTCAACTGTACTTGCTCCTATATCCCAATGTTCACATTACGTAATAAGAATGCACTGTTATAGGATCAGAGATCTACTTATCGCAGGATGTGCGTGAACTACCAGAGATTGAATCATTTGATCTTCACCAGTACTGGATCTCTATGTCCTCACAGGTACCAACTCTGGCAAAGGCAACCCTTCAGGCCATCTGGGTCCCTGTTTCTAGTGCAGATGTAGGCGGTCATTTTCAGCACATGGACAAATCCTGACTGACCAACAGAGAAGCCTGACTGTGGACAATTTAAAATTATTTTCAATGCTTTTCAATAAGTAGACTCTCCCACCATCTTGTGTAATTGCAATTCTGATGCACTATTTGCAGAAAAATGGTGCCTCCCTGTGCAATAAAGTGTAGAAATGCAATATAGTAGTATCTCTGCATTATATATAGCTATGGTTAGATTCTACTGTCCTTCACATAGTATGGTTTAGTTCATGTAGTCTGGTTAGCATGTTTGTCTGGGTAGCGTGTTTGTCTGGGTAGTGTTTGTTGATCCATGTTCAGTAGTCAGTACTTGTGTTTTTTGCACATATTTATCTTTGTAAATCTTTTAAAATAAAACACATTAATTGCATTTTAGCTTTGAGAAGTTTTATTATACATGTCACAGAACACATTGTCAACATTAAAACAAAGTCAAGATTTTGGTGTTTATTTAGTATTGCACAGACTTCAGAACTGGTTAATCCCTGTGAGAAAAATGTTACTGTTACACTAGACCATTTATTTTCACCAGCTGCATTGATCTGAGAAGGAATATTTTAATAATTATGCTAGTTTAGCCAATGGAGTTCCACAGTCATTAGCCTTGATAGCTGGTAGATGCATGACTTGGATAGCTAATATAACATGCAATATGAGATTAAATGTTCTTGTTTTCTGCTAATGTGACTTAAATCTGCATAAAACATGATAAAACACTGACAGACAAATTTATTACTTAAAATGAGTGAATAATATAAAGTTTTGGATTACCGGAAAAATCCCGGAAATGGATTCCCAAACACCGGTAAAATCCCGAATCCAGGATGGTCAAAACGGAATTTGCTTTTTCCAACACCGAAAAACAGTGGCCGTTTATAAGGAAAGACTAGCCAAGTCAATATTTAAAATATTTATTTAATTTGGGTAAAGCATTTAAGCCATTTTGAATATTGAATTTTACAAGATATGCCAGGTGAGATTCGATATATGATATATAGAATCTCAACCGCATATCCTGTAAAATATCTCTTACAGTGTGCTAATGCTTTTACCCATTATTTCTAATGAATTTGCACAGTGCAAATCTGCTGAGAGGCAATTTCAATGCGTATTCCTTTTACACATTTTTACACTGTGTTTTCCTAGAATATGCCAGCTGATTGTTATTTACTGTATTTAGCCTGAATAGTTTACAGAAGAAATGGCATCTTATTTTCTGTGGGGCTCTATATCTACACAATATTATGGTGTATTGTGTAAAATCAGAATCACGCTGAAAACTATATTTTACATCTGGACTAGGCTACCTGAATACGTACATTATAAAAATGGTAAAATCATGACCATACTGAAAACAAGATATTGCATCTAATCTGGGACATCCTGAGTATGTACAATGCAAAAATGTGTAAAATGAAGATCCATGTCAGAATGAGATGTAGCAGCTCCCTGTGCTATCCAGGATATGAAATATAGGATAAGAAATATTTAAAGGAAGTATACTGTAAACTGAACTTTACTGTGTTCCACATAACTAAGACTTACATAAACAAACAGTTTCTTTATTGTTTTATAACATATTAGATTGCAGTATTTATTTAAAATGTTGCAGCCATGAGGATGGTGTGTACAGTGTTTGTTTGCTGTATATAATAAACAATGTCTGAGACAGTGCTTATCAGACAGTGTCTTAAGAAGTTAGAAAAACAGTGTAAATCTTTTTGGAGATTCCTTTGCTGAAAAAGGATGACATTTATGAGGTATGAATCTTTCTTGAAAGAATACCTGCCCAGCTGAAGCTAGTAGCAAGAAAATGTTTAAATGCTAAGTATTTAAATGTGCAAGTTGTTGCATTTTGAAGGGGTGAACAAATCTCCGCTTAAAGGCAACCAATATTTAACAAGCTGTTTCAGTTTCCTGATAGCCTTCTGATATGCAGCTTGAGTTCTGTCTACAACATTCTAAACTGAAATAAAGGAGTATTTAGCTGTCATAGTGATTTACTGTTATGGAAGGATACATTGTAAAGTACTAAAAAATGTGTTCCACAGTATGCCAGTTTTTCCTAGCTAAACAAGATGACTGTAGGCTCCACCACAGCCATAAAAATGGTAGTCTGTTTTAAAATGACTGAGAAGTAACCATTATTTATTGCTGCTCTGTACATAGTTTTATATGAAAAGAAAAAGATTTTCATTTTTGTGAGAATACATTATGGATTTTCTGCCAAATTCAGTAAACAGTGGGCTGCTACAGTGGTTCAGGTATCATGCATTGCATGCAGGCAACACAGGTTTTGGTATGAGCCTGGGATATCGACTGTCTAGCAACCCACAGTTTGGGTGCTGCTGAAGGCAGCACTTTCTGCTGTGGAGAAAGGCACCATCCTTTTGCTCCCACAGTTACCCCAATAGTAAGCCAAGGGAGTGTGGGGTGCATGCACTCCTGACTCCTCCACAGGATTGCTGTGGATCCATGAGCAGGCTGAAGTGCTTGTGGATGGAGTTAGGTAAATGGAAAGACCAACAAACTATGGCATTTAGAAGGATGGCTACTATTACTCTTGAGCCCTGCACCACTGGAGCTGTGTTGAAGTTGGAAAGACTAGGAGATTAATGGCTGTTGCCCTAAAGGGGGATGGTCATGGAAGATAGACACCGTATAAAAGTACAAAACTCAACAAAAAAAAAAAAACAAAAATTAGTCTATTACACTGACACAACACTAGCATACATTTTCTACAATACAACACTGGCAAGTTATATGCCATGACAAGCAACCTAGGAAACAAACTGTGGTCAGAGCCACCACGGCTGCATAATGTAGTTTGTGAAGTTGTGTACGTTTGTAAAGGAGGCTGGAGAACCAACACAATGCATTTTCAGTAGTGATGATATTTTTTATTGTAAAAGGTAAGGGAGGCAGAAACAGTATGAAAGCTTTGCATTGAAAAAGTAATTTAGGCAATGTGGTGATTGTTATTGTTTATTTACATGGTAATACAGGAATACTGCACAGTTAAGAGTATGCAGAGGTTGTCATTATATAAAGTTTTTATTGTCCAAGAGTCTTTTCAAGTTCTGTGTACAAGTGTATAAATCAAGTAATCATGGTAACACTGCACGGACACATTTTGCTATGTGTTGTTTTCTTTGTCATTCATTGTGCCAAGGTGGATTGTGCTTTTGGCATCAAATTTTCAAGGTGGCAAGCCCTGGTTCCACAGATGTACCTTTTTGGTTTGATGCAAAATCATTGAACAGGCCCATAGTTACAGTATTCCAGTTCAGAAATTTTCCCATAAGATAACACTCATGGCGCCTGGACGCCTTTGGTGCCCGTATCTCAAAACGATTCAAGATACAGATTTTCATTGCAAAATTCTTAGTCCCTGTAGGGGGACTAAGTACAGAAGTAGGTTGGAAAACCATTAATACCATGAATTTTGAATTTTTTCTGCCTTTTATGGTTACTGAGATATTTGGAAATTAATAATCAATTGCTAATTTTCATGTCCATAGGCCACTATTATGCCCTCAAAGTTAGCACTCTCATCGCTTTTCAGTGCCAGTATATTAGAAAAATACGAGATATGGATTTGGTCAACTTTATCTTTCATGGCTGTCTAGTGATTACAACACTTCTTTCCTAGCTGCTACGGTTCCTAGATGTTGGCAATTTTGTGTTACAAGGCTTCTTGCCCTATAGGGGTTGCTGCATGGCTCATAGTTATATGTAAGTGGGAAGCACAGGCCCAGAGAGGGAAGGGTGACCCTACAGGGGACCTGGAGGCTCTGGAAAGATGGTCTAGAAAGTGGAAGCTGAGGTTCAATGCAGGGAAATGCAAGGTACTCCACCTGGGGCCAGAAACCCGGCCAAGTGTACACCCTTGGGGGGATGCTACAAGTCTCAATGGCTGAGAGGGACCTGGGGGTGGTGGTGGATGTCAAGATGAACAACTCTGAGACTTGTAGGAGGCAGCAGCCAAGGCCAACAGGATGCTGGGATGCATCGCTGGGGATCACCTCAGAAGGAGGAGTGATACTCCTCTGTATAACTGCTTGGTGAGGCCGCACCTTGAGTACTTTGCTGCAGCTTTGGAGGCTACACTTAAAGAGGGACATTAAACCCTGGAGAGGGTCCAGAGGAGGGCAACCAAATGACTTGGGGCTTGGGGACAGGACCTATGAGGAGAGGCTTGAAGAGCTAAATATGTACACATTGGAAGAGAGAAGGGACCGAGGGACATGATAGAGGTTTTCAGGTACATGAAGAGGGTAAATAGAGGAGGAGGGTGCTTGAAGGAAGGAGGAGGGGCCACTACAGGGTATGGGTGGAAGCTGGAGGGGAAGATTCAGGGAGAAAGGAGGAGGTGCTACTTCACTGAGAGGGTGGTGGAGCCATGGAATGTGCTGCCTAGGGGCTGATGGAGACAGAGGCAGTGGAGGGTACATTTGCTGTAATTGGCTATTGTGCCTTAGATAAATTTGCTATTTTGCTTGCGTTAGGCTCCTGTGTGCCACATCTCCTTTGGTTGGATTCAACATATACATTAGTTGGAGGAAGTCCTGTCAAAATGCAAGAGTTAAGTAAATCGAAAAGAACATGACTTCCTGCAAAAATTGCTTCCATCCCAGGTAGAAAGGTAAATAGGAAAATTTGCACCCACACCTACGCAGGATGCACTCAAAGGATCTATATAACATGGATTTGAAATGGAGGCAACCCGATTGGTCAAAGAGCATCTGGTGACCATTGATTGAATTTACTCTTTAATCAACAGTTACTGCGGTAAGTTTGCCTGACAGATATCCCTACACACACACACACACACACACAGTGATAGACACTGGCAACACCCTCCTGGATTTAGGCTACTGGACACTTTCCTATCCTCTTTCGCTTCACTACCCTATGTCAAAACTTCTGTTGCAACAGTACACCTTAATCTCAAATATTTTATTTTCTACTATTCTAGGTAGGCCACCTAGGATAGTACTTTACTATCTCCTATAAACTCTGACTATACCTAATACTTTACTTCTTCCCTTACTTTCCATCCTGGTAGCCTGTAAGAATCTAAATAGAAAGACAGCACCTTGAAAAGTGTGCCTTGTAATGGTAAACAAGGTTCAAAAGGTTTCATGCCCTCGGCACAGAAATGAATAAAGGCCTCTTAAAGCTAAATTGGACTAGGGAAAGAATGTATAAATATCTGGGTAAAGGAATAAACAGGATCCTTAGACACGTATGTATGTTTATAAGATGTTGTACAGGGGTAGATTAGACCCTCCAAGCTAGAACATGCGCTCAGTGAAAGGAGGAAGAGCGCAGGTGCTGTTTCAGCTCTCCTGATACCAAAGCCAAACTCATGTGATTTAAAATGCTCTCTGTTCAAACAATTAAAGTGAACCGAGCAAAGTTAAATGAATGAAAGGCACACTGTGATGCCTGAATTAAAACAGAGCCCCCGAAGTTGTAGACAAACACACAGAGCAGTTTTGGGCACAATGGCATTTGGCAATTGCAACCCACCACCCAAAAGTGAAAAATATGAAACTTTAACTTTTCCTGCATGGTTCGGTATGCAGGCAAACCGTGCAAATGTTTGTGTTTATTCCTTTTGGGATAGAGAGAACTACTACCAAGAACAGTGCAGAAAGGTAGGCTCCTAGAATCTGCAAATATAGACTCTAATAAAGGCAAGAGTCAGTGGCTTAAAATTATTGGTAAATTTCAGCCTCTGCTCCTAGCATTACTAAGTATTCCTTGAGCTTTGCTTCGTAATTCAACATGCCATAAAGGACATAAAAGCCATTTAATTCACCTGTCAAATAGCTAAGAGGGTTTTTGCTGTGTTATTAACATTGTAACTGTACTTTCAATAACAGAGGGTCACAGTTAAAATAAGCAAAATACTGTGATTCTATAAAATGTTCTATATGTACAGTATATCAAACAGCTCCCTCAGATGCCGACACCACAGGAATGAATTTGGCATACAGTTTAAAATAACTAAATTATAAACAAATACAAAAGGCTTCAGTTTAAAGTAAAACAAAGGCTGCATGACCGCAATGCTCCGAGGCATTACACACCCTAAAGTAACAGTATAAACGTTGCCAGAGTATTTGTATACACATATAAAGTGCTGAGAGCGTAGCAGGCCCATATTCACAGGTAGCAGGTAGAAACAAACAGAGACCCTTCTCCTTACCTGGCTGCTGATTTCTGAACAGGTTTCCTTTAGGGAACAGTGCCCTCTGAAGCCCCTGTTTTATTGTGCCTCTCTGTCACTCATGGCGTAACTAAGGAAACACCAGGACCCAGATATTCAAAAGGATTGAGCACGGTGCAACAGTGTTGCACCATGCGCAACCCACTGATGCTCCCCAGCACGATATTCAAATGGGAATTGTGCCTGGTGCAAATCCTGATGTGCAGGAGCATCAGTAATGTATGTGGCACAGGTGGGAGGGCATGCCCATACATACTCTGCACATCCCGATATTCAGCCAGGATGTGTTGAGTCCACATGCATGCTAACTCTACTGCTTGCACAAAGTTGACTTCAAAAGGAACAACAGCCGGCCACCCAGGTGAGCTGCCATATTGCAAGGTGCAACACAGCAACTGCCACCTGTGGGTGGCCACCCGAGCTCTGGTTGCACCTCTGTGGCGGTGCCCCCATCCCGATTGCAGGCATCTGTTCAAAAAATCACGTCCAATATCCTTGGTGGTCCAGTGGACTGCTGTCAGCCCGATCGTGGGCTTAAGTATAAATAAAATGATATTCTGTATCCCTGGTGGTCCAGTGGACCGCTGTCAGCCTGATCGCGGACTTTTGTAATAAAAAAGAATTACATCCAATATCCCTGGTGGTCTAGCTGCACCTCTCTCTACCCACCCACTGGCCCCACCGCCCGCCTCCCCCAGTCAGCAGCAGGCGGCAGCACCATGGTGCAGCTCCGCTGAATATCGCCCAATCAACCCGCCAGCCAAGTTGCGCTGGCCCAGACTTGTGCCACAGCCTGGCGCAGTTTGAATATCTGGGCCCAGGTGTGTTACTAGGTAATTAGCCTAGTAATTAATATGAAAATGGGAATAGCAATCTATTGTTTACTGTTACTGACTGATAATTCCTAGGATGGCAAGCTAAACTTCCAGAGCACCTCTGGTGGGTTACAAATGTTAGACAGCCTAACCAAGAGCTTTTATAGTTTGTATTTTAGGTTAAGGGCTTTAGTCAGGTGACCACACCTAGAGGATATATAAGCTCCTGCACAGATCTTCAGGCAGATCAGCCTTGTTTGGAGAGAAGGAAGGTCTACAGTGCAGGTAGACTGGTATTACAGAAGGTGAAGATTGTAGCAATTCTACATTGTACTATATATCTGTGTTGTGCAAGAAACCACTGAAGGAGAAGTGGTCGTTTATACTGCAGTATTTATTTTATTTTTATTATTTTTTTTTGTAAATCTTGTAAATAAATATTACGAGCGTGTTTTAAATCCTGACAACTTGCCTCATTTGAGATTATTTCCCACATGCTGTGACACACAAACACACATGCAGAGAAATATAAGAAGTGTTTGCCTCTATTGGTTTCAGGGCAGGAACAGAAATGAAACAGCAGTGTGCTGAAAAAATTAAGGGATCACAACTTGGACTGTAAGCTTTGTGGTCAACATCCTGCACCTTACCTTGTTGTATAGTGGAGACAATAAACATGAAGCAAGCAGCTGATCAAAGGTAATATTGTCTATAGTTAAGTTAAATAAAAGCCGGTAAGGGCAAGAAAGGAACATTGTAGGATTCAGAATAGTTTGGTTTGAAGACAGGTAGCAAGTGAAGTGGGTTAGGTATAGAATGTTATCTGAATGTGAGCTTTATTGGTAGAGGGAGAGAGAGAGAGATTGGGAGAGAAAGACACACACTTTCGAATGTTTCTTAGTGGAGGGAGGAGAGAGTTAGGGCCTGTTTACACCACTCGATTTGCAGTGCATCGACCCATGTGCAGCAGTTGACGTTGCAAATCACACTGTATGGACACTTATTAGTGTGCCTATAGATGCTTCTGCTCCAACTTTCTGATTGATGCAGAAAAGGAAATGTCCAGAGAATTGAGCGACTTTCCATGATATTAACCCACATCTGTGCTCGACACAGCAGTGGGCTATTTTCCGCCTGCACCATTTTCCCATGATGCTTCATTCTGGAAGCAGGAAGTATCGGATACTGGTGAATGAGGGGATGGCAGCATTGTTCTGTGCATGTGTGTGATTGCTGAAATCAGTAAATCTGTTGCACTTCACTAACAGAAGGTTGGTGTTTTATTTGCTGGCCACTCTACTGCTGGTCCTCGAGGTGGGGCTTGATGGTATATGAGTTTTTGAATTTGGGGACACTGCATCAATGCAACTCCATGTGGGGGCAGAGTGTGACTGCCTGGTGGAGAACAGAGGAGATCATGATTATAAACCCATGGTACAGCCTGGGTGCCCCAGCTGCAGAGAGGTGCATGTCCATAGCATCCATTGCTGAGATTACAACTGAACTTTTCAGTGCAAGAGCTGAGAGCATCTCATGGTATGGGTTGTTTAATGTGCAGTAGGTGAGCTGGCAAGGGACAAAGTGGGTTGGCAACTATGCTGTGAGGGTTTGTGTTCAGGGATGCTGTGGCTATGCACCTCTGTACATCTGGGGAGGAGCAGAGTATGACTGCTTGCTGGTTCCTGTTTCTTGGAAGTCATGGCAACCACCAGATGTGATGCAGCAGTGGAGTGCATCACACAGTGCGTAAGACAGACATGAACAAACAAAGCCCGCCCCACTGTAGAACTGCCCAGTTGTGGCGCACAGTGCAGTGCTGCATCAAAGGCTGTATAAATTATTAATGACGGTATAGGTGGCAGTGCACCAGAAGGAGGCAATCAAAAATTGGGAGCAATGTTGTAATGTAAACAGGGCTATAGAGAGAGAGAGAGAGAGAGAGACTTTTGTTCAGACTGATATCTGGGACTACCTTGATAGTGGGCATGATACAATCAGATTCTTTCCTTTCAAAAAGAAAAGAAACACCTTTGTAGATTCTCCTCCCATAATCCACATACTAAATGCAATAACCCACTCCAAAGCAAGTGGTTACAGTGATTTAATGCAGGTCTCAGGTGCTATGAGAGTACTTGGCTTTGCCTGTGCCTCACAACACACCTGAGATGTGCATTAATTCCTCTAACCACATAATATATGCATGTGTGTGTATACCTATATATATATATATATAAGAGAGAGAGAGAGAGGATTGTAGCAATATATGAGAATGTATACTGAGATGCACATGTTGCACACACGCGTGTGTGTGTGTGTGTATATATATATATAAAGCTCATCATCAATTAAAAGTCCATCAGGAGACCATGCGTATATCACAGCGCGACTGCACACCTGCACTTTACCCTCCCAAAAAACAATTTTGCCATTTTATAAGATAGATAACCCACTCTAGGATGCAGTCATGCCTCTGATATACTTACGCCTCTGTTGGTTGATGCACACCAAGATTGCGTGATATCAGAGCTAACTTCACATCTAAGAGTGGGTTATCTATTACCTAGTATATGTGTGTGTGTGTATATATATATATATATATATACACACACACACACATGATTGCATGTATGTAAATATAAAATACCAGTATGTACTGAGACAAATGTGATCATTGCATATTCCTTTCATACTGCACATTTCCACACAAGTGTTGCATACAGCTGCAGCTCATTAACCCTAGCCTGTTGTGTAACCAACAAAAGGAATAACAGTTGTTCACTACACAGCATTCCAGAACTTTCTACCAACATATGTAGATACATCATGGATGTCAAAGGATGTTAGAAAGGAATGTAATGTAGACATTGAAATACTCACTTTTGAGGTGCTCTGACATCTGGTTTTGTCAAGAAGTCTGGTGTAAACGCTGTGCCTGGATAACATGTTTTAATTAGGATGAGAAGGTTGAGCTGGGGATATGCGTTGTATATTGTATTTCTGGTTGCTTACAGCAGAGACAGGGCCTGACAGCAGCTAGGTTAATCGGTTGTGGAGCAGAAATATGCAGGTTATGAAATATATGTGATTTGTACAGTAGCACTGTCCTAATAGCAACTGGTAAGGAGGAAGAGATCCCAGTTAAGTGCTGAATAGAGTCAGTAAGAATAATAGTCACCATGAAGTTAACATTATAAAATTATGTTTAATCACAATGATATGAAACTTACAAAATACATACAGGAGAAAGGAAAGTATAAATTACAAACACCACTTGCTGTAATTATATTTTCTGATTGTTATAATGACCATGTGTAAAAGCCCTGTTTCGTGACAGACAGGAGAGAATGTAAGGAAAGGGCAGTATTATCAGATCTAACTAAAGTTTGCAATCTCAGAACTACTGACACTGTTGATGTTCAATCAATCAATCAAAATCTTTATTTAATATATGGATTTCTATTTTAATATGCTAAAAAGCATAAAAAATTCTTGTAATATTATCACTCTTGAAGTGATAATACTACACTTCAAGCATGATAACACTATTGTTCACGAATGGTAATACTATAATTCGGGACCTCAACAATAGTATTACCACTGAATAACAACAAGCGCATACACTAGTCTGTCTCCCCACGTCTGCCAAAGTGTGCCTCCCGATTGGCGCTTTTTCTATGTGGTAGGTGGAACAATTTTAAAACATGGCGCCTGCCTCTCAGCTAGCAAGACCGAACTCTGTTGTTGGCAGTTCTCGTAATGCTTTTTTCCTTTCAATTTTCCTATTGAAATGGAATTATTTATTTATTTAGTTAGTTTTTGTTAACTGGTAGGTGCTCTAGCCATCAAATGACTATTTTCAGGCATGACCTGGGAGAATACAACAAAGGACAACAGTTGAACAACAGCAACATGGGTACAATAATACAAATAGAGGAACAGTACAGCAGTGCTACAAAAATACAATGGGTAGAAACAACAAACAATAATGGCAAGCATTATACAGATAATGGCAGTAAGATATATAATAAATTGCAGAAACCACCATCATCTGCTTGATCCTGCCATACCCTGATAAAAAACAGGTAGACTCAATAGAAATACAAAGAATCTGCTCTTGAGGTGTAGAAAATGGGCGGGTGGGAGTGCCACAGACGAGAGAGGGAGCTCAAGAAGACAGACACAGCGAGACAGTGCGGCGGTCGGCCAGAATCAAGTCAGTCCATCACTGAACTGGCTGACTGCCTGCCAGTTACAGAAATAGAATGTTGGATCCATATATTAAACAAATAATGGATAGTTGTGTGTCCATTAGCAGGGAGTCTACCATCTTGAGGTTCTGGACACATTGGAACCTCTGAGCTCGCTCTGAGGTTCATGTCCAGAACCTCTCGATGGTATTACTCCTGGTAATAGAGACACAGCGATCTGTTATTCTCTTTTTAACCAGGTGGACACCATTGAGCAAGCTCATTTTGAGGTGGTCCTGGGGTAGATAATATAAGCGTACATACCAAAAGTCATCAGATATAGAGCAAATACAAGAAAATAAAGTAAGATACTTAGTAGCAAATATGAAAAGGCTAAGTGGAGATAAAAGTTGTGTTTAGACAAAATATACAGGGCACATTAATACAGTATCAGATATATACAGGTTACAAGCATGACAGATGTGGAGTGAAAGTCAAAGAATTATTTATTTATTTATTTATTTATAATATTTTAATGGAGTTGGATTGAACATTCAAAAGATACTGGTTGGCCAGCCAGTTCAGATAGATAGACAGACAGACAGAGGGACAGACAGACAGATAAAAAGAGTAACATATACATAGAAAGACAGATTGATAGCCAGACAGACAGATGATAGATACATTGATATATAAGTAGTTAAGAAGTTAAACAGAAATATTTATTTACTGGAATGTTTCACCAGGAATGTACATTAAGCAACAAGTCGCTCATCTCCCGGTGCGACCTGGGGAAGGGTACAACTAGAATGAGACATTAAACATTCAAGTTACAATATCAACATTAACATACAGTTGTAAGGCAAGTGTTACAAACAATGTTACAACAGTGTTGCGCATAACATGTAGAAAGATGGACAATAATAAGTGGCGGGTTAATAAATAAACAAGTGCTTACATGAAGGGAAAGGGGAGAGGGGTGAGATGGAAGAGGGAAAGAGTTGTGCCCCTGGGACCCCTTCAGGATGTGAGGAACCTTGCAAGGGGACTGGGGGACCAGAAAGAAGGGGATAAGGCAGTGTCCCAGAGGGACCCCTTTAGGATGGTGCGGAAGAGAGTAGATGAGATAAAAAGCCCTTGGGGGTAGGAGAGGACCCATGGAGAGCGTTTGGGGTCTTTACATTCTGTGAGAGATCAAGGGAGGCCAGCAAGGGGTAGCAATTAGGGAGAAGGGGGGGGGCTAGAGATTTGGGAGGGTGGGTGCACAGGGTAAAATGAAGGTGAGGATGGGGGTAGAGTTTGTCCAGGGCTTAAAGGAAGGAATTATGGAGGGATATGTCAGGAGCAGTTAGGTGCAAGGTAATTATTGAGGGCAGAGCTGATGGAGGATGAGTGCCAGATTTTGGGGACGGGGATTCCAAATGCTTGGGAAGAGATGAGAGTAACTGGATTAGCCAATTTGTGTGGATCTGTGGGAAAAACAGGGTACAGGAGTCAGTTGATTTAAGGGAATGGGAGGGTGGAGGGTGTTATAAAGGAGGAGGTGAGTTAGGAAGGAGCTCACCCAACCAGTGCTTGGAGGTGAATTCTAGCACAGTGGAGAGTCATCTGTTTGTAACAGAGGGGAAAGATAGGGCACGATAAAGATTGTAATGATGGGTGCGAGGGTATCCAGGACAAAGTGGCAGAAGGAACTGAAGATAGTGTCCAGTCTGGCTAAGGATGACTTAGTGGCATGACAGACCACATCACAATAGCTGAAAATGGGCAACATCATTTTCGAACAAGTTCACCACTAGCAGTAGGAAGGATGCAACTATGGTGCAATATACACAGTACAGGTAGAGAGAGAGAGAGAGAGAGAGAGAGAGAGAGAAATAGATAGAGATTAGTATAGATAGTTATGCAGGCAGACATATAGACTGATAATAAGCAGTACTATGTGGTTAGGAAATACTCAGGAAGATTGATTCTCTGATGTGAATTAGTTGGATGCATGACAAGGGTCACATAATTACATACACAGAGTACAGTAAGCATACAATGAAGCAGTCTGAGAGAATAGTGGCACGTGTTGTAATTTAGTCACAGGTGTAATGAGTGGTGCTTTCAGAGAAGATATCAAAATAAGTTACAGTAACACTAAGTGTTAAATGAAATGTATGTTTTTTTGGAATCACAACTGTACATGAGAATGGAGTGAAATGTACAATATATAAGTAATATCTGATGTCAAATGTGTCATTAGTTTCTGGTAGCATTATATACATACATGTATGTGCGCGGTGTGTGTGTGTGTGTGTGTGTGTGTGTGTGTGTGTGTGTATCAAGATAAATACAGATACTGCAGAAAGGCTATCTGTACCGGAAGACATATGAGAGAGACTTAAGGAGCTTAATATATATAACCAGGGAGAGGAGAGAGAGAGATACATGATAGAAACTTTCAAGTACCTCAAGGAATCAACAAAGTCCAAGAGGGTAGTATCTTTCAGAAAAGAGGTGAGACAAGGCACAATTTGAAGATGGGGAGGCTCAGAGGTAATATAAGGAAGCATTTTTTCACAAAGAGGGTTATCGATGCATGGAACAGCCTTCCGGAGGAGGCTGTGGAGTCAAAAACAGTGGTGGAATTCAAGCATGCATGGGACAGCCATAAGGCAATTCTAGTGGTGGGGTGGGGTAGAAAGAAGTAGGCTGTTGGTTAACTAGGTTCTGCAGCTTATCCATTAGGTAGGAATGGGCAGCACAGGGGCCAAGCAGTCCTTATCTGCCATCTAATTCTATGTTTCTATCCAGTGATGATAGTGCTTATAAGTGAGTGACTGAAACAGCGACTCATTTATAGCAGTATCATCATTGGCTACCCTGCAAGGGTAGTTAGGTACAGCAAAGGATAGGAGGTGTAGGGGAGGAACAGGAGGGAGGGTATGGATAGGTAGGGGATCCTGCTGCAGCCAAGCCATCCCTGTGGTGTAGTGTTGAGGGTGGCTAGCTACTGGGCAGTAGGCACTGGGTTGGGGACTTGCTGGAGGGTGATTGTTTTGCCACTGCTTGCAGCTGCATGCTGTTTTATTTTTCCACTGCTGTTTTGTACCCTCCTTGACATGCACTCTCCGGAGTTAATCTTAATCAAGGGGTGGGTGCAACCCTCAAAAAACACTTTAGTATGCCAGAAGATGGACCACCGAGTTTTGTATAACTACATTCGCTATGACAGTGATTGCTGTATTACATCGCTTATCGCCACATGGAACCATAAAAGACAAAGATGACTGCAACAATATACTGGTATGTCAATGTATACAGGCACTATACTCACATAAACACACATACATGTATGTATTTATATATAAAGCTTACAATACTTAGTGACACAAATGTAAGCATCACATAGTCCTTCTATATTGTATATTGCTTCTCATGTCCTGCATATAGCTCCAGCTGGTAAACCCTTGGCCTTTGTGTAACCCAGAAAAGGTATAAAATGTATTCACCACACAGCATTCCGTAAGTGATTGGGACATGTAATTTCAAACAGCAGTCACTGTTACACCTGTGTTGTGGAACACAGCAAATGGTTGTATATTTTGACTGTTCTGTTATCTATATAGATATCTAGATGCATGATGGATGTCACAGGATGTTGGAAAGGTTTGTAAGGAACATATAAAGACATTTTTGAGGATGCTGAGTATTTTTGTTAGTAATTTTGCTGTGAAGGCTGTGTGTTGAAAGAAATGTGTTTGTTAGGATGAACAGGTTGTGCTGATGGTAAACTTTGTATTTCTGCTTGCATACCGAAGAGACAGGGTGTGACATCAACTAAGTTATTCATGAGTGGAACAGAAATATGCAAGGCACAAAATATGTTATTTGCAGCAGTCTTATCAGCGACTGGATCTCTCTCTATATCTATCTCTTCTCTCTCTCTATATATATATATATATATAGATTGATGATATATACACTGTGTCCCAGATATTCAAAGAGTTGAGCCATGAGCAATAGGTTGCAACTTCGCAAGTCAATTTCGCCATTCTACGATATTCAACCGCAGGCGTTCGCCCCCAAATCATGCTGAGCAACAGCGCAATGATAATGAAGGCATGCAACCGAAGGGGAGGAACCATGCATAAATGGCACAGTGTTATATTCAAAGACTTGCGCAATGCGCAACAGTGGAGCAAGCGAAGTTGCACACTAGCGGAAATGAGCCAAAATAAAAAGGAGCAAGGAAGAGCTGCAAGAACGCTACAGGAAGCCACATGGAGGCAGAGGTAGAGGCACACAGATAGGGCAAGTGGCAGGAACAGGCAGGCCAGGAAAGGCCACAGTTAACAGCCAGGCACAGGGAAGGTGTGGGAGCCACACAGCATAGAGGCCAGCACAGGCAGGTGTAGCGGTGCAGGAGGTAGCAGCCAGGACAGTGGGGGAATACAGTAACAGCTGCCGGGGTGAACGCAAGCCAGGGACATGGCCAGTGCCACCTTCCGCATGGAGGCTGTAATGAGGGGGTGAAGGTGGGCAGCAGGGGGCGTGGTCGTGGAAGGGCCATCGCTGCGGTATGCCCCAATAGGGCAGTACCGAGCCCGCACCAGCTTTGAGCTGTAACTGATACTGAGATTGTGGGCTGGTACTGCCTGAACAGGGCAATTCTGAGGCAACTCTGTGAGCTGTGCAGTGATGTGATGCAGGCACCTACACGACGAGCCATGCCCTGTCAGTGGAGACCAAGGTAACAGCCTGCATGTGCTTGCTATCGCACGGGTACCTTCCAGAGACCAACCGTGACACCAGAGGCACAATCCAGTTGGCCACGCCATGCCACCTCACCCATCCTCAGCGCACTGCTGCCACATGCTGAGGAGTATATCATTTCTCCAGCACAGCGGTGGAGCGCACAGAAACACAGGAGTTCCACAGGTTGCACGATGCCTGGCATGCTAGGGGCAATAGACTGCACCCATGTGGCTATCAAGACACCACCTGGCCCGAGGGGCTGCATACATAAATTGCAAGGGCTATGCCAGCATCAACTGCCAGGTGGTGTGCTATGCCAGGGGGCATCATCAATGTCTGTGCCATGCACCCTAGGGAGCACACTATTCTTACATCTGGCACCAGTCAGCACTGTGCACAGATTCGGAGTGGGGACATCCCCACTGGACACCTAGTGGGTGAGTATGCAAATCACATGGACAAATATAGGGACTGGGGAGCATGGTCAGAGGTGACATGGGTAGTGGCCACATGGCTTGGGGCAGGGCGATGCTGATCACCAAACTAACCTCCACCCTCTACACACAGGTGACAGTGGATACCCACTCTGTCCCTGGCTGCTCACACCCTACTGGCAGCCCATGACCCCATTGCAGCAATGCTACAATGAGGCACATGCCACCACACGCAATGTCATCGAGCTGGTGTTCAGGATGCTGAAGGCACATTTCTTGCCTGGACACCTCTGGCAGTGCCTACAGTACAGCCCCTCAAAGGCCTGTGGGATATTCCTGACCTGTTGCATCCTGCACAACATGGCCAAGATTGTGGGATAGCTGTACAGGTTGAAGAGGGGGACAGCGATGGGGATGCCGGTGACAATGGTGATGGGCAGCCCCCTTGGCCAACAGGACCACTGACTGCACCGGCTGGCACAGCTGCACTGGGACACCATCATGGAGGAGCACTCAGCCAACCCAGGTAAGTCATGGGGCCATGCTAACCACCAGTGGCCAAGGCACAACTCACAAACATGCAGGAACCCACACTGGGGTGCATGCCATCGAGGGAAGTGGCAGGCACAGAGGCACACACACAGCCAGGGATGGGTGAGGATTAACATGCCACACCGAAAGACACACACAACACATACACACACACACACACACAATGCAACAAACATGCACAGAGGCCAGAAGGCACACCGACCCAGAATGCACACCCTAGCACACACACATGTCCATAGGCCACCACGCCCACTACCTCCATGTCCATGTGGTGTCAGATGCTGAGCACCATTGCACTTTGGTGTACAGTGCAATGCAGGCATCATCATGCACGTAACTGTAGACAGCAGCCAAGAGGGTGTGCAGGTGGACTGTGTGTCCGCGCAGCAGGGCTGGGTACCCATCCGCACACTGCCCACTGAAACACACAATGCACACAGGGCAGCACCAGACAGTAGCCACGCTGGGAGACAGGTCAGTCCCGTGACACTGTGCCACGGCCACCACGGATGCGTGGGCCTCGCAGAGAGCCTGCCAGCACTGGCAGGCTGATCACTGGCCTCATGGGTGGCACCGATGGTCCCCAGGGTTCCACTGCTTGACTGTCACCGTGCTCCATGCAGAGGTCTGCAGCGACTGAACATGCCTGCACCAGGAGTGCTCAGGATGCCTGCAGCTGAACCTGGCATCAACAGGGTGGGAGTCGCTGACACCAGGAATGGGGTGGATAGTGCACTGCGTGGTGTCCGCGACATATGGCGCCTGACTGTGTGCCCATTGTGGCTATGATAGCAATGAACGCCTGTGCATGCCTGTCAATGGCAGTGTTCACATCCTCCCGCAAATGGTCCATCCGTGCCAGGATCTGTTCAGTGTCCCTGCTGCGACGCCTCCTCTGCCCACTCCAGAGCCAACACAGTGCTTCCACAGATGTTGCAAGCCGCATCTGCTGCTGGACCGATGCTCGCAGTAGGTGGGTGTGTCATCCAAGAGGTCATCAGTCTCCTCGGCATCCTGTCCCTCAGGTGTGCAAGGGCCTGATGTTCAGCACCCATTAAGGGTGGGTGTTCTGCACCAGAACCAGGTCTGGGCATGTCCACAGTTGGTTCACAGACACCGCCGCTGAACCCTGTACCTCAAGCACAGTGGGCAACTGCTGATGCTGCCCTCCGACTGCCACACCCCAGGGCTCAGTGGTGCCACTGCAGTGGCGCAACAGTCCCACTGTCCTGAACAGACACCAGTGCTGTCCCACTGGTACTGACAGGCACAGCCTGGTACTGTGTGACACGCAGGCCCCTGGCCAGCACCACCCACAGCCATGGGCGTGAATTGCCCTGCTGTGTGTCCATCCTGTGGCACACGTGTCACTGCCCATGACGGTTGTGCATCACTGGTGCCGGACTCTGCCCCGCCACAGCCACAGCATGCTGGCATCCATGGATGCCAGCACACTGGGACACAGGCAGGGCTTCCTCCACACCTGTCTCAACGACATCAGTGTGGATAGCCAGGAGGCCCCACTGTTGTACAGATCCACACATACCTGTGGAGGTGGATGGTCCCAACTCTGAATCCATCCAACTGTCCGCAGGGACAGGCCCACCACCGCTGACCCATGCAGATGCTCAGGATCTGTAAGGGAAAGCAAAGTCATCATTACTGCATGTGATCTTCCCTGCCCCCCAGACAGACCATGACTTACCATGCAGAGATGGGCCACCACCCGTCTGGAAGCCACCGCCTGGGACTCCTTCTGTGGCACTTTGGTGCATACTTGCAGCAAGCCTGTCCTCCACTGGAGTGAGCTGTACCACTCCCCAGCTGTCCTCACCTGTTGCAGCACATGCTGCCCTGATGGCAACCAGCTTTTCCTTACCTCCTCCTGTCTGTGCCATCTTCTTCTTACGCTCCTGCACAGAGCACTGGTGGCTGCCATGCAGGTTTCACGGCACGTGCCACCTCCTCCCATGCAGCAGCATGGGCCTGAGTGGTGCCCACCGTCCACTGAGCAGTGGCTCCTGAGCCAGGTAGGCCTCGAAAGGTCTCGGTTTTGGCCTTAGTAAAATTCGGCCTCCTCCTCTCCACCACTGTTGTCCTCCTCTCCAAGAACATGCTTGGTCATTATGTAGCCTGTAAGAATAGCACTTGTTACCTGTGACTGTGCAGTCCCATGCATGCCCCTGAATCCACAGTCCACACTCCACACAGCATGCAACTCGCCAATAAACTGCAGTAACCAACTATGGCCACTGCAGCACATTGTCACACCTTTATAGCACAATCAATGCAAATGAGGCCAGGAGCAACTTTAATTAGATGCAGATTGCAGTGCTGCGCTATTGAATGGCTGATTGGATGATTTGCATATGACAGCTGAATATCGCGCTTGGCTTGCACAATTGTGTTGAACATGCTGCTGAGCCAATGGTGCAGTTCTGTGGCATGCGAGTACATCTCACTGCTCATGCCCAGGTTGCTGACGCAGGCGTCTGCTGCACTGATGACATGCTGTGCATGGTAGGCAATGCAGGGCATGGCCACCGTTGTGCCAGTGGTGCTATAGCGAAGGTCACTACAGGCGCTGTGGCAATGGGCCTTCATAGGCGCAATGGCCCAACTGCCCGATAGTCCGCTGTGGTGCTGACACACAGGCAGCCAATCATGCTACACGATTGTCATCTGATGGCACTGTGCATGACCTTGTGCCAGAGACCCTGACCCTGTGCCCGACCTTGCCCCTTGGTGCCATGCGTCAGGCATAGGTACAACTCTATCGTGCTGTTCGGTAACAGTGTGATAGGGAATGGCAGCGCTGTACCGCGCAGCATCTGCACGGGGTACCACGCTGCAGTGTGCCATATTGCCTACTATAGCTATTGCAATGGCGTGAGAAGAGCTGCCCTGGACGGCCACCGAACTTGCCAGTCTGGTGGTCATAGTCGAGCCACACCATGGGCCTCTTTGGGGAGGCTCCTGGATAGGGCAAGGACCCAGGTGTGGCAGGAGGTGGCCACAGCTCTGGATGAGGCTACAGGCCGGGGGCGTTTGGCCGAGCAGTGCAGGCACCATATGGTGACCTGCAGAGGAGGAGCTGGAGCTACTGGCCTGACTGAGGTCACGTGCCAGGAGGGCATGGTCCCACATCCAGGTTTGGGTTCCAAATCAACACATTTCTTATCAGTCCATATAGAGTCACAGTGTTGTAAGTGTCCAGCACATAGGGGAGGGACCGTGAGGGGGTTGGCTGGCAGTGTTCACAGAGTGGGGTGGGTGGGTCTGGCTGGGTGGAGGCACACCTTGGGGCAGGGGACTTTTGTCAGGAATGTACTGATGTTCTTCTCTCCTTTTGTCCCCACAGGCCTGGAAGAACTGTGCCGAGTGCATGCAGATCAGAGGGAGTGAAGCCGCAGCCAGGTGGGCCAAGGACCAGCAACAGCCACCTGACTGACCGATGTGGGTGAGTGCCAGACATCCATGATTAATACTGCATGCTGTGTGACAAGGTGGGCAGCAGGGCATGGCCACCATTCATCGACACCACTGCCATGCATGCAACTTGTTACAGTCAACACTGTCCAGTGGCAATGCATGTTTGGGTTGCGCCACTGGTGGTCCATGTGTGCACCAGGTGCATGGCTGTGCCAGCCTTTGCACCACATAGCTATGTCACTAGACGGCCATGGTGGTGCTGTGCGTGACTTGGCCAGTGGGTGTGTGTAGCGTCCTGCATGGCTGTATGCGCCTGGTGGGCAGGTCCTGTGAACGTGATCACTGTGGCTGGTCACACACCATCACAGTGGTATGTCCCATGGCCGTATGCCATGCACAGTGGGCGGGCTATATGGGGTTGTGCATTCACACCTGTTGACTGTGCTCCTTTGTCCTAGGTGCGAGACATCTGAGGAGATCAGGGACACCATGCGGAGCTCCTAATTCTGGCCCGTGAGACGGTGACAATTCTGCAGAGGATTGACGAGTCAGGGTTCTGCAGACACAGAGCCAGAGGGAGCCAGAGCCAGGACCGTGGAGCCTCCAGTAGTCCCTTGGTCCCTGACTTCCCTACCACCCTGGACCCACCCTCACACCCCTCCTATCCCATCCCATTTGTCCACCCTTCCCCTGCCCACCCCTACCATTTTTGTGTCCCCACCATAAAACCTGTATATAGTTCTTATTTATGTACATAGTTGAGTTTTCTGTTTTTATAATACATTTGACTTTTATATGAATACCGTGGTGGTCTCTGATTTGCAGCAGGCTATAGGTCCTCAGCTGCAGTGGTGTGCATGGCATCAGGTGGTGCAGTCATGGGTATGTGTGTGTCCATGTGGAGGTGTCTATGGTGTTGGGGTAGATATCAGTCAGTGTCTGTGTTGTGTGTTGTTCCCTGTGCACTGGATGACTGTGTGCAGTGGTCCATAGGCGCACCCATCGGCCTGTCCATGGCCTGTGCAGCTGACTCACATGCCTGTCTGTGACCTGCATGGTCTGCTGGCATGTCAGTGTTGCATCCCTGTAGGGTGGACACTGTACCCGTCGCTTTGCTGGGTTGCCCATGTCACTGGTGTGGTGCATGCCTGGCTCAGGTGGCACTGTGGGCAACCCAGTCATTGTTTCCACCTCCATGCTGTGGCTTGTGTGTGTGTGTAGGATGTGCCTCACTGTATGTGGCTTGTGCTCCGGGTGACTACTGGTGGTGTATGGTCCATGGTGCCTGTGCAGGATGGTTGGCACTCCAGTGCCATGGTGGACTGCAGGTTGTGTGTACATGGCTTACATGGGCCCTAATGGGAATGGTCGCTCCACCACCGCGCCCCTGTGGTGTTGTGCCCTGGTATGGGTGGGTGTCTGTCCAGACCCTGTGTGGTGATCTGGCATGGTGCATGCTTCCATGCACCACTGTGGGTGTCTGTGCTGGCTGTTGTGGCCAGTGGTGGACCGGGTGTGTCACTGGAATACTGTGCAGAGCGCTGTACCACTGGTGGAGGTGTCAAGGACACGACCGTCCCATTGGGGTAACTCTTGTGCCAATGCATGGTCGGTCTCTCAGCAGTACCTTGGGGGTCTGTGCATGGTGACACTGTGTCTGCCATTATTGTTGCATTGCCATGTACTGCAACCTGCTGATGGGTGCTCATGGTGGGACTTGCTTGCATGGTTCTGTGGTGCACAGGGTTGCATTGACACTGTGGGGGTGGTGGTATGCATGGGGTTTCCTGCTGTGGTGGTCACTCCTCATGGGGGGTCTGGGGTCACGGTGCAGGTGTGCTGTGCACTGGGGGATGGTGTAGCACAGGGTGGTCTGGGGTCTGATGAGCGTCAGCATCGGGCACCTTAACCCGCGGTCGTTCATCTCACAGCGCCAGTTCTGCTTACCAAAAGTGGCCCACTAGGCACTGTATTCCATGCCCGGCTCCAAGCCAGTGAGTCGGCTTCTACCCATTTAAAGTTTGAGAATAGGTTGAGATCGTTTGCCCCAAGACCTCTAATCATTCGCTTTACCAGATAAAGCTGCGTATCGAGTGCCAGCTATCCTGAGGAAACTTCTGAGGAACAGCTACTAGATGGTTTGATTAGTCTTCGCCTATACCCAGGTCGGACAACCGACGGTATGTCAGGATCGGCTACGGACCTCCACCAGAGTTTCCTCTGGCTTCGCCCTATTAGTGGGTGAACAATCCAACGCTTGTGAATTCTGCTTCACAATGATAGGAAGAGCCGCATCGATGATCAAAAGCGACGCCGCTATGAACGCTTACCGCCAAGCTATGCTATCTCTGTGGAACTTTTCTGACACCTCCTGCTTAAAACCCAAAAAGCCAGAAGGATCGTGAGGCCCCACTTTCACGGTCTGTATTCATACTGAAAATCAAGATCAAGCGAGCTTTGCCCTTCTGCACCACGGGAGGTTTCTGTCCTCCCTGAGCTCGCCTTAGGACACCTGCATTACTCTTTGACAGGTGTACGCCCCGATCAAAATCCCACCTGACACTGTCCCGAGTGGTCGCGCCTGGAGGCCAGCGCTGAGCCAGAGCGAGAGCCCGTGGGCCTTCACCCCTGCCTCACCGGTAAGTGAAAATGATAAGAGTAGTGGTATTTCACCGCGCCAAGGCCTCCACTTATTCTACACCTCTCATGTCTCTTCACAGTGCCAGACTAGAGTCAAGCTCAACAGGGTCTTCTTTCCGCTGATTCTGCCAAGCCCGTTCACTTGGCTGTGGTTTCACTAGATAGTAGGTAGGGACAGTGGGAAACTCGGTCTGCCCTCCTTGTTTGCCAGTCACAGCTTGCCGGTAGGTGTGATGGGACACCATGGCAAGGCTGTGGGTTGGTTGCTTGTCTCCATGGACCAGTGGTTATTCCAGCCCTCCCTGGTTGTGATGTGCTTGGGTTGTGAGGGACAATGTCTGTTCTGCTGTGTGTTCCTGTGACTATCTGTGGCATGGGTGGTGGGCTCCTACCTCCTGATTGTGCAGTTACATTGCTCTGCAGCTGGGGCATCCTGGTTGCGCTTATGGCGCTCTGGACTGCTCAGCTGAACATCTCTTGTTCGCTATGGCGCATCAGATCTGCTCAGCTTCCCTCCCAGTTGCACTATGGCGCAGATGGTGCGATATTCAGTCATTGGCTGTAGGCACAATTTGCCTGCCCTTTTGAATATCGCCTCTTGGGCATGGCCGCAATAGACTCTGCGCTTGCTCCTGCTATTGTGCACTTTTTGGGCGCTGTTTGAATATCTGGGTCTGTATATCTTGAAAGAAAGAGAAAGGAAAATACATTGACAAATACTGTAGATAGATAACTGGTACATTACTATTATGTCTAGATAGAAATAGAGACAGAGAAACATAAATAGATACAGAGAGAAAGAGGCAAAATACATAGATATGTATGCAATAATACCTGACAGGGTGGTGGTATTGGAAATACCAGACCACTAGGGAAATAAGGCCAGATGCCTAGAAGGCTGTGCTTAGAAAATGGCCATGGTAAAAAATAGTTTATTAAAAATGAGTTAAAATTAACTTTTGTAATAAATAGTCCCCTGCCTGCTTTAGAATTTTTTTTAACTTTGAGCTAGGGACTTTATCATACTGTAGACTCTCTAATTAAAAAAAGATTGTCCCAGTTAAATGACTAATCCCCATTCCCGCTGACTTTTAATGTACTGATTTTTGTAGTACAGTGCTCTACAGAGCTGTTTAGGAAGAATGGGAGATGTCAACAAGCTGAACAGTGACAGAGGTGCAGTCAGCTGCAGAAAACGAAAACTCTGGAGCAACAAGTAGAATCCTGAGGATAGCTTGTAGAAAACCACTGTTTTTCCCCTTGGGACCAACATCTAGAGAAGGGGCAGAAAAGAGGATTGCCGTGGTCATGGAGTAAAGAAGGAGCCTTGTGACTCAGTAATGTTTTTTCTCTCTCTCTGAGTGGTGTTGCAGAAGCAAGTTGATGTCTGTGCAGGAAGCACTGCAGTAAGGTCCGAAGAGCTTGTGAAACAAGGCTTAAAGGGTGGGTGGTTGTAAGACATCACTATGGAGACTTGTATATGTCTTTTAAAAAATGTTGTGCTATCCTCGCCATTTAGAGAGTGAGAGAGCAGCAGGTCTGGTACTACTAGAGGGCATGACAGGAGGAAAGTTTCTTTGGTTTCCATACCACAGGTGGACACTATGGAAAACAAAGAAAGTACTGCTCTTCTCAAGAACACTAGCAGTTTCATTGCTACCACTTTCTTTCTCTCTCTCAGGGACTGGCTGCAAGTATGATAGGGACTTACTTTCAAAAAAAATGTTATTTTGTTGTGCTCCTCACACAGGTTAGTGCCGATGCTGTCGGCAGGTGTACCATAAGCAGGAGTCAGAATGGAAGGTCCAAAGGAGGTATGAGCCGCAGAAAAAAATAAAATAAGGCAAAAAGTTTATTTTGTTCTGAGGTGAGGACAAAGAGACAGCCCGACAGGCAGTATCATCAGCATGGCATTTGTGCATGGGGAGGGGCTCAGTCGCTAGAACAGGAAAAATGGTGGTGGCTAAGGTTGAAAATTCAGGCTATCCATGGATACTCTGAGTAATGGGGTACCTTAATTGTCACTTGTTTTCAAGCGGGTTCTATTGAAAATTACCTGCCCGCTTAGGTGGCCTAGCCAATCAGCATGCTAGGATTCTCTAGCCCATTTTCTAAACTTAGGTAGATGCAGATAGACACATAGACAGACACATAGATAGATAGATAGATAGATAGATAGATAGATAGATAGATAGATAGATAGACAGACAGACAGACAGACAGAATAAGGGGCCCAACATTTTCCTTAAACCTATAAACAAAGAAATGGTCCGAGGTGTTCTTTTTATTATTATAAACTGAAACAAAGAAAACAGTCCCTCACATCGGAATCCCTCTCCAACCTGCCAAGACCCATTCTCATGCATTCACTCTCACACCCCATACTTACCTTCGGAGTCCGGCGTGGTGATATTCGTGGAGCGGAACACATCTACACTCTTCAAAGCTAACCTCAAAACTGAAGAAATGCCAGTAAGCTGTATAATGGCATCAATGGGGGTTTCAACTTAGGTGGCTGTCTCAGCCATTTTTGTGACTTTGACTCCAAATTATTAACATGGTTCTTAGCAACCCCATCTCATGAACTCAGTCACTGTCATTTCATTAGTTGGTCTGGAAAGGTGATTTACGATCATGCGTGAAATCACCTTTCGGGATCGATTAGTGAAATGACAATGTCACTGTTAATGATATGGGCCCAAAAGCCTATATTGCAAATTTGGTGAATAATTCCAAAAATTCCTGTGTTACTAGTGTGCATTGTGCAGTTTCCATGCACGCCCATAACTTCTAGAATTTTTAGTATTTTCACCCAGATTTTCAACGTTGCCATTTTCACACCTTCTTATGAACAATATAGCTGTCATTTTTCACATCTTGCCCAAAATGTGTTTTTGCATCTGGCGCACAATGATGCGGTCACTGTGGGAAATCAACATTCATGGCACATTACAAAATCACAATGACACTGTTCATGAGGTGGAGTCCCAAAATGCCTATGTTGAAAATTTAGTGAAAACATTCCACAAAATGATTGAGTTTATTTATTTTTATTTATTTATTTAAGAGTTTAACCAGGCAGGCATACTGAGCGAGTAGCCGCTGTTTCAGATGCGACCTGGGGAAAGCCATGGAGAACATAATGGCAAAAACAGACACAGATATTCATGTACAGAAAAGGGCACAAATAAGAAGGACTATACATGGTGGTAGCTAAGATACTATACAGGTTAGGTCAAGATATGCAGACCAGGAGACATTGAACATAAGGTATATCATTGTAGAAATAAAGGTGGTGTTTTAAAACCTCCATAGTTCCAATAGGTGTGGAGTTTGAGGCCCAGGAGGCTTTGAGGCCTCTAGGGAGTAGGTCGGTTGCAGGCGCAGACAGTGAGAAAGTGTTCATGGAGGTGGGAGTTGAGGTGACTGTAGCTAGTGATATGACGGATATCTGTTGGTAGGTCATTCCAGAGTTTAGGCAAACGGTAACTAAGTGCAGACTGACCCATAGTGGTGCGCATGCAGGTGATATGGAAGCACCTATTATCGGGTGTCACAATGAGTAGGCCGCCTGGGTTGTGCAGTTAAGGTGGACATCAGGTAGGGTGTGGTAGGGTATGGGACCAGAATTTAGCAGCAACTCGTGAGCAATGAATTTGTCTATGGGCTGAGAGTGAGGGAAAGGCAAGAGAGCTATAGAAGTCACAGTGGTGTGTGAGTTTAGGACATTCCAGTATGAAGCGGCAGAAGGAGGAAAGAGTGTGTCCAGGCTGGACAGGGTGGAGGGTGGGCGGTTGCCAAGACACGTCCAGTAGTCAAAGATTGGAGTATAATTTTTGCACTAGTTCTCTCCTGACCGGGTAGGCAGGCAGCCTTTGTTGCGAGATAGAGGGCCCCCAATTTAGGGAAGCAATTTTTTATGCAGAGAGTCAATGTGAACTGAGTAATCTAGGTATTGGTCGAGCCAGATGCCGAGGTATCGGAACAAGGTGCAGGAATCAAGCGGGGTAAGATCCAGCGTTAGGAAAGGGGCGATGGTGAGCTGCAAGAGACAAGGTTGCAAGCCAAAAGTTAGGAAATTGTTTTTAGCATTTAAGAAAAGCTGATTTGATTTGAGCCAGAGTTGAACAACGTTGAAATCATGCTGCAGCTGGTCATGCACAGTATCTGCAGATGGGCCGGTGTTGTAGATCACAGTATCGCCTGCTCACATGTGAATGGCGGAATGGAGCATACCTGTGGCAGTTCATTTAGGAAAATAGAGAAAAGAATTTGGCCCAGGACTGAGCCTTTATATGTTGAGGTGCATTATTTTAGACCCTTTGGTGGGGCCAAGGGGATTGGAGCTGTAGAGGGTTTGGACCTGGGTTGGGTTCAATGTCACCTGCTAAAAGTAGGAGCAGCGAGGCAAGCTGGAAGTGCCTGAAACAATAGGTCCTGCATGTACGATGGCTTTTGGTAGGTGAGTTACTGTCGGGGTGAGCCACCTTAAGACAGTGTAGCTCATGCAGTCTTAGTGGGAGAGAAGGAGGGAGAATGGTTGCTCCTATTGGCCAGTTGGGAGGGGGCTAGAAAGTGCTGATAGAGGAAGTGTGGGAGAGAATGTTTGCTCAAGGGTTAGAAGAGCTAGGTGGGGATGAGAGAAAGGTTGCCTAAGGGGCATAGGTTGGGGAGAGACGCTAATGGCAGACCCAGCAGGAGAAGAGAGAGAGCTAGCAGTGCCATTTATATGCTGCACAGGGTGATCAGTATGAAATAGCGGCCACTAGTGGTGCAGAGTGATAATCTGCAAATGGAAAAGTGGGCAGATAGTTTTTTGCACCTAGCGATCACGTGACTCTCCTATAAATTTACATGCCGACCAACGGGTGGTGGTGGAGGCGGTGGGAGCTGGCACACAGCGCCAGCAGGGCTTGAAACCATCTGCAGATGGTGGACAGGAAGAAATACGAGCAGGCTGAAAAGGAGGACTGCTCGGAATCCAGTGAGCTGTGCCACGCGTACCTTGTGCAAAGTCTTGAAGCTGTCCTGGGGGGTCGGGCTGGTCCAGCGACCCGTGTTCGGGTTTGCTGGGAGGGCTGGCGGCTTCAGCCCTCGCGCTACCAGCTGTGGAAGAGAAGAAGATCCTTGGTTAAATAGGGATGCTAGGAGGTGTGGCGACAGAAAGATAGGTTATGTGGGGCTACTGAGACACTGGTGCAAGGTAGAGATAATTGGAGGCTAAGGAGTGTGTGCAGGGAAAAGTAAGAGAGAAAGAGGGAAGGTTCAGAAAGGAGCTTTGCAGGAGGAAATGCTATAGTAACTCAGAATACTGAAAAACAGACTGGTTCCAATGGTAACAGAACGTTAAAATAATATCAAGCTATTGCCTAAGGTTAAACTTAACAGCAATGGACCTTTGAAATACAAGTGTAAGGCACGATTACAGAGACACAGTTGCAACTAAAAGACTATGCCCTAGATCAGTTAAAGCTTTACTGTGCCCTTAGGACCCCACGCTTAAGTAGAGCAGTGATCTTTTCAAAAAGGCGCCAAAAGTTTAAGTGGATGGCCTCCTGCGCCAGCAGGGCTTGAAACCACGCTGCAGACGGTGGACAGACAGAAACGAGCAGGCTTGAAAAGGAGGACCGCCAGAATCCGTGAGCTGTACCACGCTGTAGCCTTGTGCAAAAGTCTTGAAGTTGTCCTGGAGGTCAGCGCTGGTCCGCCACCTGCTCAGCTTGCTGGGAGGGCTGGCGGCTTCATAGCCCTCGTGGCTACCAGCTTGTGCAAAAGTCTTGAAGCTGTCCTGGGGAGTCGGCTGGTCCGCGACCCCACGCTCGCTTGCTGGGAGGGCTGGAGGCTTCAGAGCCCTCGTGCTACCAGCTTGTGCAAAAGTCTTGAAGCTGTCCTGGGGTCAGCGCTGGTCCCAACCCTGCATTCGGCTTGCTGGGAGGGCTGGCGGCTTCATAGCCCTCGTGGCTACCAGCTTGTGCAAAAGTCTTGAAGCTGTCCTGGGGGTGTCGAGCTGGTCCGCGACCCTGCATTTGGCTTGCTAGGAGGACTGGCGGCTTCATAGCCTTGTGGCTACCAGGTTGTGCAAAAGTCTTGAAGCTGTCCTGGGGGTCAGCGCTGGTCCGCGACCCTGCGCTCGGCTTGCTGGGAGGGTTGGCGGCTTCAGTAGCCCTCGCAGCTACCAGCTTGTGCAAAAGTCTTGAAGCTGTCCTGGGGGTGTCGGCGCTGGTCCGCGACCGCGCTTGGCTTGCTAGGAGGACTGGCGGCTTCACAGCCTTTGTGGCTACCAGGTTGTGCAAAAGTCTTGAAGCTGTCCTGGGCGGGTCGGCTGGTCCGCGACCCGCGTTCGGCTTGCTGGGAGGACTGGCAGCTTCATAGCCCTCATGGCTACCAGGTTGTGCAAATGTCTTGAAGCTGTCCTGGGGGAGGTCTGCGCTGGTCCACGACCCCGTTCGGCTTGCTGGGAGGGCTGGTGGCTTCGTAGTCCTCATGGCTACCAGCTTGTGCAAAAGTCTTGAAGCTGTCCTAGGGACGTCGGGCTGGTCCGCAACCCAGCGTTTGGCTTGCTAGGAGGGCTGGCGGCTTCATAGCCCTTCGGCTACCAGGTTGTGCAAAAGTCTTGAAGCTGTTCTGGGCGGGTCAGCGCTGGTCCGCGACCCTGCGTTCGGCTTGCTGGGAGGGCTGGCAGCTTCATAGCCCTCACGGCTACCAGCTTGTGCAAAAGTTTTGAAGCTGTCCTGGGGAGTCGGCTGGTCCACGACCCTGCTGTTCGGCTTGCTTGGAGGGCTGGCGGCTTCATAGCCTCATGGCTACCAGCTTGTGCAAAAGTCTTGAAGCTGTCCTGGGGGTCAGCGCTGGTCCGCGACCCCGCTTTGGCTTGCTGGAGGGCTGGTGGCTTCATAGCCCTTGTGCCTACCAGCTTGTGCAAAAGTCTTAAGCTGTCCTGGGAGTCGGCGCTGGTCCGCGACCCTGCGTTCGGCTTGCTGGGAGGGCTGGCGGCTTCGTAGCCTCATGCCTACCAGCTTGTGCAAAAGTCTTGAAGCTGTCCTGGGGCGGCGCTGGTCTGCGACCCTGCTTTGGCTTGCTAGGAGGACTGGCGGCTTCATAGCCTTTGTGGCTACCAGGTTGTGCAAAAGTCTTGAAGCTGTCCTGGGGCGGGTCGCGCTGGTCCCATGACCCGCTCGCTTGCTGGGAGGACTGGCAGCTTCATAGCCCTCGTGGCTACCAGGTTGTGCAAATGTCTTGAAGCTGTCCTGGGGGAGGTCTGCGCTGGTCCACGACCCAGCGTTCGGCTTGCTGGGAGGGCTGGTGGCTTCGTAGTCCTCATGGCTACCAGCTTGTGCAAAAGTCTTGAAGCTGTCCTAGGGGCGTCGGCGCTGGTCCGCAACCCCGCTTTGGCTTGCTAGGAGGGCTGGTGGCTTCATAGCCTTGCGGCTACCAGGTTGTGCAAAAGTCTTGAAGCTGTTCTGGGCGGGTCAGCGCTGGTCCGCGACCCTGCGTTCGGCTTGCTGGGAGGGCTGGCAGCTTCATAGCCCTCATGACTACCAGCTTGTGCAAAAGTCTTGAAGCTGTCCTGGGGGAGTCGGCTGGTCCACAACCCCATGTTGGCTTGCTGGGAGGGCTGGCAGGTTCGTAGCCTGCGGCTACCAGGTTGTGCAAAGTCTTGAAGCTGTCCTGGGGGTCAGCGCTGGTCCGCGACCCGCGTTCGGCTTGCTGGGAGGGCTGGCGGCTTCATAGCCCTTGTGGCTACCAGCTTGTGCAAAAGTCTTGAAGCTGTCCTGGGGGTCGGCGCTGGTCCGCGACCCTGCGTTCGGCTTGCTGGGAGGGCTGGCGGCTCGTAGCCCTCTGGCTACCAGCTTGTGCAAAAGTCTTGAAGCTGTCCTGGGGCGGTCGGCGCTGGTCCGCGACCCTGCGTTCGGCTTGCTGGGAGGGATGGCTGCTTCATAGCCCTCGTGGCTACCAGGTTGTGCAAATGTCTTGAAGCTGTCCTGGGGAGGTCTGCGCTGGTCCGCGACCCCGCTCGCTTGCTGGGAGGGCTGGTGGCTTCGTAGTCCTCATGCTACCAGCTTGTGCAAAAGTCTTGAAGCTGTCCTGGGGGACGCTGGCGCTGGTCCGCGACCCCGCGTTGGCTTGCTAGGAGGGCTGGCGGCTTCAGCCCTTGTGGCTTACCAGGTTGTGCAAAAGTCTTGAAGCTGTCCTGGGGCGGTCGGCGCTGGTCCGCGACCCTGCTCGGCTTGCTGGGAGGGCTGGTGGCCGTAGTCCTCATGACTACCAGCTTGTGCAAAAGTCTTGAAGCTGTCCTAGGGGCGTCGGCGCTGGTCCGCGACCCGCATTTGGCTTGCTAGGAGGGCTGGCGGCTTCATAGCCTTGCGGCTACCAGGTTGTGCAAAAGTCTTGAAGCTGTTCTGGGCGGGTCGGCGCTGGTCCGCGACCCTGCGTTCGGCTTGCTGGGAGGGCTGGCGGCTTCATAGCCCTCATGACTACCAGCTTGTGCAAAAGTCTTGAAGCTGTCCTGGGGGAGTCGGCGCTGGTCCGCGACCCTGCGTTCGGCTTGCTGGGAGGGCTGGCAGCTTCATAGCCTCGTGGCTACCAGGTTGTGCAAAAGTCTTGAAGCTGTCCTGGGGGAGGTCTGCGCTGGTCCGCGACCCGCGTCGCTTGCTGGGAGGACTGGCGGCTTCATAGCCCTCGTGGCTACCAGGTTGTGCAAATGTCTTGAAGCTGTCCTGGGGAGGTCTGCGCTGGTCCACGACCGCGTTCGGCTTGCTGGGAGGGCTGGTGGCTTCGTAGTCCTCATGGCTACCAGCTTGTGCAAAAGTCTTGAAGCTGTCCTAGGGGCGTCGGTGCTGGTCCGCAACCCGCGTTTGGCTTGCTAGGAGGCTGGCGGCTTCATAGCCTTGCGGCTACCAGGTTGTGCAAAAGTCTTGAAGCTGTTCTGGGCGGGTCGGCGCTGGTCCGCGACCCTGCGTTCGGCTTGCTGGGAGGGCTGGCGGCTTCATAGCCCTGCGGCTACCAGGTTGTGCAAAAGTCTTGAAGCTGTCCTGGGGGGGTCGGCGCTGGTCCGCGACCCGCGTTCGGCTTGCTGGGAGGGCTGGCGGCTCACATAGCCCTCGTGGCTACCAGGTTGTGCAAAAGTCTTGAAGCTGTCCTGGGGGCGGTCTGCGCTGGTCCACGACCCGCGTTCGGCTTGCTGGGAGGGCTGGTGGCTTCGTAGTCCTCACGGCTACCAGCTTGTGCAAAAGTCTTGAAGCTGTCCTGGGGACGTCAGGCGCTGGTCCGCGACCCTGCATTTGGCTTGCTAGGAGGGCTGGCGGCTTCATAGCCCTTGTGGCTACCAGGTTGTGCAAAAGTCTTGAAGCTGTCCTGGGCGGGTCGGCGCTGGTCCGCGACCCGCGTTGGCTTGCTGGGAGGCTGGCGGCTTCATAGCCCTTGTGGCTACCAGGTTGTGCAAAAGTCTTGAAGCTGTCCTGGGGGTCGGCGCTGGTCCGCGACCCGCGTTCGGCTTGCTGGGAGGGCTGGCGGCCGCTAGCCCTTGTGGCTACCAGCTTGTGCAAAAGTCTTGAAGCTGTCCTGGGGGTGTCAGCTGGTCCGCGACCCCTGCGTTTGGCTTGCTAGGGAGGGCTGGCAGCTTCATAGCCCTTGTGGCTACCAGGTTGTGCAAAAGTCTTGAAGCTGTCCTGGGCGGGTGGCGCTGGTCGCGACCCGCGTCGGCTTGCTGGGAGGCTGGCGGCTTCATAGCCCTCGTGGCTACCAGGTTGTGCAAAAGTCTTGAAGCTGTCCTGGGGGGTCAGCGCTGGTCCGACCCGCGTTCGGCTTGCTGGGAGGGCTGGTGGCTCGTAGCCTCACGGCTACCAGCTTGTGCAAAAGTCTTGAAGCTGTCCTGGGGCGTCAGCGACCCTGCGTTTGGCTTGCTGGGAGGACTGGCGGCTTCATAGCCCTGTGCGCTACCAGCTTGTGCAAAAGTCTTGAAGCTGTCCTGGGGTCGGGGCGCTGGTCCAGCGACCCGCGTTCGGCTTGCTGGGAGGGCTGGCTGGCCCGCTAGCCCTCACGGCTACCAGGTTGTGCAAAAGTCTTGAAGCTGTCCTGGGCGGGTCGGCGCTGGTCCGCGACCCAGCGTTGGGCTTGCTGGGAGGGCTGGCGGCTTCTTAGCCCTTGTGGCTACCAGGTTGTGCAAAGTCTTGAAGCTGTCCTGGGCGGGTCAGCGCTGTCCACACCCCATGCTCGGGCTTGTTGGGAGGGCTGACAGCTTCATAGCCCCTTGTATGTACCAGTTTATGAGTGTACTGCACAGTTTCCATGCACACTTGTAACTTCAAAATTTGTAATATTTTCACTCCAGATTTTCAACATTGCCATTTCCACACCTTCTTATGAACAGTATAGCTGTCATTTCTCACATCCTGCCTGAAATGTGTTTTGCACCTCTGATGCACAATGGCGCAGTCGCTGTGAGAAATCAACATTGGGACAGATTAAGAAAATCACAGTGACACTGTTCATGAGTGGAGGTCCCAAAATGCCTATGTTGAAAATCTGTGAACAAATTCCACAAATGACTCTACGGCCATGCTTGGTTTCCAGCATGCTTGAGAATTGTTTTATATTTTCATTCCAGATTTTCAACATTGCCATTTCTTCACATGTCCTTATGAGCAGTACAGCTGTCATATTTCACACATCTGGTGCAGAATCGAGCAGTCGCTGTAGGAAATTAATGTTCAGGACACGTTAACACAATCACAGTACCACTGTTCATGAGCGGAGGTTTCAAACGCTTTCATGAGGTGGGGTCACAAAAGCCCATGTTAAAAATTTGGAGTGCAAATACCAACAACGCCTGGGAAGCGTTAAGGTTTCTAACATAACGTCCCACCCTGTACAGACTGAAAGGCATCAGAGGTGTGACTTTGGATTGTCGGCTGTAGTGGTCATGCCACTGCACCCCACCCTGCAGCATCTTACAGGCATCAAGGTGTGCCTTGGACTCTTTTGCCAAAATTCACCCCATTCTCCTATACTGCACCCATATTAATGTATTCCCTTATGGAATGGGGTGAGCATAAGGCCCAATGACCCCAAGGCACAATGCAACACTTGCCAGAGTCCCTGCAGGGGTAGGGTGAGGCAAAATGGCATGGCGTTATGGCAGATGACCCAAGGCACACCTCAACTCTCTATCAGTCTCTACAGAGGCAATGTGGGTTGCATCACTTCCATACTTCACTGCCATTCCTATTATGCACTCTCTAACTCCTGCACTACCAATGCCAATGCCAGCAAGACAACATTCGGCATTGACAAATGCTTGTTTCATCTCTCTGGATCCAACTACTGTGTGTTTATAACACGTTTGTGTAACCCCTAGGTGGTGCTATCCCAAGGGCCACTACCTCTGCCTGTTTGACAAGTAGCAGGTTAAGGGGCCTGGGTATCGAAACAGGTGCCTCCTCGGAGGTCAGGGTTTTAGTGGTCAAGCTAACTCAAAATAGGCCCTCTCGGGACACTGTAACCCCTGCAGGTTATTTTAGATGCCAAAAGCCCAAAACTACAATTCCTAAGTTTTGGCCCCACTAAGCCCTGTAGGCAGGCTCCATGTTAGAGTCCCAAATGTACTGATTGGCCCAGTCTGACAGTCCAGGACCAACATGATGGAAACAAACAGAACTGTCCATGCTGCAAAGAAGGCAGGTTAGAACAAACTGCAATATTATCACTACTCTAACAAATGACAGCAAACAAGTACATCTTCTAACAGAGCTCCCTCTCAGATTAATTATGACTGCAATCCAAGCAGCTCTTAAAGAGACAGTACACAGAGACTATACAGGCACTCTCTGACAATACATTTAAACTGCTAAAAAGCAGGACACAAGCCTGGCAGTGAACAATTAAACAAGCTCAAGGAAGACTTTTCAGGAACCCCCATTTGTATGAGGGTTTACACCTCCTGCCTGGAAAACTTGGCGTCCACTTCAAGTCTGTACCATCATGCATCAGTTAACATAAACGTATTACTTTACTATACATATTCACTACATTTCACAATACTGTATCCATAATAACAATGCTTATGCATGTTTCATACGTGATACTGATTCTGCTATGATTAACATACTTGTAACATCACAATATTGATTCATGTTATAATTTCCTGTACATTAAACAATGAAGGAGGGCGCTTTCCTATTAGCTAACTTGGGGCTGGATGGAGCAGGGCACCATACTGAGAAGGAAGAACAATCAACCTGGAACTGGCCATTAAGCTCAGTTTGGGTAGTGAGTTCTGAGAAATATAAACACCTTTGTGAACCACATTGAGAGGTAAATCCACTGGCCTCCCAGGAGAATCATAACTGAAGTGCAATGCTGGCTTGACAGCTCAGCCAGTCTTTCTGCAATGAATAACCACAGTCTCTGTACGTTCAGCACTAATTTTGGAGCTTTTGTCAGTCGTGAGGGTGCCTCTGCACAGATGGGAATGTCAACCTGGGAGCACTGTCAGCTCCTTGCTCTGTGCTCTGTCTCCAGCTACACTTGGCCTCATTTAGAGAAGGTTCTGGCACAATTAGGCTTTGTGGCACAGGAGGCTGTCAACACTCTCACATTGTTCTTCAGGTTCTGTGTGTCACCAGGAGACTCAGACCATCAGCCCCTTCTTTGGGCAGTTCACATAGTTCCACAAAACACAGAGATTCTGCAACCTCAGATGTGATGCTTACCTCACTTTCAGGAGCATTGGCTCCAAGGATAAAGCTGGGGGTTAGGCAGTCCAGAAGGCCAAGCTTCATCCCCACAATTAGTCATAGGGTTACCTCGAACAGCTGACTCAATTCATAGGAGGGTAATGGGCATTGTCACACGCACTATAGTCAGAGTTGGACTGACAGTCACTATCATTCTGGGCCTGCTGCAGGAAACCTTAACTCTGTACCTACTGGGGTAGGTTGACTCTGTCTCTTTTTGCAGCAGCATGAGTCACTGGCCCAGGGAGGCAAAGTCTGCTGGCTCAGCTTCAATAAATAAACTTCAATAAATAAACTTGGCTGATAGGCAGCAAGTAGTTACAGTGCATGGTTTGTCAGCTCTGGAGTTATTCTCTGGGCGTACCTTGTATACAGGTAGATCATCAAACTTTCCAACTACCACATGAAAAGATGGTGCTAACTATCAGCAATTTTGTGCTTGCATGTAGTCTCAAATTGTGTAACACCACACAGTCTCTGGACCGTAGCTCTTGAGCCTTTACTTTCTTGATGCCACTCTTTTGTTGGTGAGATGTCTTTTAGCAGCCATTGTCTGGGCCAGTTGATATGTATGGTTCAAATGAGCTTTCATTTCTGCACATACTGCAAGTAGTTTTCAGCTCGGACACCATCTGGAGGACCCCAAAACAGATGTCAGGTTGGCAGGTGGGCCTCCCTCCCAAATATGAAGTGATGGGGGAGAACCCAGTAACGTAATTTTGGTGCAATTGTATGCTTGTGCCAAGGTGCTAATCTGCTGGCTCCACTTATGCTTGTCTTTTGGGTGGAGGGTGCCCAGCATGTCTAGAAGGTGCAGTTAAAATGTTCTGGTTGAGGGTCTCCTGTGGGTGATAAGGGTAGTTCTTGACTTCTGCACCCCACAGAGAGCATTTCTTTGATTAGCCTACTTTCAAAGTCTCTGCCTTGGTCAACATGGATCTGCTGGGGGCACCATAGTGGTTGAAGAAATTTTCCACTAGCACCTTGGCCATGGTAAAGGCTTTTGATCTTTAGTTGGAAAAGCTTGTGCATACCATGTGAAATGATCCGTAAAAATTAACACATTGCCAATATTCTGTTGATCAGGTTCTAAACACAAAAACTAAGCAGACCAGTTCCATGGGGCGATGGTAGTTATACTTGACAAGGGGAAGCACTCTGAGGCAGGGCTTTTCTTTGGAGGCAATGACTACAGGACTTTACATGGTGCTCAACATCAGCCCCATCTTGGGCCAGTAGAATCGAGATCATACCAGGTCGAGAATCCTGTCAATACTGAGGTGCCCCATGTGATCATGGAGGACCTTAGCGCCAAGTGTTTGAAGGCCATGGGCAGGAACAATTGTTGCTTGTCTACTTGACCACTACAATCCACTATCTCTGTATAACAACTCATTGAGTAACTTCAACCTGGGGCCTTCTTTGAACAATAGGGCAGTTTGCAAGTCAGGGAATGCAACTCAGACACATCTTTCCCCATGCAGGGCATCAAGTGCAGGTTGAATCATAGGATCTTGGATTGAGCCGCTGAATACTGTCATTGTCAGGTTGAGGTAGTGCACTAATATCTAGAGCACAGAAATGAATAGGCAGCCAGTATGCAGGTATCAGGAGGGCCCAAGCAATCTACTGAACAGTCCATCGTGTCCACAGACATCTGTTCATCTCTGTCAAACTTTTGGCACAATGCTCAGATGTCAGGTTCAGACAGCCTGACCCAATCATTTTTGAAGTGGACCTTCATGACAGGGCATCAGCATCAATATGGTTCAATCCTGGTCTGTATTTGACAGCATAATCATAGGTTGATAAGAGAAAGCCACCGATGCCCAGTGGCATCTAACTTGGCTGAATTCTGTACATAGGTCAGCGGGTTATTGTCAGTCTTCACCAATATCTTTGCCCCATAGAGGTACACATGAAACTGGTCAATGATGGCCCATTTTAGGGCAAGGAACTTCAGCTTGTGCACAGGAAAGTTTCACTCTGATGAGGTCAAACTCCTGCTGGCAAGCTACCGTCTCAACCCATCCTCATGGTCTTGATACAGCACAGCTCTTAGGCCCTGCAGACTAGCATCCATATGCAGCACATAGGGCTTAGTAGGGTCAGCATAAGCGAGGATGGGGCATGGGTGAGCTGGTATATGACTTCATGGAAGGCTGCTTCACATTCAGGTGTCCGTCGAGGCCCAAAAGGTTCACCTGTATGGAAGTACACTTTCTCTGGTTCTTTAACAGTCCCTCTCTTGTATTTGTGGTTGGTGGGGGTACCCTGGGTAAGATTCAGGAGCAGGCGATCACCTTTGAATAGTCTTTCATGAACCTGTGGTAGTAGCTACAGAAGCCCAGAAAACATTGTAGTTCTTTCAAGTTATGGGGTTGGGGCCAAGTGGTCAGCGACTCAACCTTACTGGGATCAGTCTCTATCCCTTCTGCAGATACTATGTGCCCCACATACTTTACAGAGGTTTGAAAAACTGGCACTTATCAATGTACAGCTGAGACCAAAGTCTTCCAATTGGTCCAGCACGTTGCACAGTCAGGTCTCATGCTCCTCTAAGGTGCGTTCGAACACAATGACATCATCTAGGTACACTAGACATTCCAGCAAGTTCATATCTCCCACCGCACGTTGCATCAGTCACTGAAAGGTGGCGGGACACCCAATTCCCTGTGGCATTCTCATGTAATTTGTAGAACCCCAAAGGACAGATGAAGGTGGTTTTCTCATGGTCCTCCGTGGCCATCAGAATCTGGTAATATCCGCTCTGAAGATCCAGTACTGAGAACCATTTGCTCCAATTCAAGCAATCCAGAGCATCTTGTATCTGGGTGTGGTGTATTGATCTGGGACGATCCGCTGGTTCAGGGTTCGATAATTAACACATCCTCTCTGACCCATTCTTCTTATGCACAACCACAGTGGGAGGCATATGGGCTTCTTGATTCCTGTATCATGCCAGCAGCAAGCATTTCCTGCAGGTGTCTCCTCACATCATCTATGTCTGCTTGAGCGAGACTTGGGATCACTCTCAAAATGTCCGGTCACCAAGCAGGTGTATATGATGCTCTGCATCCTGGAAACACCCCATGTCCCATTCTTTTAATGAAAACACTTGGTCTTTCTGGGTTTCTTGCTAATCCTAGCCTCCCATTCGCTGGCAGCGGAAATCACCAAAGTCAAATAAGTCCAGGGTCACTCTCTCCTTTTGGCCAGAGTACTTGTTGCTGGGCAATACAACAGTGTCTGTGCAGTGTACTGTAGCTAGGTGCACTCTCTGTTCATCCGGATCTCCCAATCTGACACATTCTGAACCTGGACCATCACTGTCATGCATAGGCGTGGGCACGAGCAGGCAAGATGCTGGGTTTGCCCAATAATCCCTTTAGCAACTTTCCATCACCGGTGCAACCAACATCAGTATTTTGTTCTTGACATCTTTCCGGAGGTGGACCTCCTGTGAATGGTACACTGGGCATTTGGTGCCAGTACCAGAGAGTCAGGATCCTTCTTCCACATGATCCCCCAGGTTCATCCTGGTCTACTTCTTCTGGTTTCCATTGCAAATCATAGGCCCTCTTGATCAGAGCTGGAATTCTTAGGGCCCACCCAGTCCATTGCCCTTGTTTCTCATGGCAGAGTTGCTCAGTCTCCCAAACATATGGGCATTTGTCCCAATTAACAGGGGAACTCCATCATACAGTCTGGTGGGGGACACACTAAGGCAAGTGTCTCGACTTGTTCAGCTACTCTGGCCACAGAGGTAGGGAAGGACAGCCAGATCCAAATATACCCAGAGTAAGGATAAAGACTTCTCGTTCAACCTCCATACATAAACCTTCCAAGGGTTGTAGAGGCACATTAGGCAGATGTTCTGGTACCAATTTTGGAATACTATAGGTACTTGAGATTCATTGTCAAGCACGGCCCAGGCAGACACACCATTCACTATCACCGTAGTTTCCATTGAAGGCCCACCACCTCGACCATTCTGGGGACAATAGCAGGGACTGGACAGACAACTTAGCCACAAACAAGTTTGAGCTAGTATTTCTTGAGCCTCACTGCGGTCATTTCAGGCGCCTTGGCCATTGGTTTGCTTTTCAGAGCCCCTTGCAGTCTGTTTACTACTTTTCTAAGTCTTTTGAGACCGGCATTCTCTCTTCATATGGCCATCAATTCCACAGTTGTGACAAATGATAGACTCCTTGGTCATCCTTGGAGAGAACAGTGCACGAGGAACTGAAGCTGTAGAAGCGATCAGGGTCCAATATCTGCTTGCAGCGGTGAGAGTGGTGTAACATGTCTCAACAGTTTCTTTAGGGTGGCAGTCAATTCTTTGATTTCAGCCTGGGAGTTACCCTCGGTATAGGATGACTGAGGGTGCACCCCACCCATGGCAGTCATGTCCTGGGAGGAATAAGAATCTTGTTCCATGGGAAACCCTTGCAGAGGTTCCCACCTTCAACTCTAAATTCCTTTAGTAGCTCGTCTTTCCAAAACTGGGCCCAGGGTAGGAAGTCCTTTGCATTCTCAGAGTGCTCGTTAGGTGCTGACTTTTGCCCCTGGACCTCCTTGGCTGATCTCTCTCGGTCACTTTCACAGTAGCAGCAGATATTGATGCAATTCCCCATAGAGGTCGCCTTTGCTCAGCCCCTCAAATTTCTTTCATTAGCTCATCATAGGAGGCGATTTCAGTCGGTGGCGAGGTGCAACAAGCAGCAACAATTCTGAAAATTGAGCAGACTTAAGGATCCGGTCCAGCCTAGTTCGATCTAATTCATTTGTCGGCAAACTACCCTTTCTGAGGCACTCTTATGCAGCTTTTCAAGCCGAGGTAATACACAGACAATGGCTCCCTGAGTACTGTTGGGCGTTTCTTACTCTCCACCACAGGTCCTCATCTGAATCCGAGCTCCCATGCAGATTCTCCAATGCATCAAGATAGTCCTGTGCAGTTGCTTTGGGGTTACTGGCCCACTTGGCATGGATGGTAGCCTGAGCAGGACCTCAGAGGCTCTCACTCAACCTCTTTCATTTCTCTGCTTCTGAGCACTGCCATTCAAGTACTAGAGGGCAACATGGTCTATCCAGGTCTCCCAGTCATCCTCCCCAGGGGTGGTGAGGGTGCCGAGAGATTCTCAGTCTTGATAGGAGTCGTGACTAATGGCAGGTACAGATATAGGGGCCAGCATTGGCATGGGCACAGAAGGCTGGGCAGTAACAGGTGCTAGGAGTGGGAGGGGGGGTGTTGGAGAAGAAACACCCTGGGTGGCAGGAATAGCTTCTTAAATTCCTCTGAGGTTTTCCTTCCTCAGCACATGGATCGACAAATCCAACAGCCTGACATCTTACAATCTTATGCTGTCGGACAAGCACTTTCACTATCACAGGTTATCCATGGACAACCAAATTAGTGCTGTCTTTATTTTTATTTTGTGAGCTACTGTGTGCTGTTTCTGCCAGTAGATATCCTCATTCCTCTATGTGGGCGCCAGTCACATGATCACAAGTCTGGTGCCCCACGTGTATGTTCTGCAGCACACAGCACACAGCACAAGCAGCTCAGCGCAACATAGGAGAAGAGGAGGATCAGAGAGGCAAGAGGGAGCAGCCGGAGCTGAAGGAGCACACCCACGGCAATATGAACCTCCTCCTACCCGCCCACCCAGCCAATGGTCATCAGTACCCAGTGCCAACCACAGGACTGACAGGTGAGTCAATGAATGGGGTGTTTCTGGCTGCCTGTCAGTCCTGGCATGAAGGGAGGTGGGGGTTAGTGAAGAATGTCTGGTGGCAGACTGCAAGGTGTGTAGCGCATTTTCATCACTGACTGTGCGATCGTTTGGAGCCAAGACGAGACCACTTAATTTCACGGTCTCTCCTCTTTACTTAGCAAAGTTGTTATAGACCTAGTGAGGACCTTATAAAACCGAACTTGGCAAAAGAAAAGTACAAATAAAGGGAAAAGTCTAAGAAAAAGTACATGACATTTAAAATCAGAGTGAAAAAATCAGAGGACCCCAGCAAGAACCAGCAGGCATCCAGAAAGTTATTAAACTGGTTTTATTTTTTAAAAAGGAAAATAATACAGAAGTAGTAAACTCACTGAGAAGTTTGAGAAGTGACTGTGAGAAGTAGGAAAAACTAAAAGGGAATACTTTGTACAGTAGAACATAGGTCATCACTACAAACACAAAGGGAAATATTTTCTGTTTTGTGTGGGCAGTTGCTCTGTGGTAGGGAGAGGAGATGTGCTGTACAACACAAGAGGCTAACTGCCAAAACACAAAACTGTGTCTGTTTCACTCAGACCTGATCCCCATCCCAGTCCACCATCCAACACCCACTGAAACTCACACACCACAGAGTGATTTGTAACATACATTTTACTAGCACTGGAAAGAGCAGCATGTGCATCTGCTGGTGCCACTGCTTCAGTTTCTTCTGCTGATGATCCTGCTGATCTCACTGCTCAACCATCTTCATGTCCTAGTCCTTGAAGACAATTATGCATTCAACTGATGGCTTGTCCTCCTAACTAATTCTGTAACATTTCTGTTCTGATACAGACTTCAGTCTGCCATTATCCGTATTAACAGAAAACTATAGGAGAAACGTTTGTTTCCTGATTTCTGAAGTTATTCTACATCTACATCCTATTCTATGAAATAATATCATAATACAACCCAGGTCACACCATGTAATTTATTTCTATGTAAGTTGGCCTAAAATTTACATTGAAATATACTGGACTACCACTCGAACTTGGGGACTACCATTTTGACAAGGCCAGTTGTCCTGGACTAGCATATCATTTGAAATTTGTCAATCCCAGCGTCCAACAACAACTTAGCAAATTTTTCCTCAAAAGCCTCAGATAATGGTGGGAGCTCACCCTCCCGGTCTTTACTGTCTTTTGTTATCATTTTCCAGGTGGCTGGGACCCTTCTGGGGCAATAGTCTGTGGCACTTTAGAGCTGTCCACGAGGTCACTACACTCTACCAAGGCTATGAAAGTTTGGGTGACCAAATCGGCCTGTTGACCCACCACCACAGAGTTTTTTAAACATTCAACTTTGGAAGTGCTCCCTACAGTGTTCTTACTGGTACCCAGGAGGATATCAGTATAAGCTGAGCATTTTGGGGTCGATCTCCTGCCCCGTACACCACCCACCAACTGGTGTACAGCCATTTCTATTTGGTAGCCATTTATGTTTGACAATAAATCATAATTTCAAGCCCTAGAAGGCACGAAATCCAGCAGTGAGCCTCAAGATGTAACCCTAGGTGGCGCTATCCCAAGGTACTACCCATGCCTGTTTGGCTAGTTGCAGGTTGAGGGCCTGGGTAATGAAACGGGTGCCTCAACCAGAGGTCAGGGTTTTAGTGGTGAAGCTAACCTGGGCACAGCCCTTGGACTCAATAACCCCCAGGTTATTTTAGATGCCAAAAGCCCAAAACTACAATTCCTACAAGTTTTGCCCCACCATGCCCATGTAGGCAGGCTCCATTTTAGAGTCCCAAATGTACTGATTGGCCCAGTCTGACAGTCTAGGACCAACACAATGGAAACAAACAGAACTGTTCATGCTGCAAAGAAGGCGAGGTTAGAACAAACTGCAATATTATTACTACTCTAATAAATGATAGCAAACAAGTACACCTTCTAACAGAGCTCCCCTCAGATTAATTATAACTACAATCTAGGCAGCTCTTAAAGAGACAGTACACAGAAGCATACAGGCACTCTCTGGCAATACATAAAACTGCTAAAATGCAGGACACCAGCCTGGCAGTGAGCATTTAAGCAAGCTCAAAGAAGAGACTTTTCGGGAACCCCCCATTTGTAGGAGGGTTCCACCTGCATACCACCCTCCCCCATTGCCACAAAACACACAGAACATTTCTTCTATTACCCTTATCTCACCACCTTAAAACACATTATAAATGAAATATTACAAAATGGTAAATTGTTTCGTAATTTGCACAAATTCCTTAGCTGACACATACATCACATGTTATTTTGTTTGTTTAAATTCTAATCAGCACAGATTTGCTTCCTTTATCCTTCATGACATTTGCATAGGAAGCCGTACCTGCCTGCTACATTGAGATGTACACCCTACTACTACTGCCTAAGATCATTTTCCTGTACTGTCAGCCTATAATAGCAGCAAAGGGCTACATATTCCACTAATACCTAAATCATGTTTGTGGAACATTCACTACACAAAATAATACCACTACAAAATCAGTGGTGTACATTCACATCAGTTCCATAGTGCGACATATCGGAGCACATATAGCTATGCGTCCTAAGCAAGAAAAAAAGAATACTGTGGGTGACAAAAACAGACCAGATACATAGCTGTACAGCACAAGCCATTCTATGTGATAATGGCAAGTGTACATCACCAAAATGAATTACGGTGATGGACACTCATGATGAAAATAAACAGCGACAATAGACTCTTCTTTTATGTAGGGAGCTACACCTCCTGCACCCCCTCCACTTAAGATTCTCAACTCCAGGGGTGCATGTTGAGAAGGAGAATCTTAAAATCCACCTGCTGGTGCAAAAAAACCAAAAAGCACAATGCTGGACCCAAACCATGCACCCCAACCAACCACCCTCCTCACCAGCTAGCGGACAGCTTGAAGCTGCCCACCACACTCCCTCCCACCTACCTGCCCTCCCAATCCTTTCTCCCCCATGTGCCTGTCGTTCCTTCCCATCACCCTACCTCATCACCCAGATATCCAGTCACTATCCTGCCAGGTAGTCCTGAACACAGGTGCTGGTGACTGAACTACCCTTTTTGAAAGCAGTCAATCATGGTCACTGTGTTCACTGGATATCACGCACACTCCTGGAAATACTTCTATCACCAACCCCAAAAAAATGCATTCCATGTTCATAAGCATACACACCACTGTTGCTTCACATACAATTACTAAAACTCGAGACTCACACAAAGTACATTCTGTATTGCATCACATCATTTACACACTTTGCACAGTAACTCAGATCTGTAACTCAATTACATGGATGTCTCTGTTGTTCATAGATGATGTTATGTATACAATTAACAGGGTCCTGTTATGAAGAGAAATATCAAGAATTTACAAGATGCCCCCCATACTTTTTCAATTTTCACTCTATCCTGTCTGCTTCTATATTCGTATCTATCCTAATTTTCTTGTCAGGGTGGCCAACCTGGCAATCTTTAAACCTTTCTTTACTGTCCCTGATTATCTTTAAAATAATCTGGCATACAAATCTTGATAAGCTGAAAAGCAGTCAGCTGAAATTCTAGCTGTGAGAATTTCATAAAAACAAGCATTATACAGCACATATAAAGAAAATATGTTAGAGGAGACTACTGTGTAAAAAAGATTTACTAAATTGTTGTCTTAAATAAATGCATGTTTACTTTCTGGCATTTACATTTAAAAAGTAAATAGATCTGAAGCTTGCAAGGAAGACAGATAGAGAGCGCCCTCATCTGTTTTTCCTTGCCAAGGCTGCAGATTTTAATTCAATCTTTAACAAGTGTTTCTTTTCTTTCTGTATTAAAACAAAATGAATGTGTACCTGAATGTCTTGCTTCTCCTGCTGAGGTCCTGCTATAGGGATGGCAGCCTACAAAATGGCTTGCTTTTATAGTATTCAGGTAATGTGATGTCACAATAGGGAGGGCTCAGTTCAAGACACACCCTTCTGAAAGTATATAAACCCTCCACTAGGAGACCTGTGTAGATGGATAGAGAGAGGAGAGTTAGTATTCATGACCACAGAGCAAGAAGGTTGTGTGTGTGTTCCACACAAAGTGCTGTACAGACAAAAGGAAAGGAAAAGGCAATTCAGGAGTCTGTGGAAAAGAAGTATTTCCTGTTTTTGAGGTGAAGACTAACACCAATTGTTTTCCTTTCTATGAACTTTAAGTTAAGAATATTTTTGTTTTGTTTTGTTTTGTTTTGAAATAAATTGACAAATGCATACCTTTGCTTTTTATGCATCTTAAACCTTTGGTCTGGACATCTGTTATTTCCACGCTTCTACACTGGTGTCAGAAGTGGGATATAACTTCAACGTTGAGAGACTGCCTGGGAGGCGTTGCCAGGGGTACTGAAGTTAGTACCCTAACAGATGGAGGAAGAGGACCTGACAAAGAAAGATGTATATCATGTCACTAGAGCAGTGACTGAAAAACTGGTATTCAGTTATTGCCTGGCCTAGAACCTGGAGCAAGGCCTAAAATGAAAGAACAGAGGAGGAGAATATGGATCACGGAACCCCTGAAGCAGGAGGCAGCCCAGGTGACCCCAGTACCAGATGACCCGGAGAATTATTAAAGTAGTGTGTATTCACCAGATCAAAATGGATCATCAGAGGGAAGAGGATGATCGCCAGAGAGATGAGATCATCGCCAGAGGAAGAGAGGACAGGTGTGTCAGGCTGAGAACGTCGGCGTGGGATGAGAAATGGAGCGGATACCCTGAAGGCTATTCAGGCACTTGCACAAGGTCAGTCTGATCGAACTATACCCAGAGACATTAAATTAACAAAGCTGTCAAGAGTGATGATATGAGGCATACCTCACCACTTTGACGGATTGCCTAAACTTAAGCTTGGCCCCAAGATCAATGGGTCATAAGACTGGTCCATATTTAACTGGTAGAGCTCAAATGGTGTATAGCCAGTTAAGTGGGGTGGACTCAAATAATTATGATCGAGTAAAAGAAGAGATATTGCGGCTATGATATTAGCGTGAAAACCTATAGACAGCGGTTTCGTACCCAGAGAATGACTATTCATGATACACCGAGAGAAATCTATGCAAAATTAAAGGACTATGGTGGAATGGCTACAACCTTTAGTAAAACTAAAGAGCAGATGATGGATATGATTGTCATTGAACAGTTTATTCAGATGTTACCTCATGATGTCCAGCTATGGGTGAAAGAACATCAGCCTGAATCTGCAGAGGATACAGTGAAGCTGGCAGAGGATTATATAGCTGCTAGACCCACTAGACCCAGAGGCAACAAAATACCCCCACCTCAGACATCAGAAATGGTAAGGCCTTTTTTATTCTAATGCACGTCAGAATAATTACAGCAGCAGGCGAGACAGAGGGAAGAATACCATATTCTGAACTGATTTTCCATGGTGTCTTGGCAAAGGCCACATAATGAGAAACTGTCCAAATAAGAAAAGAACTGACATGACTCACCTAGCATTGGCTAATATTGGGTATGTTGCAAATGTGGGGATTGGAGACCAACAGACATTGGGTATACTAGATACAGGAGTAAGCAGACCCTGCTGAGAGCAGATCTGGCCCCGGACAGTAAAAGTTACCTCAAATGATACAACAGTAATGTGCATACAGGGATATTCTTCAGTATTACACTACAGTGGTTGAAATGACTGTCAATAATGAACACCACTGTACTGACTATTGGCCTGGTACCTCGATTGCCAGTTCCAGTGATTATAGGCAAGACTTTCCCACTTTAACTCACTGGTGCAAGAACAACAAGACTATGTAAAATCAGTAAATGTGGTAACCCGTGCCCAAGCAAAAAACAACAGTCAGAGCCAGTGTTTTCTTTTGAAGAGTTTCTTTGAAGGAGCTGAAGGTTCAGAAACCCAGAAAATCAAAAATCAGAAGAAAAAGAGCAGAGAAAGTGGGCAGAACAACAAAGAACAGTATTGCTGGCATTTTGCCAGAAGTACCCTGCAAGACATTATTAAGGAACAACAAGCTGATGTTTCCTTAAAACCTTTTTCACAGGCTCAACAAGTAAAACACCCTGGACAATCTCATTTTATTGTGAAAATAATATCTTGTATAGAGTCACTGTTGATACTACCATAAATGAACCTGTAGAACAGCTAATGGTACCAAAAATGTATAGAGAAAAGGTCATGCAGTTACGCACAATATTCCAATGGCAGACCATGAGGAGGGATCGAACCTTGCAAAGATTACTTGCAGTTTAGCTGGCCAGGTATACATCAGGATGTGGCTGAATATTGTCGTGCCTATAAAGAATGCCAATTGGTTGCTAGGGAAAAAAGATCAGGTGCCCTTCAGCCAATACCTTATGTCACTACCCCATTTGAATGAATCGCAATGGATGTTGTAGGCCCTCTCACCAAAAGTTCTAAGGGTAACCGCTTCATATTAGTAGTATGTGATTATGCCACACGGTACCCTAAGCTGTTCCTATGTGAACAGTTACTGCACCTCGCATAGCTGAAGAGTTTGCCAAAATATTCAGCAGAATAGGAATATCCCAGGAGATTCTCACAGACAGAGGTAGTAATTTTACTTCTGTTATGTTGAGGGAGTTATATCACCTCCTAAGGTATCTGCTGTGCGTACTTCACCTTACCACCCCAAACAGATGGTCTTGTGGAAGATTTAACAAAACCTTAAAAAAGTCACAGAAGTATGTTCAGGAAGAAGGTACAGATTGGGACAAATATCTCCTTACCTCCTGTTTGCCTACAGAGAGGTACCACAGGCTACAACTGGGCTTTCACCTTTTCCTTACTTTATGGTAGAAATCCCAGGGACCCTTAGATGTGGTAAAAGAACACTGGGAGGATGGTAAAAATGTTGGCTATAGTAACATCATAGATTACATGACTGCATTAAGAGAAAGATTGGTCAAATATATAAATATGGCTCATTTAAATGTGACCCAGAAACAAATGGGACAAAAAGAAGCATATGACGTGGGGTTAAAGTGTAAAAGTTTTATACCTGGAGAAAAAGTGTTGTTATTATTACCTCAACAGAGAACAAACTGTTGATGCACTGGCAGGGTCCTTTGATGTAATCAGACAAACAGGAAGTGTCAACTTTGAAATTGAAATGCCTGGTCATCGACCAACTAAGAGGGTATACCATGCAAATCTTTTGAGGAAATGGATAGAAAAACCCAGGTCCAAGCACTCTACATTCACCCTGAGCCCCAGCAGACAGAATTGAGATTGCTTATGAGAAGCTTTGACTGGCCCATGAATGATAAAAGTATACAAATAAATCCTAATCTAAGCCCTGAACAAAAGGTGGAGATAGATCAATTGTTACACTATTTTCAGGACACTTTCACATCCACCCAAGAATGAGCTAAGGGAGTAGAACATGACATTAAGGTCAACCAGCAGAAGCCCATACACCAAAAGCCTATAGATTACCGGAAAAGATTAGGCAAGAGGTAATTGATGAGATAAAAAATGGAACAGTTGGGGTGATTGTCCCTTCCAAGAGTGCATGGTCTTCCCCAATGGTGGTAGTGAACAAAAGGAAGGAGGAATAAGAGTATGTTTAGACTTCGAAATATAAATTCTATTTCAGATTTTGATGGTATCCCATGCCCAGAATAGATGATCTGTTAGATAGAATAGGAAATGCCCACTACATCAGCACGTTAGATTTAACCAAGGGTACTGGCAAATTCCTGCCCCCACTGCCCAAGCAATAACAGCTTTTCCTACACCAATTGGATTGTACCAATTTACCACTATGTCATTTGGACTCCATGGGCACCTGCCACATTCCAACAGTACATGGACCACATCCTAAGAGCACATGCCCAGTACAGTTCAGTGTACTTGGATGATGTAGTCATTTTCAGTCATGACTGGCATTCACATTTGGTGCATTCGGTGCAATTATTCAGACCATTAAGGATCTTGGGATTAACAATAAACCCTGCTAAGTGTGCCATAGCAAGGACAGAGACCAGATATTTGGGTTTCATAATTGGGAAGGGATCCTTGAAACCAGAGATTGATAAAGTGGAGGCAGTAGCCAACAGCCCCACCCCATTACAAAAGAAACATGTTTGATCTTTTGGGTTTAGCAAATTGTACCGTCGATTTATCCCAGATTTTGCTACTCTGGCAACTCCCTTAACAGAGCTGACCAAAAAACAAATATCCTAATAAAGTTAAATGGACGAAGCATGTGAGGAGGCCTTAGGAACATAAAAGTGGTCCTTTGCTCAGCCCCTGTGCTAACTAGCCCAGATTTTACAAGACCGTTTGAAATTCAAACAGATGCCTCAGAGACAGGTTTGGGGTCTGTGTTAACCCAATATGATGAAAAGGGAACATCCAGTATTGTATATTAGCAGGAAACTTCATGGCGTGAAAGAAGTACTCTCGATAGAGAAGGATGTTTGGCACTGAAGTGGGCCATAGAGTCCCTTAAGTATTACTTGTGGGAAATGATTTTGTAGTGATGACAGGTCATAATCCATTGTATTGGATAAACCAGATGAAAGATAAAACATACGGATTATGAGATGGTATTTGTCTCTACAACCATATAAGTTTACCGTAAAACACAGGTCAGGGCAAGCATTTAAATGCTGATTTTCTATCTCGATATGGTGCTGCAAGAATACAAAGTAAAATGAATATTGGTACTAAGTAAGCACTAGACACCTCAGGGAATTGTTTTGTACAGTAGTTCTGATAAGACAGTAAATATTGTTTCTGTACAGAACTAATTATAAAGGTCCCTGAGGTGGAACTTCTGAGAGTGGGTGGGCGGAAGTTCCAACCCTTTCAAGGGTGAAGGGTCTCAGCCAACAAATAAAAACTTATTATGTTGCCTTCTTGTGGTGGAGGTGTGTAACAGGGTCCTGTTATGAAGAAAATATCAAGAATTTACAAGATGCCTCCCCATACTTTTCAATTTTCACTCTATCCTGTCTGCTTCTATATTCGTTATCTATCCTAATTTTCTTGTCAAGTGTGGCCAACCTGGCAATCTTTAACTCTTTCTTTACTGTCCCTGATTATCTTTAAAATAATCTGGCATACAAATCTTGATAAGCTGAAAAGCAGTCAGCTGAAATTCTAGCTGTGAGGAATTTCATAAAAACAAGCATTATGTAGCACATATAAAGAAAATATGTTAGAGGAGACTACTGTAAAAAAGATTTACTAAATTGTTGTCTTAAATAAATGCATGTTTACTTTCTGGCATTTACATTTAAAGTAAATAGAATCCTGAAGCCTTGCAAGGAAGACAGATAGGAGCGCGCCCCTCATCTGTTTTCCTTACCAAAGGCACTGAATTAATTCAATCTTTAACAAGTGTTTCTTTTCTTTCTGTATTAAAACAAAATGAATGTGTACCTGAATGTCTTGCTTCTCCTGCTGTGGTCCTGCTATAGGGATGGCAGCCTACAAAATGGCTGCTTTTATAGTATTCAGGTAATGTGATGTCACAATAGGGAGGGGCTCAGTTCAAGACACACCCCTTCTGGAAAGTATATAAACCCTCCACTAGGAGACCTGTGTAGATGGATAGAGAGGAGAGTCAGTATTCGACTGACCACAGAGCAAGAAGGTTGTGTGTGTGTTTCCACACAAAGTGCTGTACAGACAAAAGGAAAGGAAAAGGCAATTCAGGAGTCTGTGGAAAGAAGTATTTCCTGTTTTGGGGTGTGAAGACTAACACCGATTGTTTTCCTTTGTATGAACTTTAAGTTAAGAATATTTTTTTGTTTTGTTTTGTTTTGGAAATAAATTGACAAACGCATACCTTTGCGTTTTTATGCATCTTAAACCTTTGGTCTGGACATCTGTTGTTTCCACACTTCTACATACAACTAAACATTTTATTTCAGCAATTACAAAATATTCTTGAGCAGATACACTATGGTATCTGTTTTGCCTCTAACTTTACATAGTTGCTGTATTGGCTCATTTTAGCAGTAAGGATAAATGTTCCCAAACCTTCACAATAATAAACTACCCTTGCCTAGACCTTCTCCTATCCACCAGTTCCCTCCACACCTGTATCCCTATTATCTTATCCTCCCTGCTCCCCTCCACTTCTACTTCCTGCTGCCCTCCTTATTTCTCACTCATCTTCCCTCTCCTCCTCTCCTTCTCTTTTCCTATACCTTTCCCCTCCTCCTCACTGTTCCCAGGTTGAATGTATGTACCTGCTCCTTTTTTGCACTTCAGACTTAAATTGCCACAGGCCTGCTTGTTCCAGTGCTTTCTGTTGACCAGTCATCTATATATATACATATATATATATATATATATAGTACTACTACCTTGTATTGCTATGTAATCTAGAGTTGTACCAGGTCCATCTTGCAAATGAGCACTGCTCAATGATGTCCGCCTGTTAAATAAAGATTCTGATTGACTGATTGATTGATACATTTATAATACTAAGGCACTTGACATCTACTCTTATATAATGAAAAACTACATATAGAGTTATTTTATATAGAAAAAAGTTTTATTTGACAAATTTACAAAACAAAATGATTAAAAACTTTGTAATACAGGGAGTACATGGTGTACTTTAATTGTCATACATTACTCATATTGAACAAAGCACTACATTTGGACTACTAATGCTTTGTCTCTCTCTTTTACTGACTTCACTTTTCACGTAACACAATATTTTTTACAAGGCAGGTGAGATACACTAAGCTGAAAGCTTGTTTTCAGAGTGCGACCTGGGAGCACAAGAAGTTAAGTGACTTGCATGGGGTCACACAGTATGCAAGTGTGGGCTGTGGGATTCAAACCCAGGTCTACAGCTCAGAGCCTTAAAAACTGCACTACCTGCCTCCTTCATTTAATGTACTATGTCTGAAGAAAACCTTTACTTGTCAAATGGAAAATTATACCTTCTGTGTAACATTGTCACCATTTAGAAACTAATCTGAAATTGAGACTCGGCTGTGTTACTATTTCAGAAATTTGAAAAATCCTTGAACTGGCCTCTAACTTTCACATATTTGCTGTATTGCCTCTTTTAGCAATACTGACAAAAGTTCTCAAATCTTTACAATAATAAATATATCATTATAATGCACTTGCCATCTACTCAGATAATGGAAAAAATGTAGGGTTACTTATATGAAAGAATAATTATTTTACAGATTTAAAAAACAGGTAGTTAACAACTTTATAACACAGATGAATATGGTGTATATTTCAACACCATGTACTACCTTTGAACTACTAATGTTTTATCTCCTTTTACTGGCTTTCCTTTTCACATACCACCGCATTTAATGTACTACTGTGTCTACAAGAAAAGCTCTACTTGCCAAATGGCAAATTATACCTTCTGGCCAGGACATTTCAAAGGAGTTGCTTGAGCAGCCACTTGTTAATGCTGGTGGGATATTGAGAAGGCTGCCTGGCACAGCACAAACCTCGATGCACCAGGACGCAATGCTAATGTATGCAACGCAATGCAGGGGCGAGACCATGCATATGGCACATCACAATATTCAGTCAGGGAAGTGCGGTGCATATGCTGGCGCAACCCTGCATTCGCCACAGTGGGGCTCAAAGTTGAGCCCCAGAAAATATGGCACAGCTCCTGGCCAACCACAGGTGGGCTGCAGTACTGCTGGGCACAACACAGCAACCCAACTGTTGGTGACCACCGCCCACCCAGAACACTGTTGGCAAGCACATCTGTCTCTGGTAGTCAAGTGGCCCACTCCCGAGTTCCCAACCCCTTGTATATGGTAATGCTAGCCCATCCCTGGTGGTCAAGTGGTCCCTGTCCCACCTGAGTCCCAGAGTAATGTAATAAGACCATCCCTGGTGGTCTAGTGGAACCCGCCCCTAGCTGCGATCGTGGTAAACTGCCGTATGGATAAGCCCTGGTGATCCAGTGGCACCCCACCCTCCACCCACACCACACCCCTTGACCCCTGCTCCCCCACCCTGTCAGCGGTGGGCGGATGCAATCTGCCCACATACCACCCAGCCACCCACCAACTGACAGGTACAGTATGGTCTGTAAGCCCATTGGTCCCCAGTGACCAATAGGCTTACAGGGCATACTGTACCAGACAGTCCCAATTATGTAAATGATTCCATTCACATATATGTGCACTGCCACAGCCATACCTCCGCCGTGCCTGCTGTGGGGTGTGTGTCCATGCCACTGCCGGGCCTACTTTGGTGCTGCATGGTACAGTCATTGCATGTACATTCCTCCACTGTATAGGTCCACACTGCTGTCAACGGTATGCCACGTCCAGCCCATTGTGGATGTCAGATACCTGTCATCCCTGTATGGCATGGTGAGACATGTATTGGCTGGTTATATAATGGCTGTGTATGGTAGGCAACACTCTACGTGTCTAGTCCTGTGTGCACAGCTGGCTGAGTTCACTGTCTTTCTGTCCATAAGTGTCTGGGCAGTGCTGGTATCATGACAATCCAGAAAAACAGGAAGGAGATGACCTCCTGAGACAAATAGTATGACAGCAGTGACTGCTTCTCTGACACGTGGTCAACCGAGGAGGTGACCTCAGTGGGAAGCAGTAGACCCAGAAGGAGGAGGAAGCGAATCCTGGTGGGGGACTCTATTGTATGGGGATCGAGCTACTGAACGTGTGAGGGAGGCCAGGAAGGTGAGGTGCCTACCAGGTGCCATGGCATGGAGAGATGGCAGAAAGATCCTAGGGATCACCAGGAAGGCAAGTTGGGAGGAGAGCTGACTGTCATTATCCATCTAGAAACTAATGACCTGGCAAATGGGGAGCCTAAGAAAGTTCAGGAAGAGTTTAGAAAATTGAGGAGGGTATCAAGCAGTAGCTACAGTACATCTGTCACCTTCTGTGAGTGCTACCAGTGAGAGGAATGGGGAGTGCGTGGGCGACACACAGAACTTTAACACGTGGATGAAGACTTGGTGCTGCAAGGAAGGGTTCAGATTCATTGGTGACTGGGGATCCACCTGGAGGGATGGGGCTTGTTCAAGCCTGACTGCCTGCATCCATTCTGGAGGGAAATCCAAGCAATTAAAGAAAACTTTAAATGCTACATGGACAAGCATTTAAACTAGCCAAGAGTGGCAGGTCAGCAAGGAGGGTTCCTAATTGCCCACCTCTGATAGCTAGCAGTGGAACAAGAGAACAGGAAAGGAGATATCACTAAAAGCAGTGTGCAAAGATGGAGATGGCACCCAAGGGGTAGATAGGCAGAAAAAGGCAAATACAATGGAAAGGCAGACAGCAGGGAGAACCAGGACAAAGGACAAAAAGAGAGGGACTGGAGTAGAACAGCAAAACAGACCAGGAGATCACATCATTGAAAGCTATGTGTGCCAATGCCAAGAGCCTTAGCAACAAGATGGAGGATCTGGAGGCTGTCATGGTGCAGTCAGACCAGGACATTGTGGCCATCACAGAGACCTAGTGTAATGGTAACCATGACTGGGGAGATGGCCATACCCGGCTACAACATATTCAGAGAGGCAGGAAGGGAGGAGGAGTGGCACTTTCTGTGAAAGATGGCATAAAGGCCACAGAGATCCAGGAGGAACAAAATGGGGCAGGTACTGTGGGTTAAGCTGGAAAGGAAATGAGCCAGCCATCCGCGACAGGTGTGGTCTACAGACCACCAGCCCAGGAGGAAGAGACAGAGATAGGAGTTAATGCTAGCCATCCAAAGGATGGCGGACAAGGGAGGTGGTGCTGGTTAGAGACTTCAATATTCCAGACATGGACTGTAACTCCCAGCAGCAGCATCTACTAGGAGCAGATTTAACTAGACTCCCTTCAGGGTGCCTTCCTTAAGCAACTGGTCATGGAACCAACTCGGCAGAAGGCATTACTGGACCTCGTGCTCACAAATGAGGACAGTGTGATAGGGGTAACAGTGGGGAGCACCTGCCCTTACAAAATGTCTTCAGAATACCATTGTAATACCTTTCTTTACCACCATACTACCACTGCAATTTCCAGTGTATTACCATGGTGGGGTTCATAAATGGTATCTCAGTGGATTTGTTTCAATTCCTTTGTGATACCATTGTAACCATTCTGATACCATGCAGACAGTGGTAGTTCACCAAGGGTCTGTTCTTGGCCCTCTGCTGTCCTCATTTGTGAGCACGAGGTCCAGTATTGCCTTCTGCCGAGTTGGTTCCATGACCAGTTGCTTAAGGAAGGCACCCTGAAGGGATTCTGGGATAAATCTGCTCCTAGTTGATGCTGCTGCTGGAGGTTACAGTCCACATCTGGAATATTGAAGTCTCTAACCAGTACCACCTCCCCTTGTCCGCCATCCTTTGGATGGCTAGCATTAACTCCCTATCTCTGCCTCTCCCCAACCCATCCAAAGGTAAATGCCCATCGGGCCTTGATTCCAAAATCCTCTCTTTCAGCATCTGCCATAGCCTACTCTCTAACCTTACTCTATAACCTGTCTTTTAGACTCAGGTCAGTCCCTACAATATGGAAACAAGCCACAGTCATTCCCCTAGCTAAAAGGTGACCTTTCTCCCCATCCAACTACCGTCTCATATCACTGCTCCCCATCCTAGCCAAAATTCAAGAGTGCCTTGTACTATCCCAGCACCACCACTATCTAGATACCATATCATTCTTCAACCCTTCCAGGACGGCTTTAGAAAAAATCACTCCACCACCACCACCACCCCTCTCTTCACCTCACTAACACCATCCTTACGGGTATGGACAAAGGGAAATAACTGCAGCAATCTTTATTGACCTGGCAAAAGCCGTCCGACACGGTCTCGCATCCCCTGCTGTTGGCAAAACTCATTCAAGCTGGACTGTCTGTGACTGCAAATAACTGGTTCCATTCATACCTGGCAGATAGGTCCCAATCAGTCCATATTGGCTCGACTAGTTCCACTTCACTCCCTGTCACCAGTGGAGTCCCCCAAGGGTCTGTTCTTGGCCCTCTGCTGTTCTCTACCTTTCTCAACGACCTGTCTGTTGCCTACCCACATACTGTTATCCACATGCACGCAGATGACACGGTGCTGTTTGCCTCTGGCTCATCCCCCGATGCCGTGACAGCCTGTCTGCAGAAGGACTTTGACTCCATCCAACGCTGGTTCCTCTCAAATCAACTATTTTTAAACTAAAAAAAACAGTCTCCCTCACGTTCGGCTCTCAGGCCAAACTGACCCACCTTCCTGCCCCCCACGTTCTACACTCTGGATAGCTCCCACTGGAGGCCTGCACTTCCTATAGATATCTCGTGTCTGGCTAGATCAGTACCTTTGACTTTCCACGCATATAGATGCTCTACACAAAACTGCATCCCATGCTGGGTGCCTCTCTACCACAACAAAAATTGCATCCCTCTACCAACACGACTAGCAATAGTCCAAAAATGATCCTCCGATTATGAACTACGGTGATGTAGTCTACTGTGCTGCCCCCAAACTTCCTTATCCAGGCTTGATCCCTCTTCAACTCCTTCTGCCAGTTCTCCTTGGACCATCCTCCTAGTACTCATCACTGTAACCTCTACCAGTCCTTGGACCTCCCTCTCTACATAACTGGCGATTGCTACACTGTGCTAGAACCACTGCCAAATTCTGGATGCAGACACTCCCTCACTACCTGTCGTCCTCCTAACAGCCTCCCCACTGGCTTACGCTCTCAGGAACATCGACTATCAGGCTCTTCACATCCCGCACAGATCCACCCAATCTGGCCAGGCTGCCTTCAGCTTCAGGTTGCCCAAATTATGGAACTCCCTGGCAGCAGATATTAAACATGCCACAAGTACTCACACCGGAATGCCCTTCTTAAAACTCACTCTCTACCAACTGCTCCTGTATCCCTCTCCATTGAATCCCTCACAACCTAACTACCAGCTGTTAACACCGTCTGGTTACTCGATTTTGGTATTTTGTGATTTTGACAGCACCAAATGTTTACTGAAATTGTACCTGCAAATTGTATTTATGACTGTCTCATCTATTGTCTTGTACCACACATATTTATGTGTGTTTCTTCTGTATTACTGTACCATTTGTAACCCCTCGCCATCTGGAATCGAGTGGTACTCTGCTCAGTATGCCTTCCTGGTAAAACTCTTAAATAAATAAAATTAACATCTCTGCTGGTACCACAGTGGTAACAATGTGCACCACTGTGATACCAGTTGTTAGTATCACAGTGGTTTTGTTCCAATTCCAGTGTGATACCATTGTATGCCACTATGATACCATCGACACACAGTGGCAGCACAGCAACAAACACTTGTGCAATGATAGCACAATGGCAAATGCCACTGTGATACCATTGCAATTGATATCACAATGGATTTGTTTCAATTCCATTGCACTACCATTGTGACTACTGTGGTACTATGTGTCAGTGGTAGCACAGTAGGTTCACCTGCAGTGGTAATACAATGATCTCATTCCATGCCTTTTGCTGGTGGTTACACAATGGCAATGCAGCATGGTATCACAATAATAATAATAATAATAATAACTTAATTTTTATGGTACCTTTCAAAATATCAAGGCGCCTAACAAATTTAAAATAAACATCAGATATCCAGAATCATAAAATAGTATAAAACAATTAATCCAGTTACAGAAGTCATTCATTCACCAAAAGCTTGGAACCACAAGTATGTTTTAAGCTTGTTTGAATCCCTTCAGGTCATGCAGTCCTGTAACCAACAGGGTAGAAATTCCAGAGGTTGGGGCAGCATGCATAAATGCCCAGGCCCTAGAAGATTTCAAACACACCTTCGAATCTCTAGCAACCCCTCGTCAGCTGAGCGGAGGAATCGTCCAGGGCAGTAGGGGACCAGAAGCTCTTTCAGGTAGTCTGAGCCCTGTGTGTAGGGCTTTAATAGTCAGAAGACTGACTGTAAGGTGATCCACCACTGTACTGGCAGCCAGTGCAGTCCACGCAGCACCAACGTAATATGACAAGATCTAGAGGTTCCGCCAAAAGCCAGGCCACAGCATTCTGCACTAGCTGCAAGTGGCATTTCCACCAGGTAGCCCTAAGTAAAGGGAGTTGCAGTAATCTAGGCACAAGGATACAAAGGCGTGACCAGCGAGGAAGGTCACCGGACGGAACAAGGTGCTTAATCCTGGAGATATTCGTCAGATGGTAAAATAGGATTTGATGACAGCTGACACCTGTGAATGCAAGAGTCAGCCCTTCATCAAAAATTACCCCCAGATTTCGCACCCATTCAGAGGTCAGGAGTGATATGCCCCAGAAAAAAGCCCTGAGGCGAACCCACTCCCGCCCCTATTCGGTGCTTCGGTCCACAACCAACACCTCAGTCTTTTCTGAGTTAAACTGGAATCCATCCATCCCTGGATTTCTGTGAGGCAGCTAATAAAGACTGAGAGAGCTCCATCCTAGTCAGGTACAAAAGAAAGGCAGAGCTGGGTATCATCAGCATAGCAGTGAATCCTCAGCCCATACCTTCTTACAATGTCTCTGAGGCAGCATGCACACTCACGAACAACATGGGGAACAACACTGAACCCTGAGGAATCCCACAAGACAGAGAAACTGGGTCCAAGGAATAAACCCTGGACACCACTTTCTGAGTTCTTCCAGTGAGAAAGATGTAAACCACCTGTGGATTGTACCTGACAGTCCATAGATGAACCTCAGGCAATCAAGCAGAACCCATGTTTCACAGTGCCAAATGCTGATGAGAGATCCGGAAGAACCTAGATGGAACAGTTTTCTGATCTCTAGCCATCAGGAAATCATTAAGCACCCAAACTAGTGCTGTCTCAGTACTATGTCTCTTTCAAAATCGGACTGGAGGGGTTCATAGATGTCATGGATGGTCAAATGGTCTCCAGCTGCACAGCCACTGCTTTCTCAATCACCTTACCTAAAAGGGAAAGTTAGAGATTGGTCTGTAGTTTGCATGGCAGTCTGTGTCCAAAGAAGCTTTCTTCAAGAGGTGTTACCACCACCTCCTTCAGAGAGCTAGGAAACTCACCTGTTTCAAGGAGCACCGGACTATCCATGCTAGGACCAGACCGATGGAATCAATACAACCCAAAATCAGGAAATTGGTCCTGGATTCAAACTACAGCATGTGGGTGTGCACCCTGGACAATCCGCATGACATCCATGAACTCTGGTCGGTCAAAGGTACTCCAGGAAACATAGAAACATAGAATTTAACAGCAGATAAAGACTACTTGACCCACCCAGTCTGCCCATTTCCCTACCTGATGGATAAGCTGCAGATTCTAGTTGATCAACAGCTTACTTCCTCCTACCCCCACTAGAATTGCCTTATGCCTGTCCCATGCATTTTGAATTCTCCACTGTTCCTGACTCCACAGCCTCCTCAGGAAGGCTGTTCCATGCATCCACAACTCTCTATGTGAAAAATACTTTCTAACATTACCTCCGAGCGTTCCCCCTCTATCTTCAAATTGTGTCCTCTTGTTCTTGCACATCTCTTCTTCTGAAAGATACTACCCTCCTGTACCTTGTTAACTCCCTTGAGATACTTGAAAGTTTCTATCATGCCCCCTTTCCCTCCTTTCCTCAAGGGTATACATATTAAGCTGCTTTAGTCTCTCCTCATATGTCTTCTGGGGCAGACCTTGCACCATTTGGTTGCCCTCCTCTGAACAGCCTCCACTCTGTCTAGTCTTTGAGGAGATGGGGTCTCCAGAATTGCACACAGTACTCAGATGGGGTCTCACTGCTGTAGAGAGGATAACAACTTCCTGTTTTCTACTGTTGATGCCTCACCCTATGCATCCCAGTATCCCCCAGCCCTCCTTACTGCCTTCTCCATTGCTTGCCCACCTTTAGGTCATCTGATATAATTACTTCTAGGTCTCTTTTGATTTCTGTTGTTGTTATTAACTCACCCCCATTGTGTACTCTTCCCTGGTTTTGTTTCCAGATGCATTACCTTGCACTTCTTTGCATTGAATCTGAGCTGCCACATATTTGACCATTCCTCCAACCTTGCCAAGTCCCTTTTCATTCTTTCCATCCCACCTTGTGTATCAACCCTATTGTAGATCTTTGTGTCATCTGCAAAGAGACATACCTTTCCTTCCAGGTGCTCTCAATGTCACTTATAAAGATATTAAAGAGGACGCGTCCCAGTACCGAACCCTGTAGTACCCGCTAGTTATCCTCTTTTCTTCACTGTGGACTCTGTTTGCTATTACTCTTTGCTTCCTGTTGTCCAGCCAGTTTTTATCCAGGCTACCACCTTGGGACTCAGCCCAAGGCTGCCTAACTTGTATATTAATCTTTGTGTGACACTGTGTTGAATGCCTTGCTAAAATCTAGGTATGCCATATCTACAACCCCTTCCTGGTCTACTACTTTGGTCACCCAGTCAAACAAATCTATTAGGTTTGTCTGACATGATCTTCCTACTGTGAAACCATGCTGCCTTGGGTCCTGTGCCCACTGGCCTCTAGGTACTCAACAATTCTTTCCTTCAGAAGTGATTCCATCATTTTCCCTACCACTGAAGTCAAACTAACTGGTCTGTAGTTTCCTGCCTCTGCCCTGCTCCTACTTTTGTGAAGTGGAATCACATCCGCCCTCCTCCAGTCCTCAGGTACCACTCCATCCTCCCATGATTTGTTATCTCTGGACCCAAAGGATGCTTATTTCCACATTCCCATCAGGCAATCCACAGAATATATCTCAGATTCAGATTGCCATCAGGCCATTATCAGTTCAGGGTAATGCCTTTGGACTGATCTTTGCCCCAAGGGTGTTCACAAAGTGCTTGGCTGTAGTCATAGCACACCTAAGAGGCAGGGTGGCAGTGTTCTACCTGGATGACTGGAAGTCATAGGTCAATCACCTCATCAGATCAGGGATACTCTGGCAGTCACATAGGATACTTTGCAATCCTTAGGGTTCCTAGTCAACCTGAAGAAGTTATTCTAGAGCCAGTTCAGCTCCTGGAGTTCACAGGAACTGAGCAGGACATTGTAAAGAGGAAGGTATTCCTTCCACAGGGAAGAGTGGATAGCCTGGTGCAGCTAGTGCGCTCCATCAGACCACACATCTCTAGGCCAGCAAGGCATTTTCTACAGTTGCTGGGCCACATAGGTGCTTTACAGCAACAGCGTCAGGGGCCAGGATTCAAATGAGAGACATTCAGTTTCATCTCAAGTCACACTGGTATCAAAAAGAGATTCATTGTCAAAACTGGTGCCAGTCACAGGAAGTCTCCTTCAGGCACTACAATGGTGGCAGGAGGACAACCTCAGACACGGCACACCATTTATTTATTTAAAAGACTTACCAAGAAAGCATACTGAGCAAACAATTGCTCATTTCAGATCGTCCCGGGGAGGGAACATTGAGAAATACATGAGTAGACAATCTAGTGCAAGTAAAAACACAGCAAGTAGTAAAGCACGTGGTACCATACAAAATGAAACAGTGCAATTCAGAACATTAGATACATTACATTACAATAGAATGTAAAACATAACAATAGCGATGAGATGCAGCAACTACAGTAGTGCAGCAGGATACCTGCATTAAGCTGCCAAGCTGACACTGTGTCAGGTAGCCCAGTCTAAGCAGGTAAGTGAGTGCAAAGAAAATAGTACAGTGTCTAGAAAGTTAGGTGCAGGAGCAAGAGGTGCGGAAGTGGTCATTAAGGAGAGTGGCCTGTAGAGGTGGAAATGCAAGGGACCGCTAAGGACCGGGAGTTGAAGTACCTGAGGAATGGGAGGAAGGCAGAGGCATGGCAGAGAGATAAGCAGGAAGGGACTGTGACGGTATTTAGCTGCCAGACTAGCGCAGTGTTCTTGCCTCTTGTCCTGGGAGCTGGGAGGGACAGGGACTGGTAGAGAGACAATGTTGGGTACTGGAAGACAGTCCAGGGCAAAATGGCAGAAGGACTGGTAAAGTGTATCCAGTCTGGTTAGGAGAGTTCGGGAGGCGGCACTGTAGACTACATCCCGTAGCTGAAAATAGGGCAGGTAAATCCCTTGTTGGTGCTAGCCACAGATACCTCCCTTCTGGGATGGGAAGCAGATCTGGGGAGCACACTGTTCAATCAATCAATCAATATCTTTATTTAGCCAGGTGGAACACCATTGAGCAGGAGCTCATTTACAAGATGGACCTGGTAGTTTAAACAAGAACAACAAGTCACAATACAACAATTTGGAGTAGGTGTAGCAACATTAGCAGCCTATGTAGTCTTACAAGTGAGAAAGGCTGGCTTGGCATGGTGGTGCAATAGGTTTACAAATAGCAACGTAAGACTTGACACTGAGAACAGAACAAGGCAGCATAATTTACAGGCATGGTACCAAAGGCAGTCAGCATACTGCTTTGTGCGAGTTCTGTGCAAGACAAGTCTCTGATAGACAGCAGAGTACAATACTATATTGGATGAGGTCTAGACCAGCAAAGCATTATGTGGCCTAGGAGAAAACTATAAAGCAAAGGCACTGAAGGGCACAGGATCGCCAAGGATAGTGGAGGGAGGAGAGGTTAGGAGGTGTGGGAGGGGGCAATTGTAATACCTTCAGGATTGACATAGCTGCATTAGTCAGCTCAGTAGGTCTAAGGGTAAGGGAGAGGGTATGGGGTGAAAGGTGCCATTAGTAGGGAGGTGACAGACAGGTAGGAAGGAGGAGTCAGAAATTCAGCACCAGAAGCAGTTGCAGGACTCCATAAATGATCATTGGATAAGATTTTTGAAGGTAGCTAATGGTGCGGGTAAAATGAGCTGCAGTTAATTTTGAGCAGTATTACAGAGGACTGGTAAGGCGTGACTAATCACCCCTGACCAAAGTGCCATCTAACTCTGGGTATGTAAAGGTGATATGAGTCTGGCGTCTCAGCAGATAGCTGCCAGGAATGCAGAAGTGTAGGCAATCCTTAATATATTGAGGCAGCTTGTTAGAGATGGCCTATAGATCCAGTATGGTGTTCTTTTGTCATCTAAGACTAAGTGAGCCCCAACCTACAATGTTGTAGAAGGTACAGTGGTGTGTTGAGTAGGGGCAGTGGTAATGAACCTGAGTGCCCAGTGGTACAGAGTGTCTAGATTGGCAAGGGCCACACTAAAGCAGTGCCTGTACAGAAGGTCTGCATAGTCAATGAGAGGCAAGAATGCTGTTTGTGCCAACCTAGTTCTCCCTCCTGCATTAATAGATGCCTGATTCTGAAGAAAATCCCAAACCTCTGTTTAAGCTTTTTGTAGAGTTCCTCGATATGATCTTTGAAGGAAAGATTGGAATCAATCCACACACCCAGATATTTGAAGGAATCTACATAGTCCAGCAATTCAGCGAGCAAGGTGTGGATTTGAGGGGCTGTCCCCACTGTGATAAGAGATGGGGAGTTTACTACAGGGAGAAGATCATGGCCTTTGTTTTCTTAGCGTTTAACAGAAGTTTAGAGTAAAGGAGATTGTTCTGTAAGTGGTTAAATTCTATTTGGAGGTCACTTCACGTGAGTTCCAGAGTAGATCTGGCTACATACAATACAGTGTCATCTGACTTGACTCCAGCATCTAGTTCATTTATATAAATGACAAACAGAGAGGACCCAAGATGGACCCTTGCAGTACTCCTCTAGACAGTGTTTTAGGGGAGGAAGAGACCTCCAGCCTTGATCTGTTGTTGTTAATCAGAGAGGTGTTGAAAACCACTCTAGGGCTGTGTCACTGGCGCCAATATTCATGAGCAACCAGGAGCAAGGAGTGGTCTTCTGTGTTGAAGGCTTTGCTAAGGTCGAGAAACAGAGCACACACATAACTTCTGGCTTCCGGTACATGGTACATGGCTCAAGTAGAGTCATTGCTACACATAAATCTGCTGGCGCTCATAGCAGTCTTTCTGGGCCTTCACCAACATACTGCAGGGACAAGTGGTGCAGATAAGGACAGACAATGCAACCACTATGTACTACATAAACAAACAGGAGGTACAAATTATACCACACTGTGCACAGAGCCATGAAAATATGGAGCCTGGCATACTCCTGGAGATCTTTCTATCCACAATCCACTCCACCTTTCAGGGAAGGACAATGTCCTGGCAGATGCTGTCAGCAGAATCATCCAGAACTACCATGGGTGGTCACTCAACAAGCAGGTCTTGCAGATTGTCTTCAAAAGATGAGGCACTCTAGAAGTGGATCTCTTTGCAGCCCCAGATCTCTTTGCAGCCCCAGACAACAATCAGCTACCTCAGTTCTGAAACAAACCTCCTGTGAGGGACACAATCTCACTAGATGCACTGCTGCTGGATTGGACAGGGAAGTTCCTGTATGCCTTCCCTCCCTTCCCACTGTTGCTAAGGGTGCTGAACAAGCTCAGGTCTCAGCCAGCAAAAATGATCCTAATTGCTCCAGACTGGGCCAGGCAACCCTGATACTCCCTGATTCTCTCCCTGTCAGCAGCCAAACTAATCGGCCTCCCAAGAGGCACAACCTACTGACATCCTCTCAGGGCAGGATCCTATATCCCAACCTAGCTCAAAGCCTGGCTCTTGAGGACTTAAGAGTATGTTAACTACACCTCTCAGAAGGAGTCATGGAGGTCCTCAGAGTCTCTAGAAAGCCTTCCACCAGGCAAATTTACACATCTAAGTGGAAAAGGTTTTCATGTGGTGCCAGAACAGAGCCATAGATCACAGTCAGGTGGGCTTGCCAGTTGTCCTGGATTACCTGACCCACCTTCATTCCCTTGGTCTAAGACCATCCACTCTCAAAGTGCACTTGGCAGCTGTCTCTGCTTATTTGTCAGCAGGAAGGGCCTCATCCTGGCTTCAAACCCAGTGTTCAGAACGTTTTTCAAGGGCTCCTGCATCCTGCATAGGGATCCATGCCAGTATTGGACCTTATATATATATTGCCCAGCTCAAGCAGCCTCCTTTTAAGCCCATGACCTCAGCAGATCTTAAGTGCATTAACTGAAAAACAGTGTTCCTGCGGTGGCAATTACCTCTGCCAGGAGGAGTAATGAGCTCAGGCTTTATTCATAGAGCCTAACTACATTACATTCCATAGGGACAAGGTTGTCCTTAGGACTAACAGGAAGTTTCTTCCTAAGTTGGTACCTGACTTCACCTGAATCAGTCCATGACACTGCCAGTCTTTATCACTGACCATTTCACTTCAGGGGACGTGAACTGCATGGCCTAGATGTTAAAGAGCTATCAACTGTTACCTGGATCACACAAAGAGCCACAGGCAGGAGAATACTCAGCTGTTCCTGACCTATGGAGAAGTGGGAAAGGAAACCAGACACCAAAGGTCCATTGCATGCTGGATTGCTGCATTTAATTATGTTATAGCAAAGTGGGCAAACAGCCCCTGCAGTCTCAGGCCCACTCCACCAGGGTAAAACTGCTTCTATAGCAGCTTCTAGAGACATTCCTCTGCTGGAAATCTGTAAAGCTGCTACCTGGAAAAACTGTTCACACATTTACCAGGCACTACTGCTTGGATGCCCAGGTCAGAAGGGATGCCAGGTTTGGCACAGCAGTACTGCAGATCTTGTTCCCTAAATTGGTTCTCTGCCCACCTCCAAAAGGTACTGCTAGGGTAGTCTGCATTTGTCAGAATACAGTAAGAGTTTCTGGGGTTTGAAGAAAAATTTCTTACTATAGTAATCTTGTTTCTTGCAAGGGAATCTTACTGTATTCCGAGCTCCCACCCTACCTCCCTACTAGAATTGAATGGGCACTGCATTTGGCTGTCCATATCTTACTGCAAACCTGTTGATATGATTGTTTGTCTTCTTGGGCATCTGTGACTTGAGTCTTAAGGATACCCCTGTTTAAGAAGGATTGGTCTTTGTGGTGGGGTACAATTTTTTTATTAGGATAGTTAGTTTATAAATGCTTCATAAGAATCTGACAATTGCAGTAAGTGCAACCAGGGACAGTGGTTTGAATACCGAGCTCAAGCCTAGCATTCCACTATTTGCATAGGTTCTATTAACCATTTTGGCTATGGGTCAGTCCTATGGTGAGACCACACTGCATTTGTCAGAATACAGTATGATTCCCTTGGAAGAGACAAAATTACCATGGTAAGTAATTTTTTCTTGTGCACCCTCCACAGTTTGCCTGGGCACAAACCCTGTTTGGCCATACTAACCAGTCTTTTAAATATGGGATATAGGTGCAAAACCCAGTTTGAAGAGGCAAACTAGGTTCTATACCGAGCAACCATTTGAATAACAGGCCCCAGCTGTTATACTCCTGCACAATTGACAGAACTCCAGACCACCAAACTGGTAAAGTCTCTTTGGGGAGGGTTACCATAGCAGATGAGAGTTTCTGGAAGGGGGATGGGGATGAGTACCCTTCCCTCCTGCCTTCCCCATGGAAGGAATCTGTGGCTATACTGAAGGTCCAAGTTTAGTCCCTGGGATGGTGGGTGATGTTGCTAGCTGTATGGTACTTCTCAAAGATATAGAGCCTGTAGAAATTGGGGCATGATTCTGGCCTATCAGTTGCTATTTTCCTATTTTCAAGCCTGCCCCCTCTTCTAACAGTCGTAGTCTAGTCAGGCCATGATCTACACATCAGTCCAAGTATCTCCGCCGTCTACCCCACTGCAAGTCAGCATTAACCAGCTAACAAGGTTTATAAATGGTTTAACTGACTTGAATGGATCAAGGTGACCCTCAGGCCACTGGCATATGTACAAAATGGGACCAACTAGCTAAAGTGATGCGCTTCAGTGAGCATTTAATGACACATTCCCAAGATGCAGCTGATGGAATCCCTAGCCAGGGTTTGCCACTGAACAGCTTGTTGTATCAAATCCTGTTAAAACAGATACCTTTTAATAAATAAAAATAAAAGCTGGGAAGACACTTCAAGTGTTTATCAATAAAACATTTTTCTGAGAATAAATGAGACTTTTGTACCCTAATCTATATAGTTAACTATCTGAAAATATTTCACCAGCCAGCTTGCAGCTCAGACACTAGCTACACTTCCTTCCTCTAACCCATACACTAGCCCCAACATCCACAGGGCCCTCTGACAATAGCCCTTCCCTCTACAGCACCGATATTAATGTTTCCCTTACAGACCCCCATGACAGTAGCCCTCTTGCATGTACACTCTCCACAGTCCCAAGCGCTTCTCTGACTCCCCATCACAGATAATAACCCCTTCCTTCTCTTCCTGATACAACCTAGCCACACCAACCCCTCATCCCTTCACCACAGTCCCTCTGAGCACCCTTTCTCTCTAGGTACCTCAGTTTCTAAAGTCTGTGGATGTCACCTCACTCATGCCCCGGTTCCCATAAGCCAAGCCCTTCCTCCATATCCATTTGAGAATCACCCATACCCTATTGCACACCTTCCTGCAAAACCCTCCTGGACACAACCTACTCAGACACCTGAGACCCACAAACACCCTTCCTCTACATTCTCCCTCCATGGGCCTTGAAACTAGCTCAGCTCCCCCATCCACAGCCCTCCCCAGTGCCTACGTACACACATCATCCAAAGCGCCAATCACTAGCACCTCCCTTTTCCAGAAACTGCCCCCACAGCCCTGACAATAGCCCCACCTCCTTCCTCTCACTGAACACTAGCCCCACCTCCTTTGCTGGGGTCAAAATTGGCTCTCTCCCACTAGCAAATGCTGGTAGACTTTGCATACAGTTATTAAGATTCTCCTTTGGCTAGCCCTGCAGGCTTGTGCTGGAGAAGGTAACACTTTGGTCAGTACACCAGCTGGGCCAGTGGAAATATCTGTGGTGATTTTCCTCACTCATTAGCCTGTGGGCTAGTGGTTGCAAAACTCAGTTTTGTCCTCTGAATTAAATATGACTTACCTGCTCTGCGAGTCGTAGCACCCAGAGCTGGGTTGTCTTGGGTTTGGGGCAATCTGGTAGGCCCTAAAAGGAAAGCACAGAGAAGGTTGCAGAGATGCAAAGGATCAGATGTTCTAAGGGAGAGATTACAGGAGTCAGAATTAAACAAGATACTTATCTGAAAGGTAGACAGCTAACATCTGACCATACCTGTGGAAACAAAGATAAAAGTAGGTAGTTGTGAGGTACTTATATACGTAAGTAGAGATAGGAGCAGAGAGATACAGAGTACAATACAGCATAGAAGTGGAAAAGACAGTTAAAAGCAACTCCTATTATAAAAAAATGTAATGCTGGACTTAAACCAATTGTATTTTAATTTCGTTTTCTAGTTATTATATTTGCTTGCACATGCACTAGAAACATTTGGCACAGCTTTGGAAGCAGGGGTTTCAGAGATGCGGCACTGTGGGAGCCAATGGCTCCAGTGCCTTTTGAGAGCAGCCCACTTTCCCCAATGCAGTGGCACGCTGCTGCTGACACTAGTTCAGCTAGCTGCCACACCACCTTGAAAAGTTTTCACCGCTGTAATCAGAGGCCGCCTCGTCATTGCAGTGTCAGCCATTCCACTGCAATGAGGAGCGACCTGTCATTGTAGGGTGGTACCTTGCTCTCTGCATGCCCCGACCCAGTTCATTTGCTGCGAGCCCAGTCCCTGTTGGCATAATGTCCCCCCCCAAGTTTCTGCTGTATGCGGTGCCCAATCCCCTCGGCATCATGAGCCCCCAACAGTCTTTCTTTGCCAACAGGGGAGCCCACTTCCCACTGGCATAATGTCCCCAATTTGTTGCCTGCAAGGGGTGCCCAATCCTCTTGGCTCTTGCCCCCACTCGGTATGTGCGATGGTGGTTCCCAATCCCCATGAGCTACAGCCCCCCAAAACACTCAGGTGCACACTGGGAGCCACCCAGCATGCCAGATATCCTAAACAAAACAAAAAAACAGTCCCATAATGTTTTTTTCAAACCCTGAACAGAAAATGGTCCCTCATTGAGTCCTTGGCCTCCCCAACCCGCCCACCCAGAAATTTGAGTAAATAGGGTCCTAACAGTTGAAGCAGGTTACAGAAACTGGGAGTAAGAGCCCCTAACATAAGAGGGGCCAAAATGGGGCAGGTGCCACATGTCAATAGGCAGGCATCTTTGGAAGGGTGGTGGGGTGTACAGGGTGTGGGTCCTCCATGATCCTGGACTGGGTTTGGAGGATGGGGGATGTGGTCTGTAGGCGACTGGCTAGTTTGAGGGAGGAACTATGGAGGTTAGGGAGGAGTCTAAGTGGCAGGGCAGATGAGTATGGCAGGCATCCTGGCTGGGGAGGAATAGGAGATGGCAAGGGGATGTGGGAAGAACAACTAGGGACTGAAACCAACCCCAGTATCAGAGGCATTAGCAGAAAAGAAAGGAGAAGGAAGGCATTCCAGAGGTGAGGGGCCTCCTGTTGGGAGAGGAAGAGACCACGAGGAGTTCAGGGAGAGAGCAAATGGCTGCGGGTAGGGAGGGACCAGGAGTGGGACCAGGGTACCATGGAGGGAACAAGTAGGAAGGTATCGACTAGGAATAGATTCAAGCCTCTGCTATGGGAGAGAGAGGAGCAGGAACATACTGAAGTGGGGGTGGACAAGCGGGCATGAAAATGGCAACAGGTAGGGGAGGAGACAGTAAGGATGAAAGGGTTGAAGGGGCTAGTAAGGAAGGAAGGAGGGGTGGTGACTGGAAGAGAGAAGGCTAAGGAAGGGAATGATGGGAGGGCATCACTATCAGAGTAGAAGGGAAGGGGCTGTAAATCAACAACAGAGAGGATAGGGTTGGAAATCAGCAGCGAGGAGGAGTCGACATGGGAAGACCAGTAGGAAGTGTCAGGCTGGGAAGGGGTTCAAGGGGATGGGAGGAATAAGTCAGAGAAAGGGTGAGGCGAAGTAGGGTACTGATACAGAAGTAACAGAGGGCAGCTGGGGGCAAGGGTGAGGAACAACGAAGACTGCGGTGGTGGAAGGGGCATTAGAAGGAAAGGGGTATGGGACGAGGGATACTCATCCTGGAGGATTCTATAATGAAAGGGTGAGATGGGGCTGAAGGAAGGCACAGCCATATTTGGGTTGAAGCTATTCCCAGGTTGACTGCAGGAGGGGCAGGGCAGGCACTGCTCAAGTGTGCAGCAAGGGAGGAAGAAACCTCATTTAGTGTTGCATGTGGGTACAAGCGACTTGGCGGGGAGACTATGGAAGTAATGAGGGAGGTTTGAGTAGTTGGGCAGGCAGTGTGAGGGGTTGGGAGTCAGTGGCATTCTCAGATGTACTCCCGGTACCATGTGCAAGCACGGGGAGGAAGAGGTAGGACTGAGGAGCTCAGCGAGGTGGCTGAGGATTGGCCATACCAAAAATTGTGGGTTAGTGACTAACTGGGGTAGGGTCTGGGGAAAAGTGACTTGTATGCAGGGGCAGGCTACACTTGAGCAGGAAGGGAAGGGACTATTAAAGGCAGGATTAGAGGGGTATATCTCTACTAAGGTGGATTTAAACTAGTGGGGGTGGCCAAAAGACTGAAGTTGGTAGAAAAGTCCAGACAGGGGAGCCTAATGAGCTCCGTCCCTAGATATAGTTAAAGGCGAGGCGTAGTAACCCTGAGAGGGGGCAGGCAGAGAGGTCTGAGTGTAACACAGAAGGCACCACCACCCAGTAAGAATAAGGAGGAGAAAGGTGCAGACTACTGGGAGGAAGGACACCGGCTGAGGAGAGAGGAGAGGAGAAGGAGGGGTACAGGTGGAAGGTGGTCTCTCTCAATGCAAGAAGCCTGGGGAACAAAACTGCAGAGCTTCAGGCACTCCTTTAGAGGGGAAGGTGGACACTGCTGCAGTGACAGAGACTTGGGCCACAGAGTACCATGACTGGGACTTGGCAATCCCGAATACAGGATATACAGAAGGGACCGGGTGGTTGGAAGGGGGTTGCACTCTAAGTGAGGAAAGGATTAAATGCATAAGGGACTGAAGGAGAAGAGGACAGGACAGAGGTGCTTTGGGTGCAGCTCCTGGACTCCAAGGGCAGAAAGCTGAGGCTGGGAGTGGTGTACAGTCCACCAGCCAAATCCGAGGACCTGGATGGGGCATTGGCAGAGCAGATAAGGAGGGTGTGTAGAAGGGGGGTGTGGTGATGGTGGGGATTTTAGCCTACAGGTTGACTGGGCTCCCTGGCCACTAGCAGTACCAAGGGCAGGTGCTCCTTGATGCATTCAGGACTGACCTTCTGGCGCAATTGGTAAGTGGGTCTACAAGGCTTGGTAGCACTCTAGACCTAGTACTGGCAAATGGGAAGGCAGTGAGGAGGTAAGGGTGGAGGACCCACTAGCAGGTAGTGACCACCAAACAGTGTGGCTCATTGTCATGCTGGGCAGGAGACAGGAGGCACGGGCACTAAGGTGGTGGACTTTATTAGGGTGGACTTTGGGATGATGGGAGCAATACTGCAAGACAGACTCCAGGATATAAGGCGAGGGATGGATGCAGAACAAAAGTGGGAGTCATAAAGACTGGGCTAACAGAGGCCACAGTAGCCTGCACTAGGGCCAGGAGTAAGAAGAGCAAAGCCAAGAAATGATGCTGGCTGAACAAGGAAGTCCTGCAGGGGTGAGGGCAAGGCGGCTGCATACCAGAAGTACAGAAGAACAGAGAGGAAGAGGATAAGGAGGCTTTCGGAACTGGTCAAGGGAGGTTGCCAGGAGGGTGAAAAAGCTAAGGCCTCCAGCCAATTAAGGTCCACACAGGGCATAAAGGTGAGAAAATTACTTTTTAGGTATGTCAGGGAAAAGAGGAAGTGCAAGGAACATATTGTGGGGATAAAGTGGGGAGGGATTGGGTGGAAAAGAGGGAGGAGCAAGTGGAAATTCTAAATGAGTACTTCTGCTCCATTTTCACTAAGAGAGGATGGTCCACTACCAGAATGGGCTGGGGGAAGGGGGAGAAATGACGGACAAAGTGATCACAGGAAGTAGGGTGCTAGAGGGCTGAGGGCAGTAAGGGTGGACAAGGCACCAAGTCCGCTAGCATCCATCCCAGGGTGCTGAGGGAGATGGAGCTGTTGGCTGAGTAGCTGGCAGATGTGTTCAACAACTCCCTGGAAAGCAGGGTGTTTGCCCCAGGACTGGAGGCTGGCCCATGTGGTGCCCATACACAAGAGTGGGCCTAGGGAGAAGCAGGAAATTATTGCCCAGTAACCCTCACGTCCATAGGGGGTGTTTATGGAGGCGATACTGAAGGAGTGGCTGAAGGAATTCCTCAACAGTAATGGCCTTCAAGATGGGCGGCAACATGAGCTCATCTCAGGGAGGTCTTGTCAAACCAACCTAATAGAGTATTATGACAGGGTGACAAGGGAGTTGGACGGGGCCAAGCAGAACATGTCCTGTACTTGGACTTCAGTGAGGCCTTGATATAGTGCCTCATGGGAGACTGGGGGAGCTGACAGCAGTGGGAGTGGGAAAAAACTGATTAAATGGATAGAGAACTGGTTACAGGGAGGGTGCAGAGGGTGGGGGTGGTGGTGGGGAGCTCTCAGCACCCAGAGCAGTGACAAGCGAAGTGCCATGGGGTCAATGCTAGGCCCAGTGCTATTTGGGCTCTTTTCTCTGATATAACACCGGATTGGGAGCAGGGTTAGTCTTTTGCAGTTTATACCAAATCGGGCGGTGGTAGACAAAGAGGACGGATGGAAAAACTGCAGGGGACCTAACCAAACTAGAGACATGGTCGGTGGAGTGACAGCTGGGATTCAACACAAAGAAGTGTAAGGTGATGCACTTTGGGGCTAAGAACCAGAAGAGGGACTATTGGTTGGGGATCACAGAGGAGAAAGAACCTGGTGGTGTTGGTAACTAGGAGCACGAACAACTCGGCCCAGTGCAGGAGAGCAGCAGCGAAGGCAAACAGGATGCTGCGTGCATCGCAAGGGGTTCTCATCCAGACACAGGGATGTGATCCTACCTCTCTACAGATCATTGGTCGGACTGCACCTAGAGTACTGTGTGCAATACTGGAGGCCATACCTGAGGAGAGATATAAAGTTACTTGAGAGGAGCAAAGGAGGGCAACAAAAATGTTAAGGGGAAGGAAGGAAATGAATATGAAGTTAGGCTGAAGGAGCTGAACATGTACACACTGGAGGAGAGGAGGGATGGCGGGATATGATTGAAGCGTTTAAATACCTGAGGGGTAAATAAACTTAGCACCAAGGGATGTTTAAACTGAGGAGTGGAAGAGAGACGAGGGGCACAGACTAAGGTTGGAAGGAGGATGTTTCAAGAGGGACATGAGGAAGCACTACTTCTTTGAGAGAGTGGTGTCTAGTTGGAATGCACTGCCAGAGGGTCTGGTAACATGTAGGACAGTCAATAGCTTTAAGAAGAGTAGGATAAAGCAAGAGGAAGAGTCAGAGGCAGAGGCTGGGATAAGCGGGGGAGGGAGGCTGGGGCAGCTACAATCTAGGGTGCTAGCTGCACACTTGGACAGATTCCCATGAGACTGATTAGGGTGTTCTACTGGCAGGTCCGTATATATGTTGGTGTAACCCCTACAAATGGGGGTTCCCAAAGTCTTCCTCGAGCTTGCCTAAATGCTCACTGCCAGGCTGGTGTCCTGCATTTTAGCAGTTTAAATGTGATTGCCAGAGAGTGCCTGTATAGCCTCTGTGTACTGTCTCTTTAAGAGTTGCCTGGATTGTAGTCATAAGTAATCTGAGAGGGAGCTCTGTTGAAAGATATAACTATTTGCTGAACATCATTTAGAGTGATAATGATAATGTAGTTTGTCTAACCTGCCTTTTTGCAGCAAGGACTGTTTTGTTTATCACCACTATCTTGGTCCTGGACTGCCGAATTGGACCAATCAGTTCTGGTGGGATCTAAAATGGAGCCAGACTACAGGAGCTGTCTGGAGTCAAGATCTTTAGGAATTGTAGTTTTGGTCTTTTGGCATCTTTTGCACTTGAAGGAGGAGCCTTTGTTGTGTCTAACAGACAGATCAGCCAACCAAACCTTTTTAGATTCTGGGGAAAATCCCTGGCTTGCTGGCAGTTGAGTCAGATCTCAGTTGGGAGCTGAATGAGCAAGAGCTTGAGACAGTCAAGCAGCAGTCTGAGTAGTTTTGTGTGGGAGAACTCTGGAAAGGCCTGAGTAGTGGCCTGTATGTCTGTCTGCTGCCCCTGAGAGGGAGAGAAGATAATTATTTCGGACTAAATCCAAGTTTGTGAAGAACAAAGTAAGCCACTGATTTTTGCCAGGCTCATACCTGAAGATGACCAAGATTTGCTGAATGCGATCGGCCTGTCAGGATTTCAAGCTGCTTTGAATCCCCGGTTTGTGCAGAGACTTTGCGATCGTGACCGGAGAGCGGTTTGCCTGGTACAGTAGAATTTCCTTACATGTAAATGTGCTGTGTATTGAAAGTGAGTCATGATTTGGTTCCCCACTGTGTGAACTGAGTTCTGCTTGCTGGAAGCTTTATCCAGCCTAATCGGAATGAATTGTTCATCTCCATTGACCCCTGGGCCATGCCATGCTAGCCCTGCCAGAACTACCACACTGCACAGAGAAGCCACCAGAGAGACCTGCCTGGGATCAGCCCCTGCTCACGCTTGAACAGGAATGACACCTCGCAAATCGTGTGGCCCTGCTTCTCCTGGCACTCCAGATTAACCATCTGCTGTCTCAATTTTCATCCAGCCTGTGTCCAGTCTTGGGAATCGTGGTAATCATCAGGGTAGTTCCTGCAACAACAGCCTAATCTAAAAGTGTGTCATCTGATTGTCTTGTTGTTTCTTTTCACAAACTGAGCCCTCTGGCTTCAAATTACCAAATAGTGTGTGTTGTGCATGTAGTTTTCTTCCATCACAGGGCCCCAACCAGCTACCAGCGTTCAGCAGCTGTGACCATTTCTCCATCTGGGTACCTAGGGTTGTGACTGTTTATGAACCCTGAAGTGCATGCATAACTGATTGATAGAGCCTTTAAGCAAATTAACCAGATTGCACCCTCCTTTGTTCAAGCCCCTTAAATAAATCTCACCATGACAACCAGTATTATCACAAACAGCAACTGTGTGGTTAGCAGTGGAAAGTAAGATACATTTTGAAAAACTTAGTGAAAAAGTGCTGCATTACCTATAATATTTAGCAGACCAATAGTGTGGGAAAGTAATAAAAAACAAGCATTTGTCAATGCCAAATGTTTGCTTGCTTATATTAGCATTGGAAATGCAGGAGTTAGAGAGATGAAGAATAGGAATGGCAGTGAAGTATTGAACTTCACGCCAACCCACCTTCAACCTGCAGAGATAGACAGGCATTGGGGTGTGCATTTGGGTTGTCACCCTTAACATTCATGCCATTTCACTTCACCCTATCCGGCAGACACTGACGTGTTGAGGTATGTCTTGTGGTGTTCGGCTTTACAGTCACCCCACTCCCATAAGGACATACGCTGAAATGGGTGCAGTATAGGAGAATGGGGTGAACTCTGGGGCGAAGATTCCAAGGCACACCTCGATGCCTGTCACTGGCTGCAGGGTGGTGAGTGGGGTGGAATGGCATGAGCATTACAGTCGGCAATCAAAAGCACACCCCTGATGCCTGTCAGTCTGTACAGGTTCTTGACGTTATGGTTAGAAACCCTAATGCCCTGGGCGTTTGTTGGTATTGCACTACAAAGTTTCAACATGGCTATTTTGTGACCCCACCTCATGAAAGCATTTAGAACCTCTTCTCATGAACAGTGGCACTGTGATTTTGTCAACGTGTCCCGAACTTTGAGTTTCCACAGCGACCGTGTCATTGTGCACCAGATGTATGAAAACACAGATCGGGCAGGATGTGAAGAATGACATCTTTACCATTCATAGGGAGGTGTGAAGAGATGGCAATGTTGAAAATCTATAGTGAAAATATTAAAATGCTCAAACTTCCGACGTATGTGGAAACTGCGCAATGCATGCAGCGTAACATAGTCATTTAGTGGAATTATTTCACCAAATTTTCAACATAGGCATTTTGTGACCTCTGCTCATGAAGACTGTCACTATGATTTTCTTAATCTGTCCCAAACATTGATTTCCCACAGCAACGTGCTATTCTGTGCCAGATTGTAAATGCATATTTGGGGCATGATGTGAAAAATGACAGCTCTACTGTTCATAAGGAGGTCTGAGAAAATGCCAATGTAGAAAATCTGGGTAAATTACTACAAATTTGCGAGAGATTCACGAGGTGCATGGAAACTGCACAATGCAGCTTGTAACACAGGCATTTATGGACATTTGTTACCAAATTTTCAACATAGGCATTTTAGGATCTCCGTTCATGAACATAGTCACTGTGATTTTACATACAAACATAACCCTAGGTGGCGCTATCCCAAGGGCTACTACCCATGCCTGCTTGGCTAGTAGCAGGTTAAAGAGCCTGAGTTCTGAAATGGGTGCCTCCATCCAGAGGTCAGGGTTGGTAGTGGTGAAGCTAACCTGGGCACAGCAGGGACACTGTAATCCCCTCTTTCCTTACTAGTGGCCAGAACAATACACAATAATCCTTTCACAATACCCTGATACACACACAAGTACCATGTTTGCACTTACCACCAGGGCTTTCCTCTGGCCCAGCCCTGGGGACCCCTGTAAAATAAGGTTATACACACCAAATAACAGCAGTACAGTACTCTTGCACAAACTGGAACCACAGTCAGGGTAAATGCAAAAAGAGTTAGATCTGATTTATTTAAGGGCTTGAACAATTTTAACCGCACCCTTCTAGACATGCTGGGCACCCTCCACCCAAAAGACAAGCATAAATGGAGCCAGCAGATAGCACCTTGGTACACACATAAAATTGCATGAAAATGATGCTACTGGGTTCTCCCCTACTGCCTCATGTTCAGGAGAGAGGTCTGGCTGCCAATTGATGTCTGTTTTGGGGTCTCTCCAGATGGGGTCCGAGCGGAAACTACTTGCAATATGTACAAAAACTGAAAGCTCAATTGAGCCATGCCTATCAACTGGCCCAGACAATGGCCACCAAGAGAAATCTAGCCAACAAAGAGGCATGATAAAAAGTAAAGGCTCAAGAGCTTCGACCTGGAGACTGTGTGTTGTTCCACAATTTGGGACTGCATGGTAACACAAAAATTGCTGATCGGTGGCACTATCTTCCCATGTAGTAGTTGAAAAGTTGGATGATTTACTTGTGTACAAGGTGCACCAGAGAACATCTCCAAAGCTGTCAAGACCACGCACCATAACCACTTGCTACCTATCGGCCAAGTCATGATTGAGGCTGAACCCCAGAAATTGAGCCCCCTGGACGGCGACACATGCTGCTGCAAGAAAGAGACAGAGTTAACCTACCCCAGTGGTCACAGGTTTAAGGTTTCCTCCACAGCAGACAGGCCATGCTTTCCCTTCCTCCTTGGTCTCAAGAGCCTTCACTCATGAGACCCACGCTGACCTATCAAGGCTTCCTTTATCGATATCTAAGATGGCGGTGCCCTGTGTGTTTCTTCCACTCCACTAAAATTGCAGCGCAAGGCATGCGATCCTTAAAGGGCAATGGCGTTTTTCCAACAAAAATGTTTCAAATGTTTAAAAACTTAAAAATGTGTTCCTTTTAGCGATTTAAAACCTGTTGTAAGGGATAACAGGATGCTTTTTGGAGAGCAGAGCAAAGGAAGCAGACAATCTGTTCTTGAGCATTACTAACAAGATTCCATTGCTCATTAACACAGGTGCAGCAGTTCTTCTGGGCACAATCACCTTGCCTGGCTCCCAACTTAGAAGCTGAACCAAGTTTAGGTTCCATGCTTCTGGCACAGTATTTAAATAGTTTTTTTAAACAGTTCATTATGGTGCATACCATCTGTTACATCTCCTCCTCTATTCCATTGTGTGTTTCAGAGGAGACAAAATGACTTCAAGAAGGATTTGCAGGAAATGCCCCATATTATTTTAACCTCCGACCTGGGAGACCTATGTTCCCTATGCATGGTCAATGCAGACCCAAATATCTTCAATTCAAATTGGGTCCCCAGAAGAGGACATATTGCAGGACAGCGCTTCTACCTCTTCTCAGAGTGTGGTAGTTCAGCTTTTCAAAAACCTTTGGACAAAATGGACACATTGGAGCAGACAAATGGCCCCGGTCTCCTGAGAAACCCCTCCAACAAAAGCGTCAGAGGGTACTCCAATTCAATCCCAGAGGATGGGTCAGAGTCTCCATACTCAGGGGCGAGGACCCAGAGGAGGAGGCCAAAGAAGACAGGGCCACTAGGCTATGCCCTTCAACTCCATCCTGAGATCATCAGGGTAGTGTGAAAACACTCACAATTAATGAGCCAGTACAGGAACCAGAGAACGACTGGACCCTTTAGTGCAGGATAGAAAACAATCCACCACCTTCTTTCCCTTTTGCCCAGCCCTGGACAACATCCTGGCTAGGGAATAGGAGGCTCCAGACCCAATAAAGACCAGGAGAGGGGATCTTCAAGAAGAGATACCCACTAGCACAGGAGAAAGAGAAGACTTGGGCTACTGCCCCAAAAGTCAACTCCGAGGTCCTCGGCCCTGAGCAATAAGATGGTTTTACCATCCAATTTGCTTCGCATTAAGAGACCCCATGGACAGGAAAGTGGATGATATAGTCCGGAAAGTTCAAGACATGCTGACCATGAACATGAGAGCTTCCATGGCAGCCACGTATTCTCCAGAGTGGTACTCAGATGGCTGGAAGCAGCTTGATTAGACATTCAGAAACTAGCGCCCATGAGGCCACCATGGATTATGCTATCCAAGCAATTAAATACGTGGCAGATGCCACTATTGACACTTTAAAATGGCGTCAAAATCAGCAGCATCAGTAAACAGAGCCAGGAGATTAATTTGGCTCAAACTCTGGAACACGACCAAGAATCAAAGTCGAGGCTCATGAAGCTTCAATCTCAGGGGACAGGGTGTTCAGACCAGGTATTGAAGAATTTACCCGAAAGAAGGGAGAAGATAAGGACAACTAAGGGGGTAGAGCACTCTGCCTTCCTTTTGGAATAATAGATTTCATCCCTATTCACACAGAGGAAAGAAGGGCCCTAGGTACCAAGGCCAGGACAGGCGTGCATTCAGGTTCAAACTGAATTTCTTCAACCAAAACCACAATATCTTTCAAACTAGGACCACGGTAGCCATTTCAACCCCAAGCAAGGCTACAAAACCAACAGGCAAAACAGAGGTTTTCGACAATGAGAATCCACAGACCTAGGACAAGGCGGATGCAGTGGGCGGCAGACTACATCTCTTCTCCACAATCTGGGCGAAACAGTCAAGGACTGATGGGTAACAGAAATAGTCAAACAAGGCTCGCCATCAAGTTCAACTCTGTGCCAAGACAAGACAGATACATACAATCCCACATTATGAAAGACAAGATGACACCTGCACAAGTCAGAGCAATTCTACAACAACTGCTCAACAGCAAAGCCATCAAACCTGTTCCAAACCATGAAAGATACTCAGGCATCTACTCAATATTCTTTCTGGTGCCAAAAAAGACAAGGAACATCGCCTAATACTATATCTCAAATTAGTAAACAAATTTGTAAAATACCAAGATTCAAATGGAGACCCTACGGTCTACCATTGCAGCAATCCACAAGGGGACCTCTAACATCCATAGACCTGAGGGCGCATACCTCCACATCCCAATCAGACCATCCCATCACAGATTCTTCAGGTTCAACATCCTGGGTACCACTTCCAATATCAATGCCTACTCTTTGGTCTGGCATCAGCGCCCTGAAAATTCACCAAGGTCATGGCTCCACTAGCAGCCAAACTCCGAATGGAGGAGTCCATGGAATCCCTTACCTGGGCGACTGGCTAATTCAGGCAAGATAAGGAGGAATCCCAAGCAGCAACTCGGAGGCGCTGCAGTTACTCACCGATATTGATGGGTAGTCAACACCTCCAAAGCCACCTGACACCGACCACAACTATAGAACACTTGAGCGGTATTCAACACAGTCACTGGGACAGTCAAATCCTCGGAAACATGCATCAATGTGTTAGTGAACCAGTGCACGCACACACTGCACTGCAAAATGACGACTCTGTGGCACCTCATTCCAGTTGTTAGGTCTAATGGCAGCCTGCATAGACCACGCGACTGGTGGAAACACACAAGAGGCAATTACAATGTCCACTTCTTGACAAATGGAATTACAACTACAAAACTACAATCAAAGGGTGACCCTACCTACAGCAAGTACAAAGGTCACTGAGATGGTGGACAAACCCATACAATCTAAACCAGGGCAGTTAAATTAGAAAAAGGCCACCAGAATCTCGAAACAGATGCAAGCCTGCAAGGCTGGGGTGCTGTAATGGACAAGAGATCAGTCCAAGGAAGGTGGACAGAACCAGAAATGACATTGCCAATCAACATCCTGGAGACCAGAGCAATAGGACTGGAGCTACAGTACTTCAAACCACAAGTAATGAGGCAACACGTAAGGTGTGAACAGACAGCAGGGTAGCAATGTCCTACATAAACAAGCAAGGAGGAACAAAAAGCAGAGCCATGGCCAGGAGTCGGAAGTCCTCATGCTGTGAGCAGAAAGACACCTTCTCAGCATCACAGCGGTACACCTACCAGGTGTGCAAAACACCAGGACAGACTGGCTAAGCAGGCAAACCCTACAACAGGGAGAGTGGCAACTCAACCCAGCCATATTCAACAAACTACAAGGAAATGGGGCCCGTTCAAGTAGACCTCATGGCCCGAATGAATGCTCAGCTACCAAATATATATATATATATATCTAGGTACAAGGACAAAACGCGGTGGGAGTAGATGTTCTCTCGATCTCATGGAAATTCCAGATAGCATATGCATTCCTCCCAATACCCATGATACCTGCGATTCTACAGAAAATCAGGGACACGGGCACAACAGTGATTCTAATCACCCGGACTGGCCAAGATGAACATGGTATCGCTCATCAAAAGATGTTGATAGACAAGCCTATGAGACTTACCCCATACCAGACATTGCTCAAACAGGGGCCAATTTGGCACGAGGACCCACGACCACTGAGGCTGATGGCATGGCCACTGAGAGGGTCAGACTGCTAAACCTAGGGTGTCAACCAAAGTAGCAGATACACTACTACAGGCCAGAAGACACTCGACTAACAAAACATATAACAGACACTGCTGGACATTTGTTTATTCGTGTAACTCTAAACAACTTCAGGCTTCAAATTGCAATATTTTACATGTGTTAGAATTTCTGCAAGATGGTCTAGACAAGGGTTACGCGGCATCGTTAAGAGTTCAAAGCCGCCATAGGAGCAATATGGAAAAAACAGATGGACAGCTGCCTGGGGCACACCCATTGGTACAGTCCTTCCTAAGAGCAGCCGCCAACATCACCTACTCCCTAGGCCAGTTTCTGTCCATTGGCAGCTTAACTTAGTACTAGACGCCTTAACTGAGGATCCCTTCAACCTCTGGATTCAGCTCCCTACCTTTCTAACCATCAACACAGTCTTTCTGGTAGCAATATCCTCAGCTAGAAGAACAAGTGAGATACAGGCCCTATCATGCAGAGAACCCTTTCTCATGTTCTACTCAAATAGAGAGGTCCTAAGAACTATACTGTCTTTCGTCCCTAAGGTGGTGATGGCCTTTCACACAGGGCAAGAAATTACAGTCCCAACCATTTGCCCAATTGTATAGGACCCTAACAGGGTCACCCTCCTCTGTCTGGACCGGCTAGAGCCCATCGCATCTACTTGGACAAGACAGAATCTTTTGGCAGTCAGATAGACTATTAGTCCTTCACCAAGGACAAAGAGGCTTACCAGCTTCCAGGTCTCACGGTCACCAGATGGTTGCGAGATGCCATCTCCCAGGCTTATAAGGCTAGGGAGGCTGACCCATCACCCATCGTCAAGGCCCACTCCACTAGAGCAATAGCCACGTCCTGGGCAGAAGAGAAGCGTCAGTGTCAGTAAGGAAAATCTGCCAGGCAGCTACTTGGTCATCCTCCCATCGGTTACCAAGTACTACCGATTGGATACAGGGTTGACAGGCAATTCTGAATTTGGCCGAAAGTAATCCAAACAGCTTCGAGTCAGGTTCCTCCTCTCTCCCAAGTCATTTCCAATACTGCTGTATAATCACTCATGAGTGGAGAGTGGAGTGCTGAAGAAGGTGCGATTGATAATGGAAGTTTACTCACCTGGTAAAGGTGATTATAGCAGCACCTTCTTACAGCACTCCATAGCCCACTCAATGAGGAGGAACACAAGTAATAAACCATGAATAAGAGTCTGAAAGAAATGCACTGGTACATTCCTTAATGATGATGTTAAACAGTATGCTGATTACAAGGTTGTACATTATGCAAAGAAGTGTAGGCAGTAACAACTTCATTACTGCACATTATGAGCCACAAAATAATATAGAGTAAAGGATGAACAGTTTACACAACTTCACAATGTGTGGTATGTTTTTCTATCAGGTGGCCCTCCTCAGGGAGACCACCGGGCAGCTTTACTGTTAATTCATATTTTCAGAAGGTTCCAAAAGCTCGGAAGATCTCGTACTGAGGAGTCTGGGAACTACAGGGAGGAGACGAAAGCAGGGAAGAGAGGGATCGAGTTTCGATCCTGAAAAATTCTTTTGTGCATCAGCCTGAGAGGAGAGCTGGAGATTACCCATGAATGGAGACTGGGAGTGCTGTAAGAAGGTGCTCCTATAATCACCTTTACCAGGTGAGTAAACTTCCATTTTGGTCTCATGAAGTTACACTGCCCAGCTGTTTGTAACTGTAACCTCTTTCTTTCACTTCCTGGGGCATATTACAGTAACTGACTATTGCAGAGCAAAGGTAGGGGTTTGTTAATATTTAATAGAAATAAAAAAATTATATCAGTGCAGATGCCTTCTATTCAGGTCTGTAACTTTTTAGAACCAAGGCATTTACATTTTGTGTGCATGATTTCTTTATTTTATTAAAGAGGGCTTTATGGAGTATAAGCTGTTGACCCTTGTCCCAGCTCTGCAGTGCTGTGTCTCAGCTCTGCATGCTCTAGGAATGAGCAGTTTGCAGCTGGTATCATTGCTGGACAGTTTTATTACATTTCAAGCTGACTTGGAGAGGTGAATTGTGTGTCTAATTCTAACATTTTTAAAGCAGCATCAAATCCCTAGTAACATTTGGCTGTACAGTATTAAGTCTGTTTACTGTTGCCCTCCTATTCTATGGGGGTGTATGGAAATAAATACAGTTTTATACACTTAGCAAAAGACAAAAACAAAAGAGAAAAAAGAATGGTTTGGAGACATACCTCCAACTGTACTGTTTTGGCTGGTACAATACAGACTTTCTTACAGTGGTACTGGATCCTGACTAGTGGTGGGTGTGTATACATTTTGACCACCATAAGATTTAATTTGTCTGTGAGCATGCATTCTCACTTGCGGTCCTAGTTCCCTGCCACCTGGCCCTCTAGTACACACTGCTAGCTGCGGATGTCTCATGTGCGGGCCCATGTTTGGACATTTGAGTGGGGCAGCACGAACAGCAATGTGGGTGATCACTCTGGGACTGGAGCCTCTGTTTTTAGTTTTTTGGCACCAGTAGTAAATTTGTGGCAGTCGAGATCGGCGAGGAGGAGCAGGTCAGGGTCCGGTCAATGAACGATGATGACATCATGGGAGAGGAGGTGGTGGTTGCTGCAGCCAAGAAGAAGGACAGCTGTATTAATTGAGATACCTGGCAGGTTGAGGTTGTGGCCCTATGTGCACTGCAGCCTGTGAATGGGATCCCAGTTTGGTAAGGCATTTGCAATTTAAATCCAGTCTGAATATGTGGCACTTTACTTACCGAGATTCAGGTAACCTTTGATGGAATGGAGTGGGTTTTAAAGGGGGAGGGGGCACACAACCCCATCAGACACTCCTCTCCCCAGTGTATTTATTTTCATCCATCAAATGTTGGAAGGTCTGAGGAGAGACGCTCCAAAGAAGGTATTTGCCCTAGTTGGCTTCATTGGAGCACACACACCCCATATGGGCAACCATTCAGCAATGTTCACTCTTAACCTGCCAACCACACTGAGCTGGTGAAACCATAGTGCTGTAGAGCTGTCTCATGCTCTGGGAGGGACAGAGATTTCTCCCACTGCAGCAGCAACTCCATTAGGGTTGACTGGCCAGACCTTTCAACATTGGGTTCCCCCTACACAGGCTTAGGCATTGCAGCATCTGTGTACTCACATCTAGAGGAGGAGGGACAGGAGTATTTTTTGGGGGGCAGGCCGCCAATGGCGGCAAACCAGCCCTAACCTGCTTCGCTGGTAGCCCTTCATGTCCACCGTAGACAACATTCTTGTGGACCCAGTTCAGGCCAACCCCACACCCAGCAAGTTGAACCACACTGTAGGGGGTCAAGTTTCAGGGATGTCATCAGAATACCTAGTCTCAAGCCAGCCCAGTGGCATTGAGGGCTGAGGGCTGGACGCTTTGCCTCTCCACCACGCCAGTGATGTGTGTTTGGGAACAAACATGGGGCACAGGGGTCAGCTATGTGGGGAAGGTCTGGCAGTGGATTGAGCAGCTGCTAGGCAGCTCTCCTCTCTGGGATAGGGGTGGTAGGCCTCTCCGGCTCATGGCTGCCACCAAGTAGAGGTTTGGTGGTAGTGTCGCTGTGGGGGGGCTGGGTGCTAGATGTTAGGTGGGCTGGGCAGATCAGGGATGTCTCTGGTGCCAATGTGCATGCATGTCTCTATGTGCATGCACATCTGTGAATGGCGGAGCTCTGGGGTTTATGGGGAAGAAAATGTGGCAAATCCCCCAGTGGCATGATGAGAACCAACCTTGCAGGCTCCACACTGTGGCTGGGCGCATGCTGCAAGACTTGTGGCAGAAGGTAAGTCCCAGAGGAGCTGGGTGATGGGGTTTGGGTTGATAGGAAAGGAGCCACCTAGGAGTAGGAGCATAAACCTTAAATAAAAAAAAAGAGAATACCTAGTCTCTGCAGTAGCTGTTGTGAGCTTGATCAGTGGCATGGGAAGAGTAATGGTTGCAGCAGTGGCTGCCTCAGTGGAACAATACCCAGTTCAGAGGTAGGAGAATGAATATAAAAGAAAAGAGAGGAATAGATGCCAAGAAATGAACACTTGGTGGCCACGGATTGGTATATTCTGAATTACTATACATTCTTATTCCGTTGGTAGCATGGTTGCTGGTGAAAATCAGGATGTACCCAAAATTAAATGTCCTCTCTTCCTAAACTGAATACCACTAGTGTAAAGGTCCCATTCTAATAGTAACATTCAGTAAGGGAGCATTCCTGTACAGGCATTTTCTACAGCATGTGGATTACAGCCAGGACATTAATTGTTCCAGATTTGGGGTGTATCTGGTTTTGAGTTAATTCCAGTTTTAATCCAAAAACCAGTACACATCTGAGGCCCAATGTCAAACGTTTTCCTTGTGCAGATGCTGGTTTGTGCACACAAACTGGGCTTTGAGCAGATTTCCTATGTTCAAAAGCCTAATTTGCATATGCCAACAGATTCTGCATGAGCAAACTGTGGAGGGGATGCAATGCAAATGTATGTGAGGGACCTGAATACTAGTGTCCATTGGACCCTATCCTCCGTATCTCCTCCAAGTCTCCCTCTGTTACACTTTTACCACTATCTCTCTGGTCTGCTTAGCTGACTCCACACTTTTTCTTTCTTACTTACCCTTTTTCCCTTTATCTTCTCTCCTCCACTTCATTTGTTTACACTCTCACCACCTTCCCCTGTTCTGCTCAGCCGAGTCCCTCACCTCTTTCTCTCATTTTCCCCTTTTATCACTCTTCTTTTTCCTTTCACCCTGCACTGCCCCTAGTATCCCGCCATACCGCCCCCTGTTATCCCTTCCTTGTCCCACTCCATTACCTTCTCATCCTCACCTTCCTCTTTTTCTGTCCTTCTGTCTGGGCCCCCAGGCTACTTTGCACTTATTTTATGTCTTTGTTTTAAGATGTTGGCTGTCTGTTTCTCTTTAGTCTGCTACTTGCAGATGGTATTGCTTTATAAACGCTTGTCACTGTTATCTAATTAGCACACATTTTTGTATCCAATGTTACCCCTCTTGATTTATGTATGTATTTCACCTTGATGTTAACTGTGCTTGTTCCTGTTAAATGTTGTCAGGAGCTCCTTGTGAATGAGCCTGTTCAATAGAGTTAGTCCTACAATAATCCTGAACTTGAACAACAGGTTTGCAGCTGATACCTGTAGCAGCATCTCCATCTCCCAGGAACCACCCCACCCCAGCCAATGACTGCTGGTCCCTGTTTCAGCATCTGCAACCAGCCTCTGCAATGGAGTGAGGACCAGTGGCTGGTCTGGTGTCACACCGTGGAGTATTCAGTTACCAGTCACAAGAAATCTACCCCATGTACCACAGGTCGTAGTCCAGGTCCCTGGTGTCAAGAGCCCCCCAGCGTGGCACCAAACATCCAGCTCCTCTCCCCACCAGATCCTCCCACACCCAGCTGTCCCATGTCCCACACACCAGCCTCCCTAGTAATGTCTTGTCTGTCTGCAGTGTCCACCCAGACTAGCCCTGGGACCCCAGATTTGTCTCTTCCACCTAAGGCCCAATTTTCTTCCACACAGACCATCCCTGAGACCCTTTGACTAGCATTCCCTAACTTTACCTCCCTCTCTGTCTATCCTGACCAGCAACTGGAACCCAGACCAGCCGCTCCACCTAATTCTCCCTGTACCCACCCTGAACCAGCCCTGGGACTGCTGGGCTTGCCTGCCTCACCGATGTCGCCATGGTAACCCCAAAGGGACCAGTCTTGGGATGACTGGAATGGCCTGCCATGTCTGTGTTTCCATTGTACACACACTTGGACCAGCCCTGGGAGCTCTGGATCTGCCTCCACCGCCTACATTCTCTATGTCCCTCAATCTGGATCATCATTGGGATCCAAGGACTAGCTTTTCTAGCAACCTTCCCTTTTGCCCACCTAGACTATCCCTGGGAAACCATACTGGCTGTCCCTACCTATGTCACCATGTTCCTTCACCCACATAATCTGTTGGACCACCAGACTAGTCTTTCACATCTATGACTTCCCTGCCTGCCCACCCAGTCCTGCCCTGGGACCCCTGGACCTGCTTTTCCCACCAATGTCCCCACGTCCCACCACCTAGACTAGCCCCTATGACCACTATATGGATCGTCTCAATAAATTTCTCTTGTCTTCCCACCCAGAATAGTTACATGTTCAAGGTTTAATGCCACCAAGTCTGTTTATGGGTCTGAAAGCCACATTGCTAAACCCCAGCCCTTCGCATCTGAAAATGTTATGCATCATTAAGGGCTGGAGTTACAGAGCTGATACCATGAATTTGTTTAGAAGACTTAAAGAAACAAGTGCAAAATCACACTACTGAAACAATAATAAAACATCAAACTACAAGTGCAGGTACATGTGGCTATTTATAAAATACAAAAGTGCTCCCCACATACCAATATATGCAAAAAGCAATACATCCCAGATCAATTGCAAGTTCTATAGTGAATAACAAAGGAGGCGGAAGGGGAAGGCGAGTTTGTCTGTGCACAGTGAGCCATTTGATGGCACCATTACTTGTAAGCTATAGGGTTGCTGTTAATCACTGTGACTGGGCCATACTGTATATGGTATGTGTTCATTGAGAGCTCAGTCAGTAGCCAGTTGTGTTGGTGAGAGGGGGCTGTGCTGCTTGCCAGCTGGGGGAGAACAAGGTGGTGGGTCACACATTTACCAGATGAGGGTGGGGAGTGGGGACCATTAGACTACCAGGGATTCTGATTTTTACAACAGGGTCAACCTTTGGACAAGGGGAGGGGAAGGACCACTAGACTACCAGGGATAGTTTGATATTACAGCTGGGATGGGGATCAGGCAGCAGGAGGGGGGTGGGTGCGCTGCACTATGGGGATCCTTGTGTTTTTATCACAGGCATGGCTGTCAGACAATGGGGATGGGGAGGCGCACTGGACTAACAACAATCTCTTTTGTCACCATGGGGATGGCAATCAGACAGCGGGAGGGAGAGGGAGCATTGGACTAATGGGGATCTGACAACACTTCCCCAAAACTGCTAACAACATACACCTGTTCATATCCTTAAAGGCACAGCACACTGAATAGGGGTAGAGACACCTCAGCTTGCACACACTAAAACAAGAACTAAAAAAAAAGAAAAGCATCTGTAACAGGAAGGACACAGACATGTGGGGAGTGGTGCAATGCACTGGCTGTGGAGCAGCAGTCTTCCGGGAGACATTCTGGAGACTGAGTTGCTGCCTATTTGCAGGCACCTCTCCGTCTGAGGAGGAGGTTGTTCGTTCCATGCTGACCTGGCTAGAATTGGAAACTTGTCTCACTCCAGGAACCACCCAGGCCACCACCACAACCCTCAGAGGTTGCCAAGAAAGAGAAGTGGTTGGACCACGGTGGCTTAGGGAGGTGAAGGTGGTGGAACAGAGGCACATCCCTCCAGTTGTGCCTTCCACAATTCACTCAGTACTCTGGCAGAGCATGGTTCCTCTATGGAGGCACCTGTAGTGGAGACCAAGGAGGATGCTGGGAACCCCACAATGGAGACACACAGGGAGGTTGGCACAGGACCCCACAGGAAAGGAAATAACTCCTGGTAGGAGACTCAATTGTTAGGGGGTAGAACTGGGGAGGGAGGGAAAGGAGGCAAGGTGCCTGCCCAGCACCATGGCTTAGAGGAACAGGAAACGAATCCTCAGGATCGTGGTAAAAGCTGCAAGGAGGAGGAGTGAGATGGATGTCATTATCCACCTAGGGACAAATGACCTGGCTGAGAATGGGATCAGAGCAGTGCAATTGGAGTTGTGGAGTTGGGAGGGCCTTAGACAAGTAGCACACAGTAGCTTTCTCGGAAGTGCTACCTGTCTATGGCATGGATGAGGCAAGGTACTCGCACCATGGGATTCAATGACTGGTTGAAAAACTGGTGCAGAGCTCAAGATTGGCTTCACTGGGGACTGGGGCTCTACCTGGAGGGATGCAGGCCTATACAGGTGCGATGGTCTGCATTTGTATAGTGGGGATCCAGGATCCTGGGGATAGGTTTAAATGCTTCATTGGCAAGCATTTAAACTAGACAAGGGAGAGGCACTGAAAGGAGAAGGAAATCCTACCCCCAAAAAAAAACTCATGGTAGTTAGTGAGGTAAACACCAAGATAGAGCAGTCTATAGGAGAAGGGCAGGGGTATATGGAGAAAAAGACAAAGGCAGTAAGGACAGGGATGGGGCAAAAGAAATAAAGACATAAGAAAATGGAGGGTAATGAATACCAATGCCCGTAGTCTAGGTAAAAGATTCACAAAATGGTGGCCTTGATGGAAGAGGGATGCCTGGATATTGTGGCAGTCACAGAAACATGGTACACAGAGAACCATGACTGGGATGTCAACATACCAGGGTACACAATCTACAGGAGGGACAGGAGGGAAGAGGAGGAGAAGGAGGAGGAGTAGCTCTCTATGTAGGGAAGGGATCAAAGCAACAAAACTAAAGGGTAAACAGGGAGGAGAGGAGGCACTGTGGGTCACCTGGAGACTGGAAATAGCACCACAATCCACACAGGGATTGTATACAGACCCCGTCTCAGGGGAGGAAATGGACAAGGAAATGATAGAAGGCATCCTTGCGATGGCAGAGAAAGGTGAGATATTGCTGATGGGGAACCTGAATATGCCAGATATTAACTAGAGCACCTTTGCTGCAGCCATATCCAAGAGGAGGGCCATTCTCATTGCCCTACAGGGGCATGCCTCAGACAACTAGTTTTGGAACCCACTCGGGAGGGAGCAATCTTAGACCTGGTACTCTCAAATGGGGACACAGAGAAGATCTCTAATCTTGAAGTGGGAAGCCATCTGGAAACAAGTGACCACCAAACAGCGTGGTTCACGATAAATTTAGCTATAGAGTCAAGCCATACAACAGTGAAGATACTGGACTTCAGGAGGGCTGATTTTGCCAAAATGGGAGAGTGCCTTAGAAAAGCACTAGCAAGCAGGCAAGAAGGTGGGGTGGAGCAACAATGGGAAACATCAAAACTGCCATCACAGAGGCAACAAGCCTTTGTGTAAAGCAAATAAACAAATCAAAATGAAAGAAAAAAACACTATGGTTCTCAAAAGAAGTGGCGGGGAAGGTAAGGAGAAAAGATAGCATTCAGGAAGTATAAGGAAACACAGAAGGATCAGGACAAAGAACTGTACCAGTTAAAGCAGAAGGAAGTGGGAAGGCAGTCAGAATAGCAAAGGCCCAAACCGAGGAAAAGATAGCAGACTCAGTTAAGAAGGGATAAAACCTTTATAGGTACATTAGGAGAAAAGAAAGACTAAGGCAGGGATACTGAGGCTGAATAAAGAGGAAGGTGGTTGGGGAGAGAGCAACAGTAAAAAGCAAGGGATACTGAGCGAATACTTCTTCTCAGTATTCACAATGGAAAAGCAGGGGAGATACCTAATCCAGTCAATAGAAGCACTCTGGAGGGGTTGGTATTAGTCTTTTCACAGAAAAAGGGTTCTGAAAACTCTTAAAACTGAAGGTGGATAAAGCAATGGGGCCTGATGGGATTCACCCCAGATTTCTAAAAGAACTAAGGAAGAACTAGTAACACCACTGACTACCCTGTTTAATAAATCATGGGAGGTGGTGGGTAACGGAGGACTGGAGGAGGTGGATGTGATTCCTTCAAAAAGTGGGAGTAAGACAGAGGTAGGAAACTATAGACCTGTCAGTTTGACCTCAGTGGCAGGGAAATGATGGAATCACTTCTGAAGGAAAGAACTGTTGAGTACCTAGAGACCAGTGGGGCACAGGACTCAAGCAGCATGGATTCACAGCAGGAAGGTCATGTCAGACAAATCTAATTGATTTCTTTGACTGGGTGACCAGAGTAGTAAACCAGGGAGGGGCTGTGGGCATGGCCTACCTAGACTTTAACATTTGACACAGTCCCGCACAAAAGATTAATAAACAAATTAGCCAGCCTGGGAGTGGGTCCCACGGTGGTAGCCTGGGTAATACACTGGCTGGACAACAGGACACAGCTGGTAATAGTGAATGGGTCCACAGTGAAGAAAGGGGGTTACTAGTGGGGTACGCAGGTTCAGTACTGAAGCTGGTCCTTTTAATGTCTTTATAAGTGACATTGCAGAGGGACTGGAAGGGAAAGTATGTCTCTTTGCAGATGACACAAAGATCTGCAACAGGGTTGATACGCAAGGTGGGGTGGAAAGGATGAAGAGGGACTTGGCAAGGTTGGAGGAATAGTCAAATGTATGGCAGCTTAGATTCAGTGCAAAGAAGTGCAAAGTAATGCACCTGTGAAACAAAAACCCAGGGGAAGAGTACACAGTGGGGGTGAGATACGACAACAACAAAAATGAAAAGAGACCGGGGGTAGTCCTATCAGATGACCTAAAGGTGGGCCAGCAATGTGAGAAGGCAGTAAGGAGGGCTGGGGGATACTGGGATGCATAGGGAGAGGCATCACCAGTAGAAAACAGGAAGTTGTTGGCCCTCAGTACAGACAGTTGGTAAGACCACATCTGAGTACTGTGTATAGTTCTGGAGACCCCATTCTGCAAAGACATAGACAGGGTGGAGGCTGTCCCAAGGAGGGCAACAAATGGTGCAGGGTCAGCACCAGAAGACATATGAAGAAAGATTAAAGGAGCCTAAGATGTATAGCCTCGAGGAAAGGAGGGAGGGGGGACATGATAGAAACTTTCAAATACCTCAAGGAATCAACAAAGTCCAAGAGGTAGCATCTTTCAGAAAAGAGATGCAAGAACAAGGAGGCACAATCTGAAGATGGGGGTGGCTCAGAGGTAATGTTAGAAAGTATTTCTTCTGAGAGCACTGTAGATGCATGGAATGGCCTCCCTGAAAGTAAGTGAGTCAAAAACAGTGGGGAATTCAAGAATGCATGGGACAGACATAAGCAATTCTATTGGGGAGTAGGAGGAAGTAGGCTTGTTGGTTAACTAGGATCTGCAGCTTATCCATCAGGTAGGAAATGGGAAGACTAGGTAGCTAAGCGGTCCTATCTGCCATCAAATTCTATGTTTATCTCTCTTTTGTCACCATGCAGATGGTGATTGGAGACCAGGGAGGGAGAAACAGCGATCAGATACTGAATAAGGGAGGGACAGTACACTATGGAAAAGATCACAATTATTAATACAGGGTCAGCAGTCAGAGACCAGGAGTGGGAGGGACAGTACACTATGGAAAAGATCACAATTATTAATACAGGGTCAGCAGTCAGAGACCAGGGAGTGGGAGGGACAGTACACTATGGAAAGATCACTATTATTAATACAGGGTCAGCAGTCAGAGTCCAGGGAGTGGGAGGGACAGTACACTATGGAAAAGATCACTATTATTGATACAGGGTCAGCAGTCAGAGTCCAGGGAGTGGGAGGACAGTACACTATGGAAAAGATCACAATTATTAATACAGGGTCAGCAGTCAGAGTCCAGGGAGTGGGAGGGACAGTACACTATGGAAAGATCACAATTATTAATACAGGGTCAGCAGTCAGAGTCCAGGAGTGGGAGGGACAGTACACTATGGAAAAGATCACTATTATTAATACAGGATCGGCAATCAGAGACCAGGAAGGACCACTACACTATAGAAAAATCACTATTATTAATACAGAGTTACCAATCGGGAAGAGAGAGGACACTGCACTATGGAAAAGATCACTATTGTTAATGAGAGTAGTCAATCGGGACGGGTAGGGGAGGATACTACACTATGGAAAAGATCACTATTATTAATACAGGGTCAGCAACCAGAGACTGGGGAAGAGAGGGACACTACACTATGGAAAAATATTCAATTTCTTCACTGGGACAGTGATAGTAGGGTGACAGTACACCATGGGAACTGTGGCTGTGGAGCTTGGGCAGGTGGGGGCTGAACTAAGCCACCCACAGGCCATGCAAATGGTCTCATAATAGGCATGCTAATGGGCACTAGTGTCTTGCATGCCCAATGGCACATTTGCATGTCTCCTGAGATTAAAGATCATTAAAATAAGGAAAATATACAATGAAAATAAGCTTGTTTTCTTTGATGAGATAAAACAAGATACTTTGTCTTGATATAAGCCTTGATATAACATGGATTCTCAGCAGGAAGGTCATGTCAAATGAATCTGATAACTTTTTGATTGGGTGACTAGGGAAGTAATTCAGGGAGGGCAGTAGGCGTTACCTACCTAGATTTCAGCAAAGCCTGACATCAATCACAAAGAAGGTTGGTTACAAGATGGGTAGTCTGCGCATGGGGAACAAGGAGGTGAACTGGGTTAGAAACTGGTTAACAGACAGGAGACAGAGGATGATGGTAAATGGGGAACAATCTGGGGACAGGGGTGACCAGTGGTGTACATATGCAGGGATCAGTACTAGGACCAGTCCTGTTCAATGTCTTCATTAGTGAGATTGCAGAAAGGCTAGAAGAAAAGGTCTGCTTGTTTGCAGGTGACACCAAGATTTACAACAGGATGGATACTCCAGAAGGGGTGCAGAAAATGAAGAGGAACCTAGAGAAGCTTATTAGATGTTCAGAGATGTGGCAACTGAGGTTCAATGCAGAAAAGTGCAAAAAGTGCACCTGGGTAGAGGGAACCCTGGGAAGAGCTACAGGTTGGGGGGCTGACTGTCACCAAGAGAAGGGGCCTAGGGTTATCATCTCTGAAGCCCTTCAGGTGTCGAACCAGTGTGCAAGGCAGCAGGAGGGCCAGTGGCATACTGGGGTGCACAGGCAGGGTATCACTAGCGGGAGGTGGTGATGCCATTGTATAAACATTTGTAAGGCCTCACCTGAAGTACTACAGGCACTTCTGGAGGTCACACCCAAAGGACTTAAATGTGAAGCCTATCCAGAAGGGCAACAAAGATGGTGCAGGGCTTGCACCACAAAACATAGGAGAGACTAAGGGACCTCAATATGTACTCACTGAAGGAGAAGGGAGGAGACAAGATTGAAACTTTCAAGTACCTCAAGGGTATAAACAAGGTGCAAGTGATGGATCTTTTCCAATTTAGAAAAGTACTAGAACAAGGGCATGATATGAAATTGGGGGGTAGGTTAAGAGGTAATGTGAGGAAGCTTTTCTACACATAAAGGGTAGTTGACACTTGGAATAGTTTGTCACAGGAGGTAGTCGTGGCAAGCACAATGGAGGGGTTTATGCATGCCTAGGACAGGGACAAATGAAGCTTGAGAGGGAGGAGGGAGGGAGTGATTAAAAGCCATTGATCGCATAGGGTCAATGGCAACACAAGAGGTATAGGGCCTACGGGCAGACTGGATGGGCGTAGCAGTCCTTATCTGGTGACAATTTCTATGTTTTATGTAAGCCGTTTTTCTTAATTAATAAGAAAAACTCTAGAAATAATCTTGGGGTTAAACATGTAAGATTTCTGGTTAGTGAAATAAGATGATTTAGCTTTACAAGATATAATTTTTGCAGTGTAAGGACTGGTGTCTTCTGCTTTCTTTTTTTTCTTTCTATATAATTTTTTTTTTTTTTTTTATGTACCTTATTTCTCCCTTTCCTGGGGTCATGGCGTACACATGCATCGTGCGTGTGGAGACAAGTGCACATGCCAGGATCAGGTGACCCCTTCCACCCTACTCCCAGACTTCGCGTTGCAACTTCTGCAACCTGTGCACCCATCGAACCTCCACCCTATGGGTGCAGGACAACGGAGGAGCGGGCGTCCACCCCTGGAGGAGAAATCTCGCTCCAGACTCCCCAAGCCAGCTCTCCGGCGACCAGCCGAGGTAGTTCCCAAACCTGGGTTGCCAGTGTGGTGTAGGTGTAGTGTCCAGCGCCACGGGCGGCTGTGTCTTCTGCTTTCTAAAAGCACTTTAAGCATACTAGTCAGTAGTAATACTATGATCCACAGACTCCATGTGCTCTGCCCTGCTCTACAACCTACTCTTATTTGATACAGAATCCCTTAGTTCTCCAAGAGTCATACAGGAGATGTACAACTTAATCAAAACCTTGGGTGCAGGCTCCACCAGACACAAAAAGGGTTTGGTGGTGCCTGCCCCAGGGCTCTGCATAGATCAGATACTTGCTGAGTGACTTGGGGTAACCGATGACTTCTGTGTCAAACAGTGGCAGGTCATGAAGTGGAGAAAATGTACAGAGTCTGGGGAACACTACCTAACTGTCGCTCATAAGGTTAAATTTATCTTAGTAATGCATTACAGTACTGAGTGTAATGAGCTTGAGAGTGATACCACAGTGCTACCACAGGAGTCCAGGGTTGCTCTGAGAGGTGTCAAATACTGAAATGTCAAAATAACATACTACCATGGTGTTACCATTGTGCCATTGTTTGGGGAACTGACAAAAATCTGAAAATTATGTGATACCATTGTGTAACCAGTGTGTGTGTGTGTGTGTGTGTGTGTGTGAGAGAGAGAAAGCAAAAATGCCATAGGATACCATTGTGACACTGCACTACCAGTGTACCAAAGAAAATCAATATGTTGCCTACCACTGTGATACCAGAGTACCACTGGGTAGTACCATTGTGGATTTTTCTGCTTACCACAGTATTGTCATTGTTATACCACTGTATTGCCATTGTGATGAATTCGGTAAGGGTGAGGAACAGTGATGGTCACTATGGTTTGAAATCATGTGAGAAGCAGAACCAAACCACACACAGACACGTATCCTGGATTTTATTAGGGCAGATTTTGGGAAAATGGGGACATGTTTGAAAGAGGCACTTTAAGAATGGGGAGGAATCGGGGTTGAGAAACAGTGGGTAATATTTAAAACAGGGTTACAAGAGCAACACAATTATGCATTAAGCAGGTTAGCAAGGTGAAAAGGAAGAGAAGGCCATTAGGGTTTCCAAGGAGGTAGCAGAGAAAGTGAAAGCCAAAAAAGATTGCATTCAGGCAATACAAAAGATGCAGGCAGAAAGGGATGGGAGTAGTACCAAGAGAAGCAAAGGGAGGCAGGAGGCCAGTAAAGGAAGCCAAAGCTCAGACAGAAGAGTGCATCATAAAATCAGTGGGTAGAGGGACAAAACCTTTACAGGTACATAAGTGAAAAAAGAAGGGTGAAGGAGGATAGTGAGACAGAGGGGAGGACGGGGGCAGTGTGGAGGATGACAATAGTAAAGCTAACATTCTGAACAGATATTTCTGCTCAGTCTTTACTGAGAAAGGCGAGGTAACGGCCTGGAAGGGAGTACAAGGGATGGGAAGGGCATGGAATGGACACAAGTCCCTTATATGGGAAAGGGTCCTAAAAGAATTGGAAGGAAAAAGAGTCGATAAAGCAATGGGGCCAGATGGGGTGCACCCAAGGTCCTAAAGGAACTAAGAGAGGTGGTGGCTGAACCTCTGGTAAACTTGTTTCACCAATCACTGGAAGCAGGGAGGTATACAAAGACTGGATGACAGCAGATGTTGTTCCCTTATACAAAGAGGGAACAAAGAGAGTGGAGAACTACAGACCGTCAGTCTGACATCAGTAGTGGGGAAGATCATGGAAGCACTACTGATGGAGAGATTGGTGGAACATCTGGTTGTCAGTGGACTACAGGACCCAAGGCAGCATGGTTTCACCGGGAGGTCATGCCAGACCAACCTCATTGAATTTTTCAACTGGGTGACAACGGAGGTGGATCAAGGGAGGGCAGTGGGCGTGGCCTATCTGGACCTCAGCAGGCCTTTGACACTGTGCCACACAAAAGGCTGTTAAACAAACTGGGGAATATGGGAGTGAGCAGGACCATAGTGCCATGGGTGGAGTAATTGGCTGGGTGGCAGGACACAGAGAGTGGTGGTAAATGTCTGTCACTCCACAGAGAAAGTGACCAGTGGGATGCCACAGGGATCAATGCTGGGACCTATTCAGCATCTTCATTAGTGACATGCAGGACCTAGAAGGCAGAATTTCCCTGTTCACTGACAACACTAAGCTATGTAACAGAGTGGACACGCCTAAAGGGTGTAAACTGAATGAGGAGGGAGCTGCAGAACCTTGAAGAATGGTCAAGAGGTTGGCAGTTGAAATGTAACTCAAAAATGTGCAAAATAATGCATATGGGGCACAAAACCCTGGAACAACATATCAGTTGGGGGTGAGGCTATATCATGCACAAGCAGGAAAGGGACCTTTGGTTATTATCTCTGACTGATGACCTCAAGGTAGGAAAACAGTGCAACAAGGTGGCAGGTAAAGCAAATAGGATGCTGGGATGCATAGGCAGGGGCATCACCAACTGGAAAAAGGAGGTCATAATTCCACTATACAAGACACTAGTGAGACCTTACCTGGAGCACAGTGTCTAGTTCTGAGACCTTATCTATGTAAGATATAGACAGGGTGGAGAAGGTTCAGAGGAAGGCAACAACAATGGTACAGGGATTGCATCACAACTCCCTGAGGACAGGCTGAAAGACTTGAATATGTACTTCCTGGAGGAGAGAAGGAGAGAGAGGATATGATAGAAGTACCTTATGGGGAGGAACAGGGTTCAGGAAAACACTGTTTTCCAGTGAAAAAGATGTTCTGGGACTAGAGGCATGGGATGAAGTTTGAGGGAGGGCAATTCAGAGGAAATGTGAGGAAGAATTTCTTCACAGAAAGGGTGGTGGACAAGTGGAACACCCTGCCTGAGGATGTGAGGGGCTGAAAAATCAAGGGATTTAAGAATGTATGGGATAGACATAAGTGAATCCTGGATGTCAGGGTAAGGGGCAACAGACTTCTAGAAAAACTTAAAGTGATCTTACGAGCTCAAATAGGGGACTCAGTGGGCCATAGGCCCTTATCTGCAAACAGTATCTATGTAGGTGACAAACATATCAGAGGCCATGCAGGAGCTGGTAGCGCCCAACAGCAGCAACAGCCCTACCACTGGCAGCAGCAGGGGTCCCATGAATGTGCCTGAAGCGCAGACTTCCTGTTGACCCCATGGGTTTTCTCCCCTGTTTGTGGACAGTTTTCCCATTATTTATTCCTACCCTCTGATCTATTTCATGTTAACGTTTTTGGTTATGTTTTCATGGCCCGTTGCCAGTTTTTGCATTGAAGTGTATTTCTGATACTGAAATAGTTGTGTTGTGTGTCTGTTATTGATGCCCTCCTTGCCCATGCTCTGCAACCCCCAGTGTGCAGCTCCATCCCTGGTGCTCCAGTCAGGGCTGCACTAATGTGTGCCCCCTTTGTGGTCCATGCTGTCCTTAGTGCTATACTCAGGCTGCACTGCTGCAGTGCTGTGCACTTGCCTGTCATTTGCGTATGAGCAATCTGCCCTATATTCTGGGGATTTAGCACCAGCGCTATGCCTCTGAATATAGTAGGCTAAGGAACCAGCGTAAGTGCAAGTGGCAGTGCAGCACAACTGGCAGTGCAGCGCAACCATTGCCTTTGTACACATTTTTGAATATCTGTCTCCAGATGTTTGCAGTTCACGTTTGTGTCGTAAGCTCAATTACTGTGCAATACTAATAAAGATTCTTTGCATGCATTGTTAGTGGCTATCCCCATGTACCTTGTAGGACCTGGTCCGCCATTTATGTATTGTTATGTTATTGCCTGCATTGTATATTTGGTGTAACCAAGCACCCAGGACCTCCTTGTGAATGAGCTTGCTCAATGGAGCTTTCCTGCAATAAACTTGAACTTGAACTATCCTGCATTTGCTGTTGAGTTTAAATCCTGGCAAAGCCTGCATTTGTATCTATAAATCTCCATTTCCAGCACAGCATTTTCAGGCAAAAGATCAAAGTGTGGGAGGTCTAAATTTCTTGTTTTAGAACTCGATCTAATTTGCCATTGATCAAGTGCCAACCAAACAAATTGTATCACTATTCTGAGTTTTGCATTGGCAAATATATTATGATCTTGCCCATATTTGTGCTCTATTTAATAAATAAGTACACAAAATGTAGCCAGTATCACTGTAATTAGAACACTGAAAGAAATACCCTGCTGGCATGAAGTATCAGTTTAAAAGTAACTGTGCCATATTTTAGCGATGTCTTTTCTGTACTTTAAGGACATCCAACTCATATCAGGTTTCTTCCACAATGCTTCACTTCCAAATGGCTTAGAATGTATTATTGTTACATAACTATATTCAGTTCAGCTGATGTGGGTCTTTTAAACAGTAACACATTACCATAAATGCAAATTTGTCTGTATTTTATTTAATCTTTTCCTCCTTAGTGTATAATTCACATACTGTTCTTCAAATGTTCTATGTCTTAAAGTTCACCAGTGTCTCACCACTAAACCCAACCCAGTAAACCACCAGGAAGCCTCAGGAACTGATTGTTTGCTTTCTCTGGGAAAAGGGCCTCTTATGTTTTCCTACAGAACTGAAAGCCATAACTAGTCAGGATTACCATCTGTCCTGATTTAGTAAGGACAGCCCTGGTTTAGGGGGCTGTGTCCTGCCAAAAACAGGAAACATGAAAAATGTTCTGATCTTCAACTAGAAAAATGATTTCTTACTTTCTTCTACTAGTTATAGAAAACTAGAATATCTTCAATAAAATATTTTAAAATGGTAGGAAACAATGGTCCCTATGCACGAATGGGTGGAGTGGCTACACCATGCATCCATGGCGAGCCACTCCACACCATTAGCCCCTCCGCATGGGATGCACAAACCGGGTGCTGGAGCCCCTATGCACCCTAGCCTCCGCCCCATGGATTGCAACGTGCTGGAGGTGGGCAGGGGCGTGCCAGCACCACGCCATAATACACAAATGCACATAGTGCTGCCCGTGGGGGTGCCAGTTATGCCAGGTGGTACCCTGCTGTAACACACTGTGTGCCTCAATGGACTACACCCACCAGTCGCGGCAGCACCAGGACCCGACCACTTGAGCCGCCCCTGCCCACAAGACTGACGGAAGGCTGAAGTGGCTGTATGGCCGAGAGCCTGTCCATGTGGGCAGTGTGTCTGTCATGAACACAAACCAGATGTGTGCACACATTCACCTGGCCCCTGAGTGCCAACCACCCCACAACCAGGGGCTGCCCCACCGTTGGTGCACAGCACACCCACACATGCCAGCCCTGCCCCCACAGTCAGTGCAGCTCCCAAGATGTACACTCATCCCAGGAGCATCAATGCCCCCTGCACAGACATCTGAGCCCTGTCCTCACCGGCCCATCCATTTCCCAGTACCATAGGTGCCGAAACCCCCTCTTGCGACAGTCCGGACAGACAGTACCTGAACAGCCCTGCCTGCGTGCCTGCTCATCCCCAGTGCCCCACTTGTCCCCCAGTGACATCATTGGTGTACAGTGGACCCACCAGCAGCGGCACTGGCCTCCCCACCTGATATTTGACTGTCATGGCCACGGCTGCAGACAGCTGGCAGCACTGCCCTCCTCACGCCTCCACTGCCACTGGCCATTCAATTGCTGCTGAGGTGAGTCGCCTATAAATAGGGGCATGCTCCCAGCAGCAGGAGGGCAGTGTCACTGACTGTCCGAGGCCACAGCACTGATCATCAGGTATCAGGTGGGGTGGTGCAGTGGAGGGTGGAGGGGGACAACTGTTTACCACTGATGTCCCGGGGTACCAGGCTTGAGGATGTGTGGCAGGGGCAGTTTGGCAGGTGCAGTGCCAAAGGGCAGGGCAGCCATGTGTGTGTGGAAGGGGTACCATGTAGCCGGGACCGGGCATGCATGTGGTGGTGGTGGAAGGTTGTCCCAGAGAGCACAGGGAGTGGCCATACTGGTGTATGTGAGGGGAGGGGGCATTCCAGGGGCCGCAGCCATAGGAGCATAGCCACACAGGTCCCTGTGTTGCCTATTCACGTGCCCATACCCATGCCTTCTTGCTGGGGATCCCTTTGGGACCCAGGAGGGGCATCTGATTGGATGCGCCTGGCTCCACAACTCCACCCCGGCCACCCTGAGGGAGTCCGGTGCACTGGGAGATGGAGCTATGGATAGATGGCAGCTGTTGATGAATAGCGGTGTGCACCTGTTTGCAGGTGCGGAACTACATGCGGGATATGCACCTCTGGTGTAATTCACTCCAATAGTATATAGTGCCCAATATGGATAACTAAACAAGCATTTGTCAATGCCAGATGTTTGCCACTGATATAGAAGCCCTGGGGTACTAGATGCTTTGCATGACTGTGTGGTGTGAATGGTGGTAAAGGATGTACTGACAGAGGGTTAAAATAAGGCATCTTGTGTTAAAAAAGCATGTGTTTGACATTGCCATGGACATGACACACATGCTCAGGATCACGGTCCTGTTTTTCAAAGTGGTAAAGTAAGACTTGCAACACTCTTTATTATTCTTACAAAGATCCCCATGTTCAGAAGAGCATGTACTTTTAGCCCCAACTTTCACTTACATTTTGTTCTGGAAATTCGCACATGCGTAATGCGTGTTCACATGAGAAGAGGCATCTGGCAGCAGAAGATTGGCCAGGCGCTAAGATAATGGGCTTGTTCCAAGCTAAAGTATATTTTTAAAATATAGGCAACAGATCTTACTGTTACTCATACTGGGGCACATGAATAGTTTATTTTGCCATGGATGTTATACAGGCACACTGGTCACACAAGTTCAGTATAGCTACTGCTAACTGACAGTGTCCCTTTAATATGTGCACTGCTCATGCACTGCATTGATAAAAGTTTCCAGAGAGCTGCAAAGTACAGACAGCTGAAACTGAATAGCAGGCTGCAGCTAGAAACAAACCATTATTAATTCATTGCAACAGCAAGTGCACACATTAAACAACTCACTAAAAAATGCTAAACCAGTGAGTTAGAGGGACACGTTAATGTGACTTGTACTGTATGTTATACTGGATTATACAATGGGGTCTGAGAATTCTTAAATCTGATTGGCTGACTGGTACCTTTTACCTATGGTACATCCTCCAATATACCAATGGGAAAATGTGCCAGTCAGCCCCTAAACCCACCTGACCCCCAAAATCAGGGTGGAAAACCACCATCTTGAATCCTCGATAAGCGGCCATCTCCCTGCGTACCCACCCTGGATTGCCATGCTCACAAATTATCAGTTCCAGTGAGCACTTCCTTTAAAAAAATGATAAAACATCCGCCGATCGCCCACAGCTCTCTTGCAACTAGGACCGGGGGGGCTTTAAAAATCCATGTCTGTGCTACAATACCTGGTGTTCTCCAGCAGTCTCTCTGCTCTCCCGAATATCATAACTAATCAGAGTACAAAACATACTCCTTTTATGTCAGCTGAAACTCGCCCTGTCAGCCCTCCTATTGCTATCACAACCGTAGCCACAAATCTTTAGAATTGTTATTTCCAAACCTGCTTTACGTTACAGAAATGTTACTGAGTCTGTCTTCCATGAGTGCTTGCTCCCACCAGTTCCTCCACGTTGCCAATGAGATTGCTAGCTGCCACCTGGAGTACGGTGTAACCCCTTGTTCCCAGGGTTACTAGAATCCCAGTTGAATCAGTGGCAGGCAGGGAGGGCAGCTTGTGAAATGCCAGGTAAATGGGTTTCACACTGTCACACTCTGTTTTCAGTCTCAGCTGAGCTGGAGTAATGATATAATCGTAGAACTGTCACAGCAACATAAGACACAAGGTTCAGCTGGCTTTACAGTGAATTGGAATGTTGAATGGGTATTCACTAGAGTGGAGTTTTAGGAGGAGGCTGCAGCTGCTGTGCAGCTCCTCAGTTTAGCTCTGATAAAGAGCTACCCCTTTTGTTTTGTGATAGTTTTTCTCACCCTAGAAGAAGAACAAAGAAGACAGTTTTTCTGAAGTGGTGGAGACCTGTGCCAGTAAGGTTTTCCTTTGCCCCATCCCAGGAAGGATGGGGGCGAACTCAAGGATTCAGCGACAATCCCCATGATCCACTTGTTTGGTGAAGCTGCCTTGGACATCTTCATTTGTTGTGAGTACAATTTCATTGTGTAAGCCCAGGTGCATCTGCAATACCTAGGGATGAATTGCTCTGACAAAGGGACCCTGTCACCTAGACTTTCTGTTTGAAAGTGTCTGCTTATGTTGGAATCCAGCATGTGACCGTCCAAGTACAGAACTTTTAATTTTCTGACACCTTAGAGGTGTGTGAAAGTAGTATGGTAAGTGTGATATACATTTCAGGACAGCATCTACAGTGTTTCTACAGTTGTGTGGTGTTATGAACCAGATGAATATGCCAAGTATAAGCTTGGAAACAAAAGGTGGGAGACCCATTCCTGGAGTAACCAGTTTACCTCTATGGGTTCTGAAGGGCACATATTACTTTTCTTCAGTGCAACTGGCCAATGCCTGAGAAAAGTGTTTACCTCTGTATGGGTTGTTTTCTCTTTACCCCAGTATAGGGGTTCTGAAAGTCCTGAGCCTGGATGTGCTCCTTTGTGGTCGTGTACCACTTTCATTCTTCATAAAATTTGGGAAAGTGTCCTAGTACTGGCCGTGTGTGGCAAGTCGATAGGAAATGTACTACATCTGTCTGTGTGTGCCAGTCTCCATTTCAGAACCAGATTGTTCACTGTTTTGTGTTTCTTCTGCCTATGCTAAATAGGAATTCAGGAATTTCTGTACCTTGGAGAATCTGCAATACCAGTATGTGTAGTCCCGTGGGGGTCCATCTTACGCTTGTGATTATTCTTACTTTGTTATGTGAATAAAAGCCACACTCTAGAATCCCAGATTGGTTTCAACAGTATTGTTATTGCTTCCTTGTGTCTGGATTTACTTGGGTGCCCGCCGAGAAGTGCAAATTTAGCATAATTGTGAGCAAACATTTTCTCCCAGAGACCTAGGTTGCTGGCCATGGTAATGGTCCCACCAGGTGTGTGCCAGGTAGTTGCCACACTTGGTTGACTGTTTACTATATCAGTCTGGTCCACTGAGTCTTATGGTGGCCATTTCTCTCTCTCTTTTTTATGTCAAGTACTAGTTTATGCAAACCCTGTTGCCCCTAGACATTTGTGGTGAGAGGAGAAGCCCTGCTGGTTAAACAAAGAGGGGCGTTTGCGGGGTTAAAACAATATTCAACACTCCTTTATAAATAGCACAGTATCATCAACAAAGAATGCCAGAGTGTTGATAACTTTAAACAAAGTACCAACAGATCCCAACAGTTACTTCCTCCCGGCTACAAACCCAGTGACCGGAACCACGTGCTGACTAACAGCAGCCCTAAATGCTCGCACCATTCTGTGTCATTGTCATTCACTCATTTAAACAGCTAGTTGACTTGCGCTCTAATCTTTAGAAAAAATCAAGACTTGAAGGCTCTATCTTAAACAAACATCACAGCATTCTCTCTTGCTGTGAACATCACCCTCTCAGTTGGAGGGGAGGCATTACTCTACCTAACAACTGGGAAATATTTTTCTGGCACAACAATAGATTAAATAAAAATGATTTAAATTAGCAAACAACTACATTCTTATTTCATTTTGTTAGAAAAAGTGAAGGGGCCCACTATATAATCACAATAAACCTCGTGTCCAAACCACATCAGCTGTGGGTAAATCTCAGCATAACCTACACCCCTGTTGTTGTTTATTGCTTAAATATATATGTGTATGTATTAGTCAGTGTGTGTGTATCCGACAATTAGAAAGTGCAGTTAGGTGGCCCAGCGGTTATTGCAAAAATCGCTTCTCTACATTCCCCACTATCTAGATCAGTTTCAGCATTATGGACATCATTGCTGATTTAAATGAAGTTGTCTAGTGGCAACCTCCACCCTTCAGTGTCTTTCAGAGCCTGAAAAGAAGAAAATGGTTCCTCAACGTCTTTTTAAATCTGTAAAATGTGTGTAGACAGTGCATCACTATGTTACACTGGAATATACAGTGGCCCAGATATTCAAACTAAGCCACAAAGTAAGCATAATAGCAGGGAGCAAGCGCAAGTCCAGTGCACCCATGTGCAACACGCACAATATTCAAACACTGCACAGGTCAAGACAGCTTCGTGGCACACAACTGAAATCATCGCCAACTGCGCATGGCGTTAATCCAGGGATGCGCAGTGGCGCAGGGTCAGATGCACAATAGCATAACCAGGGATGCTCAGTGGAGCAGGGTAGCAGCGCATCAGCACAACCAGGGATGCACAGAGACAGGATGCAGGGGTCCACCACCCATGGTAGATATGGGCAGAGAAGCACACAGCAGAACAGACATTGCCTCTACACCCCATGCACTGCACAACCCGAGGAGAGCTGGAAGAACCACTGGCCCCATGGACACCAGCAACAATCCCTAAGCCTGGGCATGGTGCCCCAGCACACACCCTGGCAAGCTATGACCAGCACACAAGGATGTCCAGCCATCCCATGCCACACCATCCCACCAATGCAGAGCACACCTGCACCATGAGTCCCCATACACCCTGCCCAGGAGTAGTGCCCAACAGTGCAGGACACCCCATGCATGCCACCACCCCACAGTGACAATGCAACCCTGTGCACCACAGAGCCATGCAAGGCAGCCCCACTGAGGCACCCTGCAGTGGGTGGCAGCAAACAGCAATGCAACAACTGCATACACAGTGCTGCTCTGCCGTCCCCGGTACAGCTGAGGAGGCCGACCATACATTGGCACGAGGTACCCACATGCGGAGGTATGCCCCAGACCCCACCACCAGCAGTACAGCACCATGCACACCCCAAGGACACACCCCATCCCAGCACTGGCCACAACAGCCAGTACAGACACCCACAGTGTTGCATGGAAGCATGTGCCACACAGGATGCAGCACAGTGCATGGACAAACACCCACCATACCCAAGGCACACCAACACAGGGACACAGCGGGTCAACCAAGCCACTGGCGTGTGGCTACAACAGCCGAGTACACATGGCCAGCACCCTACATGGCACAGGTGTGCCAGCCACCCTGCACAGGAACCATGAAGCTGTATGTCACCAGCATGCTGCCGGAGCACAGGTGACAGACAGTGGAACACATGCCTTGCAACAGACACAAGCGACAGCATGGAGGTGGGACAACAACAGTGGAGGCCACAGTGCCACCCGAGGCAGACATGCATGATACCAATGACAGGAGGCAACCCGGCATTGTGCTGGGTACAGTGGTTGTCCAGCATGGACAGCTACTACTGACATGCCAGCAGACCATGCAGATCATAGACATGCAAGAGTGTCAGCTGCACAGGCCATGGATGGTCTGGACAGGCGCCATTGACACAGTGCATGCACCATGGACCACTACACAGTCATCCAGTGCACAGGCAACAACACACAAACCACAGACAGTGACTGATAGCTACGCCCTCACACCATAGGCGGTTCCCCTACGGACACACACACACGCCCATGCCTGCACTACCCCTGATGTCATGCATACCACTGCAGCTAAGCACCTGTAGCCGCTGCAAATCAGAGACCACCACAATAGGCATAACAAAACAAATGTAATATATTAAGGTACAAAAACTATATACAAGTATATACATAAGGGGGTGAGGGCCACATACCAGGTGGGGGTGGGTAAGGGGCAGGGGTGAACAAATGGAGAGGGGAGAAGGGGTGTGAGGGTGGGTCCAGGGGTAGGAGTTTATCTTGGGGCATGGAGGGCTTAAGCGGCCGCCCGGTCCCGCTCCGTAGCGCCTCCTGGTTCGCTGCCTCCGGACACCATGCTGGTCCAACTTCTGGAGTACCTCCAATGATGCCCTCGCTATTTGAAGGAGCTCCTGCATGGTCCTCTCCAGCCACATCAGCTGCCTTCCACCTAGAACAAAGGAGCAGAGTCAATAAGTGTGAATGTCCATCCCCTGCAGCCCACCATTGTGCATGGCATACAGCCATGGGACACGCCCCTGTGATGGTGTGCGACCACCCACAGTGATCGTGTCACTTGACTTGCCACCCAGGTGCACACAGCCATGCGGACTGCTGTACACCCCACGGCCCAAGTCCCACACAGCACCACGTGGCTGTACAGTGACATGGGTATGCGGTCTGAAGGCAGTGGCATAGCCATGTACCCAGTGCATGTATGGACCACCAGCGATGCACACCCACACATGCAGTGCCACAGGACAGTGCTGAGTGTACTGTGTGGTGTGCATGTCAGTGGTGTCAATGGATGGTGGCTATGCCCGCCACCTACCCTGCAACACAGCATGCACAGAATATCCTGGAAGAAAGGCACTCACCTTCATCGGCCTGATCCGAGGCGCTGTTGCAGGTTGGGGCCGCAGCCCATGGCTGTTGCCCAGCATTCCCTTCCTCCCAAGGGTGCTGTTCCTCCCTGGCTCTCGCGCGCTCCTCAGGGCCTAGGGTGCAAACATGGAAGGGGAACATCAGTACAAACCAATAGCAAATGCCCCCGGTGTGTGCGATCCCACATATCCCAGCCATGCACGCAACACCACCACCACCACCGCCACACTGGACGGCCCACCCCCCATGTGGTGGATACATGCCCACTGCAATACCCATACAGGCATAAGTAGTGTATGGATGGGGCACCTACCTGGACATGGCACTGTTCCCTCACCTGCGTGCCTGCGCGCGGGCAAGACTGTCTGGGTCCCTCCGCTGGAGGTCTCCGTAATGGTGTCTACACTGTTCTGATGTCCTGGCGATTCCTGTGGCCTCTTCAAGTGCCACTGCCACCTCTTCCCAAATGGCAGTTCTGGCCCTGTCCAGGGGTCATTCCCAAACAGGGCCCCAGCATGAGCTCCACAATGGCCTCCAAATTGGCCAGCTCCAGTGGGCTCCAGACAGCAGCTCTCCTTCTTGCCATCTCAGCTTGGTTTGGAAAACAAAATGGTGCTCTTTAGCACCACGTCCGCCACGTGCAGATGCTGCGTGGTACAGCGCTTCATTCCCCATCATGCTGTCACTGAACAGCGCGATAGAGTGCACCCATGCACACGCATGGTGTCTAGGGAGCAAAGGTTGAGCGCAGGGTCAAGGGTCTCGCGCACGGACCGCCACAGTGCAATCGGGACTCCCTGCATGTAGCATGGTTGGGTGCCTATGTGAGATGCCCTGAAGTGGCCTACCATGCTGTAGCACCATGGCTCCTATGGTGCTCCAGGGCATGGCGCCATACATGTGAACAGCACACTAGTGCCACTGGCACAGTGGTGGCGTGCTCTTCATTGCTTCCGCGCTCAGCACATCAGCAGCATGGCAGACATCGGCGTTAGCACCTGGGCATGTGCCGTGCAGTGCCTACTGCGCCGTCACCAGAGCTGCGCCTGTGCCTGAGCACGCTCAACACAATTGCGCAAGGCGCAACAGCGCGATATTCAGCCAGTATATGCAAATCAGCTCATCAGCAATTCCATGGCTCAGCTACTGCATTAGCATCCCACTTAAAGTTGTGCCTCACCTCATTTGCATGCCTTGCGCTATATAAATGCAACATGGGGCTGCGGGCCATAGTTTGGTATTGCAGTCTATTGTGGTGGGTTGCATGCTGTTTGGAAGTGTGGACTGTGTTGTGGGGAGATGCATGGGACTGCACATTGAAAGGTAACACCTGTCATTCCACAGGCTCTATAATGACCGAACATGAGGAAGAGGAGGAACAGGGATGTTGGAGAAGAGGAGGTCCAACTTCCACGGGGAAACAGATGCCCTGTTTGAAGCATTCCTCGACAGGAACTGATGCTCAGTGGACAGCAGGGAACACCACATGCCCATGCTGCGGCATGGGGTGAGGTTCGCGTGCTGTGAACCAGCATGGCAGCCACCAGCGGTCCGTGCAGGAATGTAAAAGAAGGTCGGCACGGACAGGAGGAGAATGAAGGACAAGGTGCCTGCCATCAGGGCAGCACGTGCTGCAACCGGTGGTGGGCAGCCAGATGTGCCACGCCTGACACCACAGGAGGAGCAGGTGGCGGCAGCATGCATCGTTGTGCCATAGAGGGTGTTCCAGGTGGTGGCTTCCAGATGGGTGGCAGCCTGTCACTGCATGGTAGGTCCTGTGGTGTCACTGTGTGGGAGGCGGGGAATGCCACAGGGTAGGGTGGAGACATTAACGCTATTGTGTTCCCTTACAGCTCCTGAGTGTCTACATGGGTCAGCGGTGGTGGGTGTGTCCACTGTGGATGAGGCCCTGGACACAGAGGAGTGCCCATCCACCTCCACAGGTGTCCGAGGGTCAGTATCACTGCATACCTGCCTGTCTGTCCGGACTGAAGATGGTGGTGCTGGTGCAGTTGAGACCCTGCCTGTGTCCCAGCATGACAGAGGCCACAGACTCCAGCATGCTGAGACACAGACTGGTGCCGGATCAGGCAACGATGATGATGGATCACACATCCCAGACAGTGATACGTGTGGGATGCAGGATGGTCCCACAGCAGAGACAGCATGGGCGTAGCTGTGGGTGGTGCTGCCTTGAGGCCTGCATGACATCACAGCCCCAGCCTGGCCTGCATGCCCCAGTGGGGCAGCACTGATGTGCGCCAGGCTGGTGGGGCTGTTGCAGCAGCCTTGGCGGCACCAGCGAACACTAGCGATCGGGCTGGGGAGCAGTGCTGGCAATTGGAAAAAGGGGACGGGGACAGTGTCGGGGCATCGTCAGTGCACCGCATGTGGATGTGCCCAGGCATGGCTCTGGTGTGCAGTGCCTAACTTAAGGGTGCTGCCCGCACAGCCATGAACACCATGAGGACAGCATGCCGATCAGGCGGATGACCTCTTGATGAGCACAGATGCATACTCCAGGATTCAGTGGATCAGCAGTTGCGGCTTGTGATGGTGGTGGATACACTAAGTGTGGTCCTGTGCCAGGCAGAGGAGTGGCGCAGCAGGGACAATGGTCTGCTCCTGGCAGGGATGGACCCGGCTGCGGGAGGATGTGACCGCTGCCATTGACAGGCAGACACATGCATTCACAGCTGTCATGGCCACAATGGGCACCCAGTTATTTGCCCATGCCGCAGACACTGTGCAGTGCCATGTCCACCCCATTCCGGCATCGTGCGACACCTTCCATGTTGACACCAGGTTCAGCTGTGGGCATACCGAGCATGCCAGGCACAGGCATGTTCAGTGAGCTTCAGACCCTGTGCGGACACGGTCGTGTTCCACAGCATCACCCCTGAGGGACCATCGGTGCCACCCCATGAGGCCAATGGTCAGCCTGGCATGGCTGGCAGGTCTCGGTGGGGCCACTCGCATCTGTGGTGGCCGTGGCACTGTGCCACGTGACTGACCTTTAACCCACCATGGTCACTGTCTGCCGCTGCCCTGTGTGCAGTGTGTTGTGCACCCGTCTGGCCACGGTGGTGTACCTGGCCCTGCACACACACAGTCCATGCTCGCACCCTCCCAGCTGCTGGCCACTGTGGCATGTGCTGATGATGCCTGCGTTGCGCCTGTCGCCAGTGTGCAATGGTGCCCATCATCTGAGACATGCACAGTGACAGCCACTGGGCGGAGTCGAGTGTGGACCTGTGTGTGGCTGGGGTTACAGTCATGATCGGCATGCCTTCTGCCCCTTGTGCATGTCTTGTGGTGTGTGTGTGTGTGTGTATGTGTGTGTGTGTGTGTGTGTTTGCGTGTATGCGTGTCGTGTTTGGCCATGCCCATCCCTGATGGTGTGCGTGGATCCATGCTCAGTCCCATTCACTTGCCGCCATCCACCCCTGGTGTTCATCCATGCCTGCCTGTGGGTTGTGCCTTACCATTGGTGGTTGCACATGGCCCGTGACCTACCTGTGTTGCCTGAAGTGCTCCTCTGTGATGGTGTCCCGGTGCAGTTGCACCATCCTGAACAGGCGGGGTCCCTTCACCCAGGGGTGGCTGCCCATCACCATCTGAACCAGCATCCTCATCATTCCCATCGCTGTCCCCTCTTCACCTCTACAGCTATCCTACAGTCATTGGCCATGTTGAGCAGGATGCAACAGGCCAGGAATAGCCCGCAGGCCTTTGAGGGGCTGTACTGGGGGGCACCGCCCAGACGTGTCCAGGCACCAGAAACATGCATCAGCATGCCAACAGCTGCTCAATGATATTATGTGTGTGGCATGTGCCCCATTGTACCGTTGCTGCGATGGGGTGAGGGGCGCGTTATGGTGTGAGCAGCCAGGGACAGAGTGGGTATCCACTGTCACCTGTGTATAGATGGTGTACATTAGTATGGTGGTCTGCATCGCTCTGCCATGGCCGTCAAGGCCGGTACCCCTGGCACCTCTGACTATGCCCCCCACATCAGCCCATGTCATCCTGCCTGTTGTGCATACTCACCCACTAGGTGGCCAGTGGGGATGTCCCACTCTCGAACCTGTGGCACAGCGCAGACTGGTGCCAGATGAAGGCATCATGTGCTCCCCAGGGTGCATGGCACAGACATTGGTTATCGCCCCTGCGCATCGCACCACCTGGCAGTTGATGCTGGAGAATCCCTTTCGGTTCATGTAGGCTATGCCATCCGAGCCAGGTGGCGTGCAGATGGCCACATGGGTGCAGTCAGTGGCCCGAGCACGCCAGGCATACGTGCTACCCTGTGGAATTGTTGTATGTGTGCTGTGCGCCCACCTGTGTGCTGGGGAAATGGATGTACCCACAGCATGTGTGGTAGCACTGGCGCTGAGGAATTGTGTGAGTAGGCATGACGCCGCTGACTGGGTTATGCCTGTTGTGTCCCCTGGTGGTCTCTGGAAGGTGCCCATTCCAAGCAGGCACATGACAGATGTCACCTTTGTCTCCACTGACAGAGCATGGCTCCGTCATGTGGGTGCCTGCATCTCATCACTGCACAGCTCACAGAGCCACCTCAGGATCGCCCAGTTCAGGTGGTACACTACAATCTGTATCAGTGTACTGCTCGAGAGGTGATATGGGCTCAGTACCGCCTGTTGGGGCATACCGCCACTGGCCCTTCCATGGCCATGCCCCGGCTGCCTGCCTTCCTCACAACCCTCATTACTGCCTCCATCTGTATGGTGGCACTGGCCATCCCTGGCTGTTGTTCCCCCGGCAGATGTTATCCGTCCCCCACTGTTCTCTGTGCTGCCCCCCTGCACGGTACACCTCCAGCCTTCTGCAGTCCTGCCTTCTGCCACTGCCCTGACTGCTCTGCAGCACTGCCCTGTCTGTCTTGCACACTGTCACAGGCTCCCCACTCCTGTCCTGTGTGGTCACAGGTGTACCCGTCCTGCTCCTTCTGTGTCCCACACACAGCTTCCCTCTGGCTATTGATGCCAGCCTGCTCCCACTTCTGGCTTCCATGTAGTGTTCTTGTGCCTCTCTCATTCCTTTTTATTTTGGATCATTTCCGCTATCACAGAACTTCCACTAGCTCCGCTATTGGGTATGGCGCATGTTGTTGAATATCCACTGCACCATTTATTCATGGTTTCTCCCCTATGGTTGCGCATATTCATTACCATTGCGCTCTTGTGCATTGCAACATGGTGGCGCAGCTGACCCCATTGAATATCGCACAATGGCGCATTTTCGGACTTAGAGCAGTGCATCTCTCTTGTGCATGGCGCAACCCTTTTGAATATCTAGCCCAGTATACATATATGCGATATGTATTAATCAGTGTGTGTGTATCACAACAATTAGAAAGTGCAGTTAGGTGGCTCAGTGGTTAGTGCAAAATTGCTTCTCTACACCCGCTATCTAGATCAGTTTCAGCCTAATGGACATCATTGCTGATTTAAATGAGTCATCTAGTGCAACCTCACCTCCAATGTCCATTGGAGCCTGAAAAGAAGAAAACAGTCCTCTATGTCTTTTTTAAATTTGAAAAGATGTGTGTAGGCAGTGCACTGCTATGTTATACTGAAAAATAGTGCATATGTGTATATATATATTAGTCAGTGTGTGTGTGTATCACAGCAATTAGAAAGTGCAGTTAGGTCATTCATGTTAGTGCAAAATTGCTTGTCTACATTTCCTCACTATCTAGATCAGTTTCGGCCTTAGGCATGTTATTGCTGATTTTAATTAGGTAGCTAGGTGCACCCCCACACCCTCTGATGTCCCTCAGAGCCTGAAAGAAGAACATGGTCCCTCAATGTTCTTTTTAATCTGTAAAAATGGTCCATCACTGATGCAACCCTGCACCCCCAACCCTACCTCCCACTGAACACCCGTCACCCCACACCCCAAGACTTCGCACATGCCCTCACTCACCTGAACAGATCCCAATGTGAAGATCCACTGTGTCATGTGTGACATGTCTTGCTGCTGGAACAGGGACTGCATATATGAGAAATAAGGTAAGTGCAGTTTAAAATCCATAGAAATCCATTGAACTGCACCTACCTTATTTCTATATAGCAGTCTCCAGTTCCAGCTGCAAGACGGTTCTTCAATGGGAGAATGCATCTTCACACTGGAACCTGTTCAGATGAGTGAGGGTGTGTGGATTCAGGGGTACAGAGTGGTGGTGCTCAGTAGGAGGTCATGCTCGGGGATGGGAGTCACATCATCACCCAGTGTGCCCTATTAAACCGATCTAGTATGAGGCCCCATGCCCAAACTGAACTCTGGACCCCCTGCCCCTATGATACCTTTTTACCTATCCCACTCCTTCTTGGTGAGACCATTTAGCCCCTACCAGCCCCTCTGGTAGGCTATTCCAAGCATCCAACCCTCTCCATGAAAAAATATTTCTCACATTATATCTGAGCCTCCCCCAACTTCATTTTGTGCCCCTTGTCTTGGAGCAACTCTTAATTGGAGATGATTCCTTCCTATACTCTGTTTATTCCAGTGATGTATTTGTATGTCTCAGTCATGTCCCCCTCCTCCTTTCCTCCAGGAATACATATTTAACTCCTTGCCTTTCCTCATAGGTCTTGTCCTGCAGGCCTGCACCATTTTATTTTCCATCCACTGCACCGCCTCCACCCTGTCTATGTTCTTTCTCAGATGGGGCTCAGAACTGGATGCAGTATTCCAGGTTTGGTCTCAGGAGTGTCTTATACAGGAGCAAGATTACCTCCTCTTTCTACTTGGAAACCTGTCTCTATGCATCCAAGCATGTGGCTAGCCTTTGCAGCTGCCTTGTTGCACTTCCTGGTTTCTCTTAGGTTTTCCAAGATGATAACTCCCAGGTCCCTTTCCTGCTTTGTGACTGTCAGTACCTCCCATCAAGTTAGTACTTTGCCCTGGGTTTTTCTGCCCTATGTGCATGATTCTGCACTTCTTTGCATTGAATCCCAGCTGCCATTCTTCAGACCATTTCTAAGGTCTTCCCATGTTCTTTCAACACTCCCTGGAGTGTCCACTATGCATCACCTTTCTATTGTCTGCGGCGTACCTTCCCTCCAGTCCCTCTGCAATGCTCCCAATAAAGACATTGAAGAGGACCGCCTAACACCGACCCGTGATACCCTGTTCATCACCTCTCCAGAGTACTCCCTGTTTATCACAGCCCTCTGACTCTTGCCATTCAGCCAGTTCTCCACCTACAGAACTATTTTATGATTCACCCCTGGGCTGTGCAGTTTGTTGATCTGTCGTCTAAGGGGACAGTGTCAAAGGCCTTTCTGAAGTCCAGATGTCCACATCTACTGCACCTCCCTGGTCCACTACCTTAGTTACGAGTCATGCCATAGATTAGTACAATGTGTTAGTGCAAAACACAGTGCTTATCCTAAATACAGTAAAGGTTAGTGTTAGAAGTATAAGTAAATAAATGCAATATAAGGCAGTGTACGTGTGTTAGTGTACGTGTGGCAATGTTCTGTGTGTGGAGACAGTGCACTATGTTATACTGTAATACATATGTGTTGAAAGTGGCCAGTGGCCAAAGTTTTAGTAACCAGTGGCCCAGGTTCATACAAGGTTATTAATAACAACCTTTATATAAATAGTCAGCTATGAGAGGCTGCAAATGAGTAATAAATAACTAAATTATGCCGACATTTGAATTAATAGGTAGCTTGCAAAAGATGCATGTGGCTAGTAGATAATGACCTGACACCACCAGGATAAATGGCAATGATACCCCAATGTAAAGTGATATGTATGTAAGTGCACAGGTTTAAAAGGTGGTCAAGGCCCTGTAGATGATACTTGTAGAACACAGGTAAAAAGCATAAACAGTGTTTTAAAAACAAATGTGTTAAAGCAAAATTAGCTTTGCTTTGCTCAGCAGAGATATTTTGCACAAAACCTTCTTTCAACCCAAGGTCATAGCCAAAGATAAGGTCCAGCTGCTTCAACTCACTGCAGCTTAGATACAGTTCCTCATTTTATAATTTCTTGTGTTTAAAAACTGTGTAACAGAGAGTTGATAAGAAACAATTATATCCTTGTTTTGTGCTATCGTCTAGTCAGCAAGTTATTTAAATCTGCCTGGATTGGTGGTAGTTCAGGTGGATGTTAAAGATCCCATGGCACTTATCGAAAAGAGTAGGGAATATTTTATTGAAAACTCAAAGCAAAATATACAAAATTGTATTACAGCATACAAAATCATAAGAAAAGAAATCAGTAACAGAAATAAATATCACCACATACAGAAACAAAGGATTGCCATAATTGTACAATAATTACTGGACGCTTTTCCCATAGGAAACCCAGTTATAATTTGCCGTTATAACCAGCTGCCCTGGTTATAATGGCAACACGGCTGGGTTTCTTTGAGCAAGCATGTCCACTTATCCGTCCTCCTTCAGTGTAACAGCGACGTGTTGGAACATCGCCCATCGCACTCGCCGGTGAATATTTTTTTTTAATTAGAAACAAAAATCTCTTCCTAATCACTGGCAGGAAAACCAAACAGAAACTATTTAAACGTACATCTGGTTTCCCTGCCAGCACGCCAGAGCCAGCAGATCTCTTCACCTCTTTGTACCAGAAGCATTCCACAGCTCAGCAACCCTCTTCGCTGGTAAGCTTAAAAAAATAGCATACATGTTGTGACTTAAAAATTAACTATTCAATGTAAATTGTCAGACCACGGACCACAACAGCACAGACTCATGAGCAGTCTGTCACTGCCTGACCGCCAGTCTACTGCCTGATTTTTACAATTGCAGCAAAAAGAGGCCAGCAATTATAAAAACAAAATATGGGGTGGTTGTAAACTGATTTACACACACTCATTGTGGATGCATTTCCATAAACCCTCAGGTTTATGTAGCATCCCGAAACCGGGTGTGTGTAAAACTCTACACACCACCCCATATATTATTCTCCATTAAATCCCCATCCCTTCCCACCAGAAGAACAGGGAAGATTATCATTCAAAACTCAAACCACCATATACGGAAGTAGATGAAGATAGAAAGAAAAAGGTCATAAGTAAATGCTTCAGTCTATGGAGATGTAAAACAGAAAATAGCAAAGGTCGGCATCGTGCGAAAACCTCAGTCTTATGGAAAAAGGCCCCAATGCTGAGATACATATACCTGAGCCATAATATAAACTTCAAAAACTGGGAATTATACTACAATACTACAAAACATCAAACTTACTATAGTATACTAAACACCTTATGATCCTAAAAAGAAAATATTTGAAAAAGTGAAAATGTTAATTAATGACGTATGGTTCTCTCCAAATGTATGTATAGCAGCAGAAAAAAAAAAATCACCCTGTATCTAACCAAGACATGTTCCTCCACCATAATTTATACAAATCAGGTAAAACTCTATTCTGTTCCATAACCTGCCACTTCAATATCGCTTCTGCAACAATAGAGCTACTTGGTCTCCTGATAGCACTTGCTGCCGAAGAGACCAGCCACACAAGCTAGCCAAAGCTGATAACTAATAAAACTCATCAGCAGTCTAATAGTAACATCATCGAATTTGACCCATGCTCCAGGTAGTACCCTATCGAGCCAAATCTGTGATGTTTGATTCTGAAAAGATTCAGAGGCCATTTCCTATGAAATACCTCCCAAAAGGTCACGGCAAATGGTCATTCCAATAATAAATGAGAAAAGGTCACTATGGTTTCCATACAGATACTCCTCTAGGACAAGTACGCCGTTAATACCTTTTATGCTTCAAATTGCCCCGAACTCCCAATTTTGGTGTGCACATAACCAGATAAAGTCTATCATATAATATGGAAGTATTTTACTGGATAAAAGGAGTTTATCAAGGAATGTTGGGTGGTTGATAAGTCGATATACAAGGGAGACATAATAAAAGTTTCCCATTATCCAACTATACATGGATTTCTTTGAATGTGTACAAAGGAAATTTTCTGAACTTTCCAAGCTTTTAATTTACTTATAACACCCAAGAAGTGTCCTGGTAAATGGGCCACCCACGTCTGTCGTGGGAGAGGAATTGTCAGGTTCTAATCACTAAAAAGGGGTCCGATCTCATCCTCTACCCAGGGATCCAATCCTTGCAACATTTGTCAGTAATGGTACAAAATTAAAGAAAATAAAAGTCAAATAAAAGAAAACTACTGGGTTCAACACACCTAAGCCCCGTCCTTATAGGTAGATAAGGACACATCTCTTGACAGGATTCAACCTACTACCCATAAACATTGAAAAAAACACTATAAACTGTGGCCTCCATATTCAACGGAGGGGAAAAACAGCAGCAAGATACAAAAATGGGACAATAAAAAGGTTTAATTAGAAAAATACGTTTTCCTTTGGTCATCTGCCATTTATTCCAATGGGCTACTTTTTCTTTAGCTGATGTCAAAAGTTGTTCCTAATTGTACCGCTAGATCATCCCCACCAAAATAAACACCCAATATCTTTCTATATGTCACGTCTATAGAAATTCCCCAAACAAGGGATACATCACTGGCATCATACCCTAAGGGCAAAATCCCACTTTTCTGTGTATTAATTCTTGACCCAGAAATATTAGTAAATTCACATAAAGGTCACAGTGGCTAATGCAGAAGATCTGTCTGCCAAAAAGTTCCAGATCACCTGCAAATGCCAAAGCAACCACCTGCCTATCTTCTGATCCCACTGAAAGTCCAGTTATTGCTTCCGTCCTATAAGTGCATGCAATAATGGATCAATAGATAGTACATATAATAAGGGCTGAGAGGACACCCTTGCCTTACCACCTATGAACAGAAACTGCATCACCTACTCATCCATTAACACTTGGTATCAGGCTTAGTCCAGTATAACAAATCTGTAACCAAGTGATAAACAGGGATGGAAATCCAAAGTACCATAATGTCTCCCAAAATAGTTATATTCAACCCAATCAAGGCTTGAGATTGATCTAAACATACCAGATGTCCAAATAATTCCTGGTTATTCCTCATGTAAAATTTCGAAATCAAAATGAAGGCATCCTGGACCCGTCTCCCTGGTATGTAACTATATTGGGACGGATGTACTACCTGATCTGTAATACTAGCTAATCTGTTACTAAGAACTTTCATTAAAATTTTATAGTCAGTGTTCAGAAGCAAAATCAGCCTCCATTGTCTTAAATCTCCTGACATCCTCCCTTAAAAATCAAGATCAAAAGGCCCTCCAACATACTCTTAGGAGTTTCTGTTTGATAAGCCATCATTTAGACACATGCAGAACTCAGGTCCTAAAACATCCCAAATATATTTATAGATTTCATGTGGGAGACCATCAGACCCAAGAGGTTAACACAGGACCTTTTCCAGTAGCAGGTACCCCTGAGTCGAGGATATTCGAGTCGCCACAGGGCCTGGGCCTTGTTTTACTGCCAGCCGGATATAGTGATCCTGAACCCCAAAATCAGCATCCTCTGTGTTTAGTGCAGCAGAGGGGCAATCATCGAATGTATGGCCTAGGTCATCACAAAATTGCACTTAGGCTGTTTAAAGCATTAGGCCAGGATGCCTCGTTCCCCACAATAGAGCACTTCAAAATGTCACAGGAGGTGCTGATATGTCTAGATGAGCCACACTTGAAACATACCTTTGGTTGTCCAGGATAAAATAAAACCCTTGTCTCGACCAATGAAAAGCAATTGGGCAAATGAATCAAGTCCTGCTCATTATGTGCAATTTTATTGGAATTCCACCTCCATTCCAAAACCCTCAGCATCCAAAATGGGCATGGGATTACCCTAAATATCACATCTTTTCCAGCCAGTGTACAATGTCACAATATTAACCCTTCATTTCTAAACAAAATGGTGATGACGTGGAAAGGCTGTTTAGTTAAGGGAAATTCTATAAAGTCCGACCACAGGGATTGGTTTTCAAATTCATATATCTACACCAAAATGTTTCCAGTAATGCAGGAGTGAGGAAGCTAACATCAAAGGTGAACTCCTTGTACATGTCTGAGGGCATAGACCTCTGAAGGAGAAACCCCATAATCCTTTTTAAGTAGGACTTTGCCCACAAAAAACCTATCGGGGTTTCACAAGGGCCTACATAACGAGGCTTAATCACCTTTCTTCGCTTAGCTAGTTCCACTGGCTTGTGAAATGACTAGCATAAGAGGATTTAACAGGTTCCCAGGGTGGAGGCCTAGTGTGGGTCAGTAATAGTAGGTAACTGGGGTTTCGCTAGGGCCTATCGCCCAATACGTAATTGGTTTTCAGAAATAACATCAGACTATGAAGTAGATAATGGTAGATTAGTAGCACAAGAAACAGAATTGACACTTATCTGCTCTGATAAATGAGTGGCAAGTCCATACTGGGCTTTTAGTGCCCGTCGGAAAGTGGGATCCAGCCTGCTGCAAGCAGGCCTTATCAGGAGACCAAGATCCAGCCTCTTCCGTACTCCAATCTCGCTGGGAGATAGGGAACTGATTCAGGGAGTCCATGGAAGCATCTTCTGCTGAAGCAGCTTAGCAACTCCCCTGAGACTGCGATTCCTGGAGATGTGTCTGAATGCTTCCGATCTTCCGCCTGCCTCATACGCTCAGGACGTCAGTTGTTCACTTACACAAAGTAACTCAGCAGCCAAACACTAATGCTTTTGCTCCAGACTTAACTGATCTTCTGGATTCTTCCAAGGAACCACAGCTGTGGACGTTCTGCTGGCCACCTGCCTGGTGCATTCCAGCCGCCCCATAGCGGTTCCATTATCCTGAATACTCATTTCATCCTGTAAGGTCTCCTGGGCTCACACAACCCCAGCCATCCATTCTCCACCAGTCCTGACAGCAAAGTGAAACATCTCACCATCCAACAGGCCCCTACTGCCAGAGCAGGGAATTTCTCGTGTCCTGGCCAAATTTCCCTCATTCACTAAAAATACCACCAACAGCTTAATCTGGTTCAAGGTCAGTTGGCGTTCATCTGTATCCCCTCCTCAGGTTGTGCCTGAAAATAGGCAGGATTTGTCTAGTAACTTACCGGTCAACAAAAACTAAATAAAATAAATAAAAATAAAGTGAATGTAAGTCCCCTCATATGTTTTCTGTATCTTAAAGAGTTATTTTGATAACTGTAAAATCCCTGATGACTTCTTTTTCCATCTAAGAATGACCTCATGTCTCGGCAAAGTGTCAAATGTATCTTATGACTGAGGTATCTCATGGCCACTATGCTTTTACACCCTTGTCTCATGACCCTACTCTCTTGCCTTTATGGTCAGCGTGTCTAAAAACTGGAAAATTTCCCTTGTTTTGCAATTCTTGTCAAACACTGTATAAATATCAGACAGACTGTATGTCCAGTGTGTCCAAGAGAGTAGACAACGACTGCCATAGATACTCTGGGTCACCCAGAGGAATGAGGAATGTTGCTTTTCCTCTGAACACCTGTAGCCCTGGTGGTAATAAGTCATCAGCTGTTTAAATTTAATCATGTTAGAGGTAAAATTGTTAGGGTCTATTTGGTATTAATAAATTGCAACTAATTTAAACAACATCTGGTGTCAGCTGGCTATATTAAATTGCTGAGAATTACCAACCAGGAACCTGCATAACTGAGTCCTTTTACATATGCATATGTTTGTACTTGTATTTGTGTGTGTGTGTGACAATTAGAAAGTGCATTTAGGTGGCTCAGTGGTTAGTGCCAAAATTGCTAGTCTATATTCCCCATTATCTAGATCTGTTTCAGACTTATACATGTCATTGCTGATTTAAATGAGGTGTCTAGTGGCAGCACTCCACCCTCTGATGTCCGTCTAAGCCTGGAAAGAAGAAAATGATCTCTCAATGTCTTTTTTTAAATCTGTAAAATGTTTGTAGGCAGTGCACTGCTATGTTATAATGGAACATATATGCAAATATGTGTAAATGTATTATCAGTGTGTGTGTGTGTGTGTATATCACAACAATTAGAAAGTGGAGTTAGGTGGCTCAGTGGTTAGTGCAGACATTTCTATTCTACATCCCCTGCTATCTAGATCAGTTTCAGCCTTATGCATATCATTGCTGATGTAAATGAGTTGTCTAGTGGAACCCCTCCCACCCTCTAATGTCCCTTGGAGTCTGAAAAGAAGAAAACACTCCCTTGATGACTTTTTAAATCTATAAAATGTGTGTTGACAGTGCACTGCTATGTTACATTGGAATATATATGCATATATGTGTATATGTATCAGTCAGTGTGTGTGTATCACAACAATTAGAAGTGCAGTTGGATTAGGGCTGGTCGGTGGTGCTTCATGCCACCTCGTGCCGCCAATGACCTGGGGTTGGGAGCGATCTCGGGTGTCAGAAGGTCGGCTTGGGGAGGACTGAGCATCCCGGGACTGCTCTCCTCCTCCGGGGAGAGTGGGTAGACACAATTGTGGGCGTGCCTGGCTCCTGGTAGTGGCTGGAGGTTGGTGCAAGCCATGGTGAATTGGAGGGGTTGGTGAAGGCCGACATTAGATGTGTGGTGTGCGGGCGTGCACTGCAGCGTCATTGCCATCCTTGCACAGCTGCACCATGGGGGAACCAGTAAAAGACAAAATTAGCCCCAATCCTCTGATACTCATGATGGCTGGCCTCGTGGCACTGCACTGGACATTTCCACAGTGCTCCTCTGACCTTGACTCCACAAAGGTCTTCCATGCTGTGGGGTGCGTGACATGGCCTGAATGAGTGAGAGGGGCAGGAGGTGAGCTCGGGCACAGTGCCCAGTGCAGGGGCTGCCAGGGCAGACCAGAAATGAGAACCATAGGATCACCCCTGCTGAGGAGATAAGGCAGGAAAATATGTACAAAAAAAAAAAAAAGAGTGCAGTTAGATGGCTCAATGGTTGGTGTACAAATAGCTCATTTACATAATTCTCACTGCCAACAATACCATTATTTTACAGGCATATTGACTCCTGCTAGAGTTTAAGTTAAGATTGGTTAGATATCTGTAACAGAAGCTGCTGACTATAGACTAGCACTTCTGTAGCCATGAATACACATGCACTTGCACACCACCTGGGAATTGAGGTAAAAAACTACCATAGAATCACATTGAAAATTGTAAGTAAGGAATAACACATGACTAGGTGTGTGGCAATGCTAAATAACCACGTACCCCAGATGGGTTGTGAGGCATGAGGCTCAACTGAGTGCCCTCAACCACCTGAAAAGTGTGGTATATGATTCCCATAGGATCACACTGTAAATTGTAAGTAAGCAATAACACACAGTAGGGTGTATGGCAATACTAAATTGCTGCATGCCCTAAGGTGTATTGTGAGGCATGAGGTGTAGCTAAGTGCCTTCAGCCACCTGGGAAGTGCAATATAAAATTCCGTAAAATTACATTGTAAATTGTAAGTAAGCAATAACACATGACAGGGTGTGCGGTAATGATAAATTACCTTATGCCCCACGTGGGTTGTGAGGCACAAGGCACAGCTGAGGTTCCATCAACCACCTGGGAAGTGCAGATGTCTTAACTCAGGTGCCAAAGGCACCTGTGCTGCCATGGAAGCACATGCTAAGGAAGTGGGATCCTCAGATTTTTCTGCCCCTGTTCATGACAAACTAGGAACAGGGAGTGGAGAGTATACTCACATGAGCAAGTGCTGTAGCTATGTTACACTTACAAAATAGGAATTGCCAAGATAAGGCAGGGTTATTATGCATCTCAGGAGGGGTCTTATGGAAATATCAGTCAGACTGAGACAGCCTGTAAACAGGGTTGGGGCATGGTCATGGTACTCTGGGGAAATGGCTAGTGCTGTGAAGGGGCACAGTCCCACAACTAGACAGGATTGGGCAGATTAGATGGGCTTGGGGGCAGCTGGGAATCAGAAACTGATTGTCAGTTCTGTCCAGTGGCAGGTGTGACCTGTACAAGGGCACGGGTGTCAGAAACAATCTGAGGATCCCTCTCCTCCAATTAACCAAACTGCAATTTGCTTTTATAAATAGCTCCCACCTCCCACCTTCTGAAGGGAGGAGGGGATAAAAAACTGTTGTAGAAAGGGACAAGATATTCTATAGATACATTAGTGAAAGAAGGAAGGCCAGGGCTGGGATTGTAAGGCTCAGAGGGAGGAAGGGCGTGTGCGGAGGAGACCTAGAAAAAGCATCAGTACTAAATACATAATTCTGTACAGTATGCACTGAAGAGGGAAGGACAGAGACCACAGCTGGGCATCAGAAACAATGCAGGCAGGGAGGGAGGGAGGTGAATGCCAGTCCATTTACAGAAGGAGAGTCCAAGAAGAACTCACAAAACTGAGGGTGGACAAAGCAGTGGGACCCGATGGTATACACCATAGGATATTCAAGAAACTATGCATGGTGCTAGTGGCACCACTGCCAGCCTTGTTTAGTGAGTCCCCAATACAGAGTGGTTCCAAAGGACTGAAAGAGGGCACATGTAGTGTCCCTTCACAAGAGTGGAAACAGGGAGGAAGTAGGACACTATCGGCCGGTCAGCCTCACCTCAGTAGTGGGCAAGATTATGGAGTTGCTGCTTAAGGAAAGGATTTGGAACACTTGGAATCCAATGAAGCATAGGATTTGAGGCAGCATAGATTCACAGCAGGAAGGTCATGTCAAACAAATCTGATTAACTTTTTTGACTGGGTAGCGAAGGAGGTGGATCGGGAAGCCTGGATAAGCGCCTACCTGGGATTTCAGCCCAGGCCCTTTGACACCGTTCCACACAGAAGACTGGTTAACAACTTGGGTAGCCTGGGGTGGGCCACAAAGTGGAGAAGTGGGTTAGAAATTGGTTGGGGACAGAAAGCAGAGGGTGGTGGTTAATGGGCTCCAACCGAGGAAAGGTGGGTGACCAGTGGAGTGTCTCAGGGATCAGTCCTGGGGCCAGTCCTTTTAATGTCTACATTAGTGACATTGCTGGATGGGAAGGATAGCCATTTATGATGCCACCTAGATCTGCAACAGAGTATTCACTCCAGGTGGTAGGGGCTGAGAAAATGATGAGGGACCTAGAAAAGCTGAAAAATTAGTCCAATGTATGGCAATTAAAATTTAATGCAAAGAAGTGCAAAATCATGCATCTGGAGCACTGAAACCCTGCAGAGAGTTACAGGATAAGGAGGCAGTTGCTGGCGGTCACCAGGGAAGAAGGGATTTAGGGATAATCATCTCAGATTACCTAAAGGTGTCTAAACAGTGTACCAAGGCTGAAGGGAGGCCAGTAGCCTGTTGGGATGCATAGGAAGGGATATCACTAGCAGAAGAAGGGAGGTGGTGATGTCACTGTACAAAACACTAGTGAGGCCTCATCTGGAGTACAGTGCACAGTTCTGGAGGCGCGTCTTCATAAGGACATAGACAGGGTGCAGGCGGTTCAGAGAAAGGGCAAAAAGATGGTGCAGCGGCTTGAAGCAGGGAGACATATGAGGCCAACAAGCATGAGACAATACATGGAAACCCACAAATCCTCCAGACTCCCATGTGACCTTTCTATCTATCATACCTCCATTATGCATGTACCAAAGCCATCTGTCTGGCTAAAGCTGAATATTTCTGGTCCACCCTTAATACCAATATAAACAATCCATCGAAGTTTTGGAAAGTTGTCCACTCACTCTTCTCTCTCAATCTAAATCCTCCCTTGACAATCAATATAAACAACCAGCTCACTGCTGACCCCCTACAATCGCAGCAGAATTTAATTCCTGTTTACTTCCTGCACCTCCACCTTTTTGCACTCCCTCTGCGGGTCACAATGTCGTATGCTTAATAGCATATGACATTACTTAACTAACACATAAGCGCTGTTCAGGACAGTGAATGGTACATGCAATCACTGCTGTACGCGGCACTGCACTATCTAAGATGATCTTGAGGCAGAGGATAAGACCTCTGCTGGGAGTGGGTTCTGCCAAGCAGCTGCCATGGCTCACTGGACAGAGCCACAGCAGCAGGAACAGTGGAGGAATTCAAGAATGCATGGGACAGACATAAGGCAGTTCTATTGGTTGGGGGTAGGAGGAAGTAGGCTATTGGTTAACTGGGATCTGCCGCCTATGCATTAGGTAGGAAATGGGCAGACTAGGTGGGCCAAGCAGTCCTTATCTGCTGTCAAATTCTATGTTTCTATGGCTATGTTTCAACCCAGGCACTGTGTCTGGGACTGGGTTTGATTCCTGGTCCGAGAAATTTTATTTTTTAAGTATTTGTGCACTCCCGAGTTGGAGGGTGGGGTGCGGAGTCCCCACAGAAAAAGAGTTATGCCGCATGGCATAAATCACGCTTGTATTGGCAGTGCGATTAAGCCATGCAGCACAATGTCTTGTGAAATTATGACCCCATGCCGAGCCTCCTCCCATGCCTTCCTCCTACCTCCCACCCCTCACACCCCACGCCACATCAGCTTGCTGAGGACTTCACTCTTCTCCCATCTCTCCATGGCATCTTAAAGGCACTACTCTCAACCCATCAAAAGGCCACTCCCTGATGGTCTTGACCCCAAGCTGCTGTACCTCTCAGCATCTGGAATTTCACTCCCACTCTCTGATGTTCTTAACCTGTCATTCCACACCACTGCTATCCTGACAGCCTGGAAACATGCCACAGGTTTTCCCCTGCCTAAGGGTGGCAATCTTGCTTCTCCTGGGAACTACCATCCCATTTCACTCTTCCCCACAATGGCCAGACTCAAGAACATCTTGTTCTCTACCAGCTCTCCTCCTTTCTTGACAACTCCTCCTCTTTCACTCCCTTCCAATCTGGGTTTGGAAGAATCACTCCACAACCACTTCCCTACTCAGACTCACTAACTCTATTCATACTGCCATAGTTAGAGGTCACATCACCTCCACTATCTTTGTCGACCTTGCAAAGACCTTTGACACTGTCTCTCACTCCTCCACCTTGATACCCTCTTGACTGCTGGCTATCTCATTCAGCCTGCAATTGGTTCAGAGCCTTCTTGGTTGGTCACACCCAGTCAGTTAAAATAGCTGATTCAATTTCCCTCCACTACCTGTCTTGACTGGTGTGCCACAAGGCTCCATCCTTAGCCCACTTCTATTCTCAATATTCCTGAGTGACCTACCATCTGCATGCTCCTCATCTTCTATCCACATGAAAGGATAGTCCTATCCTGTATTAAGGACTACAACAGCCTAGGAATATGATTTAAAAGAGTATTTGGGGTTAGAGGGCTGCAGTAAGGCCAAAATAACTGGGTTTGTAACCCGAAGTCGAATTTGGACATTTTGTTTAAATTTGGTAACTTAGAACTCAGAGGGACTGGAATTACGTTATTTCTGGTCTGATGAGCATAAAAGCGAGCACCCACAGCGAGCTGCACTCTGAATGAGGCTAAGAGAGTTTTGAACATCTGATACACCTAATGGAGGGCGCATGAGCCTGTTCAGTGTATCCAACACAGTAATATACAAAAACTAAAATCTGAATAACTGCTCATAGAATGAGCTAGAGCGAGAGATCCTGACTAGGGGCCTACACACCTGGGACACAGGAATCAGGACAAGACTCTGCTTTGTAGTCCTATCCTGTAGTAAGGACTACAAGAGACTAGGAATCTGATTCAAAAGCGTATTTGGGGCTAGTGGGCTGCAATAAGGCCAACATAACTGGGTTTGTGACCCACAAAGTTGAATTTTGGGTGTTTTTGTTTAAATTTGGTAACTTAGAGCACAGAGGGACCTGAATTATGTCATTTCTGGTCCAACGAGCATAAGAGTGAATGCCCACAGCAAGCTGCATGAGCTCAAGAGGATGAGTGCATGGAGACATGCGAGAGACACACATTAGCACATGTCTTGCATGTCCTGTGAGCATGGAGGGTACAGGGCAGGCACTAACTAATGACCATTCTCAAACATAAGGTAAGGGAATATCCCAACTAAACATCTATTGGCTTGCAGCATTTAAGACTGAAGCAGTGTAAGCAAAAGAACCTGTTGGGACTTAGCCATGGATATGACAAATGAGATCACCTTCTGGACACCGTGAGTCAGCAAAGGAGCCCTATTAAAATATAATACATGTGGTATGTATACTAAAACAATACAGGGTAGACTAATAGTAAATTTCATTTGCACAAGTGTAACGAGAAAGAAAACTGGTGGAAGAACTCAGAGTACTAAAAGTACAGGTACTGAGAGCTCAAAAACTGCCTGATACTTCCCTGTCTACAACAAATATTGATAAAACCCCACAAAGGGATGAAGGGACCACCACCAAAACCACTAGTGAAGAGTCTGATTCAAACAGCTGGGTTACCGCCTGTGAGGATTCAGACACAAACAGTTGGGCTACTATATCAAAAGGCCCTACAGAAAGAGGAGAAGAGTACTGGAGCTGTTGAGGTGGCCATTAATAAATATTCACCCCTAAGCACTGTCTCAGAGGCTAGCACTGATACCCCATCTAACACCAAAATCTCTAACACTAAGGTACTTATCATGGGGACTCTATCCTAAGGAGAACAGATAGTGTTCTAATGGAGGAAGTAAACATAATATGGTTGTAAACTGTCTTCCAGGGGCTAGAGTAAATGACATAGAAATCCGTCTACCCAAACTGCTAGCAAAACACCAGAATCAGAGGTAGTAGTAATGCATGTGGGTAGCAATAACATCGGAGGGATCATGAAAAAGACGTAGTGGAAGAAATATTAGGTATGCAGACCAAATAATTGCAATGGGGAAGATACCCATGATATCAGAAATTTTACATAGAAACATAGAAGTTGGCAGATAAGGACCTAAGGCCCATCCAGTCTGTCCATTTGTTTTCTGCCTTATGAATGTGCCATCAGCCTTTGCTCTGTCAATGGCCTATCTGTTCCTACTCATCTGTATTGCTCCCTTATGCCTGTCCCATGCCTGTTTGAAGCCCTGCACTGTATTCATATCCATCACTTCCTGAGATAAGCCATTCTATGCATCCTCCACCCTTTCTGTGAAAAAGAACTTCCTCACATTACCCTTAATTGGCCTCGCTCTAATCTCATGCTGTGTCCTCTTGTCCTGCTATTTTTCTTATATTGAAACATGTTAGACTCTTTCACCTTGTTAATGCCCTTAAGGTGTTTGAATGTTTTGATCATATCACCTCTCTCCCTCCTTTGCCGTAGCATATACATATTGAGCTCCGTTAATCTGTCCTCATATGTTTTCTGATGCAGCCCTGCACCATTTTGGTTGCCCTTCTCTGGACTGCCTCATTTTGGTTAATGCACTTGTGAAGGTGTGTCCTCTAGTACTGCATGCAGTATTCCAGATGGGGCCTAACCAGTGTCTTGTAAGGAGGGATTATTACCTCCCTCTTATGACTTGTGGTACCCTACTAATGCACCTCAACATCCCCCTAACCTTACCTACTGCTTTAGTGATCTGCTTGGATGATTTCAGGTCATCCGTGATGATAATGCCTAAGTCTCTTTCTTCCCTTGTGACTGCCAGCAACTCCCTCCCAGCCTATGGGTGGCTTCAGGATTCTCTTCCCTATGTGCATGATCTTGCACTTCTTGCGTTAAACCCCAGTTGCCACTCTTCTGACCATTTGCCAGTTTATCCAGATCTCTTCTCATTCTGCCCACCCTTCTAGATCATCTAATCTGTTGCAGATCGTGGTGTCATCAGCAAACAGACAAACTTTACCCTCCAGTCCACCTTCAATGTCACTGATGAAGATATTGAAGAGGACTGACCAGAACTGATCCCTGAGGACTTCACTTGTGACTTGCATCTCTTCTGACTGTATACTGTTTATCACTACTTTCTGTTTTCTGCCCATCAACCAGTTTGCCACCCAGTTGGCCAACTTCTGACCCACCCAAGTGTACCCAGCTTATTAATCAATCATCTATGAAAACAGTATCGAAGCTTTGCTGAAGTCAAGGTAGGCTGACATCAACTGCTCCCCTTGGTCCACCACTCTGGTTACCCAGTCAAAGAAATCTATGAGATTAGTTTGCCTAACTTTGGATGCAACCCAGAAAGAAATCACACCATACAAAGGGTAAATAGCAGGATAATAAATGGTTGTGGCACTATGGCCATCGTATACATCAATTCTTGGGATAAGTTTATAGACAGCAGCAAAATGTATAAAAAGATGGTCTACATCTAAGTAACTTAGGCATGCAAACATTGGTAACAACGATAAAAGAAGCAGTAATGAAACATTTAAACTAATAGGGAGATCCCTAAAAATAAAAAAAACCTCAGGAAAAAATGGAGTTAATCAAGCCCTTAGGAATGAAATTCACTGTGTACTTCTAAATGCTAGAAGCCTAAATAATAAGAAAGAAGAACTGGAGGCAGTACTGAATAATAGAACAGATGTTAAAATGGCCTTTATTATAGAGACCTGGTGGTCTGAAATAAATGAATGGGGAAAGGACATACCAGGCTATGACTTATATCATCTAGACAGAAAAGATAAAGGGAGGGGGTTGCAGCATATATATCTAGCTCCTTAAAATCTACTAACATAATGGACTGGGTTAAACAAGGTAAAAGCAGGTTCTGAAACCATTTGGATGAGATTAGATATGGGAAGAAAGCGAATTATCATAATTGAGTATGCTATAGACCACCTGGTGCTTCAGTGGAAATATCTAAGCTAATAAATCTCAAGATCAACAAAGCATGCAAACTAGGAAGGTACTATTTGTGGGTGACTTAAACTACAGTGACATAAATTGGAGTAAACAAGAGGCCGGGAACCCACAGAGCATAGCATTTCTGGAGCTTAGCCACTAAATAGATATGACCCAAAATGTAAATACTCAAATAGGGAAATAAATTTTGGACTTAGTTATGGCAACCAAGGAAATAAATGTCACATCCTGTCAAACTTTGCCCCACTAGAAATAGTGATCATAACGGATAATTTTTTATTTAAACAGCATATCCCAATAAATAAAGGATGCAGATAAATTTATTGCTAAACACAGCTTATAATAACAAAATACTTGAAGACCCGGAAGAGATAAACTGGAACAATATATTGGAAAATAAAACAGTAGAGGAAATGTGGGACACTTTCAAACATAAAATCTTTACTATTTATGTCGTGTATTAAAAAGTAAGGGCATGTAACAATGGGGAAAAGAAGCCTACATGGTTAACTAAAGCTCTAACTAAATTATTGAAAAAGAAACAATGACTCTATAATATACATAAAAGTACTGGAGACCCCCAAGACTGGGCCAACTATAAGATAACATGAGATAAGTGTAAGCAGATGATAAGAAGAAATAAAGAGTGGAAATAAATCTGTCAACTTCAGCTAAGAAAGATAACATGCAGCAATTTTACAGTTATGTGAACTCCCTAAAAAAGCAAGAAATAAACTATGTTCTATTAAAGAGGGAATGAGGTGGTTACAGATCCAGTGAAAGTAGCAAACATTTTCAACTCCTACTTTAGTACAGTATTTTCTAAGAAACTACAAGGACAGGTGGCCATTAGTCCCAACAAGGAATATAACATAGAGATATTGATAGACACAGAACTGAACAAAATAAAATCCTTAAAAACACAAACACAGCAGGACCAGCTAATATATCAAATAGAATAGAATCAAAATTAGTCAACTTCATATTTTGTTATTAACTAAAAATATAGATATATGTGGTGTATCTGAGACATGGTTTACTAATGAACAGTGGGGCAGAAAATCCCAGGATACAAACTCTTTAAAAAAAAATAGAACATCATCTCGAGGGAGGGTTGCTTTTTATATAAAGAGCTTTGATTGAATTGAATTAAAATTTGATACTCCAGAACCACCAGGCATTGAGATAATGTGGGTTAAAATTAATTATAATATGGATCCAATGACTTTTGGTATATGTTATCATCCTCCTTCATTGCATAATCATAATAATGAAGCTTTTATAAATTACTTACAGAACATTAATTTACCTGATAATATTGTTCTAATGGGAGATTTCAACTATCCAGGAATAAACTGGGATACTCTTACTGGGACTACTCATCAAGAAAAAACTTTCTGAAACTACTTTCATTCCAGGCCTTGACCAGATAGTATTTGAATCTATGAGGCAAAAATATCCTTGATTTAATTTTCACAAATATAAAGGAATACTATGATACTCAACTATTTTGGACCCTTTAGAGGATTCAGATCACTGTATGTTATCTTGGTCCATTAATTATTATAAACATGAAAGTAGGGTGTAACAAAGTTGAGAAATCTTAATAAAGCAAGGCTTGATTAAATAAAAACCTATTTGTCAAATTGAATTGGCAAAAGACTTATATAAATTACCAGCTGAAGAAACATGGGTACATATTAAAGCTAAACTTGAATTTTGTATAGCCTTGTGGGTACCAGAAATGAAAAATATATTAATAAAAGGAGATATCCAGTATGGTATACTAATGATATAAAAAGAACAATAAGAAGGAAAAAAGGCATTTAATAAATATAAAAAATAAGTCTGAAATTAATTGGAACAGGTTTAAACAAAAATCAAATGAAACAAAACTGTAATATAGGGAGGCTAAGAAACAGCTTGAATATAAACTTGCGATTAATCAAAAGGTAACAAAAAGCTTTTTCAATTATATTGGATCCCTAAAAAATTCTACATGTAGGATTGGACCACTTCAAATAGAGGATAATTTAGTAACAGATGAACAGAGTATGGCCAATGAATTTAACCATCATTTCTGAGCATTTTCAAAATAAGGAAAACTTGGGACAAATTAACTGGGAAACTGAAGATCCTGATATTATATTTACTTCTGCTGAAACTTTTCTGCTTTAATGTCCTTTAAATCTTCCACTTCAGTAGGGACTGATAGTATTCCCTTTGTTTTTCTGAAATCAATTGCATATGAATTAGTAGGTGCCTTAACCCTATTATTTAATGCATCAATATCACAAGGTATAGTTCCAAATGAATGGAAACAAGCTCGGGTAATTCCAATTCATAAAGGGGTTCAAAGCAAAATGTAAAACAATACTGACCAATTAGTCTGACATCTGGTATAGGGAAAGTTATGGAAAAACTCCTCTCACATAAAATAAATATGCATATCATGAAAAATGATCATGTAGATATATCACAATATGGGTTCCTAGTAGGTAGACCATGCCAAAGTAATTTAATAAATTTCTTTGAGCCAGTTAGTGAAGCCCTGGACTTGGGCCTTCTTATGGATGTGATATTTTTAGATTATGAAAAAGCCTTTGATACAATATCTCACAAAATCTTAATTGATTGTTTGGTAAGGTTGCAGTTTCATAAAAATATGATCAAGTGGATTATATCTTGGTTGACCGCTAGGCAGCAGCAAGTTTGTATCCGTGATTATAACTCTTCATGGAGCAAAATTACAGTGGAGTACCGGAGGTTCTGTGTTGGGCCTAGTTTTGTTCAACATTCTAATATCAGTATGACAACCTCGGATGGTGTGTGGCTTAATAAATGTGCTGGTGATGCAAAATTAGGTAGCATCATCAATAACTTTTCTTCAGTACAGAATTTGCAGTCCAATCTAAACAACATATTTGTTTGGGCTAGTAATAACAAATTGACTCTTAACATATCTAGGTGCAAACTCATGCATTTTGGAAAAAATAACTCCATAACTAATTATGTTATAAACAATATACCATTAATTAAGGTTACGTCTGAAAAGATCTGGGAATTTTTATTAGTAATAACTTAAAATTTACTGATCATAACAACTTACAGTTAAAAGGTGCCATCAGCTAATAAATTGTATTTTAAAAATTTGAAAAGTAGAGAACCTGAACTGCTTATTCCACTGTATAGCAGTATAATTAGATCTAAATGTGATTACTGCTCTTCTTTTTTTCTAACTTTAATCAAGGATAAGATTTTAAAGAAAAAAGTACAAAGGAGATTTACAAAAGTATTAAAAATTAAAAATGCTCCATATGATAGCAGACTTAGAAAAATGAATCTTTATTCTCTGGAGTATTGTTCAACAAGAGGTGACTTGTGCATAATATTTCGTGCAACTAGAGAAGAGGCCTTATTTGAAACCCTATGTCTGGAATGGTACCACTCTATAAGTTCTACTAGATCTCATAATATGAAAATAAAGATGTATTTAGCGAAGACTATAAAGAGGAAAATTATGTAACACAGCGAATAGTTCCACTTTGGAATTCCCTTCCATAAGAGGTAGTAGATAGTGCAGATCTTGAACTATTTAAAATTAATTTAGATAGTTATATGGGAGATTCTAAATATCACTACCACCCAGGTTAGGGGTGACAAAGTCTAAATGGGTTTGTCCCTCGATTTCGTATTCACCTATGAACCTATGAATGCTAAAACTATTCTCCCCAATATTGCTATTCCACTGACACTGATATTTAAAAGATCATTCGAATGTGGCAAAGTGCCTGGGGATTGAGTCGGCAGCAAATGTGGTGCCCATTCATAAGAAGGGTAATAGGGCTGATCACACAAACAATTGGCCCATTAGCCTGACTTTGGTGCTGGGGAACTTGATGGAATCTATAATAAAGATGTAATCAACACCCATTTGGTAGACACTGACCAAAGAGATTACGAAAGCACGGTTTGTGGCAGGAAGGTCGTGTGTGACTAATATGCTGTGTTTCTATGAAAAGATCTTGGCAGCACTGGATGGGGAAGCCATGGATTGCATTTATTTGGACTTTGCGAAGGCTTTCGACAAGGTCCCTCATTTAGAAATCATGCATTGTTTAGGGATATAAATTTGGACCACAGAGTGGTCCACTGGATCAAGAGCTGGTTGGGTGATACATAGCAGAGTGTGCATAAATGGGTACTATTCAGCCATAATTCCAGTGACCAGTGGAGTTCCCCAGTGGTTGGTCCTGGGTCCTGTGCTCTTTAGAGTCTTCATGGCAGGAATGGGTAAGGGGTGAAAACTGGATAGTAAATATGCTTATGACACAAAACTAGCTGGTTTGGTGACAGATGTAGAAAGGTGCAAACTGTGCAAGCAGTCCTAGACAGCATCTATAATTGGGCAACAGCCAGGGGTATGAGTTTTAACATAGATAAATGCTGTGTGATTCACCTGGGTAAGCAAAACTGCAAAGAAAACTACTTTATAAAAGGATTAGCATTGTGTAAATCTGAAGAAGAAAAAGAGTTAGGTATTCTAATAGACTGCAAACTTGCTTACCATCCTCATTGTAATACACAAATTATAAAAGCAAAACAAATACTGTGGAACATAAAGAAAACTCCAGGAGTAGAAGTCGGAGGTGATTATGCCACTATATAAAGCATATGTTAGGCCAACATGGACTATGGAGCCCAGTGTTGGGACCCATCACAAGGGGGTGTGGAAGACATTGAAAGGGTGCAGAGACAGGCCACAAAAATGATAACGTAACTAAAAAATTGTACCATATCAATAAAGTCTGGAAAAATTGAAGCTGATGTCACTAGAGTCAAAAGGATCAGAGGAGACCTACAATTATGTTATGATGCAATGCAGGATGATTACATATTAAATGAGCTAAATCTCACCAGCCCAGTGGCTGAGGGTTGGCTGGATGCCATACCTCGCGCCATGCGGCGACCCGTGTTCAGGAGCGGGCATGGGCTGCTGGGGTTGGCATGGGAGGAAGGATTGAGCATCTGGTGGGTGCTCTCCTTCCCGGGAAGGGAACTGCTGCATTGGTACCTGAGTGCCCTCTGGTGGAGACTGGAGAGCAGAGATGGCGTGCTTGAGGCATAGGGGAGCCAAGTGCAGATGCTTGAGGGGGAGCATGCACGGCAGCGTCGTGTTCCACCTCAGCTGGAGTCATGCCGCCTGGCTCCAGAGGGAGCAATGACAGAAAAATCTCACCTCAGCACCTCTATGGCGCCGCCTCGCCACCCCTCCACGCTCTCAGGCTGGCTCCTACTAACCTGAATCGGTGTCCATGACACCTTGGCCAGTGCCACGGCCCGCCCTGGGGGTAGCTGGGGCATTGGGAGAACAGCTGATATGACAGCGAGGGGTGATGGGGGTTGTGGCCGGGCTGAAACCTGGCGCTGAGATGGCCAAAAAAAAATTAACTAAATCTCAATTCAAAAATTATAAGATGGGTACCAGGGCCACCCTCCAGCTACGCCACATTAAATACAACACAAATAGGAGAAAGGCTTTTTCACTCAGGTGGTGGCCCGGTGGAACAAGTTACCTTAGCAAATTATTTGCTCAAAAACAAGGCCGAGTTTAAAACCAGCTTGACACCTACATCCAGTAAGGACATGTACTGACTTATTATGGGTGAATGGATAGGATTGGTTATGGGCTTTAGGCGGCCTTTTGCTCCTAAAACTCAAAGTATGACTCATAGTATGTATGCAGATGACATGGTCTTGTTCACCTCAGGCCCCTGTCACCTCGATGTGATTTCCTTACTACAGCTTGACTTCAGTAATGTTCAACACTGGCTAAATTCACATCAGCTTTTTCTCAACACCAAGAAGACAGTCTCCATGATCTTTGACACTAGGCAGAGACTCTGTATTCAGCCCTCCCTCCCTCCTTCCACACACTTGACAGGACTGTCTTAGAGGACACATCCACTTTTAATCATTGGGTGTATGGGTTGACCAACACCTTAACTTTTCTGTACATATCGATACCATCCTGAAAAAACTGCACCCCAAGCTTACAGGAACCGTAGTTCCCTCCCTGTACCAGACAGATGCGATCTAGTACAGAAAATGATATTCTCTATTATTGACTATTGTGATGCTGTATAGTCTACAGCTGTTCCCAAGTCTTCCCTCTCCAGATTGAATACTCTTTCAGCGCTTTCTGTCACTTTGCTCTCAACGCCCACCCATGCACTCAGCACTGCTCACTTACCATTCTCTCGCTTTCCCTCAGTGGAGTACAGGTGACTCTGCTACTGCACCAAGTTCACATCAAAGTACTGGCTTGGTACCCTCCCTCTTACCTCTCTGACTCTCTCACTACTCCCCCACCACTGCCTTTTCAGATCCTCTGATGCTTGCATTCTAGCAATCCTTATTGCTCTATCACCACAGGACAGGAAGCCTTCTCTTACCACTTCCCTAAGCATTGGAACTTCCTGCCAGCTCAGGCTAGTTCTCCTCATCTTCATCCTCTGTCTCCCTAGCCCTACATGATTTCTATGCCCCTAACTGCACTTGTTCCTAGCCCTCCCTCACCCCTCCCTCCTATCCCTTCCCTCCTCTGCTCTAATTAATGTCTCCCCATTCCACTCGAGCCCCCTCCACCCCTACACCTCACCCTTAACCTAACCCCTCTCCTACTTCCCAAATCACACCTCCTGTTTTCTGACCAAATCCTCTCTCATCCTATCCTCCTCTTTCTCCTGTCTCCTTCGCCAGTGCCCTGCCCCCTTGCAGGGTTTCTGCACTCTGAAGGGGTTGTAGCTCCTCTCTCCTCCTCTAATTTCTGTTCCCTGGAGGATTCTATGCATCCTGAAGGGTCTAGGATAGTGGCTACTCTGCCTCTCCCTACCTTCCCCTCCCCCTCAAACTGCAATCCCTTGCAGGGTTCTGCATGCCCTGAAGGGGTTAAGTTCAGCTAGCTAGTTGTCTCGCCTTCTTCCTTCCCTTTGTCTGCTACCCATGCCTTCTAATTCCTCTCCTGCCCCCCTCCCTCCCTCTCTCTACCCCCACTCCTCCCCTTTTTTCCCCTTCAGCTGCCCCTTCCCTCCAAATATCCCCTTGCTTTCCCCCTTCTCCTCTACCTGATCTTATTTTCTGCATGTCGGGTTCTCAACATTCGGAAAGGGCTTGGGTCTAGGCTGCCCACCTTCCCCACCCCTCTCCCCTGTTCACCACCCCTCCTTTCACTACAATCTGCCCACACCTATCCTGCCATGGCCCTACTCAGCAGTTCTCAGCCCCATGCTCTAGCTACTCCTACTACACTACCTCTGTCACCCTCTATTCCAATGTACATGACTGGCAGTAATCACCAGTCCCTTTCTACTTAGGTTTCTCTTCAGGTTTATTTGGTTCCTCTCTCCAGACAGATACCACCCTAGTATGTTTTTGATCTTTGCACTTGTTCACATTTCTCTGTAATGTTATACATTTCTCTGTAATTTTTAAGTGTTTACTTGTTCTCCCAACATTGTAATCTCCCCAGGCGCTTCTGAAAATGAGCTGTTCTACAGCTATGATGTCTTTCCTGGTGAAACATTTTCTAAATAAATAAAAATAAAAGATTAAAGACCTCAATATGTATACATTGGAAGAGAGGCAGGAGCAGGGGACATATGATAGAAACCTTCAAGTAACTAAAGGGCATAAACAAAGTGCAAGTGGCGACATCTTTCAGCATAGGAGGTGTACAAGGATGAGGGGCATGATATGAGATTGGAGGAGGCAGGATAAAGGGAGTGTGAGGAAGTTTTGCTTCACAGAAATGGTGGTAGATGTATGGAATAGCCTACAACAGGAAGTAGTGGGAGCTAGCACAGTGGGGATTCAAACATGCATGGGATTAACACAAGGAAATCATAGAGGTAGGTTGTAAAGCTAAAGCCAATGACTAAGTAGGGTCGGTGACTACTGATGCAGGCAGGAACATGGGCAGACTGGATGGGTCTAACATTCCTTATCTGCCATCAAATACTATGTTACTATGTTACTGTGCTTAATGTTTCCATTTCTGTTTTCCCTGCTCTGTCAATGCTGCTCACCATGAGAGTGTGAACCACAGATTCTCATATTCCCACTTTTATGTTATCAAGCAAAGTGATCTAGGCACGCTGCATTTCTCACGTAGCCACCCACCTACACTTCCTTTTCTTCCTTGCAATTAGTCAGTGCACATGACAACTGCCTTCTCCATACAACCCAAAGCTACACCTCGCTCTGCTGCCATTTCCCTTTTTGGTTTCATTTTGTGTCATTCAGCTGTGTTCCATTTAAGTTGGAATGTTACCTCTGTTTCAGCGAAGAAGCCAGAGGTCTGGTGCTCCTCAGAGCAGTCACCTGCTGACTTCCCATGTCCTTAGCATGCACTTCCAGTAGCAGCATAGGCACATGTGGCACCTGAGTGAAGACATCCGCACTTCAAGGTGGTTGATGGCACCCGTTGTGTGTTACTGCTTACTTACAATTTGCCATGTGATCCTATAGAATTTTATATCACACTTCCAACCCACCTGAGGCATGCTGCAATTTAGCCTTGCCACACACCCTGCTGTGTGATATTGATAACTAAAATTTATAATGTAATCTTATGTGAATTATATACCACGCTTCCAGCTGTTTGAAGGCACCCAGATGTGCCTTGTGCCCTTCTAACCCACCTGGGGCATGCATTAATATATGCACACTCTGCCATGTGTTGTTGCTTGCCACAATTTACAATGTGATCCTATGGGAATTTTATATAGCACTTCCCAGGTGGTTGAAGGCACTTGGCTGCACCTCATGCCTCACAACCCACACCTAGGGCATGTGGTAATTTAGCATTGCTGCACCCTCTCATGTACTATTCCTTGCTTACAATTTACAATTTGATCCTACGAGAATTTTTACTGCACTTCCCAGGTGGTATGTAAGTATGCTTGTGTATCCATGGCTACAGAAGCACTGGACCATGATGTTGGATGTCTCTCATGCCATGTGGAAAGAGTTGTATGTTGTTTGTCTTAGCTGATGATGGATGTCTGTGGTTGCTTGTGTTGTCTTGCCTCTTTTGCTGCTTGGGAGATGTGGAGTTAGTTTCCATATTCATGTCTCTTTAATAACAACACAAATTAATGCATTGAGTTTTTGCGAAGAACATATAAGAGATGTGTTACCCTCCTACTGGAAATATTGTTGATATTTTTTGTTTGAGTGCTGATTGCCCGATGATATCATGAGTGATGAAGTCACGGTGATGTCATCAATCATTAAGAAAAATATCAACAATATTTCAGTAGAAATATATATCCATTTATGCTATACCTCCAAAAAAGTGAAAATAAATTGAATCTCCTGCTGGTTATAAAAGGTATGTATGAATTAGACATCACTCATTTGGTAGATATTTTGTGTTGAACAACTTTTGTACTCAAAGTACCATGCTATTATTTTTCATTTTAAAGCTATTTGCATTTGTTTGCTGAAAAAGTGGAAAAAAACATGAATTTTCTGTTTTTTTTTTTTTGCTAATTATAAAAAACTAAAAGGAGTATATATCAATGAAACACCACTTATTTTGTAGATATTTTTGTTCTGAACAAAAGTCATGATCACAGTGCCATGCTATCGTTTTTTTATTTTAAAATTATTTGCATTTGTTTGTTGAAAAGTGAAAAGAAATGGAATTTGCTGCTGTTTTTGTTTGCTAATTATTTTTGTTGGCTAATTATAAAAAAAGATAAAATATATCTATAGATGAATCTTCACTCATTTTGTAGATATTTTTGTGCTGAATAGCTTTCATGCTCAGAGTAGCATGCTATCATTTTATTTTAAATGTATTCACATTTGAATATGGTTAATATAGCTAGTATACATCTGTAGAGCTGGGCACAGAGAGAGAGAGAGAGACACACACACACACACACACACACACACACACACACACACTTTTCTTTCTGTTACAGCTGGGCTGAACCCTGGATGTTTGAAATTCCAGGTTGATTGGACAGAATAGCTCTGCTGCTAGATCAAAGGAAAGAACTGATCCAGGATTAGGTCAGCTTTTTGTTTTGAAGTACATGACTTCTCCTCCCAGCAAGCTAAAACTCTGTCATTATCAGCATGAATGATTTGTGTGGTACTGACCCACACCTGAAACATTACTCTGCAGTGGACAGACAGTGTCACACCCCTCAAAAGGCACTATTATAGCAAGATGTTAAGCTGGTGCACACTGCATGGTAAACATAAAAACTAAAACACATGGAGCCAGATATTTAAAACTTAGCCCAGGCACAAGGGGTGTTCGCCCATGCTAACTAGGGTTTACACCTGATTTGTGGACATGGTCTATGTTCAGGCACCCCCACAGTGCAGGCAAAATCCATTAGCACCTGACTGGTAAGTTACCACTGTACTCATGTAAATGGGGATCCTCTCCTCCATATTGACATAGAAAGATAATGAGAGGTTTGCACAGGCAGTAAATGCCACTCAAACAATTGCAAGTTACCACCTTTGCAACCCCCTACTTAATGGGGTTCAAGGCGGGCAAATGGATTGCAGCCACCTGCCCCAGCCTGTGGAAGCAATGACACTCCTGAACCCCAGTGATACCCCCACCCTCTCATTGCCCACCACTGTAATACAAAGAATTTCCTTGTGTCTAGTGGAACCCCCACCTTCAATCCAGTCCCCATCACTATATCCTTATTTCCTGGCAACTAAGGCACCCCTACCCTCTGATCACCTGCCGCTGTAGTACAAAAGAGAATTCGCTAGTGTTTAATGGCACCCACCACCTCCAGTCCCCATTCCCATCACTGTATCCTTATTCCTTGTTGTCTAGGGGTACCCCACCTTCCAATCACTCACCACTGTGATATTAGGAAAGTCCCTGGTGTCTAGTGGCAGCCCCTCCACTGATCACCCACTGCCATAATACTGGGGAGTCCCTGGTGAACAGTGAACCCCCACCTTCTGATTGTCTGCCACCACCTCCTCAATACTTCATTTGAAGAGCATTCCATAAGCTTACAAACTTTCAGCCACTGTCACAGTACTTAGTCAGGACTTCAAGAATAGTCCTTAAGCAGCATTATACAATGGCAAGAAAGAATCCTGGTCTCTGATTGGCCAGTCTGGGACTGGACCCATGATGTTATCCAGCACAACATCACAGGTCTAGTCTCAGCACTGTGAACCAATGTAGAGGACCATGATGACCATTAGTTACTCTTTTTGCATCTTCTCTTAAGAAACACAAATATTCTTCCACCTAACAAAAACATTCTTTAAAATTATTTTTTTATTCTGTATTACAATAAGCCATTGTATAATAGCAACAATACCTCAGGGTGTGTTGTGCTTGGGATAACCATAAGCCTCAGGTATGGACACACTTGGCCTGCGGCCTCATGCTCAACTACCACCTGAGGTGTGACATTATCCCAGCACAACACACACACACCCTGTTGGGCATTATTGCTTAAGTATTGCTAGCAGGGAAAAAATCATCATATGTTTTTTAGTAACACTGTATTTCTGGAGGAAACACATCTATATATCCATTCTTCTTTTACTGTTTTCATCCCTTATCTGATATATGGGGTTTTGAAATTTCTAATTGTAAGTGCTCTTTGGCCATGACCACTTTAAATAAATTAAACATCTTGGTGTGTTGCTGTGCTGTTTACCATCCATGCTTGTAGCCTCCTAATATTGTATATGCATAGTATGACTCCATTCCGTAAAGTCTGAAAGTAACCTCAAAGGAAGAGATTTTAAAACATGTCAGTGGCAGCCATCTTTAAAAACTAGAGACATTAATAAGAATGTTAGTAATTAAAACAAGAAATATACCGATGACAAAACCTAATTATGTAAAAATACATTACTACTAAAACAGCTGCATGATGACATTTGTTTTGTAGACCAACAGATGCTGTTGCTTTAATATGCAATGTCCTTTAAAAGCATGTTTTGCTGCATCATGATATTCTTAGCTGACAATAATTTACAATTGAAAAAATAAATGCTTTACCATAACTCACAGCCAGTACTGCCTGCTGCTGCCATCTCATGTATACAGTGTGCTTGCGCTGTATCAGTACTGCGTATTAGTATACAGCAACTGGCAGAAGCACAATGTCTGCACCAGCTCTGAAAAATAATTTACAATAGGATCTGCATTGAAACAATTGTGTGAGGCAACAAGATATCTTTAATCTGCAGTGTGCATTCCTTGCTACATCTTCCTTGTTGCGTACAGTGAGTTTGTCACATGAACATTAAAGAGGGCAGCTATCTAGGAATATTTTTATGAAGTAATGTTCCTGCAGCCAAAAGAAGTCCTATGTCGATATTTATAAAATAAACTTTTGTTACAAAAGTTCACCTCCATCATCTTTTCTGTGAACTTGATATTTTATTTATTTAGTTTTGTGATACTTCTAATCAATGGGCTGTGCCATTTCAGAAAGAAATACGCATTGCGTCAGACTTGATTTCAGGTTTTGAATCCTAGTGGCACAAAGTCACACACAGTACTTAACAGTGTTAGTGTTACAAAACGTTTCTGTTTGCCATTAACAAACCTTTGATTAGTGGCACATTAAGATAGAGCTCCCTGGCAAAAAAAAAAAAAAAAATTAATACATGAGTTGCTTGGTGGCCAAGTTATGTTTGTTGAATCTGTTCCATTTATTGAGCAGATTGCTAAAAACCCCACTGGTAATCAAATCCTGTAACCCTGCAGCCCAAAAGCAGCTTCTCCAGTCAGTCAAATGGCAATTATCATAATACAGGTACAGTAGCTGGTAGAGTGGTAGGGCAGACTGTGTTTTTATTTACTTTTTCTCCTTACTAAAATTTCCATGCTTATTCTCTGAGTACCAATCACACTGGGCTCACTGATCAGTGCTTGTACAATAAGCGGATAAATCGCTGTTTTATATTGTTAATATTACAAGCAGACATCCAGCCTCATAGATGTCCCCTGCAGTTTACTCATCTTTGCTTCATCAGATGGCTGGCCACGGAGACACTGGGGGTCTGAGTTCACTATCATGGCATGTGTGTATGTGTTGGAGGGTGGGGTCGCACCATCTACCAGATAAGTTTTACTACAAAACAGTAAAAGGCTAAAACAATTTTATTTCACTGTGTTTTGCTTAATTGGGATCTCTAGGACTCTTGGAATTACTGCAGGAGCTAAGAGCTCCACTTCACTCTTTATATTTGATCTGCCTTTGTCCATTATTGTAAAACTTAGTTAAACAAGACTATATAGGCAAGCTTTCTATTTAATCAGTTTATTTATTTTGCTGCTGCATTTTTCTAGCTCTAAGCAGGAAGCCATCTGGCACTAGCACCTAAGGACGATTTTATACTACTGCTAAAGGTTCAGATACAGATAAGACTGTTTGTACTTCCTCTGTCAAAGTAATTTGTTTGAATTCCTGACTTTTGAGAAGTAGGATTGAAATCCCAAGGCCAGGACTTCAGTAAAATACTGAGCCATGAGTGTTTCATTACAATGGTGGGAGGATCAACCAGGGTAGATAACTGCTTCCCTTGCCTTGATAAATGTTATTTTCTCTGGGGATGTTTTCTCACTGCATTGTGTTAATCACTTGAGCACTTAAAATCTGCATTGAAGCACTTAAGTACTGTATCAGAACTATTTTGCTACTAGAAACTGAAACTTTAAACAATAGGTTTGAGAAAAGGTGAAAATTGCCCTGTGTAGCCTAATAGGTCACTCACCCAATGCTTGCTTTTGAGTGGGTAGGATAGGTTTTCTGTGTATGATGCCTTCATTGAGAACTGATTTTGATTCAAATGTGCAGTGTGCATAGGTTTGGATGGTCCTGCTTGCTGATTATAAACTGGAAGGGATCATCATCATTTACCCCTCAGAACCAGAATGTGCATCTGAGAAGGTTGATGACATTGATCCCTACTTGAGAATTGCCAATGCCATAACTACATCAGGCTCACATACAAAGCCTGCCCCCACCTGCGAAGAGAAAAGCTGAAACACAATGACAAAACAGGTTAAGGATACCGAACAGACCAGGTATGTTTAATTAGAAAATAAACATTTCAATCCAAGTAAACAAAAGTGCCATGTATTAAAAAACTATTAACTGATGTAGTGAAAAGCTATTGGTATAGAAACACATGAATTGTCAGCAGATAAGGACCGCTAGGCCCATCTAGTCTGCCTGTAAGCCCTATACTTGTATGCAGCCACTCACTCTATGTGGTTAATGACTTTTCATCACTTCTCATCTCAAGGTTCCCTTGTGCCTGTTCCAGGCGTGTTTAAAACCCTCCACTGTGCTTGCTCGCTCACCTCCTGTGGCAGACTATTCCAAGCTGTCCACTATCCTCTCTGTGAAGAAAAACTTTCCACATTTCCTCTTAATCTACCCTCCTCCAATTTCCTATCATGCCCCCTTGTTCTAGTATTTCTTCTACATTGGAAAAGGTGTCCTACTTGCACCTTGTTTATGCCCTTGAGGTACTTGAATGTTTCTATCATGTCTCCTCTCTCTCTCTCTCTCCTTTCCTCCAGTGAGTACATATTGAGGTCCCTTAGTCTCTCCTCATATGTTTTGTGATGTAAGTCATGTACCATCATTGTTGCCCTTCTCTGAATGCTTCCACCCTGTTTATGTCCTTTCATGAGGTGTGGCCTCCAGAGCTGCACTCAGTACTCCATCTTAAAAAGCATCACTGTTTTCAGAAAATTGTTGTTGCTTGTGAATTTTGTTCTTTTTATTTTTTGGTACACTGCTGCTGCTGTATTAGGTATTAACCTGGGCTGTCTACATTAGGAATTGCATCAAACCGAAGGCACTCTAGTTTGGGACTCCGGCTGTACAAGGAACTACACTGCATTTCTGCCTGCTTGTGAATAGTCTATTTATATGGTTTGTGCTTCAGTTAATAATATGCAAAAAGAGCTCTCCAATGCACTGTTGCACCTTGTGGAGTGGTGGCACTCTAACCTGGAATCCATATTCAGGGCATGCTTGCAATACCTGGGGCATCAAAAATCATTCCAGAGCACTCTCCTATGTATCTCACCACATGGTCAGCCATCAAGGAGAAATACCAAGGACACCCCTGCATACACCCTGTTCTGGGTAATAGTGGTGATGGCATACAGGTTCTAAAATGTCAAAATACCCCAAAATGCACCACAAAGCAAGAAAATCCTATAGCTTCAGGAGGCTGCTGTCCTAGATGCCTGTCCTTTTAGAATTGCATACATTGTTAAAAGGTAACTGCACACCACTGATCTATACAGTTATTAGAATAGGTGATTGCCCAGGGTTCTGATTAGTTTTGTACTGTAGATGTACATTACAGTACGTGGGCAGCAGGACTAAATGGAAGCGGATACATTTATAACATGGGTTTACAGAACATGTCACAAACTCCTGGTTCCAGACTCCAGGGAAAATGCATCTCTCACTGAAGCATATGAATGGTTCAATGTTGTAAATACAAAGTGAACTAGTCGTAATTCTTTTAGCGTCAAACTTTTTATAGAAATATGTCAACAGTAGCGTACACATAAAGAGTCACACAGCAAATGCTGAGATGCATTAGAATAACATCCACCTAATGCCCTGGCTCGCCCACTTTAATTAGTTCTATTCCTAACCCCCACCTCAACCTTTTGTCATTGAAATGTGGAACCCACCGACCCTCTAAATTGGAAACACCATTAAACACAGATACAATGATGGCGCTTCCGGAATACTGGACACCAATGCTGTACACTCAGCAGATACAGTGTTATGAATGTCTACTATAGAAGTCTGAGTTTATTACGGCAACCATAATGAGAACACCCCATGAGTAATTTTGAGATGGAAAATATACCTGCGAGTGCAATGACCCCACTCAAATACGTGTAAGCAAATGGGACATGATAATGTATTGTGCCCTTTCCCTTTGTCGTTTTGAGGAATGAGGCAGGGCATGGAATTCATACTATTCTCGATGGACTCATTACTATTACTGAACAAAAGAACCGATGTGGCTACTTGGTACTGGCCTGTGCTCCAGCAAACTAGAGAAGTAGCAAAGCAAAATAGTGGAGCAACTAGGAAACTGACAAAAACCCAAGATGGTTTGAAGTTAAAGTATGCTTTAATACATATTTAATTTAAAAGCTGTGCAAGACACAGCAGCAAATACTACACCCCATTTCAACAGTTAATAATCTGACATGGGTACAGAATAAAAGAACTGGGTAAGCATTAGGGTTTGCAACTCCAAGGCATCCATGGCACCTATTCCTGCATGCAGGGTGGAGGTGGGGACTTAGGGTTGGAAGCTGAGGTTGGGTGTTCAGGTTAGAAGCCAAGGGGTGAGGGTGGGGTGTTTGGGTTGGAGCCGAGGGGTGGGGTGGGGTCTTAGGCTTGGGAACCCTAAGATCTAATTTCCCTACTTTTTAGGCTTCAACTATAATGCTGCATAAAGGTGACCCGTTAAGAACAACTGCAGCCACTCCCATCCCCAATACCTTACAGTGCTGCTGCAGGACTCTGGGGCTGCAGTGATCATAATTTTAATCCATGGGTTATTTTGTATAAACTCGAAAACTTTCGGCTGAACATGGAGCTGCTGCGGTTCCTGATTGACGAGTGCAAGAAGTCATGGGTATTACACCCATTTAGTGATGTCACACCACCACTGCTCTTATTATAGCAGCAGTGGTGGTACTTAATATCTTATTTTATGGCTTCTAAAGGGGTCTTGATACCTGCAATGTTACTTACAGCAATGCCTGGACAGGCTGTTGTTGAAAGTAACATTACGAATATCAAACTCCCAAAGCCATAAAATAAACATAACCATACCACCACTGCTGCTATAATAAGAGACAGGTTGGGAGTAACGCCACTAGATGGGTATGATACCCATGACTCCTTACACCCGTCAGTTGGGAACCATGCTAGCGCCTCACGATTTGGCTGAAAGTTTTGGCAGTTGATAAAAAATAGCCCATGGATTAAAACTTATGATCACTGCAGCCCCAGATTCCTGCAGCAGCATTATGGGTATGAGGATGGGAGCGGGCTGCAGTGGTTCTCTATAGTTCACCTTTAATGAAGTGTTTTGCAGTGAATTTCCTTACTTTTCAGATACTTTATTTGTATGCCTACAAAGGGTGAGTACTAATAAGGTGGTATGAAATATGGCTATGTTGAAAATTTGGAGTGAAAATATAAAAATTACCACAGTTGCACGTGCATAGAAACATTTCAATGAACATTCATAAATGGCCATTTTGGATTTTTTCATCAAATTTTCAATGTGGGTCTTTTGTGACCCACCTCATGAACAGTGGTACTTCCATTTCGTTAGTTGATCCGAAGGTGATTTCACAGAGCTACTGCACCTTGACCCTACATAGAAACATAGAAACATAGAAGTTGGACAGATAAGAACAAAGGCCCATCCAGTCTGCCCATTTCTTTTTACCTTATAAATGTGCCATAGCTTTGCTCTTCAGTGGCCTATCTATTCATAGTCATTTGTATTGCTCCCTTATGCCTATCCATGCCTGTTTGAAGCCCTGCACTGTATTCATAGCCACCACTTCTTGTGGTAAGCCATTCCATGCATCCACCACCCTTTCTGTGAAAAAGTTTCCTTACATTCCCCTTAATCGGCCTCCTCTAATCTTATGCTGTGTCCTCTTGTCCTGCTATTTTTCTTATATTTAAACATGTTAGACTCTTTCACCTTGTTTATGCCCTTAAGGTGTTTGAATGCCTCGATCATATCACCTCTCTCCCTCCTTTGCTCAAGGGTATACATATTGAGCTCCGTTAATCTGTCCTCATATGTCTTCTGATGCAGTCCCTGCACCATCTTGGTTGCCCTTCTCTGGACTGCCTCAATTTGGTTAATGTCCTTGTGAAGGTGTGGCCTCCAATACTGCGCAGTACTCCAGATGGGGCCTAACCAGTGTCTTGTACAGAGGATTATTACCTCCCTCTTACGACTTGTGATACCCCTACTAATACACCCTAACACCCCTAGCCTTACCTACTGTTTTAGAGGTCTGCTTGGATGATTTTAGGTCATCAGTGATGATGATGCCCAAGTCTCTTTCTTCCTTTGTGACCTTCTTAGCTCCCCTCCCAGCCTATAGGTGGCTTCAGGTTTCTCTTCCCTATGTGCATGATTTTGCACTTCTTTGCATTAAATCCCAGTTGCCACTCTTGACCATTCTGCTAGTTTATCCAGATCTCTTCTCATTCTGCCCACCCCATCTGGATCATCTACTCTGTTGCAGATCTTGGTGTCATCTGCAAACAGACAAGCCTTACCCTCTAGTCCATCTGCAAGGTCACTAATGAAGATGTTGAAGAGGACTGGCCCCAGGACTGATCCTAAGGTACCCCACTTGTGACTTGCATCTCTTCTGACTGTATACCATTTACCACCACTCTCTGTTTTCTGCCCGTCAACCAGTTTGCCACCCAGTTGACCAACTTCTGACCCACCCTGAGCCTACCCAGCTTATTTATCAATCTTCTATGTGGAAGAGTGTCAAAGCTTTGCTGAAGTCAAGGTAGGCGACATCAACTCTCCCCTTGGTCCACCACTCTGGTTACCCAGTCAAAGAAATCTATGAGATTAGTTTGACAGGACCTTCCTTTGTAAACCCATGCTGTCTTGGATCCTGTGCCCTATGGATTCCAGGTGTTGCACTATCCTTTCCTTAAGTGCCTCCATAATCTTGCCCACTACTGAGGTAAGACTGACCGGTCTGTAGTTCCCGCCTCCTCCTGCTACCACTCTTGTGGAGCGGGATCACATGAGCCCTTCTCCAGTCTTCTGGGACCTCTCCTGTGCTCAAGAGACTCACTAAACAATTCTGCTAATGGCTCTGCTAGTTCCTCCTTTAGCTCCTTAAGTACTCTGGGATGTATGCCATCAGGTCCCATTGCCTTATCCACCCTGAGCTTAGCAAGCTCTTGTAGGACCCTTTCTTTTGTGAAGGGGTAGTGCTCACCTCCCTCCCCCTGTGTCCATGATGCTGAGCTGTGGGCCTGCCCTACCTTCTCTTCAGTAAATACTGAGCAAAGTATCTATTTAGGATAGATGCCTTTACAGGGTCCTCCTCCTCACATGCTCCCGTTTCTCCATTAAGCTTGCAATACCCCTCTGGACTTTCTCCTTTCACTAATGTATCTATAGAAAGTCTTGTCACCTTCTTTTTACTGTTAGTGCTAGTGTTTCCTCAGTTTGGGACTTTGCCTGCCTTACTGCCTTACCTGCTTCCCTTAGGGCAGTTTGGTATGCCTCCCTATCTTCATCCGCTGTGTTCCCTTATATTTCCTGAAGGTCAGCCTTTTGGCTCTGACCTTTTCTGCTACTATTTTGAGAACCAAAGTGGTTTCCTTCTCCTTTTGCACTTCCTTTTCTGTCTAACACAATGGGATGTTGCTTCAAATATGCATCCTTAATGCTTGCCCACTTTGCCTGTACCCCTCACCTGTGTTTCTTTTTGCCAGGGCTAAGCTTAACTCTGTTGGCCATCTTATCAAAGTCAGCTCCTCTGAAGTCCCATATTTTTGCCTTGGAATGGGATGATTTAGATGTAGTAGCCAAATTGAACCACTCCATGTGATGGTCACTGGCCCCAGGTGACCTTCTACCTGAGATCTGTGATCCCTTCTTTGTTAGTCAGTACTAGATCTAGGATAGCCCTGTCTCTTGTGGGTTGCACTTTTCAAACCATTCCAGCACCAATGCAGCAAGCAAACATTCGGCATTGACAAATGCTTGTATTTCATGATTGCATGATTAAAACTGGGTGAAAGCAGTTATGCTGTTCACTTATTACCACAATTTCTCTGCTGTGACAGAGGATTACTATTCTGTGTGTGCTTTTTATGATGCAGTGTGAAAGCACTGGAATGTCATTCTGCAGTTTTGAAAGAGTGGTCTATGAAAATGGGACTAGTCAAAACCATGCCAGAAAAGGGCATGGTAAAAAATGGACGCGGTCAAAGCGGTGCTAATATAAATAAACCAACTCCAAAACCACGCACACTGTATTGTCAGCGTTTTCAACAGCGCCGTTCTTCTGGTGATGTTGACTGGATACCTATGAAAACTGTGGAATATAAGTTCATTGGCAGGTTCAGATTTTACAGTTTCAGCACATATATTTAAGGTTTAGTTTCACTTTAGGAGTCTGAGAGAGTAGAGAGGGAGAAAGAGAATGTGGGACAACTGGTGTTTTGAACTCAAATTTGTTATTTTGAGAATTCTGTTTCAGAGGGCAGTACTGGAAGGGTCCAGCTGCACTCTTCACACTAGGGTTATTCAGAATCAATTGAATTGAATTTGATTCATTGGATCTGGGATTTTTCAAATTTGGAATTTCAGTATTCAGGGCCAACAATTCAAATTCCAAAACCCCATTTGCATATGGAATCAGAATCTGAATCCAGCTCCAGATCCAAATGCTTGTTAACCATTTTAAACCTCCCCACCAATAACTAACATGAAAGAACCAGAAAAAAGCCATTCCTCCCTTGTATCCCTCTCATGACACCTTGCCTTGATGCGCCAGTGCTGCTGCTGGCCTGCTGCTGGGGTCCTCGGTGATGTCTGTCTGCTGTGGGCTGGAGATGAAAAGGCAGTGAGGATCCAATTTCAGCATCAGTTCATCCATTTTAATTTGAGTAGTCCACAAAGCGACAAACCTTTACGCTTTATGCAGATGTGCATAATTTAGCAGTACCATTTGGAAAGGAAGGGAGCATTGTAGGTAATGTGTGTGCTTGTCACTGATTGAAGAGGAGCCATGGTTAGTGATAGGCTTGCTAAAGATCTTTGGGGGACCAGGAGAGTCATGGGATCTGACTTAGGATACAGCAGAGGATGTCGGCCATTGCTGAGGGTGGATGACCAGTATTCAGTGGCAAGTTAAATATACAGAAAGAGCAAAATGCTGGGTTACATGAGGAACTGCCCAGTCTTCACTGTTGAACCGATCAGGCCGACACCAAAAAAGTAGTATACCACTAGACTGCTAGGTATTTAAAGTACAACCTGTAATGTGGATCAGTTCAGAGAAGGCCATTTGCTATTTTATTTCTTTAGTACTGTATATCCAGAAAGAAAATATCAAACCTATGGCCTAACATGCATACTAGTAAAACCATACAAGTTAAGCTATGTGATTTTGATCATTTTGGTAAACCTATACTTAAAACAAGGAAATGCACAGCATATTGCTCATTGTCTAGAAAGGCATCTTGCTCTCTGCATTGACATCATGCATCTTGCATCCCACACAGTTATATGGTGCCCTCCCCCATTATGACTCTCTCTCAGGAACTCAGAGCTCAACAGGCTTCAGGTCTTATACAATAGAATCTGTAGATTTGTGTCCAGTGCTCCCCTTGTGAACATCACTGTGAAGTCCTCTCCGCCTTCATGTCCCTCCCTGAGGAGACTCAGTTCTCTCTGCTTTGCCTCACAATGAAGCCAATTCAAAGTCTGTACTCCCACTAGCCTAAGTGGCATTCTGACCCCCAAATCTGATAGGCATTCACTCCAGTCATCCAACTGCAAATTACTGTAAGTCCCTGGGGTAACTTCTTCTGCTGGCAAATGCTCCTTCGCCTATGCAGCACCTTACCACTGGAACCTACTCCCTGCTGAACTGCACAATTGCTACTCCTTGGAGGTTTAAAAAGGCCAAAAACTCTCCTGCTTGAAAAATGCCTGTGTTCCTGCTACTGTTGAATATAGGACATAACTCCTTGCTACCCACCATTAATTGATTGCCCTTTACTCACTTCTCCTTCTTCATAACCTTGTCTTTGCCTCCTTCTTTCACTCCTCCTCCTCCTCCTCCCTACCCCTTGTCTTTGCCTCTATTATTCCCTCTACCGCCATATGATACATAGTCCCTGCACAGTGCTCTAGATGTTGCTTCTTTGGATACACTTAATGCAATGTGATGTGATGGATGTTATCCTTATGTAACCTATGTAACCCATATAACCTAATGATGCCTTGGTATGCTACCTGTAACTAATTAATGCTGTAGTATATCTTAATGGCTGAACTTTTGTTTGTCATTAATTTCTACAATGAACCATTGTCATGAGAACTGGAAAGTGTGTCTGTTTCTTGAATGGTAACTATCACTGGTGCTTATATGGAACTGCTGTAGTAATTAACTCCAGGTTGCCACTGAAAAGGGACCTTTGGATCCAGTGGTCTCACACAGTTACCAACATTTTTAAATAAAATAAAACATCATTACATCTCATGTTTGGTGGCCATTTCATAGAGCATTCTCCTGGATAGTTGCAATCCAAGGACAATAACACAGCTCAGTTAGAATATTGAATACAATTTTTATTTATTCAGCAAGATGCTTTTACAAAGCAGTCACTGAAAAGATATTGGCATCATAAAGAACTTTTAACTGTTATTCACATTGAAGGCAAGAAAATCTATTCACAGCATTGTCCTGTGAGCACCCTTCTAAATTCAAAGGCAATTCCTGGGGATCTACTTGAACAATTGTAACATAGCCTAGTCCACATGTACACCAGAATAAATAAACAACAAATGTTGTGCTTACGTGTTATCAGATCCTGATGATTATCTGTGTGTTGTTCCTAAAGGCTAATGTAAGTGTATTGAAATGTGGGTTTTGAAGTTGCCATGGTTAGACTATGATTAATGGAGTGCTCTTAAAAGGTATTACATATTAATTACCATGCTAACAATCTTGTTTTCTATTATGTTTTATTTTTAGGCAAAAGTGCCTAGACCTCAAGACTTACATTTTGCTGCTGCCAATTGTTCAACTAGATCCCAAGAACTGATTTTGAATTTAAAAGGATGATCACAGGATAATGCCATGAATAGGATTTTCTTGCTGCTCTATGTAAATAGCAGTTACAAGTTCTTTATGATAACAACATCTTTTCAGTGCTGTGTTATACTCATAAATGCAGAATAGAAACATAGACTTTGATGGCAGATAAGGACCACTTGGCCCACCTAGTCTGCCTATTTCCTACCTATTGGATAAGCTGCAGATCCTAATTAACCAACAACCTACTTCTTCCTACCCCCACAAGCATTGCCTTATGTCTGTCCCATGCATTCTTGAATTCCTCACTATTTTGACCCACGACCTCCTCAGGAAGGCAGTATAGTACAGTGGTTTAAGGCTCTGAGCTGCAAATCAAGAGACCTGGTTTTGAATCCCACAGCCCCACTTACATACTGTGTGACCCTAAACAAGACACTTAACTTCCCTGTGCTCCCAGGTCGCACCTCTAAACAAGCTTTCTGCTTAGTGTGCCACTCCTGGTTAAACAATTGGAAAAAAGGCCATTCCAGCGCCCAGCACCCTCTCCATGAAAAATTACTTCTTCACATTGCCCTGAGCTTCCCCTATCTTCAAATTGTGTCCCCTTGTTCTTGCACATCTCTTTGTTTGTATTAGTTGATTCCTCACTGGGTTTATACAATCACTTGCACAATTTTGTTTTTTACTTGTATGTATAGATTGAGTATTATCACACAGTTTATGATGTCATCAGTGGGAAACTATAAAACCAAAATATTTGTCTCTTGAATCAGCCCAATAATGAAGCCTTATTGGTAAGCAAAGCACTGGGGTGAGTGAGTTTCACTAGGTGACTGGCTGTGACTGCACTGTAAAAGCATTTTGCTGAAGAAACAAAAATTGATTCAGTGTTCTGACTAAGCTGTGGTTATTGTCCATTGGAGTACAGCTATACAGAAGACTGTTTTTCGACTGCTGGGGTTAGCCCCTTAGTTGCTCTCCCTGGGTTTCACTAGAGTTTAGACACTTATGGAACATTTCATAGAGTTAGACAGGATTTTTTTTTTAATGGAGTGCAGTTGTTTACAATTTTCAAATGCTACAAAACTGCATTTATGTTAATTATATAAATACTGTTTTAGCACCAGTGTAAATGACACATTTCCTTTATAACACTGGAAAGCCATTTTATACCTTTTGGAGCAAAATAAGTGAGTAAGGTATTTTTGGTGACACAACCCTTTTTTAGTTTCTTTAGCTAAGTAGGTCAAAATACAAACACAACAGGTGTTAGCTAGAATAGAGCATAATTATCTGGCGTGGGGTTGCTTGGACTCCATGAAATTTAAACAGAATCCTCAGATTCACTCCAAATCTCAGATTTGGTATTTAGGATTTTAGACCTGAAATTCTAAATCCAAAATGATGATTGGAGACAGATTTTGGAATCTGATTCTGAAATCCAAAACTGGCATGCAGCATTGGCAGACAAGAAATAGAATCCTGGACTTCCTCCTATTTGTCCATGCTGTTATCACATTCTTAGCGGTTTCCAAGTATAGTTGATGAGTGACAGCCAGTTCTGTGCTTTTGCTGTGAATCCTGGGTCCTTTTGTGATTTGATGAGCCTTTGTTCTGAAAGAAATCATTGGGTATGTCAGTTCCTTTCTCTGTCCTTGTGATGGTTTGCATTTTCCCAAATGTTTGTGTTTTTCGCTGTAGTGGTGTTAGTACGTCTCTCTCTTTACTGTCTAGTTGTGCTCTATTAACTGAGACAGCAGTAGACCCAGTTTAACTTCTGAATAAAGTTGTCAAAAATTCTGTTTAGGAGCAGCTGTAATATTTTTTATTGTAACTCAGCACTCTTAAGGTGACAGACAGACAGACACACACACATATACATATATATACCTATACATATACATACATACATATATATTGCAAAATAAATTGGAGGTCGGAAGTTGGAGCGTCATTGGCTGAAGTCTGATCGGAGAAGGACAGACTGGCTTTGAAAGCTCACTACTGAGTATCAAGGGCTGTCTCTCATAAGAAGGCAGAGTTCCTGTCCAGGGAGATAGCTGCAGGAAGCGGGACCGGCTCAGCTCTTTAGGACTGTCAACAGGTTGCTTCATCCAGCCTGTTTGCAGCCTAAGGTTGCTGCTTCTGTGGCTAATTATGAAAAGGCCACCCTGTTCTTCTCTAGCAGAGTGTCCTCCATCAGGTCCCATATTCATCCAACAAGGTCTGTGTTTTCCTGCAGTGATCCATCTGATGTTCCAAGTTGCATCCCGGCTGTCTGGAGTGAGTTCAGGCCAGTGGACCTGGAGGCAGTTTGTGGGCTATTCTCATCACTGCGCCCACATTCTGTAAACTCGACCCTGGCCCATCGTGTCTTCTAGAGATGTGTGGAGTCCAATGTCCCAGTGCTTGCTGAGATTGTCCAGTGTTCACTTTTGGAAGGTTGTTTTCCCAGCACTTTGAAAGAGGCGCTGGTGAATCCTCACTTGAAGAAACATCTCTCAACCCTGACATGTTCGTGAATTACAAACCAATCTCTAATCTGCCCTTTTGGGCAAGGTTATAGAGAGAATTGTAATGCTGCAGCTAAAGGCTCATCTAGCTGTTTTCAACAGTTTTGAGCCCTTCGGTCAGGTTTTCAGACAAGGCGAGTACTAAAACAACACTAATACAGGTGCACAATGATTTCTTCAGGGTGAGAGGAAGAAGAGAACAGTCTGTTCTCATTCTCCTCTATCTCTCTTGGCATTTGACACTGTGTACCATGGTGTGTTGCTTGATTGCCTTGGGGGGCTGTATGAGCTCACCATTACTGTCATCAACTGTTTCGAGTCCTTTTTACTGGCAGGATGCATGGAATTGTATTGGGAAGGTTTTCCTCTGCATGAGGACCCTGCCTTGTGGAGTCCCCAGGATTTGATCTACTCATCCATGTTGTTTGCAGTGCACATGCTGCCCTGGGTGAGATCATTTGAGTTACAGCATGGGTTTCCACTGCTATGCAGATGATACCCAGCTGTATATGTCTTTGCACCGATTTTGATGGTGCCGTGGAGGTACTAAATGCATGCTTGGTCGAGATCCAGAACTGGATGTCCTCCAGTTGGCTAAGGCTCAGTCTGGACAAAATGGAGGTACTGGTGATTGAGCCTGGTTGATGGCGAGAAGTGGAGGCCATTGGGTTAGTTCCACATTGATGCTGGACTCAATCTCACTAACGGCCACCAAAAGGTAAAAACCCTGAGCATTATTTTGACGATGGACTGACATTTGAGGCTCAAGTGTCATCCATTGTCTGGAGTGGTTTCTGTCACCTGAGATACATTACCAGGATTAAAACCCTTATCCCACCAGACAACCTGCCCTCACTAGTGCATGCATTTGTGACATCATGTCTTGACTACTGCAACACTCTCTATCTTGGGGTCAGTGGAGGTCCTGTGTCACCTGCAGTTAATGTAGAATGCAGTGGACAGGTTACTGACTGGCCTTCTGAGGTCATGTCATGTGACCCAGTACTGCGTGACCTGCACTGGCTGCTGGTGAAGTGGAGACTCTCCATCAAGGTGGGTCTTCTCACCTATAAAGCCCTTTATGGTCTGGACCCAGGTTACCTGACTGACCTCCTGACTCACACCACCCTTAACACTCCCTCCGCTCTGCCAAGGATAGCCTCCTATCAATTTCCAGGGTTCGATTTAAAACATCCGGTGACTGCGCTTCTACAGTGGATGCACCAGTCCTGTGGAAATTGCTTCCTAGGTCTTTGAGGGAGTCCCCTTGCTGGAGGCCTTTAAGCAGATCCTGAAAGAACACTTCTTTAAGGAGGCTTTTGGGATCTCTCCTCTGCCAGTAGATGAATAGAACTGATTTTTACTTCATTGTTACTGGTACTGCTTAGTTTTGGTTTGTGATTTCTTTTATTTTATTGATATTTTTGTATTTTTAAAGTGCCCTGAGCCTCAGGGACAGGATGCTAATAAATAAAATATTATTTACTTAATGTTACTTACTAAATGTCTCAGTGTAGTTCTCCTTAACTGCAGTCACAGTTCAATCCAGTAAAATTTATATTTATGTTGCTACATTTTTGGTTAAAAGAGATATTACAGTTCAACAACATGTCTGGTCAATAACAAGAATGGCAAGCATTGTTACACTGAGGTGGTTAGTGGTGGCAGTGGCAGTGTTGAGTCAGGTGGCAGCACTCAGGTACTTGGTGCAGGGACTGAGGTGCACCTTGAAAAGTTATGAGTGGGACAGAACTCAGTATGCCATGTAGTAGTGGTCATGTCAGTCTGGTGGTGCTGAAAAAAGTACACAAGTCACCTGTGTAGGAAACAAAGTAGGTCAGTGAGCCAGAGAGGTGTGCCTAGTGGTGTCTCTTCTATATCTTTTTATGGTGGGACAGTATGTGGTTCAGGAGATGGAAAACAAAAACACCATTGTCACCTGCTCTTGGTATGTCACATATGGCATGCATTCAGGTGTCAAACAACACATTGGTAGTGCTGGGAGTCCACGTCCCGTACACTACCACAATCCTTGCTGAAAAAATGCCATCTATTCCAGGGCTGGAGGAAAACCCAGCTCTGTACCAACACCAACCAGTGTGGTGATGGTCCCTGAGGTGGCACCTGTGGAGAAGCAGAAGCCCTTTGCTGAAGTGGAGCAGTGATCCAAAACCTGCATCTGATGGCGTAGATACAGATTATGCCCCTCACCCTTACTTTCTGATGATAAAGAGGATGACAAAGAGGAGGAAGATAATGCAGCCCAGCTCAACCCCCAAAAAGTAGTAAACAAAGTTGTCCAAGAGTAAGAAATATGCTGAGCTTGAGAAGGCCAATAGAAAAAAGACTGTCAAAGACAGGTCAACTGCTGCCCAAAAGAAAAGATGATGCTGGTGACTCTTGTAGTGGGAGGGTGCTTTTGGTGATGGTCACCTTCTTTCACCCCTCTGTTACTCATTCCAGCCCAAAAGTAAAAGGTCTGGAATTTGGGCATATTTTGAAATTTGTGATGGTAAATTTCTCCATGCCTGCTGTCTGTTGTGCATTGTAAAATCATCTGTGGTTGTCTGACTGCTGTTGGTACCTGGGGCATTCACACCCATCTGCACACAGATCACTTTCAGAAGTGGACTGAAATGACCAAGGTACAGAGTATGATAGGCCAGGCACAGCAGCAAGGCAGCATTGTCAAATATTTACAGCCAGTGTAGAGCTAGACATCAGCTGATAGTAGGAGGACGTTATCATCCTCACAGTCTGAGGAATCAACCACCTCATATTCTAGTAATATTTCTGTTCTCCCCAGGTGGCAGTTCACTTTGCATCAATGTGCAGAATGTACAGGCAAGTTCATACTGAGACATCCCACGGCAAAGAAGATAAACAGGGTAGTGGCTGAGCAGCTGGTTGAAAACCTACTGCCTTTCTTTATCACCTCAAGCCCTGTGTTCCTCAGATTGATGCACATTGTGGAGCCTTGGTACTGTGTGCCATCAAGGCATCTCTTTACTCAAGTTGCCTTGTCACAACTCTTATAATAGCATGGGTGCTGAGGTTTGCTGTAGCCTGAAGCAGTCCAGCATTCCCTAGTACATATAACCACTGAGATTTGGACAAGTGATGTAGATAGGGACTGTATGGTAGCGCTGGCACATTGGCCGTGCCTGAAAGACACAAAAGGTAAAAGGCTAGAGGGTGTTGGCAGCAGTGGCACAATGTGTGCTGTAACCAGGCATCAAGTAATGCTTTGTGTTGGGTTCAACAACACCCATACATCTGATAGCTTGTTAGCCAAGATGTAGATCATTATTCAACTGGCTAACAAGTAATACTTTGGATGCTGAACTTATTGTCACTGATAATGCTGCCAACATATAGAAAGTCGGCCATGTGTCATGTCTTGCCCAATGCCTACACCTGGTTGTCCATGACCTGCAGAGAAAGAACCAGACTGCAGAGGATATAATGAGTACATTGAAAAGCTTGTACCACTTTTCTCTCTTAGTGAAGGAAAGCAGGGAACTGTGTTTGCTCCACTGTGAAAAGAAATCCTGCCTGAATACATTCTAATACGGGACTGTATGACAAGGTGAAACTCAACATATCATATGTTGGAATAGTTCAAGAACAAAATTAGGCAATCCATGAATCTGCTGAATAATAAGATAAGCAGAACAAATGTCATAGTGTCTTCCAATGTGGCTGTGATATGGTGCAGACACTAGTGGAGATTCTGGAACTGTTCCACCCATTTTAAGGGAGGTCAATTCCACATCAGCATGTATTAGCATGACTGCCACAGCTGAGATTCCTACATGTATTTTTGGAGCAGAAAAGTGCCTGGTATGGACATGAAGGTGATGATAGTGTGAAGAAGGCAATTGTCAACTCCCTTTGAATATTTTGTACAGCAACAAATGAGTACAGCAGATATTTAATGAAGATGACTATGTCATCTCTACTGTGTTGGCTCCATAGTTCAAAGACCAGCTATGAAATATCCTAGCTCCTGGCAGTGATGTTGAACACTGGTGAGATGTCCACTTGGTCAAAATGACTGATTCTTGTCCAGCTGGAAGTCCTGAGGGTGACGAACATTGATGCACTGAGACAGAACAGTTGGGTATATTTAATCAATCATTGTAAAATGGATGAGACTTGTGGAATCCATTTTACCTAATTCAGCACACCATAGGTGGTGCTCCTCTCTTTGACATCTGCCTTCTATATAGTATGTCTTTTTCGGTTTTAAAACCTAATAACAGATGAAATTCAAAACTATCTTGTCAAAATAGTTTTCTAAATGCTAATATTCATAATTGCTCCTATTTCTGAGTGACTGTGTAAAATAGAAACAGACTCTCAATATGAATGTCCAAAATCACAGTTAGACTTATACGTTCGTAATTCATATATACAACCCAGTTGCTTCAAACTTAATAAACCATAATTCAGAACAATTGTAGATATTTACAAATTCATTAAAATAAATAGCCATTCTATTCATGTACCTTTATAATGTATTCCATTCTCTTTTGTGCATTGTTGTACTAAGTCATCCTCAGAAACAAGTTCCTGTTAAATTAGAACTGAATAATTTGTAAATGTTATCTTAAACAAAATTGCCCAATTTTAAATTAACTAAGTAGCTTTGCTCACCTTGTGTAACTAAATAATTCTAACCTTGTTTTCAACAGGTCTCTCTTCCTCATATGCAGTGTTTACAATGGGCACTTTCCTTACATTTTCACATTACCAAATGCCCTTGGAAAGAACAAATAAAAGTAATCTCTTTAAACATATTTCCATTAGAATTGCATATTTTCCATCCAGGACTACCCTCTGCAAGTAAACCCCAGTTAAAACTTTGTCAGCTGTCCCTATCCAGTTGCTACCAAGCATCCTGGTAACCAATGCCTAGTGGTGCCTAATTGAGGGTCCACTGTTGTGCACATTCGCTGACTCTGTTTTTGGTGATGTGCACTCGCCAATTAGATACTCACCATTACCTGTTCACCATTATGACATGGAACCATTCAAGATGTTGATGAACGGTTCATGAACATTCATGAAGTATTCAGAAACCCATTTCATGAACAGTCATGAAGGTTTATCAAAGTGGTTCATGACTGTTCATGAATTGTGCATGAAAATTAGAGGGCACTATTCAGTTCATGAGCATTCATGAACAACAATGCCATGACCTGTTATGTGTTTGAAGTCCATGAATGTGCATGAACATTTTTAAATGTACTCATTCATCATAGCTCATGTGTGTTCATGAACATTCATGAATGCTCAATGAATAGCTAAGAACATCATTGTATTTGTGACTACATGCTTGTTCATAATTGTTCATGAACATTCATGAACAGCCAAGAGCATCATTGCTCATGTGTGCTCATGAACATCCAATAATGTTCAAAGTGCAGCTATGCACATCATTGTTTATGTGGGTGGGTGCTTGTTCAATTCATTAATGGCTTGTGGGTTTTGTTGGGTGATTATTCATAAATTTCACAAAGTTCATAATTGTTTATCAGTTCATCAACTTTTATAATTCATGAATAATGCATATAAAAAGTGCAGTTAATGTAAATTCATGAATTATAGCCAAATTACTGATTTACTGTTAAACATTCGAATGTTACGCTAACATTTGATGCATTCAACAAGATGGAGTCAGCAGTGGAATGCATATTGTGCAGATGAGAGTCTCTATTTGAGGAGGAAGCATGTGGAAGCACCAAGGGAGGTCGACAGTGAAAATGCTGACCTTTTCTGCACAGCAACAGCACAGTACCGATACAGGTATTGTGCCACCATCTGCAAGTGTTTTCTTTGTGGGGCTCTTCCCTTCACTCCCCAGACTTTAGGATTATCAACTGCAGGTCAGAGGTGGTCGAGGAGGGGCAGAATACTGGGGAAAATGAAACGGAGAAAAGGACTATTACTGGAGCTGTTGCTGTAATCGTCTTTTTAAGTGTTTCACCATCGGGTGGAAGCTGAAGGGGTGCACCAAAAGCATGTCATGCAGCCATTGGTGGCTAACAACCAATGCAGGGGCGTCCAACCTTTTGGGGTCATGAACCGCATTTAAATTTTTGAGTAAAATGTGTGCCACAATGACATGTGGCCCATACCATACCCAACATGTGGCCCTTACCATACCCATAATTACGAGTTAAAATAATAACATAGTCATAGTAAATAGTCAATAACTGTATTTTATTAAGTTACAGTGTATTTTAAAAATAGTTGTAACTTTAAAATAATTATTCAGAGCTGTTTTGAGCTTTAGATTTGCTTGCAGCTTAGTAAAAGTAGCTTGCTGAGCACTCAGGGCACTTTCCAGCTCCTGTACTTTGACTTTTCTCAAATTTACAAGACTGTGATGAGTACTTGACACAAATTGACAAACCCCTTGAGAGCCACATCAAACTGCTTGAGATCAACATGAGGCTTGAGTGCTACAAGTTGGCCACCCGAATTAATGTGACCAGAAAGAAAAATGTAGCTAGTGTACTGTAGCTCTCAGGGACAATGACATTTCAACAACTAGAAAATAAAGACCCCAGTCTAATTACAATGGTTGGTCTGAACAGTGAAAACAAACTAAATAAAACACACATATCCTCAACAGCTACACGACAAGAGTTGTCTATTGACAAGGAAATTAATAACATTTACAAGATATGAGAGTGTACTACTTCAACTTTTAAATTAGTAGACACACTCGTGTGTTAGGGTAGGTTAACTTTGATCAAAGCAAGATGCTATGTCATATTTTGATTTAGCAAAATTAAGTTACATATGTGTTTTGTGTTTTTAATGTATTGAACTTCAGCCTCACCTTTTTGGGGGTTTGGCTGCAATTGTGCTTTAATACACCTAAACCTCCCAGTGCTTCACCACCAGCTGTGGAAATGGGTAGAGCGGGATCCACTGTAACCAATATGTTACATCTCAGCTGGGCTATGCTTGGTGTATAATTTCTAAATAAAACAAATAAAATAAACCTCTGCTTTCCTTTCCTTCTCCCTGTGGGCTGCTGCTGGTATGTGGCAGCCTGTACAGGTGTCATTTTGTGGCACTGCTGCATCCTGGTTCAGTACTGTGTCATTTAAAGGATGCTTGAGAACTCCTTATTTAGCACAGCAGGGATAGTGTGCTATTTGCTTCCTGATTTCTGTGCAGCAGCGCTTCTGGGGTGTGTGGCTGGTATAGTAATCATGGACATGCTAATAAAGGCAGCTCCATTTGCAGCAGTTTTGTGTTCTACAGTGTCTGCATCTCTTATGAATTTCACCATGTGTGCATGTCTTGTTACTGTGCCTGCACTGCTTGTGGTCTTTTGTTGTCAGTGACAGTGGCATCCTGCTCTGCTATCCTTCAGCTGATGTACCCCTGAAGTTAGTGCATACTATTTCCACAGTGTTGGACTGGAGGGCTGCTGTGTCCCCACTAACTGCTGCTGTTTTCTTATAAGGATGTTTCCTGAATAAGGAGGTATGAAATAGCACACAGTACCTGAAATAGCGTATATTTACCATGTGATATTGCTTTCATTAATCTAGCCCATTAAGCTGAGTATTGGGCATCCAGCTGCTATCTGGTGAGAAATAATTTCTGCTCACACAGTAGGGACTTTTACCTTGCAAATTCAAGCTGCTGCCTTATTAATGCTAGGTACTGCAGGTATTATCTTGCTGCATGGGTTCACACTGGGTGCCACTGCTGTGGTCATCATCTGGATGGTTTGGCAGACAATGCTCTCCAGATGCTAAAGCTGCTGTGATTCTTTGGTTGCAGTGGCACTGAGTGCCTATTCAGTGATTGCTTTCAGGATGGGGTCCCCCAATGTACCTTAGCCTGTTCTGCTCTTTTACCTCCACTACTTCACCCTACTGGTCCAAGCTGCACTCTAGTTCATACTATTCAATTCCCTTTACCCTCGCTCTCAGCCCAGTTTTGGTGACCTTGTCCACCATTGGACCTATACTTCTCTAAACTGACCCTCTGCCCAAATGCAGTGACCTTGAAAAATAGGGCAATATGAAAAGAAAACAACAAAATAAGATTTAATAATTTATTTTTGGGAAACAACAATTTTCTGTAAAACAATACTGTGGTGAAATGGTATCACCATTTCTTTTGCATCTCATTTATAAATGTTCACCCTTGGAGTTCTATAGGGGTTTCAAAAGGTCTAAAATTTGGTTTGGAGGACCTTATTCAGACTTTTCATAAGGGAGAGTGTTACTTAGTCACCCTGAACTGTGATCCCAATCAAGTCCACCACACTGCAAATTAATAAACTCACTCAGGACTCTCCTGCTTTCCTTTGTTCTGTTCCTGTTAACTGGTAGTCTACATTACCTGGCTGGTTACTGGCAGGCAGTTAAACTGATTGGTGATTACTAGGGTGGTTAGCGTGCTGATAACTGGTATTCACATCCTGTCTGGTAGGCTTGCAGAATGGTTAACTCATGGACTCTGTTGGAAAGCATGAGCGATGGTAACATAAATGCTGTAAAGCAAACCATTCCACTCAAACAGTCCCTAAGGGCAAATAGAAAAGGAGTTATAACTTAGCACTATGACTTGCACCCTCCACAAGCATCGACTATGTGGCCAGCTATAAAGGTCAGTCTCTCCCATAGCAGATCAATACTAGTTCATGCTATGCCTCACCCAAACACAGTGTGGCAGTGTAAGCATCAAATTCTTACATCTCTGTGCCTTTGACATCGACCACATATGAACATACTAAATTGCCAGCAGATAAAGGCCTTATGGTCTATCAAGTCTGCCTGATTGTGCATCTAGCAGCCCTTATACTGCAGCTGCCCCTCCCTCCATAGAAAGAAGTGGTAGAAAGCGCACATTTTAAATTATTTGTTACTCCAAGCAATTGCTGCCATCCAGAGGGATACAACCACTTGATCAGACAGCCACTAAATCAGTGCACTTAATGCTTCATCAAGCAGCTGTATCACTGTGGGAAGATGAAGACTGCTGCAAGGAGCAGAGTGGGCTGAGAGTGTAGAGACTTCAAAATCATATAGATACTGGGGTGAATGGATTCAGTGTAATTCATTCTGTGTACATATGTCACATTATTGGAAACTCCGAATCTGATTCTGCATCCAGCTCACCAAGGACATTGACCTCCTTGAAATAGGAGTCCGAACTGGAATGTTTGACCTCCTCCACTCAGAAGGAACATAATGAAAAAAAATCTCTGCCCCTTTCACCCACCTATTGTTTCCCTCTCCGAGTCCCCTTACCTAGTGCAACTGCTAAACTGGGGAAGTTTTTTGACAAAATAGCCAGGACATCTGAGTCCAACCAGTAGTCTAGTCCGGACTTGGTGGCTTAACAATTGGCAACTTAGAGCTGGTCTCAGGTCCGTGGTCATGGCCATGGAAGGTTGGTTGATCTAAAAACCTTGACCTCTCCCAAACTGCACCAGTCTACTACAGCTCGCTGATGATTATGACACACCACCCAACCCATCCACCTGGAACATACTGACCCAGTGTCTGTGTTCCCCAGTACATCACCCTTCACCCAGCAGGCAGCCTTGCTCTCTCCCTGGCCTCCACATCACTTGACTGTCGGGTCCCACACAGTGCCGCCTGAATAAGTGGAGAGGTCATGGAGTCATGGGACAGATGGACAGTCTTGAATAGTGCCTAATAGTGTAGCCCTACATTGCACCCAAGTATACTCCAGCAATGCCCAAACTGCATGTTTGTCCTAGAAAATGGAGGTCTGGCTGACTAGAACCACCCACCTTAAACTTGAAGCACCTGACTGTTATTTATCCAGGGTTTTGTGCCAGTTGGTCTCCCTTGCTTACATGTGATCAAATGGAGGCACAGAATGGCCACTGGCAGGGGTCACGTGATGTCAGCCCGGCGTAGACAGCGCCCAGCGGGCTCTCCGTTCACTGGGTAAATAGTGCTGTATTTTGGGGCTCAATCGATTCCTTACTGCACAATTCCCTACTTTTAGAGCTGCAGAGACCTTGAGAAGCGGCAGAGCAGTCGGCAGTGGGAGTTCGGCGTGGATGGGTTCGTGAAGAATCGAGGCTAAGCTCTCGCCCCTCAGGCGGAGAAACAGAAGGCCGCGAAGAGGGCAAAACAACCCAGGCTGCTAGCCTTTCAAGCCTGCCGACTGGGGACGTCCCGCTATCGGAAGCGCGGTTCCTGGAGTTATGCAGCGCTGCAGTTAACGATTGCCTCAGTAGCTGAAGCGTCCAGACAATTAAAAATCAGTGGATGCACTCTCGATTAGGGTTGGGGACATGGAGTCTAAGGTGGTTTCACTGGAAAATAAGCTGGCCTCTCAGGAAACTGAATTAGTGCTGGTTAAAGGAGATTCAAGAAATTGGAGGATAAACTGGAGGACTTGGAGGCGCAGAAGCATAATATATGTGATAGTTGGTATCCCTGAAAAGAAGAGGTAGTGCTCCAATAACTTTTATTCAAAAGCTCTGCATTAAGCGCAGGTTCTCCCCAGGTGGAGGGATTACATAATCGAGAGAGCATAGGGGCCTGCGGCCTCCTCCTAAGTCAGATCAGCTTCCAGGCCATTTATTATAAAGTTTCTCAATTATCTGGATAAGCAGCACATTCTGAACAAAGTCAAAGGCATAAAGACCTGCTCTGGGAGGGCAAGCGCATTCGTGTGATACAGGATCTTCCTCATTCAGTTAGGATGAAGCGGCGAGCTGCATCCCATAGTAGCTAAACTGGTGGCAGCTTCTAAACCTTTCGGGTGAGATACCCGCTATCTTGATGGTCAAGCTGGATGGACAGTGGCTCTCATTCGATACTAGCTCCGAGGCTCAGCAGGAGTTGCAACGTTTGCTCCCTGACCTGTTCAAGTGACATTGTACAGGCTTGTTTGATTGGTGGTCATGGTGGTCCAGTTAGAGGGATGTGGAGTTTATCTGCCTGCTGCTCTTATGGACTGATGGCATATTTCAGGAACAGTCTAGTATTCCATGTGAAGAAGTGGATTTATTTGGAGGTCCCCTGCTGGTTATTGTGGGAGACTAGAGGGCGATGGAATATTTTCCTCAGCCAACTGGAAGATGGACAGTATTCTCCTTGTGTTTTTTTTATCTCTTCTTTCTTTCTACAGGGTGATCCGGCATTAAGAAGATGGATTCTTGTTGGAGAGCGGGCCTGTGGTCTGGTTAGGGGTCCCAGTACCTTAGTGAGTTTGGACTGAATGTCCTGGACTGCCGCCGTGAAGCTCGAACTGGTCGGAGGTTGCAGTGCTTCTACAAGGGCTCGCATGTGACCTTTTTGCTTACTCAACGATTGGACTTATGTCATTGGTGGAGTTCTTTTTTCGCGTAGGGTCCTCCATTGGTTCTATGTATTTTCTAAGACCTACTGCTTGCAGCTGGGTCGATTGAGTTCATGTTGACTAATCATTGTGGAGGGGGCTCAAGGCGGTGGCTGGGGGTTCGGGGTTGATGGAATGTTTATCATGTGGCTAGTGTTAGGTTGGAGGGCAGTTCATTGGAACTGGGGAAGTGCTTAGGTGGGAGGAAGTGGTGTGTATATACTTGTGTTGGGTTGGGGGAGGGAGGTGGGTGCGGGGTGGCCTGGGGTTTTTAGGGGGTGGGCTTTAGTAATGCTCAAGGTTACAAATCTCTGGGGTCCCCTATGCATCGGGCTTAGAGATGTTCCTATGGCAAGAAGGGGCCTCCTCGCTGATGGTAAACAGTCTAGGTGTTATGATAGGTCTCAGTGAAACTTATATTTTACTCTCACATGACTCAGACTTTGAAACTTATCAGCTGGAATGTAAAAGGAGCCAAGGATAGGACCAATGGCAAGTAATATTAAGGCATTTGCATCACTTGGGGGTGCACATTGCTTTCCTTCAGAAACGCACCTGAATAGAGTGTGATGTGCAGTACTTTAGGAGGACCTGGGTAGCTCAAGTATTTGGAGCTGGTGCATCAACTAAAAGGGCTGGGGTGGTTATACTTGTAGCTAGAGTGTTCCCTTTAAACTACTAGAAGAGCACTGGGATCCTGAGGGCGCTTTATATTTATTTTGGCTCAGGTAGCCTCACAAGCGATTTTGTTGGCTCAGTCTATGGTCCTAATGAGGATACCCCTTTTTATCTGAAGGTGTTATCTAGGATATTGGCTGGATCACACCAACCGATAATTATTGGGGGACTGGAATCTGGTGCTCCAAAATGACCTGGACAGGACATTCAATAGCGTAAAGGATTATCCCCTGCCCAGAGGCATTAAAGGGTCTTATGGAGTGCGCTGCCCTTCTGGATGTCTGGTATTTTGAATCCAAATATCGTCAGTATTCTTTTACTCCCGTGCATAAGTCCTATTCGAGGATAGATTATATTTTAGTTAGTGCCCTACTAGTCCCGAGGTAATCCAGGCAGATATTTCAGTCAGGGTGATTTCTGATCATGCCCCGTAAGTATATCTTGCTCTTCCCTGACTTCTGCTGCGTTCCCCTCACTGGAGGCTTAACACTCAACTATTAAAAGCTCAGTCTATATGGCAGACAATAAGTGAGCATATTGATACATTTTGCTGGTTAATCAGCACTCAGTGACCGAAAAGATCTGGTTTGGGCTGCTTTAAAATGTACTATAAGGGGGGAGAATTAAGATTAGTCGAGGAGAAATTATACCCAGGAAAAAGAGATGGACTCCTTATTACGCAGATTAAGCAAATGGAATGAATATATCACAACATTCACCTGACTCTGAGAGGATTAGGCTGCATAAGTTACAGGCCCAATTTGCAAGGTCGGTTCAACAAAAGGCGGAGCTACGCATTCACATCATACAAAACTTCAATACTTAGACTCAGGGAAAGGGCAGGAAAGCTGTTAGCCACTTGATTAAAGCAATTGGATTTAGCTCATCATATTGCAGAATTTGTGTCTCTCAGGGTGACAAGTATGTTCAGACCCGGCGGAGATGGTTGAGGCCACTTCAGAGCTTTTCAAAAATTTATTCATGGGACTCCAGGGTTGAGTCATCAAATTGGAAATTTGTAATTTTTAGCCTCTGTGGGTCTCCCAAAATTTCAACAGATGAGGCCAACTCACCTAGCAGCTCCCATTACTCTTGTGGAAGTCCGTCAAGCTATCCAGCAGATACCACGGACAAATCTCCGGGGCCTGATGGGTATCCCAAAACTTTTAGAGCTTTCTCAGTCAGGTAGCTCCTATTTTGTTGGAAGTCTTTGAGTACTGGCATAGCACGGGTCTCGGATCCCAATTTTCTCGAGGCAACAGTTACGCTAATTTTGAAGCCTGGTAAAGACCCACTTGATCTTAATAGCTATCGTCTGATATCCCTGTTAAATACTGATGTTAAAATATTGGCGTAAAATTCTGGCGGGCAGGTTGTCAAAAGTGATGGATAAATTGATATGCAGGGAGCAGGTGGGCTTTATGAGGGTAGGGTGCCTCAGGACCATCTGAGAAAATTGTTACACCTTATGGCAGAGGTCAAGGACTCAGATGTTCCTGCTGTGCTCTTGTCATTGGGCCTGAAAAAGGTTTTCGATAAGTCTCCTGGTCCTATCTGTTCCTTGCTATATCGGCCTTTGGTTTGCGGATGTTTTATAAAATGGGTCAAAATACTATATTCGTTTCCATCTGCCAGGGTGAAATGTAACGGAGTACTCTCACAAGCTATTAGATTAGAAAGGGGCACCAGACAGGGATGTCCGTTATCCCGTTTTATTTAACGTTTATATTGAGCCATTTCTCGTGAGGTTACAGAGAACCCACTGATCGAAGGGATCAAAGTGGGTAGTAGAGCCTATGTTTGTTCTGCCTATGCTGATGATGTCCTTTTGCATGTGGTACAGCCAAGTGTCTCCTGCCAGCGATATTGGAGGAAATTAATTATTTCTCAAAGATGTCGGGTTATAAGTTGAATCACTCTAAAACTAAGATTTTCCCTTTAAATCGGAGGTGATAAGAGCTGATTTGCAACCCTTAGGTTTAGGTTGGGAATCTGGTTCCTTACTATATTTGGGCATTAAGATTAATAATAGTTTGGCTTTGATGATTAAGGAGATTTTGGGCACCCTCCACACAAGTGGTAGCAGAGATCTGAATAGGTGGCGCCCATTGCTCTGACCCTCTGGGGTAAGATAAATCTTTTAAAATGAATGTCCTGCCCAGGTTTCTGTACCCGTTAGGAATGTTGGGGTTTATCTCCCGAAAAGATGGTTTGCTAAACTGCAGAAGTTATTTGTCTCCTTTATAGCACAAAGGCGTATTAGCGTGTCGTTTAACAACCTGACTGCCCCTAGAAATAGGGGTGGTTTGGCTGCCCTGGGGTCTTTGCCTGTTATTTGGCCCAACATGTTAGTAAACTTGCCTGGTGGATTAGGAAGGTGCAGCCAAAGGATTATAGACCTCTCTGGTATGATATTGAGGCAGACCTGGCTAAGGGCATCGCATGTAGATGCTTGGGACATTATTATATCTTTCCCTATGAATTTCCTGAGGGCCTTTGGAACAATCCCATGGCATGGTCCTTGAAGGCTTTCCTCCAATTACAACAGCACCTAGGCTTTATGTGGTGGATCTCAGACACTCAGCCTATTTTTGAAAATATGCATTTTAAGATTGGGGTCTCCCAATATCTCCCTCTTTCTGGCCCCAGATTAGTCATATCACAGCAGCAGATTTTTTAGATCAGAAGGTACCTAGGTCGTTTGCTTATATGAAAAGACCTTTGGGGTGGCGGACAATTGTTTTTAAATGGTTGCAGCTTAAGAGGCTGTCTGTCAAGGGCCTTTTCTATCCGCGACCTCGCATGATCAACCCTCTAGTATGGACGAACTTTGGAAGGTAACAACCAGTCCCATCGGTCTCCAAAATTTATGGGAAAATTTTAGAATGGGACAAGAAAATCCTTCTGGGGTGTGTTACTATTGGGCTAGAGAGCTGGGGATTGGGGATTCTCAGGAGTTCTGGCAGAATCTATGGAACTCTGTTTATAAATATGTCAAGCAAGATAGGCTTAGGATGGTCCAATTAATATTATGCATCATCTCTATCTGACTCCCTCATATTTATTCCGATGGAAAGCACGGTGCTCTCCTGCATGCTGGCGCTGTGGTTTTGGGAGGGCTCCTTATTGCATATGCTGTGGGAGTGCCCAAAGATTAGCTCGCTTTGGGAGGACATCAGCAGACTTGTTAGCCCTATCCTTGGCTCCTTCAATATGAACACGCCTGAAACTGTTTATTGTTAATCTTTCCGGACATGACCTCAAAGCTTGGAGAGCCCATGTCTCACTATTACTGCGGTTATGAAGTTAATAATTCTCAGGCATTGGTCATCTATGGGATCTCCTTCTATGTTGGAATGGCACCGAGAATGTATGTTAGCGTTGCAATTGGAGAACATATAGCCTACATGCAAGGCAAACCGAATGCATATGACTAAGTGAGAATCTCGACTTATTACTAAGTAATTTTGGAAATACAATTTGAATGCACTGTGGTACAGCAATGTTTTTGTGCTTTCCTCTCTCTTTGTCTTCTCTGCCTATTCTTGACTTCTCTTTTCCTTTTCTCTTTTTCTGTGTAGTGTTTTTCCATTTGGTAGTGATTGTAACCTTGAGAGGGGTTGGGGGGTTTAGGGTATTGGGATGGGGTTGTTTTATAGTTTTATATTGGGAGATAGAGGCGTTTTTTTTTTTTTTCTTTTTCTTTTATTGTGGGTTGCGCCTCCCTGGTATGTGTTACTTGATTGTTTTATCTGGTCGTTATGCAGGTTTTATCTGCAATAAGTTTGTATCTCCCTATCTGTATGCTTCTCGATGTTTTACTGTAATTGTGGATACTGGCGCTTTAAATCAATAAAATTTTAAATTGCAAAAAAAAGAATGGCCACTGGCAGGAGGATAGGGACAGTTTTAAGAAAAGCAGATTTCTCTCTGGATTAAGTACAGGTCAGAACATCAGTTGCTTGCCCTGCTTCTATGAAAAGAATCTTGGAGGACCTTAAGCTACCTAGCGGCCTAGAATCCATTCCTCATCCTTCAGCAGTCCACTTGCAGGTAAGGGAGAGGGATGAACAGGATGGGGAGGAAAGTTTTTGCAATCAAAAGCAGGCCAGAATCAGATTCGGATCAGATTCTTAATCATTTTTGATGTAGGTTTAGACCTAAAACTTTGAAAATCCTAAATCCAAAAATACTACCCAAATCTCATTAAATCCGATTCTGAGAATCCGATTCTTATCACCCCAAAAATAAATAGACACTGAAGGCAAATAAAGGCCTCCTGGCCCATCAAGTCTGCCACCATTTCTAACTACTCTTCTCTGGCCTAAGTGGCCATCCCACCCCTTTGTTTCTGCTACCTCATCTAACAAAGCCCATATGTCTGTCCCTTTCCTTGAAACTGGCCACCAGTTTTGCCCTTACCACTTTTCAGTAACTTGTTCAATTTTACCACAACTTTTCCCATGAAAAGTGTTTACAGACATCTATCTTACATCTCACTGGTTTGAGTGAATTTCCTCATCAGTGTATTTGAGGTCAATGAAAATAACTCCTTGTTCTGCAGTCCTCCTTGTTTATCCCTTACAGATACTTGTACATTCTGTCATGTTGCTCCTTTCCTTCTGTTCTCAGTGTGTACATGCTCAAGTCCTGTAGCCTATCATTGTATATCATGCCTACACCTGGACTATTTTGGTTACCCTGCACTTCACTACTTTCACCTTATTGCAGTTTTTCCTCATGTGCAGACTCCAGTATCTTGTGTAGTATTCTAGATGGGCCTCACCAATGAGCTGTATGGTGGGAGGATTACAGTGCCTCCCGGCTTCTGCTGTTGATTCACCTTGCTGTGCATCCCAATGTTCTGTTTGTCTTACCCACAGCTCTGTTACACTGTGATGTGGATTTTAGGTTTTCTTATGACACCAGGTCCTTTTCTTGATTGTGCATTCTAGTATCACCCCTCACCCTTAATTTCATACTGCCCCTGGTTCTTTTCCCAATGTGCCGTCTTTGCATTTTTAGCATTGAAGCACAGTTGGCAGCTGTTTGACCAGATCTCCAGCTTGCTCCAATCCTCCATTAGTTTCCTTATCCCTCTCTTTGCCAATCCTTGCACAGATCTTTGTGTTGTCTGCAAAAGGCAGATCTTGCCTTTATGGCTTCCCTGGTTACACACATTGTAATGGACAGAGCCCAGCACTAATCCCTTAGCTCTGTATATAACCTCCTTACCACAAAGAACTCTTAAATTATAACTGTGCTTGATGTTCATCTCCTCAGCCAACCTTCTACCTCCCGTAATTAAGCAAAGCCCAGCAAGCTGGTATACTTCTTCCCTACTGCAGGCTGAACTATTACTGGTGGAAGTAACACACCAACCCTGTGCCACTGTGCTTCTCACCAGTCAGTGAGGTTAAATGTCCTGTCTCCACATGCACCTCACAAAGTAGCTCTCAGCGTCAGTCAGATGCACTTCCAGCTACCAGCTGCAGATCGAAAGCAGGCTCTCTTATGTATATGAATCACTGCACTAATTTTTTTCTAAAACACAAAAGAAAGCCTAGTCAATACAACTGGTAATTGAATGCCAGTGCTGTAAGTACTGCAGAAAACCAACTGCACATTTGAATCATCCACTATCATCTAACAGCCAATCAGATGCTTTGGAAGTGATAGCAGTATGTTGTAAGCTTTGAATATTGTGTGATCTGCTCTGGCTGCCTGTGGGAAAAGTAACAACTAGCCAGTTTACTGTAGCATGTTGCTGAGAGTGAAGTCCAGCAGCTGGTCAAGGCCACAGTTATTTGAAGGCAAGTGTACTTACAGCAGTGCCAAATCAGCACCTCCCAGCTCAGCCGCATACTGAATACATAATTCCTCTCACTGAAGCACTTCCTGCCCACCTCCTGACTCTGACCCAGCACTGTCACCTTCCTCATACTGTACCTCATCTTTCCTACTCTCCAACTCAGCTCAAGCAGTCCCTGGTGTCTAGCAATACCCACCATCATGTCGCTGACCAGCACTAAGCAGTCCCACATGTCCAGTTGTGCCAACCTTTAGATTACCAATTGATACCAAGCAGTACCTGGTGTACAGTTTTACCCCTTCCCTCTTCATGATTAGTATGAAGCAGTACCTGGTATCTAGCAGTACCTCCCCTCCCCTAACTTATACTAAGCAGTGTATGTGAGAGCTCAGACTGTATGGCTCTCCCTGCCTATGACCTGATTAACACAACTGCATCAGGAAGCGGGTATCCCTGTATCCTGGCCCAAATGGACCTGTTGTGATTGGGAGGGTTGTCCAATGTTATTGCAGATTCCTTGGCACTGGCTTTGCAGTGGTGAATGCTTGATGTCAGTAGTCAGTGTAAATGGTATCTGCAAAGCAGACAGGTTCATATGCATGAATGAGGCTGTGACAGCAAAGGTTTGAGAAGGCAGAACCCCCAGAATACATCACAGACAGACTATGAAAGATTACCACAATTGGTTGGGATTGGTGAATGTGATAGTGGTAATGTTAGTGCTAATGGCAATTGCCAGCTTCTTAGAGTAAGCCAACTGAGAGTTAAGAGTTTCAAACTTGTTTCTTTCCAGTTTCTGTACACTTTCTAAATACCTGTAAGAATGCAGTTACTAAAAGGGAACAGAAATCCAGTATTTTATGGGCCCTATATTCATACTGCAGCCTTGCTAGTACACCACCACTGGTATATTCAAAGGAATAACCCCAGCGCTATCACCACTGTAAACATGCTGCACAAATGCATTGCACAGGTGCAGTGCAAATGGCATCAACAGAGTGCAACACACTTGTGCAGCACTGAGGACAGCATGGAGTACAGCACTGAACACGGGCAGCTGTGGGTATGAGGAGGGCACCAGTGAAGACACACAACACAGCTGTAAAGTTATCAGAAATAGATTTTATTGTACAAGAGCGGCAACTAGCAAGAATAATAATAATAATAATAATAATGGTGGGGGTGGACAAAGAAAATGGGCAACTGCCCGTAAATAAAACAAACAAAGCAAAGGACATCTGCCTGTTAAACAAACAAAATAAAGGGCATTCACCCATTAAAAACAAGCAAAATAAAGGGCACCTGTCTGTCAAATAAATAAAATAAAAGGCATGCACAAATTTAATAAAAAGGGCAATCGGATGTCAGCAAAACAATGTCCAACGCCCGATAGAATCAAAAGCTGTAGCCAGTGGTGGCGGTGGCAGTTATTGCAGCTGCTGCAGCTGGTGCTGTATTGTAGCTGTAAGTTCCTGAATGGCTCTGGAGTTTTCCTCTACCCCTGACCAAAATCCTCAGAAACTGGGTGGGCACCTGAGCCTCTTGTCCCTGCCCTCATGACAAATTACATTTTCCACCTTCCTGCAGCGCTCTGGGCATCTGTGGAAAGAAATATGCTGAATTCAACCAGCTGTGCACACAGGACAAAGGACACAGGAGTAGCATAACATGCATAACAAGTACAACGGATCATACCTGGGCCACCATGCTACACATAGGTGGAAGATTCAAACACCCACAATGGAATTACGTGGCATACCAGAGACAGATATTGGACCTGAGGAGTAGAGGACTGCACATACAATGAGTGTGCCATGCTACAGTGGAGCATGACTGAACCATACAATGGACACACAACAATGGCAGGCATGCAAGATGTGGAAACACAGCACATGCAAAAGCAGTAATATAAGCCAGAGCACAATAGGCAGTGCCATGGTCCAAGTGGCTAGGAGTAAGAGATATACATCCTGCACCCTGCAGACCAGGCATTCAGCTCACAGAGCCAACACAGATGTACAGGACATCAGACATCCAGCAGCCACCCTGGTCGGTGACTGGGGCAGGTCTGGGCACACACACACACAGCACAGCTGTATGTGGATATGACTGTCATGCAGCACTGTGTGCAGCAGGCAGAGCAACATGAGTGCAGTGGTCTTATGCGGTGGTGGTGCCTGACACTCTGTAACACGTCACCACAACACTGATGTGAGAGGCAGTGCTGTCTGGAGGCACACCTGTCTAGCAGATGCTGACCTCATCCTAGGTACAGGGTTGTTACTCATGCAGAACAAGTACAGGCCAGTGGCCCTGTGAAGAACATAGTTGTGTCCAGAAGTATGCATGGCCCTGCCCACATCCAGTGGAATGATCTTACTCTGGACATCTCTGTGTTGGTTAGACAGTACCGACTATTCATCACAATGTCTATCACATATGTTAAGGTACATACAAACCCACTACTGCCTTCCCTTCTGCTGACCTCATGGCACATAAGCCTGACTCTGTTGAGATACAATGGCATTACACCCAGCACACAGGGAACTGGAGATGGCACTGCTGCAGGCAGACTGCCACGGTGCTGTATGATGTACATGGCATGATACAGTGGTGTACTGGTACAACATTGCCCCATGCTTATCTCTGCCAGACAGATCAGCATACCTAGTTCTGACCATTTATCACAGAGACCTGACCAGCAATGATAGGCATACCAACTGGAGCTGTGAGTATTACTGCAAACTCCCTGGTGCACTGGCTTGGTAGCACAGAGGACACCCTGCATAATGTAATGCATGTCATGGAACAGTTACATGCCACACACACACACACACACACACACACACACACACACACACATAGACAGCAGCATGTCTACTGCAAGGACATGAACAACTATAGACTGCACAGACCCTGACATTCCACAGTGACTGTGGTGGGACATTGCCTCAAGGGCTGGGCGAGGCGCTCCCACCCACAATTGTATAAGTGCTGCCACCATAAGCATGCCTACAGCATGGCAATGTGCACATGGACATCTGTGCCTAACTACAGAACCATGTAGCATAGTACACATGCAACCCAGAGGCAAAGTACACAGTGCTGGATACCTATGTGGATGCATGTGCATGGACTGTCCTTCTGTGTCCTGTCCTTGTTGGCCCCATCACAGGCCAGTGTCTCCTGCCACTGGTCTTGTCAGTGCTGCTGATGCTTCACGATCCTGTCTTGGCCTTGCTGTGCCCTCATTCTGTGGAGGAGGACAAAGAAGACATGATCAATAGTATGCAGAGGAACACATGGCATAGAATCATAACCGTAAACAGTATACACAGTGCACCAGTAGCCAAAAGTATAGGGTGTAGATGGGCAGAACCGTGCAGGGCCAGTCTTATGATTATGCAGAGATGTGGCCCCTTACACTGGCAGGTGTGTCATGGCCCTGGTAAACCTGGAATGCTATGTCCCACTGTTGTAGCTATGGATTAGTAAAGGTATGCCAGCCCATGTAGTGCCCTATTCAGCCATCCTCCTCACCCTGTTCAACATATCCATGTGTCAGCAACAGGCAGTTTTGTTTTCAGGGGTTTTGCAGCACATGGCAATTGCCACAGAAATCAAGACCAGCTGCAGAATTTTGGTCTGGCTGCAAAGTTTAGGTCTGATCACAGAAATTGCACAGCAACTGCCCCAGCAAGTAAGAAAGAGACTTCCCACTCCTTTCTGCCCACTACTCAGCCTGTGTATAGCTTTATAAGAATTAAACTTCACCTCTAACAATCTCAACCATTCAAAACCTACCCACCCAGCCCTGAGAGCCCCCCTTAAGTTAGCCTGTTTTTAGAATGGCATCCTTTTCTGTCAAAGGCAGCTTAATGATCTTCTGCCTTTTCCAGTCATAGCCAATGGGTCAGAATGCTTGTTCCTCATCCCATCAGTGCTTTCTGGGGCTCATAGAACCATATTGGAGCATGAATTCAGCATTTGAGCCCAGCAGTAATAGGAATCAGTAGAGACTCATCTTATAGTACTGAACCAAAAAAGTGTGCCAATGTAAAAAAACAGTGATTCAGTAAGGCTCTGGGTGGAGTGAGTTTTATGCTAAGACATGCAGGGTAGTTTTTTCTTGTTTTATGAGGGGTAGAGAATGTCTAAGAGGAGACCTTATAATATGTTTGAAGGAGGAAGAGGCAGATAATCATTGTACAGTGTTGAGCTGGATAATGGCAAATTAAAACTACAAAGCCACTAAATGGCACTCTCGAGGCTATTTAGGAAGGTGGTGGGGCTGAGATTGGTGGGGATTGGTTTTATCTGTTTTAAAACCATGGGAGGGAAAGTGCTTGTTGGGGCAGATGGTAGTTTGCAATCCTTGCAGGGTTAAGTCTGAGAGGTGGCTATGGATGGGGATAGGGCTGCCAACCAGATGGTTTAGCTCTAGTGCCTGGGAGAAAAATGTGAATTATGCAAAAATAAAACAAAAGTTTAGCTAAATAAACAAAATTGATGGGCCAGGACATGAATGAGAGAATACACGATGGACTGAAGAAATTAAAAGAACCAGCCAAGGTAAAAAACTGAAAAGTCAAAGCTATAGATTATGTGTTATGCAATGCCAGATCTATTAAAAATAAGACTGCAGTTATTGCTACTGATCTGGCTTGCATCACCGAGACCTGAATGGATGAAAATGATGGCCCTATTTTGGATGCTGCAGTTCTGGCCAGGTACTCGGTGAGACACTGCCGAGATTGGATCACGTGGGGGGTGACAGTCTGTTTTAAGACCAAGTTGGAGCCCTCACGGAACCACCAGTTAAGGAAGCCAAATCATTTGAGTGTACCGTGGTGGCTGGTGTAGGTTGCAGTTTAGCCCTCGTCTACCGTCCACCCGGGATGAGGCCTTGATTCATGCAGGAAGTAGCAGATTTTGTCACCGACATAGTGCATTGAGTAGCCAGGTTGATTGTACTGGGTGACTTCAATGCTGAACAATATTCTAACTTTGCAGTTTGGACAACACTTCCTCCAGCTTATGACATCTCTGGGCCTACACAGGTTGTTACCTGTACCACCCATAAACACGGTCACTCTTGATTTGGTTTTCTCCTGGGGATCGAGACCACCAACTTGGAAGTGGAACCTGTCGGTTGGTCTGATCATTACACCGTGAGGTTCAACTTTTGTGCCCGCTTTGAAGGCCTGCCCTGTGGAGATGATCAGTTGCCGCCCTTTACGGGAGGTGAGCCCTGGAGGCCTAGTGGTAGTGATTGATCTCTCAGAGTTTCCTGTGGCCAGCTCGAGTACAGAGACTTTAGTTGTGGCCTATAATAAGGCCATTTCCATAGCCCTGGACTTGACTGCCCCTGTCCATGTTCGTCCTCTCCCCTTGCCCTCAGGCCTCTTGGTTTGATAGGTCTTGAGGGAGTTCCGGTGAGTAGGACATAGGTTAGAGCGGCATTGGTGGAAATCCGCCCTGGAGGCCAACTACCTTAGATTGGTTGAGCATTATCAGACTTACCAATCTGTGATCTCCTGTAAGAATGCAAAATTCCTGTCCAGGAGATCGCTGCAGCTCAGAACCAACCAGCTCAGCTCTTCCGAACTGTCGGCACAGGTTGTGCAACCCAACCTGTCTGCAGCTCTGAAGACCTTTCTCACAAGTGGAGTGCAATGAACTTGCGGATAAGGTGGCTGACATCAGGTTGGAAATTCTTTTCACTCGCTCTATGGGGGCTGCTGATGATCACTGTCTGGTCACCTCACCTCGAGCTTCTTGGGGAACCTTGCCTTGCCCGAACTTCTGGATGTCATGTGGATTGTCCAGGTTATGCACCCTATGTGTTGTAGTTTGGATCCGGCCCAACTTCCTTGATTATGGGTTGTTGGGATATGATCGGCTCAGTCCTGGCGCAGATAGTCGGTGCTCCCTGGAATCTGGTGAGTTTCAAGCTCCCTGTCCCTGAAGGAGGTGGTGGTAATCCTCCTAAAGAAAGCTTCTTTGGACCCGGACTCTCTTGTGAACTACAGACTAGTCTCAAACCTTCCCTTTATAGGAAGGTGATTGAAAAGTAGTAGCGGTATAGCTGGATGACCACTTGACTATCCATAACATCTATGAACCTCTCCAGTCCGGTTTTTGAAAGAGGCACAGTACTGAGACAGCACTGGTTCAGGTGCTCAATGATCTCCTGATGCTAAAAGAATAGAAGCCATTCTGTCTTGGTGCTCCTGATCTCTCCTCAGCCTTTGACACTGTAGACCATGGAGTGCTGCTTGGATGTCTGGGGTCCATCTGTGGACTGACAGGTATGGTCCTCAGGTGGTTTACATCCTTCCTCACTGGCAGAAGTCAGAGTGGTGGCTGGGATTTTTCCTTGGACCCATTCTCCTGCCATGTGGGGTACCTCAGGTTCAGTGCTGTCCCCATATTGTTTGCAATGTATGCTGCCCTCGGAGACATTGTAAGATGGTATGAGCTGAGGTTTTACTGCTACACTGATGATACCAGCTCTACCTGTCTTTTGCCCTCGACCAGGATAGAGCTGTCTAGAGTGCAATACCTGGCTTGCTGAAATCCAGGACTGGATGAATTTGAGCTGGTTAAAGTTGAGCGCCCGAAAGACAGAGGTGATGGTAGTGGATCTGTGTAGCGGATAGAGGGGTTGTGGGCTGATCATCCCTCTGGACTTTTTCTTGGGGTCTCTCAGATCCTATCCTCTGAACAGGTGCGAAATCTGGAGGTAGTGCTTGATGACAGTCTGACTTACGATCTCAGGTGTCGGCTGTCGTCAAGACTTCTTTTATCATCTTAGGAATATCTCAGGATTAAGCACCTGGTTCCGTCCAGGGACTTGTCTACATTGGTCCATGCTTTGTGACCTTGCGCCTTGATTATTGCAACTCCTGAACTTAGGGCTCTTAGGGTTGATATCTGCCACCTGCAGCTCGTGCAGAATGCAGCAGCATGATTGTTGATAGGGGCTTCTAAGCTTCCTCATATTCCTGTGCTGTGTGATCTGCACTGGCTGCTGATTATGGGTTGGATCACCTTTAAAGTTGGTTTCTGACTTACAAAGCCCTACATGGACTGGGCCCTGACTACTTGAAAGAGCTTCTTATGCCTTACCACCCAGTCGACAGTTGCGTTTGGCTGATGAGGGGTTGCTGGAGATTCCAAGGGTGTCTTTGAAATCTTCAGGGCCTGTCATTTATGCACGGGCCCCCAACCCTTTGGAACGCCTATCCCATCAGCTTCTGGAGTGCACAACTGAAGGGGGTTTAAACAGGAGCTGAAAACTCTTTATGGTGCCATGCTTTTGGTAGCACCGAATAATTTGGATCCTCTGTTTTGTTTCATTGTTATGTTTACAGTTTTTATCATGATCATGCTTATCTTTTGTAAAGCGCCTTGATGGCTTGAAAGGCGCTTATGCAAAATAAAATGTATTATTATTATTATTTATGCAGAATGTAGAAACTACGTATCAGTCATATCAGATGATCTAAAGGTTGGTAAGCAATGTGAGAAGTCAGTAAGGAGAGCCAGGGATACTGGGATGCATAGGAAGGGCATCACAAGTAGAAAAGGAAGTGGTTATCCCTCTGTCCCTCTGTACAGACAGTTGGTGAGACCCCATCTGGAGTACTGTGTGCAGTTTTGGAGACCTCAACTATGCAAGGACATAGACAGGATGGAAGCAGTCCAGAGGATGGCAACTAAAATGGTGCAGGGTCTGCATCAGGAACCATATGAAGAGAGACTGAGAGAGCTTAATACCATACCCTTGATGATAGGAGGAACAGGGGGGCATGATAGAAACATTCAGCTACCTCAAGGGAATCAACAAAGTCCAGGAGGGTAGCATCTTTCAGAAAAAGAGATGTGTAAGAACAAGGGCACAATTTAAAGATAGAGGGAGATGGCTCAGGGTAATGTGAGGAAATTATTTTTCATGAGAGAGTGGTGGGATGCATGGAACTGCCTTCCTGGGGAGGTTGTTGCTCTAAAACAGTGGGGAATTCAAACATGCATGGGACAGACATAAGGCAGTTGTAGTGGGGTGGCAGGAAGTAGGCTGTTTGTTAACTAGAATCTGCAGCTTATCCAGTAGGTAGAAATGGGCAGACTGGGTGGGCCAAGTGGTCTTTATCTGCCGTTAAAGTCTATGTTTCATGTAAATGAGGAAGAAAGAAACTAATAGAGAAATACTGAAACAAATCACTGCGCTTTCAGAAAAAGAGATGTGCAAGAACAAGGCACAATTCAAAGATAGAAGGGGACAGCTCAGGGGCAAATTGAGGAAATATTTTTCACGGAGATAGTAGTGGATGCATGGAACCGCCTAGCTGGGGAGGTTGTGGGTTCTAAAACAGTGGGGAATTCAAACATGCATGGGACAGACATAAGACAATTATAGTGGGAGGTAGGAGGAAGGCTGTTGGTTAACTAGAATCTGCAGCTTATATCAATAGGTAGGAAATTGGCAGACTGGGTGGGCAAGCGGTCCTTATCTGCTGTCAAAGTCTATGTTTCTATGGGTGCTGCAAATGTTACATTATTAAATATTTTAATGTTTTTATGTTGCTTTAGCACAATATTGTATTGGTAAAAATGGAAGGATGGATGAGAGATGTGTGGGCAAGACAGGTTTAAGCTCACTGCATCTCAGCAAAGAATATTGCTGAGGGACAGGTTAAGTACCCAAAGGCCACCGATGCAGCTTCAAAGTTTTTGTTTAAAAGCATACATATCTTGGCCTTTTAATATAGTAGTCAAAGTAAACAAATACTTATTTAAGGATGAGACTACTTAAGGGACTGAATAAAATTTTGGCACTGTGCAACTGACGTCCTTATCTCTTACAGTTCCCTAGCCTGATGGTCAGCCTCAGTGTGTCATCATTCTGTGATGAAATTGTTGTGAAGGATTGCAAATACCATCCCTTTCCTGCCTGGGATGGGTGGTGGGAGCTATGATGGGCAGGGACAGACTACACTGGATTTTAAAAACTGGGATCAGGCACAGCTGTTAAGGGATAGGAGAGAATCTTGCTGCCATTTGGTCTAGGGTGGGGAGGGAGAAATAGCATTACTACTATTAAGGGAGGAGAAAGCCATTCTTATACTAAGTTGGTTGGGGGAGGGAGAAGAGAGAACATTGCAGTCTTTGGTCTGGGGTGGAGGAGACAGACTTGCTGCCATTATTTCCTCTGGGGAAAGGAAGTGGCCTGACATAGAAACATAGACAATGAGACTACAGAGACAACAGAAAAAGTGACAAAATAAGTTAGCTGACATCTGGTTCTGGCAGCGGTGAGATGCGACATGCAGTTTGAGCTCTAAACCTAGCATCCACCAAGAGCTTCTAAATAACTTCAATTGCATTTTGAAACCATATTAGCTGTTAGCAAGAAACTTTGTTAATAGATGGGCAGATGAAAAGACTCTGGCTGAGATCACTGCACCCAAAATCAACGGAGGACATCCATCATACTCTTCATTTGCAGAATCTAGCCATGGCATTGGAACTGCAACAGACAGCATCCCAGCCTTCAAATGTGGTGATTTTAGCTGAATTAAAGACTTTAGAACTGAAGCACGAACCATTAAGGAGGAATTAAAACAGATTTCACTAAAACAGAAAATAAGGTAAAGGAGCTACAGGTGCAAGTTAGAGCTACAGACACCTGCACTGACCGTTTAGAATGAATTATGGTGCATACATTACAAGAGTGCCAGGCATTACAAAAAAATGCAAAGACCTGAGAATAGGCCTGCCATAACAGCTGACGATCTACGGACTACCTGAGGACATGGAGGGTCGGTACATGGGGACTTTATTGAGGATCTTCTCCGTGATCTCTTACAGCCAGACCTTGAATACCCTCTGACACATAAAAAGAGCTCACCATGCCTTTCACCAAAACCTAAAACTGCTGATGACCACCACGATCAATTATAATCAAATTCCTCAGCTATACTACAAGCAAGATATCCTGCTGAATGCATGGAAAGTGTGCTGTCAAGGTTAACAACATTAGGCTTTACTTTGATAATGACTGTTTGCTGGCCGTTACGGGAAATGAAGGGCCTACTCGTCCATCCTGAGGACTTCTCCGTGCAGCAGCTGAAATTCCAAATCCCTTACCCTCTCACCTCATAATCATGTTTTCTGAAGGGATGAAGAATTTGCAACACGGAACAGCAAAAACTGACTGCCCAAGGAATGGAGGTCTCCCTTTCCACAATGTGCCGAACACCACATACTACCGCCCTTCACAGTTCTGTGATCCACAACTGCAACTGGTTCCGAGCATCGACAAAGGCCTAACCACGATGGCAGAGATCCACCAGCTCCTGCAGTTTTTAGCAGGTCATCCTCTCCTGATTTGGATCTACCTCGTGTTCAGTAGGTTTTATTTAAAAGGATCTCTGATCTGAAGACTGAAGCAGGCTGTCCTTGATTACTTTTGGGCCTCCCTGAACATTTTCACTTAAATTCCATTTTCTATTATCCAGCTTCTCTTCTACAGGCCCTTCTGGGAATCCCAGTTCTCAGGTATGTCACTTGGCCTGACAGGATGCTTTGTGCCTCCCTCTCTAAGCTACAAACCCCAGAACATTAGGGCCTTTCAGCAGCCAAAGAGACTTTCTGTCCAGTGACACCCCTCCCCAATGCCACAGTGAATATCATCACTATGGAGGGATGTCTAAGGAGGGATATGGGTTTCTTCCTTTCTACCCCATACTTTGATTAACAAGGTGACTGTACGTTCGATTACAATGAATGCTCACTTCCTATTTGCATTCTATTAGCCACCATGATGCTTGTTACCATCTTGTGTCGTTGGTACAAGAAACCAACTTACCAAAGCAGCAATTTCCAGAGATTGGCTGTTCTCCTTTCAAACATTTAGTTGGTTTCCTATCTGGGCATCTTACAGATGGCCACTACCCAAATGTTTTATGGGTACATTGTTTGGTCACCTTATCAATGGCTCCTTTCTAAGTGACTCTAACCAATTACTCCTCTATGCACCCCACATTTTTCTTTTATATTAAATATAAGGGTACACAGTTAATTATTGAGCATATATAGGTGGTTCACAATTTCATTTTCACTCTGACAGTGCTGAAAATGATGACAGGTTATTACTAAGTGAGCCTATAGTTTCTAAGATATTATGCCTGATGGCTGGTAGAAAACCAGACCCATACGAGTCTGACCAAAAAAAAAAAGCATCTCTTATTATTTAAGATAGTTCAAAATTTGTATTGGGTTTACCCGTTTGGGATAATCATGGATGAAAAGGGTGAGGAAGAGAATTTCATCGTCCATAGTTAACTGCAACTTAAGTCATCCTGAGGCAGGGAATTTTCTGTTTCTTTTGGTTTTATCATAAACATGCATGGGTTTCTTTCTTGGCAAAGAATACTATATGTTCCCCATGTGTTCTCTGTGGCATTTAACAGGGCACTGGAATATTGTTTTTAAATAAAACATTTTTAGTTTAAGTAAGAGCACCTTGGGGCATCTAGTAAGGAGAAGCAGGGTATCCTTGCCAACTGTCTCTATACAGTTAATATCAGGAGGTGATTGTACAATCAAACTTAAACTACTATGTTATCTCAATTTCTATCAATGTTAGTATATTAAAAATACTACGCTATCAGCTTAGACAACAACTTATGGCTGTAGCAGTCTCTTTGGCTCAGCCCTGTCTTAAACCTCTTTTGGGTATATTATTTGACCTCCTTACAGATAGCTCCTATCTGAGCGTCTCTTTGCAATTACCCTGGAGTGCATCCCATGCTTTAATGCATAGCATATATTGAAGGTACAGATGGTTGTCCACAACCTGCAGATGATCTGAAATGCAACTTATAATGCAGCTGTATTTATAACTGCGATAAGGACTTAATATAGAAGCTTACCCTTCCAAACTAATTATTTAAGCCAGTAATTTGGCTATTATGAGGTGGATGGAAACACTTTTCTCCCTAATTCATTCCCTGCAGTTGGTCTTCACCCATTTGGGAAGTTACTGTGGGAGAATGAGGGGGAATCATAAGGAAACACAATTGCACATACCCCAACAATGCAAAGCATCATGGGAAACATATGCAAATCTCCATGACAGAATTTGGACTGGCTCTACTTTAAGCAGAATTGCATGGTGCCAAAAGGTCTCACAGTGCAATCTGAGGCCTCTGGCACCATGCTATTCTGCTTAAAGTAGTGCTCAGTCCAAATTCTTGCATGGGGATTTTATATGTTCCCATGATGCTTTGCATTGTTGGGGTATGTGCAGTTGTGTTTCCTTTAAAACTTGGCTGTATGGGCAATATCCTTCGATAACCCATGCCTCACGGCATTTGCTCTAGGGTTCTTTTGATAAATATATCCCAACATACCCTGAGAGAGAGAGAGGAAAATGTCCATCCAGCATTACATTATTCCTTTTGACTGGATCCCTATGGGGTCACATTGTTCTTGCTGCCCCTTAGGCTCTCTGTGACACATTGTAGAACACAGGATCATTGCCTCTAAACTATACTACCTGAATCCAAGGGAGAGGACATTTAGTGGAGGGCATGCTCTCTCTGCAATCTGTTCAATGTCTTAGGATAGATCCGCCTCCTCTCACAGAAAAAACAACTCTTTTCCTTCTACCTCCCAAAACCAAAAATGGGGTGGGGAGAACAAAAACAAAATAAATTTATGTGTGTTTCTCCTTTTACAGAGATTGCCTACCTTCCCAACAACTGGGATTTGTTCTAGTGCTTACTCAGTGTAGGCATTCCCCTTAAGTCCAGTACCCTTGAGAGCTGGAAACAACTCTTGATACCAGACACCCCCCAGCTGCAGTGTTCTTGTCCTTGCCTCAAGATTACTGGTGTTACCCACCTGCTAATCTCTCTAAATTTGTGTTCCATGACACCCTCTCCGACTTATACCTAACTGAGGAACCCAATCCATTTCACACCCTGACCTCCTCACTGCAAAAAGCAGTCTTAAATGTCTGCCCCTTATTTATAATCTTTTTGCATTCATTATAGAGGATCTGGGATCCCTAGAACCCCAGCATTGCTTGTTTTCTAACCCACATCTGAATACCTTTGTAGCAATTAAGGTGAAGTCTGGTTAATACCGCCTTCCCTGCCTATTCAGTAGCAGTTAGCTTGCTACAGGGGCCCAGCCTCAGCAGATTTACACCACTGATATTACATCTATCCCTTATAGAGAGTATAATCTCTCCCTAACTTGGAAACACTTCTTCCTTGCATCTCTGCTTTCCCTGGAGATAGCAGGGGTTGTTGTTCATAATGAAACTTATTATACAGTTGCCCTGCTGGTATATGTGTACTTTTTGCTGCTTTGTTTTGTTTTGGTGTACATCTACTACACCGCTTTCCCTTCTATTACACCATCCTTTCTATCTGCCTTACTTCTCCTTTTCTACCCCTGTTTCTTCTATTTTATAATGGAGAGTGAGGATTCACCCTCATGCATTATACCCTTGCAGAAGGCTGCCATAGCTAATTTATCCCAAATTATTTTCTGGAATGGTAATGGGACACATAATCCCATTAACCAAACTCTACTATTGCAATTGTGGAGGGTTGTGTGATAACAGATGGACCAGACACCGAACTTCAGTTTCATCACACATTTGTGTGTGATTTTATTCAAAATACAGGGATAACCTTCAGCAATGGCATATTCCTTCTTCAATGAATCAGTTTTCAGCAAAAGACTATCTATGTATGTCCTTCCTCTGCACTAGTCAGTAGCCACTGAGCCACTGATCTAAACTTTTAAGTGAAAACTGTTCATCCCTTATGGTTGTCTTGTTTGTTTGGGTGGTGGGGCTCAAAAGAAAAACCCCAAAACAAGCTACAGACAAAGAACCTCAATGCAGAAGCACTGAAATAAAGGTTACCCCTAAAGGGCATTGGCAATAAGCCAAGTTTCAAGCAACACAACATCACACATCTTCCATATGCTAAGCATTATGGGATGAATGCTAATCACCATGACATTTCAGATTGGCTCAGTTTACAGCAAATGCATGGTACCAATTTCATGCATTTAACACAACCAACTTAATTTCTATAATACAGTCACCTAGTACTTTTAACTTTATCAAAACATCTAGTGGCATGGTATTTTCAACATTTACAGGTTTCATAAACATAAGGTATATACATCAATGTATTTTATGACATTGTGCTATTTCATACTAAATCCAACAATGATAAACACAGCCTGTTGTTGTACATAAACTCATAGGTCACCACAATAACCTCCTGTATGAGGACCTGAGAGGAAAAGGAAAATTAAAGAGGACACTATAGCATAGTCAAGAAAGGAAGGTGAGGGCCCATAGGTGGCCAATCTTATGGACTAGAAATTGTAAGGATAGAGTAGGCTAAGAAACAGAAGAACTGTTGCAACAGATTTAAGAAAGGTTGGTCCTCAAGAGTGGCAGGATCTCCTGCCACATATCCCACCTTAACAGGGAAGCAGTTATTTTGGACTGCTTACCACCTTCCTGTCCCAGGAAGGGACGATTGCTTCCACCTATCCATCTTCAGAAGACTCTGTCTCAGGATCCCTATTAACAATGAACATTCCACCATAAACACAGTGGATATCATCATGCTTACCCTGAGGTGTTAACACATTTCTACACAGACTAACAGTACCTTCCCATCTCCTTTTAGGAAAGTCCATCTTATTCCATTGACATCAATTCCTGCACCATATCTAGACATGAAATCAGCATTTACATGTTTTGTCCCTATCCTGTGGGACACATTAAATCGATAGGGCTGAAGAGCTAAGTACCACTGCATTATATAGGGACTTTTCTCTCATCTGGTGCAACCAGACAGGGGTAATGTCAGTTGCAACCTTAAATTCAGCCCCACACAAGTAATATTTCAGAGACTCAATAGCCACTTCAGAGCCAAGCATTCTTTTTCTATAGTAGCATATCTTCTCCTCTTGTAACTTCCTGCTGATAGACAGATTGATGATGTTCTCCATCGGTTTTCTGAGATAAGACTGTCCCAATACCATTCTCTGATGCATCGGTCTGGACCTCAAACACTTGGTTGAAGTCAGGGCTTTTCAATACAGGAGCTGTATAGAATTGCCTTGATATTCCTAAATGCCTCATCACAAATAGGGTTCCATTGAACCTTATTCGGCACCTCTTTTAGTGAGATCAGTCAAAGGACTAGCAATGGCTGAAAAATTAGGAATAAATCTTTGGTAATAACTAATCACCTAGAAAAGATCTCATATGCTTTTTTGTGGTAGGTATTGGGCTGTTTGCTACTGCTGTAACCTTCTCTACCTCAGGCTTCACTTGTCCGTTGCCCAAAATGAATCTTAGGTATCTTGTCTCGGTCTTTGCTAGGCTACACTTAGTAAGGTTAATGGTCATTCTGGACTCCTTTATTGTTTGCAATACCTGGGGCAAGAGCCCAACATGGGTTTCTCCCAGTCAGGGCCGAATATGACCACACCATCCAAATAAGCTGCACAATACTCAGTGTGTTGTCTTAGTATGTGGTCCTTAAAAGCTGAAAAGTGGCTGGGACCCCATGTAATCCAAATGGCATTGTGGCAAACTGGTATAAACTGATTGTGGTGCTAAATTTGGTTTTAACCTGTGAATAAGCTGACAAAGGGATTTGCCAATATCCCTTAAAGGTCAAGGGTGGAGATATACTGTGCATTGCCTAGCCTGTCAATGATGTCATCTAATCAGGGCATTGGGTAGCCTTCGAATAGTGACATGTTGTTAAGCTTTCTGAAATCTAGGCATAGACGTATCCCACCTTCTGTCTTGTCCACTATGACCATGGGTGAAGACCATGCACTCTTTGAGGGCAAAGTTAGCCTAACTTCTCCATTTTTTAACTTCCTGAATCATCTCATCCCTCACCTTCATGGGCAGTCTATAAGGCTTTTGGAGTATGGGCTCATCTTGCATGGCAGTTATGGTGTACATAATTCCTTTTCCCTTCCAGGGACGTTTGTGAATATGGGCTCAAATTCTTGCAATACCCTGAGCACATCTTTTGTTGCTGAGCCTCCAGTTCATGTGTAAGGACCTCACCCCTACCTTTTTGCAAATGACAGGTGGTATGCTGTTGAAGCTGACAGCAGTACCAGGTGGGGACTGGGTTGAGGAGGACTAGATTACTCGGCACAGGGGGCCTAGGTTTGGCTACTCTGCACAGGGGCACCTAAGTAATCTGAACACAGGAAGCAATAACTGTAATGTCCAACACCAGGAAAATGATTCTGAAGTGTGGCTTTTATTCACATCAAAACTGAACAAACAAAGATAGATGGACCCTCACGGGCTACATTCCTGGTAATGCAGATTAGAGATACAGAACACTTCTTCACTATTTCAGCCCTCAGGCTCTGAACCCACCAGGCACACAGCCGGACGTGCATGCACTTTGGGTACACAGCCCAACTTGTACACTACTTGGGTTTTTTCCCTTGGCCCAGCTCCCCGCCAGCCACTCGATTGCAGTCCATATGGCAGTGAACCAATTTTCTGTTGGTGGCTCCCCAAACCACCTTACAGCCTTCGACTCCTTAAGGAGATTTTCCTTCCATCCCACGTCTGGGTACTTCCCTCATCACTGGCCAAGTGCATGAGGCAAAGTAGAAATCTGTAGACAAATCAGTAGAGGTGGACCTGATTACTAAAGATGGGGGTCTCCCACCTCCAGCTCCCACAGTCCATACCGGCCATTTCTCTGGACACTAAACAACTCTTTTTGAAAGCTTGGCAATGTAGATTACAGGGTAGATGTATACATCTCTCTATATGTATTGACTTTCCCTTTGTGCTGGACTTGAACATACTTTTACTTTGGCTAAGCCTATTCCTCTAGGCCTCCCACTAATTCAGTAGTCCAGTCCCCACTTTAACACAGTTCAGGTGAACATGGGCCCTTTGAAAGAGCAGAACTCACCCTAAAAGTAGCTCTATTTCAGAGCTTAGGCTCCAAGAGCCTGTGCACAGAACTGCTGTGCTCCTCTCTCTTGACTGCTCACACACAACTGCTGCTCACTGTTCAAAACTCCCAACATTCTAATCTAACTCCCTTCTGCAGATTCCAATGTGGCTCATGCAGCTGCGATAGTTCTATGGTGATGTCATCCCTCAGTCTCAGCTGAGGCTGAGAACAGAGTGAGACAGTGTGAAATCCATTTAACTGGAGTTTCAAGCTGCCTTCCCTGCCTACCACTAGGTTTTACTGGGATTCTAGTAACCCCGGTAACAGGGGGTTACACATGGTTTATCTGAATCTCCCCAACTGTCCTGACTGCCCTAGCCTTTTAGGCAACTGCCAACTCTGACTCCTAACTTCAGCATGGATATAAAGGAGGGATTAGATCTCTCATGCCATTTCCTAAGGAGGTTCACATGGTAAATTTTCTGGGTGGGTCTCTTTCCAGCATGCTAAGCTCATAGTTCACTGCCCTGTTTGCCTCAAAATGTTGAAGGGGCCCTGCCATTTCATGAGTAGTTTGTTCTCTGTGGAGGGAAGGAGTAACAACACTTTGTCCCCTGATTGAAATGTTTTAGTTTTCAAACCCTGGTCATATCTTTCTTTCTGCAAGTCTTGCTTCTGTTCTAAACTCTGGTGTGCCAAGTTGATACACCTCACCAGGCATTTGTATAACTGAGTCATGTAGTCTATAACATTAAGATGACTCACTCCTTCCCTTCTTCACAGTGTTCTTTAACCACATCCAGTGGCGCCCTTGGTTTCTCCCATACAATAATGAAAAGGAGAAAAACAGTGGATGCTTGAGGGATTTCTCAGGTAAGTGAAAAGTAAATAGGGAGTTATATCAACTTGGCACACAGAGCTTAGAACAGAAGCAAGACTTCTGACACCAAGTCTGTGGAAGGGTTGTGGGATAACAGATGGACCAGACGCCAAACTTCCGTTTCAACACACAATCTCTGTGTGATGTTTATTCAAAATATAGACGACAGCCTTCAAATATAGCATATTCTTTCTTCAATGCATAAGTTTGTAGCAGCAGATTATGTATGTCCTACCTCTGCCCTTGTCAGCACCTACTGACACTGATCTACTGATGTAAACTTTTCAGTGAAACCCTTCATCCCTATGGTTGCCTTGTTTGCTTGTATGATGGGAGCTCAAAAAGAAAAAAAAAGCAAGCTACAGAAAAAGAACCTCAGTGCAGAAGCACTGAAACAAGGGATTACCCCAAATGACATTGACAATAGGCCAAGTTTCAAAGAACACAACATCACGATACTTCCAGAATGCAAAGCATTATGGGACATACGAAATCACCGTGAAATTTCAGATTGGCTCAGTTTATAGCAGGAATGCATGATACCAATGTACATGCATTTAACAACACAACCAACTTAATTTCCATAATACAGTCACCTAATACTTTTACCTTTCTCAAAACACCTAATGCCATGGTATTTTCAACATTTACAGGTTTATAAATATAAGGTGTATACATCAAGGTATTTTATGACATTGTGCTATTACATACCAAATCCAACAATGATAAACACAGCCTGTTGTTTACATAAGCTCAGAGGTCACCACAATAACCTCCCTGTACGAGAACCTGAGAGGAAAAAGGAAAACTAAAGAGGACACTATAGCATAGTCAAGAAAGGGGAGGGAGGCCCTAGGTGGCCAACCTTATGGACTAGAAATTGCAAAGGATAGATTAGGCTAAGAAACAGAAGAACTGTTGCAATAGATTTAAGAAAGGTTGGTCCTCAAGAGTGGTAGGATCTCCTGTCACATTGATATTGCATATTTGCTGAAGATACACCTGTCTCTATCAGAACATGACAAATTTCAGACCAGGAGCTACCCACAGTACTTGCTGTCTCCCCAAAAATTGGCCGCCACAGAGGTGTGGCAATTCTGATCCCTCAAGGGCACCTTCCATTCTCCAGGACCATTATTCTGACCCTAAGGGATGTTTGTTATTGCTGTGGGAACTTATACAATACACAGGTAACCTTAGCTAATGCATATTTCCTTACAGGCTCTGACAAGATATTAACTCAGTGATTCTTTAATAAATTATTACCACCCTCCAGGGCCAATTACAGTAATCCTCGGTGGAGGGGGTCAGGTCTCAATACCACCTTATCACCTATCTTGGACACCACAGGTCTAGCTGTCCATAGAATGACATGTCTACAGTAATAACTTCACATTACCTTAGCACACCTAGGTTTTATTGACCTCTGGTGACATTTCTTCCCCACCCTGGCTCATACCTTCTCTGTACCCAGAGAAGGCTCCTCAGCTCACCTGGGCTATCAATTTACCACAGCTGAACACTTAGACACAATCCAAGACATTGGTCATAGGCCGATTCTTCTCTCAGACCACGCACCTTTCCAAACTAAAATTAATCTTGGTAAACCTCCCCTAGGTCCCCTTGCACCTTAATCTAGCATTACTTAAAGACCCTGAATTTATTAAAGTTACTCAGAGAAAATTTCACAATCCTTAGCAACAACTCAGATCCTGACAATCCACCCTGTTTTATGGGACACTGTCGAAACGGTCTTATGGGAAGAGTTCATTGAATACTCCTCCATCAAAAAACAAAAAGAGAGAAAAATGCATAACAAAGCTACAACTCAGCCCATACCATACAAGCTTTTTTCTCCAGGGGGACAGATATATTGCCTCACAACTGCAATGGGTGAAACAAGACCTGCAAAACATACTTGATTTAAAGGCAGAACAAGCTTTGCTTGAGCTTAAACACCACCATTATGAGGAGGAGTGAGGGAGCCTGCAACTTGTGAAGAAACTCTGTGCCCACATAACTAGAGCTTGTATCCACAAATGTATGATTTGGACACAGGCATCCTTGCCACTCATCCCTCTGATGCAAGGAACATAGTAACCACATTTTACATAAGGTTTATTCTGCCAAACCAGCGGTTCCATCCCAGCAACTTAATGTTTGCCTTCATTCCTCCCTTTTCCCAAACTAGATGATGCCACAGAGCAACAGTTAGTGATCCCCATATCAGCTAAGGAGGTTCATCAAACCAGCCAGCATTCTAGTCCTAGGAATTCCCCAGGTTTAGATGGTTACTTACCAAATTGTTCATGAAATTTTAGATCTACTCTGGTGCCTCTCCTTCTCCCAGTTTCTCATGCCACTTAACAAGGTGAACCCCTCCACCATCCTAACACTATGCAGCCATTTCAGCCCTTCCCAACCCAAAAAGATCCACAGTATGCCCCTTCATATAGCCGATCTCACTTTAATTAGAATTATAAATGTACTTGTCCATTTTAGCTCACAGGTTAGAGAATTTACTTCACCTCCTAACTGCGCAGACCAAGTGGGCTTTATCTGCAACTATCAAGCACTGCGATGGTGTGAGAAGAAACTCTTCTGTTAATAGACTACGATACAACTCACAAGATTCCATTGGCTTTACTTTAAGCCTCAGTGCCGAGAGATGTTTCAACAGGGTGGCCTTGCCTCTTCTATGGGCCACCCTGTCAACCTTTGAGTTCCCAGAACATTTTATCAGCTCACTGCAAAACATTTATTCTTCCTCCTAGGCTTATATCCATCTCAATGGTTCTCTTCTGACCCTTCCTTTAGAACGAGGAACTCTACAAGGATATCCTATCCCTCTTTTATTCATTCTATATCTAGAGCCTCTAGCCATTCATAGTCACCATACATCTTCCATCTATGAATTACCTTGGGAGGAAGGAGTACAAACTTTCATAATATGCAGACCTAAACTCATGGTCACCCTCACCTGAGGAATCTATCCCTGGTGTGGGACATATTCACACATTTAGGCAGCTGTTAGGCTACAAGCTCAGTACCTCTAAAACAGAGGTCTTGTTATATAATTACCCCATCACCATCAGTTAAAAGAGCTTTCCACTTTCAATGGAACAAAATGGCCTATAAGTATTTAAGAATAAAGATTACTAAGAACCTAGATCATCTAGAGCTAGAATCTACAGCTTATCCAATTGGTAGGAAATGGGCAGACTAGGTGGGCCAAGCAGTCCTTATCTGCCTTCAAAGTCTATGTTTCTATGTATTAAATCTAGAACATTTAACTCAGGAAATAACGAAGACCTCTCAGTGGTCACAACTTTACTTATGTTTTTCCAGTGTATTGAAGCTGTCTGCCAAAATATTCTTCCACAAATGTTGTATTACCTTTAGACTTTTTCTCTTAATGTCAGGCAAACTGTATTTCAGAGCCTGGAATGAATTAATTTCCCACTTCATATGGAATGGATGAACCCCAAACTCAATTGTCAGTTCTACAACTACCTCGAGCAGGGAGGGTAAATCCTCCAGTCTCACCAGATATGCTTTTACGGCCCATCTATGGACCATTTGTGTGTGGATCACCCCTCCAATCAACCCTAATTGGAAGCAGATTGAATTTGTGCTCAATGATCTGCATAATTATGACCCTTACTTATTCAGAAACCCCCATCAGCCTTCCCTTATCTAAGTTCTATCAATATACAGCCAGTAACCTAATGCAATGGCTTGAGATTTGTAAGTTGTTTCTTTCTCCAACTCATTGATTTTATCTCTGCGCTCTGGCCTGCATAACCAACTATAGGCTGAATCTCCTGGATGGTGCTCTAAGGAGCTGGACTAAACCAGGACTATGTTTTTCTTTCAATTATTAGACTAGCAGGAAACCATCCTTTTGGTTCCTTACAGTCAGCTTACCATCTCCACACAAAGGATCATTACTGTTATTTTGGCTGACATCCTATATAGGAGATAAACCCATAGCTTATCATAGTCTCCTGACTAGGGCTGTGCGAATACCTTTCCAGAATATTCGGTATTGGTCCCAAGTATTCGTATTCAGCTGAAAAGGTGTTTTTTAAGGAAACTTTAAAAACACTTCAGCAACACACATAATCACCCATTGAACCTGGTATACCATATATAACCTCAATGACACTTCAGTCACCAACATTGAGCCTCACTAATGCAACATAAGCTTCATGTGGCACACGCGATCCACTTACAACACACACATAGCACTCTGAAAATGATATCAAGCATTGCTTTGGGTCAGCACTAGAGGGTGTTCATGGTCACAGACACAGGGTAGAAGGTGCTTCAGCCATGGGCATAGGAATAGTGGTTGCAGTGGCTGCAGTAGTGGTGACAACTGAAAGGGTGGCTGCTGCTAGAATGGCATTGGTGGTGGTGGGAAGCACACTGGCTGTGGATGTAGCAGCCATAGTGGTAGCAGTGGGGACACTGGTGGTGGTGTCTGCTGCTTGCTGCACAAAGCACGTATGCTCTAATTCCCCTACTACTGCACAACAGGATGTGACAGTGAACGACAGATGGACAGGTGGTGACACTAGCAGTAGTAGTACTGCTAATGTTATTAGTGGTAGTAGTAGTAGTACTATTACCAATGCTACAAGAACTAAAAAGGCTTAGTGGGGAGAACAATATTTGAGCCCATCGAATAAAGAGGAAGACCTGTATGTCATTGTCTATGTAGTCTATCTCACCACCTTCTCTGGAATTGTATTATGTATCAATAATTTACAGTAGAGCAAGACAAGATGCAATTCAATACTTTGCAGTAAATGACATGCCAGAAAATATTGGATGACTGGAGGGCTTAATTGCCATTAAATTACACTGCTCCTTGCAGCATACTGCAGCATTTTGCAGCAATTTTGCAAGATACTGCATTCGTACTGTCTGTCACCACAATATGAACTATGTTTTATAATCTTGGTACAGTGTTTCATCCTTGGGTATGTTAGTTGTGGATTGTTTTGTCACAAGGGCATCTCAGTCTCATTCAATTTAACTTCACTTATTTATAGTGTGTGTTTCTTTAAGGGTTGTATATTTATAGCATGTTTGTACATTCCGACATGCACTCTGACAAAGGCCAGGTTCTGGTCAAAGCACCAGGGCTCTATTGGCATCCTCCAGCCTTAGCACAAACAAATGTATTGGCAACTTTATGCTGCACTGCTCTTAACTGTATATTATTACTGCCCCCCCGCTGAGTGCTTCATTTGTTCTACATAGATTGTTTGGGGTTTGGCAGCCCAGGGACAACACTAGCAGTATAGTGATGTGTTGTATGTTTGTGGTCTATCATCCTGTCCCTCACCACTTGGGGCCAGCGTGCAGATGCTTTGCTGGGGATGGACCAAGCATGTTTGCAAGATTGCTAAAGACATGAAGGATCAGGTCACTACTGGTTACTGGGTAAAACACAAACTATTACTACGTGGTGCCTGTGTGTGTGATGCATTACTTAGTGCTTGTGGAACTATAGTAATAAACCAGCCTTTCCAGTTATACTGCACCACAAACAAGTAGCAGTAAAGAAAAACACTGGTACTAAGAAGGGGAAGAAAAGGGCAACCTATTTAGTCAAACATGGAACCGAGCAAGGAACAGATAGATGACATATAGTTACCTCAGTGAGACAACCTGCCTCACTAAGTGCAATGGTTTAATTAACAAAACAACAATAAACAAGCAAAATGCATGTGCACAGCTGTGCACACACAGTACAGACTGCAGGGGATATATTTCACAAGCACAGCTTATCTGTGGGCAGTGTGCTGTAGAAGGGGGAGAGTCAGTCGCCACACCCTCATGTGTACAGGGATTCATCCCAGAACCAGAGGACTAACAATACTAATTCTGTGAGTTAAGCCTGACTGGCTTAGAACTGAAGAAGTTTATTTAAAATCTGTGTGCACACTGTTGTGCATGCATGTGGCCCTGCCTCATGAAAAATATAATTAGGCACACATGCAGGGTGAAGCCTCACAAAATCAAATATTATGCACATATACAGCAAATTATAAGCAGTGACCTGCAGGAGGGAGTTAACAGACGCCTCATCAGTCATGCAGGGAACCAAGCCTGGAACCAGACAACAGCAAAAAACAAAAAAAAAAAACACAAAAGTAAAATGTGCTCCACCCAAAAAAAAATCACACTGAGCTATGTCAGACAGCAGCAGAGAAGGGTGTTAGCAGACAGCCTCCTAGTCCCTGTAACTGAGTACAGCAATAAGGACAAAATACCTGTCAGAAAGCCAAACATAGCTTTTCTGACACTGATCAAAAACTATACTGACCCCAAAAAGCCTGTGAAGCAAAAATCAGTTTCTTTTTCAGCAAGTTTAAGGTCTCAAAAGTACTGCAAAGCAGCTCTCAGAAACCATTGTCTCCCTGTCTTCTACCAGCTCAGAGTGATGAAGTCACGGTGTGCTTGCCTTTGAGCTCAAGAAACAGTTTTGATTGGCCAACAAAGCTCTGCAAGACTTGGAAATCTAATCAAGAGTAGTTCCAAATAGTGGCCAAATAGTGAACTATTTGGAAAATGCATCTTAATATTCGGAAGCCTGCTATTCATGGTATTCAGAAAATACTATTCGCCCATGCACAGCGTTACTCCTGACTAAGCTCCCACTCTTCCACAGCTTTAAATTTCACATTTCAGGGTCACAAATGGGACCACATCACTGGCCTCGCTTATTAAAGCACTACAGGAGACTCCCACAGATACAATTCCAAAAGCTTCTTGCACTCAATCAAAGACCAAATGTAATTCTTAATTGAGAAGAATTAAATGCTTTAATGCATCAAATAAATACAGAAATACTGTGGGACGGACTGGCAGATGCCCACTACTAGCCCTGAGCTCGAATATCAAAACCCTTCATCAGGGAAAGTCTCTTTCCTGGCACCATGCCACCTTGAGAGTTCGCGACTCTTCACATTGTTGGATTCAATTCCCATAGAAACAACCCTGTCTATCTTATAAAGGTGGAACTCAGAACTCCATACCTCATATACCATTGATATCTGGAACAAATTTGCCATCCACACATATTGCCTTACTGCATCAATCTATTTAAGGGAGTTTTCCTGGAAATGTTGTTCTCGATTCTTCTGTTCCCCAGATAGTGTTGCCAAATTTACAGGTGACACTCTGGCAGAATGCTGTAGAAGATGTGATCAACTCTCAGCAAATACAATGCATATTTTCTGGGATTGCCCATCTATCCAACCATTTGGGCAAGATAGTATAAAAGAACTTGTGGACATATTTGATCATTCCAGGGTGATCAACCTTTTTACTGTTGTTAGCCATCCCACCAGATAATGCTAGGCTTGATTGCCCGAGTCTACAACTGATACTTTTTGGCCATAGCTGCAAAAGCAATTACATAGCTTGGTGTACTCCTAAACTCCCAACGCCATAGCCTGGAGATCCATCATTATAGACATATATACCATGGAGAGAATGACATACAGCTCCCATGTCAAACTTCCTCACTTTGAGATCCATTGGTGTAAGTGGGTTCTCTATCAACTGGCCCATTACTCTGATTTTGTGCCATGGGGGGTGGACCCCACCACTTCTCAGACTTATTCACTTTTCTGCTACTCCATGATTACCTTATTTTCTTTAATTTCCTTTCTCTTACACTCCTTATTAAGGTTCCACCAAGTCGCATTGACAACGAGTTGTTGAAATGCTGACAAGTCGAAATCTGCAATACCGAAATGTGAAATCTCACCTGTCTCTATCTGCTGGTGTTTCCTGAGGGGAGCAGTGCCCCTGCACCCCTGTTATTAATATAATCAACTCTGAGTCAGAGTTGATTTTGAAGGGGAATCACCGCTAAAACCGGGATGCCGTAGCGCAGAGGGGACTCTTAAAGTGACAACTTCAAATCAGTTTGAAACCGTCACTGTAATGGGTTTTGCTGTCCATCTTTCACTGTTCTAATGTGGTACACCTTATTAATATGTATTTTCTACAATTTAGACCATAATGATACTTAGTGAATTCTCTAGATTGATTTATATATGCTCCTAGGCTTTAGTACTCTGGGTATACCCTGGATCTTTTGAATATCTAAATTACTACCTATACTCCATGCTTTCTACTCAACATCTCCTACTATCTCTCTTCCCTCTTTATCCTTCCTATAACTTTCCTTACCTTTCCCAGTACAAGGGTTAGAAGACAACAACACAATCGAAATGTCAATACTACAAACTATGTAAATCCTCTTGACTAATCTGTTAAGTATAGTTCCTCGATTCCACTGTATTTGGTATAAGAAATATCAATGCTCAATGTTCTTTCCAGAATCCATAGTTCTAGCTTGATCCAGACATATAATTCACTTGGTCTAAAAGTAGACCTTTGCATATTAATGCTTGAATTAACAATTTCTGGATCAAAATGGTATTTAAGACTTTTATTAAGGGCTTGAGGACATATCTTTACTTTTAGTTATTTACTATGACATATTTTCTGATAATGTGACTGTATCAAAGTGACAAGATCATGACTACTGATTGTCTACTGCATTGAAAGTAATTGTACATGTTATTTCTTTGATAAAAATCAATAAACATAAAGTTACAAAATCTGGCTAAGCCACCATGATAGGCCAATGGTAGTTCATTAAGGTTCCATGATGTTAAGACATGTTCAAGTGTGAGCTTGGATCACCCAGCGCACTGTAGGACAGCCAAAGTTCAAGTGGTGCTGCAGATGCCATGACTTTCAGGCTAAGTGCAGAGATGCACATAAAAGGAAATGAAGAAAAGATAATGCCAAGTAAGAAAGATGTAAAATATAAACAAGGTGCTGCATCAGCATGTGGTCTGAAAGCAAAACAAAATGGTTATATTAAATGCACGCTGAAAATAGAAAATATAGTTAAAAATCTGAAAATATCTAAAAGAGAAAACAAAGTTAGTGTTGAGGGAGGTAAAATAAGATATATATATATATATATATATGGGAAAAGAAAAAGGGAGGCTCGGGAGAAGAAGTGATACATGGCAAGAATAAGAGAGAATCTGTGAAACAAAAAGTGATAACGGAAAGATAAAGCATAATAGGAGAAAAAGATAGGGAAGTCCCAGGTGGGGACTAATTAACAGGGCTTAGTAAGAAGGATGAAAGGTGACAAACGTGGGGAAGGAGACAGAGATGGAGACATATGGTGAAATGAAAAGAAATTAAATGTGAACAGATACAAAAAGACTTAAGGGAAAACAGGGGTGGCTGAAAGATATTAGAAGAAAATAAGTCTATCATTTAAACCAGAGGGCTGCTGGGAGCCAAGCAATGATCAGCTTGGTTTCTATGTTTTCTGTGGTCAGAATCCCAGAAGCCCTGCTGAAGGATACAAACAGAAAGGTCATTGACTCTGTGGTCCCTGGAGATAAATGGGATACAATGGGTTTAGCAGTGTCTCCATTCCTGACTGCTCTGTAATGTTCCCTGAAATGGTCAGCAGTGCATCTACCAGTCCCTCCAATGTAAATAACTGCACACTTTCTGTAAAGAATACAATATACCACATTAGTGGAGGTGCATGAGAACTCCTTGGTGATGAAAAACACCTGTAGGCCCGAATTTCAGTCACACTAGAAACAAATTTGTAGGTGTAGCAGAGTTCTGTGGCAAGGTTTGGTACTTGGTAGGGAGTAACTTTTAGAGTAGGTAGGCTGCTTTTAACCAGGAGATTCTGCAAGTTGGGTGGCGGCAGTAGGAGGCAATAGGTGGCTCTGTAAAGGAAGCACCAATGTTGAGGTCAGTTTGCAAAACAGGAAAGTTACTGGTGATGATCCTGTGAAGAGAAGGTGTACTCTGATGGAAAGGAAGCACTAGTGGAATTTGCCATTGTTCTTGCATGGCAGTATCCTTCCTGCAGTGGTCACAGTTACGGGCATGTTACAGACCCGGGAGAGTGTTCTGTCCACTGTGCTTTTAGGGTATCCCCTGCTGCAGGGTTTATTTAACTCTACAAATTGATTAGCGTTTTGCTCATGAAAGTTCTAAAACATTGTGAAAATGCATAGCACTTGCCTCACTATGTTTAACAAAACATAACACTTCTAGAAAAACCTACATAAATGCTTTTGTACAGTTAGTATTGTCCCAAGAAAAAAATGCTAATTAATTATTTAAAACCCTGTGTTGATAAAAGAACTACTTATTATTTGGATCTGCTCTGCAGAATCATCCTATTCACTGCATAACCTCAGAAGTCTAAGAAACTGTGAATAATGCAAACCATTCTTGACATGTTTAGCATGGAAGGAGCTGTGGAGGAGGAAACTATGAGAGTCAGTGGGTTTGTAATAAACTGATGTCTTCAGACCAGTGTTCTGTACTGATAGTTGGATATCCAGAAAAGGCGGTGTAGAGGAGGATACTTCAACAGTGTATTGAAGGGAAGGATGGGCCATGGTAAACTTGTCGATGAAGATTTGGAGGGTCTTCCTGGAGCAGGAGGTGGCCCTCACACAGTCATCTATGTAGCATTTGTAGAGTTCAGGCACAGTCCCTGTGAATGAGGGAAAAACTGTTCCTCCACCCAGCCCACAAACAGATAGCAAAGCTGGGCCCATCTTGGTACCCATGGCAACTCCACTGACCTGCTGAGAAAGACTGTTATTAAAAGAAAAAGCATTTAGTGTAAGAAAGTTTTGCCAGACGAGTTAGTATGTATGTGTGTGTGTGTGTGTGTGTGTGTGTGTGTGTGTGTGTGTGGTGGCTGCTTGGACTTCCCACTTATTCAGGAAATGCTGCAAAGCTGTCAGATCATCATAGTGGGGATCACTGTGTAAAGAGATTTGATGTCCATGGTGAAGATGAGCTGATGAGAGCCACTGAATCTGAACCTGTCAAATAACTGAGAGCATGGTTAGTGTCTTTAACATAAGAGGGCAGGGACTCAACAAGGGTCTTATGAGGCTGTCCAAAAATGCAGAGATGTGGGATGTGGATCAGAGCAGGCAGACACAATAGGATGACCAGGGTTATCTGTTTTGTGGATTTTGGGAAGGAGATAAAACCTGGATGTCCAGGGATGCTGAACTATGAATCTTTTAGCAGAAGCCGGGAGCTCTTTGGTTTCATAGCAGAGGTGATAGTGGTGGTGACCTCAGTCTGATAGTCAGCAGTGGGGTCCTGTAGAAGAGAAGAAAAAACCTGGTGTCGGAGAGTTGCTGTGTGGTTTCAGTGTTGTATAGCTCCTTCTGTCAGACCACAACAGCACTTCCCTTATCAGCTGGTTTAATAACAATGTCATTCCTACATTGCAGAGATCTGAGGGCTGCAAGCTCACCAGGTGTCAGGTAGAGATGCAGCAAAATAAAATTTCACCGTGAGAATTGCTGCAAAATTGGCAATTTGTTGGCAAAATATTTCGGGAAATTGTGGAGAAAATTCACAATTTTGCCTCAATTTCACCTGTCGCCACTGGCCACAACTGTAAATTGAACCCACACACACACACACACACACACACACACACACACACACACACACACAAGTTGCCCTGCACCCCACATTTGTTTTATTTAAAAAAATTCACCTCCTCCACTCCCTGGTGTCTAGTGACCCCCAGCCATCACTGGCCGTAAACATTAATGAGCACTCCCCAAAGTTACCCTGCTGCTCCATTGTTTTTTATGTTTTTTTTTAAATATATACCTTCACTCCCTTGGTTACTAGTGGTCCACTGTCACTGGCCGTAAAACATTAATCAGCATCCTCCTCCAAAGTTACCCTGTCGCTCACATTGTTTGTTTTAAAAAAATTACCCTTCACTCTCTGGTGTCTAGTGCCCTCACACCCACCCCATCAGTATACAGCAGCACCCACCCAGCTCCCCACCAGTAGCCCAATCGGGCCACCAGCACAGCCCTCCATTCACCTCCACAGGCAGCAGCTCGACTGAGCATCTCTGAGCTCTTGAATGAATGAGCATACCGTAGTAACAAACAGTGGAGGTGGTGTGAGTAACTTTGGGTGTGTGTGCTTGGCCAATGTTGCTGGCTGGGGGGCCACTAGACACCTAGGGAGTGAAGGTGCTATATATATATATATAATATTTTTAAACAAACCAGGAGGCAGCAGAGTATTGAGGTGCTTATTAATGTTTATGGCCATGACGGCTGGGGCCAATAGACACCAGGGAGAGCTTGAATACAAATTCACTGAGGGAGGAGAATTTCTCCCGCCGGTGGCAAAATTTTGCCGCAGATGGCAAAATTTCACCTGTAGGTGAGAAATTCTCCAACAAGCGAAATTTCGCTGCTTGGGGTGAAATTTTCATTCACAACCGCGGTGAAATTTCACATTTTGCCAAGTGAAATGATTTGTGTAATGCGTTAATTATGCAAAATATTTTGCTTGGTGAAATATTCCACTTCACACAGCACTAGTGTCAGGTTGGAGTGGTTGTGCCTGCAATGAAAATTGAAGTTAGTGGTGTTTCCATGCATTGGTTAACAAAATAATCAACAGCAGCAAAACGTCCTGGAGGGGATGTCCATGTACTTCACTGGGGATTGATATCGTTCATTGTTCTGGTGATAGATTTTACAGTATATAATGGTGAGTGCGAAGGTGACTCAAGATATTATGGCATGTCGGGTATAAAAACAATTTCGCCACCCTGACATCCTGGGCGCACGAAGGAATGGTGCCAGGACCAAAATCACTCCTTTCTGTGGGGGCTGCCATCACCCCCACTTCCCTACTTAAAGGAAAACTACACCTCATATCTTCTAAATTTTATTTGTTTCCATGTCAATAGACAACTCTTATCATGTAGCTGTTAGGATGTATGCAAATGCTTTAGTCTGTTTTACAGTTCATACTAGGCCCTGTGACTGCCCTGGGAGTCTCCATGTCATGGTTGTTGAACGCTTATCGGCTATTAGCATATGAGAACATGTCAGATCACCCATTTATACTATGTATCTATATGCTGAAAGAACAAATACCCAGCAAAACTCTCTGAAACTCATAAACTGAATGAAGTTTAAAGGCAAAAATGCATTTTAACTCAGATAGTTTGCAAAGCTCACTGAAGGTAAATGTAGTATTTCACACCTTTTGCTGCTTGTTTCTTTTAAGACTAATTAAGAAGGCAGGCATACTGGGAGTTTAAAGGTTGATTACATCATGTTCTAATATGCTAATGCAGCTCTCAGGGACAATGAGATTTCAACAGCTACGAATGGGACTCCAGGGCAGTCACAGGCCTAGAAGATATGAGGTGTCATTTTCCTCTAAGGATTTTCAACTCGGGGTGTCGAGGCGAAAAAAAAAAAAAAAACATGTTTCGGGTCAAGAATAAAACTGCAGTAGCGCCTGACCCAGACCAACCCTGAACCCACACACTGCAAGTGGAGGCCTAACACCGATGCCATCACGCAGCTTGGCAGCTGACTGCAGTGCCACCCCTACCTCCCTACCCTCCCAAGCCATGCTCACTGTGCTCGCTCCCCTCTGCCCGCTGTACACATAGTGACATCCCGCATACAGTCTCCCACCCCTACATCCGTCACTCTCCCCTCACCATTTGGGCTTTTGCCTACATCAAGTCGCTTCATTTCAGATGGCACCTTCATTCAGGCGCCAATGTCACAGGCTACCCTAGTGATACTGTCATCATCTGCAGGAATAGGAGTCTCATTAGAAAATGAGCTGTAAGGCATGCTCTGTGATAGAAGTACTGCAGAACAACTTGAACCTGGGTGCGCAAGATATCTGGGTGTGGGCACAAAGAAAGACCTTTGCTAAGGAGTGATTGCTCATCTTGTGTCAGGGGGAGGTCTGGAGGAATACAAAATACCAAATTGTTAGTTTGTGCCTGACTCGAGGTAAGAAAGATGACAACCAAGCTAAAGATTTATTATAATGGGAAAAATAAACCAGAAATGATTGAAACAGAAAAAGAGAAATAATCACACATTGCTGATGCTCAATGTTTTATATTTTTATTGTATGGTTATGGCAGTTGGGGAGGCAGCCTGCTACCCCAACTGTGACTGTGTATGGGGCCCCAGATAGGTGTTCACAGAAGAGGGAGTCTTGGGTGCTTCATGGCTAGGCTACTTCAGGCTCCCCTTGGGGAACAGTTATGCAGCTGTGTTAGATGCCAGAAAGGTGGGAGGGGGCATGCCAGAAGTCATTCATTTTGCATACAGTGACACTGAGCCCTAATAGATTTAGATAAATACAGAGAGCCAGAGCAGCTATTGAAAAGTATAGAACTGGATGATTAAGGAAATTGTGTAATTTATGTTTAAGTTGTGGAACTTAGAGTCCTCCTCACAGGCCATCCTTGCTGGGTCCTCCAAACCGTAATGCTGGCTCTGTATTATTTATTTATATGTGCCACAGAACCTGAACCTGGCTGCAGAACTTGACTTAACTGTGCCAAAGCAGTTCATAGTCTCTGCCACCACAGTTGTTCCACAGTACCACAGTGTACACTCTATGGTATGCAATAGGATGCATGTAGCCCCAGGTCTCATACAGTATACCATTACGACAGCAACGCTGCAACCACGAATCCTCCACAGTGAAACCCTGATGTCAACGGACTGTTTGTCGACAAAGATTTCACATCAATAGAGATTGCTCAGGGGGGTATGCATCTAACACCACTGTGCGACATGGAGTTAGATATTTAAAGAAGGGGGGTGCGGGGGCACAGCCCCTGCATGGAGGGTGTGGGGGTGCAGCCCCCTTATTGATGCACTGAGTGTTGCAGTTGATGTCATGTGTAGCAGGGTCAATGTCAGGATGCATCCATGTCGGGATGTCAGTGGGTTCGTGTCACTGTGGGGATGTTGGCGGGATTGCCATTACTGCAGCTTGGTGGAGCCATCTCATTCAGCAGGGGCACACAAGCACAGCTGTGCAACAGTAGTAGAGGACATTGCATTGTAGGTGTTGACAAACACAGTGCCCAGGCCAAGAGTAGGACACCATGTGCAATATAATGGCACACCATGCATTACATGGCACAAGTGTACCAGTACCCATACTGCATAACATGGACAGTGTACATGAAATAGATGGTTGCATATGCAATGTGCTGTGTGTGCACCTGCCACCATAGCTACATGTAGACCACATAATACAAGACAGTCATCCACCCTGACACTGCAACGTGTTGCTTTGTTAGCACTACACTCTTGCTGCCATGGCAGGTGCATGCTACAGAGATCCACAGTGGGTCCTGTAATGTACAGGGCACTGGGGACATCTATTGTGACAGTGTATTCCCACCTGTGATACCTGGTTATACAGCAAAGCAGGTCCCACAGTATGAAGGGGAAACAACAGGGACACATAGGGACAGTGTACATTCCTCAGAGACAGTACCCAGGAGGTACATTATTATGGAATTAGTATTGCACAGGAATCCATCAAAACCAATTATACAGCCCTTTGTACTAACCTGGCCTTAGTACAGTGCCACTCGCCACCATTGCCTGAAGTTGCTGCGGAGGCATTGCTCCCTTCTCTGCAGGTCACTGTGTGTGTAGCAGCATTGAAACATGGAAACATAGTATTTGACGGCAGATAAGGACTGTTTGGCCCACCTAGTCTTCCCATTTTCCCTACCTACTGTAATACTGCACATCCTACTTGATCTCAAGCTTTTACCCTCCCTTTCTACCCACTAAGGTTCCCTTGTGCCTATCCCATGCATTCTTGAATTCCATTACAGTTTATGCCACTACCACCACCTCTGGGAGGCTGTTCCATGCATCCACCACCTTTCTATGAACAAGTATTTTCTCACATTTCTCCTGTGTCTACCCTCCAGCTTCATAGCATGACCCTTGTTCTTGAGCATCTTATTCTCTGAAAATGCTACCATCTTGTACCTTATTTCTACCTGTGAGGTATTTCAAAGTTCTGTCATACCCCCAACCTGGTCACTGGTGCATGTGACATCTATCCTGCATGCGAGATGTTTTCCTGCAGATGCCTGCACCTTTGTATCTTGGGCATCCCCCACAGTCCCCTTGTCAATAACTGCTCCTCCCTGGTCATCACAAGGTCCACCAAGTCCATCAAGTTTGTCAGCTCAGTTGCTGACCATCTTTAGTCCTGTTGCTGCACAGACCTGCTCCTTCTTGTGGACATTTTTCTATGTTGTCTAGTTCCAACTCTCACACTAAGCTAGTTGTTATATGGATGTGTCCTTTCCATTTGTGTAACATGTTTCAGCATTAGCATTGTACTAACATCGATTAACACTGTGATACGCGTATGCTTTAGGGGCCTATCTGCACATAGGCAGGCATGCGGTGGCACATGTGTTGAGTGCATGCACAATGCCATTGAGCAACATATTATTGTGCATGCCAGTGCTGCATGATTGCATCATCCACGATGTGTGACATCACTGCATGTGAATGAAGCACTAGTGCAGCATCAGTGCTGGTGCTAGCACAGTGCAACACGATAGCGCGTGCCTAAACTGCAATATTTAAACATTGTATGCACCTGCACCTGCACATGCTTGTTGTTGTATCACTGCCTAATTCCTGATGTCTCTCTATTGAAACCCTCCGATGATGTTGCTGTAAATTTTGTTACTGTTAATCTGTAAATCTCCAGGTCATGCCTGAAAATAGGCATATGTATGCCTAAAGTATCTTACCGTATCAAAAATAAATAAATAGCTAATTCCAGATTCTGAGAGCAAAATCCACATTAGCATGTCATTACTGGAAGATTTGCATACATTAGCATGCCTAATTGCACCTGGCGCATATAAAAAAGTAAAGTGCAACACCCAGATTCCACAGCAGAGCTGCAGGCAGCTAGAGATGTGTATTGTGGAATGGTCTACAGTTGGGACATGGGTGATCATAGCACTATGTTTATGCTATATTAGGACTAGACTATTTCTGTATCTGCACATGGCCAAGTGCAGTGATATGCAGCAGGCAGCTAGATATGTGTCGCATATGGAAATGCAGGAACATGTATGAGTCCTGCGGGGTTCAGGGCCTGAACACCAATGCACTTTGTCTGTGCTCTGCTGTGTGTATACAAAGCTCAGTGCTGTCTTTCCTCCCTATTTCAAAAAGGAAGTACGATGGCTGAATAATGGTGCTAGAGAAAGAGAATCTTCTCGAGTGAAAAGGTGCTCATCCTGGCCCAGGCATATATGGAGCATGTAGACCTGGTCAGCTGAAGGAGGGGGACCAGGTCAGAAATCAACCAGGCTTTTTGACACTATCACAGAGGCTGTGAATGGTGTTGGTGGCAGAGGTAGGACCAAGGGAGAGGTCAGGAAGAGGGCTGGGGACCTCAAATGGAGTACAAAAGACATCATGGCCAAGATGAGATCAATCTGCCAGGCTACAGGCTGTGGGATCAGTACTGCAGTGCTTCTAGACCCTGTAGAGGAACTAATAGCCTTGACAATGCACCCTATCCATGTGACTGGCATCCTGGGAGGTGGCTATGAGAGCCAAGTTGGACTGTCACAGCCGTGAGAGTGATTGTGTCCCATCACATTGAGCTTGTGTGCACATGCAACAGTGGTATTGTGCTTTGCATGCTTGTGTGTGTGTGTGTGTGTGTGTGTGTGTGTGTGTGTGTGTGGGGCTGGCAATGTGGGCCATGGATGGACAAAAAAAGTGTGTAGGCACAGCATGTACTACACAGATCCATTTCTGCATACACATCCTACCGTAGCCATATGCATGCATCCTGTATAGGCCATGGTACACCATGCATGTGGGCCATCACTGCTACATGCCTGGTCTGCAATGGTGCATCTGTGAGTAGTGTTTGACCAGTACATCAGGATGCCATGATATTGCCATGTCTATACCCCTCTGTTGGGTTCATGGTCACCTTTTACCCACTACAGCTTTGTGCATCTCCTATAATTTGCCTAATGAAATAGAGTATTTGAGGAATGCATCAATATTTAGGAGGCACACACAGAGCTAATTTATCACATTTAACTAACATATTTTATGTGTGTGTCACCATATGCCCTCCTATAGATTTCCTTTTGGCAGTCTTACTGACATTGCAGTTAGCTGCCAGAGTCCCGCCAGCCTGACTGTTGAGTGTGTTGCATAATGGGTGTAGTCTGCATGGTGCAATCCATTTTATCCTGATGGTGTGGCAGTCTGTTGTGTACCCACCTACTGTGCCACAGGTATGTAATCTCTTATGTGATTGCTGTTAATGGATGTCGCGTATGTGTGAGTGTAGTGTGTGCAGCACTGGGGATGCATGGCTACTGCACAGCATGGGCAGCATGGATGGCAAGACAATGTACTGACATGCATGCTGCCATGGTCGAAACACAGGTATGTACATTAATCTGTAATATTGCTCTCTCTCTCATCAGCCCACTATGGTGTAGAACACTGTGATGGAGGATGGCCTGAGCTGTGTGCTGCCCTGAGGACCACACATGCAGGGACAGGTTTAGACCAAGACAGTGAGGAGGATTAAGATGATGATGAAGCAAAGACAACACCTATGTTGAGGGGTGGAGGATAGAGTGGTCCAGCTAGGACTAGAGGGTTGCCTGCCCCCTACAGATAGGGCCCAGCCACTTGCCATCACAGCAATTGCTGTGCAACCCTAGGCAACTGTCCTTGGCACAGCCACAGTAGTGCAACCCCAAGACCCCAAACATGGCATGGCCCACGGCCTCATCCTACCTCCCCAGGCCCCCACCATCAAAGCAGCCAATGTCCTGCCTCCCCATGTCACTGCCACCAGCCTGGCCATAACCTGTCCCTCCCAGGCAAATCCCAATGACCCAGCAACTGATGTGCCACAGCCATCAGAACAGTGCACAGCACTGGCCACAATGAGTTCCTGGAACACAATGGCCCAGGGTGCAGCCTGAACCTGTACCCCAGGATACAATATGGAGACAGCCAAAGGCTGTCCACAGGGAGCTGATGCAGTCAACCATGGGGCACAGGAGGGCATGCGGCCTAACTGTCCCACATATGGTATATGCTGCAGGTCAACATGGCAAGCTTCTGCACACTGCTTGCAGAGAAAATTGCATTCTTCACTGAACTGCAGCAGTCCCTGTCAGCCAGCATGGATGTTGGCTTCAGGGCACTGGGTCAACCCTTTGTGGATGGCATGGGTGGGCTGCTGCTGCTGTGCTGTAGGCTACAGACTTGCTCTCTGGTACTGGGGTGTCGCTAATGCACTGGCCATTCCAGTGGGGAGTCTCCCTGGTGGATTCTCTAGCATACCACCACCCCTGCATTGTAGGCATCAGGATGCCCAGAACACCTAGGACACCATGAACACCTGGCCGTGGCTTGCTTTTTGGTGGAGTCAATACACCTTGAAGCCATTGGCATGGGCAGATCACCATGTCTCCAAGCTGGTCCCACATTGTGTGGATGATGACCCCTTGCTACCCTCCCACTTACAGTGTTGGTGCCGCATCTGTATCCATGGAGGTAGTACGGGATGCACCTCATGTGCACATGAAACCATCAGAAACATACACCATTAGATACCTCGTGTCCTAACCTCACAGTACCTATCCCCCCCTTGCTGGGATGGCAGATTTGATTTCTACCTCTTTAACCTCCCTTTCTGGGATGGCTTGATTTGGTTTCTCCTCCTTAAGTCCCCTGCTAGGAGGGCTTGATTTGATTTCTCCCCTTTAACCCCCCTACACCATCTGGGTGCAGAGAGGTCTGTAATAAGGTGTGCAGTGTACTCCAATGACCTCCTGATCATCAGGCCTGTCAAGCTGCTCCTGCATCCCTGATCCTCTGGCTTTGTATCCTGTGCAGGGTATTCCTCTGGGGCCAGCAGGCATGCACCATGGTTGAGTGCCATGTTGTGTAGCATGCAACAGGCAAGGAATATGGCAAAGACCTTAAGCGGTGTATTGTTGGGGCACCATTAGAACAGTCAGGGCACCCAAATTGCATCTTGAGCACCCCAAAGACCCTGTCAATGATGCTGTATGTAGTGATGTGTGCCACATTGTATGTGCCCTCTGCAACAATTGCGGGTCATAGGACAGGTGTGTGGAGCCAGTGATGCAGGGGTATGCACTTCTTCTGTGTAAGTAAAGGACATTGGTTAGTGATGTCATCTGCAACATGAGGGGGCGGTGAGACCGCGGGATATATTCACTGACGAGGTGCCCACTAGGGATGTCTCCACCTCAGGATGGAGTTGTACCTGATGAAGGCATTGTAGACACTGCTAGGAAACTGTGCCAAGACACTGATGATGCATGCTGTTGCATCATAAGCACCTGCCAGTTGATGGAGTGATTCCATTTCTATTCACATAGGCCTCCACCCATCACCAGTGGGTGCCGGATGGCAACATATGTGCAGTCAACAGCAAAAGATGGCTGGTAGATGTCACCTCAGTAGAATTGCTGCATGGTTGTTCACCTGGTTAGTGTGGTGGAGAATATAATATACTCCCCAGCATGCACCAGCAGGGCATCTAGGAACTTGCTCAACAGAGGTGAGGAGACAGACTGTTAAATACCAGTGGTGTCCCCACTGGTGTCTGGAAGGTTCTGGTCACCAGAAAGCACAGTGCTGCTGTCACCTTGAGCTCTACAGACATCACATGGCTGAGCTGGGTGTCTGTGCAGAGCTAGTCATAATCAGCTCACAAGCCACATGATCATGGGCCTTTGAGCTTGTACCAGCCCATGAGTTGTTCATTACTGAGGACTCAATGTGACTCATGGACAGTACTGTCCCCACCAGTGTCTGGAAGGTTCCAGTCACCAGAAAGCACAGTGCTCCTGTCACCTGAACTATACCGACATTGCATGCCTGTGCTGGGTGTCTGTCCAGTGGTCATACAGCAGCCCACATACAGTAACTGCATGATCATGGGCTTTTTGAGCCTGTACCAGCCCACAAGTTGTTTATTACTGAGGACTTCAAATTTGATTCATGGACAGTACTGTCTGTAGGCAGCATGGTGCCTCTGGGGGCCTGTGTCAGGGCCTGGGGGACACTGACACTTTCTCCTCATCTTTCATGACCAGCTGCATCAGGTACATAATGTGAGCCATTTTGTTTTCAGTGTGTGTGTGGTATCCTGTGATATGGGCGACTCTAATTGAGTGACTCAATTTGCATGCTCGACAGAATAGCGAGTGTGGAGGTATAGCTATGGGAGGGGATAGCGAGTGTGGAGCGACGCTATAGTGAGGGCAAATGATGAGGGAGCTGCAGAGTTTTTTAATCAAGTGTATTTTATTCATTTTATAAAGATACACACACATAACAAAAATACAACAGAGAAACAAAACTATGACTGTTTACAATAATATGCTAGTGGGATAAATTAGAAAGTTACCACCCCCAAAAATCTCCCCAAACCTCCTACTTAAAATATCAGCGAGGCTTGCGTTACTGTACTGATTACCGGTGCAACCTATTTTCATGGTAAGTTGATCACAATTGCAAACAAAAGTCAAACAGCCAGAAGAGTTTGTCAGGAGGCACGCAAAACAAACCAAGGATTCAACTAGTCTATAGTTAAAGCTTGCAACCTCCCCCACTTTTGCGATAAGCCGGAACTTGATGTTTAACACTGGCAATTAACTGTTCTGCTCTGAGCAAAAGACAATTGTGTAGCCACTCTGAATAGGTGATGACTGCTTGGTCCATCTAATGCCTTAAAACCAATTTCTTAACCACTAGTGATATTAGAGCCATATGATACCTTCTTTCCTTAACCTGGATTTTCCTAAAATCCCCAATGACCAGATTTCCTGAGTAAATAGCCCCTGCAAACCAAGAGCGGATCCAGATTGTTCTCGATTTGTGTCCACAGAGGGGCTACTGTCACACATATCCAAAAGATATGTAACAATGATCCCACTTCCAGATTACATCTGGTACATCGTGGCACACTGATATGGCCCATCTTCACTAACTTCACTGATGTGTAATACATATTGTTTAGAATGTTGTACTGAAGTAGCCTATACCTGTCCTGAGAAATATAGGTATAGAGATTTTTCCAAAGGATAGGCCAATTAAGGTCTATGTCTGGTATAAGATTATCCCACACTATGGAACCTTTTGGGGAAGGGTCCGGAAAGGTGAGCAAGATTTTATATATTATAGATTCCATGGGATTGGCAGGATGGACTTGAAATGTGGTGCAAATGTTCACCAAACCTGGAGGACTGTAACTCTTGTCCAAATAATTTCGTTAACACATGTTGTAACTGATATACCTTAAAATATGACCATGAGGAGAGATTACATTTATAAATTATCTCTTGGGAAGTAACCATAGAGATGTTAGAATAGAAATCTTAAATTTGAGAACTTTCCGTATCTTCAACCAGGTCGCTGGAATGGGTGCTCCCCATCTTAATATTTGGATTAAGAAAAATAGACTGAGAAAAATCCTTAGGTGGATTTAATTTGTGGTGGTTGGCTAGTTGGGAAAGAACTCTGAGTGATATTCCAAATTAGGGATTTGTATAGGGTTGATGGGAGAACCTTGCTGGGACCTAAACTATATTCATAGGGTCCAATCTATTATTAGCAAGTAGAATAGATTCAACTTGCAACCAGATAGGTATGTACTCAGACGGTTGTTGTCCCTCGATAGGAAAGCCATTTACCACATATTTAAAGGTGGCTCGCCCAGTAGTATAATAGGAAATTAGGGAGGCGAAGTCCCCAGTTCCTTAGGAAACACAATCTATGATATGCTCTCCAAGCAGCTTTATCAAGCCAGATAAAAGTAATATCTGCATGTATCTGTTTAAAAAGGTTAGGGAGCCAAATGTTTAACATATTAAGGGGTAAAACACTCAGGGAAGGACATTCATTTTGATGATATTAATCCTACCCCAAAGGGAGATTGGGAGAGATCTCCAGCGTGAAAGATCCTGTTGTATAGTGGTCCAGAGATCCAGAAGATTGCGTTTCCTCAGGAGAACTGGGTCTGTAGTGAGGTAGATTCCCAGATATTTTATATAACTGAAGCCCACTTCACTCCAAAGGAACTAAAAGTATGTCTGAGTGTAACACAATTTAATGGGTAAATTTCTGTTTTATTAAGATTTAGTTTATAGTTAGAGAATTGTCCAAAAGTATGAATTATATCCAGGGCTGCCTTAAAGTAAGAGATTGGGTTGAGAGAAGTAGTAGAATGTCATCTGCATAAACTGATAATTTGAGGTTCAATCCACTAATCTGGATTCCCTCTATTAGGTGAGATGCTTTTAGTTGCCTAAGTAGCGGTTCTAAATATAAATTAAATAGGAAGGGAGAAAGTGGGCAGCCCTGGCGTGTGCCTGTGTGAAGGGAAAAGAGAAGATAGTAGCCCATTGCACCTAATTCTAGCTGACGGAGAGGCATACAGTGCTTTAATCCATTGAACTAAATGAGTAGGGAACCCCATTTTTGTAGTGTTTCCCAAAGGAATACCCAGTCTACCCGATCGAATGCTTTTCTGCATCCAATGATATCAGCGCCATTGGTGAGAGTTGGGACTCTGCTACTCGAAAAAGGTGTGCAATTTCTGGATATGATCTGATGCTGATCTGCCTGCTACAAAACCAACTTGCTCAGGACTAAGGAGACAGGCACATACTTTTCAATTCTATTGGTCAAAAGTTTTGCTAGTATCTTGATATCACAGTTTAACAGTGATATGGGCCTGTAGCTAGCAGGATTAGTGGGAGGTTTGTCCGGCTTGAGTAGAAGGATGATAGTTGCTTCTAACAGTGAGGGATCTAGAGTATCACCAGACAGGAGATAGTTATAGAAACTCAGAAGGGTTGGGACTAGTCCTTGTGAAACATTTTATAGAAATTAGAAGGAAGACCATCCAGTCCTGGAGCCTTGTCTAAGGATAGAGAAATAATTGCTATTTCTACTTCTTGTGCAGATAAATCGGCTGACAAGAAATCTTGGTGGTCTTTTGTAGGGAGAGGATATCTATAGATGTAATATAGGTTATGAGGTCTCCGTAGATGGAGGAGTATGTCTCTTAGTATATAGAGCAGAGTAAAATTGCTCAAAATAGTGACAATATCCCTTGGATGGGTTTTGACTGCCCCAGTAACATCTTGGATCGTGGTGTATTTCTGGAAGCCTCAAGTTTCCAAGGCCAGAGCAAACAATTGGCCGCTTTTCACCATGTTCAATATATTTCACCTGAGTCCGAATAATGGCCAATTCAGCTTTTCTTGTACAATAGAGGCATACATGATTCCTTTACCCTAGGAGGGCTTTTACTTGGGATGGGAAGATGAGATGGATAGAGATTGTTCTAAAGTCCGAATCTGGGCCAACAGGAAAGCGCTTGTGCTTCTCTTTTACGCTTGTGGGTGAAGCGCAATCCTGATGAATTCTCCTCTTAAGAAGCATTTTAGAGCACACCAGACGTGATCAATCTGTGGAACAGAATTTTGGTTTTGCTCTAAAAGGACTGAATAAGAGAGAAATTCTAGAAACTATGTGATCATTTTAAGAAGCTGGGTATTTAATCTCCAAGAAGGATCTTTTCATAATTAGGATCTAAAACCATGGAAATCAACAGCATGGTCGGATAGAACAACAGGTTCTATACCTGTATTAAATAGACTGGATAAAAGTGAGCTACTTATTATTATGTAATCCAATTTCGATGAGGATTGGTGGACCGTAGAGTAAAAAGTATAGGTACGAGAATCTGGGTGCAGTAACCTCCAGGGTCACACAAACCTAGAAAATCAAGGAATTCATGTAGGGCTGTCTGTGCTCGTATGTTGGTCACTTGAGGACATTGGAGCGATCTAGATCCGAGTCTGAGGAAGATTCCAATCACCACCTAGTATTATTAGTATCGGCATTGGGGGTTATCAGACTAGTGATACTTGTAAAGAAGGCAGAATTCCCTCCACCAGACCATAGACACTCCCCAGGAGTACCCTGGTTTGCCTCAATAAGCCAACCGCCAGTATGTATCTCCTGTGGGTCTGCCATAACCTGGTCTGCTTGAAAAGGTATGACCTGATTGATTAAAATGGCCGCTCCCCACTGGCTGTCGAGTTTCCTGAGGCAAAGATTTGCCCAACATTTTGCCTCCTTAACGTGGTGGCTTCGCTAGGTAAGAGATGAGTCTTTGAATAAGAGAGATATCAGAGTGTAATAATTCTAGATGTTTAATTATTTGATATCTCTTGGTATTTTTGTGAGCTCCCTGACATTCCACGACATCAATTTTGTTAATTTACTAACCATTTGCACTGCTTAAAAACATTGGACATACACCAGGTTGGCGAGATTGATGACCTCGCTGCCCCCCACGACAGATCTGAAAGTAGCATAGAAAAAATAAATGTAATTCAAATATTCCAAGAGTATTCCAAAGTAATGACACTTAACAAGTAATACTAAAAAAGGAATGTCCCACCCCTATCATATTATCCCACCACCATATAACCTTAACCTGATAAAGTCTCAGGATACTCCCATCTACCCTATGAACAATATAACTACAGTGACTTGCAAAAGTATTCAACCCCTTGAAAGTTGTCAGATTTGTCTGAATGACAAATGATACATTGAGATTTTGTTCTGTGTAATATTTTATTTAAAAGACTGACCCTCAAAATAATTATTTTAAAGTGACATTGGTTTTATGTTAGAAAATATTTTTAAAAAATAAATAACTGAAATATGCTGTTTGCAGAAGTATTCAACCCTGTGCTCTGAAGCTCCAAGTTTACACAGATGAAAATATTGCCTAACGAGGACACAATTGACTTACAATTGGCCTCACCTCTGAAACATTAAAGTAGCTCACATTTTCTGGATAAAACTCCCCTCAGTTTAATGACCATTGGTCAGACTGTGAATCTGAAGGAAGGGTGTGAAAATGAAGACTAAAAGAGCATTCTAAGGAAGTTAGAGATACAGTAATAGACATGCATAAATTAGGAAAAGGGTACAAAATAATATCAAAGTGTTTGGATATCCCAGTGTGCACTGTTGGATCAATAGTGAGGAAGTGGAAGCTGCATCACACCACCCAGGCACTACCTAGACAAGTCCGTCCCTCAAAACTCAGCGTCCGAACAAGAAGGAGACTAGTGAGGGAAGCCACAGAGAGGTCAACAATCACTTTGAAGGAGCTACAGAGTTCAGTGGCTGAGAGTGGAGTGAAGGTGCACCAGTCAACCATACCAAGAGCTCTGCATAATACTGGCCTGTATGGGAGGTGGCTGGGAAGAAGCCATTACTCCAAAAGAACCATATCAAAGCACGTCTGGAGTTTTCCAGAAAGCATGAGAGTGACCCAGCTAAGATGTGGCACAAGGTTTTGTGGTCTGATGAGACCAAGATAGAGATTTTTGGCCAAAATTCAAGCGCTATGTGTGGCGCAAACTTAACACTGCCCATGCCTCGAGAAACACCATCCCTACAGTGAAGTATGGTGGTGGCAGCATCATGCTGTGGGGATGTTTTCATCAGCAGGACTGGACATCTTGTTAAAATTGAAGGAAGAATGGATGGCGCAAAAACAGGGAGATACTGCAAGAGAACCTGTTTCAGTGTGCTAAAAACTGAAGCTTGGGAGAAACTTCACCTTTCAGCAGGACAATGATCCCAAGCACAAGGCCAAAGTAACACAGGAGTGGTTAAACAACAAAAGGTGAATGTCCTACAGTGGCCAAGTCAAAGTCCAGATCTCAATCCCATCGAGAATATGCGGCACTGTTTGAAAATTACGGTCCACAAGTGTCACCCAACCAACCTGAACAACCTGGAACAAATCTGCCAAGAAGAATGGGCAAGAATCACTCCCAAACAGTGTGCAAGACTGGTGAACACTTACCCCAAAAGGCTTAAAGCTGTTATTGCAGCAAAGGTGGCTCTACCAAATACTAATGTGTAGGGTTGAATACCTCTGCAAGCAGCATTTTCCAGTTTTAATTTTCTTTAAAAGATCTGCTGACGGATAATTAATTTTGGCTTTGAAAATATACTGTTAGAGCATATGAGTTTGCAATAAAAATACTGACTGGAATAATATATGTAAGTCTCATTTGTAATCCAGACAAATCTGATAACTAACAAGGGGTTGAATACTTTTGTAAGTCACTTGTACATACAACAGTCTCAACAGACACCCATAAATATAAACCAAATACAAACATAGCCAATCTGTGAGACTGACCCACTCGACCCCACAAATACTCCATGTATACTTAAGAACCAGCCTTGGGAATTAGAAAATGACTGTATTCAAAATGTTGAAAGTAAATAGCTGTATTCAATAGGTAGAAACAAATTAGATTGGGAGCATGGCAGACGACCCCCAAAAAAACTAGCCAGCTGTGCCAGCTCGACCTGAGCCTACACTGAGTCGAGCAACCCACCCTCCTTCCGTGTTGAAAAATAATCAGACTTGCACTATTTTACCACCAAAAGAGCTTAGTATATTCTAATCTGTGCATTAAGTTAATGACAGTAAGTTAAATGGAAAGGACCAGAGATTCCCCTAGCAAATTGCAAAATTACCCTGAAACATCGCACAGGGGCAGCCGATAATGGGCAAAACTGACTATTATAATAGCCACACCATGGCCCTTTAAATCTCAAGTCAATTGGAAAAAGGAAAAAAAACATTTACAACATGTTAAACTTATCAACCCCATATTATCCATTTCTTAAACCAAAGGGATCCACTAAAGAAGCTCTAGTGGACCTCTATGGCATGATTACCATGACAGAAAAATAGAGCCTAACATGGGAAGTACATAAGGGGAACTAAAAGAAAAGTGCACTCTGCCCATCCTGCCTTAATTATGACCCCAAACAAAAACACCAGAGGACTAACTTTCCTCTTGATTAACGTTGGTTTAAGTATTAGACCATTACTTCCCTGATATCAACATAATGGAACGGGTGAAATGAAATCACTTTAAACCATGGAGTGAACTCTCATCTCCTCTACCCTGCAGGAACCACATCCATTCGGTAAGAAACTTAAAATTACAAACAGAGTTAGTTAGTAGCCTTAAAACAAACTGCTTCTCTGAACAGCAACCCATCAGAAATAAATAACAAAACTAATACATGTCCAACAAAGTAAGTCCAACTGTGTTCACATGGGTGCTCATCGCGTTTAAACATTTTGAGTACCTTGCTCGTAAAGTCTTTGCTGGCCTGAAGCGGTGATTCATATGCAATCCAGCTGCCTTGACAGAGATACTTGCAACTTTGCTGGATCGACATCCTGAGCAGATGCTTGCCGCCACCAATTTGGCTACTACGGGATGAAATGTTGCCCGTTACTGCGAACTTCATATGGCAAGTCTTGCGTGATGAGCAATTAGACCCTTCCCACATTACCACTTTCAACTCCTTAGTCTTGGATAAAACGTGCTGTCACTTGATGTAGCTAAGGAATTTTAATATGATGGGCCTAGGTGGCTCTCCTGGCTGGGCTCTTGGCTGGAGGGAGCGATGGGCTCTCTCAATTTGATACGCTGAATGCAATGGTGATGGGCCTACCATCTTCTCTAAGAACTTCTGTATAAATGAAGTTATAATATTGCCTTCTTCTTTTCTGGTAGGCCGAGTTAAAATATTATTTCTTCTACTGCCCCTCTAAACCCTCCATCTTCAGTTGTAGTTTCTGTACTTGTTTCTGCAATGAAATCAGCTCGGGTCCTGCTTGTCCTTCCATACTTCCACCGAGTGAAGTCGGCCTCAGCATCTCCCACCACCTCGATAGCTCAGACATATAGCTACTCATGGATTTAAGATCAGCTGCTATATCCTTCAGGGGTCTTTTAAAGGTTCCAACTCTTGCAGGAACCTGTCTTCCGTGAAGTGGAATCGGTTGATTCAAAGTATCGCCCTTTTCTCCCTGCACTCTGGATTTTTGGCTGCTGCTTTTTGGGTGAAGCGGGTGGAGTATGTCTCAGCTGGGCCTGCTTCATTGTCACCTCAGTATGGGATGACTGCCCAAGATCGATGCATCCAGGTGTGACAAAACTATGCTGAGTGCAGGTACTCTATACCCGATAGTAAGCTCTGTGATAGATTATTTAAAACTAAGCAAAAATAACTTAAAAAGAAGGTAGGAAGTGGGAACTCAAATCAGTGCTGCTTCTAGCTTGCTTGCATCATGTGACCTCCAGAGCTGCAGAGTTATGCTGGCTAAATAGAATAATAAAGTCTGCTGCTGCCAAGCTGTCTGCCTGGTGTGGTGAATAGGTTCACTACTTAGAATGGTGATGGTCCTGGGTTCAGGACTGCTTGTAAAGCAAATATTGTTTTAACTTTTTGACTGTTAGAAATATTTGTTTTGTCCTGATGTTCCCTGGACTGATGGTGCCCTGCTCGCGGTATCTCCCTGGCATACTGTTGTCCCCTCCTGTGTATTTCCCTTTCCCCAGTGTTGATTATATTAGTCCAAGGTGCGGGGCATAGCCCTCCACATTAAGCATTAATTTTAACATCTCCCTCTTAGATCCTAGTTGCCTCGCTGTATTGGAAGTTGCTGAGGTGGGTTCAGTGTCGATTTTGCAATCGGTAAATGTACTTGCTCTTGTGTGAGTGGCCGTAGAGTTTTTGTCCTTATGACATTGAGCGTGTGTGTGTTCTGTTGTGCTTTGCCATCCTCTGGGCTTTGCCCCAGGTTAAAACCACTTTGTATAGTCAGTATCTGCACTGTGCTATCCTGCTGTGCTGTTTCATTAATACAGCACTATATCTTTGAATACCACATTGTGTACTACAGAGAAGTCCACTAGGATCAAGTGCAGTGTCACAGGTTCCCTGCATGACAAAAGGGATTAACTCCATTGAAATTCATTGTTCCCTGCAGTAATTCTACTGCACAATTCTGCAGAGCTGGGCTTTCTCCTGGTGAGCTTCATTGTATATACACGTCACCCCCATTTGGGTGCAGCATATGTTAAGTTTCTGCTTGACCACTAGTGCTAATGACAACAGCAGCATTACTCTCTGAATATAGGAAACAGGTGCAGCACAGGCACTAATGATTAGTGCTGGCTTGGGCGCAAACCCTGTGAGTATCTTGTCCTACATGTTTTAATAGAAACAGAAATCTGGGCATCTGTGGAATCAGATTAATACCACAAGCATATTTTTTTAATTAAGTATGCTTTATTGAAATTTTGAAATATAATAATAAAGAACAAATAAACAGAGACAAGTTGTTTCTGAAATAGTATTTTAGAGTTCCTTGCTAATGCAGCATTTTTCCTGTCCAGTATCCTTGTTTTTAATTTTTTTATCAGTTCTGTCTGGAACACAGTGACAGTTTAGCAGAAGTCTAGAATGGGAGTTTTTATGTAGAGTATCCGCTTGACTGATGTTTCTGGGTTCCATCGCTGATAATATATACATAAATATATCAAGGTAGTGCCAGTATAGTTAAGGGTTACACAGTCACTTCTATGTTAAACCCCAAATTGCACACTTTAATAACTTTGCCACCGTGATGACGGATTTGCCTGAAAATTTGCAAGCACGGTTTGGCACCATAGATCTCTGAATCTGGCAAGTTATGTTATGGTCAGATAAAGGATTGCAGAACAGTGTAGTGGCCAAAATGCTAAAAAAAACAAACAGGGTTTTGTGCCTTTCTTTGTCTATGGCTACAGCCTGTACAATTTCAATGTTTGGTCTGAAATCTTCAGGGAAAATGCAGTCTGGGTCACTGATGTGTCATTAGAAGAATTGGTGAAAAAATATTAATCCATTCAAAAGTTATTCAAAAACATGTTTCCCATTATAGTCAATAGGAAAAAAAATGAAATGGAAGAGGTGAGGAAATGAACTGACACAAATGGTAGGCACCACACTGGTTGGACTCATGGAACTTTTCTGGCACCAGGGTCTGGGCACCTCCGGTGTCCAGGTTATATCAATTAGGCCACTGATGTGGCTAATGGCTACAGTCAGGAAACAAAAACAAACCCACACATAGCACATTCTGCAGAGGCGGGGCTACACACTCACTTGTAACCCCGTCCTTGCTGAACAAATACCATACACACACACACACACACACACACACACACACACGTAAATGGTCCTGCCACCTGATACATGAATGCATTCTCATAAAATGACCTTGTGTGCTTGCACAAATTCAGTTATTCTCAGAATGCTAAGTTTTCTATTATAAAATGGCAAGAAAAATCTAGAAATCTCATTGGCCAGGACAGCTCAGCAGACCGTACATTAATTCTCTGTATAGACACAGACATCCTGGTCCTAAACCACATTACACAACGAGCAGATCAGTCCTTCTACAACCAGAACTATCTTCCACGGTCTTTCTGCAACCAGAACTGATCTTCCACCACAAACATGGCCGCTACCTTTACACTGTAGAAACCTTCAACAGAGCCTTAAAATTAAAATGATCTTAAATATAAAATAAAACAAATGAATTAAATGTTATTTAGCAGATCGTCACACTCTCCTTACATACATAAACAAATTAGAAACTTTAAGTATTGTTTATAGTTTTCATTACAACTGTTTCTTTGCTAACAGTGAAAAATCCCCTTCTATCTTTAGCTGCTCATCGAAATCTCTTCTACTTTCCTGACGAGTGAGATAATTAAGTCCTAGCTCTAAAACAGGCCTTTGTTGTCTGTGTGTACAGTATGTTAGTAGAGGAACATTCTGCTAGTAGAACTGAGCAGAATTTTGAATCCCTGTATTCCATGCTAAACATTCCATTTCTTGAATGTGGGAAACACAGATGGGAAAAAACAGAATGAAGAAAGTAAGCAATAATACTATATAAACAAAAGAAAAGGTGGCAAATGACTCACCCTGCTGTTTATCTTTTAGGACAAAGCGAGCAGTTCATAATGCTGTCAGTGAGTGTGGATGTTTTGAACCACACTCATGCTTGTAGCACTGGGAACTGAAGCCTCTGTTGTAGCTTCCTTTTGAGTTTTGTCTACAGAGTAGGAGAATTAAATAAAATAAGGTGGCTATGTGTCATACATAGAATGAGAAAAACAGCATTTGTGAATTGTTGTGGCTGGCAGGGGACTATGAAGCTTAAGTGGGCAGGGAGGAACACACTGTATAACACTACTTTAATCTAGCACCAATAGGTGGAAATACTATTTTATGTTAAAAGCACAGATCCACTTCCATTTTCACTTATTTAAAAATATGTTTAAAAATAAAGGGACATTTTATAAGTGCAATAAGACACTCAGGTTGTGCATTATGGTGTGATAACTGCACTCTAGAGGCGACCGGCACTCAGCCTTAGGCCTCGTACTAATTACACCCCTAGAGTGCGGTTATCACATCGTCATGCACCTGGCCGTGTCTTATTGCTTACATAGTGCATGCTCAGAAACATAACTGTCTTTCTTAAATATTTTAAAAACACTTTAGTTTGTGAGCTAAAACTAATAAAGCTCACACACTGGGCCAAACTCTATAGAGACCTGCAAGTTTCAGGCTTCAAATTCTCCTAGTTGTTTTAGTTACAAGTGAGTAGTGGTGGTGAAGTGGCCTCAGTTCACTCCATGGAGTGATTCATGGAGTGAAGGCGGATTCGTGGAGTGCTCTGCAGCGCAAAGTGGAGTACTTGCATCATAGGAGTAATGGAAGTCCATTGAAAACAGTAACTTTATGTTATTCCTTCCTCAAACCACTACTCCACAAAAATTACATGCAGGTACATTGAAAACAATGTACTTTGCCTCACTTACCTTGTTTGAGCTCCAAAAGTGGATTTTGCAGTGATTCATGGGGTTTCAGGCCACATGGGCTCTAGATTGTTCTGAAGAGCCTTAGTTCGGGTAGTGTGTGTGTAGGACGCTGTAGGAGACAGTCTGCTGTGAGAGCTCTCTGCAATTCAAACCTTCTAAAAGCTGTTAAAAAGCCTTTTGACTAATTTGTTTTGCTCATACTTTAGTTTAATGATTATAAGAAACCCTCCTGTGCTTATATCATTGAGTGATTGTGTTTGTGTGTGGATTTTGAATGTTAATGTACAACATTCAGTCTGTGTACTGACAGACACTGGAAGTGTGCTTTGGGGAGGGCGTTACTTTGGTGTAGGTAGATTAACTTGGAAAAAAGACAGTTCTTTCTAGCTTGATGATATATTTCTTGTATAACTGTGTTAATATACACAGTAATATTTTCAATAATTCTTGACTTTTTTGCTGATTGTTATGGTGCAGCACTGCATAATTTTAGTTTGTTTAAAATATGCAGTTATATTACTGAAGCTTTCAATTTGCTACACATTAGTGTGTGTGTGTGAGTGTCTGTGTAACGTGTCATCAAATCAGACACCTTTTATTGTGCCACATAGTAAATGCAGCAATGTGAACCTGCTATCCACTGCAGCTGTGTGATTTCTGTACTTCTTTGTGGTATCTTTACTGGTACTAGTACTAGAGTGACTGTTACTGCAGTACACTGCCCCTCCCATGGCCTGCCCTCCCAGCAAAGGTATTCTTTTCCAGATTTGAATTTCTGATGGTGAGCACTGGTTAGGTGTTGTGCCTTTGCGTCTGGATCTCTTCAGTACAGAGTGCAATCTTAATCTGTCTGTGCATTTGCATCTCTTTAGGGTCCAATCTCCATCTGTAACTTAAGTCACAGTTGTTTCTTTGGCTTCCCTTCAGAGTACCGGACTGGTGTCGCATATCTCTGCATGAACATTGTACTCATTAATATGCATTTTAAGTCAAGGCCATCATCACGAGTCACTCATGATACAAATCCACGTTCTTCATCATCACTGTCACAAATGCAGTCATGATTCACGATCACGTCATGAATCACAAAATACATTTTTATTAGTTACTTGGATGTATTGTAATCCTGTTTTGTAGTATCTCTCCAGGCTTCACCACCCCACCACTGTACTCATTAATAAGAGTTTCTAAATTGGGTAGTTTGTGCTACAGCTCATCGGGAAGTACAGCTGTAGGCACTCGCGTTCCCATATAGTTTCATATTGGTTATCTCACATCCAATCACGTTCTTCATCATCATGATCACAAATGCAGTCACAAATCGCGATTTCTGATCACGTCATGAATCACAAAATAATTTTTTACTAGTTATTTGCATGTATTGTAAGCCTGTTTTGTAGTATCTCTCCAGGCTTCACCCAATCACCACCACTGTACTCATTAATAAGAGCTTTTAAATTGGAGAGTTATGTGATACAGGCTCAGTTCTTTGGGGAAGTACAGCCATAGGCATTCATGTTGCTTCCTGCACAGCATGTGAGCTACAGTACTATAAGTAGTGGTGGGTGAAGTGGACAAAATTAAACTCAGCGAAAGTGATTCGTGAGTATCTGTGGAAACCGCAGAAACTCTGCAGTGTAAAGTGAAGTACTTTATGTCATAATGAGGAACGCATAAAGTCAAGAAGACCAATGACTTTGCATTATTCCACCTTCCCCAAACCACTTCTCCAACTAGTTTTAAAGTGAAGTACATTGAAATCAATGTACTTTGCCTCACTTTACCTTGTAATTGAGCTCCAAATGAAATTCTGCAGTGATGCATGGGATTGTAGGTCACATGGGCTCTATATTGTTCTGCACAGCCTAAGTTCTGGCCTGGGTGTGTGTGTGTGTAGTGGTAGCTGGAGACAGCTTGCTATCAGAGCTCTGCAATTCAAAACTCTAGAAGCTGTTAAAATGCCTTTTGAGTAATATGTTTTGCTCAAAATTTAGTACAATCGATTGTAGGAAACCATTCTGTGCTCATATCATTGAGTGTTTATTGTTTGTGTGTGGATTTTGAATGTTAATTTAGAACAGTCTGTCTGTGTACTGTGAAGTGTGCTGTGGGGAGGGTGTATTTGTGGTGTAGGTAAATTAACTGGGAGAAAAGGCAGTCTTTCCATCTTGGTTATACTGTATTTTCTTGTACAACTTGTTAATGTACACACACTGATGTTTTCAGTAATTCTTGACTTTTTGCTGCTTGTTGTGGTGCAGCAGTGTATAATTTGTTTAAAACATTTGGTTATATTACTAAAGATTTTCAATTTGCTACGCATTACTTGTAGTGTGTGTGTGAGTGTATGTGTGATGCATGCCATTAAAACCTTTTATTGTGCCACAGAGTAATTGCAGCAGTGTGAACTTGCTATCCACTGCACCTGCATGCATTTTTGTACTACTTTGTGGTATCTTTACTGGTAGTGGATTGTTTCTGCGTGCACTAATCCCCAACTGGCAAAAGGTATTCCTTTCCAGATTTGGATTTGTGACTTGTGAGCACTGGTTAGGTGGTGTTGTGCCTTTTGTATGCATCTCTTGAGTGCACAGTGCAATCTTAATCTGTCTGTGCATTTGCAGTGCACCATTAATTCTGGGAGACTTTGCATTTCTTATCACCTCTCATTTCACTTCGTCAGCACTGGGGAATTTTCTGGACAAAAGACAGTAACATTTTGGGGATGCACATTAATTCTGGTGACTGTGTGTGACTACTGAGCACATGAGTGAGTGCACTATTAATTCTTGGAGAATTTGCATTTTTGTTACGCTCTCATTTCACTTTGTCAGCACTGGGGAATTTTCTGGACACAAGACAGTAGCATTTGGGGATGCACATTAATTCTGGTGACTGTGTGTGACCACTGCATGCATGCCTGAGTGCATCATTAATTCTGGGAGACTTTGCATTTCTTGTTGTGCTCTCATTTCTACGTCAGCACTGGGGAGTTTTCTGGACACAAAACAGTAGCACTTTGGGGATGCACATTAATTCAGGTGACTGTGTGTGTGGGGATGCCCATATTGTTGTCACTTAACCTTAATTTGCATTAAGGTGGAATGACAACGAAGTAATAATCACAAGGTAAAGTGAACCTTTTCCATGAGTCACTCTGTGTAGCAAAGTGACAACACGAAGTGCCAACTCGTGGGCACTTTGCCAGTGGAATTTTAATTTGCTGCATCACTACAGATGAGCAAAACAAAAAAGGTCTTAATTTATGTAATATTTTTTGGGGTTGCCCTGTATAACCTGGCCTCCAATGAACTGATTGCCATAAATGTTTAGGACCCAGAGATCCTGGCACCATCTCTGTGCTTTGCAAATTTCAAGTATTGCAGCTGACTGGGGATATAGTTGGGGTTTAACATTATAGTGCTTACCTAAATATACATGGCTGGGACTTCTTTCATCATAAAAACATCTGATATTTATTCATATCTGATGGCAATTAACACTACTTATGAAACTACAAAGCTTATTACAAAATAATTGACAACCTATCCATTAACTATTACAAGTGTGGGATCATATATATATATATATATATATATATATATATATATATATATATATATACACACACACATTATTACAACACTACTAACACGTGTAACAATCACCCAAATAACACATGTAACAACAACCTACTATCCACCTACATTGCAGCCCTCAAAGCCTCTCAACTGAAAAACAAACTCTGAACAGAGCCGATAGGGCTGTAGCTGAGGAATTTGGGGTACAAATTTTGTAAATTTGTTTTTAATATTTTGTACCAAATTAATATAGCCTTGTTATGACCCTGCCTCATGAAGGCGAGCAGAGAAAATGTTCAACTCCTGGCTTAAAGGTGATTTTGCACAGGGACTGCAAAATCAACTTTCAGAGATATTAAAACACATTTTGGGCATGAGTTGAAAAATAACAGATGTCACATTCATGAGGTGCTGTAAAAATAAGCTATGTCGAAAATTTTAGGGGAAAATTTTGAATATTATCAAACTTACAACCAGTATTTGCAAAACTCAATGTAGGCTCTAACTTTGTTGTGTTTTATATATTTTACTCCAAATTTCCAACATAGCTTTCTTATGGCTCCCACCTCATGAACAAGGGCAGTGAAAATATTCAGCTCATGCCTAAAAGGTGATTTTGTGCAGGACCATAAAATCACCTATCGGGATGTAAAAAAAACAAAAAACATTTTGACCAGGATTTGAAAATGACTGCTGCCACGTTCATGAGGTGCTGGAGCGATATGGCTATGTTGTAAATTTGGGGTAAAAATATTGACAATTACCAGAGTTATGAGTTTGCATTCACAAAATTCAATGTAGGCTAATAACTTTGTTGTTTTTTCATATTTTTACACCACATTTTCAACATAGCTCTTCTTATAACCCCACCTCATGAACAGGGGCATGACAATTTTCAACTCCTGCTGAAAGGTGATTTTGCACAGGGACTGTGAAATCATCTTCATGAAATCACCTTTGGGGCACATCTGCCTAGCCACAGTGAAACTGTTCATGAGGTGGGGTCCCAAAGAAGGCATATTGCAAATTTGGGCTAAAATATGCACAAATGGCCAAGTTATGCATCTAAGTTCAAAACCCTGTTGAAATACATTGAACAACATACCTGTTTCTTCAGTTGGACGGTCCGGCTTTGAAGAGTGAAGGTGTGTCTGTGATACAGAGAGGATTACAGTGTTGAACCAGATAGGTAAGTAAAGGCTTGGGGAGGTGGTGGGTGCTGAGTGGAGGGTCAGGTGGGGGTCTGAAATGGTGCAAAAGACATCAATGGATGGTTTTCTTGTTACAGAGTAAAACAAATAAAAATTGAAGAGATGCCAATTCGACACTGGTGGATTGGTCATCCCCAGTATCATTGTTATGTTTTGAGGTGGGGGGCACTGAGATGGAGGTCAGGTGGGAAGAGGAACATAAAAGACAAACAAAAATAAATAAAAAAACAACACATGCAACATACTAGGTTGGGGAGATGTAGATTCCTGCACTCTGGGATTGGGCACCTCCAGGGCCACTGTTACATTTCTGGGGGAGTGGGGTGGGTGGGGAACTACACAAATATATATTAAGAAACTAAAAACACAACCCTGCATGTGTGGTCAAGGAAGGGGATTTTGTGATTGGGACACGAGGGATTGGGTACCCTCAGTGTCAGTATTATGTTTCTGGGAGAGGGGTGCTAGAGGGAGGGTCAGGTGGGTGTTATATATTTCAGTGGTCATGGACCACCAAAACAAACAAAAAATTGTGCAAGCGTAAAGTGTTGCACACAGAGGTGACTTTTGACACTCCAATGTGTTTGTTCACAAGGAATGCGAGTCCTTTTCCTCATAGCAAGAGGTCTGCAGGTCTACACCCACTGCAACCCTAAAAACCTAGCTAAAAGAACTAACACACTATCACTTCTCTGCTAACTCTTCACTCTAATTTATATTCCTTTGACTCTCACTAAATTAGCTTTCCATGCCTTTCCCTGCATAATTCTGTTTTGTATCTTGAATAATGCTCTTTGATATCCATTATAGTACATGCTCTACCTTATTTTGTATGCATTTTATTGTTTTGTTTTACGTATGATGCTTGTACATGATACCTGTTTTTACTATGTACAGTAGTTGTTGCCTTGATTCATTTCATTGCCCTCCTCTACACCCTCCCCAGGATGCATCTGGAAATAAGCTGTTGTCAGCTCAGTATGTCTTTCCTGGTGAAACCTTTGAAATAAATAAATACATGAATATATGAATAAATAAAACACACCATTCCCATCTCATCAAATCCTCACAAATTCAACCCTCTTCTACAATAAAAAGTAGAAAGCTGATCCCATCTAGGAACATGAGGTCAATCAACAAGAGAATGAATCTAGATGCACAGCTGTACCAGATACAAATAAACTCCACTACCCCCAAAATGCCAGCTGCAAAAGAACGTGTTGACCCTCTCAAAAAAAAAAAACTTCCAAAAGAGTCTGCATATTGTATTTTGTCCTTATGTTGTGGAGTTTCATTTATTTATTTATTGATGGTTACTTCATGGGTTAGTTACAACAGTTAGTTAGTTAGACGGTTAGTTAGTAAGTACATTCTTACTATCATTTTAATGATTATCCTTGTTATTATGCCACACATTTCCTATTAACATCCAGTTCCCAGGCATTGATGAAAATGGGATTCAAAAAGGAAGCTGATGAAGGAGTAGAAGATTTTGTTACTAGGGGAACTACATTTTTCTCTAAGCACAGTACTTTATGTCTAAGATTTGGCAATTGTATATATGTAAGCATGCTCAAATGTTCTCTTTGTTATCAGATTTATTGAATTCTGTATCATATGAGAATTTTGTCAAAAATGTCCTTTTTCTGGATGCACCCAAAGCCAGGAGTACATTTCCATCTCTGTTGTTAAATAGCTAAAAATGGGACAGTTTGGATCCAGTCCATTTTCCTTGAAAACAAATTTCCTTATAAAAATGTTGATTATATAACTATAAGCAACATTTCCTGCTACCAATCTATGAAAAATCTTGATATGTTTCATCCTACAACATAACAACATCTAGACTATATGAAAGACTTTCTATTATATTGTTAAATATATTTAGGTTTAATTGCAGAAGTAAAAGCACTGGTTGATGTAGAGTGTTTGTATGTGTGTGTTTTTTTGAGGGGTTAGATGTTTAATTGTTTAATTAGTATTTCGGAAAGACCTTTGAGCGTGAGCTCTTTTACAAAGGTTCCATGTCAGGGTGGACAATAAGACAATACACATATTCAGTGGTTACAGAGGCCTGATCATTAGGCATTAAAGAGTGATTACATGATAATTAGACAAATAGGAGAAAAAACTGAGCAGTTGTACTTGAATACTAAGCTATTTCTAATCGGTTGCCCTAGGTAGCACACCCTGGAAACCTCCAACCATTGATAGACTATGGCAGAGTAACTGCATAGGGTTTAAGCTATCCCAGATGGTGAGAGGCTGGGGACAGTGAAACAAGGGGATTGGGTTTGAAACCAACCGCAGAGAGTGAGAGGTGGGGGATAGTGAAACGTGGGGGGGCTGTGATGGGGGGCACAGCCCAGAGGGCTTTGTTGAGTATGGTGTGTGTGGGGGGGCGTTGGGAGGGGCAGTACCAAGTGCATTTAAAGAGGACTGCTCAGTAAAATTTGGAAAGAAAATTATAAAATACTTTATTATTGCTTTTCTGTTTTAGTTTTCATACATTCATTCATTCATTCAATCATTCATTCATTCATAAAGTTTGCTTTGTGAAGGTAGATCAATTTTTTAGCATTTTGTCTTATTGATTAGCATATCTGTATTTGTCAAGGTGTGTCTTAGTGTGCTGGTGTCCATGTATGCTGCTGCTGCTGTGTGTGTCTGTGACTTTCTGTTTTCTGTTCATTAATGTGTGTTAATATACCATTTTTCATTTGCAAGTATCTATTTTATTATAACTTTTGAAACATTGGACCATTTCCTTGTGGCACCAGCCACTCTGGTTTCTATGATTTTCTTCACATTTTCATTTTATATAGTGATCAAGCATGTCTGTATCACCTGCCCATTTGTGCAACAGTAGAACTGTGGCCCATGAAGCCAGTTACCAAGGTTCGGGAGTGAACTGAGGGAAAGAGGAGTGTGCATCCATGGGACAGTTTCCTCCTTCAGGGCAGGAGAAATGTGTGCCTGCAAAGTGATTACCACCTAGTGGAGACTACAAGAGATTGCAGTTGAGGCCACCAGAAGGGGAGGAGGCTGGCTGCCATAATTTTCTCATGTTATTGAACACAGATGCATGCCACTGCATATCTAATATCTGAAATGTTGACTGTAGGTCTGTTTTAATTTTCTGTGTGAAATTAATATAACCATTTTTTACTTGCAGGCAATGTAGTAATGTAGCACTTGCTTTAATTGTAAGAAGCTTGAAGTAGAGATTTGTTAAAAATATGAAGATAATTATTTTATTAAAATACAGCCACAGATTTTATGATACTAGAGATGTTTTAGCATTCTTATTTACCACACTAAAGTGTTTTTGCAGATTCTGAATTAGGACCTACCACTTTTACAAGTCATAGGGTTTGCTATAAATCAGATTAAATCCAGCACCTGAATAGAGTAATTTGAGTGTGTGATATACCTGACAGATACCTGTGTTAATTTGTGCATTTTAAACCATATTGTATATTTCAAACTGTGAGTCCTGTCCTAATACATGGAACAGGAAGAGGGTGTTGTAGTTCAGATTGCTCCAAGCAGCAAACTACACACTCATTTGGTGACATTAATTTTAGTGACTGCACAGCTTGGGCCCAGTTAATTTTATTTATTTATTTATTTATTGAGATATTGAAAATACCTTTGAGCACAAGCTCATTAAATAGGTTCCATGTCTAGACAAGCAAGAAATGTAAAACATAAGTAACTACTACGCAATTGTGCTTCAGTGTCAGAGAAGAGCAAGCACAGCATATGCAAGGTCATAGGCTGACCACAATAGCCGGAATCTGTTAAGTTACAGTAGGCAGGCATTTGTTCAGAGGTTATGTAGGTAACCGAAGTCAAGAACAGAAGTTAGGAATTGAACAGGGTTATAGGGAGAGAGAGAGGAGAGGGAGGGGAGTGGAGAGGGAGGAGGAGTAGGAGAAGAGGAGAGAGCCAAGAGCTAGGGGAAGACATGACAGCTGAGTATAAAGGGAAGGAGGAGGAAGAGAGGAAGCTAACTTAGGGGAGAAAGGGATAAGAAAAGCAGGAGGGAGGGTGAGGGGTAAGAAGTGGATGAGGATAGGGTGGAGTGGTAGAAGGGTAGGAGGTGGTGGGAGGATTGAGTGAGCAGGAAATTGAGGGCAGAGGTGAGGTAATAAGAGGTAGGAGCCACAAGGAATGCACTGTGGGGTGGGTTTGAGTAAGGTAATCAGAGGTCAGGAGGTCATGGGGAAGACTTTATTGGAAGCAGGTACAGCTGGCATTCTCGAGTAGCTGCTGCCATAGCAGTTCTTTAAAGGGACCAATCAGCTTAGCAAAGAGATGTCAGATGATAGGGAGTTTAGCCACCCAGGGATACAGAAAGTGAAGGACCCTTGGCCCATGGATGTGCGATGGTGGGGAATTTTAAATAGGTGACAATCTGCACTTCGAGTGTTGTGAAGGTTGGTATTGGAGGACAGAAGATTTTGAACCCCTGCTGGAACCAGCCCTAGACTAGCTTTTTCACTAGTAAGCAGGACTGGTAGCAAGTCTATCAGAGAACTGCAGCCAGTTAGCCTGGGCATACAAGTCACTGAGTGAATCATGCATGCAGCTCGATGGTAAGCTGACAGGCTTTGTTTAAAAGGAACTTTAATACGGCGTGAGTGCAGTTTGTTGGCCGACCATATTACCATCCCATAGTTAATTAGGGTCATAAGAGAGCTTTGCACTGCTAGTTTAAGGACTTCAGGGTGAGGCTATGTTTGTGCCTGTGCAGCAGTCCAAGGCGGTATTTACAGCCTTAGTGACTTTGTCAATGTGGCGGTTAAAGTCATAGTATTGTCCAGCATGATCCCCAGGTATTTGAAACTCTGTACGAGTTCCAGGGAGTACCATCCATGTTGGTGATCAGCAGAGGCTGGTCTCTGTTATGATTTCTGGCCAAGGAGAACAACATAGTTTTAGTCTTTGTGTAGTTCATTACTAGTTTCTGCTCTTTAAACCATCTTTCCGCTGCTGAGAAGTTGGCCTGGAGTTTGACTTCAACAGCGATGGGGTTACAGTCACTGGTAAATAGTACGGCATCATCTGCATAGAGGAGAAGGTGACAGTTGCAGGCAGAGGGGAGTTCATTAGAAACAGGCTAAACAAGAGCGCCCTAGAATAGACCCTAGAGGTACACCTGAGCAAACTTATGCGGCTATCAGATAAGGTATTGGTAATTTTGACCCATTGAGACCTCTCTGTCAAGTAACTGGAAAACCAAGATACTGTGTCAGAGGAGAGACCAGAGAGACCAAGCTGTTTGATCAGGAGAGCATGGCTGACAGTGTCAAATGCTTTGATAAGTCAATAAAGGCTGCGCCAACTAGGTGGCCTCGGTCAAGGGAGTGGGTTACAAAACCTGAAAGTTCAAGAAGTGCAGTTGTGGTGCTGTGGTGCTTTCTAAAGCCATGTTGCTCAGGACATAGTAGATGGTGCTTTTCAAGGTAATCACCTAGGTGGTTCGCTACTATTCTCTCAAGTGCCTTAGAGTGGTGGTAAGATAGAGATTGGGCGATAATTCCCAGTTAGTGGCCGGTCTCCACTCTTGAAGACTGGGGTAATTATCGCAGACTTCCACTTAGCTGGGAACTGAGAGTACCTAAGAGAGATATTGAGTATGTGTGTCAGTGGGTAAGAATTTTGTCCAAGGACAGTGCTACAAATTTCAGATTCAGTGTGTCATGACTGTATCGAAGTTTTGCCCAGGACCTTTAGGAGGTATTTACAAGCTTCCTGGTTGTGATTGTTTTGAAAAAAAGGGGGACAGGAGGGGTAGAGGAGCTATTTATTCATGCATCAGGGGAGCTGGGTGGGTTGAAGAAGTCAGGGGAGAACCCCACCTCAGGTCCAAGAAGGCGTTAGTTAAAAGAGTTGGTGATTGTTCTAGGATCTTGAGGAGAGTGCCATCTATGTTCAGCATAGTGGGGTCAGTTCTTCTATCTTTACCAATTAGTCCCTTAAGTTGGACCAAAACTTTTGCTGTCAAGCAAGATTTTGGTGAGGGCTTCCTTATAGTATTGATTTTAGCAGCCCTTATAGCCTGAGTGCAGTCATTACATGCTTTCTTGTAGTTTTGCAGGTCTACCTGATTGCTAGATGCAGGCGCCTTCTGCCAAAGGCAGTCCCTTGAGTTCAGCAAGTCAATAAGCCAGGAGAACCAGGGGTTGCAGTGGCCCTTGACTTTCTCCAGTTTTCAAAGGCGTGTTGATTACAAATTTCATTAAAGTGGTGAATGAAGTAATCTAGGCAGCATCAACATTATGTGAATTATAGACCAGGGACCAGTCATGGTGTTGGAGTTCTACCTAATACTTCTAAATGGCCCCTTAAGAGGACCCTGTTGGTAATTATTCTCACTGGGGGCTTGGTGTAATTATTGGACCATATGAATTTGATGGGAGAGTGGTCACTAAGAACATCGGGAGGATAGTGATCTGAGATACATGACTGGGGTGTTAGACAGTACCCAGTCAAGTAAGGTGCTGGTACCAGTGGAGTAGTTGACCCTAGTTGGAGAGATAACCAGCTGAGAGGTGAGTAGATGTGAGAGCATCTTTAAAGACCATGGCCTCCAGGGAGAGCCAGTTAATATTGAAATCCCGAGAGTATAATTTCATTGTTTAGACTCATAGAGTTTAGGCACTCCATTAGTCCTTCAAAGCCAGATGACTTGTGCTAGGGGAATATAGACTGAAGTGACTGTGAGGGTTTTATTATGAGGGACAAGGAGTACTTTTAAGGCAAGTGTGTGAATCTGTTCACCCATGGGGGCAGTGGCAGAACTAGCCCTTGGAGACTATTTCTAAGATAGATAGCACATCCACCACCGCCTTTTGCTAAGTGGTCTTTCTGTAGATCATGTAGCCTGGGAGCGAAATACAGGCATCTACAATTTTAGGTGAGAGCCAAGTTTCAACCACTGAGAGGATGTCCGGTTTGTGTTGCTGGACCCAGGCATTAAGGATGTTGAGTTTATGGAGGAGGCTACAGATGTTTATTGAGGCGATCGAGAGAGACCCTGTTCTACATGTAGATATGGCACCTGTCAGTGGGCCAGGCTTGGGATGGATAGTCCCAGAAAGCAGTAGGAGCAACAGTGTTAGTCTCAAAAGGTACTCCCTTAGTTCCTTTAGGCTATGTTTTGATTTACTTCCCAGAGGCTGGTGGGGGAGGTTTTTATTTAAGGGAAGAGATGAGGAAAGAGTGCAAGCGGAGGGAGCCAGCACGGGCAAGAGGACTACTGTTACAGTCAGGGTATGGGGGCTGGAGCCATTGAGATTGTGGAGGCTTATGGATAAGTGATGGGATTGAAGAACTATAGGTGCAGAGGCAGCAACATTCCATGGAGGGATATCCAAGGAGGTCCCATTGGCAGATGGGGGCTGAAAGAGGGAGGAACATGAGTAACAGCAACCATCTGGTAGGTGACACAAATGGAGAGAACATTCTGGGAGTAAGAGCTAGAGGATCAGTACATATACTCATAAACATACACCTAAACACACATGCATTCCTGTGATTGAATAGGAAGGCACTGTGAGAGAGTCACTTAAGGGAGAATGCTCCTTGAGAGAGCAGGGATGAAAAAGTGAGCAGTCTCTTTAAGAGAGATTGCAGGAAGTTGCCCTGTTAGAGGAGGTATTTGGCTTGCTGAGTGGGGGAGGAGGGGTATTTAATAGAGCTGGGGCAGGGGTGGAGAGGTGGACTAAAATATAGAGCGAGGTGGTGAGAGAGAACTGCAGGTACATGCAGTTACCGCTGTGAATAGATTTTTAGGCTACATGGCACAGTCACTACAGAATCAGTCAGCTTAGTAAGGGCAGAAGTGCTCACTGCAGCAGGATATTAAGCATTACGGATCATGGTCTGCACCAGAAAGTAAGTTAACAGAAAACATCAAACGAGACTGAGGACGGTAAATTATTGATGGTTGTGCAGCTGGGCAAGACAAGAAATGCAAATAGTGACTTTGGGAGCAAAGACGCTCAAGCAAGCTCCAACTTAAGAAATAAAAAATCTCCGGTTCAACAGGGAGCCAGGAATTGGGAGCAATTCAGCTGAAATCAAAGTCTCTGCACTGTATTGCCTTCTTAACCCTTTCCTTAGTGAGCTCTGTAGCCATTTAGGATGGTTGAGGAGGTTACTAGTGCTGGGGTGCTTCTAAGGAAAAGCGCAAGTTCAAACAAAGGAGACAAGAGGTGCATCCTCCGCTGGTTTGATCTGAATTGTACCTTTACTGGAGACATGCAGCAAAGGAGCAGCTTCTGGGGCTGTAGTGAGCCCTGTTCTTGCTGGGGGGCTTTACTGGAGACATGCAGTGAGAGAGCAGCTCCTGGGGCTGTAGAGAGCCCTGTTCTTGCTGGGGAGGCTTTATTGGACATGTGCAGCAAGGAAGCAGCTCCTGGGGCTGTAGTGAGCTCTGGAATTGGGCTGCAGTGTTTATTTACTGTAGTTTGGGGATACTTGCACTTAAAACACTCTTTTAAGATGTGAGGGAATCATGAGCCCCCACACTACTTCCGGTCACTTACTAGCTCTTAAGCTGCCCTACTGTGAGCAGAGCACATGGTCACATGCGGGAGATGCGCACAGAGACACACATGTCAGTGATGTTAACATGTTAAACGAGTTGAGCAATTGAGGCATGCACGTCATAATAGATGGGACAGCTATCAGTACAGAAGACTATGAGCTTGTGCGTGTTTACACATAAAAATATAACAAATATACTACTGCATGAGGGAAAATGGATCAAAAAGTAGTTATTAAGGATAAAGTAGGGACACTATGTGTCGATTGTGAAATGTATTTGTTCTCTGACATACCAATAATTGATGTACCGTTTACATGTTTAAAATGTAAACAGAATAAAGAAATGCAGATAGAAATTTCATTATTCAACACTAGACTAAAAGCTTTGGAAATTAATCAACAAGATTTATTTAATAAGATGTTTACATGGGGAAAATGACAGAGTAAACACTAAGGATAAAGAAGGAGTAGTGTTTATACCTTATGAAAGCTCCTTTGTTCCTACCACTTATTTTCCCATTTCACCAAATATCCAGGTAGCTGCGCCTAATTCAGGCATATGTGAAAATGAAACAATGTCTAGGAAAAGAATAAGGAAACTGAAATGTAGGATAACACCGCTAATGACTGGTAATGACATACAAAGTAAAAGACCAGCCAAAAAAAGGAAAGGAAGAAAAGCAGAAGTCTTCAGATTACCACTGTTTAACAGCTTTGACCCCTCACTGTAGTATCAGACATAGATAATACACCTTCTTCCTGGTTCATTCCCTTTACCTATAAATAGTCCTGGAAATGATAATACAGTTACTCTGGGACCTCCCTCTTGCCCCAGCTAATGATAGACCAATGCCCTTATTTATGCTTAATCCAGAAAATGATAGTATAGATTGTCCAGGAATTTCTCCCAGCCTCAATTACTGTTTACATCTACTCAAGAACACCCAGCAAAAATTCATTAAATGGACCCACAATAGTAAATAGCCTAATTGAGGAAAAGAATAATATTCCCAGTAACCAGAGCAATGCAATGGGGTTAACTAATAAAATACTAGAACAAATATTTATACTGGGAGATTCCATTACAAGGTTCACAGACAGATTTACAACCAGGGCAATAAAGAGAATGTAACCAGCTGTAGTTACAGTGGGGCAACAATAAAGAACATTACACAAATGATCCCAGGCATATTACAAAATGTGACAGGACCAAAACAGTAGTTTTGCATGCTGGTACTAATAATTTTGGGAAACAAGAAGTAGAAGAAATTATAAGGGACATGGAATCAGCAATAAAATGAATACAAGACCAGAATGCAACCCTATGGTATCTGAAGTATTACCTGTACCAATGGCAAGTTATCACAGGACACACAATATTAAATGCTTTAATAACTGGTTGCATAGGTGGAGTCTCATGAACAATACTTATTGTATAAGATCTTGGGAAAAATTAGAAAAGAAAAATTAACTGTATGGGTATGATGGATTACACCTAAGCAGGCAAGGATCAAGGTTACTGGATGTACAATTTATAGCACGATTAACCAAACAAAAACTAGGAATATGGGCAAGGGAATTATTAACAACCAATGCAAAGATGATAAATGGACCAAAAATCTAAAAGAAATAATAACATTAAGATCTCTCGGAGTAATAAATCAGGACTACATTATCTGTCAACAAATGCTAGGAGTCTACATGGTACAAAATTGGATGAATTCCAAATATTGTTACATAAAGAGAAATTGATATAGCGGCAGTAACAGAAACATGGTGGAATGATAGCTCTGAATGGATTAAAACTTACCAGGTTACATCACCTATTATAAAATAGGAAAGATAAAAAGGGAGAGGAGTGGTGTTATCCATAAGAAATAATATAAAATCTAAACAGATTACAGAATTAACAGACAAAACTTCTGCTGATATTATTTGGGTAGAAATTTTAGGAGATAAACAACCAAAGATCCTTGTAGGACTGTGTTACAGGCTGCCTGATTCAAATTTGGCAATAAATCTGGAAATTGTGAATAAAATAAATGATAAAACAAACTATAATGAAATGATACTAATGGGAGATTGTAACTTCCAGGATAAAATGGAAGGATTGTCAAGAAAGTAATAATCAGGAAAATTTATTTTTAGATTCATGTATAACAAATGGACTACATCAACTGGTTCATAAACTAACTCAGAATAACAATACCCTGAATTTAGTCCTAACAGATATTCCCATAAGATCAATAATATTCAGGTAAAACCACCTCTATATAATAGTGACCATATGATCATTACTTTTAAAAGCATAACCCCAATAAAACCAGAGATGGGAAAACAGTCTTTAAAACTATAGTAGAGCGAACTTCATCAAGTTAAAACAAGATCTATCAAACTGGAAGTGGGAGAATGAGTTCACTTCATGTAACAACCTATGGATGAGACTAAAGAACAAAATTCTGGAAACAGAAAATAAATATGTTCCAAATAGGACTGTTTACAATAAGAAAGGAAAGATTCCAGCATGGGTAACACCAATAATCAAATTAATAAAACAAAAAAGAATTTTCAAAGTCATGAAAAGAGAAGGTAGCAACTACAACAAATGGAAATACAAGATGATTTTAAAGAAATATGAATCTACAATAAAAATAGAATAGGTTTGAAAATAAACTAGTGTATATTAAAGATGGTGGAAAAGTTTTACTCCTTCATAAACAACAAAAGACCTACACCTAGATCTATTGGGCCTCTAATCATTAACAGTAAAGAAATTACAGTACAGGACACTACCGATGAATTTAATAACTATTTTTGTTCAGTTTTAATCCAAAACCTTAACGGATAACAAACAAATTAATAACACAACAGACAATGTAATGGAGATAACTAAGGAAGAAATGTTGAACAAACTGAACACAATTAAGCAATACAAGGCAAGATCAGGGTTATGTTATGGTATGTTAATCACCTTCTAGGGGTGCAATGTTGCGAGGTATGGCAGTGCCACATACCCTAGAGAATGATTAACTGACTATTAACATAACCACTGGAGTGCCTTATTGCTATTATAATCAAAAACATTTTTAACAGTGCTAAACCTTCATCAGCATATGAGTAAGCTCTACATGTATGTTAATAAAAGATTAACATAAGGCTGATAGAATGCTTACAGCCAATCAGAAAGCTCCATTTCTCAGACACTTTTATAATAAACATTAATAAATCATCTGGGCCAGACAAACTCCACTCTAGATTACTGAAAGAAATTAAGGAGTGGCTTGTTGAGCCCTATGCAAACTATTTAATTTGTTACTACTTTCACAAATGTGTCAAACGGTTGGAAAGTAGCTGTTGTGACACCTGTCTTTAAAAGGAAACCATGCAGCTATAACAAATTATAGACCAATCAGCCTGACTAGTATAATAGGCAAAATCTTTGAATCACTACTTAAAACCAGACAAGAAAAGATCTGTTAACAAAAGGACTACTTGATAAAACTCAGCATAGATTTAGGAAAAATAGGTCATGTTTATCTGGAAATATGTTTTTATGAATATGTTAGTAAACATTGAGAAAATAATATACCCAATGATGTGGTCTATCTTGATTTTTGTAAGCTTTTGATAAAGTACCTCGTGGATAACTAATAACCAAAATGAGAGCATTGTGTATTAATAATCCAATTATTAACTGGGTGGAAGAATGAATAAATGACCATACCCAATGTGTATGCATTAGAGAAACAGGTCTGGAACTCTCCTGTAAACAGTGGAGTACCTCAGGGGTCCGTTTGGGCTGATATTGTTTGATATATTTATATCCGACATGACTATTAATACAAATAGTTTTGCTATAAAATTTGCAGATGATACAAAATTAGCAGCACCGTTGAAACACCAGAAGATTGTAATAAACTTGTTAATGTTTTGGAAAAACTAGAAATTTGGGCAGATAAAAATCTAATGTCCTTTAACATTGATAAATGCGTAATTATACATTTGGAACTAAAAATCATAAATTTGAATATAAATTACATGGTAAAGTTTTAACATCTATAATTCAACAAAAGATTTGAAAATATAATTGACCTTGACTTATCCTTTCAGAACCAATATACAAATATCATCAATAAGACTAACAGTTTAATAGGACTTATAAGAGGAGTTTCACCTCTCAAGACAGAGGATGTATATTGCCATTGTACAGAGCGTGCGTGAGGCCACACCTGGATTACTGTTCCCAGTTGTGGAGCCCACACCTCAGATGTGATGTAAATCGATTAGAGGGGTGCAACAGAGAATAACTAAAATGGTTTCAAATATGTGTAAAAAGTTATGATGAGAGACTAGAGGAGCTGGATATGTACTCTCTGGAGTAAAGAAGAAAGTGAGGTGACTTGTTGTTTATGCACATCTATACTGATGAAGAGTTACTATCCCAGTTGGATATGTCCTATAATAGGTGCAATTGTAATCTCAGAAGTCATAAACATCAGTACATTAACTTACCCTAGAACAAATAAAGGAGATTCTATTTTACCCAAATAATAATCCCCTTATGGAATTCTCTCCCAAGTTCATTATTGGAAACTACAGACCATGAAAAATGTAAGTATTACCTTGATATTTTAATGTTATAATACTTTGATGTATCAGCTTGGCTGGAGACATGCTCATATGGGCTTGCCTTCTGTGTGTCTATACTTTCTTAGTATAATTCTTAGTATAACCTCAAAATTACTGGCAAACATCACTCTGGAATTCAAGACTTTGATGGCTGCTCTTCAGTAAGAGGGTGATAGGTATCCCTCTCTAGTTATTAACTGGAAACTAGAAGCCTGTACCTAATTACAACTGTCAGTCTCACCTAACTTACTTGATGTCAATTGAGAGCAGGCAACAGCATCAGCGGAACCCATGTATATATTATTAGAAATCTACAAGTATTCACACGTGTGATACATTCATATTACCAAAGAGGAGGTCTGCCTAGGACTTAGATTGGCATGAACAATTTCATTGCAACAAATAAATGATGAGCTAAATATATTTGTCTGCGCTAATATATCCCCGTCTTATGCCACTCATTTTACAGGAAACGTGAAGGCATGTTTCAGATGCTGTGCTGTATATCTTATTCCTCTCAGAGGTAATGGAAAATATAGATGCTAAAGGTCTTAAAAGCTCCTTTCTCAAAGGTGAATCTTTAAAAAGTAAAAGTTGTACATGCATTTCATTGTATGTTTCATATCTTTGTGAACTTAGCTCCTCCCATTTCGTAATACCTAAGCATGTTGACATGACAATAAGACAACTGTCTACTAAACTTCAACTGTTCTGGCTGCCTGTCTACATCTGACATCATAATCTTCAGTTTATGAAATCACTATCATTTCCACAGAAGCAGATATAATGTTACAAGTAGAGAATTCTGATTATCAAATATAGACAAGCAGACAGAGCAGAGGATATCTATGGAGCAGTGATAATGTGTTCGTGTTGAACATGTACTGAACATACTACTGTATGTACATTACTACATACAGTAGTAATACAAAATGGAGGTGGGACTAAACAAGAAAATACATGACATACCTGCTGACTTGCATCTTATAATTCTTTTTCACAATTTTACCCTTCACCGTCAGGGGCATTAAAAATATGTCCTTTGATCTGGAGACAGAAAAATACACTGAACACCGATGATTTCTTCAACAGCAGCTGCAGCACAATATATATTTGTCATGTTTTTCCTCATTTTGAAATATTTGAGCTTGACTTGTAACAACATAACCTTTGTTAAATTAAAATGATGCTACTATTTACCACTGTATATAGTGAAACCTGTTTATTATGGACACTGCATATTAAGGCCCCTACAATATTAAAGACATTTCTTGTAGACCTGATAATTTCCATAAGGGCAGCATAACTGGCTCTGAAAGAATACTTAAAACAGGTTTCACTGTAATATTTTTATCACTGTGGTCTCTTCTCTGAGCTGTCACTCAACACTGCAACATTCTGTAGCAGGCAGTATGATATCATTTAAGTCATTTCTTTGTGTCTCTCCCACTACCATGTCTTAAATTGAATCCCAGGCAAACAAGATTTCAAATATCTTACTGTATATAAAAAAGAAATAGTTTCATAATAAATAACAACTACAATATATTGCATAAGAACAGCATAGTTGGCTCTGAAACAGTTAGTAAAGCAAGTTTCACTGTAGTATTTCTGTCCTGGTGGTATCTTCTCTGAGCTCTCACTCAACATTGCAACATTTTGTAGCAGGCAGTAGGACATCATTTAAGTAATTGAACATTCTGTCTCCCACTACCATGTCCTAAAGTGAATCCCAGGCAAACACATTTGAAAATATCTTACTATTTATTTTTAAGATAATGATTTACTGTATAAAGATCTGCATGTAGAATTTATGGAACCATGTTGCCCTGAATTATATTATCAGACAGTGGACACCAGAAAACTTAGGAAATTTAGAACAGTGGGAAGCACTGAAAGAAATACACTGACACAACCCTTTAACAAGTCTGGGCAATTAAGTTTTTGTAAAAAAAAAATAGTTGTCTAATAAATGACAACTACAAAATAGTGCTTTATATTCTACCTTTAATCTATCTGGTAGTGAGCACTAGAATATATATCTTCCTTTTAAATAAGAGTTGGGTAGCATCAACAGGAACTATAAAAATATATGGCAAAATGTGGAACATCCCTCACCATCAGCAGCAGTAGTTATGAGGTATGCTGGCAGTTTTACCTTGACTTAGTCTGGGAGAGGAGACAGAGCTGGCTGTGGGGAATCTCCTGTCTACTGGTCCCACCCTGTTGGCTCTGCCGTTACTTCTGCATTGGGTCTAGGGTGCTGTCGGCGCTGGGGCTGTTGCTACATCTGGTTCAGGGTACTGTCAGGCTGGTGCTGCTGCTATGGTGGTGGCAGAGGCACATAATTATTTTTAATTTATTACATTTACTGATACTGCCCCGACACAGCACTTATTTATTATTTTTCTCACAGGTTTTCTGACAGGTCACTGCTCACCACTTCCCTCAGCCCAATGATGGTGGTTTTGAATGCACCCAGTGGCCCAGAGCTGCACCATGATTACCAGTAAGCAGGGATTTGGGGCAGCTATAGTAATTCCTCATGGGGTCTATGGGCAGGGCTCACCTCAGCATTTGTTGCTGCTGGTAGTAACAGCATCTTGTTTATTTTATTTCCACCCAAGAGTTGGCTGGCACCAATAGAAACTATAAAATATATGAAAAAGAAAGAAAAACAAAACACACATGCACGGTAGTGGAGGGGCGGGGGATTTCAATATCACTGCAGTAGAGGGAGGGGATTTCGAGATTAGGATATGGAGATACTCTCCCTGTGTCACTCTTATGTCTGGGGGATGGGGTGGTGAGTGCAGAGAGGGGGCCGTAGGGTCACAAACTGCTGAGAAAATTAAAAAGTAGTGTGAGCAGTAGACTGATTTGTGCAGAGGCGATTTTTCCTCACCTCAGCATGTTGTTTGTTCACATAGTCCATTTTCTCAAAGCAATAAGTCTTAAGGGCTCTGCCCCACTGCAGTCCTAAAAGTTAAGGCAACATGAAACAAGAAACTGATACCTAGCAAATCCCTCATAGTAGTATAGATTACTATTAGAAGCCAATAACAGAAAAGGATAGCTAGAGCTCCATAGGGGTTGTGCGTGAAGCCACAGGGCTCACCCCATTAATCTGATGTCCACACTGAAATGGTGCCAACTCCCACTAAAATTAATCCCCATAATTGCAATGTCCAGAGATGCTGACATAACAAAAGTAAGGCAGTAAGATAACACAGTTTAGTTCAGCTGAAGCACGTGGACAGACACCTAAGTTGCAACAGCTAAGCACCGGTATATACTGAAAGCAACAGCTCCCAGAAAACAACCACACTCACTCCCCCGATTCCTGCTAAGCTATAGAACAGAGGTTGGAGAAAGATACAGCTAACTAGCCCCACAAAAAGGCATAAAACAGAGCGTTGACTTGATTGGCTCAACTGGCTCAAGGTTTTAAGCTTACTAATGCCTCCAGGCAGCAAGAAATAATAAAGCACATTATGTAACAGGGAAATGCAGAGGGATCCTCAACAAAGCTGACTGAGGATGGCATACCATGCTCCCTATATCCCCGTCACAATGCATACCCAAACCCCTCACTGTAGAAATAGCAGCCGGAGACTAATGGGAGATTTGCATCACACTCGGTGCTTGATGCAGAGAAAACAGCCATGTGATCTGTTTAACAGGCGAGAGAGCATCAAGTCACGAAACTCCCGAGCTACCTATTCCACCCCCCGACCGACAATCCTAAGCATCAGCACCCAGTCAACTGCCAAGGTAAAAAATAGGGAGTGATGCAGAAAAAATCCACAGTAGCAGAAACGCCTCAGGAAGCTACTAGCCTAAAGCAGAGCCAAATATTACAGACTGGGAAGGGCTCAGAAATTTAAAATAAATGAATCTCCACATGGCCCCAAAGGTGGGGTGAGAATTCCCACTGAACTAGATTGCACAGACAATGAAGGAGTAAGCTCATTTTGCCCAGAATTTAAAACATGAGCTGCTCCAGTTAATGTAATAACGAAATTGGTGACTGCATGCTACAATATGAAAGACAGGGGTCAATGAAACTGCCACAAACTCTGGGACTGCCCTCCACCCCTCACTGCCCGCAATAGGTACCCAGAGTTCCAGCTTAAAACTGAGAGCCATGTACATCCACTAACTACCAAAATTATCAGGCTACATAAAGCTGGTTAGATTAATAAAAACTCAGCAGATGGAGCTGTTCCAAGGTTGAGATGAGAAATTTCTTCAACCCACTGACACTGACAAGCATTCCATGGGTTCATTTACCAAGAAGTGGGAATGAGCAGTTGGCTGACTAGAGCTCTTAGTAGTCAAAGTATCTTGAGACAGAGGCGTTCGCTGTGGTTTCAGATCTGGCTGGGAGCAGGGGCCCCTACCAATGTCCTCAGGTGGGAAATTCACAGGATGAAGCAAAAAATTGCCATGCTTCCTTGGGACAGGTGAAAGTCTCAATGGGATTACCAATGTAAAGTCTTAAAGTGGCTGGAGGTCCCAAGTATTATTTCAGCCTTTTTCTTTAACTAAGTCCCTAACTAAATCAAAGGCTTTCAGCTTTTGATGACTCTCTTGGGGTAGTCTGGCTACAAGGATAGTTTCCTCCATGCCATGCTCTTTTACAGCCTTCATCCTAGAAAGTATGAGCACTCAGTCTTGATACCCGAGCAGCCAAAAAACATAGCTTGGGGCCTAATGACAGAGGAAGGCAGAGGTGGACCTGAGGGGCTTGATGAGCCCATTCCATTTCAACAGGTGGGAGAAGAGATGGTGCTGGCTGTGGGAATGCCCTGTCTACCGATACTGCCCTTCGCCTCTACTGTCACTTCTGCATCAGGTCCGGGTGCTGTTGGAACTGTGGTTGTTGATACATTGGGTCTAGGATACTGTTGAGGTTGAGTAGCTGCTGCCATGACAGTGGCAGAGAAGCATTTAATTATTTTAAATTTATTACCATTTACCGATACTGCCCCGACACAGCACTTATTTATTATTTTCTCACAGGCCACTGCTTGCCACTTGCCTCAGCCCAATGATGGTGACTGTGAACGTGCACGGTGGCCTGGGCCTGGACCAGGATTACCGTAAGCAGGGACTTGGGGGTCTATGGAGCAGGGACAGGGCTCACTCACCATTTGTTGTTGCTGGTAGTAACAGCATCTTGTTTTTATTTCCACCCAAGAGTTGGCTGGCATCAACAGAAACTGTAAAACTATATGGAGAAAAGAAAGAAAACAGAACCACACTTAAGCAGTGGTGGAGGGGGTGGGGATTTCGTTATCACTATAGTGAAGGAGCGGGGATTTTGTGATCGGGACATGGAGGTGCACCCACCCCATGTCACTGTTATATCTGGGGGATCTAGGGTGGAGTCACAAACCACCAAAAAATAAAAAGTAGTATAAGCGAAGCGGACTGATTGATGCAGAGGCATCTGTTTTTGTCACCTCAGCATGTTGTTCATTCAGATAGTCCATTTTCTCAAGCAATAGGTCTGCAGAGTTCCACCCCACTGCAGCCCTAAAAAGCAAACAGCCCACCACCGACATCACTACTTAGCAGCACTTTGCTGCTGCCTCAGTATCACTTGCCAAACTAACAGCCACACATGGAAATCAGACTTAAATTGTGTAAAAAGTGCCCTGAAATACACTCAGGCCCTCCCCTCCCCACATCACTAGCAAGCACTTTTGTTGCTGCCTCCATATTGGTTACCAAACTAACAGCCACACATGGAAATAAATCTGAAACTGTGTAAAATGTGTCACGGAGATACAAACTCAGTCCTTTCAAGTCACTACCAAGCACTTTTTTCTGCTGCCTCTATATCACTTGCCAAACTAACAACCACACATGGAAATCTGACTTAAACTGTGTAAAAAGTGTCCTGAATCACTTACCAAACACTAGCTGCTCCATTCCAATGCCACTTCCTACAGCATTCCCTAAACACTAAAGGAGAAACACTGGAACCACTCATTTTATTGGAAGTATACCATGGAAACCTTAAAGAGCCAGCACTATGCAGCACAAACCAGAATGTTTTTTCTTAAAGCCAAACCAGCACATTTTTTTTTCTTAAAGTCAAACCACTACACTTTTCCTTAAGGACAAAAGACCAACCTTATGTACTACAGTATATAAACAATTGATAGATAAGTCCCAGATATTCATGAAATATCACTATCTGGGGGTCAAACAAGCTTATAAAGGCCACTTGCCCTTTGGACTTGTGGCTTTATGGCTTATTTGACCTCTCAATGGTGAGATTTTTACATATCTGACACTTACTTATCGGATATATATTTATGCAATAGGTGTGGACATAAATGAAGTGTGATAAATCTGTTTATCTGAGTCATTGCATATAAATGAAGAATCTTACATTTACTGTATCTGCTAACTGTAAATATAAACCAGAAGAAATACAAGCAGGTTTTGCCTTCTGTGTAGTTTTAGCTAAGTGTGTATGTCCTCCTCCGATTATAACCTGGTAGAACAGCAAAGGCCACCAGTTTCCAGAAGAACAGATGAGCCTTCAATTTTGGGGTGGGAGGGAAAATTCATTAAAAGATAACACTGATGCCCATGGCTGTATCAGGTTTGGGTTACTGCTGTTTAATATTTGTGATAAGAAGACTACATACTGTTAAATGACCTGCTGTTCCACTTTCAGTGTAGCAGAGTGGTTACGAAGGTAGTCAAAGGATTAACTAAGACTTAATCCCTTTGAAGGTATGCTGTTTAGCCACAATTTATCTGCCTAGAATAACCACAGAATCAGCAGTTGTTCTGCCGTAGAAAGTATGAGGTCCTGCTGCAGAATGTAGGTCCACTTTGCCGCAGTAAACACAGGGCCCTGCTTATGGATCTTGACAGGTTCTTGTATACTTTGTATATTTAGTATAATTTGTATAATTTAAATAGGTCCTGATGTCTTGACATTTGACAGTCTTATATATGTTCCTTATATTGCACATTGCCACGTACTTTTGTAACCCTGGATCATGGTAATACCGTAACCCTTTTTATGTTGATAAGTACCCCAGGTCCATCTTGAAAATGAGCTTTGCTCAATGGTGTTTGCCTGGTTAAATAAAGATGTTGACTGACTGATTGATTGAAGTAAATGAAAGATTCTATTGAGCATGCCCAGAACCACAAATTCACCCAATCTCTGTAACTCAGGAATGGATTAATATTTGTTAACCAAACCAAAACAGCATCTTTCTAGGGCATGTCCGTTCTACCCTGATAATTTCAGAAAAAATTCCAAACCATCTAGGCTGTAGGTGTGAGCAAAAAAAAAATTCCAGCAAACTTAGATTTTCAATTTTTGCATTATCCAGATCTCAGAATCTGAACAACCGACTGTCATGAAACTTGCAAATCAAGAGGTCTTGCCCCAGACTGTCCATGCAAAATTCAATGCAATTTCATCAAATGGTGGCAAAGCTATTAAGGTGCAAAGTTAGGGGTTTAACACTAAACAGTCTACTCAAACCTAACTACGAGGGTGCTATCATGTCCCTATAATATATATAAATGTACATGGTGTATGTGTGTGTATCTGCATGTGCATGCATATATGTGTGTATAGATAGATAGATAGATATATAGATAGACAGATAGATAGATACAGATACAGACACAGAATATAGATATAGATACAGATACGGATACGGATACGGATAATGGATACAGATATAGATATAGATATAGATATAGATATAGATATGTACTGTATATATGAATAATACCATAAGAAAACTCCTAAGGTCCAATTCACAAAGTTTGAATGACACAAGGTACTTGCATCAGAGAGAGGTTGACACAGGGGCTCACTGCACTGCACCTTGCATCATTCTCATTTCTGCAACTCAGCCTGCACTAGTATGGGGATCACCTGCACCATTTAGACTTGTGCTGACTATGTGCCCAATGCATGGCTGCAGCATGGTTGACAGGGGCATGCATCATCAGATGGCTGTGGTATCTCCCTGCTCAGGATTCAGAAAAGCCGACCATCCCCCAGTGTTAGACCACCCAGGGCTGATCTAAGGATCTTGTGCCAAAACACATGGGAGAGACAAAGACTGGTTGGTGCCTATGTGCTGCTTATGCTTGGGAACTGTATTCAGTGGTCACTGCTATTAACACTGTGGACAACAGCTGTGAAAAGGAATGCATGGACAAAGAGCAGCACTACCACAGTGGACTGCAGTCACATAGTTGAGATATCGGTATCATGTAAATATCATTCTAGGCACCTGTCTAAGGAGCCCAATCAGTCTGGAATGCTGGCATGGCTGTGAGCTTAGTTGTCCACTGTTAATGGGGAGTACTTTGCTGGTACTTTGTCCTGCCATGCATCATACCATGCTGCCGCTTGTGGCAATCCTTTCCCATGTTGTATGTCTTTGGTACATGACTGTGGATGCAGCAAATCTGTATTTTGTTGGTGCCAGGACCCTGCCAGTTCCAGAATTGGGTGCAGAACCCATGGCACACCAGCATAAAATGCAAGCTGCAGCAAATGGCAGTTGCATCGGTCTACCAGGCTGTTTAAAATTGTGCCCCTAGTCTCAGATTGATCCAGAGTCAGTCACATGACATCGAATTTTTGAATTATTGACCAGTTTCGAACTGAACTGGTCAAAACAGTAGTTCAGTTTGAAACTGCTCAATCATTCACTAGATAGGGCAATAATCTTTTGAACTATTGCACAGTCAACCTGTCAATCCCCATGCATCCCCACCTGCACTCAGTTCATGCTCGTGGCTGACTTTTTCATTTTTAATATAAAAAAACTGGTCCTAGTGGGTCCCCAAACATCTTTCAAGTTTCTCTGGTACTCCAGTGTCATTTCAAGTCCTGCTGCCTATTGTAACACCCTTCTCTGCACCCCATGCAAAACCCAACTCCCCATGGAATCAGCTCCCTCCCTCGGGCACCCTCCTCTTTCTTTCCTCACCTGCACCCCAAAGAGATTTGTTTTAACCTCTAAACAAAAATAACAATCTCCCTTAGCACAGATGTCCTCTCTGTTTGGTAAACAGTGCATGAATGAATGAATCACATATGTGCTATTATCTCCATAAAGTCATTTGTGCACTGTGTGAGTGACAGATGTGCACACTGGACGAGATCTCAGAAAACATATCATATCACTTTGTCTGCTGCTGTTGATGGTACAAATAAAATATACGCTTTTATATTCTTATCTTTATTCTTTATACCATAAACACTGCAACAAGTCAGCATACATATATATACTGTATGTTAACGGTTTCTGCATCACAAGCTGATGCCCTCCACCCACTGGACACTTCTTCCAGCCCCAACGATCACTTTCAGTTCCCACACACTGCAAGTTTAAAAGCACACTGCAGACTGTGTTTTCTATCTCTCCTGCCAACACCACCACAGAAATTCTATGTTGCCTCCCTATACTTGCACATATAACATTTGATTATTTCAAGTAGGGCCACTTGACCATAAAAGACTTTATCACTGTGCCTTCAAAGCAGCCATCACTTGTTTCTCCTATCAGCCCATAGCACATGCTCCTTTTTTGGTCTCTTCCTTAGGCCAGTTCTGCTTTCTGCTCTGCTCTCAGTCCAACCTCTTTTTCCATTTCATTACTTATTTGTCTACAAACTGCTGCATGATGTATTTTAAAAAATAAAACAAAATCACACTACTTGTTCTACTTGTTCTCTCTCCTGCTGATACGCCACCTACAAACATCTGGTACTGCTCGCTCCACTATCGGTTTCAGCTACTCCCATCCATTACCTCACTCTCTGGCCAGGAACACTGCCAGCACCAGATAACATTAATTTAAACACTTTGTTTTAATAAACAAACAAAAAGTCAACCCAGTGATGCTGAGGGTTGAGGCGCTGGATGTCACACTAGCAACCTGGGTTCAGGAATTAGCCCAGATCACCAGGGGTCAGTTTGGGGAGACGGAGATGGATTGGGCAGCTGTGGCAGCTCTCCCCTCCGGGTGGGGACCCAGCCATGCTCGCTGCCAGACTTCCTTCAGGTGGAGGCCCGAGGTAGTGCAGTTGGGAATGACTAGAGTTGGGATGGTGCCGCTGGTCACTGTGTGCACTTGCCTTCTGTGACGGGAGATCCTGCCACTCTTGAGGACTGACCTTGTCTTAAATCTGTTGCAACAGTTCTATTTCTTAGCCTAATATATCCTTTACAATTTCTACTCCATAAGGTTGGCCACCTATGTGTGTTCCCTCTCCTTTCTTGACTGTACTATAGTGTCCTCATTAATTTTCCTTTTCCTCTCAGGTTCTCATATAAGGAGGTTATTGTAGTGACCTCCAAGCTAATGTAAAACAACAGGCTGTGTTCCTCATTGTTGGATTTATTATAATAGCACTGTATCATAAAATACCTTGATGTATATGCCTTATGTGAATGAAACCTGCAAATGTTGAAAATACCACGGCACTGGGTGTTTTGATAAAGGTAAAAGTTACTAGGTGACTGTATTATAGAATTAAGTTACGGGTAGAGATATCAGAAAACCCCATTGTGTTGTTAAAATGCATATAAATTACAGATTGTTTGAGAGGCCCTTTGGCATCATGCATTCCTGCTTTACGCTGAACCAGCCTAAAATTTCATGGTGATTTGCATATACTGTACATCCCATGATGCTTCACATTATGGCAGTATGTGTGATTTTGTGTTTCTTTGAAACTTGACTTTATTGCTAATGTCATTTGGGGTAACCTTTGCTTCAGTACTTCTGCACTGAAGTTCTTTGTCTTTAGCTTGTTTTTTGAGCTCTCCATCACCCAAACACACAAGACCAACATAGGGAATGAAATAACTTTCACTGAAGAGACAGATCAGTAGATCAGTGGGTCAGTAGGTGCTGACTAAGTGCAGAGGAAGGACTTAGATAGTCTATTGCTGCAAACTGATGTATTGAAGAAGGTATATGTCATTGGTTAAGGTTATCCTCTGGGTGATGAATCTGAAGTTCTGTGTCTGGGCCATCTGTTATCCCACAATCCCTCCACACCTCCACACATGTACAAGCAATTGCTGCAAGAGGTGGGGAGAAACTGAGTAAATGGAGCTGGCAGGCTCCATGACAGCCTGTCAGAGCCCACACTGGCCCCTGGTGTCTAGATGTTGGTCTCCAGGGTGGAGGGAAAGTCAATGCCCTTCACCCTCAGCCCTGCCATGAGGAGAGTGGCAACCCATGGAGGATTGCCAGGAGGTCAGAGGTGGAGAAACAAAGGTTATGAGACTAAGCCCTCCAAGGGAGGTTGGATCCACCTGCCAACTCCACCATGTCCCCATCACCAAGTAGGTGGAAGATGGTGACAAGGGTCAAAGAGCTGAATAATAAAAAAACTTCAGCTCTCAGTCAAAAGCAGTCCTCAGTCTAAGGTTTCTAAATCCATCCACCATATTGGGTAAGAATGTTTTGTTCAGCCACTGCAACCACCAATGAACAGGAATATTGCAGCTTAGCACAATGTTATTACATCATCTTCATGGCAACAGCCATGACAACAACACTCACAAGAAGCAGAGCAGCTTCTTTTCACAAAATAAACTCCCAAATTGTACACAAATAAAAAGGCAAACTATAAAAATAAATGAAACCATCACAAGGTCCTGTCCTAATGCATAAATGGAATATGCAGATGGGACGTAGTGTGATACATGATTTATATATGCTGGTGCTGTCTGGCCTTGGACACCTCACTCCTGGTGTAGATCACTCGGTCAAACAGCACTAGTGTACCAGTATCACACAGGCCCCCTGCATAGCCCATCTATATATGTACATTATAGTGTGCAGTAGCACCACTATATTTAGGGTTATGCAGGACTTCTTATGTTAAACCCACATTTTGCACTTATTAACTTTGTAACCATTCAATGGATTTGCACAAAATGTATTTATTTATTTTATTTATTTGCTATATCGGGTTTACAACCTTTGAGCCAGAGGCTCATTTACAAAGGTACCTTGTCACATGCAAGACAGAAACTAATACAGACAGAGTATAACAACAATTACATTAAGCATGTGTTACAGACATTTGTCACAGACATTATTTACAGTATTTGGATGTAGATATTTACAGACATTATTTATAGTATTTGGATGACAATATTTACATCATCACAGCAGAAAGACATTATTAGCTTGAGAAAGCATCTAAACAGAGTAGTCAGTCCTATTCATGGGTTTGGTATTGTTGATGGGGTTGCAATCCATAATGGACTTTGTCAGAGAATTTGGATCAGAGTGGGAGAGAGTGAAATGTTAGTGCAAAATGTTGCATGTATGGTCCCATGGGGTAGATCTCTTGCTGTACTAAGTTTGTTCTGGTTGGATGTGCAGATTCCAAGCTGCAGATAGTGAAAAAAGCAAAAAAAAAAAAATAAATATATATAATATTTTGTTTTCCATTGCGTAGTGCCCAGATAGTTTGGAATTTTAATCTGAAATTGTCAGGGTAGAAGGGCTTGCTTTAGAATGATTTTTCTTTGTTGGTTTGGTCAAAAACATTGATTTGTTCCAAAGTTATAAAATTTTAAAATTTTGGGTTCTGGGCATGCTCAGTCAGCCTAAAAAATAGCTGTTTGAAGTTTTCATATTGTGAATCCTTTTCATGAGGGAAACAATCTTTTTATTTGCTGCCATCTTGTTTTTTGCCCTTAAAATTGAAATTTGGAAAACCACAAAATGACATTGTGGAGAGTGACCAGCACATGTAGCTTGCTTATTGGGACCCCTTAATTGGATTCTGTACTTAACTCCTATAGATGTACCCTGGAAATGTTCTTTGTTTAACATTATAAATCTGTTTTCATGACTAATAAAATGAAAAAGGATTCTTTTCTTGTATCATGAATCATGAAAAGATCCTTTTTGTGACTGGAAATCATTTTCCCTTTGCTGGCATCTTTTCCTGGTGTCTTGTGGCACCCCAAACCATCTGATCATTGACTCCAAAATAACATTATATTTCCCTGGTGTCTAGTGGCATCCCCCCTCAATTGCCCTCCTTATATGTTTTTTTAATAATATTTTATATTTTCCCTGGTGTCTAGTGGTATCTCCCAATGTCCAGTGTATCTCTGGTGTATAGTGGCACCCCAACCCTCTGATGGCTGTTCTCCTTCATTATTTTGGTTGCCCTGGTGGGTAGTACACACCACCCTCCCATGTCCATCTGATACTGTAAAAAGAAAATGGCACCTCAGTGTCTTTTTATCTGTACAAAAAAATGGTCCATTGGTGATGTGACCCCCCACTGAGCACCCACCCATAAGATTCCAGACCTAGAGGTTATCACGGTGGAGGCTGACCTGGATACTACACCCATTACCAAGTCATGGTGAACTGAAACCATGACTGGTACATCCCATACCATGCTATGCTCTGTTCAGGAGGGGTGTGGTGTTCTATGCAAGGAAAGCATAAATGTTATGGAGATACAGGAAATATGGAGGACAGAGGTACTGTGAGTCACCGTGGAGATGGTGAATGAAGCCAGTATACACATTAGTGTTACCAACAGACCTCCAACACAGGGGATGAATGAGATATAGTACTGGTGGAAGCCATTGGCAAGATGGCAGAAAAGGTGGAGCTGCTGCTGGTGAGGGACTTCAAACTACCAGATGTAGGCTGGACCCTCCCAGTGGCAGCTCCAGCTAGAAGCAGGAACATCCTAGACTACTTGCAGGGGCATTCTCAGGCAACTAGTCAGTGAACTCACTCATTATGGGGCAATACTGGACCTGGTACTCACTAATTTGGATAGTTATGCAGATATCAAGGTGGGAGGCCACCTGTGGACCAGGGATCACCGTACAGTGTGGTTTAAGGGAATCAAACCATACAAGGATGAGGGCCCTGGACTTCAGAAAGGCAGATTTAATAAAGATGGATGAATAACTCAGGGATGACCTGGCAGAGGGATAACCTGGGTGGGGTGGAGGAAGAGTGAGTGAAGATAAAAGGGGGCATAGTGAAGGCAACAAACCTTTGTATTAAGATAGTGAGCAAAAGCAAGAGAAATAAGAGACCACTATGGTTCTCAAAGATGTGGTAGAAAAGGTAAACGCTGAAAGGGTAGCATTCAAAAGGGTGCAAGGGAGGATGGGGAGGTATATCAGTGGAAACAGGGAGGCAGGAAAGCAGTAAAGAGCACAAAGGCACAAACTGAAGAGAGAATAGTCCAGGCAGTAACAAAAGGGACAAGACATTGTTTAGGTATGCAAGTGACAGGAGAAAGATCAGTGGTGCGATCATAAGGTTAACAAGCATTTGTCAATGCCAAGTGTTGCTTGCTGTCATTAGCAAGTAGTGCAGGAGTTAGACAGATGCAGTATAAGAATGACAGTGAAGTATTGAACTGATGCCAACTCCACCCCACCCTGCAGAGATGGACAGGGACAGGCATTGGGGTATGCCTTTGGGTCATCACCCATAACGTTCACGACATGTCACCTCACCTACCTGCAGCAGACACTTACAGAGTGTCGAGGTGTGCTGGAGTGTTCGGGCTTTATGATCACCTCATTCCATAAGTAAATATGCTGAAATGGGTGCAGTATAGGAGAATGGGATGAACTCTGGGGCCAAAGGGTCCAAGGTTCACCTTGATGCTTGTCACTGGCTGCAGGATGGGGTGGAATGGCATGAGCATTACTGTCAACAATCCCAAATCACACCCTCATGCCTGTCAGTCCCTACAGGGTAGGGCATTATGGTCAAAAATCCTAACACCCTGGATGTTTCTTGGTATTTTTACTCCAAGTTTTCAACATGGGCTTTTGTGATCCTGCCTCATGAACAGTGACACTATCAGTTTGTTAGCGAAGGTGATTTTGCACTGGCGACTGTGCCACTTGGCACCACAGGATGTGAAAATGACACCTGTACTGTTCATGAAGAGGTGTAAAAATGGCAATGTTGAAAGTCATGGTGTGCAAAGGAACTGACGCAACACACACCCACATAATGTAGTTAGTTTGAGGATATCTTACAGCAGATTTTCGGTATAGGCATTTTGGGACCTCCGCTCATGAACAGTGTCACTATGATTTTCTTAATCCGTCCTGAACACTGATTTACCTCAGTGACCACGCTATTCTGCGCTGGAAGTGTGAAACATTTCAGCCAGGGTGTGAAAAATGACAGCTGTACTGTTCATAAGGAGGTGTGGAAAAATGGCAATGTTGAAAATCTGGACTGAAAATATTACGAATTTGTGAACTTACGAGGTGTGTGGAAATCGTACAATGCATGCTTGTAACACAGTCATTTTATGGACATTTGTCACCAAATTTTCAACATAGCCAGTTTAAGACCTCTGCTCATGAACAGTGTCACTGTGATTTTCTTAATCTGTCCTGAACATTGATTTTGCACACCGACCGCACCACTTTGCGCTACATGTGTGAAAACACATTTTAGGCGAGATGTGAAAGATGAGAGCTGTACTGTTCATAAGAAGGTGTGGTAAAATGGCAATGTTGAAAATCTGGACTGAAAATATTGAAAATGCTCGAGAGTTATGATTGTGCGTGGGAAGTGCACAACACATGCTCGTAAAACAGTCATTTTGGGAATTGTTTCACCAAATTTTCAACATAGGGTTTGGGGCCCTACCTCATGAACAGTGTCACTGTGATTTTCTTAATCTGTCCCAAACATTGATTTTGCACCGACCGTGCCATTATACACTACAGGTGTGAAAACACATTTCTGGCAAGATGTGAAAAATTACAGCTGTACTATTAGTAAGAGGTGTGGTAAAATGGCAATGTTGAAAATCTGGAGTAAAAATATTAAAATGTTGAAGTTACAAGTGTGCGTGGAACTGCGCAATGTACACTGTAAAACAGTCATTTTGAGAATTTTTTCACCAGATTTTCAACATAGGGTTTTTGAGGACTACCTCATGAACTGTGACACTATCATTTTGTTATTCAGTCCTGAAAGGTGGTTCCATGCAGTGACCATAAATCACCTTTTGGGACTGAATAACAAAATAACAGTGACTGAGTTCATGAGGTGGAGTCCCAAGAACCCTATGTTGAAAATTTGGTGAACAAATTCCCAAAATGGCCGAGATATGCACCAAAGTTGAAAACACCCTATTTATGCCATTATACAGCTTACCCTCATATCTTCAGTTCACGGTCGGCTTTGAAGAATGCAGATGTGTTCCCGGTCCACAGAAGATCATCATGCCAGGTTCCAGAGGTAAGTATTGGGTGAGGCAGGGGGTGGGGAGGTGGAGTATGCAGAGGGTTGGCGTGGGTTGGGAGGGGGCAAGAGAATCAATGAGGGACCATTTTTTCTTCTAGTATTTTTTTTAAAGAAGACAGGGACTTTTGCCACACTGGGGTGGGCTCCCAGCATGGCACCAGGAAGTTTATTTGGAGGAGCAGTGGAGCAGATGAAGATTGGGCACCCCATGGGCCAAGGAGACTTTGCCATGCTGGGGTGGGCTCCATCCTGGCACATGGAGGTTTGTTGTGGGGCAGTGGAACCGATGGGGATTGGGCACCCCTGTTGGCCATACAGTGTGCTGGGGGATGCATGAGCCCAGGGGATTAGGCACCTTGGTAAACAACAAATGGGGATGCATTATGCCAATGGGATTGGGCTACCCTGTCAGCAAATGAACTGGGGACAGGGTCATGCAGACAGGGGATTGGGCACCCGTTGGCCTATTTTTATTTATTGAAATGTTCCACCAGGATGACATACTGAGCGGTTGGTGGTGGCTTTCCGTTGTCTTCCTGGGACTGTGAGAGGCCGACACTGACAGAAAGCCATCGCCATGGGGACACAATGCAGTCAGCTGTTTTAGTAGCTTGTAATGCACCAAAATAGCTGATTGCATGGTGACATATTGAATTTCTTTATGCACTGTGGCATGCTCATTAACTGCTGATGCAATGTGTTTCTTGCACATGCATGCAAGCAACACAAAAGGGAAAGGAGGACTGTGCAGAAGGGGACCAGGAAAAGGAAGACATCCTGAGCAAACACTTTTGTTCAATGCTCACAGAGGATGGAGAAGGGAGGAGCCACAAAAGTAACAGAGGCATTGGAAGGACAGAGGTAGAGAATAATTTGTTTTCAGAGGAGAGTGTCCTAAAGGGACTCGCTAATCTGAAAGCTGTTAAAGCAATGGGACCAGATGGAGTGCATCCAAAGGTATTTTGGGAGCTCAGGGAGGTACTGGCTGCACCTCTGACAGTCCTATTTAACAGCTCACTGGAAATAGGTATGGTTCCAGAGGACTGGAGGAGGGCAGATGTAGTCCCACTTCACAAAAGTGATACCAATGAGTAGACTGGCAATTAGTTTGAAAGTTAATGGAATCACTGCTGAAGGAAAGCATTGCAGAATATCTTGAATCCAGTGGGTTACATGACCTGAGGCAGCAAGGATTCACGGGAGGTTAAGGGGTCATGACAAACAAAGATAGATTTGACCAAGGAAATAGATAAGGGTGAAGCAGTGAATGTGATCTACCTAGATTTCAGTAAGGCTTTCAATACCATTCCACATAGGAGACTAGATACGTGGTAGGTAACCTTTATTATACAAATGCAAGAAAGAATGATGAGCTCTGATTGGTTTGTTTGAGACTGGACCCATGATGTTATCCCAGAATAACATCATGGATCTAATCCCAGCACACACAAGACTTGATCACATGCTAAAAAATCACTGCACATGCCGTGATTCCATTTCTTCTGTCACTGCGAACAGCATTCCTCATTCTTTATAAGTACGTCCGGCTATAAAAAAAAAACAAAAAACTAAATCATCCCTCCTCAGTGTCAGAATAAAACAATATCCCTTACATTTCCCAGGCAATAATTCCACCACTCCATGACAACATATCCCAATTTTAGGCACACATAAAAAATGAGAGTAAAGCTATCAGTCTGATTGGCTTCACTTAACCCGTTGCCAACAGTGCGGTTTGAAAAAGTGAGTGCACCTTTCTTGAGTCACTCCAGTAAGAAAAAACATGTAAATCCTACTTCCTACAGTGACATGCCAAAGAAATATCCACAGAGAAACCCATTAGTATGTCTGGGTTCACAAACGGGAGCGCATCCAGTGAGAGAAGCGAGAAACTGTGTCTTCAAACAGTCACTTCGTGGCTCGCCAGCATGCTCGCCTGCAAGACACATTTTCCTGTAGTTCAAAGGCAAAATATCTTCTTACTCAAGTCCCTACATCCTCCTCTCATTCTAAAAACATCCTCACGGTAGCAGTGGATGGTCGTAATGCTGGGGCAGGTGGCAATCTCCAATACAGTAGTACTGTATAAAAACTAAATTAGTGAAACAGAAAGATACAGAAACACAAAACCCTCTGATAACACATAAATACCAATGGAAGAGGGCACATGAAAAACATAGCAGCACTGACAAAGATTGCCATGGGACTGCAGAGCCACACAAAAACACAGCAGCTCCACCTACTGACTGAAACAAGAAATCAGCACTATTGTTTTATAAAGTAACCCTACACATTCACAGAAATGACAATCTACTTGAAATGTTGTTTTCATCTTTTATGTTATTTGCTGTACAAACAAGCCATTGTATAATAGGAATAATGCACTTCAGGGTGTGTGTTGTACTGAATAATGTCACTTCTGGGGTGATTAGTCTGCAGCCTGTAGCCTCATGCTTAATCACACCAGGTGTGATGTTATCCAGCATGACACACTATGTCATGCATTATTCCTTTATTGTTCAATCATAAACGATCATTACAAATTCATACAAACACATATAAAGTTAAAATTAGTCTTTGAATTTACATCATAAATAGTTTTACAGTAATATTTTACATCCACATAATATATTCAAATTATTATTGTTTTACTCTTCTTTTCCTTATTTGTTGTATAGTTACTAAAAAGTTCACAACCCTCCTGATTGTAAAATCATCTTCTGCTGTTAGCAATATATTAATTTGTACAGTACATCTTTATCACAGCAATCCAAAGAAGGTAAACTATCTCCCAACCACTTTTCCTGTCCCTTCATACCAGGGACACTTTAGGATGGTAAGTGCTAAATGCCCTATCTCTTCCACTCCACAGAAACAATAGGAATATTAGGGTCTTTAATTTTTAAACTTTGCAGTTAGTATATTGGAGTCTTGAAACTACACTCTAAATCTTGCACAAGTTTTTCTTTGTTTTGTGTCTACTAGTACATCTAAGTAATATCTATATTTATGTGTTAGGATTACTACTATACCAAATAGAGAATCCTGAGTTTCTAATAGTCTTTAGATCTCCTTCTTGTATTTCTTAATTAGTAACATCTTTCAATATTTTTATATTGTGGTCATATCATAATGTTTTTATATGTCAGGTCCAGTAATGGTTCTAGTCCTACAGATAGTAGGATTGTTTTAACCATGGAGATTGCCAATAACCATTTGCCTGCCAATTTTTTCTATTCTAAACATTTTTGGCAATTCTATGTTCCTGTAAACTGTTCACTTGAATCCAGAAATTTATTACGAGTGCTTCTGCAGTGCATTCAAATTAGCCAGCCCAGTTTCTGCACATACATAAGCTGCTGGAATTGCCACTGGAAAGCCCAGAGTCGATCTCAAAAGCTGTATTACTGTTTTTCTAAAACTGTTATATATTTATGGTCCCATAATTCTGCCCCATATAATATTTGGGCATTATATTTTGCTTCAATTGCATCTAATAGAGGTCTAATGGAGTGGTCTCTAAACCTTGAATTAAGTCTCTTAAGTGCCAGTGACATATTCAAGATTTTTTTATAATGAAGTACAGTGAGACTTCAAGTAGAGATTTTAGAAAAATAAGGCCCAAATATGTGTAGTCATTAATGATCTATAGACACTTTGATTTTATGACCCACTTCCCGTATGATTTTTGCCTCCAAATACCATAATATTCAACTTTGTCATATTTATCTTTAACCTCATTTCCTCAGCAAATGAGTTTAATAAGTTAATTTTTTCTGCAGTCCCTGGCTGTTAATGAAAACATTATGACATCATCAGCATATGACATCCCGGGCAATATTCTTGATCAATCTTAGGTGAGCTAGTTTGAGACCTTTCCAAAATTCTTAATACTGGATCAATGTAAATTGAGAACAATGTGGGGATAAGATGCACCTGCCTAACCCTTAATTAATTGGGAATTTAGTGGATACATTTCCTAATAAACCTAATCTTACTTGCACCATGTATTTATAATCACAGGGTCTGTTCCCCAGTTATTCAATAAATCCCAAAGCTTATTGCTATTAATAGTATCAAAAGTGGGTGTAAAATCATACTGTATTAGATATAAATGTAGGAACACCTTCTAAATCTCCTTTATCACCTCTGTCTCAGGGGTCCCAATCAAACTGCTCAGATACACCAGCGATCCTCGAGCGAACACGATCCTTCTAAAGGCTCTGGGATAGCACTACCTGCAAAACAGACCAGAGATGATTATCCTGCATGGGAACATTTGGCTCTACAAGATAGTCCAGATGAGCTTCTAATGGAAGTAGCTGAATCCACCTCCTGGTAGATCTTCCTCCCGATCTGGCAAGCTATCAGGACTTTCCTACTGTCTTAGTCAAACCAGGTCTGTGAACCTTTGCGCAGGCAGCATCACAAGATCTCTCCACAACTGCAATGAGCACTGCTACAACAGGGGCGCCAGCCCCAATGACTGAGTACATTTAGCATGTAAAAGATCTCTTTGTTACCTACCCCCAACATCTGGGTAATTAACATTGGGGCCACAGGTTGCAGGGAACCCCAGACTGATGAGGGACCCTACTCTCTAGGTGGACTACAGGCAGTTTGTATACAGAGGGGTAACTTAGAGGCCTGAATGCCTAACCTGTATACACTTAGTCTGTGATCCATATACTGCCCTTCCTTACACTCGCCTACAGCTAGTAGCCTGATATTTTGGCACTTGCCGCGGGAGTAACCTAATGCTGGGAATCCCACAGTAGGCATGGTATGCAGTAACAATAGCGGGACTGAACAGGGTAACCCAACCAGCAAGCCTCAGTCATACCTATGATGCAATTTAATCCACAAGGCATCATCTGACCCTCCCCTTTTTTTCCCTACCTACGAGCACTGTTCATGTACCTATCATTTATCCGTGGAGCCGGGGACCGAGTTTAGAGGTTAACATCGTTTGTTGGTCTTCTTATGCTCTCATCCATCCCAATAGGGTGAAAGGTCAGCGTGGCTGAGTGCTCCTCCTCCTCGTAATAGGAGAGGGTGCACCTTGCGCTTACACCTGCTCACCTTTAGTTTTGTTACTATCCACTTATTCTTATCTATTTGTTCTGTGGTTGTTATTGTAAGACTCTCTCTACTGGGGAATCAGTATTGAATTTTGTTAAGCTAAGTACATTCTGGACGTAAGCACCTTGTCTTTTTTTTTAAATTTGACTGTTTTCTCTCTTTCTTTGTGCCAGGTATATATTCACACCTACACTAAGTGATTGGAATATCCCTTTCTCTTGCTCTGTCTTTCTCATACCTTTTGGCAACAAGCAATCCCTCTACTCCTGTTTTTCTCTCCTCTGGACTTGGGTGGTAAGTACCTGTACAATACTCATGGCTGGAACTACGGGCAGTCTGTTACTGCAGGTACCAAACTTGTATCTTGGAATGTGAAGGGCCTAAACCACCCAGTTAGGAGATCCATGGTTCTCAGACACTTGCACTCCTTGCAGGCGGATATCGCTGTTATCCAAGAGACCCACCTCACTGCAAGAACTGTACAGTGGCTTAGGAAAGCATGGGTTGGTAGTGTTGTCGCAAGCTCAGCATCAACCAAATATAAAGGGTGGCTATCTTACTCAACAAATCATGTAATTGGGTGCAGGAACAATTAGTCTCTGATGCCCAAGGCCGCTTGATTGGCGGTACGCATCTCATATCCAGGGGGCCATGTAATATTAGCGACTATTTATGGTCTGAATATGGACAACCCAGAGATTCTACTAGACCTTAACAAGGCCATAGAAGCTCTGGCTTTACCATATGCACAGATCCCAATCATACTCAGAGGATATTTTAACCTCGCCTAAGACATCTTCCTTGATAAGTCGTCACCAACCCCACAAACATACCCAGAGTCTGTTTGGCCCTGCAAGGAGTGATGGAGGAGTGGGGCATGACCAATGTATGGTGCAGAGACCATCCCTCTGGGTGGGACTACTCCTTCTTCTCCACTGCCTACACCTCTAGCAGCAGGATTGACTGGCTGGCCAACGCCTCCTGCGTTTGGATGTCACATGCACCGAGGTACATAATATACTGTTCTCGGACCATGCCCAGTATCCTGCCTATATACTCCCTCGGGCCAGAGTAGATTGGGCACTAGATGGAGATGTAACCCTTACTCCTTAAGGATCTGCAGTTTCAGGCTATGGTCAGAGAGATGGTCAGGGATTATTTCTCTTTGAACCATGCCTTGGACACCTCTGCTGCTATGGTCTGGGAGGTCTTTAAGGCAGTTCTCAGGGCAGATCGTTGCCTACACAGCTCACCAGAATAAACAGAGGAGATCTGAGCTAAATGACTTGAAACCAAACTGTCTGCCATAGAAATTAGATTTAGGACCTCTAATACCCAAGCACCTGACCCATCAGTCTTGCAGGAAATTGTTGGACTCAAGTATTGTATAAACACCAGGCTACACTAAAAGCTGAGTGGGCCTTGCTTAGGTCCAAACGCAGATACTGGGAAGGAGAGACAAAGGGAAAGCTCTTGCCTTTCAATTAAGGAAACAGCAAGCTGCTTCCAGGATACATGCCCTCAAGAGACTCAAATGACCGGTGCCACGGCCCAAAGCAAATCAATAAGTGCATGCAACACTTCTATCAGAAATTATATCAGTCGCATAATACTTGGAAACCTAACCAATTACAGTGGGAACTGCTTAAGTTCTGCACTGATGTCAATATCCCTCAGCTGCCTGACATAGTGAAACAGGCCTTAGATAAGCCCTTCTCAGAAGCAGAGCTTTGACCGCCCTTGGCCAGCTGGCCAAGGGTAAAGCACTCAGGGCTGGCTGGTATGACCACTGAACTCCACCAAGCTAGCAGTGCTCAGATCAGCACCCTCTCCTCTCTGCCTTGCAAAAGCCCACGAGTCTGGTATCTCCCCAATGCATGAAGCTTTGATCACCCTACTTCAAAAAATCGGACAACCCTCAGAATTGTACTAATTTTTGTCCAATCTCTCTCATATCTGTCGATTGAAAAATAGCAGCTAAGATGCTTGTCACCTGCCTGATGGACATTATACCTCACTTATCCACCCCTCCCAAGTCAGAGTTATTAAAGGCAGAGGTGTAGTGAACAACATCAGGATGGTCCTGGATATCAAATGGATTGCAATGCAATCAAAAATCCAATGGCAGCAATGGCGGTGGACTTTTCCAAATCATTTGATTCCATGGAATGGCCCTATCTCCATGAAATGCTCTGGCTATACGGGTTTGGCCCCCTATTTCAGACAATGGATATAGGTGTTATATAATGCCTCCTTACAAAATCCTAACAAATAAGGACATATCTCCCCTTTCTCTCTGCAACGGGCACTAGACAGGGATGCCCCTACCCTCTACTCTTCTTGCTGGCTCTAGACCCGCTTATATGGAAACTGCAAGCTGCTGAAGACATTAAGGGCATCCAGGTGGGCCAGGGTACCTTCCTGACTGCCCTCTGCACTGATGATTTGCTTCTCACCTTGGCACAACCTAAGGATTACTCCTAATGTTCTATGAACCCTGAAGATATTCACTCAATTATCTGGCCTATACATAAATCAAAACAAAACCAGTGTTACCCTCTCAATGTGGCTTGCATGAATCTGTGCATGCAAGGGCAAGACTTAACATGGGCCCTCAGTTTCTCATACCTGGGCATAAAAATCCCATTTAATTGGAACCTTATATCACAAGATAATTTCAGCCCCTGATAAAATCACTAACGACAGAGGTCAGCAGGTGGTGGCGACTTAACCTGTCCCTTCCAGGCAAGGTAGCTGCTATCTGTATGCTGTTCTTACCCAAGGTGGCATATCTCCTAACAATCTCCCTATTTCCTATCCAATGTAATATTCCGGCCTTCAGATAACTTGATATCCTTTTTCCTCTGGGAGGGCAGAGCTCCTAGATGGAGCCACAGCAAGTTGAGGGCTCACTGGACTAAAGGAGGCCTGGGCATCGCATGCTCACAGGGGTACCACTGGACCCATATATCTGCACAGGCTACCAAGTGGTTTGTGTCCCCCCCTGAGTCGATGCAGTGGGTTCAACTTGAGGCCCAGCTGCTGCAGCAGGCTCCCATAAGCTCACTGCTTATACAGGCTCCTACAGACCGTAATAAGCTCACGCTGGTCATGCTCGAGACCAGAACGGCATGGATTAAGCTCAGAGCAGCTTCTTACAATAACAAAGCAGTGAGCTGTATCCCACTCTGGTACATGGCCCTTGGCACAATCAGCTCCTTCTGGTTGACAACAAACCACTTCACTGGGCGGATGGGAGACCAAAGGAATATTCACTGTCCAATACCTGTATGTGGCCAATTCCAACATTGTGATGTCATTCGACCAACTGAAAACCGGTACTCCTTGCAAGCTCATGATTTCTGGAAATACCTACAGATACACAGTGCGGTCCAGACTCTCAGCAAGAAGTATGAAACCGACCCTAAATGGCAGCGGTCGGCCTCCCTGTATAAAAAATCCACCTCACAAGGCCTGGCAGGGTGTTTTTACAGCACGTGGCGTGAGGCACAACCAGACCACACAGAATCATGCTGGTCTGCGTGGAGCTCAGATCTCAAGGTTCCTATCACCACCAAATCCTGGACTAGATGTCTGTATTTGGCTCATACTGCATACACAGATATTAGGAGGCAACTGATACAGCTCAAATTGCTTCTCAGATGGCATCATACTCCAGCAGCCCTCCGCCTCATGGGGTATTCTCCTCACGTGAATGCTGGCAGTGTAGGCATGACCCGGCCAACATCCTACACTTGCTGTGGAATGCCGGTCCTAAACTCATTCTGGGCTGGTGTTACTGTGGATTGCTCAGGGGTGCTGGGACTATCTATTGATATCTCCAATCCGTTACTCTTACTGGGGACCCAGATCCTGTGCAGCACCTGCTTAAACCACATGAAAATGGCTTCTAGCAGTCCTTCTGGAGGCCAAGAGGCTTTTACTTCAGTTCTAGAGACAGCCATTACCCTCATCTCTTTCTCTGTGGCACTCCACCCTAGTTAGGCTTCCACCTTGGAAAGCTTGCCTATGGGTATAGGGGACAAATGGCGACATACCTTCAGAAATGGGGAGCTTACCTTAACTCCCCCTATGTAAGGCTCCACTCCCCCAGAAAAACCCCAACACAAGGAATGCCCAGAATACATAGAATTCCAGAGGGCACTTTCTGGATTTCTCTCAGAGCTGATGCTGCGCTGATATAACAGTGTATGCAGGGTTATATCTTCCTCACTATGGTATCCCTCTTATATACTTTCTGATTTTCCACTTTTCCTGGCAGGTTCTTTTGGCAATAATGGGAACAGAGAGATTTCCAGCCGTATAGTTGGCCAAATCTTGATTTTCTTTACTGAGAGACAAGATGAAACTTACTGGATAATTTCCAATTAACTATGTTTAAGGTAGATATTGCCTATTGGAAAATTACTGTAGGTTGTGTAAAATTCTGTATACCACATCTTGAATTCAAAGGATTATCTGACTCTGTATATAGCTTGGTTTACACTCAGTGGTAAGCTTCTCTTTATCATAAAGCATATGTACATTACCTGGTTTGTATGGATTATAAATAACTGAATAAAATTATTCTATGATAAAATAAGCCTTTTTGAGTAATTTTTTTGCTCAAACCTTAGTGCATCAATTGTAGGAAACCCTCCTGTGCTCATATCATCGAGTGTTTATTGTTTGTGTGTGGATTTTGAATGTTAATGTACAACATTCAGTCTGTGTACTGACAGACAATGGAAGTGTGCTTTGGGGAGGGGGTGTATCTGTGGTGTAGGTAAATCATAAATTGGAGAAATAGGGAGTTCTTTGTTTTTGGTTATATTTTCTTGTATAACTGTGTTAATGTACACCCAGTAACATTTTCAGTAATTGTTTACATTTTTGTACTGATTCTGTTGTGGATGTGGTGCAGGAGTGCATAATTTCAGGTTATTTAAAAACGTGGTATATTACTGAAATTTTCAATTTGCTGTGCATTACTTGTAGACAAAGTGCATATGTGTGTGAGTGTGTATGATGCATGGCATGAAATAATACACCTTTTATTGTGCCACAGTGTAATTGCAGCAGTGTCAACCTGCTATCCACTACTCCTGCATGATTTTGTACTGTTTTGTGGTATGTTGGTTTTGCACTGTTACTGTAATCTGCAGTCACAGTGCACCCTACACAACTGGCAAAATATATTATTTTCCAGATTAGACTGTAACTTGAGCACCACTGGTTAGTTAAGGTTTTTGTTGAACTTGTTGTGACTTTGCATCTGTATCTCTTGTTGAAGTCATGGTTGTTTTTTTTTTGGCTTCATTCAGCGGTCCGGAGTGAACATTCCAAAATCTAAATTTGTTTAGAATTTTCTTGCTGATCCCCAAAATACCCGCAAAGAGACATGCAAGGAAAGCTGTTTCTTGCCATGGCACTGCTGCTAGTGGTAAAAGATTGTCTATAGGGCGTGGTAGTATGCAGAAGTGCATTGCTGATGTGAGGAAAGGTATTTCTCCTTCAGTGTTTTTACAGCACAATCGGTAGCTTTACTCATAGTTGGAGGAGGTGATGTTGTCCCAGCTGGTGGTGTTAGTGCAGTTGATGGTGGTATGAGTATTGCTGCCTCAAGTTCCACTTCTGACCAGTTGACCGTGTCCAAACATATAGTTGAGTTTAAAGCAGTGAGTAACAGTGTAGATGATGTCATACTCCCAGTAACATCCCATTGGTAACAGAACATGGATTCTGATCATCATGGCAATGATAACACACAGTGTCACATTTCTTCCACCACGGTTCAGGTCATGCATTTGCCATGCAATGATTCACAGTGTGGTGAAAAATATAGGGTGATGGTGATGTTGATGATGATGAATCTGATGATGATGTTGCTGTGGTTGCAACATGCAATCCACATGCCAGCATCCAAGCAGAAGATGTGGACGTGGATGATGTTAATGAATATGATGATGATGTCTGTGACCCCTGTTGGGAACCGGACAAAGCAAAATTCAAGGTGACTGTGTCTGGGGCTGTTTGCATTAACCACCCCATATAAAAATTTGTGATTTGGCAGTTTCAGTTGATGATGATGATGACCTAGTAATAATGATAGGTAGTCATGGTGGTCAGTTGCAGTCCAAGTGTGTCCTGCCCGAAAAATCATGTAGCACACCCCCACTTTAGGGCTTAAAATGGAGTCAATAAGCAGCATCAGGAACATGTTAAAAGTAAGGATCACAATCCCTTGTTTGGGTTTTTTGTGCACAGGCAATGAGTCAGTTGCAGTCTGCCAGCTTTGCCATGCGTGTGAGGTGAGGTAGAAAGGGGAGCCATCTGGGCACAGAGGGACAGCAAAACATCTTAATAACAGGCACATGACACTGTGGACCCAGCACAAGATGGCAGCTAATTCCACAGTGGGGCATTCACCTCTACATCAACCATAATGAACATGTTATCTCCTTCCATGACTGTAAGATCAAGTAGGAATGTGCAGTAGCAATGAAATAACAGCAAATAACAGCAAAGGATTACTATGGGCATGATGAGGTGGAGGAGCATAATGAGTCTGAAATCTTGTCCAGTGGTGGGAGGTAGCAGTTTTGGTGGTGGTGGTGGTGGTCAATGCAGTATGTCTAGTAGTGCAAGTGGTACATCAATCCCTGTTCGTAAATCTGGGAAAATAACTTCATTTGTGGATTTTTCATCACCTGTGCAATTGTCTTTATCACACATCCACACTCCACCCCACCATCATGAGCAAGAACCATTTGTCATCACACCCCATGTAAAACATTTAAGTCAGCCCACGCCATAAAGTGTTTTTGCCCATAAGCTGAAGTACCCACCCAATCATATATCGTCATGTGAACTTAATGCTGCTGTAGCTGAAATGCTGGCAATTGATCTTTGCCCTCTCCTTTGTTCAGAATTCTGGGTTCTGGTGGTTTGCAGCACGTGCCTGTCAAAATGGAAAGTCCCATCCAGGACATACTTTTCCACCTGTGCTGTCCCCAAGTTGTACCATACTGTGTCCGGCTGTGTAAGACATGCCCTTCAATATTCCTCCTCTCCATTCATCCGTTTAAGTATGGATATGTGGACAAGTGGCAAAACAGTGGGAGTTCATATTTGTGTATAACTGCCATTAGGTGCAGTTGCTGGGTGTTGTTTGTGCTATTGGTAGTGTGACTAATCGGTGTAGTAAAGTGGAGTGTCGTGGTACCAATCTTCCAGGAATTTGACAGCATGCAATGATTGCTATGCAATGTGACCTGTTCACACACTGGTGAAAATATGCTGCACTTGGTACTGACTGAAACTGACAAGTGGCTGAACCCCTGTCCCTGAGAGCTGAGTTCATAGCAAGTGACAATGGGTCAAATGTGGTTAAATGCATCACAAATGGTGGCTTTGTTTGGGTTCCATGCATGGCCCACTGTTTAAATCTTGTGGTGCAGGGGTTTCAGGAGTACCCTGGTCCATCTTTCGGACGAGACGTTAAACCGAGGTCCCATCTGCCTGGATTGGTGGTAGTTCAGGTGGATGTTAAAGATTCCATAGCACTTACCGAAAAGAGTAGGGAATTTTTATTGATATCACATCATCACAAATCATAATACATTGTACAAAAATAAGAGGAAAGAAAAAACAAACATAAAGGAAGAACAACAGGTATTCACTTTACACATTTGATGCAGTATGTTAAAGACCACACAATAATCACTCCTTAACCCCAAAGAAACCTTCCCCCTCCCCTTATTATCTTTCCCCATACCACTGTGGCAGGGAATTTTGCTAGTTAGCTCTCAAACCTAATTACTTTGAGTGTGTTAAGTCACATGAAAGAATACAATTTTAATCCCAAATAAACAAGTATTTCATTCATACTCTGGTTAAAAGTGATTGTTCAAAAATAATTTTCCAACTACTGAGTAACCAATAAACTATTAGGGCAAACATCAGTAGTACTTTTAAACACGTCTTGTTTTGAAATAGGTTTTAGTCTACCTCCTTACTTGTATTTGATAAATCCAAACAACCCTTTCCATTTCCTTAAAACATAGCTCTTAGGATTAGCCTGCAGATCTTTCTTAAACACTGCCCCCATAGCTTGTTCTACCAGTGTCTTATAGGTAGTATATGACATCAGTCTCTGTTGGAGTGTCCATTGACAGCGAGCCTCCAAAGGTAAAACTTTAAACAGCAAAACAACATATTAAAGTATCATAATCATACATTATCTTGAGGTTGGGACAATGCCCAAGGACCAAAGACTCATAGGTTAAACTGTCTAACCACCTTAGATTCCATTCTGTCTTTAAATATCCCCATAGGGCTTTTGCATAGGAACAGGTAAAAGGAAATGATCCATTGTCTCTTCAATATTTATACAACCATTATATGGACAATTCCTTTCTTCTTGGGCTTTGTGTTTTGCATTGCCTCTTACATTCAGTCTCCCATAAGCTGAAAGCCATAATACCTCCCACATGTGCATTGGAATTCTGTTGTTATTTAATTGTTTAACACCCTCCCTTTAGATCTGGTGGGCAATTTTAAATTCAGGTTGTTCGGATGGATTTGACTCACCATGTGTGAGTACAGTTGTCCTGAGAGTCTGGAGATATCCGCTTTAGTGATCTCCCATTTGCAAAGCTTTTGAGCGCTGGTTTAATGTATTCTGGTATTTTGATATGGTGGGCAATTTGGGGAAGGTTTCCAGTCCAAATTTCCAAATATGCACTACAAGTTTTATAAAACAAATGGTATATCACACCGGTTGGTTCCCTAGCCCAATTTTAAGATTGTGAGACAGGAAAAGGCTATGGAAAAATATTATAGGGTCCACATACCCAGACCCCTTGTTGTTTAGACAAGTATGTAAAACACCTTTATATTGGGTTCAATCTGGATCCCCAAACCATCTGAAAAAGCATGCATATAACCTGGTTTCTAAGATCACTGGGGTGGGAAAATCATGGCTGTATACAACAAAGTGGGTATAATGAACCTTTTAATTATGTGTACCCTTTTTATTTTAGACAACCTCCATGACTTCCATCTCTGGACTTTATTTTCAGCCCCTGAAGAGCCCTTTCCCAATTCTCAAGCGGGAGATTATGTTGTCCAAACGTTATTCCCAAGATTTTTAGTGGCTCTGAGGAGAAATAAATATGGTTTACTGTTACAGGTGCCCTCTGTATTTCCTAAGTACAACCCTTTACATTTATTTAGATTGAGGGTGGCATTAGATACTCTAGAATATTCATGCAGTTGTTTTATTACTGTTGGTAATCCCCAGGTTTGCTATAAACAGGCATATATCGTCCGCACAGGCTAGGATTTTCAGTTCCATTTGGCCTGGGATCCCTCAAATCTTCCCATTCTTGAGTATTGCTCAGAACTTTAATCAGAGGGTCCAGGAAAAGTTGTAAGGAGTGAGCTGAGGGACGCCTGTTGTAACCCTGTATTTATGGTGATACCTTTCATTACCAACCCTCTAATAATAGGTTTCACATGGACTCTAGAATATAGAAGTTGGATTTATGCACAAATTCCTTTGGAATACCGTAATGTAATAAGGTCTGAAAGAGGAAAGGAAGGCATACTCTATCAAAAGCCTTGCTTTGATCTAAAGTAATGATACAACCGGATGTTTGTGCAGCTCCACACATCTCTATTACATCTCTGATAATCATTAAGGCATGTTGAGCTTCCTTTCAGGGATCCCACAAAACTGGGCTGGATGTATTAATAAAGGAGCTATTTGCCTTAGCCTATTGTTAAGAACCTGAGACAATATTTTAAAATCAGCATTCAGGAGAGTTATAGGTCTCCAGTTTGAGATGTCTACCTCGCCCTCCCTTATATACAAAAATTAAAAGACCTGCTGTGAATTGAGGGGGACCACCCTTTGTCAAAAAATACTGAAAACAGTTCTACTAAACACCTTGCCATTATTTTGGAAAATGATCTGTAAAACTCATAAGGCAGTCCGTCAGGTCCGGCGAAGATCCATTTTTAGTTTCACAATTACATCTTCTATTTCCTGTAATTTCAAAGGAGAGGTTAAAAATTCCTGATCCTCCCGGGCCAAGGTTACCTGGCTTTTCTCCAAATAAGAATTAATCAAATTTGTAGAAGGAGGAGGGGAACTCTCATGTGATGCAAAAGCCCACAGATTATTTCATGGATCCCCATCTCATCTTCCACTATGTTTCCTCTATCATCTACTAATTGAAACATATCTAAAGTATCTTTCTTCTTTTTACAGGCTTCAAAGGGTCTCCAATTGGGTTTTTGTGTTCCAAATTGCAATCTGTATTTAAAGTTTTGCCCTGTCATATTGAAATTTCCTCATTTCATCCTGGATCTGTTCAATGTCAGGGCCATAATCTTGTCTAGACATAGCAGACCTTGAAAGCATGTTCTGAAGTTTTGATCTTAGTTTTAAATAGCTAAAAAATTGTTTTGTGCCCTATGCTTGCCATAGTTTTGGAACCATGTTGCTATCTCTTTTTGTGTCCATCCACCATACCCCCAAATCTTCATGAGATCACTCACTGAGGTCCTAGCCCAGATTAATGAAGACATTTTCTTTAACAAAAGGGTCTGTGAGCATTGAAACATTTAATCTCCATCTTTTCTCCCTCCTTATTTTTGGGGGTGGGGAGCTGTTTGAAACGTTATTTGAAAAAAGGTGGTCTGAAAATTCTATAGGGATAGTATGAAAGTTTGGGTCAGGAGATTCCTAGAAACAAAAATATGGTCTATATTTGATGTCAGGTGTCCCTTTGTATGTATATTTGGGCCCTTGGGATTGGTAGTCGCACAATTCTTCAGCTCGCCAATATCAACACATTTTGCAAGGCATTTGAATCTCAGTATGTTTTCACTCTTCCCCTCAGTCCCCTTTGGGTAAGTCACAATTAAAATCCCCAGGATTACATAAGTGGACGTGGCAAGTAAGGTTGAAGTTTGGAAATTAGATCTACTCTATCTGCTTTTGTTTGTGGGCTGTATACATTTATTAATCTATATGGGACCTTATCCCAATATCCATCTAGGATGAACAGCCTCCCTGGAATCAAATCCACCATCTTGGTTATTTGGAAGGAAAAGGTACTAAATATGATACCTATTCCATCGGCCCTGTCTGGCCCAAAGGACCAATAGGATGGCCCCATCTCCATTCGGCCTGGAACAGCCTAAGTTGGTCCGATGTGAGCATCCATGTTTCTTGCAAAAACAGATATCCAGTTTTAGATCTATCAATAGGTGAAACAATGCCATTCTCCTAAGGGAATGTAAGAGGCTATGACAGTTACATGACCCCAGGGATAACTTTAACCATTTAATTTAAGAGTTCAAGGCCCTTTCTTCCTCCTTTTCTTTTTCTTCCCTTTGTACTCAAGCATATCATTTCTTCCCTCCTTCAGCTTGTGTGGGTGTAAGAGCTACATCCATCTGTTCTGTGTCTGATTCTACCTCGGTGGAGCCAAAACCTCAAAGGGATTAGGTTCTGCTAGGCCTGCTTGCTCACTTGTGGGGGTGGGGACGGGTTTGGTTTTGTATTCCTAGTTGTTCTTCTTGAGAGTGGGTTTTTTGGGGGTGGAAGAGGATCACCTGCACATCAGTGGATTGCTTATCTGTGTAGCAAAACCAGCAATAGGTTCCCCACTGGATGGGCTTATCAGGATTGGGACAGAGTGGATGATTCTCCTCATCTATTCTTATCTCTTCAGTCTCGACTTCCTCCTTTCTGCCTGGAATAGGGTCAGGAGCCTTAACTGGGGATTGTGTCCACAGGAGGGGCTTCAGCCTCACCGCTTTTTGGCTGCTTCCTCTTGAGCTTGTTGGATAAGAAGCTCAGGGCTAATGACTATTGCCTTATTTTTGCAGCCCACGGACACTCCGGAAATGTGTAACCTGTGTCCTCACATAACTCACATCTGGTCAGGTTTATGATTGCATACTTAAGTGCCCCACCTCCCACAGTTGTCACAGCAGGGTGATCACATACACTAGAGAGGTGGGTCCCAGCCCCACACTCTGTAGGCATGCTCATGGCTGCCCTGAATAAAAACACACCCTCTATCTCTACCCAGCATGAAGGAGTTTGGTATATGCTATATCACTCTCCAGTTGACTCAATTTAACCTTATATTCCATCCCCCAGTCCAAAAAACATCTCAGAATCCAGTTGTGCTTGATGCACTCAATACTTCACATTTTTGTTGAAGCCAGTATGTAATGTCATCAACGTACCCCTTCGTTCTCAAACATCACTGTCACATATTTAATGAGGGGTTTTGTCCAGGGGTCACCATAAAGGGGGACCACAGAGGTGAAAATTTAACTTGATTGAAGCGTTGCCAGAACAAATCCAGGTGTATGCAGATCTGAAACTAATGTCATAGTTGTCCTCTCCTGAGATGTTTATAAAAGCATAAACATCTTTTGGTGAAAAGTGTAGGAGTCCTTCAGAGCTTTCCCCACATATTGCCGATCTGGCCTGATTTCAGACCCCTTTGAATCTAATCCTAACTGCATTCCTTCTAGGAGCAGCCTCTTTTTTGATTTAGCAAAGAGTTCTGACAATAGTAGGCGCTGGGCAGGGTGGTCAGTTTGTTTTCTTCACCTTCAGGTGCCTCCTCTTCTGAGATCTGGGGTCCCTGCAAAGGTTGTTTATTCTTCCTGTCCTATGTCGGATCCCCGGGTTCCCCGTATGTTTTCTCTAAAGGCTCTTTGTTCAGTATAATCAGTTCAGTTATATTCTGAAGCTGTCCCATATTTTCATCCCCCATATCTTGGGCAGAGTCTGGATTTGTACTCCCTTTCCTCAACAGAGATTTGAGGCAAACCCTGGGACACCATTCTGGGTGTTTGCAGGCCACGGAGGGTCTGACAACCACTGGCCTGAAGGCAATTTTTTCCATCCTGCCTCCTGTAGGGCTTTTCCCGTGACCAACTGCAGAAGGGTTCAAGTCCTGATTACTGTGTAGGGAAAATGCTTGCCAATTGCCTCTGTTGTTGTTGTTGGACAGGATTGCATAGATATATTTTGTCCTTGTGTTCTATAGGCCCTTTATGAGTATTAGGCCCAACTAGATTGCGCTTTGCCAACATAATAGCCTCTCTCCTGTTTTTCCCTTCCTTTGATCCTGGTTTAGCAGATCGTGCTAAGAAAGAAAAATGGTAGCATCAGTCTGTTCAAAGGATTATTTTGGAAAATGACTTCCCAGTTTTTCCTCTGTATTTGGGCCATTTGAATCTCTGAGTTGAACCGGGGACTGTATTACCAGACTTAGGATTGTTTTCCAGTCCTGAAACTACATTAGCATTTCTTTATCTTGTACAGCAGTTTTAAACCTCGCTCCTTTGCTCAGTTTTAGAGCTAGTTTCAATAGGAACTTCTGCCTTAATATCACTGCCTCTACCTCCCATGAGTTATTCAAAACATTCACCTCTTCAGGGTCTAGGCACCGAATCCCTCAGTCTTCCTGCCAGCCCTGTTCACATTTGCATCAGTGGTTGAAATAATAGGTGAAGATTTACCTCATGGAGGTCTGTCGGCTTGCTCCTTCCTCATCCTTTGATGTTGAAGCATCATATTCAGAGCTGTCAGCTGGGCCATACCCATTGTCAATTTCTTCACTGTGATCCAGTAACTTTAATTCAGCTTGTTTTCTTACCATAAAGCTGCATATTTCTCTTGGCTTTCTAATGCCTGCAGAAGTTCTTTACTTTTGCCTTTAATTCCTTCCATTGGAGTTCTCTCACAGTCCTTATTTCCATCAATATTACTCAAGTCCTCGATCGAGAAAACAACTCTTCTTGTTTATTTTGAGCTAATTCTTGGTTTATTTCAGTAAAGTAGCCTCTTGCAATATGAGGTCATGGGGAGGCCATCTGCCCTGCCACATCAGCACTTCCTCCTCCTCCTCGGTCCGGTTCCCAACTGGGATCCTCCATCCCTGCTCACAGGAAGTCAAGCCCCTGCTGGCAGAAGAGTAGGGGAATTTCCAGTGTCCTGGCCAATTTCCCTCATTCACTAAAAGTACCACCAACAGCTTAATCTGGTTCAAGGTCAGTTGGCATTCATCTGTATCCCCTCCCTGGGTCGTGCCTGAAAATAGGCAGGATTTGTCTAGTGCACTTACCCGGTCAACAAAAGCTAAATAAATAAATAAAGGAAATGCTGACAGTTGCATGCCATATCTGTTCTCACTTTGCATGCTCTGCAGAGGTCCGTGACCAAGTTCAGCAGTTGCAGATCTGAAACAGCCTCTCGCAGCACTGCTTGAAGCTGGACATTGTCACCTGGTGGAACTCCACTTATACATGGCAGAGAGTTGTATGAACAATACAAGCCATCTCAGAATATCTTGTCATGCACACTAGCTGTGACAGTTCCAGGGCCTCCATGTCTATGACAACTGAACAGTGGCACCTCATGGACTCTAATAACAATTTTGAGGCCCTTGAACATGCCACACAGGCAGTGAGTGTCGAGTCTGCCTCCATTAGCCAATCAATTCATCTGCTGTGTGTGCTGAGGCAGACATTGGTAAATGTACAGCATAGCCTTGATGTTGCCAGAGACTGTACTAGCAGTGTGTTGCTGAAACATATGCTGACAGTATTTGACCAGAATCATCACATCTTAAGCATTCAGCATAGTGACAACTTTGCAATAGCTACAATGCTAGACCCACGACACAAATGTGGAATTGCCTCACTACTAGAGGGTGGGCCTGGACAGGTAAACATTTAAGTGGGCAACTGTTGCGCTTGGTTCATTTAGCACAGAAGTCATGTGGCAAGGTCAGCAAACCTCTGCAAGATAATCAGGCTGAAGATCAACCTGGAGTAGTATCAAGCATATCCTGTAAGGGAAGGGAACTGTAGTTCCAGGTGGTCTGTCATCAAAACCAGTTAGCGTAACCCACTTTGGGAGGCTTTTCCCAAGTGGAGATTTGTGACATAAATGATTCCGGAGAACAGGATGATGCATCAGCCACTGGACTTAGTGCAGCACAGCAAATGGTTGAGTCATATTTGTCCGAAAACAGGCATCTGTCAATAACTGATGATCCTCTTTACACTGGAGTGGAAGGATCAGTGAATGGCCAGAGCTGACCGTAGTGGCATTGAAGTACCTCACATGCCCACTCTGCAGTGTAAGTGTCGAGAGGATATTCAGCTCAGCAGGTGCAGTAGTTTGGGATCATTGTACAAACCTCTCTCCTGCAAATGTCAGTTTGCTGACATTCATGAAAATGAATGAGAGGCGCATACCAGCTCAGACTGCAACCTCAGTACTCGTATCCGCGCATAGTCATGGTTTTGCTGATGTTACAGAAATGGACTATCCTGGTGCCACTGGCAGCATGAAATAGCCTACCACTGATGTAGATGATGAAACAATGGAGAAAGAATTTCTGAGTGGGCAGAACTCAGACATAGATGACTGCGAGGGCAGCTTTCTTTATGAGGATGATGACGATGAGGTTAATGTTGGCAGGTTTTAAGTTAAGTGGTTAAAAGGCTTTCACATTTGTTGTATGATACATGTTTTCTTTTTTCATAAAGTTAAATCAGTGTCTGACTCAGAGTGACTCAGATTCCATATGTTATATCACATTTGTAACACAGAGCATAATATATCCTGGCCACTGGACCACCACCATTAAGCCACTGTTAGCCACTGCCACCAGGGGAATGACTTTGTGTGACCCCTGGACCATCCACCCCATGAAACTACTGTTAGCCACTGCTGCCATCAGATGCAGGAAGATGTGAGAGAGAATATCATCATGTCTGTGCCCCTGAACTACCACCATAAAACCGTTACTAGTCACTGCCATCAGGAGAATGACTTGTGTGCCCTCTGGACTATCCACCACCATAAAACCACTGTTAACCACTGCCACCACCACATACAGAAGATGATGAGGGAATGTCATCATGTGCCTTTGACCACCACCCACCACCACCATTCTGGTGATGTTTTCTATTACATGTCCTGCCCATGCCAAGGCAGATGGAGTCCGACAGGAGACCACATCCATCAGCCAGAGGCACAAGGCTTCTTACTATCAGTACTTTAAAGAGAGTATGTACTAATGTTTTTCATGCTATTCAATTTCCTTCAGCTGCGTTTTGTTTCCTGTTGCTTTTCTGAGCTGCAGTGGTCAAACACATATAGGTCAACTTATTTTTTTTCACAAGTTAGCAAATGGCTCTCCTTCACTGAAAGTCTGTATAGTACAGCATTACTGTCTGCAGCAACCTATGGATATCCATTTTCCATACTGGTAATATAGCAATTTTATTTAATCTGTTACTTTTTTTATAAGAGTGCAAATCGGACGGATAATTCATAAAGTAGGTGACATGTACGTCACACAATATTTGTCCAACACATTATACACTGTATTGCAATTTGCAGCAGCTACAGCCATGCCAGTGTTGAAAAAGTTTGACTCAGGTCGTGTGACTTGACAAGATGTGGTTTAAAATGTAACTTGAGTTAATACGCAGGGACACTGACACAGTGTATTGGTTACAGCCTGTAACTAAATTTAATTGTGATGTGATGATTTGGTCTTCATGTGGCTTCAGTGGGACAGCTTGCTATCTGCTAATCAGCATATATGATGAGGTGGAACAGCCATGGCTTAAGCATAAAGTGTTATTGCTGCAATCAAGTTTAATAAGTCCTTCATTTCTTTTTTAGGAAACTTCCAGATGCTTTGTGGTGTCATAGTTTCCTTATTCAAATAACTTGTTCAAAATCATAGCCCGGGCTGGCAGACATGCAACAAGTAGTAGGAATCGATGATAACTATGAACATCATTACTGGACTGGAGAAGGATGCAGATAAAATCTGTGAAGAATTAACCAAACTATAAATCATTAATGAGACCTACTTGCAAATGATAACCCCATAAAAAAATGCTTACCTTCATTGGCTTGAGAGTATTCCAATTCAACGCCACAACTTCTCATCAAGCACAGGAATGTCCACACCAACAGTATGTGAGTGACCTGTAACACAAAACAATACAATGACTACATGTATATATATTATATATGTCAACTCCACCAAAAAATAAACATGATATATACATATATATCTTAACTCACCAAGGGTACTATTGATGTACACATAAGGGCACCCTTCCTGTTGTGCTGATTTCAGCACACTTTGGGCACCCAACTGTTTTCAGTGTCATCCTTTGGGATGGTAAACTCAATGTTATCCTTCATACGGTTTGGCAAGACAGTGTGCATCATCACATCATCATCACAGTGAGAACAATACACAGCAGAATTACTTGTAGTATTGCAACAGCAGCAGCATTTCTTGTTATGCTTCAGTTTCACTTCACCAGCACTGAGCAATTTTCTGGACACAAGACAGTTGCATTTGGGGATGCACAATAATTCTGGTGACTGTGATCACTGAACATGACTAAACATGCCATTAATTCTGGGAGACTTTGCAATTTTTGTTACCTCCAATTTCACTTCATCAACACTGGGAATTTTCTGGACACCGACAGTTGCATTTTGGGGATGCACAATAATTCTGGTTACTGTGTGTGAGCACTGCACACATGACTGAGTGCACCATTAATTCTGGGAGACTTTGCAATTCTTGTTACGCTCCAGTTTCACTTCATCAGCACTGGGGAATTTTCTGGACACAAGACAGTTGCATTTTGGGACTAGGAATTCTGGAGAGTCTGGTAATTATTTTGGAGCCTCAGAAATGTTTACTTTCTGTCATGCTATCGTGAAGTGTTTGTCAAAAGCAGGACAGAGCAGTGCAATTATACTGTGCTAAACTGCATGTGTGCAGTCCATGTTCTTTCCTGTTTGTGCAGACACTGCCCAGCTTCTTGCAAACATATATATATATATATATATATATATGCTGACTTGTTGCAGTGTTTAGGTATAAAGAATAAAGATAAGAATATAAAACGATATTTTATTTGTACCATCAACAGCAGCAGACAAAGTGATAAGATATGTTTTCAGAGATCTCGGACCAGTGCACATCTGTCACTCACACAGTGCACAAATGACTTTATGGAGATAATAGCACATATGAGATTCATTCATTCATGCACTGTTTACCAAACAGAGAGGACATCTGTGCTAAGGGAGTTGTTATTTTTGTTTAGAGGTTAAAACAAATCTCTTTGGGGTGCAGGTGAGGAAAGAAGGAGGAGGGTGCCCGAGGAGGGAGTTGATTCCTTGGGGAGTTGGGTTTGCATGGGGTGCAGAGAAGGGTGTTACAATAGGCAGCAGTGACTTGAAATGACACTGGAGTACCAGAGAAACTTGAAAGATGTTTGGGGACCAACTAGGACCAGTTTTCTTTTTATATTAAAATAAGAAGTCAGCCTCCAGCATGAACTGAGTGCAGGTGGGGATGCAGGGAATTGACAGGTTGACTGTGCAATAGTTCAAAAGATTATTGCCCTATCTAGTGAACAATTGAGCAGTTTCAAACTGAACTACTTGTATTGACCAGTTCAGTTTGAAACTGGTCAATAATTCAAAAATTTCGATGTCATGTGACTGACTCTGGATCAATCTGAGACTAGGGGCACAATTCTTAAACAGCCTGGTAGACCGATGCAAACTGCCATTTGCTGCAGCTTGCATTGATGCTGGTGTGCCATGGGTTCTGCACCCAGTTCTGGAACTGGCAGGGTCCTGGCACCAACAAAATACAGATTTGCTGCATCCACAGTCATGTACCAAAGACATACAACATGGGAAAGGATTGCCACAAGCAGCAGCATGGTATGATGCATGGGCAGGACAAGGCACCAGCAAAGTACTTCCCATTAACAGTGGACAACTAAGCTCACAGCCATGCCAGCATTCCAGACTGATTGGGCTCCTTAGACAGGTGCCTAGAATGATATTTACATGATACCGATATCTCAACTATGTGACTGCAGTCCACTGTGGTAGTGCTTTGCTCTTTGTCCATGCATTCCCTTTCACAGCCGTTGTCACGGTGTTAATAGCAGTGACCACTGAATACAGTTCCCAAGCATAAGCAGCACATAGGTACCAACCAGACTTTGTCTCTCCCATGTGTTTTGGCACAAGATCCTTAGATCAGCCCTGGGGTGGTCTAACATTGGGGACGGTCGGCTTTTCTGAATCCTGAGTAGGGAGATACCACAGCCATCTGATGATGCATGCCCTGCCAACCATGCTGCAGCCATGCATTGGCACATAGTCAGCACAAGTCTAAATGGTGCAGGGGATCCCCATACTAGTGCAGGCTGAGTTGCAGAAATGAGAATGATGCAAGGTGCGGTGCAGTGAGCCCCTTGTGTCAACTCTCTGATGCAAGTACTTGTGTCATTCCAGAAACTTTATGAATTGGACCTTAGGAGTTTTTCTTCTGGTTTTATTCATATATACAGTACATATCTATATCTATATCTATATCTATATCTATATCTATATCTATATCTATATCTATATCTATATCTATACTCTATCTGTATCTGCATCTGTCTCTGTCTGTTCATCTGTATCCGTATCCGTATCTGTATCCGTATCGCATCCGTATCCGTATCCGTATCCGTATCTGTGTCTGTATCTATATCTATAGCTATACTCTGTGTCTGTATCTGTATCTATCTATCTGTCTGTCTGTCTATCTATCTATCTATCTATCTATCTATCTATCTATCTATACATACATATATATGCACGCACACACAGATACACACACACACATACACCATGCACATTTATATATATTATTGGGACATGATAAGCACCCTTGTAGTTAGGTTTGAGTAGACTGTTTAGTGTTAAACCCCTAACTTTGCACCTTAATAGCTTTGCCACCATTTGATGAAATTGCATTGAATTTTGCAAGGACAGTCTGGGGGCAAGATCTCTTGATTTTGCAAGTTTCATAACAGTCAGCTGTTCAGATTCTGAGATCTGGATAGTGGAAAAAATTGAAAATCTGAGTTTGCTGGTATTTTTTTCCCTCCCACCTACAGCCTAGATGGTTTGGAATTTTTTCTGAAATTATCAGGGTAGAAGGGACATGCCCTAGAAAGATGCTGTTTTTGGTTTGGTGAACAAATATTAATCCATTCCTGAGTTACAAAGATTGAGTGAATTTTTGGTTCTGGGTATGCTCAATAGAATCTTTCATTTACTTCAATCAATCAGTCAGTCAACATCTTTATTTAACCAGGCAAACACCATTGAGCAAAGCTCATTTTCAAGATGGACCTGGGGGTACTTACCAACATAAAAAGGGTTATGGCATTACCATGATCCAGGGTTACAAAGAGTATGTGGCAATGTGCAATATAAGGAACATATATAAGACTGTCAAATGTCAAGACATCAGGACCTATTTAAATTATACAAATTATACTAAATATACAAAGTATACAAGAACCTGTCAAGATCCATAAGCAGGGCCCCGTGTTTACTGGCAAACTGGACCTACATACTGCAGCAGGACCTCATACTTCCTACCGCAGAACAACTGCTGATTCTGTGGCTATTCTGCGGCAGATATATTGTGGCTAAACAGCATACCTTCAAAGGGATTAAGTCTTAGTTAATCCTTTGACTACCTTCAGTAACCCCTCTGTTACACTGAAAGTGGAACAGCAGGTCATTTAACAGTATGTAGTCTTCTTATCACAAATATTAAACAGCAGTAACTCCAAACCTGGCACTGCCATGGGCATCAGTGTTATCTTTTAATGAATTTTCCTCCCACCCCAAAATTGAAGGCTCATCTGTTCTTCTGAAACTGGTGGTCTTTGCTGTTCTACTAGGTTATAATCAGAGGAGGACATACACATAGCTAAAACTATGCAGAAGGCAAAACCTGCTTGGATTTCTTCTGGTTTATATTTACAGTTAGCAGATATAAAGAGAGAGAGCTCCAACTTGAAGGCCATTTTTATGATTTTGATCAATGTTCTTTAAATTATTATTTTTGTAAACTAGGAATACTCCAACTGCCTTGCAACAGTGTTGAGTGCAGTGTACAAATCTGTGTTTTGGGGGTGGGTGGAATTGTCTTCCATAATAGTGAAGGAGGTGTAACTTGCAGTGTCTGTAGGATTTGTTGACTCCTGATTTTTCTTTTGGGGCACACTAAAAATGCAAGCAAGTCATTCTTATTAAGCTGGAATAACTTTGGATAGCATGTTCTCTTCTCCTTGCAACTCGGGGGTGCTTCAGTCAGTGACCCTCATTTCACTTATGTATAGCAACAATCAAATTCTCCATTCTGATTTTTTCCACACCTGTTTGCTCCAGTTCTAGTACACCCTGGTCTCCAACTCTGTTGCAGCTGGGCAACTTGACCCTCCTTAAGAATTAAGCTTGATGCGCCACTTAGACTCCAGGTTCAGATTTGCCAAGAAATTACTCTCACACTTGCAGGTATAGATCTGAAGCCCACAAATCAAAACTGTGATAGATGTCCACCAGTAGGGACCAAGTCCTCTGCTCAGTTGCTGCCAGCCCAATGTTTCTGCAATCAGCTCTTCCTCTGATACCTGTCACCACACTGAGATCAGTTCTCCCTCAGCAGACACCACTGAATCTTCTCACTTCTTGACTGCAGCTTGCCTTCCAGTTCTTCCTTCCAAATTCCTCTTCCAAGGATTCAGCATGCACCATGAGCAGTCTCATAATGAAAATTAACATGGCTGAGCTACCCACACATACACAGCAGCAAATCACAACTGCCTGGGACCTAATCAAGGTCTTCTACTATTGCATCAGTCGCCCCCCACACACACAATACTGGCTGGGAGGGTTATGTAACAAGAGCCAGCATGAGTCAAGATGCCAAGAAGTCACTAGCTTTTTGGCTTTGTAGTGGACAGCATCAGTTTGCTGCCCCTTCTAATGAGCATGTGTGCCATGGCATATTTAACACATCAATAGTTATGCCCTTGCCTTGTGCAATTGCATAGCATAGCTAGCATTTGTAGCTGAGTGGCTGGTTTTCCTGATTTCTGTGGCAAGCACTGATTTCTGTGGTGAGTCCTGATTTCTGTGGCTACTGCTGCAACTGCAGAATCACAGAAAACATGGAGTCCTGTCCGTAAGTGTTAGATAAGGTGGGAAAATAGGAGGAATATTTCAGTAGGGGAAGGGGTTAGCAGAGTGGAAGCATATCAGGGCAGGAGTACCTAAAAGAAGGCCAATGCTATAGATATGGAGAAATTTGGGGGACTCTAAAGTTTAAGGTAAGGTAAAATTCATGGGAAACAGTTACATGATTCCTTAAAGGAATGATCATAAAGTGATCTGAAAGCTGATAGATTGATGGGGTGAACCAGTTTCAAAGTCTTTTGCAGCTTGTTCCAGAGTAAGGTAGTGCGTAACAGGATGACCTACCAAAGCATGAATTTACCTTATGTACAGTAAGGTAGATGCTACGAGGCACTCCTCAGGGCGTTGCCTACTGTACACAGTGGAAGACAATCTAGGATGTATTGAGGCAGATTCTTAATGATGGCTCTGAGGGTTCAGAGTGCTGCATTTCTCCTTCTTCATAATTGAGTGATGGCCATCCAACTGCAACGTAAAGAGAGCAGTGATGTGTGGAGTAACACAGACCAGTGATAAACCTTATAGCTCTATGATAGAGTGTGTCAAGTTTGAACAGCGCAGAGGCAGAGTCTTGGCTGTAGAGAGTCTGCATAGTCCAGTAAAGGGAGAAAGGTGGTTGGACCAGTCTCTTCCTGGTGTCCCGTGTGAGTAGGTGTTTGATTCTATAGAAGAGGCCAAGCCTGCCTGAGTTTTTATTAGTTCTTCAATATGATGATTAAAGGAAAGTCTGTAGTCTATCCAGACCCCAGGTATTTGAACTTGGTAACATATTGCAGTGGTTCCCTAAAAGTGTGGTGATGTGGGATAAGGAAACCCGGGAGACATGGTTAAGTGCATATACAGAGGGTGAAAAGAGCATCACCTTTGTTTTTTGCATTTAAAAGAAATTTTTGCTTCAATAGCTGTAGTTGTAGTTGATTAAATTCTTGTTGTAGATCTCTACATGCTGCCTCAGGAGTAGATCTGCTAATGTATAGTACTGTATCATCTGCAAAAAGATGCATGTTGGCGGATTTAATACTGGCACTGATTGAGTTAATATATATCACAAACAGCATTGGACCCAATATGGAGCCCTGTGGTACACCCCTCAATAATGGTTTTGCTGTGAGAATTCCCCATCCACTTTTACCTGCTGCTGATGACCTGTAAGATAGTTTGCAAACCATTTCCAAGATAGGGATCCAGACCAACCTTACGAAGGGATACTAGAAGCTGATCATAGTCGACAGTGTAAAATGCCTTGCTTAGACCAGAAATATTGTGCAAACAAAGTTCTTGGTATCCAATTCACACTGCCAGTTATTAGTCACCTTTGCAAGAGCAGAAATGGTGCTGTGATGAGGTCTAAAGCCCGATTGTATTGGGTTAAGTAGATTTGAGGATTCAAGGTAGTTCCTAAGTTGTGCACTCACTATTTTCTCCAGCAATTTGGAAAGTATGGGGAGTAGAGAGGTTAGCCTATAATTATTACGATCCCTAAGGGTCACTGAATTTAAAAGGGAATCACATGGGTAGTTTTCATAAGGGAGGAAGATCACCCTGTGAGAGGGATAGGTTAAATAGATGTGTGATGGGCACAACCAGGATATGGTGACTAAGTTTCAGGAAAATGAGTCTAAGAGGTCAGCACCTGCACTCTTTCTGATATCTAAGTGTAACAGTAGGTCCACTACTTCTTTTAAGGATGTAGGCTGAAGGGAGAACACATTTTTGGTGACTAGAACATGTGGCTCCTGTATGCCAATTTGGGAGTGGAGGTTGTTGGCAGGTGAGGTATCAAAGGCTAACCCTGCAGTAGTGAAGTGGTTGTTGAGAATCTAAGATTGTTGGTTTATCTGAAACTGTGGTAGCTCAATAGTGATTCTTGAGGGTAGGGAGGTAGGGGTGCGTAACCTTGATTTCCTTAAGGGTTTCCAGAATTTGGAAGAGTGCTTATAGGTAGACTCAAGCTCAGTCCAGTAGTAGTTTGCTTTAGCCTCTCTCACCAACTTGGCAGATAGATTCCTAGCCCTCCTGAATGCAATCCAGTCAGCTGGAAGCTTAGTTTTCCTGCTATTTCCAGAGCGAATCTCTATCAAGCAGGGCAGCTTTCAGATCTAGTGTAAACCACCGGCATTATATCTTCTTAGAATGCAAGACCAAGGGTGCATGCTTATCCAATGCCCCAAGCACGATCTCCTGAAGATGTCATATGCAGCATTTACTGATTTTGCAAGGTAGAAGTTTTGCCAACTCAAGGAATCCTGCAGGTCAGAAATGAAACTGTAGGGTCAAAGTTAAACTGACACCTCTTATTAGTAAATTTGGATGTGGATGAAGAATTCAAAGTGGTTCTTACAGGTGATAAAACAGTAGTCACAGACGTCGGAAAAAACACTCCAGTGTGCAGAACAGATAAAGTTTGTTTACTAAAATGAGATCCAACAATGTACTATTATTTGGACTCTTCTTATTAGGGCGTGTTACTTCAGTGATAAGTTGTGATAGACCAAATTCATCACAAATAGATTTAAAAGTTGTAGAGACACTGGAAAACCAGTCTAGATTAAAATCTCTAATGTGATAATCTCTGAGGAAGGGATCCTAATGTGTTTCTTGGGTGGTCTAGTAACAATAATCCCGCTGAAGGAGGCTATAGCATCCTAGTACATACAGTAGAAGGAGACAGAAGAGGTGAGCTCTGTTTTGAGAGTGAGGTTTATTCTTTAGGAATCGAGGTAGAATCGATGACTGAGATGGAACATTTATCTTTAACATAGATGGCAACTCCTCCCCTCTTTCTGCCTATCTATTCTGAACAAATTATAAGATGGGATATTTACCTCATGGTCAGTGGTGCCAGGCCTGAGCCATGACTCTGTTACCAGGACATCAGACCTAGTGTGGCATACCAGGCCTGCATAGAGGCAATCTTCTTCAAAAGGCTGCATGCATTGACATACATGAAGCTCACTCCTTCAATACTGGGTAGGTCAGCAGGAGATGAGATGGGGGGCCAGATATAAGTTTGACATTGCCTGAGGCACAACAATAGAAGCAAGTTTCTTAATAGCTCCTAAGAGTAGCTTGTGTGCTCTAAACCATTTTTGTTTACAGGGATTATTAAGTGTGATTGGAGGTCCCTGAGATGAATACCTAGTGTACCTAGCACTGTGTAAGAAGTATGCTAGTTGTAAATAGCTGGGAGCACCAAGATACTTGGGCAAGTGGGGATTGTGTCATAATCTTGAAGGCCCTTTCTGAAGCAGTTCCAGCCCACCATGGTAAATATAATGCAGGTTCTAAACTGGGTAAATTAAGGGCCCATAAAGTGCAACTCTGGGTGGCCAAGAGCCACTGAGTAATCCAATGTGAATCTTGGACCTAACTCACCACTGGCTGAGTCATGTAGAATGTTATGAATTTCTAGACAGCATACCAGGATGAGGGTCAGACAGAGGAACAAGTAAAGTGTCCTCATTCTAAAGTCTGTGCACAAAGAATCCTAAGGATTTACTAATCCCTAGATCTGTAGCTACAGCAGCTCACGGTCCTATGTCCAGTAGAGCTACAAGGTAGAAACCAATGTTTGTACGTGATTTGCTAGCTCTAGAATTCTTTGTCCAGGAGGTGTGACACAAGCTACAGCAGTTCACAGTCTGACTTCCAGAAAGGTATACAGCGGATAGCTTTGATGGTCTCAACAGAAGAACAGTTTGATGAGTAGCTCTGTGTCCCTTTAATAGATTGTAAGTAAGATTGTTGTCCAATAGGGAACTGATCAAGAAAGGGGCAGGGTCAAAGGGTATATAAGGTGGCCTAGGGAGGAGGTAGCGGGGGCAAAAAGTCCTCTCCAGAGCAGTGCAGTACAAAGGCTTAGGAGGAAAAATCCTCTAAGAATCAAATTAGCAGGGTTCCGATTCAAAAGCATCCTTTTCAGACTACTCTTCCAGCAAGAAGCCAAATGGAGAAAAGGCACAAAAATTCAACTGCCTCTCTTCCTCAACAGCTTACTTGGAGCTCTGGGCACAAAGCCTGTACCTGGCAGGTCTTGGTGGTCACTTGTTGGGGTAGGTAAGCTGCAGTCTGCATGGTGCAGGACCACAGCTTCTCTCTGTGGGGATCGGGTGAGATTCCAACCCAGGCGGGCAATGGAGCCTGCAGAGAAGGGATGCACAAGGTTAAATGACAAAAGGCTGGAGGAGGGCTGGGCAGAAAACAAAAGGTTAGGCTGGCTTTCAGGATGAAGGAGAGAAAGAAGATGCTGGGTAATATTCAACTTTTGGTGGGATCCGAGCAGGGCTTGGACAAGATACCACTTGTCTGATACCAAAGAAGAATATGAGTAAAAATCTTTGTAAGAAAAACTCTTCTTTCATATGGCATCTATCTTGTTTTTTTATTTTTTCCAAATAAATAAATAAATTTGAAAATCCATTAAAATGATGCCATGGAGAAAAATAGTCCTACGAATCTAACTAAATGGGACCTGTTTAGCTAGATTCTGGTGTTTTTTTTAAAGACATGGCAATATGGTTTTCAGACATCCCTAAGCGCCTAGGTGGAAGGCTTTGTGAGGGCTACCAAGTCTTCTTTTCGTGAGCTGAGCTTCCTTCACAAAAGAAGATGTTGGCTCATGAAAGAAGAATCTCAGTTTATGAAAGAAGGAGGATTTTTCACAGTTCTTTTGTGAGCCAAGCTTCTTTGTGAGTCATGAAGAAAGACTGCTTGCTCACAAAGAGAATTTCAGTTCACGAGAAGAGGAAAACTGTTTTTCCCAGTTCTTTCATGAGCCAAACTACTTCTTTCATGAGTCTCATGAAATAAGACTGTTGGCTCATAAAGAGAATTTCAGCTCACAAAAGAGGGTGGAAGTTCTCTTTTGAGGTCATATAAAGAACCATTGTTCTTTTGTGAAATGTCATGAAAGAACTAAGTTTGTGAGTGTGACTTTCTTGAATTGTGAAACCGCGAGCTGGAGTCACGTTACTGACTTCAGTCAGAGCAGTTAGACAATGGGAATAGCAAGGGCTCATAAAAACAACTATAGTTCTTTTACTTTGTCCTTTGTGAGAAAAGCTGGACCTTCCTGAGCATTGAAACTGAAGCTGGAGTCATGCTGTCAGCTTTAGTTGGAGATGTTAGCTACTGATTCTCTGATCTGTCTCTGTCTCTTTGTCTCTCTCACTCCATCTATCTATCTATTCTATCTATCTATCTATCTATCTATCAATCTATATATCTATCTATTTAATATTTCTTAAACGGATCATGGTGGCCACCTCCAGTATCACTTCTTTCTCCCCTCCACTCCAGGTCACCTGCCCCCACCAGTGTTTATTTATTTTATATACAGTATTTTTTTGTATATCTAGTATAATAAGCAGATGGTGTGCACACCCGATACTGCATCTCTTGCCACTCCTCCCCTCAGGTCACCTTCTCCTTACCATAATATACATGGTGGCACTGGGGTGCCCACCCTCTTGAACCGCTGAAGAGCACCCTGCCACTCAGGTACCCAATCCAAAGTGTTGGCTTGGGTCCCCTAAAATAAAGAAAACAGCCCCTCATAGATCTTTTTACATTTTGGTTTAACTTGAAAAGAAAATGGTCTGTTAGCAGTCTGACCCCCAGATCCCCACCCACCCCACCCTGACCACCCAGTCATCACCAACTACCCCACCCACTCACTCACCTGAACATGTCTTATTATGAGATTCACTCTCAACTGAAGACATGTTTTGCTGCTAGAAGCAACAACTGCAAATATGAGAAAATAAAAGTAAGTCGGTTTAATGTATGTCAACGGGTTTGAACTTTTATTCATAACTGTGTTATTTTTGAATACTTTACACCAAATTTTCAACATGGTCCTTTTGGGACCCTCATCATGAGCAAAGGGTGGTGAAATTATTCAAATCCATCACAAAAGCTGATTTCATGGTTGCAGCGAAATTACCATTTGGGTAGCATTTGGAAATTTGTTCATGAGATGGGGTCATATGAAGGCTATACTGAAAATGTAAGGTAAAATTAAAAACTGCAAATTTTTCATTGCACAATTACATCTTTTTATGCTTGTTCCTATAGTAAATGTGGTAATTTTCAGTATTGTGAGCAAAGGTTTCTATATAGCCACTTTTACACCACCTTATGAATTTTGACTGCTGTCATTTTCAGATCCTGGCCAAAACTTGTTTCCAGCACATGTGTTGTGAAATGATGTTTCAGTTGGGATTTGAAAAATGTCACCTATAGTTCATGAGATGGGATCATAAGAAGGCTATGTTGAAAATCTGGTGTAAAAATGTGGTAAAATGAGCAGGTTATAAGAGAACATTAACTTTTTTTGCACTTACACAGTTTGATGGGCTCCACATTTGGCACATGGCTGAAAAGGGCCTTTGTTTCTACATCTTAAGCTGCACAGAATCACGGGGCCTGAGGGCCTTGCACTTCCACAGCCAGATGTACCCCTCACTGACACAGAGTCCAGCGAGGCCCTGCATACCTCCATCTGTAGCCACATAGAAATTCAGGGCCCTGTGCTTCTGCAGCCAGATGGATATTTTTTAATTAAATAAGCTTTATTGAAAATTTAACAAAGACCAACAAACAGACAAAAATACACAGGTAATGTGACACATAAAACACACATTAAACATACATTTAGCAAACAAAATTCTCTCCCCTCCCCACGGTCAGAGAACTCTTCCAAAATATTGGAGAATGTTATTCCATTCCTATAATGTGGTGTAACACAAGTACTATACTGGTCAGCTCCAATATGTTACACTAGTGCAGTGAAAACTATAATTAACCTACTAAGAGCAAAGTATATAAAGCCTCCTATAGTTTGCTAAAAACTTGTGAGGAATGGTGTGTCCTACAACTGTTTCACCATAGATAAAAGCTTATAAAATGTCCTGTACAATTCTACTAAGCAGGAGATCTGGTTGCCCAACCATTGTTGTAAAATGTTCAGTTGTGCAACATCAGTGATCATAATGATGTACCCTTCCTGATCCCCCAGACTGGTTGGGTATCTACCCAATAAGCAAATTTGAGGTGTGAACATGTCTTCCAGACCCAAAGGGGTCTAAACCACATTTGATATTTTCTGAGAGGGGCTTTGCTCACATAAGAGCATACAATATGCAATAGCATCGACCCTTTAGCTTTGCCATGTCTAATACACTGTTTGGAATCCATTCTCCCATTTTATATAATTTTATAGGAGTCAGATAGAGAGTATGTCAAATCTTAAATTGCAAAAGTCTATATTTATCATATTTGAAATAGGTATAGTACAAGTCACATTAAGCAGTTCCCTCAACTCACTGGTGTAGCATTGTTCAATGAGTTTCCTAATCTGTTCAGGTTTAATTCAATGAATTAGTAAACGTTTTGTATTGGTTTGCATCTAGCTGTTATGTGCTATAGCTTTATTTTCAGCTGAGTGCTTATGAGTTTCATTTCAGAAGGCAGACTAAACAACTCTTAAGGAATGCTGGATATTTATAAACAATGCCATGAAATGCAGCTACTGCCATTTCACTAAACAGTTACACGTGAGCTGAATAGGCAGTGAAGGATGGTTGAAAAATAGTTGAAAGCTTCAACAGTTTGAGCTGCCACTCCAGTAGCATCACAAAGAAAAATTCTACACCAGTGAGTTGATGAAACAGTTTAATGTGACTTGTATGTATATATATATATATATATATATATATACACACACACAACAGGAGTAGGGTAAAAATGACAAGATAAAAAGATATCTAAAGTTAGTGACATCAGTAACAGCAAGATATCAAAAATATTAGTTACTGTTTTCACAATGGATATTTTTTAAGTTACTGTCATCACAGTGGAATACTGAACCAATCAGACAGTAAACTTCCACAATGTTGGTGACACTCACAATGCCTAGTGCAGCATTGAAGCCAAGCAGGTAAAATCAAGGAAAAGCAGCAACATTTTTAAACAAACTGCAGATTTAAAAGCTATAACTTTTGTTTACTGTTGTATATATCAAATATATAGTAGCCTGACTCAAAATAGGCAATTTATTATCACTTGTGAGAGTAGGACTTTCATAACTCACTCATGGCTTTGCCATCATGAGTTATGGTCCTGCCCTCACACTTGAAGATAAATTTATTTATTTGCTTTTGGTAACCTGGTAAGTGCACTAGATAGAACTGCCTATTTTCAGGTACGACCGGAGAGTACAAATCAAGGAACAGGTAAAATAAATACATATACAGTGTTGTACAATAGGAGATTCCAAACAGTTATACAGAGGTGCAAGTTACATAGTACATAGAGGAGGTACATATCACACAGTACAATAGGAACAAAACAGACAAAACACACAATTTACTGTTAATAATGTACAAAACATGATAGTGCTGTTGGTAAGTCAGCAAGAAGACAATTCACAGGCAGAGACAGGGAACAAAGTGTGTAGCTGCAGCTGAGGAAGAGTGGGATGGGAGGAATCAAGAGACCACAGGGAAATTTAAGTGCAGGACAATGGTAGATTTACATGACTCATGAAGCTAGGAACATTTGCAAATGTCAAGGGTGGTGAGGTAATTGGAGATGCCTTTCTTGAAAGTGGGTGGGATTTGAAGTGCCTAAGATCAAGTGGAAGAGAGTTCCAAAATTTGGGGCACAGAAGGAGAAGGCAAGTTGACCCATCCTGGTAGAGCATTTTGGGACAGATAACAGAGCTAAAGACATGGAACGGAGGGAATGAGGGCAGTCCATTGGGGTGAGCATAGCAGTGAGTATAGAGGGATAGAAGAACAAATAATGTTGTCAGTCAGAAAACCTAATGAATTAACCTGATGCGAGGAAGGTGACAACTAGTAGAGGTCAGAGTAGAGAGTACAGTGGTGCTTAAGACAAAGAGCAGATAGTGCAAATCTACAGACATTGTTGTAGGCAACGTCCCACATTTGCAAGATGCTTGCCTGTGCCATAGTGAAGACAGGCAGAGCGCAGCAGAGTCCAGGAGGAGAGGCCTTGGTGACAGAGATCCTGGAGGCAGGGTCAGAAACTGACGGACTCGGTAAGCCAGTTCCAGTTTAGCATAGACTGATTGTCAGACAGCTTGGACATGCAGAGAGAAGTTAAGAGATGGATCCAGCATGACCCCTAGGTATTTGAAGGACTGAGTTACTTTCACAAGGAGCCATCAAAACAAGAAACCTGGAGAAATGGAGTTGAGTGACAGATTTCCTTTGTGACCCAAGAGCATAGCCTGGGTCTTGGCAGCATTTAGCACCAGGCAGTGGGATGTAAGCCAAGTTTGGATATGATGAAGATTAGTGGAGATGTGGGAGTTAATTTCATGAATAGAGCTGGAGAAAACATAGAGAACCAAGTCATTGGCATAGAATAAGGAGAGACTGTGAGAGGGCACCAAAGGTAGGTTATTGCCAACAAAGAAAAGAGCAGGGCTCAAGTATGGAACCTTGTGGAATGCCAGACAAAGCAGGGTGGGGTAGAAGAACTTTATTACAGGAGACAGACTGGAAGTGGCTCCATAGATAGCTGACAAACCAGGCAAGAGTGGATTGGGAAGTGCCAATAGAGCCTAGTTGATGCAGGGGCAGGTTGTGGTTAACCAAGTCAGCATGCTGACATGTCAATAAAAAGAGCTCTAGTAAGTCGGGCCTTGGTCCATAGCAGATTTGATGTCGCTGGTGAATTCCACTAGGGCTGTCATGCTGCTGTGGTTTGAGCCTAAAGCCATGCTGAGCAGGAGATTGCAGGTTAAAGTTGGCGAAGTTAGACACCTGGTGATGGATAAGCTTTGCCAGGAGTTTACTGAGAGGTCAGCAGGGCGCAATGGGATAGTGGTAGTTTGTTAGGTTTTGGATCGCCCTTTTTTGAAGACTGGGATAATCCTGGCATTTTCAGGACAGGGCACAAGTACCCAAGCTAATGGAGAGGTTGAACAATCGCATGATGGGGTGGCAAGAAAAGATGCACCTAATTTGAGAATTCTGGGTTTCAGTCCATCAGGGCCTGTGCTGCCATGGGAAGACATCATGTTAAGTGCTCATAGGACATCCAGCCTGTAGACCAGGTGGAGAATCAGGGAAGGATGGGATGGGATGGGAGGTCAGGAGGGAGGCATGGTGAGGAGGGACCGTCAGCATCAAAACTGGGTAGAGGCGGTAAGAGTGAGCTGAAAGCATTAGCTATGGTATTAGGGTTATTACAGGAAACTTTATTTATTACAAAGTCATGGGGGTTTGGGACCTGGAGCATCCCATTATGTGGTTTATTTTGCCCAGTACCTTTCTGGGTTACTAAGGTGGCATGAAGAATACCTCTATCGTAATTACTTTTGGCAGTCCGTAGCTTTCTTATAAGATTACGAAGGGCGATATGCAATGAAGTCAAGAGAGCAGGGAGGAGGTTTCTCCATCTGGTCCAGAGTTTGTCCCATGCTTTCAGCATACGTGAAAGGGCTAGTTAACTATTTGGTGAGCAAGCCCCGTATCCTGCACCTGATGGAAGGAATGTGCTTGGACTGCAAGGAACGCAGAGAGTTGGTAAAGCATTGTACAGCCAAGTCAATATTATTTGTCACAAACACGGGGGACCAGTCGACATGCTGAAGATCCCTTAGAAAAGCTGAGGTGTTGAGGGCAGAGAAGTCAGACATGGAGATGATTTTGGGTGGGTGGGAAGTGGCTGACATCCTGAGACACAGATGACAGCTGAATGGTCACTAATGGAGTAGCATGGTCATGGAAGAGATTCTGTCCGCCTGTTGGTAAGTACCCAGTCAAGGAGGGTGTGACTATTACCATTGCTGGAATGTCATGTAGGCACTGAGGCAAGCTGGGTTAGGTTGGCCTTGCTTATATTAGAGTCAAGGACAGGGAGGTTTGGGTCAAGCCAATTCTGATTGAAGTCACATAGACAAATTACTGCATTGTTTTGGTGGCCTGGGGAAAAGCCAGGAACTCCTTGAGCCCATGTTTGCAGGAAACTAGAGGCATGTAGGTGCAAACAATGTGCAGTTTTTGAGTCACCCAGCAGAAGCAGTGCATGAAGTACCTCACAGTACACAAGCAGGGCATGGTAGTAAGTTTAGGTTTAGATGAGACTTGTAAAATAGTGCCAGACTGCCACCTCTTTTAGATGTGGGCGATCAACCTGGAACAAGCTGTTTCAGGGAGGAACACAGAGAGTTGGGGAGAGAAGGCTTAAGCCAGCATTCAGAAATTGCAAGGAGATCCAGCCTTTGGTGGTGGTCCAAGATGCAAGTTCTGCATGATTAGCCACCAAGCTTCTTATATTAAGGTGGGCAATTTTAGTCCTCTGGACTGGGCGCAGGGGAAGAACTGACCAAATAGTGAGGGAGCCCTGTGGCCATGGGGCCAGGTTAGTTTCCACATCACCTGCCAAAGATAAAGGAGGACAATAATCCAGGTAGCAGCAATCAAAAATGCAAGGACGGTCCTAGCTTTGGTGATGTGTTTAGATGTGCTGTAAGACCTACTCAGGTGGAGAATCAGTTTTGAGCAAGAGTGTTCGATATGGCTATTGAGTCACTTGGGAGCGTAGTAGCTGGAGAAGGTAAAGTCCTTCATGTCTGCAGATAAGCCTGAAGAGCAGCAGTTAGGGGGGAAGTATTCCAGGGCAATGCCACAACAGAGAGGAGTCAGTAGGACTAGCAGATAGAGTGGGGGCTGCATGATCATGTAATAGAATCTGATATTTTCCAGAAGCAGGACTGAGGCAACAAACACAGTAGACTGCAGGTTCTAGGACTGCCACATTGCATGTCTCACCCTTTATCATCAGAGGCCAGTCAGATGGGGCATAGGGTGGAGTAAAGGAGTATTTAATAGACGGAGGAGGTGGGGGTGGGCGAATTTCACCTTGAAGGAGCACAACTCACACAAGGTAAATGCAAGCTGCTCCCTCTGAATAGCAATGAAATTTAAGTTCCACGAATTGGGCTACTGCACCACAAAGGTGCCAAGTTCAAAGTTTCAGTGCACACAGTGCACTCAGAGCTCCTCCATGTCTTTACCTGCAGGCAAATTCTGGCAGTGAGCTCTCCTTGTCTGGGCTGGGCAGGGCTACAGAAGCAAGCCTCAGACCTTGTAAAGGAAAGGAGATAGAGGGGTTAGCCTTTTAAATAGGGAAGGAAAATCAAAGTTTAACAGAAACAAAGAAGAGTAGGGGGCTTGAATGGGGGAGTTGCACTACAGAGCAAGTTCTGAGGGCAGGGAAAGTTCTAGTGGCAGGAGACCAAATTTGGAACTAGGTAGGAAAGCACCAACCATACAATTAAATAATTTGAGAAAATTAATTTGCAGGATTTAGTTTAAAAGCAGATTACAATACAGTCCTGAAAATTTCAGCTTGAAGGAGCACAGCTCACACAAGGTAAATGCAAGCTGCTCCCTCTGAATAGCAATGAAATTTAAGCCCACGAAATTGGGCTACTGTGCCTAAAGGTGCCAGTTCAAAGTTTCAGAGCACACAGTGCACTCAGGGCTCCTCCATGTCTGTACCTGCGGGCAAAATTCCAGCAGCGAGCTGTCCTTGGCTGGGCTGGGGTGAGGAGTGCTGCAGAAGCAAGACCTTAGACCCTGCAGGGCAAATTCAGTGTGAGAGTCAGCCCATTGTATATACATCCCATATGTGTGTGTGTGTGTGTGTATATATATATATATATATATATATATATCTATGCAAAAAACTTCATTAATGCATCAGTTAGGGTTCTTCTACAGCGAATAAAATGAGAAATTTGATTTTAGGGTTCCACCTTGCACGCCTGCCCCCACCAACAGGAATCAGGGTGTGCGTTGGGGTTATTAACTCTCACCCCATCCCATGTGTAAACAAGCTGAGGTGGTGCAGTGTAGGAGAATGGGGTGAGATTTAGGGCCGATGACCTCAATGCACACCCAATGCCTGTTGGTGGGGCGGGCTGGGTGTGGTGTGCAAGGGATGGGAACCCTAAAATTGAATTTCCTCACTTTTGTTGTAGAAGAACCATAACTGATGCATTAACAAAGTTTTCTGCATAGAATTTCCTTACTTTTTAAGAAAGAATAGAAAAATAGAAAGTTACGCAAGTTGGTGGGAGCACGGGTCCACCCACCAACTTGTGAGTGCCGAACCACATTACACACTCAATGACTAAAAGTACATTGACAACAGCAAGACCAGCCACCAGACAAATGTTAATCTAGTAGAGCAATAGAAAACGCTGTCAACAAAACATAAACTGCACCACACAATATTTCTGCAAAAATATATTGTCTGACACATAAACACCGATATTGACATCTGCTGGACATGTCATCAACACCTCAAATTTCAAGTAAAAAGACCAAGCCATGTCCGAGATATAACATGTCAAAATTTGAAATTTTCATTCGCCAAAGTGGCACAGTTCCACACCTGTTGACATTTAACAAACACAACAACTGAAAACTACATCCATGACACTAAGGCTAGGCATTCTATCAATTTCAAGCCACCAGCACAATCCAAAACACTATCCATAACATGTAAAGTGCATCAAGCAATATCTCCACAAAACAAAAACTTTCTCCAACATGAAAAACACCTTAATTCACATCTACAGGACATGCCATAAACACCCTCCAAATTTCAAGTAAAAAGACCAAACCATTTCTGAGATATTCAATCTTAAAGATTGGTAAAATTTCCTATCTATTCCATTATAAAAAATCTGGCCATCTTGTCCTCTCTTGTAATCAAAGATTTGCGATCAAAGAATCTCACAATCAAAGAATTTTCAGGCTCGCGATCAAAGGATTTGCAGGGTCACGACCAAAGAATAAAAACTATTCTAATTTATAAAATTCAAAGAATTGCAGTAAACCACCACCATGGTTCGTCAGAATGAAACCCCCAGAGTAAAACCCACCCTTATTTGTCTTCCTAGGACACCCTTGGCTGAGAAAATAGATTTTTAAATCTGGCCATCTAGTCCCTTGCTCTCGATGCACAATGGTGATCAAAGAACCTCGCGATCAAAGAATTTGCAGGGTCACGACCAAAGAATAAAACTGTTCTAATTTAAAAGAATCAAAGAATTGCGGTAAACCACCACCATGGTTCATCAGAATGAAGCCCCTGAGTAAAACCACCCTTATTGTCTTCCTAGGACACCCTTGGGCTGAGAAAATTGACTTTTTTAATCTGGCCATCTAGTCCCTCACTCGCAATGCATGATCACGATCAAAGAATCTCGTAATCAAAGAATTTGCTGGCTCGCAATCAAAGAAATTCCTTGCTTGCAAACAAAGAGTGAGGAACAAGATGGCCAGATTTAAATGTATTTTCTCAGCTCTGGGGTGCCCTAGAAAGTTAAGTGAGGGAGGGTTTTGCTCAGGGGTGTCATTCTGCCCCATCTGAATAAAAAACAAACATGTTTTAAATATCCCTAGTAGTCTAGTGGTCTCCTCCATTACGAGCGCCAATGCAGAGAGGCGCCTATAATGCACACAGTTGGCAGCTGGCCATGGGGGTGAGAGGTGGGCTGTGCCAGTCGCCAGCTGGGGAAGGTGGAGGGTGCTGGGTGGGCTGGCACGGTTGGGTGGGGGGGGAGGCCACAAGACTACCAGGAAATTGCACATCCTTTTCTATTTTATTATGATGGGGTGGTCCACTAGACTACCGGGGTTATGAACAATAATAATTATTAAATACAGATCGGGGCCACTAGACAACCAGAGATATAAAAAGCAATATTTATCTAATACACATGGGGGTCCACTAGACTACCAGGCAATTACAGATCCTTATATATTTTATTATGATGGAGGGTGCTGTTAGACTACCAGGATATGAACAAAAATTATAATTTATACAAATTGGGAGAGGCCACTAGACTACCAGGGATATAAAAAATCAATATTTAGGAACATTGGAGGGGCCACTACAGATCGTTATCTATTTTATCATGATGGGGCACTAGACTACCAGGGATATTTAAAACATAATTATTTTTATTCAGATGGGGCAGAATGAAGCCCCTGAGCAAAACCACCCTCATTTAACTTTCTAGGTCACCCCTGGGCTGAGAAAAACATTTCTAAATCTGGCCATCTTGTCCCTCGCTCGCGATGCATGATCACGATCAAAGAATCTCGTGATCAAAGAATTTCACAGGCTCGCGATCAAAGATCATTAGCTGGCCGTGAATTAAGATTTTAAAAGTTCATAACTCTATTTTCTGACCAATTTGATGAAACCAAAGGCATGGCTCGATAGATCGGAGCCCCTGAGTAAAACCCAAGTTTTACTACAGAAGTGACCCTGAGCTCAGATATTTGTGTTTTTCCAATTGGAAATTTTAAAACAAGATGAGGACTGCAGAATCAAAGAATTTTAAAATTCTCGGGAAAGTTTCTTGAACCACGAGACTGCAAATTCTATGATTGCCAGGTGGAATAGATGGCCAGAACCCTAACAATACATACAAATGTTCCCATTGACTTATAATGGGAACTCTAAAGTGGCATAACTTTTGAATGCCTTATATATTTTTCACCAAATGGAAAGCAGCATGTTTGGCCACAAAAGCTCTTTTAAATGAGCCATCTTGCAGACCAACATGCCACACAATGGCCGTGCAAGGCCACATCAAAATCCCAAAACTGCCTCCAAAATGGATGACTTTGCATATTTCAGCATTTTTGTATGCAAAGACAATAAGTCCGACTGAAATGCAATTTGGCAAATCAAGAGATCTACCATGCCCCACACGCATACAAAATGTCAGGCAAATCTGTTGAATGGGTCCAAAGTTATTAATGCACAAAACTTTGAGTATAACATAGAAGTGACCGCTGAACCCTAACTACAGTGGCCGACTGTGCCACTATAATATATACATCTATATATATATTAAGGTAGCACGCAGTGCTACCAAGTTAGGTTGAGGAGCCATTTACATGTTAAACCCCAAATTTTGCACCTTAATAACTTTGCAACCATTTGGCGGATTTGCCTGAAGTGAAATACCTGATCAAGACCCATAGGCCTTGGGATCTGCCAAGTTTTGTACTGGTCAGATACATAGCTGTGGAGTTATTGGCATGATCTGCGTGTGCATTTACGCTTTTCTGGAATTCTGCAATTTCGGCCTACAGGTCTCACGGTTTTAAGTGACCGACCCAAAATCTTCAGGAAACATGCGACAGGGGTCCCGATGTGCCTTTCAAAGATTTCGTGAAAAAATATTAAACTGTTCAAAAGTTATGGCAGTCCGAACTTCTGTTTTTTCCCATAGAATAACATTACCGTGTTCTCGCTGGCGCCTTGAGAGCCCGTATCTCAAAACGTGCGTAGATAATGGAGTTTTTGTCAAGAAGTTATAGCCCCCATATGTATAAAACTAGCCAGGAAAGTGATAATACATATGACTTTTAAATTTTTTCTATGTAAATGAGGTTACTGAGATATGAGCAATTTACTATTACAACTACTGATTTTTGTGTTCCGAGAGTCATTATTTTGCATACATTCTTTCTACTCACTGTCTTTCTCTATACAGCTTTTGGGGAAAACCAGTCTGTGTGCTTACATTACTCTTACCATTACGTTTCTGCTTCCAGTTCCGTGACCGTTTCACTTATCCTTCACGTTTACGCCACCATGTGCGTTACCACTTTGCGTTTTCATTTGCGGTTACATTTCCATTGTTTTAACATTTCTGTCTACAGTACTGTTCCTATTTCTGTTTCACTTTGTGTCACCATGCACATTACGATTTCGTTTGTGGGCACAATGTTACAATGCGACAAGACATCACCCCACACTCCTGCCGCTGCATTACATTCACTACTTCTCATTATCATTCTCAAAAGAAGGAAATTAGAGGCAAAAACTCTGTTTAATGCATCAGCTAAGGTTGTTCCTCAGCGACAAAAGCAAGGAAATTCGATGTTAGGGTTGAAACCCCTTTGCACCCTCAGCCCACCCCCAAATGGAATCGGGGTGTGCATTGGGGTCATCGGTCCTAACTGTCAAACAGGAGGTCACCAAAGTTTCATTACTTCATGCTTATACTGTTTATGCCCAGTCTACATGCCTTTCACACTTAAGCTGGACATTAAGTAGAAAGATAAACATGAACAAATCACTTGGTTGTACTTGATTTATTATGTGACCATCTTTGTTGCATAAAACTACTGTGGGTATGCAGACACCACATTACCAATGCGACATGTGAAATACATGGTACAACTTTTATTAATGGCTTATTATCAATCAAACAGCCAATACATTGATAAGTACCATGCCACAGCAGGGGCCATTTGACATCACTGTAGCTCTGCAGAGCCAGACTGAGGAGGCCCAACCACAGTTAACAACCAGAAAGCACCCAGGCAAGCTGTTTGGTACTGATAACTATACATGAGGGTGCCACATGATGCTCCCTGGCAACCCTGTGCCTGCCTTTGAGGGGAAAATGATGCCAAAATATCACACAGGCCAACCCTAAGCTCACCACCACGTGCATCACAGGATGCCGCTGCAGCAGGGTTCTTGTTCTGCACATGGAATGCCACATACAAATTACTCTATAAGTCAAAACAATACACCAAAGTTCACCATGAACAAGCAAAGGCCAGGCAAGATACAGCTGGATGTTACACAGCGGGCCTGAGCCACATCAGGGGTCATTTGACATCACTGTACTGCCACAGAGTCAAACTGAGGGCAGGCCCACCACAGTTACCAACCAGAAAGCACCCAGGCAATCTGTTTGGTGTTGATAACTGTAGATGCAGGCACTGCATAGTGTCCCCTGCAACCCAGTGCCAGCCATTATGGGAAAATGATGCCAAATATCTCACAGATCTACCCTTTGCTCACCACCATTTGCATCACAAGGACACGCTGCTGCATGGTTCTTGTACTGCACATGGAATTCCACAACCAAACTGCTTGAGTCAGGCCCAGGTGATGTATTTCTTTTTATTTTCAAATAGTTCCAATATATTATGCCAACACTTGACATTTAATTTATAGGCAGTCTCATTATAAATAAATCTGCTAAATGTTTTGCCAGATGAATCCAAACCACTGATATTGCCCAACAGGCACTAGTACACCCTAGGCAATGACCAGATTCCAGTACTACACATGGTATCCCTCTCATACCACTGAATGTACTAAGCAATGCCATGAGCAGCCTTTCTGAGGTATGCCCAAGTGCTGTATTTTTTATTTTTAAACAGTTCCAACATATCGTGCCATCACTTGACATCTAATTTAGAAACTTGTTATAAATAAATCAGGAAAATGTTTTGCCAGATGAATCCAAAACAATGATGTTGCTCTACAAGCACTGGTACACCCAGGCAATGACCCAGTTATTGCACATGGTACCCCCATGCCATGAGCAGCCATTCTGAGGTAGGCCCAAGTGCTGTATTCTTTTATTTTTAAACAGTTCCAACAAACTATGCCACCACTTGGTGTCTAGTTTAAAAGCAGTCTCATTCCTACATGGTAACCCCTATAACCCAAATGAACTGACCAATGCCATAAGAAGCATTTTTGAGGTAGGCCCCATTGCCGTAGTTTTTTGATTTCAAACAGTTCCAGTATATTATGCCACCACCCACACTGGATCCCCTAGTTCAGTATACCAATACAATGATGCTCCTTTATAATCTTACATCAAGAAAGGCAACTTTATCATTTTAAAATAACACCCCCATACACACACACATACACACGCACACGCATACATATGCACACACACACACACGCACACACATACACATACCTACCAGCATCACCCCTTCTTTCCAAAAATTACAAGCATCTTCACAAATTGCATTTATTTTTATTTAAAACATTTTAAGAGTGCAACTTTATATTCATTCCACATACACACTTCTAAAATAGAGCCATCATCACATCAACAGGTGAAGTATTCATTCGACAAATACACATTCTTAGAATTTACCAGTAGGAACCCACAGGTGTTGTTTTCCCCCATTTAAACATGATTAAAGTCGTCAGCAGGGGAAGTTCTATTAGCAATATTCTGAAAAAATCTAATTATACAATGAAAACCCACTGGATGGATTGTAAACAAAAACTATAAATCTCAAACAAAACTCTATTTGATTAGACTGGTCACATATATGCACAGCCCATTTTGAAGAGGGCCCCTCACAAACAGCTGGGCCATGAGACAACATACAAATTTTACTTTTCTGCCCCCAAAATGATAGAACACAACTGCTGCACTATTGCCAAATAGTATTTAATATGCCCTGTTTAAACAGTGCCAGCACCAGAGGAAAGTTCAGCTGATATACTTCCCAAACAAAACTTTAAAATATACTATTTAATATGATCCATTTAAACACTAACCACACCAGAAGAAAGTTCAGCTGATATACTTCCCAAACAAAACTTTAAATTATGCTATTTAATATGCCCCATTTACACAGTGCTAGAACTAGAGGGAAGTTTTGCTGATATACTTCCAAACAAAACTTAAAAATATGCTCATTGTGCTGCACAGCCCAGTAGTCCAATCATCCTCTATTTTGAAGAGGGCCCTTCATAAACAGCAGGACCATGAAGTCTTAAGGTGAATACTTTTTCTGTCCCCAAAATGACACAGAATGACTTGCTGCACTTTAACCAGTCACTATTTAATATGCCTTCCAGAATTTTAACTTGCTGTTTTGTAGCAGAATGCTGAAGATCATGTTTTCTAGTGACCGAGACCTCTGAGATCCGTCCAAATTCCTGTGCAGCACACCAGATTTAAAATGACGACGCTTCATTCTACTTGTTTTTAAGAATGGTAAATGGGAGAAGCAGCAGGAAGAGAACAGTTTTACTTAGAGCCAGAGTACCAAAACTGAATGCCTGATGTCACCTGGGTCCCAACTATTTGTACCAATACCAATATCATCATCATCCATGTGGGTAACATGGACACGATAACAAAAGCCACAGCATTTGATGCTGCTGCTCTAGCAGGCTCTATGTACCACTGCATTAAGATTGCAGATTTGTGTGGAGGTAACACATTAAGCAATGTGAACTGACACTGAAAACACCCTCAAAGCATAAAGGCAGAATACATGAAAGAAATTATGCATATATAAGACACCACAGTAATGCACGGATTTAATAAATTACATGTGGTGTCATGTAAATGTAATTACATCTGCTTAAAATCAATAATCACTGGAGGACAGTTACACATCCACTCTGTCCACTAAAAAAGAAAACTTTAGAATTCTGCTTTAAATACAGTAAATGTAATGCTCACAAGATGTAGCACAGCCATGTCACAAATGGCTGCCTTTTTCAAAACTATTTTCATAATTAAAAATGTTGCCACAATAAAATAAAAATACATACACCTTTTTTATGCACACTATCTCTTGACCATATTGGCAACAGTACAGAGCACAAATTCTGTATTTTAATAAATTATAAGTAAAATATAGACCTTATTTTTTAAGTGCACACCAAGTCTCTTGAATATTCTATATATATATATATATATATATATCAGACCATACTTTTGCCATTCTGCAGGTGACCATCAAATTTAGAGTTCCTTTTCCCAATAGGGACAAGACCAGTCTAAGCTCATAGGGTCTTTAATTTGTAGTTTTTGTATAAACATATGCCATGTGTTTGCAGGGCTAATTGCATAAAATGACTTATAATATCCTATTCTCCAATTTCCCAGAGATGTAGGGCCATATACATTCCTATTACAGTACATGTATAGTCTGATGGAAGGAGAATGTTTACGAGGGTATATGATGCCTTTATGAAATATTTGAAAAGAAAGGGCCCTACCATTTTGAAAGAGCTGACTTACAGTCAAATAGGGCGCTCCAGCCAGAAAATACCTGGAATAGGATGTGTATCAATAACAAAATGTGTGTTCCCACAAACCAGCTGAGAGAGAGACTGAAGAAGTTCATGTGTACAAAGATGCTCAACAATTGTTTATGTGCCACAAAAGACCAGTCAATCAGAGTAGACAGTAATAATTTGGGGATTTTAGAGGGGCAATTTAAAGTAGACTTGACAGAGACAATCCTCATTGGCTGCTTCTGTCCTGTTCTATAATCAGCCATTGTAGCACATAGTCTTCTTCCTCCACTGGATGTGGAAAAGAACCTTACCTGAAGTACTAGGTGGCCTGTGAGGTTAAAGACAGATGGATCTGTACATGGAAGTCCCAAAGGGACTTGCAAGAATGAGATACAATTCCATTATCTCAAAAGAAGGAAATTCATTCCTATAACTGCACCAATGAACCAGTTATGTTTCAACTTAAAGTAACAAATGTGAGAGCTAGGGTTTCCAACCTAACTCCCCATCCCCAAGCAGCAAAGGACAAGCCTACAGAGGCAACTACAGACAGCCATCTTTAGGTAAGACAAACAACACAAACTGTTTCAGATTACACATATGCAGTAGCACTGATGTGCTACCTTTATTGTTTTTATCTGCAGCTGCATAACCGCAGGCCCCATAGGGGCTCAGTTATGCAGCCACACCCTGTGTGTATGTATGTCATACAGCATGGTCTACAGACAGAAAGCCCCATGGGTCTTGTGCCTTTGCAGACCAGAGGTACTCATGCATGCTGTACAATGTGCCTCACTAGATAGCATGATCCACTACTGCAATGGTTTTATATATGCAGCTATGTAACTGAAAACCTGCTACCCCTTGAAATATTTCTTGATCCACTGCTGAAACAATGATACCCACATTGCAACAGTACTTCCAACTGAGTTGCCCTTCGAAGCCAGAAGCAGATATGTATGCCTTACACTTGTGGCTGAAGAGGTGAAGGCCCCTCGGGTCTGTGCATCTGCAAACAGAAGTACTGTTGCAAGTTTGATATCGGAGAATCTGCTATACCTTTGAACAATTTCTAGATCCACTGCTGAAACTATGATACCCACATTGCAACTGTACTTCTGCCTGCTTTTTCTGGAGCCAGAAGTCAATGTGTGTGTCTTACACCTGTGACTGAAGAGGAGCAGGTCCCTCGGGCCTGTGCTTCCATAGACAGAAGGACTTTGCAATTGTGGTATCATGGACTGAGCTCCAGCAGCTCCAGCAATTAGAATACTTTGAAGCTGTACACTGTGAAAAGAATTCAGGATGACAGACTCAGTATGACAGATTCAGTTTGTAAAGACTTCCTATTATAAATAAAGTCCAAAAACACTGAAGGCAGCTCAGATCACTGGTGAGTTAGTTTAACAGAACTTACATGTAAAAAGAAAACTCACACATAATACCTGTTCAGTCAGATTTAGAACAGTTTACTACCAGTGCAGGTGCAACACAGCAGGTGAGCCCCTCCGTGAATGTCCTGGTGTTTCACAATAAGCATTTTGTCATAAACTACTCGCCCCATAATGCCACCCTATTTATAACATTCAAATCAAAGGCTCATACACCTGGGGACCAAGAGAATTTAAAACCTAAAGTGATGGAAAAGTTACAAACTGACAATTGCTGAAAAACATTGATGCTAATTATCATAACACCATTGGTCTTATCCTTGTCAGAACCTATATGGGAAACACAAAAGAACAAGCATTTGTCAATGCCGAATGTTGTCTCGCTGGCACTGGCATTGGTAGTGCAGCAGTTAGAGATGCATAATAGGAATGGCAGTGAAGTATTGAACTGATGCCAACCCCACCCCACCCTGCAGAGACTGACAGGCATTGGGGTGTGCCTTTGGTCACAGCTATAACGCCATGCCATTTTACCTCATCCTACTCTGTAGACACTGACAAGTGTCATGGTGTGCTTTGGGGTCTTTGGGCCTTATACTTACCCCCATTCAATAAGAAAATACTCTGAGATGGGTGCAGTATGGAGAATGGGGTGAACTTTAGGGCTGAACACTCCAAGGCACACTTGATGCCTGTCACTGGCTACAGGAGGTGGGGTGGGTGGAATGGCATGAGCATTACAGTGAATGATCCCAAGTCACACCCCTGACACCTGTCAGTCTCTACAGGGTGGGGTGTTACAGTTGAAAATCCTAACATCATAGGCATTTGTTGGTATTTCACTCCAGATTTTCAACATAGGCTTTTTGTGACCCCACCTCATGAAGACAGCACAATCAGTTTGTTAGCTGAAAGGTGGCTTTGCACAGGGCTATGCCATTTGGCAACACAGGGTGAAAACACATTTTGGGCAGGATGTGAAAAATGACAACTGTATTGTTCATGAGGAGGTGTAAAATGGCAACATTGAAAATCTGGAGTGAAAATATGAAAAATTGGTGAAGTCATGAGAATGCATAGAAACTGCGCAACACACATCCATAACCCAATTATTTTGGGATTTTTAGCCTCATTTTCAACATAGGCATTTTGTGACCTCCTTCATGAACAGTGGTGCTGTGATTTTGTTAATCTGTCCCAAAACTTGATTTCCCATACGACCACGCCACAGGTGTGGAAACACATTTTGGGCAGGCTGTGAAAATGACAGCTGCACTTCTCATAAGGAGGAGAAAAAATGCCAGTGTTGAAAATCTGGCATGAAAATATTGCAAATTTGTGAAGTTACAAGGGTGCATGGAAACTGCACAATGCACACTTGTAACACAATCATTTTATGGACTTTTGTCACCAAATTTTCAACATATGCATTTTAGGACCTCTGCTCATGAACAGTGTCATCATAATTTTCTCAAACTGTTCTGAAAACTGATTTTGCACAGCGACCTGCTATTCTGCACTGGACATGGAAACACATTTTGGCCAGGATATGTAAAATGACAGCTGTACTTTTCATAAGGAGGTATGGAAAAATTTCAATTTTGAAAATCTGGAGTGAAAATATTACAAATTCACAAAGTTATAAGTGTGCATGGAAAATGCGATAATGCGCTTGTAAAACAGTAATTTTTAAATTTTTACCAAATTTGCAACATAGGCTTTTGAGAGCCCCTCATGGTTTATAATTATTACATCAGTCCCAAGGCATCTCATGCAGGACCATGAAATCACCTTCTGGGACTGAATAACACCATGACAGTGACTTAATTCATGAGAGGGGTCCAATAACCCATGTTGAAAATTCGGTGCCTAAATTCCCCAAAATGCCCGAGATATGCACCAAAGTTGAAATAAATCCTATTTATGCCATTATACAGCGTACCGGCATTTCTTCTGTTAGTGGTCGGCTTTGAAGAGTGCAGACAAGTTCCCAGTCCACGAAGATCGTCACACCATGCTCCGGAGGTAAGTATGGGGTGAGGGTGTGGAAGCAGGGAAAGTAGAGGGTGTGTGCAGGTTGGGGAGGGTCACCTGACTCAAGAGGGACCATTTTCTGGTTTGCAGGTTGTAAAAAAACATTGTGGGGCCATTTTCATTTTAGGAGCATTTGCATGCTGGGGTGGGCTCCCAGCATGCCACCTGAGTGTTTTTGGGGGGTTCTGTGCCGATGGGATTGAGCACCCCGTCCAGCACACAACAAATGGAGGGACATTATGCCGACAGGAGTGGGCTCTCCATTGGCAAATTAAACTGGGAAGGGGACATGATGCCGAGGGATTGGGTACCCTCAGTACACACTTGAAATTGGGGGTGCATTGTGTTTTGAGAGTGGACTCCCCATTGGCAAATGAAGTGGGTTGGGGCATGCTGACAGGGGACTGGGTGCCCTGAAGTCAACTCTCTGTGTGGCGGCAGTCAGTGCCGCCATGTTTATGAAGGGTTTCACCAGGAAAGGCACGTGGGGCGGATGTGTTTTGGTGCTGCTGCATGATGAACTTGGTTGTCATTGCAGTGCACCTTTCTTAGATATGCTTGCCACATTGTGTATTCCTGGTGTGGTGCCTGCATGCTGGCTTATTGGGGAATGAGGGCGCACCTACTGATGCCACGACCTGCATTAAGCCCAACAGTGACTGTGCCTCCAAATCTGCTGCTAATGCAATATGTTGGCTGTGCTAAGCTCGAACCAACATAAAATGATTCAGTTACATTGTCATTAAGTCACATCTTACTCACAGGCATAGACACTTTCATCAGCATCAACAATATTCACAGGAATAGGACAAGTTCAGTTTTATCATTCAACCATGACACCGTGATAGCTCTAACTTAAAATCCAAACATCCTCCATCCTAGAGAGAACTCTGACCAAATCACCACCCCTAGTGCCAACATAAGTTTTCTACTCCTATTAATTTCCAAATGTGGGCTGAAGGATCTGCTGCCTTAAGAGCATGGGCAGCCATGGCACACTCCATGTTCCTATTAGTGATGGCCCTTGGATGGTCCCCTACCCTATCTTTAAGTTTGCATTTAGTATGGCCAATGTTAAAACTCAAACAAGAACAACTCCCCAAATACAAGATGAGTAGTGTCACAACTGATAAATCTGGTAACAGTAAAAGTTTCATTAGAGGTTGAATGCATAAATGTTTTGGACTGGGTGATAACTTCTGAAAATGTACACTAATACAGTTATAGCAACCTGGAGGGAGGGAGGGAGGGAGGAAGAGAAGGTAACTCAGGTGGTCTTTATGCAGACTTGCTGAAGGTTATGGGTGAACTTATCATCCAAAATGGGTGGATGTTTAAATGCCATATGTGGAAAATGTTCTACCCATTCTTCCAACTTGGGCTCAGTTGAAAGAATGTGAATATTCCTCCTCACAATGTCTTGACCTCCTGGATTGGATACTAAAAGAAGTGACAAAGATACACCTCTTCTGACTAGCACTCTGCATCTGCACAGTGGATGTTATTACTTCCTGTTTGCCATTTTAGCATGATCAAAGGATTTCTGAATATAGGAACCAGAATACCTCCCGCTTTGAAAAGAGTCATTAGATCAGCAGAATATTGTTCAACATCTTAATGTTGATTACAGTCCTGCAAATATGCAAGAACGAACTGGTTGGAATATTATTGACTGTATGATGGGGATGGCATGAGCTAGCATGGAAACTGATATTCTGATCAGTAGGTCCATGCAATACCCTGAGTACTTAGTATTCATTAACATATTTTAAAAACTCATCTTTCCCCACATGATCAAAGCTAGTCACTGGACTACCCTTCACACCCAAGTCATTTCTGCCCTCACCCCTTCCTATCCACCCAACACATTGATAGAAACATAGAAGTTGATGGCAGATAAGGACCTCAAGGCTCATCCAGTCTGCCCATTTCTTTTCTGTCTTATGAATGTGCCATCGGCCTTTGCTCTGTCAATGGCCTATCTATTCATACTCACCTGTACTGATTGTTTTGAAAGCCCCAACACATTTATTGTTTTTAAAAGCCATTCCCTGCCAGGATGCAGCCTTATATTTTTAATGACTTCCAGACTCCCAAATATATTTCTTGAAATTTGGGGCCTCTTTGATCTATGATGCTGAAGGACAGAACTGTTAATACATTGTTTAGGCAGAGCTATGTTTGTTTTCTTGGGTATATACTTGAAATGATATTGTTCCATTTTCAAGTTACATTGTCATGTACATTGTTTTAGATTTAGTAGCATAAAAGTGCTAATCAGACTTTTGTTTGCTATTACTACATAAAGGGTCAGTATTTCAATGTAATAAATAACAATATTATGCCAGGACTCAGCCTTCTGCTTTTAATGACTTCCATACTCCCAAATATAATTCTTGAAATTTGCGGGCCTCCTTGATCTATGATGCTAAAGGACAAAAGTGTTAATGCATTGTTCAGGCAGAGCTATGGGTTTTCTTTGCTATACACTTGAAATTATATGTGTCCATTTTCAAGTTACATTGTCATCTACATTGTTCTAGATTTTGTAACATAAATGTGCTATTCAGACTTTTATTTGCAATTACTAAATAAGGGTTCAGTATTTCAATGTAACAGAATAATCAAATACATTGTTAAACATACAAAGTTTTCATAAATATCAACAGTTTATAAAATTAGTAAAATGGTTAAAATTGAACTAGTTCCTACTGGATCTTTAATTGGTTAATTAATGTTCATAAATGTTCATCAACTGGTTGGTTCATGACAGTTCATAAAGTTCATTATGACTTGATGGTTTGTTGAAATGAATGAAATGTTCATCAGCTTCATGAACACAGTGTTGATGAACTGTTCATGGACAAAGTTCATGAACTGAGATGATGAACACTAACGTTTTGATGGATGTTCATGAGTTATTCATGAACATTCATCAAAGTCCATGAAGTGATGAACTACATCTCACCTAGCCAGAGGTCATACTCAACAGTACAAGGAGTACTAACTAGCTATATGACACGTTATATTTACTGTAGTACCACTCCAAGTTGCTTCTAGATTCTTTTCGCTTCACTGGCAATAGCATGTGGGTGAAAATTATTGTTAAAACAGGGTGTACTGTAAACTAAAAGTTCTGAAAATTCTGATAATGGTCAGATAACTATTCAAACTATTAACGGCTTATCAGAGAACCTTTCAAAATCTCAGACCTCTTTGTCATTCTCCTACCTCTTAGCTCTCTTGGTAAATTCACATTTCTGACTGATGGGGAACATATTGTTGTATATATTATTGAAACTTGCAGTACATACTGTATGATCCCACCTAGACCCTAAAATGAAAAGGAAAGACTAAGCGGTAAAAGAAAACAGTCCCATGATACTGATTCTGAAGACAGAGAGGGCAGAAGATGTAACCATAGCAATTAGTAAACCATATTTTGTGTAGTAATGCACAAGACTTTGTAAGCTGAATTTAAAATTTGAAATGTTCCTTTACTTCAGCAGAGCATCTCTTTGAGACAGGAGAGCTGCTCAAAGGCAGTAAAATTAAGAACAGTTCTCATAACAAAAATTGGACTACACCCAATGTGTTTTCAGATGTGGATCACTTTTATACAACAGCATCCAATCTAATAAATGTCAGCATCTCTTGATGCATTCCAGTATTAATTATCTGTTAAATTTTCTTCCTTGACCTGGGAGAAATGAATTACTGATGTGCTGGAAACAGTTCTGTTTTGTTCTTGAAGAATGTAGACCTCATGCTTGGGAGACTGTTGTCTGGAAAAAATAAACTATTGCACTCTTGTGTCAGTTAGAGGGCAATATCTCAAGAAATCATCCTGCAACCATATTTCTGTCTATCAACACCTTGAGCAAATCAAAGACTGCAAATGTGATATCCAACTGGATAAAGCATGAAATGATATGATGTACTTTTCAGTTCATGAAAGAGTCATATGATCAAGTATTTGCCAACTTTAATTTATTTGAGACCACAGTTGCAATATAAAATGGAATTCAGCTTGATCATATCATGTGGTGTATACACTGTGTCCAATTTATGTGTGTATATGTATGACATGTGGTAGGAGTTTTGAACCCCAGATTAAGCCACAGGTAAAATGGGATTGTCTCTTTACTTCAGCTTTCAATTGAAAGTACAGTAGTGGACACCATATGGCTATCAAACCATTTCAGCTCAAATTCACTGTCCAAAGGAAGATAGAAATTGAATATAAATAGTAAACTAGTAAACATAAATTTCTTGTCATAAAACAACAGTTGGAAATGAAGCCTTCAGAATTACTACAGGTATTTTGAAGGGAATTACATTTTTTTACAAGTAGTGTGGTGTGGTGTGGATATATTTGAAATCTACAGTAAGTGAGAAACAAGTAAGTGCTGTAGCTGGGATTTGAACCCATGCCTGCTCAGAAGAACACAATTCTGTCACACTACCAACTACGCTACCAGTCCAGGACAACTGGAATTCTGGAGCTCCAGAGGCACTGATCCTTTCTCAATGCACACCCAGGAGCCACATATTAGAATTATATTTTATTTTGCCAGGAGTGTGGTTGCATTTATCTGAAATAACATTTGGAAGGAAAAAGAAAGAAGTGCCCCAGTTGGGATGTGAACCTATGCCTCCTCAGAATACTGGTGCACTGCACCTACCACTTGTGCTACCAAGACAACTGGAAAGTGAAGGAAAACAAAGGCACTCACCTCTATTAATGCACCTGAGCTGCTGAAATTAGAATTCAAAGACTACACTGCAATTCAGTGGATGGGAGTAACCATACCCCCATACCCCTAAGCTATTTAAGTCATCTTTCCAGCCTCACTCAGAAGCACTGTTTCTTTGCTGCACCAGAGGCTCTAATAGGGCTCTGCTCCCCCTTTTCTTTCAGTGTTTGTCTCCCACTTTCTCTTTGTGATTTTGGCCGTTCTGCTTGGTTTGTGCCTTTCTGCCTTTCTAGCTGCAGTATTTTGCTTTCTACCTTCCTGGCTGCAGTTTGTGCTTCTCTCAGTCACCTCCTCCTGCTGCACTCTTGTTCTCCTGTACCTTGTGTTTCTTTCTGTTTTGGATCTTTTGGGTCCTCTAGTTTTCCCAGCATCCTGCCTTCTTCATTTTCTCTTGACTTGTGCTATTCAGGCTCCGATTTTGCTGTTTCTTCCATACCTTTCACAATATCTCAGTTCAACTGCAGTCCTTAAATGTTTACACCTGGCTCCTAGCCAGGCAGCCACTCCTTTTGGGTTCTGCTGCTGTTCACTTCAGCAGCTACTGTTCTAGTTTTCAGTTCCCATATGCTTCTGCTTCCTCTAGGAGTTTCATTTACTGTTTCTATTCAACCTGTCTGATTTTCAGTGCATCAGCAACTAACACTAACCTCCTTTTGGAACTGGTTGGCATGCATTTATTATTCAGTCCAAGCTCTTATCATTCAGTCTCGCTCAATATCCTAGTCATCATTCAATGTCTTAATCAGCTGTTCAGCCTTACCTATGTTTTGTTTCTTTCATGCACACATGGCCATCAGGCTTCACCATCAGCCTCACACTACTCATATATTCAGATGCATGCCAGCCACAACCATAGCATGGCTTCCAGAGCCCCTGCCCTTTAAGCTGACAGTTTTGCTTTGTCCCTTGAAGTCCGTGATATTGAAGGTGGGTCCCTCAACTTGGGTGGGGTCCTTCTCTTTCTGCCATTCAGGTAAGAATGTGCTACAATCTGGTGGAAGCTTTAGCTGTACAGATCGACTTGATGGCACCTCCTCCAGTGCAACGAGATGGCACCAGCATAGGGATATCTTCTTTCCTCTTCCATGCCAAGGCTCATCGAACTCATTGTAAATATTTCTCAACTCTGGGCCTATTAATATGAACCTCCAAAACTTTTACTGTTATAGGAACATAATATTAACCTAGACCTTCTGCTGATAAAACAGTGCAATGTTTACTGAGCTGAATGTTTTTGACCTGTAATATTTAAGTGATGCTTGTATATTTGCTTGTTTTTCTTTCCTACTGCGTGGATCCTTTGCAAGGAATCTATGACTCAAAGGTTGTAATTCTGATACTTTCAATAAAAAAATAAAACCTCTTGATGTAGCATTTCAGACTTCAGCTGCTTGAGGATAGGGCCTTTAAATCCAGCCTCTAAGTCCAGGGGGCTTCTTTAGCTGTGCAGACCACGTTGACAGCACCTTTGAAAGCTATTCCCCCATAGTTGACTAAGGCTTAGCTGGTCTCCACCTCCTTCCCTTCCTCTGCTCCTCAAGGTTGAAGATCATACAACTCAAGTCCAGGCCCTCAAGGGCTCAACTCAGTATGCCTTACCCTCAGGGTTTGGCTTTTTCAGGTCTCTCCTTGTGGAGGACAGGCAAGTGTCTTTCAGCAGTTGTCGCTCTCCTCCTCCTGCCTTTGGGGCATCCTTCACAGGGAACCTCCTTTAGCTGCAGAGATCAGCTCATGATACCCAAGCTCTCCCATTAGGATAGAATGAGAGCCCTTAGTTTAAAAAAGTCTTCACACTGAATTGGGTTTCTAAATTGCAGTAGCTGAGCCATCACTAAGTTACCCTAAGCCTGGAAGGAAGCCAGACATAGCCTTGATCCCCAGGGTTTCCCACCATAGGATTTTTCCTCTCCTCTGTGCTGAAGGTAATAAAAGTTAGGTAATCTCTGCAACAGGTGGTCCATTATGTATTACATTTATATTACTATAATGTTTACCCAGGTAGGTTTTGCTGTGAGTTGGGGTTGAATGGTGGCACACCTTCTATTTTGTTAATCTCTCCAACTTAATGAATTCATGCCTTTTCTGCTGTCAGTTCCGATATCTGTCAGTTATTGCTCAAGTCAGTCTCTGTCTGTTTCTAGTCATCACTAGTTGCTATCTATCTGTCTGTCTCTCTGTCTACCTATCCTCACTCAGGCTCTGTGGTCACTACTTGCTGCTCAGTACTTTTGAGGTTCCTTCCTAAGGTACCTGTAGCCTAAAGGAATTATCCTTCCATGGCACCTGTAGGGAGGAACCCTCCTCAGAGGGTTCCTTTGCCTCATGGTAACCCACCAGAGGAGTAGTTTCCTATGGAACAGAGAGTGTGAACGGCAAAGTATTCACCTGTGACAATCAATGACACATTTATTCAAATACCTTCAGACTATCAACAAATTTGCACAAGCATATCTACTCACTAAGTTGCATAAACCCATTGACTTCAAAGGCAATGCCTGTAAATTCAATGGATTGTAGCAACCAGCCACACCCCTACCTGAACTAATTACATCAGCTGCCTCCAGCCTCACTCAGAAGTACTGTTTCTTTGCCCCATCATACTCTCCCTCTCCTCCAGTGGCATGCCTCTCTCCTCAGAGCTCCTTCCTAAGGTACCTTTAGCCTAAAGGAATTATGCTCCTGCAGCACCTCTAGGGTGAAACCTTCCTCAAGAGGGTTCAGTTGCCTTCACGGCCCCAACTGGGTGGTAGTTCCCATGAAAGAAAGAGTGTGAACAACCAAAGTATTCACCTATGACAATCAACAACACATTCACTCAAATACCTTCAGACTTTCAACAAAGTTGCACAAGCATAACTCCTCACTAAATTGCATAAATCCATTGAATTGCATTTTGATTTACAAGGAGTGTTGTGTGGTGTGCATATAATTCAAAATAAAATGTGCAGACATTTGAGAAAATCAAATAATGCAAAATCAATACGGAATAGGAATAATTGTCAGCCAACAGCATGTATTATAATACACTACTCTGATATAAAATATTTTACTGATATGTGCAAACAGTAAGGTCCATGATTTAAAATGTTTTTGCTGTCAACACCAACATAAAGTGTACTTAGTAAAGTACAGTACAATGCAGTGTACAGAACATGGCAGTACAGTGCAGTAGTTGTTGCACTTATAAAATCTGCCACAACCACATACTTGCTGTGTTCCCAGGTGAATGGCTAGTCTGGGAGGTTACCAGGGAGCTCCGGGTGAATGACCACTAAATTTCCTGAAAGCACATTCTCTGCATGCTCTGACTCAGTGTTACACACTTTGTTGCCATTCAGGCAAGAAGAAGTAGCTTCTGACTTTTCCATCATTCTTGATTCCATGGTGTCCAACATGTCTGTCATTGTGGAGGGTACAGGATGAGGGAACCAACGAAGAAGAATACAGTTTGTTCAAGGCACCTGCTGGTGAACAGGGCAGAAACTGCAAATTAGTAATCATCACGGGATATGTGCAACTCATTCCAGATGCCTCTGAAGCGACAACACATTTTTTCCAGATCCTATAATTTGACTTACAACTGCAACTTGTTTTCCAAGTCTTCAAGACAAGTGGCAAATTGTTTTGCCTTCATCTTGGCACCTGCCAATGTCAAAAGTTGCATCCTTGGTCACCTCTGGCACTGTGACTAGCATGATGACTGTGAGGGGCTGCTAAGCATTGATTAGCAGTCAATGAGTCCTGTGAGAGTTTGAATCAGCATTTATATATATATATCTTGACTCTTTGGTGTACAGTTTCATAATTCTATTAACCAAACTGTTCTAACCACTAGGCCAACTTCATGTCTGGCTGCTAGAAATTGTGGAGCCAGCAAAGGAGCCATGCCCATAGTCCATACAAAGAGTACATTTCTTTCCCAATAGATAATGTTGGAAGTATTTCATGAAGACCACCATGGCCAGGAGCACCTTTCAAGTGCTGGCATACAAGGCCTGATTGGAATAAACAATGACTTGTTGTTCTCTCTGTCAATCTGAGATAGTATCACTCCAATACCTTGGTCACTGGTATTGGTATGCAGAATAAAAGTCTTTACAGTTCAGATAAGCAAGAATAGACTCTGCAGTTAGACATTTCTTCAGTTTATCCAAACCTTTCCGGCAGGCTTCAGACCAGAAAAACTTTGCCCATTTGTTCAACAACCAGTGCATGGGCTCTGCAGTGTTTGAGAACTATGGATGAATATGTGGCAATAGGAGGCCAGAACAAAAAAACAAAAAACATTGTATCTCTGTTACTGTTACAGAATGGGCCAGCTTCTCAGACTGTCCACCTTCTCAACGTCTGTGGCAGTCACCTCAATGCTGATGACATGTCTTAGGAATCTGACAAGGGTCTTCAGAAAGTTGCATTTTGATGGCTAGACCTTCAGGTGGGCCACTTCTAGGCAAAGGAAGACTTCATCTAACTGGTGGGATGTTTATCCACAGTTCTGCTGAACACTATGGTGCCCCAAGATATAAAAGGCAGGTAGTCCACTGGAGATCCACCAGGACCAGATCCATTAGATGCTGGGACATTCCCAGTGCATTACAGTGTCCAAAAGGCATCACACTAAACTGATACAGTCCAGCCTTGGTGAAGAAAGCTGTTTTAGGCTTGTAATCCGTGCCCTCCTACCTACTAATAGTCACTGGTTAAGTCAAGAATGCTGAACCACTGTGCATTATATAGAGTGCCTGGATCATCATTGATCCATGGTAATGGGTAGCCATCCTTCCCTCTCAGTAACTTCATTTACTCTGCAGTAATCCACACGAATATCACTTCACTACCCTTCTTGTGGGCGGAACAACAGGAATTGCCCATGAACTGGTGGAGGCTGGATCACTCTGCACTTCTTAATGTAATCAAGGTGCTGCTGGAATTCATCTTGCAGGTGCATGTGGACCCTCCTCAGGTCCAACGTCCAAGGTCTTATATTTCCAGTGTCAAAATCATGGTATGTCAAGTCTATCTTGCCCAGATCAAACTCTCCCTGGCTGAACAAGGACAGTGGTCACAATAGAATCTCCCTCACTGCATGCTGTTTACATGGTTGACAGCCATAGGTGGAGAGTCCCATTACTCCCATCAATTCCTCCACAGTCCAAGGGTGGGTGACTGCAGGTGAACCAAGCTCTGGTGGCAGTTTCCTGTCTATCTCCAGGACAGTGTCAACCTCACATGGCTCAAATTCACCCGTGACATGGTTCTTCTCCAGGGTCCTAGCCTCAAACTCTATATTAGGATTCAAAACAGGACCTGTTTATCCCTGCTGGTTACCAAGGTTCATCCCATAAACACTCCAATGCCATGAATTATCTCTGTTGACTTGATAAGCCCTGCCAGCTTCCATGGTCCATTTCAATCCCTGATGATACCTGGTATGGTGATCTTTTCATGGCAGAATGGTCACCTACTGGGCACTGTTAACCTGGACAGCTCCATCTTCCTCTCTCAGCAGTAAGGGCATTTGCCACCTAACTACTTGGCAAATATTGTTCTCTGGTCCAGGATGACTCCAAACTCAGTGATGAAGTCGGTGCAAACCCTAGGCGGTCACTAACCTCAGTGCTGATGAGCAAGTCACATTGTTTTGGAACTCTTTGATCTCAAAGACACTGTTTGCTACATTCAAAGTGCCAGAGTGAGGTTGGAGCACTGGGCTGGGGTTGCTGGTAGCACTGGCCCACATATCTCAATGGACCAGTGAGATCTGTACACCTGAGTCAACTATTGCTTGACAATAAATTAATTCCTCTGATTCTTCATGTGCTATAACCTTTCCCAACAACATTAGAAATTTTTTGGGGGATCAGGAAAGAGTATGTTCCCTACATCAGGGATTAGACCCCAAGCCAAAACATTCAGTTATTGTTCGTCTACAAGGTAAAGAGCACCCTTCCTCATTTCCCATTAAAATCCAAATCATAAAAGGAAACTAAAATATTCCTATCCAAAAAATATTATGGTAAACATGAGTAAATCCAAAAATAAATGTATTTTCCATATCATAAAAAGGAAACTAAAAGTAGTCCCATCCTGGAAGTATTCTGGTGAATAAGATTAAATCCAAAATACATTAATTTATCCAAGTATTAAGTTTATATAACCCATAAATTAAGATCAAAGCTGACAAAAATGCTCTGATGTTCCTCACATACTGTAATAAATTCTTATCTTAAGATATCTAACATCAAATTTAGCTTTTTTTCATAGATTGAGGATTAACATCCTTCATTGTTGAAGGATAACTGTTTTAGTATTGATTAAAGCAATATTTATAAACAAAGTTGCATTTACACTACTCCTAAATTGTGAATGAATTTTCAAGCCCAGTAAGATGATCCCAGTGCCAAATGCAACCTTAGCCCCTACCATTTTCGGTTTTATGAGATTAGTGCTCCTCCCGATGTACAAGTCCTGAATGGGCGACTGCACAAGGAGCACAAACAAAAGCAACAGGGATTATGGGCAAATGGCAGTGGGAGCACCGGTGGCAGGCAGAGGAACTGGACAACTAGGAATGGGTGACAGCGCCCTTGACAATGGGGCATTGACAATGTCAGTGGGCAGTGGAGAATGGGGCGATGGCGAGGACCCAGACCATGACCGTGAAGACACAGCTGGGGACAGGGATGGGCACTCCTGTGGCTATGATAATGTCACCACCTCCAGCCACCACCCAACAGTGGCCACAGCACACTGCACAGCAGCCCAGGTAGGCAGTGCACCCCCTGGCATGCAAGGCATCACAGGCTGACAGCACCATTGGCTCCTCCGTGCCACCCCTACATGGCATACCACACACCTGGCTCCATGGCATGGTGCAGGATGCCGGGTGCTCAGTGGCATATACTCATCCTATGGTGCAGCCTATGGCTGCTGCTTGCCCCTCCGCATTGTGGCCTGACTGCATGGCCTTTGTGGTGCACACTGCCCGCAGCTGTCACTTATCCAGGCCCCATCCACCAGGTGCTTGCCTTCATGATTGTAGTTGCACCGTCAATTGCCCATAGTGGGGCTGCAGCTACAGTCGCTCCTATACTGCTGTTACATCTTCCTGGGTGGTCTCCTTTAGGCATCCGCTCTTCTGTCCTCACCCACCATCCCTCGCCTTTGTGAGGTGTGCTCTTCTTGGCTGCTACCCATTTTCCTACCCCTACTCTTACTCTGTTCCAAAATGGACACAGATAGATACAGGTAAAGAATATAAGGTACAACAGTCCTTTACTGACCAAAAAGGGAGGATAAGCCTCCATGATATTATTATTTAATGTATGCAACCTTGATGGTGTATAATATATTCTATGAGTAAGATAAAATTGGATCTGTCTGAAATGTACACTTTCACTACTTGAGTTTGATAAAGCCATACTCACCTACTTGACCTTTCCTTCACTCTCGCACCATTCCTCAGTCCTGGAAGCTGGCCAAAGTCATTCCACTCCAAAAGGGGTGACCCTCCTCTTCTAGCAACTTTGGTCCCATTTCCCTCCACCCCTCCCACTCAAAACTGCAAGACAAAGTGGTCCACTCTAGACTTCTTGATTTCCTCTCATCCATTAACTTCCTATCACCTTTCCAGTCTGGTTTCTGGAAGCACCACTCCACAATCTTCTTCCTGCTGTCTGTTACTGAAGCTATCTTCTCTGAAATGGATCACAGGCTCATTACCACAGCAATTTTCATTGATCTGGTCAAAGCCTTTCAACTCCGTGTCCCACCCACACCTCCTGCATGAGCTGAGATCTGCTGGCCTCTCTGTTTCCACCTTTGCTCGGTTCTGTTCTTACCTAACTGGCCATCTACAATCAGTACAGGTCAGCTATTCTCTGGTGTGTCCCTTCCTATCCAGTCTGGGGTTCCACATGGCTCCATCCTTGTTCTTCTCTTTTCTCCATCTTCCTCAATGACCTCCCACTGTCTGTGTCAACTCACATATCCACATGTATGAAGATGACACAGTCATCTTCATCTCCGGTCCTTCCACTGCAGCTGTGGAAGACCTGCTCAACAGGACTTCAGCAATGTCCTACACTGATTCCAATCTAACCAACTGAGAGTTAAAACTAAACAAACAATCTCCATGACCTTTGGTACCAGTCAGAAACTGGCCATACTCACTGTCTCCCCTGTTTTCACCACCTGGGATGGCACCCGCTTGGTAGGTTCAGTCCTTTAAGCACTTGAAGGTGTGTCTAGACAGTAAGCTTGACTTCTCAGCCCACATTGATGCCATTCATGTCAAGCTCTGTCCCAAGCTTGGTGCCCTCTATCATTACAAAGACTGCCTATCTCTGCATGTCTGCAGGGGCTGGTTACCAAAATGGTACTCCCTGTCTTTGACTACGTGGATGTGGTCTATGGTTCTGCCTGTCCTCTTCCCTCACCAGACTGGATGCCTTCCTCAGTTTCTTCTGCCATTTGCATTTAACTCTCCACCATCGCACATCATTGCTCACTATTCTCCTCCTATCCATCCTCCCTCTGCCTTCTCACATGAGCACTTCCTTCATCTCCAAATTGTGGTTAAACACCCTTCCCTCTTGCCTCTCTTCACTCCTACCTAACTCCTCCCTGCCTCCTGCTCCCTCCACTCCAGGGACCTCTGCATTTTGGCCACTCCTCACTCATGCTCCTCTGCTGGACAATCTGCATTCTCCTATAGGCTTCCTCACTCCGGAACAAGATTCCTCCTCCTTCTGTTACTCCCTATCCCTGGCTCCTTCAAATGCCAGCTGAAACTTCAACCTCCCTACTTGCTTCCCTACCCTTGTTCTGGTTACCCTTGAAGGCTGTATCTTAATCTGTGTGTGTTATTGTTCGTGGTTCTATGTACTGCTAAGGGTCACTGCACTTTATTTAATTGCACATGCAGATTGTTCTTGATTTATTCTATTATTGTATCACATTGTTCACCTGTCAATTCAGATGTTGTTTTGTTGTTGCCTGCTGTTTTCTCCCTCCACTGGTCATACCTGCAAATGAGCCTTGTCTCAGTGTGCCTTTCCAAGTTATCAAATTTAACATAAATAAAGAAATACATTAAACAACTGTGGATTCCAAAGGAAAAGAGGTCTAATTGTTATGGCATTCTGTTTTTCTAATATAATCTCTTATTTGCAAAGGACAGGTATGGTAAAAAAATTTTAATATTTTGAAATCCATTAATTTTTATTCATATATAGGTCCTCCATAGGACTCAGCCCTTTACAGTTCCATTTTGCACTCATGATGTGATCTAAAGAGGACACAACACAATTATTTTAAATTGGTGAGTAAGGAGCTATTATAATTTTATGACCTAACAATATTTGTTTCTCTTTCTATAATCTTACTGATGTTTTCAAAAGAAAAAAACTCCCTTTGAACTTAAATTGGAATAAATCATCATAGCACAATTGCATATTAAGAAATAGAGTAGTGATCAATTCCAAGGCTATCCAGGGTAAAGCGGCTACAATCAAAGAGAAAACTGAAGAAAATTACTTAAGTTGAGTGGTAACAAATTTCAGACTGATCCCAGCCTGATCTGCTGTGGCATATCATTTCTCCATCTGCATGCATGACTTATACACTGCCATAAAAAATTTAATTTTGTTTTCCAGTGTCTGAATGAATTTTAAGTGATTCTGATCGGAAGGACTTGGAACTAAAACAAATATCTACAGTAGGTAGTTGATTCATGTTTATTATGGTTTGCCCTTCCCATCAGAGTCAAAGGCAGTACTAATCACTTGTCCAGGTAGCCAAAATCTAAAAGATCATCACATCATTTACAAAGATCATTGCTCTGCACTTCATAAGGCCTCTGCTGCTCCTAGTGGTCCATCATACTCATGTTCTGATGAAGGTCTTCTGAGTTTCCCTCAGACTTCTTCAATCAAGTATTCATTCTGGAAAGTTCGTCACATTCAGATTCCATGAAGTCTCTTCCCAGTTCCTCATCTTCAGAGTTGGTCAACAGTCCTCAGAGTTTGCTTGGACATCTACAGCTATGGATCCATTTGCCAGACCTCTTCATCCATACTCCATGGGACTGAACTGCCACCTCACCTTGTCTGCTTTAATGGACTCTAGTACTTCAGTTTCAGCCCAGAAACAGAACTGGGCGATTCATGTATAATGCTAATTCATGGCTGCTGGAATGTATGCACCTATCCTGCTCATTCCAACCATCCCCTTCTGCCAACTGAATTCCATGGTTCTGCTTGTATCAATCACATTAGAGCTGCAATTGTATTGCATGTCTCAGAACTTGCCTTTCTCGTACCTTACTCCAGCTTCCAGCTGCAATACCCTCAGTCAGCCATAAGCTTTCCATTCAGCTCAGCTGCCAACTTGACAGAAACTAGCCACTCCTAAATTTATTGGATCCGTTCAAATTATACCAGGTTTCCTCCACAGGATTATCTTTGAAGAAAGGAAGCAATCTCATATTCCTTCATCTAGTCTCACAATGCTTTCAATCAGAATAATTTCCTGCAGAAATGTTGAGCTCTGTCAACATCAAATTCCCAGAGTAATCAGACAGCATCTTGTTTTGCTTTCAGTCTATGTCACAGTGTGTGTTTCTTGAACATCAGTCTATCCAAGAGAACCTGGTCTGGTATTCATATCTCAGTTCAATAGTCATGGGTCCTCAGAGGTTTCCTCCACTGGGGTGTTTTCCTCTCCTATGTGCCACTGTGTATACTGTCCATGAGTTGAAGGAGGCAGTCTCTTTTTGGGCCTTGTCCCTATCACTGCCAGCTCCTCTACTAAAAGTGGAACAGAGAAAGGACAAAGTCAAGTATATACAAGCACTAATCACTGTTCACCAAATACATAATGGAGAGCTTTCCCATGATTCAATGGGGACTATAACTCCTCCAACAGTTCAGATATAATCCAGCCTCTCCCAGCTATCTACACTCAGAGTGTTTGAGCACCCTCCATTCCCTCTCTTTCTCTGGCACTTGTGTCACCCTTAGTGCTGGCCTTCTAGTCCCTATCACTGCCTGGCTCCTGTACTAAGGGTGGGAATAGAGAAAAGCCAAGTCAATTATACCCAAGCACTAATCACTATTCACCAAACACTGAATCTCAATTGGCCTTATATTCTCAGATTACCACAAACTTTTGCATGATATCAAACAAAAGATTACATGAGTCTTTTATTGTATATCATTCAGGTACTGTATATCAAGACATCATCGAATACATCAAAATTTGGTGTTCCACCCTATTTATACTAATCCTAGAATTAACATATTGTGAAAATGGTTCCAAATATAATGCAAAGAGAATAAGTGAAAAAGAAACCCTGTCAAGTGCCCTTTATATTTTTGACTTTATTTGACACAAGTGAATTTGAACAAACTCTTACCATAGCATTTTGTAAATTGTTCATATCCAGGCCAGCATGTTTGAGCCTAGTCTGACCTTTGACAGGGTGGCCCCCAAAAGTTTCAGTCCACCCTGTGAAAGGCATTTCAGCATCCAGTGCTACCAATACTGCATCTGGCTTTGCTACAGTACTTGCTTCATCAAATTGAGCATATGTCTATATTGCACATTAGTACAGTATTCTTTCCTTAATGATGCCACCTGATATGCACTGATCAAATAAGGGATAACCATATTCAGTCTTCTAGATAATTGTAAGCATGGGCCTTTTCTAGGGACATAAATACATAGCTACATAGATACTGACCACAGATAAGAGCATTTGGCCCACCTAGTCTGCCAAATTGTGCATGTAATTTGCTCTTTAAGCTCCTCTTCAACAGGGTTGTCCTTCCTCCAACTGCTAGGATTCCCTGATGCCTAACCCATGCATTCCTGAATCCTGTAATTGTTTCAGCCCACAACCTCCTCTGGCAGGGCATCCCACTTGTCCTCCACCCTTTCTGTGAAGAAATACTTCCTCACGTTACCCTCCAAATCTCCCTCCCTCCAATTTCATCTCATGATCCCTAGTAACATCTCTTCCTCTGAAAAATAATGTTTTCCTGCACCTTTTTCTTGCCTGTGAGGTACTTGTATGTCTGTATCATATCCTCCTCTCCTCTTCTTCTCCACGGAGGACATATTCAAGTCCTTCAGCCTGTCCTTACAGGACTTGTGATGCAAACCCTGTACTATCTTGGTTTGCCCTCCTCTGAACTGTCTCCACCCTGTCTATGTCGTTATGTAGGTAAGGCCTCCAGAACTGGACATTGTACACCAGGTGTGGCCTCACTAATGTCTTGTACAGTGGAATTATGACCTCCCTTTCATGCTGGTGATGCCCCTGCCTATGTATCCTAGCATTTTATTTGCTTTACCAGCCTTGTCACAAGACTCCCAACCTTTAAGTCATCAGAGATGATAACCCTAGGTTCCTTTCCTGATTGGAGCCATTATATCCTCCCCCAGCTGATATGTTGTTCCAGGGGTTTTGTGCCCCATGTGCATTACTCTGCACTTTTTGTGTTAAATCTCAACTAACACACCTTAACCATTCCTCAAGCTGCTGCAGGTCTCTCTTCATTCTATTCACTCCCTCGCGTGTCCACTCTGTTACAGAGTTTTGTGTCATCAGCAAACAGGAAATTCTTCCCTCTATGTTTTCTGTAATGTCACTGATAAAGATGTTGAAGAGGACCAGACCAAGCACTGATCCCTGTGGCGCCGCTGGTCACCATTCCCTCTGCAGGTGACAGCCATTTACCACCACCCTTTGTGTCCTGCCACCAGGCCAATTCCCCACCCATCACACTACTGTCTTACCCACACGATTTTACCCAGCTTGTTTAAGATCCTCCTATGGGGAACAGTGTCAGAGGCCTTACTGAAGTCCAGATGGGCCACGTCCACTGCCCAACCGATACACCTCCCATTTCACCCAGTCAAAAATTCAATGAGGTTAGTCTGGCACAACCTTCCCCAGTAAAACCATGCTGCCTTGGGTCCTGTAGACCATTGACCACAAGGTGCTCCACTAATCTCTCCTTCAGTAGTGCTTCCATAATCTTCCCACTACTGAGTTGGGGCTGACTGGTATGTAGTTTCTCACTTTCTCTCTGTTCCCGCCTCGTATAAGGGGACTACATCAGTTGTTCTCAGTCTTTGGGCACCTCACCTGTTTCCAGTGATCAACTAAGCAGGGTCACCAATGGTTCAGCCACCACTTCTCTGAGTGGGACAGCAGGGTTCAACTGAGAATTTGTGCCAAACTTCAGTAGCATGGCCAAACCACTGTCTGATCTCTCAAGGAAGAAAATGCCAGAAAGGTGTAATGAACAGATCACTGTGAAACAGTGTTCCACCAGTTGAAGGAAGAGTTGTGTTTGGCAATTGTGCTTATGAGCTCTGCGTATTCTCTGAAATTCCTTGTGTACATGGATGCATCCGATCATGGGCTGGGGCAGTTCTGAGTCAGGTCATGCACATGGGAAGAACACCCGTCATGTACCTGAGGAGGAATCTGGTGCCCATAGAGCAGGCCTATGCCACAGTTGAGAAGAGAGTGTCTGGGAATTGTCTGGGCTCTGCCAAGGTGCAATCATATTTTTATGGAGGGCATTTACCATGGTCACCAACCACAATCTCCTCACATGCTCCACTGGATCAGGGGCAAACCCCTAAATTGTTAAGCTGGAGCCTGGTGTTGCAGTCCTGTCACATGGACATTAGGCAAGGCAAGGCAAAGTTTATTTATATGGCTCCCAATCCTGGAGGTTCTGGGTGCCTTACATAAAAAGCAGGGTGATCAAATAAAAATATGCATCATAAATAAAACAATTCAGATAAACGATAAAGTCTTCAGATATAACAGTTAACATTTAGTGTAGTAGTTTCTTAGGGTTGATCAAATGGGTTCAGCGGGAAAGCCATAGAGCAGGTAGACCTTCAAACCACTCTTAAACATCTCAACCGACATGGCCTCCTAGCAACAGCTGGAAGGGAGTTCCATAGGACTGCTCTGGTGACACTGAAGGCCTGGTTGCTGGAAGTTCTAAGTCTGGTCCTAGAAACTTAAAGAAGGACCCTGGTCAAGGAGTGGAGTGAGCCGGCCAAGGTGGCTGGAGTTAGGTGATCAGCTAGATAGCCAGGGCCAAGCCCATGTAGGGCATTATAATTATGCGTAAACTCACCTTGAAGATAACCTCCACCTAACTGGCAGTCAGTGCAGAACACGCAGCACCAGGGTCACATGGCTGGACCTAGAAAGGCCAGTCAACAACCTGGCAGCTGCATTCTGCAACAACTGCAGCTGGTGAAGAGTACCTCCTTAGGACCCAAAGTAGAGAGCATTACAGTAATCCAGCCTGGATGTCACAAAGGCATGTACCAATATGGGCAGGTCCTTGGGTAGAATTAGGCACTCTTGGTATGTCACAGCATAGCAATTGAAACAGTTTGTCTAGGCGGTAATCAGTGACTCAGTACAGAAGGGAGGCGGTGCTTTAAAGAATTAATAAATTGTTTAAACCAGAGAGAAAACTGGGGCAAAGCAGGTAGAGCAAACCTGCTAAAATAAAAATCATCATTTAGGTTACATACTAACATACTTAAATGCCAGCAGAATAGGCCTAATGGTCTTTCCGTCTCCTCGTTTGGTCAGCCCCCACCTGACAGCTGACCTTGCTGCCCCTCGCCTTCTCTGGCTTCTCCCTTCCCAGTTCCGGATATTCTCGCTGCATTGGATTTGCTTCTAGAACCCTTCCCTGTACCTGTCCCACCCTTCTTGAACCCCTCCACCGTCTCTGCCTCCACCAGCCTCCTGGGCAGTGCATTCCATGGCTCCACCACCCCTCAGTGAGTAGCACCTCCTCCTATCTCCCTCAATCTTCCCCTCCAGCTTCCACCCATGCCCTCTAGTTGCCCCCTCCTCCTTCCTTCAAGCACCCTGACTGCTCCTCCACTATTTACCCCTTCATGTACATGAAGACCTCTATCATGTCCCCGGTCCCTTCTCTCTTCCAATATGTACATATTTAGCTCTTCTAGCCTCTCCCATAGGTCCTGTCCCCAAGCCCCAAATCATTTTGGTTGCCCTCCTCTGGACCCTCTCCAGGAGTTTAATGTCCCTCTTTAAGTGTGGCCTCCAAAACTGCACACGTACTCTAGATGCTGCCTCACCAAGCAGTTATACAGAGGGAGTATCACTTCCTCCTTCTGGAGGTGATTCCCCTAGTGATGCATCCTAGCATCCTGTTGGCCTTGGCTGCTGCCCTCCTGCAAGTCTCCAAGTTGTTCATCTTGACATCCACCACCACCCCCAGGTCCCTCTCAGCCATCGAGACTTGTAGCATTTCCCCCAGGGTGTACACTTGGCCAGTTTCTGGCTCCCAGGTACAGTACCTTGCATTTCCTGCATTGAACCTCAGCTTCCACTTTCTAGACCATCTTCCAGAGCCTCCAGGTCCCCTGTAGGGCCACCCTCCCTCCTCCCCATCCACCACCCCCCCAGTTTTGAGTCATCATAAAGAGACTCATCTCATTCCTGATACCCGTCCTTCGTCAGAGATGTAGGCGTTGAACAGGAGAGGCCAAGGACTGATCCTGTGGGACCCTCTAATAACCCTCCTTGGGGATGAGACTATCCCGCCAACTTCGACCCTCTGGGTCCGGTTCTGGAGCCAATTGCCTATCCATCTGATCATCTGGTTCCCCACCCTCATTTCTCTAGCTTATCCAACAGGCCATCATGAGGAACAGAGTCAAATGCCTTGCTGAAGTCTAGAGAAGAGGACATCCACTGGTCTACCCAGGTCCAAGGCACTGGCTCACCCAGTCATAGAACTCCACAAGGTTTGTCTGACACAATTCCCGGATGAATCCATGCTGCCTATCGTCCAGGCACCCTGACTTTTCCAGGTCCCCACCTAGCCTCTCCTTGACAATGCCGTCCATCACCTTGCCCACCACCGATGTCAGGCTGACAGGCCTGTAGTTCTCTGCCACCTCCCTTGATCCCCCTTGTGGATAGGCACTATATGCGCCACCTTCCAGTCCTGAGGCACTCACCCTGTCCTCAGAGAAATGGTGAAAGCTCTGCCAGGGTTTCGCCAGGACATCCGCAAGTTTCTTCAGCACTCTGGGATGTAATTTATCCGCCCGGTGCTTTCTCCGTGTTAAGGGACCTGAGGGCTTCCCTCACCTCTCTCTGCTGTGATTTCCACTTCTGCTACCTCTTCTCCCTATAGCCTCCCCCAAGACTTTTTTTTTTTTTCAGGGGATAGAGATGTAACAGATGTAACACCTAGATTTTTTTTTGTACAATATATTAGTTATGTGGGAAATGAGATTACAGTTTCTTTTAAATCCGCTGTCCCTGGGAGAACAAGTGAGTGTGGGGGGCAGAAGTCTTTTGATTTAAAAAATGTTGTCTTGGGATGACAGAGTCCCTTTCATAAAAACAACATGCTTTAAATGTAGACAAGGCCAAGGCAGTAAGACATTTTCATCTATGCAGATGGCCAAGATAACAATGCAAGCAGAAGCAAATACACAATCCAGTTTAATCTAATTTTGTAGGAGAGGTGGTCCCCAGAGAACAAATGCATAAACAGGTTATGATATCAGAGAGGCCTGCACAGTGGTGTGGGGATAGTGGGCTAACCAGCCAAAGTTATTTCTGTTGTAGGTTTGTAACGATAATTCAATAATGTCTGGGATTTTGAACTTGCAGTATCACATGTTAGTGTACCATAACGCACCACTTCCCAGTTGGGGTAAGCTACAGTAGTAGCCAAAGACATGGTGCAGGAGAGAGACACACAAAGGAGCTGTAGCCAAAGACATGGTCAGATATTTCCTGAAATTTCCGTGATATTTCTAGAGAACTCTCCTGCTTTCTGCAGTTTCACAGTAGGGGCAGCAGAGAAAACTCTTTAGAAATTTTGCAAAATATCTGGAAATATCTGACCATATCTTGGTCTACTCCTTTAGTCTCTCTCCTGCAACCCACCCCTTGACTAGCTCATTAACTTTGGTGCCTAAACCTCTATTTCTTTTGTCTTGCTAACTCCACCCACTGCTAAACTCTGGCTACCCTCCTGAGCTTCTATTTAAACTAATTTTCTTTCTCTAGCCCCTAAGCTGCTTGCCCTTGAACAGGGCTGCTGTCAGTCCTCATGGTCAGATGACACCTAAGCAGCCATTGACTGAGACCAGGACCCTGGACAAAACTCTCCATAAGGTTTTTGGCCCTCCCACCCTCCCATCCCTCCACTGATTAAATACACTCTTTTCCTCCCACTTACTCAAGCCCTCCCATTGGCTAACTAACACCCTCTTCTATTGGGCTTCCAATCTCTCTCAGGAGCCAGTCATTCCACTCTAACCCTTAGCTCTCCCTTCCATTAAATTGCCAAGCAGCTTGTGTGCTGCTCCACCCCAGAACCGTGGCATGTCCCTACTGCTGGGCTATGTGCCCCTTCTTGTTACTGCATTCATCTGCCTCCCTCCCTTCTTCTCAAACATGTCACCAACCTCCCCAAACCCTCTCCTATCCTCCCAGACCCTGTAGAGCCCCCTACTCCTACTTATCAGTGACCATTTCTCATCTGCCCAAGACTGTGCCATCGGCCTCATGTCCCAGTCCCTTCCTCTTCAATCCCTCACTCTCCTGTTAATTCTTCAATTAATCTGTCCCTGCCCAGCCCTTGGGAATCATCCATGCCTGAAACCTAGGTGATGCTCACTCATTCACTTCTTGGTGCATACAGCTGTTTGCATGCTACCTATCACTCGCTGTCCTGCTCCTTGCAGCAGGTAACATACACCTGAACCCTGGCCCCAATCAACACTTCCCCTTTCTTTCTCAACAAGCCCCCTTCTAACTCATTCACCACTTCAATTCTCCTGGGCCTCTCTCATGTGGCCTGTGTCTCCTGAACCTAAATATAAGAAGATTTGCCCTAAAACTTGATTCCTACAGGTGCTCACTGCCACTATGCTCCAGACATCATCACACTTTCCAAAACATGGCTCAATAAAGCATCTCCGACTCTCGGTCACTATCCCAGTCTACAATCTGGCCCGTTGGGACAGAGCCACAAGAGGTGGAGGTAGCCATCTATGTAAACTCAGACTTGCACTACTCAGTTGTCTTAGCTAAGTTTGAGCCACAAATCTACAAACTTATACTGCTACAGCTGGCTCTCCCTTCTCGCTCCCCCTCGTTGCTGGAATATACTGCTGGCCAGGCACGCCTGCCTCAGCTGTCACTGACCTCCTCATTCAAATATCTGCCCAAACCCCAACAGGGGACTTATATATTATGGGTGACTTTAACCACAACTGGTGGCCCAGCCCTCAATAAAGCACGGACTGAAATTTCTGCACTAAATCTCTCACAAATCATAACTGAGCCCACCCGACTAAACCCCAAATCTGGCAATCACTCACTCCTAGACTGGGTTTTGACCACCCACCCCCCCAGGTCATCCATGCAGGACTACTTCCAGGCTCACTGAGTGACCATCACATTACATATCTAGTCCACAAAATTCACCACCCCAAATCCCCTCAAATTTCTAGTCCAATGCTCATAAAAATCCTCAATCTCACCCCTTGTTAAGCGACCTTGCCCTAGCAAGCTGGGCCCCTCCCTTCTATGAGCTCCATTGATGATGCCTTTCTGCACTTCAAAGATACATTCCTCAATGTCTGGGACACACATGCCCCACTCGTCACTCAAAGTGCGTGGCAACCACCTGCCATGGATCACCCAAGAACTCATAGCATGTCAAATCACCCAGGACAAAGCATGGAGCGCATAAATCTTCACACCTCCCATAACCTCTCCACATCCTGTATGCTCCACAACAAGTGTACCAGAACTACATGACTAGCTAAAGCAGAGTATTTCAACAACTCCCTTCAGTCAAACTTAATAACCCTTCCAAATTCTGGAAGGTCATTCCTCCCTCTTCATACCACCAGCTGCAAATCCTCCTCTGCTCCTAAAGAGACAACTCCCTTCTTTCAGAACCAAGACCAGTCATGACCGAGTTTAACACATACTTCTCCACTTGTGCGGATACTCTTCTTTCATTGCCCACCCTGCACCTCTTGTACCCACAGCTGGTATAAACAAACCTACTGGGCCATGCACCTTCTCCTTCAATGACATCTTGTCAGCAGCTGCCCTAGATGCCCTGCTATCTCTCAACCCATCAAAAGGTAATTCCCTGATGGGCTGGACCCAAACTCCTCAACCTGTCTGCCCCGCCATAGCAACCCCTTGCTAACCTCCTAAACAAATCATTTGCTGCTGCAGCAGTCCCCCAGGCATGGAAGCACCCCATCGTCATTCCCCTCCCAAAGGGGCCCCACCTCACTTCAAACTACCACCCTATCTCTCCTCCCAGCTCTCGCAAAACTACAAGAGCACCTTGTGCTCTCCCAACTTACCTCCTTCCTCGCTGACTCAAATTTCTTCACAGCATACCAGTCTGGGTTCAGGAAAGGTCACTCTACTGCCTCCTCCCTGATAAGGCTCCTGACTTCATCCTACCAGGTATGGATAGTGGTCAGATCACCTCAGCCATCTTCATCAACCTTGTGAAAGCATTCAACACCATCTCACACTCCCTACTGCTGTCATGTCTCTCTGAAGCAGGGCTCTCTGTTGCTGCCACCAGCTGGTTCAGAGCATACCTCTCTGACAAAACACAATCTGTTAGAGTTTCTGATGTCATATCCACCCCCCCCATAACTACGGTGTCCCACAGGTGGTGCTCGGACCCATTCTGTTCTCTATTTTTCTGAATGACCTACCACTCATCTGCTCTACTTCATCAATCCACACTGTATGCAGATGATACCATTCTTTTCTCCTCTGGCACCTCCTGGAAACAGTAGTATCTAACCTCCAAGCTGATTTCAACAAAGTTCAGCACTGGTTCAGCTTTCACTGACTCTCTCTAAATGCTAAAAAGCAGTCACTATGACCTTTGGCACAAGATGACTATCCAGGCTCCCCTCCTTCCTAATTTCCACACCCTGGATGGGCTAAACTCGAGGATGTCACCATACTGATGCTTAGTGGTATGGCTCAACAGACACCTATCTTTCTCGGACCACATCAACTCTATCTCTAAAAACTACAACCCAAGCTCAGTGCCCTGTACAGGAACCATAGTAGCCTCCTGTGAGCTAGTCCAGAAGATGATACTTCCCTCCATCGACTACTGTAATAGTGTCTACAGTACCGCAACAAAGTCCACCTTAGCAAGACTTGACACCCTGTTCAATGCTTTCTGACACTTTGCCCTCGATGCCCCATCTCTCCCATCATTGTGACCTCTACCAATCCCTGGGCCTACCATCCCTAGCAAACTGCCACATGATGCAGTGTGCTAAATTTGTCTCAAAGTACTGGCTAGGTGCCCTTCCAGCTTACCTCTCAACCATACTCTTAGATGCCCCCACCCCCTCACACCCTTAGATCTCAAGACTCCCACCAATTATTAATCCCCAGGTCGAGGACCATAGTTGGACAAGCGGCCTTCTCACACTGTTTCCCCATGTTCTGGAATGATCTCCCCGGCAAATTCACCACTCAGCCTCTGCCCACTCCCTTTCCACCGCATTGTCAAATTACCTCACCGTAAACTGCTCCTGCTCCTAACTCTTTCTAGAGTGACTACCTATCCCCTCCCCATCCAGACTGACCAGCTGCACATAGCTATTGCTACAGAAGCTGGCTTATTGGCCCAACCTATGCACTTACTGTCATGTTTCATGTGTCTAAGATTCAATGTTAGCCTTGCATTATTTGTTGTACTATTTAACCCCGTATTGCTAGCTACAGTGTCATGTATATGTTATTACGCTCCTATCTGTTAACCAAGTTGTTGCCATGAACTCGCCTGTAACTATGGAATGTGGTGCTACTGTACATGTTGTTAAATGTTATTTTGTTCTTACTACAATGTTACATGTTATTTTGTTCCTACTGGATAACCTGCATGTTATCTTTTTCCTCTGTACCCTCCAGGTTGTAATGGTAGATGAGCAGCTTGTTGCTCAGTGTGCCTTCCTGGTGAATCAATTCAATAAATAAATAAACTACTGTATTCTACTTAGAAATTTAATTAGATTTAAGTTAGGTTTTCCTGTGTGATCTCTATCTTTCCAAAAACTGTTTATTTTTATCTCTGTAGAAGTATTGTATTCCCCATATTCTTTAGTGTGTATTATCCTGTAACATGTAAATATTGTGGAGTAAGTCTCCTGTACCTGCTTCAAACCCCGCTAAATGTGCCACTCTATCTCCATGGTCCATACGGTCCTGCTGACCTACCTCCCGCTGCTACGAGCCATACCCTATAACCCATCCAGCCAACACAGTCCTGATATTCAAGGCACTTATGTCTCAACCAGTTATGCCACCTATACCACACTGTTGTTTACTATTATCTGAACCTTGTTTTGTATCCAGACTCTAAAACTTCACTATAAACAACCATGTACTTGTGTACCTTGATTTCACTGGAGTACCATTCTCTCTCCTACCCAAATGTATTCCATTAGTTCTACCTTTTGTCAGTTGAAATACTGACTAGTATTAAAGTATGTTGTTATCAGTCAAGTCTGTTTCTGTATGCATTGATTGTACTGTACCTCCAGCGTCGTGCCTGAAAAATAGTCATTTCCATGGCTAGTGCACCTACCCGTAAACAAAACTAAATAAATAAATTTTATATACATCATGCTTTCTGTGACTGAGACATTTCAGGTATAGATAACTAAGGGAAAATTGGCACGCCTGTGATCCATTTTCAAAGAGACAGGCTAGAAAACTACCATATCAGAGACGCTTAAACTGAAACTGGTTCAAACTACCTTTCTTTCCCTATTGGATTACGCCCAGACTTTCTATATAGTCCGACCTACAGGTACCCTAGCCAAACTCGATGCACTTTATCCAGAGCCATAAGATTTATCACAGGTCTTCCATACTCAACCCACCACTGTGCATTGTGCACGCAGTGGATGGTCATCCTTGCTTACAGACAGCAAAAATGCTGCGGTTTGACATACAAGGCTATCTCAAATAAACTGCCCCAGTATATCTCTGTCTGTTTACCTTTGTGCACTCTGGGAAGTATGCCCTGAGAAGCACCTCATATATCTACCTTTATGTTTACAAAGCAAAATCTTGCATTGACAGAGCAGCCATCAGCTTTGTGCTCCCTCAACTGTGGAACAAGCTGCAAAAACTTTGAAATTAACTCACCCCATCAGCCTAGCTGCTTTTAAATCTCTATATCTACATCATAATAAGGAGTCCTGTGCCTGTCTACCCTAAATAGTGACTCCTATAAGTCTAAGCACACTCTAATTACTACTGTTAAAAGACTGATCACATCTATAATCGACTCTTCCTCTCCCTTTTCTACCCCATATCTGTCCCTTCCACATTCCTTTGACCCTGGTTCCAGCTCTAAATTCTCCATACCATATCACTATATATCTTTTATATTAGGTTTTATTTGTGTTCAGTGCACCTGATATGTATATTTCTTTACTTTTATGAAAAACTGTGTCCTACCCAAAACTAGCTGTATCTTCTGTTCCAGACATATACTACTGTCAATGCTACCTGCTGATACTTTGTATATACTGTATTATTGTTTAACAAGGGCAAAGAAGTTTGTCTCTACATTGCAGCTAACCTCATTTTGGTCTGAAACATTCTGTGCATGTATAATAAATGCTGGCCTATAGAGCTAAGTTATATGAAGCTTATAAAGCTATGGAAAGAGTTGAGCCACAATTGCAATAATAATGTGCCTTCTAACATTGTAATTTTGTAGATGTGAGTAATAGCACATATTTGGCCTATGTGACTGCAAGCAGGAACACAGGATAGTGTCCAAATTCCTTTTAATTAACTTTAGTGCTTGTCCATATGGACAGTCCAGAATGCTTGTTAGCACATTCATAAGCTAAAGCTTATCTCTTCCTCCTGGACTTTGGTGACTGGTAGTAACAGTTGTTGCTAGCACGAGTGGTAATGGAATGTACACTATCTGTATTTGTGCTGACCAAGGGTGAGATCATACACATACCAAGAAGTACCTTATTACTTTATAAGTTGATGTTTGTGCTGTTTTGAATCAATCATAAAGGTTATAAAAATAGACACACTGTTTGTCTCTATATAAGCAAGCCTGCACATTCTGTTATTTTGAAGAATGTACCACTTGTAATTTCTCTCTGTGATTATTATTATAATCATTAAATTCTTCCGCCATCAGTCTCGTCTCTGTTCATCTCCTTTCTAAGTATCTGTAATTGATAATTTACTAACTATAGTTTTTACACGTTACATATTGTATCTCACTTTATTTGTATTATTACTATTTTCTTGTGTGTTGCATCCATGTACTGTATATTGTCCATTGTTCCTTGCTTAGGTCCGCCTCGAAATGAGCTTGCTCAAGGTGATCGCCTGGTTAAATAAAGACTTTGATTGATTGATTGATTGATATCAAAAGCAAAGCATTATCAGATGTGACAAAATGAGTTGGTTGATTGTCCTTTGGGAAAGTGCACTACTGTGTGAGCAGTGGTGCTAGTGGGATTTGAACCTAGAGATACCCAGACTGAGAGTTGAGATGGGTGGTGGAGGCATACCAAGCTAACTAACTATTCAGGCATCTGAGGGGTTGTAAGATCTAGTAGCAAGAGCAGACTGAGTTCTTGAAGAGGACCAGTCTGTGACAATATTTTTGCTTTTTGTAATCTGAATTCAATAATAAAATAGGTCTATCAGATGAAAACAAGTAAGAAGGTCCCCTCTATAAGAATGAAATTATCTGGGCTTCATTGATGGAAGGAGGAAAACAAATAAAACTAAAAATGAATTAAACAATTATGCCAAGTACAATATGGAGCCGAAATCTCAATAAATTTCTTCATAACTAAGATTCAGTTGGCAATCTGTGAGGCTGGGTGATTTATGAGGGACAAATCAAAACAGCCTGGTTAACTTCTCTACAGTTATAGGCAAGTCCAGATATTTCTTTGCCTTTTCATTATTTGTGGCAGTTGAACTAATGGCTCCTTTATATAGCCACATTTGTATTGGAGCAATCTGAGCACTTGTGTTACAGTGGTGCAAAGGCTTCAGTGTAGACACTTATCTGATCATGGTAAGTCAATTGGTACAGCACTCCCAGATCCTGTTCCAAGTTGGGGTGCTGAGTGGAGCAAACACAGAATGAGTGGTTTAAGCAGCCATATGGACTGGCTATGCCACTTGCTCTGACATAACATGACCTGTTGGGGTGATGGTCAGTGCTGTGACTGGCTGGATGTCAGTGCGTGCCACCTCCAACATCACAGGAGAGTTCCACCTCGAGTCACAGCCCCTCACCAGCACATCTTGCATCAATACTAAGAGGGCCATGTGAATTGAAACTGACAGCGATCTACCATGTCAGGAGACCAGCTGAGCAAGAGAGTCTCATAAGCTGAGTGGCACGTGTAAGTCTGGGCAACCTCTTTAATTAAGCTTCAGACAGATCTTGACAGGTGAAAACTGCTCCAACTTTCCTTAGTTGGAAAAATCAAGCTATAAAAATGATTATAGCCCCAAAGTTATTTTAAATGATCTCCCACCTCCTGATTGTAATACCAAATATTTGGTTTGGTCGTATTGACAAAATCTTACGCCAGTTCTTACGGGATGGCAAACAGCCTAGATTTAGTAGAAATAAATTGTCACACACTGGAAAATGGGTGGGTGGAGTCTCCTTGGTTTAAAGGGTATAACTGGGCATACAGAGTTACCCAGTCGATCCGCTGGTCTTGAAACCAACTAATCCTTCTCTATGGGCTCAAATAGAAGCCCAAGCTATTTGAAATCACCCTCCACCTAGGTGTGTCTATATAATTCCTGCAAAAATCTAGAAGCACTTTTTGTACTATCCTATCATAATTGGATACAATTGGGTAAGTGGCTGAAAACAGACCTTTCCCATCACCTTCGCTCCATTGGCTCTACGATGCCGGTTCAACAAGGAAAACATTGACTGGCATCTCAGCTCCAGGCTCCATGTCAACAGCAATTTTCAGTTGGCTTGGGCCGCATCTATCGATATGTGTTTTTTCATCAGGGCATGTCCCCCATGAATCCCCCATGGGGAGCTCTGCCCCTGCACCCCCATACTTTAGGATTCTAACTCCATGTTGGAGTTAGTTCAGGAGGGGTGCAGGTTGGAGGAAGGGTTGCTCGGTCCTAGCGGGCACTTCTACGGCGACATGGCGCTGTTGTTGATAACAATGCATGTTGCCGCTCAGGGGCATACCCACTCCATTCTGGGGAAAAGAAGACATTAAAATGGGGTAAAACATCCAACTGGAGAAATTGAGATCATCTGGCATAAGAAATCTACAAAATATTCTAATTCCAATACTACCATACTTGGTCTTTTCAGCTCTTCAATCACAGTACACCATTCCAAGTTCTGACTTTTGGAAATATTTTCAACTGTGTAGTGCTATTTCTAAACTACTACAATTGTTGCAAACTGCAAATCTTCCATATAACACTCACTTCCTGGGGAAATGGTTGTCAAACACATTGAGCAAAGCAGGAATATCTACTCTGATATCAGGGATAATATTCCTAATCAAACTTCTTCTGCTAGAAATATTGGGAACAAATTCAGGTACAATATATCCGGATGATAAGTTGGCAATCCTGCTGGACCAGCGTATGCTTACCCATCAAAAATTCTAACAGTTGGTTAATACAAAATAAGATTTTGCACAATTGGTATCACATGCCTCGGTATTACATGCTGCCCACCTACTTTCTAACAATCATTGCTGGAGATGCTAGAACCACTTAGAAAATATTTTCCATATAGTATGGCCATGCCCCAAGCTAAAACAATTCTGAAACCAAGAACATTATATTATACAAAAATTTTACAAATCTCTATTATAAAGAGCCTTTTCTCTTTATATTAGGATCCAAATGAGTTGCATACTATCTAAGTCTGAACTTAATTTCATTGTCTTAACAAGCATAGATGCTAAATGCCTCATACTGCGAAAGTGGCCAAACGTAGATACACCTACCCTCACTGAATTCTTGCACAGTTACCCAGTTGGCACAATATGTGCATATGTTTTACTTATCCTTGAACTCTATCCATAAATACAACAATATTTGGTCCCTTTTTATAAATATCTACAAAGACCTAGACCAGAATCACCCTAATTAAAATGCTCCAGCATTACCCAGAACGGAAATGGATAAGGCTCATAATACTGATGTGCCAATTCATCGACCCTTCTTTTGGTGACTTTGGGTCAACTTGACACGAACACATGTGGTATTCTGTTTAATGAACACTAACATGAACATTTTCTTATTTTTCTTAGCCATAATGCCACCTTTACTGTTAATGTACATACCTGTAGTTAAGTTATTTTTAGTTGTTCTCTTCTATATATTACTAACAGAAATAAATCATAGATCTTATCTGGTACATACCAAATACTTCTCAATGTTGCCTCTTACAGAACACTGACAACAATATTTAACTAGATTTTGGAACAAGATCTTATTAACACTAGTTTATTACTTACATAGAACTTGTAAATTACAAAGGTATATCTCCGAATGGTCCTGAAGTTAAGATGGTATATATATATATTTTTTAGTCTTTGGTAACCGGTAAGGCCCACTAGGCACAAGTGCCTGTTTTCAGGGGTGACCTGGGAGCACTGGGCGTGTTAAGTGACTTGCTTAGAGTCACACAGTATGCAACAGCTTAATCTGGTTCAAGGTCAGTTGGCATTCATCTGTATCCTCCTCCGGTCGTGCCTGAAAATAGGCAGGATTTGTCTAGTGCACTTACCCGGTCAACAAAAACTAAATAAAATAAAGTGGAGGTTGTGAGAATCAAACTCAGGTCAGGTCTGCTGGATGTATCGCTTGTTCACACCTCATTCCTCTAACCTCTAGGCTATACTGCCAGCCAACCTATTTCAAATTCATTATCTTGTAATATCACCTACTGTAACCTGTGCACGATCTCTCCTGTACCTATAGAACACATATGTTGTGCTTGAAGAAAACTTCAATAAAATATTTAACTTCAGAAGTTAGGCAATATCAGTGGCATATGCTGTAACATGATGGAGTTACCTGAGCCACGATATTGTTTAATTTCTGAATAACTACCTCTATAGTTTAATAATATCAAGTCGGTATCTGGCTAATCTGTTTAGATTTGCCCATAATTGATCCTGATCAAGTTGATCTGATATTTTTGTTTGCTTTCTGACTTTAATTTGCCATGCAAGCAACTTATCCAGAGTTTCACCAAGACATACCTAGTTGGCTCTAGAGTAATTGAGAATAGCCATAGCTTGTGTTTCTAATTAGAGATGCAGCAAAGTTAAATTCTGGCGAAGTAGAAGTGAAGCAGCCCACTTGCATTATCATGCGGCCATAAGTGTCCATTGAGATCGCATTTCACCACTTTGCCTTGTGATGATGTGGTGATAATGACTTACATTGCTCACTCTGCCTTTAAGGGCAGAGGAGAATTTACAGGCAAGCTGACACACATCACACATGGCTTACAGTCTAGGTCACATGCTTCAGGCAGGCAGGGAGTGAATCATGCTTGAAAGAGAGTTTCACTGCAGCAGCAGCCCCTGGCTCCAACAACACCTGGGCCCCCCACCTGTGTCTGGTCCTCCCCGCACCTCATTAGTGTGGGAAATTTTACTACACTGCCTGGGGACAGTAGTGTAGTGAAATGTAATCTGTGTGGTGTGGAAGTGCGCTGTGGCCCCAAAGGAACTCACCTTAGCACAGGTAGCCAGTACACCCACCTGTACAACCACCACCATGTACATTGGCTGGTCAAGGTTGCAGAACAGGGCAGTAATGTACCTGCTGGCCCTGCTGGGGAAGAGGGGCAGCATGGCATCCATCTGCGCATGGTGGTGTGAAGCGGGAAGGCCATGGATCAAGCTGCTGCTCCCACCACAACCTGCAGCACCCAGTAACAGTGCCAACACTGTCCAACTACCTGCCACACAGGCTGATTTGGGCCTGATGTGGAGTGAGTTGGAGGCTGTTAACCACTTTCTGGACAACGCTGAGCAGCAGTTGGATCAAATTGAGGAGCACTAGCTACAAATTATGGGGATGCTTCATCTGCTCCTGTCCCATTAGAACGCTGATCATTAGTTTTAGTTTGTCTTTGCACCCACCACCCTCTGTATGAACAAAATAGTTCCTGATGTTGCCCTGATCTGTCCCCCTCTATCTTTAAATTTTTTGCCATTCCTCATGCACATCTCTTTTTCGGATAATGCTATCCTCTTGTACATTGTTGATTCCTTTCGGTACTTGATATTTTTCATGCCTCTGGGTCATCATCATCAACAGGAACCACTACATCACAACTTTTTGAGAAGAGGAGGTTTACCACCAACAGACCCAAACACAGTCACCTTGATATTCTTTTTCTCCGGTTCCCAACTAGAGATGCAGTGATGTTTTAATCCACTAGTAAAGCATGGGTGAAGTAGTCCACTCAGCATCCATGTGGGACTATGTGAAGTCCTTGCTGAAATGAGCTGTTTTGCCTTTTTGTAGCATCACCTACTTTATGCTATGATTAGACATGGCAAAGTCATTAAGAAACAAGTAGCCCAGAGCCCACTGATCAGTTATCACATGGCTGACTGTCTCTGCAGGTCTGCAGGTCACATGATTCAGGGAGGCAGTTTAATAGACACTGTCAGGAGTTAGAGTTTTACTTATATAATAACGACTGAGCTGGCAGTCATTTCCAGTGAGGTCATTATTGTAATTATAAAGGCTAATCCAGCTGCACTGATTTTAAATATTTTAAAAATTGTTTATTAACGTTGGTTGTGCCGTTTGCCTTTGCAGTGTGGTCATGCGACTTGTCAGTAGCTGTGGTTTTAGTGACACTACATGTGTCCACTGTGCTGACATTAATTAGTGCATCCCCATGGATCTGATGAGGTCCCCTTTAATTTTACCTTATTTTCTGTTCAAGAAGCAAATAGAGCAGCAAAGATAGCGATCTAGTGAAAATAAAGTTTAAATGTCAGCTTAACAGTTAAAGGCATCAGTGGCCTAAAAGCAGGTCTTGTATACTTTGATCAGGTTTCCAACTGCAGACAGGAACAACAGTTGGAAACCCAATCGAATCATAAGAACTGTGTGCTTTTATGTCACTGCTGCCTTTAACTGTTTAGCTGACATTTAAATTTTATTTTACACTCGATCACTATATTTGTCTCTATTTTGCTTCTCTGTCACTGCATATGTGGAGAAATTATCATGGCTCAATTACTTTTACCGTGTAAGTGGGGAATCACGCTCTGAGACTATTCCTGGTTTACGAAGTTCACTCTGCCTTCGTGTGAAGTGGCTCCTCACACTACTGAAACATCAGGATCAGTCATTACCTGGCCATTAAAGACTGATTCAGTAACCAATCAGAGTGCAAAGAGCCTCATTAATATTCTATGAGCCTTATAATTTTACTTTCTAGTGGAAAGAGTTTGCAGTCCAGGCAGTTCTGCAGTGTGCAGTCTGACTCTGTTCTGAGTGTTTTGGAGCTCATAAAAAGCTATAGTTCTTTCTGTGTGTTAAATCTTTGTGTATTTAGTTGTTGTAGTCCTTCAGGAGAGTTTTATTTAATTAGAAATGCTTTGTTTTGGTTAAAAAAGTATTTTTGTGCACTTATTTTTAGGTACTGTACTTTATTTTACTAGTACTTGTAATAGTGGGTGTTTTTTGGTTATTTACTATCTTGACAAAGCGTGGACTTGGTAGGCCAAGTGATGGCCATTGAGGCCACAACTGTGGGGTGGCCACCCAGTTAGATTAAATTGGCAGGCTTTTGAGACCCCACCTGCAGCCACAATGAGCTCAGCAGCTTTGGTTGTCATTCAGAGCAGCAGCTGGAGGAGCAGGTGGAGCAGTGGTCACTGCAGGGTCAGCAGAAGGAGCTGCAGCAAGAGCAGCAGGGACCACAGCAGGTTGTTGGCCCTCAACCACCGACAGCACAGCAGCAGGTGTGTCCTGGTGCCCCTCCCAGCTGCCTGTACCAGGCCCTCCCCATGGCTCCTGTGTGAGTCTTTTGTTATTCCTCCCTGGTGACTCCAGCATGGCATGTTTCAGTCTTGTAACATGGTGGTCCACCAAGGGCCCAAGGCAGCCACCTGGGAATGGGTGGTCAGTACACCCATCTACATTAGCTGTTCACCACCGTGCCCAGTGGGAAGCAAAGCTGCAGGATGTAGCAGTAATGTGGTATTGTCAAATTTAAATGTTATTTTTTTTGGGGGCATTATTAAAAAAAGTTAAAAAGATTCAGTAATGTTTTGGTCACCTCTACAGGTCTTCAGCGTATCATCAGAACTGAAAAAAATGTAACTGCTGTGATTCGTGAAGAATATAATTTGTCTCATGATGAGTGACTGGTGGACATGACTAATGAACTGTATGTAAATACCTACGGCTATACTTCCCTGACCTGTACCAACCAAACTCCCTGACTTGATAACTCATACCAGTGACTACAATAGCAAACCGAGATACTACAAAACAGGGTTACATGCAACTTACAACCCCAAAACTTAATGTTTTGTAATGCGTGAATCATGACCATGAAGAATGGATTTGTATCGTGAGTGACTCATGACGATTGCCCTGACTTAAAATGCATATTAATGAGTACAATGTTCACACTGAGATATGCACCATACCAGTACTCTGAAGGAAGCCAAACAAACAACTGTGACTTAAGTTACAGATGGAGATTGAGCCCTAAAGAGATGCAAATGCACAGATTAAGATTGCTGCACACTCAAGAGATGCAGATGCAAAGGCACAACACCTTAACCAGTGCTCACAAGTCACAAATCCAAATCTACAAAGGAATACCTTTTTGCCGTTTGTGTGTGTGTGTGTGGGGGGCAGTACTGCAGTAACAGTCCACTACCAAAGTACCACAAAGCAGTACAAAATAAAAAGAGATGGCAGGTTCACAGTGCTGCAATTACTTTGTGGCAATAAAATGTGTCCGATTTGATGGCATGTACGCACACACTCACACACACACTACAAGTAATAGAGCAAATTGAAAACTTCAGTAAAATAACCAAATCTTTTAAACAAACTGAAATTATGCACTGCTGCACCACAACAATCAGCAAAAAGTCAATAATTACTGAAAATATTACTGTGTACATTAACACAGTTATACAAGAAAAATACAACCAAAACAGAAAGACTGCCTTTCTCCCAGTATATCTACCTCTCTCCACCACAGATACGCTCCTCCTCCAATCACACTTAAAATGTCTGTTGCTACACAGACTGAATGTTCTAAATTAACATTCAAAATCCACATACACACAATAAACACTCAATGATATGAGCACAGGAGGGTTTCCTACAATAAGTGTACTAAATTTTGAGCAAAAACAAATGGCGCAAAAGGCTTTTCAACAGCTTTTAGAGGGTTTGAATCTCATAGCTCTGAGAACAAACTGTCTCCAGCTTCCATTACACACACACTACACAGAACTGAGGCTGTGCAGAACAATCTAAATCCCATGTGACCTGCAATCCCATTAATCACTGCAAAGTTCACTTTGAAGCTCACCAACAAAGGCAAAGTGATGCAAAGTACATTGATTTCAATGTACTTTGCATTAAAATAATTGCAGAAGTGGTTGGGGAAAGGTGGAGTAATCTCGAAGTCATTGTCTCCAATGGACTTTGCATTCCTCATTACGATGCAAAGTACTCTGCTTCGCATTGCGGGTTACTTCACGGATTACACCTTAATTCGAGAATTGCTGTAGTGGATTTTGGCCACCCTCCCACCACTATTTCTAATAAAGCATTATATTTCCCTCTAGTTACTAAAATCCTACATTATTTAGTCTTCTAAGCTGAAACAGTATATACCTCCTCAGCTGCAGGTAATTCCACCTCCAGTCTTCTGGTACTAGATAGTTGCTTCCTAACAGTAAAAAAAAAAAAAAAACTTCATAGATATTCTGTTTAAAGTAATGAAGAGTAAGCCTGTGGTTTTGATGGGTGGGAGCAACCAGCCATACCCTTTTCTGAATTGCATAAACCAGCTTCCTTCAGCCTTATTTAGAAGCTCCCTTTCTTTTGCCACTGCAGAGAGCTCTCCCCCAATGGTTGCTGCTTTCCTTTCGAGTTGTTTTAAGCCTTTCTGTTCATGTTTTGCTTTATGAAACAGAAACACAGAAAACTGATGGCAGATAAGCACCACCAGGCCCATCCAGCCTACCCATAAACCTTACATGTGTCAGCACCTACTTATGCAGCTCTGGACTAGTATTTTTGTTTACTCCTCTGGCTGTAGTTTTCTACTTTCTCCCTTTTAGGGCCTCCACTTCTGCTGCTTTTTGTCCTCATGCAACTCAGTACTTACTCGTTGTGTGTTCTCAGCATGCCTACTCAGTTGTATGTCATGCCTTTGTTATGCTGCACTGTTTCTTATCTGTGCCCAGTCTGTTTTATCTGCTTTTCATATTCAAACACTTGCTAGCTGTTAGCTGATTTATATTAGCTGGAATCCAAACATAGGAGACAGAGGTGGTGAGTTAATGCTGCTCACTCCAATGATGGGAGTGACCAGGGCTCAAGTACTGGGACTGGTCCTCTTCAATGTCTTCATAAGTGATATTACAGAAGAATTGGAAGGGAAGGAAGGTATACCATTATGCAGATGCCACCACAATTGGTAACGGGGTGTGTACAGTGGAGATGCAGGGAACTTGGGAAACTCGAGGCATGTTCAAGAACATGGCAGTTGGGGTTCAGTTCCAGAAATGCAAGATCATACACCTAAATAGAAACCTAGAAGTTCAGTATAGGATGCGGGAGAGGTACTGACAGTCATTAAGCAGAAAGGGACTTTGGAGTTATCATATCAGATGAGCTTGAGATGACAGGGCAGTGTGAAAAGCAGTGGGTAGGGCCAGAGGATTCTGGGATGCATAAGGTGGTATCTCCAGCTGGATAAGGGCAGTGCTGTTGCCACTATATCACTCATTGGTGAGACCTAACCTGGAGTGCTGTGCCCAGTTCTGGAGGCCACATATTACAAATGACAAAGACAGGGTAAATGCAGTCCAGAGGAGGAACACTAAAATTGTGCAGGGGTTACACCAAAGGCCCTATGAGGGAGCCTGAGGGATCTCAACATGTACACCCTGAAAGAGAGGAGACAGACAGGGGACATGATCAAGACCTACAAGTATCTCACAGGGGTGAAAAAGGTGCAGGGGAGAGTCTCTTTCAAATGAGAAAGAGCACCAGGACAACAGGGTATGTGATAAAGCTGGAGGGGTAGTATAAGAGGGTTGTGAGGAAGCACTTCTTGATGAAAGAGTTGTAGACACCTGGAAAGACTCCTAGCAGGCGTGGGGGAGGTGAAAATGGCAGGGGACTTCAAGCATGCATGGGCTAGACACAGAGAAATATTAGTAAATAAGCAGGGAGGTGGGATGGTCATCACAGACTAGTTAGAGTCAGTACAGACAGACTATGTAGCAACCATCTGGGAAGGCCAAAGTTCTTTCCCCAACAAATTCTCTGTTTCTGTTTCCTCTGCATTCAGTTACTCCACCTGGTTCTGCCAGCAGCTGCAACTGTTTAACTCAGTCCTTCCAATCAGCCTGTTCACAGACCTGTGGTACTCTGCTCCTGCATTTATGCTCATTATTTTTTAACCAGGAATAGCACACTAAGCTGAAAGCTTCTTTACAGGTGCAACCTGGGAGCACAGAAAAGTTAAGTGACTTGCTCAGGTCACACAGTATGCAAGTGGAAGCTGTGAGATTCAAACCCAGAGCTGGTTTGCTAGATATCACCAAATTTGTAGCTCAGAGCCCTAAACCACTGCACTATACTGCCTCCCGTTGTTCAGTGTTTTCTAAGATAATGGCCTTTGATATGTGTTCACATTTTCATTACCGTGTCATTCAGCTCAGTTTCCATCACACCAGTCCTTCTTCAGACCAAAAATCATCCTGTTGATCACTTCATCGCTTTTTTTTTTTGTTAGATTTTATTGTTTGGGAAAACACCTTTAGGCAACAAGTGCCTCTTTTCAAAGGTAACCCAGTCATACAAATATATAACATACATACTGTACATACAAAATGTAGTATACTGTATGTAATACTTCTTATACATGCAGTAAAATATCACTCCGAGTCATCACTTAAAACAACTGCACATAGCAAAATAATGTCGATACATTCTAAGACCATTATTAAAGTGTCCCAATTGCTTCCTATATAATACATTAACAGGATATGATTTCCATGCCTCTGTTGCCCTATATTTAAAAATGTCTGCTTCTAACAAGCAATCAGTCTGCCACTAATCATACTACTCAACAGTCAGTCCATTTCTACATCAGACCCTATGAACCCATTCCTACTGGCCATTATCAGCCATGCTCACTTGCTCCCTTAAAGTCTGTATCTTGAGGGTGAGTCCTTCTTCATGGGTGGTGGTCCTTTGCAGGCTGCTTGTCTCCCCAGGTGCCTCCTGGCAGTCCCTATGGGGGTGAGAAGGTGCACCACTCCAGGAAGCTTCAGCTGTGCAAACCAAATGCTTGCTACACTTCTCGGTGTAAAATTTAAGAATTTGACTGCTGGACGGTGGCCCTGAGCCCATGTGGGTTCTTTTAGATGTGCAAGCCATGTCATCAACATCTCCAAAAACTATTCTCCCTGAATCTACCCAAGGTCCACCTAGTCACATTCCATATCTCCTTTGTTTAGTTTCTAGTTAATGTTTTATTAACAAAAAGTTTCTAACCCTAGTGGTTCCAAAGCTATCAAATTTGAAGAAAATATCTTTTGAAAGGTCTAACTCTGGTACTGTTAGGGCTAGAAACTTAACTTTTCATAAATGAGAGCTTGGATTCCAGTCATTAAGAAATGCTGTTATTATTATATCACTATCATGTAACAGCAGTAATTTATTTTTATTTTTGCATTTGATGCTCTTGCACACCAAATGCCTTGGGTCAATAACGGAAATGAGAGGTGTGACACTGCCAAGCCAATTACAGCTGAAACTACAATAGGTTTGTCAGTGTACACCAATGCTAGGCACTCTGCTCATGACAGCAGTTCAGCTTTGCTGAAGTGGCGTGTCCTGGACTTAAAAGAAATTAACTGACCAATGGGGTGCTTCATTTCTTTCTGTAGCCGAAGTCCGGCCATTGCGCATTAGGTGCACATTAATGTCCATGGCCACAGTTACGGCCATCTTTGCTCCTCTGACCCCATCCCAAAAGCTTAAACGTTAGCTGCTGTGCAGTTTTCTCCCAGTGCTTGGTTCTCTATGCCCCATCACCTCAACATTAGCCGTGGTGCAGCTTTCTGTTAAAGCCGACATTGGGATGCCCAATTCCGTGTCGGCATGTATCCCACATTAATGTGGAACACTAGAAACCACCACAGTGTGCTGAAATGTGCTATTAAAATAAACCTGTGAAAAAGAAAACTGTCCTCGATGTTCTTTTCTTTGATGCAGAATCCTGCATCAAACTGGTTTGCTTCCCAAAGTCTTTCTGCCAACATCAGGGTGCCCAATCCCTGAGTTGGCATGTATCCCACATTGTGGCATACTGGAAGCCACCCCAGTGTGCCCAGATCATTTTGGTTATATTTATTTATCTTTCTGACACCAGGATGCCCTCTCCGGTGTTGGATGCCCCCACCCTCGAGCTCACTTTCTTTTGCCAATGTGGTGCCCAATACCTCTGTCAGCAGCATGTATCCCCTCCCCAACTCATGAGGCACACTGAGAGCCCACCCAGTGTGCCCAAAAGTATTTATTTCTTTTACCTATAAATAAAGAAACCGTCTCTCGATGTATTTTTTTAACCTGCAAAAAGAAAATGGTCCTAATCATCTCCCCAGTCCCTCTCTCCCATCCCCACCCTCCCACTGAGCACCCACCTCCCTGCAGTCCCCCATACCCAATACTTACCTCCGAGGTTGGCTGTCATCTTCTCGGACGGGACACATCTGCACTCTTCAAAGCCACCAGCAAACTGAAGAATTAAAGGTAAGCACCATATAGTGGCAGTCAATGGGGGCAACTATGTTAATATCTCAGCCATTTTTAGGAATTTTAGCCCCAAAGTTTCAACATGGGGTTCTTTGGACCCCTCATGAACACTATCACTATCATTTTGTTACTCGGTCCCAAAAGGTGATTTTGTGGTCGCTGCATGGAATCACCATTTGGGACTGATTAATGAAACAATAGTGCCATTGTTCATTAGGTGGGGTCCCAAAAAGCCCACGTTACAAATTTGGTGAAAAATTCCAAAAAATGACTGTGTTATGAGTGTGCATTGCACAGTTTCTACACACGCTCGTAACTTCATACATTTTAATATTTTCACTCCAGATTTTCAACATTGCCATTATTTTATACCTCCTATGAACAGTACAGCTGTCATATTTCACATCCTGCCCAAAATGTGTTTTGCACTTGTGTCACACAATGGCGTGGTTGCTGTGTGAAATCAACTTTCAGGATGGATTAATGAAATCACAGTGCCACTGCTCATGAGATGGGGTCCCAAAAGTCCATGTTGAAAATCTGGTACAAAATATCCAAAACGCCAAGTTATGTGCAGTCATTGAAATTTTGCTATGCATACACGTAACTTTGGCAAATTTTATATTTTAACTCCAGATATTCAGCATTGCTAGTTTTCATAGCACCTCATGAACAGTATAGCTGTAATTTTTCACATCCTGCCTGAAATGTGTTTCACATCTGTAGCACCGAATGGTGCAGTCGCTGCACAAAATACCTTTCGGGATTGAGTAACAAAATGATAGTGCCACTGTTCATGAGGTGAAAGATCTAAAAAGCCCATGCTGAAAATTTGGAACAAACATCTCAACAAATGCCGGGCGTTAGGGTTTCCAACCATAATTCCCTCCCCCAACCCTGTGAGATTGACAGGCATTGGGGAGAGGATGATTTCAGGTCATTGGCTGTAATGCTCATGCCATTCTACCCCACCCCTACCCTGCAGTCAGTGACAGGCATCGAGGTGGGCCTTGGGGTCTTGACCTAACGTTCACCCCATTCTCCTATATTGCACCCATCTCAGCTGATTTCCTTATGGGTGGGGTGGCGTAAGGGCCCAAGGCACACTCGACTCCTGTCAGTGTCTGCAGGGTGGGGTGAGTGGAATGGCATAAAGCGTTATGGCTGATGACCATAAAGCACACCCCAAAGCCTGTCAGGTCTCTGCAGGGTGGGCATGGGGGATTGGAGTTAGGTTGGAAACTTAAGCCTCAGTAAGGAAGTAAATTAGGGAGGGGTGGTGGACGTCACCTACCTTCATTTCAGGACAGCCTTGACACTGGCCAACATAGAGGCTGAATAACAAGATGAGTAGTCTGGCCACAGGGCACAAGCTAATAATCTGGGTTAGAAACTGGTTGACAGACAGAAGGCAAGGGTGGTAGTGATGGGATCCAATCCGGGGAGAGGGTGGTGACCAGTGGGGTACCTCAGGGATCAGTCCTGGGACAAGTCCTGTTCAATGTCTTCATTACAGACATCGTAGAAAAGCTAGAAGAATGGTCTGTCTCCCAGTTTGCAGATGACACCAACATCTGTAGCAAAGTGAATACTCCAGAAGAGGTGGAAATGAGCAAGGACATGGAGAAGCTTGAAAAATGGTCTGAGGAGTGGCAACTGATGTTCAATGCAAAGAGGTGCAAATAATGCACCTGGGAAGAGGAAACCTGGGAGAGTTACAGGATGGGGAGAGGTGCTGATGATTACCAAGGAAGAAAGGGACCCAGGGTTATCAGTTTTGATGACCTAAAGGTGTCAACACAGAGCACAAATGTTGCAAGGAGGGCCAGTGGCATGCTGGGGTGTATTGGCAAAAGTATCACTAGCAGAAGGCATGAGGTGGTGATGACATTGTATAAAGGACTAGTGAGGCCTCACCTACAGTACTGTGTGTGCAATTCCAGAGGCCTCAACTACGCAAGGACATTGACAGGGTGGAGGCAGTCCACAGAAAGGCAACCAAGATGGTACATGGCTTGCAACACAGAACATATTAGGAGAAATTAAAGGACCTCAATATGTTACTCACTGGAGGAAAGAGAAAGCGAGGAAACAGATAGACATGTTCAAGTACCTCAAGGGCATAAACAAGGTGCAGAGTGCGGACGTCTTCCAATGCATCAAACATTTGGCATTGACAAATGCTTATTTATTTATAGATATAGATGTAGATGTAGAGATAAGCAGTTTTCTCTAGCTACAGTATATCGATATACATATATTTATATTCTGAGAGAGGTATTTCTTTATCAAATAAATGTTATCAATATACCTTTTCCATAACAATAAAGTATATCAAAATACTTTTTAATAATGACATGGGAAATTTCATGAGGTTTAAAAATAATAAAAAAAACATTTTTGTGCTTTTCAGAATTGTAGTATTTGTCCCCATAATTTCATTAGTATCATATGAGTGTAATATCCATAAGCATTCATCTTGTACCTTAAATTGCATTGCAAACATTCCAGTCTCACTCCCCAGCATTACCAGTTCCACTCACTCATCAAACAAAAATAAAAAGAAACAGAAACAAAGACAATAATGGCAGAAAAGACCAATGGCCCATCCAGTCTGCCCAAGTTCCTGTTTAGCCTGGGACCTACTATTACTCCAGGATATTAGCCCTTCCCATCCTCCCCGATTCTCCTCCCTCATTCTGCTACCCCAAGCAACCCTGTACCCTTCATTTTGTCCCAACCGTGGTTAAAACACAGAATGCATTGGCAGAAAAGACTGGTAGGCCCATCTAGTCTGCCCTATTCTCCCTGCCTACACTAGACTCTGGCCTCTGTTTGGTGACAGGTGTCCCTCCCTCCTTCCTTGCCTCTATTTATTATATCCATATGCTTATCCATGCATGCCTCAACCGCCTCACTGTATTAAGCCACACCACCTCTTCTGGCAGGCTATTCCAGGTGTCCATCTGTGAAGAAGTATTTCCTCATCCACCTAAACTCCACTCCCCAAGCTTCATAGCATGCTCCCGTATTCTGGTGCTGCTCCTACTATTAAAGAATCCCTCTAGTACCTTGTTCACCCGTAAGTTACTTACAGGTCTCAGTCCTGTCCGTCTTGCTCTCCTCTCTTATAGGAGTACATGTTGAGCTCATGCAGCCTCCCTCATATGGTTTCTCATGCAACCCTACACCATTTTAGTAGCCCTCCTCTGGACTGCTTCTACCCTGTTGATGTCCTTGCAGAGGTGCAGCCTCCAAAGTAGACACAGTACTCAGGTGGGGTCTTACAAGTGAATGATACAGGGTAACACCACCTCCCATCTCCTGCTAGCGATCCCCCTAGCATCCAGATCACCTTGCCTACTGCCTAGTACACTGCCTTGCTACCTCAACATAATCAGATATGATCACCTCAATGTCACTTTCTTGTTTGGTAACTGTAAGTACTTCCTTCCCATCTTATACATTAGTCCGGGGTTTCCATACCCAGGTGCATGATTTTGCACTTTTTGGCACTGAAATCTAGCTGCCTTTTCCTGAACCACTACTCAAGTTTCCCCAGATCTCTTCACATTCTCTCAACCCCATCCTGGGTGTCCACCCTGTTGCAGATTTGTGTGCCCTCCACAAGAATACACCTTCCCTCAGCTCCTCAGCAATATCACTTATGAAGACATTGAAGGGGACAGGCCCAGTAGCTTACCAGGTGAAAGAGCGAATCCAGAATAGCACGATGTAAACCACGCTGTCAGAATAGTGAATTGAAAACAGCTACAGGGATAGAATAGTAGTAGTAGATAACGGTAGAGTTTATTTATTTCAGGCACTCTTCCCGAAGGAACAGGGAAAAGGGGAAGAGTGTGTTGCCAAGCATTCCCATGGCATGGAGGGTAGGGGCACAGACAGTGGAGGTCGGTGGGATGTTGGGGACCAGGGTTTGACTCCCAGTCCAGCTACAAGATAGTCCTTCAATATTCTTTTTATTCCGTCATGAGATTTTGTTTTATTTTGCTCCCCCCACCTGACTGTATGGTGCCTGTGTCCGCCCCACCCTGCACGTTTGCCCCACCACTGGATTATCTAGTGGGTTCCTTATCCCCACCTCAGCAGTCTCCCCGGCATTTCGCCCTGTCCCAGAGCTGCCTCCTCACCCAAGGTGATTAATTTTAGTTCAGGGGAAAAAAATCGCAATGGGGTGTGGAGGTGTATACCGTGGTGCAGGTGAAACCAGGAGAGCAAAACAAACACAGAGACTACATCCCATTCTACATCCACAGTGTTGAATGGTTTGTCAGAATAACTCTATGGACACAGTGACTCCTGGTGCTGGCCGCTCTCCCCAGTAAACCGCCCCCAAGTTGATTATATATAAGCTTGGGGTGCAGAAGCTAAGCCCTTAAACAGTCTAAAGTGCCCCAGTGTGAGGGTGCCATGGCAGTCAGTCAGCACATTTGCCAGGTGATGTGATTGCCATCAGCAAAATGTATCGCTGTGCTGGTCGCCGACAATGAGACGTAGTGGAACCATGCAGGGGCAGAGCTCCCCATGAACACCTGAGTACAGCTGTATAGATTTGTGTGCTGCTGTAGTTGTGGTCAGTTTTTACCAGGGACTCTTGTTATTTGCGGCATTTGGGTTGCGTGGTTCTTGACTGCGCTGTTATGGTTTTCTATGCTTTGACCTAGTGCTGCCCAGTACTGATCCCTGTGGTGCTCCACTGGTAACTCTCCTGTCCTCTGAGTGACTGCTGTTTACCACCACCCTCTGCCTCCTATCTTTCAACTAGTTGGATACCCAGCACACTACCTTCTCCCCACCACCAGGCTCTTAGGTTTCTTTACCCAGTCAAAGAAATCTGAGATCTGTTGGACTTGACCTCCCTCTGTGAAGCCATGCTGCCAGTGGTCCTGCAGCCCATGTGTCTCCAGGTACTCCCTCATTCTCTCTTTCAGCAGAGACTCAATTCATTTCCCCACCACTGATGTGACACAGACTGGTCTGTAATTACTGACCTTCTCCCTGCTGCAGCTCTTGTGAACAGTACCATCAACCCTCCACCATTCCTCTGGAACTACCCCAGTCTCCAATGAGGTGATAAATAGCATTGCCAGAGGGTGGCTAGCACAGTGTTCAATTCCTTAAGTACCATTAGATGGATCCTTCTGGTCCTATCACCTTGTTTACCTTAAGGGCTTCTAACTGATGGTGAAGTCACTTCCGTAAATGGACTTGCCCACCCCACCCCGGTGTCTGCTAATGCATGATGGCCTGCCCACTTTACACTGTGAGACTGATCAAGTATTCACTTAAAATATTAGCTTTTCTTAGTCTTCCTCTGTTCAATCCCCCATCTCCTGATCTTCACTATTCCACTCCTTGCCTTCCTTTTCCTTACATACCTGAAGAAGGTCTTATCCCCATTTTGACTGCCTGGGTGATTATTTCATCAGCTTGACCTCTCTGCACCTACCTTCCTTCCTGCCTCCCTCTGTTTCACTAGCTATAACTTACTGTCTGCCTACATTTGGGTCTCATTGTATTTCCTGAAGCTGTTTTGTCTCCTTTTCCTTCTTAGCCACCTCCTTTGAGAACCACAGTGGTCTCTTTCCCCTCCTACAATTGCTTATTACTTTTAACAGCTTGCCACTCGCTAGTTATTCACTGCTTTATTCTATTCCATTGTGCCTCTACTCCCCCGCTTCATGGTATTTCTTGAGGCAGCCTCCCATTTCTTTCAAATCTGTTCTCCTGAAGTCAAAACCTTCATCCTAGCATTTATTTTCTCCTGTTCAATCTGTATGACAAATCACACTGTACAATGATCGTTTAAACCCAGAAACTACCCACTGTGACATCTGTAATGCTGTTCCTGTTTGTGAATACTGTCCCAGATACAGCACTGCTCCATCCTGGTAGCATCCTATATGAGCTATTATTATTGAGGCGACTCAATAATAATGCTTCTAAAGACAGCGACTTCGTGCAAAAAGTCGCTATATCCTGTAGAGTAAGTGTAGCAGAGGAGCTACACTCGCTAATGAGATATGGGATGATGTTTGGCCCAAGTCTGCTGAGCTGGCTGTGTAGCATAGCGGTTTACGCTACCACCTTTGGAGCCAATGACCTGGGTTCAAGTCCAGTGCCAAACAACTAAAAAATTTTTTCTGTTTTGCATTATCTTCTAAGTCCACCCCACGGAGTTGATTATATTTATTGTGGAGGTGCTGGCGATATAGCCCCCACATAAAAATAGATATGGATTTTTTTTTGCCTGCAGTAAGCAACCATTGCCATTTCAGACAGTTGTCCTGGGGTCCATCGCCCTGCTTGTGTCAGGCAGTTTTGTCCCACTCTATGTGATCGGTGCTCTTTAGGGTCGCCATTATCACATAAACCCCTCCATCCCTAGAGGAATCTGTACCCACCTGCCTGTGCTTGGAACCACCAATGCTTTTCACACCCACCACTTCTACTGGCAGTCTGTTGCATGGCTCCATCACCCTTTCTGTAAAACAGTACTTCCTCCGTCCTCCTGAACCTCCTTCCCATTAGTTTCTACTCATATCTTCATGACCACAAGCTAGTATTCAAGTTAACTAGTTCCTGCAGTTCTTCTTGTTAATTTCTTTTAGGAAATTGAAGGTGTCTATCATATCTCCCTTCTTCCTTCTGGTCTCCAGCAAGTACATGTTCAGTGCCTTTAGGTGCTCCTCATGAAACCTGCCCAATGGGCCCTGAATCCTGTTTGTTACCCTTTTGTTGTTACCCTGCACTGCACCATCTCCAGCCTATCCCTCTTTCCTGAGGTGAGGACTCCAGAAATGGGCACAGTACCAGGTGTTGCCTCACAAAGGATCTATATAGGGGAAGTATTACCTCTTTCCTTCTACAGTCAATACCCATCCCAATATATCCCAGCATCCTACTGCCTCCGTTCAGTACAGTCCGCATTATACTTTAATTGAAAGCAGTTGTTAGCTAGTTTCAATACGAGTTGATTTTCAGTTGGTTGGTGGTTTTAATACAGATTGTCAGATAAGTAAAAAGTTTAATCAGTTGGTAACCAGTTTTAACCAGTTTCTATATTTCTAATAGTAATGATTACATCACAAAGTTGACAACTAGTTTGCACTTCACTGCAAACTGGATAAGAAAGTTCAATATTTAGCATTAGCAGCTCATTGACAATGAGTTTATCATACCAAATAACAACTCAGTACCAATGTGCTCATTTTGAAGTACAGTACATGCCTTGTTACACTGACTTGACTATATGAAGGAGTCAGTTATGATAACTCCAAGGTCCGTTCCTCACCCCACCCATTCAGTAGCTTCTCCTGGGGTTCTTGTTCCCTAGGTGCATAACCTTACACTTTTGGTATTGGAATTCAGATGCCAGAATTTAGACCACCCTTCTAGCTTTTGTAAGTCTCTCTGCATTTCCTTGATTCCTCCTCGCTATCCACCCTCCCACATACTGTAGCTTAGTGTCACCTGCAAAGAGACACAACCTGCCCCAGATTCCTTCAACAATGTGACTGATGAACACATTGAAGGTGACCTGACCCAAGGCAGATCCTGTGATAACCTGCTTGTGATCTCCCTCTCTTTGATTTAACCTTTGACCATAACCCTCTGCTGTCTTCCCTTTAGCCAGTTACCTACCAAGTTTATTATGACCATTGCCACACCCAGATCCTCCATCTTCTTCAGCAAGGATCTGTGAGGCACGAGTCAAAAGCCTAGCTGAAGTCAAAGTAGAAAATATACAGCATGGCCCCTATCCAATTCCCTTGTCAATGAGTCAAAATAGAAGAGATACAAATCTCCAACCTCAGAAACCCATCTAATTATTGCTTTTATTCCTCTTTAACCTTCCCCTATATTTATCTTCTTTCCTCCTTATGCTTTATTCTACTCATTTTTGTCTTTCCCTATGTATGTCTATTAAATTATGTAGCTCCATAAATTTTCCTAACCCAACTATACTTCCTAACTCCATCACCAAGCATAACTATTAAATAAATGTAAATCTTTATCATGTATATTGTCATCCAACCAATAACTTTTTATCCACAGTTAAGTGTTCCTCATTCAGTCATTGCTGACAAGTTATCCTCCTGGCTTGCAGCATAAATGCCATCTTCCCTTCCATCACTTGATTTGCACTGCAAGCTGCAGGATGTCTAGCTGCAGCAGTGGCAGCAACTGTTGAATTGCTACCTGGACCAGGGGTAGGGTGGATGAACCCATAGAAAAACAGCCTGATTTGAATGAGAATTATGCTCCTTCACTGTTGCATTTTGAACGCCATAAAGAGCTTTTAAATACAAAAATGATGCATCCCACTGGAATAACTCACCTCCTAGGAGGGTCCTGGTCTGAAAATCCTTACCAACTGACTGAAATGTAGGCAACTCTTGGGGTCATGCTTAGCCTAGTCTCTGGGGAACCTCACGGGAGAAAACCCTGTGAACTAAAAATCCCACTGTGGGTTGAAAAATCACTTCTCCCACCAGTGTAATTTTTTTTTTAAATAGTAATTATGCCATAAAGGCAGTGTTCATTATGACACCACCCTTAGCTACAGGTAGCAGCCTTTAACTGGCTGAGGTGACAGCATTGGCTTGTTCAGGCGGATGGCTGGATGCCCAAACAGTGCCGAGCCAGCCACTAGAGGAAGTGAAAGAGTGCCTTAATAAAGGGAAACACTTTCCCCAAAATGGTACTTCTGCCAAAACCAGAGGAAAAGACTCAAAATGGATGCAAGACTCACTAAAAACAATATTAATATGCCAAAATCCTAAAAGATAAATACTACTTTCCTAAATAAATAAATAGCAATAAAAAATAGCTCAGTAAAGGGAGGTTGTAAGCGGTGTATAAATCTTGCAAGTGGCCAGTGGAACTGTGAAATTGTAATTTAAATATAATGAAATGCCTGGGAAACACTAGCTGGCCAAACAACCTCACCCTGAGGATAAACCCTGATTTAGGATTTTGCGTGAAAAAACTACTTTTTGTAATTTCCAGCACCTATATATAACCTGTATAAATTTTCCAGTTTATAAACAATGGCTACACTGTGTTGCACCATTTAGAGCATAGAGCATGGTTCCATGCTGTTATACTGAATGCATACAAATAAGCAGAGTAGAGGAGTGTTCTATGCAGAATGGTGCCACGCAGCACAGCCATTATTTACATACTGTACCAAGTTTACACAAGTTGAATACAGTTGATAAAAGTACTAACAAAATTGTGTTTTATCTGAAACCCCAAATGGGGAGGGAGAGTGGTTATCTGTTGGGAGGTGGGTTTGTTTGACTAACTGGTGTATTCCTTTAATGCTCATCATTCTAAAATCACAATAATACTTATCACTCTAGCAGTTATTCTGGCTGCAGTGGAAAAAGGGAGCCCACTGGTTTCCTAATGGACTAGACAAAATAGGAGGTTTTGCATTATCAGTACACTAATTAATTGTAGCAGTCTGCTAAGGGCGTTTCAAAGCACTGCTTTTTGTGCTAAGCTTCAATCTTCAATTCTTTGAAGAAAGATTCATGGGTTCATAAACATATTAAGTCACTCATGTTTTCCCAGGCATAAAGGGTAATTCAGAGTGAGGAAGGAGGTTTCAGATTCGATGCATGTTAAAAGGCCTGAGACAGGCCAGACAAAAACTTTAGCATACGTGAGATATCACACCAGAGACTACTTTCACATGAAGTGTATCATTTTATTTTCATCAGCCAATATTCTTTATTCAGACCAGTCAATATTTCAAGATCATAAATACTTCTTCATCAGGGAACTGGCTGAAATTCACGTAATAATAATAATAAAATTAGCATGCAATGTTTGCTGCTAACATACATTACAAAATAACTCATATAATCATTTTTTATTATTCTTTTGGTAACTGGTAATGCCCACTAAGCAGAAGTGTCTGCTTTCAAGGACAGTCTGGGAGCACTGAAGTGGATAATTGACATGCTCATAGTCAAACAGTACACAAGTGGAGGATGTGGGAATCAAACCCAGGTCTGCTGGATGTATGAAGCCCATTCATAACTCATTAACCTCTGGGCTTTACTGCCAGCCTTAATTGTAATATGGTGTGGAATAGTCTCCAGATTACCTTAATAGTTCCACAATATATACTCTTCCTTATCTGCTTTCTTTAAACATTGTTTAAAAATCTGTGTGCATAAACCAATATTAAATTATGTTCATAAATATCAATATGGACACTGCAAAATCATGAAATAATGTTATTAAAACTTGTTAATGGTCACACAACTGTCTACAAAATGAGTTAATTTTTAAATGCTATATTAAAACCTTCACCAGACACCAGTACAAATAATTGCCTATCCAAGTTTGCTAGGAGTCAGTATTTTACTATGCTACAATATATATTATCACATGTTCATCATACCATTCTTTAAACATGAAAAAAACAAAACATTTTCAATACAGACAGTTAACCTAATTCATTTCCTCCTTCTTAAATTCTGTGACCATTTTAGCCACTACCACCCCTGGTAGGCTATTCCAAGCATCCACCACCCTCTCCGTGGAAAACATATTTCTCATGATTCCCTTGAGCCTTCCCCCCAACTTCATTTTGTGCCCCTGACTTGGAGCATCTCTTACCTTGGAAGATGTTTCCTTCCTGTCTTTTTTTAATCTGTAAATATGTGTGTAGACAGTGCACTGTTATATTACACTGAAATATATCTGTACATAAGAGTATATGTGCTAGTCAGTGTGTGTATCGTGTGTGTATCACAACAATTAGAGAGCACAGTTAGGTGGCTCAGTGGTTAGTGCAAAATTGCTAGTTTATACATTTCTTACTGCCCACAATAACATTATTTTGCAGCCATATTTGCTCTTGCTAGACTTGTTATAACACTTCTCACTCTGGAAATTTGCAATAATGTTCATTACTTTAAAACAGATTGCCATCCCCAAAGCTAACACAAGGGTAAGGATAAGTCTAGGTCTTATCTCTTTCATCCTATCTTTGTCATATATGAAGATGGTGACCATGCTGTAGGTGGGAGCAGATGATATTTAGGGAATAGTGTGCTGGAAATTCATGCAAGTTTCCCAGAACTGACCAGGGTCTGTCATGACAATGGATGCACAGTCTCCTTCTTGGAAATCCTGCCAGTGCCAAGGGCCACTGTGGAGAACGAACAGACGATCAGGGTGATTAATGACTGAGTCAGGCAGTGGGGTGAAGCACAGGGATTGGGGTGTTGGGAGACTGGGGAGTTTGGGAAGACAAGGGACTGTACACCCAGGATAGGCTTCACCTAAGTCTGGTAGGGAAGGAAGTTCTCAAATGGGGGATGACTAGGTTTACTAGGTTTTAATGGAAAAAAGAAGGCCGTAGCCCATCGTGATTTTCCCCACACAGTGTGGGCTCATTAAGACAGAGGTAACCCTGCAAGCCAACTGTCAAGACATCTTTTAAAAATATTGACACTATCTGAGTCAACCAAAGCCTGGGGTATTTGGTTCCAAAGTCTAGGTGCCCTAACTGAGAAAAGTATTTCTAAGATTGGTACTAGCAAATGAAACAGCTAGTTGTTTATTATGGCTTCTAGACACTATACAGCGATTTGTAAAATGGAGGCCACACTTGTTCATGAGTTCAGTATTTTGCATAAGTTTATGGATTAATATTAAATCACCCTAATTCTTCTGTTATGCAAAGTGTGCAATCCTGTCAGTTTGAATCTATCTGGTGAGAGTACATGGCCAGTCTTGGAACCATCTTTGTGGCTCATTGCTGGATCTTTTCTAACAGTTTAATGTCACCCTTCAGGTGGGGGCTCAAAAGGAGAACCATAATTGATTAGGGGTGAATACATGCCCTATAAAGAGGTATTAGACACTGTTCATTTCTAGTGACAAAGAGTGCGAATGTGTCTAAGTATGCTGTTTGTGGTATTGGCTATTTTTAAACAATGGCCTGAAAAGGTTAATGAAGAATTCACCAAGATGCCTAGATCTGTTTCTGTGTTGGTTGATTTAATCAAGTTATCATTTACATAGTAACTATAGTTTGAGTTTGGGCACCGTAATGTAAGATCATGCATTTGTCTACATTAAAGTCCATTTTGTTAATAATTGCCCAATTTTCAATTTTAATAAGTCATGTTTGAGTGCATTATAATCATAATCATTATTTACCAGGCCTCAAGTTTGGAATCATCAGGAAACTTACATAACCAATTTTATTACTTATTTTCATGTCACTGATATATAAACTGAACAGTATAGGGCCAAGCACCGAGCCCTGTGGCACCCACTGGAAACTATGGCTGAGTTTGAAACACAGACATTTATAGATACCCTATGTGTTCTATTTGGTAGCCAAGCATTGATCCAGTTTACTAACCCTATAGAAAAGCCCAATGATTTTAGTTTTAATTAAATTACCATGGGGCACTTTGTCAAATGCCTTGCTGAAGTCCAACAGTATGACATCGATATTTTGTTTATTATCTAGGCCCATGCTGATGTTATTGTAAAAGACAACAGGTTAGTGGTACAGGAGTGACCGGCTTTAAAACCATGCTGGGTGGAATCTACTATGTTCAGTTCCTCCATTTCCTTCTCTAAGTAGGTTTTTATTATTTTTCCAAGGTTTTACAGATAATTGGGGTAAGGCTAATGGGCTGAATATTTTGGGCAGAAGATCTATTTCCTTCTTATGAATAGGGGTTATGACTGCTGATAACCAATCTCGGAATCTCAGCTGATTGTAAAGATTAGTTGAATAAAATAGATAGGGGAATTGAAATTGCCTCAGCTGTATGTATAAGGAACCTAGGACTAACTTGGTCAGGTCCCAGGCTGATGGATTTATTTAAGGATTTAAGGAAAGGGAGAATAACAGCCCGTAATTTTATAATTTTTGTGAAATTTTTACCTACTTTAGCATCACTACTGGGAATGTAATAGGCCTTATTAGAGTAAACAGAGCAGAAGTAGGAATTAAAGTGATTTGCTATTTGATGTCTGAATGAATTACTTTATTATCTAGTGTTAAAGGCCCTATTTTTCTAGAGTTATCCTTTTATTATTTAAGTATGAACATAATGCTCTATTGCCATCTTTGGTATGGGCTAATTTTCATTTTGCCTTTTAATCATATGTTTTAAAACTTGAGTTGCCTTTTTATATTTACTGTAGGTTTCATTGAGTCTTATGCCTGTTTTAGTTTTGTAAATAACTTTTTTCTTTTGATCTGAGTCATAATAGATTTATTTAGCCAAATTGGAATTCTGCCTTTTTATTATATTTATTTTTATTGGCACATGTTTCCTTTCTAGTGCAAAATCACATCCTTCAGTTTTAACCAGGCCTAATTTACCGTGAGGCAGAGAAAGTTGTGCCCATTTAACACTATTTAATTTATCTGTAATCACGTCAAAATTAGCACTATCATAATTCTTGAAGACTTTTTTGTTCAGTCTGTAGTGTATGCCGTTAATTCAAACATAATAGAGTGATGTCACTATTGCCTAAGGGGTCAGAAGCTAAAATATTGGTGAGTTTGTGACTTATTTTAGAGATGAGGAGATCAAGAATGTTCCCTCCTCTAGTGGGAAAATTTACTAATTGTGTTAGACTGTTCTCAGTTAACATGTTCAAGAAATCAACATCTTGTTTGTTATTGCTAAAATGAGTGGACCAATTAATAGTAATAATAATAATAATAATAATAACATTTATTTAATTAAAGCGCCTTTCAAGTTTCCAAGGGGCATATTAAAATTACCCATAATTACCACATCTTTATAGTCAGAGAATGTATCAATATCCATAAATAATGCCTCCTGTAACTGTGATCAGAGGAAGGGGTTATAACAATTTCCACAACAATTTGGGGTGACAAATTTTATTCAGGCTAGATGGGGTTTAAATCTGTGAAGGGAAGGGGTACTGCTGGGCGATCCAGCCATCCATATCACTGGTAAGACTGGCCTGCAACCCCATAGAGGGGATAGATGGTACCCTAGGGAGAAGTGTGGATGGATGTATGAAAGATCTGGAGAGGATATGGTAAGAGGGGCAGGGACAAGGGTTGGAGAGTGGCTTTAATAAAGCCAGGAGCCTGGGGAATAAAATGTCTGAGTTCCAGGCCACGCTGTTTGAGGGTGGGGTGGATGTGGCAGTGGTCACTGAAACTTGGGCACCCCGGCCATGACTAGGACCTTAATCTGGTGGGTACCTTGTGCTAAGGAAGGACAGAAAGGCAGGCAGAGGGAGGAGTGGCAATGTTCATTAGGGATAACATTGAGATTATGAGAGTGGAGGAAGCAGAGGGCAATGTGGAGGCCCTATGGGTCACCTTGCAAAGCCTCGTGGGAGGGAAGATCAAGTTGGGGTGCTATATAAGCCCCCAGGACTAACAGAGGGAGGATTGCCTGTTGGCTAACATTAAGGCAGTGTGGACTGGAAGGGGAAGAGAGGTGTTGATGAGGGACCTTAATATGCCAGCCACTGATTGGGGTACTATGGCGTCCACTGTAACCAGGGGAGAAGCTGCTGAATGGCTTCCTGAATGGTTCCTCAATCAGCAGGTGATGGACGTGATGAGGAGGGTCATATCCTGGATGTAGTTTTAGCAGATGGGGATCTTGTACAAGATCTGGTTGTGGATGAACCCCTGACTGGGAGTGACCACAACACTGTCTGGTTTCACCTTAAACTGGGGAGGGGATCACTCTAGGACAATGATAGTTGATTTTAGGGTGACAGACTTTCAGAACATGGAGAATTCTCAAGAGGCATTTGTGAAAGATAAAACCAGGTTTGGACGTGGAAGGTAGGTGGGAGATCATAAAGCAGGGGCTACGGAGGAGGCCACCAGGACCTTTGAAGAGTGAAGCGCAAGGGCAGTAGGTAGAGATGCAGTGAAATTAAATTCTGCTGGTGAAGTGAATGCAAAGTAGCCACTTTGCATTGTCACTCTGCTATGTGGAGTGGCCAAAGCAAAGGCTCACTTTGTCATGTAATTATTACTTTACATTGTCATTCCACCTTAATGCAAAATAAGGCAGAGTGACAACAATATAACAGCTCCTCACACACACAGTCACCAGAATTAATGTGCATCCCAAAATGCTACTGTCTTGTGTCCAGAAAACTCACAAGTGCTGATGAGAGTGAAATGATAGCACAAGAATAAATGCAAAGTTTCCCAGAATTAATGGTGCACTCAGTCATTCATGCGGTGGTCACACACAGTCACCAGAATTAATGTGCATCCTCAAAATGCTGCTGTCTTGTATCCAGAACAATCCCAGTGCTGATGAAGTGAAATGATAGCACAACAAGAAATGCAAAGTCTCCCAGAATTAATGGTGCACTCAATCATGCATGCAGTGGTCACACACAGTCACCAGAATTAATGTGCATCCCAAAATGCTGATGTCTTGTGTCCATAAAATTCCCAGTGCTGATGAAGTGAAATGATAGCACAATAAAAAATGAAAGTCTCCCAAATTAATGGTGCACTCAGTCATTAGTGCAGTGGTCACACAGTCACCAGAATTAATGTGCATCCCCAAAATCCTATTGTCTTGTGTCCAGAAAATTCCTAGTGCTGACGAAATGAAATGATAGCACAACAAGAAATGAAAAAGTCTCCCAGAATTAATGGTGCACTCAGTCATTAGTGCAGTGGTCACACACAGTCACCAGAATTAATGTGCATCCCCAAAATGCTACTGTCTTGTGTCCAGAAAATTCCCCAGTGCTGATGAAGTGAAATGATAGCACAACAAGAAATACAAAGTCTCCCAAAATTAATGGTGCACTCAGTCATGCTTGCCATGGTCACACACAGCCACCAGAATTAATGTGCATCCCAAATAGCTACTGTCTTGTGTCCAGAAAATTCCCCAGTGCTGACAGTGATGAATGAGAGCATAACAAGAAATGCAAAACCTCCCAGAATCAATGGTGTTCTGCCATGCAAATGCACAGACAGATTAAAATTGCACTGCGCACTCAAGAGATGCAGACACAAAGGTACAACAACACCTAACCAGTGCTCACAAATCACAAATCCAAATCTCGAAAAGAATACCTTTTGTTGGTTGGGGGTAGTGCACTGCAGTAACAGTCCACTACCAGTAAAGATACCACAAAGCAGTATAAAAATTCATGTAGGTGTGGTGGATAGCAGGTTCACACTGCTACAATTACTCTGTGGCACAATGAAGGTGTCTTATTTAATGGACTGCATCGTGCATGCGCACACACACACACACGCGCACACACACACACACACACACTACAAATAACATAGAAAATTGAAAACCTTTGGTAATATAACCAAATGTTTTCAACAACTGAAATTATACACTGCTGCACCACAACAATCAGCAAAACAATTTCAAGAATTACTGAAAATATTACTGTGTGTACATTAACACAGTTATACAAGAAAAATATAACCAAAACAGAAAGGCTGCCTTTTTCTCCCAGTTAATCTACCCACACCACAGATGCCTCTTCCTCAAAGCACACTTCACAGTACACAGACTGACTGTTCTAAATTACCATTCAAAATCCACACACAAACAATAAACACTCGATGATATGAGCACAGGAGGGTTTCTACCATTGATGTACTAAATTTTGAGAAAAAAATGGCTCAAAAAGGCTTTTAACAACTTTTAGAGGATTTGAATTGCAGAGCTCTGAGAGAAACTGTCTCCATCTTCCACTACACACACACTACACAGAACTGAGGCTGTGCAGAACAGTCTAGAGCCCATGTGACCTGCAATCCCATGAAGCACTGCAAAATTGGCTTTGGAGTCTCAATTACAAGGCTAAGTGGATGCAAAGCACATTGATTTCATGCCTTTAAAATTGGTGGAGAAGTGGTTTGGAAGATGAAATAATACAAAGTCATTGATTTCATTGGACTTTGCATTCTCTCGATATAACTAAGTACGCGTCAGTGTTATGTGGCAATTTCTATGATTTCACATTACCCGAATCAAATTCCCTCGCCACTTCTCCCACCACTAGTGGTAGGTCCTCATAAAACATGCCAGTGGACCAAGGAGGTCCAGGAGGAGATAAGGGAGAAGAAGGCTGCCTACAGTAGGTCCAAAAACATGAGAGGAGAGAGGATAGAGAACTATAGCCTTGCAACCAGAAAAGTCACCAGAGTGGTAGAGAGGCAAAGGCCTGAAAATAGCAAAGGCTGGTGCAGGGGATATGGGGTGGAGAAAGGGTTCTTTAGATATATTGGTGAGTGGAGGAAGGTCAAGGGCCAGCTCAGTAGGTTGAGGACAGCTGGGGGTGGAAGGGGCTGAGAGGCAGGCGGAGGTACTGAATGAGTACTTTGCCTAAGTGTTCACTAGGGAGGAGGCTGGAAACTTCAAAAAAGGATTGAAGGACACAGAAGGAGCAGCAGACCTGACTATTGGGGTACCCTGCTGAAGAACAAGCTGCTGGGGGTAGGCTAGGGGTGAGATATCAGGCTGGTTCTGCTGAATGGTGCAGGGGCAGATGCTGATATTCCAATTGGTCGGGTGTGGGAAGCCTTCCAGTCCCTAAAAGGATAAATCTCTGGGGCCTGATGCTATTCATCCCAGAATACTGAGGAGTCGGCGGATGTTTGGCTGTGCCATTGGCAGATCTCTTTAACTTGTCACTCCAGACAGGGAAGGTGCCAAGGGATTGGAAGCAGGCACATGTTGTGCCCATCAATAAAGGGGATCGAGAGAAGAGCCAGAAACTATAGACCCATCAGTTTGATGTCAGTGGTGAGGAAGGTAATGGAGAGCATACTTAAGGAAAGGCTTGGAGGTTTCTTGGAGGAGATGGGTTACCTGGATGACTGGCATCATGGGTCTGTGCCAGGCAGATTGTGCCAAACAAACCTAATAGAGTTCTATGAGTGGGTGACATCAGCAGTCGACAGGGGAGACCAGTGGATGTACTGTTCCTGGACTTCAGCAAGGTATTTGATTTGGTCCCTCACATTGGCCTATGGAAGAAGCTGTGTGGGGGATGGGGGTAGGCCCATTGACGGTTAGGTGGATTGAAATTGGCTTTCAGATCACACTCCTCGGTAGTGGTGGGAGGGATGTCTCATCCTCTAGGGAGGTTATAAGTGTGGTCCCACAGGGATCAGTCCTGGGGCCACTCTGTTTAACTCCTACATCTCTGATATCAGGAAGGTATCGGTGTGAAATGAGACTCTTTGTGGATGACTTTAAGGGGGGCAGTGGTGGAGGGAGGTGGGGAGATTGGCCCTGCAAGAGGACCTGGATACTCTGGATAGGTGGTCCTGCACCTGGAAATTTAAATTTAACTCCCCAAGTGCAAGATGCTACACCTAGGGCAGGAAAACCCCAACTATGTGTACACCTTGGGGGATTGAGTTGCAGGCCACAGCAGAGGAAAGAGACCTAGGAGTCTTGGTGGATGTTAACATGAATAATTCAAAGCAGTGTAGGAGGGCTGCAGTCAGGGCAAATAGGATGCTGGGATGCATCACTAAGGGATCACCTCAAGGAACAGGGAGGTGATTTTGCCACTGTACAACAGCCTGGTTAGACTACATCTTGAATACTGTGTGCAGTTCTGGAGACCGCACCTAAGGAGGGACATCCAACTTCTGGAGAGGGTTCAGAGGAGAGCAACAGAATGATCCAGGGCCTGGGGATATGACATATGAGGAACGACTAGGGAGCTCAACCTGCTCTCACTGGAGGAGAGGAGGGACTGGGGACATGATTGAGGGTCTTCAAGTACCTCAGGGAGTAAATAAGGTAAGCTGAGATAGGATCTTTTGACTGAAGGAGGGTGGAATCACCAGAAGACACAGTTGGAAGATTGAGGGTGGTGGGATTAGGGAAAGGAGGAGGAGGTACTTCACTGAGAGAGTGGTGGAACCGTGGAATCAGCTGCCGGGGGCTGGTACAGGCACCTCTGGTGGAGGGATTCAAGAGAGGTGGGACAGGTATAGGCATGGAGTGAAGCCGAGGCTGGTTTGCCTAGGCGGGGGCAGGACTGGGGATGGAGTAACAGTGGAAGGAGACAGAGAGGGCTCGGTACCCAATCAGGGTGCTGAAGCACGAGCAGACTTGATAGACCAATAGGCCTACTCTGCTGGCATCTAATATGTTACTACGTTAGCTCTTTAGAAAACCTTGCTACTGCAAGACTGAAAGGCTCAGAAAGAAGCATGTAAGCTGTAATGATTCACAAACCAGCTACAAGTTGTAAGGTTATATTTTTCAGTAAATGGTATGCAATCTTTTCCTGTGTAGTTCAACGCTATTTTAAAATGGCACTTGATGAGTGTTGAATATTTTAAGCAGGTTGGCTCCTGATTGGGATACTGAGAAGAGATTTGCTACCAAAAAGGATTTTGAAGAAAGGATTTGGCGTATTGGATAATTAGGAGTTCTAAAACTACTGGAAAAGTATCTGCTGAAGCCAGCATCTAAAGTTTAGTTGCTGCAACAACATGTTAATTTCAAATCTCCTTTCTATTTATAATAGGTATAAAAACCATCTAAAACAAAAGATAGAACTGAGTACTGCTGTGTATCATAGCATTCACTTTGTCTATATAAGGAAGGGCTGTAATAAGCTTAAAGTGTATAGCTGGTGTTAAATATCCTGAATAGTACAGTACTTAAATTCTGTTGCCCTCCATTTTGTATGTTGTCTGTTTTTTCTCTGATTTTTCTGATTTCCTTATTGTCCACATATCTGAAAACTCTTATGTTGTTTCACCTTGTGTTAACTTGTCTTGTCTGAATTGATAGTACATCTTACTTAAAATTTGATGAATTGCTATTGTATTTCCTGGCCCAAGTGAGAGCTGGTGGGAGGATGGGCCATCGTGCTCGATCAGCTCTCAGCAGTCTAGCTGCCACTCTAGTTAAGTTCATTTAATTTCTTTTTGTACTGATTTCCAAAGGTACCTTGATTGTGGTAATCTATCTGCAGAGGTAATTTTTAGTCCCTTATTCCCCTAATGCTTTTTATTTTATTTCTTTTAGCAGATCATATCATAAAATGTTTTACTATTAACTTTTAACGTTTTCTATTTTATTTTATATATTTCCCTTGGTTTTGATTGCACCAATGTGTACAGTGTAGGTCATCTGATGAGCAGTATTTTCCTGTACTTTTATGAAGGAGTTCCTTCTGTTCTATGAAACTGCTACCTCAACAATTTTCAGTTTACCTTTAGCCTTTTTATCTGACCCTTATATGATTCTTACTTTAAGACTGGCACATTTGTGTTACTTTAGTTCAGCTCCCTCATACTGTAGGTAAATTCCTTACTGCCCACTAATTAATTAGACATTGATCAAATGACCTGGTATACAGTAGTTTTACATATGCAAGTTTCTCAAAGTACCTATAGTACATAAATAAAACTCCCATCAATTTCAATCTCAGTCTTGATTAGTTTTATCTACTCCTCTGCTCATCTAGCACTAGTACAGTATATTACCTGTTTGGCTACTTTACCAATATATATTGTTTATCAGTTGGGTTGGAACAGTTCTCCAGACTGCTGATACAGTTTTTGAGTTTAGAAACATAGGTGCATAAAATTTGTTGGCAGATAAGGACTGCTTGGCCCACCCAGTCTGCCCATTTTCCCTACTTACATTATCATCACAGACCGTACCTGATCTATAGCTTTCTCCCTCCCTTCCTGTCCACTATGATACACTTGTGCCTATCCTGTGCGTTCTTGAATCCCACCACGGTTTTTGCCCCTCCACCTCTGCTGGAAGGCTGTTCAGGAATCCACCATTCTTTCAGTGAAGGACTTTCTCACCTCAATCCTGAATCTACTCCCTGCCAGCTTCATAACCATGTCCCTTGTTCCTGAGCACCTTTTTCTGAAAAATATTTTCCTCCTGTAATTTATTTACCCCTCTGAGGTATTGAAAGGTCACTATCATATCTTCTCTCTCCTCCTCTCTTCCAGGGTGTACATATAGAAGTCCTTTAGTCTCTCTCTGAGGGCTTTTGATGCAGACATTGCATCTTTTAAGGTACCCTCCTCTGGACAGCCTCCACTCTGTCTATGTCCTTCCAGAGATGTGGTCTCCAGAACTGGACACAGTACTCTAGGTGTGGTTCTACCAATGATCTATACAGAACAACACCACCTCCCTCTTTCTGTTGCTGAAACCTCTCCCTATGCACCTCAGCATCCCACTAGTCCTCCCAACTGTCTTATTGTACTGACTGACCACCTTTAGGTCTTCAGATATGATTACCCCAGGTCACTTTCCTACTTGTATTTATTTCTTTAAATGTTTCACCAGGAAAAGCATACTGAGCAGGACTGCTCATTTCTAGATGTGTCCTGGGGGAAGGGGAAGTGGACAATGACAGTAGCACATGAAATAGTAGACAGTGTATAGGATCAAAGTAAAGTCACAAGAAACAAAATGCACTACAGAATGTTTCAAAGTGCAAAATACAAGTAGTAGGCATAATCAGAGACTGTAAACTGTAGAGCTGAGCAGGAAGTGGGTAGTAGCTCAGGCATTAGAGCAAAATAATGTTGTATATAACTCCCTCCACCACTACTTTACATAGTTAGCTACCCTGGCACCCATACAGGGCTAGATTGAGAAACATTAGGAAATTGTACCACCTAGCTTTGGGAATGTATACCATGCTCATTCTTCTAGAGATCAAGGTGTGGGGATGTACTAAAATAATAACCTATTTTGTATTTACAAAACTGGGTCCTGGGAAAGAACTTTTGCTAGGGATATGCTAGACCTATCCTCTGGAGGTACCCAGTAACTCCACACATGAAGCAATAACTTAACTGTCAGACCATAGTTGGGGTTCTAGAGTGTGTCTTTATTCCAAAGATGTTCTCTAAAGCAAGGGTGGACCCCACGGTTTACACATCATGGCACTAGGAACTTGCAGAACAACAAATCAACTGTATCTGACAGAAAACTCTTTGTATTCCACGCAGTAGGACATAGGACACTTGCACTTTGTATTCCCACATGCGTGGGACATAGAACATTGCTTCCAGTGGCACTGATCACAACTGAAAACACATTTTGTTAAGAACTAGCACCCTTCCTCATAAGCAGGAAGAAACTGTAACCCACTCCAGGGGTAAAATATTCTCTTCAGACATTGGCCCTTTGTCTAAAGTAACCAGGCACTGAACTGGTTACTCAAGATGGACTTAAGCCCACCTCTTGCTCCCAAATCCATACTCAGACTTGCTTTAAAGTCCTAAACAATGTGATATAGTCGTGCCTCTGGGCGTCACACACTTCTGCCAACTTTAAATTAAAACAGTCTCACACTCCTGAATTCTCAGAAAAGTTGTGTCTTCCTTTTAGCCAGAGACACAACAGCACAGGTGCTGCTTCCTTTGGTAAAAGTCGGACCCTACTCACTGTTAGACATTTCAGGCACTTCAAACATCCTGGATCAAAAGGGATTGCCCTTTGAATCCATCCACTAGGAATCCTTTTCACCCTTCAGGGATGAAAATCAGGAGAGTCAAGCTGTAGAAAAGGTCTCCACCACTGCCCTTGGCAAACTGGAGAATACTAGAATTAGGGTGAGAATGCAGGACCCTCAACTCAGAGCCCACAACTGAGCAGTTCTCAATCCTCCAACTTCAAACTGCAATTATACAATGGGGTATGAAAATCCTGTAACCTCATTGGTCAAAATACAACACATGACCGTGGTATATCCTGTAATAACCCACGACTGAGAAATGGCATTTATAAAAACATACTTAAACACATTTAAAATTTATTTTACATATGGGTCCATGTGTATGATCACAATAAGGCACTTCAGGATGTGGGTTATTGGAAGATTACACTTAACGTAAGTTAAGTCCCTGGCTGCACCTCGTGACACCATACAAGGTGTGGGTAAATCCCCAATAACCCACACCCTGTCATGCCTTATTGCTTAACTCTCCACTGCTGACTCACACTGACTACCGTCTCAACATTCTAACTCCCTTCTCAACAGCTGGCACAAGGGTTATGCTGCTGCGAGTGTGCAAATGAGCTCATCACTTCAGTTTCAGTGGAGGCCAAGTAAACAGAAGAGTGAGCAGGTGAAAAACATTTAACTGGTTAGTCACCAGCTGCCTTTCCTACCTAGCACTAATACTGAGGGGATTCTAGTAACCCCAGGGGACTGGGTGGTTACATGTACTACTTAGTAGTTGTCAGTAGCATGCCACCCATTTTGTACTCTGCCCCTAGGTTTCTGTGCTCCAAGTGCATTATTTTGAACTTTTGGCATTGAAATCCAGCTGCCATATCCTTGACTCTACTTCTAATTTTCTCAAGTCTCTGCTCTTCTTTTCCACCTTTCTTTTCTTTATTACATATTTTGGTGTCATCCACAAAGAGGCAGGCTTTCCTTGCAATTCCTCTATAATGTCACTTATAAAGACATTAAGGAGGACTGGTTCCAGCACTGACTTTTGAGGCACTCTACTGATCAACCTCCCTTCCTCAGAGTGAGCTCTGTTTACCACCACCTCTGTAGCCTATCCGTAACCAATTTCATATCAATTTACCACCTTTGGACTCAGTCCTAAGTTGCCCACCTTGCTTACTAGTCTGCTGTATGAAACAGTGTTGAAAGCCTTACTGAAATCTAGGTAGCCACAATCACTGCTCCACCGTAATCTAATTTCTTTGCCACCCAGTCAAAGAAATCTATCAATTTGTTTGACATGACCTCTCACCATGAAGCCATGCTAGATTCTAGGTATGCGTTTTAGTTAGTGATGAAGCAAATTTTCACTTCACTCCTGTTGTTGATCTGAAGCCACCATCATTGTACTTCTTGGAGCCTCGTGATATTTTCTACAGGATGCCCAAATTCACAAAACCTTATGAAAGGTCATGAAGTGGTTTTGCAAAGTGACTTATATGATTGAAGTTGTGCACAATGTCATGGTGAAGTTGGTGTCATTAATGTGAGAATGAAGGAATCAGCTGTTATTGTGAGTTTTGGTGGATTAGCAAAGAATCATATCAGTGGAAACAACAGTGTAGCACAACAATGTGGTATTGATGCATGCATTGCTGCATCTGCAGAGTTACCTAGCATTTACACTGGTTCCAGAGGCCAGACTAGTTGGATTGTGGAACATGAGGAAGATATGGACCTCAAGCAACAGCCAGACAAAGGTTCACTGCTATTTACGCTGGACACAGAGTCTGACTTGGCTTGTTAATGTACTGTACTTAGTAGAATGGAGACCATTAATTAACTTAAAGACCATAGGGTCTACTCCAAATTTAAAACAATGCAATTCAACATTTTGTGTTTATTTGTCTTCTACTATCTTGTAACTATTTGATGCCAGTCTGTGTAACAAATCTCTCAAATTACAAAGTTAAACCACTCATGAGACTGTCTCTTGAATTTTACTTATGCATATTTGCTTACATTTATGGTTCCTTCCTCATGTTTTGTTTCAAGTGCTTTACTTGTCTTTTTCTGTCTAATCTGTTAACTTTGACAACGTTCATTCACCTTCAAAAATTGTTTCTTTCTGCTGCACCTGTCTATCCTTTGTGTTTTGTGCCAGTTTTAATGTTGTCCCAGATTTAATTGTATTAGGACATTCCATTTTTCTTTAAATTGTCAAAACATTTGCTCCTAAATCATAATAACTTCACAAAGGTTTTGTTACATTTGGTCTGTTTTCTTAGTCTGTCACTTAACTTTGAAAATGTTGCTTTTCTTCAAATAATTGTACTGCTATCTTAGTAGCTGTACTGCTGTCTTAGTAGTCTTGGATCTTGTCTGTCCTTTTCCTGCTATGAAATATTTTTTATTTCCTCATTCTTTCCCTTTAAAGCAGCAGTGCAATAAAACTGGGCAAAACATTTTACCCTACTTTTTTCACTATAAAAGATGCCAAGTACCTTCCAGTTTTATTTGGTGGTAAAGGTTTTGTAGTTCTGCCAAAATCTGAGCTTATTATAAATGTTTTAATTTAGTTTTTTCTTAAGAAAAAGATGTCCACTACATTTGGCCTAGAAATAGCATGAGACCTGGAAGGGTTAGGATCAAGAAAATAAGAAAGTACTCATGATGTACAGGTCTTTGTTTTTCCCTCTTGTTCTTCTCTAGAAAGTTACATGTAACAAAAATACGTTTAGTTTTAATTTGCTTAGCAGTACACAGTAGTAGTAGCTGTCTTAAAAATACTGTGTGTGGAGCTGGCCAGTGGCACAAGAGGACTGAGGCACTGTTGCTTTACCTCATGCTATGCCAGTGACCTGAGTTTGGGAACAACCTTTGGTCATTAGGGAGCCACCATGGGGGAGAGGGATGGAGTGGGATCGAGCAGCTGCAAGGCAACTCTCCCTTCCAGGGGTGATTGCATGCACCCAAAGTAGTTCTGCTCCCCACCAGGTGGAGGTTTAGTGGGAAGTGTAGGTGGGTGGGGTGGCAGTGATAGCAAGGGGTGGGGTGGAAGGGGCTGAGTCAGTGCCCAGCATGCATGTGCACCTCCACACACCAATACGTACATATGTGTCTGCTGGAGTCCCAGATCTGGAAGAAAACGGGGTAAAACTAAATATATATGTATATAAAAAATACTGTGCATGTTAGTCACTTATTTAGGTATCCATGCTAGCACTGCTGCATTAACCCCTTGTTGCTGCAGTAGTATCCTTTACAAATAAAAGCCTGTCCTTCCACGCATGAATACTGTATAAGCGGAGATCAATGGACAGTGAGAAACTACTGGTTCAAGTACAGAACTGAGCCTTTGAGTACCAGACTTTAAATCAGTCTTATTCTGAGCACCCAGTACAGCTTACTCACAAGGGTCCAACATTGAACAAGTCACATTACCTTTCCCTTCTGTGAATCCTTATCACCAGCAACTAAGTCAAGCCAGCCACATATCAAATCTAGATGTATCTGGCAAAGTGGTAATTATTCTGACTGTCAATTGCATAATTGCCACACAGTTCTGGATATGATACATGGTAGGTTGCAGATCACTCTAAACATTGGCATATATGATAAATAACACAGTAGATGTATTAGACAAGCAAGCATAATACAAAGGCAAGCTGGCTATTTTAGCACAGAAATATTGTACTGCCTGGAATTAGTATTAAGTGTCAAAATCATATACTCTTACTTCTTACATCTTAAGCATTTTGTTCTTTTCCTCTTTTCTACCTGTGAATAGTAGGTGAGATACTGTATGTGGAACAGTACTGAACTTGGAGGCCATTCTCAAGCTAGTCCTATTCCTCCTCATCCTCACACCTAATTTGCAACTAAGACCTCCTCACTCACTCACTCACTCACTCCATTCTCACTCATTCAGGCCACCAGACCTGGCTGCTCCAAACTCAAATTCAGGCAGTTGCCCACTACCTTCTGGACTGCCTGTCCAGTCTCACTCAGCCATCCAAACAATTGAACACAGGCACAGCCCACTTGGCAGAAGTATCAGCAGCTGTACTGGTGTGAAAACTAATTAAACAATAACATCCTTCCCTTCTTTCATAGTCTGCACAATTGAATCCTGCACACACTGCCTGCCAGGTCATTTAGGCTCCCTATCATGTCCCCAGCCATGATGGTTTAAAGTATTTCTATCTTGATTGCAGATGACTTGCTTTTTGGCTAGGCTCATTCTGGCTCCTGGATTGCAGGCTACCCTGGCAGCAATGCAACCAGGACAGGACTGCAGCAGAGCTGAGAGGGACCCTGTGGGACAGATGATGAATACTGTGATACCTGGCTAGTCAGTTCAGTGAATGGCAAACTAGTAGGCCCAATTCTTGCACTGTAAACATGGTGCCTCCAATGAGTGTCACTCACTGTCTGAATCACTGTTCACTGACTAAAACCAAGGCATGAAATGGGCTCACACCATATCGATCTATCCAGGCTCCCAAGCCCCACCATTGGTCACGAGACTCACAATGCATTCAGGGCTGTCAGGTTCAGGCTCTGCTCCTTCTTATCTGTTCCATGCAGCTGCTGTCCATGCTGCTGTTCATATGTGTCACAATCTAGAGGAGGGTACAGATGATCAGTGTCCAACAAATTGATGACAACCACATGGCAGGGTGGGCAGGGTATCACCCATAGCAGATGGGTCTATGTTTGGGCCATAAGTTGGACTGAGAGGGGCTGTTGGGTTGGAGGAGGTTGGACTGTAGAGGAGGTGGATGGGAAAGTCAAAATTTGATTTGACTCTGAGTTTGGAGGGACTGGAGCAGCAGGACAGAGAGGTCATCAATGACCATGGCAGGGCAGCCAAGCAACAGCAGAAGCTGTGGAGCTGCATTCAGCTGCAGCTCTGAGTCCAGCTAGCCCTCTCCTCCTTCCTGGCATGGCTGCAGCCCAGTTACAAGGTGGGAGACACTACATGCTATACTATAGCCTGGGATGGGCAGGTCCACCACCCACACACACAAACAGCCAGTTAGGAAAGTGGAAACAAAGGCAACTAATTACTTAAGAGGCGTGGTCTGACTTATGTGGTCACTGGCAGTGGTCAGTTGGTTGCTAAGGCTCCTAGTGCTCACCTCTCTCTTTGCTGCACCACAAGGTGACTGCAGGCTGACAATGATCAAGTCTCACAGTTCAGCTCATACACGCACCATGCTCTGCTAAAATATGGTGCCTTTGGGTCAAGGTGCTAGGACAGACTCTGTGCCTCATGCGACTGTGCCTTATGCAGCCTGGGGATGGGTTGATTGGGGCAGCTCAGCAGGTCTAGGATTCCGATGATTGAGTTGGCTGGCTTGGGGACAAACAGGAACAGCATGACAAAAGCAACAACAACCACAAAATCAACCAATGAGGGAGTGAGGAGGCTGGGGCTGGGGCGCGATCATTCCTGCACAACGTGACAGCAACCAACAACTTGAATCAATTTTCAGTCACTTTGGGCCCCTAACAAAAATACATTTTTTTTTTTTAAGGATAGCTCCTGTCTGCTTGGAGCTGCTAACCACTGCCTCAAATGAGCCAGGAAAACCCATTCAGATAGATAATTACCGGCTTGAGAGTGCTGGGGTGAGCCAGGTCTAGCACGTCACTGGATGTGTTTATTATGCTGGAGAAGCATTGTACATGACTGAAGTTTGCCCTAAATCCATGTATTAACTCTGACACCATGGATCACATACAGTTAAAATAGCTGGTGACTTCTTGTACCAACATGTTTTCAGTTGTTGTCAAATGCTGTAATAACAGGTGTGATGTCATCTCAGTTATTACACCATTTATTCACTCATGATTTGCTGTTCTGCTTTTCTTTTAGTTTTACTCACTCTTTGCTGCCTAACAGACTGCTGACTCCAGACACTAGCCAAAGTAAAGACAGCTGGTAGAAACATGGTCAACCATATAAACAACCACAGAACTGACCCTGAGCTAAGGATCCTTCATGAGCAGCATAGGTGGCTAAAGCTATGCCTGACCACATTTTGCTTAAATTTAAGAGATTGCAGCACTTAACAGGAGTGTACTCCCCAGCTTAGGGACCGAAAAATACTTCAAAGTTCTTTGTATGTAGGGAACTAGGTTAAATGCTTAATTGAGCTTATTTTCAAATATGCATGTTCCCTGAGCCACCAACAGGAGGCACCAGGTAGACAGGATCAGGTAATCAAGGAGGAATAAACAATTTTTTTTAAAACACCTAGAATCAGTTATAATAAAAAAATTACACATGTGTAACTGTGTGCCTATGAGTTTATTTTCATACCTTTGGTGTGTGATGACCGCATTAACCTCTCAAGTTTTAATCTCGAGGTTTATGGGTCATTATACTAAATAATAAAATACCTCACAACACAATTACAGATGAAATATTCTCTATATAATGCAGGTTCCATGTGATGTGAGCAAAGACAAAATAGCGCCCGACCAAACAGCTAACACATAACAGTGAAAAGACAAAATGGCAATTAGCACTACAGAATGCCCCAAAACAACAAACAGCTGCAGTGCAGCTCTTCCCCGACCTCCCCTGCTTAAAATATCTATCACTGGGGAGGATGCAAGTCAGAGATGTGGACAACCTTAGGATGGCGGATTCTCCCCAGGGAATGAAATTCAGGGAGGGAACAACGTTGGGAGGGCACTCACATCCAGCTCAGGGACACAGACATGTGGGAGAGAAAAATAATATTCCCATGCTTGGGAGGGCACCAAAGTTGGGAGGGCAGGAGGAATGTGAAATAAAAAAATTTTCATGCAGCCGGTCTCGAATGTGGACATACCAGCCAGACAGGCAGTAACTGTAACCACTACACTATGCAGACAGCTCAGTTCTGGCACTCAAAACAACAACCTACATACTTCACAAACTAATTTCCAACTCATGAAACTAAAGTGCTAACTTTAATATGCGCTCTCACTACAAAGTAACTCATCTAACATGTACTATTTTGTAGTTGCCCAAACTGATTGATTGAAATTTAGTCACTTTTTCACAGGATACCTACAATACATGGTCAGCCCTTGTAATTCACAGATATACTACACCATAGATGTTTTGTCATTATTCACAGTGGTGTCAAAGAAATACTGTAATTCACAGTTGATATCAGAACCGGGAATTATGGCTTTTTAGAATGGGTATGCCACTCAAGCTATTTAACATGTTACACTTCCTGTAAAACATTCATTTATTTTTTTATTTATTTTTTTCCGTATGCACTTTGTCCTCCTCCTCCTAGAGACTCCTGGCAGGTGGCTTCGCCCTCCTGATGGTGGGACTCTCTCCGAACTTGCCTGTACCAGCCCTCACCAACCCCAGTATTCCTCTGCTGATTGCCCCGTGATGGGGCCAGGAAGGAGGCGATGCACTACACCTCCCTCTGGAGACCCAATCCATAAGTCAGGGTCAGCCCTTGGGTGTGGCAGCCATCATTGTAGAGCTGCTAGGGCTCTCCTTTTCTACGCTTTCTCATCCCCCCCACTGACATAGGCATGTTGGAACCTGCCTCAACCCATACTGCCCTCTGCCACCGCCAGAGCAGTCAGCATCAGTGGGACTGCAAGTCTCCCTCACTCCCAAGAGAGGAGAGCAGTCCTTGAAGCTCGATCCTCTCCCTTTGCTGATCCCCAGCAGCCTGGGCTCATTTCCAAACCTGGATCACTAGCGTAGCGCGAGGTGTGGCGTCCAGCTCCTCAACCCTCAGCACCACTGGGCCAGCTCCTGTAGGACATTCTGAAGTAAATAACACCTGTTGATTTACGCTCTACTGACAAGGAAACAGCTTAATTCATATGCAACAGTTTTATACTCTAGTAACAGTGTTAGACCTTACATTATACCAAAAAGAAGTCCAACTGTAAATGACAAGGTTGTGGAGACATTTTGTGGAGACAGAATCTTGAGGTTCTGGAGACATTTCAGCTTGAGCTATGCTGTCAGGGTTTATGATATCACCAGAAATCCTGGATGGAATTACAGCCTTCTGATTCACCGTTGTCTATTATTTATGCTGTTTAAAAAGTACAACTGCCAGCATGGCTGGGTCCCGAACCCAAGTTCTGCAAGACTCTCTACCCTCCTAAAGAAAACAAAACAAGCTTTGGGGCTGTAAATTGCTATTTTACATGCAACAAAGTAAACCTAAGACTAAATGCTGTGGCCTTCTGGTATCTTAATACAAAAAAGCAAAACCACTTGTCTAGTCTATTATCAAACATGTTATTTTGCTTATGCAATGTCATCATGACCTATTCAGAATGTGGCACTTTTCTGCCCTCTTTATGATGTTATCCTTTTCAAGCATATAATCCTAGGATAATCATTCTCTACTAAAGAATGCAGAATGTACTATGTGAATCAGTACATACAGTAACTGTCCTAACTCTTCTGCCTTGTAATTAGGTTCAGAGGGATGCTACTTACAATTGTTTGGTTAAAGTGGATACTCCTGGTAAAGCTTGGCACTAAGAACACAAAGCAAAAAAACTATACACTGCTATTTCATGCATTTAGTATCCATCTATTCTATGGCAAAGTAATAAAAACAGGAACAGCACATTGCAGCTGTTGTCTCAAGGAGGTCACCCAAAAAAAAAACATTTTACACCCTTTTCATGGGTGCTTTGTTATGTCATGGGCTATGACATCCACAGTCTGGACTGCAATACAATATCACCTTAGAAGGTTTTAAAGAAGAAAAAGAAGCATGTTCATTGGGGCTCAAACAGCACCTTACCAGTTCTCTGAGCCATGAAAGAGGACCAGATAATTGTGTTCATGGAACTGATCTCCTCCCTTCCCCCACACACACTCAGTTTTTGAGAGAAGGAAATGCACAGGCATAATGACTGTGTGTAACAACAACAAAGAAGGAGTACTCCTGGAGGCCTTAGTGGAGTCAGACAAAGCCAATTTATTAAACCTTAATAGGTATGCTCAGAATGATAACTGAGGCATGGAGAACAGATAAAACCAACCCTACCCCACCACTTAAGGCCTACAAGGTCTTTCTCAGGGTTGGGTTTCTTTATTTTCCATGTTTGAGTAATACTTCAATGTACGCCTATTCTGCATTATTAAATGTTATTTATTTGGACAACACTGAAGCCTTCAGTATTGTTGCTGCATCAGATATTCTTTGGAGAACCCAGATTTACTGGTGTGCATCACCTACATGTACAGCTTATTATGGAAAATCCCCAGCATAACTAATGTCCTCCCCACAGTCAAAGTGCCAGAAGCTACCTCCTGCAGTCCTCTAACAAGGCTGTCCACGTGAGCTCTGTGGGAAGAGCAGAAATGAGTCAGGAGGTACTCTTACATGACAGGGATGGATGGTACAGTAAGATCTGTATCCATGGAAGGCCTCCCTATGACAAGAAGAATAGGCTTGTGCACAATGCACAGTGGCACACAAGCTACTCTGAGTTCAGTGCATGATTCTTCACCTCCTTATCATCTCTTTGGCGAACAGAAAGCTAAAGTATTTCAAATGCTGCATGGAAAGGAGGGAGGCAGGGTGCTGATTGACCCACATTGGGAGTATGCACATAAATGGTGAGACCTAATATGACCATAAATATTTACAAAAGTAGAAAGAACAGTCTTTTAGGAAAGGAGCGCATTCAGAGTCTGGCATTTATTTCCTCGTGGTCAGTTTACAGGAAATCTTTCTGTGTAATGTGCAGAATGCAGATTTAAAGATGAATCAGCTTGCACATAGAACTGCAACAACTGAGAACAGTAACCTGATTCAACTTTAAACCAGAGTGAGTTTTAAGAAATGAAAACAGTTGAAAGGTATAAAAGAGTTCTTTGTTCAAAAACAGATGTGTCCATAATAAGCTGTACATGTTGGTAGAAGAAAATACAATAGTGGCATGAACTGGACTTGTGAGTCTGGCCAGATTTTATATGGCAAAAGTCTAATATGTGCTCATCAAGCTTTAGGAATCTCTAAACTGTGGAATCACAGTGTAGGAACTGGATAGTAGAATATACCAATAGACAATTACACCTTCATCAGGGAGGATCTATGAGATAAAAGAATCAGTTAATGGCTTTAACCTTTTTCTTTACCTGTCATTGCCTCTCCCCACCCAAATGAATTGTTGCTAATAGCTCAACAGTCATACTGTATATCTTCTAATTAATGCCTGTTGCTAGCCTTGCTTGTAGAGCAGAAAGCAGCTAACTAAAAGAGCTACATTTTCTTATTAATTTAACACTTATATCTTAGCAGAGTCAGTGTCTGTTGAGATTAAGCAAACAGATACTTTATTAAAGTAGAAGGGGTATTATTTAGGGTTTAAAAAGAAAGAAAGAAAAGAAAGAAAGTCAGTGTGTGTTCTGTGCTGGGAAGGGTTCTGTATCAGTTTACTTTGCTAAACCAGTAGGAGGAGAGAGAGCTTAATTGGGGTGTGGCTTAGTCACTATAAAAGCAGGTGACTCAAATTACAACTTCCTGTTGCTAGCCTTTTTTCTTACTAATTGCCCTCCATCCCACCCACCCTAAGCCAGTTCTGCTTTTATAGCCACTGGATTTGACTGTCAACAGGAACTTCCTGTTTGGCAGTAGGAAGGAAGGATCATAGAGAAACATTGGTTTTGTAAACCCTAAAGGAAAAAAGTAGCTCACTCTCCCCAGCTGCTGGTGGTCTGACACTGAGCAAGGAAGAAGGAGGCTATTGAAGAATATAGGAAGTTACTGTCCCAGAACAAGAAGGGTGAGAGTTGTAAGGAGAGGAGAGAGTAAGCATACAGAGAAACAGGAGAGGGACACAAAACAAGATATGATAGGAGTGGTGCAGTGCAATGGCTGTGGCGTGTACAGGTGAGACATTCTGGAGGCTGCGATGCTGCCCTATTTGCAGGCACCTCTCTGGTCTGAGGGAGGAGGTTGCCCATCTCCAGGCTGACCTGGATAGGATTGTGAAACCTCCTCCCCACCCAGGGACCACCAGGGCCAATGCCACTACCTCACAGGTTGCCAAGAAGAGGGTGGCTGGACCAGGAGTGAGCTCAGAGAGGGAGAGGTAGTGGAACAGAGTTGCATCCCTCCAGCTGTACTTCTCCACAATTCATTTGCTCTTCTGGTGGATAGTGGTTCCTCCACGGAGGCACCTGCAGTGGAACAAGGAGGATGCTGGGAACCTTCCAAAGGAGACCCACAGGAGGGTGGCATGAGGCCCCACAGGGAAGAAACAACTCCTGGTGTGGGACTCAATCATTAGGGGGTATAAATGGGGAAGGAAGGGAGAGGAGGAAGGTGCCTGCCTGGCACCACGGCTTGGAGGGACAGGAAGCAAATCCACAGGATCATGGGAGCAGCTGCAGAGAGGGGAGCTGGATGTCATTGTCCACCTAGGGACAAATGACTTGGCTAGGAATGGGATCAGAGCAGTGCAAGAGGAATTTGTAGAGTTGGGGAGGGGCCTTAGACAAGTAGAGCATACAGTAACCTTCTCAGAGGTGCTGCCTGTCTATGGCAATGGTGATGCTAGGTACTCCTCACCAGAGAATTCAATGAATGGTTGAAAAACTGGTGTGGAGTTCAGGGTTTTGGCTTCATTGGGGACTGGGGAGCCACCTGGAGGATGCAGACCTATACTGGTGCGATGGTCTGCATCTGTCACGGAGGAACCAGGATCCTGAGTGAAGGTTTAAATGCTTCATTGGCAGGCATTTAAACTGCAAGGGGAGGTACTGAAAAGAAGCAGGGAAATCACAGCCTCCCCACAAACAACAGTAATTACTGAGGTAAACACTAAGGTAGAGAAGTCATTAGGAGCAGGACAGAAGTAAATGTGAAAAAGGCAAAGGCAGTAAGGACTGGAATGGGGCTAAAAGGGTAAGGCCATCAAAAGTGGAGGGTGATGAGTACCAATGCCCGTAGTCTGTGTAATAAGCTCCTGAACTAGTGGCCTTGATGGAAGAGGATTGCCTGGATATTGTGGCAGTCACAGAAACATGGTACACAGAGAACCATGACTGGGATGTCAACATACCAGGATACACAATCTACAGGAGGGACAGGGAAGGTAAAGAGGAGGAGGAGGAGTAGCTCTTTATGTAAGGAAGGGATCAAAGCAACAGATCTAAAGAGTAAACAGGGAACAGATGAGACACTCTGGGTCACCCTGGAGACAGGAAATGGCACCACAATCCGCATGGGGTTGTATACAGACCCTCATCTCAGGAGGAGGGAATGAACAAGGAAATGATAGAAGGCTTCCATAGAATGGCAGAAAAGGAGAATATTGTTGATGGGGACCTGAATATGCTAGATGTTAACTGGAGCACCTTTGCTGCAGCACATCCAAGAAACAGGGTCATTCTTGATGCCCTACAGGGGCATGCCTGAGACAGCTAGTATTGGAACCCACTCAGGAGGGAGCAATCTTAGACCTGGTACTCTCAAAGGAGACGGAGAAAGAATCTCAGATTTAGAAGTGGGTAGCCATCTGGGAACAAGTGACCACCAAACAGTGTGGTTCACTATAAACACAGCCATACAATCGAGCCATACAAAAGCAAGAGTTTTGGACTTTAGGAGGGCTGACTTTGGCAAAATGAGAGAGTGCCTCAGAAAAGCACTAGCAAACAGGCAAGAAGGAGGGTGGAGGAACAGTGGAGTAATCAAAACAACCATCACAGAGGCAACAAGCCTTTGTGTAAAGCAAATCAACAAAACACAATGAAGGAAAAAACTGCTATGGTTCTCAAAAGAGGTGGCAGGGAAGGTTAAGGAGAAAAGTATAGCATTCAGGAAATATAAGGAAACACAGAAGGAGAAGGACAGAGAACTTTATCAGTTAAAGCGGAAAGAGGTTGGGAAGGCAGTCAGAATAGCAAAGGCCCAAACCGAGGAAAGGATAGCCAACTCTGTTAAGAAGGGGATAAGACCTTTTATAGGTACATTAGGGAGTGAAGAAAGACCAAAGGAGGGATACTGAGGCTTAATAAAGGGAGGAAATGTGGGTAGAGGGTGACAATGAAAAAGCAGGGATACTGAACGAATATTTCTGCTCAGTATTCACAGAGAAGAGGAGGGAGGTACCTAAACCAAACAAGAGAAACACTCCGAAGATGAGGTTGATACCAGTCCATTTACAGAAGAAGGGTTCTGAAAGAACTAATAAAATTGAAGGTGGACAAAGCAATGGGGCCTGATGGGATTCACCCAAGAATTCTGAAAGAACTAAAGGGTAGAACTAATGACACCGCTGACTACTCTCTTTAACAAATCATGGGAGGATGGGGTGGTACCTGAGGACTGGAGGAGGGTGGATGTGATTCCTCTTCACAAAAGTGGGAGCAGGACAGAGGCAGGAAACTACAGACCAGTTAGTTTGACCTCAGTGCTAGGTAAAATGATGGAATCACTTCGAAGGAAAATTGTTGAGTACCTAGAGGCCAGTGGGGCAGGGACCCAAGGCAGCATGGATTCATGATGGGAAGGTCATGTCAGGCAGAATCTAATAGATTTCTTTGACTGGGTGACCAAAGTAGCAGGGAGGGGCTGTGGACATGGCTTACCTAGATTTTAGCAAGGCATTTGATACAGTCCCACACAAAGATTAAAACACAAGTTAGCCAGCCTTGGAGTGGGTCCCAAGGTGGTAGCCTGAATAAAAATTGGCTGAACAACAGAGCATAGGGGTAGTAGTAAATGGGTCCACAGTGAAGAAAGGATGGTTACTAGTGGGGTACCGCGGGGTTCAGTACTGGGACCGGGCCTTTTAATGTCTTTATAAGTGACATTGCAGAGGAACTGGAAGGAAAAGTATGTCTCTTTGCAGATGACACAAAGATCTGCAACAGGGTTGATACACCAGATGGAGTGGAAAGGATGAGAAGGGACTTGGCAAGGTTGGAGGAATGGTCAAATGTATGGCAGCTCAGATTCAATGCAAAGAAGTGCAAGGTAATGCACCTGGGAAACAAAACCCAGAGCAAGAGTACACAGTGGGGGTGAGATACTGACAACAGCAAAATGGAAAGGGACCTGGGGTAATTATATCAGATGACCTAAAGGTTGGCAAGCAATGTGAGAAGGCAGTAAGGAAGGCTGGGGGTATACTGGGATGCATAGGGAGGCATCAATAGTGAAAACAGGAAGTTGTTATCCTTCTGTACAGACAGTTGGTGAGACCCCATCTGGAGTACTGTGTGCAGTTTGGAGACCTCATCTCCACAAAGACATAGACAGAGTGGAGGCTGTCCAGAGGAGGGCAACCAAAATGGTCTGCACCAGAAGACATACGAAGAAAGACTAAAGGAGCTTAATATGTATACCCTTGAGGAAAGGAGGGAGAGGGACATGATATTTATTTACTTATTTATTTGCTTTTGGTAATAGAAACTTTCAAGTACCTCAAGGAATCAACAAAGTCCAAGAGGGTGGCATCTTTCAGAAAAGAGATTTGCAAGAACAAAGGGCACAATTTGAAGATAGAGGACCGGCTCAGAGGTAATGTGAGAAGTGTTTTTCACAGAGAGGGTTGTGGATGCATGGAACAGCCTCCCTGAGGAGGTCGTGGAGTCAAGAACAGTGGAGGAATTCAAGAATGCATGGCACAGACATAAAGGCAGTCCTAGTGGGGGTAGGAAGAAGTAAGCTGTTGGTTAATTAGGATCTGCAGCTTATCTGTTAGGTAGGAAAATGGGCAGACTATGTGGGCCAAGCGGTCCTTATCTGCCGTCAAATTCTATGTTTCTATGTTTCTAAAGCCATGGCTTGTATTACATTAGCGGTAATTGTCCGTGGTTTTAATTAGAGGGCAGCTACAAATGGAGGTGGCTTTTTCAAATTTAATAAACTTTATTCAAAGGCGTAACAGTGCAGAGTTACAAGTGGTACAATTCTAAATGGTTGCTAGATCCAAGCCTGCTGAAATTTATATAAGAAAACAAACAAAAATACAACAGTTTGGAATATTGAATGAGGCCTCCGCTATTGGAGTAAAATGACAATAATTTTCCATAATACAATGCCTATCCCTAACCCACCCCTCCCTGAACCCCCCAACCACTGGAAAGTGTCCATAGGTTCAAAAATATCTGGGCTGACTTGTCTATCCCACACCTATTAGACCCAAAAGAATGGAAAATGAGAAAGAAATGACAAAAAAAAATATGTGAGTAAAATAAGAAAAAGCACCAATGGAAAAAGGGAAAGAAAGGGAAAGCCAATAAAATAATATCAGCCTTTATATAGTCAGCAATGTTTGTAGTGATTCCTAGATGCATTTATATCTGGATGAGTTGCCTGAAAGGCTTGCCACCAGGAGCTCAGCTTGTATGGCAAACAAAATTTTCTTGTACCATTGTAGTATATGAGGGTATCTTGATCTTGCCAGTGACACAGGATGACCTTCTTTGCACATGCTGAGATCAAGGCCATATGAGCCTTCTGATTGGCAATAAGGGAGCCTGAGAAGTCACCCACAATACATATTTCAGGAGAAAATCATCCGATAACCCCAATAGTGGATACAGGCGAGAACAGATTGAGTTCAAAAGGGATGATCTTCTGGCAATTCCAAAGAATATGATATAAGGCCAGGTTCCTGGCCACACCTGAAACAGAGATTACTAGGTAGGCAACCCATTCTATGCAGCCTCACTGTGGTGTAGTATAGGTTATGGATAATCTGGAATTGCGTGAGATGGTATTGATTTTATTTTATAAACTGATATAAATGCTTCCAGATAAGAGGCCAGTTCCTGAAAGGTATAATGGGTGGAATAATCTGATCCCAGCCATATACTTTGGGACCCTCACTGGCAACCAGAAGTGTATATTGTGAATGATAATAGTATGATACAAGGTGGGAGGTGGCAGCTGTAGAAAATAGTGGTAATACTACTGAACCTAAAGGACTAAGCCAGGCTGTACCAAAAACTGCTGAGCATATGAGTTATCTGGAAGTATTTAAAACACGAAGAGTGGGCCAATGATATGATGCCCAGGCCTCTTGAAAGGAAAGCAATTTGCCATTCAATGTTAAATCCACCACCTTATCTATTCCATATCCAGCCAGAAACACCTGGAGAGCATTTGACCAGTTATACACAGGTTATGATTTCCAATTAGGGGCTGAAGTATCTTTATCTGGGCAAAGTTTCAAGAATGAACAAAACTGTGAATGAATCTGAAGAGATGCCACAAGGAGTATCCCACAAATGGAAGGTAGCCTTTTCCTGGGTAAAATAGGGAGTGACTTAAGATCTATTCCATGGAACAAACAAAGGAATATTCTATATCTACCCATTGTGGAGTATAGGTTAAATTGGCATGAGTTCCTAATGGTTGTAGCCAATAAGAGACCGGTTAAAGTGTAAAGCTAAATAATACAAAAGAAATTGAGAACCTGCAGACCACCATCCTGTTTAGTTCTCATTAACTTTGAAAGTGCCCAGCAAGCTGCCTTACCCGCCATAAGAAGGAGGCAAGAAGCCTATGTACCTGAATGAACCAGGACTGTGGGAGAGCCCAACTGTACATTTGTAGGGTATAATAGGTGGGGCAGAACATTCATCTTAATAATATTTAGTCTGCCCCATAAAGAAAAAGCAACAATGACCAGCGTTCTAAGTCAACTTTAATATGAGAAGCAATGGTGTCCAAATTGTACTGTTTGAACTTACTGAGGAGGTACATATAAAGATCCTAAATATTTTAGTTTATCCTTCCTCCAGGTAAGACCTAGATGTTCTACATCTGATTTAAAGGTTTTATTATTGAGAGGCATGATCTCCACCTTGGTAAGATTAAGTTTATAGTTAGAAATGATACCAAACTGAGAGATAATCTGTAAAGCTGGAGGAAGAGTTAGCTGGCGGAAAGATGGAGCAGAAAGTCATCAGCATAAATAGAAATGTTATAGTCAGTATTATGAATTGGAATACCAGTAACCTGAGGCAAGGAGTTGAGTTTACGGATCAGGGTTCTAAGAATAAATTAAATAAAAATGTCAGAGAGGGCATCCTGCCTAGTACCTTGATGTAGAGAAAGGGTTGGGACAGCATACCATTACAAAATACAGGGGCAGTTGGGGAGGAATATAACACATTGATCCATTGTATGAATTCTCCAGGGATACCATATTTTGGTAAAAGGGTAAACAAATAGACCCAGGAAACTCTATCGAAAGCTTTCTTGGCATCCAGAGATACCAAGGCTGCAGAGGTATGGAATTCCCTGCATACAAAGAGAAGATATGAGATTTTCCGGAGATGTTCGACTGAGAGTTTGCCCTTGACAAGCCCACCTGCTCCCTGCTAATCAACGAGTTCAAGTGAGACCTAATCTACTGACCAGTATCTTTGACAGTATTTTAAGTCTACATTAATAAGTGATATTGGTCTATGGTTAGTAAGCAATAATGGGTCCCAGTCCAGCTTAGGGATGACCACGATGGAGACAATAGTTAAGGAGAGGTCAGATATGCCTTTCTCAAAAATATAGTTATACGTGTTTAAAAGAATAGGGACTATCTGATCTTTTAATGCTCTATAAAAATTCATGGCAAAACCATCCAGGCCAGGGCCCTATCCATAGCAAGGGCATCAATTGCTTGAGAGACTTCTGATAAGGTCAGGGGAGCCTCAGGATTGCTTGTTGGGGGTCTGTCAATTTAGTAAGTGTTATGTCCTGCAGGAAGGATTTGAACTGAGATTGGTTAAGGGGAGGGTGGAGCATATAACTGTTGGTAAAATCCTCTAAAAGCCTCTACAATATCCCAAGGGAGGTCAGGAGCTGACCAGAGTCACTGCGGATCGAAGGGACAATCTTGTCCATGACTTGTGATCAGAGACGAAGGCCAGTAGTTCCCTGCCCTTTCCTCTTGGTCAAAATACTTACCTTCGATCGCAATATCATGTGCTCTGCCCTTTCCCTAACAGGGTATTGTATTGAAATCTAAGGTGCTCTAACAATTCCCATTCAGACTGAGGAGAAGAAGGTGATATATGCTCTGATGGAGCTGATTCAAGATATCAGGGAGGTGAGGGAAGCTGAGGTCTGATTCTTACTCCTTACTGATATCCGAATGACTCACTTCAAAGGCACACTTTGGGTGCCTCACAAAATGTCCATTCTGGACATCGAGGAAGAGTAAAACTTTGCAATGAGCGATTGAAGGTGTGTTAGTGACTCACTGGTTTTAAGCAGCTGATTATTCAAAATCCACACCTTGTCTCTAGACAAGGAGGAGTTAGGTTCAATTGAAGGAAAACAGGACGATGGTCAGAAATAACTTTAGCTGAACAGTGACACAGAGCTATCCCTGAAATATAATTAGATCCCAATAAAAATAATCAATCCTCGAGAAGGAACTGTGCAGAAGGAGCGAAAGAATATTTTTGACTGGATGGGTTGAGGTTCTCCAGGGATCCACCAGGCCAGTTGACCTCATGAACTCCAGAACAGCCACCTGACGGGTGAGAGAGCTTGTCAAGATTGACTAGGTCTGTCCCATTCATTACATTGGACCAAGTTCCAGTCTCCTCCAAGAATTATTGGCAGGGAACTCCAGGGAGACAGGATAGACATAAGCATGGTAAAAACCCAGGGTCATCCACGTTAGGACCATATATCACACCGATACTACCTCTAAGTGACCTAAAGGGCTCTTATAAGGACATAATGCCCATTGGGGTCTGTTATTTCTTGTAGAAGACAAAAGGAATTCTCTGAGCTATTAGGATGACCACTCCTCTCTTGCAGGAATCAAGGCCCACCCCAAAATGTGTCCTACCTAGGACCTGGAGGATCTGGGAAGAGGTAAATGGGTCTCTTGTAAGAAAGTGATGCCAGTTTATACTTTATTCAGTTATAGGAGGATCTTGGCCCATTTACAGGGGATGGAGCTCCTTTAACATTCCATGTATAAAAGTTATAGCTGTCATGTTATATATTATCATACTGTGAGAATAAACCAGTCAGGTGCATACCACAGACTACATAGTGGAAAAGCAACTTAAATGAAAAAGAAATTCACCTCGGTGGTACCCTCCCAACATTTGAACCCCAAATTACCCACCCTCCATTACAGTAGATAATCCCCAAAACTCCCAAGCCTAAGATTAACAATAATAAACACAGTGTAAACCAGAGAACTATCTGTCTTACTCCCAATTGTTCCAACCCACTAACCCCCTCCTGCTAATAACTTGGTGCGTGAAGCTCCTGACCAACATGGCATCCTGCCCACCACCTCCAGCTGCCCCCCCGGCATTCATAGTACTAATAAAACAGAAGGGACGGATATTCAAACTGCGCTGTTTTGTGGTGCAACCCCTTGGCTGCACAAAATAGTTGTACAGGGTGTGATGAGCCGATATTCAAAGGAATTGCGCTTATTGAGCAACCTTTGAATATCACCTCCAGTTACAGCCACTGTGCATGGCACAGTGGAACTTGCACCACCGAAGTGGTCAGAGTGGAGCATTCAACTTGCGGTGGCGCAAGTACCATTGCGCCATCGCAAATTTCGATATTCAAAGGTGACATGCAAATGCGGGCCATAAATGCAAATGTACCGAGGGTGCCATTTGCATCTGTTCTATATTCATTTGCATGCCATTAGCATGCAGGTGCGCTTGATCGAGGACTTGTGCCTGGCGCCCTGCCAGGCAGCAGCCGTCGGGACAGAAGCCCTGCAGCCCAGTGTTGGGCAAATGTGTATGAAATCACTCCTGACTGGCCCAATCACAGGCATAAGCACGTCACCCCCACCAGCCCGATCCACGGGCAGCAAAGTGTTCCCCGAGACATATCCCTGGTGGTCCAGTGGACGATAAGCCCGATCGCGGGCTGAAGAGTTGAACCTCCCCAGAATGTATCCTGGTGGTCCAGTGGACGATAAGCCCGATCGTGGGCTGAAGTTTAACCCCCAGAGCGTATCCTGGTGGTCAGTGGACCGATAAGCCCGATCGCGGGCTGCATTATGTTATGACACCCCCACCCCAAGACCCGTATCCTGGTGATCTAGTGTCCCCACCCCACCCCAGCCCGCCACCCTACTCCTCCCGGCAGCCAGCAGGCAGCAGCATCCACCCTCCTGCCGCCCACCACTGCCGACCGACTGCCGGTGGGCTGCACCCAGTGGTGCAGAGCAAGAGCCAATGGGGCGTGCAGCTCCCGCCGTACAAAAGGCAGATTCAGATTATGTGAATGAATTCATTCGACAAATCTGGACTGCCTTTGTATCATACTGCACGCCCATTGGCTCTTGCTCTGCACCACTGGCATGCAGCTCACCGGGCAGTCCGGTCGGCAGAGCGGGGGCAGGCGGGTGGATTTCCACCCGCCGGCTGCCGGGGAGAACGGGTGGTGGGGCTTTGTGGGTGGTGGTGGGGACACTAGATCACCAGGGATATGGTCTTGGGGGTGGGGGTGTCACATAATGCAGCCCACGATTGGGCTTATCAGTCCACTGGACCACCAGGGATACGCTCTGGGGGTTCAAATCTCATCAGCCCGAATCAGGCTTATTGGTCCACTGGACCACCAGGGATATGTCGGGGGCTTAAACCTCTTCAGCCCGCGATTGGGCTTAGCAGTCCACTGGACCACCAGGGATATGTTGGGGCCACTTTGCTGCCCGCGATCGGGCTGGTGGGAGCAGGGTGCAGTGGGCTGCATTGGAGGGGTTATGAGAAACACTGGGATTCCAGAGTCAGTGCTGCAGTGAATTTCCTGTTCCAGGTGGAGAGAGGGAGCATGGAAATGGCAGTCCTCCAAGGAATGCCATATCCTTGTTGGGGTCAACATTGGGTTTTTTTTGGTATTACCAGCAAGTGCTAGAATGTCCCTGGGCCCTTTCTATCTTCACAGTGGAATGGGGACAGATGGAGGGTAGCAGATAGAATTCTGAGGAACATTCAGCTGCCAGTTGGGGGCAGGTAAATGCTATGGTGCCTACTCGAGCCATGTAGCTTCTGCTCCCTGTGCAATATGGTTTTTGTTTGTGCATCAGGTGCATGCCCACCCCTGCCCTTGCCTGCTACTGTCCTAGCCAGGCATGAACTGTAGCTGTACATGTGCCACAGGACTGGGTACATTGAGGATATCCCATTAGGAAGATGACATCATTTTGTCACCACAATTAGAGTGACTCAGATTGCCGACACTGAGAGGGGCAACTGTGATTTCTGGTCACCACTCTCAGTGTTGCCTTTTCCCCATGGGCATTCCCCCCTTCAGAGTTAGTTATTTTATGTTCAGGGGTGTGGGGTGTGGGGGGGCAAAGCAACGACTTCCAGGAGTGTGCTTTGGCGCTGTACATCAGGAGAGAAATGCCTGGCACTGTAATGCCAGGTGGCATTTGCCAGCATTGTAATTAACATCAGCAAAGCGTTTTCACACGCAACATGGTGGAACCCATTGATTGAGGTCATGCAGCCCTAACTGGGAATGAATGGAGGTCTACACATGTGCAGAGCAGGATCTCTGTGCACCTGCATCCCATGTAAGCACCCAAATTCCAAATCCAGCATTCTCTACCCTTCAAAAGTTCCTGAAAAGTATAAAGAATATGTCAGTGTGACAGCTTTTCATTTTACTTGGAGCTGCAGAGAAAGGGCAAAGGCTTCAACAGCCACCTTGATGGGGTGGGGAGCTTGTATAGCAAAGGCTTATACAGCATGAAAGCTAAAACTGCCAGCTCAGACTATGAGCACATTTGACCAGACCCATGGCAGTATTCTCAGTCAAAGAGCAGAAGTACTTCTATTAGAAATTTGCAGGGTCTCCATGTTGCCTGCCAGACACAGTCAAACATTACATGCTTGATATTCAGAACTTGGCTGATGCAGTTTTAGATGCAAACTACTGCTATAGCTATCAGAAGGTACTGTAGAATTCTCACTGAAAACTATATAGCAATGTTTTCCTCTCCTGAAATTGATTGGTACTGCTTATTAGAACCCATATGTCATGAATGCCCAGTGACAACATGGAGTACTACAGAAAGATGAAATTATATCAGACATCATAATTTCTTCTTCTGTTAGTGCCAGATGTTGTCACTGGGATACTAATTGTTTTTACCTCTTATGAAGAGCATTGTCAATACGATTCACTACATTGGCATAATTACAGTAAGAATAATTTGGTCAGGCATGTGAGTAAAAACTCAACAAATATGTTGCTGGTGATATCTTTTATTGGACTAACAAAAGTATTTCTGAGACTAGCTTTAGAGAGATAAAACTCTCTTCTTCAGGTCAGGCATGTAGCTAATCTTTTGCTTATTTATTTAGTTATTTATTTAAAAGTTTCAGCAGGCAAAGCATACTGAGCAGTGTTGCTTGTTGCCAGATGTGTCCGGGGTGGGGGTAAGGGGATGGGATAGAACAAGAGTATATAGAACAGTTAACAATATACAAGGTACAATATACAAGGTAGCAAACACAATATACAACAGAGGCAGTACAAACAATGCAGATACAATATACTAGGCTTCAAGTGCAATGTGAGAGGACTTCAGAATGAAACAATAATCCTAGAGTACAGTAACACTACTAGAGCGAAATAGAAAATGCAGGGTGCCAGAAAATTTAGTAGCGAGATGTGATGAGAGAATGTGAAGAGAGAACTTCTTTGGATCAGAATTGTTCTGCACCTATGCGGTGAGAGGAAAGGGGACTTTTGTAACTCAAAGCTGAGAAAATTAGTTTCTGGAATGTGTGTGAGCCAGAGCAAGAGTGCGGCTGTGTTCTAAGTTGAGAGACTAAGAAAGCAGAAGGACTAGCAAGTGCCTGTTGGGCAGGGTGCCGCTGTCTGCTCCTGAGATACTGAAAGAAATAGACTGTTGTGGTAACCCTGGGTTTTCAGACTCTCCACCCCCAGAGTTTGGGAGACAGGGAAGTTAACAGAGACTGCTTGGCTACACACCATGAAAGGTTATGAAAAAACAGAGCAAAATGATCTAAAGGTTCCATCAGAAGCTCGGAACCAGGTGGGGACTCGTTAACCCCATCAAGTGGGGTCGGCTGGATGCAGGGCCCACGGGTCTTGTACCAGAGTGCTGGGTGCTCTGACCTGTGAGGGAACCAGGCCATGGGGCCACTCCCAGGTCTCGTCCCTTGTGGCTGGCAGGCCTTGCATATGTGCTCTGCAATGAGCCTCCATAGGCCAAAGTGGACAAGCTGCAAGATCTCCAATCAAGCCTGAGGATCCAGCTGCAGCATCTTTGTCCTTCAAGCATCAAGCCTGGTTCTGTATGTGCTATTTCCATCAACCCCAGGACTCCAGTCAACTGTGCCACCCAAGGACTGATTCTGCAGAACCATAAGTAACAACAGGAATTGCTCTGCAACACCCTGGGGATGTATATAGTTATTTCTCAAATGTGCTCACTGGCATGGGAAGCCAGTAAAGTAAGTCGAAGAGAAATGTGAAAAGTTAGCTAATTCAGCAAGCGTGTCAATGCCGGTCGACCAGCTGCACCTCAGGCCTGTAACTTACCAACTGGGTACCCAGGGACAGAACTCAGGGCATCATTCTGAAACTGGTACCAGTGGGTCTGGTTTTGGGAATACCTGCAGCAATTAGCTAGATAAATAGTGTGGAGGCTGCATTAACTAAATGTGGGTTTAAATAATAAAAGGAGAAATGTGATTGTTTGAAAATGTTAAATCTCTAAATGCAGATTCAAAGCTTAAAATGTTTGCATAACCTCTATTCCACTTACCCATCCTAACCCTCCCGTGTAAATAAATAATGATGTTATTGTTTCAGAAAGAGCTGACTCAAGAGCCTGATTTTAGTGAGCATGTTATTAGCTGAGTTTGAAAATGCTAACTATGTGAAAGGCGGGGATGTTCGATCCTGGTAAGTCCATGGCTGGGATAACTGTAATGGGGAGGTGGGTTGGTACAACATCCCAGGGGTTGTACTGATAGATATCAGACCCACTAAATATACTCTGGGTGGAGGCACTGCTAATATGTTTGTATCTTGGGAAAAGACCCCTGTGTATCAGCTAATGGGAATGCAGACCCCTTAACCGTGGTCAAGCTTGCACAGCAGGGTAGTGCCCTCTCTAGGATGGCACCAGAGAGGGCTACATACATATCAACAGGTATGCTGGGTAAATAAATCATAAAAACAAAAATGAACATAAGCGTGAAGGTACTAGAATATTCATGTTTTCATGTACTTTCTTCCTCACAATGTGTTTGCTTTCATTGAGTGATTACAATATGGAGCCCATGATTGAGATTTTAGGCAATACATGAATTGTTTCATTACCTTGAAATGTACATTCCACTGCATCTTATAATATTGTACTGTAACTTCTCATGAAAAGACACACCCAGAACCATCTCAAGAGCACTAGCTCCTTCAGCCAATTGTGGTTTACAAATGATTATTACTAATTAATTATTCAGAACAAACACACACTGATTGGATGCTGTACTGGGCGATAATCTCTTAGAAATGCCTGGTACAGCTCAGAGCAACAAGCGCATATAGAAACTTTAAAAAAGAGCGCCCCACTAATGTAATTAGATGTATAATCACAATATTTTGTTTTTTATTTTTTATTTTATTTATTTAATATCAACAATTTAATTTAATCCCAGCATGTCATTTCCTGGGGACTAATGGCCTGCTGATGGGTTGATCCTCGTCTGTGTGTCAGGCAACCCTTCCCCCTGGCAGTTTTAATCCCCAGGAAATGACTGACTGTTCAGTCATAATTGCTTAAATGCTGCCAACCCCTCCTGCAAATGCATTTGCACAGTACACTGATCCCAAACCAGTACTGGTAAAGTATTAATCATATTCTTCAGTTCCTGGGTGGGATTTTCCATTTACTGACTCTCTTCTACAAGTTGTGCTGGAATGTTTGGTAACCTTACCTATGACTATAAAGCAGACAATCTCAAATAGAGGTCTGCTTCCTGATCACAGTACCTCACACTATACTTGCCAGAGAAGAGGTAAGAATGGTATGGCACCTATTCCAATGCTCTTTCTTGTTCCTTGCATGACAATATTTTATGTCTGACCATCTGTATCTGCATTTGAAAACAATAAATGTTTGCCAAACTTAAGTGGACACCAATGTCAATATGCAGTGCACATAGGGTTCGCTAGACTAGCTGTTTATGTCTTAGATTTGAGCTGTGGTGCTATAAATAGCTTTGTCTTGAAAATAAAATGCTATATACGAGTCACTAGGATAAGGCTTTTTGGTAATAAAAAAACACTTGTAAATTTCCTTACTGCTGTACAGTATGTCATAATTTTTCATACTGAGGCTTGAGCTACTGTATATAAGGGCTAAGATGTAAAGAGTCATAGAGGCATTGCCTCATCCTTTAGAAACAGAGTTACAGGATACACTCCTAGTGCATTCTTTTTCATTTCACATTTTTCTGTCCCCTGCTACTGGTTCATGCCTCAGCCCCTATATTTGGGCCCAGGCCAGCCTCTCACATACTGGTCCAGGATCCTTTAACCATGATGCTGGGGTTGGGGTTGGAGAAGAGGTACAAGGCCTGGTGACATAAGAGCTTTGGGGCCAGAAATCATGCTGCAGACTAGTGGGATTTTGCCCTGTGAGGATCCTTACCACCTGTGATGCAATCTCATCTGTCTGCCTGCAGCATCAACCTGGAGAGGGGCAATGTTGCATGGTCATCCACAAATTCAGGATTCCCCTCTGCCCACAGGAGGCATTGACACAGTGAGCAAGCTCCACCATCCCTCCTGGAGCCCGAGCATGATGCCTCATTAGCGTGAACAGAGCTCCACTTTCTTGTGGCAGGAGTCACGTCATGGTATGAACCCCAGACCCCAAAGCTCAGTTAAGAAGGAGGATAAAACCTTTTATAGGTACATCAGGGGGCGAAGAAAAAGACCAAGGGAGGATAGTGAGGCTTAATAAGGGGAGGGGTGGGCAGATGGTGACTGTGAAATAGCAGAGATACTAAACAAATATTTTTGCTCAGTATTTACAAATGAAGAGGAAGGTACCTAAAACAAACAATAGAAACACTCTGGATACAGAAGTTGATACCAGCCAATTTACAGAAGAAAGGTTCTGAAAAGAATTCTTAAAACTGAAGGTGGACAAAGCAATGGGGCCTGATGGGATTCCTCCCAGAATTCTAAAAGAACTAAGGGTAGAACTAGTGACACCACTGATTACCCTCTTTAACAAATCATGGAAGGATGGGGTGGTACCTGAGGACTGGAGGAGGGCCGATGTGATTCCCCTTCACAAAAGTGGGAGCAGGGCAGAAGCAGGAAACTACAGACCTGTTAGTTTAACCTCAGTGATAGGGAAAATGATGGAATCACTTCTGAAGGAAAGAATTGTCAAGTATCTAGAGGCCAGAGGGCACAGGACCCAAGGCAGCATGGATTCACAGCGAGACAGTCATGCCAGACGAATCTAATAGATTTCTTTGACTGGTGGCAAAGTAGTAGATCGGGGGCTGTGGACATGGCCTACCTAGACTTTAGCAAGGCATTTGACACAGTCCCACACAAAAGATTAATATACAAGTTAGCCAGCCTGGGAGTGGGTCCCAAGATGACAGCCTGGGTAAAGAATTGTCTGGAGAATAGGACACAGAGAGTAATAGTAAATGGAGTCCACTCTGAAGAAAGGAGGGTTGCTATTGGATGTGCCCGCGGGGTTCAGTATTAGGACTGGTCCTCTTCAATGTCTTCATAAGTGAAATTGCAGAGGGACTGGAAGGAAAAGTATGTCTCTTTGCAGATGACACAAAGATCTGTAACAGAGTTGATGCACAAGGTGGGGTGGAAAGGATGAGAAGGGACTTGGCAAGGTTAGAGGAATGGTCAAATGTATGGCAGCTTAGATTCAGTGCTAGAAGTGCAAGGTAATGCATCTGGGAAACAAAAATCCAGAGGAAGAGTACACAATGGGGGTGAGATACTAACAACAACAAAATGGAAAGGGACCTGGGGTAGTCATATCAGATGACCTAAAGGTGGGTAAGCAATGTGAGAGGGCAGCAAGGAGGGCTGGGGATACTGGGATGCATAGGAGAGGCATCACCAATAGAAAACAGAAAGTTGTTATCCTCTGTACAGACAGCTGGTGAGATCCCATCTGGAATACTGCATGCAGTTCTGGAGACACAATCTCAGAAAGACATAGACAGGATGGAAGCTGTCCAGAGGAGACAACTAAAATGGTGCAGGGTCTGCACTGGAAGACATATGAACAGAGACTTAAGGAGCTTAATATGTATAGCCTCGAGGAAAGGAGGGAGGGGGGACATAATAGAAATTTTCAAGTACCTCAAGGAATTAACAAAGTCCAGAGGGTAGCATCTTTCAAAAAGAGGTGTGCAAGAACAAAGGGCACAATTTGAAGATAGAGGGGTGCGGCTCAAATGTAATGAGTATTTTTTCACAGAAAGGGTTGTGAATGCATGGAACAGCCTTCGGAGGAAGGTTGTGGAGTCAAAAATAGTGATGGAATTCAAGCATGCATGGGACAGTCATAAGGCAATTCTAGGGAGTGGGGGTAGGAAGAAGTAGGTTGCTAGTTAACTAGGATCTGCAGCTTATCCATTAGGTAGGGAAATGGGCAGACTGGGTGGGCCAAGCGGTCCTTATCTGCCGTCAAATTCTATGTTTCAATGTTTCTGTGTTCTATGTGGGAGTGTAATGTGCCACTGAGCTGAGCCTCTGTGCACATTCTGCCAAAATTATCCTCTGCAGTCCAAAACTGTATAAACTTGCTTGCTACTTTTCTAGGCACTGAATTTCCATGAAAACATTCTGTATTTCAAATGTGAGCTTTCATGTCATTATTCATGGTCAAATGATTATTTTGTTTTGCTTAGCTAATGCAAATAAAAGCTGATTTTCTTTCTGTCAGGATGGTAATATTCTGCTGTGAGATTAGTTATCGGTCCCAATTTCATCATGATTTTAAATTGGTCATTCTCACAGCCTCCACAGCAACTTTCAATTGCAGCCAGGAGGTTCACAGTGACACCTCAGTCCCAAACAAAATGCTGATTCTGCTGTGATTATACAGTAAAATGGTTTAGGGTCTGATCCCAGAATACCATTATGGCATTGCACATCTGTGGAGGGAGTGCAGTAGGTTTGCTGATGTGCGAAGTCTTGCTCTGCACATGCAAAGGTCTCCATTCATCCATAGCCCTGGATGCACAGCCCCTCTGCACTCAATCCTGGGACACTTTCACGACTATGTGGGTGGCCAGGTTGGGGTGAGACAAGGAGGAGGGTGTGTTATAGGCCATTATAGGGTCATTCTCATCATGGCTCTGTGTTGCAGAGTGCAGATGGAGCACAGGCTACTGACCCCCAATTACCTGCCATAGCAGAATCCCTAGGGGGCCCAATCAGTCTCCATTCAATTTTCCTGGCCCTCAGAGCAGACATATATGGCTGTGGAGATTCTAGCACTGTTCATCCTACATTTACAAATGATTAATGTCCCCTATGGGTATATGGCAAACCTTGGAGAACTGCCAGATCCCATTTTCAGAATGCCATGTACCTCTCCAGTAATAAAGGCTCTTGTGGTAAAACAAAGATCAGCACTACTGAGTTACAAAAGTACAAAAATACTTTACTAAATCTGTCTAAAACATGCAGGTGCTATTTACTTCCAGGACTGCAGTGAGACTCCATACATGAAAAAGCAACCAGCCACCTGACGTTTCAGGCCAAAAATAGTGGCTTATGCCAGCATTCCCCACAAACACCCAGATCAGGAAGATTTGAAAGTTGACACGCATGGGGTTCACGAGGGTGAGAGTAAAGCACTTGACAGAAAAAATAGGTTAAAATAGTCAAGCACAAAAAGTTATGACTAAAGAAAAAAAAAAACAATGAAATGAATGCACCTGTTGTTTTAAATGGAGTTTAATCAGTTAGAAAAGCAGCCAGGCAAGAAGGAGGAGGCTCTTTCCAGCTGCCCACTGTAGAACCTTTCTCGGTGTGGTCAATAAGACTGGGAAAGGGTGGCTGCTCACTGGGTGGGAGGGTGGGGTTGTATTGTTTTTGGAAAATCTGAGGAAAGAGACTTTAAGCTGACTGACAGTCAGATATCATCTGGGAAAGGGACTGCTTGAGTTGTTATAGACTTCACTAGGATGGGGGCTTGCAGGAGAGAGAGAGGTTTTTAACAGAGAGAGGTAGACATGGGGGATTATTTTGCTTGTGTGGAATGTGCGGTGGGGGATTATGGATTGTGGTTTGGGGGTTTAAAGCAGTGACTCAACTAAAATTGTAACTTTTGACCATAATTTGTCCATTTCAGGTTAGATTGACCCCAGATTTTCAGGGAGGTCATATAGCCACTCCACTTCATGGACATGTAAGTGCCATTTGGTTAATGTGCACTAAATGTGTTTAGGGGTTGAACCCTGTGATGGTTGTGCTCATAACCCTGTGATGGTTGTGCTCACACTCAAGATTTTGCACAATGGTACACTGCCTCCCTTTTATGGGGCAGATCAAGGAAGATCTGCAGGCTCTTCATTCTGGCCTGGTTATCGTTAGGGCTGTGCAAACCTCTAAAAGTTCTACATTACAAACTTTTGAGTAGAACCCAAAAATGTTCTATTAGGTTCTACCAGGTTCTAGAAGGTAGAACCATGTTTTGCCTGGTTCTACTAGGTAAAACCAGGTTCTACTGGGTATAATCAGGTTATACAATATATAACCAAGTTCTACAATACCTGGTTCTACTTGGTTAAACACCACACAAGCATTTTGCATGTTTGGGAAAGTACATGTAGTACTAAAAGGGTATGTTTTGCAATGTTTGGTGCATAGGCATGCTGTACAATAGTGTGGTATACCATTCCTGACATCTAGTGCTTTCTAAATCTGGTTACAGCCCAAGGGTTAACCCTGAGCTACTCCTGTTAAAATAATTTAAATTCTCTCTTCATTGTTGGACCCAGGCACAGATAGCTCCCCATGGCTGTGACCATGGGCCATAAAGAAATGCATGACTGACTGGCATCCGCTAATAGTTTAGGGTTTTCTGTTATTTTGATTAAAAATCAATATGACCCCCCACTGTTCTCTTGCCCTGTAGTACACGCTCCCTCTGCATACCCTCAAAAATTATGACAGTAGTACCCCATTTGTCCCACACTCCCCAACACCCCTCCCCATTTCTCTCTAACCACAGAACTTCTTGGCTTACATCATATATGATAGTGACAGCTGGCAAGTACTACTTCCATATATGAGAGGCAGAAGAAGCTGTTTCTGATGGATTGGTCAAGTACTAGTGCAACCAAGGAAGGTTGGAAAGCATCCAGGTGGAAAGAGAGCCAGAGGAGGAAGGAGATAATTGATTTGTCATTTTGATTGGTAGCATTCATTCTTGGTGAGGAAGGGTGGCAGAAGTATGCCAAAACCAAAGTTTGGGAAATTATTTATGTGATATTGCTAGGAGAGGAATGTGTGTGTAAGGGTAGGTGAGGGGAGGCATTGACATATTTGGGCACTTGATTGAAGGAGGATGTGAGTCAGCAGAGGGTGCTTGTTGGAAAGGAAAATGGGGATCCTTGTGATCTATTCGTGAGTTTAATACAGCTTTACATTTTTCAAGAAGTGTTGGTGCTGTGTCTTCTTTTCTGACTGCATTATTGACTTTTACACTGGCACAACTTGAATTGGGCCGCTATTGTTGTGGATCCTGGATATATCCATCTTTACTCAAAATAAAAAAAATAAATAACAGTCTATCTTCAGCTTTTTTATGGTACCAGGTGTGGGGCTGAGGATTTAATGATGGTGGGTGGGTTATATTTGCAGGAGGGGTGTCCCAGACAGTCTTGACTTGGAGTTGAATGGTTAGAGTAAGATCAGGGGTTTATTATTTTTATTCTCGTGATGGTCAGTCAGTGCATGGGATTTTTTTATTCTACTCTTTTATTTTCATTTTCCAGGTTAGGATAAAAACAATATATATCGGAGGATGACTCAGTCATGATCAAGTCCTCAGATGTATCCTTTGGTCCAGAACTGAAAAAGAGAAGGAAAGTGGACATTGCAGCAAAATAACAAAAAATAAATAAATCCCCATCTGGACCTGAGAAAGACCATAACAGCATATTAAATTTTGAATCTGCTGTTAACAGTAATGTCAATAAAACCAAGAAGCTGAAAACCTGTGAGACACTAATGTGTAGTCATTTTTATGGTTGTTTTAGTTGAATAGTTAGCAGTGCCCTTCAGTTACTGGTGCTGGGCTGGGCCTCAGTGGCACATAGAGAATCAGCAGTAATTGGTTGTTTGGGAAATGGATGGCACTCAAAGATCATGTACAACGGTTTTTACATGTTTTTATAAAAGCTTGAAAAGCTGACATTCAAGTCCCTTGTCATGATTAGTGTTTCCTGAAAATTTCATGCAGTCTGATTTTGTGGTTTTCTTTAAATCAGCATTTGTTAATCTGCTCTACAGTGGCTGAAAACAGTGGAGTTATTTCTGTCCTCTCAATCAAACTTAGAGTGATATGACATCATTTTGGAGTAGCTTACTATTTCAGATTCCCAATCGGAGCAGTACTTTGTAGAGTTAATGGTTTGCTGCGTCTCCAAGTTTCTTACAAACTCAGTCTATGATTTGTGTTTAGATAGATCAACTTAAAACATATCATTTTCTTCTGATAAAAAGTTGATCATTTCAGTTTCAGTGCTGAATGGAAGTAGTGGAAATCTTTCTCTGTGCGAAATCAGCTTGTTTGTATCACAGCTTTCAGTTCTTTCTAATCAAAAACTATATAGCACAGGCTGTTTAATGAATATAAAATAAATCTCTATTTTGTTCATTCACAGAAACAGTTTGTCTTTGATGTAGCCTTCATAAATATGTTCATGTAAGAACATTTTTTTATGTCAGATTGTCAAACAGTACATGTGCTTGAAATACTGTAGCAAGTGTGACAGGTACCTGTCTGAACTCACAAATTTCAGTTTTTGGTGGTTTCTGTGTAAAATATATCATATACATGTACAACTAGAAACACTATGTGGCATCCCGATGCACCGTGTCTCTGCCCACAGTTGAGGCAGCTGTAGTCTACTGCCACCTGTCCCTGCCCCACAAGTCCCCTGCCTTCTGCTCACATGCTGAGACTGCTGCATCCTGCTGCCTACTGTCTTCTCCCACACAGTTAGGGATTGTGCACCCTGCTGCCTCCTTCTTCTGCCTAAAGAATCAGGGCTGCTGCACCCTGACACCCCTGCCCAGACAGTTGGGGATGATGTGCCCTGCTTCTCTCTCCCTCACCCTCACAGTTAGGGATGCTGCATCTGTAGACCCATGTTCCTGTCTCCACAGTCAGAGCTGCTGTGCTGTGCCAAGCCCTAGTGTCCCAGATCCCCTGCCTCCACAGCTGGAGCTGCTGTACCATGTTGCCCTAGCCACCAGAGGTGGGGCTTTGCTACACTCTGCTACCCACTTCCATTGCCCCAAATGGGCAGGGCTGCTGCACCATCAGTACCCCATCTCATAGTTAGGGCTGCTGTACCATGATGCCTCTTGTGTTCTGCACCACAGTCGAGACTTCTGCATCATGCTGTCCTCTATCCCTTGTCACAGAGACAGGGCTGCTGCACCCTGCTCCTTTCTACACAGTTGGGGTTGCTATGGCCTGCTGTGCTCTAGTTCCCCATGCCGCTGCAGTTCGGGTTGCTGCACCATGCTGCCACTTGCCACAAGATATAGGGCATTTGCTGTGCTCTGTTACATGCTTCCACAGTTGAGGCAATTGCACCCTGCTGTACTCTGCCACCAAGTCAGATCCTTTGAGATATCCTGCTGCCCACATCCCTTTCCCAGACAGGCATGGCTGCTGCACTCTGTCCCACAGTTTGGGCTGCTGTATCCTGATGCCACCCCTTTCTCCTGTCCAAACATTCAGGGTTGCTACACCTGCTGCTCTCTGTCCCCATGCTCATAGTCAGGGCCACGGCCCTCTGTTACCCCGTTCCTGTCTCCACAGTCAGGGCTTCTGTGCTGTGCTACACCCTAGAGTATCATGCCACCTGCATCCACATTTGGGGCTGCTGAGCCCTGCTACACATTTCCATTGCCCCAAATGGACTGGGCCACTGCACAATGCACTCCCTGTACCACTGTCAGGGCTGCTGTATCCTGATGCCCACCTGTGTCCTGCCCCATGGTCAAGGCTTCTGCACCATGCTGTCCTTTGTCCCCTGCCACCATTGTGTCCTGCTGCACCACACAGCCCCTTGCCTCCCACAGGCAGGGGCAGGGGTACAAATATGCAAACTATTCTTGTGCTGCACCCTTCCCAAACAGTTGGGGTTGCTGCACCCTGCTACCTCTGTCTCTCACCCTCACAGTCAGGGGCACTGCACATGTTGCCCCTGTTCCTGTCTCAACAGAGTATAACAAAGGATCTGACTCTGGTGACAGGGGACAGCAGGTGCAACTGCCTCAACTGTGGAAGCTATGCAACAGGATGAAGCAAATGCCCTGAATCTTGTGGCAAGTGGTAGCATGGTGCAGCAGCCCTAACTGCAGAGGCATGGGGCTCTAGGGCACAGCAGGCCACAGCAACCACAACTGTGCAGGAAGGAGCAGGGGTGCAGCAGCCCTGTCTGTGGTGATAGGTGATAGAAAACAGCATCTTGCAGAAGCCTCGACTGTGGGGCAGGACACATAGGGCATCATGGTACATCAGCCCAGACTGTGAGATGGGGTACATGTAGTGCAGCAGCCCTGCCCATGGAGGCAGGGAACATGGCACTTAGGGCCTAGTGCAGCACAGCAACCTTAACTGAGGAGACAGGAACAGGGAGCAACAGGTGCAGCTTCCTAGCTGTGAGGGTGTGGGAGATAAGGCAGCAGGGTGCAGCAACCCCAATTGTTTGGGCAGGGAGCAGCAGGTTGCAGTAGTCCTGATTCTTTAGGCAGGGATGGAGACTGCAGGGTGCACAATCCATGACTGTGTGGGAGAAGACAATGGGCAGCAGGGTGCAGCAGCCTTGAATCTGGAGCAGAAGGCAGGGTGCTTGTGGGCCAGGGGACTGGTGGCAGTAGACTGTAGCTGCCTCAACTGTGGGGCAGAGACACAGTTCATCAGGATGCCACATTGTGGTTCTAGTTGTACACTACATTATGTATTTTCACACAGAAACCACCAAGGAACTTACATTTCTGAGTTCTGACAGTACATGTGCTTGAAATACTGTAGCGAGTGTGACAAGCACCTGTATGTCAATCTGACATGAAAAAAATGCTCTTACATGATTGCATTTATGAAGGCTAAATCGACAAACTGTTTATGTGAATGAACAAAATTTAGATTTATTTTATATTCATTAAACAGCCCTGTGTTATATAGTTAGAAAAAAATTGAGGTTTAATTAGAAAGAACAGAGCTGTGATACAGACAAGCTGATTCCTCACAGAAAAACATTTCCACTACTTCAGTTCAGCATTGGAACTGAAATGATCAGCTTTGTAAAGGAAGAGATGATATATTTTAAGCTGATCTATCTAAGCATCAAACCAGAGACTGGGTTTGTAAGGAACCGGAGAGCTTAGCAAACCATAAACTGTACAGAGTGCTGCTCTGATTGGGAATCTGAAACAGCAAGCTACTCCAAAATGATGGCATCACTCTCTTAAGTTTGACTGAGAGGACAGAAATAACTCCACTGTTTTCAGCCACTGTAGAGCAAGTTAACAAATGCTAATTTAAAAAAAAATCAAGAAACCAAATAGCATGATATTTTCAGGAAACACTAATCATGACACATGGACTTGAATTTCAGCTTTTAAAGCTTTTATTAAAAATATGCAAAAACGTTGCACATGATCTTTAAGGAAGAGGAGGAGGCGGAAGGACCCACCAGTGCAGGAAAGACAGGTGAAAAGGCTAGTGGCACTAGACTCCCTCACCATCATCATTATCATTTGGAAGATGTGCCATTGGACAGTATATGTTTTTTTTTTAATTTGGGCAGGTTAATTTTTAAAAATGTGAGCCTCTCCACATATTTTTGTGGAAAGACATGTTCTTTTGTCAGTCCAGCAACACTGGAAATTCTTTCTGAATTTGTGCTGGAGGGTGGGCAACTAGTATTTATGGCAATCTCAGCTAAAGAAGGCCACATTAATTCCTTCTGTTGCCAATACATTAGTGGTTTGTCACCAGCAGTGAGGTGCATAGTCTCTTCCATTTAATATGTCACCATTTTTATAGCAGGGACTTTTGGCACCACAATAGCTGGATGAGCATTTCTAGCTGTCTTTATCAGCCAAAGTCTGATAGCATGTCACACAGTGGTTTGCATTCTTGTGGTGTAGCAACAGTCACTCCGGTAGTAGCAGCAGTTCTGGTTGGTGTTTGGTGGCCAAAACATAAGTAGTGGTACCAGAAGCAGCAACATCATCAGTGGTGGCAAACTGTGTTCCCTCCTCTCCACCAGATTTTGTGCAGATTCCAAATTTGGCCATAATGGCACTGATGATTTAATACTCTTCTCAACTATATCTGCTGACACTTTCTCAATTAACAGTTCACGTTAATAATGCAAGTCATGTAGCTGAGAATGATTCAATTGCATCTTTAAACCAAGGATCCCAAAGTGTGACCAAAATATAATGTCCAAGCTTCCAGCTTTGCATATATATATATATATACATATACATATATATATATATATATCTATCTATATATATATATATATATATATAATGTGCTAGTCAGTCAGGAAGGTGCTTAGCATTTTTCACAAGTGATGCAGCACTGACTTCATCATTGTAAAGGAACTGTAACTCAAGACACTCCAGTCTCAGCTTGATGAGTGAAATTAAGGGTAGTATCTGGCTTAGCCAGCATCATTGTGCTTACCTCTTGGGTAGCCTCCTCAAAGGGTCTAAGGATGCAGCACATTCCCCATCAGGTGCCACTGATTGGTGTTGATATTGACATCTCCTTTTCAAGTGCCATGCTGGACTGCATATTGCTGGATGGTTTTCTGTTGTTCAAGCATTCTCTACATCATATAGTAAGTGGAATTCCACTGGGTTGGCACTTCTGGTATCATGTGATGGAAATGGAAGTTATTTTCCACCTGAATCTGCCACAACAACTTTTGGGCTTTCACAGAATAGCTAAAGTGGTGCACACACAGTCTTGACAGCTCTTGAGTTTAGTTCTGAACATTTCTGTGTCCATTAGTGAAGTCTTTCACCACCAAGATTCTAGTGTGTGCAAAGCATGGTACATGTGTATAGCTACCAAGCCTTACTGCATTCTGGATGTTTGAAGTGTTGTCAGACACTATAAATTCAGGTTGAAAAGACTTTAGAGTCAGCCATTCAGCAAACTTTTCTGGAAGGACCTCTAAAAGATGAACAGCTCTGTGGTATTCTTCAAATCCATAAATACATAATGCTGCCTGCCTTCAAACAGTGAAAGTCTTTTGCATCTTGCTGCTGCTGCTGCTGCTGCTGATGGTGCCACTAGATGACATGGAGGAGGAGGAGGAGGAGGAGGAGGAGGAGGGTGAGGAAAGTTTACCCAATGGCCAGTCACAGCCAAATAATCAGTCATCTGGCCACTGGTCCTCATATCTGTGTTGACATAAACCCTTTTGCCCTCTAAACCTTTTAGAGCATCAGACATGCTTTTCTGAACAGTGCCATATTTATTTATTTGTTTATTTATTTATTTATTACTGAGATTTACCAGGAAAGCATACTAAGTTAAAGCTCGATTCCAGATTTGACCTGGGGCCGAGACCCAATAACAAAACATGGAATATATACAATAGCAGAGCAGTTAGGAAGCCAAGACTTGCATATAAACATTTGATTTAGAGGACAGAGCGGGGTTCATTAACATTGTACAAACATCAAGGTCAATATACATTAATTATACTCTAGTATTACAGCAAGCATAATAATTTGAGAAATTAGTCATAACAGGAGCAGCTGGGCGAAAGTGGGTACTAAACCTGGGATGACAAAAGCTGAGAAATGGGTCTGGCTAGGGAGCTAGTACTTTGGCAATGTGATTTCTAGAAGTGCCTTAAAACCTGTGTAAGCCACAAAGAAAAATGGGAGCAAGTCAGTGGCTATCATCTCCCCAATTGCCTTTGTTAATCACCTTGTCTCAGGCCTGTTGGCTTACATTTCTGTGACTACTCAAAAGAGTCTTTCAGAGAAATTTGGTGTCTGGCACACCGGCTGAAATCACCAGATTTTTGGGTGGTGCTTCCTTTGACCCTTACTCTCATGGGGGGTGTATGTCATTGTTGTGGATGGTATCTGATTCCTCTTAGGCTGTGCCGCTGAACTCAAGGAGTAAAGAACTGAGAAGTTGAAGATGTTGTGCTTTGACCAGAAGGCAGACTTTCGTCCTCCTCCTCCTCCCACTCATCAGTTACTTCCTCATGTTTTCAATATCCATGTCCTCTTCCTCCTCATTTAGTACAGCTATGCAACAAGTTCTGCATGTTGTTTTGTGATTTTGATATTGATACATATAAGATTTGTTCATATGTCTTATCATTGTTGATGGTCCCATCCGAGTCCCTGCTTTACCTCAACTTTGTTTTGCACAATTTGTAAATGACATGGCTGCATCTTGTGTGACAAAAAATCCAGCGCCACAGATTTCATAAGTTGTGTTGCACTGCTGCTTATGGGAGGGATTTGCACCACCACCACTACTTCCAGCACCACAGCCACCAGCACTGCCAGTATCTCTTTGATGTCTTTTATTTCTACCTGCATGCCTTTTGATGTATATCCTCTCTGACTGACCCAAACAGTTCTATTTCTACTTCTCTGGAACCTTGTCCTTCTTCTGCCCTTGATTTTTCCTCTGCATTTGTGGGTGTCTCCTTAGGCCCTACTATAACTGTTTACCACCATCATACTTCCTATTAATGTTTTTTTTCATTCTTTTCTGGCTCTGCATTCCTCCTCTTCATTGCACTGCCTAGAACTGTTGCTAATTGACAGACTGACTGCTACTTTTTCTACTACAAAATCAGTATCTGTGCCACAGAGTTCCTCCTCATTGTCACTGTCCATGTCTGTCTCTTCCTTCTTCTCTTCCTCTTCCTCTTCCTCCTCCTCATCCATTTCTCTGCTCACTAAGATTGGCTGCTGCACTATGATGGCCCTTGTGCTAATCATCTGGGTACCCGATGAGTTACTCCTGCAATGTCTTAAATTTCCTGCACTGTTTTACTGTACCCTGGATTGCCTCCAAAGTGCTGCTACTCTTTTTTTTTAGCATGCACGGTTTTGCCTAAAGGCTTCAAAACACCTTCCTCCAGTCCTTGTATTAGGGCAATGATTGTTTCACTTATTTTTTAATAGTAAATACTGGGTATGTTGACTGGTGCAAACACTAGGAAATTTAGTCCCAAACAGGTCAATAAAATACTAGTATGTGCATCAAGTACTTGGGAACACAGGAGATTTATTCCTACATACAGTGGTAGTTATCAAAAGTTTCCTACCTCAAGGTACCTCGAGGTACCACTGAGTTAATTTGCATTGACTGTAATGTGATCCTGCCTCATTCTGCCTCAGTATATCTAGGTATATCTCAGTACTGCGAAACTTTTCTATGATTACCACTGTAGGTCAGTGAAGCACTAGTGGCTGTATGAGCAGCTGTGAGCAAAGGAAATGTGCTCCCAAATAGGTCAGTAAAGCACTGCTGGGTACATCAAGTAGCTGCAGACACAGGAAATGTCTTCCCAAATAAGTCAATAAAGCACTGCTGGCTGTGTTGAGTACTTGGGAACACAGGGAAATTTATGTACAAGTTGGTCATTAAACACTGCTAGGTACGTCAAATCAAGTAGTGAAAACACAGGAGATTTATTACAAAATAAGTCAGCAAAGAACTAGTGGGTGCATTGAGTAGTTGTGAAAACAGGAAATGTGTTCCCAGATAGGTCAATAAAGCACTGTTGGGTGAGCTGAGTACAGTACTTGGGAACACAGGGAGATTTATTCCCAAATATGTCAGCAAAGCACAAGTGGGTACATTGAATAGTTGTGAACACAGGAAATTTATTACCAAATAGGTCAGTAAAAGCACTGCTGGGTGTGTCCGTCTGAGTGCTTGGAAAGTGGGAACACATGTAGATTTATTCCCAAATAGTTCAGCAAAGCACTTACTCGCTTTCTCAGGCTGTGCCTGTGAGCCTTGTGGTTGGAAGGAACAGATATGGTAACTTTTGTTTTCAGTCTGTGCTGTGTACTGCACACTGCACAGCAACAGCACAAACAGTAGTGCTGTGCAGAATTATAAAATTCCAGCAGAATGAAATTCCACAGAATTTTAAAAATTCTGCTGAAATTCCACTGAATTTCACCACAAACGAATGGTGAAATTCCACAGTAGAAAATAGCTGCGGAATGATTTTCCATGGAAAAATTGCTGTTCCATGGAATATTATTCTGTGGATCTCAATATTTTCCACTGAAATTGTTGCAGAATAATTTTATGTGGAAAATTTCTTTCCACTGAATATTTTTCCTTGGATCACAGCAGGCAGAATTCCACTGAGGAACCAGTGAAATTCCAGCAGAAATTCCACAGGCAGAATGACTATTCTGTGCTAATTCCACCAGCAGAATTCCACATTTCGCACAGCACTAACAATCAGCCTCCTAAGTCACTCTGTATGACTGAAGTTATCAGCTTTGTTTTATTCCGCTCACCAAGACTAGTGACTGTCCCCAAATCCCAAATTCAGTCCCACAAATATATGTTCTTTTGTGCTGCTGTGGTGCCTTTAGTTTTACCAGTCTGTATGAAAAATAAAATTAAATAAAAAAATCAGAAGAAGGTGGATGTTCAGCTTCACAGTAGCTATCTATTTTCCTGAATTCAGTTGGTTGTTTTAATTTGTTTTAGCTTATACACCACTGGATAGTGATACAAGTCACTCAACTGTCATATAGGTCACCTACACAGTGCATCCACCCTATGTGCTCTTTAGTCCTTCCTTCCTCCCTCTGCATGCAAAATCAATTTAGTAATACGTATTACTAGTTTTCTGTTTCTGCTTCTATTTTTAATCTTACTGCCTTCACTAAGTTTCTAAACTAGACTAAGTGTCACTAAATGCCTAAAGCCTGGTCTCTTCATCTGCCCAGCCCAAGCCCAAACCACTCACCAGAAAGAAAAGTCTCTCTCTGATAGAAAACACAACTGCCCACTATGAGTCTCTGTCACAGACTGTCAGAAAATGGCAAGTGCACTGTGACTCAGTGCTGCAGCTGGCAACCCATGTGGGTCTCTTCTGAGTTTGCCCAGTAGTTGGCCTCCTTGCAGGTGGTGGGGAAGACTGATGACTAACTCCACTAATCACTCAGTTCTTAGTAGTCCCATTTCTTCCAGGTGACCACCAGCCACAGCAAGAAGCATCACATGTGCTGCATTCAAGAACCTAGGGCAGCAAAGAGACAGTGGGTTAGGACAGAGGAGGAGGAGGAAGCATTCACATGGTAGTACAGAATGGCAATGGCATGTGGGTATGTTTCCTGCTTTTTAATATGAACGAACTGCAAACCAAAGTTAAAAAATTGTCAGGCTTGTCCACACACAGGTGAACTAGCACAGCGGCTTCAATCATTTTGCAAGCATTGTCCAACCAAACTTGCAGCACAGGTTAAAGTATGTCACCATTTCTGTGCACCCTCCAGGGTAAGACTCATCAGCTTTAAGGCTGCAAATGCAGCCCATAACTTTCCTTCTTTGGATACTCGAGTCTGCCATTGGTAGTTATGTCTTTGGTAGGTGTAAGTCACTGTCAAATATGGAATTCAGGCCACACACTACAGATAGTATATGAAAATATCTGTTTATTGGCTATATGCAGTTGTTGGTTCCAGTACATGCTAGCTTGTAGAGGGACACAACATTTGCTGTGCTCTTCCGATGTTTTTCCTTGAGGGCATGATACACTTTTATAAAAGCAATGTTATACATAGCCTTCCCCAGTCAGACTGAATTTCTCTCTCCTGTAACTAACTTTTCACCCTTCTCCTCTCCCCCACACTCCAGCAAAAGTTCTGAACAAATATTTTGAAATTTTACATCCTTTCCATATACCTCATATGCCTCACTGGCCAACATTCTAGACTTCCTCACCTGCTGGTTACAGTTGACTGCCGTATCTCTGTAAAGTGACAATCATGAAACCTCATTCCTGTGCATAGCTTTCAACTGCTATGAATTTTGTATAGTGCTATGATGTTTCCACTCACATTTACCCTTGCTCTGCATAGGTTTACTGATGTTCCTCGTAACGTTAGAGCCATTTCTGGACACACAAACTATTAAATCATTAAACTAAGTTGATATCACTAACTACATGGGGCCCACTATCTGTATACATATTATTGTTTGAAATAAGAAACTGCTACACATTCTGGCCTTTTGCTATGATTTTTGAAGGCCAGTGCTATGATTTTAATGCCGGAGAGGTTGAGAGGTATGTTCTTGTGAGTGTTCCAACCTTGCAAACTTTCTCAGGCCTTCCATCTCCCAGTTGAAATAGAAAAAAAACACACATGCCTACATTGCCTACTAATCTAAGTATGGGGTGCCCAGGACACCATGTGTCACAACCCCAAACACACATTGCGAGACACATTAACAAAATTGCATTAATTGGTTTATGTGGTGGGGTTGCGATATAGCCACCCTTAAAATTAGTAGACAATCAGACTCCAAATTGCCAGGTTGTGACCAAAGTTAAAAGAGAGAACATCAGCTGATCAGCCAGCAGGGAGGATTTCTATTTTAACTTATGGCCATAATTTAGCCATTTGAGTCTGACTTACCACAACTTTTAAGGGTGGGCATATTGCCAGACCCTCACAGGCAAGTCATTTTGTTAATGTACCTAACTATTAACTTTGGAGGGTCACCCCAAAACACATTCAGGGCACATAAACCAAATCATTCTCCTGTGTTAATAAAGTTGGATGATGATAAGGTCATCCTGAAAATTTGGTGTCAATAGGACCAAAATGGCCAAGTTATGGGCAAATGTTTAAAACAAATGGCAGCAAGTGAGAACAATTTTTTTTTCATTTTGTCATTCTTAAATCCTGTTGTCACAAAAAGCCTCATCAACAGAATGTTGAGAAAATGTTCTGCACAAGTGTCACAATCAGATTTTTAAACATAATTTAAAAACAAAACATTTTGAGTGAAATCAACTATCAAAGGCACTTCCTTGTGTCAAACTGAAACAGTCCTGAAATTTTAGGTTTCATCTCAACCATTTTTGAGCTACAGTTAGGCAAAAAGATTTTAATTACGATATTTTTTATTTATTTTCATGCTTGAGAAACATTTAGGCTTCTGAACCAATGATCACCAGATTTTCAGGACCGAGAGATTCAGGCCCAAGAATGAGCACGTCAGATTTCCAGCTATTCCACCAGGGACAATCACTTTATTAAGGTGCAAAATAGTAGATTAGCACAGAATTCATTTTGTAATCCTGTCTATGATGCCTATGCACAAAAGGCTGGAAAATACATGCCAGAGGTGTGTGCCTTAACCGTGTAGATCTGTGCCCACAGACAGGTCTGTAGAGGATGGTGTGCACTATGCAGCCACCTGCCTGTGACCCCGATCCTCCCTCCAGCACACAGAATCATGGAGGATGGAAGGGGATAGAGTAGCAGGCATGGTCGGAGCTGATCGGATACCCATCCTGGGTCCCAGAGTAGATCCTCTGTTCTGCGGAAGCAGGGGTCTGGGAAGGTGTGGGTCCATGTGCATGCATAACCCAGGAAATGTGCAGTCAGTCCCCATTGTCTAGTGGTCACCCTGCCTGATATCTGCCCTGTGGCAACAGGCCTCACCTGGCACACAGATGTACCCCCATCTGAGCCCCGCCGGTGCCAGCATCAGGTTGTAATGCCCCATCAGAACCCCTGCCCTAGTCCGTATGCTAGCCCACCCCCAACACACATCTGAGTCCTTGCCCTGTCCAGTAACAGTGAACATTCCCTCCCAACCCATCTGTACCCCCACATGTCATTGACTCCCTTCCCCAACCAGAGCCTGTCCTGGTGGACCCTGCCAGTACAGTCTTCTTGCCCGACCCTCAATCCCAGCTCCCCTGCCTCCTCATTGGTGGTAAGTGGCCCCCTACCACCAGTGGCACTGACAACACCACACCCATCCCTGCATGTCATTGCCATGGCGATGAATGGAGAGTGGCACATTGCTCTCCACCACCTCTGCCACCTGCCATCCAGCTGATGGTGGGAGCACGTTGTCTATTCATAGAGCTCCCTAGAAAAGGCAGCATGCTCCCAGCATCATTTGCAATGTAGGTGGCTGAGGTGGTGTGCAGATGGATGTGCCACTCGCCATGCATCGTCAAGGCACCAACTTGCAGGTACTAGGGATGGGGTGGTGTTTTTGGTGCTGTGAAGGGTGGAAGCCACCACCAATGAGGTGGTAAGAACTGGGGGCTGGGGTCAGATGTGCAGTACTGAGCAGGAACTGCCAGGACAGGGCTCTAGTTAGGGGGGAGTCACTGACATGCAGACTGGGCCGGGCATAGATGTGTGTCTGTGGGGTGTTCTCTCTTACCAGATTGAGGCACAGATAGTGTGTGTGTGTGTGTGTGTGTGTGTGTGTATTCTATCTTTCAGACCAGGGCCAGGACTCAGATATGTGTTGGGGGTGTGTGGGCTGGCATTTGGGACCTAGGTGGGATTCTGTTGTGGGGGGTTACAACCTGTTGCCAGGACTGGGCAGGTGCTCTGATGTTGGGAGTATACACCTTGATGCCAAGACTGGGTGGGAGTTCTGTTGTGGGGGATTACAACCTGATGCTGGGACAGGAGGGGATTCTGTGGTCCGTGGAGCTCAGCGTGTGCAGCAGCTGCAGCAGGCTCCCCCACCATATCCAGCAGCCTCCTATGCCCCTCATGCACAACAGTACACACCTTTGAAATGGCATGGTGTGTACAACCCCCATCTCTTCCTGGAGCATCCTAGCACGTAGCTGCCTGAGCAGCTGGGGAATTGGTTGCACACCTGGCCAGCGCACTTTTGATGAATGCCACTGGGGATCCATGGCAACACTGCTGCACAGCATTCCTGCATTTGTATGCTTACACGCTTGGTTTATGCAGTGTGTTGGTATGATGTATAGGGCCCAATAAGAGCACGATGATGTCCTTATTAATCCTTCAAGTTTTTGTTATTTCTGGATGCTAATTGCTTTTCAGTTAGCAATATAGGTTTCACTCCTTCTTACTGTATGCTTTATTTTTGGGGGCAAGGAATTTGGTTTCTCTCAGCTCTTAAAGCTTTGATTTTATCACAATCCATTGTTTGTTTATAAACATGTGTTTTATCTGCCTACCACATAGAGACAACTAAGCTTGTTCTAATGCAAAATTTTGAAAATCTTACCAGAAACACAAATGTTGCAACATGGAGTCCTGAGTCATGATAAGCAACATTCAATATAATCTTAGGTTTGTCAAAGGAATATGTATTGAAAATAATATGATTCTAGGAAAGCTAACAAGAAATATGACACACTAGTTGAACACTACAGTATATAGCTGTATACAAGAAAATATGGAAAAAGAGGCACTGGCAATGTTGCCAGAAAGGGACTTTGAGAAGACAGCATTGCGAAAGAACTAAAACAAGGACATTTCTCATTATGGAAAAGGAGAAATCCAGGAAAAGGAGAATCAGAGGTGACAAAAAAAAAAAGAAGAATATTTTTGGGGTGAACTATGGGAAACAAGGAGAGGAGGATGTAGGACAATAATATGATAGGGAAAAGGACGATAAGGAAGAGAATGATATACAAAATCTCATCCCAAGAAAATCATAACTGTATGACACATAAATCCCACATAAAACCAGAGAAGAAGTATCAACAGGAATAGAACATGTGAAAAATAAGCAATGTAAACTAAAAAGGGGATAAAATCTAAGAAAATTGAAAATAATAAGAAAAAACAAGACACATTAAATAAAAGTCACCACAAGTCAGAAATGAGGATGAAGTAATAGAAAAAATCAGTCAAACAGAACCCAAGGAATCTACAGGAAATTAACTCTTGTGGAAGAAAGAAGAGTGAAAGTTTAAAAGGATATCAGGAGGTAATAAATTTGGAAAGTTCTGAGAGAAAGGAGAGGAAGAATTCAGAAAGACATCAGAAGGTAGCAAACAAGTTAGAATTTGAGAAATTCCTGAAAGTACATTAAGCTCTGATTTTGCGTTACCTATGTCAAAAGGAAACTATACCCGATGAGACGGAAGGAAAATTAAAAGTGGCAGTTAAGACCCTACAGACTACCCTTTTGGAAGGCGATAGGCATTTTATGAAAAATATCAATGTAATAAGACCTACTTCAAATTCTGAATTTGTTTTATCGAGTGTCAGACCTATTCTACATTTTAATATTGTAAAAAATGAAAAGATAGAGTTAAAACAAGCAGGAATAGAAACAGATGACATAGTCTCCTTGGTTACATTATTCCCAGAATTTTACAAAGGACAGGAAAAATAGCATTAGTGGAAACAATATTAGGATGGTATCTATATTCAGCCTTAATCAGATGTATAAAGAAACACCAAGAGATATCTATTTTAAGGTGGATGACTTATTAAAAAATTATTAAAACAGAAAATATCAAACAAGCAATAAAGAGGGTGGTCAGATGGGAAAGGAAGGACATGCAATGATGTGGATAGAGGAGAGTCACACCAGATTTTAATGTCTAAGGTTGTACAGAAGATTTAGACTCATTGGCCCAGTTATTCAATGGGTTGTGCCATGCGCAATAGGGTTGCACCAAGCGCAAGTCGAAAATGCACCATTCTGTGATATTCGGGAGGCAGATGTGCCCCCAATCACACTGCGCAAGAGCACAATGATAATGAATGCATGCACAACTGAAGGGGAGGAACCATGCATAAATGGCGCGAGTGCGATATTCAACAACATGTGCCATGCGCAATAGGGGAGCAAGCGGAAGTTGCGCGATAGCGAAATTAGGCAAAATAAAGGAACAACAGAGAAGCGCAAGAATGCTACAGGAAGGCACATGTTGCTGAACCATAGCCAGCCACACAGGCAACACACACACACACAGGGCAGGACAGAGACAAAGCACCTGGAACCCACAAGAACAGGGAAGGTGTGGGAGCCACAGCCACAGTGCAGTGCAGAAGGGAAGTGCCACACAGCACTGAGGCCACCACAGGAAGGTGTTCCCAGTGCAGGAAGTAGCAGCCAGGATAGTGGGGGACACAGAAACAGCTGCGGAAGGGGGATACAAGCCAGGGACATGGCCAGTGCCACCATCCAGATGGAGGCAGTTATGAGGGGTGAGAAGGCAGGCAGCAGGGGCGCGGCCATGGAAGGGCCCGTTGAGGTATGTCCCCAACAGGCAGTACCGAGCCCACACCAGCTTTGAGCTGTACACCGATACCGAGATCGTGGGCTGGTAGCCACCTGAACCGGCAATTCTGAGGCAGCTCTGTGAGCTGTGCAGTGATGTGATGCAGGCATCCACACCGACGGAGCCATGCTCTGTCAGTGGAGACAAAAGTGACAGCTTGCATGTGCCTGCTCACCACAGGTACCTTCCAGAGACCAACAGGGACACGACAGGCATAACCCAGATGGCTGCATCACGCCAGCTCACCCAATTCCTCAGCACACTGCTGCCACATGCTGCAGAGTACATCCATTTCCCCAACACACGGCAGAGTGCACAGCAAACATACAGGAGTTCCACAGGGTAGCACCTATGCCTGGCATGCTGGGGAAATAGACTGCACCCATGTGGCCATCTGCACCACCTGGCCCCGAAGGGGCTGCATACGATAATCAGAAGGGGTATGCAAGCATCAACTGCCAGGTGGTGTGCAATGCCAAGGGGCCATAATCAATGTCTGTGCCACGCACCTGGGGGAGCACATGATGCCTTCATCTGGCACCAGTCTGCACTGTGCCACGGATTCGAGAGTGGGGACATCCCACTGGCCATAGTGGGAGAGTATGCAAACCATGCGAAAGACAAAGAGCTTGGGAGGGGCATAGTCAGAGGTGACATGGGTATTGGCCTAGATGGCCCAAGGCAGGCGATGCTGATCACCAAACTAACTTCCACCCTCTACACACAGGTGACAGTGGATACCCACTCCATCCCTGGCTGCTCACACCATACCGGTGACCAATGACCCCATCGCAGCAATGCTACAATGAGGCACATACCACCACCGCAATGTCATCAAGTGGGTGTTTGGGATGCTGAAGGCACGTTTCGTTGCCTGGACATGTCTAGCAGTGCCCTATAGTACAACCCCTCAAAGGCCTGCGGGCTTTTCCTGGCCTGTTGCATCCTACACAACATGGCCAGCGACTGTGGGATAGCCGTACAGGTCAAACAGAGGGACAGCGATGGGGGCGATGAGGGCGCTGGTAAAGATGGTGATGGGCAGCCCCCTTGGGTGATGGGACCCCGACTGATCCGGCTGGCACAGCTGCACTGGAACACCATCACAGAGAGCAGTTCAGCCAACCCAGGTAAGTCATGGGGCCATGTTAAACCACCAGTGGCAAAGCCACAACCCACAACTACGCATGGACAAACACCAGGGTGCATGTTGTCAGGGAAGTGGCCAAGCATGGAACTGCACACACCGCCAGGGATGGGCAAGGTCTAACATGGCACGTGGTCACACACACACACACACACACACACACACACACACACATACCTCACAAGATATGCACAAAGGGTAGCAGGCGCCGACCCTGACCACCACCCCTAGCCACACACGTCCACAGACCACCACACCCACTGCCTGTCATTGTGCGTGTGTCAGATGCTGAGCACCATTGCACAGTGGAGGACAGTGCAACGCAGGCATTATCATGCACATGCCACAGCGGACAACGGCCGGGAGGGTGTGCAGATGGAGCGATGTGTGCGTGCAGGAAGCCAGTACCGCACCTGTGCATTGCCGCTGAACAACACATTGCACACAGGCGGCATCAGACAGTAGCCATGCTGGAAGACAGGTCAGTCACATGCCACAGTGCCACGGCCACCACGGATGTGTGGGTGGCTCCACCAAGACCCGCCAGCAGTGACAGGCTGACCAATGGCCTCATGGGGTGGTACCGGCGGTCCCCAGGGGTTCCACTGCGTGAACACAACTGTGCTTGCGCGGGGGTCTGCAACACACCGAACATGCCACCAGGCGTGCTCAGGATGCCCACAGCTGAACCGGTGTTGACATGGAGGGTGTCGCATGATACCGGGAATGGGGGTGGACATTGCACTGCATGGTGTCTGTGATGCATGGGCAAATAACTGTGTGCCCATTGTAGCTATGACAGCTGTGATTGCCTGCGTCTGCCTGTCAATGGCAGCGGTCACATCCTCCGCAACTGGTCCATCCCTACCAGGAGCAGGCGGCGTCTCTGCTGCATCGCTTCTCTGCCTGGCGCAGAGCTGCACTGATGCATTGACTGCCATCACAAGCCACATCTGCTGGTTGACTGATGCTTGGATCATGCAGGTGTGCTCATCTAAGAGGTCATCTGCTGATCGGCATGCTGTCCCTCATGGTGTTCCACGGCCTGATGGTCAGCACCCCTTGAGGTGGGTGCTGCACACCAGGGCCAGGCCTGGGCATGTCCACAGGTGGTGCACTGAAGCTGCCCCTGACACTGTAACCCCATGGCCATTGGCCAACTGCTGATACTGCCCCTCCGGCTGCCACTCTCCAGGGCTCAATGATGCCGCCACAGTGGCTGCAACAGCCCACTGTCCTGGACACACACCAGTGCAGACAGACACAGGCTGGGACTGTGATGTCATGCAGGCCTGCACGGTGGCACCACCCACAGCCATGCCCATGATGTCACCTGCTGTGTGGCCATCCTGGTGCCCACCGTCTCACTGCCCATGACGTTAGCTCCATCATCATCGGTGATGGATCCTGCACCAGCCCGAGTCTCAGCATGCTGGCATCCTGGACGCTGGCATGCTGGGACATGGGCGGCCTCCTCTGCACCTGCTCCACCAACATCAGTCCAGGCGTCCAGGTGGGCCCACTGTCGCCCTGACCCCTGTATACCTGTGGAGGTGGATGGGCCTCCTCTATCTCCATGCTACTGCTCTCAGTGGAGAAGCCCACCACTGCTGACCCATGTAGACACTCAGGGCTGTAAGGGAAAACAGTAACATTAATGTATGTGACCTACCCTGTCCCCATTGACAGACCAGGACCTACCATGCAGTGACGGGCTACCACCGTCTGGAATACACCACCCAGAACACCCTCGATGGTGCAATGCTGCATGCTGCCAGCAACCCTCTCTTCTTGTGGGGTCAGGCATTGCACCAACGACTGTCCCCCACCAGTCGCAGACCATGCTGCCCTGATGGCAGCCACCTTCTCCTTAATTCTCCACCTGTCAGTGCCCATCTTCTTTTGCACTCCTGCATGGACCACTGGTGGCTGCCATGCAGGTTGACAGCATGCACCACCTCTTCCCATGCAGCAGCATGGGCCTGTGGTGTTCCCTGGCATCCGCTGAGCAGCGGCTCCTGGTCGAGGTAGGCCTACAAAAGGGCATCTCTTTCTGCCTTGGTGAAGTTCAACCTCCTCTTCCTCCACATCTCTGTTGCTCTTCCTCCACCTCACGATCAGTCATTATTCCTTCTGTGAGAATGACAGGTGTTACCTGTGATTGTGCAGTCCCATGCATGTCCCAAAACAGTCCACACTCCCAAACAGCATGCAACTCACCGCAATAGATTACAGTAACCGACTATGGCCAGTGCAGCCCAATGTTGCAGTTTTATAGCGTAGCGCATGCAAATGAGGCAAGGCACATTTTAAATGGATGCAAATGCAGTGACTGCACCATTGAATGGCTGATTAGCTGATTTGCAGATGCTGGTTGAATGTCGCTGTTGTGCTGCTGTGTGTTGAGCGTGCTGTGCCAAGGTTCCAGTTCTGTGACATGCACAGTACACACCTAGCTGTGCATGCCTGGGGTGATGGCGCAGGCACCTGCCATGATGCTAACGTGTTGTGCATGGGAGGCAATGCAGGGCATGGCCACCATTGTGCAAGTTGCGCTACTCGCTGTTCACATATATGGTGCTGTGGCACTGGGGTGCCATAGGTGCACTGGGGCCTGGCGCTGCGCAGACCACTACAGGAGGTGGCACACAGGCACCCAATAGCACTACGCACATTGGGTTCCAATCGCACCATGGCTGTCCATGCGCGAGAGACCCTTGACCCTGTGCCGACCTTTGCCCCTAGGCACCATGTGTCGGCATGGGTGCACCACTTCGTGCTGTTCGGTGACAGCGCGATAGTGAATAACAGTGCTGTGCAGCGCAGCATCTGCATGTGCAGGACCGCATTGCAAGCGCCATTTGAATCTAACACTTTGCTGAGGTGGTGTGGAGAAGGGCAGTGATGTGGAGCCAGGTGGAGCTTGTGAACCTGGTGGCCATTGTGAGACCCCATGCTGGGGCTATGTAGTGATGCACCCTGGACAGGGGCCTGGAGTGCAGTTTGGCAGGAGGTGGCTGATGCTCTGGAGGAGGCCACTGGTATGGGGTGCATGGCGAGCAGTGTCACCACCAGTACGGGGACCTCAGGTGCAGGGACCAAGACCTGCTTGCCCACCTGCAGGCATGTGCCAGGAGGGGCAGTGCCATGGATGGGTGCCCCATCCATACACTGTTATCGTCACATGGGTATCATGGTTGCATGTGTCTGGCACATGGGGGGCCGTCCAGTGTTGGCCGTGGTGGTGGTATCGGGGTGTGGGGTAGATGGATATGGCCATGTGGGATTGCACACACATGGGGTGGAGGAACTTTGCTACCAGATTGTACTGATGTTCCTCTCTCCATGTTTTCACCTTAGACCCAGAAGAGCGCAGGCAGATGAGGGAGTGGAGTTGCCACCTGGAGGACAGGATGGGAGGGTGAAGGTCTGCAGTGGTGCAGGGACCAGCCTGATGATGGTGAGTGCCTTACATCCATGATTACTATTGTATGCTGTATAACTGGGTGGGCAGCGGGCATGACCACCATCCATTGACACCACTGCCATGCATGCAACTTGTTACAGTCAGCACTGTTCAGTGGCACTGCATGTCTGGAAGTGCGTCAGTGGTGGTCCATGTGTGCACCGGGCACATGGCTGTGCCACTGTCTTCACACTGCATAGCCAGTCACTGTACTGCCATGGTGGTGCTGTGCAGGACATGGGCAGTGGGTGTGTGCAGTGGTCCACATGGCTGTGGCTGCCTGGGTAGGCAGGTCTTGTGGACACGGTCCCTGTGGTGGTCGCACACCATCACAGGGGTGTGGCACATGGCTGTATGCCATGCACAATGGGTGGGCTGCAGGGGCTGGACAGTCACACTTATTGACTCTGCTCCCTCGTCCTAGGTGGACAGTGACTCCTGGCACTGGGCGTGGACTGCAGGAGCTGCTCCAGGTGGCAAGGGAGAACCTGGAGCTCCTGCAAGAATGGACTGCCTCGGGGTGAGGAGGCAGAGATGACATCAGCGCCACATGGAGGAAGACCAGGGCAGATGCTGAACAATCCATGCCCTAATTACACCTTCCCCTGACCCACCCTCACACCTTCTTCCTCTCCATATGTTCACCTGCCCCTTACCCGCCCCACATGGTATGTGGCCCTTCCCCATTGTACATAGTTGTATATAGTTTTGTATTTCCTGTTTTCAATACATTTGTTTTGTTATGACAACTGTGGTGATCTCTGATTTGCAATGGGCTACAGGTGCTCAGCTGCAGTGGTGTGCATGGCGTCAGGGGTAGTGCAGCATGGGCACGTGTGTGTGTGCAGAAGGGAACTGCCTATGGTGTGGGCAGGGGATCAGTCACTGTCTGTGGTTTGTGTGTTGTTCTCTGTGCACTGGATGCCTGTGTGCAGTGGTCCATAGTGCATGCACTGAGTGCATGACACCCCTGTCAGACCATCCATGACCTGTGCAGCTGACACCCTTGCATGTCTGTGATATACACGGTCTGCTGGCGTGTCAGTGGTGGCTGTTCATGCTGGATAACAACTGTACCCGGCACAATGCCAGGTTGCCTTCCATCACCATTATGGTGCCGTCTGCCTCCGGTGGCACTGTGGCCTCCATTGTTGTTGTCCCCCTCCATGCTGTCGCTTGTGTCTGTTGCAGGGAATGTTCTCCAGTATCTGTCACTTGTGCTCCGGCAGCATGCTGGTGGCATACAGCTTCATGGTGCCTGTGCAGGGTGGCTGGCACACCTGTGCAATGTAGGGTAGCAAATATGACATACATCAGCCATGTACATCGCCAGTGGCTTGCTGACCCACTACTGTGTCCCTGTGTTGGTGTGCCCTTGGGTATGGGTGGGTGCTTGTCCATGCACTGTGTTGCATCCTGTGGTGCATGCTTCCATGCAACACTGTGCTTTTCTGTGCTGGCTGTTGTGGCCAGTGCTGGGATGGGATGTGTCCTTGGGAGGTGTGCAGGTGCTGTACCACTGGTGGTGGAGTCCGGGGCATGCCCTGTCGCATGTGGGGTACCTCGTGTGGCGCATGGTGGGGTCTCTCAGCTGTACCTCAGGGGACATGTAGGGTGACACTGTGTATGCTGTTGTTGCATTGCTGTCTGCTGCCACCCACAGCAGGGTGCAAATGCTGGGGCTGCCTTGCATGGCTCCATGGTGCACAGGGTTGCATTGTCACAGTGGGGTGGTGGCATGCATGGGGTGTCCTGCACTGTTGGGCACTACTCCTGGGAAGGGTGTATGGTGATCGTGGTGCAGGGTGTACTCTGCATTGGTGGGATGGTGTGGCATGGGGTGGTCGGCCCTCCTTGTGTGCCAGTCACAGCTTGCCAGGGGGTGTGCTGGGGCACCATGGCCCAGCTGTAGGCTGGTTGCTGGTATCCATGGGCCGGTGGTTATTCCAGCTCTCCCCGGTTGTGCAGTGCATGGAGTGTGGGGACGATGTCTGTTCTGCTGTGTGCTCCTCTGCCCATCTGTGGCAGGGGTGGTGGCCCCTGCATCCCTGGTTGTGCTGTTGCATTGCTGCCCTGCTCACGGGCATCCCTGGTTGTGCTATGGCACATCTGGACTGCTCCACTAAGCATCCTTGTTGCGCTATGGCACATCAGATATGAGCAACTTCATCCCTAGTTGTGCTATAGCACAGGTGGTGTGATATTCAGTCATCTGCCGTGGCGCATCTTAGCCTCGCGGTTTTTGAATATCGCGCTTCTTGCGCATGGATGCAGTTGACTTGCGCTTAGCTCCTGCTGTTGTGCACTTTTGGGTGCAGTTTGAATATCTGGGCCATTCACAGTATTCACATATTTGGTGAAAATGTTGAGGAAGAGAAGGGACATAATTCAAGGAGGACATCATTTTGTTGGGAATCTATGACAGATACTGCAAATAGGTGTGCTGTTTGGCAGGAAAAATGATTGACAGAGAATATGTAGTAATGGGAGAGATCACAGACTTCAACTGATCCACAAAGAAGGTACAAAATTTAATTAAATGGTTGCTTCATGGAATGTTTCAGTTCTAAAGGATAAATGAGGAGATCCTGAATTTCAAGAATTAAAAAAAAAAAGTCTGTGTATTTGCCTACAAGAAACCTGGACAATGGATAGCATCGATTTTAATGGCTATAAATCTTTCCAAAAACAGGCAGAGAGAAACAAGAAATTTGGAAGGAATATGGGGGTCTTATTTATGGAAATTTGTAGAGAATATGGAGGCTACAGAAATCAAGATAATTGAAGGGTGCAAGCCCGTGGTTATGTGGGGAAGAGCTCCTCCTCCACATCCTACATATACAAGCAGCAAACTTCCGCTCTGCTTAGAGTGAGTCGCACTTGCTAGTAACTCTGCGGTGCACGGCTGCTCTCCTTGTTCCTGTTCCTCCCTTGCTCATTGTTTGCTTTCCATTTGTTTGTCTCCCCCTTGCCACCTCCATCATTTGTTTTTCCATTTTTGTCCTTTCCTTCTTTGGGATTCTCCTCTCCTCTCCTGCTACCCTTCCTTCCTGTTGTACTGTATGTCTCCACTAAGCGTTCTGTTCTTTCTCTGCTTCAAGAGCAGCTACTTCCATGCCAACGCCAAGTCGTGTTGCTGTCCTTACCTCAGGGCCTTGGAGCCTCCGCTCTCCACTGCTACTGCAGCTATGTTCTGCTTTCTGCTTGTTGTGGACACGACCTTCCCCTCTCACTCTGTCGCTCCGACCTCTCTGCCGTACTTCCTTCAGTCTAACTTAGGAATCGAGCCGTATGGACAGACAACTGCTTAGAGACATTTACCTGCATCTCCTGGATACTCTGTTCATGACATTTGTTCCCCTGCATAGAGCTCAACAACCTTGTATTTCTTTCTGGGCATTGTGCTGCTCAGCTACCGCTACCTGCCTATTTTGGACTTGGTCGTCCGTGTCCCCTCCTATCCCAGGAATTTCTGCTTATTGCAGTTAGACATCAATCGTCAGAGACAGATTATTCTCAATTCAGCAGCCCTGCTAGACTCCAGATTCCGTAAGCCATCTTGCCACCAGGTATACAGGGCTTTCCTTCTGTGGAATTCAACCATACAGCCGACATTATTGCCTGCGTTGCCAGCTCCAGCTATCCTGAGCCATTCCTCACCAGTCTGATGATTGTGCCCACCAGACAACCTCTTGCCTATTGTGCTCATTGCTCCTTTCAGTTTCTGCCTGGAATACCTGTTGCTTACAGCTGGCCTGCCAAGCTCTGGACTATTCACATATAGGCTGTGTTCTGGTACTGCATATTGTTCCTCTTTCTGGGAACTGGATGGCCTGCTTCCAGCCTCTGGCTGACACCTGCTGCAGTCCTCACTGCTTCTTTCTCCACTATTGATCCCGCTCTGACTCCTACTGTTGGCTTGAGATGGCCTGGTTCTTACACTATCTGCCTATACTGCAGACTACAGACATTCACTCCCCTCACTATACAGTAACTGCAACCCCATTTAGAGTACATGTTGGCATCACCTATAATCCTATCGATTCTTGGTACATCCAGTTGCATGGGACTACTCTATATCGGCGCTATTATGGTGCTTCCTTATGCCTCACCCTACACATTTCTTGCTGTCCTATGTGTGGTTCAGCCACCCATGCTGCCTTATGGTAAGGTTTAGCTGCTGCATACTAACTGTTTTACGGACTGACCTGCATGATCCAGCCTACTGGCACTCTATATGGGTTTTGCTGCCACTTGCTTACCTACCCCCACCTACATAGTCCAGCTGTGCATACTAGCTACGTGGAGGCTGGCTGCTATTCTCACCACTCACCGACTGACCTGCGAGGGGTCCAACCGTGCATACTAGCTTCTGTGGGTCTAGCTGCCATCTTGCTCCCATTGCCAGCTGACTTTCATGGGGTCCAGCTGCACCACATTGCCTACTTCTACAACCTTCTTAGCCCTTCGGGCCGAAATTTTTCTTCTCTGTCTGATTTGGAGCCTAAAGATTCGCTTATTCTACTATACACCTACCTGCTGCTGTGGCAGCAATTCCAGGAAGCTACTATGGGTTCACATTTCAATGTTTCGCCATCCATCATCTATTCTTTGGGCGCTTTTGCCTGCTTCCCTGCTACTACGTCTGCATCATGCAGCTTGCTTACTACTACAACTTATTCAGGTTCACTTCTTTACCTTACTTGCTCATGTTACCTGCTTAGCCCTCCAGGGCTTCAGAGTCCTTACGACTAACTTGCCGTTACAATCTACTGTGCTCCTCATGAACTGGCATCCAACTAACCTATGTTTACATATTTACTGCAATCTCTACATACCAAGACATGACCCTCTGCATTGCATGCAGTTTAACATTCCATTGCATTATCTACCACTGCTCTACAACCTGCCTCGCCCCAGGGGCTGGAGGTTAGCCATCGCATTTAGTCAGACTTGTGCCCTATGGGCCAGTGGTCCTTTGTTTCTATATTTTATTGCACCATAATCGCCTGCTTCTACGACCTGCATTCGCCCATTGGGCTGGGAGGTTTACCTACTAATTGCCTGCTTCTCGACCGGTCTTCACCCATTGGGCTGGGAGGTTTACCTACTAATCGCCTGCTTCTATGACCTGCCTTCGCCCTTTGGGCTGGGAGGTTTATCTACTTCTGCTTTACTTCTGCCTTGCCCAGCTTGGGGCCTGGAGATTCACACATTCTACTATACACCTACCTGCTGCCGTGTCACCAGCGGAATCTCCTTTTCTTGATTCGCATCTGGACGTTTCTTCGTTCATCATCTATTCTTGGATACTTTGTCCTGCTGCTTTGGCCATGTGGAATTACTGCTGCTTCCCTCTTTCCAGGACACTTAGTTGAGCTTCTCCTGAAGATCTTCACTGTCCTGATTTATGCTCTACCGCTTCTCAGACCCTGTGATGATGCTACTCCATTTGACTCAGCCTGTTCAGTTATCACCATCTAGGACTCCTATGCTCGACTATTCAGAACTCATCAGGATATTCTTCACAAGTCAGTTTAGTTACGGTATCATCCTGGCTTGAACCATAGATGTCAACATTGTTACGCAACCTATTGGATCCAGCTCTCTGATTCCCTTGCTTGTACCATTCTTCATGCTCCTCACCTTCTTCATACCTCATCTTGCAATACCACTTCACTGCTACCACATCTGCTCCTGCAGCTATTTACTTCATCATCTGACTCATGTACAGGTCCACTTCTTTATACTACTTGCTCGTACTACCTGCTTCGCCCTTCCTGGTCCCAGAGGTCATCCCTACTAACTCACAATTGCAATCTGCTGTGCTCCTCATGAGCTGGAAACACGTCTGACCTATTTCTACATATTCATTATATTCTCTACATATTTAATGCTTGCTTCCCTCTGGATTGGAAGTTCCTGCTTCCATCCTCCTGGCATGTGACAGTTCTTGTGCTTCATCACCATAGCCTTCATTTGCTAACCTTGCCATGCTGAACTTGGCTCAACATTTCTCTTTCTGGCGTGGATGCTGAGCCTTGATTCCTGGATCTCTCTGTGAAGTCATCCTCACCTGCTGGAATGCTTCACCACCTGCGAAACTTCATTTCACATTCATTTCAACCACAGATGCCTCCATTTCCTTCTGGCCTGCTCATGGACTCTCAGACTTAGGGTTTACTGGATGGATGCTTGCTCTATTCACCTGACATGTCACAATTCCATCGTCTTCAGTTCTCCATTTCTCTGGACTGGGTTCTACATTTTGGGGTTTGAATTAGCTGATTAGATTATTTAGGATTACTCTCCTTTAGTATGCCCAGAAGGACGGGCAGGTCAGTAGCCATGGGTCCTCAGGGTTTCCTTCAAGGGGTTTTCCTCTCCTGTGTGTTACTGGTCACACTCTCCTGAGTTGGAGGAGGTGATCATCTACACATATTATTGGGGTGTATTCCTGCTTGACTCCTTCATCAGTCAGATACAGAACAATCATTGATATAATTTTCTTTTGGGGTCTCATGATACTAGACAAAGCTTCCTCCTACAGGTGGGATACAGAGAAAAGCCAAAACCATCAAATAATAACAAACAATTCTCATTTCAAGCATCCAAGCTCATTGCTCATACTATCTGATTCATATGTACTATAATCATTGACTTGATCATGTTCATGCTGAAGTACCTAAGCACAAATCATTCCATACTACTAGTACCTAGCAACCATTGTCTACTTAACAACTGGCCTCAGTATCCAACAACCATCTACATTATCCAGCTACAGTATGTAACATAAGCACTGAGCTATGAACCACATAACTAGTGATAACATTCTGGGTACAAAAGTAGTAGGTAGTAAGGAAGTTTTAGCCATTTAAATAGCTATATCCACCAACCACTAAAATAGATGAGATTATGGATTATGAAAACTCTACACACTTATGAATCAACAATAGAGAATTTGCTGGATAATAATCCATAGGCAGGCAAAATGGTGGTTGAAGATTTTAATACAAGAATGGATCAGTTCTTAGAAATGGAAGAAGAAATAAGTGTCTTGGTTAATGTTTTAGAGAAATCAAACATTACTCAAAAATGGAATACAGTGGATAAAGTTACCAACGAGAAGGGAAAAAGTGTATGAAGAGCTGATGAATAAAACCATATATCTTTTCCCACTACCCTGTTATATCTCCTGATCTCCCTTGCTCACTTTAAAATGCTTTGTCCCATATCTCCTCACCTCTGATGAGGCCCTGGGCTGATGTCATCCCTTACCTTGTTGATTATTAGATATTAGGTTAAGTCTGTTCTCATTTTCCTGTAAAGAGTCCTTTCATAAAACCCGCCCCTCTAATATGACCCTTTGAATTCCATGTTTTAATCAGATATGCACTATGGCATACATTGTACAATGTCACATGTATTAGAACTTCTCTAGTTATACACTCTTGTAACGTCTTGTATAATTCCTTGTTTTGTTTCTTCTCCGTCTAGTACTTTCCCGATATGTATTGTTACGTCTGATGTGGAACTTATGAAATGAGCTTGTTCTCAAAGGTGTTATCAAAATTTCAATAAATAAAATAAATAAATATTCTATTAAATGTTACAGTAACCTCTGATAGTACTGGTAGCTATCTTATACACCTCCACAAGTGGGTCATCTGTCAGAACATAGAACATAGAATTTGACGGCAGATAAGGACTGCTTGGCCCCACCTAGTCTGCCCATTTCCCTATTTGATGGATAAGCTGCAGATTCTAGCTAATCAACAGTTTACTTCCTCCTACCCCCACTAGAATTGCCTTATGCCTGTCCCATGCATTCTTGAATTCTTCCACTGTTCTAGACTCCACAACCTCCTCAGGGAGGCCATTCCATGTATTCACAGCCCTCTCTGTGAAAAATACTCTGACATTACCTCTGAGCTGTCCCCCTCTATCTTCAAATTGTGCTTCCTTGTTCTTGCATCTCTTCTTCTGAAAGATGCTACCCTTTTGTATTTTGTTAATTCCCTTGAGATACTTGAAAGTATCTATCATGTCCCCATCTCCTCCTTTCCTCAAGGTTATACATATTAAGCTGCTTTAATCTCTCCTCGTATGTCTTTTGGTGCAGACCCTGCACCATTTTGATTGCCCTCATCTGAACAGCCTCGACTCTGTCTATGTCTTTGCAGAGATGGGGTCTCAGAATATCACAGTACTCAGATGTGGTCTCACCAACTGTCTGTACAGAGGATAACAACTTCCTGTTTTCTACTGTTGATGCCTCTCCTATGCATCCCAGTATCCCCCAACCCTCCTTACTGCCTTCTCACATTGCTTGCCCACCTTTATAGTGGTCCTAGGTCTCTTTCGATTTTGGTTATTGTTATTAACTCACCCTCCCATTGTGTACTCTTCCCTGGGTTTTGTTTCCCAGATGCATTACCTAGCACTTCTTTGCCATTGAATCTGAGCTGCCAAATATTTGACCATTCCTCTAACCTCATCAAGTCCCTTTTCATCCTTTCCACCTACCTTGTATATCAACCCTTGTTGCAGATCTTTGTGTTGTCTGCAAAGAGACATGCTTTTCCTTCCAGGTGCTCTCAATGTCACTTATAAAGACATTAAAGGACCGGTCCCAATCGAACCCTGTGGTACCCCACTAGTTACCTCCTTTCTTCACTGTGGACTCGTTTACTATTACCCTTTGTGTCCTGTTGTCCAGCCAGTTTTTTATCCAGGCTACCACTTTGGGACCCACTCCAAGGCTGGCTAACTTGTATATTAATCTTTTGTGTGAGACTGTGTCAAATGCCTTGCTAAATTCTAGGTAGGCCATATACACATCCCTCCCTGGTCTACTACTTTGGTCACCCAGTCAAAAGAAATATAATAGGTTCATCTGGCATGACCTTCTTCCTGTAAACCATGTTGTCTTGGGTCCTGTGCCACACTGGTCTCTAGGTACTCAACAATTCTTTCCTTCAGAAGTGAGTCCATCATTTTCCCTACCACTAAGGTCAAACTAACTGGTCTGTAGTTTTCTGCCTCTGCCCTGCTCCCACTTTTGTGAAATGGAATCACATTTGCCTCAGTCCTCAGGTACCACCCCATCCTTCCATGATTTGTTAAAGAGAGTAGTCAGTGGTGTTCTACCCTTAGTTCTTTTAGAATTCTTGGGTGAATCCCATCAGGCCTCATTGCTTTGTTCACCCTCAGTTTCAGAGTTCTTCAAAAGCCTTTCTTTAGTGAATGGACTGGTATCAACCCACCTATTCAGAGTTTCTCTCTTGTTTGGTTTAGATACCTCCCTCTCCTCTTCTGTTGTGAATATTGAGCAGAAATATTCATTCAGTATCCCTGCTTTTCACTGTCACCCTCTGTCCACAGTCCCTCCCTCTATTAAGTCTCTATATCCCTCCTTCATCTTTCTTCACTCCTAATATACCTATAAAGGTTTTATACCCCTTCTTAACAGAGTTGGCTATCTTCTCCTCAGTTTGTGCCTTTGCTATTCTGACTGCCTTCCCTGCCTCCTTCTGCTTTAACTTCAGTAAAGCTCTCTGCCCTGCTCCTTCTGTGTTTTCTTATATTTCCTGAATACTATCCTTTTCTCCTTAACCTTCATTTCCATCTCTTTTGAGAACCATAGTGTTTTACCTTCATTTTGTTTTGTTGATTTGCTTCACATAAAGGCTTGTTGCGCTGTGATGGCTGTTTTGATTATTCCCCATTGTTCCTCCACCCTTCCTTCTTGTCCATTTGCTAGTGCTTTTCTGAGGCACTCTCATTTCCCCAAAATCAGCCTTCCTAAAGTCCATTACTCTTGTTTTTATGGCTTGACACTATGGCTGTGTTTATTGTGAACCACACTGTTTGGTGGTCACTTGTTCCCAGATAGCTACCCACTTCTAAATCTGAGATCCTTTCTCCTTCCCATTTGAGAGTACCAAGTCTAAGATTGCTCCCTCCCTCCCAAGTGGGTTCCAACACTTGCTGTCTCAGGCATGCCCCTGTGAGGGCAACAAGAATGACCCTGCTCTTGGATGTGTCTGCAGCAAAGGTACTCCAGTTAACATCTGGCATATTCAGGTCCCCATCAACAATATCTCCCTTTTCTGTCATTTTAAGGATACCTTCTATCATTTCTTGTCCATTTCCTCCCCCTGAGATGGGGTCTGCACACAACCCCTATGTGGATCGTGGTGCCATTTCCTGTCTCCAGAGTGACCCATAGTGACTCATCAACTTCCTGTTTACTCTTTAGTTCTGTTGCTTTAATCCCTTCTCTTATATAGAGAGCTACTCTTCCTCCACTTTCACCCACCCTGTCCCTCCTGTAGATTGTGCATCCTGGTATGTTGACATCCCTGTCATGGTTCTCTGTACCATGTTTCAGTGACTGCCACAATATCCAGGTATCCCTCTTCCATCAAGGCCACTAGTTCAGGGAGCTTGTTACACAGACTGCGGGCATTGGTACTCATCACCTTCCATTTTTTATGGCTTTACCCTTTTAGCCCCATCCCTGTCCTTACTGCCTTTTTCTGCATTTACCCTGTCCTGCTTCCTACTGACTTCTCTACCTTGGTGTTTACCTCTCTAACTACTGTGTTTTGTGGTGGAGGCTGAGATTTCCCTGTTCCTTTTCAGTGCCTCCCCTTGGCTAGCTGATGTGCCAATGAAGTATTTAAACCTATCACCTAGGATCCTGGTTCCCACCTGGACAGATGCTAACCATCAGGCCTATAGAGGCCTGCATCCCTCCAGGTGGCTCACCAGTCCCCAATGAAGCTAAACCCTGAGCTCTACACCAGATTTTCAACCATTCATTGAATACCATGGTGCAGAATACCCTAGCATCATCCCAGACAGCACCTCTGAGAAGGTTACTGTACATGCTACTTGTCTAAGGCCTCTCCCTACCCTACAAACCCCTCTTGCACCACTCTGATCCCATTCACAGCCAGGTAATTTGTCCCTAGGTGAACAATGACATCCAGTTACCTCCCTCGTGCAGCTGCTCCCCGATCCTGAGTTTGCTTCCTGTCCCTCTGAGCCGTGTCACCAAGCAGGCATCTTACCTCCCTATCCCTTCCTCCTCCACTTCTACCCCTAATGACTTGAGTCCCACCAGGAGTTGTTTCCTTCCCTGTGGGGTCTTGTGCCACCCTCCTGTGGGTCTCCTTTGTGGAGGTTCCCAGTATCCTCCTTGGTCTCCACTGCTGGTGCCTCCATAGAGAACCACTCTTCACAGAACAGCATATGAACTGTGGAGAGTACAACTGGAGGGATGCACCTCTGTTCCACCACCCTCTCCCTCCTGAGCCCACCTTGGTCCAACTGCTTCTCTTTCTTGGCAACCTCTGAGGTAACGCTGAGGCACTGATGGTCCCTGGGTGAGGGAAGAGGTTTCATAAATCCTAGCCAAGCCAGCCTGGAGATGGAAAACCTCCTCCCTCAGACCAGAGAGGTGCCTGCAACAGGGCAGCATCGCAGCCTCCAGAATGTCTCCCAGAACACTGCTGCCCCACAGCCATTGCACTGCACCACTCCCATCTTGACTTATTTTGTGTCTTCTCTCCTGTTGCTTTGTATGCTTACTGTCTCCTCCCTTTATGTATTTTTACACTTACTTTCCTACTGCCTATGTGCCCTTACAACTCTTACCCTTTCTGTTCTGGGACAGGAACTTCCTGTAGTCTATAGTAGTCTCCTTCTTCTGTGCTTAGATTCAGACCTCCAGCAGCCAGGAGGGAGAAGAGTTATTTTTAGGTTCCTTCAAGGTTGATGAAACTAATGTATTGCAGTGATCTTTCCTTCCTACTGCCAAACAGGAAGTTCCTGTTGTCAGTCAAATCCAGTGGCTGTAAAAGTGGAACTGGCTTAGGGTGGGAGGGTGGAGGGGTGGGAAGGAGGGCAATTAGTAAAAAACTGTAGTTCTAGACTGCTGTTACTTGCTGTGAAAACAAAGTTCTCCTCTGTCAAAACAGCAGGAGCTGTAATTAGAGACATGTGTTTTGTACTCCTAAGCTCCTAAGACACACCCCAATTAGCCTTAGCCTCTGCTCCTGACTCAGTAAATTAAGCTGATACAGCCCTTCCTCAGAGAAACACACAGTGACTTTATTTTCTTTTTACTTAAATGAGACCCTCTTTTTCTAATAAAGTATCTGTTTGTTAAAATCCAAGCAGGCACTGACTCCTGCTGAGATAGAAGAGATTTATCAGTAAAAAACTGTAGTTCTAGACTGCTGTTACTTGCTGTGAAAACAAAGTTCTCCCTGTTAAAACAGCAGAAAGCTGCAATTGGTTATAAATTTAGCATGGATATATATTAACTTGATTCTAGAATGTCTAGTCTTGGTAATAGAAAATAGGGTAGAAAGCCCACACCAGACTATTACTGTATACTAAAAATAAAATGGAACACCCTAAGGTACTGGTGGGGGCGGTAGCTTTCAGTTATTATTAGAAATAGGAACTGCATAAAATAGAATAGAAAAGAAAGTAGAGAATTGATGGAGGAAACAACTGATCGATGAATAGTAGAAATATTAAGTGATGTAAACAATATAGAGGAGAGCTTAAAATGTATAAAAGCATTTGAGAAAATTCTGGTATTGACCTCTGAATTTCTTTCTAAACATATTGAGGTCCATGCAAAGAAAGGTGCTGTTTAGTTCAACAAGGAGTTTAGGTTATCTAAAAGGAAATTATATTCTCAACTGAGAAAAGTAAAGAAAGATCAAGTAAAGATAACAAAAGACAGCGGAACAGATTAAGGAAAGAATATAACAAAATAATAATTGAAAATAGAGAAATTATAGGAAGACCTCTAGAAAAAAAAAGAAAAAGTAGTGAGGAAAAGATAGTAAGACATCTTGAAATTAGTGGCAAAGTGTATGGGAACCACTCAAAATAGCTTGAAGCATTTGTTGAACCAGCAAAATGGGTAGAATATTTTAAAGAAATATTTTGTGATACAGAGGCAAATCAAGATATTGACCAGATAGTAATGGATAACTGGATCAAATTGAAAAGGAAATAATGAGGGAAGAAATTTATAGGGCTATCATATCATTTGCAAAACCTAAAGCACCAGGACCAGATGAAGTTCCAATAGATATAATAGGAAAATGACAGAGTTTAGGATTCCATGTTTGAATAAAGTGTTTAATAGTATAAATGAAATTTCTAAAATTCTTGAGCCTTGGAAAGTGAACATTATTGTACACATTTTTTAAAAAGGAGATATGAGGGACCCCAGTTGTTACAGGCCAATCAGTTTGATTGACTGTACCAGAAAAATTGCACTAGAATTATTAATAATAGGTTGCTGAAATGGGTACTTGATAATGATATTATAGATGAAGTATAAGCTGGATTCATGCCAGGCCAATGAACAATTGGCAAGTGTTTTGCAGGTTGGTGGATTCCTAGAATGGAGGCGTTTGTTTTGCAGTAGAAGCTAGGGTGGCTATTCAGAATCAGGTTATGTTTTTACAGGAATCAATGGCAGGAGACTTTGTGGCAGGGTTTGCACATGTGTCTGTAGGGTGGGGAAAAGTTAATCAGCAAATAATTTTTCTCTTGCTAAGCTAGAGAATAACATGGCGCTTGCCAGTTTGACAATTCAGGGTGCCTAATGATACTGTAAATAATGGGCACCCAATTGGTACTTGTCTTTAGTGGGCTGTATTGAAAAATACCCATCCACTAAAGCAAGTACACTGGCCAAGCAGGATATGAGAATCAGCATACCCATTTTCTAATTAATATCATACCTGGGTTACTGTAGATTAATCAAGACTTTACGATACCTTAATACAAAACACTTGTCAGTTGTTGAGTATTATCATGCTTAGAAAATGGGTCATTTGTTGACATGTAAAAAATATTACAAATAAAAAACTTTACATGAGTAACTACTGGCGCTACTGCCAACCCTATAAACACTGTACCCCACTCAGCATCCAGCTCACACAAGCAAATTACACACGTAAAAAGGACAGAAATGTACCTCTTTTTGAACTAGCATTACTTTTATCTCAGCTGGCTCTGTTCCCTCCACCTCGGTGACCTGCTAGTTCCACTGCCCACCTGTCAACAACCCATGACCAGAGTTCATCAGGAACAAAATAAAATGTACCCAACATGAATTTTAGGAGGACATAAAACTTTATTTTATTACAAGCACAGCGCACCATGGGGTGAGGAACACCAGACAAAGAGAAACCACAAACTAAAAAAATACACTCTTAAAATGGCAGCGCCCTCTTCACAGCAAACTGGCAAATTGCACCAGTAGAAGGACTACTTTACAAATAAGTCATTCATTTTTTCTTCTTTATTTTTACTTGTAAAGTTTTTTTATTTGTAATATTTATTTACATGTCAATAAATGACCCATTTTCTAAACATGATGATACCTTCCAGGTTGGGTAGTATTTGGAAATACTGAACCTTTCAGGGGCTATAAGGGCCTCTAAAACATTTGAATAAGCGATGCACAAAGATTTAAAAAAAACACAGATACATTTTATTCAAAAATGCATAACAATGAGCTCCCAAGTGCTTCAAGGGCATACACCCTCTTGGAGTCAGTAAGGTTACATATATATATATATATATATATATATATATATATATATTTATAATCACCATCAATAAGTGACTAAATTCAAATTGACCAACAAAGTGCTAGTAAATCAGTGCTCTACCATATTGTCCTATATTAATGTTCATGTATATATATTCAAAACCTCCAAGTGTTGTTACCATAGTGTTTCTAATAAATACACCTAAAGTCAATACAATAGTATCAAAATGATTAGTCACATTTCTTATAATGGTTTTAGTTTAGGTGACATTGATACAGTTTATAAAAACATTTTATAAAAATGCAATTATTAATCGGTGGATAATTATTTTCTATTATTGTAAACCTTTTATATTAAACCCCTCATTTCAAATATATTTAAATATCAAAGGTTTATAAATTTATACATTTTGATAACCTTATTATAGCTATCAAATTCATTTGAAGCAAAATGTAATGCCCCAATGGTACTCTAACTGGTTTTGTGGTATAACTATAAAATGAGGGAAACAAAGGGAAGAAGAGGCAGGGGTGGAGGGCAAAGGAAAGGGAGGGGAGAAGGGAGGAAGGGGAGGAGAAGGGGAAGAAAGGGAGGATGGGAAAAGGGAGCCAGAAAAGGAGGGGGGAAGGAAAGAGGAGAAGGAAGGTCGGGCCTCATTACACCTGTATCCTCTGGGAGGTCTGGTATTTCCCAATACTGCCCAGCCTGTCAGGTATTATTGCTTACATAATACAACTCAGTTAGATTTAACTCCTATGGAGGAAAAAGCAATAACTGTATTACAAATAGGGGTTAAGCAAGGATGTTCACTTTCTCAGTTTTGTTCAACTTATTTTTATGACATTCTAATTAAAATGTATGATAAGAATTTCCATGCATACAAACAGGAAATTACTATTGTCCATGTTTATCCTATGCAGATGATGTGGCCTTTGTCAACTAGTTATTTGGGGATAAAAGATTATTACAAAAATTCCATAAAGCATGTGCACAGGCTGATTTACAGATCAATTAAGGGAAAACCAAAGCAACGGTCTGTGGAGGAATAGCAGGAAATATAACTATATAGTGGATAATGAATTTGAAGTAATTTAAACAGTGGGGTATGGGAAATAAAGTGCTTTTAAATTAAAGACTATTTGTTACTATTTACTACTGCTTACTAGCACATTTTATTTATTGTTCATTGCTTATCACTGTATGTGTTTCATGTGACATCAAGGATATATTAGCTAAATTACAGTTGAAATAACTTATTTATTTATTTATAGCTAAGTAGTAATTATGTAAGAACAGTTGTGGTATTTTGCATTCCCAGGCATCTCACTTTGTTTAAATTTACTTAAGCACTTTAACAAGGAACCTGCCAAATTATTTAAACACTATTTAAATTGAATTTTTATTAAGCATATAGAATTAATAATTTTTCTTGCACTTAATTATTCATGCCAGATAATTTATATTTATTAGCCTACCTTTGTGCCACGTTTTAGGTGCAATACCTAGGAACTGTTTTGCATTTTATAATTTAATTCTGGGTAATTGATACAAGACATTAGGCAGGATTGGGGATTATTTAGTTTCTGTATCAACTGAATGAAAGTAAACTCACTGCAGTGGCTAAACAGTACAATTAAGACGCTGCAAGACAAAAATATGCATTTCACAAACTGCTAGAAATACACCACACTATTCTCACCAGTGCACATTCAGTATTTTAACACCATGCTGCCAAGGATCACTACTTCTGTGCACTTCAAGGAAGTGCAAATTTATTATACTAACACCACACAACCTTTGATCACCACTCCAGTGAAATTTGAGGTTGCAGGTTAAGGCACCTCACCATGTTGTACACCATCTGGCTTTGTGTTGGTGTTTTCACCATGCAGTATTGACTGCATGCCATTTGTTCATAGGTTCATAGGCTCATATGTATGGAAAAAATCATTTTGCTTGAAAGCCATATTTTAACTCACAGCTTATCAGTGGTAAAACAGTTTTATTTTGGCCTATGTGGATATCTAAAGAATTTTAAATAAGCCATATTTTTCACTTGTGAAAACAGATTCAAGTAATGTATTCCATGCTACTACCACTCTCTGACTGAACGACTTGACCCTTCTAGTAGTTTTATAGAAATCACCTTTAGTTGTAAACTGTGAGACCTGGTGGATCTGTCACCTATTTTTCTGTTTAAACCTGATACTTCCCAAATGTTTTATTGTGGAATGCCTAGTAAACATAACATAGATCACCTCTTAGTCTTCTGTATGTTAAAAGAGTGTAGGAGAGAAAGTAGTGGGTTGTAAGATGGGAGAAGCAAGAGGGAGAAGGAGATGAGTTGCACAGGAGGTGGAGAGGGAAGGAGAGGAGTTGCAAAGGAGGTAAATAGTGAGATGAGAGGATAGGAAGGTGGAAGGAGGAAATGTGGTGAATGTAGAGAGAAGGGGAAGTGCTGGTGAAGTGAGGGGAGGAAGACAAATAAATAGTATAAAGTGAAGAGGTGGTGTTTAGTCAGAAGAGGGGCAGCCTAACAGGCCTTGTCAAAAACCAAAAGAGAGAGGTGATATGGGTGGGAGAGAGGTAAGAGAAAGAGAAACATAGGGAGAAGGAAGGAAGAAGTTGAAAAGAGGTGGCATGAGATAAGAGAATGGGATGAGGGTGGAAGAGAGAAGGTGAGGAGGAGCAAGGAAGAATATGAAGATGCATGAGCAGAGAAAGAAGCAGAATTAGTGGTGGAGGGGAAAAGACATGAGGTAGGGGATTGAAATGAAGTGCCAAGAGTTAAAAAGTGCTAGAAGGTATAAGTACAATGATAAAATAAGCAGAAGGCTAGTAAGGCAGCAGTCACATATACTGTTTGCTAATAGATGTTGTCAGAGTTTGTTTTGAAAGGGCGAGTTTTGACTCAGCAGATATGTCCCTACCCAGGGAGTTGAAACAGACAGGGGGCTCTGTAGAAAAGACCTCTGACCTGAGGTGGTGCAAGATCTGGGAACAGTAAAGACCTGATTTGCCAAGCTGTGAGTATGTTGGATAGTGGGACGAGGACTAAGGAGGTGTTGGACCCGGGTAACAAACCAAGGTGCACCTTCTTGGCAAGTAAACAGGTTTAATATTGGATTCAGATGAATAATTGAAGCCACTCAGTCTGAGCATATAGGTCACGTGTGTGTGTGAGGTGGGCAGCCCCAGTAAGGAGTCTGTATGCTTTGTTAAGTGCAAAGTGATCCTGTGAAGGGATGTAGAAAAGGCAGAGCCATAAACAACCACCCATAATCAATGATGGCTATGATAGAGCTGAAAATTGCAATTCTCAGTGCCTTGGGAGTGACACTATGCTTGTGCCTGTAGAGTAGGCCAATCCTGATGTTGACTGCTCAAGCCACGTTATCAATATGTTACAGTAGGTGAGTGAGCTATCAACAGTGACCCAAAAGTGACAGAGACGGTGCCTGTTAAGAGACAAAACTGGTAAACTGAAACTATCAGTTGGCAGAGACTGCTGAGAGAGACAGACACTTATTTAAGATTGCTGTCATTTGCACAATCTTGAAAGAGACTAAGCATGGCAGAAGGCTTCACAACAGCAATTTGGATTGTGAGTAGTATAATTGTGAGAAGGGCTTGACAGTTTGCCAGGAGAAGTCATTTTGGGAATGATTGGCAACTGGACAATTGTCACATCCACTGGTTTGGAAAGGGTGGCATAAGGTGGGAATAGCTCATGCCAACAATGTACAGACTTTTAGACAGTTATCCTGACCCAGACATACTAATTATCTATCTTGGAAGTAATGATTTGGGCTACAAAGGGTATCGATTTAACAGAGACAGTTAAATCTGATTTGACTGTACTGCATGGAATGTTGCCTATCTGTAAGATTCTGTATTCAGATATGGGTAGATAGATAGATAGATAGATAGATAGATAGATAGATAGATAGATAGATAGATGCATAGATACATAGATACTAGCTATTTTATTTATATAGCACACCTCTCTGGAGACTCAGAGCATTTTACAATATAATTTAAAAACACAGTAAAACATTAAAAACAACAGTAATTCAAGACAAAACAAAACAGCAATGAATAAAAAATACAATTATCATACAACATAATTAAAACCACTGAATGCCTGGTAAAAAACAAAGTTTGTAATCCCTTTTAAAGGATTCCACTGAGGTGCCTCCATAGTTGTTGAAGAAGAGAGTTCCAAAGGGTGGGCATGGCCACTGAAAAGGCTTGATTGCCAGAGTTCTGCAATATCACCCTAGGAACACTAAGGAGGCAACCCTTGGAGGAACAGAGTCCAGGATGGGTGGTAGGGCACAATGAGATCTTGCAGGTAGACTGGTCCCAACTGTGTTGTGCCTTACAGGTCAGTAATCTGACCTTGAAGAAATTCTCCATCTGACTGGCAGCCAGTGCAGTTCACAGAGGATGGGCATTGTATGATTAAATCTTCATATGCCCGACAATAGTCAAGCTGCCACGTTCTGCACCAGCTGTAGCCAATGGAGGTTATCCTAGAAAGCCCCGGGTAGAGGGAATTGCAGTAGTACAGTCTAGATGTGACAAAAGCATGTACTAGTGAGGTCAGGTCCTCAGGTGGTAGAAGGTGTTGGATCCGGGAATATCAAATCAAATCAAATCAAATGTTATTTTAATGCTTCCAAAACCAAAGCATATACACAATACAATATCAAATCAAACATACACATGTAACCCCTCACCCCTGCCTTTTTGCCAAAACGACAGGTGGCACGCTGTTGAAGCTGACAGCAGTACCTTGTGGGGACTGGGTTTGGGAGGATGAGGTTACTCGGCACAGGGGACCTAGGTTTGGCTACTCTGCACGGGCACCCAAGTAAATCGAACACAGGAAGCAATAACTGTAATGTCCAGAACCAGGAATGGGATTCTTCAGTGTGGCTTTAATTCACAGCCAAGCTGAACAAACAAGCATAGCCGGACCCCCATGGGGCTACATTTCCTGGTAATGCAGATTAGAGACTACAGAACACTTTATCACCATTTCCAGCCCTCAGGCTCTAAACCCACCAGGCACACAGCCGCAGCTTTGGGTACACAGCCCAACTTGCAAACACTTGGGTTTTCCCACTGGCCCAGCTCCCACTGGCCACTTGATCTACTTGGTCCATTTGAGGAATGAACCAATTATCCTGTTGTGGCTCCCCAAACCACACTAGAGCCTCCAACTCCTACAGAGAATTTTCCTTACAATCCCACATCTGGGTACTTCCCCATCACTGGCCAAGTGCCTGAGGTAAGTAGAAATCCACAGAAGAAATCCGTAGAGGTGGACCTGGTCACAAAAGATGAGGGCCATCCACCTCCAGCTCCCACAGCCCATACCCAGCCATTTCTCTGGAAACTGAATAACTCCTTTACTGAACTTTCAAATGTAGATTCTGGGTGAGCGTCTGTCACATCTCCTCTACATATCATTTGCATCCCAACAAGCTCTGGACTTGAACCTACTTTTACTTTGCTTAGCCCATTACTCTAGGCTTCCCAATAATTAGTAGCTCAATCCCACATTGTCACACAAGTCCCAGGGTGAAAAACATAGGCCCTTTTAGCAAGAGCAGACACTCACCCTCACGTTCCAGGTGCCCCACAAGTGACTCACAAATCTTCTTGTTCTCCCAAATAAACACTGAAACACATATGCAGCTTTTCCTTCACAAAGCAGAACTAGGGGGTTGCCCCAGAGTCTGCAGAAACCTTTCCTGCTCCCTGAGATGGAGGGGCACTGAGACCCGAAAACAGCGGTCTCCACCACTTCAGTTATCTTTGTGTCTCTCTTTAAGGTGGAGACACACATCCTATACTTAAAAGTAGCCCTCTATCAGGGCTGAGGCTCCTAGAGCCTTCACTGAGCTGCTTTCTCAGCAGTTCCCAACTTCACACTCACTCACTGAAGACTGACTAAAGACTGACTTCAAAACCTCCCAACGTTCTAACTCCCTTTGCTGCAGATTTCAATGTGGCTCATGCAGCTGTGAAAGTTCTATTGGTGATGTCATCCCTCACTCTCAGCTGAGACTGAGAACAGAGTGAGACAGTGTGAAACCCATTTAACTGGAGTTTCACAATGCTTCCTGCCTACCACTAGGTCTTACTGGGATTCTAGTAACCCTGGGTAACAAGGGGTTACACTCACCTTGACCAGGAAAATGACTGTCCACAGTCATTATTGACCTGACAGGCCATCCCACCCTATGTGCTACTTGCGGAGTGGGGTGATCAGGCCCCTCCTACCATGTTGCAAGCGCAGGCAGGCAACACTAAGGGCCTAGAGGCCTTTAGCTGACATATCAGCCTCTACTCTATCCACTTACTATGGATGCCTAGTGGTTCTGTTAGAACTATCCAGAGCATAGCCCTGATAGATAAGCACTGTGGTCCCAATGGCCATTCAGGACCACAGCCTGTCTATCCCCCAACCCTCTAGGGAAAACCTGTCTGCTTCTAACCTAATACCCCAAAATAAAAACAACCCGGGACCTCCTGACCTTGAGCAACCTACAACCACACACCATTAAAATACCATTTTATACCATGTTACTGCCTCCTCCCTACCCCCACAACCACACCTGGAAGGAAAGGATTAATACAGTAATAACAACAATAACACCACAGTACTTTAAATTTCTACACACTAAAGCACTGACGAGGAACTCCGATGATCCCTCCTCCTCTTCTTGTCTTCTCTTCTGTCTTCCCAGGAACACCTGTAAGAAAAGAAAGACAACACACTCTAATCTGCATTCACAGTCTACCTAGACCCCTACCATCAAAACACTAAAGAACCCCAAAAATTTTTTTAGAAAAAGGTAGAAAAACAGTATTTACATTAGAAAACAACAACATTGTTTACAATACACATTTGGGGGATGGAGTGCCCTAAAAGTCCCAACTAGTGACCACAATGCCGAAGACTAGTCCAATAAAGAGTCTCTCCTGGGCGGAGCCCAGTGAAGCACAGTTTTAACAGGCCAAAGTCCCAAAGGGAGAGTCTTTGAGGACAGTTCACACATTTGAAGTCTGCTAGTGTAGGGTGTGTACTGCAATGTCATAAAGATAGAAAAGTTCAGACTTACCAGCCACTTGTAGAATGGAAATTTTGGGACCGACCTGCACCTCTGACGAAGACTCTTCCTGGCAGCCATTTCTTCCGATACAGCTGGGTGGACATCTTCTGGGAACCACAGGAGGCACATCTGGGAACAGCTGGGGTGATGTCATCTCTGGAGATGGAACCTTAGAACAGGAACAAAAGAAAACAGCTGGTCCGGCGTCATCCGATTACCAGGCAATGAACAGGATACAGCTGGGATGGTGTCCTGTCTGGATCTGAAGTCATCTGGTGGGCCAGTCGATGGTTTCTGGAAAGGCCAGTATACTGTAGACAGATGAATGTGGGGCACCTGAGTCCTGGATGTCCATATTGGTGAATCAGTAAGGCACTTCACAGACTGGTGTGGCAGTATTGACTACCACTGCTGGGCTTTCCATTTTGTAGGCATGGGCACATTTGCTGGGTGGTCCTTGCACTGGGACCCATATTATCGGGGGTCAGGGGCTTAATTATTACCCATTCTGGTGCACATAATTCACACAGTGGAGATTTCACGTCCCTCTCCATCCACTATTCTCACTCTGTCTATAAACAGTGTCCTTCCTCTCTTCCACTGGGTATAATTTTCATGGAACAGTCTATTCTTTACATGCTTGTTGGCCCCAGGATGCACTTTTCATTGCTTCATCCCAGATCCAGGTTTCCTGCAGTTCTCAATCTCCTCCCAGACTTTCCGAGGAAAGGTAGGAAAAGGTCATACCATAGATCTCATTTGCCTTTCTACAAACCAGTCTCTCTCTTTACTTGCTTTGGTCAATCTGAGACTGCTGGCCTGGCTTGAGGGTGGCCAGTCCTGGTTCTGCCAGCTACGCATCCTTAAAGAAATTAGAAATGGATCCTGACTTCTTCCTCTTGAAGTCAGGGCAGTGCACATCTCACTTTCTTTCATTCATTCCTCCTAGGCAAGATCTTCAGGCTGTGTACCGTTCCTTTTCACAAGGCCACATAGGTTCCCCTCATCTTCCTCTTCACTGAGGATCTGAGCCCCAAGTGAGCAGTGGTTCTCACTCCTGAGACTATCCACTCATCACTAGGTGCAGAGGTGACATCTCCACTCAAAGGCCTCCGCATCTCATCTTCACCTAAGACTCTTGGGCTAGGCCCTCCCAGGGGTCTATTGATGCTTTATCTGAACTTTCTTTCTGGGATCCAGCATCTGAAACTTCAACCGGTTCTGTCTCTAACTCTGCACCCTCTAGCTTTGTGCCTATACTCCCCGAGGCCTTCCTCCACAGGCTCTGCCTGGTGCTGTGTGCTGCCAACTGCAGATTCCTGAACTTTTGTCCATGTGGAGCCAACGGATTGAGGCACTTTATACAAGCCATATTCTTCTAGGCATCAAGCACAGTGAGGAATCATGAAGACGCTGCCTTCCAGCTTTCAAGCATATTTGACATACATGCACTGGAAAACCAGGAATTGTCACATGAGGGCAGTTGTCCTCCATAGCACCACTTTTCAATGTCCTCAGTCTATTTACTGCTGTTGTTACTGCAACCGGCATGATCCGGGTAACGTGCTGGTCCTGAGGCCATAACTGCAGAAAACAAACAAAAGTTCACTGTAACTGAAAGTCCCACTTTACTGAACACACTCTTTAGTTTTAAAATGGCTCCTCTACTGCTGTGTTTACTTTACTACCCCATCCTGTAATGGCGGTGGCAGCACTCCTGTGCATCAACATTCAGAATCTGGGTCAAGCCACTCGCACCCGATTTACACAAACTACTGATAACTTTTGCTCATACTGCACACTTGCTCTGTTCTTGCTTTAAACACATTTACAGGATTTTCCATGGACTTTTTACATGCTGGAAACAATTTTTTTCACAGTCCCCTAAAGCTTCAGGTTTTAGTACAGGATTGGCTGTATAACTAGTGCTGCACTTTGGCTCAACCCACAGTCTCTCTCTGGCTTCAAACTTTAAACTGAGGCTGAATTCATTACTATGCACACAGTCAATGGCTTAACAAGCTTGCACTTGCTGGCAGCCTGGACACAGTCGTTACTTGCAAGCGACTACACTGCTGCACACACATTTATATGGCATAGGGCAGAAAATCACTGTTTGAGCAGTTTTAGGTTGTTACTTACTGTTATCAGTAGCAGTTTGCTGCGACAGGAAAATGGCCTGCAGCCAGTTCTTGGAGGCCTCAGAACAGAAACGGGCAGGCAGTCTCTACCGATCGTCTTTCGACCACCAAACTTGCAATTTCAACTATCGATTAGCGGGTTGAGTCTGATGTTAAACTAGAAGTCAATTTTACAAAGTTTACAGTGATTTTAACACTCTCATGCGCTCCTCCACTAGCCAGTAACTGCACTGCACTCACTCCCTCTCGATGCTGGGGCAGTCTCTGTAGAGCTGACTGAGGGGTGGGACAGATCTCAGCCCGACCAATCACACGACGCCATGCAAATGAGCCTCTCCTTCCTCACGAGGTCTCTTCTCCTCACGGCATTGTCGAGCAGGCAAATTTAAACTGCAGAATGCAACATTTTTTTTTGCCAATGGACTCCACGGTGGAAGCCCATTTCAGCCATTTAACATAGCCATTACACCTGCAAGTCTCTCATACATTTCAAAAGCATTTCCAACATCCAGGGCACAATTTTCCTGTTTCTACCCTAGTCTTCCACACTTTTCTTCACCACAGTTCATTTTAAAGCATTTCAAATGTCAGGGCACAATTTTTCTGTTGCTACCCCTAGTCTTCCACACTTTTCTTTACCACAGTTCATTTTAAAAGCAGGCAAAATGCTGTAAAAATTTGATGCAGGACAAGGGCACACTATTTGGCTTTACTGCTCCTTGGTAAACAGTTGGCATTTTAAACAGCACAAGATCCACAGCACAGCAACACACTAGGAATTGTTTTCAGCTTTTGGGCTACCCACTGCCAGATAGCCAAGACACTGCCCTTTGCCCAAGCACCTTCCTTCCCAGAACAAAATCCAAAGTGGTGCCTCCATTTTTAACCCCTCACCCTGCCTTTTGCCAAAATGACAGGTGGTATGCTGTTGAAGCTGACAGCAGTACCTGGTGGGGACTGGGTTCGGGGAGGATGAGGTTACTGGCACAGGGTACCTAGGTTTGGCTACTCTGCACAGGAGCACCAAGTAAATCCGAACACAGGAAGCAATAACTGTAATGTCCAGAACCAGGAATGGGATTCTTCAGTGTGGCTTTTATTCACATCAAGCTGAACAAACAAAGCATAGACGGACCTCCACGGGCTACATTTCCTGGTAATGCAGATTAGAGACTACAGAACATTTTATCACCATTTCCAACCCTCAGGCTCTAAATCCACCAGGCACACAGCCCGGACTTGCACGCAGCTTTGGGTACACAGCCTGACTTGTCCACACTTGAGGTTTTCCCCACTGGCCCAGCTCCCCACTTTGGCCACTTTATCCATAGTCCATTTGAGGAATGAACCAATTATCCTGTTGTGGCTCCCAAACCACACTAGAGCCTTCGACTCCTAGAGATTTTCCTTACAATCCCACATCTGGGTACTTCCCCATCACTGGCCAAGTGCCTGAGGTAAAGTAGAAATCCACAGAAGAAGTCCATGGAGGTGGACCTGGTCACTGAAGATGAGGGCCACCCACCTCCAGCTCCCAAAGCCCATACCGGCCATTTCTCTGGAAACTGAACAATTCCTTTACTGAACTTTCAAATGTAGATTCTGGGTAGACGTCTGTCACATCTCCTCTACATATCATTTGCATCCCAACAAGCTCTGGACTTGAACCTATATTTACTTTGCTTAGCCCATTACTCTAGGCTTCCCAATATTTAGTAGTTCAATCCCACATTGTCACACAAGTCCCAGGGTGAAAACATAGACCCTTTTAGCAAGAGCAGACACTCACCCTCTCGTTGCAGGTGCCCCACAAGCGACTCACAAATCTTCTTGTTCTCCCAAATAAACTCTGGAACACATAGGCAGCTTTTCCTTCACAAGCAGAACTAGGGGTTGCCCCAGGAATCTGCAGGAAACCTTTCCTGCCCCAGAAGGAGGGGCACTGAGACCCAAAACAGTGGTCTCCACCACTTCAGTTATCTTTGTGTCTCTCTCTTTAAGGTGGAACACACACCCTATTTACTTAAAAGTAGCCCTCTGTCAGGGCTGAGGCTCCTAGAGCCTTCACTGAGCTGCTTTCTCAGCAAGTTCCCAACTTCACACTCTCACTGAAGACTGACTAAGACTGACTTCAAAACCTCCCAACGTTCTAACTAACTCCCTTTGCTGCAGATTCCAATGTGGCTCATGCAGCTGCTATAGTTCTATTGGTGATGTCATCCCTCAGTCTCAGCTGAGACTGAGAACAGAGTGAGACAGTGTGAAACCCATTTAACTGGAGTTTCACAAACTGTCTTCCTGCCTACCACTAGGTCTTACTGTGATTCTTGTAACCCGGGTAACAAGGGGTTATACACAATTTAATATAAAATCAAATATACGATCTAAAAGATATAAGATAAAAAGGCAGCAACAGTAAAACTAAATATCGTCCCCAAAAGCAAGATTAAATAAATACATTTTAATGAGGGCTTGAAGGTCTTGGCAGAAAGGCACTCTCTAATCCGATGAGGTGAGAGTTCCACAGGAGTCGAGGCTGCAAAGAAAAAGCTCTAGCACCTGATACTTGAAGATGAACCCTGGGAACCTCTAGCAATCTCTTGTTGGAGTGAAGTGGGTGGGAGGGAGTAAACCCAGAGAAGGTCTTGCAAGTAACCCGATCCCTGTTCATGTAGGGTCATATAGGTCAGCAATGTGACTTTGAAGGTGATCCTCCATTGCACGGCAGCCAGTGCAATTGCGCAGCCCAGGAATGATATGGCTAGCTCTTGACAGCCCTGTCAATAACCTGGCTGCATCATTCTGCACCAGCTGCAGGTGATGGAGATCCACCCTGGTAACCCTAGGTATAGAGCATTACAGTAATCAAGACGAGAGGACACAAATATTCCTCAGATGGTAAAATCCACTCTTAGATGGCCAATATTACAGAACAAATGATCTGGAGAGGTTAGAAGTATGCATCTGGAATTGAAAGATCACACAGAAAGGTTAACATTCAAATATCTGATTTCCTGAGCAATCTGGGTGTACATGCTAATACCTACCCCCAAAATAAATATTATAACAATTGGCTTTACCTAAAAGATAGTGTGCATCCATCATACTCTGGTAATGTCATTTTCCTGGGGACCTCCAGCATTGAATCCGAAATGTGTTGTGATGTTTTTCACAGTCAGTACAGATAACAGCAGTTCCCTAATGCCACCTACAACAGTTCCTTTCAGAGCCATGCTTAGCTTGGTAAAGAAAAACAGATGAACTGCACTTATGTCACATACATATTAATTTTTTCTTTGATTATTGTGATTTTTTGTGGGGTTTTATTCCTGTAGTTTTTGTGTATGCACGCTGCACTCAATTTTACAAGCTGCAGTTTGGTCACTGTATGTTGCACCAAACCTCTGGCTATGGCAACCGAGGTGTACCAGGAACTCTGCACCCAATTTTGGAAAAATCAGTGACCCAGCATCAAAGTGACCAGGTTTGCTGCAAACACACACCTGCACCAATGAATCAGTGCACCAAGGGGAGTGCTGCAATATGCAGGACAGAGTTGTTGCAGCACAGGGCAACAATGGTGACCCACTAGCTGGTCATCATGGTAGCAGACAGGTCATCTGGGGCATGACCTGCCATGTGGAGGGCTGGAATAGGTCAGGAGGGGAGAATAAGTGGCCCTAATTGACCAAGTGTCTGGAGAGTGCTGGTCTATTGGAGGAAGACACAACACCACCACCATTGAGGGAGCTCAGAACTTGTACAAAACCACCAGCCACTCCAGCAGTGCAGTGGCTGGTGTCAGCAAGTGTAGTGTGCCTTCACAATGGTAGCTCAGGGTTGTCCCCACCCAACGAGGGCTCCAGCACTAGTACAATAAGTCATGTGTGATCATTTGCCATTCTATGTAGATGTTGTTTCACTTTACTGCCTGCTGGTGAAGTGACAAGTCTGAAGTGACAGCTCCTGTCAGAATGTTGGAGTGTAGTAATACTTTCCTATGTTTATGTTATAGGGCTTGAATGTCTAAGTAGTTCAGGAGTGTAAATATGTGTCAATAATTACACAGCTCAGAGCTGCTTTCAGCCATTCAAATCACTAGAATTTTCTACACATCTTATAAAATCCTTTAATGCACACCATGTTGTGACTTACCACTTATTATAGCTATGGTAACACACTGAAGCATATGCAATACTCCCATACATTACTATATTCTACAGCTGGTGGAAGTCACTCAAAGTGTGCACCATGCTTACAACTGATCTGGACAACATTATAATTTACCATTGGTGGACACCTCTCGTGTCTTATTGGTTTCTTAATGCACATTCCACACATGTAGTCAAACACAAAGCCAAATCATGGTGACTTTACCTCCTATGAAGTCCATTAGCTAATATACAGTATAATGCACTACAGAGCATGAGGTCATGCTCTAATATACACACACCTTGCTGTGCATTTTACCACCTGAGGCATGAATATAACAGAGCACAACCACAGCTCTATACCATGTTGTCTATCTTATAAAATGGTAACAAATATGAGGGAGTGGGGGGCCAAAACTACTCTCTATCTGACACAGATTAGAGTTTCATTTAAGTGGATCCTCCCATGATTGTCATTGGCGTAAGGTGATATCAAACAGTTATCTTTTGATGATGAAATAATTTTGTAGGCAAAACAATATAAAAATATATCTGGTTGATTCTGCACTTTTACAGTGATTTCTGTATAAGCACTTTCACTTTCTTCTTTCTAACGTGACCAACTAGTGTTCATCCCAGCAACTGAGATGCTTGCAAAGCTTTAAATTAAAAGGTTTTCTTGAAGAAGTTTGTAAAGTGTGGCATTTTATGCAATTTTAGCTACCTTTTTTCCAAAACAAGCCACTGACTGTAGAGCAAAGAGAGCAAACAAGTCAGTGGCTTCAGAGAAGCAGATGCAAGCATGAATGATGGTTGCTATAGCAACACTTGGTCACAATTGCATGCTCTTCTGAAGCTGCTGACTCACTTAATCTCTTTGCTTTACAGTTGCCACCTTCTGTTACAAATAAACCTAACTAAAATTACATAAAATATCACACTTTACACATCTTCAATAAAACCTTGGTTATTGTTAAGATCTGCAAGCATGTCACTTGACAGGATGAACACCACTTGGTCACGTTACAAAGAAAACAAATGAAAGGGATCAAGAGGAAAATACTCCAAAACTGCAGGTTCAAACAGATAAGGTTTGTTTGTCATTACTTTGTATATATATATTAAATAATTGCAGAATCAGCCACATTATTTATTTCCAGCATGGTGCAGCTACAGTATATAGTTGTAATGGGATGTAGTTCTGCCACCCTCTGTGTGCCAGGTGTATGCATGGTCATCTGTGGTGGGTTTATCAGTGTGCTCTTTTACACTGTGACTTGTTTTACAGTGGCTGTCCCTATCCTGTCCTGCTCTGAGCCCCATCCTACCACCACTGAGTCACACACTGGAGAACTCTGTCTAAAATGTATTAGAAAACACTGCCTTGAATTAATACACCTGCTGTTGCCAAACATGGTACATGATCTTAGTGAGTAAAGGTAGTGAAGTGGATCACAACTCATCCACTCAGCAACACTGTAGTGGTTCAGCTCACTGCTGTGATCCACTTGGAATGCTGTAGGGGACTGTAGCAGTTCACCTATTGACCACGACCCACTTGTAGTGCTGTAGTCACACCCAAGTTCTCTTCAGCACTTGTACATTTATAAAATCAAAACTGTTCGTGTGCAGGTTTGCATACCCCCCACATGGGAGCAACAGGACACAAAATGTTTTTATACCACATTTACAAGTCTTCAAAAATACTAATATGTTCTTTAACTGCAGTACAACATAATAAAACCTTATCTTGTCTCTTAAATATATTGCATGGATAAAAGTTATTTTCTTGAAATGAACTTACCTCAAAATGATGCCTATTCACAAATGTGTAGCCATGACGCAGGAAGATAATGTAAGTAGGGGCAAGCTACGCATCATGCAGACCCTGGATAATGCACAGCATTCATAATCAGGTGTGGAAAGTGCCAGGAGGGCTGTGGTGGTGACAAGACAGGCAAGCAGGTTTGTGCAGGGGCGAGCCACAGGATGTGCAGAAATAGTACCCCACCTTGACCTCACCATATAAAGAGGTATGGATTTGCTACCGGTGGCAGATGGGAGCATGGAAGAAACATGGAACTGGAGCATGTGTGCTGAATGTGAGCAATGAGTGGTGGACAATCATGGTGCCACTGCAGCCTGCAGCAGCCACCATGACAGATGGGCAACCCAGATGGGGAGGATAGTAACCCCAGTCTGCCAACTTTATTGGTGCCCAGGTGGCCATGTTGGTGATGGACATCCAACATCATTATGATGTCCTGTATGGCACAAAATCCCTGACCAGCCCAGCAGAGATCAAGGTGAGGATCTGGCTCGAAATACAGGCAGTGGTCAGTGCCACAGAACCGGCAACCACACTCTCCGCCATCAAGCACAAATGGCGGGACCTCTAGTCCCAGGTAAAATGGAAGCTGAGCCATAGACAGCTGTTCCAGGGTGCCAAAGGCAGAGCCCCCAGAACCACCACTGACACCAATCAAGAAGCTGGCGGATGACACCATCAGCGATGTCATGAGGGACAGGGAGCCCAGCGGGATAGACAGCATGTGAGGTAAAGAGCATGGAGATGGCATGCCAGAGGTACACAGACATGGTCACAGTGGGGCATGCTGACAGCCAATCTTCAGCCCCACAGTGCACAATGAAGACAGTTCAGGAGAGGGGCTGGCCAGGCCAGGAGCACTGGACACATCAAGGTGGGCACCATGGACGGTAGGTGACAGGACAGGAAATGCACAAGGCACAACCCACCATCCACTGCAGCACCTAAAGGCAGTCCACCTCCCAACAAATGACATGCAGCCTGACCACAGCCAGCAGCACCATTTGAGGCCATGCCAGTACCCGTGAGGGACCCGGACCGATTGACAATGCACCACCGAGCCACAGCACCGAGACTCAGGCAACCATCTCTGAGGACACGGGCCACTGACAATACACACCCCAGGCAGTCAAGCATCAGAGGAACAACAGCGGAGAAGGAGACCAGCACCCTGATTGCTTGGCAGTGCCAGCACCAGCCTGGGCCAGCACAGCACAGAATTGACACACACGCAAGGCCTAGAAACACAGGGCAACCAGAGGCATGCCCAATGATGAGGATCCTGGAAAATCCACTGGACCACCACCCACAAGATGCCAGACGGAGACCAGCCAGCAACCTCCTAAACATGTACTACCCTAACCTAAGGAGATTGGAGCAAGAGGCTACAGACAACCAGGGAGAAGATGCAGGCCCTGAGTGACTCACAAGAGTCCTGTCCAGAGCCACAAGGGCACAGGAGTGCATGTCTGAGGAGCTCACTGCTGGTGTCCAGGCACAGGCACATGAGTGTAGTCCCTCACAGCTGGTGTATGGCTGCAGGCATGCATAGTGGAGTCACTCATGCCAGTATATGGGCACAGGAGCACCTCACCTGGAAGATGCACCTAGGTGCCACACACACCCAGATTCAACCTGCAGCAGCCATCAGGGCAGGTGGGCATGGTGGCCAACACATTGTGCCCAGGCCCATAAGGCTATGCCAATCCATCAACAAACTGGGGTACCTCAGCAGTGCACTGGCCAAGCTCCCAGGGCCGTGGCCCCATGGGCCCTCACCGATGGTCACAGCAAACCTCACAGCCACCAGTAGGTGCCATGGTGCAGGGCCCTACAGGGGACACAGGTCCCACTGGACATGCCCAGGGAGGTCACAGGCCATGACCATCTAGGCCACAGCCAGCCATCATGCAACATGCACAGCACTACACACACCACACACCATGCACACTAGCACACACAATATATTGTGGTGGACACACAGTTGGAGGGATTCACATAGAGAACACATGCTGCATGACATTCACGTGCACAGAAGTCCCCCCATGGTACTGGCACTGCATCTCCACAAGGACATAGTGGCCACCCATTTGGGGTTGGTGGCACATAGGCTGTGCTGTGGATGCATAGAGGGCCAATGGTGCCCATATCCCACTTAGTCCACCTGTTCCATGAAGGGCAAAAGAGGCGGTGATGAGTGGGCAACATGGCTGCATGGGCCGGACAGCCTGGGCTGGACCATGGCGAACCCCCTGTACGAACAGCACAGCACGTGGTGCCAGCCACAGCATACAGTGAGGGGATATATGTAGGCCCAGGTACATAGGTGCTCAGTGATGTGGCGTCAATATTGCATGCATAGCACAGCACCTAATGGCTGAATGTACCATGGGCAACCTGGTGACAGACAGCGCATGACACCACACTTTCTGGCTGTGGTATACCACATTGCTGTCAAGGCCTGTTGGCATGTCCATGATAGTCCATGGGCTGTGGACATGAGGGACTGAAGAAGGCACTGCAGGGGTACGGTGGTGGGACATGCAGGAACAGGCAGTCTCTGGTGCACACAGATGTTGTGCAGCATGGCACAGGTGGTGAAGACTCTGCACCATTCCAGGTGCCAGCATCATCATCCCACCACTGTGGTCAGGCATTGGAAGTGCATCTTCAGGGCCCAATGGTGCATTCCACTATGTTCCTTGCCCTCGTATGTGTTTGGTTGTAGGCTTCCTTTGATGGGCGCTGTGGTACCAGGTAGGGTGTCAGGAGGTATGTCTGCAGCGGATATCCAGTATCCTCTGTGGAGGTGAAGGAACACAACATTAGTACAGGACACGCTGCACACCATGGATCAGGTGGCAATGGCAGACCCGGCAATGATCACCTAGGAGCCACCCTGATCCCTCAGCGAGCATGGCTTGGTGTTGCTTGAGGATCTGTTGTCAAATATGTAGGTGTCATGGCATGACCCTGGATACTTAGCATACATGTTGGTCCAGATGCCTGTGATGTCGCACATGACCTAGCAGTTGATGCTGTGGATCCCATTGCAATTCCTGTAGGCCTCCTCATTCACTGTTGGTGCCAGTATTGCCACATGGGTGCAGTCTATCGCACCCAGTGTGTTGGGCATGCCATATGTCTCATAGAGCCCTCAATCATAGCCCCAATGTCTCTTGGTGTAGTGGGGAACCAGATGTGGGTGGACACATACCACAGCAGGGCATCCGGAACCTGGTGCAGTGCCCTGGAGATGGATGCCTGGCTCATGCCAGTGACATCATCCCTCACCCTCTGGAAGCAGCCCGTGACAAAATACTGCAGGGCACACATCACTTTTGTTTCCATGGACATGACCCTGGACTGGGCTGGGTAGGGCTGGACCTGGTCCTGGATCAACCCACAGATGTGCCGCAGTGTTGCATGGTCACATGGAACTGCTGGAGACATTCCATATCCCACAGTGTCTTTACCAGCAGCTTGTTCTGGTACACACATGGATGTCTCTGTAGTCTCCTTTGCTACAGCCACTCAATGGCATCCTAAATGGGGATGACATGCATCACTGCACCTGGGCACATCCTGGGTATGTAGGCACCCTGCCTGTGTGTGGTGTAACACCAGTGGTGTTGCCAGATGCCTGCTGTGTGCAGTGCACAGCAACCCATTGCAGCTGCACACATTTAAGGGCATGGACAGGCCGTGGGCTGGGAGTGGTACATACTCTGCTGTGCTGCCTCAGTGCACATGGCGTGTGTCACTTATATGTGGATGATGATGGCATACGCAGCTCATAGTGGGACCAGCGGTGCATATAGGCATGACCTACCACCGCAACTAATTTGGGTGTTGCTGACCTGCTACCTGGACACCATCCTGGTGGGGAACATTTGGGAGGTTCAGGAGAAGCCAAATGTAAGTACTGGTCCTCTTGTGTGTGTAGGTGTGTGGCTTGGCTACTGGTGCTCTGGCTCATGCATACCACTCTACTGTATTTTGCAGGCCACACTGGAATGGCCGGTGACAATGGTCCTGGAGTGGTTGGACCTGGGGAGGGTACCAAAGACCAGGTCATGTTTTGCAGGCCACACTGGAATGGCGGTGACAATGGTCCTGGAGTGGTTGGACCTGGGGAGGGTGCCACAGGCTGGGTCATGGCTCATAGGTTCAAAGGAGCCGCAGTGGCCCGAGATCATACCCCTGTACCTGTCTACATGGAGGACACCCAGACGAGGTGTACAAGAATGAGTGCAAGGACCTGTGGTCCATGCAGATGCCATCAAAGGAGGGTGGTGTGCATGGTCATTGTGTGGGTATCAGTGTGTGTGTGTGTGTGTGTGTGCTATGCACATGTGTGTCTGCCTGTGTCTGATGGGCATCCTTCTGTTTGTTCTTGTCATTTCAGGAGTACAGAGGTCCAGTACGGAGGCTGGTCATCGTGGAGCAGCTCTTCTCCAGAAGCACCCCAGCACACCAGCTCAAGTACCTCAGAGTCCTCTGATTCAACCTAGTGTGGTGTTGTTACCTGGATTGCGATGTGTTCGCTCCCATTCTCAGGTCCCTCCATACCCCTCCCTACCTGATGGATTGCAATAACGGCCTACATGTTGCATCTGCCTTGTCCATGTCCCTTTGTTGCCCTGCCACTGTGTGGTCTGGGCATGGAAGGATTGCATGGTGCATGTGGACTGTGTGCAGCTGTCAGTGTGTGGCTGCCGTGTCTGTGGTTGTTGGTGTGTTGGACACTGTCCTGTGTGCTCCAGCCTCAAGGCCCCTTCACAGGTGTGTGGCATGAGTACTGGGTGTGGGGCTGAGGTTCCTTCTGGGATGGGCCATGCCATGCTGTACAATGCTGGTGCTGGTGTTGTGCTTGCCTGTGGCAGCTGGGGTGTTCTCTGGGTCTGGCAGTAGCATGGTAGTCCACCATAGGCTGGTGGACATGGTCACAGGCCCATGTGTCTGTGGTATTTGTGCCTGCAGATACAGTTGTCCTATCCTGTGCCAGTCACGTTTACCTGTGGTTGCCTCTGTTTGGGACTTGGTGCTGTGTTTACTGTGTATGGTGCCTTGCCTAGCCAACAGGCATTCTGTGGTGTGGCAGTCTGTGTGACTGTGTACCTTGCAGGGGGTGCCGGCTCATGGAGGTGTGTCCATGGTGGTTCTGGCTGGCCACAACCCCAGGTGTTTCTTGTTCTGCCCTGCACATGTGCGCATGTGACATGTGGCCTTTGGTGGCAGTCATATCGCCTGTTATTCCAGAGTCCCAGGTGGCATGGCCATTCTGCTGAGGCTGTTACGGGCCATTGGTGCCCATCGGCACTTATCTTACGCACCCACTGCTTATGCCTTCCTCATCACTGCATAGGCTGGGGCCTGCAGCCATGTGCCACTTTCAGAGGTATGCGCTTTATGCAGATCGTATGGCATGCCACACAGGTGGACTATGGGGCCATGTCCCTATGTGCCCATGAAGCCCTGTCCATGCATGCGTTCATGGCTGGGCCTGCCTGTCTCTACACACACACATTTCATGCATACTGTGTGCTCATGGGCTACTTTTCTGGTGCGCACATCCCCCTGTTTCGCGCTATGTACATGCACTGCATATGACTTATGCACCTTTGTGAATAGGCACAAATATGTTTTATATCTTCTCTGTTATTGCAGAACATCCAGGCTTCCCTATCATGGCAACAGACAGGGCCCAACTGGAACCAGTTGCAGCTGATCAGGTGGAGGAGGACCCAGTGGCTCCTGACTAGAAGATGCTCCTTGTCAAGCATGATGGTATGTAACAACTACAGAATGACATTTAATAGTATTAGTTAAACATCTTGCCTGGAAACATGTACAGTGGTACCATCTCTACATTCCTAGCAGTTCATATGGCAGATCACATGTGAAATTAAATTATAATGAAGCATACCAGCTGTCTGACAAAAAACAGTGCAATCCATATGTTAATACAATTAAGGTGTAGTTACACTTTAATTTCTTTAGGCCTTCTTCTCTGAACATGGCCCCAGCCCCCATCCTCACATGCATAATTGAATCTCTGGGTTTACTAATCCTTCTGTATTGTTTCATTGTCTGGAGATACATGAACATTCATCACCAAAACTATGCACATTTCTAAATAACTGCATTCCAAAACAACAAAACTTTCTACCTCTTGAATATCTGTATGGATACATGCTTGAGACCTGTGAAGGTGGCTTGTCCATGAAACAGCTGGGGTACAGGTGTTTTGGGGTTGGGAGGAGGAGGGAGGGAGGATGCTACAGCATGGATTCTGTGTTTCATGACCTGGCTGGGGACTGGAGGGAGGAGGGTCCACTAGGCACCAGGCACAAACTTTTCAATATTGAGGCCTTGATGTCAAAGCAACATATTTTTCCAATAACAAAGACACAATATAGAGATTCATGGATGGGCAACGGTGAGCAACAATACTGTGTTCACTTCAAGAGGCTGTCATTATGACCAAATCAACTAACAGCAAAGCTCAAGCGGTCTAAAGTTGTCATGACAACCTGAAGAATTAAACTGCATTATTGTTCACTGTTGCCCATCCATTGTCTCTTTTATAGTGTATAAGCAACAGTGGTCAACAACTGAACATTTCTCATGGCTTTGTATGGGTCCCATTTGCTTTCATTATGTGACCCAACTGTAGCATGGCTGAGTGGGAAGAGGATCAGCCTGTGCAACTGCAGGTGTGAGAGGAAAGCTGCAGTAGTTTGGGGAACAGTTTAAGTGAGACATGTTCAGAAGAGGGCTGAGCTATGTAGTGTGCTGGGTTGCCAAAGGCTGTTCTCGGTGGCTCCATGTGGCAGTAGTAGAGAGGCAGAGGGGCGGTGTGGAAGTGTAGTGAAACTACGAACTGTTGTGGTAAATAGCAACTGCAGACTTATAGGTTGTGGGCTTCACTTGAAAAGGAACATTTAGAAAGATACCTGTAAAAATATTGTTTCTTTCAATGTCCACCAGTTTTCCGGTCCTTACAATCTGATGCCTATCTAAATCAACTGGTTAGGAAAACAACAACTGAAGCCATCGCTGATTGTTTGTTTATTCTTGTTACAACCATCAGTAGAAAAAGAGTGACCAGCACCACGGTCAGGGTAATGGGAGTGTGAGGACATTCAAGTTGCTGTACCATCGTAGTGACATACTCAAGAAGGTACAACAACTTTTGACATCACTACCATGGTACAACAAACCTAAACATTCACTGAATTCCATCATTAATCAGGCTCTCCCATACACTATATGTGTTTTATCATAGTGCTAAAGGTGGTAAATATTTTTTTTGTGTGTATTGCAGAAGATCATAGTATAATAAGTCTCTCATATAACAAGTATTCACTACAGTAATACATGCACCTGTTGGTGCAATAGCAAGCATGCAACATGTATGTTATAGTGGTAAAGTTGGAGTATATTACTTTTTGTGTATTACCACCAGCCCAGGAGGAAGAGACAGATAGGAAGTTAATGCTAGACATCCAAAGGATGGCAGACAAGGGGAGGTGGTACTAGTTGGAGACTTCAACATTCCAGATGTGGACTGGAGCCTCCCAGCAGCAGCATCAACCAGGAGCAGAGTTATCCTGGACTCCCTTCAAGGTGCCTTCCTTAAGCAACTGGTCATGTAACCAACTTGGCAGAGGGCAATTCTGGACCCCATGCTCACAAACGGGGACAGTGTGATGGGGTAACAATGGGGAGCACTCTGGGGAACAGTGACCAACAGTCACTGTGGTTTGAAATCACAGAAGGAAAATCAAACTGCACAAAACATGTATTCTTGATTTTAGGAGGGTAGACTTTGGAAAAATGGGGACATGCTTGAAAGAGAGCACTATGGAATGGGGAAGGAATCAGGGTGGAGTAACAGTGAGCAATATTTGAAACAGGGTACAAGCAACAGAATTATGCTTAAGCAGGTTAGCAGGAGAAAGGAAGAGGAGGAGGTCATTATGGTTTTCAAGGAGGTACTGGAGAAAGTGAAAGCCAAAAGATTGCATTCAGTCAATACTAAAAGACAGAAGGGATAGGAGAAGTACCGGGAGAAGCAATGGGAGGCAGGGGGGTCAGTAAGGGAAGCCAAAGCTCAGACAGAAGAGTGCATTGCAAAATCAGTGGTAGAGGGGACAAAACACTTACAGGTACATAAGTGAAAAAGAAGGGCAAAGGGAGGTATAGTGAGACAGGAGGGGTGGATGGGGTCCGAGTGGAGGTTGACAACAGAAACTGACATGCTGAACAGATATTTCTGCTCAGTCTTTACTGAGGAAGAGGAGGGTAATGGACTTGAAGGGAGTACAAGGTGTGGGAATGGTGGAGAAATTGACACAGGTCCCTTTTCATGGGAAAGGGTCCTAAAGGAACTGAAAGGAATAAGAGTCAATAAAGCAATGGGGCGGATGGGGTGCCCCAGGATCCTAAAGGAGTTAAGAGAGGTGGTGGCTGAACCTGGTAGTCCTGGAAACAGGGAGGTATCCAAAGACTGCAGAACAGCAGATATAGTCCCTATGCAAAAAGTGGAACAAAGAGGAAGCTGGGAACTACAGACCAATCAGTCTGACCTCGGTAGTGGGGAAAATCATGGAAGCACTACTAAAGGAGGGACTGGTGGAACATCTGGTTGCCAGCAGACTACAGGACCCAAGGCAGCATGGTTTCATTGGGGAGGTCATGCCAGACCAACTACATTGAATTATTCGACTGGGTGACAAGGAGAGTGGATTAGAGAGGGCAGTGACATGGCCTATCTGGACTTCAGCAAGACTTTTGACACTGTGCCACATAGAATGCTATTAAACAAACTGGGGAATATGGGAATGGGCAGGACAGAAGTGCAGTGGGTGAGTAACTGACTGGGCGGTAGGGACACAGAGGGTGGTATAAATGGCTGTCACTCCACAGAGAGAAGAATGACCAGTGGGCTACCACAGGGATCAGTGCTAGGACTGGTCATATTCAACATCTTCATCAGTGACATTGTGCAGGACCTAGATGGCAGAACTTCCTGTTAAGCTGATGACACGAAGCTCTGTAACAGAGGCACCTGCAGAAGCTTAAAGAATGGTCAATGGTTTAACAGTTGAAATTCAGTGCAAAGAAGTGCAAGATAATGCATATGGGGCACAAAACCCTGGAACAACATATCAGTTGAGGGTGAGGACATACTGTAGCATGCACCAAGTAGGAAAGAGACCTTGGGGTTATCATTTCTGGTGATCTCAAGGTAGGGAAATAATGTGACAAGGCAGCAGGTAAATCAAATAGGATGCTGGAATGCATAAGCAGAGATATCACCAGCAGGAAAAGGGAGAACATAATTACACTATACAAGACACTAGTGAGGCCCCCACCTGGAGTACAGTGTACAACTCTGAAGACCTTGCCTATGTAAGGACACATAGATAGGGTAGAGAAGGTTGAGAGGAGGGTAACAAAGATGGTACAGGGATTGCATCACAAGTCCCTATGAGGACAGGCTGAAGGACTTGAATATGTACTCCCTGGTGGAGAGGAGGGAGATAGGGATATGATAGACATACAAGTACCTTAGAGGCAGGAACAGGTTGCAGGAATGCACAATTTTCCAGTGAAAAGACGCTCCAGGACTTGAGGGCATAGGATGGAGTTGGAGGAGGGCGATTCAGAGAAAACGTGAGGAAGAATTTTTCACAGAAAGAGTGGTGGACAAGTGGAACACCCTGCCAGAGGAAGTGGTGGAGCTGAAACAATCATGGGATTTAAGAATACATGGGATAGACATCAGGGAATTCTGGAGGTTGGGGTGAGGGCAACAGACTTCTAGAAAATGTAAAGAGAACTTACAGGCACAAATGGGCAGACTGGGTGGGCTATAGGCCTTTATCTGCTGACAGTGTCTATGTATCTATAGTATGTATCTATGAATTACAGAACATCACAGTATTAGTGTTTTCCATGACACCGCTAAATAATTGAGCTATCATATCATAGGAAACAATCATAATAGTTTCTTGTCATGCTTCACGATAACTATATGCATGATGTTAAAATTATACAATATCAGGCAATGGATAGTGAAGTACAATACAGTATGATTTTCTATATGACAATAGATTAAAGAAAGAATACAATATCTAGGGATTAACATAATACTAAAGTGTATTTTGTTTTTATTTATGTGTTACTGACCAACCAAGGCACAGAGAAGGCACTAGTGGTCCCAATGGAAAAGGCATTGAGGGAGGTACCCAGAAAGCCGCAGCTCTCTCTATGACCTGATCTGAGGGACCACTCTGTGCTGGTGGCTTAGGCATGCAGCAACAGCCAGATGAAGCTCCCAGCCTGGTCCATCCAGTACATCCAATGCTGCAGTGGGAAGCCAGTCTCACGCACCTCAATATAATATAACAACCACTGACCTGAAATGTTATGTCGTTTTTTTTTCATCACTGTTTGTTTTAGTAATGTGGTTCAAGAATCAATGGGTTCTAGTCAGTAACATTTGAGTTGCCTATGTGGAGATGCATAAGCAACCCTACATCCCAGTACCATACAGCAGGGTCCAGTGGACACCAAGTGGCATCTACAAATGTGTGCAAACTACTTAAGCAATGGATCCCCCTGCTAGCCATATCTCTACAGTCATGGGTGGTGCAGAGGGAGTGTTGGGGGCATGCCCATATCACATACCATGCACAAAGGTGCAGGGTGTGAGCATGAGCGAGTGCAGCCATAGCATCAAAAATCCTGCCATAACTGTACCGTATGCCCCCATCAAAGATACCGACTGCCTCAGCATAGCAGGACATGTGGACACAAGCCAGACACAGCAGCATAGATTCTGCACTACCCACATACACTACTGGAAAAAGACTATGAAACCCCATTATTTGGACTGCCAGCACACTATGATATTAGACATCTCAGTCTGGTACCATACTAGAAGGTAGCTCTTACACTGTCTACTGCTACCATGTATCTCTGTAGCTACCAGTGTACAGGATGTAGCAGCATACCATCTGCAGGGATACCCCCAGCCCTACTATGCAGCTAGGTGGCTGGAGCATCATGGCAGGGGGGTTCCATATCCCAACATGGACCCTCCACCTGTCCATGATACCACATCCCAAAAGCTGCATAGTACAGCTGGGGCATCCTTGCAGGCAGTATCTGCCACATCCTGTACATGGAACTAAAGGATAAACAGGGAGGACAGGAGGCACCGTGGGTCACCCTGGAGACAGGAAATTGCACCTCAATCCACACAGGTATTGTATACAGACCCCATCTCAGGGGAGGAAATGGACAAGGAAATGATAAAAGGAATCCTTAGGATGGCAGAAAATGGTAGATATTGTTGATGGGGACCTGAACATGCCAGATGTTAACTGGAGCACCTTTGCTGCAGCCATCCAAGAGCAGGGTCATGTTGATGCCCTACAGGGGAGCATGCTTCAGACAGCTAGTGCTGGAACTCACTCGGGAGGGAGCAATCTTAGACCTGTTACTCTCAAGCAGGGACAGAAAGAGGATCTCAAATTTAGAAGTGGGTAGCCATCTGAGAACAAGTGACCACCAAACAGTGTGGTTCACAATAAATACAGCCATAGAGTCAAGCCATAAAAAGTGAGGGTTCTGGACTTTAGGAGGGCTGACTTTGTCAAAATGGGAGAGTGTCTCAGAAAAGCACTTGCAAATGGGCAAGAGGGAGGGGTGGAGGAACAATGGGGAAACATCAAAACTGCCATCACAGAGGCAACAAGCCTTTGTGTGAACAAACAAACAAATCAAAATGAAAGAACAAACATTATGATTCTCAAAAGAGGTGGCAGGAAGGTCATGGAGAAAAGGACAGAGAACTGTACCAGTTAAAGCAGAAGGAAGAAGGAAGGCAGTCAGAATAGCAAAGGCCCAAATTGAGGAAAAGACAGCCAACTCAGTTAAGAAGGGGATAAAACCATTTATAGGTACATTAGGGAGCAAAGAAAGACCAAGAGAGGATAGTGAGGCTTAATAAAGGGAGGGTGGGTGGGCAGAGGGTGACAGTGAAAAAGCAGGGATACTGAATGAATACTTCTGCTCAGTATTCACAAAAGAAGAGGAGAGAGTGGTAGCTAATTCAATCAATAGAAGCATTCTGGTTAGTGGGGTTGATACCCATCCATTCACAGAAGAAAGTGTTTTGAAAGAACTCCTATAACTGAAGGTGAACAAAGCAGTGGGTCCTGATGGGATTCACCCCAGAATTCTAAAAGAACTAAGGGGGAACTAGTGACACCACTGACTACCCTTTTTTTTTTAAATTGAATATACTTTATTTATTTTATGCCATTGCAGTATTTCCTAACAGGCATACAACTTTCCAGCAATAATTACATTGGTACCATGGCATGAGTCATTAACAAAACATATATAACATTTTAAAAATCTGTAATATACTAGATACAGGGAATAAACAATAGTCTAACCATGCCTTCCAGTCAGTGGCCAACTACTTGCCCCCATTCCTCTCCCTACCCCCTATCCACCCCCATTCTGTCCCTCAGAGCCATATCTACCTCCCAAAAGGTGCAGTTCCCAACTACTAGGTAACTCCACTATCCCTTTATCTATGATAAATGAAATGAAGGGGTCATCTGTATAAGTATCTCTAATTTAGGACAGCCAAGGGCTCCCTATGCTATGCCCATGTAGTATGTTGTCTACTTAGCTATTCTTCACCACTTACTTGGTTTCCTAAGAAACAGGAGGCAGGGACCAAAGCGTGAAAAGCTTCTCCCATCTGGATTTATACAGGGAGCCTACCCAAAGACTCACAATTGCCTTTTCTATTCTTAGGTTATGTAGGAGTTCCTTTACCCTCTCAAGGTAAGAAATCACATGTTGGTCCTTCCAATAGTGAAGGACAAGCCTTTTAACCGATAGAGAAATAATGGCCATATGGTACCTCCTCTCTTTGAAAGGGACAGTGGCATAATCCCTACTATACAAACCTGTGGTGAGAAGTGTTCCTGTAACCCCAGCAATGGGTTGGCCCTTTCCAAATGGTTCTCCACAGGCAGACCACTTTGGGACAATCCCATAGTATGTGAAGTAGCATCCCTGGTTCCTGTTCACACCTAAAACATGCTTGATTCTGTATCTTGCCCATTCCATGCAATTTAGCTGGGGTATAATAAATGTTATGCACTATATAGAACTGTATAGTCATAAATGGTCATTGGCAGTGTGTAAACAAACTCCTTCCCAGATTTTATCCCATAAAAATTGTCATGGAAAATTATGCACCCAATAATCAGAATGACCTGATACCTCTGGGTTTAGTTTCCCATATAACAACGAGACCAACTGAGATACGGCATGTGGTTGCTTAACACATTCAAGAAGCTCCTGAAGAGGAGCCACCTGTTATGTATTCCATACACCTGAGCCAAACCAGTTTATCAACATGTGCCTAATTTGAAACACAAAAAAGTATTTATTGGGAAGCTGAAAACAAGTTAATATCTCTAACGTCTCCCTAGTTTACCATTTACTACCAGGTCACAAACTTTGACTTGATAGTCAAGCACTCCTTAGGAGCAACAATTTTCTTATCACCCAATTTAAAATTGGGGTTACCGAAAATGGTTGCAATAAGTCCAGTTGGTTATTTATTTCATTGACTTGCAAAACTGTGAATGGACCTTTAGTGAAATATATATAACCGAGCCTAGAATTGCTGGGCAATTTACCTGGAACTATGAATAAAGGCTCTCCGGAGAGAACCCAGTTAATAAGTGTTGTTCAACTGTAAACTATATGGGAAATTTAGCAACATTTTCTATGTCAGAAGGGTAGCAATCCAGCATATACTTAACCATGTGGCTAGCTAAATAGTAGTAGTAAAATTAGGAGTTTAAGACCCCAAGTTGTCTTGGGGCACTAGCGATTATATGCTCTACGTGGGGGCTTGTTTCTCCATATACATTGGGAAATTATACTGTGGAGTCTACGGAACCAGTTCAGGGGAGATAGACATTTAACATATTGAGCGGATAGAATACCTGGCAAGACATTCATTTTAATTACTAATCCTCGCTTGGAGGGACAAATGCAGAGAGTTCCATCTATTTAGAGCCAATTGAATCTCCTTTACTAAATTACTCTAAATTCAACTTTTTCATCAGGGTTGATGTAGATAAAATTATTCCTAGGTATTTAAGTAGGTGGTCCAGGCCATGGATAGTGGGGTAATATCTTTCCTGGAAAGCAAGGGGTTCAAGGGCATCACTTTGATTTGCTAATATTAAGTTTGTAGTTTGAAACTTTGCTAAACTTTTGAATTATCTGTAGGGCAGCTTGGATGGACTCACAAAAGATTGGTGACATGCACAAGGATGTCATCTCGTAAACTGATAACTTTAAATGAAACGTCCTATCCTAATACCTTGTAACATTGGGGAAGCATTTAACTGTCATATCAATGGTTCTAGATATAGGTTAAATAATAGTGGAGAAAGTGGGCAACCTTGCCTAGTACCTGATTTTAAAGGAAAAGCAGAGGAGAATACTCCATTGCAGTAAACTTTGCTCTAGGTTCAGAATATAATGCTTTAACCAGGAAATAAAAAGTGCTGGAAAACCCATTACAGCTTGAGGTATCAAATAGGTATGTCCAATAACCCTATCAAATGCCTTCTCGCATCTGGGAAACCAGAGCCATTGGTTTGTCTGCCTCCTAGATATGGAGAAGACATATCTCAATTCTGGATATGATCCGATGAGACTCTACCCTGTACAAACCAATCTGTTCAGGACTCAGAAGCCCTCCCAGACTTTGGACACCCATGCTGCTAGTATTTTGGCAAAGATTTTTATATCGTAGTTCATCAATGAGATGGGACGAAAGTTCATAACCCTATTCTTCTCCTTACCTGGTTTTGGCAACACCACTATAATTGCCTCAAGAGTGTCATATCTGTGATCCCTTTCTCACATATAAAATTAAACAAGTGAAGGAGAATGGAGCACGATCCACCTCAAAAACCTTATAAAAATTGGATGGGAAACCATTCAGGCCGGAGCTTTATCTTTAATAAGAGACCTAATAGCACATCTAATCTCTTGCTGCGAAATAGGGCATGCCAAAACTCTTGCTGGCTACCTCCAGTGAAGGCAGTGATGAAGCTAGCAAGTAATCCGAATTTCATTAAGTGGGGGGTAGGTTCAGGAGGGCTATACAGCTGTGCTGTAGTATTGTTCAAATTCCTTGCAATTTCCCTAGGGGTGGTTAAGATAAGCGTTAGTCGATAGGAAAACACAAAGGGAACAAGACAAGACTCCTCTTGTTTTCTAAGCCTCATCACCAGAAGATGACTGGTTTTCTCCTTGTTCAATGTACTTAGCTTGGTTTTGAAGAGGGCATATTCTGCTCTCTCCCTCAAATTTCTGCATAATCATTCTCAGTACTGCCAGACGCAACATTTCCTCATCTAATGGGGATTTAACAGTGAGGCTTCTAAGCCTTAATTTCCTCCAAGAGGGCTTTAGTTTTATATCCTGTTTTGTTTTTGGTAGCCAAATTTCTAATAAATCCCCATGAAAATCGCATTTTAATGTACACCATATTTTATCAAAAGCAGGAATAGATCCTTCATTTTGACCCATAAATTGCTTTATAAGATCTTTAATCCAAGTTACTGTGTCTTCCTGATTAAGAAGCTGAGAGTTTAATTTCCATATAGTGTCTTTTTGAATACTTGGGGCTAAGTTAACTTCCAGCCAAATTGGGGAATGATCAGATAGCACCCTGGGAGTGATCCCACTTCCCACAATCCTGCAATTACTCTCTGGTTAACCAGAAAGAAATCAATCCAGGAGAGGATCTATGCACAGGCAAATAGAAAGTATAAGCCCTTGTGCCAGGATTCAGTATCATGCAGGGGTCTATTAAGCCATATCGTCTATAAGATCTCGTAGAGATCTTTGGACTGAGAAAGATTGGGTCCTACTGAAGAGGATCTGTCTACAGTGGAGTCTATAACTAGATACCAGTCCCCTTCTAGAATTATGGATAATCCACTAAAGGGAGCAAGGTTAACGATAGGTTACAAAACATCTGAGGAATCCTTGTTGGGCCATATATCGTGCCTATGAGCACTTCCATACTTTCTAGAATCCCCTCAGGAAAATAAACCTGCCTTGCGGTCAACCACCTTTGCAGTTCTAGAAACTGAGTGCCCTTAGCTATCAGTATCGCTACGCCACTTTGTGTTGTGGAGATCCCTGCGTATACACTGTCCCAATAAATCCCCTTCTCAGTAAATTATTATCTGTTTCCAGCATGTGCGTTTCCTGTAAAAAGTGACATGGCAGTTCAATACTGCTAAATGCTTGAGTATTTGAAGCCACTTAACCCAAGACCTAGCTCCTTTAACATTCCATGATATAATTTTTATGTCAAAAATGTAATATTTGGGATATCCACTTGGGTATCAGAGTGTATTACTTGCACTCTTAAAAATTGTGTTAAAAATGGCTCTGGACCCCCACCCTACCCCTCCCCTCCCACCATTCCTTCCACTCCAATCCCACCCATATACATTCTCATCCATACCTCCCTCCCCATCCCCATCCCAGACCTCCCCATTCATAAGCTTCCTAAACACTAATGTACTACTTTTATCCCCAGTCCAAATGACTGTACTCCAGCCTCTTTATCTGGCATGATGACAACCATGCCACCGAAAAGTTCTCCCACTACCATTGCCCCCCCCACTCAAATCCTGTACACTGTGATCTCCACTATAGTTTACAAAAATCCTAATATAACACCAGGAAAAGTAAATATATTTACTTAGGATTCCATAAACCTGCTGTCAATAAGCTTCTGTAGTGAACTTCCATAATAACCTATCGACTTCAGTAAATAGCAAACCAGAGAACAAGGTCTCAGAACCCAAATAAGGGTTTAAACTATTACCAATCCTAAACATAGCTAACTTGAATAATCCCAAAATGCCATCATAACGTATTAACTATACAAGAAAAAAACCAATAAGAGCAATATAACAACGCTCCTTATATTAGAGTCCTCCAACCAATTAACGCCTGGGTTAAACATGAAAAGATTCCCACCCTTTTATATTTCAATGTGGCCAGTCGCTCTCTATCTTGCTTTGGGGTTCACAGGCCCATCTCAGCTAAATATTTGGCACTTAGGCAAAATTATCTGACTCAATATGTCTTTTGTCCTGTACAAACAAAGATGCAAATCTGTCCAGCTCACATCTCCAACTAGGCACTTCTAGTACCACCAAGTAGCCACTAGATGTCGCTACAGTCTTGTTTAAACAGATCAGGGAACATATGCTTGCAGGATTTAGTTGCACACTTTCAAATGAATGCCAACGGCCTTGTGGAATATTTGCAAAGTTGTTGGATACCTCACTCTGAACTTGATCCCTGCAGAAATAAGCTTAGTGACCAAGGGTGAAGGGCAGATCTCTTTTGTCGCACTGTGTATGGTAAGTCCTGTGCCACTCTTATCCTTTTACCCTCCCATTTAATTTCCTGTAAATCTTTGAGTTTGGCAATAATATGCTGCTTATCTAGAAAAGTTGAGTAACTTGAACAAAAAGGGCCTGGGAGGAGAGCCTGCAGGCAGCATAGGCCGTGAGGTGATGTACTGCTCGATTATGTATGCAGGCCTGTTGGGCGAGGGCCCACTAGTTTCTCGCATAGCTTCTGGGCAAACACTACAGGTAGAGAATCCTCTTCCCCTCAGGCAATCTCAGCACAATGAGATTGATTCGCCTCGATCTCCCTCGATGTCTTTCAGCTTTTCTTGACTTTCTTGAGCCTGTGTTTGTATGCACCATCTCTGGCTCTAAACGCTGCCGCCAGTCATCCAGCGATGATATGTGAGCCTCATTATCTGAGGTCCGAGTGGTGAGCTGTTCAAGTGATGCCTCATGATTCTCAATTCCAAGGCTAGCACCAGCAGTGTGTCTTTCATGGGTGTTAGCTCCTCGAAAATCATTTTCACTAAGCGCTTCTGGCTGCTGGGTATGGGGACTTGGATCCTCCATCTGCACTTGGCCCATTTGAGACATCTTCTCCTTACTTGGGGTGGATGGTGGGGTATGCTTCAATGTGTCCTTTTCATTTCCACATCCATTGTCAGTGTAATTTTGTCTCTTCCCGACTAAGCAATGCGGATTTGATACTGACCCTCTACCGGTTTGCTTTTGACAGCAAAAGCGAAACTCGCCAAAAACATGATCTGAGTGGGGCTGGCACAGGAGCTATCCATGAGAGCACTTAATCAGGCAGCCATCACACCAGAAGTCCCTTCCTGACTACCCTTTTAACAAATCATGGGAGAATGCTGTGGTACCTAAGGACTGGGGAAGGGTGGATGTGATTACCCTTCACAAAACTGAGAGCAAAGCAGAGGCAGGAAACTACAGACCTGATAGTCTCACCTCGGTGGTAGGGAAAATGATGGAATCACTTCTGAAAGAAAGAATTTGTTGAGTACCTAGAGGACAGCGGGCACAGGACCCAAGGCAGTATGGATTCACAGCGGGAAGGTCTGGTCAGACAATTCTAATAGATTTCTTTGACTGGGTGACCAAAGTAGTAGACATGGGGAGGGGTTGTGGACATGGCCTACCTAAACTTTAGCAAGGCATTTGACACAGTCCCACACAAAAGATTAATAAACAAATTAGCCAGTCTGGGAGTGGGTCCAAGGGTGGTAACCTGGGTAAAAAATTGGCTAGAAAACAGGACATCGAGGGTAATAGTAAATGGAGTCCACACTGAAGAAAGTGGGGTTACTAGCGGTACTGCAGGATTCAATACTGGGTCCAGTCCTTTTAATGTCTTTATAAGTGATATTGAGAAGGGACTGGAAGGAAATGTATGCCTGTTTGCAGACAACACAAAGATATGCAACAAGGTTGATACACAAGGCGGTGGAAAGGATGAGAAGGGACTTGGCAAGGTTGGAGGAATGGTAAAAAGTATGGCAGCTTAGAATCAATGCAAAGAAGTGCAAAGTAATGCACCTGGGAAACAAAACCCAGTGGAGGAATACACAATGGGGAAGGCACTAACAACAACAAAATGGAAAGGGACCTGGTGGTGGTCATATCAGATGACCTAAAGGTAGGTAAGCAATGTAAGAAGGCAGTAAGGAGGGCAGGGGAGACACTGAGGTGCACAGGGGAGGCTTCACCAGTAAAGAACAGGAAGTTGTTATCCCTCTGTACAGACAGTTGGTGAGACCCCATCTGGAGTACTGCATGCACTTCTGGAGAACCCATCTCAGAAAGGACATAGACAGGATGGAGGCAGTCCACAGGAGGGCAACTAAATGGTGCAGGGTCTGCACCAGAAGCCATACAAAGAGAGATTAAAGGAACTTAATATGCATACCCTCGAGGAAAGGAGGAGAGGGGTACATGATAGAAACTTTCAAGTACCTCAAGGGAATCAACAAAGTGCAGGAGGTAGCGTCTTTCAGAAAAGAGATGTGCAAGAACAAAGGGCACAATTTGAATATAGAGAGAGAACGGCTCAAGGGCATCATGAGCAAGTATTTTTCATGGATAAGGTGGTGGACACATGGAATGGCCCTTCCTGAGGAGGTTATGGAGTCAAAAACCGTGGAGAGTTCAAGAATGCATGGAACAGACATAGGAAATTCTGGTGGGGGTAGGAAGAAGTAGGTCATTGGTTAATTAGGATCTGCAGCTTATCCAATAGGTAGGGAAATGGGCACATTGGGTGGGCTAAGCAGTCCTTATCTGCCATCAAAGTCTATGTTTCTATGTTTCACCAGTAGCAACACAGGACATGGTAGAGTTTAGAGTTCTAGAGTTTTTATTTGTATGTGGTGCTCTTTCCCTGAGGCCCATGGTGCCAGTATAATAAAATATTATTAAGACATAAAATACACAAAGTAAACAAGTAATGACCTACACACAAGCTAACAGTACTGAATAAATTAGATAAAACTATATCAAGTAGCACTAAAATAATTTCATACTAAGATTCATACTAAAGGTTACTAGAGCAAAGAGGCCAAGGCCCATGAGAGCTCCCATACTAATCAGTTATAATATGATAGTTGAATATCTGATATTACATAGGTATCCAGTCTTGCTTTAAATTCAGTTTTATTTGTACTAATAATAACATGAAGGGAAGTTTATTCCATGGGTTTATAGTCCTGGGGATAAAGAAAAACTTCCTACATAAATAATTATGAGATTTCCTTATTAATTGAAGTGAGTGACGTCTGTATCATATCTATTATCTTTAAACTGGAGTCCCAACTCAGTCATTAACTCTGGATCCTATACTATATCATATAGAAATAATATGTCCTCGTAACTGACACATTTCTAAAGATAGTAGATTAAGTCTGTCGAGTCTATCTTTATAGGATAGACTATACATACCTTTTAGGTATTTACTCGCCTCCTCTGTACTTTCTGTAATTGGTTGATATGAGACTTTTATATGGGCACAGAGTTGTGACACATACTCAAATGTGGCCCGCCCATAAGCTCTAAACAATGGCATCATTACCCAGGAATCTCCGGACGGATATTACATTTAATAGGCCAAATTATCTTTCTCTCTCGTAGTACCATATATACTAACATTTATATAATACAAATAAACATGGATGTGCTGCAGCCCTTAACTGGCTTCCACAAAAGCCTGTTTAAAAGGATAAGTTTTGAGCCCTTTTAAAAATATCCACCAAGGGGGCCTCTCAAGATGCAGGAGCTACCCAGGTAGGCTAGGCCCAGTCCATGCATAAATAAATAAACCTATTTAAAATGAGATATGCTACTTCACCAGTAGCCAGTGCAGATTACACAGTGGCTAGAGTTTGGCAAGCCCGTGAGTAACTGGGCAGTTGTGTTCTGCAGTAGCTGTAGGCATCGTAATGTACTGTACCTCCAGTAGCCCGAGGTATAGAGCATTACAATAGTCCAGCCTCGAGGACACAAACGCATGGCTCAGTGTGACCAGGTCTTGGGGGAATAAGGTATCTAATCTGTCAGATGTTTCTAAGATGGAAAAAGCCATTCAAACAACAGCTGACACCTGAGCCTCTATTGTCGAGCCTTCATCCAAATGATTCCCAGATTCTCACCCAATGGCAGGCTAGCAAACCAGAGTCACAAACACAGAGTATAGTCACACACATGTTGATCACTGTAGCAAGCTAGAGTTACCCAGTCGAGCCCAGTTATTCCACTGCCAGTAGCCAATACCTCCTTTCAGCCCAGCTTGACCACTAATACCGCTGTCTACTCGGGGTTCAATCTCAGCCAGCTGGAAGCCATTCAGTTCTGGATCTTGGCAAGCATTTATTGAACACATGGATGGCAACCTGAGTACTGGTGCAAAAGACAGATAGAGCTGGATATCATCTGCATAGCAGTGAAACCCCTGCCAGAACTGTCTAATGATCGAGCCCAGGGGTATAATGTATACCATGAACAACATTGACGAAAGGACCAAACCCTGGGGCATGCCACAGGACAGAACCTTGGGCTTAAGAAATAGTTTCCAATACTACCCTTTGAGTTCTATCCTGTAAAAAGACTCAAGCTAGCAGATCAAAGTGTTGGTGAGTCTGGCAAACTCCCTGAAGTCAGTCCAACAGTATGTCATGGTTCACAGTGTCAAATGCCTATGAGAGATCAAGGAGGATAAGAATAGATCACTCTTGTCTATCCTCACAATAAGCAGGCTACACCCTAACTAGGGCCATCTATGCAAGGCTCTTGACACTCTGGAAATCTGAATGGGATAGCTCATAGATGTTAAAGGTCTCAAATTTTCCTTGAGCTCAGAGCAATCACTTTCTTGATAACCTTCCCTAGAATGGGAGGTTAGAGACTGGATGATAGTTTGCCAAAACATCCAGGTCTAAAGATTTTTTTCCAGCAGGGGCCTTACCAGCACACACTTAAGTGCTGCTAGAACAGTCCCTTCCGCAGGGGAATACCGGACAATTTCAGTGAACATAGAGCACAGTTGGGCAACACAGCTCAGTAGGAATCATGTTTGGCCCGGGTCCAGATATCAGTAAGTTGGCCACAGTATCAAGACTACCTGGCAGACCTATTCCACCAAAAGTGGCCAAAATTCACTCCAAGAACACCTACAGCATTCCTAGCCCAGATGTGGACCATTTCTTGGATTATAAGACCCCGTTGGGTAATACCAGCCGAAGATACATGTAAGTACAAGACATTGTAATCACTACCTTATGGTATGGTACCAGACTGACATGTCCAATGTCATAGCATGCTGGCATTCCAAATGACACTGTCTCATAACAGTCATAAGAGCAAGAGATGATAGATCTCTAACAGTCATTCAGAAAGTTATGTATGTGCAATACTGTTTTCTTCCAAGAGATAAAATGTTATTTGTTCTTCACAGAAGTCATAACATAGCAATGTGTTATGTGACAGACACTGTGGTACAGATAGTCTTGTGCATACCAGGCCACAGTGACACATCATGTACTAGATTACCTGTCTCAAAAATGTCCTCAAGGTTATGACCTATGAAAACGACTGCAGGTGTACAATTGTTATCAGATAAGACAGTCACTCAATATGTTGCATGAAGTTAGGGCTGGGAACTTTAATTTTAATAATAGAAACATAGAATTTGATGGCAAATAAGGACCGCTTGGCCCACCTAGTCTGCCCATTTTCCTACCTAACAGATAAACTGCAGATCCTAGTTAACCAACAGCTTAGTACCTCCTACCCCTACTAGGACTGCCTTATGTCTGGCCCATGCATTCTTGAATTCCCCACAGTTCTTGACTCCATGACCTCCTCAGGAGGCTATTCCATCGCATCCACAACCCTCACCGTGAAAACATACTTCCTCACATTACCTCTGAGCTGTCCCCTCTATCTTCAAATTGTGCCCCTTGTTCTTGCATATCTCTTTTTCCAAAGATGCTACCTCTTGGACTTTGTTGATTCCCTTGGGGTACTTGAAAAATTTCTATCTTGTCCCCTCTCCCTTCTTTCCTCAAGGGTATACATATTAAGCTCCTTTAATCTTTCTTCATTATGTCTTCTGTGCAGACCCTGCACCATTTTGCTGCCCTCCTCTGGACAGCCTCCCTCTGTCTATGTCTTTCATGAAATGGGGTCTCCAGAACTGCACACAGTACTCCAGGTGGGATCTCACCAACTGTCTGAACAGAGGGATAACAAGTTCCTGTTTTGTACTATTGATGCTCCTCCTGTGCAATCCAGTATCCTCCCAGCCTTCCTTACTGCATTCTCACATTGCTTGCCCACCTTTACCAACATCTAATATAATTACCCCAGGTCCCTTTCCATTTTACTGTTGTCAGTATCTCACCCCCATTGTGTACTCTTCCCCTGGGTTTGTGTTTCCCAGGTGCATTACCTTGCACTTCTTTGCATTGAATCTGAGCTGCCATACATTTGACCATTCCTCCAACCTTGCCAAGTCCCTTCTCATCCTTTCTACTCCATCTTGTGTATCAACCCTGTTGCAGATCTTTGTGTCGTCTGCAAAGAGACATACTTTTCCTTCCAGTTCCTCTGCAATGTCATTTATAAAGACATTAAAAGGACTGGTCCCAGTACTGAACCCTGCAGTACTCTGCTAGTAACCCTCCTTTCTTCACTGTGGACTCCATTTACTACTACCCTTTGCGTCCTGTTGTCTAGCCAGTTTTTTATCCAGGCTGCCATCTTGGGACCCACTCCAAGGCTGGCTAACTTGTGTATTAATCTTTGTGTGAGACTGTATCAAATGCCTTGCTAAAATCTAGGTGAGCCATGTGTCCACAGTCCCTCACTGGTCTACTACTTTGGCCACCCAGTCAAAGAAATCTATTGATTCGTCTGACATGACCTTCCCCATAGTGAATCCATGATGCCTTGGGTCCCTGTGCCCACTGACCTCTAGGTACTCAACAATTCTTTCCTTCAGAACTGATTCCATCATTTTCCCTACCACTGGTCTGTAGTTTCCTGCCTCTGTCCTGCTCCCACCTTTGTGAAGAGAATCACATCCACCCTTCTCCAGTCCTCAGGTACCACCCCATCTTCCCATGATTTGTTAAAGAGAGTAGTCATCGGTGTCACTAGTTCTACCCTTAGTTCTTTTAGAATTCTTGGGTGAATCCCATCAGGCCCCATTGCTTTGTCCACCTTCAATTTTATTAGTTCTTTCAGAGCCCTTTCTTCTGTAAATGGACTGGAACTGACCCCATCTTCCAGAGTGTTTCTCTTGTTTGGTTTAGGTACCTCCCCTCCTCTTCCTTTGTGAATACCTCTACCCACATTCCCTCCCCTTTATTAAGCCTCAGTATCCCTCCTTTGGTCTTTCTTGGCTCCCTAATGTACCTATAAAGGGTCTTATCCCCTTCTTAACAGAGTTGGCTATCCTTTCCTCGGTTTGGGCCTTTGCTATTCTGACTTCCTTCCCAGCCTCTTTCTGCCTTAACTGACAAAGTTCTCTGTCCTGATCCTTCTGTGTTTCCTTATATTTCCTGAATGCTATCCTTTTCTCCTTAACCTTCCCTGCCACCACTTTTGAGAACCATATATGTTTTTTCCTTCATTGTGTTTTGTTGATTTGCTTTACACAAGGCTTGTTGCCTCTGTGATGGCTGTTTTGATTACTTCCTGTTATTCCTCCACCCCTTCTTGCCCTATTTGCTAGTGCTTTTCTGAGGCACTCTCTCATTTTCCAAAGTCAGCCCTCCTAAAGTCCAATACTCTTGCTTTTGTATGGCTTGATTGTATGGCTGTGTTTATCGTGAACCACACTGTTTGGTGGTCGCTTGTTTGCAGATGGCTACCCACTTCTAAATCTGAGATTCTTTCTGCATCCCCATTTGAGAGCACTTGGTCTAAGATTGCTCCCTCCTGAGTGGGTTCCAATACTAGCTGTCTGAGGCTTGCCCTTGTAGAGCATTAAGAATGACCCTGCTCTTGGATGTACCTGCAGCAAGGTGCTCAGTTAACATCTGGCATATTCAGGTCCCCCATCAACAATATCTCCCTTTTTTCGCCAAACTAAGGATGCCTTCTATCATTTCCTTGTCCATTCCCTCCCCTGAGATGGGGGTCTGTATACAACCCCATGTGGATTGTGGTGCCATTTCCTGTCTCCAGGGTGACCCAGAGTGCCTCATCTGCTCCCTGTTTACTCTTTAGTTCTGTTGCTTTGATCCCTTCCTTTACATATAGAGCTGCTCCTCCTCCTCTTTTACCCTCCCTGTCCCTCCTGTAGATTGTATATCCTGGTATGTTGACATCCCAGTCATGGTTCTCTGTGTACCATGTTTCTGTGACTGCCACAATATCCAGGTAGCCCTTTTCCATCAAGGCCACTAGTTCAGGGAGCTGGTTACGCAGACTATGGACATTGGTACTCATCACCCTCCACTTTTTGATGGCCTTACCCCTTTTAGCCTCATTCCTGTCCTTACTGCCTTTGCCTTTTTTACATTTACCTCTGTCCTGCTCCCTAATGACTTACCTACCTTGGTGTTTACCTCACTAATTACAGTGTTTTTTGGGTAGGCTGGGTTTCTCTGCTCCTTTTCAGTGCCTCCCCTTGGCTAGTTAAATGCTTGCCAATGAAGCACTTAAACTTCTCACCTAGGATCCTGGATCCCCTGGACAGATGCTGACCATCGCGCCAGTATAGGTCTGCATCCCTCCAGGTGGCTCCCCAGTCCCCAATAAAGCCAAAACCATGAGCTTCACACCACTTTTTCAACCATTCATTGAATTCTCTTGGGAGGAACCCTAGCATTACTCTTGCCATGAACAGGCAGCACCTCCAAGAAGGTTACCGTATGCACTACTTGTCTAAGGCCCCTCCATAACTCCTACAAACTCCTCTTGCACTGCTCTGATCCCATTCCTAGCCAGGCATTTGTCCCTAGGTGGACAATGACATCCAGCTCCCTCCCTCATGTAGCTGCTCCCCATGATCCTGAGGATTAGCTTCCTGTCCCTCAAGCCATGGCACCAGGCAGACACCTTACCTCCCTCTCCCCTTCCTCCCCCATTCCTACCCCCTAATGATTGAGTCCCAAATCAGGAGTTGTTTCCTTCCCTGTGGGGTCCCATGCCACTCTCCTGTGGTCTCCTTTTGAAAGGTTCCCAGCATTCTCCTTGGTCTCCACTGCAGGTGCCTCCATGAGGAACCACTATCCACCAAGGCGTATGAATTGTGGAGAGGAACTGCTTGAGAGATGCAACTCTGTTCCACCACCCTCTCCTCCCTGCGCCCACCTGGTCCAGCCTCTCCTCTCTCTTTCTTGCCAACTTCTGAAGTTGTGGTATTGGCTCTGGTGGTCCTGGGTGGGAGTGAGGATGTTTCACCAATCCTAGCCAGGGTCAACCTGGAGATGGGCAACCTCCTCCCTCAGACCAGAGAGGTGCCTGCAAATAGGGCAACATCACAGTCTCTAGAATGTCTCCCAGAACTTTGCTACCCCACAGCCATTGCAATTACCACTCCTTTCATGTCTTATTTTGTGTCTCATCTCCTGTTTCTCTGTATGCTTAGCTCTCCTCCTTAAAATCCTCACCTTTCTGTTCTGGGACAGCAACTTCATATTCTTCAGTAGCCTCCCTTTTTCCTTGCTCAGTGTCTCACCAGCAGCTGGGGAGGAGTGAGCTACTTTTTTTCCTTTAGGGTTGACAAAACCAATGTTTCTCTATGATCTTTCCTTCCCTATTGCCAAACAGGAATTTCCTGTTCTCAGTCAAATCCAGTGGCTATAAAAGTAGAACTGGCTTAGGTGGGATGGAGGACAATTAGTAAGAAAAAGGCTAGCAACAGGAAGTTGTAATTTAAGTCATCTGTTTTATATTGTCTAAGCCACACCCTCAATTAAGCTCTCTCTCCTCCTACTGATTTAGCAAAGTAAGTTGATACAGTACCCTTCCCAGCACAGAACACACACTGACTTTCTTTCTTTTCTTTTTAACCCCTCCACCTGAATTTTTTCAGTTAGAATATTAATAAATTGTGCATGTTACGTAAAAAATAATTTTTTCAGCAGTGCTACAAGATAGAGACAAAAGGTTTTCTATATTTGATACAGTGTGACCTGGCCTACTAAAACAAATTCTGCATGGACTAATCTGAAAACCCCAAAAGTCACACTACAGGTGCAACAAACAGCACAAATTTGATCACAAAATGGTGTCAAAATCAGTTCTGGTGCCCACTGTTGGTCAGTAAAATACCAAATGTAGGTCTGGGTACTTCAGGCATGACTCAGGGTGACAACCTCATATCATATTGTATGAAAAGGTATGATTTGAGTAGGTATCACCAGGTTTGCAACACATTGTCGAATGTTTTAGTTAGTCTACAGCCCTCAACACAACTCTCAGAAATCATCAAATTCAGGCCTCCCTTTACCTAAAACTCATTTTCTCAGCAGTGCAACATGGTAGAGCCTGAGGCTTCCTGTTTTGGGTGCTGGATTGATGGGGTATAACAGTTGGCCCTGTATTGACCAATATGAGATCTCCACATCACAATACAGGTGCACAAACAACACAACTTTGATCACAAAATGGTGCCAAAATCAAGTTCTGGTGCCCGTTGGTCAGTAAAATACCAAATGTAGGTCTGGGTACTTCAGGCATGACTCAGGGTGACAACCCCACACCATATTATATGAAAAGTATGATTTGAGTAGGTATCACGTGGTTTGTGCACACATTGTTGTGTGTTTTGTTAGTCTACAGCCCTCAACACAACTCTTAGAAATCATCAAATTCAGGCCTTCTACACCTAAAACTCATTTTCTCAGCAGTGCAACATGGTAGAGGCCTAAGGTTTCCTGTTTTGGGTGCTGGATTGATGGGAGTATAACAGTTGGCTCCAGTATTGACCAATATGAGACCCCCGTCACACTATGGTGCACCAACAACACAACTTTGATCACAAAATGGTGTCAAAATCAAGTTCTGGTGCCACCTGTTAGCAAAATACCAAATGTAGGTCTGGGTACTTCAGACATGACTCAGGGTGACAACCTCACACCATATTGTATGAAAAGTATGATCTGAGTATGTATCACTGAGTTTGTGACACATTGTCATGTGTTTTGTTAGTCTACAGCCCTCAACACAACTCTCAGAAATCATCAAATTCAGGCCTCTCTACACCTAAAGCTCATTTTCTCAGCAGTGCAACATGGTAGAGGCCTAAGGTTTCCTGTTTTGGTTGCTGGATTGACTGGGGTATAACAGTTGTCCCTGTATTGACCAACATGAGACCCCCATGTCCACTACAGGTGCACAAACAACACAACTTGAACACAAAATGGTGTCAAAATCAAGTTCTGGTGCCCCTGTTGGTCAGTAAAATACCAAATGTAGGTCTGGTACTTCAGGCATGACTCAGGGTGACAACCTCACATCATATTGTATGAAAAAGTATGATCTGAGTAGGTATCACTGGGTTTGTGACACACTGTTGTGTTTTTTGTTAGTCTACAGCCCTCAACACAACTCTCAGAAATCATCAATTCAGGCCTCCCTACACCTAAAACTCATTTTCTCAGCAGTGCAACATGGTAGAGGCCTAAGATTTCCTGTTTTGGTGTTGGATCATCTGGTATAACAGTTGGCCCTGTATTGACCAATATGAGACCCACACTTCACACTATAGGTGCACAACAACACAACTTTGATCACAAAATGGTGTCAAAATCAAGTTCTGGTCCCCTTTGGTCAGTAAAATACAAAATGTAGGTCTGGGTACTTCAGGCATGACTCAGGTGACAACCTCATACCATATTGTATGAAGCGAATGATCTTAGTAGGTATCACTGAGTTTGTGACACATTGTCATGTGTTTTATTAGTATTCAGCACTCAACACAAATTAGAAATCATCAAATTCAGGCCTCCCTTTACCTAAAACTCATTTTCTCAGCAGTGCAACATGGTAGAGGCCTAATGTTTCCTGTTTTGGGTGCTGGATTGACTGAGGTGTAACAGTTGGCTCTGTATTGACCAATATAGAACCCCGTCACACTACAGGTGCACAAACAACACAACTTTGATCACAAAATGGTGTCAAAATCAAGTTCTGGTGCCCCTGTAGGTCAGTAAAATACCAAATGTAGATATGTGTACCTCAGGCCCTGAGTAAAAATCAAATGGACACAACAAATGTAATGAAATTTTTTTAACATTATAGTATATTCCTAATTTTAAGTAACATGAAACAATAACATTATTAATACTCTACAACTATGACTGGATATGGACATGGACAGAAAATTTTTTCCTATTTTGTTATTTGTTTTATCAACAGTCTCTGGTGATGCAGCCCATGCAAACTATGTACAAATTGACACATTCCTTTGTCAAGATTGAAGTTTGATGAAGATGGACTGTTGTTTGTCATTATGCTTCAATGGGGAATGCAGATTGATAGACTGTAAAAGAACTGAAAAAGTACAGTTAGAAAAACATAGAAACATATTCAGCTGAAATTCACATCAATGTACCTGTGAATCTCTCTGCTGAGGGAGATAGGAAGGGCCAACAGTCACTAAAAAAATGTTACATACTGTAACTGGAATATCTACTTGCCTAGTCATTGCCAGTAGTTTATCAGTGTGGTATTTCTGAAAGTAGTTTCTTTCTGCTGAAAGGCACAGATGTACACCACATTGTTTACAGCAAAACAAGACCTGTGTCTTCCCTCACCATGGTCCTTTTCCTCTCTTTCCTTGTCTCATTGCAGATAAAACTCTGCTGGATTGTCTCACTGATTACTGGCATGTGTGTTGCATTCATCATACTATCCAGAGGTAGTGTACCTGATGGTCTTCAGGGCATTTTTCGGAACTAAACACTCCAATGAGTTCTCGTGCCAGGCGAGTCTAAATGACAACAAATAGTCTCTGCTTCTGGATGATGTATTGTGTGACATTGCATCTGTGTCCATATTCTTTCTCTGCAATGCGACTTATAAATGATGTAAGCATTCAGAAGGCAGCATTCAATAATGTAACCGAACAGTCACATCCACCTTTCTTTGCCCGGTGATAGATATTGTATAATGAGATCATTTGATCTCTCTATCAATTCCCCTCATATGCTTCATATAATCCACAAGTGGTGCAGGACAAAGTAGAGCCACAGTAGTGCCATCTTTTCACCCGTCTACAGTTGGCAATGGATCTCGCCATCATGTGGATTGTGGATCGACGAAAAGCAGTATACTGTCCTCTTATCATAGCACTGTATGGCCAGCAATGGTCCATTAGTTCTCATTCCATTTCACCACGTTCCACTTTTTAACTTCTCATTTGGATGCTACAATGTCCTTGGGAAGTCTTTCCTGTTTGAACAGATAGTGCCACATCCATACAGTCCCTTAGTCAAAAGCATCCTCAGTAGCTCTGGACTTGTATAGTAATTGTCCATGTACGGTGGTGATACGTAATCATTAGTTTTCTGTCAATGTTAAGACAACTCTTGTAGGAAGTGTTGTGTCTGTTGCCTCTGTATTTTCAATTACATGTTTCCGGTGTACACTTGTAAGTTCGAAATGTACCCAGATTTGGCCTCAGAAAGTACCCATACTTTCAATCCCCATTTCTGAGGATAGCTTTCTATATTGTACCAAATGAAAGGTGTCCTTGTATGGAACCATTGCCTCATCAATAGTCAGCTCCTTGTCACATGCATATTCAGTCGAAAAACTAGGGTACTATCGTGTCAAGAAATTCCTTACTTTACTAAGTTGGTCATTAGGAACTGAGTCACCAATACCTACATCACTGATGTCCTGTTCTACATACAGGTATCTTCCAAGCATGCAAAAGCGGTCTCTTGTCATGATCTGACTGACATCTGGTTGTTTAATAAATTTCTCAGAGCACCAATACATTGATAATCTTGGTAGGTGTACAATGCCCATGATTATGCATAATCCAATGTATGCTTTCATCTCTTCTGCATTTGTTGGCTCCCAAAGCATTTTATGTTTCTCAGGTTTTGCACTTCTCACAGCAGCATACTAATTTGTTTGCTGTGCAATTTTCTCATAATATCTTCAGAAAAATCTTGACATGCATGCAGCTTCAGTAAATTCACCTGTGAAGCTGTGAATCACACGACAGGAAGACAAAAGCGGAATGATACATGTATCTGTCAATGTGTGTAACCATTCGGTTTCAGAAGAGTCAGTAAAACAGTTTGTTTTTTTTGGTGCTTTTGGGTTTTCTGTTACACTTACTTTTTTGGGCAACATGTTTGCTTTGTTTTGCTGATGGACTATAATCTTCATCTCAGATTTTCTTGCTCATGCTGCTTGTAAGTGAGTATGAGCCTGGGAGTTTGATGCTTATTCTGCCTTGAAAGGTTGTCATTTGTTTTACTCTGATTTTCATGATTGGTATTATTTATTAGTGTTATATCAATGTTCTCAACCTGCATTGCCCACAAATATTTTTTTTTTCTTCTATGTGTTATGACATTACTGCTACACAAAGGTGTTGCCACAGACAGTGAAGGTGTTGTACATTTGGATGACATTTTATTATTTTCCATCCTTGTATGTATAGCACCCAGAACATGATCATCAGTTGGCACAGAAGACACCACCAAGCATGTTTTTCTCATTCTGTTTCCTTTATCCTGTATTTTTATATTACTGGTGATGGCCACATTACCTCAGTATCTGAATTCGAACTACTGCTGCTGTCACTTGATGCTGGATCATCATTGTCATTTAAAATATCCTCAATGCCTCATTAGCCGTCTTTAGTGAATTTCTTGTTGTCATTTTGTATTTTCACAAACAATTATTCAAAATTTGTCTGAGGTACTATTGTCTGACAGACTACAGATTGTTTACCAAATACTTTGAATCAATGGACAAATAAAACTGTTTCCTGGGGTTACATTGAGTGTCACTGAAATGTAGGTATTAAAAAATATATACCGCATAAACCATTGTTATTCTCATAATTATTATGAATATTACTTAAAAACAAACCATTTATCTGTGCTGCAGCACAGTCAAACCAACAGAGGGAGAAAGAGAGGCAGACACAGATAATGAGAGAGAGAGACAGAGGGCAGATGAGTTTGAGGGAGGGGATAATCAAGAAGCAATTCTAGTAGCTCACAGAAAATCTGTGTGCAGCAATTCAGATGACTAAATGATGGAAAGCAAGAAGACAAGTAAACCACTGTGAGTTTCAAAGGCTGGAAAGTACTGGGGTATGGACCATTTATCATGGCTAACAAGTATTTGTACAAGTATAAGACAGTTGATGAGAAAATGAGCGTTTGCTATGGCAAGTCACAACCTGGTGATTGTGCAGAATTGTATTGTTGTGATGCTTGTGTACAGAAACCTAGATTTTTTATTTCTGGAGGTCCATAGGGGTGATCAGACCTGAATTGCAGCTCCATTTTGCATCACAGTTGTGATGCTTGTGTACTCCGTATGCTAGTTGGAGTCTCAGTTCGGTCCATACAGGGTCATTGTAGTAGCCCAGGTCCCACTGCATCCAAAACAAAAAAAAATCATCTCTATGTGGTAGCATGGCTGAGAAAATGGTTTTAGGGAAAAAGGCCTCATTTCAGTGTTTCTCCTGAATTGTGTTTAGTGGTATGGACCAACAAAAACACGACAATGAGCGACAAGCAATGTGATAACAACCCAGATCTCAATTTTTATACTGCCTGGTACATGTGCACTGTCAAATGACATGCATGACTTACAGAAACCTAGATTTTGTATTTCTTGAGGTCCACAGGGGGTGATTAGACCTGAATTACAGGCCATTTTGCATCACAGTTGTGATGCTTGTGTACCTCAGTGTGCCGTTGGGGTCTCGATTCGGTCCATACAGGGTCATTCGTAGTTGTCCTGGTCCCACTGCATCCACAACAGAAAACCTTTGTTTCTATGTAGTGGCATGAGTGGGAAAAATAGTGGTATGGACCGACAAAAACATGACAATGAGCCAAAAGCAATGTGATAACAACCCAGATCATGAATTATACTATGAGGTACAAACCAAAATACAAAAAAGAATGTGCATCAAATTATATGCTACTATATGGTGTGCTTAGCTATGATTGCATCACTCTCAGCCACCATTTACAGTCCACCACAATAATAGGTAAAACAAATGGACTTACCCGCTGCAGAATGCCGTGATTGTAATCCAGAGGGTAACAACAAGGTACCTGTAAAATAAAAAATAGAGACAGGTGACAAAGAATCTGCAGCTCTTGTGAGACAGAGAAATAGAGACATGATAGAAAACATGTATACTTATCTAATAAGGTAGGAGCCCTCATCCTGTCAGACCTGTAAAAATAAAGAGAACAAGATTAGAGGAAAAAGAAAAGCAGTAGAAAGAAAGGAGAGGAGAGGAGGGAGGGAAGGGAGGGAGAAGAGGCAGAGGGGAGAGGAGAGGAGAAGGGCAGTGAGAATATGATTTTTTATAGGGCAAGCATCAATTGTGTGCTTTACTAGATTTGTATTTGCTATTGAGCCACAAACTATAACGTGCCAGCCTGATTAGTACTTTGCCATACAGTACTGTCTAGGGTGCACACAATATTATTTTGCATTTTTAGAGCCACACAGGTGTACACAGATACGATTCTCACACATGTGGGGTCATGGTTGTGCCTTTGGGGTTTCATTTCAGTCTCAACAGGGTAGTAGCTCATGTCCAAGTGCATCTAACAAAATTTTATCTTGAGCATTGATGAGAAAAATACAGTTTTCCATGCAAATCAGTTTTACAGAATAGGTTTATAGTACAGTGTGTATTCAATGCAAAACTTCAGTGTGTTTTCAGTGTAAAGCACCCCCCTTCAGATTATATGCAGTGGAAAGGTATGACAACAACATCCCCTTCTCTAGCACTGTCAATATCCATTCACCAATATATTTTTATTTTATTTTCTCCTACATGCTAAAACAAATTCCTACTATGCAAATCAGCCAGGCTCACATACCTTATATAATCTGAAGGGGGTGCTTTGATCACAGAGTGGGCAGTGTGTGTGTGTGTGTGAATTCATTTTATATCTAAGTAATGCATTGTTTGCACAATCATGAAATTCAACAAATAAACCTGCAGGCATCATAATGGAGAGAAGTCTGGTGGAGGTACTGGAAGACAGCATCACCAGGCATGTAGAGGTCTTATGAAAATAAACTTGCAGACAGAGCATCACCAGTCATGGTGGAAAAAGAGAAGCAGTAGCAAGAGGGTGAAATTACTGTAATCACAATACAGTAAGTCTAGTGGTCATGTAGCGGGCATGTAGAGGGCTTGTATGCTCTTTCGAAAATAAACTTGCAGGAACCACAAGCCCGGTGGAGGAACTGGAAGACAGAGCTCAAGAAAAGAGATAAAATCAATAGCACTGTAGATTTCTGACACTCACCACCTCATTTGTAGAAGGATGACACATGTAGAGGCTTGTATGATCTTAGGAAAAGAACAGGGATCACATCTGGCTGTCCAGCTCGTCTGATGCGGTGTTCAGTTCCTGTAACATGCGGTGTACAAATTTCATTCATTTATTTATTTTGGTGGCACTCAGTAAGGCTCAAGACCTCAGATTATTTCACTGCTAATCAAAGGAGCAATAAAATATACTTTAGAAATGCCACGGCATTTTCAAATTCTGATCGCTCTTAGGCACTTCCGTTTCGACAAGCATAACAAATATTAAGTTTAGTGCTGAAATAAACTTAAATCTTTCCAAAAATATTGCCCAGATCAGTGTTTTGTTGTTTGCAACTGAAATTTTATTTGATTTACTACACTTTGGAACAAAATAAACAGCAAGTTTTCAGGCTTCAAGTCAGCTGATTCAAATAGAACAATGCTGAAATGCGCCAATGAAGTGGTAGCATCGGTGAAGGGGTTAACCTAAATAAGACCCCTTCACCTTCTAATAAAGTATCTGTTCGCTTAATCTCAACAGACACTGACTCCTGTTGAGATAGAAGTGTTACATTTAAAGAAAATGGTAGCTTCTTTTAGTTAGTTGCTTTCTGCTCTACAAGAGGCTGGCAACAGGAAGTTGTAATTTGAGTTACCTGCTTTTATATCGTCCTAAGCCACACCCCAATTAAGCTCTCTCTCTCTCCTCCTACTGATTTAGCAAAGTAAGTTGATACAGTACCCTTCCCAGCACAGAACACACTGACTTTCTTTCTTTTCTTTTTAACTCTAAATAAGGCTCCTTCTACTTCTAGTAAAGTATCTGTCTGCTTAATCTCAACAAACACTGACTCCTTTTGAGATAAAGTGTTAAATTTATAAGAAAATTGTAGCTTCTTTTAGTTAGCTACTTTCTGCTCTACAAACAAGGCTAGCAACAGGAAGTTGTAATTTGAGTTATCTTTTATATTGTCTAAGCCACACCCCCAATTAAGCTCTCTCTCCTCCTACTGATTTAGCAAAGTAAGTTGATACAGTACCCTTCCCAGCACAGAACACATGCTGACTTTCTTTCTTTTCTTTTTTTTAATTCTAAATAAGACCCTTCTACTTCTAATAAAGTATCTGTCTGCTTAATCTCAACAGACACTGACTCCTGTTGAGATAGAAGTGTTAAATTTATAAGAAAATGGTAGCATCTTCTGCTTTCTGCTCTAGAAGCAAGGTTAGCAATAGGAAGTTGTAATTTGAGTCACCTGCTTTTATATTGTCTAAGCCACACCCCAATTAAGCTTACTCTCATCCTACTGATTTAGCAAAGTAAGTTGATACAGTACCCTTCCCAGCACAGAACACACACTGGCTTTCTTTCTTTCTTTAACTCTAAATAAGACCCCTTCTACTTCTAATAAAGTATCTGTCTGCTTAATCTCAACAGACACTGGCTCCTGTTGAGATAGAAGTGTTAAATTATAAGAAAATGTTAGCTTCTTTTTAGTTAGCTGCTTTCTGCTCTACAAGCAAGGCTAGCAACAGCTATAATATATAACAGGCACAGATAAAGAACATGTTTCTAAATACATACATGTATTTCCCTTTCCATTGCCCTACCTCATTGATGCCACCACACAGTTGCTACTGACACAGGTAAATCATGTGTCTTATTATTGAGAATGTATGTCCTAATGCTATCTTACACATAAATTACAACTGAAGATTCATAAGTAGTACATAAACCTTTTAACAATACTACAGATATGTACAAATATGATTTTTTTCTGTGTAAAATAACTCTTTATCATATAGCAACAAATAACGTTTACTCTGATTAGCTACTGCCCCATGGTAGCTGGCATTAATACCGATGGGCAGCAATAAATTCCAATCTAGCAGCCCAATCACTAAAGTATTAGATCCTCATGCCCACATTTCAAAGCAGTTACAGAAATGTTGTTTCTTTGTGGAAATAAGCTCCCAACCATTGCTAACAAATGAAAAAGTGCCACATAGTAATACTCTGTTCTGCTGCCCCCACACAAGTTTTGGGACTACTTTCTTCAGTGTAATGATACACAGACAAAATAAACTAATTTGACTTTTAAAATGCATACCTTCAGTCTGAAAAGTTATTTTATCAGAAAATGCCATATAGTAAGTGCAATAATACACTTCAGGCTGTGGGCAGTAGTGTTTTCATCACACTTTCAGGGACAATGGACACTCAGCCTGTGGCCAAATGCCTCATTATGCCCTTGGGTGTGTGGTGATCATACTACTACCCACATCCTGTCATGTGTTATTGCTTACAATGTATATCTGTAGCTTAACAGACAATATAATATATGTATTTCATTTCTTGTGTATCAGTGGTTTTTTGTATTTCACTATTTCTTAATGGTAAACAGGTATTCAATTTGAAAACTAAAGATAGTTTTGATCTTGAAGTCCCAACAACATGGTTTTTATCTGCTTGTGTGTGCCACCGACATCACTATAGCAGTGCTGCTGACTCTTGCAATGCAGCTAGCATGCTAAGTTTTATAGCATAGCTCCGTCTCCACAGGCTGTACCAGCTGTACTACTACTATGTTGTACTGCTACATGCTCCATTGTGCATGCCTGTACCTAGCAACATTGTGCATTGCATGACAAAGCAATAGAGATAGTGTCATTCACATAAGGTAGAAATATTTTGAAACTTCAACGTTAGTAGCTGTTAACACACCCAACAGTAATTGTTGTCCTTTGTAGCATTCTGTGACTATGCTAACTGTCCATAGAAAATGTATAGCTGTATTGAACTGTATTTACGTGTACAAAGTAAATCTGAAATGCATAGCTGTATTGAACTGCAGTTACGTGTACAAAGTGAATTTGAAATATATGACACAGGTAAACTGTAATTCGTTTCATAGAAAACATCACAGTTGTCTTCAAAATCTGCTTACCACTTCTCACTTTAGAATATTCTACATTGCCTTCACAATACTACTTCTCTTCACAGGACAATACCTTGACCATAGTCTTAATTGACATCATACTGATATTGGACCAGAAAAAAAAGGCTTTTGGCTCATAACTAATACACTGTCTTCACAGAAATCTTTTGGGAGGGCTAAAACTCGAGGTTCAATGTGGGGTAATAGCTCCTCCTACATTTCCGATAAAGGCCAGCCTCCATGGCAGTTCCTGCTTAGCGCGTTGCAGAACTCTCCCCATTTGCATGTGCCTGGCTCCTGCATGGCTTGTGTGACTGGGCCTCCTTCTCTTCCCTGCTCCTTGTTGTTTTCTTGTTGGATCTGTCCCCCCTTTGCCTTTTGGCCTTCCCCCATTGCTTTCCCTCCTGCCTTCCTATGTTTTGTTTTGCATTTGCTTCCCCACCTGCTTCACTTCTGTGCTCTGCCTCTGCCTTTGCTGTGCCTTTCCCTTCCCTGTGTCTGTTGGGTTGCTTACTAGACCTGCTGCCTGTTTTGCTCCTCTGGTGCCACTGCTTTCTGCTGCCAGCTGTTGCTGTCCCCTGCGATCCTACTTTCATGGCTCACTTGCCTGCCAGGGGCTTCTCTGCATTTCGTGGCCTGCTCCTGGAGCTTTGCCCTCCGCTTCCATGCAGGCACAGCACCCCAGCTCCACTCGCTTCTGCCCTGCCCCATTTCCTTCCTGCATGCTCCTCCTACTGGTGTGCATTCTTTATTTGTCCTCCTCCACTTCTGCCTCTGTATCCCATTCTTTTCTCCGGTTCCACTTGCCTGTTTCTTTGCATTGTTTTTTCTGCCCGGGCTGCCACTCCCACCTCGCCAGTATGTCCTCTTTTCCTTCCCTGCCTACATGTAGATCCCTGCTTGTCTCCTAAACTTTGTCTTTGCTACCATCCACCTTTGCTGGGATTCAGGTAGCTTTTACTGATTTTCCCTCCAAATGTGTTTGTGCTCAGCTGCTTTGGATTCTACCCCAATGCATTACTTGTGGCTTAGCTGGATTTGGACCATAAATATCCTGCCTTCATTTTATTACTTTCCCACATTTATAGTGAGTCAGAGGCAATTTTTTCTTTCACCCGTTCTATTGGTGCTGCCTTTGCAATCGTGTTTTGCCTCGTAGTGGGAGCCCTGGCATTTCTACTATACTTTCCTACCCATTGTCTCCCCAGTGCTTTACCTGTATTGAACCAGACTGGTCATGCAGTGTCTGTCCACCTGTTTTGTAGTGGCCCATTTCTCTCCTCGCCACCCCACCCAGCCTTGGAATCTTAGAGACACCCATCTCCCACCCCAAAAATTCATTTTCTGATTGGGCCCCTTCAGTTTCTCCAGACCCCACTCTCCTTGTCTTTCAGCTCCCCACCATTCTAGCCATTGCCCTTGCTGTTCTGTATTTTCTTTTGGCCTTTATCACTGGAACCAGTACTCCACCTCTATCTCCATGCCCTTTCTACCACATTGGTCCTGCTCCACTTCTGGCGCTGTCCTGAAGCCTGAAATTCTTCAGAATTCACCCACTCTGCCACCTATAGTGTCACTCTTCCCTATCAGTTTCTGTCCATCATCAATGCTACATGCTTCCTGTTTCTTAATCCCAGCATTCATATGCCCTACCAAGTCTGTGATTCCTATGATACCTTGTTATACCCTTGTACTCTGCCCCATTTGAATGCCCAGTCACCTGCAATGCTGCTGCATGCCCCTCTTCCATATTTTGTTTGCTTTGCTTTATTTGTTATTTGTCACGACCGTCTTATGTCTGCTCATATTCCTCAATATGCTGTTGGCTCATCCTTCACTAGGACCTTGCCAGTACTGGAGCCTCTTTTTGGGTTCCTACCCTACCTCCATTCCAGTTGCTGTTTGGTTTTGCGATGCTCAGCTTGTGACTTCCTATTATTCCTGGCAGGGGACTGGGGTGTCCCTATGGGGCATTGTGGCTCAATTAATGGGAGCATGCCTTCTGTCATCTGTATGATTTACCCTGCCTCTTGCCTACATGGCTTCAGCTACCCTCTCATATCTCATTACCAGCGCAACCAACCTCACTTCAGACATTCATTGCATTCCATTACTGCACTACATGCCCTCACTGGATTGCCTTATCTCCGCCTTCATGGCAGTTCAGGTTTCTTCCTCCTCCCATTCTCTAACTTCAATACTATCCTTCATCTTGTTTCTTTTTGTTTACCTATCTCTTACCATGCAGCCATCAACTGCCCTTTCTAGCTCAGTCCATACTAGTAGTTTCACAGCCTCTTTCCTAACTCTGCCTACTGAGGCATTGCAGTGCAAGTAGGCTTCCCCATCTACGAGGGACAGAAGCCTGTTTCCTCCACCTCCAGTTTCAAACAGTTTATACAAAGCCAACTTCTGACAGTTTCTGTCCTAGCTCTGACTGGCGGCATCGAGTAAAGGTTAAGTTGCCCTGACTACTGAGGCTGGGAGCCTGTTGTCTTCAATCTACAGCTTCAACCAATGACATTCTCTGCCTGATTGCTGGTTGCCACATTCCCTTTGGGAAAGGGACCAACATAGACATAGAAACATAGACTTTAACAGCAGATAAGGACTACTTGGCCCATCCAGTCTGCCCATTTCCTACCTATGGATAAGCTACAGATTCTAGTTAACCAACAGCCTACTTCCTCTGGATCTTTGTGGTAATGACAAGCCTAAAGGCAATACGTCGTTATCTAGAAGTCAGGAGTGCTGAAAATTTATTTTGCCACTCTGACAACCAGCACACAACAAAGGGTGCGGGGACTTAGTTTTTAATGTTTTATGTGGGGCTGCGCCTGCCGCACCCATTTAAAGTTCTCAACTCAGTGGGGTGCATGTTGGGGGTAAAAACATAAAATAAAAAGGTTTGGGCTGGGCGCAACAAAACACACCAGTTTCGGACCAGAACCAGTACCCTGCAGACCAACACTGCGAACCCACCCACCACACCATGGAATCGGCTCGGCAACCTTCTGCAGCACCACCCTCACATACTTTCCCACCCCTCACCATGTGTGCCTGCTCCCCACCACGCACGTCATGCGACATCCTATCACTATATTTGCCACCCGCCATCTGGCTGCCCTACCCTACCATAGCCATCCATGTAATGTGCTGGGGAGTGGGTCACCATTATTGTAGGTGCCCATTCCCAGTGCTAATATTATGAGTACCCTTCCTCTTACTCCCCACCAGAATTGCCTTATATCTGACCCATGCATTTTGAGTTCCCACTGTTTTTGACCCACAACCTCCTCAGAAAGGCGTGTCCATGTGTTCAACACCCTCTCCAGGAAAAATGCTTCCTCATGTTGCCCCAGAGCCGTCCCCCTCTATCTTCAGATTGTGCCCCTTGTTCTTGCACATCTCTTTTCTGAAAGATGCTCCCTGTTGGACTTTGTTGATTCCCTTGAGATACTTGAAAGTTTCTGTCATGTCCCCCTCTTCCTCCTTTCCTCAATGGTATACATATTGAGCTCTTTTAGTTTCTCTTCATATGCTTCTGTTGCAGACCCTGCACCATTTTAGTTACCCTCCTCTGGACTGCCTCCATCCTGTCTGTGTCCTTGCAGAGATGGGGTCTCCAGAACTGCACACAGTACTCAGACGGGGTCTCACCAACAGTCTGTGAAGAGGGATAACAACTTCCTGTTCTGTACTGGTGACGCCTCTCCCTATGCATCCCAGTATCTCCCTGCCCTCCTTACTGCCTTCTCACATTGTTTTAACTACCTTGGTCATGTGATATGACTACCCCAGGACCCTTTCCATTGTTGTTGTTGTTGTTAGTACCCCAATTTGTACTCTTCACCTGGGGTTTTGTTTTCCAGGTGCATTACTTTTCACTTCTTTGCATTGAATCTAAGCTGCCATACTTTTGACCATTCCTCCAACCTTGCCAAGTCCTTCTCATCCTTTCCACACCCCCATGTTATTAACACTGTTGCAGATCCTTGTCTCGTCTGCAAAGAGGCATACTTTTCCTTCCAGTCCCTCTGCAATGTCTCCTACAAACACATTTAAGAGGACCAATCCCAGTACTGAACCCTGCAGTACCCCACTAGTAACTACCCTTTCTTCAGAGTGTACTATGTTTACCATTACCTTCTGCATCCTGTTGTCCAGCCAATTTGTTACCAGGCTACCACCCTGGGTCCACTCCCAGACTAGCTAACTTGTTTATTAATCTTTTGTGTGGGACTGTGTCAAATGCTTTGCTAAAAGTCTAGGTAGGCCATATCCACAGCCTCTCCTTGTCTACTACCCATGCTGCCTTGGGTCCTCTGCCCTGCTGGCCTCTAGGTACTCAACAATTCTTTCTTTCTTCTTAAGAGTGATTCCATAATTTTTCCTACCACTGAGGTCAAACTAACAGGTCTGTTGTTTCCTGCCTCTGTCTTACTCCCACATTTGAGAGGGGAATCACATCCACCCTCCTCCAGTCCTTAGGTACAACACCATCCTCCCATGATTTGTTAAAAGGGTGAGTCAGTGGTGTCACTAGATCTCCCTCCATTTTCTTTTAGAATTCTGGGATGAATTCTGTCAGGTCCCATTGCTTTGTCCACCTTGAGTTTTAGCATTTCTTTCAGGACTCTTTCTTCTGTGAATGGACTGATATTGACTCCTCCCAATCCAGAGTGCTTCTATTGTTTGTTTAGGTACCTCCCCTCTTCTTCTTTTGTGAATACTGAGCAAAAATATCCATTCAGTATCTCTGCCTTTTCCTGTCACTCCCTCCCTTTATTAAGCCTCACTATACCCCATTTGCCTTCAATCTCCTACACACCCAACTTCATCCTATACCACCATGGAATTGATGAGTTTGTCTGTACCTTTGGTCTTCTCGTGTTTTGGATTGGACCCATCAATTGTTTAGTCTCCACTGCCACTTGGTTAATCAGAATCCTGGACTTCTTGCTGCTTGCTTTCCACCTCTTATACTCTTGTGCATAGTTGTGGCTTGACTTCTGGATCAACCTTCTCCAAGCTCCAGACCTTCAGCTCCATACTGCCATTTCCTGCCTCATTGCTACTCTGGATGATTCTGTCTCCCTGTTTCCTTCCTCATGGACATGTCTGCCTGCATTCCCCTTGCTTCCTGCTGGATATGTGCCATCTGCTCATCTTCAAGGACGTGTGCCTGAGGCCTTCTTCAGTTTTCCCTTATGCTGCCTTGTCCCATCCAGAGGTCTTCCATCAGTGATTCCTGTGCAATTACCTATCAGCAATTCCAGTTTGCAATCTCCTTTAGAGGTGGGAAACCATTCCCTATCACTGCTGCACCTTGCTACCAACTTTTCCAGTTCACCATCTCCTTCAAAGGTGGGAACCTTTGTGCGCATCACTGATGCCCTTTTACTGTCAGCAATGCAAGTTCACCATCTCCTTTGGAGGTGGGAACCCATTCCCTCTGCACCTTTGCTATCAACAATTTATGTTCACCATTTCCTTTGGATGTTGGAACCTCATATTGCTTCACTACCATGCCTTTTGCTATCAGCATGTTACGTTCGCCATCTCCTTCAGAGGTGGAAATATAGTGCTTCTTCTTCACAGCACCTTGTACCTGGATTACATCTTGTTCATACATGGATCCACCAACCGAGACCTGTTACAGCTTTCTGCATTCTCTTCCGTATGCTGTGATGCTTGCCACCAGTTCCACACCTTCCTGCACCTGCCAATGTCAGTACTGCCTGGTCTCTGCTGTCTTCTTATCAAGCTTCATCCTTCAGTCATGAGTCTTCTGCTTTGGACTTTTCCCTCCATTCTTGGCCTTCCTTCTTCTTGCTACCCTGGCAGCTCAGGGCTCCTGCCGTTTACTGTGACTCTTTTGGACATTCTATAACTATCAATGTCCAGCATCCCTGCCTGATCAACTACTACTCCTACCCATTCATCTGTCTCATACTTCTACTTTGGCCATCTTAAGAAGAAGAAAGAAGAATCAACATTTATATAGCACTTGTCTACATCCAAAAGCTCTTTACAAGCAATGCTAGACTGGTAGTGAAGTGACTGAATGTGTGGTGGTGACATGTCGTACATCATCACCCACACAGCCTAGATAATTGCATGAACCAGTTTATGGGAAGGGAATGTTGGTCAGGACACAGAATGTTCCCTACTCTTTGCGAAGAGTGCCTGGGTTCTTTACTTCCACCTGGACACCCACCAGGACAACACCAGGATGGGCAGAAGGGACCTCGGTTTAACGTCTCATCTGAAGGATGGCACACCCAGCAGTACAGCACCCCCAATACTGCACTCAGATGCCAGCGATTTTTAGGTGCAAGTCCAATCCCGGTGTGGGAGAAGAACCCATGACCTTCTGGTCCAGAGGCGATGTGCTACCAACTGAGCCATGCTGACACATTAACAGCTCCCTTCCAGTGCTCTACAGAGTACCTGTTCTTCTCACCTAAGGAAACCTTCTACCTTCTACCAGCAACATCCCTGAACAGCATACCTTATAGACTCTTACATCCCCAGAGAATCATCGATAGTTCCTGATAACCTCCCCAATACCCATTTCTGGAATCCCATTTTACTGGACTATAGAAGATATCATCTCTTAACCAACTCTGCAGGATGCTTCCTTAAATATTCTGTTAAATCAAACAGTATGGGCATCATTACCTCCCATGTCTTCATAGGATCCAAGATTTAGTGGTGTCCTTCGCTCTATCTTCTTACCTGGAAACGTAATCTTAATTCCTTCAACATGTACCAACTCCATAATAACCATCACTGGTAAGGATAGCAGGAACTGCAGGATACCTCTTAACAGTACTAGCATCATCCTTTATACCTTTTCATTACAGTTTTCTCCTACAAGCGCTGACTCAGTTTGACAGATTATTGGACTTGTATTCCATGAAGAGCCATTGGATGTTCCTAAGACCTCCTGCAGCTACTATTCCATAACATGTATCATTGGTTATCTGGTGCCTAGCTGTCTTGCTAAGTTACTCTCTCCGTGCACTATTCCCTGGCTCCTGGACATCACCATAATCCAGAAAGCTATCTACATTTCTTCATCATGATACCCTAAATCATGCCAGCTACCCAGTCAGTTGTCTTTCTAATCATACCTCAGGTTTATCTCATACTCCCTCCAGTGAATACTATCACTGAGAGCAGCTTCCATTGATTCCTCAATCTGCACATCCACAACTGACCTATCTGTGGAATCTGCACTTTATCCACCTAATCTGTTATGGGACTATTTTCCTCTATATTATGTAATTAATTGATGTTTTTGCAATGTATTCTGTCTCTCCCACCCTTCTATTTGTAATGCTGTTTAGCCTTTTAATGATGCATAACTGACAATGCCTTTTAGCTGCTTCTGTTTTTCTCCACTGTCCATGTACTTGATGTTCCCCACCCTCTGTTCGATGAGGATCCTTTGTAAATGAGCTTTTAGCTCAAAGGTTGTAATTCGATTTTACAATAAATAAAAATAAAAATCTGTTTCACTATCCCAGTCATGCCCTCCAAACAGTCCTAAATTGGACTAAGCATGCTAGGCACCCATAGCATTACATGCTGCTCTCAACTTCCTTTGCCACATCAGTCTATAGACTTACTCAAAGACCCATTACTGGGCTCCCTCAACATTCCGACATCAGATGCTCCAGCATTGCAAAGCCACCATGGCCACTTAAGCTCCTGACATGGGCAATTAAGCCACAGCAATAACCATATCCACCATTTCCACTAGCAGTCCATCCTGAATATGAGCCTATCCAAATCTCATTATAACAAGAATAACTCTAGTCAGCCCTTGAATTCACTGTACTGAACTTTCCAATTATTTCCATCGATATCCAGTTACTATTCCTACAGCATATACCACCCTTCCTTCATTGGTGTAAAATATTTCATGTTACCCCTCCTACCAGGCACCTAAAGCTTCTGTCCAAATCCTCGATCATCTCCATAGATGCCTACATAGCGACATATTGCACATTGCTGAACTCCAATCCTCGAGACCCTAATCTAGATGTCAAACCCTCTACAAAGTCTGATAGATTACTTTAAGAATTTCATAACCCATCACACTTCTCCACAATTCAGAGTCTGGCAGCTCATTTAATCAACTCATGCTATTCATGTTCACATTGACTCTGTAACCCCATTGATTATCAAACATTAGAAAATGGGCTTTTTATTTCATGGCATCTGATTGGCTAGTACCCTTGCCAGGGGTACATTAACTTTCAATAGATGCCCAGGAAATAAAAAGTACCAGTCCCAGTGCCTTCACCCCACTGAAATATCCAAGTGCCACCCTAATTTCCAATTGGCTAAACCCTCTGATTTGAATTTGAAATAGCCACCATTTTTCTGTCTCTCTTAACGAGACATATCCCCCTCAAAAGCTCCCTAGTTTGATGCCTACTGCATTTTTTTAAAACAAAAATAAAAAAAAAACACCATTTACAGCCGGGGACAGAAAGCGATTCCTCATTCCTCACAGCCACAAACAATTCAAACAAACAGTTTCCTGACCCGCTCTTGCGCTGAGCCATAATCACTACAGCCACGCACTCGCCAAGAACCGGTTGCCGCATTGCGCTTAATCTCAGTTGCAGTTATAAAGCTGGGTAACATAAATTAACCACAAACAACATTACCCACAAAGTCTTTTCATTTTTCCCCTTTCAACTGAACAACGGTTTCTGTGGACGGAAAGCAGTAAGCGCTAACGCGTCATGTGCTCAGGACTACTTGGAAATGGTCCAGCTTCCATGAACTACAGTACTGCTCTCCGAATGGCAAACCAACAAAACAAAATAACGTTAGGTCATTTTTAACACAGTTCACAATTACCTTCCTCGACTGACTGCCCTCCATCATATCCACAGCACTTTGCTGCAGTCTCTTCGCTTTACTTCCCAGTTCCCACAGATCTTCAAGTCAGAATCTTCAACTCATTCCCCATCCCCCAGGAAAAAGTGATCGGCAACAAAATAGAAAACCTTTTTTTTTTTAAAAAGCACTACAAGGGCCGAGGTAACTCTATGTCTTCTTCTGCTTGTCGTGGAGGATAGAAGAGAATGGCTCAGTGGGGAGGTAGTGGATGGAACACCACAGACACGGACTACTTTACAACAGAGAGTCTTCAACTTCAGTTTTAGTCAACATTTTGTATTTCTTTTAATTTTATTAAATCCTTATAAAATGCCACAGGTAGCCCATTTTCTCAAGTAATAATGCCCTCCAGAGTGGGCGGTATGGGCAATACCGGACCGGCCAGGAGCTATAAGGCCCTTCACTCCGCGTGTCAGGCCTCATTATGCCCTGGCCAGTTCATTGCCCAATACTGCCCCACCCTGTTGGGCATTATTGCTTACTATCATATTGGAATCATGAACCACGCTCACCTTTTAGATGGACTTAATCCACATTCAAAATCTGAACACTCCTTCAAAAAGGATCTGACTTTTCAGCCTCAGAATCAGTCTTCCAGAATGCATCATCTAACAGACTCTGAAGATGGACCACCAGCACTACAAACAGTTCACCTTCCTAAGAAACAAGAGTATGGTGGTAAGAACCTAGGATCATTACCTCTTAGTTTGCCCGAAAGGTGGGTGGGCCAATCACGGTTTACCTATGCCGACACAACAACAATGTTGTTGAGGTTCAGCATAGTGACATCCCTGATGTTGACAGGAGAAATTTCGCCTGACAGACATCTATGTGTATTTCTATGGGGTGCTCTGCCCCGTGCCCCTTCTATAGACTGTTAACTCCCATGTTGAAGTTAATTTGAAGGGGGTGAAACTCAGTGAAAGGGTGAAATTTCACTGGCAGGTCCCCACAGCGACAATTTTGAAACTTGCTGAAATTGCTTCTGTGGGAGATTACAATGTTGGGGTTTCACTCTTCCGTCAGCATATCATCAGTAGCCATGGGTCTGCAGAGGTTTCCTCCATCTGGGGTTCCTCTCCTGCATACTACTGGTGATACTCTCCACGAGTTGGAGGAGGTAATCTGTTTGGACTTTTATTCCCTACTCACTACCTGGCTTCCATACTAAGGGTAGGAAAACAGAAAAGTCAAAAAGTAAAGTACAGTTTCACAAGCACTACTGTCTATACTCTATTAACCAAAATATTGAATGGAGTGGTTAAAGTCTGAGGGTTCAATGTGGGGAATAGCTTCTCCCACATCTCTGATAAAAGCCAGTCTCCGTGGCAGTTCCCCACGTGCGTGTTGTAAAATGCCCACTATTCACCCCTGCCTTCTCCTTCTCCAGCATTCTGCTCACCCTTGGTGCTTGGGTTTCTATTCCTACTCACTACTCAATTTCCATACCAATGGTGGGAATAGAGAAAAGCCAAACAGTAAACTACAGTTACATATGCATTACTAACCCCATACTCTAATCACCAAAACAGTGAAATCCTCACAGGTGGACAAACTCATGGAAAAAAGATGCTTATTTTGCTCATAACTAATCATTGTCTTCACACAATCTTTATTCTCACAGGTGAACAAAATCAGCTTACTCTTTCTTAACATCGACTGCAATAATGGCAGAAGACATTATGGCTCTCACTTCCAGCTTGACAAGATTCATCAACTTGTTAATCATACTACTTCTCTCCACAGTGCAACATATGCATGCCAAGAAATCATGACACTTCCTATCATTCACACAGCAGAACACACAAGTATACTAACTTCCTCTGTCTTGTTTTTTCTTGCGTCATTTCAAATAACAACCATTGGCATCCCCAGGAGTTCCACCAACCAGTTATTCCACCAACAACACCAGCACTCCCTCTATGCCAACCATAATGTTACTTGACTTCATCCTGATATGCCACAAGAAAGAAAAAATCCTTTTCATTCTTTGCTAATATAGTCTTCTAAATCACAGGTGTATAACATACTGCATTCCCTTCACAGAAATTGTTAGCATCACAGGTAAACAAAATTACAAGTTAGTGTTTTCAGATATGCCAGCTATAGCAACAGAAGACAATAACTTTTCACTTCAGGTTTACAAGCTTCATCACAACCTTAATACTAGTCATTCTCTTTCTCTTTACAGTGCAATGCATGCAAGGACAAGAAATCCTAACAGTTGTTACAATACACTCAATGGAACATACAAAGTATACTAATTTGTTCTTTTTTCTTGCTGTTGTAGCATGTCACGCAGCAATCATGACACTCAAGGAGGACCTCCACCAGTTCATTAGCACTGCAACAGGTAGCATGAAAAGTCTGGCAGAGTCTGTCATGATGGTACTGGAAACTCAAAATGGCAGTTTAATATGGTGAGGGTTAGTTGGGGATGCACTTGATATTTTGAGGACTGTAATAAGGAAAGTTTAAATATGTAACTGCTATACTGCCTGGTTATTTGCTTATTAATTTAATAGTTAATTTTATTATCTTTGCCTCTCCCTTTTTCAGAATAGGTCTAGATCTATTCTTATGTTCAAGAGTATGCACTGTGTATGTTTATGTGTATATTTGATTTTTGTGATAGTAGTATATTGTGCATATTATTTTGACATAACTCATAAAAATAATAAATAATAAATAAAAAAAAACTCAAAATCAAATACTTACCACAGTGTACCATCATGACAGACTTCATCCCTAGACTTCATTGCGCCTCTGGTGTCTCCAGAGCAGCAACGCTGTCCTTGATCACAATATTGATAAGCTATGACAGGCCATGAGGACAGCATTGCTGCACAGGGAGACCATAGACTAGTTGCATCATGGACTGATGGAGGCAGTGCACAAGACAAACACCCTACTACAGCAACAAAAGACCAGACTCTTTCTGTACAGCCTTGTCAGGAGTTAGGAGATCCTTCATCATAGCCCCTCCTAAATTCAGTCCTGAAGAGAAGGGTGTGATCCCCAGATTTTCATCTCTGACCCAGACACGGCCAGTGAGCACCTGCTTCCACTTGTGGTCTCACTGAGGAAGTGACAAACAGCCCCGCATCATGATGTCACAGGGCAGGTACCTCCTCATCCAAAAAGAAAAAAAGGACTTAAAAATTAAAAAATACATTTTCTGTTTTTTATTTAACTTTGAGTTTGCAGTATGACGATAATATTGCCACAAAAATTGTATTTTCATTTAAATAAGTGAGTTTTTAATACGACAAAATAATTGATTAATATTGTTTTGTTTTGTTATCCATCTATTTTGCTAAGTAATATTTATTTGAAATAATTTTATAAAATATCATTTTATAATCAAACCTGGTGTATTGCACCTTTATTTCTACTTGTATTAACTCCATATATTAACTGAGGTATCCCTTATTAAAGTGACAATGTGTTAAAATGCATTGTTAAATTTGACATGTGGGAGCAAACTAAGTCCAAAATAATTTTTCAAATTAATAAATAGTTTTCCATGACATTCTGCCATCATCACAAAACAGAATTTATTCACACACACACCAAAAAAAAAAGTTTTTTTATCACTACTGTATTTATCGCCCACTGCAGCACTATGGCATGGGGCATCCAGCACTGCTCTGCCCACCCGGAGAGCTGGGTAGCTGGAACTACACCCAGGAAGATCTGGGACAGCCATCATGCCATTCTGCTGGGAGCGCCCTCTGCCTCTACCAACCAGGACAGGATTCTGCCAAAGTCCTCTGGGTGGCTTGTAGCATAGCCATCAAGCTGCATGTTTGTGCCTAGCCTATTTTCCTCCAGTTTTGTATGGCCCCTGGGCGCGGATGTGCAATGATGTCCAGACACAAGGTGCTGATGTCCGCCGTGCTCCCCTCTGTTATCACTGATGCTAGTAGTGTCCCCAGGGGCTGCTACAGTGTGGTGAAGTTCCCCAACCCACCCCAGGACTAGGAGAGCAGTCTACAGATGCTCAATCCTAGTCCTTCCTGCCAACCTCCAACAGCCTGGGCTCATTCCCGAACCTGGGTCACCGGCATGGCATGAGGTGTGGTGTCCAGTGCCATAACCCTCAGTGCCACCTGGCCAGAAAACACCTTTTTATGAGGTTGCAGCATTCATACGAAAAGGATCCCTTCATATGAGAATGGGTTGAGGTTAGGGTTGGCAACCCAAGGAATGTTCCTAAGGCCTAATTCCCAAAAACTCAGGAGAGTGAAACCATAATGCTTTATTTTTCTGTTACAGCCTGCTGGATGAAGGTGGGGTTTTAGGGCTGAAAGCAGTAACACTAAATGTCCCTACTTTCGTCCAGTGTAATCAGAACACTAACTGGTGCATTAACAAAGTATTTTTGCAAGAAAGTCCTTACTTTTTCAAATAGTAGAATCCAGCAATTACATCTCTACTTGCATGTATCCGTCCATGTTGCTGTGGAAGCACAGGACCCTCTGGGTACTGCAATATTACTTCTCTCCAAAAGCACTTTATTTCAGTAGTTGTATGGTCTGTGAAACTTTCAGTGTTATCCTATGGGAATTTTGATTGTTTAGTTGTTATGCTTTTTGATATGGCCCTTAATTTTTTGGGGGTATTATGTGTTATTCTTGTAGTACTCAAGGCCTTTCTTTTGATATATACTGTACATTTTCACCTAGGTGGAAATATTGAGATCGTTATGGCTTGTTGAAGTTGAAATGTGGGGGAAGAAACTAAGTCCAAAATCTTTTTTTTTTTTTTTATGAAGGGACCCTTTTTCTTATGAACAAAACAACCTCATAAAAGTATCCCTTAATCTAAAAAAAAATCTGTTTTTATATCAAGGCATCTTTTTCATATGAATGAAATAACCTCTTGAAAAAGGATTCCTTCATATGAAAAAGAATCTGGAAAGAAAAACTAAGTCAAAATTGTTCCCTACATAGATGCATACATCCATGTTGGTGTGGAAGCACTGGACTCTCTGGGCCCTGTGCTTCCATTTCTTCAAAAAATATTTATTTGTTTGGTTTGATGGCTTGTTAAACTTCCAATGTTATCCTATGGGAATTTTGATTTTTAATTTTATGTTTTTTTGTATGGCCCTAAATTATTTTTTTGGGGATATTGTATGTTATTCTTGTATGACTCCTTAAGACCTTTGTTTTGATATATAGATTGTCTCTTAACTGCTAATATTGAGAGAGTTATAGCTTGTTGAAGTTCAAATGTGAGGGGACTAAGTCTAAAATCTTTTCATATGAAGGCGTCCTTTTGTATGATTGAAAAACCCATACAGAAAAGGATCTGTTCATATGAAAACAGAACAGGAAAAAACTAAGTCCAAAATCTTTTCATATGAGGGCATCCTTTTTTGTATGAACAAAAAAAGCATATGAAAAATGATCCCTTCATACAAAACAGAATCAGAAATAAAACTAAGACCAAAATCTTTTTTTGTATGAAGGTATCCTTTTTGTGTGAATGAAAAATCCATATGTAAAAGATCCTTCACACAAAAAGGAATTTGGGCTTAGTTGTTTTATTCTTTTTGTATGACGGATCCTTTTCATATGTTTTTTCATTGATCCGAAAGGATGCATTCATAAGAAAAAATAATCAGAAAAAAAACCTGACTTCAAATTCTTTTTGTATGAAGGGATGATTATTCGCATGGGCCAATTCCTTTTTGTATGTCATAAAAACAACAATATTGGCTCACAAAAAAGGATTTTTAAATGTTTAAGATTTTTTCTGTGTCTTTTTCCACAAACTAAGTGCAGAATCCACCTAACAGGGACCTGCTTGAAAGATACATGTGTTGGTGTGTGTGCAGGATGTCATTTTGTGGGCTTTGAATTTTTTGTTTAAGAAAACAAGATGGTGGCCATACAAAAAAAATTTATTCCTCTCAAAAGGATTACCCCAATACTAAAAGGATCCTTTTTCATATGGACCAAATTATTTTTCTTTCCCAGGAGCTAGCCAAAGACTGTACTGAGCATGCTCAGAACTGAAATTTCAAATGTATTAACTTTGGAACAGATTAATATTTGTTTCACTAAAACCAGGAATAGGCACCACTGTGGGCTAAGCCCTTTCTATCCTGAAATTTTCAGACCAAAATTCCAAACCATCTGGGTGCTAGCAATGACAAAAAAACAAAAAAAAAAAAACTGATTTTTCTCTTTTGCATTATTTGGATCTCAGAATGTGCACATCTGGCCAAAAGAAAACTTGGCATGTCAAGATACCTACCCCAAGACTGAGCATTCAACATTTTTGCAAATCTGTTTAATGGTTGAAAAGCTATTAAAGTGTAAAATTTGCAGTTTAACATAGAAATCCTCACTCAACCCTAACTATAGTGGTGCTTATGCCCCACTATGATTTTACATTAGAGTTCTCTAAGGTGGGAGATGGAAGATAAATTGGTTAAAAAGCATTTTACAGCACAGATACTATTGTGCAGTTCTCTTATGCTTACTCTCAGTGCTCTGAGCGGTGTCTGGAAGAGGGCTAGGTTTCAAAAAGTGTTCACAAGGATATTTGTCCTGACTATACTGTTAGTGCTGGTAGCTGTGATTAGATGTGAAGTGAGCTGAAGTTGGCGGGGTAATAATTTTGCTGCCAGGATGATTAGATACATACAGCAGCCTATGGATGTAGGCCACCAGTGTTTCAAAATGATTCATGTCTGATATAAAAGCATTTTTATTTTTATTTATTTAGTTTTTGTTGACGGGTAAGTGCACTAAACAAATCCTGCCTATTTTCAGACACGACCCGGGGAGGGATACAGATGAATACCAACTGACCTTGAACTAGATTAAGCTGTTGGTGGTATTTTTAGTGAATGAGGAAATTTGGCCAGGACACTGGGTAAATTCCGCTTCTCTTCGATGAGTGGCATGGGATTTTTAACATCCACCTGAACTACCACCAATCCAGGCAGATGGGACCTCGGTTTAATGTCTCATCCAAAGACAGCATGTCAGAAGTGCAACACCCTTCTCATGCTGCACTACAGTGTAAGTACTGGGATATTAACCTAAGTGCCAGATGTGGGAACTGAACCCACAGTCCTCAGATCTCCCAGCTTCAGAAGCGAGTGTGCTACCTACTGAGCCACTGACACTGCTTTACATAATGCTGGTTCATATGCTGTACCAACTGCAACATCAGCCCACAGGAACGGGTTGGCCATCTATATGAATTTCAAAAAAGATGTCTGGCATGTAAAAAGGATGACATGCTTGAGGCTTGGCGTGACTGAAGGCACTGGAATAGGAGGAGGAGGATGAAGTTTAGAGTGACTAAAGGTAGGTAGACTGGATTAATTGCATCTTTTATCATTGTCTTTTATAATATTATTCAAGAACTTTATATTATGTGCTTATATAATATTGAGTGTCAGGGCCAGTGGATCAACAGACTGCACTACTCGCCTCTGTGACCAGAACTGCACACTCACTTCTGAGGCGGAAGATCAGAAGATTACGGGTTCTAGTCCCCACGAGGAACTTTAGGTAAAATCCCAATCTGTTGCACTCCTGAGGTGCCAACTTTTGAATGAGACATTAAGCCGGGCCCTTCCATCTGTTCTGGAGGTTGTTCAAGTGTATGTTAAAGGCCCCATGACACTTCTTGAAAAGAGAGAAATTTTATTAAAAGAAAAACAGAAGAAACATAAAAGAACTTCAGTTAAACACACACACAAAAATAAAACAGAAAAAAAAATTAACCAGCCAAAACACTTGCCAGTACCATAGTAATATTCCGTCTACAATCCCAATACCAACAAACTCCTTAAACACCCACCACCCTAAATGAACTAAATAAATGCTGCACCCAGTGAATCCAACTAATGTTCAAACAAAGGATTTCCATATATGAGTTACATGAGATGCAGAATGGTTTTCTGTTACGTTACACTTAGACCCTTAATGCTTTTCCACCATTTGAACAATGGACAAATATTTACTGTATTTATTTCAAATGTTTTGCCAGGAAAGTGATACTGATCTAGTATCAACTTGTTTCAGGTGCATCCTGGGGAGGGAAGAGAGGAGAGGAGAAAAGAATAGATACAAAGTATAATGTATAAAATAATATAATAATATGGAATTTAAATATATCAAAATATACAGTGTAAAGAATGCTTAAAGAATAAATTGCCAAACAGTATATTACTATACAGTAATTTGTGGAATGGGAAAAATAATATTCAACAGTGAGCAATACAACAAATGTAGGTAACGGAGAAATGACTGATACCAGGGAGCTGGGCAGTGTTGGTGTCAATGCTTGGTGGAATGCAGGTGAAAAGGAATCACCCCAATATCAGAAACATCTGCAGGAGTGAATATAGAACTCTTAGAGGAGAGATTTTAGAGCAAGAAAGGAAGGTGCAGAGTGAATGGAAGAGAGCCCCGAGATTAGGGAAGCAGACTGAGAAGGCAGCTTGACCAGCAGTAGATTTAATTTGAGGGAGGGCAAGAGCGATAGTAAGCATTGTGAAGGAGTAAAAGGAAGAAGGAGAAAAAAAGAAAGCAAAATACAAGAAGGACAGCCAAACCAATAATTGGAGATAAAGGAAGCACAGTGGTTAAGGCACCTGGCATCAAGGGAGGGGTGGGAGAGAGGAAGAGAACAGAGTACAAGGTGTGTACACAGGGGTTAGTCAAGGGCAAAGTTACAGAAGAAGTGAAAGAGATGGTCCAGTCTAGCTGAAGTGGGCTTTGGCGCAGTACTATAAACAATGTCTTCGTGGTTGAAAATGGGAGAATCACCTTAGTGAGGATTTCACTGTGCACAGAAAGCAGAATGCTTCTCTTATTTTAATTTTATTTACCTTTATTCTTCCCTCACACCAGTCAGCCCTCATTAGTCATGTTGAGACACCCAGTCCCCTCACCTGCTTTCCCTGGGACTTACCTCCATTTCTTTACAGAACACCTGGCTTACCCCCCAGGGTGGGGGCTGTTGGAGGGACCCTTACCCCCAACAGAGACTCAGGCTTCTCTTATTTTTGCATAACACTCCAAGCTTAGGCGGATCTTCTTGTGGATAACATTCACATGAACAGAAAAATCAAGTGGCAATTCAGTCAGACCCCAAGTTACATGAAGGAGGAAAATCTTCTATACTTACACCCTCAAGAGTATTAACTGAGGAAGGTGGAGACTCTAACAACATCCAGCTCTGGTTCTGAGAAAATCAGTTATCACTCAATGCTAAGAAACCAGTCTCTATGACTTTTGGCACCAGGCAGAGGCTTGTTAAAGTCCAGTTGGAGCTGGTTCATGAGGTGAGGACCAGACAAGCCAGAGAAAATGAGTACGTATCATCTGCATACATGTGAATGGACACACAGGAGCAGGCATTAAGAAGGTCATTTAGAAAATGGAGAAAACAATTGGGCAAGGACAGACCTTGGGGATGTCTGATATGAAGAATTGTATATCAGACATGAAGAATTAATCTGCTGCACACCAGCTGACACCTCACCTGCCAAAATAAAATTTCAGGCAGACAAAAAATAATCAAGATACTCATGTTGTAGACCCTAAGGTTTGCTGGAAGAAAGCAAAAATTTATTTTCATACAAGAGTCTTTCAAGCCAGAGCATTATTTATCTCCATGTAATGAAAGTCCAAAATCCTTTAAAATGTTGCATCAATTCAACTTGCCCAGTACCTAGGGCACATCCTGACTTCAAGCTTTTAGGTTTATTATTTCCCTAACCCCTATTCTCCCATGGCAGCAGAGCCAGTTAACATCCCACATCTGTCTGGGAACATTGGTGTCCAACAATTGGGCCACTGCTAATTATCTGGTCTGCAATTTTAAAACTTCTTTCCACAAAGAATTTGGAATGCATTACCACCTCATATGGCCTTTTCTGAATAATAAATTAATTTAGGATCTAGTAATCTTCCAAACATTTATTTTCGTTATGGTAGGCACTACATAGTCTGGACTAAATAGTTGTTTAGTCACTCTGGGACTGTATTCCCCATTTATGTAGAAAAATCTACATGGTGTCATTCCACCATGGAGCACATATTTGCATATTGAAGACCCCTACATTTGTAAATAAGGAAGACATAAAGAATGTGTAGAAAAACACCAGATAAATCTCTAATTTTGGACCCTTTTATTTACAGGCAGGTATGTAACATCCCACTTCACTGCATTCAGCTGCTTTCCCAAAGTATTTGGGAAAAAACTCAATAAACATGTCTCTGCTGCCACAGGAGATAGGAATATATGGCTCAAATGGAAGAATATTGCTCAAGAAAATCCTTTAACTCTATGTACTGTTTTAGCTTTGTACAGAGCCCATGACTTACACATTTGAACATTCTGGTTAAAAATCTCAAGTCTCTTGTCCCAGTTTTCTGTAGCTAAATTTTTCTGTCTGAACAGGATGTCAAGAATATGGACCAGGCATTTGGATACCTGTATTCTTGCTGTCCATCTATAATGTACTAGTCCCTATCCTACCCTTAATCCAATACTTTTTGATACATGAATTTTGACCAGGAGATCATTGAAAAGGAATCAAGTTCACAATACTGCTTCCCCAGAACATTCATCCTAAACACAGAGGCAAATGTTGTCTGATATCCCAACTTTTAAGATCTTGTTGACTTATTTGTCTGATAAGTCCCCTTATTTTCTTGATTCCTAGATGTGATGAATGAAGGATCCAGATTGAAGACATATAATAATGTGCTAAAGGGCATCCCTGTCTAACACCCTTACTTACTATGATTCTCTATACCCCATGTCATTAATTAACAATACCATATATGCAGTTGCATATAACATTTTAATCCATCCAATAAATGTCAAGCGCTCCATATCTGGCAAGTGTAGCAAACAAGAAATAATGGGTTTCTGTTTCAAATTCCTTTTCTTGGTCCAAAGACAGAATCTATTCCAAAATTTTCCCTTCAGCTCCAATTCTACCATATTACATGCAATATACAAATAATTGTATATACTGTAGATCTCTTTGAGATGGAGCATGTTTGGGCTGGCAAGATTAGATGTTGTGCTACAGCCCCTACATGCTTACATAATAATTTCAATAAAATTTGAAGTCTGAATTTAAGAGACTAATAGGTCTCCAGTTTATAATTAACTCGCTATCTCCTCTCCTTTTTGAAAAGAAAGGTCATTACTGAAATATAAAAGGAAGTGCTAATTTCTCCAGTATCCAAAATAAATTGATAAACTATTGATAAAAAATCAGATAAAGTACCCAAAAGGTCATACAGAATTCATTTTGGAATTCTCTCTTTTCAAGCTTGGTAAGGATCACTATGGTGAGTTTTGTTATTCCAAATTTCTGTTCTGCAGCAAGAGTCCACCCTATCATAGGGCATTTGCTTCATCTATGAGTATATGAACATACAAATTAGTCTGCAGAAGAAGGCCTATTGGTCTGCCAAGTCTGCTTGACAGCAGAACCCACTGCCTTCCTGCAAACCTTGACTGTCCCCTTAACCCCTCGCCCTCCACCCCTTCTGAACCCTTCCCACCATCTTCTGATTGACCACCTCAGATGGGAGCTCATTCCACCCTAACACTGTCTGTTCTGCAAGGAAGTGCCTCCTGACCTCCTTCTTGAACCTTCCCCTCCCACCAGTTTGTAACAATGCTCCCTAGTGGTCTTGTTTTCACTAAGATGGAAGGTCCTGATATCCACCTTGTTTATATCATTCAGGTACTTAAAGATTTCAATCATGCCCTCTCCTCCGCCTCTCCTCAAGTGAGTACATATTGAGTTCTTGCAGTTTGTCCTCATGTGCCCTATCATGCTGTCCAGGAACCGTTTCTGTTACCTTCCACTGCACTTCCTCATTCTGGGTGATATCCTTCCTCAGGAGGGAACTCCAGTATTGCACATTGGACTCCAGATGCAGTCACACCAGTGATCTGTACAGCGACAGGATGGCGTCCTCCTTCTGCTTGTGAACTCTCTAGCAATGCAGGCCAACATTCTGTTGGCCTTGGCTGCAGACCTTTCTACACTGTGTAGTCTGCTTTAGGTCACTGGTAATTGTTATCCCCAAGTCCCTTTCCTCCTCTGATACAGTGACCTTGACCCTCCTAGACTGTATTCAGCACTCAGGTCAGTTCCTCATATGTGCATGACCTTGCACTTCTTAGCACTGAACCCCAGCTGCCATATGGTAGAACACCTCCTTTAGGTCCTGCACCCCTTTATCTGTGTCCACCCTCCAACAGAGCTTGGTGTCATCCACAAAGAGACAGGTTTCCTTTGTTGCCATCTCCAGTCTTATTAATGGACACATTGAATAACACTTGGCTGAGCACTGACCCTGAGTGACACCACTAGTTATGTCCCTGTAACCTGATAGCTCCCACCACCACCTTTGGGTGCTGTCACTGAGTCAGTTCACTGCCCACCTTGTTCATTTATTTACTTCTCATAGGAGGTGGAGGTTCTTTTAACATAAGCAACAAATAACGTGCTTCAAAAGGTACTGACAGGCTGAGTGTGCATTTATAAATTGGCTTTATTGAAAACCATGGAGCAAGTTAAACAAGCAACAGAAACAATACCCCGCACTTTGATCCAAATGATTCTTCCTGAATGGCGGAGCCACAACCATAAAGCATCCAATAAAATAGTACATGCTGAAAGTTATAGTGGCTCAGTGTGTGTATAGGTGCCCATTACACTACACAGTCTTTAAGTTAAACATACATAAGAAGTGTAATATCACATCACACTGTGTACCACAAATTTATACTGTACATAACATGAAAGTATTAAAAGATTGGGATGCAGAGTAAGTTCATTCACATATCGGGCCTGTGTAGTACACTATGGTCTGCATGCCCATTGGTCCATGCAGTGGTCCAATAGGTATACAGACTGCACTGTACTCTGTTGGTGGGCGGCATGCGGACAGGCTGCTGCCACCCACTGATGACAAAGGTGGCAGGGGACCTCAGCCGGCAGGTGGGGAGGGTACCACTGGACCACCAGGGTATATAGTGATGTTTCCACCCATGATCAGGTGATGGGGACCTTTCACTGGACCACCAGGGTTTATTTTTACTTATGCCCATGATCTGGCACTGTAGGGCTTTCCCTGGACCACCAGGGATTATTATTATTACATATGCCTGTGATCGGGCACTGGAGGGCTTTGCCTAGACCACCAGGGATTATTATTACATATGCCCATGATCGGCAATGGGGGGCATCCACTGGACCACCAGGGATTTATAATTACTTATGCTCATGATTGGGTGATGGGGGTTTCACTGGACCACCAGGAGTTTAATATTACAGTTGCCCGTGATTGGGTGATGGAGGGGCACAACACTCTCAGGGCAGGGGATTGGTCAGTGTTCTGGGTGGGTGGGTGGCCACCCACAGCTGGCGGCTGCCGTGTGCATTCTGCAATATGGCAGTTCTCCTGGGTAGCCTGGATTTATCCTGATTTTCCCAGGCACATCTTTGCACCCCTCAATGATGGTGCAAAGGCGGGGCTGTGCCAGCATATCGCGCATCCTGGGTGAATATCAGAATATTACGCATATGCATGGGCACAACCCGCATAACTACTACATACATTTCTGATAAGCCCGGCACAACAGGAGTTGCACAGCCATAACGCACTGAATATCATGTTGGGGGCGCATGGTGGGCTGCACATGGCGCATCCCTGTTGCGCCCATGAGCAACCCTTTGAATATCCAGCCCAAAAATGCAAATATAGCACATGAAGACAATGACTGAAAGAATTTTACATGACATCTGGATAAATGAATGACTGTAACTGTCGTGGTTCCTGCTATTACTGTGCTATTGAGCAACACTGTCAGATGAAAAAGTATTTGACATGGGCAATACTTGAACTGACATGCAGAATGAACAACAGGGTTGAAATACAAAACGAAAAATATCTCCAGAACTGTTGCTATCAATAAAAGAAATTACAGTCAGCGGATAATATAGGCCACTTTGTCTGACACGTTACAGTTACACAAACGGTACAGTGCGGCAAAGGAGCTATAAAATGCATTCAATAAACAGAGAATAAATTACTAAAAGGATGCTGTACTGTAGTGTTCTGTATTGTTTGAGGGTTTGGGACAGATTTGAGCCAAATAAGTACTTTAAAATGCCAAAGTAAGCTGCTATGTATGCAAATATGTGTTTAAAATAACTTCTGAAATGCCACCATTTCCGCTATGAGAAAATAGAGTGAGCTGTGGGCTATTTACAAAGGCGGTACAAGTAGAGAAACTAAGTCCTTCTTCTGAGGGTATCTCTTCATTTCAAGTTTCAGACTCTCAGTCTCTTACTCTCCTTGCCTCTCTAGCAAAGCAGTGCTGCTCTTTTATAAGTCTTTGAGAACTAGTTAAGAAGTCTGCATCTCACAGAATGTTCTTCTAAGTTTCAATACAGGTGCAGCAAAAGAACATAGTGACCCAGAACTGACCTCTTGTTTACAGCTCTGAAAAGGGCTTTAAAACTGTATCTTAGGTTAACCTCTTGAGTTCAAAATAACTTTTTGCAATCATTTCAACAGCATAACTATATACAGTTTAAAACAAATGGATCTCAGTTTCACATACAGTTTTACACAGAGATTTTCTTCTATTTTTATATCTGCAGATATGTAAGGGTAAAGAAAAGACAGAAACAGCAAGGAAAGGCAGAGTGACAGCAAGAGGTGGAGAATTTCTGAAACCATCAGGTGATTAGTTCCTTGGTCACAAAAGAACTTTTGTTTGCACAACCAGACAGGAAGAGACAGAAAGGAGAGGATAGAACAGACCCTTGCATTTAAACTCTTGCATAACAAATGGGGCAGGGCTTTATTCCAACCCTGTCACATACCCCTCTTTAAGAGGAACCTGTTTTTAAAAACAGGTTTCCACAACTATCCATTAATTCTTGTTGAACAGTAGCTTATAACCTTTACAGTTCGATTGCACATGCAGCATAGCAAACAGAGAAGTTTCAACTCACATGTTTTCAGCCTTCGAATTCTCAATTCCTGATCCATATCTTGACAGAAAAACAGCATTCTCATTCTCTTTCCAAGATTTGTGCATCACTGTAAATTTAAATGGCTGCAGTGCCAAGTACCACCATATGATTCTGGAATTTGTAGCCTTCATTTGATTAAGCCAACAGAGTGGACTGCTATCTGTTTCAAGTACAAAGTCAGCTCCTAGTAAGTAAAACTTAAGGGACTCCAGCAGTCTTTTAACTGTTAATATTTATTTGATGGTTTTAAGGAGATAGATAGATCATTTTAAGTATTGACTCCCAGTTAAATGTCATTATTTTCAAGTTGTTTATTATTGTATTTGAGTGTACAATACACAGTGTCCCTGGAAAGGGTCCTTTATAAATTATCTATCTATCTCTCTCTCTCTCTCTCTCTCTCTTTGCCACAAGGTATTCCTTTTAAATGGTGCAGTACCTTTTCTCCCTGTCATGCAATTTCCTACTTATGTATAGAATAGGATGTTCTTTCCCATATATATGCTGACTCAAGACTACACCTAGGCCTACCTCTGATGCATTAGTCTGTAAAGAAATTGTTTCTCAAAGTCTGGGCTTCTTAAAACAGGGTCTGACTATAATGCAGCCTTAATGGCTTGAAAAGGTTCATCACACTCTAGGGTCCATTTCACATTATTGGAACTGTTTCTTTGTGAGTTCAGTAAGGGAGTAGATAACTCAGTAAAGCTGGGAACAAATCTCCAATAATAACCAGCCAGCCCTAAAATGACCTGAAATGTTTCTTGGTTTTGGGGACAGGGCTGGCTACAGCTTCTATCTTGGAAACCTCTGGCTTGACTACTCCATTTACCAAAACATAGCCCAAATATCTGGTTTCATCCATGCCCAAATGCACACTTGTTAGGATTCATTGTCATACCTGCCTTTTTGATCGATTGGATAACTGCTCATCAGTGTTCCAGGTGGCTTTTCCAGTCTGGATTGTACACCATGACATCATTCAACATCCTCCCGACTCACTTAGTGATCATTTACCTGTCCTCTGTCTCTGGTCATCCTCCATACTGAAACCTGTGTCTCAGGCCACCTTGCACCAGTGCCTACACCCCAGGGTCTCAAAAGCTAAATTGCATCTAGCACAGCTGGACTGGTCCCCATCCATCACTCCCCTGATATTGACTCTGCCTAGACCTCTTCACCAATGCCTTCAGCAAGGTCTGTGACCTTTTCACCCCCACACCAGAATCCGTACTAAAAACAAAATGCATTGATCTCCCCATCCCTTGTCAAAACTTAAGCATGGGATAATCTCTGGCACATGGCTGTTGAATCACATAAGAAGTTGGCTGATGAACAAAGTCTGCAGCAGCGATTGTGTAATCAGTGCACCTGGGCCATTAGATGGGCCAAGGCAGAGCATTATCAGACCACCTTAGTATCCACCTAGGGTTCCACCTGGACTTTCTGGGACAGCATGAAAGAGCATAATGGGAAGACCACTCCCCTCCACTGTCCCTAGCTCTCCATTGATGGCACTGTCACTACAGACCCAACTCGCATAGTGATTGCCTCAATACTACCTCCTCTGACCTAAGCTGTGTCCTCTCAAACAACTTTTTTGACCCAATCCCACCTCTATCCCCCCTGCCTTGGATTGCCTCCTTTCTACCTGCACACTATATCCCCACATAGCCAGGCTGCACCTGCTAAAAGCCCTTGATAGCAAAAACCCCAGCTGTGACCTCCTGGACTCCAAGATCCTCTGCCTGGTCTTGGATGTTATCCTAGTCCCCTTACAGACCTACTAAACCAGTGTCTATGCCTCGGTCAGTTTTCCAGTGCTTGGAAATCAGCCTAAATCACCCCTATACATAAAAGTGGAGATCGTCCACACCTAACAACTACTGGTGGATCTCTATCCTCCCCGCCTCTAAAGCCCTAGAAAAATAGTGTCTATTCAAATCTCTGAGTACCTGGCCAAATATGACATAATGTGCCTAGAACAACATGGTTTCCACCCAGGACACAGTACCTACTGCTCTCCTGGGTTCTCTCAATATGTGCACTCTGCTCTTGGCTCTGGCAGCTTTGCTGGCGCGGTGTTCATGAGACCTCTCCATGGCTTTTGACACTGTTGTCACCCCTTCTGCCTCAACTCCCTCCACCAACTTGGCTTTTCTGCTGGTCCCTTGCCTGGTTCTCCAGCTACTTCTCTGCTATATCCCAGCATGTGAAAATAAATGGCTCTCTGTACAATACCCAGCCCATTCTTTCTGGGGTACCCCAGGGCTCCATTCTGGGCCCAGTACTTTCAGCCTCTACCTCAACACTCTCCCCAGCTCCTGCACAGAAACATGCTCCTCTATATAGGTGATACGGTTCTCTTTGCCTCCACCGATCCTCTTCTCTCAGGTAGCCATCCAACAAACCTACAACCAAGCTAAGAAGTGGTTTCTTGACCACCGAGTTGTCATTAACCTAAAGAAGACTAAGTCAATGCTCTTCCTTCATCACCAAAGAAGGCCAAGAATGCCCCCTTCATTCTCCCCAACAATCTGCACCCACTGGAGCAAGTGACCTCTTACAAATATCTAGGCATCACTTTCAACTCCAGCTCTCACCTTCCACACCCCATCAATGCCCTATCCTTCACCATAAATTCTTGGATAGGCCTACTATTCTGTCATAGAGATAGCCTCCCCAAGTTGCCCTCAGCGGGCCATCACCTCTTCCATCCTGTCACTAGTGGACTATGGCTTGCCCATTTACGCCTGTGGCAGACAATACCGCCTTGACTAAAATTCAGCTCTCAATCGATAAGGACTGCAGGCACCTGACCAGAGCTCCTAGCTGCACTCACACTTGCCTGCTCTACTCCACCACCAACTTTCTCACCTTTGAGGAGCATCTGCACTACCAGACCTGCCTGCTTGCCAAAACTCTCTTCTAGGGCTCTCCCAACAGGGGTCTCTACTTCCCTACAGCATGCATCCTCTATATGTTGCCACCATAGCTTTGTCAAGGCCACCTTTCTGGTGCCCAGAACCAAGACCTGGCTAGCCCAGAGGTCCTCCATTACTGAGCTCCTGTTTGGATCAACTCCTTCCCACCCTGCATCACAGACATTGCCAAACTGTTCCTTCAAAATTGCCCTCTAGAACCATTTCTTCAACGCCCGTTGCTGTAGATGCACCTAATTAATCCCACTGTGGGATCCTCTTGGCAGAACTTCCTGACTTGACAATGTCCTCTGGACAGCCTATCCTTTCCCCTCCCTCCCACCCCACTTCCCATCCCTACCTCCACCCTCTCCAGATATTATCTAGGTATGTCGAGGCTGTACCCCAATGTAACCCTTGGGTACCTTGTATATGACTGTAACCTAGTGTATGTAACATTATTATGTAACCTATGTGTACTCTATGTTTAATGTTCTGCACCTGTACTGTTCTCACTGTTGTAACCACACTATGTAACTCTGTCTACTCCCCTGCAACGAGGTGCCTTTGTAAATGAATCCATGACTCAAAGTTTGTAAATCCGACTTTTCTAATAAATAAATAAAATAAATAAATTCAGGTTTGCAGCAATAACCAGTGTGAGGGATAAAATGACATACATGTACTGCTGGAATGTATCGGCTACCATGTAAACCAAATGGCATGGTGGTGAACTGATTGAATCCTATAGGAGTGGCAAATGCAGTCTCTGGATTAACTAGGGTGATTTGCCAGTAACTCTTGGTGAGATCGGGGTACTGATATACTTGGCACACCCAGTTTGTAAACCAACTCATCTATTCTGGGCATAAGATAACTGTCAAATTCTGACATTTGATTAAGTTTCCTAAAATCAAGGCAGATTCTTACACCCCCTTTCTTTTTGTTTACAATCACCATTGGTGAGGACCAAGCACTTCTCAACTCTTCTATGATACCCAATTATTTTTATTTTTGTATTTCCCTAATGACATCTGCTCTTAACCACTCTGGTAATCTGTATGTCTTTTGTCTAATAGGATGAGCATTCCATGTCACTTTACATGCTCGAACCCTTTTGCTCAGTCTGATACTGTGGTAAAAGTATGTTCAATGCATGTATTGCTATGTGACTATCATCTATAAGTGTCGTCTTAGTGTACATATTTACAAATGTATCTTATTCTATTGTATGTAATGCCTTCATTTTAATTTTGTAATATTATTCTGTGTTTGATCATGCACCTGTGCAGGTCCATCTTGTAAATGAGTTTACTCAAACGTGTTTCACCTGGTAAAATAAAGATTTTTGATTGATTGATTGATTGATTGATTGAAAAGTACTGTTAAATGTCTTTGCAAGTTAGCAATTTCTGTGGTTTGTTCAGAGGTTAAGGAAACATTCATCTTTACAGCATCTCCAGTTACAGTTTGTTCCAGTCTATCATAAGCTACATCAGTATCTTCTTTATTAGTTTCTGGTAAGACCAGAAAAACAGATTTTGGTGTTTTTTGAACCCATTTCATGAGAAGGTTAGCATGGTTTATCGTTGTAGGATTTTTCCTATCAGGAGTCTCAATCTCATAGTTCACTATGCCAGTATGTCTAAGAACTTTATAAGGCCCTTGCCACTTCATTAACAGTTTATTTTCTGTAGTGAGTAACAGTAGCCAGACTTTTCACCAGTCTCAAAATGTTTTCTTTTACCCATGGTCATAATACACCTTCTGCTGGTTTTCGGCCTCTTCCTGATTGCTGTGGGTGATTTCAACATATTTTGCCACCTTCCTTCTCAAGGCACACATATAAGATGTAATAGATTGTTTCTGATGGGAGGTATCTTCCCATGTTTCTTTTCTTTTATTACATTTCATGGCCCTCAGGTTGTCTACCATACAGCATTTCAAATGGCGAAAAACCTGTTGATGCCTGTGGCATTTCTCTGTAAGCAAAAGCAGGTAAGGTAAGTATTGGTCCCAATCTTTCCTTCCCTTTTACAAACCTTTTAACATACGTTTTAGGGTTTGAATAAAATGCTCAACAAGACTGTCTATCTGAGGGTGATAAGGGGAGGTTCTTGTGGCAGTGACACCTAGTAGTTAGCACAGCTCCTTCAGTAATGCAGCACCAAAATTACTACCCAAATCAGTAATAATCTCTTTAGGTATGCCCACCCCACTGAAAATTTTGGCAAGCTCTGCTCCACTATTGGGGCTGTGACAGTATGCATTGGAACTGCCTTTGGGTATCGAGTAGTATAGTCACATACTACCAGAATGAACTGATTACACTTTTACTTTTGTCTAAGGGCCAAACACATCCATTGCAATTCTCACTGCTGTGATGTCTGTCTGGTCATTTGGTAGTCTTCAGCCAAAGAAACAGCCTTTTCCACACTTCCTGGTCAGTGATCTTTTACCAAGCTGTAAGTCTGTGGGTAGGATGTTGATGAACTGCTCCATTACAAATGTTTGATGATCTGTGGGAGTGTTTTGTTTCTCTGCTGGACCTGTGCAGAACCTCCAACTTTGATAGCTTGTGAAGCATTAAGCCATCGCTGCTCAGTCACTGCATCTCTTCTTTTCCCTGATTCTCTGTGTCTTTTGTTGTATAGCCTGCCATTTGAAAAAGGCAGTCAGGCTTTCAGGTTCTGTCACAGCCTGCTCTTTTTCCATGACTGTTGCTGGCTGTACAGTCTCAGTCTGGACTTTTGTTTCTGCTTCTAGTTTGGCTGCCATTCTTCTAGTAATCACTCTTGGACTTGTTGCTGCAGAATCGTGCCTTTCTTCTATGCTTCCTGGTACTGTACCAGGTCTAGTACCAAATACAAAACTCCTGGCTTAGAGTATGCACAGAATAAATGCCATTTAGGCTGACACCATCTTTCATTGAGGCACTGATCAGGAAGCATAGGAAAACCAGGAGCAGTTTCAAAATTCGCAAATAGTGTTTTATTTTCTCAATAATAGTAAAATAAAAATTATTCTGTATAACTATTTATGGCAGTACAAACAGAGAAAGCGAAGTCCTTTTCTGAGGTATCTCTTCATTTCAAGTTTCAGTCTCTCAGTCTCTCACTCTCCTTGTCTCTCTAGCAAAGCAGTGCTGCTCTTTTTATAAGTCATTGGGGACTAGTTAAGAGCCTACTTCTCACAGAATGTTCTTGTAAGTTTCCATGCAGGTGCAGGTGCAGCAAAAGAACATAGTGACCCATAACTGACCTCTTGTTTACAGCTCTGCAAAAGGCTTAAAACAGCATCTTAGGTTAACCCTTGATTGCCAAATAGCTTTTGCAATCATTTCAACAGAATAACTATATACAGTTTTAAACAAAGGGATCCTAATTCCACATAGAGATTTACAGAGATTCACATATATTTTTATACATGCAGTTATGCAAGGGAAGAAAAGACAGAAACAGCAAGGAAAGGCAGAGATAGCAAGAGGTAGAGAATTTACAAAACTGTTGGAGTGATCAGTTCCTAGGTCTCACAAGAAAATTTGGTTGCACAACCAGACAGACAAAGGAGAGGATAGAACAGACCCTTGCATTTAAACTCTTGCATAACAAATGGGGTAGGGCCTTATTCAAGCCTGTCACACCTTGTTTATGTGATTGTGTCCAAGAAAGGCAATGTTGTAGGTTTGGTGGAAAAATATTGAAAAGTAGTATGGTTATGAGTGAACATTGAAATATTTCAATGTTCACTCACAACAATAATTTTACCATATTTTTCCACCAAATAAGTCAACATAGTCTTCTTATGACCCACATCATAAACCCAGTAGTTGCAAATGTTCAAAACCCATCCAAAGTTGATTTTGTGGAGTGACTGCAAAATCACTTTTCAGGCTGATTAAACACTTTCACCTACCTTGTTCATGAGGTGTGGTCCAAGAAAAGCTATGTTGATAATTTGGTGAAAATATTAAACAATGACAAAGTTATGAGTAAAAGTTCAAATGTATTTAAAAGCCATTAACCAAACATATCTTGTTTTCAGTTATTCATGGTCAGTACTGGAAGATGTAGGATATGGGCCAGATAGGTGCATGAAAGGTGTGGGTTGTGCATGCTGAGATGGGGTTGGGACAGGGGTCGTGAGGAGCCAAAGTCATCACAGATGGTTTTCTTGGATTACAGGTAGGAGTACTGAGGAAATGATTGGGAGGTTGGTGGGATAACTGACAGTGGGTATGAGTTTAATTTTATAAGCAGGGCATGTGGAAGCATTTAGGAGGTGGATATGATAATTAGCAGTTGGTCAGAGTTTATTTTTACAAAAGGGCACAGTGGAAGAAATCAGGAGGTGGGCTGGATACTTGGCAGTGGGTAGGAGTTCATTTTACAAACAAGGCACAGGGAAGCAGTCAGGAGATGGGTGGGATAATTGGCAGTGGGTGGGAGATTATTTTACAAATGGGGCACGGGGAACCATTAGGAGATGGACAGGGCCCCACATCATAAATTTAGTAGCTGAAAATTTTCAAAAATCTGCCCAAAATGTGATTTCAGGGAGTGAATGCATAATCACATTTCATGCTGGATTTAAGAAGATTTCACCTACTTTGTTCATCAGGTGGTGTCCAAAAGGCTATGTTGAAAATTTGTTGAAAAATATTAAAAATGACAGTTATTAGTTAAAGTTCAAAATGCATTAAAAAGCCATTAACCAAACTTACTTCATTTTAGGCAGTCATGGTCAGTGCTGGAAGTAGCAGTATGTGTTGTTGGAAGCAGCAGAGTGTGCTGGTGGACCTGATAGGTAAGTGAGGAGGTTAGAGGCGGTTTGGGAGGCTAGAAGTCGTCACTGGACAGTTTTCTTGTTTGCAGGTACTGGGCACTGGAGAAAACAATTGGGAGGTTGGCAGGCTAACTGACAATGGGTGGAGTTTATTTTACAAATAGAGCATGGGGAAAGTGATTGGGAGGTGTGTGGGATGATTGACAGTGTGTAGGAGTTTATTTTTTTACAAATGGGGCATGGGGAAGCAATCAGGAGGTTGGCGGGATATTTGGCAGTGGTTGGGAGTTTATTTTTATGAACAGTGCACAAGGGGAATGATCTGGGCGAGCAGGATAAATGGCAGTGTGTGGGGTTTAGTTTAACAAATAGGGCATGGGGAAGTGATCAAGAGGTGGGTAGGATAATTGGCAGTGGGTGGGAGTTTACTTTTACAGAAGGGCACTGTAAAAGTGATCAGGAGGTGGGTGGGCTAAACTGCAGAAGGTGGGATTGTTTTGTAGATGGAGTGCTGGGGAAGCCATCGGGTTTAGGAGGAGGGTGAACAGTAGGCTGATCATGATGGTGCTCAGCTGGCTACTGGGCATGTGCTGTACATGAGAGTATGCAGCCACTCTCTGATAGGTGCAGCTGCTTACTTTCTTCTACCCATCACCAGCAGAACAGCATCATGTTCAACCTTGCTGATTATTGGCCTACTGTATCACTGTTGAGCCTCCTGCAGCCTGAGCTGCATTGGATACCACAGTGACATGCCTCTAAAGAATGCTACTGTAATGATATGTTTGCTGTGCATGCGCAAGCAAATATAAAAATAATATACAGTACAAACAGCAAAGGGATGCCACTCACCACTTGCCTTTAGCACACAATATACTGTAGAACTAGATATAATCACGTAAAGTTTATATCTGCAGAGATGAGTCATGTGCCATGATCGCACACACATACATTCGGCGCTCTTTATCCTTTCAAAAGCAGCTATTCGCACACCTGTTCGCTGCTTCTGTCTCCTACTGCCATACTCTTGTCTGAACTGCTCACTAACTGCTAAACTGTTAAACTGTACAAGTACAGTGATGTCCTTAATCAAGTGGTTAAACTCCCTCGTAGACAAGCAACAAAAGAGACTTTACTGCCTTGGAAACCGGCAACTTGGATTCAGATATTCTGTCTGTCACTGCGGCATATCAAACCTGATGGCAGAATCTGCTTAGCACATGAACTTGCAGTATCTTCTCCTCCTGCAAAGAAATGCAGAGCACATTATGCCATCTACACCCCTGAAGTCCGATTTGAAATTGGCAAGTATTCTTGTGAACATGGGGTAATGAATGCTGCTGATATTATGAGAGCAAGTATAAGCAGAAAATTAATAAAAGCACAGTCTGCACCTTCAAGCGTGACTACAAAGAGAAACTGGCACAAACTCTGACCCAGAAAAACTTCCTAAAGTGCTGCCCATAAAAGCCCGTGGTGTACGTCTGCTTCTGGCAGGCGTTGAAGACGAGTTAAAAATATTGTTAGAACACTGAGATCTGAGGGTGCTGTTATTAATGGTAGACTGTTGCTGGCAATAGCGACTAGGGTAGTCAAAGCTAAATGCCCTGAACTACTTGTTGAAAATAGTGGCAGCCTATCCTTTTCTAGACAATGGTCCTGGTTGTTTTAAACCGCATGGGTTTCAGCAAAGAAAGGGAACCAAGGCTGCAAGAAAAACACCACAAGATTTGAAGCACTAAAAGCAAGCTTCCTCAACAGAATAGCCACAGCGTCTCGTCAAGAGCTCATACCACCTGAGCTAGTCTTAAATCTAGATGAGACCGGGTTAACTTGGTTCCATGCTCTGAATGGACGATGGACACTATTGGTAAAAAGCAGATTGAGGTTGCGGTTTGGGTGACAAACACCAGATCACAGTTGTATTATGCTGTAGTCTTTCTGGCCACTACCTACCCCTCAGATAATCTATGCAGGCGCACTGAACAGTGCCATCCTTCTACAAGTTTCCCCAGGTTGGCATGTTACACTCCGATGACCATTGGGCCAACACTGAGACAACAATTAGGTACATTGGTGTGTTATTGTACCATATGTTCACTCAATTAAAAAAAATGCAGCTGCCAAGTGTACAAAGGACACTGTTAATCCTGGATCTTTTAGAGGTCACACAGCAGAAAGAAGTGCTTGACACTTTTTGAAAAGCACAATATTGTGTCAGTCTATGTCCCTGCTTCGTGCACAGACATGCTACAACCCCTGGACATTGCCGTAAATAAAATTTTAAAGATGAGCTGAAGCAGAATTTTACAGAATGGTATGCAAATGAGGTAGCTGCCAAAGTAGCAAACTCTGATACTGACCCAAACATAAAGATGAACATCAATCTCAGGACAACTTCACTTAAAAATCGCCATGCTCAATGGTTGATAAATAGCTTTGCTAAACTCTCTGCTCGACCAGAGAACTGCTATAGAGGATTTGAGGAAGCTGGCATCTTACAGGCGTATACAGACTGTCTAAATGGTAAGTTTGCTCACCCGCTTAGAATTGCCCTGACTGTTGCCCTGACTGTTTAAGCCTGTTACTGTGTCTTGCAGATGCTGATGGAGATGGAGATGGCGTGGCTTGAAACAGCGACCTGAAGCTCTCGTATTGCTCGTACTGCTTGACAGCGTGGCAACACTTTGAAACCTTTTTTCACAATTTGCATGAAATAAATGATTTTCTCACCTGGCAAACATGTTAATGGTATAATTTCATTCATACAGTACACACAACTCTGTATCCAAGAAAGCAGCGTTTTGGTAACCAGGAAGTAATTGTACCAACCCGTGGTCCCCATTGTCGAGTCACAGCATGCTCGTAGTACAGCATGGAGAGCGTAATACAGAGTTAAAGAAGAGGTCAGAGGCAAAGCGTGTGTCTAAGCAGTGCAGTAATCTACTGTATTGTACTGTATGTCGCTGTGTCCTCAGTGTCCTCTTAGTTTACTCTTAGTTTAACAAGCACTGTCGATTAACATTCGCTGTAAAAATAATTACGGAACAGGACCATTAGCGATTATAGCAGAACTATTTTACAGTGAACCATTCTAGTTCTACAGTACTTAAAATGTGTCCTTATTTATTCATGCCACAAACAAGGACATGCATACATAGAAACATAGAATTTGACGGCAGATAAGGACCGCTTGGCCCACCCAGTCTGCTCATTTCCCTACCTAATGGATAAGCTGCAGATCCTAGTTAACCAGCAGCCTACTTCTTCCTACCCTCACCCTAGAATTGCCTTATGACCAGGGCCACTGGAAAGTGCGGGCACAATTTTTCACAATTTCTAATTTTCACCCTTCTCCTTAAAATCCATAATTTCTTACATTTATGGACTTTTGACTGAAATTGTATAAAAATATTTAAATTCTCAGAAATCTACTCAGATATGGTGCACAGATTAGGATTTGGCCAAAACAGTACAGTGTGAGGTGAAAAGGGGTCAAATGTGACTCTGCTTTCATGTGATACACTTCCCTGCTTTGGTTTCAAAATCCTCTGGTCATGCATATGTAGACTTGAGCACTTAAAATCTGTGTTAAAGCAGACTATCAGAGACCTTTTGCTGACACAGAGACTGAAACAATAGTTGTGAAAAGAGGTGCAAAGTGCCCCATTCACCTAAATGAAGCTTTGACCACAATGCTTGTTTTTGAATGGTGGGCAGATTTTCCTTGTAGAAGTACTTTCAATCTGAAAGGATTTTGATTCAAATGTGTCAAGAGTTTGGATGGCCCTGCTGATTATAAACTTGAATGTGCTTCTGAGGGTTGGCAACAGTGATTCCTTGCATGTCAGTATGCCACAACTGTACACTCACATACAAAGCCTATAAAAAGCAAACATTTCTGAAAACATGCTGAACAGGTTAAGTACAGTTAAACAGTTACCTTCAAATAGATAAAATAATTGCAACCAAGTAAAATCACTGCAAACCAAGTAGAACAAAAGCACAATGTATTAAAAACTATTGTATGATGTAATGAAAAGCTATTGGTAAGATTTGATACTTTTATCATGTGATTTTAAAATGTACTTACAGTGCTGATTAAGAACAGTAATCAATTTAACAAAATAAATATTTTTCTTACTACACCTTTATTAGGCACCCTGGTTATCTGTTTATTTTTTCCTGCACCAAAGGAAGTAGTTTAAACAGGCTTCATTATTTAGCATCTAGAAACTGGCAAAATATGTTGTTTCAGGATGCATTCAGTACAGACTAACTGTAAATTACTGAATAAAATCTAGTTAGCACTGCATGACTTAGATGTCTTGATTTTAGAAGATATGCTATATAATTAGTTTACAGTGCATTTCAAAACACATCTTTCTTCATATTAAAAGCATTTACAAGTGGCAATACATTTATCTAACAATTTATGTGATCAATACATGCTGCAGCAAACAATAAAGTATTTATTAGTGGGCAGTGGGGATGTATAGTGAACCCCACAATTTTCCCACAATTTTGTAAGAAAATCCCGCATTTTTGGGTAAAATTTTCCCAATTTTCCAGTGGCCCTGCTTATGACTGTCCCATGCATGCTTGAATTCCACCACTGTTTTTGACTCCACAACCTCCTCCAGAAGGCCGTTCCATGCATCCACAACCCTCTCTGTGAAAAATACTTCCTTAAATTACCTCTGAGCCGCCTCCTCTATCTTCACATTGTGCCCCTTGTTCTTGCACACCTCTTTTTTGAAAGATGCTACCCTCTTGGACTCTGTTGATGCCCTTGAGGGTACTTGAAAGTTTCTATCATGTCCCTCTCTCCCTCCTTTCCTCGAGGCTATACATATTAAGCTCTTTAAGTCTATCTTCATATGTCTTCCGGTGCAGACCCTGCACCATTTTAGTGCCCTCCTCTGGACAGCTTCCATCCTGTCTATGTCTTTGTGAGATTGGGTCTTCAGAACTGCACACAGTACTTCAGATGGGGTCTGACCAGCTGTCTGTACAGAGGGATAATAACTTCCTGTTTTCTACTGGAGATGCATCTCCCTATGCATCCCAGTATCCCCCAACCCTCCTTGCTGCCCTCTCACATTGCTTGCCCACCTTTAGGTCATCTGCTATGACTACTCCCAGGTCCCTTTCCATTTTGTTGTTATTAGTATCTCACCCCCATTGTGTACTCTTCCCTGGGTTTTGTTTCCCAGGTGCATTACCTGCACTTCTTAGCATTGAATCTAAGCTGCCATACATTTGACCATTCCTCTAACCTTGCCAAGTCCCTTCTCATCCTTTCCACCTCACCCTGTGCATCAACTCTGTTGCAGATCTTTGTGTCATCTGCAAAGAGACATACTTTTCCTTCCAGTCCCTCTGCAATGTCCCTTATAAAGACATTGAAGAGACCAGTCTAATACTGAACCCTGCGGTACCCCACTAGTAACCCCCTTTCTTCAGAGTGGACTCCATTTACTATTACTCTCTGTGTCCTATTCTCCAGCCAATTCTTTACCCAGGCTGTCATCTTGGGACCCACTCCCAGGCTGGCTAACTTGTATATTAACCTTTTGTGTGGGACTGTGTCAAATGCCTTGCTAAAGTCTAGGCAGGCCATGTCCTCCCTGATCTACTACTTTGGTCACCCAGTCAAAGAAATCTATCAGATTCATCTGGCATGACCTTCCGCTGTGAATCCATGCTGCCTTGGGTCTGTGCCCCTCTGTCCTCTAGATACTCAACATTTCTTTCCTTCAGAAGTGATTTCATCATTTTCCCTATCACTGAAGTTAGACTAACAGGTCTGTAGTATCCTCTTCTTCCTTGCTCCCACTTTTGTGAAGGGGAATCATCTGCTCTCTTCCAGTCCTGGGTACCACCCCATCCTCAATGATTTGCTAAAGAGGGTAGTCAGTGGTGTCACTAGTTCTACCCTTAGTTCTTTTAGAATTCTGGGATGAATCCCATCAGGCCCCATTGCTTTGTCCACCTTCAGTTTAAAAGTTCTTTCAGAACCCTTTCTTCTGTAAATGGGCTGGTATCAACTTCTGTATCAGAGTGTTTCTGTTTGTTTAGGTACCTCCCCTCTTCATTTGTAAATACTGAGCAAAAATATTTGTTTAGTATCTCTGCCTTTTCACAGTCACCCTCTGCCCACCCTCCCTCCCCTTTATTAAGCCTCACTATCCCTCCCTTGGTCTTCTCCTAGCTCCCTGATGTACCTATAAAGGTTTATCCCCCTTCTTAACTAAGTTGGCTATCTTTTCCTCGGTTTGGACCTTTGCTGTTCTGACTGCCTTCCCAGCTTCCTTTTCTTTAACTGATACAGTTCTCTGTCCTGCTCCTTCTGTGATTCCTTGTACTTCCTGAATGCTTTCTTTTCTCTTGAACCTTCACTGCCACTTCCTTTGAGAACCATAGTGGTTTCTTACATCATTTGTTTTGTTTGTTGCTTCACACAAAGGCTTGTTACCTCTGTGATGGCAGTTTTATTATTCCCCATTGTTCTTCCACCCTTCCTTCCTGACCATTTGCTAGTGCATTCCTTAGGCACTCACCCATTTTGGCAAGACAGCCCTCCTAAAGTCCAGTACTTTTGCCTTTGTATGGCTTGACTCTATTGCTGTGTTTATTGTGAACCATACTGTTCGATGGTCGCTAGTTCCCAGATGGCTTCCCACTTCTACATCTGTGATCCTCTCTCCATCTCCATTTGAAAGAACCAGGTCCAAGATTGCTCCCTCTTGGTGGGCTTCAATACTAGTTGTCTAAAGGCATGCCCCTGTAGGGCATCTGGAATAACACTACTCTTGAGTGGCTGCTGCAACTGCACTCCAGTTAACATCTGGCATATTCAGATCACCCATCAGCAATATCTCCCTTTTCTGCCATACTAAGTATACTTTCTATCATTTCCTTGTCCATTTCCTCCCCTGAGAAGGGGTCTGTATACAACCCTGTGCGGATTGTGGTGCCATTGCCTGTCTCAAATTTACCCACAGTGCTTCTTCTCCTCCCTGTTTACCCTTATGTTACTGTTGCTTTGATTCCTTCCCTTATGTAAGAACTACTCCTCCTCCTCTTTTACCCTCCCTGTCCCTCCTGTAGATAGTGTATCCTGGTATGTTACGTCCCAGTCATTGTTTTGTGTGTACCATGTTTCTGTGACTGCCACGATATCCAGATGTTCCTCCTCCATCAAGGCCACTAATTCAGGAAGCTTGTTACTCAGACTACGGGCATTGGTACTCATTGCTCTCCATTTTTGATGGCTTTACCTTCTGCTGCAGCATCCCCACTGACCTTTCTACCTCGGTCTTTTTCTCATTTAGTACCCTGTTTTGTGTAGGGAGGCTGGGATTTTCCTGCTGCTTATCAGTGCCTCCCCCTTGACTAGTTTAAAAGCTTGCCAGTAAACATTTAAACCGATTGCTCAAAGACTTGTTCCTTCCTGGACAGATGCAGACCATCCTGCCAGTATAGGTTGGTGTCCTTCCAGGTGGAACCCCAGTCCCCAATGAAGCCAAACCCTGTGCTCCACACCATTTTTCAACCATTCATTAAACTGCATGGTGCAAAGTACCCTCGCCTCACTCATGTCCTTTGTCCACAGCAAATCCTTTTGTTTCTTCACCCTGTCATAATCGAATTGGACTGGGGGATGTGTGCTAGTAAGTCATTGCCAATAGCAGTACCTCTGTGCAGCAGTACCTCTGTGCAGCAGCATACATACTGCTAGTATGGAGAAATGAATGCAGCCACGCCTGCCAACCTACGATTAGCCCCAGTCAATCAGAGGCTTCATCAGATGTAACATCAGCCAGTAGCTTACTCTTTATTTAAATATTTATTTGCATATTCATGTATCCTGTTTGGTGACTGGCTAAGCTGTGTGTAATCACAGAACTATTTAATCAAGTAATCACCACACCACCATGCTTAAAACAATTCAAAAAGTGTCCAGTGTCCATAACGTTCATCATAAGTTTATACAATTTGTCCTTTGTCCACAGCAAATCCTTTTGTTTCTTCATCCTGTCATAATTGAATTGTACTGGGGGTGGGCTAGTAAGTCACTGTCAATAGCAGTACCTCTGTGCTTGTCTATTGTAAACAGAATGTAAGATGGGATGTGCTATTATGGCTATACAAATTTTAGAAATAACTTTTTCTATTGGCAATAAGTTGCCAGCCCACATTCCCTCCTTCTCCCTAATCCAACTTGATGATGGGGTCGCTGGTATTACTATGTGGTAATTTTTGATTATGGAAATTATATATTCTTATGTAGGTAAATTGAAAGAGTGATTATATATGAATTTTTCTTGGCACCACTGGCAATAGTATGTGAGATATATAGAAACAGAATACTGGGGACTTCTAGTGGCTGTTCTCCCTGGCATGGGGTCATGTTAGTACAAACAAAAACTGGTGATCAATGCCAAAGCAAATAGTGTGTGCTGAAATAACCTCGGTAAAACACGACTACAACACGAACAGCCCACACCATTGAAAATAATATGAATTTCTGTTTTTTATTTACTCCTCAGATGTGGATGGCTTTGCCTCCACACACTCCAGAATTAAAATAACCAACTATGAGGGGCTGTGAAGCTCAGGGATGGAGAGAGAAACTCAAGAGGGAAAAATTCAACTGTCTAAAAGAAAAAACACACAAAAGTTGCAACACCAGGAAACCTGGGGAACTGAGCTGTGGTGCCAGGTCTCCAACCTTGCCGTATGCTGATGCCTTTGCCACTCCACCATGGGGTGGCTTGACCATCATAATACACACGACAACTTGATCCTCATAAGTATCAGCACAGAGTGACAGGAGTAACAGTAATTTCTACTGCTATTATACCCCTAAGCGCCTAAATGATTACACGTTTTTCTTGCCACGCTATATTGACCTGGTAATGTTCTCTTTTCCTGTTTGAATTGTAGAGATGTAATGCTATGGCATGAAGAATTTGCTACTAAGAAACTTGAGGGATTTGCTGTGGACTCAGGACGAATTCTGTGAATGTATGATGAATGTTTATGGACACTGGGACACTTTTCCAAATTGTTTCATGGTGGTGTGGGTGATTACTCGGTGAAATAATTCTGTGATTGCACATAGCTCAGCTAATTAGTAAATAGTAAATGTGACTATGCAAATAAATATCATTTAAATATAAGGTAAGCAACAGACTGACATTATGTCTGTCGAAGCCCTGATTTGGCTGGGGCAAAGTGTTAGATCGACAGATGCAGCTGCATCTGTGCTCTGTACTGCCAGTATTTATGCTGCTCTTTGCACTTGTTTGTGGCATGAATAAATGAATTAAGAGGACAAGTTCTCAAGTGTCTTTTGTGCTAAAGACAAGTGGTGAGTGCCGTCACTTTGCTGTTTATGGATCCACATATTGGACTGCACCACCGTCCTTGTGCTATTCTTTATTTCTCTTCATTTAAAAAGAATGTTTTCAAATTGCAAATCCTTTGGCAGTTTTTATTATAATTTTTTATTTTGTTGCTATTTTATCCCTTTGCTTCCATTGCCCTCGATCAGGAGGGAGCCTCCAGTCCATCCCCACCGTCCCACCAACCGATGCCAACCATCTTCCCCAAGGCTTGCCCTCCTGGTGGGGTTGGCAGGGTATCCCAAGCCCCACCAAAGTCCAGATCCAGTTCTGGTTGGCACTGTGGGCATTCGGCGGTGGGACCTGCAAGCTCCATCCTCGTCATCCAGCCGGAGCTTCCTTTTTCCACCTGTTTTCTCCCTTAGAGGCAGGGTGTGCAGTGATGCCAGCAATGGTGGTGCACACTCCTGCACACATCCCATCAGGCATCTGCCCGCCTCTGCTCACTTGTTGACAGCATCGATTGTGCCAGGCCCCAACCTCTCCTGGAACCAGGCATGCAATGACAACTGATCACCCCTCCACCCCGAGAAGGAGAGCTGTCCCTGGGATGCTCGATCTTTCTCCCTCCCCAGCCGACCCCAGTGACCCTCTCACGCCATGGACACAGGTTGCGGTGTGGCAAAGAGAGCAGGATGCCTCAGCCCTCCACACCACTGGGCGGCTCTTTGTCAGTTTTAATAATAAAACAAAACAAGCTATTTAGCATTTACAATTTAAAAAATTGTCAACACCATGTTGGTAACCATAATTAATATTTCTTTTGGCCTTATTATGCTTGGAAGAGGTAACAATTGTCAAAGTAGAACAGAGAGGAATAAAAGATTGCAACACAACTTTCCTTTACAATAAATCTGGTTTACAGAACCACAACTACAGCTTTTGACTCTTGTGCAACAAACGGAGATATTTAAAAAATTCAGCTTTTATATTATAGCCCAACTTCAATACGTGTAGGACAGTTTTGATAAACTGTCTGTGGCTAATCAGCTTATGTTGACAGACACTCTGACATCAAAGGAAAAACTTGAAAAACACAAATTCAGTTTATTGATTTGGATTTTCCGTGCCTTTCCTTTTCCTTGTTCTTTACTACTAAGAATGTTTGCATTAAAACAGGACCTATGTCTTGACTTTCATCTGCTTTGGATGCGTACCTACAGATGACATCATAATCCTTTTGTAGTGACATCTTAATAATTTCTACAGCAACTAGTTGTATCTAACAAGTATAGTATTACACTATCACTTGTACTATACATAAACAACAAGAACAGATGAAGACAAAGTGACGGGATCCTGTTTTTTTATACAAAGAAATGTCTTTAGTAATAACTTACGAGATGTAAGCAAGTACTGCATGACAAATGGACTTAACTGTCATTGAATTGTTCTGTTCTTGCAGCATACAGCAGCATTGTGTGATCTACTGCATTATTGCATTGCATCCCAGCTGGTGCTGCTTGTATATGAAATACTGTATAAATTAAATTGTGTACACTTGTTATATAATTTTAAACTTGTCCTAATGAATAAAGGCCAAAAGCACTTTATAACTTCTCTGTTCTCTTCTTCCCAATCAGCTCCAATAAAGCTTTCATTCCTACAGTATGCTGTGCCTGATTGTCCCTGGGGAGGATGACTTTGAGGTTATCTAGTTATACATCTGTGAATGATATGCTGTACTTTCCCATGCCTGTACATATGTCAAATAAGGTCAATTTGTCACAAAGGGCTGACACTCGAAGTATGAGACTTCACTAATTGTCTGCAGAGAACATTAACATCTGAGACAAGTAAGCCCTGAACTTTTAAATGCATATATTTAAATCTTATTTTAAGCCACCAAGTTGTCATGTTCCTTATTATGCTGCACACTACCTTCAGTTATGCTTACATTTCCTTCCTGATTTCCCTGAATTATAAGTTTATATTTGCAGTTACGTCTCTCCCTTATTTGTTATGAGTGCCTTCTCGAGTTGTGTGGGTCACAGAACTGTGGAGCTGAGCTGCAGTTGTAGCACAAAAAGAATTTGAGAAAACACTTTTCAAGCCATAAGAGACAAAGTAACTAACTGTACATATAGACATAAAGTGTCATACCATAAATCATGCTAAATACATGTTATAAAAATGGAAGTTGATTAAAAAATACTTTGCAGAGAATTAGAAACTTTTGTGTGGAAAATGAAATTGGCAACTGAGCTGTAAAACTATCACCATGAGACACCCTCTTATTTCTGTAATATGACTGTAACATGAAGTCATTTTTTTAATCAAAATATAGTCTCAGTTTAAAAACACGTATTTCAGGTCCAAGAAAAAGTAGAACACTAGTGACCTCGAGTGGCTCAAAGACTGAACTACACCTCAATGTTCATTTGTTAGCAGATCGTAGCCTTTGCAGAAATACAAATACCTTCTTCTGAATATTTGACAAGTATTCATATTCTAAATATTTGGGTATTCATTAACTGGACAAAAATAGGATGAAAAAATAAAAATAGGTTTGAAACCCTTAAACCCTTTGCAAAGTCGCCAGGGCAGTCTCCACTTTCTGTTCCACCAGACCTGCAAAAAATATCTGCACATCATATAGCTGTAAAAAAAAAAAAAACTCATTATCTTGATGCCCCCCACCCCATCCCAACCTCAATAAGCTGGAACAACTGTCTACATGAATGCAGTTAGCTGTCTGATATCCAATAAGTTACAGTGGGGAGGAACATTAATTACTTAATGCACATCTGGTTGACGCATCTGGCACATTTTTAAACAAACTCCTCCCCAAATCCATCCCTTGTCTCTATTTTCTTGTTGGGCCAAAATGTTGAAAAAGTTAGTAGTCTTGGCCTCGTAGACTCCTGATCTATAATGGGAGTTTGTGGATCAGTAAAGGTGGTGAAGGTGACACTAAATGGTCTGCTCCCCAACCCTGAACAAACTGGTGATATTGCTGCAGGCAAAGAGAGAGAGAATGACCAAACAGCTGGGAATGGCTTCTTCTTCCCATTGGCCCATTACCACCCCGATATGGATAAGGCATCAGGTGGAGCAAAGACTACTGGATTTGGGCTTTTAGTTCAACAAAGTACTGAGAACAGGGGCATCAGGATGGGCTGGTTTAAAACAGATCTTTTAGGGAGGCAGTGTTGGAATTACAGGGGACTTGCCAGAGCACAGCCCGTAGCTCTGAAGTGAGCCCCAGTAGCTCACACATCACTGCCATTGACTTATAATGGGAAGGGGGGCTCAATTTAAAGAAAGAACCCTTATGGGCCTCCCATCACCCAAAGCACTTAAGTGTAATTCCAACACTGGGGGAGGGTTAGCTTGTTAACCTGATATGCCTAAAGGGTATAAACTAATGACCCATCTTTGCCTCCCAGTTCTTTACTTGTTTTTATTACGTTTTCATTAACTTCCAAATAGAATATTGACAACAGATGGATTATTCAGTTCTGAATAATGAATAACATATTACACATAGTATTTGAATTAATTGCCACTATAATTGACACTATTGCACTAAGGTCGCAGCACAAAGGGTATCAAAGAAGAGAGTTTGCCTGGAGTCAGCCATGAGCCAGCTGTTGGACGGCCATGCTGCCCCTTGACTGCCACCCTCAAGTCTACCCTAGTGAACTCCTGAACTGTAAGGGTTGTTCCTTTCATTTATTTTACACTTGCTAACTGAGCTGTTGTGGGCCCCACACCTGCATTTGGGACATTTGAACTGCATCTGCTGCATTATCCTGCCTGTTTAGTCTGCTAGCATTGCTAATTTTGTCCTAATTTCTAGGTATCCTAAGCTGAACCCTATCTTTGTGTACCCTTAGTTGCAATTCACCTTATTTAACTGTTGTGTCTCTCTTTATCTCACTTGTTTTATCAGTGCTCTTTTTATCAGTGTTAATCTAAAGCTAATATTATTGCACCTGCTTAGTTAAGTTCTCAGGTAAGTCTGTTATCTTAACTCAGTTCTACTCTGTTACAGAGTTTTAGTTGCATACTGCCCATCCATTCAGTGCTGAGTCTCATAGCGTGTTAGCCTATTCACTCTAGCTAGTCACTAACATTGCTGCTGTGTTAATTAGTTGATGGTTTTGCATTTCACCTCCTGGCCATAATGTACCCTTGCCCTCATCTACCTTCTCCTCCATTCTCTCCTACTCCTCCGATACTCCCCTTGCCCTTCCGCCCCTCTACCCACTCTCACCCCCCCACCTGTCTGTCTCCCACCTTCCTCTCCCTTCCTCATTCCTGTTCATTCTGGTCTCCTCTCCTCCCCTTTCTGAACTTGAGGTTTCTCAATGTGCCTTCTTGTCCTTCCTTTCCCCTCCCCTTTCCCTTGCTTTCCTCCCCATTCTGAGGGACATAAGTCCCACTCCATCCTTCTGCCACTTACACTGTGTGTCCTCCTGTCTGGTGATGTGGAAACTAACCCTGGTCCATCTCCTCCTCCTCCTCCCTCGACCTCAGCAACTCCCAAAGGCCTTAGCATCTTTCATTTCACTTCTAGGAGCCTTCTCCCCAAATACAGTCTCCTTAAAGTTTGGGTTTCACAACACTGTCCTGACATGCTCTGTATCTCTGAATCTTAGCTCTCATCAAGGACTCTTGACTCTGGCATGTCCTTCCTGATTTTATCTCTTTAGGCAGAACCTGGGCAAATGTGGTGGTGGTGTTGTAATCTATGTCCAAAAGAGCCTATCCTGCACCACTGCTGTCAAGAGGCTGCACCCTCCTCCCATGAGTTACTGCTTACAAGATTTCCTTTTCCTCCACTGTACCCATCTTCTCTGGGATTTTATACGTCACCTAAAATTTCCTCTCCCTTCTGGTTGATTCTTTCTCTGCCATCACCCACACTTCTCAGATGAACTTATTCTCCTTGGGCACTTCAGTATTGATTGGCTCTCCCAGCCTCCAGGCCAACCTCACTCAGGACTGAGTCCTTAATCTCTTCCAGCTCATTAACATTCCCAGCCAACTCAATCCCTATTCCTCTAATCAACGTTTCTGTACTGGGTCCTCTGCTCCCACCTAGAGATGCAGCGAATTTATAATCCATGCGCAAAATGGACCGAAGTGGGCACTTCGTGTCCTCGGAGCACAACAAAGTGGACCCTGCAAAGTGCTCACTCAATAATATTAGTATTACCACTTCTGTTGCCATTATGCCTTAATGTGAAGTAAAGGAAGTGAGAAGAAAATAGGTACATCACATGGCTTGCAGTACTGTAAGTCACATGCTTTAGCCAGGCAGGAAGGAAGTGAGTCACAGAAGCAGTTTCACTTTCTCCTTTGCATTTGTAGGAGGAGAAAGCATTTGTGAAGGAGAGGAGTTACTGCTTGCCTTTCATTGCGTTTCAGTGCCAGAACAAAACAAACAGCTTTTTAAAGCTATTTCTTTATTAGTTTTTATATTGTATTTGTGTATTTTTTGTTAGTGAATTTTTATATAAGTTTTGCTTTGTGTGTGTGATTGACTGTGTGCATGTGTGTCCACTGTCTGTGTGTGTGTGTGTGTGTGTGTGTGTGTGTCGGCCCGTGGACTTCAGGAGGATGGATGGTCACGTAGAAGAGAGAGTCGCTGGCCCATGGGTGCGGTAGGAGGGATGAGAGTGTGGACCCATGGCGGGTGGGCGGTGGTGTGATGTTGGACTGCTCCTGACTCCTGGCGGTGTTGCTTTCCCCATTGAAGCAACAGGAGCAGCAGCATCAGTGTCACTGGTGGCTGCTACCGTCCACCTTCTCCGCCACTACCACCACCACTAGCAGCAGCTGTTGGGTCTCCAGCAGCACTCCCTCCACCACCTCCACAGCCACAGGAGGTGGCCCCATAAGTGTAGGTGGTGGTGGGACTCGTGCCAATGTGTGAGGACTGTGTCTGGTGTCCCCGCAGCTCCCAAGTGTGGGAGTTTTTAACTGTGTGGGAGGAGACAGCACAGTGGTGGAGTGTTGTGTATGGTGTGTTGGTGTGCGTAGCCCTGGGACACATTTGGGGACCGGTGGCCAGTGCACCCATGCTGAACCACCACAGGGCAGGTGGCAGCCTACCACAGAAGAGTCCAGCCGTTCACCTGCTGGCCTTCCATGTACAGTGGCCAAGGGTGCTGCTGGGGTGGGGGTTGTGCCTCACAGTCACCACCACAGCAGGAGGAGGAGGCTTCTACAGCAACTGCTCCACCACCACCACCACCACTGCCACCACAGCCACCAGCACCACCCTGTCCACCACCAGCCCCACTACCTGGATTCCCGCTGCAGTGAACCCTGCCACAGTCCCTGCAACCCAGTCTGACATTGGCCTGGTGTTGTCAACATGAGGAAAATAATGGCGGTTCAGTGCTTTGGAGCAGCAGGTGAACAGATTGGAAGCACAGCAGCAGCAAATACTTTCAATGCTGCACCTGCTGCTGGACCACCATGGCATCCCACAGCCATAGTAAGTGAAGGGATTGTTTTCTGCCCCACCCTTCCTCTGACCCCATCCCACTACTGTGTTGTACTGTTTTGTGTGTTTTCTTTGTTATTGTTTAATCATACATTTTCCTTCCATGGGAATCTTTCTTGCAGCACATAGTGCAATACATTTTATGAAAACCACCTAATTTCATTACAGTGTATCATGTGATGGAGGAATTCCCATTCTGAAAATCTGCCCACATTCTGCCTCCCTTCTCAGCAACGTTAGGGCGTGATGGCGGGGACAGCGCATGTGCATGCTCCTTACAGTGAATATCAGAGCTGTCCTGCGGGTTTCGAATGTTTCTTTATGTTATAATGGTCAGTTTGTGGTGAAATGTGCAGCGTTTCCAGTAAGAAGAGCCTTGTTAGTGGAAACATCCCACATTCACCAGAAAGTGAACCTTATAACATAAGAAACATTGGGATAACTGCCGGACATTCACTATAGTGGAGCATGCATCTGTGCTTCCCTAGCATCATGTCCTAACATTGCTGAGAAGAGCGGCAGAATGTGGGTGATTTTCTGATTGGTAATTCCTCTGTCACGTGACTCACTGTAATGAAATTATGGGTGGTTTTCACAGAAATATATTGCACTCTGTGGAACAAGAAATATTCCAGTGGTAGTAATGCCCCACATATTAGTTTATGTGCATCACCATAACTATGTAATGTGGTGAATCTCTGTAAAGCAGCAGTCAACAATCTGTTGGTAACTCTGACCTGTATTTTTAATGCTATGTTACTACTTCCTTTACTTACATCCTGACTGACTGGAATGATACGAGAATTTACAGTAGTTGCGTCTGCTGTACTACCTTTTTCATGTGTGAAATAATGAAAGAGCATTCCTTTTAAATTGGTGCCGACCAGGTCTTTGTCATTGTTTTCTCTCCTTTTCTCCATCACATCAAGTAATTGTTATATTTCACTTCTGTTGTTAATTAACAGTTATGCAGCATGCAGTGTTTTATGACACCATGGAACAATAGTTATTGAAAAACAGCTGCAAATAAATACAAACCTGGTCAGAACAATATTGGAAGGCGTGCTTATTTTTTTTTCATACATGAAAAAGTAGTCAACTAAGTAAAGCAGACATAAATTGTGAAAAGAAGCGTATATCATTTAAGTCACAACTCAGAGGTAACTAGTGGTGGTTGTGGCAATGTAAAGTAGCATAAAAGTACAGTTCAAAATTGTCAAGACATTCTTGTAATGCTGCTTTAATTGTAATGTCAGTATGACATCATGAGCTCTAACAATCACATAACACAAAAGTGGCACAGAGTCCCCAGATTTTTCTGCATGCCCAAAATGCATCATCCTTGTGTGCAGAAAATTGTCAAGTGGTTACACAGCAAAATGAGACTGTTTCAGCACATACAAAGTCCCCAGAATTAATGGCACACTCAGTCATCGTGCAGTGGTGGCACAGAGTCCAGAATTTTTTCTGCATGCCCAAAATGCATCCTCCTGTGTGCAGAAAATTGACAAGTGGTAATGAAGTGAAATGGGATTGTTTTAGCACATACAAAGTCCCCAAATTAATGGCGCACTCAGCCATGCTCGCAGTGGTGGCACATATTACCCGATTTTCTGCAGGCCCAAAATGCATCCTCCTTGTGTGCAGAAAATTGACAAGTGGTTACACAGTTAAATCAGACTGTTTCCGCAATACAAAATCCCCAGAATTAATGGCACACTCAGTCATGTGCACAGTGGTGACACAGAGTCTCCAGAGTTTTTCTGCATGCCCAAAATGCATCCGCCTTGTGTCCAGAAAATTGTCAAGTGATAGCGAAGTGAAATGGGATTGTTCAGCCCATGCAAAAGTACCCCAAATTTATTACAAGATCACTCATGTACATAGTGCCCAGAATAAAATGATTACCATGAGTGAACTGTTGCTGGTCCAATGTGTCTTCGATTCAAGCAAATGCAATGTGATCATCTCAACTGGATGGAACTTAAGGGTGCCCTTTGTCTGTACACTAATAGTAGCCTTGGTGAGTTGATATATATATATATATATATATATATATATATATATATGAATATATGTTTCTGTATTTTGTAGGTGAGGGGGATGACATGGACATGTACTCATGGTATTGTTCTGTATCACAGGTCACAGATACTGTTGGTGTACACTTCCAGTGCTCGATGAGAACTTTTGCATAGAAATTTGCAATGGATAACTGTCAAGCACATGAAGGTAATATATATTTTTTTGGGTGGGGAAGCATATTTGCAGGTTTGTCTGTAATGGTTTCTTATTTTCTTACTTCTTCACAAATTTCATCTGCATCCTTCTCAGTCTGTTCTTAATCATGGTCATGGTCATCTAATGAAACAACTTCTGCATGTTGCATATAAGCCCCTGATGTTGAAGAACTTGTTTGGATAAGACCACTTTGTCAGAACAACAAAGAATCTGAAGTTTCCTAAAAAAGAAATGAATGACTTCTTACAACTTAATTGTTATGTGTCCCTCCCGGTTCTCAAATCTCAATCTCTAAAGTCAAGTTACATTTCAAAGCCACATCTTGCCAACTGACACAACCTGTGTGCAATATTTGCTGCAGTCTTTACAAAACAATGAAATGGATTAAATAAAATCTTCATACTTACCAGAATGGATTTCACATGGATATTACATTCTTCCTCTCTGTCGGTACAGCTACAGTACCATCCCCAACGAGCTTTAGCGATGGAGCCTTTTGTTACCCTGTAAAGAAACAAAAGAAGTGTACTGTATGTGTTTTACCATTGCGCTCTGAAAGCTACAGAAAACAAAACATACAACTAAAGGAAGTGAAGCAGCATAACAAACATGAGTACACATACTCACTTTATGATTTAAATATTAAGAAGCTGTCTGTCTCTGGCTGATGAATGTGGTGGTCCAGACAGACTCATGGTGGCAGTGGATAGCATCAGTCCTGGTGGTGGTGGTGGTCCGGGGGCAGACAGACTCATGGTGGCAGTGGATAACATGAACCCCAGTGGTGGTGGTCCAGGGGGCAGACAGACTCATGGTGGCAGTGGCTAACATCAGTTCCGGTGGTGGTGGTGGTGGTCCGGGAGCAGACAGACTCATGGTGGCAGTGGATAACATCAGTCCCGGTGGTGGTGGTCCAGGGGCAGACAGACTCATGGTGGCAGTGGCTAACATCAGTCCGGTTGTGGTGGTGGTCGGGGGCAGACAGACTCATGGTGGCAGTGGATAACATCAGTCCCGGTGGTGGTGGTCGGGTGTGCAGACAGACTCAAGGTGGCAGTGGATAACATCAGTCCGGTGGTGGTGGTCAAGGGGACAGACAGACTCATGGTGGCAGTGGATAACATCAGTCCCAGTGGTGGTGGTTCAGGGGGCAGACAGACTCATGGTGGCAGTGGCTAACATCAGTCCCAGTGGTGGTGGTCGGGGAGGCACACGCCTTTTAAAAACATCAGTTAAAACCTGCCAACATTAACCACATCATCATCCTCATAAAGAAAACTGCCCTCACAGTCATCGATGTCTGAAGTCTGACCACTGGAAAATTCTTTCTCCATTGTGTCATCATCTACATCAGGCAGCCACTGCCAGTGCCACCAGGATGCTCCATTTCCACATCAGCAAGACCACCATGACTAGGCCAGGGTACGAATACTGAGGCTGCAGTCTCTGCTGGTATGTGCCTCTCATTCATTTTAATGAATGTTAGCAAACTAACATTTGCAGGAGACAGGTTTGTCCGACGATCCTGACTATTGCACCTGCTGAGCTGAATACCCTCTCAACACTTACACTGGAGGGTGGGCATGTGAGGTACTTCAGTGCCACTGTAGTCAGCTCTGGCCATTCACTGACCTTTCCACTCCAGTACAAAAAGGATCTTCAGTTATTGTCAGATGCCTGTTTTCAGACAAATATGACTCAACCATTCTCTGTGCCACACTAAGTCAATTATTGATGCATCATCCTGTTCTCCTGAATCATTTATTTCACAAATACCCACTTGGGACAAAGCCTCACAAAGCGGGTTGATGCCAGCCACTTTGGATGACAGACCACATGGAACTGCAGTCCCTTCCCTTGCAGGATATGCTTGATGGTCCTCCAGGTACACCTTCAGCCGGATTATGCTGCTGCTGAGGTTTGCTGACCTTGGCATGTGACTTCTGTGCCCCATGAACCAAGCGCACCAGTTGTCCACTGATATCTTTTACCTGTTCAGGCCCTCCTCCAGTACTGATGCAATTCCATGTTTGTATCGTGGGTCCAGCATTGTTGCTATGGCAAAGTTGTCACTATGCTGAATGCTCACAATGTGATGATTCTGGTCAAATACTGTCAGCATGTGTTGCAGCAACATACTGCTACCACCGTCTCCGGCAACATCAAGGCTATGCTGTACATTCACCAATGTCTGCCTCAGCACCCACAGCAGTGGAATTGATTGGCTAATGGAGGCAGACTACCTACTCACTGCCTGTGTGGCATGTTCAAAAGGCCACCAAATTGTTATTACAGAGTCCATGAGCGCCACGGTTCAGTCGTCATAGACATGGAGGCCCCGGAACTGTCACGGCTAGTGTGCACAACAAGATATTCTGAGATGGCTTTGTATTGTTCATACAACCTCTCTGCCATGTATAACGTGGAGTTCCATAGGGTGACAACTTCCAGATTCAAGCGGTGCTGAGGCAGGCTGTTTTGTTTCTGCAACTGCCGCAGTTGGTCATGGACTTTCCAGATCTTGAAAAGGGAGACAGTATGGCGCAGTGGTTTAAGGCTCTGAGCTGAAAATCTGGTGACATCCAGCAAACCAGACCTGAGTTTGAATCCCACACTTCCACTTGCATACTGTGTGACCCTGAGCAAGTCACTTAACTTCCCTGTGCTCCCAGGTCGCACCTGTAAACAAGCTTTCAGCTTAGTGTGCTACTCCTGGTTAAACAACTGCAAAAAAAAGTGAGAGCAGATCGTGGTGCAATGGTCAGCACTTCCTTTATATCAGGGGCTGCAGAAACTCCTAAACCACAAGATTGAAACAGTAGGCCATGCATGGAACACGAAAAAACACCATTAGTGATGCATTTAACCACATTTGGCCCATTGTCACTTGCTATGATCCCAGCTGTCAGGGACAGAGGGTTTAGCATCTGTCAGTTTCAGTCAGTACCATGTCCAACATGTTCTCACCAGTGTGTGAACAGGTCACACTGCGCATAGCAAATGTTGCATGCTGTCGAATTCCAGGAAGATTGCTACCACGACAATCCACCTTACTGCACTGATTATTCACTACCAACATCACAAACAACCCCGGTACCTGCGTCCAGTGTGCAGTTATACACAGATATGAACTCCCGCTGTTTTGCACTTATCCACATATCCATACTTAAATGGATGAATGGAGAGGAGGAATGTTGAAGGGCATGTCTTACTGAGTGGGACACAGTCTTGGAACAACTCGGGGACACCACGAGTAGAAAAGTATGTCCTGGATGGGACTTTCCATTTGGACAGGCACGTGCAGCCAACTGCGGAACAGAATTCTCCACAAAGGAAGGGCAAAGATCAATTGCCAGCATTTTCACTACAGCAGCATTGAGTTCACATGACACTGTATGGATCGAGTGTACTATAAGCTTATCGTAAAAACACTCTGTAATGTGGGCTGACTTAAATATTTTACACATGGTGTGTTGATCACAAATGGTTGTGCTCTGTGATGAATGGCATTGGCAGGGTGTGGAGTGTGGATATTGATGAAGACGGTTGCACAGGTGATGATGACATACCCAGAAATTATGTTATTTTGCCAGATTTGCCAACGGGGTTGATGTACCACTTGCACTAGACATACTACATTCACCACCACCACCACAAAAACTGCTACTCTCACCAGCACTGGGCAACATTTCAAAGTCATTATGGTCCTCCACCTCATCATGCCTGTAGTAATCCTCTGCTCTTATTACCACACTTCTGCACACTTTTAATTTCCTACTGGGCTTAACAGTCATGGAAGGGATAACATGCTGGCTATGGTTGCCAGTGATGTGGATGAACACCCACTGTGGTATTAGCTGCCAGCTTGTGCTGGGTCCACAGTGCCAAGTGCCTATTCTTAAGATGCATATGCTGTCCTCCTGTGCCCAGATGGCTCCCCTTTTACCTCGACTCACCACGCACATGGCAAACCTGGCAGATTGCAACTGACTCATCATTTCCATCTTGAACAAAAAATCCCAAACAAGGGAGTGAGATGCTCTGCTTTTAACATGTCCATGATGATGCGGCTTATTTAAGTCTGTTATTTTAAGCACTAGAGTGGTGGGGGCACATGATGTTTCGGACTCTGCACACCTGGACTGCAACTGACCACCACGACTACCTATCATATTGATTACTGGGTCACCATCATCATCAACTAAAACCGGTAGATCACAAGTTTTACGGGGAGTTCCTGCAAACAGACTCAGACACAGCCACTTTTAATTTCTTTTCTCTGGTTCCCAACTGGGGTCAGTTACATCATCATCATCATATTCATCAACTTCACACACATCCACATCTTCTGCTTGGATGCTAGCATGTGGACTGCATGTTGCAACAACAACAACATCATCATCATCATCATCATCACATTCATCATCAGCATCTACACCACCATCACCTGATATTTTTTCACCACACTGTGAATCACTGCATGGAAAATGTGTGGCGTTAAGTGCCACAGTGGACAAAATATCACACTGTATCTTATCGTTGACATGATCATCAGAATCCTCAGGTTCAGTTACTGGGATGTTACTGGGAGTATGACATCTTCTCGCTGCCACTCACTTGCACTGCTTCACACTCAATATTTTTGGAAATGGTACACTGGTGGAATTAGAACTTGGCGCCAACAATACTAATACTACCTCCACCATCACTAACACCAGTAACACTAACACCACTGGCTGGGAAAACATAATCTCCTCCAACTATGAGTGAAGCTACTGATTGGGCTGTAAAAACTGCAGGATAAATACCTTTCCTCACATCAGCAATGCACTTAGGCGTCCTGCGTGCTACTACCACACCACAGACCATCTTACTGCCAACATTGCCATGGCGAAAACAGCTTTGCTTGCGTCTCTTTGCAGGCATTTTGCCACAAATATTATAACCAAATTCGGATTTTGATATGTTCCTCTCTGATTGGAGGGCGCTGGCTGGATGTGAAGCCAAATAAACAACCGTGGCTTCAGCAACAGATAAGAGACAACTCTGAGACTGTCACGGAATTAAAACAACTTCAGTAACCAGTGGTGCTGATGAGGTCACAAAAACAATCCAATCTGGTAAAAATACCTTTTGAGCGTGGGGTGGGGCACTGAATACAGACAGTGCTGATTTTTGCACTACAAGCAGCAAAACTAAGAACAGATACCACGATTGCAGTACAAAATCAGGCAGCTGCAGTGGATAGCAGGTTCACACTGCTGTGCTTGCAATTACACTAGTCTGTAGCACAGTAAAGGTGTATTATTTGATGCATAATACTACACACACACACACACAGGACAGTTTGTGTACAATGCTGAGCGAGGAATGCGCCGCAAATGCAAAAGTTCAGTACTATGCCACGTTATGTATTGTAAATTTGTAATTTAAACAACCTGAACTTATGAACTGCTGCACCACATCCACACAACAAACAGCAAGAAAAGTTCTTCTATTACTGACAATATTACTATGTGTACATTGACACAGTCAGTTTTATAACAAAAATATAACCAAAAACAAAGAAATCACTTTCTCCAACTAAATCTACCTACACCACCGATACGCCCCTCCCCCAAAGCACACTTTCACTGACTTTCACCACACACACACTCAATGTTGTAAATTAACATTGAAAATCCACACAAAAACAAAAGCGCTTAATAATATGAGCACAGGAGGGTTTCCTACAATCGATGAACTAAAGTTGGATCCCCAAAAAGCAAAAATGCTTTTTGAACAGCTTTACAAGATTCCTATCACAGACAGCTATCAGAGCACACTGTCTCCTACTCCTTCCTATTCATACTACCCCCAAACTGAGGCTGTGCAGATCAATATAGAGCCCATGTCACCAGAAATCCCATGAATCACTGCAAAATTCACCTTTGGAGCTTAAAAACAAGGTGAAGTACACTGCTACAATGCCCTTTTCAGAGCTGTGGCGCTTACAAAAATGCCACCAATGTTTGCTGCTGCTTCCGCGACCAGCAGTCAGGAGCCCTTCCCACTATAGGAACTGTCGTTGGTGCTGGTTTCTCTCTCTCCCCACCTCCCAGAAGGCAGTTGATCAATCATTTCTTATTTTGGAAAAGGTTCTGGGACTCTGAGATGGGCAAAGTCTGGTAAATTTGTTTCGCGAAGCACTCAGCAAATTATACCTGTCTTCACTTTACCAGTATCTACTCTTCACATAGTGTTGGCCTGGCAAGGTTCCACCTTTGCTCAGTGAAGCTATGCATAATGCTACTTCTCAGATAATCTTGGTCCTGGTAACCATCTCTGGTAACTATCCAGGTAAAGGAAAAGGTCCCATTGTACCGATCAATGAGGAAAAGGAGAATTTTATGCAACATAAAAGCAAATCATACAGATATATACAAGCTCAACATAACTGAGTCATACACAGTTTGTACAATAAGAGATTAACAACCCAGAACCAAGTATTCCTAAAAGAAAAGAAACCTCAGATATACAAAGTAATGAAGCGGAACACCCAAAATAGAATAGTCAGCATTACATCACACAATCAATGATACATGAATACAAAAGGAAAAAAATCTGGTAGCAGGAGAATCATGATATGAATCATCTTAAAGCTCCCCTATTCATTCACCAGGACTCATTGGCACTGTGCCTAATGTTCCTGGACCTGTTTGAAGGACATTCCGGTACACTCAGCCTGAGATATATGTAGTAGAGTTTTAACGGTTTGCTGTACTACCTTACTACTCATTAGTAGCTTCTTTTGTAGGCAAGGCACACAGTGTGCTTGCCACAGTTGATATTCAATTGCAGCAAATATACTTCAACAGTGCTTGCATGGATTTTTCTCCATGTATGAGTGAAAATACTGAAAACCACACAGTTTTTATCTGATTTCAGAAAATGGATTCTTTCGAAGCCTGAGCCAATGTCCTCCAGACGCCTTGGTAAATGGGCAACTGAACAAGAAATGGTCCTTTGTCTCCTCCATCCCCATATGGGAGGACTTAAGGCATATTCTTTCTTCTATCTCCTGATGTTTGTTGGACATTAACTCCAAGCCTACCATGTGCACACAGTCATGTGATATAGGTGGTCTCATAGGTAGTGTACAAGCTAATTAGGCCAAAGGCCCATTAGAAACTCACCCTTTATACAAAGGGATATCCTGATATACATTCCTTGAAAAATATTCATCTACTCTAGTTTTAAAATCTAACACAACTACTACCTACCCCTCAGAAAAGTACAAAATTTGTAGCTTTATTACCTCCCCCTCAACATGGGGCATAAGAATGATAAGCTACAATATTTACTGTGGATGAAGATGACTACTCCGATATGTATATAGAATATTATATTGTGCATTGTTGTTATTACATCCTTCTTTGAAAATATTTTAGGTATAAGTACCAGTAAAATAATAATTTGGGTTAGCAAGACTATTCCAAATATATGGAATAGCTGTATAAACACTACTTTAGGTATTGTGGGTATATTAAATTGATATGTAGGCACTGCTCATGTTTTTAACAATTAATGAATTAAAATGCAATGTATAAATTTGTACTACACCTTAACAAAGCACTCAAAGGAGTATGAAATGTTGGTCCTGTGGTGGCCTTCCAGGGCTACACCGGTTGCACTGTTTCTGCTCTTTTACACAATAAATATATATGGATAGAATGACTTTTTGTCTGGAGACATTCTGTGATTGAAGTGTTGAGTCCATTCTGCTTTCAGTTCGAGTTTGGGACCTTCAAGCACCATCCTTGTGGAAGCGACCCTTGCTGTTCCAGGACTGGGACAGGCATTGTCCAAAACAGTGTTATAAATGGATTCCTTTATTGAGGAAATGAGTTGTCCAGGCAAGAGTTTTAATTGGCGTGCCTTAATCAAAGAATCCTGATATAATCAGGGATAACCACCCCTTCCCCACCCAGGAGTCTAAGAATGAACTGCTTTCTAAACATGGAGGTGGTTCTAGGAACTGGAGGACAGTGGATGTCATGCCACTATACAAGAGTGGGAAGAGGATGAGTCAGAGAACTATAGGCCATACAGCTTGACATTTATAGTGGGAAAAATCATGGCAGCTCTACTGAGGGAGGAGTTGATGGATTTCCTAGAAAGGAATGGACTGCAGGACACCAGACAGCATGGGTTCATGAGGTGAAGGTCTTGCCAGACTAATCTGGATAAGTTCTTCAATTGACTGACCACAGCAACAGACAAGGGCAGGAATTGATATAGTATTACTTGCCTTCAGCAAGGCCTTTTACTCAGTCCACCACAGGAGGCTGGTCAAAAATTAGGGACCTAGAGGTTAGGGATAGGATGGCAAATTGGGTAGAGAGCTGGTTGGGGAGTAGGACACAGAGAGAGGTAATCAGTGAAGATTTTCAGAGGGTTAGTGGAATAAGCTATATAAAGAGGCCAAATCGATCAGAGCTTCAAGCAGGGATTGGACTGCTTGATGGGTTTAATTAGATAAGTGGGGACAGTAAGAAGTGGAAGATTGCCACAGGGAAAGGCAGAACAGTTAGGTATGGTGGGCAGACTGGATAGGCCCGAACCTTTATCTGTTATCAACTTTCAACTGCTGTCAACTTCTATATATCTGTATATTTATGTAAAGGTTTAATGATTTTTCACATTGATATAAGGATCCTGCTCCTTATAATGGATACATTTAGAGTCTGGGTCACTGTCCACAATGCCAGTATTGTTGCAATCTCAAAATGTGGCTTAATCAGAGGATACCTGATTCTTACATTGGAATACAAGTTACTCTGTGTACAAGCTCAGGATGGGTAACCCTCTGTAATTGATTAATTGATGTAGAAATTGGTAGCTTTACGGGGTACATCTCACCACAGCTCATTTCCTGGTGTCACGGGGGCAGAAAGGGAAAGAAGGTACAATAAAATATTAAGAATGATCAGCGGTGGCAAGACCATATTTCATTTGAAGAAGAACAATTAAATTGAAAAGGAGGCAATAGCAAAGAAGAAATACAGTTAGGTACCAACTGAGCAGAGAAGGCTTGAGTGCAGTTAAACATAAAAATCTGTTACCTACAGCCCAACATGGTAGTGTGTGTGAGATAATGGTGGCCAGTAATTCGAGGAAGGCTAAAGTTAGGAACAGACAGAGGTTTAAGTAAGATCTAATTAGTTGTTTAAGGCAGGTAGGTGGAAAAATGGTGGATGTCAGGGAAAAGGGGTTCCTAACAGAAGGCAGTCTCAAAGAAAAGCACAATGGCCATCAGTGGTGTTACATTAAGGAAAATAAGGAAGTATGGGTCCAAGGGTGGATAGTGTATAGGAAGAGGAGATAGAGGAGATAGTATGTCAGTAAGGTCAGAAGGGAGCAATGCCGCCAAATGTTGCAATGAAAGTGGTGCAGTGAGAGGCACCATGAAAGAAGAGAGGGAATAGAGACAGGCATTCTGGTAGAGGTTGCAATGATAAGTGCATTGGGAGAGTCAATAACAAAGCAACAGGAGGTGTGGAAGAGTGAATCCAGCTTGGCCAGTGAGGTCTTTGGGCAGCGCTGTAAACCATATCTATACAGTCAAACAATTATAATAAAAATAATATAATAATAATAATAATAAAACTTTATTTTTATGGCACCTATCCAAAACCAAGACACCGAACAACAGTTAAAATCATAAACATAATTACACACAATTGCAGCAGCATAGTTACTAAACAAGCAACTAACAGATTTAAAAATAACAAAGTATCACGAACAATCGATCAATCAGTCTCTGAAAGCTTGGTGCCACAGATGGGTTTTTAAGGCTTATTTAAAGCCCTCCACAGTCGTGCACTCATGCAACTGGTGGGGTAGAGAATTCCAGAGGAAGGGCCACATGCATAAATGCCTGGGCCCCGGAAGATTTAAAACATACTCTTGGAATCTCTAACCCCTCGCCAGCTGGCAGAGTGATCACCCAGAGCAGTAGGGTGCTAGAAGCTTTCAGGTAGTCTGGGTCAAGTCTGTGAAGAGCTTTATAAGTCAGAAGACTGACTTTTAAAGGTGATCAGATTGAACAGGCAGCCAGTGCAGATCGCGCAGCACTGGCGAGAAGCATATGAAGAACGAGAGGTTCCTGTCAAGAATCAAGCTGCAGCGTTTGCACTAGCTGCAAATGGCAGATTTCTACCCCAAATAGCCCTAGAGAAAGAGCATTGCAGTAATCCAAGTAAGAGGACACAAAGGCATGAACCAACATAGGAAGGTGCGCGGACGGAACAAAGGTACTTAACCCTGGCGATATTCCTTAGATGGAAAAAGAGATCTTGATGACAGCTGACATTTGAGAATGCAGAGTCAGCCCTTCATCAAAAATTACACCTAGAGTTTGCACCTGTTCCGAGGCCGAGGTGATAAACCCCCAAGGAAGAGCCCAGAGGTAACCCTACCCCCGACCCTCTATCCGGCATCCTGTGTCCACAATCAGCATTTCAGTCTTTCCTGAGTTCAGCTTCAACCAACTTGAATCCATCCTCCTGGATTTCCACTAGGCAGTTATTAAAGACCGAGAGACTCTATTGTAAGAAGGATTTCACTATGGACCTGGAGAGGAAGGAAAGAGTAGTTTCTGTACAAGGACTAAGCCTTGGATGAAGATTTTTGTGTATGCTATGGATGGTCTTATTGTTTCAGATGTAGCACCTGTCAAGTTTGCTAATGTCGAAGTTTCTCTTTAAGAAAGTGCACCTTCATGTCCTGTAGGTCCATACTTTCAGGCTGTATTTATATGCCTCTGAAGGGGCTTCATCATGACTCAGATGACTTTCATCTTAGGTGATCTTTATTACAACTGGCTGGGCAAGATTCAACCTAATAAAATATGCTGCCTCCATTGCAAACCTCTCCCAAATGATTATGCATCCCATGTGATTCAACCATGCTTCCAACAATCACAGCCTCTATTATTGGATTCTTGTTAATTGTTCAGACAGAGTCAGAGTTGCTAGATAACTTGCAGATTGTTTTAGTGACCATACCACCATCTTGTGCATCTGGAAAATCGATGCAAAAATCTCCTCAAAACTGATCACTGCTTAATCAAACAGGCATCTCAAGATGGAGTATTATATGCAGATCTGCTGGCCATAAGGTAAGACTAATCCACCTGATCTTCTCTGGTGACAATGCCTGGGATTTATTTTTGCTAGGGAATTCCTTCAATTCTGCAATAAGCATGCTTCAATCAGAATGTACAAGGTCTAGGGATACCACTACCACTGGATCACAATGGAAATGTTGAACTACTCTCACACAAAAATGTTGTCTGGGACAAATTCCAGAAAACCAGATCTATCAGGGATGGTATATACTGATGATATGTGCAGTACGAATAAATATACAGTGGCATAAGCCACAGCTTACTACTATCACAAATATTGGGAGAATAACAACCATCTTCCAGCAAATTTTGGTCTAGCATTAGAAAACTATTTGAGATGGATTGTCAATAGCAAATAGACCAAAACAGGAACCGTGGGCTGACTCTGTGGCACCGAGCAATGGCGCATCCCTCTGGCATGCTTGTGACCTAGGTTTGCACCTTGAACCCAGTCGGCAGGAGTGGAGGCTGGAAGGGAGGGAGTCAGACCGTCCTTTGGACTCTTCCCTCCAGGAGTGGGTGGGTGGGGTGGGAAGTGTTGGCCCGTGACTGGTGGCACCTGGTGGTGGCTTGTGAAAGCACTCTTGGCACCATGTAGTACCACCATTGCCAATTGCTCCCATCATCAGGCTGCTGCTGTGGCCACCCAAAGTGGGAGGGAAGAGGCACCTGGCCACCAGGTGATGGCTGCCATGTCCCACCTGGTGGCCTCGTGGCCTCACTCAGCCACATCCGTAGATCCTCATGGCTCCTGCACCTGGTCAAAGTAGAGGAACAATTTCTCCTTTTCTGGCACTGAGGGAGGGTGCCCCCAAGGATTACCCTGGGTCTACCAGGATGTGGGACCAATTCAGAGGATGACCAGATGGCAATGGGGGACAGCTGGTGGGCAGGAGTGCGAATGATGAAGTGGTTAGAAGGTGTTGGGCAGGAGGTATGGGAAGGAGCTAAAAAAGAAAGGAACTACTCTAGAATCTTGTCTTCCTTTTCAGATATTGTTAACTGCTTCCATTTCACAAATCTCAGAAAAGCTGCCAAGCTCATGGGTTCCTCAGTCCCTCCCTGGATAGAGATTTATCAGGAATCTCACAGCCTGGTATATCAAGCCTACTGCCCTTCATTGTCAGGCATGTCATATCTGATGAAGCCATAAAGTGCTTACTGGCCTGTGTCAAGCAAAAGTGCCAGTGCAAATTTCCTAGATCCAAACATTCTTCATCTCATGTTACATCACATCTGCATCCCTGTTACCACACTGTTAAACCTATCCCTTACTTCAGGTGAGATACCACTTGTAAGGAAGTATACAAGAGTTGTTCTTTTCTATAAAGGTGAGGAAGTATGACCTAAACCAATACAGGCATATATCCATCCTCCTGCTCCCCAGTGTTGTAGCAAAAGAGGCAAGTATCAACAAGCCATGTGGGGCTACATTAATTAAACAAAATCAAGGAGGCAAGCAATAAGAGCACCACACAAAAAAAATCAGTCAAGAAGCAAAAAAGCAGACTTGCCGATTTGTGTTTAGTTATACAGATGTGCACTAAACAACAGTTAGTCTCACTATGAGCTAGCCAGCAAAACCATGCTGGGCATGAACTGATGATGTCATGAAAAGTGTCTTAGCATTTCACCTGGACATGCCAGGTTTCATTAAGAGACAAGACAGTGACTAACCTAAGCACACTTTTAAATTGAGCCTTTGAAGTGATAGGTGCAAATAACATACATTGGAATTAAAACAGTTAAAAACATCTTGGATAATCATATTCATATCCAGGGGATCTATGACAGTCAGTTGACAATTCCGTTGTCGACCTACATTACAACAACTCTTTTATATCGACCACATTTGCGGGTCAACATAAAGGAGTCACTTCAGACTGTGTTTTCTTCAGGAACTTTGCCCCCAAACTCCCCCACTACTGAGTTGGGTTGCTTTGGGGAGAGGTGTGCAATACCCCAGAAAGCAGTGCCAGGGTCCTGTACCGACACTACAGTAACCTGGAGCTGTTGCCGCTGTAGTGTCGGTCGCAGTACAGTTGTCGCTGAAGTGAGAGCATGTCATATCCAGGCACCAAAGCTTCTAAAAGAGTGTTGTTAAATTTGTAGGCAACCAGCTAATCCTCCTGATTAATTTGGACTTTATATAAACTCAAAGTATTGTACCCAAAGTTAAAAATAACAAATGTACTTTTAATATATGAAAGTGATAAGCCAGAACTGTCTTATCTTATTATAAAAGCATCATCATGGCTAATATTATGTAATGCTAGCCACAATATACTTGTAAGTACTTGGCCAAAGCATTATGCAGGTTTAACTAACCACACATTGTACCATTTCATTAAGGAATAGGCAAAAAATAGAAAAGAAAAAGGGAAAGAGCAATTGGGGGTGGGGCTGTAAAATAGTTGGTCCCTCTAAGTAACTCAGGCACACTGAAGTAATATAAAAACATTTTGTAATAAAATGCCAGCAGACCAGGGTTCAATTCTCAAAGGGCACAGATCGGTGAAAGCTGCAGCAAACAGCAGCTTGCGCCAAAGCCAGTGAACCACTTTGCACCAGATTCTGGTAGAGGAGGGGTCCCAGTGCCTAAGTCTCACACTTACCACAACCTCTCCCATGTGAAAAAACAAGGAGCATGGGAGGGGTTTACCAAAGGCTCCCTGCAGCAAAGGCTAGCTGTCCCCCATCCCCGATTCCCTGATACAATAAATTCATTCTCATCCCTGGTGGTCCAGTGGCTCCCCTCCCTGATCCCGATGTTCCCATAATAATAATGAATAAAACACCTTCCCTGGTGCTGTAGTGGAACCCTCCCCAATCACCCGATGTCACCATACTAATACATAGATACATAGATAGTGTCGGGCAGATAGGGCCTATGGCTCCCCAGTCTGCCCATTTGAGCTTGTAAGTTCAGTTTGTTTTCCTAGAGTCTGCTGCCCCTTACCCCGACTCCAGAATTCCTTTATGTCTATCCCATGCATTCTTAAATCCCGTGATTGTTTCAGCCCCACCACTTCCTCAGGCAGGGTGTTCCACTTGTCCACCACCCGTTCTGTGAAGAAATTTTTCTCATGTTTCCTCTGAATAGTCCTCCTCCAACTTCATCCCATGCCTCTAGTCCTGGAACATCTTTTCGCTTAAAATAGTGTTTTCCTGCACCCTGTTCCTCCCTGTAAGATACTTGTATGTCTCTATCATATCCCTCTCTCCTCCTCTCCTCCAAAGGGTACATGTTCAGTTCCTTCAACCTGTCTTCATAGGACTTGTGATGCAATCCATGCACCATCTTTGTTGCCCTCCTCTGAACCTTCTCTACCCTATGTCCTTACGTAGGTATGGTCTCAGAACTGTACACTGTGCTCGGTGGGGCCTCACTAGTGTCTTGTATAGCGGAATTATGACCTCCTTTTCCTGCTGGTGATACCCCTGCCTATACATCCCAGCATCCTATTTGCTTTACCTGCTGCCTTGTACACTGTTTCCCCTACCTTGAGGTCATCAGAGATGATAACCCAAGATCCCTTTCCTGCTTGGTGCATGCTATATCCTCACCCCCAACTGATATATTGTGCCAGGGGTTTTGTGCCCCATATGCATTATCTTGCACTTCTTTGCATTGAATTTCAACTGCCAAACCCTGACCATTCTTCAAGTTTCTGCAGGTAGCTTCTCATTCTGTCTGCACCCTCTGGTGTGTCTACTCTGTTACAGAGCTTTGTGTCATCATCATGAACAGTGAAATTCTGCCTTCTAGATCCTGCCATGTCACTGATGAAGATGTTGAATAGAACCGGTCCCAGCACTGATCCCTGTGGTACCCCACTGGTCAATCTTCCCTCTGTGGAGTGACAGCCATTTAACACCACCCTCTGTATCCCAAGTACCCAGCCAGTTACCTACCCACCACACTACTGTCCTGCCCACACCCATATTCCCCAGTTTGTGTAATAGTCTTCTATGTGGCACAGTGTCAAAGGCCTTGCTGAAGTCCAGATAGGCCATGTCCACTGCCCTCCCTGATCCACCTCCTAGTCACCCAGTCAAAAATTCAATGAGGTTGGTCTGACATGACCCTCCCCTGGTGAAACCATGCTGCCTTGGGTCCTGTAGTCCATTGACAACCAGATGTTCCACCAATCTCTCCTCAGTAGTGCTTCCATGATCTTCCCCACTACCGAGGTGAGGCTGACTGGTCTGTAGTTCCCTGCTTCCTCTTTGTTCCCACTTTTGTATAAGGGGACTACATGGCTGTCCTCCAGTCTTTGGGTACCTCCCTGTTTCCAGTGATCAGCTAAACAGGATAGCCAGAGGTTCAGCCACCACCTCTCTTAGTTCTTTAAGGACCCTGGGTGCACCTCATCTGGCCCCATTGCTTTATCAACTCTTACTACTTCCAGTTCCTTCAGGACCCTTTCTCATGTAAAGGGACTTGTGTCCATTCTGCACCATTCTCACCCTTGTACTCCTTCAGACCCATTACCCTCCTCTTCCTCAATAAGACTGAGCAGAAATATCTGTTCAATATGTCAGCTTTACTGTTGTCATCCTCCACGTGCCCCATCCTCCCCTTCAGTCTCACTATCCTCCTTTGTCTTTCTTTTTTCACTTATGTACCTGTAAAGGTTTTGTCCCTCTACCCACTGATTTTGCAATGTGTTCTTCTGTCTGAGCTTTGGCTTCCTGACAGACCTCCTGCCTCCCTTTGCTTTTCCTGGTACTTCTCCCTATCCCTTCTGCCTGTGTCTTTTTGTATTGCCTGAATGCAATCTTTTGGCTTTCACTTTCTTTGCTACCTCTTTGGAAAACCATAATGGTCTCCTCTTCCTTTTCCTCTTGCTAACCTGCTTAATACATATTTCTTATTCTTGTAATCCCCATTTTAAATACTTGCCATGTTCCTCAACCCCTGATTCCTGTCCCATTCCTTAATGCCTCTTTCAAGTATCTCCCCATTTTCCCAAAGTCTGCCCCCTAAAATCCAGGATCGTGTTTTTGTGTGGTTTGGTTCTGCTCTTTCTGTGATTTCAAACCACAATGACTGGTGGTCACTGTTTCCCAGGTGCTCCCCACTGTTACCCCCATCACACTGTCCCTGTTTGTGAGCACAAGGTCCAGTATTGCATTCTGCCGAGTTGGTTCCATGACCAGTTGCTTGGGAAGTCACCCTGAAGAGAGTCCAGGATAAATCTGCTCCTAGTTGATGCTGCTGCTGGGATGCTCCAGTCCACGTCTGGAATATTAAAGTTTCCAACCAGTACTACCTCACCCTTGTCTGCCATCCTTTGGATGGCTAGCATCAACTCTATCTGTTTCTTCCTCCTGGGCTGGTGGTCTATAGACCACACCTGTGGATGGCTGTCCCATTTTCCTTTCCAGCTTAACCCACAGTATCTCTCCCCCATTTTGTTCCTCCTGGATCTCTGTGGCCCTTATGTCATTTTCACATAGGCGCCACTCCTCCTCCCTTCCTGCCTGCTCTGTCTCTCTTCTAATATGTTGCAGCCCGGTATGGCCATCTCCCAGTCATGGTTATCATTACACCAGGTTTCAGTGATGGCCACAATGTCCAGGTCTGACTGCACCATGACAGCCTCCAGATCTTCCATCTTGTTGCTAAGGCTCCTGGCATTTTCACACATGGCTTTCCATGATTTGACCTCCCTAGACTGTTTCACTGTTCTCTCCAGCCCCTTCCTTGGTTGTCATTTATCCCTGGTTCTCCTTGCTGTTGCCCTTCTGCTGAATTTTGCCCTTTCCGCTTATCCACCTCTTGGGCACTAATCTCCATCTTTGCACACTGCTTTGCAGAGATAGCCACTCCTCTGGTTCACTGGTTCCACTGCTAGCTGTGGGGGTGAAGCAATAGGTACCCTCCTTGCTGGCCTGCCACCTCTCTAGTTTAAATGCTTGTCAATGTAGCATTTAGACTTATCATTGAGTGCTTGGATTCCCTCCTGATGGATGGAGTCAGGCTTGAACAAACCTCCATCCCTACAGGTGGGTCCCCAGTCACCAATGAATCAAACCCTTCCTCACAGCACCAGTTCTTCAACCATGAGTTAAAGTTCCTGGTACATGCACTCCTATGCTCTCCCTTGCCCTCACAGGTAGTACTTCTGAGAAAGTGACAGAGTTGCTACTTGCTTGAGACCCCTCCCCAGTTTCCTAAACTCTTCCTGAACTTCCTTTGGCTCCCCATTTGCCAGGTCATTGGTACCTGGGTGGACAATGACATCCAGCTCACCCTCCCGTCTTGCCTTCCCAGTGATCCCCAGGATCTTCCTTCCATCCCTCCATGCCATGGCACCTGGTAGGCACCTCACCTCCCTGTCCTCCCCTCCTGTGTTCCTAGCTGGATCCTCTCTTATGATGGAGTCCCACCAGGATTTGCTTCCTCCTCCTCTGGGGTCCACTGCTTTCCCCGCTGAGGTCACCTCCTTGGCTAACCTCCACATCCCTTTCCTTCCACTTCTCTGGGTACCTCTATTTGGTTGTCCTCGTTTGCCAGTGTGGCATATGTGTTCTTGAGTGGAATAGGATCTGGGTTGTGCCTCTGCCTGACTGCTCTAACCCTCCCTGAGCCCACTGTCATCCAAGTGCTCCTCATTCTTGGCGTCCTTTGAGGTAGTTGCATTGGACTGGGTGGTCCCTGGATAGGGTGGCGGTACTCCTGACCCAGTTTACTCTCCCGCTCTGAGTCTGGCTACCTCATCCTGAGTCCAGAGAGATGCATGCAGATAGGGCAGCACCTCAGTGTCCAGAAGGTCTGCCTGAATATGGCTGCCCCACAGCCACTGCATTGCACCACTCCCCACATTATACTGAAATTCCACTACTTGTCTGCTACTGAAGCTAACCTAGTTCCCTTTTATTAATTTACTGTCCTAAAATCCTGCCACTGATCCTCAGATAATTTTCTTTAAAAAAAAAAAAACCAAGAAACCAATAAATAAATAAGTCAAACACTTGTTGTGCTGAGGGTGGGCTTCTTCCCCTTATGCCCCTCCTACTTCACACCCTTACTATACCCTGTGTTTAGCTCCTGTCAATCAGATTTAACAGGGTATATAATTAAGAGTTGGGGAAGAGGAGGAATTTGTAACAATTAAAGACAGCACAGAATTACACCACCACTATGTTTTCAATTTTCAACAGCCCAAAACAATTATAAGTAAAGACAACAAAGAAAGTATAGTGTCACTAAAAGCCCACAATCTAAGTTTAAAAGAAAATAGCAATTACCAGTTACTCTAAAGCACTGAATTGAATATGTTTCCTTCCTTCCCCTTCTGGCTTCTTCTGAGAAATTAAAACTCTACTTGCTACTTCAACTCTGACTAAGCCCACCTCAGTTATCCACGTAGCTGAGGTCAGAGGTCAGACAATTAACACCTTCACCCAACTACAGGGCAGTCAGACAAGCCAAGATAAAATTTGCAGCAATTAAAGACAGCACAGAATTACACCACCACTATGTTTTAAATTGTCAACTGCCCAAAACAATTATAAGTAAAGACAACAAAGAAAGTATAGTGTCACTAAAAGCCCACAATCTAAGTTTAAAAGAAAATAGCAATTACCAGTTACTCTAAAGCACTGAATTGAATATGTTTCCTTCCTTCCCTCTGGCTTCTTCTGATAATAATAATGAATGAAAGCCCCCTTCCTGGTGGTCAAGTGCCCACCATCCCTGATGTCCCTGTAATAATAATGAATGAAACCCCTTCCCTGGTGGTCTGGTGGACTCCACCCCCACCCTGGCAGGTAGTGCCCACCACACTGTTCCCTCCATCCCAAAACAGAGCTGGCAGCTGGCAGACCTCCTCTCACCTCCACGGCTGGCCACTGACTGAACTGTCCCTCCAATTTTCAACATTTGCAGCCTTCATTTCATAATCATTGTCACTTCACACTCATTCTCATTCTGTCAGTTCTTAAACTGGTACAAGATTCTGGTTTCAACATCATCTGCCAGAGGTGTGATTCCATGAAGCTGAAGTGAACGCAGCCACACTGGAGCTGTTCCATCCATGACAGTGTCCTGTAGCTAGCTCTCAGCAGCCTAGTGTTTGTTCTGCTTCTCCTGCCACCAGATGTAAATGCTTCCCCACAAACTTGATGCACAAAATAGGTGATTCAACACCTTTTATGGACCAGCAGAGATTTACAAAAAACTTTAAGCTTTTAACTCACACAGAGTCCTTCTTTAGAAGAAAAAACCTTGTGACTTGTGAGAGAATACTTGCTCCCCGTTCTTCCAAGATTCATAAAAGGCTCAAATTCCTCCTCCCAGTGTTCATCCCTCTGAAGTGCAATACAAGTGGCATACTGGCACTCAGGCTTCTCCATTCCTACTGTCTTTCATCTTTAGATTCCAAGAAAGAAGGTCTTCAGGGATCCGATGGACTTCTTCAGACACTTATCAATCTGCAAAATCTTCATATCCATACTTCATGAAGCATCTACTATGCCTTCTGATTCAATATCATCAGATCGAAGAAGATCCTCAGAGTTTCCCTAGAACTTCTTCAGACATGCATCAGTCTTGCAAATGACCTCCATATCCATACATCATGAAACCTCTACCATTCCTTCTGGTTCTAGATTATCAGATACAAGAAGGTCCTTAGGGTCCACTAGGACTTCTTCAGACAAGCCAAGTCCTTGAAATCCATTTCATGTAATTGACTGCTTGTCCCATGCCTTCTGTCAGAATGAAAACCTTGGTATGCTACCTCCAGCTCTGAGCTTGGAGCAGCTGTATGCTTACATAGCAGCTGCTTATTTTAGCCACAAGAGATCATGCTCTTAGCTAGCTTATGTTCAGTAGTTCCTGCTTTATCTGCAATTTGTGAATATATGTTCAACTAGTGACATTTGTAACAGAGCTATAATAGCATCACTCCCATCGAAGCTCCCTTCCTCTCACCCTACTCCAGCATCCAGTCGCACAATTCCTGCAGTTTTTCCAGCCACCAGCCTCCATGTTCTACATATGCTTGCCATCCATAGCACTCCATTTATGTCAAACTGCAAACTCGATAAATCCATGTACTACAATGTTCAGAAAGCACTTCAACCTGTGGTCATCTGTTCAGTCACTGATTCTGGTCACTCCCATAGGGGAATCTTAAACAGAAAGGAAACACTTGCTATCCATCCTCATCATGTCATGATATGATCGAAAACAGAATAGTACCTTGCCGACATTTTCCTTCTACTTTACAATTACCAAATAATGAAAACACTATATACTACATGCCTTGCTCCCTCATTCTAGTCCCATCATAATGCATTTTCTTCTCATATTAAGAGTAGATGTGAGGATCTAGACCTTATTCCTAACTTTTCATCAACCAAAGCATTGTTTGGAAGGGTTGTCATTCTATGATTGTCAGCGGTCTTCATCTGCAGCTGCAGTTGCATAGCTCCTGTTCATAAAATCTAATTGGGCCATCCTTGATGAGCGTGCAGTTCGGCGTCACTGCACTGGGCTGCATGCATTCTCTAGACCATTATGCAGCTCCCTTGCTATTTTATTTACTCCTATTAGAAGCTGTACAATATACCATTTAATCTACAAGTGTTATACCAGATAGAGCAACTACTGCAAGGTTGACCTGCTTATTGTTCTACTTAATATTTCCTTCCACCTGCTCTTTGATTCATGAAGCAGAAAGCAATCTGATTAACAATTACATAATGGTGAAGGCTGCCCTAGATTGGCCTCTGTTTTCTATGTGTTCTGGCATGCTGCCATGCTTATGTCATTGTTCAAAGTTTCCCATCCTATACAGGGACAATCTCTCCATGTCACTCTCCTGCCTGCTGAATTGAAAGTTTTATGTTCAACAAGGATCACATCTAATCCTAGCTCTGGGAAATTACTAACACACCTTCAACTTCTGGATATACCCTTGGAATATCTTGAATGCCTCTGCTCCATGGCCTCATTGTACAGTATATCCACCTAGAAACCTCAACATTATCTCTGTCCTTCAAATTCCCCACAGGAAACCACTACATTATGTGGGACATCCAGTCAGCAATCACCCCAGTCTTTCCAAACAATCAATGGTATCCTTGATATGGGCGAGTCAATATGGTGACTCAATATGAGCAACTCAATTTGACTGCCTGTGATATGAAAATGTGAAATCTTAGCTAGGCTGGTTAGAGCAAGGGTTAGAGGATAAGAACGGCTACTGTAGAATAGTGAACAGTAGAGGGAGCTATAGGGAAGGAGTATATGACAGGTAGTTTGGCCAGACAGTTCCCAGCTGGCCTTTTGGTTTTGTGGTTATAGTTAATTCCTTCAGTATAGGAGGACCCTGGCTCAGAGCTGGCTAGGGGTGTGGGTATCATTTATTTTATTGTGTTTGTTGGATACTTAATTTTTTTGCATTCACCAATAATCTGATTATGTGGTGCATGTCCTCCATCCCAGATTGCCCCAAATAGTCCCCTCATGAATTTTCCCTGTACACAAATGGCGGGCTCCCCAGGAGTTGATTACAATATGATTGTGGGGTGCAGGGGATGTAGCCTCTCATATAAAAATTACTTCATATCAGGTTTGGTTGGAATGGTGCAGATTGTTGTTTTTGATCCGCTGTAGTGCATACAAACATATGAATGTGGCAGCAGAAACAGACCACCCGGCCTATCTAAGTCTGCTCGGGTGTGCAGCTAGCACCCCTAGTTTGCAGCTGCCACACCCCCCTCTATTTTCATCCCACTGCCACCCCAGCAACCCCACCTCACTATCCCTGTTCCCTGTCCCATGTCCTTTTGAATCTGTTCACAGATTTACATGATACCACCATTATGGTGAGGCGTTTCATTTGCTACCACCTCTCTGTGAAATAGTGTCTCCTCATTTCCTTCCTAAATCTTCCCCCCTATTCTTAGCCCATGCCCCTGGTGACCCTCCCTCCTTAACTAAAGACCCCATTTGCCCCATCCTTATTGATTTCCCTCAGATGCTTGAATGTCTCTTTCATGTCACCCCTGTCCCTTCTGTCCTCCAGGGTGTATATATTCAGGTCTCTCAGCCAGCTGTCATAGTTTGTCCCTTCCATTCCACATGTCATCTTTGTTGCCCTCCTCTGCACCCCTCCAGTAGCCTGATATCACGCTTTAGGTATGGCCTCCAAACTGCACACAATACTCTAAGTGCAGCCTTACCAGCGACCTGTAGAGGCAAGATCACCTCTCTTTCCTGGATGAAAATCCCTCGCTATGAACCCCAGCATTTTGTTCACTTTTGCAGCTGCTCTCCTGCACTGGGCAGTGTTGTCCATGGTCCCTGTTATCATTACCCCTAGGTCCTTCTCTCCTCCTCGGTGATCCCCAGCTTAACCACTCCCAGCCAGTATTCTCTCCTTGGTTCTTCACCCCAAGTGCATAACCTTACACTTCTTTGCATTGAACCACAGCTGCCACCTCTCTAACCACTCCACTAGCTTGCTTAGGTCCCCTGCAGCTGCTTCCATCCCTCCTCTCCATTCACCACTGTTCTGATTTTGGTGTTGTCAGTGAACAGACTTATCTTGCTCACCAGCCCATATGCAATGTCTGATATGAAGAGCCCAAACAATACTGGCCCAACACAGAGCCCTGTGGCACCCCACTCGTTACCGGCCTTGGGTTGAGAGCTCCCGTCTCACCACCACCACCCATTGCAGCCTCCCACCAGCCAGCTTGTAATCCAGTTCATCATTTTGCCCTAACCCCACACCAGTTAGCTTCCCCAAGCTGCCCATGAGGCACAGAATCAAGGTCTTGCAGAAGTCCAAGTAAAGAACATCCACCGCATGACCTTATCCAGCTCACCAGTCACCCAGTCATAATATTGTATCAGGTTGGTTTGACATGACTTCCCTGAAACAAACCCCATGCTGCCTCACATCCTGGAGCTATTGTCCTCCAGGTACAACGCAATCTCTCCTTTAGTGTGTCTCCATGGTTTGCACACTGTGGAGGTGAGACTTACTGGGCAATAATTACCCGGTTCATCCCTTGGTCCGCTCTTGTGTAATGGTACTACATGTGCTATCACTCCAGTCAGGTGGACACATCCTGACTCCAGTGGAGGTGCTGTGCAGATCTGCCAGCAGCTCTGCCAACACCTCCGCCATCTCCCTCAGCACCCTGGGTGGATACCATCCGGCCCTGGTGCCTTGTCTACCTTCAGTGCCCTCAGTCCCTCTAGGACTCTACTTGCCTCAATTCTTCCATCTGTTGCCTCCTCTCCCTGTCCCCACCCTCCCAGCCCATGGTGGTAGCGGTCCCCCTTTTCTTCTGTGAACACTGAGCAAAAGTATTCATTCAGTGCTTCTGCCTGCTCCTCCCTTTTCCATCCATTCTCCACCCTTTTTATCCTCACTATTGTCTCTTTGCACTTCCTTCTCTCCTGATGTACCTGAAAAAGTCTTTCTTGCCCCCCATTAATTCTCTGCGCTAATCTCAGCTCCCATTGGGCCTTGGCTTCTCTCACTTTTCTGGTCACCTCCCTGGACCATTTGCATACTCCTCCCTGTCCACTTCCTTCCCTGTCCTGCTATACCTCTGGTGTGCCTCTCATTTGCTCTCACCACCTCCACTACCTCACTGTTCAACCAGCATGGTTTTCTTGCTCTGCCTCTTACTCTGTGTCTTGGTGCAGGCTTGTTACCTCTGTAATCCCTCATTTAATAATATCCATTTCTGCTCTGCATCCATCTCCTGCCTTATGCCCCTAGTTTCCTTTCAGTACTTCCTGCATCCTCCCAAAGTCTGTCCCTGAAGTTTACTACCTGATAACTGATTTATCTGACTCCCCATACATAGTGATATTAAACCACACTGTTTGGTGATCACTGTCAGCTAGTGGGAACTCAGCTTTTTCCTAACTGCCTCCCCATTCAACAACACCAGATCTAAAGTGTTCTTTAGCCTAGTAGGTACACTAACTAACTGTGTCAGGAGACCCTGCTGGATTGCATCCAAGCACTTGTTCCTAGCACTGGAGGTGGCTGTAATGCTCCAGTCAACCCGGGCAAGTTGAGATACCCCACGATGACCACCTTCCCGTTTCTACATACCTTTCTGATTTGTCCTGCTAATTCCTGTCAAGCTCCTCAGACTGGGATGGTGACCTGTATACTACCCCAAACCTCAGTTTCCTACCCCTTGAGTCTAGAAGCTAGCCAGATTGCTTCTGTTCTCCTTTCTTTCCCTTAGTCCTGTGCATTTGATCCCATTCCTTACATAGATTGCCATCTCACTGCCCTTCCTTCCTTCGGTCCTTCCTGTATACTTTGCATGTTGAGATTGGCAGATCCCAGTCCCGTGCTCTGTTAGCCCACGTTTCTGTGACAGCTGCAATATCCACCTCCACACTGCTAAGAGTGCCTGCAGCTCAGCAGATTTGCTGCCTAAGCTTCTTGCATTCAGCGAGACTACCCTCCATCCTGCCCCTTCCCTTCATTGGCCTCCATTTCCTTCATTCTACTCCCTCCTTTTTGGCTGCCCCGAGTCCTTCCTTGCTAGCCTGGGGGTAGGCTGTGACTCCACTCAATCAGATCCCTTCCTACCTGCTGTCCACTTGCAACCCCCATCTAGTTTAAATCCACCTTTGTCACAATATACCTCCCAGTCTTTGCTTTAATACCTCATTCCTCCCCACTCAGGTGCAGCCTATCCCTTGCAAACAAATTGTTATTATCCCAGGTACTGCCCCAGCCACCCACAACCCCATATCCCTTAGTTTGACACCATTCTACCAACCATGTGTTCAACTCCCTAATCCTCTCCTTTCTCACTGTGCTTATGTAGGTGCTGGGAGCACTTCGGATAATGCCACAGACTCCTCAGTCTCTCGCACAACCTTCCCACTTCCTCAGTCCTCTCCTTTGTTACCTCCACCATTTCCCCACTAGGTCATTTGTCCCACATGTACCACAATGTGTGGTTTCCACCTACCCTCCTTATGCACCTTAGGATTGCCTGTCCTGCCTTGCCTGCCTTTAATCCTGGTATGGACTCCACTCATATCTGACTGTGCCTCTCCCCTTGCTACCCCATCTGATCCCTTGAGTATGGAGTCCCCAACACTAGTATACCTCCCTCCTCTGTCTTTGTGCCCGTCGCCTCCTCCCACCCAGGTTCTCATTTCTGGTGCCACTCAAGATGGTGCTTTTACAGTGTGTCCCAGTGCGACTCACCATTGTTTAAATTGACCATTTGCAGTCACCAATATTGCAGTCAGTATTGTCTCCTCACCCATATCACATGGAACCCAATCAACCAACAGTGGACATTTTATTGTGCAGGCCTTTGTTCTTCCATCATGTGGCTACAGATGACTGACTTACTGTCATCTCTATAACATAACTGTCCTGAAATGCCTTCTGTTCCTGTCTCTTGGAAGAAACAGCAGATCTCTCATCTGATGTCAATTCCTGGACCTGTGTTGCATATATCCCTCAGCAAGACTTAATCATGACTTCTCTTACTGGAGTCTCTAAACTCATTATGACATAACATTCAGTCATCAGCAGATAAAGCTTCATGACCATATTAGTGCAGGCTTCTATGCAAATCCTATCACCGCATCATAGACATTTTCCTCATTTCATGCCATCCAGTCAATTCTTAGAATTCCTCCTGTCATTCATGGACTTGCATTCAAAACCTTTCTTGAAACAGCTGATGATCTCATGTGGTCCACCTTAGCACATGCTATTACATAACTACCGTCACTGATTTAAAGAAGTCTTCTCACATCATGCCATCTTATCAATCCAGAAGACATTTTCCCAAGCATTTACAGTAGGTACTGCATTCACAACTTGCTGCCATCAAAACTCAAATTATCAATGGACTTCTGCTAAGGATGGCAGCCTAGATGATCTGCTCTGCAGTGTGCCTCTATTAAAGCCTCTTTATTTAGCCTTGTTAGACTTAGCTATTAACATTTTGGCTGTGAGGTTATTTATCTCGTCTTATGGGCAAAATGAAGAAAGTTGAAAATCTCACCCCAAAGGATGACCTTTGATAAATCCAGCTACTGTGCCATGGGAGAATATTCTCAGAGCTGTTATGGTAGAGAAGGGATTGATCTACATCGTTGAATCCTACTATAACAATGGTCTTGCAGGAGCTCAAAGATTTCTGATTGAAAACCTGCACATATATTCAGAACTTAAAGGCTCAATACAGGCTTTGGAATTTAAAGTTGATGAGCTGACTAAACAGGCTACTTATTCTGACTCTAAGCTGGACTGGGCAGAAAGAGTGTTAACTTGGGTGCTGCAAGACTGCCAGCAATTAATGGAGAAATGTGATGATTTAAAATTCAATCAATGCATTACAACCTGTGCCTCTATGGGATACCAGGAAGAGATTAGGGGCTGGTGACTTGATTCTTTATTTACAAAATCTGCTGTCCTCACTTTTAAACATTGCTGACCTCTCTCCTCTCCTATAGAGAGAGAGAGAGTGCACTGAGCTGTTGGCCCCAAGCTAGCTTTTCTAACTCAACATCCTAGGTTGATAGTGATCCGCTTTTACAATTTTGCGGTGAAGCAGGAATTGTTATCTTAGGCTTAGCGTAGTGGCCCATATATTACAAAAGCCACAGAGTTTTTTTTGATGATGATTATTCTCCAGCGATACAGTCTAGAACCGAACCTATGCTCCTATTCTAAAAGTTCTTAGGGCATATAAATAAAAATTTCTATGCCCTATCCTGTATGCTTGAAGGTTCACTTTCCAGATGGCATGAAACTATTCGAGAAGCCCGATGAAGCACAACAAGAATTAATGATCCTTAACTTAGCAGTTTCAGATGACCCTGTGGAAAATACTGAAGTCCAAGATAAGCAGGCCCACCATAAGGACACTTGGACTAAAGTATCTCCTGTCAGTAAAAACGTCAGTCTGAAGATGCCCTGCAGGAGACTAAAAGCCTTACTTCAGATGTATAGAAGAGAGGAACAGTTTGATCAAGCTATTTACTCGGTGTAGGACCTTAACATTTTTTATCTGGCATCCGCTTATAGACTGTGGGTATAGTATAATATGAAGTGATGCCTCTGCCATCTGATTTACTCTACCTCGCTTAATGGATCATAGAATTTGGACCTTATTAATTGGTTTACCATCCTTTTCCAACTGCAAAATGTTTCTTTTTTTTGTGGTACATTTAATTAGATTGTAAATCTTACTGGACATGGACAAATGGGATATTTTTTGTCTTTGTCCTATGGAACAGCTATTTTATTTTACTTTTAGTACCTCTTTTCTTTTTCTTTATATATGATGGGACAGGAAACTAACCTGGGGGCTGATACTTGAATTGTTAGTGTTGCAGTTTTCTCTTTTTTATTTTTGTATAGAGTGAGCTGCAATACCAGAAGGTTCAGTATTTTGTAGCTGAATATATTTTATGTTTCAATTGATTTTTTCTTAATGGGCATTTACCTTTCTCCCACCCTTAGGTATTTTGGACTTAACTGGGCTTCATTTTTATTTGTACGTATGGCACAGATCTGACAAAGCATATTTTCAAGGGTTCTTGGTTGGTTTATGGCAGAAAAGTACAGGGAATCAGGTTGGAATGCATCTTTATTTATTTCTTTTTGTTTACTGGTGAAATATATGAGCCAAAGCCCTTTTTCATATAGACCCGAGACTGTAAACAGTCATAAGATGTTATACAAAAAGATAGCTTTTACATTCACTTAATACAAAAAATACAAATGTATAGCATATTAGACAAACAGTATAATACAATTATTTAAAATAGCAGCGACATTGCAAACTACTCAACAAATCATGCTTCAATTTCTTTTTGAATAAATTATGACTACTCAAAGTTCTAAGTTCATTAGGAAGATCATTCCAATATCTTGGTGCTTGGATTGAAAAGCTTGAGCACCCATTTTAGTTTTAGTGACTTTCAGATTTAAGCAAGTAGAAGAATTTGATCTCAGGTTTCTCTGAGCTTCCCTTATAGATATCAGAGAGTACAAAGGGAGAGACTATTATGTCTCATTACATTATCTGCTATACAACAGAGAGAGTAAATGGAACTTAAATTTGGTGGTAAAACCCTGAAACTTGATATAAAATACAATGATGAGTACTATAAGGCAATCTATAAACAAATCTACAAATACTATGAAATGTCATTAAGTTATTTAACACGTTTAGATATATTTGTAAACAAAATGAATTATAATTCAGTTTTGAAAGTAGTATACTTTGGGCTATATGTTTCTAGCTTGTAAAGTTAACACATTCTGTAACCTAAATAAGACTCATGGCCAGATATTCAAAGCTTTGCGCTGGGCAAAACTGTTTGCATAGGTTTAAGCGGGGATTAGGGCGGGTCTGCTATATTCAAAAGGCCAAATAGGCGGGCAAACTCGCATTAGCACCGGGCAAAATTATAATGTATGGCAAGCAAACTGACATGAATACAGGCGCACGTTATATTCAGCGGTTAGCGCTCGCGGTTAAGTGGGTTTAGCGTGATCGCAGTATGACACTTAGCGTGGTGCACATTACAGCTTCAAGAAAAGCTTGTCTTAATCCTGGGCAAGCAGCCTTGCATGACACTGTGGTTTTTAGCAGTGTTTGCACGGGTTTAGCGTGGGTTTAGAGCGACTCCTAACAAATAAATATGACACATAGATAAAGCCAAACATAGAGGAAGCATGTTGCTAACTGATGGCATCACAATGATGCCATCATCTGCCACCAGTCCCAGCCATGCCAGGCAATAAGTGGTGACCCTGCCACAGTGGACAGCACGGCAGTGTGGCCATACAGCACACACTCATGGGACCGCATTGCTGTGGACACCAACAGTTTCCAGCACACACATGCAGCACTGTGGGCATGGAGGATGTTGAGGGAGCATGTATGGGTGGCGAGACTGTGCTACAGACCAGGTGTGGCCACAAGGCTGGGACACATCATGCAGTGTACATAGGCCAGTATTGGAATACCCCAACACCAGTGTGCCTTTGGATGATATATCCCCCGGCCACATACCTCACAGCTGTACAACTGCCATAGCACACAAAGCCAGAATGTACATGTCACTGTGAGCATCCATGCCACAGGTGCAGCATCTGTGGGTCACACAACAGCGTAACAGTAATGTCCAGTGTCAGTAAACATCCGCAGGTTGGGCCTCTCACTGTGTATAGTGCAGTCATCATCACTGCCCTACACACCATAGGCATTGCTGTGTCCACACACTACTGGCCCCTTGCTACTGTAGTTGCTGCTGTGCACTGTAGCATGCCCTACAGTGTGACAGTTGCATGCAGCACCACCACCACCTGTGCCTATGCTGTCCTGTCCCTGGGGTACAATATGCTATGCTATGCTGTACTGTTTACATGTAGCCTGCAGCTATCATCGTCACGCTGGCAGACTGACCTACAGGTGGAGCTGCGGTTGGACTCTGGTCAGCCCTGTACTTCCAGACTGACCTACAGGTGGCTTTGTGGGACCTTGCAGTAACGCTGGGCAAACTGCATGCAAATCAGGGTATAATGAGATGCTAATCCGGTTGTTTGCCCAGAGACTACCTAAGTAAGCCATTTGCATGGCACTTTGAATATGGCACATTTTAGCTCCAGGCAAACGTGTTTGCTCCGGCTAACTGCTTAGTTCGCCGCTACGCGCGCTAATGTGTTAGTGCAGCGCTTAACGGCACGGGAATATTATACAGTTTTGATCACTGTTCTTCACATCTGCTGCTTCCCGCAGCTGTACTGAGTCCATGCATTTGCTGGCACACACATTGGCCAATGTTCGTCTGTACCTGCCCTCACATTGCTGCGTACTGTGTTGTTGTTGTTGTGGTTTGCACTTCCTGGTTGCTTTATTCAGTGCTGTCTTATTCCAGGGCAATGTTTTCCTGCACTCCCAGCCCAGTTTGTATGGCCTCATTACCATGCTATATTCGGAAGCTGTTTGCTCTGGGCTATTCCGCTTGAATATAGCTTGCTCTGTGCCTGCCAAGTTTGCCCACCGGCAGTGTTAATTTGCCCCGGGCAAAGTTTTGAATATCTGGCCCATATTTTCTGATTTACTGATTTTGTTAAAGTCAGTATGTGATTTGAAAATGTTAAATTTGAGTCCAAATTCAGTCCCAGATATCTGAAACATTGCACCTGCTCCAGAACTATACTGCCATGTTTTTGACATGATTATCAGTGTCTTCATTTTGGATTCCATTTTATTAGTTGTTAATAATATTTTTTATGTTTTATCTACTCTTATGTTATGAAGTTTACATTCTGAGAGATATGGAAGGTTAACAGGCAGTTTCCTTTTGGTAGGAGTCTGGCTATTTTACTTCCCAGTGGTTTCTCTTTGGCCCTTTACAAGTTGTGTTTTCTTAGGCATCAGCTCTGGGCTGGTTACTTTTGTTCTTGATTTGGACATGCTTAATTTGCCAGTACCTTGGCTTTTATATATATATATATATATATATATATATATATATATATATATATATATATATATATACAGATTAATAGAGACTTTAAATTACTTGTGGGGCTATATTTTTTAGTAGTGAATAACTGTCACTATATACAGTATCTATATACTGTATATATAGGTAGATTACAACAGTGAATAGGCATATAGGTGGTATATTTCCTCTAGGAGTGTTTCTCACTGTCTATTTCTCTTATGGTGGCTGTATAGTCAAAAATTTAGATGGTTGTTAGATGATTTATAGTTATTTTCTTTCATTTTGTGTGGCTTCATAGTTTTTCTGATCTATATTTTGTTCAAACTACGGGTAAGAGATTTTACTGGGGTGTTTGTCTCCTTTTTATGATCTGGCTGTTTTATTTAGTTGGTTCCTTTTGGAACCTGGGGATGAGTTAGAACTATCTTGTTCTCCCTAGTGGCACCTTTAAGATTCATAGCACCACCTCGAGCCTTTCTGAATCTACAGCTCTTACCTTGGAAGTGTTAATTTTGTTATTTGGTTCATATTCTTAGCTTCTGTGTTCTTGTCAATCTTAAACTGGCGGTTGGCAGAATTTGTTTCTTATTAGGTCCATCCTCAGGTTTCAGAACTATATCTGCCAGGAATATTTTGGAACACAATAACTGGCAATGCTATTTTTATTGTTTGTTTGATTTTTTACACGGCTTGAAGTGAAACAATATTTTTTTACTTTTTCCTCTATTTGTTTTATCTTAATGTTGTTGTATTTGCCATTGCAGATAATTTGGTATCTTAGCAAGTTGCAGTGTAATTTGGTATGGTAGCAGTCATATGGGTGGGTATTATTGAGCATCTCAATATGGGGTGACTCAATAATACCACTCCCATGTAGAGCGAATGGGAAAAAGTGTTCTGAATATAGATAGCGTGAGTGTAGCACTGAGGGATATGTGCTACACTCACGAGACAGAGGATAAGAGAAAGTATTTGGCCAAACCTTGCCGAGCTGGCTGTGTGGTGTAGTGGTTTGAGCCACTGCTCCTGAGCCTGTGGTGCCTGGTGCAGGCAATTGTTTTGATTCAGGGGAGTTTCTATTTTTCTAAGTCCGCTCCCCTAGAGTTGAGAATTCTATTTTTGGGGTGTGGGGGCTTGCCCCTGCAAAGTTGGTGTGGGGGGCATAGTCCCATACATAAAAAGGACTACTGTGTATCTTAAGAGGACTGTCACTGTTTGATGTGATCTGTTTAACGGCAAGTTGTCCTTTGACATGGGCAGTTATTTTGGTGCTTTAATGAGTGGTGTGATAAGGGACTCGCCCTCATCACATAAAACCATTTGTATTAATATTCCAATTTTATGCAGGGTTGACAATGATAGATTTTCCTTCAAAGTTTTCGAATGCTTTATTCATTCAGACTTTACAACTGAGTATAGCCTTTTTATATGGATTTGAAAACCTGAGTAGTATTAATCATCTATGGCTGGAATGCTTTTTCCTTAAGTTGCATGGGAATATTTTCAATGGTTTTCTTATTGTAGCTTTGTGGCTACTTGGGGTTGGGGTCCTTGTGGCTCTACTTTTTGTATCAAAACTTATTGGTGCCTTGCAGTTGTAGGGATGAGTTGGTAAATAAGAATAAGCAGTGCCTATTATGTTCTGTTTCCAATTATTTTATTGGAGGGACATCAGAGCAGGACTTTAGAGGCTAAAATGTGTTTGCCTCTGGTTATATTTCTATTGGAGCGCCTACTGTGCTGTTTGTTAGATTCAGAGACTCTTATACAGGGTTACAGTTATTCAGTATGCAATAGGACATGCACTGTTATAAATTGGGTTTTTTGCATTATTTTGGGAATATGGTACAGGATATGAAAATTATCTCTTATAACGTTAATGGGATAACAAACTCTGTGAAGTGCTTCCATTTACTACAATATTGTTGCCAGCAAAATGCTAATATAGTTTATTTTCAAGAAACGATTTTTGTCAAGGGGCATAGTAAATTTTAAAATTGGGTTATTTACAAATTTTTCAGCTTTGTATTTTCTGGTAGATGAAGGTGATGTTAATGGTTGGTCTGACCATCATGCCCTGAGGTTCAGTTCGTGGCCCCGAAAGAGGCCTGCCCCTAAGGAGATAGTACAGTTCTGTCCTTTGAGAGGAGTTACCTCAGAAGGCCTAATGACGGAGCTGGACTTCTCGGGTTTTCAATGGATAGCATGGATCCAGGGTCTTTAGTGCTGGCCTATAATAGGGCAGTTGTGAGACCCTGGATGTCATTCTCCTTTTCCGTGTTCCTGTACTCTTCACCCCGAGTCCCGTGGTTTTACCGTGGAGATCCGTGGGTTGAAGAGACAGGGCAAGATGGAGACACGCTGGCGGAAGACTCACCTGCAAGTTGACAGGCTTAGACTGCTAGATCATTATAAATCTACCAGTTAGCAATCTCCCATAAGAAGGCAGAGTTCCTGTCCAGGAGATTGCTATAGCAAGGAATAGACCGCCCAGCTCTTCCGGACTGTGGACAGACTGTGCAAGCCAGTCTGTCTTCATGCGCCGAGCATTATCACAGTTACAGTGTGAAGAGTTTGTACATTCTTTGCTGATAAGGTGTCTGCTATCAGAGATGAGATCAGCCAGGGCCCCCATTGGGTCTTGCAATGACCAATCGAGGGACACAAGTACCCATTTGACCTGGTCCACATTCAGTCAACCGGTGGTTATGGATATAGTGAGAATCATCCAGACTCTGCACCCAACTTTCTGTGGGCTGGATCCGGGCCCTACACTCCTACTTGTGGGATGTGTAGAGGTTATCGGCCCGATCCTTACTGGGATAGTAGTGGCATCTTGGAGAGAGAGATCTTTCCTGATCCTTTGAAGGAGGCAATAGTATGTCCCCTTCTGAAAAAGCCCTCCCTTGATCCCGACTGCCCAGGAAACTACAGACCAATCTCAATCTTCCTTTTGGGAAGATTATTGAGAAGGTGGTCACTTTGCAGCTGGAAGATTATTTAAACATCCACAATATCTATGACCCTCTCCAGTCTGGCCTTTTCTGCAGGGTAGGACTCAGAGAGTAGTGTGGAGATTTATTCCTCAACCTCTCACTGTCTACACTGTGGAGTGCCACAGGGTTCAGTGTTGTCCCCATGTTATTTGCGGTGTATATGCTTCCATTAGGGGACATTATAAGACATTTTGGTTTGAGTTTCCATTGCTATGCCGATGATTCTCAACTTTATATGTCTTTTGTGCCCAAGCAGAGAGTCTGAGTCAAGTACATTGTTTAACAACTGCCTCCAGGAGATACAGAACTGGATGAGTGCTAATTGGCTGAGGTTGAACCGGGAAAACAGAGGTATTGGTGGTGGAACCGGGGTAAGGATATCAAGTCCATGGGTGGGAAAACTCTCAGGTTTATTTCTGGGAGGAACCCCTCCATGGCATCTGGTCAGGTCGCGTAACTGTAGTGTTATATTTGGACGAGGGCTCGACCTGAGGGCACAGGTGTCAGCCGTAGTCAATCATCCTTTTTCACCTAAGGAATACAGCACGGTGTGAAACACTTGATTCCATTAAAGGATCTTCCTACCCTGGTCCACGCCTTTGTGTCCAATCGTCTTGATTATTGCAACGCCTTTTATCTAGGGCTGCTGGGAGTGGATCTGTCGCTACAGCTGGTGCAAAATGCGGCAGCTAGGTTGTTGACTGGAAGCCCGAGGTCCAACCATATAACACCTGTGCTTCATGAATTGCACTGGCTGTCTGTACAGTGGCGGATCACTTTCAAGGTCATGTTGATGACCTATAAAGCCCCACACAGTTTGGGACCTCGCTACCTGAAAGAACTCCTGACTTCTTACTGTCCCTCCCGCCCTCCGATCCTCTGGTGAGGATTGCTGGAGATTCCCAGGGTAACCTTAAAACATCTGGTGGAAGAACATTTGCCTTTATGGCCCCTACCCTGTGGAATTCTCTACCTTGCCAGATATGCAATTGCCTGACTGTGGAAGCTTTAAAAAGCTTTAAAGACCTTCCTTTAACCAAGCGTTTTAGTGATTTAAATTATACTGGATTGTTTTGAATTTGATGTTGTTTACATTTGTGGTTTTGATTTGTATGACTGATATTGTAAAGGCACCCTGAGCTTTGGAAGGGCACCTTAAAGAAATAAAATTTACTTACTTACTTACTTACTAATACTCTGTAGGAAGGAGCTTCCATTTGAGCCCCATCTCACTACATTAGATGAAGGCGTCGATACATTATTGTGTTGAGGGTGCTCTATGGACAAGAGGTTACATTAGTTAATACCTATTTTCTACCTGGCACAGGTAAACTGGTGCTTATGAAATTTCTGTTGATGTTGACAACATTATTAAAGGGTCAGTTATTGTGGGGATATGAATTTGGTATTAAACCCAGCATTAGATTCTTCAAACCTAAAATTGCACTGAGTTTTCACTACTTGTAAGTCTGTGTATCATACATTATGCCACTTGGGCATAGTAGACATATAGCATTCAGTTCATACTACTGATTGAGCCTATACTTATTATTTGCCTCGTTATAGCAGCTCAGCTCGGCTTGATTATTTTTACCACTATTGAGCATCTGGAGCTTGTACATCAGGTTGATTTTGGCCCCTGCATCTCTCTGATCAAACTCCAGTGCTTATATCAATTAAATTTAGTAAGCCTCCTGGTCAGTCTTTCTGGAGGTTACACCTGAGCTATTGAAAGGATCGGTCTTACTTGCTGAGTTAGTGGATCATGTTAAGAATTTTTGGAGACAAATGATTTTGTTGAGGTTCCTTGAATTTTATGGAACACTCTAAAAGTGGTCCTTCGAGGAAACTAATATCTTATTTCACTGCTAAAAGAGGGAATGTGATCAGAGAATGAAATCTTTATATAATGAAATTCAACTTTTGAAAACAGCCTAAATGCATGAAGACTGTAATGTAAGTTCTAAATTATTAGAAACTTGAGCTGAATTACAGAAATTAATGGATCAGAAAGTTGAACATGCCTATACTTTTGAGGCAGTGCCATCATCTAGGTGGTCCGGGGCTGGTATCTGTCTAAGCATCTTAGGAGCTTTAAGACTGTGACAACAGTTCTTAAAAATATAGCACCCAACCAAAGGCATTGATGCACACAATAGTGAGGAAATCTTATCTCTTTTAGAGCTTATTGTTCTTCTCTTTATTCCCTGACTTGCTCCTTCTTCACAGGATCAAATTGACTTATTTTTCACTCAGGCAAGATTACCTAAATTGCTCCCACATCAGGTAGCTTTTCTATTGAGACAGATTGATCTTGTTGAGTTGCAGGGGGCCATTCAAAGGCTTAAACCTGGAAAAGTCCAGGAACTGATGGGTTCCCATCAGATTCCTTTTCTTTTTCCCATATTTTGGCCCAGCTCCCATACTCAGAACTCATCTGCCTGCTGCCCACATGCCCAGTCTTACCCCTGGGCAGGAGCCACTGAGGAGCTTCCTCCCCAAAGGACATAGCGGACAAGCCCAAGATTTCCCCTGGGTCAGGGCCACAAGAGCGGGACACCCCTCAATGGGCATCAGTGGCAGTGGGCGGTGAGATAAGCTGTCATGCTGGAGTCAGCATTTTCTTGGTTTTCTTGGGGTGGGGACATGCAATGACATCCCTCATCTGCCCACCCCTGATCTGCTGGGCACCGGTAGCTGTGCAACACCAAGCCTCTGCCTGGGGTCCATCAAGCACTGAGTGCATACCCCACCCTCCCGGAGAAGGAGAACAGTCCTCGGATGCTCTATCCTACTGCCTCTGGTTGGCCCTCCAGCAACCGGAGTCCATTCCCAAACCGGGTAGCTGGCATCACAAGCAGAAATTCAACCATTGTGCTGATGGGCTGGCCTCTTCCCATCAGATTTCTATAAGGTTGAGGCCCTTAGAGCTGTTCTAGATCCTTTACTTTTAAGAACTCTTCGGTCTGTGCAGGAAGTTGAGGCCCTCTGCCATCATGGAACTATGCCATTATTTCAGCTTGTTAAAGTCTGATAAGGAACTTACTAGGCCAGAGTCTTATCATCCAATATCGATTCTTAATTCTGATTATAAGTTATATATGACAATTATAGCTTTGCAGTTGGAGGCCTTCTCATCCTTTGTGAGACTGGGACCAGGCTGGATTTGTTCATAAAAGGCAGGTCCATGACAATGTTAGGTGTATTTTTCCTTTTAGAACATGCGTCCAAGCACTCGATCCCACTGGTCCTGGCTAGCTTGGATTGTGGAAAAGGCCTTGACTGCGCTCCTCAGTATTTTCTTTGGAGCATCTTTACAAAATTATGGGTTCCTACAATCATTCATTAATATCTTAAGGATACTATCTCGAACTCCAGAAGCTTATACAAACATTAGTGGTCATTTGTATCCAGCTTTTCAGCTGTTTTGCAGTATTCATCAGGTTTTCCCCTCTAGCCTTTTATTTGCCCTGCACATGGGCCTCACCATGCATATTCATTTTGCTGAAAAGATGAAGGCCTTCCTGTCAGCCATATGATTATTGAATATTTATGTTTGCCAATGACATCTTGCTCCTCTTACCAGTCTTACAGCTTCCCTACCTGAAGTGTTTTGAATTTAGAAATGTTTGAGAAGGTAGTGGGATTTCATTTGAATAAATTAAAAATGGAACTGTTAGCGTTGCACTATGACCCCTTGATTAGATGTTTGCTCTCCTCCCATTTAGATGGAATAGAACATATATTAAATACCTTGGGGTGGTAGAGACAAAGTCATTAGACCATGTCGATGTAATGAACTACAGACTCCTTACTCAACATATTAAAATTATTTGAATCATTGGTCTACTCTTCCACTATCATTTTTCTGTGGAGTGGAAATGATTCAATTAAATGTATTACCTAGAATTTTGTTTTTGTTGCAGACCCTTCCTATTCTTCCATCTCAGTTTTATTTAAGGAGTAGCAGAAGTAGCCCTTACATGTCTCTGGAATGGAAAGAAGCCTAGTATTAGGGCCTCCATTTTATATGTATCACCAGTTCGAGGGGATGGGTTCCCTAATTTTAAATGGCATTCACAGGCATCTTTATTTTGTATTTTTGTTGCTAGGCAAACCCTTCTTATCAAGCCTACTGGAAGGATATAGAGTTTGTTTTAAATGATCTGCATGATACATGTAAGGTTTTGTTCACCTTTCCACCTAGTCAGGTACCAATGTCTCAGTGATATGACCTAATGGGGTTGATTTTGAGGCACTGGTACATGATTAGGAAGCATTTGTCATCCAGTGAGCTCCTTTGTGTTACTGTAATAGCAAGGATCAGAATAATCTTTATCCGTCTCCAATGTTTTTCTGCATAGCTGGGCTAAGATAGGCTTGCTTTACTATCATCAACTTTTGATAAGCAGGAATTGATTCATTCAATATACCACAAATGCATTTTGGGCTTTTAAAATCAGACCACTACAGATATCTCCAGCTCTGTTCTTTTTACATACTTTGACATGTTTCAAGACTGTTACAACAGCGTTGGACACCCCTTAGTTAAGATATTACTATCCTTTCAGTTGGGGTAGATGATGAGCATTAATAGGTACTAGTTATTTGGGGCTTCAGTGCCTATTTTCAAACACTACTAAGTCAATTTTTGTGAAGTAGGAGCAGGAGATACCTGGAATGTGCACTTTGGAAACCTGGGAAAATATTATTTTTCCTGTTCTGTTGCCTGCATTCCTTATTTAAAAGAATTCACCTGGAAATGCCAATCAAGATTTTTCCTACCCTGGCCAGAGTGGCTCCATTATCGGGTCCCACAGCGGTCATTGCTGGAGACTCTGCATGGAGTGACTTCTGCTGACCAGGCACATGTTTTTGGGATTGTTCGCAATCAGGCAGTTTTGGCTGGTGGTATCGGGAGCTTAATCAGATATTTGTGTTGCAATATAGGGGTCTCACCTGAATTAATCTTAGTACATGTTTTGCCTGAAATGCTGAGTCTACCTCAAGGTTATAGGAAATTATTGATTTTGGTAATATGCACTAAAAAAGCACTTACCAAATATTGGTTTAGGTACATATGCTCCTACTCTGGATCAGTGGTTCAACATTGTTAATTTTATATATGGTTTAGAGAAGGTCACTTATATGTATATAAATAAGTCAGCAGTTTTTAATAAATTGTGGAGATCCTGGATTAATTATCAGTTACAGATTCCTTGAGCTTTGTTCATTAGTGGTTAGATTTATACCTCTTTAAATAATTTAAGGACTAGTTTTAGATGATTTAGTATAAATTTATGGTTTGATGGCCCTGCTCGTTCTCATACAAACATGTAATATAACTTGAATTTTTTATGTTTTTATGTTTAATTTTTACATTTTAGCAATTTTCAGTTTAGAAAAACTGTTAGAATCTTCTCTGTACTGTTGTTGATGTATTTTGTTCTGAATTAAGTCTGCTTAGTTATTATTTGGTTTAGTTTATGCTGTTATAGATGGACCTTGTGTTTGTTGTTTCATGTACTTGTGTTTGCTGTTTCATCTATACTGTTTAATAAAATTTAATAATAAGAAAAACTCAAATTATCACATGGAACCACAAAACTATATTCGTCCAGACTTCAAAGTCTTCTCGTCTTAGTCAAATGCATCCTTGCCTTAATTGTATCTCATGCTTCAGTTTTACTCTTCCTACCTGGAATCCATAGAACATCATCCATGAAATTATTCCACAATTAATGGACATAGATATCGAAACTCATTGGCCTTGTATTCATGTCCACTTATTTGCCCCTGAACAATTGATCATATCAGTTGACCATTACATCAACATTTCCTGCTATAATCCTCTCAGTCACCATCGGAAGAAAACAAGTAAATCTTTACATCCTGTTACTTTCAACTTCAACCATCAGCAGATATCCAAGGAGTCCAGAGTCATATTCCCATCCTTAGAAACCGTTGCTTAGCAGCTCTTCAAAACAACTAATGCTCACCACATTTTCTTTAAGTCTTTTCAACTTCTTCTGACTTCTGACAATCAAGCAGCACCTACTATATGGTTTATGTAGCATCTAAGACCTTTCCTATGACAGCTCAGACTAAGTTTGCATGCTTTCCCAAGGCTTTCCTTCCAATCTACGAGCATCATCAGCATCTTAACAAACATCCTGCTCCTATCATGCAAGAAAGAAGATCCATCATGGAAATAGTATCTCTTCTGGAAGAAGAACAGATAGGAATTTAGGATCATTTCCTCTTAGTATGCCCAAAGGACAGGCAGTTCAGTAGCCATGGGTCCTCCACAGGGTTTTTCCCTCTATGTGCTACTGTTCACACACTCCATGAGTTGGAGGAGGTAATCTTTTGGACCTTCTATTCCTAACACTGCCCAGCTCCTCTACTGAGGGTGGGAATAGAGAAAGGCCAAAGTTAAGTATACACAAGCACTATACCTATTCACCAAATATTGAATGGTAGGGCTTTGCCTGAGATTCAATGTGGAGAAATAAACTCCTCCACAATCCAAATAAAGGTCAGCTTCTCCCAGCAACCTACACTAAGAGTGTTTTGTGCACCACCATCCTCCCCACCTCCTCCTCCAGCACTCTTCTCACTGTTAGTACTAAGCCTTTTATTCCTAACACTGTCCAGCTCTTCTACAGAGATTGGGAATAGAGAAAGGCTAAATTTAAGTATACACAAGCACTATGCCTATTCACCAAACACTGAATCATTTCTACAGCAACCAGTTGTAATGTAACAAGCAGAGTATTATGATATCTCTTGTACTGTACATAAGCAACAAGAACAGATGGAGACAAAGTGAAAGAGTTATTTGTTTCATAAAAATGCCATTAGTAATAACTTATGAGATGAAAACACTGGAAGTACTGCATGACAAAAAGGCTTCATGTGTTGAATTACACTGTTCCTGCAGTATACTGCAGCATTTTGTGATATACTGCAGCATTACTCTGCTTTATTGTATCTTGCAATTGTCAGAGGGCAACCTGCATAGCTTAACTACAGCATTGTTAGTGTCATTCCACCACTCTGTACAAATGTCTGGGGAAAACCTTGTCTGGGTACATACACATTTCTGATTTTGTCTTGGTTTTAATGTGCAATGTAAGTTGACACTCAGAAACTCACTTGTGATGTTTATCTCACATTGCTTCTGGTATGGGTGGGTACTAAAATATTTGATCTCAAGATTACCCTTGGGTACCTCTAAAGTACCCTAAAAATACCTGGATAAAAATGAAGTAGTTGGGTTGGGTCGGTAATTACTACCAGACCCATTCTACTACCCGTTACCTGACCCTGACCATAACAAAATCATGTGAAAATTGTTGTTTTTTGGACAATTACACTGTTTGTTAGGTGCCCTGAGCTGATATATCTGTGGTGGGCTTTGCTGAGGAAGGTATGAGAGGCACAGCTGCTCTTAGTGAGCCTGCTGCTGTTTCCAAAATTATACCCATGGCGGCATTGATGAGGTTGGTACAAGAGGTGTAGCTACTCTGAATGAGGCTGCTGCTTTTAGAAATTATACCCATGGTGGGCATCAAAGTTACATAATATAAAACTGATGACTGACAAAAGAAAACTAAGAATAGTGTGGCACATTTGGCTGGCATGGTGGCAGTGGTGATGGCCCTATTCATTTTGTACACAACCTAGTCATCATATTCAGTATCACTGTTTGCAGGCTGTTGTCCATGTTCAGAGTCAGAATCACATAATTTGGTGTTTGGGACAACTGGGATATTGTCAGCATTCATTTTGAGAACTGTAAGCCATTCCATATTAGCAGTGTTCTGTGGTTAGTAACTATTCTTCCAGCTGCACTAAATATGCATTCTGAATATACGCTGAAGACGGACAGTTGAGGTACATTATTCCAAGATTTGCTAGATCTGTCCATATTGTTCTCTTTTATTTCCAATAGAGTAATGGATCTTCCTTGAGACCAATCACAGTATGGTCTGCAAAATACTCAGGATCATTGTGCTACTTGAGATGGTTACCAGTCTAGCAAATGAATCAACTGCACTTTCTTTACAGGATACTAGTCCATTCTGTTGCAGGGACTCAGAAGTGATTTGTCTTTCTGATCCTGAACATAGAATGCTCAAGAAGTAGCTATAGATGTCCTTTCCCTCACTGATGACAATGGAGACTGTGAAGAATTGATAGATGTGCTATTGTCTGCACCCAAAACACACTCTGATGGTTCATAGTAACATGATAGTTGACAACAAATAAGGACCACTAGGCCCACCTAGTCTGTCCATATTCCTGCCTGCATCAGCAGCCACTGACCCTGCTTGGTCATAGATGTCCCACCTTTCTTCCCCATCTAGGGTTCCTTTATGTCTATTGCATGCATGTGTAGATCCCCCACTGTATTAGCACCCACCACTTCCTGGGGCAGGCTATTACGGTATTCCCACCATTTTGGTGAAGAATTACTTCACCACATTTCCCCTTATACTGCTCCCTTCCAATTTCATATCATGCCCCTCATCCTTGTCAACTCTTGTACTGAAAAAAGTCACCTACTTGTACTTCATTATACAATGGCAAGAAAAATCCTGGACTCTGATTGGTCGTCTTGGGCTGGACCCGTGATGTTAATCAGTACAACATCATGGGTCTAGTCTCAGCCTCACTTTGAACCTGCTGATGAGCTTTTGGATGATGAGCATTTTTTTGGCATCTCCTCTTAAGAAACAAAAATATTTTTCCACACTAATAAAACATTCTTTAAAATTATTTTTACTTTATATGTAACAATGAGCCATTGTATAATAGCAATAATGCCCTCCAGGTGTGTGTCGTTTGGGATAACATCACGCCTCTCAGTTGTTGGGCCTTTTCGGCCTGCGGCCTCATGCTCAACCACCTGAGGCGTGACGTTATCCCAGCATTTAACACATTCTATCGGGCATTATTGCTTAATTCAAGCCTTTAGATACTTGAAGGTGTCTTATCATATTCCCCATTCCTCTTCTCTTCCAGTGTATATATATTGAGGTCTTTAATCTGTCCTCATACATTTTCTGATGCAATCCCCACACCATCTTGGTCACCCTTCTCTGGGCCACCTCTACCCTGTCTATGTCCTGCAAAGATGTGGCCTCCAGAACTGGACACCGCATTCCAGATGAGGCCTCATCAGTGTTTTGTACAATGGCATCACCACCTCCCTTGTGCTGGTAATGATACCCCTTTCTATATACCCCAGCATCCCATGGCTCTCCCCACAGCCTTGTTACACTGTTTGGCCATGTTTAGGTCATCTGAGATGATTATCCCAAATCCTTTCTTCCCTGGTGACTGTCAGCACTCCCCATCCTGCAGCTCACAGGGTTTCTTCTTCCCTGGTGCATGATTTTGCACTTCTTTGCATTACATTTTATTTGCCACACTTTGGACCATTTTCCAGCTTTCCCAAATCCCACCCCATTCTTTAGACCCCTCTGGAGTGTCTACTGTGTTGCAGATCTTGGTCTGATCTCTTCAAATAGGCAAACCTTCCCTCCAGCCCTTCAGCAATGTCACTGATGATGACATTAAAAGGACTGGCCCAGGACTGATCCTTGAGGCACCCCACTGGTCACCCTCCTTTCCTCAGATTTGATCCCATTTACTATTGCCCTCTACTTCCTGTCTCTCAGCCAGTTTCTAACCCAGTTTTCCACTTTGTGGCCCACTTCCAGGCTACCTAGCTTGTTCACCAGCCTTCTGTGCAGCACAGTGTCAAAGGTCCCACTGAAGTTGAGGAGGCAATATCCACCCTCCTCCCTGATCCACCTCCTTTGTCACCCAGTCAAAAGGTCAATCAGATTTATTTGCTATGACCTTCCTGCTGTGTTTGCAGGGTTTGACTGCTGTACTTCAGTTAATGGTGTTGGTGGGGCAGTGTCACATTTGGTTAGCAGAAGATCTCTCCAACATTCAGTGTCTTCTCCTGCAGGATGGATGGCTTCAATGTTCCACTTAAAGGGGATCTAGCAACATCGCTAACTCAAACAGTAGGTGTCATTCTTGAACATGGCATTTATACTCTGATTAGTCAACAGTCTGAGACTCAAGTTATCTGCCAGCTTAACAGCGGTGGTGTCTTCTTTGACTGAAAGTCTTTCTTTATGTCATCAAGGAAAATGTGAAGAAATCTTATTTGAAAAGAATTTGACTCAGAGTTGCACTTTCCACACTGACATCATGTATGGCAGCCTCAAATGGCTCCAATAAGATGACCAAATTCAAGTAGAGTCTAGCTGTTGGAACTGAGTAGAATGTCTAAATTACCTATTTGATTTTGCATGGTGTAGTCACATGACAGTTTTTCCTGTTCAGGAAGCCTTTCTAACATGTAAAATGTTGAATTCCAGTGGGTTGGAGCTTCCTGCTTTAATGTATGCAGTGATAAGTTTTTGACCTCTGTAGCCCCTGAGGATTTTTCGTGCCTTCACAGAGTGGCTGACATGCCCACATATTTTCCTAGCAAGACCTAACATGTTTTCAACATTTCTGTTTCATTTAAGAAACTATGGATGAGAAGATTACTAGAGTAAACAGAGAGGAGGTGTTCAGACTGAAGGGAAGGGACCATGAGGGGTCATAGCCTGAAACTGGTTGGTGGGAAGCATAGAAGAGAACTGGAAAGCACTACTTCATGGAAAGGGTAGTGATGCCTTGAAATGCTCTACCTGAGTAGTTGGTATCAAGGGAATCAGTAGGAGGTTTTAAGAAGGGACAGGATAGATACATGGGCAGGGTACACATAAGGAGGGTAGAGTCCATGGGAACTCAGATTGGAAATCAGAGGAGGGATGGAAGGAGGGCAGCAGCCATTATCAAGCTGTGAGCTGCATCTCGAGCAGACGCTGCTAGACCTCATGGCCTAATCTGCTGGCTTTTTCGTATGTTTGTATGTTCCTAAGATTTAAGCAATGTGCAAAACAAGGTATGTGTTGGCAGTTGCCATCTCTGCAACTTTGACAATGTTGGCACCATTATCTGACACTAGGAACCCTGGAGATAAGGAATACAGAGTGCTTATATTCTGAATTGATTTTATGGGTTCCTGCAAAATATTCACAGCAGTGTAGTTTTCCTCAAAAGTGGTGACACAATACAGCCTGCTTCCTACTGCATATGGCAGAGTGGAGATTATTACTCTTTCTTTTTTTTTTAACTTTCTTTTATCCTCCTACCTTCCCTCTGGAGCCCTTCCGTCTCTGCTCATGTTCCCCTGGGTCACCTACTTAGGATCTGCCCCAGAGTGCCTCCTCCTCCTCTCCTTCTGCACAGTGGGATCTGTCCTTGTAGGTATTATTACTCTTCTGACTGAAAACTTACCCAATGAGCTGTATCAGTCATGTGAGTCAATTGTTTGGTGCTAGTCCATATATATGTGGTTATGTGAACCTGCTTTACCTCAGAGAGTTTAAACTCCTTAATGACTGCAGTACACATCAAGTCAAACAACTGTGGAACAGCTTTTCTTGAGAAATATGTTTGATAGAAAATGGTGTACCATGGTTCAATCCAGTTTATGAACTTGAGGAACCTTTTGGGCAACAAAAGCAAAGGGAGTTGATAATCATCCAACAGCTCAGCAATGGCTCTATTTAACAGCTGGCATGTTGGATGCTTGCAGGTAAATTTTGATGTCCTCGCAACACTTTCTTTTAATGTTAGTTGATGAGAATCACAAGATATTTTTCTTTTGGAGGCTTCTATTTTTCACACCTTTTCACGTGGAGCACTACTGGAGATTTTGCTTGTACTTGATGGTGTCAGAGAAAACAGAGTTTGTCTGGGAAGAATGCAAGGACACATCAAGTGATTCGTGTCATTTCCTGCTTCTGGTTCATTGTCACTATGGTCACCACACACCACTTCTACTAACACCCATACGGTACTAACCACACTGTTCCTTGCTCTTCTCCACTCAATTGGGTGTTTTGTTTTGCATGTCACATCATTACTGATGTTCCAAAATTTTCCACTTTGCCACCATGACTGACATGCTTTTTGCATAGACTGCATACAGCTTGAGAGTTGTCTGCAGGGTCAATATAAAATAAAGTCCACACTAAAGATTTACCTTTTGTGCTTTGTACCATGGTGCCTGGCACTATTTCTTGTACAGTCAAGGGACCTGGAGGAACCCTACACTGCCATTTCCTTGTTGACATGAATTGTTCTCATTCATGCTCATCTTCTAATTCTTCGTTTAGCATATGATTTTTTCTGCACTTGCTACTACTTGCCTCTCATGCCTTACAAGCAGCATTCTCTCCTATCCCCTCATTGAAACTACAGACACAAGATTCAGAATAACTGGAAGTGCATCATAATTGGAATAACTGGAAGTGATGGTCATCATCATCATCATGTGGACATAGTCTGGGATATGCCATTGCCAGTTCCCACTATCACCACCATCTCTATCAGCATTTGCTACCTCAGCATCTGTGCTTATATTTGAGGAAGATGCCTTTCTTGCATGCTGCTTCAGCAGCTGGAAGTATCCTGACACATGTGGCAAAATGCTCAGCATCTCTACAAGTAACTCCAGTCAGTTCTTTCTGAAACTCTACTATCATTTCATTGCTAACATGCATTTTGGTTCAGAAGGACATCTAGTGATAGTCCTGGTGATGTTATTATTAATGTTGCAATATTCTTCATTAGTGGTATGAGTCATATTGTCCACATCATAACAGTTGCACATGCAGCAGCTTCCTTCTAATAGACTTAGACTGGGAAATACAAGACATTGTAGAAACAGCCATGAAAGGAATGGATATTGTTTCACTAACTGTTGCAGAGACAGACAGTATAGCTAACTATGTCACAGACAGTGATAAATGACAGGGCACGTGGTACTAACAAACAGTGCAATACAGCCTAAATGAGCTTTCACTATGCTGCAAAGAGACACACAGTGTACCTATGTCACAGTAATAAATGACAGGGCTTGGGGCACCTAACAGACACTTTAATACAGCCTCAATGGCTTTCACAATGCTGCAGAGAGATGTCACACACAGTGCAGCTACACCACAGTAATAAATGACAAGGCTTGGGGCACCTAACAAACAGTGTAATACAGCCTAAATGGCTTTAACTATGCTGCAGAGAGACACACAGTGTAGCTATGTCACAAACAGGACTCAAGGCACCTAACAGACAGTGAAAAATACAGCCTAAATGGCTTTCACTATGCTGCAGAGTGACACACACAGTGTAGCTATGTCATAGGTAGGGCTTGGGATGCCTAACAGATAGTGTAATACAACCTCAATGGCTTTCACTATGCTGGAGAGACACACAGTGTACCTATGTCACAGTAATAAATGACAGGGCTTGGGGCACCTAACAGACACTTTAATACAGCCTCAATGGCTTTCACAATGCTGCAAAGAGATGTCACACACAGTGCAACTATACCACAGTAATAAATGACAGGGCTTGGGGCACCTAACAAACAGTGTAATACAGCCTAAATGGCTTCAACTATGCTACAGAGACACACAGTGTAGCTATGTCACAAACAGGACTCAAGGCACCTAGCAGACAGTGAAAATACAGCCTAAATGGCTTTCACTATGCTGCAGAGTGACACGCACAGTGTAGCTATGTCACAGGTAGGGCTTGGGACACCTAACAGATAGTGTAATACAACCTCAATGGCTTTCACTATGCTGCAGACACACACAACTATGTCATAGTAATAAATGACAGGGTTTGGGGCACCTAACATAAACAGTGTAAATTACAGCCTAAATGGATTTCACTATGCTGCAGAGACACATGCCTGCTGCCACTGCCTTTTGTCCCCCGCTCCCTCTCTCCCTAGCACCGCACCATCAGATGATCCCTGACCCCCCTTCCTGAGATTGTTTCAGTCCCCAAACCCCAACCCCACTCCTTTGCTTCTCACGTGAGGTTTTAATTTTTATGTTTTATTTTTTGTAAGTTTTGCTGCAATTTAGTGGTGAAAATGTAGAGCTAGAGCTCAATTCCTTCCTCCTCCAGACTCTGGCTGCTATCTGCACTAGGGCTCACAGAAGATGGAGCACAGACACCACTGACCAATCAGGTTGCCAGGCCAGTGTCATGTGCTCCTAATTCTACTGTAAGCTCATGAAGGACCTCCGCAGGCTGTCCTTTCATGCTGTTTAAAAATATACCTGTTACCCAACCCATTATCTGTGTCAAACCTACTGACCCGTGAAATACACTGTTATGTCGGAAGGGTAGTAAAATGATTGAACACCTACCTGGACAAAACTTGCCTATACTCAACCTACTGGATCCAGCTACCTGATGGGTGCCCATCCCTAATTACTTCCTACCACTTGCACTTGTTCAGTGACTCAGTAATGTGTGGAATGCATCTGTGTTGCAGCTCTCATACTAAGGTTCATACTAAGATGGTTAAAGGTGCAAGGGGCTGTAAGGCCATTTACACACCTAATTAATTATAATAACGGAGACTAGCCTTGTTAACAATGGAGTTATCCAAGTGAGTTTTAAATGTTATCTTATTATCACTTGAGACAATTTCAAAAGGTAAATTGTTCCAAGGGTTAACAATCCTCTGAGTGTAAAAGTACTTGCTTGATGTATGATAGAATTTTGCACTAGTTATCTGGAGGGGTGTCCCTGGTGTTATATGTATTAGTTTTGAACACAAATCCCATTTGAGTAAATAGATAAGAATTGTTGACAATGTCAAAATATAAATTAGGTCACCCTGAAGATATCTGAGTGATAGTGGCATAAGTTTGAGGTCTTTTAGATGTTTCTTGTATGGCATATTATATAGTCCAGTTATATTTTTTTAAATTTCTCTGGATTTTTCCAGAGATTCAATCTCCCTATTTCATATGGACTCCAGAGTTGCAAGGAATATTCTAGGTGGGGTCTTGCATAAGCTCTAAATAGAGGAAGCATTACTTCAGAATTTCTGGACTTGATGTTTCTTTTGATGGACCATATTACTCAATTTGTTTCTATTACTGGCTTCATTAATTTGTTTATTATAACCTAAATCATTTGCTATGAATATACCTAGGTCTTTTCATCAGTAGTGCTTATCAATGGGGTCCCATTCAATAAGTCAACAGCCAATGGGTTATTGAAACCAACATGCATCATCTTACACTTTGTGGCATTTAGTTTCACACTCCAAACCTCGACCCATTGAGATATGTTATTTAGGTCCTGTTGAATTATATAAATACTATCTTTATTGTTACATGGCCCACCAATCTTTACATCATCGGCATATTTAATTGTTGTTGACAAGCAATTTTGTGATGTCAGCTACTGTATGAATATTAAAAAGACAAGGACTAATACTGATCCCTGAGGGACTCCACTAGTAACCAGCCCTGACTCTGCCAGTTGACTGCAAATAAGGACCTTCTGTGATCTGTATGCCAACCAGTTATCAATCCATTTAATAATGTGTCTGTTAATGTTGATATCAAGAAGTTTGACTACCAGGGCCTGATGAGCCATAACATCAAAGGCCTTGCTAAAATCAAGATAAATTGTGTCATAAGGAATACCAGTATCTATGTTCCCACTGACATCTTCGTAGAAACACATTAAATTGCTTAAACAGCTTCTGCCCTTTTAAACCCATGCTGTTTCTTGTCAATTGTGTTTGCAGTATCACTTATAAGATTTTTAATGATACTTTCAAGTACTTTGCAGACTGTTGAAGTTAGACTAGTTGGTCTATAATTTTCACAGTTGGAACGAGGGCCCTTCTTATGAATCGGTATGACGTATGCAGTCTTCTATTCCGTGGGAACAAAATGGAACTGTAAGCAATGTTCAAATAATAATCATAATGGATATCAGATTTGGTCTGCTAATAGATATAATAAGTGCCACTAATTTCATCTGGCTCTGGAGTATATTTGTTTTCAGAGAAAGAAGTTTGGCACGAATCATATCCTCTGACAGTAGTATAGGGGCTCATTGTCCACTGTTATATTAACATTATCTCCACCAGATTTAGTACAAAAAGTCACAACATTTGTGATTCAGAAAGTTAGCCATATTTAAGGGGTCCTGAGAGAGGTTAGAATTGTATAAAGGGCCTACCTGAAGGTAGGTTTTTTCAGGAATTAATATAAAATAAAATAGCTTCCATATCTTTGTTTGCAGTACTGTACCTGCAAGATTAAATTCCACTTTTTCTTAGCTTTCTTTATCATAGCCTCAACATTTTTAATATTTTAAGATAAGCTGACCAGGTCTCCTTTGTCCGAGATTTTAAATATTATGAGTGTTTTTTAGTCTTTGTCTCAGTACCCATTGAATATGAGTAGACAGCCATTTAGGCTTGTGCCTCCTTTGGCTGCATTTGAATACAAAGGGATGTATCTATCTCTTAAGGACAATAGAGTAGACAACAGAAAATTCCAACTATCTTCTAAGGCTAGAGAGATCTTGTTATTCCAATTAATAGTCGTAAGTTCCACTATAATACTATGAAGATCTGCTTTACTATACTAATACAGTTTAGTCTTATTGATATTTGTACTGAAGTAATGATCTAAAGAGAACCTGATGATGTTGTGGTCACTATTACAAATAGGGTGAGATACAAACATTGTGTATATTAAGGTGGTTGCTATAAAAAAATGCAAAATATTATTCCCTCTGGTGGGTAGTGAGATACCTTGGTGAAGATTAAGCTGAGAGAAACAGGTCAGTAATTTCTTGTCCCACTAGTGTTGGCATTTCCGGTGTCCCATGATATATCGCTAAATTAAAGTTGCCATACATATCATGCTGCCAAGCTCACTAGAATTTTCCAGTTCAGTAATTATACCCTCAGTAATTGCTATATCAGCACTGGGGTCTATAGCAAATGCCTAATATTACATCCTCAACATCAGATAGTACTTTTATCCAGACTGATTCAATATTTAAGTCAGGGTTTTTGATTTTTGTCAGAGATTTCCAGCTATCAAGGGCACTATTAACTAGTAAAGTGACACCACCCCGTTCTATTAGACCAGTTTAAAATATATTGTTTGCAACCTGGTATGATACAGTCCCAGGATTACTTTCTCATCTACCCATGTTTCTGTAATGGTGATAACATTGACATTATCCTCAAAGACTCAGGATTTAAGCTCATCAACCTTATTTTTAGCCCTCTAGTGTTAAAATGAAGGAATTTCAAGTGGTGAGCACTACCTAAGGTAATGGAATCATTATCTGATTTAACATTGAGAGAGCAGATCTAACATGTCTCTCCCCTGACGTTTAGTTTAAACGTGCATTTATATGGTTAACAAATTGTTTCCCAAGGAGAGTTGTTCCTCATCTGTTAAGATGCAGACCGTCCCCACAAAAGTTCAAATGATCGGAAAATTCCTCCCAGTGTGTGATACATGCAAGTTGCTGGTTGACACACCATATCCTGAACCATTCATTTAACTGTTTAAGTTTCAGATGTACTGAAGAGCTTGCCCTAGGTATTGGAAGAATTTCAGATAAGGTGATGTCACATCCCATTTCAATTAGAATATTTGTTAGTGCCACAATGTGTTGTTTAACACTGAGTACACCTCTATAATGTTGTTAGCCCCAGCATGAATAATTATCAGGGTTCTCCCTCTGTCGGACAAAATAGCTGGAAGCATACTAATAATAGCTTGCAAGTTAGCACCAGGAAAAGAAGAACAAGTCTGATTTGCTTTGTCAGGGTCACAAACTGCTCTGTCTGTATGTTTTATGATGGCGTCTCTAATAACAGAAGTCTGAATGGGACATTTTGAACCTGCTGTTATATTTTGAGTGGTAGTCAAAGTAGAATCAGATGTGTCATCCATTAGTTAATAAGGTTACCAGTTATAAAGGAGGGGTATCATTAAGCATAGTTGACACATGAAGCGGGGCAATTCAGAAGAGTTTATTATATTGTCCATAACCACATGACCAAGGGAGTCAGTAATATCAGAAGGTGTCGAGTTAGCATGACTAAGGTTATCATCATCAAAATGCAGAAGTGGATCGTATCTATTTTCCAGACTCAAAGTAAAAGCATTAGCCTTTCGACCCTTTTTAGGATCTCCTGCTTTGTACTTCATACCATCTATCGTCCGAACCTTTGTTATAGCTATCTTCTGTACCACACTTTGTATTGCTTATGTCACAATGAAGGAGACCCTTTGAGGAGTGTATTGTAGGGGGTTGGGACTGGCTGGGTAACGGAACTAAGTTACCAGTACTAGTCATGTTAAGTGAGGATGCAGTTGGAATATTAACAGTGCCTACCTTATTAGAGGAACTATCATGAGTACCTCATGTTAGCTGAATTGGTCATATGCTGGCCATATCCTTCTGGCTTAGTTCCAACTCAAGCATACATAAATTAAATAGGGAGATATCATGTATTAATTCTTCATTATGTTTGCATTTTGTGCAAATAAACACTGTTAAGGGCTCAAAATCATTCCCTATGAGATACATTAGAATTTAATATATTGGACCCTGTCTTTCCCATCTGTGGTTTTAATTCTGATAGTCATGGTGCCTTGGGAAGATAATAAACAACTAAACAAACATGCCTGTTCTTAGAATGGGTCCCCTGGTACAATTTAAAATACCCTCGCCAGATGTCGAAACTCTTACAAATAGCAGATATCCTACCTTGCCTTAGCACTGAGCCACCCACACAAACCACGTGACACATGCAGGCCGCACATGTCTTTATGCGCAACTTCTCACCGATGAACGCTTGCCCTCTCGCCGCAGGCCGAGTATTTAATGTTTGTTGTTTGTATTTGGTTTTACTACTGCAAGATCTGTTTCCATATGTTACGTATTGTTGCTGCTCACTTGCCAACCATACCAGTCTGCCTATTCTCTTATCTATAACATCTATTCTGCCTAGTTGCTGCTATTGTACACTGTTTAACAACCTGTGTACCCTGGGTGGCTCTTTCCTTCCTCCTCCTGTCCACAGTGCTCTGTGTAATACTATTCCTGCCCCACTTCCCTCTTCCCCTTCCTCCACCTCCCACCCCATCAAACTCTTCTGCCTTCCCTCCTCCCTTTCCACCCATCCTCTCTCTCCATACCCATCTCCCTCCTTTCACCATATCCACCCATCCTCTCTCTCCATACCCATCTCCCTCCTTTCACCATATCCACCCTTCCCTCTCTCCATACCCATCTCCTCCTTTCACCATATCCACCCATCCTCTCTCCATACCCATCTCCCTCCTTTCACCATATCCACCCATGTCTCTACCTTCCCTCTCTCAACCTAGACTTTCCACAATGTGCCCTTCTCTCCCTCATCACCCCTCATCAACCCACTCACCTATAGACTCCAAGGTAGGAAATCATACTGCATTCTTCTCCTTATACTCCTGCCTCCTCTTGTTCAATAATATGGAACCCAACCCTGGTTCCCTTTCTTCCTCTTCTACTGCCAAGGTCCTTAGCATCTTCCATCTAAATGCTAGGAGCATTCAACTTAAACTCAACCTTCTTTCTGTCTGTATTCATCCATACTCTCCCATATTCTCTGCACCTCTAAGTCTTGCCTGTCATCCAGGACTCCTTACTCTTGCCTGTCCTTCCTGATTGCCATCTTTTCAGGCAGGACAGGGAAAACATGTAAGCAGGATGCAGTCTACACCCATTAGATCCTCTCTTGTACCATGGCCACCAGGGAGGCCATACCCTCTTCCCATGAATTTCTCCTAGTCAGACTCTCTATTACCTCCTCATTACCTGTTTTCATTGGAATGGTCTCACGCTTCTCTAAATATCTCAGACACATACTTGTTTGACTCTCTTTCTCCATTAACTCTTACTCCTCCTCATGAGAATTCATCCCTTGTGGATTTCAATGTAAACTGGCTCTCCCATCATCCAAATCCACCATTCACAGAACTGAGTCCTTAATTGCCCCAGGTTATTTCTGAACCCACCTATCTCGATCCACACTCTGCAAACGATAACCATTGGACTGGGTTCTAACTCCCACCCCACATCCGCAGCAGGTACCTTGATGGATTCTTTCAGTGATCACTGCATAAGAAAAATACGGCATGTCCCCTTTGCCAAAATACATCTGGTCCAGGTCTCTGGTCACTAAACATCAACACTCTACTGAGCAATCTTGCTGCAACAGATTGGTCTGCCATCCTCTATGACATTGACATAGTAATAATAATAATAATCATTCTTTATTTGTACCGCCTTTCTAAAACCAAGGTGCCTTAACAGCAAACATCACTTAAAACAATAAAATAAACACAAATACAATAAATACTGAATTCATAAATACAATAAAATATCATCATCAGGGGATGTGCCATTAACTATAAATGGGTCATCAAGCCTGTTTAAATTTCTCAAGGTCATGCACTCCCAAAGCATATGGGTAGAAATTCAAAGGGTTGAGGCCACGTGACATTAAAATATTGGCCCCTGAAGATTTTAAAGAAACCCTCGAATCTCTACAACCCTCATCTGCCTAGCAGAGCAATCACCTAGGGCAGTAGGGTACCAGGAGCTCTTTCAAGTAGTCTGGGTCCAGTCCATGTAGGGCTTTATAAGTTAGAAGACTGATTTTAAAGGTGATCTGCCACTGTATTGGCAGCCAGTGCAGTTCACGCAGCATCGGAGAAATATGACAGGTATGAGGAATACCTGTCAATAATCAGGCTGCAGCTTTCTGCACAAGCTGCAAGCAGTGGATATCAACCCCTGGTAGCCCTAGATACAGGGAGTTGCAGTAATCAAGGCACAAGGTCATGAAGGCGTGGACCAATGTAGGCAGATCCCTGGATGGAACTAGGTGCTTAATCCTGAGATGTTCCTCAGGTGGTAAGGATGATTTGATGACTGCTGACACCTGCATTTACAGTGTCAGCCTGTCATCAAAAATTACCCCAAGTTCCACATCTGTTCAGCGGTGGGGAGCTGGGAACCACCCAGAAAAGTTCTGAGGGCAAACCAGCTCCCATCCCTCTATCCGGCGACCTGGGTCCACAACCATCACCTCCATCTTCTCAGAGTTCAACCTCAGCCACCTCGAATTCATCCAGTTCTGGATTTCAGTGAGGCAGTTGTTAAATATTGAGAGAGCTCTATCCTGGTCAGGTGCAAAGATAGGTTGAGCTGGGTATCATCAACATAGCAGTGAAACCTCAGCCCATGCCTTCTTACAATGTTTCCGAGGGGCAGCATGTACACTGCAAACAACATGGGGGACAACACTGAGGAACCCCACATGACAGAAAGACTGGGCCAGAGGACTTAATCCCCAACACCACCCTCTGAGTTCTGCCCATGAGAAAAGATCTCAACCACCCGAGGACTGTACTAGACAGGCCAAAGATGAACCTCAGGAGTTAGAAGTACCCCATGGTCCACAGTGTCAAATGCTGAGGAGAGATCGAGAAGGACCAAGATGGAACAGCTCTTTGATCTCTTGCCATCAAGAGATCATTGAGCACCTGAACCAGTGCAGTCTCGATACTATGCCTTTTTGGAAACCAGACTGGAGTGGTTCATAGAAGTCATGGATGGTCAAGTGGTTCTCCAATTGCATGGCCACTACTTTCTCAATCACCTTCCCCACAAAGCGAAGGTTAGAGATTGGTCTGTAGTTGGCATGGTAGTCTGGGTCCAAAGAGTTTTCTTCAGGAGAGGTGTCACCACCACCTCCTTCAGAGAGCTAGGAAACTCAAGGGACACCAAACTATCCATGCTAGGACCAAACTACAGCATGTAGGGCACATACCCTGGACAATCTGCATGACATCAATGAACTCTGTCCAGTCAAAGGAACTCCAGGAGAGCCTGGGGAGAGTGACCGGGCACCACCCACAGTTTCTCCCATACAGGATGCTGGTTGGAGTGCTGCTCTGATGTCAGCCACCTTAGCCACAAAGAAGCGGGCAAGCTCTTCACATTCTACTTGTAAAGGCTCTTCGAACTTGCAGGCAGACTGGGTTGCACAGTCTGTCTACAGTTTGAAAGAGCTGACCTGGTCGGTTCTGAGCAACTGCAATTTCCCTGGACAGGAACTCTGCCTTCATATGGGAGATCATGGAATGATAGACCTGATAATGTTCCATCAAAATAAGATGGTCAGCATCAAGGGCAGATCTCTGCCAGCAATGCTCTAATCTTTGTCCTTCTCACTGCATCTCCTCAGAGTCCCATCAAAGCATGGGGACCGAGGAAGAGGAGAGGATGAACATGGACAGGAGCAATGATATCCAGAGCTGAGGCGATGGCTTTATTTTGGGACAAGACCAAGGCATCTGAGTCATTGCTCACTCCAGAAAAGCTCCAATAGGTCAGGCACCACCACCAGGCCCTCAGAGCTTACATCTCGCAGGGAGGTACTTGACCATCTCCACAGGGGTAGGTTTATGAAGGGGGCACAGAAATCGAACCCCACGATGTAATGATTGGACCATCCGACAGGTTCCACTCCCAAATCGAACGCTTTGATCCCCAGGAGGAAGACTAAGTCAAGGGAGTGACCACCTTTATGAGTGGCAGAAGTAACAACTTGTAAGGCCCAAAGATGTCATCAATTGGAGGAAGTATTGTCCAAATTCTGAGAGTTAAGTCATTGACCCATGGCATTGAAGTCACCCAAGACCATCAGCCTGGGTGACTCGAATGCCATGTCGATCACAAAGTCCACTACTTACTGCAGGAACCACTTCTCATCACCTGGTGGATGGTAGATGAGGCGATCCTACAACCCACACCTGCCACTATAGTACACTCAAATGACTCAGCCTCCACAACTGGTACACTCGTGAGGCCCAGTTTGGTCTTGAAACAGACCGCACCCCCCACGGTCCAACCTCGGATGGTGTAACACTGAGTACCCAGCTGTAATAGCGGCCTCTAATATGGGGCCTGCATTCTCATCCAGCCAGGTCTCGTATTGCACACCAGATCCACTGACCCTACAAGGTCTGCAATAACTGCAGTCCTATTTTTGATGGATCTGGTGTTACACAACACCGCCGGGTAGGATGGGCCTCTGGAGCTGCCTGGCTACTTGCCCACCAAAATTGGTGGTGCCCATGTGTATGAAAACCAGACAGGAAGGACCACGTTCCAGATTCCATTTTACCCCAGGGCATCTTCTGGATCTCACTACCGAACATGATGGCCCAGCTCATTCGTCCTCCATTGTTCACACTCCCCAACTCCCTCCTCCCCTATGAACAATATCCAGTGCTCTACAGCACTGGTATGTTATAGATGTAATGGAGGGAGAAAGAACGGAGGAGACGAATAAGCATGCGACTGTAATGGACAGGCCTCCTACATACTAGGATCCAATAACGCTAAAACACCCTGAATAAATCCCCAATTAAATAACAACTAAACTCCCAAATTAAAAACAAATCAAAAAATTCTGAAACTCTCCACTCACTTTCACCAAGAGGAGAGATTCAGGCACATTAAATCAAACTAACTAACCTCCCCATCCAAACAAATCTATACTACAGAAAAATTACGGTAAATAAAAACATAAAACACCAATCCAAACTCCAGAGTCACTAAATAAATAATGTAGCGATTTAAGATAGCTAAAGCACTAAATTAAGTCATTTATTATTTTCCAATATAAATTCATTATTCAGTGTCTTCTTGTATGGAGTTGTTTCAAAAGTTTACAATCCTTTAAAATTAATGCAACAAAGGGTAGCTGTTACCAAACCCTTATCCGAATAAAAGTCCAAAGATGTGGCCCTCTCACTGTCACAGAAGCTGAGTCAAAGTAAATATTCAATTCCTGATGAGACTCTCTCACTGTCTCCAAGGTGAAAAGATAAAGTTACAATACCTGCCAGAAGATTGATCAGGATCCAACATGGAAGAAGCAGCAAACTTTTAAGAAGTCAAATGATTAGCCAGTTCAGAAAGATTAATGCCCTGGATGCAAATATTACTGGCCCCAGCTCAGCTCGGAGATAGGCCCTAGAAAGGAGACACCAGACTTAGCCCACCAGTGCCACTCAGTTAAACTAGGAGGCCACAGTGTAGCACAGAGAAGGAGTTTTCCACCAGCCCTCCAGCTAGTGCCCTCTATCCCCATGGGGAGTCCTCAAACCAGGCGCCCACCACTGTAGCCGGCCAGACCAGTCTACAGTCTGCCGCTCTCAATTGGCAATTCAACCAGAATGACACACACCACAACAGTATGCACCGCTCCCAGAATTCCAGCAAATCCTCCTCAAGCCAGGTTCCAGATGGCACCAAATGACAATTTGCACAAAATGAAAGATGGTATTCAAAACACAGCTGCAGCACCTTCAATAGAAACTGGGTGAAGGTGAGCTGCTGACTGACTTGAGCTTACTGTAGGTCTGTTCTGTTCTTAAAAGTTTCCCTCAGCTGGCTTTAATTCAATCAATATCCACACCTCTTTCTGCTGTACCGCCTCTTCCTCCTCCTGTCAGGTAGCCCCTCCATTTACCCGAACACCAGATATTATCAAAAGCAAATGGATAGGTAGTGGATACAGCCCTATCAATGTTTAAAACACTGCTGCAGCACCCTCGACAGAAAACAGCACCAAAGGAATCCAGCATCCGAGAGCGCTTGACAGTCTTCAAAGCTCAGATCCCAGGAGACAGTCCCACAGTTGCCCGAGATCCAAACCAATAGCAGGGCAGCAGTACATGAAAAATCATGAAAAAGAAAGCTGAAGTAGGATCTCTCACAACACCGCACCCAGCACAAGAATCCACTTCAGCAGGTTGCCATCCAAACGACACGGTTGAAAACTTAAACAGACGTCACAGCAGTGCACTTGTAGTTTTCCACCCAAATTCTCCTCCATCTTGAGAAAGCATGTCCCACTCAGAAAATACAGAGTCAAAGCTTCCCATCACCCCTGGATTACCCCTAAAATCATTGATCTGTGCATGTCCTGTGACCTTGCATTGTCACACTACAAATTATCCCACTCCGCTCCTGACTTCATCTCTTACAGGACTCTGAGGAACAAATGTAGGAAGTCCATACAGGCCTCAAAATTGCAGTGCTTCAGGGCCAGCCTACAGAATAACCTTAAATCCCTTGCTAAATTCTGGAAGGTAATTCTCCTTTTCAACCCCATTACCTAGTCCACCGCCCCAATCCTCATAGTTAATGCTTCACCTGTGTCTGATACTCATCTCAGGTGCTGCTCACTTCAATGAGTTCTTCACAACCTGTGCCCTCTCTACTTCCACTCTAGGCTCCGCTCCCTCCACTCCTGCTCCCTTCCACCCATCACCTGGCTTCCATTCCTTCCTCTTGGTCACCATTCAGGGAATTCTGCTTTCCATATTCTCTCTCAGTCCATCAAAGCCCAGCCTGATGGTCTGGACCCAAAGCTCCTCCACCTCTCAGCTCCTGCTCTTGCTGCTTCTCTTACTCATCTACTTAATCTCTTTTTTCCTCAGTGCTGTTCCTCAGTCCTGGAAGTTGGCCAAAGTTGTTCCACTTTACAAAGGGGTGGCACCTCCTCCACTAGCATCTTTTGTCCCATTTTCCTATTCCCTCCCTCTCTAAGCTGCAAGATAACAAGAAGCAATAAGTGGTGTGTAAAAACAAAACAAAGACAATACAGTATAATGAGTGGCTTTATTTGTGAGAAAGAGAACAGACAGACTGAAAAAGCTCTCAGCACTTCAAACCCATGCGGGTTCTTCATCACTGGGAGAGAGACAGATAACCAAACCCACTATACGTAAATAGGGTCCAGCTTAAATCTATATTACTAAAATTACAAAGTTAAAACAAATAAATACACCAGTGAATGATATCTCATCAAGAGGGCACCGAAAAAGGGCGTCAGAATATGGACATCGGCATTAGTGTGTGACTGTTATCAATGTCTGGGATATCTCAGCGCCTGTTACTGTGAGCGTGTTGGGGTTGCTGCCATTACTTAATTTTGTCTTCCTCAAACATGTTCAGGTTTGAGTTGTTTATATAAAATACTGGGGGTTACGGATGAAGCCTCCAGTGATGGGGGTGTGGTGGGTAGCCTCATATTAAATCATGGAGATAGGAGCCGCTTTGCTCCTGCAATCCCTGCAGTCATGTCTGCATGGTGACACAATTTATTGCACTGGCACTCGGCATTTTGGTTGCACTCTTTTTACATTGCTCTGTTTAGTTTAGTCCTGACGTGAGTGAACACCAGTGAATAAGTAAAAATTGAAAACCATATAAGGAAACATTTTTCCTCATATGCTTTTTCCTTAGATACTTTTGGATTTTCTTCACCTATTTATTGGTATAATTATTTGTTTTAACATTTGTAATTGTGGTCCTTTAGCTTTAAGCTGGACTCTATTTATGTAGGTTTGGTTACCTGAGACACCCCTCCCCTGATAAAGGGTTTAAAGCACTAGGCATTTCTGTCAGTCTATCTGTTTTGTTTCTCACAAATAAAGCCACTTAGCATGCTGTATTATCTTCCTTTGGTTTTTGTGCACCACTTGTCACTTGGTGTCCTGAAGTTTTGCTGGTGTTGCATGCTTCAGCACCTCATGATTTTGCTTCTGTTGCCTTCTTAAGCTGCAAAAGAAACTAGTCCAGTCTAGACTCCTCAACTTTCTGTCATCCTCCAACTTCCTCTCACCCTTTCAGTCTGGGTTACAGAAGCACCACTCCATGGTCTCCTCACTGCTGTGTGTCACTGATGCAGTCTCCACGGAGATGGATGAGAAGCACATTTTAGCTGCTATATTCATTGATCTGGCCAAAGCCTTGGATTCAGGTCCCACTCACTCATCCTGGATAAGCTGGGGTCTGCTGGCCTCTCAGCTCCCACTGTTTCTTGGTTCTGCTCCTACCCATTGGGCCAACAACAATTGGTATAGGTTGGAGGTAACCTGTCACCTCCCTTCCTATCCAGGCTGTGGTCCCACAGGGCCTCATCCTGGGATCCATCCTATCTCCACCTCCTTGAATGACCTCCCTCTGCCTGTGGCAACTCACATATACGCATGTATGCAGATGGCACAGTTAGTTTCACCTCTGCCCCTCCACTGCAGCTGTGGAATAACTGCTCCAGTAGGCAATGTTCTGCACTGATTGCAATCTATCCAACTCAGAGACAACACCAAAAACAGTGTCCATGACCTTTGGCACCAGTCAGAGTTGGCAAGACTCTCTGTCCCTCTTGCTTTCACCACTCTGGGTGGCACTCCTCTTGAGTCAGTTCAGGCATTCAAGTACCTTGGTGTGTGGCTAGACAGCAAGCTTGACTTCTCAGCCCATATTTATGCTATCTGTGTAAAACTCCATCCCAAGCTTGGTGCTCTGTACCAGAGTAAAGATTGCTTATCTCTGCATGTCCACAGGAGCTATTATTAAAATGATGCTCTTATTATTTGTCAATGTGGATGTGGTCTATGGTACTGCACCTTGCCCCACTTCCCTTGCCAGACTGGACACCTTTTGCCACTCCTTCACAGCAAACCACCCTCTCTGCACACACACATTGCTTTACTGTATTCATCACTATCCATCCTCCTCTGCCCTCTTTTTGCCAAGCTCACTGTACCTCTTCATTTCCAAATACTGGTTTGGTTCCCTTCCTCTAACCTCTCATCTCCTCTCTCTCTTCTATATGCCCCTGCTTCCTGGTCCCTTCATTGATGGAACCATTGTAATTTTGCCACTCCTCACCCTGCTCCACTGCTGGGCAGTCTGCCTTCTCATATTGATTCACTTCACTATGGAATCAACTCCCTCCTTCATCCATCTCTACCCTTCACCAGGCTCTCTCAAGCACCAGTTGAAACTCCAACCTCTTCCCACCTATTCCTGTTACCCCTTCTCCTGACTCCTCCCAAGTCACGCCTTAACCACCCTGGTAACCAGCCGGTCAGTTCCCACTTCAGCCTTGTGTGACAAAATGTGCTGTTCATTATTAGTGGCACTTCTTTAGGTGCACTTGTTCTGTGCCTTAACAATGTATCACACTTTATATATCTGCTTATTAAGGTTTTGTATTTTCAATAAAAATCAGTACACATTTTTATGTTTGCTTGCATGCATGTGCAAGAAACATAGTGCCATTATCCGAGTTTTCCAGAGGTGTGTCAGCCTCTTCCAATCTCAGTCAGTGTGTTTGCAGGCGCGGGTCGCAGTTCGCCAATCACTGCTCCAGCTGTCAGTGGCATACAGTTGAAAGGGAGAGCTCGGCTTCAGTGAGCAGAGCTCCCTCAACACGCACGCATCGCATATTGTGTGCTGACACGCCCCCCCACGCACATAGAGTATAGCCGACGGGTGCCCAATCCCCGTCAGCTCCAGACCCGAAACAGTGTTACAGCTGCCATGCTGAGAGCCCACTCAGCGTGGCACACATCAGTATAGCCAACAGGGTGCCCAATCCCCCATTGGCTTAGCCCCCCAAACATCCTTTCCAGCTGCACGCTGGCTCACCCCAGCATGGCAAACGTCCTGCATCGTCTTAATCATTAAAAACAAACTCTGTAAATAAAAATCGTTCCTCGCAGTCTCCTGCCCCCACCAGCACTCACCCACTGTGCACTTTGCCTCCCACACCCCCTCACCCCATACTTACCTCTGGAGTCCGCGCATGCTCTTTGGTGGACCGGAACACGCTCAGACTTTTCATAGCTGACCGCGAACTGAGGAAATGCCGTAAGCTGTATAATGTAATAGATAGGGTTTTTCAACTTTGCTGCATATCTCGGCATTTTTGGAATTTTGCACCAAATTTTCAACATGGGGTTTTGGGACCCTTCTCATGAATGCTGTCACTGTCATGGAGTTCACGCCCAAAGGGTGATTTCGTGTCACCGTGAAATCACCTTCGACTGATGAATGAACCACACTGCCTGTGTTCATAAGGTGGCTCAAGAAGCCTATTTTGAAAATTTGGTGGAAAAAATTCAAAAAATGACTGTTTTATTTATGTGTGCTATAGTTCCTATGCACGCCGTAAGTTCGCAAATTTTCAATAGTTTCACTCCAGATTTTCAACATTGCCATTTTACCACACCTTCTTATGAGTAGTACAGCTGTCATTTTTCACATCTTGTCCACAACGTGTTTCTCTGCTCCATGCAGCGACAATGTCGCAGTCAGTGTGCTAAATCAATGTATGGGACACATTACTAAAATTACAGTGACACTGGTCATGAGCAGAGGTGTTAAATGGCTATGTTGAAAATTTGGTGAAAAATTCCCAAAATGACTGTTTTAGGCACGCACGCTGTTTCAGTTCCTACACACGCCTGGCAAGTTCGCGAATTTGTAATATTTGCACACCAGATTTCAATAGTGCATTTTACTGCACTTCCTTATGAGCAGTACAGCTACCATTTTTCACATCTCACCCTAAAATTTGTTTCCGCACATGTAGCGCACAATGGTACAGTCGGTGTAAGCGAAACAATGTTTGGGACAGATTAAGAAAATCACAGTGACACTGGTCATGAGCAGAGGTCTTAAATGGCTATGTTGAAAATTTGGTGACAAACTCCATAAAATGACTGTGTTACGAGTGAGTATTACGCAGTTTCACGCGCACCTCATAAGTTCATGAATTTGTAATATTTTCAGTCCAGATTTTCACCAGTGGCATTTTTCCACACCTCCTTATGAACAGTATGGTTGTCATTTTCCACAACATGGCTAAATGTGTTTTCACACTTTCAGTGCAGAAATGCATGGTCACTGTGGGAAATCATTGTTTGGGACAGATAAAGAAAATCTCACTGACACTGTTCATGATCGGAGGTCCCAACATGTCTGTGTTAACAATCTGCTGTAAAAATCCCCAAACTAGTTAAGACACGGGTGCGTTGCACAGTTTCTATGCACGCCGTGACTTCACCAGTTTTTAAGATTTTCACCAGATTTTCAACATTGCCATTTTTACACCTCCCATGAACAGTATCGCTGTCATTTTCACATCCTGTTCGAATGTGTTTTTGCACATGTGGTGCCAATGTCAGTAGTCACTGTGCAAAAGCAGTTTTTGGCTAACAAACTGATATTGCCACTGTTCATGAGGTGGGGTCACAAAACCATGTTGAAAATTTGGAGTGAAAATACTAACGAATGCCTACATGTTAGGGGTTTTAATTACAATTTACCCCACCCTGTAGAGAATGACAAGTATCAGGGGTGTGACTTGGGATTATTGCCTGTAATGCTCATACCATTCTCACCCCCACCCACACCCCTGCAGCCAGTGAGAGGCATCAAGGTGTGCCTCGGACTCTTCGGCCCAAACGCTACCTCATTCTCCTATACTGCACCCATCTCACCGTATTTCCTGATGGAATGGGTGCTTATAGGTCAAAGACCCCAAGGCACACTGTGACACTTGTCAGTGTCTGCAGGGTAAGATGCAGTGAAATGGTCTGGTCGTTATGCCTGATGACCCAAAGGCACACCCCAATGCCTGTCACTCTCTGCAGGTGGTGGTGGGGTTGGTTTCAGTTCAATACTTTGCTGCCATTCCTATTATGCAGCTCTGTAACTTCTACACTACCAATGCCAAAGCCAGCAAGCAAACATTCGGCATTGACAAATGCTTGTTTATTTAATGTTGTTCCACAGTTTATACTTGTATGTATTGCTGTACTGCTTTTCCTACTGTATGTTTCCTCCCTGGCTTGCAGCTGGAAACAAGCTTCAACTCAGTGTGCCTCTCCTAGTTATGAAGTTTCAATAAACACATAAATAAATTACTGCATTGCATCCTGGCTGGCATTGCTTGTATATGAAATGCCATATAAATTAAATTGTGTTCACTTGTTATATAATTTTAAAGTTGTCCTAATGAAGAATTGGTCAAAAGCAGCAGGGTTTCTCTCATGCTCTGATGTCACAAGCATCTTGTAGGTGGATCGCAATACGCTGCCTCAATAAACAAATAGCTTTTTCTGTTCTCTTCTTCCCAATCAGCTCCAATAAGCTTGTCATTCCTACAGTATGCTGTGCCTGATTGTCCCTGGGGAGGATGACTTTGAGGTTATCTAGTTATACTTCTGTGAATGATATGCTGTACTTTCCGTCCCTGTACATATGTCAAATAAGGTCAATAAGTCACAAAGGGCTGACACTTGAAGTATGATACTACACTAATAGCCTGTAGAGAACATTAACATTTGAGACATGTAGGCCCTGAAACTTGATATACATATATTTAAATCCAAGTTGTAATTTTCCTTATGCCACACACTACCTCCAATTATGCTTACATTTCCTGCCTGATTTCCTTGAACTATGAGTTAATATTTGCAGTTACATCTCTACCTAATTTGTTATGAGTGCTTTCTCGAGTTGTGTGAGTAATAGAACTGAAGCTGAGCTGCAGTTGAAGCACTAAAAGGATCTGAGAAAACACCCTTTAAACCATGAGAGACAAAGTAACTAACTGTACATATTGACATACTGTACAGTGTCATACCATAAATCATGCTAAACACATGTTATAAAAATGGAAGTTGAATTAAAAAAAGTTTTACTTTGCAGAGAATTGAGAAACTCCCATGTGAAAATAGAATTGGCAACTGAGCATAGAACTTCAGAACTGTTGAACTGTCAACATGAGACGTCTTCTTAATTATGTAATAAAACAGCAAGATGAAGTCTCTGCCTTGTTTTTAAGCAAAGTATGATCTCAGTTTAAATTCACAGCATTCCCTGGTCCAAGAAAATGTAGAGCACTGGTGAACTCCAGTGGCTCAAGAGACTGAACTGCACCTTAATGTCCACTTGTCAGAAGATGGTAGCCCTTAGAGATGTATATTTGGTAAGTACTCATATACAGGGTCCCAAATATTTGGGTATTCATTAATTGGGCAAAATGGGGTTTAAAAATAAAAATAGGTTTGAAATCCTTTAACCTTTGCATATGGCCAGAGGCTAATCTCCACTTCCTGCCACCCCATACTTGTAAAGCTGAACAACTGTCTTCATAATTGTAATAGCTGTCAGATATCCAGTCAGTTATTAGGGTGCGGAGAAGGGTCTTTACTTAATGTATATCTGGTTGACGCACCTGGCACATCTTTGAACAAATTCTTCCCTAAATGCAACCCCTGAACCCATTTTCTTGTTGAGTCAAAGTGTTGAAAAGTTACTAATCTTGGCCATATAGACTCTTGATCCATAAGGGGAGTTTATGGATCAGTGAAGATGACACTAGGTTGTTCTTTCCCCACAACCCAGACCTAATTGGCGATAGTGCTACAGACAGAGGGAATGACTGGCAGCTGAGAATAGCTTCTTCCCACTGATCCAATGCGCCCCGATAGAACCAAGAACTACTGGATTTGGTCTTTTAGTCCGAGGTACGGAACACATAGGGGGTCAGGTTGGAGGGATTAAAACATGTCTTTAAGGGGACTAGCTTGTCAATTAGATATGCCTGAAGTGTATTACCTTTGCCTCCATTTTTAACTTGCTTTTCATTAAAGGAACACTGTCAACCTGTTTTGTATCATATTATTTCTAGTTAAAAAATCCACATTTTATGATTGCTTACCTTTGCTAAAATTCATTAATGTTGCTGTTTATTTTATTTGTCTTCTTGTTTAGTAGAACTGAAATGCATGATAATGTATATTTATAAACAATTTTGTTTTGTTTCCAATCCTGAATCTATTCTTCTTGAATACTTCCTAAACATTAGAAGCACCCCAAACAGTGCAGTCACTCATGAGGCAGTAGCCATCTAAACTCCCACTACATCATGAGTGTTTAGACTGTGTTGGGGTGTTCCTAAATCCAGGAAAGATGCAGTGGAGTTGATCAAGGAATGTAAACAAACCTGTTTTTGTGTGGTAACACCAGTATGGTGGGCAGTCTGTTTTCACATTTTAAAAGAAAAACAGAATCAGAATCAAGCTACCAGCTACATCAGCAATCTTTGCAGAATGTTAGCAATCATACAATGTTTTTTTAAACAAGAGACACTTTGAGGCCCTAAGGGGTTGACAGTGTCCCTTTAACTCCCAAACAGAATACTGGAAGCAGATGGAATATTAGGTTCTGAGTAATGAATAACCAGTTACTTATAGTATTTGGGAGTTAACTGCCACTATAATTGACACTATTGCACTAAGGATCACAGCACAAAGGGCATCAAAGAAGAAGAGGAGTCTGCCTGTAGTCAGCCATGAGCTAGCTGTTGGACAGCCATGCCCCCCTTTGACTGCCACCCACAAGCCTACCTCCAGTGAACTTCTGAACTATAAGGGTTGTTCCTCTCATTTATTTTACACTTGCTAACTGAGCTGTTGTGGGCCCCATCTCTGCATTTGGGACATTTGGACTGTATCTACTCCATTAGCATGCCTGTTTAGTCTTCTAGCATTGCTAATTTTGACCTAATTTCTAGATATCCTAGCTGCACCCCTATCTTTGTATATCCTTAATTTCGATTCACCGTATTCAACTGTTGTGTCTCTCTTTATCTCATTTGTTTTTATCGGTGCTCTTTTACCAGTGTTACCCTACCAGCTAATATTATTATTCCTGCTTAGTTACACTCTTAGGTAAGTCTGTTATCTCAACTCAGTTCTACTCTGTTACAGTGTTTTAGTTGCATACTGCCCTATACCTGCAGAGCTGAGTCTTATAGCCATGTTAGCCTATTCTCTCTAGCTACAGTAGTCACTGACATTGCTGCTGTGTTAATTAGGTTGATGGATTTTGCATTTCACTTCCTGACTACTATGCACTCTGCCTTCTCCTCCACCCTGTCCTCTCCTCCCCCACTCTGCTTCTCCTCCACCCCTTCCCTCTCTCTCTCCCTCTCTCTCTGTCTGCCCCCTCTTTCCTCCTATTCATCTTGGTCTCCTCTCCTCCCTCTCCTTCAACCTGTAGTTTTCATGCCCTCCTGCCCCTTCCCTGCCCCCCTCCTTGCTTTTCTCCCCATTTCAAGGGATATATTCCCATTCCATCTTTCTGCTCCTTATTCTGCTCCTCCTCCTATCTGTTGATGTGGAAACTAACCCAGGTCCATCCCTTCCTCCTCCCTCAACCTCAACAGCTCCCAAAGGCCTTAGTATCTCTATCTGTCTGCTAGAGTATTTTCCCCAAACTTGACCTCCTTAAAGTTTGGGTTTCTCAACACTCTCCTGACATCCTCTGCATCTCTGAATCTTGGATCCCCTCAAGGATTCCAGTCTATAGCCTGTCCCTTCTTGAATTCCATCTCTTCAGGCAGGATCCGGGCAAATGTGGCAGTGGGGTTCCTATCTCGCCCTCCAGATCCTCTCCTGCACTACTGCTGTCAGAGAGACTGTACCTGCCTCCTATGAGTTTCTTCTTGCCAAGCTTTCCTTTCCCTCCACTGTACCTGTCTTCACTGGGGTTTTTATGCTTCACCTAAAATCTCACCTTACTCCCTAGTTCACTCTGTCTGTGCTATCACCTCACACTCCTCCTCAAGTGAACTCATCCTCCTAGGGAACTTCAATATTAATTGCCTCTCCCAGCCTACAGTGCACCTCTCTCAGGATTGAGTCCCTTAATCTCTCCCAGCTCATTATCATTCCTACCCAGCTCAATCCCTCTCCTCTAATCACACTCTTCTGGACTGGGTTTCTCCTTCCACCCCATCACATTGTTGCAGTACTTATTCTGCTAGATGCCTTCAATGACCACTGCTTGATGCTCTGTCAGGAAAGTTTGGTATCCTTCTTCTTTCCCTAAGTACATTAAGTTTCTGTACCTTTGGTCATTTAATATTGATGCTTTCTTGAGGTACCTTGTTGCAACTGACTGGTCAGCCTTCCTCTCTGCCCCTAACTTTGAAGTGGCTCTCTCCTTGTTCCATTCCAAATGTTGCTTCATCTGGGACAAGCATGCCCCCTTCCCCAGAAAACCCAGGGTTAAATCTTCCCACCACCCCAGATTACTCCCAAACTGACTGACGGTGTAAATCCTATGATCATGCATGGGCCCACTACAAATTACTGTATGTCATTCCTGCCTGATCTCCTCCTTTCAGACACTCAGAAATTCATGTATTAAGGCTGTCTGGTCTGCTAAATCTCTTTATTGTTAAGCCAGCCTTTAGAATGGCCTTATCTCCCCAGTCAAATTCCTAGAAGGTGTACCCCTTATTGACCCTACACCCCACCCACCCAGTCTGCTCCTCTGGTTCTCATGGCTAATAGATCACCTGTCTTTGACCTTCTCTCTGTAGTGGCACACTTCAATGAGATCTTCACCACTTGTGCTGTTCCCTCTTTCCTGGTTCCTCTCCTCTCCCCACTGCTCCACCCTCCCTGTTACTCTCCAGAAAACCTTGCTTACCCTTTTCTCTCTCAACCTGTCTAAATCTAGCCTGATAGGCTGGATTGTAAACTCTGCTACCTTTCAGCTCCTGCAGTTGCCTCCCCTTACTCACCTCCTCAACATCTCCTTCATCTTCCATGCTGTTCATCAGTCTTGGCAGATTACCTATTGTAAGTTCTCCCTTTATCAAGGAGGTGACCCTCCTCCCCTTGCAACTTCTGTCCTACCTCCCATCTCCCTTCTCTTGCAAAGCTGCAATAGAATCTTGCCTACTCTAGGCTTGTTGACGTCCTGTATTCATCCAACTTCCTCACCCTTTCCAGTCTAGTTTGGGAAGCATCACTCCACTGTCTCCTCCCTTCTGAATGTCACTGACTCCATATTCACTGGGATGGATCAGGAGCACACCACATAGGTAATTTTATTGATCTGGGCAAAGCCTTTGCGCGGGTGCCCATCCACTCTTCCCAGACAAGCTGAGATCTGCCAAACTCTCAACTCCTTCTGTTGCAAAGTTCCTTTCCTACATAGAAACATAGAAATATAGACTTTGACAGCAGATAAGGACCACTTGGCCCACCTAGTCTGCCCATTTCTTACTAACAGATAAGCTGCAGATCCTAGTTAACCAACAGCTTACTTCCTCCTACCCACCACTAGAACTGCCTTATGTCTGTCCCAAGCATTCTTGAATTCTCCCACAGTTTTAGACTCCACAACCTCCCCAGGAAGGCGGTTCCATCGTCCACCACCCTCTCTGTAAAAAATACTTCCTCACATTGTCCCTGAGCTGTCCCTCTATCTTCAAATTGTGTCTCCTTGTTCTTGCACATCTCTTTTTCTGAAAGATGCTACCCTCTTGGCTTTTGTTGATTCCACTGGTACTTAAAAGTTTCAATCATGCCCCTCACCCTCCTTTCCTCAAGGTATACATATTAGCTTGTTTAGTCTCTCCTCATATGGCTTCTCTTGCAGACCCTGCACCATTTTAGTTGCCCTCCTCTGGACTGCCTCCATCCTGTTTATGTTCTTAGGAGATGGGGTCTCCAGAACTGGATGCAGTACTCAGATGGGGTCTCACCAACTGTCTGTACAGAGGAATAACAACTTCCTGTTTTCTGCTGGTGATTCCTTCCCATACATCCCAGTATCCCCCAACCTCTCTACTGCATGCTCACATTGCTTGCTAACCTTAAGGTCATCTGATATGATTATCTCCAGGTCCCTTTCCATTTTTGTTGTTGTTACTACCTCCACCCCATTGTGTACTCTTTTCCTGAGTTTTGATTCCCAGGTGCATTATTTTGCACTTCTTTGCATTGAATCCAAGCTGCCATACTTCTGACCATTCCTCCAACCTTGTCAAGTCCCTTCTCATCCTTTCCACACCGGCCATGCCCGTGTATCAACCTTGTTGCAGATCTATGTGTCATCTGCAAAGAGGCATACTTTTCCTTCCAGTCCCTCTGCAATGTCACTTATGAAGACATTAAAAGGACTGGACCCAGAACTGAAACCTCGCGGTACCCCACAGTAACCCCTTTCTTTAGAGTGGACTCCATTTACTATTACCTTCTGTGTCCTGTTGTCCAGCCAATGTTTTACCCAGGCTACAGTCCTGGGACCCACTCCCAGACTGGCTAATTTATTAATCTTTGTGTGGGACTGTGTCAAATGCCTTGCTAAAGTCTAAGTAGGCCATGTCCACAGCCCCTCCCTGGTCTATTACTTTGGTCACCCAGTCAAAGAAATTGATTAGATTCTTCTGACATGACCTTCCTGCTGTGAATCCATGCTGCCTTGGGTCCTGTGCCCCACTGGCCTTTATGTACTCAACAATTCTTTCCTTCAGAAGTGATTCCATCATTTTCCCTACCACAGAGGTCAAACTGACAGGTCTGTAGTTTTCTGCCTCTGTCTTGGTCCCACTTTTGTGAAGGGAATCACATTCACCCTCCTCCAGTCCTCAGGTACCACACCATCCTCCCATGATTTGTTAAAAATGGTAGTCAGTGGTGTCACTAGTTCTCCCTTAATTCTTTTAGAATTATGGGGTGAATCCCATCAGGTCCCATTGCTTTGTCCATCTTCAGTATTAGGGTTCTTTCAGAACCCTTTCTTCTCTGAAAGGACTGGGATCAACCGCCCTATCCAGAGGGCTTCTGTTAGTGGATTAGGTACCCCCTCTTCTTTTGTGAATACTGAGCAGAAGTATTCGTTCAGTATCCCTGCTTTTCACTGTTTCTCTCTGCCCACCCACCATCCGTTCTATTCAGCCTCACTATCAATCCCATTGTCTTTCTCGCTGCTCCTAATGTACCTATAAAGGTTTTATCCCCTTCTTAACTGTGTTGGCTGTCTTTTCCTCAGTTTGGGTCTTTGCTATTCTGACTGCCTTTTCTGCTTCCTTCTGCCTTAACTGGTACAGTTCTCTGTCTTGCTCCTTCTGTGTCTCCGTGATACTTCCTAAATGCTATCTTTTCTTCCTAACCTTCCCGCCACCTCTTTTGAGAACCATAGTGGCTTTTTCTTTCATTTGATTTGTTTATTTGCTTCACACAAAGCTTTGTTGGCTTTGTGATGGCAGTTTGATGTGTCCCCATTGTTGCTCCACTCCTCCTTCTTTTCTGTTTGCTAGTGCTTTTCTAAGCACTCTCCTATTTGACAAAGTCAGCCCTCCTGAAGTCCAGTATCCTCACTTTTGTATGGCTTGACTCTGCAGCTGAGTTTATCATGAACCACACTGTTTGATGGTCACTTGTTCCCAGATGGCTACCACTTCTAGATCTGAGATTCTCTCACTGTCCCCATTTGTGAGTACAAGGTCTAAGATTGCTCCCTCCCGAGTGGGTTCCAACACTAGCTGTCTGAGGCATGCCCCCTGGGGCATCGAGAAATGCCCTGCTCTTGGATGTGGCTGCAGCAAAGGTGCTCCAGTTAACATCTGGCATATTCAAGTCCCCATCAACAATATCTCCCTTTTCTACCATCCTAAGGATGCCTTCTATCATATCCTTGTCCATTCACTCCCCTGAGATGGGGATCTGTATACAACCCCTGTGCGGATTGTGATGCCATTTTCATTCTCTAAGGTGACTCACAGTGCCTTCTGTCCTCCCTGTTTACTCTTTTGTTCTGTTGCTTTTACCCTTCCCTTACATAGAGAGCTACTCCTCCCCTCTTCTACCCTCCTGTCTCTCAGACCATCAACAGTAGGTGCATGTAGGAGGTGTCCTGTCACCTTCACTACCCAAGCAGGCTGGGGTCCCAGAAGTCTCCATCTTGGGTTCTATCTTCTCTCCATTTCCTAAACAACCTCTCCTCTACTTGTGGCAACTCACATATACACATGTTAGCAGATCACACAGTTATTGTCAGCTCTGGCCCTTCAACTGTGGCAGTGGAAGGCTTGGCCCAGCAAGACGTCCACAGTGTCCTGCACTGGTTCAAAACCAACCAACTCTGGTTCAACACTACCAAAAATCCCCCAAAAACACTGTCCATGACCTTTGGAATCAGCCATAAATTGGCTAGGCTCTTCCATCTCCCAGTCTTCACCACCCTGGTTGACACCCCCTAGAAGCGGTTTATCCTTCAAGTATCGTGGTGTGTGGTTTCCCTGCCTTATTGTTACTGGATTGTACAGTGATTTGAATGCTTGTTCTAGGATCCTGCGCCACCATCCCTGGGCTGCTCAGCCCTTGGGGAGCACTCCCCGCATGAAATTGACAGCTGCCCTGGTCCAAAAAAAATCCCGCAGTCACCATTCCTGGGCTGCTCAGCCCTTGAGGAGCCCTCCTGCCCAGACCGACAGCTGCCCTGGGTGCATAAGATCCTGTAGTCGCCATTCCGGGCTGCTCAGCCTTTGAGGAGCCCTCCCGCATGGAACGGCAGTTGCCTGGCCACAAAGATCCTGTGGTCACCATTCCTGGGCTGCTTGGCCCTTGAGAAGCCCTCCCACCCAGACCCAGCAGCTGCCATGGCACTAACCTGCATTCTGGTGTTTGGCAACACTTTGCTCCATGGCCTTCTTTACACCTCACCACATGACCCAACTAGGGTCAGAGGACAGAGACTGATAGTGCATTCCCTGCCATATTGTTCCCAGATTGTACAGTGATTTGAATGCCTGTTATAGGGTGCTTTCATTTATTCTATGCTTGTAATGTGTTTCTACTACCTTTTCATGGGTGCTTTAAGTGAGCTACTGTGCTGTGTTATTACATAGAAACATAGACTTTGACGGCAGATAAGGACCACTTGGCCCACCTAGTCTGCCCATTTCCTACCTATAGGATAAGCTGCAGATCCTAGTTAACCAACAGCCTATTTCCTACTACATCCCACCAGAATTGCTTTATGTCTGTCCCATGCATTCTTGAATTCCCCCACTGTTTCTGACCCCACAACCTCCTCAGGAAGGCCATTCCATGCATCCATCACCCTCTGTTTGAAAAAATTCTTCCTTACATTGCCCCTGAGACCTCCCCCTCTGTCTTCAAATTGTGCCCCTTGTTATTGCACATCTCTTTTTCTGAAAGATGCTACCCTCTTGGACTTTATTGATTCCCTTGAGGGTACTTAAATGTTTCTATCATGTCCCCCATCCTTCCTTTCCTAGGGGTATACATTAGGCTCCTTAAGTCTCTCTTCATACATGACTTCTGGTGCAGACCCTGCACCATTTAGTTGCCTCCTCTGGACTGCCTCCATCCTGTCTATGTCCTTGTGAAGATGGGGCCTCCAGAACTGCATGCAGTATTCCAGATGGGGTCTCACCAACTGTCTGTACAGAAGGATAACAACGTTATGTTCTCTACTGGTGTTGCTCTCCCTATGCATCCCAGTATTCCCCAGCCCACCTTACTGCCTTCTTATATTGCTTGCCTACCTTCACCCCAGGTCCCTTTCCATTTTGTTGTTATTAGTACCTCCCCACATTGTGTCCTGTTCTCCTGGGTTTTTGTTTCCCAGGTGCATTACTTTGCACTTCTTTGTATTGACTCTGGCTGCCATACTTTTGACCGTTCCTCCAACCTTGCCAAGTCCCTTCTCATCCTTTCCACCCTCTTGTGTATTGACCCTATTGCAAATCTTTGTATCATCTGCAAGGAGGCATACTTTCCCTTCCAGTCCCACTACAATGTCACCTATAAAGACATTGAAGAGACTGGTCCCAGTACTGAACTCATGGCACCCCACTAGTAATGCTTCTTTCTTTGGAGTGACTCCATTTACTATTGCCCTTTGTCCTGTTGTCCAGCCAATGTTTCACCCAGGCTACAACTCTGGGACCCACTCTAAGACTGGCTAATTTGTTTATTAATCTTTTGTGTGGGACTGTGTCAAATGCCTTGCTAAAGTGTAGGTAGGCCATATCCACAGCCCCTCCCTCTTTGGTCACCCAGTCAAAGAAATTGATTAGATTAGTCTGACATGACCTTCCCACTGTGAATCCATGCTGCCTTGGGTCCTGTGCCCCACTGGCCTCTGGGAACTCAACAGTTCTTTCTTTCAGAAGTGATTCCATCATTTCCTACACTGAGGTCAAACTAACAGGTCTGTAGTTTCCTGCCTGTCTTGTTCTCCACTTTTGTGAAAGGGGAATCACATCCACCCTCCTCCAGTCCTCAGATACCACACCATCCTCCCATGATTTGTTAAAAGGGTAGTCAGTGGTGTCACTAGTTCTCACCTTAGTTCTTTTACAATTCTTGGGTGAATCCTGTCAGGTCCCATTGCTTTGTCCATCTTCAGTTTTAGGAGTTCTTTCAGGACCCTTTCTTCTGTGAATGGACTGGTATCGACCTCCTATCCAGAGTGCGTCTATTCTTTGGTTAGGTACCTCCCCTCCTCTTCTTTTGTGAATACTGAGCAGAAGTATTCATTCAGTATCCCTGTCTTTTACTGTCATCCTCTGCCCCCCTTCCCTTTATTAAGCCTCACTATCCTCCCTTGTATTTTCTTTGCTCCCCTAGTGATAAAGGTTTTATCCCCTTCTTAACTGAGTTGACTAGCTTTTCCTCAGTTTGGGCCTTTGCTATTCTGACTGCCTTCCCACTTCCTTCTGCTATAACTGGTACAGTTCTCTGTCCTGCTACTTCTGTGTTTTCTTATACTGTCTGAATGCTACTATTTTCTCCTAACCTTCCACCTCTTTTGAGAACCATAGTGTTTTTTTCTTCATTTTGTTTTGCTGATTTGCTTCACACAAAGGCTTGTTGACTCTGTGATGGCTGTTTTGATTTTTCCCCATTGTTCCTCCACCCTTCCTTCTTGCCCATGTGCTAGTGCTTTCTGAGGCACTTTTCCATTTTCCCAAAGTCAGCCCTCCTAAAGTCCAGTACTCTTGCTTTTGTATGGCTTGACTCTCTGGCTGTGTTTATCATGAACCACACTGTTTGGTGGTCACTTGTTCCCAGATGGCTAAACACTTCTAAATCCGAGATCCTCTCTCCATCCTAATTTCAGAATAGAATGTAAATGTGTTATTTTGCATGTATTGGCAGTTTACCGCACTCTGAGTGCATATGGGGTCTGCTGCACTTTCAGTAGTCTGCGAGGGGTATGCTCCGCTTAGGTTCTGTTGCTAACCATGTATTGCCTGTGGCTAGCTCTGTAACCGGAGCACTCTGAAGTGTTGCTTGGCTCTGTGCCTGCCCCCATCTGCTCTGCTTTAACGCCACCCCTCTCTGCTTTTTCTCTGTTCCTGGGCTGCTCAGCCCTTGAGGAGCTTGAGGGAGCCTCCCTGCCTGTATCCAACAGCTGTCCTGGCTACTGCAATAGCCAACCCTCCCTCCCCAGCCACCCTTCACCCAGGATTGGTCCTACTTAAAGTCTGCTGAACCAATCAGAGCATTTTCCCACTTGTTCTTCATACACTCCCCAGCAGGTGGTGCTGTTCATCCCCTGTCTGCTTTAAATCCTCTCTTTCAATATAATATGGTTTCTGATTCTACCCTCCTGTCCAATTTATCTGTCCTGACCCTTAGCTCTTCCATACCCTGCAGCCTGTAAGTAACCACCCCTTCTGCTCTCTCCCCCAGGTTTCAAATCCCTTCCCTGCATCTCTACTACCTGTCCGCTCACCCTATCCTCTAGGCCATCTCCTGGTAACAATCAGCCTCAGCTGTATGCTAATATTGAATCTCCTCCTCTTCTAACCTGTCTAGCTATATCCTGCTTTCCTGCTATCATCGCTTCAACTGCTCAAAACTCCATCTACTTGTTATAGTCTTCCTCCACTAGTGGTCTCCCTAGAGCCCCTTCCCCAAAGCCTAAACAAAGTAGGAAAAACATGATTCCCCTCACAGTTTCTTTGTGCTTCTGCAGTCTCCCTTCTTTATCCCCCCTCCCCTCTGTGGATTCGCCAAACCCTACCCGCCACCCTCCTGCACTTCCCTGTATGCCTCCTCCTCCTTTCTAGACCCTTCACTTCCACTTTCCTCTCAACTTGGCCACCTAACTCCCACTTTCCACTTTACCAACACCTAGTGATTTTCTCTGTCACCTACTCTGCCTTATACTCCTCTCTTACCCTTGTCTCTCCCCAAGCGATCTCCATCTCTTTAGTTAAGCTTCCCAGGGGTCAGAAATGTAAATCTCATCTCCTAAGGACGCTTGGACCAGGACCCTAATTCTCCTTCTGCTCCTGTCTGGATCCATCCACCCTAACCCTGGTCCGTAACCCCTAGCACTCCCTTGACTCTGCTTGCTCAAACAAAGAGAAAACATCTCCTTCATCCACTTAAACATTCAGAACCTCCCTGCAAAAGAGATGTGTTCCAGGCCGTGTCACCTGCAACAATTTTGATGTAATAGCCTCTCTGAAACCTGGCTTTCACAAAATCTCCGATGGGGAAATTGACCTTTATGGTTACACTCCTGTCTGAAAAGACAGACCTGGGGAAAAAGGAGGGGCTGCGTGTTCTTTGTTTCAAGCAAGTTCTCCTTCACTGAACATAACCCCCAACCTGCAGTTCACACTGCTCAAGACCCTATCCATTAGCCTCCTTCTTGGACAAAGTAAAACCCTCACCCTCACTATCGCCTATCTCCCCGGAACCCCCAGGTGGAATCCCTATTGCTCTCAAAACAATTAACTCCCCTTAACAGGGAGTGAATACTTGGGGATTTCAACATTAACCTGGGATTCCAGCCATGCTGAATCAGTTAGATGTTGCTTTGCAGGCATAGAAACATAGAATTTGATGGCAGATAAGGACCGCTTGGCCCACCTAGTCTGCCCATTTTCTTACCTAACAGATGAGCTGCAGATCCTAGTTAACCAACAGCTTACTTCCTCCTACCCACCACTAGAACTGCCTTATGTATGTCCCAAGCATTCTTGAATTCCCCAACTGTTCTTGACTCCACAACCTCCCTAGAGTCTGTTCCATGCATCCACAACTTCTCTGTGAAAAAATACTTCCCTCACATTACCTTTGAGCCATCCCCCTCTATCTTTAAATTGTGCCCTCTTGTTCTTGCACATCTCTTTTCTGAAAAATGCTACCCTCTTGGACTTTGTTGATTCCCTTGAGGGTACTTGAAAGTTTCTATCATGTCCCCTCTCTCCCTTTTCCTCAAGGGTATACATATTAAGCTCCTTTACTCTTTCTTCATTATGTCTTCTGGTGCAGACCCTGCACCATTTTGATTGCCCTCCTCTGGACAGCCTCCACCTGTTCTATGTCTTCATGGAGATGGGGTCTCCAGAACTGCACACAGTACTCCAGGTGGGGTCTCACCAACTGTCTGTACAGAGGTATAACAACTTCCTGTTTTTCTACTATTGATGCCTCTCCTATGCATCCCAGTATCCCCCAGCCTTCCCTTACTGCCTTCTCACATTGCTTGCCCACCTTAGGTCATCTGATATAATTACCCCCAGGTCCCTTTCCATTTTACTGTTGTCAGTATCTCACCCCCATTGTGTACTCTTCCTGGGTTTTGTTTCCAGGTGCATTACCTGTCACTTCTTTGCATTGAATCTGAGCTGCCATACATTTGACCATTCCTCCAACCTTGCCAAGTCCCTCCTCATCCTTTCTACTCCATCTTGTGTATCAACCCTGTTGCAGATCTTTGTGTCGTCTGCAAAGAGTCATACTTTTCCTTCCAGTTCCTCTGCAATGTCGCTATGAAGACATTAAAAGGACCGTCCCACTACTGAACCCCTGCGGTACCCCACTAGTAACCCTCCTTTCTTCACTGTGGACTCCATTTACTACTACCCTTGCGTCCTGTTGTCTAGCCAATTTGTTATCCAGGCTACCACCTTGGGACCCACTCGGCTGGCTAACTTGTGTATTAATCTTTGTGTGGGACTGTATCAAATGCCTTGCTAAAATCTAGGTAGGCCATGTCCACAGCCTCCCTGGTCTACTACTTTGGTCACCCAGTTGAAAAATCTATTAGATTCATCTGACATGACATTCCCATCATGAATCCATGCTGCCTTGGGTCCTGTGCCCCACTGGCCTCTAGGTAATCAACAATTCTTTCCTTCAGAAGTGATTCCATCATTTTCCCTACCACTGAGGTCAAACTAACTGGTCTGTAGTTTTCTGCCTCTGTCCTGCTCCCACTTTGTGAAGAGGAATCACAACCACCCTCCTCCAGTCCTCAGGTACCACCCCATCCTCCCATGATTTGTTAAAGAGAGTAGTCAGGTGTCACTAGTTCTACCCTTAGTTCTTTTAGAATTCTCGGTGAATCCCATCAGGCCCTATTGCTTTGTCTACCTTCAATTTTATTAGTTCGTTTCAGAACCCTTTCTTCTGTAAATGAACTTCATCGACTCCCCGTCTTTAGAGTGTTTCTCTTTTGGTTTAGGTACCTCCCCTCCTCTTCCTTTGTGAATACTGAGCAGAAATATTCATTCAGTATCCCTGCTTTTTCACTGTCACCCTCTGCCCACATTCCTCCCTTTATTGAACCCCTTGGCCTACATCAGCTAATTACTTCCCACAGGGTTCAACTATATGACAGGGACACAAACGTTAATCAACTTGATCATTGTCACTAATCCTTCCCACATCTCTGATGCAGGAGTTCTACCGACAGTATCAGCGATCACTGCGCCATGTTCTGTTACTGGTCAGCCCAATTCCTAAACCCCTCCAAGTTCATCTTATCCAGAAGATTGAACAATGGCATTATCAAGGACATAACTCATTCATTCCACCTGGTAGATTGGTCTTTTACCTCTATCCCAGGAGACTGTGATACCATTATTGATACATTTTTACTATTTTTAACAGTGTCTGTGACAAATTTGCCCCTCTCAAGAAAATAAGTGTGAGGGACACATTAATGAGTGGGTCTCCCCAGACGTCATTAAACTGATGAGGACTAGAAATAAGGCCTTGGCCAGCTACTCTAAGCACAAGGACCCTGCCAAGCTCTCACTCTACAAAGCACTTAGGAACAAGTGCAAATCTGCCATCAGAAGGCAAAGGTCGACTATCTCCAGAATAAACAACTCAGGGAATTGGCCAACCCTCATCAACTCTGGGGCACGCTCAACTCCTACTGGGAAGAACAAGAAAGATTAATACATCACCCTTATTCATGGGGATAAACAGACCAATGACCCCAAGGAAGTGGCTAACATATTTAGTTTATTTTTTAGTGACTTAGATAAATACAAACCTACCCCACACGCATACACCCCTTCTCCCCATCCCCTCCATCCCGTAACCTTCTGCACCACCGAGCCCTGTCCTAAATTTTATTTCAGGGCCCTTAAGCCCATGGACATGATCAAGATCATCCTAAGTAACAACCCCAAACCCTGCAGAGGAGCAAATGGTATCGAGTTCAAAATCCTCATTCTCTGCATCCAACCTCTAGCAGCCCCTTTACCAACATACTAAATGTCTCACTCTGCTCCGCTGTTTCCCTAGCATCTGGAAAACCACCATCATTAAACTTCTTTTCAAGTCAGGTCCAGGAGCGAAGTCGGAACTGCCAAACCATCTCCCTCCTCGCCTCCCTCTCCAAAATCATCAAAAGGTAGTCCACTCCCAGCTCACTACGTTTCTAAATGAAAATAACCTTCTCTGTGAAGCACAGAAAGGCTTCAGATCAGGACACAACACTGAAACAGCCCTGGTCAAGTTCACCAGTGACATCCAAAAGGCAAATGACAATGATCTATATACAGGCTCTGTTTTGTGAGATTTGACCAAGGCATTCAACCTGGTTGATCACTGCCTTCTACTGGACATCTTCACTGGCTTACAAATCTCTGAGAATGTGGGCAAATGAGTGCATAGCTACCTCTCCTTCAGATCCCAGAAGACAACAATAAATGGGCACCTCTCTAAGGACTGCCAAATTAAACATGGAGTCCCCAAGACTCCATTCTCGGCCCTCTCCTGTTCTCCCTTTTTATTAACAGGCTTCCTGATATCTGCCTATCACCAAAATTATCCTTTATGCAGATGTTTCTGTTCACTGTTGCAGCAACAACATCCTGGGCACAATGTTGGCTAATCTGCAGGCTGATTTCAATATGCTGCACTCTTGGTTTTCTGACAAAAATATGGTCCTAAATTCTAAGACCAATCTCATGATGTTCTCTGGCCTGAAAAAGCTCTTCATATAAACCCAACCCTCTCAGACAATCAGGGAAATATCATTGAAAAAGTGGAAGAATTTAAATACCTGGGTCTGTACCTAGATCCACACCTGACGCTTAATGCCCACGTGTCTAACCTCATTAAGAAGATCCATCTGAGACTTGGTCTTTATAGAATCAGGAAGTTCCTGATGCCTGCCTCCAGACTGCGCCTGGCTAGCACTTTGCTACTACTCCTTTCTTGAGTATGACTCCATGGTCTACTCCCCCACATCCTCCTTTTCTCCAAACTCAGGACCACTTATAATAACATTGTTCACTTTGTTACTGGCCTCCCATGGTGCACCCACCACTGCACCCTTCACAGCTCCCTCAACTGGCTCTCCTTGAACATAGGTTCCTTTTAAATGCTCTCATTCCTTCACAAGGTTAACCTAAACACATTGCTGACAAGTATCACCTCTCTTTTCCCTAAATGGGTTCTAAGCGCTGCACAAGGGGAGCTCCCGCACACTTTTGAGATCCCTTTACCACACCTGTCATGCTCAGAACTATATCAATGATAAGGGCCCAAGCTCTATAACAATTTGTTCCTTGCCATCCAATCCTGTAGCTCCATCAGCTCCTTTAATATCTCTCTTAAGGACCTCCTCTTAGTGCTCCCATTTGTCTGGGTCCCGGTCAGGAGACCCACAGTAAGCAACATGGTAGCTTGTTACACCTGCATTCTGTTATCTTTCTCTCATTCCTAACTCCCCTTCTCCTCCCTCCCCTCTCCTCCCACTCCCATATCTTTTCCCCACTACCAATGCTTACCCTCATAGCTGCAGCTTTTCTCTCTTCCCTTGGGGTTGTCATGGTTGATTATCTCTCCCTTTACTTAAGTCTGCTGTTTTGCCATCGTGCTTCTACTAACTGTTGTGTTGCATTCCTACATACATTTGTTGGCCTTTGTGCACATTTATGTCTTAATCATACTGTCCAATGTTTCTGACCACAAATCATACCTCCAACGTGATCCCCACTATGTATATTCACCTCTGCTACTATTTATTCCCTTATATCCCATTACATTGTGTATCCCTTGACTTCACTGTATATACCTTTGAAATTTTTAACCTGTTTTTATGCTCAACTGGATGTTTGTGAAAATGGGCATTATTGCTCACATATCCTCAAGTATAAAATAAAGATTGATTTATTTATTGGCTAGATAGTAAGCTTGACTTTTCTCACATTGATGCCATCCACAACAAGCTTCACCCCAAACTCCATGCCCTTTACTGCAACAAAGACTGCTTGTCTCTTCAGGTCCAGCAGATGCCTGTTACCAAGGTGGTGCTCCTGTCTTCGACTTTGCAGATCTGGTCTACAGCACCACCACCTATCTTCACTTGCCAGACTAGACACAATCTGTAACACTTTTTGTCACTTTGCTACCAACTCCCCACCTTGAGCCCACCACTTCTCCTCTACTCTTCCCTGTCCATTGTCTCCCTACCTTCATGTGGACAGTCCCATGGCACCTCTTTCATCTCCAAATACTGGTTTGGATCCCTGCACTCTTATCTATTTTCAGTCTCGCCCCATTCCATCTGCCTCATTCTCCTTCTGCTCATAGGATCTGCACCTTCTTTACCCCACCATCACTCCTCTTCTGGGCAGTCAGCCTTCTCCTGTTACCTTCCCTCCTGCCCTCTGGAACCTCCTCCTCGGTATGCCGACCAGAAAGTGACACCCTGTTGGCGAAATCCCCACAGCCGACAATTTCAACAAGATTCAAAGTGTCACTGTGGGGACCTGTATGAAATTTCACCTTCGCTGACTTTTGCCCACCCTTCAAGTTAACTCCAACTTAGAGAACACACCCAATGTCTGACAGGCAAGATTTCACCTGTCGACATCAGGGATCACGCTATGCCAAACCTCGACAGCACTGTTGTCGAGCCAGCAAAGGTAAACCCTGCTCCTCTCTGCTGTCTATCTCTCCCCCTGCACTGGCTCACCCATGAACTAACTAACACTCCTCCTCACCCCACTTGCTCCTGTTAGCCCTCTCCCTGACCCTCCCATATTGCAGCCCCTACCATACCTGTTGTTGGGTTCCACCTTGGCCTGTATCAGATTCCTTCCTATTCTATATTTGCACTGCCATCATTCCTTCTGCTCCAGTCTTACCTTTCCACATCAAAGCCACACATTGTACCTTGTTTAGTTATGTTTACTTCTTATTAGCACTTGATCCATGTTAAATTATACTTTGGTTGCGCTTTACCTGGTATCAACCATTGATACTACAGTATGTCTGTTTGATAGTGTTTTTTCCATTTACTTCCCAGGTTGCACCTGGAAGTGAGTCTTGGCTCAGCGTGCCTTTCCAGTAACCAATTTTCAAATAAATAAAATAAATAGGGTTTATTATGCTGTTTAAATTGCAGTTTCCTACTGCTTGTGTGGTATATCCCAGTCATTCCTAGATGGATTTTCATGCAGTTTTCAAAACCTTGCATTCTGGCACATGATCTCTTGCTCTGTCAGTTTTGATGAACTCTGGATAAGTGGTTTTGGCTAGAGGTGGCACAACATGTGAAAAAGACCAATTTTTTAAAAACCAAGGCAATTCATGTGTTAATACCTTTGTCATGTTTAGTGCTGTGCACAATATTCAAATTCCCATGGAACAAACTTTTGCAGAATTTTCGAAATTCCACCAAAATTTAGTTGAATTTTATCAGAAATGGAGTGGCAGAATTTTGAGCAAAAAAAATGTCGAATTAGTTTTTCTGCAACATTTCCATGGAACTGTATTCCTGGATCTCAATATATTTTTTTTAATGTGCATGTTATCTCCCAGTTCTCCCTGGTGCCCCCATCAGATCAACCCCACCAACCCAGTCAACAGCTCCTCTAGCTACCTGTATCATCATTCTCTGCCACAGGACTGTGGTTGTGCTTAGCTACTGGTGTGGAGCCTGTGGGGACAATCACCATCCTCCCTACTTGGGTGTTTTGCCACCATTTTTCTTCCTTCTTTCCCATTGCAGAGGTGCAACATATAAGTGCATGCACATGGAGATGTATGCACACTGTGGAGTCTCACAACACCTCTCTTCATTGGTGTCCTGACCTGTTCTACCCTCAGGCCTCCACCTGTGGCTGTCATTTGGTGAGACTACCAAGCCATCCTCCCTGGGAGAGGAGCTGTTCTGCAGATGCTTGATCCCTCCCTCCCCTGACCCTGGCAACCCGCACTTGCCACCAAACATGGGTTGCCAGTGGCAGAGGCAAGTGCAATGCCTCAGCCCCTCCGCTTTTGGCACTGGTCTGGCCCCAGATCTCAATATTTTGTTGCAGAAATGGTTTGCAGAATGATTTTCCACTGAAAAATGCTGTTGCCAGAATATTATTCCACAGATTGCAGCAGGTGGAATTCTGCAGAAGAACCAGTGAAATTCAGGCAGAAATTCTGCCAGCAGAATGGTCATTCTGTGCTAACTTCACCAGCAGAATTCTGCATTCCAGAGCACTAGTCATGTGCAGAATAGTCAGAGGTGTATGAATTTTCCTTTTTAGGACTGTGGAGATAACAATAATGCCACCATTGTTTACTGCCACTGTCATGACCGCAGTCAAGAGCCTAGCTCTGTTGCATGAACTGTCGCCAGTGTTTGTGTCTCCTCCCACCTCCACCAGGTGCTTGATCGATGATTTCTCATTTTGGAAAAGTTGGTCAGGGCTGCAGAGATAGGTGAAGTCTGGGAAATTTGCTTTGTGGCACTCTGCAAATTTTGCCTGACTTCACTTTGCTGGCAGCCTCACCTCATGTCATTTTGGCCCAGTAGAGTGCTCACCTTCACTCAGCAAAACTATGCATAGTGCCACTTTGCCGATAATTGTGGTTCTGGTAACCATCTCTGGTCACTGAACAGGTGGAAGGAACAGGTCTTGTGGCACTTATCAATGAAGTGTAGTGGAATTTTATTGAAAATAAAGCAAAAAAAAGCAAAGCATACAGAAATATACAAAATCAGACTTCAGGACATAATTGCCCGCATGGATGGCTAGACGAGGGCTCCATCTTTAACTCATTAAATTGCTTCCCAACATACATTTTTTCAGCATTGATTTGGCAAAATTTTATTTGGGAAGCTATATCATTGAATGGGAAGAGGCAGAAAATGTTAAACTAGTGGCCTTTTCACAGAACTCTCTCTTTCACAAACACCTATGCCATAGCAGAAGGCAAGTGATGCTGACATGACGACCAACAGCTTGGCAGTTTCCATGTAGCCAATTAATGCTGCTATCTTAGATGAACTCTGGGATTTTTGAATGGAAATTTGGGCTATGCAAAATGAACTCAAATCCTCAGTATTGACTTTGGAAACTGAAGTTGGCAAACTTGAAAAGCAGGCTACTGATACTGATACACAGTTGGACCGTTTAGAGCAGATTCTTTTGAAACTACTGCAGGATCACCAGATACTGGTTGAACAATGTGAAGATTGTGAAAATCGCTCCAGATGGAACAATATTTGCAAATATGACTTGCCATAGGGTGAAGAAGGAGGAGGTGACATGATTGCATTTTTGTAGAGTTTTTGCCCTCTGCTATTGACGTGGATAATCTTTGTTCCCTCTCTATTGAATGGGTGCATAGGAAACTTCTTCCAAACCCTCAAGCCCTACTTCACACCCGCACTCCATTGTCTTTCATTTATATAATTTTGCAGTTAAGCAGACAATTTTAACCAGATCCTGGTGCAAGGGGTTATTATTCAGCTACCTTACTAGCCAAATGAAAGGCATATACCCCATTCTACATTTTGGAAAGCTAAAACATTAAATTTTCCACCCTAATCCAGCTTGATTTTGGATCCACTTTGCAGATGGCACTAAAACCTTCAAGTGCTTTGTAAAACAGAAAACCTCTACCCCTTATGAATAATTTATTGCAAACTAGTAATGTACATACAAAGTGTCTTTTTTGTTGTTTTATATTATTCAGTTCTCTCCTTCTTCTTATATTTATCTCAAATAATGCAATTACCTCTCTCCATATAATATTGGTTAACATTTCAGGACTAATCCTTGTCTCTTCTTCAGAGCCTTAGAACTGTAAATCAATATCAAGAAACTTATTTAACATTCCATTATGTATATCCATATGTTTAGACAAGATATGTAACAACCAACATAAAACTAAAACCTTCAAGTACACGGAGATAGCCATACAAGAGCTTCTTGTGAGAAAGACTGACACCTCAGAGGAGCTCATGGAACAGTCTGATCCTTGTGAAAGCGAGCACTGCAGTGGGTCTCTTGGATGAAGGCTTCCCCTCACAGCAAAAAGATGAATGGAGCAAGCCTGAATGAAATCAAAGCAATGCTACAATCTTTTCTTTGAGAGTAGCCTGCATAATTGACTCTTCTAGGACTTCAGCATTATATTATGGACTTAACAGTCTCAGATCCTTATCTTTAATTGCTGATTACACTTGTGGAACATGGAGCACAATTTATAAATCAACTTTTGATGAAGGACTCTGCTTGTTGGTTCTGTTATAATGTTTGCTTGTTTGCTTGGTGTTAGTAGTTTCTCTTGACTCTTTGCTGTTTTGGTGTCTGAGTGGCTGCGCATGCTGGGGTGGGTCCTGGGGTCTGTGCTTTTGATTTCTGGTCTGTTGTTGTTTTATCCTTTAATGTTGTTGAGTCACATTTTGGGTTCTGTTAGGCTTTTCCTGGATTGTTGGTTTCTTTTTTCTTGTTTTTAGGCGGTGTCAGTGTTTGATTTTCCCTTTTCACTACTTGGGAGACTGGCATTTTGAGCTTTGCAGATAGCTGGAGCAGCATGATAGCCCCAGTGTTTGGCTCTTTGTGTTTTTTGTTGGCAAATTGGTAGATGCATGTCTTTCATCTTTTGTATTTTTGATGCAGCTGAGGCTTGGGTTCCATATTTTTTGTTGTTTAGGATCTTGGGTTATTTACTAAGTGTGTCAGATGGGAGATACTTCCAGAAGTATCATGAGGATTATCAGTGCACCAGCTTGTTGCTTACTCTGTCAGATTACTGTTTTTCTTTGTTTCTTCTTTATTTTTCCTCCAAATTCTTACACCCTATTAGCCTTCTGACTTGTTTTCTTTTAACTACTGTATTATTGCTATGTCAGCATAGCTTTGCTATGTACAATGGTCTTTTTCTTGTCTCCCTTTTTCTGTACATTTTTTGCTGCAGCCTGCTACCCTTCTAGTTTCTGCTATATTTCTAGGATCTTATTTTTTATGTCCCTGCAATTTCTATTCCCATCCCTTTCCTTCCTTTCATGTTAATCTTGTTTTTTTTTCTCATATATTTCTCCTTAATGCAATGGGAACCTTTATTTGGGCAGGGGACTTAGATGGCCTCTTAGTTTTCTTTTTTCTATAATTGTTGGTTATAGTCTTGTTTTTATAGTATGCTCTTCTACCATGAGAAATTCTGTATTTTAACTTAGTCCATTCCTTGTCTGTTCAAGCTTCTATAACTCTGGGGTACTCAGGCTGTTGGTGGTCATTCAGATTTTCAATCCCTTTTTCAGTCTAACCCTTAGGCCATTAATAATGCCTTTCCTTCTCCTTCACCCAGTTTTTCTTTCTTTTCTTTTCCCTTTAGATGGTGCTTTTATGTTTCACCTTGATACTACTTCTCAGCTTAGCTGCAGCCTTCATTTTAATTTACAGGTTAGCAGTTGGGTCACTTGAAGAACTTAACATGTGTACTCACTGGTAATTTGCCATGTTTCTTATACAGACAAGGCATGGGTGCCTTATAGACATAGAAACATAGACTTTGACAGTAGATAAGGACTGCTTGACCCACCTAGTCTGCCCATTTCCCTACCTGTGGATAAGCTGCAAATCCTAGTTAACCAACAGCCCACTTCTCCTCCCCATAATTGCCTTATGTCTGTCCCCTGCATTCTTGAATTCCCCCTGTTTGTGACCCCATGACCACCTCATGAAGGCCATTCCATGTGTCCACCACCCTCTCTGTGAAAAAATATTCTCACATTGCCCTGAGCCACCCTCCATCTTCAAATTGTGCCCTCTTGTTCTTGCATCTTCTTTTCTGAAAGATGCTACCCTTATATTGTTCTTTATTAGATTGTTGCCATTGTCCAGCTGCCTCATTTGTGTGCATTATCCCTGCTTCCCAAACCCATTATTAGTTTTAATTGCCCAGAATTGAGGATAGCTACCTATCATCTCTTTCTATGTTTGGCATCTCAGATATGTTTTGGTTTGATGTTAACCTGGGGGCCACAGACTAGGCCTGATTTCACCCTGTATGTTTTCCATTTTTTGACATCACTTAGAGCTGCACTTTCCATGCTGCTCCCACCTTGAAGCCCATTCTGGCCTTATCTGTATTTGGCCTTGTTTCTGGCTGTTATGTGGTTTAACACCTGCCCGGTTAGCAGACTGTATTTTATGTTTGTCTGGTTTTTTATATTTCTTATGTGTAATACAATTTGTACTATATTTTTCTACTCAATATATAATATTTTATATTAGTAGTAGTAGATGACAATTGTATTGGTTGATATTTCATCATTACATTGTTTTAAAACAGATACAAAGTTATACAGTCACTTTAAGTTCATATTATACATAGCACCTTTTGTATAGATATACAAATTTATTTGACAACATTCAATCAGAACTTTGAATAAAGTCCATGTCTTGCCACTTAAATGATGTATGACTTTGAAATTCTTTAACAACTATTCATTTTTCCAATGTATAATACTACACAGAGAAACAAGTATTACCTCAATTTCAATTCTTATGCTCCAAAGATGCAATTCTAAAATAATTTCCATAAAAATCCAGTATCATAACTTTAGTGAAAGTAAGACTTTACAGAATGGTTCAATATCATTGCATCATTAGACATGAACAATGCAATAATTAATTGATCTGAGGGGAGACAGAGGGTAGCTAGTATAAGCCCCATCCAGAATTTGTGCTTTTTAATAGTGGTGACAATCTAGTACTATCTGTTTAAGATCATCATCTAAATTCCTTTTGCATTTGATGTTGGACTATCTGCCCAGGTCTTTTCTGTTTAAAATAAATGTAATTAACAGCATACAATTCCATTCAAAATCTAGTTAAAATCTATGGTCTGTTGGTTTTGCCATAATAGTAGGATATGGTCCCAATGCATGATTAATTTTAAAATTTTACACCACCTATAATTTTTAAGGTTCTTTATTTTCGTATGGTCATTTGTAATAGCTATATCTCTCAATCTAGTTTTAACTTGGTTAATTATTTCTGGCAAAAGTCTATAATAAATTTCATGGAGAAGTTGTCCCAGTCCCTGAGTGAGTAAAACTCCTAATAGTTGTTAATGGAGAAGAAACAAAATTCCTGTGATCATATTCCAATTCTTCTTCTAGATATAATCTTGGCAATCGGTTTTCTGGTAAAAGGAATAATTTTAGAATAAGTATGTCTTTTTCTAATGATAATATGAAGTGTGAGAACTGGCCCAATTCTTTCCTTAAGCTTTCTGATGGAACCAATTGTTGAACTTTCAGTATGCATCTATACATTTTGTTAACTATGGTTTCCAATGGTTTCAGATATTGGGAAGCCAAAATTTCTGATGGATATAAGACACCAGTTTTTATTTTGGCATTATTAACTTTCAGTAAATCTTTGATGGTTCCTTGGCAAGTTTTATGCTAAATCTTTTGAAGGCATTGAATGATGCTGTTAATTTTGGAATCATAAGTTTTACATGAGGTGACTAAGACAAATTTTGAAAGTATCTAAATCCAAGGTAATCAGTATTTGGTTGTAATTATAATTATTTTGGTTTTATCAATGCATACTGTTGGCATTGAGCTTTTCCTGTTACCAAATATTAAAATATTTGTTTTATCCTTGTTAATTATTAATTTGTTTAATTCACACTGTTTGACAAAATGATTCAATTTATTCTGCAGACCTATTAGTGAAGTAGATATTAAAACTATGTCTTCTGCATATGCTCGGCTTGGCATTTTGATTGTAGTTATTGATGGAGAATGAAAATCTGGATGATCCATCTGTAACAATACTGAGTTTATATATACATTAAATAATATTGGGGCCAGGAGACAGCACTGATGAACTCCAGGTTTGTGTATATTGGGATGTTAAGCCACCTAATTGGCCATATCAGACTTTGAGCCAGGTGTCTTGGTGAAGTCTAAGTATGTCAAGTAAGCTGGAATCAATATTATACTGTATGACATAAGTTTCCTCCAAAGGAGAGAATGACTAATTGAGTCAAAAGCAGCTTTTAAATCCACAAAACAATAGTACAATTTTTATTTTTTATTTTGACACATTTCCAAATCAGATGGCTCAACACATAACAATGTTGTATTGTTGAACGTTTTGCCCTAAAACCGTTTTGAAATTCACTGATAAGCTTGTTTTCATCAGACCATTGTTGCAAGTGATTTAAGAATATTCTTGTAAATATCTTCTGTAACACATCAAGCAAACTGACTGATCTGTACATATTTGGATTGTTTTGTTTCCTTTCTTAAAAATAGGATACACTATACTGCCTTTCCAACGTTCTGGGAATGGGTCACCCTGATTAAATAATTTGTGTAATATTAGTAACCACCAATCCTAAAAGGATTTGAAGATGTCTGCCAATACATTATCTGGTCCTGGTGCATTGTTTTAGATATTTTATCAATAGCTTCTATTATTTCCTTCTTATAGATGCAAATAGGTTTTGGAAATATATCTGTAACCAAGTTATTATTCTCACTTAAAGGGACACTGTCAACCCATTTTATGTTATACTATTTCTAGTTGAAAACCCACATTTTATGATTGCTTACCTACTAAAATTCATTGGTGTTGTTGGTGGTTTAATCTGCATCATTTCTTAGTACAACTGAAATGTATGGTAATTGTGTAATTACTGTATACCCAACTTTGTTTTGTTTCAAATCGTTGATCTACTACTATCAATCATTTCCTGAACATTAGGAACATGCCAAAGCAGTGCAGTCATTCATGATGCAAAAGTCTCCTCTGCTCCCACTACTTCTTGAGTGTCTAGATTGTGTTGGGGGTGTTCCCAAGTCCAGGAAATATGCAGTGGTAATTGATTAAGGAATGTAAACAAACACATTTTGGTGGGTAACACTGGTATGGTGGGTAGTCTGTTTTTAACTTTTAGAAAGAAAGAAAAAGGAATCAGAATCAAGCTTCAAGCCACATCAGCACAGTCTACAGAATGGAAACAATCATAAAATATGTTTTAAACTAGGGTCAGTTTGAGGCCTAAAGGGGTTGACAGTGCCCTTAAGGACTGTTCAATTTGAGAGAAGTATAACAGTTTGAAATGTTCCTCCCAGATTGAAGGTGTTATTGCTGATTCTATCATATTAGAATATTGGTCATAGCTTAGCTAACTAAAAGCCAAAAATTGTTTTACATCTTTTATGATGGTCATCCTTAGTTTGTCCCACTATAACAGTTTGATGTTTCTCTATTTTCTTCTTCTAGGTATTTTTTATAACACTTTCTAACCTTATTTATTGTTTTATTAACCTCTTTATTAGTATTTTTTGTAATGACGGACTAATCTATTAAGCTTATTTTTAGCCTGCTTGCACTTACTATTGAACCATGATTTTTTCCTGTTAATTTCAGATTATTTTGATTAAAGAACAGTCTGATATAATATGTAAAGTCCTCCCATTTAGTTACTACATTTTGAAAATCTGAACTAAAATTGATGTCATCTCTTGGAGTATTAAGATAGTCAGAGCTTACTATATCAGTGAATCTATCTCTAGTTGCTTAATGCCATTTTATTCTTCTTGAATTTATTATTTCCAGAGTCTGCAATACAGGTAAATACCTCTTGGATTTAATTTCAAAGAATTTTATCAGCCAACTAGTTAATATTGAAAAAGGGGTTGACTCTGGATGAATGATGATCTTCAGGTCTTGTACCATCCTGATTGCTTCTATATTCATCCATGCAAGGTTAATTACAAAAGAGCATTTTGGACCAATAAACATAAATTCCCTCTGGGTTACCCAATGTTCTTTCATTCATGAGACAAACATTTTGGTTATCCATCCTTTCTTTAATTTTTCCTTGTTTATTAGTGATTTTATCTTTAGTATTCCAGATGAAATTTAAATTAGAGTTAATAACATTGATTGCATTCATGAAGTCATCCTGATCAGTGGTAAAATTCTTCTTTGGGAAATTCTAGCATTAAAATCTCCTATTATGATAACCGAGTATTGTTCATTTACCTTTAATGTTTGTTCTATGAAAATGTTAATCTGGTTCCCAATTGTGCTCATTTCCCATGGAGCCATGGAGTTGGAGATAGTGGGAGCATAGACATTAACCAAAATAATTTATATATATATATATATATATATATATATATATATATATATATATTCATCAATTTCAATGGTTGAATGACATTTAATTGAGATTCTAATTGAATAACCTTAATGTTCAATGAAATGTTAATGAATGTTGCCAAGCCAGCTCTAGCGCTTGCATTTCTTTTTTCATTTTGTAGCTGGAATCATATAACCTGTATATCCAGGTAAAATGGTGGCATCTCATCCACCATCCAAGTCTCCGTAAGCAGATTATATCAACTGTTGTTAAAAGGCTTTAAATTCTTCATCTGACAGCTTATGCTTAATGCCTCTTTATTCCATGATAGGAGATGTAATTATTTCTGCATCTCAGTATGGAAATTGCTCAGATCTTAACTTTGTTAGCTTATATTATTAAAATCAAGTGGGGCAATGGATTTACATTTACTTTTTTTTACTATTTTCCTGGTTTTTGTTTGCTTTTACACCTTTCTCTTTTAGAGTTTCAACTTCTGTTAAATAGATATAATAGAATTTTAAAGCAGCTGAAGCTTTCAGGATTAAGGCTGCCAATTTGCTAGTTCTAAATGATAAGTTTATCTGTGGAGACTTCATTACTCCTGGATGGATTCTAATATGTTTGATGGTATTATGATTAATGTTCAAATATTTAGAACACAGGATAAAAATGTAGCATTGTCTCTTTTCAATGTCCTATAGGTTGGCCTTTGAAAATTCCCACCCAAACAAGCATAATGTTTTGCTTTCCACTCATTCACTAAAGAATCATTATAGCCTTCAATCACCTTCATAACTCTATCAATCCATAGTTTGTCCTTTACGGGTCAGACACTATTTCTTGCAGTTTTGAAAGTTCATCTGTGAACTATCAGAATATGATATTGGAACCAATTGAGGATGCAAGATATAATTCCCTTTATATTTCAATTCTTTTCCAACTCCCAAACTTTAAATGCAATCCAGTGTGTCTTACAATAAAACAGCACACAATCCACAAAATCAGAATTTGGAGGTCACATAATACTGTATATAAATAATTTATCTGGTCTGCAAGATGAAAAAGTTGAACAATCCAATTTATTCATTTTTGTGGGGTTTCCTGGAATAACCTAACCACCTCATATATTTCTATTAAATATTCTTCTTGGTTTTGAGGTGAATGGTCAATTTCTTGTTTCTCTGCAATTTGAATAGTTAGAAGTATCTCAGGATGGGAGTGCAGAAAATTACCATTGGTTTCCTTATAACTATAGTATTCTCCACAGCATTATTATTGGCAGTTCCAAAAGGTGAAATTGAAGTTGAAATTACATGAACATTTCTGTTTTCAATAGTAATATGACTATTATCTGATGTACTATCATTTTTGCATTTTCTGTGTTATCTAACATTAGTTCACTTTCCACTGCAGGGCATTTTTAGTGATAATCTTAGAGTTACTTTTATTGGAGGTTTCATCATTGATTTATTCATATCCTCCAAAAAGAGGCAGATTTTTCATTTTTCTCTCTTGCCAGATTTTGTTTTGTATTTCTCTGTTGAGCCCTTTCCATTTTTTTATTAACCCGATAAATCAGTAGATTCAGTAAATTCAGAAATAACTTTCCTTTCTTTCTGAAAAGGTGGTGGTAAATGAACCTATATTGCCTTATTATGTTTTGACACATTTATAGATGTAAAACTATTTTCCAGTTGTTCTAGTGAATCCATATTATCATTAACTACTTGCTTATTTATATGATCCAATATAACTTTATTGTGAAAACATGTTCTCAGATTGTTTAGTCACATGAGATAGATGAAAATCTTGATAAACTAAAGCTTGATTTAGGGCTGGGAAAAAGCATTTCAATTTGAGTTGTACATGTAGGCATATTGTCTGTATAAGTGTAAAATCAGTGTAGAAGGAAAGCCGTACATGGCTTTATACAGAGCTGGTGAAGGAATTTGCACATTAAGAAATTCTTAGTTTTTGTAATTTGATTATATTTAAGAATCCTGTTCTTGGTTTTAATTTTATATAGGCCTTACTTTGACTATTTAACAGTTCCTAGTTCCTCTCCTAGACTTACAGAACAGTCCCTAGTCCCTCATCCCACAGTTACAGAAGAGTAGTTAAAAGAAAAGTAAACCTTGTCTCCAGCTTTACCCAGAACTCTGATTAGTGAGCTCAGATAGAATGTGTATAATGAAGGTATATTTGTTGTTGGTTTCACTCTCTTCTGAATTATCATGGTTCGCATCTACCAGACTCATGACTGGAATGTAGTCATTGAGGGCTTTACTAACACTGTAGAAAGATGCAAAATGACAAGGATTTAAAAGATAGTATGCACTGGCAGGAAAAATATCTGCCAGAATGGTGCATAGTATGGATAATGCTCTTAGGAAAATGGCCCCAATTGAGAAAGGGTATTTTCCTGGCATTGTCCAAGTATAAAGGGGCCTTTAACGAAAGTGCTGATTGATTAAATTCAGGCAAAGAGTTAAATGCTGTAAATTATTTCTGTCACTAATTATGATACTCAGTGGTGACATCCAATTGAACCAGGCCTGTGGCAAAAACATTATACTGAGAATATAGATTCCATTGTCTACTGGATTAGGGCAACATACTAACTATACTGAGAGTAAAACACTGAGATCATGGAAGGTAACATTACTATGGCTATAACAGCTGATCTTTTGAAGGCCCATGGGTTGAGAATAATACATATAAACATATGCAGTTTGTTACCTAAGTTAGATCAACTAAGAGAATGGACACATAAATACAAGCCTGATATTATAATAATTACTGAATCTTGCTGAGTAAAAAGTATCGAATGAACAGATACAGGGGTTTAATTATGGAGACAGGACAGAACAAAACGGGAGGAGTTCTTATGTATGTAACTAGAGTTTTAGATGTTAATAAAAGGCTAGTAATACAGATTGGAATGGAGCAGAAGGTCTGCTATTGCAAATTAAACTTGCCTTTAGAAAACCACTGTTATTACTGGGTCTGTACTCTCCCAAAAGCAAATTATAAAGTTTTTGAGCTGATAGAAGAGCTGCTGGAAGAATATACAGCTAGTCATGAATTAATATTGATTGTCTGACCAGTGCCCTGAATTGGTTGATATGACCATTACTCTTGGCCTGACATAACTAATTCAGGACATTACCTGTACTAATAGCAAGCAGCCTGCAGCCTCAACAACTCTAGACTTGATATTTGTCTCCCATCGAGAAAAGTACCTACATTGTGGGACATTACAGATGCCATGTCTGATCATCAAATGATATACTGTATCAGACAAACAATAAAGCAGATAGCCTTGAAAGTCTATAATTACTAGAAATTACAAAACATTTGACTATGTACAATTCATGCTGGAATTAGAAAGTGTAAATTGGAATAGAGCAAACTTAATACCTGATGTGAGTGACACTTGGGATTATGTCTATGAAGAGTTTATGGCAATATGTACAAGCATGCCCCACCCAAATAAAACGCAGGAAGTTAAAAAGAACAATGCCCATGGTATAATTCAAGATTGCATAGGTTAAAGAGACAGAGAGATGAATTATGGAAAATTGCAAACTGGACCTCAAATTGCAGGATTGGATAAAATATAAACAATACAGAACTATGTATACAATGGAACTAAGGCAGGCTAGACATAATTACCATAAAAGACTGCTTACCCAGAATATGACAAACAACCCACATAGATTCTGGAAGATTATGAAGAATATACAGGTACTCAGACCTCAGAATTTCCTAGAACTGTTATAATCGATGGCATAAATGTCTCACTGGAGATAGATGTAGCAAATGGCTTTAATAAATTTTTTACATCCATGGATCTATCGCTCAGAATTCAGTGCCAATAAATAACCAGGGTGGGAACAATAAAAGTTAGCATCAGGAGAGCCTGTAGAGAACCCACAAAAGTCAGTTATTTTAAGTTTGTACCCTTTAAACCGCATGAGATAATTGAGGCACTGGGGAAAATAAATGTACACAAGGCCAGTGGGAATGATGGTATACCAAATTTACTTTTAAGATATGCTGCTCCTGTGATTGCCTATCCCTGAAAGAACTTTATAACATGTCATTGACATATTCAGATTTTCCAAATGCATGGAAAACTGCTAAAGTAATCCCAATATATAAATCAGGGTCAAAAGAACAATTAGAAAATTACAGACCTATTTCCCTCCTCCCAGTAGTGGCCACGATTTGTGAGGGTTTGATTGCTAAGCAAGTCCAAATGTTCTTGGAGTCAGAGAAGATTTTAAATAAATTTCAATCTGTTTTTTGTCCAGCACATGGTAGGATCTGTTCTTTACTGCAGGTTACAAACTCATTAAATGCAAGCCTGGACAGGGTCTGTCTGTGAGCCATATATGCAGATCTCTCAAAAGCATGCAATAGATTGGACAATGGCATTCTCCTGTCCAGGCTTCAGCATATAGGTCTGTCAGTTCAGGCTATAAACTGGTTTAAACTGTATTTCTGTAATAGATGCCAGTATGTAATAGTTGATCAGTGGAAATCATGAACCTGTCAAATTAAAATGAGAGTTCCTCAGAGCTCTTTACTTGGTCCGCTATTATACAATGCATATGTGAATTCCATGAAATTTACAAACTCTGAAATAAACTACCATTTATATGTGGATGACACAATAATTTATGTACCTGGGACATTGGATGCTCAAATTGAGAATGCATTATAGCTGGCATTTAAAGAATTACAGAATTTTTATTCAATCCAAACTTGTCCTGAACCCAAAAAATCCCAGGTTATGTATTTTTATAGAAAGACAAGTAGGGACCAGGCAGATAAAGTATTAGAAATTAAAACTGTTGTAATCAAGTCTTAGACCAAGTTGCTAGTTATAGATATTTAGGGTTCATTTTGACTGCTCATTGAAGTGGGATATACATATAGAACAAATGGTAAAGAAAATTAACAGATGTATGGGAGCCTTATACTGTATCAGACAATGTGCAACATATGCAGTTAGAAACCAGCTGATAAATTCTGTTATGATTCCATTACTGGGGAGATTGGATGTTGTATATAATAAAATGGCATGTTGCATTACTATGGCTCCAAGAAGGACACATGGGAGGATTTATAGGGTGGTACAAGCTGGGGACAGGAGGTCTTTACATGTTTTGTTATATAAGGAAAAATGCTTCTCTGTTAAGGTACTAAGCTATATTATAGAATGCTTACAGGAAAGCATGATAAAACCAAGCCTTAGGTCAGCAAGAGGGATAGAATATGTGTCACCAAAGCGGTACACAAATCTGGGTAGGGACCTTTTTCTCTATAGGACCCTCTCTCTGGAACACATTACCTGTAGAATTAAGAAAAAATGGTAAAAGAAAGTTGGCTCAAATAAAGAATTGGTTTGGGATAGGGAAGACAATGGAAAACAGCAATAATTAAGATATTCTATTAGCTTTTGGAGAAGGGAACTTAGTGCAATATTAATACAGGAATATGTCTGTATAGTTAATGTTGTAGTTTGTGTTATTTATTATGCATTTGCATAATCGATGTAGATCTGTATGTTTCATATTTAGATAATATGTTTGGAGTGTAATGAGTGTAATGAATGTATGTGAAATTTTATGGATCTCACTGAAAATGAGTTTTAACTCATTTGAGTTGCCGATTCCTTATTATTAATGAATAACATTTTGCTACTACTACTAGATTTGTCACTTCTTCTTTAGAGCCCATAGATTTTCCAATATGACAATGTTAGCATAATACAGATTCTTTAATATCTCTAACATTTGTTTTGACAAAGTAGATGAGAAAGTGTAATATCTCTCGTCTGTAAAAAAATCCCCATTATAGTTTATTTTTCCATTCTGTAGTGAGGGATATGGAAAGTCCATAAGCTCTAATGGGTCTAATGTGGGTGTAGTTGGAGAGAATTTTGGGAAGGTGACAAACTGGAGACTGTTCATCCGCTTTTTTGATTAAAGACCCAGAGGCCTTTACTATATTTTTAATTTCATGGTTTGTAGCCAGATTTTCAGACCTTCTGTTGTGTGATCTCAGGTCTTGTACTGTATCACCCCAGATAGACTGTCAACCTGACAGAGTCCCTTATTTATGAATCATGTTCCTGAAAATGCATGAGAGAAGGAGAAGGCAATAAATGAGGCACATGTTGTCAGAATCTCCTGTCCCATTAAGGTTAAATTCCCTGAGCACTGATTAAACTCTCTTGAAGGTCCTTTTCCAAAACTTTATTATTATTATTTGGACCTATCAGTTCACAAGAAGGATAGATATCTAAACTTTGTTCCTCTGGGATACTATGTAAGTATCCTCGAAAACTCTGATGCTGTATGAGTCCACTGAAATTACTTCCAGATTAGAGTTAACTAATTTTGGGGAACATAAATTATTATTGTCCATGATTTTGTATATAGAAGATGAGTTATTTGCTTGGGGAAGTGGAGTGGAATGTTCCTTTTCAAAAATGTGGAAATCTGGTTTCTTCAAGAAATCAGTTATCTTAGACTGTTTTATATTACTGTCTCCTGTAATGAATTAGTTTTCTTCCTTTGTTTTTTGTTTTTGTTTGTTTGTTTTTGATGTTGATTGACTTGGAATTAAGCATCAAAGGAGAACAAGTTAAACCACTCCTTGTATTAACCATCATATAAATTGTACATTTGCTTAAGTATGGTTAGGAACAAACAAAATCAAAGATATTTATGTCTGCCATGTTTAATATAAATATAATGTAATTTCCCAATAATTATATTATTTATTCTACCCAGCCACTTTATCAGATAGGTGACTACAAAATGCTTTATAATGCTTTAAAAGACAAAAAAAAACAAACAAAAAAGACAGTAGAGGCAAAAGCCCTTTATAGGTTCAAAGATGTCTTTGTAGGACCAACAAGAAATACATTCCAAAAGGGCCTCTATAGAATCCTTATGGGCAACAAAAATACCAAGTAGAAAAACTGTGCAAGGATATAAATGAGTATAAATAAATAGCTATCCAAATAGGAATCCAGTAAATAACTCGTAAATATCTATACTTATTCTTGTAATTATATTATTAAATTATTAAGTCCTAAAAGGAAAATAATAGCTTAATTTAATTCTCACCTTTAATTTAATTAGTTTGTTAATTGGACTAAACCTGTAAATTATTAATCCAGCTATTAATTCTGTCTCATTAACTAAACACATAATTTTAACTAAGTGAAATATTCTGAAAAATTATCCAGAAAATGAGTTATTCCCTTTGATCCAGTAGCTCACAAAACTGTAAAAATACAATTTAACAGTTAATATTTGTTAGACAATTGTATAACATTTGTTTATTATTTATTTATTTATTTCAATCTAGGATTACTATACCTTTGAGCGAGGCTCTTTACAAGGTTCCACGCGGGTGCAACAGTCATCATTTTAGTTACAAACATATAGTCATTGACTTACAGACATGTAATAACCAGTACAAAGACTTGAGCTATGAGCAAGACAAGGGAAGGGGGTGGGTGGTGGGAAGTGAGGGTAGGAGATTGAGGGGAAGGAGGTGCAGGGGGTAAGGGGAAGTATGGGAGGTGGTTGGAGCAGGGGCAGGAGTGGAGATATGGGGAGGTGGGCGAGGGTGGGAGACAGTGCAGCCGGGGGCCTTGATGAGGGAATATGACAGGTAAGGTGCTAGGGTGCAAAGACTGATTGTAAGTGCTGGGTGCTGGGGCATTTGCAGCTGAAACAGTGGAAATGTTAAGATGGGCAATCACAGGATACAAGCAGTGAGAGGCACAGGCTTGAACTTGAAGAGGTCGAGTGTTGGAGTGGTGCTATGTCGCTGCCAAGAGAGTTGAGCCAGTTGGATGCCCAATAGGCGAATGATCTTTGTCCTTGGGTCATGCGACATTGTGGGCTATGTAGTAGATGGAATTGGAACTCCTTGTAGTGACGCTCCTATGTCTAGGCTTAAGGAGGCAATGACAAACCCAAATGTGATTTCAATCAAATATTATACCTTGGAATCAGTTATATCTCTTTTCCTTTACCACTCTTCACAGGTGCTGGAATCTGACTTCCCTCAGTGCAAAATCAGGTTTCTGTAGAAATTAACTGTAAGGCTTCCAGTTTAGGTCCTTGTATCTTTTGCATCAGATTATTTCATCTCTCCTCCTCAAGCTGTTCTTACAGTAGTCAGATGTAGATTTAGCCAAAATTGAACACCCTTGGACACTCTTAGTAACAAGCAACAGTCTCTGTTTGAGTGTATGCAGTTGTATCTGTTCCTAGGGTTCTTTGCCTCTGGTAGGGAAGAGTAAAAGAGCCATAGTGCAGTGTTTCTGAATTAACTGAAACATAAACATTTCCACATTTAAGTGTTGCTACATGACCCCTACCTTTTTTCCTAATCAAGAAACAGTTTAATTTTACAAATGAATCAAGCTAGGAAGCTCTTTTACCTTTAGACTGTTATATTTAGATTGTTAAATGGGAGCAGAATAACAGAATAGCCTAATACATTTTATTAAGTTACAACACTCTTCACAAGAACAATAAGGCACCATTAACCATAGGATAGTTTTAAGTGTTTAGTAAAGCTAGGAAAGAGCACTTCAAAAGAATATAATTTATCTTACATTGTTCTCTTGCAGCTTTACTTGTGCAAGTAAATTTTCTAAGAATAAGATGCAGATGAGTAAAATCCTTGTAAATGCTATCCTCAGAGCACTCCTGCACCCTTGTTGTATTCAATCAGTTGTGAGAATCTGAAGGAGAATGCCACATATGTGCTCTTGTAGTAAAACTGGAAGTCAGGTGATCTTGTGGCATGAAATTTAAATTCAAATATATTTTAAATCTAGTGCTAAAAGAATTCATATTCAACTAAACATTTCAAAGTTAATTGTAATAGAATATAATACAAGTTGTCACTGAACAAAGGTACAACCATCAAAACTTTTAAAATATGACAAAGCTAAAATGGAGAATGGAGAAAGCAGGACAAATTCCAGGCACTTCCATTTCTCAAACATATGGCTTACATATTTAAACTATAAAATATAAAAAAAACCCTCCACATTTAAAACAAATAAAGATAAAGTTTAAAACCAAAGGTGTTTCATGTTTCTAAAAGAGGTTTCTTGGATCTAATTATACCCAGGGCCCTGGTGTTCTGCAGCAGAATTTTCAAATTTCTGTGGCAGGGTTCCTTGTTTCTTGGCACCATTTTCTGATTTCTGCAGAATGATTTATTCACTTCTCTGGCAGAACGCAGTCCTGTCATTGGTTAACTCATGATGTGATGTCATCGATGACATCATATGCTGAGCATAGAGGAGGGCTTCAGGATAAATGAGATGGGAAAGAAAGCCTGACGCTATGGAAAAACAGTATATTTATATGAAAATTCACCATAAACAATGAATTCTGTGGCACTATATATATTCTGCAGCATGATGCAAATTCTGTGAAAATTCTGCAACCACAGAACTGCAGAATTCCAGGGTCTTGATTATACCCACACCAAACCCTAAACATTTGGTCTTGGCGTGATCCTGAGTTTGTTTACTAATTGTATGTTCTCAACAGGGAGAGGAACATTCAGGTGCAGTGAGATAGCACCAAAAAAAAAATTATCCAGTACTCCATTAGGAGTATAGCATCCCTCTGTGCTTGGGCTGTCTCGCCTGCAGACAGCTCCCTGTGGAGCTTCCTACACCCTCTCATGGGGGACTCCACCACCAACTAGGCTCCTAGCTCCTTTGGGGACAGCAGCAGTGGGGGACACCCACAGGAAAAATCAGCTGCACAAGCCGACTTGGAATGAGCTATACACTTGCTTAAAGGTACAGTCAGGCAATGGTGATATACCTGTTGTAGCAGAAAAAGGCTTTGTATAGCTCCTGCTCTCTGTTTCTCAACAAAGTAGTGTGCATTGCTTGACTTTTCCTCAGCAGTCCTCCCTGACCAAGTATCGCTGATATTCTCATAAAGAATAGGTCCAGTGTAAGGGCCCATGAGCTCATATTTTATATAAGCAGTTTGCCAGGATTCTCTGTATGCCTTGATTTGTTTTTGGTTGAGCTAAAATTCAGATTCTGTCTGGCTGGCAACCTGTTTTATGTTGCTTATCCTGTTCTGAGTCTACAATAGTGCTATTCAACTGCTTTTGCATTTATCTCTTTGTTATTATATTTAGTCCACAGGCAGGGCATGGGCATTTTTTAGGAGGTGGCAACCAGCTAGGTTTTTGCCTGCTAGGGAGGAATTTATCAAGTTTCACTATCTAGACCTTCTTCATATGCTGGCTTCTTTAACTAAAGTACTTTCTTATACTGTAAATTGGATTTATAATCCTGTTAAATGTTACCGCTTCTCCAATATTTCCAACAACAATGTGCGGATATTATTTTTCTATAGGAAACCCATTTATCTCAGATGAACATAACAAAAACTTGAAATTAGTTTTTCTCACTTTGTTTCTTTGCATAAATCTAGCCGTAGAAGGGAGTTTTGACCTTATGTCAGCATGGACTCCTCCTTTGATTTTTAAACTTGTACTAGCGATGCCGCTGGCCATTATGTTATTGTGACTGGTATCTTATATATAAGACCCATTACATTGGTTAACACCTATTTCCTGCCTGGTACAGACTGCAGAGCTCTGTCCTTTGAGTGATGCTAGGTACCTTGAAGGGGCAACTTATCTGGGAGGATTTAAATTTTACTTTCAATCCTGCTTTGGAGTCCTCAAATTCCAGGGCTCATCATTTCTCTCATGTGCATAAGTATTTACATAGAACTTTATACCAACTAGGTATAATTGATACCTGGTGCCACTTAATTCTTTTCAAAGAGATTACACTTATTATTCCCTGCCATGGCAGTTTTGCCTGGCTAGACTATCTTTTCACTGTTCTTGATCCTGTGCAAGATGTTCAACATGGCCTTTTCCATTTATCTGACCATGCCCTGTTAGTGCCCTTTTTCCTTGGGGAAACATATACATCAAACACTTTGGTGCCTGCACCCGGTCTTCCATGATCAGAATCTTCTTAAGAAGCTGGAAAACCAGAATTACTTAGTGTTTTCAGTACAATGATAATGGTAGTGTTACCCAGTATCCTCTGGGATGCCCTTAAATGAGTCCTTAGGGGCACTATCATAGCTCATGCTATGACCTTGCACAGGCATGGGAGTCTAAAATGCAGGAACTTTATTGAACTCTTTCAACCTTACAAACATCTCTGACACAGGGCAATCAATCACTTCATCCTCAAATTCAGGAGATTCAGGCTCAGATTCAAAAACTTTTAGATCAAAGGTCAAGCATGCCCTTTTTATCTTAGGCAGCGATATTATGAAGGTGGAACCCATGGTGCTTGTACCTTAGCTAGGCACCTCCAAGCATATAGGGTAGTGGCCACCATATCAAGCTTTGTTACCCCAATACAAGTACCCTCTACTTATAACAGAAGTGAGATTCTGAATATCTTTATGTCCTATTATTCTTCCTTGTACACTCCTGATACCTCTACCAACAGATTAATAAATTCAATTATTTTTAACTCAGGCCCATTTACCCACCTCTCTCCTGATCAAGCCCAGTCACTTACGGTACCTCTTCTATTTCCATGATGGAAATCCACTATAGCATAAAGTCAGCTAAAATGGGTAAGTGCCTGGGCATTGATGTTTTCCTCAGAATTCTATGAAATTCCCTCCCTCGAGAATCTTTTGACCCGCTTCTTCTCAACTTTTCCATCCTCTCCAGGAAGTGGGTGCTAAACCCCTTCTTGGCAGTATGCTGATATTACTGCCCTTCAAACTGGGCAAGGACCTTACTTCTTTGGCCTCATACCGTCCTATCTCTATTCTTAATTTTGATTTTAAATTATTCATGTCTATTTGGGCTCTTAGGTTGGAGGCCTTTCCCCTCCCTGCTCCCTGCTGGATTGGGACTATGTGGGGTTTGTTTGCAAGCGACAGGCTCATGGCAATGTTAATGAACATTACTTCTGTTGGACTCTGTCATCAGTAGTCGATCCCCGTGATGGCCAACCTCATACAGAAATAACTTCAATCATGTATTGTGGCCCTTTCTGTTGGTCACTTTGCAGGCATTTGGTTTCCATATGGATTTTATAAGTATGTTGCAACTTCTATACCACTCCTCTGCTTTAGTTAAAATTAATGGGTCAAATTCTTCATCTTTTACTTTAGGAGAGGTACTTGGCAAGGTTGCCCTCTTTCTCCACTGTTATTTGCTTTATATATCGGACCATTGGCTTCTCATATTGACATTGTCCAAATATCCAGGAAATTCTCTCAGGCTAAAATAGATTAAAAAAATCGCCTTGTTCTATGATGATGTTCTTCATACTTTACTGACCTGACTACATCTCTTTTAACAGTTTCTGATCTCTTAAACAGATTTAAATGAATTGCAGCTTCCATTTAAATAGACACAAAACAGAAGTATTGGTTTTCAATTATACTCTGTCTCAACAAACTAGGGATATATTTAGCATTAATTGGAATTGCAATTCCCTGAAATACCTTGGTTTCTATGTTACTAAATACCCAGAACATTTAGAATAACTCAGTCTTAACCCCTTGACAACAGCTATAGCAGATAACCTTAGTCGCTGGTCTTTGTTACATCTCTCATTTTGCTGTAGGTGGAGGCTATTCATTTAAATATTTTACCAAGGATACTATTTTACTTACCAACACTCCCACTATATCCTGCTGGTTGTTACTTTTAGGACTGGCATAGGTTAATATCTCATTTTATATGGACGAGGCATAAGCCTAGAGTTCAACTTTCACTGTTGCAATTTTTCTGGCTCACGGTGGAATAAATTTGCCTAACTTTTGTTTATATGCTTTAGCCTGTCAACTCCTCATACTTTGCCTTTAGATTTCAGTGAACTTTGAGCGCATTGGAAAGACAAAGAATTTACATTTAATGATCATCATGATGTCAGTCATAATCTTTTCCTCCCTCCAGGCTATCTTCTGTTATCCAACTTTTCCAATACACTACAGGGACATTATGGGTATGGCACAGGATCTGAACAAGGCTTCTTGGAGAAGAAGCTCTTCTCTCAGATGCCCTGACATGGACGTGCAACAATTTGTTAACTGCTTCAACTTCTTTCTTATGAAGGTAGGAGCGACTGGGCCTTCTTTATCTCCATCAGACTTTAGGTGCTAAGGGAATCCATCCTTTTCTGATTTATGTAGCATATGGTCTGCCCTCCACTGATCATTATTGATACTTACAACTTTGTGCATATATAGTATGCAGATTTTACCTCCTTCCTGCAGACATCTTTCTGATTTGATTTCAGCATTCACTGTTTTAATTTTATTCCATCAACAGGGCAGCTTGCAGCAACATCTGATTGGCAATATATATTCTATTCTTCATGCTCAATAGACTAAGTCTACCCTTTCTTAGACCAATGACAGACAGATTTACAAACAATGTGAGATCCTGCCCTGTGGGAAAATATTCTCTTAATACCTACAAACTTTTGCTGGCTCCTTACTTAAAATAATTTGCCTGGAAGTGTCTTATGAGATTTTCAAAACCCCAGTTCTCTCAGCAAAATATTTTGGATCACAGGTAGAGTACACGTTGGAGGGCTTGTGGTGAGCCCAGGGCTGATCATACTCATATTTTTTGTTGTGTCCTCGCATGCTACTCTACTGGACAGCAATTTCAAACATTATAGCCTAGATGTTTGATATTTCATTATCTCTTCCCCACATTGGTACTTTTACATACACTCTCTGATAATTTACATGTTCAAGGCAGGCAACTTAAATTGCTGTTGATTCTTTTGATATGTGCAAAGAAGCTATTACAAGATTATGGTTTTAGGCATGGTCTTCTCAGCTGTCCCAATGGACAACCATAGTTGATACTATCTGTCAACATGAAAATGTACCTATAATTTTTAAACATCATGCCAGTATTTGATGAAATCTGGAGATGTTGGATACTTCATAAATTACAATCTGATTCTGTCTTTGCTCTATAAGTTCAGTTTTCTCTCAACCTGTGGGTTTGGTTCTTTAAGTGATTGATCAGTTTTGTCAGACTATTTTAATGTAGTTTTATATTTATGTGGTCTTACCCATACCCTGCCTCAATGCCCCAATATGTTCGTGTTTACATTGTTTTCTTTGTTTGATGTGTTGAAATTGTTATCTTCTCTGTGATGCTTCTTGTTTTTTCCTCTTTTTAAATTGTTATTTTTTTTTTTTTTGAATGTGCGATGTAGTCTATTGCAAAAATATGTACTTTATATTTTGGCTCTTTCTAGACTTTTGCTTATTCTGGATGTTTCTCGTACTATGAATGTTCTAGCCCTGTTTTTCTGTAATTTTCAGTAAGAAGTTATTATAAAAGAAATAAAAAATAAATATACAAAATCCAAAATAACTGGGCCCGATTCCAAGTCACATGGTGCAACTCGTGGGCATGGGAGTTGCACCATGCGGCTATGCTGGGACCCTGCACCATATTCTAAGACAGGCAGGGTCCCGGCACCTCCGCCTAACGGGGCAGCTGCAGGGATTGCGCCACAGGAATGGCGCAATGGATCTGGGTGCTGCAAGTTGCAGCCCTGGTTAACTACCCGGAGCCCCCTGCCTGTAACTCTCCCACAGGCACCTGGGGGCCTTAGGGGCTGGCCAGGTGGCAGAGGTGCATGGGGCATGACAAAATGCAGACCGGAGGTCCCTGAAATTCTGGGGTGGGTGGGGCATGACTGAGCTGGGGGGTATGTAGGACACATTAATGTGCTATCCACAGAGCTGTGGGAGGGGCATCCATCATTTTGCCATGATGGATGCCCTTAGATCCTCCATACTGGTCTCACCCGCGAGCACCATGTCGGACTGGAATTGCATAAGTGGGTTTGGCAGTCACCCTTTTGGAATAGGGCACATGTGCTGCAGTAACCCACCTTGCACCCTGCTGCAGTGGGTTGTGGGCATAGTGGGTGGTGTAGCCACCTTTGGTGCAACCGCATGTGGCATGGTGCAAAGCCACATCTTGGAATACCAATTTGTGTGTTGCATGGCACAAGTGCGATTTACACCATAGGGATAGGCATAAATTACCTTGCACCAGGTGTAATGCAACTTGGAATCGAGCCCACTGAGTCATACACAGTTTGTGCAGTAGGAGATTAACAACTGAGAACCAAGTATTCCTCCATTGATACATAGTAATGAAATGAAACATCCAAAATAGAAAAATCCGTGTTACATCCACACCATCAGTGGTAAATGTATACAAAGGAAAAATTCCAGTACCAGGAGAAACATGAGATGAACCTTCTACGCTCACATTCATTCCCAAGAACCATGCTGTTCCCAACATTCCTGGAACTGCTGAAAGGACAATCGGGTATATTCAGCCTGAGCTATATGTTGTAGAGTTTAAGTGGTTGGCTGAACTACTTCACTGCTCATTAGCAGTTTTCTTCTATAGGAAAGCACACAGCACACTTGCCACAACTGATATTTAATTGCATCAAATGACTCGAAAGCGCTTGCATGGAATTTCTCTATGCATGAATGAAAATACTATAAACCACACAATTTTTGTCTGACTTCAGCAAAGGGTCTGAGCTAATATGTCATCCAGAACTCCTTGATAAATGGACAACTGAACAAGAAATGGGCAAGTGTCTCCTCTCTCGCTCTCTCTCTGTACATGAGGACTGAAGGCATATTCTTTCTTCTATCACTTTATGTTTGTAGGACCCCTTAACTCCACGCTACCATGTGAACACAGCCATGTGATATCCCACATAGCATGCAGTATTCTAGTGTCTTTGAGAAGTTGCATTACATTTGGGGACTCTGTCTGGGGCAATTGGGAAATGCTACAAGACTGGGACAGATGTTCTCCAAAACTCTCTTGTAGAAGAAATGAGTTGTCCAGGCAAGAGTTTCTATTGATGTATCTTAATCAAAGTATGCCTGATGTAATCAGGGATAACCAGCCCTTCCCCACCCCAGGAGTCTTAGAATGTCTCTCCAGTTAAGAACAACGGCAGCACTCAGTCTTTATAAGACCAGTCCACGGCTGGAACAAGATTATGGGTGAAAAATACAAAAACAGAAAGTTGCAGTGTATATTATGGCCATGCCAGGTTTGTCAGTAACCTGTATGCAGTGATGTGCTGGAGCCTAGCTAACACCAGCTCACTTGAGCTGGTAGTTAACTCTCTAAAGTTGTTTTTATCAGCTCGTGCAAGCCAGTACTTCCAGCACATAAGAAAGTTTAGATGAGACTTTTTGTATTATTCTGTCTTCCTCTGCTGCCTCAAATGACTGACTTGAGGAGGAGGTGCTGAGAAGGAGGCGAGGTCTGTTTACATCAGGAGGCACATGCTCAGCTCATTTCTCTGCTGCAGTGCCCAGCTGCTAAGTATTCTGTCTCTATTGCTGTCCGGCTGCTGGCAGCCCACTGCATGCATGCTCCCAATCCCCTTCCTTCTGCACTCACAACCAGTTTGGTCAGTCACTCTACTAGTTTCTGCTGGCTAATGATGTATGGCAACATGGCTACCCAACCCATTCCTGATTGTCATGGTGACACAGGAAGGTGTCATAGAGCATGCAATGCAGTGCAGGCAGTGCTGGAGGCAGCAGTTAGGTGCTGCCACTGAAAGCGCCATTTTCACTCATTGTGGGGAACTTTCAAGGCTTCATTCATCATGGAATTGATTAGCTTGTTACCAACTGCCACTAATTAATGCAGTCCAGCATTTGGGTTGGGATCGGTTGGGATGGTCAGATTTTGGGATGAGAATAGGGACAGGTCATTGACCTGTGAGCCTGAGTTTGGTGTCATGCACCAGTATCGGATGCTGCATCAACTCCCGATTGTGAAGACCATCACAGCGACAGGATTTAGGCAAAATCCATGAAGTTGCTGCAATGGTCTCTGCAGTCCCAAGTCTGCCTCACAGAGTGTATTGCCCCCGGAGTGGGGGTGGAGCCCACATGGGGGTTCAGTGGACACAGACCCCCATAGAAACATGGGGCATCCCGACACTGCAATGCCAACACCGCACTGCGGCTTTTGCTGTTGGGGATGTCTCTGTGTTAGCTGTTACGGTGGCATAGTAAAACTGTCAGGCACCAGTCATCACAAAGAAGGGAAGAGTGGAGTCTGGAGAAAGAGACCAAGGATCAGTCTGTCTGCAGAGGAGGATGATGATTTTATCAGGTCCATCTGACTGAGCTGAGGGAGTCATCAGGGGCACTCACTCATGGGTGGGAAGCACAAGTGAGGAGCAGCTTTAGAGCCAGATATAATGAGTCAACATATGTATGACACATAATAACATTCATCGTGGTTTTGTGCTATTAAATAAATGGACAGCAACTATGCTATGGTGCAGGTGGCTGCAAGTACAAACAAAAAGGGTTATTGGTATACCGTAGTTAAGTTAACAGGTGCTATGTGGAAGCTGTTACACTGTGGGGTAATAAAATGGTGACATATTTTGTTTTGAGCAGGTAAGGAACTATTTTCCCTCTGTATTCCATCCTGCTCCTCTGTCTCCTCCTGTCTATATCTCCTGTAAATAAATAATAGCAGTAGTATACTGACAGGCTCTCTATTGTGAAAAGTATAATTAAGCAAGAATTTGTGTTGTCTGTTTGCCATTTCTTTTATTTTATTGTTTGGTGATGTGTTACACCCATACTCAATAATTGCACTTGCTTTCATAATTAAAAAAGGTGTGGTGGTGATGCCATTCTGTAGTGCTCTAGGTATACAGTTTTGCTGGAGCTGTGAAGATGCAAGAGGCAGGGTAGCAGCAGTAATACAGAGAGGCTGGGCTCTGAGTGGAACACATAGAGGAGTGGTACCAGGCTGGAATTAAGTGAGGGTCTGAAGGGGGCCCCTGAGGCTGGTGGGGCAGGGGTTGGTAATTAAAAATTTGACATCATGTCGCTGCCTGTGTGTGTGATACTGTGCTTTACTGGGTTCAGCCTACTGCCAGAGAGCTTGGAAAAACAAGCTATATAAGTGAGTCTCATTCAGGTGAAGGAAGAAAAACCATGACTGACATGAAGGAATTGGAGTATATAACAATGTTTTAATCATAAACACTTTTTCTTTGACAGAAAATAATTTTTCCAGACAGACAGTAACAAAATGCATTATCCAAATGTGATTCCCAATTTAATCTAGCTAGATGGGACCAAACTGAATCCCAAATATAGTGTGTACCACCTCAACCTCTGATATACTCTGAATATGGGAATCATGCACTGCTGGTCCTTTAGGCAAAGCCTCATTTTTTACAAAGTTTATCTATGCCACTGCCCACACTGAGAAGTCCATTAAAATGTTTTGTATGACAGCTCCATCCACCTGTGTAGCAGTAAGGATGCATAGATTTTCAGCATAAGCAAGAGCCTTTATAGGTAGAGAACATAAGCATCTAGATATTCCTGATACATGTCCAGGATCATAAAACATGTACCAATGGGTCAATCTTCAATACATAGTATAACCAATAAAACTAAAATGAAATGAAATGAAACAATTAGTGGTGTCCTATTTTTTTCTTTTCAAGTCTAATCTGGATGGAAAGAGCATACATTTTCAGAATCACAACACATGCTCAGATTGTTTTTGCTGTCTTTGTCCAGGAAGGCACACAGTTACAGCTTGTTCCAGGTGTGTTTTGGGAGCACAGGAGGTTAAGTGACTTGCTCTGGTCACACAATAGACAAGTAGAGCATACTGGAATCAAAACCCATTTGCTGGATGAATGAAGATTGTTCACAGCTCTTTGCTTTAACCTCTAGGCTGTACTGCCAGCTGTTAATCAAAAACTACACATTTCAAGGCTGGCCCCATGATGCCAGGCCAGTAGGTATGTAGCCACATTTGCATCTTGTAGACCTGAGTTCACACCTGAAATTGTAAGAGAAAGTCTGTAAGAGAGTGAGCGAAAAAGACAGAAGTTGGTGCTGTGGCAGCCCAGAAATCTGATACGGACTTGAACACAGCCAGGGCTTAGAAATCCTGATATGGAACCCCAGTACCTGTTGGCACCACAGAGCCAGCCTTGAGATGTGTAGTTTTGATGATCAGCTGACATTATAGCCTAGAGGTTTAAGCAATCCTAAAGATGGATTATTTTACTAATGGTTTGAAATGTAAAGTACTAACTCACTAGTTTCAATACACATACAAAACAATTATAAATGTAGAAAGTGTTGTAATAACACCTTAAAACATACTTAATAAAAAAGACAATTTCCTATTTAACCTACAGTAAATGGAGGCCAAGACCCTTGATGATATAATTTCCTGTCAGGAGCTTAAAACTTAGCTGCCCCAGCCCTTAATTACAAGCTGATTTACATATGCATAACTCTGGACTGCAAAGACTCACAGATAAACACAATTGCTCACTTAAATTCACGTTTTATGGGCTTTCAGACATTAAGAACCCTGTAGTTGACAGTTCCCTTTAAAGGAGTTTGTCATTGTAAAGAACAAAGAGGATATCAGTGGGATTAATAGTTCTACTGAGTCAATCTGGCTATGCCTAAAGAGAAGGAATAGTCACCCAGAAAGGAATAGCAGGAGTGCAAAAGTTCAACCCAGCTTATCAAATGAAGCAGTGATATGTGCATTGTCAATGCTAAATTCTACAAAAAAAAAGATTCTGGATGCTTCATCTACAGAATATGCTATCATAAATATGTGAGAAAATGTTACTAATCATTTTTTCTTCTGCAAAATTACAACTGCTTAACCAATTTATACAGTTGTGTTAGACACCAGGATACACAGACTATGGATATGCATGTCAAATGTTACCTCTATGCATGCAAGAGCAGAGAAGTTACAAACATCCACATTTTGATAGTTTTCACAAAGTTTGCAAACATTTAGGTTTTGAACCCCTGTAAATTAAAAATCATTTATCTAATTATATCTATATTTATATAATTCTATAAGCATTACAAAATGTTATCCATACTAATTTACACATGTCTAGCTACAAAGGTGCCTGAGTTATATATAGATGATTTTTTCATGAAATTTCCTGAAAAATTAAATGACAGATTTTGAGCACATACAATTTTCAGATGATGTATCACATTGTCATGAAATCTGGCACATTGTTAGAACACCTATCACCAAGAAATCATGCCAAATTTAAGATTTCTGACCCAATAGACAGTTAAGGTATATTGCAGATAAAAATATTCATGACATTTCGCACAAACAATAAAATGACAACATTTGAGCACCTATAATTTTGAAACTATCACGTCAAGGTACATGATATTTGGCACATGTATGGCCACAGACATAAAGATAGTATTCCAAATGTCAGAGCCCTAGCTTGAACGGTAGTTGAGTTATAACCAAATCACTAAAATGTAAACATTCTGTGAAATTCCAAGGATTCAGAATTTTTCATTCCACACAGCTCTGCCAAAACATTTCAAGTGCTGTAATAGTCTATAAGCACATCAGATATTGACTCCTCTGAAAACATGTAGCAGAGCATACCTGGAAATGACCCCAGGAACAAACTCAATTGTGTTCTTCAACAACATCTTGTTAACATAAACCATGCCTGGGATAGGGTTTAAACCTCCATTTATACAGTATGTGAGCCATACCACATTATGGCATTGACCTGTTTCTCCTGGGGAGGCAAAAGTCATCCATTTATGGATGAAAGTCCAGTGTATTGCCCACATAAGTACTATTGTCCTCTAGGGTACCTGTCTCCAGCTTAGCTTTCTCTGACTTTCACATCTTTCAAAAGGACTGGGCAAGCATGGTGGTGGGGTTGTCTTATATGTCTGTGAAACCCTATCCTACTCCATCTCTTTCAGTGAGGCACTCCCTTCTCTCATGAGCTCCTGCAAGCAAAGCTATCTCTCCTTCCACCCTCCCCATCTCTGTCGGTGTTATGCTCACCTAAGATCTCTCCCTCTTCCTTGGTTAACTCCTCTCATCTCTTGTCTCCCCTCTGCCTCTGGTGAGCTCATCCTTCTGGGGATTTCTACTTAAATTACCTCTCCTGCTTCTAGATCTACTCTCCACAGGATTGAGTCCTTGAACCTCTCACAATTAATCACAGAACCCACCCCACTCAATCTTCACTCCCTTAACACTCCCTCCTGGACTGGGTTATCTTCCCACTCTCACCACATCATTGCTGCAGGCATTCTTCTGGATGCCTTCAGTGACCACTGTCTAACCTACTGCATCAGGAAGGTGTGACCCCTCAATCCAGCCCCAAGTACCTTTGGTATAAGCCTCTCAGGTCACTTAACACTGATGCCCTCCTAAATGACCTTGCTTACTCTGATTGACCCCATCTACTAAGCCCCAGACATTGATAGAGCCCTCCCACTCTTCATTGCCATCTTTAACATTAGCTGGAATACTTATGCCCCCTTAGAAAGTCCAGGGTTTAATGTTCCCACCACCCCTGGATCTGACCTTATTGTTGTGCAAGTCCCTGGACTTTACCTGGGCATAGTACAGTGGCATGTGGCATGTCTATAGTAGGAAACTAATGGAGACACTACTCAAACAGAGGATCATAGCATTCCTCAAAACTAGCAGCCAACAAGATCCTAAACAACATGGTTTCACAGCAGGCAGGTCATGCCTGACAAATCTGCTTGGGTTTTTGACTATGCTACAAAATAGTGTATGACAGTGGGGCAGTAGATGTGGTCTGCCTAGACTTTAGTAAGGTCTTTGACTTGGTTCCACACAGAAGACTGATAAAAAGCTTGACCGCATAGGAGTTGGTCAGAAGTAGTCATATGAGTACAAAACTGGTTACAGGGCAGAACACAGAGGTACAGGTTAATGGAATGCAATCAAGGAAGGCAGGGTGACCAGGGGTTCCCCAGGGTTTAGTATCAGGGCCTCTGCTCTTAAATGTTTTTATAGCAGACATCACTGATGGACTGGAAGGGAAGGTGTATCTGTTCACAGATGACACCAAGATATGTAACAGGGTGGACACCTCAGAAGGAGTGAGCAAGATGGAAGCTGACCTCAAGAAACTAGAAGAATGGTCTGGAGTGGCAGCTCAGATTTAATGCCAAAAGTACAAGATCATGCACATAGGAAAAAAATACAGGAAAGGAGTATTACCTAGGAGGCGAAAGACTGGCAGTCTCAAACCAGGAGCGAGATCTGGGAATCATAATCTCAGAAGACTTGAAGGTTAGTAAACAGTGTGAAGGCAACATTGAAAGCCAACAGAATGCTGGGCTGCATTGGGAGAGGAATGACCAGCAGGAGGAGAGAGGTGATACTACCACTGTGTAGATCACTGGTCAGGACTCACCTGGAATACAGAGTCCAGTTCTGGAGGCCTCACCTCAGGAAGGACATTGACAGGGTGGAAACAGTACAGTGAAAAGTGACAAAAATGATTCAGGGTCTGCAGTACATGTCCTATGAGGAAAGACTTAGGGAACTAAATATGTACTCCCTGGAACAGAGAGGAGAGAGGGTCATGATTGAAATATTCAAGTACATCAAAGGCATTAATAAGGTACAGGCACAGGAACTTTTCACTTCAAGAAGGGCTCCTGGATCAGGGGACATGACCTTAGGCTGCAAGGAGGGAGGTTCTGTACTAACACTAGGAAGTTTCTCTTCACAGAAAGAGTGGTGGACACCTGGAACAGCCTGCCCCAAGAGGTTGGGGGTCAACACTGTGCAGGGATTCAAGAATGCATGGGATAGACACAAGGGAGCCCTGACTACAAATGGCAACTAGATTGTCAAAATAGGTCTAAAAGAAATGGGCAGACTAGATGGACCTAGCGGTCTCCTTCTGCCATCAACTTCTATGTTTCTATGTGGAATCCCGTGGGAGTTTAGTGGCAAATGTTAAATTATTTGAACATTTTGAGGAGACATTAGGCACCCTCAAAAACATGTTGGCAACCGTAAATGTTATTGGAGAGTCAAGATGGTGGCCAGAATCCAAGATGGCCACCATAAAGTGAACAAAATGTTAATATGAGAGAGTTTGGACTACATTTCTTCAAAATTTGCATGAGAACATTATATCATTGGAAAACTTGTATCAAGAAAGCAAGTGGTCTAATAAAAAATGTGAGAATAAAACGCACAGAATGGAGATTTATGTTATTTTTAGATACTCTTTACTTATTATGATTTTTCAAAACTGACATCGCTTCAAAACAAGTAGTCAGTTTGTCATGAGGAGTGCCAATTGATAGGTGAATCATCAGTCATCACGCTCTTTATATCAGCATCACTTTCCATATCTAAATAATCATCACTGTCTATATTATTGTGGCTGTCAATGTGGTCTCCCTCATCCTCAGTAACCATATTCTCACATCTTTCATCACCCTCATCAGAACAGCAGCACAATCCTATGCAGTTGAGACCAGCTTTTCTACATGTACAAAGCACCGTTGAGCACTTTGCTTTTGCACAACTGCACTTAACTAGATGAAGCACAGCATCTGGCGCTGGTGATTCTGCAGTCATAACTTCTTACCACTGGCCTCCATCATCTTCACAACCATATTCATGTGGTGTGGCAGCTCAGGTTTGGCAACTTTATCATTGTTCCAGATCATACATTGATACTGAGCCCTCATAATTGCTTGAGTAGGGCAGTACTTTTTAGGGGCAAGATTTTCTGATTGTACTTGCTTCTTTTTAAACAGTCACCATCTCTGTTCTTCCACCTTAGTATCACAGTTTTTGGAAGGTATAGCTGGCACACAAACTTCTCCAGTCCTGAAAGAGTATCTTCTGATGGCTTTATGTAATTACCCAGGTTCTCAAAGGCTGTAAGAACATCTTCACTAGCATTCTGAAATATCTTCCAGCAAGTTAATTTTCCCTTTCTTACAAAAGAACCGTAATGTCAGCTCCACTGAATGCATGAAATCCTGGTAGTACAGCTGCTTTCTTTGGGCCAAGAGCCTCATAGATTAGTCTTAGCTGGATGTTCCTGTACTTTGTCAAGTTCCAGCCATAAATGCCGTATCCTGGCATAATTGAGGACAGCGTCTAATAGTAAGTACAAAGATGTCTGTGTCTGCAGAGTGAATATGAAGCTGAGTGGTACCAGAAGCTGTTGTATCTAAGGCATGTAGAATTAACTTTGAGCCACCTTCTTCTTGCTCACCCCAGGATGACTCAATCCTTGAGTTGCTCTACACTTGGTACTGTAGGTGACAACCAGATTAATTGCATTTTCAGTCCATACTGGAGCATTATTTCTGTTAGGTATCTTGTAATCTCATCCTTTATCTTTACATGTGATAAAAGTCATTTCATAAGTACCTTACCAATGTTGGTCATGTCAGTGATGTGGCAGGCTACTGGAGCATTGTCTCCTTGTCATCTGTCATGTGTTGAGCCTTTCAGTGATTGAGTTACATCACATCTGTCAAAGGCCAAGTGAACTTCATCATACTTCTATCTGTTGTACTTCTTACATAGGTGGGATATGAAGTGTTCCGCCAGGTCAAAACAAGTCTTCATTACTGCTGGCTTGTCAAGGGTCTGCAGTTCAGCCATGCCATCAACTACTGCAACCGTTAACTTCTTAGTGTCAGTGCTGAGTTCATATGTTTCCATGCTCTCCCAGGTTTGCATGGGAGCGCCTTTAAGAACTGACAGGAGTTTGCTTTAGCAGAGCAATGTATGATTGATCCATCAGTGGTAAAAGTGCTCTGGGCACTATCAAGAACTCATTTTGTCCAACAGCATCCCTCAGGTTAATATCAAGCCTTGATTTGCGACAATTAGCATGAGAACAAACATAGATTTATCCTCATGCAGCTCTATCACCTATCTCCCACTTTCACTTTTACTTTCACTTGCTTTTCAGGATTTTCTAGGCCTGGAGTTTTGATTCTTCATGGTGGCCCACAGATTATTTTAGCTTGTTATAATATGTTTGGATACAAATTATTCAAATGATTCAAGCAGTTGTTTGCCAATAATGTCCTGCTTACACAGTTCTTGCATTGCCTTTTGACATGATTACCTTTGTTGCAAGATTGAACGACTCATCACTGTCCTCTGTGAATGGATTGTAAAGCTTCTGATGGTGGCAGTAAGATCCTGGATGCTTTTCTCTTGTTGCTTTTGTACTGATAATGAGAATTATTGGTGCTGTATGGCGCCTGGTTAAGAGAACAGTACTGCCACCTGCTCTGCTTCTTCCACAACCGGTAAGGTCTGGTGATATCAGAAAAATCTGGTGCAAGCACTGGGGTTAAGGGTGATGCCAATCAATCCACCTGAAACTGCCATCATCTGTTGATTTGTTCCAAAGCGTGATCTGCTCCAATGGCACAGAAGGACACAAATTAATTTCTTGTTCACAGCCAGTTTCGCTGAAATTCTTCATACATATCAGCATCTGATGTTGTGAGTCTTTTCATGTTTGCCAGGTACAAAGGCATAATTCTGGCATAATTTAGCTTGTCATGTGCAAAATAGTACTTGGTAAATGACTCAATAGCCTTTAGATGAAGCTTCCGGTTTCCTGTATGGACTAAATGGAGAAATACAACCATTTCCAACACCATCTGCATATACTGCCATATAACTTGAATAGTGGCTTTATTTCTGAATTGTAGTAGAAGGCACTTACCCCTGCACTTAGAAGCAAACACAATCAAACAAAGAAAGTTCTTTATGTTGCTTTCTTATTGTCCATCAAAACAGCAGTTAGCGGGGGCATGATTTGGGCTCTGAGGCAAATGGCTGCTAAGCAATGAGCTCCTGTGAGTTGGGGAGAAATCCGGTGATCCACACGGCAAACCCGTCAGAGAGCAGTCGGGATTCGAGTAAATATCTCCCGTGGCGGTCGGTAATAAAAAGACTTAATTGCGGTAGATAAACAGAGCCTGTGGTAGTGAAAACCTGGTCGATTAGGACGAGAGACAATCAAGGAAGCAAATTTATCATGGTGGTGCAAGTGCTGCAGGCCGCTAATGTAGTTACAGTCGCCGACGGTCCTAAGCTTACAGAAATGTTCAACACACTAGTCCAGCAGATGTTGGGAGGTAACTGTGGCCTCAATGCAACCACTCTGGCTATCCATCCACTGGAAACCAGGATCTTTCATACTGAAAGGCAAATGATGGCAAACAAGGCTGCTATCACTGACCTTCATTCTGTTATGAGGGCGAATCACACCATTCAGGAGCTGGCAGCCAAGGTAGATGACCTTGAAAACAGAAGTCAGGAATAACCTCCATATCCTGGGGCTGCCAGAAGGATCTGAGAGAGCTGTGTAATTGAGTTTTTATATGAAGAGCTACCTAAATACTACAGCATGATTTACCCCTGGGATCATGGTAGAAAGGGCTCATCGAACCCTAGGTCCTGCTCCTAAAACTGGGGAAAGGCCTCGACCTATATTAGCCTGTATCCTAAACTATGGGACAAAGACTGGGTCCTGGTGAGCCAGAGAGATGGGGCAACTAAGCTTCAATGGTCACTGAGTCTTGATTTTCCAAGATTACTCCAAAGATCTAGCTATGCACAGAAAAGAATATGCTCCTATGAGCAAAGCTACATGAGCTGAGAGTCTCTTTTTCTTAGATATCTGGCTATGATTCAACTTATGATCAATGGCTCCCCTTTATCCTTCTCTATGCCAGAGGCGCTCGGGGACTACATAAGGTGTACAATGTCCGGGAACGTGGGCAATCTCTCCCTAGAACACTAAGAACCCCACACAAGCTCAAGATATTAACCTGGGGCAGTGGGGCAGAACTTTATCCCCAGTCTTGGGAGACATGGACACCACCAATCAGATCACTGAGATTTATAGCACGATTCCCTCCTAGAAGTCACAAGAGGCACCAGAAGGACCGACGCCTACAAGAGACAGCACCTGATGGAGTGCCCGTCTATGGATCCCCCACCCTCCTCACCCACAGAAGAAGAAGAGGTGATCACTAGCCTGTATTTACAAAGAATCAATTTGAGCAGCTGGGAAATCCACCAGAAGAAAACAGTTAGTACCAGAGGCGACAACACCGAACAATAGGGGACCATCCCCAGGGGCCACAGAGGGTAGAGGAAGATCCGGAGTCTCAGGACTCGGACAACACAGTGGACCTTCAGAGCAACAATCACCTCCCAGGATGGATATAGCCTCTCGAAGCAGCCAATTCATGAAAGAGACAATGGAGTCCTTTTTCTGGCTGACTTGAACATCACTGTTGCCTCAGATAAGTTGTGAATAAACATACATAAATAGGGGCTGAGTCATGCAGAAATGAATGGGGAGGAGTTAATACTGAGGCAAAGAAATAGTCGGGAAGCGAGAGGATAGGATCAATTTGAACATGGGTAAGGTTCCAAACATGAGCAGGCATGAAGTTGTAACGGAGAATGGGAGAAAGGTACAGCTTAGAATATAGACTAGCATCTAAGTGGTAAAGGATATGGTGAGTTTATGTATATACTGATGGTATAATGATTTGGGGAAAACATAAGGATCTGTGCTAGGAGGGAAAATAACCTACAGCATAGCTGGCTTAGCCAGCTCATAAAGGCAAGCTGAGGGGATTACAATTATTGGATGTTTTTTCCAGGGAATGGGATATCTACACCATTAAGGTTACTTTACTGTTTGCTCCCTTCTTTAGAGGTTGTATATGTGGAATTTGATTTAATGGCACCCAAGGCTCAACTGGCAGGGTACTTCAATAGAGGGCCTACTGTAGAAGATGTCTTGGCATATTAAGGAAAGCAGGAATAATTACTCTCTGCACATTTCAGGTCCCTTTGCCACCCCCATGGGAGACGGTTCCGAGGCTAATTGTGGGCTATCTTCCTATCTCATGGCTGTTTACTTACAGGCACTGCTAGGTGCAAATGTAAATAAGTTTTTTTTTATTGTTACTGTGTTTGTTATTCTTATTGTTTGAATGTACTGTTTATACTGTAGTAGTTCAAGATTTGGACAGACGAGGGCAGCATTACTTCCATGAATGGTGGCAACAGAAATATAAACTGATAGGATTTAACACTAGACAGCATGATAGGCAAGTTGGTATGGATTAAGATGCGGGATATGCAGCAGAAATGATGGACCCCACCCTCCACTTTAGGTTTCTATACAGATTACAAGACACAAGTGCTTGGCTATAGGGACAATGGCTGGATTATCAGCATATACATGGAGCGGTAGGGGTCTAAATGCCCTATAAATGGAAGAAAATATTGTCTTACCTAAAGAAGGGGCACACATAGCCTTTCTGCAAGAAACCAAGCTGACAGGGAATGACCATGCCACACTAGTTAAAGATTGGGTGGAGATGGAGGTCCATGCTTGTGCTCCAACAAAAAAAGTGGGTGGTCATCTTGATCCACAAAAAGCTTGCAGTGGAGATCATTAAAAGTAAAAAGGATCCACAGGGTCACTGGTAATGGCATTGGTAGACACACCTGAGGGGCCACTGTTGCTTGTTAATATATATGCACCAAATGAGGATGACCCTGTGTTTTTTCAGGAGGTGTCAGACAAAATGGGGTCAATGGGGAAGAGTGGGTTCCCACACTGATGGGAGGGACTGTAATCCCACTTTGATTCCAGTTATGGATAGAAATGACCTGGGAAGAGAAGTCCCACCGAGGGTACAATGGCATTGCAACATCTCATGCAGTACAGCCCGATTGATATGGAGAGTGGGCACCCCAAGGACCGAGGCTATACTTTTCAGTCTGGGGTTCATGGCACTTACAGCAGGTTGGATTACTGGCTAATCTCCTCCAGTTTATCACAGTTGGTGATACGTCCAGTATTTTACGTAATTCTCTTAGACCATGCCCTGTATTGCTCTCTTCTGATGTGGGGTCCCTTAACTAAGCCTACACCTGGGTGGAGGTTCGATACATTGTTACTGAAAGACCCTGATTTTCTTCCCTGGGTAAGGCATGAGACAGAACTTTTCTTTAAGAAAACCCACTGACTGACACCAATGCTTGTACATGTGGGAGGCATATAAGGTTACTATAAGTGGGCAATTATGGGGTTTGCTTCCCATAGGAAGAAACAGAGGGCCATTAAATTAAACACTTTGGAGGGCCAGCTATCCCAGGCAGAGACTCAATTAAAACAGACCAAAGACCCTCAGATTACGGTCTCACCTGGTGAAGGAAGTGCTTAAATTATGCCTGGACACCAATCAATTGCTATCTAGACAGGCTGAACTAGCAATGTTCCGTATAAGACACACATACTGGAACATGGGTATAAAATGGGAAAGTGCTGGCTTACCAGCTCAGACAACAGCGGCTAACCAGAATATTGCAGGCTAAGGATCCCCAGACCCATGAGCTGCATGCTTCCCATCAAAGATTAATAGAATAATGAGGCAGTTCTATGAGCAACTTTACTCTCCTCTCAATCCATTTCCTCTGGGAAGATACAAGACTTCCTGGTAAGGTGCAGCTCCCAACCCTAGCCCAGGAGAATAGAGAGGCTCTGAAGGCCCCCTTACTGAGCTAGAAATAGAACAGACATTGAAATCATTACAAAGAGTAAGGCCCCAGGAGGAGATGGCTTCCACGAGAATACTACAGGCCTTTTGCCCTATAGTCACACCAATACTGTATCAGGTGAACCGAGAGGCAATTACTTCAGGACAGTTCCCTCCACAATAAGAGAGGAGGTGATAAGTATTATTCCTAAGAAAGGAAAGATCCCACTGGGGCAGGCAATTACAGGCCTATATCACTGATAGCAAAATTTATGCCAAGGGATAGCTACTCGACTTAAAGCATTCCTCCCGCTCATACACTCATCCCAGGTGGGTTTTTCAGGGAGAAATAGTGCAGATCATATTCGTTTAGTCAACAATCTGATGCAAACAGCTAAAACCCTTGATATTCCAGCAGCTGGTATAGCAGTGGACTTGAAAGCATTCGATTCCATAGAATGGGATTATCTTTACTAGTATTACAGCACTTTGGATTTGTCCCAGGGTTTTGTGCGCGGGTTAAGACCATGTATAAGTCCCCATCAGCCAAAGTTCTTATTAATTCTACCATGTCTGACCCCTTTTGTTAGGGTGTGACACTAGACAAGGCTGTCCACTGTCGCCTATTTTATTTGTTTTGGCACTAGAACCACTGGCAGCAACTATACAGCAACACCCAAGTATAAAGGGCATCCCTATTAAGAACACTGCTATGCCAGTCTGCTGTATGCAGACGACTTGCTCATAACCTTGGTCGATTTAAATGTCCCTACTCCCCTTACCAATCTTTTTCTTCTTCCTTTCATACTTTTGTCAGGTTTGAAAGTTAACACTGCTAAGACAGAAATTCTACCCTTTAATAATCACTGTGACCCGAAAAAGTGCTTAACACCGAGCTGAAAATGGGTAAAGCAGGATTTAACATACTTAGGGATAAAACTAAACACCACACTTGATAAAATGTGGGAGAGTAACCTGGGGCATCTAATGGCAGATTGGAAGGAGGAGCTGGGCAGATGGGCGAGGCTAAGACTTACAATGGCAGGTAAGATCTCAACCATTAAAATGACATTAGCACCAAAGGTGACGAATCTTCAGTCACATATCCCCTTATACCTTCCTTCATGCTGGTATACTAGATGGGACAAGATGGTTGGGGCTTTTATATGGGAAGGAAAACACCCAGGTACAGCAGAGCCAAACTGAGAGGGCATTGGAAGAAGGGTGGGTGGGGCCTCCCTTGGCTGGAGGGATATAAGATTCCACACAACTCAAACATTACAATGATTTTCCCCTCCTCTGAATCCCCACAATGGCATCAGATGGAAAAAGACCAGGTGAACTCATCATCTCTGGTCTCTCCTCTGGGAGGCACCCTATGCCCCACCCCCATAATAGAACCCACTCTTAAATATTGGAAACAGTTGCATGCTCTCCTCAGGTTATCTCCCACTGGTCAAGCACACTCCTAATGGAATAACCCTCATTTTACTATAGCAAGGAAATAATAAACTGGACTAGCTGGGCCCAAAGAGGGATTTTTCTACCTCTCAGATATTCTCTCACCTGTAGGTGGGCAGGTGGAGTCATTTCAACAACTCCAGGAAAGATGGGATCTCCCACAGATGGAGTTTGGCACTATTTGCATATAAGAGAAGCCACCAGGCCATATTGTGACATGCCTCAAAAAGAGGCCAAGAAGTGTGTTCCTCTGTCTAAGTGGCTTAACATAGCCAAAGGCCAAGATGGCTACATATATACAAGCATATAAAGCCTTCCCTGACCAAACAGAACAAGCCAAAAGTCACTGGGAAACAGACTTGCAATACCCATCTCCAAGGTGCAATGGGCTAAGTGCTGGTCACTAGCCCTCTCACAGTACACTGATGTTAGGAGTAGAATGATTCAAAACAAAATTCTACAGTGATGGTATAGTACTCCAGCAATTTGCATAAGCTAGGGTACTTGTGAATGATGAGTGTTGACTTTTCCATATATTATGGATTGTCCGGTGCTCAAGCAGCTTTGGCGCCAGGTAGGACAACTGGGAGACCAAATCCTTAAAAATCATGGTATAAGACACCCACTGCTACAATACTGGGCCTGCAGTCCCTGACATGCTCCTGGACCAGTAAAAATATAAATGGTATAAGATTTTAGTTATGCAAGTTAAGCATTAATACTCAGTAACTGGAGGATGACCAAGGTACCCACTATAGCAGAGATTCTTGCTTCCTTGGCCCCAATATATGAAATGTAGAGGAGATCCTTTATGTAAGAACTAGAAATGCAGACTTCTTCCTCATCTGGGCCCCTTTATGGCATTCTTGGCACCCAGGGCTGGATAGGGTGAGGACCTTCCAAGAATGCTGATGGATTACCTAATAAAAGAAAAAGGAATATTTCTTACACTAGTATGTTAAATGCCTAATCAGTCAGTGAGATAGGAAGAATAATTCAGTTAAGGATGTATATGTATGTAATAGGATATGCCCTAGTGTAAAATACAGTACAATTAGTTTCATCTAGATTAGGTTAGAATGTTGTATATAGTTTAAGTGAACAAACAATATATATGCATCAGCTTTGATACAGTCTGAGGCTGTTTCCTTTGTCTCATATAGTTTGGTTGGGGCGATCCGGAACCACATGAAGGTGAGAAACTCTGGTCACCAGACGCCTTTGTGGGAGTTGATCTGACTTTGTTTTCTTCATGGTGGTTTGATTCTGCCTTCTAAGTTCAGGTATGTAGCATTCATAGATACAGTATGTGGTATAATAAGCCAATACCCCTCAGTATTCAAGATAGTGAGGTAAGAATATGCTTCTGTACACCACAGGCATTGTATGTGGGAAGTGAATACATTTCTATATCCTGTATGACTGTTTTGCATATCTGTACAACAAAACTAAATAAAAATGTATAAAAACCAGCAGTTGGCAATGCATACAAGAAAGGCGGAACAGATGCACAGCAGCTTATGTTTCACCCTATCATGTAGGGCTTCCTCAGAGAATACAGCTCAGATGAAGATGCATGATTTTATACACATATCAATCAGAAATGTATTCAGCAATGAAATCAACAATTGATTAGGCAATTACATCCATGCCCTATGAATAAGCACCTTTGGTGTTAAACTATCGACATTTAAATAAACTCTGGCCAGAGCCGATAGGGCCGCAGCTGAGGAATTTGGGGTATAAATATTGTAAATTACCAAAGTTACAAGCGTTCAGTTGCAAAATGTAACATAGACTCATAAATGTGTTGATCTGTAATATTTTACACCACATTTTCAACATAGCCTTATTATGACCCTGCCTCATTGGAGACAGGCAGACAAAATGTTCAACTCCTGGCTTAAAAGTGTTTTTGCGCAAGGACTGTGAAACCAGTTTTGGATGCAAAAGCACATTTTAGGCAGGAGTTGAAATGACAACTGTCACATTCATGAGTACTGTAAAAAATGTTTATGTGGAAAATTAGGGTAAAAATATTGAATATTACCAAACATATGAGCCTGCATTCGCAAAAATCAATGCAGGCTTATAACTTTTGTTTTCAAATATTTTTACACCAAATTTCCAACATAGCCTTCATATGACCCCACCTCATTAACAAAGGCAAAGAAAATGTTCAGCTCCTAGCCAAAGATGATTTAGTGCAGTGACCACAAAATCACCTTTTGGATGTAAAACATATTGACCAGAATTTGAGAAATACGGTGGTCACATTCATGAGGTGCTGTAAAATATGGCTATGTTGTAAATTTGAGAAAAATATTGACAATTACCAAAATTTTGAGCATTCATTAGCACAATTCTACATGGACTCATAACTTACTTGTTTTTTCACATTTGACAATAAATTTCCAACATAGCCTTCTTCTAACCCCATCTTATGAACAAGAGCAGAGACAATTTTGAACTGATGTCTGAAAGGTGATTTCATGCAGAGTCCACAATATCACATTGCAGGATGTAAAAAAAAGTTTGGACAGAATTTGAAAATGACAGCTATCACAGAAATGGAGTGATATAAATATATAGCTATACTGTAAATCTGGGGTAAAAAATTTTGAAAATACCAATGTTCTGAGCGTGCATTAATGAAAATTCAATGTAGGCTCATAACTTTGTTTTTTCAATATTTTACACCAAATTGCAACATATAGCCTTCTTATGAAGCCCACCTCATGAACAAGGTTAGAGAAAATTTTCAACTCTTGCTTGAAAGGTGATTTGCACAGGGACTGCAAAATTACCTTTTGGGACAGATCTGCTTAGTGACAGTGACATTGTTCATGAGGTGGTCCCAAAGAGGCATGTTGAAACTCTGGGCCAAAATATGTAAAAATGATGAAGCTATGGCACTGAGTTCAAAACCCATTGAAATACATTGAATTGCATACCAGTATCGTCAGTTTGTGGTCTGGCTTTGAAGAGTGAAGATGTATATGTGGTCCAGAAAGGATTACAGTGCTGTATCCCTGATGGGTAAGGAAGGGCTTGGAAGAGGTGCGGTGTGGTGGGTGCTCAGTGGGAGGGTTGTGGGGGTGAGGAACAGCTGCAAAATACATCAATGGATCATTTTCTTTTACAGATGGAAAAAAAAAAGAGACCGATCATCACAGTTTGCGACACTGGAGGATTGATCACCCTGTGTCACAGTTATGTGGGGAAGACATTGATGGACCATTTTTTCTGAAGGTGCAAGAAACAAAAACAAACAAAAAACACAAACGATCCCAGATCATGACACTGGGAGTTAGGCACCCCAGTGTTATTTCTATATTTCTGAGGGTTATAGGGTGGTACATTCTGAGGGCCCTCATGACACCAGGGGTTGGGCACTCCTGGTGTTATTTCTATGTTTCTTGGGGTGGTGGAGTGGTGGGTGCTGAGGTGGAATGTCGGGTGGGAGGAGTTTCTATATTACAACAAAAATATAAATAAATAAATAAGTGCTGGTGGTAATGGTTGAAGCACGGCCCCTCCACCGTGACCAAGATGGCCGCATACATGCTACTGTGCATGCCCAGCACATTGTGGTAGCCATCTTGAACATGTCAGAGTGTCTGTGTGCGACCATGACTGTTGGCAATGTGAAATAGTGCAGTGCCATGGACGGTAGGGACAACATAGGTGGATTACTTCACAGACAAGGAGGTGACTGTGACGTAATCCAACATGTGTTCATTTGGAAGGAATGCAAAATCTTTTACTCAGTGATAGTAAAGGACTGCAGGGCTTCACCCATTTGCAGCCCTCAAATGTGCATTCCAAAATCACAGTCAGTGTATGAATCCATTAGTTCCTGTTTTAAGATCCACTTTACTCTTCATCTACAGTACATACTCTGTTCCGGTGAACCTACATTGAAAAAGAACACCAAGAGGTGAGTGAAAAAACAGAGTTACTGTTTTGATACTACTTCAAGATGTAAGGCTTCAAGGCACAATTGAGCAGATCAATGTTACATAAACAACACCCTGTTTAGGTTTCAGACAGAGCTAAGAGGGCGGGGTTTATTTCCTTTCTATTAGGAATGGCTTCAGTTCAAACTTGTCATTTAAACTAGGTGCTTAAGACCTTAATTTGTATATTCACTCCTCTTCTTTTTGTTTAGTATATTTTGTAAGTCACCTCCTCTCACATTCTTAGGTGCATTCTCAATCCCAATAGCACTGATCTTGTGGAATTTTTAACATGTACTGCCATGGCATAGTCCATATTTTGTTTTTGATGGCTAGTACATGTTCGTTAAGTTTAGTCTCAGTCTCTTCTTAGTACACCCACATAAAAATTTACTACAAGAACAGCTGAGCATATACATCACTGCTTCTGTGTTGCAGTTTATGTGACCTTTGACCTTCTCTATAGAACCCATTTGTGGATTTAAAAGGTTTTCTTTTTGTTCATGACATGGCAGATATTACAACAGCCACATGGTTTTGAACCCCATTTCTTTTCTTTTTCACTAGTGGTCAACAAGTATTCCTGCCTGGCCTCTGTCTGATTGATTGCTCTGATGATGTCTGCCTCATTATACTCCTTCTCCCTTAACCTTTCAGTTAGCTCATAGAAACATAGAATTTGACAGCAGATAAGGACCGCTTGGTCTACCTAGTCTGCCCATTTTCCTACCTAACAGATAAGCTGTAGATCCTAGTTAACCAATGGCCTAATACTCTCCTACCCCCACTAGAATTGCCTTGTGTCTGTCCCATGCATTCTTGAATTCACGACTGTTTTTGACTCTACAACCTCCTCAGAAAGGCTGTTCCATGTATCACAACCCTATCTGAGAAGAAATACTTCCTCACATTACCTCTGAGCTGTCCCCCTCTATCTTCAAATTGTGCCCACTTGTTTTTGCACATCTCTTTTCTGTAAGATGCTACCCTCTTGGACTTTGATGATTCGTTTGAGGTACTTGAAAGTTTCTATCTTGTCCCCCTCTCCCTCCTTTCCTCGAGGCTATACATCTTTAGTTCCTTTAGTCTTTCTTCATATGTCTTCTGATGCAGACCCTGCATCATTTTGGTTCTCCCTCCTCTGGACAGCCTCCACCCTGTCTATGTCTTTTGTGGAGATGGGGTCTCCAGAACTGTACACAGTACTCAGATGGGGTCTCACCAACTGTCTGTACAGAGGGCCAACAACTTCCTGTTTCTCCAACTTCCCTGCTCTCTTTTGATACAGTTCTTCTGTACCATAATTCCTTTTTACAAACATAAACTGCCCTTGGGAAGATTCTTTACAACGTGGTGGATGGCAGCTACTAGCTGACAGAAAGCTGTTTCAGTTGGTAGGTTTTTATACAGATCTGTGATCAAAGTACCATCATCCTATTTGTTGATTGTTAAATCTGAGAAATTTATCATTTTCTGATCTACCATAACTGTAAATTTAAGGTCAGGATTTGTGCTTTCAGATACAGTACAAAATCATTTAGATCATCCCTTGAGCCCCTCCACACAAGAAATATATCATCAATAACACGTTTGTAAACATCAATATTGCTGAAAAAGGGATTAATTGTCTCATCATATATGTATTTCTCTTCTCATTGTCCCATACAAATTAACCAGACTAGGTGCTAGTGTGACCTCATGGCTGTTCCTTTTATCTGTTTATACATTTGCCCTTCAAACATGAAAATGATGTTCTGCAGTACAATTTCAGTCATACCAATTATCTTGTTGATTCTGGTTTGAGTTAGTCTGTGTATTCCATAAGGTAGTGTTCTATTGCTCCAGTCCCACCCTGCTGTGGAATGTTTGTATATTCAATTCAGACTTCAATTCAGACTTTGTTTATAAAGCGCTTTTCAAAAACCAAAGCGCTTAAACAATATAAAACAAACCATCAATCAGATAAAACATATAACATATTGAAAAGGCAGCAGTAATAAAACTAAACATTTTCCCCAAAAGCCAAGGTAAATAAGTTTTCAGTAAGGACTTAAAAGTCTCAGTGGACAGGCACCTCTAATCTGACAAGGTAGAGAGTTCCACAGGGTCGAGGCTACAAAAAAATGCCCTAGCACCGAGGTCTGGAAGATGGATCCTGGGAACCTCTAGCAATCCCTCATCAGTGGTGCGAGTGGGCGGAGAGGGCAATAGGGTCGAAGGAGGTCTTGCAAGTAACCCAGTCCCTGTCCATGTAGGGACTTATAGGTGAGCAACGTGATCTTGAAGGTGATCCTCCATCGCACGGCAGCCAGTGCAGTTCACGCAGCACAGGGTGACATGGCTAGTTCTTGACAACCCTGTCAACAATCTGGCTGCAACATTCTGCACCAGCTGCAGGCAATGGGGATCCACCCCGTAACCCTAGGTATAGAGCATTGCAGTAGTCAAGGCGAGAGGACACAAAGGCATGAACCAATGTAGGAAGGTCCTCGGGCAGAACTAGGTGCTTTATCCGGGCGATGTTCCTCAGATGGTAAAGAGGACTTGATGACTGCTGACACCTGAGCTTTTAGAGTCAGCTCATCATCAAGCATAATGCCCAGATTCTGCACCTGTTCAGAGGGTCTCAAATGGTTGCCCTGAGAACAAGGCCAGGTGGCTGACCAGGAGTCAACCTCTCTACCTAATGACCTGGGTCCACCACCAACACCTCAGTCTTATCAGGATTTAATCTCAACCAGTTAGCATTTATCCAGTCCTGGATCTCAGCAAGGCAGTTGTTATAGACTGAGACTGCACTGTTCTGTTCGGGTACAAAGGACAGTACAGCTGAGTATCATCTGTATAGCAGTGAAAACTCAACCTGTACCACCTTATAATGTCTCTAATGGCAACATGTACACTGTGAACAACATGGGGACAGCATGGAGCCCTGCAGCACCCCACAAGGCAGGGAGAAGGGGCTGAGGAAAAAAACTGACACTACCCTCTGTGTCCTGCCTGGGACGAAAGAATGGAACCACCTGAGGACTGTCCCAGGCAGTCCACAGAGTAAGCCATAGGCATTTCAGCAACACCCATGATCTATGGTGTTAAACACTGCAGAAAGATCAAGGAGGACCAAGATCGAATGATTCCTTCGATCCCTCACTATGAGGAGATCATTAAGTACCCAAACCAACGCTGTCTTGGTACTGTGCCTCTTTCTTAAACCGGACTGGAGAAATTATAGACTTTGTGGGTGGTAAGAAAGTTCTCTAGCTGCAACGCGACTACCTTCTCAATAACCTTGCCCAAAAGGGCAGGTTAGAGACAGGTCTGTAGTTCACAAGACAGTCAGGGTCGAGGGAATGTTTCTTTAAAAGGGGTGTCATCACTGTCTCCTTCAGGGGTCGAGAACACACCCTAGTCCAACGAGCACCAGACTATCTCAGCAAGGATCGGTCCGATGACATCCACGCACCCACAAGCAGACGGGTTGGACCAGGATCCAAACTACAGCAAGTCGGTCACATGCCCTGAACAATCTTCATGATATCCATGATAGCTGGCTGGTCGAAATTTGTCCAGACAGGCTGGGTGTCTGTGACCTCATCGACCACTGCCATACTCATTTGAATGAGTCAAGCTATTCTCCGCCCTGATGGAGGACACCTTATCTGCAAAGAATTGAGCGAACTCATCACACTTAGCTTGTGAAAAGGCTCTCCAGCCCGAAGGCAGGCTGGATTGCACACCTGTCCATGGTCTGAAAAGAGCTGAGCTGGTCGATTCCTTGCTGCAGCAATCTCCTGGACAGGAACGCTGCCCTCTAATGGGAGATTTGTGATTGATAGTCCAAGTAGTGGGCAAGCAGCGAAGTCCGTCCTTTTCCAGGCCAGATTTCCATCAACAACATTCCAACCTTCACCCAACCTCCTTGACTCCCTCAAAGTCCCATCAAACCAAGGAGTCCGAGGGTGGAGAGAGAGGGTGAATGCAGACAGGAGCTATGGAATCCAGGGCCCCAACACTACACTATTATAGTGCAATACTAGGTCTCCAGGATCCGAGCATTCCAATGGTCTACTCCGATAGGTCCAGCACCGCCATCAGACCCTCTGGGTAACTCCCTCAAAGGGTGGTACTGGAACATCTCCAAAGGGCAGGTCTCACAGAAGGAGCTGCGAAACTAAACCTTATAGAGTGATGGATCAACCATCCAACTGGTTCCACCACCAAGTCAGCGGCCTCCATCCCCAGGAGGAACACCAGGTCCAAGGAGTGACCCTGAATATGGGTTGCAATGGTAACTACCTGTGTGAAGCCCAACAAAATCATCAGTTGGAGGAAGTTCTGACCAAAGTGCGAGAGTTCATCGTCGACCCAGGTATTGAAATCACCCAGAAACAACCACCTGGAGGATTCCAACACCATGTTGACCATGAAGTCTGCAACTTCCTGCAGGAAACTTTCCCATCTCTGGGTGGACAGTAGATGAGAAGAATCCTGCTACCCACACTTGCACCCATGATACACTCGAAGGACCTAGTGGCCCCCACTGGAACCTCTACAAGGCCCAGTTCCACCTTAAAACAAATAGCTATGATGCAAGCCAGGTCAGATGTCTCAACAAGGTCAGCAATAATTGCTGTCTTGTTCTTTATTGATCTGGCATTGCATAACACTGCCTGAGTTGGATGAGAGGCCATGGAAGGCGGGTAACTTGACCACCAGCAGTGGAATCCTTGGGTATGGGCACCAGACAGGAGGCCCCCTTTCCAGGACCCATTTCACCCCAGGGTGCCTCCCTTGACCCCACTACCCCAATCGGCCCACCCCGCTCCCCATCCCACCCAGGTCCAGGGCCCTGCCCTCCTGCCCCTCCGACGCAATACCCAAGGTACAACAGCGCATATACACCTTGGGTTGCAACAGGGACTATCAAAGGGGCGCAGGTCCTTCAGCCTGAAGGGGAATAGCACTGCCCACCGAGGAACAATCCCAACACATACTGCCTATTAAAACTAACACCTACAATAGGTGCTTAATAAAATCACAATAAAAAAAAAATCTAACAATACCAAGATCACCAAAATAAACCCTAACACCCTACCAAAATAAATAACAATAAATCAGAATAAATCATAACAGAGTGTCAAAAGAAAAGTCCATGGAATAGTCTGTTCAGTCTCTGTTACCAGATTATATAATCAGACAGCCCTCAAACTCTCACTTCAGGGGTTTGGGGTGAATCAAATGTCCAGGAGCCAACCAGCTCTTACCTGTGCCTCAAAAACTCCAGAGAATGAGCAGATAAAATAATAAAAGCACTCTCACTACTTTAAATAATTGTTTGCCAAAGTTAGTTGATAATCAGTCTAGTCTATGTCTAGTTTTACTAGCCACCACTGGGGTTCTGTTTGCAGCTCCTCTAATAGAGATAGAATGTGGCTTGTGTCTCTAATGTAGCTCTTCATTGTGGGTACTATGGGGCAAATAAAGCTGTCTACATACCTAGATAGTGGTTCTGTGATCCACCCAATACCAGATACTATAGGGCAGCCAGGGGGATTATAGGATTCTTGTGAATTTTGGACAAGGTGTATATTGCTGGTTTCTTAGCATGTTGTACTGAAGGAAAGTACAACTCATTGATACTGATCAGATTATTCTGGTAGCAGCTTCAGAAGGTATAGCTCAGTGCCCTTCTTTATTTTTGTCAGTGGGGTCAAGGTCAGTGATGTATAAAATTCCCTATTGGACAGCTGCTTGTGTATTTCCTCTGTGTACTGAGTCACTGACTAATTGCCTACGTGCTTGTCTTTCCTTGCAGGATATATTGCAGTATGGTAGTCTAGAGTTATTCTGAAACAGCTCCTTTAAATCAGTGGTACAGCAATGTAAGAAAGTTTGGACTCTGGGGTCCAGTGGGGGCAAATGGTGGAAGGGATCTAAATGTTTGTTTTGCCTCTTCATATGTATTACTGCTAACATCCTCATCAATGTCACCATTACTCATTGTCATTACCATTACCATCCCCACTATTTGCATTTTGTATTTCTCTTGCCTGCAAAAACATTTTAAATTAATTTTTTGGCAAACTTTTGAATACTGAGAAATGCAGAAAACTGAGTAATGCAGTGTATGGGTACAAATGAGAGCCCCTTGCAAAGTACCTGTGTTTCAGTGTCTGTTAATAGCCTGTCTGAGATGTTTATGACAGTTAATAGTGATTGACTATCATTTCCCTCATCCTCTCCTTCTCAGAGAGGGTGGTGGACACTGGAATGCGCTGCTGGAAGAGGTGATCTCGTTGAAGACAGTGAGCAGCTTTAAGAAAGGCTGGGATAGGCATGGGGAAGGTAAGAATCATGGGTAGGTAGGATGGAGGAGTGGAGAGGGAGGGCAGGGACATTAGCTCAAACTGTAGACCCTGAAACATGAGCAGACTTGATAGACCAAATGGTCTTCTTCTGCTGGCTTCTTCATATGTTCGTATATGTTCATATGGTCTTCCTCTGCTCTTCCACTAGCTCCTCCTCATTTTCCTCTTCCTTGGTTGTTTCTGGGAATTAGAATCTCACACCTCCGTGCTCCTCCTGGGCTGGGGTGACCAGGAGGAGTGACCCCTAAAAAGACCGTGTTCACGCTTCACTTTCAACCTCTGACACACTCTTTCCCTGAACTGTAATCCACATTAGTGGCATCTGTGCATTTCAAATTGGATCACAGTGTCTGAGTTTCTACTGTATCTGGTGCTGAAGAATCAGATCGTTCACTTAGGGTTCTCATTTTTTCCAGTTAAAGGCTTGATTTTTAGGTAGTCATTTGTATCCCAAATGAACTTCCTTTGTTTCTGAACCTGTATCTTGTCATAATATTTAATAGTCCAAACTTACTTTGGCACTTTTTATAATCGGTATGTTGTTTGAAGCTTGCTACTCGTCTCTCTTGTGTTTATAAGTCTTGCTTGACTTAATTTGGTATTTCATCACCTTCTTGTACAATAAGTTCCATTAACTTAGTTGAAGCTTCTTTCATCATTACCTCCCATTTTTAATAAAGTTCATCTGTTCAAGTCTGAACATCAGTCTTTTCAAAATTCTCAGACCCTCAGTGTTCTTCCCACATATAAATAGCCAAGCATTGTCTATTTCTGCTAGTAGAATCTACGGGGGTTTGGCTGTTAGTTTCTCCAGCTGAAAAAAAATGCTTTTCTCATTAAATTACCCAGTGAGTTTTGTCGCTCTCGCTCCCCATAGCTGAAGCAGCTGTAGCTGATCCCTGTGGTGACTGCATTCGCACTTAACAGGATTAGATTCTCTCTGGTGATGTCCGTGAACAGAGATAAGTAAATACTGTCTCCTTCTGTATCTTCTTGGGCTTGTCAATGTTCCACTGTGTTTTCCATTCTGGAAGGTTGGTGACTTTTCAAACTCCTTAGTGCAGCAGGTTTTCATTAAACCTCATGCTTCACCTGTTGAAATTTTGTGCAGTTGAGTAGCCTCTATCTGCATGGTGTCACCAGCCATTTCCACAAAAGCAGGAATTGGGACAGGAGGACCATATTTGCTTTGTGTAGTCCTGTCAAATAAAGGCTTGTGTCACGTGTGAAACATTTTGGAGGAGAGGGCAGCTCTTGGCAGCTGCATACTAGCCCCAACTTGTAGCCTTGCTAGCTAACCAGTTCATATTACTTGCCTTGAGACATGCATTAACTACTCATCATCATTGCCACCTATTTTCCCAAGGGGACCAAGGAAGGTAGTACGGTTAGGTACTGGGTTTTTCTTGTAAGGAGCTGGCTTCACTAGTGATCAGCAACTGCTATTAAAATAATGATGGAAGGGAGCAGGCCTGTGAAACAAGTTTCAAGACAAAGACAGCAATTCAGAAAGAAAAAGTCACAAAACCAAAATGGAAGCTTCCTCATGCTCCGACTCCTTATCTTCTGAGATCCCATCATGTTTGTCTGCTGCTACAGGTGATATTTAGTTAACTAATACAGGCCAAGTAAAAGGCACCAAGAAAAGCCTAGGTGCTGAACCAGTGACTAAGAAAGTAGATTTTCCAAAGGTACAGTTATTAAAAAAATAAAGGCAATTGCAGGCACTACACATGGTGGAAAGGAAAGAATAAGCACACATGCAAATGTGCTGCTTTCTAAGATTTTGCCATTTCTCATTCCTCAGAGTCAGACCATGTGGATAGCAGTGGCAGCAAGTACATTCTGAAAGAGAGGCAGTGCATAATGGGAACTCTGATGATGAGGGCTCAGAGCCAGAGAAACCTGTGAGATGCTAGACAAAAAAAAACCTGGGGAACAGTTATCAAAGGAAAGGTCATTAGAGGCGAGTGAAAATAAAAGGAAGTTATGCCTGGCTTGCCTGTCTGCTCTGCTAAGGACAGGCCTCATACCCAATAATCCAGTCAGGACATTGAGGAAAATAATCAAAATATAGAAATTAACATAGACATGCGGATGATGATTCAGAAGTTGCAATGCCAGGGGCAAAAGCAAACACATCCTCTTCCATTTAGAGTTTTTCACCTTGACCCAAAGAACGTATGCATGCAATATGCTGCTTATGTAAGGCCTCTTTCAGCAGAGGAAGACAGGCAAGCAACCTTGGTGCATCAACCTTAATAAGACACGTACAGCAGGTACATCCACTTCAGTGGGCCAGGAATAAGTCACAAGGTGACATGGCAGAGGATGTACAGGTTAACACTGGCACTCACACTGCTGTATAGCTAAATTTTTCCATATACAACAAATCCTCAGACTCCAAGCAGGACTTTGGCTGCATCACCCTTTATCTGTGAGGGTTCTATGTCATGTCGTGAAAGCACAAAGGCAAAAGTTAAAGCAGTGCGGCTTTACAGCAAATGGAAAGAAGGTAACTGTTGTATTTGCAGGGGCTATGCCCACTGCATCCTCTATTGTGGGGACTTTGCCCCCTGACACCTCTCTTTCTATAGATACCAACTCTGAGGTTGTAGCACCTGGAGAGGGGAATCGAACATCGTCATCATTTTGTTTACTGTAAAACCAGAGCCATTTTAACTTTTACATTTGTGCTTTTGCCATATTGACGTGCTACTTCGATTGAGGTCTTTATCTGAATCAGAAAGCTCCCCATTCGATAACAGAATGAGTTTTCTCTGTCTCCTCCAGCCTGTTTTATTGTGCCAGTCACTCCTGAGAAACAGTTAACGATACAGCAGGCTTTTGAATGGAGAACTAAATGTGACCAAAGCCATCCAGCTGCTCAGCAGTTAATTACACTGGACATGCACCCATTTCTATTACTGACTCTGCTAGGTTTCAGAAGGTGATGAAACTTGCTGCCCTCGATATCAGCTGCCATCACAGACATATTTTTCCAGAAAGGCTGTGCCAGCTCTTTACAGGGACTGCATCAGAAGATAAACAGTGCCTTGCATTCATTAGCTGTTGAAGAAGTTCATATAACAACAGGTATGTGGACGAGTGGTCAAAAGTAGACTAGGCAAGGCAACTTTTATTTTCAGGCACCCAATCCCAGAGGCTCTGGGTGCCATACAATAAAAACATAAAACTTTAAACATTATAAAGAATCAACATTCTAATTAAAACTTATAAAACATCATTAAAGAGGTCCAAATTGTCAGGAAAATTCAACAATAGCAGTTAAATAACCCCTACATTAACTACAAAACAGTAATAAAACAGACTGCATGACTGTCACTGCCCACTGAGTATCATTTTCATCATCCTCTGGCATCACCAGTGACCAACAAAATCCTCACAAACAGGTTGCCCTCTGTATTGTAAGCATTAACAAAGAAAATCACACTGGTGTGAACATCTTACAGGAGCTAAAGAAATGGTTCTCAGAATGGCATTCCCCTAATGGCCTTACCCAGGATTTGTGGTTGCAGACAATGGAGCAAACATTGTGAAAGCATTAGGGAAGGTAGGTTCCTGCATTTACCATGTTTTGCACACACACTAAGTCTAGTGGTACAGGACTTCTTCACTGAAGACAGGAATCTGCAGAATATGCCAGGTGCTGCACATAAGACATGTGGTCACTTTAGGCACTCTGCAAAATTTTGTAAAATTACGGAAACTGCAAAAATAGATTATCTTACCAATTCACCAGCTAAAGCAAGAAGTTGCCACTAGGTGGAATGCCACCTTTACATGTTACAAAGGCTCCAAGAACAATGAAAAGCAGTGTACCAGTACACCATGGACCATACAGTAGAGGAGGGATGTTACACTTACCTCTGGGCAGTGGAATCTTATATCATATTTATATCAGTTGCTACAGCCATTTGAGGAAGCCACCCGTGAAGCGAGTGCTGACAGTACAACCATAAGTCATGTCATTCCATTGACATGTCTTCTCATGCAGAGACTGGAAAGATTATGAGAAGCATTTGAAGAGCAAGGTGCAAGGTGCAAGCACAGGTGTCACTCTTGCTGAAAAGCTGTCTCTGTCTTTGGCAATAGACTGCAGGATTTCCATGACTTTGGAATCTGAACATTATGTGATTTCAACAATGTTGAATCCAGGTTTTTAACCAGTTTTCCAGGTCTTCTCCAATCTGGTAGCATAGACCTCAACCATTATAAAGAACAGTTCATTAATAAGGTTGCTCTAAAATGACAACTTTAACTCCAGCTAGAGTGCTGCAGCTGCTGATCATGAAAATAGCCATGCTCCCTTCCAAGAAACAGTCCCAGTGAAGGAAAACAATAAGAAAAGCCTTGCATTATGAGTCAGAACCCAGGGCCAATTTTATTGTGCCTCCAAGGACAACATTTGGGCAGGACTGGATAACTTAGAGTTCAATTAAATTCAATTCAAGTTTATTGTAGAAAACTCCATTGAGCAAGCTCATTCACAAGGAGATCCTAGTACATGACAGGTATACAACAACAGGTTTATGAACATACTTTGAATAAGACAATGGGTTTCATACATCACAGACATTACATTACAGTAAAACAGGTCGTGGCAAAAGATAGAGCAGCAATGAGGCAATTTAAGTAATGTAACAACGCAACAATCTGCAGTAGGATGCATAAGACAATGGGTGTAGTACATCACAACACACTATCACAGTAAAAATAGGTCCTGGCAACAAGATAGTGCAATAATGAGGCAATTAAATGATGCAGCAATGCAGCAATCTGTGGTAGTATGTAGAGAAGGCAAGGAGGGACAGGACAGAGTAAAGATGTGAAATAGTTAATAGGAGGGGAGTGCTACAGGAGAGGGTAGGAGACTTAGGCAGCAACAGGATAACACATGAGACAGGGCCAGAGGGGAAGATTAGAGGAAAGGGGGGATAAGAGAGAATTCATAGAGCTAAGCCTCAGGCATTTGCAAGGATCCATGAAGAATCTTGAGGCAAGCGACTTGAAGAAACTAACAGTGACCAGGCGGTGAGCTTAAGTACCATCTGAATGCTGTTCCAAGTGACAGGGAAAGAATGCACTATAGCTCCCTTCCCAAGGGAGGTTCTAGTTCTGGGATATCCAGGAGGAGAAAGGAAGACTTTCTAGGGAATAAGCTCAGTGTGAGATGTGAACGAGAGGAAATATAGTCTGGGAGTTTATTATGTAGTGCTTTGAGTGTCCATGTACCAAGGTGGAGCAGTCTTCTAGTGGCTAAGGATGTCAACCCAGCAGTAGAATATAGGTCACAGTGATGAGTCCTGGGGATGCGTTAGTAATAAAATGAAGGGCATGGCGGGAGAAGACATCAAGCCTGTGGAGGTTGGTAGCTAAAGTGCAGTTGTAAATTATATCACTATAGTCTAACAGCGGGAGGAATGTTGCAAGGATGAGTCTGAGTCTGACCTCGGGTGGGAATAGGGTTCTATGTTCAAAAGAAGCCTAATCTGGCTTTTAAGCTTGTCGAGAGATTATCAATGTGGGAGTTGAAGGATAGTCTGTTGTCGATCCATACTCTTAGGTATTTGAACTTTTCGACAACTTCAAGTGGTTTCTAGGAAGCTTGACAGCTTAGCTGACTTGTCTTGGGGGAAGTACAAAAGCTTGACACAGGCAAGATTACATTCGAGCTGAAAGAAGTTGGTTTGGAGCTCTTCATAGACATCAAAAACGAGGGCTTGGAGGTGTAAAGTACCAGATCATCGTGAAGAGTGCAGTTTTGAGTTAGTGATATTGCAGTTAAGGTTGTTGATGTAGATGGAGAAGAGGATGGGGCTGAGTATGGACCCTTGGGGACACTTGAGTGATGGGAAGGGGTTCAAAAGGAGACCATCTGCTTTACTTGCTGAACGTGCCCTGTGAGATAGCTAGAGAACCAACAGACTGTGGAGGCAGAGGCACCAAGGTTGGAGAGGCTGTGCAGGGATAGATTTTGGTCCACAGTGTCAAACGCTTTGCTCAGATCAAGGAACACTGCCCTGTTACTTGCTTGAGTCCCAGGCAGAGAACCAGTCATTGGTGACTTTACCTAGATAGTGCTATGGTTACATCTGAAGCCCAATTGAGCAGGGTTAAGGGTGAGTGGGCTTCAATGTGGTCTTTCAGCTGAGAGTATGAGATTTTCTAGGATTTTGAGAGTACTGGTAGTATCAAGATTGGTCTATAGTTGTTTAAGTCAGAGGGTCACCAGCTCTGAAGAGGGGCAGAACATGGGCCAACTTCCAGCTGGAGGGACAGTGGCCATTGAGATAGACATGTTAAAAATGTGGAGAACAGGAGCAGTGAAATAGTAATATCCAAGTTTAAGAAAAAAGGGCTCTAGCCCATTGGAACCACCACCCTTCTTGAGTGTCAAGTCTAGAAGGTGGTCCTCGACATCTGCCATATTTACGGAAGAAGTCAGAAGGGGTGTGACAAAGGGAGTGCAGGAGGGTCAGTGGGGGCAGGATAGCCCTGAACAGGGTAGGAGTCAAATGCCAGCCGGTGGTGGCAAAGTGAGAGTTATTTTCTCTAAAATAAGGTTGCGGTCTTCAAGAACATTTCCGCTGTCGATCATCTTAGGGGGACAGAGGGGCCACTTTACATCCTTCTATGGATTTTATAGTGTGCCAGGTCTTGGCTGAGCTTCCTTTGGCCTGTTTAAGAGCATTAACATAGTAGTTAGATTTTGCTGAGTGGATTAGTTTGATGCAGGAGTTTCTGGCAGTTCTGAAGGCCTGCCAATCAGCTTGGGACTTGGCGCCTGGCTTGGGACCAAAGTTTATTCCATGCTGTAAGTGCAGCTTTTAGAGCTAGCATGAACCAGGGGTGGGAGTGTTTACAGGCTCTAATTTTTAATGAAAGGGTGAACTTGTGAGCTAGTTGAAGGAGATGTGTATTGAGGACGGTTGCCCTGACCACAGTTTTGGCAAGTAGACACTTTCCCAGTTAATTGCCCAGAGGTCATTGAGATAGTGACAGGCATCGAATTCTGGAGCTACATTTGGTAGTGAATTTAGTGGAGGAGGGCCTCTATCCTGGTCCTTGTGCATACAACTATACTGTGATCACTCAGGTTGTTGTGAAACACTGCTGTGTTCAGGATCTTGTAGGGGTGATTCGATAGGATGATGTGAAGGAGACAGCTGCTGTCACAAATTCTGGAATTTTCCTGGTAGGTTCTGTGATAAGCTGGGGAAAGCTGACTTTATTGCAGAATCTTATTAAGGCATTTGATTAATGAGTTAGCCAGTCAAAGTTTAGATCACCAGGAATGATTTTCTCACTATTGCAGAGGGTTACCAGAGATCTGAGGGTGCTAATAATTGTGTTACCCCAGAGGGATCTGTAGCAACCAATGATGTGGAGGACTTCAGAGGATGGGAGATGGAATTTTAGTGACACATATTCATACTCTTTAGGCACAGAAGCAGTCCGGATATCGGAGACTTTAAATCTATCTTTGTAATAGATGATCCCTCCATCCCCCTTGAGGGCCAATCTGTGTGGTGTAGGTTGTAGGCAGGAATAGATATAGCTTGGTCTGAGATGCAGCACTTCATCCAGGATTTGGTTATGATGATGAGGTCTGGCTTGGTTTGAGCAGCCCACACTTGTAGTTGGTCAATTTATTGATCAGGCTTCTTGTATTAATTAGCATTAGTTTGAGGCCAGGGCAGAGGCGAAGTCCAGGGGAGGTGATGGGGCTGGTAGGGGCCGGGTTTACTTCAACATTTCCTGAACATATACAGTAGCAGGATGAACTTTAAGGTCCCATCAAGCCATGAATAGTGCCTTGCACTTCTGGGCATGGTATCTGTGAGTCCACGACTTGGTATGGTAGAAGCGAAGGAGACAGGTCATGAGGATGAGAGGAAGAGCACCAACAGATGTGGGGGTAGGGTTGATATTGAGTTCTGCAGGTGTGTAATGGGCACAGTTCTTTGAAGTTTGCAGGGAGGTGTGGGTTGGTGGCTCTCCACAAGGGAGATAGCTCTGTAGTGCACCTTGAAGAGGGAGTGGCTGGCTTGAGTCATTGTCTTATGGCTAGGCCAGCAGAGAGGCAGTCCCAGCATGGACAAGAGAGCAAGACAAGGATAATAAGTAGCTGTGGTGGAATGCTTAGGGGCATGAGCATGGTATAACAGCTGGCAATAGGGATAAGCCTGCTGGTGTTAGAAATGATGTCAAGTAGCGATTGCGGTGAGATCCCTTTAAGTGGCGTTGGTAGCAGAGTCAATACTAAAAATAATAGCTGGGTAGGAAGATTTAGATGAGGTCTCTTTAGGTAAGGAAGCCACAGTGACAGAAGTTAGTGCACTAGCTGGCTAGTGTTAGAAATGAGGTCAAGAAGGATTGAGGTGAGGTCCCTTTAAGTGAGGTTGTCACAATAACAATCCAATAGTGTTGTATACACATATATAGCATCTATACTACGTAAACTATGTATAGCCGTATCTAGGAGAACTATTGAAAAGCATAAGGTAGGATAATGTGGGTGGTTAGGGTCACTGCCTCTAAAACAAAAGGCCACAGAGTCCTCCAGTCCCAGCTGAAGCACCCGAATCTGAGCAAGAGCTGTGAAAAGAATGTCAGAGGAATACTCAGTGTGTGAAGAAGAAGGACACAGTAATCTGTAAGGTAGGTGAATATAACTTGCAAATGGGAAACTGGACACTTTTTTTGCACACATTTAAATAGCCCAACAGTTTAAGCTGTAACATTTCAGCAGTCTTAGCAAAAATAGAATTGAGCAGCCTTTCCCAATAAAATAAGCTCACAGAAAAAGAAATTTGCAGCAAGCCACAGAGTACAGGGCATAGAGAGAAAGGGCCAATCAGCACACCATGAAGCTGAAAAATGGCCAATCAGGTTTAAGACACAGAAGTGCCCTTAATTCAAAGTAAGGGAAGCTCTGCTGGTGTTCCGAGGTGGCTTCTGCAGTGGCGGAGGAGCTGAGGAGTACCTGGGGTCCAGAGGATGAGGCTGAAGGTCCGGGTAGCAGGTGGCAGCTGAAATGCTGGAAGCGCTGTGGAAGAAAGGCAGTGCCCTTTCAGCCTGGTCATAGGAGGGCTGGGAGAAAGAGAAGGAAACAAGAGTTTTAGTATATACTTGAATCCAGAGCAGAGATAAGAGGACAGGGGAAACAGTATCAGGAGACAGGGAATCAACAGGGGCCAGGGCAGGAGATAATAAAAGAAACAGTGGGGTGGGTTAGCAGGGGATGGAGTGAGAGGAATGAGAAGCAGCTGGGGGCAGCACCTGCCAGGAGGCTAGGAAAGGATATCTCAGAGTTGTTTGTGTAGTACAGCCCCTGGAATGCTGTATCAGCCTCTTCTCCTTCTAGTCACTTCCCACATGGAATACCATAAACAGTTGCTGTACTTTACTTTGCATTCAATTAATGACTATAGCTAATAATATGCTCACAGAAAGTTTAACAGTAACACTAATAACAGCTTTATTATAGGAAAGGAATGGGAGATGCACATGTAACCCCTACAAATGGGGTTCCCGAAAAGTCTTCCTCAAGCTTGCCTGAATGCTCACTGCCAGGCTGGTGTCCTGCATTTTAGCAGTTTAAATGTGATTGCCAGAGGTGCCTGTATAGCCGCTGTGTACTGTTTCTTTAAGAGCTGTCTAGATTGCAGTCATAAGTAAACTGAAAGGGATCTCTGCTGAAAGATATAACTATTTGCTGAAAATCATTTAGAGTGCTAATGATAATTAGTTTGTCTAACCTGCCTTCTTTGCAGCAAGGACTGTTTTGTTTATCTCCACTATCTTGGTCCTGGACTGCGAATTGTACCAATCAGTACTGGTGGGACCTAAAATGGAGCTGGACTACAGGAGCTGTCTGGAGTCAAAATCTGTAGGAATTGTAGTTTTGGGCTTTTTGCAAATGTTTGCACCTGAAGGGGCCTTTGTTAAGACTGACAGGAGGAACAGCCAACCAAACCTTTTGCATTTTGGGAATTTCCCAGGCTGCTGCAGCTAGTTTCAGTTTTGAGCTGAGAAGTGAAAGTAAGAGCTCAAGTGTTTTGAGCAGCAGTTCTTTGTAGTTTTGCATGGGAGAACTGTGAAAGGGCTGCATTTGGCCTGCCTGTCTGCCTGCTGTCCCTGAGAGGAAAATAGAGTTTATTTGGACTGAATCCGAGTTGTGAGGACAATTTAAGCCACTGGACTGTGACCAGGCTTTAACCTGAAAGACTGAAGATTTGCTGAATGTGATCAGCCTGTCAGGATTTTCAGCTACTTTTGAAACCCCAGTTTGTGCAGAGACTTTCGATCATGACCGAGAGCGATTTGCCTGGTACAGTAGAATTTGTAAATGTGCTGTGTATTGAAAGTGGGTCATGATTTGGTTCCCCTCTGTGTGAACTGTATTCTGCTTACTGGTACCATAGAGTCCTTTACATGTAAATGTGCTGTGTATTGAAAGTGGGTCGGATTTGGTTCCCCACTGTGTGAACTATGTTCTGCTTGCTGGAAGTTTTATCCAGCCTAATTGGACAGAATCCATGTTCATCTCCATTCGGCCTGGGCCATGCCACGCTGGGCCTGCCAGACTACCACTGCAGAAAGCCACCGATGAGAGACCTGCCTGGGGATCAGCCTCCTGCTCTATGCTTGAACAGGAGCAGCGCCTCGGCGAATCGTGTGGACTCTGCTTCCCCTGGCACTCCAGATTAACCACCTGCTGTCTCGATTTTCATCCAGCCTGTGTCCAATCTTGGGAATCATGAATAATCATAAGGGTAGCTCCTGCAACAACAGCCTAATCCAAAAGTGTGTCATCTGATTGTCTTGTTTCTTTTCACGAACTGAGCCCTCCGGCTCCGGATTACAAATAGTGTGTGTTGTGCTTGTTGTTTTCTTCCATCACAGAGCCCCAACCAGCTGCAACATTCCTGGCTAGCCCACCATTCTCCATCTAGGTACCCAGAGTGTGCGACTGTTTATGGACCCTGAGTGCATGCATAACTGTTTGATTGATAGAGCCTTTAAGCAAATTAACCTGATTCGCCTCCCTATTTCAAGCCCCTTAAATAAATCAGATCTAACTCTTTTTGCATTTAACCTGACTGTGGTTCCAGTTTGTACAAGAGTACTGTAGCTGCTGATATTTGCTTTGTATAACTTTGTTTTACAGGGGTCCCCAGGGCCAGGTCAGAGGAAAGCCCTGGTGGTAAGTGCAAACAGTGTGGGCTTGTGTGGTGTATCAGGGTATTGTGAAAGTGATTATTGTGTATTGTTCTGGCCACTAGTAAGGAAAGAGGAGGTTACAGTGGTACGTGGTATTAGACCATAGTTTATGATGTACCACATGATGTGATTCCTCAATGTGATTTATTTATTTTGTGCTGCTTTTTATGCCATGTTACAAGGGAATGTCATCATTGAGAGCAACAGCATTCAGTGTGGAAATCCAAGCTTCCCTTTATAACAATTTATGGGTCAGATCACCGCCCCTCACTCCAAGTTCAATTTTCTCTATGCCAACAAATCTCATGGATGCCTCTGACCCACGTCCTGCTTCCGCATAATGTCTGGCCATTTCATATTAGAATCGTAACATGGCATAAAAAGCAGCACAAAATAAAGAAATCACATTGGAGGAATCACATCATGTGGTACATCAGAAATCATGGTCTAATACCACAGCAGATCATGGTTGGCATCAGGAGCATGCCAACAAAATAATTCGACAATGGTTAGGAGGGCGCGCACAGAACACCGGTCATCAGCGAGGAAAGAAATGGTCAACACAGTGCAGGATAGCAAACCTTCTGTTTGTTTGCGTCCTACAGTGCAGCACCCACCCACCCACCCAGCCGCCGAAAGTGGCAGAGTTGCAGAGTAACTGTAGGGAGTAGTAATGAATGAAACAGGCACATAGCCATGCAAGACAGTGGCAATGACACCCAAGCAAAAAGCCAACGAGCGCTGTCATTTGTAGACCCATCGTAATAGAACAGAAGCAGTGCAGCAATGTAAAATGTTATTCTGACCTGTGTGTCAACGAAAAAGCTGTGACCTCCATAGAAATATTCCTTTAGTCGAGGTATAGCACTGTGAGTATCTGAGGATGCAAATATGCAGAGATACCCACAGTGCAACAGGAGAAAACAGACACACAGCTCGGAACAGAGGTGAAATGGAGAATGACAGAGATATGGAGAAGAAATTAGCTACAGTGAGGAAAATGTATAGCTATTCTGCATATTTTAGCCACCTCGTCTATGTAAAAACAGCAGCAAATCAGAATTGTGAAAGACATCAAATCCTCAAGGTGCCGAGCATGTTTTCAACTGTACAGAACGTTATACAGAGATTAGTGAGAGGTAGCAAACTGATGTTTTAACAGCAGTTTCTTCTTAATATAATTAATATTTAGTAATAATAATACATATGAAGGTTGGACATCATTTGCCATGTTACAAGTGGATTAAGCCACTCGAAGGATGGGTCTACAGTGGAATTAATCCATGGTTGGGTGGTTGGGCGCACTGGGCCTTGGGCCCGTGCCCCAACCCCCCAACCATGGATTAATTCCACAGTAGACCCATCCTTTCGTGGCTAATCCTTACTTGTTTCTTACAGCAGCTTTGTGTTCACCCACCCTTGTTTTAAGTGCTCTTTCAGTATGGCCAACATAACCCAAACCACAAGAGCATGTCAATAAATATACCACAACTATGGAACTACAGTTAATAAATTGTTGAATTTTGAAATGTTGCCCTGAGTGTGGTTGGGTAAACATGTGCATTAGTAATATGTGAGCAATGGACACAGTGTCCACAGTTGAAATTCCCAATAGGAGGTTTTGGTAGCCAATTACTTGGGTTTTGAATGGGGGCAAAGTTGCATGCACCAGTATGTCATTAAAGTTCCCTTCTGTATAATAAGTAACCCATGGTGTTTGTTTAGATATAACCTCCAATTTGGGGTCTAACTGTAATACTTTCCAGTGTTTCCTAATCACCTACCCAATTTTGGGAACAAGAGGATTATCGGGGTCACAAACATTGGTATGTCCTCATTCACACTATTGACTCTGCCCTGTAAAAATATTTCTTTATCCAAGCTTCTATCAAGTTACAAATATCTGCAATTTGTCCTGTGGATAAAGAAACATTCGTCTTTAGCATCAGAAGTTACAATTAGTTTGCCATGAGCTATATCAATGTCTTCTTTGCAGTTTCAGGTAATGCAAAGAATGAAACCTTTGGTGTTTTTCAACTCATTTCTTCAGGAGACTTGCATGATATATCTTGGTAGGATTTTTCCTATCGGGTCTCAGTCTCTTAGTTAACTGTATCAACACATCTAACCATTTTATAAGGCCCTTGCCACTTCATGAACAATTTGTTTTCTGTAGTGGATAACAGTAACAAGACCTTTTCACCTTGTTCAAAGACTTTTTTTACCCCATGGTCATAATACACTTTCTGCTGTTTGGGGCTTTTGCTGATTACTGTAGGTGGTTTCAACATTTCACCAGTTTCTTTTTCAGTGCACACATATACAGTAAGATGTAATAGATTCTTTCTGTTTGGGGTTATCGGGTTATCTTCTCATGTTTCATCACATCTAGTGGCCCTATAGGTTGCCTACCATACATCATTTCAAAGGGTGAAAAACCTGCTGATGCTTGTGGCACATTTCTGTAAGCAAAGAACAGATAAGGTAAGTACTGGTCCCAATCTTTCCTTAACCTCCCACAAACCTTTTAGCTTGTGTTTTAGGGGTTGATTAAAACAGTCAGCAAAATCATTTCAGGGTGATAAGGGAGGTTCTTATGGCAGTGATACGTAGTAGTCGGTATAGCTCCTTCAGCAATGCAGCACCAAATTACCACTCTAATCAGTAATGATCTCTTTAGGTATACCCACCCTGATGAAAATGTTGGCAAGCTCTGCTGCCATTTTAGGGGTTGTCATAGCATGCATCAGAACTGCCTCTGGGTGTCGGTAACATAGTCACATACTACCAAAATTAATCAAGTACCCTTTTTAATTTTGTGTAAGTGACCCACAACACCTATTACAATTCTTTCAAAGGCACATCTATCAAGGGTAGGGGCACCAGGGGCACCTCGTCTTTTTGAGTCACTGGGCTACTTTCTGATATTCAGCACAAGAATTGCAATAGGTAGCCACATCCTCAATAATCCAAGGCCAGTAAAATCTGTACAACAAATTGGAAAGAGTGTGGTTCCTTCCCAAGTGACCAGCTATAGGACTATCATGTGCTACCTGTAACGACTCAGTTCTGTACTTCCTTGGCATGACCAATTGTTTCTGCATCTGAGCATTAACCCAAACTCTATATGGTAGCCCATTAAATTTTTAAACATTGGTTCACCCTGTTTTTGTTTCATCCCCAGGCACTTAAAATAACCTTGGAGAGAAATGTTGTTAGTTTGCTCAGAAACAAAATCACGTTCAGTTTCAGCATTTTCATACATCAACTCCTTACATTCATCAGTCTTTTGTTGCTACTATTTTTCTTTCAGATGTCTTCTTTCTTTTCTGGACTTCTGGATCTTGGGGCTGGGCTCAAACGAGTCCAAATCAAAGTCACCAAAAGGAACAGAGTCCCCAACATCTGGGATGTTCTTTGCCTGTGCTCTTGTTCTCACAGTTGCTTAAACAGCAGGGTTTACTTCCTCTGTGATTAACTTAGCAAATCCTGAAAGTCATTTCCAATAATCACAAGTACAGGTAACTTTGGTACTACCTGGACTTTCATTTGATGCAACACCCATTAATGTTTAGAGTCACTTGGGTGGTGGGATAGTATCAAGTATCCCTGTGGATGCATATGACCCCAGTATCTGGTCCTTTGCAGTTTGTTCCCCATAACTTCAACATGCACCAAGGTCTGTCTACTTCCCTAGTCTGTAAATCCTTTCACAATTCTACCTTGACATCTGTCATATACTTGCCCTAATTTGCTAAAGCCAAATTTGCTCCAGTGTTACCATCCTTATTTTTATGGCAGTTTATTGCAATATGGCCTGGCTTATTACAGTTATAGCAAATGAAGTCTTTGGGTGTAGGTTTGTTATCCCCATCAGATTTCTTATCTAACCTGGACTTAAATTGGGGAAAAAGGGTCTTGCCATTCCTTGGTTATTACTTCACTGCTGCTGTGTTTGTCTGGCTATCTGATAGTCATTAGCCAAAGAAATAGCCTTTTCTTTACTTTCTGGTTGCTTACCCAAAGCTGCATGTCTGTAGAAAGGATGTTAATGAGGTTGTTCCATTGCAGATATGTCAGTCATCTGTGGGACTGTTTTGCCCTCTGGTTGGAACAATTTAATAAGGAGGTCTCTCAGTAGGGTGAAAACTACTCAAGGTCTGTCGACTGAGTGTACTTCAGGGACTGGAATCTCTGCTTTTGGTCACTGCTGAGATGTTATATCTTTTAAGGATTTCTCTTTTCATGAGGTCATAGTTTTCTGACTGTGTAAGTCTATACTGCTGTAGGACAGTTAAGCTTTACCTGTCAGTTAAGGTACCAACCTGATTGCCGTTGATGTTTTGGCCATGGGCAGGCTTTGGCGACCCTTTTAAAAGTTGTCTGTGTTTTTAAGTTGTTTGTGTTTTTGCCAGCCCAGTGGCACTCAGGGCTGAGGTGCTGCTAAAGCGTCTTACCTTAGGGAGGCAGTATAGCATAGTGGTTAAGAGCACTGAGCTGCAAACTGAAGAACTGGGTTTGAACTCCACAGCCACCACTTGCATACTGTGTGACCATGAGCAAGTCACTTAACTTCCCTGTGTTCCCAGGACATACCTGGAAACAATCATCAGATTATTGTGTTTCCTGGCCAAACATTTTTTTAAAGCACCTTACCTTGTGCTACACTGGTGACCTGGCTTTACAGAGCCTGGGATGCTGGAGGCTGGCTGGGGGAAGGGTGGGAGCAGGACTGAGCAAGCTGCTCGGCAGGTCACCTCTCCTGGGGAGGGTTCCTAAGTCATTCCATCTTGGCTGACACCTAGTGGAGACTAGATGTTAGAGCACAGATGGTTAGAGGCTGACACAACATCAGGAAGGGTGGAGGGGAAGTGGGCTGGGAGTGCATGTACCTCCATTGCCATGACTTCAGGCTGGGGAAAAACAGGAGGAAAATGGTTGGCATGGTTGGGTCGTATGATGCCCCTCACTATACCTATGTGCCACATCACTGACACCTGCAGTAATTACTGGATTGTGCTTCAGGGGAGGATGGCTCTCCATCTCCTGACCACTCTTCAGAGGGAAGATTTATCGGGGTATCATGCTGACAGGGAAGCTGAGAGATAGTGGATGATGGAGGGCTGGTGGAACCTGATGAATGGAGCATACCCTGCCATGGCCAAGGAGACAGACACCTATATGAAAGAAAAAAAAGTTGCTTGTGTTCTGTTGATCTGTGGAACCTGTATATGATCCTCCAAATTTGATAGCTTACAAGACATCCAGCCATCACTGCTCATATTGCTGCATCTCTTTTATTTTCTGTTTCTCAGTCTCTCTTTGTAGCACAGCCTGCCATTTCAAGATGGCAGACATACCTTCAGTTTCTGTCCCTGCCTGTTCTTCTTTCTTCACTGGTGCTGGCTGTACAGTCTAGGTTTGGCCTTTTGTTTCTGCTTCTGGTTTGGCTGCCATTCTTCTGGTACTCACTCCTGGGCTTGCTGTTGCAGGATCCATACCTTTCTTCTTTGCTTCCCTGGTACCACATCTAGTACCCACGCATAAAACTCCTGTATATGCACAGCATAATTACACTTTGTGTGACACCAACTGTCACAGAGGTATGTAAGGAAGCATAGGCAGTCCAGGAGAAGTTATAAAATTTGCAAGTAGCATTTATTATTATTAATAGTAATACAAATAGGAAAAAATGCAATTATATGGGATAACTCTTCAAAAAGGCAGTAAAAGCAAAACAATGTCCTCCATCTGAGAATCTTTTGGAAAACACTGCTCTCATTATATAGAGAAGGAAAATAACTACTAAAGAACCCCAGTCTCAGGGCATTTGCTCTGGGGTTCTTTTGTAGTTATTTTCTTTCTCTATTTTGGGGCTCCCTATGGCCCAAACAATAACATCCCCTTATGGGGTGGTTGGCTCCATCTCCCTGGGCTAAGACATAGATATGGCACACTGATGACTCCAAATGTGGACAAAACACGTGTATGTGTCTGCTGTTCTTTGCCGTTGCTGATTGCGCTGTGAGGCCTTCCTGCACCATGCAGTTCTGCTTAAAGTTGAGCCACTTCAAATTCTCTCATGAGGATCTGCATATGTTTCCCAAGACCCTTTGCATTATTGGGGTATGTGCAGTTGTGTTTTCATTATACAAGATGTGTTTTGCCTAGCAGTTCAAACTCTTATTCCTGTACTTGTAAGTTTACTCTCAGTCTTTCACAAAACATATCAGAACTTTGTCAGTTTCTTTCCTGAGGCCTGCTGAAGAGCACATCTAGACTTAACAGGTGCAACAAAATAGAACAGTCTGTCCCAGAGCTGGCCACCTGTTGCTAAAGAGTAGCTAACTAAGATGGCCGCCTGATTCTTGAGCTCTGTACAACCATTGGATTTAAATGGGTTCGGTACATGAATTTCAGCCGTTCAACTTTTTTGGAACCTAAGGGCCAGTAGATTATAAAGTGAGGAACCTTCTGGTGTGGTTGTAACAGATAATAATGAAGGATTTAAACAAACTGTACCTCAGACAGTGCCAGTAAGCCTTTGAGCAGTGCCACGTGGCAAGGGACAACAGAGCATAGTGGCAAATTCCCAACAGGCTGAGATGACAGATACGCAGCAGTCATCAGAAACTCGGACAGTATGGAAATTAAAACATGCTTAAAACTTTATTGGCAGGCATGCCCACAATCAAGCAATCTGTATCAGTGGTGGAGCTGAGGGTAGAAGCAACAGAAATATGGGTTGAGAGACTGAATTCTTCTATGCAAATTGAATCTAAAACTGCTAGGCAGGAGAACAGTATAAATGGCTCAGTTGTAGGACAAGGATGATGATCTCGAAAACAGAGGTCATCGCAACAACCTCCATATTGTGGGAATACTGGAGGCTCAGAAGGGCCATGTGTGAATGAATTTTACAGACCATGATCCCTAAGCTGTTGGGTTTCTACTGATAGACTGTTAGAAGTGGAACGTCTCACAGAACTTTAGCACCAAACCTGCCTGAGTGGAACCACTGAGACCAATATTGGCTTATTTCCTTAGATATGGTGTATAAGAGGAGATATTATGAAAAGCAAGGAAAGGGGTTTGCTGTACTGTAATGGATATAGAGTATATTTATTTCAAAACTTTTCCCAGGATGTGGCAAATGCTGCAAAGCTTTCTCCTCTGTCAAAACAGATCTGGACAAAGCTGGAATTCAATATTCACTGAGATAGCCTCTCACCCTTTATGTGCACTGGACTCAGAGATGGTACTCATTTACTACCCCTCAAGAAGTGACTGCCTTTGTCTCCAGACACTCAAGGGACAGAATGACCTAGCAGACTTGAGCAGGAGAGTTGTTTTGCTGTATAGTGGAAGCCCATCATGCAGCTCATAAGCTGTAGGAAGACCGGCAGCAACGCAGAATTTGTGTCAGCCTACCTGCCCTAACATGATGGGAATTCAAGATAGCTGGAAAGTGATAAAGCCTAAAAAACAGCTCTACGATGCTGGTTCGACAACACTTTTGTTGACCAGCATCTCATCGACTGGAATTATGTTGACCACATGTTGTGTTTGACATAATTCCATTTGTCTCCTGTCCTCTTTTTACATGGGGGCTTTGCCTGAACCCCCATGTGGGGCTCTGCCCACCTCCATCTTTAGGATTATTAACTCCAAGCTGATTCGGGGTGGGGTGCAGGACAGGAAACAATGTGCCCCTGTATCAGGCACACCAATACAGCGACCTGTCGGCAACCTGTCGATTTTGTCAATGAGTTGGTAGGTCACTGTGCTGAAGTCACTCTCGGGGCATACCCTAAAAACTAAGACAATGAGACAGACTGAGGAGAAAAATCCTCACAACAGGTCTGCCTCTCCCAAATCGAGAATCGAAGATGCAGCAGGAGCTCCAGGCACTCATACCTAGGTTTGAGTACACCTTCCAGGGGAGAGAACCACCTCTTAAAATTACTAGGGGTACAGAATTCAAGTCAAGAGGGAGGCAATGTGAGGACTCTGGACCTGTGAGGCACAGAAGAGATAGAATGTCACATTCTGGAAGTAGAGAGAAAGTATGCAGCCGAGCTGGGCACATATTGTAGAGGGAGATGGTGGGGGACCTTACTGAAGTGATACATTCCGTCACTTTAGTCCCAGTCAAAGACCTGATTGTTGAGCACAGCAGATTGGCTAGCTATTGCTGACTGGATGACTGAAGAGTCGGTAAAGAAATTATGGGACTGAATCAATGAATTTCCAGGACTGATATGAGCAATGGTTTAGCATAATTATGTTCCCTTAACTCTTTCTACCTCTCCATCAGCTTTTGTTCCTCCTCTTTCCCTGCTCTGACATCTCTTTCTCTCCCCGAGCTCTCCATCTCTCCTTCAGTTCCTCATCTCCTCCATGCTCCTCTTTAGACTTAGCCTTCTGCTTTTGTCTCTGTCCTCCGTGTTCTTTTCTTTCATTCTAGATTTTGTGTTTTTATTTCTTTCCCTCTAGCAGCACAGGGTACAGTGACTACACTGGGCGCGAGCAAAGTCACTACTGATCTGGCTGCTGAGGTGAAGGGCAGCATATGGACAGAAAGCACATTTTCCATCCTCGATAGCTATAACATGCTTCGGTAAATAACTGAGTTAAAATAGATGTGGATGGATGAGTGGGGATAGTGGGGTAGAGGTATCAAAGCACCTATGTTCTGTATTTTGGCAGAGATGCATGACATAAGTATGATCCGTGGTGGGGGGACTTGCCAGACTGAGAATGAGGACATGCTTGTGGGAGCAGTAGAAATCAACTAACCGATGAAGTGTACTTTCAGCCTGAGCAAAGCAGGCTTTGCTCTAGCACAAGGGGATGGTAGAAAATGGTAAGCTGCCATCAGAGGGAAAGGGATGGTGTTACTATTTGTCTTCAGTACAAATCATTTCTCAGAATGAGCATGTTTAGGCCTAATTTTCTCTCTGGTACTTTGATAGCAAGAATAAGGAGTTTTGGGGATAGCCTAAGCCAGGGATTATTTATTTATTTATTTTAATTCAAAATACTTTATTTGTATTTTCACAAATTGGCCTTAAAAGACCATGTTGCCACAACATGTTACAAACAACAAAATTGATACAACAAGAGTACAACCCTCCCCTTCACCTCCCCTCCATGGTATCGGGATTATTTTAACTAACCTCAGAAGTGACCACAGAGTGATGTAGACAGGTTGGAAGGAAACTTACTATGTGAAGTAGGAGAGGGAGGGGTTGCTGTATAGCAGTGAATTAAGTAACTAGAGGTGGGCATGTACTGTACATGGGGAAAAGCTGAGTATGATTATATATTAGAGGGAGACATTACCAATTACCCTGGTTTGTAGTCTCAGAGAGGGTCTGACCTAAGGTATGAAAGCAAAAGAGTCTGCAAGCTCCCTACCCTTCATAGGCTGTAGACGACTGCAGCACCCCCTCACCCCATACAGCTACACTCTGGAAAGGTGGGATCTGGGGATATTTGGTGACGGTCATTTCTACAGAAAGCTCACCCCCTCCATATCACTCCCACATTTTTACTGCATATAAAATTTGGAAGGAGAAGTACATGTGCACTCTAGAGTAGTAGTAAAGTAGTAGGTGCATCTATCCCTTATGCACCTAATATTTGGATCCTGGGACTTGCCTATTAGGGAGAGGAAGGTGCAGAACATTACTAGTCACACCCTTGCTTGGAAGCTAAGAGGCAAATCCAAATGAAATGGAGACAACTGGGTTCCCCTTTGTTCCTTGACTGGTACCTGGGAGTGTCGAGGACTATGTCTTATATGAGGGACTTGTATAAAACCAGAGGCCAGGGATCTAGAGATAATGACATATGGGGCCCATGGATCTCCCAGTGACTGATCTTAAGTGTAGCACCCCTCCCCATGTCTAGGGGTTAACGCCTTGTTCCAGGGGAGGGGGCCACAGCAAGAAACTTCACCAGAACTAAAACCACAGCTCCAGCAATAGAAATAGCATTTCAGCTTACCTGGTGATGTCTTCAAACAAATGGCTGGACCCAGGTCTCTTACCACTACAGGAACTGGCTGCTCCCCAAAAATCTCTGGATAAGGAACACAGCTCTGGTCACCTATTCTTGAGCTCACCAGAGCCCCAGCGCCCAGTTATGCAGAGGTGCAGGACATTTCTTTTAATTAAAACTCCTGGAAAATAAACTCATCACTAAATTAAAACCCAAGGATTGTTAATTCATTAACATCCTTATGTACAAACTGAATCGGGATTCCTGATTTCTTTGCTAAAACAATCACTTTTATTTCTCCTGAGCCCAAAAGGGCAACAGGGGTCCATTAGTACATGGAATGTGAACTTTCCACTCCATGGGGCTCAATTTTGTACAGGTAGAATTTGCAGTAAATAAAGGAAGAACAAGATCTTTAAACAGCTTATAAAACCATAGCACAGATTATTCCCAGGATCACCCATGGAGTTTCTTTTAACTTGGACGTGAAGCTCCAAACATGATTTCCAACTGGCATTGGTAGGTACCTACTGTGCTTCCTACTTAAACAATGGGGCCTCACATGTTTTCCTCTCTTTCTTTCTTGGGTGAGTACAGCTTCTCCTAAACCTGTTCCCGGCTCTCACTTCCAGCCCCAAGGGACACGGATGATGCAGCACCAGCAATAACCCACCAATACCATATCCCATTATTCTTTCACCCTGACCACTCTCCTGTTCCGCCTGGTTCCCAAAAACATTACTACCTTCCACCAGCATCCAAAACTTTCTGTGAGCAGGCCCCAGATTCAGCAGTTAAAATGACATTGTACCTTCAAATTCCAACTGCTGCCTGAGCAGACAACCAACACAAGAAACCTCCTAAGGCACTCCTCGGCCCACTGGGCAAATGTCTGGCAGCTCCAAGGCCTGTCCTTCCAAACAAGCCCTTACATGGATAGAGTTCCCTGGACCTACCCAGTGTCCCAGGCCACCTTGCCATGCCAAGCTACAGAGGCCCTGACACAAGCGGCTGCTGCCCTTGAGCCCAGAAACACAAACAACTTGATGCCTGGGCCTAAACCCGGAACCCTGGGACCTATCCTGCACCTCCTACTTGATGGTGAGAATCCTCCCTCCAACCCCAGAGCCCAGAACCCCAATTCAAACAGTCTCAGCTGCCTCTCCTTGTGCACACCCATGGATGCTACCAGGGACTTGATTGATCGCCACAGTAAAGCCATCCTGCAGTGCCTACTGGTATTCCTCTCCTATATGGTTCCCCTTGAATCTTTCTAAACCTGCCTATTTATACCTTAAGAAACTTGTTCTCTGTGGCCACCAAGCAGCAGCAAGCAGAAACTGCACCCCAGAGCACTAAAATCCCAAAACTCTGGTGGCAACTAAGAAGGAAGGGGTCCCTAAAGGAGACATAAGCCCTCTCAAAACAGAGGGCTTACATAAGAAAGATGGGATAGTAGAACACAAAACTTAAAACAACTGGGTGAGGAAAGAGTGATAACAAAAGTAGTTCTAGCAGGCAAATATGATACTGGAAGCAACTGGGAAGGCAGGTTAATTGTTTTTTGGATCCTATAGTCACTTAGTTAGGGTTTATGATAGGCAGTTTCAGGACAGTTCAATGCTCAGGTCCTTCAGTTTACTTTTGCTCAGTATAATGCTAGATTGCCATCAGGAGTTGCAAGGTTGCGTCAGACTGCATGAAGCATGCTTTTCCATTAAACAGAGGAGTTTATAGGGTAACAGTATCCTGAAGTCATTTATTAAAAATATGTATAATAACACATAAAATTAACTGACTGTACTGCTTTTAATGGGTTAATTGCTTTCTTGTTTATAGAGAGTATGACAGTGCAATATATTGCTGAAATTACTAAAAATTTATTATTTTTCTTTTTCTGATAATAAAGATTTATACCTGGAGGAAGTTCCCATCCATGATAAATCTTACTACATAGATATGTTCCTAGCATGATCATATCAACCCAGTCCTCCAGGGACAGGCACTGGCTGCCAGTTAGTGGAGGATTGTCTTCAAGGTAGGGCTCCTGACCTACAAGACCCTACCTGACGAGGGACTATCTATCTGCAAGATCTTCTTGCCCCCTACCATCCACCCTGGAAACTCCATTCTGCCGGGAGGCCTTCTTGGAGTTCCCAGAGTGAGGCAGCAACATTCTGGGGACAAGGTGTTTTCAATGGCGGTGCCTAATCTGTGGAATTCCTTCCTGGTTATCTTAGAGAGGTCCCTCAGTGGAAGCCTTTAAGAAAGAACTAAAGACATATCTGTTCCAACAGGCTTTTAATGATTGATTAATTTTAATGGGATGGATAGAATTTTAAGTATATGCTGAATTGCTGCTTTTGTGTATTCTGTTTTGAATTGTATTGTACAGCACCCAGAGTCCATGGAATGTGGCACTTTATAAATAAAATATCTATCTATCTATCTATCTATCTATCTATCTATCTATCTATCTATCTATCTATCCATCAATCTAATTGTTTCTATTTGTTCTTTACTCTTGTGTATTCTCTTTCTAATATACATGTAATTATGGAAAGTCAATTTCTTTGAATGTTATACATGTTTAAATACTTGTATGGTTCTAATCAAAATCTCAATACACTCTTCATATGCAAAAAAACCAAGGATCCCAGTTTCACATAAAGAATCACCTATTTTTTAACTACAGAGAAGCAAGGAAGAAAGGAAGAATAGAAACAGTAAGAGAAGGAAGGAGCTAATGGATGGAAATTGTGGGGCTATGGGACTGGCTAATTTCTAGGTGCCACAAGAAAAATTTGATTATGCAGTCAGACAGGCAAGAGACAGACAAGTGGCAGAACAGGAGAGGACAAAATAGATCCATGCTTTAACTTTCTCTGCATAACAAATGGGACAGGTCTAATTTACCCTTGTCACACTCTGATGTCCTTGCTGTCACTCTCCTAAAGGACTTTGATAGTGTTCAGCATTGGCTCCATTCAAACCTTCTGTCCTTCAACACCAAGAAAACTGTCTCCATGACCTTTGGCTCCCAGCAGAGCTTGCCATCTCTTCTCCTATCCTTCCACACCCTGAATGGTACTGTGCTTTCATATGTCTCCTCCTTTACACCTTGGGGTCTGGCTGCACCAGCACCTCAACTTGTCAGCACACAACTGATGTAATCCACCATAAGCTTCACCCCCAAACAGGGTGTGCTGCATAGAACAAAGCCAGTCTCTCTCTCCCTTCACACAAGGATCACGAAGATGATTCTTGCCATTCTATAGCACAGTTCATGGGTCAGGGTAGGGAAACCTCACAACATAGTGCACCTGAGGACAAATGACCTTGCAGGATGTGAAGTGAGGGAGGTGCAAGAGAGATTCAGGGAGGTGGGGAGGTGGTGGCAAATTAGGGAGAATAGTAGCCTTCTCGAAGGTACTTCTTGTCCCGAGGGCTAGTATGGCAAGGAAGGTAAGAGTAGAAGAATTTAACAGAAGGCTTAGGGAGTGGTGTGAAAAGGAGGGATATGGAATTATTGGTGCCTGGGGAGGAACCTGGGATAGCAAGGACCTGTATACACCAGACAGGTTGCATCTGAGTAGGAAGGGTACAAGACTCCTGAAAGCAAGCTGGAGGATTTCATTAGGGAAAAAATACATTTAAACTGGGGTGAGGACAGCACTTTAGTCACCTTGTGAAGGAGGCCGAAGGCCTCCTCCCAATCAGGACAGTATCAGCAGGATGGAGGTGGGGGCAACTGAGAGATGAGGGTGGTGATGGTGAGCTAATCAGGAGTAAGGGAGGTTCCAGGTCACAGTGGAAGGTGATGTCTCTGAATGTTAGAAGTCTGGGAAACAAGATGAAAGATTTGCAGTCATTGATGGCCAAGGGAGAGGTCAACATAGTGATCATCACAGAGATCTACGTGGCGCAAAACCACAACTAGGATCTTGCAGTTCCCAGATATAAACTGAATAGAAGTATAGGGGGCAGGAGGGGTTGCCCTCTATGTGAAGGAGGAAAACTTGCACCAGAGGTGAAGAGGCAGAGGTAAGACTGAAGCATTGTGGGTAAAGTACTGCTGGATGTATTTCGGGGTTGTTTCCTGGCCTAGGGTGTCATGGAACTCACTAGGAGAGGGCTGTACAGGACCTTGTCCTGTCCAACCATGAACATGTTCAGGATGTGAAAGTGGAGTGTGACTTGCAGTTAGTGACCATCACACAGTGCGGTTCCACCTGGACATGGACAGGAGATGGGCAGGACTAGGATAAGGATTTTGGACTTTAAGAGGGCAATTCTAGGCCGGCCGGTGGCGCTGAGTGTTGAGGCACTGGACACCACCTCACACTGCTCCGGTGACCCAGGTTCAGGAGTGAGCCTGGGTCATCGGAGAGTCAGCCAGGGAGGTAAGAAACAGACTTGAGCAGCCATTCGTCAGCTTTCCTCTCCCAGAAGATTTTGTTACCCTCCATGGGTCCCACTGCCCCAGTGGAGGCCTGAGGGTAGTGCAGATGGGAAGGTGGCACACACGGGATGGCACCACAGAACTGTGGTGTCACGTGACTCCACATGCACGCTGCAGCCGCAACATGGGGTGGGATAGAAAAAGAACGGTGTAAAATCGGGAACTGGCAGGCTCCATGATGGCCTATTGCATCCCGAGGGGCCACCCCAATTCTGGATTGTGCTCTGGGGAGGGAGAAGGATTAATACTCCTCTCCCTTGTCCTTGCAACGGGGGAACTACGGGATTGGTCATTTGGGGTGATTGGGTCCGGACAAAGCCTCTCCTAGGAGGCAGGAGCCACCTGCCAACTCTGTGGAGTAGTATAAACAAATAATAGAAAAAAAAGGGCAATTCTAGTAGAACACCTTGCTAGGATCAGGAGGAAGATGGATATGGAACAGAAATGGGCAATAGTAAATGAGTGACTGATGGAAGCCATTAGCGAGTGTGCCAAAATCAAAAGAAAGAAAACTAAGACCAAAAGCCCAGCTGGTTCACTAAGGTTGTAGTAAAGCTGTAGGTGACAAGACTGCAGCCTTTCAGAAGTACAAACATACTCAGAAGGAAGAGGATAGGTGGATTACTCTGCTAAATAATGACAGGAAAGCAGAGCAGAGCAGTTAGGGTGGCAAAGGCTACAGTGCAGCTAGCACAGGGGTAAAAACATGGAGAAGGCCTTTTTCAAATATATAAGGGAGAGAAGGAACATCAAGGATGAAATAGATTAAATAGGAGGGTGGTTTGGCAGAAGGTAGTGACAAGAAAGCAGAAGTATTTAAGAAGTGCTTCTGTTCAGTCTTCACTTAAAGGAAGGACAGACCAGTGCCACAAGGGAACAGGGGATGGGGACCAGGAGAGGAAAAGTCATGAATATCTGAACACCAAATTGCCAGCAGAAACAGGCCTCATGGTCTATCAAGTCTGCAGCTAGCCCCTCATCTTGCAGCTGCCCTCCCACCCCCTTACCAGTATCCCTTATCCTTACCCTGTTCCAACCCTTCTTGAAACTGCCCACCATCTTGCAGGACACTATCTCGTCTGGTAAGGTGTTCCATTTGTCCACCACTCTTTCCATGAAAAATGTCTCCTCATCTCCCTCTTGAATCTTCCCCTCCAATCTCAGTCCTTGCCCTCGTGTCCCTCCCTTCTCATCTGAAAAACCTCTTCTGTGTTGGTCGTGTTTATCCCTTCAGATACTTAGAGGTCTGAGTCATATCCCCATCCCTCCTTTCCTCCAGTGAATACATATTCAGCTCTCCCAGCCTGTCCTCATAGGGCTTGATCTCCAATCCTCTGGATCATCTTTGTGGCTCTTTGCTGCACCCCCAACGATCTGATGTCCTTCTTCAGGAATGGATACCAGTACTGCATGCAGTACTCCAGGTGAGACCTGACCAATGACCTATACAGGGCAGGATAACCTCCCTCCTTCTGGAGGAGATTCAATCATAAAACACCCCAGCATTTTGTTGGTTTTTGCTGCTGTCTTCCTGCCCTGAGCAGAGTTGTTCATGCTCCCCATAATGATGACTCTAAGGTCCTTCTCCTCTGTGGAGCTCCCCAACTGTACCCCATTCAAGTGATAATCCTCCCTGGTTCCTGGCTCCAAAGTGCAGAACCTTGCACTTCTTGGCATTGAACCCCAACTACCATGTTCCAGCCACTCCCTATAGCTTAGTCAGGTCCTTCTGCAACCCCTTCAACCCTTCACGTCATCGCCCACAGCTCCCATCTTGGTATCATCTGTGAACAGACTGATCTTGTTCCGGATCCGTGTGAGATATCTGCAATAAAATCCCAAACAGCACCAGTCCCAGTACTGATCCTGTGGTACTCCACTTGTCACCGCTCTCAGTGATGAGAGGTCCCCATCCCCCAACCTCCCATGCGCCATTGAATCAAAGGCCTTGTTGAAGTCCAAATACAGGATATCTACTGTATGGCCCTTATCCATTCCCACATCACCCAGTTGTAGTACTCTACAAGGTTTGTCTGGCAGGATTTACCCACTATAAATCCATGCTGTTGACCATCCTGGAGACCGTTTTCCTCAAAGGCTCACTAGCCTCTCTTTTAGTATGGTTTCCATGAGTTTTCTCATGATCGATGTAGAGGCTCACTGGTCTATAGTTTTCTGGTTCATCCTTTGGACCACTTATGTGGATGGGCACCACATGGGCCATTCTCCAGTCCTGTGGTACACATCCATGTTTAGGGAGATATTGAACAGGTCGGCCAGTGGCCCCACCAGGACCTTTGCCAACTCCTTAGTACCCTGGGTGAATGCCACGGGTCCAGGTGCTTTATTCACCCTTAATTCCCAAACCCTTCTAGTACCCTGTTCTCTGTAATCCCTACATCTGTCATCCCCTATCCCCCCACCCCCTCACCTGGGGTATCTTCCCTTCTCCTGTGAATACAGAGCAGAAGTACTTGTTCAGTGCCTCTGCCTGCTCTGACCCTTTCTCCACCCACCACCCATCCTTCTTAATTCTCACCAGCTGATCCTTGCTCTTTCTTCTCTCTTTGATGTGGCCGAAGAGTCTTTTCTCCACTTTTGATTCCTGCACCAGTTTCAGCTCCCTGGACACCTTGGCTGCCTGACCAGTCTGGTAACCTCACTGGACTTCCCCATGTGTGTCCTTATCTTCACCCTCCCGATTTCCTGTACTTTTGAAATGCTGCCCTCGTGGCCCTCACCAGTTCCATAACCTCCTGTGTCAGCCAACTGAGTTTCTTTGCCCTTCCTTCTTGCTTTTCTTCTGAGTGCAAGACTCTGTTGCCTCCACCAGCCCTTCCTTTATGATGCCCCATTTCTGGTCTGCATCCATGTGTGGTTGCATTCCTGCCAGGTGCCTGCCCAAAATTTACCCATCTTCTTAAAGTCTGCCCCTTAAACTCAATCACCCTTGTACCCGTGCTTCCTGTTTCCATTCCCATGTTGAGCATGAACCACACGAACAGTGGTCACTGCCAGCCAGTGGTTCCTTCACTTCCAGATTCCTTACAGCTTCCCATTATCCAGTACAAGGTCCAGAGTCCTTTCTAACTGAGCTGGCCCCCTGGTCCAGCTGTGTCAAACTGCCTTGAAATCTTCTTGCAGGACCCACTGTCTGGCATTCGTGGTGGATGGGGTGCCCCACTCCACCCCGGTAGGTTGAAGTTCCCCACTACTGTGCTCCCCTATCTGCAGACCCTCCTAATTTGTTCAGCTAATTCCCTGTCCAGGTTAATCCCACGAGCCTGTGGCCTGCACACCACACCCATACTCAGTGTCCTATTCTTTTGCATCTTGGAACTGCATCCATAGTGCTTCTGTTCTCTCCTCCTCCCTTCCTCCTTACACACTTCATCCCTCCCTTAAGTAGATTGCCACTTCCCCCATTTCTCTTAGCCTATCTTTTCTGAATAGCCTGAACCCTGGGATCATCATACCCCAGTCCTGGTACTGGGTGACCCACCTTCCGTGATAGCTGCAATGTCCTTCCCTCCTCCACCAAGAGAGACTGTCATGGATCGCATCATTCAAGCTGATGGGGTACTTAAGGCCTAAGGGCCTGAAGGTGGATAAATCCCCAGGGCCAGATGGGATGCACCCAAGGGTCCTAAGGGGAACTGGTGGAGGCTCTGGCAGATCCAACAGCAGACCTGTTTAACTCCGCTCTGGAGTTAGGGATCTTGCCCTGGGATTGCAGAACTGCACATGTGATGCCTCTCCATGAAAGTGGGATTAAGGATGAACCAGGGAAATACAGGCAGGTCAGCCTGACCTGAATGGTGAGCAAGCTGATGGAGACCATACTGAAAGAGAGAATGGTGAGCTTTCTGGAGGATAATGGGCTCCAGGACATGAGGCAGTATGGGTTTATGTTGGGGTGGTCTTGCTAGACTAACCAATTGACTTCTTTGAGTGGGTCACCAGGAGATTGGACAAGGGTCAAGCAGTTGATGTCCTCTAGCTGGACTTCAGTAAGGCCTTCAACTCTGTACCTCCCAGGAGACTGGTGAGGAAGTAGAGACATAGGTGTAGCTTGTTTTAATGGGTCAGAAGTTGACTGCAGGACAGAGGACAAAAGGTGATAGTTGGGGGTTGTCAGAAGCTATGCCTGTGACCAGTTGGGTCCCACAGGACTCTGTGTAGTCCAGTGTTGTTTATCATATTCGTAAGTGATATGACAGATGGGATCAAGGGTAATATCTGCCTGTTCATGGATGACACAAAACTCTGTGGGTGGGAGGACACAGAGGAGGAGACAGGAACTCAGGAAGACATGGCTAGGCTAGAAGTAGTCTGGCATTTGGCAACAGGGTTCAATGCTAAAAGGTATAAAGTTAGGCACTTGGGGACAAAAATCCCAGGGACCAAATATTGGTTGGGTGGTGAGCAGGTAACCAGGTCAGAGGAAGGAAAGAACCGGTGAAATTATGACATGTGACCTGAAACACTTGGCACACTGCAGGAAAACTGCAGCCAATGCAAATCAGATGCTGGACTGCATAGCCAGTGGAATTACTAGCAGGAAGGTGGAGGTCATTCTGATGCCATACAGGTCTGTAGTGAGACTGCACTTAGAGTACAGTGTGCAATATCGGTGCCCTTATTTTAAGAAGGATTTCAGCTTGCTGGACACGGTCCAGAGAGAGCAACCAAGAAGATCCGGGGCCAGCAAGGCAACACGTACAAGGAGAGGTTTAAGGGACTCAACATGTACTCTCTTGAGGACAGAAGGAAGGAGAGACATGACTGGGACCTTCAAGTACCTTAGAGGTATAAACAGGGTGAGCACTGAGGGCCTCTTCAGCCTTAATGGAAACAAGACCAATAGGGGTAATAGCTTAAAGTTGGTGGGAAGGTTCGAAGAGATGAGGAGGCACTTTGCACAGAGATGGTGATGGCTAAGTGGAATGAGTTACATAGAAATGTAAAAACATAGAAGTGGACGGCAGATAAGGACTGCAAGGCCCATCCAGTCTGCCCATTCTTTTTCTACCTTATAAATGTGCCATCTACTTTGCTCTGTCAATGGCCTATCTATTCATACTCATCTGTATTGCTCCCTACGCCTATCCCATACCTGTTTGAAGCCCTGCACGTATTCATATCCACCACTTCCTGAGGTAGGCGTTCCATGCATCCACCACCCTTTCTGTGAAAAGAACATCCTCACATTACCCCATAATTGGCCTCCCTCTAATCTCATGCTGTGTCCTCTTGTCCTGCTATTTTTAAGTTGCTTGCGCATGTGCAAGAAACATAATGCCATCATCCGAGGTTTCGGAGGTGGCAGCCCTCTCTCAATTCAGTCAGTGTGTCTGCAGGTGCAGCTGGTTCTCCAATCAACATTGCAGCTTTCTGACAGCAGTTGAAAATGCAGTGCCCGTACAGTTGAAAGGAAGAGCTGAGCTTCAGTGAGCAGCGATAAGATCGCGTACTCATCGGTGCTCTGACCCCCCCACACACACACACACACACTAGGTGCTCATGCTTCCTAACTTTATGTGCTGGTAAGGAATATCAACACTCAACTTGAACAGTGCAGCTTATTTTTTATTCAGGCGTAGCTTATTCCAGTCACGATAGCTGGTTAAACTTGTCAAACTTCCTATCAATATATTTATGGCCATAAAAAGCAAATGTAGTACTGTATAAAAATATTCATGGACATAAACTAAAAATACCAGTAATTCAAACACAGCATTATATGACTAACTTGCAACTATAGAGGGCAGCCTAGATAAATCGGATCAATTTATTTCTAAAATACACTTCACCTGAATTTTAATTGTATTTCTTTAATTACAGTAGTTGGGCCTTGTACAAGACTGAAATGAAATTAGCATCATTACCAGCCCTTTAACTTAGTGGTGCTTTTGATCAGTAGTAAATTAGCTTTCTAGCCTTAACAACCGCTCAATTGCAAGCAGTGAGAGTGGGATGTAAATAAGACAGCTCTCCTGCCCTCAACACCTTTTCTCTTGTCAATCACAATTGTATCACTCAGCCTAAGATTAACCTTCATCTGTAAAATTAACAAAAAAGGGGGGGACTCGCTACTGTGGCTACCTGTAAAATGCGAGAATGCGAGTTCTGTAGAAAAACAAAGTAATTAGAGTTCCAGAAAAACAAATGTATTGTCTCCAAATCAAATTTCACTGTGATCAAATTCCCCCTCCTGAAAATTAGTTAAGTTCATTTGGTGGCGTACCGATCAATGCATATTAGAAACAGCTTCCCCTTCAAACTTCAGTCTATCGGTATACAAACAAGGAACTCAACAGTGTAGCATGGTAATACAATACTTTACATCATGGAAGGACTCTGGGTCCTCATGTCCTCCCCACCCCTCTTTTAATGTTTACGCATGTGTTATAGATAACTGTAGCGTGCGAGACACACACACACACATATTGTTGCGTGGGTGGGACCAATCATACCCAAACCTCTGAAGTTGATGAGCAACTCTACTCGTCCTCTTGCCAGTATGGATGGAGAGTGAACATTTTACCATCTCTTCAACCTAAGTTGGCATTCTCCCAACATGTCACGCAACACTACAGCCTGCATTATTTGCACTTTCCTGTGCAATGCTTTGTATAATTTTGCCTCCTGTACAAAAAGAACCACAGAAAATGTGCTGTTCGTACTGTATATTCAGCAGCAGGAAGTAATGATGATAAGCATTAAATAAAGTTTTCCATGTATAACAATCCCATTTCAGCTGTACTGATATAGTCCTAGTTATGTATGTCTGTCTGTCTATGCGAAGTACATAAGGGGTCATCTACTGCAGGTTACTTGAGTTCCTTTCTGCCAGCTCCCCATTTGACTAGGATCCCTACTACCAGCAGGAACTTCACCATGAGCTTGGTAGTCTTTCCTGCATGCTCCATAAAACTGCAAAGAAGGCTGTCTTTTAATGAGGTCGTCCCTACTAGTCTGAGCAGTTTGGGAGTCAGCATAACCATAGTTTATAACTACTCTACGAGCTCCAGTAACCATTCCTGGAACTGTGGGTGCATTTTTAGATCTTGGGGAGGTGAAGTGGTAGAAAAGGATTTGCTTCTCAGAATAAAGACAATGACTGATAAACTTCAGAACCAGCTACTTACAAGTCGGGTAGTATCAGTTGACCACATCACATTTTGACTGACAGAGGTTAAAATAGATATTTCCCTGCTCATGACACAAATATGTCCCCATTTGGCATTAGGTAGCTTGAGGTGGCTCCACAACTTTGCTTTTCCAGTAGTAGCTTGGGTAACAAATCCTGCCCTGACAAGCTTGCCTTTCTTGGCTGCTGTAGTCTCCCTCCAGCGTCGATCGCCTGCTGCAGTACATCCTTCCCTGCATGTCTAGCTTTTGTCTGCTGCCCTGGAACCAGAAAAGTCGTTTATGGCTTAAAACATCTAAATGGGTGAATTTTGTTTTGTTTAGATGAAGAATGCACCAGAACAACAAAAAGTCAGTTATACCAAGCCTGTTCTATACCCCTACCATGCTGAATGAGAAAAAGTTTTACATTTTTCAGTGGGTATTCAAAGATAATTTGAAGCTATTGTTTCTGCTCCAGATGGCTCTTTTAATACAATAACACTGCTCTTTGTGCATACTACCCACAATAAAAGCTAAAGCGTTCTCTTGAATAACCATTTGTTCTCTTCTTATAGGACTAATGAAAGCTGGCGTGAGGTAATGATTTATGTTTATTGAAGCCATAGAATAGGGGTTTGATAAAGATTTTTCAGGAAAAATACCACGCAAGGTCAAATTGATCTCTTCATATTTATATAAAATGTATTTCTCCAAGGATTTCATTTTGGGACTGCATATTGCTTTATTCCACACTGATCCCGAACATCCACATTTCTTTGACAATGTTATTTATGCAGTTTCATCAATACTATAATAAAACTATAGTTTAGCACCCTCAATACAAAGAAACAATTCAGCATCTCATTTATTTCCCATTTACCTCAAATACCATCTTGGCAGGTGGCACAGGGTGCTGACCAGAGTTTTCAGTACCTGAATTCTAAATTGCTTTGCACAGGAGGTGCAATGCAATGACCAATAAACATAAAAAGTCTTTTATTACTATATTTTAATAAACTGAACATGTGAGCAATATTGGCTTTACATCACCTTTTGCAAATCATAAATCTGCCTTATTTCAATGGTTCATGCAGGAATTGCATTTGATAAATTTCAGTGTAATAGTAAAAGGCCAACCTGAGTGAATAATAAACATATAATTAGATTAAGTGTAACAGCCTCTTAAATGATGATTGAGTTTATTCTGTTTGAAAGAACACTTGTAATAACTTTCCCTTTTCTACAGTTAACAAGTAATAACGCTCTGACTGATCAAAGCAGGAGGAGTAAGTTAAGGTTAAACAAGTCCAATATATTACTTGTCACCAGGAATTGGGCATTATGTGAGTCCCCTGACACCTTGACTGGCTTTGACTATGGCTGATGTCTTTATCGGGTTTAAAAATTGAGCCTCAAAGAAAGAAAACCTTAAACAATAACTCTCTGAGAAAGTTATTAGTCAGTGACTTGATGTTTGTCTTCCTTTCTGAAGGAATTACTGCTTCCCTTCTCCTTCTTTATAGCCTTGACTGAGAGTGATCCACCTCTGTGACTTCTTCCCTTTGTGTGTGTACTGCTATCTCCTTAGCAGTTCTCTTCATATCCTTGGGTGTATGCCATCTGGTTCCATTGCTTTGTTCACCTTCAATTTAGTGAGCTCCTGCAGAACTCTTTTGCCTTTGAGATGGACTATTGTCCACCTTTTCACCCCTTAGCAGCTGCTGTACTGCTGTGGCCCTTGCCAAATCCACTCTTCTGTGAATACTGAATGGAAAGACATAGCGCGATGTGTTGGGAGCAAGGCATGGAACTATCACTTCCGAATACCTAAACAGCACATACAAGCAAGCAACATTCGGCATTGACAAATGCTTGTTCTTATATTGAAACATGTTAGACTCTTTCCGTTGTTAATGCCCTTAAGGTGTTTGAATGTTTCGATCATATCACCTCTCTCCTCCTTTGCTCTAGGGTATACATACTAAGCTCCATTAATCTGTCTTCATATGTTTTCTGATGCAGTCCTGCACCATTTTGGTTGCCCTTCTCTGGACTGCCTCAATTTGGTTAATGTCCTTGTGAAGGTGTGGCCTCAGTACTGCACACAGTACTCCAGATGGGGCCAAACCAGTGTCTTGTAAAGAGGGATTGTTACCTCCTCTTCCGACTTGTGATACCCCTACTAATACACCCTGAAGATCTCTCTAGCCTACCTACTGCTTTAGTGGTCTGCTCAGATGATTTCAGGTCATTGGTGATGATGATGCCCAAGTCTCTTTCTTCCCTTGTGACTGCCAGCAACTCCTCCCAGCCTATAGGTGGCTTCAGGTTTCTCTTCCCTATGTGCATGATCTTGCACTTCCTTGCATTAAACCCAGTTGCCACTCTTCCGACCATTTTGTTAGTTTATCCAGATCTCTTCTCATTCTGCCCACCCATCTGGATCATCTACTCTGTTGCAGATCTTGGTGTCATCTGCAAACAGACAAACCTTACCCTACAGTCCATCTGCAATGTCACTGATGTAGATATTAAGAGGACTGGCCCCAGAACTGATCCTGAGGTACCCCATTTGTGACTTGCATCTCTTCTGACTGTATACGTTTACCACCACTCTCTGTTTTCTGCCCATCAACCAGTTTGCCACCCAGCTGACCAACTTCAGACACCCTGAGCCTACCCAGCTTATTAATCAATCTTCTATGTGGAACAGTATCGAAAGCTTTGCTGAAGTCAAGGTAGGCAACATCAACTGCTCCCCTTTGTCCACCACTTTGGTTACCTAGTGAAAGAAATCTATAAGATTAGTTTGACAGGACCTTCCTTTGTAAAACCCATACTATCTTGGATCCTGTGCTCCTATGGTTCAGGTGTTGCACCATCCTTTCCTTAAGGTGCCTCCATAATCTTGCCCACTACTGAGGTAAGACTGACTGGTCTGTAGTTCTCTGCCTCCTCCTGCTACCACTCTTGTGGAGCAGGATCACATAAGCCCTTTTCCAGTCTTCTGGGACCTCTTCTGTGCTCAGAGACTCACTAAATAGTTCTGATAATGGCTCTGCTGGTTCACCTTTAGCTCCTTTAGTACCCTGGGATGTGTCCTGGGTCCCATTGTCTTGTCCACCTTGAGCTTATCAAGCTTTTGTAGAACCCTTTCTTTGTGAAGGGATTAGTGTTCACCTCCCCCGTGTCCACGGTGCTGAGCTGTGGGCCCTGCCTACCTTCTCTTCAGTAAATACTGAGCAGAAGTATCTATTTAGGATAGATGCTTGTACATGGTCCTCCTCCTCACACGCCCCTTTATCTCCTTTGATCTTAGCAATACCCCTCTGGACCTTTTCCTTTCACTAATGTATCTATATAAAGTCTTTTCATCTTCTTTTACTGTCTGTGCTAGTGTTTCCTCAGTTTGGGCCTTTACCTGCCTTACTACCTTCCTGCTTCCCTTAGGGAAGTTTGTTGTCTCCTCCTATCTTCATCCTGCTCGTTCCTTATATTTCCTGAAGGCCAGCCTTTTGGCTCTGACCTTTTCTGCTACTGTTTTGAGAACCAAAATGGTCTCCTTCTTCTTTTGCACTTCCTTTTCTCTCTAACATAATGGGTTGTTACTTTAAGTATTGCATCATAATGCTTGCCCACTTTGCCTGTACCCCTCACCTGTATTTCTTTTGCCAGGGCTAGCTTAACTCTGTTGGCCATCTCATCAAAGTCAGCTCCCTGAAGTCCCATATTTTGCCTTGGAATGGGATGATTTAGTTGTAGTGGCCAAACTGAACCATACCATGTGATGGTCATTGGCCCCAGGTGACCTTCTACCTGGAGATCTATGATCCTTTCCTGTTAGTCAGTACTAGATCTAGGATAGCCCTGTCTCTTGTGGGTTGTTGTACCAGTTGTTTGAGGCCCTCCCCTGCAGGGAATCCACCATGTGTCTAGTTCAGATGCTCCTGCTGGTATTGACCAATCTGTATCGGGCATGTTGAAGTCTCCATTATCAGAACCTCCCTTTAGCTGTCATGTTTTGTATATCTTCTAACAGTAATGTGTCTATGTCCTCCCCTGGTCTGGGGGCCTGTAGAAACCCCAGTTCTTATGGCTGTCCCATTTCCTGTTTCCAGGGTGACCACAGTTCTTCTGGCTCCTTATGTGTATTCTGAATTTCTGTAGCTTTGATATTTTCATTGACATACAGGGCCACTCCACCCCCTTTTTGCACCTCGGTCTCTTCTGAACAGCACATAGCCAGGTACTGAAGTCTCCCAGGTGTGGTTACTGGTAAACCACATTTCGCTAATTGCTACTGTGTCCAGTTTAGCCTCTGTCATTATTGCCTGCAGGTCTGGGATCTTGTTTTCCAGACTGCGAGCATTTGTATTCATGATTTTCCATTGGCTAGATTTCAGTGTGTTAGTTGTTGGGTGAGGTCTGGCATTTCCCTATGTGTCATATGGGGCAGAACCTTTTCCTTACTTGGTGATGCAAATGAATTGCAAACATGCGAACTCCTGTTTGACCACTAGCTGAGGGGAGGGTGTACTTTCCAATCGATGTGGTGCAGCACCCTTTCTCCATTGCTAGTTTAAATATTCTGCAAAGGCGTCAAGCTTCTCCCCAATGCACTGACTCCTCCTTAGTCAGATGCAGTCCATCAATTTAAAGAACTTTCACTCCCAAAGCTGTTGCCAGTTCCCTACAAATTTGTGTCCTTTTCTGGCATCAGCCCTTGATCACATGTTTAGCTCCCCTATCTCCCCCTTCTCTGACCTTATGTCCATCTGCCCCTCTCCCAGACTGGCAGGATCACAGAGAAGGAGATGCGGATGAAATGGATGATAGTTTGCCACCCAGCCTGGTCAGGTGTTCCTTGGTCTCCACAACTGACCGTCTGGAGATCATTAGTCCTATGTGTACCAGGATGTCAATGTTTCCCTGCTTCCTGAACAATTTTGTAATGTGGTCAGTGTCTCTCCACACTGATGTACTGGAGAGACATCTGACCATTACCTCTGGCTGGAGATAGGTATCAACTCCCCAAAGCATGGAGTCTCCTATGATCAGAAGTTTTTTGAGTTCCATTTTGCTTTTTTGTTTTGATTCCTGTTTTGGGTGAGTTTTGTTGTGCTAGCTCCTGTACTGCAGTGTCCTGCTTTGCAGTGTCCTCTGCCCTTTGTTTGATTTCAAAGATAGAGGGCAGATACCTGTTTGTAGTTTGATATGGTTTGGGAGGTAATATGTTAGAGACCACCGAATGATGGGGCACCTGATTTGTCCCTCCTAACCACCTGACAACCTCCCAGACCAACTACCCCTGTGATTGAGGTGCTTCTGTTGGACATTGGGGAAATGATGGGTGTTTCTTATAATATATTTACTCCTGAATATGACATTTTAGGCACTGATCTCTGCCTATGCTGCCTGGAGCTGAGCCCTAAGATCTCCAATGGCCCAGCATGTATGACAGTGTCCTGAATCCTGTAAAACTGCCCTTCTGAAAAGTGTTCTGCAGTATCTGCAGTTAATGATATCCATTCCAGTTAATTTGCTGGGTTTATAACCTGGTCAGAGTAATTAGAAGGAAGAAAATGCAAGCAAAACTTTGATTTGTGTTTTGTTTGTTTGTTTTGTATAACTTGTTATAACAAGTTAAATTACTAGTGCCCCTGTAAATGAGGGTCACCATGTGGATACCCACTGATCCGCCCCTTCCTGCTTTGCCACAAAATGTCACAACTGTGCTGCCCTATAAAAGGAGTGCAGTGTGGGGTGGTTAGGATGGGGGTGGGTGGCTGGGCCCTACCCTGCCAAAAGAACAACCACAGATGAAAGAAACAAGGAGGTAAGAGCAGAAACAATCAGTCAGCAACAGATGCAGTAACCCTGACAGCTTATCCTAAAGATAGATAAAACTGTAAAACCTGTATAGCATCACCTATAATAATTTCACAGAAGATATACCCTATAAGAAACACTTTGCTACAGAAAAGTAAAGCAGAAACAGAATATATACCTTGCAAAGGCAATTTGAATCAGAACATTACAGCAGTAATCTGTTAGCACACCTGTAAGCACACCTTGTAATAATGCAGCAGAAGGTATACCCAGCAACAACAATTTGAATCAGAGAAAAATAAAGCAATAAAATGTTAGCAACAAACAGTAACAATCCCTAGTACAAAATAAAAACAATAACACAAGTAAATCTGCTTAGCCAAAAGTCTTCATCCTTTCCCTTGCTCTGGTAAGGATCTTTGCTTTGTCCTTTCAAACAACCTAGAAGGAAAGAGCTCAGGTGAAGCTAAGGGCCTTGGCCAGCAAACCTAGTCTTCTACCTAAAAGATATCAATTAACCAGACCTTTTAACCTTCTTTCTGTTGGAAGTTACTGGCAGTTTACCAGTTCCCCCCAGATACACACCTAATCCCTGGAAGAGCTGTGGGAGGAAAGCAATTAGCTCATTCAATGTGAGAAGGAGACTGCAACACCTCTGAAAAAAAACTCTTCCAAAAAAATAAAAAAATAAAAGAAATCAAATAGTGGCAAACAGTACTTTTGCTTAGCCTAATGATACAAAGTCACACAAATTTAAGCACCACCTATAATAATTTCACAGAAGATATACCTGTAAGAAACACTTTACTACAGAGAAAAATAAAGCAGTAACAGAAGATATACCTTTCAAAAGACAATTTGATTCAGAAGATTACAGCAGTAATCTGTTAGCACACACATGTAGGCACACCTTGTAATAATGCAGTAGAAGGTATACCCAGCAACACTAATTTGAATCAAAGAATTATAAAGCCATAAAATGTTAGAGCCAAAAGAAGTCTTCATCCTTTCCTTGCTCTGGTAAGGATCTTTGCTTTGTCCTTTCAAACAACCTAGAAGGAAAGAGCTCAGGTGAAGCTAAGTGCCTTGGCGAGCAAACCTAGTCGTCTTCTACCTAAAAGATATCAATTAACCAGACCTTTTAACCTTCTTTCTGTTGGAAGTTACTGGCAGTTTACCAGTTCCACCCCCAGATACACACCTAATCCCTGGAAGAGCTGTGGGAGGAAAGCAATTAGCTCATTCAATGTGAGAAGGAGACTGCAACACCTCTGAAAAAAAAAAAACTCTTCAAAAAAAATAAAAAATAAAGAAATCAAATAGTGGCAAACAGTACTTTTGCTTAGCCTAATGATAAAAGTCACACAAATTTAAGCACCACCTATAATAATTTCACAGAAGATATATCCTTTCAAACAACCTAGAAGGAAAGAGCTCAGGTGAAGCTAAGTGCCTTGTGTCAGCAAACCTAGTCTTCTACCTGAAAGATATCAATTAACTGTACTTTTAACCCTTCTTTCTGTTGGAAGTTACTGGCAGTTTGCCAGCTCCACCCCCCAGATACACACCTAATTCCCTGGAAGAGCTGTGGGAAGAAAGCAAATAGCTCCTTCAATGTGAAAAGAGACTGCAACACCTCTGAGACAAAAAACCTTTTCAGCAAAATAAATAAATAAATCAAATAGTGGCAAACAGTACTTTTGCTTAGCCTAATGACAAAAGTCACAAAATTTAAGCACCACCTATAATAATTTCACAGAAGATATACCCTGTAAGAAACACTTTACTACAGAGAAAAAAAAAGCAGTAACAGAAGATATACCTTGCAAAAGACAATTTGAATCAGAAGATTACAGCAGTAATCTGTTAGCGAACACCTGTAGACACACCTCGTAATAATGCAGCAGAAGGTATACCCAGCAACAACAACAATTTGAATCAGAGAAATATAAAGCAATAAAATGTTAGTAACAACAGTAACAATCCTGTAGTACAAAATAAAAACAACAACACACAGTAAATATGCCTAGCCAAAATAAGTCTTAATCCTTTCCCTTGCTCTGATAAGGTTCTTTGATCTGTCCTTTCAAACAACCTTGAAGGAAAGAGCTCAGGTGAAGCTAGGTGCCTTGCTGGAGGAGGTGATATCCTAAACATGGTAGAAAGCTTCATGAGAGGTTGGGACAGGATGAGTAGAAAGCTGCAGGTGGGATGGAGAGGAGGGAGGGTATTTGGAGAGGATCAAGTGGGATATGAGAAGGGGGCAGTCCCATCTGTAAACACAATGGAACTGCACACTCAAGTAGACTAGATAGACTGTAAGGCCTTTATCTGCTGGCACAGTCATATGTTCATTTGTCTTTGACTATGGCAACATTGTCTAACAACACCTTCCAAGTCCACCCTTGCCAGACTGGACTCCTCATCTATTCCCTCTGCCTTTTTACTTGGATTGCCCTCCTTGTATACATCACTGCTCTCTCTACATCTTCCTCTTTCCTCTTCTCCCAGTGCCAGGTGCCTCGTACACTGTGCCACCTTCACCTCCACCACCGCTTTGCCTTGGACTGCCCTATTGTAAACACCACTGCTCTCTGTACTTCTCTTCTCCTCCCTTCTCTTGATGCCAGCCACCTCATGCCACCTTCACCTCCAAATTCTGGTATGACTCTCTCCCCCTCCTATCTATCTGTCCTTCTTTCTTCTAACTTCCTTCTACCTCTCTGGAAGATTGCTTTCCATTCCTCTTCATTCACCACAGGAAAACTTCCATGAGCAGCTGCCTTCTCACACCGTTTCCCAAACTCTGATCCTCCCTCTTCCTGTCTACCAACTCAACCTCATCCTTCTCTTCCCTAAAATCCCTTCTTCATGTCCTTGCCATCCCTCCTGATCCTTTACCTTTTACTCCCTCACTGTGTGTTGTTGACATTCACTCTTGCCCCCCAGTTAACTGCCTTAGTCAGTTATTCCTTTGGAGTTACTTACATTGGACAGTGCTCCTGAGCCTTCCTTCTGCACTGGCTTCACTACCTTGTACCTTAGCAGTCTGGGTGATGTGCAACCTGCTTCTGTCTGGCATTGCTCCCTGACTGTTTTAGCACTTGTATCTTAATTTGCATTATGGCTTATATTTCTTTTCATTGACCAGAATATTCTGCCTGCAAATTGTGACTGTGCACTGTTCTTAATTTTTACCGTACTTATTTGTACTGTATTACTACTGCATCTTACATCATGTAGGTTCACTTACACATCATGTGTTGTCTACTCCCTCCCCATCCCCAGGTCCATCTGGAAATGAGTTGTAACAAGCTCAGTATGTTCTGCCTGGTGAAACCTTTGAAATAAATAAATAGTAAGAAAGTCACTATTGGTCCTTGTTAACCAATCTCGCCTGACCTACATTTGAAACTTGAAAAGAAGAAAGCCATCCATTGATATCTTGTAGCCCCTCCCAATCCCTCACTTACCTAAAAAGGTTTTTTTCTTTCTTAATTCTTTAATTTTATTTTAAATATTTTGTATTTATTGTACAGTATTGCACACTCAGTTCAGGAAGAATGTGGAGGGATGAAGGGTGGAGGGTTGTGCTGTACATGAAAGAGGGTATCAGAGTGATGGAAATGCAAGGGAACCTGGGGCAATGGATGGGTTGGAAGTGCTATGGGTCACCTTAAAGACAGGATCCGAGCCACTACTCAGACTGGGGTGATATACAGACCCCAACATAAGGAAAACAATTGGATAAGGCACTGGGTAAGCCATTAACATAATGGCAAAAATGGGGAGGTGCTACTGGTGAAAGATTCAATCTGCCAGATGTAGACTGAAGCATGCTAGCCATGGCCTTGGCTAGAAACAAGGACATTCTAGAATCCTGCATGGGACATTTCTCAAGCAACTAGTTAGAGAAACCACTGGAGATGGGGCAATACTGGACCTGGAGCTCCCAAACTAGGACAGTTGCAGATGTCAGGGTTGGATGCCAGCCAGGGACCAGTGATCATCGTACAGTGCAATTTAACTTTAGAATGGCAGCAGAGACAAACCACACAAGGACAAGGATCCTGGACTTCAGGTGGGTAGATGTTTAAACAATGGAGAATGCCTCAGAGATGACCTAACAAGGGGTGGGGGTTCTTGGGTGCGGTGGAGGAACAGTGAGCCAAATTAAAGGATGGCATAGTGAAGGCAACAAACCTCTGTGCAAAAGAAGTGAGCAAAACAGAAGGAAAAGTGGTTGCAAAGCTAAAGGCTAAAGGGGTGGCATTCAGGAGGTACAAGGAGATGCAGAGGTAAAAGAATAGGTAGGTGCACCAGGAGAATCAGAGGAAAGCAGGGAAGGCAGTGAGGAGAGCAAAAGCACAAACAGAAGAAAGGGGTAGCTAAAGGGTAGCTTAAGGGACAAGACCTTTTCAGATACATAAGCAAAAGAGTAAGACAAGGGAGGGATTGTGAGGTTATGAAGGACAGTGGGAGTTGTGCAGTGAAGGAGGATCAGAAAAAGCAGATATCCTGAACAGATACTTTGGTTCAGTTTTCACAACGGCAGAAGGGGACAAACTACATAGAAGCAGCAGGAATACCGGAGGGAGGAGGTGGATATAAGTCCATTCACAGAAGAATGAGTCTTGAGAGAACTTGCAATCTGAAAGTGGATAAAGCTATGGGTCTGGAAGGGGTACATTCAATGGCACTGCAAGAGCTCAGGGAGGTACTGGCTGCACTTCTAACAGCCCTATTCAACAACTCATTGGAAGCAGGAGTGGTTCCAAAGGAATGGAAGAGGCTAGATGTAGTCAACTTCATAAAGGTGGCATCAGGATGGAGGCTAGTAACTATAGACCCCTCAGTCAAACGTCAGTGTTGTGACATTTATGGAAACAGTACTGAGAGAAAGGCTAGAGGAGTATTTTGCATCCAGGGGGTTGCAAGACCCAGGGCAGCATGGATTCATGATGGGGAGGTCATATCAAATGAACCTGATCAATTTAAAGACATACTAGTGGATTATTTTGAATCCACTGGGTTACACAACCTGAGACAGCATGGATTCATGGTGGTGGTGGTGGGAGTCATATCAGATGAACCTGATAGATTTCTTTGACTGAGGTGACCAGAGAAATAGATCAGTATGGGCAGTGGACATGGCCTACATAGACTTCAGCAAAGCCCTTGACACTGTACCACATAGAAGACTTATAGGAAACTGGGTAGTTTGGGAGGGGCCCTATTGTGATAAACTGGGTATGGGATTGATGGATAGGTGACAAAGGGTAGTGGTAAATTTCACTCACTCTAATGAGGGAGAGTGACCAGTGGGATACCTCAGGGTTCAGTGCTGGTACCAGTCCTCTTCAATGTCTTCATAAGTGATATTTCAGGAGAGCTAGAAGGAAAGGTATGTCTTTTGCAGATGACACCAGGATTTGCCATAGGGTAGATACTCCAGAGGTTGTGGGGAGAATGAGTAGGATCCTGAGAAAACTCAAGGACTGATCGAGGGTATGGCAGCTAGGGTTCAATGCAAAAAGAGTAAAATCATGCATCTAGGGCACAGAAACTCAGGGTGGAATATAAAGTGAGGAAGAGGTACTGATGGTCACAAAGCAGAAAAGAGACCTTAGGGTTATCATGTGATGACCTCAATGTGGCGAATAGTGAGACAAGGCAGTAGGCAGGGCCAGCAGGATGCTAGGGTGCATAGGAGGGAACCACCAGCAAAGAAAAGAGGTGGTGTTACCACTGTATCAATCATTGGTGAGACCCCACCTGGAGTATTGTGTCCATTTCTGAGACCACATCTCAGGAAGGACATAGACAGAGCAGAAGCTGCCCAGTGGAGGGAACTAAATGGAGCAGAGGTTGTATCATATTTATGAGGAGAGACTGAGGGATCTCAGGATGCCCACCCTCAAAGAAAGGAGGGTTGGGGAGGGACATGATAGAGACCTATAAGTACCTCATGGGGTGAACAAGATGCATCTGGGAGAATTTTTTCAGAAAAGAAGATGCACCATGACAAGAGGGCACGCAATGAAGCTGGAAGGTGGAATTTATGAAGGCTGTGAGGAAGTACTTCTTCACCAAAAGTAGTGGATGTCAGGAACAGTCTTCCAGAGGAGGTTGTAGGAGCAAAAACAGTGGAGATCTTCAGGCATGCATGGGATAGGCGCAAAGGATTCTTAGAAAAGAGGTAGGGTCTATAGTGATAGTATAGGCAGGGAACAACTGGGCAGACTAAGTAGGTCATGCGATCCTTATCTGCTGACAAATTCTATTGTTCTATGGTTGTATGACCCAGTCACTGTGAATTTTGACTGTAGATTTAACTCTTTCCTTCCTCACACAGGCATACTTACATTACATTACTTCTCCTGTGGCCTATACCACTTTTGAGATATGATAAGTCTAAGTCCTTCTGCATATTTGCACAGAAATTCTTTCATGATGATTCTTTTGCTAAGGCATGATAAGCAATAATATTAAAACAATAAACTGGAGTTAGGCATCGTGCTGCAGGACTGGAGAATGGCACATGTAATGCACCTCCACAAAGTGGTCCCAAGGATGACCCAGGGAATTATAGATCAATCAGTTTAACCTCAATTATGTGCAAGCAAATGGAGATCATACTTAAGGAAAGGTTGGTGGAGTATGTACAGGAGACTGATTTCCAGGATGTGAGACAGCACAGGTTTATGGGGGTAGGTTGTGTCAAATTAACCTGATTGACTTCTTTGACTGGGTCACTAAAGCAGTAGATAGGGGCAAAGCAAAGCAGTGGACATTCTTTACCTGGACTTCAGCAAGGCCTTTGATGCTGTACCCTACAAGAGTTTGATTAGGATATTGGTGGATCTTGGGGTTGGGAGAAGTTGAACAGATGAGTGGAAAACTGGCTGAGGAGCAGGACCCAGAGTGGTGGTGGGGATGAGTTATCTAGCACTGGGAGGTCATCTGTGGGGTCCCACAGGGCTCAGTGCTAGGACAAGTATTCTTAATGTCTTCATCAATGATATTAGGAATGGGATTAAGGGCACAATTTTGTGGATGACACCAAGCTCAATGGGAAGGTGCACACATCAGAAGGGATACAAGACCTAAAAGATGATCTGGGAAAACTAGAGGAGGTTGTTCAGGATTTGGAAGCTTGGCTTCAATGCAAATAAATACAGTTATGCACACTGGATCCAACAACCCCAGGACTGAATATAGCCTGGGAGAGGTCCTGGTATCTGCATCAGAAGAGGAGAAGGATCTAGGAGTGGACGATCACTAGCAACCTGAAGCATTTCATGCAGTGAAGGAAAGCATCAGCAAGGGCAAACAAAATGCTGGGCTGTATTGCAAAGATTAGCAGCAGGCAGAAGGATATTATACTGCCCTTGTACAGTTGTTAGTGAGGCCTCATCTGGGTACAGTATACAGTACTGGAGCCCATACCACTAGAAGGACATTAATTTACTGGAGATGGTCCATAGGAGGGCAGCAAAGATGATCCTGGGCCAGCAGGGTAAAACGCATGAAGAGAGATTGGGGGTCTGAACATTTACTCCCTAGATGAGAGAAGAGAGAGCAAGAGAGAGAGGGAGGAGGAGAGAGAGAGAGGAGACATGACTGAGACCTTCAAGTACTTGAATGGGATAAAAGGTCTCTTTAAGCTAAGTGGTAACCAAAACACAAGGGAGACAGTCCTAAGTTGGAGTGGGGAGGTTTAGGAGGGAGGCTAGGAGCATTTCTTCACAGACAGGGTGGTGTCCTGTTGGAATGCACTGCCAGAAGTGGTCTCATTGAAGCCTGTGGGCAGCTTCAAGAGAGACTGGAATAAGGTTGGGGAAAGTAAGGGTCATGAGAGGAGTGGATGGAAAGAGTGGGAGGTTGGGGAGTAGGGTCAGTAGCTTATGCTGAGGACTCTGCAATATGAGCTGACTAGAGAGACCAAATGGCTTTATTCTGCTGGCGTTTCAATGTAACTCAGAGTGTTAGCTATGATTCATTAATAATAATTAAATATTTAGCATCTTAGCCTAATTTTCCCACAGCTCCGCTTGAGCTTTACAGCGCGCGCCATCACACACACACACACACACACACACACACGCACTCACACTCAGAAAACATTAAGTGGGAATAAACAGTTTACTGTGTGCTTTTTAGTATTAAGATATTCTTTCAAAGTCTACCAATTTGTTGTTTGAAAACCTAGCTAAGCCCAGCACAGTGGTGCAAACACAATGTGTTGTGCTCCCATGGGGTGGCCTGCATTCATTGTGCAAATATGCACACCTGCCTTAGGATGACCATGAGATGTTCTGTACCTCAACCCAAGGTCCAGCATTGTGAGGCCATTATAGTGACAAGAGAAGTGAGCAGGACTGAAAAAGTGAAAAATGCCTCCAGACCATATGATGGGATCACATATTCCTCACTCTGTAGTCCCAGAAGTTGCCCACCTTCTCCTACCAGTAGAGGCCACCTTTTTTAAGTTATTAGCTTTATTGATTTTACAATAAAGTTACATAAGAAGGAGAAGACAGTTTGAGGATATAACATGTCCATCAGGATATGAAACAGAAGAACAGAAACATTTCTACTTCAGAGTACATACAGGTCTAGACAGTGGTACCATCTAGAGCATAGCTGTTATGCATTCTGACAGAGTGTTCATGAAAACAATGTAAATACAGTTGGTTTCCACCCTCACTTGATAAATGCAGCTTTCCAGAGAAAGGAGGAGTAAAGTGGAGAACACCTCTCTAGAGCTGCATTCATTACCAGGTATGGGGTGTCTCTTCTAGCCTGATAATTGATAAACTAGACAAATAAACCAGATTGCAGTCATCTAGAGCAAAGAGGCTAGACTATGCAGGGTAAAAGAGGTAGGAAAGGGATATTTGCTTACCAGGAGAGAAGACATCTATGGAGGGGCAATGTACGGTGAGGCTAGGCGGTAGCCACCTGTTGGCCCATACCAGTTCTTGGGTGGAGGTAAACAAGAAAGGGGTCCCAGCACCTATAATAGTGAGGTAAGGAGTTAGTTTGAATGTATGAAAGGTGGTCTAATGCAGCTGTTTTGGCTAGTGAAGTAGTTCTGATACTGTGGATATCTCTGTGGTTCTCCAGTGGCATAGAATTAGCTGTTTAGTTTGGAGACTCAGGAGTGGCAGCCAGTGTATCTGGGCTTGGGTCAGCCTGAATGTTGATGGTGGAAGTCCCAGAAGCCAACATTTAGGGTCCAGGTCTATGGTAGGGCCGATTAGATGGGAAGAAAGATCTTTAACAGAGGACCAGTAAGGATGGAGATGAGGACATTGCCATAAGATATGATAAAGGTCCCTGGAGCTTCTCGACATCTCCAACAGAGGTCATTGGCCACCAGATTATGCTTAAAGAGAACGACAGGAGTTTGATACCAGTGATGTAATATTTTCTATTGGATGAGCGACATTGCACATCAGGATAGATTTATGGGCTAACTTCCAGCAGATGTTCCTTTGCTCTTCCAAGATTGTCTGTTGAAGAGCTTTCTCCCATTTGGTTTAGAATTCAGGGTTTGTGTAGAGATCCGATCCTGGATATTACAGTAGATTGCACTAGCTTGTCCCTTGCTAAGTTGCAGCCATTTGTGTAAGTGGGATGGTCTATGAGGCGGAAGCTTGGCTTTTAAGATAAGCCAAGATAGAGCTACAAATTTGAAGGTACTGCCAAAGGAGCATTACCGGGTGATACTGCTGGTCCAGGTCTTGAAAGGGTTTAAGGGTCTTCCCACTGGGAGAGAGAAGGTCTGCCAGGTGAAATTCCTTCCAGTCCAGGAGGGCCAAAGCAGGGTTTCTTCCCAACAAGGATATGTGCATTATCCCAGAGGGAGTGAGAAGCACTGGACATGGATTGGATTGCAATTTTTGTGCAATTTATGCAGAGTCTTACCGTGGGGGCAATAGTGAGGTGCTGAGAAAGTCTTTTAGGTAATGGGTTGTACAGAAGGAGGAGAGGTTAACCTCAGCTAAGCCTGCTTGTGCAGCCACTGAAGGGTGGCTGGCTAAGGGTGTTGAAACCACTTCTGTGTCTAAGCAGCTGAGAATGCCCATTTGTAGCCCTCAGTCCAAGGGAGGCTCCAAACCCCAGCACTCCAATTGGCCCAGAGGAGTTCCTGCTATAGCGTGGCTTGGCTCCTTTCCAAATGAAGCCAGCAAAGATGGAGTCTATAGTTTTGTGCCATGAGGATGGGAGTTCAAGGGAGATGGAAGATGGTATATGGCAACTTTGGGGCCTCAATCATCTTTATAGCTGAGTTTTGCCGCTAGTGTTAGATGTAGGCGCCAGTGATCAAATTCAGTTTTAATTTCAGCTAGGAGAGGCTTAAGTTTGAGGTCCCAGATTTTCATGAGATCCGGAGTTAAACAGATCCCCAAATATACAAGGAGATTAGGAGACCATTGTAGCCAAAGGGGTCACATCCTCTCAGTACAGAGATTGTTTAGAGGAGTACCTCTGTCTTGGAATGACTGATTTTAGGCCTGAGAGGCGCGTGAAGTTGGATAGGAGAGACAGGAGGGCAGGAGTGAGGCGTGCACGTCCCACCAGCGGAACAAGTAAATCACCGTGTACATGAGGGTAGAAAGGATTGGGTCCCAGTCCTAATGCCTTGGACCAAAGAGAGTGACATATGGCAAGAGCCAGAGGTTCAACCACCAACACGAATAAGAGGGGAAGCAGACAGCTTGTCTGGTGCCCTTCCTAATGGGAAGGAGACAGATAAAATGGAGTTTGTTAACACCTGGGCAGTGGGGTTGTGTATGGGGCAGAGATCCAGCCTCGGAGCGCACTCCAAAGCCCATGTACATCAACACCTGATGCAGGTAGTCCCATTCCAGAGAATCAAAGCCTTCTCAAAATCAATGGCCACTGCAGCCATAGAGGAAGGGCTGTTCTGGTATAGTGGAGTATGTTGATCATGGCTCGAATGTGATCTCTACTGTAGTGGCCAGAGACATAGCCAACTTGGGAAAGGTGAATAAGGATGAGAGAAACGACTTAGCCTTGTGGCCAGAATCTTAGCTAAACTTTACTGTCTGAGTTTATTTATTTATTTTTTATTTATTTAGCTTTTGTTGACCGGTAAGTGCACTAGACAAATCCTGCCTATTTTCAGAGCACGACCGGGAGGGGATACAGATGAATGCCAACTAACCTTGAACCAGATTAAGCTGCATGGGATCCTTGCCTTTGTTGGGGAAGACTGTAATGATTGCTTCTTGGAGAGTAGGAGGAAAGGTGTTGGATAGCAACACCTTGTTGTAGACCGAGCAGAGTAAAGTGGCTACTTGAGTGGAGACAGTGCACCAAAGTTCTGGAGGAAACCATCCCCCAGGAGCTTTGCCACTGTTTAAGGCCAGGAGGGCCAAAACATCTTCTTTGAGGTGATGGGTACCTCAAAGATCTCCTCCTGATGAGTGGATAGGTGTGGTGGGGGGAGAGAGAGAAAATATTTGAAGGTTTTGCAGGTTGAGTTTTCTGGAGGGGGTGTAAAGCTCCTTGTAGGAAGTCACCCATTATACTATTGACCTGATGGGGTTGAGTGTGAATCAGCCCCTTTGTTTCTGAGCCCAGGTACATGATTTTCAGCTGACTGTTTCAAAGTCTATAAGCGAGGACTTTGCTCCTTTCTCTCCGCCATCCCAGAACTTATGTCTCAAGTGAAGAATGGCTAGTTCCACCTTTCTGGCCATCAAATCATTAATTTGTAGTTGTGGTTGTAGAATCTGATGGCCTAATGGGGAATGCATCCTAAAATGAGGGGTGTGTTTGGATTCAGTTTCCAACTGTATTATCTGGTCTCTAAAGATTTCAAGAGCTCCTTCCTCTGTAAGCCTACGGTGAGCTGCATAAGCTATTATAGAATCTCTTGGTGGCCTTCAGGCTTCACAGGTTGTACCAGGTGAGGTATGAGAGGGAGGGTTTTTCAAGAAGTGCTCTACCTGTGTTTTTTAAGCCAGGGCTGAAAGTCAGGATCTCGGAATAGTAGAGGTCTAAACACCAGTTGGGGGTAAAGAGGGTGTGAGAATTGGAGAGAAGATGAAAGTGCACTGCGGAGTGGCCAGAAATGACCATGGGAAGGATCTCTGCTCTGACAGAGTTGTGCATAATTGCTGGAGAAACAAGCCAAAATCAATTCTGCTATGGAGCTATGCACTAGGGAGAAGGTGGTGTAATCTCTGTTTTGAGAGTGATATACATGCCATACGTCTTGTAGGGCTAGATCATCCTTTAGACAGGAAAGGGTTATGCAAGATTTGGAGGTTGGTCAGGGATGTAGAGCTCCTGTCTGGGTATGTATCTACAGAGATTAAAGTCCCTACCAAGATGATTGGGTGTTAGGTTGCACTAGAGTGCTTAGGGCATGAGCCAGGTGTGAAACACTTCAGGGTGATCTTCATTGGGGCCATAAATATTGTCAGGATGAGTGACCCTCAGGATATTCAGCAGTGCAGCCACCCATCTCCCATTAGTATCTTGCATGGTCCGAGCCTGCTTCTATTTTAAGCTTTTATGAATTAAGATGCTAGCCCCCGCTACAGGTAGGGGCGGATGAGTATAAGATCTGGCCCACCCAGTCTCGAGTGAGTTTTTCATGATCTTGTTTGATTTGCTTGGTCTCTTGTAGGAAGGCCAGGCCTGACCTCAGCCTCTTCAAGTAGGAGAGCACCTGTTTATGTTTTCCGAGGTGTTAAGCCCTGGATGTTCCAGGTGTACAGATGTATGTCAGCCATGATCGTCTAAATGGTGTCTAGGGGAAAAGAGCAGGGTGATGGCCACATAGAAAGAGGCTGGGGTGGGGGTTGAAGACCTACAGAGCAAAAATCCTCCTGAAGTAGAGGATGGGGTCTATGGCACATACAAGTCTGAACAATAGCAATCTGATGAACTATGAGATCTGGATAACATCGAGTAAATGAAAAACAGCAAACATATCAATTTTATACTATACCACAACCATAACCTATTTACAAAATAGTGCCAGAGTCTTGGAGAATGCAGAGGTACAGAGCCAACAGGGAAATCTGCAAGATTCACTTTAGTTCCAGTGGGTGGAGGCAGTTAGTTGCACTAATTGCTAGGAGAGTGAGAGCCATGTTACTCCAAGGAGGTCGGGGAGGAGTACATAGTGGGGCATTCTGATAGCAGAGTGTATAGCAAGAGTGATGCCTCTGAATCAGGGCAAGATCAGGCCGCACTATCATCAGCTGTGGAGCCAGGAGGGAAGACCTAAAGGGGAGATAGAGGAGGCAAGTGGTGCTTAAGTAGAAATCGTAGCTTCTTTATGCCATTCTGACCTCCAGACAGCCCCCATAGAGTTCAGGGGAAGCAATAGTGTGATGCCAGGCCCCAGTCATGAAACTAGTTAGAGAAAGAAGAGCAGTGGTCAAGATTTATTGGATGCGAAGCCTATCTTGGGTAGCCTGCCCCTCTGGGAGTGCCCACTGAAGGGTGCTGGGGTGAAATAAGGGAATGACAGAGCATCTCATTGAAACACTCCACCTCTTATGTCCTTTTGTCTAGAATTGCTAGCCCAAAATATAGAGTCACTTATTGAAGATCTACATGTTGGATGAGTACCACAATGTATCAAAAATCTACTATAGTAAAAATAGCACAGTCATATAGATATCAAGTCTCAGAAATACAGTCCGTCCAAGAGCCATAATTAGGTGCAAAAGGGCTGTTATAAAATCTAGCCAGCTGAGGCAGTAATATAATTGGGGGAGGGAAGAGATGATCGCACATCTGGGTCAGAACAGACCCACCCCTCTCCTGTTCAACCACACGAGGCAGTGATGAAAACAGCACTTATCTTGTAGTTAATGTCGGGTTAGCCCGTATGGCACCTCAGGGAGAAGTGGTGTGCCAGGCCTCCGGTGGAGCAGCCTGTAAGGGTTCTGTTGGGAGACATCTGTGCTCTGTGCAGAGGGCCTTCCAAATCTGCCAGTATGGTGTCAGCCCGAGGGAGCCCAAGGAAGAGATGAGGAGAGGAAGCAGAGTCACCAGACTTTTTGCCTGCTGCGATCCAGGCTACATGTTGTGGAGGGATCAGCAAGGAGAGCCTCAAATCTGATTGAAGAGAAGAAGGACCGCAGGCTGCCATTCGGGAGACTTCTAGACTGCACACAGGTTCAGGGCTGGTGGATTTCACACCTCCACTGGATGCTGCTTCTTATGTCACAGCGAAGGTGGCATTTCCTGGTGGGAGGATGCTTCAAAAACATAGATCTCCAGAAGGGGAGCTGGGCTATGCCTGCCAACATCCATCTCAGTGGCTGCCAAACCAGGAGGTGAGTAATCAGGGTTCTCCTCGAGTCAGGGTTTTCTGAATTCCACTGGAAACGTCTTCTTAAGAAAGTCAAGCAGGCTTTCAGGGGAGGAGAACAGAAGTGGAGTGCCATTGTGCAGGATTTTCATAGTTGCAGTATACGATAAAGATATATTAAGTCTATTCATAATCCTGCGAGCCTCCATGTAACCTTTATGCTGATCAGTAAGTTCCTTAGAGTAATCCTGGAGAATTTGTATCTTGTTCCCTGCCAGGATAAGTGCTGCAAATTCCTTGCCATGGTCATGACTAGCTCCTTTTGACAGTAATCGAGGAAGAGGACCAGTATGGGTCAGGAATGTTCCCCTTGGTGGGGGGAAAGGAATGATGGGCCCTCTCAATATGGAGCTTAAGGTCCAAGGCAGGCTGAGGAGCTGTGGCAGGGTGATTTGGAAGAAAGGCTACTGAATCTTTTTGCTAGCCTAGAAACCGTAGGTATAATGCCGACTGTAGTTTTCACATTGTCAGTTTAATCCTGAAAGTAGTGGATGGTCCTGGCTTGATCTCATAGGGTGGCTGTCATCTCTTGAGCGCCACATCATGTGCTCAATTCTGTGCTCGGTACAAAGATCCTCTGTTCAATATTGTGAAGAGTTTGAGTATTGGCATTTACAGCTGTAGTCATCTGGGTCATTTGAGAGAGATCTGGGCAAACATCTGCTCTGTATGAGCTGGATCTCTGGGTGGCAACTCCTAGGCCATGATGGATTGGGAGGTAGACCTTTCTGGGGCAGACATGGAGTGAGCCGCTGGGTCACTTCTGTGCAAAAATTTGCAATCAATAGCTCGAACAAGTGGTGGCAAGCACCTCCACTAGCAGGAGTACCTTCTGGGGAATTGTTGATTTGGCCCTAAGCAGGATGAAGAAGGATTTGTCCCCTATGTCCAGGAGCTAAGACTTATGCTGTCATCTTGGCTGAAGGCTTAGCCATACCCCTGTAGTGGCAAACTTTTGTGAAGCCTGGAGGTCTTACCCCCAAACAGATCCCGCCAGGCTGAGGCTTTCCCAGGGATGCCTTCCGGGGCACCATTCACTTGGAGGTTGGGGTGGCTCATGAGATAGGCAGGCAGAGCATGGTATGGTAACCCAAAGAGTGGAGGTAGAGAAGCTAAGAACTAGGGGCATCAAGCAATTGTCAGTGCTGAACATTTGATGCTTGTTAAGCAATTATTTTTTAATTTTGACCCCAAGTTTTGAAGATACTTGTTTTAGGATTTGCCTTACTGACATGACATGTACCATTTATAGTATATTGGCTAAAATGTCATTTCACACCAGAGGTGCAAAACACATCTAGTCCAGGATTTTAAAATCATAAGTCCTGTTTGATGTGGTGTGAAACAGGGCTAAGAAAGAGGGAGAAATAATGGCAAGAAGGATAGGAGGAACAAAATCACAAAGGTGGGAGGCAGTAAGAGATGAGAGGAAAATGCTGAGCTCAGATAGGACAGCAGTGACCAGCCCACACCAACAACACTCTGATGCCAACAGTCATGCCCTACAAATCTACATTTGGAAAGGGCGGTGAGCAAATGTTACCAATGGAGAATAATAGGCAGTCCTGCTAGACTCCCTATCCCCTCGAATCCTCACCAGGGCAACCAACCAGTAAGCAATACTGAGTATAAACTACCTTGGAATAGCTTAAAACAGAAAATTAGGCCTGCACAAGCATTCCACACCCATCCTTTCAGGGGCACCAGCTACTGAACCCTCTTGCTCAATTCTTAAGGGTCTGGAGGAATAAGAGGAGGAATAAGCATCAATACCCACACAAAGACCTGAGAAACATAACAAAAACTGGTCTGCACACAAGAAACACAGCTCCAGTCAAATCTGACCTCCTCTTTGCAATAAGGTCTCTACCCTCCCATCTTCTGTATCCTAAACACTACCCAAACCAGACTGCAGGGACCTTCAACAGAGGACCACACACTCTCATTTCATGTTGGGTTCAATGCATGAACCCTCTTAGACAGGACAATCACTGTTTAGCTACAAACACCCTTCTGGTCCAAACAAAAAAAGTTGATATAACATTAAGAAATTTTACTAAAGGTGGTAGCCCATTGGAGCAGTGGTATGGTTACTGCTTGAAATGCTGGCAACCCAAGTTTGTGAACAAATCTGGGCCATCGAGGGACAAAGACTGAGCATCCCAGAGGACACTCTCATACAGGGAGGGAGGGCTGCCATCTCCTGTAATACTGCCACCTGGGTCATCACAGGTAGTGAAGCAACTGAGGGTGCTGATTGGGAGGGGAGATGTCAGCTGCTGATCTACACTGTGCATGCAATGCTTCTGCATACACATTCAACCCTGTCATGTGCCAATGTCTTTAGGGGACCATGGGAAAAAACACCAGAACAAGGAAAAGTGGCTCCTGTGCCAGTTTCTTAGGACCCCAGTACATCCAAGCTGGTCCCTGCTGCCTCATCTATCACCTAATGCTGGAAACACTTGGGGTTCACCCCATCCTGTACCCTGCCGGGAGTTAACACACAGAGGCTTCATGGAGGTTGACAGATGTTGGTGGTGGGGGCAGGGAAGATACCAGATGGCTCCAGTGAAAACCTGTGCTCAATGCAAGGGTGCAAAGAAATATGATGTAAAAATATTTCTTGAACACTAATCTTGCCATATCAGTCATGCAGGAACCAATACAAAACACATCAGCAGTTGGGTTGGCTGCTGGGACATGTTTGCAAACTCTCTGCTTGTAAGTGTGGGGATGGGTACAATCCAGACCAGCTGGACCTATTCCAAAATAGAAAAATAAGATTGGCTGATCTGTCCGGACCAACCAGACTGGTGAAGTTTGCATGGTCCAGGTGCTGGAGTAGCTAATCCAGCTGGACCAAATGTATTGAGTGCAACTTGCATATTCCGTTGTTCAAGTCAGACCAGTTGGTCCATTTTTTTTACCATTCTGGTTCATCTATTCTAGCTGGTTTGGATTTCATGTAGGTGAGTATGGGTGAAATCTGGACTGCCTAACCTGGACTGGACATTTTACCATTTTGATCTGGCAGTCCAGATTTCACCCATGCCATCACCTAGATGAAATCTGAACCAACTAGAATGCGTGAACCAAAATAGTAAAACTAGACTGACTGATTTGGCTAAATAGCTGGAATATGCAAGTTGCTTCCGATACAACTGGTCAAGTGTTTACCATTTTGGTGCAGCCTGACAATCTGGATTTTACCAAGTTGCTGTAAATTCAACCTGCACACAATACTACAAAAGCTAGGCATTTATTTAGTCTTGTCTAGTTTCAGAAAAATGTTGAATGACTCAGCACAGCCCTTGAGCTGAGTGACCAAGTGAAGAGTGAGGTCATGAAACAACATGCCTCTGTATACCTCTCAACTGTCCCTGATTTTCAGGGATGTTCCTGATTTTGTCTCAAAAATGTTTCACAGTCTCTCCTAAATTTGTCTTTTTATTCTGAATAGTAAGGTTCATTGCAAAAAAAAAACACGAAGCAGTAGTGTTATAGTTCAGATCTCCTTCAGAAAAATTTCACACAATGCCACACATATTTTGCAAGCTTGTTTACCTACTAGTACATTTTATGGCTGCAGTGGGCATAGCCCTGCAGACGTTTGCTTTGAGGAAAGGACTCCATGCATAAATTACCTTACAAACAACATGACAGAGTGTTAAAAATAGTGTCCTCCACTGAAGCTTCATTACTACACTGCCTGTGTGTGTATGGGAGCTTGAGAACACTATTTTTCCTCTAACAAGTTAATTGAACCCTCCCCAGTACTAAGTTGAAACCTCCTCCAAAGTGTTTTATGGGCCTTTTCTTTGTTAAGTTTCAGTGCTTAATTTACTACCTTTGCAAACTGAGAAACTCATACTTTGCTGGTATCCCTCCCCACTCATCCAGAGGTGTGAATTCCTTTGTTAGCTATTAGATGAGCACAGCTGCAAAATGATTACATTTGTCTACAAGCACTGTCTTCCAGCAAGACACAAGCAACTGAATCACACACACACATATGCACATCATGCATGCACACACACACACACACACACACACACACACACACACACACAATACCTAAGCAGAACACAACTGGATAAGGTACCAATATTTAGTAAACATATTACACTTATCAAAGCCTAGCAGTGTAACTCCTGGCTGCGTTCTCTCTGCTGCTGAGCTGTAATAAAGAACCTATAACAAGACCCTGGCCTCCTGCAGGGGCTATTAGGCATCAGAGCAAAGGCACTCTGGAAAGACTCTCTGGGACAAGATGCAATAAAAGAAACCTGAATGGCAGCCCCAGGGCCATAAACAGCATGGAAAGTTAGAAAAAACTCCTGTCACAGCCTGAACAGAAAAAACCCACTGAGATGAAGCAAGAACACAAAAATGGTAATAATACATAAATTTTCCTGATTTTAACATGCCGTTTTCCTTTAATAATCCACAACAAGTGCAAGTAGGGCTAGGATTTACCCACACCTGGCAAGTGACAAACAACGCCAGGCATACATAAGTCCAAGTGCTCTACACTGCACAGTGGATTACTGTGATTGTACAACTGGTAGGAAGTAAAGAATTAAAACAAGTTATTAAAATACTCAATTTCTAGAGTGGAGCACAGGTGCAAATGGGATGAGGTATTTAGCTTACCTTTAGATGTCAGCTGTCCAGGCATATCCCTGTCTAAATCAGTTTTATCTTAAATCAAGGCAGTAGCCATTTCATGGAACCATGGAGCTGAAACTGATTCTGCAATTGATAAAGCTTGCTGGGCAGCATATAGCTAGCTAAACTCTGTATCAATTTCTGTTTTAAGGGTTTGTGAACTGTCTTTTGCCTTTCTTTATTGTTTTGTTGCAGAGATGTCAAAATTGACATTGCCAGCAGCTGACAGCTGGGTAACCCTTCACACCTACATAGAAAATAATTTATAAGACATTATCTCCTGACTTTTAGAGGTGTTATTCATTTGGTTTCTTCCAAAACTTGGCTCCTCATCTTAACAAATTTAAATTGAATAAACCATAATCTAAGTCTAATTTAAAGCTATTGTATCACACAGGTATATTACTTAGAAATCCTCAATGCGGCACTAAATATAGAGAATATTGGATGGGCAACTATGCACAACCAGTGTCTTCTGCCATGGAGGGTTCTGATTCCCTCTGACCAGGAGAGCTTAAGCTTGAGAGGTCCATGGAAATCGAACCCCGAGGTGACAGAGCACATTAGTTATGCATAAAGTTGCTCATCCTATATTTTTAAGTGTATAGTAATATTACAGAAATGTGTCAATTGTGTTTTTCTCTCTTTCATAATGAAATGACTTGTGAAATCTCTAGAGATTCCACCATCCTTTCTGTGAAGAAATACTTCCTTGTGATAACCCTCTTTCTACCCCTTCCAACCTCATGTCATGCCCCCTCATTCCTGGACATCTCCTTTTCTGAAAGATGCTACCCTGCAGCACCCTATTTATGCCTTTTAGATATTTGAAAGTTTCAATAATATCACCCTGTTTTCTCTTCTCCAGGGTATATATATTGAGGTCTCCCAGTCTCTCCTCATATGACTTTTAGTGCAGGCCCTGCATCATCTTTGTAGCCCTTCTTTTCTGCCTCCATTCTGTCTACAACCTATGTAGATGTGGCCTCTAGAACTGGACACCGATTCCAAATGTGACCTCACCAGTGATCTGCACAGTGGCATCACCACCTCCTTTCTTCTGCTGGTGATACCTCTCCCTATGCACCCCAGCATCCCACTGGATCTCCCCATAGCCTTGGTACATTGTTTAGCCACCTTTAGGTCATCCAGTATGATTACCCCAAATCCCTTTCCTGTTTGGTGACCATCAGTTCCCCCTCCCCCCACCCAGTAATTCTCCTTGCGTTCCTGTAACCCAAATGCATGATTTTGCACTTTTTGCATTAAATCTCAGCAGCCACTCTTCAGATCATTCTTCCAGTTTACCTAGGTCCATCCTCATTTTTCCACCCTTCCCGGAGTGTGCACCCTGTTACAGATCTTAGTGTTATTCGCAGAGAGGCACACTTTCCCTTCCAGCCCTCTGCAATTTCTCTTATGAAGACATTAAACAGGACTGAGCCCAGGACTGATCCATGTGGCACCTTGTGGTACACTCCTTTCCTTACATTGAGCACCATTTACTCATGACTCTCTAGTGGAAGCAGGGCAAAGTGATGGTGAAGTATGACAGGAAGGAGCTGAGAAAGTAGCTTGTGCTCGAGGAATGGATCATGGAGCAGCTGAGTGATCTGTGTGACTGTGAGGTGAGAGAGAAATGGGATGCAGACTGAATAGGCAGCCAGGGTGCACAACCTGCTGGCATATTATGACTGGGATGGAATTACTCCTTGAAATGCCTTCACTGGGACAGCAGCAGCCAGCAGGCGGTTCTGCTACAATCTGCTACAATCCCGTTATATTGCTGGGGCAATAGTCCTCCATATAGTGGGGCATTCTATGGTGGATTGAAATTGGAAATGCTTGAGTTTGACAAGTACTAGGGGTGTGTGAAAGTTGTGATTTCCACCTTAGTGGAGCTTCCACGAAATATCATAATTTTCACCTGAAGTTTCTGAAGTTCCACCTGTGGCAGATTGGAAATCTTCTGACTGTATTTGGGCAAATGTTGCCCTGTCCCCCACAGGAAATAGTGGCCAAGCCTGCCAGTAGTGACAAGTAGAGACCCCCGCAGTCGTCGGTTGCAGATTGCTGCTTGTTCTTAAACTCCCTGGTGGCTAGCAGTCCCTCTCTCAACCTGAACACTCATCCCATAATTAGAAAAAAATCCTGAGGCTAGTAGTCCCCCCACTTGATCACCCACCCGACCAGTGAAATCCACCCCAATCATGATCCCTGTATTGTTAAAAAAAATTCACATTCCCTCCGTAGACCCCCATCCCTGATCACCAGTCCCTGAAGCACCTTTTATTCCTGGTGGTCTAGTGTACCTCCATCCCCCACCCCTGCAGACAGTAACTCACCACCCCTCCATCCGAACCCTGAGTGGGTGACCAGCACAGCCCTCTGCTCTCCTCCATGGCTGGCCACCCACTGAACTGTGAATGAATGAATAAGCGTGTGCTTGTACAAAAAAAATCTGAGTTTAAACTGTTGGGGGCAGCGGGCACAGAAACTTCAAGGCAGGGAGGTCTGCAGACCTCCTCCCCACACAGGAAGTATCAATCAGGAGAGCGGCATAGAGGCAAGGGAGGGTATCCAAGGACAGGGGGTGAAGGGGGATTATAATGGATAGACAGGTCAAGAAAGATACAGGAACCAAGCAGGGAGTCACAGAGTTGAGTTGGGAGTGGTGTCACCAATGCTTGCAGTCTTGGTAACAAGATAGCAGACATGCAGGCCCTTTTAGCAGAGGGAAGGCAGATGTAGCAGCAGTTACTGAGACCTGGGCTACAGCGCACCACAACTGGGATCTCTCTGATCCAGGGTGCAAACTGTACAGAGAAGGTTGAGTGTTAGACAAAGGGGTGGCATACATAATGGAGAGGATAACATGCACTAGTGAGGAGAATGAACAGGGGAAAGTTTAATCAATGGATCTAGCTCCAGACCAATAAGGGAGGAAGGTCAGGTTGGGGTGGTCTATAGATTGCCCAACCAGGAGGAAAGAAGAGACAAAGAACTATGAAAGAATTGCCAGACATGGCAGGAAAGGGAGAGGTGGTAGTGGCAGGGGACTTTAATCTGCCTAAGGTGGACTGGGGTACACCAGCCACATCCTATTCCAGGACTCAAGTGATCCTGGATGTGATACAGGAAAGGTTCATTACCCAGGGAGTTACTGAGCTCACCAGGAGGGCAATCCTTGATCTAGTGCTTACAAATGGGAGTATGTACATGAGATAATGGTCAAGGGAATCCCTGAGAGGCAACGACCACAGCACAGTGTCATTTACTTTGGATATGGAAGGAAAGCTTCTCCACCAAGACCAAAACCTGGACTTCTGAGAGTGAATTTCTAGAAAATGGGTGAGGTGCTATGGAGGCAGCTAGAGGTATCAAAGACATACTTGGGGTGGACTGACAATGTGCCATCATCAGGATGCAACACTAGCAGATATAGCAGATTGTGTTGCTTAGGGGGAAGAAATAAGAAATCACCCATCTTGTTCAACTCAGAGGTTGCCAGGATGGTGAGGGACAAGAGAGAGCTGCCTACAAGAGATACAAGAGGACTGGCGAGTAAAGCAGATAAGGAAAATACCTCAGGTTAGCTAAAGTGGCTGGCAAGGTGGTGCAGCAAGCAAAGGCACAGAAAGAACTGCAAATAGCAGAAGGGATTAAGACCAAGGAGAAGGCCTTCTTTCACTATATAAGTGAGAAGAGGAACAAGAAGGATGAGATAGTTAAGCTGAGGAAGGAGACGGATGGGTGGAGGAAGAAGACAGCAAGGCAGAGGTACTTAATGAGAACGCTTGTTTTGTCTTTACTAAGGAAAAAGATGGGCTGTGCCACCGGGGAGAAGGAGGAAGGGAGGAGGGGCCACAGATGTGGTAATAGTGGTGGATAGAGTGAGTAAGGGCCACTAGCACTGAAAGCAGACAAGTCCCCAGGACCAGACGACATACACCCAAGGGTACTGAAAGAGCTAGCAGAGGAGCTTGAGGGGTCTCTGTGGATCACTTCAATGGATCACTGAGTTGGGCATGGTGCTGCATGACTGAAGAATGGCGCATGTGTATGTTTCCATAACAGTGGACCCAGGGATGATCCGGGGAACTATAGGCCAGTTAGTCTGACATGGACATATGCAAATTCATGGAGACCATACTTAAGGAGAGGTTGGTAAGGTACATAGAGGAGAATGGTCTCCAGGATGAGAGGTAACATAGGTTTGTAGGAGGAAGATCCTGTCAAACTAAACTGATTGACCTTATTTGACTGAGTCACCAGGGGTGGATGGGGCAAAGCAGTGGCATGATTTACCTAGACCTTAGAAGCTCTTCTTCAATTCTGTGCCACTTAAGAGGCTAATTAGAAAATCGATGGATCTTGGGGTTGTTGAGAAAATGACAAGGTGGGTAGAATGCTGGCTAATGAGATACAATGAAGTTTTACTCACTGGTGAATTTTGGTGAAGTCACCAAACTTGCCTCTGCAAATCAGTTTGTGAAGTTGCCCAGTTTAATGAGAATTTGCCATTTGTAACTTCACCTTGCTTTTTTTATACTTTATTTTTATCTGTTATCATATAAACATGATAGAAGATCACTTATACATAAAGCACACAGACCAATGCCATATTACACCACTGAGAAAAACTAATCTCTGAGATACAGGGTTATCAGTGCAGCCCTATTATGGTACAAAATTCAGGGAAACAACAATTAGTTCCAACATTGAGTCCTGATAGGTGTTGTAGGATGTCCATGAGCCACATGGCCAAGATACCTCAATGAGAAGGACTGACCAGCAAATCCAGTCCAAAAATCCCATTATCCCCTTAAAAGGGGAGAGTTGGTGCCACGTCAAGTGCTTAATGATAAAATATCAACTTTATATTTGAAGAAGCTGAATTAGCAAAATCTATTCAGAATTTAACAAAGAAACTTTTCCCTCTCTGCCCCAAATCAACGAAGATGCAACCCTTTTAATACATTTCTAGAATTCTAATTCTTATTAAATAAGCAATACACTTGATGTAGAAAACAAAAGGCAGGGTAATTACCTACCTTACGCACTGTGTTTAGTGGTTATGAGCTGATGTTCCTGACGGCAAAACGGCAACTAGCCATCCAAGGACAGAGAAAATGAGAGAAAAATACAATTTTTATTTAGAAATACTGAGGCCTAGTCCTCTTGAAAAGAAAGCATGTAGGGCTTAGAAGCTCCTCTTCATCCTCCTGGTCTGCTGTTCACAAGCCTGCAACCCCGCCTGATGATCAGTCCACTTTCCGCCTCCACCGGTCTGAAAAACATACACCTTGCTCTGGAAGACAAGCTGAAGTCTAGCCAGGAAGATCATGGAGTGCGGGATCCCCAATGCTTGCAGTTGTCACCAAACTCTGTCAAGCGCTTCCTGCGCTGTCACGTAGCATAGCTTATGTCGGGAAGAAATGAATCTGGTTGCTGTTCTGAAATAGAGGGGCTTGTTTCCTCGCATATTTTAACATTTTATCTCTCTCCCAACACTGGTTGTGATCAGCATGAGTGTGCTATATAGGTCAAGTTAGTCACCTTACCCTGCAGGGTAATTCTATAAGCCTCTGAATGCCCCAGAACCTCTGCCCCTTCAGGTATGAGATTATCTTTAAACCATTCCTGAGATACATTAAGGAGGTTGTCCCTCCAATCCTTCAGGTAGACCAATAATCCAAATGTTAGCTGCCCTGGATTGGTTCTCAAATGTCTCAAGCCTAGCTCGAAGGTGCTGTTTTTCTTTCCCCTTTAAAGCTGTGGCTCCCATAGAAGCGTTGGTTTGTTTTTAATCTGGCTTCACATCCTCCTTTAAACCATCAACAGTTTTCTAAAATTACCACTCTGCTGTTAAAATCATCCACTTTAGTGTTTAAAGATGTTACCATTGAATCAGGAGTTGCAGTTTGTGGCTCAGTGTCTCAGTAGTTTCTCCTGAGCTCAAAGTTGTCGAAAGCTGCATGGTATTGTCGGAAGCTAAGGCCCCAAAGTTTCCTTTACTTTTTGCTCCACCACCATGCTGTTTGTCTTTTTTGATTACCCATCTTAATGAAGTCTGGGTTGCTTTGTTTGATGGTAATACTTAAAATTTGCTATAAAGCCTCCAAAATGTGTTTTTGCAAAGAAAGGTCAGTTTCTGAAAGCTGTAAAAAGGCTGCTTGCTCGGGCTCCACAGCCCCCACCTTGTATTTTTTTCAGTGCAAAATGCACTTTAAAAAATCCCAAAGCAAGGAGAAGTTACATACTGTATGTCAATCCCCAAATCCCTGGTGTCTAGTGGTTCCTCCGCACAACCGATCGCCTGGCTATAATGTAAAAGTATATATTTAATTAAATCCCTGGTATCTAGTGGTCCCCACCCCAGGCCAATCACCAGCCACAATGTAAAAAATATATATTTTATTTTTAATTAAATCCTGTTGTCTAGTGGTCCCCCCAACCAACTGCTGGCCACAGTGTAATGATTAAATCCCTGATGTCTAGTGGTCTCCCCCCGCTGCTGGCCACAATGTAAACAAAGAAATATATACATATATATATTTTTAAATTAAATTCTTGGTGTCTAGTGGACCCCACCCTTCCATCTTGTCAGGGAGTGCCCCACCAACCCACTCCCCACTCCTGACCTTGGACAGACAGATTAGCACAGTCCTCCACTTTCCACCATTGTTGGCTGTCTGACTGATCTGGAATGAATGTGCATGTGTACAAGCTAGCTTTATTCATTCCAGGTCAGTCGAGTGACCAGCTGCAGTGGAGAGTGGAGGGCTGTGCTGGTCTTCTGTTTGGGGTTGGTGATGGGGCACTCCTGACAGGATGGGGAGTGGGGGAGAGTTTAGGAGTGATGTTTGGAAACATTTTTTCATGGAGAGGTGGTGAACACATGGAATGCACTGCTGGAAGAGGTGGTCTCAGTGAAGACAGTGGGTAGCATGGGATAAGCATAAAAGGAATCCATGGGACCCTGGGGGAGTTATGAAGGACAGATTAATGGGGACAGGGTCAATGGCGTAAGCCAGGGACACTGCAATACAATGAGCAGACTTGATAGACCAATTGACTTTTCTGCTGGGTCTTTCACATGTTTGCATGTTCATATTTGATTTGTTTTGAATCCATTGTTCCCAAGGCTCCTGAAATGACTTCAGAATTTGCCTTCCTCTGTGCCAGCATAAACTCAGTTGTTAGCACATTTGCCTCCAAGCCAGGAAGTTGTGGGTTCTAGTCGATACTGAGACTTTGGCTAATACCGTAAACACTGACATCTGAGTGCAGTACTAGATAATGCTGTACTGTCAGGGTGTTCCATCCTTTGGTCACATCAGCCCTTCTCTGGTGCTGCCCTGGCTGATGGCTATTTGGCATTTAAAAACCAAGGCACTTTTCTCAAGATTAATGGATTTTACTTTGTCCTGGCCAACATTCTCCTTTCATAAAATGGTTCAGGCAATTGTCCAAGGCTGTGTGTGGGTGTTGATGTGTGAAATGGCTAACATTACATTTTTACTGTCAATTAATTCACTATTAGTCTCTCATTGCTTGTAAAACACTTTGGGATACAAAGTGTATGAAAAGCACTACATAAATGCAAATTCTTCTTCACCCTTTCATTAGGGATAAATAACGTAACAGTATTTGTTAACATTTTGTCCTTCATAGAAAAGCAGAATGTTGCAGTTCTAGAAGGGTAGTGGCAGTACTACTGTAGTTGTGTTTCAATGACTATCAGAGGCCAATACCATCTGAAAGACTCATTTCTAGCCTAAGGCAAGGTACAGTACAGTACAGTAATTACAGTTGTTACTCTATTGTTGCCTAACATTATGAGACATTATAATCATGTATAAAATGGATAAAGGAAATCATCCCTCCTGATTAGCCAGGGCTCTTGTTCTTATAAGGACAATGACCCTGTGGCTGGCACTTTAAAGGAAAACTGCACCTCATATCTTCTAAATGTTATTTGTTTCCATGTCAATGGGCAATTCTTTTCATATAGCTGTTAAAAATGTATGCAACTGCTTCAGTTAGTTTTCACACTTCATACTAGGCCCTGTCACTCTCCTGGGAGGCTCCATTTTGTGGTTGTTGAAATCTCTTGTCCCTGAGAGCTGCATTAGCATATGAGAACATGATGTCAGATCAACCATTTATATCAATGTATCTCTACGCTAAAATAATAAATATCCTGTAAAACTTTCTGGAAAATTATAAACCGAATGGAGTTTAAAGGGAAAAAATGCATTACAACTATAGCTTGTAAAACTCACTGAAGGTAAATATGGTATTTCACACCTTATTTGCAGCTTGGTTCTTTTAAAACTACCTAAGCAGACAGGCATACTGGGGAGTTTAAAGTTGATTACACATCACATTTTCATATGCTAATGCAGCTCTCAGGGACAATGAGATTTCAACAACTATAAAATGGACCCTCCCAGGAGAGTGACAGGGCCTAGTATGAAGTGTGAAAACTAACTGAAGCTGTTGAATACATCTTTAACAGCTACATGAAGAGAGTTGTCTGTTGACATGGAAGCAAATGACATTTAGAAGATATGAGGTGGAGTTTTCCTTTAATGCCAAGCAAGACATATCACATTCCTCATACCATGTCTGCACAAAACTTATGAAAAATTTTGGCAACCATATTGTAAAGGTGACCCATTACTTGCCCTAACTCAGTAGCAATCTTTTCACAGTGTTTATGACAATCCATTCCAACCCAACAGATAATAAACAGCGAACATTAATTATGACAACAGCAAAAACAATACAAAGGAGAAACTAACTTCACAACTTTTTTCTTCACATTTTTGTTGCAGGCCTTCAGTCCTCAACCTACTATGACCAGACCAGCTGCCCTCACACATATCTCTCTTGCCCTGCCAACTGCAAGTCTGGCCAAAGAAACCCTGTGATTCCGGTCATCTCTCTAACCCCACATGCTCACTTGCCTGGCCATAGAAACAAGTAGCAAATAACCAAAATACATATGCGCATCAAGTTTTCCCTTCTTTGACTAAGAACCTGATCAAGCATTAGTCCCCACCTACAGTGTCAGTGACTTTGAAAGAGATCGCAGGCAGCCACTGACGGCTTTGAAAATGAGATCATGCTGCCACTACAAAGAACCACAGCCTTCGTTAACAAATGGACTGGCTCCATCAGTCTCCAAACAGAACCATTTTGATTGTAGTATTTCCTGGTTCTGACAATCTCTGACCTCTGCCTGTTTTTGCATAAAACAAAACAAAAACCTTACTGTGGTGGGGGTGACTATAGAAAGCAAATCAGACACTAGAGCTAAACTGCTACAGCACACTCTAGTGGTGTAGATACCACAGTTCACCATTTTGCCAACAGAAAATGCAAACACACTTTAGAAATCATTCGCTTTAAATGTATTATAGTTTTCTATTCTGTTAATATATTTATTTAGGACACATCTATTTATAAGTGCAATAAGATACTCCAGGGATGTGGGTTGTTGTCTGATAAGTGCAATTTCCAGTTGCTATGCCTCACTCGCACCTGGGGCATGCTCTTACTAGACAACATAACACCCCATTTTGTCTAATTACTTGTTTATTAAATGAGTACAGAAAATGATGCATTTTGATTGGCTTGCACCCATGCTTACTCACACTACCAGCAATGTCTAAAATAATTTCAGTACCACTTGTCCCACTAAACAATCATATCACTCTGTTAACTAACTTTTCAGTTTCATAACTAACAAAACAGAATCACTTTCACAAATTGCAACCTATAATCTTGTGAAACAAAGAAAAGCATTTTATATCCCCTACCCCCTTTTTGGTCCTATTTTCTCTCAATACAACAGTTCATTACATTCAACAAATAAATTCAATAGTATAGCAGGTTAATATGTAATTTGTTTACAAACTTGATCACCCATTTTGCAAGTGCATTAGACACTTCAGGATGTTGGTAGTAATTTCATGAATGCATGCCCAGCAACACAAGGGTACTCAGCGGTCAGTCTGCACATTTTAAATCTAAATTTAATTGTGTTATATGCGATTATAAAGAAAAATTGAGCCAGAGTAATTTCTAAAGACAGAAAGACTAGTAAAAGAAGAAACTAAGGTGACAGAAATTGTTTAAGTTTGCTCCATATAGGAATGAACACAAAACAAATAAAAACTATTACGTTACTTTGACATTCAGTGGTCAGGTTTTGGGGAAAAAGAACCAGCAGAAAATAAATATCAGAGACAGATTTTTTGCCCCAGCAGTGGAGTTCAGTACAAGAATAATGGATGATGTTGCCATGACCAGCTCTAAAGAAATACTGTAAATTAAAGGCTGCTAGGATTTTACCTTGAAAGCTAACAGGTTTTGTTTACATATTTTTATTTTCCAATTTAGACAGCACTGATGTCACAGGCTGAGAGCATCTTATAGTGTTCAAGCTTGCAACAAAATACAATATAAGTACAAACATGCGAAACAGAGTATGCCCAAGGAAAGTGGTGCTGCAATGCTAAAATCGAATTTTGTAATCACAAAAGCAGAGCACACACAAACCTCCAATAAATAATCAGGGCATTATAGCCTCATAAAGATAAATTACATTTATTGACTACATAAAACAAAGAAGAGGCAAAGCCTGATGAGTTTGGATGTGCTTCCATCCTTTATTGGAGGTTTGTGTGTGCTCTGCTTTTGAGTTACAAAATAAGTACAAACATATTATAGTGGGCAGTGAGGGTTTGTTCTACAAGATTTCCATGCCAGCTAAAATGTTGTTGTACCATAGTTCAAAGGTCATGGAACAGAGTTGCAACTTTCTGTGGTACAACAAAATTCCAGCTGATCAGAAATACTTGTCACAGATTACATTTCATACAGTGCTGTTGCATGCACATCAACCACTTCAAGTTCTGAACTGAAACCATTAGCACATTCATTGCAGCTGTGGAGCATTGGTAAAATATTTGCTGAGGGTTGTAGAAGGGTACCTTGTCCCAGGGCTACTGTCCATCTCATCTTGCTGCTCAGAGTGAAGGAAGTCCACTGATCCAAAACTTCATTGCCTTGAGTTAGGGATCTGCTGAAAAACAGAGATAGAGCATATGAGAACCACATGTCCCACATCCCTTGAGAGCCTGCATCCTCCATTACCTGAGGACCTGCATCTGGCTATCAGTCAAGTTTCTGGACCCTTGTCCCTGCCAGATCCCTTACTTGGTATGAAGGGGTATGGGAGGCCAAACCAGGCAGTCATGTTCAAACCTTCAGGTCTGTTCTCCAAGTTCCTTTGTTATCACTGTAACAGTGCTCAGAACTTCTGCCAGAGCTTCATGCTTGAGTAGGGAGCCAGATAAGAAGCCACTGTCTTCTTGCTGAATCCTCCCACCATGCTTGAGCTCTGTCTAGAACATAACATTCAGCTGGCCCAGTGGTACAGAGAGTTGAGGCACTGGCACTTTACCTCACACCACACGGTGACACAGGTTCGGAACAGGCTCGGGCGCTCGAGGGTCGGCAGGGGAAGGAGTAGGATTGAGCATCAGAGGACTGCTCTCCTCTCCTGGGGTGGGTTGGGGAATGGCATTGTTCTGTAGCGGCCCCGGTGGAGACCAAGGGAAGCTCAGTTGTGGTGCACATAGGAGAATTGGAGGAAAAAGTAGAAAATGGTGTCTCTTCCTCCCAGATGATGGCTGCCAGATCAGTGCCTCCTCAAGCTCCCACGAGCCGACCTGGTCACAGCAGCACCCAGGGCCAATGCCTAGGCTGTTAGGCCATTTCTCCTTGGAAGAGGAGGAGGACCCACCCGACGCAGGGTTATATCGGGTTACCCTGAGGTGGCTGCGATGTGGGTTCGGATCGGTGGCTGAGACGACAGAGTTGAGCTTCCTTGTGCAGTTGGCCCAAAGGAGAGGTAGGTGGGGGTTGCAGGGAGATAAATAGATAACACACAAAAAAAAAAAGAACATAGCATCTAAAACATTCCAATATTTGACAGGATCGCTCTGCATCCTCCAACGAAACTCCTCATCATATTCCAACCGATTGATTCACCTTGCCATTTTCAAATGGCCCTGACATGCTTGTATTAGATACACAGAACAATGCATTTTCCAGAGAAAACTGGCAAGAGGTACTGGCAAACACCACAATGTTTGCCAATTAGTTTTCTAGCTGTGATAGATCTTAACTGTCTCCTTCCTCCTTTTCTTTCATTCAGATGCCTACCTTGGGCATCAACCATTCAGGATTGGGAGAGGATAGTGGAGGATGGGAATGAACAGGAGTGTTGGTACACCTTGGTACCACAATCTGGCTAACTGGCCTGTGGAGATAGTGAAGTAGAACTTCCAGAGGCTGGGAGACAGACTGAAGAACACTCGGCTTCCTTGGCCTTTTCTGAAATCCTCCCTGTCTGAGGTGGGGGTGGGGATAATGTGAGAAAAGAGGAGATTGAGGTGTACAATAGGTGGTTAAAAGGGTGGTGTCAGTAACAGTGGTACCACTTTGTGGGGACTGGGGGCTTGTGGAACAGAGGCTTTTCAAAGATGATGGTCTTCACCATCAAGAGGGGACCAGTGCATTAGGACAGAGGTTTGATGTCTACACTGGCAGACAGTTAAACTAACTGTGGGAGGCTGGGGCTAGGGATTCAACAGTTAAGGTAGGTGAAATGGGGTGCCTAGACAGCACTCCCCCATGAATGGGGCAAATAGTATATGAAGCAGTAACAGAGTGGAATGACTTCAGGGGACTGGGAGTGTTGACCAAACAGACCAGCGAAAAAGGAAAACACAAGACACCTCAGATATCAAGGAATTGCATTCAAGTCATTCAAGAACCAAGAGGGATGGGAGTGTAAGATGGAGAGTGGTGTGCCTCAATGAAAGGAGCCTGGGTAATAAAATCAGTGAACTCCAGTCACTGATGGCAGACTCTGACATGGATCTAATGTCTGCTACAGAAATTTGGGCCAATAGGAACCATAACTGGGGCATACTATCCTAAATACATTATATAAGTGAGATAGAGAAATGACTAAAGGTGGGCAGCTGGCCATTTATGTCAGGGAAGGAATAGAAGCAACAGAGGATGAATCCATTGGAGGAAAAGGGAGGTAGAATCACTGTGAGTGCAGATCATAGAGTCATCTGGCTGGTATACAGGCCACCAGGGCAGGGAGAGGATAGAGATAAGGAGCTAGGAGCAGAAATAGAAAAGGGGAGGCAAAAGGGAGGTTGTAGCCATGGGAGAACTCAACCTGCCAGACATTGCCTGTGCCATCCCAGCAGCCAGAAGCACCAGAAGCCAGGTCCTGCTTGATACTTTGTAGGACTACATCCTGGTGCAGCAGGTCAGGGAACCCACTAAACAGTCAACCTTTCTTGATGTAATACTCACCAACTCAGAAAGAGTAGATGGAATCTGAGTTGGGAAACCACAGGGGTCCACTGACCACAATACTACATGGCTTGTGTTGGCCCTCGGCACTAGTAAACCCTCATCTAAGGCTGAGGTGCTAGACTTCAGAAGGGTCAATTTCAACCAAATGAGGAAACTAGTTCTGGGTAGGTTAGCTAGGGTAGGCAGTATTGGAGGAGTAGAAGAAAAGTGGGGTCATAAATGGTGCCATTTCACTTTTGGGACAATTAAACATGCAAGAACTGTTATCTAGGTAAACAAGCACAAGAGACCAACTGGGCCTCTGAAGAGGTCAGGGAGACAGTGAGGGACAAAAGAAGACCTTATAAGGTACAAATAAAAACAGAGGGATAATAAATGGGATGAGTATCAGAAAACTTGAGGAAGCCAAGAGGGCAATCAAGATCACAACAGTAGACATGGAACTGCATATTGCTTGGGGGGCGGGGAAAACATTTTTATTAGATATGTAAGGGAAAAAATAAAGATGGGTGGAGGGATTGTCAGGCTCAAGGAGGGACAGGGTTAAGAGGAAGATGGGCAGAAAGCAGCTTGCTGAATGACTACTGCTTTTATTCACTGTGGAGAACAGCGGTCCTTGCCAGAGAGCAGCGTAAGGCAGCTGATTAAGAGGTCCCTGAAATGAGGCAGCAGAAGTATACTAGTAGAAAGGGTAGAAAGGGTTAGCAGCCTGAAGGTAAACAAGGCTCCGCCACTGGATAGGATGCATCCAAGGGTATTAAGGGAACTGGCATCAACGTTAAGCGGAACCCTTGGCATGGCTATTCTATAACTCTTTGCAGCAAGAGGTAGTTCCCAAGGACTGGGGTGGACATTGTTCTGCTACAAATGTACAAGGGTACACTTTGACAAGCTACTGCCCAAGACTCAGTAAGTAAAGGTAATCGCTCACAGGCTTGAAGTGATATCAAAATAGTAGCACTTTATTAGGAATAGGCAATCATGGAAAAAGCAGACTTACAACACAGTGTGGACACAAGTAGGTGCCCTGGAGCTTTACTTACTAAGGCGCAAGGGGCAGGTGTAACAAGGCTTTCAGCAAGGTTAGCAGGATGCTAGGGTGCACTGGGAGAGGGTTTGGCAGTAGGAGTAGGAGGTACTGGTACCTCTGTATAGGTCACTGGTACGCCACACCTGGAGTACGTGGGCCCAGTTCTGGAGTCCCCACCTATAAAAAGGAGATAGACAGGTTAGAGACTGTATAATGCAGGAGACAAAGATGTTTCAGGGCCAGGAAGGCAGATCCTATGAATATCAGCTAAAGGTGCTGAACTTGTTCAATCAAAACCAGATGAGAGAGGGATATGATTGAGACCTTCAAGATCCTGAAAGGAAAGTAGTAGTAAAAGCAGTAAAACTTAATTTTTATACAGGAAAATGTCATATTAGGTCATAAGACTCAATTTACAAGACAGTCCTGTGATCTATAAGTTACCTATACATATCACATAGGTGCCAACTAAGCAAACAATAACGATATAGTCCTAATAAACAAGATGAACTGTGAGGAGCTATATACCAGAAACACAGAAGCCAGGACATCAAGTCATGAGAAGAGGTTAATGAAGATTTGAGAGGATGCGAGGGAGAATTATTTTAAAGAAAGAGCGATTGAGCCATGGAGTGGTCAGCTGGCAGAGGTGGTGGGTGCCTGAACCATAAACGGCTTCAAACTCATTCGGGATAGAGCTAAAGGTATAGTAGTTGCACAGCTGGACAAGGAGGCAGAAACATGGAGAACAAAAGGGGAATAGGGTATGTGTAGGCATCATAGAGACAATATGTCCTGGGGTAATATGGGGAGCTAAAAGGATTGTTGTCTTTTTTGCTGTCATTGTTCACGCTTTCTATGTTTGGCCCTCAGGCTAACTCAGAAGCAAAAATAAGCCCATGTATTCATGATTCCTGATCTGCCAGACCCCCACTGTAAGATGCCCCTATTGGCTCCACAATTTTAACTGAGCTGGTAGGCAGAAGCGGACTTAGCCCCTGCAACACTGGGTGCTGCTGGAGGCAGACATTTTAGGTCAACAGGAAAAGCCCCTAATAGGAGGTGCTACCTTTTACAAAGCTTATGCTGTGATCAACTCCAATACCTTGTCTAGCTTCTGCCCGACTGTTGTTGGAGCCACTAGAGTTGATTGTGGAACAACAGAAGGAATCTGTGGTGCCACTAAAGGCTGTGGCCAACCAAAGAGGTGAGATGAGAGGCTGGTAACCATTTGATGGTGAGGGAGCCTCAGGGAGGGCACAAGACCAGCAGAGGAGCAACTGAGGGAAAATGGGTGCCACTTGATCATCCAGCAGGTCATCTGGAACTGCTGGTGGAGCTCCAGGTGTTGGGTCTCTGTCCAGCTGGATCCCACAGGTGATGGCCCAGTCTCCTCTTTGCACCTGGGCCACTTAGGTGATAGCTCACTCCATGGACTGGCTCCCAAAATGTGCCCATCAAGAAGGCTTGCCATTGTGCTGGGTTCCCAGTTCTAATATCTGGCTTACCTGACTTAGTGGCAGCTGGCATCTGAGTCTTTGGCTTTCAGGGAGGTAGACACTTATTCGGTGGGGAAGTAGGTCTTACAAGCAGTGCCAATGGCCTGGCCCTTCCAAGATCTTCAAAGAAGTGTTCAACCATGCCTTGTCCTTCAACGCGAACAGGGTCTACAGCTGCTCCACTAAGGTTTTTGCTGCTTCCTTCTTTGCTGTAGTCTTCACCATTGGGAGTGTTGTGGATAACTGGAGCATGTAGGACACAAGGCACAACACACTGGCCCTACACATGCAAGTCACTACATAGTGCTACAACACCAAGTTGGTAGCATTATGTAGTGCAACTAACTTGGGATGGCACTGTGTCGACAATATTACTTCAGTAATTACTTACTACCTACAACTTCACTGCTCAGAGGAGGAGAAGGACCTGGGAGTAATGATCACTAGTAACCTGAAGCTTCCATGCAGTGCAAGAAAGCAGCAGTAAAGGCAAACACGATGCTGGGGATGCATATCTAGGAGGAGCAGTGTTAGAGACAGGAGGTTATACTGCCCCTTGTATAGGCCCCTGGTAAGGCCTCATTTAGAGTATGGGGTTCAGTACTGTGCCCACACCTCAAAAAGGACATTAACCTGCTGGAGAAGGTTCAGAGGAGGGCTACAAAGATGACAGTGGGTCAGCAGGGTAAGGCATATGAGGAGAGGTTGAGGGCACTGAACATGTACTCCTTGGAAGCCAGGCGAGAGAGAGGGGACATGACTGGGACCTTCAAGTACTTAAAAGGGATAAATAAGGTGGATAAGGAGAGTCTTGTTAAGCTGAGTGGCAACCATAACACTAGGGGCACAGTCATAAGCTGGAGGGTCAGAGGTTTATGAGGGAGGTCAGGAAGCACTTCTTCACAGAGAGGGTGTTGGACACTTGGAATGCACTGCCAGAAGAGGTGATCTTGTTGAAGACAGTGGGCAGCTTTAAGAGAGACTGGGATAGGCATGGGGAAGGTAAGGATCATGGGTAGGAAGGATAGGAGGTGTGGGAAGGAGGGCAGGGACAGTAGCTCAAGCTGTGTACCCTGCAGTATGAGCAGACTAGATAGACCAAATGGCCTTCTTCTGCTGGCTTCTTCATATGTTCATATTTATGTAAGGTCTTATGAGACACATTTGGCAGTGTTCTCCCTTTTTCTTTTTTTACGGCTGCTTCTCTTTACTGTAGTTCTTTCCTAATAAATTAGTTTATTAATTTTTTATTTTGCTATTTCCTTCATTTTTGTTCATTTACTTAAAAGTTTAATTTTTCAGGAAATAATTTTATGAAGTAGAGATTCAAACCATAGATCCATGTTTCAACAGCCTTGTGCCCTGGCCACCACTAGGCAATCCTGGCTACTTTGTGGCACCTCATACCAGGACAGAACCCACAAATGAACCTGCTCCTGTTTACCAAACAATCCTGTTCATGTCACCCTAGGAATATCTGCCCATGAAGCAGTGAGGTGACGAATGAACCTAGAGTACTTTCAATCTAAAACTGCCGTGTTACTGTTTTGCTATTATTATTTAATGAATGTTGACAGTATTTCAAAATGAGGAGTCTCATAACTTACTAGAGTCCAGTCCCGCAATATATTAAATAACATGCCACTTATATGGCCATGTTTACTAATCAATGGCTACCTGTTAGTACAGGAATACAAATTATAGGTAATCCTTGCCGGGCTTACCAGTGAGCCCCCAAACACGGCTTGGTTCCCTTGGGTTTTGCTTCCACCCCATTCTTTTTTTTTTCCTTGGTCCCATTTCCTGGCTTGCCCTGTGTCCTGTGGAGTCTCCTGCTGGCCCCCACATTGGTTTTCAGAGAGAGCAGGGCCAGAGGAGCTAGTTCATGGAGCTGCTAGCTTTGAAATGGCACTGCATGGTGCCAGCAGGCTCAGCGCATGCACACAAGCACATTTTGGTATGGCCATTTCAGCATTCTTTCAGTGTGTCTCTCTGGTAGTCCCAGTCCCATTGGGTAATGACAGAGGGACCAGAGAACTTTAGGAGACTGGAGAGGCAGCAGGAGAGTGGCAGGAGCAGATTTTGTGAGTGCCAATCACTCTAGAATATGGGAGTCACCTCATGAATATTAATAAGGCGGCATCCCTTTGCAGAGTCAGGTCCTGTCTAGCGCTGGGGAAAAATGAAGGGTAGCACTAGGACAGGCTGGGAAAGTGACTAAAGTAAATAAAGATATAGTATAAAAGAGAGATAGAGAGGCTGCCAATCCGTGGGGAAATAAATGTTCAAGATGTGTTCACACACTGTAGCCAGGAAATGAAGTAGGGCAACATGAGCTGCATAGGGAAAGGTGTGTGCTGCCTAGGGGCATTGAGAAATGGCAGCAGTGACTGAGCAAGGGATGAGTTAATTGGTTAATGTGTGCAGTCACTTAACAGGGCACAGGGTGGCTACAACTGTGTGGGTAAATAAAGAAAGGGGTTTGACTGCAGGGACACTTGAAATCTGGGACAATGTTAAAATGTATGGACACTGTTTACAACAGCCACCATGTTGGGCAGCCAGCCATGTGACACCAGCTAGCCAAACACCAAGCCAGAATTCTTGCCAGGTACTCTGGGACTGTTTGAAAGGACTTTTGGGAGAAAATACTGGGGAAAGTTTAGGGTGCCTTTTCTGCACTAATGATGCATCAAGGAGCCTCATGCATATTAATTTTGACTAAGGACAGTGGCTATAGCCAATGGGGAGTGAGAATAGGGCTACCAATAAAAGCAAGGACTGTTAGGTTTTGAATTAGTTCTGGGGAGCTCCTCCAGAGGGAGGGGGCTCCTGTCCCTGTAAAGAATGGGCTACGAGATGGGCCTGCCTGGGGTTGCCAGCAATTTGTCCCCAGGGTAGGGAGTGCCTGCCCCTTCAGGAAAAAGGAAGCAGAAGCAATGAAGGAGCAGCTTAGAAGAGAAAAAAGGAAAGCTGCAGGTAGCTGAATTTTCTTCATTGTTCTGGAGTTGCACCACAGCAGTGAGATGAAGAGAGAAGAGGTTGTGTCCTGAACCTGGGAAAAGAGTAGAGGTTGTGTCTTGATCCTGCAAAAGACAAAGGTTATGCTCTGAGCCTGGAAAAAGAATGACGGTTGTGTCCTGAGCCAGGTAAAAGGACAAAGGTTGCATCTAAGCCTGGAAAAGATGGAATACAGAGGATGAAGAACAAGAGAATATAAATGTGTTGAGAAAAGAAAAAAGGAAGAGTGAGCCTCTACAACTCGGAGAATTGTTAAGTACCTGCACGGTGAGAAAAAGGATTTTGAGTGTGCAGGTGATATGTGTGAGCCAAAGCGAGAATATGACTGTGTCCAGGTTAAGAGACTGTGAAAGCAGAAGGATGGACAGGTGCATTTCAGGGGTTTGAGTACCTGTTGTCTTCCCTGAGATACAGCAAGGAAAAGAGAGAAACTGATTGCTGTGGCTACACACCGAGGCAGAAAAGAGAAAGAAAGCGAAGCAGAAAAGAGTATGCTGCATTGTTTCTACTGACACCCAAGGCCATGTGAGGAACTTGCTGACCTCCATCAAGTGGGGTCTGCCGCTGTAGGGTTTCACGGTCTTGTACCCAGGTGCTAGGGTGTTTGATCGGAGGGAGCTGGGCCATGGGGCCACTCCTGGTCTGGGTCCTCTGTAGTTGTCAGGCCTTGCACACATGCTCTGCAACAGGCCTGTTATGGGCCAAAGGGAACAAGCTGCTGGATCTGCAAACAAGAGAAAGAGAGAGCAAGCTGCAGCCTCTGTACCTCTGTTCAAGCATCAGAGCCTGGTTCTGCCTATGTCACCACCAGTACTCAGGACTTCAGTGAACTGTGCTATCAAAGGACTGATTCTGCAGAACCATGAGCAAACTGCAGGAATTAGCCTGCACCTGGGGACTGTAAATATGTTGTGGGGCATGTGTGATTTTGTATTTTCTTGAAACTTGGCTTCCCAGCCAAATGCCCTTTGGGGTAACCCTTGCCTCAGTGTTTATGCACAGAGGTTCTTTGTCTTTTAAATAGTTTTTATTTTAATGGGTTCACCAATATATCCCAGGCACACTGCCTTAGGGTAGCTGGTCCATTCCACTGGGGTGTCAAACAGACGAGGCATACTGATGAGTCCTGGTAGGATGAAACACGTGTCTATGTCTTCTGTTAGCACCCTTGCAAACTGTGTGAGGCCTTTCGCACCATGCAATTCTGCTTAAAGTTGGACCAGCATAACATTCTGTGGTGATTTGCATGTGTAGCCTATGGTGCTTTGCATTGTGGGGGCATGTGTGATTTTGTATTTTCTTGAAACTTGGTTTCCCAGCCAAATGCCCTTTGGGTAATCCTTGCCTCAGTGTTTATGCACAGAGGTTCTTTGTCTTGTAAATATGTTTGCCCACTAGGGCAAGAGGTAGAGCTAAGGACTAGAGGGAAAAGATAAAGGGTTAGCTCTAACAAAAAGAAAGAAATGTAAAAAGTTACTTAATTCAAGTAAGAAACCAATGCTAGCTACCTGCTGCACCTCAGGCCTGCAACTTTAAATATGGGTACCCAGTAAAGGACTTTGGGGTTTAATGGACTGGGACCTGCAGGTCTGGGTTTGGGCACTTTGCAGCAGTTAGCTAGTTAGACAGATCAGATGGCTGCATTGATGGAAATATGTGTTTGAATCAAAGGAAAATCCTTATTGAACTCTATTCCACTTTCCCCATTCCTAAACCCTCCTCTGTAAATAAATCATGGAGTTATTGTTTTGCAGCAGAAAATGGATCCAGAGCCTGATTTTAGTGAGCCTGTCTATTGTCTGAGATGGAAAAGGTAAATGGTAACTGAATGGGGAGGTTCAACTTGGTGAGTGCATGCCTGGGGTAACTGTTGAGGAGATGGGTTGGTACTACATCCCAGGGGTTGTACTGTTGGTAATTAGACCAAATAATATGTACTCTGGGTGGAAGCACTGCCAATTTTATTTTACTTTTGGGAAAGGACCCGTGAGGTCAGCTATGGGAACCCTTGTCCCTTGCCTTTGGTCAGGCCTGCAAGGCAGGGACTGAGGCCCTCTCCAGGATGGTGCCAGAGAGGGGCTACAATAGTATGTAGACTTATATTTGCAATCAACTGACTACAGTTGCCTCCCTGTTGGAGAGGTCATCCAAAGGACAAGAAGACCTGTCAATGTGCCTTCTGCCTGTCTCTGGTCATTATTCTCATGGAACTGAGCTGCTGTGAAGATTTCAAAAAGGTGGAGCTAAATCTAGTATTCATTTGACAGTCACACTGTCCTGCAACAGCAGGCTTACAAATGCTGTAGGAACAGTTGTCGCCTAGAGAAATTTCTTGCCAGGTCAGTTATTAAGCTACTGTCCAACACAAAGTGCATCCTACAAAAGCCTTCATTATTGAAGTGGGGTCTCCTCAACAAAATTAACATAGCAAGTAAACAAAGGAGGGTAAAAGCACAAGTAACATCCTTTACACTCAGCTTATGTTAGCCTCATACACTGTCCTAGTTTAACTACTTCACTGCAGTTGAATCAGTTTATTTAGCTTGCAGTTTAAAGGGACGCTGTCAGCTTTTTCACCAGGTTTAGAGACCTTGTAATAATCATGCCTGTTAATAGAGCTGTATTCAGTAATGTCTCTGAGTGAGTTTGTAGCATATGTGCCTTATTAAATGTATTTTTTTTTACTGAAAGACTTTGGTCATCCTGATCGAAATTCCCAGTCTGTTCTTCCTGCGTGTCCACGCATACAGAATGGCACTTGCAGGATGTCAGACTCATGCATGAATGTGTAACAGCTCTTGTCTCACCTTGGCTGTTGCAGGGCACTCAGGGTCCACACTGCACACACACCTCTTAGGGGCTGGCCTGGCTTCGAAGTGGTGAGAAGAAATGGCATGGTGCCTCCACCTGGGATAATGGCAGGAATAGCTGTTAACAGATTGCAGGTAACCATCCCCAGGAAAATACATAAGTTGCTCCCTGAAACACCTCCCCACCCAACAACAAGCCCCACTTTTGCAATGATTCACAATACCAATTTATAACATGAACAATTAAAGTATTAGTTTTGGGGAGGGAAAGGAGGAATATAGCGCAACAACATTAACAACTAACTGAAACAATTTCACCCTGCACAATCCTCCTCCCACTTTAGGGTGCACCCAGCTTCCACTGGAAACTGTCCAAAATGTCTCTGAAGTCCCTTGGTGGGTACCACACCATGGTGTAGACGTCACTGGGATCTTTCGTTAGGGCCCAAATAACATGAAACTTCAGTGTATGTCTGGGCAGTTTCTGACAGAGTCCTGCCCAGAACCTAACCCCTTATTTTAACCTAGCTAGTTAACTAAATAATGACTCACCAAAGCCACAGGTTGGGATACTTACAGTTCAACAGTTCAAAGGGGAGTGGTAGCAAACTGGATTTGGCTGTACCATGGTGGTATAAGTTGCACCACAGCAGCAAGGAGCAGATGAATAGATGAACAATGCTGGTCTTCACCTGCCTGGCCTTGCTAACGCCGCCTCTGAGGCCTCTGAAGACAGTTTTCACCAGGCAGGCCTCTTGGCATCTTCCTCTGTTGGTCTTCTTCCTCTTCTTCTGGGTCTAGAGACAGGAGGCATAGTCCCCAGACGCCTCTGGTGCACATCCTTTCGAAATCACAATTAACAGATGGGCTTTGGCTCAGTCTCTAGCCCCAGGACTTAAACTTTGACTTCACTATGCTCAAATGGTAGCTGGGCTTTTACTCAGTCTCTAGCCTCAGCACTCAGAGTCACTCAGCTTTCAGCAATTAGCAGTCTCAAACTTACTCCACCAAGGGGGAACACAGTGGTTCAGTATTTGCTCAAGGTGACAGCACCTTTCCAGATTTTAGTAAGCAGCCTACTTACAGTATCTTCACTCATGCTGCAGCTCCGGACACTTTTCCCTATCTGCTCTGCAAAACTCCAAAATCCTCTTTCAGCAGCAGGCTCCAAAATGTCTCCCTTCCTCTATCAGCAGTGCTGACCTCTGGCACTCTGCTTATCTGAACCCAGCTGGGGCTAAGCAGGCTACTGATGTCTGGGTGCAGCAAAGGTACTAGGTAGCCAACAGCAGTCTCCCTGCTCTCCTCACTCCCTGAATCTCAATACAAATCCCATTGGGTGGGCTTGCAGCACTATGTATGCCTTTCCCAAGGTCCATGCTGATTGGCTGTTGCTTGCCCAGGCTTTTCTATACCCTTTCACCTTATCCCAACAGTCCATTTTTCTCTACAGTCCCAATGGGGCTGCCATTATTATTACTTTTCCATTCCCCAAGTAGTCCTTTAATATTTATTATTTATGCCAAAGCAGGGCTAAAACATTCCCCCTAAGCCGGGGGCTTATTGCCACTGATCCCCAGCACCTCTGCCTGCCTTGGAGACAGGAATAATATTAGATTTGCAACCGCTGCCAACTTCCCTTTGGAGCTGTAGCTCCATTAAATTTCCTGGTGGCCGCACATGTGCAGCGCGCAGCGCCACCATTTTTATTTACATTACAGTAGTCCGACTTCTGTTGTTACTGGGATCCCTTCCCACCCTCGTGAATGCATCCGGAGGTACTGTCAGACATTAATCAGACCTTGACCCCACTCCAAACATGGGCCGAGAAACTGAGAATACAAGGGTATCTAGTAATAAGGGTGAATCAGTATGGGCGAATCAATTTAAGCACCAACAAAAGAGCGGCTGTACAATTATAGTAACTGTACAAAATGAGGATCGTGGTGGTGGTGGTCAATGAGCATGGTGGAGTTGGTCATTTATAAGTAGGGGTGCGGGGCAAAGTCCCCTGCATAAAACAAGAAGCAGTGTGTGTGTGTGTGTGCCTGGTTTACATAGGTTACTTAGTTTATTAGGACAGGAGTAGGCTTTCCCCATCTTGATTGTCCCCACAGTAAGTGGGCAATTTACCTATGGTAAAAGAGAACTGAGCCATTTGTCTGGTGATGGGACACAGCTGCTGCTGTTGCAAGGTACACCAGGTGTGTGTGGTTGCTGTAAATAAAAGGGGTGCTGATGGCGATTGTTATAGTAGCATTGCAGGTGGAGACTCTGGAGGAGGTTCTGCTACATGATGAGAATGTCTGTTGAATTTCTCAATAGCCAAAAGGGAGGCATTGGTATGACATACCATTTACCTATATTGGCATGATAAGGAGGTGACAGCTAAAGTATATTGGTGTTGTGTGGCATACCACCATTATCACTGTCTTGCATGCCTGCATACAGTAGCTGACCATGTATTTGTGGTCATCAAATCCACATAATCATGTAGCTGATGCTGCCAGGTGCAAGCCAGAAGAGTGAAGACTGCTATGAGGGAGACAGCCGCATGAGCGTGGAGATGACAGTCCAGGTGGTGTTACAGTGTTCCTCGAGGCATCTGATGCCATGCCAGGGCACTTGCCAGGGTTCATTTGATGAAGAGGATGGTGCAGAGGATTAGGCAGACAGAGCGAGTATATCTGGTAATGTTGATGTCTGTGGAGCACCTGGTATTCTGCAGGAGTTTACTGTGACATTTTTGGAGAAAGGTTTCCGTTCTACGACAGCAGTCTGAGTGGGGAATGGTAAATCAATTTTGCCACTGAGAAGAACCTGTAGTTTTGTCACAGTGTGAAGAGTGGTTTATGGATCAGACTTTCAAAGCGTGTCCCTCAGTGTTTAATCAGCTCTGTACTGTACTGTGCATGGAATGAGGGCTGGTTGTGTAATACCGGAGGTGTGTGTGCTGATGACATCCTACAAGGCACAGAGCTATGAGAGAGTGTTTAAGTATCTGAAGTCCTGGTGTGCCACCGTGTGTCCTGGGAGTGTAATGATGGATTTTGAAAAGGCAACATGCAAGGCAGTTTTGACTCTATTTCATAACATGCAGGTGAGAGGCAATTTTTTTCATTTTGGAAAATCCCTATGGAGGAAGATGCAGCAGTGTTCAAGTGCATTCCAGGTATGTCGGGAAGCTGAATTTGCATTTCACATTTGTATGCTGCTGTCACTAGCATTTGTACCCATAGAGGATGTGATTTGTACTTGTGAGGAGATGAGGAATGGCCATTTTTGTCCGTTTTGATGAGGGTCCTGGAGTTGGTAATAGATTACTTTGAGAACACCTGGATTGGTTGTCCTCTTAGCCATTCAGGAAGTAGATGTCTAATGTTTGCGTTGTCATTTTGGAACTGCTATGAATGAACACATTTGGGACAATCCCATACCAATAATGCTGTGAGAGCTGGCATAGAGGATTTAATACTCCACTTGGGACTTGACACCTAGTATCTGGGGCTTTATCGAATGTTTAAAGGAGGAACAGCACCTGTCAGAAATAAGGTTGGAGCAGTTGTTATCCAGAGCAGAGTCGGCTAATGTGAAGAGGAGGTATATCACTGAAATGAGCGCTTGGTTATGGTGTTGTCTGAGTATGTCATACAGAGTTGGTACCAATATTGCCACGGCCTTGCATACAACTTCCAAGTTCATTTGTAATGTTAGTACATCTGTGTACCTTGTTTGCACCTGAGGATCTCTGTGGTCAGTTAATATTAGTGGCTGAGTCACCGATTTGTGCCTCGCTATTGTTTGGATGCGCTGTTACTGTATTGTGCTCACTGTTTTGGAATCGCCGCTTTGCATTTAGCTATTTTGCCTCACCTAAATCACATAGAACCAAATGCAGGTGGCTGCAGCCTTGATGTTCCATGGTCTGAATTCCACCAGGCCACTTACGGTACAGGCACTGGCAGGGAGTGGAGGACCACAGCTCAAACAGGTAAGCCCATTGGGGGCTTGCAAATGAGTTTACCGATTTTTGAGGCATGCAAAAGAAACATATTGTTGAATAACCCTAAGTGTTGTGTCTACTATATACATGTTTCTTAAAACTAGAGATATGCAAAGTTGGAAAACTTTCTTCATGGATTCATTTATGAATTTACCTCATTTTCTGAATTAATCCACTATGCAAAGTTGGAACTTCGTGGTAAAGTGATTTATCATGAAAATATGAAGTCACAACTTGCTGGTAGAGTTAGAAACAGAGGCAGAGTTTCTTAGATCTACAAAGTTGTTACTTCAGCATGTGCAGTACAGCACAGTGGGTTAAGGCTCTGAGCTGCAGATCTGGAGACTTGGGTTTGGATCCCACAGGTGCATACTGTGTGATCCTTGTGCTCCCAGGTCGCATCTGGAAACAAGCTTCGCTTAGTGTGATACTCCTGGTTAAACAATGTTCCCTTTACTTCACCAGCAAAGTTCATCACAAAGGCAAAGTTTTAACTGTACTATGGGGTTGGAGGTCGTAGGTTGCTCAACAATGTATATAGAGGTCATGTGTTGCTGAATAGCCTAGAGGACAGAGAGGAAGCTGTGTCTCAGTGCAGTGCAGTGTTGTTGTTTTTATCACATCTATTTTCTGTCCCTACTGTGGTATGATCAGCAGGCATCCAGACGCTGACGCAGCAGGCTCACTCTCATGATGGGGGTCCAGTACAGCCACCCCTGACCCAAGTGGGAGGCCCCCCATGCCTTCCCATGCCGGGCTGAGACCAGACCCCCCCACACAATTTCACAACAGACCTCCAGGTGGTATGAGCATGGCTATCAAGCTGCTCACTCGCACCCAGCCTTTTTCCTCCGCTAGATCCCTTTGGAGTGTGGACGGCAATGACGTCACAGAGGCACAATTTGCTGATGTCTGCCGCACTTACCCTTAGTGCACCAGCTCTGGTAGTGCCCCAGTTGTCACCATGGGCCATTACAGAGCAGTGGAATCCCTCAGCCCTCTCCAGGATAGGAAAGCAGTCCCTTGGATGCTCGATCCCATCCCTCCCTGCTGACCCCTGACTGACCTGAGCACACTTCCTAACCCGGTCTCCATCATGGCGCGGGTGGCATCCAGCACCTCAACCGTCCAGTGCCACCAGGCGGCACTCAGTGCAGTGTTGTGAAGGGAGAGTAGAGACAAGTGTTTGTGCTTGTGTCAGGGCAAGAAAAAGCTTTTAATTGCTGAAAAATTAGCTATCTGGATTCCAAATTGCTCCCAGCTTGTTGTGGATGGCCTTGTGCTCCAAGATTTGTGTTTTTGTTCATTTTATTTGTGATTATTTACTTTAAAGTAGTGGTTTCAGTTTTGGCAGTCTGTGAAGCAGTGGTATAGGGGAGGATATCAGCAAAGCAGCAAGGCAACCAGAAAGATCTGGAGCTTTTTTTGTAAGCAGGAGATTTCTGTTAGATTTTCTTTCCTCAGTCTTTCTTGTTAATTTGTTTTACTCTGTAAAGTTATTTCTCTTTTTTTATTTGAGCTTGTTGTGTTTAAGTAGCTCATTTTGTCACTGTTTCTGTAGTAGTTTCAGAGATTTTCTAGTTATATTTTCCTTAAAGTGACAGTGTTCTCTTTCTGAGTGTCATATCAAATGACTAATGATTCCTGTGACCACTGTCATTGTAATCCTTGTGCTGTCTAAAAAAATGTTTTGTCACTGTTACCTCTGTCATTGTAATTCCTGTGGTGTTTAAAAATTTTGTTCTGTTGTCACTGTTGTTACACCTGTCATTGTAGTTTATGTGCTGTGTGAAAAACAAAGGGGTTCTGTGACTGTTGGTATGGTACCTTGTCGTTGCAAGGATCCATGACATGACAGCAACAATTTATTTCAACGTGACACTACAGCAATGGATTTATGTTGATCGTAAGTTGTGGGTGGCATAAATCTGTCAGAAATAACATTTTGGGTTTTTCAGGGTGCTTCACCCCAAATCTCTATGCAGGGCTCTGCCCCCACACTCCCGTAGAATTAAGAATTATCAATGCCAGGTCAGACTTGAAAGGTAAGTTTTATGTCAAAATCAGGGACAGTTGAGAGGTATTGTCACAGAAATTAAATATCAGGTAAGTTCTAGCACCCTGACTTAGCAGACTCATACCATCTGAAAAGGGGATTGTACAGCAGATAGGTCCTTGGAGAACCGCACAAGCACAGAAAACCCTTTATCAGAAGCCATGGATAATGTGCTCATAGCGTAATATGGGGCTATACTGTGATTGATAAACTATGCGTTATTACAACAGTGAAATGACAGTATATTATGCTCAATAACCGATTAACCACCCATTCACGGTACAAACCCAGCAAAGACAGATATGTTTCAAATTTTTAGGAGTAACCAAATTACACTTACAAAGGTTTTGAACAGCTTGCCCAAGCACAGCAAACATAACAGTTTTTAGATTTTCATGCTTGTTTATATTTTCCTTCAACAAAATAAAACAGAAGGATTCCATGACCTAATGAAAACATTCCAGTCAAGCAGTTTTGGAGAAAATTGTGTCATACACTTGGAAAACTTGGCATGATCAAAGCTGTCAGCATGCTTCCAAGATGCGGCTTCACAATATTGAACATGATGGAATTGCTAAATTTATTATTACTGCTTTAGAGGAAAATGGGATGCAGTAAATGTTATTTTATGTATATAGTACATATAATTCTTAAGCAACAACTGTCTTTTCAGATAGTTCCCAGAATTAAGAATCTCTTATTACTGAGCAAAGCCTTTAATTCCCACCATAAACTATCTGAAACGAAATTTAATAGAATATCCCAGCAGGTGGCACCATACTACCAAGAGGAAGGAAAAGGCATCTGCATTTTCTCAGTGTCCTGCTAATAATTTTTCAGCACTCTGTGTACATCTGTATAAAGCACAATGAATACACTTTTTTTTTAATAAAAACACCACTATCTCCCTTGGAAAGATCAGGTCAGCTTGATTGCTTTCTGTAGCCCAGCCCCATAGTGTAGAGGACTAATTGTCCTCAGTTATTTATGTATCATTATTTACAGCCAAGGAACAGATCAGGCACAGCCACAGCTATAGGCACTGCTTAAAGAGCTTAGAACTGTCCAAAACTAATATTAGTTTTTAAAAGCAGTCATCTATTACCCTTAATATCTGAGGAATTTTTATTTTCCCTTTAATTACTTTGAAGATTGTTTTACCTGATGTTAGTAGGTGTAACATGGCACAGCACCTTGCCTGGCAACTGAGATATCTAGTAGGGGTGCGCTACAAAAAAGATGGGTGTGCCATAAAAACTTCTCGATGTAGACGAGGACTGTTGAGTATGTCTGCCCATTCATTATCTTCTATATAGTGCTTTGCATAAACATGCACAGTGCCAACAGCCAGAAAAAAGTTAGCTATAGTAGGGATCTGCAGCAGATATATGGTTGTATCTTTGCAGCAGATATATGGCTATATCTTTGCAGCAGATCCCTATTGTAGATTAGCCATGGTGTGGGTGATTGCAGTGGAAAATGGCACTACCATACCTTATTCTGGGAAATTCTGAATTTTGACTTGATCTTTTACTGGTGACTTTAAAAGCTGCACTGATAAGATGCCTCTTCCTTGCTCTTAATGGTTTGATGTATTTAATATGCACTAACTGTATGATGCCAACACATTTTCATACATTTGTATAATTTTTCTAGATGTTGGCACCATGGTATCATTCAAGGTATAGGTATTTAATGTGTTATGTCATGCCCAACAGCCTGCCCCTGATGAAGACCCATTTGGTTGAAGCACCAGGGCACTTGTCAATGCCACTAGTTGTATTTGTTAATCAATAATGACAGAACAGTCAGTCATTTCCTGGTTTTAATGACTGACTGGGGAAAGAGGGGTCCTAGGCACAGCCTTGGGCCAACCCGACCTAGCTTATTATTAATCAAAAGGAAATGACTGTATGTGAGGTAATTATTGCAATTATAAGTCTAACTGCACTTAGAAACAGTAAAAGACATCTTTTGTTCAAAAGTTTACAAACATGCATGCTGCTCTTATCTGTGCTGGGCATTTCTAAGGGATTAATGCCGGTACAGCAGCCAATCAGAGTGCACATTTGTCACATGAATTTCTTGATTTCTTTATTTATTTTGGTTTTGATTACAACCTTTGAGCTGCAAAGCTCCTTTACAAAGGTTCCAAGTCAAAAGGCAATACACTTACAAAGTACAAAGCCAAGAATCAATACACATTATAAGGTATAAAGGGTAAATAAAAATGTTACAGATACCAGGAAGTACAGGTACACAGTCCAGTACAATAAATGCAAGATTTTGGCAAAAGCTCATAGCAATTCCATTACTAGGTGGACGCCAAAGAGTGTTGTAAGTGCAAGGACAGGTGGCTGTAGTTGCCCAGGTGGGCATAGTCCAGAAGGAGGAGCAGAGAGGTGAGGGCAGAGGTAGCAGAAAAGAGGGTGTGAGGGATGGGAAAAGCAGACTGGGGCAGGTGCAACCCACGCTGCATATTGTTTAAGATAGAGAGGAGAGGGAAGGTGGTAGGAGGGAACAGGGAGACAGATAGGGGATCAATGGGAAGCTGAAGTTAAAGCAGCCCCTGTAGGCATTGTCAAAATGGAGGGTGGAGGGAGAAGATTAGTGGAAATGAGGGGGGCAAACCAAAGGAGACAGAAGCGCAACAGTCTAAGGTGTGCATTCACAGTGATTGGTCCCAGCTAGAAGGAGGCAAAGGCCTCTTTTAAAGGGACCAGTTTTATCACATTCAGTGAGTGGGGCCAGAGTGTGTTTATCCACTGTGGACCACGATACATGAGGTCATGCTGGGCGAATGAGGTGTGTTTAAAGGAGATTTTGAGGGCTCCTTTGGACATACTTCTTGTTTTCTGAGAAGTTAAAGAACATTGGAAAGGGCTGCAGCTGAGATAGGGGATAAATCGAGCATTACCTTCTTCCCAGTTAGGCAGGCCTAGCATTTGCTCCGGAGATGCAGCAAGAGCCAACCCATTTTGGAGTAAAGACTGCAGGAATGGGTCAGTACATGTACCTTAAGACTAGCCTGTAGGCCTTGTTTAGTAGCACTTTAATTCTTTTCAGAGCAGTTTCAGTAATAGTGCCATAGATAATGAGCCCATAATCAATGGTAGACAGTGTTGAACTCTGAGTGACAAGGTTAAGGTCGTTTGAGACACAGCTTGCCTATCACGATAAAGTATACCAAGCTTGGTGCTAGCTGATTTGACTACATAATCTATGTGTGATGCGTACGCTAGAGTGTTGTCCAGGAAAATGCCTAAATATTTGTTTTCTTTTGTTGAATTTTGTTGACCCGTAAACTGACTGGGCCTAGAAAGTCCCTTTTCAGGGGCTACTGGGGTGGGGATACAGATGGTAAGCAACTGAAATTGAACCAAATTAAGCTGTTGGTGGTATTTTTAGTGTATGAGGGAAATGTGGCCAGGACACTGGGGAAATTTCCCAACTCTGCTTCCCGTGAGCAGGGGACCCTTTGCCGGTGACTCCAAGATGGCTGCTGTTCCAGATCCTGGGGAGCTGCCAGGACTAGTGAAGAATGGATGGATGGGGCTGCAGGCCCAGAAGAATTTACAAAGGCATTGTGAGTTTTCACGAGAATGGAACCGCTTAAGGGAATGGCTGGAATGCACCAGGCGGTGGCCAGCAGAACGTCCACAGCAGTGGTCCCATCACAGAAAGTCCGGAGAATCAGCTGAGTCTTGAGCAGAAACAGCAGTGTTTAGCTGCTGAGTTGCTCCATGTAATGAGCAATTGATGTCTGGCGACTCACGCAAGCAGTGGATCGGAAGCGGAAGCGCTTAAACATATCTCCGGCACAGAAGTCTCAGAGGGAGTCGCTAAGCTGCTAACAGCGGAGGATGCTTCCAAAAAAACCCTGAGCCATTTTCTTCATCACCACAGCGGGACTGGAGTATGGGAGAAGTGGATTCTTGGTCTCTCGATAAGGCCCTGCTTGCAGCAGGTTGGATTCATCTTTATGATGGGCACTGGAAGCCCAATACTGGAACTGCCTCTCAAATACAGGAGCAGATAAGTGCTGATTCTGATTCTTGTGCTGTTAATTTCCTGAATCTACTTCCAGTCTGACCTTATTTCTGCTTGTCACTTAGATATTGAAGGCCAGGCCCTGAGGAAACCCCAGTTGTACCTATTGTTTCTGATCCTACTCTTGCCTTCCATCCTGGGGATCCTGTTAAACCTCCTATGCTAGTCATTTCCACAAACCAGTAGAGCTAGCAAACAAAGAAATGTGATTCGTCTACGTTATGTAGGCCCTGTGAAAACCCCTGACAGATTTTTTGTGGGCAAAGTCCTACTGAAACGAAGAATGGGGTTCTCCCTCGGAGGTCTACACTTCATACATGTACAGGGGAGTTTACCTTTAATATCAGCTTCTGCACTCCTGCATTGCTGGAAACATTTTGGTGTAGATACATGAGTCTGAAAACCAATCCTCTGTGGTCGGACTTTATAGTTTCTCCCTTATAAACAACCTTTTCGGTAATTACTATTTTATTTAGAAATGAGGGGTTAATATAGTGGACATTGTGCACTGGTTGGGAAAGAGATGCGATGTCCTGGGTAATCCCATGCCCATTCTAGATACTGAAGGGTTTTGAATGGAGTGTGGAAATTACGTATAAAGTTGCACCATAATGAGCAGGACTTGATACATTTGCCTAATTGCTTCTTCATTGGGCAGGTAAAGGTTTTCTATTTTACCCTGGACAGCCACAGGTATGTTTTAAATGTGCTCATCTAGACATATTAGCACCTCTTGTGACATTCTGAAGTGCTCTTATTGTGGGATATGGATCATCCTAGTGCCCACTGCTTTAAAACAACCTAAGTGCAACTTTTGTGATGAACTAGGTCATATCTTTGAAGATTGCCCTCTGCTTCATGAAATACAGAGGACGCTGATTTTGGAGTCCAGGATCATTATATCCGCTCTGGCGGAAAGCAAGGCCCAGGCCCCGAGGTGACCCGATATCCTCCACTTCAGGGGTACCTGCTAGTGGGAACAGTCCCGTATCAGGCCCCTTGACTGAGGAGGAAGGCCAGAAACCCCAATTACCTGATTACTGGCCCCTTACAATGAGGGTAATCCTACTGATCTTCCTACTATCCTGCCTTTCAAAACCCTCCCCGAATCCACTGCCAGTGGTTCAGGCTTTGTTTTGGTACAGGGTAAGAAAGGGAAATCGGCTAAACTGAAAGGCAAACAGAGGAAACCTGAACTGATGAGCCCTGTGGAAGATACTAATAAATTCACTGTGTTGTCTGACGTTTCTCAGGACCTAGACCCTGTGACGTTATCTGTTGCAGGAGTAATGGTGGCAGACTCTCAGGGTGATTGCCTGGATCCTGCTGATCGCTCGACTCAGGGCCCAAAAGTGGAAGAGTAACAAGAGCCTCGAGCAAAGTAAAATGAAGAGCCCTGCCTGTTTAAATCTATGGATCCCTTTTCCTTTCGAGTGGCTTCATTGAATGTTAACAGCATTCAATCTCTGAATAAAAGATGAAGTACTTTTCTCTTACTTTTGCATGCTAACCTGGATTGTATTTTTTTCAGGATGTCCGGTTACACTCAGCAGCTGAGAGGTCTGCAGCTTCGGATGCATGGCTTTGGGAGATAGTATTTGGTCCCAGGGGAGGATCAGTGTTCAGGGATTGGGATATTTTTTTTTGTTTTAAGGTTAAGTTACGCATCATTTAGAGGTGCAGCCAGGCAGATCTTTGATACTGGATATACTATGGGCACACCAATTGATTAGACTTTATAAATATTTATGCACCTCAAACAAAGTATGAGAGAGTACTGCTCATTCGCTCTCTTTCTCCTTATTGCAGAAATCCATTTGATAGTTTTAGGAGGGACTTTAATGTTAATTTGGCCCAGTGTTCTACTCCTGTCCCAAATAAAAATATACTGTGATGCTCAGTGCCTGACTCACCTGATTAACGATTCGGCTTGATAGATGCCTTTGCTTCTCTCCCAATAACAGAGCGTAGCACATATTTTTGTGGTCCACGGGCCTCTATAATTGATTATTTTTTGTATCTGGTTTTATAAAAGTTGAAATGGCTCTCCTTCAAAATGTAGCTACTTATGATCATAAGCTATTAACATTAGTCCTTAGGGATGTCCCTGAGGTAAGAAGGGGCCAGGACCTGAAATTGAATTCTTCATTATTGTCTATTCCAGTAGTATGTAGGATTTTTAGCAGTATTGCAAGCAAGAAAATCTGTATTTTTTATAGATGATCATACTACTTGGTGGGAAGACACAAAGTGGAGATATGTTCCTATTTTTGTACAATAGGGCTTTTTAATGGGAAATTGAAATATGATGAAATAACCTCTTTGAGGGAAAATATTGCCTCCTGGATGTCTTTCCGCTTCTAATTTAGGACTGGAGGACTTGCAGAAGATTAAATATCTAAAAACTTTACTGGCAAAGAAACAGCTTAAAGTCCTTAAATCTTTAGAATATCAGCTGAAGTATGGCACTAATGGTAAGAGGAAAGACACACTGTCATTTCACTCTATGCAACTTTTTCGTGATTGCCATAATATGGAGTATTTATGCATATAAAAGCAGATATTTTACATGAAATTACTACTCATTTCTCTCAGGTTTTTGATAGCCAGAATTTATCGGTAGGGAAAATGAGACAGTGGTTGGGTGAACTTAATTTACTCCAGCTACCTAAGGACGTTGGGAATTTTGACTGAACCTATCTTACAAATTGAACTAAAAAATGTAATTTGGTCACTTAAACCAGGTATTACACCTGGATCTGATGGCCTCCACATGAAATTTATAAAAGTATTTGGTATGTTTTAGGACCTGAGTTTTGTATGTGTTTAAATGATGGCTTATTCCGACAGCAACTCCTAAGAGTATGTTGGAAGGCCTTTTTGTTTTGATTTTAAGGAGGAATCAGGGAGATATAAGACAATGCAGGCCGATTTCACTCTGAATACTGATGATAAAATTCTTAGAAAGTTCTTAGTAATAGATTGTCTAGTGTCATAGATCTGGTAGTGCATCTGTCCCAATATAGTAGCATCCCAGGAAAACGGATTCAAGATGCTTTAAATTTGATTCGGGAAATTCTACATAAAGGAGACAACCAGGAATTATTTGGTCATTTGGTATGTTTAGATCAATCTCAAGCCTTTGATCGGGTTGAATATAACTATTTGTGGGAAACATTACGGTCTTTGGATTTCCATCTCCTTTATCAGGTGGTTACAGATTTGTTATACAGGAATAAGTTTTATTCCTAGTGTTAATGGTTGGGTAGGTAATGCAGTTTCTGTTCACAGTGGGGGTGAGGACGGAAGCAATAACTGGACTTTCAGTGGGATCAGAGGATAAGAAGGTGGTTGCTTTGGCATTTGTGGATGATCTGGAACTTTTTGGCAGACAAATCTTCTGCAGTAGCCGCTGTGACCTCTTATGTGACTTTACTAATCTTTCTGGATCTAGAATCAATACACAGAAGAGTGGGATCCTGCCTTTAGGGTATGATAACAGTGATGTCTCCCTCGCTTGGGGAATTCCATAGATATGACCTATAGAAAAATATTGGTGTTTATTTTGGTGGGGATGATCTCAGCGGTATAATTTGGAACAACTTTTGATATCAGCTGCAGGAAAAGTAGCCCCATGGAATAAATGGCAGATGACTAAAGGAAAGTGTATCTTTTAATTAAAACTTTTTATTGTCCCATTTTGTATTTAGCTGCTGTTTTTCCCACCGTTAAATATGGAGGCCTCAGTTTATAGTGTTTTTTTCAATGTTTATGGGGTAGTAGGTTGAATTCTGTCAAGAGAGGGTGACTTATTTACCTATAAAGGAGGGGGGCTTGGGTATGTTAAACCTGGTAGTTTTTTTTATGTAACTTTTATTTTTTTTATTTTGTTCCGCTACTGACAAATGTTGCAAAGGACTGATCCCGTGGGTAGAGGATGGATTGGACCCTTTTGATGATTTGATCCGCTATTCCTCTCCTCAACAGACATGGGTGGCTCACTTCCCAGGACACTTCTTGAGGTAATAAGTAAAATAAAAGCATGGAAACTTCAGAAAATTCTCTTTGTATACTTTCAAAAAGCCATGTATAACTGGATAATGGGAAACTTTTATTATGTCTCCCCTGGTATGTCACTTTACCGCTACCCAGCACTCTCTGATCAACTCCTTTTATCCAGCAAAAGACATCCATATTTTATGAGAGACTTTATTTGCTTATGTACCCACCAAAAGTGGGGTTCGGGGCAATTTAAAGTATAAAGGCATTAATGAATGTACATGTCCTAGAGGAATATTTGCATGGAATCCATAGAGACTTTTGTCATTTTCTATTCGAGTGCCCATTTGCTGTGACATTTTGGGAAGTATTTCACAGGACATGGCCTTTAAACCCCTTTCAGGATCAACCTTCATGGATTTGGCTCGATGGGGTGCTCCTGGAGCATGGGCCAAATCTGATGATATTACTATCCGACTATTAATGAGTTTTATTAGTTATCAGCTATGGTTAGCTAGGTGTGGTTGGTCTCTGTGGCAGCAAGTCTTGACAGGAGAACAAGTAGTTTTGTTATTACAGAAGGCAATATTGAATTGGCAGGTTATGGAGCAGCATAAAGTTTTACCTGATTTGTATAAATTATGGGGGAAGAATATGTCCTGGCTAGATACAGGGTGAGGTTTCTTTGTTAGGTTGTTTTCTGCATGCTTGAGAGAATCATAGGTCTTTTATTTGATTTCTCATGATTTTGTATGATATAATACATTCTTGTTGATTTTGTATTTTATTTTTTCCATAAAATATTCCCCTACTCTTTTAGTGGGATGGGAGGACCTTTTATGTATTAGGATATGCTTTAGGTTATTATTACATTATTTTCAGACATTATATGGCTTTATTGCTTATTTGATTTCTTTACAATTTGTATTTTCCTTGTGTGAGTTCACACTGCTTTGTATATTTTTCTGATTTTTTTGAAGTTTGTAATAAAATTTCCTACTCTTTTAGTAGGGTGGAGGGTGGGGATCTTTTCAGTATTAGGATGTATTTGAGTTTTACAGCTTTCTATGGAAGTACTTTAATAATCGCATGACTGAAATACTTATTTGATTTTGATTATGATTTGTATATTCTTTGTGTGAATTACCATTTTGTGTATTTATTTGATTTTTGAAGTTTCTAATAAAAATCCCCTACTCTTTTAGTGGGGATGGGATTGGGGTTATGTATTTTTGTTTGTTCTTCATGTATGCTGTATTACTTATTTCTGTTTTTGATTTCTTTCATTATGATTTTGTATGAAGTTATATGATTTTGAATATTTTGTTTTAAGTTTTCAATAAAATATTCCCTACTTTTTCGATAAATGCCATGATCTTTAACATCCACCTGAACTTCCACCAATCCAGGCAGATGGGACCTCGGTTTAATGTCTCATCCGAAAGACGGCACCTCGAAGTGCAGCACCCTCATGCTGCACTACAGTGTCAGTACTGGGATATTAACCAAGTGCCAGATGCGGAACTGAACCCACAGCCCTCTGATCTCCTGGCCTCAGAGGCAAGTGTGCTACCTACTGAGCCACTGACACTGATATTTGAATAAAGTTACTTTTCTTGGGAGTCTCCTTTCTAACGTAGGATGGATATAGGACTGGATTTTTCTAGTTATGGGTCATAGTGAAATACATTACCTTTTCTTTGTAGTTTAGAAGTAGTCTGTGGGTTGAGAACCAGTTGTCCAAGTCACTTGAAACTGTTCTGCTGAGCAGATGTGATTTCAGAGTGAGGATTACCTGGAACAAAGATCATGGCATCATTGGTGTAAAGCAATATTTTGGCTGGGCAAGTGGATGGGAGGGAGTTAATAAATAGGCTGCATAGCAATGGGCCAAGAATAGATCCTTGGGGACCACTAAGGATACGATCCTGGGTTCAGACATGACTGCATTTATTTTACCCTCTGAGGCCTGATGGACAGGCAGCTACAGAACCAGGAGACAGTGTCTTGTTACAGGCCTAGGGTCAGGAGGTTGTTGAGTAGTATCTGGTGCTTCACGATGTCAAATGCCTTGGTGAGGTCAATGAATATTGAACCCACCAACTTACCAGTGTCTATGGCATCATATTACTGGTGGGAGGTGAAGGCTATGAGAGCAGTTACAGTGCTATGGTTTTGCCGAAAGCATGCTGTCGGGGACAGAGGAAATTATATTTGCTAAGGTGCTCTGTGAGCTGATCTGAAACTATCCTTTCCAGGGCTTTGGAGAGGGTGAAAGTATAGAAATAGGCCGATAGTTGCCTAGGTAGGTTTTGTCCCCATTTTAAACACTGGGGTAACAAAGGCTGTTATCCATTTCACAGGTAATACCCAGTTCTTAAGGAAATGTTAAATAGCTTAGTGAGAGGGAGTGCTAGTTCATCAAGGGTAAGGGCTAAGATCTTCATATCTATCATATCACTTGCCATTCTAGTTTTGCTGATGACCCTTCTAACGCATTTAATGGTTTGGTTTCTTGATACTTGTTTGAAATAGAAACGGGTTGGCCCGGTATTGTTTAATGTGCATTTCGTGTGGCTGATCATATAGTCAGATAGGGTTTTAAAAGTAATCGGGGTAGAATCGAGCTTAAGTTGATAAATGTGTGGGTAAGGCATTTGCAACTCCGTTGGTTCTTGTAAGGTGCCAGATGTAGTGACTATGAGGCCTAGTGGGGCCTGAGTCAATGCCTGTCAAGAATTTAATGGTGTTCCAAAATTCTTCCCATTACCCCAGCTTTTTCCATCTGCTCTTTTCTTATCATTCTAGTACATCTGTTTCTTGTTGCTTTGTATGTCATAAAATCTGATTGTTTTCCTGTTCACCCTGGCTTTATGCCAGAGGTTATCTCGATGTTTATCTGCTCCTTAAGGAAGCCCATGAGCCAGGGGTTAACAGCACCTTTGATTTTAGATTTTTGAATGGGGCAAATAGGTTGCATGCATTGTTGAAAGTTGTAATGAAATTGTCAAGGGCCTTATTACCATCATCTAATAATTAATTAGACTAATAATTGATTAGACTTATAATTTACTTTATGGGAGGTTTGAACTGCTTCATTTCTAGTGCACATCTTTCTGTTCCTCATTTTTATGGCTGTGGGTGAAGCCTACAGCCATTTTACATTCTCTTGCTTAAAATGGCCAATTGTGGCACTTTGTGTTGGACGCTTGGAAGTATCCTTCTGAAAATCCAACAGAGACTGTAACTGTCCGCCACATTCAGCCACTAGAATAGTAATAGCTGCACTATTTTGGCTGTTACTTTCACATTCCACGCAGTTCCAGTGGTGCTGCCATTACAAACTTTAAAGCAGCAGTGCAAAGAGCCAGTTCATTGACATTGTGTGTTCACAGTAAGTTGTCAAATGGCTGAGGAAGTGGTTTTACCTGGTAATATTTGCTCCTCCAGTAGCTCAGACTCTACAGTCAGCACCAGTGTCTGATGAATGATCTGAATAAATGGTTTTAAACTTTAGTTGACTTGTGTGTGTCGCTTTGTTATGTGTTTTTCCTGTCATTTATTTGATTCCCATTCACTCTAATCATCAGCAGTAAGGTGTATTCCCCATGTGTTTAATTGTTATCGAGCCTGTCATGTTCAGCTGCTTGGCACAGCTGTTAGGTTACATGACATTTTTTTTAGTAGATTGTGCACCTCCTCCATCCTCCCATGTTCGATTTTTGTTAGTGGGATGTCAGTAAAATAGAAGTAGCAGTCAGTGTGCACTGTAAGTAATATAGGGAGCTTGATTGACTCTTGGTCATGTAGTATTTATCGAGACCTTCCGGTGATCACACATATTTTATTCTTGTAGTTCACTTGGATAGCACATTACATTGGTTTGTGGTGGTGGTGGAGGATGGTTATGTTGTGGGGGAACATTTCTATCAGTTATGGATACTATATGTGTGTACCCTTTGCAAAGATAATTTACGGTTCATGGTGTCTGTTCTGTTAGATCTGGAAGGTAGATTTGAGTGAGGGTTGCCAGTGGTCCTGTATTGCTAGTCCCCTCTAGTGATAATAGCATCTTAAATTTGGTAGCTTAGTTCTACATCTCTGAAGATATAAACTTTAACTTTTACCTTAGGTGTGGCACTTGATGATGAGAAGATACCAGGACCGCAATGAAAAGTGATCCTTTCCATAACAGTTTGGCTGTCCAGATTGGTATAGTAGTGAAAAGAGAATAGAACAGTTACAGTATATACGACAATGGCTGGGCATGTAAGGGAGCATTTGCAGGGGTCTGCTTAAATCTGTTTTCAATAAGTAATTCAGTCTGGACCATTTGTGTCACTGTTGGATTGATGCCTTGTAGTTATGACTGGTTCCACACCATTTTGTTGAACTGCAAACTGCCGCTTAAAATGTTGTCGATTTTGATGCACTTCAAACAGTGACTCAGAAAGGACACAGCCTCAACCCCCACACCACCACCATCGGTAGAAGCTGTGATCAATCTTACAAGTAATTATAAAACCTCTAAATTTTAATAGAACATACTCTGCCTCCCCTATAGACAAAGACACATAGCAGAAAATCATGGGACAGACATTCTGCTGGCAGAAAATCATGGATCAGTCCGATTTGGAGACATACAGTAATTGTATTCTTTGGAATAAAAGACAAAAACAAAATAAAAGGGCAGCTTGGGGCTTGGAATTTTAAATATTAGGGATTGGTAGTTTGATACATAGGTGAAGTGGGCATTAATGTTAGATGGGTAAACAAGGGGCGGTTGGGGAAGTGGGTTACGGAGACCACAACAGTGCCTAGAACTAACAATAATGATCATTGTATGTAATCACCTGTTGGTACATTATATTTCTCCTTATTTACAGTTCATGTGTAATTTTAAAACAACCCTTGATGATGATGTTGGCATGCATCTGCATCAATCAGATGCCAGTTAAAATGGTACTCAAAAATTTAATAATGCATCAATTTAAAAACATAAAACAAAACAGAACCTGTAGAAAAATGACCTGGACACCCATTGATGCATGGTCAGGCTAGAATTGTGAATCGGCACTGAGATTATGGAAGCTTTGACTATATTGCAGGTCTTAATTCTAACTTTAACTTCTGCTGTACTTTGGTCTAATTCAGCAGTGGCAACAGAAAAATATAATTTTTCACTAGATTGCAAACAAACAAAATGAAATCTGTAGTTAGTTCAGTTGGAAAAGGATTTCTTGCTTTGCATTTTCTTGTAAAATCTGCTCAATTGCCTCAAATTCAGAACATGCCTTAGACACCATTCAGGCAGACACAACTCAATGAGGTAACCAGCCCAGCAATAATAGGCCTGCTGTATCTTTCCATCACACTACATACTAGTATACTGAAAATGAAAAACGGATTGGGTGCCCAATCACAATAAACAGATGTGGTAAAATGTGGACTTCTAATTTGTGGAGATTGACATTAAAAAGTCAGAATTATACACTCTGTTATTGGAAATATTGAACATAAATAAACAAAGTAAAGAATGACTGGTAAAATGTTGCTGAAGTACATATTGCTATGTCATGTACTCGGTACTGAACTTTTCTTATTTAATTATTTTATTAATATTTTATTTGTGTTGTTTGCAACACTTAATGATAGTAGAGCGTTACAACAAAATTAGAGAACACTCGCCTGTCATTCGATGCTTTTGTTGCCATTAATTATAATGAACATTGCTGAACTCCTGTCAGCTGATGATTATTTGTACCTAGCTTCTATATTTTCTTTGGTGCAAAATGAAGTTAAAGTGATGTGTAATGGCAGGTGCTGATTTTATATTAGTATGTGTTCTCTTCTCAGAAATGTGCTTGGTGTTGGATGGATTCTGCTCAATGCTGTTCACAGTTTCCTGGCTCCTGTGGTGTTTGTTTTGTGGATTGGATACATGGCATATTCTTCATGCTGCGCCATTTTAATATAGCTGAAGGTGAGATGATATTGCCTAATGTAGTAAAAGAAATCATCTCACTCCTGCTCAGTCTTTTGAAGTCCTGTCGGATTTACTGGCCACAGGTCTTACAAGCAGATACTGTACATTTTGAAATTTTAAATACTAAGCCTGTCAAATTTTCTAATTAGATTTTTTTCTTTTAAAATGACAAGATGCATAGAAACATAGACTTTGATGGCAGATAAGGACTGCTTGGCCCACCTACTCTGCCCATTTCCTACCTACAGGATAAGCTGCAGATCCTAGTTAACCAACAGCCTATTTCTAGGTCTTGTAGAGGGTATAATACATTTTGAGTCTACCGAGTGTATAATATAGAGACTAATAAATATGTGTGTGTCTTTAAATAGAAATTTACATACACCGATGTGTTGGATTCTTCATGATCATCCTAAGTGGAGCTACAGTAGATGGGTTTATATTAGGAATGATGCATGAGCAGTTGTGCATTACATAGAGAATAATATATGGGGTGGTGTGTTTAACGAGATTTTACACACCCGAGTTGTGGATGCTACATAAACCCCGGTTGAAGCCCGAGGTTTATAAAAGCATCCCACTAACGAGGTGTGTGTAAAATCAGTTTTACACACATTATCCATATTTTTATTTTTATAATAGCTGAGTGCGCTTTATGCGGAGCAATTATAAAAATAAAATAAGCTAACAGATTAGTGTTCGGGACGCCGTGGACCACTTTGGATTCTGCTAGGTCTGTGGTCTTCCTAGTTATACTGCTGCACTTATTGGAAGAAAAGGAAGAGGATATTTTGATTAAAAATGTGTAGAAACATTGATTTTGTTTTAATATTAACTTACGCCGAGCCGGGCGGTTGCAGCATCCTTCCGGGTTCAAGAGGCAGGGCAATGTATGGACCGGGCTGTGATCTCATGCTGACGGAGAAACACGGTGCAAGTTTTTCTTTATTTTGCTTCTATTTTCAAGTGGCTTAGTTAAGACAAAGAGTTCTTTTTAAATGAAAAAGAAAATTGCCACCGAATATGAGGGACCATGAAGTGTTGATGCGCCAGCATTGTTTTCATTGAATGTCAGAGAACAGCGACTGAGGGATGGCTGTTTCAAGGGAAACCTGGTGTTTGTTTACTGTTATAATTAGCCGAGCTGGTTATAATTATAACGGCAAATTATAACCAGGTTTCTATGGGAAAAGCGCTAGCTAGTAATTATAAGATTATTTCACACTCTCCTGTTGTGTAATAATTCATTAAAAAGAGAAGGTTGCTTGTGGTGGGGTGGGAGGGTTTATGACATCATCATCATAAGCTGAGGGGTGCTGCAAAACCTTATAACACACCCTTGCCCATGCATTAATTTTTTTATAATAACTGGTGCAGTGCTTCAGACAGTAAATATATAACTTGTATTTTTGCACACGATTACCCAATTTGTATCATAAATTAGGGTCAGCATCTTTGCAAGTACAAATGCTACGAATGTGACAGTGGGCTGACAGCTGGCCACTTTATTATTATGTCACTTGACATTTGGGCACCTGTGAGTCTAAATACAATAGCCATGCAGTCGTACCATTCATATACTAAGGCTGGAGGTGCATAGTAGACTGCTTTCAAAGGGTTTCTGAAGTTTAGAAGAGGAGATGAGCTATGATTATAGAAGTTTGGAATTATTATTATTTCCAGTTTCAGTTCACATGACAACACTGTTAACCACTATCCTTGTTTCATAGTGCCATGGCAAGACGACTATTTTTGTGGTTGTAGTTCTACTACTGAGTAGCCACTTAGATTAAATCAGTACTTTGATACACTTATAACTTGTCTAACTTTGAACTAAAGAACTAAAAAAAAGCTGTCAGTCTACAGCTTTACATACCCCGGCTCAGTGACAGAAATGGCCAGCTGCAGTGTTCAATTCAGCAGTACACTGCCACACACACTCCATGCTGCACTTCCCATTTTCCTTTTTCTCACTTACCAAATGGGCCAGTTTACTTTAAAACTTTACTTTTTCACCAGCATTTGTGTATTTGACATCCTACTGCCATATTAAAGACTGTACTGTGCCTACATGCATCTGACGTAGAGCTGAGCAGTCAGAAACAAAGCAACTTTGCTCCAGGCTCTACTCCCACTTAGTTTCAATTCAAGCCAGTGGATGATTGCTATTTTTTTAATCAAATAAACCAATACCCTTAGAGGCTACAACAACATAGTTGGGTGAGAGGGGAGGACAGAGAGAGAGAGAGAGACAGACAGAAAATGGCATTAAGAAAGACCCACAGGCATTCAGTGGTGCCACTCTTGTAAAACAATGATTAGAGGCACTCCTGTGTCATTGTCCACTTCAGTGAACATGTGGATGCATAGAAAGACCGTTGTTCTAACATGAAGGGCTGTGATACATCAGAGTTCCCTGATTAAATGGTGATGACCATCAAATGAATCCCACATCACTTTGTCACCATGAGACTAGTGGTGGGCAAGTGGTCAAATTCACTCCGCAGAGTGATTCAAGGAGTAACGTGGAATCCGTGAAGTGCCCACAATGCAAAGTGTAGTACTTCACAGTATAATGAGGAACGAGAAGTCCATTGAAACCAATGACTTCACTTTATTCTGCCTTTCCCAAACCACTTCTCCACTAATTTTAAGGCAAAGTACATTGAAATCAATGTACTTACATCACTTTGCCTTGAAATTGAGCTCCAAGCGTAATGTTGCAGTGCTTCATGGGATTGCAGGTCACATGGGCTCTAGATTGTTCTGCACAGCCTCAATTCCATGTAGCATGTGTGAGGTGGAAGATGGAGACAGTTTCTCTCAGAGCTCTGCAATTCAAATCCTCTGAAAGCTGTTAAAAGCTTTTTGAGACATTTATTTTCTCAAAATTTAGTACATCAATTGTAGGAAACTGTCCTGTGCTCATATCAATGAGTGTTTATTGTTTGTGTGTGGATTTTGAATGTTAATTTAGAACAGTCAGTCTGTGTCCCATGAAGTGTGCTTCTGGGAGGGTGTCTGTGGTGTAGCTAGATTAACTGGGAGAAAAGGGAATCTTTCTGTTTTGATTATATTTTTCTTGTATAACTGTGTTAATGTACACACAATAATATTTTCAGTAATTCTTGACTTTTTTGCTGATTGTTGTGGTGCAGCAGTGTATAATTTCAGTTTGTTTAAAACATTTGGTTATATTACTAAAGGTTTTCTTTTTTCAATTCAAACTTTATTCAATTTTATACAATTTCAAAGAGAAGATCCAATAAACATGCATGTGGTTGATACAGGTCCAAGATACAGAAATTAGATCAACTCTTCCTCCCTCTCTCTTCCCATTTCTTCAAACAGGTGTGACATCCAGCGGCCAACTGAATGGGGCAAACCTCTATGAGACCTGTAAAGAGTACAATGTCAGTATAGGGCCCCATATCCTCTGAAATTTCTGGGACTGATCGTGTAAGTTAGCTATCATATTCTCTAGGTGCAAATTTGCCAAAAGGTCTTGTAACCATTCACTATAAGAATGTCAGTCGCGTCTTCCAATGACGCAGCACCAGATTTTAACCGACATGGCTATCAGAGCAATGTGAAATTTCCTAATGTTTACTGTAACAGAGGAGAAATCTCCCAAAATGCAGATTTCGGAGTAAAGAAGTCATTTAATCCTAGTAACAGATCTACCCTTGATCGAATCGCTTACCACAGGGGGGCTACCTTAGGACACTCCAGAATACATGTAGGAGATTTCCTCATCCTGATGACAATGAGTACACGTACTGGACGACAGGAGTCCCAGCCTAGCCAACTTACGAGGAGAATAATAGTACTATGCAAAATTTTAAACTGCATGAGCTGAAGCTTATCATGCCTGATGTACTTGTGACAGTCCACCCACAGGAGGGCCAGTTAAATGCTTGGTGGGGAAAAGTGAAGCCCAAAATTGGGTTGGCCAAAACAATCTGGCCATTTCCAATTCTGCAGTATCCATTACATCTTGGATACACAGCATGGGGAAGGCCAGCCATGGAAATCAGCTCTGTCCAGTAGGAATAGTTAGGAGAAATCGGGGACAGGGCTTGAGATTTCACCAATAGGTGCCGTAACTGGAATATTTTGAACACAACAAAACTCAGGATTTGGGCTTTTGGATAATCTCGGAGGAATTTAGCCATGAGTGATCTTCTCTGATGAAAAACTGAGTGGACAGTCTCCCAGTTGGGGATCCACTTCAACTGGAGTGATTTGCCCCTCCATAGTGAGGTTAGGGTTTCCCACCATGGCTGAGCAGGCTCCACTGTATGTTTGTATTTCAGAAAAGTGCATAACTGTGAGTGAACTCTACCGAGACTGCCACCGGTTACTTTTAAGCTTAGGGAGGTAGGGATTTTAACCTAGTATGTAAAAGCTCCCATGGAGATAGCCCATTACCCTTTATCAGGAAATGTTCAATATTCAGCCATATAGGGTGAAGGGATATGATATATCCGGGGCTCTGTGTAAGCCACCTCAAGCAGTTGTTCGCATGACTAGCCCAATAATATAATGCCATGTGGGAGACAAAGTCATCCTTTTTCCTTGGGAGCTGATAACTTATTATAACTTATCCGGCCTTCCTTGCAGACCAGACAAAGTCCAAAATCATCCTATGTAACCTCTTAAACCAAGTCAAGGGAATCCAGGCGTTTGAGTGATGAATTAAATAAAAAATGGGGAAAAATGTTCATTTTGATTATGCTGATTTTCCCCAAAGGGAAAGGGAAGCAAGGCCCACCTTACAAGATCTTGCCTGATAGCCACAACCAAGGGTCTAAATTAAGTTTTATGAATCTGCCGGATCCCTTGATAGGTTAACTCCCAAATATTTTAAGGACTTAGTCTGCCAGGAAAACCCCACCACCGATGCATCTATCTTTGTCGCCTTGTAGTTTAAGGAAAACAACAGTCTTGTCCTTGTTCAACTTATAATTGGACAAGGAACTAAACTCTTCCAAGACTGACACAATGGCCGGATGGACGCTTTGGGTGGGCCTATTGTAAAAGCAGGTCGCCTGCATAGGCCAGGACTTTCACAGTCTTTGTTGCACCGTAATACCCTGTATGTCCAGATCCATTGTGATCCTACGAATGAGAGTCTCTAGATAGATGTTAAACAGTAAGGGCGATAACGGGCAACCCTGCCTAGTTCCGCAGAAAGTGTAAAAGGATCAGACGTTAACCCATTGCAGAGCACACGCAGTTGGATATTTGTATAACGCCTTGATCCACTCCAAAAACAGCTAAGGAATCCAAAGGCCTGGAGGAATACAGTAAAAATTCAGTCGACTCTGTCAAATGCCTCCTCGGGTCAGGGAAACAAGCACCGCTGGATAGTCGGCATCCCTGGTGGCCGAAAAGACATGTGACAGGGTCCTGAGATGGTCTACAGAGAATCTAGCCTTCATGAATCCCACCTGTTCTGGACCTATTATATCTGACAAGATTGGGCCTAACCAGTCTGCAAGAAGTTTAGTAAGGATCTTGAGGTCCTGGTTCAAAAGGAAATTGGTCTATAGCTGTGCACTCTATCAGGAGGTTTACCCTCTTTTGGTATTAGAGTAATTAAAGCCTCGAATAAGGACTTGTCTACTTCCTGTCCTGACAATATATGGTGGAACAGTGCCATCAAGGGTGGGGCCAGTTGGGAAGCATACACTTTGTAAAATTGATGGAGAAGCCATCAGCCCCAGTGTTTCATCTGATGGTAGGTCTTTGATAACTTTAATTATCTCCTCTAGTGTAATGGGGGCAATGAGTGCGGCTTTATTTTCATTGGTAATGGTGGGCAAGGAAAGGCGAGAAAAACGGGACACTTTTGCCAATGATGGGCTCCTCCATCAGGCTATACAACTAATGTAATAAGTTCTGAATTAGAAGCTATATCAGGTGGAGCTATTTTCAAGGTATTATCCTCCATGGAGTGGATTGAAGCAATGAACCTGTCTGACTCGAGTTGTTTAAGTTTGAGAGCCAGGAGATGCCCTGCTTCTTCTCCCTGGTCCAAGTAGATTGCTTTGGTTTTGAGGATAGTGAACTCAGCCTCTGTCTCAGCAAGTTCAGATAAGCATCGTTTAACCTAAGCGGTTCTGTCTTTCTGAGTCAGAGGACTGGGATGATAAAGTGCGCTCCAACGAGCAAATTTGGTGCAATAGGGATTTAAGTTTCTCCTCGCATCCTTTTCCGATTAGATGCCAGGCCAATCAGTTGGCCCTGCAGGTAGGCTTTTAGAGTGCACCATTCTATATCAGGTCTCTTTGTTGAGTTGGTATTGATTTCGGAGAAAATTGAGATGTTCTGCTATGTATTTAATATTTTCCGGGACTTTGAGCAATTGATTGTTGACCTTCCAGCACCGCCTCTCGTAGGAAGAGATACTAAGAAATCAGGCACGATACTGGAGAATGATCGGAAAGAGGGCCTGGATGTACTTCGCTTTGATACCCGGTGATCAAGCTTTGGGAGATCAATATGTAGCCGATCGTGAGGAAGTATGGTGGACCTGTGAAGTAAATGTGAAATCTCTGACAGTCGGATGAAGGACCTGCCATATGTCAACCAGCCCTGCACCGCCTAACAGCTCCAGGAGATGCACGCTGAGCTGGAAAAGCCCTTTCTGAGATCTATTGGAGTGGTCTAGTTGTGGGTCAATGACCAGGTTTAGATCCTCCTAGGATTAGGGAATATTTAAATGGGGTGAGAGGATATTAAGTAATTGCATAACAAACAGGGGAGTCAATGTTGGGACCATATACACTAGCCAATAAAATGTCTCTAGTATACAACTTCCCTTCACAATGATGTACGCCCTCTGGATTGGGACTAATTAGGTCAGGGGTAAATGGTATAGTTCTACAATTAGGATCATCACCCCCTACTTTGAGTATTCCCTCGGCTGAGAAACATTGACTTATTGCTGCTTACGCAACTTGTTCACCTCTGAGTTTAGTAAGTGTGACTCCTGGACCATAATTATATCCTCTGCCAGTAAGTGGAAATGCTTGAGTAGTTGATACTGCTTAAGTTTACGCCTAGCCCGCTGACATTCCATGTGAGGATACTCACCATTCCTGCCATATCAGAATACACAAAATGAACATGTGAAAACATTATCCAGTGAATCCCCTGGAAACCGAACCTGTGTGAAGAAGTCCTCCCCTGTATCCCAAAACCAAACAAATCCCCTATTATATCCCGTGCATGAAGCGAACAATGGCCAATAAACCCAGCCCACCCCCCACCCTTTTGTTCATTCCATACTCTACGCCTCATGCCACTGCAATCATCCCTCCCTCCAGCCCCCTTTTATCTCTAATACAATTAGGAAAAACAGTCTCAAAAGCATATATATGATCACACACAAATGGTGCCTTATACCATTGTTATAACCAAGAAAACCTGAGCCTAAGTAAAGTATTCAACCTTTAGAACACATCCTATCCATCGTAAGTGACTTAAAACCATGAGCTTCAATCCCATACAATCTGATTAATATTCTGGGACTACTAACTACTTCCCTGGACTACCACGAAACAATTATTAATGGTAATTATAACACCCATCTACCCTTACAGTTACATATATTCTCAACTATCATTAATTAAACATTGCTCCCCTTATGAGTAACTTTGAAAACTTCTTTACAATTATAAAGAACCAGAGGAGAAGAAGCCCGGCCAAATGGGTAGTGATAACCAACAATTAAGACCCATCAGCATGATTTGGAACGTAACAGCATCAAAATTGGAAGTGCCCTTATTCCAGATTTGTCCCTCCCAGTCTCATTTACCACAAGGAAAGCTGTCTGAGAAGTCCAGAGCCTGAAAGGCTAGCCCTCATCAAGTGTCCATCTGCAGAAGAGAGAAACAAAATAAAAGTAATAACAGAGATAAGTCCCAGATCAGTACTCAAGCAGCCGAAAGTCTATAAGTCGTGATGGTGTCCATCCACTGTACTAAGTGCCCTCCTGTGGTGTGCGTTGCGGTGCGATGGCAGGCACTCTCTGAGGAGCACCAACGGGCTATTGAAACACCTTTGGAAATGCCAAAGATGTGGCTGTCGACCTCCATAGGAAATTCCACCCAGTAAAACAGCTTCACGTTTAACAGGCTCGTTGCAGACAGAGATCCTCACAGTGACCTCAGGGCTCTTGAAGAGGTCGGGAAGGCAAGCTGGAGCTTGAGGATGCAGTTTCAGGATCATCAAGGAGGACCAAGTTCCTGCAATTAAACCTGTAATCTGGCAGGGTAGGTCATTCTGAACTTGATACTCGCCAATCAGCTTCACCACCATTGAATGGAAGCTGCTCTTTTCAATCGGACAGATATAGGCAAATCCTGAGTTATTCTAAGATTTTTGCCCTCCACTTGATCTCTTGAAGTTCCTTCCATTTTTGAAGGAGGTGTTGCTTTTCTGAAGTTCAAAAACTGGAATATTAGCAGGCAGCGGTGGGGTACCTGGTGCTGGGTTGTACGGAGGGCCCGATGTGCCCTCTCTATAATATACTTATTGCCGAAGGTGAAGGGCCCACTAATTTAAACAGCAGTTTCTGGACAAATGCCATAGCATCGTGCCCTTCCTCCCTTCGGGAGCGATTATCACGGTATTCAGGACTCGCCCTTCAAGGTCTTCCACCTTGATTTCCAATTTGGCTAAATGCTGTCTACAGACACCCAGGTCAGGGGTCGATCTTATCTTGTCTCTTCTTCAATGAGGCAATGCAGGTGGAGTTGTCTGAGGCCTTTTGAGAGACCTCTTTAAGCTGTGCCGTTAAAGTGGCGAGGTCCGAGCAAGACTGTAGAGATCCTCCCGGAATGGCCTGAATTCATCCCAAAATTTCTGTAAGGTCAGTGGCTCGTGGTCTCCAGCTGAAACAGAGGTACTTGCACTTTGGCTAATCTGAAGCCCTAAGTTTCTTGGGGCCTTTTCGGGTGTCACCGGCAGAGTCGTTTGGTTGCACTTTCCTGCACTCTACGCTCCATGTATCTGAACAGTTTTAATTTGCCATACTTCCCAAGATGGTCCGATGGGCTTAGATGTCAGAAGGGAGCAGACAAGTAACTGTAAGGTAATATAGAGACTTTTAATAATCAAGGGCGAGCTGCAAGAGGAAGCTGCTATCCTGCACGACGCATCACCAGAAGTCCATTACTAAAGGTTTTCAATTTGCTATGTATTACTTGTAGAGTGTGTGTGTGTATGTGTGTGTGTGTGTGTGTGTGTGTGTGTGTGCATATGCGATGTGCCATTAAATCAGACACGTATTGTGCCACAGAGTAATTGCAGCAGTAGTGAACCTGATATCCACCGCACCTACATTAATTTTTTATACTGCTTTGTGGTATCTTTACTGGTAGTGGACTGTTACTGCCATGCCTAACCCCAACTGGCAAAAGGTACTCTTTTCCAGATTTGAATTTGTGACTTTTATCACTGGTTAGATGTTGTTGTGCCTTTGTGTCTGCATCTCTTGAGTGTGCAGTTCAATCTTAATCTATCTGTGCATTTGCACTTTGCAGTACACCATTAATTCTGGAAACTTTGCATTTCTTGTTATGCTCTGATTTCACTTTGTCAGCACTGGGGATTTTCTGGACACAAGACAGTAGCATTTTGGGGATGCACATTAATTCTGGTGGCTTGTATGACCACTGCACGCATGACTGAGTGCCCATTAATTCTGGGAAGCTTTGCATTTCTTGTTGTGCTATCATTTCACTTTGCCAGCACTGGGGAATTTTCTGGACACAAGACAGTAGCATTTTAGGATACACATTAATTCTGGTGACTGTGTGTGACCACTGCACACATGACTGAGTGCACCATTAATTCTGGGAGACTTTACATTTCTTGTTGTGCTATCATTTCACTTCATCAGCACTGGGAATTTTCTGGAAACAAGACAGTAGCATTTTGGGGATGCACATTAATTCTGGTGACTGTGTGTGACCACTGCAAGCATGACTGAGTGCACCATTAATTCTGGGAGACTTTGCATTTCTTGTCACACTCTTATTTCACTTCATCATCACTGGGAAATTTTGGGACACAAGACAGTAGCATTTTGTGAATGCACATTAATTCTGGTCACTGTGTGACCACTGCATGCATGACTGAGTGCACCATTAATTCTGGGAGGCTTTGCACTTTTGTTGTGCTATCATTTCACTTTGTCAGCACCGGGGATTTTTGGACACAAGACAGTAGCATTTGGGAATGCACATTAATTCTGGTCACTGTATGTGACCACTGCACACATGACTGAATGCACCATTAATTCTGGGAGACTTTACATTTCTTGTTGTGCTGTCATTTCACTTCATCATCATTGGGAAATTTTTGGGACACAAGACAGTAGCATTTTGTGGGTGCACATTAATTCTGGTGACTGTGTGTGACCACTGCACGCATGACTGAGTGCACCATTAATTCTGGGAGAGTTTGCATTTCTTTTGAGCTATCATTTCACTTTGTCAGCACTGAGGAATTTTCTGGACACAAGACAGTAGCATTTTGGGGATGCACATTAATTCTGGTGACTGTGTGTGTGAGGGCTACCAATATTGTTGTCACTTAGCCTTATTTCACATTAAGGCAGAATGACAATGCAAGTAATAATTATAAGGTGAAGTGAGCTTTTGCTTTGGTCACTCCATGCAGCGGAGTGACAATGCGAAGTGGCCACTTTGTGTTCACTTCACCAGCGGAATTTAATTTCACTGCATCTCTATGTGAGACCAAGGTAGTGTCACTACATTTGCAGATGACTGCTGAAACTGTAAAACTAGTGACCTTTGCAGATCTCAGCACAGTCATAACACATTGTTCAGGTCTGCAGTATGTTGCATAATATGGGGACATTTGCAAGGCTAATATTCACACCTTTATTTATTTATTTATTTACTGAATTTTGTTGACCGGTAGGCCCACTGAGATTAGAAGTCCCTTTTCAGGGGCGACCGTGGGGAGGGATACAGATGGTAACCAACTGAAACTGAACCAGATTAAGTTGTTGGTGGAATTTTTAGTGAAATGGGAAATTTGTCCAGGACACCGGATATTCCCGTACTGGACTTTAGGGAACTGCTGCCTATCACTGAGATGGCCAGTTGTGTTTCAGGGACAGTCTCATCCTCTAGCCTGACAAACCAAGAGGCTGCTATTAAGAACACTGGAGTTCTGGAGGAATGTATAGAGGATGTTGTAGAAGATGTGTATATTTCAATGGAAGAACTCAGTACTCTGGGAATGGAAGAAATCGTGGTTTTGCCTGATGTACAAATGAAAGAAAGTGACATGCAGCAGAAAATGCTGCTCGAGTTAAAGAAAAGAGTGCAGATACTTGGAAGGATAACGCATCTGCAGGCATAAATTGAGAAATTATTAGAGGAGGAGGAGGCTATGCTGCAAACAGGTATGGCAGCACTGTCACATCGAGTGATGTAGCAGCGTTAAGGAGCCTGGTGCAGTAACACAGAGCTTAACCAAAAGGTAACTGTGGGACAAAATGTTTATGCTGAGATGATATTAGTATGATGGCTGGCAGAGAGAATGCAGAGAGCATGTGCCATAAGCTGATAAATATTGTCATTTTGGATGGGGAAAAAGGAAAGAGAAGGTGACTGGGAAAATCAGTGTTGTTCACACTGAGGAGGTAGATCTTCAGGATTCTCAAGCTGAGGTTACAGGGAAAGCGTGTTAAGGAAACTGATGTACTGAACAGTATTATGATGCAAGCTGGTCTTGGGTAATGGGAGACTGTGCAAGCAAATACAGTTGTGTATCAGTATGAATATACACCCCAGGAGGCAGCCACAATTTTTCATTTAATGCAAGACTACCAGGTCAAATGAAGTTTGTGAGGATGACACTAGAAATAAAAGGGCGGCCTTGATGTTGGCAAACAGAAATCTAGACCCAAGTAAACCAGCAGAGTCTCACGTAGGAATAGAGGCCTCAAAACTTGCGAAGGTCATGGTTCAGCACCCCTGTCAACTTCAGCTGCAATTAAGCAAGCCTTTGTAATACAGCCTATAACAGCGGATCCTTTTTATCCTGGTCACCAAAAAGCACTGAGAGAGTCAGGGTGGAAAAAACTGATACTGGCCAAGGCTACCTGATCCTGGATGGCATGATCCCTTGTTTCAGGCAAGCCCTGAATGGAGGCCAAAGGATATCGGTTTATGCCAGCCATCTGAACTGGTGAAAATATAGATTACATTTGGAGGACTCCACGGGAACAGAGGATGTAGATGTGCAGATTATGGATGCACAATTGGAGAGGGTCTCATAGAAACATAGAAGAAACATAGAAGTTGACGGCAGATAAGGACGCAAGGCCCATCCAGTCTGCCCATTTCTTTTCTACCTTATAAATGTGCCATCGGCCTTTGCTCTGTCAGTGACCTATCTATTCATAGTCATTTGTATTGCTCCCTTATGCCTCCTTACAGGAGGACCTTGTTGAGGTCAGTGAAATAGGACAAGATGCTGTGGAGGGTGAGAAAAGCGGGCCTGGGGGTATTGAAGAGAACCATGTGTGAACCCCACCCCAGAGGCCTTTATTATCAGATCTGTTCTCTAAATAAAAAGGAGGCTGCTTCAGGATGTAATGTGATCTGTATATGGTACAAGGCAGGATTGGAGATAATACAGGACAGACAGTATGTGGGGAAAAACATTAATGAAAGATTACTTGTAATTCATCCAAGAAGTGTTAGCTTTTATAAACATATCTGGAGAGGATAATTATAACATTAGTTTCTGTTCATCCTACTTATTGGACATGTTTTGGCACGTTATAATCAGTTGAAATTTTCCCTTGTGGTCACCAGTTTTTTGAATTCTGTTAACAAAACCCTCATAAAATATGTCACAGTCATGTTACAAAATGAAGGTGTTCACAGTGAGGACATTACATATTGGTTAATGCAAAAGTGTGATGTGTTGAGTGCCTCTGAGACCTTGCTAGACTCAGAGCAGTTTTGGATGGGAGTGGGGGTGGAAGTATAAAGTTAAACTTGCAGGTGGAAATGACATTGAACATATTCTAAATTCCTTTTTGTTAGGTAGGGACAGAGGTATGTTTTACTCCAGGTCAGCCATGTGGTGCTACAAATGCAGGGCCGTACACATTTATCTAGTACCTGTGACACTCTGAGATGTGACAATTGTGGGGAGGTGGGGCAAAACAGAATCCAAGGCGAAACAGAACCAAATGTGATTTGTGTGAGGAATCTGCACACAACTTTTAGGAGTACCATGAGCAACTAAGAATAAAGTTTCTGTGATAAGCCCTGATCTACTGATTATCAAGGCACAGGAATCTAGAGTTGATCCCTCCCTCAGATGGTTAGACAGCATGAGAGTTGAACCTAAGTTTCAGAAGGCACCTGCAAGGAAAATAGGGAAGAACCAATAGAGGAAGAAGAAGGGTAAGCCAGAAACAGAAGCCCGAGAGAGTCTGGTGTGGATCAAGGGTGATGTTAATTCCTATTTGTTACACAGACATAAAGGAAGGATAGATTAACATAGGAGCAAAACAGCTGGAGCACCCTTTACCCAGCATAGGATGACACGAATTCTAAGTTCTTACTTCTAAGAAAGAGAGTAGTGAAGTGGTATTGTCTAATTCTTTACCCCCCCCAGCATAAGGAGAAGAGGAATCTGACATGGAATGTCGAGGTCCCTACCTCTCAGAGTGGAGTGGTGGAAGAGAGTGAAACAGTAGAATACAAAGGGAAAAAGAAGAAAGAGAGATCAAAAGGGCCATAGAAATGCATTTTTAAGATAAAATGGTGTCTATTGGATCCCATAACTGCCATAGCCTGTTGAATGATCAGAAGAGACATGCCTTTTTCCAGTATGTGGTGCAACAGGGTCTAGACATAGCTTTCATTCAGGAAACCTGGTGGCTACCCTTGAACAGCTATGGTTATTCAAATCTGAGTGGAGATGGGGACCATCATACTGGTCCTAATGGGTCTGATAGAGCGGATGGGGTGGGAATTTTGTTTAGCAGTATGCTTTTAAGTTAACAAGGTTAGTAGACATAATCCCGGCAGGTTGTTTATTTTAGATGGGCTTTGGAACCATCTTCCTATAGATTCATAAGGCAGAAAGAGTTGACATGATAAATCTATTCCGGCCTTTTCTGTGCACATTAGATAATGTTGTGTTGGGGAAATTTTAATTCGGAGTACCATCATAGGGTTGTATGGGTGAAAAAAGATGGCTTATTGTGTTTCCAATGTACTACAGAAGTGTTTAACACAAGCAGAGATGTTGGTATGTGCAAAATACTTAGTACAGGGTCCAAATTTTACATTTAAGAAGGGACAATTAACATTGACTATAGACCATTTTTATTTCAAATAAATTTGTACCCCCAAAACAAATAGTATGGGCTTGAATTTTCTGCTCATTTGTTTAAAAAATTGTTAGGATAAATATCCAGGTAACAGCAGGAAACATAAAAGATGGAGGCTAAATACTGCCTTGTAAGGAGAACCAAGAGTCAAAAAGGTTTAGAGGCAGTTTTGTGGGTTAGAACATCTGTAAATGTCCTTTATGATGATATGGGAGAATGGTGGTAGAAACCAAGCTGGAGATTGCTAAATGGCTAAAACGTTATTGGAAATTGAAGGTAAAGAACACTTTTTCTATATTTAAAACTGAGGACACAACTTCAGTATTTGTATGGCAGACAAGCAACTTCAAGAGTGAATCATGACCTACAAATTGACCAAATTAAAGCAGAGATGAGGGGTTGCAGTATGACAAAGCAAAAACATTACAAGCTGAATTAGAATATGGGACAGAAAAAACAACAGTAGGAGACCCTTTGAAGCTTTCAGACAAAGGAAACAGAAAATGGATTTTCAGACGTTAAGAGATGAGAAAGTGAATTTGACAACAGATAAGATGCAAATATATGATATTATACTAAAACAGTATAATTCCTATAAAATGTAAGTAGAGTCTTCAGAAAGCAAAATTTTTGACTTTCTGCAGACAGTTATGATTGAAAGACAGGGCAGGGGTGGAGGTTTTGGATTCACCCATTACAGCGGAGGAGGTCAGGATGGTAATCTCAAAATTGAAATTAGTAACATCCCTAGGGCCAGATGGTTTGTCCTATGAATTATGTAAATTGTTCCCCAGTGTATTTGCAGCATGCCTGATGGAGGTTTTAGAAGTCTCTTTTAAGACCAGGAGGGTTCCCAAGGGTTTTATCGGCGTTAATAATATTTTTGCTCAAAACAGGAGATAGGTATGATATTCAAAATTGGAGCCGATTTCTATACTTAATGCAGATTTAAAATTTTATCTCGGTATTACAACTTAGATGCGCCCGAGTGGCTGCAAATTTAATCTATCCAGCTCAATGTTGTGGCTTGCCAGATAAAAGATTCAGCAAGCTTTAATGTTGATCAGAGACAGAGTAACCTTTTTGAAGGAAAAGGGGACAGGTGCCTCCTCTCTTTGGACCAGAGTAAGGCATATGATGCAGTGTATCAATCCTTTTATTTCAGATCCACACATCTTATGGAACTCTGAGTGGGTTTATTGAAAATGTTAAATTATTATTTTCTCATGCCAAGGTGTACCCAGTTATAAATGGCACAATAACACAAGGGATGGAGTTGGGTGTGGGGGTAAGGCAAGGTGTCCTTTAAGCCGCTATTGTACATATTTTCTCTAGATCCTGATCAGGACCCTGCATGATTGGCAGGCATGGCAAGGTTGGAGGGGTCCTGGTAGGCAAGATCAGACAAAGGTACAGGCCTATGGATAATATTTGTATATTTCTAAAGTAGATAAAACAAATTAGGTTGGTGCTGGAGATTTGTCAGGACTAGTCACTATTATCACATTCTAAATTAGCATTAGGAAAAGTGCCAGAATGTTTTTAGGTGATAATTCCGAAGGTTCAACAGTAGAAAACAGGAGCTGCTATCCCTCTGCACAGTTAGTGAGACTCCATCTGGAGTACTGCATGCAATTCTGGAGACCCCATCTCCATAAAGACATAGACAGAGTGGAGGCTGTTCAGAGGAGGGCAACCAAAATGGTGCATGGTCTGCACCAGAAGACATCTGAGGAGAGACTAAAGCAGCTTAATATGTATACCCTTGAGGAAAGATGGGAGAGGGGGACATGATATAAACTTTAAAGTATCTCAAGAAAGTTAACAAAGTACAAGAGGTAATATCTTTCAAAACAAGGGATGTGCAAGAACAAGGGGCACAATTTGAAGATAGAGGAACAGCTCAGAGGTAATGTTAAAGTATTTTTTCACAGAGGGTTGTGGATGCATGGAACAGCCTTCCTGAGGAGGTTGTGGAGTCAGGAACAGTGGGAGAATTCAAGAATGCATGGAACAGGCATAAGGCAATTCTAGTGGGGGTAGGAGGAAGTAGCTGTTAATTAACTAGAATCTGCAGCTTATCCATCAGGTAGGAAATGGGCAGACTAGGTGGGCCAAGCGGTCCTTATCTACCATCAAATTCTATGTTTCTATAGTTAGTTCTGTGTTAATCAGATCATTATTTCAAATGAGCAATGTGAAATTTTGAGGCATTAGTTTCCACCAAAAAACTACCTGTAGAAAATTGAGACATAGTTTTAAAACAGTGGAACCAAAGGTAAATAGGTAGAAAGCATGCAGGTTGTCCAAATTAAAGAATTCTGATTTTATAACAATTCATAATACCTTTATTACTATATGTGGCAATGATTTTCCGACTATAGGCATGAAGTTAGACTGAGTTCCAATTTTTTCAAAATCCTATGGGAGAACTGGTTAAACCTCATAGGGAGATGTTTTTTTATTTCTGCCTAGGGGACAAGGTGGTTTGGACATGGTGGATCCCATTACGTTTGTTATGACTTTGTTTATCTCCCAAAATTTTAGAATGGCATTAAGCAATATCAGTTTGTCCAGCAGGGTTGGTTTAATAGAAACTTGGAAGGGTATATGATGGAATGGGTGAGTGAGGTCCCACCTAAAGTGAGCCAAGGATGCATGTCCCAGGGTTTATTAAATAGCTCTGGACAAATTAAATACAGTGGAGTCACAAAGACACAGATAATGCATACGAGGGGCCACAACTGTATACTGAGATTATATGGAAGATTCACCAAGAAGCTGAGTTCAAAATTGCCCAGACAATTTGAGAGGAGGTTCTTAAACAGCTGAATAACAAAAGGATCCCCTCCATATGTGGGAAGTCTTGTGGTTATCCATGTATGGTCATTTAAACTTAAAAGGAAATAGAAATTTTCCTTATAGTGGGTGTCAAAACATAGTGAAACTATAGATCATGTTCTTTTTGATTGTTGTATTCAAAGCCATTATGGCCTTTTTGCCACAAAATGGAAACTGGCATGGATAGAAAACTTGTCGTATGAATCATTAGTACTGGGTAATTGCCCTCTGCTTACGAGAAAATATAATTTCGGTACAGTAATGGTGTTGTTTGTTGTTGAAATATTACCTCTGGTGGGAGATGTCAATGATTTTACAGCAAAATGGATGTCATATCCAATATTTAGTGTGTTAGTGGAAGCGCCATGGGGTCTGTATATAAAAGATAGTATAAATTACCCTGGAGATGTGGTAAGAAAATGGTGGCATGGGTTCACCTGCTTTATTAAATGTAAATAAGCGAAAATTAGTTTGCCAGCACCAGGTAAAACTAACAGAGTGCTTTGTCCAAGCCTGCCAAATAAGGTTTGTACTCCAAGTGAGATTATGTGCTAAAGTATGCACGAAGAATCCACAACAAACATGCCACATGTGCTTTCAAATCCAGCGTTCTTTATTTTTCACACAACATATGAGGTACAAGTCCCCACTCTTCACAGGCTCCTTACAAACTGCAGGCTTACAGGCTGCCAACCTCTCCATTACTCCATACACAGTGTCCTAACGTGTTTCCACACCACCTGGTGTAATCATAGAATGACACTTACAAAGATAATTCCCATTAAATAGTATTGCATTTAAAGTGACAGTGCACCAAATTGAAAGACTACCTAAAAATTCAACATAAGTGTCATTCCTATGATTAAGCACCAGGTGGTGTGAAACATTGGACACTGTGTGTGGAGTAATGGAGAGGTTGGCAGCCTGTAAGCCTGCAGTTTGTAAGAAACCTGTGAAGAGTGGGAGCACTTGTGCCTCATAGGTTGTGTGAAAAATAAAGAACGCTTGGATTTGAGCACATGTGGCATGTTTGCTGTGGATTCCTTCGTGCATACTTAGCACATAATCTCACTTGGCAGTAGCCACAACCTTTTTGGCAGGGCTTGGACAAAGCACTCTGTTAGTTTTACCTGGTGCTGGTAAACTAATTTTTGCTTATTTACATCTGCTTAACGCTGAGCACAGGACCCTGGTGCAGACCTTTACTTCTGCTTTCATTTCATTAAATGTAAGTAGTTAGTAAGGAATCCATATGACCGACTGTAATCCAGTTTACTTAAGGAAACCTGGAAGAAGTAAGAAATACAGATATTTGTTCATACCTTTATGAAATTCATAGAGAATGTTATTTTTTCTCCTTTGAAGCTTGTGGAAGGCTGTTTGAATTTTGTGTCTGATTTTCTCTGTGCTTATGTTTTCTTCTCTCTGTTTTTGTTTTCTTTGCTTAGGGAGGAGTATGAAGATAATACTCACAGTTGCTGTATATGTTGTGATTTATTCTTGTTATGTGTGATGTTACACTGTTTGAAATTGAGTTGGTTTTGATGATGAGATAATAAAAATTCCCTACTCTTTTGAGAAGTGCCATGGGATCTTTAATATCCACCTGAACTACCACCAGAACAGGCAGATGGGACCTCAGTTTAACGTCTCATCTAAAAGATGGCACCCAAGTGCAGCATCCCCTCATGCTGCACTGTAGTGTCAGTGAAGTTGACCCAAGTGCCTGGTGTGGGGACTTGCTGTTCAGCACAGAATCCATTGTTGAGGGTGAAGGAGGGCTACAGTCTTTAGGGTCAACTCTCTCTCATGATGACTCACTGGGGATGGACATCATCAGGATCAGGGCCAGATCCAGCAGGATGAGTAAGGTACACTGGGTAGTGGATATCATTTTGGGGAAGGGGAATGAGAGTATAGCAGCATATGGTACTCAGACAGCACTGCAAAGCAGTGAAGACTGGACGGTGAGCAGATATAGAGGAGGAGGGGCCCTCAAGATGGAATGCAAACTCTGCATGGCTTCATTTAACACAGACAGACACAATGCACAGCATCAACCAATGAAAGGAGGAAGAGCGGGACAGCACAGTTCCTCAACAGCTTCACAGCAGTCTCATGGTCAGTCATTTCCTATCTCTCACTGTCCATCTCTGCAAGTAGGGGCCCTACTCTGTATGTGTCACTTCGAAGCTTACATGCTCACCGACTCTCACCCTCTTTCTCTCATTCTCTGTTCTGACTCTCCATCTCTGTGCAGTTACCACACTGAAGGGCACAATGCAGGAACCATTTGTTTAACCTGTAAACAATATTACAACTGGCAGCTTGTGTGTCATCAAGAGCCACATACTGCCTTTTGCAGCCTGTTTGCAACTAGCTGTACACATGTCTTGCATGACTAATAAAAGGTGGAGTACGACAGCCATGGTGAGGAACAGACAAAATAAAAGGTGCAAAGAGACTGAAGACAACCTTTTGTGAGATAAATATTACAAGAACAGGGAGCTGTAGAATTTGAACACTTAGGGCGGATATTAGGCTGCACCAGGCAGCAGCGCAAGCGCCTAGGCATAACACAACTGAAACTGCGCGGGGCCAGGACCAAGCGATATTCAGCAGTGATGCTCCATGGCTCAGCACTGTTGAATATGCAAGTCGGACACATACTGCGCGTAAGCGCGGTGGCACTACACCAGCACAAGCCACAGAGAGAGAGCACGAGGGATGCGCCTGCACAAGTGCAGCTGGCATGAGTGCACCACCATGATATTTAGCCAGGGCATGCAAATGAGGCCATAATATGCAAGGTGCAAATGGGACCATTTGCACATCATTATAGCCCATTGCATGCATTACACAGGGCGGCTCCGTGAAATGCACCTGGTATCCTGTCTAGCTGCTGCCATTGGGGTGGGTCCCTGATGGAGTGTAACCCCTCCCCTCCGTATGCCCGATCGTGGGCATCTGTAAAAATTGTCATTATCTGGTGGTCTGGCGGTCTCCTCCCCATATGCATGATCCACGGACATCTGTAAATGTCATAGAATTACCTGGTAGTCTAGTGGTCCCCTCCCTGTACACGATGCATGAGCATCTGGAATTGTATAATGATAACCAGGTGGTCTAGCGGTCCCCTTCCATATGCCTGATCATGGGCTGTTGTGTCTGAAAGAAATACCTGGTGGTCTAGTGGTGCCCCCTCCCACCCACCCACAGAGGACCTCCGCCACACAGCACCCCCTGTCCTCGGCGGGCAGCAGCACTCTGCTCACAAACTGCCTGGCTGCCTGCCGAATGACAGAATACAGTATGAGCTGTATGTCTATTGGTTCACAGTGTGGACCAATGGGCTTACGAACCATACTGTACTACCTGAGGCCAGATATGTGAATGAACGTTCATTCACATATCTGATACTGTGTACAATATGGTCTGCAAGCCAATAGTCCACCTGGTGTCAGGCATACAGATCATACTTGCTATCGTCGGCGGAGTGGCCAAGCGGTATGTGGTGGGGTCTGCCGCCCGCCAATAGCGAGGGGTGCTGAGTGGCCAGTCTATGTGGGTGGGTGAGGGTTCCACTAGACCAACAAGCAGATCTTCATATTACAACAGCCCATAATCAGGCGTACAGGGGGACCACTGAACCACCAGGTGCACCTATCTGACATTTACAGATGCCCATGAGCAGGCGTGCGGGCGGGGACCACTAGACCACCAGGTATTGTTACATTTACAGATGCCCGTGATCAGGCATATGGGGAAGACACTGGACTACCAGGGAGAAGCCAGGTGCTTGTGGACAGTGTTCCTGCTGGGCAGGTGGCCACCCATGGCTGGCGGCTGTTGTGTTGCACCTTGCAATACAGCCGCCTGCCTGTGGGTGGCCAGCATTTGAGTCTGTTTTTATGGCTCAACTTTGAGCACCAGTGTGTGGCGCATGCAGGGTTCCACCAGCATATGTGCCGCATCCGGGCTGAATATTGGAATGTGCCACATATGCATGGGCACACCCCTGCGTCTGCGCTGCATACATTACCAATGCACCCCAGCGCGCGAGGTTGCGGGCAACTCAACCCCTTGAATATCACTGGCGCATTGGAGTTGCACCAGGCACAACCCCTTGAATATCCAAGCTTTAGTGTCCTTCTATGAACTAATCATAGATAGCCAAACTACCAAAGGCAGTAAAAATATACAATGCTCTATAGTTAAAATCGGTAAAAAACAAGGGAGCGTAAATATGTGGAAAACCAAGAGATATGTCAATTCACAACTAATCTCTTTGACAGCCAGTAAACTGGAAAAGACTTGACAATAAACATGGAACATCAAACAAATCTCCCATTTTCTACGAAATGAGCACATCTGGTGTATTGCCAAGAATGCCCACTGCATCATGGGGTAGTGAGTAAGAAAAAAAAAACATGCCGGTCGGCAAATTAATTTCAAAATAATTACAAACTTTTATGAAATTAAGTACCAAATCAAGATTGCAAGAGAAAAAAAAACATAAATCCTGCACTGGAGCCTCCCTTCTATATCTCAAGAAGGTATAGTCGAATAATTATTTTTAAAATACAGTTCGTTGGACTGCTCCTTTAAAATTGTTTTACTATGTTCCATGATGAAATCTAAGTTTTTGTGTCAAAGCATCCTGATTGTGTTCCTTTAACCTTGGCACCCACCCCAACATAGTGCGTGGGCACATTCCTGTTACTTTCAGTCATGACCTTGCCACTATTCCAATATTAGCCATCATCCTTATTATGTTGGCGCATTTGCACAACCAACATCTTGTGGTAGTGCAGATTTGGAGCGTGGTCATTGTTGGATGAATACAAGGTGCACACCAGTGGGTGTGTCCTGCATTCCCAATCAACCAGCAGCAGGGCCGACACCCTGCCTAGCTAATGGTGAAGGCATCACAGAAACAGTCCGCTGCAATAAGAGCAAAGCTCTCATGCAGCGTGACCTATTCACGCCTCCCCTATGTGCAGGCAACATGGTGGCAGTGACTGTCACTGTTACCTGTCAACACCCCCTTTATTGTGTGCCGATGGGGTGCCCAATCCCTCAGCATCATGCCCCCTCAACAGTTTTCTTTGCCGGCGAGGGCCATATCCCCATCAACAGGTATCCCTCCCTCCCTTGAATTTTGACAATGGGAGCCTCCCCATCAGCATAATGGGTTCCCCCGTTTTTGCTTGCTGAGGGGTGCCCAACTCCTCGACTCCTGTGGCCCCCTTCCTTGTTTGCCACAATGGGGGTGCCCAACTCCTGTCGGCCAAAGCACCCACCCAAACAACACTCAGGTGGCACACTGGGAGCCCACCCAGCATGCCAAAGCACCTATTAAAATGAAACGGTCCCCGATGTCTTTATTTTTTTAACCTATAAAGCAAAAATGGTCCCTCGTACTCTTCAACCCCTCCCACATCCTACATCCACCCACTGCACCCTGCCTCCCCACCACCTCACCCCATACTTATCTCTGAGTCTGGTCGATGATCTTGAGTGGGCTGGGAACCGTCTGCACTCTTCAAAGCCGACCGTGAACTGAGAAATGCGGTAAGCTGTATAATGGAATAAATAGGGGTTTTCAACTTTAATGCATATCTCGGGCATTTTGGGAATTTTTACAAAATTTTCAACATGGGGTTTTGGGACCCCTCCTCGTGAATTATGGCACTGTCATATCATTAATCAGTCCCAAAGGTGATTTCACAGTCACTGCATGGAATCACCTTCCGGGACCAATTAACAAGAAGATAGTGCCACTGTTCATGAGGTGGGCTGTCAAAAAGCCTATATTACAATTTGGTGGAAAAATCAAAAATAGCTGTTCTGACATGCATTGCACAGCTGCTCACGAGCTCGTAACTTCATGAATTCACAATATTTTCATGCCAGATTTTCAACTTTGTAATTTTTGTACACTCCTTGTGAACAGTACAGATGTCAGTTTTCACATCCTGGCGAAATGTGTTTCCGCACTTCTGGTGCACAACAGTGCGGTTGGTGTGGGAAATTAGTGTTTGGGCCAGATTATGAAAATGACAGTGACACTGTTCATGAGCAGAGGTCCTAAAATGCCTATATCGGAAATTTGGTGATGATCGCCATAAAATGACTGTGTTACGAGCATGCATTGACAGATTGCACACACGCTCATAACGTTGTGCATTTGTAATATTTCACTCTGGATTTTCTCCATTGGCATTTCTCCACACTACTGATGAACAGTACAGCTCTCATTTCACATATCCTGCCCAAAATGTGTTTCGCCGTCCGGCTGAGAATAACACGGTTGCTGTGCGTAATCACTTTTAAGGACAGTTTGAGGAATAACAGTGACACTGTATATGAGCAGAGGTGCTAAAATGCCTATGTTGAAAATTTGTACTTAACGTCCATAAAATGACTGTGTTAAAAGCGTGCATTACGCATTCCCAGGCACCCTTGCAACTTTGCAAATTTCAATATTTACATGCCACATTTTCAACAGTGGCATTTTTTACCTCTTATGAACTGTACAGCTGTCATTTTCATATCCTGCCAAAATGTTTTCCACACTGCACTACCAAAGCCAATGCCACGCGACAACATTCGGCATTGACAAATGCTTTTTTTCTTTATGTTTTATTACACATAAAATCCTTTCAGCAAAAGCCTATGTTCAACGGACCTAGATTCATGCATAAACTATGCAAAAAAAAGACATAATACATACAAAGCAGTTTAAAGATACCTCATTCATGATTATAAAAATAAAATACAAGACAGATAATTCAGTTAATTGTTTTTTTTTAAAAGGCGACATTATGGGGAACTTGTAAACACTGTTATCAGGAATCAATATGACAGACTGGCACTCAAAATGACACTGTTATGCTAACCTGTAGAAGCAGCTGAACTAGATGATTATGAGAACTCCCTCTCCGCCAAAAGAAAATAATCGTTTCACCTCTAATATATCTGAGATGCACAGCTTTCAAACCCCATCATGGACAATCATGTCCCCTTCAATGTTTAAATAGAGGTTGCACCTTTTGTCTCTGTGCCAAACCCACTTACACAGGAGCCATGCAGTTAGCACACTGTTATACTCATATAAAAAAAAAATCAGTCGACCTCAAAAAAATCTTGCTGCAGTGTCTGTAACTCCTGAGTTCGCACCCGCCATCACAGGACTGTCAGGGCTCCCATGTCTATAGGGTGCCTTTATTTCTCAGGAAGAGGACCTAGCTACAGGAAATTCTTCCCACAGACTGCATTGGTTTATACAGGAAAGCAGCAACTCGACTTCCATAGGAAATAAAGTAATCTACGGACAACACAGGAAAATCGCCCTGGAGTTACTGGAAAATGCAAATCTGTCAGGAAGTAACAACATCGAAGAGGCCTCTCTACCTCAGTCCATGTCATTGTGAAACCTCACACCCGTGTCCCAGCAGTTAGTAATAAATCATAAGGCTCAATTTCACACAGAACACCTGGCTGCCCAAAGTTCAACTTCAGGATCGGTTACTAAATAAAAAAATATATATATCAAAACGTTCTCCTCAGATGAGCGATCGATGCCAACCCACTGTTTCATCACATTCCTACTCTCTCTCTGACATGCACAGATTTTTTAATTATCATACCTCATTCTCTAAAAATTACCTCCCTGTCATTTCTCTCACTGTCCTCGTCAGTCGACCCCAATAGTAAAAGCCTCGAGGTTACTGAAATTTACCGCTACAGCATTAAGTTCTACTTGGGAGTAACCAGCACCACAGCACCTTTTCCAACCAGAAAACTAAAGGCACCAGCCAAACCTCGCCGTGTGTGACTAAGAGAACAGTAAAGCCCAAGTTTACTGAAGGCTTCTGCTGTTACATGACAGTACTCATCTCCAGAGTCTGATTGCTCGGCCTAGTTGGATACCTTGCATGTTTCAGAGCCCCCCATCCCATTCAATTGGATTCTTCACTAACTTTCCAAACTCTTAAAAATCTTGTATATGTCAGCTGCATTCTAATTATATGAGGGTTAACTTGCTAATTACAAATATAAAATGTAAAAACAAAGTCACAGTATAAAATGTAAGGGAATACCGCTGATATTAGTGTGTTATTTTCCTGGACCCTCCCTCATTACTTTGTTTGCAGGTGGGCTAGCCATACTGTATCACAGATCAGAGTTCACTGTGCATGCGCAACATCCCCCACAAGCCGACGACAGAACCAGTTATTCCCTTTGCCGAGACAAACACACACTCTATACATTCTCGGCCAGGTAGGATGGATACCAGCACATCACTCCTGCTGTTCTCCAGAGAGATTGAGCCCACTTACTTTTCAACTGCTCCGACTGGGGGACCCACCTGCTGCCAAGTGCCAGGAAGAGGAGAGATCAGTTACTTGCACAATGTTGGGCACTCAAAGGATCAGTCAGTCAGTGGCAAGAGCCAGTCACATAGTGGCAGCTGGTATCGAGTTATGGGGAGTCCTGGCTCATTCTGTGTCTGCGGCACAGTGCTGGTTGGCACTATTGGATGTAGTTTAGTAGCAGGTGGCCAGTGGTGTGGATGGTGACAGTGTAGCACTGGTGTGACACTTCACACTTCCCTGAATGATGACAAATCCCTTTCTTCTGTCTCCCAGTCCAGCTACCCATTCCACTCCCCAGCCCCTCCAGCAGTTGGGACCGAGCAGCTCAAGAGTGACAGAGAGAGAGAACATGTGCATGACCCACCCCTCCGAGCTACAGGTGCACAAAGAGAAGGCGGAGATGGCACAAGTGCCCAGTCAGATTCCACTGTCGCTCGCTTTCTTTCCCTCACTGCCCATGGCACGTGCAGGTGAGAAATCCATGAACCACTCCCACAGGCTACTAATGGAGTCCAGCTGTGAAGAGTAGACAGGGGATCCTGTCTGTTTAACCAACCAGCTGTATCTGTTTCAGTGTAATACAATTTTAAAAGGAACCATGCTTCTCGAGTGCTATCATTACACATAGCGGTTAACATTTTACACCTTATACCGTTTGCTTCAAGAAGATACACTGATGTTCCACGTTATAAAAAAGGTGTAAGAAACAGTTTTCTGGATGGCTGTAAATGTTCTATCAGCCTTATGTTAATCTTTGATTAACACACATGTAGTGCCTAATCATTTGGTGAACAGGGTTTAAGACCATTAAGAAAAACATTTTGATTATAAAGCAACAAGGCACTCCAGGGGTTATGTTGATGGTCAATTAATCACCCTCTGGGGCATGTAGCACATGGCTACAACTTGTGCCACGTTACATCCCTAAACGATGATTAACAGGCCATTACCACAACTCCTGGTAATGCCTTATTGCTAAATTATACCTGTTATACAATGGGGTCCAAAAGCTGCATTGTGATTGGCTGACTGGTACTTTTAGTTGCCACAACCCATGCAAAAGTGTCGGTCAGCCAAGCTGGCAGAGCACCTCAAATGAAAACAATAGGGTGTGTGCAGCATCTGAACTAATGGATGAATACACAAAATACAGCATGTATCCAGACGAATTCTGAACACTTGCTGTATTTGGTGGTATTCGACAGATGCCCTGGGGCCTTTTGTGAGCTCTTTTGACTGAATTTGAGCAGTTGAGGTTGAGTGGAGCGAGAGAGGCCCAGTGAGGTGACAAGTCAGAGACTGGAGGTGACCAGAAGAGGTCAGGCCGATGTGGCGCAGCATTATTTGGGGTGAGAATGGCGTGGACAGTTGGCAATGGACAAATGAGCATACAGTGCCATGCCAACTAAGCATACAGTTATGCAAATGGAAATGGTGAGGTCGATGTGAGTACAACATTATCGTGGGTCTGGGCAGCCAGCAATGAGCATATGGTGAGTGAGGGAGGTGGCTTTTGCTTTTGTCTCTGTCAGCTGGTCAGGACCCGGGTCCCAGGGTCAGAGGCCAAGGATAGGCATTTGTGGGTCGCTTGAAGGAAAAGCAGAGGTGGGCTTATGGATCTCAGCTGCTCCCTTATTTCAGCATTTTACTGTGGGTTTGGCATGGCTAATGAAGCCTAGATCAGATTCCTGAATACCCAAATACTGCGAATGCCTAAATGTACCCCTAGTATCTGATGATTGTTTGATGTATACTTCATTGGTGTTTTCATACACCCTAGAAGTCAATGAATCAACCCCTTGAAAATTCAATAACAGAAAAGCTTTCATTTTCCCTCGCTAAGCATGACCACCAACTGAAGCACTTTCACTAATAGACTGAGGTAAATTCTCTTTGGGACTTTTGGAAGTGAGGCGTGGAGTTGAATTACATATGAACATACAAACAAACCAGCAGAAGAAGGCCATTTGGTCTATCAAGTCTGCTCGTATTGCAGGGTCCACAGCTTGAGCTAATGTCCTGCCCTCCCTTCCTCCTCCCATCCTCCCTACCCATGATTATTTTATTCCCCTATGCCTATCCCATCCTCTCTTAAAGATGCTCACTGTCTTTAACGAGATGAACTCTTCCGACAGCGCATTCCAGGTGTCCACCACCCTTTCTGTGAAAAGTACTTCCTGACATCCCTCCTAAACCTCCACTCTCCAGCTTAAGACTGTCCCCCTCTTGATATGGTTGCCATTCAGCTTAAAGAGACTTTCCTTATCAACATTATTTATCCCTTTCAAGTAAGACTTGAGAGTGCTAAATACATTCTGCACAACATCCCTGCCTGACGCATGCTGATTGTGGACTAGTGACAAGCTGAGATAGTTTCACGTTTTAAATAATTTGTTAGGTTTTTTTCCCAATTGCATGTGTCACCCTGCTCACCTGAACTGCCCTCTCTCTCTGTTTTAAATCAACAGCACTATTGAAAAACAAAACACTCCCACAAGACAGCCCCAAGAAAAGCAGACACAAATAAAAAACTTGTGACCTTTTCAATGCCACTCTGTCACCTGCCTCATTCTGCACTTTCTGTGTCACTCGCTCCAGACTTGTCACACAACCCCAATCCCAATGTCTCGTATCCATTGGTACTCCTCTTTTCCACGCTGTCAGGGAACAATTTTAACAAGAGCACATATACAAAAATGAGAAACTAACCAATATCCTTGCTTTGATTTCTAAAACACCAATCATTCTTCCAAGATGCTCTCGGGAGGGTGCTATTTTTATAGGGAGGAAGACTATTCATTAGAAAACTGATAAAACAAAATAAAAATGTAAATTTAACTTAGTTTTAACTAACTCCATCTCATATTTGCAACAATCCTCTCCAGATTGTGGGCTGTTGCAGGATTACCCACTTCTGTTGTGGTTTCATCACTCCATCTGTGGCCTCATGACACATCACACCAGGCATGGGTAAATCCCACAACAACAAATGCCATGTCTTGAATTATTGCTCAACTATACCTTGGGCATCAAGAATCATGCATCCTGACTGGCTGACTGGCACTTTTGAGCTTTGGTAAACATTATGATGACAGGCAAAACAGCCAGTCAGTCAGAATTCTTTAACAACACAACATATAGCAGTAGTATCTGTACACTACCCCCCCTCCTAAAGATTCAGAGCAAAGTTGCTGCCATTTTGTCCTCACTAAAGCTGACTGCAAGTTGACTGCAAACAACTCCACATAAACAAGCCTCATTAAACTGTGTTGTGCTTAATACATCAGTGGGGCACTGGCTGCATCTGTTAAATTAGGCCTTGTTCACACTAGTCACCAATTTTAAAATGTTTTGCAAAACATTTTATAAATGTGTCCCTTACATGGTTGTTTCTGTTTTGCATTCTCTTGCTTAAATGGCTGATTGTGGCACCTTCCATTACACTTTAAAGCATCCTTCCGAAGTCCAACAGAGCTTATAACAGTCCACCACGAGCCCAACCAACAAACTTCCCAAACTCACAGCCATCTTGAAACAGAAAGGTTGGACTGGGTGGCTGTAATGGAAACATGGTTCACAGAAACCACGGATGGGATACTGCCATTCCCAGTTACAATCTGTTCAGGAAAGGTAGGCAGGGCAAAAAGAGGAGTCATACAAGGAAAAAATAAGAGAGTCTAACAAACTAATCAGAAAGGCAAAAGCCAAAACAGAGGAAAAGACAGCAGAAGGGCAAAGAGAGGAGACAAATAATTTTTAGATACATTAGGAAAAGTAGGAAGGCAAAGGGGGATAGTAAAGATTGCTACTGAAGAAGGAAATGCAACAAACATGACCAGAGAAGACAAAATCCTCAACAAATACTTCTGCTCAGTGTTTACCAAAGAGAACCCAAGGGATAGTGGCCCAGCCCTGAAAAACACAACCGCACAGCCAGTCCGTGGCACTGGAGGTTGAGGTGCTGGTCGCTGCACCTCACACCACAGCGACCAGGATTCATGAACAAGCCCAGGTTGTGGGGTTGGCAGGGGAGAGAGGATTGGGCATCCAGAGACTACTCTCCTGTCTTGGTGGGGAGGCTACATGTCGTCCCACTCACTGATTGCCTCTGGTGGTGACTGGAGGGCAATATGAGTCAGGAGGCATGCTTCAACATGATTGCATTGGTGGGGGGGCAGGAGAAAGCAGAAGGAAAATGAGCTCGGCAGGGCTCCATGACGGTCCGCCATGCTGAGGGCTGAACCTGGGGTTCTGTACTGGGTTCCTGGGAGGGGATCCACCTCCCTGGCCCTGCCATAGGGAGCAAGCTGTTGGGAAAACGAGGGTCAGCTAACTGTGGTATGGTAAGACCTGAGAGAGAGTTCCTTCCTCAGGAGGACCATATCCCTGCCAGGGCTAAGAAGAACAAACATATGAATTAAAAAAAATGCAACATCCCAGGACCAGGGGTAGACACTAGTCCCTTTACAGAAGCCAAAGTATGGAAGTATCTAAATAAACTAAAAGCAGACAAAAGCCATAGGATCAGGCAGATACACTCCATAATCCTTAAGGAACTGGAGGCAGAATTAGCAACACCTCTGGCACTTCTAGTCATGAAATCCTTGAAGAGCAGAGTGGTACCTGAAGACTGGAAAAAGGCAACAGTGGTTCCACTTCACAAATCAGGCAGTTGCAAAGAGGCTATTAGATACAGACTGATAAGTCTCACGTCTATAGTAGGGAAACTAATGAAGACACTACTGAAACAGAGGATCATAGCGTTCCTCGAAACTAGCAACCAACAAGACCCTAAACAGCATGGTTTCACAGCAGGTAGGTCATGCCAGACAAACCTACTCAAATGTTCTGACTACACTACAAAATTAGTGGACGATGGTGGGGCAGTGGATGTGGTCTACTTAGACTTTAGTAAGGCCTTCAACTCAGTTCCACACAGAAGGCTGGTAAAAGCTTGACCACACAGGGTTGGTCCAGAAGTAGTCAGATGGGTACAGAACTGGTTACAAGGCAGATCCCAGAGGTACATGTTAATGGAACACAATCAATGGAATGCAGGGTGACCAGTGGGGTGCTCCAGGGCTCAATGCTGGGGCCTCTGCTCTTCAAAGTTTTTATAGCAGACATCACTGATGGACTGGAAGGGAAGGTGTGTCTGTTCACAGATGACACCAAGATATGTAATAGGGTGGACACCTCAGAAGGAGTGAGCAAGATGGAAGCCGATCTCAAGAAACTAGAGGAATGGTCTGAGTGTGGCAGCTGAAATTTAATGCCAAAAGTGCAAGGTAATGCTCATGGAAAGAAAAATCCAAGAAAGAATATTACCTAAGAGGTGAAAGACTGGTGGCAAACCAGGAACAAGATCTGTTAATCATAATCGCAGACGATTTGAAGGTTAGTGAGCAGCGTGAGAAGGCACCATGGAAAACAAAGCGGAATGCTGGGCTGCAATGACAGGGAATCATGAGCAGGAGGAGAGGTGGTACCACCACTGTATAGATCGCTGGTCAGGCCTCACCTGGAATACAGGTCCAGTTCTGGAGGCCTCACCTCAGGAAGGACATTGACCGGGTGGAAATAGTACAGAGAAAGGTGACAAAAATGATTCAGGGTATGCAGTACATGTTCTACGAGGAAAGACTTAGGGAACTAAATATATACTCCTGAAGCAGAGGAGAGAGAGAGAGAGGGACATGACTGAAACATTCAAGTACATAAAAGGCATTAAAGATACAAGCACAGGAACTTTTCACTTCAAGAAGGGCTCCAGGCCATGACCTCAGGCTGCAAGGAGGAGGTTCTCTACCAACACCATGAAGTTTTTCTTCATGGAAAGAGTGGTGGATGCCTGGAACAGCCTACTGCAAGAGGTTGAGGGGTCAACACTGAGGGATTCAATAATTCATGGGATAGTGGAGGGTGATGAGTACCAATGCCTAGTCTGTGTAACAAGCTCCCTGAACTAGTGGCCTTGATGGAAGAGGGTTGCCTGGATATTGTGGCAGTCACAGAAACATGGTACACAGAGAACCATGACTGGGATGTCAACATACCAGGATACACAATATACAGGGGGACAGGGAGGGTAAAGAAGGAAGAGGAGGGTAGCTCTCTATGTAAAGGAAGGGATCAAGCAACAGAACTAAGAGTGAACAGGAAGCAGATGAGGCACTTGAGTCACCCTGGAGACAGGAAATGGCACCACAATCCGCATGGGGTTGTATACAGACTCCCATCTCAGGGGAGGGAATGGACAAGGAAATGATAGAAGACTTTCCTAGAATGGTAGAAAAGGGAGATATTGTTGATGGGGACCTGAATATGCCAGATGTTAACTGGAGCACCTTTGCTGCAGGCACATCCAAGAGCAGGGTCATTCTTGATGCCCTACAGGGGCATGCCTCAGACAGCTAGTATTGGAACCCACTCAGGAGGGAGAAATCTTAGACCTGGACTCTCAAATGGGGATGGAGAAAGAATCTCAGATTTAGAAGTGGGTAGCCATCTGGGAACAAGCAACCACCAAACAGTGTGGTTCACGATAAACACAGCCATACAATCAAGCCATACAAAAGCAAGAGTATTGGACTTTAGGAGGCTGACTTTGGGAAAATGAGAGAGTGCCTCAGAAAAGCACTAGCAAAAAGGCAAGAAGGAGGGGTGGAGGAAAAATGGGGAGTGATCAAACAGCCATCACAGAGGCAACAAGCCTTTGTGTAAAGCAAATCAATAAAACACAACGAAGGAAAAAATGCTATGGTTCTCAAAAGAGGTTGCAGGAAGGTTAAGGAGAAAAGGACAACATTCAGGAAATATAAGGAAACACAGAAGGAGCAGGACAGAGAACTTTATCAGTTAAAGCAGAAAGAGACTGGGAAGGCAGTCAGAATAGCAAAGGCCCAAACTGAGGAAAGGATAGCCAATTCTGTTAAGAAGGGGATAAAACCTTTATAGGTACATTAGGGAGTGAAGTTAGACCAAAGGAGGGATACTGAAGCTTAATAAAGGGAGGGAATGTGGGTAGAGGTGACAGTGAAAAGCAGGGATACTGAATGAATATTTCTGCTCAGTATTCACAAAGGAAGAGGAGGGGTTACCTAAACCAAACAAGAGAAACAGTCTGAAGACAGGGGTCGATACAGTCCACTTACAGAAGAAAGGGTTCTGAAAGAACTAATAAAATTGAAGGTGGACAAAGCAATGGGGCCTGATGGGATTCACCCCAGAATTCTAAAAGAACTAAGGGTAGAACTAGTGACACCGCTGACTACTGTCTTTAACAAATCATGGGAGGATGGGGTGGTACCCGAGGACTGGAGGAGGGCAGATGTGATTCCTCTTCACAAAAGTGGGAGCAGGACAGAGGCAGGAAACTACAGACCAGTTAGTTTGACCTCAGTGGTAGGGAAAATGATGGAATCACTTCTGAAGGAAAGAATTGTTGAGTACCTAGAGGCCAGTGGGGCTAGGACCCAAGGCAGCATGGATTCACGATGGGAAGGTCGTGTCAGACAGATCTAATAGATTTCTTTCACTGGGTGACCAAAGTAGTAGACCAGGAGGGGCTGTGGACATGGCCTACCTAGATTTTAGCAAGGCATTTGATACAGTCCACACAAAGATTAATACACAAGATAGCCAGCCTTGGAGTGGGTCCCAAGGTGGTAGCCTGGATAAAAATTGGCTGAACAACAGGATAAGGGTAGTAGTAAATGGAGTACACAGTGAAGAAAGGAGGTTACTAGCGGGTACCGCGGGGTTCAGTACTGGGACCAGTCCTTTTCAATGTCTTTGTAAGTGACATTGCAAAGGAACTGGAAGGAAAAGTATGTCTCTTTGCAGATGACACAAGATCTGCAACAGAGTTGATACACAAGATGGAGTGGAAAGGATGAGAAGGACTTGGCAAGGTTGGAGGAATGGTCAAAAGTATGGCAGCTCAGATTCAATGCAAAGTGCAAGGTAATGCACATGGAAAACAAAAACCCAGAGGAAGCGTACACAATGGGGGTGAGATACTGACAACAATAAAAATAGAAAGGAACCTGAGGGTAATTATATCAGATGACCTAAAGCTGCAACAATGTGAGAAGGCAGTAAGGAAGGCTGGGGGATACTGGGATGCATAGGAAGAGGCATCAATAGTAGAAAACAGGATGTTGTTATCCTCTGTACAGACAGTTGGTGAGACCCCATCTGGAGTACTGTGTGCAGTTCTGGAGACCCCATCTCCGCAAAGACATAGACAGAGTGGAGGCTGTCCAGAGGAGGGCAACCAAATGGTGCTGGGTCTGCACCAGAAGGCATGTGAAGAAAGACTAAAGGAGCTTAATATGTATACCCTTGAAGAAAGAAGGAAGAGAGGGATATGATATAAACTTTCAAGTACCTCAAGGAATTAACAAAGTCCAAGAGGTAGCATCTTCCAGAAAAGAGATATGCAAGAACAAGGGGCACAATTTGAAGATAGAGGGGACGGCTCAGAGGTAATGTGAGAAGTATTTTTCACTGAGAGGGTTGTGGATGCATGGAACAGCCTCCTGAGGAGTTTGTGGAGTCAAGAACAGTGAGGGACTTCAAGAATGCATGGGACAGGCATAAGGCAGTCCTAGTTGGGGGTAGGAGGAAGTAAGCTGTTGGTTAACTAGGATCTGCAGCTTATCTGTTAGGTAGGAAAATGGGCAGACTAGGTGGGCCAAGTGGTCCTTATCTGCCATCAAATTCTATGTTTCTATGTTTCTATGGATAGACACAAGGAAGCCCTGACTACAAAGGCAACTAAAGTGTCAAAATAGGTATAAAACAAATAGGCAGACTAGATGGACCTGGTGGTCTCCTTCTGCCATCAACTTCTATGTTTCTATCTCCATCGTTTCTTTTCCCTATCTTCCCCTGCAGTGGAGCCTGCAGATAACTCCTAATCTAATGGCTACCCCATTCCCCATCTCAGCTGTTGCCCACAGTGCCTCAGTGCCACCTAGGGTCCCATGGATTTCTGTAGTTTTGATTTCCTTCTGAATGTACAATGCCACCCTCCTCCTTTTCCTCCTTCTGTCCCTCCTGTACATGTTGAATCCAGGAATGGCCATGTCACATCCATGGCTTCCCGTGAACCAAATTCCATCCAGACAATACTGAAGAAAACAAAATATGGAACACAACGAATATGGTGTGTGAGGGCATTCCAACGAAGATACAAATAAAAGGCAAGGTACCATGAACAGATACTGTGTGACAACAGGCAACACATGGTATATTTATTTAATTATAAGAGAGTAACAAAAGCAGTGTAGTCAATAAGATAAAGCAAACCTGGACAGACTGGACAGTCTGACCACAACATACAAGAAAGTTGAATAAACAAGGGTGGTAGTTGTGGTTAGTGCAGGTACAGACCACGGATAGGAGATGAGCCTTCAGAGCTGCTTTGAAGGATGGCAGGGGTAGAGAGTTGCAAATCTTGGTAGGGAAGGAGTTCTACAGCCTTTGGACAGATGAGGAGAAGGCCTAATCACCAATTTTGATCAAGCACTTAGAAAAAACCAGGGGAGGTGGTATCTGTTGATCAAAGTAAATAAGTATGCTGAGCACTGTGCAATAGTGAGATAGGGGTGGCTGAGAAGGCAGACTTAAAGTAAGATAGCATCCTAGAGCATAGGAGTGTGAGGCAGAGGGGATAGCCAGCCCAGAGTGAAGTGTAAGGACAAATTATTGATTAGGTGGAGGGAGAACAGGGCAAAATGGCAGATGTTGTTCAAAGCAACATCCTATTTATGAAGAGAGGTTTTGTGGCTGTTTGGGGATAAATGAGCTGTACTGTGGGCAGGAAGAAGAATAACTTGGGAAGTAGCTCTACATACTTCTGGAGTGAGAAAGTGGTGGAGATAATATGCTATGCCAAGTCCAGAATTCAATGATTTAGTAATGTTTGAGATGTGAGAGAAGAAATCTAGGGTTGGGTCTACAGTGATGCTAAGGTACTTAAATTCACTCACAGTGGAGAGAGGGTGCCATCAGTTCAAAGGATGGACAATGGACAGGAGCAGGATACTCCGAAACACCTTAGACCCAAATAAGGTTCCATGTCAAAACAGCGTGAAAAAAGCAGCGCATACAAAAACCATGACTCAAAAATAGCATTTGAGTGCACATAACAGGGATCTCCATCAATGGTAAAAACAGTGCAGAAAACAAGTTTCAAGGGGGGCGTTCCCACACCCCTTAAAATATATAATCAACACCAGGTGGGTGCAACTCTGGATAGGGAAGAAATTCAGGAGGTGTATATTCTTTGGGGATGCAATTTGTGGAGGGGAGTAAGTCAGGGGACAGATAAACTGTTTCCATTACAGTGGGATGCAACTCGGGAGGGGGCAAAGTTGGGAAAGTGGAAGCATGTGGAACAATAAAAAAAGCAGGCATTACAAGATTGAACCCAGGTCTGCCAACTGCATATGAGGAACCCCAAGGCAGCAACTCTAACCTCTAGGCTATGTTGCCAGTACAGATCCCACACTACCCATTACCGCCTACAGCATTCAACAACTCCCTGTCTGCATCACTGAAACAACTGCCTATAGCTCTGAAACAACCACACTATTAAAACAATGTCACTAAATGCCATTCACTATTATTCACTCACTCTTTGCACTCTTCTTTGATGGGTACCCCAAATAACATGCCTTGGGTTTTAGTAGCATTGAGAACCATGTTTTTGACCACAAGTCAGTTTTGTATGTGGACAAAGTTAGTGTTAATTTGGGCATTAATGGGTGAGAGTTTTGGGGCACTAAAGTAAAGAGCAATATCATCAGCATACATAAGGATAAAGCATTTTTGAGGAGACAGTGGGAGGTTATTTATGAAGGTGAGGAAGAGGAGTAGTCTAGTATGGATCCCTAGGGGATACCATGAGTGATTGTAATAAGCTGAAGAAGGCATAGCTGAATTTGATGAATTGCTGCCTGTCTAACAAGTAGTTAGACAACCAGGTAGAGGCATAGTGGGAAATTTAAATATCTGTTAACTTTTGTGTTAGGAGGGTATGATCAACTAAATCAAATGCTTTGGCTCTGTCTATAAAACTGCACCAGTCAGTGACCCTCTGTACATGGCAGTTTTAATGTCTTCAGTGACCTGGACAAGGGTGGGGTGGTACTCTGTTCCATGCAGAAGCTGTGCTGATGAGGGTTTAAGGAGGTGGTGAAATTGTAGATAGTTTATTAGTTGGGAGGAACCAGCTTGTTTAGTAATTTGCAGGAGGATAAGAAGTAGGGCAGTAGAGTGAGAATGGGAGATTAGTTTATGGTCACCCTTTTAGAGACAGGGACTATTTTAGTGATCTTCCATTGGGATGAAACAACCCAGAGGTGAGAGTTTAAAATATGTGTAATGGGGAGGTCATGGGGAGGGTGTAAGGTTTTAGCATGCTCATTCTTTAGACACCCAATACTCCTCCTGTAAAACTGCCTAAATTACTAAATTCAAAACTATGTTTTGTCATTATGTTGTTTATGTTAGTATATGTATATTGCTATTATATTAATTGATAACCTCGTGTTATCCCTCCTGTTCCCTTCCCCAGGTTCACTAGGAGACGAGCATCATTTTGCTCAGTGTGCCTTTCCTGGTGAATCAATTCAATAAATAAAAAATAAGTGAGGATGAACTTCAATGGGAATTCAAGATTCCATTCCACCCATGCCAGGAAAGGGTTCTAGGGCAGGGAGTTGAGTAGTTTGAAGATCTATTTTCTGAAGACCACTTTCAGGAGGAAAGCGGGTTGAGGGGAGCGGTCCTGTGAGGGCTATAGACAGTAGTCTAGGACATATGGGTCTGGGAGGAAAAGAAGAGAGGTCAACGAACTGGGCATTGAAAGCATTGGCTGTGGTAGTTAGGTTGTTGAAATGCACACTGTCAATGACCATGTCCTTATAGATAGATTTAGAGGGGTCTCCCAGGAGCCCTTGATGTGATTCAAAATCTGCATGTGTTGCCAACTGAGGTCAGCAACTGCTCCTTTTAGTGAAAGAGCTTTTACAGGGCAAGTAGACTTTTGCATTTATTGCACAGTTGCTGTAAGACAGCCAATCGTGTGGATTGGAAGAGGCCTTAAAGATTGTTAGGTAAGTCCAGCTTACCATCAGATTCTTGTATGTTAGATTGGTTATCCAAAGAATATATCACAAACAGTATGTAATAAAAAGCAGTTTTATTAAATATTCTCTTCAGACATGTGACAAAGCAATCACAAGAACCGATTTACCACTATTCCTCAGTATGGTCTCTTTCGCTCCGAGGAACTGGTGTGCATACAATATATATATGACCAATAACAGTGCAGTTACAGATATAATAAACACTACAGCATTGGACAAGGTATGTAAATAAGGAAGCTCCTTGGGCAATTACATAGAAAATAAAGTTGCAGTAAGTAAGAATCTCAGAACAAGAAAATGCATTGTCAGCTATCTGTTATGAACAAAGAGATAGCAGCAGTAGAAATGCACTTGACATGATATGTTGATATACGACACAGATTACACATGATTATATGACTATATCAGAACATAAAAGAAAGAAAAAGCTTTAAAATCTAAATTACCCTCTGATTGGGAGTTATTTAAAGTAAAACGGAATGCATGTAAATATCTTATAAGAAAGGCTAGGGCCCACTACTATCAAAATAAGATGAACTGTAATTCTGATCCTCGTGAAATTTGATACTATCCATCACTTAACAAATCCTGGTAATTTTGGAGTACAACCAAATTTAAATTTACAGATTGGGGAAAATTTAATTGACAACCCAGAGAGTACATCTGAGGCATTAAATACATTTTTGTAGATCTTCCAAGCTGTAATAATTTGGGAGTTTATCCATCTGGAGATATGCAGTCAAAGCAGTCATCTTGTTCACCCCTTTAGATTTAGGGCCTTGAAAATATCGGAAGTATGTAGGAACTGAAGTCTATAAATGCCTATAAATCAGCAGGGCCAGATGAAATTGAGGTAGATTTCTTAAGTTAGCGGCAGACTATATTGCTCCAACGGTAACTTATATTTTAACTGGAGCTTACAGTCTGAATGCTTTCCCTGTCCTGGAAAGAAAGCAAGGTCATCCCTATACATAAAGGGGTGACGTTACAGAATTGAACAATTATCGGCCCATAGCTTTACTTTCCATCTTGTCCAAGTGCTTGGAGAAATGTGTAAATAGGCAGATCTTCTAACACTTGGACAAATATGGATTGTTAACACCCTATCAATCGGGTTTAGAAAGGGTTATTCCACAACTACAGCATTGCTGGAGTTTAAAGATCTGGTTTGTACCTCTTTGAACTTGGGTCTGGAAACTGCTATTGTATTTGTGGACCTGTCGAAGGCCTTTGACCTGGTGAGCCACCCCTTTACTGGATAGATTAAAAGATGTAGGTATAGTTGATGGACCTAGAAACTGGATAAAATCTTATTTAACAGGACGTACCCAGAGGTGGAGATCTCACAGACATTGTCTACATCTAGAAATGTGGTTAGAGGAGTTCCACAGGGGTCCATTTTAGGGCCCTTGTTATTCCTCTTGTTTGTTAATGATCTACCCCAGGTGGGAGACATTCAGCTGTGAGACTTTATGCTGATGATATTGCGATTATCACCACCAGCAGCTCTGTTATGGATCTTCAACAGAAGCTTCAGGCGGACTTTATCAAAGGTGGGGGTGGCTCACTGGGTCAAGGCTTTTGATGAATGTTAAAAAACTAAATTGGTGCATTTTTCAAACAAGAAGTCTAAATCACAGATCCATATTGTATCACATACAAATAGATTAATAGAACAGGTGGATAGTTATTGCTATCTGGGGTAACATTTGACTCCATGTTGACTTTTGATGTTCACATAGAAAATAACATAAAAGGGTGACTAAGAAATTAGGAGCCTTGAGACGAACTACCAAATGTTTACAGATTAAGGACAGGAAAAAGTGGCTGAACAGTTAATTATGCCAACCTTGACTTATGGGGATATAATTTATAGAACAACGAGTAAACATCAGTTGATTAGATTGGATAGGATGCAATACAGAATAGCTAGATATGTTCTGCAGTGTCCATATAGAACTCATCACTGTAATATGTTTATAAAATTGAATTGGCAGCCTTTAGAAATAATTTATCAAAAAAATTGGATAATATTGATACATAAATATAAAACGTTTTATCCAGAACATTATATTACTCAAACACTTTTCCCTAAAGTAAATAAAGGTAGAGCATGAGTTATTGAGATCGGCACATAGATATAGAGTCTATCCTACCAGAATTTATATAATAAATATGGTAATGGTTCCATTTTATGTCAGGCAGCTAAAGTATGGAATATTTTACCCCTCCAATAAGATCTCTAGAAGATCATATGATTTTTAAAAATGAAATTCTAAAACTTTATAGAATAGAATGTTGTTGTACATGAGTATGTCTAGGATATATGTTTATGTTTTGTAATTTTCTTTAGTCGTATTTGTGTTTTAAGGTAATGTTGGATAATTGAAAAGTTGTGTATTATTTAAGTTTTGTTTTTATGTGAGTACTGTTATACATTTTATGTTTAGTCGCAACTAAGTGAAATACAAACAGGACTATCTTGAGAACAGGATTGTATAATCCTAATGATTCAATTTCTGTATAAAAATAAAGTTTTATCATCATCATCATAAAAGGAACAGACATAACCTAGGTAAACACATTACAATAAAAGATATGCATATCAAGTGTAATAAACATAAAACATGTATAAAACCATAAAATGATGTAAACATATTATACAGCAGCAAATATAAGTGAAAATAAACAAGATTACTTAGGTATGAACACATGGGTCAGTAGATGGTGTGGGACCCAGGCATAACAATCCCCTCCTTGTCCTGTAGAAGAGGCAACACAACAAAAAGAAGACGTTAGGTTACGATCGTTTACAAGCCTGAGGTGCTAGCTCAGAAGGAAATTCAGCTGTGCACAATGTTGTTTAAAAGTACACCTCAGACAGCAAAGGGTTAGTAGTGGATGAGTAAAACAAGATATAAATAACTATCAAACTTTAAAACATTGATTTGAATATCTGGTTTTCAAAGCACATAAAACTCATAATGTAAATGAAATTACATTTCTATAGCATACAGATAGTCAGGATAACTGTGAAAGTAGTCCTATACAGGAGTTGGCACAGGGTAATCACAGATGGTCAGATGATAAAACATAAAACAGAAACTAGGCATGTCAACACAACAGTGGATATGTGTGTAAGAAAAATTGTTGATGTGTATTATCACAGAACATTGTTTGTAAAAATGGTGTTAAAGTCATTGTTCATTCATAAAGAACAGTCCATATCGAGAGTGGAAAAGGCAGGACTTCCAGTTCTGCCACAGACACTTCAGCAGCATAGCCATTCAACCCTGCTCTCCTAGGCACAGAAAACACCCCAAAACAACTAAAATCAAGCAAAATGTCAAAAGACACCCATAAGAAGGAGAAGGATACTAGCCAGGGTAAAATCGGCACCCAAACAACGAGATGCCGAGCAATTGATTACAGAGCACCACAGCTGCAGCTGCAGTTATTCACTTAGCAGCACTCGACTCGGGTTATGATACGGAGGATGAGGCTGACTTACTCTCAAGAACCAGGTATGAAAACATCTTAAAAGAAATCTGCAGTCCAAGGGCTGAAAACAAGAAAGATTTCCAGAGCCTCATGCAGCAGATTCAAAAGATAGACACCAGAGTGGGCAAAGCGGAAGATAGAATTTCAGCAATGGAAGATATGGCAGCCTACCTAGATGAAGCTGTGGAAGCCCTGATGTAACACTGCATCACACGTCAGGCAAAAGCATTGACCTTGAGGGTCGCTCTTGTCGAAATAACCTGCAGTTGTATGGTCTGGTGGAGGGGCAGAAATAACCCCCATGACTGCTTTTTTTGAAAATCTCCTCAGGGATGTGCTCAAGTATCCACAGACATATGCCCTCTCAATTGAGCTGTTCACCGCTCCTGGTTCCAAAATCCTAGGACCCAACCGCTCAGCCAAGATCGATTTTCTTCATGGTCGGTAGTTACAAAATAAAGGAAGATCTCTTAAAAAGAGCCTGGGTGAAGAAAGACCTCATCTGCCTCTCATCATGGATCTCCTGACCATGATTACCCCTGGAGGTGCAGCAGGCTCATCTGCAATATGCTCCAATCTTGTGGCTGCTTAAAGAGAGAGAAATATGGTTCCATACGCCATTCCTGCTAAGCTGTGGAATTAATTGGGACAGTGGCCCTAGCTTTACAGCAACCCTGATAAAGCTCTTGATGCGATGAAGCAAAAGGAAATTCACCTTCCGCAGCGAAGATGGAATGCATGGCAAGGAAGCGTGTTCATCCAATGGACTGATTTCAGGTGATACCAAGTCGAAGAGGAACATTTCCTCTGTGGCTGTTTGAGACGCTTGGGAACGCTGCAAGCTGTGAGCCACAACGAAAGGTGTTAGAGGCGTGCAATGTTCGACAACAGAAGTCTGAAAAGACTGGGGCAAATAGAGGATGATTTCCTTTCTTTTTCTGTGGAGATGGCGACGAGAGGTTTCTAATTGAACATTAGTCCAGGAAAATACCCCTCGTCAACCACACACACCGCTTGCTGGTCTCATGCATTAGGCCCATGGGTCCTTTTCTGATGCAGGAAACCAGGACATTTCTTTTCCTCACTTGTAAAGCCTTCAAAACAGGTTGATAATCTGATTGTCTTGGGTGAAATAGTCTTCAACACAGGGCCATATGAATATTAGGTCTAGATTGGTTAATATTAATGTCCAAAGGTATTAAAGAAACGAAGAGATATAAGAATTGAGTAATATTATAATAAAGCATAGGTTTAAGTTCAAAAGACATGTGGGGTGCACAGCCTATTACGTTTTTATGGAAGACACTGAATTACAAGTGTGTGGAGGAAGTGGAGATCACTATCACCCCATAGCAGATCATACCTGCACACTGAGCCATCAGTGAGCTCCATACCAAAGCTCCTCGATTTAGAGGTCTTTCAGAGAAGAATCTCAAAGTACCATACAAGGGGTTTGTCTCTTGTCATATCTGCCTCTTAACTACCATCCTCTGAAAGAGGTGGAAAAAGGGTTCCACAGTGCTGGATCCTCAGCCTTGGAAGTTAAAATATTCTGAATGGTTGGGCAGATGAAGTTTGACTGCCAATTGGTTAGTAAGGTTAAACACTTGTTTTGTTATACATTTGTTAGGCTTGTTATGTATGTAAGTAAAACATACAAGGGTCCAGAGAATTGTCACCAAATATGGCTTAAAATCAAATACTGGGAAAAGAAACATCTGAAAGAATGGAACTCTGGGGTCAGAGAACTTGGCAGGAAGTGATTCTAAAACCTAATGGATAAGTCAACACTAATATGCTCATTTAATGTAAATGGGCTAACCAATCCGTTAAAAGGAGCAAGGTTCTGACTTTTCTAAGAAGGTCATTGGCAGACTTTATAATGTTGCAGGAGACACCTCTCTCCCTCAAGAACACCTTAAACTTGGAAAATGGGTTTTAGCCATGTGGCCAGTGCCTCTATGGCAAGAGCAGGGGGTTTCGATTCTAGTTCCAACTAAAACCCATTCTGATCCAATGGAAAAATTAATGGACAAAGAGGGAGATATGTCTTCTCAAAGGCCGCTTTCAATGAAGAGTAACAACCTTGACCTCAATTTATATTCCTCCAGGTTCAAACTTTATAACCTACAGTTCGATTTTCTTAAGCTTCAGGAATGGGAAGGAAAAAATTTTAATTGGGGAGATAATTATTACCTCTTGAACCCCAGTTGATTCCTCTCCAAGGCAGTGAACTGAGAATAGGGATACCAAGGAAACTTTCTAAATTTAGGGAAATTGATATGTAAATATATGGCATCATATGCACAGTAAACAGAGAGACTATACTTTTATTCTTCCCCTATAACACCTATTCCAGGTTGGATTATTTTTCTCCTTAAAGAGTCAATGGGATGAGTGGAGGTTAGCTGGATAGGTGACATGGTCTTATCAGACCACACCTCTATATTTTTAAAATTAGTTTTGAGGACTTCAAGAACCATACTTTTGGAGACTAAACATGTCCCTTTTGTAAGATCCAGACATTAGGAAACAAGTGATGGAACGCTTAAGCAAGCACTGTCAGAAAATAATATGCCAGCTACCCCAGTTACCTTATTATGGGATACAGTGAAGGCCATACTTAGAGGTAAATTCATTTCCATATCAGCATACAAAAAAAGCAAAGCAAGTGTAGGAGGGAGTTCTTACAAACAGAGATTGCCTCTCTAGAGTTGTAGCTGAAAGAACAGTATGATAGGAACAATTTTAAGGACCTCAAGGTACTCAAGAAAGAGCTGCATGAGATCTTGATTATCAAGTGGAACAAAAAGTTCTCTTTCTAATACAAAAATTTTGTGGGGGGTCCGAAAGCCACACACCTGTTAGCGGCCAGACTGTGACTGCAGAGGGCCAAGCTCAAATTCCAGTCCTATCTCCCCAAACACAGGGAAGGTACTTCAGAAAACTGTGGACATAGTTGAAGCTTTTAAATCATATTATCTGAATTCATACTTTGCCACCCTCCTCCTGACTACATAACACTTGACCAATATTTAAGAAATCAAATGCTTCCCACAATCCCTAAACAAATAGGTCAGAAATTGATGTCACCTATCTGCAATGAGGAGATCAAAATGGAAATTACCAGACTCAAAACTGGTAAATGCCTGGGCACAGATGGGTACCCAAGTGAATTATATAAACAACTTAGAACACAACTCTTGCATACTTTAACAAAGGTCTATGACCAGGTACTCACTCCCATGGGTAAACCTCTGGAATCATGGTGCCAAGCTGTCATTTCAGTTTTCTAAAAAGTAGGGAAGAACCCCACCTCTGCTCCTTTTACCATCCAATTTTCTATGCTCAACACAGATTAAAACATTTTATGTCTATTATTTCCTGATTGTTACAACAGATCCTCCTGCAGCTAATACACCTCAATCAGACAGGATTTGTCTCAGGCAGACAGGCGCAAGACAACCTTAGGTAGACAGCCCATATAATAGATTCCATTCAAAATCTCAGCAACAACAGTCCTTCTCAGCCTTGATGCTGAGAAGGTCTTTGATAAGGTTTTGTGGGCCTTCCTAGAGCCACAGTTAATAAGATTTGGCCTTCCCAAGCAATTTGTCACACTTATAACTAAGATATATGAATCCCTAAAGATTTTGTTTGAGTAAATGGCCACATATCCACCCATTTTGTTCTGGGTAGGGGCACCAGATAAGGATGCCTGATGTCCCCTCTTTGTTTGCACTCTATCTTGAGCCCTTAGCTGAAGGGATTAAGGAGAATTTAGGGATAATGGGAGTGCAAGTGGGAGGATCTCAGCAGAGACTAGCTGTACATGCTGATGATATCCTGTTATACTCATAAATCCAGAAGAAACTATACCTAACCTGTTCCAACGCTTAGATACATTTGAACCTATTGGGATACTCCTGAATACCACTAAAACAGAAGCCCTAAAACTCAATTTTCAACCTTCTCTGTATCTCAGATGAACATATTCACTGCATTGGGATGTGTCCTTGATGAGATACCTAGGTGTTAAGCTAGCTGCTAGAACATCACAATTATTCTAGTTAAACTACACCCCCGTAAAACAACTGAATTTAGATATACAAAGATGGCCTCTTCTCCACTTTCCTCCACTCCAGAATCCAAGTTCTTAAAACGAATGTCTTACCCAGATTCCTTTTTATTTCAATGTGTAACCTGCAAGCTTACACCTGGACAAGTAGTCTTCTGGCAGCAGATGATCTTAAGATACATTTGACTATGTAAGAGACCTAGAATTAGGAAAAAAACACTTCTCCTACCTAAGAGTGAATGAGGCCTTGGGGTACCACACTTATTGGCTCCTGGATGGCCACTCAATTAGGATAGCATATTACTACAACATCTGGTATATAATACCAGATGGAAAAAATACCTTGCTACCCCAGTGTCCCCTACCCTACAGAAACAATGATTTGCATTAAATGCTCAGAGACACTGGAGTGGTTCCCCATACTCAGGTACTGAGGCTGCCTTGGATGGGTGCAGGAAGGGAATGGCCAAAGGACTAACCCGTGAGTACCTCTGCAAATACCAGTGGTGGTCTCTAAGCCAGAGCATACCTGGCACATACAGATCTATGGCACATGTCACAAGAATTAAGTGGAAGCCACACTCCATGGCAACTCCTCAGAGGAGACAGAATCATCTTGTTTGAGTAAGCTCAGGTGAGATTTTCATGGACACAGGAAGAGCTCTTGCATTATTACCAGATTAGAGATTATAATAATGGACAAACCCAAATATCAGTAGTGAGAACTAGGGCTCACCCAGCTCAGGTGTCTTGAGTTAATCTAGAATTCAAAATGGGAGAAAAGCTATATCCTTAATATATAAATTATATTTCAGACCTGCAATACTCTATGGACTACATTAGAGAGAATGGAACAGGATCTTGAAATCAGGTTAGAGGCAGAGAGTTGGACTAAGATCTGATGTAATACCTGGCAGACCACCTCATCACTGGACTGGTGAGAGTTCATCTGGAAACTCCGATCAGGTATTTCAGAGTACCAGTAAAACTGGTGAAATGGAGGGTTGGAATGCCCAGCAGGTGCAGGAGGAGTGTGGAGTCAGAGGTCACCTAGGCTCACATTTTTGGCAATGCCCCAAATTAGAAAACTTTTGGCAAGAAGTACAATTATATCTGAAAATATATTCTCGATGTCACAGACACCAGGATCAGAACACCTAATATTGGATATGCACCCTCTGAAATTAAAAGCCATGAAACAAAGTATCTGTGGAATGTCTTGGTAATAGCAGCTAACAAAACCATCACAAAAGATGGCTCAATGACAACCCCTGACAGTGGAAGCGTGAAAAGAGTTGATTAATACAATCAAAGAATTTGGAAGAATTACTTTTCATTACAACAATCCATATCCTTATACATGGACAGATGGATACGTTGGGACTTAAATGAATCAAATGAATAAACATTTTGGAGTTATCTCATTGTCTCCGAGCAGATGCCTGTAGTTGTCAGTAAAATACACTGGTGTGTCCTGAGGATGTCTGCAGAAGTCGCTACTGACTCTCAGTGCACCCTTGCAACATCTGGAGAAGTCACTTATATATTTTAATATATAGTGTAACAGAATATAATGTATATTTGACTGCATAGCACCATTGGAAAGGTAATTTTATCCTGAACAACTTTGTCACTGATATTTTTGTGTATATAGTGAGCTGGATATTCAAACTGCACTATTCTGTGGTATGAAGCCCTTGCGCTGCACAAAATAGTTGTGCAGGGGTGTGGCCAGGTGATATTCAATGGAGTTGCACTGTTGAGCAACTCCATTGAATATCTGTTCGCCACTGTGCATGCACAGTGGAACTTGCGCCACCGCAAGTGGTCAGAGTGGAGCAGTCAAGATGATGTGGCGCAAGTACCATTGCGCCATCGCAAATTTCCTATATTCAAAGGTGACATGCAAATGAAGCCATAATTCATTCAAGGCGGGGGACCATTTGCATCTATGGCCCCATTTGCATGCCATTAGCATGCAGTGCGCCGATCGAGGACTTGCATCTGGCGCCCTGCCAAGCAGCAACTGTCGGGGACTGGCGCCCCTGCTGCCCGATCGCGGGCATAAGTGAATAAATCCCACACCCCGAATGGCCTGACTGTGGGCATATGTTTAAATCCCACCCCACGACTGGCCCGATGCGTGGGCATATTTTAAAATCCCACACCCCGACTGGCCGATTGTAGGCATATGTTTAAAATCCCCCCACCCTCCGAGCTAGCCCGATCGTGGGCATAAGTTGGAAACCCTCCTCCCCAACTGGCCGATTGAGGGCATAAGTGAAAATAAACCCCACCCCCACTAGTCGATCGGTGGGCTGCAAAAGTTCAACCCCCAGAACATATCCCTGGTGGTCCAGTGGACATGAACCAATCGCGGGCTGAAAAAGTTCAACCCCGAGAACATATCCCTGGTGGTCCAGTGAATAAATTCATTCACATATCAGGACTGCCTTATGCGGTATGGGTTGCCACCCCATTGGCTCTTGCTCTGAACCAATGGGCATGCAGCCCTACCAGGCAGTCAGTCACCGGGTGGTGGAGGGCAGGCAGGTGGGATGTTGCTGCCCACTGGCTGAAGAGGGGAGCGGGGTGGGTGGGGCTCCATGGGTGGGTGGGGTGGGGGCCACTGGACCACCAGGGATATGTTCTTGGGGATGAACTCTTTTCAGCCTAGCGATCGGGCTGGGGGTGGGGTTTATTTTCACTTATGCCAGATCGGGCCAGTTGGGGGAGGGTTTCTGAACTTATGCTCGCGATCAGGCCAGTCGGCAGGTGGGGAGATTTTAAATATATGCCGTGATCGGGCCAGTTGGGGAGGGTTTTTTGAACTTATGCCCGATCGGGCCAGTTGGGGTGGGGGATTTTAAACATATGCCCGCGATCGTCTGAGTCGGGGGAGGGAGTTTCTGAACTTATGCCATGATCAGGCCAGTCGGGGGTGGAGGGATTTTAAACATATGCCCGTGTTTGGGCCAGTCAGGGGGGGGTTTCTGAACTTATGCCCGCGATCGGGCCAGTCGGGGTGGGGGAGATTTAAACATATGCCCGCATTTGGGGCAGTCGGGAGGGAGGGAGGGGTTACTATATGCCCACGATTGAGCTGCAGGGGGCACAGGAGTAGGTTGAGGCCACCCACAGGTGGCAGCTGCTGTTTGCACCCTGCAATGTGGCAGCTCACCTGTGGGTGGCCCTCGACTTACTCCTTTTTTTGCTCAAAGTGTGCAGGTGCAGGTAGGGGTTGCACCTGACACAACTCTGGCTCCGATGAATATCGGGCTGTTGCAGTTATGCATGGTTCCTCCCCTCTGTTCAACATGCCTTCATTAGCATTGCGCTGTTGCTCAGCTTGACTTGGGGTGCAACTGCCTCCTGCTGAATATGGCAGAATGGCACATTCGGACTTGCACAGGTGAACCCCTATTGCGCATGGCGTAACCCCTTTGAATATCCATCCCCGTGTATACTTTAGAGTTATTTGCATATGTTTATGGTGTGGTGTGTATGGCTTATGTTGCCTGCTTTAGTGAAAACATTTTTTTTTTTTGCTGTTTCAACCAGCAGAAAAAACAAATTTACATATTATTATTTGCATACCACCATTGAAAGGTAATTTTGTGCTGAATAACTTTGCCACTTATACTTTATGTCTAGCACTTACGGTTCTTGAGCTATTAGGATTTGTTTGTGGCATGCTGACTACAGCTTGATTTTGCTTAGAAAGGCCCAGGATTTACTGTTAACAGTGTACAGGAGACAAGTGGTGCAACTTCAGAGAGTTCCTGTGGAGGTAATGAGTTAAGATTAATTCAAATTACGTAAGAACTCAGAGCCTTCTCCCCTCTTGCATGCATATTAAGAAAAGAAACAAAAGCACAAAAGAACACGTGGATAATTATAGGTTTATTGTATGAAATAAGGTTAAGAAACAGATTTGTATTAAATGACAGAGATTTATTACATATAAACAAATGGATGCAGTAAAGGTATTGAGCAAATGTCACAACTTGTTTCCCAGATGATTTAGCTGAATGCACACAGACTTGTAAACCATAATTCTCTTTAGTCGATCCTAAGATAAAAAGGAAACAGCATTGATTAAATAAATATAGAGATTAGTTATAATGTTGTTCTTAGTTAATGTTTTGTAATTTTAACTAAATGAATATAAGCTGAAGGTATTTTGTTTAGAAAAATGTTTTGATAAATGTTCTCTCCTAGATAAGAAATTAGATACAGAAATATATATACATGCTTTCGTATATACTCATTTTTTTAAAAATTGAAACTCTGTATAGATGACATGGTGTAACATCTGGTAAAACTGGAGGAATACATATGTAAAAGGTAATGTTGGTTATGTACTATGTGTAATGGAATTTGATCTTAATAAAACTGAAGTATAAAAAGAGAGTGGAAAAGGCAGATAACAGTGGTGTACAGCGGCGGTGTAAGTTTTGATTGAAGAATCTAATAACAATGTCCTTAAAGAGGAACCAGTCCATAAGGTTCAGTTGGTAACCACAAAGCAGTGTAGTCACATTTGAAATGTTATTTGTCAAAGTTCAGTAACCCCACATGACACATGGGGCTGTGCAGCGTGAACCAGCACAGTAAGAAAGGTAGTGTTCATGTAGCTGGCTGCTGGTTGGCTGGATTGGCAAGGCCTTGGCAAGAGTAATGTTTAGTTATTTATTTATTAAATTTTGGTGACCAGGTAGGCCCACTGAGCCCGAAGGTCCCTTTTTCAGGGGCGACCTGGGATAACACTACAATATAAGATATTATACAGAGGAGACAACATTTGATTGCATAAGTTATGGAAGCATAAAGTAGTTACAGACAGTGGTTTTCAAACACGGTTATCATCATGACACAGTTCTGCCTTGATAGTACTTAGCATAGCAATTTGCATGAGGTAGCTTTGGTCCCTAGGTGTCCAAAGACTACTATGAGGTCCAGGGTAGTCCCACCTTTAGGGGTTTGATATAGAGATGCGAGGGGTACCTTGAGAGCCGTGGCAGTGCATGCACTTGTGTCCAGCATGTGGGCCTTGAGCCTAGTGCATAAATTCATAAGTGAGGAGGCATCCTGGACCTGGGAGGAACATGAGATTGTCCATTGAATGTTTCAATGCAACAGCCACAGCCACACCCACACAGGCATAGCTTTTGTAAAAAAAAAAGCACATTTTGCACAACTATTAACAGTTCATAACAACGCAATAAAGAACACAATTCATGAAAGAGTAACCAAGAGTGCAGTCCATAAAAGAACAGCCAGTTCGTATGAGGTGCCAGCCAAGTTTGGAAAACCAACCGTGAAGAAAAGTTGCATGTGTTGCTTGAAGGTCTTACCAGTACCACTCTGCAGAAACCTAAGAATTTGTCGAATTTTGTTAAAAACTTGCTGCCGATTCAAGACAGTTAGAGCAGTGCATAAAGTACGCTAATATGGAACATATGCCAAATCCTCGACATGCTAGCTGTGCCATATTCCAAGAAAGCCACCAGATACAACAAAATCACTGAATGCACATGTTGCAACTCAACGCCACCAGTGCATGTTGCAGCCTGCAAGAAGAGCATAGCACTACACATGTCACAACTCTATGACCATAAAAGGTGTGCACAAGTCCTGAGCATGTAGTAGGGAGCTACGAGATGTCGGATAGTGGGGGAGAGGTGGCAGCGGGAGCAAGAAGAGAAGGAACTTCACATTTGAAGAGACTGATGTGCTCTTAGAAGAGCTAGAAGCACAACAAACCTATTGTTGGGGAATGGAGGTGAGTGAGAACAATGCCTGCAGAGGAAGGTGGCATAGGACATGGTCGCAGAGGGTAAATGTGGTGGTATTACGCGCCGCCATACCGCGAAATTCCAGAATTGATTATAGTGACCTCAAGTGCCACGCAAAGGCAAAGGAGGCACACAACAAGCGCAGGCACAGCCAAGGGATGCCGGCCACAGGAGGCAACTCCCAAGCACACATGAGGAGAGGGTGCTGGCATTTGTGAGCCAGCACAGTGTCCACAGGGACTCAGAGCTGGATATGTTCTGGATGGATAAGTGGAAGTGCAAAGCATGGCAAATGGAATATGAAGATGGAATGTAATAATGGGCATCAGGGAGCGACATGCTGGGTGCACAGGCAGTGTGCACTTAGTACAACAGGAACCGTGAAGGTGGGGCACAGCTAAGCAATGGAACAGTGCACAGATGGGAGGAACAATGTGGGAATGTAGCCTGGCAAGGGCATGGCCATGTGAACAGCAGGCGTTGCAGCCACCACATGGGCAGGCAGCACTGATGCACTGTATTTCCCCTCAACAGGTGCAGTGAGTGGACACAGGGGCAGGCAGGTGATGGCCAGCACTGCCCAGCATGTGGTGAGACAGTGACACAGAGGTGGATGGTGGCACTCATGGTGGGCTTTGACTATTGTGGTAGTACTGAAGCACTGTTGTGAATGCCACAGATGAGGAGCCAGCTAACACAAGGGTAGATAAGCCAATGACCATCTGCGCTGACACCTTGTGGGAAGGTGCTGCAGGGTTGTGGTCTTTGCAGGCACAGTCATCATGTAATGGTACAGAACACTGATGCCCCTACATTCCCCACAGGTGCAGAGGCAGAGGGCAATGTGGCGAGGTAAGGACATGGCCAGTGCCAACACCAGTGCATGGGAGAGCTATGCAGAGGTGAGGCGGTAGCAGGCATGACATGGGACATACCACTGATGCACTGAAGTCTCCCAACAGGCACAGCAGCAGTGGACACAGTGGCGGTGGACAGTGTTCACACCACCACAGGGCAGGCCCAGCAGGACACAGCCAGGACACGGTATTGGGGAGCAGCAAATGGTGGGGGAACAGCTGCAAGAAGAGATGGGACTGTACCTCAGTGACTATCTAAGTTGTGGCAGCCTGGTGGGTGACTTTGCACAAGACCTGAGCCCCATATCCTACCAGAGGCTGGAAAAGGCCCTGGATGGGACAACACCATCATCAGAGGTGAAGAGGCCGTGGACCCTGAAGGACTACACAGGGGTTCTTCCAGACCCTGGTGACCACCACACAGAACAGTCTGAGATGCTGGGCTGCATAAGGCTCAGCATGGATGCCTACCATGCAGCACTGCAGGAGCAGATGCCACACTCATAAGGTGCTGGAGACTGGGTGCAGACCACTGGTTCTGCCATGGATTGTGTTAGTGGAGGCCAAGGCTGCCACACAGGCCTGTGCTATAGGCAGACGTGTATCATCACCCACCTGGCAATGGCCATCGAGGGGCAGTGGTGCAACAGGCAAGGCAGGCTGATGCACCTTGGCCCTGCTGCAGGCCACGATGCAGGCCTGTTCCCACGGGTCGCTGCTAGGTGGGATGCAGTCACACAGGTGGCACAGGAGGAGAAGCCAGCACCAGCCCCACCAACAGCGCCAGGAACAGTCATGGGGTCCACAGTACCACTGCCAGGGTGGCGGCAAAGGCAGTGTCGCCAACACTCGCACCACCGCCACTACCAACACCTCCACCACAGCCACCACCAACACCAACACCACCGCCACCGCCGCCACAACCCCTGCAGCAATGAAACAGCAGGTGGCCTCAGCACCGCAACCACTGGCACCAGTGCCACCAGCCATGCCACAGGCACTGCAGCCCCTGTGCTGCCAACATACACAGCACTGGGGTGACATCAGCCAACAACGGCAAACAGACGTGCACCAGTGGCACCACAGGCTGCAAGAGTGACAGGCAAGACAACAGCAGCAACGCTACTACCAGGGGCATGGGCAGAAGGTGCTGGGCACTGGCCACAGGACCAGTGGCTCATGGCAGGAGATGGCACAGGTGGTGGCACGGAGGAATGCTACAGACAGCAGTGTGCCCAAGGGGACCGGATATGGATAGTGCCACAGAGTAGCCACCTGCATCCGGAAGATGCAGCAGGATCCAGAGGGCAGTGGTGCCAGTGGCACCCAGTGACAGTGGTGGCACAGCCGAGGTGCAGCGGGTGCAGGGTGGGCCAAGTGCCACACATGGTCTGCAAAGTGAAAGAGGACTGGCGTGGCGACAGGCGCATGACAGACGTGCTCCATGGTATGATGCTGCTAGTGGTGGGCTGTGGTGGGAGGATGCACACAGGGTGGGCATGGGGTGTGTCTGGCAGTCGCATGTGTGGGGTGTGTATGTATGTATCTGTGAGTGTGTGGGGCATGGAAGGGCACTCTGTGGGATCATGTATGTGCACTGCACGGGCACTGGATGATGGTATGTGGGGCTGTCACCTGTACAGAACTGTATTGCACTGTGTCACCCATGTATGTCCCACCTGTAACAGATAAACACCTTTGTACCACACCCCTGCGTGATGCCACACATTACCACTGCCCATACCTCTCAACCTTTCATTGCCGAAATGTGTGACAAGACGTGTGACAAATGAGCAAAATGTGTAAAATATCATCTGACATGGCACTGTAAGCTCAGAACACTATGGCTATCAGTGCACTAGAGTTAATAATGTATGTTGGTAAAACGTGCATAATAGATAAGTATGACTATCTGATATAAAGTATTGTTGGAAAATGTGGAATATCACCTTCTCCATGTAGGACTGATGATCTCTGAGAGGTGAAATGAATGCCTGACTCACAATGTGTGACAGTCGAGAGGTATGCCACTGCCGTGACTGGACATATGTCACATCACAGACTGCATAATGCTTAATACAGATGCACTCAGGACACATAGGCCGCGGTTGCATACAGTCCGCATGTGCATGCTTGTGCGTATCTGCATCATATGTCGTGCATGATGCATATCTTGTGAGTAGTACTGTATACCACGTTAGCCCATACGTAAAACATGTGCTAGGCCACCGTGTCCACAATTGCTAGGCCACAAAACATGCTTGGGTGAAACAGTGGAGATCCTGGCAGCAGTGAGGGACAGGGCAATAGTGGATTCAAAGGGACAACCTGACAACAGTGCTCACCACAAAATACACAGCCATCCAATTGGAAAGCACGTCCGCATTGCTCAACCTGCACATATACACCACTCTGTGACCCATACAATTGCTACTGTACTACAAGTATGCCACACCAGGTGAGACACACATTGGCAAGTGGTAGGTACCGTGACAATGCAGTACTGCACCTCTGAAATGGGTGAAGGGCATTGAACATTCAGATGTGCTGCACAGGATGCATCCACCAAGTTGTATATGCAGTTAATAATGCAGCCTCCATGTGTCCTACCAGGTGTGCACACAGAACAGCAGGAGGTAGGGGCCTGAGCAGCACCACCATTCATGCAGTGCTCACTGTTGTAACCTGTTCTAATGCCATGCTTCAATTTCCCATCCAGGTGCCACACATCGGTCTGCAGGCCTGCCAGCAAAGGCATACTGGGAGCACAGGAAGGTAGATGCCTTGCTCAGGGGATTGTGCTGTGCCACATGTACAGCCACAGCTGGTATTCCTGTCATGGTTGTGTTGCAGGTCACAGATCACTAGTGCCATGTTGCACGACAGGGACATAAGCCTAAGTGGACAGGTACCAAACTACACACCAGAGGAGATGGCACAGCTGGTCACGGGTGCAGCAGTGGTGCACCACACTGTTGCCACCGGATGCAGGTGCTGCACTACTGCAGAATGGGAGAGGGCATGGCATGCCATAGCAGGTCGTATCAGTGCAGTTTGTGGCATGTCCCATAGCACATGCCAGCTGCAACACAGGTGGCGGGACCTGGCCAGATGGGAACCACAGATCCTGACATGCCTGCTTGACATGATGGCACAGAGGGACCAGGAAATGAGGACCGGCAGTAGCTGCACTGAAGGTGGGTATGATGACATGTTGAATGCCACCACCACTGACATGCATCATGCACATCCCTACAGTGGTGTACCTGTGTCACAATGGTTCCTCCCCCACACAATTCAATTCAATTCATGTTTATTTATAAAGCGCCTTTCAAAATCAAGGCGCTGTACATAGTAATAAAACAAAAACAGCAATTAAACAATCAAATTATAAAGAGAAAGCCAAGTCAAAAAGATATGTTTTAAAAGCAATTTTAAAACTATCAACTGTCGGGCATTCTCTCAACCAATGAGGTAGAGAATTCCACAGGTAGGAGCTGAGAAGGCAAAAGCACAAGATCCTGATAACTTCAGACGAACCCTGGGAATCTCTAGCAATCCCTCATTGGTGGAGCGGAGGGCAGGTCCCAGCCAACATGGACAGCAGGTGCATCCAGCCCTGGACCTAGAGCATGGCCACCAGTGGCAGGGGACACATGGCCACAGGAGGTCAGGTAGGCATTCACGGCTCAACGCATGTCACGCCCACAGCATGGTGACTGCAGGGGTGGGGCCTGTGTCACATGGGCAAGGTCACGTGTGCAGTGGCAGGCAGCTGTGCTCTACCATGCGGCCCAGGTTTGGCCATGTGCACCTGCGGTGTGTGTTGGCCATTGTGCATTACTGGTGTGCCTGCCACCATGCACCATGTGGCAGATGGTGTGTGTGCATGTCTGGCACCTCTTACAGGGTGTGTTGTGGTATGCATGCATGTGTGCCATTCTATACAGGGTGTCCTTTTCTGCTGAGACCCCACCCTTCTCTTGCAGGTGGTGGGAGCCGCCACACACAGCAGCAGGTACTACTGAGAGCTATACGGCCCTGAAGGCCAGGGATGCAGCAGAGTACTGCCGACGCACACACTGCCACAACAGGGTATGGCCAGTACCACCATCGATGGACAAGGAGGTGGAGGAGGAGGTGTTGCCTGTGGAGGACTCCAGTGATAGTGGCCCCAGGGGTCCATGGGGCACCATGGTGGTGCCCATGGAGGACCTAGCAGCAGAGGAGCCAGGTGCAGCAGATGTGCTGGTGACAGACATGCAGATGGAGGAGGGGCCTAGTAGAGGAGGTTCACTCTGCAGGGGAGCCAGAGGTGGCAGTGCTGGTTGGAGGGAACTGAGGTGGAGGCAGACAGTGGGCGGGTGCAGTTGGTGGGGTGCAGTGCCCTGCAGTTGGGCAGGTGGTGGTGAAACAACATCTGGCAGTGGACCGGTGGTGGAAGACATGCCCCAGGATACCGGTGCTGTCCACCACTCTGGGCACTGTGACCTTGCCCTTCAGCAGCAGGGTAGCCATGGTGCTGCTGCCAAGGCATCTGGAGGACAGGTGAGCCCCAGGGAATTTGTGCCCAGGGCAGCCAGCACCTGGTGACCAGCACTTGGTGGTGCTTGTCTTTGCCATTGTGGTGGATGTTGCATGCCTGCACAGCCCTTGGGCTCTCCTCTGCACTGCAGAGGTGCTAGAGGAGTCAACACATGGACTAGGACTGTGGACAGTTGTGGTGTGTACTGCCTTGGGGGTCTGGCATATACTAGGTGTTCATTTGGGGTGGGGTGGAGCAACTGCTGTGTGTCTGCAGTGTAGGGGAGCTGGTGGAATGTGGTTCCTGATCCCAGAGTGGGCTGCCCATGGGTGGGGATGGCTGTGTTAGGCTGCGTACCTGGGAGGGTGGCAATGGTTGCTGGGGGCTGCTGTCTGCAGTGGGGGTGTACATATGGGCCCAGTCTGTCTACTATGATGCTGTATGTTATGTATGTTATATGGGTACTTGGAGGGACTATTTCACATCGTTATTATTGTTATTATTGTTGTCATTGTTGTTATTGTTGTAGTAGATGTTATAGTTAGTGCTGCCTACTGTTGTTTCCATACTGTTGCATTAAATGCCTTGTATACACCCATATCTCTCTGCATCTGTCTGTGGTCTGCATGTGCATGTGTGTGTGTCTCACTGTGCCCATGCAGGTGTGCAGTGAGTGCTGTGCCATCACATGTCCGTCCCCACCGCGACATGGTTGCTGTGTGCTGGCTGTGCACCTCACGGCCATGAGTTCACACAGGTGGTCATGGCTGCATAGTGCCCTGTGCAGCAGTGCTCTGTGCCAGGTTTGGGACACATGCCACCACACATTGCATGTCCTGACTGTGTGGTGGCCTTGGGACTGTATTCCCCCTTCCACCCGGAGTCCAGTGTACCCTGTGGATGGCACCAATGGCATGGGCAATGGTGTGTCCCACCACCTTTGTCTACAGGTCTGTGCCACCCAGTGCTGTGTCACTGTTATGGTTTCACTGTTTGCATGTATCAGTGGCCATGGCAGGGGCATTGTGCCTGGTGGCACCATCATCCCAGCTTTGTGTCTATGGCCTATATGACCTTTTGCCTCTGTGCCACCCATGCCCATAGCGCTTGCATTGCTGCTCCATTCACACTGTCCTGTGTGTCCTAGGCACATTGGCTTGGATGTTCTACTGTTTGCACTGTGGTCCTGTAGGGCACTGCTGTTTATGTGGTGTGCTGCTGTCTGGCTGGGGGTGTTCCACTGGCCTGTGCACTGTTTAAGACAGCTATTGCTTGTTCTACAGCTATTCCAAAACAGATGGCATACAGATCTTCCTCTGCCATAGCTCTGTATGCCATCTGTTTTGGAATAGCAGTTCTGTGGTGCTAGTGTGTTATGCCTGTCGTTGGATGCATTATGCAGTGGTGTATGCATTTTATGTTGTAACTGCATCATATTTTGCATTCATCGTAGCAGTTGCAGGGTGTAGTGTGTTCTTTTTAGAATGTGCAGCAAATTGCTGGCATAACTTGCGATTTGCGATCAGGACTAGCATACTGAATTTACATCTGGCATAACTGTCTTTGAATCGGGCCCCTAGTTTTAAAACACACATATGGTCATTTTAAAAGGGAAAAAGAAAAATGGTACGGTTATTAACAATGACTTTGATTATGGTGTGGTGTGATATAGAAAAATGATGGCATTGACCATGCACTCAGAGGTGTAGGAAGAGGTCCAATAATGAGAATAAACTATTTATTCATCTGTGAATATACCCTGTTTCCAGGTCTCAGAATCCACAAAGGTAAAAGTAGACGTAGTATGCAACAAATTAATCAAAACTACAGGGCAAATGAATAAGATCTCAAAGAATAACAACTTAATATTATACATAAGTCCTCCCTAATACTAAAGACTAATTATACAGTCATACTCGTATACATATTACTTAAAAACCCTTAAGTTGAGAAGCACTCTGGATGAAATAAAATGTCCTATAAAACATCATGGAACAAAAGTAAGGTCCTTCTCCAGTTGAAAATTAATCCAGGGTGCCACAGTTCAAAACTTATATTGTCTTTATCCATAAACTTATAATATAGCTTTTCTACTTCATAAACAAACGTAATCACTTCATACCAACTTCCCAACTGTGGCACTTGAGATTGTAACCAACATTTTGTCAAAACTTTTTCCTTACAGAATCAGTAACAAAAATAATTGCATTTGTTGCCTTGGGAAGTTTAAATTTTCAGGGGAATCAAACCAAAACCAGCTTAGAAGTTAAGTTAATTTGATCCGTAAACATTTTTTGCAGATCTTCCTGAATTCTATTCCAAAATGGCTTCAGCCTAGGACATCCCAAAAGATTTGTGCCTGATCAGTAAAAGATTTACCACAGTCTCATCGACAAATTGCATATCTCATACCGCTATATTTAGACACCCTTAATTGAGTAAGAAAAATTGTGCCCTACACTTCCAAGTGAATTTTAACATAAGGCAATGAAGATAACTTTTATTTAACAATGCTATTTGAGACCATTCCTCCCTTATATGGGTTCATCCAATTCCTGTTCCCATTTAAAAAAATTGATTTAATCTTATCAATTTCTCATTCTGAATAGCCTTATACCAATTCCCGATTAAATGACTAATAGGGTCTCCTTTTGTGCAGCTAATAAGACGAATCCCTGTGGCTTCCAAAAATCAGAGATAGAATTAAAAAAGATTTAGTTTGTAAATATGAAATAATCTGAAAAAATTGATACTGATCCTTTTGCATCAACCCATAATGAGATTGGATGACAGAAAAGGAGACAACCCTTAACAAAAGAAGCTGAAAATAGTATTCCAAGTCCAACCGAGCCCAACATTGACCAAGCCTGTAAATCATGTTTTATCTCTTGGGTAAGTGGTTCATAATTTAAAAGTTCCACATGTTCTGAGGATTTAGTTAAGCCTACCCCAAATGTGTAATATAGTTAATTTTCCAACAGACTGAGTATGAGTTACGTAATAATATCAGGTGTCATGTATCTACAAGTTACTCCTTCGGTCTTTGATTTATTCAATCTGAAACCAGCCAAGCCTTCAAATTAGTCTAAAAGTTGCCAGACCACTTGTAATGAAGCTGTAGGGTTCGTCAGTGTCAACAAAATATAATTGGCAAATAAAGCAACTTTATAAACCATTCCCCCATATGAATACCTCTACCTGATCATAAAGCCAGATTAAAGATGCCAGAGGCTCAACATATAGAAACGTAGAAACATAGAATTTGATGGCAGATAAGGACCACTTGGCCCACCTAGTCTGCCCATTTCCTACCTAACAGATAAGTTGCAAATCCTAGTTAACCAACAGCTTACTTCCTCCTACTCCCCACTGGGACTGCCTTATGTGTGTCCCATGCATTCTTGAATTCCCTCACTGTTCTTGACTCCACAACCTCCTCAGGAGGCTGTTCCATGCATCCACAATCCTCTCCATGAAAAATACTTCCCTCCATTACCTCTGAGCCTCCCCCTCTATCTTCAAATTGTGCCCCTTGTTCTTGCACATCTCTTTTCTGAAAGATACTACCCTCATGGACTTTGTGGATTCCCTTGAGGTACTTAAAAGTTTCTATTACATCCCTCTCCTTCTTTCCTCAAGGGTATACATATTAAGCTCCTTTAGTGTTTCTTTAAATGTCTTCTTGTGCAGACCCTGCACCATTTTGATTGCTCTCCTTTGGACAGCCTCCACTTTGTCTATGTCTTTGTGGAGATGGGGTTTCCAGAACTGCACACAGTACTCCAGATGGGGTCTCACCAACTGCCTGTACAGAGGGATAACAACTTCCTGTTTCTACTATTGATGCCTCTCCTATGCATCCCAGTATCCCCCAGCCTTCCTTACTGCCTTCTCACATTGCTTGCCCACCTTTAGGTCATCTGATATAATTACTCCCAGGTCCCTTTCCATTTCACTGTTGTCAGTATCTCACCCCCATTTGTACTCTTTCCCTGGGTTTTGTCTCCCAGGTGCATTACCTTGCACTTCTTTGCATTGAATCTGAGCTGCCATACATTTGACCATTCCTCCAACCTTGCCAAGTCCTTCTCATCCTTTCCACTCCATCTTGTGTATCAACCCTGTTGCAGATCTTTGTGTCATCTGCAAAGAAACATACTTTTCTTTCTAGTTCCTCTGTAATGTCACTTATAAAGACATTAAAAGGACTGGTTCAATACTGATCCCTGTGGTACCCCACTAGTATCCCTCCTTTCTTCACTGTGGGCTCCGTTTACTACTACCCTTTGTGTCCTGTTGTCTAGCTAATTTTTATTCAGGCTACCACCTTGGGACCCATTCCAAGGCTGGCTAACTATGTATTAACCTTTTGTGTGGGACTGTATCAAATGCCTTGCTAAAATCTAGGTAGGCCATGTCCACAGCCCCCTCTGGTCTACTACTTTTGTCACCCAGTCAAATAAATCTATTATATTCATCTGACACGACCTTCCCATTGTGAATTCATGCTGCCTTGGGTCCTGTGCCCCACTGGCCTCTAGGTACTCAACAATTATTTCCTTCAGAAGTGATTCCATAATTTTCCCTACCACTGAGGTCAAACTAATTGATCTGTGGTTTTCTGCCTCTGTCCTGCTCCAACTTTTGTGAAGAGGAATCACATCCACCCTCCTCCAGTCCTCAGGTACCACCCCATCCTCCCATGATTTGTTAAAGAGAGTAGTCAGCGGTGTCACTAGTTCTATCCTTAGTTCTTTTAGAATTCTGGGTGAATCCTATCAGGCCCCATTGCTTTGTCCACCTTCAATTTTATTAGTTCTTTCAGAACTTTTTCTTCTGTAAATGGACTGGTAACCCACATCTTCAGAGTGTTTCTCTTGTTTGGTTTAGGTACCTCCCTCCTCTTCCTTTGTGAATACTGAGCAGAAATATTCATTCAGTATCCTGCTTTTCACTGTCACCCTCTGCCCACATTATCTCCCCTTTATTAAGCCTCAGTATCCCTCATTTTTGTCTTTCTTCACTCCTTAATGTACTTATAAAGGACTTATCCTTCTTAACAGAGTTGGCTATCCTTTCCTTGGTTTGGGCCTTTGCTATTCTGACTGCCTTCCCAGCCTCTTTCTGCTTTAACTGATAAAGTTCTCTGTCCTGCTCCTTCTGTGTTTCATATATTTTCTGAATGCTATCCTTTTCCCTTAACCTTCCCTGCCACCTCTTTTGAAAACCATAGTGTTTTTTCCTTCGTTGTGTTTGTTGATTTGTTTTTCACAAGGCTTGTTGCCTCTGTGATGGCTGTTTTGATTGCTCCCCATTGTTCCTCTACCCTCCTTCTTGCCTGTTTGCTAGTGCTTTTCTGATGCATTCTCTCATTTTCCCAAAGTCAGCCCTCCTAAAGTCCAATACTCTTGCTTTTGTATGGTTTGATTGTATGGCTGTGTTTATAGTGAACCACACTGTTTGGTGGTCACTTATTTCCAGATGGCTACCCACTTCTAAATCTGAAATTCTTCTCTGTCCCCATTTGAGAGTATCAGGTCTAGATTGCTCCCTCCCCAGTGGGTTCCAATACTAGCTGCCTGAGGCATGCCCCTTGTAAGGCATCAAGAATGACCCTGCTTTCGGATGTGCCTGCAGCAAAGGTGTTCAGTTAACATCTGGCATATTCAGGTCCCCATCAACAATATCTCCCTTTTTCTGCCATTCTAAGGATGCCTTCTATCATTTCCTTGTCCATTCCTCCCCTGAGATGGGGTCTTTATACAACCCCCATGTGGATTGTGGTGCCATTTCCTGTCTCAGGATGACCCAGAGTGCCTCATCTGCTCCCTGTTTACTCTTGAGTTCTGTTGCTTGATCCCTTCCCTTACATAGAGAGCTACCCTCCTCCTCCTCTTTACCCTCCTGTCCCTCCTGTAGATTCTGTATCCTGGTATGTTGACATCCCAGTCAAGGTTCTCTGTGTACCATGTTTCTGTGACTACCACAATATCCAGGCAACCATCTTCCATCAAGGCCACTAGTTCAGGGAGCTTGTTACACAGACTATGGGCATTGGCACTCATCACCCTCCATTTTTGATGGCCTTACCCTTTAGCCCCATTCCTGTCCTTACTGCCTTTGCCTTTTTTTACATTTACCTCTGTCCTGCTCCCTAATGACTTCTCTCCCTTGGTGCTTACCTTATGAATTACCCTGTTTTGTGGGGGAGTCTGAGGTTCTCTGCTCCTTTCAGTGCCTCCCTTGGCTAGTTTAAATGCTTGCCAATGAAGCATTTAAACCTCTCACCTAGGATCCTGTTCCCCGGACAGATGTAGACCATCGTGCCAGTATAGACCTGCATCCCTCCAGGTGCCTCTAGTCCCAATGAAGCCAAAACCCTGGCGCTACACTAGTTTTTCAACCATTCATTGAATTCCCTGGTGAGGAGTACCTAGCATCACTGTTGCCATAGACAGCCAGCACCTCCGAAGTTACCAGAGATGTGTGCTACTTGTCTAAGGCCTCCCAACTCTACAAACTCCTCTTGCACTTCTCTCATACCATTTCTAGCCAGGTAATTTGTACCTAGGTGGACAATGTCATCCAGCTCCTCCCTCGTGCAGCTGCTCCCACGATCCTGAGGATTCGCTCCTGTCCTTCCAAGCCATGGTGCCAGGCAGGCACCTTACCTTCCTCTCCCCTTCCTCCCCACATCTACCCCCCATTGATTGAGTCCCACCAGGAGTTGTCTCCTTCCCCTGTGGGTTCTCATGCAACCCACCTGTGGGTCTCCTTTGAAGGTTCCCAGCATCCTCTTGGTCTCCACTGCAGGTGCCTCCATAGAGGAATCACTATCCACCAGAACAGCATATGAATTGTGGAGAGGTACAGCTGGAGGGATGCAACCTGTTTCACCCCCTCTCCCTCCCTTAGCCCACCCCTGGTCCAGCCACTCCTCTTTCTTGGCAACCTCTGAGGTACTGGCATTGTCCCTACTGGTCCCTGGGTGGGAGGAGGTTTCATGAATCCTAGCCAGGTCAGCCTGGAGATGGGCAACCTCCTCCCTCAGACCAGAGAGGTGACTGCAAACATATAATGCAAAGCGGGACAGGGACAACCCTGTTGTGTCCTCTGAGCCAAATTAAACAATTGTGTTAATGACTATTTATCAATATATGCACTTGGGTGTACAAGCAAAAAGAATTGTGATAAAATTATACGGAAATTCAAAGGCTAGAGGACTGACCAAAGAAAAGACTATGCAACTCTATCAAAAGCCTTCTCCACATCTAGGCTGGCCAGGACCAGTGGGAGTGAATGTTCATCTGCATAGTCAAGCAAAGAGAAGTATGCCTTAATTGTATCAAAACTTGATGTCCATGGACAAAACTCATCTAGTCCCAGTGAAGCAAAGATGGGAGAAGGCCTTCCAATCTATTGGCAAGAATACTCGTAAAAACTTATAATCAGTATTTAACAGAGATTATTGACGTAAGATACTACCTAACAGGGTCTTTGCCTGGTTTCAAGAAAGTGACAACACTGCGCTATTCCAAGAGGGTGGGGAAGAACACCTTCCTGAACTCCCTTCAGCACGCAATAAACAGGACAAATTGTTTGTTGCAGATCTATTAACTTATAAAGTCAGTTGGGAATCCATCATTCCCAGGACTTTTACCAGTTTTAACCTTTTTATTACAGCAATTAACTCAGTATATGTAATAGAGGATAATAGAGAACATGCCTGTTCCTCTGTAAGCCAAGGCAGTTGGGCTCTAGCCAGCTATCAGAGACCTGTTCCACCAGTGATTCTGACGAGTCTAGAGTATACAAAGAATGATAATAAGATCTACAAATCTGTAAAATTTCTCCTGCTTTATAAGTAATGCTGCCTGTTTCTAGGTCCCGAAGCTTAAAAATCATAGCTGCAGCCTTGTGCCCTCAGACATCTAACCAAATAGCTAGCACCCGGTCCTCCCAATTGTACCTTTGCCTTAAATAATACAATGCATGCTATTTTTTCTGATCAAGATACTTCTGTAAATTTGCTTTAGTTTCTAACAGTTTATTCGAATAGATTTACCCCTTGCATTAGACTGGCTTGGAGAGATTGTACTTCCTTAGACAAATCCAGGATTTTCCACCTCCATTCCTCTGCTTAACTGAGGCATATGCCTCCAAAATCCCATAGAGACACCTTTAAAGCATCCCATAAAATGCTATCTGAGACCTCTCCTGTATCACTTGTTTTCTAAATAAACTTTGACATGATACATTATATGTTTGAGGAGGCCTGGGTCTTTTAAATATGCTATATTAAGCCACCAAATGAATTATTGGTTCTCTAACATTGCCTACAGTAACCAATACTGGGGCATGGTCAGAAAGCACAATAGGCCCAAACTGAATGTTCTGCATGTCTGGCAAATGTTCAAGTGTATTAAAGAAATTATCCAGTCGTATCAAACTATCATGCCTAGCTGAATAGTGAGTATAACTTCTCTTATCAGAAATAAACATCTCCACCCATCCGCTAACCTTAAATGCTTCAAGGTGTAACGTACTTGATTACAGCCATATGGTGTTGACAACTAGGATCTGATGAATCTAAAGATGGGTTGATCACTAAGTTTATGTTTCCCACAGAACTCTACCTTTTAGATGTGTTGAAAGGAGTAAAAAATTGATGAAAAATTCCTTTTGCTGAATTGGAGGAAAATAAGTGTTGACTAAGTTCACCTCTTTACCATACAACAAGCCCATTTGCAATAATAAATTTACCATCTGAATCGCTATAGTATTTAATACTCGAAAGGAAGACACTTCCAAACCAAAATCAAAACACCTCTACATCTTCCTTTGGAAAGGAAGCATAAAAATCTTTTAACCCCATTTTGAGGAATTTATCATGTTCGAAGGAGAGATTAGTCTTCTGAAAAGAAATCACATCTGCAAGTTGTTGGCGAGCATAATAAAAGTCTATATCACTTAATCGGATTAGTGACCCTATTAACATAATAACATTATAAGATATAATTTTAATTTATGTTTTAAAATCTGCCATCCTAATGAGTATATAGTCAGAGATATGAAAAACATCCTACCATCCTGGAGTGGTCTTAGCCTATGAATAGTGTTAAACCCCAATAGTTTATCAGAAGATCTAGAAAAGAATATCTTAGGGATCCTCAGCTTTGATTCCTTACCATACAAGCCCCTCCTCCTTATTATATATCAAATAAAACTGAGTATTCTGACATTATATACCTGCAAGTAATGTATTACTAAAAATAATGATAAAGTACAAATCTTCATAAGTATAATCCAAAGGATTACAGAGACTGAGGTTATAACTGTTGTCTGTAATAAAATATTGCAAAGAGGATCCATCTAAAATGTCGAATGAGAATCCCATGAGTTCAAATCTCAGAAGGAAATCTGAAAATTAACCATGTATATACCATGATAAGATATTAAGTTAGTAACTTAAGTAAATCCCAACATCATTAATTTACTACAAACAAAAAAAAATCACTGTAGGCTGGCCGGTGGCGTTGAGGGCTGAGGCGCTGGATGCCTTACCTCAAGCCACGCCGCGACATGTTTGGGAACGAGCACAGGTTGTCGGGAGTTACGGGAGGAGAAGGATCGTGAGCGTCCGCTGGACTGCCCCCTTCTCCCGGGTGGGGACATTAGCTGTCAGCACTCCACTGGCTCCCATGCTGCTGGTGGCAGTGCTCTGATGCTACAGCTGAAGGGAGGAGACGGAGCAGAGGCTTGCGAGAGCACGCGGGCAGAGCGTGGCGCCTTCTCACCGCAGGCCTATTGCATGCCCCGCCTCCACATAAGGAGAGAAAAGTGGAAAGAGCAGTTCCAGCAGAATGAAGTGGTCCCTGCAGCACTGCCTCTGAGAAGGCACCTCTGGCGTGGATCCGTTTGGGTGGCTGAGTTGCTCACCACCGCCAAGGAAGGGCAGTCATGGGGTGCACAAGGAGGGGGTCTAACCTCTGGGACTGTGCTGGGGACAACTGAAGGCAGGCTTGCAAGCTGGAGCTCTGGAAGAAAAAAATACAAAAAACATTGTAGGAATTTAATAATTAGTAATACTTTAGAATAAAAATTAGGAATTTGATTGACCGAAACTTTACATAACCTACACCCTCAAAGCTATCAGTTGGTGCTGAAAACATCAGAAAATGTTTAATACTAGTACCAACAATACAAACCTAAGATTAAGAGAGATTGTAAAACTACTACCGTTCCCAAAATGAAAAACTGAAATATCAAAATAGTCAGCTATTTCAACTTGAAACTAAATAAAAATATCTGCAATAAGTCCCCAATCCAAGTGGTAAAATAAAGTAATAAAAAGAAACAGTAAACTATACCTCATCCTATCTATGAAAACTATTCCCTATACCCATTTTAAACAATAAAAATGATGCACAATCCCCAGTAAGAAAATCATAGACAATATAAAGTTATACTGGAATAAACCAATGTTGTTCAAAGAGAGAGACTTCAAACCAGGGAGCCAGAAAAAAGTTATGGCTCTACACAGTACCCTGTTGGACCTAGGTACTGTGGACACTAACCTAAAAACCCTAAAGACCCCCAGGGTAAAAAATACCCCAGTAAAAAGACACTACCGAATATCTCCACCATATCAGGTAACTAACAGCTACAGGGTCAAGAACATACCACAATAAAGCAAAGTATTAGGCCACAACCACCCAAATGAAAATATCCATAACACCTTGAATATACCAAGGATTGGAAAGGTTTTATAAAAAATACCAAGTACCCTTCAGTACTTTCCAACCATTAACTTTAAATAGCCCCTAACTATGTCAACCCTCATAATAACAAAAATATTTGAGCTATAGCAACTAAAATGGAGTCAGTATAATAAATATAAGTTCTCATCAAAAAATATGATCTCTGACAGAATGGCAGAATTCAAACTCAGCAAATATTGGGGATCACGTGATGAGCTGAGTCAAGCAGGACGGCTCCCTGAGTTGCTCTGAGGCCCAAAACTACTTTTATAAGTCTAAATCTCTTTAGGATTAGTCAGATCTAACTAATTAAACCCTTTCCGACTTATGAGATGCTGGTGGACCTGATCAGTGGCGATCTGAAGAGAAAAGGGATTCTGCATGCTCAGTTACTGCTTCCTGAGGAATACTTACAGTATTGCTCAGCTGCACTAGATGTAATAGAGCCCCGAGATAACAGAATTCTGGCGGGGAGATCTCCAGCCTCTAAAAGGCCAAAGTTCTAACCCCCACCCCCAATGATCAAGGAGAAGAGGAGGCAGGAGAACAAAGGGGGCTAAACTCATAGAAGACATACAAGAAAATAAACATTTGCTGCAGGGCTAGTAGTAGATTTTGCAGCTGTTAAGCCTGTGCTGCAGTCACTAGCTCAAAGGATGGGAGATACGGAGGTCCGGATCACATCACAGGAAAGAAAGTATCAATAGTGGAGCAAGAGCTTGTGATGGTCAGAAAACAAATCAAAAATTGGAAGAAAGGTTGGAGGACCAAGAGTCAAGGAGCTTATGAAATAATCTGATTCTGGCTAGGCTTCCTGGAGAGGCAGAAGGTTCAGATTATGTTCTTTTCAAGCAAGATATGTTGTTAAACTGTTCGGCCCCACGCCATATGGGGAAGCCTATAATTTAGAGAGTGCATAGGGCTCGAGAGAGGTGCCACCACTGGGAGCCAGACCCAGAGTAATTATAATGCACTTTTTCAATTATATAGAAAAATGTTTGTGTTGGCTTCAGCAAGGCACAAGAAAGCAATACAGTGGAATGGCGCCACCTTGTGGATATTTCAAGATCAAACGCCATCAGTAAGAAGTAAACAGAAGGAGTATGTGGAAATTAAAAGAAGTTATACCTGGCTGGTATTAAATTCTGGCTCCAGTATTCTGCTACCTAGGTGGTCCAGTTACAAGCAGGGGAGAAGAGATACCTCACAGCTAAAGATGCACTGGAAGGGTTACGAGTGGAATTGCCGGATTTATTCAGAACATCGACTAGAGTTGCCTGAGATGAATGGGAGAGTTACATGGAGTTTTGTTGGACTGGGACTGTTGAATTATTAAGGTGGTTAAACTTAAGTTTGTTACATTTAATCTTAAATGGTTGAACCTAAAGTTCTAACTGGTTGGTATTAAACATGGACACTGAGATACGGGCAGAAAAAGGTTATGGGTGAATATGGGCATAACAGGAGGAAATCAAGGGAGGGCATGCAATTTAATTTGCCTCAGGATTGGGGAAGGAAATGATTGAAGGGAGGTGTACACGGGGGCCAATACTAATATCAGTATAAACGGAAGCTAGGAACTTGCCAAGTAAGGTGGAAGGGCTAAAGGGGACAGAGGTATGGATTGAGGGAGATAACCAAGCGGGCTGTGGGGCCCCGAGTGGAGCAATATGGAAGGGGCCGGCATTTGAGGGACAATAACTATAATAGGGTTTGAAGGAACAAGTCAATGTTATAGACCACAAATAGCAAGTTATAGTTAAAGGGGACACAGAGGATATATTCGAGGGGATCTGGAACAGTGAGGTTGGCCTACCTCTGAGAAGGGGCCTTTCCAGTTACCTGTGGGACTATGCTGTTCTCAGTTGGGGCCTCTGGACCGCCCCTGCTCCTACCCTTACTGTTCTGGTGAAGAGAAAAAGAGTTGGAGTATAATGATACCGGAGGATATTTGCCCTAGGGCAGGGAGGGTTTAGTAAATCTAAGGGTGCCTGGGCAGTTTTGCTAAGGTAATGGTGGGTGGTAGGGAGCTATGGGGTGAGCTGGGTGAGAGGGAACAGAGATCGGGGTCAAGGGGACAGTAATTGAGGTACCCTCAATTTAGGGGACTACAGATGGGAGGACAGATTAGCTTAATATGTTTCCTAATAGTTAAAATTAGGCTGGAGATCACTACGGCTTACAATGTCTGAGAAGTGGGAAGGTCATTCCTGAGCGACTGGCCAGGGAGCACGGGTAGAGATGGGGTGAAAGGTCGATTAGTCAATTATTTGAGGACAGGGAAAAGGAGTCAAAGGATAGGGCAAACAGAGCAATGGTTCAGTAGAAGCTTGCAGTGTTTTAAGAGGTCCCAGAGAGGAGAAGGTCATGGAAGGCAGGGGAGCAGTGGGAGCTCATCAATGACCCAAGGACTACAGGGCGAGTGATCTTGGGATCGGGGTCAGGGGAGGGATTGGGGTGGGAGAAAGACAGAGAGAGAGAGAGTCCCTTATGATAGACGTTAGGAAGGCAGGCTTAGACAGGGTTTCAAGAGTCAGTTGTCCCAATGTAAGTCCTTGGCACTGTTAATGGTGATTATTAAACTGTTTCATGGAATGTTAAAGGGCTTAGGGAGGCAAAAAACTGGTGATCATGAGGCATTTGGATCATCTGGGAGCTCATATTGTGGCTCTACAAGAAACACATCTTTTGACAGAGGAACTGAATAGCCTCAAGCCATTATGGGCGGACAGGTTTTTGGGTAGGAATGAGATTGCATTGGGAGGAGTAGCGATTTTAATTAGGAAGTCTTGTATATACAGTGTTGGACAGGTGGTTACAAGAGAGGATGGTATAGGATCTATATCTCAGGCTTGCTTTATGAAAGGGCCACCTTGGTGGCTTCTATCTGGTCCGCACGCTCCCAATGTGGAGTTCTTCACATCAATAGAGAGGATCTATAGCCTACCACGGTATGCTCTCATTTTGGCAGGAGATTGGAATGCTTATGCCGATAACTGTAACGATAAATTCCCACCGGGAGAGAGGACCTGTAACAAAGGCTCAAATAGCCTTGAATAAGCTGTTAGAGGCTTTGGCTCTGGTAGACCCGCATGGACTCACACGGTGGATGTAGCAGTATGACATTTTACTCAGCGGTACACAAGTCTCAATCTCGTATTGACATTTTTCTGGTGAATAGGGAGGTACTTATGGGGATCAGGAGCTGACAACAGAAGGTAGAATTTTTCAGACCATTCCCGATTTCATTAGTTTGGGAACCAAAGTAGGCCCACCAGACCTTTTGGTTGGAGATTGGCGATTTGTTAATGTCTGAACCTGTGACTAAAGACAAGCTTGAGAGAGCCCTGCTGGAAATTATCCAGCAACAATTACCCACGATGACAAACAGGAAACTGGCCTGGTCAAGCTTGCAAAGTACTCTTTGCAGGGGTGGCTCAGGAGTTGGCAGCTCAAAAATAGGCAGAGGAGGGCAAATGAGGATTTTATTCTAGGGGCTATTAGCTATTTGACACCTTTAGAGGGTCCTCAGAGGAAATTGATGGGGAACTTAGAAGTTTAAGGCGTGAGCTGGAGGACATGGCCTATGGCAAGATGGATTTTGATTGGAAAAGATTAAGCTAAATATCTCTTGAGCCAGATGTTCAGGGTCGACTGACGGCAGCTAGAGTTAGGGAGTGGGAGGCGAGTAGAATGGTGATGTCTATCTGATATGATGGGAAGTTAATTACGGATACCCAGGAGCTAGCAGATACTTTGGGTGGTACTTTAAGGATTTATATCAGATTGGGAATACGGTAGGGAGAAGGAGATTAAGACATTCCTAGAAGAGATACCTCTGCCCATGATAGACCCTTTACAGGCTAGAGAACTGGCAGCTCCCATAGAAGCAGCAGAGATTGTAGAGGTAGTCAAATCCTTGTCCGAGGGTAAGACACGGGACCGGACGGCCTTTGACATAAGTTTATCAGACTTTATTCAGACTTTACTGCCCATACTCCAGGACTTTTATTATACTATAATGCAGAAGGATGCTCCATTCTCTCCTTTACCAGGCCTATATTACATGAATCCCTAGAGCAGGGAAGCCTAAAGACGAGCCAGCCAACTATATGCCCATTGCATTGATGAACCAGGGATTAAGATCCTTACCAAAATATTGGCTAATAGAATCTGGTGGATAGCGCCTGGCATAATTAGCCAGGAGCAGGTGGGGTTTATGCCAGGGAGGGGCTCATGACATTTTGAGGAAACTTCACCATATCCTGAATTATGCAGTAGACTTTCAGATTCCTATAGCTTTAATGTCACTTGATGCTGAGAAGGCCTTTGATAGGTCTCCCACTCCTTTCTTTTGCTACAATGGAGAGGATTGGCTTCCTGAGGGCCTCCTCAGGGGCATTAAAATTTATATGCTGCACGATGGCAAGAGTCCTGTGCATGGTTATATTTTGTAGGCAATACAGTTAGAAAATGGGATGCGCCAAGGATGCCCTCTTTCCCGATACTGTTCAATATCTATTTAGAACCCTGCTGAGGGCTATTAGTAATGACAGACAGATAAGGGGGTAGAGATGGGGGAAGGAGTTCAAATTTTCAGTTTTGCAGATGATGTCCTACTACACCTAAGAGACCCGGTGGATGGATTTAAGAGGATCAGAGAACTAACTGAGTGATTTGCTAAAGTTTTGAACTATAAATTCAATCAATCAATCAATCAAGTCTTTATTTAACCAGGCATTCATCGTTGAGCAGAAGCTTATTTGCAAGATGGACCTGGGTAAATTAAACTAGGCTAAAACTCAGATTTTACCCTTGATGCCACATGTATACAGGGCAGACTTTGCCCAGTTACAAACCCAGTGGATGGCAGATAGGATGAGATACATGGGCTTATGGATTACAAGAGACTATGAGGCAAGAGTGGAAACAAACATGGAGGAGACAATTTCATCTATTAGAGGAGATTTAGTAAGATGGAATAAGCTGCCCTTAATTTCATGGCAGGCTTGGGCTCATTAAGATGAACCTGTTGCAGGCTGCTATACCAGTGTACTTAGCCCCATATAGTATCCCCAAGAAATGGTTCAGACTGATTAAGAAGTTCATTTCAGATTTTCTGTGGGACTGTAAACCACCCGGAAAAATATAATGATTTATGACTGCCTCTGGGATTGGGAGGAATCAAGCTACCAGATCTTCAATTGTATTACGTGGCAGGTCAGTTGGGTTTAATGGCTCGGTGGGGTAGGAGTATGGAGGGAGAAGTCTATTTTCCAGATTGGTTACATTTAGAAACTCAAATATAAGAGAGGCAGGCCTATCCCGAGGCACCCTTATATGCCAATTTAGCTGCTTGTGTTAAACAGGAGGTGGGAAGCCCAATTCTGAAGAAGGCAGACGCTGGTGGTCATTTTTGACTGTGGCCCAGAGAAAGAGCAAATGAGGGCCCATGAGCAACCACTTATGGGCAACCCCAACTAAACTATAGGTAACAAGGTAATTAGAGGAAATGGTCTAACTGGGTGTCGGGCTTAAGCCTAAAGGAGGTCATCCAGGACAATAGGTAGCCCTTCCAGTGCAGTGCAATAGAATGCCTTTTTCCATAGATTGCAACTCACACAGGTGCTTGAGGGGCACTAAAGAAAACAGGGGCCTCTCAGATCGTTCATTTAAGTGGGGAGTTGAGGGAGATTGATCTGAAACCAGAGCTCTGTCTCAAGTTTATAGAATTTTGCTGGGGTTTTTGGGGCTAAGTTCTCCTATAGTAGTGCCATATTGGGACAATAAGTTGCGCTCGAAACATTGACTGGGCTAAGGTATGGAAGAGCACCAAATACATAGTGATACCTAAATATAGCAGCTTACAATTTTATTGCTTGAATCTATATTTTACCCTGTGAAACTGTGTGAACGAGGCCTCAGAGAGACAGACCTGTGTTTTAGATGTGAATTAGAGAGGAGACTTATTACATGTGCTGTAGAATTGCAGTAGAAGCCCTTGTGGGATGGAAGTTAAGAGGCGGATGGACCCATTGTTGGACTATTCGGAGTTCATAATACCGAGATATGTGTTTTGGGGACTTTTTGCAAATCGTGGAGCTACACCTAAATATCATGTATCTCTGATGGCAATGGTAATTAAAGCGTATGTGGTCCAACACTGGAAAGATGATCAACTCTATGGGTACAATCACTGGGTGGGAGATCTTATTGGAGCCCTATCTAGGATCAAGCGACACCTATATTTAGAGGAGGAAGGGTTATATGCTAAAACATGGGTGGTACTGAAGGTAATTTACTCCCAGTAGGACCATTTAGCTGGACCTGGGTCTGTCTGTTGAGCTATGATTAGCTTATGATGAATTGATTGAGATTATAGAGGTGTTAAAGGGTTTGAGGACTATGTTACACATGAAGACAGACTGGAGGGGTCTTGGGGACTCTTGCGGAAATAAGAATACTGGGTCTGCTACAAAGTTGGGGGATGAGGACTCTCTCTCTTCTGGGGGGCTCAGGAGGTGTCACCCTCGAGGAGGAATCAATCTCTATAAAATGGGGCCAAGGAACACCTATCAGGTTGTGGTAGCTATATCAGATCTAATGGGAAGTGCTCTGATTTGTAACTGGCCTTATGATGCTGTTTTTATATAAAGGTGTTGTTTGACTTAAAATAATGGGTTGGGGGACACCATTTCTGAACATGTACATAGTTGTAGTGTATAGTTTACACAGTCAGTTTTGGGCTGTGTGCCTGGGCTTCCAGATGCTTGTTGTATGTTTGTTTTATATTTATCAAAATGAATAAAGAGATGTTTAAAACAAACTCATAAATATTATTTATATCACTAGTAATGTATTCCTAATTACTAATGCCAAATTATGATAAGGACTAATTAAAATGTAGGGCTCATCTGCTCTGTCCCAAGATACCACCAACCCACATCTCCACCCATGTCACTGGTACACCCATCACAGACCTCAGTATCAGAGATAAAACACTTAATCCCTCAATAGCACTGGGAGCATCAAAATACAAAGTCTTTAAGTATCAGTAATTCAGGCAGCATATCAGTGCTATATATTCAACCTGAAATCTAATACCCATGTTTGAATCCAGTTTTAAACATAAAATGAATGAAAGCAATCAAAAAACATGCTCATAAAATCAAAATAATACAATTTCTCTGCTATAAAAAGGAAAGTCTTATAGCAGATCAAGTAGACATACAGGATTCTGCCTTCAAACATGGAAGGTCAACTTTAGTAACACGCAATGCCATTTAGTAAGTTTCAGTAACTGTTTAAAAACAGATAAGTAGTCAGTCACCCAAATAGTCCTTGTAGCAGTCCATAGCTTCAAACAAGTAAGGCAGTTTGATCCAATAAGCTGTTTCAATCTAATGTTGCAATCCTACCTTGAAAGGAAGGGAAAGTCATTTGCTGTAAACTCCAATCTATCCTAATGACTTAAATCATAATGTTAGTTCGAACTAAAATCTTTACGTGATTCTTGCAAAGCAGCCAGCTCGGGCAACATATCAATGGAATATACTGGATTCAAAGTCTAAACCCTAAGTTTGAATCAGCTTTAACTATATAAATGGGTTCAAACAATCAATTAAGTAGGTTTATAAAATTAAAGTAATATCATTTCTTTACCACAAAAAGTGAAAGTCTAATATCACATCAAGTGCAGGTATTAAATTCTGATATTCAGACCTGAGCTACCAACTCTGATAACAGGAAATGCAATTTAGAAGGTTCCATTAACAATTTAAAACGGATAAAAAACAGTCACCCAAATAATTTTTGTAATAGTCCATAACTTGAGCAAGAAAAGCAGCTCGATCCAATAAGCTGCATCCAGTCAATGTATCAATCCTGCTCCAAAAGAAAAACCAGCTGCTGGTGACTTCAAACTATGCTAACAAATCGAAGCATAATGATAGTTTGAACCAAAATCTGTATGCTGGTCATGGTAAAACATCCAACTTGACATATAGGTTCCATACATAGAAAGAGAAACAGTGTAATGCACTTAACGTTGTAACCCTGAATCCAGAAAGCCAGATAAATAAAGAAACATTGTTCCAGTCCACACAAGCCTAGACTCAGTGAAGCTTATAAACTCTGCACCAGAGGGAGAAAGCATACATTCTATACCATTCCTTGAAAACATATAGACCAGAGAGACAAAATTACACACATGATCAGAAATACAGTACCATATAAGAAATGTAGTTTTTAACCAGCCTCAGCTGTCTTCCATGAGACAATCAGCCCAGGCAAGTACACAAAAATAAGCACTAGACTAGGATCGGTATTTCTCAAAGCTACAGGACACTTGCCTCCACGAAGTTCAGAGGAATTAAGCCGGCATACTTGACCGGGATAGTTTAACATATCACCATCACTCAGCAGGCTCCTTCTGAATGTTTGAAGCATAGTGCAAATTTCATCCACAGTCTGCTCTTGCCTCTTCTTTTTCCCTCCAGTGATACTTTCGACCATTGTTCTTTTTGAAGAGTGCACTTGTCCCTGTCTTCCTGAACTTCAATCTTTTCTGGTGGAATTATCTGCCACTCTTGTAAATCCAATAAGGCTGATTCAGAGTCCTCATAAACTTTAGGGCCATCCTTAAATAAGATTTTAATTTAGTTGGGTAGGGCTTGGAAATTTTAAGTTATTCTTCGAAGGATCTGGAGCAATGGTTCATATGCATGCCTGGGGCATTGAATAGCTGCAGACTAGCCATTATCAAGTCTTATACAATGGCCCTCATATTTTAACTGACCCTTCCTCCAGACTCACACCAGAATGGCCTGTTTTAACACAAAATTATAGAAATGAATCATTAATTATCTGGGCCAAGCCCCAGGGCCATAGGTAGGAGTACAGAGGGCATGATGAGCCCGCTCAATAGGTAGAGGCATGAAATCTGAAACATCCACCATTGATGCAAAACCATCTTGTAGAAATTTTATAAGATCTCCTTTTCCTTCCACTTCCTCTGGCAAGCCATATATCCTGAGATTATTTCATCGGGGCGATTTTCAAGATTATCGGTCCTGTCATTCAACTGCTGGATATGTTGTAGCAAACAGGTAAATAACCTCTAAATGATCTACCCGACTATCAGTGACTGTAACTTGCTTTTCCAGAGATGTAGTGCACCATTCAATTTGTGCTATAGCAGAGTGAAGTTGCTGATATAAAGAATGAGTTTCTTTCCTGAAAGATTGGATCTCCTTGAGCAATATTGCATTAGTTGGCTGGTCCAGCTCAGTAGTATTATCAGCTGCCATTGCTGATCCAGTCAGGTGCACAATAGAATAAAACAAAATATCCCATCTTAATACAGATGAATTTTGAAATGTTCACAGTATCCTAATACTTAAACACCTCCCCAATGCAAAAATAAACTTTTAATTTGAACTTAAAATGACTGATTGAGGCTTTTTCTAAATGGGCGACAGAGCTCTGCACTTTAGCTGCCATCACCATGGCAGTGTCACCAGAAGTCCGCCTGATTCTTCTCTTGATGAGAGAGGTAAGCCTGTCTTGGAGACTAGTAATGATTGACTGAAAAGATCTAGAGCTGTACTGATGTCAGAGGTGGCTAGTATGGGGGACCTGTCAATATTCTCGGCGTTGAGAGGTATGTAGTCAAGGTTTGAGAAATTCCTGAGGGAAAGCATTCTGGATAAGAGTTTAGGGAACAGGAATTCCAGAGGCAATAGGTTGGGAAGTACTTACTGAGTCAGGAAGCACTTGGGATGCCTGGCTTCTATTAGAGCCATTTGCGAGCATCCAATCTAGCAGAGAAGCAGACACTCCATGGTGAGAGAGGCAGGTGATCCTGGAGATTATTTGGGTGAAACTAGCCTTACTAAGACTCAATTTGTACTTTTTAGAATTAGGGCTGAGTCCGTCTAGGTTTAGGTCACCTATAAGAATAGTCTCATTGCAACCAGTTTTAGGTTGTATTGTGTCCAAGAGGGCAGGCAGGCCTGAGATCTCTGACCTTGGGGTGGATAAATGAAAATGATATGTAGATTTGTGGTGTGTCCAGTAGGAGGGAATTATGAAGCATTTCACATGTGATGCCAATGCCAGATTCAAAGGAATTATAGATAGTTGAAAGTGTGGTTTATAATAGATTAATAGGCCCCTACCTCTTTTGGAGGAGGGCTGACTGGCACATATGAAGATGTAATTGGCCAGATTAGAGAGGAAGTGGGAATACTTGGTATAAGCCATGAATCAGTATCAAGAATATCTGGAGTTTTGGGAAACCCAGGCTTCTAGTTCAGTTCTATCAGCTATGAGACTCAGATGTTTAGAGGGCGATTTTAAGACCCTTGGGGCCTGACCATGGCAGGATGGAGGCCATGGGACCTGGAAGGGGTTCAATGCCCCTGTTGGGCAAAGGTATCTTGGGAAACAGACCCAAGCTGCCTATGGCCACATGGTCCCGTGGCCTGGTCCCTGCATTTATTCCATGTTTAAAGACCCAGAACCCATCTCCTGCTGAAATTGATATGTTTCTTTCTTTTCAATAAACACAATGAAATTCAAGGTAAGCACTGAGGGAGAGGACAGATGGAGGGGTATGGGTTAAGCATTTGCCTGATTAACTTGCCCAGTGTAGGTATTCAGGAGAGGGTCAACAGACAAATCCTTGCCTGCTACAATACTTTAAAGGCTGTCCAAAATCTCTATGTGTATAATATTTTAGAAGCTGTCCAAAATCTCTAAGGGCTACAAAAATGGTACAGGGTTGGCACCATAAGTCACATGAAGAGAGGCTGAAAAATCTTAATATGTATTCTCTGGAAATGAGGAGACAGAGAGGGGACATGATAGAGACATTCAAATACCAAAGGATAAATAAAGTACAGGAAGGTAGCATTTTTGAAAAGAGGTGCACTAGAACTAGTGGACATGACTTGAATTTGGAAGGGGTAGAGTCGGGGCAATGTGAGTACTTCTTTACAGAAAGGGTGGTGGCTAATTGGAATATCCTCCTTGCAGGTGTTGGGGCAAAATTGTGGAGGAATTCAAAATGCATGGGTCAGGCAAACGGGAATACTAGAAACAGGGAAGGGAGAGAAGCCACAGATCATTTACAGCCTCAAGGTAAGAAAATTGCAGGAAAGAAATGGGCAGACTAGATGGGCAGGTGGTCCTTATCTGCTGACAGAGTCTATGTATCCATGTATCTATGTTTGCTCCAGATAAAAAAACACTTAATATAGTAAATGTTGATTTTGCTGTGCTTGACCCACAAAAGGAGGATTCGTACTCAACTATATTTTACTTTTATTCTGGAATGCTTCTATTTGGGTTTGGTTGGGTTGGGCTTGCTGTGTGAGTTAAATGTACAGGATGTGGTTCATTTTCTGGCAAGTACAGCTGATACTGCTAAATTGATTTATGCCGGATAAAGGTTAACTGCATGTTTACTCTTCCCACTCTCAAACTTGCACTATTAAATGTTTTATCCTTTATTGATGTTTTGGCCCCACCTCTCATCTGCTGCATTCTACTGTAAAGTTAATTCAACTATGCAATTATGGAATTTAGAAAATGAAATATCCAAAAGGCAACACCCAAGTCCAGTACAGAAAACTGCAATCCAAACATTCTACACTTCATAAAACAAACTTTGAAATAGCTAACAGACATGATGGGCTAACTCAGAAAATGGGGAGCAGCGTGGCAACTGCAGAAAAATTTTACCTACTGTACCAGTCAGTGGCAGATTTTAGAAAAGTACCTCAGTTAGCATTTTTCCCATTTTACAGCCATGTCTAAGAAATATTTCTTCAGTAGCACAAAGGTGGGTTCAAAAGTAAAGATCTGCCAGCACCAATGCTGTTGTCAAGCCTGAAAGTGTTATGAGCTCAAGCTTGCAGCATTTTCCTAGGACTAGGAAGTACAAGCTCTTATAGAATGTACCCCAAACATTCCTTCAATCAAACTACCAGATATGGAATAGTGTATGGGCAACCATAGACAACAAGGCTGTGTTTCCACTGAGGGCTGAGATGACATCATAGGGACCTGAGAGCAAAGCTCAAGAGATCTCTGATGTCATCTCAAACTGAGAAGGTAAATACATGCCATGTTGTGTATGGTTGGATATCACTGTTTTATATAGTACATAGTTGCTAAAAAATAATAATACAGAGTTGTGCACTTCTCTAACCCACCACCCACCCATCAGCCAGCTGGTAGAGGCCCAATTCAGGTTGCAATGGTTGTATATAGAAGTTCATTATATTTTGTTTGTTTTCACTTTCTAGTTTTTGTGATGTTTCTTTTCTTTGCTTTAGCTGCAGTGCTGCTTTCCTTGACAGGTCTACAATGCAGCATACAAACTGCTGCCAGCCTGCTCTGCTGAGATCCATTGTGGCTGCTAAAAAAAAATTAAAAATGTAACAACTCCTCCGGGCAGTACTGGACAGGAGTAGGTGGAGCAAGGTGCCATTAGTGCAACTTGTGCATGACAGAATGACCTCCTGGTGCTAATGAGGAATGTGGGTGGTTCAAAAGTCATGAAATGTTGTTTTAGTATCATTGTAATGTCACAAGGATACCACAACTTTTTGTGACCTGTAGTGTCTACAGCAGTTTTTAAAAGCTGTTCAAATCCATCTATAGTCAAGGGTAACAATATACTACTGTATATAGAGGATAATGTATGCTCATTGGTTAATAACCGTGCTGTAAACACTCGAGAGGTTGCCCTGACAACATTGTAAACCTCCGAGGTGTAGCTCAGTGGGTTTTCAGATGTCATGGCAACCTTGAGAAGTGTTTACAGTGTGGTAATTAACCAAAGACCATACATTATATTTTGTAGTATATGGGCTACTAAGATTGTGTAATCATGGATTGAACTACTTTTCTGAGTAATTCTTGTCTTAATCAGTCATAAATCATTTGGGAAGGTTCCTCAACAATAATTATTGTGTGTTCTTCACAACACTATTCATCAGTACAGTCTAGGCAAATCAGTTAATTTAATACCAACATTTTAAACATTTTCTCAAAGCAGAACATTAAATGTTGTGAGCATTCTGTTTTGTTATATCATTGATATGACATACTCAAGAAGGGTTAATAACAGAGTGATGTCATAACGATGGCATAACAAGGTTGTAATCTGCTTGATTTTAGTTAGTAATAAGGGTCCCCATATATTATAACATTATTACCATATCTGATATTCCATAGTGGTACAACAAACACAGCAGAGTTTTACCTACAGTACATACAGTACATACATAGACCTATCACACAAATGAATCAACTGTGAATTACAATTGCATACTTCAGTCATGGGGTTCTAATGATGCTCTAAACCACAGGGACAAAGCTCAAGTGACTTATTTGTTACCAAAACTCTGAGCTAAAATTATTCTCATGAAATTCTGAATGACCTATTTTAATTTTAAAAAAATATATAGCTAATATATTACATTTTAAAAATGAGGGTGCCAGCATGTTTAGTGGCATATTAAGTTAGTATGCCTCCGAGAAGCTCCTTACTCATCTGCTGAAAATGAAGCAGGCTACCAAAAGTGTTTTATTTAAAAAACACAGTTTAATTCCAGCTGCTTTAGTACATCTGAACTGTCTGGGTTCATGCTTCACTCTGTAAAGACAGTGCCAATGAGTGAGCTGCAATAGCTGATCAGCCTCTATCATATAGAGTGACACCATCTTTGCAAAGCCAGAACACAAGACAGTTCAATTGTAATAAAGCAACTGAATAAAAAATTAAGTAGTATTTAAATAAAATACTTTTGGGGTCTCTGCTTGGTTTCAGCACATAGGATTAGAGTTCTTTGGGAGGGGTAGATGGTACATACTGTAATAAGTTTAGCTTGCTTTGTAATGTTTTAGTGAGTGTGCAGTGTGTCAGGAGATCTGAAAATGTGAAGCCATTTTATCAGTTTGTTTTACTGAGTGCGCTCAGTGTCTTATTAGTATGATTGATAGTTATGAGTCATCATTCCCTGTTTTGAATTTATACTCATGAATTATGGCAGGTATGACATCATAGTGTGAAATACAGGACTGGAAACCATCTGCTGGTAGTTATTGATAATGCATGAACTTGTAACAGAGTGTTGCCTGTTTAGCAGAATCTAGGATACAATTGGAAAACCAGGGTCTATAGGCATTTTAAACATCATGTAATAATGTACAGCATTGTGCATTTAAGCACAAACTAAACACCGCTCCATTGGGTGTAGCACATTCACACAAAAGCTGCCTGCAGCAAGCTCCTATGGCATTTTCAGTGGTGTTTGGGGGTGAAAGCAGCAATAGATAGTGATATTACTAATTTGCCACAATCTGCCCCAAACAGATAATCTCTAGGAACTGGCAGTGCCAGATCCTCACTGAGGCCCAAGAAAAGCGTGCCCTAAAGGTGGCTGCAGGTACAGACCCTCAATTACCTCTTCAGCTTGCCACTATCTGGCTAATGTACACTATGATTAAAAGAATTAGACACCGTTTCTTAAATTGTACTTTGTGTTATTCAGCTTGCTGAGGAGGAGGAGTGGAGTGTCTATGCCTGCTACCATTAGAAAGGGACAATGCTTGGGACATGGAGAAGGAGTGGGTTGCCACTGGATGATAAGGAAGGGTGCACTGGACACACTGGCTAACAGCAAACCTTCCTGGCTCTCAACTGATTCCTGGTTTTGCAGCCAGGAGTACAGTATGCTATTCCTGCATGCCTGTGGGTGCTCACAGAAGCAGAGCAGTTTCAAGTGGTAGGTATGGTGGGGGCATCCTACCAAATGTTGTAATACCTGCAGCATTATGGCTCTCCACCTCAGCAGCAATTCACTGGTGCCTCACCAAAGCAGCTCAACCACACACTCACTGGTATCCACACCAGAAATGTTCAAGATCAGCATCTCTTCATCATGATAAGCAGAATGGTTACTCTAAACAAGCTGTATGCACACAAACTCAGAGGGGAGAAAGAAGGGACTTGAAGTATTTTATTACCCTGGGAGTGGCAGCGTTGTAGAATGGGTTACTGGAGGTGATGATAAGAGCAGATGGTGTACTGAGTTTCTGAAACCATAGTCAGCTAGATGGATTGTGTGTGGTAAATTCATTTCGTTTCACGTTATTGCTGTTTGGATAACGAGGAAATTGTAGTGGAGCCATAGTCTTATTTCATCACACTGTAGTTTGACCTTGCTTTAACAGTTAAGCACACCCTGACATAGTATGTTCTAGGGCTGGAAGGACCTCTAACATCTTCATTAGGCTTATGCTCCCTCCCCTTGTGCAATCATGGGCTGGGGAACACACTGAAAGTGATCTACAGCACTTTAAAACAGTTTTGGACTCTCCAGAGGATGTGGTATTTATGAAATAGCTTGATATGGCTTGTTGTATTCCATGTTCCCCTGCTTCTATGGTACAAGACATCCACTTCCAAGTCGGGACCAGTTTTGAAACTGGAATCCCAGTGCTGAACTAGCTCTGCCCTAGTCATCCCCTGCCTCATAACGGGCTTTGCACACTTGCATAGTGACAGCCAGAGTCAGTAAATGCTACTCACAAGCAAGGCTTTGGAATGTAAAGCTCCATGCACCAGTAGCAATTAGGGTGATTGGATTTGCTGGAATCCATTGTGTTTGAATCTGTTGTATTATTGGAAATTCTAATTCTGAGTCCAGTTTTTGTGATCCTCTTAAGGCATCAGAGTTGAGAGCAGTATTTTGATTCCACATCTGACTACAGTTAAACTCCCCATCATCTGATATAAAGGGGAAAACAGGCAGCCAATATCCACTGCCGAACAAAGGCGTACCCACCCTTTGTTTCCCTTACCATAAGTGGACTGCTGCTCCCTGATGGACTAGAAAAGAGGCATGATAAGGGTCTGGTTACAGCATCCAAAGTAAAAGGAGTTATAAGGTTGTTATATGGTATAGGGCCCGATTCATACAGACCCCAGTAGATCAGTGCAAGCTGCAGTTCGCCACAGCTTGCATTAAAGCCATATTGACCACAGACCCTGCACTGGATTCAGCAACAGTAGGGGTCCCCGTGCCAATGTTCCTGCCACTGCTGACACCACTCCCTGTGCCTAATGAATGGCGCATGGAAGGGAATGAAGGGAATGATGGAGCCGGGCAGCAGCATCTGGCCAGACTGTCTGGCCCCTGAAATGGCACTGAGGGCTGTCCGTAAACAGAACCCTGGCAACTTCAAAAAGATGGGTGAAGTGGTGCAAGTGTTCCTGGACAGAATGCAGCCCAATATGGACACGAATCAGAGGTGGGAACTCATTGCTAGGGATAGTGAGGCAACAAATTCCTGCAGCAAGGCCTAAAGTAAAAAGGCTTGGGAGAAGAAATGAGCTGGATGAGCAAGGTGTCATAGACAGGGTGGAGAAGTAAAGAGTCACCTATAGGAGATACAGGAGAACAGGAAGGGATGAGGACAGGAGAAGTACCTGAAGGAAGCAAAAAAGGTGATCAGGAAGTAAGGCAGCAAAGACATCAAGAGAACTCAGGCTGGTGAAGGGTATTAAAGAGAGGGGAAAAGACTTCTTCAAGTACATCAGAGAGAAAAGGGTTGTAAGGACCAAATAGTAAGGATTAAGAAGGAGGGAAAATAGGTGGAAAAAGGAAGAAAAGGCAGAAGCACATAAAGACAACTTCTGCTTGGTTTTTACTAAAGGAAAGAGGAGAAATACCTAAGGTTGGGGGCAGGATAGGATCAGAGGAGGGGGTGATGGATGGGAAATCACAGACAGTAGAGTGCTAGAGGTTAAGGGCACTGAAGGTATACAAGGCACAAGGACCAGATGGCATACACCCAGGGTACTGAAGAGCTGGCTGAGGTCCTTGCAGGCCTATTTAATGCCTCTCTAGACTCCAGGGTGTGTACCTCAGAATTGAAGGATGGCTCACATGGTTCCAATCCATAAGAGCAGTTCCAAAGATGAACCAAGGAACTATAGACCAGTAAGTCTCATGTCCATAGTGGGAAACTGATGGAAACAATCCTGAAGGAGAGGCAGGGAGACCCTGCTGGAGGTCAGTGGGGTGCAGGACAGTCAGCAGCATGGCTTTGTCAAGGGCAGATCCTGCCAGACCAACCTAGTGGACTACTATGACTCAGTGACTAGGGAAATGGACAAAGGGCATGTGGTGGATGTCCTGTACTTGGACATCAGTAAGGCATTTGACTCAGTGCCACAATGGAGACTATCAATCAATCAATCAATCAATCAATCAATACTTTATTTGTTAAGTGCCTTTCAAAATTAAGGTGCTGTACAATCATTTAAAAACATCAACAGTATACATATCTAAAATCAGTCTGGATAAGCCTGAGAGAATAAATACATTTTAACATAGTTTTAAAACTATTGATGGTCACGTAAGCTAAGGGCACAGGGGCAGGGGCAAAATTGGTGGGATGGGTGGAGAACTGGCTGCAGGGATGACAGCTGAGAGTGGTGGTAGGAGGAGAATTATCATCCTCAAGGGCAGTGATGAGCAGGGTCCCAGGGGTCAGTGCTGGAGCCAGTGTTATTTGGGGTATTTATTGCAGACATCTTGGTAGGCATAAATAGCAAGATCAGTCTATTTATGGACAACACCAAGATGGGAGCAGTGGTGGATGACCAAGGAGATGGCAGAAATTGCAGGAAGATCTAACAAGGCTGGAGACATGGTCTGACATCTGGCAACTTCAATGCCAAAAATGCAAGGTACTGCATTTTGGGGTAAAGAATCAAGAGGAGATATTATCCAGGGGTGCAGCTAGCTGTGACTGAGGAGGAGAAAGATCTGGGGTGCTTATTATAGGAACAATAGACAATTTAGCACAATGTAGGAAAACAGCAGCAGTGGCCAACAAGATGCTGGGTTGTATTACAAGTGGTATAACCTCTAGGAGGAGGAGGTGATTCTGCCATTATACAGATCGCTGGTCAAACCCCACCTGGAGTACAGCATTCAGTTTTGGTGCCCTTACGAAAGGGGCCATTAGATTGCTGAACGGTGTAATGCAGAGCAACAAAGGTGATCCTGGGTCTGAGGGAGTTACCATATGAGGTTAGACTGAGGTGGTTGAACATGTACTCTCTGGAGGAGAGGAGGATGGGGATATGATTGAGACTTTTAAATACATGAGAGGAATAAACAGGACAGGCATGGATGGACTGTTCAGGGAGGGTGGGAGAGACATCTGCGGATGACATGAGACTGAGGGGTGGAAAGTTTAGGAGGAAAATGAGGAGGCATTTCTTTACAGAAAAGGTGGTAGCAGAGTGGGAACACACTACCGGCAGAGGTGGTGGCTAATAAAACAGTGGGATGCTTCAAGAAGGGCTGGCATAGGGCAAAGGGAGGAGGTAGGGTGGAGGGCAGCGCAGAGTAGGGATGCTAGCTGCAAAATAGAGCAGACTCGATAGACCAAATGGCCTTTTTCTGCTGGCAATTTTGAAGTTCATATGCAGTACCACCATCAGCGCAAAGACACAACAGTGATCTGCAGCAGTAACACTCCACAACAGAGAACAGTTTTGTGGTATGATTCTGTATTGTAAATTCCAATGAGAAAAGGACCAACACTGGCAAACACATGTTGGTGCTGGGGAGGAGGCTGCAAGGTCATGCATCAGGTGCCACTGGTGTTTGGGGACATAGCAGCACCTTCCTGATATGGATTTTGCTGAGTCAGTTGCCAACAATGTCTGGTGGCAGCATAGAGGCCAGTAGACCAATCCAGGGCTGGTCTAAGCTTTGGCGTGTCCGAATAGTTTCTGAATCCCACAAATGGGGATGTTGTAGCCTGCATCCACTGCATGCGCACTGCACCATGGCACACCCCTAGTCAAGCACAAGGCTTCCGAAGCCCCTGTTCGCATAACAGACCCCAATGTCACCACAGCCGACATTCATGAGTTGGAACCAGTGCAACTTCTGATGCAAGGTGCCCCTTGTGTCAAGTCCAGTTGATGCAGGCACCTTGCATCATTGTTTGAGCTTTGTGAATCAGGCCCATAAAGTTTAAGATTATACCTTAAAAAGGACTGTCAACCCAGTAGGCAGCAAAGTGTCCCTTATTAACAAGCATTTGTCAATGCTGAATGTTGTGTCGCTAGGCGTTGGCATTGGTAGTGCAGGAGTTAGAGAGATGTATAATAGGAATGGCAGTGAAGTACTGAACTGGCGCCAACCTCACCCACTCTGCAGAGACTGATAGGCATTGGGATGTGCCTTTGGGTTTTGGCCATAACGCTCATGCCATTTCAACTCACTGTACCCTGCAGACATCGACAAGTGTCGTGGTGTGCTTTTGGGGTCTCCGGCCTTACGCTCACCCCATTCCATAAGGAAATACACTGAGATTGGTGCAGTATAGGAGAATGGGGTGAACTTTGGGGCTGAAGAGTCAAGGTGCACCTCAATGCCTGTCAGTGACTACAGAGTGGGGAGTAGTGGAATGGCATGAGCATTACAACCGACAATGCCAAGTCACATCCCTGACACCTGTCAGTCTCTACAGGGTGGGGTGTTATGGTTGAAACCCTAACATCCGGGCATTTGTTGATATTTTCACTCCAGATTTTCAACATGGGCTGTTTGTGACCCCATCTCATGAACAGTGGCACTGTGATTTTGTTAATCTGTCCTGAACATTGATTTCCCACAGTGTCTATGCCATTACGTGTCAGATGTGCGAAAACACATTTCAGGCACGATGTGAAAAATGACAGCTGTACTGTTCATAAGGAGGTGTGAAAAATGGCAATATTGAAAATCTGGAGGGAAAATATTTAAAACTGCTGAAGTTACAAGTGTATTTGAAACTGCTCAATGCACACTCGTAACAGTCATTTTATGGAATGTTTCACCAAATTTACCTTATAGGCTTTTTAATTTTACCATCTCATGAACAGTAGCACTTTAGTTTTGTTAATCAGTTTCAAAGCTGATTCCGCGCAGTGACGCAAAATCACCTTTGGTACTGAATAACGAAGAAGACAATACATGTGCTCATGAGGTGGGGTCCTAAGAACCCCATGTTGAAAATGTGGAGCCAAAATAAAAAAATGGCTGAGATATCCACCTAAGTTGAAACCCCCATTGATGCCATTGTACAGCTTAGCAGCATTTCCTCATTTGCAGTTCAACTTTGAAGAGTCAGATGTGTTCCACTCCACCGGAGATTGCAGCGCTGGATCTCCAGAGGTAAGTATGGGATAAGGGTGTGTGTGGGGAGGTGGGGTGCACAGAGGGTGGGTGCTGGTTGGAGGTGCCGCCAACAATGAGGGACCGTTTTCTTTTTTTCAGGTAAAAAAAACAGATATCATGACACGGTTTGTTGGGCACGGTGGAATCCCAGTGTGTTCCATGACTTTCAGAGGGAATGTTGGACACACTGGGGTGGGCTCTCTACATGCCGCACAATGGGATTGGGGGAGGAACATGCCAACCGCGGTCAGCTTTGTATGGAGCAGCGCACTGGGAAGGGCGCCCAGTGTGCCACGAATGTGTGTGGTGGGGGGTGCACGATATACCCCATATGAAGACTGTACTACCAATGTCAGCTTTGTTTGGGGATTGTGTGGCGGTGGTGTCGCTGCCATGTTTATTGAACTGTTTCACCAGGAAATTATGTACAGGAGGCGTGTCATGTCTGCTGCTGCATGGACGAGCTTGTCTCTGATTGCAGCAGAAGATTTCTTTCAAGTTGGTGGCACTTTACATAATTCTTGCATCGGCACAAGCATGCTGGCTAATTGGGGAATGAGAAACGCACCTACTAAAGTGTGCCCTGCATTCGCCAACACTGGCATGCCTCCTCACTGTGCTAATACTAACACAATTGATCCCTTCCAGTTTCCTGGTGCCCCCGCTCTGCCTCAGCTCGCCCTATGCTCTCTGAAACTGTGACCTGTGGCCAGGGGAGAGCGTGTGGGTGAGCCCCATACAAGTCTATAGGGGTTATTTTTAAAGCCATTTTTCAGTCATTTTAACAGCACTAGAGAAAAATTAAAGCTGTCACTTAACCAGTAGGGTCCCTACTAGTTAAGTGACTGCTTTAATTTTCCCAGAACTGTTACAAATTACTAAAAGTCAGCTTTAAAAATAGCCCCCATAGACTTTTAGGGCTGGCCCTCACACTCTCCATGGCCACACATCACAGTTCTCAAAGCGTAGGATGGAGTTAGTATAGCAGGGCAGTAGGAAGTTGAAGGATTGCTGGTCAGTTCAGTGCCAGTTACAATCCCTTCCCATGCTAAAATGACAAACTTTTAAACTAAACTTTTGCAGGGGTGAGCTCGATCATTTAAGGTATTGGGCCATAAGCCCAATACCTTATATCGAAACTTCCTTTAAAATGGCTGCACACTGAGTGCCTAACAAAAAGAGGACTGTATTAAGCATGCAACCATTTTAAGACCATGCAGGACACATTAGAAAGCATATTTCAGCAAAACATTGAGACACATTTTAAAAACAATGCATATCCTCACTCTAAGCCCCTAAGTACCTGGGCACCCCTCCCATTCCCACAACTACATGGTCCGAACATGGCTGAGGGTTGAGAAGCAAACAATGGCCTGTTCAGCACCCAGCCATGTGGTAGGTCGTTACACAAAAGCAGATGGATATCAGGGCCCAGCACCATAGAAATGGACACAGCAGTGAAGCCATTTCACAGAAAAACATTTAGTAGCTGACAGACAATACTTTTGCACTTCCCCATCCCCAAATGGCCACAGACCGCAAAGTCTCAAAATGGCTGAAGGTTGAGCAGCAAACAATGGCCTGCACAGCATCCAGCCACGTGGAGAGCATGCGGTGGGTGGTTACACAAAAGCAGATGGACATATGGTCCCAGTACCACAGAAATAAACATAACAGGCAAACAATTTCACACAAAAACATTTAGTAGCAGTCAGACAATACTTTGCACTCCCCACCCCAAATGACCACAGACTGCAAGGTGTCAAAATGGCTGAAGGTTGAACAGCAAACAAAGTCCTGCTCAGCATCCAGCCATGTGGAGATCACTGCGGTGGGTGGTTACACAAAATTCTGTCGACATGATTAAGCTGGGAGAAATTCTCGGATGCATAGGAAGAGGCACCACCAGAGAAACAAGAGGTTGTTATCCTCTGTACAGACAGTTGGTGAGGCCCTATCTGAAATACTGTGTGCAGTTCTGGAGACCCCATCTCCACAAGGATATAGACAGGATAGAGGCAGTGAAGAGGAGGGCAACAACAATGATGCAGGGTCTGCACCATAAGCTATATGAGGAGAGACTAAAGGAGCTTATGTATACATACCCTAGAGGAAATGAGGAGGGGGACATGATAGAGACCTTTAAGTACCTCAAGGGAATCATCACTGCCCAAGAGGGTAGTATATTTCAGAAAAACAAATGTGCAAGACTAAGGGGACGCAATTTGAAGATAGAGGGCAGGCTTAGGGCAACATAAGAAAGTATCTTTTTCACAGAAAGGTGCTGGGTGCTGGATGCATGGAACGGCCTTCCTGAGGAGGTTGTGGGGTCAATAACAGTGGAGGAATTCAAGAATGCATGGGATAAACATAAAGCAATTCTGGTGAGGGGCAGGAGGAAGTAGGCTGTTGGTTATCTAGGATCTGCAGCTTATTCAATAGGTAGGAAATCAGCAGACTGCCTGGGCCAGGTGATCCTTATCTGCCATCAAAGTATATTTCTATGTTAAGCATCAGTACAGCAAAGCATGGATTTAAAAAATACAATGGACATTACAAAACAACATGGAGACTATTATTACCCATTGACAATGTAGAATGCAACAGAAACAGCATTTGGACCAGCCCAAACAATACTTGCCCCCAAAAAACACAGATTGCATGGTCTCAACATGGTCTGCTCAGTGTCCAGCCATGTGGAGACCATACAGTGGTGGTTTTAAAATTTGTATACAACAAATCATGGACTTAAACAAGCATTTTGGTAGCAGCAAGGCCGAGCATAAGCACTAAATCACCCTCCAGCCACAGAAGCAAAACATCAGTGGGTAGCAAACAGTAAATAAATCACTCTGCTGGAGTCAAAATAAGCTGCACAATGATCCCGTCCCTAAAACTGGCAGACCTGGTCAGAACCTTACCTTTTGGTGCCCTGAGTGCACTTTGGATGACTGGGGCTCTTCCTCATTCTGAATGCACAATGGCTGCTTCAGGTGGACACCAACACTTTCTGCTGTACAAAAACAGCAAGAAAGGGGCAAGCACTTATGTGTAGCAGATTTCATACCTCCCACTGGCCACCTATGTCACAGGGAAACTGGAATCCCAAAATAATCGGGCAACCAATTGGGGAGGGGACATTCTGAATGTACCTAATAGGAGCATGGACACCATTGGTTGGAAGGGTTGAAAAAGATGACCTGACTCAAAGCGATAAAGAGCAGGCAAGATGTACTACCCGGCAATATAGAAAAGGCAGCACTGGTAACACACAGAGAATTAAAAAAGGATCTGAACATCAAAATTAATTAATTGGTTATAATTCTGAATGTACTAAGCTGGGGACACCAACTAGTACATTCAGAACACATTTGGAGGTCCTTAAAACTATAAAAACAAGCATTTGTCAATGCCGAATGTTTGCTTACTGGCATTGGCAGTGGTAGTGTAGAAGTTACAGAGCTGCATAATAGGAATGGCAGTGAAGTATTGAACTGAAGCCAACCCACCACCACCCTGCAGAGAGTGACAGGCATTGGGGTGTGCATTTGGGTCGTCAGGCATAACAGCCGCCATTTCACCACACCCCACTCTGCAAAGACTGACAAGTGTGCCGTGTTCCTTAGGGTCTTTGGCCTGCTCATACCCATTTCATTAGAAATCTGGTGAGATGGTGTGATATAGGAGAATGGGGTGAAGTTTGAGGCCGAAGAGTCAAGGCATACCTCGATGCCTCTCAGTGACTGCAGGGTGTGGAATGGTATGAGCATCACAGGCAAGAATCCCAAGTCACACCCCTGATTCCTGTCATTCTCTATAGGGTTGGGCGATTTAGTTGAAAAGCCTAATACCTCAGGCATTCGTTGGTATTTTAACTCAAATTTTCAACATGTTTGTTTTGTGACCCCACCTCATGAACAGGGGAATATCAGTTTGGTAGGAAAGCTGCTTATGCACAGTGACTACGGATTTAGCACCACAGGTGCAAAAATATTCCAAACAGGCTGTAAAAATGACAGCTGTACTCTTTCATGGGGAGGTATAAAAATGGCTATGTTGCAAATGTGTAGTAAAAATATTAAAAAAATGGTGAAGTCACGAGCGTACATAGAAACTGTGCAACGCACACCCGTTATATAAGTAGGTTGGGGATATTTTATAGAGATTGTCAACTCAGGCATTTTGGTGCCTCCGATCATGAACAGTGTCACTGTGATTTTCTTTATCTGTGCCGAACAATGATTTCCACAGCACACGTCTCTGCACTGAAAGTGTGAAAGCACACTTGCCATGTTGTGAAAAATGGCAGCTGTACTGTTCATAAGGAAGTGTTGAAAATGCCACTAGTGAAAATCTGGACTGAAAATATTACAAAGTCATGAACTAACGAGGATGCGTGGAAACTGCACAATGCTCACCATAACACAGTCATTTTATGGACTTTGTCACCAAATTTTCAACATTGCCATTTTAAGATCTCTGCTCATGAACAGTGACACTGTGATTTTCTTAATGTGTCCCATACACTGAGTTCGCATGATGACTGCGCCATTGCGCTACATTGGCGGAAACACATTTTGGGTGAGATGTGAAAAATGACAGCTGTACTACTCATAAGAAGGTGTGGAAAATGGCAATGTTGAAAATCTGGAGTGGAAATATTGAAAATTGCAAACCTATGAGGTGCGTGAGGAACAGCACAACGCACACTAGTAAAACAGTCATTTTAGGAATTTTTTCACCAAATTTTCAACATAGCCATTTCAAGACCTCTGCTCATGAACAGTGTCACTGTGATTTTCTTAATTTGTCCAGTACATTGATTTTGCACACGACTCTGCATTCTGTTCTACAAAGGTGGAAACACATTTTGGGTGAGATGTGAAAAATGACAGCTGTACTACTCATAAGACGGTGTGGTGAAATGGCAATGTTGAAAATCTGGAGTGAAAATATTGAAATTTCAGAACTTCGAGCCTGCGTAGGAACTGCATAGCAGCGCTCGTTAAACAGTCATTTTGGAATTTTGGCACAATTTTCAACATAGGGTTTTAGGCCCTCTTCTCATGAATGATGTCACTGTCATGGTGGTATTCAGTCCTGAAGGGTGATTTCGCAGTCACCGAAAATCACCCTTCGGCCCTGAATAACGCCATGACAGTGACATCGATTCATGAAAAGAGTCCCAAAACCCATGTTGAAATGATATAAAAATTCAAAAATGCCGGAGATATGCAATAAAGTTGAACCCTCCTATCTAGCCCATTATACAGCTTACGGCATTTCATCAGTTCGCGGTCGGCTTTGAAGAGTGCAGACGTGTTCCCGGTCCACCAAGATCGTCGCGCCAGAGTCCGGAGGTAAGTATGGGGTGAGGGGTGTGGGGAGGCTGGTGCGCAGTGGGTGGGTGCGGGTTGTGGGAGGGGGTTCGAAGATGCGCGCGGGACCGTTTTTGTTTTACAGGTTAAAACAAAAAAGAGCGTCGTGGACTGCTTGCCACGCTGGGTGGGCTCCCAGCGCACAAGGACTTTGAGGCGTTCAGCCGACGGGATTGGGCACCCCTGCCGGCAAAAAATTAAAAAAACGCAGGATTGTTTTGCCACGCTGGGGTGGGCTCCCAGCGTGGCACAAGGACTTTGGGAGGAGTGCTCAGCCGACGGGGATTGGGCACCCCTGGCCGGCAACATGACGGATTGCCACGCTGGGGTGGGCTCCCAGCGTGGCATCAACTATTGGGAGGAGGGAGGAGACAGATGCAGTTCAGCGGCGGGATTGGGCACCCGTTGGCTGCTCGTTCGCGTCGCGAGGCGCTGCGCCTGCAGCTGGGGGGGCTGCGTGTAGGCAGCTTCTTATCTCTGCTCACTCAGCGTAGCTCCCCTTTCAACTGAATGCCACTGCATTTTGGAAGCGTCGCGGAACAGCTCAAAATGCGATATTCTGACAACGTCATGCTACCAGCACAGTGCCTGACTGGAGGAGGAGGTGACACACCAAATCTCAGATGAAGGCACTATGTTTCTTGCACATGCGCAAGCAAACATAATAATGGGTAAAATAACATAGGTAGGGTAAAAGAACTACAGGACAGCACCTGGATTGTTGAAATCATGTTTTATTTAAACAGAAAAATGGCAGAATTGACAGAAAACATACAACTAAAACCTACAGACTTTCCATGTCACAATTTAGGATTAATAAAACAGCAGGAGAACTGGGTTGGACAACGACAACAAAAATTTCAGGCAGCTGCAGATCACAATTTTATTATATGTATCTCTACATATACAAAGCGTTAAACGGCATTTCAAATATTATTTATTTTTTCCTTACTCTATTTCACATCCTATCATTTCCATTCCATTGGTACAAGATTTTCATGAACGTAGCCTTATACAGTACAAGGTCTGGATGTAGGAACCCTTTTTATTTCAGACACTCCTGATCCTGCTAGTACTAGTGGGGGTCTCATTATGCCTCTATGATGTGTGCTCGGTGATGGAAAACAGATTACCAGTAAAGTAAATAACATGTACATTTTAAAAGTAATTCACAGTGGTCCACCTATTGAACTGATTGGTAGTGTGTTGCACTCCATGCAAGCAGCCTGGATTCAGGAATGAATCTAAGACACTTGCAACTAAGTTGATGGTGATTGGCAGTGCATCCTCAATCAGGTTGCTTGACACAGTGCTTCTGCAGCATCAGTAGTTTTGTGGTAGGTCCCTGGAAGGTTCAGTTTCCAGCCACAGGAGAAGATGTATGCTGGTGAGTCCACCAGCTGATATAGTGTGCACCACAGGGTGGTGGGAGGCAGTATGTTATGGGAGAAAACAGACTGCCTTAGTCTTAATAATGGCCATAGCTGGTACCTTTGGGCTTCACCCTATGAAGCCATTGCCTGCCCTAGATTCTGACTGAGTTGCCAAGTGAAGGTGCTCCCTCAAAGACTCCTACCATGGGGGAAGAACCACTGGGAGCTGAATAAAAGTTGAGTTTAGTAGTGGATGGGGATAGATGGTTGGCAGATGACCAGAGGAGAATGACAAGGAAGAAAAACCTTGATTTAAAAAGTATTGCACAGTCACATATGAATTAAATATAAAATATTCATTACTGTATATACATATGCACAAGCTGTACATTCAAAAATGGAGAAATTGGGCTGGATATTCAAAAGGTTCGCCATGCACAATAGGGTTGTGCCTGCACAAGTCCCAAATTGTGCCATTCTGCCATATTCAGCAGGAGGCAGTTCGCCCCAAGGCAAGCTGAGCAACAGCGCGATGCAATGAATGCATGCTGAATTGGAGGAGGAACCATGCATAAACTGCACAGCCCGACATTCAGCGGGCTGTGCAGAGTTGTGCAGGCGCAACAACCTGCGCCTGCCTGCGACTTTGAGCCAAAAAAAAGGACTAAGTCGAGGGCCACCCACGGGTGAGCCACATTGCAGGGGCGCAACACAGCTGCCACCTGTGGGTGGCCCTCAACCTACTCCCTGTGCCCCCTGCAGCCCAGTCGCTGGCATATAGTAACCCCTCCCCGACTGGTCTGAACCCGGGCAAAAGTGACAAATAACACCCACCCCCACCAGCCCGATTGCAGGCATATGTTGTAAACACCCCTCCCTGACTGGCCCGATCGCAGGCAAAAGTGACAAATAACACCCACCCCCACCAGCCTCACATCGTGGGCAGCAAAGAGTAACCCCCCAAGGACATATCCCTGGTGGTCCAGTGGACCGCTCAGCCCAATCGCGGGCAGCAAAGTGATTAAACTCCCCCAAGACCATATCCTGGTGATCTAGTGTCCCCACCCCACCCACCCACGAGCCCCACCACCCCGTTCACCCCCGCGGCGGTAGGCGGCAGCATCCCACCTGCCGCCGCCCCCGCCGGCCGCCGACCGATCACCAGTAGGCTGCACGCCCATTGCGCAAGAGCCAATGGGTGCAGCCTGGCTACTGTTCAAGGCAGTCCAGATATGTGAATGAATTAAAAAGGCTGGTGGGGATGGGTGTTATTTGTCACTTTTTCCCGCTGATCGGGCCTGTCGGGGAGGGGTGTTTTTGAACATATGCCTGCAATCGGGCCAGTGAGGGGTGGGGATCGGGCTGCAGGGGGCGTCGGTCCCTGACGGCTGCTGCCTGGCAGGGCACCAGGCGCAAGTCCTCGGGGATCGGCACACCTGCATACTAATAGGCATGCAAATGGGGCCATAAATAGATGCAAATGGCCCTCCAGGCTTGTGCACGAATTATGGCCCCATTTGCATGTCACCTTTTGAATATGGGAAATTTGCGCGTAGGCGCAATAAAGGTATGCATACGCAACTTGAATGCTCTACTCTGACCACTTGCGGTGGTGCAAGTTCCACTGCCCCATGCATAGTGGTTGTGGTCGGGTGATATTCAAAGGAGTTGCTCAATTGCGCGAATTCCTTTGAATAACGCCTGCCATTATTCCTCGCGCAACTATTTTGTGCAGCGTAGTGGCTTGTCACAAAATAGCGTAGTTTGAATATCCAGCCCATAGTTTACATGTTAGAGAAATTAAAATTAAAATATTTATTTAATAGAGTCACTAAGCTTTGTTAAATTTCAAGACATAGATGCAGGCCATTAAGCTCTTGAGACTGCCTCCCTCATAGCAAGAGGGCAGTACCATTTACTATCCCTTACAGGCTTTTAAAACTGTTTTTATGTATGTTTACCATCTGATCTGCCAAGTGATGCCATATTCTTACTTTTCTCTATGTGAAATAATGCTTTCGTTTACCAATGTTTAAGGTAGACTAGTACAATTGACTGTTATTTCCTCTGGAGGTATGAGCATCTAATCTAGATTCCATGTTTCATTCAACTTGGTCAACTTCATCTCAACTTAATGTCTACTGTCATACATTCAGGTTTCATGTTTTATTGTCTGACTAGTGGTTATTTCAGACACACAAGTAAAAATACATTAAATAATAACCATATGATAAAACTCTTATTAGCTTAAGCCATATTAGCATTAAAATACAGAGGGATAGTTACATAGGGCTTATGTGTGTTGAAGTCCTGACTGTGGCAGACTTGGTGTGGCAGGGACCCTATGCTGAATTTTGCAAAATTGGGGTCCCAGTGTCAAACCTCTAGAGTCTGCTGTAAGTAGAGTGTGCAAAAACAAAATTCCACCAGCTGAATTTTGGCGAAAGTCAGACTTTTGATTCTGTGAAAGTTCAGAAATCATTTTACCAACTTTCATGGAAATTCCACCTAAAAACTATGGAGTAAATGTAAGAAATGTGGGTTAATGTATTAAACTTGGAAAACATTCTGCAGAGCAGGACTCTGTCAGTGTTCAGTTCTGCGGTTTTCCCCACAGTTTAAGTCATTAATCCTCTCCCCACCAATCACTGGCCCCTGGTTTCTTGTGCCCCCTTCCCGCTGATTGCTGACCCATATAACAAAAATTGTCGTGTCCAGTCCCTCCCACCCATCCACTAATTGCCCCTCCATATTCAAAATAATAATATCCTCAGTCCTCATTCCCTGGTGTCTAGTTGCCCCCACCTGCTGATTGCGGTCCCATATAAAAAATACCCTCATTCCTGGTATCTAGTGAACCACCCCACTCGCTGATTACCAGCCCAATAGAAAAAACATTTTGGTGTCCAGTCCCACCCAGCCACGATCACCCCTCCATATAAAAAAATGATCTTTCCTCATTCCCTGGTTTCTAGTGGCCCCCACCCTGGCAGGTAGGCCATCACCACCCCTGCTCCCTCCTCCATCCATTCCCAACCCTGAGTGAGTGACCAGCACAGCTCTCCTCTGTTCTCCATGGCTGGCCATCCACTGAGCTGAATGTATGGCGCGTGCTTGTACAAGCATGCAACTCATTCATTGCTGCTCCTGATCATCTTACTACACCATTGTCAGGGGTAGAGAAGGGAGGGGCTGTTCTGTTCACCCATGGGGTGGCAGGTTGGGGAATGGCATTTTAGACTCCTCTGAAGTCCACAACACCATTCCCCATCCTGTCCACCCTGCAGGTGACCAGAACAGAACTGTCCTTTCTCTGCCCCTGAAAACTATGCTGCAAGATGACTGGGAGCTGCAATGAATGAGTGCATGAGCTCATTCATTAAGTCAAGTGGGTGGCCAGCCACTAGAGGGAGAGGAGGGCTGTGCTGGTTGCTAGCTTGGGGTTGGGATGGGGAGCAGGGTGGTGATGGACTACCTGCCAGAGTGGGGTGGGGTAGGGGTCCACTAGACTCTATGGAATGAGAAAATAATTTTTTATTTTTATATGGAGGGCAATTGCTGGGGACTGGATATCAAAATGTTTTTCTATGAGGCCAGTGATCGTGGTGGGAGGCCACTAGACACCAGGAGAATGAGAGTATTTTTTATATGGGGCCAGCGATCAGCAGCTTGGGGGCACTAGTCACCAGGAATGAGGACTGATGATATTATTATTATTTTAAATTGGGAAATAAACTCACCAAAGGTGGGTAAGTACTGTAAGCACCACTTAAAAAAACAGTGGCCCTCAGGATCACTAAAAAATATTCTTTTATTGTATTTGAATATCCAGAAACAGCAGTAAATGACATCACGTGGATGCACAGTGCAACAAGATACTGGGAGTGCAAAATGCCAATAAAGTGCAAAATTGTAAACACAGTTCAAACAAAGTGCATACTTTGATATTATTATGTCTTGAAAAGAACCAAGTTTCATGATAATCCATAAACAGTGCTAAAAAATATGAGTCACAGTTCTGCGGGCTTGACAGTCTAAGCATGGAGTGCAAAAAACTTGGACTTACTAATATCTTTACCGGTGCAAGAAAACTCTATCCCTGGTACAGGCCAGTCAAGCACTCGATCCAGGACTGTTGAAAACTTTTGTCCCCATGAGATAGGTGCACCAAAATAGCTCACTTTTCTGTGTCCCAGCTGAAGTGAAGAGAAATGTTTTGTAAAATCCTTTGCAGAACATGTGTTCAAGGCCGAATGAGGTGTAGAAACACCAAACAAACAATGAGTCAAATGCTTAGTTCAAAACCACTGCCACAGCACTGTATGACTTCATGGGTGGAGTCAGAAAAAAGCGCTTGCGTTTCAACCAAGGGGTCATCGTCAGAGCACTGATGATGACCCCTGGTTGAAACTTAAGCATGCTTGTTCTCTGACTCATTCGACCTTTGAACATGTGTTCTGCAAAGGAGTTTACAAAATATTTCTCTTCATTCCCTGGGACACAGTAAAATGAGTAGTTTGGTGCATCTACCTAGGTACTTTGTTTGAACTGTGGTTTGTGGATATTCAAATTACAATAAAAGAATAGTTTTTAGTGAGACTGAGGTCCACTTTTTTTTGAAGTGGTGCTTACCTACCCACCTTTGGTGGGTTTTTCCTAGTTTGAAGTAATTACTCCAAGGTAGTGCATGCTTTTGATTTTTTAGAGTGAGTCCCTCCAGCCCTTTTTCTCTGATTTTATTATTTTGTATATAGAGAGGTGATTGGCAGGGGACTGGACACAAAAATTGTGTTATATGGGGCTGGCGATCAGTGGGGTTTGCACAAGAAACCAGGGCATGGGGCCAGCGATTGGTGGGGAGGGGTGTTGTATACATATAATACATTAAACTGTGGATGGAATAAATTCCACAGTTTAATGTATTAATATGCAATTCAGACCAAATATTCCATGGAAAAGAGCAAAATCGATGGAAAATGGTCAAATGTTTATGATCTTCCCATAGGCGAAAGTACGAAAGCTTTTGTGGAATTTTCAAATTCTGTGAAAGTTGCTCCAAGGCAGAATTCGTAACCTTTGCCCACCTGTAGCCACAAACCATCTCATGCTGCACAATTGGCGTAAGAGTGGTGAATGCTGGTGAATGCTGCAAGCAGCAGCACTTTGGGGCAGCAAAGGCAGCCATTGAAGGGACCCGCTGGCCATGCATCTGATGGCTGGCAGGGCTCATGGAGGGCAGGCCAGGGTTGGTTGGGGGATGGAGGAGTGGTGATGGATCCTGGATGGGGCAATGGCAAGGCTGCATCGGTGCCAGGCATGGGGTGTGGTGGGTGGTACTGTGACTTGCAGTGGGGTGGCCCAGGAAGTCACCAGCCATGGCCCCACCACTGCTGGGACACTTGGCTGGGTGTGGGAGGGCAGCAGACATCCACTCGCAGTGACCACAATGGGGTCACGGACCACCTCCCACCATGGCAAGGCACTCAGAATGGCATACAGGCATTAGACCAGCTCCTGGCTGGTCTAAATCTGGTGGTCAGTGCTCCCAATGGAAGGGTTTGCAGAATCCTAATTAAGGGATGCTGCAGCACTGCCTTGATGCAAGGCCCTCTCCACCTTGCTGCACCACTGCATCAGTTGCAAGGATTGCACAAGCCTGACTGGTGCAGATGGCCCACCAGTTGCCACAGGAGCATCTGAAAATTGAGAATGGTGCACAGTATGGTACAAGATGCCCCTGCGTCAGTCCTTGTTGGCATAAGTACTGTGCATGATTCCTAATGGTTTGAAAATTGAACCCATAGATTATGTCTTTGTCTCAGAGTTGTACTTAGGCAATCTGTCAATAGTTTATCATCTTCTATTACCAGGGAATTCAATAATACATTCATACCATCAGATAAGGCATTTTATAGCCTGAGATACAAGTCAAACAAAATGTATCTCTCTACTTATTGTATAATGGACATATAAACAATATATGAAAGACAGTTTCTAAATTTCTTTGTTAGAAACAGTGGTGGTAGAAGTGGCCATAATTCACTCTGTGAAGTGATTTGCAGAGTAATACGGAATCCATGAGTAATCCATAACATGAAGCAGAGTACTGCGTCATAATGAGGAGCGTGAAGTCCGTTGAAAACTTCATGACTCCAACTTCCCCAACACATATCCACCAATTTTAATCGAAGTGCATTGAGATCAATGTACTTAGCATCACTCATATGTTATTGAGCTCCAAGGCGAATTTTGCAGTGGTTCATGGGATTGCAGGTCACATGTTCTCTAGCTTGTTCTGCACAGCCTCAGTTCTGGGCAGTGTGTGTAGGTAGTTGTCGGAGACAGTTTTCCTGCAGAGCTCTCTGTGATTCAAACCCTCTAAAAGCTGTTAAGAAGGCCTTTTTGAGTAATTCTTTTCTCAAACTTTAGTGCATCAATTGTAGGAAACCCTCCTGTGCTCTTATCATCGTATTGTTTGAGTGTGGATTTTGAATGTTAATTTAGAACATTCAGTCTGTGTACTGACAGACACTGGAAATGTGATTTGGGGAGGCGTATCTGTGGTGTAGGTAGATCAACTTGGAGAAAAAGCAGTTCTTTCTCTTTTGGTTATATTTTTCTTGTATAACTGTGTTAATGTATACACTGTAATATTTTAACTAATTCTTGACTTTTTGCTGATTGTTGTGGTGCAGCAGTGCATAATTTCAGTTTGTTTAAAATACATGGTTATATTACTGAAGTTTTCAATTTGCTATGCATTACTTGTAGAGTGTGTGGGTGTGCGTGTGTGCGATGCGTGTGCTGCATGCCATTAAATCAGACACTTTTATTGTACCACAGTGTAATTGCAGCAGTGTGAACCTACTATCCACTGCACCTGCGTGATTTTGTACTGCTTTGTGGTATCTTGGTTTTGTACTTTGCTGTAACTGCAGTCAGTGCTTCCCCACCCACAACCAGCAAAAGGAATTCTTTTCAGATTGGATTGTGACTTGTGAGCACTGGTTAGTTAAGGTGTTATTGTGACTTTGCATCTGCATTTCTTCTTGAAGTGACAGTTGAGATTATTTTGGCTTCACTTTCAGCAGCCTAGGCTGAAAGTTCCAAAATCTAAATTTGTTTAGAATTTTCTTGGTGATCCCCAAAATACCATCAAAGAGACATGCAATCAAAGCTGTTTCTGGCCATGACACTGCTGCCAGTGGTAAGATTGTCTGTGGGTGTGGTAGTACACAGAAGTGCATTGCTGATGTGAGGAAAGGATTTCTTCTTCAATGTTTTTACAGCGCAATCGGTAGCTTCACTCATAGTTGGAGGAGACAATGTTGTCCAAGCTGGAGGTGGTGTTAGTGCAGTTGCTTGTGGTATGAGTATTGCTGCCTCAAATTCCACTTCTGACCAGTTGACCGTGTCCAAAAATACAGTCGAGTCTAAAACAATGAGTGACAGTGCAGATGATGTCATACTCCCCAGTCTGATCATCATGGCAATGATAACACACAATGTCACATTTCTTCCACCACGGTTCAGGTATAGCGTTGCCATGCAATGATTCACAGCTTGGTGCAAAAATATCAGGCGATGATGATGATGTTGCTGTTGCTGTGGTTGCACATGCAGTCCACATGCCAGCATCCAAGCAGAAGATGTGGATGTGGGTGATGTTAGTGAATATGATGATAATGTCTGTGACCCCTGTTGGGAACCGGAAAAAGAAATTCAAGGTGGCTGTGTCTGGGTCTGTTTGCATTAATCCCATCCCCTGTAAAAGTTGTGATTTAGCAGTTTCAGTTTATGATGATGATGATGACAGTTATAATTATAGGTAGCCATGGTGGCCAGTTGCAGTCCAAGTGTGTCCTGCCTGAAAAATCATGTAGCACCCCCCAATTCAGGGCTTAAAAAACAGAGTCCAATAAGCCACATCAGGGATATGTTAAAAGTAGGAGATCACAATCCCTTGCTTGGGATTTTTGTGCAAGATGCAAATAATGAGTCAGTTGCAATCTGCCAGCTTTGCCAGGTGCATGTGAGTCAAGTAAAAGGGCAGCCATCTGGGCACAGTGGGACAGCATACACATCTTAAGAATGGGCACATGGCACTGTGGTCCCAGCACAAGATGGCAGCTAATACCATAGTGGGGCATTCACCCTCATCATCAACCATAACGAGCATGTTATCCCTTTCCATGACTGTAAGATCAAGTAGGAATATGTGAAGTAGTGATGAAATAACAGCAGAGGATTACTACAGGCATGATGAGGTGGAGGAGCATAATGATTTTGAAATCTTGTCCAGTGGTGGTGAGGGTAGCAGTTTTGGTGGTGGTGGCGGTGGTCAATGCAGTATGTCTAGTAGTGCAAGTGGTACATCAACCCTGTTCAGTAAATCTGGGAAAATAACTTCATTTGTGGATCTGTCATCACCTGAGCAACTGTTTTCATCACAAGTCCACACTCCAGCCCAGCCATTCACAGAGCAAAACTATTTGTCATCACACCCTTGCAAAACATTTAAGGCAGCCCACATTGCAAAGTGTTTTTGTGCACAAGCTGAAGTACCCACCCAATCATACAGTGTCATGTGAACTTAATGCTGCTATAGCTGAAATGCTGGCAATTGATCTGTTGCCCTTCTCCTTCATGGAGAATTCTGGTTCGGCGGTTTGCAGCATGTGCCTGTCAAAATGGAAAGTCCCATCCAGGACATACTGTACGCTTCCACCCGTGCTGTCCCGAGTTGTTCCATACTGTGTCTGACTCTGTAATACATGCCCTTCAACATTCCTCTGATCCATTCATCCATGTAAGTATGGATATGTGGACAAGTGGCAAAACAGCAGGGAGTTCATATTTGCATAACTGCACATTGGGTGCAGGTACCAGATGTTGTTTGTGCTGATGGTAGTGTGAATAATCAGTGTACTAAGGTGGAGTGTCGTGGTAGCAATCTTCCAGGAGTTCGACAGCATGCAACGATTGTTATGTGCAATGTGACCTATTCAGACACTAGTGAAAACATACTGGACTTGGTACTGACTGAAACTGACAAGTGGCTGAACCCCTGTTCCTGAGAGCTGGGTTCACAACAAGTGACAATGGGTCAAATGTAGTTAAATGCATCACGAAAGGTGGCTTTGCTCGGGTTCCATGCATAGCCTACTGTTTAAATCTTGTGGTGCAGGAGTTTCTGCAGCACCTTGATATAAAGGAAATGTTGACAGTTGCACGCCATATTTGTTCTCACTTTTCATGCTCTGCAAAGGCCCGTGACCAACTTTGGCAGTTACAGATCCAAAACAGCTTCCTGCAGCACTGCCTGAAGCTGGAAGATGTTACCTGGTGGAACTCCACTTTATACATGGCAGAGAGGTTGTATGAACAATACAAAGCCATCTCAGAATATCTTGTCATGCACATTAGCCGTGACACTTCCGGGGCCTCCATGTCTATATGACTGAACATTGGCACCTCATGGACTCTGTAATAGCAATTTTGAGGCCTTTTGAACATGCCACACAGGCAGTGAGTGGTGAGTCTGTCTCCATTAGCCAATCAATTCCACTACTGTGGGTTCTGAGGCAGACATTGGTGAATGTACATCATAGCCTTGATGTTGCTGGAGACTGTGCAAGCAGTGTGTTGCTGAAACACATGCTGACAGTATTCAACCAGAATCAGCACATCTTGAGCATTCAGCATAGTGACAGCTTTGCAATAGCAGCAGTGCTGGACCCAAGATACAAAGGTGGAATTGCCTCACTACTGGAGGGTGGGCCTGAGCAGGTAAAAATGTCAGTGGGCAACTGGTGCATTTGATTCATGGGGCACAGAAGTCACATGCCAAGGTCAGCAAACCTCAGCAGCATAATCAGGATGAAGGTCAGTCTGGAGTAGCATCATGCATATCCTGTAAGAGAAGGAAACTGCTGTTCCAGGTGGTCTGTCATACAAACCAGTTGGCATTAACCCACTTTGGGGTGCTTTGTCCTAAGTGGAGTTTGTGACATAAATGATTCCAGAGAACAGGATGATGCATCAATCACTGGACTAAGTGCAGCATAGCGAATGGTTGACTCATATTTGGCTGAAAACAGGCATCTGTCAATAACTGATGATCCTCTTTTATACTGGAGTGGAAAAGTCAGTGAATGGCCAAAAGCTGACTGCAGTGGCACTGAAGTATCTGACATGCCCACCCTCCAGTGTAAGTGTCAAGAGGGTATTCAGCTCAGCGGGTGCAATAATTCAGGATCGTTGTACAAACCTCTGTCCTGCAAGCGTCAGTTTGTGGTTATATCAGATGACCTAAAGGTGGGCAAGAAATGTGAGAGGGCAGTGAGGAGGACTGGGGGATACTGGGATGCATATGGAGATGCATCACCAGTAGAACAGGAAGTTGTTATCCTCTGTACAGACAGCTGGTGAGACCCCATCTGGAGTACTGCATGCAGTTCTGGAGACCCAGTCTCCATAAAGACATAGACAGGATGGAGGCAGTCCAGAGGAGGGCAACTAAAATGGTGCAGGGTCTGCACCATAGAAACATAGAATTTGATAGCAGATAAGGACCAATTGGCCCACCTAGTCTGCCCATTTCCTACCTGATGTATAAGCTGTAGATTCTAGTTAACCAACAGCTTACTTCCTCCTTCCCCCACTAGAATTCCTTTATGTCTGTCCCATGCATTCTTGAATTATCCCACTGTTCTTGACTCCACAACCTGCTCAGGAAGGCCGTTCCATGCATCCACAACCCTCTCCATGAAAAAATACTTTCTACCATTACCTCTGAGCCATCCCCTCTATCTTCAAATTGTGCCCCTTGTTCTTGCACATCTCTTTTTCTGAAAGATACTACCTTCTTGGACTTTGCTAATTCCCTTGAGGTACTTGAAAGTTTCTATCATGTCCCCCTTCTCCTTTCTTTCCTTAAGGGTATACATATTAAGCTGCTTTAGTCTCTCCTCTTATGTCTTGGGTGCAGACCCTGCACCATTTTGTTGCCCTCCTCTGAACAGCCTCCACTCTGTCTATGTCTTTGCCGAGATAGGGTCTCCAGAACTGCATGCAGTATCCTGATGGGATCTCACCAACTGTCTGGACAGAGGGATAACAACTTCCTGTTTTCTACTGTTGATGCCTCTCCCTATGCATTCCAGTATCCCCCCAGCCCTCCTTACTCCTTACTGCCTTCTCACACTGCTGGCCCACCTTAAGATCATCTGATATAATTATTCCCAGGTCCCTTTCGATTTTGTTGTTATTAGCATCCCCCCCACTGTGTACTCTTCCCTGGTTTTTGTTTCAGGTACATTACCTTGCACCTCTTTGCATTGAATCTGAGCTGCCATACATTTGACCATTCCTCCAACCTTGCCAAGTCCCTTTCTATCCTTTTCACCCCATCTTGTGTATCAACCCTGTTGCAGATCTTTGTGCCGTCTGCAAAGAGACATACTTTTCCTTCCAGGTGCTCTCCAATGTAACTTATAAAGACATTAAAGAGGACCAGTCCAATACTGAACCCTGTGGTACCCACTAGTTACCATCCTTTCATCACTGTGAGCTCTGTTTAGAATTACCCTTTGTGTCCTGTTGTCCAGCCAATTTTGTATTCAGGCTACCACCTTGGGACCCACTCCAAGGCTGGCTAACTTGTAGATAATCTTTCATGTGGGACTGTGTCAAATTCCTTGATAAACTCTAGGTAGGCCATATCCACAGACCCTCCCTAGTCTACTACTTTGGTCACCCAGTCAAAGAAATCTATTAGATTCATCTGACACGACCTTCCCACTGTGAATCCATGTTACCTTGGGTCCTGTGCCTCACTGGCCTCTAGGTACTCAACAATTCTTTCCTTCAGAAGTGATTACATCATTTCCTACCACTGAGGTCAAACTAACTGGTCTGTAGTTTCCTGCCTCTGCCTGCTACCACTTTTGTGAAGTGGAATCACATCTGCCCTCCTCCAGTCCTCAGGTACCACCCCATCCTCCCATGATTTGTTAAAGAGAGTAGTCAGTGGTGTCACTAGTTCTACCCTTAGTTCTTTTAGAATTATGGAGTGAATTCCATCAGGCCCCATTGCTTTGTCTACCCTCAGTTTTAAGAGTTCTTGCAAAACCCTTTCTTCTGTAAATGGACTGGTATAGACCGCCCATCCAGCATGTTTCTCTTGTTTGGTTTTGGTACCTCCCCTCCTCTTCTGTTGTGAATATGGAACAGAAATATTCATTCAGTATCACCGCTTTTCACTATCACCTTGTGTCCACATTCCCTCCCTTTATTAAGTCTCCGTATCCCTCCCTTGGTCTTTCTTTTTCCTCTAATGTACCTATAAAAGGTTTTATCCCCTTCATAACAGAATTGGCTACCTTTTCCTCGGTTTGGGCCTTTGCTGTTCTGACTGCCTTCCTGCCTCCTTCTGCTTTAACTGATAAAGTTCTTTGTCCTGCTCCTTCTGTGTTTCCTTATATTTCCTGAATGCTATTCTTTTCTCCTTAATTTTCCTTGCCACCTCTTTTGAGAACCATAGTGGTTTTCCTTCATTTTGTTTTATTGATTCACTTCACACAAAGGCTTGTTGCCTCTGTGATGGCTGCTTTGATTATTCCCCATTGTTCCTCCGCCCTTCCTTCTTGCCCATTGCTAGTGCTTTTCTGAGGCACTCTCTCATTTCCCAAAGTCAGCTATCCTGAAGTCTAATACTCTTGCTTTTGTATGGCTTGACTCAATGGCTGTGTTTATTTTGAACCACACTGTTTGATGGTCAATTGTTCCCAGATGGTTACCACTTCTAAATCTGAGATCCTTTCTCTGTCCCCATTTGACAGTACCACGTCTAAGATTGCTCCCTCCTAAGTGGGTTACAATACTGGTGGTCTGAGACCAGAAGACATATGAAGAGAGACTTAAAGAGCTTAATATGTATTCCCTTGAGGAAAGGAGGAAAGTGGGGACATGACAGAAACTTTCAAGTACCTCAAGGGAATCAACAAAGTCCAAGAGTATCATCTTTCAGAAAAGAGGTGTGCAAGAACAAGGAGGTACAATGTGAAGATAGAGGGGATGACTCAGAGGTAATGTGAGGAAGTATTTTTCATGGAGAGGGTTGTGGATGCATAGAACAGCCTTCCTGAGGAGTTTGTGGAGTCAAAACTGGTGGAATTTAAGAATGCATGGGACAGTCATAAGGCAATTCTAGGGGTGGGGTAGGAGGAAATAGGTTGTTGGTTAACTAGGATCTGCAACTTATCCATTAGGTAGGAAAAGGGCAGACTGGGTGGGCCAAGCAGTCCTTATCTGCCATAAAATTCTATGTTTCTATTCATAAAAATTAATGAGAGGCATATACCAGCTCAAATTGCAACCTCAGTATTCGTACCCTGGCATAGTCAAGGTTTTGCTGATGGTGTAGAAATGGACCATCCTGGTGACACTGGCAGCATGAAACAGCCTACCACTGAGGTAGATGATGACACAATGGAGAAAGAATTTCCTGTGGACAGACTTCAGACATAGATGACTGTGAGGGCAGCTTTCTGTATGAGGATGATGATGACATTGATGTTGGTAGGTTTTAAGTTAAGTGGTTAAAAGACTGTCACATTGTTTTGTATGATACATGTTTTGTTTTTATAAAATTAAATCAGTGCCCCACTCAGAGTGACTCAAATACCCTATGTCATGTCACATTTGCTACACAGTGCACAATATATCATGCCCTTGGACCACCCACCACCATAAAACCACTGTTAGCCACTGCCACCACCAGATGCAGGAAGATGTGAGAGGGAATATCATCTCGCATGTGCCCCTGGACCACCACCATAAAATAGTTGTTAGCTACTGCCACCACAGATGCAGGAAGACATGAGAGGGAATGTCATTGTTTGCCTCCCTGGACCACCACCATAAAACCACTGTTAGTAGTGCCACCATCAGATGCAGAAAGGCGTGAGAGGGAATGTAATCATGTGCCCCCAGACCACCACCATAAAACCTCTATTAGCCACTGCCACCAGATGCAGGAAGATGTGAGAGGAATGTCATCAACTTGTGTGCCCCTCTGGACCACCACCATAAAACCGCTGTTAGCCACCGCCACCACCAGATGTAGGAAGATGTGAGAGGAATGTCATCAATGTGTGTCCCCGGACCACCACCATAAAACCGCTGTTAGCCAATGCCACCACCAGATGCAGGAAGATGTGAGAGGAATGTTGTCATGTGCCCCTGGACCACCACCATAAAACCGCTGTTAGCCATTGCCACTACCAGATGCAGGAAGATGAGAGAGGAATGTAATCATGTGCCCCTGGATCACCACCATAAAACAGCTGTTAGCCACTGCCACCACCAGATGCAGGAAGATGTGAGAGGAATGTCATCAATTTGTGTGCCTCCTGGACCACCACCATAAAATCACTGTTAGCCACTGCCATTACCAGATGTAGGAAGATGTGAGAGGAATGTCATCACCCCATAAAACCACTGTTATCCACTGCCACCACCAGATGCAGGAAGATGTGAGAGAGAATGTCATTGTGTGCCCCAGACCACCACCATAAAACCACTGTTAGCAAGTGCCACCATCAGATGCAGAAAGTCGTGAGAGGAATGTCATCATGTGCCCCCAGACCACCACCATAAAACCTCTGTTAGCCACTAACACCAGATGCAGGAAGATGTGAGAGGAATGTCATCAACTTGTGTGCCCTCTGGACCACCACCATAAAACCGCTGTTAGCCACCGCCACCACCAGATGTAGGAAGACATGAGGGAATGTCATCAACGTGTGTCCCCGGACCACCACCATAAAACAGCTGTTAGCCACTACCACTACCAGATGCAGGAAGACGAGAGAGGAATGTAATCATGTGCCTCCTGGATCACCACCATAAAACAGCTGTTAGCCACTGCCACCATCAGATGCAGGAAGATGTGAGAGGAATGTCATCAACTTGTGTGCCCCCCTGGACCACCACCATAAAATCACTGTTAGCCACTGCCATTACCAGATGTAGGAAGATGAGAGGGAATGTTATCACCACCATAAAACCACTGTTATCCACTGCCACCACCAGATGCAGGAAGATGTGAGAGGGAATGTTATCATGTACCCCTGGACCACCACCATAAAACCGCTGTTAGCCACTGCCACCACCAGATGCAGGAAGGCGTGAAAGGGAATGTAATCATGTGCCCCCAGACCACTAGCATAAAACCTCTGTTAGCCACTGCCACCACCAGATGCAGGAAGACGTGAGAGGGAATGTCATCATGTGCCTCCCTGATCACTCCCATAAAATCATTGTTAGCCACTGCCACCACCAGATGTAGGAAGATGTGAGAGGAATGTCATCAATGTGTCCCCCTGGACCACCACCATAAAACCACTGTTAGCTACTACCACCACCAGATGCAGGAAATGTGAGAGAATGTCATTGTGTGCCCCGGACCACCACAATAAAACCACTGTTAGCCATTGCCACCACCAGATGCAGGAAGACATGAGAGGAATGTTATCGTGTGCCCCGGACCACCACCATAAAACTGCTGTTAGCCACTGCCACCACCAGATGCAGGAAGACATGAGGGAATGTAATCATGTGCCCCCGGACCACCACCATGAAACCTCTGTTAGCCACTGTCACCACCAGATGCAGGAAAGCGTGAGAGGAATGTCATCATGTGCCTCCCGAATCACCACCATAAAACTGCTATTAGCCACTGCTACCACCAGATGCAGGAAGATGAGAAGGAATGTCATTGTGTGCCTGTGATCACCACCCACTACCACCATTATGATGATGTTTTCCTTTAAATGTCCTGCCCATGCCATGGCAGAAGGAGTCAGACAGGGTCACATCCATCAACCAGAGGCACAAGGCTTTACTATCAGCACTTTAAAGTGAATATGTGTACTAATGTTTTCATGCTATTCAATTTCCTTTAGCTGTGTTTTGTTTCCTGTTGCTTTTCTGAGCTGCAGTGGTCAAACACATATGGTCAACTAATTTTGCTTTTACAAGTTAACAAATGACTCTCCTTCAATGAAAGTCTGTATGCTACAGCATTACTGTCTACAGTAACCTTGGGATATCCATTTCCATATTGGTAAGTGTATCAATTTTATTTCATCTGTTCCTTTTATTTTCCATAAGAGTGAAAATCTGACTGATGATTCATAAAGTAGGTGACATGTACGTCACGTAATATTTATCCAACACATCATACACTGTATTGCAATTTGCAGCAGCCAGCCATGCCAGTGTTGAAAAAAGTTTGACCCCGTCGTGTGACTTGACAAGATGTGGTTTTCAAATGTAACCTGAGTTAAGATGCAGAGATACTGACACAGTGTACTGGTTATAGCCTGGTAATAAATTTAATTGTGATGTGATGATTTGGTCTTTATGTGGCTTCAGTGGGACAGCTTGCTCTCTGCTAATCAGCATATATGATGGGGTGGAACAGCCACGGCTAAATATAAAGTGTTACTGCTGCAATCAAGTTTAATAAGTCCTTCATTTATTTTTAGGAAACTTTCAGATGCTTTGTGGTATCATAGTTGCCTTATCCAAATAACTTGTTCAGCATCATAACCCCCCAGGCTGGCAGGCATGCAACAAGTAGTATGAATCGATGATGACCATGAACATCAATACTGGACTGGAGAAGAATGCAGATAAAATCTGTGAAGAATTAAGCAAATAATAAACCATTAATGAGACCTACTTGCAAATGATAATCCCCTCCAAAAAAATACTTACCTTCATTGGCTTGAGAGTAGTCAATTCCAATGCCACCATTTCTCATCAAGCATAGGAATGCACACACCAACAGTATGGGAGTGACCTGTGACACAGAGTAATACAATGAGTACATGTATATCATATATTCAACTCCCCAAAAAATACATACATACATATATATAATATCTATCTATCTATCTAGAGAAAGAGAGAGATAATGTGTGGGTATGTGTGTGTGTGTATATATATATATATATATATATATATATATATATATATATACATATATATATATATAAAAATATACACAATATCCATATATATCAACTCACGTGCTGTGATTTCAGCACACTTTGAACAACCAACAGTTTTCAATGTCATCATTTGGGATGGTAAACTCAATGTTATCCCTCCTTCATATGGTTTGGCAATTTGGCAAGACACTGTGCATCATCACATCATCATCACAGTAAGGTCAATACACAGCAGAATTATATATAATTGCAACACCAGCAGCATTTCTTGTTACACTCCAATTTCACTTCATCAGCACTGGAATTCTCTGGACACAAGACAGTTGCATTTGGGATGCACAATAATTCTAGTGACTGTGTGTAATACTGTGCACATGACTCAGTGTGCCATTAATTCTGGGAGACTTTGCAATCTTGTTGTCTTCAATTTCACTTCATCAGCACTGGGAAATTTCTGGACCCAAGACAGTTGCAATTTGGGGATGCACAATAATTCTGGTGACTGTGTGTGAGCACTGCACACATGACTGAGTGTGCCAGTAATTCTGGGAGACTTTGCAAGTCTTGTTATGCTCCAATTCACTTCAACAGCATTGAGGAATTTTCGGACAGAAGACAGTTGCATTTTGGGAATTCTGGTGAGTCTGGTAAATATTTTGGAGCCTCAGTGATGTTTACTTTCTGTCGTGCTATTGTGAATTGTTTGTCAAAAGCAGGACTGAGCAGTGCAATTATACTGTGCTAAACTGCACATGTGCAGTCCGTGTTCTTTCCTGTGTGTGGACTGCAGACACTATCCAGCTTCTTGCAAACATATATATATATATACAAAATCACACATGCCCCACAATGCAAAGCATCATGGGCTGCATATGCAAATCACCACAGAATGTTATGCTGGTCCAACTTTAAGCAGAATTGCATGGTGCCGAAGGCCTCTCACACAGTTTGCAAAGGGTGCTAACAGAAGACATAGTTCTTCATCTTTTATATATATACGCTGACTTGTTGAAGTGTTTATGGTATAAATAATAAAGATAAGAATATATAATGTATATTTTACTTGTACCATCAGCAGCACCAGACAAAGTGATATGATATGTTTTCAGAGGTCTCTGGCCACTGTGCACCTCAGTCACCCATACAGTGCACACATGACTTTGTGGAGATGATGGCACAAAAATCATGCTTTTCAACAAACCATATCCAACAGACATAAAATATTACTGAGTTACCCAAAATATTTTATGGTGTACACACATTTTAAAGTCAGAATATATAACAGGTCCTACAGTCCACTGCTGCCACACTGTGCTATACCAATGGTGCCGTGTCATGTTATGGTGTACATCAACTTGCTGCAAAACTGACACTGCCAGTCTAAACTAGGAAGACATCACTTATTTCAGAACAAATAATGAAAGAAGAAATGTGGTAGCACAGTGTGGTGGCAGTGAACTGACCTTATATATTTGCTGACTTTATAATGTCTGTACACAGCGAAATCAATCAGTCAGTCAATCAAACTTTATTTAACCAGGCAGTTACATTATTTAGCAAGCTCATTTTCAAGATGGTCCTGGACACTGAGGACACTTTTGCTCACAGTAGACAACACCTCATACAAAAGTAGACATCGCTACAGGTAGTTACAATATACAAAGTCAGTACTTGGATGAATCAGACATGTAAAGCAAGTGCAAATATAGGCATTTAAAGTGCAGCATATACAGATTGTAGCTTATAGAGTACAAGTGAGGAGATGAAGGAAGGGCATAGAGAAGGGCAGTGGGAAGAAAGGGTATCAAACACATAGTAGAGAGGAAATAGGGCAGACTAATATAATAATGCCCCTGCAAAGCTAATTTATGGGGGAGGAGGGGAAGGTGGTTGCCCAAAAGGGATGCTGGCTAACATGGGAAATAGGTGACCCAGGATTACAGAGGTTAAGGAACTCCAGTTGAGCAGGGTAAGGCTTTACCTGAAACAATCAAACACCATTTTCAGGCCTCTGTAGAACAACCCCTAAATATAAAATGGCTGGGCAGCAGGGAGATTTTAAGTAATGTTTGCATGCTATTCCAAAGAGCTGGTAAAAGGAGCTAATGGCATTTGAGCCAAGACATCTCCTTGTTCGTGGTAGCTTACGAGAACAAAGGAGGAGTTCTTAGTCTGTAGGCACCCTTTGAACATTCAAACAGGTCACAGATATAGGGTGGTAATTTGTTGGACAAAGCCCAGAATGGCAACATGAGAGCATTTATTTGCCTCCTCGTGGAGAGGGACAATCAATCTAATGCTTGGTACAATGAGCAGTGATGAGTCTGCAAAGGCAAGTCAAGAACAAATCTCAATGGTCTATGATAGAGTGTATCAAACTTTTGGAGTGCATACTGGGGACAATGGCTGTATAAGAAGTCAGTGTAGTCAATCAAAGGAGGAAAGGTTGTTTGAACCAGCCACTTTCTAGCTTCCAGGGTGAGTAGGCATCTTATGCAGTAGAAAATACCAAGGCACTGCCTTAGCTTTTTGTTAACTCACTTAGTTGTACACCTAAGGTGAGTTTGTTATCCAACCAGATTCCCAGATATTTAAATTTATCCACTAGCACTAGTGGTTCAATAAGGAAGGTAATAATCTGTGGGGTCCCAGGTATTCCCGTATTGTGGGATGGAGAGATAATCATAGCTTTTTTTGCATTTAACAAGATGTTTAGATTCAGCAAGTTGTGCTGGAGGATGATAAAATCCAGCTGTAGCTACTTGTACTAGCAATATCCAAGGAGGGATTGGTCATGTAGAGGACTGTGTCATCTGCGAAGAGATGAATGTTTCCAGCAACCAGGCCAGAGTTGATGTGGTTGATGTAAAGGGCGAAGAGGATAGTTCCCAAAATGGAACCTTGCAGAATGCCTCTGGACAGTAATTTTAGTGGGGATAATACCCTTGGGCTTTAATTTGCTGTTTAAGATTTGTGAGATAGCAGTGGAACCACTTTACTGCAGCAGAGGTTAGACCAATGCTACTCAGGGAATCAAGAAGTATGGAATGATCAACTGTATCAAATGCTTTGCTGAGGTCAAGAAGAGTGCATAGATGTGCTGTTTACTGTTCAGGGCTTTTAGCCTGTCATTTGACACTTTGGCAAGAGCAGACACGGTACTGTGCTTAGATCTGAAACCTGACTGGACTGGATTGAGGATTTCCTCATGATCCAAGTACTCCCTTAATTTAGAGTTTACAAGTTTTCAAGTAGCTTGGATAAAACAGGAAGCAACAAAATAGACCTATAGTTGTTCAAGTCAGTGGGGTCTCCTGACTTGAACAGGGGATAATGTGTGGTTTTCCAACTAGGCGACAATCCCCTTCGGATAATGAGCTGTTAAAGAGATGGGCAATGGAGCTGCCAGATAATAAGAACCTGCTTTAAGAAGAAGATTTCAAGTGAATCAGCAACAGTGCTCTTTTGGTGTCCAGCGAGAGGAGCAGGTCCTCCACCTGTTTGTAGGGGACTGACTGGAACTTGAAGAGGGGAAGTCAGTGGGGGAGCTATGGTTGGTCTAGTAGCTATGCTGGTGGTGCTTAGTTTACTAACAGGTGACGTGTCAAATGCGAGGCCTGCAGTGGTGAAGTGGTTATTGAGCTGATCGAGGATCTCGGACCTATCTGTGTAGGAGGTGTAATTTGCCACAATTTGGGCTGGTAGTGGGTGTCAGGGAATGTCCTCAACCTCCCTCAGTATCTGCCAAAAACTGGTGGAACAGTTTTGTTTGCCTCAATGCTGACTGGAAGAACCATTGTTTTTCCAACCTTACCAGTTTGTGCAGGTATTTCTGGCTACCCAGAAGAAGAGCCAGTCTGAGTCAGTCAGCGACTTCCTTGCCCTTTTCCAAAGGGTGTCTTGTTGCTGTAAGGCCCTCTTAAGTAGTGGACTAAGCCAATCAGGTGCACATTTCCTGGATTTGATTTTCCTTAAGGGTGCATGTTGGTTGATAATTCTTACTTGCATATCCTGGAAGACACAGAATGCTTCAGACACAGACAGTGTAAGGTAGAAATCCTGCCACTTTATGTTCCCAAGAGCTGTCAGGAAGGCCGGAGACTGAAGTATTTTAGGTTGCACTTAAGCTTGAAAGTAGAGGTGGAGGGAGATATGGGAGCACCTAAAGCAGGCGACTGTGCAGTTATCCTCAGATCATTATGGAAGACCCTGCATGAGAGATATTATGTGGCTTGTTGACAAGTATAAGGTCCAGAAGTGAACTTTGGTTGGGATTTTTCTTGTTAGGTCGTGTAACATCAGAGATAATCTGAGTGAGCCTGTGCTCATCGCAGAAGTCCTTAAGCTTATTTAAACTGGCATCATTCCAATTAAAGTTAAGGTCATCTATGATAATGCATTCTGTGTTCACTTTTCCAGGAAAGAGTGAATATGGGGCAGTATACATAGGCCCACTGCAGGAGGTCTATAGCATGCAGCTTCCAATAAGGCTATACCAGGTGAGAGCTAATTTGAAGGCAAAACATTCAAATTCTTTGGGCATTGATGTGCGGACACTATTGGTGGTTAGGAATTTATCTTTAATATATATAACACCACCACCACCTCTAATCAACCATCACACTTGATCAAGTTGTATCCCAGTATGTTAAATGTTTTGTCAGGTAAATTATTTTTCAGCCAGGTTTCAAGAGCATTGCTACATCAGGCTTGGCATGTAGTACCCAGGCATGGACCTGGTCAGTTTGTTGGCAAGGCTGCATACGTTCATATGCAGAAAGCTCAGACCTTTAGCTGTGGGAGTTCCCCAGGGCAGTTAGCAGTAGGGGGCCAGCGTTAATTCCACACTGCCTGCACAGAGTAGCAGTAGTACTAATAATTTCCTGAGACATCTTACCAAGAATCTTAGGAAGGCTTTGTTTGGTTGTTTGCCTTGGCCACTATCAAGGAAGCAGAGTGGGATTTTGGTGGGCAGTGGAAGTTGATCAGAGCAGATAATACTACTCTAACAGAGAGGTAAGGGGTCTGCTAGAGAATGTTGGGCAGTAGGAGGTATGAAGGGTTGGAAATGTATAAGGATTACTGTCTTTGGAGGAAGTTAACTGGTTGGCAGACATCATTGGGATTAGTTCTAGTCCTATAGGAGTATTCAGGCAGGATAGTCTTTCCTGGGGTCCAAAACTGGCTCCACTGTCATAAGGAGGATGTAGCCAATGAGGAGAAGGGGACTGAGGAAGCCATCTCTTGGATTTTTCACAATAGCTAATGAAACAGTACTATCTAGAGCTATAAAACCACAGCCAGGAAACAGAGAGCAGGCCTTTAAGGAGAAAGTGTCTTATAGTGAGGATGCCTTTAAGGGTAGGGCAGGATCAACAAAGAGGGGGGGAGACAGAAAGCTTTAAGCTCAGAGCACTAGTACTGGGAGCCAATGGGGCAGGATGGGGTAGGGAGGAGGAGCTTAAGTGTATTTAAGGTGGCCTGGGAGGGGAGGGGTTGGTGAAAATTTGGCAGCAGGAGCAGCAGCCCAGGAGGCAGGAGCTGTGTATAAACCATACCTGATGCTTGCTTCTAGGGGCTGGTGCAGCAGGTTTCTTGGCACTGAGAGAGTGGCAGAGTGGTGTCCAGGAGTGCAGGAGGCTAACCATGGGTGCAGTAGGTAGCCCAGTGGGCTACAAGGATGCCTGTTAGAAAATGGACAGAACAGGGATTTATAGCACACCAAAGGGGTAGGAGTGAAACTAAGATTAGCACAGAGACAAAAGAGCTGCAGTTTACTAAAATAGTGACAAATAAGGGGTCAGGAAACAGACAGATAGGCTCTGTAACTGAAATTTGTAAAATAGTGTGGGGCACAACTAAGGAGAAATTAAAATAGTATCTGCACTGGATTAAATACAGTTCAGTATGGTATGCAGACTTTCAGCCAAAAATCGTAAGCTCTGAATCTTGACTCTAAACTCTGTATATTAATAAACATTGACACAGCTACTGAGGTGACTGGTTACAGTAACTACAATACAAAAAAAGACTGCAAGCAGAAACACAGGGAAAATCAATAGAGGAAGCTGTCAAGAACAGCTTGGCACATAAACTGAAAACTACTTGCAGGGATATAGGAACCCTGTGAGTGCAGGGTTTCAGCTGCAGGAGGAGAAAAAAAACTATTTCTTTACTAGTTCCAGAGTGTTTGAACAGAGACAGTCCAAATTAATTCACTGGCTTATTATCTAAGAGCTGAGTCTGGTACTGGAGAGCAAAAAGCCAGTCCATTGGGCAGACAGTCAGAATGCTCCTGCTCAGGAGCAGCCAATGAGAACTTTTAAAGGAAAGGCACTGGTTTTAAAAAATTGGCAACAGGGCAGCAGCCTGGGAGGCAGGGGTTGTGTATAAGCTGTTCCTGATGCTTGATTCAGAGGGCATCAGCAATACTTCATGTCTGTTGGATATGGTTTATTGAAAAGCAGAATTTTTTGTTGCTATGAACTCCTAACAAATAAAATACACTTTATATATTCTTATCTTTATTCTTTATACCATAAACACTGCAACAAGTCAGCATATATATGTTTGCAAGAAGCTGGACAGTGTCTGCAGTCCACACACAGGAAAGAACACTGACTGCACAGATGCAGTTTAGCACAGTATGTACACTGCTCAATCCTGCTTTTCCACAAGCACTCCACAGCAGAAAGTAAACATTACTAGCACCAAAATATCACACACACACACTTAACAATAAGAAGGGGCAGGATACAAAGTGTCATGCATACAGAAGACAACAAAAGGGCATAATTATATACAGGGGTCGGATGGTGGAGGAATACATTTTATAACACAGCAGGAAGGGTGGTGGGCATATAGTGTGAGGAACAAAACCTAGTGTGGGTTCCCATGGTGGTCCAGCAGCAGTTGGAGCATGGACATAATCTCCAATTGATGTCCTCTATCCGGTCCAACTGCTGCTGGACAGCACTCACCCTCTGATTGTTCTCATCCACAACACTCCAGAGAACTGCAAGGTTACCCTGACTTACAGGGAGTTCTCTGGGGTCCACAGGTGCTACAGGCTCAGCTGCTGGTGGTGGGGTGGTGCTGGTGGAGCAGCAGATGCTGCTGTGGCCCTCCTCCTGTTAGGGCCACACAGCTGCACCTCTGCCACATAAGGACCAGCAGGTGCAGGCCTGGACCATTCTGTCATAGCCTGCCACTCCACCTGGTGGTTGATCATATGAGTGCACTGGTCCCCAGTCTCCAGGTGAGTTCCCTGGGGTCGTGACGCACCTCCACCTGACAACACAGCACCTGACCACGCCTGCTGTCCCCTGACACAATCAAAGAACTCACAAACCATGCAGGTGAGGGGAGGACCAGGCGCAAGCAGAGGAGGGCCAGATGCACTGGCAGCCTGGTCACAGTGCTCAGGAAGATCCACACCTGGACCCAGGGGCACAGGCACATCTTGCTCCAGATGAGCTGGTGCTAGAGCTGGTGCTGGAGGTGGTGGTGGTGGTGGTGGTTCAACTGCCTGAGGAGGAGGTGCTGGTCCTGCTTCCGGGGTATCACCCAAGATTTGGGTATGGTCCAACACCCCCATCTGTGTGCACTCCTCCACCATGCTCTCCCAGAACTGCCCCCACCTCATTCATTCCCTCACCCTGGTCCAGCTTTGCTCCACCCAGAGTCGACTGCCCTCCTTCCATCCCAGCAACAAGTCAACACAAAAACTCATACACAACCCACACACAACACAGGTAGGCACGCACACAGTCAGACAGACACAGACAAACAATAACTTATAAAAGTAAGAAAAAAATAAATTCAAGAAAGAGCAAATTAAGTAAAAAGAGTATCACAAAAGACAAAAAATTTAGCTTTTAAAAAAGCTGTTGGATCTCAGACACTAGCTAAATCTCCCCTGCTCTCCTCTCACACTGTCTCACACACTCCTCTCTCTCCCTCTGCACAGCAGAAAGTGAAACTATCTCCTTGGTAAAGCACTTCCTTCCAGCCTGACTAAAGCATGTGTCTTACAGTACTGTAAGCCATGTGATGTGTGGGAGGGGCTGCCAAATCTGGAATGTGAAGTGGATCACTTCGCATCATAATGAGGAATACGAAGTCCATTGAAAATAACAACTTCACCTTACTTTGTGTTAAGGCGAATGCTAACATGAAGTAATAATGACAAGGCAAAGTGAGTATTTCCTGTTTCTCACTCCACAAAGCAGAGTGACAACACGAAGTGCCCACTTTGCAGGCACTTCCCTAAAATTTAAATTCATTGCATCTCTAGTTACAAAATCTTTCTAGGATAGTGGAGGGTGCTGATTTTCACATACCTTATTTTCACATGCTTAAGTGGAAAAATGTCAAAATTGATAAGGGTTATGAGTTGTCTTTCACTATCATGCAGAGTAATGTCAAATAGGGTTCACATCAATGATACATTTTATTTTCTTGCAAACCAAAGAGACAATTTGAGGCCTCTATAGATGTCAAATCATTCTCTTTATAGATTCAGAATAAGCAATCTTTAAATGTGCCTTTATACAAATTACTAATGGTTACATTACCAAAGGAATCCATCAACAATTTTAACAATCCAGTCTCCTGAAAGGTATTTTGTGAAAAGACAGCCAGGAGATACTATAAGACTTTCTGCCCACTTAATTTTTCATTAAATCATCTTGATGGCCATAGAATTGAGTTATTATTCATACTACAAAACAAATAGTTGAGAATTCACAATTTCAAAAATACTTCTATGGGAACAACACCAATTCTGCCCTTACATAAAATACAGATGTAGATTTTTGCCTTTGAGAATACAACCTATAAAACGTAGAAAAAGGTACCTCAAGATAAGGTAGGAAGTGATATTCCCAAGCTTTGGCTCCATAAAAATCAATTGATTTATTTTGACTTCAGCAGTAAGAGGATCAGGAAGCACAGTGAACCCACAATATTGGACAGTAAATCTAAGTAAAAATTTGGAATTTTGTCTGACTTTATCAGATTGTAATTTTGCATGAGAATGTCATTTAGTATTGGAGGAAAATAGAACACCCAGGGATCCCACAAGGATCAATTCTGGGACCCCTACTGTTCAGTTTATTCCTAAACAAACTGCCATCTGCATGTCCAGGCCAAATGCTCCTATACGCAGATGATGTGGTCATATTCAACAGCAACTCTAATCCTGAACAACTGGTGGTGGATCTCCAAAGGGGTTCTCAGCCACTGAAACATGGTTCTGGATCACAGACTAGTCATGACCTATAAAAATACTAAGACTATGATGTTCACCAGCAAACAGAGCAAGCAAAAGGCTTCCTCCCTTGCCATCAGGAATGCCAATGGGGACCCACTGGAATACGTCCACCAGTTCAGGTACCTGGGCATCACACTTGACTCTACACTTTCGATACACCCAACACATCAACAACACAGCAATGGTGATTAATATAAGAATATGGATTCTATACAGGCATAGACACTACCTAACACATGAGGCATTGAACCTGGCCATCAACAGCTTGATAGTCTCCTTCATCAACTATGGCTTGGCAATCTATGAGTCAGTGATAGACATAGCCTGAGACTGCACCACCACTGCACTAAACAAGGTGGGCTGACTACTCACAGGTGTGGAAAGACTAACACACACCTGTGAGCTCTACCCAGGGCAAGTTGGCTACAACTGAAGGACAGAATAAACTACCAAACCTGCTTCATCATCAAGAAATGCTCCCTCAACCAACTACCCATAATGGTCCAGAACCTCCTAACTCCATACTCAAGCACCCAACCCACAAGCAACTCCTCCACTCAAACCTGCAACATTCCCAGATGTCATACAGCCTTGACACAATGTGCCTTTTACTATCATGCTCCACTATGGACCAATGCCTTACCCCCTGACATTATCAATGCCATATCTACTGGATTGTTCAAATGCAGACTCAAGCAGCACCTAGTAAAATCTAGTAAATGTGATTGCTACCATTGTCACTTTCCCAGAGCATCAACCATCTATCTTTACTTACCTCCTGACTACTTATTGGGTGGCGGACCCCAATCTCAGAAATTTTAGTTACACCTACCCCCAATCATGACATCACTCCCACTTCCCTACTCCCTCAGATTCTCCCAACTACTTTACTCCTTCCACCCATGTTCACAACCTCCTTCTTCTCACCTCTGAGTGCTTCCAAGTACAATGTTAACCTCTGACATTGACTAGCTGCTAAACTGCCTAAGATGTTTAATGCTGTTGTACCCTACAACTTACCTGTACCACATGTACCCTGTCATCTGTATTGTCTATGTAACTGATGTGGAACCTATAAATGAGCATCTGCTTACTGGTGTAATCAAGACCTCAATAAATAAATAAATAATGAATATGTTTTAACAATTTCAAGCTTAAGATTGTTGATAGTAAAATATTATTTTTTCCACAAAACACCATCATTTTCATTTTATAATAATTTAGCTCTATTCTGTTTACAGTGCATAGCATAGAGGAATACTTTAGCTTTCTTTGCATCCCTACTGGGAAGAGGGAGAAGAGTCCCTTATCACTGGTGTAAACCAAACTAGAACAAGAATGTCCATTAATCCATGGGGAACTACATGTAGGATCATCTAAATTCAGCAGACTGCCATTGATATATGTTAAATAGCGTGGGACCAGGAGGCAGCTTTTCATAAGTCCTCTGTTAGAGGAAAGAATGAAGTAAGAGAACCTTGGAGGTTATACCAAATGCAGATTTTGTCATGTGAGTAAAGCTGCATAATAGATATACATAAATTGTATTGAATTTCCAATTTATGTACTTTTCCCAGAAAATGTTATGATCTGTAGTATCGAATGAGGCATGGAAATCAATAAAAGTAGAATAGAACTTCATTTTTGTAACATTGGTATACTTTTCAATTAAATGTGCCACTGTATAAATGTGGTCAATTGAATAAAAACTGCATCTAAAGACCACTTGTAAATAAGACAAAATCTGGTTAGGATTAACCCATTCCAACAATCTGTTCAGCAAAATTTAAGACAATATTTTTGCAATTGTGTCCAAACAGCTAATGGGTCTGAAGTTTAGGGATTTAAATATCCTTATTCTTATGAATGGGAACTATCACATTTATCTTCCAGTTATTGATGGCGCAGCCATTAGACACTTATTTAAAAAGCTGGTCAAAGCAAGGACACCTACAGTATATTTAAATGAAGCTTATATATGTCTGTGGGAATTCCATCTATACCAAGGGCATTATTTAGTTTGCAAAAAGAAACTGCTTCCTCCAGTTTCAGTAATTTAAATATCAAGGGAGTATAACCAGCAGGATGCTTCAAGTTAATATAAATTAATATGTCCATTAAAGGGTCAAAAAGTGTTGACAAAATATATAATCCATTGATCTGCCAAGAAAGAAGCCCAAAACAGAAGAGTCATAGTTATTTGTGCCCAATGTGACAAGTTTGGAGAGTGCTACAGAGTCTTGATTGGCTATAGCCTCATACATAATCTTCCAAAGATTATTTTGATGTTTTCAATCTCTAGAATATGGTTATAATGTTGTCTATTAAGAAAAGATAAGTTTTCTCTACTGGACTTTTTTAGTGTATCAAATTAGTGAATATAGTTTTTGTTGTTATTGTTATTGTTTTTTTTTTGCTACTTTGCATGTCTTATTAAACCAGATGTCATTTATGGAATAACTTTTCTTGTCTATAGCCACTGATGCTAAAATTTCAGAAAACATTTTGAAAAAGATTGCAAGAAACTGATTGATGATTATAAGCTTGCATTGTGCATTCCTTACAGCATTTACATCCCTGAATAAAAGATTTTCATAAACCATCTGTGACAAGCAGTCTATACAAATACATTTGCTTGTAAAAGTTTCAATATAGTTATATTTATTGTGAAGTCATGAATTAGTGATAAAAGGACTAGAGATTTTAATTGAAATTAACAAGCAAAGAGGAAAACCGCACTGAGAATGGGACTGGTACTGTAACTGCTTAAGCCTACACACTCAAAAGTAGGCACCCAGCTTAGGACTTTATTTAAAGACTTTTATTTAAAGTGTGAGTGCAAGTGCAAGTGCAAAAGCAATGGCTTTAAACCATAGTGGTTGCAGGTTGACAAAATAACATCTTTCGTTTTGCCTGGTACAACACCAGGCTTCATCAGAGATAACAGGCTAGTATAATATGCCACAGATATATATATCTGACACCCTGGGTGTCAAACAGGCCAGAGCATACTGATGAGTTCTGGTAGGAAGGCTAACATGTCTATGTCTTCTGTTAGCACCCTTTGCAAACTGTGTGAGAGGCCTTTCGGCACCATGCAATTCTGCTTAAAGTTGGACCAGCATAACATTCTATGGTGATTTGCATATGCAGCCCATGATGCTTTTGCATTGTGGGGGCATGTGTGATTTTGTATTTTCTTGAAACTTGGCCAGCCAAATGCCCTTTTAGGTAACCCTTGCCTCAGTGTTTATGCACAGAGGTTCTTTGTCTTTAAATCGTTTTTATTTTAATGGGTTCACCACAATATATCCCAGGCACACTGCCTTAGGGGTAGCTGGTCCATTCCACTGGGGTGTCAAATAGACAAGGCATACTGATGAGTCCTGGTAGGGACGTAAACACGTGTCTATGTCTTCTGTTAGCACCCTTTGCAACTGTGTGAGAGGCCTTCGCACCATGCAATTCTGCTTAAAGTTGGACCAGCATAACATTCTGTGGTGATTTGCATATAGCAGCCCATGATGCTTTGCATTGTGGGGGCATGTGTGATTTTATATATATATATATATATACGCACTGGGAAAACATGTGCAAATTCTTCTAAAAACATGCTCATTAATTAAAGTGCTAGTTGTGACATATAGAATCTTAATTACTTATTAAGTCTTCAAGCAGAGACCAATTGATAATCTGTTTGAGGCACAGTTTCTTACCAACATTCAAATATAAATGTTAAATGGCTTCATAGGTATTATTAAATAAAACAAAGGCAGTAATTTATTGCCTGAACCATTTGTTTGTGGTACTTGAATTTTATAACAGGACCAAAGCATCAATCCATTATTTGTAAACCAGAGAATAGACCCCATAAGTAACCATATATAAGTGGTATATATAATCAATATATTACCTTCAGGTATAAAGTGCTGTTACTATACAGGTCTGCAAGCACTTCAATATGGGATATATTACAGCTGTTTTAGCTTGAATCAGGTATCCACTACATTCATAAGAAAGCTGCAAAGTCAATATTGTCATTAACCCCAAACCCTCCCTAGATTGCAGTTCAATTGCTTTTACCTCTCCTAGTTGGTATTGGAATGTCTTAAAACAGGAAATAACACAATAATAAGTCAGAGTATGTGCCGTGGTAGTATACTATGTGCTCTACCCTGCAAAATACCTAAGAATCACATGTGATTTTGTATGCAATAATCCATAGCTGGTTAGCCTATTAGAAATTCAATCTGTAATAGAAACACAAAATGGTATGAAAGAAGGATGATTGTCTGTAAATCTGCCTGTTTAATGTACTCAATAAAAGATTAACTGCAAAAAAAAAAAGAGAGAGATTCGAACTGTAGGCTAATGGTGGTTGAGGTTAGCCATTACATGATTCATTAGCTGACACTGAGCTTCAAGGACATCTTTAAGTTGTTCAACTTCTTCTATATATTGAAACAACTGTTTTCATAAGAATGATCTGAGCAACAAGTACCAGAGATAAAATTAGTTACTTAGTTAAATTGATTGGGAACTTTGAGAGGGCATGATCAAGAACTGAATCATTTAGGTTATTAATATGTTTATACGTCAACGTATCTGGTGAATTATAAAGAATCTAGTAAAGTCAGGGCCAGAGCCTGACCTGACATGACTTCAGGAGAAGTACTGTTGTCAGACTCAGAGTTATGCAGTTGACCATTAAGAAGTTTTCTTCCTGTAGAAGCATTGAATTCAAATGAGAGTTGATACTTAATGGACTAAAGAGATCCAGTTTGCTTTTCGATATTACCTGTGCATCCTCCTCTGTCAATATTAAAGACTTTGGGCTGGATTTTCAAAGCTCCTATATTCCAGAGCTGTAGGTAAAAACTGGCACAAGTGGGTCTGAACCAGTGTCACATGTTGGATCCAGAATTGTCTACATTTTTGTTCTGGGAATTCATAAGAACAATTAATTATTCAGAAATTATACCAAATGTTATATCAGATCACTCTCCTGTTGTCCTTAATTTCTCAAAGTCACAGAATGGTGAGAAACCTAAAAGATGGAGAATCGGTCATTTTTGTTGAATGATCCTGAGATAACAGCATAAATCAAGTATAATTTGTCTGAGTTTCTTGTATTTAACAGTCAGATGATATCTCCTGGGGAATTTATGGGACTTAATGAAATGCTGGCTGAGTGGAGTTCTCATTGGTATAGGTGCTGCTAAAACAGTCTTAAAGCCCAAGGAGATTTGTCACAAAAAATGTAATGAGCTAGGAAAAACACATTGGCCCAGATATTCAAAGGGTTGCGCCATGCACAACAAGGGTTACGCATGCCAAGTCCTCTGATGCGCCATTCTGCGATATTCAGCAGGAGGCAGTTACCCACTGACAACAGGTTGCGCCAACAGCGCAATGCAAATGAATGCATGCTCAACAGGAGGAGGAGGAACCATGCATAAACTGCGCAACCCGATATTCAGTCGGGTTGTGCAGGGGTGTCATCGCCAACCCCAACCTGCGCCTGCACAACCTTGAGCCAAAAAAAAGGATCAAGTTGAGGGCCACCCACGGGTGAGCTGCTGTGTTGCAGGGTGCAACACAGCAGCTCCCACCCTGGCTGGCCCCAACCACCAACCCGATCCGGGCATAAAGTAACATGACCCCCACACATCTCCGAAGCCCTATCGTGGGCATAAAGTAACATGACCCCCACATCTCCCAAAGCCGATCGTGGGCATAAAGTAACATGAACCCTCCCACACATCTCCCGAAACCCGATCGCGGCAATAAAGTAACATGAACTCCCCGCACACACATCCCGAAGCCCGATCGCGGGCAATAAATAACATGAACCGCCGCCACATCTCCCGAAGCCCGATCGCAGGTAGAGCGATGTATCAACCCCCAGTGCCTGATCGCGGGCAGAATGCTAACAAGCCCCCAACCCGAATATCTCCCTGGTGGTTCAGTGGACCGTAATGCCTCAATGCGGCAGAATGTCAAGTTACAACCCCCAAACATCTCCCTGGTGTCTAGCATCCCCCACCCACCCACCCAGAAGCCCCTCCACCCCACTCCCCTAGCAGCGGCGGCAGCATCCCCATACCACCCGCCGCCCGCCGACTGACTGTCGGTAGGGCTGCCGCCCGTGGTGCAGAGCTACAGCCAATGGGTGTGCAGCCCATACCGTACATGACAGTCCAGATTTGTGAATGGTTCATTCACAAATCTGGACTGTCATGACCGTTCAGCATACGGCAAGGTTGGAGACCTGGCACCACAGCTCAGTTCCCCAGGTTTCCTGGTGTTGCAACTTTTTGTGTGTTTTTTCTTTTTAGACAGTTGAATTTTTTCCCCCTCTTGAGTTTCTCTCCATCCCTGAGCTTCACAGCCCCTCATAGTTGGTTATTTTAATTCTGGAGTGTGTGGAGGCAAAGCCATCCACATCTGGGGGGGTAAATAAAAAAACAGAAATTCATATTATTTTCAATGGTGTGGGCTGTTCGTGTTGTAGTCGGTGTTTTTACCGAGGTTATTTCAGCACACACTATTTGCTTGTGGCATTGATCACCGTGCAGTTTTTGTTTGCGGCAATATGACCCCATGCCAGGGAGAACAGCCACTAGAAGTCCCCAGTATTCTGTTTCTATTATATCTCACATACTATTGCCAGTGGTGCCAAGAAAAAATTCATATATAATCACTCTTTCAATTTACCTACATAAGAATATATAATTTCCATAATCAAAAATTACCACATAGTAATACCAGCGACCCCATCATCAAGTTGGATTAGGGGAGAAGGAGGGAAATGTGGGCTGGCAACTTATTGCCAATAGAAAAAGTTATTTCCTAAAATTGTATAAGCCATAATAGCACATCCCATCTTACATTCTGTTTACAATAGACAAGCACAGAGGTACTGCTATTGACAGTGACTTACTAGCCCACCCCCCCCAGTACAATTCAATTATGACAGGATGAAGAAACAAAAGGATTTGCTGTGGACAAAGGACAAATTGTATAAACTTATGATGAACGTTTATGGACACTGGGACACTTTTTTGAATTGTTTTTAAGCATGGTGGTGTGGGTGATTACTTGATTAAATAGTTCTGTGATTACACACAGCTTAGCCAGTCACCAAACAGGATACATGAATATGCAAATAAATATTTAAATAAAGAGTAAGCTACTGGCTGATGTTACATCTGATGAAGCCTCTGATTGACTGGGGCTAATCGTAGGTTGGCAGGCGTGGCTGCATTCATTTCTCCATACTAGCAGTATGTATGCTGCTGCACAGAGGTACTGCTGCACAGAGGTACTGCTATTGGCAATGACTTACCAGCACACATCCCCCCCAGTCCAATTCGATTATGACAGGGTGAAGAAACAAAAGGATTTGCTGTGGACAAAGGACATGAGTGAGGCGAGGGTACTTTGCACCATGCAGTTTAATGAATGGTTGAAAAAATGGTGTGGAGCACAGGGGTTTGGCTTCATTGGGGACTGGGGTTCCACCTGGAAGGACACCAACCTATACTGGCAGGATGGTCTGCATCTGTCCAGGAAGGGAACAAGTCTTTTGAGCAATCGGTTTAAATGTTTACTGGCAAGCTTTTAAACTAGTCAAGGGGGAGGCACTGATAAGCAGCAGGAAAATCCCAGCCTCCCTACACAAAACAGGGTACTAAATGAGAAAAAGACCGAGGTAGAAAGGTCAGTGGGGGATGCTGCAGCAGAAGGTAAAGCCATCAAAAATGGAGAGCAATGAGTACCAATGCCCGTAGTCTGAGTAACAAGCTTCCTGAATTAGTGGCCTTGATGGAGGAGGAACATCTGGATATCGTGGCAGTCACAGAAACATGGTACACACAAAACAATGACTGGGACGTAAACATACCAGGATACACTATCTACAGGAGGGACAGGGAGGGTAAAAGAGGAGGAGGAGTAGTTCTTACATAAGGGAAGGAATCAAAGCAACAGTAACATAAGGGTAAACAGGGAGGAGAAGAAGCACTGTGGGTAAATTTGAGACAGGCAATGGCACCACAATCCGCACAGGGTTGTATACAGACCCCTTCTCAGGGGAGGAAATGGACAAGGAAATGATAGAAAGTATACTTAGTATGGCAGAAAAGGGAGATATTGCTGATGGGTGATCTGAATATGCCAGATGTTAACTGGAGTGCAGTTGCAGCAGCCACTCAAGAGTAGTGTTATTCCAGATGCCCTACAGGGGGCATGCCTTAGACAACTAGTATTGAAGCCCACTCAAGAGGGAGCAATCTTGGACCTGGTTCTTTCAAATGGAGATGGAGAGAGGATCACAGATGTAGAAGTGGGAAGCCATCTGGGAACTAGCGACCATCGAACAGTATGGTTCACAATAAACACAGCAATAGAGTCAAGCCATACAAAGGCAAAAGTACTGGACTTTAGGAGGGCTGTCTTTGCCAAAATGGGTGAGTGCCTAAGGAATGCACTAGCAAATGGTCAGGAAGGAAGGGTGGAAGAACAATGGGGAATAATAAAAACTGCCATCACAGAGGTAACAAGCCTTTGTGTGAAGCAACAAACAAAACAAATGATGTAAGAAACCACTATGGTTCTCAAAGGAAGTGGCAGTGAAGGTTCAAGAGAAAAGAAAGCATTCAGGAAGTACAAGGAATCACAGAAGGAGCAGGACAGAGAACTGTATCAGTTAAAGAAAAGGAAGCTGGGAAGGCAGTCAGAACAGCAAAGGTCCAAACCGAGGAAAAGATAGCCAACTTAGTTAAGAAGGGGGATAAACCTTTATAGGTACATCAGGGAGCTAGGAGAAGACCAAGGGAGGGATAGTGAGGCTTAATAAAGGGGAGGGAGGGTGGGCAGAGGGTGACTGTGAAAAGGCAGAGATACTAAACAAATATTTTTGCTCAGTATTTACAAATGAAGAGGGGAGGTACCTAAACAAACAGAAACACTCTGATACAGAAGTTGATACCAGCCCATTTACAGAAGAAAGGGTTCTGAAAGAACTTTTAAAACTGAAGGTGGACAAAGCAATGGGGCCTGATGGGATTCATCCCAGAATTCTAAAAGAACTAAGGGTAGAACTAGTGACACCACTGACTACCCTCTTTAGCAAATCATTGGAGGATGGGGTGGTACCCCAGGACTGGAAGAGAGCAGATGTGATTCCCCTTCACAAAAGTGGGAGCAAGGAAGAAGCAGGATACTACAGACCTGTTAGTCTAACTTCAGTGATAGGGAAAATGATGAAATCACTTCTGAAGGAAAGAAATGTTGAGTATCTAGAGGACAGAGGGGCACAGGACCCAAGGCAGCATGGATTCACAGCGGGAAGGTCATGCCAGATGAATCTGATAGATTTCTTTGACTGGGTGACCAAAGTAGTAGATCAGGGAGGACATGGCCTGCCTAGACTTTAGCAAGGCATTTGACACAGTCCCACACAAAAGGTTAATATACAAGTTAGCCAGCCTGGGAGTGGGTCCCAAGATGACAGCCTGGGTAAAGAATTGGCTGGAGAATAGGACACAGAGAGTAATAGTAAATGGAGTCCACTCTGAAGAAAGGGGGGTTACTAGTGGGGTACCGCAGGGTTCAGTATTAGGACTGGTCCTCTTCAATGTCTTTATAAGGGACATTGCAGAGGGACTGGAAGGAAAAGTATGTCTCTTTGCAGATGACACAAAGATCTGCAACAGAGTTGATGCACAGGGTGAGGTGGAAAGGATGAGAAGGGACTTGGCAAGGTTAGAGGAATGGTCAAATGTATGGCAGCTTAGATTCAATGCTAAGAAGTGCAGGTAATGCACCTGGGAAACAAAACCCAGGGGAAGAGTACACAATGGGGGGTGAGATACTAATAACAACAAAAATGGAAAGGGACCTGGGAGTAGTCATAGCAGATGACCTAAAGGTGGGCAAGCAATGTGAGAGGGCAGCAAGGAGGGCTGGGGGGATACTGGGATGCATAGGGAGATGCATCTCCAGTAGAAAACAGGAAGTTATTATCCCTCTGTACAGACAGCTGGTCAGACCCCATCTGAAGTACTGTGTGCAGTTCTGAAGACCCAATCTTCACAAAGACATAGACAGGATGGAAGCTGTCCAGAGGAGGGCAACTAAAATGGTGCAGGGTCTGCACCGGAAGACATATGAAGATAGACTTAAAGAGCTTAATATGTATAGCCTCGAGGAAAGGAGGGAGAGAGGGGACATGATAGAAACTTTCAAGTACCTCAAGGGCATCAACAGAGTCCAAGAGGGTAGCATCTTTCAAAAAAAGAGGTGTGCAAGAACAAGGGGGCACAATGTGAAGATAGAGGAGGCGGCTCAGAGGTAATTTAAGGAAGTATTTTTTCACAGAGAGGGTTGTGGATGCATGGAACGGCCTTCTGGAGGAGGTTGTGGAGTCAAAAACAGTGGTGGAATTCAAGCATGCATGGGACAGTCATAAGCAGGGCCACTGGAAAATTGCGGAAAATTTTACCCAAAAATGCGGGGATTTTCTTACAAAAATTGTGGGAAAATTGTGGGGGTTCACTATACATCCCCACTGCCCACTAATAAATACTTTATTGTTTGCTGCAGCATGTATTGATCACATAAATTGTTAGATAAATGTATTGCCACTTGTAAATGCTTTTAATATGAAGAAAGATGTGTTTTTGAAATGCACTGTAAACTAATTATATAGCATATCTTCTAAAATCAAGACATCTAAGTCATGCAGTGCTAACTAGATTTTATTCAGTAATTTACAGTTAGTCTGTACTGAATGCATCCTGAAACAACATATTTTGCCAGTTTCTAGATGCTAAATAATGAAGCCTGTTTAAACTACTTCCTTTGGTGCAGGAAAAAAATAAACAGATAACCAGGGTGCCTAATAAAGGTGTAGTAAGAAAAATATTTATTTTGTTAAATTGATTACTGTTCTTAATCAGCACTGTAAGTACATTTTAAAATCACATGATAAAAGTATCAAATCTTACCAATAGCTTTTCATTACATCATACAATAGTTTTTAATACATTGTGCTTTTGTTCTACTTGGTTTGCAGTGATTTTACTTGGGTTGCAATTATTTTATCTATTTGAAGGTAACTGTTTAACTGTACTTAACCTGTTCAGCATGTTTTCAGAAATGTTTGCTTTTTATAGGCTTTGTATGTGAGTGTACAGTTGTGGCATACTGACATGCAAGGAATCACTGTTGCCAACCCCCTCAGAAGCACATTCAAGTTTATAATCAGCAGGGCCATCCAAACTCTTGACACATTTGAATCAAAATCCTTTCAGATTGAAAGTACTTCTACAAGGAAAATCTGCCCTACCATTCAAAAACAAGCATTGTGGTCAAAGCTTCATTTAGGTGAATGGGGCACTTTGCACCTCTTTTCACAACTATTGTTTCAGTCTCTGTGTCAGCAAAAAGGTCTCTGATAGTCTGCTTTAACACAGATTTTAAGTGCTCAAGTCTACATATGCATGACCAGAGGATTTTGAAACCAAAGCAGGGAAGTGTATCACATGAAAGCAGAGTCACATTTGACCCCTTTTCACCTCACACTGTACTGTTTTGGCCAAATCCTAATCTGTGCACCATATCTGAGTAGATTTCCTTGAGAATTTAAATATTTTTATACAATTTCAGTCAAAAAGTCCATAAATGTAAGAAATTGCGGATTTTGTGCGGAGAAGGGTGAAAATTAGAAATTGTGAAAAAATTGTGCCCGCAATTTTCCAGTGGCCCTGGTCATAAGGCAATTCTAGGGGTGAGGGTAGGAAGAAGTAGGCTGCTGGTTAACTAGGATCTGCAGCTTATCCATTAGGTAGGGAAATGAGCAGACTGGGTGGGCCAAGCGGTCCTTATCTGCCGTCAAATTCTATGTTTCTATGTATGCATGTCCTTGTTTGTGGCATGAATAAATAAGGACACATTTTTAAGTACTGTAGAACTAGAATGGTTCACTGTAAAAATAGTTCTGCTATAATCGCTTAATGGTCCTGTTCCGTGTAATTATTTTTACAGCGAATGTTAATCGACAGTGCTTGTTAAACTAAGAGTAAACTAAGAGGACACTGAGGACACAGCGACATACAGTACAATACAGTAGATTACTGCACTGCTTAGACACACGCTTTGCCTCTGACTCTTCTTTAACTCTGTATTACGCTCTCCATGCTGTACTACGAGCATGCTGTGACTCGACAATGGGGACCACGTGGTTGGTACAATTACTTCCTGGTTACCAAAACGTCGTTTTCTTGGATACAGAGTTGTGTGTACTGTATGAATGAAATTATACCATTAACATGTTTGCCAGGTGAGAAAATCATTTATTTCATGCAAATTGTGAAAAAAAAAGGTTTCAAAGTGTTGCCACGTTGTACAAGCAGTACGAGCAATACGAGAGCTTCAGGTCGCTGTTTCAAGCCACGCCATCTCCATCTCCATCAGCATCTGCAAGACACAGTAACAGGCTTAAACAGTCAGGGCAACAGTCAGGGCAATTCTAAGCGGGTGAGCAAACTTACCATTTAGACAGTCTGTATACGCCTGTAAGATGCCAGCTTCCTCAAATCCTCTATAGCAGTTCTCTGGTCGAGCAGAGAGTTTAGCAAAGCTATTTATCAACCATTGAGCATGGCGATTTTTAAGTGAAGTTGTCCTGAGATTGATGTTCATCTTTATGTTTGGGTCAGTATCAGAGTTTGCTACTTTGGCAGCTACCTCATTTGCATACCATTCTGTAAAATTCTGCTTCAGCTCATCTTTAAAAATTTTATTTACGGCAATGTCCAGGGGTTGTAGCATGTCTGTGCACGAAGCAGGGACATAGACTGACACAATATTGTGCTTTTCAAAAGTGTCAAGCACTTCTTTCGTTGTGTGACCTCTAAAAAGATCCAGGATTAACAGTGTCCTTTGTACACTTGGCAGCTGCATTTTTTTTAATTGAGTGAACATATGGTACAATAACACACTCAATGTACCCAATTGTTGTCTCAGTGTTGGCCCAATGGTCATCGGAGTGTGTAACATGCCAACCTGGGGGAAACTTGTAGGAAGGATGGCACTGTTCAGTGCGCCTGCATAGATTATCTGAGGGGGTAGGTAGTGGCCAGAAAGACTACAGCATAATACAACTGTGATCTGGTGTTTGTCACCCAAACCGGCAACCTCAATCTGCTTTTTACCAATAGTGTCCATCGTCCATTCAGAGCATGGAACCAAGTTAACCCCGGTCTCATCTAGATTTAAGACTAGCTCAGGTGGTATGAGCTCCTGACGAGACGCTGTGGCTATTCTGTTGAGGAAGCTTGCTTTTAGTGCTTCGAAATCTTGTGGTGTTTTTCTTGCAGCCTTGGTTCCCTTTCTTTTGCTGAAACCCATGCGGTTTAAAAACAACCAGGACCATTGTCTAGAAAAGGATAGGCTGCCACTATTTTCAACAAGTAGTTCAGGGCATTTAGCTTTGACTACCCTAGTCGCTATTGCCAGCAACAGTCTACCATTAATAACAGCACCCTCAGATCTCAGTGTTCTAACAATATTTTTTAACTCGTCTTCAACGTCTGCCAGAAGCAGACGTGCGCGACCACGGGCTTTTATGGGCAGCACTTTAGGAAGTTTTTCTGGGTCAGGAGTTTGTGCCAGTTTCTCTTTGTAGTCACGCTTGAAGGTGCAGACTGTGCTTTTATTAATTTTCTGCTTATACTTGCTCTCATAATATCAGCAGCATTCATTACCCCATGTTCACAAGAATACTTGCCAATTTCAAATCGGACTTCAGGGGTGTAGATGGCATAATGTGCTCTGCATTTCTTTGCAGGAGGAGAAGATACTGCAAGTTCATGTGCTACAGATTCTGCCATCAGGTTTGATATGCCGGCAGTGACAGACAGAATATCTGAATCCAAGTTGCCGGTTTCCAAGGCAGTAAAGTCTCTTTTTGTTGCTTGTCTACGAGGGGAGTTTAACCACTTGATTAAGGACATCACTGTACTTGTACAGTTTAACAGTTTAGCAGTTAGTGAGCAGTTCAGACAAAGTATGGCAGTAGGAGACAGAAGCAGCGAACAGGTGTGCGAATAGCTGCTTTTGAAAGGATAAAGAGCGCGAATGTATGTGTGTGCGATCATGGCACATGACTCATCTGCGCGATATAAACTTTACGTGATTATATCTAGTTCTACAGTATATTGTGTGCTAAAGGCAAGTGGTGAGTGGCATCCCTTTGCTGTTTGTACTGTATATTATTTTTTATATTTGCTTGCGCATGCACAGCAAACATATCATTACAGTAGCATTCTTTAGAGGCATGTCACTGTGGTATCCAATGCAGCTCAGGCTGCAGGAGGCTCAACAGTGATACAGTAGGCCAATAATCAGCAAGGTTGAACATGATGCTGTTCTGCTGGTGATGGGTAGAAGAAAGTAAGCAGCTGCACCTATCAGAGAGTGGCTGCATACTTTCATGTACAGCACATGCCCAGTAGCCAGCTGAGCACCATCATGATCAGCCTACTGTTCACCCTCCTCCTAAACCCGATGGCTTCCCCAGCACTCCATCTACAAAACAATCCCACCTTCTGCAGTTTAGCCCACCCACCTCCTGATCACTTTTACAGTGCCCCTTTCTGTAAAAGTAAACTCCCACCCACTGCCAATTATCCTACCCACCTCTTGATCACTTCCCCATGCCCTATTTGTTAAACTAAACTCCCACACACTGCCATTTATCCTGCTCGCCTCCAGATCATTCCCCTTGTGCACTGTTCATAAAAATAAACTCCCAACCACTGCCAAATATCCCGCCAACCTCCTGATTGCTTCCCCATGCCCCATTTGTAAAAAAATAAACTCCTACACACTGTCAATCATCCCACACACCTCCCAATCACTTTCCCCATGCTCTATTTGTAAAAATAAACTCCCACCCATTGTCAGTTAGCCTGCCAACCTCCCAATTGTTTTCTCCAGTGCCCAGTACCTGCAAACAAGAAAACTGTCCAGTGACGACTTCTAGCCTCCCAAACCGCCCCCAACCTCCTCACTTACCTATCAGGTCCACCAGCACACTCTGCTGCTTCCAACAACACATACTGCTACTTCCAGCACTGACCATGACTGCCTAAAATGAAGTAAGTTTGGTTAATGGCTTTTTAATGCATTTTGAACTTTAACTAATAACTGTCATTTTTTAATATTTTTTCAACAAATTTTCAACATAGCCTTTTTTGGACACCACCTGATGAACAAAGTAGGTGAAATCTTCTTAAATCCAGCATGAAATGTGATTATGCATTCACTCCCTGAAATCACATTTTGGGCAGATTTTTGAAAATTTTCAGCTACTAAATTTATGATGTGGGGCCCTGTCCATCTCCTAATGGTTCCCCTGTGCCCCATTTGTAAAAATAATCTCCCACCCACTGCCAATTATCCCACCCATCTCCTGACTGCTTCCCTGTGCCTTGTTTGTAAAAATGAACTCCTACCCACTGCCAAGTATCCAGCCCACCTCCTGATTTCTTCCACTGTGCCCTTTTTGTAAAAAATAAACTCTGACCAACTGCTAATTATCATATCCACCTCCTAAATGCTTCCCACATGCCCTGCTTATAAAATTAAACTCATACCCACTGTCAGTTATCCCACCAACCTCCCAATCATTTCCCTCAGTACTCCCTACCTGTAATCCAAGAAAACCATCTGGTGATGACTTTTGGCTCCCTCACGACCCCTGTCCCAACCCCATCTCAGCATGCACAACCCACACCTTTCATGCACCTATCTGGCCCATATCCTACATCTTCCAGTACTGACCATGAATAACTGAAAACAAGATATGTTTGGTTAATGGCTTTTAAATACATTTGAACTTTTACTCATAACTTTGTCATTGTTTAATATTTTCACCAAATTATCAACATAGCCTTTCTTGGACCACACCTCATGAACAAGGTAGGTGAAAGTGTTTAATTCCAGCCTGAAAAGTGATTTTGCAGTCACTCCACAAAATCAACTTTTGGATGGGTTTTGAACATTTGCAACTACTGGGTTTATGATGTGGGGTCATAAGAAGACTATGTTGACAGTTTGGTGGAAAAATATGGTAAAATTACTAAGTTGTGAGTGAACATTGAAATATTTCAATGTTCACTCATAACGACACTACTTTTCAATATTTTTCCACCAAACCTACAACATTGCCTTTCTTGGACACAATCACATAAACAAGGTGTGACAGGCTTGAATAAGGCCCTACCCCATTTGTTATGCAAGAGTTTAAATGCAAGGGTCTGTTCTATCCTCTCCTTTGTCTGTCTGGTTGTGCAACCAAATTTTCTTGTGAGACCTAGGAACTGATCACTCCAACAGTTTTGTAAATTCTCTACCTCTTGCTATCTCTCTGCCTTTCCTTGCTGTTTCTGTCTTTTCTTCCCCCTTGCATAACTGCATGTATAAAAATATATGTGAATCTCTGTGTAAATCTCTATGTGGAATTAGGATCCCTTTGTTTAAAACTGTATATAGTTATTCTGTTGAAATGATTGCAAAAAGCTATTTGGCAATCAAGGGGTTAACCTAAGATGCTGTTTTTAAGCCTTTTGCAGAGCTGTAAACAAGAGGTCAGTTATGGGTCACTATGTTCTTTTTGCTGCACCTGCACCTGCATGGAAACTTACAAGAACATTCTGTGAGAAGTAGGCTCTCTTAACTAGTCCCCAATGACTTATAAAAAAGAGCAGCACTGCTTTGCTAGAGAGACAAGGAGAGTGAGAGACTGAGAGACTGAAACTTGAAATGAAGAGATACCCTCAGAAAAAGGACTTCGTTTTCTCTGTTTGTACTGCCATAAATAGTTATACAGAATAATTTTTATTTTACTATTATTGAGAAAAATAAAACACTATTTGCGAATTTTGAAACTGCTCCTGGTTTTCCTATGCTTCCTGATCAGTGCCTCAATGAAAGATGGTGTCAGCCTAAATGGCATTTATTCTGTGCATACTCTAAGCCAGGAGTTTTGTATTTGGGTACTAGACCTGGTACAGTACCAGGGAAGCATAGAAGAAAGGTACGGATTCTGCAGCAACAAGTCCAAGAGTGATTACTAGAAGAATGGCAGCCAAACTAGAAGCAGAAACAAAAGTCCAGACTGAGACTGTACAGCCAGCAACAGTCATGGAAAAAAAGAGCAGGCTGTGACAGAACCTGAAAGCCTGACTGCCTTTTTCAAATGGCAGGCTATACAACAACAAGACACAGAGAATCAGGGAAAAGAAGAGATGCAGTGACTGGAGCAGCGATGGCTTAATGCTTCACAAGCTATCAAAGTTGGAGGTTCTGGCACAGGTCCAGCAGAGAAACAAAACACTCCCACAGATCATCAAAACATTTGTAATGGAGCAGTTCATCAACATCCTACCCACAGACTTACAGCTTCGGGTAAAAGATCACTGACCAGGAAGTGTGGAAAAGGCTGTTTCTTTGGCTGAAGACTACCAAATGACCAGACAGACATCACAGCAGTGAGAATTGCAATGGATGTGTTTGGCCCCTTAGACAAAAGTAAAAAGTGTAATCAGTTCATTCTGGTAGTATGTGACTATACTACTCGATACCCAAAGGCAGTTCCAATGCATACTGTCACAGCCCCAATAGTGGCAGCAGAGCTTGCCAAAATTTTCAGTGGGGTGGGCATACCTAAAGAGATTATTACTGATTTGGGTAGTAATTTTGGTGCTGCATTACTGAAGGAGCTGTGCTAACTACTAGGTGTCACTGCCACAAGAACCTCCCCTTATCACCCTCAGATAGACAGTCTTGTTGAGCATTTTATTCAAACCCTAAAACGTATGTTAAAAAGGTTTGTAAAAGGGGAAGGGAAAGATTGGGACCAATACTTACCTTACCTGCTTTTTGCTTACAGAGAAATGCCACAGGCATCAACAGGTTTTTCGCCATTTGAAATGCTGTATGGTAGACAACCTCGAGGGCCATGAAATGTAATAAAAGAAAAGAAACATGGGAAGATACCTCCCATCAGAAACAATCTATTACATCTTATATGTGTGCCTTGAGAAGGAAGGTGGCAAAATATGTTGAAATCACCCACAGCAATCAGGAAGAGGCCGAAAACCAGCAGAAGGTGTATTATGACCATGGGGTAAAAGAAAACATTTTTGAGACTGGTGAAAAAGTCTGGCTACTGTTACTCACTACAGAAAATAAACTGTTAATGAAGTGGCAAGGGCCTTATAAAGTTCTTAGACATACTGGCATAGTGAACTATGAGATTGAGACTCCTGATAGGAAAAATCCTACAACGATAAACCATGCTAACCTTCTCATGAAATGGGTTCAAAAAACACCAAAATCTGTTTTTCTGGTCTTACCAGAAACTAATAAAGAAGATACTGATGTAGCTTATGATAGACTGGAACAAACTGTAACTGGAGATGCTGTAAAGATGAATGTTTCCTTAACCTCTGAACAAACCACAGAAATTCGTTAACTTGCTAAAGACATTTAACAGTACTTTTCAATCAATCAATCAATCAATCAATCAAAAATCTTTATTTTACCAGGTGAAACACGTTTGAGTAAACTCATTTACAAGATGGACCTGCACAGGTGCATGATCAAACACAGAATAATATTACAAAAATTAAAATGAAGGCATTACATACAATAGAATAAGATACATTTGTAAATATGTACACTAAGACGACACTTATAGATGATAGTCACATAGCAATACATGCATTGAACATACTTTTACCACAGTATCAGACTGAGCAAAAGGGGTCGAGCATGTAATAGTGACATGGAATGCTCATCCTATTAGACAAAAGACATACAGATTACCAGAGTGGTTAAGAGCAGATGTCATTAGGGAAATACAAAAAATAAAATAATTGGGTATCATAGAAGAGTTGAGAAGTGCTTGGTCCTCACCAATGGTGATTGTAAACAAAAAAGAAAGGGGGTGTAAGAATCTGCCTTGATTTTAGGAAACTTAATCAAATGTCAGAATTTGACAGTTATCTTATGCCCAGAATAGATGAGTTGGTTTACAAACTGGGGTGTGCCAAGTATATCAGTACCCTCGATCTCACCAAGAGTTACTGGCAAATCACCCTAGTTAATCCAGAGACTGCATTTGCCACTCCTATAGGATTCAATCAGTTCACCACCATGCCATTTGGTTTACATGGTGTAGCCGATACATTCCAGCAGTACATGTATGTCATTTTATCCCTCACACTGGTTATTGTGCTGCAAACCTGAATTTATTTATTTTTATTTATTTATTAGAAAAGTCGGATTTACAAACTTTGAGTCATGGATTCATTTACAAAGGCACCTCGTTGCAGGGGGAGTAGACAGAGTTACATAGTGTGGTTACAACAGTGAGAACAGTACAGGTGCAGAACATTAAACATAGAGTACACATAGGTTACATAATAATGTTACATACACTAGGTTACAGTCATATACAAGGTACCCAAGGGTTACATTGGGGTACAGCCTCGACATACCTAGATAATATCTGGAGAGGGTGGAGGTAGGGATGGGAAGTGGGGTGGGAGGGAGGGGAAAGGATAGGCTGTCCAGAGGACATTGTCAAGTCAGGAAGTTCTGCCAAGAGGATCCCACAGTGGGATTAATTAGGTGCATCTACAGCAACGGGCGTTGAAGAAATGGTTCTAGAGGGCAATTTTGAAGGGAACAGTTTTGGCAATGTCTGTGATGCAGGGTGGGAAGGAGTTGATCCAAACAGGAGCTCAGTAATGGAAGGACCTCTGGGCTAGCGAGGTCTTGGTTCTGGGCACCAGAAAGGTGGCCTTGACAAAGCTATGGGTGGCAACATATGAGGATGCATGCTGTAGGGAAGTAGAGACCCCTGTTGGGAGAGCCCTAGAAGAGAGTTTTTGGCAAGCAGGCAGGTCTGGTAGTGCAGATGCTCCTCAAAGGTGAGAAAGTTGGTGGTGGAGTAGAGCAGGCAAGTGTGAGTGCAGCTAGGAGCTCTGGTCAGGTGCCTGCAGTCCTTATCGATTGAGAGCTGAATTTTAGTCAAGGCGGTATTGTCTGCCACAGCGTAAATGGGCAAGCCATAGTCCACTAGTGACAGGATGGAAGAGGTGATGGCCCGCTGGAGGGCAACTTGGGGGAGGCTATCTCTATGACAGAATAGTAGGCCTATCCAAGAATTTATGGTGAAGGATAGGGCATTGATGTGGGTGTGGAAGGTGAGAGCCGAGTTGAAAGTGATGCCTAGATATTTGTAAGAGGTCACTTGCTCCAGTGGGTGCAGATTGCTGGGGAGAATGAAGAGGGGGGCATTCTTGGCCTTCTTTTGGTGATGAAGGAAGAGCATTGACTTAGTATTCTTTAGGTTAATGACAACTCGGTGGTCAAGAAACCACTTCTTAGCTTGGTTGTAGGTTTGTTGGATGGCTACCTGGAGAGAAGAGGGATCGGGGTGGGAGGCAAAGAGAACCGCATCATCGACATAGAGGAGCATGTTTCCTGTGCAGGAGCTGGGGAGAGTGTTGAGGTAGAGGCTGAAAAGTACTGGGCCCAGAATGGAGCCCTGGGGTACCCCAGAAAGAATGGGCTGGGTATTGTACAGAGAGCCATTTATTTTCACATGCTGGGATATAGCAGAGAAGTAGCTGGAGAACCAGGCAAGGGGACCAGCAGAAAAGCCAAGTTGGTGGAGGGAGTTGAGGCAGAAGGGGGTGACAACTAGTGTCAAAAGCCATGGAGAGGTCTATGAACACTGCGCCAGCAAAGTTGCCAGAGCCAAGAGCAGAGTGCACATATTGAGAGAACTCCAGGAGAGCAGTAGTGGTACTGTGTCCTGGGTGGAAACCATGTTGTTCTAGGCACATTATGTCATATTTGGCCAGGTACTCAGAGATTTGAATAGACACTATTTTTTCTAGGGCTTTAGAGAGCGGGGGAGGATAGAGATCCACCAGTAGTTGTTAGGTGTGGACCGATCTCCACTTTTATGTATAGGGGTGATTTAGGCTGATTTCCAAGCACTGGAAAACTGACCGAGGCATAGACACTGGTTTAGTAGGTCTGTAAGGGGGACTAGGATAACATCCAAGACCAGGCAGAGGATCTTGGAGTCCAGGAGGTCACAGCTGGGGTTTTTGCTATCAAGGGCTTTTAGCAGGTGCAGCCTGGCTATGTGGGGGGATATAGTGTGCAGGTAGAAAGGAGGGCAATCCAAGGCAGGGGGGATAGAGGTGGGATTGGGTCAAAAAAAGTTGTTTGAGAGGACACAGCTTAGGTCAGAGGAGGTAGTATTGAGGCAATCACTATGCGAGTTGGGTCTGTAGTGACAGTGCCATCAATGGAGAGCTAGGACAGTGGAGGGGGAGTGGGTCTTCCCATTATGCTCTTTCATGCTGTCCCAGAAAGTCCAGGTGGAACCCTAGGTGGATACTAAGGTGGTCTGATAATGCTCTGCCTTGGCCCATCTAATGGCCCAGGTGCACTGATTACACACCGCGTTGCAGACTTGTCTATCAGCCAACTTGCTATGTGATTCAATAGCCATGTGCCAGAGATTATCCCATGCTTAAGTTTTGACAAGGGATGGGGAGATCAATGCATTTTGTTTTTAGTACGGATTCTGGTGTGGGGGGTGAAAAGGTCACAGACCTTGCTGAAGGCATTGGTGAAGAGGTCTAGGGCAGAGTCAATATCAGGGGAGTGATGGATGGGGGACCAGTCCAGCTGTGCTAGATGCAATTTTAGCTTTCTGAGACCCCTGGGGTGTAGGCACTGGTGCAAGGTGGCCTGAGACACAGGTTTCAGTATGGAGGATGACCAGAGACAGAGGACAGGTAAATGATCACTAAGTGAGTCGGGGAGGATGTTGAATGATGTCATGGTGTACAATCCAGACTGGAAAAGCCACCTGGAACACTGATGAGCAGTTATCCAATCGATCAAAAAGGCAGGTATGACAATGAATCCTAACAAGTGTGCATTTGGGCATGGATGAAACCAGATATTTGGGCTATGTTTTGGTAAATGGAGTAGTCAAGCCAGAGGTTTCCAAGATAGAAGCTGTAGCTAACAGCCCTGTCCCCAAAACCAAGAAACATTTCAGGTCATTTTTAGGGCTGGCTGGTTATTATTGGAGATTTGTTCCCAGCTTTACTGAGTTATCTACTCCCCTTACTGAACTCACAAAGAAACAGTTCCCGAATAATGTGAAATGGACCCTAGAGTGTGATGAACCTTTTCAAGCCATTAAGGCTGCATTATAGTCAGACCCTGTTTTAAGAAGCCCAGACTTTGAGAAACAATTTCTTTTACAGACTAATGCATCAGAGGTAGGCCTAGGTGTAGTCTTGAGTCAGCATATATATGGGAAAGAACATCCTATTCTATACATAAGTAGGAAATTGCATGACAGGGAGAAAAGGTACTGCACCATTTAAAAGGAATACCTTGTGGCAAAGAGAGAGAGAGAGAGAGAGAGAGAGAGATAGATAGATAATTTATAAAGGGACCCTTTCCAGGGACACTGTGTATTGTACACTCAAATACAATAATAAACAACTTGAAAATAATGACATTTAACTGGGAGTCAATACTTAAAATGATCTATCTATCTCCTTAAAACCATCAAATAAATATTAACAGTTAAAAGACTGCTGGAGTCCCTTAAGTTTTACTTACTAGGAGCTGACTTTGTACTTGAAACAGATAGCAGTCCACTCTGTTGGCTTAATCAAATGAAGGCTACAAATTCCAGAATCATATGGTGGTACTTGGCACTGCAGCCATTTAAATTTACAGTGATGCACAAATCTTGGAAAGAGAATGAGAATGCTGTTTTTCTGTCAAGATATGGATCAGGAATTGAGAATTCCGAAGGCTGAAAACATGTGAGTTGAAACTTCTCTGTTTGCTATGCTGCATGTGCACCGAACTGTAAAGGTTATAAGCTACTGTTCAACAAGAATTAATGGACAGTTGTGGAAACCTGTTTTTTAAAACAGGTTCCCTCTTAAAGAGGGGGTATGTGACAGGGTTGAATAAAGCCCTGCCCCCATTTGTTATGCAAGAGTTTAAATGCAAGGGTCTGTTCTATCCTCTCCTTTTCTGTCTCTTCCCTGTCTGGTTGTGCAAACAAAAGTTCTTTTGTGACCAAGGAACTAATCACTCTGATGGTTTCAGAAATTCTCCACCTCTTGCTGTCACTCTGCCTTTCCTTGCTGTTTCTGTCTTTTCTTTACCCTTACATATCTGCAGATATAAAAATAGAAGAAAATCTCTGTGTAAAACTGTATGTGAAACTGAGATCCATTTGTTTTAAACTGTATATAGTTATGCTGTTGAAATGATTGCAAAAAGTTATTTTGAACTCAAGAGGTTAACCTAAGATACAGTTTTTAAGCCCTTTTCAGAGCTGTAAACAAGAGGTCAGTTCTGGGTCACTATGTTCTTTTTGCTGCACCTGTATTGAAACTTAGAAGAACATTCTGTGAGATGCAGACTCTCTTAACGAGTTCTCAAAGACTTATAAAAAGAGCAGCACTGCTTTGCTAGAGAGGCAAGGAGAGTAAGAGACTGAGAGTCTGAAACTTGAAATGAAGAGATACCCTCAGAAGAAGGACTTAGTTTTCTCTACTTGTACCGCCTTTGTAAATAGCCCACAGCTCACTCTATTTTCTCATAGCGGGAAATGGTGGCATTTCAGAAGTTATTTTAAACACATATTTGCATACATAGCAGCTTACTTTGGCATTTTAAAGTACTTATTTGGCTCAAATCTGTCCCAAACCCTCAAACAATACAGAACACTACAGTACAGCATCCTTTTAGTAATTTATTCTCTGTTTATTGAATGCATTTTTTATAGCTCCTTTTGCCGCACTGTACTGTTTGTGTAACTGTAACGTGTCAGACAAAGTGGCCTATATTATCCGTTGTGACTGTAATTTCTTTTTTATTGGATAGCAACAGTTCTGGAGATATTTTTCGTTTTGTATTTCAACCCTGTTGTTCATTCTGCATGTCAGTTCAAGTATTGCCCATGTCAAATACTTTTTCATCTGACAGTGTTGCTCAATAGCACAGTAATAGCAGGAACCACGACAGTTACAGTCATTCATTTATCCAGATGTCATGTAAAATTCTTTCAGTCATTGTCTTCATGTGCTATATTTGCATTTTTGGGCTGGATATTCAAAGGGTTGCTCATGGGCGCAACAGGGATGCGCCATGTGCAGCCCACCATGCGCCCCCAACATGATATTCAGTGCGTTATGGCTGTGCAACTCCTGTTGTGCCGGGCTTATCAGAAATGTATGTAGTAGTTATGCGGGTTGTGCCCATGCATATGCGTAATATTCTGATATTCACCCAGGATGCGCGATATGCTGGCACAGCCCCGCCTTTGCACCATCATTGAGGGGTGCAAAGATGTGCCTGGGAAAATCAGGATAAATCCAGGCTACCCACAGGTGAACTGCCATATTGCAGAATGCACTACGGCAGCCGCCAGCTGTGGGTGGCCACCCACCCACCCAGAACACTGACCGCAATCCCCCTGCCCTGAGAGTGTTGTGCCCCCCTCTCCATCACCCAATCACGGGCAACTGTAATATTAAACTCCCTGGTGGTCCAGTGAAAACTCCCCCATCACCCAATCATGAGCATAAGTAATTATAAATCCCTGGTGGTCCAGTGGATGCCCCCCATTGCCCGATCATGGGCATATGTAATAATAATCCCTGGTGGTCTAGGCAAAAGCCCTCCAGTGCCCGATCACAGGCATATGTAATAATAATAATCCCTGGTGGTCCAGGGGAAAGCCCTACAGTGCCAGATCATGGGCATAAGTAAAAATAAACCCTGGTGGTCCAGTGAAAGGTCCCCCATCACCTGATCATGGGTGGAAACATCACTATATACCCTGGTGGTCCAGTGGTACCCCCTCCCCACCTGCCGGCTGAGGTCCCCTGCCACCTTTGTCATCAGTGGGTGGCAGCAGCCTGTCCGCATGCCGCCCACCAAATAACAGAGTACAGTGCAGTCTGTATACCTATTGGACCACTGCATGGACCAATGGGCATGCAGACCATAGTGTACTACACAGGCCCGATATGTGAATGAACTCCTACTCTGCATCCCAATCTTTTAATACTTTCATGTTATGTACAGTATAAATTTGTGGTACACAGTGTGATGTGATATTACACTTCTTATGTATGTTTAACTTAAAGACTGTGTAGTGTAATGGGCACCTATACACACACTGAGCCACTATAACTTTCAGCATGTACTATTTTATTGGATGCTTTATGGTTGTGGCTCCGCCATTCAGGAAGAATCATTTGGATCAAAGTGCCGGGGTATTGTTTCTGTTGCTTGTTTAACTTGCTCCATGGTTTTCAATAAAGCCAATTTATAAATGCACACTCAGCCTGTCAGTACCTTTTGAAGCACGTTATTTGTTGCTTATGTTAAAAGAACCCTCCACCTCCTATGAGAAGTAAATAAATGAACAAGGTGGGCAGTGAACTGACTCAGTGACAGCACCCAAAAGGTGGTGGTGGGAGCTATCAGGTTACAGGGACATAACTAGTGGTGTCACTCAGGGGTCAGTGCTCAGCCAAGTGTTATTCAATGTGTCCATTAATAAGACTGGAGATGGCAACAAAGGGAAACCTGTCTCTTTGTGGATGACACCAAGCTCTGTTGGAGGGTGGACACAGATAAAGGGGTGCAGGACCTAAAGGAGGTGTTCTACCATATGGCAGCTGGGGTTCAGTGCTAAGAAGTGCAAGGTCATGCACATATGAGGAACTGACCTGAGTGCTGAATACAGTCTAGGAGGGTCAAGGTCACTGTATCAGAGGAGGAAAGGGACTTGGGGATAACAATTACCAGTGACCTAAAGCAGACTACACAGTGTAGAAAGGCTGCAGCCAAGGCCAACAGAATGTTGGCCTGCATTGCTAGAGAGTTCACAAGCAGAAGGGAGGACGTCATCCTGTCGCTGTACAGATCACTGGTGTGACTGCATCTGGAGTCCAATGTGCAATACTGGAGTTCCCTCCTGAGGAAGGATATCACCCAGAATGAGGAAGTGCAGTGGAAGGTAACAGAAACGGTTCCTGGACAGCATGATAGGGCACATGAGGACAAACTGCAAGAACTCAATATGTACTCACTTGAGGAGAGGCGGAGGAGAGGGCACATGATTGAAATCTTTAAGTACCTGAATGATATAAACAAGGTGGATATCAGGGACCTTCCATCTTAGTGAAAACAAGACCACTAGGGAGCATTGTTACAAACTGGTGGGAGGGGAAGGTTCAAGAAGGAGGTCAGGAGGCACTTCCTTGCAGAACAGACAGTGTTAGGGTGGAATGAGCTCCCATCTGAGGTGGTCAATCAGAAGATGGTGGGAAGGGTTCAAGAAGGGGTGGGGCGAGGGGTTAAGGGGACAGTCAAGGTTTGCAGGAAGGCAGTGGGGTTCTGCTGTCAAGCAGACTTGGCAGACCAATAGGCCTTCTTCTGCAGACTAATTTGTATGTTCATATACTCATAGATGAAGCAAATGCCCTATGATAGGGTGGACTCTTGCTGCAGAACAGAAATTTGGAATAACAAAAACTCACCATAGTGATCCTTACCAAGCTTGAAAAGAGAGAATTCCCAAATGAATTCTGTATGACCTTTTTGGGTACTTTATCTGATTTTTTTATCAATAGTTTATCAATTTATTTTGGATACTGGAGAAATTAGCACTTCCTTTTATATTTCAGTAATGACCTTTCTTTTCAAAAAAGGAGAGGAGATAGCGAGTTAATTATAAACTGGAGACCTATTAGTCTCTTAAATTCAGACTTCAAATTTTATTGAAATTATTATGTAAGCATGTAGGGGCTGTAGCACAACATCTAATCTTGCCAGCCCAAACATGCTCCATCTCAAAGAGATCTACAGTATATACAATTATTGTATATTGCATGTAATATGGTAGAATTGGGAGCTGAAGGGAAAATTTTGGAATAGATTCTGTCTTTGGACCAAGAAAAGGAATTTGAAACAGAAACCCATTATTTCTTGTTTGCTACACTTGCCAGATATGGAGCGCTTGACATTTATTGGATGGATTAAAATGTTATATGCAACTGCATATATGGTATTGTTAATTAATGACATGGGGTATAGAGATCATAGTAAGTAAGGGTGTTAGACAGGGATGCCCCTTTAGCACATTATTATATGTCTTCAATCTGGATCCCTTCATTCATCACATTCAGGAATCAAGAAAAATAAGGGGACTTATCAGACAAATAAGTCAACAAGATCTTAAAAGTTGGGATATGCAGACAACATTTGCCTCTGTGTTTAGGATGAATGTTCTGGGGAAGCAGTATTATGTGAACTTGATTCCTTTTCAATGATCTCCTGGTCAAAAATTCATGTATCAAAAAGTATTGGATTAAGGGTAGGATAGGGACTAGTACATTATAGATGGACAGCAAGAATACAGGTATCCAAATGCCTGGTCCATATTCTTGACATCCTGTTCAGACAGAAAAATTTAGCTACAGAAAACTGGGACAAGAGACTTGAGATTTTTAACCAGAATGTTCAAATGTGTAAGTCATGGGCTCTGTACAAAGCTAAAACAGTACATAGAGTTAAAGGATTTCTTCGAGCAATATTCTTCCATTTGAGCCATATATTCCTATCTCCTGTGGCAGCAGAGACATGTTTATTGAGTTTTTTTCCCAAATACTTTGGGAAAGCAGCTGAATGCAGTGAAGTGGGATGTTACATACCTGCCTGTAAATAAAAGGGTCCAAAATTAGAGATTTATCTGGTGTTTTTTCTACACATTCTTTATGTCTTCCTTATTTACAAATGTAGGGGTCTTCAATATGCAAATATGTGCTCCATGGTGGAATGACACCATGTAGATTTTTCTACATAAATGGGGGAATACAGTCCCTAGAGTGACTAAACAACTATTTAGTCCAGACGATGTAGTGCCTACCATAACGAAAATAAATGTTTGGAAGATTACTAGATCCTAAATTAATTTATTATTCAGAAAAGGGCCATATGAGGTGGTAATGCATTCCAAATTCTTTGTGGAAAGAAGTTTTAAAAATTGCAGACCAGATAATTAGCAGTGGCCCAATTGTTGGACACCAATGTTCCCAGACAGATGTGGGATGTTAACTGGCTCTGCTGCCATGGGAGAATAGGGGTTAGGGGAAATAATAAACCTAAAAGCTTGGAAGTCAGGATGTGCCCTAGGTACTGGGGCAAGTTGAATTGATGCAACATTTTTAAAGGATTTTGGACTTTCATTACATGGAGATAAATAATGCTCTGGCTTGAAAGACTCTTGTATGAAAATAGAATTTTTGCTTTCTTCCAGCAAACCTTAGGGTCTACAACATGAGTATCTTGATTATTTTTTTGTCTGCCTGAAATTTTATTTTTGGCAGGTGAGGTGTCAGCTGGTGTGCAGCAGATTAATTCTTCATGTCTGATATACAATTCTTCATATCAGACATCCCCAAGGGTCTGTCCTTGCCCAATTGTTTTCTCCATTTTCTAAATGACCTTCTTAATGCCTGCTCCTGTGTGTCCATTCACATGTATGCAGATGATACGGTACTCATTTTCTCTGGCTTGTCTGGTCCTCACCTCATGAACCAGCTCCAACTGGACTTTAACAAGCCTCTGCCTGGTGCCAAAAGTCATAGAGACTGGTTTCTTAGCATTGAGTGATAACTGATTTTCTCAGAACCAGAGCTGGATGTTGTTAGAGTCTCCACCCTTCCCTCAGTTAATACTCTTGAGGGTGTAAGTATAGAAGATTTCTCCTCCTTCATGTAACTTGGGGTCTGACTGAATTGCCACCTTGATTTTTCTGTTCATGTGAATGTTATCCACAAGAAGATCCGCCCCAAGCTTGGAGTGTTATGCAAAAATAAGAGAAGCCTGAGTCTCTGTTGGGGGTAAGGGTCCCCTCCCAACAGCCCCACCCTGGGGGTTAAGCCAGGGTGTCTGTAAAGAAATGGAGGTAAGTCCCAGGGAAAGCAGGTGAGGGGACTGGGTGTCTCAACATGACTAATGAGGGCTGACTGGTGTGAGGGAAGAATAAAGTGCGGTAAATAAAAATTAAAAATAAGAGAAGCATTCTGCTTTCTGTGCACAGTGAAATCCTCACTAAGGTGATTCTCCCATTTTCAACTACGAAGACATTGTTTATAGTACTGCGCCAAAGCCCACTTCAGCTAGACTGGACCATCTCTTTCACTTCTTCTGTAACTTTGCCCTTGACTAACCCCTGTGTACACACCTTTGTACTCTGTTCTCTTCCCTCTCCCACCCCTCCCTTGATGCCAGGTGCCTTAACCACTGTGCTTCCTTTATCTCCAATTATTGGTTTGGCTGTCCCTCTTGTATTTTGCTTCTTTCTGTTTCCTCCCTTCTTCCTTTTACTCCCTTCACAATGCTTACTATCGCTCTCTTGCCCTCCCTCAAATTAAATCTACTGCTGGTCAAGCTGCCTTCTCAGTCTGCTTCCCTAATCTCGGGGGCTCTCTTCCCCCTTCCATTCACTCTGCACCTTCCTTTCTTGCTCTAAAATCTCTCCTCTAAGAGTTCTATATTCACTCCTGCAGATGTTTCTGATATTGGGGTGGATTCCTTTTCACCTGCATTCCACCAAGCATTGACACCAACACTGCCCAGCTCCCCTGGTATCAGTCATTTCTCCTGTTACCTACATTTGTTGTATTGCTCACTGTTGAATATTATTTTTCCCATTCCACAAATTACTGTATAGTAATATACTGTTTGGCAATTTATTCTTTAAGCATTCTTTACACTGTATATTTTGATATATTTAAATTCCATATTATTATATTATTTTATACATTATACTTTGTATCTATTCTTTCTCCTCTCCTCTCTTCCCCCTCCCCCAGGATGCACCTGGAAACAAGTTGATACTAGATCAGTATCACTTTCCTGGCAAAACATTTGAAATAAATACAGTAAATATTTGTCCATTGTTCAAATGGTGGAAAAAGCATTAAGGGGTCTAAAGTGTAACGTAACAGAAAACCATTCTGCATCTCATGTAACTCATATATGGAAATCCTTTGTTTGAACATTAGTTGGATTCACTGGGTGCAGCATTTATTTAGTTCATTTAGGGTGGTGGGTGTTTAAGGAGTTTGTTGGTATTGGGATTGTAGACGGAATATTACTATGGTACTGGCAAGTGTTTTGGCTGGTTAATTTTTTTTTCTGTTTTATTTTTTGTGTGTGTGTTTAACTGAAGTTCTTTTATGTTTCTTCTGTTTTTCTTTTAATAAAATTCCCCTTCTCTTTTCAAGAAGTGTCATGGGGCCTTTAACATACACTTGAACAACCTCCAGAACAGATGGAAGGGGCCCCGGCTTAATGTCTCATTCAAAAGTTGGCACCTCAGGAGTGCAACAGATTGGGATTTTACCTAAAGTTCCTCGTTGGGACTAGAACCCGAATCTTCTGATCTTCCTGCCTCAGAAGTGAGTGTGCAGTTCTGGTCATAGAGGCGAGTGTGCAGTCTGTTGATCCACTGGCTCCCTGACACTCAATATTATATAAGCACATAATATAAAGTTCTTGAATAATATTATAAAAGACAATGATAAAGATGCAATTAATCCAGTCTACCTACCTTTAGTCACTCTAAACTTCATCCTCCTCCTCCTATTCCAGTGCCTTCAGTCACGCCAAGCCTCCAAGCATGTCATCCTTTTTACATGCCAGACATCTTTTTTGAAATTCATATAGATGGCCAACCCTTCCTGTGGGCTGATGTTGCAGTTGGTACAGCATATGAACCAGCATTATGTAAAGCAGTGTCAGTGGCTCAGTAGGTAGCACACTCGCTTCTGAAGCTGGGAGATCTGAGGACTGTGGGTTCAGTTCCCACATCTGGCACTTAGTTAATATCCCAGTACTTACACTGTAGTGCAGCATGAGAAGGGTGTTGCACTTCTGACATGCTGTCTTTGGATGAGACATTAAACCGAGGTCCCATCTGCCTGGATTGGTGGTAGTTCAGGTGGATGTTAAAAATCCCATGCCACTCATCGAAGAGAAGCGGAATTTACCCAGTGTCCTGGCCAAATTTCCTCATTCACTAAAAATACCACCAACAGCTTAATCTAGTTCAAGGTCAGTTGGTATTCATCTGTATCCCTCTCCCGGTCGTGCTGAAAATAGGCAGGATTTGTTTAGTGCACTTACCCGTCAACAAAACTAAATAAATAAAAATAAAAAATGCTTTTTATATCAGACATGAATCATTTTTGGAAACACTGGTGGCCTACATCCATAGGCTGCTGTATGTATCTAATCATCCTGGCAGCAAAATTATTACCCCCGCCAACTTCAGCTCACTTCACATCTAATCACAGCTACCAGCACTAACAGTATAGTCAGGACAAATATCCTTGTGAAAACACTTTTTTGAAACCTAGCCCTCTTCCAGACACCGTTCAGAGCACTGAGAGTAAGCACAAGAGAACTGCACAAGTATCTGTGCTGTAAAATGCTTTTTTAACCAATTTATCTTCCATCTCCCACCTTAGAGAACTCTAAATGCAAAATCATAGTGGGGCATAAGCACCACTATAGTTAGGGTTGAGTGAGGATTTCTATGTTAAACTGCAAATTTTACACTTTAATAGCTTTTCAACCATTAAACAGATTTGCAAAAAATGTTGAATGCTCAGTCTTGGGGGTAGGTATCTTGACATGCCAAGTTTTCTTTTGGCCAGATGTGCACATTCTGAGATCCAAATAATGCAAAAGAGAAAAAAATCAGTTTTTTTTTTCTGTTTTTTTGTCATTGCCTAGCACCCAGATGGTTTGGAATTTTGGTCTGAAAATTTCAGGATAGAAAGGGCTTAGCCCACAGTGGTGCCTATTCCTGGTTTTAGTGAAACAAATATTAATCTGTTCCAAAGTTAATACATTTTGAAATTTCAGTTCTGAGCATGCTCAGTACAGTCTTTTGGCTAGCTCCTGGGAAAGAAAAAATAATTTGGTCCATATGAAAAAGGATCCTTTTTAGTATTGGGGTAATCCTTTTTTGAGAGGAATAAATCTTTTTTTTTGTATGGCCACCATCTTGTTTTCTTAAACAAAAAAATTCAAAGCCCACAAAAATGACATCCTGCACACACACCAACACATGTATCTTTCTAAGCAGGTCCCTGTTAGGTGGATTCTGCACTTAGTTTGTGGAAAAAAGACACAGAAAAATCTTAAACATTTAAAAATCCTTTTTTTGTGAGCCAATATTGTTGTTTTTTATGGCCATACAAAAAGGAATTGGCCCATGCGAATAATCATCCCTTCATACAAAAAAGAATTTGAAGTCAGGTTTTTTTTTCTGATTATTTTTTCTTATGAATGCATCCTTTTCGTATCAATGAAAAAAACATATGAAAAAGGATCCCGTCATACAAAAAAAAGAATAAAAACAACTAAGCCCAAATTTTTTTGTGTGAAGGGATCCTTTTACATATGGATTTTTCATTCACACAAAAAGGATACCTCATACAAAAAAAGATTTTGGTCTTAGTTTTATTTCTGATTCTGTTTTGTATGAAGGGATCATTTTCATATCTTTTTTTGTTCATACAAAAAAGGATGCCCTCATATGAAAAGATTTTGGACTTAGTTTTTTTCCTGTTCTGTTTTCATATGAACAGATCCTTTTCTGTATGGGTTTTTCAATCATACAAAAGGACACCTTCATATGAAAAAGATTTTAGACTTAGTCCCCCCACATTTGAACTTCAACAAGCTATAACTCTCTCAATATTAGCAGTTAAGAGACAATCTATATATCAAAACAAAGGTCTTAAGGAGTCATACAAGAATAACATACAATATCCCCCAAAAAAATAATTTAGGGGCCATACAAAAAAAACATAAAAATTAAAAATCAAAATTCCCATAGGATAACATTGGAAGTTTAACAAGCCATCAAACCAAACAAATAAATATTTTTTGAAGAAATGGAAACACAGGGCCCAGAGGAGTCCAGTGCTTCCACACCAACATGGATGTATGCATCTATGTAGGGAACAATTTTGACTTAGTTTTCTTTTCCAGATTCTTTTTCATATGAAGGAATCCTTTTTCAAGAGGTTATTTCATTCATATGAAAAAGATGCCTTGATATAAAAACAGATTTTTTTTAGATTAAGGGATACTTTTATGAGGTTGTTTTGTTCATAAGAAAAAGGGTCCCTTCATAAAAAAAAAAAAAAGATTTTGGACTTAGTTTCTTCCCCCACATTTCAACTTCAACAAGCCATAACGATCTCAATATTTCCACCTAGGTGAAAATGTACAGTATATATCAAAGAAAGGCCTTGAGTACTACAAGAATAACACATAATACCCCCAAAAATTAAGGGCCATATCAAAAGCATAACAACTAAACAATCAAAATTCCCATAGGATAACACTGAAAGTTTCACAGACCATACAACTACTGAAATAAAGTGCTTTTGGAGAGAAGTAATATTGCAGTACCCAGAGGGTCCTGTGCTTCCACAGCAACATGGACGTATACATGCAAGTAGAGATGTAATTGCTGGGATTCTACTATTTGAAAAAGTAAGGACTTTCTTTGCAAAAATACTTTGTTAATGCACCAGTTAGTGTTCTGATTACACTGACGAAAGTAGGGACATTTAGTGTTACTGCTTTCAGCCCTAAAACCCCACCTTCATCCAGCAGGCTGTAACAGAAAAATAAAGCATTATGGTTTCACCTCTCCTGAGTTTTTGGGAATTAGGCCTTAGGCATTCCTTGGGGTTGCCAACCCTAACACTCAACCCATTCTCATATGAAGGGATCCTTTTTCGTATGAATGCTGCAACCTCATAAAAAAGGTGTTTTCTGGCCAGGTGGCACTGAGGGTTATGGCACTGGACACCACACCTCATGCCATGCCGGTGACCCAGGTTCGGGAATGAGCCCAGGCTGTTGGAGGTTGAGGAAGGACTAGGATTGAGCATCTGTAGACTGCTCTCCTAGTCCTGGGGTGGGTTGGGGACTTCACCACACTGTAGCAGCCCCTGGGGACACTACTAGCATCAGTGATAACAGAGGGGAGCACAGCGGACATCAGCACCTTGTGTCTGGACATCATTGCACATCCGCGCCCAGGGGCCATACAAAACTGGAGGAAAATAGGGCTAGGCACAAACATGCAGCTTGATGGCCATGCTACAAGCCACCCAGAGGACTTTGGCAGAATCCTGTCCTGGTTGGTAGAGGCAGAGGGGGCGCTCTCCAGCAGAATGGCATGATGGCTGTCCCAGATCTTCCTGGGTGTAGTTCGAGCTACCCAGCTCTCCGGGTGGGCAGAGCCGGCGGCTGGATGCCCCATGCCATAGTGCTGCAGTGGGGCGATAAATACAGTAGTGATAAAAAAAAACATTTTTTTTTTGGTGTGTGTGTGAATAAATTCTGTTTTGTGATGATGGCAGAATGTCATGGAAAACTATTTATTAATTTGAAAAAATTATTTTGGACTTAGTTTGCTCCCCACATGTCAAATTTAACAATGCATTTTAACACATTGTCACTTTAATAAGGGATACCTCAGTTAATATATGGAGTTAATGCAAGTAGAAATTAAGGTGCAATACACCAGGTTTGATTATAAAAATGATATTTTTATAAAATTATTTCAAATAAATATTACTTAGCAAAATAGATGGATAACAAAACAAAACAATATTAATCAATTATTTTGTCGTATTAAAACTCACTTATTTAAATGAAAATACAATTTTGTGGCAATTTATCATCATGCAAACTCAAAGTTAAATAAAAAACAGAAAAATGTATTTTTTATTTTTAAGTCCTTTTTTCTTTTTGGATGAGGAGGTACCTGCCCTGTGACATCATGATGCGGGCTGTTTGTCACTTCCTCAGTGAGACCACAAGTGGAAGCAGGTGCTCACTGGCCGTGTCTGGGTCAGAGATGAAAATCTGGTGGATCACACCCCCTTCTCTTCAGGACTGAATTTAGGAGGGGGGCTATGATGAAGGATCTCCTAACTCCTGACAAGGCTGTACAGAAAGAGTCTGGTCTTTTTGTTGCTGTAGTAGGGTGTTTGTCTTGTGCACTGCCTCCATCAGTCCATGATGCAACTAGTCTATGGTCTCCTGTGCAGCAATGCTGTCCTCATGGCTCTGTCATAGCTTATCAATATTGTGATCAAGGACAGCGTTGCTGCTCTGGAGACACCAGAGGGCCTGGTAAGTCTAGGGATGAAGTCTGTCATGATGGTACACTGTGGTAAGTATTTGATTTTGAGTTTCTTTTTTTTTATTTATTATTTATTATTTTTATGAGTTATGTCAAAATAATATGCACAATATACTACTATCACAAAAAAAAATCAAATATACACATAAACATACACAGTGCATACTCTTGAACATAAGAATAGATCTAGACCTATTCTGAAAAAGGGGAGAGGCAAAGATAATAAAAATTAACTATTAAATTAATAAGCAAATAACCAGGCAGTATAGCAGTTACATATTTAAACTTTCCTTATTACAGTCCTCAAAATATCAAGTGCATCCCCAACTAACCCTCACCATATTAAACTGCCATTTTGAGTTTCCAGTACCATGACAGACTCTGCCAGACTTTTCATGCTACCTGTTACAGTGCTAATGAACTGGTGGAGGTCCTCCTGAGTGTCATGATTGCTGCGTGACATGCTACAACAGCAAGAAAAAAGAACAAATTAGTATACTTTGTATGTTCCATTGAGTGTATTGTAACAACTGTTAGGATTTCTTGTCCTTGCATGCATTGCACTGTAAAGAGAAAAGAGAATGACTAGTATTATAGTTGTGATGAAGCTTGTAAACCTGGAAGTGAAAAAGTTATTGTCTTCTGTTGCTATAGCTGGCATATCTGAAAACACTAACTTGTAATTTTGTTTACCTGTGATGCTAACAATTTCTGTGAAGGGAATGCAGTATGTTATACACCTGTGATTTAGAAGACTATATTAGCAAAGAATGAAAAGGATTTTTTTCTTTTCTTGTGGCATATCAGGATGAAGTCAAGTAACATTATGGTTGGCATAGAGGGAGTGCTGGTGTTGTTGGTGGAATAACTGGTTGGTGGAACTCCTGGGGGATGCCAATGGTTGTTATTTGAAATGACGCAAGAAAAAACAAGACAGAGGAAGTTAGTATACTTTGTGTGTTCTGCTGTGTGAATGATAGGAAGTGTCATGATTTCTTGGCCATGCATATGTTGCACTGTGGAGAGAAGTAGTATGATTAACAAGCTGATGAATCTTGTCAAGCTGGAAGTGAGAGCCATAATGTCTTCTGCCACTATTGCAGTCGCATGTTAAGAAAGAGTAAGCTGATTTTGTTCACCTGTGAGAATAAAGATTTGTGTGAAGACAATGTATTAGTTATGAGCAAAATAAGCATCTTTTTTTCCATGAGTTTGTCCACCTGTGAGGATTTCACTGTTTTGGTGATTAGAGTATGGGGTTAGTAATGCATATGTAACTGTAGTTTACTGTTTGGCTTTTCTCTATTCCCACCATTGGTATGGAAATTGAGTAGTGAGTAGGGAATAGAAACCCAAGCACCAAGGGTGAGCAGAATGCTGGAGAAGGAGAAGGCAGGGGTGAATAGTGGGCATTTTACAACACGCTACGTGGGGGAACTGCCACGGGAGACTGGCCTTTATCAGAGATGTGGGAGAAGCTATTCCCCCACATTGAACCTCAGGCTTTAACCCTCCCATTCAATATTTTGGTTAATAGAGTATGGGCTTAGTAGTGCTTGTGAAACTGTACTTTACTTTTTGACTTTTCTGTTTTCCTACCCTTAGTATGGAAGCCAGGTAGTAGTAGGAATAAAAGTCCAAACAGATTACCTCCTCCAACTCGTGGAGAGTATCACCAGTAGTATGCAGGAGAGGAACCCCAGATGGAGGAAACCTCTGCAGACCCATGGCTACTGATGATATGCTGACGGAAGAGTGAAACCCCAACATTGTAATCTCCCACAGAAGCAATTTCAGCAAGTTTCAAAATTGTCGCTGGGACCTGCAGTGAAATTTCACCCTTTCACTGGAGTTTCACCCCCTTCAAATTAACTTCAACATGGAGTTAACAGTCTATAGAAGGGGCACGGGCAGAGCACCCCATAGAAATACACATAGATGTCTGTCAGGCGAAATTTCTCCTGTCAACATCAGGGATGTCACTATGCTGAACCTCAACAACATTGTTGTTGTGTCGGCATAGGTAAACCGACTGGCCCACCCACCTTTCGGGCAAACTAAGAGGTAATGATCCTAGGTTCTTACCACCATACTCTTGTTTCTTAGGAAGGTGAACTGTTTGTAGTGCTGGTGGTCCATCTTCAGAGTCTGTTAGATGATGCATTCTGGAAGACTGATTCTGAGGCTGAAAAGTCAGATCCTTTTTGAAGGAGTGTTCAGATTTTGAATGTGGATTAAGTCCATCTTAAAAGGGGTGAACGTGGTTCATGATTCCAATATGATATGTAAGCAATAATGCCCAACAGGGTGGGCAGTATTGGGCAATACTGGACTGGCCAGGGGCATAATGAGGCCTGACACCGCAGGTGAAGGGCCTTATAGCTCCTGGCCGGTCCGGTATTGCCCATACCGCCCACTCTGGAGGGCATTATTGCTCTGAGAAAATGGGCTACCTGTGGCATTTTTATAAGGGATTTAATAAAATTAAAAAGAAATACAAAATGTTGACTAAAACTGAAGTTGAAGACTCTCTGTTGTAAAGTAGTCCGTGTCTGTGGTGTTCCATCCACTACCTCCCCCACTGAGCCATTCTCTTCTATCCCCCCCACGACAAGCAGAAGAAGACATAGAGTTACCTCGCTCCTTGTAGTGCTTTTAAAAAAAAAAAAAAAGGTTTTCTATTTTGTTGCCGATCACTTTTTCCTGGGGGATGGGGAATGAGTTGAAGATTCTGACTTGAAGATCTGTGGGAACTGGGAAGTAAAGCGAAGAGACTGCAGCAAAGTGCTGTGGATATGATGGAGGGCAGTCAGTCGAGGAAGGTAATTGTGAACTGTGTTAAAAATGACCTAACGTTATTTTGTTTTGTTGGTTTGCCATTCCGGGAGAGCAGTACTGTAGTTCATGGAAGCTGGACCATTTCCAAGTAGTCCTGAGCACATGACGTGCTAGCGCTACTGCTTTCCGTCACAGAAACCGTTGTTCAGTTGAAAGGGGAAAAAATGAAAAGACTTTGTGGGTAATGTTGTTTGTGGTTAATTTATGTTACCCAGCTTTTTATAACTGCAACTGAGATTAAGCGCAATGCGGCAGCACGGTTCTTCGGCGAGGTGCGTGGCTGTAGTGATTATGGCTCAGCGCAAGAGCGGGGTCAGGAAACTGTTTGTTTGAATTGTTTGTGGCTGTGAGGAATGAGGAATCGTCTTTCTGTCCCCGGCTGTAAATGGTGTTTTTTTTTTTTATTTTTTGTTTTAAAAAAAATGCAGTAGGCATCAAACTAGGGAGCTTTTGAGGGGGGGATATGTGTCTCGTTAAGAGAGACAGAAAAATGGTGGCTATTTCAAATTCAAATCAGAGGGTTTTAGCCAATTGGAAATTAGGGTGGGCACTTGGATATTTCAGTGGGGTGAAGGGGCACTGGGACTGGTACTTTTTATTTCCTGGGCATCTATTGAAAGTTAATGTACCCCCCTGGCAAGGGTACTAGCCAATCAGATGCCATGAAATAAAAAGCCCATTTTCTAATGTTTGATAATCAATGGGGTTACAGAGTCAATGTGAACATGAATAGCATGAGTTGATTAAATGAGCTGCCAGACTCTGAATTGTGGGAAGTATGATGGGTTATGAAATTCTTAAAGTAATCTATCAGACTTTGTAGAGGGTTTGACATCTAGATTAGGGTCTCGAGGATTGGAGTTCAGCAATGTGCAATATGTCGCTATGTAGGCATCTATGGAGATGATCAAGGATTTGGACAGAAGCTTTAGGTGCCTGGTAGGAGGGGTAACATGAAATATTTTACACCAATGAAGGAAGGGGTGGTATATGCTGTAGGAATAGTAACTGGATATCGATGGAAATAATTGGAAAGTTCAGTACAGTGAATTCAAGGGCTGACTAGAGTTATTCTTGTTATAATGAGATTTGGATAGGCTCATATTCAGGATGGACTGCTAGTGGAAATGGTGGATATGGTTATTGCTGTGGCTTAATTGCCCATGTCAGGAGCTTAAGTGGCCATGGTGGCTTTGCAATGCTGGAGCATCTGATGTCGGAATGTTGAGGGGAGCCCAGTAATGGGTCTTTGAGTAAGTCTATAGACTGATGTGGCAAAGGGAAGTTGAGAGCAGCATGTAATGCTATGGGTGCCTAGCATGCTTAGTCCAATTTAGGACTGTTTGGAGGGCATGACTGGGATAGTGAAACAGATTTTTATTTTTTATTTATTGTAAAATCGGAATTACAACCTTTGAGCTAAAAGCTCATTTACAAAGGATCCTCATCGAACAGAGGGTGGGGAACATCAAGTACATGGACAGTGGAGAAAAACAGAAGCAGCTAAAAGGATTGTCAGTTATGCATCATTAAAAGGCTAAACAGCATTACAAATAGAAGGGTGAGAGACAGAATACATTGCAAAAACATCAATTAATTACATAATATAGAGGAAAATAGTCCCATAACAGATTAGGTGGATAAAGTGCAGATTCCACAGATAGGTCAGTTGTGGATGTGCAGATTGAGGAATCAATGGAAGCTGCTCTCAGTGATAGTATTCACTGGAGGGAGTATGGGAGATAAATCCTGAGGTATGATTTAGAAAGACAACTGACTGGGTAGCTGGCATGATTTAGGGTATCATGATGAAGAAATGTAGATAGCTTTCTGGATTATGGTGATGTCCAGGAGCCAGGGAATAGTGGCACGGAGAGAGTAACTTTAGCAAGACAGCTAGGCACCAGATAACCAATGATACATGTTATGGAATAGTAGCTGCAGGAGGTCTTAGGAACATCCAATGGCTCTTCATGGAATACAAGTCCAATAATCTGGTCAAACTGAGTCAGCGCTAGGAGAAAACTGTAATGAAAAAGGTATAAAGGATGATGCTAGTACTGTTAAGAGGTATCCTGCAGTTCCTGCTATCCTTACCAGTGATGGTTATTATGGAGTTGGTACATGTTGAAGGAATTAAGATTACGCTTCCAGGTAAGAAGATAGAGCCGAAGGACACCCACTAAATCTTGGATCCTATGAAGACATGGGAGGTAATGATGCCCATACTGTTTGATTTAACAGAATATTTAAGGAAGCATCCTGCAGAGTTGGTTAAGAGATGATATCTTCTATAGTCCAGTAAAATGGGATTCCAGAAATGGGTATTGGGGAGGTTATCAGGAACCATCGATGATTCTCTGGGGATGTAAGAGTCTATAAGGTATGCTGTTCAAGGATGTTGCTGGTAGAAGGTAGAAGGTTTCCTTAGGTGAGAAGAACAGGTACTCTGTAGAGCACTGGAAGGGAGCTGTTAATGTGTCAGCATGGCTCAGTTGGTAGCACATCCGCCTCTGGACCAGAAGGTCATGGGTTCTTCTCCCACACCGGGATTGGACTTGCACCTAAAAATCGCTGGCATCTGAGTGCAGTATTGGGGGGTGCTGTACTGCTGGGGTGTGCCATCCTTCAGATGAGACGTTAAACCGAGGTCCCTTCTGCCCATCCTGGTGTTGTCCTGGTGGGTGTCCAGGTGGAAGTAAAAGAACCCAGGGCACTCTTCGCAAAGAGTAGGGAACATTCTCGGTGTCCTGACCAACATTCCCCTTCCCATAAACTGGTTCATGCAATTATCTAGGCTGTGTGTGGGTGATGATGTACGACATGCCGCCGCCACCACACATTCAGTCACTTCACTACCAGTCTAGCATTGCTTGTAAAGAGCTTTGGATGTATGACAAGTGCTATATAAATGCTGATTCTTCTTCTTCTTCTTCTTAAGATGGCCAAAGTAGAAGTATGAGACAGATGAATGGGTAGGAGTAGTAGTTGATCAGGCAGGGATGCTGACATTGATAGTTATAGAATGTCCAAAAGAGTCACAGTAAACGTGCAGGAGCCCTGAGCTGCCAGGGTAGCAAGAAGAAGGAAGGCCAAGAATGGAGGGAAAAAGTCCAAAGCAGAAGACTCATGACTGAAGGATGAAGCTTGATAAGAAGACAGCAGAGACCAGGCAGTACTGACATTGGCAGGTGCAGGGAAGGTGTGGAACTGGTGGCAAGCATCACAGCATACCGGAAGAGAATGCAGGAAAGCTGTAACAGGTCTCGGTTGGTGGATCCATGTATGAACAAGATGTAATCCAGGTACAAGGTGCTGTGAAGAAGAAGCATCATATTTCCACCTCTGAAGGAGATGGCGAACGAATATGCTGATAGCAAAAGGCATGGTAGTGAAGCAATATGAGGTTCCAACATCCAAAGGAAATGGTGAACATAAATTGTTGATAGCAAAGGTGCAGAGGGAATGGGTTCCCACCTCCAAAGGAGATGGTGAACTTGCATTGCTGACAGTAAAAGGGCATCAGTGATGCGCACAAAGGTTCCCACCTTTGAAGGAGATGGTGAACTGGAAAAGTTGGTAGCAAGGTGCAGCAGTGATAGGGAATGGTTTCCCACCCCAAAGGAGATTGCAAACTGGAATTGCTGATAGGTAATTGCACAGGAATCACTGATGGAAGACCTCTGGATGGGACAAGGGCAGCATAAGGGAAAACTGAAGAAGGCCTCAGGCCACGTCCTTGAAGATGAGCAGATGGCACATATCCAGCAGGAAGCAAGGGGGAATGCAGGCAGACATGTCCATGAGGAAGGAAACAGGGAGACAGAATCATCCAGAGTAGCAATGAGGCAGGAAATGGCAGTATGGAGCTGAAGGTCTGGAGCTTGGAGAAGGTTGATCCAGAAGTCAAGCCACAACTATGCACAAGAGTATAAGAGGTGGAAAGCAAGCAGCAAGAAGTCCAGGATTCTGATTAACCAAGTGGCAGTGGAGACTAAACAATTGATGGGTCCAAATCCAAAACACGAGAAGACCAAAGGTACAGACAAACTCATCAATTCCATGGTGGTATAGGATGAAGTTGGGTGCGGTAGGAGATTGAAGGCAAATGGGGTATAGTGAGGCTTAATAAAGGGAAGGGGAGGTGACAGGGAAAAGGCAGAGATACTGAATGGATATTTTTGCTCAGTATTCACAAAAGAAGAAGAGGGGGAGGTACCTAAACAAACAATAGAAGCACTCTGGATTGGGAGGAGTCAATATCAGTCCATTCACAGAAGAAAGAGTCCTGAAAGAAATGCTAAAACTCAAGGTGGACAAAGCAATGGGACCTGACAGAATTCATCCCAGAATTCTAAAAGAAAATGGAGGGGAGATCTAGTGACACCACTGACTACCCTTTTTAACAAATCATGGGAGGATGGTGTTGTACCTAAGGACTGGAGGAGGGTGGATGTGATTCCCCTTCTCAAATGTGGGAGTAAGACAGAGGCAGGAAACAACAGACCTGTTAGTTTGACCTCAGTGGTAGGAAAAATTATGGAATCACTTCTTAAGAAGAAAGAAAGAATTGTTGAGTACCTAGAGGCCAGCATTGCAGAGGACCCAAGGCAGCATGGGTAGTAGACAAGGGAGGGGCTGTGGATATGGCCTACCTAGACTTTAGCAAAGCATTTGACACAGTCCCACACAAAAGATTAATAAACAAGTTAGCCAGTCTGGGAGTGGACCCAGGGTGGTAGCCTGGGTAACAAATTGGCTGGACAACAGGATGCAGAAGGTAATGGTAAACATAGTACACTCTGAAGAAAGGGTAGTTACTAGTGGGGTACTGCAGGGTTCAGTACTGGGATTGGTCCTCTTAAATGTGTTTGTAGGAGACATTGCAGAGGGACTGGAAGGAAAAGTATGCCTCTTTGCAGACGAGACAAGGATCTGCAACAGTGTTAATACACATGGGGGTGTGGAAAGGATGAGAAGGGACTTGGCAAGGTTGGAGGAATGGTCAAAAGTATGGCAGCTTAGATTCAATGCAAAGAAGTGAAAAGTAATGCACCTGGAAAACAAAACCCCAGGTGAAGAGTACACAATTGGGGGGGTACTAACAACAACAACAACAATGGAAAGGGTCCTGGGGTAGTCATATCACATGACCCTAAGGTAGTTAAACAATGTGAGAAGGCAGTAAGGAGGGCAGGGAGATACTGGGATGCATAGGGAGAGGCGTCACCAGTACAGAACAGGAAGTTGTTATCCTCTTCACAGACTGTTGGTGAGACCCCGCCTGAGTACTGTGTGCAGTTCTGGAGACCCCATCTCTGCAAGGACACAGACAGGATGGAGGCAGTCCAGAGGAGGGTAACTAAAATGGTGCAGGGTCTGCAACAGAAGCAATATGAAGAGAAACTAAAAGAGCTCAATATGTATACCATTGAGGAAAGGAGGAAGAGGGGGGACATGACAGAAACTTTCAAGTATCTCAAGGGAATCAACAAAGTCCAACAGGGGAGCATCTTTCAGAAAAAGAGATGTGCAAGAACAAGGGGCACAATCTGAAGATAGAGGGGGGACGGCTCTGGGGCAACATGAGGAAGCATTTTTTCATGGAGAGGGTGTTGAACACATGGACACGCCTTTCTGAGGAGGTTGTGGGGTCAAAAACAGTGGGGGAACTCAAAAATGCATGGGTCAGATATAAGGCAATTCTGGTGGGGGGGTAAGAGGAAGGGGTACTCATAATATTAGCACTGGGGAATGGGCACCTACAATAATGGTGACCCACTCCCCAGCACATTACATGGATGGCTATGGTAGGGTAGGGCAGCCAGATGGCGGGGTGGGCAAATATAGTGATAGGATGTCGCTATACGTACGTGCGTGGTGGGGGAGCAGGCACGCATGGTGAGGGGTGGGAAAGTATGTGAGGGGTGGTGCTGCAGTAGGTTGCCGAGCCGATTCCATGGTGTGGTGGGTGGGTTCGCAGTGTTGGTCTGCAGGGTACTGGGTTCGGGTCCGGAAACTGGTGTGTTTTTGTTGCGCCCAGCCCAAACCTTTTTTATTTTAATGTTTTAACCCCCCCAACATGCACCCCACTCGAGTTGAGAATCCTTAAATGGGGGTGCGGCAGGCGCAGCCCCCCACATAAAACATTAAAAAACGAAGTCCCCGGCACCCTTTTGCTGTGTGCTGGGTTGTCAGAGTGGCAAAATAAATTTTCAGCACTCCTGACTTCTAGATAACGACGATTGCCTTTAGGCTTTCGTCATTACCACAAAGATCCAGAGGAAGTAGGCTGTTGGTTAACTAGAATCTGTAGCTTATCCAATAGGTAGGGAAATGGGCAGACTGGATGGGCCAAGTAGTCCTTATCTGCTGTTAAAGTCTATGTTTCTGTCTATGTTGGTCCCTTTCCCAAAGGGAATGTGGCAACCAGCAATCAGGCAGAGAATGTCATTGGTTGAAGCTGTAGATTGAAGACACAGGCCCCAGCCTCAGTAGTCAGGGCAACTTAACCTTTACTCGATGCCGCCAGTCAGAGCTAGGGACAGAAACTGTCAGAAGTTGGCTTTGTATAAACTGTTTGAAACTGGAGGTGGAGGAAACAGGCTTCTGTCCCCGTTAGATGGGGAAGCCTACTTGCACTGCAATGCCTCAGTAGGCAGAGTTAGGAAAGAGGCTGTGAAACTACTAGTATGGACTGAGCTAGGAAAGGGCAGTTGATGGCTGCATGGTAAGAGATAGGTAAACAAAAGAAACAAGATGAAGGGGATAGTATTAAGAAGTTAGAGAATGGGAGGAGGAAGAAAACCTGAACTGCCATGAAGGCGGAGATAAGGCAATCCAGTGAGGGGCATGTAGTGCAGTAATGGAATGCAATGAATGTCTGAAGTGAGGTTGGTTGCGCTGGTAATGAGATATGAGAGGGTAGCTGAAGCCATGGGCAAGAGGCAGGGTAAAATCATACAGATGACAGAAGGCATGCTCCCATTAATTGGAGCCACAATGCCCCATAGGGACACCCCAGTCCCCTGCCATGGAAATAACAGGGAAGTCACAAGCTGAGCATCGCAAAACCAAACAGCAACTGAAATGGAGGTAGGGTAGGAACCCAAAAAGAGGCTCCAGTACTGGCAAGGTCCTAGTGAAGGATGAGCCAACAGCATATTGAGGAATATGAGCAGACATAAGACGGTCGTGACAAATAACAAATAAAGCAAAGCAAACAAAATATGGAAGAGGGGGCATGCAGCAGCATTGCAGGTGACTGGGCATTCCAAATGGGGGCAAGTACAAGGGTATAACAAGGTATCATAGGAATCACAGACTTGGTAGGGCATATGAATGCTGGGATTAAGAAACAGGAAGGTACGAGTAGCATTGATGATGGACAGAAACTGATAGGGAAGAGTGACACTATAGGTGGCAGAGTGGGGTGAATTCTGAAGAATTTCAGGCTTCAGGACAGCGCCAGAAGTGGAGCAGGACCAATGTGGTAGAAAGGGCATGGAGATAGAGGTGGAGTACTGGTTCCAGTGATAAAGGCCAAAAGAAAATACAGAACAGCAAGGGGCAATGGCTAGAATGGTGGGGAGCTGAAAGACAAGGAGAGTGGGGTCTGGAGAAACTGGAAGGGGGCCCAATCAGAAAATGAATTTTTTTGGGGGTGGGAGATGGGTGTCTCTAAGATTCCAAGGCTGGGTGGGGGTGGCGAGGAGAGAAATGGCGGCCACTACAAAACAGGTGGACAGACACTGCATGACCAGTCTGGTTCAATACAGGTAAAGCACTGGGGGAGACAATGGGTAGGAAAGTATAGTAGAAATGCCAGGGCTCCCACTACCGAGGCAAAACACGCATTGCAAAGGCAGCACCAATAGAACGGGTGAAAGAAACAAAATTGCGCCTGACGACGATAAATGTGGAAAGTAATAAAATGAAGGCAGGATACTTGCGGGTCCAAATCCAGCTAAGTCACAAGTAATGCATTGGGGTAGAATCCAAAGCAGCTGAGCACAAACACATTTGGAGGGGAAAATCAGTAAAGCTTACCTGAATCCCAGCAAAGGTGGATGGTAGCAAAAGAGCAAAGTTTAGGAGACAAGCAGGGGATTCACATGTAGGCAGGGGAAGGAAAAGCAGGACATACTGGCGAGGTGGGAGTGGCAGCCCGGGGCAGAAAAAACAAATGCAAAGAAACAGGCAAGTGGAACCGGAGAAAAGAATGGGATACAGAGGCAGAAGTGGAGGAGGACAAATAAAGAATGCACACCAGTAGGAGGAGCATGCAGGAAGGAAATGGGGCAGGCAGAAGCGAGTGGGAGCTGGGGTGCTGTGCCTGCATGGAAGCGGAGGGCAAAGCTCCAGGAGCAGGCCACGAAATGCAGAGAAGCCCCTGGCAGGCAAGTGAGCCATGAAAGTAGGATCGCGGGGACAGCAACAGCGGTGCAGAAAGCAGTGGCACCAGAGGAGCAAAACAGGCAGCAGGTCTAGTAAGCAACCCAACAGACACAGGGAAGGGAAAGGCACAGCAAGGCAGAGGCAGAGCACAGAAGTGAAGCAGGTGGGGAAGCAAATGCAAAACAAAACATAGGAAGGCAGGGAGGGAAAGCAATGGGGGAAGGCCAAAAGGCAAAAGGGGGACAGATCCAACAAGAAAACAACAAGGAGCAGGGAAGAGAAGGAGGCCCAGTCACACAAGCCATGCAGGAGCCAGGCACATGCAAATGGGGAGAGTTCTGCAACGCTGCTAAGCAGGAACTGCCATGGAGGCTGGCTTTATCGGGAATGTAGGAGGAGCTATTACCCCACATTGAACCTCGAGTTTTAGCCCTCCCAAAAGATTTCTGTGAAGACAGTGTATTAGTTATGAGCCAAAAGCCTTTTTTTTCTGGTCCAATATCAGTATGATGTCAATTAAGACTATGGTCAAGGTATTGTCCTGTGAAGAGAAGTAGTATTGTGAAGGCAATGTAGAATATTCTAAAGTGAGAAGTGGTAAGCAGATTTTGAAGACAACTGTGATGTTTCTATGAAACGAATTACAGTTTACCTGTGTCATATATTTCAAATTCACTTTGTACACGTAACTGCAGTTCAATACAGCTATGCATTTCAGATTTACTTTGTACACGTAAATACAGTTCAATACAGCTATACATTTTTCTATGGACAGTTAGCATAGTCACAGAATGCTACAAAGGACAACAATTACTGTTGGGTGTGTTAACAGCTACGAACGTTGAAGTTTCAAAATATTTCTACCTTATGTGAATGACACTATCTCTATTGCTTTGTCATGCAATGCACAATGTTGCTTAGGTACAGGCATGCACAATGGAGCATGTAGCAGTACAACATAGTAGTAGTACAGCTGGTACAGCCTGTGGAGACGGAGCTATGCTATAAAACTTAGCATGCTAGCTGCATTGCAAGAGTCAGCAGCACTGCTATAGTGATGTCGGTGGCACACACAAGCAGATAAAACCATGTTGTTGGGACTTCAAGATCAAAACTATCTTTAGTTTTCAAATTGAATACCTGTTTACCATTAAGAAATAGTGAAATACAAAAAAACCACTGATACACAAAATGAAATACATATATTATATTGTCTGTTAAGCTACTATATACATTGTAGCAATAACACATGACAGGATGTGGGTAGTAGTATGATCACCACACACCCAAGGGCATAATGAGGCATTTGGCCAGGCTGAGTGTCTCATTGTCCCTGAAAGTGTGATGAAAACACTACTGCCCACAGCCTGAAGTGTATTATTGCACTTACTATATGGCATTTTCTGATAAAATAACTTTTCAGACTGAAGGTATGCATTTTAAAAGTCAAATTAGTTTATTTTGTCTGTGTATCATTACACTGAAGAAAGTAGTCCCAAAACTTGTGTGGGGGGGGGGCAGCAGAACAGAGTATTACTATGTGGCACTTTTTCATTTGTTAGCAATGGTTGGGGAGCTTATTTCCACAAAGAAACAACATTTCTGTAACTGCTTTGAAATGTGGGCATGAGGATCTAATACTTTAGTGATTGGGCTGCTAGATTGGAATTTATTGCTGCCCATCGGTATTAATGCCAGCTACCATGGGGCAGTAGCTAATCAGAGTAAAACGTTATTTGTTGCTATATGATAAAGAGTTATTTTACACAGAAAAAAAATCATATTTGTACATATCTGTAGTATTGTTAAAAGGTTTATGTACTACTTATGAATCTTCAGTTGTAATTTATGTGTAAGATAGCATTAGGACATACATTCTCAATAATAAGACACATGATTTACCTGTGTCAGTAGCAACTGTGTGGTGGCATCAATGAGGTAGGGCAATGGAAAGGGAAATACATGTATGTATTTAGAAACATGTTCTTTATCTGTGCCTGTTATATATTATAGCTGTTGCTAGCCTTGCTTGTAGAGCAGAAAGCAGCTAACTAAAAGAAGCTACCATTTTCTTATAAATTTAACACTTCTATCTCAACAGGAGCCAGTGTCTGTTGAGATTAAGCAGACAGATACTTTATTAGAAGTAGAAGGGGTCTTATTTAGAGTTAAAAGAAAAGAAAGAAAGCCAGTGTGTGTTCTGTGCTGGGAAGGGTACTGTATCAACTTACTTTGCTAAATCAGTAGGATGAGAGATAGCTTAATTGGGGTGTGGCTTAGACAATATAAAAGCAGGTGACTCAAATTACAACTTCCTATTGCTAACCTTTGCTTCTAGAGCAGAAAGCAGAAGATGCTACCATTTTCTATAAATTTAACACTTCTATCTCAACAGGAGTCAGTGTCTGTTGAGATTAAGCAGACAGATACTTTATTAGAAGTAGAAGGGGTCTTATTTAGAATTAAAAAAAGAAAAGAAAGAAAGTCAGCATGTGTTCTGTGCTGGGAAGGGTACTGTATCAACTTACTTTGCTAAATCAGTAGGAGGAGAGAGAGCTTAATTGGGGGTGTGGCTTAGACAATATAAAAGATAACTCAAATTACAACTTCCTGTTGCTAGCCTTGCTTGTAGAGCAGAAAGTAGCTAACTAAAAGAAGCTACAATTTTCTTATAAATTTAACACTTCTATCTCAAAAGGAGTCAGTGTTTGTTGAGATTAAGCAGACAGATACTTTACTAGAAGTAGAAGGAGCCTTATTTAGAGTTAAAAAAAGAAAAGAAAGAAAGTCAGTGCGTGTTCTGTGCTGGGAAGGGTACTGTATCAACTTCTTTTGCTAAATCAGTAGGGAGGAGAGAGAGAGCTTAATTGGGGGTGTGGCTTAGACGATATAAAAGCAGGTAACTCAAATTACAACTTCCTGTTGCCAGCCTCTCTTGTAGAGCAGAAAGCAACTAACTAAAAGAAGCTACCATTTTCTTTTAAATGTAACACTTCTATCTCAACAGGAGTCAGTGTCTGTTGAGATTAAGCAGACAGATACTTTATTAGAAGGTGAAGGGGTCTTATTTAGAGTTAACCCCTTCACACCGATGCACCACTTTCGTGGCGCATTTCAGCATTGTTTCTATTTGAATCAGCTGACTTAGAAGCCTCGAAAACTTGCCGTTTTATTTTGTTCCAAAGTGTAGTAAATCAAATAAAATTTCAGTTGCAAACAACAAAACACTGATCTGGGCAATATTTTTGGAAAGATTTAAGTTTATTTCAGCACTAAACTTAATATTTGTTATGCTTGTCGAAACCGGAAGTGCCTAAGAGCGATCGGGAATTTGAAAAATGCCGGTGGCATTTCTAAAGTATATTTTTATTGCTCCTTTGATTAGCAGTGAAATAATCTGAGGTCTTGAGCCTTACTGAGTGCCACCAAAATAAATAAATGAATGAAATTTGTACACCGCATGTTACACGGAACTGAACACCGCATCGACGAGCTGGACAGCCAGATGTGATCCCTGTTCTTTTCCTAAGATCATACAAGCCCTCTACATGTGTCATCCTTCTACAAAATGAGGTGGTGAGTGTCAGAAATCTACAGTGCTATTGATTTTATCTCTTTTCTTGAGCTCTGTCTTCCAGTTCCTCCACCGGGCTTGTGGTTCCTGCAAGTTTATTTTCAAAACAGACAAGCCCTCTACATGCCCGCTACATGACCACTAGACTTACTGTATTGTGATTACAGTAATTTCACCCTCTCTACATTGCTTCTCTTTTTCCACCATGACTGGTGATGCTCTGTCTGCAAGTTTATTTTCATAAGACCTTCTACATGCCTGGTGATGCTGTCTTCCAGTACCTCCACCAGACTTCTCTCCATTATGATGCCTGCAGGTTTATTTGTTGAATTTCATGATTGTGCAAACAATGCATTACTTAGATATAAAAATGAATTCACACACACACACACTGCCCACTCTGTGATCAAAGCACCCCCCCTTCAGATTATATAAGGTATGTGAGCCTGGCTGATTTGCATAGTAGGAATTTGTTTTAGCATGTAGGAGAAAATAAAATAAAAAAATATATTGGTGAATGGATATTGACAGTGCTAGAGAAGGGGATGTTGTTGTCATACCTTTCCACTGCATATAATCTGAAGGGGGGGTGCTTTACACTGAAAACACACTGAAGTTTTGCATTGAATACACACTGTACTATAAACCTATTCTGTAAAACTGATTTGCATGGAAAACTGTATTTTTCTCATCAATGCTTCAAGATAAAATTTTGTTAGATGCACTTGGACATGAGCTACTACCCTGTTGAGACTGAAATGAAACCCCAAAGGCACAACCATGACCCCACATGTGTGAGAATCGTATCTGTGTACACCTGTGTGGCTCTAAAAAATGCAAAAAAATAATATTGTGCACCCCAGACAGTACTGTATGGCAAAGTACGAATCAGGCTGGCACGTTATAGTTTGTGGCTCAATAGCAAATACAAATCTAGTAAAGCACACAATTGATGCTTGCCCTATAAAAATCATATTCTCACTGCCCTTCTCTCCTCTCCCTCTGCTCCTCTTCTCCCTCCCTTCCCTCCCTCCTCTCCTCTCCTTTCTTTCTACTGCTTTTCTTTTTCTCTAATCTTGTTCTCTTTATTTTACAGGTCTGACAGGATGAGGGCTCCTACCTTATTAGATAAGTATACATGTTTTCTATCATGTCTCTATTTCTCTTGTCTCAAGAGCTGCAGATTCTTTGTCACCTGTCTCTAATTTTTATTTTTACAGGTACCTTGTTGTTACCCTCTGGATTACAATCACGGCATTCTGCAGCGGGTAAGTCCATTTGTTTTACCTATTATTGTGGTGGACTGTAAATGGTGGCTGAGTGATGCAATCATAGCTAAGCACACCATATAGTAGCATATAATTTGATGCACATTCTTTTTTGTATTTTGGTTTGTACCTCATAGTATAATTCATGATCTGGGTTGTTATCACATTGCTTTTGGCTCATTGTCATGTTTTTGTCGGTCCATACCACTATTTTTCCCACTCATGCCACTACATAGAAACAAAGGTTTTCTGTTGTGGATGCAGTGGGACCAGACAACTACTGAATGACCCTGTATGGACCGAATCGAGACCCCAACGGCACACTGGAGGTACACAAGCATCACAACTGTGATGCAAAAATGGCCTGCAATTCAGGTCTAATCACCCCTGTGGACCTCAAGAAATACAAAATCTAGGTTTCTGTAAGTCATGCATGTCATTTGACAGTGCACATGTACCAGGCAGTATAAAAAATTGAGATCTGGGTTGTTATCACATTGCTTGTCGCTCATTGTCGTGTTTTTTTGTTGGTCCATACCACTAAACACAATTCAGGAGAAACACTGAAATGAGGCCTTTTTTTCCCTAAAACCCATTTTCTCAGCCATGCTACCACATAGAGATGATTTTTTTTTTGTTTTGGATGCAGTGGGACCTGGGCTACTACAAATGACCCTGTATGGACCGAACTGAGACTAACAGCACTATCGTGAGTACACAAGCATCACAACTGTGATGCAAAATGGAGCTGCAATTCAGGTCTGATCACCCTACGGACCTCCAGAAATAAAAAATCTAGGTTTCTGTACACAAGCATCACAACAATACAATTCTGCACAATCACCAGGTTGTGACTTGCCATAGCAACGCTCATTTTCTCATCAACTGTCTTATACTTGTACAAATACTTGTTAGCCATGATAAATGGTCCATACCCCAGTACTTTCCAGCCTTTGAAACTCACAGTGGTTTACTTGTCTTCTTGCTTTCCCATCATTTAGTCATCTGAATTGCTGCACACAGATTTTCTGTGAGCTACTAGAATTGCTTCTTGATTATCCCCTTCCCCCTAAACTCATCTGCCCTCTGTCTCTCTCTCATTATCTGTGTCTGCCTCTCTTTCTCCCTCTGCTGGTTTGACTGTGCTGCAGCACAGATAAATGGTTTGTTTTTTAAGTAATATTCATAATAATTATGAGAATAACAATGGTTTATGTGGTATATATTTTTTTAATACCTACATTTCAGTGACACTCAATGTAACCCCAGGAAACAGTTTTATTTGTCCATTGATTCAAAGTATTTGGTAAACAATCTGTAGTCTGTCAGACAATAGTACCTCAGACAAATTTTGAATAATTGTTTGTGAAAATACAAAAATGACAACAAGAAATTCACTAAAGACGGCTAATGAGGCATTGGAGGATATTTTAAATGACAATGATGATCCAGCATCAAGTGACAGCAGCAGTAGTTCGAATTCAGATACTGAGGTAATGTGGCCATCACTCAGTAATATAAAAATACAGGATAAAGGAAACAGAATGACAGAAAAAACATGCTTGGTGGTGTCTTCGGTGCCAACTGATGATCATGTTCTGGGTGCTACACATACAAGGATGGAAAATAATAAAATGTCATCCAAATGTACAACACCTTCACTGTCTGTGGCAACACCTTTGTGTAGCAGTAATGTCATAACACATAGAAGAAAAAAAAAATATTTGTGGAGCAAGTGCTAGTGTTGAGAACATTGATATAACACTAATAAATAATACCAATCATGAAAATCAGAGTAAAACAAATGACAACCTTTCAAGGCAGAATAAGAGCAAAAACTCCCAGGCTCATACTCACTTACAAGCAGCACATGAGCAAGAAAATCTGAGTGATGAAGATTATAGTCCATCAGCAAAACAAAGCAAACATGTTGCCCAAAAAGTAAGCAGTAACAGAAAACCCAAAACAGCACCAAAAAAAAACAAACTGTTTTACTGACTCTTCTGAAACCGAATGGTTACACACATTGACAGATACATGTATCATTCCGTTTTGTCTTCCTGTCGGTGTGATTCACAGCTTCACAGGTGAATTTACTGAAGCTGCATGCATGTCAAGATTTTTTTCTGAAGATATATACGAGAAAATTGCACAGCAAACAAATTCGTATGCTGCTGCTGTGAGAAGTGCAAAACCTGAGAAACATAAAATGCTTTGGGAGCCAACAAATGCAGAAGAGATGAAAGCATACATTGGATTATGCATAATCATGGGCATTGTACACCTGCCAAGATTATCAATGTATTGGTGCTCTGAGAAATTTATTAAACAACCAGATGTCAGTCAGATCATGACAAGAGACCGTTTTTGCATGCTTGGAAGATACCTGCATGTAGAACAGGACATCAGTGATGTAGGTATTGGTGACTCAGTTCCTAATGACCAACTTAGTAAAGTAAGGAATTTCCTTGACACGATAGTACCCTAGTTTTCGACTGAATATGCATGTGACAAGGAGCTGACTATTGATGAGGCAATGGTTCCATACAAAGGACACCTTTCATTTGTACAATATGTGAAAGCTATCCCCAGAAATGGGGATTGAAAGTATGGGTACTTTCTGAGGCCAAATCTGGGTACATTTCGAACTTACAAGTGTACACCGGGAAACATGTAATTGAAAATACAGAGGCAACAGACACAACACTTCCTACAAGAGTTGTCTTAACATTGACAGAAAAACTAATGATTACGTATCACCACCTGTACATGGACAATTACTATACAAGTCCAGAGCTACTGAGGATGCTTTTGACTAAGGGACTGTATGGATGTGGCACTATCTGTTCAAACAGGAAAGACTTCCCGAAGGACATTGTAGCATCCAAATGAGAAGTTAATAAAGTGGAACGTGGTGAAATGGAATGAGAACTAATGGACCATTGCTGGCCATACAGTGCTATGATAAGAGGACAGTATACTGCTTTTCGTCGATCCACAATCCACATGATGGCAGAGATCCATTGCCAACTGTAGACCGGGTGCAGAAAGATGGCACTACTGTGGCTCTACCTTGTCCTGCACCACTTGTGGATTATATGAAGCATATGAGGGGAATTGATAGAGGAGATCAAATGATCTCATTATACAATATCTATCACCGGGCAAAGAAAAGGTGGATGTGACTGTTCGGTTACATTATTGAATGCTGCCTTCTGAATGCTTACATCATTTATAAGTCGCATTGCAGAGAAAGTAATATGGACACAGATGCAATGTCACACAATACATCATCCAGAAGCAGAGACTATTTGTCATTTAGACTCGCTGTGGCACGAGAACTCATTGGAGTGTTTAGTTCCGGAAAAATGCCCTGAAGACCATCAGGTACACCACCTCTGGATAGTATGATGAATGCAACACACATGCCAGTAATCAGTGAGACAATCCAGCAGAGTTTTATCTGCAATGAGACAAGGAAAAGAGAGGAAAAGGACCATGGTGAGGGAAGACACAGGTCTTGTTTTGCCTGTAAACAATGTGGTGTACATCTGTGCCTTTCAGCAGAAAGAAACTACTTTCAGAAATACCACACTGATAAACTACTGGCAATGACTAGGCAAGTAGATATTCCAGTTACAGTATGTAACATTTTTTTTAGTGACTGTTCGGCCCCTTCCTATCCCCTTCAGCAGAGATTCACAGGTACATTGATGTGAATTTCTCAGCTGAATATGTTTCATATGTTTTTCTAACTGTACTTTTTTCAGTTCTTTTACAGTCTATCAATCTGCATTCCCCATTGAAGCATAATGACAAACAACAGTCCATCTTCATCAAACTTCAATCTTGACAAAGGAATGTGTCAATTTGTACATAGTTTGCATGGGCTGGTGCATCACCAGAGACTGTTGATAAAACAAATAACAAAATAGGAAAAAATTTTTCTGTCCATGTCCATATCCAGTCATAGTTGTAGAGTATTAATAATGTTATTGTTTCATGTTACTTAAAATTAGGAATATACTATAATGTTAAAAAAAATTTCATTCACATTTGTTGTGTCCATTTGATTTTTACTCAGGGCCTGAGGTACACATATCTACATTTGGTATTTTACTGACCTACAGGGGGCACCAGAACTTGATTTTGACACCATTTTGTGATCAAAGTTGTGTTGTTTGTGCACCTGTAGTGTGACGTGGGGGTCTCATATTGGTCAATACAGGGCCAACTGTTATACCCCAGTCAATCCAGCACCCAAAACAGGAAACATTAGGCCTCTACCATGTTGCACTGCTGAGAAAATGAGTTTTAGGTAAAGGGAGGCCTGAATTTGATGATTTCTAATTTGTGTTGAGTGCTGAATACTAACAAAAACACATGACAATGTGTCACAAACTCAGTGATACCTACTAAGATCATTCGTTTTCATACAATATGGTATGAGGTTGTCACCTGAGTCATGCCTGAAGTACCCAGACCTACATTTGGTATTTTACTGACCAACAGGGGGCACCAGAACTTGATTTTGACACCATTTTGTGATCAAAGTTGTGTTGTTGGTGCACCTATAGTGTGAAGTGTGGGTCTCATATTGGTCAATACAGGGCCAACTGTTATACCCCAGATGATCCAACACCAAAAACAGGAAATCTTAGGCCTCTACCATGTTGCACTGCTGAGAAAATGAGTTTTAGGTGTAGGGAGGCCTGAATTTGATGATTTCTGAGAGTTGTGTTGAGGGCTGTAGACTAACAAAAAAACACAACAGTGTGTCACAAACTCAGTGATACCTACTCAGATCATACTTTTTCATACAATATGATGTGAGGTTGTCACCCTGAGTCATGCCTGAAGTACCCAGACCTACATTTGGTATTTTACTGACCAACAGGGGGCACCAGAACTTGATTTTGACACCATTTTGTGTTCAAAGTTGTGTTGTTTGTGCACCTGTAGTGTGACATGGGGGTCTCATGTTGGTCAATACAGGGACAACTGTTATACCCCAGTCAATCCAGCAACCAAAACAGGAAACCTTAGGCCTCTACCATGTTGCACTGCTGAGAAAATGAGCTTTAGGTGTAGAGAGGCCTGAATTTGATGATTTCTGAGAGTTGTGTTGAGGGCTGTAGACTAACAAAAACACATGACAATGTGTCACAAACTCAGTGATACATACTCAGATCATACTTTTTCATACAATATGGTGTGAGGTTGTCACCCTGAGTCATGTCTGAAGTACCCAGACCTACATTTGGTATTTTGCTAACAGGTGGCACCAGAACTTGATTTTGACACCATTTTGTGATCAAAGTTGTGTTGTTGGTGCACCCATAGTGTGACGTGGGGGTCTCATATTGGTCAATACTGGGCCAACTGTTATACCCCCATCAATCCAGCACCCAAAACAGGAAACCTTAGGCCTCTACCATGTTGCACTGCTGAGAAAATGAGTTTTAGGTGTAGGAAGGCCTGAATTTGATGATTTCTAAGAGTTGTGTTGAGGGCTGTAGACTAACAAAAACACACAACAATGTGTCACAAACCACGTGATACCTACTCAAATCATACTTTTTCATATAATATGGTGTGGGGTTGTCACCCTGAGTCATGCCTGAAGTACCCAGACCTACATTTGGTATTTTACTGACCAACGGGGCACCAGAACTTGATTTTGGCACCATTTTGTGATCAAAGTTGTGTTGTTTGTGCACCTGTATTGTGATGTGGAGATCTCATATTGGTCAATACAGGGCCAACTGTTATACCCCCATCAATCCAGCACCCAAAACAGGAAGCCTCAGGCCTCTACCATGTTGCACTGCTGAGAAAATGAGTTTTAGGTAAAGGGAGGCCTGAATTTGATGATTTCTGAGAGTTGTGTTGAGGGCTGTAGACTAACAAAAACATTCGACAATGTGTTGCAAACCTGGTGATACCTACTCAAATCATACCTTTTCATACAATATGATATGAGGTTGTCACCCTGAGTCATGCCTGAAGTACCCAGACCTACATTTGGTATTTTACTGACCAACAGTGGGCACCAGAACTTGATTTTGACACCATTTTGTGATCAAATTTGTGCTGTTTGTGCACCTGTAGTGTGACTTTGGGGTTTCAGATTAGTCCATGCAGAATTTGTTTTAGTAGGCCAGGTCACACTGTATCAAATATAGAAAACCTTTGTCTCTATCTTGTAGCACTGCTGGAAAAAATTATTTTTTACTGACATGCACAATTTATTAATATTCTAACTGAAAAAATTCAGGTGTGGGGGTATAAAAAGAAAAGAAAGAAAGTCAGTGTGTTCTGTGCTGGGAAGGGTACTGTATCAACTTACTTTGCTAAATCAGTAGGAGGAGAGAGAGCTTAATTGAGGGTGTGGCTTAGACAATATAAAAACAGATGACTTAAATTACAACTTCCTGTTGCTAGCCTTTTTTCTTACTAATTGTCCTCCATCCCACCCTAAGCCAGTTCTACTTTTATAGCCACTGGATTTGACTGAGAACAGGAAATTCCTGTTTGGCAATAGGAAGGGAAAGATCATAGAGAAACATTGGTTTTGTCAACCCTAAAGGAAAAAAAAGTAGCTCACTCCTCCCCCAGCTGCTGGTGGTCAGACACTGAGCAAGGAAAAAGGAGGCTACTGAAGAATATATGAAGTTGCTGTCCCAGAACAGAAAGGGTGAGAGTTGTAAGGAGAGGAGAGACTAAGCATACAGAGAAACAGGAGATGAGACACAAAATAAGACATGAAAGGAGTGGTGCACTGCAATGGCTGTGGGGTAGCAAAGTTCTGGGAGACATTCTAGAGACTGTGATGCTGCCCTATTTGCAGGCACCTCTCTGGTCTGAGGGAGGAGGTTGCCCATCTCCAGGTTGACCTGGCTAGGATTGGTGAAACATCCTCACTCCCCACCCAGGGACCACCAGAGCCAATACCACAACTTCAGAAGTTGGCAAGAAAGAGGAGAGGAGAGGCTGGACCAGGGTGGGCGCAGGGAGGGAGAGGGTGGTGGAACAGAGTTGCATCTCTCAAGCAGTTCCTCTCCACAATTCATACGCTCTTCTGGTGGATAGTGGTTCCTCTATGGAGGCACCTGCAGTGGAGACCAAGGAGAATGCTGGGAACCTTCAAAAAGGAGACCCACAGGAGAGTGGCATGGGACCCCACAGGGGAAGGAAACAACTCCTGATTTGGGACTCAATCATTAGGGGGGTAGAAATGGGGGAGGAAGGGGAGAGGGAGGTAAGGTGTCTGCCTGGTGCCATGGCTTGGAGGGACAGGAAGCGAATCCTCAGGATCATGGGAGCAGCTACACGAGGGAGGGAGCTGGATGTCATTGTCCACCTAGGGACAAATGCCCTGGCTAGGAATGGGATCAGAGCAGTGCAAGAGGAGTTTGTAGAGTTATGGAGGGGCCTTAGACAAGTAGTGCATACGGTAACCTTCTTGGAGGTGCTGCCTGTCTATGGCAAGAGTAATGCTAGGGTACTCCTCCCAAGAGAATTCAATGAATGGTTGAAAAAGTGGTGTGAAGCTCATGGTTTTGGCTTTATTGGGGACTGGGGAGCCACCTGGAGGGATGCAGACCTATACTGGCTCGATGGTCAGCATCTGTCCAGGGGGATCCAGGATCCTAGGTGAGAAGTTTAAGTGCTTCATTGCGCAAGCATTTAACTAGCCAAGGGGAGGCACTGAAAAGGAGCAGAGAAATCCCAGCCTACCCCAAAAAACACTGTAATTAGTGGAGGTAAACACCAAGGTAGGTAAGTCATTAGGAGCAGGACAGAGGTAAATGTAAAAAAGGCAAAGGCAGTAAGGACAGGAATGAGGCTAAAAGGGGTAAGGCCATCAAAAAGTGGAGGGTGATGAGTACCAATGTCCATAGTCTGCGTAACCAGCTCCCTGAACTAGTGGCCTTGATGGAAAAGGTTACCTGGATATTGTGGCAGTCACAGAAACATGGTACACAGAGAACCATGACTGGGATGTCAACATACCAGGATATACATCTACAGGAGGGACAGGGAGGGTAAAAGAGGAGGAGGAGCAGCTCTATATGTAAAGGAAGGGATCAAAGCAACAGAACTAAAGAGTAAACAGGGAGCAGATGAGGCACTCTGGGTCACCCTGGAGACAGGAAATGGCACCACAATCCACATGGGGGTTGTATACAGACCCCCATCTCAGGGGGAGGGAATGGACAAGGAAATGATAGAAGGCATCCTTAGTTTGGCAGAAAAAAGGGAGATATTGTTGATGGGGGACCTGAATATGCCAGATGTTAACTGAGCACCTTTGCTGCAGGTACATCCAAGAGCAGGGTCATTCTTAATGCTCTACAAGGGGCAAGCCTCAGACAGCTAGTATTGGAACCCACTCAGGAGGGAGCAATCTTAGACCTGGTACTCTCAAATGGGGATGCAGAAAGAATCTCAGATTTAGAAGTGGGTAGCCATCTGCAAACAAGCGACCACCAAACAGTGTGGTTCACGATAAACACAGCCATACAATCAAGCCATACAAAAGCAAGAGTATTGGACTTTAGGAGGGCTGACTTTGGGAAAATGAGAGAGTGCCTCAGAAAAGCACTAGCAAATAGGCAAGAAGGAGGGGTGGAGGAATAACAGGAAGTAATCAAAACAGCCATCACAGAGGCAACAAGCCTTTGTGTAAAGCAAATCAACAAAACACAATGAAGGAAAAAAACGATATGGTTCTCAAAAGTGGTGGCAGGGAAGGTTAAGGAGAAAAGGATAGCATTCAGGAAATATAAGGAAACACAGAAGGATCAGGACAGAGAACTTTGTCAGTTAAAGCAGAAAGAGGCTGGGAAGGAAGTCAGAATAGCAAAGGCCCAAACCGAGGAAAGGATAGCCAACTCTGTTAAGAAGGGGGATAAGACCTTTTATAGGTACATTAGGGAGCGAAGAAAGACCAAAGGAGGGATACTGAGGCTTAATAAAGGGGAGGGAATGTGGGTAGAGGTATTCACAAAGGAAGAGGAGGGGAGGTACCTAAACCAAACAAGAGAAACACTCTGAAGATGGGGGTCGTTTCCAGTCCATTTACAGAAGAAAGGGTTCTGAAAGAACTAATAAAATTGAAGGTGGACAAAGCAATGGGGCCTGATGGGATTCACCCAAGAATTCTAAAAGAACTAAGGGTAGAACTAGTGACACCGATGACTACTCTCTTTAACAAATCATGGGAAGATGGGGTGGTACCTGAGGACTGGAGAAGGGTGGATGTGATTCCTCTTCACAAAGGTGGGAGCAGGACAGAGGCAGGAAACTACAGACCAGTGGTAGGGAAAATGATGGAATCAGTTCTGAAGGAAAGAATTGTTGAGTACCTAGAGGTCAGTGGGGCACAGGACCCAAGGCATCATGGATTCACTATGGGAAGGTCATGTCAGACGAATCTAATAGATTTCTTTGACTGGGTGGCCAAAGTAGTAGACCAGTGAGGGACTGTGGACATGGCCTACCTAGATTTTAGCAAGGCATTTGATACAGTCTCACACAAAAGATTAATACACAAGTTAGCCAGCCTTGGAGTGGGTCCCAAGATGGCAGCCTGGATAAAAAACTGGCTAGACAACAGGACGCAAAGGGTAGTAGTAAATGGAGTCCACAGTGAAGAAAGGAGGGTTACTAGCAGAGTACTGCAGGGTTCAGTACTGGGACCAGTCCTTTTTAATGTCTTTATAAGTGACATTGCAGAGGAACTGGAAGGAAAAGTATGTCTCTTTGCAGACGACACAAAGATCTGCAACAGGGTTGATACACAAGATGGAGTAGAAAGGATGAGAAGGGACTTGGCAAGGTTGGAGGAATGGTCAAATGTATGGCAGCTCAGATTCAATGCAAAGAAGTGCAAGGTAATGCACCTGGGAAACACAAACCCAGGGGAAGAGTACACAATGGGGGGTGAGATACTGACAACAGTAAAAATGGAAAGGGACCTGGGGGTAATTATATTAGATGTTGGTAAAGGTGGGCAAGCAATGTGAGAATGCAGTAAGGAAGGCTGGGAGGATACTGGATTGCACAGGGAGGAGCATCAATAGTACAAAACAGGAACTTGTTATCCCTCTGTTCAGACAGTTGGTGAGATCCCACCTGGAGTACTGTGTGCAGTTCTGGAGACCCCATTTCCGCAAAGACATAGACAGAGGGGAGGCTGTCCAGAGGAGGGCAACCAAAATGGTGCAGGGTCTGCACCAGAAGACATACGAAGAAAGATTAAAGGAGCTTAATATGTATACCCTTGAGGAAAGAAGGGAGAGAGGGGACAAGATAGAAATTTTCAAGTACCTCAAGGGAATCAACAAAGTTCAAGAGGGTAGCATCTTTTGGAAAAAGAGATATGCAAGAACAAGGGGGCACAATTTGAAGATAGAGGGGGGGACAGCTCAGAGGTAATGTGAGGAAGTATGTTTTCACGGTGAGGGTTGTGGATGCATGGAATAGCCTCCCTGAGGAGGTCATGGAGTCAAGAACTGTGGGGGAATTCAAGAATGCATGGGCCAGACATAAGGCAGTCCTAGTAGGGGGTAGGAGGTACTAAGCTGTTGGTTAACTAGGATCTGCAGTTTATCTGTTAGGTAGGAAAATGGGCAGACTAGGTGGGCCAAGCGGTCCTTATTTGCCATCAAATTCTATGTTTCTATTATTAAAATTAAAGTTCCCAGCCCTAACTTCATGCAACATATTGAGTGACTGTCTTATCTGATAACAATTGTACACCTGCAGTCGTTTCATAGGTCATAACCTTGAGGACATTTTTGAGACAGGTAATCTAGTACATGATGTGTCACTGTGGCCTGGTATGCACAAGACTATCTGTACCACAGTGTCTGTCACATAACACATTGCTATGTTATGACTTCTGTGAAGAACAAATAACATTTTATCTCTTGGAAGAAAACAGTATTGCACATACATAACTTTCTGAATGACTGTTAGAGATCTATCATCTCTTGCTCTTATGACTGTTATGAGACAGTGTCATTTGGAATGCCAGCATGCTATGACATTGGACATGTCAGTCTGGTACCATACCATAAGGTAGTGATTACAATGTCTTGTACTTACATGTATCTTCGGGCTGGTATTACTCCAACGGGGGTCTTATAATCCAAGAAATGGTCCACATCTGGGCTAGGAATGCTGTAGGTGTTCTTGGAGTGAATTTTGGCCACTTTTGGTGGAATAGGTCTGCCAGGTAGTCTTGATACTGTGGCCAACTTACTGATATCTGGACCGGGCCAAACATGATTCCTACTGAGCTGTGTTGCCCAACTGTGCTCTATGTTCACTGAAATTGTCCGGTATTCCCTGCGGAAGGGACTGGTTCTAGCAGCACTTAAGTGTGTGCTGGTAAGGCCCCTGCTGGAAAAAAAAATCTTTAGACCTGGATGTTTTGGCAAACTATCATCCAGTCTCTAACCTCCCCATTCTAGGGAAGGTTATCAAGAAAGTGATTGCTCTGAAGCTCAAGGAAAATTTGGAGACCTTTAACATCTATGAGCTATCCCATTCAGATTTCCGAGTCAGGCATAGCACGCAGATGGCCCTGGTTAGGGTGCTTAATGACCTGCTTATTGTGAGGGATAGACAAGAGTGATCTATTCTTATCCTCCTTGATCTCTCATAGGCATTTGACACTGTGAACCATGACATACTGTTGGACTGACTCAGGGAGTTTGCCAGACTCACCAACACTTTGATCTGCTAGCTTGAGTCTTTTTTACAGGATAGAACTCAAAGGGTAGTATTGGGAAACTATTTCTCAAGCCCAAAGGTTCTGTCCTGTGGCATGCCCCAGGGTTTGGTCCTTTCCGTCAATGTTGTTCATGGTATACCATATACCCCTGGGCTCGATCATTAGACAGTTCTGGCAGGGGTTTCACTGCTATGCAGATGATATCCAGCTCTATCTGTCTTTTGCACCCAGTACTCAGGTTGCCATCCATGTGTTCAATAAATGCTTGCCAAGATCCAGAACTGAATGGCTTCCAGCTGGCTGAGATTGAACCCCGAGTAGACAGCGGTATTAGTGGTCAAGCTGGGCTGAAAGGAGGTATTGGCTACTGGCAGTGGAATAACTGGGCTTCGACTGGGTAACTCTAGCTTGCTACAGTGATCAACATGTGTGTGACTATACTTCTGTGTTTGTGACTCTGGTTTGCTAGCCTGCCATTGGGTGAAGAATCTGGGAATCATTTGGATGAAGGCCTGACAATAGAGGCTCAGGTGTCAGCTGTTGTTTGGAATGGCTTTTTCCATCTTAGAAACATCTGACAGATTAGATACCTTATTCCCCCCCAAGACCTGGTCACACTGAGCCATGCGTTGTGTCCTCGAGGTTGACTATTGTAATGCTCTATACCTCGGGCTACTGGAGGTACAGTACATTACGATGCCTACAGCTACTGCAGAACACAACTGCCCAGTTACTCACGGGCTTGCCAAACTCTAGCCACTGTGTAATCTGCACTGGCTACTGGTGAAGTAGCATATCTCATTTTAAATAGGTTTATTTATTTATGCATGGACTGGGCCTAGCCTACCTGGGTAGCTCCTGCATCTTGAGAGGCCCCTTGGTGGATATTTTTAAAGGGCTCAAAACTTATCCTTTTAAACAGGCTTTTGTGGAAGCCAGTTAAGGGCTGCACACATCCATGTTTATTTGTATTATATAAATGTTAGTATATATGGTGCTACGAGAGAGAAAGATAATTTGGCCTATTAAATGTAATACCGTCCGGAGATTCCTGGGTAATATGCCATTGTTTAGAGCTTATGGGCGGGCCACATTTGAGTATGTGTCACAACTCTGTGCCCATATAAAAGTCTCATATCAACCAATTACAGAAAGTACAGAGGAGGCGAGTAAATACTTAAAGGTATGTATAGTCTATCCATAAAGATAGACTCGACAGACTTAATCTACTATCTTTAGAAATGTGTCAGTTACGAGGGGACATATTATTTCTATATGATATAGTATAGGATCCAGAGTTAATGACTGAGTTGGGACTCCAGTTTAAAGATAATAGATATGATACCAGACGTCACTCACTTCAATTAATAAGGAAATCTCATAATTATTTATGTAGGAAGTTTTTCTTTATCCCCAGGACTATAAACCCATGGAATAAACTTCCCCTTCATGTTATTATTAGTACAAATAAAACTGAATTTAAAGCAAGACTGGATACCTATGTAATATCAGATATTCAACTATCATATTATAACTGATTAGTATGGGAGCTCTCATGGGCCTTGGGCTCTCTTGCTCTCTAGTAACCTTAGTATGAATCTTAGTATGAAATTATTTTAGTGCTACTTGATATAGTTTTATCTAATTTATTCAGTACTGTTAGCTTGTGTGTAGGTCATTACTTGTTTACTTTGTGTATTTTATGTCTTAATAATATTTTATTATACTGGCACCATGGGCCTCAGGGGAAGAGCACCACATACAAATAAAAAACTCTAGAACTCTAAACTCTACCATGTCCTGTGTTGCTACTGGTGAAACATAGAAACATAGACTTTGATGGCAGATAAGGACTGCTTAGCCCACCCAATGTGCCCATTTCCCTACCTATTGGATAAGCTGCAGATCCTAATTAACCAATGACCTACTTCTTCCTACCCCCCACCAGAATTTCCTTATGTCTGTTCCATGCATTCTTGAACTCTCCCACGGTTTTTGACTCCATAACCTCCTCAGGAAGGCCATTCCATGTGTCCACCACCTTATCCATGAAAAAATACTTGCTCATGATGCCCTTGAGCCGTTCTCTCTCTATATTCAAATTGTGCCCTTTTGTTCTTGCACATCTCTTTTTCTGAAAGACGCTACTCCTCCTGCACTTTGTTGATTCCCTTGAGGTACTTGAAAGTTTTATCATGTACCCCTCTCCTCCTTTCCTCGAGGGTATGCATATTAAGTTCCTTTAATCTCTTTTTAGATGGCTTCTGGTGCAGACCCTGCACCATTTAGTTGCCCTCCTGTGGACTGCCTCCATCCTGTCTATGTCCTTTCTGAGATGGGTTCTCCAGAAGTGCATGCAGTACTCCAGATGGGGTCTCACCAACTGTCTGTACAGAGGGATAACAACTTCCTGTTCTTTACTGGTGAAGCTCTCCCTGTGCACCTCAGTGTCTCCCTGCCCTCCTTACTGCCTTCTTACATTGCTTACCTACCTTTAGGTCATCTGATATGACCACCACCAGGTCCCTTTCCATTTTGTTGTTGTTAGTGCCTTCCCCATTGTGTATTCCTCCACTGGGTTTTGTTTCCCAGGTGCATTACTTTGCACTTCTTTGCATTGATTCTAAGCTGCCATACTTTTTACCATTCCTCCAACCTTGCCGAGTCCCTTCTCATCCTTTCCACCCCTTGTGTATCAACCTTGTTGCATATCTTTGTGTTGTCTGCAAACAGGCATACATTTCCTTCAGTCCCTTCTCAATATCACTTATAAAGACATTAAAAGGACTGGACCCAGTACTGAATCCTGCAGTACCTGCTAGTAACCCCACTTTCTTCAGTGTGGACTCCATTTACTATTACCCTCGATGTCCTGTTTTCTAGCCAATTTTTACCCAGGTTACCACCCTTGGACCCACTCCCAGACTGGCTAATTTGTTTATTAATCTTTTGTGTGGGACTGTGTCAAATGCCTTGCTAAAGTTTAGGTAGGCCATGTCCACAACCCCTCCCCATGTCTACTACTTTGGTCACCCAGTCAAAGAAATCTATTAGAATTGTCTGACCAGACCTTCCCGCTGTGAATCCATACTGCCTTGGGTCCTGTGCCCCGCTGTCCTCTAGGTACTCAACAAATTCTTTCTTTCAGAAGTGATTCCATCATTTTCCCTACCACCGAGGTGAGACTATCAGGTCTGTAGTTTCCTGCCTCTGCTTTGCTCTCAGTTTTGTGAAGGGTAATCACATCCACCCTTCCCCAGTCCTTAGGTACCACAGCATTCTCCCATGATTTGTTAAAAAGGGTAGTCAGGAAGGGACTTCTGGTGTGATGGCTGCCTGATTAAGTGCTCTCATGGATAGCTCCTGTGCCAGCCCCACTCAGATCATGTTTTTTGGCCGAGTTTTACGCTTTTGCTGTCAAAAGCAAACCGGGTAGAGGGTCAGTATCAAATCCGCATTGCTTAGTCGGGGAAGAGACAAAATTACACTGACAATGGATGTGGAAATGAAAAAGGACACATTGAAGCATACCCCACCATCCACCCCAAGTAAGGAGAAGATGTCTAAATGGGCGAGAAGTGCAGGTGGGATGATCGAAGTCCCCATACCCAGCAGCCAGAAGCGCTTAGTGAAAAATGATTTTTCGAGGAGCTAACACCCATGAAAGACACACTACTGGTGTTAGCCTTGGAATTGCGAAGCATGAGGGCATCACTTGAACAGCTCACTACTCGGACCTTGGTTAATGAGGCCCACATATCATCGCTGGATGACTGGCGGCAGCGTTTAGAGCGAGAGATGGTGCATACAAAACACAGGCTCAAGAAAGCCGAAGAAAAGCTGGAAGACCTTGAGGGACGATTGAGGCAAGACAATCTCGTTGTGCTGAGATTGTCTGAGGGGGAAGAGGGTTCCCTACCCATAATGTTTGCCCAGAAGCTATGTGAGAAACTAGTGGGGCCCTCGCCCAACAGGCCTGCATACATAATCGAGCAGGTACATCACTCCTTACGGCCTATGCTGCCTGCAGGCTCTCCTCCCAGGCCCTTTTTGTTCAAGCTACTCAACTTTCTAGATAAGCAGCATATTATTGCCAAACTCAAAGATTTACAGGAAATTAAATGGGAGGGTAAAAGGATAAGAGTGGAACAGGACTTACCATACACAGTGCGACAAAAGAGGTCTGCCCTTCACCCTGTGGTCACTAAGCTTATTTCTGCGGGAATCAAGTTCAGAGTGAGGTATCCAACAACTTTGCAAATATTCCACAAGGGCCGTTGGCATTCATTTGAAAGTGTGCAACTAAATCCTGCAAGCATATGTTCCCTGATCTGTTTAAACAAGACTGTAGCGACATCTAGTGGCTACTTGGTGGTACTAGAAGTGCCTAGTTGGAGATGTGAGCTGGACAGATTTGCATCTTTGTTTGTACAGGACAAAAAGACATATTGAGTCAGATAATTTTGCCTAAGTGCCAAATATTTAGCTGAGATGGGCCTGTGAACCCCAAAGCAAGATAGAGAGCGACTGGCCACACTGAAATATAAAAGGGGTGGGGAATCTTTTCATGTTTAACCCACGGCGTTAATTGGTTGGAGGACTCATATAAGGAGCGTTGTTATATTGCTCTTATTGGTTCTTTTTTCTTATGTAGTTAATACGTTATGACGGCATTTTGGGATTATTCAAGTTAGCTATGTTTAGGATTGGTAATAGTTTAAACCCTTATTTGGGTTCTGAGACCTTGTTCTCTGGTTTGCTATTTACTGAAGTCGATAGGTTATTATGGAAGTTCACTACAGAAGCTTATTGACAGCAGGTTTATGGAATCTAAGTAAATATATTTACTTTTCCTGGTGTTATATTAGTTTTTGTAAACTATAGTGGAGATCACAATGTACAGGATTTGAGTGGGGGAGGCAATGGTAGTGGGAGAACTTTTCGGGTGGCATGGTCGTCATCATGCCAGATAAAGAGGCTGGAGTACAGTCATTTGGACTGGGGGATAAGGTAGTACATTAGTGTTTAGGGAAGCTTATAGATAAAGGGAGAGCTAGGGAGGGAAGGGAGAGGAGGTATGGATGAGAATGTATATAGGTGGATTAGATGGAGGGATGGTGGGAGGAGGGGGAGGGTGGGAAGATCCAGAGCTATTTTTTAACACAATTTTTAAGAGTAAGTAATACACTCTGATACCCAAGTGATATCCCAAATATTACATTTTTGACATAAAAATTATATCAAGGAATATTAAAGGAGCTAGACAGTTAAGATGCTTCAAATATCTCAAGCATTTAGCCATATTAATACCATCTACAGGAAGCACATACAAGAAACGAGATAATAACTTACAAGAAAGAAGGGTTTATTAGGACAGTAACATGTCAGCAAGAATCTCCACAACACAAAGTAGGCGTAGAATACAATAACTAAGAACTCCAATTTCCAGAAACTACAAAAAAGTGAATTTGACCCATAAAAGGCAAAAATTTTATTTCCACAGAAAATTCTAGAAAAAGTATAGAGAAAGTACTCATAGAAGCACGATATAGCAAACAAGGACTCCCTCAATATTTTATAAACCTATCGTTAACACTTACTCCCTTAAGTAGATTATCCATAATTCTAGAAAGACCTAGTATCTAGTTATAGACTTTAACTGTAGACAGATCCTCTTGAGTAGGACTCCAATCTTTCCTTAGCCCAAAGATCTCTACGGAGATCTTATAGACGATATGGCTTAATAGACTCCTGACGATACTGAATCCCTGGCACAAGGGCTTATACTTTCATTCGCCTGTGCATAGATCCTCTCCTGGATTGATTTCTTTCTCATTAACCAGAGAGTAATTGCAGGATGATGGGAAGTGGGATCACTCCCAGGGTGCTATCTGATCATTCCCAATTTGGCTGGAAGTTAACTTAGTCCCAAGTCTTCAAAAAAGACACTATATGGAAATTAAACCTCAGCTTCTTAATCAGGAAAGACACAGTAACTTTGATTAAAGATCTTATAAAGCAAATTTATGGGTCAAATGAAGGATCTATTCCTGCTTTTGATAAAATATAGTGTACATTAAAATGCATTTTGAGAGAGGATTTATTAGAATTTAGCTTCAAAATAAAACAGAGATATAAAACTAAAAGCCCTCTTGAGAGGAAAATTAAGGCTTAGAAGCCTCACTGTTAAATCCCCCATTAGAAGAGGAAATGTTGCGTGTGGCAGTACTGAGGAACGATTATGCAGAAATTCTGAGGGAGAGAGCGGCATATGCCCTCTTCAAAACCCAAGTTAAGTACATTGAACAAGGGGAGAAAACCAGTCATCTTCTGGTGATGAGGCTTAGAAAACAAGAGGAGTCTCGTCTTGTTCCCTTTGTGTTTTCCCTATCGACCAACGCTATCTTAACCACTCCCCTAGCAAATTGCAAGGAATTTGAACAATACCACGTAGCCGTGTAGCCCTCCTGAACCTAACCCCCACTTAATGAAATCTCGGATTACTTGCTAGGTTTATCACTGCCTTCACTGGAGGTAAAATGTTAAGAGTTTTGGCATGCCCTATTTCGCAGCAAGAGATTATGGATGCTATTAGGTCTCTTATTAAAGATAAAGCTCGGCCTGAAATGGTTTCCCATCCAATTTTTATAAGGTTTTTGGGGTGGATCGGTGCTCCATTCTCCTTCCTTAGTTTAATTTTATATGTAAGAAAGAGATCACAGATATGACACTCTTGGAGGCAATTATAGTGGTGTTGCCAAAACCAGGTAAGGAGAAGAATAGGGTTATGAACTTTCGTCCCATCTCATTGATGAACTACAATATAAAAATCTTTGCCAAAATACTAGCAGCATGGGTGTCCAAAGTCTGGAAGGGGCTTCTGAGTCCTGAACAGATTGGGTTTGTACAGGGCAGAGTCTCATCGGATCATATCCGTAAATTGGCGCATGTCTTCTCCGTATCTAGGGAGGCAGACAAACCAATGGCTCTGGTTTCCCCAGATGCAGAGAAGGCATTTGAAATGGTTATTGGACATACCTATTTGATACCGTAGCTATAATGGGTTTTCCAGCACTTTTTATTTCCTGGGTTAAAGCATTATATTCTGAACCTAGAGCGAAAGTTTAGTGCAATGGAGTATTCTCCTCTGCTTTTCCTTTAAAATCAGGTACTAGGCAAGGTTGCCCACTTTCTCCACTATTATTTAACCTATATCTAGAACCATTGATATGACAGTTAAATGCTTCCCCAATGTTACAAGGTATTAGGATAGGGACGTTTCATTTAAAGTTATCAGTTTACGCAGATGACATCCTTGTGCATGTCACCAATCTTTGTGAGTCCATCCAAGCTGCCCTACAGATAATTCAAAAGTTTAGCAAAGTTTCAAACTACAAACTTAATATTAGCAAATCAGAAGTGATGCCCTTGAACCCCTTGCTTTCCAGGAAAGATATTACCCCACTATCCATGGCCTGGACCACCCGTCTTAAATACCTAGGAATAATTTTATCTACATCAACCCTGATGAAAAAGTTGAATTTAGGTAATTTAGTAAAGGAGATTCAATTGGCTCTAAATAGATGGAACTCTCTGCATTTGTCCCTCCAAGCGAGGATTAGTGTAATTAAAATGAATGTCTTGCCGAGGTATTCTATCCGCTCAATATGTTAAATGTCTATCTCCCCCTGAACTGGTTCCGTAGACTCCACAGTATAATTTCCCAATGTATATGGAGAAACAAGCCCCCACGTAGAGCATATAATCGCTTAAGTGCCCCAAGACAACTTGGGGGTCTTAAACTCCCTAATTTTTACTACTATTTAGCTAGCCACATGGTTAAGTATATGTGCTGGATTGCTACCCCTTCTGACATAGAAAATGTCGCTAAATTTCCCATATAATGTTACAGTTGAACAACACTTATTAACTGGGTTCTCTCCGGAGAGCCTTTATTCATATTCCAGTAAATTGCCCAGCAATTCTGAGGGCTCGATTATATATATTTTACTAAAGGTCCATTCACAGTTTTGCAAGTCAATGAAATACAATAACTAACTGGACTTATTGTAACCTATTTTCGGTAACCCCAATTTAAATTGGGTGATAAGAAATTATTGCTCCTAAGGAGTGCTTGACTATCAAGTCAAAGTTTGTGACCTGTAGTAAATGGTAAACTAGGGAGACGTTAGAGATATTAACTTGTTTTCAGCTTCCCAATAAATACTTCTTTTTTGTGTTTCAAATTAGGCACATGTTGATAAACTGGTTTGGCTCAGGTGTATGGAATACATAACAGGTGGCTCCTCTTCAGGAGCTTCTTGAATGTGTTAAGCAACCACATGCCGTATCTCAGTTGGTCTCGTTGTTATATGGGAAACTAAACCCAGAGGTATCAGGTCATTCTGATTATTGGGTGCATAATTTTCCATGACAATTTTTATGGGATAAAATCTGGGAAGGAGTTTGTTTACACACTGCTGCGACCATTTATGACTAACATAGTTCTATATAGTGCATAACATTTATTATACCCAGCTAAATTGCATGGAATGGGCAAGATACAGAATCAAGCATGTTTTAGGTGTGAATAGGAACCAGGGATGCTATTTCATATACTATGGGATTGTCCTAAAGTGGCCTGCCTGTGGAGAACCATTTGGAAAGGGCCAACCCATTGCTGGGGTTACAGGAACACTTCTCACCACAGGTTTGTATAGTAGGATTATGCCACTGTCCTTTCAAAGAGAGGAGGTACCATATGGCCATTATTTCTCTATCGGTTAAAAGGCTTGTCCTTCACTATTGGAAGGACCAACATGTGATTTCTTACCTTGAGAGGGTAAAGGAACTCCTACATAACCTAAGAATAGAAAAGGCAATTGTGAGTCTTCGTGGTAGGCTCCCCCTGTATAAATCCAGATGGGAGAAGCTTTTCACGCTTTGGTCCCTGCCTCCTGTTTCTTAGGAAACCAAGTAAGTGGTGAAGAATAGCTAAGTAGACAACATACTACATGGGCATAGCATAGGGAGCCCTTGGCTGTCCTAAATTAGAGATACTTATACAGATGACCCCTTCATTTCATTTATCATAGATAAAGGGGATAGTGGAGTTACCTAGTAGTTGGGAACTGCACCTTTTGGGAGGGTAGATATGGCTCTGGAGGGACAGAATGGGGGGTGGATAGGGGGGTAGGGAGAGGAATGGGGGCAAGTAGTTGGCCACTGACTGGAAGGCATGGTTAGACTATGTTTATTCCCTGTATCTAGTATATTACAGATTTTTAAAATGTTATATATGTTTTGTTAATGACTCATGCCATGGTACCAATGTAATTATTGCTGGAAAGTTGTATGCCTGTTAGGAAATACTGCAATGGCATAAAATAAATAAAGTATATTCAATTTAAAAAAAAAAGATAGTCAGTGGTGTCACTAGTTCCCCCTTAGTTCTTTTAGAATTCTGGGGTGAATCCCATCAGGACCCACTGCTTTGTTCACCTTCAGTTATAGGAGTTCTTTCAAAACACTTTCTTCTGTGAATGGATGGGTATCAACCCCACTAACAGAATGCTTCTATTGATTGAATTAGCTACCACTCTCCTCTTCTTTTGTGAATACTGAGCAGAAGTATTCATTCAGTATCCCTGCTTTTTCACTGTCACCCTCTGCCCACCCACCCTCCCTTTATTAAGCCTCACTATCCTCTCTTGGTCTTTCTTTGCTCCCTAATGTACCTATAAATGGTTTTATCCCCCTTCTTAACTGAGTTGGCTGTCTTTTCCTCAATTTGGGCCTTTGCTATTCTGACTGCCTTCCCTTCTTCCTTCTGCTTTAACTGGTACAGTTCTCTGTCCTTTTTCTCCATGACCTTCCCTGCCACCTCTTTTGAGAATCATAATGTTTGTTCTTTCATTTTGATTTGTTTGTTTGCTTCACACAAAGGCTTGTTGCCTCTGTGATGGCAGTTTTGATGTTTCCCCATTGTTCCTCCACCCCTCCCTCTTGCCCATTTGCAAGTGCTTTTCTGAGACACTCCCATTTTGACAAAGTCAGCCCTCCTAAAGTCCAGAACCCTCACTTTTTTATGGCTTGACTCTATGGCTGTATTTATTGTGAACCACACTGTTTGGTGGTCACTTGTTCCCAGATGGCTACCCACTTCTAAATTTGAGATCCTCTTTCTGTCCCCGTTTGAGAGTAACAGGTCTAAGATTGCTCCCTCCCGAGTGAGTTCCAGCACTAGCTGTCTGAAGCATGCTCCCCCTGTAGGGCATCAACAATGACCCTGCTCTTGGATGTGGCTGCAGCAAAGGTGCTCCAGTTAACATCTGGCATGTTCAGGTCCCCCATCAACAATATCTACCATTTTTCTGCCATCCTAAGGATTCCTTTTATCATTTCCTTGTCCATTTCCTCCCCCTGAGATGGGGGTCTGTATACAATACCTGTGTGGATTGAGGTGCAATTTCCTGTCTCCAGGGTGACCCACGGTGCCTCCTGTCCTCCCTGTTTATCCTTTAGTTCCATGTACAGGATGTGGCAGATACTGCCTGCAAGGATGCCCCAGCTGTACTATGCAGCTTTTGGGATGTGGTATCATGGACAGGTGGAGGGTCCATGTTGGGATATGGAACCCCCTGCCATGATGCTCCAGCCACCTAGCTGCATAGTAGGGCTGGGGGTATCCCTGCAGATGGTATGCTGCTACATCCTGTACACTGGTAGCTACAGAGATACATGGTAGCAGTAGACAGTGTAAGAGCTACCTTCTAGTATGGTACCAGACTGAGATGTCTAATATCATAGTGTGCTGGCAGTCCAAATAATGGGGTTTCATAGTCTTTTTCCAGTAGTGTATGTGGGTAGTGCAGAATCTATGCTGCTGTGTCTGGCTTGTGTCCACATGTCCTGCTATGCTGAGGCAGTCGGTATCTTTGATGGGGGCATGCAGTACAGTTATGGCAGGATTTTTGATGCTGTGAGCTGCACTCGCTCATGCTCTACACCCTGCACCTTTGTGCATGGTATGTGATATGGGCATGCCCCAACACTCCCTCTGCACCACCCATGACTGTAGAGATATGGCTAGCAGGGGGATCCATTGTAAAGTAGTTTGCACACATTTGTAGATGCCACTTGGTGTCCACTGGACCCTGCTGTATGGTACTGGGATGTAGGGTTGCTTATGCATCTCCACATAGGCAACTCAAATGTTACTGACTAGAACCCATTGATTCTTGAACCACATTACTAAAACAAACAGTGATGAAAAAAAAACGACATAACATTTCAGGTCAGTGGTTGTTATATTATATTGAGGTGCGTGAGACTGGCTTCCCACTGCAGCATTGGATGTACTGGATGGACCAGGCTGGGGAGCTTCATCTGGCTGTTGCTGCATGCCTAAGCCACCAGCACACAGTGGTCCCTCAGATCAGGTCATAGAGAGAGCTGCGGCTTTCTGGGTACCTCCCTCAATGCCTTTTCCATTGGGACCACTAGTGCCTTCTCTGTGCCTTGGTTGGTCAGTAACACATAAATAAAAAACAAAATACACTTTAGTATTATGTTAATCCCTAGATATTGTATTCTTTCTCTTTAATCTATTGTCATATAGAAAATCATACTGTATTGTACTTCACTATCCATTGCCTGATATTGTATAATTTTAACATCATGCATATAGTTATCGTGAAGCATGACAAGAAACTATTACGATTGTTTCCTATGATATGATAGCTCAATTATTTAGCGGTGTCATGGAAAACACTAATACTGTGATGTTCTGTAATTCATAGATACATACTATAGATACATAGACACTGTCAGCAGATAAAGGCCATAGCCCACCCAGTCTGCCCATTTGTGCCTGTAAGTTCTCTTACATTTTCTAGAAGTCTGTTGCCCTCATCCCCAACCTCCAGAATTTCTCGATGTCTATCCCATGTATTCTTAAATCCCATGATTGTTTCAGCTCCCACCACTTCCTCTGGCAGGGTGTTCCACTTGTCCACCACTCTTTCTGTGAAAAATTCTTCCTCACGTTTTCTCTGATCGCCCTCCTCCAACTCCATCCCTATGCCCTCAAGTCCTGGAGCGTCTTTTCACTGGAAAATTGTGCATTCCTGCAACCTGTTCCTGCCTCTAAGTACTTGTATGTCTATCATATCCCTATCTCCCTCCTCTCCACCAGGGAGTACATATTCAAGTCCTTCAGCCTGTCCTCATAGGACTTGTGATGCAATCCCTGTACCATCTTTGTTACCCTCCTCTCAACCTTCTCTACCCTATCTATGTCCTTACATAGGCAAGGTCTTCAGAATTGTACACTGTACTCCAGGTGGGGCCTCACTAGTGTCTTGTATAGTGTAATTATGTTCTCCCTTTTCCTGCTGGTGATATCTCTGCTTATGCATTCCAGCATCCTATTTGATTTACCTGCTGCCTTGTCACATTATTTCCCTACCTTGAGATCACCAGAAATGATAACCCCAAGGTCTCTTTCCTACTTGGTGCATGCTACAGTATGTCCTCACCCTCAACTGATATGTTGTTCCAGGGTTTTGTGCCCCATATGCATTATCTTGCACTTCTTTCACTGAATTTCAACTGTAAACCATTGACCATTCTTTAAGCTTCTGCAGGTGCCTCTGTTACAGAGCTCGTGTCATCAGCCATCAGGAAGTTCTGCCATCTAGGTCCTGCACAATGTCACTGATGAAGATGTTGAATATGACCAGTCCTAGCACTGATCCCTGTGGTAGCCCACTGGTCATTCTTCTCTCTGTGGAGTGACAGCCATTAATACCACCCTCTGTGTCCCTACCGCCCAGTCAGTTACTCACCCACTGCACTTCTGTCCTGCCCATTCCCATATTCCCCAGTTTGTTTAATAGCATTCTATGGGCACAGTGTCAAAGTCTTGCTGAAGTCCAGATAGGCCATGTCACTGCCCTCTCTAATCCACCTCCCTTGTCACCCAGTCAATAATTCAATGTAGTTGGTCTGGAAGAGACTCCCAATGAAACCATGCTGCCTTGTCCTGTAGTCTGCTGGCAACCAGATGTTCCAACAGTCCCTCCTTTAGTAGTGCTTCCATGATTTTCCCCACTACCGAGGTCAGACTGATTGGTCTGTAGTTCCCAGCTTCCTCTTTGTTCCCACTTTTGCATAAGGGGACTATATCTGCTGTTCTGCAGTCTTTGGATACCTCCCTGTTTCCAGGACTACAGGTTCAGCCACCACCTCTCTTAACTCCTTTAGGATCCTGGGGCACCCCATCCGCCCCATTGCTTTATTGACTCTTATTCCTTTCAGTTCCTTTGGACCCTTTCCCATGAAAAGGGACCTGTGTCAATTTCTCCACCATTCCCACCCTTGTACTCCTTCAAGTCCATTACCCTCCTCTTCCTCAGTAAAGACTGAGCAGAAATATCTGTTCAGCATGTCAGTTTCTGTTGTCAACCTCCCTCGGACCCCATCCACCCCTCCTGTCTCACTATACCTCCCTTTGCCCTTCTTTTTCCTTATGTACCTGTAAAGTTTTGTCCCTCTACCACTGATTTTGCAATGCACTCTTCTGTCTGAGCTTTGGCTTCCTTACTGACCCCCTGCCTCCCATTGCTTCTCCCGGTACTTCTCCTATCCCTTCTGTCTTTTAGTATTGACTGAATGCAATCTTTTGGCTTCACTTTCTCCAGTACCTCCTTGAAACCATAATGACCTCCTCCTCTTCCTTTTCCCCCTGCTAACCTGCTTAAAGCATAGTTCTATTTGCTGTTGTACTCCCTGTTTCAAATATTGCTCAATGTTACTCCACCCTGATTCCTTCCCCATTCCCATAGTGCTCTCTCTTCAAGCATGTCCCCATTTTCCAAAGTCTACCCTCCTAAAATCAAGAATACATGTTTTGTGCAGTTTGATTTTCCTTCTGTGATTTCAAACCACAGTGACTGTTGGTCACTGTTCCCAAGTGCTCCCCATTGTTGCCCCATCACACTGTCCCCGTTTGTGAGCATGAGGTCCAGAATTGCCCTCTGCCAAGTTGGTTACATGACCAGTTGCTTAAGGAAGGCACCAGAGGGGTCCAGGATAACTCTGCTCCTGGTTGATGCTGCTGCTGGGAGGCTCCAGTCCACATCTGGAATGTTGAAGTCTCCAACTAGTACCACCTCCCCTTGTCTGCCATCCTTTGGATGTCTAGCATTAACTTCCTATCTGTCTCTTCCTCCTGGGCTGGTGGTACTACAAAAAGTAATATACTCCAACTTTACCACTATAACATACATGTTGCATGCTTGCTATTGCACCAACAGGTGCATGTATTACTGTAGTGATACTTTTATATGAGAGACTTATTATACTATGATCTTCTGCAATACACACAAAAAAAATATTTACCACCTTTGCATGCTATGATAAAACACATATAGTGTATGGGAGAGCCTGATTAATGATGGAATTCAGTGAATGTTTAGGTTTGTTGTACCATGGTAGTGATGTCAAAGAGTTGTTGTACCTTCTTGAGTATGTCACTACGATGGTACAACACTGGAATAGTCCTCACACTCCCATTACCCTGACCGTGGTGCTGGTCACTCTTTTTCTACTGATGGTTGTAACAAATAAACAAACAATCAGCGATGGCTTCAGTTGTTGTTTTCCTAACCAGTTGATTTAGATAGGCATCAGATTGTAAGGACCGGAAAACTGGTGGACATTGAAAGAAACAATATTTTACAGGTATCTTTCTAAATGTTCCCTTTTCAAGTGAAGCCCACAACCTATAAGTCTGCAGTTGCTATTTACCACAACAGTTCATAGTTTCACTACACTTCCACACGCCCCCTGCCTCTCTACTACTGCCACATGGAGCCACCGGAAACAGCCTTTGGCAACCCAGCACACTACATAGCTCAGCCCTCTTCTGAACATGTCTCACTTAAACTGTTCCCAAACTACCGCAGCTTTCCTCTCACACCTGCAGTTGCACAGAGCGATCCTCTTCCCACTCAGCCATGCTACAGTTGGGTCACATAATGAAAGCAAATGGGACCCATACAAGCCTTGAGAAATGTTCAGTTGTTGACCACTGTTGCCCATACACTATAAAAGACAATGGATGGGCAACAGTGAACAATGATACCGAGTTTAATTCTTCAGGTTGTCATGACAACTTTAGACCGCTTGAGCTTTGCTGTCGAAGTTGATTTGGTCATAATGACAGCCTCTTGAAGTGAACACAGTATTGTTGCTCACCGTTGCCCATCCATGAATCTCTATATTGTGTCTTTGTTATTGGAAAAATATGTTGCTTTGACATCAAGGCCTCAATATTGAAAAGTTTGTGCCTGGTGCCTAGTGGACCCTCCTCCCTCCAGTCCCCAGCCAGGTCATGAAACACAGAATCCATGCTGCTTAGCATCCTCCTCCTCCCTCCCTCCCAACCCCAAAACACCTGTACCCCAGCTGTTTCATGGACAAGCCACCTTCACAGGTCTCAAGCATGTATCCATACAGATATTCAAGAGGTAGAAAGTTTTGTTGTTTTGGAATGCAGTTATTTAGAAATGTGCATAGTTTTGGTGATGAATGTTCATGTATCTCCAGACAATGAAACAATACAGAAGGATTAGTAAACCCAGAGATTCAATTATGCATGTGAGGATGGGGGGCTGGGGGCCATGTTCAGAGAAGAAGGCCTAAAGAAATTAAAGTGTAACTACACCTTAATTGTATTAACATATGGATTGCACTGTTTTTTTGTCAGACAGCTGGTATGCTTCATTATAATTTAATTTCACATGTGATCTGCCATATGAACTGCTAGGAATGTAAGAGATGGTACCACTGTACATGTTTCCAGGCAAGATGTTTAACTAATACTATTAAATGTCATTCTGTAGTTGTTACATACCATCATGCTTGACAAGGAGCATCTTCTAGTCAGGAGCCACTGGGTCCTCCTCCACCTGATCAGCTGCAACTGGTTCCAGTTGGGCCCTGTCTGTTGCCATGATAGGGAAGCCTGGATGTTCTGCAATAACAGAGAAGATATAAAAAACATATTTGTGCCTATTCACAAAGGTGCATAAGTCATATGCAGTGCATGTACGCAACGCGAGCAGGGGGATGTGCGCACCAGAAAAGTAGCCCATGGGCACACAGTATGCATGAAATGTGTGTAGGAGCATGTGCAGGCCCAGCCCATGAACGTATGCATGGACAGGGCTTCATGGGCACATAGGGACATGCCCCATAGTCCACCTGTGTGGCATGCCATACGCATCTGCATAAAGCCGCATACCTCTGAAAGTGGCACATGGCTGCAGGCCCCAGCCTATGCAGTGATGAGGAAGGCATAAGCAGTGGGTGCGTAAGATAAGTGCCGATGGGCACCAATGGCCCGCAACAGCCTCAGCAGAATGGCCATGCCACCATGGGACTCTGGAATAACAGGGCGACATGACTGCCACCAAAAGGCCACATGTCACATGCGGCACATGTGCAGGGCAGAACAAGAAACACCTGGGGTTGTGGCCAGCCAGAACCACCATGGACACACCTCCATGAGCCGGCACCCCCCTGCAAGGTACACAGTCACACAGACTGCCACACCACAGAATGCCTGTTGGCTAGGCAAGGCACCATACACAGTAAACACAGCACCAAGTCCCAAACAGAGGCAACCACAGGTAAACGTGACTGGCACAGGATAGGACAACTGTATCTGCAGGCACAAATACCACAGACACATGGGCCCTGTGACCATGTCCACCAGCCTATGGTGGACTACCATGCTACTGCCAGACCCAGAGAACACCCCAGCTGCCACAGGCAAGCACAACACCAGCACCAGCATTGTACAGCATGGCATGGCCCATCCCAGAAGGAACCCCAGCCCCACACCCAGTACTCATGCCACACACCTGTGAAGGGGCCTTGAGGCTGGAGCAACAGGACAGTGTCCAACACACCAACAACCACAGACACGGCAGCCACACACTGACAGCTGCACACAGTCCACATGCACCATGCAATCCTTCCATGCCCAGACCACACAGTGGCAGGGCAACAAAGGACATGGACAAGGCAGATGCAACATGTAGGCCGTTATTGCAATCCATCAGGTAGGGAGGGGTATGGGAGGGGACCTGAGAATGGGAGCGAACACATCGCAATCCAGGTAACAACACCACACTAGGTTGAATCAGAGGACTCTGAGGTACTTGAGCTGGTGTGCGTGGGGTGCTTCTGGAGAAGAGCTGCTCCACGATGACCAGCCTCCGTACTGGACCTCTGTACTCCTGAAATGACAAGAACAAACAGAAGGATGCCCATCAGACACAGGCAGACACACATGTGCATAGCACACACACACACACACACACACTGATACCCACACAATGACCATGCACACCACCCTCCTTTGATGGCATCTGCATGGACCACAGGTCCTTGCACTCATTCTTGTACACCACCTCGTTGGGTGTCCTCCATGTAGACAGGTACAGGGGTATGATCTCGGGCCACTGCGGCTCCTTTGAACCTATGAGCCATGACCTGGCCTGTGGCACCCTCCCCCAGGTCCAACCACTCCAGGACCATTGTCACCGGCCATTCCAGTGTGGCCTGCAAAACATGACCTGGTCTTTGGTACCCTCCCCCAGGTCCAACCACTCCAGGACCATTGTCACCGGCCATTCCAGTGTGGCCTGCAAAATACAGTAGAGTGGTATGCATGAGCCAGAGCACCAGTAGCCAAGCCACACACCTACACACACAAGAGGACCAGTACTTACATTTGGCTTCTCCTGAACCTCCCAAATGTTCCCCACCAGGATGGTGTCCAGGTAGCAGGTCAGCAACACCCAAATTAGTTGCGGTGGTAGGTCATGCTCATATGCACCGCTGGTCCCACTATGAGCTGCGCATGCCATCATCATCCACATATAAGTGACACACCGCCATGTGCACTAGGCAGCACAGCAGAGTATGTACCACTCCCAGCCCACGTGCCTGTCCATGCCCCTTAAATGGTGTGCAGCTGCAATGGGCTGCTGTGCACTGCACACAGCAGGGCATCTGCAACACCACTGGTGTTACACCACACACACGGCAGGGTGCCTACATACCCAGGATGTGCCCAGGTGCAGTGATGCATGTCATCCCCATTTAGGATGCCATTGAGTGGCTGTAGCAAAGGAGACTACAGAGACATCCATGTGTGTACCAGAACAAGCTGCTGGTAAAGACACTGTGGGATATGGAATGTCTCCAGCAGTTCCATGTGGACCATGCAACACTGCGGCACATCTGTGGGTTGATCCAGGACCAGGTCCAGCCCTACCCAGCCCAGTCCAGGGTCATGTCCATGGAAACAAAAGTGATGTGTGCCCTGCAGTATTTTGTCACGGGCTGCTTCCAGAGGGTGAGGGATGATGTCACTGGCATGAGCCAGGCATCCATCTCCAGGGCACTGCACCAGGTTCCGGATGCCCTGCTGTGGTATGTGTCCACCCACATCTGGTTCCCCACTACACCAAGAGACATTGGGGCTATGATTGAGGGGCTCTATGAGACATATGGCATGCCCAACACACTGGGTGCGATAGACTGCACCCATGTGGCAATACTGGCACCAACAGTGAATGAGGAGGCCTACAGGAATTGCAATGGGATCCACAGCATCAACTGCTAGGTCATGTGCGACATCACAGGCATCTGGACCAACATGTATGCTAAGTATCCAGGGTCATACCATGACACCTACATATTTGACAACAGATCCTCAAGCACACCAAGCCATGCTCGGCTGAGGGATCAGGGTGGCTCCTAGGTGATCATTGCCGGGTCTGCCATTGCCACCTGATCCATGGTGTGCAGCGTGTCCTGTACTAATGTTGTGTTCCTTCACCTCCACAGAGGATACTGGATATCCGCTGCAGACATACCTCCTGACACCCTACCTGGTACCACAAGCGCCCATCAAAGGAAGCCTACAACCAAACACATACGAGGGCAAGGAACATAGTGGAATGCACCATTGGGCTCCTGAAGATGCACTTCCAATGCCTGGACCACAGTGGTGGGATGATGATGCTGGCACCTGGAATGGTGTGCAGAGTCTTCACCACCTGTGCCATGCTGCACAACATCTGTGTGCACCAGAGACTGCCCGTTCCCCTGCATGTCCCACCACCGGTACCCCCTGCAGTGCCTTCTTCAGTCCCTCATGTCCACAGCCCATGGACTATCATGGACATGCCAACAGGCCTTGACAGCAATGTGGTATACCACAGCCAGAAAGTGTGGTGTCATGCGCTGTCTGTCACCAGGTTGCCCATGGTACATTCAGCCATTAGGGTGCTGTGCTATGCATGCAATATTGACGCCACATCACTGAGCACCTATGTACCTGGGCCTACATGTATCCCCTCACTGTATGCTGTGGCTGGCACCACGTGCTGTGCTGTTCGTACAGGGGGGCCTGCCATGGTCCAGCCCAGGCTGTCCGTCCATGCAGCCATGTTGCCCACTCATCACCGCCCTTGCCCCTTCATGGAACAGGTGGACTAAGTGGGATATGGGCACCATTGCCCTCTATGCATCCACAGCACAGCCTATGTGCCACCAACCCCAAATGGGTGGCCACTATGTCCTTGTGGAGATGCAGTGCCAGTACCATGGGGGGGACTTCTGTGCACGTGAATGTCATGCAGCATGTGTTCTCTATGTGAATCCCTCCAACTGTGTGTCCACCACAATATATTGTGTGTGCTAGTGTGCATGGTGTGTGGTGTGTGTGTATGTGCTGTGTGCATGTTGCATGATGGCTGGCTGTGGGCCTAGATGGTCATGGCCTGTGACCTCCCTGGGCATGTCCAGTGGGACCTGTGTCCCCTTGTAGGGCCCTGCACCATGGCACCTACTGGTGGCTGTGGAGGTTTGCTGTGACCATCGCGAGGGGCCCATGGGCCACGGCCCTGGGAGCTTGGCCAGTGCACTGCTGAGGTACCCCAGTTTGTTGATGGATTGGCATAGCCTTATGGGCCTGGGCACAATGTGTTGGCCACCATGCCCACCTGCCCTGATGGCTGCTGCAGGTTGAATCTGGGTGTGTGTGGCACCTAGGTGTGCATCTTCCAGGTGAGGTGCTCCTGTGCCCATATACTGGCTATGAGTGACTCCACTATGCATGCCTGCAGCCATACACCAGCTGTGAGGGACTACACTATGTGCCCCTGTGCCTGGACACCAGCAGTGAGCTCCTCAGACATGCACTCCTGTGCCCTTGTGGCTCTGGACAGGACTCTTGTGAGTCACTCCAGGGCCTGCATCTTCTCCCTGGTTGTCTGTAGCCTCTCTTGCTCCAATCTCCTTAGGTTAGGGTAGTACATGTTTAGGAGGTTGCTGGCTGGTCTCCGTCTGGCATATCTTGTGGGTGGTGGTCCAGTGGATTTTCCAGGATCCTCATCATTGGGCATGCCTCTGGTGCCCTGTGTTTCTGGGGCCTTGCCGTGTGTCAATTCTGTGCTGTGCTGGCCCAGGCTGGTGCTGGCACTGCCAAGCAATCAGGGGTGCTGGTCTCCTTCTCCGCTGTTGTTCCCTCTGATGCTTGACTGCCTGGGGTGTGTATTGTCAGTGGCTCCGTGTCCTCAGAGATGGTTGCCTGAGTCTCGGTGCTGTGGCTCGGTGGTGCATTGTCAATCGGTCCGGGGTCCCTGCGGGGTACTGGCATGGCCTCAAATGGTGCTGCTGGCTGTGAGTCAGGCTGCATGTCATTTGTTGGGAAGGGTGGACTGCCTTTAGGTGCTGCAGTGGATGGGTGGGTTGTGCCTTGTGCATTTCCCCTGTCCTGTCACCTACCGTCCATGGTGCCCACCTTCGTGTGTCCAGTGCTCTGGCCTGACGGCCCCTCTCCTGAACTGTCTTCATTGTGCACTGTGGGGCTTAAGATTGCTGTCAGCATGCCCCACTGTGACCATGTCTGTGTACCTCTGGCATGCCATCTCCATGCTCTTTACCTCACATGCTGTCTATCCCGCTGGGCTCCCTGTCCCTCATGACATCGCTGATGGTGTCATCCGCCAGCTTCTTGATTGGTGGTGGTGGTTCTGGGGGCTCTGCCTTTGGCACCCTGGAACAGCTGTCTATGGCTCAGCTTCCATTTTACCTGGGACCAGAGGTCCCGCCATTTGTACTTGATGGCGGAGAGTGTGGCGGCTTCCGGTTCTGTGGCACTGACCACTGCCTGTATTTCGAGCCAGATCCTCACCTTGATCTCTGCTGGGCTGGTCAGGGATTTTGTGCCATACAGGACATCATAATGATGTTGGATGTCCATCACCAACATGGCCACCTGGGCACCAATAAAGTTGGCAGACTGGGGTTACCTATCCCTCCCCATCTGGGTTGCCCATCTGTCATGGTGGCTGCTGCAGGCTGCAGTGGCACCATGATTGTCCACCACTCATTGCTCACATTCGAGCACACATGCTCCAGTTCCATGTTTCTTCCATGCCTCCCATCTGCCACCCGGGTAGCAAATCCATACCTCTTTATATGGTGAGGTCAAGGTGCGGGGTACTATTTCTGCACATCCTGTGGCTCGCCCCTGCACAAACCTGCTTGCCTGTCTTGTCACCACCACAGCCCTCCTGGCACTTTCCACACCTGATTATGAATGCTGTGCATTATCCAGGGTCTGCATGATGCGTAGCTGCGTGCCCCTACTTACATTATCTTCCTGCGTCATGGCTACACATTTGTGAATAGGCATCATTTTGAGGTAAGTTCATTTCAAGAAAATAACTTTTTATCCATGCAATATATTTAAGAGACAAGATAAGGTTTTATTATGTTGTACTGCAGTTAAAGAACATATTAGTATTTTTTGAAGACTTGTAAATGTGGTATAAAAACATTTTGTGTCCTGTTGCTCCCTATGTGGGGGGTATGCAAACCTGCAACGAACAGTTTTGATTTTATAAATGTACAAGTGCTGAAGAGAACTTGGGTGTGACTACAGCACTACAAGTGGGTCGTGGTCAATAGGTGAACTGCTACAGTCCCCTACAGCATTCCAAGTGGATCACAGCAGTGAGCTGAACCACTACAGTGTTGCTGAGTGGATGAGTTGTGATCCACTTCACTACCTTTACTCACTAAGATCATGTACCATGTTTGGCAACAGCAGGTGTATTAATTCAAGGCAGTGTTTTCAATACATTTAAGACAGAGTTCTCCAGTGTGTGACTCAGTGGTGGTAGGATGGGGGGCTCAGAGCAGGACAGGATAGGGACAGCCACTGTAAAACAAGTCACAGTGTAAAAGAGCACACTGATAAACCCACCACAGATGACCATGCATACACCTGGCACACAGAGGGTGGCAGAACTACATCCCATTACAACTATATACTGTAGCTGCACCATGCTGGAAATAAATAATGTGGCTGATTCTGCAATTATTTAATATATATATACAAAGTAATGACAAACAAACCTTATCTGTTTGAACCTGCAGTTTTTGGAGTATTTTCCTCTTGATCCCTTTCATTTGTTTTCTTTGTAACGTGACCAAGTGGTGTTCATCCTGTCAAGTGACATGCTTGCAGATCTTAACAATAACCAGGTTTTATTGAAGATGTGTAAGTGTGATATTTTATGTAATTTTAGTTAGGTTTATTTGTAACAGAAGGTGGCAACTGTAAAGCAAAGAGATTAAGTGAGTCAGCAGCTTCAGAAGAGCATGCAATTGTGACCAATGTTGCTATAGCAACCATCATTCATGCTTGCATTCTTCTCTGAAGCCACTGACTTGTTTGCTCTCTTTGCTCTACAGTCAGTGGCTTGTTTTGGAAAAAAGGTAGCTAAAATTGCATAAAATGCCACACTTTACAAACTTCTTCAAGAAAACCTTTTAATTTAAAGCTTTGCAAGCATCTCAGTTGCTGGGATGAACACTAGTTGGTCACGTTAGAAAGAAGAAAGTGAAAGTGCTTATACAGAAATCACTGTAAAGTGCAGAATCAACCAGATATATTTTTATATTGTTTTGCCTACAAAATTATTTCATCATCAAAAGATAACTGTTTGATATCACCTTCGCAATGACAATCATGGGAGGATCCACTTAAATGAAACTCTAATCTGTGTCAGATAGAGAGTAGTTTTTGGCCCCCCACTCCCCTCATATTTGTTACCATTTTATAAGATAGACAACATGGTATAGAGCGTGTGGTTGTGCTCTGTTATATTCATGCCTCAGGTGGTAAAATGCACAGCAAGGTGTGCGTATATTAGAGCATGACCTCATGCTCTGTAGTGCATTATACTGTATATTAGCTAATGGACTTCATAGGAGTGTAAAGTCACTCATGATTTGGCTTTGTGTTTGACTACATGTGTGGAATGTGCATTAAGAAACCAATAAGACACGAGAGGGTGTCCACCAATGGTAAATTATAATGTTGTCCAGATCAGTTGTAAGGCATGGTGCACACCTGAGTGACTTCCACCAGCTGTAGAATATAGTAATGTATGGGAGTATTGCACATGCTTCAGTGTGTTACCATAGCTATAACTAAGTGGTAAGTCACAACATGGTGTGCATTAAAGGATTTTATAAGATGTGTAGAAAAATTCTAGTGATTTGAATGGCTGAAAGCAGCTCTGAGCTGTGTAATTATTGACACATATTTACACTCCTGAACTACTTAGACATTCAAGCCCTATAACATAAACATAGGAAAGTATTACTACACTCCAACATTCTGACAGGAGCTGTCACTTCAGACTTGTCACTTCACCAGCAGGCAGTAAAGTGAAACAACATCTACATAGAATGGCAAATGATCACATGACTTATTGTACTAGTGCTGGAGCCCTCGTTGGTGGGGACAACCCTGAGCTACCATTGTGAGGCACACTACACTTGCTGACACCAGCCACTGCACTGCTGGGTGGCTGGTGGTTTTGTAAAGTTCTGAGCTCCCCTCAATGGTGGTGGTGTGTCTTCCTCCAATAGACCAGCACTCTCCAGACACTTGGTCAATGGAGCCACTATTCTCCCCTCCCTGACCTATTCCAGCCTCCACATGGCAGGTCATGCCCAGATGACCTGTCTGCTACCATGATGACCAGCTAGTGGGTCACCATTGTTGCCCTGTGCTGCAACAACTCTGTCCTGCATATTGCAGCACTCCCTTTGGTGCACTGATTCATTGGTGCAGGTGTGTGTTTGCAGCAAACCTGGTCACTTTGATGCTGGGTCACTGATTTTTCCAAATTGGGTGCAGAGTTCCTGGTACACCTCGGTTGCTATAGCCAGAGGTTTGGTGCAACATACAGTGACCAAACTGCAGCTTGTAAAATTGAGTGCAGCGTGCATACACAAAAACTACAGGAATAAAACCCCACAAAAAATCACAATAATCAAAGAAAAAATTAATATGTATGTGACATAAGTGCAGTTCATCTGTTTTCTTTACCAAGCTAAGCATGGCTCTGAAAGGAACTGTTGTAGGTGGCATTAGGGAACTGCTGTTATCTGTACTGACTGTGAAAAACATCACAACACATTTCGGATTCAATGCTGGAGGTCCCCCAGGAAAATGACATTACCAGAGTATGATGGATGCACACTATCTTTTAGGTAAAGCCAATTGTTATAATAATATTTATTTTGGGGGTAGGTATTAGCATGTACACCCAGATTGCTCAGGAAATCAGATATTTGAATGTTAACCTTTCTGTGTGATCTTTCAATTCCAGATGCATACTTCTAACCTCTCCAGATCATTTGTTCTGTAATATTGGCCATCGTTAAGAGTGGATTTTACCATCTGAGGAATATTTGTGTCCTCTCGTCTTGATTACTGTAATGCTCTATACCTAGGGTTACCAGGGGTGGATCTCCATCACCTGCAGCTGGTGCAGAATGATGCAGCCAGGTTATTGACAGGGCTGTCAAGAGCTAGCCATATCATTCCTGGGCTGCGCAAATTGCACTGGCTGCCGGTGCAATGGAGGATCACCTTCAAAGTCACATTGCTGACCTATATGACCCTACATGAACAGGGATCGGGTTACTTGCAAGACCTTCCTCGGGTTTACTCCCCCTCCCACCCACTTCACTCCAACAAGAGATTGCTAGAGGTTCCCAGGGTTCATCTTCAAGTATCAGGTGCTAGAGCTTTTTCTTTTGCAGCCCCGACCCTGTGGAACTCTCTACCTCATCGGATTAGAGAGTGCCTTTCTGCCAAGACCTTCAAGCCCTCATTAAAAATGTATTTATTTAATCTTGCTTTTGGGGACGATATTTAGTTTTACTGTTGCTGCCTTTTTATCTTATATCTTTTAGATCGTATATTTGATTTTATATTAAATTGTGTATAACCCCCTTGTTACCCGGGTTACAAGAATCACAGTAAGACCTAGTGGTAGGCAGGGAAGACAGTTTGTGAAACTCCAGTTAAATGGGTTTCACACTGTCTCACTCTGTTCTCAGTCTCAGCTGAGACTGAGGGATGACATCACCAATAGAACTATAGCAGCTGCATGAGCCACATTGGAATCTGCAGCAAAGGGAGTTAGTTAGAACGTTGGGAGGTTTTGAAGTCAGTCTTTAGTCAGTCTTCAGTGAGTGAGTGTGAAGTTGGGAACTTGCTGAGAAAGCAGCTCAGTGAAGGCTCTAGGAGCCTCAGCCCTGACAGAGGGCTACTTTTAAGTAAATAGGGTGTGTGTCTCCACCTTAAAGAGAGAGACACAAAAGATAACTGAAGTGGTGGAGACCACTGTTTTTGGGTCTCAGTGCCCCCTCCTTCTGGGGGGGGCAGGAAAGGTTTCCCTGCAGATTCCTGGGGCAACCCCCTAGTTCTGCTTGTGAAGGAAAAGCTGCATATGTGTTCCAGAGTTTATTTGGGAGAACAAGAAGATTTGTGGGTCGCTTGTGGGGCACCTGCAACGAGAGGGTGAGTGTCTGCTCTTGCTAAAAGGGTCTATGTTTTTCACCCTGGGACTTGTGTGACAATGTGGGGATTGAACTACTAAATATTGGGAAGCCTAGAGTAATGGGCTAAGCAAAGTAAATATAGGTTCAAGTCCAGAGCTTGTTGGGATGCAAATGATATGTAGAGGAGATGTGACAGACGTCTACCCAGAATCTACATTTGAAAGTTCAGTAAAGGAATTGTTCAGTTTCCAGAGAAATGGCCGGTATGGGCTTTGGGAGCTGGAGGGTGGCCCTCATCTTCAGTGACCAGGTCCACCTCCATGGACTTCTTCTGTGGATTTCTACTTTACCTCAGGCACTTGGCCAGTGATGGGGGAAGTACCCAGATGTGGGATTGTAAGGAAAATTCTCTCTAGGAGTCGAAGGCTCTAGTGTGGTTTGGGGAGCCACAACAGGATAATTGGTTCATTCCTCAAATGGACCATGGATAAAGTGGCCAGCGGGGGAGCCGGGCCAGTGGGGAAAACCCAAGTGTGGACAAGTCAGGCTGTGTACCCAAAGCTGCGTGCAAGTCCGGGCTGTGTGCCTGGTGGATTTAGAGCCTGAGGGTTGGAAATGGTGATAAAATGTTCTGTAGTCTCTAATCTGCATTACCAGGAAATGTAGCCCCGTGGAGGTCCGTCTATGCTTTGTTTGTTCAGCTTGGATGTGAATAAAAGCCACACTGAAGAATCCCATTCCTGGTTCTGGACATTACAGTTATTGCTTCCTGTGTTCGGATTTACTTGGGTGCTCCTGTGCAGAGTAGCCAAACCTAGGTACCCTGTGCCGAGTAACCTCATCCTCCCCGAACCCAGTCCCCACCAGGTACTGCTGTCAGCTTCAACAGCATACCACCTGTCATTTTGGCAAAAAGGCAGGGGTGAGGGGTTACAAAAATGGAGGCACCACTTTGGATTTTGTTCTGGGAAGGAAGGTGCTTGGGCAAAGGGGCTAGTGTCTTGGCTATCTGGCAGTGGGTAGCCCAAAAAGCTGAAGCAATTTCCCTAGTGTGTTGCTGTGTGCTGTGGATCTTGTGCTGCTGTTTAAAAATGCCAACTGTTTACCAAGGAGCAGTAAAGCCAAATAGTGTGCCCTTGTCCTGCATCAAATTGTTTACAGCATTTTGCCTGCTTTTAAAATGAACTGTGGTAAAGAAAAGTGTGGAAGACTAGGGGTAGCAACAGAAAAATTGTGCCCTGGACATTTGAAATGCTTTTAAAATGAACTGTGGTGAAGAAAAGTGTGGAAGACTAGGGGTAGAAACAGGAAAATTGTGCCCTGGATGTTGGAAATGCTTTTTGAAATGTATGAGAGACTTGCAGGTGTAATGGCTATGTTAAATGGCTGAAATGGGCTTCCACCGTGGAGTCCATTGGCAAAGAAAAAATGTTGCATTCTGCAGTTTAAATTTGCCTGCTCGACAATGGCCGTGAGAGAGAAGAGACCTCGTGAGGAAGGAGAGGCTCATTTGCATGGCGTCGTGTGATTGGTCAGGGCTGAGATCTGTCCCACCCCTCAGTCAGCTCTACAGAGACTGCCCCAGCATTCGAGAGGGAGTGTGAGTGCAGTGCGTGTACTGGCTAGTGGAGGAGGTCATCAGAGTGTTAAAATCACTGTAAACTTTGTAAAAATTGACTTTCTAGTTTAACATCAGACTCAACCCGCTAATCGATAGTTGAAATTGCAAGTTTGGTGGTCGAAAAGACGATCGGTAGGACTGCCTGCCCGTTTCTGTTCTGAGGCCTCCAAGAACTGGCTGCAGGCCATTTTTCCCTGTCGCAGCAAACTGCTACTGATAACAGTAAGTAACAACCTAAAAACTGCTCAAACAGTGATTTTCTGCCCTATGCCATATAAATGTGTGTGCAGCAGTGTAGTCGCTTTGCAAGTAACGACTGTGTCCAGGCCTGCCAGCAAGTGCAAGCTTGTTAAGCCATTGACTGTGTGCATAGTAATGAATTCAGCCTCAGTTTAAAGTTTGAAGCCAGAGAGAGACTGTGGGTTGTAGCCAAAGTGCAGCACTAGTTATACAGCCAATCCTGTACTAAAAACCTGAAGCTTTAGGGGACTGTGAAAAAAAAAATTGTTTCCAGCATGTAAAAAGTCCATGGAAAATCCTGTAAATGTGTTTAAAGCAAGAAAAGAGCAAGTTGTGCAGTATGAGCAAAAGTTATCAGTAGTTTGTGTAAATCGGGTGCGCAGTGGCTTGACCCAGATTCTGAATGTTGATGCACAGGAGTGCTGCCACCGCCATTACAGGATGGGGTAGTAAAGTAAACACAGCAGTAGAGGAGCCATTTTAAAACTAAAGAGTGTGTTCAGTAAAGTGGGACTTTCAGTTACAGTGAACTTTTGTTTGTTTTTCTGCAGTTATGGCCTCAGGACCAGCACGTTACCCGGATCATGCCCGGGTTGCAGTAACAGCAGCAGTAAATAGACTGAGGGACATTGAAAAGTGGTGCTATGGAGGACAACTGCCTCCTCATGTGACAATTCCTGGTTTTCCAGTGCATGTATGTCAAATATGCTTGAAAGCTGGAAGGCAGCGTCTTCATGATTCCTCACTGTGCTTGATGCCTAGAAGAATATGGCTTGTATAAAGTGCCTCCAATCCGGTTGGCTCCCACATGGACAAAAGTTCAGGAATCTGCAGTTGGCAGCACACAGCACCAGGCAGAGCCTGTGGAGGAAGGCCCCTCGGGGGAGTATGGCACAAAGCTAGAGGGTGCAGAGTTAGAGACAGAACCCGAAGTTGAAGTTTCAGATGCTGGATCCCAGAAAGAAAGTTCAGATAAAGCATCAATAGACCCCTGGGAAGGGGCCTAGCCCAAGAGTCTTAGGTGAAGATGAGATGCGGGAGGCCTTTGAGTGGGAGATGTCGACCTCTGCACCTAGTGATGAGTGGATAGTCTCAGGAGTGAGAACGACTGCTCACTTGTGGGCTCAGATCCTCAGTGAAGAGGAAGATGAGGGGGAACCTATGTGGCCTTGTGAAAAAGGAACGGGTACACAGCCTGAAGATCTTGCCTAGGAGGAATGAATGAAAGAGTGTGATGTACACTGCCCTGACTTCAAGAGAGGAAGAAGTCAGGATCCATTTCTAATTTCTTTAAGGATGCGTAGCTGGCAGAACCAGGACTGGCCACCCCCAAGCCAGGCCAGCAGTCTCAGATTGACCAAAGCAAGTAAAGAGGAGAGACTGGTTTGTAGAAAGGCAAATGAGATCTATGGTATGACCTTTCCTACCTTTCCTCGGAAAGTCTGGGAGGAGATTGAGAACTGCAGGAAATCCTGGATCTGGGATGAAGCAATGAAAAGTGTGCATCCTGGGGCCAACAAGCATGTAAAGAATAGACTGTTCCATGAAAATTATACCCAGTGGAAGAGAGGAAGGACACTGTTTATAGACAGAGTGAGAATAGTGGACGGAGAGGGACGTGAAATCTCCCACTGTGTGAATTATGTGCACCCAGAATGGGTAATAATTCAAGCCCCTGACCCCCGGTAATATTGGTCCCAGTGCAAGGACCACCCAGCAAATGTGCCCATGCCTACAAAATGGAAAGCCCAGCAGTGGTAGTCAATACTGCCACACCAGTCTGTGAAGTGCCTTACTGATTCACCAATATGGACATCCAGGACTCAGGTGCCCCACATTCATCTGTCTACAGTATACTGGCCTTTCCAGAAACCATCGACTGGCCCACCAGATGACTTCAGATCCAGACAGGACACCATCCCAGCTGTATCCTGTTCATTGCCTGGTAATCGGATGACGCCGGACCAGCTGTTTTCTTTTGTTCCTGTTCTAAGGTTCCATCTCCAGAGATGACATCACCCCAGCTGTTCCCAGATGTGCCCTCCTGTGGTTCCCAGAAGATGTCCACCCAGCTGTATCGGAAGAAATGGCTGCCAGGAAGAGTCTTCATCAGAGGTGCAGGTCGGTCCCAAAATTTCCATTCTACAAGTGGCTGGTAAGTCTGAACTTTTCTATCTTTATGACATTGCAGTACACACCCTACACTAGCAGACTTCAAAATGTGTGAACTGTCCTCAAAGACTCTCCCCTTTGGGACTTTGGCCTGTTAAAACTGTGCTTCACTGGGCTCCGGCCCAGGAGAGACTCTTTATTGGACTAGTCTTCGGGCATTGTGGTCACTAGTTGGGACTTTTAGGGCACTCCATCCCCCAAATGTGTATTGTAAACAATGTTGTTGTTTTCTAATGTAAATACTGTTTTTCTACCTTTTTCTAAAAAAAATATTTTTGGGGTTCTTTAGTGTTTTGATGGTAGGGGTCTAGGTAGACTGTGAATGCAGATTAGGAGTGTGTGTTGTCTTTCTTTTTCTTACAGGTGTTCCTGGGAAGACAGAAGAGAAGACAAGAAGAGGAGGAGGGGATCATCGGAGTTCCTCGTCAGTGCTTTAGTGTGTAGAAATTTAAAGTACTGTGGTGTTATTGTTGTTATTACTGTATTAATCCTTTCCTTCCACAGGTGTGGTTGTGGGGGTAGGGAGGAGGCAGTAACATGGTATAAAATGGTATTTTAATGGTGTGTGGTTGTAGGTTGCTCAAGGTCAGGAAGGTCCCCGGGTTGTTTTTATTTTGGGGGTATTAGGTTAGAAGCAGACAGGTTTTCCCTAGAGGGTTGGGGGGATAGACAGGCTGTGGTCCTGAATGGCCATTGGGACCACAGTGCTTATCTATCAGGGCTATGCTCTGGATAGTTCTAACAGAACCACTAGGCATCCATAGTAAGTGGATAGAGTAGAGGCTGATATGTCAGCTAAAGGCCTCTAGGCCCTTAGTGTTGCCTGCCTGCGCTTGCACATGGTAGGAGGGGGCCTGATCACCCCACTCCGCAAGCAGCACATAGGGTGGGATGGCCTGTCGATCAATAATGACTGTGGACAGTCATTTTCCTGGTCAAGGGTGAGTGTAACCCCCTTGTTACCCAGGGTTACTAGAATCCCAGTAAGACCTAGTGGTAGGCAGGGAAGACAGTTTGTGAAACTCCAGTTAAATGGGTTTCACACTGTCTCACTCTGTTCTCAGTCTCAGCTGAGAGTGAGGGATGACATCACCAATAGAACTTTCACAGCTGCATGAGCCACATTGAAATCTGCAGCAAAGGGAGTTAGAACGTTGGGAGGTTTTGAAGTCAGTCTTTAGTCAGTCTTCAGTGAGTGAGTGTGAAGTTGGGAACTTGCTGAGAAAGCAGCTCAGTGAAGGCTCTAGGAGCCTCAGCCCTGATAGAGGGCTACTTTTAAGTAAATAGGATGTGTGTCTCCACCTTAAAGAGAGACACAAAAGATAACTGAAGTGGTGGAGACCGCTGTTTTCGGGTCTCAGTGCCCCCTCCATCTGCGGGAGCAGGAAAGGTTTCCCTGCAGACTCCTGGGGCAACCCCCTAGTTCTGCTTGTGAAGGAAAAGCTGCATATGTGTTTCAGTGTTTATTTGGGAGAACAAGAAGATTTGTGAGTCACTTGTGGGGCACCTGGAACGTGAGGGTGAGTGTCTGCTCTTGCTAAAAGGGCCTATGTTTTTCACCCTGGGACTTGTGTGACAATGTGGGGGATTGAGCTACTTAATATTGGGAAGCCTAGAGTAATGGGCTAAGCAAAGTAAAAGTAGGTTCAAGTCCAGAGCTTGTTGGGATGCAAATGATATGTAGAGGAGATGTGACAGACGTCTACCCAGAATCTACATTTGAAAGTTCAGTAAAGGAGTTATTCAGTTTCCAGAGAAATGGCTGGGTATGGGCTGTGGGAGCTGGAGGTGGATGGCCCCTCATCTTTTGTGACCAGGTCAACCTCTACGGATTTCTTCTGTGGATTTCTACTTTACCTCAGGCACTTGGCCAGTGATGGGGGAAGTACCCAGATGTGGGATTGTAAGGAAAATTCTCTGTAGGAGTTGGAGGCTCTAGTGTGGTTTGGGGAGCCACAACAGGATAATTGGTTCATTCCTCAAATGGACCGCAGATCAAGTGGCCAGTGGGGGAGCTGGGCCAGTGGGGAAAACCCAAGTGTTTGCAAGTTGGGCTGTGTACCCAAAGCTGCGGGCTGTGTGCCTGGTGGGTTTAGAGCCTGAGGGCTGGAAATGGTGATAAAGTGTTCTGTAGTCTCTAATCTGCATTACCAGGAAATGTAGCCCCATGGGGGTCCGGCTATGCTTTGTTTGTTCAGCTTGGCTGTGAATTAAAGCCACACTGAAGAATCCCATTCCTGGTTCTGGACATTACAGTTATTGCTTCCTGTGTTCGGATTTACTTGGGTGCCCCGTGCAGAGTAGCCAAACCTAGGTCCCCTGTGCCGAGTAACCTCATCCTCCCCAAACCCAGTCCCCACAAGGTACTGCTGTCAGCTTCAACAGCGTGCCACCTGTCGTTTTGGCAAAAAGGCAGGGGTGAGGGGTTACATGTGTATGTTTGATTTGATATTGTATTGTGTATATGCTTTGGTTTTTGGAAGTGCATTAAAAATAACATTTGATTTGATTTGATTTGATATTCCCCGGATCCAACACCTTCTACCACCTGAGGACCTGACCTCACTAGTACATGCTTTTGTCACATCTAGACTGTACTACTGCAATTCCCTCTACCCGGGGCTTTCTAGGATAACCTCCATTGGCTACAGCTGGTGCAGAACGTGGCAGCTTGACTATTGTCGGGCATATGAAGATTTAATCATACAATGCCCATCCTCTGTGAACTGCACTGGCTGCCAGTCAGATGGAGAATTATCTTCAAGGTCAGATTACTGACCTGTAAGGCACAACACAGTTGGGACCAGTCTACCTGCAAGATCTCATTGTGCCCTACCACCCATCCTGGACTCTGTTCCTCCAAGGGTTGCCTCCTTAGTGTTCCTAGGGTGATATTGCAGAACTCTGGCAATCAAGCCTTTTCAGTGGCCATGCCCACCCTTTGGAACTCTCTTCTTCAACAACTATGGGAGGCACCCTCAGTGGAATCCTTTAAAAAGGGATTACAAACTTTGTTTTTTTACCAGGCATTCAGTGGTTTTTAATTATGTTGTATGATAATTGTATTTTTTTATTCATTGCTGTTTTGTTTTGTCTTGAATTACTGTTGTTTTTTAATGTTTTACTGTGTTTTTAAATTATATTGTAAAATGCTCTGAGTCTCCAGAGAGGTGTGCTATATAAAAAATAGCTAGTATCTATGTATCTATGCATCTATCTATCTATCTATCTATCTATCTATCTATCTATCTATCTATCTATCTACCCATATCTGAATACAGAATCTTACAGATAGGCAACATTCCATGCAGTACAGTCAAATCAGATTTAACTGTCTCTGTTAAATCGATACCCCTTTTGTAGCCCAAATCATTACTTCCAAGATAGATAATTAGTATGTCTGGGTCAGGATAACTGTCTAAAAGTCTGTACATTGTTGGCATGAGCTATTCCCACCTTATGCCACCCTTTCCAAACCAGTGGATGTGACAATTGTCCAGTTGCCAATCATTCCCAAAATGACTTCTCCTGGCAAACTGTCAAGCCTTTCTCACAATTATACTACTCACAATCCAAATTGCTGTTGTGAAGCCTTCTGCCATGCTTAGTCTCTTTCAAGATTGTGCAAATGACAGCAATCTTAAATAAGTGTCTGTCTCTCTCAGCAGTCTCTGCCAACTGATAGTTTCAGTTTACCAGTTTTGTCTCTTAACAGGCACCGTCTCTGTCACTTTTGGGTCACTGTTGATAGCTCACTCACCTACTCGTAACATATTGATAACGTAGCTTGAGCAGTCAACATCAGGATTGGCCTACTCTACAGGCACAAGCATAGTGTCACTCCCAAGGCACTGAGAATTGCAATTTTCAGCTCTATCATAGCCATCATTGATTATGGGCTGGTTGTTTATGGCTCTGCCTTTTCTACATCCCTTCACAGGATCACTTTTGCACTTAACAAAGCATACAGACTCCTTACTGGGGCTGCCCACCTCACACACACACGTGACCTATATGCTCAGACTGAGTGGCTTCAATTATTCATCTGAATCCAATATTAAACCTGTTTACTTGCCAAGAAGGTGCACCTTGGTTTGTTACCCCCGGGGTCCAACACCTCCTTAGTCCTCGTCCACTATCCAACATACTCACAGCTTGGCAAATCAGGTCTTTACTGTTCCCAGATGCTGCACCACCTTAGGTCAGAGGTCTTTTTCTTACAGAGCCCCCCGTCTGTTTCAACTCCCTGGGTAGGGACATATCTGCTGAGTCAAAACTCGGCCCTTTCAAAAACAAACTCTGACAACATCTATTAGCAAACAGTATATGTGACTGCTGCCTTACTAGCCTTCTGCTTATTTTATCATTGTACTTATACCTTTCAGCACTTTTAACTCTTGGCACTTCATTTCAATCCTACCCTCATGTCTTTTCCCCCTCCACCACTCACCCCTGCTTCTTCTCTGCTCATGCATCTTCATATTCTTCCCTTGCTCCTCCTCACCTTCTCTCTTCCACCCTCATCCCATTCTCTTATCTCATGCCACCTCTTTTGCAACTTCTTCCCTTCCTTCTCCCTATGTTTCTCTTTCTCTTACCTCTCTCCCACCCATATCACTGTCTCTCTCTTTTTGGTTTTTGACAAGGCCTGTTAGGCTGCCCCCTCTTCTGACTAAACACCACCTCTTCACTTTATACTATTTATTTGTCTTCCTCCCCTCACTTCACCAGCACTTCCCTTCTCTCTACATTCACCACATTTCCTCCTTCCACCTTCCTATCCTCTCATCTCACTATTTACCTCCTTTGCAACTCCTCTCCTTCCCTCTCCACCTCCTGTGCAACTCATCTCCTTCTCCCTCTTGCTTCTCCCATCTTACAACCCACTACTTTCTCTCACACTCCTTTAACATACAGAAGACTAAGAGGTGATCTATGTTATGTTTACTAGGCATTCCACAATAAAACATTTGGGAATATCAGGTTTAAACAGAAAAATAGGTGACAGATCCACCAGGTCTCACAGTTTACAACTAAAGGTGATTTCTATAAAACTACTAGAAGGGTCAAGTCGTTCAGTCAGAGAGTGGTAGCATGGAATACATTACCTGAATCTGTTTTCACAAGTGGAAATATGGCTCATTTAAAATTCTTTAGATATCCACATAGGCCAAAATAAAACTGTTTTACCACTGATAAGCTGTGAGTTAAAATATGGCTTTCAAGCAAAATGATTTTTTTCCATACATATGAGCCTATGAACCTATGAACAAATGGCATGCAGTCAATACTGCATGGTGAAAACACCACAATACAAAGCCAGATGGTGTACAACATGGTGAGGTGCCTTAACCGTGCAACCTCAAATTTCACTGGAGTGGTGATCAAAGGTTGTGTGGTGTTAGTATAATAAATTTGCACTTCCCTTGAAGTGCACAGAAGTGGTGATCCTTGGCAGCATGGTGTTAAAATACTGAATGTGCACTGGTGAGAATAGTGCGGTGTATTTCCCTAGCAGTTTGTGAAATGCATATTTTTGTCTTGCAGCGTTTACACTGTACTGTTTGTTACCGCAGTGAGTTTACTTTCATTCAGTTGATACAGAAACTAAATAATCCCCAAATCCTGCCTAATGTCTTGTATCAATTACCCAGAATTAAATTATAAAATGCAAAACAGTTCCTAGGTATTGCACCTAAACGTGGCACAAAGGTAGGCTAATAAATATAAATTATCTGGCATGAATAATTAAGTGCAAGAAAAATTATTAATTCTATATGCTTAATAAAAATTCAATTTAAATAGTGTTTAAATAATTTGGCAGGTTCCTTGTTAAAGTGCTTAAGTAAATTTAAACAAAGTGAGATGCCTGGGAATGTGCAAAATACCACAACTGTTCTTACATAATTACTACTTAGCTATAAATAAATAAATAAGTTATTTCAACTGTAATTTAGCTAATATATCCTTGATGTCACATGAAACACATACAGTGATAAGCAATGAACAATAAATAAAATGTGCTAGTAAGCAGTAGTAAATAGTAACAAATAGTCTTTAATTTAAAAGCACTTTATTTCCCATACCCCACTGTTTAAATTACTTCAAATTCATTATCCACTATATAGTTATATTTCCTGCTATTCCCTCCACAGACCGTTGCTTTGGTTTTCCCTTAATTGATCTGTAAATCAGCCTGTGCACATGCTTTATGGAATTTTTGTAATAATCTTTTTATCCCCAAATAACTAGTTGACAAAAGGCCACATCATCTGCATAGGATAAACATGGACAATAGTAATTTCCTGTTTGTGGCGTATGGAAATTCTTATCATACATTTTAATTAGAATGTCATAAAAAATAAGTTGAACAAAACTGGAGAAAGTGAACATCCTTGCTTAACCCCCTATTTGTAATACAGTTATTGCTTTTCCTCCATAGGAGTTAAATCTAACTGAGTTGTATTATGTAAGCAATAATACCTGACAGGCTGGGCAGTATTGGGAAATACCAGACCTCCCAGAGGATACAGGTGTAATGAGGCCCGACCTTCCTTCTCCTCTTTCCTTCCCCCTCCTTTTCTCGCCTCCTTTCCCATCCTCCTTTCTTCCCTTCTCCTCCCCTTCCTCCCTTCTCCCTCCCTTTCCTTTGCCCCTCCACCCTGCCTCTTCTTCCCTTTGTTTCCCTCATTTTATAGTTATACCACAAAACCAGTTAGAGTACCATTGGGGCATTACATTTTGCTTCAAATGAATTTGATAGCTATAATAAGGTTATCAAAATGTATAAATTTATAAACCTTTTGATATTTAAATATATTTGAATTGAGGGGTTTAACATAAAAGGTTTACAATAATAGAAAATAATTATCCACCGCATTAATAATTGCATTTTTATAAAAATGTTTTTATAAACTGTATCAATGTCACCTAAACTAAAACCATTATAAGAAATGTGACTAATCATTTTGATACTATTGTATTAACTTTAGGTGTATTTATTAGAAACACTATGGTAACAACACTTGGAGGTTTTGAATATATATACATGAACATTAATATAGGACAATATGGTAGAGCACTGATTTACTAGCACTTTGTTGGTCAATTTGAATTTAGTCACTTATTGATGTGATTATAAATATATATATATATATATATATATATATATATATATATATGTAACCCTGACTCTCAAGAGGTGTATGCCCTTGAAGCACTTGGGTCATGCATTTTTGAATAAAATGTATCTGTGTTTTTCTAAATCTTTGTGCATCGCTTATTCAAATGTTTTTAGAGGCCCTTATAGCCCCTGAAAGGTTCAGTATTTCCAAATACTACCCAACCTGGAAGGTATCATCATGTTTAGAAAATGGGTCATTTATTGACATGTAAATAAATATTACAAATAAAAAAAACTTTACATAAGTAAAAATAAAGAAGAAAAAAATGAATGACTTATTTGTAAAGTAGTCCTTCTACTGGTGCAATTTGCCAGTTTGCCAGAAGAGGGCGCTGCCATTTTAAGAGTGTATTTTTTTTTAGTTTGTGGTTTCTCTTTGTCTGGTGTTCCTCACCCCCTCCATGGTGCGCTGTGCTTGTAATAAAATAAAGTTTTATGTCCTCCTAAAATTCATGTTGGGTACATTTTATTTTGTTCCTGATGAACTCTGGTCATGGGTTGTTGACAGGTGGGCAGTGGAACTAGCAGGTCACCGAGGTGGAGGGAACAGAGCCAGCTGAGATAAAAAGTAATGCTAGTTCAAAAAGAGGTACATTTCTGTCCTTTTCTCGTGTCGCAATTTGCTTGTGTGAGCTGGATGCTGAGTGGGTACAGTGTTTATAGGGTTGGCAGTAGCGCCAGTAGTTACTCATGTAAAGTTTTTTTATTTGTAATATTTTTTTACATGTCAACAAATGACCCATTTTCTAAGCATGATAATACTCAACAACTGACAAGTGTTTTGTATTAAGGTATCGTAAAGTCTTGATTAATCTACAGTAACCCAGGTATGATATTAAGTTAGAAAATGGGTATGCTGATTCTCATATCCTGCTTGGCCAGTGTACTTGCTTTAGTGGATGGGTATTTTTCAATACAGCCCACTAAAGACAAGTACCAATTCGGGGTGCCCCATTATTTACAGTATCATTAGGCACCCTGAATTGTCAAACTGGCAAGCCGCCATGTTATTCTCTAGCTTAGCAAGAGAAAAAATTATTTGCTGATTAACTTTTCCCCACCCTACAGACACATGTGCAAACCCTGCCACAAAGTCTCCTGCCATTGATTCCTGTAAAAAACATAACCTGATTCTGAATAGCCACCCTAGCTTCTACTGCAAAAACAAACGCTCCATTCTAGGAATCCACCAACCTGCAAAACACTTGCCAATTGTTCATTGGCCTGGCATGAATCCAGCTTATACTTCATCTATAATATCATTATCAAGTACCCATTTCAGCAACCTATTATTAATAATTTAGTGCAATTTTCTGGTACACAGTCAATCAAACTGATTGGCCTGTAACAACTGGGGTCCCTCATATCTCCTTTTTTAAAAAAAATGTGTACAATAATGTTCACTTTCCAAGGCTCAAGAATTTTAGAAATTTCATTTATACTATTAAACACTTTATTCAAACATGGAATCCTAAACTCTGTCATTTTCCCTATTATATCTATTGGAACTTCATCTGGTCCTGGTGCTTTAGGTTTTGCAAATGATATGATAGCCCTATAAATTTCTTCCCTCATTATTTCCTTTTCCAATTTGATCCAGTTATCCATTACTATCTGGTCAATATCTTGATTTGCCTCTGTATCACAAAATATTTCTTTAAAATATTCTACCCATTTTGCTGGTTCAACAAATGCTTCAAGCTATTTTGAGTGGTTCCCCATACACTTTGCCACTAATTTCCAAGATGTCTTACTATCTTTTCCCTCACTACTTTTTCTTTTTTTTTCTAGAGGTCTTTCCTATAATTTCCTCTATTTTCAATTATTATTTTGTTATATTCTTTCCTTAATCTGTTCCGCTGTCTTTTGTTATCTTTACTTGATCTTTCTTTACTTTTCTCAGTTGAGAATATAATTTCCTTTAGATAACCTAAACTCCTTGTTGAACTAAACAGCACCTTTCTTTGCATGGACCTCAATATGTTTAGAAAGAAATTCAGAGGTCAATACCAGAATTTTCTCAAATGCTTTTATACATTTTAAGCTCTCTCTATATTGTTTACATCTCTTAATATTTCTACTATTCATCGATCAGTTGTTTCCTCCATCAATTCTCTACTTTCTTTTCTATTCTATTTTATGCAGTTCCTATTTCTAATAATAACTGAAAGCTACCGCTCCCACCAGTACCTTAGGGTGTTCCCATTTTATTTTTAGTATACAGTAATAGTCTGTGGGCTTTCTACCCTATTTTCTATTACCAAGACTAGACATTCTAGAATCAAGTTAATATATATCCATGCTAAATTTATAACCAATTGCAGCTTTCTGCTGTTTTTAACAGGGGAGAACTTTGTTTTCACAGCAAGTAACAGCAGTCTAGAACTACAGTTTTTTTTTACTGATAAATCTCTTCTATCTCAGCAGGAGTCAGTGCCTGCTTGGATTAAGCAAACAGATACTTTATTAGAAAAAGAGGGTCTCATTTAAGTAAAAAGAAAATAAAGTCACTGTGTGTTTCTCTGAGGAAGGGGGCTGTATCAGCTTAATTTACTGAGTCAGGAGCAGAGGCTAAGGCTAATTGGGGTGTGTCTTAGGAGCTTAGGAGTACAAAAACACATGTCTCTAATTACAGCTCCTGCTGTTTTTGACAGAGGAGAACTTTGTTTTCACAGCAAGTAACAGCAGTCTAGAACTACAGTTTTTTTTAATTGCCCTCCTTCCCACCCCTCCACCCTCCACCCTAAGCCAGTTCCACTTTACAGCCACTGGATTTGACTGACAACAGGAACTTCCTGTTTGGCAGTAGGAAGGAAAGATCACTGCAATACATTAGTTTCATCAACCTTGAAGGAACCTAAAAATAACTCTTTCTCCTCCTGGCTGCTGGAGGTCTGAATCTAAGCACAGAAGAAGGAGACTACTATAGACTACAGGAAGTTCCTGTCCCAGAACAGAAAGGGTAAGAGTTGTAGGGCATATAGGCAATAGGAAAGTAAGTGTAAAAATACATAAAGGGAGGAGACAGTAAGCATACAAAGCAACAGGAGAGAAGACACAAAATAAGTCAAGATGGGAGTGGTGCAGTGCAATGGCTGTGGGGCAGCAGTGTTCTGGGAGACATTCTGGAGGCTGCGATGCTGCCCTGTTTGCAGGCACCTCTCTGGTCTGAGGGAGGAGGTTTTCCATCTCCAGGCTGGCTTGGCTAGGATTTATGAAACCTCTTCCCTCACCCAGGGACCATCAGTGCCTCCAGCGTTACCTCAGAGGTTGCCAAGAAAGAGAAGCAGTTGGACCAAGGTGGGCTCAGGAGGGAGAGGGTGGTGGAACAGAGGTGCATCCCTCCAGTTGTACCTCTCCACAGTTCATATGCTGTTCTGGTGAAGAGTGGTTCCTCTATGGAGGCACCAGCAGTGGAGACCAAGGAGGATACTGGGAACCTCCACAAAGGAGACCCACAGGAGGGTGGCACAAGACCCCACAGGGGAAGGAAACAACTCCTGGTGTGGGACTCAAGTCATTAGGGGGTAGAAGTGGAGGAGGAAGGGGATAGGGAGGTAAGATGCCTGCTTGGTGACACGGCTCAGAGGGACAGGAAGCAAATCCTCAGGATCGCGGGAGCAGCTGCACGAGGGAGGTAACTGGATGTCATTGTTCACCTAGGGACAAATTACCTGGCTGTGAATGGGATCAGAGTGGTGCAAGAGGGGTTTGTAGGGTAGGGGAGAGGCCTTAGACAAGTAGCATGTACAGTAACCTTCTCAGAGGTGCTGTCTGGGATGATGCTAGGGTATTCTGCACCATGGTATTCAATGAATGGTTGAAAATCTGGTGTAGAGCTCAGGGTTTTGGCTTCATTGGGGACTGGTGAGCCACCTGGAGGGATGCAGGCCTCTATAGGCCTGATGGTTAGCATCTGTCCAGGTGGGGAACCAGGATCCTAGGTGATAGGTTTAAATACTTCATTGGCAAGCATTTAAGCTAGCCAAGGGGGAGGCACTGAAAAGGAACAGGGAAATCTCAGCCTCCCACCACAAAACACAGTAGTTAGAGAGGTAAACACCAAGGTAGAGAAGTCAGTAGGAAGCAGGACAGGGGTAAATGCAGAAAAAGGCAGTAAGGACAGGGATGGGGCTAAAAGGGGTAAAGCCATAAAAAAATGGAAGGTGATGAGTACCAATGCCCGCAGTCTGTGTAACAAGCTCCCTGAACTAGTGGCCTTGATGGAAGAGGGATACCTGGATATTGTGGCAGTCACTGAAACATGGTACAGAGAACCATGACAGGGATGTCAACATACCAGGATGCACAATCTACAGGAGGGACAGGGTGGGTGAAAGTGGAGGAAGAGTAGCTCTCTATATAAGAGAAGGGATTAAAGCAACAGAACTAAAGAGTAAACAGGAAGTTGATGAGTCACTATGGGTCACTCTGGAGACAGGAAATGGCACCACGATCCACATAGGGGTTGTGTGCAGACCCCCATCTCAGGGGGAGGAAATGGACAAGGAAATGATAGAAGGTATCCTTAAAATGACAGAAAAAGGGGAGATATTGTTGATGGGGGACCTGAATATGCCAGATGTTAACTGGAGTACCTTTGCTGCAGACACATCCAAGAGCAGGGTCATTCTTGTTGCCCTACAGGGGGCATGCCTGAGACAGCAAGTGTTGGAACCCACTTGGGAGGGAGGGAGCAATCTTAGACTTGGTACTCTCAAATGGGGAAGGAGAAAGGATCTCAGATTTAGAAGTGGGTAGCCATCTGGGAACAAGTGACCACCAAACAGTGTGGTTCACAATAAACACAGCCATAGTGTCAAGCCATAAAAACAAGAGTAATGGACTTTAGGAAGGCTGATTTTGGGAAATGAGAGTGTGCCTCAGAAAAGCACTAGCAAATGGACAAGAAGGAAGGGTGGAGGAACAATGGGGAATAATCAAAACAGCCATCACAGCGGCAACAAGCCTTTATGTGAAGCAAATCAACAAAACAAAATGAAGGTAAAAAAACACTATGGTTCTCAAAAGAGATGGAAATGAAGGTTAAGGAGAAAAGGATAGCATTCAGGAAATATAAGAAAACACAGAAGGAGCAGGGCAGAGAGCTTTATCAGTTAAAGCAGAAGGAGGCAGGGAAGGCAGTCAGAATAGCAAAGGCACAAACTGAGGAGAAGATAGCCAACTCTGTTAAGAAGGGGTATAAAACCTTTTATAGGTATATTAGGGAGTGAAGAAAGATGAAGGGAGGGATATAGAGACTTAATAGAGGGGAGGGACTGTGGACAGAGGGTGACAGTGAAAAAGCAGGGATACTGAATGAATATTTCTGCTCAATATTCACAACAGAAGAGGAGAGGGAGGTATCTAAACCAAACAAGAGAGAAACTCTGAATAGGTGGGTTGATACCAGTCCATTCACTAAAGAAAGGCTTTTGGAAGAACTCTTGAAACTGAGGGTGAACAAAGCAATGAGGCCTGATGGGATTCACCCAAGAATTCTAAAAGAACTAAGGGTAGAACACCACTGACTACTCTCTTTAACAAATCATGGAAGGATGGGGTGGTACCTGAGGACTGAAGGGCAAATGTGATTCCATTTCTCACAAAGTGGGAGCAGGGCAGAGGCAGAAAACTACAGACCAGTTAGTTTGACCTTAGTGGTAGGGAAAATGATGGACTCACTTCTGAAGGAAAGAATTGTTGAGTACCTAGAGACCAGTGTGGCACAGGACCCAAGACAACATGGTTTCACAGGAAGAAGGTCATGCCAGATGAACCTATTATATTTCTTTGACTGGGTGACCAAAGTAGTAGACCAGGGAGGGGATGTGTATATGGCCTACCTAGAATTTAGCAAGGCATTTGACACAGTCTCACACAAAAGATTAATATACAAGTTAGCCAGCCTTGGAGTGGGTCCCAAAGTGGTAGCCTGGATAAAAAACTGGCTGGACAACAGGACACAAAGGGTAATAGTAAACGGAGTCCACAGTGAAGAAAGGAGGGTAACTAGTGGGGTACCACAGGGTTCGGTACTGGGACCGGTCCTCTTTAATGTCTTTATAAGTGACATTGGAGAGCACCTGGAAGGAAAAGCATGTCTCTTTGCAGACAACACAAAGATCTGCAACAGGGTTGATACACAAGGTAGGGTGGAAAGGATGAAAAGGGACTTGGCGAGGTTAGAGGAATGGTCAAATATTTGGCAGCTCAGATTCAATGGCAAAGAAGTGCTAGGTAATGCATCTGGGAAACAAAAACCCAGGGGAAGAGTACACAATGGGAGGGTGAGTTAATAACAATAACCAAAATCGAAAGAGACCTAGGACTAATTATAAAGGTGGGCAAGCAATGTGAGAAGGCAGTAAGGAGGGTTGGGGGGATACTGGGATGCATAGGGAGAGGCATCAACAGTAGAAAACAGGAAGTTGTTATCCCTCTGTACAGACAGTTGGTGAGACCACATCTGGAGTACTGTGTGCCATTCTGGAGACCCCATCTCTGCAAAGACATAGACAGAGTCGAGGCTGTTCAGATGAGGGCAACCAAAATGGTGCAGGGTCTGCACCAAAAGACATACGAGGAGAGATTAAAGCAGCTTAATATGTATAACCTTGAGGAAAGGAGGGAGATGGGGGACATGATAGATACTTTCAAGTATCTCAAGGAATTAACAAAATACAAAGGGTAGCATCTTTCAGAAGAAGAGATGTGCAAGAACAAGGGGGCACAATTTGAAGATAGAGGGGGGACAGCTCAGAGGTAATGTCAGAAAGTATTTTTTCACAGAGAGGGCTGTGAATACATGGAATGGCCTCCCTGAGGAGGTTGTGGAGTCTAGAACAGTGGAAGAATTCAAGAATGCATGGGACAGGCATAAGGCAATTCTAGTGGGGGGTAGGAGGAAGTAAACTGTTGATTAGCTAGAATCTGCAGCTTATCCATCAAATAGGGAAATGGGCAGACTAGGTGGGCCAAGCAGTCCTTATCTGCCGTCAAATTCTATGTTCTATGTTCTGACAGATGACCCACTTGTGGAGGTATAAGTATAGCTACCAGTACTATCAGAGGTTACTGTAACATTTAATAGAATATTTATTTATTTTATTTATTGAAATTTTGGATAACACCTTTGAGAACAAGCTCATTTCATAAGTTCCACATCAGACGAACAATACATATCGGGAAAGTACGAGACGGAGAAGAAACAAAACAAGGAATTATACAAGACGTTACAAGAGTGTATAACTAGAGAAGTTCTAATACATGTGACATTGTACAATGTATGCTATAGCATATCTGATTAAAACATGGAATTCAAAGGGTCATATTAGAGGGGCGGGTTTTATGAAAGGACTCTTTACAGGAAATGAGAACAGACTTAACCTAATATCTAATAATCAACAAGGTAAGGGATGACATCAGCCCAGGGCCTCATCAGAGGTGAGGAGATATGGACAAAGCATTTTAAAGTGAGCAAGGAGATCAGGAGATATAACAGGGTAGTGGGAAAAGATATATGGTTTTTATTCATCAGCTCTTCATACACTTTTTTCCCTTCTCGTTGGTAACTTTATCCACTGTATTCCATTTTTGAGTAATGTTTGATTTCTAAAACATTAACCAAGACACTTATTTCTTCTTCCATTTCTAAGAACTGATCCATTCTGTATTAAAATCTTCAACCACCATTTTGCCTGCCTATGGATTATTATCCAGCAAATTCTCTATTGTTGATTCATAAGTGTGTAGAGTTTTCATAATCCATAATCTCATCTATTTTAGTGGTTGGGCGGATATAGCTATTTAAAATGGCTAAAACTTCCTTACTACCTACTACTTTTGTACCCAGAATGTTATCACTAGTTATGTGTGGTTCATAGCTCAGTGCTTATGTTACATACTGTAGCTGGATAATGTAGATGGTTGTTGGATACTGAGGCCAGTTGTTAAGTAGACAATGGTTGCTAGGTACTAGTAGTATGGAATGATTTGTGCTTAGGTACTTCAGCATGAACATGATCAAGTCAATGATTATAGTACATATGAATCAGATAGTATGAGCAATGAGCTTGGATGCTTGAAATGAGAATTGTTTGTTATTATTTGATGGTTTTGGCTTTTCTCTGTATCCCACCTGTAGGGAGGAAGCTTTGTCTAGTATCATGAGACCCTGAAAAGAAAATTATATCAATGATTGTTCTGTATCTGACTGATGAAGGAGTCAAGCAGGAATACACCCCCAATAATATGTGTAGATGATCACCTCCTCCAACTCAGGAGAGTGTGACCAGTAACACACAGGAGAGGAAAACCCCCCTTGGAAGGAAACCTCTGAGGACCCATGGCTACTGACCTGCCCGTCCTTCTGGGCATACTAAAGGAGAGTAATCCTAAATAATCTAATCAGCTAATTCAAACCCCAAAATGTAGAACCCAGTCCAGAGAAATGGAGAACTGAAGACGTATGGAATTGTGACATGTCAGGTGAATAGAGCAAGCATCCATCCAGTAAACCCTAAGTCTGAGAGTCCATGAGCAGGCCAGAAGGAAATGGAGGCATCTGTGGTTGAAATGAATGTGAAATGAAGTTTCGCAGGTGGTGAAGCATTCCAGCAGGTGAGGATGACTTCACAGAGGAGATCCAGGAATCAAGGCTCAGCATCCACGTCAGAAAGAGAAATGTTGAGCCAAGTTCAGCATGGCAAGGTTAGCAAATGAAGGCTATGGTGATGAAGCACAAGAACTGTCACATGCCAGGGAGGATGGAGCAGTAGGAACTTCCAATCCAGAGGGGAAGCAAGCATTAAATATGTAGAGAACATAATGAATATGTAGAAATAGGTCAGACGTGTTTCCAGCTCATGAGGAGCACAGCAGATTGCAATTGTGAGTTAGTAGGGATGACCTCTGGGACCAGGAAGGGCGAAGCAGGTAGTACGAGCAAGTAGTATAAAGAAGTGGACCTGTACATGAGTCAGATGATGAAGTAAATAGCTGCAGGAGCAGATGTGGTAGCAGTGAAGTGGTATTGCAAGATGAGGTACGTAAGAAGGTGAGGAGCATGAAGAATGGTACAAGCAAGGGAATCAGAGAGCTTCGTGGATCCAATAGGTTGCGTAACAATGTTGACATCTATGGTTCAAGCCAGGATGATACCGTAACTAAAACTGACTTGTGAAGAATATCCTGATGAGTTCTGAATAGTCGAGCATAGGAGTCCTAGATGGTGATAACTGAACAGGCTGAGTCAAATGGAGTAGCATCATCACAGGGTCTGAGAAGCGGTAGAGCATAAATCAGGACAGTGAAGATCTTCAGGAGAAGCTCAACTAAGTGTCCTGGAAAGAGGGAAGCAGCAGTAATTCCACATGGCCAAAGCAGCAGGACAAAGTATCCAAGAATAGATGATGAACGAAGAAACGTCCAGATGCGAATCGAGTAAAGGAGATTCCGGCTGGTGACACGGCAGCAGGTAGGTGTATAGTAGAATGTGTGAATTCCAGGCCCCAAGCTGGGCAAGGCAGAAGTAAAGCAGAAGTAGATAAACCTCCCAGCCCAAAGGGCGAAGGCAGGTCATAGAAGCAGGCGATTAGTAGGTAAACCTCCCAGCCCAATGGGTGAAGACCGGTCGTAGAAGCAGGCAATTAGTAGGTAAACCTCCCAGCCCAATGGGCGAATGCAGGTCGTAGAAGCAGGCGATTATGGTGCAATAAAATATAGAAACAAAGGACCACTGGGCCCATAGGGGCACAAGTCTGACTAAATGCGATGGCTAACCTCCAGCCCCGTGGGGCGAGGCAGGTTGTAGAGCAGTGGTAGATAATGCAATGGAATGTTGAACTGCATGCAATGCAGAGGGTCATGTCTTGGTATGTAGAGATTGCAGTAAATATGTAAACATAGGTTAGTTGGATGCCAGTTCATGAGGAGCACAGTAGATTGTAACGGCAAGTTAGTGAAGGACTCTGAAGCCCTGGAGGCTAAGCAGGTAACATGAGCAAGTAAGGTAAAAGAAGTGAACCTGAATAAGTTGTAGTAGTAAGCAAGCTGCATGATGCAGACGTAGTAGCAGGGAAGCAGGCAAAAGCGCCCAAAGAATAGATGATGGATGGCGAAACATTGAAATGTGAACCCATAGTAAGCTCCTGGAATTGCTGCCACAGCAGGTAGGTGTATAGTAGAATAAGCGAATCTTTAGGCTCCAAATCAGACAGAGAAGAAAAATTTCGGCCCGAAGGGCTAAGAAGGTTGTAGAAGTAGGCAATGTGGCAGCTGGACCCCATGAAAGTCAGCTGGTAATGGGAGCAAGATGGCAGCTAGACCCACAGAAGCTAGTATGCACGGTTGGACCCCTCGCAGGTCAGTCGGTAAGGTAGGTAGAATAGCAGCCAGCCTCACGTAAGCTAGTATGCACAGCTGGACTATGTAGGTCAGGGGGTAAGGTAAGCAAGAAGTGGCAGCAAAACCCCATATAGAGTGCCAGTAGGGCTGGATCATGCAGGTCAGTCCGTAAAACAGTTAGTATGCAGCAGCTAAACCCCACGAAGGGCAGCATGGGTGGCTGAACCACACATAGGACAGCAAGAAATGTGTAGGGTGAGGCATAAGGAAGCACCATAATAGCACCCGATATAGAGTAGTCCCATGCAACTGGATGTACCAAGAATCGATAGGATTATAGGTGATGCCAACATGTACTCTAAATGGGGTTGCAGTTACTGTATAGTGAGGGAGTGAATGTCTGTAGTCTGCAGTATAGGCAGATAGTGTAAGAACCAGGCCATCTCGAAGCCAACAGTAGGAGTCAGAGCGGGGATCAATAGTGGAGAAAGAAGCAGTGAGGACTGCAGCAGGTGTCAGCCAGAGGCTGGAAGCAGGCCATCCAGTTCCCAGAAAGAGGAACAATATGCAGTACCAGAACACAGCCTATATGTGAATAGTCCAGAGCTTGGCAGGCCAGCTGTAAGCAACAGGTATTCCAGGCAGAAACTGAAAGGAGCAATGAGCACAATAGGCAAGAGGTTGTCTGGTGGGCACTAATCATCAGACTGGTGAGGAATGGCTCAGAATAGCTGGAGCTGGCAATACGCGCAAGGCAATAATGTCGGCTGTATGGTTGAATTCCACAGAAGGAAAGCCCTGTATACCTGGTGGCAAGATGGCTTACGGGAATCTGGAGTCTAGCAGGGCTGCTGAATTGAGAATAATCTGTCTCTGACGAAGTGATGTCTAACTGCAATAAGCAGAAATTCCTGGGATAGGAGGGGACACGGACGACCAAGTCCAAAATAGGCAGGTAGCGGTAGCTGAGCAGCACAATGCCCAGAAAGAAATACAAGGTTGTTGAGCTCATGCAGCGTGGGGAACAAATGTCATGAACAGAGTATCCAGGAGATGCAGGTAAATGTCTCCTAAGCAGTTGTCTGTCCATACGGCTCGATTCCTAAGTTAGACTGAAGGGAAGTACGGCAGAGAGGTCGAGCGACAGAGTGGGAGAGGGGAAGGTCGGTGTCCACAACAAGCAGAAAGCAGAACATAGCTGCAGTAGCAGTGGAGAGCGGAGGCTCCAAGGCCCCTGAGGTAAGGACAGCAACACGACTTGGCGTTGGCATGGAAGTAGCTGCTCTTGAAGCAGAGAAAGAACAGAACGCTAGTGGAGACATACAGTACAACAGGAAGGAAGGGTAGCAGGAGAGGAGAGGAGAATCCCCAAAGAAGGAAAGGACAAAAATGGAAAAACAAATGATGGAGGTGGCAAGGGGGGGAGACAAACAAATGGAAAGCAAACAATGAGCAAGGGAAGGGGAACAGGAACAAAGGAGAGCAGCCGTGCACCGGCAGAGTTACTAGCAAGTGCGACTCACTCTAAGCAGAGCGGAAGTTTGCTGCTTGGTATATGTAGGATGTGGAGGAGGAGCTCTTCCCCCACATAACCACGGGCTTGCACCCTTCAATTATCTTGATTTCTGTAGCCTCCATATTCTCTACAAATTTCCATAAAATAAGACCCCCCCCCATATTCCTTCCAAATTTCTTGTTTCTCTCTGCCTGTTTTGGAAAGATTTATAGCCATTAAAATCGATGCTATCCATTGTCCAGGTTTCTTGTAGGCAACACAGACTTTTTTTTTAATTCTTGAAATTCAGGATCTCCTCATTTATCCTTTAGAACTGAAACATTCCATGAAGCAACCATTTAATTAAATTTTGTACCTTCTTTGTGGATCAGTTGAAGTCTGTGATCTCTCCCCATTACTACATATTCTCTGTCAATCATTTTTTCCTGCCAAAACAGCACACCTATTTGCAGTATCTGTCATAGATTCCCAACAAAATGATGTCCTCCTTGAATTATGTCCCTTCTCTTCCTCAACATTTTCACCAAATATGTGAATACGTAATGGCCCAGATATTCAAACTGCACCCAAAAAGTGCACAACAGCAGGAGCTAGCGCAAGTCAACTGCATCCATGCGCAAGAAGCGCGATATTCAAAAACTGCGCAGGCCAAGATGCGCCTACGGCAGATGACTGAATATCACACCACCTGTGCTATAGCACAACTAGGGATGTGAAGTTGCTCATATCTGATGTGCCATAGCGCAACAAGGGATGCTTAGTGGAGCAGTCCAGATGTGCCATAGCACAACCAGGGATGCCCCGTGGAGCAGGGCAGCAATGCAACAGCACAACCAGGGATGCAGGGGCCCACCACCCCTGCCACAGATGGGCAGAGGAGCACACAGCAGAACAGACATCGTCCCCCACACTCCATGCACTGCACAACCGGGGAGAGCTGGAATAACCACCGGCCCATGGATACCAGCAACCAACCCACAGCTGGGCCATGGTGCCCCAGCACACCCCCTGGCAAGCTGTGACTGGCACACAAGGAGGGCCGACCACCCCATGCCACACCATCCCACCAATGCAGAGCACACCCTGCACCACGATCACCATACACCCTTCCCAGGAGTAGTGCCCAACAGTGCAGGACACCCCATGCATGCCACCACCCCCACTGTGACAATGCAACCCTGTGCACCATGGAGCCATGCAAGGCAGCCCCACCATTTGCACCCTGCTGTGGGTGGCAGCAGACAGCAATGCAACAACAGCATACACAGTGTCACCCACATGTCCCCTGAGGTACAGCTGAGAGACCCCACCATGCGCCACACGAGGTACCCCACATGCGACAGGGCATGCCCCGGACTCCACCACCAGTGGTACAGCACCCTGCACACCCTCCCAAGGACACATCCCATCCCAGCACTGGCCACAACAGCCAGCACAGAAACGCACAGTGTTGCATGGAAGCATGCACCACACAGGATGCAACACAGTGCATGGACAAGCACCCACCCATACCCAAGGGCACACCAACACAGGGACACAGTAGTGGGTCAACCAAGCCACTGGCGTGTGGCCATGGCTGATGTGTATACATGGCTAGCACCCCTACATTGCACAGGTGTGCCAGCCACCCTGCACAGGCACCATGAAGCTGTATGCCACCAGCATGCTGCCGGAGCACAAGTGACAGATACTGGAGAACATTCCCTGCAACAGACACAAGTGACAGCATGGAGGGGGGACAACAACAATGGAGGCCACAGTGCCACCGGAGGCAGACGTGCACCATAATGGTGATGGAAGGCAACCTGGCATTGTGCCGGGTACAGTTGTTATCCAGCATGAACAGCCACCACTGACACGCCAGCAGACCGTGCATATCACAGACATGCAAGGGTGTCAGCTGCACAGGTCATGGATGGTCTGACAGGGGTGTCATGCACTCAGTGCATGCACCATGGACCACTGCACACAGGCATCCAGTGCACAGAGAACAACACACAAACCACAGACAGTGACTGATCCCCCTGCCCACACCATAGGCAGTTCCCTTCTGCACACACACACGCGCCCATGCGCACTACCCTGACGCCATGCACACCACTGCAGCTGAGCACCTGTAGCCCATTGCAAATCAGAGATCACCACAGTTGTCATAACAAAACAAATGTATTGAAAACAGGAAATACAAAAACTATATACAACTATGTACAATGGGGGGAAGGGCCACATACCATGTGGGGCCGGGTAAGGGGCAGGGGTGAACATATGGGAGAGGGAAGAAGGGGTGTGAGGGTGGGTCAGGGGGAAGGTGTAATTAGGGGCATGGATTGTTCAGCATCTGCCCTGGTCTTCCTCCATGTGGCGCTGATGTCATCTCTGCCTCCTCACCCCGAGGCAGTCCATTCTTTGCAGGAGCTCCAGGTTCTCCCTTGCCACCTGGAGCAGCTCCTGCAGTCCACGCTCCAGTGCCAGGAGTCACTGTCCACCTAGGACGAGGGAGCAGAGTCAATAAATGTGACTGTCCAGCCCCTGCAGCCCACCCATTGTGCATGGCATACAGCCATGTGCCACACCCTGTGATGGTGTGCGACCACCACAGGGACCGTGTCCACAAGACCTGCCTACCCAGGCAGCCACAGCCATGTGGACCACTGCACACCCACTGCCCATGTCCTGCACAGCACCACCATGGCAGTACAGTGACTGGCTATGCAGTGAAGACAGTGGCACAGCCATGTGCCCGTGCAACATGGACCACCACTGACGCACTTCCAGACATGCAGTGCCACTGAACAGTGCTGACTGTAACAAGTTGCATGCATGGCAGTGGTGTCAATGGATGGTGGTCATGCCCGCTGCCCACCCAGTTATACAGCATACAATAGTAATCATGGATGTAGGCACTCACCATCATCAGGCTGGTCCCTGCACCACTGCAGACCTTCACCCTCCCATCCTGTCCTCCAGGTGGCAACTCCTCCCTCATCTGCCTCGCTCTTCTGGGTCTAAGGTGAAAACATGGAGAGAGGAACATCAGTACAATCTGGTAGCAAAGTTCCTCCACCCCCATGTGTGTGCAATCCCACATGGCCATATCCATCTACCCCACACCCCGATACCACCACCACGGCCAACACTGGACGGCCCCCCCCATGTGCCAGACACATGCAACCATGATACCCATGTGGACGATAACAGTGTATGGATGGGGCACCTACCTGGCCATGGCACCGTGCCCCTCCTGGCACATGCCTGCAGGTGGGCAAGCAGGTCTTGGTCCCTGCACCTGAGGTCCCCGTACTGGTGGTGACACTGCTTCGCCATGCACCCCATACCAGTGGCCTCCTCCAGAGCATCAGCCACCTCCTGCCAAACTGCACTCCAGGCCCTGTCCAGGGGTGCATCACCATATATAGCCCCAGCATGGGGCTCTACAATGGCCACCAGGTTCACAAGCTCCACCTGGCTCCACATCACTGCCCTTCTCCACACCACCTCAGCAAAGTGTTAGATTCAAAATGGCGCTTGGCAATGCGGTCCTGCCACGTGCAGATGCTGCGCTGTACAGCACTGCCATTCACTATCGCGCTGTCACCGAACAGCACGATAGTGGTGCACCCATGCCTGACACATGGTGCCTAGGGGGCAAAGGTCGGGCACAGGGTCAAGGGTCTCGCGCGCATGGACAGCCATGGTGCGATTGGAACCCAATGTGCGTAGTGCTATTGGGTGCCTGTGTGCCACCTCCTGTAGTGGTCTGCAGCGCTGTGGCCCCAGTGCACCTATGGCACCCCAGTGCCACAGCACCATATATGTGAACAGCGCAGTAGCGCAACTTACACAATGGTGGCCATGCCCTGCATTGCCTCCCATGCACAGCACGTTAGCATCATGGCAGGTGCCTGCGTCATCACCCCAGGCATGCACAGCTAGGTGTGTACTGTGCATGTCACAGAACTGCACCCTTGGCACAGCACGTTCAACACAATTGCGCAAAGCACAACAGCGCGACATTCAGCCAGCATCTGCAAATCAGCTAATCAGCCATTCAATGGTGCAGTCACTGCATTTGCATCCATTTAAAAATGTGCCTTGCCTCATTTGCATGCGTTGCGCTATAAAACTGCAACATTGGGCTGCACTGGCCATAGTCGGTTACTGTAATCTATTGCGGTGAGTTGCATGCTGTTTGGGAGTGTGGACTGTGGTGTTTGGGACATGCATGGGACTGCACAATCACAGGTAACACCTGTCATTCTCACAGAAGGAATAATGACTGATCGTGAGGTGGAGGAAGAGCAACAGAGATGTGGGAGGAAGAGGAGGTTGAACTTCACCAAGGCAGAAAGAGATGCCCTTTTTGTAGGCCTACCTCGACCAGGAGCCGCTGCTCAGCGGATGCCAGGGAACACCACAGGCCCATGCTGCTGCATGGGAAGAGGTGGTGCATGCTGTCAACCTGCATGGCAGCCACCAGTGGTCCATGCAGGAGTGCAAAAAGAAGATGGGCACTGACAGGTGGAGAATTAAGGAGAAGGTGGCTGCCATCAGGGCAGCATGGTCTGCGACTGGTGGGGACAGTCGTTGGTGCAATGCCTGACCCCACAAGAAGAGAGGGTTGCTGGCAGCATGCAGCATTGCACCATCGAGGTGTTCTGGGTGGTGTATTCCAGACGGGTGGTAGCCCGTCACTGCATGGTAGGTCCTGGTCTGTCAATGGGGGGACAGGGTAGGTCACATACATTAATGTTACTGTTTTTCCCTTACAGCTCCTGAGTGTCTACATGGGTCAGCAGTGGTGGGCTTCTCCACTGAGAGCAGTAGCATGGAGATAGAGGAGGGCCCATCCACCTCCACAGGTATACAGGGGTCAGGGCGACAGTGGGCCCACCTGGACGTCTGGACTGATGTTGGTGGAGCAGGTGCAGAGGAGGCCACGCCCATGTCCCAGCATGCCAGCGTCCAAGGATGCCAGCATGCTGAGACTCGGGCTGGTGCAGGATCCATCACCGATGATGATGGAGCTAACGTCATGGGCAGTGAGACGTGTGGGCACCAGGATGGCCACACAGCAGGTGACATCATGGGCATGGCTGTGGGTGGTGCCACCGTGCAGGCCTGCATGACATCACAGTCCCAGCCTGTGTCTGTCTGCACTGGTGTGTGTCCAGGACAGTGGGCTGTTGCAGCCACTGTGGCGGCATCATTGAGCCCTGGAGAGTGGCAGCCGGAGGGGCAGTATCAGCAGTTGGCCAATGGCCATGGGGTTACAGTGTCAGGGGGCAGCTTCAGTGCACCACCTGTGGACATGCCCAGGCCTGGCCCTGGTGTGCAGCACCCACCCTCAAGGGGTGCTGACCATCAGGGCCGTGAACACCATGAGGGACAGCATGCCGATCAGGCAGATGACCTCTTAGATGAGCACACCTGCATGATCCAAGCATCAGTCAACCAGCAGATGTGGCTTGTGATGGCAGTCAATGCACTCAGTGCAGCTCTGCGCCAGGCAGAGAAGCGATGCAGCAGAGACGCCGCTCTGCTCCTGGTAGGGATGGACCAGTTGCGGGAGGATGTGACCGCTGCCATTGACAGGCAGACGCAGGCAATCACAGCTGTCATAGCTACAATGGGCACACAGTTATTTGCCCATGCATCACAGACACCACGCAGTGCAATGTCCACCCCCCATTCCCGGTATCATGCGACACCCTCCATGTCAACACCGGGTTCAGCTGTGGGCATCCTGAGCACGCCTGTGCAGGCTGTTCGTGTGCTGCAGACCTCATGCCAAGCACAGTTGTGTTCACGCAGTGAACCCCTGGGGACCACGGTACCACCCCATGAGGCCATTGGTCAGCCTGTCACTGCTGGCGGGTCTTGGTGGAGCCACCCACACATCCGTGGTGGCCGTGGCACTGTGGCATGTGACTGACCTGTCTTCCAGCATGGCTACTGTCTGATGCCGCCCTGTGTGCAATGTGTTGTTCAGCGTGCAATGCACAGGTGCGGTACCTGGCCCTGCACGCACACACACGTTCCATCTGCACACCCTCCCGGCTGCTGTCCGCTGTGGCATGTGCATGATAATGCCTGCGTTGCACTGTCCTCCACTGTGCAATGGTGCCCAGCATCTGACACACGCACAATGACAGGCAGTGGGTGTGGTGGTCTGTGGACGTGTGTGTGGCTAGGGGTGGTGGTCAGGGTCGGCGTGCCTGCTACCCTTTGTGCATATCTTGTGTGTGTGTGTGTGTGTGTGTGTGTGTGTGTGTGTGTGTGTGTGTGTGACCACGTGCCATGTTAGACCTTGCCCATCCCTGGCGGTGTGTGCAGTTCCATGCTTGGCCACTTCCCTTGACAACATGCACCCCTGGTGTTTGTCCATGCGTGTTTGTGGGTTGTGGCTTTGCCACTGGTGGTTTAACATGGCCCCATGACTTACCTGGGTTGGCTGAACTGCTCCTCTGTGATGGTGTTCCAGTGCAGCTGTGCCAGCCGGATCAGTCGGGGGTCCCATCACCCAAGGGGGGCTGCCCATCACCATCTTTACCAGCGTCCTCATCGTCCCCATCGCTGTCCCTCTGTTTGACCTGTACGGCTATCCCACAGTCGTTGGCCATGTTGTGTAGGATGCAACAGGCCAGGAAAAGCCCGCAGGCCTTTGAGGGGCTGTACTATAGGGCACTGCCAGACATGTCCAGGCAACGGAAACGTGCCTTCAGCATCCCAAACACCCACTTGATGACATTGCGTGTGGTGGTATGTGCCTCATTGTAGCATTGCTGCGATGGGGTCATTGGTCACCGGTATGGTGTGAGCAGCCAGGGATGGAGTGGGTATCCACTGTCACCTGTGTGTAGAGGGTGGAAGTTAGTTTGGTGATCAGCATCGCCCTGCCTTGGGCCATCTAGGCCAATACCCATGTCACCTCTGACTATGCCCCTCCCAAGCTCTTTGTCTTTCTGCATGGTTTGCATACTCTCCCACTAAGTGGCCAGTGGGGATGTCCCCACTCTCGAATCCGTGGCACAGTGCAGACTGGTGCCAGATGAAGGCATCATGTGCTCCCCCAGGGTGCGTGGCACAGACATTGATTATGCGCCTCTGGCATTGCACACCACCTGGCAGTTGATGCTTGCATACCCCTTCTGATTAATGTATGCAGCCCCTTCGGGGCCAGGTGGTGTGCAGATGGCCACATGGGTGCAGTCTATTTCCCCTAGCATGCCAGGCATAGGTGCTACCCTGTGGAACTCCTGTATGTTTGCTGTGCACTCTGCCGGTGTGCTGGGGAAATGGATGTACTCTGCAGCATGTGGCAGCAGTGTGCTGAGGAATTGGGTGAGCTGGCGTGATGCAGCCATCTGGGTTATGCCTGTCGTGTCCCCTGTTGGTCTCTGGAAGGTACCTGTGGTGAGCAGGCACATGCAAGCTGTCACTTTTGTCTCCACTGACAGAGCATGGCTCCGTCGTGTGGATGCCTGCATCACATCACTGCACAGCTCACAGAGCTGCCTCAGAATTGCCCGGTTCAGGTGGTACCAGCCCACGATCTCGGTATCGGTGTACAGCTCAAAGCTGGTGTGGGCTCGGTACTGCCTGTTGGGGACATACCCCAACGGGCCCTTCCATGGCCGTGCCCCTGCTGCCTGCCTTCTCACCCCCTCATAACTGCCTCCATCTGGATGGTGGCACTGGCCGTGTCCCTGGCTTGTATCCCCCTTCCGGCAGCTGTTTCTGTGTCCCCCACTATCCTGGCTGCTACTTCCCTGCACTGGGAACACCTTCCTGTGGTGGCCTCAGTGCTGTGTGACTTCCCCTTCTGCACTGCACTGTGGCTGTGGCTCCCACACCTTCCCTGTTCTTGTGGGTTCCAGGTGCTTTGTCTCTGTCCTGCCCTGTGTGTGTGTGTGTTGCCTGTGTGGCTGGCTATGGTTCAGCAACATGTGCCTTCCTGTAGCATTCTTAGCTTCTCTGTTGTTCCTTTTATTTTGCCTAATTTCGCTGTCGCGCAACTTCGCTTGCTCCCCTATTGCGCATGGCACATGTTGTTGAATATCTTTTCGCCATTTATGCATGGTTCCTCCCCTTCAGTTGTGCATGCATTCATTATCATTGTGCTCTGGCGCAGTGTGATTGGGGGCACATCTGCCTCCCGCCGAATATCACAGAATGGTGCATTTTCGGACTTGCGCTGGTGCAACCCTATTGCGCATGGCACAACCCATTTGAATAACTGGGCCAATGAGTCTAAATCTTCTGTACAACCTTAGACATTAAAATCTGGTGTGACTCCCCCTCCTCTATCCACATCATTGCATGTCCTTCCCTTTCCCATCTGACCACCCTCTTTATTGCTTGTTTGATATTTTCTGTTTTTAATAATTTTTTTAATAAGTCATCCACCTTAAAATAGATATCTCTTGGTGTTTCTTTATACATCTGATTAAGGCTGAATATAGATACCATCCTAATATTGTTTCCCACTAATGCTATTTTTCCCTGTCCTTTGTAAAATTCTGGGAATAATGTAACCAAGGAGACTATGTCATCTGTTTCTATTCCTGCTTGTTTTAACTCTATCTTTTCATTTTTTTACAATATTAAAATGTAGAATAGGTCTGACACCGATAAAACAAATTCAGAATTTGAAGTAGGTCTTATTACATTGATATTTTTCATAAAATGCCTATCGCCTTCCAAAAGGGTAGTCTGTAGGGTCTTAGCTGCCACTTTTAATTTTCCTTCCGTCTCATCGGGTATAGTTTCCTTTTGATACATAGGTAACGCAAAATCAGAGCTTAATGTACTTTCAGGAATTTCTCAAATTCTAACTTGTTTGCTACCTTCTGATGTCTTTCTGAATTCTTCCTCTCCTTTCTCTCAGAACTTTCCAAATTTATTACCTCCTGATATCCTTTTAAACTTTCACTCTTCTTTCTTCCACAAGAGTTAATTTCCTGTAGATTCCCTTGGGTTCTGTTTGACTGATTTTTTCTATTACTTCATCCTCATTTCTGACTTGTGGTGACTTTTATTTAATGTGTCTTGTTTTTTCTTATTATTTTCAATTTTCTTAGATTTTATCCCCTCTTTTTAGTTTACATTGCCTATTTTTCACATGTTCTATTCCCTGTTGATACTTCTTCTCTGGTTTTATGTGGGATTTATGTGTCATACAGTTATGATTTTCTTGGGATGAGATTTTTGTATATCATTCTCTTCCTTATCGTCCTTTTCCCTATCATATTATTGTCCTACATCCTCCTCTCCTTGTTTCCCATAGTTCACCCCAAAAAAATATTCTTCTTTGTTTTTGTCACCCTCTGATTCTCCTTTTCCTGGATTTCTCCCTTTTCCATAATGAGAAATGTCCTTGTTTTAGTTCTTTCTCAATGCTGTCTTCTCTAAAGTCCCTTTCTGGCAACATTGCCAGTGCCTCTTTTTCCATATTTTCTTGTATACAGCTATATACTGTAGTGTTCAACTAGTGTGTCATATTTCTTGTTAGCTTTCCTAGAATCATATTATTTTCAATACATATTCCTTTGACAAACCCAAGATTATATTGAATGTTGCTTATCATGACTCAGGACTCCATGTTGCAACATTTGTGTTTCTGGTAAGATTTTCAAAATTTTGCATTAGAACAAGCTTAGTTGTCTCTATGTGGTAGGGCAGATAAAAACACATGTTTATAAACAAACAATGGATTGTGATAAAATCAAAGCTTTAAGAGCTGAGAGAAAACCAAATTCCCCTTGCCCCCCCCCCAAAAAAAATAAAGCATACAGTAAGAAGGGAGTGAAACCTATATTGCTAACCGGAAAAGCAATTAGCATCCAGAAATAACAAAAACTTGAAGGATTAATAAGGACATCATCGTGCTCTTATTGGGCCCTATACATCATACCAACACACTGCATAAACCAAGCGTGTAAGCATACAAATGCAGGAATGCTGTGCAGCAGTGTTGCCATGGATCCCCAGTGGCATTCATCAAAAGTGCGCTGGCCAGGTGTGCAACCAATTCCCCAGCTGCTCAGGCAGCTACGTGCTAGGATGCTCCAGGGAAGAGATGGGGGTGTGCCCACACTACATGCCATTCACAAAGGTGTGTACTGTTGTGCATGAGGGGCATAGGAGGCTGCTGGATATGGTGGGGGGAGCCTGCTGCAGCTGCTGTACACGCTGAGCTCCACGGACCACAGAATCCCCTCCTGTCCCAGCATCAGGTTGTAATCCCCCCACAACAGAACTCCCACCCAGTCTTGGCATCAAGGTGTATACTCCCCAACATCAGAGCACCTGCCCAGTCCTGGCAACAGGTTGTAACCCCCCCCACAACAGAATCCCACCTAGGTCCCAAATGCCAGCCCACACACCCCCAACACATATCTGAGTCCTGGCCCTGGTCTGAAAGATAGAATACACACACACACACACACACACACACACATATCTGTGCCTCAATCTGGTAAGAGAGAACACCCCCCACAGACACACATCTATGCCCCGGCCCAGTCTGCATGTCAGTGACTCCCCCCTAACTAGAGCCCTGTCCTGGCAGTTCCTGCTCAGTACTGCACATCTGACCCCAGCCCCCAGTTCTTACCACCTCATTGGTGGTGGCTTCCACCCTTCACAGCACCAAAAACACCACCCCATCCCTAGTACCTGCAAGTTGGTGCCTTGACGATGCATGGCGAGTGGCACATCCATCTGCACACCACCTCAGCCACCTACATTGCAAATGATGCTGGGAGCATGCTGCCTTTTCTAGGGAGCTCTATGAATAGACAACGTGCTCCCACCATCAGCTGGATGGCAGGTGGCAGAGGTGGTGTAAGGAGCAATGTGCCACTCTCCATTCATCGCCATGGCAATGACATGCAGGGATGGGTGTGGTGTTGTCAGTGCCACTGGTGGGTAGGGGGCCACTTACCACCAATGAGGAGGCAGGGGAGCTGGGATTGAGGGTCGGGGCAAGAAGTACTGTACTGGGCAGGGTCCACCAGGACGAGGCTCTGGTTGGGGGAAGGGAGTCAATGACATGTGGGCCGGGGTACAGATGGGTTGGGAGGGAATGTTCACTGTTACTGGACAGGGCAAGGACTCAGATGTGTGTTGGGGGGTGGGCTAGCATACGGGACTAGGGCAGGGGTTCTGATGGGGGCATTACAACCTGATGCTGGCACCGGCTGGGGGCTCAGATGTGGGGGGTACATCTGTGTGCCAGGTGAGGCCTGGTGCCACAGGGGCAGATATCAGGCAGGGTGACCACTAGACAATGGGGACTGACTGCACATTTCCTGGGTTATGCATGCACATGGACCCACACCTTCCCGCACTCCCCTGCTTCCGCAGAACAGAGGATCTACTCTGGGACCCAGGATGGGTATCCGATCAGCTCCGACTGCGTCTGCTACTCTATCCCCTTCCATCCTCCATGATTCTGTGTGCTGGAGGGAGGATCGGGGTCACAGGCAGGTGGCCTGCTATAGTGCACACCATCCTCTACGCACCTGTCTGTGGGCACAGATCTACACGGTTAAGGTACACACCTCTGGCATGTATTTTCCAGCCTTTTGTGCATAGGCATCATAGACAGGATTACAAAATGAATTCTGTGCTAATCTACTATTTTTGCACCTTAATAAAGTGATTGTCCCTGGTTGGAATAGCTGGAAATCTGACGTGCTCATTCTTGGGCCTGAATCTCTCGGTCCTGAAAATCTGGTGATCATTGGTTCAGAAGCCTAAATGTTTCTCAAGCATGAAAATAAATAAAAAATATCGTAATTAAAATCTTTTTTTGCCTAACTGTAGCTCAAAAATGGTTGAGATGAAACCTAAAATTTCAGGACTGTTTCAGTTTGACACAAGGAAGTGCCTTTGATAGTTGATTTCACTCAAAAATGTTTTGTTTTTAAATTATGTTTAAAAATCTGATTGTGACACTTGTGCAGAACATTTTCTCAACATTCTGTTGATGAGGCTTTTTTGTGACAACAGGATTTAAGAATGACAAAATGAAAAAAAAAATTGTTCTCACTTGCTGCCATTTGTTTTAAACATTTGCCCATAACTTGGCCATTTTGGTCCTATTGACACCAAATTTTCAGGATGACCTTATCATCATCCAACTTTATTAACACAGGAGAATGATTTGGTTTATGTGCCCTGAATGTGTTTTGGGGTGACCCCCCCCCAAAGCACAGTTGGGGTACATTAACAAAATGACTTGCCTGTGAGGGGCTGGCAATATGCCCACCCTTAAAAGTTGTGGTAAGTCAGACCTCAAATGGCTAAATTATGGCCATAAGTTAAAATAGAAATCCTCCCTGCTGGCTGATCAGCTGATGTCTCTCTCTTTTTAACTTTGGGTCACAACCTGGCAATTTGGAGTCTGATTGTCTACTAATTTTAAGGGTGGCCATATCGCAACCCCACCACATAAACCAATTAATGCAATTTTGTTAATGTGTCTCGCAATGTGTGTTTGGGGGTTGTGACACATGGTGTCCTGGGCACCCCCATACTTAGATTAGTAGGCAATGTAGGCATGTGTGTTTTTTTTTCTATTTCAACTGGGAGATGGAAGGCCTGAGAAAGTTTGCAAGGTTGGAACACTCACAAGAACATACCTCTCAACCTCTCGGCATTAAAAATCATAGCACTGGCCTTCAAAAATCATAGCAAAAGGCCAGAATGTGTAGCAGTTTCTTATTTCAAACAATAATATGTATACAGATAGTGGGCCCCATGTAGTTAGTGATATCAACTTAGTTTAATGATTTAATAGTTTGTGTGTCCAGAAATGGCTCTAACGTTACGAGGAACATCAGTAAACCTATGCAGAGCAAGGGTAAATGTGAGTGGAAACATCATAGCACTATACAAAATTCATAGCAGTTGAAAGCTATGCACAGGAATGAGGTTTCATGATTGTCACTTTACAGAGATACGGCAGTCAACTGTAACCAGCAGGTGAGGAAGTCTAGAATGTTGGCCAGTGAGGCATATGAGGTATATGGAAAGGATGTAAAATTTCAAAAATATTTGTTCAGAACTTTTGCTGGAGTGTGGGGGAGAGGAGAAGGGTGAAAAAGTTAGTTACAGGAGAGAGAAATTCAGTCTGACTGGGGGAAGGCTATGTATAACATTGCTTTTATAAAAGTGTATCATGCCCTCAAGGAAAAACATCGGGAAGAGCACAGCAAATGTTGTGTCCCTCTACAAGCTAGCATGTACTGGAACCAACAACTGCATATAGCCAATAAACAGATATTTTCATATACTATCTGTAGTGTGTGGCCTGAATTCCATATTTGACAGTGACTTACACCTACCAAAGACATAACTACCAATGGCAGACTCGAGTATCCAAAGAAGGAAAGTTATGGGGCTGCATTTGCAGCCTTAAAGCTGATGAGTCTTACCCTGGAGGGTGCACAGAAATGGTGACATACTTTAACCTGTGCTGCAAGTTTGGTTGGACAATGCTTGCAAAATGATTGAAGCCCGCTGTGCTAGTTCACCTGTGTGTGGACAAGCCTGACAATTTTTTTAACTTTGGTTTGCAGTTCGCCCCATATTAAAAAAGCAGGAAACATACCCACATGCCATTGCCATTCTGTACTACCATGTGAATGCTTCCTCCTCCTCCTCTGTCCTAACCCACTGTCTCTTTGCTGCCCTAGGTTCTTGAATGCAGCACATGTGATGCTTCTTGCTGTGGCTGGTGGTCACCTGGAAGAAATGGGACTACTAAGAACTGAGTGATTAGTGGAGTTAGTCATCAGTCTTCCCCACCACCTGCAAGGAGGCCAACTACTGGGCAAACTCAGAAGAGACCCACATGGGTTGCCAGCTGCAGCACTGAGTCACAGTGCACTTGCCATTTTCTGACAGTCTGTGACAGAGACTCATAGTGGGCAGTTGTGTTTTCTATCAGAGAGAGACTTTTCTTTCTGGTGAGTGGTTTGGGCTTGGGCTGGGCAGATGAAGAGACCAGGCTTTAGGCATTTAGTGACACTTAGTCTAGTTTAGAAACTTAGTGAAGGCAGTAAGATTAAAAATAGAAGCAGAAACAGAAAACTAGTAATAACACGTATTACTAAATTGATTTTGCATGCAGAGGGAGGAAGGGAAGGACTAAAGAGCACATAGGGTGGATGCACTGTGTAGGTGACCTATATGACAGTTGAGTGACTTGTATCACTATCCAGTGGTGTATAAGCTAAAACAAATTAAAACAACCAACTGAATTCAGGAAAAATAGATAGCTACTGTGAAGCTGAACATCCACCTTCTTCTGATTTTTTTTTATTTAATTTTATTTTTCATACAGACTGGTAAAACTAAAGGCACCACAGCAGCACAAAAAGAACATATATTTGTGGGACTGAATTTGGGATTTGGGGACAGTCACTAGTCTTGGTAGCGGGAATAAAAACAAAGCTGATAACTTCAGTCATACAGAGTGACTTAGGAGGCTGATTGTTAGTGCTGTGCGAAATGTGGAATTCTGCTGGTGGAATTAGCACAGAATAGTCATTCTGCCTGTGGAATTTCTGCTGGAATTTCACTGGTTCCTCAGTGGAATTCTGCCTGCTGTGATCCAAGGAAAAATATTCAGTGGAAAAGAAATTTTTCCACATAAAATTATTCTGCAACAATTTCAGTGGAAAATATTGAGATCCACAGAATAATATTCCATGGAACAGCAATTTTTTCCATGGAAAATCATTCCGCAGCTATTTTCTACTGTGGAATTTCACCATTCCGTTTGTGGTGAAATTCAGTGGAATTTCAGCAGAATTTTTAAAAATTCTGTGGAATTTCATTCTGCTGGAATTTTATAATTCTGCACAGCACTACTGTTTGTGCTGCTGCTGTGCAGTGTGCAGTACACAGCACAGACTGAAAACAAAAGTTACCATATCTGTTCCTTCCAACCACAAGGCTCACAGGCACAGCCTGAGAAAGCGAGTAAGTGCTTTGCTGAACTATTTGGGAATAAATCTACATGTGTTCCCACTTTCCAAGCACTCAGACGGACACACCCAGCAGTGCTTTACTGACCTATTTGGTAATAAATTTCCCTGTGTTCACAACTATTCAATGTACCCACTTGTGCTTTGCTGACATATTTGGGAATAAATCTCCCTGTGTTCCCAAGTACTGTACTCAGCTCACCCAACAGTGCTTTATTGACCTATCTGGGAACACATTTCCCTGTTTTCACAACTACTCAATGCACCCACTAGTTCTTTGCTGACTTATTTTGTAATAAATCTCCCTGTGTTTTCACTACTTGATTTGACGTACCTAGCAGTGTTTAATGACCAACTTGTACATAAATTTCCCTGTGTTCCCAAGTACTCAACACAGCCAGCAGTGCTTTATTGACTTATTTGGGAAGACATTTCCCTGTGTCTGCAGCTACTTGATGTACCCAGCAGTGCTTTACTGACCTATTTGGGAGCACATTTCCCTTTGCTCACAGCTGCTCATACAGCCACTAGTGCTTCACTGACCTACAGTGGTAATCATAGAAAAGTTTCGCAGTACTGAGATATACCTAGATATACTGAGGCAGAATGAGGCAGGATCACATTACAGTCAATGCAAATTAACTCAGTGGTACCTCGAGGTACCTTGAGGTAGGAAACTTTTTGATAACTACCACTGTATGTAGGAATAAATCTCCCTGTGTTCCCAAGTACTTGATGCACATACTAGTATTTTATTGACCTGTTTGGGACTAAATTTCCTAGTGTTTGCACCAGTCAACATACCCAGTATTTACTATTAAAAAAATAAGTGGAAACAATCATTGCCCTAATACAAGGACTGGAGGAAGGTGTTTTGAAGCCTTTAGGCAAAACCGTGCATGCTAAAAAAAAAAGAGTAGCAGCACTTTGGAGGCAATCCAGGGTACAGTAAAAACAGTGCAGGAAATTTAAGACATTGCAGGAGTAACTCATCGTGGTACCCAGATGATTAGCACAAGGGCCATCATAGTGCAGCAGCCAATCTTAGTGAGCAGAGAAATGGATGAGGAGGAGGAAGAGGAAGAGGAAGAGAAGAAGGAAGAGACAGACATGGACAGTGACAATGAGGAGGAACTCTGTGGCACAGATACTGATTTTGTAGTAGAAAAAGTAGCAGTCAGTCTGTCAATTAGCAACAGTTCTAGGCAGTGCAATGAAGAGGAGGAATGCAGAGCCAGAAAAAGAATGAAAAAAAAAACATTAATAGGAAGTATGATGGTGGTAAAACAGTTATAGTAGGGCCTAAGGAGACACCCACAAATGCAGAGGAAAAATCAAGGGCAGAAGAAGGACAAGGTTCCAGAGAAGTAGAAATAGAACTGTTTGGGTCAGTCAGAGAGGATATACATCAAAAAGGCATGCAGGTAGAAATAAAAAGACATCAAAGAGATACTGGCAGTGCTGGTGGCTGTGGTGCTGGAAGTAGTGGTGGTGGTGCAAATCCCTTCCCCATAAGCAGCAGTGCAACACAACTTGTGAAATCTGTGGCGCTGGATTTTTTTTGTCACACAAGATGCAGCCATGTCATTTACAAATTGTGCAAAACAAAGTTGAGGTAAAGCAGGGACTCGGATGGGACCATCAACAATGATAAGACATATGAACAAATCTTATATGTATCAATATCAAAATCACAAAAACAACATGCAGAACTTGTTGCATAGCTGTACTCAAATGAGGAGGAAGAGGACATGGATATTGAAAAACATGAGGAAGTAACTGATGAGTGGGAGGAGGAGGAGGACGAAAGTCTGCCTTCTGGTCAAAGCACAACATCTTCAACTTCTCAGTTCTTTACTCCTTTGAGTTCAGCGGCACAGCCTAAGAGGAATCAGATACCATCCACAACAATGACATACACCCCCCCCCATGAGAGTAAGGGTCAAAGGAAGCACCACCCAAAAATCTGGTGATTTCAGCCGGTGTGCCGCACACCAAATTTCTCTGAAAGACTCTTTTGAGTAGTCACAGAAATGTAAGCCCAACAGGCCTGAGACAAGGTGATTAACAAAGGCAATTGGGGAGATGATAGCCACTGACTTGCTCCCATTTTTCTTTGTGGCTTACACAGGTTTTAAGGCACTTCTAGAAATCACATTGCCAAAGTACTAGCTCCCTAGCCAGACCCATTTCTCAGCTTTTGTCATCCCAGGTTTAGTACCCACTTCGCTTCCAGCTGCTCCTGTTATGACTAATTTCTCAAATTATTATGCTTGCTGTAATACTAGAGTATAATTAATGTATATTGACCTTGATGCTCTGTACAATGTTAATGAACCCCCGTCTGTCCTCTAAATCAAATGTTTATATGCAAGTCTTGGCTTCCCTAACTGCTCTGCTATTGTATATATTCCATGTTTTGTTATTGGGTCTCGGCCCCCAGGTCAAATCTGGAATCGAGCTTTTAACTTAGTATGCTTTCCTGGTAAATCTCGTAAATAAATAAATAAATAAACAAATAAATAAATATGGCACTGTTCAGAAAAGCATGTCTGATGCTCTAAAAGGTTTAGAGGGCAAAAGGGTTTATGTCAACACAGATATGAGGACCAGTGGCCAGATGACTGATTATTTGGCTGTGACTGGCCATTGGGTAAACTTTCCTCACCCTCCTCCTCCTCCTCCTCCTCCTCCTCCTCCATGTCATCTAGTGGCACCATCAGCAGCAGCAGCAGCAGCAGCAAGATGCAAAAGACTTTCACTGTTTGAAGGCAGGCAGCATTATGTATTTATGGATTTGAAGAATACCACAGAGCTGTTCATCTTTTAGAGGTCCTTCCAGAAAAGTTTGCTGAATGGCTGACTCTAAAGTCTTTTCAACCTGAATTTATAGTGTCTGACAACACTTCAAACATCCAGAATGCAGTAAGGCTTGGTAGCTATACACATGTACCATGCTTTGCACACACTAGAATCTTGGTGGTGAAAGACTTCACTAATGGACACAGAAATGTTCAGAACTAAACCGCAGCTGCTCGCACTGTGTGCACCCACTTTAGCTATTCTGTGAAAGCCCAAAAGTTGTTGTGGCAGATTCAGGTGGAAAATAACTTCCATTTCCATCACATGATACCAGAAGTGCCAACCCAGTGGAATTCCACTTACTATATGATGTAGAGAATGCTTGAACAACAGAAAAAACCATCCAGCAATATGCAGTCCAGCATGGCACTTGAAAAGGAGATGTCAATATCAACACCAATCAGTGGCACCTGATGGGGAATGTGTGCTGCATCCTTAGACCCTTTGAGGAGGCTACCCAAGAGGTAAGCACCAATGATGCTGGCTAAGCCAGATACTACCCTTAATTTCACTCATCAAGCTGAGACTGGAGTGTCTTGAGTTACAGTTCCTTTACAATGATGAAGTCAGTGCTGCATCACTTGTGAAAAATGCTAAGCACCTTCCTGACTGACTAGCACATTATATATATATATATATATATATAGATAGATATATATATATATATATGTATATGTATATATATATATATATGCAAAGCTGGAAGCTTGGACATTATATTTTGGTCACACTTTGGGATCCTTGGTTTAAAGATGCAATTGAATCATTCTCAGCTACATGACTTGCATTATTAACGTGAACTGTTAATTGAGAAAGTGTCAGCAGATATAGTTGAGAAGAGTATTAAATCATCAGTGCCATTATGGCCAAATTTGGAATCTGCACAAAATCTGGTGGAGAGGGAGGGAACACAGTTTGCCACCACTGATGATGTTGCTGCTTCTGGTACCACTACTTATGTTTTTGGCCACCAAACACCAACCAGAACTGCTGCTACTACCGGAGTGACTGTTGCTACACCACAAGAATGCAAACCACTGTGTGACATGCTATCAGACTTTGGCTGATAAAGACAGCTAGAAATGCTCATCCAGCTATTGTGGTGCCAAAAGTCCCTGCTATAAAAATGGTGACATATTAAATGGAAGAGACTATGCACCTCACTGCTGGTGACAAACCACTAATGTATTGGCAACAGAAGGAATTAATGTGGCCTTCTTTAGCTGAGATTGCCATAAATACTTCAGTTGCCCACCCTCCAGCACAAATTCAGAAAGAATTTCCAGTGTTGCTGGACTGACAAAAGAACATGTCTTTCCACAAAAATATGTGGAGAGGCTCACATTTTTAAAAATTAACCTGCCCAAATTAAAAAAAAAACATATACTGTCCAATGGCACATCTTCCAAATGATAATGATGATGGTGAGGGAGTCTAGTGCCACTAGCCTTTTCACCTGTCTTTCCTGCACTGGTGGGTCCTTCCGTCTCCTCCTCTTCCTTAAAGATCATGTGCAACGTTTTTTGCATATTTTTAATAAAAGCTTTAAAAGCTGAAATTCAAGTCCATGTGTCATGATTAGTGTTTCCTGAAAATATCATGCTATTTGGTTTCTTGATTTTTTTTTAAATTAGCATTTGTTAACTTGCTCTACAGTGGCTGAAAACAGTGGAGTTATTTCTGTCCTCTCAGTCAAACTTAAGAGAGTGATGCCATCATTTTGGAGTAGCTTGCTGTTTCAGATTCCCAATCAGAGCAGCACTCTGTACAGTTTATGGTTTGCTAAGCTCTCCGGGTTCCTTACAAACCCAGTCTCTGGTTTGCGTTTAGATAGATCAGCTTAAAATATATCATTCTCTTCCTTTACAAAGCTGATCATTTCAGTTCCAATGCTGAACTGAAGTAGTGGAAATGTTTTTCTGTGAGGAATCAGCTTGTCTGTATCACAGCTCTGTTCTTTCTAATTAAACCTCAATTTTTTTCTAACTATATAACACAGGGCTGTTTAATGAATATAAAATAAATCTAAATTTTGTTCATTCACATAAACAGTTTGTCTTCGATTTAGCCTTCATAAATGCAATCATGTAAGAGCATTTTTTTCATGTCAGATTGACATACAGGTGCTTGTCACACTCCGCTACAGTATTTCAAGCACATGTACTGTCAGAACTCAGAAATGTAAGTTCCTTGGTGGTTTCTGTGTGAAAATACATAATGTACGTGTACAACTAGAACCACAATGTGGCATCCTGATGAACTGTGTCTCTGCCCCACAGTTGAGGCAGCTACAGTCTACTGCCACCAGTCCCCTGGCCCACAAGCACCCTGCCTTCTGCTCCAGATTCAAGGCTGCTGCACCCTGCTGCCCATTGTCTTCTCCCACACAGTCATGGATTGTGCACCCTGCAGTCTCCATCCCCTGCCTAAAGAATCAGGACTACTGCAACCTGCTGCTCCCTGCCCAAACAATTGGGGTTGCTGCACCCTGCTGCCTTATCTCCCACACCCTCACAGCTAGGGAAGCTGCACCTGTTGCTCCCTGTTCCTGTCTCCTCAGTTAAGGTTGCTGTGCTGCACTAGGCCCTAAAGTGCCATGTTCCCTGCCTCCATGGGCAGGGCTGCTGCACCACATGTACCCCATCTCACAGTCTGGGCTGATGTACCATGATGCCCTATGTGTCCTGCCCCACAGTCGAGGCTTCTGCAAGATGCTGTTTTCTATCACCTATCACCACAGACAGGGCTGCTGCACCCTGCTCCTTCCTGCACAGTTGTGGTTGCTGTGGCCTGCTGTGCCCTAGAGCCCCATGCCTCTGCAGTTAGGGCTGCTGCACCATGCTACCTCTTGCCACAAGATTCAGGGCATTTGCTTCATCCTGTTGCATAGCTCCACAGTTGAGGCAGTTGCACCCTGCTGTCCCCCTGTCACCAGAGTCAGATCCTTTGTTATACTCTGTTGAGACAGGAACAGGGGGCAACATGTGCAGTGCCCCTGACTGTGAGGGTGAGAGACAGAGGGTAGCAGGGTGCAGCAACCCCAACTGTTTGGGAAGGGTGCAGCACAAGAATAAGGGCATTTTCTGCACCCTGCCCCCTGCCTGTGGAGGCAAGGGGCTGTGTGGTGCAGCAGGACACAATGGTGGCAGGGGACAAAGGACAGCATGGTGCAGAAGCCTTGACCATGGGGCAGGACACAGGTGGGCATCAGGATACAGCAGCCCTGACAGTGGTACAGGGAGTGCATTGTGCAGTGGCCCAGTCCATTTGGGGCAATGGAAATGTGTAGCAGGGCTCAGCAGCCCCAAATGTGGATGCAGGTGGCATGATACTCTAGGGTGTAGCACAGCACAGAAGCCCTGACTGTGGAGACAGGAACGGGGGGTAACAGAGGGCCGTGGCCCTGACTATGAGCATGGGGACAGAGAGCAGCAGGGTGTAGCAACCCTGAATGTTTGGACAGGAGAAAGGGGTGGCATCAGGATACAGCAGCCCAAACTGTGGGACAGAGTGCAGCAGCCATGCCTGTCTGGGAAAGGGATGTGGGCAGCAGGATATCTCAAAGGATCTGACTCTGGTGGCAGAGTACAGCAGGGTGCAATTGCCTCAACTGTGGAAGCATGTAACAGAGCACAGCAAATGCCCTATATCTTGTGGCAAGTGGCAGCATGGTGCAGCAACCCGAACTGCAGCGGCATGGGGAACTAGAGCACAGCAGGCCATAGCAACCCCAACTGTGTAGAAAGGAGCAGGGTGCAGCAGCCCTGTCTCTGTGACAAGGGATAGAGGACAGCATGATGCAGAAGTCTCGACTGTGGTGCAGAACACAAGAGGCATCATGGTACAGCAGCCCTAACTATGAGATGGGGTACTGATGGTGCAGCAGCCCTGCCCATTTGGGGCAATGGAAGTGGGTAGCAGAGTGTAGCAAAAGCCCCACCTCTGGTGGCTAGGGCAACATGGTACAGCAGCTCCAGCTGTGGAGGCAGGGGATCTGGGACACTAGGGCTTGGCACAGCACAGCAGCTCTGACTGTGGAGACAGGAACATGGGTCTACAGATGCAGCATCCCTAACTGTGAGGGTGAGGGAGAGAGAGAAGCAGGGCACATCATCCCCAACTGTCTGGGCAGGGGGTGTCAGGGTGCAGCAGCCCTGATTCTTTAGGCAGAAGAAGGAGGCAGCAGGGTGCACAATCCCTAACTGTGTGGGAGAAGACAGTAGGCAGCAGGATGCAGCAGTCTCGCATGTGGAGCAGAAGGCAGGGGACTTGTGGGGCAGGGACAGGTGGCAGTAGACTACAGCTGCCTCAACTGTGGGGCAGAGACACGGTGCATCGGGATGCCACATAGTGTTTCTAGTTGTACATGTATATGATATATTTTTACACAGAAACCACCAAAAAACTGAAATTTGTGAGTTCAGACAGGTACCTGTCACACTCTGCTACAGTATTTCAAGCACATGTACTGTTTGACAATCTGACATAAAAAAATGTTCTTACATGAACATATTTATGAAGGCTACATCAAAGACAAACTGTTTCTGTGAATGAACAAAATAGAGATTTATTTTATATTCATTAAACAGCCCTGTGCTATATAGTTTTTGATTAGAAAGAACTGAAAGCTGTGATACAAACAAGCTGATTTCGCACAGAGAAAGATTTCCACTACTTCCATTCAGCACTGAAACTGAAATGATCAACTTTTTATCAGAAGAAAATGATATGTTTTAAGTTGATCTATCTAAACACAAATCATAGACTGAGTTTGTAAGAAACTTGGAGAGCGCAGCAAACCATTAACTCTACAAAGTACTGCTCCGATTGGGAATCTGAAATAGTAAGCTACTCCAAAATGATGTCATATCACTCTAAGTTTGATTGAGAGGACAGAAATAACTCCACTGTTTTCAGCCACTGTAGAGCAGATTAACAAATGCTGATTTAAAGAAAACCACAAAATCAGACTGCATGAAATTTTCAGGAAACACTAATCATGACACAGGGACTTGAATGTCAGCTTTTCAAGCTTTTATAAAAAACATGTAAAAACCGTTGTACATGATCTTTGAGTGCCATCCATTTCCCAAACAACCAATTACTGCTGATTCTCTATGTGCCACTGAGGCCCAGCCCAGCACCAGTAACTGAAGGGGCACTGCTAACTATTCAACTAAAACAACCATAAAAATGACTACACATTAGTGTCTCACAGGTTTTCAGCTTCTTGGTTTTATTGACATTACTGTTAACAGCAGATTCAAAATTTAATATGCTGTTATGGTCTTTCTTCAGGTCCAGATGGGGATTTATTTATTTTTTTGTTATTTTGCTGCAATGTCCACTTTCCTTCTCTTTTTCAGTTCTGGACCAAAGGATACATCTGAGGACTTGATCATGACTGAGTCATCCTCCGGATATATATTGTTTTTATCCTAACCTGGAAAATGAAAATAAAAGAGTAGAATAAAAAAAAAAATCCCATGCACTGACTGACCATCACGAGAATAAAAATAATAAACCCCTGATCTTACTCTAACCATTCAACTCCAAGTCAAGACTGTCTGGGACACCCCTCCTGCAAATATAACCCACCCACCATCATTAAATCCTCAGCCCCACACCTGGTACCATAAAAAAAAGCTGAAGATAGACTGTTATTTATTTTTTTTTATTTTGAGTAAAGATGGATATATCCAGGATCCACAACAATAGCGGCTCCAATTCAAGTTGTGCCAGTGTAAAAAGTCAATAATGCAGTCAGAAAAGAAGACACAGCACCAACACTTCTTGAAAAATGTAAAGCTGTATTAAACTCACGAATAGATCACAAGGATCCCCAATTTTTCCTTTCCAACAAGCACCCTCTGCTGACTCACATCCTCCTTCAATCAAGTGCCCAAATATGTCAATGCCTCCCCTTCACCTACCCTTACACACACATTCCTCTCCTTAGCAATATCACATAAATAATTTCCCCCCAAACTTTGGTTTTTGGCATACTTCTGCCACCCTTCCTCACCAAGAATGAATGCTACCAATCAAAAATGACAAATCAATTATCTCCCTTCCTCCTCTGGCTCTCTTTCCACCTGGATGCTTTCCGACCTTCCTTGGTTGCACTAGTACTTGACCAATCCATCAGAAACAGCTTCTTCTGCCTCTCATATATGGAAGTAGTACTTGCCAGCTGTCACTATCATATATGATGTAAGCCAAGAAGTTCTGTGGTTAGAGAGAAATGGGGGAGGGGTGTTGGGGAGTGTGGGACAAATGGGGTACTACTGTCATAATTTTTGAGGGTATGCAGAGGGGGAGCGTGTACTACAGGGGCAAGAGAACAGTGGGGGGGTCATATTGATTTTTAATCAAAATAACAGAAAACCCTAAACTATTAGCGGATGCCAGTCAGTCATGCATTTCTTTATGGCCCATGGTCACAGCCATGGGGGAGCTATCTGTGCCTGGGTCCAACAATGAAGAGAGAATTTAAATTATTTTAACAGGGAGTAGCTCAGGGGTTAACCCTTTGGGCTGTAACCAGATTTAGAAAGCACTAGATGTCAGGAATGGTATACCACACTATTGTACAGCATGCCTATGCACCAAACATTGCAAAACATACCCTTTTTAGTACTACATGTACTTTCCCAAACATGCAAAATGCTTGTGTGGTGTTTAACCAAGTAGAACCAGGTATTGTAGAACTTGGTTATATATTGTATAACCTGATTATACCCAGTAGAACCTGGTTTTACCTAGTAGAACCAGGCAAAACATGGTTCTACCTTCTAGAACCTGGTAGAACCTAATAGAACATTTTTGGGTTCTACTCAAAAAGTTTGTAATGTAGAACTTTTAGAGGTTTGCACAGCCCTAACGATAACCAGGCCAGAATGAAGAGCCTGCAGATCTTCCTTTGATCTGCCCCATAAAAGGGTGGCAGTGTACCATTGTGCAAAAATCTTGAGTGTGAGCACAACCATCACAGGGTTATGAGCACAACCATCACAGGGTTCAACCCCTAAACACATTTAGTGCACATTAACCAAATGGCACTTACATGTCCATGAAGTGGAGTGGCTATATGACCTCCCTGAAAATCTGGGGTCAATCTAACCTGAAATGGACAAATTATGGTCAAAAGTTACAATTTTAGTTGAGTCACTGCTTTAAAACCCCCCAAACCACAATCCATAATCCCCCACCGCACATTCCACACAAGCATAAATAATCCCCCATGTCTACCTCTCTCTGTTAAAAAAAAAACCCTCTCTTCTCTCCTGCAAGCCCCCATCCTAGTGAAGTCTATAACAACTCAAGCAGTCCCTTTCCCAGATGATATCTGACTGTCAGTCAGCTTAAAGTCTCTTTCCTCAGATTTTCCAAAAACAATACAACCCCACCCTCCCACCCAGTGAGCAGCCACCCTTTCCCAGTCTTATTGACCACACCGAGAAAGGTTCTACAGTGGGCAGCTGGAAAGAGCCTCCTCCTTCTTGCCTGGCTGCTTTTCTAACTGATTAAACTCCATTTAAAACAACAGGTGCATTCATTTCATTGTTTTTTTTTTTCTTTAGTCATACCTTTTTTTGTGCTTGACTATTTTAACCTATTTTTTTCTGTCAAGTGCTTTTTACTCTCACCCTCGTGAACCCCATGCGTGTCAACTTTCAAATCTTCCTGATCTGGGTGTTTGTGGGGAATGCTGGCATAAGCCACTATTTTTGGCCTGAAACGTCAGGTGGCTGGTTGCTTTTTTCATGTATGGAGTCTCACTGCAGTCCTGGAAGTAAATAGCACCTGCATGTTTTTAGACAGATTTAGTAAAGTATTTTTGTACTTTTGTAACTCAGTAGTGCTGATCTTTGTTTTACCACAAGAGCCTTTATTACTGGAGAGGTACATGGCATTCTGAAAATGGGATCTGGCAGTTCTCCAAGGTTTGCCATATACCCATAGGGGACATTAATCATTTGTAAATGTAGGATGAACAGTGCTAGAATCTCCACAGCCATATATGTCTGCTCTGAGGGCCAGGGAAAATTGAATGGAGACTGATTGGGCCCCCCTAGGGATTCTGCTATGGCAGGTAATTGGGGTCAGTAGCCTGTGCTCCATCTGCACTCTGCAACACAGAGCCATGATGAGAATGACCCTATAATGGCCCTATAACACACCCCTCCTCCTTGCTCACCCCAACCTGGCCACCCACATAGTCGTGAAAGTGTCCCAGGATTGAGTGCAGAGGGGCTGTGCATCCAGGGCTATGGATGAATGGAGACCTTTGCATGTGCAGAGCAAGACTTCCGCACATCAGCAAACCTACTGCACTCCCCTCCACAGATGTGCAATGCCATAATGGTATTCTGGGATCAGACCCTAAACCATTTTACTGTATAATCACAGCAGAATCAGCATTTTGTTTGGGACTGAGGTGTCACTGTGAACCTCCTGGCTGCAATTGAAAGTTGCTGTGGAGGCTGTGAGAATGACCAATTTAAAATCATGATGAAATTGGGACCGATAACTAATCTCACAGCAGAATATTACCATCCTGACAGAAAGAAAATCAGCTTTTATTTGCATTAGCTAAGCAAAACAAAATAATCATTTGACCATGAATAATGACATGAAAGCCTCACATTTGAAATACAGAATGTTTTCATGGAAATTCAGTGCCTAGAAAAAGTAGCAAGCAAGTTTATACAGTTTTGGACTGCAGAGGATAATTTTGGCAGAATGTGCACAGAGGCTCAGCTCAGTGGCACATTACACTCCCACATAGAACACAGAAACATTGAAACATAGAATTTGACGGCAGATAAGGACCGCTTGGCCCACCCAGTCTGCCCATTTCCCTACCTAATGGATAAGCTGCAGATCCTAGTTAACTAGCAACCTACTTCTTCCTACCCCCACTCCCTAGAATTGCCTTATGACTGTCCCATGCATGCTTGAATTCCATCACTATTTTTGACTCCACAACCTCCTCCGGAAGGCTGTTCCATGCATTCACAACCCTTTCTGTGAAAAAATACTTCCTTACATTACCTCTGAGCCGCACCCCCCCCTCTATCTTCAAATTGTGCCCTCTTGTTCTTGCACACCTCTTTTTTTGAAAGATGCTACCCTCTTGGACTTTGTTAATTCCTTGAGGTACTTGAAAATTTCTATTATGTCCCCCCTCCCTCCTTTCCTCGAGGCTATACATATTAAGCTCCTTAAGTCTCTGTTCATATGTCTTCCAGTGCAGACCCTGCACCATTTTAGTTGTCTCCTCTGGACAGCTTCCATCCTGTCTATGTCTTTCTGAGATTGTGTCTCCAGAACTGCATGCAGTATTCCAGATGGGATCTCACCAGCTGTCTGTACAGAGGATAACAACTTTCTGTTTTCTATTGGTGATGCCTCTCCTATGCATCCCAGTATCCCCAGCCCTCCTTGCTGCCCTCTCACATTGCTTACCCACCTTTAGGTCATCTGATATGACTACCCCCAGGTCCCTTTCCATTTTTGTTGTTGTTAGTATCTCACCCCCCATTGTGTACTCTTCCTCTGGATTTTTGTTTCCCAGATGCATTACCTTGCACTTCTTAGCACTGAATCTAAGCTGCCATACATTTGACCATTCCTCTAACCTTGCCAAGTCCCTTCTCATCCTTTCCACCCCACCTTGTGCATCAACTCTGTTACAGATCTTTGTGTCATCTGCAAAGAGACATACTTTTCCTTCCAGTCCCTCTGCAATTTCACTTATGAAGACATTGAAGAGGACCAGTCCTAATACTGAACCCTGCGGTACCCCACTAGCAACCCTCCTTTCTTCAGAGTGGACTCCATTTACTATTACTCTCTGTGTCTATTCTCCAGACAATTCTTTACCCAGGCTGTCATCTTGGGACCCACTCCCAGGCTGGCTAACTTGTATATTAATCTTTTGTGTGGGACTGTGTCAAATGCCTTGCTAAAGTCTAGGTAGGCCATGTCCACAGCCCCCGATCTACTACTTTGGCCACCCAGTCAAAGAAATCTATTAGATTCGTCTGGCATGACTGTCTCGCTGTGAATCCATGCTGCCTTGGGTCCTGTGCCCCTCTGGCCTCTAGATACTTGACAATTCTTTCCTTCAGAAGTGATTCCATCATTTTCCCTATCACTGAGGTTAAACTAACAGGTCTGTAGTTTCCTGCTTCTGCCCTGCTCCCACTTTTGTGAAGGGGAATCACATCGGCCCTCCTCCAGTCCTCAGGTACCACCCCATCCTTCCATGATTTGTTAAAGAGGGTAATCAGTGGTGTCACTAGTTCTACCCTTAGTTCTTTTAGAATTCTGGGAGGAATCCCATCAGGCCCCATTGCTTTGTCCACCTTCAGTTTTAAGAATTCTTTCAGAACCCTTTCTTCTGTAAATTGGCTGGTATCAACTTCTGTATCCAGAGTGTTTCTATTGTTTGTTTTAGGTACCTTCCTCTTCATTTGTAAATACTGAGCAAAAATATTTGTTTAGTATCTCTGCTATTTCACAGTCACCATCTGCCCACCCCTCCCCTTATTAAGCCTCACTATCCTCCCTTGGTCTTTCTTCGCTCCCTGATGTACCTATAAAAGGTTTTATCCTCCTTCTTAACTGAGCTTTGGGGGTCTGGGGTTCATACCATGACGTGACTCCCTGCCACAAGAAAGTGGAGCTCTGTTCACGCTAATGAGGCATCATGCTCGGGCTCCAGGAGGGATGGTGGAGCTTGCTCACTGTGTCAATGCCTCCTGTGGGCAGAGGGGGAATCCTGAATTTGTGGATGACCATGCAACATTGCCCCCCTCTCCAGGTTGATGCTGCAGGCAGACAGATGAGATTGCATCACAGGTGGTAAAAGGATCCTCACAGGGCAAAAATCCCACTAGTCTGCAGCATGATTTCTGGCCCCCAAAGCTCTTATGTCACCAGGCCTTGTACCTCTTCTCCAACCCCAACCCCAGCATCATGGTTAAAGGATCCTGGACCAGTATGTGAGAGGCTGGCCTGGGCCCAAATATAGGGGCTGAGGCATGAACCAGTAGCAGGGGACAGAAAAATGTGAAATGAAAAAAGAATGCACTAGGAGTGTATCCTGTAACTCTGTTTCTAAAGGATGAGGCAATGCCTCTATGACTCTTTACATCTTAGCCCTTATATACAGTAGCTCAAGCCTCAGTATGAAAAATTATGACATACTGTACAGCAGTAAGGAAATTTACAAGTGTTTTTTTTATTACCAAAAAAGCCTTATCCTAGTGACTCGTATATAGCATTTTATTTTCAAGACAAAGCTATTTATAGCACCACAGCTCAAATCTAAGACATAAACAGCTAGTCTAGCGAACCCTATGTGCACTGCATATTGACATTGGTGTCCACTTAAGTTTGGCAAACATTTATTGTTTTCAAATGCAGATACAGATGGTCAGACATAAAATATTGTCATGCAAGGAACAAGAAAGAGCATTGGAATAGGTGCCATACCATTCTTACCTCTTCTCTGGCAAGTATAGTGTGAGGTACTGTGATCAGGAAGCAGACCTCTATTTGAGATTGTCTGCTTCATAGTCATAGGTAAGGTTACCAAACATTCCAGCACAACTTGTAGAAGAGAGTCAGTAAAATGGAAAATCCCACCCAGGAACTGAAGAATATGATTAATACTTTACCAGTACTGGTTTGGGATCAGTGTACTGTGCAAATGCATTTGCAGGAGGGGTTGGCAGCATTTAAGCAATTATGACTGAACAGTCAGTCATTTCCTGGGGATTAAAAACTGCCAGGGGGGAAGGGTTGCCTGACACACAGACGAGGACCAACCCATCAGCAGGCCATTAGTCCCCAGGAAATGACATGCTGGGATTAAATTAAATTGTTGATATTAAATAAATAAAATAAAAAATAAAAAACAAAATATTGTGATTATACATCTAATTACATTAGTGGGGCGCTCTTTTTTAAAGTTTCTATATGCGCTTGCTGCTCTGAGCTGTACCAGGCATTTCTAAGAGATTATCGCCCAGTACAGCATCCAATCAGAGTGTGTGTTTGTTTCCTGAATAATTAATTAGTAATAATCATTTGTAAACCACAATTGGCTGAAGGGAGCTAGTGCTCTTGAGATGGTTCTGGGTGTGTCTTTTCATGAGAAGTTACAGTACAATATTATAAGATGCAGTGGAATGTACATTTCAAGGTAATGAAACAATTCATGTATTGCCTAAAAATCTCAATCATGGGCTCCATATTGTAATCACTCAATGAAAGCAAACACATTGTGAGGAAGAAAGTACATGAAAACATGAATATTCTAGTACCTTCACGCTTATGTTCATTTTTGTTTTTATGATTTATTTACCCAGCATACCTGCTGATATGTATGTAGCCCCTCTCTGGTGCCATCCTAGAGAGGGCCACTACCCCTGCTGTGCAAGCTTGACCACGGTTAAGGGGTCTGCATTCCCATTAGCTGATACACAGGGGGTCTTTTCCCAAGATACAAACATATTAGCAGTGCCTCCACCCAGAGTATATTTAGTGGGTCTGATATCTATCAGTACAACCCCCTGGGATGTTGTACCAACCCACCTCCCCATTACAGTTATCCCAGCCATGGACTTACCAGGATCGAACATCCCCGCCTTTCACATAGTTAGCATTTTCAAACTCAGCTAATAACATGCTCACTAAAATCAGGCTCTTGAGTCAGCTCTTTCTGAAACAATAACATCATTATTTATTTACACGGGGAGGGTTAGGATGGGTAAGTGGAATAGAGGTTATGCAAACATTTTTAAGCTTTGAATCTGCATTTAGAGATTTAACATTTTCAAACAATCACATTTCTCCTTTTTATTATTTAAACCCACATTTAGTTAATGCAGCCTCCACACTATTTATCTAGCTAATTGCTGCAGGTATTCCCAAAACCCAGACCCACTGGTACCAGTTTCAGAATGATGCCCTGAGTTCTGTCCCTGGGTACCCAGTTGGTAAGTTACAGGCCTGAGGTGCAGCTGGTCGACCGGCATTGACACGCTTGCTGAATTAGCTAACTTTTCACATTTCTCTCTTCGACTTACTTTACTGGCTTCCCATGCCAGTGAGCACATTTGAGAAATAACTATATACATCCCCAGGGTGTTGCAGAGCAATTCCTGTTGTTACTTATGGTTCTGCAGAATCAGTCCTTGGGTGGCACAGTTGACTGGAGTCCTGGGGTTGATGGAAATAGCACATACAGAACCAGGCTTGATGCTTGAAGGGACAAAGATGCTGCAGCTGGATCCTCAGGCTTGATTGGAGATCTTGCAGCTTGTCCACTTTGGCCTATGGAGGCTCATTGCAGAGCACATATGCAAGGCCTGCCAGCCACAAGGGACGCAGACCTGGGAGTGGCCCCATGGCCTGGTTCCCTCACAGGTCAGAGCACCCTAGCACTCTGGTACAAGACCCGTGGCCCCCTGCATCCAGCCGACCCCACTTGATGGGGTTAACGAGTTCCCCACCTGGTTCCGAGCTTCTGATGGAACCTTTAGATCATTTTGCTCTGTTTTTTCATAACCTTTCATGGTGTGTAGCCAAGCAGTCTCTGTTAACTTCCCTGTCTCCCAAACTCTGGGGGGGGTGGAGAGTCTGAAAACCCAGGGTTACCACAACAGTCTATTTCTTTCAGTATCTCAGGAGCAGACAGCGGGCACCCTGCCCAACAGGCACTTGCTAGTCCTTCTGCTTTCTTAGTCTCTCAACTTAGAACACAGCCGCACTCTTGCTCTGGCTCACACACAATTCCAGAAACTAATTTTCTCAGCTTTTGAGTTACAAAAAGTCCCCTTTCCTCTCACCGTACAGGTGCAGAACAATCTCTGATCCAAAGAAGTTCTCTCTTCACAATTCTCTCATCACATCTCGCTACTAAATTTTCTGGCACCCTGCATTTTCTATTTCGCTCTAGTAGTGTTACTGTACTCCTAGGATTATTGTTTCATTCTGAAGTCCTCCTCACATTGCACTTGAAGCCTAGTATATTGTATCTGCATTGTTTGTACTGCCTCTGTTGTATATTGTGTTTGCTACCTTGTATATTGTACCTTGTATATTGTTAACTGTTCTATATACTCTTGTTCTATCCCATCCCCTTACCCCCCACCCCGGACACATCTGGCAACAAGCAACACTGCTCAGTATGCTTTGCCTGCTGAAACTTTTAAATAAATAACTAAATAAATAAGCAAAAGATTAGCTACATGCCTGACCTGAAGAAGAGAGTTTTATCTCTCGAAAGCTAGTCTCAGAAATACTTTTGTTAGTCCAATAAAAGATATCACCAGCAACATATTTGTTGAGTTTTTACTCTACATGCCTGACCAAATTATTCTTACTGTAATTATGCCAATGTAGTGAATCGTATTGACAATGCTCTTCATAAGAGGTAAAAACAATTCTCCAGTGTGGTCCCAGTGACAACACTGGCACTAACAGAAGAAGAAATTATGATGTCTGATATAATTTCATCTTTCTGTAGTACTCCATGTTGTCACTGGGCATTCATGACATATGGGTTCTAATAAGCAGTACCAATCAATTTCAGGAGAGGAAAAACATTGCTATATAGTTTTCAGTGAGAATTCTACAGTACCTTCTGATAGCTATAGCAGTAGTTTGCATCTAAAAACTGCATCAGCCAAGTTCTGAATATCAAGCATGTAATGTTTGACTGTGTCTGGCAGGCAACATGGAGACCCTGCAAATTTCTAATAGAAGTACTTCTGCTCTTTTGACTGAGAATACTGCCATGGGTCTGGTCAAATGTGCCATAGTCTGAGCTGGCAGTTTTAGCTTTCATGCTGTATAAGCCTTTGCTATACAAGCTCCCCACCCCATCAAGGTGGCATTGGAAGCCTTTTGCCCTTTCTCTGCAGCTCCAAGTAAAATGAAAAAGCTGTCACACTGACATATTCTTTATACTTTTCAGGAACTTTTTGAAGGGTAGAGAATGCTGGATTTGGAATTTGGGTGCTTACATGGGATGCAGGTGCACAGAGATCCTGCTCTGCACATGTGTAGACCTCCATTCATTCCCAGTTAGGGCTGCATGACCTCAATCAATGGGTTCCACCATGTTGCGGTGAAAAACGTTTTGCTGATGTTAATTACAATGCTGGCAAATGCCACCTGGCATTACAGTGCCAGGCATTTCTCTCCTGATGTACAGCGCCAAAGCACACTCCTGGAAGTCGTTGCTTTGCCCCCCCACACCCCACACCCCTGAACATAAAATAACTAACTCTGAAGGGGGGAATGCCCATGGGGAAAAAGGCAACACTGAGAGTGGGTGACCAGAAATCACAGTTGCCCCTCTCAGTGTCGGCAATCTGGAGTCACTCTAATTGTGGTGACAAAATGATGTCATCTTCCTAATGGGATATCCCCTCAATGTACCCAGTCCTGTGGCACATGTACAGCTACAGTTCATGCCTGGCTAGGACAGTAGCAGGCAAGGGGCAGGGGTGGGCATGCACCTGATGCACAAAACAAAAACCATATTGCACAGGGAGCAGAAGCTACATGGCTCGAGTAGGCACCATAGCATTTACCTGCCCCCCCAACTGGCAGCTGAATGTTCCTCAGAATCCTATCTGCTACCCTCCATCTGTCCCCATTCCACTGTGAAGATAGAAAGGGCCCAGGGACATTCTAGCACTTGCTGGTAATACCAAAAAAAACCCAATGTTGACCCCAACAAGGATATGGCATTCCTTGGAGGACTGCCATTTTCCATGCTCCCTCTCTCCACCTGGAACAGGAAATTCACTGCAGCACTGACTCTGGAATCCCAGTGTTTATCATAACCCCCTCCAATGCAGCCCACTGCACCCAGAACCCCTCCCACCAGCCCGATCGCGGGCAGCAAAGTGGCCCCAACATATCCCTGGTGGTCCAGTGGACTGCTAAGCCCAATCGCGGGCTGAAGAGGTTTAAGCCCCCGACATATCCCTGGTGGTCCAGTGGACCAATAAGCCTGATTCGGGCTGATGAGATTTGAACCCCCAGAGCGTATCCCTGGTGGTCCAGTGGACTGATAAGCCCAATCGTGGGCTGCATTATGTGACACCCCCACCCCCAAGACCATATCCCTGGTGATCTAGTGTCCCCACCACCACCCACAAAGCCCCACCACCCGTTCTCCCCGGCAGCCGGCGGGTGGAAATCCACCCGCCTGCCCCCGCTCTGCCGACCGGACTGCCCGGTGAGCTGCATGCCAGTGGTGCAGAGCAAGAGCCAATGGGCGTGCAGTCTAATACAAAGGCAGTCCAGATTTGTGAATGAATTCATTCACATACTCAACTGCCTTTAGACGGTATGGGCTGCACGCCCATTGGCTCTGCTCTGCACCACTGGTGTGCAGCCCTACCGGCAGTCGGTCGGCAGGTGGTGGGCGGCAGGAGGGTGGATGCTGCTGCCTGCTGGCTGCCGGGAGGAGTAGGGTGGCGGGGCTGCGGGTGGGTGGGTGGGGACACTAGATCACCAGGATACGGGTCTTGGGGTGGGGGTGTCATAACATAATGCAGCCCGCGATCGGGCTTATCGGTCCACTGACCACCAGGATACGCTCTGGGGGTTAAACTTTCAGCCCACGATCGGGCTTATCGTCCACTGGACCACCAGGATACATTCTGGGGAGGTTCAACCCTTCAGCCCGCGATCGGGCTTATCGTCCACTGGACCACCAGGGATATGTTCGGGGAACACTTTGCTGCCCGTGGATCGGGCTGGTGGGGGTGATCGTGTTTATGCCTGTGATTGGGCCAGTCAGGGGAGGGGGGATTTCATACACATTTGCCCACAATTGGGCTGCAGGGGTCTTCGGTCCCCGACGGCTGCTGCCTGGCAGGGCGCCAGGCACAAGTCCTCGGGGATCAGCGCACCTGCATGCTAATGGCATGCAAATGGGGCCATAAACAGATGCAAATGGCACCCCCTGCACCTTGCATGATTTATGGCCCCATTTGCATGTCACCTTTGGAATATCGGAAATTTGCGCATGGCGCAATGGTACTTGCGCCACCGCAAGTTGAATGCTCCACTCTGACCACTTGCGGTGGTGCAAGTTCCACTGTGCCATGCACAGTGGCTGTGGCTGGGGGGTGATATTCAAAGGAGTTGCTCAATAGCGCAATTCTTGAATATCGCCTCCGCCACATTCTCTGCAGTAACTATTTTGTGCAGCCAAGGGGTTGCACCACAAAACAGCGCAGTTTGAATATCCGTCCCTTCTGTTTTATTAGTACTATGAATGCCGGGGGGGCAGCTGGAGGTGGTGGGCAGGATGCCATGTTGGTCAGGAGCTTCACGCACCAAGTTATTAGCAGGAGGGGGTTAGTGGTTGGAACAATTGGGAGTAAGACAGATAGTTCTCTGGTTTACACTGTGTTTATTATTGTTAATCTTAGGCTTGGGAGTTTTGGGGATTATCTACTGTAATGGAGGGTGGGTAATTTGGGGGTTCAAATGTTGGGGAGGGTACCACCGGAGGTGAATTTCTTTTCTCATTTAAGTTGCTTTTCCACTATGTAGTCTGTGGTATGCACCTGACTGGTTTATTCTCACAGTATGATAATATATAACATGACAGCCTATAACTTTTATACATGGAATGTTAAAGGAGCTCCATCCCCCTGTAAATGGGCCAAGATCCTCCTATAACTGAATAAAGTATAAACTGGCATCACTTTCTTACAAGAGACCCATTTACCCTCTTCCCAGATCCTCCAGGTCCTAGGTAGGACACATTTTTGGGGTGGGCCTTGATTCCTGCAAGAGAGGAGTGGTCATCCTAATAGCTCAGAGAATTCCTTTTTGTCTTCTACAAGAAATAACAGACCCCAATGGGCATTATGTCCTTATAAGAGCCCTTTTAGGTCACTTAGAGGTAGTATCGGGTGTGATATATGGTCCTAACGTGGATGACCCTGGGTTTTTTACCATGCTTATGTCTATCCTGTCTCCCTGAGTTCCCTGCCAATAATTCTTGGAGGAGACTGGAACTTGGTCCAATGTAATGAATGGGACAGACCTAGTCAATCTTGACAAGCTCTCTCACCCGGTCAGGTGGCTGTTCTGGAGTTCATGAGGTCAACTGGCCTGGTGGATCCCTGGAGAACCCTCAACCCATCCAGTCAAAAATATTCCTTTCGTTCCCTTCTGCACAGTTCCTTCTCGAGGATTGATTATTTTTTATTGGGATCTAATTATATTTCAGGGATAGCTCTGTGTCACTGTTCAGCTAAAGTTATTTCTGACCATCGTCCTGTTTTCCTTCAATTGAACCTAACTCCCTCCTTGTCTAGAGACAAGGTGTGGATTTTGAATAATCAGCTGCTTAAAACCAGTGAGTCACTAACACACCTTCAATCGCTCATTGCAAAGTTTTACTCTTCCTCGATGTCCAGAATGGACATTTTGTGGGGCACCCTAAAGTGTGCCCTTTGAAGTGAGCTCATTCGGATATCAGTAAGGAGTAAGAATCAGACCTCAGCTTCCCTCACCTCCCTGATATCTTGAATCAGCTCCATCGAAGAGCATATATCACCTTCTTCTCCTCAGTCTGAATGGGAATTGTTAGAGCACCTTAGATTTCAATACAATACCCTGTTAGGGGAAAGGGCAGAGCACATGATATTGCGATCGAAGGTAAAGTATTTTGACCAAGAGGAAAGGGCAGGGAAACTACTGGCCTTTCGTCTCTGATCACAAGTCATGGACAAGATTGTCCCTTCGATCCGCAGTGACTCTGGTCAGCTCCTGACCTCCCCTTGGGATATTGTAGAGGCTTTTAGAGGATTTTACCAACAGTTATATGCTCCACTTCCCCCCCTTAACCAATCTCAGTTCAAATCCTTCCTGCAGGACATAACACTTACTAAATTGACAGACCCCCAACAAGCAATCCTGAGAGCTCCCCCTGACCTTATCAGAAGTCTCTCAAGCAATTGATGCCCTTGTTATGGATAAGGCCCCTGGCCTGGATGGTTTTGCCATGAATTTTATAGAGCATTAAAAGATCAGATAGTCCCTATTCTTTTAAACACGATAACTATATTTTTGAGAAAGGCATATCTGACCTCTCCTTAACTATTGTCTCCATCGTGGTCATCCCTAAGCTGGACTGGGACCCATTATTGCTTACTAACCATAGACCAATATCACTTATTAATGTAGACTTAAAATACTGTCAAAGATACTGGTCAGTAGATTAGGTCTCACTTGGAACTTCGTGATTAGCAGGAGCAGGGGGCTTGTCAAGGCAAACTCTCAGTCGAACATCTCCGAAAATCTCATATCTTCTCTTTGTATGCAGGAATTCCATACCTCTGCAGCCTTGGTATCTCTGGATGCCAAGAAAGCTTTCATAGAGTTTCCTGGGTCTATTTGTTTACCCTTTTACCAAAATATGGTATCCCTGGAGAATTCATACAATGGATCAATGTGTTATATTCCTCCCCAACTGCCCCTGTATTTTGTAATGGTATGCTGTCCCAACCCCTTTCTCTACATCAAGGTACTAGGCAGGGATGCCCTCTCTTGACATTTTTATTTAATTTATTCTTAGAACCCCTGATCCGTAAACTCAACTCCTTGCCTCAGGTTACTGGTATTCCAATTCATAATACTGACTATAACATTTCTATTTATGCTGATGACTTTCTGCTCCATCTTTCCTCGCCAGCTAACTCTCTTCCTCCAGCTTTACAGATTATCTCTCAGTTTGGTATCATTTCTAACTATAAACTTAATCTTACCAAGGTGGAGATCATGCCTCTCAATAATAAAACCTTTAAATCAGATGTAGAACATCTAGGTCTTACCTGGAGGAAGGATAAACTAAAATATTTAGGATCTTTATATGTACCTCCTCAGTAAGTTCAAACAGTACAATTTGGACACATTGCTTCTCATATTAAAGTTGACTTAGAACTGGTCATTGTTGCTTTTTTCTTTATGAGGCAGACTAAATATTATTAAGATGAATGTTCTGCCCCACCTATTATACCCCTACAAATGTACAGTTGGGCTCTCCCACAGTCCTGGTTCATTCAGGTACATAGGCTTCTTGCCTCCTTCTTATGGCGGGGTAAGGCAGCTTGCTGGGCACTTTCAAAGTTAATGAGAACTAAACAGGATGGTGGTCTGCAGGTTCTCAATTTCTTTTTGTATTATTTAGCTTTACACTTTAACCGGTTCTCTTATTGGCTACAACCATTAGGAACTCATGCCAATTTAACCTATACTCCACAATGGGTAGATATAGAATATTCCCTTTGTTTGTTCCATGGAATAGATCTTAAGTCACTCCCTATTTTACCCAGGAAAAGGCTACCCTTCCATTTGTGGGATACTCCCCTTGTGGCATCTCTTCAGATTCATTCACAGTTTTGTTCATTCTTGAAACTTTGCCCAGATAAAGATACTCTTCAGCCCCTAATTGGAAATCATAACCTGTGTATAACTGGTCAAATGCTCTCCAGGTGTTTCTGGCTGGATATGGGAATAGATAAGGTGGTGGATTTAACATTGAATGGCAAATTGCTTTCCTTTCAAGAGGCCTGGGCATCATATCATTGGCCCACTCTTTCGTGTTTTAAATACTTCCAGATAACTCATATGCTCAAGCAGTTTTTTGGTACAGGCCCATGGCTTAGTCCTTTAGGTTCAGTAGTATTACCACTATTTTCTACAGCTGCCACCTCCCACCTTGTATCATACTATTATCATTCACAATATACACTTCTGGTTGCCAGTGAGGGTCCCAAAGTATATGGCTGGGATCAGATTATTCCACCCATTATACCTTTCAGGAACTGGCCTCTTATCTGGAAGCATTTATATCAGTTTATAAAATAAAATCAATACCATCTCACGCAATTCCAGATTATCCATAACCTATACTACACCACAGTGAGGCTGCATAGAATGGGTTGCCTACCTAGTAATCTCTGTTTCAGGTGTGGCCAGGAACCTGGCTCCTTATATCATATTCTTTGGAATTGCCAGAAGATCATCCCTTTTTGGAACTCAATCTGTTCTCGTCTGTATCCACTATTGGGGTTATCGGATGATTTTCTCCCTGAAATATGTATTGTGGGTGACTTCTCAGGCTCCCTTATTGCCAATCAGAAGGCTCATATGGCCTTGATCTCAGCATGTGCAAAGAAGGTCATCCTGTGTCACTGGCAAGATCAAGATACCCCTCATATACTACAATGGTACAAGAAAATTTTGTTTGCCATACAAGCTGAGCTCCTGGTGGCAAGCCTTTCAGGCAACTCATCCAGATATAAATGCATCTAGGAATCACTACAAACATTGCTGACTATATAAAGGCGGATATTATTTTATTGGCTTTCCTTTTCTTTCCTTTTTCCATTGGTGCCGCTCTTTCTTTTTCTTATTTTACTCACATATTTTTTTTTTGTCATTTCTTTCTCATTTTCCATTCTTTTTGGGTCTAATAGGTGTGGGGATAGACAAGTCAGCCCAGATATTTTTGAACCTATGGACACTTTCCAGTGGTTGGGGGGGGTTCAGGGAGGGGTGGGTTAGGGATAGGCATTGTATTATGTGAAAATTATTGTCATTTTTTACTCCAATAGCGGAGGCCTCATTCAATATTCCAAACTGTTGTATTTTTGTTTGTTTTCTTATATAAATTTCAGCAGGCTTGGATCTAGCAACCATTTAGAATTGTACCACTTGTAACTCTGCACTGTTACGTCTTTGAATAAAGTTTATTAAATTTGAAAAAAAGCCACCCTCCATTTGTAGCTGCCCTCTAATTAAAACCACGGACAATTACCGCCAATGTGTAATACAAGCCATGGCTTTAGAAACATAGAAACATAGAATTTGACGGCAGATAAGGACCGCTTGGCCCACATAGTCTGCCCATTTTCCTACCTAACAGATAAGCTGCAGATCCTAATTAACCAACAGCTTACTTCTTCCTACCCCCCACTAGGACTGCCTTATGTCTGTGCCATGCATTCTTGAATTCCTCCACTGTTCTTGACTCCACGACCTCCTCAGGGAGGCTGTTCCATGCATCCACAACCCTCTCTGTGAAAAAACACTTCCTCACATTACCTCTGAGCCGTCTCCCCTCTATCTTCAAATTGTGCCCCTTTGTTCTTGCAAATCTCTTTTTCTGAAAGATGCCACCCTCTTGGACTTTGTTGATTCCCTTGAGGTACTTGAAAGTTTCTATTACCAAAAGCAAATAAATAAGTAAATAAATATCATGTCCCCTCTCTCCCTCCTTTCCTCAAGGGTATACATATTAAGCTCCTTTAGTCTTTCTTCGTATGTCTTCTGGTGCAGACCATTTTGGTTGCCCTCCTCTGGACAGCCTCCACTCTGTCTATGTCTTTGCGGAGATGAGGTCTCCAAAACTGCACACAGTACTCCAGATGGGGTCTCACCAACTGTCTGTACAGAAGGATAACAACTTCCTGTTTTCTACTATTGATGCCTCTCCCTATGCATCCCAGTATACCCCCAGCCTTCCTTACTGCCTTCTCACATTGCTTGCCAACCTTTAGGTCATCTGATATAATTACCCCCAGGTCCCTTTCCATTTTTGCTGTTGTCAGTATCTCACCCCCCACTGTGTACTCTTGCTCTGGGTTTTTGTTTCCCAGGTGCATTACCTTGCACTTCTTTGCATTGAATCTGAGCTGCCATACATTTGACCATTCCTCCAACCTTGCCAAGTCCCTTCTCATCCTTTCCACTCCATCTGGTGTATCAACCCTGTTGCAGATCTTTGTGTCATCTGCAAAGAGACATACTTTTCCTTCCAGTTCCTCTGCAATGTCACTTATAAAGACATTAAAAAGGCCCGGTCCCAGTACTGAACCCTGCGGTACCCCACTAGTAACCATCCTTTCTTCACTGTGGACTCCATTTACTACTACCCTTTGCGTTCTGTTGTCTAGCCAATTTTTTATTCAGGCTACCACCTTGGGACCCACTCCAAGGCTGGCTAACTTGTGTTTTAATCTTTTGTGTGGGACTGTATCAAATGCCTTGCTAAAATCTAGGTAAGCCATGTCCACAGCCCCTCCCTGCTACTTTGGTCACCCAGTCAAAGAAATCTATTAGATTCGTCTGACATGACCTTCCCATCATGAATCCATGCTGCCTTGGGTCCTGTGCCCCACTGGCCTCTAGGTACTCAACAATTCTTTCCTTCGGAAGTGATTCCATCATTTTACCTAGCACTGAGGTCAAACTAACTGGTCTGTAGTTTCCTGCCTCTGTCCTGCTCCCACTTTTGTGAAGAGGAATCACATCCACCCTCCTCCAGTCCTCAGGTACCACCCCATCCTCCCATGATTTGTTAAAGAGAGTAGTCAGCGGTGTCATTAGTTCTACCCTTAGTTCTTTCAGAATTCTTGGGTGAATCCCATCAGGCCCCATTGCTTTGTCCACCTTCAATTTTATTAGTTCTTTCAGAACCCTTTCTTCTGTAAATGGACTGGTATCGACCTCATCTTCGGAGTGTTTCTCTTGTTTGGTTTAGGTACCTCCTCTTCCTCTGTGAATACTGAGCAGAAATATTCTGCTCAGTATCCCTGCTTTTTCATTGTCACCCTCACCCACATTTCCTCCCCTTTATTAAGCCTCAGTATCCTCTCCTTGGTCTTTCTTCACTCCCTAATGTACCTATAAAAGGTCTTATCCCCTTCTTAACAGAGTTGGCTATCCTTTCCTCGGTTTGGGCCTTTGCTATTCTGACTGCCTTCCCAGCCTCTTTCTGCTTTAACTGATAAAGTTCTCTGTCCTTCTCCTTCTGTGTTTCCTTATATTTCCTGAATGCTATACTTTTCTCCTTAACCTTCCCTGCCACCTCTTTTGAGAACCATAGCAGTTTTTTCCTTCATTGTGTTTTGTTGATTTGCTTTACACAAAGGCTTGTTGCCTCTGTGATGGTTGTTTTGATTACTCTCCACTGTTCCTCCACCCCTCCTTCTTGCCTGTTTGCTAGTGCTTTTCTGAGGCACTCTCTCATTTTGCCAAAGTCAGCCCTCCTAAAGTCCAAAACTCTTGCTTTTGTATGGCTCGATTGTATGGCTGTGTTTATCGTGAACCACACTGTTTGGTGGTCACTTGTTCCCAGATGGCTACCCACTTCTAAATCTGAGATTCTTTCTCCGTCTCCTTTTGAGAGTACCAGGTCTAAGATTGCTCCCTCCTGAGTGGGTTCCAATACTAGCTGTCTCAGGCATGCCCCCTGTAGGGCATCAAGAATGACCCTGCTCTTGGATGTGCTGGCAGCAAAGGTGCTCCAGTTAACATCTAGCATATTCAGGTCCCCCATCAACAATATCTCCCCTTTTTCTGCCATTCTATGGAAGCCTTCTATCATTTCCTTGTTCATTCCCTCCTCCTGAGATGAGGGTCTGTATACAACCCCCATGCGGATTGTGGTGCCATTTCCTGTCTCCAGGGTGACCCAGAGTGTCTCATCTGTTCCCTGTTTACTCTTTAGATCTGTTGCTTTGATCCCTTCCTTTACATAAAGAGCTACTCCTCCTCCTCCTCTTTTACCTTCCCTGTCCCTCCTGTAGATTGTGTATCCTGGTATGTTGACATCCCAGTCATGGTTCTCTGTGTACCATGTTTCTGTGACTGCCACAATATCCAGGCAATCCTCTTCCATCAAGGCCACTAGTTCAGGGAGCTTATTACACAGACTACGGGCATTGGTACTCATCACCCTCCACTTTTTGATGGCCTTACCCCTTTTAGCCCCATTCCAGTCCTTACTGCCTTTGCCTTTTTTCACATTTACTTCTGTCCTGCTCCCTAATGACTTCTCTACCTTAGTGTTTACCTCAGTAATTACTGTTGTTTGTGGGGGGAGGCTGTGATTTCCCTGCTCCTTTTCAGTACCTCCCCTTGGCTAGTTTAAATGCTTGCCAATGAAGCATTTAAACCTCTCACCTAGGATCCTGGTTCCCCCGGACAGATGCAGACCATCGCACCAGTATAGGTCTGCATCCCTCCAGGTGGCTCCCCAGTCCCCAATGAAGCCAAAACCCTGAACTCCACACCAGTTTTTCAACCATTCATTGAATTCTCTGGTGAGGAGTACCCTAGCATCACCATTGCCATAGACAGGCAGCACCTCTGAGAAGGTTACTGTATGCTCTACTTGTCTAAGGCCCCTCCCCAACTCTACAAATTCCTCTTGCACTGCTCTGATCCCATTCCTAGCCAAGTCATTTGTCCCTAGGTGGACAATGACATCCAGCTCCCTCTCTCGTGCAGCTGCTCCCATGATCCTGTGGATTTGCTTCCTGTCCCTCCAAGCCGTGGTGCCAGGCAGGCACCTTACCTCCCTCTCCCCTTCCTTCCCCATTTATACCCCCCTAATGATTGAGTCCCACACCAGGAGTTGTTTCTTTCCCCTGTGGGGCCTCATGCCACCCTCCTGTGGGTCTCCTTTGTGAAGGTTCCCAGCATCCTCCTTGGTCTCCACTGCAGGTGCCTCCGTAGAGGAACCACTATCCACCAGAAGAGCAAATGAATTGTGGAGAAGTACAGCTGGAGGGATGCAACTCTGTTCCACTACCCTCTCCCTCTCTGAGCCCACCCTGGTCCAGCCACTCCTCTTTCTTGGCAACCTGTGAGGTAGTGGCATTGGCCCTGGTGGTCCCTGGGTGGGGGAGGAGGTTTCACAAATCCTATCCAGGTCAGCCTGGAGATGGGCAACCTCCTCCCCTCAGACCAGAGAGGTGCCTGCAAATAGGGCAGCATCGCAGCCTCCAGAATGTCTCCCGCTACACTGCCGCCCCACAGCCATTGCACTGCACCACTCCTATCATATCTTGTTTTGTGTCCCCTCTCCTGTTTCTCTGTATGCTTACTCTCTCCTCTCCTTACAACTCTCACCCTTCTTGTTCTGGGACAGTAACTTCCTATATTCTTCAATAGCCTCCTTCTTCCTTGCTCAGTGTCAGACCACCAGCAGCTGGGGGAGAGTGAGCTACTTTTTTCCTTTAGGGTTTACAAAACCAATGTTTCTCTATGATCCTTCCCTTCCTACTGCCAAACAGGAAGTTCCTGTTGACAGTCAAATCCAGTGGCTATAAAAGCAGAACTGGCTTAGGGTGGGTGGGATGGAGGGCAATTAGTAAGAAAAAAGGCTAGCAACAGGAAGTTGTAATTTGAGTCACCTGCTTTTATAGTGACTAAGCCACACCCCAATTAAGCTCTCTCTCCTCCTACTGGTTTAGCAAAGTAAACTGATACAGAACCCTTCCCAGCACAGAACACACACTGACTTTCTTTCTTTTCTTTCTTTCTTTTTAAACCCTAAATAATACCCCTTCTACTTCTAATAAAGTATCTGTTTGCTTAATCTCAACAGACACTGACTCCTGCTAAGATATAAGTGTTAAATTAATAAGAAAATGTAGCTTCTTTTAGTTAGCTGCTTTCTGCTCTACAAGCAAGGCTAGCAACAGGCATTAATTAGAAGATATACAGTATGACTGTTGAGCTATTAGCAGCAATTCATTTGGGTGGGGGAGAGGCAATGACAGGTAAAGAAAAAAGGTTAAAGCCATTAACTGATTCTTTTATCTCATAGATCCTCCCTGATGAAGGTGTAATTGTCTATTGGTATATTCTACTCATCCAGTTCCTACACTGTGATTCCACAGTTTAGAGATTCCTAAAGCTTGGATGAGCACATATTAGACTTTTTGCCATATAAAATCTGGCCAGACTCACAAGTCCAGTTCATGCCACTATTGTATTTTCTTCTACCAACATGTACAGCTTATTATGGACACATCTGTTTTTTTGAACTAAGAACTCTTTTATACCTTTCAACTGTTTTCATTTCTTAAAACTCACTCTGGTTTAAAGTTGAATCAGGTTACTGTTCTCAGTTGTTGCAGTTCTATGTGGCAAGCTGATTCATCTTTAAATCCTGCATTCTGCACATTACACAGAAAGATTTCCTGTAAACTGACCACGAGGAAATAAATGCCAGACTCTGAATGCGCTCCTTTCCTAAAAGACTGTTCTTTCTACTTTTGTAAATATTTATGGTCATATTAGGTCTCACCATTTATGTGCATACTCCCAATGTGGGTCAATCAGCACCCTGCCTCCCTCCTTTTCCATGCAGCATTTGAAATACTTTAGCTTTCTGTTCGCCAAAGAGATGATAAGGAGGTGAAGAATCATGCACTGAACTCAGAGTAGCTTGTGTGCCACTGTGCATTGTGCACAAGCCTATTCTTCTTGTCATAGAGGGAGGCCTTCCATGGATACAGATCTTACTGTACCATCCATCCCTGTCATGTAAGAGTACCTCCTGACTCATTTCTGCTCTTCCCACAGAGCTACGTGGACAGCCTTGTTAGAGGACTGCAGGAGGTAGCTTCTGGCACTTTGACTGTGGGGAGGACATTAGTTATGCTGGGGGGGGATTTTCCATAATAAGCTGTACATGTAGGTGATGCACACCAGTAAATCTGGGTTCTCCAAAAGAATATCTGATGCAGCAACAATACTGAAGGCTTCAGTGTTGTCCAAATAAATAACATTTAATAATGCAGAATAGGCGTACATTGAAGTATTACTCAAACATGGAAAAAATAAAGAAACCCAACCCTGAGAAAGACCTTGTAGGCCTTGAAGTGGTGGGGTAGGGTTGGTTTTATCTGTTCTCCATGCCTCAGTTATCATTCTGAGCATACCTATTAAGGTTTAATAAATTGGCTTTGTCTGGACTCCACTAAGGCCTCCAGGAGTACTCCTTCTTTGCTGTTGTTACACACAGTCATTATGCCTGTGCATTTCCCTTCTCTCAAAAAACTGAGTGTGTGTGGGGGGAAGGGAGGAGATCAGTTCCATGAACACAATTATCTGGTCCTCTTTCATGGCTCAGAGAACTGGTAAGGTGCTGTTTGAGCCCCAATGAACATGCTTCTTTTTCTTCTTTAAAAACCTTCTAAGGTGATATTGTATTGCAGTCCAGACTGTGGATGTCATAGCCCATGACATAACAAAGCACCCATGAAAAGGTGTAAAATGTTTTTTTTTTTTTTTTGACCTCCTTGAGACAACAGCTGCAATGTGCTGTTCCTGTTTTATTACTTTGCCATAGAATAGATGGATACTAAATGCATGAAATAGCAGTGTATAGTTTTTTTGCTTTGTGTTCTTAGTGCCAAGCTTTACCAGGAGTATCCACTTTAACCAAACAATTGTAAGTAGCATCCCTCTGAACCTAATTACAAGGCAGAAGAGTTAGGACAGTTACTGTATGTACTGATTCACATAGTACATTCGCATTCTTTAGTAGAGAATGATTATCCTAGGATTATATGCTTGAAAAAGGATAACATCATAAAAGAGGGCAGAAAAGTGCCACATTCTGAATAGGTCATGATGACATTGCATAAGCATAAAATAACATGTTTGATAATAGACTAGACAAGTGGTTTTTGCTTTTTTTGTATTAAGATACCAGAAGGCCACAGCATTTAGTCTTAGGTTTACTTTGTTGCATGTAAAATAGCAATTTTACAGCCCCAAAGCTTGTTTTTGTTTTCTTTAGGGAGGGTAGAGAGTCTTGCAGAACTTGGGTTCGGGACCCAGCCATGCTGGCAGTTGTACTTTTAAACAGCATAAATAATAGACAACGACAAATGCATTGAAAATTACTGCCTTACTTTTTTGTCATCATCAGTTAAACATTCAGTTGCTCCTCCTCAACTGCTCTCCTGCATATGTCATTTTAAGAAAGATTTTTTGATCATATCTATTCCAATTGTTAAATAATGTTATTTTATATTTTATATTTTCAGTATTCACCTTTTTATTTGTACTATTTTTTGTTGAAAAATATTTGAAATCAGCAAAAAACAGTAGAACAAAAAAGTGAATATTGAGAACTTAAAGTATAAAAGATAAAGTAGCATTGTTTGGCATAATTTGGAATATGGAGTACTTGACCTAAGTGTTCAATTTTTTTTTATTTATTCATAAAGTGAACATACACAGGAGGCAATTCTTAAGGAGGCTTGGCAGATGTTTGCCTTTTGCTGACATTAAAAAGTAAGGCAATTCATTGTTCGTGCATTTATATTGGTGGCATATAGTTGGGCAAAATGTATAAGAATTCCATGACTGTAAATGAATGTAAAGGATAACCAGGTGGTTAAAATATAATTTTGGTTTTAATAATGCTCTAATAACTACAAGAGAAAGATGGTGCACCCAGTCATTTTTGACTAGCATGGTCTAATATGGAAAGATATTAAAAATTGAAAATTAAAAACATTTGAATATAATTTCCAAGTGTGAAATATATTAAATTTGTTTATAAATATTTTTACAGTTCCCCAGAAGCCTAATATTACGCTAAACGTTGGAACTTTATAAATAAAAATAATAAACTCTAGAGGGTCTGGAAGGAAAGGTATGCCTCTTTGCAGATGATACAAAGATATGTAACAGAGTTGATACACATTGGGGGCTAGAAAAGATGAGAAGGGACTTGGCAAGGTTGGAGGAATGGTCAGACATATGGCAACTTAGATTCAATGCAAAGAAGTGCAAAGTAATGCAACTGGGAAACAAAAACCCAGGAGAAGAGTACACAATAGCAGGGGAGGTACTAACAACAACAAAAATGGAAAGGGACCTGGGGTAGTCATATCAGATGACCTAAAGGTGGGTAAGCAATGTGAAAATGGGTAAGGAGAGCCAGGGGGATACTGGGATGCATAGGAAGGGGCATCACAAGTAGAAAAAGGGAAGTGATTATCCCTCTGTACAGACAGCTGGTGAGACCCCATCTGGAGTACTGTGTGCAGTTTTGGAGACCTCAGCTACGCAAGGACATAAGACAGAATGGAAGCAGTCCAGAGGAGGGCAACTAAAATGGTGCAGGGTCTGCAGCAGAAACCATATGAAGAGAGACTGAGAGAGCTCAATATGTATACTCTTGATGAAAGGAGGGACAGGGGGGGGACATGATAGAAATGTTCAAGTACCTCAAGGGAATCAACAAAGTCCAGGAGGGTAGCATCTTCCAGAAAAAGAGATGTGTAAGAACAAGGGGGCACAATTTAAAGACAGAGGGGGGACGGCTCAGGGGTAATGTGAGGAAATTTTTTTTCACAGAGAGAGTGGTGGGTACATGGAACAGCTTTCCTGAGGAGATCGTTGGGTCTAAAACAGTGGGGGAATTCAAACATGCATGGGACAGACACAAGGCAATTATAGTGGAGGGTTGCAGGAAGTAGGCTGTTGGTTAACTAGAATCTGCAGCTTATCCAGTAGGTAGGGAAATGGGCAGACTGGGTGGGCCAAGTGGTCCTTATCTGCCGTCAAAGTCTATGTTTCTGTGTTAAAAGACTTCGTGTGTAGTAGCATTCACTGCTCGAGCAGGCCAGAATTTTGTTGTTCAACTTAGATTGGGGACAGACTAGGAAGACTACCCATTGGAAGCTTAACAATTTTTTATTAGGTCTCCCTGAATTTACAGAATTAATGACAGAACGGATTCCACAAATTTTACAAGAAAATGAGGCTGAGGAGATAAGTGCACGCACCCTATGGGACACCCTAAAGGTGGTCCTAAGGGAAGGATATTATCAAATTTGTCAGCTACTATAAGCAAAAACAGGCCTCCAAATTAAAGGATTTACAAGCATAATTTAAAATGTTGCAAGACCAACATGCAGCAGGAGACTGAACGGTTCTCTCCCTGCTGGAGGCCACCAAGTAGAGAATTCCATACTTATTAGATATAAAGACAAAAGAACAGGTTACTCACCTGTAGCAGTAGTTCTAGGAGTGGTATATGTTGTTCATCCACACTCTTTGGCATGTCCCTGTCCCTTTAAATCTTGCAGGAAGTCTTCAAGCTGGCTCCTCCCACCCACCCGGGTGGTATAACTCTCGGCTCCACCCAATGACGCCAGATCTTAGCCCGCTGGAAGCAAGGTTGTGCGCCTTAAAGCGGGGAGTCGGGTGGAGTGCGTGTGGATGAACAACATACACTCCTAGGCTACTGTTACAGGTAGGTAACCTGTTCTTCTAGAAAGCGTGGATATGTTGTTCATTCACACTCTTTAACGACTCTAGCAGTTCTCTGGAAGGAGGGAGGCAAGGCGCACACCCTACTTAGGAAACAGAGACTGGAGAACCGAGGCCCCAAAATCAGCATCCCGGCGTGACTCAAGGTCGATGTGGTAGTGGGAAATAAAGGTGTTTGCTGACTTCCAGGTAGCAGCCCGACAGATTTCCTGGATAGGGATGTCCCTGGAAGCAGCCACCGATGCAGCAGTATGGAGGGTAGAATGAGCTCTTAACCCTCTGGGAGGCTCCTTGCCTGCCAACTCATAGCACAGACCTATGCATGATGTGATTCATACTGCAATGGTCTGTTTGGCTACAGGTCTGCCAGAAGTGGCTTCAGCGTAGGTGACAAACAGCTGGCGAACCTCTCCACGAATTTCCACCGTTCTTTCCTTATAATAGGAGAGAGCACGTCTCAGGTCCAGAGCATGGAGCCTGCACTCGGCATCTGAAGTGTAGTTAGGATAGTATACCAGCAGAGGCAACACCTGATTAAGGTGAAACTCTGAGACCACCTTCGGAAGGAATTTCGGGTGGGGGCGCAGGACAACTTCGTCCCTGTGAAAGACCAGATAAGGGGAGTCCACCGAAAGTGCCTGGAGCTCCCCTGTCCTTCTGGCTGATGTGATAGCCACCAGGAAGGCCGTCTTCCACGACAAGTGTGAGAGCTCACACTTGTGCATGTGTTCGAATTGCTTGCCCATGAGCTTTGCCAGAACCAGCAAGAGATCCCACGGAGGTGGAGGTTCACACACCGGAGGGGATATGTAATCCAAGCCTTTGAAGAAGCGCCCGACTACTGTCGCCTGTGCCAATGTTGGCTGACCGGCCCGCGCCCGGTAAGCAGAAATGTCTGCCAGGTGCACCCTAAGGGTCGATGACCGCAGACCCCCTTTGGAGAGAGAGACCGAAGGTAGTCTAAAATGTTAGCCACAGAGCAGGATAAGGGGTCCAGACTCTTACCCTGACACCAAATGGAAAACCTTTTCCATTTGAAGGCATCTATTTCCTAGTCGATTCTTACGAGATGCTTCCACCACACCGTAGACATCCTCGGAAAGACCCAGAGCCTGGAACTCTAGCCACTCAGGTACCAGGCTGTGAGGTGCAGGGATTGAAGGTCCAGATGGAATACCTTCCCCTGGTTCAGTGATATCAGGTCCGGGCGTGTGCAAAGCCGCTCCGGGGGCCTGCAGCTGAGGAGATCTGGGTACCAGAATTGGTGCAGCCATTCTGGGGCTACCAGAAGAAAAAATTACTCACCTTAGTAATGTTGTTTCTTCTAATGGAGTCTTGCTATATTATGACAATTGCAGTTTGACCCAACCTTCGAACTGCTCCGGAGGTGAAAGAGTTAAGTTCCATGCAAGGCATGGAATCTTGAGCGCGAGCTTGGTTGAAAACTCTGTCTGTTTTGCTTCAAACCTAAACTGTCAGATCTTTACGAGCAAAAACTCACTAAGGTTCTGTGTGGAAACTGTAAGCCTACTCTAGCCAAATGGCTACTAAGCACTAACACATTTTCTGGTCCCAAAAACAAGACTCAAGTCAGGGGACCAAGAAAATGAAAATTCAACAACAACAAACAACAATGGCAAGCACTAGATGCCAACAAATCACTACCCACCCACATCCCAACAGCAACAAGAGGTTCTGAGAGGGGCAGGTGGGGGAGGTCATAATATAGCAAGACTCCATTAGAAGAAACAACATTACTAAGGTGAGTAATTTTTTCTTCAAACAACATGAAGTCTTGCTATATTATGACAATTGCAGACTACATAGCAGTACCTCCATGGAGGAGGGCAGAACCTACTTAGGGAATAGGCTCTGAAGCACAGCTGTGCCAAACCGAGCATTACTCCTAGCCTGGATGTCCAAGGAGTAATGCTTTGTGAAAGTATGAACTGTTTTCCAAGTAGCTGCTTGACATATCTCTAAGATAGGGATGTCCCTGGTAGCAGCCAAGGACGGAGCTGTACCTCTGGTAGAGTGAGCCCTCAGGCCTGAAGGGGGAACCTTACTCAGTTTTAGATAACAAAATTGGATATAAGAAACGATCCACCTGGCAATAGATCTTTTAGTGGCAGGTTTCCCTTTACCTACCTCACCATAAGTGAGAAACAGCTGAAGGGAATCAAACCTGCGACCCTTGGTACGCTCTATGTAGTAGCTAAGAGCTCTTTTGACATCTAAACTGTGCAATCTCCTCTGACCAGAGGAAGAATGGTCAGTGAAATACACAGGAAGAGACATAGATTGATTCAGGTGAAAGTCCGAGACAACCTTAGGCAGGAACTTCCTATTAGTCCTGAGGACTACTTTATCCCTATGAAAGGAGATAAAATCAGGTTCCACTGACAATGCTTGTAGTTCACTTATGCGCCTAGCAGAAGTGATAAGCTAAAACACAGTCTTCCAAGTCAAGTACTTAAGCTCTGCTGAAGACATGGGTTCAAAGGAGGTTGCATAAGCTGGGCAATGCAAACATTGGGATCCCATGCAGGGCAGGGTCCCTGAATGGAGGGTTGATGTGAAACAACCCTTGAAAACTAGGAGAAAACCGGATGAGCTGAGAGAGAGGATTTACCTGCTGATAAGAAAGCAGAGACTGCTGCCAGGTGCACTTTTAGGGTAGCTGGTCTCAGCTAAAGCATTTAAATGCACCATATAATCCAGAACTGTGGGCAAGCCGGCAGACTCTGGGAAATACTCTTACCAGAGCACCATATGGAAAACCTCTTCCATTTGGAGTTATAAGTAGCCCCGGTAGAAGGCTTCCTTGAAGCCTTCAAAACATTAAGTACACCCTGAGAAAGATGTAAGTCAGCAAACTCTAACCTTCAAGAGCCAGGCCTTGAGGTTGAGAGATTTGAGATTCGGATACCAAACCCTCCCCTGTGTACAAGCTAACAGATTGTAATTCCTGGGAAGGCACAGGGGAAGGTGGACTGCTAGGGACAGGAGCAGTGGATACCAGGGCTGTCTGGCCCAATCTGGGGCAATCAGGATCATCTTGCAAGGTTGAGATCTGATCTTGACTAGCACCTTGAACAGGAGAGGGAAGGGGGAATGCATAGAGAAACTTCCCTTCCCAACTGAGAAGGAAGGCGTCCAGAGGGACTGAGCCCAACACTGGGGGCCTGCAGCAAAAAAGAGGAAGTTGGTGATTATCTGGGGCTGCAAAAAGATCTATCTGAGGAGTGCCCCACCTGGCAAACACCACCTCCAGGATAAGGGGATCCAGAGACCATTCGTGATGGCCCTGTGAAATCCTGCTGAGAGCATCTGCCAGGACATTGTCTTTGCCTGGGAGGCGAACTGCCACAAGGGAGGTGTTCAGGGAATAAGCCAGAGACCACAACTTCATTGCTTCGGTGCACAAGGCCGTAGACCGAGTGCCCCCTTGCTTGTTGATGTACCACATTGTAGTGGTGTTGTCTGTTCTGACTAGTACCACTTTGTTCTGAACAGATGTGGAAAAAGCTTGAAGTGCTAGAAAAACTGCTCTGAGTTCCAACAGATTGATGTGGAGCAGAGATTCCTGAGGGGACCACAATCCCTGAGTGGTGAGGTTGCCCATGTGGGCTCCCCACCCCAAGAGGGATGCATCTGTAGTAAGGGTCAAGGAGTGAGACTGTGGGATGAAGGGTACCCCTTGTCTCAGATTGCTCTGATCCCACCACCACTGTAGGGCCTGGATCAGGGTTCGAGTTACTGGGATCAAACTTGGATAGAGGATCTCTCCTTTGAGACCAGAAGACTGTCAAATGGAACTGAATGTCCCTCATCTGAAGTCTCGCTCCCTGCACTACTGCTGTGGAAGCAGCCATGTGCCCTAGGAGCTGCAGAAAATGCCTTGCTGGACGAGAGACCTGCAGAGTGAAGGAGGAGGCCAGAGAAACCAGGGTCTTTGCCCTTTCTAAAGGAAGGAAGGCTCTGGCCTGTTGTGTGTTCAGTTCTGCGCCTATGAAGGTGAGAAGCTGAACTAGCTGTAGAACTGACTTTGGGAGATTGAGAAGGAAACCTAGAGATGTGAGCAGCTGCTGGGTGACTTGAAGGTGTAATTTGACTTGTTCTGGAAACTGGCCTACTATGAGCCAGTCGTCCAGGTAAGGAAAGATGGCAATCTTTTGCCTTCTTAATGAGCAACTGCTACTGCCAGGCATTTTGTGAATACCCTTGGGGCAGAGGTGAGAACGAAGGGCATTGCTCTGAACTGGTAATGGCCTTAGGGTAGTTCGAATCTGAGGTACTTTCGGTGGGAGCTTCTGATGAGGACATGGAAGTAAGCATCCTTGAGATCCAGGGACGCTAGCCAGTCCCCTGGCCTTAGAGAGGGTAAAATAATTCCCAAAGTCACCATTTTGAATTTTGGTTTTAAAAGGTGCTTGTTTAGGTATCTGAGATCCAGGATGGGCCACCATTCTCCTGTCTTTTTTGGGGTAAGGAAGTACCTGGAATACAATCCTTTGCCCTGGTGTAGGGGAGGAACCCTCTCCACAGCTCTGAGAGCCAAGAGGGTTGAAACTTCTGTTTCTAAGGTGAGAGCCTCTGAAGGATTTGCAGGTGGAAAGGATCTGGCTCTCATCTTTGGAAATTTTTTGAAGCTGAGAACCAGTCCCTGGCTTACCACTTCCAGGACCCACTTGTCTGATGTTAAAGACTTCCAGTCCTGGACGAAGTAAGCCAGCCTGCCCCCTACAGGTAGTGGAGAATCGGCCCGAGGCGTCCCATCAGGGTGCCTGCTTGGCAGGAGCTTTAGGCTGAGGGGTGGTAGCAGGCCTGCTCGTATCCCGTCTGCCTCTTCCTCTGAAGAAGCCCCTCTGGGCATAGGCTGAAGAGGAGGCCTGGGCTTGGTAAAAAGGCCTATGAAAAGGCCTGCCCCTGCCCCTGGAAAGCTGCATTTGAGGAGTGGCCTGCCTTTCCTTGGCCTGTGCACTCCTATAGGTGGTCCTGTACTCATCCATTTTCTTCATATAATTCTCTGTCTGCTCTCCAAACAGAGAGTTATCCACCACAGGAAAATCCATGGCCTTAGCCTGGGTATCCTGTGACACCTGAGCCAAGCCATTCTACGAAAGGCCACAGATGTAGCCATGACTCTGGAAGATACATCATTACAGTCCACTGCAGCATGGAATTGCACCTTAGATGCCTCAGTACCATCAGCAGCCACCTGCTCCAGCTCCCTGGCAAGTTGTTCAGGGACCTGCTTTGCTAGAGCCATAATAGTATCCCATCTGGATTTCTGATATCTTGCAACATAAGCCATATATTTTGCCTGTCTGAATCCCAAAGATGCTGCCATGTACTGCTTCTCTGCCATGGCATCAATCCTCCTGGAGTCCTTGGGGGGTGTGAAGCCAAAGGAATATTTGCCTTATCACAGGCTGCCGCCTGCTCAACCCCAACATGGCTGCATTGTTGTGAGAGGAACTCTGTCAGAGCCTGACAAAGTGTACCTCCTGTCCATTTTCTTGTCCACAGGAAGTACAGAATGGGGGGCTTTAAAAATTTTTACTGTCTGTTTCCTGAAGGATTTGTGCATAGGAATAGACAGTCTTCTAGACTCTGGGATATCCATCATTTCCACATAGTCAGGCTCTTCTTGGCCATCCACAGCTTCTTCCATAGGAAGCTGGAGGGTTTCAGCCACTTTCTTATAGAAAATAAAATGAGAAGGGGAGTCAGAAAGCCTGGGGGGAGAAACTTCCATAGGTCTGTCTGGAGAAATGTCCGGTTCAATGGGCACATCCAGACTGTCAAAATCACATTCACTCTCTTCATAATCTCCCCCCCCACTCCGGTTCATAAAAATCCTCTATATCATACTCCTGAACCAGTGGAACCGACCGAACCGACAGCTTGCCTGATGGTGCCTGTTCGGTCGGAACCAGTGACTGGACAATTTTGATCACTTTGGCTATCTCTGCAGCAGTTGGAGAAGGGATTTTTGGCTCCAGACCTGCTGACTTCCTAGTCCTTTTAACTGGAACCGACTCGTCCAGTCAGCTCTCCTTTGCCGAGAAGACTCACCCTGGTTAGAGGCCTCCTCTGGTTCGGTTGGCACCGAACCGGGCTGGCTATCCGGGTCAACGGACTTCTTAGCCTCCTTTTCCCTGAGCCTACCAACTCTCTTATCCCGGTAGCTGCAGGGAAATTCACACAAATCTGGCAGTCTGAACTGAGGTGGTCAAACCCCAGACAATAGACACATGTGGTGTGTGGGTCAGCCTTAGCAAAAGCTTCCCCACAGACATCACAGTGTTGAAACCCAGTGGGCCCAGTTTTTCTTTTGGGTTTCTCAGACATAATGCCAGCCTAACCAGAAAACTTGCCCGTTAACGGCCCTTAGCCACGCAAAACACCCTTATTGGTTCCAAATCTTATAGCGGGTCGTGGAAAAAGCAATAATGAAATCCGTTTTTAGAACCGATAAGAACCGGGAACCGCACTTCTAAAGCAATTTAAAGCAATTTTAAACCAACCTGATCGGTTCAGGACTGAACCGATAATATCGTTTACAATTTCCACACAGAATAAAAGTAAAACTTTGAATTACTTACGATACCACAGAGAGAGCTTGAACCGACCGGTTGTGGTTTTATTTTAAAAACAAATGCGGTTTGAAACCGAAATTATACACTTTAAAACCGACAAATGAACCGAGCAGTAGGAGAAATCTCCGGAGCGACCGTTCAGTGAGGCGGAGTAAAGAATCTGACAGTTTAGGTTTGAAGCAAAACAGACAGAGTTTTCAACCGAGCTCTGCGCTCAAGATTCCATGCCTTGCATGGAACTTAACTCTTTCACCTCCGGAGCAGTTCGAAGGTTGGGTCAAACTGCAATTGTCATAATATAGCAAGACTTCATGTTGTTTGAATCACCTTCGCCTTGTTCCTCCTCACCTTGAGTAACACCTTGCGGATCAAGGGAAATGGAGAGAAGGTGAAGAGGAGGCCTGGGGTCCACGGCCTCGAAAAGGCATCCCCCTGCAGCGAGCCCTGCTGAGGGGAGTGGCCGGCGGGCATGATACAGACTCAGCTTGGTGTTCTCCTTGGAGGTAAACAGGTCCACCAATGGTTTGCCCCAATGTGAGAACAGACTGTAAGCTACCTCTGGATGGAGTGACCACTCGTGGGATGTCTGGCCTATGCGGCTGAGAGCATCCGCCAGCTGGTTCGAGACTCCTGCCACATGGATGGCTAGGAGGTCCGCCTCCAACCGGCTGACCAGGGTCCAGATGCGGAGCGCCTCCTTCCACAGCAGACGGGAGTGCTTGCCGCCCTGTTTGTTGAGGTTGTACATGGTCGTGGTATTGTCCGTCTGGACTTGAACCACTTGACCCTGGAGCTGAGGAGCGAATGCTGACAGTGCCAGCCTGACTGCTCTGAGCTCCAGCAGGTTGATGTGGCATTGGGACTCCTCGGGGGTCCAGAACCTGTGAGCTGTGCTGTCCCCCATGTGGGCTCCCCAGCCCATGAGAGAGGCATCGGTCATGAGAACAACCGTCGGCCCGGGGCAGACAAACAGGATCCTCTCCTGCAACCGTTCTGGGGCAGTCCAGCATTGAAGAGCGTCCCACATCTTCTGGGTTACAGCGATCAGCTGGTCGAAATGACTGTGGCGCTGAGTCCACTGGGTGGTCAGCTCCCATTGAAGAAACATGTGCCACCCACTATTGTGAACCACTAGGTGCGCCATGTAACCCAGAAGGCACAGAAAGTCCTGGGCAGGGCACAGAGCCCAACCCAGAAATGATCGGCTAAGGAGGAAAGAACCTCCACCCTGTCCGCCGGGAGCCGATCTCTGGCTTGATGAGAGTCGAGCTCTGCCCCGATGAAGCCCATCACCTGAGATGGCATGAGTTCCGACTTGGCCTCGTTGATCATGAGGCCAAGCTGAGAGCAGGTTCTGAGAGCCAGGTCCCTGGATCTCTCCACCTCCTGAAGGGAGGAACCCGCCAGGAGCCGGTCGTCGAGATAAGGGTAAATTTGAACTCCTCGATGCCGAAGATGGGCTGCCACCACTGCAATGCATTTGGTGAAGACCCGAGGGGCCAATGACAGGCCGAATGGCATGGTTCGGAACTCGTACAGGGTTCCCTCGACTGGAAAACTCTGTCGGTCACTAACCCCTCCGCAGAGGGGTGCTCTGAGAAACCGGAGAGTGAACTGGTAGGGACAGTATACTTCCAAGCCATCCTGGCAGAAGGTGCTGGACAAGAAGCTAGCTGCTGCTACAGCTCCAGGGCTGGGCCAACAATGGCTTCGACCACCGGAAAGGCCTCCATAGGGGAATCCCCTCAGTCCAGTATCTCCGTGAGGGGATACTTGGCCCGTTTTGAAACGGGTTCAAGCTTCATCCCAGTGGATTCTGAGATGAGTCGAAGCATTCCAAGGAACGAGGATGGGCTCTCGTCCACCAACTGACCCCCAGTGGATTCCAAGTCAAGCGGCCTGGAGAACAAGGAGGAGTCGTCGTCAGACTCCGAGGAGTCTGCGAACAGCTGCCGAGCGCCTGAGCCACCCTCCACCTGCCGAGGTCGATCGGGAGTGAGGGTGACCGACAACCTATGGGGTAAACCCTGTCCCAACCGAGAATCCTTGGTCGGGGCCCCAGCCTTCGGTTGTGGAGGCGGAGGTTCCACCACAATGGGTGGCGCAGCTGGTTTTGGCCGAACAACCGGTGCCGGCTTCGGCTCCTCGACCACTACGCGGGGTTGTTTCGGCCGCTCCGGTGACATCCACTTAATGGCCGGGGAAGGCGACGGAGTCAGCTTATTCCCAGACAACAAGAGCTGCTGCCACATTAGATCCTCTTAGCGCCGACGCAACTTGTGCCGGAGCCTATACTCCGAAGAGGACGACGAGGATAAGCGGCGCCACTGCTTTCCATGGTGCCGAGCCCGAGACCGCCGACGTCGGCGGGACCTGCTGGACCTGGAAGAAGTCCAAGACTGAGACCGAGACCTTCGGGGATTCCGACGGTGGGTCAGAGAGGGGGCCGGGGAGACCCACTCCTCCCTTGGTTCAGGAACCTTAACCGGGGACTCCGGCACAGGCAAGTCCTCGGTTTCCACCGGGGGAACTGGTGAAGAAGGGTTGTCGGCTTCTCCAGTCGACAAACCATCTGACGGGTCGAGAAAAATCTCGACCGTGTCGATGGGTGTCTCGGTCAGCTGACCTGACATGGACACCGTGAAGCCAGCTGCCTTAGCTGCAATCTCGACCGAAGTCAAGTGTCAACTATCCGGGGAAGGGGACCTCTCCCGCTCCCACGAACGTCAACGGTGGGACTTACCTTTGGAGTCCTTCTTTTTGAGCCGAGAGGAATGTCCCGATGGCCCTTCTCCCTTGGTGGAGAGGGACTGGCAAAGCTCCTTAAAAAAAGATGTATAGGAAGAGCCCAAGGAGAGCGGGATAAATGCCGCGACCGAAGATGATGATGATGTGGCCTGGGCCACCTCCTCTTCGAGGGCGATCATCTGCTCTAGCTATTCTGCCGAGCACGCCGCCGGGGACACCGCCCAATGGGCCTCCTTAGACTTGACCGGAGGATAACGTTTTTCAGGTCACCCCAACAGCAATCAGGCAGCGCGGTCCTCCAAGACTGAAGCCGAAAAGGATTTGCATAACTCACTAGCCTGTGAGTCATGGCCAAGTCCAAGGCAATAAACGCACGTGGCGTTCGGATCGGTCTGGGACATCTTCTGCCCACGGGGCACCGACGAAATCCGGGAGTCGATTTGTCCATCGCAGCTGTGAGGGAAAAGGAAGACCGAAGTCTTTTAAACTTGAGAATGAGTTTCGGTTTAAACGAAGAGTGTGGATCCAGGCCTAAAATGTAGAGCGCTAAGGAGGGAACCTCAGCTTCCAAGCGATAAGGAAGATCTGGCGTCATGGAGCGGAGCCGAGAGTTTTACCACCCGGGTGGGTGGGAGGAGCCAGCTTGAAGACCTTCCAGCAAGATTTAAAGCGGCAAGGAACCTGCCAGTAAGTGTGGATTGAACAACATATCCATGTCCCTAGAACCACGTTTCGCTCCAGGGATGGTATGATCTGGTTCAGAGTTACCATCCGGAAGGTGCAAGACCTGAGATACTGATTCAGGTCATGGAGATCTAGGATGGGGCACCAACCCCCTGTCCGCTTGGGCATCAGGAAGTACCCGGATACGAAGCCTGGGTCTACAGAAGGATCCAGCACTGGAGCTACCGCCTCCTTGTGGAGGAGCTGAGCTATGTCGTCCCGAAGAGCCGACTGCGTGTGAGCTGAGATCCTTTCCTCCCGAGGGGCGTGGGCTCGGCTGGGCAGGTACTGCTGGAATTCCAGAGTCAGTCCCTGCCTTACCACTTCTAGAACCCACCTGTCTGAAGTGATATCGGACCAGGAGGAAAGAAAGTGGCAGAGCCAACCCCCCCACAGGAGGACCCAGGGCAGGCGTGATGGGTGTAGGGGTGGCAACCCCCAACCCGTCACTGAGCAGGCTTAGCGGAGGAGCAGGAAGCTCCTGGACCAATGTCTTTGCCTCCTTTACGGGGCTGTTGAGGGCCCTGCCTGGGCCTAGGGCGCCAAGGTGAGCCTGCTGCTGCTGTTGGTGCTGCTGACCTCCTTGATAGGAGGCCTGCCTGACCGCAGGGGAGGACTGCCAAAAAGGCTTCCTCTTCCTTTTCTGCTGGTTCTTGCCTGAGGAGCCCTTAGCAGAAGTGGCGTCCAAGGTGGCATTGGATTGTTCAATACGCTGAAGGTGGCCTGCTACTCCTGGGACGAACAAGTCGGTACCAAGGAAAGGCACATCAGCTAACTTGTGCTGGGTTTCTGCCGGAAAAGAGGATAACCACAGCCAAGCCCTGTGGTGGGTGGCCACTGCAGCTACTAAAGAGTGGGCACAAGAATCCCCGATGTCCAGGGCCGTCTGGAGCTGCTGTTTGGCAACAGCAGGACCCTGATCATGGACTTGCTTGACCGTGGTCTGCATGTCCGCAGGGAGGTGAGGAAGTACTTCATCCAATGACCCTAGGAGGGCATGGGAGAAGTGTGCCATGATTACAGCCAAACTGGCCTGATGAAGGCCCAAGGAAGAGGCCGTGTAGACCTTACAGGCAGAGTGGTCCGTGCTCTTGGACTCCTTGTCCAGAGGTTGGTCGGTGTCGGCCGAGCTACGAGCATGTCTAAAGAAGGAAGCAGTCATCAGGCTCTCAGCCGAGAGATGTTCCGTGAATCCCGGCAGGGATCCCATAGGCACCGCATACTTATGGGCCATATGGGCAGACGGTGCTGGGCAGGAAGCAGGACACTGCCAAAGCTCAAGGACGGGACCAGTAATGGCTTTTGCTATTGGAAAGGCCTCCGTCGGAGTATCCCCCCTCTTAAGGGTATCTGTAAGGGAGTACTCCGTCTTTTTCTTGATGGACTCCAAGGGCATCCCGGTAGAATCAGAGATAAGGTGGAGAATGCCCTGAAAGGAGGAGGGACCTTCCTCCAAGGCCGCCGAGAGTGACTCCTCATCAGCAGGATGGGAGTGCAAACCAGTGGTAACCGAATCCAAGGAGTCAGGGTACAGTGGTCTCCTGCCCATGTCCCCTTCGATCCGCCAAGGGCGATCTGGAGTGACCGTGATGGACAGACATCTGGGAACCCAGTGTCTGGATGGTCCTCTTTCGAGGGAGCCCCACTGGGGGGCTGTTTAGGCGATGGCTCCACCCTAATAGGTGGTAAGACCGGTATGGGCCTAGCCAGAATACGGACTGGCCCCCCAGGTGGAGGAACTGAAGCCTTCGGTTCCGGAGGGGTCAGCGTAGGTCCTTGAGGTGCAGGCCAAGTAATGGCCAGGGTGGACAGTGTAGCCAGCTTCTGACTGGCCAAAATCAGCTGTTGCCACATGAGCTCCTCATAGCATCGACGGAGTTTCTGTCGAAGCCTCTCCTCGTCCGAGGAGGATGAGGATCTGCGGCAGCGCTTCTTTTTTGAATGCCGGTGGCCTTTCTTCAGTTTTCCGGTCGAAGAAGACTGAGTCCTCGATCAAGACCGACAGGGTCGGTTAGGTCGATCGGTGGAAACCGGACTCGGGGAAAATCGAGGTTCTGGTTCAATTCCCTCGATCAAGACACCCACAGGAGGAGTCTTGTGATCGGGGAAAGAGAGGATAGGTGTCCTCTCTAGAGAATCGTCGACCAGAGTCGGCAAAAGTGGCTTGATCGGCTCGAGAAAAATCTCGACCGGTTCAGCCGATGCCTCGGTGTCCACCTGGCCAGACAGAAGATCCGTGAAGCCGGCATCCAAGGAAGCGATCTCGACCGAAGTCAAGACTGCAGTTTCCTGGGACTTGGACCTCTCTCAGTCCCAGGAGCATCTTCTGGAGGAAGACTTTGGATCCTTGTCCCTCTTGCGAGGGCGGGAGGAGTGCGAGACCAAGGGCGCCTCACCCCTGGTGGGGAGAGACTGGCACAACTCCCTAAAGGAACCTGAGAAGGTGGAGCTGAGGTTGAGAGGAACGAAAAAACTTTGGCTGGCCGAAGCCTGAGCAGCTTCTTCCTCGAAAGCCTTCATCTGCTCTAGCTGTTCGGCAGATCCCGCTGCTGCGGAAACCGCCCACCTTGTCTCCTTCGATTTCACCAGCGGTTTCCTTTTCTCCGGTCTCCCCAGCTTAAGGCGCACCTTGCGATCATCCAAAACGTTAGGATGGAAGGCTAAGCAAAAGGTGCAGGTGGTGGTGTCATCACCAACACCTAGGCAGTACACACAAGTAAGGTGGGGATCGGTGCGTGAAATTTTCTGGCCGCATGAACACCGGCAAAATCCGGGGAGCGACTTGTCCTCCATATCTGATACGCTGTTATCGGAATTGACAACTCAAACGAGTTTCACAGATAAATGCGGTAAAAACTGACGTTGCGAAGCCAGTGCCTATGATTGCTAGAGTTAGCATGAGGGAGCCTGACTCTCCCAACGGAAAGGAAGTTCTGGGGTCATGGGGTGGAGCCAAGAGTTATACCACCCGGGTGGGTGGGAGGAGCCAGCTTGAAGACTTCCAGCAAGATTTAAAGGAAAAGGGACATGCCAAAGAGTGTGGATGAACAACATATCCACGCTCCTAGAACAAGCGCTACCATTTTTAAACCAAAAATATTGTGAGGACAGTCCACGTGCCACTCGCCTTTTGGTCCACTGCTTAAGAAAGAAAACCACCCAATCTCTTATTACACAGATTAGATCCCTGGTGTCTGATAGTGTGGAGAAGATGCCTCAACAGATTATGCAGGCATTTACACAGTTTTATCAGACCCTATATACACCAGAGCGTGCAGCTGATCCTCTGAAGATGCAGGCCTTTCTGGCACGCCTGAATCTCCCAAAGCTATCCCAAACGCAAAGGGGGGCATTCGCTGCACCTGTTAATTCTGCAGAGCTGGGAGAGGTTATTTTGAGCCTGAAAACGAACAAAAGCCCTGGGCCGGATGGCTACACTAGTGAATTTTATAAGATGTTCCAAGAGCAGCTGACACCCATACTCCAACTGGCCTGTCAGGAGGTGATGAAGGGAAGGGGAACACCTGAGTCCTAGAAATATGCCACTATTTCTAGCATTTTAAAACCCGGGAAAGATCACTTGCTCTGTTCTTCATATATACTGGTACTGAATATTGATTATAAGATTTCCTACTCCCTATGTTGATTAATCCTGGCCAGTGTGGTTTCATTTTTAGCACACAAGCCCAGGACAACATCAAGAGGACTCTTCACCTCCTGCACTGCTCCACCTGGTCAAACTCCCCTTTTCTGCTTCTAAGCTTTGATGCAGAGAAGGCCTTTGACCAGGTGGAGTGGTTGTTTTTGGCAGCCACCCTTCGGAATATGGGGTTTCCCGGGGATTTCATAAGTCTTATTATGTCATTATATGACAGGCCTAAGGCCTACATCAAAATAAATGGGTCATTCTCAGAGCCTGTCTCCTCTGCTCTTTGCTATCTATCTAGAGCCTTTGGCCCAGGCGATTAGACAGAATTCGGCCATACGTGGGGTGGAGGTGGGTGGGGGGACAACATAAGCTAGCACTTTACACCGACAGCCTGCTATTATATATTTCTGACCCAGAGTGCTCATTAGCTGAAGTGTGGCAACTTCTAACAGTTTACTAACGTGGCAGGTTATAAGATAAACCCTACAAAAACTGAAGCACTAAAAATACATTACTCCCCCTCACCATCCATACAGCGGTCATTTCCATTTTTGGTTTAATCTCCCATACCTAAAGTACCTGGGAGTATATTTAACTGGGGACCATACCCAGCTATGCATCCTTAACTATCTCCCTTTGATGTGTCAAGTCACACTCGACCTAGAGAGATGGAAAACTATCCCTCTCCCACTGATTCAGAGGATTGATTTAATAATCATACCAAGGACCTCGCTGGAAATGAGCTTGTCTTAGTCGAGTCTCCTATTCTTTTGCCTATCAACTGAATAAAATGTTTTACTACTACTACTGATGCAGTGAGGCTGAACCTCCTGCTTCACTTTTTATACCTGGGCCAGACACTTCCTGTCCTCATACCACCCAAAATTATCAGGGAGCTCAATAAAAAAAATTTCTAGATACGTTTGGGACTCACAACAACCTAGAGTGCGCTACTTTGTTCTATAATTGCCAAAGAAATTGGGGGGACTGGCGTTACCTGATCTTGAGGCGTATTACCCAGTTTCTTGGATTGAGATAATAATTTATTGACTTTACTCTCAATATCAGCCCAAATGGAGGGATCTGGAACTATGGGAGGAGGATATCCTTAATCTTAATAGAGTGCTACTGCAGAGCCCAAGCTCTCCCCTAACAGATATAACTGATGGCCCATACACAATTAATTCCCTGAGGAGCTAGAGGGCTGTTTTAGACTACAAACAACTCTCTAGCCATAGAAGCCTTCTCTATTTGCTTCCATACCACCAACCTTTTTTACCAGATCGTCTGGACCACGGGTTCCAGCGATGAGAGCGAATGGGTCTTCACCTGGTGACTCATTTTATAAAGGAGGGAGGTTTGCTATCTTTTGAGGAACTTAGAACCATATAAGGTATCCGAGTACAGGATCACTTCAGGGTGCTTCAGGTAACTAACTTTATTAAATCGCTTATGGGGAGACATACTTTTAGAATTGCCCCACCTAAAATTTTAGAACTACTATAACTTACACTAGAAGGTAGAGCCCCTCTAACTCATATAATAACATACCTATACCAAGGGATAATTGCTTATAAGGGGGACTCTTTGCAGAAGTTCAAAGTGACATGGGAGGCGGACTTGGGTATAGTATTGAATGAGGACTTCTGGGGCTCCCACTTAAGATTTCTCTATTTCGGTACGGCATCCACGTCATGGAAGGAGTTTTCCTGGAAACTCATGCTTAGATACTTTAAGACTCCTGCCATACAGGCGAAGTACTCTGACCGGGGAGATGCCTCCTGTTGGAGACGGTGTGGTAGTCCTTTAGGCACATTTTCTGGTAATGCTCAAACCTATAGCCACTTCTAGCCAACATTTTTAAGGCCTTATCAGAGATATTTACAGATAATCCCCCCTCACACCACACTTGTTCCTATTTTCCTCATACCTGAAAAGCCGTCGAGACCCAAACTCCAGGAAACTTTTGACCATTTGTACCCTGACTGTAAAGAAAGTTCTCACTAAGAACTGGCTTTCTTCAGCTCCTCTAGCATTACATCAATGGCATGATTTAATGATTCAAGTCTATAAAATGGAGCACCTAACTGCAATAATTAACAAAAGATAAGAGCAGTTTGAATTAATTTGGAGACAATGGATACTATATATTCCTCAACATAGGCCTGATTTTATTCCCTGATGAAACAAGGATAGTGTTTACCCTCCAGAACTAACTCATTATATCATTAATTGGGGCATAAAAGGAACTACATTAGACTTCAATACCGGTTTTGCTTTTATGAAACAGAAATATGATGAGTTCTTATGTTTTTAGCAATCTAAAATGTACAGCCAGGCTCTACCTATCTCTGTATTTATTTATTTGTCTTTTTATCTACTTTTATTTATGTGAATGTTATTTTACCCTTAATGTATTAACTGCTACATGCTCTGTTGTTCCTGTTGAAAGTTCATGCAAAAATTTTAAAACATCTAAAAAAAAAAATCATACATTTAACATACAGTATACAAGTGCAAAATAGTAATGTATGAAAACCATATTGCAATATATGATAAAGTAACAAAATCCAGATATTGATATCTGCTTGTGTTGTACTACATGCCCACTAGTTGGGTTCCTGTACATGTAAACTTTTTTTTACTAGTGTTGTACCTTCTAACTGACGTGGAACCTTTCTAAACAAGCGGTCTAGCTCAAAAGTTGTAATCCGAATCTTACATAAATAAAATATATAGGAAACATATATTGATAATGCATGTGAAAAGTGAAACTACATACAGCATATCGACATTTGCATTATTTTACAGAAAGAGTGGTTGAGCCATGGAGTGGTCTGTCGGCAAAAGTGGTGGGTGCCAAAACCATAAATGGCTTCAAAAATGGCTGGGATTGAGTTAAAGGGCTATCAGCTACTCAGTGGAAGTGAGTCAGGGGACAGACATAACAAAATGGGGGGATTCACAGAACCTTGTAGACTTGGCTCCCCCATCTCTGTTTTACAAAATCCACAGCAGCAATGTGTTCAGGATAACAACATTTATTTAAACTCCAAAAGTGAGATTCACCAAGCACTATCCGTCATATAGCCAAACGTTTTCATGCGATATTTGCACTTTCTCAAGGCTGGGGGGGTAGTGTAAGCAAAGACCCGACAGAGACAACAGATCTTGGGGTATGATAGGGTAACACAGGCAGACTGGATGGATCATTGGTTATTTTCTGCCGTCATCGTCTATGTGTCTATGTTTCCATGTTTCCGTAAGTACGAAAACAAATGCCATATATCGACAAATGATATTTGTTTCTTATAACAATACCAATACACGTCTTTTCACTTTTTAAACATTCAGTTGAGATCATAAAAACATAATAAGATCCCCCTTCAACCCCCAGCCCACCCTACTCCCTTCAGGCACCTCTTAACTAAAAATATACTTCCCCCTTTCACCCAGCCCACTTAGTAATCCAGCCCACTCTCCTGCCCCAGTCACCCCATTATCAATAGCATCATCCCCACTTTACCCTACACTGCTATCAGGGATGGGAGGGGGGCTAACACAGTGACTAATGAACACTTTTTAAAAACAGTCTACTCCTATGGAGGGGATGAGATGGGTTCTATGAGGACTGGGGGAAGGTGAGATATCATTACTGTTTGGTTGGAGGGGGGAGGAGGGTATAAGGTGATGTAGATAAGGGTGGGCAAAATGGTGTTTCTTATTGTTTAGTTTTTTTAAAACTCCAGAAAGAGGCACTCTGCTAATGAAGTGGCACTTTATGGAGTTTTTTTCCCCTGTGAAGTGTTAACTTTGCTTTGTGAAGAACACTGCCAAATCTCTGTAAAGTTCAGAAATGTTGCAAATCTCTCCACAAAGTAAAGAAGTAAAGTGTGACCACATCACACATTTCTATCAGTAGCACAGCATGGTGGGGTTGTCTTTTGGTACTCTCATGCCCTGATAAACCTTCGACTTCACCTTGATATACTGTAAGCAGCATCTGACTTCACCTCTTGCCATCTGTTCTATGAGGTGATTACCTGACGGTAGCACAGCTCATGTCACGCTCTGCCACTTACTTACATAACCCCCCTCCCCCCACTGATCTTGTTTGCTCCTCCAATATTTTCTATTGCAGCTGAAAGGGATAATGTCCGATGTTGCCATGCTGGAAGTTAAGACAGCTTCATCTCAGCTACCAGGGCAAGCTAAAAAAACATCCTCTTTCACTTGATTTCAATCCATGTTGCACCTTTGCCAGGGACTGCCCAGCTGCCATCCAAAAGCATTTTTTTTTTGTTACAAATTTCTTGAACCACAAATAAAGTATTGCTAGTTTCTTTCCTCGGGAGTCCATGAAACATACATAGAACATAGAAACATAGACTTTGACGGCAGATAAGGACCACTAGGCCCATCTAGTCTGCCCATTTCCCTACCTACAGGATAGGCCGCAGATCCTAGTTAACCAAAGGCCTATATCTTCCTGCCCCCACAAGAATTGCCTTATGTCTGTCCCATGCATTCTTGAATTCTCCACAGTTTTAGACCCCACAACTTCCCAGGAAGGCTGTTCCATGCATCCACTACCCTCTCTGTGAAATAATACTTCTCACATTGCCCCTGAACCGCCTCCTTCTATCTTTAAATTGTGTCCCCTTGTTCTTGCAAGTCTCTTTTTCTGAAAGATGCTACCCTCTTGGACATTGTTGATTCCTTGAGGTACTTGAAAGTTTCTATCATGTCCCCTCTCCCTTCTTTCCTCAAGGGTATACATATTAAGCTCCTTTAGTCTCTCCTCATACGGCTTCTCTTGCAGACCCTGCACCATTTTAGTTGCCCTCCTCTGGACTGTCTCTATCCTGTCTATGTCCTTGTGGGAGATGGGGTCTCCAGAACTGGACACAGTATTCCAGATGGGGTCTCACCAACTGTCTGTACAGAGGGATAACAACTTCCTGTTTTCTGCTGCTGATGCCTCTCCTATACATCCTAGTATACCCCGCCCTCCATACTGCCTTCTCACATTGCTTGCTAACCTTAAGGTCATCTGATATGATTACCCCCAGGTCCCTTTCCTGTTTTGTTGTTGTTACTACCTCCCACCCATTGTGTATTCTTCCCTGGGTTCTTGTTTCCCAGGTGCATTATTTGCACTTTTTGCATTGAATCCTAGCTGCCATCGTCTGACCATTCCTCCAACCTTGCCAAGTCCCTTTTCATCCTTTCCCGCCTCCTTGTGTATCAACCCTGTTGCAGATCTTTGTGTCATCTGCAAAGGCATACTTTTCCTTCCAGTCCCTCTGCAATGTCACTGATGAAGACATTAAAAAGGACTGGACCCAATACTGAACCCTGCGGTACCCCACTAGTAACCACCCTTTCTTCAGAGTGGACTCCATTTACAATTACCTTCTGTGTCCTGTTGCCAGCCAATGTTTTACCCAGGCTACCACCCTGGGACCCACTCCCAGGCTGGTTAATTTGACTAATAATCTTTTGTGTGGGACTGTGTCAAATGCCTTGCTAAAGTCTAGGTAGGCCATGTCACAGCCCCTCCTGAGTCTACTACTTTGGTCACCCAGTCAAAGAAATCTATTAGATTCGTCTGACATGACCTTCCCGCTGTGAACCCATGCTCCTTGGGTCATGTGCCCCACTGGCCTCTAGGTACTCAACTATTCTTTCCTTCAGAAGTGACTCCATCACTTTCCCTACCACAGAGGTCAGACTGACAGGTCTGTAGTTTCCTGCCTCTGTCTTGGTCCTACTTTTGTGAAGGGGAAGCACATCCACCTTCCTCCAGTCCTCGGGTACCACACCATCCTCCATGATTTATTAAAAGAGTAGCCAGTGGTTTCACTAGTTCCTTCCTTAATTCTTTTAGAATTCTGGGTGAATTCCATCAGGACCCATTGCTTTGTCCACCTTCAGTTTTAGGAGTTCTTGCAGAACCCTTTCTTCTGTGAAAGGACTGGGATCGACCCCCTATCAAAGTGCTTCTGTTAATTGGATTAGGCACTTCCTCCTCTTTTGTGAATACTGAGCAGAAATATTCGTTCAGTATTCCTGCTTTTTCACTGTCCCCTCTGCCCACCCACTGTTCATTCTATTCAGCCTCACTATCCCTCCTTTGTCTTTTCACGCTCGCTGATGTACCTATAAAAGGTTTTATCCCCTTCTTAACTGAGTTGGCTATCTTTTCCTCAGTTTGGGCCTTTGCTATTCTGACTTCCTCCTGCTTCTTTCTGCCTTAACTGGTACAGCTCTCTGTCCTGCTCCTTCTGTGTTTCCTTATACTTCGGAATGCTATCTTTTCTTCCTGACTTTCACAGCCACCTCTCTTGAGAACCATAGTGGCTTTTCTTTCATTTGATTTGTTTATTTGCTTCACACAAAGGCTTGTTGCCTCTGTGATGGCAGTTTTGATAATTCCCATTGTTGCTCCCACCTATTTCTAGCCTGTCTGCTAGTGCTTTTCTGAGGCACTCTCCCATCTTGCCAAAGTCAGCCCTCCTAAAGTCCAGTACCCTCACTTTTGTATGGCTTGACTCTGTGAGCTGAGTTTAACGTGAACCACACTGTTTGATGGTCACTTGTCCCCAGATGGCAACCCACTTCTAGATCTGAGATCTCTCTCTGTCCCGTTTGAGAGTACGAGGTCTAAGATTGCTCCCTCACAGTGGGTTCCAAACTAGCTGTCTAATGCCTGCCACCTGTAGGGCGTCAAGAATGGCCCTGCTCTTGGATGTGGCTGCAGCAATGTGCTCCAGTTAACATCTGGCATATTCAGGTCTCCCATCAACAGTATCTCCCCTTTCTCTGCCATTCTAAGAATGCCTTCATCATATCCTTGTCCATTCCTTCCCCTGACATGGGGTCTGTACACAACCCTGTGCGGTTGTGGTGCCCTTTCCAGTCTCAAGGTGACCCATAAGTGCCTCCTCTCCTCCCTGTTTACTCTTTTGTTCAGTTGCTTTTATCCCTTCCTTTACATAGAGAGCTACTCCTCCCTCTTCCCCTGCCTGTCTCTCCTGTAAGTTATGTGCCCTGGTATTAACATCCCAGTCATGGTTCTCTGTGTACCATGTTTCTGTGACTTCTTCGATATCCAAGCATCCCTCTTCCATTAAGGCCACCAGCTCAGGAGCTTGTTGCCCAGACTCTGGCGTTGGTACTCATTACCCTCCATTTCCTGATGGCCTTACCCCTTCTGCCCCATCCCTGTCCTTCTTGCCTTTGTCACTTTCTCCATTTACCCCTGCCCTTCTCCCTATCGACACCTCCATGTTGGTGTTTGCCACACTTACTACCGTGATTGTTTGGGGGCTGGGATTTTCTGCTCCTTTCCAGTGCCTCCCCCCTTGGCTAGTTTAAAAGCTTGCCAATGAAGCAGTTAAACCTATCACCTAGGATCCTGGTTCCCCTCCCGGACAGATGCAGCCCATCATGCCAGTATAGGCTTGCATCACTCCAGGTGGACCCCCAGTCCCCAATGAAGCCAAATCCCTGAGCTCCACACCAGTTTTTCAACCACTGATTGAATCCATGATGCGGAACACCTAGCCTCTCCTATGCCATAGATGGGTAGCACCTCCGAGAAGGTTACCGTCGTGCTACTTGACTAAGCCCCTCCCAATTCCACAAACTCTTCCTGCACTTCTCTAATCCCTTTCTTAGCCAGGTCATTTGTCCCTAGGTGAACAATGACATCCAGCTCCCTCCCTGTGCAGCTGCTCCGGCAATCCTGAGGATTCGCTCCCTGTCCCTCTGGCCATGGCGCCAGGCGACTGCACACCTCCTCTCCCTTCCTTGCCCAGTTCTACCTTCCTAACAATGAGTCCCCACCAGGAGTTGTTTCCTTCCCTGCAGGGTCCCCTGCCACCCTCCTGTGGGTCTCCTTTGTGGCGGTTCCCAGCATCCTCCATGGTCTCCACTGTAAGTGCCTCCATAGAGGAACCACACTTTGCCAGAATGGCATAGGAATTGTGGAGAGGTAAAACTGGAGGGATGTGCCTCTGTTCCACCACCCTCACCCTCCCTGAGCCCACTGTGGTCCAACCGCTCATCTTTCTTGGCAACCTCTGAGGCAACGGCAGTGGCACTGGGGGTCCCTGGATGGAAGAGGAGGTCCCACAAATCCTGGCCAACTCAGCCTGAGATGAGCAACCTCCTCCTCAGCCCAGAGAGGTGCCTGCAGATGGGACAACACCGCATCCTCCAGAACATCTCCCGGAAGACTGCTGCTCCCACAGCCACTGCACTGCACCCTCCAATCATGTCTTATTTCTGGCCCCTTAACTGTTTGCAATCCTTATATCTTTCCTCTGTTTTTCTCTCTCTCCTTACTTTCTGCCTGTGTGCCCTTTAAGCTCCTGATTGTCCTGTTCTGAGACAAGAATATCCTATATTTCTCAGTAGACCACTTACTTGTTCAGAGGCAGACCTCCAGCAGCTAGAGGGGGCCGGAGAGCTACTCTTGCCCTTCTAGGATGGTGGGTCCTTGGTGGTTCTGTGATCATTCACGTCCTGCCCCTAAACAGGAAGTTCCTGTTGTCAATCAAATCCTGTGCCTATAAAAATAGAACTAGCTTTGGGTGGAGGGAAGGAGGGCAATATAGTCCCAGTAGAGAAGTTCAGTCACAGCAGTCCTTTCTCCTGGTGTCTTCTGCCAAGCTATTAGCAGAATCTTTCTAAGGCAGTCTTTAAACGTAGCTTCCTTCTAGCTGCTTCTACCCTACTGACCAGATCTTTCTACAAGTAATTTAAACCTCACAGCAGTTAAGTCCTTTCAGTCACGTGAGATTTACACCTAGATGACTTTTCAGTTACCCATTCAGTTCAGTTAACCCAAACACACACTATTTTTTTTTGTATGTTAGTTTTTTTACCCTAAATTAAAGGTCCAAATACAAAAGTTCTTCTACTTTAGTCCCAGCAGAGAAGTTCAGTCACACAGCAGTCCTTTCTCCTGGTGTCTTCTGCCAAGCTATACACACAGAAGGACAGTTCAGGGAGCACTGTGTCATAACCTGGCCTGCCCCTCTGTGTCACATCTGAACATCCTAGTCTCCAGTACTCAGTATATCACGTCTTTTACACATATTATGGTGCATTCATTCTCAAGTTACAGTTTATAATGCTTTATAAAAGTAACCTTGATACAAAGTATCAGCGCTGAATCGACCAATCAGCACTGAGAATCTGCCTGTACATGACGGCCTCACGTCCAGTGGTTCAACAAGTGGAATGCTTATGATTGTAAACAAGGGAGTTTGTTTCTGCCCAAGTCTTTTGCCTGAAGGCATACCCCAAGACAATTTCCCCAGCCCCATTCTCTACTAGCCCCCACCTATACAGCTTATCACAGAGGATCGAGACTGTTAAAAGCCATCATCACAACAGTGGTGTAGTTTTTAACCCTCTTTTTCTGCCCACCCAGATGCCCGTCACCAGGTGATGCGTCATTTGGCCTTGTATGTGTCAGGCACTACCGCTCCTAGGCCTATCACGAAGTGCTGTTGCTGTGGCAAAACCATACCTCTCCTACCCTGGATGGCTCTTGCTGTGCTTGGCAACATTCCTCAACCTTAGCCGATACAACTCCAGCTCCCCAAGCCCACTCTTGACCTGCACTGCTGGTACAGAAAGGCTATGGGTTTCTGCAGAGTCATTTGGCGGCCAACAATGAGGCACTCTAACAAGCATATAAATGTATACAATAGCAGCTTGTTGCGGAAGCTGATCATGAGGAAGAACATTTATAGTTGGAAATCCGTCTAAAAGCAGTCTGCCTATTGGGAACATTTTTTTTTAATACAGCCCAGCAAAAACATAATAATAATAATAATAGTAGCAATAAAACCACTATTTCTGCTACAATTATAGTAATATTGCATTCTGCTCAGTTTAATTTACCTCTGTTGCTCCTTTACTGCCATCTGACTTTGAGTCTGCAGTCGCATTTTTACTAGCTTGCTGTAAAGAAGAAAAAAACATGATTCAATTAACATAGAAACATAGAAACTGTCAGCAGATAAAGGCATTTGGCCCAACGAGTCTGCTCATTACCCCTAACCCTTTATGCATTGCTGGAACTAGGTTGCACCCCTCTCCTGAGTACCAGTAAACCTCTATGCCTATCCCAGGCATTTTTGAAACATGTAATCATTTCTGACCCCACCACCTCTGCTGGCAGGGCATTCCACTTGTCCACCATCCTCTCTGTGAAGAAGTACTTCCTCGTGTTCCCTCTGAACCTCCCTCCCTCCAATTTCATCTAGTGACTCCTTGTCCTTGGGCATCTTTTTCTCTGGAAAATAGTATTCTCTTGCACCTTGTTCTTTCCTATGAGGTACTTAATGTCTCAATCATATTCCCCCTCTCTCCTCTCCTCGTAAGGTTTGTGATGCAGTCCCTGCACCACTTTGGTCGCCCTCCTCTGAAATGCCTCCACCCTATGTCCTTTTGCAGATGAGGCCTCCAGAACTGAACACAGTACCTGTGGTGTGTCCTGACTAGTGTTCTATAAAGTGGAACTATCACCTCCCTTTTTCTGCTGGTGATCCCCCTGCTAATGCATCCCAGCATTTTGCTTACCTTTCCTGTCACCTTGTCACACTGCCTACTTGCCTTGAGGTCATCAGAGATGATTGTTCCCAGGTCTCTTTCCTGTTTGGAGCATGTTATCCCCCACCAAAGGATGATATGTAGTTCCGGCGCTTCTATGCCCTTTGTGCATTATCTTGCACTTTTTGGCATTGAAACCCAGTTGCTAATGCCTTGACCAGTACTACAGCTTCTTTAGATCTTTTCTCATTCTATCAACTCCCTCTGGTGTGTCTACCCTGTTGCAGATATTTGTGTCCTCAGCAAACAAGCAAATTTTCCCTTCCAGGCTCTCCACAATGTCACTGATGAAGACACTGAAGAGGATTGGACCCAGCACTAATACCTGTGGTACCCCACTTGTCACCTTTCCCTTTGCAGAGTGTATGTCATTTACCACTAGCCTTTGGGTCCTATTATTCAATCAATTCTCCACCCACTTCATTACCTTGATGCCAACCCCAATATTCCCCAGCTTGTTTAACAGCCTTCTATGTGGCATGGCACAGTGTCAAAGGCCTTGCTGAAGTCAGAGTAGGCTACATCCACACCCCCCCCCCCACCCCTGATCCACCTCCCTGGTTACCCAGTCAAAGAACTCAATAAGGTTAGTCTGGCATGACCTCCCTCCCATGAAACCATGCTACCTTGGGTCCCATGGACTACTTACAACCAGGTGTTCCAGTGTTCTTTCCTTCAGTAGTATTTCCATAATTTTTCCCACTACCGAGGTCAGGGTGACCGGTCTGTAGTTCCCTGCTTCCTCCCTGTTACCACTTTGAAAGAGGGACTACATCAGCTCTCCTCCAATCCCTGGGCACATCCCCTGTTTCCAACGACAGGCTGAACAGGGTAGTCAGAGGCCCTGCTAACACCTCTCTTAGCTCCCTCAGTATCATGGGGTGCACCTCATCTGGCCCCATAGCCTTATCAACTCTTATGGCTGCCAGTTCCCTGAGGACTCTTTCTTTTGCAAAGGGGACCTGTGTCCATTTCCATGACCTTCCTGCCCTCATCACTTACTGCTGGCCCAATTCCTGCCCCCTCCTTTATAAAAACTGAACAGAAGTATTTGTTCAGTATTTCTGCTTTCTGGTGGCCATCCTCTACCCTCCCCCATCCACCCCTTTCAGACTCACAATCCCCCCTTGCCTTCCTTTTCTCACTGATATATCTATACAAGGTTTTGTTCCCCCTCTCTACCACCACTGAGATAGCCATTCATTCCTCTGTTTCTGCCTTGGCCTCCCTAACTGCCTTTCCTGCCTCTCTCTACCTTACCTGGTACCTCTCCCTATCCCCTTCCTCCTGTGTCTGTTTGTACTGCTTAAATGCTATCTTTTTTGCTTTAACCTTTTCCACTACATAGAAACATAGAAGTAGTCAGCAGATAAGGGCAAAGAGGCCTACTACATCTGCCCATTTTAGTGCTTTTCATGCACCAGTGTATCTCTAATTTGCCTATAGAAACAATGTCCTCTCTTACTGCATTCTCAAGCTCCCTATTTATTTATCTGTTTACCGGGTAGGTGCACTGATCCCAGGGGTGTTTTTCAGGCAGGACCCAGGCCATAAAGATGGCGCAGTAAAGCCTTTGACAAAGTACCTCACAATATCTTAATAACTAAAATGCGAGGACAAAAAATAAACAACACCATTGTCAACTGGGTAGAGGAATGGTTGCATAAACGTACCCAGAGTGTGACTATCAGGGAACATTCATCTGACTTATGTTCAATAAGTAGTGGAGTGCCTCAAGGCTCAGTATTGGGCCCAACTCTGTTCTCAATTTTTATTTCTGATTTAACAGAGAACATAAATAGCTTTATTATTAAATCTGCTGATGATACAAAACTGCCAGCTAAAATAAAAACAGATACTGACTGATCTATATTAACTAAAGATCTTCTAACACTAGAAAATTGGGCTAAACAAAATCAAATGTCCTTCAACATCAGCAAATGTGTCCAAATGCATTTAGGTTCAACTAATAATCTACATAAATTCTCATTAAATAAACAAGTTTTAATATCAGTTTCTGTACATAACGGTCTGGGTATTATGGTCTCCCAAGCCCTATCTTTCCATGATCACTGCAATTTTGTGACCAACAAGGCAAACACCCCTAAATATGGCCTTGATCTCTCCACACTTGACAACGCCCACTGGGCGGCACTCCACCTCACCCCCCCCAACCCCACAACTCTCCCCGTTGCATACTGCATCTGTTAATACCAGCATGTGCTCAGCTGTGTCAATGTAATTGCAAATAAATTGTATCAATGTAATTGCAACTAAATTGTATAAATGTATGAAACCACTCTGTGTACCTCTAATGACATGACTTTTATGCTGTAACCTAAATGTTTTATGCTGTAACCTAAATGTGTTTCTGTCTGTCCTCTATGTGACGAGGTACCATTGGAAATTAGCCTCTGGCTCAAAGGTTGTAAACTGATGTACAAATAAATAAAATAAACAGAATATTGGGATGTATAAGATGAAGTTTTACTGCAAGAGATAGAGGGTGTATAATACCATTATATAAAGCTTATGTAAGACCATACTTGGACTATTGCTCCCCTCTGTGGAGCCCCTAGGATATAGATAGGTTGGAAGGGGTCCAAAGGAGAGCGACCAAGATGATTACTAAATATATACAATAAAGATTATGAAGTCAGGCTCAACGATCTAAATTTGTACACCCTGGAACATCAAAGAATGAGAAGAGCCCTCCTCTTAATGTATAAACTATCTACTGATAGCACACTTATGACACAACTGGGAATGAGCTTTGGTAAACGGGAAGTAAGCCTAAGAAGTCATAAGTATCAACTGTCATTGATGTATCCCAGGAATAACAAAAGGCGTTTTTACTACACACAAAGAATTATACCATTATGGAATTCCTTACCCAATACAGTAGTGTACTTCACAAACCATACAGACTTTAAAAATAAGTTCGACAGATACCTACTAAACAAGGTATGAAGAACCAGCATGGCTGGAGATACACACTTATGGGCTTTGGCCTTTTGTGCATCTATCCCTCCTAGTATGAATCCTAGTAAGTGGTACATACAGCACAAGAATTCATAAAGAGAAGGTTACAACAGGATACGATAAGTATAGTCAACATTGGTAATTACAAAAAAATAAAAGTGATCTAAACAGGAGACAAAAGGTACAGGCTTACACTGATAACAATGCTTACAGTAGATATAATCCACACAAAGTTGTAAGTGCAATAAAACAGTGGCACAGGCAGATCATTTAAGGAGCTCAACTGGGAGTAGGGGGCATAAACTGAGATAAGGAATGGGGTAAAGGATGATCTCCCAAGAGGTCAGCTCATTAAGCAGCTGCATTTTACTCTCAAATGGGGACGGAGAAAGAATCTCAGATTTAGAGGTGGGTAGCTTTCTGGGAACAAGCGACCACCAAACAGTGTGGTTCACGATAAACACAGCCATACAAAAGCAAGAGTATTGGACTTTAGGAGGGCTGACTTTGGGAAAATGAGAGAGTGCCTTAGAAAAGCACTAGCAAACAGGCAAGGAGGAGGGGTGGAGGAACAATGGGGAGTAATCAAAACAGCCATCACAGAGGCAACAAGCCTTTGTGTAAAGCAAATCAATAAAACACAACGAAGGAAAAAAAACGCTATGGTTCTCAAAAGAGGTGGCAGGGAAGGTTAAGGAGAAAGGATAGCATTCAGAAATATAAGGAAAGCAGAAGGAGCAGGACAGAGAACTTTATCAGTTAAAGCAGAAAGAAGCTGGGAAGGCAGTCAGAATAACAAAGGCCCAAACCGAGGAAAGGATAGCCAATTCTGTTAAGAAGGGGGATAAGACCTTTTATAGGTACATTAGGGAGCGAAGAAAGGCCAAAGGAGGGATACTGAGGCTTAATAAAGGGGAGGGAAAGTGGGTAGAGGGGGACAGTGAAAAAGAAGGGATACTGAACGAATATTTCTGCTCAGTATTCACAAAGGAAGAGGAGGAGGAGGTACCTAAACGAAACAAGAGGAACACTCTGAAGACGGGGGCCGATACCAGTCCATTTACAGAAGAAAGGGTTCTGAAAGAACTAATAAAATTGAAAGTGGACAAAGCAATGGGGCCTGATGGGATTCACCCAAGAATTCTAAAAGAACTAAGGGTAGAACTAGTGACACTGCTGACTACTCTCTTTAACAAATCATGGGAGGATGGGGTGGTACCTGAGGACTGGAGGAGGGCAGATGTGATTCCTCTTCACAAAAGTGGGAGCAGGACAGAGGCAGGAAACTACAGACCAGTTAGTTTGACCTCAGTGGTAGGGAAAATGATGGAATCAATTCTGAAGGAAATAATTGTTGAGTACCTAGAGGCCAGTGGGGCACAGGACCCAAGGCAGCATGGATTCACGATGGGAAGGTCGTGTCAGACAAATCTAATAGATTTCTTTGACTGGGTGACCAAAGTAGTAGACCAGGGAAGGGCTGTGGACATGGCCTACCTAGATTTTAGCAAGGCATTTGATACAGTCCCACACAAAAGATTAATACACAAGTTAGCCATCCTTGGAGTGGGCCCCAAGGTGGTAGCCTGGATAAAAAATTGGCTAGACAACAGGACGCAAAGGGTAGTAGTAAATGGAGTACACAGTGAAGAAAGGAGGGTTACTAGCGGGGTACCGCAGGGTTCAATATTGGGACTGGTCCTTTTAATGTCTTTATAAGTGACATTGCAGAGGAACTGGAAGGAAAAGTATGTCTCTTTGCAGGCGACACAAAGATCTCAGCAGGGTTGATACACAAGATGGAGTGGAAAGGATGAGAAGGGACTTGGCAAGGTTGGAGGAATGGTCAAATGTATGGCAGCTCAGATTCAATGCAAAGAAGTGCAAGGTAATGCACATGGGAAACAAAACCCAGGGGAAGAGTACACAATGGGGGGTGAGATATTGACAACAGTAAAAATGGAAAGGGACCTGGGGGTAATTATATCAGATGACCTAAAAGTGGGCAAGCAATGTGAGAAGGCAGTAAGGAAGGCTGGGGGGATGCTGGGATGCATAGAAAGAGGCATCAATAGTAGAAATCAGGAAGTATCCCTATGTACAGACAGTTGGTGAGACCCCATCTGGAGTACTGTGTGCAGTTCTGGAGACCCCATCTCCGCAAAGACATAGACAGATTGGAGGCTGTCCAGAGGAGGGCAACCAAAATGGTGCAGGGTCTGTACCAGAAGACATACGAAGAAAGACTAAAGGAGCTTAATATGTATACCCTTGAGGAAAGAAGGGAGAAAGGGGACATGATAGAAACTTTCAAGTACCTCAAGGGAATCAACAAAGTCCAAGAGGGTAGCATCTTTCAGAAAAAGAGATGTGCAAGAACAAGGGGGCACAATTTGAAGATAGAGGGGGGACAGCTCAGAGGTAATGTAAGGAAGTATTTCTTCGCAGAGAGGGTTGTGGATGCATGGAACAGCCTCCCTGAGGAGGTTGTGGAGTCAAGAACAGTGGAGGAATTCAAAAATGCATGGGAGAGACATAAGGCAGTCCTAGTGGGGGGTAGGAGGAAGTAAGCTGTTGGGTTAACTAGGATCTGCAGCTTATCTGTTAGGTAGGAAAATGGGCAGACTAGGTGGGCCAAGCGGTCCTTACCTGCCATCAAATTCTATGTTTCTATATTTGGCCTCCCTTAGTAACCAAGCTTTGAAGTGAGTCTTAAAGGAGGAGATGGAGTCAAAGGAGTGGAGAAAGAGGCCAGCAGATTCTTCCACAGCTTGGGAGCAGTGATGGCAGAGCACTGCTATCCAGGCAAGTGGAGTCTGAGGGACTTCCAGTGGCAGTACGCTGGATTGGTGTCTGTGTGTCTATCCCATGCCCTCTTGAAGCCTGTAACCGTTTCCGCCCCCACCACCTCAGTTGGCAGCCTGTTCCATGCATCCACCACCCTCTCTATGAAAAGTGTTTCCTCACATTACCCCTGAGCCTCCCCCCTCCAGCTTCAGATTGTGACCTCTCGACCTAGAGTATTTTTTCTTTGGAAAATTGTATCTACTTGCACTCTGTTTCTCCCTGAGAGGTATTCATATGTTTCAATCATGCCCCCCTTCCTCCTTTCCCACCTCCTTTGAGAATCATAGTGGTCTCTTCTTTCTTCTTCCCTTGCTAATCTGCGGAACGCAGTTGTGTTGCCATTGCAGTCCTTGCTTTGATTGTTGCCCACTGCTCGTCTACCATCTTCTGTTCCCCTACACCTACCAGAGCTTCTTCTAGGCATTTCCCCATCCTTGTAAAATCTGCCCTCCTGAAGTCTAGAATTTTTTTTTTGTATAATATGTTTATTGTTGGACAATCTTCATAATACATTTCAACACATCCAGTATTTTAGCTATTGTACATCTATTAATCACTCACAAAATTAAATTTTTAGGTTTTCACTAAATTACTGTTGCACTATATCAGAATATCATGCAATGTTATTCGAGTTCTATAAAGTTCACTAGACATGTGCACATTATTATTAGTCCATCTCAAAGTTCAGCCTATGAAGTGTTGCCCATTTAAAAAGCTACAATAAAAAGACTTCACAACTGCAACTACAGATTTAATAAAAATATTAACAAAATCATGTGGTTTGTGTCTGTAATATCTGTTTATACTGTTTGATCCAATGTAGTCCTCGGCTTCAGCCTCTAGCTCAGGTTCCATGTGTGCATAAAATCCACTCATGACCCATCTGCAGATATATGTGACCACCCTATATGTGTACACCCCATTCTATAACAACCGCATATCCTCAAAGAGGATTCTCTCCCCCGGGTTCAGGGTATTTAGCAAACCGGACCAGTCCCTCATGAATTGCTCTTCCCTTCCCTTTAACACATATGTCAATCTATGCACCGCCAGTACCTTAAAAATCAGACTTTTCCACTGGTCTACAGTAGGTCCAGCGCTGGCAGTCCACAGATTCTGAATTCCCTGCCTAGCAGGCACTAGGAGCACCCAGACCCATCTGGGATACATTCCCCATTCCCCCTCTGCCTCTACCCCAAATAACAAGGATCTCTGGGAATAGTCAACTGTTTGCCCCAACATTTGTGATGCTTCCTGTGTTACCCCCTTCCAATAGCTGCTTATCAATGGGCAATCCCAATAGTAGTGAATATACATTCCCTGTGATACTCCACACTTGTTACACATCACATTTACCCCCGGGCAAAACCCACGTACCATACTGGGTGGGTAGTACAAGCTGTGGATTCATTTGTATTGGGCTTCTTTATATTTATTACATATTAGCAGACCTGCATGTGAGTTTAAGAGCAGAGCCCAGCTGACCTCAGTAATTACAAACCCTAGGTCACTTTCCCATCATTTCTTTGCTGTGAATGTCCGTTATGGAAAGTCTTGCTCTCAAATTTCACTACTCTACCCATCAATCCACTCTCATTTCTGCTAGCTCCCAACATTTCTTTTTCTGTCTCTAGGGCCAGGTTGAGGCCCCCCTGAGTATGGGCGAGTTTTTTATAATAATCCCTTACCTGGAAGTATTTATGTAGATGCTGGGCAGGTATATTCAGGTTCATCTGCAGTTCTCGGAAGGAATATATTCCTGTCCTTGTGGCCAGATCAGCCATACATCTAATCTCCCTATCCTGCCAGAGTCTAATGCCTTCATCTTCCAGGTCCAGCCGAAAATCCGGGTTATTTGCCATGAGCACAAGAAGCACACTAGTGTGTTCCACCCCATGTCGCTTCATAATATGATCCCATGCCTCCAAGCCAGCTACCACCATAGGATTAGGCATCTTTATTCTCCCATAGGATTTTAGCCCATGTTGCTCTAAGTATGCTGATATTCTACCTGGGGCTCCCTCCTCCTCCAATTCCAACCATCTGGCTACCTGATTTCTATTTACTCGGTTCTGAATGTACCTGGATTGAGCCACCAGATAATATCCTTGCACATCTGGAAAGTTTAAGTCACCATGTTCACCTGGGGCCTTTAATTTGTTAAGGCTTATTCTTGTTTTTTTGCCCTGCCATATAAAGTTGTTAAATTCCCGTTCCAATTTTGTAATGCCTCTCTTGGTTGGGCAGAATGGTATCATCTGCATAATGTAACGTACTCGAGGAAGCATATTCATCTTTATAAGACTGATTCTGCCCATCCAAGAGATCGGCAATGCCCTTCATCTACTTAGGTCTTTTATAATGGTGTTAAAGAAGGGTGTAAAGTTTGCATCGTATAAGGTGCCTAACTCTTTTCCTTCTTCTATACCCAAGTACCTTAGTTACCACCTTCAGCCCCCAGGCTTCCATTCCCGTTTTCACCCCCCCAAAAAAAAAACATTATTTCCGTCTTACTGAGATTTACTTTATACCCTGAGAACTGGGCAAATTGCTTTATTATATGTAACATTCTTGGGATTGACTGTTCCGGTTCTGTGAGAAACAGCAGAATGTCCACTACATATAAGGTTATGTCTACCCCTTTTTGGTCTCTTACTCCTTTTATTCAAGGGTCACTCCGTATTTTAATTACCAATGGCTCAACTGCTAGAGCGAAAGGCAGGGGCAACAGCGGACAGCCCTGTCTGGTACTGCGGGCTAATTTAAACTCCAGTGAGGGAATCCCATTTACCAAAATTCTGGCCAGAGGAGCTTTGTAAAAAGCACTCACTAGTTGTATAAATTCTTTGCCCAGCCCAAACCTCGTAAGTGTATTCATTAGATACCCCCACTCTATCCTATCGAAGGCTTTCTCAGCACCCAAGGACAGGACACAAGCCCACCCTGGATGCCGAGAGCCCCACCGCACTACATTCAATAGCCTATGCACGTTATGGTACGACTGCCTACCCTGCACGAAACCTGTTTGGTCTGCTTGAACTGAAAGCGGGAGCACACCCTCCAAACCTCATTGCCAGAACCTTCGTCACAATTTAGCAATCTTGTATTCAGGAGAGAGATGGGTCTATAAGATGCACATTCTTCTGGAGTTTTCCCAGGCTTGGGAATTACTGTAATGAGTGCCTCACAACAGATTCTGGGTAAGCCTTTCTCTCCTCTGGCTTCCTCCATAACACTATTCAGAGGGCCAGCCAGCTCCTCTTTTAACACCTTATAACATTCATCTTCAAGCCCATCAGGGCCAGCCGCCTACCCTTTTTTAATTGGCAAATCATTGCTTTCACTTCCTTAGATGTAATTTTAGAGCCCAGTATTTTCTTTTACTCTGTAGACAGCTGTGGGATATGCAACCCCTCAAAAAACCTATCTAGTAGGTGATCTGTGCCCTGGCATTCCGATTCATAAAGAGCCTCATAGTTTTCTGTGAAACGCTGCCTGATAGCTTTCTCATCTCTTGTTAGACATCCCGTCTTATCTTTTATTTGAAGTATACGTTTATTAGTCTTCCCCCCAGTCATGAGACGCACAAGACGGGGCCCAGGCTTATTGCCACATTCATCCATTTTTTGTTTGGCAAATAGTAGTTTACTTTTGACCTCCTCTGTTAAATTCGAATTCAGTGCTTCCCGAGCGATCTGCAGGTCCCGGGCCTTCTCTTCCCCTCCCCTTCTCATTATCTCTCGTTCCAAGTCCCAAATCCACTTCTCTAGCTCTCTCTCTGTTTTTGTCTTTTCTCCTTTTTCAATTTAGCCATATACCAAATAATAACTCCCCGCATATACGCTTTGCTAGCTTCCCAATATATCCCTTCAGATGTCACTGTGCCTTTATTCATTTCCTCAAACAATTTCCATTGTTCCTTTAGGAATTCCCTGAAATCCTTTTTACTTAACAAGTACGTGGGAAACCTCCAACTACTGTGCTCTGCTTGTCTTGGGGCCAAATTCTACTCCAAGTCCACCATAGCATGGTCAGACAAATAAATGGGACTATGACTAACCTTTTCCATTCTGGCGTATAAATCCCTGTGTATATACAAATAATCCAATCTGGACTAGGACTGATGTGGGGTCCAGAAAAAAGTATATTCTCAGGCCCCTGGGTTGGCTGTCCGCCAGGTATCCACCATTGCCAGGTCTGCAAGGCCTACCTGCCATTGCTGAACCACTTTAACTGCACGGTGCCATGTCTCCGAATAGTTTAATTTGGGGTCTGCCACACAGTTAACATCTCCTCCTAATATCAAATTTGGGAATTATTCTGCTATCAGAATGTCCAGAATTTTGTGATAGAAGGTTGCATCCATGACAGATGGGGCATATATATTTCCAAATGTGATTTGCCTTCCATAAAGTTCCCCTACCACAAAAATATATCTACTTTCTAGAGGGTCTTTTATCACCCTCTGGGTCACAAATGGAAAGTTTTTATGTAGTAGGATAGCTACTTCATGCTTATGGGAGTTATATGACACTGCATGGCAGACCCCAACCCAGCACCCCATTAATTTTTTATGTTCCCGCTGTAACAAGTGGGTTTCTTGGAGCAGGGCCACAGACGCACCCTTTCGGTGCAGCACTACCAAAACCTTAGCCCTTTTGGCTGGGGATGAAAAGCCCTGTACATTCCAGGACACTATCTTATTGGATATAGGTAGCCCCATGTTTATATTAGCCATTTTCCAGTTTGCTGTTTCTGTACTGTGTCATAAACCTGACAGAGTCCCTTTGCAGAATACACAGACCAGACCAGTTATCTAAACACATTAACATATAACTGTGTACATTCAGCAACTCCTCCCTCGTAACAGTAGTCTCCACATTGCATTCTTTGCGTTCTTTACTAACAGTCTTGAAAAATATATTACCATAGTCTGAATTAGTACTCAGACCATATAGTAATCCCTCAGCCCTTCACATGCCCCCCCACTCCACATCTTGAATTACCCACCTCTACATATGTGCTCTAACATTTAAGAAACTTAAGTTGGAACGCCCCCAAATCTCTGTCCTTTGTTTACAACCCTCTGTTACCTTTGGTATTATTTCTTTTGCCATTTTAGCCAGCCTCATAAAACTGAGTACCCCACGCAGATCTATAGTGTAACATGCTCCATATATTCGTGTCATAAGCCACAAACTTCTCTCAGGGTCCACACCTCCTCCAATGTATCACAGTGAGACATCCCACATTCCCCACCCCCTGTGGTGCAATTCTTAGACAAAGTAACTGCCTATGTCCACTCAATACAGACACACATTTTAAACCCCCCTCAACCTCCCCACCGTTTTTTGTTTACCCTCAGAAACATTTTAAAATATAATAAACGCTTGTCGGCAGGTTCATTTTCTGTCCTTCAGCCAAAGGGCTCCAGGATCAACGAGGCTGAGGTGTCCGAAACTTACACTTCCTGAGTTCTACAGTTTCCGCCTGTTCACTCCCACTGTCTCAGTGGCTGCAGGTGTCCTTTAGCATCTATGCCATCAAATTACCCTGCCTTGGAAAGAAAGACACGGGGAATCCCTTAAATGCTTGCATCAAACGGTCTGTCTCTAATCCATTGATCGGGTCTAGTGGTGAAAGCAGGAAGGCAAAAAAAAAATTAACACTCACAGTCACAGGCGGGCCAATCCATGTAAAATTCCCCTGGAGATTTCAGTTTAATGAAGCATGCCCCTTCAAATGATCAAGATCGGTAGCTATCCCCCAGCATATTCAAAATACTACCAGAGACTTCAGGTTGGCTGGTTCTTTCGGTCCTACTCCTCAATAAATGCCTGCAGTTTGTCAGACGTCCAAAATGAGTAAGTGGCCCCTTCTACAAGAACCTTCACCGTTGCAGGATAGACCATAAAAAATTCCAGACCTCGGGTTCTCAGACTGTCCATCTGGGCATTGAATTGCTGCAGTTTACGTTGTATCCTAGTGGACATGTCTTGATATATAGTTAGCTTATGACCCTCAAACTGTATTTCTTTCTTTTTCTGATATGCTGCCAGAATTGCCTGCCTGTCTTGGTAATGGTGAAGTCTGAAGATCACCTGCCGACGCAGTTGGTCTGGTGGCAGGCACGGAGTCAGGGCCCTGTGTGCTCATTCGATTTTGAGCTTTCCCTTTTTAATCTCAAGCCCCAGCATTTTAGAGAGGGCTGTGGCACAAAAGTCCTGGATGTTCCCATGTTCTGCTCCCTCCGGTAGCCCCCTGATACGAAGATTGTTGCGCCAACTATAATTCACTTGATAGTCGAGCCCTTCCTTAAGTTCCTCCAGGTCTTTTTCAAGCTTAGTGATTTTGTCTGGAAGCGGCCTTGCAGTATCCTCGAGGTCCGATACACATTGCTCCACCTTGCCGATTCGCCCCGTTTGTTGTTTTAGATCCTGTGCGATTCCCAAGAGGGTCTGCTCCAGGGTATCCCAACGGGGTTTCAAATCGGCCAAGATCTGGTCGGAGACTGTCCTACTGATCGCTGCTATCTCCACTGCAAACAATGATATCAGGCCTGGGTTTCCCGCCATCCCTTTATCCTGTGCAACTTTCTGTTTCACATTTTCGCCAGTCTGCCAGGCAGATTTACCAGAGGTAATATATTCATCCATTCTTAGTTGTTTAAGGACTCCAGAAATTGCTCGACAGTCGGAATTAATTTATAAAAAAGCACTTTTTGTATTCGTGTGGTGCGAAGCTCTGGAGCGGTGCGACTGTTGTCTTTGGCTGCTCATTAGCGCCCCCCTGAAGTCTAGGATTTTTGTCCTTGTGTGGTTGGTTTCTGCCCCCTCAGCTATTTCAAACCACACTGTTCAATAGTCACTACTTCCAAGGTGTTCCCCCACTGTGACCCGTCACACTATCCCCATTTGTGAGCACCAGGTCCAGTAGTGCCCTCTCCCATGTGGGTTCTATGACCAGCTGCTTTAGGCGTGCCCCCTGTAGGGAGTCTAAGATGTTTTTGCTCCTAGCTATTGCTGCCACTGGAAGATTCCAGTTCACGTCCAACAGATTCAAATCACCACCCAGCAACACCTCTCCCTAGTTCGCTATCCTTTGGATTACTGGCATCATCTCTTTGTCCACCTCCTCCCCCTGAACTGGTGGGTCTGTATATTACCCCTGTATGGATGGATGTCTCTTTACTCCTTTCACAGCATCTACCCACCACCCTGTTCCCCTTAAATTTCAGTGGCCTTCATGCTTTCCTTCACATAAAAAGCCATTCCTTCCCCTTTCCTGCCTACCCTGTCCCTCCTGAATAGACTGTACCCTGATACAGCCATATCCAACTCTGGTTTTCATTACACCAGGCCTCTGTAATGGCCAATATGTCCAAGCCAGAATCTGCCATGGTAGCCTTGAGGTTGCCTATCTTGTTACTCAGACTGCGGGCATTTGTACACATGGCTTTCCAAAATGTGGTGCCCTTCCCTTGCTATGTTCCCATATGCTCCTCTCTTTTCTGATCCAACCCACTTTGTCCCTTGTCCTTGTGTTGACTTGAGCCCTCTGTAGGTCTATTTTCTTCTTGAGTTCCCCTGTAGTTCTTGTGCTCCTGGAGATGGGGGCATATTGTAATCCTTCCTCCACCCACCCCTCCCAGCTAGTTTAAATGCTTGCTGATGAAGCACTTAAAACTTTTCACTGAGGCCTGTGGTCTCCTCCCCAGATGGCTGTAGGCCATCACATTTATACAGGCCCACATCCCCCCACGTGGGGTCCCATTCCCCCATAAAGCCAAAGCCCTCCTCTCTACACCATTCCTTCAACCACGAGTTGAACTTCTTGATGCGGACTGTCCTAGCCTCCCCCTTGCCATGGACAGGCAGAACCTTTGAGGATACAGTTTGCTACCTGCTTTAGGCCCCTCCCGAGTTCCTTGAACTCCTCCTGTATTCTGCCTACCTCTACCTTATCCCCAGCCAGTTTATTTGCCCCCAGGTGGACAATGACATCCAGCTCCTCCCTCCTTACTGCCACCCGGGCAATCCTCTGGATTTGCTTTCCATCCCTCCATGCTATGTCTACTGGAAGGCACTTGACCTCCCTCTCCCCCCGCTACTTGTCCCCAACTCCACTTCCCGGACTACTGAGTCCCCACCAGGAGTAGCTTCCTCTTCCACTGGAGTCATCTACCCGCCAAACCCTTGGGCTCCTTTACAGAGGACCCACTCAACCTCCTAGGTCTCAACCTCAGATGCCCTCGTGGGGCTTTGCCGCTCCTGCAAAACAGTGTAGGAGTTGCTAAGTTGGATCACTTTGGGGATGTGCTTCAGATCCACGTCCTGCACCCTCCCTGAGCTCACCATGGTCCATCCATTCCTCCTCCTGGGCAACCTCTGAGGTGCTGGCTGTGGACACGGTAGCCTCTGGCTGGGGGCAGAGGTCTCCTGAATCCTGGCCAACTCGACTTGGAGACAGGCAACCTCCGCCCTCAACTCAGAAAGGTGCCTGTAGATGAGGCAGCACTGCATGATCTAGAATGTTCTGCTGAAAACTGCAGCCCCGCACCCACTACACTGCACCACTCCTTGCATCTTCTCCACCTACACTCACTACTTCTATTCCCCTGGCCTATGTAGTATTCCCTGCTGCACTACAGTGCTCCCTGATACCAGCAACTACCTCTTGTACTCTTGAAGGACTATTTCTTCCTACCCTCTGGCTATACTGTTCACCTGACTATATTTGACCCCTTCTAGAGTCTCCTGACCTGCTAGGCGCTAATACAGTGTTTGTTTTTTCTTTAGTTACTTCTAGCAAACTAACATTGTAAGTGCTTATCTTTCTTAACCCAGTTACCTCACCTCCACGTATAAATTTCAACTAAAAAAAAAAGACACTTTTTAAGGTTACCATGCACGTATGTGCAGCAAATTTCTTGCTATAACTGCCTTTTGAGGGGTGTGACACTGAAAGTCCAATGCAGAATACTCTGCAAGGGGCTCGATAGTGCCACAATAATCATTAGGCAGGCTAAATGTGATGCTGTTTTTTTTTTTTCATGGGCAGAAACGTCCTCTACTTGTGAAGAAAAAGCTGCACCAGTCATATGGCAGCTTATTTTTTTGGTGTGTGGGACAAACACCGCCCAGCAAGCAGCTGATCGGTGACATCCAAATGGTCTCCTTGCTTGCTTTTGTGCTGGCCACCCATTATACAGATGCTCGGGGCTCATCTGTAGCCGCTGTGCAGCTCCTCAATCATTTCTCCCCTCGGGGAGTGCTCTGCCTTTGCCTGCAGGCTTCATTTTCTTCCCAGTACTGTGTGACACTGGGGAGCCCACTCCCAGTGTCCTGAAATTCTTAATATTTTTTACTGTTTATTTCCGACATCGGGATGCCCACCCCGGGTATCGGATGCCCCCCCCCAAGCATGCTGCAATTATTGTTTGCCAACACCAAGGTGCCCAATTCTCATGTCGACATGTACTCCTCCTCAGAGGTGTGGGACACTGGGAGCCCACCCCAGTGTCCTGAAGTACTTACACTTTTTTTGTTTTTTCTGACACTGGGATGCCCACCACCAATGTTGATGTCCCAGCCAGTTCAAACATTTTTATGTTTGCCAACATCAGGGTGCCCAATCCCGTGTCGGCATTATCTAAACAGCCCTCCCCATGGGACACTGAGAAGCCCACTCCGAGTGTTCCAAAGTAAACATTTTTATACCCTGTAAAAAAAATAAATAAATAAAAACTGTCCCCAACATCTCTTTTTTCGAAGCTGGTGTAAAACAAAATGGTCCCTTGTCATTTCCCTGACCCTCCCAGACTCTCCCACTGAGTAACCCACTATACCACCCCCCACTTGCCCTATACTTCTCATCTCAGGTTGGTGGCTGTCATCTTTTGTGGACCGGGATACATCTGCACTCTTCAAAGTCGAAGCGCGAACTGAAGAATCAAGGTAAGTGCCGTATAATGGCTGTCAATGGCGTTTTCAACTTATGTTGATATCTTGGCCACTTTTCAATATATTTGCACCAGATTTTCAACATGAGGTTTTTGGGACCCCACCTCATGAACACTGACACTGTCATTTCGTTACTCAGACCCAAAAGGTGATTTTTGGAGTCGCTAAGTGGAATCACTTTTCAGGACTGAGTAACGAACCAACAGTGCCAGTGTTCATGAGGTGGGATCCCATAAAGCCCATGTTGAAAATCTGGTGCAAAAAAAAACAAAAAACGCCTGTGTTACGTGCAGTCACTGAAATCTTTCTATGTATGCTCGTAACTTCAGCAATTTTTATTATTTTTCACTCCAAATTCACAACATTGCTATTTTTTCACACCTCCCATGAACAGCACAGCTGTCTTCATATCCTGCCCGAAATGTGATTTCGCACCTGTGGCGCAGAATGACGCGGTCTCTGTGCAAAATCATCTTTTGAGACCAATGAACAAAATGACAGTGGTACTCTTCATGAGGTGGGGTCCCAAAAAGACCATGCTGAAAATCTGTTGGAAAAAGCTGCTAAAACTGGCAGAGTTACACGCAGTCATTCAGAATTGTCACGCATGCGTGTAACTTTGGTCACTTTCAATATTTTCACTCCAAATTTTCAATATAGCCATTTTATCACACCACCTCATGAACAGTACAGCTGTCATTTTTCACATCCTGCCCAAAAATGTGTTTTTGCACCAGTGGCGCAGAATGCTGTTTTCCCATGGATTTGTACATTTTCACCTATGGGGTTCATGAGGTGGGGTGATAAGAAGACTATGTTCAACATTTGGGGTCAAAATATGAAAATATGGCAAAGTTATGCCCATTTGTTGCAATTTCGGTACGTACACTCGTAACTGCTGAAATCTTAAATATTATCACCCCAGATTTTCAACATAGCCTTTTTATTACTCGAGCTTCTGTATGTCACAGATGTCATTTTTCAAATGCTGTCCAAAATCCGTATTTGCACCTGTGGCATGGAACAGCATTCTACTTTGCATGACAAATTTTAACAGTCCCAGAAATCCCAAATAAAATTTTTTTTCCTAGCTTCAGTGTGGCTGTATGTACTGGGCAAGGGCAGGCTGGCAAAACAAAGCTTTGACTTGTGCCATCCAGAGGAGAGAGACAGAGAGACAGAGAGATTGCAGGGGGCCCAGGAGAAACGTAACAGTCCCAGAAACTCCAAATCAAATTTTGTTTTTCTTCCTGGCTTCAGTGTGGCTCTATGTACAGGGTAAGGGCAGGCTGGCAAAATAACTATTTGACTTGTGCCATCCAGAGGAGAGAGATTGCACAGTGTGGCTGTGTGTACAGGGCAAGGGCAGGCTGGCAAAATAAATCTTTGATTTGTGCCATCGGGGGGGGGAGAGACTGTATAGTGTGGTTGTGTGTCCAGGGCAAGAGCAGGCTGGCAAAATAAATCTTTGACTTGTGCCATCCAGAGAAGAGGGGGAGAGAGATTGCAAGGGGGCCAATAGAAATGTAACAGTCCCAGAAATCCCAAATAAAAGTTTATTTTTTTCTCCTGGCTTCACTGTCCCTGTCTGTACAGGGCAAGGGCAGCCTGGCAAAATAAATCTTTGATTTGTGCCATGCTGAGGACAGAGCAAGAAAGATTGGGGGGGCACAAGAAATATAACAGTCCCAGAAATCCCAAACAAAGGTTTATTTTTTTTCCTTTTTTTAAAGTGGCTGTGCCTACTGGGCAAGGACAGGCTGGCAAAATAAATCTTTGACTTGTCCCATTCAGAGGACAGAGACAGACAGAGAGAGAGAGAGAGAGAGAGAGATTGCAGGGGGGGGGCATGAGAAATATAATCGTCCTAGAAATCTCAAATAAAAGTTTCTTTTTTACCTGGCTTCAGTGTGGCTGTGTGTACAGGGCAAGGACAGGCTGGCAAAATAAATCTTTGAATTGTGCCATCCAGAGGACAGAGAGAGAGAGAGATATGGGGGGTAGGCACAAGAAGTATAACAGTACCAGAAATCACAAATAAAAGTTTATTTTTTCTCCTGGCTTCATTGTCCCTATCTGTACAGGGCAAGGGGAGCCTGGCAAAATAAATCTTTGACTTGTGCCTTACAGAGGGGATAGAGAGAGAAAGACTGCCGGGGAGGGGGGCACGAGGAATGTAACAGTCCCAGAAATCCCAAATAAAAGTTTCTTTTTTTCCTGGCTTCAAGTGGCTGTGTGTACAGGCTGGCAAAATAAATCTTTGACTTGTGCCATCCAGAGGAGAGAGAGATTGCCGGGGGGGGGGCTTTACCTGCTAACAACTAGTTGTTCCATTATATTTTCATACCTTGTGTGTAAAACAGAGTAGCACAACAGGAGAGAAATGCTGTCTCGTCTACTTTTTTTAACATTAGCCCCTCACTCCTCTTTCTCTAGCTCAATTTGTCAGTTAGGTTAGCTGTCAGTTGTGTTGGTACTATTAAGTGTGTTGAGGACTGAGCAGTGTTGTGGAGCAGGGATGTGGTCAGGCTGAGCAGTGATGTAGTGGAGCGGGCCTTGCTTGGGGTGCAAACGTAGTTGTGGGATTCAGAATCCTGATGACAGTAACCAGTGCTGGGAGAACCTAGGAAACACTGCATGTACAACAGCAAAACACAGTATGTACAACTGCAATACCAACAGCGAACTTTCGGCATTGACAAATGCTTGTATTTGTCTTCAATTAACAGTCGTCCTCATAGATAAAGTTCTTCCCTTCTTCGTATTGGGATATCTGACCTCCAGTTACCATAGCTAATACATTTTAATTATTATCCCTAGATACTGAAACATAAACATAATAAATTAATCTTGGATAGGAATCTTGGTCCATCATGATCCCCCTCCTGCTTCATGAGAAGGACTCTATCGCAATGGCTCAATATTCAAAGGTTAGCACACACTAAAACATGGTTAGTGCACGCGCAAACCCAGGTTTGCACGAGCACTCCCAGTCATCCCACATTCCGAGGCCCCAGGAGTTCCCTTCAAACCTGGCAGCTCCAAAGCACTAGAATTCCTAGAATCCCACTGCACCTGCACAAATGATTTGGTCTCCTCATGTATATTGGCACAACAGTATATTCAATGGTTTGCAGCAGCAGTAAACAGCCCCCAAGTGGAGCTATTTACTGCCACTGAAAACCGTGTCTTAATGAGGTGCTATGCCTCTGCCCCCTCCCCCGAAGGCAGGGTGGCTGTATTTCAGTTATCAGCCCCCATTCTCTCATTTGAACCCTTGTAAATATTCGCTGGTGGTCCACTGTGTCCCCTCACCCTCATTCACTCCTCAGAGCACTCATACATAGTCCCTGGTGGTCCAGTGTGTCCCCCACCCCCCAAATCACTCCCCAGAGCCCTCATACATATTCACCGGTGGTCCAGTGAGTTCCCCCACCTCCCGCTCGTGCCACAGAGCTCTCAACATAGTCCCTGGTGGTCCAATGTGTCCCCTCCCATCTGATCACTCCTCAGAGCTCTCATGCATATTTCCTCATGGTCCAGTGTGGCTCCCCAATTGCTCATTCACACAGTTTACAAAGAGTCCCTGGAGGTCCAATGGTTCCCCACCTGCTCCCCCACTACAGAAATGGATAGCATTTCCTGGTGGTTCAGTTCCCCCCCCCCCAGCAGACCCATACCGGATCCATCCGCTGATGGCCTACCTCCTGGCAGACTTCCAACCTAGATATGGTGACTGGCACAGCCCTTCCCTCACCTTCATGGCCAGCTATCGTATGAGCTGCCAGTGAGTGCATGTACTGTAGAAACAGCTGCTTCTACAGCGTGCTTGCTCACTGATAGCTCATATAACAGTCAGCCACAAAAATGAGAGGAAGGCTGAGCCAGTTGCCCTATGTAGCTTGGAGAAGCCTCGGCCACTGGGGGGGCTACAGGGAGGTGGGACAGCCGCAGACCAGTTGTAAGGGGTGCTGATGGGAGGGGCCACTGGACCACCAGAACATGTTATCTATTTCTATACTGGGGGAGCGGGGGGGACCACAGGACCACCAAAGACTCCCTGCAAACTATGTGAATGGGCAATCTGGGGGGGAGAGACACACTAGCCCACAACGGACTATGTCTGAGACCTTTGAAGAGTGATTGGGGGTTGGGGGGGGGGCACACTGGACCAGCAAGGAATTTGTATAAGAGCTGTGAGGAGCGAGGACACACTGAACCACCAGAAACTATTAGAGAGCTCTGAGGAGCGATCGGGGGTGGGGTGACACACTGGACCACCAAGGACTATTACAGAGAGCTCTGAGGGACAATTGGGGGGGTAGGGAGACACACTGGATCACCAGGGAATACTTATGACAGCTCTGAGGAGTGACTGAGGTGTATGAGAGCTCTGAGGAGCGACCGGGGTATGTGAGCAATCGTGTGGTGGGAGGACACACTGGACCACCAGGGTCTATTATAGAGAGCTCCCAGGAGTGACTGGAGTGTGGGGGGACCAGCTACCAGGGCTTACTGATTCCTTCCAGTAAATAAAGGTTTTCCCTTCATAATTGACCCTGCATCTGGCTGGGAGCATTACAAAGTGTCTAACTCCCAGGTTTCTTAAGTTGCCCCTCACCCCTCAAAACCTTTACATCTGTAACCCCTCTCCCTATGGGGGCTTGCCTTTTGGCTCCCTCCTAGAACCACTGCTGCTGCTGCCTTCCCAACAAGGGCTCTTCCCAATCCATCCTCTCCCACTCTGCAGCTGTGGAACCAAGGGCAGTAGTGGAGCATCATCAGCTTCTCTCTCCAGCACAGGGAGCACTACCAGCACTGCAGCTGGCAACACAGTGATTCAGTAGGTAGCACATTCGCCTCTGAAGCCGGGAGATCAGAGGGCAGAGGGGTGCTGCACTTCTGAGGTGCCGTCTTTCAGATGAGACATTAAAGCGAGGTCCCATCTGCCTGGATTGGTGGTAGTTCAGGTGGATGTTAAAGATTCCATGGCACTTATCGAAAAGAGTAGGGGAATTTCCCTGGTGTCCTGGCCAAATTTCCCTCATTCACTCAAAATGCCACCAACAGCTTAATCTGGTTCAAGGTCAGTTGGCATTCATCTGTATCCCCCTCCCCTTGGTCGTGCCTGGAAATAGGCAGGATTTGTCTAGTGCACTTACCCAGTCAACATAAACTAAATAAATAAATAAAGACACATGCTTCCTTTGCTCTCCTGGCCTCAAGGACTGTGACAGCTGGGCTGGGGAGCAGACCAGGATTACTGTCGCTCCTCTTCTTCGTACATCTGCACCTTTTTTCCTTTTTTTTTTTTACATGCTCTGTTTTTCCTCCAGCCAACCCGGTCACCAACTCCCTCAGGCAGCCAGCCCGTACCCCTGCCACTTCCCTGTTTTGCTGTCTGCTGCCTCCCACCATCCCAACTGTCCCAATGTATCCCTTCGCTGGGGAGGCCCCCCTACCCATGGGGGAAATCAGGAGGGGAGATCAAAGTGCCCACAGGCACTTCCTTACATTTTGGTCGGGTAGCAGAGGAACAGCTCTAGGGCTAGCCAGCGAGAGGCAGACAGGGCCCCTATCATCCGGCTGGCATGGGTGGTGATTTTTCCTTTTTCTGCCCTTCCACCACCCCTAACTGGGCCACACACTGTGGCGACCTGAGGCGGGGATGTGTGAGGGAGTGTTGAGGCTGCACACTGCCGAGCACATCTGCCAACTGGCCTCCAGGTGCCAGAGGTCCTACCCACACCCCACTCCCGGGAGGGAAGCATCCAATGGACGCTCTGGAATCCCTCCCTGCCAGTCTCCGCTCCTGACACCCGGGCTTGGGTTGTGAACCAGGGTCACCAGTGTGCTGAGTGAACCCCTTCTTCAGCGCCACAGATGCAGCACATCTGCACCTTTGATTGTAGCAGCCACAGTCACATATGACATTGTTTCCATGACCCCAGAGACTGCAATGGGGGTCAGGGACCAAACAGGGGAGCCAACACCAATCCTGTCAGAGATCCCTAAGATGCAACACAGCTGCAACATGAAGCATAGACTTCAGCAGCAGCCAGTAGCGTACCCCTCTCTCCCGATGCACTACCCAGTCCCACCAGACAGCAACAGAGACCCACCCAACAGTGCACCTCTGCCCCCAATGTACCCCTCAGACCCACCAGACTTCAGCAGGGAGCAGGAGGCACCATGCTAGATGGGTGAAAGCTTCAGTAAATGATGTAAAACTTATAAATAAAGTAGAAAAAACAAAGACTGAAAAGGTGGCTACTGTGTTTGGTGTGCTTCTGGCCTCAAGGCTGCTGGGTTGGGGTTAGAGGACAGCACACGTAGTTCAAGAGAACCAGCAAATCCTGAGCTTAGCTTTGCAGAGCAGTAAGCTGAATCAGTTTACAGTGGATGTTCTGTTCATGCTGTCTAAATTAAACTGGCAGCTACTGAGAGGCTTGGGTATAGCATAATTAAATACATATGAGGTACCAACCAGAACTGAAGCTCACATTTGTGTAGAAGGAGAACTTGTGATTTTAGTTTAGATTTGGTTTGAAGAGAAATGATAAGGAGCTAGATGTGTGTGATTGAGCACATTTTGCAATTTGGTTGAACAATGATCTTTTAAAACTGTATATTTATAAATCGAACAGAACCAAAGCACCTTTATAGCACTTTGGTGTAGAGGAGCAGAGGCTGTATTGCTTTAGCTCCATATTTGGGATAGTGGTAAGCCACTACTCTCCTTGACCGTTGTTGGAAAGAACAGTTACATACTTACCATAACAGTAGATCTTCGAATCTTTTCCCTTAGGCCATACCTTTGGAACTGTACCTGTGTCAGCGTTAGGCCCACATGGAAACTTCTGCTAGCCGGGAGCCACCTACGATGATGTCACGTGTCAGCATCTATATAACTGTGGGTGGCCCCATCTCTCCTCAGTTCCCCACCACTAAGTGTGCTCATAGGACCTCTCTTCTTGGGAAACCAAGAGATTACACCAGCCCCTCTCACAGTAGCCATGCAAAGATGCTGGATATAACAACCATGGAAGTTCCCAAGACAGAATCAGATGCCATATTCCCCTATAAATGATAAAAAGGGGGAAGAAAGGAAGGGCTGGCATGGCCTAGGGGACGAGATTCTCTTGAAGATCTACTGTTACAGTAAGTACGTAACTGTTCTATTTCAAGGATACCTCTTTCCTTAAGCCAAACCTTTGGAACAAGTCCCAGGCAGTCCCAAAAGCTGAATGGGAGGTTGGCACAGTCTGGCTCAGGACAGCAGGCCCTGTAGAACAGCAAAGCCGAAATCTGCTTGTCTATGAGAACAATGTCCAGACTGCAATGTTTAGTAAAGGTGTGGACAGTACTCCACGTGGCTGCAATGCAAATGTCAGCCACAGAGACGTTTCTGAAACAAGCACCAGAAGTGGCCATACCCCTGGTAGAATAACCATGAACTGCACCAAGAGGTTCCTTATTGTACTTCCTATAATAGAACATAATACAACGTACTAGCCATTTGGACATGCGCTGTTTAAACATGGGCACCTTCTTTCCCAGAGGTGATAGAAACAAAGAGCTGAGAGGACTTTCTGCAGTCCGTGGTGCAATTTACACAGTATCTTAGCGTTCTATGTATTCTATTTATGTCCAAAGTATGGAGCAATGCCTCACCCTGATTGACATGCTTAGGATAATAAACAGGAAGGTGGATGACTTGATTTAGACCAAACTCAGACACCACCTTTGGCAAAAATTTGGGATTACTACGCAAAGAAACTCTGACTTCATGGAAAATCAAATAAGGAGGCTCACACATTAGAGCCTGTAGCTCTGTAATCTTTTCAGCCAGTGATTGCAACTAAAAATAATGCTTTACATGATTGAAAGTGAAAGCCACAACTCACAGTTGGCTCAAAAGGAGCCAAAGTAAGCTTTTCAAGAACATAATTTGGGTCCTAAGGCAGGACCAAATTAAAATGGGAGGTTTTATGTGCAAAATACCTTTCAAAAAGGCACAGGAGATCTCCAGTTGGGCAACTGTATGCCCATCAACAGGGGCATGGAAAGCTGATACAGCGGCCAAATGCACCTTCAGTGAAGAATACTACAGACCAGAATCTGACAATGTCAGTAAGTACTCCAACATCACGTTTACTAGACAGGTAAATGGGTCCATATGTCTGGAACCAACCCACAAAGTGAAACTCTTCCAGTTCAAGGAATATGTATGTCTTGTGGAAGTCTCTCTGGCTGTAACCAGAGCATCATCTACTTTAGGTGACAAATCAAACCATCCAATGGCTATGTCTTCAGAAGCCAGGCATGCAGATCCAGGGACTTTAGATCCAGCTGGACCACAGACCCCCTGTCCTCTGACAACAGGCCCCTGCACAAAGGCAGTGGCACTGGAGGCTCCACTGCTAGTTGCAGAAGACACCATTTTTGCCAAGGCCATACAGGTGCAATGAGGATGAGGTCACACCCTCCATCAGCAGTTTCAGTATTACTTTCTATCTTAATGGAATGGGAGGGAATGCATACAGAAAAAACAGGTTACTCACCTGTAACAGTAGTTCTAGGAGTGGTATATGTTGTTCATCCACACTTGTTGGCAGATCGCCTTTCCCTTTAAGGGTCTCCGGAATGTCTTCAAGCTGGCTCCTCCCACCCACTGGGGTGGTAAAACCCTCGGCTCCACCCCATGATACCAGATCTAGCCCGCTAGAAGCAGAGCAGTGCGTCGAAGCCAGGGAGATCAGGTGGGTCTGTGTGGCTGAACATATACCATTCCCAGAACTACTGTTATAGGTGAGTAACCTGTTTTTCTAGGGATGTGGATATGTTGTTCTATCCACACTTGTTGGCAAACTCCTAGCAGTTCTACAGGAGGAGGGAGGCAAGGTGCACACCCCCTACTTAGGGAACAGGTACTGGAGAACTGAGGCCCTAAAACCAGCATCCCTGTGTGACTCAAGGTCAACGTGGTAATGGGAAATGAAGGTGTGCACTGACTTCCAGGTAGCAGTCCTGCAGATTTCCTGGATAGGGACATCCCTAGAAGCAGCAACTGATGCAGCGGTATGGTGGGTGGAATGAGCCCTTAGCCCTACGGGAAGCTCCCTACTCACCAACCTATAGCAGAGATCAATGCAGGAATTGATCCACCTGCCAATAGTCCACTTGGCTGTAGGTCTGCCAGGTGCAGCTTCAGTGTAGGTGACAAACAGCTGGCAATCCTCTCCCCAAACTTCCACTGTACGCTCTTTGCAGTAGGCGAGCGCTTGTCTCAGGTCCAAAGTATGGAGCCTGTACTCGGTCTCCGAGGTGTAACTGGGGTAAAACACCAGCAGAGTCAACACCTGGTTAAGGTGAAACTCCAACACCACCTTTGGAAAGGAATTTCAGGTGAGGGCACAGGACAACCTTGTCCCTGTGGAAGACCAAGTAAGGAGACTCCACCGAGAGCGCCTAGAGCTCCCCAGTCCTTCTGGCTGACATGACGGCCACCAAGAAGGCAGTCTTCCACGACAAATGTGACATGTCACACTTGTGCATAGGTTCGAATGGCTTACCCTTGAGCTTTGCCAAAATCAGCAGTAAATCTGACGGAGGTGGAGGTTCATGCACTGTTGGGGATATGTGATCTAGGCCCTTGAAAAAGAACTAGACCACTTTCTCCTGCGCAGACTGTGTACCGGCCCACGCCCGGTAGGCAGAGATGGCTGCCAGGTGCACTTTAAGGGTCGCCAACTAAAGCCCAAGCTGGGACCACAGATAGTCCAAAAGCCACTTTTGATAATTGACTCTGCCTGATAATTGCCATTACTACAAGAACCTATGGAAAATACATCTGAATATTGGATTCCAGTTGACAGAGGAGGAAAATTGACGGAGACGGATGCTCTCTCCATCCTTTCTTGGAATGTGGAGGGTATCCACCTCAAAATAACAGACCCCGAGGTTGTAAGATTCATGGAGTCTTTTGACATCATTAGTATACATTAGTATATCATGGTGTACAGAAGATACCACCCCCAGAATGGCGGGGTATTCCGCTATAACTCTTTTAGCTGTTAGAGATCAAAAAAATTAGCAGATTTAAAGGTGGACTTACTATCTTTGTTAAAACCATTTAGATCTTGGGATGACTAGAATCCCATCTAACTCAGAGGGTATCCTAGCTCTGGCGATTATAAAAGGAACAGAGAAAATAATTCTTTGTAATATTTATTTTCCCACAGTTAAAACTTCCGATGCTGTTCATTCTTATATTCAGGACTTGAAAAATATGCTTGATGACCTGACTGATAATAATGCTTGCCCCGTAATCATAAGGAGACTTTAACTCTAGAATACCCTTTCGATTATTGGAAGATACCTATTCTGACCGGATATTCACTCTTCCTTCATTTAATCCAAATGTCTCTTATAAAAGGAACTCACAGGATTTAGTATCCAACTACAGAGGCAGGGAAATTCTAGAGGTTCTAGCAACCGGGAATTAGTGTCTCTTGAATGGAAGAACCAAGGGAGATTCCCCTTGGGGCCCTTACTTTTAGAGGGGTCTTGGGCACATCAACGCAAGACCATTTTTGGACTAATTTGGAGGCAATACATTTGGTTCACAATCTAGAGGTTAAGGTCAGGTTGGAATCTGCTCACTCCCCTATTTTCCTTACTTTGAAATGTCCAGTCAGAATATCTAAGAGAGAAGGACAATTGGTAGAAAATATGGAGATTATTAATGAAAGGAGAATCAGATGGGGTCCAATACATCAGGCAAACTTTGAGGCTATTCTGAGTATGGGAGATTTAGGTGACACACATGATAATGTTGTTGATCAAAATGAGGCACTTAATATCTTAGAAAGCTGGGAAATGGTCCATATGACATTAAAACCATGGTGTAAAAAAGTTTCCTACGGTAAATCCACATTTAAAAAATCTTGGTTTAATTCAGAATGTCTACGGGCAACAAAATAATTTGGGAAAAATTAAAGATTTCATAAGAACAAAAGAAACAAAACAGCAGCAGATTATAAACTGCTGAGAAAAGAAAGAGAAAAATATAAGATAACTCTTGAAACAGCAAAGAATAAATATACTCAGGGCCTCTGGGAAAACTAAGACAGGCAGTTCTGGATAGGGATGGCAAACTCTTCTGGAAGATGGTGTCTCAAGGATATAATAGGTTCTCTAATAAGTTAGATGCACATATTACACCTGAATCATGGATTTCATACTTTTCGGAGCTATACTACTCTCAATCAGAGATGGAAATGCCTGATCAGTATGAATTTCAGGGAGATGTGATTTTCCCACAGCCCATTATGATCACAGAAGAAGAAATCTGACTGGACTTGAATTCACTCAAATCTAATAAGGTTCCGGGCCCGGATGGGATCCTGGGTGATCTGTATAAAGCTTTCCCTACATGGTGGTCCCCCCCTTTTTTTCCTATTATTCAACGGATTGGCTCAAGGGCTTCAATGCCCCCCTAGCTGGGCAGATAGCATTATATACCCCATTTTTTAAAAAGAGGATCCTAATAACCCCAAGATGTACAGGCCTATCAGCCTGACAGATGTATCTCAAGAAAGTTTTTTCTAGGGTAATCTTGGGTAGATTACTCGCATGGGCTGAGGAAAAACTCAGTGCTGAATGAGTCTCAGAAAGGGTTTCGGAAGAACCGTTCTACAGTTCAACACTATCATGTGCTGCAGTACTTAATTTGGAAGTATGTTAAAGTCGGAAAATCCAAGCTACACTGTTTTGTAGATTTTGCCTCAACTTTCGGTAGTATCAGCAGGAAAAACCTCTGGGCAATGCTCAAGGACCTGAAACTGAAGAATTCTCTTCTTGATATTATCATTAGACTTCATGAAAACATCTGGGCAAGAGTCCAATATAATCAATATGGGCACTTAACTGAAAAATTCTCTCTGAATGTGGGGATTAGACAGGAGTGTATTTTGGCACCAACTTTATTTAACATATATATCAATTTAATTCTGGACCAGATTGGTAACTCTGACTTTCATGCTCCCAAAGTGAATGACTGCAGGATAGATAGCCTCACTTATGCAGATGACTTAGTCCTGCTTTCCACTTCAGCTCTTGGACTGAAAAGGAAACTGACTTTGTTTGAATCTCTTTGAGCCCAACAGAAGCTGAAGGTTAATCTTAGCAAGACAAATATTGTTGTGTTTGGAAATCAAACTAAAAATACCCCAAGTTTGAAGATCAATGGTATACGTATAGAAATGACCAAGTACTATGATTACCTTGTGGTACGATTTGCCCAAAACTTATCCTGGGCAAAACACCTGTATACTATTCAAAATAAAATGAGATTCTTGGGAACTGCTTTAAAAGTTTTTAATAACAAAATGGGGAAAAAACATCAGTGAAAGTATTCTATGCTAAAATAAGAACAAGCATGTTATATGCCTCTGAAATATGGGGACATACTGAGACTAGTAGACTACAAATAATATTAAATAAACTCTACAGACATATCCTTATGTTACTGCAAGGAACACCAAACTGTATTTTAGCACTGGAGCTAGGTCAGCGCTCCTTGCTTTCCCTTGTACAAGCGCATCAAATTTTATTTTTGTTAAAACTCTTTCCTTTACCAGAAAATAGATACCCAAGAATGTGCCTGGAGGAAAGCATTAGACTAGCCAGCATGGGATATGTACATCCTGGCATTCACCTTATTAAGGAAATAATAATGCCAGCAGGTCTGGGACACATTTTGTACGAAATATATTCTAAACCATATGAAGAAATTAGGCAGGACGTTAAACTGAGACTTGGTGACCTGGATAAAAATCGTCTCCTCTACCAACTTTCTAGGCTTAAGCTCCATGATTTTTACAAAACAATCAAAATATCATGTGGTTTTGAGCCATATCTTTCTTTTCTAACTTGTCCTAAACTCAGGAGAATATATACGAGATTTAGAACTTACATGGCTAACTACATATGTTTTAGACAAAACAGAAAGGGTGTATCTTCTCCATTCTGTAAATGTGGATACGGTGCTATTGATGACCTAAAGCATGTGGTCTTACTATGCCCCTTTTACAAATCAACATGGAAAAAATGGTTCGGTTGGTTGCTAGGGGATCTCAGCCTCCCCCCTCTGACCTTTTGGATTATTTGTTTAAAACTAAAGACAAGAAAACGATTGAAAATCTGGCAATATTTCTCGTCAACCCATTTGTAAAAAATAATTAAGCATCTCTAGGGGCTGAGCATGTAATTTTAAGGAAGTAATACGTATAATCAATAATTAACACTGTTGCGCTAGTGAATTGTACAGGTGAAATGTATTTATGAAATTGTATAAGTCTGTTGTTTTTATGTATTTATGAATTTTTGTACTTGTGAAAATGTTATATTGTAACGGCTTTATGCTGATCAATAAATTGCATCTGTCTGTCTGTCTGACAGGATATGACAGTCCAAAATGCTAGCCACTGGACAGGATGAAGGGTCCAACCCTTTGCTCTAGCACCAAATGGAAAATCTCTTCCATTTGAAGGCACAGCATTTTCTGGTTGATTCCTTACGCGATGCCTCAATAACCGTGAGGACCTCGTCGGAGAGACACAAAGCCTGGAACTCTAGCCACTCAGGAACCAGGCTGTCAGGTGCAGGGACTGAAGGTCCAGATGGAGTACTTTCCCCTGACTGATGGAGAGCAGGTCCGGGCCTGCTGGATGATGCTTCGGGAGCCTGGAGCTGAGGCTGAGGCTGAGGATATCTGTGTACCAGAACTGGTGTGGCCAGTCTGAAGCTACCAGGATCACTCGTGCCTTGTCCCTCCTGGCCTTGATGAGCACCTTGTGTATCAACGGAAGTGGAGGGAAGGCATAGAAGAGGCCTGGGGTTCACGGCCTCGAGAAGGCATCCCCCTGCAGTGAGCCCTGCTGGGGGAGGCGGACATGAAACAGCCTCAGCTTCACATTCTCCCTGGAGGTAAACAGGTCCATTTGAGGGGTACCCCAGTGGGAGAACAGATCTTGTACTACCGCCTGGTGGAGTGACCACTCGTGAGATGCCACGCCTATTTGGCTGAAAGTATTGGTCAGCTGATTCGAGGCTCCCGCTACATGAATGGCTAGGAGATCCACCTCCAAGCTGAGCACGAGGGTCCATGTGCAGAGAGCTTCCTTGCACAGAGGCAAGGAGTGCGTCCCACCCCGTTTGTTGAGACAGTATATGGTCGTGGTATTGTCCATCTGGATCTGGACCACTTGACCCCAAATGAATGGAGCAAAGGCAGTCAGGGCTACCTGAACCGCATGGAGCTCCAGCAGGTTGATGTGGCATCAGGACTCCTGAGGGGACCAAAGCACGTGGGCTCTGTGCTCCCTCAGATGGGCACCCCAACCCATCAGTGAGGCGTCGGTCAACAGGATGACCATCGGCTCAGGGCGTACAAACGGGACGCCTTTCTGCAAGTGAGCTGGGACCAGCCACCATTGGAGACCGTCCCACATCCTCTGGGTCACAGTGACTAGCTGGTCGAGATGACCTGAGTGCTGAGATCACTGGCTGGCCAGTTCCCATTGAAGGCAACAAATACACCAGCGGGCCCACTGGACCATGCTGGTGCAGACCACCATGAAGCCCAGAAAGGGCAGAAAGTCCTGGGTAGGGCGCAATTGCCCAACCAGAAAAGATTGGGCAAAGGAGGAGAAAACCTCTGCCCTGTGCGCCGGGAGCTGAGCTCTGGCTTGGCAAGAGTCAAGCTCTGCCCTGATGAACTGAATCACCTGCGAGAGCATGAGTTCCAACTTGGCCTCGCTGATCAGGAAGACAAGATCAAAGCAAGTCTGGAGGGCCAGATCCCTGGACCGCTCCACCTCCTGCCTGAAGGGACCTGCTATGAGCCAGTTGTCCAGGTAGGGATAGACCTGGACCCCTCAGCACCTCAGGAAAGCTGCCACCACTGCCATGCATTTGGTGAAGACCCTGGGGGCTGATGAAAGGTCGAAGGGCATGGCCTGGCACTCATAAAGGGTTCCCTTGGCTCAGAAGTGGAGGAACAGTTGGTGGGATGGACGAATCGGGACATGAAAGAATGCATGTTGAAGATCCAGGGAGCAAAACTACATGCCGTGCCCCAGGGATGGTATGATCTGTGCCAGAGTTACTATCCAGAAGGTGCAGGACCTGAGGAACCTGTTCAGGTCATACAGATTGAGAATGGGGCACTAGCCCCCCATCTGTTTTGGTACCAGGAAGTAGTACCTGGAAAGGAACCCTCGGTCTGAAGGAGGGTCCGCAACTCTGTGCACCACTTCCTTGCAGAGGAGCTGAGCGATGTCATCTTGGAGAGCGGACTGAGTGACAGTGGACACCAGATCCTACCATGGGGCACAGGCTTGGCTTGGGGGGGACCTGCTTGAATTCCAGAGGCAGGTCCCGGTTGAACTCTTCCAGCACCCAATGGTCCGTGGTGATAACGGACCAGGCGGAAAGGAAGTGGCAGAGCCAGCCCCCTACAGGAGGACCCAGGGGAAGTGTGACGGGGTTGAAGGTGGCACCCCTGAACCCATCACTGGGCAGGTTTAGAGGACAAGGATCCAGCAGAGGGGCTGCCAGGACCCTTCCCTCCAGGCTTCCTGACCGAAGAGGCCACTAACTTGGCCTGCAGTCACCAGGTCTGCGCCTGTTGGCCCTGCTGCTGGTGCTGCTGGGCTGGTCTGCCCGCAGGAGTAGAAGAGCAAAAGGGCTTGGGTTTCTGGTGCTTGGAGCCCTTGTCCTTCTGGGCTGATGTCACAGAGTCCAAGGTGGCACTGGACTTCTTAATACGTTGGCGGTGACCCTCCACACTGGGCCTGAACAAGTCAGTGCCCAAAAAGGGGACATCTGCCAGCTTGTGTTGAGTGTCAGCCATGAAGTTAGAGATCCTCAACCAAGCCCTACGGCACATGGCTACTACGGCCGCTACCGAGCGGGCACAAGAGTTACCAATGTCCAGAGCAGTCTGGAGTTGTTGCTTCGCCACTGCCCTTTCCTGGTCCGAGACCTGCTTGAACATGGTCTGAAGGTCCGTCAGAAGGTGAGGAATAATCTCATCCAGGGAACCCAAAAGGGCATGGGAAAATTGTGCCTTCAGCACGGTCGAGCCAGTCAATTGACGGCGGCTGAGTGACGGTTGCGCGGAGACCTTCTTGCCGAATGATCCAATTTCTTGGATTCTTTCTCCGGCGGTCTGACCATGTCGCCTGTACTACCTGAGCGCCGAAAGACGGAGTCTGCCACCAGACCGTCAGCTGAGGGATGCTCTAAAAACCCCGAAAGGGAGCTGGTTGGGACCACGTATTTGTCGGCCATCCGGGCCAAGGGCACAGGGTAAGATGCAGGACGTTGCCAGAGATCCAGAGCCAGACCAACAATGGCCGCAGCCACAGGGAAGGCCTCCGCAGGAGAGACCCCTTTGTCCAGAATCTCTGTTAGGGGATATCTGGCCCATTTCTGGACCGGTGCCAGCTCCATCCCCATGGACTTGGAAATGAGTCGAAGAATGCTCATCAACGAGGTGGGTCCCTCGTCCATGGAAAGGCCCCCAGAGGACTCCATGTCGATGGGACATGAGTGCAATGAGGAGTCTTTGGACACCAATGAGTCCATGTAAAGCAGGCGTCTGTCTGAGTCACCCGCAACCCACCTTGGGTGATCACGAGTGAGGGTAACCAACAGCCGATGGGGCAACCCTTTTGCCGACTGAGAATCCTTGGTTGGGGCCCCAGACTTTGGCTGTTCAGTTGGAGGCTCCACCACAATCGGCAGAGAAGCCTGATTTGGCCAGGCCAGTTGGGCATAAGCTGGCACCTCCACAGAGGTGATGGTAGCAGGAGCCAACATCGGCCGTTCAGGCAACAGCCACTTGATAGCTAGGGTAGAAACTGAGGTCGGCTTTGTACCAGTCAAGACTAACTGTTCCCACATCAAATCTTCGTAGTGCCATCCCAACTTGCGCCAGAGCCTCTCCTCATCTTAGGAGGTCAAAGAACAGTAGCGGCGCCACCGCTCACCGTGATGTCGGGAGCGAGATCGCTGGTGACGGCGAGATCTGTCCGACCTGGTAGAGGAGGACCAAGACCTTGACCATCGGCGGCCATCGTGGAAGCAAGAGAAGAAGAAGCAGACGCAAACTTGAACGTAGTTTTGGCATGGAAGCAACCAGCATTCAAGCCAGCGCCTATCACACATGGAAGCTAAGGAGGGAACTTGAACATTCCAGCGGAAAGGAAGATCTGGCATCATGGGACGGAGCAGAGGGTTTTAACACCCAGGTGGGTGAAAGGAGGAGCCAGCTTGAAGACGTTCCAGCGACCCTTAAAGGGAAAGGCGATCTGCCAACAAGTGTGGCTAGAACAATATATCCACATCCCTAGAACCTCCCTTTCCAAGAGAAGGACAATGTGTCTCACCCAAAAACTCCAGGCCGTGGAGCGAGTAAGCAAAAACGCGGCAGTTTTGCGATGTGTGGGGACACAAAAAGGTCCACATCTGGACAACCCCACCTTTTGAGGAGGTTGACTACCATAGTGGTCAGCAGTTCCTATTTGTGAATCTTGCACTGTGACCTGCTTAGCCTATCTGCTAAGACATTTTTGACACTGGGGAGATGCATGGCTGACAACTCTAGGCTGTGTTCCAGCATCCAGTACCACACTCTCACTGCTTCCTGATAGAGAAGATAGGAATGAGTCCCCCCTCATTTGTTTATGTAATGTATGACACTAATGTAGTCCATCTGTATTAACAGAGGCCCCAGAGTCAGATGCTCCTGAAGAGCCTGAAGGTTATACAGTGGAGCCCACTTACAAGAACATCGGATAAGGGAACATTCCGGTTATAAGAACATGTGCCAAATGTCCCGATTTTTTACAATGCATTTCTATGGGCTTAAAGCCTATTTATAGTAACACTCAGATTGGATAAAGGAACATTTTTTTTTCCAATTGACTGCTGCTACTGACTGTGGGAAACAGTGTTACATTGATAGCCCATACTGTCACAACTTGGATGCAGTAATTATCACCTTCCTGGTATGTGGCTCTTACTTAGGCTCAGAAGCTGACAATAATCGACCGCTTGAGAGATCCCGGAGTGAAATGAAATTACATCATCAGGGAATATGCAGTCAATGTATGCAGAGTTTCAAAAATTGTATTCAGCAAGGAACAACTTACTGCGGACTGAGTGTGGTCTGAACCGCGGCTGCAAACGTAAGAAAACCAGCAAAGATGAACTAGTGGAGAAATGCACGGTAACAGAAAATTACAAACTATTTTAAATCACGATTAAAACATGATTCTTTCACAGTAGCTATTTATTTATTACAGGATTTTAAATAATAAATAATTTGCTACACTGGTTCCTGTCTGACAGCGATATATTTCTTTATCAAATACCACCATCCGGTGGCCGTAGTGTGACATTTCAGTTTAACATTGAAGCCTGTATATAAGAACAGCCCGCTTAATAGAACATTTTTTTGTGGCAAATAGGGTGTTCTTATAAGCGGGCTGCACTGTATAAGACAGCTGTCATCTCCAGGATATTTATGTGCACTTTGGTTTACACCTGGGTCCAAGAACCTTGTGTTTGTTAAGGGCCCAGGTATACCCCCACCTGTTTCCAGATGCATCCAGAATGAGAAGCTGAGTTGCAGTTGGTATTAGAAATGGAATGTACCTCCTTAATACAGACTACAAGTTATTTATGGCAGTTTTGTCCCATAGATTACAACAAATACTCCCACAGTTAATACAAGCAGATCAAACTGGATTTATTCCAGGGAGACAGGCACAGAATAACTTGAGGCGAACCACGCACATAATAGATCACCTGAACTACACTAAGCAACCTGCAGTTCTTCTTAGTCTAGACGCCGAAAAGGCTTTTGATAAAGTCTCATGGGGATTTTTAAGAGCAGTATTAGGGAGGTTTGGGTTCCCTACACAATTTATCGACCTTATTGGGAAAATCTATGAGACACTCAAGGCCTATGTAAGAGCAAATGGGCATCACTCAAATCCATTCGGTTTAGAGAGGGGAACAAGGCAGGGGTGCCCGCTCTTGCCATTATTGTTTGCCCTATATTTAGAACCTCTGACGCAAGGAATTAGGGATGACCATGAAATTAAAGGTGTGCAACTGGGGGGACGCAGCAAAAGTTAGCTCTATATGCTGATGATATTTTACTTTATTTAACCAACCCAGAAGAATCTATACCACACCTATTTAAACACTTACAAATATTTTCAAATTACGCGGGATATATGCTAAATGATACTAAGACAGACGTGCTGAAATTAAATTACACCCCGTCCCCGCAGATAAAAAGCCTATACCCCATGAGATGGGATCTACCCTGCTTGAAATATTTAGGGATAAAACAGTTTCCTGGCTACCACAGATAAGCTATCCTACATTGGTGGAGCAAATACATAAAGATATACAGAGATGGAGGCTTCTCCCAGTGTCTCTATCCATGAGGATACAGGCAGTCAAAATGAACATTTTGCCACGCTTTTTATTTTTATTTCAATGTGTACCCACCCCTGTATCCCCCAAACAATTAGGAGGATGGCAAAAGCTGATATGGAGCTTTATCTGGTTAAGTAAAAAGCCCAGAGTTAAAAAACAAACTTTGTACCTCCCCAAGAAAATGGGAGGACTTGAGGTTCCTCTACTGATGGGATACTGGATAGCAGTCCAGACTAAAGCAATACTGCTACTGCAACACGTGGCCTATACGGCAAGATGGAAGGAGATAGACTTAGAGGTTGCAATGACTCCTTCAATATTAGCACAATGTTCGATGCTGCACCCCAGGGAGGAGTGGACAAGTACGCCCTATTTGAGGACAGCAACAGCAATGCAGGGATATAGACAGGGACGGTCCAAAGGCTCTACCAGAGTATACCTGCATTCGATAAAGACTACTCCTCCTCGTTGACCATCCTCACATCCAAGGCCTACTCTCGTCTAATAAGCCCTCACGTACCACTACTATCCCAGTCTGCCACCCAACTCACTCTCCTCCCCCCAATTCTGTCCCCTCTCACTCACTCTACTGCCCACCGCTTTTCCCTCCTGTCTTGCCTCCCTTTGGATCCTAATGATTTCCCTCTTCCTGGAAGTTTCTTTATTTTCCAAATTGTCTACTCCCATGAAACTGTGAAAAGCATGTTTATTATGTAACTCTATAATTTTCTGCCTTAAACTGTAAATAGCAAACTTAGTATGTAACTTTTCCGTTTGGTATTACCTGTAATGTCTATTGTTATTGTTTGATGTTCTTTGTGACGTGGAACCTTTGTAAAAGAGCCCTGGCTCAAAGGTATTAATTCCTAGACCAATAAACTAAACTAAACCTGTGGAAGTACATATGGTGGACTATGAATATAGGGAATAATCCAGCAGCTGGAGATCCTTGGTATAAAAAGCAGGAAGGGCAGGGGTGTAGAGCCCCCTGGCAGTTCCTCAAAGGGGACAATGTAATTTCATTTGCAGAAGCTCAATTGGACGGGGAAGGAACTTATTCGCTATTATCAGATTAGAGACTTTATAGGGGAGCAGATGAATAATTCAATTAAAAGAGCTGGAGGATACGTGGCTCCAAACGCATTTGAGACAATATGGAGTTCGAGCAGAGGGGAAGGGCTATCTCAGTTCTGTACAAGAACTATATCAAGGACCTCCAATACTCAACGGATTACATTAAAGCCAAATGGGAGCAAGAATTGCGGATCAAGTTAAGAGTGTAGGGATTGGACGGCAGTTTGGCAAAACACTTGGAGCACCACATCCTCCCCAGAGTGGAGGGCATTTGTACGGAAACTAAGATCTAGGTATTTCAGAGTGCCAATGCAAATGGCTAGGTAGCATAAAGCCATCACAGGTAGTTGCTGGAGAGGATGCGGTCCACAGATTGCCAGCCAAGCACATATTTTTTGGGAATGCCCTGACTTAAAGGAATATTGGGAAGGGATACAGAGGGATATGAAGACAAGGTTTAACATAACGATACTATTAGGGCCACAGCACATGCTATTAGGGGTTTACCCGTCAGAGCTCAGAGGGCATGAAGCCAGATATCTTTGGAAGGTACTGACAGCCGCGGCTAGAAAAGCCATAACCAGGAGGTGGCTCTCGCTGAGCCCTCCCACAGTGATGGAATGGAGGGAGGTGGTAGAAAAGATAAAGACGTTTGAAAGGATTACATATTCCCCGAGACAAAAACTGCCGCAACACCAAAACAGATGGTCGAGATGGGAATTGGAGTAGGAACAGAATATGGGGACAGATCTCGAGGAGAGTAAGAGGAATAAGGGGGAAATAGAATAGAAAGAGGAATGAGATTGGGAAAAGAGGTGGGGAGGTCTGAAAGAGTTGAGGAGGGAGGGGAAGAGATGTGCTTTTCCCTCCAAAATGTAAAATTAAAAATAAATCTGTTTTTTTTCCCTTTCTTTCAGACTTCACATTATATATAAGCGGAAGGGAGAGAGTGACAATGAGGGGAAGGAGAGGTTTGGTGGTTTGGCCACAATAGAGAGTAAAGAAAACTTGTATGTCATAAATAGAGGTATAATGCATTCGACTATTAAAGATGAACAATACTATGAAAAATGATTAAACATACAGAAATTAGGCTTAAGTTTGTATTATATAAAAAAGATTACAGTATAAGGGAAATCTAGATTTTAAGAATTGGAAATGTGGAAACAAAGATATGAATGTAATTGATGGAGAGGTAATGTAAGATATTATCCACATGTGAAGAAAATAAAGATGAAGTATAAAAAAAAGAAATGGAATGTAAGCCGGCTCCATGGCACCGGGTGATTGGGGATCGCTCAGCACGTTGGTGACCCGGGTTCGAGCCTCAGCCCAGGACAACAAGACGCAGCCTATACCACTTCTAGAGCATCTCCTAGTGGTCCCTAGTGGAGGTGGACTTGGCAGCATGGGTAGCCACGTGCTGCTAGGCGTCCTTCCCAGGACACTGCGTTGATACGGCCGCAATGGGGGAGGGATGGAGGAAGAAAATGGGAAAAATGCCCGCTCAACTGACTAGATGATGGTTGCCTGGTCCCCCTCACGCCATGCAGCCCTGGCACCAGCCTTCTGGACTGATCCCCGCCATGTGCCTGGTATGGTATTGGATCCTATCTTCCCTCTCATGGTCCCTGAGAGGGCCCTCTCCCGGCGAAGGGATATGCCACAAGTCGGAAGTGATGGCTAAGGAGGGATGACTTGGCAGGAATTACCACTGGCGATCTGAAGGAGTGGCAGGTCAGGGAGCTTGGAAGGTACAAACAACAACAAAAAAAAGAAATGGAATGCCCCCTTAAGAGTTTGCGACAGTCCATCCATCATGTCAGTGTTTAATGTAAGGGGTACTCGACAAGCACCTTCTGGTCTATGTCATCCATCAATTGGTCCCACTGCACTCTCAATGTCCACTGCAGTATCCGCATGTGTAAATGGGCTGGTGGCACAGTTACAAAGTCTGTGACATCAGAAGCTAGTATTTTTACCCCACCCGCCACTCCTGAAAAACACTTGTGCCCCGGCCTCTTTGTTATTTCTACTCTGCTACTGGATACCCCACTTGTCTCACTGTCTGAATCCTTGGACCAGGGATCGTTGACTAGGTTTCTGACTAATAAAGATCAAATCTTTCCCCTGTAACTCCTTCTGCCCTAAGCTTCTCTATTACCTTTTTCTACCATGCACCCCATCTCCTTTCTTCTGCTAACACTGAGCTTTTTCTACCTTCTTTCCTACTCCTCCTCCCCTACCGACCTCAAGGCTGCTCAAACTCCTCCTCCCCTCCTGTTGCTTCAGCCTCATCACTCCTGCTGCACCTTACTTCCCCCTCCCTGCCAACTCTGTTGCCCCCCCACCCCATCCTACCACTGGATAGCTCCTAACCTTGTGCCACCCCAAATATGCTGCTGTATTACCCTTATTATATTTACTAGGAGTAGACAGTACACCCTCAACAACATGTTAGGTAGAAAACTCCCAGTGACCTTCTCAATGCTGTTCCTCTTCTTGCTAATCGCTGGTGATGTCGAAAGGAACCACGCCCCCCCCCACCTCTTCCAACTCACCATCCTCCTTTAAAGGTCCAAAGATAATGCACATCAACATGAGGAGCCTCCTCCCTAAAATGGACCAGCTAAACTGCTGGATAACACAGAACGCCTCTGACATACTTTGCTTATCAGAAACCTGGATATCAGCCAGAACCCCTGACTCATCTAGCTCCTTCCCAGGTTTCCTCACCATTAGGCAAGACCATGGTAAAAAGGGTGGTGCCATAGCTAAGATCATAAGGCAACACATCCCTCACTCAGTAGTAAAAGCTGAAACCTGCCTCGGGTTTCAAGAGCTGTTGCTGACCAAATTCTCCCTACCCTAAACCCCTCCCTACCTTCACAGCGGTTGTTCATGCCTCACCTTGACTAACACAAGATGCTCCCACAGCATGCATCGCTACTCTTCCCCCATTAGCTCAATCAGGTGAACTTATCTTACTAGGGGACTATAACCTCGACTGGCTGTCTCTGTCATCAAAGTCCACCACTATCAAACTGGAATTCCTAAATCTCACCCAGTTAATCACCCAGTCGATACGCTATAATCCCAGCTCTCCAAATCACTCCCTCATTGACTGGATACTCTCATCCCACCCTCTCCGAATATCCTCAGCTGGTGTACTTGACTCAGTCCTAAGTGACCACTGCATAACTTTCTGTGTCAGAAAAACTCATCTCCCCAAGTCTGCACCTAAATACATAGAAACACACCTGCTAAATTCACTTGATACTAATGCTGTCCTCTCAGACTTACTGCATGCCAACTGGGCTCCAGTCTACTCTGTGGATAATGTCGACACTGCTCTTGCCCACTTCACTACTATTTTCAACAATGTCTGGGACTACAATGCCCCTGTCAAAAAAGCCAGGATCAGGAAATGTCACCACCCTTGGATTACTGCCCCCGTAGTTGCCCTCTGCAAAGCCCGTAACAAAGCCTGGTCCTCTTTCAAAGCCTCCCAGACACCTGTTTCCAGACAAAAACACGACAACGTGAAGAATGCCTGTACTAATGCTATTCGGCATGCTAAGGTCAACTATTTTACACATTGGTTAAACTCAGCACACTCCTCCTCCTTCTGGAATATTGTCCACTCCACTGTGCACCCCCACAACAGGCCAGTACTCCAACCCTTAAGCATGATGGCATTGAGTTATCGGATCCGTAAAGCTAAATACCTTCTTCACCTCCTGTACTTCCCCCGACCCTGCCGTAACCCCCCCCAACATGCCTCCACTTAAACTCCAAAAGGCATCACTAATGAGAAAATTCTTCTTGCCCCAGCCTCCACCTCTGAAGTAATTTGTGCCCTCCTTTGCCTCAATGTGTCTAAATACAGCCTTGATTGTATACATCCAAGCCTCCTTTGCCTCTCAGCCTCTGCCATCGTCCACCCCCCTTACCTTCATCATAAACATGTCTTTCTCATCTGGCATAGTTTCAAAAGTCTGGAAGATGGCGAGCATCATCCCACTTCACAAAGGTGGTAAACCCAACATCCCTGGGAAACTATCACCCCATCTCCCCCTCCCTGCCTTAGCCAAACTTCAAGAATGACTCGTGAACTCCAGATTATCCGACTTCCTCGCCTCTACTAATTTCCTCTCCCCGTACCAGTCCAGTTTCAGAAAGAACCACTCCACTATATCTTCCCTTCTCCATGTCACTAATCACATCCAATTTGCTACTGAAAAAGGCCACCTCACTGCCGCAGTTTTCATCGACCTGGCCAAGGCTTTTGATTCGGTTTCACACCCCCTTCTCCTTAACTTGCTCGAGGATGCTGAACTTACCTGCCTTAAACTGGTTCAAGTCCTACCTATATGACCGGCAGCAATCAGTGAAAATAGCAAACTACTCTTCTTCCTTCCTCCCTATCCTAGCTGGTGTTCCCCAAGGCTCCATACTCGGTCCTTTACTGTTCTCCATTTTCATACATAACCTCCTATCTGCCTGCTCCGCATCCCTAATCCATCATACTGGATAATAGGAAAGTCAAGAAGGCAGGGCCCATAAAAGCCTTCCCCACAATTCAGTGGCAGCAACCAAGGTTACCAATTTCCTTAATGTATTTATCTATTCTGATCTTAAATACCTCCACATTCTCTGCATCGACTTTTTCCTGCTGTAATCTATTCCACATACTGATCGCTCTATTTTTAAACCCATTTTTTCAGATATCTGTCCTACACACTTTTTCCTTCAACTGCCTATTTATTATGTCCTCTCAGCTGATATTTTGGATTTTTAAATTCAATTTCCATTCTCATATTTTGATCCCCTAAGATTTTAAATAGAAGCAACACATCCCCCCTTTTTTCTCCTCTCCTCCAAAGACCACAATCCGAGCATTTCCATTCTCCCCTCACAATCCTGACCCTCACATCCTGAAATCATCTTTGTATAAGTCCTCTGAGGCCTTTCCACCATTTTAACAGCTTTCACCAAATATGGACTCCATACCATTGAACAGTAGTCCAATAGAGGCCTCACTAAGGTCATATATAACGGCATCAGAACATCCTTACCCCTGGAGTGAAAACCCTGCCTAATACTGTTTACTAAAAAACATTGCCTTATTAGATATATTCCTACATTGTATATCAGTCTTTAAATCACCTTGGATAAAGATTCCTAGGTCTCGCTCACACTTACATTCCTTTAGTTCTATACCTTTCATATAATAATTTTGGTGAATATTTTTCCTTCCCATGTGAATTATAATACATTTATCTTTGTTAAAATTCATATCATTTTCCTCCACCCATTTCAGGATCTGTAACAGATCTCTTCCAAAACTTAACCTTTCATCAAATGTATCCACTACTACCCCTCCTATTTTCACATCAACGGCAAACTTCACCAACCTATTTTCACTACCTATATCCAAGTCACTAATGAATAAGACAAACAGTAATGGTCCCAGCACCGACCCCTTGGGAACACCACTCCCCACCCTCTGAGGTTCTGATAACACTCCCCTAATCCTCACCTGTTGCTTTCTATCGGCCAACCATTGCTTAACCCATTTTACCACTGCTGAATCTATTTCCAATTTAATCATTTTCTCTTCTATCTTATTATGTGGCACAGTATCAAAGGCTCGACTGAAATCCAATAACACCACATCCACACTCTTTTCCTCGTCCACCCATTTGTGTATATGTTCATAGAAAGTTGCATGGTTTGTCTCACACGATCTGCCCGCAACAAATCCATGCTGAAGTTGATCTACCCTTCCCTTTTTAACCATAATGTCCTTTATTTCATCACTAATGATGCCTTCAATTATCTTTCCCACCACTGACATCAGGCTCAACAGTCTGTAATTAGCCGCCTGATCCCTCTTCCCCTTCTTGTAAACTGGCACCACGTACGCCCTTCTCCACTCATCCGGCACCACACCCTCATCAAGTGATCTCTGACCCATCCAGGTTATAACAGTTACCAATTCATTGCTCAACTCCTTTAACATATACGGGTGAATATCATCTGGTCCTGCCGCTTTATCCCCTTGTAACCCCATAATCCTTTTCATTACCTTCTCTTCTGTTACTATTTCCTTTGGATCAAGATTCCCACTAACTTCTACACTTATTTCCAATCCCTTATTCTGCTCTTTAGATACAGAACTGAAACATTTGGCAAATTAATTTGCCATATCCAGCGGGTCTGACATTATTTCCCCTTGCTAACTATTAATGGGCCCACCATATTGCTTTCTCCCTTCTGCCTATTCACATAAGCATAAAAGCTTTTATCATTCTTGTTCTTTGCCAGTCCCATTTCAAGCTGCTTTTTTGATTTATTTCCTGTTTAGGGTTCTTCAAAATTCTTTTATACCTGTCCTTATTTTCTGCTGTCCCGGCCTTTTTCATCTTCTGGAAACAAACCTTTTTTTTTTACATAGTCTATTTCTTTTGTTAGCCATGTAGGCTTCTTCCCTTTACTATTATAGACTCTCTTTGTGGAATATAAGTTTCCTTGATCTCATTTATTTTCCTTAGGAATAGTTCCCATGATTTCTCAAGATCGTAATCTCCCAATATATGTTCCCAATCAACTTTAATACCTCCCTCATTTGTCTATAGTCCCCCTTCTTGAATAGGTATTGAATCGTATTACCCCTTACCAGTTTCTTCTCCCAATTTAATTCAAATAGTACAGAATAATGATCGCTCATCCCTACTTGTGCTTGAATATTTACTTGTTTAACAAGATCACTTCTATTTGTAATAATGACATCCAATATATTCTCACCCCTTGTTCCTTCATAAACACATTGCTGGATTCCTGCTGCCACCAGTCCTTCATGGAACCTACTTGATATGTTATTTCCCCTCTGATTTTCACCCCATCTGATTTCTGGCATATTTAAGTCCCTCATCATAACAACATCAGTATCCTTTGCTGACCTACTCATATATTCAAGGAAGGCTTCTGTCTCCAATACATCTGTATCTGGCGCTCTGTAAAACACTGATAACCTACATTTTTTTCCCACTGTTCCCAACAGTTCAATTGTTATAATTTCTACTTTTCCCAGCTCCACTGTCTCCTCTATTCTCCTAATCTCTAAATCTTCCCTAACAAAAAGCGCAACTCCTCCTCTCCCTTTTTTCATCCCTGTTTCTATTAATCAAGTTATAACCAGGTATATCTGAGACCATCCATTTTCATTCTTCTACCAAGTCTCAACTACCCCTACCATATCCAACTCGCCCTCTTTCATTAGAATTTCCAATTCTGATCTACATACTTCGTTTATGCTCCTAGCGTTAAAAAACATGACCTTTAAGGACTTAACCCTTTTAACTTTACTTCTGTTAATCACTTTTTCCCTACTATTTTCTTTGTTTGTTCCCCTTTCATTTAGTTTAAACTAATTTATATTTCATTTTTCAGCCTCATCACCAGTATTCTACTTCCCCTATAATTTAGGTGGCGTCCATCCTTATAAAACAGTTTGTTTCTATTGTTAAATGCACCCTAGTGCCTAATAAATCTGAATCCACTTGAATCAGCCCATTTCAACAACCATTCATTTGTCAATGCTATTCTCCTTTCCTTTTAGACCGATGCCCTTGGTTCAGGTAAAATTTCCGAGATTAATATCTCACTCCCTTTTTCCTCTAGCTTTCTGACCAGCTTTTTGTATTCCTCCTGCATTTCTGGCAATGTCTTTTTCACTATATCATTTATGCCCACGTGAATTACAGCAACTGGTCTTTCCCCGGCTGCTTTAAAAATATTAGCCGTCATGTTATACAGATCCTCAATTCCTGTTCCAAAAAGCTACTAACCATCCTATTCTTTTTATCATTCCTACGGATATACTGATCTGTGAATTTTATTATGGAATCTCCTAAAACCACCACCTGTCTCTCCAATAGCTCTTCTTGACTTTCCACACATTCACCTTCCTCCCCATTCCTTTGCCTAGCTTCTCTCAATATGTCAAAAACTATTTCTCAGCTGTATTTCTTCTGTTATCAAATCACTTTCCCTATTTTCACTCCCCAATTCTACATTTTCCACTATTCCTTCATTCTCTTTTGATCCATTTGGATCCTGCTCCAATCTAATATATCCTGGGACCGGTTGAAAAGGGCTAGCCCCTCTTCTTTTCCTTTTTGTTTTACCATTTACTCTCTCATCTGCCAGACTATTACTTCTTTTTCCATACCTTTCTTTCTCTTTCCTTAGGCATTATTTAACCCTGCAGTATCCCTCTCTGCAACTCCTTTATTTAAACTGGACATGATTCTTAATCTCTCTGTGAGTGCCGTCTGGCTCCTTTCCAATGCTTCCAGCCTTTCAGTGACCCCTTGGAGATTTTCACATAATTCTTTATTCGTTTTACACTTCTTACTCTCAAACGAACCATAATCAGTCCCCAGTTCGGCCACTATAAACATCAAGCAGCTGTTACAGCACACCATCAAATCCCCTTCTGATGTTAATATCGATGTTATTTCTTTGTGCCTCTTTCCATCTGTCTGTTCCATATTTTCTCCAAATTGTATTCCTCACCTTTATTAATCTTACAGTATTCTTTGTCCTTCTCCTTCTCCCATGCTGCGAATACACGCATGAATCGTGTCTCTGGCGCTGCCTCAGCAGGACCGTGCACGCCGCTGTAGCATTTGTTTAAATAGCTCCAACCTGGAAGTTCGGCTTGCCTCAGCTGTCACTCCCCAATTAACCGTTCATTCTTGTTTACCCCCTAAAAGTTCTAGTGCACTTAACCACCCCGTCAGCACAAATTCACTAAAATAATACAGATACAGGTATAGAAGCTCTACGGGGATATTAACCCTCTGCTATGCAGATAGAGGGCTTCCTGCTACAGCTCCCAGAACTCAGCAAGTGATATTTCAATGTTTTAAATACTCAGCCTCCTCGAACAGCACTCTTTCAAGCCACTGAACTACTCTCTCACCGCTTTTGGCGGTCTCACAGTTCACGCAGTAGCCACCATGTGTATGCAGATGCAATACTATTCGCATCCAGCCCAGACCTTGCCACTATCCATCGTACCCTGCAGAAAGACTTTCACTCTGTTTAATCCTGGTTCAACTCACAGCGACTCAAACTAAACACAACAAAAACAGTCTTCATGACATTTGGCACCTCTCAAAGGTTAGCTAAAGCACCCAAAGTGTCCCCATCTCCTCCCTTGATGGCACCCCACTTAAGGGAGTCCCTTCCTACAAATACCTGAGTGTCTGGTTAGATCCACAATTAAGCTTCATAGTGCACATTGACTATCTAACCTCTAAACATCACCCAAAGCTTGGAATCCTGTACCAGAACAGGGACTCTCTACCCCTGCCTGTATGTCAGGAACTCCTGACCAAGATGATTTTGCCAGTACTGGACTATGCCAACATTGTATACTGCACTTCTCCATCCTCCTCACGCTCTCATCTTGACTCCCTCTACTATGCTTTCTGTCACTTCACATCAAATTCCCTTTACAGGATTCACCATTGCTCTCTACTCTCCAATCTGGACTACCCCCACTCATGCACAGGCACCTCATCCACTCCTTATCATCCATCTCTAAATTCTGGTTTAACCTACTACCATCTCACATCTCGGCCACACTGTCCCAGCCACTGACTCAAACTACTCTCTACGCTCTAGGGACTCTCGCTCCTTCACACTCCACACCCCATCTTCCAACATGGGCAAAGCTGCCTTTAAGCACTGCCTCCCCTCCCTGTGGAACTCTCAACACCCTCTCTTATGCACCTCTCTCTCTCACTCCTCTACCAAATCTCTCCTTCGCCTCCTTCCCCTCCCTGTGTGCTCACACAACATTACATAGCACCTAATGTATTGTCTGATTATATTTTATTATTTTCAGTTCTGCTATATGTAGTGTACATCGTGTAAATACTGAAAATGATGTACTCTGTTTATATTATGTCATTGCTGTGTATGACATGATTTCTTTAATTGTTACTCAACTGTATGGTTATCTTGTCCCATGTTCCTTTCCACCAGGTCGCACCTGGAAACAAGCCTTGGCGCAGCATGCCTTTCCCAGTTACCAAATGTTTAAATACATAAAAATAAAATAAATGAGTCCCATGAAACTCAGAAAAGTTCTGGCTGTGACGTGATGATTTCTGTATACCAGATGTGCTTGAGCAATGAGTTGTTTTGCCCTGTCCAAGGGCAGGAAAGCACAGCCCTGCTCTATGCCCAAGATAGCACCCATGTACTGTGGCCTTTGACAAGGAGTCAGTACTGAGTTTGGCACATTCACTGTAACCCCCAGGTCATCAAACAACTGCCTTGTTCCGGACAGGGTGTGCTAGAGTTTGTTCCTAGAGCTGGCTTTCAAGAGCCAATCATCCAGATACAGGAAGACATACAGGCCTTCCCTGCAAAGGGCCGCTGCCACCACTGCCAAGCATCCAGTGAAGACCCACAGAAGACAAGTCAAAGGGCAATACTCTAAACTGAAAGTGTGCCTCTTCCAGTACAAATCTCAGTTAATGTCTGTGATGAAGGCTGATCTTGATAAAAAAGTATCCATCTTTCATATCCACTGAGTAAATCCAATCCCCTGTCTGCAACAGGGGACTCAAATCTGGCAGGGAAACCTTGCAAAACTTCTTGTATTCTTTCAGCTAGGACAAATGTCCCGGATGATAAATGGAAAAGGTGGAGGGTGCTCTGGGGGTCTCTAACAGTTCCACAGCATGTCCCTTTGCAATTATCTCCAAAACCCATTTGTGGTAATCTCCCTTCATTGTGTCAGATGAAGGGAGAAATTACCCCCTAAAACCACCTCTGGGGTCAACAGTGGTGTAGGGAGATCCAATTAGAGTCATGCTGAGCCTGTAGGGGAAGGGCCACCAGCTTTTGATGCTTTGGAATGGGCCCCTGGAGGGAGGCATCAGGCAAGGCTCTACCACCCTTACCCCGGCCTTGCTGACAGTAGGCATGATGGTCACCTCTGGCAGGCTGATGAAAGGATCCCCTGCCATGACCCCTACCAGGTGTAGGATGCAGGGATCTGACTGACGTTAAAGTCATTTCAGAGACTTGAAGGCCTCTTCCACATGATAGTTAAACAGTTTGCTGCCTCTAAAAGGGGCATTCAGAACCATTTTCTGCACAGCAGTTACAAACCCAGCAACCCTGAGACAAGAATACTTTCTCGTGCAAATATCAGTGGTAGCTGCCCTGGTAGATGCATCAGAAACACCATATGCTGAGCACAGAAAATGTATGCCAACCTCAGCCCCAGAATAAAGATTTTTAATTAACTCATTCTTGGCATTTCCTTCTGGAAGAGCCTGAGCTGCAGCTTTGGCAGCCTTCCACAGGCTATTCTGATACGTTATCACGTGGACCTGGTAGTCTGTAGTAAGAAGGTGTAGTGAGGCAGAGGCATATATGCGCGCGCCCATCATATCTAGCCTCCTGGATTCCTTATTAGGGGGCAGAGTACTTGTGTTCAGGTGCCCTGGATCTATCATGGGCAGCCATTATAACCACTGAGTCCGTTTCAGGCTGGTTGGCACGGTATGACTTGGCAGCAGGAGCAGGTACAGCTTGTCAGCCTTCTAGGTACAGCTGGTATTGAATTTGGCTTGTACCATGCAGCAAATGTGGCATCCTCCAATGCAGAATAAATTGGAGGAACAATGATGGAGGGAATACATGATACCTCCAAGAAATCCATCAGGTTCTTTGTAGTGGAATCCTTTTCTTCCACAACAAAGCCAACTGCATTCTGCGTTTGCTGCATCATGATCATAGTTTGGAAGGTAGAGTCTTCAGGAGGAGATCTGGGTGTGTACTACACCACAGAATCCTCACTAAAAGAAGATACAGTAGAGCTACATCCCAATACATATTGTTCTTCTCCATAACCCTCCTCCACTTCACAATCTTCCTCCATTATGAGGTCTGGATTATATCCCTCCTCGTCAACATCCCTGTCGGTGACAGAAAATGACACATCACTAGCGATGCAGGAGGCTATTGCTCATGAGGTATATGCTGAGAAAAATCCAATGATACCGATGGGGCCCTGTGATGCAGGAAGCAGCTGCACATAAGCTGCATATGTAAAACTGGAAGTATGCACTGTATCATTTCTGAAAATGATGCCAGTACTGCCTGCGCGTCCACAACACCCTGGCCAGGGCCGTGACCACTGGAGTTGACGATGAGCCTGAACCCATTAATCACAGCGATGTACCATTCGCAGTAGGTACAGTAGTGCTTAAGCCAAACCCCAACCTTGGTGTCTGGTTGATAGTTGGGGAGGGCAGGTGTCACTGCCACTGAGGCGGCCGATGGCAAAGAAAGTAAAGCACCTATCTGCAGGCCACAGTGGGGACCTAGACCTCACCAGGGAAGCAGACTTTTCTTTATCCCTATGTTTATGCTTGTGTCCCAATGACCCGTTTTTTTTTGCAGTGTTTTGATTTCGATGACAGAGTCAGTCAATGGGACTGGTGACACTGCTTTCTGACTCTGGGCTTTTTCCATGGCTGCTAGAGTTTTTTCCAGTAGAAACTTCTCCAGCACCTTTCTTCTGCGCCGTCTGGTCTCTTGATCGAAGCCCTGGCAAATCTCATAAGTCCTGACATTATGAGAGATGCCTAGACAGCACACACATACTTCCTGTGCATCGTACTTATAAATCTTTTACCCACACTCACAGTACTGGAACAATGTCATTTGTTTCGGTGATAGCACTAAAAATGTAGTGATTTACTCAGATATAAAATAATTAACATGACAACAACTAGCCGGCTGGCATTTCCGCAGCAGGTCGGATGAGTACAAATGGACAGCAGGAAAAGAACTGAGCAATGTGGCCACCCACGTTTATGTAGACGCTGACATGTGTCGTCATGGGCAGCCCCCAGCTAGCAAAAGTTTCCACGTGGTCCTAGCGCTGATGCAGGTATAGTTTCAAAGATGTGATCCAATGGAAGAGATATCCTTGAAGATCTTGGGTCATCGGCATTGCGAGCAGTAGCGCTACTGCTATGCTGACTGGCAAGCATGATACACTGCATCTTGAGTGAATACAGTACCTGTCATTCAACTGTGCCCTCAACCCAATAATCAAAGACTACATACCTCCTGTCTTGCTCATATCCAAATGTATTCTATTGGCAAGCCCATTTTTTCCCTAAGTGATGAGTACTTGTATATGTAAGATGTAATTGTGGAGCTCTATAAATACTGTCTAAATTATAGCTTCATATCAATGGGACCCTGACTATAGCATTGTAACTGTGTAACAAACTGTATATATTTAAGCTAAATAATTTATAAAAAAAATTCTAAATGCTGCCCTAATACATTCTCCTGAAAACTAGGTTAGGAACCTAATTGAGGCTACCCAGTATTACTAATTTCAAATAAATACATGGGAAATTGGGAACAGTTCTCCATCCACACCTGCAGCCCATATCTCCCAACCTCTCAGCATTAAAAAAAGTAGCACTGGCCTTTAAAATGCAGAGTAAATGATCAGAATGCATAGCATTTTTCAATTTTTAAAGAATAGTAAGTTAACAAGTAGTGGGGACCATGCATTTAGTGTTAAGAACTGTTCTTATCAAGTTATTTTAAATGATTAATATTTGCTATGTCCAGAAATAGCTATGCATTATGAGAAGCATCAGTAAAACTTCACAGAACAATGGTAAATTTGGGTGTAAAACACACAGCGTTATGCAAAATGTATAGCAGTTGAGAGGTATCCTTGCGGGTAAACCCCACTGCTCTAAGGTTTTCAAGCCTTGTCTGATTCTTGAGCACCTCAGCTTTAATAGAAAACCGCTTGATATGCTTAACCGCATGGCAGTTTTATAACTCCTCGTGCTAACATGCAAAGCCTATCTGTTCTATTTTTTTTTTCTATTTTTCTGTCCTATCTGAGTGCCCAGCTCCATGGTGGCAGTCTCTAATTTTTCTTCTGTTAGATGCATCTAATTTTGCTTTGATTGTCTGAAGAGTTTGTCAAACATGTATCAGTGAGATTTCCTCTCCAGCCTAGCTGTTGTCACCACTGTGACCATCCTAGAAGATAAAGTCCCTGTTTTTTGTACTTAAAAGTATTTTGATACTGAATGAATGCATCTACTGGCTAAGGTTTTTCAGCTTGGCCTCCTCCATAGTGGGATATACTTCATGCCAGCATGGGTCACTGCACTGCTTGGTACAAAGCAGGTAGGCAGAAAGATGGGGCAGAAACCAGGAAAGAACACAGTACCATGAACCATTTATGTGGCAGCCACTGGCTCTCTTGGGCCTAACCCTGCATAGATCCCCACTGCGCCCAACAGTGTGTGTGTGTGGGGGCTGCAGACAAGCCTGGGAGATTTATGGCACGGATGGCACCTGAATGAAGGAGCTAGGGTTACCACCTGTCCTGAGTTTTGCAGGACAGTCCTGATTTGGGCAGCTGTGTCCTGCAAAAAAACATGAAAAATACTACATGTCCTGAGATTATAGCAGTAAAAATATTTTCTGACTTTCCCCTAAATGTTGCAGAAAACCATAATACCTTAACTAAAATATATTAAAATGATATGAAACCATAGAAGCAACCAAGAAACTACAATACTTAGCTTTAATTCTGATTATATAGAGAAAACAAGTCTGTTGCACTAGTCAAGGTTACATACTGTACTGCGAAAAATCATGTTTCAGCAAGAAATGTCCCACTTTGGGCTTCTTAAAAGGTGGTAACCCTAGAAGGAGAAGGTTGATGGCTCAGATGGCACAAAAACAAAGCTAGATAAAGACAAAATAATACCATTTTTATAAGTTTAAAATATAGTTAAAAGAGCTAAATTAAACAGCTCTGTCCTGTTATACTACTTCTTAGTGCACCTCTATTTGCACCTTTTCATTTGAGATAGCTTGTAAAGTATATTTGCTGCAGAGATTATTAGCTGCTGCAATGGTTCACATGGATGTTGACTCAGAAGTGTTCTTTTATTATATTTTATAACCACACCCCTTCTTCAGGTTCTACAGGTACTGTACTGCTGTCACACAGCGCCATCTACTGCAAAATACTGGCTTCAGAATCTGCAGTATCAGTTAATGGCAAAGCAGAGAAGTTTGATTCTAACCCAGCTACCCTTAAGAACACACCTTTTCTATTACTCAGCAGAATAGCACGTTCTGGCAGAGCCCAAACAAAAGAAATTATCAAGCCAGTGCTGCAACTAGAATTAAAACACTGGTCCTGCAGTTCGGAGGGGCAGTGGGTGACACCTGCCACGCCCCCTTCCCAGAAATACTTGAACCATCTATGCTCAAGTGCCCCACGGATGCTTTGATTTCAGTTGCGCAGTCGTGTGACTGCTCTGTCCCCTTCCCCCCGGCCTTTTGGTGTGAGCGACTGCTTCCATGAGACCCTCCTGTTTGTTGTCTTGTTTGCTTCCCTGTTGTGGCCACTGTGTTTTCCCCCAGCCAGCCTTGCTAGCTTGCGGACACTGGCTGCTTTCCTCCAGTGTCCTTGTGCTTTTGGGTACAGTTTTTTTTCCCTCATGTCTTGGTCCCAGGTTGCTTTCTGCTTGTGTATTCCACTACTATTGTTACGGAGTCTCCATGCTTTTTCCTGTCTGCAGCTAAGTTCTGCCATTGCTGCTGGTTTCCCTCACCTTTCTACTATTTGTTTGCTTGTGTTTCCCTTGTTTTGTATCAGCTGGCCACACATCAGTTTACCCTGTGTTTCCGGCTGCTCAGAGGTTTTTAGATTTTCCACAGGTTAGCCTCCTTTTCTCACACTGCCAAGCTCCCTTGTCCCTGTACTGATGCTGACTTACTACTTACCTTATATTTTTTCTGTTTCATTCCCTGGCTGGTCTGCTACACCTGCTGCCCCATTGATGTTGCTATTTGCAAGTATTGCTGTTGTGTCCTAGTTGTTTATCCTAGTCCTGAATGCCTCAGACTTCATCTTAGTCAGTGTACCTGGCCAACCTTTTACATGTTTTCAGCCTACCTGGGTTCTGATGTACACACTGTGTGGTTTGCACATCCTGCCTTACAACTAAGTTTTTGCAAGTCAGTCCTACCCAGTGCCTCCTTCTGGTCTCCTAGATGCTTCTATTGCTACTGAAGATTGCTCCTTGAAGGTGAGGTCCTCTTGGTGTCCACCCCCCTACCCAGTATCTTGAGGGTAGGGTTCTCATAACGGGGGACCTTCAGCCATACAGATCAACTTAGTGGTCCCTTCAGTGGTCTACTTCCTGAGGATGAGACCTTCTTTGTAGGGGGCTCTCAGGTCATGCACATCATCTTAACACCTCCCAAAGCAATAATCCCTGCATTTGTGCACAAGTCACCTGGTGTCTCTCTGTTTTCCTTTAGTTTTCATTAAAGTATAGGCTCTCGCAGGGTGCAGGCTGGGTGACCTCTGTTCAGCAACTGCTGCGCTCCTCAAATCACAGCTTGTGAGTCGTGTTTCTCTTCATTTGGGGAAAGGGCCCTTTAGCCATGGCTGCTTGGCAGCACCTCACAGCATCATCCCAGGACAGACTGAGACCCTCTCTCTAAATGTTTTACCCTGTGCTGGGTTTCCAAAAGATTTCTTGGAACAGAGAAAGTGTAAACAACAGTACATGCAAACAAATTACACAGCTAGTCACACACTACAGTCCTCCTGTTCATCCTTAACCATACCTAAATAAGGAGCCCAATGGCCCTTTAAATCACCTGCCTGCTGCAGGGTCTGTGCCCCCATCATTGCTTTCCTGAACCCCTGGAAGTGCTATGATACTAACTTCACATTCTCTCAAGCATTCGGCTCATCCTTTCACAGACTGTGATATGATCAACATAATAGTACTGCTATCCGTTCAGGGCATACATGGCTGGTAATGAGAAAAGTGTCAAGAATGGGAGGGGGGACAGGAGGAGTATTAAGAGACAAAAAATGTAGGAAAAAGACACCTGCAGGAGGAAAATCAGAAGGGGAGGTAGGGAAGACAGATATAAATGAGAGATGGGGAGAGGAACAAAAAAAAAAAAAAAAAAGGACAAAGATGGGCCTGAAAACACTCAGTAGGGAAAGATGGACTTTAATCATTAGAGACAAGACGAGAGAATGCAAGAAAGAGTGTCAGAGCACCTATCAAAGCCATCAGAAGGGCAGCTGAGCCCAGTCCTACCTTCAGAACTCGTCTTCCTGCCCCACTCTGGGAGTGATACTCCTCTGAGTGGTTCGCCAGGCAAACGGGTGCATGCTGATGTAAAGCCACTTGTTCCTTCCCACATGATACACCTTCCCACTGGGCCACTGGGAGGCAGTTATTCAGTGGAAGGAGGCACCCTCCCTCCTTGAGGCAGGAGGTATCCAGATAGATACCACTTTTGATGCTTTATGTTTCAACTCCAACTGCTGACTAAATGTGTTTTGTTTTTCTTTGCAATGAAGTAAAAAAAAAAAAAAAGTGAAAACATTTCAGTTCAACAACAGCATCATGGGCCGCCAGCTTGGTGGTGCTAAGGGTTAAGGCGCTGGATGCCACACCTTGCGTCATGCTGTGACTCGGATTCAGGAATGGTCCCAGGTCATCAGGGGTTAGTCAGGGAAGGAGGAGAATTGAGCATTCCAACAGATGTGCCCCTCCTTTGTTGGGGGAGGTACCTCGGCCAACAATAGGTCCCAAAGCACTACTGCCAGTAGAAGCATGGACAGCAGTGCACACAGCTCTCAGAAGTCAGGGAAAGGAGGGCACTGCCGGGCGCTAGACTACAATGTGTGTCAGCATGTCGTCAGTCTGGATGCAAGTCCTTCGCACCGGTGGAGATCATACAAAAAAAGGAAACAAACCAAAAAACTCCCAGGTACGGAGCACTATGACACCGTGATCTTGGTACGCCGGGACCCAGCCAAAAGACCAGGGGAGGTGAGAGGTACTCCTGGTGACCGAAGCCCAAGACAAGTGCAAAAAAAAAAAAGGCAGCATCAAAGTATTGAGCTACATTAATGCATATTCCCCTTGAAGGGCGTTCCTTAGTGCTTCAGATCTGCATTTTTCTCACGCACCAGAAAACGTTTTCAAGGCTGTTTACTGGCAAACACATCTGTATAATTACTTAGTGAGTCAATGAGGTAATCAGCCCTAAGGGCAAAGGCAATTAAATCATTAGCTCCAATATTTTTTTTTATTTACTTGTTCACGTGAAAAAGTGGGCTAGGACATGCTTTATGTTTACAGTCACATCCCGGGGTAAATAAAAAAGTGAAGAGTAGCATAAGCATGATACAATACAAACATTAAAAAAGAAATACCAGTAGTTATTGATGACAACAAAATATAAAAATTCAGACAAGATACAAGATACAGGATACAGATTTCAGTGTACTAACTGTGACTCTGCAATGAACACTGCTTATCATAGGTGAATGGATGCATATATTTCTAATATTCTTTGCAAAAAACTGCCTTAGACATAGAACATAGAAACATAGACTTTGATGGCAGATAAGGACCGCTTGGCCCACCTAGTCTGCCCATTTCCCTACCTACAGAATAAGCCGCAGATCCTAGTCAACCAACAGCCTATTTCTTCCTACCCCCACAAGAATTGCCTTATGTCTGTTCCATGCATTTTTGAATTCTCCCAGTTTTAGACCCTACAACCTCCTCAGGAAGGCTGTTCCATGCATCCACTACCCTCTCTGTAAAAAAATACTTCCTCACATTGCCCCTGAACCCCCCCCCTTAAATTGTGTCCCCTTGTTCTTGCATGTCTCTTTTTCTGAAAGATGCTACCCTCTTCCACTTTGTTGATTCCACTGAGGTACTTAAAAGTTTCTATCATGTCCCCCCTCTCCCTCCTTTCCTCAAGGGTATACATGTTAAGCTCCTTTAGTCTCTCCTCGTATGACTTCTCTTGCAGACCCTGCACCATTTTAGTTGCCCTCTTCTGGACTGCCTCTATCCTGTCTATGTCCTTGCAGAGATAGGGTCTCCAGAACTGGACGCAGTACTCCAGATGGGGTCTCACCAACTGTCTCTACAGAGGGATAACAACTTCCTGTTTTCTGCTGGTGATGCCTCTCCCTATGCATACCAGTATACCACAGCACTCCCTACTGCCTTCTCACATTGCTTGCTAACCTTAAGGTCATCTGAAATGATTACTCCCAGGTCCCTTTCCTTTTCTGTTGTTGTTACTACCACCCCCCCCCCCCCAACTCTATAGTCTTCCCCTGGGTTTTTGTTTCCTAGGTGCATTATTTTGCACTTCTTTGCATTGAATCCTTGCTGCCATACTTCCGACCATTCCTCCAACCTTGCCAAGTCCCTTCTCATCCTTTCCACACCTCCTTGTGTATCAACCCTGTTGCAGATCTTTGTGTCATATGCAAAGAGGCATACTTTTCCTTCCAGTCCCTCTGCAATGTCACTTAAAGGCATTAAAAAGGACTGGACCCAGTACTGAACCCTGTGGTACCCCATTAGTAACCCCTCTTTCTTCAGAGTGGACTCCATTTACAATTACCTTCTGTGTCCTGTTGTCCAGTCAATGTTTTACCCAGGCTACCACCCTGGGACCCACTCCCAGGCTGGTTAATTTGACTACTAATCTTTTGTGTGGGACTGTGTCAAATGCCTTGCTAAAGTCTAGGCAGGCCATGTCCACAGCCCCTCCCTGGTCTACTACTTTGGTCACCCAGTCAAAGAAATCAATTAGATTCGTCTGACATGACCTTCCCGCTGTGAACCCAAGCTGCCTTGGGTGCTGTGCCCCAGTGGCCTCTAGGTACTCAACAATTCTTTCCTTCAGAAGTAGTTCCATCACTTTCCCTACCACAGAGGTCAAACTGACAGGTCTGTAGTTTCCTGCCTCTGACTTGGTCCCACTTTTGTGAAGGGGAATCACATCCGCCTTTCTCCAGTCCTCGGGTACCACACCATCCTCCCATGATTTGTTAAAAAAGGTAGTCGGTGGTTTCACTAGTTCTCCCCTTAATTCTTTTAGAATTCTGGGGTGAACTGCATCAGGCCCCATTGCTTTGTCCACCTTCAGTTTTAGGAGTTCTTTCAGAACCGTTTCTTCTGTGAAAGGACTGGTATCGACCCCCCCCCCCCCATCAAGAGTGCTTCTGTTAATTGGATTTGGCACCTTCCCCTCCTCTTTTGCGAATACTGAGCAGAAATATTTGTTCAGTATCCCTGTTTTTTCATTGTCCCACTGCCCACCCACCATTCATTCTATTCAGCCTTACTATCCCTCCCTTTGTCTTTCTACGCTCCCTGATGTACCTATAAAAGGTTTTATCTCCCCTCTTAACCAAGTTGGCCATCTTTTCCTCAGTTTGGGCCTTTGCTATTCTGATTTCCCTCCCTGCTTCCTTCTGCCTTAACTGGTACAGCTCTTTGTCCAGCTCCTTCTGTGTTTCCTTATACTTCCTGAATGCTGTCTTTTTCTCCCTGACTTTCCTCGCCACCTCTTGAGAGCCATAGTGGCTTTTTCTTTCATTTTGATTTGTTTATTTGCTTCACACAAAGGCTTGTTGCCTCTGTGATGGCAGTTTTGATGATTCCTCATTGTTGCTCCACCCCTAGCTGGTTTGCTAGTGCTTTTCTGAAGCACCCTCCCATCTTGCCAAAGTCAGCCCTCCTGAAGTCCAGTACCCTAACTTTTGCATGGCTTGACTCCGTAGTTGAGTTTAACGTGATCCATACTGTTCGATGGTCACTTGTTCCCAGATGGCAACCCACTTCTAGATCCGAGATCCTTTCACTGTCCCCATTTGAGAGTACGAGGTCTAAGACTGCTCCCTCATGAGTGGGTTCCGAAACTAGCCGTCTGAGGCATGCCACCTGTAGAGCATCGAGAATGGCCATGCTCTTTGAAGTGGCTGCAGCAAATGTGCTCCAGTTAACATCTAGCATATTCAGATCTCCTATCAACAGTATCTCCCCTTTCTCTGCCATCCTAAGAATGCCTTCTATCATATCCTTGTCCATCCCTCCCCCTGACATGGGGGTCTGTACACAACCCCTGTGTGGATTGTGGTGCCATTTCCAGTCTCCAAGGTGACCCACAGCGCCTCCTCTCCTCTCCTCTCTGTTTACTCTTTTGTTCAGTTGCTTTTATCCCTTCCTTTACATAGAGAGCTACTCCTCCCCCTCGTCTCCCCTCCCTGTCTCTCCTGTAGGTTATGTACCCTGGTATGTTAACATCCCAGTTATGGTTCTCTGTGTACCATGTTTCTGTGACTGCTACAATATCCAGGCATCCCTCTTCCATCAAGGCCACCAGTTCAGGGAGCTTGTTGCCCAGACTACGGGCATTAGTACTCATTACCCTCCATTTCCTGATGGCCTTACTCCATTTTGCCCCATCCCTGTCCTTCTTGCCTTTGTCACTTTCCCCATTTACCCCTTCCCTTCTCCTTATCGACATTTCTATGTTGGAGTTACCTCAATTACTACCGTGACTTTTTGGGGGCAGGATTTTCCTGCTCCTTTTCAGTGCCCCTCCCGTTGGCTAGTTTAAATGCTTGCCAATGAATCATTTAAACCGATCACCTAGGATCCTGGTTCCCCTCCTGGACAGATGCAACCCATCATGCCAGTATAGGCTTGCATCACTCCAGGTGGACACCCAGTCCCCAATGAAGCCAAATCCCTGAGCTCTGCACCAGTTTTTCAACCACTGATTGAATCCCATGGTGTGGAGCACCCTAGCCTCTCCTACGCCATAGACAGGCAGCACCTCCGAGAAGGTTACCATTCGTGCTACTTGTCTAAGGCCCCTCCCCAATTTCACAAACTCTTTCTGCACTGCTCTGATCCCTTTCTTAGCCAGGTCATTTGTCCCTAGGTGGACAATGACATCCAGCTCCCTCCCCTGTGCAGCTGCTCCGGCAATCCTGAGGATTCGCTCCCTGTCCCTCCAAGCCATGGCGCCAGGCAGGCACCTTACCTCCCTCTCCCCTTCCTTCCCCAGTTCTACCTTCCTAACAATGGAGTCCCCCACCAGGAGTTATTTCCTTCCCCTGTGAGGTCCCATGCCACCCTCCTGTGGGTCTCCTTTGTGGAGGTTCCCAGCATCCTCCTTGGTCTCCACTGCGGATGCCTCCATAGAGGAACCACACTTTGCCAGAATGGCATAGGAATTGTAGAGAGGTACAACTGGAGGGATGCGCCTCTGTTCCACCACCCTCACCCTCCCTGAGCCCACTGTGGTCCAACCGCTCCTCTTTCTTGGCAACCTCTGAGGCAGTGGCAGTGGCCCTGGTGGTCCCTGGATGAAAGAGGTGGTCCCACAAATCCTGGCCAAATCAGCCTGGAGATGAGCAACCTCCCCCCCTCAGCCCAGAGAGGTGCCTGCAGATGGGACAACACTGCATCCTCCAGAATGTCTCCCAGAAGGCTGCTACTCCACAGCCACTGCACTATACCACTCCCATCATGTCTTATTTCTGGCTCCTCCACTATTGTTTGGAATCCTTACTCCTTCCTCTTCTTTTTTTTTTTGTTTTGTTTTTTCCTTCCTTCTCTCTCTACTTACTTACTGTTACTGTGCCTTTCAAGCTCCTGATTGTCCTGTTCTGAGACAAGAATATTCTATATTTCTCAGTAGACCCCTTACTTGCTCAGAGGCAGACCTCCAGCAGCTAGAGGGGGCCGGAGAGCTACTGCTGCCCTTCTAGGATGGTGCATCTTTGGTGGCTCTGTGATCACTTCCTTCCTGCTCCCAAACAGGAAGTTCCTGTTGTCAGTCAAATCCTGTGCCTATAAAAGTAGAACTAGCTTTGCACCAGTTAGGGATCAGATTAAAGTGACAAAAGTAGGGAAATGTGATGTTAGGGCACCCCTCATCCATCTGGCTGTGGATGCACAAGGACCTCTGGGTCCTTTGCTTCTGTGCCTCCACAGATGCAAACATCTAGCTACCTGCAGAAGTGCAGGGTCCAGAGAGCCCAGCACTTCAATTTGGCAGCATGGTAAAGTTACTAAGTAATTTTAGGGTCCTTTGCATACCTCAGGAGTTTTGGGGGTGGGGGGAATTGTGTGTCAGTGTTGTTGCACTCATTGAAAACTTTTTTTTATATGTATAGAGTTGTCCATTAACTCCAAAGACTGATGGTGTAATAACTTATTAAAGTTGCAATGTTACCCTATAGGAAGTTTCATTTTTGAATTTTTATGTTTTTTTTTGTAAGAGAATTTCGTCAATGTGGGAAGCAATTTTCTGCTTTGTTGTAATTTTCTTTCGTCGGGTTCACTTAAAAAAAAAATATAGTAAGTGTCTCTGTTAAGTCCTGGTGGTTCATTACATATAAGCAAAAATGTGTTTTTGTATTCTTTAGCCATACCTCTGCCAACTTTTGTCAGTTTGGTGCGAAACTTGCTGTAATTGAACTCCAAGAGGGGTCTGGTGGTGCTGAGGGTTGAGGTTCTGGCCGCCACACCTTGTGCCACGACGGTGACCCAGGTTCGGGAATGGACTCTGGGCACTGGGATCGGCGAGGGAGGGGATAGAGCATCCGGAGGACTGCTCTCCCCTCTTTGGGTGGGTACTGGGGCATGCCTTGCTCTCCAGTGGCCCCTGGTGGAGATCAAGTGACCCTGTAGAGAGAGACACTGCAGTTAGGAGGCAGATGCCTGCACGTAAGGAGCACCGGCATCACTGCACATCCGTGCCCCAAGGGAGAAACACTATGGCAAAAACACCAGAGGACCAGGGAAGTGACAGAGACCCCAGAGACTGAAAGCCCACATCCCATCGCCAGACCAATCTCCATTGGCTCTCTTAAGCTCCTCGACCAGCCCTAGGGACTGCTCCTCTAATTACAGATAGGCCACTAGGTAGGTTGGGCAGGCCCTCCTCCAGGGGGCGATCCAGGGGGCTGAATAAGTCCATGGGTCCGGGGCCGGGGTGCTCAGCAACGTGTCTCCCGAGGAGGGTGGTTTCAGGCTGGGAGTAGATGCTGAAGTAGAGTGGGTACTCCCAAGAGATGCCCTGGCCCACCAGAGAAGAAACAGAATGTGCAAAACAATTAAAACAAATTGTACTCCAAGAGGGGAGATGCTTTTGGTGCATTTTTGACAAGTATCAGACTTTAACTGTGGGTTTAGCACCATGGTGAATTTGGGAAGTAATTTTGGGGTGCTGGGCATACCTAACAAATTTCATGGAGGGTATTATGTATTAGTCTTATAGTACACATTCAGTCCTTTCTTTTGATATATAGCCTGTCCCTTAACTCCAAAGACTGACAGAATTATGACTTTTTAAATTTCCAATGTGGAAGAAAAAGAAAACTCAGTCCAAATTCTTCTTTCATCAGAAATCATCTTCATTTGTGAGATTTTCATGAGCTCACAAAAGAGGATTACTTCTTAGGACAGAAGAATGTAAAAAAAAAACTGAGTTTGAATTCTTCTTTCGTGAGAATGGATTTTTTCAGTGAGATTTTCGTGAGCTCACAAAAGAAGAATGTTAAAAAAAACAGTCCAAATTCTTATTTTGCATGGCTCTATTCTTCTTTTGTGAGCCATACAAAAGAAAATCATCTCATGAAAGAAGATATTTAAAATGCTCCTAAAACACATTTAGGGGTCATTTTTTGAAGAACTATGTAGATATAATCTTTGTTAAACTTCTGAATGCCTGCTACATGCTTTCCAAAAAACTAAGTCCAGAATCTAGCTAAACAGGTTCCGTTTAGCTAGATTCCTGTCTTGGTGTTTCTGTAGGGCATTATTCTTATGGGTTTTCAAAAGATTAAAAAACAGCCAAAAAAAAAAAAAAACAAGTTGGCTGCCACATGAAAGAAGAATTTTTCTCTCACAAAAGAGGACTGCTCCCTCATGAAAGAGAAATTCTCTTTCATATAGCCAAGTTCTTCTGTCGTATCAAATATCTACCCAAAAGACCCTAGTGAGCGTGCTCAAAACTAAAATTTCAAATCCTTATACCTCTGGAATAAATATTTTTTTCACCAAGCCAAAGAAAGGCACTATTCTGGGGCAAGCTCTTTCTACCATGAAAATTTCAGAACAAAATCCCAAACCATCTGGGCTGCAGGTGATCACAAATAAACAGTAAAAAAAAACAAACAGATTTTTCCTAAAGACACACTATCTGGGTCTCAGAATCCACACATATGACTGGAATGTAACTTGCCACATCAAGTGACCTTGCCCCCAGACCACACATGCAACATTTTCTGCAATTCTGTTGAATGGGTGTGAAGCTATTAAGGTGCACATTTAGGAGTTTAACATTAAGCAGCCTACTGAACCCTAACTATAGGGGCACTACCTCACCCTATAATAAGATGACATTATTTCTGAGTATATTACATTTCCTGTTTGTTTTATATCATCCATTGGATGGCTGCTGTTTGTGTGTTTTAGTTCTGTTGTTTGCATCCCAATGCTGTCCCATTTGCACATGTGTGCATGCACACGTACTGCCATTGGTACAGTTGCTAAGGATGCTAGGAGCATTCTCACTGGTGTATGTACTGTATAAAAGGAGACGGAGTTGGAGTAGTATTTCACTTCTGTTGTGTGACTGGCTGCAGTATAGATAGAAAAGACACAGTATTCATTTTTTCTTTATTTTTATTCATTATATCAAAACTGACATAACATACAAACTTGGTTTCAAGGCATATAAATCAATACATGAACAGTTTTAAAGTAGGATTACTTTTCCTACCTCTCTGCATTACAACACAGGAGGGGAATTACAATTGACAAAATAAATTTGGGAATAAGGAAAACTTCTATTTGCAGCCATGACCATGGACTATATTCCATACAGTACGTAATGTCCGAAACGTCCCAGGGTGCAAAACCTTCTAAGTCAACCAGCAACTGATGATACACTGAATGTTTATAAAATGGGTGAAGACAGTAACGCATTCTTATTGGCTAAGGCCTCTTGGCACCTATGTCTCTTTTTTACTTTGTACCACACGCAAAAACAGCAACCAGCTTGCAAACCATATCACTGTGCCACCCTGCCTTCACACCTCCAAAACCACGTTCTTGATTTTATGGTACTGTCAAATTTCAGATCTGCAGAATAAAATGTTCAAGTGCTTCTCAGTTAATTCTGAAATCTTCTGTTATCCATACATAAAAGCAATGCTATCCGAGGAAGAAACAGCTGTCGTAGAGAAAGAAAATGCAGAAATTCCTGAGGAAAAGAAATGCAAAAAAGACACAGTGAGTACCTGCAATGGCTACTCTTCCCTCAGCCCAATTAGATGAAATTGAAGAAAGGAAGGCAGGAAAAAAAAACACACACACAGAAACACCTTGGGCAGTGTCCATTTTCATAGAGTGGTGCACACAGAAAAACATCTCTACAAGTTAGCCAGCCTGTGAGTGGGTCCTAGGGTCATAGCCTAGGTAAAAAATTGTCTGGACAACAGGACGCAGAGGGTAATAGTAGACAGAGTCAACTCTGAAGAAAGGAGGGGTTACTAGTGGAGTACCATAGGGTACAATACTGGGACCGGCCCTCTTTAATGTCGTTATAAATCACATTGGGGAGGGACTGGCAGGAAAATTATGCTTCTTTGCAGATGACACAAAGATCTGCAACAGGGCTGATACACAAGGGGGTTGGGGTGGAAAGGGATGAGAAGGGACTTGGCAAGGTTGGAGGAAAGGTCAAAAGTATGGCAGCTTAAATTCACACGAACATACGAATGTGCCAGCAGATACAGACCACCCCATCTATCTAAGTCTGCTCGAGTGTGCAGCTAGCACCCCTAGTTTGCATCTCTGACCCCCCCTTGGTCATCCCACTGCCATCCCCCAACCTACCCCACCCACAATGCAATTCAATGCAAAGTAATTCACCGGGGAAACAAAATTCCAGAGGAAGAGTAGACAATGGGGATGGGGGGGGGTAATAACAACAACAAAAATGGAAAGGAGGGACGGGGGGTAGTCATATCAGATGACCTAAGGGTAGGCAAGCAATGTGAGAAGGCGGTAAGGAGGGCTGGGGGGATGCTGGGATGCATACGGAAAGACATCACCAGAAGAAAACAGGAGGTAGTTATCCGTCTGCACAGACAATTGGTGAGACCCCATCTGGAGTACTGTGTGCAGTTCTGGAGACTGTATCTCCGCAAAGACATAGACAGGATGGAGGAAGTCCAGAGGAAGGGAACTAAAATGGTGCAGAGTCTGCACCATAAGCCATATGAAGAGATACTAAAGGAGCTTAATACAGTATGTATACCCTTGAGGAGAGGGGGACATGATAGAGACATTCAAGTACCTCAAGGGAATCAACAAAATCCAAGAGGGTAGCATATTTCAGAAAATGAGACGTGCAAGAACATGGGGGCACAATTTGAAGACAGAGGGGTGATGGCTCAGGGACAACATAAGGAAGTATTTTTTCATGGAGAGGGTGGAGGACGCATGGAGTGGCCTTCCTGAGGAGGTCATGGGATCAAAAACAGTGGGGAATTCAAGAATGCATGGGACAGACATAAGGCAGTTCTGGTGTGGGGGAGTAGGCTGTTAGTTAACTAAGATCTGCAACTTATCCAATAGGTAGGGAAATGGGCAGACTGGGTGGGTCAAGCAGTCTTTATCTACCCTCAAAGTCTATGTTTCTGTCAATCATCTTTAAAACAGTTGCTCCCCATCTTCTAAACTCCACACTAAGGGAGTTTTACGCTGAAGTCTGTACAACTGATTAGCAGCAATACTCCATAGTCAGCTACACCGCACTACGAGCAGGCCTAACCAGACACTTAAACTCCCCCCACCATAGCCTAAAACATTAACCTAGTAAGATACCATATTCATCTCCAGCAACAACGTCTTCATGGCAATCCTTAAACAAGCATTTGTCAATGCCGAATGTTTGCTTGCTGGCATTAGCAGTGGTAATGCAGGAGTTAGACAGATGCAGTATAGGAATGGCACTGAAGTATTGAACTGATGCCAACTCTACCCTCACCCTGCAGAGATGGACAGGCATTGGGGTGTGCCTCTGGGCCATCGCCCATGACGGTCACGACATTTCACCTCACCCTACCCCTCAGACACTGACAAGTGTCAAGGTGTGCCTTGGAGTGTTTGGGCTTTACATTCACCTCATTCCTTAAGGAAATACGCTGAAATGGGTGTAGTATAGGAGAATGGAGTGAACTCTGGCAGCAAAGGGTCCCAGGCGCGACCCGATGCCTAGCACTGGCTGCACGGTGGGGGTGGGGGGTGGAATGGAAAGAACATTACTGTCGACAATCCCAAATCACACCCTTAACGCCTGTCAGTCCCTACAGGCATTGGTAGGGCGTTATAGTTAAAAACCCTAACGCCATGGGCGTTTCTTGGTATTTTTACTCCAAGTTTTCCACATGAGCTTTTTGTAACCCCACTGCATGAACAGTGACACTGTCAGTTCTTTAGGCGAAAAGTGACTTTGCACAGCGACTGCGTCATTTGGTGCCACAGGTGCAAAGACAGATTTCGAACAGGATGTGAAAAGTGACAGGTGTACTGTTCATGAGGCGGTGTAAAAAAATGGCACTGCTGAAATTCTGAAGTGAAAATATACAAAAACTGGTGAAGTCATGAGTGTGCGTAGAAAATGCGCAATGTACACCCATAATGTAATTAGTTTGGGGATTTTTTACAGCAAATTTTCAACATAGGCATTTTGGGACCTCTGCTCATGAACAGCGTCACTGTGATTTTCTTAATCTGTCCCAAACACTAATTTCCCACAGCAAATGTGCTATTCTGCGCCAGGAGTGCGAAAACACATTTTGTCCAGGTGTGAAAAATGACTGCTGTACTGTTCATAAGGAAAAATGTAAATTTTGAAAATCTAGACTGAAAATATTACAAATTCGTGAACTTATGAGGGTGTGTGGAAATTGTGCAATGCATGCTCATAACAGTCATTTTATGGACTTTTGTCACCAAATTTTAAACATAGCCATGTTAACAGCTCAGCTCATGAACAGTGTCAATGTGATTTTCTTAATCTGTCCCAAAAATTGATTTTGCACAGCAAACACGCCATTGTACGCTATGGTGGGGATATTCAAAAAGGATGCGCATGACGCAACAGGGTTGCGCCGTGTGCAACCCGCTAATGTGCCCCAGCACGATATTGAAAAGGGCAAGCTGAGCTGCACAAATCCCATGCGCTGGGGCACAAACCTAATGTATGCGGTGCAATGGCAGGGGGTGTACGCATGCATATGCGGCACATCCCGATATTCAGCCTGGGATGTGTGGCGTATATGCTGGCGCACCCCCGCATTGTGCCACACAGGGAGGGGTGCAAAGATGTTCCTGAAAAACAGGGAACAAATTGGGGACACCCACAGGCAGGCTACCATATTACACAGCGCAACACAGCGGCCGCCTGCCATGGGTAGCCACCTGACCTCCCCAGACACCACAGCAGGGCACACAGCCCCCCCCCGGTGGTCCAGTGGCCCCCCTCTCACCCGATCGTGGGCAGAAGTAAAAGACAGATCCCTGGTGGTCCAGTGGACCTCCCCCCCATCCCGATCATGGGCAGTAGTATAAAATGATTTCATGATGGTCCACTGGAACACCCCTCCATCGCCCGATCACAGGCACAAACATACAGAAATACCCTGGTGGCCCAGTGGTCCCCCCTCCCCACTCTCCCACTGCAGTATCCCGCCACCCTGCACCCCCCCAGTCAGCGGCAGGGGGCAGCAACCTGCCCGCAAGCCACCCGGCCGCCCTCCAACTGACAGCGTACATTTTGGCTGTACGCCTATTGTTCCACTGCATGGGCCAATGGGCGTGCAGTCCAACGATACTACACAGTCCCAAATTGTGTTCATTCATGAGTTTGGGACTGTGTCGTCTGGTTGGACTACATGTCCATTGGCCCACCTAGTGGACCAACAGGCGACAGCCAAACTGTACACCGTCAGCCGGGGTGGCTGGGCTGCTTATGGCGGGTGCTACCGGTCACTGCTGACTGGGGGTGCGGCAGGGTACCGCAGTGGGCAGGTGGGAGGGGTACCACTGACCACCAGGTATTTCCATATGTTTGTGCCCACGATCGGGGGGCTTCCACTGGACCATCATGGAATCATTTTATATTACTGCCCACGATTGGGCGAGAGGAGGTCCACTGACCACCAGGGATTTTTATTTTACTTATCCCTGTGATCAGACTGGGGGGGTCCACTGGACTACCAAGGATTTTTGTTTTACTTCTGCCCGCGATCGGACGAGGGGGTCCACTGGACCACCAGGGATCGGTCTTATACTTCTGCCCGCGATCAGGCGAGGGGGGGTCCACTGGACCACCAGGGATATAGTGTTCATGTACGCCCGCGATCAGGCGGACAGGCAGGGGAACTGCAGGACGTCGGTCCCCAACAGCTGCAGCCTCGCAGGACACCAGGCGCAACTCGCTGGTGATCGGCGCACCACATGCAAATGGGGTCATAATGAAATGCAAATGACCCCATTTGTGCCTTGCATACATAATGGACTCATCTGCATGTGCAGTTCCGAATATCGCTTTGATGCGCCTAGCGCAAGTGCACTTGTGCTGGCACATTCCCCTTTCCCATTCTGTCACTTGCGCCTGGCGAAGAGTCACTGAGCCGTGCACAATGCTTGCACCCTCAGTGCCATATTCAATGGTGCTGAGCCATGCTGCAGCACCGCTGAATATCATCTGGTCCTTGCCCTGGCGCAGCCTAGTTGCACTGTGCCCAGGCTTGTGCCACAGCCGGGCATAGTCTGAATATCCCATCCCACATGTCTGAAAACACATATTGTGTGAAATGTGAAAAATGACAGTTGCACTACTCATAAGGAGGTGTGGTAAAATGGCAATGCTGAAAATGTGGAGTTAAAATATAAAAAATGCTCGAAGTTACGCGCGTGTGTAGGGAACTGCACAACGCACGCTTGTAAAACAGTCATTTGGGGGAATTTGTTCACCAAATTTTCAACATAGGGTTTTGGGGGGCCTACCTCATAAACAGTATCACTGTGATATTCTTACTCTGTCCTGAACATTGATTTCGCACACCGACCGTGCCATTGTACGCTACATGTGCGAAAACATATATTGAGTGAAATGTGTAAAATGACAGTTGTACTGTTCATAAGGAAGTGTGGTAAAATGGCAATGCTGAAAATTTGGAGTGAAAATATAAAAAATGCTCGAAGTTACGTGCGTGCGTAGGAACTGCGCAATGTACGCTCGTAAAACAGTCACTTTGGAGAATTTTTTTGCCAAATTTTCAACACAGCCATTTTAACACCTCTGCTCATGAAAAGTGTCACTATGATTTTCTTAATGTGTGCCGAACACTGTTTTCACACACCGACTGCGCCATTGTGCACTACATGCGTGTAAACACATTTTGGGTGAGATGTGAAAAATGACAGCTGTACTGCTCATAAGAAGAGGTGGTAAAATGGCAATGTTGAAAATCTGGAGTGAAAATATTGAAAATTCACGAACTTACGAGCGTGCGTAGGAACAGTGCAACACATTCTCATAAAACAGTCAGTTTTGGGAATGTTTTCACCTAATTTTCAACATAGGGTATTTGGGGGCCTACCTCATGAACTGTGACACTGTTGTTTCTTAAATCGGTCCCAAAAGGTGGTTCCACGCAGTGACTGCGAAATCACCTTTCGGGGCCGATTAACAAAATGACAGTGACAGAATTCATGAGGTGAGGTCCCAAAAACTCCATGTTGAAAATTTGGTGAAAAAACTCCCCAAAATGCCTGAGATATGCTTCAAAGTTGAAAAAACCCTATCTATCCCATTATACAGCTTACCTGCATTTCCTCAGTTCGCGGTCGGCTTTGAAGAATGCAGACGTGCTCCCAGTCCACTGAAGATCGTCGCGCCGGACTCCGGAGGTACGTATGAGGTGAGGGGGTGTGGGGAGGTGGGGTATGCAGAGGGTGGGCGCAGGTAGGGGGAGGAATCTAAGGGGGACTGTTTTCTACTTTACAGGTTTATTTAAAAAAATAAATAAATCGCGGGAAGGTTTTCTTTTTTATAGGGACATTTTGTTTGGGCATGCTGGGGTGGGCTCCCAGTGTGCCACCTGACTGTTTGGGGGGTGCTGTAGCCGACGGGGGATTGGGCACCCCCGTCGGGGGCAGGGTGAAACAAGAGCCGAGGGGGATTGGGCATCCCCTCAGAAAAAAACAGTTTGGGGGGGATGAACATCATGCCGACGGGGAGTGGGCTCCCCCGTCAGTGAATGATGAATGAGGTGGCATGCCGACAGCGGGATTGGGCATTCCTGTCGGCACACGGAGGTGGGGGAGTGGGCTACATTTTTTTTTTAACTGTTTCTTTCACCAGGAAGGCACACTGAAGGGGGGGGAGGGGTAGCAGCTTGCAGCTTTGTAATTGGCCGCTGCAGTCAGGGAGCGTACGAACAGCTGATTGCGCGCCGATGGGTTAGCTGTCTGATTGCAGCGGTTCAATTACTTTGATCTAGTGGCCTGCTACGTTAACTGTCGTCATTGACAGCATCTTGCTCTATTGGTGCAGCAGAGACCAGCTCAAAAAATGGACTGCTGCTCTTGGCCACAACGCTGCCGCGCCTCCACAACCCCCTTGTGAAGAAAGCTGACGCAATGTGTTTCTTGCACATGCGTGCAAGCAAACACAAAAATACAGAAAGAAAAAAAAGTCAAGGCACCCCCACCTTTGTCAGCTCCTGATCTGCAGAAGCTCTGAACATCAGAAACTCCTTTCTCCCTTGACCGTCCTGGGCCTTAGTACAACGTGTGTGGGTTGACGTGTAACTCAGTTTCACCCTATGTGGCATGGACGGCCTCAGGGACTTAACGCCTGACTCGCTCATCATCAAAATTAATGACACAGGGTGAAGATCTGTGACACTGTAGTAGAATAAGCAGACTTGGAATCCGAAGGACCTTCTAGAGTTAAAGAAACAGGAGCACAGAGGTCCAATGCATGAAATCCCTGGAGATCCTTACTGCCCTGAGAAAACTTTTGAAAAATACATTTCTAAACTGCTACAAGATGTTTCTGTTCTTTACTAACACCCCCAAAAAATGCCCCAGGAGTACCTAGACAAAATCCCTGAGTGGTACAGTAAAGAGCCCATGGGGTAAACTACTTGTCATCCATGATGTCCCAACTAAGTAAGGAGGCTGATCTAACCCAGAGACATACCAACCACTTACTGCGCTCCACGGCAGTACAACCACTCTCACAGGCTGGCCTAGAAAGTTGTAAAATCATGCTAGTCACTGGGCACAAGTGTGAAGCAAGCCTCATAAGCTACTGGACTGCCACCTCATCAGATCGAAGAAAATGGGAATGCAATTTTATCCAGACACCAACCACATCCCACAACCTCCTCTCTCTGCCTGTGCCTGTGCAGCCCACCTCTTCACTGCCACAGCCCGAGACTAGCATTCCAAATAGCAAAACCTCAGTGTACATTAAGCCAGTTAACTTATCAAACTGTTTCTCTGCAGCAGCATCAGTGAACTTCATCAATTTCTATCCTGGGAAAAACCCACAAAAAATGAAATAAATGTCTTCAAGTTTCCTAAAAAGAAAAGAAAAGTTACACGTGTGTTCCAACAGAAATAAATTTGCAGCAGTTCGTTCCTCTTGTGGTACACTTTCCTTTTACCATTTTCCCCCACCCAGTTCAGTCCTAGTCAAAAAAAGGTTGAAAAAAATCCTGGAACTACTTTTCCAGCTGAAGAATAATTTAATAAAAGCCTTGAACTACTTTTTTCCTGCTAAATAATAATTTAATAAAAAAACAATGTTTTAATTCCAAAAAATACAAAATAATCTTGCCTCTTTATTTCTTAACATATACCCATTTTATTAAGGAAATACACTTCATGGTGTGGATTATGCTCTGATAAATGCATGCCTAAGGTCAGTAAGACACAGCCTCGTGCCTCACTACGCCTCTAGGTGTGCGTTTATCACAGTATAACGCACACCCCATCATGTGCTACTGCCTAAATACAAGATAATCCAGCCTATAATTTGAGACAAATTTAGGAGCTTTGCTCCACCCAACACTTCAGTAAAAGCATGGAACAACAGTAGGTGAACTTCAACTGATAATCATTATCATAATAACAAAGTGTCAAGGGTACCAAATATAAAACAAACTTATAAACGCCCTCATAAGTGCATATTAAGTAAAGCTTCAGAAGATAGCATAACCTTGTTTGAAACAGCTTGTTACTTACAGTACAAAGAATTTTTCAAACACACCAGCTCCATGCAAGGGGTTTCAGCCTAATGCCCATGTAACGCTTCTGGTTCTCCCGACCATGCTGTCGCGGCCATTTTGGGGTTCATGTCTCCACTATGAAGTCCTTATAGCCTGCTAGAACCATCTTTTAAAAGAATGGACTTTTTAAGTGTAGGCAGCCCCACCACCCACCCACATCCTTGCGTTAGCTCAGGGGATATACTGTACCTTCCATAACAAGGAATAACACTTCAGGGGTATGATTTCAGCTATGTAACACTGTACAAAACTAGAGGTACTGTGAAGACTGGACAGTTTTACAGAGTTCTAATAAGGCCTCTTATTTATTTATTCAAAATTTGTTACCCGGGAAAGGCACACTGAGCCGAGACTCGTTTCCATATGCGACCCAGGGACATGAGCAACCATATACTAATACAGGGGTGATACAATTAATAATACAAACAGCAGGAAGATAGAAATAGTATAACTAGATTTTTTTTTTTTTACATAGAAAGAATTCTTAGTTGAGTAATTAGAAATCTGTCTCAACCGTAACCGAGTCCTGTTTCTCATGACTGCCTGCAAAGTCTTCTCTTTTTAAAGATCACGTGCAACGGTTTTTACATATTTATTATAAAAGCTTGAAAAGCTGAAATTCAAGTCCTCGTGTCATGATTAGTGTTTCCCGAAAATTTCATGCTGTTTGATTTCGTGGTTTTCTTTAAATCAGCATTTGTTAACTTGCTCTACAGTGGCTGAAAACAGTGGAGTTATTTCTGTCCTCTCAGTTAGAGTGCGATGACACCATTTTGGAGTAGCTTACTGTTTCAGATTCCCAGTCAGTGCAGTACTTTGTAGAGTTAATGGTTTTCTGAGCTCTCCAAGTTTCTTACAAACCTAGTCTCTGGTTTGTGTTTAGATAGATCAACTTAAAACACATCATTATCTTCTGATAAAAAGCTGATCATTTCAGTTTCAATGCTGAATTGAAGTAGTGGAAATCTTTCTCTGTGAGAAATTAGCTTGTCTGTATCACAGCTTTCAGTTCTTTCTAATCAAAAATCTGATTTTTTTTTCTAACTATATAGCACAAGGCTGTTTAATGAATATAAAATAAATCTAAATGTTGTCCATTCACAGAAACAGTTTGTCTTTGATGTACAGTAGCCTTCATAAGTACATTCATGTAAGAACATTTTTTTTATGTCAGATTGACAAACAGTACATGTGCTTGAAATACTGTAGCAGAGTGTGACAGGCACCCGTCTGAACTCACAAATTTCAGTTCTTTGGTGGATTCTGTGTGAAAATATATCATGTACATGTACAACTAGAAACACTATGTGGCATCCCGATGCACCGTGTCTCTGCCCCACAGTTGAGGCAGCTGCAGTCTACTGCCACCTGTCCCTGCCCCACAAGCCCCCTGCCTTCTTCTCCACATGTGAGACTGCTGCATCCTAGTGGTCTAGTTGCACATGTACATGATGTATTTTCACACAGAAAGCACCAAAGAGCTTAAATTTGTGAGTTCTGACAGTACATGTGCTTGAAATACTGTAGCAGAGTGTGACAAGCACCTGTTTGTCAATCTGACATGAACAAAAATATTCTCACATGATTGTATTTATGAAAGCTACATCAAAGACAAACTGTTTATGTGAATGAACAAAATTTAGATTTATTTTATATTCATTAAACAGCCCTGTGTTATATAGTTAGAAAAAAAATTAGGTTTGACTAGAAAGAACAGAACTGTGATACAGACAAGCTTATTTCTCACAGAAAAAGATTTCCACTACTTCAATTCAGCATTAGAACTGAAATGATCAGCTTTGTAAAGGAAGAGAATGACATATTTTAAGCTGATCTATCTAAACACAGACCAGAGACTGGGTTTGTAAGGAACCTGGACAGCTCAACAAACCATAAACTCTACAGAGTGCTGCTCTGATTGGGAATCTGAAACAGCAAGCTACTCCAAAATGATGTAATCGCACTCTAAGTTTGACTGAGAGAACAGAAATAACTCCACTGTTTTCAGCCACTGTACAGCAGGTTAACAAATGCTGGTTTAAAGAAAATCACAAAACCAAACAGCGTGAAATTTTCAGGAAACACTAATCATGACACAAGGACTTGAATTTCAGCTTTTAAAGCTTTTATTAAAAATATGCAAAAACCACTGCACATGATCTTTAAGTCTCTTCCTGTCCCATCTTGGGTCCATAAACAAAACTATTTTACCTGCATATTAGATCTACAACTTGGCAAGTAAGCTGCAATGAATGTGTTATACCAACAGACTTGAGTTCACTGAGCACAGCATCAAATATGCCTTTCTACGCTGTCCTGTGGCATAGCTCAAATCTGGGAAATAAAAGATGCATGTACCATCTTGTAGCGGTATTTGTCCCTTCTGTTTAGCAGTTTATAAGACCTGATCCCATATATTTATGTGGGCAAGCTGTGCAGGGCCGGATTAAGGCATAGGTGACATGTGCACAGGCCTAAGACCCCTGCCTGACAAAGGCTCCCAGCAATCCCCAACATATATTTCCTATATATTCTTTCCACTCTGTCTGAGCTGCATTTTTGTTTCGTTTCGTAATAGACTCAGCCACTGAGTAATCTGAGCAAGGCAGGGGCCATGCTGACCTTTAACGTGTGAACAGGACCATTTCCTTTCCTTTGTTTCCCACCCCCATTTAGAATCCCCAGTCAGAATTACGTCTTACTTTTAAATATGACAGATTAATAGTGCAATTCATTGTGTATGCTTTATATTTAATCTCAGTCCTAACATTAAGAAATCTACACTACGTTTCAATGGTGCAACTGAAAATCATACTCTCTTTAATTCCCTCATCTCACTTACACTGAAGTTCTGTCCTTGACATGGTTCAGTTTTTAATGTGAAAAAATGGACGTATTTCTAGATTCCCATCAGTAAATCTTGCCATTTATTGAGCCTGGCTTACCTGTTAATAACAGTAATGTATGATCCTGGGCGTGATTTCTTCCAACAATCACTTGCTTTGCAGTATAATCTCTGAAGTTCATGACTTCTCTAGTAAACTGCCAGCTTAACTCCTACACCATCCAGGACCTAGGACCTTTTATAGATGAGTTCCTACCTACCCAACAAAACTCCCACACCCTGGTTCATACTACCTGACAGGCAAATTATAACAACCAGACTGCGAGCACATACACATGCGTGTCTGGGGTGGGGGCCTTTGGAGAAGTGCAACATAGAAACATAGAAGTTGACGGCAGATAAGGACCGCAAGGCCCATCCAGTCTGCCCATTTCTTTTTCTACCTTATAAATGTGCCATCGGCCTTTGCTCTGTCAGTGACCTATCTATTCATAGTCATATGTATTGCTCCCTTATGCCTATCCCATGCCTGTTTGAAGCCCTGCACTGTATTCATAGCCACCACTTCTTGTGGTAAGCTATTCCATGCATCTACCACCCTTTCTGTGAAAAATAATTTCCTCACATTCCCCCTTAATCGACCTCCCTCTAATCTCATGCTGTGTCCTCTTGTCCTGCTATTTTTCTTATATTTAAACATGTTAGACTCTTTCACCTTGTTTATGCCCTTAAGGTGTTTAAATGTCAAATCGTGACATTTCACACCCCAAAAATTATTTTTACCTGGCCAGTTAGTAATTATTTTCTCTAAATGATCAAAACTCAGCCTGTTATTTTTCCATACTGATATTATTAGCGTTTTATTAATTTTGAAGCAGTTCAGTTAGGTCATTTATGTTTTACGCCACTTTTTGGGGACAGTAAAACAATTTTTTTCATGTTTCGGTAACTGATATGCAATGCCCAGAAGCTGCAGTCACAGCAAAGGAACACAGTCGTGGTGAAGGGGCATGGCTGCAGTGAGAGAGGGTCTCAGATTTCTCTTGGGCCTAGGGCATCAGGTTTTCTTAACCTGACCCTGACTCTGTGGCAAAGAATATGGTATGAGGAAGCTTTTGTTCAGTAGGGTTTTCTCCTAGGTGTAATCCTGTATACTTGGTGAACAAGTCCAGTCAGTTCTAGGTCCAACATATTTGGAAGCAAGTTGATAATGTACTGTGAAAAGTCTGTCCTTTCCGAGCCTTCAGGGATTCCCAAGAGGTGCATGTGTGCTTATCTAGCTCAATTTTTCAATTGGTCTGCCCACAAATGGAGAAGTCTGTTTTCTGATATCAGCCCTGAATTCACAGCTGATGACTTATCCATCATCTCCTTAGTGAGACGCGCTTCCATCTGCACCAGTTCTAATTCTGTTTCCATAACTGTATCCCGATTATTAAACAAGTCAATTTTTGCTTCTAGGGCTTTCATGGACTGCTCTGAGTGCTTGTATTGCTTTCAAAACAACACTATTGGATGGTTCAGGGACTCCACTCCCTCCCTCCCTGAGGCCGCTTTGCTCCATGACATCATGCGTTTTCCCCAGCTTGCTCTTCCTGGGTCCTTGGGAGCCAGCCTGCGTGATTTCCCCATGTTCACACCACATAAATTCAACAAATGTTGGCCCCAATAGCCTCTACTTTCCTGTTGTGCACTTTAGGTATGACTAAGTCCACCGAAACTGCAGTCGATGGAGGTCAAGGAGTTCTCTACTAGGCACCCCCCCCCCGACAGTGTTTCAATGGTTGCAGTGTGCAGAGGCGTCATGGTGTAGTGTCAAGGGACTGAGTGTTTTGTGAGAGAGAAGTCATTTTCAGGTGCAGAAAGTTTCTTTTTCTAGTATCTATAATGTACTGTAGTGTGTTGCTAGTTTTTTGTGTACTAGTAGTGATATTAATTATGCTCTAGTTTCAAGGTTTAAAGGGGAGCAGTCAGCCAGCCCGGTGGCGCTGAGGGTTGAGGCACCGGACGCCACATCTTGCGCCACGCCGGCGACCCGAGTTCGGGAGTGAGCTCGGGGAGCTGGGGGTCGGCAGGGGAGGACTGGGATTGAGCGTTCGTGGACAGCTCTCCTAGTCCTGGGGAGGGATCTGGGGATCTCCCGATGCACTGGCATCTCCTGGCAGCTGCTGGGGGCTCTGCAGGGCAAGGCAACTGACGTATAGGGCTGGGGGGCACGGCGGACGTTTTCCAGGGGCGTGCACTCGCTGGGCGGGGCGTCATTGCACGTCCATGCCCCAGGTAGAAAGGTGGAAAAAAAAAAACTTCCTTCGGGTGAGGTGAGGGTGATTGGAAATCAGTGTGTCCGAACCTCATGCCCAATACCGACTGTTTCTCCGGTTCTCTCTGGGGTCTGGGGCCACTCCTTGGGCCAGGAGGGAGTGCCCAGATCCCGCTTACCCAACGTAGCCCGGAGGAAAAAATTACTCACCTTAGTAATGTTGTTTCTTCTAATGGAGTCTTGCTATATTATGACAATTGCAGTTTGTCCCACCATTAGAACTGCTCCGGAGGTGAAAGAGTTAACTTCCATGCCAGGCATGGAGCTTAGAGCGCGCGAGCTCGGTTAGAGAAGCTCTGTCTGGATAATTTCAAACTGAAACTTTACGAGCAACAACTCACTAAGGTTCTGTGTGGAAGCTGTAACCTACACTAGCCAACTGGCTACCTAAATATTAACACATATTCCTGGTCCCAACACCAAGACTCAAGTCAGTGGACCAGAAAATAAATAAGATAAAATAAAAACACAACACCCCAAAACCCCAAGAAGGGGTGGAAAAACATATAATGGGCATAAATAAGTGCCAACACTGGACTGCCCACCCCATACCCAAGTAGAAGTTCTGAGAGGGGCAGGCTGGGGGAGGTCATAATATAGCAAGACTCCATTAGAAGAAACAACATTACTAAGGCAGTAATTTTTTCTTCAAACAACATGAAGTCTTGCTATATTATGACAATTGCAGAATACACAGCAGTACCTCCAGGGAGGAGGGACAGAACCTACTTAGGGAATAGGCTCTGAAGCACGGCTGTGCCAAATCTAGCATCCCTCCTGGCCTGGATATCCAAGGAGTAATGCTTGGTGAAAGTGTGTACCATTTTCCAAGTAGCTGCTTGACATATCTCTAAGATAGGGATGTCTCTGGCAGCAGCTAGAGACGCAGCTGTACCTCTGGTAGAGTGAGCCCTCAGGCCTGAAGGGGAAGCTTCCCAGTTTCTGATAACAAAATTGGATACAAGAGACAATCCACCTGGCAATGGATCTCTTAGTGGCAGGTTTACCTTTTCCAACCTCACCATAAGTGAGAAAAGTTGGAGGATTCAACCTATGACCCTTGGTACGCTCTATATAGCAACTTAGGGCCTCTTAACATCTAAGTTGTGCAGCCCTCTCACCAGAGGAGGAATGGTCAGTGAAGAACACTGGAAGGGAGATAGATTGATTAAGATGGAAATCTGAAACCATCTTAGGCAAAACTTCCTGTTAGTCCTAAGGACTACTTTATCCCTGAAAGGAAATAAAGTCAGTCTCCACTGACAAGGCTTGTAACTCACTTACGCGCCTGGCAGAAGTGATGGCTACTAGAAAAAACAGTTTTCCAAGTCAAATACTTATGCTCTGCAGAAGACAGAGGTTCAAAGGGGGGTTGCATCAACTAAGCAATGCAAACATTAAGATCCCAGGCAGGGGCCGGGTCCCTGAAAGGTGGATTAGTATGAAGTAATCCTTTGAAAAACTTGGAAAATACAGGGTGAGTGGAAAGAGAAGAGGGCTTTCCTGCTGAAATAAAAGCAGAGACAGCTGCCAAATGTACTTTCAGGGTAGCTGGTCTCAGACCCAAAGAATTAAGATGGACCATATAGTTCAAAACAATGGGCAAATCAGCAGATTCCGGGGAAATATGCTTCCCAGAGCACCAGATGGAAAACATTTTCCATTTAGAATTATAAGTAGCCCTAGTGGAAGGCTTCCTAGAAGCCTTCAGGATTTCAAGAACACCATGAGAAAGGTGTAGGTCAGCAAACTCAACTCCTCAAGAGCCAGGCCTTGAGGTTGAAGGATTTTAGATTCAGATACCAAACTCTCCCCTGGGCACAAGATAACAGGTTGTGATTCCTGGGGAGACACAGGGGAAGATGGACTGCTAAGGACAGAAGGAGTGGGTACCAGGGCTGCCTGGCCCAATCTGGAGCAATCAGAATCATCTTGCAAGGCTGGGATCTGATTTTGACTAGCACCTTGAATAGGAGAGGGAAGGGGGGGAAAGGCATACAGAAACTTCCCTTCCCAATCTAGGAGAAAGGCATCCAGGGGGACTGAGGCCATCACTGGGGGCCTGCAACAAAACAGTGGAAGTTGGTGATTGTCTGGGCCTGCAAAAAGATCTATCTGAGGGGTGCCCCATCTGGCAAAAACTATCCCCAGTACTTGGGGATCCAGTGACCATTCGTGATGGCCCTGGGAAATCCTGCTGAGAGCATCTGCCAGGATATTGTCCTTTCCTGGGAGGTGAACTGCTATGAGGGAAGCGTTCAGGAATAAGCCAGACCACAACTTATTGCCTCGTGCACAAGGTCAAGACCGAGGCCCCTTGTTTGTTGATGTACCACATTGTGGTGGTGTTGTCTGTTCTGACTTGTACCACTTTGTTCTGAACAGATGCAGAAAACACCTGAAGTGCTAGAAAGACAGCTCTGAGTTCCAACAAATTGATGTGGAGCAGAGATTCCTGAGGGGACCACACTCCCTGGGTGAAGAGGTCACCCATGTGAGCTCCCCATCCCAGAAGGGACGCATCTGTAGTAAGGGTCAAGGAGTGAGATGGAGGGATGAAGGGGAACCCTAGTCTCAAATTGCTCTGATCCTGCCACCACTGAAGGGCCTGGATCAGGGTTCGAGTCACTGGGATCAACTTGGAAAGGGGATCTTTTCTTTGAGACCAAAAGGCTCTCAAGTGAAACTGTACGTCCCTCATCTGAAATCTTGCTCCTTGCACTACAGCTGTGGAAGCAGCCATGTGTCCCAGGAGCTGTAAGAAATGCCTTGCTGGTCGAGAGACCTGCAAAGTGAAGGAGGAGGCCAGGGCCACTAGGTTCCTTACCCTCTCTAAGGGTAGGAAGGCTCTGGCCCGCTGTAGTCCAATTCTGCACCTATAAAGGTGAGTACCTGGACAGGTTCCAGAACTGACTTTGGAAGATTAAGCAGAAAACCCAGAGAGGTGAGCAGCTGCTGGGTAACTTACAGGTGTGATTTGACCTGTTCTGGAGACTGGCCTACAATCAGCCAGTCGTCTAGGTAGGGAAAGATGGCAATCTTTTGCCTTCTTAAATGAGCAACTGCTACTGCTAGACATTTTGTGAATACCCTTGGGGCAGAGGTAAGACCGAAGGGCATTGCTCTGAACTGGTAATGGCCTGAGGGCAGTTTGAATCTGAGGTACTTTCGGTGGGAGCTTCTGATTAGAACATGGAAGTAGGCATCCTTGAGGTCCAGGGAAGCTAGCCAGTCCCCTGGCCTTAGAGAAGGTAAAATCATTGCCAGAGTCACCATTTTGAATTTTGGTTTCAAAAGGTGCTTGGTTCAGATATCTTAGGTCCAAAATGGGCCGCCATTCTCCTGTCTTTTTTGGGGCAAGGAAGTACCTGGAGTACAGACCCTTGCCCTGGTGTAGGGGAGAAACCCTTTCTACAGCTCTGACAGCCAGGAGGGTTGAGACTTCTGTTTCTCAGGCAAAGGTCTCTAGAGGATTTGCCGGTAGAAAAGATCTTATTCTCATCTTTGGAAATTTTTTGAAGCTGAGAACCAGACCCTGGCTTACTACTTCCAGGACCCACTTGTCTGATGTTAGAGACTCCCAGTCCTGAACGAAGTAAGCCAGCCTGCCCCCTACAGGTAATGGAGAACCGGCCCTGGGCATCCCATCAGGGTGCCTGTTTGGCAGGGGCTTTAGGCTGAGGGTGGGAGCAAGCTTGCTTACACCCCGCCTGCCCCTCCCTCTGAAGAACCCCCTCTGAGCATAAGCAGAAGAAGCCTGGGTTTGGAAAAGGCCTGTGAAAAGGCCTACCTCTACCCCTGGGGTCTGCCTCTGAGGAGTGGCTTGCCGCTCCTTGGCTTGTGCACTCCTATAAGTTGTTCTATATTCATCCATTTTCTTCATGTAATTCTCTGTCTGCTCCCCAGAGAATTTCCTACCACAGGAAAATCCATAGCCTTAGTCTGGGTATCCTGTGACAAACTAGTACACCTGAGCCAAGCCAACCTACGAAAGGCCACAGATGTAGCCATGACTCTAGAGGATACATCATTAGAATCCACAGCAGCATGGAATTGCACATTGGATGCCTCAATGCCACCAGCAGCCACCTGCTCCAGCTCCTTGGCAAGCTGGCCAGGGGCATGTTTGGCCAAAGCCATGACAGTGTCCCATCTAGATTTTTGGTATCTTGACACATAAGCCATGTAATTTGCTTGTCTGAGTCCCAAGGACGCTGCCATGTATTGTTTTTTAGCCATGGCATCAATCTTCCTGGAGTCCTTGTCAGGAGGATGTGAAGCCAGGGGAATGCTAGCCTTATCACAGGCTGCAGCCTGAACTACTCCAACATGACTGCATTGCTGTGAAAGAAAGTCTGTATCAGGACCTGAAAAGTGTACCTCCTGTCCATCTTCTTGTCAACAGGAGGCACAGAATTAGAGCTTTTAAAATTTTTATTGTTTGTTTCCTAAATGATTTATGTAAGGGGATAGACAATCTCCTAGACTCTGGGATATCCATCATTTCCACAAGATCAGGTTCCTCTTGCTCATCCACAGCTTCCTCTAATGGGAGCTGGAGGGTTTCAGCCACCTTTTTATAAAACAGAAAGTGAGAAGGGGACTCAGAAAGCGTAGGGGGAGATTCTAAAGGTCTGTCTGGGGAGATGTCCGGTTCAATGGGCACATCCAGACTCTCAAAGTCACATTCACACTGTTCATAATCCTCCTCCCCCTTCTCTGGTTCATAAAACTCTTCAATATCATATTTTTGAACCGGTGGAACCGGCTGAACCGACCTTTTACCAGACAGTGGCGGTTCGGACGGAACCGGTGAAAGTGACTGTACAATCTGTATAGCTTTTGCTATTTCTGCAGCAGTTGGAGAAGGAATTTTGGACTCCACACCTGCTGATTTTCTAGTTTTCTTTACTGGAACTGGCTCCCCAGAGTCAGCTTTACGTTTGCCCGAGGAAGTCTCGCCCTGGTCAGAGGGCACTCCCTCTGGTTCGGTTGGCACCGAACCGGGCTGGCCATCCAGGTCAGCGGACATTTTGGCCTCTCGTTCCCTGAGCCTGCCAACTCTCTTATCCAGGGTGGCTGCACGGAAATTCTTGCAAATCTGGCAGTCTGAATTGAGGTGGTCAAACCCCAGACAATAGACACATGTGGTGTGTGGGTCAGCCTTGGCAAAGGCTTCCCCACAGACACTACAGTGTTGAAACCCAGTGGGCCCGGTTTTTCTTTTGGGTTTCTCAGACATGATGCCAGCCTAACCAACAAACTTGCCCTTTGAACGGCAGTGCCAGGCAAGACACCCTCATCGGTTCCCAACGCTGTCACGGGTAAATGGAAAAACCGTAATAAGAAATCCTTTTTAGAACCGATAAGAACTGAACCGCACTCTAAAAACTTTAAAATGCTTACTTTTTAAAGTTTTAACCTTGATCGGTTCGAACCGAACCGATAAACATTTACAAGTTCCACACATAAATAAACCTGTCTATTACTTACAATACCACAGACAGAGCTTGAACCGATCGGTTTACGGTGTTAAAATAATAATACTGCGCGGTTGAATTTAACCGAGAAAATACTGTTTAAACCGAGAAATGAACCGAGCAGTAGGAGAAATCTCCGGAGCGACTGTTCAGTGAGGCGGAGTAAAGAATCTGACAGTTTCAGTTTGAAATTATCCAGACAGAGCTTCTCTAATCGAGCTCGCGCTCTAAGCTCCATGCCTGGCATGGAAGTTAACTCTTTCACCTCCGGAGCAGTTCTAATGGTGGGACAAACTGCAATTGTCATAATATAGCAAGACTTCATGTTGTTTGAAATGTCGGTTCTGGTGGACGGTTGTGTTCGGCGGATGATGGAAGGGACCCTGAGAGATGCCCTGAAGGTAAGGGTGATAAATAAAGATTACAAAAAAAAAAGGGGGCAGTCAGCTTCAAGAACCCCGCGACTTAAGTGTGAGGCAGGTCCCAATTTGTAGTTTATGTGCAACATTTTTTAAATGTACTATTTACCGCAGTATAAGTAGATTGTATCAAGCTGATTCTGTTGACACTCTAGCTGACATTTGCAGTAAAAAGAAATCCTAGAATCTCCTTCAACTGATGTCAGAGCTGGGCTGTGGCAGCAAGACAGACAATAGCCTATAGTGCATGTCAGAGCCACCTTTTGCTCGTTGGTCCTGCTGTCTTCCTGGGGCAAAGTACAGTAACAGAGGACAGTACTTGGCCTCTGGAGAACATCGGGATCAGAAAACATCAAATTTTTTTTATTGTTATTATATTTTTTATTGTTTACAACATAGAAGAATAATACATATCAATACAGAGAAAACAGGATCTCATCATTAATACAAAATAAATACTAAAAACAAAAGTGTGCGTATACTATATCAGTATGGAAATGAAACGATTATGCAGCTTGTGAAAAAGTCACTGCACACTGTTCGTGGTGCAAATAATGCACTGTATCAAAATAAAGGCAGCATTAAAGTCTGAAATAAGGTCCATCAGAGATCCTGTAAAACAGCATCTTGCTGTGTGTTCAATTTAAGTAACAGTGCTTACAAAGTCAAAGCGAGAACTACAAATGGTGTTATTAAATTGTAGATAATCAACTGAATGCATAACAAGACCAGTATGAAAGAGAAAAGGAAAGTATATACAGAGATCAGGAAATAGAAAAGAGGAGAGGGGATTAGTGTGTCTTGATAAAAGAGGAGAAAGGGTTAAGGAGAGGGGAAACTCTGCCTCATGGAACAAAATCTGGGTAGTGGACCAACTGATAAAGAACCCATTTACGTCATTTAATTTCACATGAAGGTAGATGATTCAAGAGTCGGGCTGACATCCTTTCCAAAGTATCAATTCGAGTGCGATGTCTCTCCATGCAGCTTGAGTGGAAATTTGCAATGTATGCCAAAGACAAGTAATTTCTTTTTTTGGTTGCTAAGAGTAGTGTAATAACCAGTTTTAGAGAAGGTTTGCTCAGAGTGTTATAGTCTGGGGGAGTAGTGGTTAATATGAATGTAGGGGTAAATATACTGCGGCAATCAAATATATCTACTATTTCTTGGATGATGGCATGCCAATAAGGCTGGAGGAACGGACAGACCCAAAGAATATGAGTTTGATCAGCCTGATAATGCCCGCACAGACTTCAACTGTGTCCAGCATGGGGGCCCATATATTTGGAAATTATAGCAGGGGTACAGAAATACCCAGCATCAGGACTTCCAGGAATATTCCCTCCAGCAGGAAGCAGGCGTCACCTTACTACAGGGGATGGCATTTTTAAGCCACACTTCCATGGAGTGGGCAGTGCTCCGTTCAGAGTTCCATCTGCTGAGGATGGAGGCAGTAGAGACAGTAGATTATGCCTGTAAGGCCTTGAACAAATGACTAATAAAGCATTTCCATGTGTGTCCTAGTAAATAGGACTTTTAAGGGGTGAACTAGTGGAGAGGGCTTTTCAGTTATTTGGATAAGAGCTTCCTTCCGAGTATGGGAATAGGAGTGAAGTTGTAAATACTTACAAAATTCGGAGTGTAGAAGGTGGAAAGACGTTTGTAAAGTCACAAAGGGTAAGAGCTTTGTCGGACTAAGAAGTTGGAAGACACGTTTAATACCATAGCCATACCTCTCAACTGTCCCTGATTTTCAGGGAAGTCACTGATTTTGACTAAAAATTTTCCTCTGTCCCTTGTAAAATTTGTGTTTTTGTGACAGAACAGTGGGGATTGAAAGTACAAAATAATGCCAAACATTAAAGTTGCAGACTTGTTCTTCTTCAGAAAATGCATCTTACACTAATCCACTTATTCTGTCTGCTTTCTGAGTGAATAGTACCAATTTTTAAGATTTGTCCCTAATTTTAGGTCTTTGTCTCTGATTTTTTTTAAGCTTTGTCCCTGATTTACGAATAAAGAGGTTGAGAGGTATGACCATAGCCATGCCAACATAAGAGAGCCTTGTCAAGTTTATTAGAGGGAAAGAACATTTCGTGCGCTAGGGCCTGGAGACACAGTCTAGTCTGCAGGGGCAAGACAGTGTTTTTGTGTAAAGAGCCACTGCCAGGAAGTTTCCACTGTGTACTAACAGAACTTACTAAGAAGGGTGCAAGCGGGTGGATTGCCAAAGAGGTAGAGGGTATAGTCATAGGTGTCATTAAGTGTGCGTTCAGTTTGTTTCCAATAGGACTGGGTAGGACTGAGCAATCCAGAGGCAGATAACTCTAAGATAGGAGGTCAATGAATACCACCCTATACTGAGGAGGTTGACTCTCCCCTTTTCTCTGACGGAGCTGTAAAATGGAATAGTGGATCCAGGGGTGGGAGGTGGAGTCTTACCTTGCCAGAGAAAGTGAGAAATGCTAATGTCCTAAGCCCAGAAGTACATTTTGTCCAGAATAAGGGGAACAGTCTTTAGAAATAGAGGATACGAGGAAGGATATTCTGGCACATTACCCAGAAAACATCTGATCTGAGCTTATAAAAGCTCTGACATGCACTGCAGGCTATTAAATCTCCCACTGCTGCAGCCCAGCACTGACATCAGCTGCAGGGGATTCTGGGATTTCTGGTTACAACAAATGTCAGTGTGGGAGTCAGAAGAATCAGACTTGTACAATCTACTATACTACAGTAGACAATAAATAAAATATTGTTGTATAGAAAGTGAAAATTGGGACCAACCTCACAGTAAGGTGTGGGGCTCTTAGTGCTGACTTTTCCCCATTAAGTTTTCAATGTTTTGTCATTTGATTACAGGGTCCCAAACTGTCTTTTATAATGTGGTTGCTTTTTGGTGTTCTTTGTTGGGGTTTTTTGAGTTGGCTGTGAGAGGTTTAGGTGCTGCAAGTTAGGTTTTATGTCTGCTGTAGGTTTGTGTCTTTAATTTGTAGTTTTCATGATGTTCTATTTTTTTATCGGTGTAGTATGTCCTTTTAACTGCCGTGGAACATATATATATATTTGTGCAATGGAGAGCTGCTGCGTGATACATCATTTATCTGAACAAGCACAGTTCAACCTCTGATAACCTCATAAGTGGCACAAGCCATGAGTGATGTGCGTGACAGCAAACTGTTAAAGAGTGCAGATAAATGATGTATTACACAAGCTCCCATCGAATATATATAAATACATAAATATATATATATATATATATATATATATATATATATATATATATATATACACATACACACACACGTTTATGCAACGGTCAGAGTTTGTGTGTATTTTTAAATTGTGCTATAAATGTTTTGAAAATCAACATTTCTAGAAAGTTTTGTTGGTCTGTTTTGTGCCCTGCCAAATTTATGCAAGTTCAGGAGTCCCATTGCTATGGCCATTGCCACAGCCCTGACGTCAGGATCTGGTGTTGTCATGAAAGCATTTCCTCTGACTGGTGGAGGTATGTGAGCTGTCGAAAAATTCAAGAAAAAATGGCAGACTCGCATAGCAACAGGAATTTAAGGAGCAAGTCGCTGAAGAGAAAATCGCTTGCTCTAAGGAAATATTATTTGTTATTTTGGATGTCTATGAGATGGGGAGTTGTGCAGTGAGTCAGGGAGTGGTTTTGGTGGAAAGGCACGGTATTGATATGATGGAGTGTGGAGAGCAGGTGCCAGCTACAAGAGGGGGAATAACCCTAAGGAACACGCAGTTTGAAACAAGATCTGAAATATGGAGACAAGGGGAAAAAAGGTACAATGTTTTAATGTTGAGAGTTACTTTGGGTTTCTTTTTGTTGTTTAAGAAAAGGAAGATCCAGCTAGATTGTTCCAACATGGCCACCCGGGTTCAGGAATGGACCCAGGTCGTCGGAGGGCTGGCTGAGGGAGAAGGATCGAGCGTCCCTTGACTGCTCTCCTTCTCCCGGGGGAGGAGGGGCACTCGCGGTCGGTGTGGCAGCGACACCCAGTAGAGGCCAGGTTCATCGCAAGCACGGACGCCTACTCCACTCAGGGGCAGGGCAGACACTGGTTGTCACTGCACATCCCAGCCTTGCCTAAAGCAGAAAAAACCTTGTGTCCCTGGCCGTCTCCATGAGGCCCTACCCCTCGGGCCTCAATTAGCCTCCGCAGCTGGTTCCCCGACCAGATATTGGTATCGCGGCACTGGTAAGGGAACAATGCCGCGACTCCGCCCTCTGGGGGGGAAGCCAGGGGTGACTGAGTGAGCGCAGGCATGGGCGGAGGTGGAGGTACGGGGGGGTCCGTGACCAGGGCGGACATTGACGGCTGAGGGGCACAGCAAAAAAAAAAAAAGATTGTTCTGATGTTGCTAGGTGTCAGAGCCACAAAGCTGGCTAGAAAGCTAAAGAGGGAGTCAGTAGTACTGGTGGGCTGATGTGAGGGAATGGGGCTGGGGTCACGATGTATTTATTATGTGTATAAATCTTGATGATGTAGTTACTATATGTATAAATTTAATTTATACATATAGCTGTTCGGATAACAAATTTATCACAGTGCATGCATCTCCACCCCTGCTACATAAATATAAATACAGATATTTTAGGGGCGCGATCGTGTCCCTATAGTTAGGGTTGGTACAGCACTTCGATGTTAAATCTCAATATGTGCACCATGATAACTTTGGCATTTTATGATGAAAGAGTCCAACATTTGGCATGCATGTTCGTTCTACCAGTGTTGCAAGATCTGGAAAGTTTCAGGATGGCATCTTGTATGGTTTTTGAGATATAAAGTAGTGAAAAACAGAAAAAATAAAATATATATATTTTTCCCCATAGGTTAATACGGGAATTTTTCCTTCTTCTACAGCCCACACGGAATGAAAAATTCCTCTGTAATTTTTATGAAAGATGGGGTGTGTGACAAGAGTATCTTTGGATAGTTTGCTGAAAAAAATCTTCCTTTTTTTTTTTTTATTTATTACTGTTTGGTGGTACCTGGCCGTTGAGATATCTGCCCAGGTCACGGACCCCCAGGACCTTCACCCCTGATCATAGCCCGCGCTTCTTTCCCAGTCACCCCTGGCTTGCCCTCCAGAGGGCGGGATTGCGGCATTGACCCTTACTGCTGCAATTCTGGTATCTGGTTCGGGGAAGCCGGCATCGGAAGCAATGAGAGGCCCAGGGGCAGGGCATCATGAAGACGAGCCCAGCCCAGATTTTTCTTTCCCCCTGCAAGGAGGAGGGGCGGGGACATGCAATGACGACCAGCGTCCACCCCATCCCTGAAACGTCCAGGCGTTGGTGTGCATGCGGCAACCCAGCCTCAACTGGGTGTTGCTAGACACTGATCACACACCCTCACCCTCCCCCCGGAGAAGGAGAGCAGTCTAGGGACACTCCATCCTTCTCCCCAGACCAGCGCTCTGATAACCCGGGTCCATTCCCAAACCGAGGTCGCCAGCGTCGCAAGCAGAAATCCAACTGCTGTGCCGGTGGGCTGGTATATACAGGTTACTCATCTGTAACAGGAGTTCTAGAAATGGTATATGTTGTTCATCCACACTCTCTGGCAGGCTCCTTGCCGCTTTAAATCTTGCCGGAAGGTTTTCAAGCTGGCTCCTCCCACCCACCCGGGTGGTACAACTCACGGCTCCGCCCCATGACGCCAGATCTAGCCCGCTGAAAGCCAGGCAGCGCGGTCAGGAGGTTATGGAATAGATGAACAACATATACCATTCCTAGAACTCCTGTTACAGGTGAGTAACCTGTATTTCTAGGGACATGGATATGTTGTTCATCCACACTGTCTGGCAGACTCCTAGCAGTTCTCCGGGAGGAGGGAGGCAAGGCACACACCCCCTACTTAGGGAATAAAGACTGCAGAATCGAGGCCCCAAAACCAGCATCCCGGCGTGATCCAAGGTCGATGTGGCAGTGGGTAATTAAGGTATATGCCGACCTCCAGATAGCAGTTCTCCCTGCAGATATCCTGGACAGGGACATCCATGGAAGCAGCCACCAATGCAGTGGTATGGCGGGTTAAATGAGCTCTTATCCCTCTGGGAGTCTCCATGCCCACCAACGTATAGGAGAGATCTATGCAGGAGGTGACCCACCCGCTCATCGTCTGCTTGGCTGCAGGTCTGCCAGGTGCGGCTTCAGGGTAGGTGACAAATAGCTGGCGAACCTCTCCCTGAACTTCAGCCGTACGCTCCTTAAGAAAGTGAGTGCTCAACTAGGGTCCAATATGGAGCCTATATTCAGCCTCCAAGGTGTGATTGGGGTAGAACACCAGCAGAGTCAACACCTGGTTAAGGTGAAGCTCCGACACCACCTTCGGAAGGAATTTCGGGTGGGGCACAGGACAACCTTGTCCCTGTGGAAGACCAGATAGGGAGACTCAAAGGAAGCGCCTGGAGCTCTCCCGTCCTTCTGGTTGACGTGATAGCCACCAAGAAGGCAGTCTTCCACAAAGGTGGGAGATGTCACACCTGCGCATTGGTTCGAATGGCTTGCCCGTCGGCTTGGCCAATACCAGCAGTAGATCCCACGGAGGAGGAGGTTCTCGCACTGGAGGGGAAAATGTGATCAAGGCCTTAGAAGGCGCCAGACCACATTCTCCTGTGCCACCGACTGCTTTCCAGCCCGCACCCGGAGGGCAGAGATGGCTGCCAGGTGCACCTTAAGGGTCGTCGACCAAGCCCTTGCTGAGAAAAGGACCACAGGTAGTCCGGAATGCTTGCCGAGGAACAGGAGGAAGGGTCCAGGCCCTTTCCCTGACACCAAATGGAAGATCTCTTCCATTTGAAGGCGTAGAATTATCTGGTCGACTCCTTACGGGACGCCTCAACAACGTTGAGGACCTCGTCAGAAGACCCAAGGCCTGGAAATCTATCTGCTCTGGAACCAGGCCGTCAGGTGCAGGGATTGAAGGTCCGGATGGAATACCTTCCCCTGATGACAGAGATCAGGTCAGGGCGGGCTGGAAGCCGCCTCGGGAGCCTGGACCTGAGACTGGGGAGAACTGGATACCAGAGCTGGCGGAGCCAGTCTGGGGCTACCAGAGTCACCTACGCTATGTTCCTCCTCACCTTGGGAAGCACCTTGTGGATCAAGGGAATGGGGGAAAGGCGTAGAAGAGGCCTGGGGTCCACGGTCTCGAAAAGGCATCCCCTTCAGCGAGCCCTGCTGAGGGGGGCAGGCATGAAACAGTATCAGCGTCGCATTCTCCCTGGAGGCAAAAAGGTCCACCTGAGGCGTGACCCAGTGGGAAAACAGATCTTGTGCTACCTCCGGCAGGAGAGAACCCCTCGTGAGACGCAGCCCCTATCCGGCTTAGGGCATCGGTCAGGGTGATGGAGGCTCCTGCCACATGAATGGCTAGGAGATCCGCCTCCAGGCTGTGCACGAGACCATATGCGGAGAGCCTCCATGCATAAGGGCAAGAAGCGTGTCCGGCCCTGGCGGATTAGGTAGCACATGGTCGTGGTATTGTCCGTCTGGACCTGCACCACTTAACACCATAGAAACGGAGGGAAGGCGGTGAGAGCTAGGCGGACCGCACGGAGGTCCAGCAGGTTGATACAGCATCGGAACTCAGGAGGGGACCAGAGACCGTGCGCTCTGTGCTTCCCCGATGGGCACCCCAACCCATCAGAGATGTGTCGGTTGGTAAAGAGACCGTCGGCCAAGGGCGGATGAATGGAATGACCTCCTGCAAATGTGCCGGAATGGTCCACCACTGGAGAGCGTTCCACATTTCCTGGGTCACCATCACCAACTGATCCAAAGGATCGAGCATTGTGACCGCTGACTGACCCGTCCCCGATGAAGGGGACGCACGTACCAACAGGCCCAATGGACCACGCTGGTGCAGGCCGCCGTGGGGCCCAGGAGACGCAGGAGTCCCGGGCAGGGCGCAATTGCCCAACCAGGAATGATTGAGCAGGGAGGAAAATTTCTGTCCCTGTCCGCCGGGAGCCGAGCTCTGGCTCTGAAGAGAGTCGAGCTCTGCCCCGATGAGGGGTATCACCTGCTTCGGCACGAGTTCCGACTCAGCCTCGTTGATGAGGAGGCCAATCTGAGAGCAAGAATGGAGGGCCAGATCTCTGGACTACTCCACCTCCGCTCTGGAGGGGGCTGCCGACAGCCAGTCATCCAGGTAGGGGTACACCCGGACCCTTCGGTGCCACAGGAATGCCGACACCACTGCCAAGCATTGGTGAAGACCCTGGGAGCTGGAGAGGCCAAAGGGCATGGCCCAGAACTCGAAAGAGATCCCTCCGCTCTGAAGCGGAGAAATTCTGACGAAATGGACGGATCGGGACGAGAAGAACACGTCCTGGAGGTCCCGGGAACAGAATCACATGCCCTAATTCCAGGGATGGGAATATCTGAACCAGAGTGACCATCCTGAAGGTCCGAGACCTTGGGGACCTGCTCAAGTCGTGCAGGTCGAGAATGGGGCGCCAGCCCCCTGTCCGTTTTGGGGCCAGGATTTCCTGGACACAGACCCCGGGTCTGGAGGAGGATCTGCCACCTTCCTGATCACCTCTATCTCAAGGCGCAGGGCAACATCGGCTCGACGGCCGACAGCGAGGCCGATCTGGTGTCTACCGGGGTGACGGCTCAAAAGGAAGGGCCTGCTCGAAAACCAGAGGCAGGCCCTTACCTACTACCTCCCACACCCAACGGCCAGTGGTGATAGCGAACCAGGCGGGAGGGAAGTGGCCGAGCCATCCCCCACGGGGGGGGGGGGGAGAACCAGGGAAGGGTGGCGAGGTTGGGGGCGACACCCCTCAACCCGTCACTGGGCAGGCTTGGAGGAGGGACCGGCCGAGGGAGCTCCTGGGCCTTTACCTCCTTGCTTCCCATTAGAGGAAGCCGCTGGCTTGGTTTTGGGATGCCAAGCGCAAGCCTGCTGGCCCTCGTGCTGGTGCTGATGGGCAGGTCGTGCCACAGGGGCCGAAGGACGAAAGGAGTTACACTGATGTTGCCGGAGGCCCTTGTCCCTCTGGGCAGAGGTGACCGAGTCCAGAGTGGTGTTGGACTTTTCGATCCACTGGAGGTATCCCTACACTCCAGGGCCGAAGAGGTCAGTCCCCAGGAAGGGGATGTCTGCCAGCTTGTGCTGGGTATCCGCTGAGAAGGTGAATATTCTCTGCCATGCCCTGCGGCCGCTACCGACCTGGCACAGGAATCACCTATGTCCAGAGCAGTCTGAAGTTGCTGCTTAGCCACTACCCTTCCCTGGTCCCGCACCTGCCGGGCCATGGTCCGCAGGTCAGCTGGGAGATGAGAGATCACCTCATCCAGGGAGCCCATGAGGGCGTGGGAGAAGTGTGCCAGCAGCGTATACCTTGCGTCCGACATAGTCCAGCCTTTTGGACTCCTTGTCGGGGGGCCTATCCACATCTCGAGCATTTCCAAAACGCTGGAAGACGTTATCAGTGACTAACCCCTCAGCAGAGGGGTGCTCCAAGAAACCGGGCAAAAAGCCGGTAGGGACCGCATACTTCCTGGCCATCCTGGCCGAGGGCGCAGGACAGGAAGCAGGTCGCTGCCAAAGCTCCAAGGCTGAGCAGACAATGGCCTCAGCCACAGGGAAGGCCTCCATGGCTGAATCCCCTCAATCTAGAATCTCCGTCAGGGGATAGTAGGCCCGTCTGGACATAAGCTCGAGCTGCATCCCGGTAAACTCCGAGATGAGCCTAAGCAGACCAAAGAAGGACAATGGGCTATCGTCCAGAGACTGGCCCCGGGAGGCCTCCAGGCCAACCCGCCTGGGGAACACGGAGGAGTCGTCATCAGACTCCAAAGAGTCTGCAAAGAGCTGCTTCAGGCCTGAGCCACCCTTCACCTGCCGAGGACGGCCGGCAGCGAGGGTGACCGACAACCTGCTGGTCAGGCCGTGACCTGACCGAGGTTCCACCACAATCAGTGGGGCAGCTAGATTTGGTCGAACAACCGGCCCAGAAATGGGCATCTCGACTGCGGCGAGCGGTTGCTTCGGCCATTCGGGCGGCAGCCACTTGATAGCCGGGGAATGAATCGGAGTCGATTGACTCCCGGACAACAGCAACTGCTGCCACATAAGCTCCTCATAACGTCGACGCAATCTGCATCGAAGCCTCTCCTCATCCGAGGAGGATGACAAGGAGGAACGGTGTCGCCACTTAATTCGGTGCCCAGACCGAGACCGCCGAGGTTGGCGGGAGCGACTTGACCAAGATGAAGTCCGAGACCGAGACCCCCGGTGAAACCGAGGGCGGCCTGGTGGCGGGGCAGGGGACACCCGCCTTCCTCGTTTCTCGAATACTTTGACCGAGGACTGCCGCCCCGAAGGCGTGGGCAGATCTTCGGTCTCCACCGGGGGAACCGGAGGAAAGGGGTTGACAGCTCTACCAGTCGACCACCTGGCTGACGGGTCGAGAGATAACTCGACTACGTCGACGGGAGTCTCAGCAGTCTGGCCTGATGGGGACACCGTGAAGCCAGCGGCCTGAGTCGCAACATCGACAGAAGTCGACGGTCAGCTGTCCGGGGAAGGAGACCTCTTCCGCTCCCACAAACGTCGACGATGGGACTTACCCTTCGACTCCTTCGTCTTGGGCCGAGAGGAATGTTCTGATGGCCCCTCTCCCTTCGTGGAAAGGTACTGGCGAAGCTCCTTGAACGAAGCTGAATGAGAGAAACTCAGAGAGAGCGAGATAAATGCCGTAACCGAGGAGGAGGGAGATGCGGCCTGGGCCGCCTCCTCCTCGAGGGCGATTGAGTGCTCGAGCTGCTCAGCTGAGCCAGCCGCCGCGGACACCACCCAACGAGTCTCTTTGGTTTTTACCGGTAGGGAAAACTCCTCGGGGCCCCTGAGCCTCAATTGGGCAGCATGATCCTCCAGGACGTTGGCCGAAAAAGCACGGCACAACTCGCAGACCTGCGGGTCGTGGTCTAAGTTGAGGCAGTATACGCATGTGGAGTACGGATCAGTCCTGGATAATTTCTGCCCGCTAGGGCGCCTCTGAGAGCCGGAAACTAACTGTCCATCGCAGCCGCGAGGGAAAGAAGACTGAAGTTTAGAAAACTTCAAAACTAAATTCGAACGAACCGAAGAATCAGGAACCAGTCGAAAACGCAGAGCGCTAAGGAGGGAACCTGAGCTTCCAAGCGGTAAGGAAGAAAAAATGACTCACATTAGTAATGTTGTTTCTTCTAATGGAGTCTTGCTGTATTCTGACAATAGCAGTGAGTCCCATCCTTCGAACTGCCCCAGAGATGAAAGAGTTAACTTTCCATGCCAGGCATGGAACGCTGAGCTCGAGCTCGGTTGAGACTCTGTCTATTGCTGTTTGACCTCAAACCGTCAGATCTTTACAAGCTAAACTCACTGAGGTCCTGTGTGGAAGCTGTAAACCTACACTAGCCAACTGGCTACTAACATAAAAACAGATTTTTTGGTCCCAAAACAAAGACTCAAGTCAGGAGACCCAAAAAATGAAATAAACACCCACTCACCCAAAGAAAAGGGTGATAACAAAAAGGTGGGGCACCTCCTGAGTGCCAACACTGCCTCTGCCCACCCACATCCCAAAAACAGAGGTACTGAGAGGGAAAGGTGGGGGGGGAAGGGTCAGAATACAGCAAGACTCCATTAGAAGAAACAACATTACTAAGGTGAGTAATTTTTTCTTCAAACAACATGAAGTCTTGCTGTATTCTGACAATAGCAGACTACCAAGCAGTACCTCCATGGAGGAGGGACAGAACCTACTTACGAATATGGTCTGAAGCACAGCTGTGTTAAAACCGAGCATCACTCCTAGCCTGGGTATCCAGGAGTAATGCTTGGCAAAAGTGTGAACTGTTTTCCAGGTAGCTGCTTGACATATCTCTAAGATAGGAATATCCCTGGCAGCAGCCAGGGAAGCAGCTGTACCTCTGGTAGAGTGAGCCCTCAGGCCTGAGGGTGGAACCTTACCTAGTTTTTCATAGCAAATTGGATACAAGAGACAATCCACCTGGCAAAGGATCTTTTAGTGGCAGGTTTTCCTTTACCAACCTCACCATAAGTGAGGAACAGTTGGAGGGAGTCAAACCTATGACCCTTGGTACGTTCTATATAGTAGCTAAGGGCTCTTTTCACATCTAGACTGTGCAGCCTCCTCTCACCAGAGGAGGAATGGTCAGTGAAGTACACAGGAAGAGACATAGCTTGGTTAAGGTGGAAGTCTGAAACCACCTTAGGCAAAAACTTCCTGTTAGTCCTGAGGACCACCTTATCTCTATGGAAGGAAATAAAGTCAGGCTCCACTGACAGGGCTTGTAGCTCACTTATGCGCCTTGCAGAAGTGATGGCCACCAGAAACACAGTTTTCCAAGTCAAGTACTTAAGCTCTGCTGAGGACAAAGGCTCAAAAGGGGGTTGCATAACCTGAGCAATGCAAACGTTAAGATCCCAAGCAGAGGCAGGGTCCCTGAATGGCGGATTGGTATGAAGCAATCCCTTGAAAAACTTGAATACAGGGTGAGATGAAAGAGAAGAAGGCTTACCTGCTGAAATGAAAACAGAAACAGCTGCTAGATGCACCCTTAGTGTAGCTGGTCTGAGTCCCAAGCTATTCAGATGGACCATATAGTCAAGGACTGTGGGCAGGTCAGCAGACTCTGGGGAAATAAGCTTCCCAGAGCACCATATGGAAAATCTTTTCCACTTGGAATTATAAGTAGTTCTGGTGGAAGGCTTCCTAGAAGCCTTTAGAATATCCATAACACCTTGGGAGAGGTGTAAATCAGCAAACTCTAACTCTTCAAGAGCCAGGCCTTGAGATTGAGAGATTTGAGATTCGGGTGCCAAACCCTCCCCTGAGCACAGGTTAATAGGTTGTAATTCCTGGGAAGAGACAGGGGAAGATGAACTGTTAAGGACAACAGGAGAGGATACCAGGGCTGTCTGGGCCAGTCTGGGGCAATCAGAATCACCTTGCAGGGTTGAGACCTGATTTTGACTAGCACTTTGAACAGGAGAGGGGAGAGGGAAGGGGGGAATGCATACAGGAACTTCCCTTCCCAACTGAGAGCTAAGGCATACAGGGGGACTGAGCCCAACACTGGGGGCCTGCAGCAAAAAAGGGGAAGTTGGTGATTGTCTGGGGCTGCAAAAAGATCTATCTGTGGGGTGCCCCATCTGGAAAATATCACCTCCAAGACCAGGGGATCCAGTGACCATTCGTGATGGCCCTGAGATAGCCTGCTGAGAGCATCTGCCAGGACATTGTCCTTGCCTGGGAGGTGTACTGCTGTGAGGGAGGTGTTCAGGGAATAAGCCAGAGACCACAACTTCATTGCTTCTGTGCACAAGGCCGTAGACCGAGTGCCTCCTTGCTTGTTGATGTACCACATTGTGTTGGTATTGTCTGTTCTGATCTGAATAACTTTGTTCTGAACAGGCTTGGGAAAAAACCTGAAGTGCTAGAAATACTGCTCTGAGTTCCAACAGATTGATGTGAAGCAGAGATTCCTGAGGGGACCACAACCCCTGGGTGGTCAGGTCTCCCAAGTAGGCCCCCCACCCCAAGAGGGAGGCATCTGTAGTAAGGATTAAAGAGTGAGAGTGAGTGACAAAGGGAACTCCCTGTCTTAGATTGTTCTGATCCTGCCACCACTGCAAGGCCTGGATCAGGGTTCGAGTCACTGGGATCAGTTTGGTTAGAGGGTCCTTTTTCTGAGACCAAAAGGCTCTCAAATGGAACAGAATGTCCCTCATCTGAAATCTTGCTCCCTGCTCCACTGCTGTAGAAGCAGCCATGTGCCCCAAGAGCTGCAGAAAATGCCTTGCTGGTCGGGACATCTGTAGGGTGAATGAGGAGGCCAGTGTGATAAGGGTCCTTGCCCTGTCCAGGGGAAGGAAGGTTCTGGCCTTTTCTGTATCTAGCTCTGCGCCTATGAAGGTGAGGAGCTGAACAGGCTCTAGAACTGACTTTGAAAGATTCAGAAGGAAACCCAGAGAGGTGAGAAGTTGCTGAGTTATCTGTAGGTATAACCTGACTTGGTCTGGGGACTGGCCTACTATGAGCCAGTTGTCCAGGTATGGGAAGATGGCAATCCTTTGCCTTCTTAGAGAAGCAACTACTACTGCCAGGCATTTTGTGAACAGCCTTGGAGCAGAGGTAAGACCGAAGGGCATTGCTCTGAACTGGTAATGGCCTGAGGGCAGCTCGAACCTGAGGTACTTTCGATGGGAGCTTCTGATGAGAATATGGAAGTAGGCATCCTTGAGGTCCAGGGAGACTAGCCAGTCCCCTGGCCTTAGAGAGGGTAGAATAATTCCCAGAGTCACCATTTTGAATTTTGGTTTTAAAAGGTGCTTGTTTAAGTATCTGAGATCCAGGATGGGCCGCCATTCTCCTGTCTTTTTTGGGGTAAGGAAGTACCTGGAGTACACCCTTTGCCCTGGTGTAGGGGTGGAACCCTTTCCACAGCTCTGAGAGCCAGGAGGGAAGAGACCTCTGCCTCTGGGGCAAGTGCCTCTGATGGATTTGCAGGTGGAAAGGATCAGGTTCTCATCTTTGGAAATTTTTTGAAGCTGAGAACCAGTCCCTGTTTACTACTTCCAGGACCCACTTGTCTGATGTTAGAGACTTTCAGTCCTGGACAAAGTAAGCCAGCCTGCCTCCTACGGGTAGCTGAGAATCGGCCCTGGCCACCCCATCAGGGTGCCTGCTTGGCAGGGGCTTTGGGCTGAGGGGTGGAAGCAGGCCTGCTTGTACCCCGTCTGCCTCTCCCTCTAAAGAACCCCCTCTGGGCATAAGAAGAAGAGGAGGCCTGGGCTTGGTAAAAAGGCCTATGAAAAGGCCTGCCCCTGCCCCTGGAAAGCTGCCTTTGAGGAGTGGCCTGCCTTTCCTTGGCCTGTGCACTCCTATAGGTGGTCCTATACTCATCCATTTTCTTCATGTAATTCTCTGTCTGCTCCCCAAACAGAGAATTACCACAACAGGAAAATCCATGGCCTTAGTCTGGGTATCCTGTGACAGGCTAGTACATCTGAGCCAAGCCATTCTGAGAAGTGCCACAGATGTAGCCATGACTCTTGATGACACATCATTAGAGTCCACTGCAGCATGGAATTGCACCTTGGATGCCTCAATACCATCAAAAGCCACCTGCTCCAGCTCCTGGCAAGCTGGCCAGGGACCTGTTTTGCTAGACCATAACAGTATCCCATCTGGATTTTTGATATCTAGCAACTAAGCCATATAATTTGCCTGTCTGAGTCCCAAGGATGCTGCCATGTACTGTTTCTTTGCCATGGCATCAATCCTCCTGGAGTCCTTGTCAGGGGGGTGTGAAGCCAAGGAAATATTTGCCTTGTCACAGGCTGCAGCCTGCACTACCCCAACATGGCTGCATTGTTGTGTAAAGAACTCCGTATCAGAGCCTGACAATGTGTACCTCTTGTCCATTCTCTTATCAACAGGAGGTATAGTGTGAGGAGTTTTTAAAATTTTAACTGTCTGTTTCCCAAAAGGTTTATGCAAAGGAATAGACAGCCTCCTTGACTCTGGGATATCCATCATTTCCACATAGTCAGGCTCCTCTTGATCATCCACAGCTTCCTCCATAGGGAGCTGGAGGTTTCAACCACTTTCTTATAAAACATAAAATGAGAAGGGACTCGAAAGCCTAGGAGGAGACACTCCTGAAGGTCTGTCTGGGGAGATGTCCGGGTCAATAGGCACATCCAGACTTTCAAATCCATTCACTCTCCTCATACTCCTTCCCCCCTCCGGTTCATAATATTCCTCTACATCATACTCTTGAACCGGTGGAACCGGCCGAACAGGGACAGCTTACCTGATAGTGCAGTTGGTGGGAACGGAAAGCTACTGGACAATTTTAATCGCTTTGGCTATTTCTTCAGCGGTTGAGAGGAAAGTTCGGCTCCACACCAGCTGATTTCCTAAGTCCTTTTGTTGGAACCGACTCCTCGAGTCGGATCTCCTTGCCCAAGGAAGTTCGCCCTGGTCAGAGGGCACTCCCTCGGTTCGGTTGGAACCAAACTGGGCTGGCCATCCGGTTCAGCGGACTTTTTGGCCACCCTTTCCCCGAGCCTACCAACTCTCTTTTCTAGGGTAGCTACAGGAACATTTTTACAAATCTGGCAGTCTGCATTGAGGTGGTCAAACCCCAGACAATAAACGCAGGTGGTGTGGGGGTCAGCCTTGGAAAAGACTTCCCCACAGACACTGCAGTGTTGAAACCCAGTGGGCCCGGTTTTTCCTTTGGGTTTTACCCGTTTATGGCAATCCACCAGGTAAGACCCTCTTATCGGTTCCCAACCATGTCACGGGTCGTGGAAAAAAACGTAATAGAATCCGTTTTTTTTTTTAGAACCGATAAGAACCGGTAACCACACTCTAAATGACAGATAAATATATTTTAAACAACTTGATCGGTTCAAACCGAACCGATAAACCGTTTACAAGTTCCACACAGAATAGAAATCAATGTAAAATCTATCTAGTACTCACAATACCACAGACAGAGTCTGAACCGACCGGTTGCGGTTTAATTTCAGTTGAAAACTGAGAAAAACAATACTTTAACCGACAAAATGAACCGAGGCAGAAGGAGAAATCTCGGGCGACTGTTCAGTGTAGGATAAAATCTGACGGTTTGAGTTTGAAGAACAACAGACAGAGTTTCAACCGAGCTCGAGCTCTGCGTTCCATGCCTGGCATGGAAAGTTAACTCTTTCACCTCCAGAGCAGTTCGAAGGTTGGGACTCACTGCATACGTCATAATATAGCAAGACTTCATGTTGTTTGAAAATCCCAATCGCCAGCCAGGAAAAAGCCGCAGATGTTTGGCATACCTATGGCTTGTGGCATTCTCGCCATTTTGAAAATCATGCCCCCGTCTTCCAAACCAGCACTGGTCTGGTCAGTCTTCGCTCTGCTTTTCTCCTACAATGCCCAGTACTTGGTTTCCCTTGCTTTGTTACCAGAATCCTTTCACTTACATTAATGTTGTTTCTTTCCCCTTAACTTTGCCTGAAGTCCTGTGGACAACTACAGAAGCCACTGTCTAGCTTTCTTGCCCTTGCTGCACATGGATACACATGTAGTCACTGCCTCATAGAAACACAGAACATAGAAACATAGACTTTGACGGCAGATAAGGACCGATAGGCCCATCTAGTCTGCCCATTTCCCTACCTACAGGATAGGCCACAGATCCTAGTTAACCAACAGCCTATTTCTTCCTACCCCCCCCACAAGAATTGCTTTATGTCTGTCCCATGCATTCTTGAATTCTCCCACAGTTTTAGACCCCACAACCTCCTCAGGAAGGCTGTTCCATGCATCCACTACCCTCTCTGTGAAATAATACTTCCTCACATTGCCCCTGAACGACCCTCCTTCTATCTTTAAATTGTGTCCCCTTGTTCTTGCAAGTCTCTTTTTCTGAAAGATGCTACCCTCTTGGACTTTGTTGATTCCACTGAGGTACTTAAAAGTTTCTATCATATCCCCCCTCTCCCTTCTTTCCTCAGGGGTATACATATTAAGCTCCTTTAGTCTCTCCTCATACAGCTTCTCTTGCAGACCCTGCACCATTTTAGTTGCCCTCCTCTGGACTGCCTCTATCCTGTCTATGTCCTTGAGGAGATGGGGTCTCCAGAACTGGACACAGTACTCCAGATGGGGCCTCACCAACTGTCTGTACAGAGGGATAACAACTTCCTGTTTTCTGCTGATGATGCCTCTCCCTATACATCCCAGTATACCCCCAGCCCTCCCTACTGCCTTCTCACATTGCTTGCTAACCTTAAGGTCATCTGATATGATTACCCCAGGTCCCTTTCCTTTTTGTTGTTGTTACTACCTCCCCACCCATTGTGTATTCTTCCTGGGTTCTTGTTTCCCAGGTGCATTATTTGCACTTCTTGCATTGAATCCTAGCTGCCATACTTCTGACCATTCCTCCAACCTTGCCAAGTCCCTTTTCATCCTTTCCACGCCTCCTTGTGTATCAACCCTGTTGCAGATCTTTGTGTCATCTGCAAAAGGCATACTCTTCCTTCAGTCCCTCTGCAATGTCACTGATGAAGACATTAAAGGACTGGACCAATACTGAACCCTCACGGTGCCCACTAGTAACCTTTCTTCAGAGTGGACTCCATTTACAATTACCTTCTGTGTCCTGTTGTCCAGCCAATGTTTTACCAGGCTACCACCCTGGGTCCCACTCCCAGGCTGGTTAATTTGACTATTAATCTTTTGTGTGGGACCGTGTCAAATGCCTTGCTAAAGTCTAGGTAGGCCATGTCCACAGCCCTCCCTGGTCTACTACTTTGGTCACCCAGTCAAAGAAATCTATTAGATCTGTCTGACATGACCTTCCCGCTGTGAACCCATGCTGCCTTGGGTCCTGTGCTCCACTGGCCTCTAGGTACTCAACTATTCTTTCCTTCAGAAGTGACTCCATCACTTTCCCTACCACAGAGGTCAGACTGACAGGTCTGTAGTTTCCTACCTCTGTCTTGGACCCACTTTTGTGAAGGGGAATCACATCCACTTTCCTCCAGTCCTCGGGTACCACACCATCTTCCCATGATTTATTAAAAAGAGTAGCTAGTGGTTTCACTAGTTCCTCCCTTAATTCTTTTAGAATTCTGGGGTGAATTTCATCAGGACCCATTGCTTTGTCCACCTTCAGTTTTAGGAGTTCTTGCAGAACCCTTTCTTCTGTGAAAGGACTGGGATCGACCCCCCATCAAGAGTGCTTCTGTTAACTGGATTAGGCACTTCCCCCTCCTCTTTTGTGAATACTGAGCAGAAATATGCGTTCAGTATTTCTGCTTTTTCACTGTCCCCCTCTGCTCACCCACCGTTCATTCTATTCAGCCTCACCATCCCTCCCTTTGTCTTTCTACGCTCGCTGATGTACCTATAAAAGGTAAATTTTTGGTTCAGCACCTCCCGCTTGGCATCTGCATTCCCAGTAAGTGACATATGTTAATTGACCGACAGGGTGAATGCTGGGATAACCTCACGCCTGGGTTGGCTGCATGAGGCCAATACCCCAGAAGTGAGGTTATCCCAGCATGACCAACACCCTGTCATGCATTATTACTGTTATACAATGGCTCATTTGTAAAACAAACAAAAAAAAAAGATGAATAAGTACTTTTAAAGTAATTTGTTTTGTAATTTTTTTGAATGCATAAATACACTTTATAAAAAAAATTGTGCAAATTTATTGTTTCAGCCAGTAGATGGAGCTGTTGTTTATGGTGTGGCTCTCTCTCTCTCTCTCTCTCTAGCAACCTTTGTTACTGCTGCAGACAGTGTTTGTTAATATGCCCTATTGCCTAGGTGTTTATGTTTTTGTTTTGTGCTGGTTTTCTAATTCTGTTTCCTTGTGTTTCTGTTTTTTTTTTTTTTTTTTATTGAGTCTTCAAGCTGCTGCTGGTTGTGAATCAGAGATACCCCCCATCCCTACTGTTACTTTCACTTGCCTGCTGCCGTGAGAATGGTGGTAGGGAGGTGGTACGGACTATGTTTCTGAGGGACTGGTTTCATATGGTGCAGTTCAAAAGGAAAAAAACAAACAGAAGAATATTTCTTGACCAGTAGGTGAGCACTGTAAAAGGAGCCACGCGGTGACAGATGCGGTTGCTTGTTCACTCTCTTGCTCCAGAGACAATCCACCAGCCAACTGCGGTGTCGGCATGAAAGTAGTGGGGACACGGGTTCAGCTGACTTAACTTCTGGCGGGGATGCAAGGCAGTTAAGGAGGATGCGAGCTTGTTCAAACAGACAAAATAAATTGAGTTGACATGGCAGCTTTTTGTCGGGAAGCAAACTGCATCAGTGAACCACTGTTACGGTCTCAGCAGTTCACTAAAGTTGTTCGGTTCAGTGGAAAAAAAAAAACCGTTATGAAAAATTTTTTTTTTTCTATATTGAAAGTGTGCCTTAAGCTTTACTTTGCTGACTGATTTGGTGTGGGAGGATGTGATATTGTGCTTGTGTGTGGGTTGAGGCTGAATTCCTTACAGCAGCAGCTGGGGCGGGTGTAACTTCTGGAGAGGAGGCATGATTTGTGATGCTGTCATGCAGTCATGTGTGTACCTGGACTTCATACAGTGAAGTTATACTCAGATAATCTCACTGTCCCAGGTACACACTGACCAATCAAAGCCCAGGAAATGTTCTTGTTTTTGTGTAATTGTCAATTAGCCATAATGATCTCCCTCAGTTTACAAATTAGACACTGTGATCTCCTTTTGGCTCAGCTTACACATTAGGCCCTGTCCACACTATGCCTCTGTAACGTTACAGAGGGCTCAAACCGTTACCGCAACAGTTTGCGTTTACATCTGTAACGTTACAGAAGGCGTTTTCGTAACCGTTGTTGAAACCACTTATGAGATGGTTTGAACAGCGAGTTCCAACGAGCCAATTTCCTAATAACGTTACCAGCCACTAGCGTAGACGTGCGTGTAGCTCAGTATTCCCCAGTGCAACGAACTGCATTGTGGGATAGGGTGCAGCTGTAGCGTTACAGGGCACCACCAGTATGAACAGGCTACTAGCGGTTCCAAACCGTTATCGAAATATTTTGCGGCAGTGTGGACACATATAGCAGTTCCAGTCTGTAGCGGTTTTGGAACCGTTACAGACTGTAAGTGGTGTAGTGTGGACAGGGCCTTAGACACAATGATCTCCCTCAGTTTATCAAAATTTGCTGTCCTGAAGTTAAGCGTCCTTAATTTATTTATTTATTACAGTCTCGGATTACAATCTTTGAGCTAGAAGTTCATTTACACAGGTTCCATGTCATGAAAGTTCTTGCAGTACAAACACATTATATGTGGAGATAACAGTAGTTCTTGAACTTGCAAAACATACAACAACATGGGTAGGGTTCATAGATTAGGAAAGCAGAAAGTACAATACGACTGTGTGCATAGGGCGGAGAGTTTAAGAAACATGTACGGTAAACGTTACTTAAAAGAAGAGAAAGTTGTAGATTCATAATGCAGGAGACCAGAGAAGCTGGTGACCTTTGTCCAAAGGGGTGGGGTGGGGAGTGTAGGTAGGAAGCTGAAGTAGGAGCAGTTAGGTAGGAGCAGAGTGGTGAGGAGAGGTGGGTAAAAGGCGTGAGAGGATTGCTAAAAGACGTAGTGGAAGGGCAGAAGGTACAGTAGCAGTAAAGTGCTGTGATACTCAGTACAAAAGGGGCTGATAGGACTTCCGGTGACGTAGCTGGCGGGAATGGCGGCTTAGTTTCCGGCACCGGTAACCAACATTTGCTTTTTGAGAGAATCCGACATCTACAGATTGCATCCTATATCTAAAAGATCCAGATAGAGGCACGAAGGAATCGGGAATGGTCCGAACGAAAAGAAAAGGTTCCCAAGTGCAAAAAATGGCTATGACAAGCGCAACAAGCAGACAATCAGCAGGCCTCAGCCCGGCACCCTCACGCTCATCCGTGCTCTCTGTGTCCGGAGGCGGAAGACTCGGCTCGGACTCGGCTCAACAAATACGAGGGCAGAATCAAGGAAGATAATTAACTTACTGCATAAAATTGATGCCAAATAACAGACATCCAAAGGACTTTAAAAGTTGGAGTCCAGGACTACGGCAGTTGAACAGCAGGTAGAGGGCTGCAGGCTGAACATATGGCGCTTGGCAGATCTCTGGCATTTTTGTATGGAAGAGAGAAAGCATTGTCTGCCAAAGCTGAAGATGCTGAGGCTCGCTCTAGACACAACAATATCCGGGTTGTGGGAATCCCAGAAGGAGCGGAGCAGGCAGATATGATCTCCTTCATGGACTGCTGGCTGAAAACAGAGTTACAGATTGAGGAAGAAACTCAATTAGAGATTGAGAGGGCGCACAGAACCCTAGCCCCCAAGCCTAAGCAAGGAGCACCCCCGAGAGCTATTCTAGTTAAATTTCTCAGGTACACTATGAAAGAAGAAAAAATTACTCACCTTAGTAATTGCTTTTCTTCTCATGGAGTCTTGCTATATTAGGACTTATTGCAGTTAGCCACTGCACTTGAACTGCCCCGGAGAGGAAAGAGTTAACTCCAGAGAATCTGGGTTCATAGCTATACAAAACTCTACCTGGGCAGTTTCAAATGAAACTGTCAGATCTTTACTAAGCTAACACTAAGCAACAAATCTGTGTGGAAAGCTCTACACTAGCCAAATGGCTACCTACTAGTAGTAATAACAACAATATAAACAACAATAGAAACAACAATAACAATAATAAGAATGAATAATGGTATTAGTAGTTTCCCTGACAAGCACTATTAGGACCACCCTTCCCCAAAGACTCAAGTCCAGGAAGGGGCCAACAAATCACTCAACACAGAAACCCTAGTTCCCTAACCCTAAATAAAAGAGGGTGAAGGGAAGAACTACAATGGCATGACACAGTGCTTACTAATTTGCCACCCCACCCCAGTAGAAGTTCTGAGAGGGGCAGGTTGGTTGAGATTGGTACTAATCAACAAGACTCCATGAGAAGAAAGCAATTACTAAGGTAAGTGTAATTTTTCTTCAAACACCATGAAGTCTTGCTATATTAGGACATATTGCAGATTACAGCAGTACCTCCATGGAGGAGGGGTCAGAACCTACTTAGGAAATAGGCTCTGAAGCACAGCTGTGCCAAAAACGAGCATCTCTCCTGGACAGAAATCCAGGAATAATACTTGGTAAAGTGTGAACTGTCTTCCAAGTAACAGCTCGACAGATTTCAGAATGGAATATCTCTAGCAGCCGCTAGAGATGCAGCTATCACCTGGTGGAGTGAGCCCTCAGTCCTGAGGGGGGCTCTCCTACCTAGTCTTTGATAACAAAAATGGATACAAGAGACAATCCACCTTGCAATTGTCCTCTTAGTGGCAGGTTCCCTTTGCCAACCTCGCCCTAGGTAAGGAAGAGTTGGAGGGATTCGAACCTGTGACCCTTGGTGTGTTACAAATACTAGCATAAGGCTCTTTTGACGTCCAAGCTGTGCAGTCTCCTCTCACCTGAGGAAGAATGCTCAGTGAAAAATCCTGGGAGAGAGATGGGTTGGTTCAGGTGGAAACCTGAAACCACTTAAGGACAAACCCTGTGTTAGTCCTAGGGACTGTCTTATCCCTGTGGGGAGAGAAAAATCTTCTTCCACTGCCAGGGCCTGTAGTTCACTTATGCGTCTGGCAGAAGTGACCACCTGAAAAACATTTTCCAAGTGAGAAGCTTGAGCTCTGCTGGGGACAGAGGTCCAAAGGGGTTTGCATTAACTGAGCAATGCAAACATTCAGGCTCCATGCAGGAGCTGGTTCCCGAAAAAGGAGGGTTGATGTGAAGCAACCCCTTAAAAACTTGGAAAACACAGGTTGAGAAGAAAAGGAAGCAGGCTTCCCTACTTGCAGAAAAAACAGACAGCTGCCAGAGGAACCCTTAAGGTAGCTGGCCCAAGACCTAAGGAATTTAAAATGGACCAAAAAGTCCAGAAAATGGGCAGATAAGCAGACTGTGGTATAATCTGCTTCTCAACGCACTAGACTGAAAACCTGTTCCGCTTAGAATTGTAAGGTGGCCCCAGTGAAAAAGCTTCTGAAGCCTTTAAAATATCAACACCTTGAAAAGGTAAATCTGCACTCCTAACTCCTCAAGAGCTGCCTTGAGAAGGAGGAATTTGAGGTCTGGATACCACACTCTCCCTTGTGCAAAGGCCAGTAAGTCGTGGACTCTGGGCAAGCTCAGGGTAGGGTGGACTGTCAAGGACAGAGACAATGGGTACCAGGGCTGTCTGGCCCAGTTTGGAACAATCAGAATCGCTTTGCAGGGCTGAGATCTGATTTTTACTAGTACCCTGAAAGAAAGGGAAAAAGGAGGAAAGGTGTACAGAAACTTCCCTTTCCAATCCAAGTGAAAAGCGTCCAGGGGCTGATCCCAGCACTGGAGGCCTCAACAAAACAGAGAAGTTAGTGGTTATCTGGGGCTGCGAAAGATCTATCTGAAAATGAGCCCCATCTGGCAAGGACTGAACCCAGCACCTGAGGATTCAGAGCCCAATCGTGATGGCCCTGAGAATCCTGCTGAGGGCATCTGCCAGGGCATTGTCCTTCCCTGGGAGGTGAACTGCTATCAGGGAGGTGTTCGGGGAGTGCTTAGAGACCACCACTTCATTGCGCTGTGCACAGGCTGATGACCGAGTGCCCCTGCCTGTTGATGTACCACATTATTGTGGTGTTGTCTGTCCTGACTTGAACTACCTTGTTCTGGACAGAAGCTGAAAACTCCTAAGAGCTAGAAGACAGCTCTGAGTTCCAAAAATTGATGTGGAGCAGAGATTCCTAGGGAGACCACACCCCTCGTGGACAGGTCGCTAGCGAGCTCCTCACCCTAACACAGGAGCATCCGTGGTGAGGGAATGAGGAGGACCCCTAGTTTTAGATTGCTTTGATCCTGCCACCAGTGAAGGCCAGGATCAGGATTGGGTCACTAGAACCAATTTGGAAAGGGAATCCTCCTTTGGGACCAATAGGCCCTCAGATGGAACTAAATGTCCCTCATCTGGAATCTTGCTCCCTGCACTACAGCTGTGGAAGCAGCCATGTCCCTAGTAGTTGTAGCAAATGCTATGCTGGTCAAGAGACTCGCAGAGTAATGGAAGATGCCAGGGCAAAGAGACTGCCTACCCTTTCAGAGGGGAGAAATGCCCTGGCTAACTTTGTGTTCAACACTGCCCCTATGAAAGTTAGTACCTGAACTGGTTCAAGAACTGACTTTGGTAAATTCAGCAGGAATCCCAGAAAGGTGAGAAGCTGCTGGGTGACTTGCAAGTAGGATTTTACTTGATCTGGAGACTGACCCACTAAGAGCCAGTCATCCAGGAAAGGAAACAAAGCGATCCCTTGCCTTCTTAAAAGAGCCACTACCACAGCTAGAATTTCAATACCCTTAGCGCAGAGTATATAGAAGGGCATTGCCCTGAACTGGTAGTGGCCTGAGGGTAACCTGAGGTACTTTCGGTGAGAAGGCCTGATCAAAACATGAAAAAATAGGCATCCTTGAGGTCCAGGAAAGCTAGCCAGTCCCCTGGCCTCAGCCAGAGTTAACATTTTTAACTTTGTTTTCAAAAGATGCTTGTTCAGGTACCTTAAATCTGAGATGGGCCGCCAATCTCCTGCCTTCTATAGGGTAAGAAAGTATCATGAGTACAGCCCCTTGCCCCAGTGGCAAGGAGGGACCCTTCTACTGCTTTGCAGTTCAGAGGAGAAGAAACCTCTGCTCCCAAAGCAAGGGATTCCGAAGGATTTGCAGGTGGACCTGTCTGGCTCTCATCTTTGGAAACTGTTTGAAGCTGAGAACCAGACCTATTACTTCCAGAACCACTTGTCCGAGTTAGGGACACCCAATTCTGGCTGAAATAAAAACCAACCTGCCCACTGGTATAGGAGAATCGGCCCTGGGCACCCCATCAAGGTGCCTGCTTGGCAATAGTCTTAGGCTAAGGGGAGGGGGACGGTTTACTTGTGCCCCGTCTATCTCTGCCTCTGAAGAGACCCCTCTGGCGAAAGCAGAGGAGGCCTGAGCCTCTACCTGGGCACTTTTATAGGTAATCATCCCTGTTTTTCATATAGCTTTCTGTTTGTTCATCAAACAGAGAATTACCCACAACAAGAAACAAATCCATAGATTTTGACAGAGTATCTTGGGACAGATTAGTGCATCTGAGCCATGCCAACCTCTGGAAAGCTACAGAAGTGGTCATGACCTAGAGAAAACAAGATTAACACCAACAGCAGTATGAACTTGAACTTAGAGGCTTCAGTGCCATTAGCAGCCACCTGTTCCAACCTCAGCTAGCCAGCTGGCCATGGGCCTGCTTGGCTAACTGCAATACTACGTCCCACCTAGATTTCGAAATCTAGCCACATAAGCCATACAAACTGCCTGTCTGAGTCCCACAGAAGCTGCCATATACTGTTTTTCTTGTCATGGCATCAATCCTCCTGGAATCCTATTCAGGAGGATGTGAGGCCAGAGAACTAACCTTGACACAGGCTGCAGCTTGACCACACCTACACGACTACACTGCTCAGTGAGGAAGTCTGTAACAGAGCCTGACGAAATACACCTTCTGTCCATTTTTTTATCTTACAGGAGGGACAGAAAGAGGAATCTTATAAAATCTTTGTTGTTTACTTCCTAAATGACTTATGCAAAGGAAAGACAACCTCCTAGCCCAGCGGTTCTCAAATGGTGAGGCCAGCCTCCCTGGGGAGGCCCCAACCTGTTCCAAGGGAGGCTCAAGCTAGTTTGAAAAAGTACTGTATTTAAATCTTGGGTTTTATATATTTTGGGTGAAGAGATGAAGCAAACTGAAAGAGGATAAAAATAGTAGGTGAATTTTATGTATTTATCTACTAATGGATGATGAGGGGAAGGTGAATGAACCAAGGCTCATTTCAGGTGTACCCGGGGAAGGGTAGGGAGTGAAAAAAATTCAAAAAGTAGCTACAAAACAATCAAGAAATATACAATGAGCAATAGTGCAAATAAATATATATGAACAATAAATTAGTAATGAGTGGTGGTAATTGATCAATTTGTAAACTGATGGCAGAGCAGCCCAAACACAAGGGTTGAACACAGAAGTGCTAAGAGCAATAGCAGGAAGGAGCAAAGTAATCCTTGAGATGTTGCTTAGGAGCAGAGAAGCAGGGGGGAGAGGCAAAGTAGGTAGGAAGGTTATTTCATATAGAGAAGAAACGGAGGAAGTAGTCGGACCCATGAAGGTAGTGCAACAAGGGGTAACAATGCTTTAAGAATGAAAATAGCAGAGTAAGTAGGTTGGCCTGTGGGGAGGTTACAATGGGCTGAATACTAATATTTGTTTATTTAGCACAGGAGCTCTTTTTCCAAAGTTCCAACTCAGTATAAGACAAAGAACTGAATTTGAGCCAGGCACTCAAAGGGGTTTCAATTTATTCATGGTGTACTGCGCAAAGTACTGTACATTATTCTTCTTTGGGGAGGCCCAAGATTATTTCAATTTTTAGGGAGGCTCAAAATCTTTTCCATGGATTTGGGGAGGCTCACTGTGACAAAGTCTGAGAACTATTGTCCTAGCCCATCATTCCTACATAATCAGGCTCCCCTTTACTCATCCATAGCCTCCTCTAAAGGAAGCTGGGGGGATTCTGCAAGCTTTTTGTAAAACATAAACTGAGAAAAGGACTCAGACAGAAAAGGAGGAGATTCTAAAAGTCTGTCTGGAGAAAATGTCCGCTTAAGTGGGCATGTCCAGACCCTACCAGCCACACATGTATTGATCAAATTCCTCCTCCCACTCCTGTAGTTCATAACAATTCCTCAACATCATAAACCTGAACCATGGAACTGAACAAGCCACCTTTTACCAACTGTAGATGGTTACAACCAGGACCTAGAAACAGTGACTGGACAATCTGTGTAAGCAACTACTTCTGCAGCAGTTGGAGAGACAATCTTGGACTCCAAACCTACTGATTTCTCTCTCATATTCATTTTTTTTTTTTTTAAACTGGTTCCTCTGAACCATCCTTTTGCCGAAGTCTAGCCCTGGTCAGAGGCCTCCTCCTGGTCCAGTGGGTACTGGACGGGCTACCATCCGGGTCAGCGGACTTTTGGCAATAGTTCCCTGAGCCGGCCCTATCTCTTTTCAGGGTGGCTGCAGGAAATTTTAAACACCTGGCAGTCTGACAGGAGGTGGTCAGCCCCAGACAATAAACACAAGTGGGTGTGGGTCAGCCTTGGCAAGAGCTTCCCCACAACATCACAGTGTTAAACCCAGTGGGCCAGTTTTTTCTTTTGGGTTTCTCAGACATAATGCCAGCTAACCAAAAACGTGCCCTTTTTATGGCCGTGCCAGGCAAGACACCCTTATCGGTTCCTAACCGTTTCACGGGTATTTGAAAAAACCCTATTTAAAATCAAGGTTTTTTTAGAACCAATAAGAACCGGGTACCGCACTCTAAAAGCCCAAAACTTTAAAACGTTAAAATAAGCAAACCGATCGGTTCAAAACCGAACCGATAACTAAATTTCCACACAGACTTTACATTTTGTACTTACGGTTTACCAGATAGAGCTTTAACCGAAATGCGGTAAAATAATTACTTTTGCCGTTCAAATGAACCGAAAAATACTCGCTGACCGAGAAATGACCAAGCTGAAGGAGCTGATCTCCGAGCGACTGTTCAGTGAAGCGAGTAAAGAATCTGACAGTTTCATTTGAAACTGCCCAGATAGAGTTTTTGCATAGCGCCCTTGCGTTTTAGAACTCCAGATTCTCTGGAGTTAACTCTTTCCTCTCCGGGGCAGTTCAAGTGCAGTGGCTAACTGCAATAAGTCCTAATATAGCAAGACTTCATGGTGTTTGAAAAGGTCCTGCGTCTGGCTTGGGGTAAGAAGGACCTCAATTTTGACGGAATAAAAGTGTATGTGGATCAGGACTTCCCCCCCACCTTGGCCCAGTGCCGGAGAAAAGTGCTTGGGGTCGTGAAACAACTTAGAGAGAAAGGCTTTAAGGCCCAACTACGGTACCCAGCCAGATTGTGGGTAGACCTACCAGAAGGACAAAAAACATTTGATACACTCCTCCAGGCCAAGGACTTTCTACGCTCAAATGAGATCCAGATTCCAGACATGAAAGAAGAAATAGCAGAAAAGGAGATTGAGAGATTGTTATGGTCCACAGTACCAGGATCAAAGAACAGTACCCGGGCTTACCGGAGAGCAGACACTGTATTGCCTTTGCACGCGGACCTCGCCAGATGGATTACCAGAGAGAAATTGTCAACATGAAGGGAGCAAACTTGAGCCGATTGACATTGTTCAATATTTCAACTTGGTGTAGCTTGGGGTTGTAATTCTTGAATACCCCCAATATGTTTCAGAAATTAGCTCCCAGATCGGATGTTGAATAACTGAAGCTGCTCCACTTACTTGTTTATTGGGATCGCTAGACAACGTAATACATGCACGCTCCACTTATTACAAATTTAAAACCCTTTGTGGGTGTGGGATAAGGATGCTAGCTGGGCTTTTGGGAGGGGTGGGTCCGTTAGGTTTACATTTGATTGCCCTTTTCCTTTCGAGTTTGGGATCTGATTTTTCACCCTGGTATTTTTTGAATCCTTCAGGTTCTCCCCTAGAAGGGTCGAGCATGGCAAATAGATCAGTACTTTAATGGCGGACCGAAGGGGCCCCTTTTCTTTTGTCCCGCTTGGGAAGACGGATCTGGTTTGTAGTCGGACCATTTCGTGTCCGATGAGGATTGAGCTCCCCTGTGGGACATAGGCCCTCCATATTTCTCGGCTCGGTTCCCGTTTTCCCAGCAAGATCAGTACAGAATCGGAGCATGTTTTCCTCTGGATCTGAGGAGAAATCTCCGAATAGACAGGCGAACTCCCCCCAAGATGGGCGAGGTGGGGTTTGCTTAGGGAACTGCCAAAATACACTGACTCTTTTTATTTGAGTCATAAAACAAGACTGAGGGGTTAAGGCCAGAGGATATAATCGTATTCTCCCCTTGGCTCCCATCGTGGATAAAGGGATGAGGGGAGTCGGGAAGGGAACATATGGGATTCTTGAGCCTCGGGGTTTGGCCCCTTTTTTTATTTTCCCTCTCCCCCTCTTCCTCCCCCCCCACCTACCAAATTTTGGTCACAATGGGTTCTCCTTTCATGGAAATATTATTTGTCTCTTAAAAATGTTGGTACCTTGAGGGGTAAGCTAGATATCTCTACCCCTCCCGGAAAGATCTACACTCAGGATCCACTGAGGGCGCAGGCGGGTAATACCCCAAGACCCGGGGCTATTTCCAGCCCTTTCACTCCTGACGGAGTGTTGTTCCCTCAAGGGGTTTGGCTTATCGGCACCCCCTTAATTCTTGCTGGGCACCTGCTAAGCTGTTGAAGGACGGCTTGGATGGGAGCCATGGCTAATAATATCAGTTCTGGCATAGACCTGTTGTCAATGCCACCCTGCACTGGAGACTTGTTTACTCTCCATGGCGGGATACCACAGAGTTTTGGACCAAGTATTGGTCTAAAAAGGTTTGCCTATTACTTTGTTATTTTCCTTTCTTTCTTCTATTACTCTCTCTTTTTTTATGTTTTGGGGAGGACGCCTTGGGACATTAATCAGTGTCAAATATATACAAATAGAAATAAGATGCTTATAAATTGTTACTGTTGTTGTAGATTAATAATATGTCTGATATGATAATATGCTCACTAAATGTTAAGGGCATTAATAATGTCATTAAGAGAGCGAAGGTATTAACTGAATTTAAAAGAGAAAAATGTGATATTGCTTGCTTGCAAGAGACCGGGTTAACTAGGGGAGAACATATGAAACTGCGAAGGGACTGGGTGAGGTCAGTGTACTTGGATGAGCACCCTCACTCTAAAAAAGGAGGAGTGGCCATATTATTCCGCAGAGGTCTCCCATTCCAAGTTCACTCAGTAACCAACTCAGGTACGGGTCATCAGTTGATCGTCACTGGGAATTACAAGGGCCAAACCTTACATTTAGTTGGGGTCTACGCTCCTACTCCACCCTCTGGTGAGTTCTTACGATCCCTATTTAGTGCGATTGCAAAGTTACCACCGGGACAAATTATTTTGATGGGGGACTGGAACTGTGTAGAGGATGTTAACTTGGACAGGAGCTCTACCAAAGCTCCTAACTCTAAATCATGCTCCAAGTTGTTCTCTGTGAATTTCTGCAGAAACTGGGTTAACAGACCCCTGGAGACAATTTAATCCCTCAGTTAAGAACTTTACCTTTTACTCACAGGCCTCAAAAATGTACTCCAGGCTGGATAGATTTTACACACACAGACAGGACTTACATACTTTTAAGGATATATCCATCCTCCTGATTACGATTTCAGACCACGCCATGATTAAGGCCAAGCTCCATTGGGGAATGTCGAGGGGGAGGGGCATATGGAGGTTTGATCCGGGACTTCTTAATGATAAACAGTATGTAGACTCTACTAAAAAAGTCATTCAGTGTTATTTAGCTGAGAATACGGAGGCTCTTTCTAAACCTAAATATATTTGGGATGCTCTTAAAGCAGTGGTGAGAGGTCATACAATTTCCTATTCCTCTTATAAGTATAAGCAATATCAAGCCCATGTTAGTGAGGTGCTCAAAGAAATTGCCACCCTCGAAACATTACATAAACGCACAGGTTCCAAATCTACTCTTAAGAAATTGTTAGAGTCCAGGAATACTTATAATGATTTGTTACAGAAACGGGTGGAAAATTCTCTTAGATATATAGGGCAAAGATATTATGAGAGGGAGAGAGAGGGCGGGTAAATTACTTGCCTTAAGGCTTCCGAAACAGGCCACTGATAGACACGTAGCTAAGGTTAGTAGGGACCCCCTGAAATTTCCCTATAAGAGTCTCCCGGGAGAGATCACCCAAGAATTTGCAGAATTTTATAAACAACTTTATTCAAAGGATGAAACGCAGGAACATAAGGAGAAAATCCAAAAATTTTTACGAGGGTTGGAAATGCCGACCCTGTCGGAAACCCAAAGAGAGGCACTCGAGGCTCCCTTTATGGTGGAGGAGATTGGGGCGGCCATTAAAACCTGAGATCGGTAAGACCCTGGTCCTGATGGATTCACCTCAGAATTCTATAAAGGATTTGCTGACCTTTTATCCCCGCTCCTCGTCAGAATCTGCAATGTGGCGCAGGAACCGGAATCCCTACCGGACTCGTGGGGTGAAGCCTTGATTTCAGTTTTACCCAAACCAGACAAAGACCACTCGTCTTGTGCTGGATATAGGCCCATTTCGCTGCTTAACCAAGATGACAAAATATTTACTAAAATAATCAATGTAAGACTACAAAAAGTGGTCCCATTCCTGGTCCACCCAGACCAGACTGGGTTTATACCTGACAGACACAACAAGATAATATTAGGTTATTACTAAATGTGATTGCCGCAGCTCAACACCCACTAAATTCCGCACTTTCAGCCGTATTAGCGCTGGATGCTGAAAAAGCGTTTGATCGCTTAAACTGGCAATATCTAGACTTGGTAATGGCAGGCTTTGGGTTTGGAGATAAATTTCGTAAATGGATATCCAATTTATATTGCAGGCCCAGAGCCAAGGTCCGAGTGAATGGGATGATCTCCAACCAATTTGATATACAGAGAGGCACCAGGCAAGGTTGCCCTCTCTCCCCTCTCCTATTTGCCCTTAGTTTAGAACCTTTGGCTCTGTATATTAGACAATCTGATCTTTTTGCAGGTCTCCAGGTTAGAGATGTGGAAGTCAAGATTTCATTATATGCAGATGATATTCTGTTATATGTTTCAGACCCATTAATAGCAATTCCCAGAATTCTTACCTTTCTCAAAGAGTTTGGATCTTTTTCAGGTTATAAAATTAATCCAGATAAATCTGAGCTGTTCCCTCTGGGGGGCATTAAGGGCCATCCTTTACCTGAGATACAACAGGTCAAATGGTGTAGATCTGGATTTAGATACCTAGGGATGTGGATTCCTAAGGATTTTCAAACCCTATATTCTACAAATCACTTGAAAATACTCCAAGAGATTAGAGAGGACTGTAACAGATGGCGAGAGCTCCCCCTTTCACTTTCCGGGAGAGGGGAAACAATACGTATGAATATTCTTCCACGTTTATTGTTTATTTTGAATGCCATCCCATATAAGCCCCCAAGAAACTTTTGGTATGACTTAAGATCCATTCTTTCCAAATTTCTGTGGTTAGGAAAGAAACCACGGGTGAGATGGAGGACCATGGTGGCTCCTAGGCTAAGCGGTGGCTTCGGGATACCCGATATCCAGAAATATTTCTGGGCCTCCCAGTTACAGACCTTGGTAGCCCTAGACCGTGTTCCTCCACCAAAATGGGCCCAGATCGAGGAAGCCGATCTTCCTTTGGGAAAAGCCAGGGACTTAATAAATCTAGACCACCCTAGACTGAGACTGCTAGAGTTTAGGAACCCCCTTACGAGGGTGCTTCCCCAAGTTTGGAGGGATATTCACCTTAAGTTAGGTATAAATTTAAAGCTTAACCTAAATATGACCATATTAAGTTGTTTAGATTTTGGACCACATAATTGGGACCTGGGTTTTCAACATTGGGCAAGGGTGGGCCTTTCCAATTTAGGTCAGTTCTTTGAGCAAAACACAATTAAATCCTTTCAGCAATTAAGAATAGAATTCAGGTTACAACAAAAGGATTTTTTTCGATATCTTCAGGTAAGGCACTACATTGAAACGAATTTACATACGACTGAACTTAATACAGGTTCTTTAAACAACCCAGTGTGTTCAATCTTATCCTCCCTAATTAAATCCACACATCAAAAAAATATGATCTCTAAATTAGTAAAAGCGATGTACAATTCTGAGGCGGATCCAGTACAGGGTATCAAGGAGGTGTGGCACGGAGACTGCAATTATTGTTTCACTGAGACAGAGTGGTCTCAAATTTGGAGAGCAGTACAGACCACCACTTCATCCCTGTATTGGCAGGAATTTCAATGGAAATTCATTATAAGATTTTTTAGGGTCCCGGTGGTAACTAAGCATTTTGGACTGCATTATTCCGACCGTTGCTGGAGAAACTGTCAATAGGTTGGTACATATTTCCATGTTTACTGGGAATGTGTTATCGTGCAGGAATTCTGGAGGGAAATAAAAGATGCATTTGAATTGATTTTTGAAACCAGCCTGCCAGATCTCCCAAAATACTGGTTGCTGGGTTTGGGTCTTCCTCCCCCTTTGTCATCAAGATCTTCCCGTTCATTATTTGGAATCCTGGTAACGGCAGCATATAAGTCTATTAATTTGCGATGGCTGACTCCTGATAAGCCCACTCTCTCCTCCTGGTTTAAAACTTGTACCAAGATTCTAGACATGGAGTATTTAACAGCCAAATTACGATTCTCCATAGAGAAATTTAAGGATAAATGGTATCCCTTTATGCAATGCATGGCTCTCCGGGAAAAGATACCTATACTAGAAATTATAACAAGATATACATAATGCTATCTTTTTATCCCGGGTCAGAAAGGTGGACTGTGGGACAATGCTGAGAGACCTCATTACACTAAAGAGGCATCATATATACAGTATTGGTTTTGGACCAGTGTCCCCTTTACAGGGAATTTGTTATACTTATGAACAACTTGGATGATGTATTTGAGTCGATTCCCCCTTCTTTTTCCCTTTTCTTTGTAAGGAGACCTTATTATCAATTGTCAATTAAATGCTTAAAGTTATGATAGTATACATTTATACTGGGCATGTAAAGGATCAAGTTCTTGGTTGTTCTTTTTGTCTTTTCCTTTTAGCCTCTCTCTTATTTTTCCTATCTCTCGTATTTAGTTCCTTATAGAATGAGAAGGCGTTCTCCCCCCTTTGGGACTTTCCCCTTTTCTTCTTCCTTTTTTCTGTTTTTCTTCCTGTCCACTTCCTTTTGTTCAGCTTGAACTCTCTATTCTTTCCTTGGTTTTTCTTCTTTGTTTTTTTTTTTAAATATATTCCTGTGCATATGAGTAGGAATGGACTTACGTCTGTTTGTTAATGTATGGATTTAATTGTAAGAGTAAAGGGAAATGAAAAGCTCTTCAATAAACTTCAATTTCAAAAAAAAAAAAAAGGGGGGGGCTGATAAAGTGCTGTGATAGTCTGTACTAGATCTAGGATACTTGACTGGTTAGTGGAAACAGGTGCACTTTTTTAGGCGTGAGAGCTGGGAGTGGAGTTTAGATTTAAAAGGTCCTATTTTGGTCTCTTTTGAGTACGTCACTAGGGAGGGAGTTTAGCCAGCTGGGACCACGGAATCCGAAGGATCGCTGGTCTTGTGAGGTTTGGCAAAAAGGGACCTTATAGGGATTATTTGTCCCTCTTGTCTGTCTGGCAGGTGCAGCCGGGCAGCGCATGGTCTGAATCCCAACTGGGGCTTGACCTAGGATGGCCTTCTTGGCTAGGAGACAACACCGGTATAGAATTCTGCTATCCAGGTCTAACCAACCCAAGAGCGAATAAAGGTCACAAGTGTGGGTGAGGCGCAGAGTGCCTAGGAGTAGTCTGCAGATTTTGTTCAGTGTTAAGGCAATCCTTTTTAGGGTAGCGTCAGAGGCCGAACTGTAGATGACTAGGCCATATTCTAAGACAGAGAGAAATGTGCTATTGAGAGCAAGTTTAAGGACTTGTTCTGTTAGGCAGTTCTTGTGTCTATACAGCTGACCAATTTTCAGGTTAGTGGACCTAGCAATCTGGTCGCTATATAGTGAGTATGAGAGAGAGCTATCCAGGGTGACACCAAGATATTTGAAGTTCTGAACCTGTTCAAGAATTTCATTATGTTTGTTTCTTATTAGTAGTTTGGATGACTTATATCTGTTGTGTGCAGAGAAAAAACAACATGGTCTTTGTTTTCTTATGGTTTAGCAACAGTCGCGCATTAATTTTTTTTTTTTTTTTTAGCCTCTCTTCTCTGCCGTGGCAGAACTTCTTCAGGGAGTCCCTACACTGTGATCCCCTAATCACTCCCCAGGTACCTACCGTGGTGTCGCTCGGACCTACTTCCACGCTGCCTCGGCCTACCCCCCCCCCCGGGCAGGGAGGAGGGGGGAGACCCTTTTTACCCCCTCCAGTCCATCAATGTGTGTCAGGACTCAGATTCAGAGTTCAGAATCTTTAGTATGGGGGGGGCGCCGGGGGAAGCCCCCGATAAAAAAAAACAGGATCGGGAGACATTCAGGATTTATGTCTTGCGGCATCCATCGGTAGCCCGGTTATGGGTTTTCTGGGGCAGTCGGGTCCCGTCTCCGTCCTCCATGGCAGGTTCTTTTTTCCACTTTTCTGCCCCCTCCCACAGGACGTGAGCACGCTAGGGAAACCTAGGGGCGGCGCAAGTTGAGACATGCGAGCACTCCGGTCTCTGGCCCACGTCCTCCCTCCCTTCTGTATGCAGTCCCGCTGCACCTCCACCCGTGGTCACTCAGGTGGCGGTAGAGCTGCGGGACATGCATCCCCTCCCTCCCCAGAGGAGGAGAAGCGGCCACTGGGCACTCAATCCTCTTCTCCCCGGCTGACCCTCCAGCCGCCCGAGTCCGTTCCCGAACCCGGGTTGCTGGTGCCGCGAGCGGTAACAGTACCGCTGTGCCGGTGGGCCTATAGTCGTGCACTAATGAACCAGTCTTCTACTGTCCTGGTCTTGGTTTTGCTGAAGTAGATTCCCATATCACCTCAAACGCAATCCTATTATGGTCACAGTTACCCAACAGCTTCCTAACCTTTACTGTTAGGACCAGTCATCCCCGCCACTCAGCAGCAGATCAAGAACCGCATCCCCTCTTACCCTATAACTGACACACAGATGTAGGAAATAGTCCTTCACAACTGACAAGAAATTTCTTCCTGCTTTACTCTGGGCTCTCCCCACTTGGTATGCTCCCCCGACAGCGACACCAACACAATGACTTACAGTACGTTACTGTCGACAAAATCGACAGTTTGCCGACAGGTCACTGTGTTGGTGCACCTGAGACAGGGGCACACTGTCTCCAGGTCCTGCAACCCCTCCCCAAATCAACTCTGATTCAGAGTTCAGAATCCTTAGTATGGGGGGGTGCAGGGGGAAGCCCCCGATAAAAAAACAGGACCGGGAGACATTCAGGATTTATGTCTACCATAACTTGCAGTCGACATAAATCCCATTGCTGTGATGCCGATCAACAAAAGTATTGTCGAATTGGCATTGTAGATCCTTTCCACTTTCCAGTCAACATGTGTCTAAGTTTTCTTTTTATCTTTAGCTCTTGTTGACAAATATACCTGACATAGCTAATAAAAATGATCTGCAATCTCACTGATGTTTTCCAGCATGAGGCATTAACTCTCAGCTCAAGTAACACAGAACCGTGTATAAAAAACCCTTGTTTGCTTTTCTGATTTAAAATGTTTACATGACCATCATGTCCTGCAGTGGGTAACACATTAATTGATATGAGGTGTAGAAACACCACGGAATGTACTTCATTGTGCAATACAATTTGTAATCACCCTCTCCCGAAGGAGTAGACCTCATGAGTTTTTATGTATTTTTCAATTTGTTTTCAAGTTACCTGTCCCCTCCCCATCAATAATCCTCCCTGTCTTCCGGCTACACCTCCTCCCTACGGCGACCTCCCAGACCCAACAGTTACTGCCAAGTGGGGAATCTGTTATTGAAGGCCCCAGAGTGCCAACGACTGTCCTCTTGATGGTGTCACAGGTTTTCCCTTGCTGTTTACACCCCTGACCTCTTCCACCCACTGACGCTATGCAGTGTCCAGACAATCAGCCTTGCCACCCACTGATAAACTGAGGAAGAGACAAATTAATCTGGACCACAACAAAAAAGGCCACACTAGAAATGTATGATGTTTGTCTACAAAAGACAATATACCGATAATTACTGCAAAGAAACATCCCAGATCCTATTCCGCTCAAGAACTCATATGCCAAACTGGCAAACGGGGACAACCAAATAGAGGTACTCAGAGAAGTGGAAGGAAAGGATGTGGAGATTAGCCAAGGAGGTGACCTCAGCGGGGAAAGCAGTGGACCCCAGAGGAGGAGGAAGCGAATCCTGGTGGGGGACTCCATCATAAGAGGAATCCAGCTAGAAATACAGGAGGGGGAGGACAGGGAGGTGAGGTGCCTACCAGGTGCCACGGCATGAAGGGATGGAAAGAAGATCCTGGGGATTGCTAGGATGGCAAGATGGGAGGGTGAGCTGGATGTCATTATCCACCTAGGTACTAATGACCTGGCAAATGGGGAGCCAAAGGAAGTTCAGGAAGAGTTTTGGAAATTGGGGAAGGGTCTCAAGCAAGTAGCTACTTCTGTCACTTTCTCAGAAGTACTACCTGCGAGAGGCAAGGGAGAGCATAGGGGTGCATGCACCAGGAACTTTAACTCATGGTTGAAGAACTAGTGCTGTGAGGAAGGGTTTGGATTCATTGGTGACTGGGGACCCACCTGGAGGGATGGAGGTTTGTTCAAGCTGACGGCCTGCATCCATCCTGGAGGGAATCAAGCACTCAATGATAAGTTTAAATGCTACATTGACTACATTTAAACTAGCAAAGGGGGTGGCAGGCCAGCAAGGAGGGTACCTACTTGCTCACCCCCCACAGCTAGCAGTGGAACCAGAGGAGTGGCTATCTCTACAAAGCAGTGTGCAAAAGATGGAGATTAGCGCCCAAGAGGTGGATAGGCAGAAAAGGGGCAAAATTCAGCAGAAGGGCAGACAGCAAGGAGAACCAGGGATAAAGGACAACCAAGGAAGGGGCTGGGGTAGAACAGCGAAATAGGCTAGGGAGGTCAAACCATGGAAAGCCATGTGTGCAAATGCCAGGAGCCTTAGCAACAAGATGGAAGATCTGGAGGCTGTCATGGTGCAGTCAGACCTGGACATTGTGGCCATTACTGAAACCTGGTGTAACGATAACCACGACTGGGAGATGGCCATTATGGCCACAACATATTCAGAAGAGACAGGGCAGGCAGGAAGGGAGGAGGAGTGGCACTGTATGCGAAAATTGACATAAGGGCTACAGAGATCTAGGAGGAACAAAATGGGGGAGAGATACTGTGGGTTAAGCTGGAAAGGAAAATGGGGCCAGCCATCCGCACAGGTGTGGTCTATAGACCACCAGCCTAGGAGGAAGAAACAGATAGGAAGCTGATGCTAGCCATTCAAAGGATGGCAGGCAAGGGTGAGGTAGTACTGGTTGGAGACTTCAATATTCCAGACGTGGACTGGATCATCCCAGCAGCAGCATCAACTAGGAGCAGATTTATCCTGGACTCCCTTCAGGGTGCCTTCCTCAAGCAACTGGTCATAGAACCAACTCAGCAGAAGGCAATACTGGACCTTGTGCTCACAAACAGGGGCAGTGTGATGGAGTAACAGTGGGGGAGCACCTGGGGAACAGTGACCACCAGTCATTGGGGTTTGAAATCACAGAAAGAGCAGAACCAAACCACACAAAAACACATATCCTGGATTTTAGGGGGGCAAACTTTGGGAAAATGGGGAGATACTTGAAAGAGGCATTAAGGGGAAATGGGGCAGGAATCAGGGGTTGAGGAGCAGTGGGCAGTATTTAAAATGGGGATTACAAGAGCAACAGAATTATGCATTAGGCAGGTTAGCAAGAGTAAAAGGAAGAGGAGACCATTATAGTTTTCCAAAGAGGTAGCAAAGAAAGTGAAAGCCAAAAAGATCGCATTCAGGCAATACAAAAAGACACAAGCAGAAGGGGATAGGGAGAAGTACCAGGAGAAGCAAAGGGAGGCAGGGAGGTCAGTAAGGGAAGCCAAAGCTCAGACAGAAGAACACATTGCAAAATCAGTGGGTAGAGGGATAAAACCTTTACAGGTACATAAGTGAAAAAAGAAAGGCAAAGGAGGGATAGTGAGACTGAAGGGGAGGATGGGGACATGTGGAGGCGACAACAGTAAAGCTGACATACTGAACAGGTATTTCTGCTCAGTCTTTACTGAGGAAGAGGAGGGTAATGGGTCTGAAGGGAGTACAAGGGGTGAGAATGGTGCAGAAATGGACACAAGTCCCTTTACACGAGAAAGGGTCCTGAAGGAACTGGAAGTAATAAGGGTTGATAAAGCAATGGGGCCAGATGGGGTGCACCCCAGGGTCCTTAAAGAACTAAGAGAGGTGGTGGCTGAACCTCTGGCTATCCTGTTTAGCCGATCACTGGAAACAGAGGAGGTACCCAAAGACTGGAGGACAGCAGATGTAGTCCCCTTATACAAAAGTGGGAACAAAGAGGCGGGGAACTACAGACCAGTCAGCCTCACCTCGGTAGTGGGGAAGATCATGGAAGCACTACTGAAGGAGAGATTGGTGGAACATCTGGTTGTCAATGGACTACAGGACCCAAGGCAGCATGGTTTCACCAGGGGGAAGTCATGTCAGACCAACCTCGTTGAATTTTTTGACTGGGTGACTAGGGAGTTGGATCGGGGAGAGCAGTAGACATGGCCTATCTGGACTTCAGCGAGGCCTTTGACACTGTGCCACATTGAAAACTATTACACAAACTGGGGAATATGGGTGTGGGCAGGACAGTAGTGTGGTGGGTAGGTAACTGGCTGGGTGGCAGGACACAGAGGGTGGTGGTAAATGGCTGTCACTCCACAGAGGGAAGAGTGACCAGTGGGGTACCACAGGGATCAGTGCTGGGACCGGTCCTATTCAACATCTTCATCAGTGACATTACTGGGACCTAGAAGGCAGAATTTCACTGTTCGCTGATGACACAAAGCTCTGTAACAGAGTAGACACACCAGAGGCTGTAGACAGAATGAGAAGGGTCCTGCAGAAACTTGAAGAATGCTCAGGGGTTTGGCAGTTGAAATTCAATGCAAAGAAGTGCAAGATAATGCATATGGGGCACAAAAACCCTGGCACAATATATCAGTTGGGGGGTGAGGATACAGCATGCGCCAAGCAGGAAAGGGATCTTGGGGTTATCATCTCTGATGACCTCAAGGTAGGGAAACAGTGTGACACGGCAGCAGGTAAAGCAAACAGGATGCTGGGATGTATAGGCAGGGGCATCACCAGCAGAAAAAGGGATGTCATAATTCCACTATACCAGACACTAGTGAGGCCCCACCTGGAGTACAGTGTACAGTTCTGGAGACCTTACCTACATAAGGACATAGACAGGGTACACAAGGTTCAGAGGAGGCCAACAAAGATGGTGAATAGATTGCATCACAAGTCCTATGAGAACAGGTTGAAGGAACTGAACATGTACTCCCTGGAGGAGAGGAGGGAGAGAGGGGATATGATAGAAATGTACAAGTATCTTACAGGCAGGAACAGGGTGCAGGAATACACTATTTTTAAGCGAAAAAGATGTTCCAGGACTAGAGGGCATGGGATGAAGTCGGAGGGAGGACGATTCAGAGGAAACGTGAGGAAGAATTTCTTCACAGAATGGGTGGTGGACAAGTGGAACACCCTGCCAGAGGAAGTGGTGGGGGCTGAAACAATCAAGGGATTTAAGAATGCATGGGATAGACATAAAGGAATTCTGGAGGTCAGGGGTAAGGAGCAACAGACTTCTAGGAAAACATAAACTGAACTTACAAGCTCAAATGGGCAGACTGGGTGGGCCATAGGCCCTTATCTGCCGACACTGTCTATGTATCTATGTATTGTTTTCCACCAACCTGTTGAACCAGCTGTAGCAATACCATCTGTAACACAGGCAACCCAAGTTCCAGAATGATCTCAAGTCTGGGGGGGGAGAAAACTGAAGCATCTGATGGACTACTTTCCTCCTTCAGGGAAAGGCCAATGAGCTCTGCCACTTGATGCCACATAGCAAAGGCTGGGTGACAGCGTGATTAGATCAGCTAATATAAGTGAGGACTGAGATTAGGCTAGCATGGACACGAACCACGCATGAATGGATGCATGACCAGAACATCACTCTGTGGCTGTGTCCCAAGGGAGGAAAATGGGGTAAAATTAGTAAGGCGTGGCAAAGAAAGCCCTGCCTGTTCTCCATGCCAACTACTGCACTTCCCTTTCCTGGCTCTTGGAGTACTCCCAGACTTCACCTTCACCACGGGTTGCTGGATATAGGGGTGGAGCTGCTGAATAGCTGATTGGCAGGGCCCTGGTTCAGGGAGCACAAGACCTGAGAGCAATGAACAGGTGAGTTGTGGGTGGGCCAAGGAGTCCCAGGAATCCAGCTAAACGAGGCCTCAATGGATGGGAGGAGGCACTGGCAAGCGGCAGAAGGAGGTCCTTGCCGGAGGGTAAAGGAGAAAAAGCAGAATGGAAAAAACATAGAAACAAATTGTATGCAGAAAGGGGCCTTCAGCTCACTTAGTCTGCCCTATTACACTAACCCTGGGTCGCCCCTGAAAAAGGGACCTTCGGCGCCCAGCGGGCCTACCCGGTTAACAAAATTTAATACATTACAATAGTGCTGTATCATGCACTGCTAGCATTAGGTTGTTCCCCCCCCCCCCACTACCAGCAATCCTCTACACCTACCCAAAGCATGTTTAAAACCTGTAATCATTTCTGCCCCCAAACACCTCTGCTGGCAGGCTGCTCCACTTGTCCACCACCTTCTCTGTGATGGAAGTACTTCCTCACATTCCCTCTGAACCTCCCTCTGTCCAGTTTCATCTTGCGCCCCCTTGTCCTTGAGCATCTTTTTCTTTGGAATATAGTATTCTCCTGTACTTTGTTCTTCCCTGAGAGGTACTTAAATGTCTCAAATCAAATTCCCCTCTCTCTCTCGTCTCCTCCAGGGAGTACACATTTAATTCCCTCAGACTGTCTTTGTAGGGCTTGTGATGTAGTCATAAGAAACAGTTTTCCATTATTTCACACTTTTCTGATCATGTTTTGAACAAAGTTATTTTTAATTTTTCTGGCAAGTTTCTGCAAGTAGCACTAGGATCACCACCACCTAGCACTGACTTTCCTGCATAACTTCCAAGCTGTCTTTTCTGAGGTTCAGCCTCCGTCAAGCGACCTAGACCAAAGCAATTAACAGACTGAGTAGGTGTTGTAGCACTCACTTCCATAGTGATTTCTTCAAAGGGCTGCAGGATTGGGATGACAAACTAAAATATCACACTATAAAGGAGTAATGAGGTAAGCACCTGCGTCCCCATGCAACTTTTTTTTCTCCAACAACCTTTGAAACCAGTCGAGGGAAGAAATTCACCTTGTTGCAACATCTTAAATGAACCTGTGTAGGCAAGTTATGTACTTCCTGTGTTCTCTGCAAGCAATAACATGTCTTGATAGACTGGATGAAATACATACTCTTTACCCAAGAAAGTGTGAGTGGGCTCCGCATCTTTCTGGCCTCTCAAGGAAGGCATGCAGAATCAAGCTCAAGCACTAGGCTAAGCAACAGATGTGCACAAAGCTAACCCCCCTAACCCCCCCTCCCAAAATCGGACTGTGCTTTATATCAGCGGCGACCTTCTCCAGGGCGACTCTACTAATCTGGAAACCCCCTTCTTGCCATTTCAGGAGTTCACCCTTGGTGGAGGCATTTAAAAAGGACCTAAAATATTTGTTCTCAGCCACCTTTGGAGACTAGTAATTGTTTACATCTATTCCCTCAGCCTTTCTTTGTTTTGTTTTATACAGTAGAAATACTGTTGTAATGTTACTGTATGTTTTGTTTGTGCACTGTATTCTGCAAAGTGCCCTCAGCCCTTGGACTTGGCCACTGTTATACAAACAAAATTGCCTTATACAGTATGTCGTTAGGACCATTGTGAGCCACAAGGAAACAACAGAAAGCTATTGAGATGCAATCCACTGCTGTATCTCTGGTAAACCTATCGAGGATGGTGAATAATGAGAAACATCACATCTGGCAGGAAGCCAATTTCAACATGTTTTAATCTGTACTTTTTACTGCTACAGGGGGAAAGGATAACGCTGTGACACAAATGGTTCTAGTAGACAGCTACAGTAGTCTAGATGTCTATAGTCAGTTGTATCACCACACCAGCTTCATCTTTTAAAAGGGCATTCCCATCCAGTATAAAAGAAAATATCTCACTCAGTTGCAGTAAAGAAACTTGTAAAAAGTAGTTTTTGGATATGATGTTGTACTCCCACAGCGACAGATGCTTTCATTTTCTAGATGAAAGGCAATCATTCGTGTTCTTATGTATCCAAAGCAGTATCAATACCAAATCTACACGTTCTTTTACAACTAAAAAGCTCTATGGTGTCCAGTACCATCATCGCTGAAACTGGTTTTGTTATGGAAATTGTTTCAGGATGATAGCACATTGGTAGTTGATTGTTATTTTATTAGTTTTCAAAATGGTGAACTACTGTCTGTTTTCTTATACATCTTGCGGAGCAACTCGTTGCAGCAAAAAAAAAGTGTTTTCATACACGCTTGTTGAGTGACAGGACAGTGAGAAGTAGTAATACATTTAAGGTTGAGACAGTGCTACCAATTTTTGATTAAACAGGAAACATAAAAATAGACGCTCTAACCCTACTCATTAGCGGGGCAGCCACCTGAGACATTCTTAGCTGAAAGACTGTCTCGTGCAGAGGAATGGAGTGCTCCAACTGCTGGGAAGTATTCTTTCAACCTGTAATGACTGAAGCAGCTGGCTTCAGAAATTTAGTGGTGAGCCATCCCGGTGGCGCTGAGGGTTGAGGCGCTGGATGTCACACCTCGCTCCACGCCGGTGACCCGGGTTCGGTGACGGATTCGGGTTGCCGGGGGCTGGCCGGGAGGAGAATGATCAAGCGCCCAACGGCTTGCTCTCCTTCTCCGGGGAAGGGTGGGAAGCCAGCTTCACTGCGATACTGTCACCTTCCGGTGGCCACTGCTATCTGGCAGTGCGGGTCGGAGAAGCAATGTGGGGGTTTGACGTCCGTAGGGGGACCTGAGGGGTGGTGTGTCTCTGCACACCTCTGCCTCACTGGCCTCTTAGACGACGCCATCAGATGGGTAGAAAGAGAAAAATCTCTCAGTTGCACTTGGCGACGCAGACCTCCAATCCTGCATAACTCATTGAAGTTAAGGGCGATTCGCTTATGTGCTTGTACGCTCCCCCTGAAGTTGAGGAAGGATACAGGAAGCCTTCTTCGCCCCACCCAGGGGGTTATCTGGGGTATCTGGAGAACTACAGGGACGACGTGCAGCACTCTAGAAGCAGACTCCTGAAGCAGCTGGGGATACTGGAATTGAAGGATCCAAGAGAGTGGAGTGACTGAGGGCAGGTAGGAGGGATGAATAATAAGAACAAAAAAAAATGCTGATGGGTGGGAGTAGAGGGGAGGAGATGAGATGAGTAACTGAATCAGTGCAAGGATTTAGAGATGGAATGGGAAGGTGCGACAGTATTAGTAAGAGTCAAATTGTTGCTGCTGCTCTTTAGTTCTGACTGTAACCATCCCGATTCATGTACTGGTGTGCCTTTTAAAAAAGGTATAGTTCACAATCAGGGCCTTCAGTTCTTTATGGCCCTTCATCCCCTAGTTCTGCGCCAGGGATCCAAATCTTATGTGGCATGTTTGTTTTACTTTTGTGATAGAAACTGCTTACTGCTATGGCAGATTTCTGACGAGCCATTGGTTAAAACTGTATGATGTCATTGATGACATCACACAGTGAGCACAGGGAGGAGTTTCATAGATATATAGACAATGACAGTAGAAAAAGATCCGTCAGCCCATCCAGTCTGCCCACCCTACTTAACTACTCTGCATTGGGCCTAGTGACCATCCCTCCCTCTTTGCATCTGCCCTTCCCCCCACAACTAACCCCATGTGCTTATCCCATCCCTGCTTGAAGCTGTTTACCGATTTGGCCTGTACCACTCCTCTGACAGCTTGTTATGGCAGGAAACTTCAGGAAAATAGAGAGGGAAAACCAGCCCCAAAGTCCGACACCTAGACTTCAGCTTCCCGAGTTCCCTGTCCAACCACAGGGGTCTCAAGCACAAAATAACCCGTACGTGTGGGTAACAGTCTTTCTATTTTTCCTTTTTCTTTCTTCGATTCCCTGAGGTGCTACATCAGCTTGCAATATCAATTCTATTGGGAGCCCTTACAAAATGTTTCCAATGCTTCACATTTCTTCAATCATCATTTTCTTTTCTTTTATTCCCCCTACATTTCACTCTGTGAAAGAGTTTGTTCACGGGGTTCTCATAGTTTCTGTTAATACAAATACATACATTTTTATTTCATTCATCATTCATCTTTTCAATTTGATAATTTTATTCATTAACCTTCTGTTCAACTAATCTCCACATTCGCCTTACTGTAAATCATGATTTTGTTTAGGACTAATGACAATCTGTTTCATGAATGTTAGAAACTGCGATCTACAGTAAGGTGAATATGGAGATTAGCTGAACAAGAGATTAATATAAAATTATCAAACTGAAAAGATGATAATGAATGAAATAACAATGTGTATATTTGTAATAACAGAAACTATGAGACCCTTGGGAATAAGCTCTTTCACAAAGTGAAATGTAGGGGGAATAAAAGAAAATGGTGATTGAGGAAATTTGAAACATTGGAAACTTTTTGTAAGGGCTCCCAACAGCATTGGTATTGCAATCTCAAGCGTAAAGTCTGGGGTCGTATACAGACCGGTGCAACTGCATTAAGGGCAGATGCAATGACCCTATTGTAAGACCACCACTGCATCCTCGTCTAGTTGCACATGCAGCTATCACACTCAAGAGATCCAATACTACCTGGAATCCTTCCGGGGACAATCCCTTCAAGGGAAGACAGTGAACCATCTCCATAGGGGTGGACTACAAGGGGGGGCCCCAAACAAATACTGCACCATGCAGTGGTCCAACCAGTCAAATCCTAAGGTAACTTACCTCAAGCTCCAGCAAAAAGACGAAGTCCAAAGTAGTCCGAAGCAGATGCGCTCCTTCTCAGGGGCAGGTAGGAAGCAAGTTACACTGCACTATAACCACACTGGAGGCGGTGCAAGAAAGAGCCACTCAGGGAGAGAGGATGCTGCCTGACATCAATGCAAGCATCTGCACCATACATCAGGATCTCCTCAACCAGTGGCATCTGTGGAGCATAAAAAAAAAAAAAACAACAACCCCAGGGGTCGCAATATGAAGCTGGCCCCACTTTGCAGGCCTCACACCTCTGAATGTGGCACCCACCTCAGCACCGGATTCCGACCCTGTAGGGGCCTGTCCCACTCTTGTGGCCCTACCATAGGGGGAATTAGGCCACGGGGGGGCGGGTGACGAAGTGGCTGGAAAGGGGCATAAATAGTAACTAATTCAGGATGAATTAAAATCACAAAAATATGAGCAAATGCAAACTATTAAATACATCCATTACTTTGTAAAGCTTAAGCATAAAAAAATTCAGAGCAATTTATCTTGCAAAAAAGCATAGCTATTAACAGCTTGCAATACATAAAAAAAACCTTTTACAGTTCATATTTTGTGATTTCCATAGTGAAGGCCCTCCAGAGAAGATGAGCTCTGTTCAGTAAACAGTCCAGCAAATGCGCAATTCTTGTGTTCACCACCCATGGAGCTCTGCACAATGATGCTGCGGAGTGCACCGAATGGATCCCCTGCTCTACATCAGCAGGGGATCCTGGATATGGCAGGCTATGTTTATTTGATTGAGTGACCAAGGAACTAGAGCAGGATGGAGTGGCGGTTATGACCTACCTAGATTTCAATACGGCGTTCAACACCATTCCACACAGCAGACCAGTAGGCAAGCTGGGTAGCTTAAGAGTGGGTCCAAAGGCGGTAAACTGGATACGAAACTGGTTAGGGGATAGGCCACAGACGGTGTTGGTAAACGGAGTTCACTCTAAGGAAGGGGGGGGATGACCAGCAGTCTGCATCAGGGATTAGTGCTGGGACTGGTCCTCTTTAATGTCCTTATACGTGACTGCAGAGAAGCTGGAAGGGAAGGGCTGCTCTTTGCAGATGACACCAAAATCTGCAACAGGTCTGACACTTGGGGTGGACAGGATGAGCAGAGACTTTAAAAAAATTAGAGAAGTGGTCAGGGGAGCGGCAGCTAGGTTTCAATGCAATAAAGTGCAAATAATGTACCTGGGGCACAGAAAGCCAGAGACAGAGTACAAAATGGATGGAGTGGTATTCACGACCACCAAGCAGGCAAGAGATCTGAGGGAATCATACTGGATGATCTAAAGGTGGCCAGGCAATGCGACAAGGCAGTAGGGAGGACAAGTGGGATGCTGGGGTGCATAGGGAGGGGTGTCACCAGTAGAAAGAGGGACGTGGTGTTGGCTCTGAATGGTCACCGGTAACACCCCACCTAGAGGATTGTATGCAGTTCTGGAAACCACATTTCCGGAAGAACACAGAGTGGAAGCAGTCCAGAGGAGGGTAACTAAAATGGTGCAGCGTCTGCATCAAAAACCCTATGAGGAGAGACTAAAGGACATCAATATGTACACCTTGATACAGAGGGGGGGATATGATTGCGACCCTTAAATACCACACAGGGGTGAATGAGGTACTGAAGGGGAGAATTTTTTTTAGAAGAAAAAGTGCTCACGAACAAGGGGACATGCTATGAAGTTTGAGAGGGGTAGATTCAGGAGAGATGTGAGAAAGTACTTCACAGAAAGAGTGGTACATTCCTGTAACAGCCTTCCAGTGGAGGTGGTGGGGGCGAAAATACTAAATAGTGCTGGGGCAAGGGAATTGTAGTGGAAGGAGGGGAGAGATAGCAGTTATGCAAGAACTTTACCGTAACAAGAGATCTTCGAGAGAGGTTCCTGCAATAGGTCTTCACATATAAGACTGCACCCCCTGGCGTCAGGTTCCAATGGCAAACTTGTAGCTAGTAATCATCAGCAGGGACTGCCCTCGACGTCAGGTGATGTAACATCAGCCCGAATATAAAAGGGACGGTCCCGCGCCCGCCCTCCAGTTCTTTTCCATTGGAGACCTAAAGAAAGGAAAGCAGAAAGGAAGGAGTAGCAACTCCTGGGACCTTGTGCCCTATCTAGACCTATGGGCTAGGCAGGAAGAAAAGGAAATATTTCCAGGAGCTGGAAGAAGGTGGGTGAGTAAACTAGGCCTACTCAGGAACCTCTCTCGAAGATCCACTGTTATGGTAAGTTCTTACATAACTGCTGTATCTTACTTCAATAGGGTTCCTGCAGTAGGTCTTCACATATAGAACTGAATACCAAGCAGTCTAAAGAGAAGAAGCCGGAGACTAGATTCCGGGAGGAGGAAGATGTCCGCCAACTGAGGTTCTGCCTTAAGACAGAAGACCTTGCAAAACAGCAAGGCCGAAACCAGCTTTACGCCTAGAGGCAATGTCCAGACTGCAGTGTTTAGTGAAAGTGTGGACAGAAGACCAAGTGGCCGCTGCACAGATCTTTGCAGTTGACACATTCCTGAAGAAAGTGGTAGGAGTGGCCACACTTCTAGTGGAGTGGCCTTTAACCGCCCCTGGAAGGGTCTTTCCATGTTTCTGTAAGTGTAGTGAATACAGTTAGCCAGCCACCTAAAGATAGTCTGCTTCGAGATGGCCTTGCCCTGGCACTGGGGGGCAAAGGCCACAAAGAGTTTGTTCGATTTACGAACCTCCTTAGTCTGGGAGGTATAGTACCTCAGAATCCGGTGCACATCCAAGGTGTGCAACAGATATGCCCCCTGTTGGAATGCTGAGGATAACAGACCGGCAGTTCAACACTCTGGTTGAAGGGTCTTTCCATGTTTCTGTAAATGTAGTGAATACAGTTAGCCGGCCACCTAGAGATAATCTGCTTCAAGATAGCCTTGCCCTGGCACTGGGGAAGTAAAGGCCACAAGAGGTTGGTTGATTTGAACCTCCTCAGTTGGAAGGTGTAGTACCTCAGGGATCCGGTGCACATCCAAGGTGTGCAACAGGTATTCCCTGTTAGAATGCTGAGGATAACAGACCAGCAGTTCAACACGCTGGTTGAGAGTGTCTCCGAAACCACTATCGGAAGAATAGAAGGATCAGTTCTCAGGACCACCCGGTCCTTGTGAACAATCAAATAAGGCTCTCTGTACACAAAGGCCTGAATCTCTGAAACTCTTCGAGCTGAAGTAACAGCAACTAAAAATAAAGTCCTCCATGACAGGAAGTGCATATCGCAACTTGCTGCTGGTTCAAAAGAGGGTAAAGTGAGTTTCTCCAACATAAAATTAAGATCCCAGGGAGGACAGGGGTTCCGGACTGGAGGTTTAATGTGAAGGATGCCCTTCAAGAAAGTTTTTGAAACCTGTAGCTGTGCTAGGGTTTTGCCCTCCACCGGGAGATGGTAGGCCGACACCGCAGAAAGATGGACCTTAATGGAGGAGTAACTAAAGCCCAACTCAGAAAGATGTATGAGGTACTCCAACACCTGGGAGGCCGAGCAAGAAAAAGAATCCAAGCATTTAGCTGTGGCCCAGATAGAAAATCTCTTGCACTTCATGGCACAGGTAGATCTGGTAGAGGGTTTTCTGGCTTCTACCAGGACCCGAGCAACCTGGGAGGAAACTCCATAGCGGAAAATCGCTATGTCCACGGTACCACGCACGGAGGTGGAGAGACTGAAGACTCGGACGTACCAGGGTGCCCTGCTCTTGAGACAGAAGGTTGTGAGACATCGGCAGAAGGGCCAGTGGTTCTAGAGCCAGTTGTTGCAACAGCGGGAACCAAATCTGCTGAGGCCACAGACACAGAGGGGCGATCAGAATTAAGTGGGCCCCTTCTGCCTGAAGTTTCAACAGAACCTTCTGAATAAGAGGAAAGGGAGAAAATGCATATAGAAACCTCTTGTCCAAGAGAGAGAGACAGTGCGTCTCGCCAAAAAGCACCATGCCCAGAAACGAGCGAGCAAAAGCTGGGTAGTTTTGCGTTGAATGGGGAGGCGAACAGATCTAGGTCTGTCCGGCCCCATCGAAGAAATAGGTCTTCGACTACTTCCTACTTTAATTCCCACTCATGAGTACTGGCTACTGATCGGTTGAGACTGTCCGCCAAAACATTGTGCACGCCTGGGACGTGGACTACTGTCAGAAACAGACCATGCTGAATTGCCCAGTACCATACTCTCATTGCTTCCCTGCAAAGAGAGTACGACCAGGTTCTTCCCTGTCTGTTAAGATACCAGATAGTCACCATGTTGTCTGTCTGGACCAAAAGTGTTCCCAGGAGGAGTAACAACTGGAAGGCCTGGAGAGCACAGGGTACTGCTCTGGTCTCCAGGATGTTGATATGGAGCTGCTGCTCCAGGGGAGACCAAGAACCTTGGGGTTTGTGGTCCCCCAGATAGGCTACCCAACCCATGTCAGAGGCATCCGATATGAGGGTCTGGGTAGGGGCCCAAGAGTGGAAAGGAGCTCCCACTAACAGACTGGAGAGATCCTGCCACCAAAGAAGATCCTTCAGCAGGCTGCTGTAGATCATGACCAGTTGGTTCATGTCGTCCAACCATTGATCCCACTGGACTCGAAGAGACCACTGGGTGACCCTCGTGTGCAGTCTGGCCAAGGGGACAGTAGGAATGGCTACAGCCATAAGCCACAAGAGATGGAGCACAGAGTGTGCTGGGGTCCATCGAGCCTTGGCAACCAAAATGGCCTCGGAAGCTAAGGTCTCGGCTAGATCCAATAGCAAGAAGGCCTGCTCTGAACTGTGTCCAGTACCCCCCCAATAAATTGGAGGCACTGAGAGGGTACTAGCTGGGATTTGGGGAGGTGACCGAGATGCCCAGTTTGACATACAAGTCCACAGTGAAAGAGAAAGATTCCTTCAGACTGTCTGGGGAAGGGGCTGAAAAGAGCCAATCGTCTAGGTACAGGAACACGTATATGCCCTTGCGGCGGAGAAACGCCGCTGCTACTGCCAGGCACTTGGTGAAAACCCGAGGTGCTGAGGACAGGCCAAAAGGAAGTGCCCTGAATTGGAAATGTTCTTTGAAAGGAGAACTGGAGGAGGCGGCTGTGGGCTGGGAGGTTGGGAATATGTAGGTAAGCATCCTGTATATCCAGCCATGTGTTTGACTGGAGCAGGGGTAGGAGTACCTGAAGGGTCAGCATTCGGAACCTCTTTTATTCCATGAAGAGGCTGAGCATGCTGAGATCCAGGATAGGTTGAAGATCCCCCGTCTTCTTTGGTACTAGGAAGAAATGGGAGTAGAATCCCCTTCCTAGTTGGTCTGAAGGGATGGGTTCTATGGCTGCTTTTTGCAGCAAGACCTGGATTTCCTGGTGGTCGATGGGGATCTGACTCGGCTGGTAAGAGGACCTTCCCGGAGGGTGTGGAGGTGGAACCTCCAGGAACTTGACAGAGTGACCTCTTTGTATGAGCTGAAGAACTCATACGTCTGCGGTGACGGACTTCCACCCTTTCAGGTGAAGGCTGAACCTCCCTCCTACCAGTTCCTCCAAGGGGAATGGAGGAAGCAGCAGGAGCGAGTCAGGACACCAAGGGGAGGGGAGCTTTGGTCCCCGAGACTGGTTTGGCAAACTCTGCCTGAGGGGTTTGAGCTCCAGAGCCAGTGGCGCATCTTTTTCCTTGACGCTTATTCTAGGTCTTATTCCATCGTGCCCCGCGACAAAATGGCTGCTTCTTTAGACCCAACCAGTACATCACGCGTATGTCTCAAAGAGATCATCTGCTCTCCTGCAGCCCTGTTATAATATCCTTCGCGTCGCCGCCAAAAGGGACGGAACCCCTGAAGGGTGCATCCAAAAGGGATGACTGGATGTCCTGTGCCAAACCTGCAATATGGAACCATGACAGGCGATGAAGGCAGAACCCCATGGCTGCAGCCTGGGCCACTGAGTCCACAGAATCATACGTGGCTTGGAGTGCTGACGGCAAGAACACTTGTTCATATGAACTTTGTCCAACAACTTGACCCTGAGGTTTTCGTCCGGGATATCCTGAAGGTCCCTCTCTAGCTCAGCAAGGGATGCTTTCTGGAAGGCCACCATATGGGACACATAATTTAGTGATCGGATGGCACAAGAAGTGGATGAGTAGATCTTTCTACCAAACTGGTCCAGCTGCCGTGAGTCCTTGTCTAGTGGGGACGAACTCAGGTGCTTGGTTTGGCCGACCGGTCATGCGCGGCTGTGATGACCATGGAGTCGGCTTTCGGGTGCGAAGTCAAATGGGAAATCCCTTCCAGGCGGAAGTAAGTTCTATCGGCTTTCCTGGAAATAGCCGGGATGGAGGAGGGCTGTTGCCAAATGGTAGTGACCAGGTCCTCATGAGGGCCCATCCAAGGGGGGGATGGGTAGAGGATCTGTAGTCGCTAGATCCAGGTGCTCAGCCAGTCTTTTGTGCTGAGGATCTATCTTCTTACAAGGCCAGCCTCCCGCTGTGTGGATAGTTCTCAACAAATCCTCAAACGAAGGGTCCTCTGGAGGGGATACTGGTGATTCTTTCGGAGGAGCTTAGACCAGTGATCGAGGATCAGAATGGTTGATGTCCGAATCTATATCCAAATCAGAGGGCTTGGAACCACTGGGAAGGGAAGGGTCCTGCCCAATGCCGCCCACAGGAAGTGAACCCCCAGCTCGACTCAGAGGGACCTGGGGGTCCCTGGGTAGAGGAACAGCCCATAATGGTTGGGACTGTCTGATTTCAGTGATGAGCTTGGTCCTGGCGTCCTGCCACCACACCAGAACTGACTCTCAATCAGGCGGCGGTGCTGAAGGAGGAAGTGGAGGAGGCTGGTACCCTGGATACCCCTGGTAAGTCGTGTGGAACCAGTAAGGATACTGATACCCAGGCAGCCCCAGAGGATAGCCTAAAGGTGGGTATCTGGGTGTCAGATATCCCGGTGTCGGATAGCCAGGTGTCAGGTATCCAGGAGTTGGATATCCCGGCATCAGGTATCCCAGCGTCGGCGGCACATTGCCCAGCGTCGGATAGGAAGGATCTGTCAGAGAGCCGCCCAGCGGTGGAATGTAGGGGTCAGGCCCCGGAAAACTGCCTGAGGATTCCGGGAGGATCAGCCGGTGGTGCCAAAGGGCCACTGGGAAGTGGCAGGGGATCAGGTGTGGCACCCGAGGGTCCTGAAGGTGGGGCTCCATGCCCAATAGATCCCGGTCCGGCGACAGACCCCTTAGAGGAGGGAGGTCCACAGTCGGAATGATGCCTGGCAAAGGGGGGAGCTCTGGGAGAGACCTCAACGACAGGTCAGGTGACAATCCTGAGGAAAGAGATGAGTTGGGACCGGGTGGCAAATCCCTTGGGGAGGAAACCAGCAGGGATGAAGGGTCTCCTGCGAGCACACTCGTGCTGTTGTCGGGGTCCTCAAGGGAGCCCAATGGGCAAGTAGGTACAGCTGTGCAGTCGACAGAAGGTCCATCATCCGACTTATCAGTCGTGACCGAGCTGGCTGCGGCAGAAGCACCGCAGACAGGCTGATCGGTCTGAGCTGGGTGCCCCCCCTGCAGGGCCGGAGGGCGACTTAGCGGTAGTCCTACGTGAAGGAGAACTAACAGAGACCTCAAGAGAGGGTACCCCAGTCTGCCCACTCCACTCGGCAGGAGGGGAAGAAGGCGCCCAGCCTGCAGAAGCAGACAGAGGGCCCAGAAGAGTGGTACTTATGGTCTTGGAGATGGAATGCCTTCCTCATGGCAATGGGCTCCTCTCCTGGCGTTTCTCCTTGTCCTTTTTCTTTCTTGGGGCCAGCGACGATGACCTCTCCCTAAGCTCCTGGAGCTCCTTTTCCACAGAAGCTAGCTGAATGGTGAGAAGGTGGGCCTCGAGGGTCCGTTTTCGTCGGGTCCGGGTGGCTTGGTTGAATCCCTGGCAGACAGCACACTCGGCCGAGCTGTGCTTAGGCCCCAGGCAAAGGGGGCAATGGGAGTGGTAGTCCCCGTGCGGGATTTGGGCGCTGCACTTGGTGCACTTCTTTTTTAGGTGAGCCGACATACACTCGTTCAAAAAATGCAGAAAAAGTTATGGGGAAAATGACTAAAACGCGAATATAAAGCAGGCGACTGATCACTGTTCTAACACATCTGCCGAACGAACTGAGGCGACAGCGGGAAAGAACTGGAGGCCAGGTGCGGGACCACCCCTTTTATAGTAGGGCTGATGTCGCGTCACCTGACGTCAGGGGCAGTCCCCGCTGATTATAGCTAGCTATAAGTCTGCCGTTGGAACCCGACACCAGGGGGCGCGGTCCTATATGTGAATACCTACTGCAGGAACCCTCTTAAAGTAAGATCTGTAGATCAGGCACGGTCTGTGATAATAGTGTAGGCAGGGAGAAATGGGCAACCTGGATGGGCCAAGCAGCCCTTAGCTGACGTCAGAGTCTATTTTTTGTGTGTTTCTATGGCAGGGACTGCCACAACTTCTACTGAGATGAGGTTTTACAGAAAACGTGTCTGCCTACTATGGAGTCTATAGAGAAAGAGAGAGAGAGAGAGAGAGAGAGAGAGAGAGAGACTGTCCAAGTACAGAACTTTTAGTCATGCAGTATGTTAAGTGTGAAAAACATTTCAAGATGGCATCTACAAGTTTTCTGTGAGGGCGTTATTAACCAGATGAATGGGCAAGTATAAACTTGGAAGCAAAAGGTGGGAGACCACCCATTTGGAGTAACCAGTTTACCTCTCCAGGTTCAGTTTGGGCACCAGTTCAATTTTCGTTCAGTGCATTTGGCCAGTGCCTGATGGAAACAGTTACCCAGACATGGGCTGGATTCTCTATGAGCCTGTATGTGCTCTTTGGTGGTCATGGTGCCACTAGTAATCCTCATGAAATATGGGAACATGTCCTAGTACTGGCCGTATGTGCCTAGTCAAGAGGAAATGTACCAGTTCTGGCCGTGTGTGCCAATCTCCATTTCAGAATCAGAGAGTTCGCTGTGTAATTCAGAACCAGAGAGTTCGCTGTGCAATTCAGAACCGGAGAGTTTGCTGTGTTGTGTTCAATATGCCTATGCTAAATGGGAATTCGGGAATTTCTGTACCTCAGCTATCTGTATTACCAGTAGGAGTAGCCCTGTGGGGGTCCATCTTTGCTTTGTGATTATTCTCTTTTTATGTGAATAAAAGCCACATCCTAGAATCCCAACCTGGTTTGGACAGTACTGTTATTGCTTCCACTGTGTCTGGATTTACTTGGGTGCTCCTGTCCAGAAGTACAAAACTAGCATATTTGTGAGCAAATGTTTTCTCCTAGGAACCTAGGTTGATGGCCATGGTAAATGGTCCCACCAGGTGTGTGCCAGGTAGTTGCCACACTTGGTTTGTCTGTCTGTGTACGGCAGGCTCAGAAGGAAATGTACTGTAAAATGTTACGTAAACCCCACCCCTCTCTTTAGTACCATGTGGTGAGAGGAACAGCCCTGCTAGTTAAACAAGGGAGGGTCTGGTTACAAAAATGGAGTAGCACCGCTGTGGATGTGTTTAGAATTTGGGAAAAAAAAAAGAGGTTTGCTCAGGTTGTGGCTAGAGTTTTGTCTGTCTGGCAGTTGGTAGCTCAAAATTAGAAGCTTTGCGCATAAGGGATTTGCCCAGAGAAGTGATATCCGTATGTGCCTGCTGTTCATGTGCTGCTGTGATTCTGCCAATGTTTACCAAGGAGCTGTAAAGCCAGATTGTGTGTGCCCCTTGTCCTTTATCAAATAGAACATTTACCAGCTTTAATTTTCAAGCTGTGACAGGAGAAAGTACTGTGAACTGTGGGAAACAAAGAGACTACTGTGCCCTAAAAGTTTCAAATGCTTGCCGTGTGAACTGGGGGGAGTCGCTAGAGAAATAGCCAAGAAAAAATGGTTCAAAATGGTGCTCCCGCCGTGAAGTTACAGTTGAAAGAAAAAAAAGTTGTTTTGCAGTTAAGTTTTGCCTGCTCGACGATCACCATGAAGAAGAACGCGAGAAGAGAGAGGGGCTCATTTGCATGGCATCAAGTGATTGGTGAGACTGCAATCAGTCCTGCCCCCTAGCCAGCTTCAGAGTGCTGCCAAGTGTTCGAGAGGGAGAGAGCAAGTGGTGTGCAAGCTGGTTAGCAGGAGAATCGTCGCGGTGACTGTAAACGTTCAACTTCTGTAAAGACAGACTGTTTTCTGTGCTAAATCGGACTCAACCCGTAATCTGATCGACTGGGGAGAAAGTGTGGTGCTTGTAGAGACAATTGGCAGTATCGCCAGCCAGCTTTGACCCAGAGGCCTTCCAGGATCGGCTTTAGGCCGAAATTTCCATCGAAAAGCCACCTACTGATTCAGTGAGTACCATTCAACAAAACTGAACTCAAACTGTGTTGTGATTTCTCAAAAAGCCAGCTGGATTGTGTAAACAGTGTGACTGTTTTTGCAAAGAAGGACTGTGTAAAGTAATCAAAAACCCAGAAAAAATTCTGAGCAAATAGACTGTGAGTTGTATGAAAGGCTGCAATAAACATGCAATCCCGTTCAAAGAAATATCGTGGCTTTAGTGACTTTAAAGGGACACTGTCAGCTTTGCCTCTTCGTTTTGTGCACAGTTTGTGAAGTGTGCCTCCTGGCAAACACCTAGCACACATGTATTGAATAATGCCCCTGTGTGTATTAAAGTTAATCTTTATTACCGTAAACTGGAATTTTGCACAAAATAATGTTTCACTCGGGTCCATCAAAAGTCAGCCGCATCCCAGAAGCACATCCAGGTCGGGGAAGCGAGTTAGGCGGGAGCGCAGTATCGAAATATAACTTTTGCACAATGCACTTGCAAAAACATGCTATTCTTGTCTCGGCTGTTATAAGCAAAAGCTGCTGGTATCTCAAAGAGGAAAACGAGCACTGCGAGGAGTACGATTTAAACTTTTAGAATGGAGCTAAGATCCCGCGCATGCACGGGATCTTTCTTTATGCCTCTTGAGTGCATGCGCAGGATTTTAGCTCCACTCTAAAAGTTTAAATTGTACTCTTCGCAGTGCTCGTTTTCCTGTTTGAAATACCAGCAACTTTTACTTATAATAGCCGGGACAGGAATAACATGTTTGTGGAGATGCTTTGTGCAAAAGTCACACTTTGGGACCCGCACTCCTGCCTAACTCACGTCCCCAACCTGAATGTGCTCCCGGGATACGGCTGAATTCCGATCGTAGCGAGGTAAACGCTATTTCGGGCAAAATTACAGTTTGTGGTAATAACGATTAACTTTTATGCACATGGGGCATTTTGTAGTATGCATGTGCTAGATGTGTGCCAGAAGGCACACTTTTAACATTGGGCACAAAACGAAGGGGTAAGGCTGACAGTGCCCCTTTAAGCAAGTAAAATTGACTGAAAGCTAATGTTAACGTCCTAGAAAATCATATAGATGTGCTGAGGAAGAAAAGCAGTGCAGTCAGTACAGTTTGAGTAAAATGTATCCGTATGCAGTAAATCAGATGTGCAGTGGCTTGAGTCAGATGCAGATTGCTGATGTGCCAGGAGTGCTGCCGTCACCATTACAGGGTGGGGTAGTAAGTAAACACAGCAGCAGGGAGCCTTTTTGTGAGACTGTTCCAAGTAAAGTGAACTCAGTAATAACAGTGAACTTTTGTGTGTTTGTCTACAGTCATGGCTTCGGGACAGTCCTGCTACCCGGATCATGCCCGGGCTATGACAGCTGAAGAGGTTACCAGGGTTAAAGAAATACAGCAATGTTTCTACGGTGGACGTTTGCCTCCTCATGTTGCGATTCATGGATACCCTGTGAGAGTATGCATAATGTGCCTCAAAGCTGGAAGGAACGTATTCATTATTCCTCACTGTTCCGGGTGCTTAGAGAAGCAAAGTCTGTCCCAAGCACCTAAAATTTGTTGGGCTCCCACTTGGACAAAGATGGAAGACCCTGCAAGTAGCAGCACACAGCACCAGGTTGAACCTGTTGGGGGAGGCCCAGCAGAGTGTGGCACAAAGGAAGAGGATATAGATTTACTGTTAGAGCAGATTCTTTATACATAGCCATAGATACATAGACAGTGTCAGCAGATAAGGGCCTTTGGCCCACCCAGTCTGCCCATTTGAGCTTGTAAGTTCAGTTTGTTTTCCTAGAAGTCTGTTGCCCCTTACCCCTGACCTCCAGAATTCCTTTATGTCTATCCCATGCATTCTTAAATCCCGTGATTGTTTCAGCCCCCACCACTTCCTCTGGCAGGGTGTTCCACTTGTCCACCACCCGTTCTGTGAAGAAATTCTTTCTCATGTTTCCTCTGAATCGTCCTCCCTCCAACTTCATCCCATGCCCTCTTGTCCTGGAACATCTTTTTCGCTTAAAAATAGTGTTTTCCTGCACCCTGTTCCTCCCTGTAAGATACTTGTATGTCTCTATCATATCCCCTCTCTCCCTCCTCTCCTCCAGGGAGTACATGTTCAGTTCCTTCAACCTGTCTTCATAGGACTTGTGATGCAATCCATGCACCATCTTTGTTGCCCTTCTCTGAACCTTCTCTACCCTGTCTATGTCCTTACGTAGGTATGGTCTCCAGAACTGTACACTGTACTCCAGGTGGGGCCTCACTAGTGTCTTGTATAGCGGAATTATGACCTCCCTTTTCCTGCTGGTGATGCCCCTGCCTATACATCCCAGCATCCTATTTGCTTTACCTGCTGCCTTGTCACACTGTTTCCCTACCTTGAGGTCATCAGAGATGACAACCCCAAGATCCCTTTCCTGCTTGGTGCATGCTATATCCTCACCTCCCAACTGACATATTGTGCCAGGGTTTTTGTGCCCCATATGCATTATCTTGCACTTCTTTGCACTGAATTTCAACTGCCAAACCCCTGAGCATTCTTCAAGTTTCTGCAGGTCGCTCTCATTCTGTCTACACCCTCTGGTGTGTCTACTCTGTTACAGAGCTTTGTGTCATCAGCGAACAGTGAAATTCTGCCTTCTAGGTCCCAAGAATGTCACTGATGAAGATGTTGAATAGAACCGTCCCAGCACTGATCCCTGTGGTACCCCACTGGTCACTCTTCCCTCTGTGGAGTGACAGCCATTTACCACCACCCTCTGTGTCCTGCCACCCAGCCAGTTACCTACCCACCACTACTGTCCTGCCCACACCCATATTCCCCAGTTTGTGTAATAGTCTTCTATGTGGCACAGTGTCAAAGGCCTTGCTGAAGTCCAGATAGGCCATGTCCACTGCCCTCCCCTGATCCACCTCCCTAGTCACCCAGTCAAAAAATTCAACGAGGTTGGTCTGACATGACCTCCCACTGGTGAAACCATGCTGCCTTGGGTCCTGTAGTCCATTGACAACCAGATGTTCCACCAATCTCTCCTTCAGTAGTGCTTCCATGATCTTCCCCACTACCGAGGTGAGGCTGACTGGTCTGTAGTTCCCTGCTTCCTCTTTGTTCCCACTTTTGTATAAAGGGACTACATCTGCTGTCCTCCAGTCTTTGGGTACCTCCCCTGTTTCCAGTGATCGGCTAAACAGGATATCCAGAGGTTCAGCCACCACCTCTCTTAGTTCTTTAAGGACCCTGGGGTGCACCCCATCTGGCCCCATTGCTTTATCAACTCTTATTACTTCCAGTTCCTTCAGGACTCTTTCTCTTTGAAATGTCTCCACGCCTGTGTCGCAGATGGACAGCCCGGAGGGAGCATCAGTGAACCCATGGAGAGAGGGTTCTAGTACTAGCCTCGTGGGAGAGGATGAAGTTCGAGAAACCTTAGATTGTGAGGTGTCTGCCTCCGCACCCAGTGAAGAGTGGACTGCTTCGGGAGTGAGGACGACTGCTCACTCCTGGGCATTGATCCTAAGTGAGGAAGAAGTGTATTTCTCTGTTGAGGGTCCCAGCTTGTGGCCTCAAGCTGTTGCCTCAGAGGAACCAGAAGGAGAAGTTAGTGACTCCACAGCCCTGCCCTCAGAAGGGGTCAGGGACAAGTTCTACATAGCTTTGAGTATGCGACACTGGCAGAACCAGGACTGGCCGCCCCAAGACAGGCTGAGCATCGAAGACTGATGAAGTGTAGTAAGGAGGAAAGACTGGTTCGTAGGAAGGCAAAAGAAATCTATGGAATGTCCTTTCCTACCTTTCCTCGGAGAGTCTGGGAGGAGACTGAGAAAAACAGGAGAGTCTGGCTAGTGGAAGAGGCAACCAAAAACCTGCATCCAGGTGCAACTTGATATGTCAGAGACAAAGTTGTCAGAGATAAACTCAAGTTTTGGAAGTTGGGCAGGACACTGTTCATAGACACTGTACGTTATGTGAACCCTACAGGAAATGAGACTTTTCATAATGTGAATTATGAACACCCAGATAGGGTTACAATTCTTGCATCAGATCCAGATTGGTAGTACCCTCAAGTGTACCATCATCCTGTGAATATGCCCGTGCCCACCCACTGGGAAGCAGAGCAGTGGTAGCAAGTGCTGCCATCCAGCTGTTGCCATACCCATGTTGTTCCGCCACTCTGGTGTTCCAAGATGTGTCCAGTTTTGTCAGCCTTGCAGTGTGCCTTTCCAATTTCATCGCCTGGCCTTCCAGATAACATTGGCCTGAGATGACATCAACCCAGCTGTTTCCTGATTCATCGCCAGGGATTTCGGATGGCATCAACCCAGATGTTACTTTCCTGTTCCAAGGTTCCATCTCCTAGATGACATCAACCCAGCAGTTTCCAGTTCATCACTTGTTTACCAAAAGATTTCCACCCATCGGTATCGGAAAGATTCTGCCAGGGAGAGTCTTTGACTGGAGATCCAGGTGATGTCCAATTTTTCGTTCTTCAAGGGACTGGTAAGTCCAGACTTTTCTTACTTTATTGACAATACACATCCTACACCTGGCAGACTACAGACTGTTGAACTGTCCACAAAGACGCTCCCCTTTGGATTTACAGTAACTCAGGAACTGTGCTTCATCGGGCTCCAACCCAGGAGAGACTCTTTCATGGACCCTGCCTTCGAGCACTGTTTGTCACTAGCTGGGACATTTAGGGACTTCCATCCCTCCAAAAGGTGTACTGTACATAATGCTGATATTTTCTACTGTTTTGTACTGTTCTACTTTTTCAAAAAAATATTTTTTGTGATTCTCCAGTGTTCTGATGGTAAGGTTTACGGTTGCGTACTGTGTTTGCAGATTTGGGATGTGTTTTGTCTTTTCTCTTTCAGGTGGATCCTGGTAAAGAAAGAAGAGAAGACAAGAGGAGGATTGGAGGGACTCATCGAAGTGCCTTTGTGCTTTAAAGTGTTTTTTACAATGCCGCCCCACAGCAGCTGCTGGATTGCCAGACTCCCAGCGACCCAGGTTCGGGAACGGACTCAGGTAGCTGGAGGGCCGGCTGGGGGAGGAGGATTGAGTGCCCAATGGCTGCTCTCCTCCTCCAGGGGGGAGGGTGGGGATGCAAGTCCCACTGCAACACCACCACCTGGGTGACCACAGGTGGAGGTGCAGCGAGACTGCACAAAAGCAGGGAAGGAAGGATGTCTGCCGGGAGCCGGAGCGTCAGGCACGTTACGACGTGCTCCGCCCCTTGGCTCCCCCAGCGTGCAATGTCCTGTGGTGGGGGGAAGAAAACAGGAAGATACCCCACCGGACTCCTGGTAGACGGAGCTCCTGGCCACGATCCCCAATGCCCCTACCGACGTCAGTACCAGCATCCCCCGACGTAAAACTAAGTCACGTCGGGGTGTAAGGGCCCCACCCCGTACCCACCTGGGGGGTATAGCCAAGGCTCCATGGGGGGGATGGACTGCACTGGACGTCGGCTAGTAGGAGCGGGGACGAATCAGGCCGATGAAGTCTCCAGAAGGAGCAGGAGTTCGGTGGTGAGAGAGGGGGCATACAAAGTAAATATAAAAAAAAAAAAAAGTGTTTTTTACAGTACCGTGTAGTTGTTGGCATGTGTTAACCTTTTCCTTCCACAGGTGTATTTGTGGGGGGAGTGTGGGAGTGTAATGCTTGTGTATAGTGTTGTGGTTTACGGTGAGCAGAGAGTTGAGTGAACGGGTGGCATGTGCTATGAAATGTGGATTTCACTGGCAGGATAGAACCAGAGGTCCCTACCATACGTCAGCACCGCCCGGGCCACCATATGTCATAAGCCCATTAGATTTACTACTGCAGCCCATTGACTGGCCGGGATGGAGGGTGAGGAAGACCTGAGCACACCAGTGGCGGTGAGACAGAGGGAGCAGAGAATCGTGGTAACGATCTTCACACTCTGTCATGCTGGGACTGATGTCGGTGTGGGTTGCTGATTGTTCCCTGATCATGATTAATGGTACAATGTGCTCATACTACAATCAATCCCATCACAGCCAACTTTAAAGCTGGGATCAAGACAACTCTCGCCTTTTGCAGGGTTGCTATATGTCTGTGCCGCTTACATCATGGTCGGGGGATGATGTCACCAAGAAACTGGGCGACAGGTTTTTTTAGACACGCACTTCTAAAAACTGGAACTGCAGAAGGAGACAAGAGGGTAAAAATCTCTCAACTGATATTAATTTGCTCCTTCCTGAACAGATGCAGATTGAAAAGGGTGTTGGATTCCACTGAGACACCCTATTTCCATGACTGTGGGCAAGCTGCAGGACATGAGTGCCTCGTGAGAGATGTGAAGAGAAGCTGCTGTACGCGTTACATTTCCTGTTTTGTTTTACAACACTTTTTGGGTTCTATGTGTTCTTTGCAACACATATCTAGGTATTCATTTTAAAAAAGAAAAATTAACTTCACTGTCGGCTTTTGATAACGTGACTGTCACTGCTGATGATTTATGAGGCAGTGTGGCGATTAGTCCATTATCAAAATACAAATCAGGAGATGCACACACAAAAAAAAGATGGATCAATTCAGAACATGTTATATGCTGTTCACTGTTACATTTACTTAATATTCCGATTCATACTAGCTACCAGTCTATCCATCAGTATAATGGCGGCTCTGAATTCCAGTAATAGAATTTTTACAAAAATCTGGTGCCAGGCAAATTAATACTCCTGTGATTAGGCTGCATAAAGGGATTAACATAAGGCTGATGGAATGCTGACAACTAATCAGATTTTAGCATTCCTGAGACCCTTATCATAATCTTTATTACTGGCTCATGGCATAGTCATATTAGAATAAAATATATTGTTTACTTTATACAATTTGTTTATACATTTCTGAGGTTAAGAACTAAGAAAAATTGTTTCTGCAGGAAGTCTTAAGAGGGAATGGGAGTGAAGGCAAAGTAAAATGAAGTACATCCAAAAACAAAAACTGTTACACAATAGAGGGGTTTACAAATTTTTAGATGAGTACAGTGAGAGGAGAGGGGGGCAGCTAAAGTACAGAAGGGCAGCCAGGGAGGGAGGGGAGCCTGCATCATGGAACAAAGCCAGATGAGTGGTCCAATTGGTAGATGGCCCACTTGTGCCAACACTCTTCAAATAGGGACTCATTATTCAAGGTGCATGTTCATTTTTTCTAACCCACAAATATGCCAAATTGTATTCCACCAATGAAGCAAGGTTGGGAGTTTTCTGGTCTGCCATAAGCTTGTGATTTTTTTTTGCTCATAACACATAGATAGTAATTTTAGGGTTTGTCCCCAAAGGGAACTACTCTGGGAGGCATGACAACCAGAACTAAGGATGGAGCCAGATCTCCAGAATGACTAAAAATGGCCTCCGATTCTTCTATTACCACATGCCAAAAGTCTGGAGGACAGGACAGTTCTGGTTGATTCACCAGGTGCTCTCCACATTCTCTCCCAACACCCTCCACTCTCATAGCCTGCGAATTTAGCCACAATTTCCATGGGGCAAAAAAATCTGGAACAATATTTCTGAGACAATTCTCACCAGCAGGTAGCTGCTATGAGCAATATGCTGATGAGGTAAATTTCAACCATTCTGCTAAGGCGTGACCCATTCCTAACTCCGCATTCCATCGCCGCCAGAGGATGGACTCTGTGGTATCTGGAAAGATTTTCAATATGGCTCTATAGAGCTCCCAAATAAGATGCAACCACCTGTCCTCTTTGATGTGACTCATTAATAAATGAAGAAGCTGTGGGAGTTTCTCCATCAGGCAGGCAACTGCCAGCATAAAGTTAATAGGTAGAAACACAACCACAGATAATGGCAATGGTCCGTTGCCGGGAGGTGAAAGGTGGTTTGTGAAAATGTAAAAAGGAGCACTCCCCTTGAGTCCAATGACTGGAAAACATACTGAAGCCACAGATGGCTCCACTTCTGCATGGCCGTATGAAGTGTATTGGGGGGAAATCGGTGTCATAAGATGACCAAAGATGTTTTAAGAAGGCAGCTGAAAACAACAGGTTACTCTCCAGTAACCACAGGTCTAAGAGTGGTATATGGTTCACATCCACACACTGAAACAATGAAACTTAGAAACACAGAATGTGACAGCAAATAAGGACCACCTATACCACCTAGTCTGCCCATTTCCCTACCTACCTAAAACAGCAGATCCTAACTGATCTACAGCTAACCTTCTCTTTCCTAACATTAGGGATTCTTCTGTCTACCCCATGCATTCTTGAATTTACCCATCTGTTTTGCCTCCACAACCTCTGCAGGGAGGCTGTTCCATGTATCTACCACCCTTTCTGTGAAAAAGTACTTCCTTACATTTCCCCTAAGTCTCCCCCCTAGCCTCATCTTGTGACCTCGTTCTTGCCCATCTCTTCTTTTGAAAGATGTTGCCCTCTTGTTTATCCCCTTGAGGTATTTGAATGTCTCTATCAGATACCCCATCTCCTTCCTTTCCTCCAGGGTATACATATTAAGGGTTTTCAGTCTTTCCTCATACGGTTTATGGTGCATTTACATCACCATTTTTGTTGCCCTTCTCTGGACCGCCTCCATCTGGCCTATGTCCTTCCTGGAGATGTGGCCTCCAGAACTGAACATGGTATTCCAGATGTGGCCTCACCAATTGTTTTTACAGTAGCATCACCACCTTCTGTTTTCTACTGGTGATGCCTCTCCCAATGCACCCCAGCATCCCTCCGGCCCTCCCCACTGCCTTTTCCACACCGTTTGGCTACTTTTAGGTCGTCCATTATGATTACCCCAGATCCCTTTCCAGTTCTGTTATTGTTAGTTTCTGTCCCCAACTGTGTATTCATCTCCAGGATTCCTGTGCCCCAAGTGATTGACTTTGCACTTCTTCGCATTGAATTTAAGCTGCCACACTCTTGACCACTCTTCTAACTTGCCTAGGTCTCTTCTCATTCTTTCTGCCCCATCTGGAGTGTCCACCCTATTGTAGATCTTAATGTTGGCAGTTCTTCCTTAAGAGCTGATTCACCAGAACATCCTTAAACAAAGCTTCTCCCACAACCCAGGTGGTATATCCCTTGGCTCCATCCCACGATGTCAGATCTTGCATGCTGGAAGCAGAGATCTGAGTGCCGCTAGCCAGGTGAGGTCGAGTGGGCGGTGTGGAAGTGAACCATATACCACTTCTAGAAAGAACAGCAACATAAGCACTTACTGTAACAGTAGATCTTCAAGAGGATCTCAGTCATCAGGTCTCTCAGATGGAACTTCACCGTCAGTGAAGCAGGATCCACACAGAAGATTTTCAGCAGTACGACTGGGGCTGCCCACGCCAACATCAACTGTCAACGTCAGCAACGCTATAAAGGTGTGAGCGGCGCCACTTCCTCCCCAGAGACAAAGGGAGCACAAGCCTTGGGGGACCAACGGGAGAGAGAAAGAGGTGCCCAGGCCAAGCAGAAGTACTAATACCGACCAAAAATAATGCTCTCCAAGAAAGGAAGTGTAGCTTGCAAATTGCGGCTGGCTCAAAATTTCTACAAAACAAAATTCAGATCCCAAGCTGGGACAGGAGAACAGATTGGAGGTTTCAGATGCAGGATGCCCCTCAAGAAGGTACGGGAGACATCCAGCTGAGCCATGGTGCGGTCACCCACAGGCTTATGGAAGGCCGAGATAGCCAAAAAGTGCACCTTGAGGGAGGAGCACTGGAGACCTGAGTCCGACGGAGATGTCAGGTGGTCCAGAATCTGGCTTGCCAGACAAGTGATAGGGTCCAAATCTATGTTTGGCAGTCCAGATGGCAAACCTCTTCTACTTCATGGCATAAGTGGCTCGAGTGGAGGGTTTCCGAGCAGCCACTAGGACTTCTGCCACTATATGGGAAACCCCAAACCTGGCAATGGCTGCACCCTCAGAAGCCAAGCACGCAGATGCAGGGACTTGAGTTTGGGATGTAACAGGGTCCCCTGAGCCTGCGTCAGCAGATTCCTGTAGAGAGGGAGGGGGAATGGAGGTTCCTCCGCTAGCTGCTGTAGCAATGGGAACCATATCTGATGAGGCCAGAATGGAATTACCAGGATCATGCTGGCCCCCTCCATCTGCAATCTGATTAGCACCCTCTGAATCAGAGAAAATGGAGGAAAGGTGTAAAGGAACCTCCCGCTCTAGGAGAGGGACAATGCGTCTCTCCAGAAAACTCCAGGCCCTGGATCAAGAGAGCAGAAACTGGGCAGTTTTGCGATGAGTGGGGACGCACAAAGGTTCAACTCTGGATGACCCATCTGTCAAGCAGATCTTCTGTGATGGATGAGAGAAGCTTCCACTCATGCATGCTTGACTGCTTCTGGCTGAGGCTGTCCGGCAGAGTGTTTAGCACTCCCAGCACATGAACCACTGAGAGAGTTAGAGCGTGGTCTAATGCCCAGTACCACACTCTCATGAATATACCCCCCCCCGCTTGTTGATGTAACACACGACACCGAGGTTGCTGGACGGAATCAACAGCTTGACCCAGGAAAAGATGGCTCTGAATAGCCCACAACTCTAGGACATTGATATGCAGGAAGGTTTCGATCTGGGACCAAGAGCCCCGAGTTTGAAAGGGACCCAGATGAGCCCTCCAGCCCAAACTGGAGGCATCCGTAGTAAGGATCTGTTGGAGGGGAAGAGATCTGAAAGGGGACCCCTCGCAGCAGGTTCAGGGGGACCGCCCACCACTGGGGCAACATGCAGACTGGGGAGGAGACCAGCACTAAGTGATCTAATACTTCCGTGCGTTGGTCTCATTCTTTCGGAGAGACAACTGGAGGATGTGCATGTGGAGCCTAGCCAGTGGAACAGTGGGGATGGCTGCAGCCATCAATCCCAACTGCCTCAAGTACACTTTTGCAGGGATATAAAAGCTCTGGGCAAACTCCTGAGCCTGGGCAATAATGCGCTCCACCCTGCTCTGAGGCAGGAAGGCCTTTCCCTGCATCAAGTTCAGAACTGCACCCATATATTGTAGCCTTTGGGATGGGACTAGGACTGACCTGGGCGAGTTGACTGTAATGCCCAGAGAGAGAAACAGCTGAAGAGTTCTCTCCAGAGTCTGAAGGATCTGTTCCCTGGACAAGGCCTTTAGGCACTAATCATCCAGATCGGGAACACATACAGTCCCTCCCTTTTGAGAGCAGCAGTTACCACTGTCAAGCATTTGGTAAAGACCCGCAGCACAGAGGACAAGCCAAAGGGCAATACTTTGAATTAGTAATGTTCACCCTGGAAAAGAAACCAGAGGAATTTCCTGTGAGGTGGAAGCACTGAGAAGTACAGGTACATATCCTGCACGTCCAGAGAACACAGCCAGTTACCCTGCTTGAGAAGGGGCAGTAAGCCTGGCAGAGTTACCATTCAAAACTTTTTGTACTGGACATACATCCTTGAGGACTAAGATGGGCCTCATGTCTCCAGTTCTTTTGGGGACCAGGAAGAACCTGGAGTAAAATCTCATCTTTCTTTGGCATCTGCGCTCTGGCTCAGTGGCCTTTTCGTGCAGCAGGAACAGGACCTCCTCCAGGAGAACAGACAGGTGAGCCGGGGGTAAGGTGGAGGGCACTGAAGGAGTCTCTCAGGCTGGCTCAATGAGCTCCAGAGTGTGACCCCTTTCTATGATCTGATGAATCCAGGCATCTGACTTGATGGTTCTCTATTAATTGAGATGGAGGGAGAAGCAAACTCCAACCACCACCTCTTGGTTGGGGACCGGAAAAGGGGGTCTGGCAAGGAGTCAAGTGGAGGCGGATCCAACCGCTGGGGCTGGTCCATCACCCCTGGGGCACTTAGCCACAACTCCGGCAGAAGAAGGGGCAGGCAAGGGGCAGAGGCTCTGCATTTGCCTTGGGGCCAAAAGGCTGCCCAGGATTTGTGGGATACCTTGCGAAAAGGAGGGCGCTGTTTACTCTTTAGTTGTGTATGACAGAGCAAATGGACAGACTTGATAGCCCTGTCAGATGCCTGCAGCTCATTTATGATATCTTGCACATCTGGACTGAACAACCTGAAGCCATTAAAAGGAGGATTCGGCGGGGGGCGCTGTGTAACAGCAACATGGTGACTGCTTTTTGAAACAGCTCTGCATATTCCTTAACTTACAAGTTCAGAATCTATGCCTTAAAGATCATCAGTGAAACTGAGATTGCACCAAGGGGTATCTAAAGTAATCCATTACAGCATGAGCCAAAAATGATCCCAAATGTGCATCTCATGGCTTGGATATTTATCTTTCTGCACCAAGCTCCTTGTCGGGAACACGGGCGATGGCTGGTGGTAGTCTACTGCAACCAAAGTTACCCTCTGCTCAAATCCTGGAAATGCTGACAAAACTGCAGGTGACAGGAGATGAAACCAATGAGTGACTGGTGGCTGTAGAGGCAAAGCTAACAGAAAATGAATGAAAAATAATGGAAAATACTACCTCTATACGATAGCTCAAGGAGGTAAATGATCAGCAAGCTGATTACAATGCTGCATGTACTCAGGACTTTAACTACCTGAAGGCCAAAGCCTAAACCTTTGAGAACATTCAGCATCAGACAAATATTAGAATTGTTGGGTTTCCTCCTCGCTGTGCAGTGAAAAATGATTTGTCTCAATCCGTACATAGACTGATCTTTGCTGATCTGCAGTTACTACCCCTCAGATTCAGAAATTAAGCTGATAAAGGTCTTTGCCATCCTTCAGAGGCCGAGGCAGCATGGCGATTCTACTGGGTGCCCTCTGACCACGATAGCTACTGTATCCTCCCACGAGGCTCAGATTTCTCTGCTACAGGCAGCGAGGGCCAAAGGAGAAATTCTGTGGGAAGGAAGTCGGAGGGAGTTTTTTTCCAAACCTAGAAGCCCAAATGCAGGCAAAAAAGAAAGAACTGCAGTGCACAAAGAAAGTATTCTTGCAGCATGGAGTGGCGGCCCAACTTAACTACCCCACACGACAAGTTTGTTACAAGGCTAAAACCTACGTCTTTGTGGATCCTGAGGCGGCCACTGCTTTTGCAGCGAAAATTACCAGAAAGCTGCATCCTGAGCCCCGAATCAGATGACAATAAGGGATGATACATAGCAGGTTTGATTTTGCTCTTGAACTTATCAGAATGTCTTCCATAAAAAAAGATAAATGTTGGGATAGTTTTAAGTTGGACTCTGAGACAGCTGTGCTTTGCTCTGATAAGCAATCGCTCGGCTACTTAACATGCCCTTACAATCCAAGGCTGAGTTTACATTTCGGGATCACTGTTTCTCTATGTGTGCAATTTCTATTAATATTACATTGTTTGTACCCAGTATGCTGCTCCAAGTTAACTTTTTGAACGTATATCACTGTTAAAGCTGTGATTGTGGTATTTGTAAAGATTTTTTTTTTCTAACTCCTCTTAGTTTGTGAACGTTCATTATTTCCTCATGTCGGCTCCTGACTACCCGCAGGGTGGGCTGCCAAGCCATGCCGGATAATGCAGGTAAGCCTATCAACTTAATTGAGACCTGGACATTGTTATCTAGTTCTGCTCATAATTAATAGCATACTGTTTTTCCCCCCAAACCCCAAATTCTACTTGGGACTTGAGACTCTGTATGTTATCACTTTGCAAGATACACTTGAGGTGAGAGTGTCACTGATCTACAGAACAATCATTGGCCTTAACTCCTATGTCTTAAACTAGGTAGTTCTTTGCTCTGAATGAGTATTTGACCTGTGGATATATATAGTTCTGTTTATTGACAATATTCTGTACATACAGTGTAGAAGGTTCTGCTCCTTATTCTACTTATGTGATATAATAGGGTATCTACTATATGAACATAAACTCTTTAAAGTTATAAAAAAAGAAGCATTCAGCACCTTTTGCTGAACATCAGCAGGAAAACCCTGAGACCCTCAGCCAGGAGTACCTACAGTACAAATACAAATGCCCGGTGGCAGCAGCCTTGGCACCAGTATCGAAAACATCAAAGAAGGCCTGCGAGAGGTGCTTGCTAATATCCTCAGCATTATCAGGCACTTGAAAACATCTTGCTTTTTGGTACCATCAGGAAGGGCCTGGGCCACGGCCCTGCCCTTCTTCCAAAGGGTATTCTGGTACTTAACCACATGAGAAAGGTAGTTCGCAATCCTCAGCCCAAGGGTGGAAGAGGCATAAACCCTCTTGCCCCAGAGATCAACCCTATGGGATTCTCTGTCGGGGGAGTGAGTTGAGGTGCTTGGGCACTGTCATGGGCTGCTTTTAAAACCACAGAATCTGCCTCCGGTTGGGCAGCACAGTGTGGAAGACACTGAGGGGCATGATATAATTTATTAGCCCTGCAGGGCATGGCTGGCACAATGTCAGATCTGTGCCAGGCTGCAGCTGTGGCATTTCTTAGTGCAGGAAGGATAGGAGGAATGACTTTAGGATGAAACTCTGGTATTTCTAAGAAATCCACCAGATCTCTTCTGGTGGTATCCTCCTCCTTAGTAGAGAAGCTCATGGCTGAAGACGGCTGCTTCATACCACTGAAGAAGGTAGGGGTCATCTGGTGGAGACCTAGGAGTATGCTTGACAAGAGTCCTCGCTCACTGAGGAAGCTGTGGATCTGTCAGAGGAGAGAGGCTCTTTCTCAGGTAGGATGAGATCAGGATGGTACTCCTCCTCGACGTTGGCCTGTTCCAATTCCAGGTCTGATGACTGAGGTATCAACAACGGCCTGTGGGGAGCAGCCCATGGAGGCCAAAGTGGCATCGACAACGACGCTACTGTCGATGGCGCAGATGATACAGGCCTATACGCGCCTAACAGGTGGTCCAAAATAGTCGTGAATTTGGTCATAATGTCGTTGAGGTCGACAACAGTGGAGTGCTGTGTCAACGAAGGAGAGATCAATGGCACAGGAAGTGACGACTCGTCAGATGGGCCCTGAGAGCCCGAAGAGCCCACAGCCCGAGGACCTGGGGAGCATCAGGTCTCGACAGAAGGGCCGTCGACGACACTTCCATCATCGACAAAGAGGGGGGGCGGCAATCTAGAGGTCAACAGCCATCCACCTTGCACAGCAGGTGGATGTGCTGTCGGTAGGGGTTTGATAGGAATAGAGATCTGGACAACAGGCTTAGGCATCAGTGCAGCTGCAGACAACAGAGTATCCCGGATGATGAGGATGAGGCCATTGGGGAGTGGGAACGCCACCGTGGGGAACAGTCTGGATCTTGGCCCTTTTTGTGACTGTCCCCCCCAAGAACTTGTCTCAGGCCTTAGTGGCCTGGGAGCGTGACTGGGAGGGTTGGACCCTGAAGGATCCCTGCACAGAACTGGCTACTTGTTGGTCAATAAGGAATATTTTTTAAAGCATTTTGCGTCGCCTGAGGGTGGTTTGGTTAAATTTCTGGCAGAGCTCGCAGTCCAAGGCATCGTGGCTAGGCCCAAGGCAGCAGACACAGAGTGAGTGTTCATCTGAAAAGGCAATCTTCTTTCTGTAGCAGCAGCGATGGAAGAGAGAAGTCAAAGGATTAACTCTCAACATAAAGGAGGTAAAGGAATCTATCTAAAAAAAGAGGTTCTAAAAATGTAAGTATAGAAAAGCCGCAGGCAAAAATGGCATGGAACTGCATCAGAGCTTCCATGGAGACCCATGCAATCAAGTCAATGGCGGTAAAGAACTGAGGAAGGGACAGAACTGCTCATGCCTTTATAGGGTTGGTGACGTCGACAGACGACATCGATGTGGGCAGCCCCAATTATACTGCTGAACATCTTCCATGTGGATCCTGCTTCACCGATGGTGAAATTCCAACTGTGGGACCTGATGACAGAGATACCTCTGAAGATGATCTAAGGTTACGGATAAGTAACCTATTTTTTAGAGGCATGGATATGGTTCACGTATCCATATATTGCCAGACTTCCAGCAGTTCTCCGGGAGAAGAGGGCAAGATGCACACCCTTATTTGGCAAATAGTGACTGGAGAACCCAGGTCCCAAAATGCGATATTCCGATGAGACTCAAGGTCAATGGTGTATTCAGAAATGAAGATATGTGCCGACTTCTAGGTGGCACCACGCAAATTTCCTGGACAGGGATATCCCTGATAGCAGCCCCCCGCGGCAGCAATCTCTGATGGAATGAGCTCTGAGTTCCACAGGAGGCTCCCTGCCAGCCAATATGTAGCAGAGCTCAATTCAGGATGCAATCCACCTGGCAGCTGTCCTCTTAAAGAGCTGCTGATGCCTCAAGAAAAATTTTGAAAAAAAAATGTAATATTTAGGTGGACTTCTCCTTGCATTCAGTATACATTCTATAGATTTCTCCTCCCCATAATTTCTTACTGAGTAAATTTGCATGAATACATGATATTTATCCCTTAGAGTTCATCTGCCTCTGCAACTTACTTTGTACTTGAAATCATAATACTCTGTTGTGATATCACAATCTGCCACCATGGGAGTGTGATGTCACAAGTAGTGCATTATGACCTCAGGAAGGAAGACAGCAACAGGAGTGGATCAACTGTTCAGGAGCAAAGATCTTATTTTCATGCAGATTACCTCAATAATAAGTAATGGTGAGGGGAAATACAGAACTAATGTTAAATATAAGCTGAACTGGGTCTAAATATTATGTTTTGTTAAAGTTGCCCCAAAGGCATCAGCTGCTTTTTAACTACCAGTCTGACAGGTGCGGCTTTGGCATATGTTACAAAGAGCTGGCAAGTCTCACCCAGTACTCCAGTTATGCACTCCACATAACAAGAGAGCACCCACAACAGGTTCAAAATACGGAGCCTGCATTTGGCCTCTGAAGATGGATTTGTGAAGAAGACAGGACGATTCATCTACTGGTTAAGTTGGAACTTTGAGACAACCTTCGGGAGGAACTTTGGGTGGAGGCAAAGGACAACTCTGTCCCTATGGAAGACCAGGAAGGAGGCTCCATTGAGAGCACCTGGAGCTTGCTAAACCTTCTGGCTGATATAATAGCCACCAGGGAAGGCCAACTTCCATGACAGGTGTGACATTTCACACCTGTGAATAGGCTCAACAGGTTTGCTCATGAGCACTGCCAGAGCCAGCAATAAGTCCCAAGGAGGTGGTCGTTCACGCACTGGCAGGGAAAAATGGTCAAGGCCTTTAAAAAAGTTCCCAACCACCTTCTCCTGCTTATTCTAAGATGTATATCACAGGGCAGGTGAGGGGATCACGCTCCCTGCCCTGATGCCAATGGAAAACCTTTTCTATTTAAAGCTTAGCACTGGCGAGTTGGTTCTTTTTTGAGAGACCTCCAAAACATGGAGCACACTGTCCGAAAGAACCAGAGCCTGGAACTCTAGTCGCTCAGGAACCAGGCTGTGAGGTGCAGGGATTGAAGGCCTGGGTGCAGGACCTTCCCTTGTTGTCGGGTAAGCAGATCCGGGTGAAGAGGCAACTACCACGGGAGCCTGCAGCTGAGGCTGAGGAGATTTGGGTAAAAGAACTGGTGAGGCCAGTCCGGAGCTCTCAGGATCATCAATGCCTTGTCCCTTCAAACCTCGACCACCACCTTGTGGATCAAGGGAAAGGGAGGAAAGGCATACAGGAGGCCCAGAGCCTCGTGAAGGAATCCCTCATCAGTGTCTTGGATTGTGAGGGGCTGGCATAGAACAGCGTCAGTATGGTGTTCTCCCAGGAGGCAAAACAGGTCCACCAGAGGTGTGCCCCACAAGAGAACAGTTGACTCATCATCTCCACATGCAGGGACCATTCATGCGCTGTCTCACCCACGCAGCAGAAAGTGTCTGCCAGCTGTCTGTTCTGGCAACATGTAGTGCCAAGAGATCTGCACCCAGGCTACGAATGAGGATCCATTCGTGGAGGGCCTCCTCACACAAGGGAAGGGAAGGGAATGCATGCAACCTTGCCTATTTAGGTAAAACATGGTCATGGTGTTGTCTGTCTGGACCTGCACAACCTGACCACTGACTAGAGAAGCAAACTCTGTCAGATCTAGCTGCAGTGCATGGAGCTCCAGCAGGCTGATATGGTGATGGGACTCCCTGAGAGACCAAAACCTGTGGGTCCGGTGGTCTCCCAGATGCACTCCCCATGCCACTAGAGACATGTTAATTGCATGAGTGATGGTTGGTTCTGGGTGGACAAGTGGGACTCCTTCCTCCAGATGTTTGGGGATCTGCCACCACTGGATGGCATCCCACATCGGCTAGTTACTGTGACTGGCTGGCCCAAATGGCCTAGGCATTGGGACCACTGATGGTCCAACGCTCAGTGGAGGTGCTGTATCCACCAGCGGGTGCACCAAACCATGCAGGACGTCATGTACCCCACAGCAGAGCGCGAGCTCCCAACCTGAAATGATTGGGCAAAGGAGGTAAGATCCAGTGCCTGGCCCGAGGGGAGGTGGGTCTTGGCCTGGAGAAAGTCTGCCTATGTCCTGATTAACTGAATCACCTGTAAAGGGATCAGTGGAGACTTGGCTGGGTTGACCAAGATGCCCAAGTCTCTGCAGGTCTGGAGGGCTAGATCCCTGGACTGCCTCTTAAAAATAAACAAAGGCTTGAGACCAGACTATCAGACAGTCATCCAGGTATGGATACACCATGATGCCTTGGCACCACAGGTAGGCTGCCACCACTGCCACGCACTTGATGAAGATCCTGGGTGCCGAGGAGAGGCCAAAGGACATAAGCTGGAATAGACAGAGCACCCCTTCTGTGTGGAACCGAAAGTACCAGCAGTGGGACGGATGGACTGGTATGCAGAACATGTCCTGGAGGTCCATGGAGCAGAACCACATGCCCTGCTCTAGAGAAGATATGATCTAGTTCAGTGTGACCATCCTGAACTTGAGCTTCCTGAGAAACTGATACAGATTTTGAAGATCCAGTGTGGACTGGCAGCCACCTTTCATTTCAGGACCAGGAAGTACCTGGACACATACCCCTGACTTGCCAGGGTGTCCGGGACACAGGCTATGTAGCTCTTTTTGTGAGTAGCTGAGCGTCATCCTCCTGGAGGGTGGACGACATGTCCTGCAACACTGAGGACTCAGTCGAAGTGTGGAATTAGTAAGGCAAGAGAACCTCGAAGTTGAGAGGCAACCCTCTGCCAACCACCTTGAGAACCCATTTATCTGTGACAATGACGAACCAGTAAGGCCTAAAGTGGTGAAACCGCCCCCCCCCCCCGAAACAAGGAACTGGGTCAGGGACTGGACAGGTGGGAGGTGGAAACTCCCCAATCCATCACAGGGCAGGTTTGGAGGGGACACTGACCACTGCAGCTGGAGGGGCACCACTTCCCCTATCCCTGCCTTTTTTGGGCCACTGGCCAGAAAAATTGGTCTTAGGACACCAGGCTTGAAACTGCCCCTGCAGAGGCTGCTGCTGACAAGATTGCTGTAGGTAAAAAGGCCAAAACTGAAAGGTCTTTTTCTTTTGTTTCTGACCTTTCAAGTCCATTTGACACAAATTCACAGAATCTAGGCTGGCACTACACTTCTCGATCCTACTCTGATTTTTCTTTCTGTTTTTTTGTTGTTTTTTTTTTTTTTTTTTAAAGTCTTTTGGTAACTGGGTAAGGCCCACTAGGCACAAGTGCCTGTTTTCAGGGGCAACCTCGGAGCACTAGTGGGGTTAAGTGATTTGCTCAGAGTTACACATTATGCAAGTGGAGGTTGTAGGAATCAAACCCAAGTCTGTCCACTGGATGTACCAAGCTCATTCACAGCTTGTTATTCTAACCATGCCCATCCACCCCTGGGCCAAATAGGTCAGTGCCCAAGAAAGGGACATCGGCCAACTTATGTTGATTATCCGCCATGAAGGGGCAGCTTCTCAGTCAGGCAATGCAAATTATCGCAATGGCCGCTGCTATGGCAAGGGTGCAGGAATCGGCAATGTACAAAGCCGTCAGGAGCTGGTGTTTAGTCAGCACTTCATCTTGATTTTTGATGCCCTTTAGTAGGAGCTGCTTAACAGCAGGCAAGTAAGGGAAGACTTTATCAAGCACTCCCAGCAGGCAGTAACCAAAGTGAACCATCATCAGGTTGTAACTCACCTGATGGAGACCAAGACAGTATAGACTTTCTGAATTGCACTGTCAAGCTTTTTTGGCTCCTTGTTGGGGGACTTATCCATGTCGCACAGGCAAATGGTGCAGAGCTAACAGGTGTACGTATACAGCTTCAGGTTATTTAGACTGACTCCACCCTGCTCTCTGGGCAGGTGAAGAACAGAAAACCAAATATGTGGAGGTGCTCCATGCCATTTAAAATGCAAAATTAGTTTATTGCACAAAGCAAAAAAAAGTGCATCAGGCACAAGAGACAGAGTTTGGAGAAAATAGAGACTACAGAGCAAAAATATTTTGTCTGATAGCTTCTAACCAATGAAATATTCCAAGGGTTAACTGATTCCATCGGGCCAGGTTTTCTGTTGCCTGTTGGGTCAAAGGTTCATAGTTCGGGCCCCCATTGCACACTGACATCTGGGGAGGACGTAAAAACAGGAAAACAACCCTTGCTCTCTCCTCGACACCTCGCAGCGCATCCCAGATGGCCGCAGCAGACTCCGCTGTGCTGTCACCACAACGAGAGAAAGACTGGATCGGGGGAGGAATCAGGGGTCCATCCTCACCCCGCCCGTGGGTGGGGGTAATCCGGGTATCTAGGATTAGCGGACCATGCACTCTAGGGGCAGACTGTGACCGGATCGAGAGGCAGCAACGAGGATGTCTGAGAGAGAGGAGAGAGGAGGTAAGATAGGAGCATAAATACGGGGGACAAGGCTCAATTCTGTATCCTTCCTTATACTGAACCACAGTGTGGTGGTCCCTAGGTGGCCTCTCACCTTGACATCTGCAAGGCTGTTCCTGTTAGTGCATACCAGGTCCAATATTGCTCAGTCATGAGTGGGTTCACCGACTAGTTGCCCGAGGAATGCTCCCTGCAGACAGTCCAGGATGTCCCTGCTTCTAGCTGAAGTCACTGCTGGAAGGCCCCAATCTACATTGGGCAGGCTAAAGTCCCCCACCAGCAGCACCTCCCCCTTTTCTGCCATCTTGCCAATTGCTTGTACCACTACCTTATCTACTGTAACTCCTCCCCTTGTGCTGGAGGTCTGCAGATCACTCCAGTGTGAATAGTGGCTCCATTCTCTGTCTCTAGAATGATCCACAGTACCTCTGCCTCCCCCGTATTCCCCGTACCTCCGTTGTTTTTATGCTTTCCCTCACATAAAGCACCACACCCCCTCCATTCCTTCCCACCTGGACCTTCCTTAACAGATTACAGCCTGTATGACCATGTCCCAGTTATGGTTTTCATTGCACCATGACTTGGTAATACATAGAAACACAGACTGTGACGGCAGATAAGGACCGCTTGGCCTACCTAGTCTGCCCATTTCCCTACCTGATGGATAAGCTGCAGATTCTAGTTAATCAACAGCTTACTTCCTCCTGCCCCCCCCCCCACTAGAATTGCCTTATGCCTGTCCCATGCATTCTTGAATTTTCCCACTGTTCCTCACTCCACAACCTCATCAGGAAGGCTGTTCCATGTATCCACAACTCTCTCTGTGAAAAAATACTTTCTAACATTACCTCTGAGCTGTTCCCCCTCTATCTTCAAATTGTGCCCCCTTGTTTTTGCACGTCTCTTCTTCTGAAAGATACTACCCTCTAATACCTTGTTAATTCCCTTGAGATACTTGAAAGTTTCTATCATGTCCCTCCCTCCTTTCCTTACGGGTATACATATTAAGCTGCTTTAGTCTCTCCTCGTATGTCTTCTGGTGCAGACCTTGCACCATTTTGGTTGCCCTCCTCTGAACAGCCTCCACTCTGTCTACGTCTTTGCTGAGATGGGGTATCTAGAATTGCACGCAGTACTCCAGATGGGGTCTCACTAACTGTCTGTAGAGAGGGATAACAACTTCCTGTTTTCTACAGTTGATGCCTCTCCCTATGCATCCCAGTATCCCCCAGCCCTCCTTACTGCCTTCTCACACTGCTTGCCCACCTTTAGGTGATCTGATCTAATTACACCTAGGTCTCTTTCTATTTTTGTTGTTATTAACTCACCCCCCATTGTGTACTCTTCCCCTAGGTTTTTGTTTCCCAGAAGCATTACCTTGCATTTCTTTGCATTGAATCTGAGCTGCCACATATTTGACCATTCCTCCAACCTTGCCAAGTCCCTTTTCATTCTTTCCACCCCACCTTGCGTATCAACCCTGTTGCAGATCTTTGTGTCATCTGCAAAGAGGCATACCTTTCCTTCCAGGTGCTCTCCAATGTCACTTATAAAGATATTAAAGAGGACCAGTCCCAGTACCGAACCCTGTGGTACCCAGCTAGTTACCCTCCTTTCCTCACCGTGGACTTTGTTTATTATTACCCTTTGCATCCTGTTGTCCAGCCAGATTTTTATCCAAGCTACCACCTTGGCACCCACTCCAAGGCTGGCTAACTTTTATATTAATCTTTTGTGTGAGACTGTCGAATGCCTTGCAAAAATCTAGGTAGGCCATATCCACAGCCCCTCCCTGGTCTACTACTTTGGTCACCCAGTCAAATAAATTTATTAGGTTCGCCTGACATGACCTTCCTGCTGTGAAATCATGCTGCCTTGGGTCCTGTGCCCCACTGGCCTCTAGGTACTCAACAATTCTTTCCTTCAGAAGTGATTCCATAATTTTCCCTACCACTGAAGTCAAACTAACTGGTCTGTAGTTTCCTGCCTCTGCCCTGCTCCCACTTTTGTGAAGTGGAATCACATTTGCCCTCCTCCAGTTCTCAGGTACCACTCTATCCTCCCATGATTTGTTAAAGAGAGTAGTCAGTGGTGTTACTAGTTCTACCCTTAGTTCTTTTAGTATTCTTGGGTGAATCCCATCAGGCCCATTGCTTTGTCCACCCTCAGTTTCAAGAGTTCTTTCAAAACCTTTTCTTCTGTGAATGGACTGGTATCGACCCCCCTATTCAGAGTTTCTCCTTGTTTGGTTTAGGTACCTCCCCCTCCTCATCTGTTGTGAATACTGAGCAGAAATATTCGTTCAGTATCCCTGCTTTTTCACTGTCACCCTCTGCCCACATTCCCTCCCCTTTATTAAGTTTCTGTATCCCTCCCTTGGTCTTTCTTCACTTCCTAATGTACCTATAAAAGGTTTTATCCCCCTTCTTAACAGAGTTAGCTATCTTTTCCTCAGTTTGTGCCTTTGCTATTCTGACTGACTTCCCTGCCTCCTTCTGCTTTATTAATAAAGTTCTCTGTCATGCTCCTTCTCTGTTTCCTTATATTTCCTGAATACTGTCCTTTTCTCCTTAACCGTCCCTGCCACCTCTTTTGAGAACCATAGTGTTTTTTTCCTTCATTTTGTTTTATTGATTTGCTTCACACAAAGGCTTGTTGCCTCTGCGATGGCTGTTTTGATTATCCCCCCAACCCTCCTTCTTGCCCATTTGCTAGTGCTTTTCTAAGGCACTCTCTCATTTTCCCAAAGTCAGCCTTCCTAAAGTCCAATACTCTTGTTTTTGTATGACTTGACTCTATGGCTGTGTTTATTGTGAACCACACTGTTTGGTGGTCACTTGTTCCCAGATGGCTACCCACTTCTAAATCTGAGATCCTTTCTCCTTCCCCATTTGAGAGTACCAGGTCTAAGATTGCTCCCTCCCGAGTGGGTTCCAACACTAGCTGTCTGAGGCATGCCCCCTGTAGGGCATCAAGAATGACCCTGCTCTTGGATGTGCCTGCAGCAAAGGTACTCCAGTTAACATCTGGCATGTTCAGGTCCCCCATCAACAATATCTCCCTTTTTTCTGCCATTTTAAGGATGCCTTCTATCATTTCCTTGTCCATTTCCTCCCCCTGAGATGGGTGTCTGTACACAACCCCCATGTGGATTGTGGTGCCATTTCCTGTCTCCAGGGTGACCCATAGTGACTCATCAACTTCCTGTTTACTCTTTAGTTCTGTTGCTTTAATCCCTTCCCTTATATAGAGAGCTACTCCTCCTCCTCCTCTTTTACCCACCCCGTCCCTCCTGTACACTGTGTATCCTGGTATGTTGACTTCCCACTCATGGCTCTCTGTGTACCATATTTCAGTGACTGCCACAATATCCAGGCATCCCTCTTCCATCAAGGCCACTAGTTCAGGGAGCTTGTTGCACAAACTGCGGGCACCGGTACTCATCACCGTCCATTTATTGTTTATGACTTTACCCCTTTTAGCCCCATCCCTGTCCTTAACACCTTTTTCTGCATTTATCCCTGTCCTGCTCCAGACTGACTTTTCTGCCTTGGTGTTTACCTCTCTAACTACTGCGCTTTGTGGGAGGAGGCTGGGATTTCCCTTCTCCTTTTCAGTGCCTCCTCCCTTGGCTAGTTTAAATGCTTGCCAATGAAGCATTTAAACCTGTCACCTAGGATCCTGGATCCCCCCCTGGACAGATGCAGACCATCGCGCCAGTATAAGCCTGCATCCCTCCAGGTGGCTCCCCAGTCCCCAATGAAGCCAAAACCCTGAGCTCCACATCAGCTTTTCAACTATTCATTGAATCCCATGGTGCAGAATACCCTAGCATCATCCTTGCCGTAGACAGGCAGCACCTCCGAGAAGGTTACCGTACATGCTACTTGTCTAAGGCCCCCTTCCCAACTCCACAAACTCCTCTTGTACCGCTCTGATCCCATTTACAGCCAGGTCATTTTTCCCTAGGTGGACAATGACATCCAGCTCCCTCCCTCATGCAGCTGCTCCCACGATCCTGAGGATTCGCTTCCTGTCCCTCCAAGCCGTGGCGCCAGGCAGGCAACTTACCTCCCTAACCCCTTCCTCCACCACGTCTATCCCCCTAATGACTGAGTCCCCCACCAGGAGTTGTTTCCTTCCCCTGTGGGGTCTCGTGCCACCCTCCTGTGGGTCTCCTTTGTGGAGGTTCCCAGCATCCTCCTTGGTCTCCACTGCGGGTGTCTCCGTAGAGGAACCACTCTTTGCCAGAACAGCATATGAACTGCGGAGAGCTACAACTGGAGGGATGCACCTCTGTTCCACCACCCTCTCCCTCCCGGAGCCCACTTTGGTCCAACAGCTCCTCTTTTTTGGCAACCTCTGAGACAACAGTGGTGGCCCTGGTGGTCCCTGGGTGGGGGAAAAGGTTTCATGAATCCTAGCCAAGTCAGCCTGGAGACAGGCAACCTCCTCCCTCAGACCAGAGAGGTGCCTGCAAACAGAGCAGCATCGCAACCTCCAGAATGTCTCCTGGAACATTGCTGCTCCACAGCCATTGCACTGCACCACTCCCATCTTGACTTATTTTGTGTCCCCTCTCCTGTTGCTCTGTATGCTTATTGTCTCCTCCCTCTATGTATTTTCACACTTACTTTCCTACTGCCTATGTGCCCTTACAAATCTCACCCTTCCTGTTCTGGGACAGGAACTTCCTGTAGTCTCCTTCCTCCGTGCTTGGATTCAGACTTCCAGCAGCTGGGGGAATAAAGAGTTATTTTTCTTTTTCTTTAGGTTCCTTCACGGTTGATGAAACTAATGTGTCTCAGTGATCCTTCCCTTCCTACTGCCAAACAGGAAGTTCCCGTTGTCAGTCAAATTCAGTGGCTATAAAACTAGAAATGGCTTTGGGTAGGAAGGAGGGCAATTAGTAAAAAATCTGTAGTTCTGGACTTCTGTTTCTTGCTCTGCAACCAGTTCTCTTCTGCCAGAAACAGCCAGAAGCTGTAATTGGAGACAGCTGCTTTTGTACACCTAAGCTGCTAAGCCACACCCCCAATTAGATTCACTCTCTGCTCTCAGTAAATTAAGCTGATACTGCCCCCTTCCTCAGAAAAAACACTTTTTTTTTTACTTAAATGAGACCCCCTTCTTCTAATAAAGTATCTATTTGCTTAATCCAAACAGGTACTACTCCTGTTGAGACAGAAGTGATTAATTAGTAAAAAATCTGTAGTTCTGGACTTCTGGTTCTTGCTCTACAACCAGCTCTCTTCTGCCAGAAACAGCCAAAAGTTGTAACTAGAGACAGCTGCTTTTATACACCTAAGCTGCTAAGCCACACCCCCAATTAGATTCACTTTCTGCTCTCAGTAAGTTAAACTGATACTGCCCCCCCTTTTTTTTTTACTTAAATGAGACCCCCTTCTTCTAATAAAGTATCTGTTTGCTTAATCCAAACAGGAACTACTCCTGCTGAGACAGAAGTGATTCATTAGTAAAAAAATCTGTAGTTCTGGACTTCTGTTTCTTGCTATGCAACCAGTTCTCTTCTGCTAATGGCCACAATATTCAGGTTGGCCTCTATCATGATGCCCTCTAGGTCCAGAATCTTATTTCCTAGACTTCTAGCATTCACACACATAGCCTTCCAGATTTTCTTTCCACTCTGCTTGTTACCCCCGGTTTTCCTCCCTCCTTTTTAATGCTCCAGTTATCTTCCCCATTTATCTGCACCACCCTGCTTACTTTATTAATTTGCACCCTAGGGAATTCCTCTCTCTCCGGTTCTCCCTACTCTCTTCTACAGCCTGGGGGGAAGGAGTTTCTGCCTCCATGATTCCTTCCACCACCACCCTCAGCTAGTTTAAACGTTCATCAAAATAATATGTAAACTGACCACTAAAGACTGTGGTTCCCCTCCCACACGGATGCTGGCCATCACCCCTGTAATAATAATAATAATAATAATAATTTTATTTATATAGCGCCTTTCACTGTATCAAGGCGCTGAACAAATTAATAAAAACTTCAACATACAATACAAGGCATCAAAGACCATAAACATTATAAAATATATCATAAAAACATAATAAATTATAATAAAATTTCACACATTTTACAATACATTTAACTTTCCAAGAAGGCCATTCTCCATAAGTGTGTTTTCAATTCCTTCTTAAATATCTCCACGGAGGTGCATTCCCGTAACCGGCATGGTAGAGAATTCCAAAGAGTGGGTACAGCATGAGAAAATGATCTGCTGCCAGAGGATTTTAAACTCACTCTTGGAATCTCTAACAACCCCATGTCGGCCGAGCGGAGTGATCAGCCGGGGCAGTAAGGGACCAGTAGGTCTTTCAGATAGGACGGACCCTGATCGCGAAGGGCTTTAAAAGTCAATAAAATGACTTTAAAGGTGATCCGCCACCGTACTGGGAGCCAGTGCAGCTCGCGCAGCACCGGGGTAATGTGACAGGACCTGCTTGTCCCAGTCAAAACCCAGGCTGCTGCGTTCTGCACAAGCTGTAGGTGGCGGATTTCACCCCCAGAAAGCCCAAAGTAAAGGGCATTGCAGTAGTCGAGGCGCGCGGACACAAAGGCGTGGACCAATGTTGACAGAGAGTCAGACGGAACAAGGTGCTTAACATGGGCAATATTTCTAAGATGGTAAAAGGAAGTCCTGACGACGGCTGACACCTGAAATTGAAAAGTCAGCCTATCGTCAAGAATCACCCCAAGGTTGCGCACCCGGTCAGAGGCCGGTAGTGACACACCGCCAAGAAAAATTCCAGAAGGCGTGCCAGCACACGATCTCTCAATCTGACCACCCAGGTCCACGACCAAAACCTCAGTTTTCTCCGAGTTCAACTTTAACCAACTAGAATCCATCCAGTCTTGGATTTCCCCCAGACAGTTATTAAACACCGAGAGAGCTCCATCCTGGTCAGGTGCAAAAGACAGGTATAGCTGGGTATCATCTGCATAGCAGTGAAACCTCAGCCCATACCATTTTATAATGTTTCCGAGGAGCAGCATATACACTGCAAATAACATGGGCGACAGCACAGAACCGTGAGGCACTCCACACAACAAAGGGACTGGGCCAGAGGAAAAAATTCCCGACACAACTCTCTGTGATCTCCCAGTAAGGAATGAATTGAACCATTTAAAAACGGTTCCAGACATTCCACAGATTTGCCCCAGGCGTGCTAGCAACACCATGTGATCCACAGTGTCAAAAGCTGAAGAGAGATCAAGGAGGACCAAGATAGAACGTCTCCTTTGATCCCTCGCCCTTAGAAGATCATTTAGCACCCGAACCAGCGCAGTCTCGGCGCTGTGTCTTTTACGGAAACCAGACTGGAAGGATTCGTAGATACCTTGGATGGTTAAATGGTCATACAGTTGAGCAGCTACGACCTTTTCAATAACCTTCCCAATAAAGGGAAGGTTAGAGATGGGTCTGTAGTTGGAAAAACAGTCTGGGTCCAAGGAAGCTTTCTTCAAGAGAGGTGTCACCACCGCCTCTTTCAGGGAGCTAGGAAACTCACCCGACTCCAAGGAGCACCAGACTATTTGCGCCAAAACTGGACCAATGATGTCTACACAACTCAAGATTAGGGTAGTCGGTCCAGGATCCAAGCCACAGCTTGTAGGGCACACACTATGGATGATCCTCATAATATCCACAAATTCAGGTCGACAAAAGGAACTCCAGGAGAAGCGAGGTCCTGTGCTCTCACACACTCCTACCACGTCACCCTTAGAGGTTGTTGGACACAAGTCCGCCCTGATGTCAGCCACCTTAGTTGCAAAGTATCGAGCGAGCTCATCGCACTCAATTTGCGAAAAGGCTTTCCGAACTTGCAGACAGGCTGGGTTGCACAATCTATCTACAGTTCGGAACAGCTGAGCCGGTCGATTCTGAGCAACTGCAATCTCCCTGGACAGGAATTCTGCCTTCTTATGGATGATTGCAGATTGATAGCTGGTATAGTGTTCAATCAATCTAAGACGGTCGGCATCAAGGGCGGACTTGCGCCAGCAGCGCTCTAACCTTCGCCCTTATCTCCACATCTCCCACAGAGTCCCATCAAACCAAGGGGTCCTGGGGTGACAGGAAAGAGGGTGCTCGCAAACAGGAGCAATAGAATCCAGGGCAACCGTGATGGCCTCATTATAGGCCAGCACCAGTGCCTCTGGACTACTGCCCACCAACACGAGGGATGATAGGTCAAGGACCACTGCTAGGCCTTGTGAAATAACATTCCGTAATGGGCGGTACCTGACCATCTCCACAGGGGCTGGCCTTCTCGGGGGGGGTGCAAAAATTGAACCTCACGATGTGGTGGTCAGACCAAATGACTGGTTCCACCCCCATATCGGATGCATCAATCCCAAGAAGGAAGACCAAGTCAAGAGAGTGTCCAGATTTGTGTGTAGCAGTGGAAAATACCTGTGTAAAGCCCAAAGAAGACATTAGTTGGAGGAAGTGTTTACCAAATTGTGAGAGTTCATCGACAACCCAGGCGTTGAAATCACCCAGCACCATCAATCTGGGTGACTCAAACGACATGTCGACGAGGAAGTCTGCCACTTCCTGTAAGAAACGTTTCCCATCTCTGGGTGGACGGTAGATGAGAACGATTCGAACGCCTACACCTGCTACAACTGTGCACTCAAAGGACTCAGCATCACCCACTACCACATTCGAGAGGCCCAATTCAGTCTTAAAACAGATGCAACCCCTGCCTCAAGTGGGTCCAACTGGGCGGTATCACCGAGTACCCGCCGGGTCATGGCCTCTATAGGGCCAGAATTTTCATCCAGCCAGGTCTCGGTGATGCAAGCCAGATCAGCCGAACCAATAAGGTTGGCAATAATAGCAGTTTTATTCCTAACAGACCTGGCATTGCATAACACTGCCCGAGTTGGACAAACCTCGGAGGTTGTTGGGCCTATCTGCCTACTGAAATCAGAAGTGCCCATGGATATGGAAACCAGACAAGGCGGACCCCGATCTGGATTCCATTTCGCCCCAGGGCGCCTTCTGGACTTAATCCCAACGCGATGACCCTGCTCATTCCTCCTCCCTGTCAAGACATCCTGCCCCTCACCTCCTTCCACGAGCAATCCCCAACACCCTACAACGCTGATAAATCTCGAACTGTAAGGGAGGAGTGCAAAAGGAGCAGAGGGCACAAGGAGAGGAGGGGGAATAACGCACCATCTTGGGGGAAAAAGGCCAGCACATGATGCTGCTTACCAAATTAAACAATAAAAATAAACCCACCACCCAAAATATTCAAAATAACCTGCACTAACTGTCCAGACTAACTAATAAACAAACTAAATCAACAAATTATAACAAAAACCACAAAAAATAAATTAAAACAAACCCCTCCCACCTCAGTCCTCTCACCACCGGGGAGCGAGGGTATAAAGGCACTCTCACTGCCTAATAAAATACATACAAATATTTAAAATCCCCCCCCCCCCCAAGTTCTCCCACAACAGGGGAGAAATAAAATTAGTCCTTCTCCCAACCAGGAGAAAGACACATACTATCAAATCAAACAAATAACAAATAAGTAAATAAACAAAAATTTTGGACCCAGGGTCCTCTCACCACCCCAAGGTCCAGAACAGAGTCAACAGGAGACAAAATCAGCAGCTTCTCAAATACGACACAGGTCCAAAACAGTCCAAGTCCAAGGAAGAGGCAGCCACACAAATCCGAAGGGAAAAATTAATCCAGAAGAGATCCAGCAAGTTCAAAAGTCCAGCAAGTTTATATCCACGGAGGATCAAGCAGACTCCAATCTCATTTACTCCCAGCCGAAAGCCCCCCCAACCGGGCAATTATTGCCACTCACACTAAAGGGCCATGAGAAGAACCACTACTGCAGCCCCTTCCATGGTCCAAGGTGGCGAGGTACCCCACTCAGCTCCCCGACTGGAAAATACCCCAACCCCTGTGGAGTAGCAACACCCAGGAGAGCGCCGGCCAGAGCAAACAGAAGGCAGAAAAAAGACCACCTATAGATTACAAAACTCAAAGGGCTCACAGTCTCCAACAGAGCCCCAGTCCAAGATCCTCCGTCTCCTCTTCAACAGTCACAATATCCAGAGCTCCTCCAAACGCATTCAGAGCTAGCTCCTCACTTTCCCCACGACGAAAGACACTTCTTCACAAAAAGCCAGGAGACAAAATCATAAAATCCCCGCCTCAGACTGTGGGGGAGAGTACTAACGACTCACAAACAAGAGCTTAAATTCTCCGAACCCCTCCAGTATCCAAACCAAGGGGAGTAAAACAGAGAATATCAGAGTCAGACAACCATCCAGTCTCCCAAATATCTCCCAGGACGTCACTCCCACACACAGCGACCCACAGAGCGTCCCACGAAGCTGGTAACCCAGGGAGTATGCTCTTTCCGTAGGAATCACACTGGACTTTCGACCAGGACCACCGAAGACTCCAAAAGAAAGCCAGCTGGTGTCTTCCACAAAACGGCAACGGCGAACCGGTACATCAGGTAACCAATGCGCTCAGGTGGTAACGCTAACGCAGGAATGCCAAAGCATAAACCAAATCTTAAACACGAATAAAAATAAAGTAAAACTAATTCTTCAAAGAAGCAGCAACAACGTGCCCAGCCTGGCGGCCATCTTTAATACCATGATGGTTCTACCTTATGCCTTCCAGATGGGTCCCAGTCCCCAATGTAGCCTAACCCCTCCTCTCAGCACCATGTCTTCAGCTATGAGTTGAAAGTTCCTGTTTGTGGTGACCCCCCCCCCACCCCAGTCACAGACAGGCAGCACCTCAGCAAAAACCAATCAGCTTCCTACCCAAGACCTCTCCCCAGCTCCCTAAACTCCTGCTGCACTATTCCAGCTCCATCCCTAGCCAGGTCGTAAGTCCCCTGGTAGACAATGACATACGGCTCTCCTTCCCATCTTGCTGCCCTAGCAATCCTCAGGATCCACTTCTTATCCCTCCGAGCTGTGGTGCCTCATAGGTACCTAAGCTGCCTCCCCCTTTCCTATTCCCATGTCTATCCTCCTCTCAGTCTACTCCCCCACCAGAAGTTGCTTCCTCCTCCTCCTCCTCCTCAGGGGTCCTCCAGCACCCTTCTTGGGGTCTCCATAATGGAGGGCCCCAACATCCTCCCTGGTCACTACTGCAGGTGCCTCCTCCCAGCAATCCCACACCATCAGAGCAGGCAAGAATTACGTAGAGGCACCAGTTGAGGAAAGTGCCACTGTCCCACCACCCCTACCCTTACAGAGCCCACCACAGTCCAGCTATTCCTCTTCCCTGGCATCCTCTGAGGTAACAGTGGCAGACTTGGTGACCCTTGCATGGGGGAAAGAGTTCCCCCAAATCCTAACCAACTTGGCATGGAGTCTAGCAACCTCTTCCCTCAACCCAGAGAGGTGCATGCAGATGGGGAAGCACCACAGTTTCCACAAGGTCTCTCTGAAAACTGCTGCCTCACAGACACTGCACTGCATGTCTCCCAGCATTCTCAGCTTCTGTTCTCCCTATGTTACCTGGAAATACTTTTGTATCATTACCCCTGATAGGGTGTTTCTAGTTCCCCCTTTTTTGTTTATTACTATTTGTGTTCCCCAGTGCCTTGTTTAAAGCCCTTATATTCTTTCCCTAGATAGGGGGTTGCTGCTCTTCCCACTTTTGAGTGTTGTTCCTATCCCCAGTTTTGAGTGTTGCTCCTATTCCCCGTGTTGAGTGTTGTTCCTATTCCCAATTTGGCCTAGCTTTTGCCTTCTGCCCTTCCCAACAGTGACTGTTACATAGTAGTGAACAGCTGCCTTGCCTTAGTCAACCAGCATAGTCCCCTGCTTCCTTGCTTTCTTCACCTCATGCTTGCCAACGCCTAAAATGACAGTTATATGTTCCACTCCTGTCTGATTATTTGTTACAATTTTTATACAACAGATTAAGAACACAATACTGTTGTGAGTCTTGTCTAGACAGGTTGGTTGAACAATATAAATACATCATTTTATAGCTTGAGGAAACTGTCAAGATGGAAAAATAAGTAGAAGTCATGAAAAGATGCAGATTACTAAAGGCAAGCAGGCCTTCAGGCTTCATGCCCAGCCTTTTCTCTTCACACTGGGAATGTGCAACTACGGTACTTAAGGTGTGAGAAAAGAAATTTGCAAAAATGAACACCTCTCAAACCTGTAGATAAAGTAACTTCCCTTGTTGCTGTAATTACTGCTTTGCTGTACTATAAAGTTTACTGTTATTAAATCATGAAAGCATTATTTTAATTTCGGCTTTGATAATTCTCTTTTTAACTAGGGATCACATTCTATATAGAAACACAGACAATAAGTGCAGAAAAAACACTGGTCCATCTAGTTTGCCCATAAAAATCTAATAAATCCAGGGCCTGCTGTCCTAATCCCTACACCTACCAGTACCATCCTGAGCAACCAGTAAGCCCTTCACTTTGTCCCAGCCATGTTTGAAACCACTAATGGTTTTGGCACCCACCACATCAGCTGACAGATCATTCCATGGCTTCACCACCCTTTCTGTGAAATAAAACTTTCCCATGTCCCTCTTGAACTCTCCACCCTACCCCCATCAATTTCCACTCATGGCCCTGTGTCCTTGATGGTACTGGGTCAGTAAGTTGTTGATGAAACAGTGCAAAAATAACTGCACTGTAGACAGCGCAAAGGCTTGTACAGTGATAGGGGTTTCTGAGCATATGGTTACAAAAGCTACCCCTGTCGCTGTATGCTCTCTTGAGGGGGTATCAAGTAGGCTGCCGGTGCAGTGCCTGGTCGAGCTGCTCCTGTGGTGGACTGGCTAGGGCACTAGCACCCAGCAGCGTAGGGGATCTGGGACCGCAGTTTGGTTCCTGCCAGGTCCCACTGCATAGTGACTTTTTTTTGTATTTAAAACAGTTTATACCCACTCCGCAGTTTCGTCCCTTCTCCTATGTCCACACCCCCTTGGAGTTAGTTAGATATTTTTTTTGAAGTCTTGGGGTCAAAGCCTGCAGAAACACAGATATTACTATTTTTGTTAACAGTGTGCGCTCTTCATGTTATGGTTGGTGTTTTGTCCCAACCTTGTTTTGGTGCACGTTTTCTTGCACCATTGTTGTCTTGCGTGGTTTCGTCCGTGACATAATGACCCTGTGTCTATTCTTGATACAGAAGTTCTTCACCGTTTATGTTATTCATGCCTTTCAGGAACTTGAAGGTCTCTATCATACCTTTCTTCTCTTTTCTGGCCTTAAACGAGTACACATTCAGTGCCTTGAACTGATCCTCATAAGATCTGTCCTGTTGGTCCATTTTGGTCACCCTACATTGCACTACCTGTCTCCGACCTGTCTTTATCGTTCCTCAGGTTAGGACTTGAACTGGGCACAGAACCCCAGGTGGGGCTTCACCAGTTACTATAGCGACGTAGTGATACCACCTTCCTTCTGCTTTCAGTAACCCTTCCTATATCTCTCAGCATCCTGTTTGCCTTATTATAGGCCTTGTTATACTGGCATGATTGTTTCAGGGAGTCTCTGATGATGTTGCCTATGTCTCTTTCCTCAGAGGTCATGCCCAGCTTTACCACCCCAATCCAGTACTCTGTCCACGGGTTCTTGTTCTCTGTGTGCATCACCTTGCACTTTTTGGAACTGAATTTCAGTGGCCAAACCTTTGACCACATCTCTAGTCTTTGCAAGTCTCTCTGCACCTCCCTAACCTCCTCCCCTTGTCCATCTGCCTCAGAGCTTAGCATCATCTGCCAAGAGACACATCTTGCCATGGATTTCTTGTCCTAGCTTACTGATGAACATACTGAAAAGGACTGGACCCAGGACCGATCCTTGTTGCATCCCACTGGTGACCTCCCTCTCTTCTGATTTGACTCCATTAACCATAACCCTCTTCTGTCTCCCTTCCAACCAGTTTCTTACCCATCTAACTGTTTCCTTTGCTGAATCCAGATCCTCTAACTTCTTCTACAACCTTCTGTAAATCACCAAGTAAAGTAAATCCACAGTGTGGCCCTTATCCACAATCATTGTTACCCAGTCAGTTGGTATGACAAGACCTCCCACCACAAACCCGTGCTGTTTATCCTGGAGTCCACTGCTCTCCAGTTGGTTCACAAGGTCCTCTTTGACTAGTGCCTCCATTAATTTACCCACAACAGAGGAAAGACTGGCAGATCTGTAGTCACCCAGTGCTCCTTGTCGCCTCCCCCCTTAAAAAGGATTACATCCACTATCCTCCAGTCTTTTGAAATAACTTATGTCTGAATTGAGTTACTTAACAGCCCTATGAGTGGTTCTATTAGTTCTGTTGCCAATTCCTTGAGCACCCTCAGATGTACCTTACCTGACTCTGGGAACTCATCTATCTTTAGGGCTGCTAGTCCTTTTTGAACCCTTTCACTGGTGAATACTTGCTGTCTCATCTCTGGGATCCTCCCTGTAGCCATCTTAATGTCACCCTCTGGCAGATGCCTGCTGTCTTCCCTTGTGAATAAAGAGCAGAAGTAGTTATTAAGAATGGCTGGTTTATGCCCATCCTCCTGTTACCCTACCTCACTCTGTTAGTCTGACAATTCCTGCTCTCTTTTCTCCCTAATATGCCTAAAGAACTTTCCTTCACTGCCCTTGAGCCCCCTCTGCAATACACAGCTCTGTGTCTGCCTTTGCTTCTGTGACCACTCCCTTGGTTTCCCTTGTTCTCTTTTGATATCCCTTTTCTTCCTCCTCCTCCTCTTATTTTTTCTTATACCTCGTAAAGGCCTTCTTTTTGGCTCTCACTGCTTCCCCAACCTTTCCAGAGAATGGTATTATTCTCTTGTACCCGGTTTTGATTACCATTCTTGTGCAAGAATTTGTTGCCTTGAGAATGGCCCCACTGACTGTCCCTCATCTATCCTCCATATTCCTGATGCTATCCAGTCAGATGAACTTTTACGGAATCAGCTCCCTCATGTGGTTGAGGCATACTCTTCTGAAATCTAGGACTTCAACCTTTGATGAGGGTTTACTGATTCCAAGGGCCAGGTTGAATCATACAGAGTTATGCTCGCTGGACTCTAAACTGTTCCCCTACCCTCACTGCTCCTACCATTTCTGAGTTAGTGAGCACCACATCGAGAATGGCAGCTTGCCTAGTGGGCTCCTTAACTAGTTCAAGCATATGTGAGACCACAGAAGCTCTGTATTTTAAAAATATGGGAAGTGTCCAGCAAATTGCAAGAAAGTCTCAGCAGGATGAGTACAACTCAATAACATAACATTTCAAATAAAAATATAACTTCAAGTCACTGACTCAGTCACTAAGAGCATTTTCATGACGGCAGTATCTTTGCTTAGACAACTGTACATCTGTTTCTAATATTAATTCCCTAGTTGAGACCATAATCAACTGCTTCAGACAACTTAACCTGTTGCTATGGAAATGACAGTAATTTCACTAGCTGGTGAGTATTCTGACTTTAGATACAGAAGAATTATTAGGAACAAATGAACTCTGAAGGATGAATATTCTGTTTTCATGCAAATGTTCTTATTAACAAAAAATGAAATGGGCTGCAATTACTTTCTTACTGTAATTGTTGATGCCAACTGCGATTTCTTTGCTGGTGACTGCCTATGGCGCAGTCCCCGCCCTGTCTTCTAAAACTGCTCTTCCCACTCTCCTTACCTTTTGACTCCAACTAACTGCATGCATGACCATATCAAGGTGCAAGGGCTGCTGTCTAAAAGCCTATTTGACTCCCACCACGAAATGTCCTCTTCCTAGCTAGTGTGGGAATATCTTCTGCAAACTGAATTGCAGGCTTGAAAGATTAAGTGTCAGACCCTGGGGTCAAACCCTGCATTACTGATGTCATTGGTAGCAACTTTAACCATTCAGCTAAAAAGAAAGTATACAGTATTTAGCCAAGCCGTTAGACTGTGCTCTTAATCTTCATGTGGTATAATCTCAACTTGTAACTGTAACCACCACATTGTCCAATTACTATCTCTGTAAACATTACACCCCAGTTACAGTACCACTTATTCAATGGTCAACTTTGCCAAGGAAGTACTTGTAGCACACAGAAGGGAAATACTGTGAGCATTAGGGCCTAGCGGACTCTCCTGCAAATATCAAATGGTTTCCTCTGGGTTTTTTTTGCCCTTATGTACATGGAGAAAGATAGTAAAGCAAAGAGTCCCTTCCCCCATCACTCCCCCATCACTACAATATGTGAACATTACTATTCTTCTCAAATGGGGCAAACATCCCAAATTATGTGTCTCTTACAGACCAATTTTCTGCTTAAGGCAGATTATAAAGTTATTGCTAAACTTATAGCATCTTGTATGGAGCCTGTTTCCCACTTTGATTCCTGAAGTTCAGGCAGGTTTTGGGAAAGGAAGATGCTCTAAAAATCAATATTAGGTGGATGATCAAATGTAACGGAATAAAGGGAAAGGTGTCAATCATGGCCTTCTTGGGACTTACGGTGACGTCACGGACCAGATAGCTGCCTGAGGGAAGAGATCTCCTCTCGCCAGGGATCATATAATATAAAATAACAGCCTAAAACCTACTGAATGCTGGCAAAAATGTCCGGGAAGGATAAAGGTGACAGTAGAAAAAACAGATCTCACGCCAAAATTCCGAGGAAAACAGATGATGGCTCACAATTTTGACTTCTGAGCTACAGTCGCAGCCGCAGCAACTCCCCCACGAATCTAGCAGGCCATGACTACGACACCAACCAAGAGGAGAAGACACTGTCTAGATGCAGGTTTGAACCACTGCTTAGGGAAATAAAAGCCTTTCATAGTGAAAATAAAATGGAGTTCAAAAAAATGCAAAACCGATTCTCACAGGTTGAACGACAGGTGGGGGAAGTTGAAGACAAAGTCGGGGGAAGCCAAGAAATCCCTGTATGGACAACTTACATTTATCTGGGCTGTCTGAAGGGTCAGAGACAGTAGATGTAGAGGTATATCTGCAAAAAATTACTGCCCAGATCTTAGATTTGCCTGATTCTCTACACATCAAAATTGAAAGAGCCCACAGAGCACTGTACAAGAAGCCAACAGACCCAAATACAAGACCCAGCCAGATTTTCATGAAATTTGCGAGTTATTGGGTCAAGGAGAAAGTGCTTAAAACCGCATGGCAGAAGGGAGTAGTCACATATAAAGGTCAGAGGCTGTATTTCGAACAACTACCCCTGGAGATACACAGGCAGAGGCTGCAATATCTGGATTTTATCCAAGCCTTAAAAGAACGTAAAATTAAATTTCAGACACCTTACCCAGCATTGCTCCAGGTATTCTGGGAGGATGGCATCTGAACATACACCACTCCAACAGAAGCAGAAGCTGCATTAAAGGATCACGGCATGGCCTTCACATGGAGAAGCAGGCCCAGTGGAGCAGCACAGCCATAGCACAGAGACTCCAGGGACAAACAGCAACATGTAAGAGGAGCCGTAACAGCGGAGGGAAGAAACACAGCAGAGAAGACGATGGCTGAAATAAAAGGAATTCTGCACAAGCTGTCGCAGCAAAACCACCCCAAACTACAGTTTGGGACATTTAAAGGGGCGAAGAACTGCAGACCTGTGGGGTAAATGAGAGGTGGATGACAGAGACCCTCAGAATGAAGGACTGAAGATGGCTACTAGGATCTCCCCTAAGGACACATATGCATAACTGTTTTTTAAGCTAAGTACCTGTGGGTGTGGGGGGGGGGGCAACTGCTAGTATAATTCAGTGGAAGGAATTAAATTAGACATATGTAATAGGGGAGGGGGAATACTGCAGAGGAATAGAGGGAAGGGGATAGAGGTACCCTTTTGAGAGCTGGATGAGAAATCCAAAGATTGAGCAGTTGGGAATGATTTATCAGATCCACCCTAATGGCATAATATGCAACTATTTCTAACCTACATATTAAGGGGGAAGGAGGATAAGAGATGATGGGGAATATCGCTTATGCCGGAGGAAGGGAGGAGTAGGGAGGCACTAGAGGGGAAGGGAAAGGGAAGGGAGACACATACCATTATGAGAGATGGACAACACCAAATTTGTATAAGCTAGAGACTACAAGGTGTAATGGGAGAGGGAAAGAGTGAGCAGCTTGATACAGTTAAGAGAAATAAGGATGTAATCAGGCAGAAGCAACTCAGCCACCTCAATAGTGACAGACCCAAGGGGGTTGGTGGGATTACGATGCACTCAGTGGCATATGTTCATAGATGGTTTGAGAATCGGGGGAGGGGGAGAAGCACAGATAGCTGAGTGCTCTAGGGTAAAAAATGGAAACAGGGAAAGAAAGAGAGGTGAGCTCTTTGTGATGAAGTGATATGAGTAACAAAAGTATGAAAGAAAATGATATATGCAAAGTCTCTTCTGTTCTTACTGTATGTTACAGTCCAGACTCAGGGGACAGCCATCGACACTGAGGACACCCAGGGAATTCAATCCCTTCAGCATCTCAAAGCCATTAACAGAGGATGTTGCAAGGGACCTGGAGGACTCCAGCCGAAGGAATATGGAGTGCAGAAGCCTTGATGCACTAACACAGGGAGGTAATAGAGAGGGGAGGGAAGGCTAGAGGAAGGGAGATGGGGGACATACATAATAATAACAAGCACTTGTTTAGAAAGGAAGAAAGACCAATAAGATATGATACTTAGCTAAGGGAACACAGTGACATTCTATAGTCACTGCGGAGCATGCGATTGTTGAAATAGAAACCTGAGGAGACACCAGTGAAGTGCAATACGAAGTTAAATATTAAACTAAAACCATATAACAAGGTAGAATATTCAGAGGGCAAGGCCGCCTGGAATCCCTAGTGGGGGGGGGTAGATACAACCTACGAAACCTGGGTGAAGGTGCAGTCTATGTTACGTGGTGTTACGGACAATGGGTCCCCTTTTGTGTACCGAGTTTGGGAGTGCGGGCTTACACATAGGGGAACCTGATAGTGACCCCTGGGAACAGGGGAGAAACAAATGCTACCACTTGGGATACAGGAACAGTGGGGAGTAGGAGGCCTGGAAACAGAGAAAGGAGGGATGAGAAAATCTCCCCAAAACCTTGGAAGGGAAGATATGAAGCGTATATGTTTATTACTGTGTCGTAGCTCTGTTAGCACAAACAGCAAAGTTAAAGTTATAACAAGTTATACACATGGTACCAGTCCCGGGCTCCTCAAACCCAAATAGGGAATATAAAGGAGCACCATGGTCAGTATAAAACAAGGGGGACACAAGACAGAGGAAGAGACCAAACCTGATTAAAGATGGCACAACCCACTAAGGTAATGACATTCAATGTGAATGGCATGACTAACCTCATAAAAAGGAAGAAAGTCATGCATTATGTTAGACAAGCAAAACCAGACACAGTGTTTCTCCAGGAAACACACACCATGCTGGGGGAACATGATAAAGTAAAACAATCTGGATACTTAGAGATATACTCCTCATCTAGTCACACGGGGCGTAGAAGGGGTACAGTTATATTGATACTAAGAGGAACCCCATTTGAAAGTACAGCCAATGAAGTAGATAAGAAGGGACAATATGTTATTGTTAAGGGTAGACTGCAAGGGCAACTGGTAATGCTCCTATCAGTATATGCACCCCCGGGAGCAACCTATACTTTTTACCAAACCTTGCTTATGAAAGTGATTCAGCAGGCAGAAGGTACACTAATTTGGGGAGGGGGAGGGACTGGAATCCCACGCTAGACCCAGCATTGGATAGTACATAACAAATTTCGAGGGCAGGACACTAGGTAGCCAAACAGGTTAAGGCCCTCCTGCAGAAACTGGGGTTGGGAGATGTCTGGAAGGGCAAACCAAGGGGCACACATTTTATTTGGGAGTTCATCAAATGTATCCACCTGGACATCTTTTTGATGGCAAAGGAGCAACTGGATAAACTGATTATGTGTAGGGTAAGAACAATAGGAGTTTCAGACCATGCCCCAGTATATCTAGAAGCACAGCTACAAACCCCTCCGAAGAATTATTTTCTGGAGATTAAACTTAACACTTCCGAAAGATAAAGAGGTTGAGGAACAAATCCCCAAATTGATAGACCAAATGATACAGGATCACAGAAATTCAGAAGCAACTAAAAGCATCCTATGGGACATGATCAAATCTATATTAAGAGGGAAAATGATAGCTATATCAGCTGCTAGACGGAAGCTAAGAGAAACAAAACAATATAGAAAGACAGATGCAAAATTTAGAAGTACAGCAGCAACAGCATAGGGATAGGGAAAGAGGAAAAGAACTGAAAAATTTAAAAAAATAATTAAATGAGCTTCTAGATTACATAATAGAACAACAACTGCAGTTCATGAAGCAAAAGTACTACAAGGGGGGACCTAGAGGCATCAGATTGCTGCCATGCAGGCTTAAAGCCAGATGGGCAAAGGCACACATAGCAAAGATACGACAAAGTGACACAGGGCAGTATGTACCCAGACCACCTGACATACTGAAAACATTTAAGAGTTACTATACATCCCTCTATCAGGCAGGCCCATGGCCAGAGGAAAGTCATCTGTCCAACGTTTTTCAGGGACTACATCTTAAGAGGGCATTGGAAGCTCAGAACCTGGCTCTCCAAGGGCCCGTAACAAGAGATGAGATACAGGGAGTCATAAAAAGTAGTAGGACAGGTAAATGTCCAGGCACAGACGGCTTCCCTGTGGAGTTCTATAAAAAAATTCCAAGATAAAACAACATCAGTCGCTTTAGAAGTCTACGGGGAAGTAATGGGGGGAGGTCCCACCAAGTTGGCATCAGGTAATGATTTCGATCCTACCCAAGCGTGGAAAGAACCCAGGTAACTATGCATCATACAGACCAATCTCAATCCTAAAAATGGACAACAAAATCCTGGCTTCTATTTATGCAAGGCGCTTAAACAAAATTCTTCCAAGTATAATCAACATTGATCAGACAGGATCTGTAGCAGAACGACAGACTGCAGATATTGTTAGATGAGCTATGCATGTAATAGACCACCTCAGGGTTAATGGTCAGCCAGCAGTGATCATGAGTTTAGATGCCGAAAAGGCATTCAATAAGGCAGATTGGCAGTATTTATACTGGGTCCTTTCCAGGTTTGGCTTTGAGACAGAGTTTATGGACCTCATCAGAAAAATATATTCAAGTCCTCAGGCATATATCAGGGCAAATGGTCATTTATCCCGGAGTATGAACCTGGGTAGGGGTACAAGACAGGGATGCCCTTTGTCCCCACTTTTATCTGCCTTGTACTTGGAACCATTAGTGCAGGGAATCTGGCAAGAAGAGGGGATACAGGGGCTTGATATTGCTAATGGGGAACAAAAAATAGCATTGTACGCGGATGATATATTGCTCTTTTTAACATCCCCGAGAAATCTATCCCAGACCTTATGTCCACAATAAGTGAATTCACTAAGATAGCCGGATACACCTTTAATCAGAATACAATGGAGATACTCACATTTCAATACACTCCAAGTCAGGAACTTAAAAACCAACACCCAATGAAATGGAGCCTACACAAGATGAAATATTTAGGGATAATGCTACGAAATACAAATCGATTTATTTTCCAGGATAATTATGTACCCGTTAAGAACAATAAAGGGGGAACATAGCAAGATAGGTTTGTTGCCACTACCTCAACATGCAAGAATTCAGGTTACAAAAATGAACTTACTGCCCAGGTTCTTATACCAGTTTCAATGTGCCCCAGCTCAGCTCTCAATACAATGGTTGAAGGGAATACAAAAACAGCTACAAACCTTTATATGGGCCAATAAAAGACCAAGAGTAAGGCAGAGTGTGTTATAAGCTAGAAAGAATCTAGGAGGGTGGGTGGTCTCAAACATGTGGGCACACTGGGCAACGTCACAGCTCAAATGGGCTCAATAGTGGGGACAAGGCCAACATCCCATGCACTGTGAAACAATAGAGGGTGTGGACTGGCCACATAGACCACTAGCGCCTATCAAATTTCAGCCTAAACCCACACTTTTAATCAAGGATTGTAAGCTCACTGCCCTGCAAGTCATATTATGAACACTAGAGCAATTTCAGGCCCACCAGAGAAATGGAAATTTACCTGGTGGCAGTGGAACTCGGACTTTACACCGGGTATGCCAGACAGGCAAAAAGGGGCCTGAGTCATGAGAAAACGGTAATGAGGGGTGACAATATACTTCCATTTGAGGAATGTGAACATGCCTTCGCCTGGAGAGAGAGACGGCTAGATATAGATATATACAGATACATAATTACATTACAACCCATCAGCGGAAAACCCAGAAGAAATAAAGGGTGGGGGAGGAGAGCCCAGCATTGGAAAAACGTACATTTTGATTCCGCTAAGGGGGCTATATCCATTATATATTAATTTTTAAACACTTCCAGAGAAGACACACTAAAACATATCAAGGACAGGTGGGAACAGGAGGCAGGAAAAACAGGTTACTCACCTGTAACAGTAGTCGTAGGAGTGGTATATGTTGTTCATCCACACTGTTTGGCATGTCCCTTTCCCCTTTAATATTTGCCAGAAGTCTTCAAACTGGCTCCTCCCACCCACCCTAGTGGTATATACATTAGCTCTGCTCCATGACACCAGATCTTAGCCCACTGGAAGCCAGGTAGTGTGCGTCTGCAGCCGGGGAGGTCGGGTGGGTCCGTGTGGATGAACAACATATGCCACTCCTAGAACTACTGTTACAGGTGAGTAACCTGTTTTTCTAGGATCGTGGCTATGTTGTTCATCCACGCTGTCTGGCAGACTCCTAGCAGTTCTCCAGGAGGAGGGATGCAAGGCGCACACCCCCTACTTAGGGAACAGAGACTGAAGAACTGAGGTCCCAACACCGGCATCTCGGCATGACTCAAAGTCGATGTGGTAGTGGGTGATGAAGGTGTTAGCTAACTTCCAGGTAGCAGCCGGACAGATTTCCTGGATAGGGATGTCCCCGGAAGCAGCCACTGATGCAGCAGTATGGCAGGTAGAATGAACCCTTATCCCTCTGGGAGGCTCCTTGCCCGCCAACTCATAACACAGACCTATACATGATGTAATCCACCTTGCTATGGTCCGTTTGGCTGCAGATCTGCCACAAGTGGCTTCAGCGTAGGTGACAAACAGCTGGTGAACCTCTCCATGAATTTCTGCCGTCCTCTCCTTATAATAGAAGAGAGCACGTCTCAGGTCCAAAGTATGGAGCCTGTACTCGGCCTCCGAGGTGTAATTAGGGTAGTATACCGGCAGAGTCAACACCTGGTTAAGTGAAACTCTGACACCACCTTTGGAAGGAATTTTGGGTGGGGGCGCAGGACAACCTTGTCCCTGTGGAAGACCAGATAAGGGAGTCCACCCAAAGCACCTGGAGCTCCCCTGTCCTTCTGGCAGACGTGACAGCCACCAAGAAGGCCGTCTTCCATGACAAGTGTGACAGCTCACACTTGTGCATTAGTTCGAATGGTTTGACCATGAGCTTTACCAGTACCAACAGTAGATCCCACGGAGGTGGAGGTTCATGCACCGGACGGGATATGTGATCCAGGCCTTTGAAAAAGCGCCCGACCACTGTCTCCTGTGACAATGTTGGCTGACCGGCCCACGCCCGGTGAACAGAAATGGCTGCCAGATGCACCCTATGAGTTGATGACCGTAGACCCACTTTGGAGAGAGACCAAAGGTAGTCGAGAATGTTAGCCACAGAACAGGATAAGGGGTCCAGACTCTTGCCCTGACACCAAATGGAAAATCTTTTCCATTTGAAGGCGTAACATTTCCTGGTCGATTCCTTTTTAAATGCCTCCACCACAGTGTAGACATCTTCGGAAAGACCCAAAGCCTGGAATTCTAACCGCTCAGGTACCAGTTTGTGAGGTGCAGGGATTGAAGGTCTGGATGGAAGACCGTCTCCTGAGTCAGAGATATCAGGTCCGGGCGTGTACAAAGCCGCTCCGGAGGCCTGTGCTTGCTAAAAAGGCCTTTGAAAAGGCCTGCCCCTGCCCCTAGACTGCTGCCTTAGAGGAGCTGCCTGCCTTTTCTTGGCCTGAGCACTCCTGTAAGTGGTCCTGTACTCATCCATTTTCTTCATGTAATTCTCTGTCTGCTCCCCAAACAGAGAATTACCCACCACAGGGGAATCCATGGCCTTAGCCTGGGTATCCTGTGAGAGACTAGTACATCTGAGCCAAGCCATCCTCCGAAGAGCCACAGAAAGCCATGACTCTTGATGACACATCATTGGAGTCCACAGCAGCATGAAACTGAACCTTAGATGCCTCAATCCCATCTGCAGCCACCGCCGCCGCTCCTTGGCTAGCTGGGGGGAGGCCTGTTTAGCCAGTGCCAGTACAGTGTCCCATCTGGACTTCTGGTAACTGGCTGTATAGGCCATGTAATTTGCCTGCCTGAGTCCCAAAGAAGATGCCATGTACTGCTTCTTTGCCATGGCATCAATCTTCCTGGAGTCCTTGTCAGGGGGGTGTGAAGCCAAGGGAATATTTGCCTCGTCACGGGCAGCAGCCTGCACTACCCCAACATGGCTGCAATGTTGATATAAGAACTCCGTGTCTGAGCCTGAAAGCGTATACCTCTTGTCCGTTCTTCTATCCACAGGAGGTATAGTGTTAGGAGACTTTAAGATTTTTTGTGTCTGTTTCCCAAAAGATTTATGGAGGGGAATAGACAGTCTCCTGGACTCTGGGATGTCCATCATCTCTACATAATCAGGCTCCTCTTGATCTTCCACAGCCTCCTCCATAGGAAGCTGGAGGGTTTCAGCCACCTTTCTGTAAAACATAAAGTGAGACGGGGACTCAGATGTCCGGTTCCACATGCACATCCAGACCTTCACTTACATCATCATCCTCAAAGTCCCCTTCCTCTTCAAATTCCAGTTCATAAAAATCTTCAAGGCTATCCTCTTGAACCGGGGGAACCAACCGAACCGAACCCCTGCCAGAAGGAGCCGGATCGGTCGGAACCGGACGGAGCGATTCCACAATGTGAATCGCCCTGGCTATCTCTTCGGCGGTCGGAACATGAACCTCTGGATCCGAACCGGACGATTTATCTTTGCGTTTTCTTTTTGTCAGAACCGATCCCTCGGAATTGGCTCTCCTTTTGCCCGAAGAAGTATCGCCCTGGTCAGAGGGCACTCTTTCTGGTTCGGTCGAAACCGAACCGGGCTGGCCATCCGGGTCAGCGGACTTCTCGGCCTCCTTTTCCCTCAGTCTACCTAATCTCTTCTCAAGGGTAGATTTGGGAATGTTTTCACATATTTGGCAGTCTGAATCGAGGTGGTCAAACCCCAGACAATAAACACAGGTGGTGTGGGGATCGGCCTTAGCAAAGACTTCCCCACACTCACTGCAGTGTTGAAACCCAGTGGGCCCGTTTTTTTTCTTGGGTTTCTCAGACATGGCCAACCTAACCAAACTTACCCTTTTTTCGGCAACCGCCAGGCAAGTCTCCCTTATCGGTTCCTACCCGTGTCACGGGTATTGGAAAAAAACAGTTAAAAACATGTTTTTTTTTAGAACCGATAAGAACCAGTCACCACACACTAAGTCTACAAACAAAATTCACAATCAAATGGCCGGTTCAGCCGAACCGACCACACTTTTACAAGTTCCACACAGAAAAACAGAACAATTCCTATCTAGTACTCACGGCACCACAGACAGAGACTGAACTGACTATGCGGATACTTTTTTTGGTTTAAAACCGATGAAAACTGAAAACTTTAACCGACTTTCGAAACGAGCTGAAGGAGAAATCTCCGGAGTGACCATTCAGTGAGGCGGAGTAAAGAATCTGACGGTTTAAGTTCAAAACACTTCAGACAGAAATTTCAACCGAGCTTGAGCTCAGCGTTCCATGTCCTGCATGGAAAGTTAACTCTAAGTTCTCCGGGGCAGTTCAAAGGTTGGGAATCACTGCAATTGTCAGAATACAGCAAGACTTCATGTTGTTTGAACCACTGACCAGATCATGGAGCTCATCACAATTGAACAGTTCATCCAGGTTTTGGCATTTGATGTTCAAGTATAGGTAAAAGAGCACAAGCCTGAAACTGCAGAGAAAACCATAAAACTGGCCGAGGATTATCTAGCAGCCAGGACTTCCAGCTCCAGAGGACAGCCAGGTAACAAAGAAACCTCTGCAGCTCCGGTAAGACCTTTTTATTCCCAAAATACGCAGAGCCAGAGTCAGAGACAATCACAATATGCTAGAAGGGATAGAAGGGGTAGAATCCCATACTCTGAACTGATTTGCCATAGCTGCCTTGGGAAAGGGCACACTGTAAGGAACTGCCCCAATAAAAGACAGAAGCCAACACATCTGGCTCTAGCAAACATTGGCTATGTGGAGACAGTGGGTATAGGTGATCAGCAGACTTTAGGATTACTGGACTCTGGGAGCAGACAAACCCTGGTGAGAGCTGACCTGGCCCCTGATTGTACAGTAACCCAGCAGGACACTACTGTTAGATGTGTCCACGGTGATATCCACCAGTATCACACCGCCCATGTTGACTTAAGAGTGAACAATGCTTGTTGCAAAGTGCTAGTTGGTCTAGTACCACAGTTACCAGTCCCTGTCATCATTGTGAAAAATTTTCCCACCTTTGTAACCTTGATGAGTAATCATCAGACTTTTGTGGAGCCAGTCAATGTGGTAACAAGAGTTCAAGCCAAAGCCCAACTAGACTCTGTTTTTCCCTTTGAAGAGGACTATTTTGAGACTGTGGGCAAAGGTAGAAAGTCTCAGAAGGAAAGAAGAAGGAAGAAAAAGGTTTGAAGAGAACAGCACTCTGATGGGATATTGAATATGATACCAGGACTGTCTAGTAATAACTTTTATGAAGAACAAATAGCAGATAAGTCTTTGCAACCTTAATTCTGACAGATGTCTACAGAAAAACAACCAGGACAATCATATTTCATGCAATGAAATAAAATGTTGAATAGAGTTTCTGTAGATTTACAAAATGGTTCTAAGACTGAACAATTGATGGTGCCCCAAAAATACAGAGATCAGGTGATGTTATTAGCACATGACATTCCCATGGCTGGTCACGAGAGAAGGGATAAGACAGTTCAAAGAATCCTGCCAGATTCTGTTGGCCAGGAATCCACCAAGACATAGCTGCTTACTGTAGAGCTTGTGCCAAATGTCAGCTGGTAGCACAAGGGGGGAAGAAAGACCAGGTGCCCTTGCAGCCCATTCCATATGTCACAACCCCTTTTGATCAAGTAGCAATGGATATGGTTGGGCCTTTGCTTAAAAGTTCAAAAGGCAATCAGTACATCCTGGTCATATGTGATTACGCCACCCGGTACCCCGAGGCTATCCCTATGAGGACGGTAACAGCTCCTCGAGTGGCTGAAGAACTGGTCAAGGTATTTAGTAGGATGGAGATTCCCAGGGAGATTTTGACGGATCATGGCAGTAATTTGACCTCAGTCATGTTACAGGAATTATACAGATTGTTGGGGATAACAGCACTCAGAACCTCACCGTACCATCCATAAATGGATGGATTGGTGGAGCGATTTAATAAAACTTTGAAAAAGATGCTCCAGAAGTATGTTCATGAGGAGGGTAGAGACTGAGACAGATTTCTCCCCTACCTCTTGTTTGCATATAGGAAGGTGCCCCAAGCCACCACAGGATTTTCACCATTCATTTTGTTATATGGGCGTAATCTAAGAGGACCATTAGACGTGGTCATGGAACACTGGGAAGTTGAGAAAACTGTTGTGTGCACAAATGTTACTGATATGTTGTCACGTAGGAAACGGTTAGTGAAAAATGTAACACTAGCCCACGAGAACGTGGAACATAAACAGCAGACCCAGTAAGTCAGGTATGATGTGGGGCTTAAAAACAAGCAGTTTGAACTTGGGGGGAAAAGTGCTGTTGTTGTTGCCCACCACCGAGAATAAGCTATCGATGTGGTGGCAAGGTCCCTATGACATTATCCGACGGACGGGCGTGATAAATTATGAGATAGAGATGCCAGGGCACAGAACTCTAAAACGTATTTATCATGCAAACTTGTTGAGAAAATGGGAAGAAAAACCTAAACCTGATGTGATTTGCTATATACAACCAGAGCAGCAAAAAAAACAGAACTAGATATAGCATATGAGCGTCTGGAGCCACTGCATGAAGACACATTAGCCCATCACATTAACCCAGACTTAACACCAGCACAGTACCAAGAGATTGATAGTCTCTTTAACATATTACAAAGGTACTTTTACAAAGGCCTCTGGAAGAGCAAGGGGGTGGTCCACGAAATTAAGCTTTCCCAGACTAGGCCCATACATCAGAAACTGAATAGGCATCCTGAAAAGGTTAGGCAGGAGGTGGTGGAGGAAGTAAAGAGAATGGAGCAAGCCATTGTTATCATATCATCATGCAGCCCATGGTCTTCACCTTTGGTGATGGTTAATAAAAAAGAAGGTGGAATAAGGTTATGCCTGGATTTTAGATACACAAATGCTGTTTCTGAATTCGATGGGTACCCCATACTCCAGATCAATGATTTGTTGGACCAAACAGGATCTGCTCAGTACATCAGTACACTTGATTTAATGAAAGGGTACTGGTAGATCCCACTGGCAACCCAGGCCCAGGAATTAACAGCTTTCTGTACACCCCTTGGATCATACCATTTCACAACAGTGCTATTTGGGTTGCACAGGGCTCCTGCTACCCTTTCAAAGGTACATGGATCATGTGTTAGGACCCCATAAACCCTGCGGTACAGTGTATCTGGATGACGTGGTGATCTATAGTCCAGACTGGGATACCCATTTGGTCCATTTGAGTGCAGTCATCCAGAGCCTTAAAGACACTGGCCTATTAATCCAGTTAAATGTGCCACTGCAAAAACTGAAACCAGTTGTCTAGGTTGCATTATTGGAAATGGAGCCATAAAACCTGAACTTAGCAAGGTGGAAGCTGTGGCCAATAGTCCAGTACCCAGTACCAAGAAACATGTACGCTCATTTGTAGGCCTGGCCAGTTATTACCACCGGTTTATTACGGATTTTTTCACCACTGCCACATCCCTAACAAACCTAAGAATTGTTTTCCCCACAAAGGTTACATGGACATCTGACTGTGACATTGCTTTTAGAACAATAAAAGCTATTCTATGCTCTGCCCCAGTGCTTCACAGTCCAGATTTCTCCAGACCATTCAAGGTTCAAACAGATGCCTCTGACACGGGCACTGGAGCAGTTCTTACCCAACATGACAAACACGGGGAACATCCTATCCTTTTTCTAAGCGGGAAGCTCCATGAAAGGGAGAGAAGGTACTCGACGGTAGAAAAGGAGTGCCTGGCCATGAAATGGGCCACTGAAGCTTTAAAACACTATCTTTGGGGGAACGAGTTCACAGTAGTGACAGACCACAATCCCCGGTGTTGGCTGAACCTCATGAAAGATAAAAATATGAGGATCATGAGGTGGGATCTGTCTTTACAGCCCTACAGATTCACAGAAAAACACAAGGCAGGAACACAGCATACAAATGCAGACTTTCTGTCCAGGTTTGGTGCAGACAACACTGTTTAACGAAATGACTGATGTTTTATCTGCAATGTTTATGTAATTGTTACAAACTGTAATATGTATGTCTCAGTTTGTATATGAACACACCTCAGGGAATTGTAGTTAACTGGAACAATATTGTTTTGTTGTTCCTTTATCTAAATTACCTTTTTGGGAATTGTTCCAGTTTGTTAAAGAGTCCCTCAGGGGTACTTCTGGAGTGGGTGGATGGAAGTTCCAACCCTACCTAGGGTTATAGGGCTAGGCAACATTGTGACGTTGCCCTCTTGAATGGGGAGGAATGTGGCAGGATGAGACATTTCAACTCCAAGCGGTATTAATTATCAATTTTCTTTTCACTCTATCCCATCTCCTTAGTCTCTTCTATCTATCCTTAATTTCTTATCCGGGTGGCCAACCTGACAATTCTACCCTCTACCTGTAACTATCCCCTTATTTAGGGTTCATTCTATCCAAAAGCTGCCACATGATGTTAAAAGTAAAGTCCCCATATTTATTTGAGCCATTTTGCTGTATGACACTAGTTGTTTCAACATAGGAAAGGCAATGGAATGATGTAAATACCTAAAGAGAAGTGCCAAGCTGTTCCCTGTTAGTAATCAAGAACAACAGTGCGTATGATCATATACCCACACGATCGTACTGTCGCACAAGTGTGTGCACAACGTGTGGTTGGAGTAAGTGACTGCAGTAGAACATTACAAAAGCTGTAGAGCTCTCAAAAGCAGGACCACTTGCTCTCAGGGGCTTAGTGAAGCAAGTGAGTCACTGAAATACTGAACGCAAGAGCTCTGGCTGTTGCTAAGAGAGTAGTAAACACTCCCTGCAGCCGCTCATTTGGGGAGTGAAAAAACTCCTAAGTTTGCCAATGGCTGAAATGGCAAGCCATCGGGGAAATGTACAATCTGGAAAGAAATGGAAATACGGTCCTAGTCCAGTAAAATAATAATGTGTAACATACTAGGCTGTTTCTGGAATATTGTACAAATGAGAAAAGGTATACATATGAATTAAAAGTAGAAACAGAGAACTGAGCCTGAAATGAAATTCAAAGTAACAAATAGGTAATGCTATAGAGTTACAGAGCTAGTCCGACTTTGCAGAATAAATAGAGGAGGAGCGCACCCCTACTCTGCTTATATCTGGGAAGGCTGGAGTCTCTAATCAAAACGTTATGATTTATTCTTTACCTGAATGAAGGGCCGGTAATGAGAGATGTCTTGTATAGGGCTGGCAGCCCAGAAAATGACTGCATATATAGAAGGATCTCTGGTGAGGTCACGAAAAGGGGGAGGAGCTACACACCCTGATAATGCTGAAGCTGTTAATTAAGGTTATTTTAGGCAATAGAAGACTTCTCTATATGCAGAGGTATCCCAGAAAAGAAAGGATCTTACTGCCATTGTTCTAGGAGCATCTTTTGTTTATGTGAATTTCACCAGAATGAAGAAACAAGGTTTTGTGTTTAATTGACAGAATCACATGATCGTGAGGTCATACTACTGTGTTATAAAAACCTGCCCACCAGGGGCCCAGAATGGAGAGGTTGGTCAGTACCTTCTGGCCAAGTGAGGTGAGAGGAGGTGTGAGAGTTTACACACAGTATTGCGAAGAATATTATACTGTATATACACAGAGAAGAGCAGGGAGCCTGAAGGAAGACTTGCCTGAATTTTGCTTTGACTTTATTTAGGTGTGGAAGTTTTAACACCTATTTATTTATTTTCTATAAATATTTGAACATTTATTTTTATAATTTTTGAAAACAATGACAAGGTACCTTTGTAAATGAGCCTATGGCTCAAAGGTTTTCCAAATTGCTGTTTAAATAAAATAAATAAAAAATAAAATGCAACATCAGCGTTTTTTATGCACTATATTGGATGACTGGAGTCTCTTATTGAACTCACACGCTTACAATCCCCCATATCTGTCTCTGCCTGACACTTAAACAGAGTGCTGGTAGGAGCTGGCGGTCCTTGCCCCTTGGGGACTCAGATCCAAGGGGGTGGGGGTTCTGGCGATATGACGTTGGGGGGGCCCTCATACCAGAGAGAGAGAGAGTGCTGGTGCTTCAGGTGGACGGGATGAGTCACGCAGCCTCATGTCCCAGCTGGAGAGAGTCCAATGAGGTAAGGGCGTATAAATAAAGTGTACAAAAAAAACAAAAATACCCAGCTAGAAGCAGTAGCAGAGGTGCCTGTCTGAGATGCTGCAGTGTTTCTGCATTAAAAGCTATTTGCAGGATGAGTTAACATGGCTGCTGTGTTCTACTGAGCATGTGTGTACTGTAGTACGATGGTCACCAGTCAAAAAACATGAATGCTAGCCCTGTACCTAGATGGCCATCATCAGACTGAGTGCAAGAAGGATTTCCAAGATGACGCCCTTCGTGCAAGCTTAGGCAGGCACAGAGTAACCCCCAAACGAGTGCACTTCATTCACAGTGGAAACAGCACATTAACACACCCTAGTTCAAGAATAAACTACTCTGATTCTACCTTTATCCAGGAAAGATAATTGGCAGCCCACACCAGACACTGCAAGGAGTGGAGGCTTTAGCAGCCCTTACCAGACAATGCAGCCCCAGGGTTCTAATCCCGCATTAAGATAAACAGTGCTGCAAAATGCAATTCCAAAACCTCAAATGGGCTCACACGATCCCAATATAAGGCAGACAGACATCTTCTTGAGATCAAAAAAAAAAATCCCAACATCGCAGCTGATGGAGAAAATAAGGACAGAAGTAATCCCTGCCAGAGAAAGGGTGTGTCCTGAGACTTCTCTCAGACCATTACAACCTTTCTTGACTAACCAAGGAGGACATCCCATTCCATTTGCCTACCCACTGGGCTGATACATAACTACACTTTTTGTGAACTGTTGAATTTCGCAGATTATGAAAACTGGGGGAGGGGATTAAGAATTTGTTGAGTTTTATGGAATTATATGAATTGTTTTGCAGGATTCTCACTGAAATTTACTTCTCCGTGGCTGAATACCATAGTTTTGCACACTTCTAATTCAAGTCTCATAACAGTGACAAAAAACAGAATGGCTTAATAAACCGTAAGGTCATAAATATGTCTGTCTGCCTTATATTGGGATATCTGGGTTGGCAGTATAGCCTAGATGTTAGAGTAACAAGTTGTGAATGAACTTGGTGCACCAACAGACCTTCGTTTGATTCCCACAACCTCCATTTGCATACTATGTGACTCTAAGCAAGTCACTTAACCTCCCCAGTGCTCTCGAGTCACCCCTGAAAATAGGCACTTGTGTCTAGTGGGCTCTATCTGGTTACCAAAACGAGTAAATAAAAAGAGAAATACAATACTCTGTAAAACACCAAGCATATCATACGCTAGTCTGTAGATGCAGTTCTCTGCCATGCGAACATTTTAAATCCTGGCTCAACAGTAACATTAGAATAAGCATGCTGCTCCCAGGTGCACCACCCTAGTGGGTATGAGGCAACATCTTATTTCGCTATATAAAGATCTAGGCCATAGCAACATGACTCAGCCAGCAGATACAATGCAAGATTATGTTTACTGGGATTCAGCATTAAATGTTTGGCATGTATATCACTGGTAAGTTCTGCAACAGCTGGAAGGTCCCCAGTACCCTCCCTGGCTGACTCAGAGGCACCTCGCTCTCGTATCCTAGAAATTATTCTACATTCTGAAACTCCAGGGCAGCAGCAGCATACGGTCCTCTCTTCTGGATATATGGTGCAAGCCACTTTCTCTAGCTCTCTAACTACAGAGTCCCTAATTACCTCTACAATTTTTCTACAACTTCTACCACTTGGACACCCCCTCAGGCCCAGCTGTGTTCACTGCAGGCCTTGTCCCAGCACAGCCAGTTACCAAGTCCTCCCACTGGAGACTGGCAAGGTCTGCTATGGCTAATGGTTCAAAGCAGTTCCTAATTTACATACGAGACCTGCCCACTCCCCAGTTCCTTGCCTGCCCCTCCTGTACACAGTTTACCCACCCCCCATGTTGCTGGTCCTAGTAGTCTGCTGTAGCACTGTGGTGGGAGGTGCCTTCACTTCCCACTCAGAGTAAGCCTTCAGCAGGCAGACTGAGCATTCTCCAACATATAAGGCAGCAGCCATTCAGCAAGTGCACCCTCTGGAAAACAGCCAATCCACAACCCTTTCAGCTAATCAACCCTTCCCTCCCCCGAAGCTACCCTGCATATGCATGGTGTGTTGGCAATGTGTTGCTCCAACAGCTGCCTTGTTTGCAGAGTTCCTACAAATGTGAAAACCCCTCTGAAGTTTCTTGTGATCCCATAAAGGGATGCCTTAGGACTGTATGTTTTATCCTGTTTAGCCCTACCAATTATTACAAGGTTCTTTGAAGTGACAAGCCAGGTGAAGAAACCAGCCACCCAACCTGTGAAGCAGAGGTAACGTTCTCAGGTTGTGTGGCCTGTTTCACAGGAGCAGAATCCGGCCACACAACCTCTAAATCTCACCTCCTGTTTCCTGAGGGGGACGCAATATCACATGCCCTGGACACAAGACAATTGGGCAGTGTTCCCTGCCCCCTGCTCCTCTTTTATCAAGCTAGTCTTCAGTTAAATCTTTATGGCACTTAACCCTATAGCACTTCAGAGTGGCCCATCTCACTACACTTGTGGGAACTGCCCTTACATACATCCTAGGGTCTCAAAACCTGGAAGACCCTCACTTCCTGCCTTTGAACACGTATAAAACCCCTTCTACTGGGTCTCTGTTTGTCCCATGCTCCCCAATGTTACAAAATAAGCAACCACTGAAACAAAACACTGAAAAGTACTTAAGTCTACCTAACCACAGCCAGCCTTCTGGTGCATCGGTTGGATTTCCGCTTGCAATGCCAGCGACCCAGGTTTGGGAACGGACTCTGGGAACCAGAGCACCAGCTAGGGAAGAAAGACTGAGTGTCCCATGGACTGCTCTCCTTCTCTGGGGGAGGGTGGGACAGCGTGCCCACTGCTAGAGAGACTCCTGGCGGAGGCCAGTGGATTCACAGGCAACCCATGCCTTGAGATAGGAGGGGCAGGGTGGATGCAGAACATCACTGCACGCCGCCACCCCTGGGGGCAATCTGAAAACAAATCACGCTGCCAGCCGCCCCAGATGAAGCCTGCCTTCGACTTCAATTGGCTCCCAGGCCTGTTACTTGACCTATTCCGACGGTTGCAGTGCTATAGGGCCGGTGCCGCAACCCAGCCCTGGGGGGTAAGCCAGTGGGTATCAAGGAGCCGCGGCCAATATTTTTATTTATTTATTTAATTAGTATTTCGGAAAGACCTTCGAGCGTGAGCTCTTTTACAAAGGTTCCACGTCAGGGTGGACAATAAGACAATACACATATTCAGTGGTTACAGAGGCCTGATCATTAGGCATTGCAGAGCGATTACATGAGAATTAGACAAATAGGAGAAAAAAAACAGAGCAGTTGTAATAGAACACTAAGCTATTTCTAATTGGCTGCCCTAGGCAGCACACCCCTGGAAACCTCCAAATCTGTTGATAGATTATGGTAGAGTAACTGCATAGGGTTTAGCGCTATCCCAGATGATGAGAGGCTGGGTGACAGTGAAGCAAAGGGGATTGGGTTTGAACCTACGCGGAGAGGCGAGAGGTGGGGAGATAGTGAAATGGGGGGGGGACTGTGATAGAGGGGGGCAGCTCCAGAGGGCTTTGTCGAGTATGGTGTGTGTGTGGGGGTTGGGAGGGGCAGTATCAAGTGCTTTTAAAGAGGACTGATAGCTTACTTAAGCCCTTGGCTAGGTTGAAATGGAAGCAGGGTTCCCTAGGTAGCCCTGCTGGGTGCTACCTTGGGGGTAGGCCTGTCTATCAAGTGGGGCCTGAGAAGCAGGTGCATTTTGAGCAAGACATTAGGTGCTGTGGGAGAATATGGGAGTGGAAGCGGAGGGTCCATGACTGGACTGAGGAAACAGGCGGCTGTCGGCAGAAAAAAGCACAATCAAAAAACAAAAGTCTACCTATCCACCCACACTGCCACTTTAAGTATTAAACTACTTTTTCAGCGTGGGCTAGGGGTTTCATTCCCTTCTCTCTTTCAGGTCTCCCAGCACCAGCTTACTACAGAAATCACAGGGTACCCTGGGTATGTTTTACGAATAGTGAACACTTGGAACAGGCCTCCACAACAGGTGGTATCAGCCAACACTGTTTCTACTTTCAAGCTTAAACTATAATTCGATGTGCTTACGTAACCAGATGAGATATGAGATGATGCTTGTGTAACTTGATTTACTTTGTGGCTTTACGCCTCTTTATTCGTGGGATATACCACCCTGTAGGGGTATGACGCAAGGAACCCTAGAGGAGGGTCCCCCCCCCACAGGTACCACGGGAATGATTGCGTCGGCTAAAGGTAGGTTAGGAAGAAGCCCACAGGTAAGAGAGATGAGCCACTGGAGGAGGAGGGGTGGACGGTGGGCAACAAAAACAGAATCCTTACAGAGTCCAGGATGAGTGACCATTTAAGCCCAATGGGGAGTGACATTGTTGCTCCGCCCGCCAGACCTCCCGGGCTTAAAGCCTCCCATTCGATGTGCTTATGCAACCGATGAAATCTGAGATGATGCTTGTGTAACGTTGACTTTGTGGCTTTCCGCCTCTCTATCCATGGGATATACCACCCTGTAGGGGTGTGATGCAAGGAACCCTAGAGAAGGGTTCCCCCCTATAGGTACCGCGAGAATGATTGCACTGGCTAAAGGTAGGTTAGAAAGAAGCCCACAGGTAAGAGAGATGAGCCACAGGAGGAGGGGTGGACGGTGGGCAACAAAAACAGAATCCTTACAGAGTCCAGGATGAGTGACCATTTAAGCCCAATGGGGAGTGACATTGTTGCTCCGCCCATCGAACCTCAGGCTTAAAGCCCTCCCATTCGATGTGCTTATGCAACCGATGAGATACGAGATGGTGCTTGTGTAACTTGATTTACTTTGTGGCTTTCCACCTCTCTATCCATGGGATATACCACCCTGCAGGGGTGTGATGCAAGGAACCCTAGAGAAGGGTTCCCCCCTACAGGTACCGTGAGAATGATTGCATTGGCTAAAGGTAGGTTAGGAAAAAGTCCAAAAAGAATACCTAAAGGTGTCAAGCATCGAAGAGGCGAGGATGATGAATGAATGAATTCTGAGAAGATGATAAGGGCTGACTCCCTAATGAGAAAGGGGAAAGCCGGAGCCAACATCCGCCTCCATCCAACAGCAGAACCTAACTAACTAACTTAAGAAAGTACTAACTCTAACTAGTATTATGACCACTGGCATGGAGGAGAGGAAAAACCCCCTTTGAGATGGACACCTCTGGGGATCCAAGGCCTAAGTCGCCTTCCCTCCAGGCTGACAATGTTTGATTTGAGGACGTATGTCGCTAAAGAGAAGGATTCATTAAGGAGAAGGATATGATATTCAGGAGTACCCTCTTAGGTCATGTTATTCTATCTCCTAACCAGGGCATCTCCGCTCAGGTCCTTGCCATCAAAGTCCTCCCTGGAGCCTACAATAAGGAACTTACTGTTGTCTCAGTTTATCTACCCCCTAAGGACCAGGCCACTGGCTTCAACAACATTATGGAATACATAAGGAGCCTGCATCATAACACAGAAACTATAATTCTAGGGGATTTTAATATTAACTGGCTCTCCCCTGAGGCCTCTGTATTCAAGGATGCAGTTACAGCGTAGCACCTCTCACAACTTGTCCTCACCCCCACCAGATGCATCTACAGGACCGGTACTTTCACACTACTAGACTGGATTCTGTCTAACCGGCCTGAACGAATCTCTAATGTCTCAGTCCTCCTGGATACAATAAGTGATCACTCACCTGTCATCTGCTCTTGAATTAACAAGTTCCACAAACCCCCTCCCAAGCTACTCTACACAAGGGTAATTAATCAGGGGCACCTTCAGCTGCTAAAATCCCACCTAAACAGACTTGACTGGACAGTGTTGGACACACTCAATGATACTAACAAAGCATTGGACTTGTTCATCGACCGCTTCAACACAGCCTGTAACATCTATGAGCCACTGAAAAAGATGAAGGTCAAAGGACCGGAGAACCCCTGGATAACTTCTGATCTTGTAACACGTCTTAAGCACAGGACCACCTCTGGCACTGTGCTCGTGCTACCCCAACGCAAGGAAACATACAAAAATACAAAGCAGCCCGAAATGCCTGCACTCGTCAGATCCGGAATGCCAAAAGCAAATATTACAAGGAGACACTGGCCAACTCCTGGGGCGATAGGAAAAACTTCTGGAACAACCTGAAAGAACTCACCGGCAAGGATCCTAAGGCACCCCCCCCACTATGCTCATCATACACGGCACTCCAACGCTCGACCTTGGCACCATTACCAATACCTTTAACAATGCTTTCTCGAACCTGGATATTGTGCTTCCTCCTAATTTCTTCGACAACCCTTCCTCCAGCACTCCCCACGAGACCACCCTAGATGTTCATACAGTTCCACAATTCTTCTTCAAAGAGGTTCCACCACATGTGGCTCGTAACTATATCCGCAAGGCCATCTGCAAGTCCAGGCACAGTGGAGACTCCCTTGACCTCAAACTACTGGCGCAAGTTCTGGACGAGGTCGTTGAACCCCAGACAAAGACCTTTAACCTCTCATTAAGGCTGAGCCAATTCCCCTCACGCTGGAAACAGGCAACTGTCACACCGGTGCATAAAAGTGGAGACAGGTCTCTTCATTCCAACTGCAGACCTATCTCACTCTTCCCCCTGTTATCTAAGGCATTAGAACGAATAGTGTCAGACCAGCTAGTAGAATTCCTGGATAAGTATGAAGTCCAATGCCTAGAATAGTATGGCTTCAGAAAAGGGCACAGCACCACCATGGCTCTTCTGGAATTTACGAGTTTTATTCATGACACGCTTGACAAATGAAACTGTGGGGGAGCAGTTTTCATAGACCTGACGAAGGCCTTCGACACCATTAATCATCCTCTACTACTTAGGCAACTCTCCTACATTGGGCTCTCTAATGATCTCCTTCCATGGTTTGCTAGCTACCTCAGGAATTGGACCCAACGGGTCAGGATAGTAGGTGTCACGTCCAATGTCAAGCCAGTCCTCTCCGGAGTCCCCCAGGGGTCCATACTGGGACCACTACTCTTTTCCCTCTTCCTCAACAGACTCCCTGGTGTCTGCCAGCAAAAAATACTACTTTACACGGACGATGCAGTGCTATTCTCTAGCCACCACGACACTAAACTCCCTGAAACACAGCTGCAGCTTGACTTCAAGCGTGTTGATGATTGGTTCAGCATGCATAAACTCATCATGAACTACAGCAAGACCAAAGTAATGACCTTCTGTAATCCACGAAGCAGACACAAATCTCAGTCCTCCAATATCATGACCAACGCCGGGTACTTACTTGAACATGTCCCGGAGTTCAAATACCTAGGTGTCACACTGGATAGCACCCTCTCCTACATGCGGCATATTGACACTGTTGCCAATGCCGCCAATATGCAAATTGGTCTGCTACACAAGCACAAGCACTGTATGACTGCGGACGCCCTTAGACTGGCCATCTACTGCTCTGTCACCTCTATCATTGACTACGGTCTGGCCATCTATGGCTCTGCTTCTTCAGCTGCCCTTGGCAGAATCTCAATCTCACTCAACAAAGCCTGCAGACTCTTAACGGGCGCTGCCCGAGACATGCACACCTGTGACCTCTATGCACAGGCTTGTTGGCTACCACTCCTCAACAGAATTCAATACCAGACCTGCCTGCTAACCAAAAAGATTCTCCTTGGTCTCATGCCCCCTGGTGTTTCTAAGCTCCTCACTGCCTTCAGTGGTACTCAGCAAACGTGTAGTGCCCAATCCCAAACCTTACCTCCTTGGGTCAGTGGTCCTTCACCTATAGGGCTCCTCATTGGTTTAATACCCTTAACAAAGAAGCACTTTCTCTCCAATACTTGGACCCTTTAAACGGAATCTCTGACTTTACCTTACCGCTACCTCCAAATGTGACTGCTTCTCCTAAAGGACTGCTCCATTCACCACCTAGTTGATCTTGACCTGTGTCCTGCATCCCTCCTGGCATTACTCTCTCTGGCATCTGTCGTTCTTTGTGACCCTTTTTCTTCCCCTCCCTCCACCCTCCTCCCCCACACTCCTCCTCCACTCTTCAAATCTCATTTTCTTTTCACCTGTACCTGATCCCCTCCCTCCGTCCCTCTGCCACCTTACGACAAAGGCCCCTCAGCCTGCCTACTTCTCTCTGATACCCTCCTATTCATTATCAGGCTAATAGACCCCTTGCTTCTCAATTCCCTCACTCTGTTACATCATCTATCTGCCTTTTTACGTTGCTCTCTAATAATATCCTTTATCTCTATAGTGTTTTACAGCCGCAAAACAATGTCAACCATGTCTGCATTATGCCTGTTTACCATTACCAACCTTTGTATGTATATTCCCCCCTTCCTTTGACGTGGAACCTTTGTAAATGAGCAGCTCCTGCTCAAAAGTCCTTGTAATCCTACAGTTTAATAAATAAAAAAAAGTAAAATAAAATATGAGTAGGGAAGATGATGACAGGATAGGGGAAGAACCCCAAAAGAAAGCACAGATTAAAGAAGGAACATGAGGCAATGACAAAGACTGAATGATAATCACCGCAGGAGAGCGGCATGTCGATGAGGTAGCATAGGACCCAATGAGAGGTAAGCCTGATGGAGCGATGTGAGTAGGTAGGTGCTGAGGCTGATAAGGTAAGTTTTTGATCAATGTGAGGAAGTAGACTCTGAGGCCAATGAGACATGCTAACGTGGATGACAGTGATATGCTCGATAGAGCAATGTGATTACATAGACTCCTTGAAAGGCAGTAGATTTGGAAATTAATAGAGTGATGTCATCATTATCATCATCAAATCTTTATTTATTCAGGCGAACATCATTGAGCAAGGCTCATTTACAAGATGGACCTGATCAGGTCAAGGTTCAATAGTTGATACACAACAGATACATCATACACTTATATAAGACAGTTATACATACAGGAGAAAATAACGTTTATAAACACAGTGATGTACAGTAAATTCACATGATAAAAACAGTTACAGGAAAGTTAAGCTAATATTTACAGTATGTACAGTATATACATAACCCAGTGGGGGGGGCACGGCAGACACTCAACATAATGTAATACTAGGATGGTGAAGGTATTACTGGGTGCCATAAGATGGGGTGTCTGTCTGGAAGGAATATGCCATATATGGTTTGGAAGGGAGATTTGTGAGATGACAATGCTAGCTCTAGTGGTAGCAATTGCATTTCTCTTTGAAGAAGACTGTACAATGCTGTTTAAAGGATGCAAATGGAATGATATTGGACAGTTTTAGGGATTTTGTAGAGTGTTCCATGCTATAGCTAGAGAATAGCTGATTGCTACCCTCCTAGCTACAGTGAATTTGGGCAATTTGAGCAGGATGATGATGTTGCTAACTTGGGCATAGGAGCTAGGAGAGGTCTGGGTGAAGCAGTCCAGGATATACTTTGGAAGTTTTTGACAATGCTCTGTAAATCCATAGTGCTGCATTTCTGTTCCTTCTGAGGTGAAGGGAAACCCACCCAACTGCAGCATAAAGAGAGCAATGATGAGTATTAGATGGCAGATCTGTAATGAACCTTATTGTTCTATGATATAAGGTATCCAACTTGTGATGGTAGGAGATGGGGCAGTGACTATAAAGGAAGTCTGCATAGTCAACAACTGATAGAAAAATGGCCTGGACTAACCTCATCTTTGAGTCTCTGTTTAGGAAGGGTTTTAATCTATAGAGAAGGCCAAGCCTTTGTGAATAAGAAGGTTCCTCAAAAGGAGGTAGATGCAGAAATGAACTCGAAAAGGAACATGAACTATGGTGGAGAGCCTCCAGCCAGCCCGCAGCAAAGGGGCACAGACAGGAAGGCTTGGTGCTTGAGTGGAGACAGAGTAGAATCGAGGATCAGGATGAGAGATGGAAGCCAGGACTGGAGCAAATCCTTGACGGCTAAAGATGGATGGATTATGGAGCGAAGCCATGATTGGAATAAATCACTGACGGCTGGTATGACATAATAAGTGGTCAATGAGGACCAGAGTCATGAACCTGATATGTGCGGCAGGAGGGCAGCATGTTGATGATGTGGCATATGATTAATGATAGGTAGCCAAATACAGGATAGGGGGAAACCCCAAAAGAAGGTACTGGACAAGGAAGGAGGGAGAGAAATCACTAGAGGGAGGAACGAAGGAAGGGACTTGGAGAGGCAGATTGAACAAGCCAGCGTATGAGTCATGATAGGCATTCCCAAAAGAAATACTGATGGCAGGCCAGACAGAGTCAGCTGAGGCACACCAAGAGAATGAACAAAAGAGGAGTAGCCGAGGCGAGGTATCAGGGAAGACTGAAGGCCAAACGGGCAATGAGAGGTAAGAAATGTATGATGCACGAATAGGAAAGGAAGCCTAGAAGGCTGGAACGGTGTTTAACAGGAATAAGGAAATACAATAAGGACGGTAGGTAAAACAGCAGGGTAGAATAAAATAGGGGTCTACCCATCAAACACAGAAGAAGAAGGGCCAAGTCCACAGGTAGCCACTGTAACGCTCTGGAAAAATTGGGAGAGGCAGAGAACAGCAGAGACTCGAGAATCTGGAGACCCTAGGTCCGAGTACCACCAGAGCCACTAATTTACAGTACAATCCCTGAACAAGCAAGAAGTACGGCAGCCTGAAAAGGAGAACTCTGGCTAAGGGCAACTACCAGAGTATGGGGTTCCAAGAACAAAGGAACAGTACCTGGTTGAGATTCTGGAAAGTCACTAGCATAGCAGCAGCACTAGAAACCAGGTTCCAGAATACCAAAAAACAACATGAGATTAATGTGGCATACAAAAGAATTATCAAATGAAAAAGCAGTGCCCCAACTAGTCTACCATAGTTTGATACAGAATGTAGGATTGAGAAATCAGGTGATAAAATTATAATGCTCACATCCTTCATTTTAAAAGAGGAGATCTCTGTACATGAAGATCAGGAAATGGTAGTAAAAGATAAGAACTAGGTGCTGCCAAGCTTAAAATTTCTAAACTCAGCACTACAGGAACTTCTTTTTTTTTTTTGCTTGGCAGGACATAGAACAACGTCGAACTCCCCAAACACGTCGGAAGAGTGAGGAAGACGACCAAGGATAGTGAAGCACTCGCCATGCTCGGAATGGAGTGACAAGCAGGGCAAATGACAGGCGAACCACACGTGAGGCGATGCGAGGCATACCACTGAGAGAAAGATGGCTCAGGTACACTTGTCAGAGGAGCAGACCCACCAGCACAGCCGAACAGATCCAGAGACAATGCCAGGGTCGAGTGACAGCCTCGAGAGCCTATTCACTGGGCAGCTCCCCAACAGGCATGACAGCAGCAGTCCAAGTTCGGAGGAGACAAACGAATGTGTGAGGCGGCAGGCGTGCTGCATGGAGAGGCAGGCAGGAAAATGAGTGGGGAACAGAACAGCAGAAGCAGGGGCCGACGGAGAGCAGCGGTGGCGGGGGGGAAGGCGGTGCTAACCGGAAAGGAAGCAGCAGGAGCCGCGGGAGCAACAGAAGCAACTGAGCTGAAGGAGGAGGGAGCCGCAAGAGAGGCTACAAGTAAGGGGACAGAGCGCGGGGTGGGGCGGAGGTGCTGCAAATGAGATGAAGTGAGGGAAAAAGGCAGACAGGTGGGATGAAGGAGATGTGGCACCTTCGGCCACAACGAAAACAGAATCCTTACAGAGTCCAGGATGAGTGACCTTTTAAGCCCGATAGGGAGTGATGCTGGTTGTTCGCTCTACATGGAACCTCGAGCTTAAAGCCCTCCCAAAAAGGGGAGTGGCGTTGTTGCTCTGCCCATCGAACCTCGAGCTAAAAGCCCTCCCAAAATAATCTGAAGGAAAAGAGATGATGAGGTAGGCCCATTGATCTGGTGTAGGAATGAACTCAGTGGATCAATGTTCTTTCTTTCCTAAATTCCTACGTTTGTGTGTTTGTACAAGTTATGTAAAATATCTATGGTGGTCCTAGGAAAGGTATGCCACTGTCCAAGGAATGCAACTTCCTTAGACCCAACATAGCTATAAAAACTCGTTCCTGCAGTGGTTTCAAGAGCAACAGTCCCAGCAGCCCCCAGAGTAAAGTCCAGAGCAGTTTATTGCACTGTTTAGGTACAATGCTCTTCCATGTTTTTAAAACCATAGCTATAGTTTTCCACTATCTGAAAGCAAGCTACTGTACTGAAACAATACATGGCAAATGCCAGCAAGTGTTCTAGCCCCAGCCGATTATTTGCATAACCATGCAACAATAATCAACAACTGATGGGTGTGTTTCCATGAGAAACTACTCGCGTGAGTGAAACAAAGACTCACTGATAGAATATGAAAATTCATAGTGTGAACTACACTGAGTTTCAGAGTACACAGTCATTGATAAGGCTTTACTGAATAACTTATGAACATTTCCGTATGCTGCATCTTCCGTAGAAGGGAAGTATGTAGTAGAACGATTGGGAGGGTGTGAGAACGGTTCCCCTCAAGGGAGACCACCTGATGGCCAGATGATCTGTGGGGTAATAGGGAAACCCTGGTGGGAGGGTGATCCCAGAGAAGGCATGTGCAGCGACAAAGCACCTATACCTGGCAGGTGAGGCTACGGCAGAGAAGAATGTGGCTAGGCAAAGTAAGAGATTGAACTCCAGGGCACATGTAGGGACTGTAGGAGCCAAGTTCCTCATTAGTGGCGCTGTCTCCCTGACTTGCCAGAGAATTCCATGCAGGCTGGCGACAGACACAAAGCACACATGGCTGTGTGTTCTAATCAAGCGGACCATCACGTGTGTTAGATCAGGGTGAGAGTCGATGGAGCAGCTAGCCACTTGAAGAAAGACATCAGGTGGCCACTTGAAGAAAGGCACCAGGCCTCCGACTGTTCTCCTTGGCAGGCACTGAACTCAAAAATACAGTGTGCACCCTCACAATTTCGTACCAGAAAAGAAACCCTAAGATGGTAACCGAAAACTGAACAAAGATAGAAACGAAATTCATTAAGGCAAATGTGCCAGCGTCAGAGTTAGAGAATACAAAAATACCTATTAACTTAGTATTGCCAACCAGAATTATTGTGGGGACACAGGGGAACAGAATCCTGTGCAGATCCACACGCCAGCAGATATGGATTGACCTATCCATGTGGAATGAACAGACATGCTGAGAAAGGACAGACAGTATTAAATGAACAATGAATACAAGGATGAACTGGAAAATACTGAGATAGTCAGAGTTATCATGCATCTCAGCAACAGGGTGCATTTGGGGGTCAGTCAAGCCGGTACCATACAGATAATGGGACAAGAAATAGCCCAGGGCCCCAGGAAGAACACTGTTAATAGCTCTGAAGAAAAGCAGGGAAATACTGGAAATTTGAACTAGGAGTGAAAGCCAGAACCATAGCCTAAAGATCCTTGCACTGTGTGTAAGTGAACTGACAGAGGTTATTCAGAAGTAAATGAACACGTACTAGTATTTTATTTTTTTTGCAGTTAATCTTTTCCCCTGTGCGCTGGCAACTCCCACTGTACCATCCACCACGCCCAGCACTGACACTACCCCAGGACTTACCATCCCCAGTCCCCCCCCCCCCATGGTGCAGCATGTAATGATGCCAATGGCAGTGCAACACACACTCTCATGTCCCACACACCAAATATTTGCCCCTCCTCTTCCCAACCCTTTTAGGACTCGGTCTGCTGATCCACAGCCACTGCCTGGGGTCAGGCAAGTGCTGAGCACTACACCAGCCCCACCCTGGAAAAGGACAGCAGTCTAGTGGATGCTCAGTTTTCCTCCCCAGGGCTTAAAACTCATTTTTGCACGGGCATACGTAGGTAAGGTCTGAAGTGCCCCCATTTTGCTGTTCACCTTTTAGAATTTTTTCGTTATTTTTATTGAAGTGTCTGTTAATGGTTGTACTACTATGCCAGGGTGTAACATTCAAGCAGCGAAACCCCGATGTCAGTGGACTTTACATCGACAGGGATTTCTCGTCGGGGGGGGAGTTCTCGTCGACGGGGGTAAACACCTAACTTCTCTCTCTGTGTGACGTGGAGTTAGATATATAAAGTAGGGGGTGCAGGGGGCACAGCCTGACACAGTCGGCGTGTTGTGGGTCACTGTCTGGACGTGGCGAATGTCGGCGGGATCGCATCAATGTAAGGGATGTCGTTGGGATTTCTGTTGCCACAGTATGGTATGATAGATCCCTATGCCAGTATTATTTTCTTAAAATTATGTCTTTACTATCTATGGACTGGAGTGCTGGTTTCTGTGTTTTTTCATCTCATTTAGCAGCTGACACTGACAGCCATGTGCAGAACATCAGTGGATATATACTGTATATCTCCATACAGCTGACAGGAAACAAATCTCTAAATATACATACGTGATTTTATTAGAGGACTGTATTTAACTCATTGCCTCCACAGGAGCTCTCTGAAGTTGCACCACTTGTCTCCTGTATACTGTTAACAGTAAATCCTGGGCCTTTCTAGGCAAAATCAAGCTATAGTCAGCATGCCACAAACAAATCCTAATAGCTCAATAACCGTAAGTGCTAGACATGAAGTATGAGGGGCAAAGTTATTCAGCATAAAATTACCTTTCCAATGGCGGTATGCAAATAATATGATGTAATTTTGTTTTTTTTTCTATGCTGGTTGAAACAGCAAAAAAAAAATATTTTTTCACTAAAACAAGCAACATAAACCATACACACCATACCATAAACAAATGAGAATAACTCCTAAAGTATACATGATATACACAAAATATCAGTGGCAAAGTTGTTCAGCACAAAATTACCTTTCCAATGGTGCTATGCAGTCAAATATATATTATATTCTGTTACACTATATAATATTAAAATATATAAGTGATTTCTCCAGACATTGCAAGGGCACACTGGGAGTCAGTAGCCGACTTCTGCATACATCCTCAGGACACACCAGTGAATTTTACTGATGACTACAGGCGTATGCTCGGAGACAATGAGTTAACTCATGCTCATTCACTAAACACAAATGTAAAGAAAGTGCATTTTCACAATGAACCTGTCTAATAAGCTCTACAAATGTTAGATTGTGGAGCTGGCGCCACTCATGTCAGGTTCCATACAATCAACCCAAAAAACTGAAAACAGAGGTTGTGATGTAACCTATGACTGGTACCCGTCAGTGCTCGCTCACTCATAAGTAGCAAATCGGCAATTCATAATGTCTTTCAACACAGTCAATATAGGATAGACACCCTTACAAAATTTATGTCAGATAATCATACAGAACATAAGTGTACAGTTCATTTAATTGCAATATTCATGTTTTAACATTTCAGCTTTTCATTCCAAGCAACACACGTTGATGTGGAGCTGGGAAGCTGGCAAGTGTTCGGCTCTCAGGGGAACAATCTTCTGTGTGGAACTCTCCCACGCTGGGGTTCCAAACATTGTGGGAAGCCTCTAAAAATAGAATGCCTTGTGCTATCCCCCCCCCAAAAAATGTAAGCCCTGTCCTCCACTACTGACCCTCCAACACCCGAGTTAACTCCTGAACGTAGGTTATCTGTGCCCCATGCGGTAGAGCTACCGCTGGAATGGCACGTCGAGAAGTTTTTTATTGGTAAAATATTTACTCCAAACACCTGCAAGGGTCTTGGTGTTTTCTGTGGAACTCCAGGCCTGGGAATGTACATATCAACTGTACTGGGATGGAAGGGAATTCCAAGTGAGTGCAAGATATACCCCATAACCTGGGAGGCTCCCAGGGCCATGCCCACCCCTCTCCCAGGGTAAAAAAGGGGCTAGCGGACATCTACGCATTGTACGTATGATGGGGATTTTTCACTTCACTTATAGGTCATTGGCTTTAGGGACTAGGCCAAGAAATACAGCATCTGGCTGAAATGCCCAATTTAGGGCCCAGTTTTCCTACTACCAATGTGCAAAAAGCTCTTTTCAGCAACAGCACAGCTTCAAGGCAGGTTCAAAATGAGATACCATTTTTAAACTCTGACCTGTTCTTTAAAATACAGGTTGCTTGATTTTTTTTTTTTTACTGGTGACATGTATTAGCAATAGAAAGTACAGTTATGTAAGAGTTTACCACAACAGTAGATCTTCGAGAGAAGCTCTTGCAGCAGGCCACACTGGTGAGACTAAGCCGACAGGTGCCAGAACTACAATTTTTTTTCCACTTATTTAACCAGGAATAGTACACTAAGCTGAAAGCTTGTTTATAGGTGTGACCTGGGAGCACAGGAAGTTAAGTGACTTGCTCACGGTCACACAGTATGCAAGAGGGGGCTGTGGGATTCAAACCCAGGACTTCAGATTTGCAGCTCAAAGCCCTAAACCTCTGTGCTACACTGCCTCCCTTTGGAAAACCCCACAAGGAAAACTTCTAGCTAGCAGTCTACCACGGGGGGGGGGGGCTGCCCACCACCGACGTCAGTCGGCTAATGTCAGCCTAGCCTATAAAGATGAGTAGTCTCCCACATCTACCTCAGTTCTCCCGCCAAAGACCCCGTAAGGGCAGCGAATGGAGAACCAAGGAGGTTTCCCCAAGAGCCAAAAGAAAGCAGAAGTAGTGTGAGAGAAAAAAAGAGCAGCGGGGGAAGGAGGAAGGGAAAGCAGGGCCTGCTGCAAGAACTTCTCTTGAAGATCTACTGTTACAGTAAGTTCTTACATAACTGTACTATCTTAGTTTAGGGAAGCTCATGCAGCAGGCCACACCGGTAGGACTGAGTCCCAAGCAGTGCTGGGGAGCACCAGGAAAAGAACACCAGGAGTAGGACAGATCAGCAGCCAAGAGCTCAGGAGAGAAGGCCCTGAAGGACTGCAAGGCCGAAACTGGCCCTACACAGGACAGCCGACATCCAAGCTGTAATGCTTGGTGAAGATGTGGACAGAACTCCAAGTGGTAGCTGCACAGATGTCCGCAACAGACACATTTTTGAAAGAAACCACCGAAGCAGCCATACCTCTGGAGGAATGACCCTCGACCACTTCCGGAAGGGGCTTGTTGTACTTGTGGTAGCAATAAACAATGCAATTTGCTAACCATTTAGACAAACACTGTTTGGAAACAAGAGCACCCTCTCTCTTGGGGGCGAATGAAAATTTCCTGAAAAGCTTTGTGCGGTTCATGTAGTACCACAAAATCCTATGTACATCAAAAGTATGGAATAAGGCCTTCCCCTGATTAGAATACTCGGGAAAATAAACTGGAAGGTGGATGGACTGATTCAAAGAACACTCTTACACTATCTTAGGCAAAAAATTAGGATTAGTACATAAAGACATTCTGTCTTTGTGAAAAATAAATAAGGCTCCTTACACAAAGGAGCCTGGAGCTCGGAAATCCTTCGAGCAGAAGTAACAGCAACCAGAAAAAGTGCTTTCCATGACAGAAAGCACAGCTCGCAACTCACAGCCGATTCAAAGGGAGGTAAAGTGAGTTTCTCCAACATAAGGTTGAGGTCCTATGGAGGGACAAGGTCCACATTGGGAGGTTTCAGATGCAAAATGCCCCACAGAAATGGGACACTTTGAGCTGGGCAACAGCTTTAACCTCAATAGGTGCATGCTGCGCAGAAATGGCGGAAAGGTGTACCTTGAGTGAGGAGTACCCTAAGCCTGAGTCCAAACAGGAAAGAAGGTACTCCAACACCTGATTCATTGGGCAGGTGAAAGGATCCAAATGGTGAGCAGCAGCCCAAAGGGTGAAACGCTTCCATTTCATAGCATAAGTAACCCTGGTGGAGGGTTTTCATAGCAGCCACCAGGACATCTATGACCCTAGACAACAACCTGAAGCAGGCAATAGCTAGGTCCGCAGGAGCTATGCATAGAGGTGCAGGAACTTTAGGTCTGGACGCACCAGGGTGCCCTGGTCCTGGGAGAGTAAGCTGGTGCACAGAGGCAAGGGCACCACAGGTTCCACCACCAGCTGTTGCAGCAAGTAGAACCTAATCTGATGCGGACAGAAGGGGGCTATGATAATCATCTCCACCCCTTCAAACTGGAGCTTGAGCAGAACTCTCTGCAGGAACAGGAAGGGAGGAAAGACATACAGAAACCTTCCTTTCCAGGTGAGGGCCAATGCGTTTTGTCAGAAAACTCCAGGCCAGGAATTGAGCGAGCAGAAAAACGGCAGTTTTGCGTTGAGTGGGGATGTAAAGGGGTGCAACTCTGGATGACCTCACCTGTCGAAGAGATCTTCGACCACCAAGGTTAGAAGCTCCCACTTGTGAGCCCGCAAACCTGTAACAGCTGAGACTGTCGACCAAGACGTTCTGAATGCCTGTAACATGTATGGCTGAGAGCTCTAGACCATGTATGATGGCTCAATACAGACTCTCATCACTTCCCGATACAGGGGGAAAGAATGGGCCCCCCCCCGGTTTGTTGATCTAATAGACCACACACATGTTGTCTGTCTGCACCAGCAGCGGACTGGGGAGGAGATGAGTCTGACAAGTCTGCAGGGCATAAAGGATCGCCTGCATCTCCAGGACATTGATATGGAGACCCTGTTCTACGTTCATCCAGATACCCTGCGTTTGGTGACTGGCTAGATGAACACCCCATCTCAGGCTGGATGTGTCTGTCATGAGAATCTGACAGGGGGTCGAGAGCTGGAAGGAGACTCCCTGAAGGAGGTTGGCAGGAACCAGCCACAACGACACAACTCTCCTGAATGTGTCAGAGACCAGGACCAACTGGTCCAGGTTATCTATACATTGGTCCCACTGAACCCTCAAGGTCCACTGAGGAACCTGCATATGCAGACAGGCAAAGGGAACCGTGACAATAGCTGCTGCCATGTGGCCCACAAGGTGCAGGAAAACCCTGGCAGGGACTTGTCGACTGGAGGAAACCAAATGGGCCTGTTCCATCAGTCACTCTGTCCAGTCCTTAGGCAAAATGGTCTTGCCCTGGCTAGTGTCCAGGACTGCCCCTATGCACTGAAAGCGCTGGAAAGGGGAGAGGCAGGACTTTGGTAGGTAGACAGTGACCCTTAAGGCCTGAAAAAGGTGGAACACGTATTCCAGAATCTGAACCAGGTGTTCCCTTGAGGTGGCTACTCGCAGTCAATCATCCAGGTAGGGAAACACATAGAAGCCCTTCCTCCTCAAAGCAGCCGCCACTACTGCCAGGCACATGGTAAAAAAGACCAAAAGAGAGGGCCTGGAATTGAAAATGGGTTCCCTGAAAGTGGATGCAAAGGAGGCAACAATGGGCAGGAAAGATCTGGATGTGCAGGCAAGCATCCTGCATGTCCGGAGAGGAGAGCTAGTCCCCCTGGAGCAGAAGGCGTAACAGCCCCTGGAGAGTGACCATTCATAAGTACTTGCACTTGATGTACAGGTTCAGATGGCTCAGGTTCAGCATGGGCTGAAGATCCCGTCTTTCTGGGGATGAGAAGAAGTGGGAGTAAACCCCCTTCCATACTGAGCCGGAGGGACAGGCTCTGTGGTTCATTTTTGGAAGACAGCCTGGACTTCCTCCCAAATTAGAGACAGGTGGGTGGGAGGGTAAGTGGAGTTTACTGGGGGATTTTCTGGAGGCCATTTTAGAAACTCCAGTGTGTGACCGTGCACTATGATCTGAAGCATCCAGTCGTCCATGGTCACCCCCCTCCACCCGAGGTGGAGAGAGACCCAATCCCTGACAGTAGCTCTCTTGACTAATGGCCGGGGACCATGAGCCAGGAGGTGGGGGCGGGCGCAGGCAGGGGGGTAGCGGGTGCCCTTGGAGCTTTGGCAGCTGTAACTGCCAAGGCCACTGTGACCTTATGCTTGTGCTGATCTTGGAAGGCTGGTTCCCAGACTGCTTACAGGAGGGCCTGCGAAAGGAATGATGCTGGCCTGCTCTAAGCTGAGTGTGACAGAGGGAATGGACCAACTTGCGGGCCCGCCCTGACTTCTGCAGGGTGGAAATCATGTCCTGGACATCCCCCACCCCCGGAAAGGACCAAACCCCGGAAGGGAGTGTCCACAATGCTGGACTGTATATCTGATGCAAAGCCGGATACCCAGAGCCAAGAATGGCACTGGAGACAAACGCCAGCAGTTGCCCGCACCTGGAGGCACCGACAGCATCATAAGCAGCCCAGAGGACATGACTGACAATGTCCAAGCCCAATTTTAGGAGTTGGGTGAGCTGCGTCTAGGTGGGGTCCTCTGACAAGGTCTGCAAAAGGTCCCTGGCTTGGTCCAAAAGAACACTTTGATATTGGACCATGTGAGCCAGATAATTCAGGGCTTAGATAGCCAGGATAGTAGATATGAAAACATGTTTGCCCAAATGGTCCAGCTGCCTGAACTCCCGATCCAGGGGAAGGACAATAAGGTGTTTGGGCTTTTTAGTACGGTCATGTGCCACATTAATCACCACAGAATCCACCTTAGGGTGGCCTCCTAAAAAGGGTTTGCCAGCCAGGGCATGGTAAAGACAGTCTGCCTTCTTAGGCAGAGGAGGAGTGGTAGATGGATGATTCCATGCTGCCCTATTGTAGTCCTCATAGGAGTTAATCTGAGGGGCACCACCACGGGGAGGGCATCCCACTACCTGAGACAGATGGCCAGGTGGCATCTCTCTAGGTTTTGCTCCTCCGTCTTACAGCCCATAATGGATTTGATGTGGCACATGACATTCATAAAAGCTGGATCGTCCAACCTCCTTGGTAGGATTGTCCCCATCCAAGAGCTCTCCAGGTGATGAGGAAGACTCTAAAAAAAATCGGGATTCATCCTCAGTAGACTCACTATCTGGTGCCAACGCCGGAGGCCGGTGCTCCTCCCTGCAAGAGCCTGACCTGACATTGGGTCGAGCCCCACAGGACCCCGACATGCAGGGGTTGCCTGGAACAGCCCGACTCAGGTTTTGGGTCTGGGGGTCCCAGTGAGGACAGAGAAAAAATGCCATAGGTGGTCCTTGAGGGACAGGGGTCTGCCTCTGGACGAAGGACCACTATGCCAAGAACAGGGTGTTATAATCCACTGGGGCAGTAGGTTGTACACTGGTGGAAAAGGATAATAGGGTGCCGGGTATGGGTACAATGGCGGGGGAGCTCGTGTAGGGTACACAGGTATAGGGCCACCTGGCATCGGCTGAGGATCCTGTGTCCGCCCAACAGGCACTGGCTGCAGCACAGATTGCGGCACCGGCGACAACGGAGTTGGGCTCATAGGCGGAACTGCAGCAACACTGGCAGCAGCTGGAAAGCCCGGGGGAAGGATCTGCCGGTGCTTGTCTAGCCGGGGAAGCAGGTGCCTGAGTGGAAGGAAAACCCTGAGGCAAAGGCAGAGGCAACACCGGAGAGAAGGAAGTGGCGGTAGCCTGCTGTGTACGTTGCCTGGAAGGACTGACATCAGTCCCAGTAGTAGGAACTGGTGATGGCAGCACCGTGGCCGGGGGAGGGGGCAATGATTATGGAACCGATGCCCGAGGAACCAATGCTGGTCAAGCCACCTGGCTGAGAGACCACCGAGGACAAGGGCTTGAGCATCAGGAGATGAAGTCCTCTGCCTCAAAGAGCTGCCCCCAAGATAGCGATAAGCAGTGTTGGGTAAGTTACTTTTTCTATTACTTTTGGAAACTTGTTCCAGAAAGCTCTGTGTAGTCATTAGCAAGCATGGAGAAATACTGGAAAAAGTAATACACCTTACAGTTACAATTACTTATGTCTTTTTATACAAAACTAATACACAACTGTAACTGATTACATTTATTTGAAAGTAACTAGTAACTAACCTATTACTTTCAAATAAAGATCATCTGTTACAGTTTGTAGTTTTTGTATTATTTTTGTATAAAAAGAAATAAGTAACTAACTGTCAGGTGTACTGCTTTTTCTAGTACTTCCTCATCCTTGCTAGTGACTGCACAGAGCTTCCTGGATCAAGTTTCTAAAAGAAATAGAAAGTAATCGAAAAAGTAACTTACCAACACTGGCGATAAGGTTGGGTGGCACAGCCACCGGGAGCCTGTAGGAAGAGAGGGCTAGCGAGGTTGAAGGGGCCAACCCCCCACAGAGGACAACCCCATCATGGTCGATGGTTTGTGGGGCAACCGTGAGCAGGAAGCAGACTGGTCTTGGTCCCAGTGTTCATACTTCCCTGATTTCTCATTTTGAGAAGATGAAGAGGCCCCGTAGGACTGTGCCGGCAAGACCGAAGAGAGCTCCTGACCTGCAGTGCAGCTCCGTCTCCATCGGGACCAACTTCTGCTTTAAAAGGTGCTCTCCAATGTTTTTAGACAATGTCTCAGAGTGGCCTGGTTGAATTTTTGGCAAAACTGGCAGGCTTTGGTGCTATGGTTGGGGCCTAGGCAGATGAGACACGCAGAGTGGCCATCCCTTTCAGGGATCTGTTTGCCACAGGCATCCTTCGAGGAGCAGTTGGAAGATGAAGCTGGTGAACAAGATATAAACTCGTAGATGAAAACACAGAAAATTCGATGTTTTAAACTAAGAAAGAACGAAAAATAAAAAAGTGCAGATAATGGTGGTCAACTGTAGCTGTAGCATACGCTAAGGTCTGATGTGCGCAAGTAGACGGCAGGAAAAGAACTGAGGTAGGTGTGGGGAACCACCCACCTTTATAGGCTAGGCTGACGTCAGTTGATTAATGTCGGCATTGGGCAGTTCCCATGGTAGACTGCTAACTAGAAGTTTTCCGTGTGGTCCTGGCGCCTGACGGCTTAGTCCCACCAGTGTGGCATGCTGCAAGAGCCTTCCTCAAAGTAAGATCATGTGTTTCTGTAACAAAGAGAGTTTCTCAGACCTTTCATGGGGTTGTAATAACATTTTTTTGTTTGTTTTTTCACTTTTGCTCCTTTTCTGATCTCTCAGGCCCACAATATGTTGATTCTGTAATTTTAGTCCTTAGTCTCAACTATTTCTACCCCAGTCCTTTATGAAACATTTTTCTTTTAAAACAATAATAAGATAAAAGTGACAGAATTAATTCACACGCTAAGGTGTTCATTTTACCTACTTACAGCAGAAGAGAAACCGTGCAGAGACTAAAATGACACCATTATGTTTGCCATGGAATGCTGAGGCTTTGAAAACTTATTACAGAGACAGCAACAGCAAAAACATAATTTAGTTTCATACTTCAACATTATTTTGTTATAAATACACCTTAGCAATAAAAATAATACAAAGCACGTTTTATTCTGCCACTAAGGCTTTCTGGAAAGAAGTAACTGCTTAGTTAGATCTTTCTAGGGAGAGTCTGTTCTTTTTATCAGTATATTTATAAATGAGTGTTGCACTGTTGTACAATAATGTTCTGGTACTCTAAATGTTATACTATCCTGTACATGTATAATGATTTTACTTATGTGGTCTAAAGATGGTCAAGGTGAAAGCCAAGAGTCAAATCTGAACCTGAACATGAGGTACAATCTCATTTTTAGATGGTTTCTGCTGCTACAAAATTATGCACCTGGGCAGACTGAAACATGGGGATGTTTAGTGACATGACTGGGTTCACACACTGGGTAAGTGGCAGTACTGGGTTTTGACCACAAGACTCCTGCTTCATAGCTCTGTGCCACAGAACAACTACTAGGCTACACTGTCATTTAATTAAAAAAAAAAAAGACAGGTCACGAAAAATCATGAGAACATGTTGTTATCGGCCGTCCCTTCCGCAGAGTGATTGTGCTACCACTTACTATGCCAGTGACCGCGCTTCCCAGAGGATCTCTTCTCCAGGGAAGGAGGGTTCCATCCTCTGCCACAATACTGCCACCTGGGTGAGCACAGGTGGGTATGCAACTGGAGGACAGAAAAGAAGATGGGGATGCTGCTGACCTTGGTGTGCAGACACATGCATAGCATGTATGGGCACACCTTGATGTCCGCACATATGATGTCTCCAGAGGCTAGGAGAAAAGGGTCCCAGCACCCCTGCAATGAAAGACCTTAGTACAGTATATCCGGACACTCACCTCCCCAGCACGGCACAGCCCAATGCAACAAGAAGTCTGGGGGTACATCCCTTCACCCTGACCCCACGGGGGGTTGGGTACAACCACAGATCCATGGAAGTAGGTGGCCAGGGCTGGGAGAGATCGGGGAATCAGAGGGTGCCTGGAGGCTCTGTGGGGAAGGGGGGTTCTGGAGAAGACATGGGACATACAATAGAAAATCAAAATAAAATATTAATAGTTATCTGTACTCTTTTTGCATGAGAGTATTTTTTATTATTGTCGTTACTGCCACAAATAAATTATATATTAAATGAAACTATGCCAATGTAAAAGCAATGTCTGTGGGTAATTTAGACTAAAGTAGGGAGGTATCACCAGAGGGCATGGTTTGAAGCTGGAAGGTGGAAGGGTGAGGGGGGAAAGAGGAGGAGGTTTTTCACTGAGAGGGTGGTGGAGCCTTGGAATGTGCTGCCTGGCGAGCTGGTTCAGAGATCCACAGTGGAGGGCTTCAAGACAGGGTGGGACAGACACAGAAAGTGGATGCATCAGATGACGGCCTGGCCCGGGGGGGGGGGTGGATGATAGGGGTTTCTGGAACACAAGGTGGGGGGAGGGCCACAGTACCCAACTAGGGATCTGAGGTTCGAGCAGACTCGATAGACCATAAGGCCTAATCTGCTGGCAATTAGTATGTTAATTAATAATGCAGAGGTACCTAGTTAATGCTTGGTGTGAATGGGAACCAAAGTAATTTGGTCACAGTATGTGTCATCATGTAAATGGGAAAACTATAATCATATTTATTTATTAAAAGAATTTCACCAGGGAAGCTCTACTAAGCCATAATAGCTAATTTCCCGGAGACATCCTGCTAACTGAGCAGTTTTTTTTTGTGCCATTACTCAACGCATGTAGTCAGTGAGAAAACTGGCATACTACACACAAAACTGTTGTTTTTACGCTACAAGAAGCACCTGTCAGCGCTAGGATGACGTTAATTTCACTGTAATATCTGCAGAAATGTAAACAGGTTTGAAGAAAGACTTTTACGCCATGCATGGCCACCCAGCCCTATCATCCTGGCATTCCCCAGGACTTAGCTTCACCTCCTGTGTTTCCTTCCCCAGAACATCTCCCTCTGGTGGGGGCTGTGAGGCTCCCCAACTCCCGCCAAACGCATCCAGTTGTAGGAGGTGATGTCTGGGTAGCTAAGTGTGGGACCTGCAAGAGGCCGGCTTCATCTAGCCGGTCGGAGTATTTTCACCTATGCTCCATTACCCCCTAGAACATCAGTTGCATGCGCAGTATGACACCAGCTGACATTCTCCCCCAAACTAGCCATTCTGACTACACTGTCACCTCTGGCCACCCAGGTAGCAATATAGCAGTGAAGTTGTCTGCCCACCCTACTCAGAGGAGGACAGCATCCTGTGGGATGCATAATCCCACCCCCAACCAAGTCAGTCCCTGAAATTGGGTCACTGGTGTCGCCAGTGGTAGTGCTACCACTGTGCTGACAGGTCAGCATGGAAAGTATATTTCATTCTGATGGAAACCAAAACACAAAACACAGGGCTGAAACCACCACACCAAAAAAAAGCTGTGAAGCAAAGTAATGAACTTTGAGGCACAAGCTATTAAATAACACCATCATGACGTACAGTAACGTCACTTTACTGGAGCTTGATAACATAGCAGGGCTGAACACTAGCAGAGTGTCCATCAACACTTGTGAATCAGAAACCTGAGTGTGAGTCTGTCTCAGAGCCCCTGCCTCAACCCTCCAGAAAGAGATTCATAAAAACCATCACAGCAAGATCAGAATAGAAAACATTAAAAAACAAGTAATCATTAAAACATTTGTACATTCAAACTATTTCTTATTTCTTTGAATCATATTCAAGCTTCTGATATGGTGGCAGAATCCCCATAAAAGGATTTTTATTACAATACAGTATGTACTGTAGCAAGCTAGCCACTGGCAATCATTATTTGCAAATGTATTTCTATTTTATTCAATGTGATTTTGTGTATGTTAAATGCCACAAGAAAGGTGCCCATGTGTTTTTTTTTTTTTTAAATGGGTACATAGTTTTACTGAAAGATCACAGGAGAAGGCCTTGCAAAATATTTGACAATCCTCTGTGACCTAGGAAACCAGCCATTTGCCAGGAAGCTAACTCACAGAAATGCCTTGTAAACTTAATTGGGGGAAGCAGAGGTAATAAAAGTTTCAGGAGATAAACCTTTGCACTTCAAAGGCAGGATGCCCGGGAACCAGGATCTGGGAAATAGCCATTCCTGACAGGCTGTGTGAAATGTCTTACAAGTGTAGTATTATTGGGCAGGGAACTTCAAAGGCACTAACTCTGAAATGTTATTAATATGCCAGAAAGTGGCGCTATGAGAACCTAAATAGGGAAATAATAATTACCTAAAATTTTAGGAAAGCAAGAGTAACATCTACTGGCCTAACGGTTAGGCCCATACCAGGGATTCTGGCAGACTATAAAAGTGCTCTGAACCAGAAGCAAGCTCTTTTCCTGGAGCATTTCAAAGGACACCCTTCCTGACAAAACACAGAAAAACTGCCACCAGATACTGAAAGACAGTGGCTGAAAAAGGAGGAAAGGATTTTTCAGACTTCACTTATTCTTTTGGACTTAATTCACTAAGAACTTAAGGTAGAAATGAGATAAGAGCCCTGCATCCTGTAGTAGTACATGTCACGTGTCCACTCCTGGGGGTTCAGATCCTTGTATATGCCCACTTCTATTTGTGTTATTCTGTGACCAAATTTCTAAATCTTTTAGTTGTAAATGTATGATAATTATTTAGTAAAAAACATTTGTTTTAAAGAAACCTGCCTGAGTTAGAGTTCTATACTGCATGTGATTGTCGGACGTTTATTAATAATCTGTGACCAAACTGATATTGCTAAGGGGTGCCACTATAAGCTACCAATTGAACAAGGATTTGTAAAGAGAAATCTGGGTAAAGATAGGAAGAATACAAAAGACTCAGGGAAGAGTCTGTGGGGATTTGAACCTGGTTATTGCATGCTCTGTGAGAGAAGACAAGATCAGGGCTACCCTGAAGAGATCATAATGCCTGGATCTTCCCCCTTTGTGCAACAACCAAGAAGGACTCTCCATTTAGCGACAAGACTCAAGACTGGTATTGCACCTTTATCTAGAGTAAAGCGGGTGCCTTTGGACCGTGTGGCAGGTGTTTAGCCGTAAACTCAGCGAGCACTCTGGGAGGATACAAGGATGATATTCCTGTTTCTCCCTCCCTGTCATGGATTCCACTTATGAGTGAGCACTGTGAGCTTAGTGGATCTGACCCCCAGGAGTGGGTACGTGACATGTACTCCTACAGGATGCAGGGCTTGCGTTGTCTGTTTCTAGGATTCCTTAACATTCTATGATGTCAGTTTACATGGTTTTGGAATGTTAGCCAATTACCACAGAACAGTCGGCATATCAAGTGCAAGAAGCACTGGAACAGAAAAATAAATAAGGTCACCCTCCTAGCTGCCTAGGGAACTACTGGATGGAAAATGGTTGCCTGGGATGGACCCCATACAAGGAACTGCAAAGACCACCTACTTGCCCTCCCGAGCTTAAGGTGACCCTAGGGGCTCCCATCACATATGGCAGGGCTAGTGATGCTACAGGATGAAAAGGGGTTACCAGAACGTGGGTGCACAATACAATGAGTCCAAACCGGGTGTTATTAAAGCAAAACAGGATCCTTTATTGTTCCACTTGGGCTCAGTTTAAAGCAGGCACTTTCTCCAGCTGGCACAGTGCATCTTTCCACATCATTACAGATGGACCATTAACTGCTCCCTTTCTTTTGGGCTGGTGTCAACCCTGGTGAAGTACTTTATTTGACAAACAACCAGCCTTGAGAGGAGGCACTGAACTTGAAGAGTTTTTCACCCTTGCAGCTTGGGTGGCAAACCCACAAACTTCTTCTAGCCCTTTTTCACTTTTACCAGTCACTTGGCAAATTCACAATCTCACTATCTCACTAGCTGGCACAATACGGCACCAAATGATCCTGTAAGGAATTTCAGGGACCCACTCTGCCCTCCCACAGACTGCATCCTTTTTTTTTTTTTTTTTTAGTTTTCACACTATTTTCTTTATCTTGGAGACCACAGACAGTGCCCACCTGGGGTGACAATAAGCACCACACATCTTTTATTTTGGGCAGTCCAGCACACACTGAGTACTTTCTAAGGTAAATTTCTGATGACTAACAGGAACCTGCCTCATGTCAGATGCTGTCCCTCTCTTGAGAAAGAGGGCCCTTATAAGTGCCAACACTACTGTAAAAATGAAGCTATAGCCTACTGATGTAGGTATTTTATGTAATTGCCTGCCTATTGGGATCCATTTGTAATATCAAATTACTTAATTCAATAACATATAAGTAAAAAAAAAAAAAAAGGCTGAACATCACCTCAGATCTCCTGTCCTCTGGACACTCTGGCACCAACTTCCATACAGACAAACCTCTATCTTTTTTTAGATGCTTTTTTTCTCCTGCTGGAGAGAGGAACAACCCTTTCAGAGGCTGTAGGAAGCAACCACGAGAATCAGACACTTTTACTCGACATCAGACTCTATACAGAGAAACTATTCAGACAGTGGGAACAGGTGCAGTGTGCCAGTTGTACCTCTCCCACCAACTCTGACTCTGCAGTCCCTGCCCTCTGCAGAGAACACTGCTGGAATGCCCAAGACAGACCAGCTGACTCAGTCCTCCAAGGGCACAGAAACTGGCATCACCCTAGAAGTTGATAGACACTCTTAAAGGGATATTAATGTAGCTCCGGGGGTTGGCTACGTAACAACAAGTGCATCTAACGCAATTTCAGCGATAATAAAAAGTTACGAAAAATCATTCTCAGTCGAAAGACAGTCCAATCAGTCGGTTTGTAGTGCAGTGGCAAGAGAACAGCAGTTCATGCCATGCTGGAGACTCACGTTCATTACCTTTGCCTAGATGGCAAAAGTGGGCCAGAAGGGGAGGAGATGGTGTACCAATGGACAATCTCCTCCTTATGTTGGAATTGGATACCCATATCACTCTGGTATCCCATCATAATGGTGACTGCACTTGAGCGACTCACATGTGAGCAGCTCAAGTTCAGCGCTCGTTATGTTAGCGACCCTGAAAGGGTAGCGACAGGTGAAAAGAAGGCGAATGGAAGGAAAGGAAAGGTGATGGAAGCGGAGGGAAGGTATGTGGGAGGTAGTGCAGTGAAAGGCTGCCGAGCTGGCCATGTGGCGTGGTGGTAAGGGTGGCCGGCTACAGTGGGGAGGGTGCATACCACTTTGCAGGCAGGAATATTTAATTTTTTTTTTACAAGTTTCACCCCCTCCACGACATGAACCCCCCTGGAGTTGACAATATTAGTAAGGGGGTGAAGGGGGGGTGCAGCCCCCACCACATAGAGATGTCTGTTCACCTTGTTGTGTTCGCTTGGAATGTACATCGCCATTTTTAATTTTGGTGATGTACACTCGCCCTAATGGTGACTGCGGTTTTGCAATCACCGGTATCTCATGGAACCTATCACTCTCTGTACAGCCCTAGTGGCCTAGTGGGTTACTTACAGGAAAGCTGAGCATCAGGACACAAGAAGCATCAGAGGGTAGTGTGGTGGACTGTTCTAGAAGTGCCAGGAAGATCACAGTGGCTAGGTAGTGTCCTCCACAACAACAGGAAGAAGGCTATAGGCTTTGGGAAGATGCCCCCACCCTTTCCCATAGTCATACGGGACCATCATGGGGTGCTCCATCCCACCACCATTGAATTCAGAATGCTGTCGGCCACAATGCAGAAAGCTGGATCATACATATATGATTAAACTAGGGGAAAATTAAGGTGCTTCGGGGTTGGTCAATCCCACTGGAGGGTTACCCAGGCCAGAAGTTGAACTAGACTATGGTGAAAGGAGATCCCAACCTTGATAAGGCAGGAGGTGAAAAGGAAAAATATAAAAACAAAGATAGCCAAAACATGTCAGAACAGTGGATACCACTGAATGGAGGAGTTATTAGTATAAAGGGCAGTTTGGCCTAGCAATTACAGTACAGAGCTGTGAACCTGAAGACCCAGGTTTGAATCCAAAAAACCACCATGTCTTGACTGCTGAGCAAGTCACTTAACCTTCCTCTGCTTTACCTCACTGTAATTTCTCTTTAATCTCTCTCTGTGTTGTTTGAATCTCTTGTGCCTAATATGGTGGCAGGATTTCCTAGCCTTTCTCCTGGATTGTAAAGCACTTTGGAATACGGGCTATATGAAAGACACTATATTAAACCAAATTCTTGCTCTTCCTTTCCTACTACCTTTCAGTTAAGTATTTCTAAAGGTTAAATCCATCACTTATAAAGCTGGAAGATTACTCTGATATCCTAGTAAAGACCGATTTACATCATATCACTGGAGGGTTGCTTAATGGCCCGGTGGGTAACGTGTCATGCTCCCACACCAGTGACCTGGGTTCAGAAGCAAATCTGGGAGCTGTGTCAGGCGGCCAATGGGGCTGAGTGGTGCTGTCAATTGAAAGTGCTCCCAGCCAAGGAAGGATAGTACTGTGGCTCCACAGCCACAGTGACAACTGCAGTGAGTATGGGAGCTTGCCTTCTCTATAGGGACTTCCCTGCATGTGACACCTGACAGGGCACAGCCCAGCATCCTGAAGAGAAGAAAGAAAAATCCTGTGTCTCCCAGGCCACCTATATGAGGGCCACTTGTACTCCCAGGTCCTACACCATATGGATTCCCACTGGCTCTGACATCTGGGGAACGGCACATGGGCTGTTAGATCGCTGTTATGAGGGCCTGATGGGAAGGTAGGTGGTGGTACAGGAGCAAACAGCTTGATGAAAAAAAAGAATCACTGGCCACGAACTGCTAAAAGATTACATGAAACTCAGAAAGCTCATCACAAAGGGACACTGTCAACCCTTTTTACATCATATTATTTCTAGTTTAAAAACCCACATTTTATGATGGCTTACCTTCTCTAAGCTTTCTACAGCAAACCTGGTTGCTGGCTTAGGTGGCCAAGGGGGCTGAGTGGTGCTGTCGACTGGAAGTGCTCCTAGCCAAGGAAGGCTACCACTGTGGTAAAAACCCATATTTTATGATGGCTTACCTTCTCTAAGCCTTCTACAGCAAACCTGGGAGCTGGCTCAGGTGGCCAAGGGGGCTGAGAGGTGCTGTCGACTGGAAGTGCTCCTAGCCAAGGAAGGCTACCACTGTGGTAAAAACCCATATTTTATGATGGCTTACCATCTCTAAAATTCATTAATGATGCTGATTGTTTCATCTACAAACATATGAACGTGCCAGCAGAAACAGACCACCCAGTCTATCTAAGTCTGCTCGAGTGTGCAGCTAGCACCCCTAGCTCATTTGCTCCCGGTGGCCATTTTGGGTCAGTTCTAACAATGGATGGTTCTGACGCCATATGGCGTCTATGGGAACAAATGAGCTAGTATCTGCTTCTTTTGTAAGTATAACTGAAATACATGATAATGGTGTAATTATTCCCAAACTTGTTTTTATTTCAAATCGTTGATCGACTCTTCTCGCATACTTCCTGAACATCAGGAACGCCCCCATGCAGTGTAGCCACTTAGGATACAAGTCACTTTTCCTCCCAATGGAAAATGAGTGGCTAGACTGCTTTGGAGCTGTTCCCAAATCCAGGAAAGACGCAGCGGGTTTGATTAAGGAATATGAACATACGAACATACAAAAATGCCAACAGAAACAGGCCTCATGGTCTATTGAGCCTGCCCAATTGTGCAGCTAGCCCCTCATCTTGCAGCTGCCCCACCCCTCTTCATCCTTAAACCCCCCAACTCTGTCCCATCCCTCTTAAAACCACCCACTGTTCCACAGGATACCACCTCCTCAGGCAGAACATTCCATCTGTCTACCACCCATTCTGTGAAAAATGTCTCCTGATTTCCTTCCTGAATCTTCCCCCCTCCAATCTCAGCTGGTACCCTCTCAATCAATAGCTCTCAATCAGTAAAAGTCTCAGAAGTTCTCTCAGACTCAAAACCAGTCCTCTCAGGTGTTCCACAGGGGTCAATCCTAGGCCCCCTCCTTTTCAGCCTTTTCCTAAACTCTCTCCCCAAATCCTGCCCGGAACAAATAATCCTTTATGCTGACGATGCCGTGATTCTCTCCTCTCATAAGGACCCGAAACCCTTACTCCAGAGCCTGCAACTTGCTTTCTCCAATGTTGAAAAGTGGTTCCTAGATCACAAGCTGGTCCTAAATCACAAAAAAACAAAATCCATGCTTTTCTCCAGTCCACAAAACAGAGAAAGACAAATTCCACTTACTATCAAAACATGCCCAGGAAATACCCTTGAACAAGTGTCAACATTTAAATACCTTGGAATCACCTTAGATCAAGGTCTTACCTTTGTGACCCACATTGATAACACAGCGCAAACGGTGAACCAGTGCATTGGTATCCTGTTCCGAAACCGGCAATTCCTTACCCAAGCTGCGCTGAGGATTGCTATCCAAAGCTCTGTCATCTCAATCATAGACTATGGCTTAATCATCTATGGCTCTGCCACTACCACCACACTAAGGCGCATCACACCACCCTAAACAAGGCACCTGTCGACTGCTCACTGCAGGCGCAAAGGCGTACTCATACATGTGAGCTCTACACTGAAACAGGATGGTTGCAACTCTCCAAATCGCATGAGGAACCTCCACATACTTGATGGCAAAAAATTCATCTTGAGCGCACTCCGCCGTGTATCCAGGACCTACTTTGCCCGAATACCAGCATCCGTCCCACCAGAAGATCGGACACCAACCTCTCCAGGTCCCCAGATGCCCGGACCACACAGGGCCAAAGATCTTTTGCCTATTGTGCCCCCAGCTGGTACAATGCCCTGAGCTCGCTCATTACATCCTCCACGTCACTAGGAGCTTTCAAATCTATGCTTTACTCTCACCTCTCAGCCTCTAGCTCCTGTGACTGCCTTGACTAATGATTCTTCCCTCATGGCTGTTTTTACTGTTTTTCATCCTCCTCCTCCTCCTCCTCCTCTGCTCCTTTCTTGACAAAGGCATCTGAGTACCTCTAACTACTCTAAGTCTGCTCCCCATATCTCCTCCTACCCTTCCCACCTTGACCATTCCTCCAATGCTTTGTTTTTTTTTCCTGTGATGTACTGTATTATACTGGCTTATTGAAACCTTTATAATTTGCTGACTATTCTATGTAACATGTCTTGTTTGTACATTGATGACGTGGAACCTTTGTAAAAGAGCCATTGGCTCAAAGGTAATAATTCCTAGAACAATAAACTAAACTAAACATATGCCTCCCTCTTCTAATCTGGAAAATCCCTCCTGTATCAGTCTTATTTATCCACTGTAAGTATTTAAAGGTTTCAATCATATCCCCCATATCTCCTCTCCTCCAGGGAGTACATGTTCAGCTTGCCCAGCCTATCCTCGTAGGACTTTCCCACCAATCCCTGGATCATCTCTGTCACCCTAGGCTGCATCCCCTCCAACAATCTGACATCCTTCTTCAGGAACGGGCGCCATTACTGCTCGCAGTATTCCAGGTGCGGCCTGACCAGCAACCTGTACAGGGGAAGGATCACCTCCCTATTTCTGTCCAGCTCCCTGGTCACCCAGTCGTACTATTCAAATAGGTTTGTCTAGCAGGATCTGCCCAAGACAAACCCGTGCTGTTGATCGTAATGGAGCCCATTATCCTCCAAAAAGGTCACCAACCTTTCTTTTAGGATTGTCTCCATGAGCTTACCCAGAATTGATGTGAGGCTCACTGGTCTGTAGTTGCCCGGTGCATTCTTAGGGCCACTTTTGTGAATGGGCACCATATGGGCCATCCTCCAGTCCTGTGGTATGCATCCTGTGTCCAGGGAGGTACTGAACAGGTAAGCCAGTGGTCCTGCCAGGATCTCCGCTAGTTCCTTAAGTACCCTAGGGTGAATGCAGTCTGGTCCCAGTGCCTTGTCCACCCTTAGTGCCCTTAATCCTTCTAGGACCCTGTCCTCTGTAATCCCTATATCAGTCACCCCCTCCCCCCACAGCCCGCTCCACCCCTCCCTTGTGTTATCTGCCCCCCTTTCTCCTCTGTGAACACAGAAGTATTCATTTACTGCCTCTGACTGATCCACTCCCTCCTCCACCTACCCTCCATCCTTACTTCCTAATCCTCACAATTTGGTCTTTGTTCTTCCTTCTCTCACTTATGTATCTGAAGAAAACCTTTTCTCCATCCTTAATACCCTGTGCCAGTCTCAGCTATCTTGAAGCCTTGGCCGTTCTGACTAGCCTGGTGACCTCCCTGGAATTTTTCGTATACTCATACTTGTCATCTTCCCCTCTTAACTTCCTGAGTCTCCAAAATGCTTTTCTCTTGGCCCCTCACCCCTCCATAACCTCCTGAGTCAACCATCTGGGCTTCTTTGCCATTTCTTTCTTACTTTGTGTCCTTGTACATGTCCCAGTATCCTTCACCAGCCCTTTTTTTAATAATGTCACACTTCTGACAAGCATCCCTGCTTGGTTGAATTCCCGCTAGATGCCTACCCAAAATTTCCCCCATCCTTTTAAAGTCTGCTCCCTTAAGTTCAATCACCCTGGTTCCCGAACCCCCTATTACCAAACAGGTTTTTGTGTGATAATACCAGTATGGTGGGGTAGTCTGCTGTTCATTTTTAGAAATAAAAAACTAAATCAGAATCAAACTACTTGCTACATCAGCAATTTCAATAGAATGTGACCAATCATTAAATATATTTTTAAACTAAGTATAGTCTGAGGCCTAAGGGGTTGACAGTGTCCCTTCATTTACCTTGCAAACTATACTACAATACAGGTGTTAACTTGAATGTGATTAAAAAAGCATCTTGGGTGTGGTTTTTCTGTCTTCACACTCAACCAATAGCTTAAATATTTCATGTCAGGTTTCATTATTCAAAGTCTTATTCACTGATCTCTACCGTTTGAGCACGCATGTTGACGGCACATCAAACACAGCACTGCCTTGCACCCAACTGTCAAAAAAGGCTAAGAAGAAATATTTCTGGCCACCAAATGGTCTGTCTTAGGTAATCCATAACACAGAAATTGTATTATTTTATGTAGACCATATCATATTGACATAATAAGTATCCTCCCACACTTCCCTATCAAGTGACATCTGACATACCACTTCAACAATCAGTTTACCTAGGACAGTCCAACTGTAGATGCAATATAATTTCCAAAGGGGTTCAGTTTCAATACAATGTTACTAATGAGATGTCTAAGGGACAGGGAGGTCAAAGAACATGTTCAATGCCACAATGTGAGACAGTGTCTTTGAGAGTCAGACTTGGGGATATTTTCCTGTAAACAGTTCTATGACTAGGCCACCATCTTCCTAAAAAATGCAAGCAAGCGAACCAGGCTACAGCTACACTACCCTGCCATCACCAATTAAATTTTAGCCACAAACACAGCAGAGCATGCCCTGTACAGGCTCACCAGTTATCTGTTATATCAACATTTTGCTGTACACCTGAAAAATGAGACAAGATCTCGAAGAAGTATATACCCATTACAATCAGTCGGTGGAGGGCTAGGAAATGATGATAAGGAGTTAATACTGTGAATGAACTGCATGAATAGAAGGGACATGAAAATTACACTGCTTCATTTTATTATGATTTTACACTTCTAAACAGAAGCAGTCATTATTCAGTATATACTGTTTCTAATGGGCTTTACTCACAGTAACTAGCTATCTGTGGTGCTGTGAAAGTATGCAGACAAACATGGCCACATTTATGCACTTTGCAACATCTTCAAAACCATAATGGACATTTACATTAGCAGCTGTATTACTGATTCAGACAGGCAATGCTGACCATGGAATCAAGGTACCCCCCCCCCATTCTCTTTTTGAAGTATGTGATAGAGACAACCAGCAGTAACAGAAAGAAAAACTGATTCCCATTTTATCCAAGAGATACCTCCAACAGTTAAGCACCCGTCATACTGTTCTGTTCTGTACTGCACTATAATTTACTGTGTACCAACTCTTGTCCTAGTGTAAAACCTGAATCTCACAGTTTATGACCCTTGATTACTCATTATAAATCACTAATGTGATTTCAACCAATCAGCATACAAAGACACTATACTATACACCTCATCATGTGTACAGTGTGCTCTGGTGCAGAAAGACCTGGTTCTGATACTCCCCTGCATGGTGTTTACATCTCTTCTCTCTTATCTTACGTTAGCATTAATCCCCAACAGAGGAAGGGTCTACTAGTGGATTAATGCCTGGTTGGGGGGCGAGTGCTTCTAACCACCAAACGGGCATTAATCCCCGAGTAGAGCCCGACTCTGGAGGAGATTAATGCTCTTGTAACATGGGACCTGATTTTTTATTGTTTCTGGCATGCCGCAGCTGCTTTCTACCTCGCTGAAGACACACAGGTGACGAGGAACAGTTTGGTTGTTCTTTTTCTGCGGGTTCAGTTCAAAACTCTGCAGTTTACAGATCTATTTACATTTCAGGCTGCAACTTCTACAATGTTTTTGTGTTACTTGTCTACCTTCTGTCCCCGAAACATTTTTTTCTTGTCTGTTCTGCCCCGCATTCATTTCTCTTCAGCTGCAGCTCTCTGTTCCGGATACAAGCACAATTTACGTGCGCCATGCATAGCTGCTGACAACAGCCCCATAATGTCCAGATCCTTTGCTCTAGATCTGCTAATGCCACTTTAACAATAGGCTTCTGTCTCCACATTGCTGATGTGCCCAAGTCACGATCCCTTTTACTCCACGGCTGGACAAGGTACATAGCGTCTACACAGCACTATATCTGTCGGGTGGGGAACACATCTTGTTTATTGTCACATGTTTACAACAGCATTCTCGTTGTGGTTTTAATGTACTACTATTTTATGTGCCTTTGCCTACTGCTGGATGTGACAGGGAATACAGGAGCGGGCATTACCGCTGGATTAATACCCGCTCCATTTCCATCATGTGCTGCGTTTGGACAAAATCGGTATGTTGAATCTGAGACCTTATTATTTACCATGTTACAATGCTAGTTGTTTACTTGCACTCTACCTTCTACCTGACTTCTAGCCTTCTCTCTGTGCAACATGTGACTGCCTAGCTTTAATCTCCCCACTAAAAACAACCTAGCTGTTTCCATGAACATTCTTCCTAGCACATTCATTTCTTTCTGTTGGGATATAGTCCATCCATCTAATAAAGACGCAGCCCAGACTTCACCTCATTGACAATCTGCTGTGAAGGGGTCAAGAAACTAGATTTAGCTCCATCTCTACTCTCCCCAACGGTCACCTCAACAGATTTTGTCACACAAGCTACCTGGTCCCTCCAGTAGAGTCCTCATGCACTATAATCTACCTCTTCCCTTTCTCTAGTGCCCTTCTGGCGGTTACTGTTGGTCGTAAGGCACACTCCCTGTTGCTGTCTTTCACAACTGCCAGTGACTGCAGCTTCCTAGTCAGGATGTGCTTAGTCTTAGTGTTATGGGGCTGTCCCATAACCCTGCCTCTGCTGCTTCCTCCTTCTGGGTACCTCTGGCATCATCTCTAGTGGGAAGCACTTACAGGGGCAATCCAGAAGGGTTACCTCCTTTTCGAACATGTCCCTGTCTGCATTTGGACTTTTTTTTTTTTTTCACCATCTGTCATCCTGCTACTACCTCGGCCTCCCCTACTGCTCCCCTCTGACTGCTACTGAGTACTGTAAATGCTGCTTTCATGTATTCCAGCACCCACGAATCAGGTGAATCAGTGCAGCAGAAAAGCACCTGTTTCTGTGCTGCCTCAACAGCAGCTTAGAACTGAGCCCTTATGTTGTATACAATGCATCTTCTCCAGGTTCTTGTATACAGCGTAACACACAAGCTACTTTGTGAAATCACAGTATGTAGATTACAGGGTATGAAATTCGTGAAAAAAAGTACATGCCCACTGTGGCATGTAATAAGCAAATGTACATGCCCAAGAAACTATTTACATGCCGCCCCTTAGTTTACGTAATTTTAAAAGTCTTCTTCACTGGACCAAAAAGTGACTCTGTGTGTTGTTTTCTCACCAGTAATAAACACAACAAGAAAAACTGACTGTGTGTGTTGTCTGATTTATTTTTTGAGTGCTCTTTTGCTCACAGTTGCCCTTTATGGCTTCAAGCCTGAAAACAGCCTTTTTATTTAGATTTCAGGTGGTCCTATTCCAAGTAGCTGAAGCGCTTTTGGACCTGAAAATAATTTTATTCAGATTAGGCAATCCACAGAGTAGCTTGTAAAAAAAAAAAAAAAAAAACTTTTAATATATTTTTTATAGAGACAGTATTCAGATTTTTAGGTAGTCCATTGAGTAGCTTGAAAAACAAAACCAAAAGCTTTGATAGACTTTTTTAACAGATCCTTGTATTTTATATTTTAGGTACTGCAGAGTAGCTTGTAAAATATTATTTATTACCAATTTATATTCTAGAAGTTAGACACAGAGGTGATGGTTTACAAATAACAATAGCTGAAGTAGCAGAGCTCCCTTTAAAGTATACTGCTAGCTCTGACCCAACAAACAGCTTTTATATGATGGCTGTCTTAGCTTCCAAAGTAAAGTAACAGATTGCTTAGTGCTTTTTGATAGGGGAGAACAGGAGACAGATTTTTACGTGAAATTCAGTTCCACTTCCCAGCAATTTTAGTAAGCAGATGAATACACACACAAAACTACTTCAGCCTGAAAAAGTGACTGAGAATGACCAGAGACCCTCTCTGCTGCAGTCTAGCTGTGCTTTTCAGTAGTACTGTCTCTGCCTGTTGCAGCACAAACCACAAACTGCTATGAAATTAAATATGTTAGGCAACAGTACTTTTGGTGACAGTAAGTAGTTGAACTTGTAATAGTAGGTAAAGAAAGAGCTTTCTCTCAGTGCCCCAACCCCAAGTCTTTTAACCCCATGTACCCCTCCTGTTACAGTCACTCTTGACAACATCTTTCCTCACAGAACTCAATTAAACTAAGAGTTCTGATCATTTGTGTTGCACGTTTTTGTTTTTCTACTTCTTGGATGGGAGAATTAAGTTCTTTCCTCCTTGCTGCCCGAGACCTTCGCGGTTCCACTGTCACACTTGTATCCTGCCTAAGTACCCCACTCCCCTCATTTGCACACCGCCTCTGAAACAATACTATTAGCTCTTAAAAGAGCTTTTGTTTATTTTTGTTTGTTTTGGGTGGGTGGCTCGAAAATTTGATTGTGATCTGATCCAGCTGCTAGGGCACTCCGTCCCCACATGAAGGCGCGGCACGACCCATCGTTACAACTCACTTAAACAGAATGCCGGACTTTGCTGGGAGCTTTTCGAGTCACGTAGAAGGAAGGGGGTGAGCAAACAACCATAACAGTGCTCACCAAGTGATGTCTGAGCATGCAACCCTACCTCCAGCAGGGACGGATGGACCCCTTCAAACTTGCAGTCGGATGTTGTGGCTCACATGGCTGTGTCAATTAATCTCCCTCTTCAGCCTGCTCCTCTCCTCTGTAAACCACTCAGCCCTGAGCCTGCGTAGTTTTCCCCTGGCCACCCCTCCCCCGTGAAAACAGCACGTGACGTGTCCGACTTCCGAAAATGAAAAAAAAGTTTCCCAAACAAAACCAAAGGCACAGAAAGTACAACACAAAAAAAACGGAGCTCCGACAGCAGGGATACCTTAGGTGCCCCATGGGGCAGGCACTAAACAGCAGTAGGTGTCCTGAGACAAAAGTGCCTGCCCTGGGGCACCTAAGGTATAGGAATTTCGCACCCTGGTAGATTATGATCTCAAGAGCTAAGGATGATGTTTTCAGGGCTCATCCAGAGATGTGCTGGCATGTACACAATCTGGGTATAGCTGACGCGAGTTAGCTCCTCCAAATGCTACACCATAAACTTAGCTCATGGGCGGTATAGACAACCTCTGGCTTATCCTGTCCGCTGCCTCAGAGCTCTTCACAGGGGCAGAGCTGGGCCATATACTGGACTTCCAATCAGAAGCCTGAGCCGGCTGTCCAGTGAATCCCCTACATCGCATGAGAACAGTAGACAGTAGATAGTAGGAGATGGCACAATGCCCGGGACTACTATATTCCCATAGTTACAGGGAAAACCTAAACCAAACATAATAAACTGTGCAGCCAAACTCTCCTATCCCTCTGTTCTTTTTCGACAGACTAGAGGACACTGATGATATTCTTGTTCTTTTTCGACAGGCTAGAGGACACTGATGATATTCTTGTTTGGGGCACTGAATGCACAGGAGTCTGCAGCAGAGAGGCGCAAAGGACATATGTCATGGGTCCAAAATGCACAGCACCCATACCCTCTCAGAGTCCAAAATCAGGCATACCAGGCTTTGGAAATACTATAAAAAGAGGCTCCATCCTGTTCACTGGGCTCTTGCTGGGCCCCAGAGGTTAAATTAGACAGAAACTCATGGATTAAAGTTGTCATAATCCCACCACCTGAACTCAGTTTCACCACCACCTACAAAACTGTATGAGGGTTCACAGAACACATGCAAAACTGTATGAGGGTTCCTGCACCTCCATGTTCCTTCCCATTAAATAAGAGTTCCACCAATCACAGATGGCAGCCTCACCACCTACAAATTGAGAGGGGAGAGTTCTCATTTTAAAGACTTCTAGTTTAACTACTGGACCACTCGTGTATGCCTGCTGCCAGTGCTGAGCAGGTTGGGGCCACCAAGGTCCATGGGTTTATGGGGGGGAGCTTTGAGGCTGTCATGGGGTATAGTGGGCACCACAGCACAAACGGCACTTCTGTCAGGGCACTTACAGTCAGGCTGAAGTTGAAATCAAAAGGACACAGATTTTCATACAAACATTCTTAGTAATTAACAAGGGCAGTGAGTGCAGAAAGTATTCAAAATCTAAGCTGAATTGCAGCTAAGTAGTTTAGGTTTCGAAGTTTTCCCAGAGGTATTTACTGCCCCAGATTCCACCACCCAGTTAATATTTTAGTTGGGCTGTTTCCATACTACTAACAGAGACAGGTTTTACTATGTTATTTCTCATCAAGCTATTTTGAAGTTTTTTGTTTAGGTTATTAATGTTCACATAAAGTCATTAAAAAATACTATGTAATGTCACACATATGCTAAACATTAAAAATAAAATCTATAAATAAATGCAAATATCAAGTTCCTGTATCAGTGGCTCAGTTGGTGACATGCTCACTGCTGGAGCTGGAAGATCAGAATGCTGTGGGTTCTAACCCAACACCAAGCACTTCGGGTTATATCCATAACTGACACTGTGTTGCACTAGGAGGGGGGTGCTGCACTGGTGAGGTGCTGTCCTTTGGATCAGATGTTAAAGAAAGGTCCCTTCTGCCTATCTCAGTCACTGTCCAGGAGGAAGTAAAAGACCTCATGCACTTATCTAAGAGCAGGGGAAATTTTATTTAAAAAAAAAAAAAAAAAACAAAGATATACAAAAATAACAAAACAAAACCTCATGATAAAGAAAATGTTGGTCCAACAAATCTTCCACAATATCTGAATGGAAAATCAAAAGCTGAATATAAATCAGTCCAAAAAAAGAAGACTGGAAAGAGACACTAAATTAAGTGAACTTAAAACTAATGGTAAAGCCTGCTCCATTCCCAGCAACTAATTATACGAACGTATGAATTTGCCAGCAGATAAAGGCCTTATGTTAAGTTATCTGGACAATCGCACTCAACAAGTCAAGTTAGGTTATCTGGACAACTGCACTCAACAAGTAAAAATTGCCGACATCCTCTCTGACTTAAGACCTGTTTGCTCTGGGGTTCCTCAAGGGTCCATCCTGAGCCCACTCCTATTTAGTCTCTTCCTAAACAGTCTCCCAAGCTCCTGCTCTGAACAAATCCTACTCTACGCAGATAATGCCGTAAGTTACACAACTCACCCACAGCCTACCCCTTGAGAACCAGCTACAACTCGGATTTGCCTTGGTAGAGAAATGGTTTAGTCATCACAAGTTGGTACTAAACTATAAGAAAAACTAAGCTTATGTTCTTCAGCAGCTCCTATAATTAGCACAGGAAACATCCTCTGACTATCACTAACTGCCTTGGTACTGCCCTCGAATAGGTACAATTCTTTAAGTATCTTGGAATCACCATAGACAGCAACCTGTCATATGGGATGCATATACATTACATCTCTAAAGCTGTAAATATTTGCATTGGTCTACTCTACAGACACAGACGATCTCTGACCCCTGAAGCCTTAAGGATAGCCGTGCAGAGCTCTATTATTTCTATAACTGACTATGGATTGATCATCTATGGCTCTGCGACTGATGCCGCCTTCTGGCATATCTCCACTGGTCTTAACAAGGCATGTCGTCTCGTCTTAGGAGCCCACCATCTCACCCACATGTGTGACCTCTATGTCCTAACTGGTTTTCTACAGCTTAAACATCGCATCAAATATCAAACCTGCCTGATGGCCAAGAAAATAACCTTAGGCTGCTTGCCAGTTGGAGTACAAGATCTTCTAAGCCCCCCATAATCCATGCTGCACACAAGGTTCTGATTCTCAGCTCCTACAGGTCCCTCATTGCCGAACCACCCAGGGTCAACGATCATTCACCTGCAGGGCCCCCCTCTGGAATGAATGCTCTCAACAGTGACATCACCTCCGAAACTAAGCTGGGCCCGTTCAAAATCAAGCTTCAGTCACTACTCTCTACAGCTAGCACCTGTGACTGTCTCCCTTAACCCTGTTTTCCCAAACCTCAACCTTAGCACTCAGCTTCTTTCATAGTAACTCAGCACTCTTGCCTCCTCCCCCTCCCCCTACCCCCTCTCTACCCCTCCTCCCCTCCCCTTGCTGCACCTCACCTCACGTCCTCCACTCCCAGCCACTCACTTACTCTCCCCAGCCCACCCTCCCACATCCCTTCCTACACCCTGTGCCCTATTTGTCTTGACAAAGCCTGCTGGCCGATATCAATGTATTGTATGCATTTTCCTGTGCCTGAAACTGAACACTATAATGTGTCTCTGTTGTTTTACATTGACTGTCCATTATGATTTTGTGTCCATTATGAGTTTTGTACCTCCTATTTACACTTTATTGTACCGTACTTTACTGTCCTGTTTAATCTGTTGTCCTTTCTACCGACGTGGAACCTTTGTAAAAGAGTTCTTGGCTCAAAAGTATGTGTAATCCGAGACTTAAATAAATAAAATAAATTATGGTCTATCAAGTCTGCTCGAGTGTACAGCTAGCAACCCTTATAGTGCAGCTGCCCCTTCCTCCCCTGACCCTCCCTCTTACCCTATGCCATCCCTTTTGAAGCAGTCCACTGTTCTACAGGATACCACTTCCGCAGGCAACGCGTTCCACCCAGGCACTACTCTCTCTGTAAAAAAGTGTCTTCTCATTTCCCTCCTGAACATTGCCCCCCCCAATCTGAGATCATGACCTAGAGTGTCCCTACCCCCCCAAAAGAGAAACAAACAAAAAAGTAATATAACAGGTTCTAATCACAAAAGGGGTACAAATACATGTTGTAATAGGAAGAAAAATCAGAAAGTCTAACAAACAATATTCAAAAGGAAACATTTAATCCAATGTACAGTTGTCCAAAAGGACAGAAATAAATGTTCTTCCAAACGTTCCTGTTCTCTAAAATAAACTTCTCTAATCGCAGCACCCATGATTTTTGCAATGGACAGATACATTGATTGTAACTACTGCAACACCAACTGACATCTTCTTGACTGACGTATATAAAACTTGAGACAGGCAAATATCACAGCAAGTGTGCTTTTATTATACTTGTTTCACTGTGAGAGGAAATTAGCCCCAAACAGGTTGTGGTATGTTAAACGTTCTAACCATGAGAGTTTATCCATCGTGACATCAAGAATACCAAAAAACCTACAGCAAAGGGACACTCAAAAAATAAATGGTCCATTGTCTAAATGTGGGAAGCACATTCCAAATGTGGACACATTCTATCCTCCACAGATTTATATTTCACGTTACCTGTACCCCAAGGTGTCCATAACTGCAAAGCCAAAGAATATTCCACATGTTACGAAGGACCCTCGTATCTGTTAACTGTGCAAAAAACCAAAGGCACTTTCATTGGACAACAGTATTTAAACACTGGGGTTTGAGTAAAAAGTTGGTTTGTGTGGACAAAATCATCTGTTGGGTAATTTTCCACACATAAACTTTTTTGGAGCAGGGATAAAATAGGTGCAGACCTGGAAATGTTTCAATTTTCTAGTGGACACGCTTTGCAAATTAGCATAGTATTTATGTACCGCTCCAGAACCATTCCTGCCAAATTTTAGTTCTGCTCTATAAGCCAACCTTTAGTGAAACTTTACAAAAGTGTATTTAAAAAACAACAGGGATAATCACGTTTAGCCCACCTTTCTTCTCCGGTAAATATGTAAAATCCCTCTTTATAGGATTTAAATGGCTACCCCACAATAACAACAACAAAAAAAAAAAAAACACTCATAATCTAATTTATAGACTTACAGGTGGTGGAAAACGTAGCTCAAACAGGTGAAAATGGAGAGTAAGAATATTTTTGTAACATGCACCCTTCTGTGATTCAAAAATGTCCAAGTCTTTCAGATACTGACGTTAGCTGTGCCATCCTCCATTTTTTTCTGCTGATTCAATAGGGGTAAATCGCTGCACCCAAATTTTATCCCCAGCACTTTATGTGGTCATTTGAGAGTCTAATCCCAACAATGCCATGCATATTGGACTGTGTTTGCTCTTGCATAATCCCAGGCTTTAACAGTATTAACTTTAGCACTAGAATGCCTGGAGTTTTAAGATTTCCTATCCTGAATGACATCCGCCAAATACAGACCGACATCTGCATAAGCAGTGATCTTTTGCTGAAGTTCTGATGGATGGTGGGGGGGTAATACCCAACACTGTATTATCTCTAATGATATGTTTTAAAAGTGGGTCCACAGAAAAAACATATAAAAGCGGACTTAATCGACAACCCTGCTGGACCCCAACCTTTATGGAAAATGTATAACAAAAATTCCCATTCATGACTGGTGTCACAGAAGCTTAGAGATGCACAGTTTTATGCAGGCAATGAAATCTGCTGGAATTCCACATAACTTCAAAACCTTGAAGAAACAGGAGTGAGAGACCCTTGAAAGCCTTCCCTAAATCCATTGACAAATACCCTTCAATAGCATTTTGGTTTACCTGTGCTACCACATCTCTATGTATAAGTTCTCATGAACTGCTCTGTCTGGAATGAAGCAAGTCTGACCCACCTCTTTAAGCTCCTGTGCTATAACCTGTAGCATGCTGCACAATAATCTGGACAATTATTTTTGAAGTCTGTATGCAGCAGACTAATAGGTCTCCAACTACCAAAATGGTGCTCTCTGTCTTGGACTATGCAGTCGTGGTCTATGGTACCACCCCCTCCGCCTCCCTGGCCAGATTAGACAGCCTCTGCATCTCCTTCTACCACTTTACCAACTCCCCCTCTCACATCTATCATTGCTCGCTTTATTCCTCCCTATCCATTCTCCCTTTACACTCACGTTTGCCAGAACCACTGCCCCCCGTTCATATCCAAATACTGGTTTGGGTCCCTTCCCTCATACCGTTCATCGCTCCTCTTTCTCACCCCCTCTGCTGCCTGCTCCCTCAGCTCCAGGGATATTCACCATCCCTCATCCCCGCTTCTCTGCTGGATAGTCAGCCTTTTCCTATCATCTCCCATCGCTTTGGAACCAACGCCTGTCTTCCCTCCACTTCAGTGCCTCCCCTCGCTCCCTCAGGTATCAGCTGAACCCCCTCAGTTTTCCCCATACCAGACTGCTCCCCTTGCTGTTGCCCCCGACCCTGGTGTTGATGTGGCTGTAACATCCAATTGTGCTGACTGCTCAATTTGCACTTACTTCTGTTTTATTTTTCATTTAATTTTGTTTCTTTTTTCTTTTTTTTTTTTTTATTTGTTAACTGCGTTGAGGACACTGGGCAAAGCCCTTTTTCAGGTCTGACCCGAAAGACAGGTCAACAATAAACATACAAAACATAACTAACAATACAACTAACAATTACATACATCAACAGATAACAAATAACATTTAAATTTAACCTTAAATCCAATTACCGCAGTAATACATCTACAGGAAAGAGGTAACTCATTCCATAAACGAGCAGCAGATGATGCAAAAGATCGAAGACCAAGATTTCCCATTAACAATAACCCTCAAAACAATTCCTTGACTTGAACGTAAGTTAATCTGAGAATCCCTGATTACTACCACATCAGATAAAGGGAAATAATTCCTAGAGTAAACAGCATGATGTATCAAATTACTAAGTGCATAGGCAAACTTTAATTTGGGAGATAGCCAACCCAAAGAGGAATATAAGACACAATGATGCATCATTCGCGGAACATCAAGAACAAAATCGACAAATATTATAAGCCACATTCAAAACCCTCCCCTCCCTTTCTCCCAAACCAAAATATAAAGGAGAAACATAATCAAAATGAGGCAACAAAGTGCCCATACCAATTGTTTTGCTAGATTCTAATGATAAATAAGCCGTAAATTTGTATAACAAGCCTAATTTTGAGTTAATAGTCCTACTAACAGCCTTTACCTGTGGAAAAAAAATCCCAAGCAGGGATACAGAAGAACTCCCAAATACCTGAATTAGTTAACCTGTTCTAATCGGTCACCACTTCTGTCAAGTATGTGTAAGCAAGGATTTAACTTTAATCGAGGAGTACTCCCAAATACCATACACTTGGTCTTTCTTACATTCAAAATCATTTGATTTGTTAACAACCAGTGACCAAGTTTATCAAAATAATTTTGTAAACCAATATTAACCAACTCAATATTCGAATCCTGGTTATACAAAATCAAGTCATCTGCATAGAGAAGACAATGACTAACTGAAAAAATAGAGGGGATTTGATTTATAAATATTGTAAATAACAGGGGGCCAAGAATGGACCCCTGTGGAACACCTCTAGGATTTAACCGTAGATCAGATAATGAGGGCTCAATAAACACTTGTTGAGATCTACCTTCTAAAAAACTCTTAAGAAGGATATCACTAAACTAGAAAAAACAATACTTTTAAGCTTAGAACAAAGCCCAGGTCAGGTCCACAAACACCGCCCCTGTAAAACAACCTCTATCACACCCAAGGAGAACGGTGTTCGTGAACCTGAACAAAGCTGTACCCGTACCCCTTCCTTTCCTAAACCCATGTTGTTCCAAGCAAAGCTAACCTTTTAATTCCAAAAAATCATTCAACTGTTTAACCACCAACTTTTCTAACATTTTATTTAAGGGATTCAATATAGAAATGAGACGATAATCATCCACTGTATCTGCTCCAACTTTTTTCGGAACAGGCACCACCCTTGCAACCTTCCAAGCTGATGGAAAACTCCCAGTTAACAAACATAAATTAAATAAAGAACAAAGAGGTTCACCAATGAAAGGTGCAACCAATTTCACAAACCTTATATCCAACCCATTTCCACAATCGCCGAACTTACTGGGTAGTTGACATAACAATCTTAACACTTCAGATGAATTAATATAACTAAACTGAAAACCACGCAGACCTTCAGATAGGCTAGCCAATGATGGTACATTTAAATTAGTATCACAATTACCAGCATCACTATCACGTCCTAAAGCATCAAAATTAAGATCGTCGGTATTCGTAAATTTAGCATTCAACAAATTTGCCATTTGAAAAGAATCAGTGATCAAACCATCAGAAAAGTTTAAATGGGAAATTTTTGTCCTATCTTTAGGGGATAACAAAGAATTTAAAGTGCCCAAAAATGCTTAGAATCAGAGGAAGCAGCCTCCATCTTGTGTTTAAAATAATCAATTTTAGCCTGTCTAATTTTACTACAGGCAAATTCCTAGCAGATCGATAGGCCGGCAATAAGGCCTCAGCGGAAGATAGTTTATAAGCTATCCAAGCCAAATGTTTTTGTTTCACAAGCATTTTAAGAACGGGGTAAACCACCCATTTTGAGCACCCCACACCCTTAACTTACGCAAGGGACATACTTGTTCCTGTAGTCCTAACAACTACTGACAGAAATATTCAACAGCACAATCCAGGTCTTGGATCGAATCGAGAAATGACCAATCCAAAGCACAACATTCCTGATACAATAATTGATAAGGAACATTTTTAAAGTTCTGAGAAAAAATTACATGAGGAGGCAACCCCAACACTTTAAAGTTTAATACTCCAAAAATCGCCTGGTGATCACTTATCGAGTCACCCAGAACCCACGAATGTGAAGCCCTTTGTTTATTAGTAATAATCCAATCTAAAATAGAGTGATTATCACATACGGAATTCAACCTTGTAGGTTGAATAATTAACTGAGACATATTATAGGACTGCATTAGATTTTCATTATCAGAAACATCAACTTTTGCCCAATCAAAATTAACATCCCCAGCCAAAACACAATTCCTTTCCAATAAACTTGAGGCTACAGTATCAAGGAATTCCTGTAAACCAGTTTTCCCACATTGTGGCGGACTATACAAGCATTCCACAACCACCTGTTTGACACCACCCAAAAGCAGATTTAATAACAACCAATCATTTTGAGAAGTATAGTTCTGACTAGAAAGCAACAAACATCTAAATAGTCTAAACAATAAACAGCTATTCCACCAGCAGATTTCTTACCCTTTCGATCTGAATGAAAACATTTACAACCAGGGATTTCTCAAGCGCTAATAGGTATTAAAGGTTTTAACCAAGATTCTGAGATCATGACCAAATGAGGTTTATACAAAGTTGTAAAAGCCTCTATATGGGCCAATTTAGGAAACAAACTCCTAGCATTCACATGAAGAAACTTAATTCCATGATTTAGATACCACATAGAATTATCACAACCATCTACAACTGGTGGACCTGGATTTGATTCTACATCCCCGCTAAAATTATTAATAATAACAAACAAAACAACATTTTCTGATTTAACCAAATACACATCAATATCACTAAACAAATAAAATAAAAACCCCAAACAAAAATAAAACTTAATAAACGCAAGACAAACTTTTGCAGATCACAATAAACAAATAACATGAAAACTGTTATCCCAGGTAATAAGTATATTAGACATAGAAAAATCACTTACCCTGCTGTTATAAGGAAAACCTCATTATTAGCTATCACAACTCTTGTCACTCACAACTCTTGTCACTTACAATTAAAAAACAATACCAATACACAGACACACTTGCCATGAACTAAATAATATGACTGGAAACATCATAGTATCTCAATCTGCAAGCAATAATACCTTGCCCCAACCTCCCAAACCTCCTAAACTCCCTCAAACTCCCAGCACTTTACCGCACTTCACCGCCAGAGCTGGTGGAGCCGCCGCTTCAAACGCCGCCGCATTTGAAAGCTGGACACGGTTTTCAAGCCACTCAACCCCTCACACTAGGCTGCCACCACCAATGGGAAGGAGTGGACATGGCAAGCAGCAGAAACCTACAGGCAGTTAGTCAGATTACTAGGGAGACTAAATCCCCGAATAAAACTACGGGACAAATGATAGCAGTAGAAAAGATATTCAAGTCTTGCACAAATTCATTAACAGCAGCAGAGTACTGCTTAAGTATATGCCATAGTCCCTAACAAAACTTAATGAAGCACACTGAGATGGCAAGCACTTCTGTATACTCAATTGCACAATCCCAAGTTCACAGCTGATTGTAATCACTTCAATTGCACACTCACAAATCGCAGCAACAGGGCATACATCCAATTTCAGCAACAGTCTAAAATAATTATTTAAAACATAACAAGCTGTGGATATAGCCGCGATCTCTAACGGCACAGCAGCAACAGTCAGCTTGTTTCCTACTAGCTCCTTCAAGTAGGGACTGTTTCAGATCCAACCAGCCATAACAATTTCCAGATAGTGATTCCCCTGTAATTGGCCACAAGCATGCGGTAAATGTTCACAGTGCAGATGGAATTTCGTGAGCCTGAGGAAGCCTGCCACACTCCCTCAAACTCCCAGCACTTTACTGCACTTCTTTGGTGGAGCGGCCGCTTCAAACGCTGCTGCGTTTGAAAGCTGGACACGATTTTAAAGCCACTCAACCCCTCACACTGGGCTGCCACCACCAATGGGGGGGAGTGGACAGGGCAGGCAGCAGAAACTTACAGGCAGTTAGTCAGTTCACTAGGGAGACTAAATCCCCGAATAAAACTAAGGGACCTCAGGTTCTCTGACTGCACTTTACTGTAACTGTAATACGTGTCTATACTATGTGTTTTATATCCCCTATTCCTCCCTGGGTCACACTTTGAAATGAGCGTTGGCTCAGTGTGCCTTTCCCGGTCACCAATTAAATAAATACAATTTTGTAACAAAAAGTTATCCCCCTTTTTGTAAAGAAATTATTAACAAAGCCCAACCAAAGTCAGCTGAGGAGCTCAGAGAGGTCATAGAAACATAGAATTTGATGGCAGATAAGACCGCTTGGCCCACCTAGTCTGCCCATTTTCCCTATCTGCTGCAATACCGCAGACCCTACTTGACCTCCAGCTTTAACCCCTTTCCATACCACTAAGGTTCTCTTATGCCTATCCTATGCATTCTTGAATTCCATCACATTTTTGTCCCCATCACCTTTGCTGGGAGGCTGTTTCAGGCATTCACATCTCTTTCCATGAAAAAGTACTTTCTCACATCTCCCCTGAGTCTACCCCCTTCCAGCGTCATAGCATGACCCCTTGTTCTCGAGCATCTTTTTTCTGAAAAATGTTTCCCTCTTGAACCTTATTTATAACGTGAGGCATTTGAAAGTTTCTATCATATCCCCCCCTTCCCTTTCCTCCAGGGTGTACATATTGAGGTCCTTTGGTCTCTACTCACAGGGCTTTTGATGCAGACCCTGCACCATTTTATTCACCCTCCTCTGGACTACCTCTACTCTGTCTATGTCCTTCTGGAAATGTGGTCTCCAGAACAGGACACAGCACTCAAGGTGAGGTCTCACCAGTGATCTATACAGCAATAACACCACCTCTCTCTTTCTGCTGGTGTTACCCATCCCTATGCAACCTAGCATACCACTAGCTCTCCCCACTGCCCTGTTATACTGTCTAGCCACCTTTAGGTCATCAGATATGATTACCTCCAGGTCTTTTTCCTGTTTGGTGGTCGTTAATACCACTCTCCCAATTTTGTACTCCGCCCCTGGGTTTCTGTGTCCCAAGTGCATGATTTTGCACTTCTTTACACTAAAACTTAGCTGCCAAAACCTTGACCACTCCTCTACCTTTCTCAGATCTGTATTCATTTTTTCCAACCCACCCACCCAGAGTGTCTACTCTAGTGCAGATTTTAGTGTCCTCTACAAACAGGCAGCATAGGTCAACGTATACCAGAAAACTTCCACTAGACAACAGGACAGGATATCAATAAAAGACTTGTATCTGGAAGCCCATACAGACCTGGTGAGGAACCCCTCTTCAAATCCTTAATGATCCGCCCAGTTTCTTTCTCTTTCGTGGGTATGACCAGGGCTACTGCTTTCCGTGAGGTAATTTGCAGACTATTACCTAAAAAAGACCCCAAAAATCTCCCTCTACTACAACGACAGTACTAAAAACATATTCTACATAATCCTCTAATACTGACATCATCCCTTTAGTGTCAGTAACATTTGTATCATCAGCCTCCATTAAACTAGAAAAGATAGTATGATGATTTTTAAGGTACCGGTTTTATGTTCCATAGCCAAAAAAGTTGCCCTGTCATACTGGAACTTACTGTAGATATCTTGTTTTTTTAAAGAACCAATTTGTTCCCTATATGGTATACCCTCAGAGGCGGCTTTCAAAAGTCACCTGTAGAGCTGATCTCGCAATTTTAAATAACAAGTATATGCCCACTGTTGGAATGTTCTGAAACAGCTTCTTTAAATGGGATTTCATGTCTTGGCACCATAGTAAGGGGCCTTCATAAAGATAGAACACACTGAGTGCCTAACAACCAACAAATCAATTATTTCCTCTCGAACCTCAGATAACTCAAGACGGGATACATTCAGACACCACGATCCCTTATGGAAAACAGAATACTCTCCAAATATAAACCTGCTACAGACCAATATATGATGGTCCTAGAATTTCACCAGAATGATCTGGGCTGAAACTGCCTTCAGAGTATTAGAAGAAAAAATATAATGTATTCTGGTGGAAATGACATTATGAAAGTATGTCTGCCCCCCTTTTGGGTTTAGAGCTCTACAGACATCCTGCAGACCTGCTATTTAAATCATGTGCTGCAAAGCAGGCACATCACAATACACCATCTTACCCAGAGCGGTTATCCACGCTATCTAGGTGGGAATTAAAATCCCCAACGAATAGCCGGCCCGGTGGTGCTGAGGGTTGAGGCGCTGGACACCACACCCTGCACCACGCTGGCGACCCGGGTTCAGGAATGGGCATGGATCGTCGGGGGTTGGCAGGGGAGGAGAGGGATTGAGCGTCCGATGGACTGCTTTCTCTCTCTATGGGGTGGGGGGTGTGCAGTTGCCGGCGTGCTGGTGACCTCTACTGGAGGCAGGGGGTGATACTATGGCGCAGGCAACATAAAAGGGGTGAGATGGGGCATGGCGCAAGGAGGAGGAGTGCAAACGGAAGCGTGCGCGCCCCATCCACTGGCGTCATTGCACGCACCACTTGCAAGGGACCAGTAAAGGGAAAATGGCAACCGGTCGCAGCGGTTTGATGGCCGTTTTCCATGTGGGCGCCTGGCTCCAAGGGTATCGCGGCAAATTACTGGATCCGATCCTGGTGGGTGAGTTTGGGGGGGCTCTCCACCACCCCACCGTGGGGGGTAAGCTGCGAATTGTCTGAATAGAAGCAGGAGTCCTCGGGACGGCAGCTGGATAAATTGGAGATGCCAGGATGCAGGTAAGCAGATCGGGGGCCGAGGGCAGAAAAAGGATGAACAAAAAATTAAAAATAAATCCCCACCGAATAGAACTCTTCATCTGGTATGTAAATAAGGAGTAACTTTGTCCAAAAGGGATATCCTAGCGTTTTTTACTTGTGAGGCATTGATATTTATAAACCTGAAACAATCATTGCCAGCTGTTACATCCATAACTGATGCACTGCTTAGGCATATATCAGTAACCCTCATGACCTTAAAGGGAAATATTCACCTACAATCGGGCCCCACCTCAGTGTGAGGCAGGAGCCAATTAACATTTCCACAAAAAGTCACTTTTTGCTACTCACTGTGCCTTGTTTTATTTAGAATATATCAGGTTGAACCTGCGTCCCTCCCCGCCAGCATTTTAAATCCAAGCACCCTTAGCGGCATGCCCACAACCTCTACGGCTATTCTGAGAATGACATATGATGCAGGGAGCAGACGCTGAAGCATCCATGGGTTTACTATATGGCTGGAGTTTTTAATAGCTCCAGCAAACAGCAAGACCTCAAACCTTTTTATTTTGATGTTTTGTATTCTCTTCTCTGGTTCAGGCAGTGAGAGTGTCTCTTTCTATTAGATCCCCAGGTAGTGAGAGGGCCTGTGGGGTCTTAAGACATTCGTTATCTTTGTACTATCTGATTTTGGCACCTCAAGTGAGAGGAGGTGTATCCATAACTCCTTTTTTGCATATACTGGTCTTAAGTTACAGTTTCAGAAGACATATTATTTACTCTGTGTGACTGGAATTTCTTCATGCAGATCTACCACTGTCCAGGACTCTGGTGACTAGCCTGATTGCCCTAAATCTTCTGAGAGGCCATCTATATTTTTACATTTATTTCAGTATATTGTATGTACGGGTGGGTGGGTGTTGAGGGTCATTTATTAGGACGTTTGATTTAGTATAACTGTCTGAAACTAGTCCCTCAGTGATAGAGAGAGAGAGAAGGAGATTCTGAAAGGGGTTTAAGTTAATTTTTGTCTGGTTGTCTAATTGTTCTCGTTTGTTTTTATTTGATCCTCCCTGAAGTGAGAGTTGAGGGAGTATTGAACTGTTTTATTTATTTTGGGTTTTATTTGAGTTTATTTGTTGGGTTTTTTTTCTTCTCTTTTGGCTTGGCGTCATTTACTTTGACTTGGGTTAGCAATATGTGTTGGAGGCCTGCCCCCATGGTCGTGCGCTATTCATCCTCTACCCTTCGCGCCCTCCGCCCTTTTGTCTCCCCCCTTTACAGTTTTCAACCTACCAGCGCTGTTGAGCGCTGGGTATTGCCCATCGAGGGAGGGGGTGTGAACAGTGGAGGATGAATGAGCAGGGCCCTCACATTGGGGTCTTTAGGTCCAGAAGATGCCCTGGGGCGAAATGGATCATGGAACGTGGTCCTCCATGCCTAGTTTCCATATCCAAGGGCACCACCTCTATTGGTGGGCAGGCAGCCCGGGCAGCCCTGGAAACCCGTCCAAGTCGAGCAGTGTTATGCAATGCCAGATCTATTATAAACAAGACTGCAATTATTGCAGATTTTGTTAGGACATCTGACCTGGCTTGCATCACCAAGACCCGGCTGGATGAGAATGCTTCCCCACGCTGGAGGCCGTGATTCTGGCCGGGTACTTGGTCATACACCGCTCGAGACTGGACCACGGGAGGGTGGGGGTGGGGTCTGTTTCAAGACTGAACTGGGCCTCACAAGTGTACCAGTTGAGGAGGCTGGGTCATTTGAGTGTACTGTAGAAGCAGGTGTAGGCTGTAGGATCGCTCTCATCTACCGTCCATCCGGGGATGAGAAGCGATTCCTTCAGGAAGTAGCGGACTTCGTGATCAACATGGCATTTGAGTCGCCCAGGCTGATGGTCCTGGGCGACTTCAACACCTGGGTCAATGACGAACTCTCACAATTTGGACAGCACTTCCTCCAGCTGATGACATCACTGGGCCTTACACAGATTGTTACCTCTGCTACTCATAAACATGGTTACTCTCTTGACCTGGTCTTCCTCCTGGGGACTGAAGACTTCGACTTGGGTGTGGAACCTGTCAAGATGGTCCAATCACTATACCGCAGAGTTCAGTTTCCGCACCCCCCTTTCGTAAACCTACCCCTGTAGAAATGGTCAGATACCGACCATTAGGGGATGTGAGCCCTGATGGCCTGGTGGCAGCACTTGACCTATCGGGGCTTCCTGAGGTAAGTGGGAGCCCAGAAGCCTTGGTTCTGGCCTATAATAAGGCCATTTATACAGCTCTGGACTCTATCACTCCTGTCCGTGTTTTTCCTCTTTCCCTTCGCCCTCGGCCCCCCTTGGTTTGATGGGACCTTGAGGGAGATGCAGTGACCAGGACGAAGGTTAGAGCGCTGCTGGCGGAAATCCACCCTGGTGGCCAACCATCTTAGATTGATGGAACATTGCCAAGTCTATCAATCCACAATCTACCGTAAGAAGGCAGAGTTCCTGTCCAGGGAGATTGCGGCTGCCCAGAACCAACCAGCTCAGCTCTTTCGAACTGTGGACAGACTGTGCAACCCGGCCTGCCTGCAGTCTCGACAAGCTTTTTCACAACTGGAGTGTGATGAGCTTGCTCGATTCTTTGCAGATAAGGTGGCCGGCATCAGGGGCAGGGATCCAACCAGCACACTCTATGGGGGATGCTACTGATCTGTGCTCGGTCACTTTCCCTCACTTTTCCTGGAGTACCTTCGACCAGCTGGAGTTTGTCGATGTTATGAGGAATGTCCAGGGTATGTGCCTCACACTCTGTAGTTTAGATCCGGGCCCAACTTCCCTGATTATGGGCTGTTGTGATATCACTGGCCCGGTCTTGGCATGGATAGTCTGGTGCTCCCTTGAGTCAGATGAGTTCCCTAGCTCCCTGAAGGAGGTGGTGATGACACCCCTCCTGAAGAAAGCTTCTCTGGACCCAGACTGCCTTGCTAACTACAGACCTATCTCTAATCTCCCCTTTCTGGGGGAAGATGATTGAGAAAGTAGTGGCTCTACAACTGGAGAACTATTTGACCATCCATAATATCTACGAACTTCTCCAATCTGGTTTTCAAAAGAGGTATAGCACTGAGACTGCACTGGGTCGGGTGTTCAGTGATCACCTGATGGCGAGAGATCAGAAAAGCTGCTCCATCTTGGTTCTTCTTGATCTCTCTTCAGCATTTGACACTGTGGATCATGGGATACTGCTTGAATGCCTGAAAGTTCATCTGTGGCCTGTCTGGTACAGTCCTTAAGTGGTATAAGTCCTTCCTTGCTGGCAAAACCCAGAGGGTGGTGTTAGGGATTTATTCCTCTGACCCTTTCTCTCTGTCACGCGGGGTCCCTCAGGGTTCGGTGTTGTCCCCCATGTTGTTCGTGGTGTACATGCTGCCCCTCAGAGACATTGTAAGATGGTATGGGCTGAGGTTTCACTGCTATGCTAGGCAGGTCTGTCTACGGGGCTCTTCCTGGGGGTTCCCAGCTTCTTGCCTCTGAACAGGTGCGGGACCTGGGGGTGATTCTTTATGATGGGCTGACACTGCGATCTCAGGTGTCAGCAGTCATCAAGTCTTCCTTTTACCATCTGAGGAACACCTCCAGAATCAAGCACCTAGTTCCGTCTGGTGATCTTCCTACACTGGTCCACGCCTTTGTGACCTCATGCCTTGATTATTGTAACTCCTTTTATCTAGGGCTACCAGGGGTTGATATCCACCGCTTGCAGCTGGTGCAGAATGCAGCAGGCCAGTTGTTGACAGGGACTCCCTGGATGTGTCATATCTCCCCAGTGGTGCGCGAACTGCACTGGCTGCCGATTCAGTGGTGGATCACCTTCAAAGTTGGACTTCTGGCTTACAAAGTCCTACATGGACTGGGCCCAGACCACCTGAAAGAGCTTCTGGTTCCTTATTGCCCCGGGCGATCGCTGTGCTCGGCTGATGAGGGCTTGCTAGAGATTCCAGGGGTATCCTTAAAATCATCGGGGGCCCATGCATTCATGTATGCAGCCCCAGCCCTTTGGAATTCTCTATCCCGTCAGCTTCGGGAGTGCACGACCATGGGGGGCTTTAAACAGGCCTTGAAAACCTATCTAAGGCGCCAAGCCTATTCTGTTTGATTTTACTGAATTCATGGAATTTTATTATCTGTATTTAATTGTATTTTACTGCATCTTGCTTTATCTTTCTTACTGTTAAAGTGCCTTGGTGTTTTGAAAGGCGCTGGACAAATAAAAGTTATTATTTTACAACCAGACAAGAGAGACATTACATCACCATCCTGGAATAAAATAACATAATCCACTTGTCTTTACAATTGATAAACATTTCGTTTACAATTCAGTCCTCTTCTCCAACATGTTCTCTTAGTCTAAAGGGAAAAATAGTCTATACAAAAGTTATTTAAAAGGTTTGAATTACTTATTTAAAATAAGAAGAAAAAACAAGCAACTAAACTACCAGGTCTCCATACATCCTAGATATATTTATATAAAAGTAAATTACTTCAACTTATATTTCAGTTTTGTAAAATGATTTGTAGCCGTCTCTATTTCACATTTGCCTTGTTACCTTTCTCTACTATAATGTCCCACCCCCAAAAACCAATCAGGGATATGATATTATATTTCTGATTTCGTCTCTCCCCAACAATCAGTTCTTACCCTCACATCTTAATTGATGAGAAAAAGAATTCTAACACTAAAAAAAAAATTCACCCATACAGGATCCATCTAGTCCATCCATTCTGAAATTTCTGAGTCTGCTGTGCCAACTGTAAGGTTCAAGGATTATTCCACGTGACGGAATGCCCACTTAGCCAAAGCTTATAGACTTAAACAATATACGATAGGGTGTGGGTGATGGCTGACTGGCACGATTTACGACGTGTAAAATCGAGGCATCACCAACAGAATAAATTGCCAGTCATGCGTATGTGCCGAGGGATGAATCCAATCCGAATCTAAACAAAACACCGCCATGTTAAATCCCCGCTATGCACCACCCCAAAAAAAAAAATCAGTACCTATTTACTCTGAACAATACTTAAGTGGAGAAAATATTTCTGAAAATGAAGGCCGCAAATTACGGACATGACAGCCAAAAGATGAGCCGTAATACTCTGTGTCCGCCAATGCATAATTACAGCCACATGTCCTGGGCAGGACTTAGGAATACCCATCACAGATGCAAATTGGAAAGTAGTCCTATGGTCACATATGAGGTTACTGCTATGTAATAAACAAAGAGAGTCCCAATATAAATTTTAACACTGGCTGTATTGTCCCCCTAATGCAGTGCCCAAGTTTAACCCAGCAGTCTCTACCATGTGTGAAAGATGCAGAAGTGCACTTGGTAACTATATGCATTACTTCTGAGACTACCACATATTTAGACAGTTTTGGAGGGCAGTGTCTCAGGACATCACTGCAGTGTTGGAGACATTCGGTGAGTGATATTCCAGTTTCCATGCTTCTGAGCATGGAAGATAATTTTATTTATTTAGAAAAGTTTCACCACGAAAGACAACATGAGTTGAGAACTGCTCGTTTCCAGAAGTGTCCTGGGGGAGGAGGTTACATGGGGGGGGGGACCGAACAAAACCAAATAAAGAATGATGTGCAAAACAAATACATCCATTACAAGACAATTCAATAAAACAAAGACATTATGAGATAAGTGCGAACAGTGAATAAGTACACTTAATGTAAGAACGATACATGTAGGACACTACTTATGAGTTAATCCTAGATATGAAAATACCACCATAATTGCAAACATAAGTATAAGTACTATACTGAAACGTGAGGGGAGGTACACAAGCAAGGGTGGAGGTGGGGGGTGGAGGAGAGGAAAGGTTGCCAAAACCTACTCCCCCTAAGGATGCTGAGAACCCAGCAAGGGGACGTGGAACTGGCAAGATGAAGCAAAGAGAAGAAGAAAGGTAGCCAAAAACCTACTCCCCTCCAGGATGCCGAGAACCTTGCAAGGGGACTGGGAACCTACTCCCCTTCAATATGCCAAGAACCCCGAGGGGTGGGGGGGGGGACGGAGAACAGGCAAGATTATGGAGAGGGGAGAAGAAAGGTCGCAAAAACCTACTCCCCTTCAGGATGCTGGGAAACCTGCAAGGGGACTTGGAACTGGCAAGATGATGGAGACAGGGAAATAGAGGGGGTAGAGGTAGCAGTGGAGTGAGGGAAAATTATGGGGAAGAGGTAGCAGGGGTGGGACAGAAGGTAAGAAGGAAGGTGGATGGAAGGGTAGAGTTGGGAGGTCGCTAGGCAAGGTGTGCTGATGGGGTAGAGGGGAGGCCATCTTTGAGGGGTGATGGAGGTGGATATTAGGCCAGAAGGAAAGTGGATGGAAGGACAGAGTTGGGAGGTCGGTAGGGAAGGTGTGCTGATGGGGTGGGGGAGGCAATTTTTGAGGGGCAATGGGAAGGAATTAGAGGGGAGTGGAACAGAAAAGGAGAGAGGAAAAGGTTGACAAAGGAGGGGAAGAGGAGGCTATAAGGTAGGAGGCAGGGCAGGAAAAATAAAAAGGAAGGGGAGTTAGTAGGGGATGGTTTGCAGGGGGTTAATTGCAGTCGCAGCAGTGAACAGTGTGTCTGTGAAGGAAGAGTGCAAGGGAAGGGCAAGATTGGGCAGAGCGAATTTTGAGAGGGAGAGAGTTCCAGCTGCTAGGGAATTTGTATGAGAAGGCGGCCCGACCAGATGATGTATGCCGAGGTGGGAGGGCAAGCGTTCTGTGTGTGGAGGATCGTAAGGAATAGCAAGAAGGAAGTGGGACCAACAAGAGGACGGGTGGGAACCATACCTGAGATGGATTAGAGTCTTCCTAACTTTGGCAAGACAGTGCATACAAAACACATGAGTATCATATACTATACCCACCCTGATATAATGGAAAATACTAGCCATTCAAACTTTGACCTTAGAACATTTAACATGTATTCTGAAAGGGAAGGAAGAGTGATTGATTCATCAACTGCTGGGGGAGGTTTTTAGATTCTCTTCCATCAGCTGAGGCCTTGATGTTAAGGGAAGGTTTAAATTAGGCTCTACAAAGGAAGAGTACTGGTTATGTCATGCCCTTGTAGAAGGTGGTACGATCAGATAAATACCCATTTGGTATCTGTGCAGTACCTAGGCGACGGTTTGGATTATATATTTCCTGTAATATGAAAGCAGAACAGAATGACTCTGCCCCTCCCATCCCTTCCCCCTTTTCATTCACGTAAGCACTTGTTTACTTATTAACCCAGCACTTATTATTGTCCACTCTTCCTACATGTTATGCGCAACACTGTTGTAACACTGTTTGTAACACCTGCCTTACTACCATATGTTAAGTCAATCATGTAACTTGAATGTTTAATGTCTCATTCCAATTGTACCCCTTCCCCCCAGGTTGCACGGGAGATGAGCGACTTGTTGCTCAGTATGCCTTCCTGGTGAAACATTTCAATAAATAAATGTGTTTCTTGTACGTAATTGTAGTCCTTTGTAATCTGGAGTATCGTTTTGTATTGTTCAATAAAACTTTAAAATTAATAAATATACAAGAGGGTGTTCTATACCGACACAGGCATTCGTTGACACCTGATGCTCTCAAACTTGCCACAAGTAGTTCGATACTGTCAACTATTGACTACGGGCTGCCGATCTATGGGGCTGGCACAAAAGCCGCTCTTAACAGGGTTAGCATACTCCTCAATAAGGCCTGCCATCTAACTTTGGGGGCTGCTCCTGATACCCACACCTGTTCGGTCTACACCGATATTGGGTGGCTCCCACTAAATCTTAGAGTACAACACCAAACCTGCCTACTACTAAAAAAAAGTGTTCCTTGGACTCACCTCCCCCTCTCTGGACAGACACTTTAAGCTGGCAGTACCAACAAAATCAACTAGCAGTACGGCTACTGACAAGTTGGTGACCTCCTTCAAAAGGATGAAACCTGCCCAGAATTCCATACTGAACCAAGGACCAAAATGGTACAATGAGCTCCCTGCTTACCTCACTGCCACGCCCAAGATCAGTACTTTCAAATCCAGGCTCAGATCCTTTCTTGGCATTAAATGACATCTACCTGCCTACAATAATGGGACAAGACCTCATCCTCTCATATCATACTGCTTCACAACACATCCCCCCTCCTCCACCCCTCACTCACAGATGATGCCCACTTTGGGCTGACAACCCTTCTCTACCGCCCCTTCTCACCTTTAACGATGCCATTTCTGGCTGACCACCCTACCCCCAGCCATCCAAGGCTGACCCACTATATAACTAACCCCATTCTTTAGCCTTGCCAACCTTCCTTACTAGCCCCTCTTTCTTGTTAAATTACTATCTTGTTGTATTTGAGTCTCAGTATTATATTACTGCCTCTGTATATGACATATACTAGCCTCAACTATATTTTTTTTACTTACCTATGTAAATGTCTCAATGTCTTTTCTGTATACCTTGTTTTATTGTATCTGTATGTGCAACACTGACTTGGAACCTTTGAAAACAAGTCCTTGACTCAAAGGTGTTTAACCCAAAACAGAAATAAATAAATAATATACAAAGAAAACATCTGCATTTTTTTTTTGGTAGTTGTTTAACCAGGACTAGCACACTAAGCTAAAAGCTTTTTTACAGGTGCGACCTGGGAGCACAGGGAAGTTAAGTGACTTGCACAGGGTCATACAGTCTGCAGTTGGAAGCTGTGGGATTCAAACCCAGGTCTGGTCTGCTGGATGTCACCAGATTTACAGCTCAGAGCCTCCCTAATGCATTTGATATTAAAAGAGAAGATAATGTAATATCACATGAAGTAGATTGTCAACTTGGTTAAGATGACATACACCTTCTTATAAAACTAATAAATATAACATTTAAAAAATAATTATATATGCACAAAGACATAGGAACCGGGTTTGTAAAAATGTTGGTGGGGCTCAGGGGTCAGAGGTCAAAGCCCCCAGTGGGGGTTGCAGGGTTAAGCCAGACCACCGGATGACCTCTGTTATTAGTGTAGAGTTCAAATTACACTATTTGCCCACTTATGGCATGTTTCATGCCACGCTGCCGTCAGTTATTTTTTATTAGTTTAACTTTGCCCCCAAACCCTATGTTAAAAAAAGGGGGCTGTGGGGGGGCTGAGCCCCACACTCAATTAAACTGACAAAACTTCACTTATGTAATGCTCTACACCATATTAGACTGTCGGTAAATTTTTATTTGTTTATTTGAGTTGGGGGGCTTTACCCCAGTACCCACATGTTACAAAAATAAGGGAGGTGGCGGGTAGAGCCCACCAACTCATACACTGACAATAAGCAGCAGGTACACGAGGAAAGAAGGTGCGTAGCGCAGCAAGCACACACCAAAATTACACTGTATTGTCTTAGTCGAATCTTTCTGTGCTGTTTGAATCTCTCTGTGCTTTGAAAAATGATAGCCACATTCTCGTGTCCTTCACCTGAATGTTAAGCTCCTTGTGATGCAGTTTATGGAAAGGGCTATGTGAAACCAAATTCCATTCCATCCTTACTGCATACACCAACAAACACTTTTGAGGACACATTTCAACATTTAGTTTCTTGTTTAATTTGGGGAAGGGTCTTTAGTTTCCCCTACCCATGCCTTCTCAGTTAGATAAATAATAATATGCACTTACTAAACAAAGCCAGACAAGTTTTAGTTCCCATTGGCAAAATCAACCTGAACACTGTGCATATTTAGTGTACTGCAGAAAATTATAACAGCCTACTTGGTACATAAGAGGATATTAATTGTTTTGTCAACAACGTTCAAGACTGCATCATACAGTATGCCAAGTATTATATACGTATCTCAAGTGCATCAAGCCAAAACAATTTGATCAAAGGCAGCACTCAAGAAGTATGACACTTTAATGTAGCTGTTAGGCTGGTTGATATTTTTATTCACACATCCACACAAGGATGCAAAAAACTGAAGGGAAAAGGGTATAACACCTACAATATGAGATATTCATTAACCAGTCTTATATGGATTTGAGAGACGTTTATACCAAGACATTACATTCAATAGCATCTAGCTACATTCTGACATTTAATCACAAGTCGGCTTGAGACTCTGGAGCTAACAATCAGTTGTGCCAGACAGTTGGCTTTAACTACTGTTGCATTTCTGCATTATTATGTGTACCTGTGCCAACTACAGTGCACTTGCATGCAACATACCAGTGCCAACCACAGTGCACCTGCCTGCAGTGTACCCACCAGTACCAAACCATCTGCCAGTAATGTACCCCTTCCACTCACCTATTTGTGGAATTCTGTCCACACTATATTATCTGCATCACCTATACTTCAGCATACGTACCAGTACCTAACCACCCATATTATACCAGCCCCAGTACACCAACTTGTGACATATCTGCCAAGACTGAACCAGCTGCCAGTAATGTACCATCAAAAATCTAAAAGGAGACCATGCGCTCTCACTGGAGGTGCTGCCAGTTCCTTACCTAGGCAAGTAAGCACAGCAGAAAAAGCTTATAAATGGGCACACACTGTTGGTGCCAAGACATTATATTTACTCCTAACCCAGTGCACAACTGCAATATGACAACATGGCCTGCAGGACTAAGGAAAGCCATCCCTAGGTATCACCATAAGGCTCGATCAGGAGGTTTTGCAGAACCTCTCTCATAACCAATGCATGCCAGTTTTTGACCTTTTTTCTTCCGGTAATGTACCCACAAATGTACTCCTACAATACCCCCCATCTGTGACATTCTTTCCACACTGAACTACCTAGTGCTCATTTGATGTTTACAAATAGAATAATAGATAGGTTCCCCTGCATTACAAGGTAGTAATTCCATCGAGAGGTTCTGGGGACACTGGGAACCTCGAGAGCAAAGCTCGAGAGGTTCCATGTCCCCAGAACCTCGAGATGGAATTCCTACCTTGTGATGCACAAGAACCTATCTTTTATTTTTTTAATATATGGATGCGATTTTCTGATTTTTGTTCTTTTCTCTCAGGCGGTTGGCCGCTGCAGCGAACAAGTCTCTCCGTCCCGGCCACGCGCCACACTGTCTCACTGCTCAGTGTTTTTTTTTTACTATGGACAGTCTACCTTTTCCATGTCTGGGGAACGCAGCATCAACTGGACATCTTTATTTTTCGCCTTTTTAAAACAAAAAAGCTCCAAAATGTTCGAGTTCAGAAACACACTGTGGCCGCCATGTTTTTTGAACTGTTCTGCCCGCCCTAACAGGAAAAGCGGCCAATTGGAATGCAGGTTTTGAAAGACGCTGGGAGCTAGACTAGCGCATGCGCTGTTGTGTTTTGGTGATAATTCTATCGTTCAGGTCCCGAACTACAGTATTACGGCACCTGAACTATGGTATTATCACTCCTGAAGTGTAGTATTATCACTTTGGGAGTGATACTGTTATGGAGAATTTTTTGTATGCATTTCTACCATATTATTTTCATGATCCATCTATTAAAAAGTAATAAACATACACTGTGAGTCAAGATAAAAAACACCTGTAAAGAAGGCTCTGTTATCTGGATTCCTGTCACAGTTTAGGCCTTGTCCACACTCACAACAATCACAAGAGTGTACCGATTTCTGTAACGGTTTTGCCCTTACTGTTACTGCATGTCTGCACTTACACTTCAGCGTTCTGCCCAGACGTGCACTTTCTATCATGTTGCATCCACACTGGAGTCTTCCGGTGGTGATTCTAACAGCCGCCATCATCCGTATTCGGAGAAGTGACACACAGAATACCAGAATGCTGTGTGTCACTTCTCAACGTATCCCAGCATGCCGCCACTCATTTCCATGGGCACAGTAAACAGAAACAAGCAGAACGGCATGCCATGGGATCAATGACTCCAGGCCATCATTAACCCCCCGAAGTATCCTGTATGGCTGTCTGGCTGGCACGGAGCACATATCACATGTGGCATCTGGCCATTAGCCCGCCTGTCATTGCTTCCTGGTTCCCATGCGCTCAGCATGTGCAGGTTCCGCGCTCCATCATGGGATGCCTGACGCCACCATGGAGGACCGAAGTCAGACAAACCCACACTCGCCCATCCGCACTGGTGAGTGCACTGCTATGTAGTTTTCTGCTGCCAAACATTCCTGCTGCTGATCTCGAGACTACTTTCCGCAGGTCACGATCCGAAGTAAACTCAAGATTGTGCACTATTACCAAAGCAGACGCAGGCCAGTTTTTGTTGTAGGTTCTTGTAAATCGCTGCACGCCGTGGTAATGGTATAGACTTGTAAGTGTGGACAGGGCCTTAGTAACACAATCAGCTCTTGAATTCAGAAGAGCACATCCAGCCCAGTAACAAAGCAATAGCACACAGTACACCAGCCTTGTTATTTAACATCAGTTAGTAGGTGTTCTCCAGCTCCCAAGGTCAACCTTTCCAATGTCATTGCCAGGTTTGCTACATGATTAGGGGAGGAACCAGCATTATATGGAGCATTCTATAGGAGCAGGGGTTCTGTCATTAATGCTCGGATTAGGCTAAATGGCTGCTGTTAGCTGGCCCTGTAGAGGAGGAGGAGGAAATACAATATCTTGCTGTATAGGCTTGATCTATGAAAGGAAATGGCCATACAAGGACCACTTGTTTACACTAAGTTTTTGAAAGCAGAATTAAGCTAGAAGCCCATTATAACTGATTCCCACAACTATGTGGTAGAACTCCAGTTTCACACCTTCCATATCAGTTTTATCAAAATGCTTATTACTTTTATTGTCAACAATATACTTACAGCTGGGCTGTTCTGTATTATTGTTACTATTGGTGATGAGTAGAACTTCACCCGACTGGTTTAAATTGTGTAGTTCTGAACTGTCAGTTAGGGCTGCACAATATAATTCCCCCATTTTAGTTTCCATAGTCACATAAAGCAGTGTCAGTGGCTCAGCAGGTAGCACACTCACCTCTGAGGCCAGAAAATCAGAAGGCTGTGGGTTCTATCCCCATGCTAGGCAGTTGGGTTACTATCCCAATGCTGACACTGCAGTGCAGCACAAGGGGGGTGTTGCACTCCTGAGGTGCCATCTTTTGGATGAGATGCTAAACCGAGGTCCCATTTGCCTGTTCTGGTGGATGTTAAAGATCCTATGGCACGTCACAAAAAGAGTAGGGGGATTTCCCAGGTGCCCTGTCCAAATTTCCCCCCATTCACTAAAAATATCACCACCAGCTCAATCTGGTTCAAGGTCAGCTGGCATTCATCTGTGCCCCCTCCCCCCCCCCGGGTTGTGCCTGCAAATAGGCGAAGATTTGTCTAGTGCACTTACTCAGTCAACAAAAACTAAATTAAAATTAAATAAGTTTGGTGTCCCTACTAATGTCATACATGAACATTAAATTGCCTCTTAATTCATCTGTTCTCCACTGTAACTAGATTAAGCTTATTTAATAAGTGGTTCAGGTGGGATTGCAACCTGGTCACGATTTCAAAACCTGCAATCAAGCCATTAGTGCAAGAAAGGTTTAAATATCAAAGCACCTTACAGTTTAGAAGGGGAGAGAGAGAAAGGTACATCCACTAGGCGGGGGGTCAATAGTAGTACAGACATTCCAAATAATGCCATACTGTAGATCAGATAGTAATTACAGAGAGATGAAGCTCAAGGTTACACAGTTTGTGGGGGTTGCAGGATTCATACTTGGGAGGGCTCCAAGTTCACAGCTTTACTGCACTATCATAGCTATTAGCTTGTTGCTTCCCTAGACCACAAGTCCACAAGAACCCCAACAGGATCAACAAGTTGAGAATATGAATGGTACGAGCCAGGCCATGTAAAGATAACGGCAATGGACACAATTTAGTAAAGGAATAATCAGATCAAATGTATCTCCCAAAGCTTGCAAATTCTTTGTATTTAGTAATGGATGGCACTTAAATACATGTTTATTTTTTTTACATTCCAAGGCATTTTGAAAGACAAATGGAAACCTCTTGAATACCAAATAGGGGCCTTATAGCAATAATATTTAAGCAAACAACAATTTAATAGATAGATACATTATTTAAAATGCCAGGTGTTCATTACATCTAAGATGCTTTAAAATAAAATATCTGCATGCAACCACTGAATAAACAAAGATTGAATCTGAAATAATAGTGTTGGCAATGGCATCCTCCTTACTGTTGGGGACAGACAGTCAAGCCTTCTTTATTGGGGAAAAGCAAGACAGAGCTGCCAGCAGGCAATTAACAGACTGGGCCCGGGGCAGACAAAAGCACTAAAGTCATAGACTAATTGCAGAGACAGAGCAGACTTTTTATCTACATTGCAAAATATGTTGTTTTGCTGTTCACACCATCGCCATCACACCATTCAATAGTAAATATCCCTGTTATATTAGGAGGAAGCAACTTTGTTGTGAATGAGAAAATAATGTCCCTAGCTCATTGCTGGTCCTACCTCCTAAGTCCTCCAACTCAGGCTGACCCTGACTCAAGCTCTAGCTCTCCTTTCTCGTCGGCACAAGTCATGACCCTCTCAGCCACTTGCCTCACAGCCTGCCAAGTGCCAATATACAGTCAACTACTCCCCCACCACAAAGGCACAGCCACATTGATCCGTGACTCCTCAGACTGGTCATCACTCTTCTTGCTGTCATCACCTCGCTGCCCTCCGCACTTTGTTGGCATCCAAACTCAACTCCCTGGCATTGCCAATGGCCAAATAGGATTGGCCTACTCTCTTTTAGAGCACGCGCACTGAATTTTTGTGTTTAAAAAAAAATACCACCAAATATAGGCAGAGTGGGGGAAGGGGATGCACCGCTGCTCCCTTCACAGCTTTGGGAGGGAGGGCGCTGCACCACTCAATCTCGCTGCAGCAGGCAAACAAATGGGGCAGAAAAAGCCCAAACAAAAATGGTGATACAGATTATTGCTGGGCTGAGCCCGTGCAAAATATTGCTGGGGCTCAGGTCCCACGGGCCCATATAACCCGGCACCTATGCACACAGAAGATATTATTTATTTGTATATGCTGAGCAAGATTGCTGGAATGCAAGGAATCCTTCAAAGCTCAAATATGTCCATTAAGCTACTCCTTGTTTCATAACCTTCAGAAGCTGACTCACAGCTTTTACAAGGAAATATGTACACCTTCTACTCGGACAGGTTTATGTGAAAGTTGTCATGATGCACTTGACATTAAAGAAGCAGTACTGACTTCCGGTTCCTCCACAGCTCCATAACAAGCTCAAGACTCGAGCTCCCCCCTCGAAAGCCTTAAAAAACTTTGTTTTGCCTGCTAACTACCTGAAAATAGCAACCAGAATGCCTCCAAATGGGAAAGGGGGACCTGAAGCAATTACAAAACATACATGAGTGTGGGCAGACAACAACAGATGACTCCCGATATCGCCTGCTACAAGATGACCGGGACACAAGCCCCTTGCCGCCAGAGACAGCACCTCAGGCCTTGACTTATCACACAGGGCCTGGCTTGAAGGATAAATCACAACTGGATATAATTTTAGCAGAAATAATGGAAATGCGTCAAGAAAACAAGGCTGAATTTCAAAAATTACACTGTAAGCTGGCAGATGTGGACACGGCACTTAAGGAGATGGACGCTCGAGTAACTCATGTAGAAAACAACTCAGCCTTAAATACGGAGGCCCTAAACACGGTACTAGATGATGTTGACCAACTACAGGCAAAATGTGTTCACCTGGAGGCGAGATCCAGAAGAGATAATCTCCGGTTATCGGGGCTTCCAGAGGGCAATGAAGAGGGTAACGTGGCCCACTTTCTGCAGGACTTGTTGCAAGATGTCTTAGCCCTTCCACCCACTTTGCATATCAAAATCGAGCGGGCATATAGAACACTTGGTCCCAAACCCACAGACTCCTCGGCTAGACCCCGTCAGATCCTAATGAAGTTCTCGAACTATGCTACGAAGGAAGAGGTACTCCGCTAAGCTTGGCAGATGGGCGAAATTAAATATAATGGCAACAGACTATGCCTGGATCAGGATTACCCACCAGAAATCCAGAAGATGACACTGCAGTACAGACTGGCAATGAAAGCGCTTCACGCTAAAAAATTCAGATTCCAGACGCCATATCCTGCAAAAATGCGGGTGTTTTGGGAAGAAGGGGTCCAGCTATATTCTACTCCGGTGGCCATTGCTGAGGCACTTAAACAGGGGGGGAATGGCATTAGAACCCAACCAGCAGAGCACTACAAGAAACGAAGACAGGAACTTAAGGTGCCTGGGGGCATATATTCAGAGGGCATCAGATAAGTTGAAGGACACGCTTATTACGCAGAAATCCCTCACGAGTGTTCGAAACAGGCTGCAACATGCCCGAGCTAAACAACCGCAGCCTAGATAGCAGGCTTTGAATACCTGAAGTGTCAGCAGGAACTTACTTAAAATATAAAAACTCCGGTCCAAGCAGCTTCTTTTGAAAACCAATGAATGGAATGGTCGGTAAGCCCCCGAGGCAGGGGACAGAAGCTTTCTCTATAGTGTTACATATAAATTTATACATAATCAGAGAAGTGGAAATTGAAGAGAACTTTGGACTAGCTCTCTGAGTAGAGCTTAAGAGAACTAAATATATATTTCCTAATAAACAGTTAAAATGTAATTCTGCCTAGATTACTAACAGCCCATATTTTTTTGTTGTTTGCTTACATCCTGTTTAAGGTGAGTAGAGTGTATTTTTGTTGTTGTTGTTGTTTTTAAAGTTCTAAAGTATGGATTCGCAGCCCTGAATGGGGCTGGGGGGAGGTCACATTTAAAGGAAACTAATAGACCCCAATAACTAATAGAGAGCAATAAGCCCACGCTTATAAGTTCCCTAAGACACTCACAAATCTCGCGGGGAGGAGAACTGGAGACAACCTAAACGATATAACTTCAGTGTTGGGGAATAGAAATTGTGACGGAGACTAGCTGGAAAGTACTACTTATTCAGCTACCGTCCTGGTAGTGGACCCCTTTCAAAGGAGTACTTCTTAACACTACAACTCTGTGAAACATCGTTACAGAGATAGGGAACGAGAATGTTCCCCTACCTTGGAAAAAATGTATAAAGTTATTGTTACTTACATTTGATGTTGGTTTTGGCTCCTAATTTAGTTACATAAGTAGCCCAAGTTTGTTTTATATGGAATCTGGGTATCAGTATCTGTTTAATTCAGATGAGAGTGTGCTGAAAGGAAATGAGGAGTACAGAGTACCTACTGATCCACTGTCAGACAGACTATGGTCATGAAATAAATGGGGGTTAAAGCTCTATCGTTTAACATAAATGGATTAACAAATCCAATCTGGAGAAAGAAAATCTTGAACCATATTAAAAGTTACAAGGCAGACCTTATTTTAATGCAAAAGACCCATCTATCGGATGAGGAACACTTGAAACTAAAGAATTATGGTTTCTCGGAAGCATGTTTCTCACGATATAAGGGGGGTAGACGTAGAGGGATAGCAGTACTTATTCCAAATACCATTGCCTTTGAAATGCTGGATCAGATGGCCGATAAAGAAGGCAGATTTTGCTTTGATAAAAGGAAATTTAAATGGTAGTCTATTGACAGTGGTATCACTATTCCCCTGGGTTCTCCGTATGACACATACAGACAGCTTCTACTTAAAATAATGGAAAAAGCTGAGAGAACGACTATAGTTGGGGGAGACTGGAATATGATCTTGAACCCAAAAACAGATACTACCTCGAAAATACCCAAAAAGACAACTAGAATACAAAAACAAATCGCAGCCCTACTGGCTCGATTGGGTCTACAGGATACCTGGACGCGTACAGAGGGGCACACAAAAGGTTCACCCACTATTCAGCAACATACCATATGTACTCATGGCTGGATTATTTTTATGTAAATGGAGAGACAGTTTCTAGAATACAAAAATGTGAAATAGGACCATTTACCTTATCAGACCATGCCCCATTGACGATCAGGGTGGATTTGCCCCCCCCGTAATACATTTGAGACTTAATCTGGCACTACTTAGGGATAAAGAAGTACAGGAACAAATTCCCAAATTAATTACACATACCTTACAAGATAATGACACTGGAAAGACTGATAAAAGCATAGTTTGGGACACCCTTAAAGCAGTGATCCGAGGCAAGTTAGGGGCCATAGTTTCAGTTAGGAAAAAACAGAGAAGGGAAAAACAGCAAAAGCTGGAAAACCAAATTAAGATATTGGAAACACAACAACAAGAACAATATAAGGCACAAAGAGAGAAACAACTAGTAAAATACAAAAAGAAACTGAACACTATATTAGATGCTAGGATTGAATTAAATCTCCAATATCTAAGGCAAAAATATTATGAAGGTGACCCAGGAGCCCTTAGACACCTTGCCATCAGATTGAGATCCAAAAGAGCTAGGGCACACATAGTAAAAACAGTACATCCCCAAAACTAAGATAAACAGTCCCAAACTAGAACATATAGTAGAAGCATTCCAGTCCTATTATGAAAAACTATACGCCAGATCGGAAGATTCCCCATTACAAGAGATACAGAAATTTTTAAAGAAACTTAATCTACCCCAGGTCTCAGACGCCTGGAAAACTCGACTGTTATGCACAATAGCGGAGTCTGAAATTAATAGTGCCATAAAAGATGGGAAATCACCAGGGAGCGATGGACTTCCCATGGAATTCTATAAGAAATTTCGAACCACCTTGACCCCAATCACGAGAACCATTTATCAGGAGGTTAAAACAGAAGGATAATCCATTTCTCCCTCATGAAGACAGGCAATAATTACAGTCCTCCCTAAACCCAGCAAGGACCCCACTCAGTACATGTCATATCGATCCATCACGATTTTAAATGTGGACTATAAGATCCTGACCTCAATTATAGCAAAAAGACTCCAATATCTAATTCCAACCATAGTACATAAGGACCAAACCGGATTTGTAGTAGATAGGCAGGCAGCAGATAGCGTTAGACGCACTATACATATCACAGACCACCTTAATCAGCAGAAGATACCAGCAATTCTGATGAGCTTAGACGCAGAAAAAGCGTTCGATCGGGTAAGCTGGAACTTCCTCTATGAGGTTCTTGCCGGGTTTGCTTTCCCAGCTAAATTTATTACATTAATAAAACTTATATATACACAGACCCACAGGTATATATTCATGCTATGGCACACTATCCCAGAGAATAAAATTAAAATGGCAGAACTGGAGCTAAAGATACATGAATTTAATACAGGACTTATTGCTATTACTGAAACATGGGGAAACTCGGATAAACAGTGGATAACGGATATCCCAGGGTTTAAACTTTACTATAAAAACAGAGCTGACAATCACAAAGGTGGAGGAGTGAGTCTTTATGTTACTAATAGTATTCCATCTTTTGAACCCTCCTTACTGACTCAGACTGAAAACATCTGGGTTTATTTGCAACCCAATGGTCACCCCCAGATCTTGGTTGGCACTTGTTATCGCCCCCCCTCTTCAGATATTGCATATCTTAAACAATTAATCTTGGAAATTACCCAAATAGCGGATAAAGGATCAGTAATTGTTCTAGGTGACTTCAATCTCCCTACCATAAACTGGGATACACTATCAGGTACTAACCAGTATGACTTACAGTTAATCTCAACGATCACTGATCTTGGCCTCACCCAACTAGTTAGAGAACCCACACGCGGGACCAATACATTGGACTTAGTGATAACCAATATGGAGGCCTCCCTGTCTAACCTACGAGTTCTGGATCCATTAACAGTGATCACATGACAATCCAATTTTCCATTCTTATGGTTCATAATACCCCTATAAATAAATGTACAATAAAACAATATGAGAAGGCAAATTTCACAAAAATGAATGAGCAACTTGCAGCAATACCATGGGACTCAATACTTTCACCACTTAATATCAATAATGCATGGAACACTTTTAAAGATATTGTGTATGACTTAGAAAAACAATATGTTCCAGAAAGAAAGAAATACAACAACAAAGGCAAAGTCCCCGCTTGATATAATAATAAAATAAAAAAACTCAGCAACCGTAAACGTAAATTATTCATATGTTTAAAAAAGTGTCAACCCGAACTGCTAGAGGGAAAGCTACTAGAATATAGGAAGGTAGTTAAAGATCTTAAAACATTAATTGTTCTATCTAAACGGAACCTAGAATTCAGACTAGCTCACACTAAGGACTCACACAAGAGTTTACATTCATATTTAAACAGTAAAAAGGGAGATACAAAAAAAATAGGCCCATTAATCATAGACAACACCACCATCCTCTCTGATAAGGTTACCGCAACTGAATTTAACAAATATTTCTGTTCTGTTTTTGAACAAGATACCGAACCTATAATATATGCCAATTCTGGTACACCACCTAGCTACACCATCACCATCTCCGATACCCTCAAGCTTCTAGATACATTAAAGTCAACAACAAGCCCAGGCCCCGACAATATAACCCCTACATTTCTTATGGGAACATACAATTATATTGCCATTCCACTCACTATTATTTTCAATAAATCTCTTAGCGAGTCCAATGTTCCCTCAGACTGGAAAACAGCTACCATCACGCCAATCTTTAAAAAAGGGTTACATCATAAAGCTGAAAACTATAGACCCATCAGTCTCACTTCCATTCCATGTAAACTATTAGAAAAACAGATTAAACATTTAATTGAAAAGGAGATGATGGCATTGAATCTAAATGATATCACACAACATTGGTTTAAACCTGGGTATTCCTGCACGACCAATCTGCTAGCCTTTTATAATTCAGTTAGTATAAATCTTTATTTAAACATTCCAGTAGATGTTATCCTGCTTGATTACAGTAAAGCTTTTGACAAGGTTTCACATTCCATATTAATAAATAAACTTGTATCACTAGGTTTTTCTAACTGTATTGTGTCCTGGGTCAATAACTGGCTTTATAAAAGAACCCAGACCGTTAGGGTAAATGGGGAACATTCAGATGAGGGATTGGTGTTGAGTGGTGTCCCCCAAGGCTCAGTGCTGGGTCCCACACTGTTTGAGATCTTTATTAGCGACCTCACCATTTTATCAAATAATACCATATCAAAATTTGCAGACGATACTAAATTTTGTGGACCAGTAGATAGTGACTCCAACAGGAGTATTCTCATTGATGATCTTAAGAGAATTGAATTATGGGCAATAACTAACAGAATGTCATTTAATGTATCTAAATGATCAGTGTTACACATGGGTAAAAATAATATTAAGCAAACTTATTATATTAACAACACGATGGTTAGGGAATCTTCCATAGAAAAAGATCTGGGTATTTTTGTTAACAACAAGCTGTCTTTTTCTAACCATTGTAATAAAGTTGTTAATCACACTAATGCCCTTTAGCGTAGAATTAATAATACATTCATTCTTAAAACTGAGGAGTGCATTATGGCCCTGTATAAAACCACATTAGACCCCACTTAGACTATGGTTCACCTTTCTGGAGTCCCTATCTGGCTATGGATATCACAAGAATTAAAAAAGTTCAAAGAAGGGCTACAGAAATAATACCACATCTTTCTTCATTGGACTACGCAACTAGGCTTCAAAGAACAGGGCTCTGCTCCCTTGAATTTAGAAGATTAAGGGGTGACTTACTCCAGTTATTTAAGATCTTACAATCCGCTACGCTAATGAGCTTATGTGGATTATCCTTTTCATCTAGAAAGATTATAGCCAGAATACACAATAAACAAATAGCGATTAACAGAACCAGAACAAACAAAAGACAGCAGTTTTTTACTGTCAGAGCCCCGAGAATTTGGAATTCTTTGCCATAGGATATTGTTGACTGTCAGAATATAAACACCTTTAAAGTTAAACTTGATAAATGGCTCCTGGAAAGAACATAATCCATCAATGATCCACATTGTGTGGAGGACATCCTCGATGGGCTTCGGCCTTCTTTTGTCCATTCTACCAAGTAACCAAGTAAGTAAAATTAAATAAAGGCACCAGACAGGGATGCCCCTGTCCCCCATCTTATTTTCCCTATATATAGAACCATTAGCGCAGTGGCTACGAGATGACCCGGACATAAGAGGAGTTACAATGGGGACAAATGTCCACAAAGTGGCACTATACACCGATAATGTGCTGCTTTACTTGACAGATCCAGAGAATTCACTAGCACAAGTCATGACGAAAATAAAAACTTCTTCAGGGCCATCAGGCTATGCTCTTAACACCCAAAAAACTGAAATATTAACATTTAACTATAGTCCTCCACAGCAACTTAGGACAAAATACAACATGAAATGGGATTTCAACACTCTAAAGTACTTAGGAGTGACCATAAGAAAGTCAAATACCCATTTATACCTAGATAATTATAACCCTATAGTCCAACAACTCCAACTGGACATGAAGAGATGGGCACTTCTCCCTATGCCAATGTATGCTAGGACCTAGGCTGTGAAAATGAACCTACTCCCATGTCTCCTATATTTATTTCAATGTATCCCAGTCACTCCAACACTGAAATGGTTTCAAGAGCAACAGAATAAAATATTTCAATTCATCTGGAATAATCGCAGACCTCGAGTTAGAAGAACAGTGTTGCTCACTATCAAACAAAAGGGTGGGAGAGCGGTTCCTAATCTTAGAGAGTACTGGATAGCGGCACAAGTCAGATGGGTCTTATTCTGGTCACAGACCCCCACAACCGCTCACTGGCAGGAAACAGAAAGAGCATATAGCCCAGACTCACATATACAGATGACCCTGTCCCTAGCAGAAAGCCCACAAAAAACTGAGAGACAGTACCCCTATAGGAACACCTCTTAATGCCTGGAACTTATTGTAAACATACCCAGGGGTGCAGAAGGAGATATTGAGAGTGAGATGGTTTATAGCTGATAAGGATTTCAAGTCAGGCAGGGATAATGTATGGTACAAGAGGCAGATGGCCAGGGGGTTTGGGGCACCTATACAACTACTAAGGGAAGATACAATACTCTCGTTCCCAGAATGCACACAGAAATGGTGTTGGACACCAGGGGAGAAGATTTATTATTTACAGATGTATACCTATATACAGTATAAACTCAGGAGCAAAGAGGACCTTGCTAAGACAAGAACGCAGATAACCCTGGGAGGTCTCTTCTCATTGGAGAATGCAAAAGGTACAATCACTAAGATATACAAATACTTAAATATGCAGGGAGGGGAGGTGACCCAATTCCTACAGGCAAAGTGGGAGAGAGAGGAGAAATTTCATCTAGCTTCTCCAAAGTGGGATAGGCTTTGGGATTCCACATCGAGGGTAACTATGTCACCACATTGGCATGAGCATATGTGGAAGGTCAGAGTCTGATTTTTCATAACCCCAGATAAAGCTGTCAAATACTCCCACACTGGCTCGGCAAATTGCTGGCATCAATGTGGAGAACAAAAAGCAACCCCAACACATATCTTTTTTTTACTTCTTCTAAATTAGAGCAATTTAGGAAAGAGATAGGAGAGAGAATTGACACTCTGTTTCAGATATCTACCCTGTTACTTCTACAAAATTTAATGCTGGGACTCCCCCCCAGAGCGCTTGAAAGGGAAGGACACTCTATATCTGTGGTATATTTGTATTAGCATATAACAAAGAGATAACCAGAAACTGGTTACAACCCACTCCACCTCCTGTAAAGGAGTGGTTTCAGATTATCAACGACATATAGCATATGGAAGAACTAACCTACTAGTTAAAAGATGCCACTGAGAGGGGTCTTACAAGATGGACAAGGTGGGCCCTCTTGAAGCAATAAAATCACTGAGCGAGTTGAGCCGTTTCACATAAGAGAGAATGGATAAGCTTCCCAAGCAGATTAATTAATAAAGGATGAAGGTAGAGTAAATGAAATAGATTAAGTAACCCTCTCCCGAAAGCACACACTCATCATTATTATTGTTTACTTTTTTAAACTATGCATCAGTAGTTTGAGACCTTACAACAATAAGAATAGAATAACTTAAAGTACAGTAATATTTCAGGAATGTTTCAATAAGAGAGATAATACTTATATAAGCACTGGTAAATCTCAAATGACTTACTCAGTTTTTAATTTAGACTGTATGCCCAGGTATTATTTATTTATCAGTAATTTATGTTGATTTTATAGAAATAATTGTATGTATATGACTATGGTTAATTGAATTAGAATTGTACACACATAATGGGAAAAAAGGACAGAAAATTGTTCAAGGATGTAATTTAATCAGTTTATGAAATGATAATAAAGTAAATATAAAAAAAAAAGGAAGCAGCACTAGATAACACATATCACAATGCAATAAACAGGCATAACCACAGTCTATATTACAGTGGTATAGTAGTGAGACTGTAATTAGGGTTGAGAAGGCATTTCCATATAAAACCCCAATTTGTGGTCGCTTATAACTCCATCATCTAAGTACAGAAATAGGATTCGGAAGGCACACCCTCTACAACAGGAACTCAAGACGTGCCATTTGTGATTCCTGTTTAATAAGGTGTGGCAAATTGTGTACAAATATGAAAAAAGGTTGTTTTTTGCTCATCAACAATTGCAAAATGGCTGGGATTTGAAATATGAAACCTGCAAGTTTGTTAGATCCTAGCCCAGGGGTGGTGCTTTAATGCTTTGAAAATGAAAAAAAAAAAAAAAGACATTATAAACAAAAATTAAAATGTCTACACATGTGCAGAACAAAACTCAGCTCTTCAACGAATATGGCTAACTCATGCACTACACCCTAGCCAATGGTCACACTTCTCACATCGTGTAACACATTTTTTGTATATGGAAACCAGAAAGTAAAACATGGTTTTCACAGATGTTTTACTTGCTGTTTCATCTATAGAAATTATGTCACCCTGAGTCTGAAGTTTGGCCACCAGGAACACATCCTGGTGGCTGGCTGTTACTCCCATCTCCTTTGAATCTGACAGCAAGAGCCCAATCCCTGGTGTTGGACATTTATTATAAAATACGGTAACTGGGAGCCCACTTCAGTGGCATGCTGAGTTCTCGGATTACGATACTAGGATCACAACCCTGGTGTCAGACATACTGCTGGAAAAAAAGAAAACCTGTGAGCCTAATGGGATCCCACTACTGGGCATGCTGGTGCTCCCGATTCTGCCAATGGGAGCCCAATACTGGTGTCAGATATACTGCTGGAAAAAACTGCGTCCACAGGAAGCCCACCCCACTGGCACACTGGTGCCACCCCCCACACTGAGAGTCCAACTCTAGTGTTGGACACGCTGTTAAATAAATTATACCCCCACCATGAGTCCACCTTGGTAGCATGCTAGCGCAAACCCACACCCCAACACCGACACTGAAAGCCCAACCCCAGTGCTGAACACAGAAATGAAATCAACCAACAGCATATCCCAGTGACACTCTTCAGGGCACTCCCCAAATTAACAGGCAGCAGGAGGACAACCTCAGAGCCACCAAATACCCCCTCCCCAAGACAGTTGCCAGTTTACACCCTCAGCTTACCTCCTAGGCTGGCCATCACCTGAATAAATCACACTGTGCAATTTATGAAATGAGCATACAGTGTATATTACATAAATCCGTTTGTGATATTAACCCCACACCTGGATTTATGAAACCGACACTGACTACGCTCGTTTCATAAACTGCACAATGGGATTTATTCAGCCAGCCAAGGAGTTGAGTGGAAGCTTTGAGATGGCCACCATCTTGGGGGTTGCTGGCAGGGTGAAGGTGGTGGGGTACCACTGGATTCCAGAGACTGTGTGGCTTGTGGGTGTATGAGGGAGAATGGGGCAGTGTGGGCAGCACTGCTGTTGCCCTATACTTGGCACCCTCCTTTCAAGCATTGGTGTTTCAGCATTCTCCTGTGCCTGGATACAGTGTTGAAGTTAGGGCAATGCCAACAGTGCACTGTGTGATTGTTTAAATGCCGAGAACTATCATGCCACAGACTAACCAAGCTTTGGAACAATTTATACCCTAATGCCGCAACGCCTACCTTTACCAGTGTTAAGATTCAACCTAACTGATGCTTAAACCTAGTTTTTTGCAATTAATTACTAAAGAACCCACATCCCACAATAAGATTTAATAATGGGCTACCAACCAGATATGTAATCCCTTTTGATATGCCAAGTCTCACTATCCCGACACTGACCTGCCCAGGCAGTACTGTCCAACAGGTTCAGTATCCAGATAGTAGGAATCCCGGCAGTAGGAAACCCCATGGACGTTTACAGGGGTAAGGTAGCGGATGTGACGGCTTGCTACCTTACCCCTGTTGATGGGCTTCAAATCCTGGATGAATTGGGAGGCTGGCTGAGCTACTCCATTGGTGTTGAGGGCTAAACCACTGGCAATTCAGCCAGTGTGCCCTGGGAGGCCTGGGTTCTATTCCGCACTGTGTGCATTTGCACTTTATACCCCTGTAACTTTTTCTTTTTTTAACTCCATTGTGCGCTCTCCCTCGGAGTTAGTTATTTTAGTTACGCCCCCCCAGAATTGCATTTCGTGATTTTCTTTTTTTTTGTATCATATATTTATTGTGGTTTTTCCATACACCATACACACAATTCTGCTAATTTATAGGGGAACACCTGCCCTGCAATTGGAGGAAAAGGCTGCAGGTGCAGCTCATGTACTTCTAGCCACTGGGGGGTGGATTTAAAGGCTGGGAGAGAGGAGCTTAGGGAGTTGTTCATTTCCCTTATAAGTTTAATGTGTTGCACTGCACCTAGTAACAGGGTTATTGGTGTACAGCGGGACTGTCTGTAAGATTAGTGGGTGACCTGATTAGGCAGTAGGGTGTATCTTGGACTAGGGGGGAACCTGGTTGCTCACCCAAGGAAACCTATTTGGAAGGGGATGGAACCACACGTCATTAGGGCTGGCATCTTTGGGAGGGTGGTGGGGTGCACAGGGTGTGGAGCAGCCATGATACTGGACTGGGCTTGGAAGTTCGGTGGTTGCCCAATGTGCTACCAGCTGGCACAGCTTAGGAGGAGGTTGCAGGATTAGGAGACAGCTGGGGAAGGGGAGGTATGGTTGGGGAAGGGGGCTGGGGATCTCCCACGGGGTTGCACCAAGCACTGGGGGCAGGGGCATAGGGAAAGGAGTGCAGGAGAATACTCAGGGGTCACATAGGGACCCTGGCAGAGCGGGTCCAAAAGGACATTACCAAGGAAGCAGGCAGGTAACTGGGGACCCTCACAAAGGAGGGACAACATTCTCAGGAAAATAGGCAGATGGCCAGGGCTGGACAGAAGGAAGCAAGGCGGGGAGGTGGATCAGACCTTACACTCAGTAACTGCTTCAAATCTTTTCTTCTGCTCGAGGATGAGGGGGGTGATGTAGCCACGACAGGGGTGGTTAGAGACGGAAAGGAAGTGGGGGGAGGAGGCAGGGCCAGATAACAGAAAAACAGGGGGGGGGCCTGGAATGCAGGAAAATGGGGGGAGCAGTGAATCAGAGCAGGAGGGGCAGGGGGAAGAGGGAGGAAAGCGCAAGGAGAAGGACCAGTTGGGAGGAAAGGAAAAGGAGAAGGACCAGAAGTACAAGGAGGATTCAGTAAAGGGAGCTGAGGGTTTAGGCGAGGGGAGCACGACGAGCAAGGAGGAACTAAATGGAGACAGGAAGGAAGGAGGACAGCCAGGCTAGTTTAGCAGATGGGGGAGAAGGACCAGTCACTGAACAGTGAGGGGGAATTAGCAAGGTACAGAAGGATACTCAGGAGGAGGAGGAGAGGCATAGGATTGGAGGGAGGGTGGCCATGGTGAAATAAGGAGGGGTGGCATGTGGCACCCAGATGAGGGAGGAACAAGCAGCGGCTGGTTGGAGGGCCGGTAGAAAGGATGAGGATTATGAAGGGGGGATGGAGGAAAGGAGCGGTCAGAGTGCTCCTGTTGGGGGATTCTATGATCAGGGATATCAAATGGGATAGTGAGGGAAAAGCCTGGCCAGTTAGAACAAGATGCTTCCCTGGACTAACGGTGCACAGGGCTAAGCACGAGGTATATCAGCTGGCAAAGGATTGTGGGGGTTCCTCGGACATACTGGTCCACCTGGGTACAAATGACATTGAGGGAAATAGCAAGCTAGAGATACAGGCAAGATTCATGGAGCTTGCCAGGGTCTGTCATGACATAGGATGCACAGTTTCCTTCTCAGAAATCCTGCCGGTGCCAAGGACTAGTGGGGAACACAAAAGGAAGATTAGGGAGATAAACCAGTGGTTCAGGGAGTGGTGTGAGGCCAGAGGGTATGGGTTGATGGGGGATTGGGGGGAGACCTGGGAGGATAAAGAGCTGTATGCTAGAGAGAGACTCCATCTCAATTTGGAGGGGAAGGGAATCCTTAAGTTGAAAATAGAGGGGTTCATTGGTGAAAAGTGGGTTTAAACTTGTGAAAGGGGAGGATGGGAGAAAAGGCTGTCAAGGGGTGCCAATAAAGGAGGGACTCTGTCTCCACCCCTGGGGAGCTGGAGGATTGGGAAAAGGCCGACTGGCAAAGTGCAGACCAGGGAAAACAGAATCCCATGAGAACATGAGCAGGGAATGGAACTATAGGGAAAGGGTGGAAGGCAGTCCTGCTAAATGCCAGGAGCTTGGGCAATAAAATGCCTGAGCTCCAGGCGATGCTAACTGAGGGAGAGGTGGATGTGGCAGCGGTCACTGAGACTTGGGCCACTGCAGGACACGACTGGGACCTGAACCTGGAGGGTTACACTATGTTCAGGAAGGACAGGGGGGAGGGAAAGGGAGGAGGAGGTAGCAATGATAGTCAAAAACTGTATTGGCATGGGGGAGTAGAGGAGGCGAAGGGAACTGTGGAGGTGATTTGGGTCACCTTGATAACAAGGGGGCAAGAGAGTAAAAATAGGAGTGGTGTATAGACCCCCTGCCCTGGCGGAGGAGCTGGAGGAGAGTCTGGTGGCAGATGTTGGGAGACACTGCAGACTGGGCAGAGGAACGGTGGTGGTGTTGGGGGACTTAAACATGCCAGGAACAGACTGGGAGACTATGACATCCTCTGACCAGGAAACAGAGGTTGTGTGTGTCTTTCAAGCGCTGCTCCTAACTCAGCAGGTGGGGAACCGACCAGGGAGGCGCTGGGTACTGGATGTGGTCTTGGCAGACAGTGACCAGATTGGGGCCTGAGGTAAGGGACCCATTGGCGGGAAGTGACCATGCCACGGTCTGGTTCTGCTCTGACCTAGGAGGGGTAGAAGGCTGCACAAAGACAGAAGTAACCGACTTCAGGGGGGCGGATTTTAAGGAAATGAGAAGGATCCTTAAGGAGCATTTGGATGGGATTGGGTCAGACATGGACGCTGATAGTAGGTGGGAAATCATCAGGAGAGGGGTGCAGGATGCTACAAGCACCTGTGCAAGAGTAAGACAAAAATGCAGTAGGGCCCAAAAACCCTGCTGGTGGACCAGGGAGGTCCAGGAGGTTGTGTGGGGAAAGAAGGCAGCCTATAAGCAATTCAAGTGCTCAAGGAGTGAAAGGGATCGAGGGGAGTACGAGCTGATGGCTAGAAGGGCCACTAGGGTGGTGAGGGCGCTAAGGCAAGGAAGGAGCAGAACCTGGCCAGGAAATTAGGGAGAGGAACAAGGGTTCTTTAGATACATTGTGGAAAAATGAAGGGTGAAGGGGCAGATTAGCAGGATTAAATCAGTGGAGAGATGGGCACAAGACCCGGGGGAGCAGGCTGAGGTACTAAATGAGTACCTCACCTCAGTTTTCACCAAGGAAAATGGGGGTGCTGCATCATACATGGGAGGAGACAGAGATACTGAGGAGGGGGGACCCTTACCGATCGGCGGGTCTGGGGAGAGGGGGACAATCAAGTCCCAAAGTACTCACTGTGGAGTTCATCCATCCGACTTATTCTTTTTACCCCACTCCTCTATGTAAATTTGCAATTTAGCTGGTTCCCAGAAGGAGTATGTTGCACATTCCCATTTAACCTTAACAACCGCAGGGTATGCCAGAAAAAATTCCAGGCCACGTTCTCGTAGCTGACCCATCTGGTTATTGAACTGCTGTCATTTTTTCTGTATTCTGATCGAAAGATCCTGATGCAGAGTTAACTTTTGGCCCTCAAAGATTTTGTGATCTTCAATCAAATGCCCAACATTCTTTTGTTGGGCAACTGATTGATTCTGGGAGCATGTACTTCGGGCCACTGAGGTCAATATCCCGAGACTCAGGATAGTGAGTTTAGGGATACCATAACAACTCCTGGTGCCTTGCATAAACCCTCGGCACACACGTAACTCTGATCACCAGTTCTTCATTACTCCGAAATGTCGAACTTCTCAAGGACAAAGGTCCCTTGCTCATCGAGACCCGCTTTAGTTCAACTCCCTACAGGAAAATATTGCGCACCTGCCTGGGCTGTGTGCTTTCAAAGTCCACCTCAAACGTCTAAGGCCCTGTCCACACTACACCGCTCTGACCCAGTAACGGATACAAACTGTTACAGCCGGGCAGTGGTACAGTATGCCCACTGCGAGAGCCAGGTGACCATTATGGTGGTACCCAATCCAACAATGCAGCACGCGCTGCGCTATGGGAACTGCAGGGGACTGCTCTTATAAGTCCACACTACAGCTGGTAACGGTACAGCAGCAGAACTGGTTCCGTAACCGTTGTTGTAACTACTTCACAAGTGGTTTCGACCATACGGTTAAAGGCATATCTAATATTACAGGTGTCGCAAACTGTTGTGGTTACAGTTTGGACCTCCTGTAACGTTACAGAGGGGTGGATCTGGTGTAGTGTGGACAGGGCCTAATGCTCTACGATTCCTGCTGTGACTGTCATCGCTAACTCCACCTTGCCACCTCTCTCATCGTTACTCCATTTGCAGCATCTCAAATTCCTAATCCCCTTCCTCCCGAGCCTGTCCTACCTTCTCTACCCCTTCGCCTGTCACACTATCCATCTGCCTCCACTCCTGCTCCCCTCCCCCTTCCCTCTGGTAACCATTTACCTACAATTTCATTCCTCACAGTAGTTGGGCCCCTTCCCCCACCCCTTCATGTTAGCATCTTTCTAGCACCTATGCTGCTGACAACTGATTGGTACTCCTTCCTGTTGGGCATTGTAACCTTTATGTTATTGAAACCTGCTCTCCCAAGTTCAAGACTTGTATTGTTTTGTATTCTCTTCACAGCTTTTGTTTATATTCCCCGTTATACTGCAGTCCTCTGTACAAACCCACCACCTGTTGTGTTGAAAATCCTGACATGGAACCTATGTAAAAAGCTCTGAGCTCAAATGGTTTAATCCAAGATTCTAATAAATAAATAAATAAAATATCCATAATTCTGAATAACATCTTTACAAAAGAAAACAAGATGCAACAGAAATGCAAACAATACTGCCAAATATCCAAGTACCTAAAATGCATATGCAGTGCATATATATATACTTTGAAATTTGGCTTCCCGGCCAAATGCTCTTTGGGGTAACCACTGCCTCAGTGCTTGTGCACAGAGGTTCTTTGTCTTTTAAACTGTTTTTTGTTTTAATTGGGTTTACCACAACATAACCCGTGGAAACTACAAACACACAGCCTGCCACAGTTCAAAACAGGCCTCAAACAGCACCTAAAGTCTAGCTCACAATGCACCTGTTTCTCAGGCCAAACTTGAAAGACTAACCCACACCCACAGGTTAAACCCAGCACAGATACCAAGAAAACCTGCCCTCATCCTAGCCTAGGCAGCAGCACTAGTAAGCTACTAATCCTCCTTAAGGCTCTGCGTACAGCCCCCCCAACCCCCCTTCTCTCGCCTTCCCAACCATACTCTATCAATGGACCTTTTGTGGTCTCCAGGGCTGAGCCACCCCTAGAATCATCCAAGACATAACCTAAATCCTCTTACAATCACTTTGTTTTCCACTGTTTGCCTAAAATTCTCATGTACTACTCTTTAATTGCCTAATGTGCTGAACCCTGTAACAACTGTATTTGTTCTCAATCTACAACTACTGTCTTTGTGTCTTATATTATTTGTCCACCCTGACGTGGAACCTTTGTAAAAGAGCTCACGCTTAAAGGTTTTCCGATACAAATAAATAAATAAATAAATAACCCAGATAGACCATCTTAGGGTAGCAGATCATCTTAGGGTAGCTTGTTCATTCCACTGGGGTGTCAAACAGACGAGGCATACTGATGAGTCCTGGTAGGATGAAACACGTGTCTATGTCTTCTGTTGGCACCCTTTGCAAACTGTATGAGAGGCCTTTCGGCACCATGCATTTCTGCTTAAAGTTGAACCAGCATAATATTCTGTGGTGATTTGCATATGCAGCCCATGATGCTTTGCATTGTGGGGGCATGTGTGATTTTGTATTTCTTTGAAATTTGGCTTGGTATTTCTACTGTTTCACTCTCATCAACATCATATTTGATTTGTACAACTGATGTTTAGGTGGTTTTGTAATAGAAATGATAAAAAGTTCCAAATGGAAAAAAGGTACAAAATGCAGACTGTAACACTCAAAGTACAGTATCTCCCTCTCACTCATGTCAGTTCGATTTGCACAACAGATGGTTTGGTGGTTTTGTGATATAAATTGTAAAAAAAATTATAAAAAGGAAAGGAGTGAAAATTTAGACTGTTCCTCAATGCATCTCACATTTGCTGGCTTTAGTACTGCACATGGCTGTTGTAATGTTGTCATCAGCATTGTTAAAGCTGCTGTGATTGGTTCAGTATTCCAGTTTCATTGTGACTGTGCAACTTGCAGGATAACAGTATCTTCACAGAAGGCAGCGAGATAGTAGTGATCTCTTGATCAGTTTTAACCCATGCCTGTTGTAGAAATGTACATATACAAATATATATTAATTAAACCTTGCACAGAAATCCTGGCCTGTGATTGACCAAAACCTGGTCACAAGACCAGAAATTGCTTGCACTATTGGTCATTCCTTGATGACAGGCAATAGTCTGTAACAGGCAACAAGAAAAACTATGTCCCCGGTGTGTCAATTTAGAAACAATGGTGCCAATTTCCATCACCAAGTGCTTTCTAGTGCCATAGGTACCCATTCCCACTCCTGATACCCATTTTAAAACAGAGAAATGTTTTCCCTGGTGCTCAGTGCCTAGGGGACTGGTGATCATCTCCTGCCCCCATCTGACCTGGGAACAGCTGGTATTCATCCTCTCACCTCGGCAACCAGCCACTGTCTCACACAAGTAAACCCACTTGAGCTATTTAAGTAATTTTTTGTCAATACTTTACTTGCATCATTACAATATCAATAAAATCATATGAATAATACAAGACAATATACTTGCATAAGATGGCAGGCCGCAGCAGAGGTGAGCAGAGTGGATAACAGCTGCTGTCTTGGAGTCAGATGGGAGGGCAAAGTGACATATCACTTAGACCAATGGGGGGGGGCGCACTGGACTACCAGAGAATGTTTTTTTTTATTGTGAAGAATAGCCACTAGACTATCATGGAACACAATGTATATAAATAAATACAAAGTTGTGCCAGAACCATGGGAACCAGTAGCAGCAAAGAATCAGGAAGGAAAAAAGCACCAAAGAAAAATGGTAAACCCCAGTACATGGGGGGGGGGTTGGGATAAACTCAAGCAAGTAGGGTTTAAATAAAAAAAAGATACTGATATGAGTTGTTTCAGGTCCAGGACATATATCCCTTGACTATGGTCAAAAGTTGTATTATAAATGCTTTTACTAACAAACAAAACTCAACCTTCCAAAATAAATATTGCTTTATATATTTGAGCCATATTTCCACACAGTTCCTTATCAGGTAATCACAAATTTTAAAATGCATACCTCACATATTTTTTTCTTACTCTCATTGAAAGGAGTGTCGCTAAACAGTCTAGTTTTGCCTCAGTAAGTCAGAGAAGGTCACATATAAACATTAGCATAGTACTAGAATATTAAAAAAGAAACCAAAAAACAAGGCAACTACAGTCTCTGCAACCAAGGGATTCAATAACTTTGAAAATATTTGAACATAAAAGTTTGAAAATATTGAATCGTAAAAATGCAACTGGGATAGCTTCCAAGGTCACGCCTAACCTGTATCAGAAATGCTGCCAGACTGCTGTGTACTTGCCTAGTCTTCCATTCAAAGGTTTTTCTGTTATCTATCATAAACCCGCCTTCTCACGCCCCAAAATACATTTACTGCGGCTTTATGCAAATACAGCTGTGCAACTACAACTTCATATAAGCCTCATACTTACCTCTCTAGCCCAATACATAGCAAAAGCCATGTCGAGTTCAGTTTAAAAGTTGCCGTGTTTGTTAATGCAGTGTACTCCACCGAGCTCGAAATTCCCTGCACAACAGACTGGCACCAGAGTCTGAGCAAACTTTGCCTCCCCCTCCTCGGTGGGTTGGGTGTACACATAGCATCAAATAAAGGAAGATTCTTCCCACTTGTTTCTTGTAGCCTAATTCTCAGTCACACCTTCTTCGCCACTCCCCAAAAAAGTCTAAGCTACATTATCTCCGAACTATAAAAGGAGATACTGCAGTAACACCTCTCAACAAAAACATCCTGGCTGGCAAAAAAAAAAAGTGCGAAATCTTGGCCTATTCCATCCCAACGCCAAGGATTAGAAGGAGGCAGCCGCACAACACCGCTCGGTGCTTGTTCCGCCCTAATCTAGTACTTTTCATATTTACATTCGGAAAGTGGACTGCGGGTTCGTGCCAACTCCTGAGGTAACCAGGCTCTCGAAATCCGGCGTCCGAATCCAAGAACGACCTCTTTTATAACCCACCTCAGTAAAGTAAATTAAAAAAGGATGCGCTTACACTTTCTCGGGGGGCGCGCGCCTGTAAGTGACCATATTTCTATGACTCAAACTTACTAGTTCTGGCGTCGTCGGTGTGGCTGTGGCTGTTACAGAGAGGTTGGGGAGCAAGGAGGGGGCAGCAAACTTATCCGGAGAAGCACAGCATTTTTCGAAGGAAAAAACGATGGCTGCTTCTGCACGCAGACGCAAACTTATTATTTAATCATTATTCCTTAATGTCGTACTTACAGGTTTTGTCCCTTTTGGAGATTTGTTGCCTTTGCCTTTTCCTTTCTTTGGCATTGTTGCAGTCTTTGTAGTTGGGACTCGCTGCTCCGTACTCGACTGTACTGGGGGGGAAATGATTTGTGACCAGCAACGTTCTGTGAACTATGCCTTTCCTTCGAGCTGAGTCACAAGCAGAGCCCCTCCTTCATTCAGGTCTGGCGACATTGTTTTAAAAAATGAATCTCATTTGTTTAGTTGGTTGTTTGAGCCATGCTTCTCAACCTTTTGCCACTGAAATGAGGAATGTGGACACTTTATTGGATACTCAAATTGAGGGACAGTGAAATACAGACTCAAAAAATGAGGAACACATCCTCAGGCAGGGATACATGCTCAGAACAGTCTGTGAAAACCCTTGTGTTTACTAGTGCAGCGTTTATTTTTGATTTGGCATCTTAGAATATGAATTTCTGCTTTAAAATCTGACTTTATATCACATTTTTTGTGTAGCACCTTTTCTTCCAGGAATAAATGAAGCAAAGAGCAATCTTAAGCGGTAAAATGAGGGTTGAGAGTTACGGTTTGATTGCCCAACCTTATCTTGCTGAAGCACTGTATTTCAGGGGATTTGCTGCTTGTAAGCTTGTTTTACAGCATTTATAAGATGCTTATTGGCCTGCATCTCTCATTTGGGAACACTGCGCCGCAGTTTTTAGGCAGCAGCAAGTACTATGCAGTATCAACTACAAACCTAAAGCTCCTTGGCTTATACGGTAGTGGAAAGACAAGAGATTATTTTGGTATATGAATGTTATACAGTTTTTAATCACTTCTTCTCTATCATACTATTTGCTTAGCTATGGCTTTTCCTCTTTCTTGGTTCTAGGATGGAACTACCACCCTTTTGAGGTGCCACTAGGGTTTCACCTCTAAAGGTGCTGCGGGTACAAGGTCCTCTAGACTACAGCTTCTTTAGGGAAATAATAGTAATACATCCCAAGTGGATGCTGCCACAGGAGGAGGAAGGAAGGTTGGTGGAGTAAGGTAAACATGTTATGAAGGATTCTGGAGCATGTAACAACAGGTATCAGTTCTGAGCCAATCCGAACACAAGAAAATTGAATTATCCCACAAACTACTACAATCACATTTTAGACACACCAACACAGTTGGTTAACCACATTCTGGCAACGCCCACAGTAGGTTTTCCATATTTTAGACACATCCACAGTAGGTTATCCATTTAGTCCACAGACAAAAAAGGGGAAACAAAGGCATGTTCCTCTTTAACTGTTTCCTGGGAGAATAGTGCTGTGGTTAAGGGCTCTGAGTTGCAAACCTGGAAAACTGGGTTTGAATCCCACAACCGCCACTTGCATCCTGTGTGATCACTGTGTAATTATGAGAAAATCACTTAAAATTTATCACAACACTTTTAAAATCCTGAGTTCAAAATTTCTAGACATATAATGGTAATAACATTCAGTTAGTCAGAGTATGCGAAGAAATAACTGGCTTCTATGGTTGATGAAACACTTCAACCTTCAGCCTCAGCATTTAATCATCGGTTCCACGTCAAAACCACGCTATCCAAAAAAGTGTGATCAAAAACTGTGCCGTACTAAAAGTGTGGTCAAAAACCATGCCGTCATAAATATACAACCTAGCACACTTCCTTTACCTTCTCATCAAAATATATAGTTGGCACTTCATACTTCCAGTGTATATGTTTTGATAAACTAAAGGAAGTGTGCTAGATTGTATAGTGGCACTTTCACTATTTCTTCTTGTGCAGTTGTCACAGCATGGTTTTTCACTACACTTTTTCAGATCCATGGACTTGACAGGATACCTTAATCATCCAAGACTACATGGTTTTACTAGGGGCAAATCCTGTCAAACAAATTTGATACAGTTTTTTGACCGGGTCACCAAGGAAATAGATCAAGGTAGAGCGGTAGATGTAGCTTACTTGGATTTCAGAAAGGCGTTTGACTCAGTGCCTCATGGGGGGCTGCTGTGTAAAATGGCAGGACTGGGTATGGGGCAGGGGGCAGTCAAATAGGTAGGAAACTGGCTGGAGAAAAGGAGGCAGAGGGTCATAATAAATGGGGTGGCATCCGGGGAAGGCAAGGTCACGAGTGGGGTCCCCCAGGGATCAGTGCTGGGGCCCCTTCTGTTCAATATATTCGTAGGAGACATCGTGGAGGGTCTTGAGGGGGGTGCGAGTATGTTTGCGGATGATATCAAAATCTACAATAGGGTGGACACAGGAAGGGGTGGAACAAATGCAGAGAGATTTGGGGAGACTTGAGGCATGGTCAAAAAGGTGGCAGCTTGAATTCAATGCAGAAAAATGTAAAATCATGCATCTGGGCTACAGAAATCAGAAGGCAGGATACCGTATGGTGGCAGAGAGTTGGAGGAGATGGAGCAAGAAAGGGACCTAGGTATCTTTATATCCAGGGAACTGAAGGTGGAAGGGCAGTGCGGGAGGGCAGTGGCCAGGGGGAGTGGAATGCTGGGATGCATTGGAAGAGGATCACCAGTAGGAATAGGGAGGTCATAGTACCCTTGTGCACCCATTTGGTTAGACCACACGTGGAGTACGGAGTCCAGTTCTGGAGGCCATACCTCAGGAAGGATGTGAGGAGAATAGAGAGGGTTCAGAGGAGAGCGACAAAAATGGTAAAAGGGTTAAGCCACCTACCTATGAAGAAAGGTTGAGAGATTTGAACATGTACTCCCTGGAGCAGAGGAGAGAGGGGGGAAATGATCGAGACCTTCAAGTACCTTAAGGGTATAAACAGGGTGCCGGGGGGAGCATCTTCAAGATGAAAGGAAGTCAGAGGATGAGGGAGCATGGCCTGCAGGTGGAGGGAGGACAGTTCAGGGGTAACATTAGAAAATACTATTACTCAGTCGTAGAAAAGTGGAACAGACTCCCAGAAGCAGTCGTTGGAGAGGAAACAGTGGAGGGATTCAAAAGGGCATGGGACAACCACACAGGAGTGTTAAAGGGAGGAGGCACAGGTCCAAGCAGATAGCTGGGCAAATGGGCAGACTTGGTGGGCCTAGCTCGGTCCTTTTCTGCCGTCACACTTCTATGAGTCTATGAATCCACTTCGGCTGGCTATTCCTTTGTATACTCCTGCAAACTGAATGTTGTCACTTAATTATATGACAGATATCTGTTCTAAGCCAATCAGAACACAGGAAAACTGTCAGTTATTATCCCGCAAACTACTACAGTCACATTTTAGACATGCCCACTGTAGGTTATCCATATTCTGGCAATGCCCACAGTAGGTTAGCCACATTTCAGACACACCCACAGTAGGTTATACATTTACTCCACAGACAAAAAAGGGGAACAAAGGCATGTTCCTCTTCAACTGTTTCCTGGGAGCCGCTGTAGTGCAGTGGTTAAGAGCTCTGAGTTATAAACCTGGAGAATTGGGTCTGAATCCCAGAGGCACCAACTGCATACTGTGTGACTATGAGCAACTCACTTAAAAGCTATGACAGCACTTAAAATTCCTGGGTTCAAAATTTCTAGTCGTATAATAGTAATAATATTATGTGTGGTTTATAGCTCAGTGCTTATGTAACATATTGGAATGATGTAGATGGTTGTTGGATACAGAGGTCAGCATAGAATGATTCGTGCTTAGGTGCTTGGATCCTTGAATTGAGTCATTTGATAATATTTGATGGTTTTGGCCTTTCTCTGTATCCCACCTGTAGGAAGGAGGCTTGGTTTAGAATTGTGGAGCCCCCCGGTGGGATAAGAGTGCCGCAGGAGGAGGTGTAGGGGAGGATGGAGGGTGAGTGCGACTCGATCTAAGCAGAGCAGGAGTTAGCTGCTCTAATTAAATAGGCAGTGGGGGAGGAGCTTTTCCCCCACATAATCCTGGGAATCCCTTCAATTATGTGTGGTTCATAGCTCAGTGCTTATGTAGCATATTGGAATGATGTAGATGGTTGTTGGATACAGAGGCCAGCATAGAATGATTCTTGCTTAGGTACTTAGATGCTTGAATTGAGTCATTTGATGATATTTGATGGTTTTGGCCTTTCTCTGTATCCCACCTGTAGGAAGGAGGCTTGGTTTAGAATTATGGAGCCCCGAAAAAGAATAAATATCAACGATTGTTCAGTAACTGAATGCTGAAGAAGTCGTGCATAACAACTTAATGATAAGAATAGATGATCACCTCCTCCAACTCCGGAGAGTGTGACCAGTAGCACTCAGGAGAGGAAAACCTCCCTTAGGGGGAACCTCTGAGGTCCCATGGCTACTGACCTGCCCATCCTTCTGGGCATACTAAAGGAGAGAGATCCTAATTAAACTAAATTAATCAGCTAAATCTGAATTCAAATTTGTAGAATTTAATCCAGGTGAATGGAGCTTAAGAAAAGTTGAATTGTAAATGTCCAGTGAAATAATTTCCTTCTAATAAAGTCCGAGTCCAAGAATCCATGTATAATTCAGAATGATGGAGGGGAGATATATTGAAGAGCCGTCTTCCGTACTTCAGTTGATAGAGGACATAATCCAAGGAATTGAATGATGGTGGAGATGAAGTTGATGACTGATGAACTCAATACAAGAGACCAGAAAATAATTGCATCCAAGCTTGATGTCTACGAGGCAGGACGAAATAAAAGTAGTACGATGTCCAGGTTTCTAATAGGGCTTGTATAGTACGAGGAATGAGAGAAGGCTTGAGGCCAGGCTATCGAGTGACGAATTCGGTTCTGATAAGAAATATAATCTTTAGGAATTGATATGAAGCAACAGCTGTAGAGTTGAGCTGGAATAATGGCATGCTGTATATAATAATCGGAGACACTGGTGCGATTTATGAAGCATCCAAGTAGTGGAATGAGGCGAGCCCAAATGAAGTAAGTCAGTCGAACTGAATTCAAAGCGAGAGGCAGTAGGAGCAGGATTGCACCAACGTAGGCAAATGAGAAGGAACAGGACATGGCAACCAGCCCCTGAAGAAAACATAGCTAATAGACAGCTGGCAGGATAGGAGAGTGGCGGCTGATTACAGTATGGGAAACCCAGCTAGACCCAGGAATGACCGCTGGCAGAAATCAAGCGATGTAGTCCCTCGACGAGGCGCAGGAATCCATCAGCTGGATAGGTACGTAATCACCTGGAAGAGACTGAGATGGAGACATGGCAACTGCACGAGAGGAATTAGAAGGAGAACTGAAGGCATGCAAATTCGAGGCATGAAGCAGACAAGACCCGAAGAGTCTGAGATGGAGATAACTGAAGAAGCGGAGTCCAATGAAGTAGCAGAGTCACAGGCCTGAAGATGGTAGAGCACAAGCAGGATAATGAAAGTCTGCAGGAGACGCCAACCAAGTCCTGGAAAAAAGCAGCTGTAATTCCACGGCTGAGGCACAGGGCGAAACATCCAAGATAGCAACCCCGGAAGCCGCTGAATGAGCACTGAAGCAATCTGAAAGTGTTTGAGTATGAGGACCAGCCACTTAGTCATAGAAGTAGGAGTGACCAGGCATGTAGGGGGACCAAAGTCGAGATGGTAACTAATGTCCCGAAAGGTGAAGCATCAATGAGTCCATGGCTAAGGCAGCAGAAGCAGGTATGCATAAGTAGAATGGAAATCACCAGGTCCCAAGCTGGGCGAGGCATAAGTAGAACAGAAGTAGGTGAACCTCCCAGCCCGAAGGGCGAAGGCAGGTCAGAGAAGCAGGCGAGTTGTAGGTAAACCTCCCAGCCCGATGGGAGAAGGCAGGACATAGAAGCAAGAATTAGTAGGTAATCCTCCCAGCCCGATGGGCGAAGGCAGGTTGCAGAAGCAGGCGAGTAGTAGGTAAACCTCCCAGCCCGATGGGCGAAGGCAAGTCGTAGAAGCTGTGAATCTCTAAGCCCCGAGCTGAACAAGGTAGGTGTAGGGTAGAAGTAGATAAACCTCCCAGCCCGAAGGGGGTGAAGGCAGGTCGTAGCAGCTGTAACTCTCCAGGCCCCGAGCTGGGCGAGGCGGCATAGAGGAAAAGTAGGTATTGAAATGGAGGTAGCATCCTGAGCCAGATAAGTGCGAAGGAGTGTTGTAACTGTAAAGCAGACGTATGAAAGTAAAAACGATGCTGTAGACCTATGGATCCTGCAGATCGAGGATGGTAGGGATTGCAGCGAATATCTTGGCAGAGTAGTAGGCAAGCTGTCGAGGCAATGAACTTCCTGAATCTGGCAGTTTATGATTGAGGCAAAGGTGTGATCACGGAAACAGTGCAGGCAAGCATGGTTGAGGAGCCGAATGGAACATCTAGAAGCACACCAAAGGATAAGGCCTGAGGAACCATACAAGCCATGAAGAAGCTAGAGGGAAGAACTGAGGGAGGCTAATGCAGGTAAGGAGCGGAGTAGGAGCCGAGGAGCCATAGAGCATTGGAATAGCCATGAAGGGAAGAATCACACCTTCGGCTATCCCAGCACTGAGCCAGAGCATAGCCTGTAATTCATAGGAATGGCCAGAAGGTAGAGTAAGCCTGATGTGGAAACAGAACAAGTCCACGAAACGGGCCCCAGATAGGTAGGTACAGGGAAGGGATCCATCAACGGAAACAATCCATATATCCAAAAGTAGCACAATGAAGAACCCGGAAACAAGCAAGCGAAGGCAACAGCTAGCCAAATATGATATGGAGCGCCAAGCAAAGGGAGAACAGGTGAGGGGCATGCATACCTCATGACCGTCCCTGATTTTCAGGGATGTCTCTGAAGTGCCTCAAATGTACCATGTCCCTTTTAAATAGTGTGTGTCTACAGCTAAACAGTGGGAGTGCAAGGGTTCGATATGCAGGCAGGAACTAGCTGAAAAAGGGGGAGGCAGCACCGGTACAATGCGTCCAGAGGACAGGATAAGGCCATCCTAGTATCCAAGTCAGGAAGACATCCAAGTCGGAGAAAGGAAACGGTTCCTGCAGTGACCTGGGAGCACTGGATAGGGGGATAGTATGGCAGAAGGAGACTGCTGTGGATTCATGCTGAATACAAGAATTGCTGTACTGTAGTAGTACTCCAAGGCTGGAATGGCAGGCAGCGAGCGGCTGCAGTGCTGCACAGTGGTCACCATGCAGAGAAGTGTGAAACTCGAATAAGGCAGTGCGCCGCTGTAGAGGCAAGGGGACATGAGTAGGCTAACGAGGAGTCTGGAAAACACTACATGAGTCAAGTCTAGTACAAAGGAATGCAGTAGTCAGGAGAAACGCTAGCGTTATTGCAAATAATGCCTTCAATGATTGTAGTACCTTTTAGGCGATACTTCAAGCTGCCACCAGAAATGGACGTGTAAGCAGAGCAGAGACACCAAAGCAAAAGTCTGAGCCAAGTCCTCGAATTGCAGGAGCAATGCAAAGTTGAAAGCAAAGACTGCATACATGGCAATGAGGGCTGAAAGCCAAGACATCGTGCAGCAGGTGCTAAGCAGTGCAGAAGTCTCCAGCGGAGAAGAGACAGGAGCCCAGGTCGGAGGGCGGCGCACAGCCGCGTGGAGCAGAGCATGGTCAACGGCAGTGCAGGTTGTCGGAGGAATGAGCAAGGCAGACAGACCTTGATAACACAGGATGAGCACCAACTCGATGAAGGAGGCCGTGGTGTAGCAGGAGTGGAACTCTTCGAGGAGAGGCAGCGTCCAACTGCAGTGGAAGGAAGCAGAGCAGGAGAAATGAAGGTCCGAAGCTCCGAGGGAAGGGAGCAGTATGGGCTGAATGGAAAATGGCGGAAGCACGGCAACGGCTGCTGAAGAAATAGAGGTACAAAGAAGGATCAGGGCAGATAGGGAGGCGGGCGTAGGACAGCTAGGAAAACAGACAATGAAGAATTCCGAAGACCAGGGCAGGAAGAAAGAAACAACAACAGGAGAGGAGTAGGGGAAAGGGGGGGAGACAAGCAACCGCAACGGACAGGACAAACAAGGAGCCATTGAAGTGGGGGACACAGAAGGAATGAAGGAAAGAGCAGCCGAGCACCGGCAGCGCCACTAGCGAGTGCAACTCGCTCTAAGCAGAGCGGGAGTTAGCTGCTCTAATTAAATAGGCAGTGGGGGAGGAGCTCTTCCCCCACATAATCCCGGGAATTCCTTCAGTTCAGTTAGCTTGAGCATACCTGGAATAACCAACTCCAGTGGTTGATTAAACACCTCAGCCTTGGCAATTAATCATCCACTAAAGATAGTTATTCCTTTGTATGCTACAGCCAACTGAATGTTATCACGTAATAGTACTGAAAAAAATTGTTCTTAGGTAATCAGAATGCAGAGTTATTGTCAGGTTATTCAGTGATAACCGGACAGTAGGCTAAATAATGGGACAGTGGCTCTGCATTCTGATTGGCTGTTGCTTGTGTACTTCACCAGTCGGAGAGGTAGCCCAGTTTGCCCTCCCATTTCAACACACAGCAGCCATTCAGAGATGTCTAGCAGTGTTGCAGTGTGTCTTTGAGAAACAGTTCCTGCTTTCTCACAGATGCGCTGTAGTGCAACAGATTTCGGCAGTTTAAAACATTTTTTAAAAATGTTTGAAGTGTAATAGTGATAATACCAATAATGGTCTGGGTTTCCTTGGTGGTAAGGGGACCAGGGGATTAATAATCACTTCATCCTTCAGAGTTGGTTGTTTATTACTTCTGGTCTACTTATTACCTTGTAAACCCAGACCACTATGGTATTATTCCTATAGCATGGTTAAGGTGGTAACCCAGCGTCCTACTGAACCAAATGCAAATCCACTGGTTCAGTGGGCAAGGTAAGTATGTGTAGGAATAGCAACACAAAGCAAGGAGGGGCAGCACACATGGCTGATGGTGCACCGACAATGCCAGTCTGTGTAAAAGCAAGACTCTAGTATTCATCTTTCAGTTCTCCATCATAAATAGGAATCACTATACCTTCACATAGAATTCTGTGAAAACACTCGCCTGGCGGCACTGAGGGTTGAGGCGCTGGACACCACCGCTCGTGCCATGCTGGTGACCCACGCTTGGGAACGAGCTCAGGCCACCGGGGGAGGGAGTCAGCAGGGGTGAGAGAGGATTGAGCATCCGGAGGACTGCCTTTCTCGGGGAGGGAGATCTGTCGCCCCGCCGCTGATTGCCCCTCTGGTAGTAGCTGGAGGGCAGTATGGGTTAGAGACATGTACCAATGTCATCACATTGGTGGAAGGGGATGGGAGAAAATGTAGCCTGGCTTATTACGTGATGGCTCCTGTGTCTGCAGCTGCTGGGCCGTGCATCTGGATTGGGTCTCGGGGCTGGTGCCACGGGGCAATCCATGGGGCCCTACCAGGTTAGTGATACGGGACACAGGAAGCCGGAGAATGAGTGTCTTTGAAAGGAGAGACCGCAGACATCTGTGAGGGCTCCCAGGGAGGATAAAAAGCTATATAGGAAAAAAGAATTCTGTGGAAACCAGAAGTGGGTTAACATCAATCAACAAAGAAAAAAATGCATCTTACTAGATCTGCAGTGGATCTTTTTAATGTAGTAGTAGTAGTAGTAGTAATTGTTTATTTTTGGAAATCAAGAAAATGATAGCCCAGTTGAGCCAAGGCTTATTTACCCCCCGTTTCAACCCTACTCCAGTACATACACCTCCATCAATCACTAGTATTCTTACCTCACTATAGGACAGTGTCAGAACTGTTTTATGTAAGCATTAATCACCGACAGAGAAGGGCTCTGCCGGTGATTAATGCCCACTGGGGGATTGGTACGAGGCTTAAGCCCGAGGGTTCCAACCCCCCAGCGGGCATTAATCATCAGTAGAGCCCGACTCTGGAGGTGATCAATGCGCTTGTAACATGGCAAGTGTGACGGGGACATCGTGCGAGTCGTAGATCGCTCACAAATACAGAAGAGTTGCCGAAACTCATACTACTTTTGCTTGCATTGTAGTCAGTGTGATAGAGTGCCTGGATGCGCGTTCCCGATGCAGGCTCCACATTCTTTTACATTGTGGCGCCTATTTCGGACCTGACGGCAAGAGACGATAACTCTCTGACACACGCAAGACTGGTACATTTTTTTTGCTCGGAGCGAGCTGTTGTATGATTTCTCCGTGGACGGTATATGCCAATCGCCGCTCGAGGCAGTGCAGTATGGGCAAGGTATTCAGTGCAAGTACGAAATATTGACACAGTTATTATCCGTCTGCTGGGGTACTCTACCTTGTGTCTTTGTGTGCCACCATACGTCCATCTTCAGCATTTGTCTCCGTTCACCCCGTGCTGTGTCTCACATCCTCCGATTCGGCGGGAGGGGAACGCCGTGCGCAACTCCGCCGGCCACTTCATTGCTGCTCAATGACTGCTGCCATCTACCGGCTTCTGCTAATAGCTAGTACTGCTGTCCCTCTCTGCCGCTGCTCCCCCGCGCGCTCCCGATGGCATCTCCGCGCTGTTTCTTGCCATCTCAGTGCTGCACCCCCTGGCTCCTGGACAATCTGGGTACTGACCCAACGGGATCTAATGAGTGCTGCTGTCTGTGGCCGCAGATGGTACTAACCAAGCGGGTGTTAACTATGAGTTAATACCCACTCGGTTTGTGTCACCTGTGCCACTTCGGCCAATGCGGCTGCTCCATTTCACTGCTGTCTGGTATGCCGTGTTACAAACGGAATTCACTACCCATTTTGGGAGTTGATTTTGGCAGGGCCAGTTCCAGGATGTACTGGGCCCTGGTGCAAGACTTTGTAGTGGGCCCCCCAAGTGTCCCCTCTGCCCCGGGCGGGCCCTCCCATGCCACCGCCTGGGCTAGCTACAATGCTTGCTGCTGGCTTACTCTGAAAAATAGACAGGCCACAGCAGCAGAGCCGGGTAATATCTTGTTGTTTTTTAACGCTGGCCAAAGAATTCTTGTTCACAAAATTAAAAAAAAAAAATGTAAGCCTGCATGATGGGACAGGAGACTAGAGGAGCTCAGCTTTTATTCTTATCTTTTTACTTCATCATCTCCCTAAGTTAGTTCAACACACGCACATTTTTTTATTTGCTGCTGCCTGCCTAAAAGTTAAGTTTTTCTAATTTTTTACCCAGGTCCCCAGTAAGAAAGTAACCCAGCAGTAAATCCAGACTCCAGAGTCCCACAAAATAAATTTTCAAAAACCCAGTCCAGAGTCCACTCCCTCCAGCAGGCCAGGCCAGCTCTGCAGTGCTCCCTACTGTGACTCTGGCCACACACCACACCACCACTGCTAGTCTGCTGCAGTGCAGCCGAGTCCTTCTCACATGAGTCACAGAACAGATAGTCTGTCACTAGGGAGGCAAGCCAGCCCCAGCGCCTCGGCTCATCACCAGCCAGACACCGACAGATGGATGCTGGATTTCTTCACAGTCCCCCCACCCCCACCACTGGCGCCTAGGCAGCTCAAATCCTGTCCCTCCACTCCCACTCCCTGCTGCCAGCTATATTTTTTCCTCTACTCTCCTCGCTCTGTACTCCTTTTAAATAATTTTCCCCAGTCTGAGAAAGAATCCATCTTCTGTGCTGAAAGGGTATGTTAGTGTTTTTGAACTGTCTGAAATTATTGAGCACAGCAAGATGCACAAGCAATCCGATTCCGCTGTCCATTCCCACTCTGCCACTCTTTCAGTCTGCACTGATGACGAGTTCTCACAGAGCCGAATCCCACGAGGCATCAACAAACAACACCCACATGACCAACTAGAGATTGGTCTGGTGACTGCACTTACTGGGGTGTCAAGCTTATCTTGTTCTCAGCTGCTGCCTGTTGCTCCCAGTCACCTGCCCACAACAATGGAAAGACAGCACAGTCACCCACTGGCATCAGCAAGGGAGCCAGAGGGAGGCAGCAGGCTCAGCAGAGAGACAGTAGAGATCAATGAGCCCAGAGAGAGCCGAAGACCAGAGTCTGGAGACGAGGATCCGACTGGAGCATTGCCTGCATGGGAGGAGGAGCCAAGGAGGAGCAACCGCCAGGTACCATATGAGGGAGGTCCGTCGGACGAGCGTGCAGCGCAAGGGAGGGGATGGGGATTTAAATTTAAATGTCCAGGGGACTCCAGCTGGCCGGGTCATTGCGCAGCATGCAGGGCACTTGGGGCTGTCTGAATCGGTGCCGCAGCTGATGATCAGAACACTCACTTGCACTGAAAATACAGTTGCTCAGCATCAGCAGCCAATAAGTAACTAATGAAATTAAACATTAAAAATTAATTTTTTTGACCAACTTAAGGGGCCCGGCCATGGGTCCCCCCCCCCAGCACTCTGGGCCCTGGTGCAGTGGCATCCCTTGCACACACACCCCGACACCGGCCCTAGATTTTGGTCATGGGGATATGGCATTGTAAAATTGTGACAATTTACTGAATATGTGTGACCGTAAAGTAGCCAGATGGAAGGGTTGGACGTTGTCAAAACTTTAAAGAGTGTATATCCTCAAACAGGTTTTAATTCCTTGTTTTTTATATGTCAGCTCGGTTTTTCTCTTACCTATACAACTGGAGGCACAACTGTTGAGGATCTTTTTTCAGATGTTATGGGACAGTCGATAGAATCCCATTAAAAGGGATTTTACATATTTGCCAGTACAAAATTGGGGAGTTGGGATGATAAACCCTGTAGTTTTTTTTTTCATACCCTATTTTGATCTCATACATTCTACACTGGATTACGCACCCCTGAATCTTTAACTAAACAATGGATACTTAATACTACACGTTCTTTTTTTGATAAATGGGAGGTCCCCCCCTGACTGCGTGGGGACCGACCGACGGAGGGTCCAATTCAAGGTCGAGGGCCCGTGATCTTGCTCTCCCCACAACCCTCGAATGAAGCCAGCAGCTCGCAAAGACTGCAGGGACTGACCCGGAGGGTCCAATTCAAGGAGGTCGAGAGGGCTCCGGTGATCTTGCTCTCCCCCGGAACCCCCTGGAACGAAGCTGGCATCTCGCAAAGACTGCAGGGACCGAGTGACTGAGGGTCCAATTCAAGGAGGTCAAGAGGGCTCCGCTGATCTTGCTGTCCCCCACAGCCCCCCAGAACGAAGCCGGCAGCTTGCAAAGACTGCAGGGACCGACTGATGGAGGGTCCAATTCAAAGAGGTCGAGAGGGCTCCGGTGATCTTGCTCTCCCTCACAACCCCCCGGAATGAAGCTGGCAGCTTGCAAAGGTATGGTGAAAGAGGCCACTCAGCTCTGAGCTCCAGAGCGCAGTTACAGCTTTGGGACTGCTGAAGGCGCCAAAGTGGCGCCATGTTTAAAATTCGAATTACCAGAGGACTTGAAACAGTCAGCGTGCATTTGGAGTTAGTCTTCACTCCTACAACATGTAGAACTGCTAGTTTAATTAATTTACTGTGTTCCGACTGGGTACCTGTTAGCACATTTAATGATTTGTGACTGCATGGTTAAACTTCCGCTCGTAGATAAACACAAGACTGTTATTTTTAGCCAAACTTACACAGCCAAGGTACATGTAAACCCTCTTACTGCATTTTTTTTTGTTATTTTTATTTTTTGACTGCCTGTTATAACTTACATACTGTGATAATTTCAAGGCTGGGGTAAAACTAGCCCACTGCAGCCATAGCCTAGCTCCTGTAATGTGCCAGCCTTGTTAAATTAATAACTGCACTAAACTGCAGTATCCCAGTGTGTAATCTATGGCTGTTTTTCCTCTCCCTACTTGCCCCTCCTAACCAATGCTTACCATTCCCCCCCTCCCGGAGCAACAGTTCCCTATATAAGTCTTACCTTCTCCCCTATTCTCCACAGACTGCAGGGACCGACCGACGGAGGGTCCAATTCAAGGAGGTCGAGAGGGCTCTGGTGATCTTACTCTCCCCTCACAACCCCCAGGAATGAAGTCGGCAGCTCGCAAAGGTATGGTGAAAGAGGCCACTCAGCTCTGAGCTCCAGAGCACAGTTACAGCTTTGGGACTGCTGAGGGCCCCGCCGACGCTCCGCGTCGGCTCCACATCGACCCCGCCACCATCCTTGGTGAGCATTCCCTTTTATAGGGGGACCTAGTGGGCTTTCTGAACCAATCAGCCCATTTCTCCACCTGCAGCCTATATCAGTCCACCAACAGAGGGTGCACTGCACTTTCTGATAGCAGAGCCATGAGCAAGAACCTCGGACAAAGGAATACGCTTAATTGAACTTATTAACTGCTACTTCCCCACTGTCTTGTGCTAATTGAATCTGCCCCTCCACCCCAACCTCCCCTAAGACTAACTCTAGCTCTAGGCTCCCATCTATCCACCACCAATCCACCTCTCTCCCCAAAGCTCTTTCAGACACTGACAACATGCCTAATAGCGTGCGTCTAGCATATAACACCCCCGGGTCACCTACCTACTCACCTTATTTATCCTTCCCCCCCATGGCTGGATTAACCATTGGTAAACCGATTGAGCCCCAGGCCAGCCCCTTGCAAATACTAGGAAACACTAGAGCTACCAATTATGGCACCTTGGAGCACCAGACAGCAATATCTAATAGCCCATGGAGGTTCACTCTCCAGAAAAGAATGAACTTGTTACCCCCCTTACCACTAGAGGTTGGTAGTGCCTTGATGTGCACACATACCTCCAAACAGATAACAACAAGCCAAGACACTACAAGGCGTAGAAAGACATGGATCGGCAAAGCATGGTGGAAGCGCCATCTCTCCAGGGGGATCATTATACTACTACTGATCTCTGGCAACATTCACCCAAACTCTGGACCTCAGAGCATGAAGTATCCCTCAATCAGCGGATGCCTAAAAATTGCTTCAATTAATATTGGGAGTCTCCTACCTAAACTACCCCTATTCCAGGCATGGGTAGCTGTCCATAAACCAGACAGTGTCTCGCTCACTGAAACTTGGCTGTCCAAGAAAATACCTGACTCGGTTATGTCTCTTGAGGGTATACCTCCTTCCGGCTAGATAGGCCAAGTGAGGGGGTGGGTGCTTGGTCTATCTAAGTAGGAGACTTAACGGCCAGGTCTTGCAACCCAGTGTAAATACAAAAAAAGCACAGCTTCTCTCCATCAAGCTTTCCATCGGAAGTCATGGCAAAGCAATGTCTCTGACCACTATCTACATACCCTCAGGTAAGCAAGCCCCAGGCCTTGACCTATTCCTCAACCACATTAGCATGCTAAAAAAGGACTGCAAGCAGATCATCCTAGGGGACTGTAACACAAACTGGCTTGCTCAGGATTCCATCACCACGAGGGACCGATTCCATGCCCTATATCTAACACAGATGGTTATGCAGACAACTAGGCTGAACTATCGCACAGGCGCTAGTACACTCATAGACTGGCTTCTAGCCTCCAACCCTGAGCATATCAAAAAACCACTCTGTCCTGCCAGACACCCTAAGCAACCACTCACCGATAGTTGGCTTCTGGACAAACAAGGGCACAAAGGACACCCGCCCCCCCCCAGATCTCCAAAAACCGCTACCTCAAAAAGGGACGCGTGGGCAACTTCAAGAGGTATTTGAGGGACGCAGACTGGACACCACTAGCTGACTGCAGAGACGCTAACACAGCCCTGGAATACCTCGTATCTACCTTCAACAGAACCTGTGACATCTTTGCCTCTGTCAGGACAGTTAAAATAAAAGGAACCATAAATCCCTGGCTCACAGGCTTCCTGATTGCCCAGATGAAACATCGGGACAACCTCTGGCACATAGCCAGAGAGTCAGGCAGGCAAACAGATATGGTAACCTACAAAATTGCTAGAAACAAGTGCACTAGGCAAATAAGAAATGCTAAATCTGCCTACTATAAAGAACAACTCCAGAGCAACTGGGGAAATGGCAGGGAATTCTGGAATAATGTTCAATCCCTCACCGGGCAAAGAACCCAGAGCTCCGCCACAACTTATAGTAACCACCTTTGGCACATTACAGCAGCCTGTCGACATGGCCAATGCCTTTAATAATGCCTTCACTGACCTCAGCGCAACCGTCCTCCCCGAATATCTCCCTACCCCGCCAGATACAGACTCCATCTACCCTAACCCTCATACCTCACTTAAACCAGGCCAACCACCGTTCTACTTTCAGAAAATTACTAGGGCCCAGACAATTAAATATGTCAGAAAAACTCTAAACAAAACCAGGGTCGGGGGTGACTCCTTAGATATGAAGGTAATAGCACTAACATTGGACGAGCTTGCCTCTCCCTGACCATACTTTTCAACATTTCACTGAACACTGGAATCTTCCCAGATAGGTGGAAGACTGCCCTGGTCACCCCAATGTATAAAAATGGGGACAGAACCAACCTGGGAAACTATCAGTCAATCTCAATACTACCTCCACTCTCTAAAGTGCTAGAAAGGGCAGTCTCGGACCAGCTGACCGAATATTTAAACAAGTACAACCTGCTTTGCCCTCAACAACATGGGTTTCGCACAGGCCACAGCACCATCACAGCGTTAATTGACTTCACTACTCACATCTATGAAGCTCTTGATTTTGGAAAAACGGTGGGGTCTATATTTATCGACCTCACAAAAGCATTTGACACCATTAATCACAGCATACTGCTCAGGCACCTTAGGACCCTGGGACTGTCAGTAGATACCACCTCCTGACTAAACAGCTACCTTTCCTACAGGACCCAGTGTGTGAGGATGGGGGGGTAACCTCCGATCTCAAAAAGGTAACCCTAGGGGTTCCCCAAGGTTCAATTTTAGGGCCACTTCTCTTCGGACTCTTCGTTAACGCGCTCCCCAGTGCCTGTCCTGCAAAAATGCTGCTCTATGCGGATGACACTGTTATCTCTGTGCCTGGCAGCCATACATCGGAAGTAGCTCAAAACCTTCAGGAAAGCTTTGCCATGCTTGAGAACTGGTCCACCCAAAACAGACTCCTTTTCAACTACAAAAAACAAAGAGTATGCACCTAACCCTGCCACATGCCAAAAGGCATGATGAACCCCTGACTATCCATAGCCGAAAAGGAGATGGCATCGAACAAGTCTCCTCCTTTAAATATCTTGGGGTGCATATTGATGACACCCTATCCTTCGTACACCATATTGACCATGTTGTCAAAACAGCTAACATTAAACTAGGAATCCTCTATAGGCATAGGCAATCCATGACCCTGGAAGCTCTTAACCTGGTTACCAGAAGCACCATCCTGTCAGTCATTGACTACGCCCTCGTCATTTATAGTGCCGCCTTAGACACTGCCTTAAAAAGGGTTAAAGTACTGCTGAACAAGGCTTGCCACCTGGTCCAGGGGGTAAAGCACCTGACCCATACCTGCACACTATACACCTCCACTGGTTGGCTCCCCTTTCACCTTAGGGCTAAATAACAGGCTTGCCTAATAGGCAAAAAAGTACTTCTTGGACTCACCCCCCCCCCCCTGCTGCCTCTCTGTTCCTGCGCTCCCTCCCTACTAAAGTCACTAGAAGCTCAGCTAAGGGTGTGCTACAGGTCCCCTTCAAAAGAACCTGCCTCGCACAGCGCTCAGTCTCCTACCGTGGGCCCACCTGGTTTAATGAACTCCCTGCTACCACCTGGGAGCACACAAAAATTGCGCCCTTTAAAAGAGAACTGAAAACCCTCCTCGTCCAAATGTCCCTTTGTGATTGTAGCTAGCAAATACCATGGCCATCGTCCTTCATAACTAACCCTCCCTCTTGTCTACCCCCATTCCTTCCCCTAACTCCTCCCCCTCCAACTAAACCCAGTGGTGGCTTCCCACTAACTCCCTACCTTTTCTTACATCCCCATCCACGGTTTCGTGACTAAGCCACCTCAGGCTGCGCTGGCCTACCCTTAGCTTTCACTTGTTAGTCTCCCTTCCCAGGTTTTTACTGATACCAGCTTACTATGTTGATAAGATACCTATCTCATAGTTATACTGCTGACAATGGAACAGCCTGTTCGATTGCTACTTACTCAGCATGTAATCTCTTACTGTCCTTGAATGTTAAGGAACCTGTTTTTGAATTCTTATGTAACCTGTCTTGTATATTTATCTCTTGTTCACTCGACATGGAACCTTTGTAAAAGAGTCTTCTGGCTCAAAGGTGTTAAATCTGCAATCAAAACAAATAAATAAATAAAAATAAATAAAATTGTCACCAAAATTATTGCTCCCAGAGTATATGAAACCTACTATTCGGAAGTTGGGTTAAGTGGAAAATCTCGAAGGATATGATTAAGCAACATTCTAGTAAACAACTCTATAATCTTGTTATGAGTACCATTGGTCCCACGGAACCTGATTTCAAATATTGTACTCCACAGAAGAGGTCTTTGGTACTTTGACAGCTGAATAATAACACAGTGCCTGCCAAAATGTGGGAAGTGTTATGGTTGTGCTCATATGATAGACTGAGTGTGCGAGGTAAACGCAAGGATAAAGTGATAGAGGAGAGAACTTGCCCTTACCCTGAATGTTCTGCTATAGTGGAGTCTATGGAGCATTTTTACTTGAATGCACCTTTGTCCAACAGTTATGGTCTTATTTAGCAGCTAGATGACATCTTCCCTGGTTGGAATACCTCATCTGTGATATTTTAATTTTAGGTAATTATCCACAGTCTTTATGGAAGTATAACACAGATACCTTAACCGTGCTGTTTGCTTGTCTGAAATTTTACCTGGGGCAGGCAAGATGCCAGTCGGTATTAAAGCAACGCAGAATGCCATATTTGGCTATATGTAAAATGTGTGAAACTGCTTTTCATAAAAGTTTTGAGAAGTACCTGAAACTGCACCGTTTGTCTCAAGTTATGTTTTGGTAGAAAGGGTTTCCATCTTTTCAAAAGTATAGGTGTAAGGTTTGGAGATTCGGGGGTGAATTTTCCTAATTTTTTTTCCTCTTTATTTTCTTTTATTGTTTCCCTTTATTTTTCCTACGTGTTTCAACTGGCCTGTCTGCATTTTGGGGTTTTGTTTGGAAGGCAGTTATTGTAATGTGATGTAACATTATGTATTTCTCTTTTGGGTTACCTGATAAAAAATTCCCCTACTCTTTCCAGTAGGGGGACCCCTTGGGCATCGCCTCTGAGGCCGGGAGATCAGAGGGCTGTGGGTTCAGTTCCCACATCTGGCACTTGGGTTAATATCCCAGTACTGGCACTGTAGTCCAGCATGAGAGGGGTGCTGCACTTCCGAGGTGCCGTCCTTCGGATGAGACGTTAAACCGAGGTCCCATCTGCCTGGATTGGTGGTAGTTCAGGTGGATGTTAAAGATCCCATGGCACTTATCGAAAAGAGTAGCGGAATTTCCCCGGTGTCCTGGCCAAATTTCCCTCATTCATTAAAAATACCACCAACAGCTTAATCTGGTTCAAGGTTAGCTGGCATTCATCTGTATCCCCCTTCCCCCCGGGTCGTGCCTGAAAATAGGCAGGATTTGTGTAGTGCACTTACCCAGTCAACCAAAACTAAATAAATAAATAAATATAGCAAAGATGGCCACTGCTGTCTCCATGTTGGGGACGTTGGAAGTAGAAGGAGCAGGGCAACTTGAATCCTCCCCCCACCCCCGCTCCTGGATCGCAAGAGGCAGTTACTGCTTAACACTTCGTGATGGAAACTGACGCTGTATCTAAGGCTGATCAAATTGTGTCAGAGATCAAGTTGTGTCAGAGAGCACTCCGTTGGGACCTATGCCAGCTTTGGTGGACCTGGAGCAGTCCATTCTGTATTTACCACCAGTTAATCAGGGGGCAAGTACTTTGGGGTCGCTGTCCTCAGGTCGGAGTCTAGGCTTGCAGTGTGGCCCCACAGCTGCTAGAATGGTCAGTCGAGGCCTCCCTGCTGGCAGCTGGCTGGAGGAAAGCTCCTGATGGGATCTCATGGGTACTGGTTGAGCATCTCTGTCCCCCTCACCCTGAGCCTTTACATTAATCCATGCCCTCAGTCCTTTATGACCCCTTTTCCCCCTTCAGCCACTGTTCCTGCTTCTACCATTACTGATCCTTCTGGGGTCCATCTCTTATCTGACACCCCTCCCCACCCATGAACCCAGTACAGGACTTGCTTGAGGGCTTTGAAGTCACCCCAGTGGACCATGTCCCAGACCAGAAGCACATTCCTACCGCTGGCTCCAACTTAAGAACCTTGCAGATGTCTGACCTCTTCTCTACATTGGGGGAGCCAGTCCCAAGACAGAATGTGATCCACCTGAAGTATTCCAGTGGCCTTACTGAACTTCAAGAGAGAGTCTTTGTTATCAGAAAGCTACTGAAGGACTCTATGGGTTTTTCACCCTCTGATTTGTATGCTGTTTTGCATGTCATGGGGATTATATTTTTGATGTCAGTTTCTATTCCCTTAGAGTCGGCATAAACTTAATCTGTTACAAACTATTGCTTTATGGGTCCCCTTTCAGGTTTTCCCACTGTCCAAACCTGCTATGAAGACTGTTACAATCAAGTTTCGAAATGAGTGAGTTCATGTATCTGATATTTATTATTGGTTGAAGCAGTGGTGTGAAGTTATGGACAAACCTCACCCGATTATTGACAGTGAACAGGTCTGGACGGGGGGGGGGGTTCCAAGTGAAGCTGAAGCAAAACAACATGGGTATTTACCACCTTCCCAGTAGTTTCTCTTTAGGCAGGGATAGGGGTGTTTGTTTTTACCTGAGCCAACCCAAGTCCTGTCATTAGTGTGGTTCCAAATCCCATTTTAGCTCTGCATATAACACGAAGAGATGTAATAACTGTTTGGAATTTGGTCATCTTAGTCACACATGCCACAACCCTTTTAGATGTAATCTTTGCAACGAGCATGGCCATTCCTTCTGATGTTGCCCATGGGCAGTCCACATCAAAGTGGGTGGTCGGAATCAGGACATGACTGCCAAGGGCCAGGCCTTGGAAGCTGCCGCTGCTGCTACTCATTGGCTTGCTGCCCCCACTCCCGAAACTTTCACTGCACCTTGTGAGACTGCCCCGATGAGTGATGCCCCTGCTGCACCCAGGACTCTGAGTCCCTCTACTAACTCTACTCTGCCTATAGTGTCTGTGCAGACTTCCCCACCAAACCGCGAAGAACAGCTCCCTACTCCCCCAACTGGCCCCTTTGTGCCAGTAGTCCCAGATCCAATTATTTCCCTTTTGCCCATGGAGACTGCTCCCTCTTCAATGCCCCCCCATGGATGCTTCCATGACTCTGATTAGAACCTGCAAGAGACAATGATGGCCTCGAAGATCTCCATCACATTAGACCCATCAGTCCTTGACAATCAGTTTACTGCATTAACCCCATGTTTCCCTGATATGTGAACACTTACTTCAGGATAGGCAGTCTGTTTTTGGAGCTTATGATAATGTCCCTCAGCAGTGGGAAGACACTAAATCCGATTTAAATGCCTGTTTAAGCAGTGGGCATCTAGAGGACATACAAATTAATTTTTTAAATACCTTGGCTTACGCATTCAATTACGTAAATTGATTTCCACTGTGTGCTCCATCGGAGTGGACCTTTCGGCACAGATTGGCACCATTAAATCTGCAATGAAACTTATGCACCTTGTCACCTCCTTGTTTAAGGATATAAAATTTGGCATGCAGGGTAAAAAACAATCCCTGGATAGATTTAAGGCATGCCACCAAAGGCATAATTCTTGTTATATGTATAGTCCGAGGAAACCTGAGGTGGGCACTCAGGCTTCTTCTAAGGATGGGATTTTGAATTTGGTACACAATTTTGTTTCCCAGTATTGGCCCCCCTGCTATGCATTCTAACCCTTTGGAACTTTTGAACACCTTGCAGATACCCCCCATTCTGGATATCTAGTTGTGATGGATGTGGAGTCCCTGTACACCAACATCCTCCATGAGGAGACACTTGACACAATTGTACATTTTCTGAATCAGAACACTGAAGTCGAGGATGAAAAACTTAATTTATTTTGAAATTGACTGAGTATGTGTTAAAATGTAATACTTTCACTTTTATGAACAAATTCTATATTCACAAAAAAAAGCACCGCAATGGGGCTACCTTTGCTCCCACATTAGCAAATCTGCACGTAGGTCTCTGGGAAAGTGAGAGTATTTATAATGAAGATAAAAATGTTTTTTCTGGACAAAACTGATTTATGGAAACGCTATTTGGATGACATTATAATGATTTGGAAGGGTACCTTGTTAGAGTTACAGTTGTAGAAATGAAAGAAAAAGTGTGACTCCTACCGAGATTTAAATCCAGGGACCTTGCCATTCCGTGGCATGCTCTTACCCACTTGAGCCACAGGAGCCCCAAGTCATTAAGCTTCCTGAGTTTTCCCTTGAGACACATACATTCCTCTCATGGTGTTGTGAAACAGCAACTAGCCAGTCTCGCAAGACTCAAATTACTTCCTATTCTTTCTCTCCATGCAGTTAATAAGCCACTACAAGGCAGTTTTGAAAATTCAGTTGTAGAAATGAAAGGAAAAGTGTGACTCCTACTGGGATTTGAACCCAGCGACCATGCCATTCCGTGGCATGTCTTAACCACATGAGTCGTAGTAGCCCCAAGTCATTAAGCTTCCTGAGTTTTCCCTTGAGACACATACATTCCTCTCATGGTGTTGTGAAACAGCAACTAGCCAGTCTCGCAAGACTCAAATTACTTCCTATTCTTTCTCTCCATGCAGTTAATAAGCCACTACAAGGCAGTTTTGAAAATCCAATTGTAGAAATGAAAGGAAAAGTGTGACTCCTACTGGGATTTGAACCCAGCGACCATGCCATTCCGTGGCATGTCTTAACCACATGAGTCGTAGTAGCCCCAAGTCATTAAGCTTCCTGAGTTTTCCCTTGAAACACACATTCCTTTCATGGTGTTGCAAAACAGCAACTAGCCAGTCTCACAAGACTCAAATTATTTCCTATTCTTTCTCTCCATGCAGTTAATAAGCCACTACAAGGCAGTTTTGAAAATCCAATTGTAGAAATGAAAGGAAAAGTGTGACTCCTACTGGGATTTGAACCCAGGGACCTTGCCATTCCGTGGCATGTCTTAACCACTTGAGTCATAGTAGCCCCAAGTCATTAAGCTTCCTGAGTTTTCCCTTGAAACACACATGGTGTTGCAAAACAGCAACTAGTCAGTCTCTCAAGACTCAAATTACTTCCTATTTCTTTCTCTCCATGCAGTTACAGTCAAACTCACTTAAACGCATAGTCACGGGCCATGACTCAAATGGGCAGACTGGGTGGGCCATAGGCCCTTATCTGCCAACACTGTCTATGTATCTATGAGTAAATTATGCATTTAAGCGGGTTATTCGTGTAACCAATCTTCATTATTTTGTGTCTGATTGAGTTTTTGGTAGCAGTACAGGAGTGTGGTACGTTTTTGTGGTGGTGGTGGTACAGTATTACAGGGGTGTAGTTCAGTTCTTTGTGCTTGTGCTTCTTGACTGTTAAAAAAGGCTTTGGGGTTCGAAACCTTTATTTTTTGCCTTTACTTTAAAAACTTCACTGTTGTGTGCTCAGTTATTCAAGTGCTTAATTTTGTACAGCTGAGAAGTGCTCCGTTAATTTAGTTTGCCTTTGTTTCTCTTGGATGCCCTACTGCAAACATTTTCCAAGGCACAGAATGCCTCGTAATCCTCTTCAACGGGGATTTCAGCTCTTACCTATCAGTAGCAACTTACACTTATGGGGGCCATCCATGTTATCGCAAGTGAGAACAGTAAGGCGGTCTTTAGCCTTTTTACTGCCTGAGATGTTATCCGATTTAAAAGTTAATGTTTCATCTGGGGTCATTCGGTAGAATATTCCTGTCTCGTCGGCATTAAAAACGCAGTCTTGGGGGTAATCTGACAACAAAGTCGGAAGCATAGTCTGCACCCAGTGCTCAGCCGACCCTGCATCCGCATCTTTTTTCTCCCCATGTGCTGTCTTAAAAATGATGTTATGCCTGGATTTGAACCTGCACAGCCATCCATTACTGGGCTCAAAGTCAGGTTTGCCCATTGCAGTCGCTATTTTTTGTGCTTTCTCTTGTAGCAGTGGCCCTGACACAGGCATATCTGACCCCTGAGCATGTTCAAACCACCGCAAGAGAGCATCCTCCACTGCGATGTCCTTCCCATCCCTCTTGCGCTTCCGCTCTGTGTTTCCATTAGTGTTGAACTCTTTCAACACACTGTTCTTGTTTTTCACCAGCCTGCAGATTTGACTCTGCGAAACCCCCAGCTATCTAGCCACATCACACTGAGAGCTGCCAGGACTGGAGAGCAAGTTAAGCACCTTTACCTGGTCTGCGAGGGTAAGCTCTTTCCTTTTCTTAGGTGTGTTGGACATGGTGGAATCAAAGGATCTACTAGGGAACTTGAGAGAATTCACTCAAATAGGGGCCACTGTTAACTGCGCTAATTAGTTAACTGCACTTTATCGGCCGCAAATGGGTGGTGATGGTGGAAGTGTCAATGCCAGATAATGGCCGATTGGTGAATGCTTACACAGTGATTAAAAGGGCAAGATCAATTTGTTTAATTGATCTCTATATAATGGGGCACATAGGAAAGGAATCGGGACTTCAGATTTTTATGCAATTAAGCGGATTATGCGAATATCCGGTGTGCGATTAACTGGGCTCGACTGTAATAAGCCACTGAGAGGCAATTTTGAAAATCCAATTGTAGAAATGAAAGGAAAAGTGTGACTCAAACCGAGATTTGAATCCAAGGACTTTGCCATTCCGTGGTATGCTCTTACCCACTTGAGCCACAGGAGCCCCAAGTCATTAAGCTTCCTGAGTTTTCCCTTGAGACACACACATTCCTTTCATGGTGTTGCAAAACAGCAACTAGCCAGTCTCTCAAGACTCAAATTACTTCCTATTTCTTTCTCTCCATGCAGTTAATAAGCCACTGAGAGGCAATTTTGAAAATCCAGCTGTAGAAATGAAAGGAAAAGCCCCAACAGAGTTACAGGAATATGTTGTTTTTTTACTTTCTACCAGTGATAATCTGCATTTTACTATACTGCAGACAGATATAAAGTGTACTTTTTGGACCTAGAGATTACTAAAACAGAAGATGGAGGGGTTAATACAAATATTTTTAGAAAGCCCACAGATAAAAACACTTTATGCATCCAGCTGTAATTCATGCTATGTAGTGGATAACATACCTAAAAAGCAGTTTTTAAGGTTAAGAAGAAATTGTGGGGACTTGGAAACTTACGAACAGGAAGCAGGGATCCTTGAAAATGGATTTTTTGATAGAGGCTACAATATAAGGGTAACGCAGGAGGCAAAAATTATGCCAAAACTCAGGACAAACAGAACTTCATTTATGGTAAAAAAAAAAAAATAGGGAAGAAGAAAGAAGTAGTTTTCACTTCATTAGCACTTACTCTGGACATGCGGCGTATGTGGAAAATATTAAAAATAATTGGCATTTTCCCCTCGTTGGACGATGACAGCATCTAATTTAAATACAACAAAGCATTTATTCTCCTAGTATGCATTAGGCTAATTATATTTTAACAGCTGCACACCTTTGGTTAGTTCTAGATTTAATACATAACCTAACTAATGATCAATATATAGTACATTATGCATTATATGCATATACTACTTTATATCTGGAACTTCCCAATATGTCATAATTTCTATAATTAGACCAGAATAGATACTATATATTCTAGATTTTTTGTAATATCACTACTGTTTTTTTTTTCTTTCTTGCTGTAGTAACATATTTTTTTACATGTCATTGGTTCTCTTTTTATTACAGATGATGTTAGAGTTGTTAATGTTAATGCAACGCAATTACTTCTAAATCTACAAGAGTAAGATAAGCACAATTTCTACTACTCGTTTTGGTGTTCTAACTTGTTTAAATTACAATACTTTGGTATTGTTATACAAAGTTTTGCTAGATTTACTGTTTTTAGGAAGATCGGATTGTACTTCACTTTTTTCTTTCTCTAGTACTATCCTATCTCCTGATTGTTAAGCTACATCCTAGAGAACAGAGAAGTGGTCTTGGTCCCTATTTTCTTTCCTTTTTTAGACTGACCTCTTCTTCTCTGTTCATCTTAGACAACCGTATTGTTTTGTTGTCATACAATTTAGATGTTTAATAGTATTAAAGTTAAAGTGTTAGTAGAGAGCTGCAAAGAAGGAAAACAGAAAGACTTTATATATCTCTTTACTCTGATAACTTTAAGTAGTTCTGCCAATAGTCTCTTCACAAGTAATATATATATATATATATATATTAAGTTGATCTGCATACCTCTGCGAATATAATTGGACATTGGAGTCCCTTGACTTTACATCTATTCTACTATAGATGGAACAATCTAATGTATGATGGCTAATTTATCACTATTTACTTGGAACATCAAGGGACTCAATGCACCAAATAAACGTAAACAAGTTCTTAATTATCTTAAAAAACATAAAGCGCAGATTGCACTACTGCAAGAAACTAAACTTTTGGATGCAGACAACTTTAGACTCAAATGTGACTGGGTCGGTCAGGTGTTTGCGGCCTCTGCCTCCTCCAAAAAAAGAGGTGTGGTTATATTAATTCATAAAAATCTGAAATGGAAGCCGTCTAATATTCTGAAGGATCCGGATGGCAGGTGGCTTATTATAACCTTTGACACTCCCTCAGGGCCATTATCTATAGTCAACATTTATGCCCCTAATTCTGATGACCCTCGATTTTTCCAAAAGCTGACTCAACTTTTAATTTCGTAAAATTTGGTTAATTCTCCCTTATTGATTGGAGGGGATTTTAATTTTACTTTGGATGCATACATGGACAGGAGTAATGGTTCACTGGAAAGTCACCCGGAAAGTGTAACTATAGTATCCAAGTTAATGAAGGATCTGGGCTTATCAGATATTTGGAGGACCCTTCACCCCAGAGATAGGGATTATACTTTCTACTCTTTCCACCACCAGACTTATAGTAGAATAGACTACTGGTTAACTTCCCCTATAGTTACGACTAACATAATAGAAGTTAATATTCTTCCGTTACTTATATCTGATCACTCCCCGGTTAAACTTTTATTTACTTGGGGCTCTCACCCCGTAAAATCCCTCTCATGGTGATTAGATCCCTTATTGCTAAAAGATCCAGAATTTTTACCTTGGATTAAAACGGTGTCAGTGGCTCAGTAGGTAGCACACTCGCCTCTGAGGCCGGGAGATCAGAGGGCTGTGGGTTCAGTTCCCACATCTGGCACTTGGGTTAATATCCCAGTACTGACACTGTAATGCAGCATGAGAGGGGTGCTGCATTTCTGAGGTGCTGTCTTTCGGATGAGACGTTAAACCGAGGTCCCATCTGCCTGGACTGGTGGTAGTTCAGGTGGATGTTAAAGATCCCATGGCACTTATTGAAAACAGTAGGGGAATTTCCCTGGTGTCCTGGCCAAATTTCCCTCATTCACTAAATACCACCAACAGCTTAATCTGGTTCAAGGTGAGTATGGCATTCATCTGTATCCCCCTTCCCCAGGTCGTGCCTGAAAATAGGCAGGATTTGTCTAGTGCACTTACCCGGTCAACAAAATGCTAAATAAATAAAATACAAATAGAAGAATTTATAGCTTTTAATGACCCAAAAGATACTTCTATTGGTACTACATGGGAAGCGCTTAAAGCTACACTACACGGTAAAATAATTAGTTTTGCAGCACACAGGAGGAAACTTAGGGAACAACAGATTAATAACCTTGAAAATCTACTCAAAACAAACATTACATTCGACTAACCCCCAACCCGATCCCTCCTCTCCTTTGCATTACGAAATCTTGCAACTACGTATGCAAATTAATGAGTTAATTTCTAGAAAAACAAAAATAGCATTATTAAGAATAAAACAAAAATATTGGGAAGGAGGGGAAAAGGGGAGTAAAATACTTGCCTGTAGGCTTAGAATGCAACAAATGGAGCGATACATCGCTGCCTTAAAAGATCAGACAGGAGAAATTTGAACAAATAAATCTTCTATCAATGAGATTATGACATCCTTTTATAAAAAATTATACTCCTCTTTCTCCCCAGCATCATCTTTAGATATCAACTCTTTTCTTGATAAGTTAGCACTTCCTTGCCTTTCTCATGATGCAATACGTTCCCTAGATACACCTTTTACTATAGAAGAAGTAAAAAAGGCAATTTTCTCCCTCAAGTCTGGACGATCTCCTGGAGGAGATGGTTTTCCAGTAGAGTTTTATAAGCTGCTAACCGAACAGCTATGCCCCTTACTATGCAACGTATTCCATGAATCCTCCAAGAAAGGTTATCTACCTCATACTATGACTGATGCAATTATTACAATTCTCCCAAAAAAAGACAAGGATGTTACCCTTCTGGCAAATTACCACCCTATATCTTTGCTTAATACAGACGGTAAAATTTTTGCCAAGATCTTGACAAACCGTATAGAACCACACATTCCCAAATTAATTCATAGATCTCAAGTGGGTTTTGTCAAAGAAAGGATGGGCTCCGACCATCTTCGTTCTTTAATTAATCTAATATATAAGGCCAAATTTCTTAATTCTCCAGCAGTAGCTATTGCTATAGATTTTGAAAAAGCTTTCGATTCTTTAGACTGGAATTTTCTTTACCTTGTATTATCGCGTTTTGGCTTTAGCAATCTCTTTTGTTCTTGGATCAAACTTCTTTATACAAATCCTCAAGCGAGGATACTTACTAATCTCACATTATGCTAACCTTTTAAATTAGCAAGGGGCACTAGGCAAGGATGCCCACTCTCTCCATCCCTTTTTATTTTAGCTCTTGAAACTTTAGCTACCTTTCTAAGGCAGAATAATGAAATTAAAGGTATATCTATTGGACATAAGCAATATACATCATTGTCGTATGCGGATGATATGCTCATCCTACTAGAAAATTTAAAATTATCTGCACAACCACTTAATAATATACTTAATTCATTCTCCAAGCTTTCTGGACTAACAGTTAATTATCAAAAAACTGAGGTGTTACCATTAAATAAATACTGCAACCCTCTCATGAGCAGTCTCCTTGGATTTCGATGGGCGCCACAAGGTATCACCTACCTAGGAATAAAAATTTTATCCGACCTGGATAAGATATGGGAAATTAATCTTCACCCTTTACTTGCAGACATTAAAGCAAATTTAACCAAATGGAAAAATTTGAACTTATCCCTTCCTGGTAAAATAGCCGTTATAAAAATGAATATTACACCTAAAATTCTTTATCTGTTCGCTTGCATCCCACTTAAAATCTCCCCTCGTCGTCTTCATAATATAGATAAAGTTATAGGAGATTTTTTATGGGAAGGCCACATACCAAGGTTTAACCGTATCAAATTACGTTCTCATTGGTCTCGAGGAGGTTTTGGATTACCCTGGTTTATGGCCTACCTTTGGGCATTCAGAGCCTCACAAACTATTACATGGTTTTTTAAACCTAATTATAATGTACCATTATGGTATGACATGGAAGCCTCCCTATCCCCAGGACAGATCCCTAACAGTTTTATTTATTTTACCTTAACCTCTAAACTAAGGAAAAAATCCCACAATTAATGCGTCTATTCATTATTGGTCTAAAATGCATAAATGGCTTAAAACTGATCCTTCTCCCATATCTTATACACCTATTTGGGGAAACCCGAAATTTACTTTAGAGAACAAACCAATATACTGTAACTCTTGGAAGCATAAGAACATTCTATTTCTAAACGATATCTTGACTGATAATGGTAATACACTGAATTCCTTTAGTAAGTTACAAATAAAATGGAATAGTCCCAAAAAGGAATTTTGGAAATATTTACAGATTCATTTTGCTATATTCCTTATTATTCAACAAACTAATAATCCGCTGCCAGCTTCCTCATATATTATTATGTGGATTAATACCTCTTCCGGTTTAATTAGTAAAATCTATAAAACAAATCAGAGATGTATTACCGAACCAATCTCTCCTTGCTAGAAATAGATGGAACCTGATATTAAAGGATAATATATCCGACTCACATTGGGATGAATGTTGGAAACTTTGTCACAATACTTTTAAAGATATGCGTAGTATGCTAATTCAATATAAAATATTACATTTATGGTATAGAACCCCCTTTCAACTACACAAAATAGGTTTACTACCTAATAACAACTGTTGGCGTTGTAATTCACCAAATGGTGATCTGTTACATATACTATGGTCATGTAAACCAATGTCTAAATTATGGCAATCTATTCATAATTTAGTTTCTAAAATCATCGGTCGTCATATCCCATTTGAACCTAAATTTTGTTTACTTGGAATTATAAATTATAATATAAAATTAACAAAATATCAGCATACATGGCTACAAATTCTATTAATGCAAGTTAAGAGACTGGTTCTAATACACTGGAGATCTCAATTAATACCTACTCTGACTGATATTCTGAATAATTTAACTTATACTGCCTCTTTGGAACGAATTTCATACTTGGCACTGGACCGACCTAATGAATTTCATCTCTTTTGGCAGGACTATTTAAACTTTCTTCAAACTCGTAAGTAATATACATTATCAGACTCTTTAACCAGGTATTACTTCAAATATTGACGTTCCTGTATAATAACCTTCTTACGCAGCTCTTTCTGTTGATTATAAAATTGATGACTATTTTAATTTGATTTTCTCATTATTCTTTCATTACAGTACAGGTTGATAACTATATATAGATTTAATTATGTATACAGGATCCTTTCTTTTTTTGAATGTAAGCTATATAATTATCATAATGTTAAATGTCATAATAATATGTTAAACATACTACTGTTAGCATTGCATACTATATAATGTACATTTCAACCTGTTTAAGGTACCATGTATGATACTAATCAATATGGATAAAAAACTCAATAAATAATTTAACTGCAAAAAAAAAAAAATAATTGGCATATTATAAAAAGTGTCAAGGGGCTAGTGGAATTTAGTGCCTGTTTGCGTAGAATGACTTACAGGCGAGCAACCACATTGAAAGATTGTGTATTTTTGTGTAAATTCTTTGCAGTCTGAAAATAAACAAACATAAAGTTAAAAAAAAAAGAAAGATAGTTTGGCACACAGTTTACATAAAGATAGGAGTGAAATGTGGTTCCAGACCAGGCTTAAGGGCTGTTTTAAATGTAAGAGATGTATGTATTGCAAATTTGTGAATTAAGGGAACACTTTAAAATGCCAGAGTACAGGATTAACAAACCAGATGAAACAGTCTGCTACCTGTGACACCATGGTTGTAATTTATATGGCCAAATGTAAATGCGGCTCATTCTATATTGGAAAAACAAGCAGAAATTTCCAGGTTAGAATGGGCGAACACTGTAGGGCCATTGCTAGTGGAAACACTAACTCTGCAACTGTTTTACACATTAAGCAGGTATCTAACATAGTGGATCATGCTTTTACTTTTCAAATCATTGACAAAGTCAGTAGACATATGAGAGGAGGCAGTTTTGAAGATTTGATCTTAAAGCGTGAAGCCTTTTGCATCTATACTATGCAGGCTACCAAGCAACTAGAATTAAATGCACCATTTGATTTAAAGCCATGTATTAAAAAATGCTACGTACTCCATTAACTTACTAGAAGGTTCGCTATTGTTTATGTCTTTTAAATACTTTTATCTAATTCATGCAGCCGTATGGAACTGTGATGGGAGGATAGATAGTTTTATTGAAATGTTATGTCTTGTAATATAAATTGTCACATTTTCCATTTGTTTTTTGTCAATGGGTTAACATGCTTTTATGACATCATACCATTTTATGTATTTATGTTGGAGTCCACTTTTTTACTATATGCCTTTGACAAAGGAACAAGTTTCCAAAATGCGGCAGGCATACGTGGCACTGAATAAAATAATTTATTTTTAATATTTTGAGTGGTGTAATATAGCACTATTAAGGAGGTGAGTGCCTGACCTTGTCAGTTTCATTCCTCCATTCAGGATGTTGTAAAGCAGGTCTTGTGCAACCCACTACCATCATGGAGGTTGAGGCAGCTATTAATAGTTCGAAGACTTATATAGCTCCTGAATCAGACTGTCTCCCCTCAGAATTCTACAAAAAATTCAAGTTGTATTTGTGCTCCATGGTATAGTTTTTATTTAACTATTTCTAGCAATCAGGGAGCCTGACCCGATCCACGTTACAGGCTGTTCTGATTTTTATTTTCAAGAGAGAGACAAGTCGTTTTTACAGAACAGGAGACCGTTATGCCTCTTAAACATGGATCAGGGGCAGCCCATCAGTGCAGCAGTTGGATTTCCGCTTGCGACGCCAGCAACCCGGGTTCAGAAATGGACCCTGGGCACCAGGGGGGAGAAGGCTTGAGTGGCTGATGACTATTCGCCTTCTCCCGGAGGGAGGGTGGGGATGTGACCCGGTGCTTGCTGACTCCTGTCAGAGGCCAGGGGAAGAACAACGTGTTGGGTCTCACTGACTGGGGAGGGGCGTGGCGAAGATCAGCATATGCCTTAACGTTAGTGGCACGCCATGTCCCTGGGCAAAAAATGGGAACAATTGCTCCTTGGTTGGCTGGATGATGGTCGTCAGCCTCCACTGCCACAGAAACCTTAGACCACCTCAGCAGTACCTGGGCCAAGACTGAAAGCGTTGGCCAGCCCCCACCGGTGCCTTCTCCGTTAGAGAAGGAGGACCCATCCGGTGAAGGGTTATGCCAGGTTACCCGGGGGGGGCTGCGATGTGGGGTGGTGATGGCTGGTGTCGGGGCAGGTGCCAGCAGATTCCCTACGTAGTTCGAAGGAGAGGCTGGCCAGGGAGCTGAGGAAGAGCAAAAAAAAAAATATATACTGTATATATGGATCTGAAGATACTGTCTAAAATCTTAGTTAACTGACTGGCCTCTATCAGCCCCATTATAGTTTCACCTGCACAAACCCTAACCCCCAGCAGCTATATCCAGGACAATTTGGTGCTGCTCTGTGAACTTTTTAGCAGAGGAGCCCGACACATGGTGTCTGGATATGTACTGTCACTGGACCAAAGGCATTCGACCATGTACACCATGATTTTCTCTTTGTCACCCTGGCGCACTATGGGATTCCTCTACTGTTTCTCCACTGGCTCTCCATACTGTATGACAAAGCCCTTCTTACCCCCCACATGAATGGTGGGTATAGCCATCTTCTGCTATGGTTAAAAGATGTGTGAAACAAGCTTGCCCTTTAAGCCCCTGTTCGTTATTGCGTATGTTGCATTTTAATCCACATAGTAAAGGGATATCCTTGACCCCTGAGCTTCAGGACCTAAAAGTACTGACATATGCGGATGATCTCTGTGTTATTCTCCAGGATCACACCAACATAGAAACACAGAAGTTGTCGGCAGATGGGGACCTTATGATCCATCAAGTCTGCCATTGTTTTCCTACCCCCCCACTTAGTTGCTTGCTTGAGTATCCCACAATGCCTGTCCTATGCCCACTTGAATTCCCCCATCATCTTCGCCCCCCCCCTCCAGTAGCCTATTCCACAGTTCAACAATGCACTCCGTGAAGAAGAATTTCCTCATACTGCTCCTGAACCTACCTCCCCTGAGGTGAAGGTCATGCCCTCTCATCCTGCTATAGTATTTTACCTGAAAGAGGTTCTGCACCTGTATCTTGTTGTTGTCTTTAAGGTATTTAAATGTCTCTATCATGTCCCCCCTGATTTATGCGCTACTCTAGGGAGCACATATTGAGTTCACTGAGTCTGGCTTCGTATGGTTTCTGGTGCAAGCCCTGCACCATCTTTGTTGCTCTTCTCTGCACCATCTCCAGCCTATCTACATTGTGTCCCTCCTGGGGTGTGGCCTTCAGAACTGGATGTAGTATTCCAGGTGGGGTCCTACCAGGGATCGATACAGAGACATGATCACTTTATGCCTCCTGCTTGTTCCTGGGTTAAACCTACCTTTGTTGCTTATTCTGAGGCTTCTGGCTATGTTATTAATTTTGAGAAAAGTGAGGCTGTCTCCCTTACCATGGCCATAGATGGCCCTCTGGATCTTTGCATTGCAGACATTCTGGTACACTCCAATCTGGTCAAAATATTAGTTATTTGGTTTTCACTCACTGACTCTGAGCACATTAACTGGACCTATTGTGCGTTGAAGGCAGAACAAGTATTAGCTCCTTGGAGGAACTATACCATTTCAAAGAAAAAGAGGATTTATGTGACAAAAACTTTGCTTTTGCCCTGTTTTCTCTATCTTAGTTATACCTACCTGCCCCCGATTCCCATCGAGACCAGGCTCAGTATCTTTTTTCAGGGTCTGTCGGGGTCAAGGTTAAACCCTATTAAATGAGAGTTAAAGTACAGTTACGTAAGAACTTACCTTAACAGTAGATCTTCGAGAACAGCTCTTGCAGCAGGTTACACCATTAGGACTGAAGCCGGCAGGCGCCAGGACCCCATGGACAAATTCTAGCTAGCAGTATCCAGCGGGGGAACACCCCTGACGTCGGCCCCTCCCCGACATCAAGCATCACATAAAAGGGGCGGTCCGCCAGCATCCCCAGTTCTTTTCCCATCATCGACTTGCCAGCATCGGCCTCATGGATGCCTGCTGTATCGATACAATGCGTGAAATTCTTTTTTTCTACAATCAATCCATGTCTGCTTATCCAACCCCTTCTCTTGAAGGACATCCCTCTAAGTGTGCCTGCGGCAAACAGATCCCTTTTGCAGACCACCATTCGGCCTGGGTGTGGAGCATAACACCCAGGCCTGCTCAGTTTTCCAGCAATTCAACAGCAGGGCCCGGATCCACCGCCAAAAGGCCCTTCAGAGATTCCTCCTCAAGGAGAAATTGAAGAAAATGGAGAAAAGACCTTCCTCCAAAGGAGAATCTTCCCACAAGTCAGGGAAACACCAGCACAAGCATCGGGACTCGGTTAGGGTGAGATCCCCCAGCAGGGCCTCTGAGTCCAGGGACAGTTCCAGTTCTACCTGGTCTGACAGGTCTCCTTCTCTGGCTCGCTCCCAGCCTCCCCCAGTAAACGTAAGGTCTTCAAGGGGCTCCTCTGCCTCCTTATACCCACTCAAGACCACTCGGGCACCGGACGCCTCCAAGCCTGATTCCTCGGACAAGCACAAAAAGTCTTCCTTTAAATCGGGGGGGGGGGTACATCTGACTGATGCCGGGACACCGACTTCAGGTCTGTCTCCCAACCTCCGAAGGCTCCTGAAAGGAAGACTGCTGAGCTGCTGTCCCTCAAGCGGACGATGGAGACCAAGAAGGCGTCCAACCCAGCAACCACAAAACGGACCACACCGACGACAGTAGTACCAAAGCCGGTGGACACCGGACGTCAGGGGTCCTCGGGTGAAGAGGCTACCACACCGCCAGACAACCAGACGGGTGACACAGAGGATGCCAGCCTACCCAGGGAACCGTCGCTGGACCCAGTGGTTCCCCGGGACGTGACGCCCATCCCCAGCAACAGGCCCACACTGACACTGGGCTCATTGTCTGGTATAAATAAGAGGTAACTTACCTCACCTTTGATCAGGGAGGTGTGCACATGGTCAGTCCCACTTATCTTCTTATGTGGTGTATTCCTAAGCTGGAAGTTTGGGCATGTGTAGGGTAACTTATCAGTAATTTGGGCCTTGGATGTTGAAGAGTGGTTACTTCCAGTTCTATACTCATGGAAACACAACATATATCCAGGCACTAGGAAAGACTTTGTACATTTTGTTCCCCCATATGTCTCCTTGGCTGTTCAGAAACTAAAGAAACGGAAACTCACACCATTTGATCTCCAGTCCAGAGGTAGAGCTGCATTATACTCACACATTCTTTCCTCTAATTACCGTTATTTGGTTGATTTGCAATACTGCCCTGTGCTTAAAAATTGTGAGGCACTTAGTCACTTGATCGACCCATGATTACCGGCCTCCATGTGGGATCTGACTTGGCTTCGAGTGCATGGCTGCATTCCGGTTTAGGGCTCTTAGTACCATAAGAGTGTGGAGGAGTGGATGTGCCCGAGGAACTCTTGTACAGGAGACCCAGTTTAAGCCCCCTGTAAATGCGGGGCTTATATGCCCACTGTTTAGGCATCTCTTACCCCCTCCTACCCCCGAGCTAGGAAATGGGTTTAGTGCTCTGGGGGATATTGCTCTGGATGCCTCAAGGTGGCAGCAGAGAGTAGTAAGAGGGTATAAAAGGGGCTGACAGGAAGTAGTGGGGCCTTTCCAGCCAGGCATTAGGCCTGGGGCTGGAGGGGGGAGGCTGGAAAAGTAGTCCTGCGTCACTGGGTGCTAGGAGGCTAGGGCATTAGGAGGCTATAGCAAGCCTAGAAGAGAGGGTAGGAGCCCATTTGTGTATTCCCAGGTTGCCAGGGCTCGGAGGGCAGTGGCAGGGCCCTCTCACCCGGTGTGGCAGGCCGGCCTGGGGGGGGTTGAGGGAGCCGGGGAGCCTTTCACCCACAAAACGGGGTCTGTTTGGAGGGACAGGTCCTGGGGCGCCAGTCCCAAAAAGTCCAGGGCAGGTCGTAGGGCAAGAAATGGCAGACCTTGGAGGGTAGTCCCCATGCTGTAGCTTAACTCACCCCCAGGAGTAGAAGCAGAGATGCAGGCCTGGCTGGGATTCCCCAAAGGAAGTAAGTACCAGCAGAACCCCCTGGAATGAACTGGGGCCATGGAGTGCTGAGGCAGAGCGAAGTGACCGTGGCAGGTTTGGCCTTAGCACTGTGAATAGTGCCAGCCATTTGAAGGTGGGTCGGGGGCCTGGGTCATCAGGAAAATTCCTGGATACCCTGTGTTGGGCCAGTGCCCAGGGGTCCAGGTGGGGAAGGCAGCTCACTTTCCCACCCGGTGTAAGGGGGAATGACCGGTGCCAAAGTGAAAGGGACCCGTGAGGAGAGAAAAGAAAGGTTGGCTTACCAGAGCCAATATATGCCAGGAGATTGCAGGGATCTGAGTTCCAGTAAATCTTGGGTAGAGCACCTGAAAGAGTTACATGGTAGGCAGAGGAGAATCCTTGCTGTGTCTGCTAAATCCATGGTTTCTGCTTTTTATCCTGTCCAGCCAGAATTATAAAAAGGTTAAAGCCTCATGGACCTACTTATGTATCTATTAGAAAAGAATGGTGACCCCTGTATCACTGGAATCATTTGCCATGCAGGTGAAAAATAAAAGCCAATTGGTGAGAAACAGTGGTTTGAGTCATATTTGACTGTAGGGGGGAGGTTAATGAAACAAAATCTTTTTTCTCCCCCCTCGTATTTGCAGTCTAATTAATTTTTCACGAGTTGCATTCCAGGGGCAGAATCCAGCCTGTTGGGGCTGCAGGGACTTCTGAGACCTCCAAAGGTGAAGAGGGAGGTCTTAGTTTGGTGGTCAGCTCGTGGAGGAGATCAGATGCTGAGATAGAGGAGGTGAAGTGCACTGCTATGAAGACAGCATGCAGGTAGGAGACAACTGTTTTCCCTACTGTAGTAGTGTGCAAAAGGTCTCGAATGTTAGTGCTTTGAGTGCTCCCTTCTTTTAGCCTGGAAGATCTGTGATGTTAAAAGTTTGCCCCTAGATGGAGCGGGGGGGGGTTATACCAGTTTCGCTTCTTCCTGGAATGCCCTTCCAGTTTGCAGTTTTGGCAGTCCTTGAGAACTGTGTGGCATGAACCTTTGTTCTCTCGCATGACATACCATGTTCCTTTTTGGGTATCTACACTGCTGGCTGGACTAAGTACCATACCAACTTCCTGTTGCTAGCCTTACTTGTAGAGCAGAAAGCAGCTAACTAAAAGAAGCTACATTTTCTTATTAATTTAACACTTTTATCTCAGCAGGAGTCAGTGTCTGTTGAGATTAAGTAGACAGATACTTTATTAGAAGTAGAAGGGGTCTTATTTAGGGTTAAAAAAAGAAAGTCAGTGTGTGTGTTCTGTGCTGGGAAGGGTACTGTATCAGCTGACTTTGCTAAACCAGAAGGAGGAGAGAGAGCTTAATTGGGGGTGTGGCTTAGACACTATAAAAGCAGGTGACTTAAATTACAACTTCCTGTTGCTAGCATTTTTTCTTACTAATTGCCCTCCATCCCACCCACCCTAAGCCAGTTCTACTTTTATAGCCACTGGATTTGACTGTCAACAGGAACTTCCTGTTTGGCAGAAGCAAAGGAAAGAATCATAGTGAAACATTGGTTTTGTCAACCCTAAAGAAAAAAAGTAGCTCACTCCCCCCCCCCGAGCTGCAGATGGTCTGACATTGAGCAAGGAAGAAGGAGGCTACTGAAGAAGATAGGAAGTTGCTGTCCCAGAACAGGAATGGTGAGAGTTGTAAGTAGAGGAGAGAGTAAGCATACAGAGAAACAGGAGAGGGGACACAAAATAAGACATGATAGGAGTGGTGCAGTGCAATGGCTGTGGGGCGGCAGTGTTCCGGGAGACATTCTGCAGGCTGCGATGCTGCCCCCTATTTGCAGGCACCTCTCTGGTCTGAGAGAGGAGGTTGCCTGTCTCCAGGCTGACCTGGCTAGGATTCGTGAAACCTCCTCCCCCACCCAGAGACCACCAGGGCCAATGCCACTACCTCAGAGGTTGCCAAGAAAGAGGAGAGGCTGGACCAGGGTGGGCTCAGAGAGGGAGAGGGCGGTGGAACAGAGTTGCATCCATCCAGCTGTACCTCTCCACAATTCATTCGCTCTTCTGGTGGATAGTGGTTCCTCTATGGAGGCACCTGCAGTGGAGACCAAGGATGATGCTGGGAACCTTCACAAAGGAGACCACAGGAGGTGGCATGGGACCCCACAGGAAAAACAACTCCTGGTGGGAGACTCAATCATTGGGGGTAGAAATGGGGAGGAAGGGAGAGGAGGTAAGGTGCCTTCCTGGTGCCACGGCTTGGAGGGACAGAAGCAATCCTCAGGATCGTGGGAGGAGCTGCATGAGGGAGGGAGCTGGATGTCATTGTCCACCTAGGGACAAATGACCTGGCTAGGAATGGGATCAGAGCAGTGCAAGAGGAGTTTGTAGAGTTGGGGAGAGGCCTTAGACAAGTAGCGCATACAGTAACCTTCTCGGAGGTGCTGCCTGTCTATGGCAAGGGTGATGCTAGGGCACTGCTCACCTGGGAATTAAGTGAGTGGTTGAAAAACTGGTGTGGAGCTCAGGATTTTGGCTTTATTGGGGACTGGGGAGCCACCTGGAGGGATGCAGACCTATACTGGTGCGATGGTCTGCATCTGTCCGGGGGGGGAACCAGGATCCTAGGTGAGAGGTTTAAATGCTTCATTGGCAAGCATTTAAACTAGCCAAGGGGGGGAGGCACTGAAAAGGGGCAGGGAAATCCCAGCCTCTCCCCACAAAACATGGTAATTACTGAGGTAAACGCCAAGGTAGAGAAGTTATTAGGCAGCAGGACAGAGGTAAATGTAAAAAAAGGCAAAGGCAGTAGGGACAGGAATGGGGCTAAAAGGGGTAAGGCTATCAAAAAGTGGAGGGTGATGAGTACCAATGCCCATAGTCTGTGTAACAAGCTCCCTGAACTAGTGGCTTTGATGGAAGAGGGTTGCCTGGATATTGTGACAGTCGCAGAAACATGGTACACAGAGAACCATGACTGGGATGTCAACATACCAGGATACACAATCTACAGGAGGGACAGGGAGGGTAAAAGAGGAGGAGGAGTAGCTCTCTATGTAAAGGAAGGGATCAAAGCAACAGAACTAAAGAGTAAACAGGGAGCAGATGAGGCACTCTGGGTCACCCTGGAGACAGGAAATGGCACCACCATTCGCATGGGGGTTGTATACAGACCCCCATCTCACGGGGAGGGAATGGACAAGGAAATGATAGAAGGCTTCCTTAGAATGGCAGGAAAAAGGGGAGATATTGTTGATGGGGGACCTAAATATGCCAAATGTTAACTGGAGCACCTTTGCTGCAGGCACATCCAAGAGCAGGGTCATTCTTGATGCCCTACAGGGGGCATGCCTCAGACAGCTAGTACTGGAACCCACTCAAGAGGGAGCAATCTTAGACCTGGTACTCTCAAATGGGGATGGAGAAAGAATCTCAGATTTAGAAGTGGGTAGCCATCTGGGAACAAGCGACCACCAAACAGTGTGGTTCACGATAAACACAGCCATACAATCAAGCCATACAAAAGCAAGAGTACTGGACTTTAGGAGGGCTGACTTTGGGAAAATGAGAGTGCCACAGAAAAGCACTAGCAAACAGGCAAGAAGGAGGGGTGGAGGAACAATGGGGAGTAATCAAAACAGCCATCACAGAGGCAACAAGCCTTTGTGTAAAGCAAATCAACAAAACACAACGAAGGAAAAAAGCTATGGTTCTCAAAAGGGTGGCAGGGAAGGTTAAGGAGAAAGGATAGCATTCAGGAAATATAAGGAAACACAGAAGGAGCAGGACAGAGAACTTTATCAGTTAAAGCAGAAAGAGGCTGGGAAAGCAGTCAGAATAGCAAAGGCCTAAACCGAGAAAGGATAGCCAATTCTGTTAAGAAGGGGATAAGACCTTTTATAGGTACATTAGGGAGCAAGAAAGACAAAAGGAGGATACTGAGGCCTAATAAAGGGAGGGAATGGGGTAGAGGGTGACAGTGAAAAAGTAGGGATACTGAGCAATATTTCTGCTCAGTATTCACAAAGGAAGAGGAGGGGAGGTACCTAAGCCAAACAAGAGAAACACTCTGAAGACAGGGGTCGATACCAGTCCATTTACAGAAGAAGAGTTCTGAAAGAACTAATAAAATTGAAGGTGGACAAAGCAATGGGGCCTGATGGGATTCACCCAAAATTCTAAAAGAACTAAGGGTAGAACTAGTGACACCACTGACTACTCTCTTTAACAAATCATGGGAAGATGGGGTGGTACCTGAGGACTGGAAGAGGGCAGATGTGATTCCTCTTCACAAAAGTGGGATCAGGACAGAGGCAGGAAACTACAGACCAGTTAGTTTGACCTCAGTGGTAGGGAAAATGATGGAATCACTTGAAGGAAAGAATTGTTGAGTACCTTGAGGCCATTGGGGCACATGACCCAAGGCAGCATGGATTCACGATGGGAAGGTTGTGTCAGATGAATCTAATAGATTTCTTTGACTGGGTGACCAAAGTAGTAGACCAGGGAGGGGCTGTGGACATGGCCTACCTAGATTTTAGCAAGGCATTTGATACAGTCCCACACAAAAGATTAATACACAAGTTAGCCAGCCTTGGAGTGGGTTCCAAGGTGGTAGCCTGGATAAAAAATTGGCTAGACAACAGGACGCAAAGGGTAGTAGTAAATGGAGTACACAGTGAAGAAAGGAGGGTTACTAGCGGGGTACCGCAGGGTTCAATACTGGGACTGGTTCTTTTTAATGTCTTTATAAGTGACATTGCAGAGGAACTAGAAGGAAAATTATGTCTCTTTGCAGATGACACAAAGATCTGCAACAGGGTTGATACACAAGATGGAGTGGAAAGGATGAGAAGGGACTTGGCAAGGTTGGAGGAATGGTCAAATGTATGGCAGCTCAGATTCAATGCAAAGAAGTGCAGGGTAATGCACATGGGAAACAAAAACCCAGGGGAAGAGTGCACAATGGGGGGTGAGATACTGACAGCATTAAAAATGGAAAGGGACCTGGGGGTAATTATATCAGATGACCTAAAGGTGGGCAAGCAAAGTGAGAAGGCAGTAAGGAAGGCTGGGGGGATACTGGAATGCATAGGAAGAGGCATCAATAGTAGAAAACAGGAAGTTGTTATCCCTCTGTACAGACAGTTGGTGAGACCCCATCTGGAGTACTGTGTGCAGTTCTGGAGACCCCATCTCCAAAGACATAGACAGAGTGGAGGCTGTCCAGAGGAGGTAACCAAAATGGTGCAGGGTCTGCACCAGAAGACATACGAAGAAAGACTAAAGGAGCTTAATATGTATACCCTTGAGGAAAGAAGGAGAAACTTTCAAGTACCTCAAGGGAATCAACAAAGTCCAAGAGGGTAGCATCTTTCAGAAAAAGAGATGTGCAAGAACAAGGGGGCACAATTTGAAGATGGAGGGGGGATGGCTCAGAGGTAATGTGAGGAAGTATTTTTTCACAGAGAGGGTTGTGGATGCATGGAACAGCCTCCCTGAGGAGGTCGTGGAGTCAAGAACAGTGGGGGAATTCAAGAATGCATGGGACAGACATAACGCAGTCCTAGTGGGGGGTAGGAGGAAGTAAGCTGTTGGTTAACTAGGATCTGCAGCGTATCTGTTAGGTAGGATAATGGGCAGACTAGGTGGGCCAAGCAGTCCTTATCTGCTGTCAAATTATATGTTCCTATGTTTCTAAGAGAAGTTTACAGGTTTGTTTGGCCATCTATAGCTATTACCTTTGGCAGGCCAGATGTGCCTTCATGATCCAGCAACAATCAATACCCCCACATGAAATTGTGGGCGTGGTTGCATGGTGTATCAGCACGATGAGAGAACACATACGGCGTCACTTGTAGCTGCTTACTGGAAAAGATGTCAATATTTTTTCTGCCCCCATTGGGTGTCCTCTTGCTATTCTGTTACTCAGTATTTTCTGGCTACCATCCACTTTGAAACCTTTGATCTTCCTATTTTCGGGCTTTGTTCCTTTATTTTTCTCCTGTGGCCCCCAGAAACATTCTGCAGCCACTTGTTATTTTTCTTAATTTACCCCCTTTTTATTTTGCCCATCTTTCCTCTTGTTGGATGACTTGTTCTCTCTGGAATTTATTATTTTTGACTTACGTTACTGTATGTCTGTAAGTTCAGGGTTCGGACCGTATGACTTCTGAATACATCCTAATTTACGTACATACCTTCTTTTTTTTCCATACATACTTTTGGCTTTTTCCCTTTTGGTCCCACTCCCGCGCATCCCCAACATGACACACGTGTGGAGGCACATGTACGCACACCTTGCGGGATGCCCCCCCACCCTACCAGTTGCACCGCTGCTGCCTGTGCCTATCACCGGCTCCATCCGGTGATGGCGGGACTACAGGAGGGCAACCCCCCCTTCCCGGGAGAGGAGAGCCTTTGCTCAGTCCTGCTCCCATCCCCCCCCCCATGCTGGCACCCTGGTGACCTGAGGTGGTTCCCAAACCCGGGTTGCCGGCGCAGCGTGAGGTAAGGAGTCCAGCGCCTCAGCCCTCAGCACCACTGGGCCGGCCTATCTACATACCTTCTGATACTGTGGTTGCTTTTATTTATTTTTCTTCTATTATCCTATGCAGTATACCATTGTTTTTTTTTGAACCCTGTATTTTTTTTTCTGTACGTTTGCTTTCCCTTAATAAAAATTGCCCTACTTTTGCCAGTAGAGAGAACCTCTGGCCATCTGACGAGATGGCTGACCCAGGTGGTAGAGGAGAAGGAGGGGGTGCTTTGGCTGCTGAAATGGGAATGGCCATTGAGACTACCGTGCCTGAAACGCCCATTGAAAAACTGTCAGAGGCCAGCCCAGTGGTGCTGAGGGCTGAGGCATCCGTGCCTTACCTCCTGCCATGCCAGCGGGCTGTGTTCGCTGTGCAAGTGGGCTGCCGGGGGTTGGCTGGGGAGGGAGAGGATCGAGCATCTGAAGGACTGCTCTCCTCTGCCGGGGAGGGAGGTCTGGCACTCCTGCCGAATGACTGCCTCCAGGTGCAGCCCTGAGGGTAGTGCAGGACTGTTGTACACCATGGAGGTGAGGGTGCTGCGGGCGACCACGTGCCTCCACGTACACACGTCCTGCATGTGCACCCCAGCAACAGGGAGGGGAGAAAATGGAGGAAAAACATTCCCAGCTGCGGATGACAACCGATCCTCCACAGGCTCCACACCGAGCAACTGGGCAGGATTCTGGAAGGTAAGCCCTGGTGACACTGGGGTGATGGGGCTGGGGGGGTTGGTCAGAAGGGGGCAGCTGGGGGCAGTAAGGAGGTAAACTGCATATGAAAAAAAAGAAAAACTGTCAGAGATCAATATGGAAGTAAGTGCATTGGATACTGCAGTTGTTGATACCTCTGATACCGGACAGAATATTGTACCTAGTAATTCTATAGATATCTCACAGATGGAACATTATAGCACTATGGCTGATATGGCACTTTAATAAGCAGACTTGTTTGCAAGAATAATTAGCCAAAAAGGAGAAACTATTGTTAGTCTTGTTGGAACTGGAGGAAGAAAACTATCAAAAAGTCAGCATTTTCTACACAAATTTCAGGTATGTCTACTTCTCCAAACCCACAAAGTACTGTAGAGTTAAATACAGAATATATTTCTAACCAAATGCCTGTCTTGATGCTGCAGCCAGGTCGCCAGCACGTTTCAAAAACATTTCAGTCCTCACAAACTAAACGCGCTTCTACTGAGAATGTGGTTTCACAACTGGAAGGTATCAAGAGCTATGAGAGACATTGTAGATTTCAAAGGGAAAGACTCTGTTGATAGTGAAAAACCACCAGAATCACTGCCTAGTGATGAGACTAGTCAGTCCCATTACCTTGCCTTAGCAACAGAGCCCAACACCATCAGAGAGCTTGAACTGGGTGTAGTTACAACCGCACTTGGAACAGAGGCTGACAGGACCTGCATGGAGCCCAAAAATCAGACTGTGTCACAGTCTAAAAGTTTGAAGGATGCAGCGCCTGTTAGAGTTTGGAGTAAGGAACAGGCTCTTAAAGAGGCAGAGTGGATTATTGGTCCTGACAGATGGAGCTGGATTCCAGATCCTGCAACTATTGCTACATACAAAATTGATACATGTGTGCAAGAAATTACTGAATCCACAGTTATTACACTGAACAGTGTGCGTCAGACAGGAACTGCTACCTTATAAATGGATTCTGCCTCAGACATTGTCGAAGTGACTTCACCAGACACTGCCAAGGATGGTAGTAATAATACATCTGCTCAACCAATACAAAATGATGTTGTCCCTGACACTGATATCAGATCAGTAAATGATGCAAAAGTTAGTATTGCTATGATTACCAATAATGAAAACAATACAGAAATACCTCAAAATCAAACTCAGCGTAATCCTAACAATACACACAATACTGAGCAGCGTGCAGGGACTAGTTTCAAGCTTTCAGATTTTTTTGCTGCACAACCTGCCCCTGCCCCACAGCGGATTGCTGTCAGAATAAAATACATTGGTGGAAATGAACTGCCTCCTAATCGCTGTTTCATTGTAGAGAAACTCCTTATGTACTCAATGGGATTTTTGACCTCAGACATTTATGCATTAATTGATATCTCCAGAGACACCGTGTCTGACGTCAGCTTCAGGCTGCCTTCTACTTTGCAAAAATTCTGGACCAAATACAATAATTTAAAATGTTCTGAAATGTGACTCCCTTTCCAAGCTATTCCCCTTAATAAACCCATCACCCGTACTGTTACAGTTATGTTTCAAAATGAGGGGGGTGATGCTCATAACATTACCTATTGACTCAGACAGAGATGTGATGTCCTGGGGGAAACCAGAACCTATTCTGGACAGATACCGCATTTGAACTGGTGATAGGAAGTATAAAGTATAACTTAAAGCAACAGACTCAGGAATTTTGCATTTACCTACCAGATTTTTCATAGCTCGAGACAGGGGAGTCTGCTTTTAACCTGGACAGCTGAAGGCATGCTTTAAGTGTGGATCCTTGTCTCATCTTAATAATGTCTACGATCAGAGATTTTGTAACTTATGTCTGGATAATGGCCATATTGGTGTTCAGTGTCCCAATAAGGTTAAATGTAATCTTTGCCAAATTGAAGGGCATTCCTTTCGCACCTGTCCCTTGGAAACTCACAATAGAAATGACAGGCCCTGACAGGAGGATAACCTGGATGATGCCCAGAAAGACGGAACCTGTACAGCTTCGGATACTGTACTTCCAGATCCTCCTGCTGCTTCGAATGATATGGCAGTACCACATGGAGACACTTTATGTGTTACCACTGTTCCCACTGGTTCTTCTGGAGATATCTCTCTTTTAGAAGATGATCATGGTGCTCACATTTCAGACCAACATGTCCCCCATCCCTAGCACAGTTCCCCTTCTGATACTGTATCAGCCCCCCTTCCTGGAACTAAGGTGCCTCCCCTAACCCCTTCATGAAGGTAACACACAGATGTTCCTTGCATAATAAAACCCCACGGACTTCCCCTATGCATATACCTTCTGGTTCAGTATCAACAAAAAATATTCTACCCTCCTGCAAAATCTAAAAACTGGGGGGACACAGATGATGAACTTGACTGTGAAGCATCCTACATGGTGTCATCCAGGAAGCCGACCTCCTCTAATACTAAGGATGATGTTCAACATACCACTTAAACCTGTAAAATGAAAGAAGGTCTCAGTATGAGTGCCAAAGTGAAATCCAAGAAGAAACATTCTCAGCCACCTTAGGACTTTTTCTTTCTGTTATTGATGTTTGCTTTACCGATCCTTCTCTTTAAGAATGCAGGTTGCTACATTACATGCATAGCATTAGGAATTTTGTATGTAGAAAGGTTATGTTTAATATAATACAAAACTATCCTGCTGATATATTAATTCTGCAGGATACCAGACTTAGAATGTTGTCAGACACAGCTGCAGCATGACGACTCTAGACAACCAGTGTATCTTATTTCTCTATAGGAGCCGATGCATGCACTGGGGTTGTGATTTTATTTAACAGGGCACAACCCTTATTAAGGTGTTGAGAGTTCTTGATCTCCTGCCCAGGAGAGCATTATTGATAGACTGTATATTAGAAAATGTAACTTATCATATAATTGTTGTTTATGCTCCACAAATGAAATTTAATAGGGTTTCCCTTTTCAATTGATTAACCTTTATTTATACACTTCCCAAATAGTTATTTTTGGTGGGGAATTTACTTGTCTGCTACAGCTTCAAGATAGAGGAGACTGGAGCAAAAACACTTAAATTATTTTGTCACTCCATCTGTTTGCAAATAATTTGTAAAGATGCTCAGTTAGTTGATGCTTATCGCACACAACATCCTACTGGCAGGTACACACATTATAGAGCAAATCTGGCTACCAGGATTGATTTTTTTTTGTATCTCACACTAGCTTTCTTATGAACAACATAACAGTGTCTATAAAAACTACTGATCACCTATTGTTGAGTTGTAATGTTGCAGTAGCACCAGAACACAAACTGGGGAAGCCTGGCTGGAAATTGAATAATACAATTTTTTCTGCACCAACCTTTCAAACTGTCCTTCAGGAATTATTATGGGCTCATACTGCAGTTCTTTGCTTGTATAAAGATGCATCCCTTTGGTGGCAAGATACAAAACGGGACATTGGTAGCCTAGCGAAATGGCACTCTAGTTCTGCATACCTGCATAATTATACAAACTGTTTAGAATTATGGTATCAGTTATACAAACTGATCTCCCTTCAAGCACAAAAGGGCACTTCCTTCCACACCCAGATATACAGGCTCTTAAAAATCGTATGAAAGATATACAACATGACAGGGTTAAGACTCTTTCTTTTGAACAATGATACAGAACACAGGGACAGCATTTATCAGGGGATGTTTTTCATAGTAGTTTATCCAGAATTCAAAAGAGGAGTACGCATTCCTTAGTTGATCAGGCTGGTAACCTTCAGCCTTCCAAATTAGGTATGTTAAAGGTAGTTCAGGACTTTTTGAAGGCCACTGTGGGATCACAGTTTCCCATAGATCATAAAACTTTGCAATTTTTATGTTGGCACGCTTGCAGAGCCAACATCTTACGGCAGTGGGGATTTGGAAGCGCGGTCGCTGTTGGGCGAGCATGAGGCACTGCATCAGTAGGTGCGTCCCGCATTCCCCAATCAGCCTGCATGCCAGCGCCACACCATGCATGCATAATGTGTCGAGCACATCTAAGAAAAGGTCTGCTGCAATCCGAGCAAAGCTCATCAGATGCAGCGGGCCTTCCCTTAACGTGCTCACCACATTATGAACATGGTGGCACAGTGGCCGCCAAACTACCAACTTCGGGGGTGCCCAATCAGATCCCTCTGTTGGTTACCCCTGCCCCTCTGTATGTGCCAACGGGGGAGCCCACTTCCCATCAGCATAAATAACCCCCCCATTGTTAAATGCCAAGGGGGTGCCCAATCCTCCTCAGCTCGGCCCCCCTGCTTGCTTTGTGTGCCGACGGGGGTGCCCAGTCCCCGTTGGCATAACGTACCCCACGTGTTGTGTGCCGACAAGGGTGCCCAATCCCCATCGGCTACAGACCCCCAACAGTTAGGTGGTGCGCTGGGGAGCCCACTTCAGCATGCCAAATCCCTAAAAAAAAAAAAAACTGTCCCACGATGTCTAATTTTTTTACCTGTAAAACTAAAGCGGTCCTTGTAGTCTCCGTGCCCCCACCGCACCCACCCTCTGCGCACCCTGCCTCCCAGCCCCCTCACCCCATAATTACCTCCAGAGTCTGGCACGATGATCTTGGTGGACCGGAACACGTCTACACTCTTCAAAGCCGACCGCGAACTGAAGAAATGCCGGTAAGCTGTATAATGGAATAAATAGGTGTTTTCAACTTTGCTGCATATCTCGGGCATTTTGGGAATTTTGGCTCAATTTTCAACATGGGGTTTTGGGACCCTCCTCGCAGATTCTTGCACTGTCATGGCGTTATTCGGGTCCTGAAAGGTAATTTGCAGTCACTATGCGGAATCACCTTTCGAGTCGTGCTTGAGCGACAGTGCTACTTTATGAGCGGCTCTCAAAAGCCATATGTTACAAATTCAGTGGAAAATCAAAAATGACTGTTTCTGACGTCGTTGCACAGTTGCTCGCCATTCATAAGTTAACGAATTACGCAATATTTTCAAGCCAGATTCTCAACATTGGCATTTTACCTCACCTTCTTGTGAGCAGTACAGCTGTCATTTTTCATCCTGGCTGAAATGTGTTTCGCACTTCTGGCGCAGAATAGCCGGGTCGCTGTGCGAAATCAGTGTTCGGGACACATTACAAAAATGACAGTGACACTGTTCATGAGCAGAGGTCCTAAAATTCCTGTGTTGAAAATTTGGTGACAGTACTCTGTAAAATGACTGTGTTACGAGTGTGCGTTGCGCAGTTTGCACGCGTGCTCGTAAGTTCGCAAACTTATAATATTTTCACTCCAGATTTTCAACAGTGCCATTGTTCTGCACCTTCTAATGAACAGTACAGCTGTCATTTTTCACAACCTGACCAAAATCTGTTTTCGCAGTTCCGGCGCAGAATAGAGCAGTCGCTGTGGAAAGCCCATGTTCGAGACACATTATGAAAATGGCAGTGACACTGTTCATTAGCAGATGTCCTAAAATGCCTATGTTGAAAATTTGGGGACAAAAGTCAATAAAATTAGTGTTTTACGAGCGTATGTTGTGCAGTTTGCACGCACGCTTGTGGCTTTGTAATAGTTTCACTCCAGCTGTTCATCACTGGCATTTTTCCATGCCTCCTTATGAACAGTACAGCTGGCTCAAGTGTGTTTTTGCATGTCTGGCGCAGAATTGCACGGTCGCTGTGCGAAATCAGTTTTCAGGACAGTTTGAGGAAATGACGGTGACAGTATTCATGAGCAGTGGTCCTAAAATGCCTATGTTGAAAATTTGGTGGCGAAAGTCCATACAATGACTGTGTTGTAAGCGTGCATTGCACAGTTTCCACTCACCCTTGTAACTCCGTCAATCTGCAATATTTTCATGTCACATTTTCACCACTGGCATTTGTGCACACCTTCTTATCAACAGTCCAGCTGCCATTTTTCACAGCCTGCCCAAAACGCGTTTCCACAGTTGTGACGCTCAATGGCGTGCTCGCTGTGCAAAATCACCTTTTGCAACACGTTAACAAAATCAAAGCACTATGCATCTCTAGCTCCGCCACTGCCAATGCCAGCGCGACAACATTCGGCATTGACAAATGCTTGTTAGACTCCTCATGCCTGCCACAAGTATCAACCACTGATAATGCATTTCTAACACAACCCATTAGCACTGAGAAAGTCAATTAGGTGATTTCTACCCTGTGAAAGCAGACATCTCATGGAACTGATGGTCTGACTTATACATTTTATCAGTCCTTTTCCTCACTCTTGGTCTCAATCTTAACTTTTGTTTTCAATTATTTTCCGATACAACTTTCTGTTTCCAGCTCAATAACTGAAATGATACATATATATTTATTCAAAAAAGGTAACCAGGCAGAGTTAAAAAACTGGAGATCGATTTGTTTCATTAGTACTGATGCTAAAATTCTTGCAAAAGTCTTTTGGAAATGTTTAGCTGCAGTTTTTTTCAACTCTTATACACGCTTTACAGACATGCTCTATTCCAGGCCAGAAAATTCAGGACAACTTATTACTTATATGGGAAATAACTGAGTATTGTAATAGGGAAGGTAAATGCTACTTCATGTTCATCTTTGATCAGGAAAAGGCCTTCGATAAAATACCCCATGATTATATTTTTCTTGTGTTACACATATACGGATTTTCACAGAAATGTATTCGTTGGATCAGATTTCTCTATTCTCATTTTACTATTATCTCTAACATCAATGGGTGGCTAGGAGATCGTATACCATTGCTTCTAGGTGTTAAGCAGGGGTGTCCTCGCAGCCCTATTCCATACATTTTAGCATTAGATCCTCTGTTATGAGCCATTAGTAATACACCAACTATTCACGAAATTCAGAATCCATTGTCTTTGAATGAAGTTAAAGTGTCAGTCTATGCAGATGACATCTATTTATTTATTAAAGACATACAATCTGGTGAAGCAGTCGTAACACTGGTTCAGGACATCGCTAAGATTACAGAATCGCAAATTAATATCCACAAAAGCCAAGTACTGCCTATTGGAATTCATGAGGATATTCCTCCTGACATTAGTAATATAAGGGTGTTGTTAGATCCTATCAAAATTTTAGGTATGTACTATGGTCAGACTACTTTACTGGCATTTAAATGGGAGAAGGCTTTGGATACAGGGGCTTTGCAGGTTACACAGTGGAAACATTGGTAATTATCTAAAAAGAAACAGATTAGTGTCATTAAAACATTTTTAATACCCACATTCCTTTCTGTCAGTGCACTCTTTCCGCTGCCACAGTCATTTGAAACCTGGATACTCAGTATTTTCTTTCAGATGGTATGAGGCAGTAGACTTAATCCTATTAAAAGAGATATTCTGTATCTGCCACTACATCAAGGAGGGTTGGCTATGGTTCATCCTGTCATATTTTTTTTTCAGTATATTCTTTCAAACAAATATTGTCCCTTGGCTTTCTGCACAGCCCTCCTTCTGGAAGGAATGGGCCACTGTATGGCTGGAACCACTTCAATCAGAATGACAAAGACTGAACCCCATTTTTAGATGCACTGCGGTTTTTCTACCCTATTTGTAACTTTTTCTGAAGTTTATTTAAAAAATGAAAACTTTCATGGGACACTATTCCTACCCAACACTGGAAAGCCTTTCATAAATCTTTAGTTATAACTGACGTGGAAATTATGCCAGGAGTCTCCCCGCAGCTTAAACAGCTTGCTTTGAACTACCTAATAAAAGCATTCCAGCACAATACTGGTGTGTAGCTTGGCTCTGTTGCCATGACAAACTGAATATGAAAGATAACAATAAATATGAGTATTGCAGAATGGTTTTGCTCAATAAGTATTTGTGTGGCTCAGTTTGAGACAGTACAACACTAAATATTTTTTTTTTTCATAGAGGTTTTTATCCCTCCATGGCAGGCTGGATGGCTGTATCAGCCTGTCCCACAGTCCCTGGCCGTCCTGAGTCTCTGACTTCCCCTAAGAGACCAGGTGGCCTGCCGGTGCTAGCAGGTCAGTCTTCATGAAGCCCAACCTCCATTTTTTCCTCCTAATTTTCTCCCTGAGCATGGCGGACATGCAATGAGCCTGCATGCGGCTCCACCTCCAAGAAGGCACTCCACCACTCCAAACACCTGCTCTTCCAACAATTTGGGGCCTTGCACGCACTTCCACCTGGCTTCCACCAGATAGCAGTCGAATGGCAAGACACTAAGCCCCCCTCCCCAAGGGAAGAGAGCAGTCCTATGCATGCTCAGTCTTTCCTCTCTCAGCTGTGCTCCTGAATGACCCGAATCGATTCCCGAACCCAGGTCACCAGCGTGACATCAGGGAGGCATCCACCATGCCACTGGGTCAGCCCAACATATTTTGATTGTCCCTTTATCCAACAGTTTTTAGCCATATTGGGTAGTTCTTGTCTGATCCTTTCTGGACTACTATTTCTTATGACACCCTCATATACGGAGATTTTCCCACTCTGTCTTCTAAATATGACCTTCTGGGATACTGTTGATTATTTCTTGTAACAAAGTTTTGATTTGGCAGGTTCGGTGCAAATATGTCTTACAACAACTCTATTTGGACAAAAAGGTGCCTTTACATATGATTGAAACTGCTATCAGGAAACAATGTGTCATAGAATATACTAGATTGTATAAAGCCCTATGGAGTAAAAGATGGAAATATTGTCCTTGGGCAACTTTTTGAACCAACAGCAATTATGTCCTTTTTTGTGAACTAACTTTATTTTAGTAAAAAAGGCAATACAATACAACTCAATAAGATAAACAAGAAAGGAAAAGGGAAGAATGGTAATATAGAGCATATTTCAGGCAAAACACATATTGGGACCTGCACTACTAACGTCGATGAAAAACCATATATTACAGACTAAAAAACGTAAAGATGCTAAAGTAAAATACAGGAAGATCTAACAAAGTCAGATGGTCTATATCTCAAAATTCAAATACAAACCACACAAGGTTCTTATAACATCTTTATATGCTAGTACCAAAACATTAAAAACCGAAAACGTATTTAAAGAAATAAAATAAAATACTGTATTTAAAATAGCTTTCCATCTACATATACGAAACACTATGAAAGCAAAAGTAGGGTCTGTAGCTTCTCCCATCTCTATTGGTGACCTTTTAAAGCATGTCTAAGGCTTGCAACCGATTTTTCCATCCTAAGAACTGAAAGCATTTCCTCATGCCATTCCATATAGGAGCGAGGTCCTTGATCTTTCCAATGACATAAAACAATTAGTTTAGCCACAGCCGTAATGAGAGTCATATGGTATCACTGAGGAACTAGCAGGGTATCTACGCCTATACCTAGGAGACAGAGTTCTAGATAAGAGACATCCTCTGAAACTAGTAAAGAGTCTGAATGTGATTTGATCTGTTGCTAAAATGGCCGAAAAACCAGGCAGTCCCATAGAATATGACGAAGAGAGCCCTCCTGGATATTACTTGTCGTAGATTGTGATTACTTGTTTCTGGTTGTGTGATTCCTGCATTATTATTGTTTGATTTGTACAAATAAACAATTCCCCTACTTTTTTTGAGAAGTGCCATGGGATCTTTAACATCCACCTGAACAACCACCAGATTAGGCAGACAAGACATAGATACATACATAGATACATAGATGTTGTCGGCAGAAAAGGGCCTTTGGCCAACCTAGTCTGCCCATGAACACTAGTAACTGTGCTTCTTGAAGCTTCCCTGGAACTAGTTTGTCCCCTTCCCCTGACTACCAGGATCCCCTTATGCCTAACCCATGCATTCTTAAATCATGTAATTGTTTCTGCCGCCACCACCACCTCTTTTGGCAGGCTGTTTCATTTGTCCACCACCCTCTCTGTGAAGAAATATTTTCTCACATTCTCTCTGAACCTCCCTCCTTCCAGTTTCATCCTATGTCCCCTTGTCCTGGGGCATCTTTTTCTTTGAAAAAATTAAATTTTCATGCACCTTGTTCTTCCCCATTAGGTACTTAAATGTCTCACTCATATCCCCCCTCTCCCTTCTCTCTTCCAGGGAGTACATATTTAAGTCCTTCAGCCTATCCTCATAGGGTCTGTGATGTAATCTCTGCACCATCTTGGTTGCCCGCCTCTGAACAGCCACCACTATATCAGTGGGCCCTAAGCACAAATGGTGCGGTGTGGCCACACACACGAATCAGGGGCGAGTAGCCAACCTGCACCAATTGCACCCCCGTGTGGGATGTAGGAGGGGGAGTGGGGAACATCAGCCTGATCCCCTGGTCGCACGAAGAGCAATGTGCTGGGGCGGGGTGAGGGTGGGCCGGCACCACGTGCCATGCACTAAGGTGTGTTGTGCTGGCCATGGGGGTACATAGGGGTTCATGGAGTATGCCAGGGAGACCCAGTTATAAACCCCCTATGCACCCCGCAAGACTGGAAGAGCAGCCCACCACAGCACCAGGGCCACAGATCACGGCTGCCTGACGCCAGTTACCCATCCCCGCACCCAGCGGTGTGTATGGTGCACACACCCCCAATACCACCAACACCCTCATCCCTCACAGGGGCACTGGGTCACGGCTGCAACCCACCAACCCCAGCGGCACCACTTGCTATCCCCCCTCCCCGCTGCTGGAGGATGTGTCCCTCCACCCCATCAGCAGACATGCTCCCCTCCCCTCCAGCACAGGACACTGCATCTGTGCTGATGGCCAGGGCTGGTGGCACTGTACCCCTGCCACAGTTGCCAGCCCTCAGACATCTGTAGGGCACGCTGCCAAATGCACGCCCTGCCACACAAGGGATCCACTGGCAGACCCATGTCAGGCATCTGATTGGATGCTTGGCTGGGTCTGTGACTCCACCTGCACCCGCCCTGCACAGACCTGCGTGCAGGGGGGCCAGCTGTGGACAAGTGGCAGGCATTTGTGAATGCCTGTACTGGTGCACCTGTCCATGGGTGCACAGGTCCGCGGGTGGGGTACACGCATTTCATGCGTACCCTATGCCCCGTCGTGAATCATGCCCTATGTCCTTACATAGGTAAGGGCTCCTGAACTGGACACTGTACTCGAGGTGTTGCCTCAGTAATGTCCTGTATAGTGAAATTATTACCTCCTTTTTCCTGCTGGTAATGCCCCTGCCTATGCATCCCAGCATCCTGTTTGCTTTTCCTGCTGCCTTGTTGCACTGACTTCCTACTTTGAAGTCCTCGAGATGATAACCCCAGGTCCCTTTCCTGCTTGGAGCATTCTATACCCCCTCCCACCTGGTATATTGTTCCTGGGGTGTTGTGCCCCATGTGCATTATCTTAACACTTCTTTGCATTAAATCTCAACTGCTAGCCAGCCCCGTGGCCCTAAGGGCTGAGGCATTGGTCGCTGCACCTTGCACCACGCCGGCGACCTATGTTTGGGAATGAGCGTGGGTCGTCGGGGGTTGCAGGGAGGGGATGGATTGAGCGTCTGATGGACTGCTCTCCATCTCAGGGGAGGGGGGGCAAGATACGGTTGGCGCTCATCTGACCCCAGGTGGAAGCTGGGGGTTGATGTAGTGCTGCTGCAGGCAAGGGGTGCGGACATTTGGCAGACACTCATTGGGGATGCATGTGGGAGCATGTGGGTGCCCACCGCCAGTGTCACTGCATACTGAGTGCTGCAAGGGGAGAAAATCTAGGACAAAAAAGACCCTGGTGACTGGTAGTGGTGGCTTGATGGCTGTCCCCCTGATGCTGATCCTCCAGAGGTAACACCGCATCCTAACTCCATCCCGGCGGGTGAGTAGGGGGCTCCCCATAGCCCTGCCATGGGAGGTGAAGAGGGTGAGGGTCTGAAGGAAGAGAAGCATGGGGGATGGCAGCCAGATGAAGAGCTGACCAGGACCAGGGAAGAGATAAAAGAGATAACAAAAAAAAATCTCAACTGCCAATCCCTTGATCAGTCCTCCAGCTTCTGCAGATCTCTCCTCATTCTATCCAAATCCTCTGGCATGTCCATTCTGTTGCAACGCATTGTGTCATCAGCGAATAGACAGATTTTCCTTTCCAGGTCCTCTTTGATGTCACTGGTAAAGATACTGAAGAGGACTGGACTCAGCACTGATCCCTGTGGTACCCCACTGGCCACTTTTCCCTCTGCAGAGTGACTGCCATTTACTACCTCCCCCACCCACTTTACCACCACATTACCCACACCCATGTTCCCCAGCTTGTTTAACAGCCTTTTATGTGGCACTGTGTCAAATGCCTTGCTGAAGTCCAGGCAGGCCACATACACTGCTTCTGATCCACCTCCTTTGTCACCCAGTTGAAGAACTCGATGAGGTTAGTCTGGCATGACCTCCCTCCAGAACCATGTTGCCTTGAGTCCTGTAGACCATTGGCAATCAGATGTTCCACTAGTCTTTCCTTCAGTAGTGTTCCCATGATGTTACCCACTACTGAGGTCAGGCTGACTGGTCTGTAGTTCCCCACTTCCTCTCTGTTTCCGCTTTTGTATAGAGGGACAATATCCGCTCACCTCCAGTCTTTGGGCACTGCTCCCATTTCCAATGACAGGTTGAACAGGGTTGCCAGAGGTTCTGCCACCACCTCCCTTAACTTCTTCAGCACCCTTGGGTGTACCCCATCTGGCCCCATAGCTTTATCGACTCATTGCTTCCAGTTCCCTTAGGACCCTTTCCTTTGGGAATGGACTTGTATCCATTTCTGTGCCCCTCCTACCCTTTCTCCTCATTTCTGGCCCATGTCCTGCCCCCTCCTCTGTAAAAACTGAGCAGAAGTATCTGTTCAGTATGTCTGCTTTGCTGTTGTCATCCTCTGTTCTACAACCATCCGCACCATTTAGCCTCGCTATTCCCCCGCCTTCCTTTTTCCCTGCTGTACCTGTAAAAGGTTTTCTCCCCCTTCACCACTGATTTTGCAATGCGTTCCTCCATTTGTGCCTTGGCTTCCCTTACTGCCCTCCCTGCCTCCCTTTGTTTCTCCTGGTACCTCTCCCTGTCATGTTTCTCCTATGTCGTTTTGTACTGCTTGAATGCCATTTGTTTTGCTTTAACTTTCTTAGCTACCTCCTTTGAAAACCATAATGATCTCCTCATCCTCTTGCTAACCTGTTTCACAGAGTTGTGTTGTCCTTGCTATCCCAGATTTGATCACTGCCAGCTATTTCTCCACCCCTATTTTCTCCCCTATTCCAACCAATGCCTCTTCTAAGCATTTCCCCATTCTTGTAAAATCTGCCCTCCTAAAGGTAAGGATTTTTGTTCTTGTGTGGCAGTATTCCACCTCACCAGTTATCTCAAACCCCACAGACTGATCACTGTTTCCCAGCTGCTTCCCTACTGTGACCCCTGTCACACTGTCCCCGGTTGTGAGCACCAGGTCCAATATCGCTTTCTCTCATGTGGTTCCACTACCAGTTGCTTAGGGAAAGCTCCCTGCAGGGAGTCCAGGATAAACCTGCTCCTGGTTGTTGCTGCTGTGGGGAGGCTCCACTCCACATCTGGCATACTGAAGTCCCCAACCAGCAGCACCTCACCCCTGTGTACCATCCTTTGGATGGCTAGCATCATCTCCCTATCTATATCTTCCCTTGGGCTGGTGGTCTATATATTACCCCTGTGCAGATGGCTGACCCCATTCTTCTTTCTAGCTTAACCCACAGTATCTCCCCTGCTCCCTGTTCCCCTTTAATCTCTGTGGCCTTTATCTTTCACATAAAGTGCCACTCCTCCTCTCTTCCTGCCTGTCCTGTCCTGCCTGAATAGATTATACCCTGGTACAGCCATTTCCCAGCTGCAGTTATCATTACACCAGGTCTCAGTGATGGCTACAATGTCCAGGTCTGACTCCACCATGGCTGCCTCGAGGTCCTCAATCTTGTTACTCAGACTTCAGGCATTAGCACATATAGATTTCATAGATGTTTCAAGCTTAGAAAGACTTTCGTCCATATGCTTGCCTTTTTTTTTTTTATATATATTTTCTAGTCATATGGTTCTCTAGGATGTGGTTTCCCTCCCTTGCTTTGTTGCCATGTGCCTCTCCCTAACCTGGGCACACTTCCTCTCCAGTTCTCCCTGTTCCCCTCCCTTATGTTGAATTGTACCCTCTTCTGGTCTAACTTCTCCTTGAGCACCCTTGTACAGCATGTGCTCATGGGGGGATACTAAGCCTCCTAATCTTTCTAGACCCCCTCCCATGGCTATTTTAAATGCCTGCCACTGACACATTCAAACATTTCACTTAGGACTAAGGTCCCCTTCCCAGATGGATGTAGGCCATCATCCTTATAAAGGCTCACATCCCTCTAGGTGGGGCCCCAGTCTCCCATGAAGCCAAAACCCTCCTTTTCTCATTGCCTGAGTGGCTATGGGACATAGAGAAGCACAAAAGAGAGGACTGGCTCTTTGATACTACCCATGATAAACACTATGCCAAACATAGGCTAACAGATAATAGTGACCAGAGGCACCTGTACAAAGCGAGATGCATGGCTACATCCATAGTAACCAACATGTATCAGGGACTACCATTAACAAAGCATTGTGACCTGTATCAGGATATGGGAGGAGGAGGAAGAATTTGGTATGCAGAGGAAGCCATGGAATCCTATGGGAGTCCCTGCACATAGCCAGACCAAAAATATTATTTCTGAAGTTACCCAAAAAGGAAGTGCACTCAGCCTGGTGGTGCTGAGGGCTTAGGCGCTGGACGCCTTACCTTGCGCCACGCCGGTGACCCATGTTCGGGAGTGAGCGTGGGTCGCTGGGGGTCAGCAGGGGAGGAGAAGAATTGAGAATCCAATGGACTGCTCTCGTTCTCCGAGGGGGGGGTCATCAGCCTTTGGTGCTCCACTGGCTCCTGGTGGTGGCTGGGGGGCAGTGCACTAAAGTTCAGAAGGGGTGGAATTGGGGCAGACGCTTGGAGGAGCATGTACGGTCGCGTGCACACTCTCTCCACCGGTGTCATTGTATGCCCGACCTCCAAAGGGGAAGGAAAATGGGAAAAGGTGCTGGCCATGACAAACGATACTGTCCCTCGCAGGCACTGCCCTTGGGAAGACATCTCCCTGGTCAGATCCATGCCCAGTGGGTTGAGTTGCTCCCCACCACCCTACCACGAAGGGTAAGTCGTGGGGACTCAAGGAAGGGGTCTGATCCTTGGGGGATGACACCGGGGGAACAGTGGATAGGGGTAGAGAGCCAGCCAGCACCATGGAAGAAATACCATAGCAAAAAGGTAGTCCACTCATGGGCTACACGAAGGCTGCAACAATCTCAAATCCTGTTACTGCAATGATCACAAGTTCCTGTTATTGTAATCATTTCAAGTTGCTGTTAGTGTAATGCCCTATAGTTCCTGTTAAAGGAGCAACCCTCCCTGACTCCATGGTGCCAGGTGATAGGGGATCACCTGGCAGGCATGTTGGCAACCCGGGTTCGCGCCTGAGCCCAGGGCAGCAGGAGCGGAGGCCAGCAGTGAGGGCTGAAGGGCATCCCTTGGATGCTCTCCTCCCGGGGGGCTCTGTGGATGCACTGCCCTTCAGCGGCTCCTCGTGGCCAGATTCGGCCTCTTGCTTTGCGGCCTGGGTGACCACATGCCACATGTGCAGGCAATGAGGATGCTGCGGTGTGCATCCAGCAGGGGCGGGAGAAACAGAACAAGGAAAATGGCCACCCATGCCAGCTGGATGATGGCAGCCTACCTCCCCTGGCCGCAAAGCCAGGAAGCCCCCGAGTTGCACACTGCCACCTGACCAAGATGTGAGGGGGTACCGATGGTTACCTCAATCTCCCCTCCCAGATACCTCCCATGGGCATGGGGGCCCCCTGGTGAAGGGATACATCAGGAAAGTCGGGCAGCGGGGCAATGGATGGCAGAATGGGGGAGAGGCAGAGGGTGAGACTTGGCCACCCCAAGGAGTGAGTGGCCAGGCTGGAAGAGGGATAAATAGAATATGCAAAAAAAAAAAAAGAGTAACCCTCTGGGTGCTTGCAGTTTCCACCCTGGGAAGAAGACCGCAGCTGCCCCCTCATTCCAAGCATGCCTTCACTAGGGCTGGTGTACTGGAGACTGCCATGAGGAGACAGTGGATTGAATACAGCCTGCACATCAGATTCAGAATGAAGGTTGACCATTTTTCTGTTATTATTTGGGGTGCACGGACTGTTGGGTCCTTTCCAAGGCTGCTGTTCATTTGGTTTGAACTGAACACCAGTGCTATGGCACATAAACTGTTGTGCATTAAAGTCAAAAAGAAAGAGAGACCATTTTATTTTGGGATATGATCCATAGATGAACCATTATAACTTATTTTCCTCAGTTTCTCATTTAAATGAAAGGCTAGAAGACACAAAACAGTTTAGAGCAGTGGTGGGCAACCCGCGGCCCACATGCGGCTACCCAGGGGTCAACCTGTGACTTCCCATGGGTCAACCTGTGGCCCTCTCATCCATCTCCTTTTCCTGTTTATTCTTTATTGAAGTGTTCGAGTCCTCTATTACAATCTTAATGTTATAATGTTGTAATATATGGATTTTTAAAATAATACCCCTGAAAGGCATGTAAAAAAAATCCTGTAATAGGTGAGTCAGTCCCATAATACTATACTTCTGGTCCTCGTAATAGTATCATTTGGACCTCACTCCTGCGGCTAATGTTTGAAGCGTTTTTTTTCCCTTATCAAGAGAAAATTATCCCGAGCTTCTCAATGCGGGGAATGGGGGCAAGGGGCACAGGACAGGTGGACAGTGAGGAGTGAGGAGCACAGAATTGCCCCATAACCAATCCACAGGTAAGACCTCGTCAGCATCTTGCATCCATATACTACAAAAAATAACAATTAGGTTCCAGTGCATCACTCGGCTGTAATTCCATATCAAGTTCCGGGGACATGGGAACCTCTCGAGCTTCGCTCTTGAGGTTACCTATGTCCACAGAACCTCTCTATGGAATTAAAGCCTTGTAATTCACTGGAACCTATCTATTATTCTATTTATAATATATATAGCCTGTTTTTTGTTTTTTTTTTAGTCTTTGGTAACCGGGTAAGGCCCACTAGGCAAAAGTGCCTGTTTTCAGGGGCAACCTGATAGCACTGGGTGGTTAAGTGACTTGCTCAGAGTCACACAGTATGCAAGTGGAGGTTGTGAGAATCAAACCCTGGTCTACTTGATGTACCAAGCTTGTTCACAGCCCATTACTCTAATGTCTAGGCTATACTGCCAGCCCCCTTGTTTATTTTTAATTCAAATGTATAATTTTGGCTTATAACTATGGTACAGGTGGTCTTGTGGCCCTTGGCAGTGTTTGAGGTCTGCACCTGTGGCCCTCTGATTATCTCAGGTTGCCCAACCCTTGTTTAGAGAGAACTAATTGGCCTGTTGTTAATAAAATGATGTTTCGCATTTTCTTACAAGTTGTGAGTTTTGTATTTCTTGCTGTTTTCCCTGCTCTGAGCTACAAGTAGATGCTGTAGAGTCACACTGACTTTAAATTGTCTGTTGGAAGCTGAGAGTAACTGCAAAGAACAAACCAACTCCATTTAAACCTGGAAACCTGATTAAGGCATAATACTGCAGAGCATTTGGTAAGAAAAGGGAGCTACACTTTCTGCAAAAGGTTTTATTTTTATTTTTCCTTATTGACATTAAGCAGAGAATTACAGGATTCCATTAAAAGTGTAGTAATTTTATAAGCAGAGGGAGTGAGATACAACTGAATTTGCTTGAGTGCTGGGGTTGAGACCTAGAATTTGGAAGGATATTTTGTAACATTTAAAAGTGTCCTGCTGGCTGAGAAGTTAGTTCATTTTCATCCCTGGATGCAGTAGAGTGGTTTGTGTAGGAGCCGTGGTCTAGTAAATTGTGGTGTGTGTTGTATTACTATAAAAGGACAGTACTTACCAGGGTGGTGGAGCAGTTGTGTATTTGATTGTTTCTAACAGTCACCAGTGACTGTGCACTACCACCACCCTTCCTCCCCACCCCCAGGCGTGGCATTTCCTTTATAGACACAGTTCTGACATCACTTCCTCAACAGTTCTTGGGGCAGAACTGTCATATTCCTAATAACCCTGCAACGGACATAAAGAGTAGGTACACAAAACAAGTAGTAATACATATATAATTACAAATTGTATATAATAAGGGAGCGGAACATGTGGGGAGTGGTGCAATGCACTGGCTGTGGGGCAGCAGTTTTCTGGGAGACATTCTGGAAACTGCATTGCTGTCCTAGTTGTAGACAACTGTCAGCTCTGAGAGAGGAGGTTGCCAACCTCCAGGCTGAACTAGCAAGGACTAAGGAGGCATCCCTCTCCCAAAGAGCACCACTGCCACAACCACTGAGTCAGAGGTTCAGAGTATGAAGAGCAGTTGGACCACAGTGGGTTCTGGGAGGGTGCGGGTGGTGGACCAGAGGCGAAGCCCCCCAGTTGTACCTCTACACAAATCATATGCCATTCTGGCAGAGCAAGGTTCCTCTATGATGGCACCCTCAGTGGAGACCCAGAAGAATGCTGAGGACATCCACAAGGGAGACTCACAAAAGGGTGGCAAGGGACACCACAGGGGAAGGAAACAGCTACTGATAGTGGGACTCAATTGTTAGGGGGGTAAAACTGGGGAAGGGAGAGAAGGAAGTAAGCTGCCTGCCTGATGCCATGGCTTGGAGGGACAAGAAGCGAATCCTCACAATTGCAGAAGCAGCATCACAGGAGAGTAAACTAGATATCATTGTCCACCTTGGGACAAATGACCTAGCTAGGCATGGGACCAGTGCAGTGCAGAATGAATTTGTGGAGTTGGGGAGGGGCCTCAGACGGTAGCAAGCACAGTAACCTTCTCAGAGGTGCTACCAGTCCATGGCAGGAGTGAGGCTTGGTACTACACACCATGCAGTTTAATGAATGGTTGCAAAACTGGTGCAGAGCACAGGGCTTCAGCTTCATTGGGGACTGGGGGTCCACTTGGAGAGATAAAGGTCTATACTGGTATGATGGTCTGCATTTGTCCACAGAGGGGACCAAGCTCCTAGGTGACAGGTTTAAATGCTTCCTTGGCAAGCTTTTAAACTAGAAAAGGGGGGAGGTACTGATAAAAGGCAGGAAAAGTCAAGCCTCCCCCCACAAAACATGGCAGGTAGTAGGGTAAACACTGAGGTACAGAGCTCAACACAGGGCAGGACGGGGTAAATGGTAAAATAGATAAGGGCAAAAAGAGCAGGGATGGGGGGAAAGTATAAAGCCAACATTAAATGGAGGGCAATGACTACCCATGCCTGTAGTCTGGGAAACAAGCTTTCTGAGCTAGTAGCTTTGATGGAAGATGAACAATTGGATATTGTGGCAGTCACAGAAACATGGTACACTGAGAACCATGACTGGGATGTCAACATACCAGGGTACACAATCTACAGAAGGGACAGGGAAGGCAAAAGAGGAGGTGGAGTAGCTCTATACATAAGGGAAGGGATCAAAGCTACAGAACTAAAAAGTAAAGGGGGAGGACAAGAGGCACTTTGGGTCACCTTGGAGATGGGGAATGGCATCACAATCCACACAGGGGTTGTATACAGACCCCCGTCTCAAGGGGAAGAAATGGACAAGAGAATGATAGAGGACATTCTCAAAATGGCTGAAAAAGGGGAGATACTGTTGATGGGGGACGTGAATATGCCAGATGTTAACTGGAGGACATGTACTGCAGCCACATCCAAGAGCAGGGTCATTCTCGATGTCCTGCAGGGGGCAGACCTTAGACAGCTAGTGCTGGAACCCACTCGGGAAGGAGCAATACTAGACCTGGTACTCTCAAATGGAGAGAGGATCACAAATTTAGAAGTTGGTAGACATCTGGGAACAAGCGACCACTGCACAGTGTGCTTCACAGTGAGCACAACCATGGAGATAAGCCATACCAAAACAAGGATACTGGACTTTAGAAGAGCTGACTTTGGCAAAATGGGTGAACACCTGAAGAATGCACTAGCAAATGGCCAAATAGGAGGAGTGGAAGAACAATGGAGAAAAATCAAAACTGCCATCATAGAGGCAACAAGACTTTGTGTAAAACAAATAAAGAAAACAAAGCAGAGGAAAAAACCACTATGGTTCTCAAAAGAGGTGGCAGGGAAGGTTAAGGAGAAAAAGGCTGCATTCAAAAAGTATAAGGAATCACAGAAGGAGCACGACAGAGAACTGTATCAATTAAAGCAGAAAGAAGTAGGAAAAGCAGTCAGAATAGCAAAGGCACAAACCGAAGAAAAAATAGCCTACTCGGTCAAAAAGGGGGATAAAACCTTTTATAGGTACATTAGGGAGCATAGAAAGGTTAAGGGAGAGATAGTGAAGATTAATAAAGGAGAGGGGAGGTCGGCAGAGGGAGACAGTGAAAAGAAAGAGATACTGAATGAATACTTTTGCTCAGTATTCACCAAAGAAGATGAGAAGCAGTTACCTAAACCAGACAATAGAAGCACACTGGGTAGGGGTGTTGACACCAGTCCATTCACAGAAGAAAGAGTACTGAAAGAACTCCTAAAACTCAAGGTGTACAAAGCAATAGGGCCTGACGGGATTCACCCCAGAATCCTAAAAGAACTAAGGGGGGGACCTAGTGACACCACTGACCACACTTTTTAACAAATCATGGCAGGATGGGGTGGTACCTGAGGACTGGAGGAGGGCAGATGTGATTCCCCTTTACAAAAGTGGAAGCAAGGCAGAAGCAGGAAACTACAGACCTGTAAGTTTGACCTCAGTGGTAGGGAAAATGATGGAATCACTTCTGAAAGAAAGAATTGTTGAGCACCTAGAGGCTAGCGGGGCACAGGACCCAAAGCAGCATGGATTTACAGCAGAAAGGTCATGTCAGACTAATCTAATCAATTTCTTTGACTGGGTGACCAAAGTAATAGACCAGGGAGGGGCTGTGGATATGGCCTACCTAGACTTTAGCAAGGCATTTGACACAGTCCCACACAAAAGATTAATAATCAAGTTAGCCAGCCTGGGAGTGGGTCCCAGGGTGGTAGCCTGGTAGCAAACTGGCTGCACAACAGGACACAGAAGGTAATAGTGAATGGAACACATTCCAAGAAAGGGGGTTACTAGTGGAGTACGCCAAGGCTCAGTACTGGGTCCAGTCCTCTTTAACATCTTTATAAGTGACATTGCAGGGGGTCTGGAGGGAAAGGTATGCCTCTTTGCTGATGACACAAAGATCTGTAACAGAGTTGATACACAAGAGGGGGTAGAAAAGATGAGAAGGGACTTGGCAAGGTTGGAGGAATGGTCAGACATATGGCAACTTAGATTCAATGCAAAGAAGTGCAAAGTAATGCACCTGGGAAACAAAAACCCAGGAGAAGAGTACACATTGGCAGGGGAGGTACTAACAACAACAAAAATGGAAAGGGACCTGGGGGTAGTCATATCAGATGACCTAAGGGTGGGTAAGCAATGTGAAAAGTCAGTAAGGAGAGCCAGGGGAATACTGGGATGCATAGCAAGGGGCATCACAAGTAGAAAAAGGGAAGTGGTTATCCCTCTGTACAGACAGTTGGTGAGACCCCATCTGGAGTACTGTGTGCAGTTTTGGAGACCTCATCTACGCAAGGACATAGACAGGATGGAAGCAGTCAGAGGACTGCAACTAAAATGGTGCAGGGTCTACATCAGAAACCATATGAGGAGAGACTGAGAGAGCTTAATATGTATACCCTTGATGAAAGGAGGGACAGGGGGGACATGATTGAAATGTTCAAGTACCTCAAGGGAATCAACAAAGTCCAGGAGGGTAGCATCTTTCAGAAAAAGAGATGTGTAAGAACAAGGGGCACAGTTTAAAGATAGAGGGGACGGCTCAGGGGTAATGTGAGGAAATTCTTTTTCACAGAGAGAGTGGTGGATTCATGGAACAGCCTTCCTGAGGAGGTTGTTGGGTCTAAAACAGTGGGGGAATTCAAACATGCATGGGACAGACACAAAGCAATTATAGTGGGGGGTTGCAGGAAACAGGCTGTTGGTTAACTAGAATCTGCAGCTTATCCAGTAGGTACGGAAATGGGCAGACTGGGTGGGCCAAGTGGTCCTTATCTGCCGTCAAAGTCTATGTTTCTATGTAGCCTAAGAGGAACACTACCTATGAAAATACTGGACTGAGGACATCCAACCACCTTTTCCTGAGTGGAGACAAAATCTTCTAGAGGCTCTTAAATTAGAAAAACTGGATCCCTGTTTTATTCTAAATCAGCATTATTTGAAAAGAAATGTGATGTCTTATTAAAATGTTTTACTGTTCAAGACAGAATTGACCCAGACGGACAGTAATTTCTGAAAACTGGAAATAGTGCAAGCGCACCTTTCTTCTAAATTCTGTTTGAACTTAACTGTTTTATCTCTTCCCCCAGAGACAGCTAATCTCTTCTTTGCTTTCTTTCATTCCTTTCTTTGCTTATTCTAACTTCTCTCAGCCTTTCTCTATCATAGTTTCTTTTTTATGATACAAAGTCACATAAAACTCAACAATTTATAATTTTCTTATTTATAAAGTTTTCTAAGTCGTAGAAGTTAGCAGTACTTTGTTGGTGCATGAAATAAATTCTTCCTGTTCTGTAAACGACAGACATTTATGTCCTTTATAAGTTATTACTTACTTGTATTAAAACTTCTCTGGTCATTTTTCTATTATGTGTTTGAATCTTAATGTTATTGTTATTTTCGTATCTTTTAAAAAATGAAAATGTTACTGAGAAAAAAGATGAACAGAATCTCAGGTAAAGGTACGTGCTTGAAAATTGCATGGTAAGAAAGTACGCATTGTTTATAGTGAGGGTACATATTAGGTCACTCTCAAGTTAGTTAGCAGCCCCTCAGGAGGTGGCTCATAGGAGGTTTGGTTATGTTGCCCTGGTTTTAGTGCTGATATGCTACTCCGGGTCACTTGGGCACTGTGCCCTGAGGGCAAAGCTACCAACAGTCCCTATTTTCCCAGGACAGTCCCTATTTTAAACAGCATGTCCCAGTGTCCCCACAGGTTTTACAAAATGTCACTTTTGTCCTGGTTTTTGCTTACTTGTCCCAGTTTTGTCCCTTTTTTTTTTTGCTGACTGCTAATCCATGAGTGACAGTTATTTCAGCACCACTGTGGCGCTGCTTGGGCTGGACAGCAGTTTGCAACTTCATCCCCTGTGCCTGTGTTGTACCGCAAGCACGTCAGAGGGAGCACAGTAAAGCATGTTCCTTCCTGTTAGATTAGACTGGATACTAGTGCAAACAAGTGCATGTGGCATCTGAGAAGGACTCCAGACAGAGAAGAGACTGGCAGCAGTGAACTAAGGTACCCGAACCTGATCAGCTGTAGGGAAGTGTGCGAAAACAATCTGGTGTGGTGGTGGGAGTCACTGAAGTGAAGTTTGCTCAGCAAATAAGGTGAGTGTAAGCAGGTTGGGGTGGGACTGTCAGGAGGAGCAGTACATGCAACTCAAATGCTTGATCACAGTTTAACGCAGGTTTGCTTATAAAGAACTTTCTGTACATCATGATTTGGAACTTGCTGCAGCAGAATGATGTATTGTTTTAATCTGGATGTTTGCTACTGGGGTTACTGTTGGGCGGCATGGCCAGAGCAAGCAGCAAAATTTAATTGATTTTGTGCTGCGTTGTCTGCAACGGTGCCTGTGGGAGTGACACGGCGGGGGTGGGGGTGGGGGCATGGTCAGGTTGGACCGTCCCAGTTTTAGGCCTCGGAAAGTTGGTAGCTTTACCTGAGGGACCAGGAAAGTGGTCTGCTACAGAGCTCAGGGTAAGCACGCCAAGCTCAGATCATCACCATTACTTTCATATTATGAGTATTCTATGCACTACTACCATTGTGCTCCCCCATGTTTTTCTCTGTGGCCAAATGGCCAAAGAGGGTACCACCCTTGTGCAATGAGGAGCTTAATATGTATACCCTCGAGGAAAGGAGGGAGAAAGGGGACATGACAGAAACGTTGCTCAAGGGAATCAACAAAGTTCAAGAGAGTAGCATTTTTCAGAAAAAGGGATGTGCCAGAACAAGGGGGCACAATTTGAAGATACAGGGGGGAACGGCTCAGGGGCAATGTGGGGAAGTATTTTTTCATGGAGAGGGTGGTGGATACATGGCACAGCCTTCCTGAGAAGGTTGTGGGGTCACAAACAGTGGAGGAATTCACAAATGCATGGAACAGACATAAGGCAATTCTAGTTGGGGTAGAAGGAAGTAGGCTATTGTTAACTAGGATCTACAGCTTATCCAACAGATAGGGAAAAGGGCAGACTGGGTGGGCCAAGCGGTCCTTATCTGCCATCAAAGTCTATGTTTCTATGAAAGCCTATGAGAGGAGGCTGTACCTTGATGTCCTGGGTGCTTACTGAGGGTGTCAAGCTTTAAAGGGGGGTGTTTGTGTGTATATGCAGCCATAGGTCCCTGTGCAGGTCTACAAGACATCAATGGGTTAATCTCTGGTCTTGGCCAACTGCCTGGGACAGAACAGCAAGAGGTAGCTGGAGTCAAGTCTGAAGAATTTGTATGCCAGGCATGCAGTACCTGCTCCTTGGTTTGAACTGTTTTTCCAGTTAGTGTGATCCAGACAAAACTCAGGACCTTTTGCAGCTGCTGCTTTCGAAGAACCCCAACAGGAGAGAATCTCCCAATCTCTATACAGCAGAAGCCAGATAGGGACTGCTGGTTGAAAGATGGACATTATGGATCTAAAGAAATGGGTACTGCATCTTCAGTACAGAGGTGAGCTTTCTGCTTTTCTAAACAAGTAACAGATTTAGGCACCCAGCGATGCCCTTCCTCCCTGCAGCAGGCAGGTGCTACCCACAGGGTTCAGGACTTGGGAGAGGGTGGGAGGCAGCACATGTGGCAGCATCACCCCTGCAGCGGGTGTTTGCCTCTCCTTGCCCATTTAAATTGGGTTGGTAACCTATAAAGATCCCCAGAAGGGGGAATGAAGCCCATTAGTGTATGAGATTTGGCCTGGGACTCTCTGCCCATGGAAGTCAGTACTTGGGAGAGAGTGAGAGGAAGCACTTATGCCACCTCAGACCCCAGGGGTGCCAGCCTCCCCTTACCATGCAAATTGTGGGGCCCTACCCACTGGATTCAGCCTTAATTCTGTATAAGATTACTTATGGAGCATCAGTACATCTAAGGGCCTGGAGACTACTACCCTAAGTCCCCCACTGGGCAGGCAGTGGGTCAACTGTGTGCTAGGTCTAGGGGATGGTTAGATGGTGGAATTCCTCTGGAAGCTTTGCTGAGCCAAATGCTCCTTTCTGTATCTGGAGTCTGACAGAGAAAAGAATGAGTCAAACTGAGAAAGGCTAAAAGAGCAAGGAAAGGCAGACACCCCTGCAGTGGTGATGCTGCCACATGTGCTGCCTCCCACCCTCTCCCAAGCACGACTACACATGAGTCACTGGACCAGGGGTCCTTGGTGGGGGCCATCTACATTGACCTCACCAAAGCCTTTGATACAATTAATCATAATCTACTACTCAGTCAGCTAGCCCACACAGGGATTTCTGTATACCTAGGCTGGTTCAGGAGCTACCTCCCCATGAAAACTCATCTCCTAGTCTCTCTGCATTGCTAACAGGTACTGCCTACTGTTTAAATTCAAGGACTGTTTGACAGGGAAATCAGTGTAGAGGCATTTTTTAAACCCCCTTTTAGAGGGCTTGGAAAACTGGGCAGGCATTGCTCCTCAGTACTCAAAAGGCAGCCCTTTGCAGCTGCTTTTGGTGTTGGCTAACTTGCCTTTATAAAGGTGAACTGTAAATAGTGCCTGGCCCCACTGTTTTGCTTTGTTGTCTCCTTTGATCACCATAGCAACTGGTGACGTCAGCGCGATAGGGCTATAAAACTGTGGGCTCCAGAGAACTGTTTAGCTCATCTCCTAGTCTCTCTGCATTGCTAACAGGTACTGCCTACTGTTTAAATTCAAGGACTGTTTTGACAGGGAAATCAGTGTAGAGGCATTTTTTAAAACCCCTTTTAGAGGGCTTGGAAAACTGGGCAGGCATTGCTCCTCAGTGCTCAAAAGGCAGCCCTTTGCAGCTGCTTTTGGTGTTGGCTAACTCACCTTTATAAAGGCGAGCTATATACATTGCCCGGCCCCACTGTTTTGCTTTTTTTTGTCTCCTTTGATCCTGCATAGCAACTGGAGACGCCAGCGCCGAGAAGCGCTTACATAACTTTCGCCCAGCGAGCTGGAGTCGAGGCGGAGCGGAGGCGATGCGGGCAGAGGCCAGCGGCATCTGTCGGCATCCGTAGGTGGAAGAAGGTGGAAGGTGACTTTGTGTTTTCCAGACAATCAATACTATTCCTATACTCTATTGTAGCTTGTTTTAAGCTTTACTGTATTTTTGTTCAACAGACAGCTTGAGAAGTCAAATACCTTCATAAACTGTAATATACCATCTTGGAGTTAAACTTACTACGTAAAATATGGAAGATATTATCCAAATAAACAAAGAGTGCTTTGGTTGCAGATGTCAATCCTGTAATATGTACTTAATATCTGAGATAAACAACTTCACCTTGCCCTTTACCTGTGTTAAATGTAACGTTAACCATGATTTAACTGCCGGATTGGAATTATTTAACAATAGGTTAAGCTTTTAGAGACCAGCCAACAGGAAATGTCTAGTAGATTTAAAAATCAAATTAGTGGTATTTCCCAGCCCACCAAAGTCCATGTGGTAGGCAAAAAGCCCACACGTCAGGGAAAAAAACTTAGACCATTATCAAAATGCCAGAAGGCAAATGAAATTATCACCACTTGTCAAGAATCTATTGAAATACCTCCTGCACAAAAAGAAAAGAAAAAAGTTAGTGTTAAGAGAACAAGGGAAGAAGATCCATCTGATAATGCAGATGAAGATTGGTACACTTTACAAATTCAAAAAAATCCAAAAAAGGGCAGAAGAGCAGACCAATTTATGGTTTCTACTTTCAATTCCTTTGATCCCTTAACATGTATCTCGGATACAGGCCATGATCCAGAAACAATAAGTGTCCCCATTTCTGAAAATTTTGAAAATATAGAAAACCCAATATTTACTATAACAAATATGAATCTTTCAAATGCAGAGTTTATTTCTTCACCTCTTTTTCCCAGCAATCTACAAAATGTTACTGACACCAGAGAGGCCAAAAAACATGACCAAGTTGATGTAAATCCCTTGATTTCACTAGAAAATTGTGACAACTTGGACCTAAATCAAGATGATGTTTGCAAAAAAAGACAGGTTATAGTGCTAGGAGACTCTATCATCAAACATATTGATAGAATCATTTGCAACACTGCCAACACAAATAGAACTCTTTCAAGCTTCAGGGGTGCTGGCATTACTGACATTCCAGAGATGTCCAGCAACATCTTACAAAACTCAGGTTTTAAACCTTTGATAATAGTTCACATAGCCAACAATGTTCTAAAAGATTCTTCTCAAAAACTAAAAGAAGATTATGTTGCATTAACTAACTAATTATTGGATTTAGGATGTGAGGTAGTCCTATCTGAAACCTTGCCTATTCCAAGAGCAAATCTTTCCCAACAATGTAAAATGAGAGAAATAAATAATTGGTTGAGATGTTGGTGTCTTAAACAAGATATACAATGTATAACTCACTGGGAGGACTTTTATGGTAAATCAAACCTCTATTGTTGGGACGGACTCCATCTCAGCAGGGGGGGTAGTAGGCTATTGGGCGAAAGCATAGTGCATTCTATCAATAGTTGTTTAAACTTCCAGCAAGGGGGGAGTTGTATGTTCTAGATACAACTCTTGAACCTCAGTTTTTCAACTATTCTTCAAACCCTGCATCCATAATCAACCATAAATTCCCCCAAACGAACACTACTGGTGTCATTTCTAAACCAAATATAAATATTATATTAACTAATGCCAGAAGTCTACGCAACAAAAAAGAAGAACTTACTTACATCCTCCAAGCACAAAAAATATAGATTTGTGGAGTTACTGAAACTTGGTATAAGGATGAAGACTGGAACACTGACATAAAGGGTTATAATAAGTTTTACAAAAACCGAAATGAAAATAAAAAGGGAGGAGGTGTTGTATTATACATTGATGAACACCTGAAAGCAAACACAATTAAAACTAAAACAAGTAATAATGAGAGCTTATGGGTCAAAATTTTTCTCCCACATAGTCCACTAGTAATTGGGTTAATATATAGATCTCCTAGTTTAACTAATGATGAAAATCAAAGTTTAATAGAAGAAATATCTGAGGTACACATTGATACTCCCTATATACTGATGGCTGATTTCAATCTTCCAACTGTCAACTGGAACAATTATACATCAGCTTCAAGTACTGAAAAGATGTTTATGGATACTTTTCTTGAATCTAACCTAGAACAAATAGTTAATAAACCTACCCGTAGTAACAATATCCTTGACATTGTACTCACCAATGTTAATGAGAAAATTAATAACATCAAAATACTTCCTCCTCTGGGTGATAGTGATCATTGCATGGTCAATTATGAATACATAGCAGACTTTCCAAGCACAAATGGCATTACTAAAATCAAAAACTTTAATAAAGCAAACTATAAAAAAAAAATGATTTTTTATCTAAATGGAATTGGGAGACGGAACTAAATAACCTAAATGTATTACAAATTTGGGATTTAATTAATAATAAAATCAATATTTGTCTCTCAAATTAGGGTTCCTTATAGAATGAAGTACTGCAACAATAAACGTGTCCCTCTTTGGTGGTCTTCAAAAATTATGAGACAATTACAAAAAAAAGAAAACTATATAGAAAATATAAAAAAGTTAATTCCAACAGTCTCCTGGAAAAATACAAAATTGCAGCCAAAAAATTAAAACACATGATTAAATCATCTAAATCTAAAATTGAATTCAACTTAGTTACTAAAGTTAAAGACAACAAAAAATTTTATAACTATATTGGTTCCATGAAAGAAAGAAATCATACAATTTTAACATCAATGATATACCTATTTTAGATGAAACAACTACTGCTACAATTCTAAATGAGACATTTCTAAAAGTTTTCAAAACTAAGGAAGCTGCAAATATGCCTCTTCTAGTACATAATTCTAGTTTTCCTGTTTTTACAAAAATGGAGGTTGCAAAACAAATTAAATCTTTAAACTCAAACAGCTCTCCTGGTCCTGATGGCATTCCACCCAGATTTTTACAAAAAAATTAGTCATTCAATTTCTGGTCTTCTAGCTGTGTTATTTAATTCATCAATCAGAGAAGGTAAAGTTGTTCAGGCTTGGAGGGAGGCTATAGTTACACCCATATATAAGGGTGGATCCAGACATGACCCTAACAATTATCAGCCCATAAGCCTGACTTCCATCATAGGCTAAATTATGGAAAGATTGCTTAAAGCCCATATTACAGATCATTTAGAAAGAAATAAAACAGTAGATATCTTTCAACACGGTTTTGTGACTGAAAGATCAGTTTTGACCAACCTACTACATTTTTTGAACCAGTAAGCGTTGCCTTGGACTTGGTATTCCGTAGATGTAATATTTTTGGATTTTACAAAGCTTTTATAAAGTATCACATAAAGTCTTACTACAAGAATTGGTCAAAATTAAGTTGCAACCCAATATTATAAACTGGATACAGTCATGGTTGGAAAACAGAACTCAACAGGTATCAGTCAAGGTCACCTGTCTACGTGAGTGTGGTGACTAGTGGTGTTCCCCAGGGCTCCGTCCTGGGTCCGATACTTTAATATTATGGTCTCTACACTGCCTACTACTGATAAGATATGGGTACATAAAAATACTGATGACTGTAAAATGGGTAGTTTGGTAAGCACCTCTCATGATAAATGCTCCGTACAAAATCATTTAAACAACCTATCAAACTGGGCAAAGGCTTATGGTATGTTTTTAATGTTGACAAATGTAAAGTCTTACATTTGGGCAAAATAACATCCTTCAATTATTCCTTAAACAATGTTTATCTAAAAAGTATTTTGGAAGAAAAGGATTTGGGTGTCATAATCTCAGATAATTTAACTTTCGAAAAAAATAATATAACTAAAGTTAAAAAATTTAATAAAATAATTGCCTCTATTTTAAGAAATATCAAAAGTAGAGACTCCAAGGTTATTATGCCACTCTACACCAGTCTGGTACGTCCCCACTTGGAATACTGCTCTCAATTTTGTGCACTAACTTCTATAAGGGTTTTAAAACTCACTGAGTGTGTTCAGCGTAAATTCACTAAAAAAGTATCATCTTTACATAGTAATAGTTACGAAGATAGATTAAAAAAACTTAACCTATTTTCTGTAAAATACAGACAAATAAGGGGTGACTTAATATTGGTATATCAAACCTTAAAAAATGATTATTTAGGAACCACAATTGGACTTACTACTGCCTCCAATGTCAAATCAACTAAGAGTCATGGTTATAAACTCATTGGAGAAAAATGTATATCCACTAGAAGGAGTCTATTTTTCACACAGAGAGTTGTGGGTTTGTGGAATAACCTACCTGTAAGTGTTGTTAATAGTGATAATTTAAATACCTTTAAGCAAAGATTGGATAAACATATGCGAAACAAAAAATTTGATTTCCACCCATAGGACATATGGGTGGCGAGCATAAAATGGGCATCCTTACATATGCCTTCATTGCTCGTACACTTCTATGAACCTATGAGAACCCAGCAAGTCAAAATACATGGTGCTCTATCTAACCGTCAAATTGTTCCCATGGGGTACTCCAAGGTTCTATCCTGGGCCCCCTGCTAGTCAGTCTATTCCTAAACGACCTCCCCAAAGCTTGCCACTACAATGTACTCTTGTAAAATGCAGATGATGCTGTGCTGCACACACATCACACTGCACCTGACCTGCTTGAAAAACAGCTGCAAGCTGACTTCACCATGGTAGAGACCTGGTTCCTTAATTCCAGGCTACTACTGAACTATAAGAAAACTAAGGTGATATTGTTCACCTCCCCCATAACCGACATAAGGCGTATCCTATCAAGATAAACAATCACAGCAATGACCTTCTGGAATCAGTCAGCAACTTCAAATACCTCAGGGCACACTTGACTGCTCGCTTTTTTATGGGCTGCATATTGATCACATTGCCAAGGTAGCTAGTGCCAGACTGGGACAACTCTACCGCCACAAACACTGCCTCACTGACAGTGCTATCAAATTGGTGGTATCCAGTGCAGTTCTGTCTGTCATAGACTACAGTCTTGTAGTCTATGGAGCTGCTTCTGACACTGTGCTTAAGTGGATAAAAGTTGCCCTCAACAAAGCCTGTCAGCCTGCACTTGGGTCCCATCACTTAACCCATACATGTATGCTCTACTCTAACACAGGCTGGCTCAATCTCAGCAACAGGATCCAATTCCAGGTACGCCAGCTCACAAAAAAAGCCACCCTCGGCCTTGCACCCCCAGGTGTGAAGGTTTTCCTCAGCCCCTCTCTCAATCCTAGACTCACCAGAGGCACAAGTAAAGCTGCCTTCCAATTCCCATTTTATTACACAACCCAAGGGCAGTGGTCCTTTTGGTATAGGTCCCCCTCTGCCTAAATTCTCTTAGTGCTGTCCTCATTTACGTACCAAAGCTTGGCCCATTCAAGTCCCAACTATGCGCTCATCTCATCTCATGCAGCGAGTGAGACTGTGATCCCTCTTCTTGAGGCTGCTCAGGAATATGCCCAGTCTGACTTATTTGCTGCACTTCACCCCCCCCAATAAGCTTGTCTCTCTGCCCTGCAACATTCACTTCCACTCTTTTCAGCAATGACTTCCTGGTACATCTTCCTTCCTCTGCCATCCCCCCCATAACAGCCCCCTTCCCTCAGTCTCCCACCTTTCCCCTCTCCCTTACCACCCAGTTTTCAGGTCAGGGCTATCTCTGGGACCAACACAAACTCAGTGTCTAATTCTTGTATCTCAGAATTTATTCTGTCATTGTTAATTACTTATACTCGCATTGTTAATTATTTGTTTAACTTCTTGGCCTGCTCTTTTAATCCGTGTAATACTGTTATCTCCAGCTTCTCTAGTTTATGATATTTATTTCATGATTCTATTGCTTAATTACTAGTATTAATATTTATCCACTACCTCTCTGTCAAATGGAATGTATCTTGTGATTCTACTGCCTAATTTTCCTGTAATTACTTCAACGTGGAACCTTTGTAAAGGAGCAGTATTGGTCAAAGGTTAATATCTGAGATTCAACCAATCAATCAATAAATAAATAAATAAATAAAGGAGGGTCACAGAGTTCTCATATAGACTAGGTAAGGTCTGTTTGGGACATAGCCAGTTTAAAGTCTGCAATGTGCCACAAATAGCCAAATAGAGAGTAACTGTAATTTAACCCCACTAGGTTGATTGCAGCCCCTGCCTCAATTCCAGACTGTTTCATAAATGGGAATTAGTGTGCACATGAACTATGAAGTGTACCTCCCCAATGGAAACGGTGAATTATTAAGTGATTCAGACTGGGGAATACCGTACTACCTAAAGAAGGTATACTTACTGGAATGTATGTGCTTATGGGCGGACAAATAAAAGGGATCCTGGTCTGACTTTATTACTAATCTGACAGAATGGCCACCTGGACTATGAACAAGCGTATGGCTCAGTTTTGTAGGCCTTTGACCCTAAACGAAAAATCTGTATCTCACACCGTTTCCGAGATACGGGCGTGAAAAGTTGCTGCGAGCGCCGCAATGTTAGCCTATGGGAAATTTCTCAACTTCAGAGCGCTTTAACTATGGGCCCGTTAAATGCTTTGGAACTAAACCACAAAAAGGCACATCTGTGGGACCAGGGCTTGCCACCCTACAAATTTCAGTCCAAAAGCCCCAACCATTTTGTTGTTGTGGGGTGGCAAAGAATTGCTGTTTCTGGGTGATGTTCTGTCGCAAATTGTGACAGTTTCGCAAAATTTTGCAACAGAATGCACACGACACTTTTGTGATTTGCGAAAGTGTCACATCCGTTCTGTCACAATTTGTGACACTACAGGGGGTCCTACTGCCAAAGCAGCATTTCTGGGGGGGGGTCCCCCCAAAAAGATAGTGCTGTGATCCTCAGGGCCCGACTAGGTAAATATAACTGTTACTGTTTACCTAGGGGGTCCCAAATTTAAACGCCAGGCATTTTTCTCTCTCGCTAACTGAAAACAAGATGGCCACCCCACGACAGTAAAAGGGCCATTTGCTACATTAAAATGTAGTGGCGGCAGCTTTCGAGAGAAACATATATTTTTTTCCCCATGGACTATAATGGGAATCTTGTTTTTTGAATAACTTTTGAATGGTTTATTATTTTTTCATCAAATCTTCGAAAGGCACATCAGTGACCAAGACTGCATCTTCCCTGAAGATTTCAGACCAAACAGACAAAGCCATGAGCAAAGAAATAGGCAAAATCTCAATTTTTGCACATTTTGTGGTGCTCTGCTGCTCTGCAACTGCTCATCCGACTGTAACGTAACTTGCCAGATCCAGAGATCTAAGGTACCAGACTGCATATGCAAAATTTCAAGCAAATCCACTGTATGGGGCAAAGTTATTAAAGTGTAAAATTTGGGGGTTAACATAGAAGTGGACGAGCAACCTTAACTATACTGGCACTACCATGCCAGTATAACATGCATTCTGTGAGATACTACATATATATATATATATATATATATATATATATGTGTGTGTATATAAAACATGCAATCTGTGAGATGTTACAATCACACCATTTGGAATTCTAACACAAGACAATTCCTCCCTAACTCCACCTTTGACATCACCTGGATGACATCATCAGTTCTACAGTATAAGAACAGCCTCCTTAGCACCAGCTTCACCTTTATCCTTCCAGGTAAGTACAGAAAGCATGGTTCACTCAGGGGCTGCTAAGCCCAGCGCATTGTTTAACCTTTTCTCTTTATTTTTCAGGTAAGAAAAAAAATGCAGGCTGTATATTCGCTTATATATTTACTGCGCCTGCTTTCCAATGTCTTGTTTAAAATTAAACATTTTACCCTGTTATGTCTCAACCCAGGCAAGACAGAACTCATGGTTATCGAACCTGGGTGCTGGGGCTTACCTGCTGGTGGAGATGCTGCCCTCCCCATGTTGGGTGGTCAACAACTCTCAGTAGTGAGTGTGGTCAGAAATCTGGGGGTCATACTAGACAGACTAACCCTCAAACAGCAGGTGTCATCTGTTGTCTGATCTGGCTTTTTCCATCTCTGGAACATCACTAGGATCTGGCCGTTCTTAGCTTGGGATGACCTAGCGATGATTATCCATGCCTTTGTCACCACGTGGTTGGGTTACTATAATGCTCTATATCTAAGGTTATCTGAAGGTTTGATGCATTAACTGCAGCTGGTGCAGAATGCTGTGGCATGGATGTTGGTAGGCTCCTCATCTAGGGATCACATCACTCCGGTTCTATGCGCTTTGCACTGGTTGCCTTTGCGTTCATGCATCACCTTCAAGATTGGTTTGTTAACATACAAGGCCCTATGTGGTTTAGGTCCAGACTACTTAAAAGAGCTCCTGATTCATTATCGACCACTCAGCCATCTCTGCTCAACTGAAGCTGGACTGCTAGTAGTCCCTACCTCCAGGCTCTGGACATCTGGCAACAGAGCCTTTGGGCTGGTGGTGCCTGTTATTTGGAATACTATTCCATTACATTCATGAAGCCAACTCAGCGTAGGCCTTCAAAGCATCTTTTTTTTCCCAACTATTTTTCCCTCTTGATCATGGTCCACGGGGCCTCTCTCGGGCATCCTGCCTGTTCTTGTCCCATCTGAAGTACTCCTTCCTGAGCCTCCTCTCTCTCCTCCCTCTTATCCCACAGTTGGTACCCTCAGCTTAACCCCTCTGGGTTGGGGCCACCCCTCCTCTTGGGTGTACTTTACAGACAGACTCTGACATGTGGGTAAGAGCATGGGTGGAAGAATCTGGAAAGCCAGGTAGGGTGGACCTGGTTGTGGACATGGGGGCAGGTGCCGTCGCCTACTTCATGGACCGGGTTTTCCCTGTTCTTGTGCTCACACCCTGATGAGGCACATGGCAACCCTGCCTTGTGTCAGCCATGCTGATTTCATGCTGCCCTATGCACTGCAGTGCCCCCAGTCTCCACCGGGAGCCACTGGCACACCAGGCAATGCCTAACCCCCCCCGGGGAGGAGGGCACCCCACCGGGCACTCAATCCTCAACCTGTCCCTGCCAACCGCTGGCACCCAAGCTCGCTTCCAAACCCGGGTCGACGGCATAGCACAAGGTGTGGCATCCAGCGCCTCAACCCTCAGCACCACTGGGCCGGCTTTCAAAGTCTCTTTTAAAACATTCTTATTTTGAACAGGTTTTTAATGAAACTTGAGTTAATTTAGTTTCAATTTCTGGGTATATTTTATAGTTTTATTTTGGTTGTGTATTTAAGCACTCAGAGCCCTCGGATTGAGCCCTATGCTTATAAACTTTGCCTTGCCTTGTCTATTCTTGCTTTGTTTCTTATGGCCATTACAGAATTGTCTAAGTGTTTCAGTTAAACAGAGGCAGCATGTATGGGGGGAGGGGGTTAAACAACTGTACAGAAGCTAGCTTTTTATCAAGTAAGCCAGGCACACTGGCTTTTGTTTTCAACTGGTTCAGTTACTACTGTTGTAGCCACACTAGAAGTAAGTAAAACAAACCAAAACAACATACCAACAGTGATGCAAACCTCCTTCCTTTCAGTCCCCTGAAAGCTTTTAGTTTTCTCTAACCTCTTGCCTGAACCAGGCAGCCATGCTTTCAAATGCATTTTTGGGGAGTTTTTTTTCTTTGTGTGTGTGTTGGGGGGGGGTTAAAGTAAGTACTCAAAGGAAGACAGAAAAAGGAATTGGAGAGAACATGAGCCTGGGGTGGATATCATGTCCAAGCCCATAGATGAAATGGAAATGCTACTGTAGTAGACTTACATGAGAAAAGATTAGATAAACGTGAAAGGGAAGGGAGAACTTTACCCTGCCACAGATATTCAGATATTGGAGTTTTGTTTTGTGTTTTGTTAAGTTTTTATTTATTTTTTTATTGAAAAGTTTCACCGGGTAAGGTACACTGAACAACAAGTTGATCGTCTCCCGGTACGACCTGGAGGAAAGGGTGATGGGAGTTACATAGTAACAATGAGTACGCACAAATTAAACAAAAGCATCATTCCCCTTTCTTTCAGCCTTGCACTGGCTGGAAGAACATCCAAGCTGCTGGTTGGTCACCTCAGACCTGGAAGGTCAAATGGTAAATGTGGGTAATCTCCTTGAAAACACACTTGTGTCATCTAAGATCCCGAGATCTGGGAGGGGCCTACGCTAACACCAAAATCCCAGCTATCAGAAATACTGTACATAATTGCTGTAGAGATTTAAACTGTTATGCTCGCCGTTTATCTCAGATATATAGAACTGCAAGTGGTAAGATATCCTCATTTTCTTGATTTATTTAGTTGTTTTTGGTTACTGGTTAGGTGTGCTAGATATAGAAAATGCCTATTTTCAGGCACGACCCGGGAGAGTACGAAGAAAATACAATTACAGTCCATACAGAGTGATAGAGTGCAATAAATGCAAAACAGTCATCATCGTAAAACACATCAATGACCACAAAAGTCAGGCAGAAGTGTAGAACAACAGTAGGGAACAATAACAATGATAGCAATACATAATTCTGGCAAAAGGAAACTGATAGGATATACTTGCTAAAACCAAGAGCAAGGCAGTAGGAAAGATAAATCACCCAGTAGAAGGAGTAAGGAAAAGTTAGGTAAAGTCTAAGAGTACAAGATTGTAAGAGCTGAAGTAGGCATCAGGTAGTAAGTGCAGGAGCAGGCAAAGGTCAAGGGTAGGTCCAGCAAGGCGTGAGGAGGGTACCAGTGAGTTCACAGGGGATGGAGGCAGAAGCAGAGGTCTGATTGTAGCAGACGACTTCTAAGGCCACATTTAAAACTGGCATGAGTAGGGGCAAGGTGGATATTTGTATGCAAGGAGTTCCACTGAACAGGTGCAAGGTGAGAGAAAGCTTGTGCATCCATGACTGTTTTACATCTGGGTACATGGAGAAGCCTCTGATCACTGGACGCTGGAGTGGAGGGCATAGTGACAGTTCTGAGGACTCAGTAATAGTGCTAGAGTATGGGGAACACCAGATTGTAAGATATTATCAGCCAGGACACCAAGTGAGTAGAGGCGGTGGGCCATGGATGAGGGCCAATGAAGGCTACTGTAGAGATGGCAGTGATGGGTTCGCCGATGGGAGGCCAGTGCAAGATGGCATACATTATTATAAGTGGTGTTCCATTTAAGCAGGCTTGTCTTAGAGGCACTGGCATATGTGACTGAGCCATAAGTAAGGGCTGGCAGAAGTATACCCTGGGTTATGGCAACCCAGGCAAAGGGTGTGAGAGCATATCTAGTTCTGTAGGCCAGTCCAGTCTTAGAATTAATGGCTTCACATGTGATGGAGATGTGGAATTCAAAGTCAAGGGAGGGATCAAGGGTGATACCAAGATATCTGAAGGATTGGACATTTTCTAAAGCTATGCCAGAAGTGCAGGAGACAGCTAACAGGTGTTGACATTTCTTCAGTCTAGCAGCAGATCCAAAGAGCATAGCCTGAATTTTACTACTGTTAAATACTGCATATTTGTTGAAACTTGAGGGTGAGGGGGTGTCAGGGATAATCAATATTGTGCCTTATTTAATTTGGCCAAGACAAACTAATCTAGCAAAAGGTGGGTAACATTAAGAACTGTGGTTGGGCAGTGGGAATCAGCCTAACCTACCAACCTAAAAAGAGTGACTCAGTGTCCAGAAACAAAGGCTGTCAGTATAACCTAGAGGTTAGAGTAATGATCTGTGAATGAGCTTGGCACATCAAGCAGACCTAGGTTTGATTCCCACAACCTCCACTTCATTACTGTGTGACTCTAAGCAAGTCACTTAACCTCACCTGGGTCACCCTTGAAAACAGGCACTTGTGCCTAGTGGGCCTCACCCAGTTACCAAAAAAAACACCAAATCAGCCAGTAGGGCTACAGTATCTTAGAGCAATAACAGCAGCAGAGAAGCATTTGGCAATGTGTACCCCCCCCCATTTTTGGTGATTCATTACTTCCCTAATCCACCTTTAGTCTAAGAAGACCCTGCCCCTGCATCACCTCTAGCAGTGGAACTCTCCTCAAGAGGGTTCTTTTGCTGCATCAGTGGTGCCTCAAACGGTGATAGTCCCCTCGTGGGACAGAGAGGACAGAGTGAGAAGACTGACCAAGGTTTAAGTTGCACAAGAACTCAACCTACTTAGCATTACTATACATACATAGAAGTGAGAATCCAGAATTCAGAAGTGTAATTGTTAGGTAAAATATTGAGTGACATTTTTGGTGATTGTTGCTGCTAAACTCTACACCTTGAAGCATGTATGCACAATCAAAAAACAGTTTGCAGGCTTTCACAGTGAATCCTAGATTTTTATCAATATGGTCTTGAGGCTCTTACAATCAGCACATATACCACTGAAATTAAATAGACATAATGCACATATCATGGAGCACATACAGTTCATCATATACCTTCACTTAGAATCCAGTGAAAACCAAAAGTCGGTCAGCATCAATCAATGATGAAAAAAAAATACACCTTACAGAATCTGCAGTGGATTGTTTTAATGCATACAGTATAACCTCATGATGGCATTCTTCTATACAGGCATGTTTCTTGCCCCAGCAATCAGTAACAGTCGCCACTTCAAAACAGACACTAACTTCGATTGGGGAGGGAGGGCAGGTAGCTCTGTAAACAACAAAGTGTTGCTGTAAACAAAAGAGGGTTCATACTCTATATGTACATACAAAGATATCCTCAATTGCACTGCATAAAGAGGACACTGATATGTAAGTGCAATGTGATCGCCTATTTCACTGGACGGCATGAGCGGATTAGTGGAGGCATCCGGTTTGGTTTTATAGCAGTTTGGCTCTTGAAATTCTGGCAAGCAATGATTAGAACTTACTCCTGTTTATGTAGTGCATTTGAGAATATCTTTGTACTGTATGTACCTGACTGACAGAGTATGAACCTGCTTAGGCCAACCCACCAGTGCAGTGGTTAGATTTCCGCTTGCGGTGCCAGCGACCAGGGTTCAGGAATGGACCTAGGTCACTGGAGGGCCGGCCGGGGGAGAAGGATGGTGCATCCTAGGGACTGCTCTCCTTCTCTGGGGAGGGTGGGGACACTGTTCAGCGCTTGATGGACCCTATGGGAGCCAGGGGTACCGCAGCCTTACTGGCGCTTGCTAGGATTCTGGAGTCGGGGCAGATGAAGGACATCATTGCACATCCCTGCCCCCTGCGCACAACAAGGGGAAAAAAATCCTGCTCCCACTGCCCGAATGACGCCCGATCCTGCTGCATAGGCTCTCAGGGCTGACTCCTGCCTTTCCCACATTCCCTGCGCCCTTTGTCAAGGCGCCAGGACCCCACCCTGGGGGGCAAGTCAGGGCGTTCAGGGATGATGGCTAAAATGTGAACAGCCACAGCTCATGACCGGGCAGATGGTGGGATGCAGGAGAAAAACACAGAATTGGAAAAAAAAAAGTATGAACCCGCTTTTGTTTACAGCAGCTCTTTGTTGTGGATGGAGTTAACAGCCCTTCCTCTCCAGCTGAAGTCAGTTTCTGTTTTGAAGTTGCGACTGTTACTGATTGATGCGGCAAAGAAATATGTCTGTATAGGAGAATACCACCATGAGGTGATTTACATTACCAAACAAGGACTTTGAGCGTACAGTGAAAAAACAGGGATAATGCCTGGAAACAAGCAAAAAGACTAAACACAAAAACATCTTTGGACAAATATCGCCAGCTTAGAAATCTATATTTCAAATAAATAAATAAAGCTAGTGTCCTCTATTTCAATGAGCATTTTAGTGTTGGAAATATCACCAACTCACAGGTTTTGGAAACTGTTTTCTAATTTAAAGGGGTTAAAATTGCCGGGGTCCTTTAAAGCTGATCAAAAAATGGTCCCCACTTCAAAATATGTAGCAGATAGGTTTAATTAATTTTTTATTACTATGGGCACATCTGTAGTGAACATAACTAATTCGGAGACTAAAGAAACAAATACAGGTTTGTTTTTTTTTTTAAAGTCAGGGTGAGTTAAATTTTCCTTTGATCTAGTTAACTTGAACAATCTTAAAAGAGCTATTAAAACTGAATGAGAAGAAAGCAATTGGATGGATAATATACAGTACCAACATATTTTCTAAAACTAGCTTCCCCTGTAATAGCTCATGTGCTAGCAGACTTTTTTAACTTATCTTTGACCACTGGTTCATATCCCAAAGAATAGAAATAAGCTAATGTGTTCCCAAGACACAAAACTGTCCCAAAAGAAGACATTTGCAACTATAGACCAATATTCCTCTTCCCAGTTGCATTGAAGATTTTTTAAAGGATTGTTGGAAATCATACAAAAAATTTGGAAACACAAAATATATATATCATCCATACCAATCAGGTTTCCGTGTAAGACAGTACTTCTACTGCCTTAGTAAAAGTAACAACAGATATTCAACTGCCCATGGATAAAGGCCTGCTGGTCGCTAGAGGCACTTTTTTAAATGAAAGTCGCCTCCAAGGCAGACCTGCTTCGGAGACAGGTCTGTTTCTGAAGCAGACCTTATCGTTAGCGCTGCCTCATTCTCTTGCCCTTCTGCCCTTTACTAAAAAAATAAAACTTGATGTCTCCCTGGTGAAGACTGTAACTAGTTTATTCCAGTTCTGTGTATTACACTATACCATGCTTGTAACCTGTACATATCTATTGCAGTACTTTATTTTGTATTCCTTGTGTGTTTGCTCTGCGCTAGCCTGTTTATATCGGATATTATGTATACTGCTGTGTTTGGCAGCAATTTCAATCCTGTTGTTTCCTGCTGTACCTCTCTATTGTTCTCCCAGGTCCACCTTGAAAATGAGCTTGCTCAACGGTGTCCGCCTGGTTAAATAAAGATTTTGATTGATTGAAGCCTTCAACCTCTACTGCTAAAGAGTTGAGCTGTACTGCTGTGCCAGCTTTGTGGTGTAGTCGAAAGGTCTTCACCCTTATAAACAAGAGGTTGAGAGTCTGAATCCACACAAGATCCTTTTAGTTCTCTGTTATCAGAATTTCACTTGCGTGGTGATCCATGATGGCATGGTGTTAAAATAATAAATATATAAGAGAAGGAACTTAAATTAGAGAAAGAATAAGTGCAACAACAAAGTTCTGCATTCTGCCTCCAAGGCAGGTCTGCTCTGGAGGCAACTTTCATAAAAAAAAAAAAAAGTGCCTCTTGCCCTCCTGGTCGAGGCCATATTTGTAGATCTGTCTAAGACATTCAATACCTTAGACCATACTATTTTATTAAGTAAACAGGAGAAGCTTGGTCTCGATCAGGTGGCCTTAGCTGGTTCAGAGAATATTTACTGGAGAGGACACAAATGGTCTCACTGGGAAATTTTAAATCTTAGCCAGACTATATTAAACCAGAAGTCCCCCGGTATACTGTTAGGTGGGCAACACAATTAGGGTGCCCCAATTAGGGTGATGGGAAAAGGTCATGAGTGATAGGGGCATGCTGCATTTTGCAGTACCCTGCACTCGTTGACGTCTTCACTATCAACAGTGTTCTCCACTGGTCCACTCATGTCCGGACCCGGAGAACATTATATTTAGTGTTGGGGATTGCAGGGGGTGAAACTAACTCTTTTCCCTTGTGGTCCCTGGTCACCAACCTGGGTTGTGGTGAAAACTGGGGCCACGATCATTGTTTCTGGTGCCCTAATTTATGGCGACCAGATTCATGTCACCACACAGTGGGTGAACTGGAGTCCCTCAGGGATCAGTGTTGGGGCAATCCTGTTCACGCTGTATACGGATGGAACTGGGCCATTTATAATGGGGGCCCAGCACCATCTGTATGCAGATGACATAGATTTTATAATTAGAAGGCAAATCAATATTAGAAATTCAGGCCAATTTACAAAATGACTTTGATAGACTGCAAGAATATTTTATAGAACATAAACTTGTGATGGATGACAAAAAATCTCGTAATGATTTTTGATAGTAAACAAAATAATATAAATCAAACATGACATGTTACAACAAAAACAGATCAATTTGAAGCAAGTTAACTCCTATAAATACCTAAGAATCTGGCTGGACTCCCATTGTTAAGTGGGATGCACATATAGATTGGTTAATGAAAAAAATTAAATGCTAGGTTGGGGCACTCTATAGAATCAGGAGATGTATCCCCATGGAAGCTAGAAAGTGAATTGTTAATACAATGGTGATACCACTTTTCGACTATGGGGATGTGGTTATGGGGTGGCGTCCAGGAGGGATCCGGTAAAGCTGGACTTGATCTGTAATAGGTTTGCCCATTTCATCCTGGACACCCCATGGTTAACTCAGCGTTGCCTCCTGTATTGATCTTTGGGATGGACAAGTCTGACTGAACATATAAATGTACATATTCAACACTTATCAAAATTATTCTCAAAATACTCCATGCTACCTAAATAATTTATTACAAGTTCATACAGTAAAAAGTGGTTTAAGAGCAGCTGGTAATTTGGATGTTAAGTCCTAGTGCTGAAAACATCTAAAAGTAATTTAATCATTGTCAGTCTTGGACCTAGAGCCTGGAATGAACTACCCCAATTAAAAAAAATACCAACGGGTGACGTTTAATGGAATTTGATAAATGCTTGGTTTATAAGTGAATCCACTCTGCTTAAAAGCTGTTGTGTCTACAAAGAAAAAGGTTAACTAGACAACATTTTATAAAATTGTCTTATTTTCAAAGTCAGTTTAAAAGCTTTTATTGCAACAACTTGCACTTTGTTACAAATTATGCAACCTTTGCTGTTTAATCTAATTTTGAATAACCTTCTTGTATAAATTTTTGATATTGTTGTGTATGATTGTATAAATGATGAACCCCATTGTATCTTATTTATTTAAAAGTTTCACCAGGAAGGCATACTGAACAGGACTGCTCGTTTTCAGATGCATCCTGGGGGAGAGTGGCAAGGGAAAATAAACAGTTTACAATAGTAACATTATGTACAGCACAGGGAACATTGTGCATTGTTTACTATATATACAGCATCTGGGATATTAACAAAACAGTCACGTACATGATTCTAGTTACAGTAAACGTACAGCCTCAATATGGAATATCAGAATTAATATGCATTGGGTACAAATAAACAAAATGGGTACAAGTAATATAATGAGGTTACCTACCTAGATTGAACTAGTAGCACAACAGAGGTAGAATACACCATACAGCGTAGGGATGGAGAAAAACTGACAATGAAAAATTGATTAGGACAGCTTGTAACACGGCATACCAGACAGCAGTGAAATGGAGCAGCTGCATTGGCCGAAGTGGCACAGGTGACACAAACCAAGTGGGTATTAACCCACAGTTAACACCCGCTTGGTTAGTACCACCTGCGGCCACAGACAGCAGCACTCATTAGAGCCCACTGGGTCAGTACCTAGATTGTCTAGGAGCCAGAGGGTGCAGCACTGAGACGGCAAGAAACAGCGCAGAGATGCCATCGGGAGCGTGCGGGGGAGCAGCGGTAGAGAGGGACAGCAGTACTAGCTATTAGCAGAAGTCGGTAGATGGCAGCAGTCATTGAGCAGCAATGAAGTGGCTGGCGGAGTTGCGCATGGCGCCCCCCCGGCCTGCCGAATTGGAGGATGTGAGACACAGCACGGGGTGAACAGAAACAAATGCTGAAGATGGACATATGGTGGCACACAAAGACACAAGGTAGAGTACCCCAGCAGACGGATAATAACTCTGTCAATATTTCGTACTCACACTGAATACCTTGCCCATACTGCACTGCCTCGAGTGGCGATCAGCATATACCGTCCATGGAGAAATCATACAATAGCTTGCTCCGAGCACAAAAAATGTACCGGTCTTGTGTGTGTCAGAGAGTTATCTTCTCTTGCCGTCGGGACCGAAATAGGCACCACAATGTAAAAGAATTTGAAGCCTGCATCGGGAACGCACATCCAGGCACTTTATCACACTGACTACAATGCAAGCAAGAGTAATATGGGAGTTTCGGCAACTCTTCTGTATTTCGCGGCGATCATGAAAACAGCACAATGTCCCTGTTAAGCTTACCCATGTTATAAATATACAAGTCATTCTCTCGAGTCGGATTCTACTGGTGATTAATGCCCGCTGGGGGTTGGAACCCTTGAGGTTTGCCCTCATGCACCAATCCCCCCCCCAGTGGGCATTAATCCACCGGCAGAGCCCTCCTCTGTCCATGATTAATGCTTACATAATCGGAATTCCAGCAAGCGACTTAAACTGTGGATCCTGGATCCCGAGTTGTATGCCCTTGCTCTTCCTCTTCCTCAGATTTAGCTGGGGCCCCAGACACCCTGGAATACTTATCGATTTCTTCCAACAGCTCTATAGCACTATTTTCATTTTTTTAAAATAGACAGAGATCATCCGCATAAGCAGTGATTCTAACCATATAGTTGTTCTGAAGACCGGTTAATCCCTCTATCCAATCATTCTGCAAGATTCTCCTAATTAAAGGATCTAAAGAGAACAAGTACAACAGGGGGCTTCTTTTTTATCCTATTTATTCACCTACCTATCTGGGCATCTCTCAGGCAGTCCTCACTCAGCTCCATGGCTCTGTACTGGTCGCCTGAACTGCAGCTCCCTGACGACTACATCGGGATCAGGACTCCATCTCTCCTGCCTCCTTGGAGAGGCCCAGGGTCCCCAGGAGGAGAGTCGAGGAATGTGGCTGACACTAGACATATGAGCCCGAGCTGCTGAAAGATGCCATCGCCTCACCTGATGGTAGGGGCTTTGTCTTGCACTTTTTCTCCCTGCCCCTCCCTCCCTCTCTAGAGCTAGGACATGCACTGACGGCCCTACATCCACCAAAGCTCCTCCACTGACAATTGGCTACACTGCAGGTTCCATAACTTGCCCTCGACTGCCACCAGAGGCCACTCAGGAGCGACGCAAATCCTACACCCTCCCCGGGAAGGGAGAGCAGTCCTCCGGACACTCCATTTCTTCCCACCCCTGTCGATCCCCAGCAGCCCGAGCTTGACAACAAGGGGCTTAAAGGGCATTCCTATCTAACCTCAACAGTAGCAGAGATCTCAGACCCTTCCAGGCCATCAGCATACAAGAGTTGTAGCCATGTAATGAAGGTATGGGGTATCCCATATGGCCATAATGTGTGAAATAAGAAATCTTGATAGACCCGGTCAAAGGCCTGGCTTTGATCTAGGGAAAGGAGAAACCCTGGAGAACCATGACTATTGTAAAAATCCACAACATCTTGCGTAATCGTAAGGTTATGTTCAATTTTCTGATTAGGGAGACCACAGGTTTGTACTGGATGAATTAAATGAACTGCAACCTGTCATAACCTAACTTGCAGAATTTGTGAAAGGATCTTAAAGTCTGAGCTCAGGAGACATATTGGTCTCCAATTTTGAATCTTTGATCTATTCCCAGATTTGTATAAAAATATCATTAAACCTCAGGTAAACCCCATAGGGATCATATGTGTAGAAAAAAAAATAGTCAAAGACTTTTTTAAGGCAAATAGCCATTTCAGTCTTGACAACTTTATAAAATTCTTACAGCAAGCCATCACAGCCTGGGGATGTGCCAGATTTAAGCTTACCCAGGACCGTCAGTATATCCTGTACAGATACAAGAGCGATCAGAGCCATCTTGTGTGTCACATCGCCACAGTTTATGTTTACACCCCGTAGAAACTTACCTATAACAGTACCATCCAGCTGTGCACTCTGTGACAGTTTCTGCAGATCCTCGACTATCAGTTTCTGTAACTGAACAGGGGAAGTGACAAGAGTCCCAAGATCATCTTCCAAACATGTAAAAGAGGAAGTGTCCTTCCTAGTCTTACATGCCTTGCATGGATCTCCGTACAAGTTTTTTTGTGTACCATCTGCTAATTCAGCTTGAAGGGAAGAAGCCCTATCATATTGAAAAGTCCTCATTTAAGTACTGTAATTTGGGGAGTAATATCCTCAAGTGGATGTAGCAATAGAGACATCTGATATTACAACTGGTGCCTTCATTTAAGATAAGTAAAAAATGTATTCCAGGAGCTACACTTCTCATAACCTTGTAGCCAAAGTCTCATGTCTCTTTTGGTATCCTCCCACCATACTCCGATATCATCATATAAATCAAGAACCAAACTTCTGGTGATGTCAGCGTGCCATGTGGCAGCACTAAGACTGAGGTCCAGCTACCCACAAATAAAAGAAGCAATTAAGCCTCACAAGCAACTCTTTGTTACTTTCTACTTGCATCGGAGCATATTGGAAAACATGGCAAGCAAGATAAAAGCTAAACCGAAGGCAGGCGGCACTTTAAAACAGCAAAAATTGCATCTCAACCCGAGGAGCCAGAGAGAAGACCAAACACTTACAAAGCCTCCCGAGACTGCAGAGCCAGAGTCAGAGGAAGAATCAGATGAGGAGGAAGAAGAGGTGACAGTCACATCCCGAAAACTTTGCAGGGAACTTCGTAGACTGACCCGAACTTTGGACAATATCCGAGGGGAAGTCACGGACCACAAAACTAAGATCGAGCATCATGATAAGCAACTGAGTGCTTTGGAGGAAACAGTATCCACACAGGCCAACACGGCAGACCTTCACAATGGGGCTATTCTGCAGTTACGTGACTGGTCTCAATTTTTACTGAACAAAACATAAGACCTGGAAAATCGTTCACGGAGAATTAATCTCCGAATACATGGACTACCAGAACATACAGAAACCGGAAATACTGCGGAATTTGTGGAGAGTCTTTTAAAAGAACTATTAAATCTGGATAAAGATACACCATTGAATATTATCAGAGCTCACTGAGCATTGGTTGCCCCACCCAAGGATCCAAAAGCCAGGCTCAGATCTTTGATTGTGGTGTTTCTAGACTATTGTATGAAGGAACTAGTGCTCCATAAGGCTTGGTCCCAAAAAGAGATAGTCGTTGGAGACATTAGGCTTTTTTGTGGAGCCAGACTACGCTCCTACCACTATGGCCAGATGGAAAATGTAGTTCTCCCTGATCAAAGAACTGCGTAGTAAAGGCCTGAAGGCCTGAGTGGATTTCCTAGCCAAACTATGGATCACCTTGGATAGGGGTGTGGACATATTTGAAACCACCATGGAAGCTAAAAAATACCTGTCTTCACTGGGTATATTGTTGGATGAGATTATCAACCCCTCATTCATCAAACACATAGAGAAGAGACAGTGGCTCCCTGTATACGGAACCACGTCTAGGCGGAGTCTTTCTGATTACTCCAGCCCTTCTCAAAGCACCTGGTCTAAAATGAGAACAACGGCCCAAGCAAGTAAAAGAGACCGAGAGGGAATGCCCAGACCTTCACAGGGAAAAGAGATCCCCTTCAGAAAAGCGAGCAATGAAGCGGTCACTCTTACAACTTGAACATTTTGACTGGCATTTTTTTGTTTGGCATAGGCAAAGGGAAGAGTTCGGAACCAGCTATACCCGTTCTGAAACGTGACTTTACACACCGAGGATCTGGCAATTATTATTTATAGGGTAGCACCTATGACATTATATACTGTCTTTTAATCCAACAGTTAAGTTTGATTAGACCAGGGGTATCGGAGCTCTGATTCCTTTAGTATGTTTTTTTTGGGGGGGTCTCTATTATTATTACTATTTTCAAGTTGTTTTTTGTTTTTATCTTTCTCCTGTCTGGTGAATTACAAGAGTGATTTTGTGGGGTCTGCTGGGGAGGGAGGCGGGAGGAGTGCTTGAATTAGACACTCCATGGCGTTCACACCCTTCAGCTATCCTATATTCTTTTTGAAATAGAGGATAATTTATGGAATAGCGTGTTGGAGCTGCACGTATGGCACACTTGACCCCACACAAGTTGCCCTCAGTACCCAGATGGGTTTACTGGTGACAAGGTGCTGGATTTATCCACCACCGCCCCTCACCATACAGCAACTGATGGTAGAGGGGGTAGGCGTGGCACTCTTGAAGCAATATGAGGAGAAAATTTCCGTTCCTCATATCTGTCTAAAATACAAGTTGAAAAGTCTGAATTGGTTGAACTATTATGAAGTTTGTGATGTTACTATTAATCTGTTATTTGTGCTTTTTGGTCTTGCTGCGTGTTGTCTTTCCCAGCTAACTATCCTAGAACATTTGATTTTTCTGGAGTGTGAATGGGGAGATCAGAATAGATGTCTATATATCAATAATTCAGAATGGGGGATTTAACTGTCACTTCATATAATGTAAGGGGACTAAATAATCCGATAAAGAGGGCCAGAATTCTTAGAGACCTGGGCAGAAGAGGTACACAAATTGCTTTTTTACAGGAGACACACCTAACTACATTTGAGCATCAAAAATTGAAAAAAGGCTAGATGGGATCGGTCTGTCCTTCCACGTTTCAAGCCCACCCCCATTGTCAAGGTGTAGCCATTTTAATCCATAAAATTTACCAGATACAGATTAAATCGGTTCTTACAGACCCCGAGGGATGATTTATTTTGTTTCAGGCTTTCTTGCAAGGCACTCCTTGTACCCTGGCCTGCATTTATGCTCCAAATACAGATAAGGAGGCCAGTACCTTTTTTGAACAACTGTTTAGAGACACTTTGGCAGTCTCAGAACAACTTTGTATTATAGGAGGTGATTTTAATACCGTCTTATGCCCCTCACTGGATAAAAGGGGAGGAGCAAAACTTAACAGCGTAACCAAAGCAGGGAACACTCTTTGCTGGTGACCCAAAATCTAGGATTAACAGACATCTGGTGACGGATAAATGGTGCGCAGAGAGACTTCTTGCACTATTCCGATCACCATGATTGTTACAGTCGGATAGACTTTTTTTTCTTTTATACCTGAGGAATGGGTATATATGATTAAATCCTGCCAAATACTAATTAGATCACTTTCAGATCATGCCCCTATAGAATTAAAATTAGAACTTATGCCATCAGTTAGAAACTCACACTGGAGACTTAACATAGGTCTATTAAACAACCAGAATTTTAAGGATTTGGTAACCTCCACACTTAAAACATATGGCCAGGACAATCCCTCTGGAGAAACCTCGCATGCTGTCCGATGGGATGCCCTGAAAGTGGTGCTCTGAAGAGCAATCATTAAATGCTCTGCTATTGAGAAAAAGCGCAGAGAACAGAGGCGAAGAGATCTCGAAGCAGAGGTAGCTGAACTTGAGTTTCAACATAAGGTTTCTTTAAATCACACAGTACAGAGACAGTTATCAGAGAGATGCCAGGTACTAGAAAATTTATTAGTACAACAAATAGAAGCCGCTTACAGATGGGTCAGGCAGAGTTTTTATGAGAATGGCAACAGAGTGGGGAAGTTACTGGCATTCACTCTGCACCAGCGACAGGCAAGCAGGGTAGTACCACAATTAAAAAATCCTGACACAGGAGAGGAGGGCATCAGCCATCCAGGAGACATAACCATGACCTTTGCAAGGTTTTATGAAGCCTTATACTCCCAGCCACCTGTGACTGAATTTGAGGGGAAGGTAGCCCACTTCCTGGATAATTTAAAGATAGGAGCCCTAACCCAACAAGCAGCGGACCACCTAGACAGTGAGATAAACCAACAGGAACTATCTCTTCAGTTGTAACATCTAAAGAATGGCAAATCCCCAGGGTCAGATGGGTTTCCCCCGGAGTTTATCAAAACCTTTGTTGATTCCCTTATGCCCTTTTTCATACCAGTATGGCAAGAAATACAGGATGGTGGTGTGACCCTGGACTCCTGGCAACTGGCACACATCTCAGTTATCCATAAAGAGGGAAAAGACCCACGGGAGTGTGGGTCGTACTGGCCCATATCACTGCTAAATGTAGATTTAAAACTTTTCACAGGGGTATTAGAGGGAAGACTACAAAATCACATTACCACCCTGGTACATGCAGACCAGACAGGGTTTATTTCGGGCAGGCTTCTCTCTGACAGTATTCACAGATTGTTGAATATTGTCTCAACCCAGGAATCTCAGGAGCTTTTCCAAATAGCCATATCCATGGATGCAGAGGAAGCATTTGACAGGGTAAATTGGCAATTTCTAAAGGCGACCATGGACAAAATGAAATTCGGCCCTAAATGTTCACACACTGCAGCATAACTATATAAAGCCCCAACGGCACTGGTAAGGGTGAATGGAGTGAGTTTGTCCTTCTTTCCACTGTCCAGGGGCACCAGGCAAGGGTGTCCACTCTCTCCACTTCTATTTGCCATAAGCTTGGAGTCCCTGGCAGTTAAAGTGAAGAATGAACCAGGAATTGTAGGTATAATGGCAGGAGGTCTCACAAAATCTCTCACTTTATGTGGATGACTCTATTTTCTTTTTGGCCTCTCCGTTGCACTCAGTACCGCTCCTTTGCTCAACCCTCCAGAATTTTGGAGAGCTATCTAGCTATAAAATTAACAATAAATCAGAAGCCATAATCTTGAGTGGCCAGCCACCCTCAAAGTTTAAAGAAGAATTTCCATTTAGCTGGGCACCCAATGGTCGATTTCAATACCTGGGAGTCCAGATAACAACAGACCTAGTTAGGCTATTCTCCTTGAATTGTAAAAAGTTGTGGGAAGCTATTGAGGGAGACCTGCCGAGGTGGCATTTGTTGCCACTTTTGTTAGTGGGAAGAGTCGCAACAATTAAAATGAACATCTTACTGTGTCTCCTTTTCTTATTTCAATGCCTCCCACTAAAAATCCCTATATCTTTTTGGAATAAGCTTAACAGGGAAATTCATAAATGTATATGGCAACACAAGAAACCTAGGGTAGCCAGAAGAGTATTATGCTCCCCTAGAGAAAAGGGAGGCCTAGCGTTGCCTGATTTTAAATACTATTATTTGGCAGCACAGATGGGACCAATCCTGACATGGGCAAAGCAGAGGGTCCAATCTCACTGGTATAAGATAGAAAATGAGTTACCAGAAGGGAGACCCCTCTACACCCTAGCAATGTCCTCCCTATCTCCGGAATATATTAAAGAAATCAGGAACCGGTGGGTGAGACATAGCCTATACATACTATTCAAAGTTAAGAAATTACTAGATACTCCAGAAGGGGTGGGCCTGCTATCCCTTATCAGATATGAGCCGAAGTTTTTCCCCCCATGCTAGAGCTGGGCTTTGCTAGATAGGATACCAATGGTATCACCAGATTTACGTAACTTGTTGAACATGGATGCTGTATCTCCTTACAGAGGGCAAAAAGTAAATTTGGCTGGACAAACTCGGAGTTTCTCCAGTTTCATGCAAGTGAGACATTTCATACACTCCCCAGGACACCTGGCAAAATTAACCAGGCCATATTCAAGCTGGGAAAACCTCTTGTATGGCTTTGTGACAGTGGTGGCAAATGCCCAACACATCTCAGGACTAAATAAGTTGTTTTTGCAAGCTAATGAAGATGTGACACAGAAATAGAGAGATATGGGAAAGGGAGGTGGGCATAAGAATTTCAAATCTTGATTGGCAACTTAGACTGAAATTTGACTGGAAAGTTGCAGCATCTCCCAGCTGGAGAGAATTTTGGCAGAAAGTACTTACCAGATTTTTTTCTGGTACCAACAATTACATGACATTACTCCAGAAGTGGAGCAACACGTTGGAGGAAATGTGGTGGCTTGGGAAATCACTGGCATATATTTTGGGACTGCCCTCTCCTCTCCAGGAAGAAGTGCAAGATAATGCATATGGGGCACAAAAATCCTGGCACAATATATCAGTTGGGGGGTGAGGATGCAGCATTCACCAAGCAGGAGTGGGATCTTGGGGTTATCTCTGATGATCTCAAGGTAGGGAAACAGTGTGACAAGGCAGCAGGTAAAGCAAATAGGATGCTGGGATGCATAGGCAGGGGCATCACCAGCAAGAAAAGGGAAGTCATAATTCCACTATACAAGACACTAGTGAGGCCCCACCTGGAGTACAGTGTACAGTTCTGGAGACCTTACCTACATAAGGACATAGACAGGGTAGAGAAGGTTCAGAGGAGGGCAACAAAGATGGTACATGGATTGCATCATAAGTCCTATGAGGACAGGTTGAAGGAACTGAACATGTACTCCCTGGAGGAGAGGAGGGAGAGAGGGGATATGATAGAGACATACAAGTATCTTACAGGGAGGAACATGGTGCAGGAATACACTATTTTTAAGCGAAAAAGATGTTCCAGGACTAGAGGGCATGGGATGAAGTTGGAGGGAGGATGATTCAGAGGAAACGTGAGGAAGAATTTCTTCACAGAATGGGTGGTGGACAAGTGGAACACCATGCCAGAGAAGTGGTGGGGGCTGAAACAATCACGGGATTTAAGAATGCATGGGATAGACATAAAGGAATTCTGGAGGTCAGGGGTAAGGGGCAACAGACTTCTAGGAAAACATAAACTGAACTTACAGGCTCAAATGGGAAAACTGGATGGGCCATAGGCCCTTATCTGCCGACACTGTCTATGCATCTATGGAGTTCAGTGCGGCTGGCCACACAGGGTGTGACAGGGGTTCTCCTGCTGCTTGTATTTGAGGAATGGATTGTGGGCCTTCCCACTGTGGTATGTTTAAAGGGAGACTCTTGTAGGATCCTGTTAACTCTCCTAGCCTTCAGTGCGAAATGTATCACCACCAAATGGCTTAGCCCGGACCCTCCAACCCTGTTGGGATGGACCAAGAGGGTCAAGGAAGTGGTAGCCATGGAATCTCTCACAGCCAAATTAAGACTGCAACGTGACAGACATGTCCAGTGCTGGCTGGGATGGGAAACCTGGCTATAGCAGACACCTCAATAGTCCTAGGTGAGAGGAAGGTGAGGAAATAGGTCTGGATATAGGACATAGATGTAGGACACAAGCACACATCATAGAGGTGCCCCCATTAGTGTTAGCCCAAAGGTGAATTAAAAATTAACCTATTATACTCCTAAAGCCTAAAACCAGAGAACAGAGGAGAGATAGGATGTGCAGCAACTTTGTTGGGGTATAGTTAAAAGCCCCTTTAATTAATTTTATTACAGCTTTAACATAGACACCATCTCTCTCCTTACAAGATTTAAACTATTTACCATGCATAGCATAGTAATGGAATTATGTAATAGATGAGATGGTGTAATTGCTTTCTAAATATATTATCACAGTAAATTACTTTATTTCATATATTGGAATGTATAAACCACTAATTTAAACTGTCTTGACAAGCTGACAACATAAAACATGATGTATATGTGGTAAACAGATGCTGAATAAAGCCAAGTTTAAAAAAAAATACAAAAGAAAATCGAGAACCAAAGCTTGAGCATTAAGAACTTGTCGCACCCTGTTAAAACTTTAGGATTCTGTAAAAGAGATGTATTTCATTTACATCTAGATTTTTTCATGGGAATGTTCCTATCCCTCTGTATTGAGGCTTTAATCGTTAAATGGTCGGAGAATTCAATGGGGACCACTTCTGTCTTCAAAAGCTTAAGGCTCTGAGACACCAATAAATAATCAATTTTTGTAGTAAGCAACCCTTTCCGATATGTATAGTGGGGCCCAGATACCTGAAATAAAGAGCAATCCACCAATTCAGCAGTATGAATACATTTCTTAAAGGCATAAGTATCACAATAGAGTCTCTTTCCCCCCTCAAGCCCCTTCTTCAAATCCAGGCAGCAATTAAAATCTTCCCCCATATAAACACTCTTTGCAGTAGCCAAATATGGCTGAAGGTCCTCAAGTAGCTTAATCCTCTCCGTTTTCTTCTGTGGACCATACAATGTGATGAATCTACTAGGTTTCTGGTCCCATTACACATCCAGTATTAACACTTTACCAGGCTGTAAATCAATTAACCTGGAAATGTGGAACTGGGTACCCATAAACAGAATCCCCACCCCATCAGCCATATCTGGACCAAAGGACTAGTATGACGGCCCCTAAACCCAAGCTTGTTTAGCCTGTCATAGTTGGAACAGAGAAGTCATCCAGGTTTCCTGCATGAAAACAACATCAAAAGCAGTGTTATGTAACAACTGAAAGATAGCTTGTCATTTAGTCCCTTTTCTCATGCTACAGCAGTTCAAGGTAGCAAGGGACAAATAGGTCATGTCATGTCACTGAAAGGGGAGCCTATTCCCATAATCAACTTATTTCTTTCATTTTCCTTCTTCCCAGTAAAGGGAATCTTGTCAGGTTCGGCATGTTCAGAAATAGTGGAGGAGGTATCAGATTCCCCTTCCTCCATCTTAGATTCCCCCCCCCCATGGGAGTAGTTGGAACTTCAAAATGGTTAGCTGTTGTGACCTCCATATGTTCCTGTTGTTGTTTGGGGGACTTCAAGAACCACCTCCTAAATTGCGGTGCCACTCACAGATGTGGGGGCAGCATGTCTGAAGGCTCTGCAATGGCTGCATCCTCAGGTTTGTCTGAAAAGCGCACAGGGTTGAGCAAATCCGGAAAGGGGTGAATAAAGCTACCTCCTTGGAGGTCATAAGCAAGTGTGGATCTTGTTGTGGAGGAACATCATCTGTGGGTTCTGAAGGTTGTCCACCAGAAGGGGTGGTGTTATCAGGCTCCTGTGCTGCAGTCGGGGGTTGTGAATTCTTCCATAGGGGGTTTGGCCTCAGTTTGGGCCTTCCTTATCAAATCATCCAGGTTAATAGGAGCAGTTTTATTAGGAGATGTCCAAGGGCAGTTTTGAAAGACATGGCTAAAGTCATCATATAAGTTACATTTCGAATGATTAGCACACTGCGTGCTAATATGGTCAAATTCCCCACAAATGCCACATCTAGGTTGATCACACACATTTGAAAGATGAGTTTTGGCATTGCATGTGTAGAGTGCCGTAGGCTGAGTGGTGTAACCACCCCACCCCATCCCCACCCAGGAAGAAGCTATTCAGGAGGTGGAGAATCCCATCTTTAGATTGTCTGAGTTTTATTTTAAACTTTCATCCTCCAGTCCAGAAATGTTCAGCATCAAAGATGGCTTCCAGGGCACTCAACACCTTACATCTTTGTTGGAGCCAATGGACAATGTCTCCAACAAGGACTCCTCATTTCTAAACATACTAACATATTAAAATGCCAGCAGAATAGGCCTAATGGTCTTTTGTTTCTGCTCGTTTGGTCAGCCCCCACCCCGGGAGCTGAACTTGCTGCCCCCCTCTTCCTCTCTGGCGTCTCCCTTCCCAGTCCTGGATATTCTAGCTGCACTGGTTTTTGCTTCCAGAACCTTTCTCCTGTACCTGTCCCACACCCTCTTGAACCCCTCCACTGTTGCTGCCTCCACCAGCCCCCTGGCAGCACATTCCATGGCTCCACCACCCTCTCAGTGAAGTAGCACCTCCTCCTTTCTCCCCTGAATCTCCCCCCCAGCTTCCACCCATGCCCTCTAGTTGCCCCTCCTTCCTTCAGAGCACTCTGACTGTTCCTCCCCTATTTACCCCCTTCATGTACCTGAAGACCTCTATCATGTCCCCCCGGTCCCTTCTCTCTTCCAATGTGTACATATTTAGCTCATCGAGCCTCTCCCCATAGGTTCTAAGTCCTATCCCCCAAGCCCCAAATCATTTTGGTTGCCCTCCTCTGGACCCTGTCCAGGAGTTCAATATCCCTCTTTAAATGTGGCCTCCAAAACCGCACGCAGTACTCGAAGTGCGGCCTCACCAAGCAGTTATACAGTGGGAGTATCACTTCCCTCCTTCTGGAGGTGAGCCCCCTAGCGATGCATCCAAGCATCCTGTTGGCCTTTGCCACTGCCCTCCTACAAGTCTCTGAGTTGTTCATCTTGACATCCACCACCACCCCCAGATCTCTCTCAGCCATCAGGACTTTTAGCATTCCCCCCCCCCGAGGTGTACTCTTGGCCCGGGTTTCTGGCTCCCAGGTGCAGTACCTTGCATTTCCCTGCATTGAACCTCAGCTCCCACTTTCTAGACCACCTTTACAGAGCCTCCAGGTCCTCCTGTAGGGCCACCCTCCCCTCCTCCCCATCCACCTCAGTTTTGAGTTATCCGCAAAGAGACTCATCTCACTCCTGATAACCTTCTCTGGTGCTGGGGAGGGATGGTATGCTGAATAGGAGAGGCCCAATGACCATCCCTGAGGGACTCCACTAATGACCCTTCTTGGGGATGAGACTATCCTGCCAACCATGACCCTCTGAGTCCGGTTCTGGAGCCAATTTCCTATCCATCTGATCTTCTGGTTCCCCACCCCCATTTCTCCCAGATTATCCAACAGGCCCCCGTGAGGGACAGAGTCAAACGCCTTGCTGAAGTCAAGATAGAGGACGTCCACTGGACTACCAGGTCCAAGGCACTCATCACCCAGTCATAGAACTCCACAAGGTTTGTCTGACCACGATTTCCTGGGACGAATCCATGCTGTCTATCGTCCAGGCACCCCAACTTTTCCAGGTCCCCCCCTAGTCTCTGCTTGACAATGCCCTCCATCACCTTGCTCACCACCAATGTCAGGCTGACGGGCCTGTAGTTCCCTGCCACCTCCCTTGGTCCCCCCCTTGTGGATAGGCACTATATGCGCCACCTTCCAGTCCTGGGGCTGAAGAGCTCTGCCAGGGGTTTCAACAGGACATCCGCCATGACCATAACAGTTTTAATCAGGGGCTTTCTAAGAGGGATCGCAATGAAGGGAGTCCAGAGGGGGGAAAACTTAATCTGTTTATATTTTTACCAGAATCACTCCAAGCACTGAGGATTCCTGAAACTGATGTCAAAAATATCTTCCCCTGAAATATGAATAAAGACATATACATCGTTGTGGCTGGGTTGGGATTTCAGGATACAATAACCAAGCAGACAACAGCTATAGTGCAAAAAAAATGCCAGGTGGCATTTATCATTTTATTTTCAATGTATAAAATGATTAGCAGTTTGAACAGAATTTAAGAAAATAATGGTTAGTCCAGCAAATTCCAACAGAGAACACTGTTGTGCCCAGCAGCACACATACAGCTCAGTTCAGTATATAGGCACACACGCTTGCATCTGAGGTCTTCCACCTCTCACTGTCAGCTCTCCACTGACACCCTATCTAACTTTCCACCTCTAGTGGTAGTCTTTTATATCTTTTTGTTGATAACATCACCGTTATGTGGCATCAGTTTAGCTTATAACTAATACATTTGTAGTTTCCAAGGCTCACAACTTGCACCTATACAAAAATAAAAAGGTTGCTTCTAAGCAGTGTTGTATTAGTTAGCATTCTGATTTAACAGCAGCATCCTTCCCCATACTCCTGATCAGAAAAATGCCCTTATGTACTTAATTACAGTAGCTTCAATTATTTCAGACTCCTTCCTCTGTAACAATTAGAAGGAATCCCGGGTAGTATAAATATAGGCCACTAGGGGCCGCTGCTTCCCTATAGCCTTCAGTCATTCTTGAATGAGCCTTCCTGTGAACGGGTCAGTCCACAGTACCATGCTAGGCATTTTCATAATTAATGAATAACTCGGTATTTCAATTAAGGAATAACCTTGTATTTTATTCCTCACAGGGTTCTATACAGAAGGAGGGAGCATGCCTTCAAAACACACACAATATCTCCAGACTTTTTTTATTAAAGTAGGCTTTTTTGTTACATTCCCTTTTGTTCTGTTTTCTCCAATAATAATTTGCTTTCATTCTTTTCTTGTGCTTCCAGCACATTATGTGATTTTACAATCAGATTATCCCTTTAGGCATTTTAATACATCCTTTTATTTCATTTGGAGGCACCTATTGCTAAGGAGTCCTTTTCTTCCTTCTTTTGATGGCTGTAATCTCAGCCCATCAGCTTTACGTGAGCCCTCCTGGCCACTTTTAACAGTCAGCCACTCTATAGCCAGCTGCTATATTTATTTCCAGCCACCTTATGTGTTTTTCAGTTCCAGTTTATTTATTTATTACCACCCTATGACTGTACTACGTGCAGATTTCATTCACCATTATGCATTTATAAAGCTAACATTTAAATCGGCTTTATCAGTATGCTGCAGAGTGCGGCAGTCAGGGGAATGGAGAACATGCCTTTGCTCCATACATGTTTGTTGCTTTCTATTTTATTTTTAAACTGCAAACTGCGGTATTTCCTGGTGCTTCACAGAGCCATTCCAGCTCTGTACAACAAAAAGGTACTGCATTGTGTGCAGTGCGCACCTCACGGGGCACAATTTTATTTCTTTGTCTCAGGTGGCTATGTGCCTGGCATCCTGCCAGCCGCACGCTCCACTTGGAGTGCTGCAATATAACAGAGAGAGGAAGGAAGCTCAAGGAACGAGCATGCGCCTAATTTCAACTATTCCCCTCTCTCTCTTCACTTTAAACATTTAGATTCTTGTATGGAGCACCAATATAATCTTTAACAAAGCATGACCTGCGCTTTCCGTTCATGCTTCCGCTCCAAATGATTGCATTCATGTGACATGCGCTTTCTTTCATAAATGGGGCATTTTGCAAATCAAGGCGGCAAGAGACACTGAATACTTATTTTCCTCAGTGGCTTTTCTTTTGGCTACAGAGTCACTGGACAGGATGGGACATCAGGGAAAGGGGCACCTACACAAAATAAGGGATTTCTGCTCCTGTCCTGCATTTTTGCTTTAAATATCATCATCTTTTAAAGCATTTCATTAATGCTTGGGTAAAAGTATCAGGGCACCCTTCCATGACAGGGGCCACCCTGTCACATTCCTCCCCACCTAAGAGGGCAACCATCTGTTGGTTGTCTGATACACATGTTCCAACCCAACAAAGGGTATGGTGGAGCTGAGGCCCACCCTCACCATGAAGCTCTACCCCAGGGTCCCATAAATCAGAATGTGTAGTGCTGAACAACCTTACACAACAATACTGACACAGCATTTACCCTGGGGCTATCATCCTGTTAAACATAATAAATGTCTATTTTAACAGACCCATATTCCATATAGTTTTCATACTTTCCATATAATACTTAGTCATCACTGACCGGAAAATTCCTGAACTCTTTTTCATCACATAGAATCCATATTCCCATTTTTCATTTAGTACAAGTAGACACCCAAATTCAAAATGCACCTGCTAATATACCTTTGGAGGTTATGTCTTGAACCTCCCTTACTTGAACCTGAAGAAAGATTAATATATATCAGCAGTATTAGAAAGATCAAAACAAAGAGGGGAAATCGCTGAAGGTGGCCAACCATTCAGACTTCGGAAGACATACGAAAGTAGAATAGGAGGAGAGACTGTTGCAACAGCAGTTTTCTTGTAGTTGAGGAGAACAGATGGTTCGTATTGTTATCCACCTTCCCTCATTCAGGAAGGGGGATGGAGCCATGGACCACCCTTATCCATTGGTTCTGTCTCAGGGTCCCTTATAACGACAATAAATTATCACATGGAGTCGAAATCCTTGTCATACATCTCATACATTTACCCTGAGACTTATTTCTTTTTTATCACTCTTGAATACCAGACAATGTAGTATACAGCAGTTTTATGCTGACTGCGGCTGTCTCCATCAAGTGGACATTTCAAACAGATCCATACTGCATATATTTTATGAAACCTTTGTTACTAGGTCCTCAGAACTAAGTGTGGACACATTTCAAGTGACCCCTATTCCCAATAGGCCTTTTAGGGGAATTCTCAAGTACAGCTTGCCCCTTTACAGAAAAATCCCTTCTGGGAAGTCACCTGAGAAGTTGGTCAGAAACTTTAAACTGAAAGGGATTACATAGGCTACCACCCTGATCTGGTTGCTGTATGTTGAAATTGCCATCTCTTCCCTGGGTGCCACATACCTTGTTCTTCAGCCCTTGGAAGTGATTACACCCCTCAACCATTCTGGTACCCTTCTCTGCTTGTATTTGGCACAGACTTTCAGATAGTTGGCCACTTGCCGAAACATGCCAGGCCAATAATACACTGGGGTGATGCGGGACAGTACCTCCCCATGGCTTAAATTCCTCGACTGGGTGACTTCCGGTGGAGACGTGGTGTGAACACGCAGAGTTTTGAGCTCCTCCTAACCACCATTACAAACAGCATTTCTCTCCTGCTATAATGCTTACAAGTTAGCGAAAAATACAGCACTACTGCAATTTTACTTCGGGAGGGACACCAGAAAAAATCAACTTATCTCCTCAGGGCATGGCATGGCAGGAGAGAAACCACCAGCTCTTACAAGACTTACCAGAGGTGGAGGACTGCGGAGGCCTTCTGGACACTGAGACACCCTCTCGCTCAGCTCCCCAATCAGACAACAAACGGGGGGGAGAAAAAAAGAAACCAATGCAGGACAATTTACAGTCTGAGGTGATTCTCTCCACCATCTCAGAGTTTCGGAATGAGATGAGGGACGCACTGAAGGAGATCCACACCAATCTGGAAGATTTGCAGTCGTGAGTAGCAGAGACGGATGCCCAGATCTCTGAGAACTCCAACAAAATTGCTATTTTAGAATGAACTGTTCATACTTTGGCTGAGGAGCAATTACATTCTCAATGTGACAAGGGGATATGGAGAATTGGGGTCGACGTAAAAACGTAAGGGTATATGGGATTCCGGAGGGAGAGGAGAGGAACGACCCTATCGCATTCGTGGACTACTTACTATGTTTGGCCCTAGACTTGGGCCCAGACTACCAGATAGACATTGAAAGGGCTCATCGGGCGCTCGACCCCCGCCCTACAAAACCAGATGCCAGACCCAGATCGTTCATTATGTGATTCACCAGCTTTTTTCCAAAAGACCAACTACTGGCAAAAGCTTGGCACAAACAAAAAGTGTTGTTGGGGGATCACCAAATTATATTCGATAACGACTATGCCCCAGCTACCCAGCGATTGAGAAGGGAGTACTCACCCTTATTTCCCCTTCTTCGAGCTAAAAACTTAAAATTTCAGACTCCCTATCCAGCAAAGTTGACTGTTCAGTTCCCTAATGGCCCTATTACCAACAGCACTGCAACGGAGGCCAAGGCAGAGTTGCTTCAGCGAGGGATAATATCCAATAACGATCCTAAATTGGCTGTGAGGGACTGGGTGACATCGTCAAGGCCAGCTTATCAGGCAACTTCCTGACCTGAAATCGGTGACCCAAATCTGCAGGGATTACTGGACAGAGTACGTTTTTTAAGGAACACGACTCTGCAAGCAGACTGAGAAGACAAGCTCATAATAGAGGTACTGGCTGAGCCGGGTGGAGGAGGGGTTGGGGGGTCAAGCACATACAGTACATGAGAGGGAGGGTTAGAGCAAGCTATTGCTTCAGCAATGGCCACATTGCTAAACTAAAATTACAAAAGGCCTCTATTATAGACCTGGCCCTTGGGTGTGACCCGTGGAGTGCTCTGCTCTCCCCTTACTCTGTGCGGCCTACTTGTCTCTCCGTCCCCCTTCCTCTGAGTCTACAGGTTCACAGGATTGAGGTCTCTCTCTCCCATCTTTTTGTATCAGACAGAGCTTCATCCAGAATGGGTGTTCATTTGGACTAATACTGGACTATGAACGGATATCAGTCCACCGAAATAAAAAGGTTTGAACACACTCTCTTTTGCAGTTGACTGCCTAAACAAATTTGAGTAGACAAAGGCTTGAGACTGTGTTTTACCTAAGGCTGCTCTGCTTTTTTGTTGGAGGCGACAACAATTGTGTCCGATTTGCATTTGAGGGGGGAGGGGGGGCCTAGACAATGGAGCTGGATTTCTGCAGCTTTACCCCGTTCTATAGCTCTTTGATCATTTTGGTTCCCAATGGGTTATTTGGGGCATCCTTCCAGTTACATTCGATCTACATTTGCGGAGGGTGAAGTCTCTCCTTATATATCTTGAAGCCCCTTTTTTAAGACCATGAGGGGCGGTTCCCGAGGTGGGCCTTAGTTAACAAGGTTTGGATCCCCATGCAGTTAGCCTTCTAGGATGTCATATTTCTAGAGATGGCTCTTACCCCGGAAACCTGAAGGTTTTTTTTTTTTTTTACTCTACATCTTTTTCCGTGCTCCTTACTGCCCCCTCTCTCCACTCCTTCAGGCTTCCTCTAAGTTGCATGTGTCCCACCTTCATCATTGAGATCTGCCACTAGAGTACCAGGTACCACTGACCTTTGATGCCTGGTTAACCCCCCGGTGTAGGGTGGGGAGAGACCCCTACTCCCCAACTCACTCGTTCTGACGTGGTCTGATCTAGTACAGTGGAGTCTGCCCTGACAATCTTGAGGAGATGCACACACTGAGGAGTCATTATCTAGGCTAGAGGAGGTGTTTTTCCCTGTGTTCGATCCCAGACGTCAGCGTGCAATGAGGGCCAAGGAGCAAGGAGCCGTGCTGAGACGTGCCTCCTGCTCCGCCCCTCTGCCGATGTCTTCCCTGTTCCCTCGCTGCTTCCCCCCATCTACCGTACCTTTCACCTGGGCTCTAAGGTGATGGTATAATGGCGAGGCGTGCAGAATGTCCCCAGAGAAGAGAGCAGCCGTGGGCACTCAATCCTTCTCTTCCCGGCCGACCCCTGGTAGCCAGTGCTGCGTTCGAACATGGGTCGCCGGTGTGGTATGAGGTAAGGCGTCCAGCGCCTCAGCCCTCAGTGCCACTGGGCCAGCACCCTGAAGGCTTTTGATGTTAACGCCCGTGAGGTAAAAGAGGGGATATTTTGCCATAAAGGTCAGTTGGGAGCTGGGGATAGGTAGAAGAATGGGGATATTGGACATGTGGTTTATTGGGACCCTTCCACGACTACTATAGGTCCTCCATCCAGAACAATGGGACAGCTTTCACTCTTGCCCTATAACCCAGGTCCTTTTACCCCTATACCCCCGACGGAGATTAAACACTCAATTACGGGTGGTGGAGGGGCTCTTCCCCTAGATTGCACATGTTACTGTATGGTTTGAATACCATATAAAGTTTATGTCTCACCGCTACAGGAGCAGCCTTTAGAGTGGGTCTGTTCCTAGAGAGGGTGCTCCCTCTCAAATGGGCCTAGACCCGCCTTAGATGGGTCATCCCCCATTTACCTAGGAAGAAGGGATTCCCTTTATCCTGGAACCCGCGTTGGAGATGGATAAATCTCCCCCACTAGTGGAAGTATGCTTGTATATAGTTTTCTCCCATAGCAGACTAGTTGTTATTAGTTATTCCAGGTTATGGTTTAGACTGTGAATTTTTTTTTTTGTAAATGAAAAAAATGATTGTGACACAATGCTTGCGAAGAGATGTGTTGCTCCCTTCTTGGCTGGATGTGCAGGTAGTTGAGGGGTCATAGAGTGAAAATACACCACACTGTCTGGGTGTGCAGGAATTTGTCCAGTTGGACCCCTGGACAAGATGTGGGATGTCTGGAACATAATTCAGTATGTTTACTTGTGCCCTTCTGGCTCCAGTAGCTCTGCCAAGTATACATTTGGTATTCCTTCCCTGGGATCATGGTTAATGTACCAGTAAAAATCTTTTCACAGAATGTGAATAGTCTGTGTTCCCCTATTAAACGTTACAAAATCATGCAACATTTAGGAAAACAGAATGCTGATTTATATTTTCTACAGGAGATTCACCTCTCATCTCTTGAGCACTCAGAGTTACATTGGAGCGGTCGCTATCAAGTTATGGTATACTCCCATCCAAAAAGCAGTAAGAAGGGAATGGCAATATTAATCCCAGCATCTACCCCACTAGAAATTCAAGATACTTTTTTGGACCTGCAGGGTCGGTATGTGATCCTTACAGGGACACTATACTCCCAGATAGTTACGCTAGTCAATACATATCTCCCCCTGAGACCCCACTTCCCATTATAAGGACCTTTCTGCAAAGGGTGATGGAGAGGCTCAGGGGCATTCTGATAATGGGCCGGGATTTTAATGTCTCTTTCCAGCCCCACCTTGATTCTCTGAATCCTAAACTGCAGAGGCTTTCTAATGCTGCCAAATACTTAAAGGGGAATTTGTCCTCTTTGGGCATAGAGGACATCTGGAGAAGAATTTTCCCATCCACCCCAGTTTATACCCTTTTCTCTGGGAAGCACAACACGTACTCACGTTTAGACTGTTTGTGACAGGGGAACACCTCAGCCTGGTACAAGACATCTTAATTGAACCAAGGGTCCTATCTGATCACAATCCACTAATTCTTAAGATTAATTTGGGAAAACAAAAGAAACTCAGGTTCTGGAGGTTCAATAATTCCCTCCTACGGGATCAAAAATTCTTAGCTCATTTCAGGCAACGCATTCTGCAGGTGATACAAGACAATTCCTCTTCGGAGGTGTCCTGCCCCATTCAGTGGGATGTCTTAAAGGCGGTATTGTGTGGAGAGATGTTGGAATATTCATCCCGTAAACAAAAGGAGGTGAATGCAAGGCTTAATTTTTTAATAGAGCTTCTGGCTTCATACCAAATGTTATACCATGAGAGCGATATGGCCCTTCAGCACCACATAAGGTCTATAAAGCAAGATATACAAAAAATAATAGATTACAGGACCCTCCAGAACCTGAACTACTTATGACATTACAACTATGAAGGAGGAACTAGAGGAGCCCGTGTTTTTGCTAGGAAATTAAAAACTAATAAACGGGCCTCTACCATTTTAAAAATAAAATCCCATATCACAAGCATATCCACTTGCAAGGAAGAGCAAATCAGACAGGCTCAATTTTATGAGGCCCTATACACTGCCCCCCCCCCGGACCAGGAAGATGCAATATCTGAATTTTTAAATAAACTTCATCTACCCAAATTAACTGAGTCCCAAAAGGAACTATTGGAATGTTCCATTAGCCCTGAAGAGATACTCTATCAGGTAAATAACTTAAAACCCTTGAAATGCTCGGGCCCCTGATGGTTTTGGCCCAGAGTGGTACAAGACTTTTATTCCTCAATTGCTTCCCAGTTTCTTATTAGCGTGCCGTGCAGTGGTAGAAGGAGAGACACCTCCCCCATCTTGGAGCTACGCAGTCCTCTCCCCCTTACTTAAGCCTGAGAAGGACCCTACTCTCCCATCCTCATATCGCCCAATCTCAGTTTTGAACGTGGACTATAAAATATTTACGACCATATGGGCCAAACGGCTGGAGCCAATCCTCCTACAGTTGGTCCATCAAAACCAATCTGGATTCATAAAATTGAAGAGTACCTTGGATAATATACGCTGCCTTTTACTACTTTTAGAACATATCCATGCAAGGAAGATCCCATCTACTATTATTAGCTTAGACACCGATAAAGTGTTCAACAGGGTAAGATGGGAATATTTATGGGCTGCCTTGCCCAAGTTCTCCTTTACAAATTGTCCTTCATTACCTGCCTGAAAAATATATATTCTCAGTCAAGGGCCTATATTCGGGTTAATGGCTCCCTACCCCAACCAATACATATACAGAGAGGCATGAGACAGGGATGCCCTTTATCCCCATTATTGTTTGCCTTGTATATTGAGCCCTTGGTGGAGATAATTAGGAGGAATAATCAGATAGACGGGGTCCTGGTAGGTCAAAGAGAGTGTAAGGTGGTTCTGTTCACCGATGACATTCTGGTAACTGCTCTCTCCCCTGATACTTCTCTTCCTGCTCTATGGGAACTTCTGAAGGATTTTAAAAGAGTTTCGGGTTTCCAGCTAAATGTGGTTAAAACAGATCTGCTCCCACTATAATTTACTCCTTCCCAAGCTCTCAAAAACAAATATCCAATAAAATGGTATAAAACCAAATTTAAATATTTGGGAATTTATATTCCAAGAGATTTAGATAACCTGGAATTGCTAAATTTTGAACCCTTGTCTACCCGGATCCAAACGGATTTGTCCTCTTGGTCTAAGTTGCCTTTGAACTTTTTTCAGAGAATTGAGACCATTTGTATGATAGTTCTCCCAAAATTATTATATTTACTCCAGAATGTCCCTACCTTCCCCTCTAGTTTTCACTTTAAATCTTGGGATAAGCTCATATCGAACTTTCTTTGGAATGGATAGAGGCCGAGATTTAGAATGTCTCTCTTGCAGCTTCCACTCTCCTTAGGGGGGCTAATCTCCCAAATTTGAAATTCTATGCTTTAGCAGCCTTTTTTAAAATACTGTCCTTATGGATATCACCAGCTTGTCAGGCACCTTGGAAGGACCTGGAATTTGCCATAAATGACCTCTACAATATTACCAAGGTAACTTTAGCTTTGGCGACCAGGCTACCCCCCCCCTTGCGTGATTTCACCCCTTTTACAGCTCAAATTTTAAAATTATGGTATAAGATAAAAAAACATAAGGGCTTTAGAGACCTTTTCTTTTTCTGTACACACATTTCAGAGGATGACTGCTTCCTTCCGGCATCTCTCGACCACACCTTTTCAAGGTGGAGAAGGCTTGGGCTTCAATTTTTCAAACAATTTCTCTCCTCAGCCGGTATCATCCCATTTAAAATTCTAAAAACTACCTATGACCTCACCAACAATGACCTTTTTAGATATACTCAAGTCAGAAATTACCTTCTGCGGCAAAAAGATATAATTTCTAAATTACCGGTCCCAATACCTATGGCCTGGAAATATCTGGAAGATAATATTAAAGGTCAGTTATGGCCCCATCAGGTAGGTTATCTTTATAAAATTCTAAGAGAGGGGATGGGTGACTCATCTATCTCAATTTTGAGTAGCTGGTGCAGGGATCTCGAACTAGATATCTCAGAACAGGAGTGGCTCCGGGTGTCCCCCCAGGCATGCAGAGTTATACATGATACCGAGTAGCATGAATTTGCATGGAAATGTCAAAGTTGCTTTTTTCGTTCCCCAGCCATATTAACTAAATACCTCCCACCTTCATTCGGGAAATATTGGCGGAGATGCCCATATGACTTCGCCGACCACAGCCATGATTTTTGGTCATGTCCCCAATTAATGCCATTTTGGTGCTCTTTGCAACAAGAAATTTCAGACTGCCTGGGAGAGATGATTGACCTCACGGTCGAGATGGTATTGCTGTCTATATTCCCATCTCATAACCCATCTTCATTCCAAACCCTGCTACCTGTTTATATTCTGGCAGCCAAAAAGGCCATAACAAGATGTTGGCGATCTCCCGCCATTCCTACAGTCAAAGAATGGAGGGAGCTAGTGACTGAAATGTATTATATGGAGTCCCTAATGGCCACGCTTCATAACAGACAACATGTGTTCGAGCCGTTGTGGAGGCCTTGGGTGATGTGTCTTTCTGGGCATGATCCAGACTTTGTCCCTTGAGCCTCTCTGAGTCACAATTCTTAAGGCCCTGGAGAGTGAAGAAGTCCTATACGGTCAGGGGATGCAGACCCTTCAACCAAGAAATTATCCATGGTCCTAAGAAAATTTTACCTCAAATGAATATTTGGGAGCTATATGTCAGTACACTTTAATTTTAGCCACTTGTAGAACAATCACCTGTTTGGAGGGGAAAAACAGAATGGTCTATCGGTTTTTAGCTACTTAGACATGAAGCATTTGTATACAAGCTATGATGTTTTTATTGTTTGACAATGGCTGTGTTAACTACATGTATATCTGCCACCTTTACACAATAAAAAGAAATAAAAAAAAAAGTCCTCGACTGGTTGCCTCCTGCAGTCTCCAGCACCTTTTGTCTCAAGCCCATGGGTACCACAACCCTTGCATTCACCTGCTTTGTCCGGGGGTTGACCTCATATGGTAGAGAACCTCGTCCCTCGTCTCATACTACCATAACTGATTTTTCCTTACTCCCCCATTGACCTGCTTTTCATCCTGGACTTTAACGCATGCCCCTAACCTAGTGACTTCTGAATCTTCCACCTGTACTTTTTCCCCCAATTTACAGTATATAAATCACCACATTTCCAGGGAGGGGGTACAACACATTTCAAAGTCCCTTCAGTTACTATAGCCTCTTCTGTGTTGCTTGTAGTCTTCATCCCAGAATCTGCAAGAACTGTCTTACCTGGGGACTTGTCCTCTTTCAGGCCATCTTCCTCCAGGTAGCATCTGGGAAAGATTGGTTGTTCAGGAAGCAATGGCCACCAAAGTTCCTTTGGGGGGGTCCTCCTCCAGATAACATCCCAGACAAAGAAGCAACATTGGCAAATGATTCCGGCTGGGGTCCTTTTCTTCCAACACCCATATATCCTCCTCTGGCAAGCCTTTCTTGACTTGCTCCAGTTCCTTTGACAGCACCCAACAACGGTGCTCCACATCCCTCCAGCGTTGCTCTGCATCTAGCCAGTGCTCGTTTATCCAGTGCAGCAGTCGTATCAGGTCAGCCATCTGGTATTGTGGTGCCTCGACCATGCTACCATATCCCAACTTCCTTATCTCCTCTGGCACCATCCACTTTCTGCCTTATCCTGAGGTGCCAGTTCTAGCACCCCCAACTGAACTCCCCCGGGATAACTTGGACGTTCAGCCGGGAATCCCACTTCTTATGAACGTACGAACATATGAAGAAGCCAGCAGAAGAAGGCCATTTGGTCTATCAAGTCTGCTCATGTTTCAGGGTCCACAGCTTGAGCTACTGCCCCTGCCCCCTCTCCCCACTCCTCCCATCCTCCCTACCCATGACCCTTACCTTCCCCCCTATACCTGTCCCAGCCTCTCTTAAAGCTGCCCACTGTCTTCAATGAGATTACTTCTTCTGGCATCGCATTCCAAGTGTCCAATACTCTGTCTGTGAAGAAGTGCTTCCTGACCTCCCTCCTAAACCTCCCACCCTCCGGCTTAAGACTGTGCCCCCTCGTGTTATGGTTGCCACTCAGATTAAAGAGACTCTCCTTATCAACCTTATTTATCCCTTTCAAGTACTTGAAGGTCCCAATTATGTCCCCTCCTCTCTCTCTCTCTCTCTCTCCTGTCTTCCAGGGAGTACATGTTCAGTGTCCTCAACCTCTCCTTGTATGCCTCACCCTGCTGACCAGCTATCATCTTTGTACCCTTCTTCTGGACCTTCTCCAGCATGTTAATGTCCTTCTTACACCAATGTAGTGGGGTTGGGATTTCAGGATACAATAATACAATAACCAGGCAGACAACAGCTATAGAGCATAAAAAATGCCAAGTGGCAGTTATCATTTTATTTTCAATGCATAAAATGATTAGCAGTTTGAACAGAATTTAAGAAAATAATGGTTAGTCCAGCAAATTCCAACAGAGAACACTGTTGTGCTCAGCAGCACACATACAGCTCAGTTCAGTATATAGGCACACACGCTTGCATCTGAGGTCTTACACCTCTCACTGTCAGTTCTCCACTGACACCTATCTAACTTTCCAACTTTAGTGATAAGCCTTTATATATTTTTGTTGATGACTTCACCATCATGTGGCATCACTTTAGCTTATAACTAATACATTTGTAGTTTCCAAGGCTCACAACCTGCACCTATACAAAAATAAAAGTGTTGCTTCTAAGCATTGTGTATTAATTAGCATTCTGATTTAACAGTAGCATCCTTCCCTATACTCCTGATCAGAAAAATGCCCTTTTATACTTAATTAGCTTCAAATATTTCAGACTCCTCCCTCTGTAACAATTAAAAGGAATCCCGGGTAGTATAAATATAGGCCACTAGGGGCCACTGCTTCCCAGTGGCATCATCACACTGATTTTGTGGAGGCTAGAGCCCCTCCAATGCAAGTTAAAGCCCCTCCAATCAGTTTGCTAAACTAAGTAACTTAAAACAAGTTAAAATAAAAAAAAGAAAAGCCAGACTTTTTTTTCTCTCGGTTGCAAAAAGCCCAGAGCCACCGCATGGAGGTATCTTTTTGTTTTTCTCCACTGGACTTTGAGAGTGCTCCTTGAGGGCTCACGAAGTCCAATGGAGAAAAATGAAACTCAACTAATCTGTGTCCTTGTTAGCATGCACACACGCATGCACTGCTGTGCAGTGCTGCTGATTTGTCAGGATGGCGATCGCCACCAGTCAGATTGGGGAGGAGTCAGATCGGGAATGCAGAAGACGCCTTGGGGAGAGAATGTGATGAGAGCTCACAGCATTGCAATGGGGCAGCCGGGTCTGCAACTGTGTCTGGCAGCAGCAGGTTAGTGCTAGGACTGTCACTGTCAGGCATTGTGAATGAGCGCATCAGTGCTATCCGGGGCACAGGACAGATTTGTAGTGCTCAGATCAGCGTGACAGATTTGTAGTGCTCAGATCAGTGTGAGGGGTCTGGGCTGTGTGTGCAGTAGGTGGGGGCATCTGCCTTCTGTTCTAAACTGTGGGAGGGGACTGGGACTCAGGGGAAGGGACAACATAGCCACAGAGTGCCCACTAGTGCAAAATAAGACAGGCCAGCTCAGCTGCCAGTCCACCAGTGAGGGAGAGATAGACAAGGGGAGGTTTTGCTTCTGAGTGGCAGTGGGGGTGGTTGCTGGAATTAATTTAAAATCACCATATTGTTAGAGGAGATAGTTACTTGAGGCAACATTTTAAAATATTGCATGATGGGAGGGGTGCTTCTGGATCTTTCTGTACATAAAGTCTTCACCACTAATTCACACTAATGAGAGTACACCGGAGACACTAGGACCCAGCAGGAGCAAACTTTTCAGGAGGGCCGGCACCTGAGATGGAGCCGCGAGGAAGTGGCACCCCGAGCCCCGGCACATGCGGTAATGACTATCTCAGTGTCGACCCTCCAACCACCTCAGTTCCTTTTTTCCCGCCATTGAGTATGCTTCAGTGATGACGTCGCTCACCCGCCAGGAGTTAAACTTCTCTAGCAGCTTAGTTCAGTTTATTGTTTTGTAGATTATCTCGAATCAGTACCAATTAAATTTATTAATTCGTAGAACAGAAGTCTTCAGCCCTCCATTGACGGAGTCGACCATGAGCAGGGACAGTGGTTTACTGTGATTGAGAAAAGGCAAATTCCATTTTGCAGATTGACAAAACCGATATTGTCACCGGCGTCTGCAAGTCCAAAATCGATTTTACCAGTGTTGGCTTTGTAACCTGTATCTCTGCTAGCATGCATTTTCACATTTCTACATCTGCTGTTGCATATCTACACTTGTAGCTATCAAGTTATTTTAGAAGCTACAATGTGTGAAGGCAGCTGATGCACTACATCCCCTATCCCTCCCGTATAATTACAGGACCACTAATGCCCCCTATCCTTCTGATGCAATGGGGACAGCAGTACTGTGGACCCCTCCCTCTGGTGTGGTTGGCAACAGCACTGCATGCCCCATACCTCTGGTGTGTGATGACAGCAGCATCCCTGCAGCCCCATCCCTCCAGTGTGATGGCAGCAGCAGCACTGCGGCCCTCCTCCCTCCTGTGCAATGATGGCAGCACTGTGGCCTCCATCCTTCCAGTGTGTTGTCAGTAATAAGGTGGTAAAGCTCTGTAGCCCATATCCCTCAGGTGTGACAGTACAGAATATTAGATTGCAGGACACTTGGATAAATTAAAAGAAACTAGCCATTAGAGACTGCCACCAGTCACCACACAATGCAGACTAAGTTCCCGCTCACATGACCTTTCTCATAAGTTCTCATCCCAAGAAATGTTAATGAAGTCAATAATAAAAGCAAGTACAGCATTTCAGGAAAAGTATTTTATAAAGAGTGCAAACATTGCAAATCAAAAACATATACAAGTACAACAGTTAAAAAATGTGAACAAAAACAAAATCTAATTGAAAATGTGCAGAATGTAGAAAAGTGAATATATATTGAAACACAAGTGAACTAAAACCTAAATACAAATAGCTGAACTGTCAAACGTGCAAAGGTACAGGAAATGTGGAAAACTGTGCATAAACAAAACGTAAACTAAAATGTGCAAAGTGTGCAATACAGTATGACAAAATATATACAGTAAAAAAGACATGAAGGAAAACTTTGTATAAACAAAACCTAAATGAAAATGTGCAATGCAGTATGACAAATTATATACAGTGAAAAACACATGAACTAAGACAAAATATAAATATACATGACATGGCAAGGAATATGGAAAACAAGCTAACAAAGTTATTGAAAAAATGTTTAAATCCTATAACTAAATGAAATGTGCAAAACTTCTGTAGAAAGCATTCACCAATCTAATCCTTTGACTTATTGTGCATAAACTGGGATAGCAATCTCATATTGTCTACTAGCAGGTTATGTCTTTGGTCTGTGTGGATCTGTCCGTAGATCGAGAAGGATCTCTCCACATCGGCACCTGACACAGGTATCCAAATGGCTTGCAGAGCAGCTTTGGCTAGTACTGGTAATTGTGACTGCACTGAAATCCAGTGCTGGCCAACATTAAAGTCCATTATGTCTGGAAGCTCTTCTATGTCCTGCCCAACATACATCTCCCAGTCCTTTCGTAGTGCAGTTTGGTTGTGCGGTTCAAATATACCAGTGTCACTGGAGTAGTGCGTGAAGTCCCCACTCAATTTAGGAAGGTTGTAGGGGTTCAAAATATGGCAGGCTTTCAAGAACTCTATGACTGGGTTTGTTTCCATGTGTTTTGTCATTTTGTTTAGGGCCACTCCAAATGCTTTTTGGAACACTGCAATCTGCTCCTGCTTAACCCGTGGCCTAAGAGTAGCTAAGTATTCGTCTGTCCTTTCAACAAATCCTTCTGTTTTTGATACGCCCATCTGAAACCTCTGTTTTATTCCATGTAGTGCATTGAATCTAGAAACAGCCAAGGGTTTATCTTTCCTTTGTAGAAGCTCTGTTGCACCGATGAGATCATTGCAGTTTTCAGCGATGAAGGTTGTGTGAATCTGCAGCTTTGTAAATAATTCTTGGAAAAGTTTTCTTAGAGAATTCATGGAGTTGCAATCACTTGCTTCCTCCTGGAAGACGTCTCTTAAGTGCTGAAGGTAAAGTGAATGGTACTTAACGGTTTCAAACCAAGTGTTCCAATGGGTTAAGAGAGGAACAGGAGACAATATTTTTTTCTACATCTTGCCCCTCCAGGAATGCCAAGTACTCTTTCTTGCGTTTGGGCAACTGCTGGAATGAGTATTTCACAAGTGCCACAATATTACTGACCAGTTCAAAATGGTCAATCCATGTGTCTCCCACCAAGGACAGCACATGTGCCCAGCAACCAAGATGGATCACATGGGCACCAATAAGGCCATATAAAACATCTTTGAAGCACTTCACCATGTACTGCGCATTATCACTGATGAAGGTGACTACTTGGTCCATCTCCACATCATATTTCTGCAATGTCTTTATAACACTTTGTGTGACAGTGGTGTGGTTCACTGCTGTCAACTCTGTTGTGTCTGCAATGATAGATTTTCCGCCCTGCATGACAAAAATTATGTTCAGTATACAGCGGGTATCTGTGTCTGTCCTCTCATTGCACATTACAGAGAATGTCTTCCCCTTTCACAAGCTGTGAAATTCCATCCTCCAGTTCCTTTCTCAGTTTGGGCAAGTAGTTCTGCCTTAAGGTGGATACCTTTGGGAGAGCACCAGTTCCTTTAACGTTGTCCCCCATCCGGTCTCTTATGCACGGTTGATCCAACTTTTCAATGGGGTATGTTTGCACCACACCAAGCCCTCAATACATCCAATACAGTATTCTTCTGTGCTGCAGCTGCAGAAGTTGTGACAATAAAGCTGGTGTGAAGTGTCACCTGTCTGTTGCTATTCTTCTGGCTTGCATTCTTCATATGTTTTTGACTTTTGCAGTGATCCACCACTGTATCCTTCCTCACATAGTCAATGGGGTGATCATAAAAGCAACAAAATATTTTCCCTCCATCCTCATACATGCCTTCCCACTTGAATTGCAATGAATGGTCCTTAGCAGTGACACTGGAAAGTTTTGCCATTTTGCTTGGAGTTGCCATCACAATGGTTGGTACAGATGACCCCAAAGAACTAAAAAGTGGAACACAAGTTGGAGAGATATTAAAACAGGCTTTAGAACCACTTAAAACTTCAGAACTACTACATTAAGGATCAAAATATCACAGATAATCTCTGCCCATGGATGAAAGTCTGGAGGAACAGCTACAGAAAACATGCTGACCTCAGTAGCTCACAATCCATACAAAAAACAATACCAGAATCAGAATCTCACTGCTAATCCATGCTCAATCCATGGATGACAGTCGGGAGGAGCAGCTACAGAGGCCTAGTTGTTCTCAGAAGCTGTCACAGGCTTGAGTATATAATGCAAAAGTAGAATATTGACATCTGAATATAGCCCCGGTCACAGCTGACGAGCAATCCTGATGACATACAGGATCCCGGGCTTGCTGCCCGCATTGCACTAAGACCTTGTCAGTCCCCCTGGCTCAGGCTTATCGAGTTCAAACAAACTAAGACTTGATAAAACACATGAACATGAAGACCACACCATACCATTTAGAGATGATGACTATTTCCAGCTGAAATTCACACCAGGCAGGAATTTTGAAGCCTAAAATCAGAAAAGAAAACAACACAATTATTATCTAAATAAAGACACACACACACACACACACACACACACACACCTCACCCCCACATGCACAAGTAAATGACACCTAGTTAGACATGCCATCTGTCTCCTCTGCCAGGAGACAGAACCTGAAAGTTCGGCTGTTAGCCACCAGGACTAAGGTGTTACCAGTAGCCATGGTTGCAGCCACCTCTTCTGAAAGCCAAGTACATAAGCAAGGGGCCATATAGGTAGGGTCCAGATTGCCACCCACACTCCCCAGTCCCTAGTTACCACCACCCACAGGAAACACACCTTTGTGCCAAACCACCCAGGGTGTATAAAACTTAAAGCAGCAGATCCTCACATGTCTGCATTTGGCGACAAGGGCTCTGGGTCAACATGGCGGGTTGTACTAACAAAACTTACTTCCATGGAGGATGCTGATGCAGACAACCTCCATTCATTCAAGTCACTCATCATGGGCAACTCTTCATAGACTGGGTCACGGTACTCTCAGTGATTACCACAAGGGCCATCACTGAAAAGGTGTCCAGCCAGGGTTGGTGTCAGTATCTCTACAAATAATTTTCTTTTTCTTTTTTTTCTGCCTTCCCTGCCCCTGGCCTGCCTCTCCTTCCGGCTGCACATGACCCCCCCAACCTCCTCACCCTGACCCCCTTCCTACTCACCTCAGATCGCAGCCGACCCAGGGGTGGCCTGGAGTAACCCTTTGCCGGAAGGGTCTCTCTCTCTTCCGAGGGGGAAGGCACCAGGAGGGGGATACCGGTGCACTCTAGGATCAGTCCCCAGGTGCTGCTGAGGTGGATTCTGGGGCATCGGGGCATCTGAGGTGGCAGGGAGTCGGCAGCCATCATCCAGCAGACCAGGCAGCTTCTTTCCGTTTTTCTGTGGGGGAGTGACGTCCTGACGTCAAGGCATACGCCGACGTCTGCCACTCCCCCCTTGAACTCCGAGCCCGGCTGTACTGCTGCACTCCCGGCCTCCACCAGGAGTCAGCCTACGCCAGTGTGCATCCTTCTCCCCCCGGCCAGCCCTCTGACAACCCGAGTCCATTCCCGAACTCGGGTTGCCGGTGTCGCAGATAGAAATCCAACCGCTGCGCCGACGGGCCGGTCCTGCAAATAATTTTCAATTATTTTAATTGTGGTTGATGGTGGGGCAGATACATGGCAGCCCAACTTGCCACCAACACTCCAAACCATTCAGTTACTAACCACCTGAAAATAAACTCTACCTCGAATAGCTACTGTTGCCCCCATACCCAACCAAGAAACTGAACCAGATAGTCTTGACCAAAAAAGTAAACAATGAGACATCCAAAAAAACTTACTTTTTCAGTGGGGCAGTAGCGACACAATCACAGGACATGTTGCTGTTAGCAGTCTGGAGTTCAGGCATTCACATCAGTCAACTGGCCAAGGTTGAGTGTGAGCTGAACACAGCCTTGAAAGCACTGAGAAGTCACTTCAACTTCCATCTCCAGGCAAAATGGAAACCGTGGTCGTTCCTCAATCAATGTTTGACAGCAGCACTGCAGCCCCCACCCATCTGGTGTGATGGCAGCATGTGCAGTACTGCAGCCCCACCCATCCCATGTGACAGCAGCATGTGCAGCAGTGCAGCCCCCACCCATCCGGTGTGATGGCAACAGTAGCAGCACTGCAGCCCCCACCCGTCCAGTGTGACAGTGGCATGTGCAGCACTGCAGCCCCCACCCATGCCACTCTGCCCACGCACCCACCCCTTCCTCAGAGGCCAGAACCATTTTTTGACAGCATGTGAACCAGTCTGCCCAGTCCGTCCCTGAGCCGACCATCAAAAAACAATCACTGGAGCGTGGCACGGACTCTGCAGACTGGCATACATGCTGGGAAAAATGGTTCTGTGCCACTCTGCTCATCCACCCCCCCTCAGAGGCCAGAACCATTTTTTGCCAGCATGTGAACCAGTCTACCCAGCCCGTCCCTCAGCCAACCATCAACGACCAGCCACGGGAAGATGGCACAGACCTAGCGGACTGGCATCCATGTTGAAAAAAATGGCTCTGTGCCACTCTGCAATCTGCCCCTCCATCATCAGCAGCCAAAACCATGTTTTTCAGTGCATTATTCATTTATCTTTTTTACAGCATACTAGCACATGCCCCCAACCCTCTATTTCCCCTTCCTTCCTTGCTTTCCCAATCAAAGAAAAGCAGTAGAGGTATTCAGAAAATAAAAAAAAAAACTTACCAGACTATGGCAGGAACATAAAAAGGTGATAGTCCTGTGGCAGCAGATGGCAAGGCAGATCAGGTGCAGCACAAGGAAATAGAAATGAAGAAGCTAGTAGGGCAGGTTATCAGCACAAAAGCTGCCATGGCCACTCTACCAACCCAGATGGACAAGTCAAGAATGTCCGTCTCTTCACCCCTGATGCACAGTTTAGTAATTCATCTCTTCACCCCCCCATCAAAGACAAGCACAACCACTCACCCCACCAACACATATGTGCACGCCCACTCTCCCCACCCCAGACAACACAGCCACTCGCCCCACCAAAATGAAGCAGCATGGCCAGTCATCCCACCCCACCCCTACAGATGAGCATGCCCACACCACTCTCCCCACTCAAGACCAGCACAGCAACTCATCCCAACAAAAGGGACCTGCACACCCACTTCCCCCACAGACATGCACGCCACCCCACCCCACCCCCATGGACCAACATGACCACTCTCCCCACCCCGGACTAGCACAGCAACTCACCCCAACAAAATGGAGCTGCACAACCACTTTCACCCACAGATGTGGATGCCCCCCCCACCTCCACAGACCAACAAGACCACTCTCCCCACCCTGGACCAGTACAGCAACTCGCTTCAACAAAAGGGACCTGCATTCCCACTTCTCCCCATAGACATATACACCCTACCCACCCCCACAGACCAACACAATCACTCTCTCCACCCCAGACCAGCACAGCAACTCACTCCAACAAAAGGGACCTGCACACCTACTTTCCCCACCACCATGACCATGCATGCCCAGTCCCCACCATCACAATGGACCAATACAACCATGCTACAACATAAAACTAAAAACATCACATGTTAGACTCATACTGGGGCCACATAGTGCATACAAACACAACTCAGTATTATATTACATCCCAGCAAGAAATCAAATGCTGCTTGTAATCACCTCCATTTGCAACCCCCCATCAGTCAGTATCTTTGTCTCCCCCCTCCTGATCTGGTGCAACTGCACATAAAGCCTAGCAGCCGGTGTCAGCATATGTTTGGGAAAGGCAATACTATACCACAGGTGGAGCACAAGCAGGCTTCGGCATATCAGTTTGTTAGCCAGTGTATAATTATTAAACATTTTAATAAATTCCGCTTGCAATACCCTCGGATGTCCATATCTTTCTCAATCCGAGGTCTGAGGAAAAAGTTACACTCCGGATATGAAAAAAATACATGGGTGGGCTGCATATTAAAAAGAAAACACGGGTGAAATACATGGCAAGCAGAAAAAAAAACCTGGGCTAACATGCTTCTGACAAGACTTTTTACATCCACCATGATCTCACTGAGTAAAGCACCTGCAGTCTGCAACTTCAAGTAAAGTCCGGCAGTAGGTCGCATAAATCTTAAGAAATGCCACTTTCAGTTCCCTCCAGTGTCCTTATCTTTGACTTCTTTGTCAATCAGAGTGCAAAAGTGGCACTCTGGACTGGGAGGCTCGCTCACATTCAGGTAAAAGAAAAGATACCTATAGAGTAGCTGCACCATTATATTTTCGGCAAATGTTACAATAAATATATAAATATTTAAAATGCCGGAAATCACAGCTTAAACTTGCAAAAGAGAAAAACAAAATTGAGTTGCACGACATCTTGAAAGAGCAGAGCTTTAGACTAGGGACAAGTGCAAATCTTTTCTGGCACTTGGTAAAAAGAGTGAACGGATACCATTTATAAAAAAAGCAGGAGATTCATTCAACAAAGATTCAAAAAGTGTTTCTCACAGGGATGGTTGCAAAACACTCCTGTAAACGCTGTGCTACAGGGAGTGGAGCAGCATCACAACCATCTTACCCCACAGTGGTGAACATTCTCGGTTTATGCTGCACAAGACATAGCAACTTACAGAATAAACAAGAGGACCGTAAAAGGAGCAGGCAAGTCACCAGGTGTTTCCATTTTGTTCCGTTTTGTTCAGTGAGGCAGACAGCTGGTACAGTGATGGTGGGTGGCGAGATGAGCAGGGAAGACACAGCAGCTGCCGCAGGAAAACAATGAGAAGATTAATGAATGCAGCAGTGTGCCTTTTAAGACATTGTAATCACGGAGCTGGCGAGAACAAACGCTAGTTTGATTTCCACGCTGGATTTCTGTTTGGCCAATTGGGAGTCTGTGTCTCTTGGGGAATTCCATCAGCCAATCAGCATTCCAGTCCTCTGTCTTTTTTTCCGTGGGTGCGGTAAACCACTGTCCCTTACCATGAGCGGGTCAGGTGACGGTAGGGAGACTTCATATGAAAGCTGTTCAGTCACCCGGGCCGGGTCCGGTCCGCCGCCCTCCCCAGATGGGGGGCTGACAATGGACAGTCCAGTGCTCATGGAGATGGGCATTCCCCCCGAAAGCATAAAAGGAAACAGTCCCATTCTCAGCGCTGTTCTGCCTTGAGTTCTTCTTCGACACATAGGTCGAAGAAGAAATGGCATCACTCGAGGTCGCCCTCTGGTTCATCTGTGCATAGATGGTCAGTTATTAGGGTCAGGCACCGGTCTCCACCTTTGTCGGAGTTGCCGGTTTCTGTCTCTGATGACCAACCTCCTTGACACTGGAGCTCCTCCCCACGTATTGAAGGAGCTTCCAATGAGCAGTTTCACCAGTGGGCTGCTCTTATGGAGCAGTGGGCTTGGAGGTTGGTCCAGTTGCCCGAGCCAGCCAGTCCGACAAGACCGGGGGGGGCCTTTGGACTGTTCAGTTTTGGACGGGCAGGTGAGGCAGTTGGGCCTTCCTAGTCATGCGGCACCTTCTTTGGTGCTGTTGACTCTGCGCTCTGGTGTTTTCCCCTTCACATGGCTGAGGTGCAGGGGTCTATACCGATGCCTTTATCTCCTGCTATTTTTCCTTCTTTTACTTCCAATCACAGTTTTCCGACTCCTGCGACGTTGTCGTCGTCTGCGGTGCCGACTTCTCTGGTGTCGGGGGCTCTGTCGGTGCCGTCTTTGGCACCGGGGGTTTGATTTGGGGCCATCTGTGATGCCACAGGCTCTTCCAGCGCTGTCTGTGGCACCATGGGCTCTGTTGGCACCACACTCTTTGTCAGTGCCGTGTGCAGCGCCATTTCCGATGGTGGCTCCTTCTTTGTTCTTGGCTCCATTTTCCTCAATGGTGCTGGGGATGAGTGCAGTGTTGTCCGGTCTTCAGGGGTTTTCAACTCTGATTCTTTCTTCTTCGCTTCTTCCTCCTGATTTTCACTCCTTTCCTGTCTACACAGTCCCCCCCGGACTGTCAGGAGATGATTTTAAGCCTGATCCAGATCTTTGCCTGGGTGATGACGTTGATGCTGACACTGTCCTGGGGGCAGGCATCAATCCTCCTGCAGAGCCTGTTGTTGAGGACCTTTCTTTTAAGTCTCTGCTCAAGAATTTGAATTCTACTCTTTCTCTCCAGACCACAGAAATCGATCCTGGGAAGCTTTTGCATCTCCAATATCTTCATGTCTCAGAGATCCCATGGATTTAACCCCTACGGTACAGCCCTCTTTTGAGACCCTTTCACAGTTGTGTAGAAGAATCCTACTCTTATTCCTTCCATGGCCACGTCCATAGATAGGAAGTATGCCCCTCCAAGGATCGCCCCATTTTGGCCTCACAAGCCTGTGCTGATGCCGTAGTGGTCCTGGCAGAGAATGATAAGGCTGTCCTGCCTCAGGAATCTACAGCCCAGCCTATAAACAAAGAATCTCACAAGATAGACACCTTAGGTAAGAGAGTCTTTGCTGCCTCAACCCTGGGCATGCGCATTGCCTGCTATCAAGGCTATTTTTCTCAATATGAGTATGTTCTTTGGCATTTGCTCAAAGCAATGGTAGAAGCTCTGCCTGAATTGGAGGTTAACTCTGAGTTACTTCAAACCATAACTAGGGGTATCGAGTTCAATAACCAAAAGGTTAAAGCTGCAATGGAGGCCTTTGATACCACTTCCCGGGGGGCGGTGGCTGGCATTTGCACCCATCGCCACTCTTGACTACATACGTAGGGCTTCATGAATGATGCCCAGCAGCAAGTCATGTCCTTACCTTTCGACGGTATGTATCTGCTCGGTCCTCAGGTGGAACAAGCACTGGAGACCACTTGGAAGACTAGGTCTGCCATTAAGACAGCCAGACCTGCGCCTGTCCCCTCCCGGGGGGGTGGAAACAAGCGCCAGTTTCACAACAGTCAGTCCTTTCGGGGGAAAGGCAGAGGAGATTTTAACAGAAACCATATCCCTCAGCCACAAAAGAAAGTGCAGCAGAAGACACAAGGCTCAAAAGTGCCCAGTGCCACCTTCTGAGTTTCCGGCCCAGGTCCCACCTCAGCTGCCCGAGTGGGACCTCTCCTCAGCAGTGGGAGGACGTCTGACTCAGTTCTGCCACCAGTGTAAATCTATAACATCAGACAAATGGGACTTAAAATAATCCACGAGGGGTACTCTCTCAATTTTTCGGAAACCACTCCGGATCATCCTCCCAAACAACAGCCCAGGCTATTGGCGGTACAGTCAGACCTTCTTGCTTCCGAGGTACAACGCCTTCTGAACAACAGGGCAGTAGAAGTAGTTCCGCTGGGTCAGCAAAACACAGGTTTCTACTCCCATTACTTTCTGGTGCCAAAGAAAACTGGCGGCATGTGCCACATTCTGGATCTCAGAAAGTTAAACAAGTTCCTACACAAGGAAAAGTTCAAGATGATATCACTCGGTACCCTGCTACCTTTGATTTATTGACATGGTTGGCTAGCCTCCCTGGACATGCAGGATGCCTACCAACATACCCTCATACACTCAAAGCATGATAAATACCTAAGGTTCATGGCGTTGGATCAGCATTATCAATTCAGAGTCCTGCCCTTTGGGCTATCCTTGGTGCCTCGAGTTTTTACAAAGTGTTGTGCAATTCTCGTGCTGCACTTCAGGAAAATCTGAATACAAGTGTTCCCATCCCTGGATGACTGGCTCCTAGCAAGTCCCTCCAGGCAGGAGACTCTGGAGGCCATGGCCACGGCCTCAAACTTCCACACATCCATGGGAGTTCTGCTGAATCTCAACACGTCGCAGTTGCAGCCCTCCCAGAAGCTCCTCTTCATAGGAACTCTTCTGGACACCTCCTGTGTGAAGGCTTTTCTTCCAGAGGACAGAAGGAGCGATATCTTACAGATGGCCTGATACATCAGAGGACACAGCTATATTTGAGCTATCTCGATGCAATGAATGCTGGGCTTCATGGCATTCTCGGTGTTCACTGTACCTTTGGCTCTTATTTACATGCGAACCTCTCAGTTGATGCTCAGTACTCAGTGGTACCCAACCACTCACCCTCAGTTCTTTCTCATCAAGGTGACGGAACCTCTGAAGAGGTCACTCACCTGGTGGACTCAGGAGGACAAACTTCTGGAAGGATATCCCTTCACCTCTCTGGATCATCAGATCTCTACTACCACAGACGCATTGCTGATGGGTTGGGGAGCTCTCTGCCGGAATCTCCACACTCAGAGTACGTGGACTCAGGACGAATACCAACTTCATATAAACATCATGGAAATGAGAGCCATCCTCTATGCAGTCCGAGCTTTGGAGGACATACTCTGTCACAAAAACATTCTCCTTCAAATGGACAACAAGGCAGTGATGTACTACATCAACAAACAGGGCGGTGCACACTCTTATCCATTATGCAGGGAAGCAATGAGAGTGTGGGAATGGTGCCTGGAACACAAGGCTCTGAGTCAGGTGGTTTACCTTCCAGGAGTACAAAACGAGCTGGCAGACCATCTCAGCAGAACGGAGGCAGATTCTCATGAGTGGTCTCTCGACTTAGCCATCATTCAGTCACTCTTCAGAGAGTGGGGAACTCCAGACCTGGACCTTTTTGCGTCCCCATTCAACGCAAAACTGCCTCTCTTCTGCTCTAGAAATCCAGGACCTGGCATTTTTTGTCAGGATGCGTTCAGGCTGCGGTGGACAAAACATTTTCTATCGCTTTTCCTCTCCTAATTCAGAGGTACTGCTCAAATTAGAGTCGGGGTGGGCAGTATGATTCTCATTGCCCCCTTCTGCCCTTGGCAGATCTGGTTCCCGCTACTCAACAGACTATCGGAAATCCCTCCGAAAATGCTTCCCCTTCAGATGAACCTTCTGACCCAGGGTTCTGTGGTCCATCCCAACCTGAGGTTGCTTCACCTTCACACTTGGCTCCTGAAGAGATAGAGGTGAATAGGTTCAATGTTTCTCGTAGTGTTTCAGATATTCTTTTGTCTGCATGTAAGCCGGCCACTAGAAAAACCTACACAGCTAAATGGAAGTGTTTTTCTACCTGGTGTGCAAAATCCTCCTGGAACCCTTTTTTCTGCCACCGAATAAAGTCTTGGAGTATCTCTTAGACCTTTCAAACACAGGTCTGCAGTACTCCACAGTCAAGGTTCATCTTTGAGCCATTTCGGCATATCATGAGCCGATACTTTCCATGCCGCTGGCTCCGTTGCCCGTAGTTAAGAGGTTTCTTAGGAGTATTCTGCATACTAGACCTCTTATTAGATGTCCAGTTGCAGCCTGGGACATTAACATTGTGCTAGACATGCTCACTCGTAAACCTTTTGAGCCTCTAGCTACTTGCGAGTTGAAGTTCCTCACTTGGAAAACGGCCTTCCTGGTGGCCATTACTTCAGCCCGTAGAGTTTCTGAAATACACACTGGTCACAGACCCCCCCGTACACTGTATTTCACAAGGACAAGGTAGATCTTAGGGCTCATCCTAAGTTTCGCCCTCAGGTCGTTTCAGAATTCCATCTAAACCCACCTTTAATCCTTCCTATCTACTTTGTGAACTTCCAGAATGAAGGGGAGTGTACCCTTCACTCGCTGGATGTTAAGAGAGCATTACGGTTCTATCTACAGTAGATAGAATGAAGGAAATTTGCAAGGCTCATCAACTGTTTGTTTTCTTCAGTGAGACCCGGGCTGGGTCAACCTGTTGCTATCAGGTGCATCTCAGCATGGCTGGTGGCATGTCTTCGCCACTGCTATTCGATGGCACAGGTCAAGCTGGAAGGCAGAGTGTATGCTCACTCTACCAGAGCAGTCACGGCATCTCTGATGGAAATCCGTAATGTGACCATTGCATATATTTGTAATGTGGCTACCTGGAGCTCCGTGCATACATTCATTAAACACTACACCTTGGCTGTCCATGCCAGATGACATCTGTCGTTTGGCAGGACCATTCTTTTTTTTTTTAATACTATATATTTTTCATTTCAAAAAAAACAATGTTTACATCACTTCTTTTAAAAATTGTATAAAGTTATATCAGTTAAGTGCTTTAAGTTACGTTTTCTTTAGACATCAAGACAGGGAAAATAAGTTACAGGGCAATTTATATACAAGACACGGTATAATCAGCAGAGACTTTACATGGGTATAATACATTCTTAACGTATAAAACTAGGATCTAAAAATGAAATGTACAGAATCCACTTCCTCCACCTAAGTTCAAATACAGACCATTTATCTGCACATCTAGATATAAGTCTTTCCAAAATATAGATTTATTCCATTATGGCACACCATGTTTGAACAGTAGGGGCCGCCCTTCTTCCTCACTTTTAGTAACTGCTTTCTTAGCTGCCAGTATATAGGAGACTAGTAATGACCCTTTAGATAAAGAGAGATCTTCTGGTGGAACTGAAAGCAATACTAATTCAGGGGTCGGAACTGCCTCTGTATCCTCCAAGTCTGATAATGCTTCAGCGATCTCTCTCCAGAACCCTGTTAGCTGTGGGCATGCCCCCAAAATATGGAGCTAATCTGCAAATTGCTCTCTACATTTTCTGCAGCAACTGCTCAGCATTCCCATCGAGAACCTGGCCAATTTTGCTGGAGTATGAAAAAATCTGTTACTAGTTTTCCATGCGAATTCTAGTCAATAGGGAGCACTAAGAATTTCCATCGAAAATTTAGCATACTTCTCCCAATTTTCTCCTGTAACTGGGACTGGAAGTTCCCTATTTCACACTGCCAAGATTCCTTGGGTCAAATGTTTAGATAACTCTTGCATACCCTTATATATTAATCCAATGAAGTGGGGCCAGATCTGTCCTCCCCTGGTAGTCATAGCCAAAGTAAACAGTTGGTGGGGGATTCATAAGTTTACTACAGGTTTGTCCCCTCAGCTCTATATATTCCCTTAGTTGTGCATTCAGTGGGAAATCTTGTTGTGGAATATTATATATCTCTTGAAGTTTAATAAATGGAAGGACCCCCCGTATAGTCTATTATATTGAAAATAAATATTATACCTCTGTGTCTCCACTGGATCATAGTTTGCTCCAGTTCTAAGGTGGGGGACTGAATTCCCAAATTTAATAGGTTAAGATAATAACCCACTGGTCCCAGCTCCTCAGGGTGAATGAGTCTACACCAGGTCTCTAAATTAGAATTTGTGCTATGAAGATAGCTAGGCTTCTTCCTAGCAGAAAGATATATGGAATGTAAAATGTCAGGGCCATCTTTTACCTTACTTAAGGCAAACTCCAGAGTCTTCCAGTATATATCATAGGCTGGATTATTCCAGTTAAAAACTCTAGCTATTACTGTGGCAAATGCATATTTCTGAAGGTCAGGCAAATTTAAACCTCCCTTATTTTTGGGGAGCATCAAGGTAGACCACTTAATTCGTGGTTTTTTTTTCCAGCCAAGACAAAACATGCCAAGAATTTATTCCAGGATGGAAAATACAGTAAATCCGGCACAATTGGTATGGTCTGGAAAAGATATAGCAGCTGAGGTAGCATGTTCATCCTAATAAGGTCAACTCTGAAATATAACGGTAGATGGAGCTGGGACCATTGGTGCAAGTCTGACTCTATTTTTTGTGTGAAGGGTTCATAATTTACCAACGTAAGATGCATTAACTGACGTGGCAAATATATACCAAGATATTTCACCTTAGTGCTATTCCAGTGTAGGGGGAACCTTGCCTTTAATGTTTGTGAGAGGCAAAAGTGAAAAGGCAGAACCTCTGTTTTAGAGGAATTTATTTTGTAGCCCGAAAGTTGAGCAAACTGATCTAGTACCTCCCAGATTGCCAGAATAGAAGATTCTGGATCTGCCACTGATAATAAAATATCATCGGCATATAAAGCTAATTTCCAAGATTGATTACCCACTTGGATGCCCCGTATCCTCTGCAAGTTTCTGAGCATCATGGCCAGAGGCTCAATATAAATCGCGAATAGCAGTGGGGACAAGGGGCATCCCTGCCTAGTGCCACGCTGCAACTCAATAGGTGGTGTAATGCCACCATTAAGTTGTATATATGCCTTTAGTGTTGAATATAACTGCTCCAGCCATTTAACAAACTCCCCAGGAAAGCCAAAGGAGGTCAGGACCCCCCACAGAAATTTCCAAGGGACCCTATCAAAAACTTTATAAGCATCTACGCTTACCAGGGCTGAAGAAGTAGCTGATTTAGTCATATAATCCATTAAGTGGACTATTCTTTGAACATTGACTGCAGTCTGGCACATTCTGAGGAATCCAGCCTGGTCGGAATGTGTCAGGCTTGGTAATAAAGCTTCTATTCAGCATGCCCATACTGCCATATACAACTTATAGTCGCTATTTAATACCAAGCTGGGTCTATAGGAATCTAGTAGGAGCGGGTCTTTCCCTGGTTTCAAGATAGCAGATATAGCTGCAAAGGACCATGAAGCTGCCCCCCCCCGTACCTCCAGGAAAGCCTGTCATATGAGCTGTAGCAGTTTAGGGTGGAATGTTTTGTACCATTCAGCTCCAAAGCCATCTGGGCCTGGGCTTTTAAAAGTTTTGGAAAGCTTAGTAACTTTCTGAATCTCCGTGGTGGAGATATGGCTCAGCAGAGAGGCATGTTGTGTCCTAGTTAACTGAGGGAAGTCAAGAGGTGACAAAAAATTGTTAATAGCCTCAGGAGATGGAGAAGTGGGTTCAGAATATAACGTATAATATTGCTGAAATGCTTTCATAACTGTAGGGGCTTGATGAAGAATGGTCCCTGTTTGGAGGTCGCAAATTCTAGTAATAGCTACTGACTGCTTAAATCCTCTAGTACACTTAGGTCCAGGTCTGGGGCTCTCTGCTACCCACGGTGCTGTGTCCCACCATTTCCACCTTTCCCCCGTCTTCGCCCATTATGGTCCTGATTCTGCGCAGCACTTTGTTCAGCCACCTGGCCCTATCAGCTCTTTCATGCTTACTCCCTCCTTCCAGCGCCACCTCAGCCCCACTGCTCTTGCACTGGGGTGCGCATTGCTCTCCTCCTTCCGAGGCCCTCTTCATCCTGGCCACCCTCCTTTCCATATCTCCTCCTCTTCCCTAAACCCGCACCTTCAGTAGTCTCTTGCAGCTGTGTGACCCGTCCCTAGCCCCGCCCGTTGTCTGCATTCCGAGCGCTCTTCCAGTTTCTCCTTGCTGCTCCATGCCATTCTTTAGCCCCGGATCATTCCTCGTCCTACGAGTCTCTCGCTTCATCGACTGATTCTCCAGTGCTCATTCCCCCACCCTCTGCTCTCCGCTGCAGTCATTCTCCGCCGATAGCACCATTAGACTCCTGTTGGGAGTGAAACCCGATGTATGCCTTTTGTACTTTTTGCCTGGCACCTGCTTCATTTGTTTCTGTCAGCAGTACAGTTTTACTTTATTAAAATTGTAAGACTGTTTAGAGTTAGCCCAGTGCATGTGGATTATTCTTTACTTTCTGAATGGATGTAATACTGCATTCAATTTCTTCCTCTGGGCACTTTCAAGCTAAGAAGACCTCTAATGTGTGCAATTAGGACGCAGTCACGGTATTTGCTGTTTTATGTCAATATTCTACTGTGACCCTTTCCCCTAGATTTCACCGTAAAATTAGCCTTTACTGGGCAACAATAAAGTATTGATGGGGGGCGTCAGGCAGTGTATGTGTGAATAACGTCATGGGGTACTGTAGATAAAAACTGAGGACTAAGGCTGAAGTCACTATTGTTGGTGCTTAGTTCCATTATTCCTAAGGACTGAGCCTTCACTGCCTCTAATTATCCTTGTTATATTGATGTGCAGACGGAGACTAAATGTGACCAGTTTTCAAAGGCTAAAGTTCACTTTAAATGGTTTTCTGATGCCGTGTCTTCTCTAGTCCGCTTGGAGCTTTCGACTTTCCTCATGGGTAGCTCTTTGCGGTTTGGGATTCTATTTCTGGTATTGCAGCTCCTGCTCTCTTGTGTCATTCCCATTGCGGTCGCCTCTTTCTTTGGCTCTTTATCATACCTCGTTCAGCTGCTATATATGTACCTCTCGAGCTCTTGCCTCCTGACTTAGGGACTGAGCTTCAATTAGTCAGGGACAAATGCCCCAAATCGGGGACCCCTCTTGAAACCTTGTACTGTTCCCTCAGGCTGGTTGGAGGGTTCGTGTTAAGCTGCATTTTTCTGATGTGCAAGTCCGTAACTTTCCTGTTTTACATTTATTTGTGATATTAATCCTCACTGTTCTATTTAAAACATGTTATTTTGAGGGATGGAGGACACTTAGTGGTGACATCCGGCTGTCCCTAATAATCTGGGACAGTTGCGGGGTCTGGCTATGCATGTCTACTTTGCTTCTTTCCATTCCAGTCTAGTCTGAGTCCATTGGAATTTCCTGAGAAGGCTTCCAACTCGCTTTCTGGCAAGTTCTCCTCCTGCCCTGGAGGTGGAGCCATACGCCATATCCAATCAGCTCTAGTCTCTTCATGCCCTGCATACTCCTCCTCCTCTGTCTTCATCCTTTTCAGTCCTCCCTATCATGACTCATCTGCTTCCTCCTCCACCTCGACATCCTTCGGTTCTCCTCCCATGCCGTCCGTCCTGGATTTGATTCACTCAAGGCCTGCTTTCATTCTCTTTTCTTGGCATTTCTCTGACTTGCCCTCCTGCAGTTCTCATCTCGTAGTGGCCATCAGGGATTCCCTCTATGCACGGTCATCCCTGTTACGGCTTCTATGCCACCTCATCAACCCGCGGCCCTCCTGCCTTGTGTATTTAGGTCATGACTTTGTTCAGTATTCCCTCATTTATTCCATCCCTGCTCGGCCGTCAGGATTTAATCCACTTGTGGAGTCATTCCTCATCATCCATCTATTCGGTGACCCACAGCCCTCATGCCACATGTCTCAGGTTCCTGATTCCTTATCTCACGCCAGCTGCCTTTTCTCATACCACCCATCAGGATTTGATACTCTTCATCCGTCATACATCGATTCCCTCTCCATTAATTCACTTCTATCTCCACTCAGGGTCATGCCTTCCTGTCCTTCGCCCTTGGCCATGGACTGGCTGGCAGCTCTCCACCATCATTCAAGTTTCCTTCCCGTTTCTTTACGAATCTGCCTCATTTCGAGGAGCTTCCTTCATCACGTCGCTCTATTCATTTCCGGATCTTCCTCCTTTCGAGAGGTCTAATTGGTCACATTGCTCTGTCTGGCCTATCTCTCCTCTAGTTTGCATACACTTCGGTCCCAGACATGCCTTCTTAGCCTCTGAGCATATATGTTTTCGAAGAGCCTCATCACTTGCATCAGTCTATTGACTCCTATGATCTCTCCTCACCCATGCATCTGGATCTACTCGCTCATATCGCATGTTCATGCCTTATTGGCCTCAGTGTCTACTTCCTCACCTTCCTCAATCCGGCATCCCTCTCAATTGATCTTATGCTTCCTGCTTCAAGTTTCTTGCCACCCCAACTGGTGGCTGCTGCAGTCCCCGCTCTTCCCGCCGCTGCGTGGCTCTGTACCACCCAGTGTGCCAGCTCCTGGACTGACCTGTTTCAAATCCTTGGTCTTCAACCGGCTGCCTCTGTGCTTGTTCCATCCGCTCAGCTTGCCAGCTTTTGGATGCTGCCCCTATTTCCATCCCCTTTAGCTACCTTCTCATCCTGCAATACTAGAAATTGAATGCTACCAGCTGCATCCCTCTGTGTTACCCTCTGTACTAGTCTTCCTTGGGAGTCTGTCTAATTTTGCACTGCAGGACTAACCCTTCTTAGTTTCCTGTCTCTCACCTAGTAGACTGCTCCACATGCTGCTTCTTGCCTTCTGCGTATCTTGGTGTTTTCGGATCTTTTCCCCTTTTCTCCCCCCCACGAGGATATGCCCTGTAGTTCTGCTCACTTTCACCAGCTTCAAAAGGTATGTATGCTTCCCCTGTCTATTCCTCTTCAGACCTTTTCCCCATGTTTCTCCTTAATCTTCTCTTTCCTAGGTTCGATAATTTGTATATCTCCAGTGTTTTGTATGGTTCTCGTTCCCTCTGCAGTTAATTGGCTTGGTCATCCCATGCTTATCTAATTCCATTGACTCTGAGCTTCATTTTTCCTACCTCACTTTCCCCATCAACTACTCCTGCTTCAGCATGCTCTCATTCTGCTCCCTCTCCTCGGCTCTGTCAGAAAACTCCGCAGTCCTAGTTTCATTCTAGTCTTGGCTTCTATCTCATCATGCCACGATTTATCTGTTTGTTTGCTTTGCCATTCATCTCCTTTGGCTTTCCATGGCTGACTCCTTCTGACCTACCATCGACCCGGGCCTCCATGCCATCTCATCCAGCTTGCCTTCCTGCCCCCTTGAGGTGCCTTCCTTCTTCACGGAGTCTGCCTGCTCTATATCGTCTGCCGTCTATCCCTTCGTAGGTGATCCTTCATCTCCTTAGCCCCTCGATTCCATGCTGCCTGGCCTCGACCTGCTTATCTAATTCAAATCCCTCTCTCAGTATACCTTGGCATGGTTCGATGCCACGTCTGCGCTATTCCCTTGCTCTGTCTGGCCATATCTATCATGGATTATACACCGCCTAATCTGACTCATCCATGAAGTTCTCATCCCGTACTGGCTGGGTCCTATGCTACCCTATTGACCTCCCTATTGTCCTTTGTCCTTTCACACCTCTCTTCCAGTACCTGCTTTCATGGCATCAATCCCTCATCATTCCTCATCCATTCCTGTTACCTTCCTCAGCATATCGCTTATTCTAGTTCTGATCTTCATAGATTCTTTCCACTCATGACTTCCCTCCTCATCGTTCATCATCTGATTTGTATCTCGTGATCGCCGTCCTGTGCTTCTCTTATAATTCGCATACCCTTTGGTTCTTGTCCCACCTTATTAGCCTCGGAGTCTGCCTCCTTTCGAGGAGCAGCATGGTTTGAGTTGCTCCATGGCGCACGATACCTTTGTTCGGGTTGTTTTTTCCGTTCCTTCCCGTCTCCTCTTCTTCTTCCACTTCCATAATGGCTCTTCAAGATTCAATCCCTTTGTGGCCTACTGTGGATATTTCTTTTTGAGCATACCTATCAATACTCCTACAATGCCTATTAACCACAGACATCATGCCGTATATGCAAAGCTCATAACTCCAGTCATATCGAGTTCATAAATCCACTCATCATTCACTCAGCATTACCTCAAAGCTTATCAATTTACATCGCTTACTATAACATTCCTATCATTCAATTCTGTACTACCTGATCGACTACAACATCAGGGTCTAATTGTTCAGGATCTAATCATTTACATCGTATAATCAAGCATGCCTCTTCAACCCCAGTGTCTGTTCACTTGCATCTCTAAATCAAGTGCACCGCTCCATCAAGCCAGTCTACAGTATTATTTGTCTCCTCATCGGCACATCTGGAATATCCTCATGAGCACATCTTGATACCCCTTGCTGCTCTGACTCATACATGGATTTACTCCCTCCCATCCTTGCTCCCTGATCTACTATCTCTCATCGACTACTCGAGCATACCCTCCTTGGGTCCAGCAAGGTTTATCTAGTTTCATCACTCCCTCGACCATACCATTATTGACTCTGAGTCTACTCATTGACCACAACAACAGGATCTAATTGTTCACATTGCGTAATCATGCTTTATCGACCTCAGTGTCTACTTCCTCGCATCACTCAATTGATCATACCTATTATCGGATCTTATGCTACCTCATCGACCTGCCGACCTCCTGCAGTGATCATCACCATCATTAAGCATTGTTGCCTAATGTTCGTATTCAGTCTGCATGCAGCCTCATGTTCCATCTTCAATCTGTGTTTTCTTTTAGGGATATTCCCTATTCCATCATCATCCTCCTCCCTACTCATATTCCTCTAGTTACTGAACCCTTTATTTAAAGATATACATCCTCAAATCAAATGTCGTCAGCCTGGAGGGAAGGCGGCCTAGGCTTTGGATCCCTAGAGGTTTCCTCCTCAAAGGGGTTTTTCCTCTCCTCCGTGCCAGTGGTCACAATTTAGTTAGAGTTAGTGCTTTCATCTCATTAGTTAGTTAGGTTCCACTGTTAGATGGAGGCGGATGGTGGCCTGGCTTTTCTCCTCTTTCCTCAGGAAGTTAGCCCTTCTTCTCACAGAATTCATTCATCTTCTTCGCCTCTTCGGAGCTTGACATTTTTGGGTATACCCTACAGGGTGGTATATCCCACAGATAGAGAGGCGGAAAGCCACAAAGTAAATCAAGTTACACAAGCATCATCTCATATTATCTCATTCAGTGGCACAAGCACATCGAATGGGAGGGCTTTAAGCTCGTGGTTCGATGGGCGGAGCAACAAACGTCACTCCCCCATCAAGATTAAAAGTGTCACAACATCCTGGGCTTACCAGGATTCTTTTTTGTTGCCCACCATCCACCCATCCTCCTCCAGAGGCTTGTCTCTCTTCTCTGTGGGCTTCTTCCTAACCTACATTTAGCCAGCTCATTCATTCCTGGCACCTGTAGGGGGGGAACCCTCCTCTAGGGTTCCTTGCATCATAACCCTACAGGGTGGTATATCCCACAGATAGAGGTGGAAAGCTACAAAGCAAATCAAGTTACACAAGCATCATCTCAAATTATCTCATTCAGTTGCATAAGCACATCAAATCAGTTTTTTCCCCATGTAAATCATGTCTGGTCATATTTCTATGCCACCCTTGTAACATAACCGAACTGCGCTCCATCTAGGCTTGAGTTCGGAACAGTGAAACAAATCAGCAATAGATGGCCCTTGCCAGGGAGGGGTTGGGGCAGGAGGGCATGCTACTCTGAGTCAGTAGGATTATTTTAATCTATCCATGCGGTCTCAGCAGCCTGCTGAGATGGGGTGGAAGTTTCCATCTCAGGCTGTCCTGAGTGAGAAGGGGGCGATCTTCTTGGCCTACTGCACCCACATTTCCATCTTGCTCAAGAACGCTTGATCCCTCGGTACCCTCCTGTACTGATGTTGCTGAAGAAAGCCCATGTGCCTGTTGCGCGTCTAACTTCAGGGATGCTTGGTCACCCGGCATACCTCTTGCACAATCCCCACCTGCATCATTCAGAGAACCCCCTATGTCATTTGCAACAATAGAAACAACTTGCGATACCTCCGCAGTGTCCAGGGTGGCTGGTTTCCATTCTGGGGCTTCCGAGACCAACTGCCCTGTTGTGCCATTACTCGGATCCCAAGCAGGGTCAGGGATCCATTTTCCAGTTGTGGTTTGAATCCAGCCTGCACCATAAAATGCTGCCTCTGGCGACTAAAGACGATTCTCCATAATCTGCTCAGTAATTCCAAATGCTGACTGTTCCACTGCATATGCGGATGTCGGCTCTCTGCAATCAAGATTAGTATCCATTGAGGCAAGGTACCTTATAGTTGTAGGGTCCATTCAGGACATTCAGGTCACGATGGTAAATGTTTACATCCCTCCAGGGTCTCCATATAGAATATACTCAAACATTCTCAAATTGGTGGCAGAAAAGGCCAAAGGCATACTGATACTGGGTGGGGACTGGAATGTAATCTTGAATAGAGCACTTGACTCAGCATTCCCAAATCCCGAAGGTGGATGTGGCGAAAGCCCACTCCATAAGAGTAATGCTGGAACAGCTAGGCTTGGTGGATATTTGGAGGGAGAAATACCCAAGAGCGAGAGAATACACATGTTTCTCTCCAAGGTTCTGAGTATTCTCCAGATTGGATATGTTTTTCACATTCTCTGGAGATCTAAGTAGATTTCATTCTATGTGGGTGGGGACGACCATTCTTTTGGACTATAGTCCGGTTTACTTGGAGGTGGAGCTGGGACTTCCTAAGCGCAGTACATATTGGAGGATGAACACCTCTCTACTCCAGGATAAAGGGATGATGGAGGAGATTAAAAATCACTTGAAAATAACAATGCAAGAAAACAATAAACAAGAAACCACTCCACAAATTTTGTGGGATATGGTTAAAGCCTCTCTAAGAGGTAAACTGATTTCTATTGCCTCTCACAAGAAGAGAGAAATGAGACAGAGACAGCAGGAATTATTAGCGCAGATAAAAGAGCTGGAAAATGCCCCAAAAATCAAGTGGAACGGGGCCCGGGATAGGGAGCTGAAAAATTGCAAAAACCAGCTACAAAAAATTCAAACAGCTGAGACAGAGAAGGCCTTATTTTACTTAAAACAAAAATATTATGAGGGAGGCCCCAGAGGAACCTAATTATTGGCCTTTAGATTGCGCCAACATGTAGCAAAGGCTACAATAACCAAAATAATATCCCCTAGGTCGGGCCAATTGGTCAGACAGGCCTCACAATTAGCGGAAGCATTTGTGGAATATTATTCGCATTTATACAGCCCTAATGAAAAAACCTCAACACAAGACAAACAGAACTATCTGAAGTCTATCCCTCTCTCGCCACTGACACCAGATATGGCAAACGAACTGACCAGGCCAATCACGCAACAGGAGATAGTTTCTACTATTAAGAAACTTAAGCCTGCTAAATGCCCAGGCTGAATTTTATAAGGCCTTCACCTTGGAGACTGCCCCTCTGCTCTTAAAGGTTTTTTCAAATATTTGGGCTGAAGGAGGTCCCCCCCCCCCCGCCTTCCTGGCAGTACGCGACTATTACAATTCTCCACAAAGAGGGAAAGGACCCCACAAGGTGTGAATCATATCGTCCTATATCATTACTCAACCAGGATTACAAGATATTCACATCAATCATAGCTTCACGGTTAAATCCTATTCTACCAGAATTGATTCACACAGACCAGTCTGGTTTTGTCTTGGGCAGGCAGGTGCCTGATGGAGTACGCTCTGCCCTGAACATGATAGATAAAATTCAACGTTCACACACCCCAGCATGCCTAATGAGTCTAGATGCTGAAAAGGCTTTCGATAAAGTCTCATGGGACTTTCTATTTACAGTATTGGAACAGAGGGGGTTTCCCAAAGTTTGCATAGAAACTATTAGGTCATTGTACACAGGCCCCCAGGCATATGTCAGGGTGAATGGTGGGCTCTCAGAGAGATTCAGGCTGGGCAGAGGCACTAGTCAGGGATGTCCACTTTCCCCTCTCCTGTTTGCCCTCTATATTGAACCCCTGGCAGAAGTGGTGAGGAGGGAGGAAGGAGTATCAGGGATAGAGGTGGGGGGAATCCAGAAAAAAATCTTATTGTATGCTGATGATGTCCTGTTGTGTCTATCTCAACCACATAGGTCCATAAGACAGATCTGGTCTATACTTGAAGAATTTGGAAAATATTCAGGATATACACTTAATAAAACTAAAACGGAAGTCTTGAGCTTCTTCTTTAGACCACCCGAGGACATCCTCCAACTTCTCCCCCTGAATTGGACTGCTGACAAAATGAAATACCTAGGGGTAAATATCACTAAACATTTCTCTAAACTATTTATCTCAAATTATGCCCCCCTTACAACCTCAATAAAAAAAGACTTTGAAAGGTGGACCTTAACTAACATGCCTATGTACTCAAGGATTCAGGCCATAACAATGAATGTGCTGCCCAAATTCCTGTATCTGTTTCAGTGCCTACCACTATACATACATAAGTCAGATTTCCTGATTTGGCATAAAATGATTTCCAGATTCATATGGAATAATAAAAGACCCTGAATAAACTTAAAAATCATGCAGACCCACCAAGGTGGTGGTGGTGGTAGGTCTCTACCAGAGTTGGAGGACTACTTCTTGGTCGTCCAATTAAAAAATGTGCTGTGGTGGGTAGGTCCCAGTTCTACCTCCAGTTGGCGGGGAATGGAGAGGGGAAAGGAGGAGGGAGGAGGCCAGATGCCCTTGAGGGAATGGATGCTGTCCCCCTCATGTCTCATTGTCAACCCCTACCTAGACTACACTTGGTGGGGGACAGTATTCGTTTGGTCCAGAGGTTATGGCAAAAATACAGACTACAATCCTCCTTATAGCCACTAAAAAGCTTGGCTTGGGTGGAAGACTTCCCTCCAAATCAATTAGACCACACATACAAGCAGTGGGGTAAATTGGGCCTGGAGTACGTGGGGCAGTTTGTCCATGGAGAATCGTTCCAGGATTTTGCTTCTCCTAGGAACAGGTTTGGACTTAAAAGTTCAGATCATTTTAGGTTCCTTCAGGTCAGAACATACATAACATCTGTTCAAAAGAAAGAGGTGGATCCCGCCAGGGCTGCCCCTTTGATAACAGCCATTCAGAAGATACAATCCACCACTTCCCAGAAGGGACTGATCTCGCACCTTTATAGGTCCCTCCGATCAGTGAAAGTTGACCCGCTAACCAGGATTAAAACTAAATGGCAGAGGGAAACCAACCCAGACTGCCCAAATCATGACTGGGAAAGCATCTTCAGAATAGTTAGAAAAACGACCAGGTCTCCCCTCTGGCAAGAGTACGCCTGGAAAGTAAGAGTCCGTTATTTCATGACTCCAAAGACCTTAAACAAGAGAAATACAAATTACTCAGCTGGCTGCTGGAGAGGATGTGGGGAAGGGGAGGCGGATTACCTTCATATACTGTGGGTATGCCCGATTTTGCAAAGGTTCTGTACAGAGGTAACATCAGCCATAGGGGAAATCCTCACTCTAGATCAACCTCTTAGTTGGACTGAGGTAATCTTAGGCACCCACCTACGGGCGTTAGGGGCTCAGACTCCATATGCCTATGGGCAATTTTAATTACTGCAGCACATACGGCCATAACTAGGTTATGGCTTAACCCTGCTCCCCCTAGGAAGAAGGAATGGGTAGCAATTGTACAGAATCTAGCAGAGCTTGAAGAAATCACATTCAGAATAAACCATAAGACCTCAATGTACATTCATAGATGGTCGAGATGGGAGGTTTGGAAACAAACCGAGGAAGAGACATAGAGGGAGAAATGGAGCTAAGTAATCCTCCTCCTCTATGACTTAGATAAATCTGTGTAATTAAGATTGGGCTAGTTGACCCTATTGACTTAATCTGTGAGTAATACACCTTATATGGAACGAATAAACTGCATACTGTAACAGCAATTCTCATTACTGTACTGATAAATTATGTAAATGTATCTGTACTTCCTGCAAATGATTAATTAAAAAAAATAAAAATAAAGTTTAAAAAAAAAAAAAAAGATTAGTATCCATTGTTGGACAAGCCTCCAGAACAAAAGGAGTATCTTTGGCAGAGTGCACACTGGAACCCATGGTCTCGATCCAATGCTTCTGGTTTGCTAACATCAGGTCTGCACGGTTCTTATGCAGTTCTGCTTTTCTTGAAGTATACGTGACTTCATCATCAGACGACATTTTTAATAAAACAGTTTTTTTTGTCTTGTAAGTCTAGGTCCAGCTGAACCTCGTCCTGTTCCAAATCCTTTGCTTCTGATAAAGTTAACTCTATGTGTTCCTCTTCCTTGATCTCTCCAGTACTTCCAGTCCTCTGCTCCATCAAGGAGCCCTGCAGTAACTCAAAGCCGCAAGTTGGCCTGTCCTCCTTCGATCCACTGGCTGGGTCGTAGGACCATTCCTCAGCCTGCTGCAGCACACCTTGATCTGCAGCCTCCATGTCCGCCATCCAGGAAATGGGCCAATAGTGCCCCCTTTTCCCAGAGTAGGAGACTTTCCCTGGTGTTCTGGCCAGATTTCCACCATTCACTAAAAATACCACCAACAGCTTAATCTGGTTCAATTTCAGTTGGTTTCCATCTGTATCTTCCCCTTCCCTGGGACAATGCTGAAATTTCCATGTAGTAACCACTCACCCCCTTGGTACACCCTTACTAGAGCCAATTCTCTTTCCTCAGTCCTAAACAAATATTTTTGTTCAGTTTTCATGGAGGAAGAGGAAGGGGAAGGACCACCACTAAGAATCAGGATGGAGGGAGGTGGACAACAGTCCATTCAAAGATGAGAGAGTCCTAGAAGAACTTAGAAATGTGAGGGTGGATAAAGCAATGGGACCGGATGGGATACACCACAGAATATTGAAGGAATTCTGGGAGGTACTGGCGGCACCACTGGCAGCCCTGTTCAGCAAGTCACTGAAGATTGGGGAGGTTCCAGAGGACTGGTAAATAGCTGACGTGATCCCTCTCCACAAAAGTGGGAGCAGGGAGGAGGCTGGAAACTACAGATCTGTCAGCCTGACCTCGGTGGTGGGTAAAAGTAAGGAATCTCTACTTAAGGAAAGGATAGTGGAACACCTTGAATCAAGTGGAGCACAAGACCCGAGGCAGCACGGATTCACAGCAGGAAGGTTGTGTCAAACTAATCTGATTGACTTCTTTGACTGGGTCACTAGGGAGGTGGCTCAGGGGAGGCAGTGGACGTGGCCTACCTTGGCTTTAGCAAGGCATTCGACACCGTCCTACATAGGAAGCTTGTGAACAAGCCGAGTAGCCTGGGACTGGGTCAAAAGATGATGAACTGGGTCAGAAATTGGTTGAGGAATAGAACATAGAAGGTGGTAGTAAATGGGGCTAAATCCAAGGTAGACAGGGTGACCAGCAGAGTGCCACAGGGTTCAGTTCTTGGACCATTGCTGTTTAATATCTACATCAGTGACATTGCAGAGGGGCTGGAGGGGAAGGTGTGCCTCTTTACAGATGACACAAAGATCTGCAACAGGGTGGACAGTCCAGGAGGGGCAGAGGGAATTAATAGGGACCTAGCTAAATTGAAAAAATGGTCCAGAGTGTGGCAGCTAGGATTCAATGCGAAGAAGTGCAAAATCATGCACTTGGGGTGCAGAAACCCAGGGGTAGACTACATGATGAAGGGGGAGATATTTGCAACAACAAAACAGGAAAGAGATCTGGGGGTCATCATATCTGATGACCTAAGGGTGGACAAACAATGTGCCAAGGTAGTGGGTAGAGCCAATGGGATGCTGGGGTGTGTAGGGAGAGGTTTTGCTGGCAGAAGAAAATAGGTCATAATGACTTTTTACAGGTCACTGGTGACATCTCATTTGGAATACTGCATCCAGTTTTGGAGGCCACATCTCAACAAGGATATGGGGTGAAGACAGATCAAAGAAGGGCAACTAAAATGGTGCAGGGCCTGCACCACGTGTCATATGAGGAGAGATTGGAGGAACCCAATATGTACATCCTGGAGGAGAGAAGGGAGAGGGGAGACATGATAGAGACCTTCAAGTATCTTAAGGAGATTAACAAGGTACAGGGGGGCAGCATGTTTCAGAAGAGAAGCTGCTCTAAAACTACAAGAGGGCATGACATGAGACTGGAAGGGGGTAGGCTAAGGGCAACATGAGGAAGTACTTTTTCATGGAAAGGGTGGTGGATGCTTGGAATGGCCTGCCTCAGGAGGTGGTGGGGCAAGTACAGTGGGGGGATCTAAGCATGCATGGGATAGACATAAGGGAACCCTTGGCGGGGGGAGAAGCAGCAGCTGGGGACCAAGTAGGGTCAGCAGCAGCTAGGTAATGGTAGGGTATGGGCAGACTGGATGGGTGTGGTGGTTCTTATCTGACATCAATTTATATGTTTCTAAACTGCTTTGAATACAATGGCAGCTGGGCATAGCAGGTGCCTTAGGGTCTGTGTCCTGTTTAGATTCTGTTTCTGCGCTCTTTCTTGTCAGGGATGGCCTCATCTCCCTGCAGCAGTATAGGTGGCCCCACAATAGGTGGTACCAACTTGGCAATCTATACTGCCAGGGAATGCTGATGCACCATTGGAGAAGGGGGCTTCTCCACAGATACAGGAGCAGCTTTTGGTTTAACAGCAGGCTCTTGTACAGGAGTTGTCTCTATTTTGGGCTGTGAGATGGGTATCATGGCAGATTGTGGAGTTGGTGGCAATTCAGATTTGTCAGATGTCATCAGCTGGATGTAATGGTACATCATTGGTGGCACAAGTGAAGAAGAGACATTTCTGGGATGCTTGCTTGCCCCCTTTAATAGACAATTCCAAGCTGCTGGCTCTGGACTGGAAGTCTCCTGTGCAATTGTTTTCTTGACTGGTTTCTGGGACAGGAGTCATCCATCTTACTGTCTCAGTGATGGGGCAGTTAACATACAGTTTGGTTTCCTTTTTGTCATTACCTGCCTCAGCTGGAGGGGGTGCTACTGCAAGGGTTTGCTATGTTACCCCAACCTAGGCCTGGAACGATTCTATGTGATAACAGTGAAAGCCTAAAGGCGATCACCGTTATTACGCAGTCAGAGTACTGAAAACATTTTCGGCACTCTGACACCCTTGGCGCACAGGACAATGGTGCCGTGGCATGTATTTTAGGGCTTTCTGTGGGGGGCTGTGCCCCCTGCACCCACCTACTAAAGGATTCTCAACTCCAGTGGGGAGCATGTTGGGGGAGTGAAAGTATTAAAGAATAAAGGTTCAGGCCGGGTGCAATAAAATCACACAGCGCCCAGACCCGAACCCGGTACCTCACCCACCCCAACCACAAGCCAACCCCCGATGCCATGACGTAGCTCGGCAATCCACAGTAGCGCCACCACTACAGCTCCTCCGCTCCCTCTCAGCCCACGCTCGCTGTTCTCACTCCCCCCCCGTGCAAAAACACATAGCGACATCCTGTTGCCCAGTTTGCCCACCCCCTCATCCGGTCACCCTACCCTCCCATCACCATGAGGGATTGTGCTGGGAAGGAGTTTCCATTACAGATGGTACCCTTCTCCATGTGCCCACCTCACAGCATACCACCTGGAACCACTTATATAACTGGCCTTAATCATCCTCTGATTCAGAGTTGGCCTGGAACGTTTTGCTTAGAGGGGGAGGTTGTTTACGAGCAGGCTTGCCCGCCAATACTGTTATGTCTGGGCCCTTACCGATTCTACATGCCCTGCATACAGAGATCATGTCTACATCCAGTTCCTTGTTGCTGTGAATGTTGCACCTTGGTGCAACTTAGGAGGGTTGAGGGGTGAACATTATTTGTGTAAGGTATGCCTCCTTCTCCACCAACCATTGCAGTAGGTGTCTAGGCACATTTACATTGTCTTTGCTCTGCTTTGCTGTCATTTTTGTTTTTTATTTGCAGTACAATCACTGCCCCCTTAAAAGATACAACATACTGTTTCTACTGTTAGGCCCTTTAGAACAAATATTTGATCATTTATCTGTTTGGATGCCATTTCCATAGTTCACTGCATGGCAACACACTACCCCAGTGGATACAGTTTCTTTGATTTTTCTGCTTGCAGTGTGATGCAGAGACAGCCCCAGCAAGGACAGTGAGTCACAACCCAGAGAGGTTAGTTAGTTGAAGCAAAAGTGAATTTTTTCTGAAGGTGTTTTAACAAATGCAGAGTTCAAACTGCATTATTAGGCTCCTGATGCCTCTCAAGCTTCCCCAAGATGGATCTTCTAAGCACACAAGGCAGCTAGCTGCTGTCTCCAGCCACACCCCTGTTTGACACTGTGAGCCAGTCACTGATGCTGAAAGGGGGTGGGTGGTATTTTCACAACGTATATGCAGCAGTGCAGCACATGTTGCCCGAGGTCCTTCACAGTCCATGGGATGTCCATGAGGTAAACATGGTTCCTGGGCATGGATCTTAGTGGGGCAGCCAGTCAAGACTTCGAGCTGCCTCCACTGCATATGCTTGGCAACCCAGTGCACTTCTCCTCCTCCTCCAGCATGAGTATGCATTAAAAGGGGCATGAATTACAGTAGTTCAAAGGCACCAGTTTGAAACCAGCCACTCAGTTTAAATTGTAGAAACATCTTTTTGCTCTTCACCCTGATGGACACTTACATGCTTCGGTTGCAAGAGGTACCTCAAATCCCGAACAATGAGCCCCAGTGTAGGCCCCCTCCCAGGTTTAGGGGTTTTAGATGACACAAGTTTGTTTTCAAGGAGGGGACCTAGACATGTCACTTACTTGACCTCTCAGGTCTGAGGAGGCCTGTCAGAGCTCAGACATTCTTCAGGCTGATGCAGGGTGGCAAAGCAAGGGGGTTAGGTACAACAAAAGACTACAACAGTAACTGACTGTCCAGAACAATGATAAAGTCAAACCAGAATTACTTTTTATGCTTCCAGCTCATGAGAATACAAATTCCAGTAAGCATACGTTCTTTAGGTGGTACAGCCTTCCCCAGTCCGAATCATTCACTAGTCCCATTGGGGAGATGCACTTTACAGTTCACATGCACTCTCATTCCCATTTTTAAAAGCAGTCCAGAATTGCAGCAGGAGCTACAAGCAACCCAGTAGGGTACAACTACAGTTACATAGAATCATAGAAACATAGAAGTTGACGGCAGATAAGGACCACAAGGCCATCCAGTCTGCCTATTTTTTCTGCCTTATGAATGTGCCATAGGCCTGTACTCTGTCAATGACCTATCTATTCATACTCATCTATATTGCTCTCTTATGCCTATCCCATGCCTGTTTGAAGCCCTGCACTGTATTTATATCCACCACTTCCTGAGGTAGGCCATTCCATGCATCCACCACCCTTTCTGTGAAAAAGAACTTTCTCACATTACCCAACCGGCCTCCCTCTAATCTCATGCTGTGCCTTCTTGTCCTGCTATTTTTCTTATATAAAAACATTTTAGGCTCTTTCACCTTGTTAATGCCCTTAGGATGTTTGAATGTTTCGATCATATCACCTCTCTCTCCCTCCTTTGCACTAGAGTATACATATTGCTATATTACTCTCTATTTGGCTGTTTTGGGCACATTGCAATCTATATTGGCTCTGTCACAATCAGACCTTCCCTAGCCTGGATGAGAACTCCGACTGATAAATGACAATAACTCTTCTTTAACTTCATGGACATTCATTTGGACCCCAGAGGGTCTTAACACAGGGGCATCTTTTACCCTCTTAAAGTTTGACTCATTCTTTACCCTGTCAGAACCCAGCAACAGCAAAGGGAATTTGGCTCCATGAAGCTCACAGTTCCAAAGCCTTGGCATTCCTAATGCAAATATGCAGCCGCACAAATAAACCGATAACTCAAATAACTGCAAAATAAAGAATTTTATTTGTGGCTGTACTCAGAGAAGTGGCAAGCACCAGTAACCCCAGTGCTTTGGCAAACTACCTTCGTCAGGGAGTGTGGCTACGACAAAGACAAGTATCACTTTTATACAACCTCACATAATTAGTAACAGGTAAAACTAATAGAAATTACAGTTCAAGCAAATAACAAAAAGTGAATACATCTGACCATGATGTTGAAATCCATTATGACAAGCAGTGCTCTTCAAAATCAATTCCTGTCTGATACAGATTCACACGCTACTTTTAATACAATTTCGAACAATAAAGACATGGTCATAAAGTCATAGCGGAATTCATTATATTAAAGGCAATTGATTGATTCTGTACAGTCTGTGACATGAATTAGAACACAACCTTGCAAAGATGCTAGAATACAAAGACAGAACTGTGATCACCCAATAATCTTTCGGGGATGATTCCAAAAAAGGGTCTAAGGGATCCACATGCTGCAACTGCAGGAGAAGCACAGAAAAGAAAGAGCCTGTAAAAGATAGAAATAGAAAATATGAGATGTTAAAGAGCCCCAAACTGGAGACTGAGCAGAATTTAAAGCACTGTTAGCCAAAACAAAATATACATTCAAAACATATATTCAAAGCTCCAATATAAATACAACAAATTAAATTGCTCCTATACCAAACCCATAAATACTGCAGTTAGTTATTTTTTGTAATTAGACATTTTTTCAGTTTTTCAAGAAGGGTTTTAGGTCCCAATCATCATTGAGGCCCACTGGTTTAACACATTTAATCTAAATATCCACTGACTTTCCTTTTGTAATAACAGGTTCACCCTATCTCCACCGAATTTTGGTAGAGGTACATATTCAAGTCTCAAGTCCCATAAACCTTAAACTCTTTGGATCAGAACTGTGCTTCTGTAAATAATGCAATCCCACTGGTTTGTCCTCTTTTTTGTTAATAATAGACCTTAGGTGTTCCCGAATGGGGTTTTTTAAGCTCCTGGTAGTACGTCCAACATACACCAGTTTACATGGACACCATAATACATAAATAACAAACACAGTGTCACAGGTCAGAAATTTACAAATCTCAAATTTAAGGTTCTGGTCACCTGGATGTGTAAATGAGTTGCTTGTACAACAGTATTCACAGACGTTACATTTCTTACACTAGTACGTACTTCTGGATTTCTTCGAAAGCCAACTAAGATGTGACAACTGTTCTGTGTCAGCAGGGAGCCTACTACGTACTCATTTTTCCCTAAGGTTAGTTGCTCTGCTGAAGCTAACCTGTGGCTTGGAACCTACAGAGCTGGCAAATTGGAGATCAGACAAAATGACAGTTTTTATAAAGAACATTTCCAATTCTGCCAGACCAGTTATTGTGTTCAGTCACAAATGTGACCAGTGCCCTAGCCATCCATCTTTCTTTTGTCCTTTCTTGTAATAAAGCTGCCCTCTCTTGTTGAAAAGCCTTCTACATAGCTTCCTCCAGTAAAGTGCTAGAGTACCCTCTGTCTAAAAACCTGTTGTGTAGTTCTTTGGATTGCTCAAGAAAATCAGCTTCTGTGGAGCAGTTTCTCCTCAGGCGCAGAAATTAACTATATGGTACTGACTGTTTCAGTTTATTTGGGTGAGCACTGTCAGCCAATAGCAAAGAGTTTGTTGTGGTCTTTTTTCTGTAACACTTAGTTGCTATTTTACCATCAGACTCATCAGGTGCAGAGTGTCATATCCAAACAGTCAATACTGCTTCCATTAGCTCTATGAGTAAAGTGCAAGTTGTATTCATTCGTATTTAGCCTATCAATGAAAGCTTTAACCTCATAAATGTCTCCATTCCAAACACAAATAATGTCATCAAAAAAGCAATGCCATTTTTTATTTTACCTAGAAACAGATTGATACCTAGTTTGAAAGGTCAGGAAAAGAGGAAGCATTGGACTGGCCTGTGAAGCTGCATGGTGGAACTTCACCATCCGACCATTCCCTAGATACAGTACACAGTTGACCCACAATCTACCCAGAAGAGGACTTAAGGTAGTAGTTTCTAGGCCCTTAGATCTACTAATGCTCCATAAGTAATCTTACACATAATTAAGGCTAATTCCAGTGTGGAGGGCTCCACAATTTGCATGACATAGGAGGGTTGGCACCCCCTTGGGTTCTGAGGTTGCCACAGGTGCTGGCTTCCACATTCTCCCAAGTACTGATCCCTTTGGGCAGATAATCCAAGGCCAAATCACATACACTAATGAGCTTTGTCCCCATTTCTGGAGATCTCTCTGGGTTACCAATCCAATTAGAAGGGCAAGGAGAGGCAGACACCCCTTGGGGATCTGGGGCTGCCACAGATGCCACCTTGCACCATCTCCCAAGACCTGACCCCCCCATGGTATGAGGGTCCCTGGCCAAATTAATTCACAATCATACTTTACCCGTCACCTGCCTGGTAGAGGGAGGAGCTGGCACCTCTGGGTGCCTAAATCAGTCACTTGTTTAGGAAAGCATAAAGTTCACCTCTGCACTGAAGATTCAGTATCCATTTCTTTAGATGTTCCATGGTGTCCTCCTTTCAAGTGGCAGTCCCTCTCTGGCTTCTCCTGCATGGAGATAGAGGGATCTCAGAAAGCAGTAGCGGCCACAAGATCCTGAGCTTTGGATCACACTCACTGGAAAAGAGGTTCAGAATGGGGAGCAAGCACTGCATACTTGGCATACACCTCCCTCAAACTGACTCCATTTAGCTCTTCCTCTTCAGCTCCAGCCCACTGGCTCCTAATCCTTGAGTTCTGGAAGAGACCAGCTGGCCCAGCGCTCTAAGAAACCAGAGGTTAACATAGAAACATAGAAGTTGACGGCAGATAAGGACCGCAAGGCCCATCCAGTCAGCCCATTTCTTTTTCTACCTTATAAATGCCTTATAAATACCTTATACCTTATAAAGAGGCAGTATAGTGCAGTGGTCTAAGGCTCTAAGCTGCAAATCTGGTGACATCCAGCAGACCAGACCTGGGTTTGAATCCCACAGCTTCCACTTATTTATTTATTTATTTAGCTTTTGTTGACCGGGTAAGTGCACTAGACAAATCCTGCCTATTTTCAGGCACGACCCGGGGAAGGGGGATACAGATGAATGCCAACTGACCTTGAACCAGATTAAGCTGTTGGTGGTAATTTTTTTAGTGAATACTTGCATACTGTGTGACCCTGAGCAAGTCACTTAACCTCCTTGTGCTCCCAGGTCGCTCCTGTAAAAATGCTTTCAGCTTAGTGTGCTATACCTGGTTAAACAACTAAATAAAAAAAAAAAAAAAAAATGTGCCATCGGCCTTTGCTCTGTCAGTGGCCTATCTATTCATACTCTTGTATTGCTCCCTTATGCCTATCCCATGCCTGTTTGAAGCCCTGAACTGTATTCATAGCCACCACTTCTTGAGGTAGGCCATTCCATGCATGCACCACCCTTTCTGTCAAAAAGAATTTCCTCACATTCCCCCTTAATCGGCCCCCCTCTAATCTCATGCTGTGTCCTTTTGTCCTGCTATTTTTCTTATATTTAAACATGTTAGACTCTTTCACATTGTTAATGCCCTTAAGGTGTTTGAATGCCTCGATCATATCACCTCTCTCCCTCCTTTGCTCAAGGGTATACATTGAGCTCTGTTAACCTGTCCTCATATGTCTTCTGATGCAGTCCCTGCACCATTTTGGTTGCCCTTCTCTGGACTGCCTCAATTTGGTTAATGTCCTTGTGAAGGTGTGGCCTCCAATACTGCACGCAGTACTTCAGATGGGGCGTAACCAGTGTCTTGTAAAGAGGGATTATTACCTCCCTCTTACGACTTGTGATATCCCTACTAATACACCCTAACACCCCCCTAGCCTTACCTACTGCTTTAGAGGTCTGCTTGGATGATTTCAGGTTATCAGTAATGATGATGCTCAAGTCTCTTTCTTCCTTTGTGACTGCTAGCAACTCCCCTCCCAGCCTATAGGTGGCTTCAGGGTTTCTCTTCCCTATGTGCATGATCTTGCACTTCTTTGCATTAAATCCCAGTTGCCACTCTTCTGACCATTTTGCTAGTTTATCAGATCTCTTCTCATTCTGCCCACCCATCTGGATCATCTACTCTGTTGCAGATCTTGGTGTCATCTGCAAACAGACAAGCCTTACCCTGTAGTCCATCTGCAAGGTCACTAATGAAGTTGTTGAAGAGGACTGGCCCCAGGACTGATCCCTGAGGTACCCACTTGTGACTTGCATCTCTTCTGACTGTATACCATTTACCACCACTCTCTGTTTTCTGCCCGTCAACCAGTTTGCAACCCAGTTGACCAACTTCTGACCCACCCGCGCCTACTCCAGCTTATTTATCAATCTTCTATGTGGAACAGTGTCAAAGCTTTTCTGAAGTCAAGGTGCTGCCATCAACTGCTCCCCTCTTGGTCCAATACCTTGCTACCTAGTCAAAGAAATCTATGAGATTAGTTTGACAGGACCTTCCTTTGTAAACCCATGCTGTCTTGGATCCTGTGCCCCTATGGATTCCAGGTGTTGCACTATCCTTTCCTTAAGGAGTGCCTCCATAATCTTGCCCACTACTGAGGTAAGACTGGCTGGTCTGTAGTTCCCTGCCTCCTCCCTGCTACCACTCTGTGGAGGCGGGATCACATAAACCCTTCTCCAGTCTTCTGGGACCTCTCCTGTGCTCAGAGACTCACTAAACAGTTCTGCTAATGGCTCTGTTAGTTCCACCCTTAGCTCCTTAAGTACCCTGGGATGTATGCCATCAGGTCCCATTGCCTTATTCACCCTGAGCTTAGCAAGCTCTTGCAGGACCCTTTCTTTTGTGAAGGTAGTAGTGCTCACCTCCCTCCCCCCTGTGTCCATGGTGCTGAGCTGTGGGCCCTGCCCTACCTTCTCTTCAGTAAATACTGAGCAAAAGTATTTATTTAGGATAGATGCTTTTACAGGGTCCTCCTCCTCACATGCTCCCTTTTCTCCATTAAGCTTAGCAATACCCCCTCTGGACTTTCTCCTTTCACTAATGTATCTATAGAAAGTCTTGTCACCTTCTTTTACTGTTCGATGCTAGTGTTTCCTCAGTTTGGGACTTTGCCTGCCTTACTGCCTTCCCTGCTTCCCTTAGGGCAGTTTGGTATGCCTCCCTATCTTCATCCTGCTGTGTTCCCTTATATTTCCTGAAGACCAGCCTTTTGGCTCTGACCTTTTCTGCTACTGTATTTGAGAACCAAAGTGGTTTCCTTCTTCTTTTGCACTTCCTTTTCTGTCTAACACAATGGGATGTTGCTTCAGGTATTGCATCCTTAATGCTTGCCCACTTTGCCTGTACCCCCTCACATGTGTTTCTTTTTGCCAGGGCTAGCTTAACTCTGTTGGCCATCTTATCAAAGTCAGCTCCTCTGAAGTCCCATATTTTTGCCTTGGAATGGGATGATTTAGATGTAGTAGCCAAATTGAACCATACCATGTGATGGTCACTGGCCCCAAGTGACCTTCTACCTGGAGATCTGTGATCCCTTCCCTGTTAGTCAGTACTAGATCTAGGATAGCCCTGTCTCCTGTGGGTTGTTGTACCAGTTGTTTGAGGCCCTCCCCTGCAGGAATCCACTATGTGTCTAGTTCTGGCAGATGTTCCTGCTGGTATTGACCAATCTGTATCCGGCATGTTGAAGTCTCCCATTATCAGAACCTCCCCTTTAGCTGTCATGTTTTGTATATCTTCTAACAGTAATGTGTCTATGTCCTCCCCCTGGTCTGGGGGCCTGTAGACAACCCCGGTTCTTATTGCTGTCCCATTTCCTGTTTCCAGGGTGACCCACAGTTCTTCTGGCTCCTTATGTGTATTCTGAATTTCTGTAGTTTTGATATTTTCATTGACATACAGGGCCACTCCTTTCCCCCTTTTTGCACCTCGGTCTCTTTTGAACAATACATAGCCAGATACTGACGTCTCCCAAGTGTGGTTACTGGTAAACCACGTCTCACTAATTGCTACTATGTCCAGTTTAGCCTCTGACATTATTGTCTGCAGGTCTGGGATCTTATTTCCCAGGCTGTGAGCATTTGTGTACATGATTTTCCATTGGCCAGATTTCGGTGTGTTAGTTGTTGGGTGAGGTTTGGCATTACCGCTGTGCGTTGTATGGGGAGACAAACCTTTTTTTCTTACCTGGTTCTGCAAATGAACTGCAAACATGCTGAATCCCTGTTTGACCACTAGCTGAGGGGGGAGGGATGTTCTTCCCATTCGACGTATGGGGTGCTGCACCCCTCTCCCCATTTGCTAGTTTAAATATTCTGCAAAGACATCAAACTTCTGCCCCAATGCACTGACTCCTCCTTAGTCAGATGCAGTCCATCAAATTTAAAAGTTTAGCTCCCAGAACTGTTGCCAGTTCCCTACAAATCTGTGTCCTTTTCCCTTGCATCAGCCCTTGAGCCACGTGTTTAGCTCCCCTATCTCCCCTTCTCTGACCTTCCATCCATCTGCCCCCCTCTCCCAGACTGGCAGGATCTCAGAGAAGGAGATGCCGGACAAAATGGATGATAGTTTGTCACCCATCCTGGTCAGGTGTTCCTTGGTCTCCACAACTGACCGGCTTATGAGATCATTAGTCCCTATGTGTACTAGGACATCAATGTTTTCTCCTGCTTTGTGAACAATTTTAGCAATGCGGTCAGTGTCTCTCCATGCTGATGTACCTGGGAGACATCTGACCATTACCCCTGGCTGGAGATGGGTATCAACTCCCCGAATCATGGAGTCTCCTATGATCAGAAGTTTTTAGATTCCTTTTTGCTTTTTTGTTTTGGTTCCTGATTTGGGTGAGTTTTGTTGTGCTAGCTTCTGTGCCACAGTGTCCTGCTCTGCAGTGTCTTCTGCCTCTTTGTTTGATTTCAGAGATAGAGGCAGATACCTGTTTGTAGTGTTTATATGGTTTTTGGAGGTAATATGTTGGAGAGCAGAGAGTGATGGGGCACCCGATTTGCCCCTCCTAACCACCTGCCAACCTTCTGGACCAACTACCCTCTGCGGTCGAGGTTTTTCTGTTGGATGCTGGGGGAAATGGCGGGTGGTTCTTATAACGTATTTCCTCTTGAATATGAAATTTGAGGCGTGCAATCTCTGCCCATGCTGCCCGGAGCTGAGCCCTAAGATCTCCAATGGCCCAGCATGTAGGACAGTGTCCTAAATCCTGTAAGACTGTCCTTCTGAAAATTGTTCCACAGTACCTGCAGTTAATGATATCCATTCCAGATAAGTTGCTGGGTTTATAACCTAGTCAGAGTAATTAGAAGGAAGAAAATGCAAGTAATAGTTTGATTGTGTTTTGTTTTGTTTAACTTGTTATAACAAGTTAAATTACTAGTGCCCTGTAAATGAGCTCACCTTGTGGATGCCCCACTGATCTGCCCTTCCTGTTCTGCCACAGGAAATGTCACAACTGTGGTACCCTATAAAAGGAGTGTAGTGTGGGGTGGTTGGGGATGGGGTGGGTGGCTGGGCCCTTCCCCTGCCGAAAAAGAAGAACCATGGACGAAAGAATAAGGAGGTAAGAGCAGAAACAATCAATCAGTCAGCAACAAATGCAGTAACCCTGAAAGCTTATCCTAATGTTAGATAAAACTGTAAAACCTGTAAAGCACCACCTGTAATAATTTCAGAGAAGATATATGCTGTAAGAAACACTTTGCTACAGAGAAAAATAAAGCAATGAAATGTTAGCAACAAACAGTAGCAATCCCTGTGAGTAAAAAATTAAAACAACACCACACAGTAAATCTGCTTAGCCAAAAGAAGTCTTAATCCTTTTCTCTTGCTCTGGTCAGGTTCTCTACTCTGCCTTTCAAGCAGTCTTAGAAGGAAAGAGCTCAGGTGAAGCTAGGTGCCTTGGGCAGCAAACCAAGTCTTCTACCGCCAAGATATAAACTAACCTGACCTTTTAACCCTTCTTTCTGTTGGAAATTACTGACAGTTTGCCAGCCCCACTCCCCACATACACACCTAATCCTTTGGAAGAGTTGTGGGAGGAAAGCAATTAGCTCCTCCAATGTGAGAAGGAGACTGAAACACCTCTGAGACAACAAACCTTTTCAACAAAAAAAAAAACAAGAATAAAATAAAACAGTGTCAAACAGTAATTTTGCTTAGCCCAATGATAAAAAAGTCACAAAAATGTAAGCTCCACCTGTAGTAATTTCAGAGAAGATATACCCTGTAAGAAACACTTTGCTACAGAGAAAAATAAAACAGTAACAGAAGATATACCTTGCAAAAGACAATTTGAATCAGAAGATTACAGCAGTAATCTGTTAGCACCCACCTGTAGGCACACCTTGTAATAATGCAGAAGAAGGTATACCAGCAACAACAATTTGAATCAGAGAAAAATAAAGCAATGAAATGTTAGTAACAAACAGTAGCAATCCCTGTGAGTAAAAAATTAAAACAACACCACACAGTAAATCTGCTTAGCCAAAAGAAGTCTTAATCCTTTTCCCTTGCTCTGGTAAGGTTCTCTACTCTGCCTTTCAAGCAGTCTTAGAAGGAAAGAGCTCAGGTGAAGCTAGGTGCCTTGGCCAGCAAACCAAGTCTTCCCTTTGAGGTATTGTAGACCTGCATAAAGAGCCAGGGCCCCCTACAGGGGCTACCTTTGGAAGAAGGATAAATCTGTTACAAAGGGTTTCTTAAAGAGCACTTTTTCTTATATTTTATGACTTCCCCTCAGAAATGTCAAAGAAACCTTACCTGCTGTAAAGTTAATTGCTGCCTTACTTTTAATTTTTTGGTTTCTATCAAGAGGGAGGGATGGGATTGTATTTGGACTCCATGTAGCCAAGATCCCTTCCACTTCCCGAAATGAGGTCATGCTCCTGCACTCTCATGCTTTGTGATGTAATATTTTGGAGAACATGGGGGCGTGCTCCATAGACTTCTGTAGAGGTCCATTTGAGTGCCAATTTCAACAAATCAAAGCCACTGCTCAGGTAAGGCTCCTGTAGAGCTTTTACATTAAGCTTGAAAAAGGGTGCCCTTCAAGGCTTTAAATTCAGCCAGTTAAAGTAATACAGAAACAGAGAATTGAAGGCACATTAGAACCACTTGACCCACCCAGTCTGCCAGTTGTTTTTTTTAAATGGAGACCCCTGAAGTGAAGAGGATTGGACAGCTGTCAGCTCACTGAACACATTGTCCCATGTCCCTGGAGAGCTGTCAGGCTGTTTTAAAATCAAAACAGTCTTCCTATGGGTATAGCACATAAAGTATAATTAAGTGATCATTTTCAATGATCATGAACCCTAGCATTAATGGTTGTTTGAATGTGCTGAGCCAGTGTAGAAGAAGCTGGGCTGATGTCCTTAAAGTTAGCAGTGAATATAGAAACAGAAAGAAGAGACAGAAGAAGGGGCTTTAAATAAGCCCTATTGTACGGTCGCAGTCGCACAAGCTGGGAGAATGCCGTCAGGACTAATGGTTTAGCAGCAGCCACAGCAGCGAGGAAACTGGAGGAACTTCACTAGAATCTGGGGATCAGCTTAAAGTTGCAGAGAAGTGGGTACATTTTTGTTTGTATTTAACTGGCTTTATCAGTGCTGAGGGGGGAGGTGAAGGAACTTACAAATGAGGGGTAGACTATATATTGATAAATACTGTGACGCAGTTACTTGACTGAGGTACAGGAGGTATTCGAGAGCTGCTGTAAGGGGTGTTTGAGATGACAAGACAGCAAAACAGCTCAGCAGTGTATAGAGTGTGCGGAGTTAAGAAGATACGTAATAAGACAGCAATAAACCGCACCACTCGGAGAACCTAATAAAAGGCAATACTTTTAATGTAGAAAAACACAGCAACAAACACTAGAACGCTACAGGTATGTGGACAAAATCAACCTCTACCGATTTCACTATTATGCGTCATCAGGATGGCGCATGTCTATGCAAATGAGGTTGATCATCACCACCTAGTGGGTGCCAATGATCAATGCATTAAAATAATACTGCTATGGAGTTCTCCAGTCGTGCGGAACTATACTGTCTTAATGTGTTGAATACATCTGAACAATTGTCTGTAAGCGTTCGGGTAATGGGCATTTTATTTTCAGGTTGCTTGGTACTGCAAGGGTGTTGCTGAGTGTAACTGAGGCGGGTTCAATCCACTGGGCCGGGTGCTGTTGGCCAACAACTGCAGTGCAGTTACTGATTGTTTCCAGCAGTGAGGGTTAGCCCATCCACTCCCTCCCTCCTCCCGAGCTAGTCCACTTTATAGGTGGTTCTGTGGGCAACAAGTACTGCTTCTTATTCAGCTTAATGTAGGAGGGGCATCAGTGGCACCCTGTAGACCTCATAGCAGAGGGATTGAATCTGCAGCCTTACAAAAGATCACAGTGCACAGCAGGTCAGGTTAAAGTAGCGGGAACGGTATATAAAAAAAAAGAAGAAAAACAAATTTAAGTCGGAGTGTAGCAAAGGAAAAGGTAGCAAAGAGTAAAGGAGAGCAAAGCTAGTGGTAGTGGGCATTGTAGTTTAGAGTGAGGATGCAGGGGGTGGTGCAGTGTAGTGGGTGTGGGGCCGCAGTACTCAGGAGAACATTCTGGATCATGTGGTGCTGCCCCATCTGTAGGTACCTCCCTGGGTTGAGAGAGGAGGTCGCCTGTCTCCGAGCCGAGTTAGGCAGGTTGCGGAGGATCTTCACCCCCATCCAGAGGCCACCGTGTCCACAGCCTGAACCTCAAAGGATGCCCAGGAGGAGGAGGAGGAGTGATTGGATCACAGTGGGCTCAGGGAGAGTGTGAGGGGAGGGGTCTGAAGCACATCTCCCATCCAGTTGAGCTAAGTAACACCTACACTGTCTTGGAGGAGAGGGAAAGCCCCGAAAGGGCACCCACAGCTGAGGCCAAGGGGGATGAGCGGGTTCTCCATGATGGAGCCCCAGGGAGGGGGGTAGTGAACCCCAAAGGAAGAGAAAACTATTCCTGGTAGGTGACTCAACTATCCATGGAGTCAAGTTAGGGACACCTAGCAAAGGGGAGTAGGAGGTCAAGTGCATTCCAGCAAGCACTGCATGGAGGGAGAGGAGGCAAATCCATAAGATTGCAAGGGTGATAGTGAGGCAGGAGGAGCTGGATGTCATTGTCTACCTGGGGACACAAGACCAGCAGGAAAAAAGGTGAAGTTAGCCAGAATCCAGAAAGATTTCAGAAACTTGGCGGGGGGGGGGGAGCTAAAGCAGATAGCACACTCCGTGTACTTCTCAGAGGGTGCTACCTGTCCACGGCATGAGGGAGGCTAGGTCACTCTGCATTCAGACATTCAACTCCTGGTTGAAGGAATGGTGTGGAAGGGAAGGGTTTGGCTTCTTGGGGGACTGGGGCCCTACTTGGAATAATCCAGGCCTGTATAAGGAGATGGCCTGCATCCATCCAGGAGGGGCACCTTGGTCCTAAGTGAGGGGTTTCAGTGCTCTGTAACAAGCATTTAAACTGGCCGGGGTGGGGACCAGGAAGATCAGGAGGCTTAGTATGTATGTATGTATTTATTTATTTATTTATGTCTTGTTTAAGCGGTAGGTGCACTGATCAAGGACCATTTTCAGCCACGACTGGGCTACAAAGTGGCAAACAACAAGATCACAGTAGAACATACAGGCATAGTTATACACACCTCAAGCATGAGGTAGTGAGGAATATAAGAAATATACAATGGTGCATACAAACATATGGACAAACAATCACCGGGAAGCATGGTAATTAGTAGGCAAAACAGTGGATCAAGTGGTAACAGAGAATGGCTAAGTCAGAATTTCAGTACATCCTGATGGCACAGTAGGATATATGCTGGGGGGGTGGTTGCTTTGGTAGGTAATGGGTACTTTGGTGGGTGCTCTACACAGACCAAGAAATAGATAGAAGGTAGGGGCTGAACAAAGAATAAGGGTAGGAGGCAAGGAGACCGAGGGAAAAAGAACACCCAGCGAAAAGGGGGCATAGGGATACAGGACAGGGGAGGGAAGGCACATCATGGAAAGCCATGTGTGCCAATGCCCGGAGCCTCAGTAACAAGATGGTGGACCTCACGGAGATGTGCTGTAATGATAACCATGACTGGGAGATGGCCATACCAGGCTACAACCTTTTCAGGAAGGACAGGATGGGCAGGAAGGGTGGAGGAGTAGCACTTTATGTGAAAGATAACATAAAGGCCACAGAGATTCAAGGGGAACAAGGGGGGCACTGTGGGTTAAGCTTGGAAGGAAAACAGGGTCAGCCATACACACAGGTAATCTACAGACCACCAGACCAGGGGGAAGAGGCAGATAGGGAGATAATGTTAACTATCCTAAGGATGGAAAACCAAGGGGGAGGTAGTGCTGGTTGGAGACTTCAGTATTCCAAATGTGGACTGGAGCCTCCCAGCAACAGCATCAGCTAGGAACAGATTTATCCTGGACTCCCTTTAGGGAATCTCCCTTAGGCAATTGGTCACCGAACCGACATGACAGGAGGCACTACTAGACTTGGTGCTCACAAACGAGGACAGTGTGACAGGGGTCCCAGTTGGGGGGCACCTTGGGAACAGTGACCACTGGTCACTGTGGTTTGACATAACTGAAGGGGCAGGACACAGCCACAGAAAAACACGTATCCTAGACTTTAGGAGAGCAGATTCTGGGCAAATGGAAAAATGCTTGAGTGAGGCACTAGCTGGATTAGAGAGGGAATTGCGGGTGAAGGAACAGTGGGTAGTATTCAAATCAGTGATAGCAAGGGCAACACAACTATGCATAAAGCAGGTTAGTGAGGGGAAGAGGAAAAGGGGACCATTATGGTTTTCCAAGGAGGTAGCGGAGAAGGTGAAAGCCCAAACTATCGCATTCGGACAGTACAAAAGGACACAGTCAGAAGGGGACAAGGAGAAGTACCAGGAGAAGCAAAGGGAGGCAGGGAAGGCAGTAAGGGAAGCCAAAGCACAAACAGAGGAGCACACTGCTAAATCTGTGGTTAGAGGAGACAAAAGCTTTTACAGGTACATAAGTGAAAAAAGGAAATCAAAGGGAGGGATAGTGTGGCTGAAGTTGGAGGATGGGGGCAGGGGGCAGGATGACAACAGTAAAGCAGACATACTGAACAGATATTTTTGTTCTGTCTTTACAGAGGAGGGAGAAGGGAATGGGCCAAGAGGGAGTAGAGAGGGCAGGAAGATCGCAAAAATGGATACAAGTCCCTTTCCTCAGGAAAGGGTCCTAAAGGAGCTGGAAGTATTAAGAAGAAATAAAGCTGTGGAGCCAGATGGGGTACACCCCAGGGTGCTGAGGGAAATTAGGAAGGTGGTGACTGAACTTCTGACAACCCTGTTCAGTCGATCACTGGAAACAGGAGAGGTACCCAAGGACTGGAGAACAGCAGATGTGGTCCCCTTATACAAAAGTGGGAACAGAGAGGAAGTGGAAAACTACCGACCAGTCAGCCTGACCTCAGTAGTGGGGAAGATCATGGAAACACTGCTAAAGGAAAGAATAGTGGAGTACCTGGTTGCCAACGGTCTACAGAACCCAAAGCAGCATGGCTTTACTGGGGGGAGGTCATGCTGGACTAACCTAATTGAATTTTTCAACTGGAAGACAGAAGAAGGTGGATTGTGGGGGCAGTGGATGTGCTCTACCTGGACTTGAGCAAGGCCTTTGACACTGTACCACACAGAAGGCTGTTAAACAAGTTGGGGAACATGGGAGTGGGTCAGACAGTAGTGCAGTGGGTGGGGAACTGGCTGGATGGCAGAACAAAGAGGGTGGTGATTAATAGCTGTCACTCCACAGAGGGAAGGGTGACCAGTGGGGTGCCACATGGATCGGTGCTAGGCCCTGTCCTTGTCATCATCTTTATCAGTGACATTACAGAACTACATATCAGACTGAGACTCACACTCAATAAATAAAGTCAGAGTCCAAAAGATAAAGGTCAAAATATTTTATTCTCACCACAGTGGAATGGAAAATACAAAAACACACCCACAGCCTGGAAAATGTTTCCAGGCTGTGGGTGTGTTTTTGTATTTTGCAATTTTTGGCTTACATACCATTATCACGGGTGAGCCTCGCTTTGTTTCTTGACATTACAGGACACCTGGAAGCGAAGATTTGCCTGTTTGCTGATGACACAAAACTCTGTAACAGGGTGGACACGCAGCAGAGTGTGGAGAGAATGAGGAGAGATCTGTAGAAGCTGGAAGACTGATCAAGGGTGTGGTGGCTGAGATTTAACACAAAAAATGCAAAATCATGCACATGGGGCACAAAAGCCCTGGAACAACATATCATCTGGGAGGGAAGGTTATAGACTGCTCCAAGCAGGAAAGGGGCCGAGGGGTTATCTCTGATGACCTCAAGGTAGGGGTTTAGTGTGACAAGACAGTCAGAAAAGCAAATAGGATGCTGGGGTGCAAAGGCAGGGAGATCACCAGCAGGAAAAGGGAGGTCATAATTCCACTATACAAGACATTGGTGATGCCACACCTAGAGTGCAGTGTCCAGTTCTGGAGGCCTTACCTACGCAAGGACATAGACAGGGTGGAGGCAGTACGAAGGAGGGCAACCAAGATGGTGCAAGGATTACATCACAAAACCTACGAGGACAGGCTGAAGGACTTAAAAATGTACTCCCTGGAAGAGAGGAGAGAGAGGGGGGGCATGATTGAAACATATAAGTACCTAACAGGAAGGAATAAGGTGCAGAAAAACACAATTCTTCATCGGTCATGGGAGTCCAGGACTAGAGTACATGGCATGAAACTGGAGCGAGGAAGATTCAGGGGGAATGTGAGTAAGTATTTCTTCACAGAGAGGTGGTGAACAAATAGAACACACTGTCAGAGGAGGTGGTGGGGGCTGAAATGATTACAGGATTTAAGAATGCGTGGGATAGGCATGGGGATCCTGGTAGTCGGGGGGGGGGGACAACACAGTTCTAGAGAAACTTGAAAAAGCAAAGTAATGTACACAAATGGGAAGACTAGGTGTGCCGAAGGCCCTTATCTGCTGTCGGTATCTATATATCTATATATATATATGTAGAAGGAGACCAAGGGTCCATCTAGTCTGCCCATGCATTCCTTGGACCTTCTCAGATCCCAGGACCTAACCCCCGCATTATGCCTCCTACTGCTCCTGTTGCTTTTAATCGTGCTTTAGCCTTGTCCCACCCCAGCTTGAATGATGTCACAAACTTTGCATCCACTACCTCAGCTGGCAGTTTATTCCATGTCTCCATGACTCTTTCTGTAAAGTAGTGTTTCCTAAGCTCCCCCTTGAAGTCCCCCCTCAACTTCCACTCATGCCCTCTAGTGTTAGAGTCAGAGACTCTGTTGAACAGTTCCAGGGATGGCACCTTATTTATTTCTCTCAATAACTTGTATGTTTCAATCATATCTCCCCTCTCCTGCCTTGTCTGCAGTGAGAACATATTTAATGCTTCCAGATACTCCTCATACGAGTGTCCTTGAAGGCCATGGTTCATTTTGGTTGCTCTTCTCTGAACAGCCTCCAGTCTGTTTATATCCTTTTTCAGATGTGGACTCCAAAACTGGACACAGTACTCCAGATGGGACCTTACCAGGGACCTATAGAGGGGCAGTATTACCTCCTTTCTCCTGCTATCGAATCTCCTTCCTGTGCACCACAACATTTTATTAGCCTTGCTGTAAGCTTTGTTGCATTGGCTTGTCTGTTTAAGGGTGCTGCTTATGATGACACCTAGGTATCATTCTTCCTGCGTGGTGCTGAGCTGGGCTTCGTTGAGGTGGTACTCTGTCCTTGGGTTCCCTTTACCCAAATGCATTACCATATATTTATTTGAGTTGAACTTCAGTTGCCAGATGTTGGACCATCTTTCCAGCCTCTGTAGGTCTTTTTGTAGGTCCTCAACTGTCTCCTCGCTGTCAGCCCTTCCTCCTAGCTTGGTATCATCCATGAATAGGGCAATTTTGCCATGAAAACCTATGCCGATGTCACTGATAAAGGCATTAAACAGATTAAACAGGACTGGCCCCAACAATGAGACTTGGGGCACATGACTAGTGACTGCGCCTTCATCAGACCTCACCCCGTTGACCACTACTCTGTTTTCTGTCCCTAAGCCAATTACCTACCCAACTGACTATGCACTTGGCTGCACCAAGGTTCTCCAACTTTTTCAGCAGGTGGTTGTGCAGCACCAAATGAAAGGCCTTACTAAAATCAAATGAGAGGAGGTCTACTGAGCAGCCTCTGTCTAGTTCCCTAGTGACCCAGTCAAAAAATGTGATTACTGTGGATTCATTTGGCATGACCTTCCTGCCATGAACCCATGTTGCCTATCATCCTGCAGACCGTTCTTATCTAGGTACTCTACCAAGTCTTGTTTTATTAAGTTTTCCATCAGTTTCCCCACTACCAATGTAAGGCTGACCGTTTGGTAGCTGCTTGCTTCCTCCCAACTCCCTCCCTTGTGGAGAGGTACCACATCAGCTCTTCTATAGCCTCCCAGTACTACCCCTGTCTGAAGTGATCAGCTGAATAAATGTACTACGGGACCTGCCAATTCACTTGCTTCCTCATTTAGCACCCTTGGGTATATTCCATCAAGTCCTGGTGACTTATCTTCCCTGAGTTGATCCAGGGCCTCAGTAACCTTACTGTTGGTGATATATGGTGCTTCCATTTGTGGAACACCTTTGTCAGCAGCCTTGATGCCACTGTCTGGTACTGGGCCTTTGTGTTCCTCGGTGAACACTGAGCAAAAAGTTGTTTAGAACAGTGATCTTCTGCCTATCCTTCTCAGCTACTCTGTCACTATCTTTGAGTCTAACGATTCTTCCCCTTTTGTTTCTTTTTTCTTGTATATATCAAAAAAAAATATTTCTTCCCTTCTTTAACTCCTTCTTTAAGCGGAAGCTCCATTGCAGCCTTAACTGATTTCACCATACTCTTTGCTTCTTTGTTCTTCTGAATGTAAGCTTCCCATGCACTGTCTTCCTGAGTTCTTTTATAGTTCCAGTAGGCCTCCCTTTTTGGTTTTGATTGCGGTCCTTACCTGGTTACTGAACCATATTGGTTTATATGTTTGTTCTTTTTGATCACTGTTGCTACGCACATACTGGTAGCCTCTAAAATGGCTAACGTAACCAGACCCTATATTTCTTCCACATCTAAATTCTCCAGGATCCTTAACAGCTTGCTTCTGACTACATGCCTCATTTTGTCAAAATTGGCTCCTCTAAAGTTTAAAACCTCTGTCTTGGATTGCGATTTTTCTACCCATAGGGCTAACTCAAACCACACAGAGTTGTGGTCGCTGTTGGCCAGTGGCTCCCCAACACCTGTAGCCCTTACTACCTCTGAGTTAGTGTGGACCACATCCAGGATGGTGTCCAGTCTATTCTGGGGAATAACTAGTTGTGTAAATAAGAAGTCTTGTAGGGCATCAACCACCTTTGGCTCTTAGTAAAACCTGCCACTGGGATGCTCCAGTTCACATTGGGCATATTCAGGTCTCCTACCACCAGTGTATCCCCTTTTTGTGCTACACCTATGATATCCTCTAGGAGCTCTTTGTTCCTGCTCTTAGCCTGCCTTGGAGGCCGGTGTACCATACCTATGTGGATCCTCTCCCCATTGCCGAGTTGAGTAGCATCCGCAGGGATTCCACACCCTCCTTTTTGATGCTGTCTAGTGAAATGGCATTTATCCTGTCCTTTGCATATAATGCTACCCCTCCACCCTCATCCTCCCTTCTAGCAAGTCTGAACAGGGCATAGCCCATTACCAGAAGATCCCAGTCATTTTTCTCTGAGGCCCAAGTCTCTGTGACTGCCACCAGGTCCACTTAGGAATCCACCATCATTGCCTGTAGGTCGCTTATTTATTTCCCAGGCTTCTGGCATTGATGCATGCCCCTTTCCATAGTCTGGTACCCCTGCTGCTATTCGCTACTATTGGTTCTGCTCTTGGACCTGTGGTTGCGTGCCCTATGTTCGATTCCCGATAGTTTCTGACCATTTTCTATGTGTTTTCTTAGGTTGTGGGAGATAAATTCCTGCTTGTGGGGGTGTGACGACTAAGTTCCTATCAGAAGAGTATTTTCTGATAGATTCCATAGCATTAGGCTTCCCCTCACCTAATTTAATGGTCGAGATGGACATTCAATTTCTGCCCAAGTGCACTCACTCCTTCCTTTGTTGGGTGAAGTCCATAAAACCTGAATATCTTCCTCTCCCAGAAGCTCCCCTATGAGCCTATGATGTGATATGCTTTTTCACACCATCCATTTAGCAAAGCGTTAATTCTGTCTTTGCAATCACCTTTTTCCCCACACTGGGAAGATCTCTGAGAATGTCAGGGCAGTTGTTTTAGCCTCCAGCCGTTCCCCCAGCTTGATGAAATTTTGCTTGGTTTCTTCCATTGTTCGAGCAGACAGGTCATTCGTAGCGAGATGAATCAGAACATTGGTTCCTTTCTCCGTTTTGTCTACCAACCTCCCGATATGTTCAGGGTCGCACTGTGCTGAAGCTCAAGGGAAGCATTTAACCCTCACCTTAGGCTGTGTACCTTTAGTTAGGTGGGACTCGACTCCCCGATCATTGAGTCCCCCAGAACCAAAATATACTTACTCCTGGATCCACCACATGTTTCTTTGTGCCTTTGGATGCTGTCTCTCTGCTATGCCTGGTCCCCTCAATGAGCTCAGGCTCACCTCTCACTGAGTCAGGATCCTTCATCTTCTCCAGTGGTGAAAACCAGTTTTTTGTTGGGATGGTATTGGTCCAAATAGATCTTGCATGGTCCATCCTTAAAATCTTCCTCCTCTTCTAACTCATTTCCCTCTAACCCACTACCATCTCCTCAGGAATGGACAAGGGGCACCTCACCTCGGCTATTTTCATAGACCTGGCCAAGGATTTCGACGCCATCTCTCAACCCAAGCTAATAGCTAAACTAACTGATGCAGGCCTCTCCAGCCTTGTCACTTGCTGGTTTCAGGCCTACCTGACTGGCAGACTCCAATCGGTAAAAATCGGCTCCCAAATATCTGCCCCCCTCTCAGTTACCTTGGGGTTCCCCAAGGCTCAGTCCTGGGCCTGCTATTATTTTCTATATTTCTAAACAACCTCCCGCTGGCCTGCAGAAACTCAGCCATACAAATGTACGCGGACGATACCATACTGTATGCCTCTGGGCCCTTCACTGGTGTCATGTCCGCTGCTCTCCAACAGGACTTCATTTCCATTCAGCATTGGTTCAGATCCAACCAATTAATCCTAAATGCTAAGAAAACCACCCTGACTCTCATGCCTAGCTCCCTCCTCCCACCTTCCATACCCTGGACGGGTCCCCCCTGGAAGCTTGCACCTCCATTAGATACCTGGGGGTATGGCTCGACCAACACCTAGATTTCTCAGCCCACATTGAATCGCTACACAAAAAACTGCACCCCAAACTGGATGCGCTATATCGCAACAAAGGGTGCATGCCCTCCACGGTCTGAAGGGAATTAGTGCATAAAATGATTCTCCCAATACTTGATTATGGTGACGTGGAATATGGCGCGGCACCCTCTTCCAACCTGGCCAGCCTGGACACCCTCTTTCACTCTTTCTGCTGCTTCATCTTGGACTGCCCCCCAATGACCCATCACTGTGACCTATACAGCTCCCTAGTCCTTCACTCACTTGCGTCCCGGAGACAGAGCCACTGCTCCCGAGTCATAGCGAAATTCTGGTCTGACTCCCTCCCCCTTACCTTAGCTCTGCTTTATCGGCCCAACCTTCTTCGGCCTACTCTCTCAGAAGCTCCGATTCTAGTCTCCTCCAAGTCCCACTCATGCACACATCCAAAGGACAATCAGCCTTCAAATATTGCTTGCCTAAACTTTGGAATGATTTACCTGCAGACATTAGGCTCACCTCTAACCCAAGACTCCTAAACCCGCATCTCTACGACCATTTCTCTGTCACATGCAACTGTTACCAGCATTCATAAGCCATAGCGCCATGCACTCCTGCTTTACGAGTGCTCCACCTATTCTCACCTACTGCATTCTAGGGTCTGAAATGTTTTAAGTATTATTGTACTGTTATGTTGTCATGGCCTGTTACAGGTTTCTCACACTGCCTGTCTACCTAAATGTCTCTGCCGTGCATATACTCTGCACCTAGGTTAAATTTGTGTATGTCTGTGTACCTGAATGTATATGTTAAATCCATGTAAATACATGTCCTGTGTACCCCTTGTAACCGTCCCCAGGTCGCATCTGGAAACGAGTGGACCCCCGCTCAGTATGCCTGCCTGGTTAATCTCGTAAATAAATAAATAAATAACTCCCAGGGCCAGTGAGTCTCTGAGGGAGAGGACATTGTTGGCTTGAACTCCAGATTAGTTGGTGACACAGGCTGGCTGTCTCTCCATGCTGCTTCCAGCTGAGCTTGAAAGTCGTTTAAACTCCCACACGTAGGACACTGACCCATCCTCCAGAGCAGACTCCTGAAGATGAGTTTCTTACAGCCCCTGCAACTTGCCACCGCCATTCAGAAAACCAAAAAAACAATTTTGTGTGTGTGTGTTTGTGTGTATATGTGTGAGACAATGATAGGGGGAGGTTCCTGCTGTGGACTTTTACTCTGTCACTTTCTGTTCCTGCTCAGGAACTGCCTGCCGTCAATCACTTTTGTTGCCTGTATAAATAGGACTTTCTCCGGGTGGGTGGGAAGTGTGAGTACTGAGTGTGTTGCAGCTGTGCTGTGTGCTGTAACACGGTCTGACTCTCTTGCTGAGTCAGAAGTGTTCTACTAGTAAAGTTCTAGCTCCTTAGCTAGCTGACTCCTTGCTGTGATAGTAAGATTGCTCCTGTGTTGATGAAGTTTGTTGAGGTTCAAAGGGGAGAGTCCGAGAATGTTAAGAGGTGAAAGGTCAGGAAAAAGAGGAAGCACAGGATTAAGAATACCTAGTTTGAAACAAGTGATGAAGTCAGCAAATCATGTTATGCATACAGTCTTCAATGAGGCAAAAAGTCTATGACATCACTATCATTCAGATTTGGATATGGATTTGACAGATGATAGTACATTTCTGGTGGATAAGTTAGTTTAGTAGAATGATAAGCAGACTAGGACTGGTTTGGTCAGTCCATGGTGTAGTTATTACTTTTGAGTGTGAAAACCCAAAGTTTCGTTCAGCTATAACATCATGACTGGTGAGCATTTTGTGAAGAAGTGTGGTTTGAGTTGTGGAATCTAATTGAGATCAAAGCCATGATTTTTTGAGGATTTGGTAACCGGAAATCGCATTTAAGCACAGATTGTATATACTGTAGAGAGTGTAGAGCCCTTGAGCAGAAATTGTTCAGAGCATTAGGGTGCAGTTTAGAGTTTAGTTGCTTCAGTTGCTGCTAGGGTGCATTATTGGTCCTGTGGTGTCATTCTCAGGTGGTGGAGTGCACTGATAGTCCTGTGGCTTCTTCATCAGGAAATATATAACAACTCTGCCTGCCATGGGGGAGGGGTTGCTTACCAGCCTGCCAGTTCCAGAACCAACTTTCTAGTAGACACTCTGACTTAGATAGTCCAGTGGGGGAGCTTAGTGATAGTAAGGAAGGAAGGTGTTAGTGTGCCCTCATGAAACTTTTGCCTTGAGGTAGCAAGGGCATTATGTCTGACAGTTATCTTCATCTAGCCTTCAACACGGATCCCTCAATGGTTAGCCACCTGTGAGCCTCAGGGATAGGTTCAGGATGACAGCAACATTTAATGTAGCTCACTGATGAATCTGGGGATCATGTAAGATGACACACGGGTAGGGTGTGGAGACACCCCAAGGGAGTTCTCCTCAAGATGAGTTCCTAGCAGCCTTGCAGCACAGGAGGGATCCCCCAGAAGAGAGGGTGTCACCTTTGGGGGGGTGTTTGCAGTCCTGTGCTCTAGTGATGCTGCCAGCCAAGCTGCTGATGGATCGAGACCTGGTGAGAAAGACAAGACTGCTGACTAATGTATGATATATGCCTACATTGAGCAGAAGGATATCACAAGCTGGGATGGGGACTGGAGCTACTGCCACTGGCAGAGTGGCTGGTACAATTGGCAGTTACTGCCAGTGAGTATGCTGTGCCTCACGCACCATCCAGTAAGTAGCAGAGCAGAGAAGCAAGGCACTCACCACAGGTGTGATCTCTTGGCTCTAGAGGGGAGACCATCCTGGGATTCAGCAGCTGCTCTCAGGGTCAGGGGACCCATGGATGCTTCAACAGCAAGTCAAATACTTTTTCTGGCTGTGTAAGCCACCATTTTGTACAGATATACAGAACTGTGACTGCAGCAGTGGATCATTCTCTGGCCATACAGCAATGTGTCAAAGATGTGAAACCTGTCAAAGACCCTATAGTTGTAGCATGGTGAGATTGCTAATGTATTTGTGCAGTGTAGATCAGGCTCTAATCTGATCTATTACCTCACCCACTGGTGTATGTGGATCTAGGGGAAGAAGGAATAGAGGGTGTCATGTGGCTCCAATTGTGAGCGCAGAGTTCAATATTTAGTAAGGGGCCCTGAGAGTCCTGACTCATGTCTGGCGTGAGGCTCAAACCTCTCTGTACAATGCCTGCATGGAAAGTAACCAGGGACCATGGTTCCAGTGTAATTGACATGTCAGTAAAAGAGTGACTACTGCTTAATCCACCATATTAGACTGATATATTCCTGTAAGTGCAGCAGTCTGGGCTGTGTTTGCCCCATCGTGTAGGACCCGGGGTGTCTGGTGACTGATGTTATTTTTAAAGGGGAACCCTCTGAGGAGAATACCATCATATCCCCTAGACACAGAGGGTCTTTCCAGGCTATGCCCTCCCTAGCTAGCACCCAGTGCAAAGTGGTAGATACAGGTGCACAGAGGATAGAGGTTTGACTCTTTTGGGCTCATCTAGTGGCAGATGCTAGGGTGCTTGAGCTGGAAAAAACAACAACAGATACCAGTTATCCCAACTGTATCCTAATCTTTCTGTCCCTCTATAGCTGAACTGCAGTGTTGGATGTAATTGTGATGCACTCGTTCTAGTTTTGTACATACACTTGTTCTAGTTTTGTACATACACTCGTCCTAGTTTTGTACATACACTCGCTCTAGTTTTGGTCATATTAGCTTTAACATACACTAGTAGAAGATATCAATAAACAATGCAAGCCTCTAGATAGTTGTTTCATGAGATATGGAGGCAAACAGTAGTGATCTTCAGTTGGGCTGAACTGATTCAGGATTAAAAAACTGGAGTAAAAGGATGATGAAAACATTACAAAATTGAAGCTGTGATTAGGTAGCTTCTGATTAGCTGTTTGGTTGTGTCTGTATTATGAAAGGCTCTTAAATAGATATTGTGTAATATGGAGACAGGCTCAAGAGTGTAAGCATTGGACTGAAAGGGTACTATAGAAGGAAAAATGATTGATAGATACAGTGCTGAAAACACAACAGTATCAGAGTTGTGAAAGGAAACCACTTGCTAGTTGTTTCCTCCCCCACCACTGATCCCTGTACTGAGGAGCAGGGTGCCAGCAAAGAGTGGGACTAGGACCAAGAGGTCCGATTTTTGGGGCCTGTTTCTCTGTATGCCAGTTGGCGGTGGAGAGTGAACAAAAACTCAACAACAAAAGGAATCTCTAGGGGGTGTCATATGAAATCCAAATCATGAGCAATACACCTTTCAGTGTAAAGGAAGTAGATAATTATTAGTAAATTTTATTTAACCTTGTAGATGTTTGTATTTATTTTAAAAGACGTACTGGAAAGGCATATTGAGCTTATAACTGCTTGTTTCCAGATGTGTCCTGGGGGCGGGGTATGGAAGATATTACAAGAGGAGAAAAAATAAATGGTAATTAGCAGTATAAAAATAATAGTCGTATATAAGCAGTATAGTACATCAAAAGGAGTATGATCATAAACATTATAAGGCAAAACAGTACAACATAGTACATGCAGTAGATAAAAACTGAGTTTGGAAAGGCAAGGGGAAATGACTCCTACAGAAATAGTGGGGGGGGGGCAGGGGGAGTGCATTAGTGCCAGGGTAATATGAGTCGGGGGGTACCATATAGCAGTCCTATATAGTTATAGTGGTTATATCAAGAAAACAGGCAAATGAAGAAAAACACAGAGACCATAACTACGTATGGATAAGGCAGGGAAGGCTAGAACACAGTTTGCACAAGAATAATATATAAATTCATGGGCCTGGATATTCAAAGGGGTTGCACGTGGCGCAACAGTGTTGCACCATGCGCAACCTCAGATATGTCCCGGCGCAATATTCAAAAAGAAGATGTTATGGCGGAAATCCCAATGCTCCGGGTGCACCAGTACTGTATGCGGCGCAAGTGCGGGGGGGGGGTGTGCCCATGCATATGTGGCACATCTCGATATTCAGCCCTGAATGTGCGGCGCATATGCAGGCACACACCCTCCTTGCGCCACACAGGGGGTGCAAAGATGTGCCCGAAAAAAAAGGAACAAGTCAGGGGAAACCCACAGGCTGGCCGCCGTATTGCTGGGTGCAACACAGCAGCTGCCTGCTGTGGATGGTCACCCGACCTCCAGAGTCACAGGCCGGGCATCAGCTCCCCCCTCGCCCAATCGTGGGCTTTGTAAATAATGAACTCCCCTGGTGGTCCAGTGGACCTGCCCCCCAGCTCGATCGCGGTCTTAGTAAACTTAAATGTTTCCCTGGTGGTCCAGTGGACCAAATCCCATCCCGACTGTGGGCTTAGTAATCATAAATGTTTCCCTGGTGGTCCAGTGGACAGAATCCCAGCCCGATCATGGACTCCGTAAATGTAGATAAATCCCTGGTGGTCCAGCGGTACCCTCCTTCCCACCCGCCCACTCAGACCTGCCACCCCGCTCCCCCCCCATCAGCGGTGGGCGGCAGCTCCCCACCTGCAAGCAGCCTGCTGCCCGCTGACTGACAGCGCCACAGTGCGGCTGTATGACCATTGGTGCACTCGTGGGCCAATGGGTGTGCGAACCATACTATGCTACACAGTCCGATATGTGAATGGAATTCATTCACATATCGGGACTGTCTGTACTATGAGTACGGTCGCGAAGTCAGCGCCATGGATGCAACCGTGCTGGCCGCATCGCTGTCAGTCATCGAGTGGCTGGGCAGCTGTGGGTGAGGAGCTGCCACCCGCCACTGACAGGGGAGCGGGGGTGGGTCTGAGGGTGGGGAGGGGTACCTGGACCACCAGGGATTATTTACATTCGGAGCCTGTGATAGGGCTGGGAATCGCGTCACTGACCACAAGGAAACATTTCTGATTACTAAGCCCATGATTAGACTAGTTTGATCCACTGGACCACTAGGGAAACATTTATGATTACTAAGCCCATGATCGGGCTGGGATTCGGTCCACTGGACCACCAGGGATACATTTGTTATTACTATGCCCGCGATCGGGCTGGGAAGCAGGTCCACTGGACCACCAGGGATACATTTATTACTACTAAGCCCACTATCAGGCTGGGGAGCAGATTCACTGGACCACCAGGGAATTTAAATATTTACAAAGCCCGCGATCGGGCCTGGTAGCAGGTCCACTGGAGCGCCAGGGAGTTTACAATTATATAAAGCCCCTCGATCGAGCATTGGGTTGCATTGTTGCCGAGGGGTAGGGGGCATCGGTCCCCGATGACTGCAGCCTGGCAGGGCGCCAGGCGCAAGTCATCAGGAATCAGTCGCCTGCATGCCTAATGGGAGCCATAATGACATGCAAATGGCCATTTCCCCATGCATAATGGCTCCATTTGCATACCCACCGCTGAATATCGCGGTTCCTGCACCTAGCGCAACTGCACTCGTGCTGGCGCATCCTCCTGCTCCTCTCTTGCCACTTGCACTGGCACAGTGCCACTGTGCCATGCGCAATGCGGGTGGCCATGGTGCTATATTCAATGGTGCTGAGCCATGGCGCAGCACCCTTGAATATTGCCCAGGCCACGCCCTGGTGCATCCGAGTTGCATTGCACCCAGGCTTGCACCCCTGCCTGGCGCAGTCTGAATATCCGGCCCATGGACCACTTAAATAAGGTAGTAGTAGCAATAGTAGGGTCTACAGATGACGTTTGTGTAACATATTGTCAGTAGATGTTTATTGTTTATCATTTTTATTTAGCAGAACATTCCCCTGAAGATTCCCTTACAAATTGGACAAAACACTGGGATTAGGCAGATTAATTAATAAAGGAGAACTTTCACCAATTTGGACTTTAGTGTTTTTTTTTGGAAAAGCAGAGTGAACTCCGACCCACTTACAGCATTTGTGGCATCCTGGGGCCGTTACGACACCAGATATATAGAGATTCAAATGGCCATTTCCTACGGTATCCCTTGACTTCACAGTTGTTTGGGTTTGGATTAGAAGTCCAAACAGTCCAAACAAAAGGCAGAGGTTGACCAAAGAAAAAATGTAATGTCTGAATTTTGGAGGCCATTGGGCTTTATTATATGGTTGCATTTTGGTGGTTTCTACCAGGGTAGATCAATTGATTGTGTGCTATATTTGCCCTCATCTCCTCAGGATGGATGCTTCCATAGATACTGTGAGTAGAGTTACCAGCACTCTACATTTCAATACGTACAGTGATGCTGACATGGTTAGACTTATCAAAGAGATTAGTGATAACCTGGACTGCACCATGCCACCGGGGGAGACAGCTACTGATAGCATACAAAAAATAGAGAACTTGAAGTTAACAAGATTGCAGTCTAGAGTTGAATGGGCTCACATTAGCTTAGTACATTGAGCATAATAAAATACTTAGAAGGCTGAGGGTCAAGTCGAGCCAACTATAGCTATCAGTACATCAGCTTTAGTCAATAAATGGGACAATATCTGCAACCATTGTAGTGTGGATTTCACACTGGCATTAATCAAGGCCATAACTGGTGAACGTAGTAAACTGTCTGAGAAATAAAGCAGAGCAATGTAGCAGTACTTTGGAGTCTGTAAGAAAAAGAATTGGTGAGTCTGAGGATACATTAAAACAACAAAGCTAAAGAAATTATATAGAGACACTGATTATCAAGACAACCGGGTGTCCATGTATAAACAAAATTGTTACAGAAGAAACCAGTGTGGGGAGTTGAGTGGATCAGGCAGCTCTGACAGCTATAGCTGTTTAAGCCATATATACAACACCCAATGCAAAAATAGACAAGATTTTTTAGGCTCCCAGACAACCCAGAAGGATGCAGAAGAAGGGTATATCAAGAGGCCAGATATACATTCTGAAGCAAACCTAATCAGATACTGTACCTTGTGAGGTAGACAGAGAAGAGGAGCAGGAAGCGATGGCAGGAGGAGGCAAAGAAGGAGGAGGAGGGGACAGCATCAAAAACAAGAACAAACATGGGGGAGGCTAGGTCACTCCGCATTCAGACATTCAACTCCTGGTTGAAGGAATGGTGTGGAAGGGAAGGGTTTGCCTTCATGGAGGACTGGGGCCCTACTTGGAATAATCCGGGCCTGTATAAGGAGATGGCCTGCATCCATCCAGGAGGGGCACCTTAGTCCTAAGTGAGGGGTTTCAGTGCTTCTGTAACAAGCATTTAAACTGGCCGGGGGGTTGGGGACCAGGAAGATCAGGAGGCTTAGTATGTATGTATGTATTTATTTATTTATTTATGTCTTGTTTAAACGGGTAGGTGCACTGATCCAAAGGACCATTTTCAGCCACGACTGGGCTACGAAGTGGCAAACAACAAGATCACAGCCGAACATACAGGCTTGGTTATACACACCTCAAGCAGGAGGTAGTGAGGAATATAAGAAATATACAATGGTGCATACAAACATATGAACAAACAATCACTGGGAAGCATGGTAATTAGTAGGTAAAACAGTGGATCAAGTGGTAACAGAGAATGGCTAAGTCAGAATTTCAGTACATCCTGATGGCACAGTAGGATAGATGCTGGGGGGTGGTTGCTTTGGTAGGTAATGGGTACTTTGGTGGGTGCTCTGCATACCAGACCAAGAAATAGATAGACAGGTAGGGGGCTGAACAAAGCATAAGGGCAGGAGGCAAGGAGACCCAGGAAAAAAGAACACCCAGGAAAAAGGGGGCATAGGGATACAGGACAGGGAAGGGAAGGCACATCATGGAAAGCCATGTGTGCCAATGCCCAGAGCCTCAGTAACAAGATGGTGGACCTCATGGAGATGTGGTGTAATGATAACCATGACTGGGAGGTGACCATATCAGGCTGCAACCTTTTCAGGAAGGACAGGATGGGCAGAAAGGGTGGAGGAGTAGCACTTTATGTGAAAGATAACATAAAGGCCACAAAGATTCAAGGGGAACAAGGGGGGCACTGTGGGTTAAGCTTGGAAGGAAAACAGGGTCAGCCATACACACGAGTAATCTACAGACAGCCAGACCAGGGGGAAGAGGCAGATAGGGAGATAATGTTAACTATCCTTAGGATGGAAAACCAAGGGGGAGGTAGTGCTGGTTGGAGACTTCAATATTCCAAACGTGGACTGGCGCCTCCCAGCAGCAGCATCAGCTAGGATCAGATTTATCCTGGTCTCCCTTCAGGGAACCTTCCTTAGGCAATTGGTCACAGAACCGACATGACAGGAGGTACTACTAGACTTGGTGCTCACAAACGGGGACAGTGTGACAGGGATCCCAGTTGGGGAGCACTTGGGGAACAGTGACCACTGGTCACTGTGGTTTGACATAACTGAAGGGGCAGGACACAGCCACAGAAAAACACGTATCCTAGACTTTAGGAGAGCAGATTCTGGGCAAATGGAAAAATGCTTGAGTGAGGCACTAGCTGGATTAGAGAGGGAATTGCGGGTGAAGGAACAGTGGGTAGTATTCAAATCAGTGATAGCAAGGGGCAACACAACTATGCATAAAGCAGGTTAGTAAGGGGAAGAGGAAAAGGGGACCATTATGGTTTTCCAAGAAGGTAGCAGAGAAGGTGAAAGCCCAAACTATTGCATTCGGACAGTACAAAAGGACACAGTCAGAAGGGGACAGGGAGAAGTACCAGGAGAAGCAAAGGGAGGCAGGGAGGGGAGTAAGGGAAGCCAAAGCACAAACAGAGAAGCACACTGCTAAATCTGTGGTTAGAGGAGACAAAACCTTTTACAGGTACTTAAGTGAAAAAAGGAAATCAAAGAGAGGGATAGTGTGGCTGAAGTGGGAGGATGGGGGTGGGGGGGAGGATGACAACAGTAAAGCAGACATACTGAACAGATATTTTTGCTCTGTCTTTACAGAGGAGGAAGAAGGGAATGGGCCAAGAGGGGAGTAGAGAGGGCAGGATGATTTCAGAAATGGATACAAGTCCCTTTCCTCAGGAAAGGGTCCTAAAGGAGCTGGAAGTATTAAGAAGAAATAAAGCTGTGGAGCCAGATGGGGTACACCCCAGGGTGCTGAGGGAAATTAGGGAGGTGGTGGCTGAACTTCTGACAACCCTATTCAGCCGATCACTGGATACAGGAGAGGTACCCAAGGACTGGAGAACAGCAGATGTGGTCCCCTTATACAAAAGTGGGAACAGAGAGGAAGTGGAAAACTACCGACCAGTCAGCCTGACCTCAGTAGTGGGGAAGATCATGGAAACACTGCTAAAGGAAAGAATAGTGGAGTACCTGGTTGCCAACGGTCTACAGAACCCAAAGCAGCATGGCTTTACTTGGGGGGAAGTCATGCCAGACTAACCTAGTTGAATTTTTTGACTGGATGACAGAAGAAGGTGGATCGGGGGACAGTGGATGTGGTCTACCCAGACTTCAGCAAGGCCTTTGACACTGTACCACACAGAAGACTTTTAAACAAGCGGGGGAACATGGGAGTGGGTCAGACAGTAGTGCAGTGGGCGGGGAACTGGCTGGATGTCAGAACAAAGAGGGTGGTGATTAATGGCTGTCACTCCACAGAGAGAAGGGTGACCAGTGGGGTGCCACATGGATCGGTGCTAGGCTCTGTCCTTGTCATTATCTTTATCAATGACATTACAGAACTACATATCAGACTGAGGCTCACACTCAATAAATAAAGTCAGTGTCCAAAAGATAAAGGTCAAAATATTTTATTCTCACCACAGTGGAATGGAAAAAACCAAAACAGACCCACAGCCTGGAAAATTTTTCCAGGCTGAGGGTGTGATTTTGTATTTTGTAATTTTTGGCTTACACACCATTATCACAGGCGAGCCTCGCTCTGTTTCTTGACATTACAGAACACCTGGAGGGGAGGATTTGCCTGTTTGCTGATGACACAAAACTCTGTAACCGGGTGGACATGCCGGAGAGTGTGGAGAGAATGAAGAGAGATCTGTAGAAGCTGGAAGACTGATTAAGGGTGTGGCGGCTGAGATTTAACACAAAAAATGCAGAATCATGCACATGGGGCACAAAAGCCCTGGAACAGCATATCATCTGGGAGGGAAGGTTATAGATTGTTCCAAGCAGGAAAGGGACCTGGGGGTTATCATCTCTGATGACCTTAAGGTAGGGAATTAGTGTGACAAGACAGAAAAGCAAATAGGATGCTGGGATGCATAGGCAGGGGGATCACCAGCAGGAAAAGGGAGGTCATAATTCCCCTATACAAGACATTGGTGATGCCACACCTAGAGTGTAGTGTCCAGTTCCGGAGGCCTTACCTACGTAATGACATAGGGTGGAGGCAGTACAAAGGAAAGCAACCAAGACGGTGCAAGGATTACATCACAAAACCTACGAGGACAGTCTGAAGGACTTAAAAATGTACCCCCTGGAGGAGGGGGGGCATGATTGAAACATATAAGTACCTAACAGGAAGGAATAAGGTGAAGAAAAACACAATTCTTGATTGGACATGAGAGTCCAAGACTAGAGTACATGGCATGAAACTGGAGGGAGGAAGATTCAGGGGGAATGTGAGTAAGTATTTCTTCATAGAGAGGGTAGTGAACAAATGGAACACACTGCCAGAGGAGGTGGTAGGGGCTGAAATGATTACAGGATTTAAGAATGCATGGGATAGGCATGGGGGCCTGGTAGTCGGGAGGGACAACCCAGTTCTAGAGAAGCTTGAAAAAGCAAAGTAATGTACACAAATGGGAAGACTAGGTGTGCCAAAGGCCCTTATCTGCTGTCAGTATCTATATAGCTATGTATATATTTAGAAGGAGACAAAGGGTCCATCTAGTCTGCCCATGTGTTCCTTGGATCTTCTCAGATCCCAGGACCTAACCCCCCCCTTCTGCCTTATGCCTCCTACTGCTCCTGTTGCTTTTAATCATGCTTTAGCCTTGTCCCACCCCAGCTTGAATGATGTCACGGTCTTTGCATCCACTATCTCAGCTGGCAGTTTATTCCATGGCTCCATGACTCTCTCTGTAAAGTAGTGTTTCCTAAGCTCCCTCTTGAAGTCCCCCCTCCTCAACTTCCACTCATGCCCTCTAGTGTTAGAGTCAGAGACTCTGTTGAACAGGTCCAGGGATGGCACCTTATTTATTCCTCTCAGCAACTTGTTTGTTTCAATCATATCTCCCCTCTCCCACCTTGTCTACAGTGAGAACATATTTAATGCTTCCAGATGCTCCTCATATGAGTGCCCTTGAAGGCCGAGGTTCATTTTGGTTGCTCTTCTCTGAACAGCCTCCAGCCTGTTTATATCCTTTTTCAGATGTGGACTCCAAAACTGGACACAGTACTCCAGATGGGGCCTTATCAGGGACCTATAGAGTGGCAGTATTACCTCCTTTCTCCTGCTATCGAATCTCCTCCCTGTGCACCCTGACATTTTGTTAGCCTTGCTGTAAGCTTTGTTGCATTGGGTTGTCTGTTTAAGGGTGCTGCTTATGATGACAGCTAGGTATCATTCTTGCTGCGTGGTGCTGAGCTGGACTCCGTTGAGGTGGTACTTTGTCCTTGGGTTTCCTTTACCCAAATGTATTACCTTACATTTATTTGAGTTGAACTTCAGCTGCCAGATGTTGGACCATCTTTCCAGCCTCTGTAGGTCTTTTTGTAGGTCCTCAACTGTCTCTTCGCTGTCAACCCTTCCTCCTAGCTTGGTATCATCCAGGAATAGGGCAATTTTGCCATGAATGTCTATGCCGATGTCACTGATAAAGGCATTAAACAGATTAAACAGGACTGGCCCAAACACTGAGACTTGGGGCACATCACGAGTGACTGCGCCTTCATCAGACCTCACCCCATTGACCACTACTCTGTTTTCTGTCCCTAAGCCAATTACCTACCCAACTGACTATGCACTTGGCTGCACCAGGGTTCTCCAACTTTTTCAGCAGGCAGTTGTGCAACACCCAATGAAAAGCCTTACTAAAATCAAATAAGAGGAGGTCTACTGAGCAGCCTCTGTCTAGTTCCCTAGTGACCCAGCCAAAAAATGTGATTACTGTGGATTCATTTGACATGACCTTCCTGCCATGAACTCATGTTGCCTGTCATCCTGCAGACCATTCTTATTTAGGTACTCTACCAAGTCTTGTTTTATTAAGGTTTCCATCAGTTTCCCCACTACCAATGTAAGGCTGACTGTTTGGGAGCTGCTTGCTTCCTCCCAACTCCCTCCCTTGTGGAGAGGTACCACATCAGCTCTTCTATAGCCTCCCAGTACTACCCCTGTCTGAAATGATCTGTCTAATAAATGTACTAAGGGACCTTCCAGTTCACTTGCTAGCTCATTTAGCACCCTCAGGTATATTCCATCAAGTCCTGGTGACTTATCTTCCCTGAGTTGATCCAGGGCCTCAGTAACCCTACCGTTGGTGATATATGGTGCTTCCATTTGTGGAACACCTTTGTCAGCTGCCTTGATGCCACTGTCTAGTACTGGGCCTTTGTGTTCCTCGGTGAACACTGAGCAAAAAAAGTTGTTTAGAACAGTGACCTTCTGCCTGTCCTTCTCAGCTATTCTGTCACCATCTTTGAGTCTAACTATTCCTCCTCTTTTGTTTTGTTTTTCTTGTGTGTATATATATATATATATATATATATATATATGAAAAAATGTTTCTTCCCTTCTTCAAGCAGAAGCTCCATTGCAGCCTTAGCTGATTTTACCATACTGTTTGCTTCTTTGTTCTTCTGAATGTAAGCTTCCCATGCACTGTCTTCCTGAGTTCTTTTATAGTTCCAGTAGGCCTCCCTTTTTGGTTTTGATTGCGGTCGCTACCTGGTTACTGAACCGTATTGGTTTATGTGTTTGTTCTTTTTGGTCACTGTTGCTATGCACATACTGGTAGCCTCTAAAATGGCTAATGTAACCAGCCCTTATATTTCTTCCACATCTTAATTCTCCAGGATCCTTAACAGCTTGCTTCTGACTACGTGCCTCATTTCGTCAAAATTGGCTCCTCTAAAGTTTAAAACCTCTGTCTTGGATTGCGATTTTTCTACCCCTAGGCTAACTCAAACCACACACAGAGTTGAGTCGCTGTTGGCCAGTGGCTCCCACCTGTAGCCCTTACTACCTCTGAGTAGTGTGGACCACATCCAGGATGGTGTCCAGACTATTCGGGGTACTAACTAGTTGTGTAAATAGGAAGTCTTGTAGGGCATCAACCACCTTTGGCTCTTAGTAGAGCCTGCCACTGGGATGCTCCGGTTCACATTGGGCATATTCAGATCCCCTACCACCAGTGTATCCCCTTTTTGTGCTACACCTATGATCTCCTCTAGGAGCTCTTTGTTCCTGCCCTCAGCCTGCCTTGGAGTTCGGTATACCATACCTATGTGGATCCTCTCCCCATTGCCGAGTTGAGTAGCATCCACAGGGATTCCACACCCTCCTTTTTGATGCTATCTAATGAAATGGCATTAATCCTGTCCTTTGCATATAATGCTACCCCTCCACCCCCGTCCTCCCTTCTAGCCTATCTGAACAGGGCATTGCCCAGGACCAGAAGGTCCCAGTCATTTTTGTCTGAGGCCCAAGTCTCCATGACTGCCACCAGGTCCACTTAGGAATCCACCATCATTGCCTGCAGGTCACTTATTTTGTTTCCCAGGCTTCTGGCATTGATGCATACCCCTTTCCATAGTCTGGTACCCCTGCTGCTATTCGCTACTATTGGTTCTGCTCTTGGACCTATGGGTGCGTGGCCCTATGTTCGGTTCCCGATAGTTACCGACCATTTGCTATGTGTTTTCTTCGGTTGTGGGAGAGAAATTCCTGCTTGTGGGGGTGTGACGACTAAGTTCCTATCAGAAGAGTATTTTCTGATAGATTCCATAGCATTAGGCTCCCCCTCACCTAGTTTAATGGTCGAGATGGACATTCAATTTCTGCCCAAGTGCACTCACTCCTTTCTTTGTTAGGTGAAGTCCATAAAATCTGAATATCTTCCTCCCCCAGAAGCTCCCCCATGAGCCTATGATGTGATATCCTTTTCACACCATCCATGTAGCCAAGCATTGATTCTGTCTTTGCAATCCCCTTTTCCCCCCACACTGGGAGGATCTCTGAGAATGTCAGGGCAGTTGTTTTAGCCTCCAGCCGTTCCCCCAACTTGATGAAATTTTGTTTGGTTTCTTCCACTGTTCAAGCAGACAGGTCATTCATACCGAGATGAATCAGAACATTGGTTCCTTTCTCCGCTTTGTCTACCAACCTCCCAATATGTTCAGTGTCGCACTGTGCTGAAGCTCCAGGGAAGCATTTAACCCTCACCTTAGGCTGTGTACCTTTACTTAGGTGGGACTCGACTCCCCTATCATTGAGTCCCCCAGAACAAAAATATGCTTACTCCTGGATCCACCGAATGTTTCTTTGTGCCTTTGGATGTTCTCTCTCTGCTATGCCTGGTCCCCTCAATGAGCTCAGGCTCACCTCTCACTGAGTCAGGATCCTTCATATTCTCCAGTGGTGAAAACCAGTTCTTTGTTGGGATGGTATTGGTCCAAATAGATCCTGTGTGGTCCATCCTTAAAATCTTCCCCCTCTTCTAACCCACTACCCTCTAACCCACTACCATCTCCTCAGGAATGGACAAGGGGCACCTCACCGTGACTATTTTCATAGACCTGGCCAAGGCTTTTGACACCGTCTCCCAACCCAAGCTAATAGTTAAACTAAGTGACGCAGGCCTCTCCAGCCTTGCCACTTGCTGGTTTCAGGCCTGCCTGACTGGCAGACTCCAATCGGTAAAAATCGGTTCCCAAATATCTGCCCCCCTCCCAGTCACCTTGGGGGTTCCCCAAGGCTCAGTCCTGGGCCTGCTATTATTTTCTATATTTCTAAATGACCTCCTGCTGGCCTGCACAAACTCAGCCATACAAATGTACGTGGACGATACTGTACTGTACGCCTCTGGGCCCTCCACTGGTGTTGTGTCCGCTGCTCTCCAACAGGACTTCAATTCCATTCAGCATTGGTTCAGGTCCAACCAATTAATCCTAAATGCTAAGAAAACCGTCTCCCTAACCTTCGGCATGCAACCTCGACTCTCACGCCTAGCTGCTCCTCCCATCTTCCATACCCTGGACGCTGGAAGCTTGCACCTCCTTTAAATACCTGGGGGTATGACTCGATCAACACCTAGATTTCTCAGACCACATCGAATCGCTACACAAAAAACTGCACCCCAAACTGGGTGCGCTATATCACAACAAAGGGTGCATGCCCTCCACGGTCTCAAGGGAATTAGGGCATAAAATGATTCTCCCAATACTTGATTATGGCGACGTGGTCTATGGTGGTGCACCCTCTTCCAGCCTGGACACCCTATTTCACTCTTTCTGCATTTCACTCTTTCTATACTGCTCCCTAGCCCTTCATTCTCTTGCGTCCCGGGGACAGATCCACTGCTCCAGAGTCATAGCGAAATTCTGGTCCGACTCCCTCCCCTTACCTTAGCTCCGCTTTACCGGACCAACCTTCTTCGGCCTATTCTCTCAGAAGCTTTGATTCTAGGCTCCTACAAGTCCCACTCATGCACACATCCAAGGGACAATCAGCCTTCAAATATTGCTTGTCTAAACTTTGGAATGATTTACCTGCAGACATTAGGCTCACCTCTAACCCAAGACTCCTAAACCTGCTTCTCTATGGCCATTTCTCTGACACATGCAACTGTTACCAGCATTCATGAGCCACAGCCCCATGCACCCCTGCTTTGCGAGTGCTCCACCTATTCTCACCTACTGCATTCTAGGGTCAGAAATGTTTTAAGTATTATTGTACTGTTATGTTACCATGGCCTGTTACAGGTTTCTCACACTGCCTGTGTACCTAAATGTCTCTGCCGTGCATATACTCTGCACCTAGGTTAAATTTGTGTATATCTGTGTACCTGAATGTATATGTTAAACCCATGTAAATACATGTCCTGTGTACCCCTTGTAACTGTCCCCAGGTCGCATCTGGAAACGAGTGGCCCCCCCCCGCTCAGTATGCCTGCCTGGTTAATCTCGTAAATAAATAAATAACTCCCAGGGCCAGTGAGTCTCTGAAGGAGAGGACATAGTTGGCTTGAACTCCAGGTTAGGTGGTGACACAGGCTGGCTGTCTCCCTCCATGCTGCTTCCAGCTGAGCTTGAAAGTCATTTAAACTCCCACACATAGGACACTGACCCATCCTCCAGAGCAGATTCCTGAAGACGAGTTTCTTACAGCCCCTGCAACTTGCCACCACCATTCTGAAAACCAAAAAACAATTTTGTGTGTGTGTGTGTGTATATATATATATGTGTGTGAGACAATGATAGTGGGACTTTTACTCCCTCACTTTCTGTTCCTGCTCAGGAACTGCCTCCTGTCAATCACTTTTGTTGCCTGTAAAAATAGGACTTTCTCTGGGTGGGTGGGAAGTGGGAAGTGTGAGTACTGAGTGTGTTGCAGCTGTGCTGTGTGCTGTAACAGGCTCTGACTCTCTTGCTGAGTCAGAAGTATTCTAGTAGTAAAGTTCTAGCTCCTTAGTTAGCTGCCTCCTTGCTGTGATAGCAAGACTGCTCCTGTGTTGATGAAGTTTGTTGAGGTTCAAAGAGGAGAGTCCAAGAATACTGAGAGGTGAAAGATCAGGAAAAAGAGGAAGCACAGGATTAAGAATACCTAGTTTGAAACAAGTGATGAAGTCAGCAAATCATGAAATGCATACAGTCTTCAATGAGGCAAAAAGTCTATGACATCAGAATCATTCAGATTTGGATATGGATTTGACAGATGATAGTACATTTCTGGTGGATAAGTTAGTTTAATAGAATGATAAGCAGACTAGGACTGGTTTGATAAGTCTTTGGTGTAGTTATTACTTTTGAGTGTGAAAACCCAATGTTTCTTTCAGCTATAAGATCATGACTGGTGGGCATCTTGTGAAGAAGTGTGGTTTGAGTTGTGGGATCTAATTGAGAGCAAAGCCATGATTTTTTTGAGGATTTGGAAACCGGAAATTGCATTTAAGCACAGATTGTATATACTGTAGAGAGTGTAGAGCCCTTGAGTAGAAATTGCTCAGAGCATTAGGGTGCAGTTTAGAGTTTATTTTCTTCAGTTGCTACTAGGGTGCATTATTGGTCCTGTCGTGTCATTCTCAGGTGGTGGAGTGCACTGATAGTCCTGTGGCTTTTCACCAGGAAATATGTAACAAACCTGCCTGCCATGGGGGGGGGAGTGGGGGAGTTGCTTACCAGCCTGCCAGATCCAGAACCAACTTTCTAGTAGACACTCTGACTTAGATAGTCCAGTGGGGGGAGCTTAGTGATAGTAAGGAAGGAAGGTGTTAGTGTGCCCTCATGAAACTTTTGCCTTGAGGTAGCAAGGGCATTATGTCTGACAGTTATCTTCACATCTAGCCCTTCAACACCGGATCCCTTAATGGTTAGCCACCTGTGAGCCTCAGGGATAGGTTCAGGATGACAGCAACATTTAATGTAGCTCACTGATGAATCTGGGGATCATGTAAGATGACACACGGGTAGGGTGTGGAGACACCCCAAGGGAGTTCTCCTCAAGATGAGTTCCTAGCAGCCTTGCAGCACAGGAGGGGTCCCCAGACGAGAGGGTGTCACCTTTGGGGGGTGTTTGCAGTCCTGTGCTCAAGTGACGCTGCCAGCCAAGCTGCTGATGGATCGAGACCTGGTGAGAAAGACAAGACTGCTGAAGAAGAAGAAGAAGAAGAAGAATCAGCATTTATATAGCACTTTTCATACATCCAAAGCACTTTACAAGCAATGCTAGACTGGTAGAGAAGTGACTGAATGTGTGGTGGCAGCCATATCGCACATCATCACTCACACACAGCCTGGATAATTGCATGAACCGGTTTATGGGAAGGGGAATGTTGGCCAGGACACCGGGAATGTTCCCTACTCTTTGCGAAGAGTGCCCTGGGTTCTTTTACTTCCACCTGGACACCCACCAGGACAACACCAGGATGGGCAGAAGGGACCTCGATTTAACGTCTCATCCAAAGGACGGCACACCCCAACAGTACAGCACCCCCCAATACTGCACTCAGATGCCAGCGATTTTTAGGTACAAATCCAATCCCGGTGTGGGACGAGAACCCACGACCTTCAGGTCCAGAGGCGGATGTGCTACCAACTGAGCCACGCTGACACCTGACTAATGTATGATATATGCCTACATTGAGCAGAAGGATAACACAAGCTGGGATGGGGACTGGAGCTACTGCCACTGGCAGAGTGGCTGGTACAATTGGCAGTTACTGTCAGTGAGTATGCTGTGCCTCACGCACCATCCAGTAAGTAGCAGAGCAGAGAAGCAAGGCACTCACCACAGGTGTGATCTCTTGGCTCTAGAGGGGAGACCATCCTGGGATGGAGCAGCTGCTCTCAGGGTCAGGGACCCATGGATGCTTCAACAGCAAGTCAAATACTTTTCCTGGCTGTGTAAGCCACCATTTTGTACAGATATACAGAACTGTGACTGCAGCAGTGGATCATTCTCTGGCCATACACCAATGTGTCAAAGATGTGAAACCTGTCAAAGACCCTATAGTTGTAGCATGGTGAGATTGCTAATGTATTTGTGCAGTGTAGATCAGGCTCTAATCTGATCTATTACCTCACCCACTGGTGTATGTAGATCTAGGGGAAGAAGGAATAGAGGGTGTCATGTGGCTCCAATTGTGAGCGCAGAGTTCAATATTTAGTAAGGGGCCCTGAGAGTCCTGACTCATGTCTGGCGTGAGGCTTAAACCTCTCTGTACAACGCCTGCATGGAAAGTAACCAGGGACTATGATTCCAGTGTAATTGACATGTCAGTAAAAGAGTGACTACTGCTTAATCCACCATATTAGAGTGATATAGTCCTGTAAGTGCAGCAGTCTGGGCTGCGTTTGCCCCATGGTGTAGGACCCGGGGTGTCTGGTGACTGGTGTTATTTTTGAAGGGGAACCCTCTGAGGAGAATACCATCATATCCCCTAGACACAGAGGGTCTTTCCAGGCTATGCCCACCCTAACTAGCACCCAGTGTAAAGTGGTAGACACAGGTGCACAGAGGATAGAGGTTTGACTCTTTTGGGCTCATCTAGTGGCAGATGCTAGGGTGCTTAAGCTGGAAAAAACAACAACAGATACCAGTTATCCCAACTGTATCCTAATCTTTCTGTCCCTCTATGGCTGAACTGCAGTGTTGGATGTAATTGTAATACACTTGTTCTAGTTTTGGTCATTTTAGCTTTAACATACTCTAGTAGAAGATGTCAATAAACAATGCCAACCTCTAGAAAATTGGTTTAAGAGATATGGAGACAAACAGTAGTGATCTTCAGTTGGGCTGAACTGATTCAGGATTAAAAAACTGGAGTAAAAGGATGATGAAATCATTACAAAATTAGAGCTGTGATTAGGTAGCGTCTGATGAGCTGTTTGGTTGTGTCTGTATTATGAAAGGCTCTTAAATAGATATTGTGTAACATGGAGACAGGCTCAAGAGTGTAAGCATTGGACTGAAAGGGTACTATAGAAGGAAAAATGATTGATAGATACAGTGCTGAAAACACAACAGTATCAGAGTTGTGAAAGGAAACCATGTGCTAGTTGTTCCCCCCCCCCCACCACCGATCCCTGTACTGAGGAGCAGGGTGCCAGCAAAGAGTGGGACTAGGACCAAGAGGTCCGATTTTTGGGGCCTGTTTCTCTGTATGCCAGTTGGCGGTGGAGAGTGAACAAAAACTCAGCAACAAAAGGAATCTCTAGGGGGTGTCATAGGAAATCCAAATCATGAGCAATATGCCTTTCAGTATAAAGGAAGTAGATAATTATTAGTAAATTTTATTTAACCTTGTAGATGTTTGTATTTATTTTAAAAGACATACTGGAAAGGCATATTGAGCGTATAACCGCTTGTTTCCAGATGTGTCTGGGGGTGAGGGGTATGGAAGATAGTACAAGAGAAGAAAAATAAATGGTAATTAGCAGTGTAAAAATAATAGTCATATACAAGCAGTATAGTACATCAAAAGGAGCATGATCATAAACATTATAAGGCAAAACAGTACAACGTGGTACATACAGTAGATAAAAATTGAGTTTGGAAAGGCAAGAGGAAATGACTCCTACAGATACAGTGGGGGGGCAGGGGGAGTGCATTATGGCCAGGGTAATATGAGTCGGGGGGTACCATATAGCAGTCCTATATAGTTATATTGGTTATATCAAGAAAACAGGCAAATGAGGGAAAAACACAGAGATCATAACTACGTATGGATAAGGCAGGGAAGGCTAGAACACAGTTTGCACAAGAATAATATATAAATTCATGGGCCTGGATATTCAAAGGGGTTGCGCATGGCGCAACAGTGTTGCACCATGCACAACCCACTGATGTGTCCTGGCACAATATTCAAAAGAAGATGTTGCGCAGCGGAAATCCCAATGCGCCGGGGTGCACCAGTAATATATGCGGTGCAAGTGCGGTGCCCATGATATGCGACATCCCATTTTTCAGCCCGGGATGTGCGGTGCATATGCAGGCACACACTCCTTGCGCCACACAGGGGTGCAAAGATGTGCCCAAAAAAAAAGGTACAAGTCAGGGGAAACCCATAGGCCGGCTGCCGTATTGCTGGGTGCAACACTGCAGCCGCCTGCTGTGGATGGCCACCCGACCTCCCGAGTCACAGGCTGGGTGTCAGCCCCCCCCCACCCAATCTCAGGCTGTTTAAATAATGAACTCCCCTGGTGGTCCAGTGGACTTGCCCCCCAGCTCGATTGTGGTCTTAGTAAACTTAAATGTTTCCTTGGTGGTCCAGCGGACTAAATCCCAGCCTGATCGTGGGCTTAGTAATCATAAATGTTTCCCTGGTGGTCCAGTGGACAGAATCCCAGCCCAATCACGGGCTCTGTAAATGTAGATAAATCCCTGGTGGTCCAGCGGTACCCACCTGCCCACTCAGACCTGCCACCCCGCTGCCCCCCGGTCAGCAGTGGGTGGCAGCTCCTCACCCGCAAGCCGCCTGGCTGCCCACTGACTGACAGCGTCAATGCGGCTGTCGCCCATTGGTCCCTGCGTGGGCCAATGGGCGTGCGACATACTATGCTACACAGTCCCAATATGTGAATGGAAATCATTCACATATCGGGACTGTAGCCAATACAGTATGGTCTCATGCCAGTGTCACGCAGTGAACAATCAGGCACTGCAGCACGTACTGTATGCTGTCGATCACTCTGGGCGACTGCGGTGAGGGCTACCACCGCTGCGGCCCCGAGAAGGTGGTGTCGTGGGTGAGTAAGAATGCACGCTGGACTGCCAGGGATTTAGTTCGTTCACGGAGCCTGCCGATAGGGCTGGGAATGTCCACTGGACCACCAGGAAACATTTCTGATTACTAAGCCCACGATTGGGATGGAATTTGATCCACTGGACCACTAGGGAAACATTTATGATTACTAAGCCCGTGATCGGGCTGGGATTCAGTCCACTGGACCACCAGGGATACATTTATTATTACTATGCCCACGATCAGGCTGGGGGGCAGGTCCACTGGACCACCAGGGACTTTACATATTTACAAAGCCCGTGATCGGGTCTGGTAGCAGGTCCACTTAACCTCCAGGGAGTTTACAATTATACAAAGTCCACGGTCGGGCATTGGGGTGCATTGCTGCCGAGGGGCAGGGGGCGTCAGTCCATGATGACTGCAGCCTGGCAGGGCGCCAGGTGCAAGTCATCAGGAATCGGTGCACCTGCATGCGAATGGGGGCCATAATGACATGCAAATGGTCCCATTTGCACCTTGCATGCATAATGGCTCCATTTGCATACCCACCGCTGAATATCGCGGTTCCTGCACCTAGCGCAACTGCACTTGCGCATCCCCCTGCTCCTGTTTTGCCACTTGCACTGGCACAGTGCCCCTGTGCCATGTGCAATGCGAGTGGCCATAATGCCATATTCAACGGTGCTGAGCCATGGCGCAGCACCATTGAATATCGCCCAGGCCATGCCCTGGTGCATCCCATTCGCACTCCGCCCAGGCTTGTACCCCTGCCTGGCGCAGTCTGAATATCCGGCCCATGGACCACTTAAATAAGGTAGTAGTAGCAATAGTAGGGTTTACAGATGACGTTTGTGTAACATATTGTCAGTAGATGTTTATTGTTTATCATTTTTATTTAGCAGAACATTCCCCTGAAGATTCCCTTATAAATGGGACAAAACACTGGGATTAGGCAGATGAATTAATAAAGGAGGACTTTCACCAATTTGGACTTTTGTGTGTTTTTTTGAAAAAGCAGAGTGAACTCCCACCCACTTACAGCATTTGTGGCATCCTGGGGCTGTTACGACACCAGATATATAGAGATTCAAATGGCCATTTCCTACGGTATAGAAACATAGAATTTGATGGCAGATAAGGACCGCTTGGCCCACCCAGTCTGCCCATTTCCCTACCTACTGGATAAGCTGCAGATCCTAGTTAACCAGCAGCCTACTTCTTCTTACCCCCACACCCTAGAATTGCCTTATGACTGTCCCATGCATGCTTGAATTCCACCACTGATTTTGACTCCACAACCTCCTCCGGAAGGCCGTTCCATGCATCCACAACCCTCTCTGTGAAAAAATACTTCCTTAAATTACCTCTGATCCGCCCCCCCTCTATCTTCAAATTGTGCCCTCTTGTTCTTGCACACCTCTTTTTGAAAGATGCTACCCTCTTGGACTTTGTTGATTCCCTTGAGGTACTTGAAAGTTTCTATCATGTCCCCCCTCTCCCTCCTTTCCTCGAGACTATACATATTAAGCTCCTTAAGTCTCTCTTCATATGTCTTCCGTGCAGACCCTGCACCATTTTAGTTGCCCTCCTCTGGACAGCTTCCATCCTGTCTATGTCTTTGCAGAGATTGGGTCTCCAGAACTGCACAGTACTCCAGATGGGGTCTCACCAGCTGTCTGTACAGAGGGATAATAACTTCCTGTTTTCTACTGGTGATGGCTCTCCCTATGCATCCCAGTATCCCCCCAGCCCTCCTTGCTGCCCTCTCACATTGCTTGCCCACCTTTAGGTCATCTGATATGACTACCCCCAGGTCCCTTTCCATTTTTGTTGTTGTTAGTATCTCACCCCCCATTGTGTACTCTTCCCCTTGGTTTTTGTTTCCCAGGTGCATTACCTTGCACTTCTTAGCATTGAATCTAAGCTGCCATACATTTGACCATTCCTCTAACCTTGCCAAGTCCTTCTCATCCTTTCCACCCCACCCTGTGCATCAACTCTGTTGCAGATCTTAGTGTCATCTGCAAAGAGACATACTTTCCTTCCAGTCCTTCCGCAATGTAACCCATAAAGACATTGAAGGACTAGTCCTAATCTGAATCTCGTTGCCCACTAGTAACCCTCCTTTCTTCTGGTGGACTCCATTTACTATTACTCTCTGTGTCCTGTTCTCCAGCCAATTCTTTACCCAGGCTGTCATCTTGGGACCCACTCCCAGGCTGGCTAACTTGTATATTAATCTTTGTGTGGGACTGTGTCAAATGCCTTGCTAAAGTCTAGGTAGGCCATGTCCACAGCCCTCCCTGATCTACTACTTTGGTCACCCAGTCAAAGAAATCTATCAGATTTGTCTGGCATGACCTTCCTGCTGTGAATCCATGCTGCCTAGGGTCCTGTGCCCCTCTGGCCTCTAGATACTGACAGTTCTTTCCTTCAAGTGATTCCATCATTTTCCTATCACTGAGGTTAAACTAACAGGTCTGTAGTTTCCTGCTTCTGCCTTGCTCCCACTTTTGTGAAGGGAATCACATCTGCCCTCCTCCAGTCCTCGGGTACCACCCCATCCTCCCATGATTTGTTAAAGAGGGTAGTCAGTGGTGTCACTAGTTCTACCCTTAGTTCTTATAGAATTCTGGGATGAATCCCATCAGGCCCCATTGCTTTGTCCACCCTCAGTTTTAAGAGTTCTTTCAGAACCCTTTCTTCTGTAAATGGGCTGGTATCAACTTCTGTATCCAGAGTGTTTCTACTGTTTGTTTTATGTACCTCCCCTCTTCATTTGTAAATACTGAGCAAAAATATTTGTTTAGTATCTCTGCCTTTTCACAGTCTCCTCTGCCCACCCTCCCTCCCTTTATTAAGCCTCACTATCCCTCCCTTGGTCTTCCTTTTGCTCCTGATGTACCTATAAAAGGTTTTATCCCTTCTTAACTGAGTTGGCTATCTTTTCCTCGGTTTGGGCCTTTGCTGTTCTGACTGCCTTCCCACCTCCTTTTGCTTTAACTGATACAGTTCTCTGTCCTGCTCCTTCTGTGATTCCTTGTACTTCCTGAATGCTTTTTTCTCTTGAACCTTCACTGCCACTTCCTTTGAGAACCATAGTGGTTTCTTACATCGCCTTGTTTTGTTTATTTGCTCACACAAGGCTCGTTACCTCTGTGATGGCAGTTTTATTATTCCCATTGTTCTTCCACCCTCCTTCCTGCCCATTTGCTAGTGCATTCCTTAGGCACTCTCCCATTTTGCAAAGTCAGCCTCCTAAAGTCCAGTACTTTTGTCTTGTATGACTTGACTCCATTGCTGTGTTTATTGTGAACCATACTGTTCGATGGTCGCTAGTTCCCAGATGGCTACCCACTTCTACATCTGTAATCCTCTCCATCTCCATTTGAGAGAATCAAGTCCAATATTGCTCCCTCTCGAGTGGGCTCAGTACTAGTTGTCTAAGGCATGCCCCTGTAGGGCATCTAGAATAACTGCACTCTTGAGTGGCAGCTGCAACTGCACTCCAGTTAACATCTGGCATATTCAGATCACCCATCAGCAATATCTCCCTTTTCTTGCCATTCTAAGTATACTTTCTATCATTTCCTGTCCATTTCCTCCCCTGAGAAGGTCTGTCTCTAACCCTATGCGTATTGTGGTGCCATTGCCTGTCTCAAATTTACCCACAGTGCTTCTTCTCCTCCCTGTTTACCCTTTTGTTCTGTTGCTTTTATTCCTTCCCTTATGTAAAGAACTACTCCTCCTCCTCTTTACCCTCCCTGTCCCTCCTGTAGACAGTGTATCCTGGTATGTTTATGTCCCAGTCATGGTTTTGTGTGTACCATGTTTCTGTGACTGCCACGATATCCAGATGTTCCTCCTCCATCAAGGCCACTAATTCAGGAAGCTTGTTACCCAGACTATGGGCATTAGTACTCATTGCTCTCCATTTTTTGATGGCTTTACCTTCTGTTGCAGCATCCCCCACTGACCGTTCTACCTCAGTCTTTTTCTCATTTAGTACCCTGTTTTGTAGGGAGAGGCTGGGATTTTCCTGCTGCTTGTCAGTGCCTCCCCCTTTGACTAGTTTAAAAGCTTGCCAATATCCCTGGACTTCACAGTTTGGGTTTGGATTAGAAGTCCAAACAGTCCAAACAAAAGGCAGAGGCTGACCAAAGAAAAAATGTAATGTCTGAATTTTGGAGGCCATTGGGCTTTATTATATGGTTGCATTCTGGTGGTTTCTACCAGGGTAGATCAATTGATTGTGCGCTGTATTTGCCCTCATCTCCTCAGGATGGATGCTTCCATAGATACTGGGAGTAGTGTTAACAGCACTCTACATTTCAATACATATAGTGATGCCGACATGGTTAGACTTATCAAAGAGATTAGTGATAACCTGGACTGCACCATTCCACTGGGGGAGACAGCTACTGATAGCAAACAAAAAATAGAGAACCTGAAGTTAACAAGATTGCAGTTTGGAGCTGAATGGGCTCACATTAGCTTAGTACATTGAACATAATAAAATACTTAGAAGGCTGAGGGTCAAGTCGAGCCAACTATAGCTACCAGTACATCAGCTTTAGTCAATAAATGGGACAATATCTGCAACCATTGTAGTGTGGATTTCACACTGGCATTAATCAAGGCCATAACTGGTGAACGTAGTAAACTGTCTGAGAAATAAAGCAGAGCAATATAGCAGTACTTTGGAGTCTGTAAGAAAAAGAATTGGTGAGTCTGAGGATACATTAAAACAACAAAACTAAAGAAATTATATAGAGACACTGATTATGAAGACAACCGGGTGTCCATGTATAAACGAAATGGTTTCAGAAGAAACCAGTATGGGGAGTTGAGTGGATCAGGCAGCTCTGACAGCTATAGCTGTTTAAGCCATGGATACAACACCCAGTATAAAAATAGACAAGATTTTTTAGGCTCCCAGACAACCCAGAAGGATGCAGAAGAAGGGGACATCAAGAGGCCAGATGTGCATTCTGAAGCAAACCTAATCAGATACTGTACCGTGTGAGCTAGACAGAGAAGAGGGGCAGGAAATGGTGGCAGGAGGAGGCAAAGAAGGAGGAGGGGGCAGCATTAAAAACAAGAACAAACCACAAGTTCATTAGCCATATTTAACATGAGTGATAGGGATCTAAATGGAACTGAGATGGTGGTTTTCTTTTGCACCCTCAAAAGCCATAGATCGTGTTGAGAATAAGGCTGAGTTACAGAAAATGTACTGGTCTGTAAGACTGTAGTCACAGTTTGGATGTGATCCTCTGCAGGTGACATGATAGAGACCTACAAGAACCACACAGGTGTGAATAGAGTGCAGAGTGCAGGGGTGGGGGTGTTCTCTTTCAAATGAGAAAAAAAACAAAAGAACAAGGGGACATACAATGAAACTGTTGGGTGGGGAGAGTTCAAGAGAGATGAGGAAATATTTCTTCACTGAAAGAGTGGGAGATGCCTGGAACAGACTGCCAGTGGAAGTGGTGGATACTAAAACAGTGGATGACTTCAAGCATGTATGGGATAGACTTGAGGGTATAGTAGAAAAGAGGCAAGAGGGTCACCGGAGACCAGATAGGGTTTGTGAAACAGATTAGTCAGGGAACACTGGAGCAGACTGCGTGGGTCAAGCTGTCCTTTTCTGTTGACAAATTCTGTGCAGAACATCAAGGCATGGATATTCAAAACTGTTGCTAATTGTAGGCAAACCACCATTACTGATCACAGATCTGTGTCAGTCACTAACAGTGATAGTTTCGAATGATCACAAACTGTCACAGTATTCACAATATGTGTGTGTATATATATATATATATATATGTATTTTTTTTTTTATTTACTATGCATTTTTCTTCCTGCCTGGCTATGTTTGGCCTGCCTCTCCTCCCCTGTTCTGTCACCCACTATCCCTGGGACTTACCTTCTGACCAGTTAGTGCACCATTGATTGCCCCCTAGGTTCCCCAAGCCCAGGACAAGTTAGAGCTGGGTTGTGGTCGGGAGCTTGGTGAATGGTGCATGATTTGCGAAGGGGGCTGGTGTCATGCTGCTTCAGGTGAGGAGGTGTTTTCTTTCCCTGAGTCCCTTCCCTGAGCACTCTGTAGACTAGGGCCAAATGGACATCTGCATGCAAGTGTGCAGAAGTGCTGACCGGACAGTGCCCACCCACCCATCATGCCTCCACTTGCAGTGCCACCTATGGTCACCCAGGTGGCAGTGTCACAGCAAAGCAAGCAGTCTTCCTTCCTCGCAGGAAGAGAGTGGCCACTGGGATGTTCAATCCTCCCTCCCCCGGCTGGCCCCTGATGATCCTGGCTCACTTCTGAACCCGGATCACCAGCATTGTGAGCAGTAGAGCTACTGCTGTGCTGACAGACCAGCATATATGTGTGTGCCAGTGTAGCAGGCAATAGCGATGATGCAGATGCAACCACAAAAGCTGCCACAATGCATTCCATAAACCCCCCTACACGATTGCAAAGGGACACCACAAAACTACAGTGAGAGCATGAATGGTATACCACAGGCAGTGCCACAAACCTCCTCAACAATGCCCCAGAAAAGCACACAGAACCATGAAGGATCACAGACACAGGAGACTATGCCACAAGGAGACTATGCCACCAAGGAGACTATGCCACAAGGAGACTATGCTGGAGCCCCAGCAGGGAAATCAATCAAAACTTTAGAAAAAGCTAGGCATCCCAGCACTTCTAACAAAGGAGACTAATAGATAAGTCATGATCCAAAATACTGTTTATTACAAAAAAATATTTAAAAAGCAGCATTCAATTCCCAATAACCAAAGTTTCACATCCTACTTGATGCTTTATCAAGGCATGTATGAACAAGGCACTTTACTAGTGCATGGAAAATAACAACATAAAACAAAAGAGAATGGAAATCTTATATCACTGGCACACTGCCATGAAATACAAGAAATTAAAATCACTGTCACTCCCCATTAAACATACAGAACTAAAGCTACTGGCACACTGCCAATAAACAACATGAAAAACAGCTGACCCATAGAATAGCCAGGAAAACACAGGCAGTCCATATAAATGGCCAACTGGCTGGTGCCATCACCTGGCCACTGCTGTGGCTGCCGCTAAGACTGTGCTTGCACACTCAACTGTGCTGCAGTCTCCTGCAGCAGCCCTGTTGCCTCCCCTACCAGCCTGTGTATGCCTTGGATATGGTGGATGGTCCGTCTCGTAAAGGGCAGGAGCACCCCATCCTCAGCCTGGGCCTGCCGCCATGGACCATCAGCCAAAACAGAAAAGGGAAACATCATCAGCATGTGTGCCACACATACCACAGGGGTAGGCATGTCAGCTACAAGGTACAACCAGTATGTGTGCAATGGATAGGACTCCCTGTGGGGCAGCTCACAATGCATGTGTATGACAACACACCTGTGCAGTGCAGGGTGCCACACATACCACTGGGGTAGGCATGTGAGCTACAAGGTACAACCAGCACGTGTGCAATGGATAGGACTCCCTGTGGGGCAGCACACAATGCATGTGCATGACAACACACTTGTGCAGTGCAGAGTGCCATATATATACCACAGGGACAGGTCTGTGAGTTACAAGGTACAATCAGCATGTGTGCAATGGATAGGACTCCCTGTGGGGCAGCACAATATACATGTGCAAGACAACACGCTTGTGCAGTGCAGAGTGCCATATATACCACAGGGGCAGGCCTGTGAGTTACAAGGTACAACCAGCATGTGTGCAATGGATAGAATTCTCTGTGGGGCAGCACACAATGCATGTGTATGACAACACACTTGTGCAGTGCAAAGTGCCATACATACCACTGGGGCAGGCCTATGAGCTACAAGGTACAACCAGCATGTGTGCAATGGATAGGACTCCCTGTGAGGCAGCACACAATGCATGTGTATGACAACACACCTGTGCAGTGCAGTGCAGGGTGCCACACATACCACTGGGGCAGGCCTGTGAGCTACAAGGCACAACCAGCATGTGTGTAATGGATAGGACTCCCTGTGAGGCAGCACACAATGCATGTGTATGACAACACACCTGTGCCATGCAGGGTGCCACACATTCCACAGGGGCAGGCCTGTGAGCTACAAGGCACAACCAGCATGTGTACAATGGATAGGACTCCCTGTGAGGCAGCACACAATGCATGTGTATGACAACACACCTGTGCAGTGCAGGGTGCCACACATACCACTGGGGCAGGCCTGTGAGCTACAAGGCACAACCAGCATGTGTGTAATGGATAGGACTCCCTGTGAGGCAGCACACAATGCATGTGTATGACAACACACCTGTGCAAGGCAGAGTGCCACACATGGACATGGTGGAGGCAATAAATGCACATCACATGTCCTGGCAATGACTGTAATAACAACATGGCCCCCCCGCAACATTGCTGGTAGCATGGCTGTGGTACTGTGGGCAGTGCTGTGTGTAGTGTCATTGGCTGCTGCCCATGTGGAGGTCACTAAGGCAGCATACACACATCCAGAGCTCAAAGGGCACTGTGACAATAGTGTACAGTATATGCATGTGCCAGTATTATGCTGTGAAACAGTGAGACACATGTGACACAGGTGACAGTGGTAAGGCACAGGGTGGTTGGTAGGTAAGTGACCAATGATACATGGATATGCATCTGCCTGAGTGTGACAACTGTAGTGCACTGTGAACCACAATGGGAGAAAGTATTTTTTCATGGAGAGGGTGGTGCATACATGGAACGGCCTTCCTGTGGAGGTCGTGGGGTCAAAAACAGTGGGGAAATTCAAGAATGCATGGGACAGACAAGGCAATTCTGGTGGGGGGGTGTAGGAAGAAATAGGCTGTTCGTTAACTGTGATCTGCAGCTTATCCAGTAGGAGGGGAAATGGGCAGACTGGGTGGGCCAAGCAGTCCTTGTCTGCTGTCAAGGTCTATGTTTCTATGTAATGTACAGGCGCAACAACTGAAGGGCATGGTGAAGTTTTGCCACACTGGGATGCCACATTGTACAGTAACATACACAGGGCACACACAGCGTACCAGCAAGCATGCCATTAGACATGGCAGGGGCATGCAGGCAGTGCAGAATGTACAGTGGTAATTATCTAAACATTGACTACCCCTAGGTAATGCTGTTTTACTCAGATCAAGCACTTCTATGTTGTCTGCATATACTAGTGGCAGCATGCAATTGCAAATGTGCATGTTTGTGGAAAATACCTAATGTCTTTATTAGCAATGGCCCTGATCTCATCAAGGCATGTGGCTGGCCAAAGCATGTGTTTGCGGAGAATTCAGCGCAGTCATCTTTAAAGATTGCTAATACATTAGCGACTGTTGAGAACAGTCATATATTGGAAGGTAACGTGCAACTGGACCTACTCTAACATTCAAGGTGCAAAATATCATTCATGTCATTATGCACTCATTACTGCCTCATTATAATAGTGCACCTCCCTGAAGGGTTGCAGTCCACATTGAATACCACTGCAGTCTCGAGCAGCAGCAGATATTTTGCCAGACAACTATCTATTGGAAAAATGTAGTTGCAACAACACAACTAACATTTTTAAACCTCTCCATGGGTACTGTGCACAGTTCCCTTACTAATTTGTGTTATGCGCATGTGTTACAGAATGTCATCATCTGTGGAGTGCAGTAATGGAGGTAGGCTACACAGATGTATGTTTAGCTCTAGGGAATTGCAGGCTAGTGGCTATTGCAGCCCATACAGTAGTGTACAGCACTATTGATTTCTAGTTGTAGCTGCATGACTTTGTTTAACCAGGACAGGGCTCAGCTGACTGATGCTCATTTACAAGGGGGTCCTGGGTTAGCCAGCAGTACATTGTTCAGACATCATACGTCTTTTCAGACATATGTTACTGTCTGTGGTAACCGGGTAAGGCCAAATAAGCAATCTGTAGTCAGGGGACACATGGGGGCACTGGGGAGGTTACGTGACCTGCCCAGAGTCACACAGTATGCAAGTGGTTGTTTTGTCAAACAAACCCCGGTATGCTGGATTTAACAAGCTCATTATCCACAGCTTTGTAATTTAACCAGTTATCTGTAGTGCCAGACCACATTATACAGATTACTTGTACACAGACAGTACTCATACATGCCAAACACATAGAGCTGTCTACCAACAGTGCATGTCTGACCAGCCACAGACTGCATTTGACCCCAGAAAGGGGTGCATATATGGTGGGGAGTGGGGGGGCACACACTGTGGTGTACAGGCAGTGCAGGGAAGGGTAGTGCCTCCATCACAGTCCTGTCATCACCTCCCTGTATGTCACAGCCATCAGCAGGATGGCACACATGTGGCTCATGGCATGTGCACAGGTGTTGGCAACCTCCCATACCTCCATGTGCACTGCATCCATACACACTCTATGTGCACATTCTGCAAGTGTTGATGGATGCTGCACAGTGACCTGCATGCCTGCTGCTACAGAATGAGTATTGATAGACCAGTGGTGGTGAATCCCCACACCATGCTTGCTTGGTGTGGGACCACAGCCTTGTGCACGTGTGTGAATCTGGCCAGGACCTGTCCTGTCTACAGGCCATGCACCACAGCTATCCTGGCAGCTGCACAGGATTACTGGGTTGTGGGAGGGGAGCACATCCATTCATACACTGCTGTGGCTGATGAGGCCATTTGTGGTGAGAGATGTAGGCATAACTTTCTTTTCCAAACAGGTGCTGGAACAGGAGTACACTGCCCTGGATGTCCACTTCTACAGGGGTGTCTCTTCCTGATGCAGAGCAGTGGCATGGAGGGAGGTAATGGGGGCAATCAATGCTGAATGTGGTGGGATGGGTGCTCAGTGAAGGAGGTGTAACAGAGATTCTACAACATGCAAAGACGGACCAAGGGGAAGCTGACGGAAACATGGCAGGCACGACAGGCTACTGGCAGTGGCCCACTAACACAGACCACCCTCACACTGGCAGAGGAGCTTATGGCTAGCACCCTGTGCTGCCATCAGGTGGAGGGTAGTATTAACACCATGACCCCCAAGACAGGTGCTCATTATTTAGTTTTATTTCTTCACCTGTACTGCCTGTCCCCATGCCACATTCCACCTCCCTTGTGCCAAGTAAGCTCCAGCAGCAACCAGTGCAGCTGCATTGTGTGTGTCTGGTGTGTCTCACATAGGCCTGCCTGCCTTTTCTAGTGCTCTGCAAAAGTGTTCTGCATCCATGTGTTGGTTTGCAACTGGATACTGCCTGCTTTTTGTGGGCATCCCATTTGTGATTGCATGCAACTGCTTTGTGGAGGCAGTATGCCTTGAATGTGTGACTGTGTCTAATATGCATGACCAGGGCCCTCATTTGCATGTCAGTTGCATGTGGTACTATTAGCAATCGCTATCATTTGTACAACTGCTATTGCCACAGGTCCAATACGAGGCAAGAACTGCTAAACAGTTGCAGTCATGTTTTAGCTTTTGCTGAGCACATTAGCAATTCACAAAACATTTGAATATCCCACTCACTGGGGATTAAAAACAGCATCACCCTAGAATCCCCCACAGGGCAAAAACCATGCTGTTGAAACGTTTTGTGAATCTGGCCTAGAGAGTTGTCAATGGACTTCTCTCCAGCACAGAAAACATAAACCCAAAAGCATGAGAAAAGAGAGAGTTTGGCTTTAAAAAGCCTGTAGGAGGATTGTTTAATTGCTATAAAACCTTCTAAAGATGGGAGGAAGGTGCTGTTAAGCACTGCAGCTGAAAGAATATAAGTTCCTAGTAAAGAACAAAATATTTACCTAAATTTTAGTGATAATACAGCAAGATGCAAGGCGGCTAACAGGACCAGTCTGTGCTAACGCAAATCCATGTAATCAAATTGTCCATTGAGCGGAGCGCAAGATCCACTAAAACAAAGGGACCTAAAACCAGGTCTCATTAAAAAGCCATTTTTATTGTACAAAAAAGCTAAAACATACAATAGGTGATAGTAGCACCCCCTCCACCAATGTTTCACGTAGCTCTTATGCTTTTTCAAGGCGGGGCTATGAGTATAGGGTATGTCCATTTATAAGGTGCATAATTAAAGAGACATACGTCTCAATTTCCACAATTTCCTATACCTTCACAGCCAAACGTGAACAAATAGATCCCAAGTTTAAAAAGAAAATGAGGTATTCCTAACTATATACATATCTCACTAATCCTCATAAAATATCTAAATTTAAGACATACAAACAACTCATGTTATAGGAACATCATAAACATACATAATTTTACCAAAACTTCATCAACAGTGCAAACTGAATAATTCCAAAACTTATGTGCATGCATAAAGTATAAAGAAGAAGAAGGGAAGACTATGGGAAAGAAAAAGGAAGGAAGGAAAGAAAGGGGAAGGGAGGGGGGCGGGAAGGGGGAAAAGGAAAAACAGCATACACTGCTACTACAGTACATTTCCAGAGTCATATAAATACATAAGCAAAAGAGAGGTACCATCCCTATCACTAATATCTCAAAAAAGGTCTCAAGCTGAAACTTGCATTTAGACCCTTTGGTCCACGAGCCTTTAATTTGTACTGCCACCTACTTTCAAGCTTTAAAAGTCTATTATCGATGTCTCCTCCATGAATGTTGAGGCTCACTTTCTCAAGTCCCTGAAATTTAAACACATGGGCCTGGATATTCAAACTGTGCCCAAAAAGTGCGCAATAGCAGGAGCAAGCACAAGTCCATTGCGCCCATGCGTAACAGACGCAATATTCAAAAAAGGAGCAAGCCAAATTGCGCCTACAGCTAACATCTGAATATCGCACAACCTGCGCCATAGTGCAACTAGGGAGGGGAAGCTGAGCAGATATGATGCGCTATGGCGCAATGAGGGATGTCCAGCTGAGCAGTCCAGAGGCACCAAAGCGCAAGCAGGGAGCCCCCCAGCTGCAGAGCAATGTAACTGTACAACCAGGGAGGTAGGGGCCCACCACCCATGCCACAGATGGGTACAGGAACACACAGCAGAACTGACATCGTGCCCCCACACCCCAAGCACAGCACAACTGGGGGAAGGCTGGAATAACCACCGGCCCATGGGGACAAGCAAACAACCCACAGCTGGGCCATGGTGCCCCATCACACCCACCGGCAAGCTGAGACTGCCACACAAGGAGGGTGGACCAACTCGTGCCACACCATCCCCCCCCAGTGCACAGCACACCCTGCACTGTGACCCCGACACCCCCCCATGAGCAGTGACCACCACTGCAGGAAACCCCATGCATACCACCCCCCCCACTGTGACACTGCAACCTCGTGCACCACAGAACCATACAAGCCAGCCCCACCATGAGCACCCAGCAGTGGGTGGCAGCACACAGCAATGCAACAACGACAGACACAGTGCCAACATGCACAATCCCCCCGAGGCACAGCTGAGAGACTGACCATGCGTTGGCACAAGAGGTACCCCATACGGGACAGGACGTGCCCCTGACACCACCACCAGTGATACAGCAACCTGCACAGTAGTCCAGTGACACGCCCCGACCCACCACTGGCCACAACAGCCAGCACAGACACCCACAGTGGTGCATGGAAGCATGCATCACACCAGATGTAACACAGTGCAGGGACAAACACACACCCACACCCAAGGGGACAATAACACAGGGATGCAGTAGAGTGGCAACCAAGCCCCCAGTGTGGGCCCATGGAAACCGTGTACACACAGCCTGCAGTCCTCCATGGCACAGGAGTGCTAGCCGCCCTGCGCAGGCAATGTGGACTCATATGCCACCATCATATGCCTGGAGCACAAGTCACAGACAGTGGTGCACATCCCCTGCAACACACACAAGCCACAGCATGGAGGTGGGACAACAACCGCGGAGGCCACAGTGTCACCTAAGGCAAACATGCACCACACCAGTGACAGGAGGCAACTCAGCATTGTGTCGGTTACAGTGGATGACCTGCATGGACAGCCACCACTGACATGGCAGCAGACCTTGCAGGTCACAGACATGCAAGGGTGTCAGCTGCACAGGCCATGGACGGGTTGACAAGGGCACCATGGACACAGAGTATGCACCATGGACCACTGCACACAGTAATCCAATGCACAGGGAATAACACACACACCACAGACACCGACTGATAGCTACTTCCACACCATAGTCACTTCCCCACGGACATACACACGTACTCATGACTGCACCACCCCAGACGCCATGCACACCACTGCAACTGAGCACCTATAGCCTGCTGCAAATCAGAGACCACCACAGTATTCATATCAAAATAGATGTATTGAAAATATTCAAAAATAACTATATACAGAATTATATAAAAACGTGGGGTGAGGGATATAAACAAGGTGGGGGTGGGTAAGGGCAGGGGTGAACATATGGGAGGGAAGAAGGGGTGTGAGGGTGGTGAAGGGGAAGGTGGTAGTTGGGGCATGACATTAACGCCTCTCAGTCCTCCTCCTCCTGGCGCTGTTGTCTGGCCCTCCTTCTCCTCCTGACCCCATGCTGGTTCATCTCCTGTAGGAGCTGCAGAGTCTCCCTGGCCACCTGTAGCAGCTCATTAATGGACCGCTGTATTTGCAGGAGCCTCCGGTCACCTAGGACGAGGGAGCAGAGTCAATAGGTGTGACTGTCCATACCCTGCAGCCCACCCATTGTGCATGGCATACAGCCATGTGCCACACCCCTGTGAAGGTGTGCGCCCACCCACAGTGACCGTGTCCACAAGACCTGCCCACCCAGGCAGCCACAGCCATGTGGACCACTGCACACACCCACCGCCCATGTCCTGCACAGCACCACCAAGGCCGTACAGTAACGTGGCTATGCGGTGTGAAGGCAGTGCCACACCTATGTGCCTGGTGCACGCATGGACCACCACTGACACACTCCCAGACATGCAGTGCCACTGGACAGTGCTGACTGTCACAAGTCGTGTGCATGGCAGTGGTGTCCATGGATGGTGGCCATGCCATGCTGCCCACCCTGTTACACAGCATGCAGTAGTAATCATGGAGTCATGGCACTCACCCTCATCGGGCCGGTCAGGTCGGCGGTGATGGTCCCCTTCCCTTCTGGGCACTCTGTCCTCCTCCCTCCGCTGCTCCTCCCTCAGCCGTTGCCGCTCGTCCATGCCTGTGGGGGAAACAAGGAGAGAAGAACATCAGTACAATCCCGAAGCAAAGTCCCCCTGCCCCAATGTGTGTGCCCACCCCCAGCCAGACCCACCCACCCACCCTGCACCCTGTAAGCACCACCACAGCCAACCCTAGACTAGCTCTCCCCTATGTGCTGGACACATAAAACACTGTTACCCATATGGACAATACAAGTGCGTGGCGTATCACCCACCTGGGCGAGGCACCGTGCCCCTCCTGGCATGCGACCGCAGACGGGCAAGTAGCTCTGGCTCCCTCCTCCTGAGGTCCCCATAGCAGTGCCTGTATTGCTCCGTGGTTCTTCTCCATCCGGTGGCCTCCTCTAGGTCAGTGGCCACCTCCTGCCAGACCTGGGTCCTGGCCCTGTCCAGTGGCTCCTCCCCAAACAGAGGCCCATGGTGTGGCTCCACAATGGCCACAAGGTTTGCCAACTCAATGGCAGACCACTGTGGGGCTCTCCTGCATGCCATCTCAACCACTATAGTAGGCAATATGGCGCTCTGCAGCGCGGTACCCCACATGCAAATGCTTCGCGGTACAGTGCTGCCATTCCCTATCGCGCTGTTACCGAACAGCACAACAGAGGTGCAGCCATGCTGGACGCACGGCGCCAAGGGGGCAAAGGTCAGGCACAGGGTCAAGGGTCTCTGGCGCAAGGCCACGCACAGCGCCATTGGATGACTATGCGTATAGCGTGATTGGTTGCCTGTTTGCCAGCGCCACAGCGGACTATTGGGCAGTTTTGCCATTGCGCCTATGGAGGCCCATTGTCACAGCGTCACGTAGTGACCTTCGCTAGAGTGCCACTGCACAATGGTGGCCTTGCCCTGCATTGACTATCGTGCAGAGCATGTCATCAGCATGGCAGACGCCAGCGTCAGCAGCCTGGGCATGCACAGTGAGGTGTACTACGCATGCCATGGAACTGCGCCATTGGCTCAGCACGTTCAACACAATTGCGCAAAGCGCAAAAGCACGATATTCAGCCGTCATATGCTAATCATCCGATCAGCCATTCAATAGCGAAGCACCGTGATTTACATCTAATTAAAGTTGCTCCTCACCTAATTTGCATGGATTGCGCTATAAAAGTGCGACAAAGTTCTGCAGTGGCCATATTCGGTTACTGCAGTTTATTGGTGAGTTGCATGCTGTGTGGGAGTGTGGACTGTGGATTCAGGGACATGCTTTGGACTGCTCAGTCACAGATAACCACTGCCATCCTTACAGGCTGAATAATGACCGAGCAAGGTCTGGGTGAGGAGGACAATGATGGTGGGCGGAAGAGGAGGCCCAATTTCATGAAGGCCGAGACCGCGGCACTTTTCAAGGCCTACCTGGATCAGGAGCCACTGCTCAGTGGACGGCGGGACACCCTTCCGGCCCGTGCTGCTGCATGGGAGGAGGTGGCACGTGCTGTCAACCTGCATGGCAGCCACCAGCACTCCGTGCAGGAGTGTAAGAAGAAGATGGGTACTGACAGGAGGAGGGTGAAGGAGAAGGTGGCTGCCATCAGGGTGGCACGTGCTGCAACAGCTGGAGGTGGTGCAGCAAGCATGCACTGCAGTGCCATAGAGGGAGTTCCGGGCGGTGGCTTCCAGATGGGTGGTGGCCCATCTCTGCATGGTAAGCCATGGTGTGCCTTGTGGGGTGGGGGGCGGTTAGGTTACATGTAGTAACGTGACTTTGCTTTTTCTTACAGATCCTGAGTGTCTGCATGGGTCAACATTGGTGGGCCTGTCCACTGAGGACAGTCAGACTGAGTCGGAGTTTGGACCATCCACCTCCACAGGTTTCTGTGGATCGGCACGACAGTGGTGCTGCCTGGCTCTCCACACTGATGTCGTTGAGACAGGTGTGGGGGAAGCCCTTCCTGTGTCTCAGCGGTCTGGCGTCCAAGGATGCCAGCACGCCATGGCTGTGGCTGGGGCAGAGACCTGCACCAGTGACGAAGACACGACCGTCATGGGCAGTGACACGTGTGTGCCACGGAATGGACACACAGCAAGTCAGCTTGTGCCCATGGCTCTGGCTGGTGCCGCCATGTGGGTCAGCATGTCAGCACAGTCCCAGACTGTGCCTGTCAGCACCAGTGGAGCAGCGCCGGTGGCTGGTCAGAACAGTGGGACTGTTGTGGCCACAGCGGCGGCACTACTGAGCCCTTGGGTGCAGTGGCCGGAGGGGCGGCCGCAGCAGTCGCCCACCGGGACTGGGGGTTCAGGGTTCGGTGGCAACATCTGTGCAACACCTGTGGACTTGCCCATACCTGGTCCTGGTGCGCAGCACCCATCCTCAAGGGGTGCTGAACATCAGGCCTGTGCACACCCTGAGGGACAGGATGCCGAGGAGGCAGACGACCTCTTTGATGAGCACACCCGCCTACTGCGGGCATTGGTCCAGCAGCAGATGTGGCTTGCAATGTCCGTGGAGGCACTGTGTGTGGCTCTGGAGTGGGCAGAGGAGCGTCGCAGCAGGGACACCGATAGGATCATGTCACAGATGGACCAATTGGGGGAGGATGTGACCGCTGCCATTGACAGGCTTGCACAGCCGTTAATTGCTGTCATGGCCACAATAGGCACACAGTCAGGTGCCCATGCGTCGCTCACACCACGCAGTGTGCTATCCACTCCCCATTCCCGGCGTTGTGCGACACCCATCCTGTCGATGCCGGGTTCAGCTGTGGGCATCCTGAGCACTCCTGGTGCAGGCATGTTCGGTGTGCTGCAGACCCCTGCGCGGGCACGGTCGCGTTCACGTAGTGGAACCCCTGGGGGACCATCGGTGCCACCCCATGAGACCCATGGTCAGCCTGCCAGTGCTGGCGGGGCTGCCCATGCATCTGAGGTGGCCATGGCACTGTGCGTGAGAATGACCTGTCTCCCAGCGCGGGCACTGTCTGGTGCTGCCCTGTGTGCATTGTGTGTTTCACTGGGCAGTGCACGGGTGGGTGCCTGGCCCTGCATGCGGACACACGGTCCACCTGCACACCCTCCTGGCTGCTGTCCACAGGTACGTGTGCATGATGATGCCTGCATTGCGCTGTACTCCAAAGTGCGATGGTGCCCAGCATCTGACACATGCACATGGACAGACAGTGGACATGGTGGTCTGTGGACATGTGTGTTGCTAGGGTTGGCGTTCTGGATTGGTGTTCCTCCTGCCCTCTGTGTGTGTTTGGTGCATTGTGTGTGCATGTGTGTGTGTGTGTGTGTCCGTTCATGTGGCGTGTTGCTGTTCATCCATCCCTGATTGTGTGTGTATGCTTCTGTGCCCTGCCACATCCCTTGCCAGCATGCACCCCTGGTGTGTTTCCATGCGTGTTTGTGGGTTGTGCCTTAGCCAGTGGTGGTTGCGCATGGCACCATGACTTACCTGGGTTGGCTGAAGTGCTCCTCTGTGATGGTGTCCCGGTGCAGCTGTGCCAGCCGGATCAGTCGGGGATCCCGTCGGCCAAGGGGGGGGCTGCCCGTCACCTTCATCACCGGCATCCCCATCGCTGTTCCCCTCTTCGACCTGTACGGATATCCCACATTCTTTGGCCATGTTGTGCAGGATGCAACAGGCCAGGAATATCCCACAGGCCTTTGATGGGCTCTACTGTAGGGCACTGCCAGAGGTGTCCAGGCAACGGAAATGTGCCTTCAGCATCCCGAACACCCACTCAATGACATTGCATGTGGTGGCATGTGCCTCCTTGTAGCGTTGCTGCGATGGGGTCATGGGCCGCCGGTAGGGTGTGAACAGCCAGGGACAGAGTGGGTATCCACTGTCACCTGTGTGCAGATAGTGGAGGTTAGTTTCATGTTCAGCTTTGGACTGCCACAAGCCCTGTGGGCCACACCCATGGCACCTCTGGCCATGCCCCCCCAGGCCCGCGATATGTCCATTTGATTTGCATACTCACCCACTAGATGTCCTGTGGGGGTGTCCCCACTCTCAAATCGGTGGCACAGTGCCGACTGGTGCCAGATGTATGAATCATGTGCTCCCCCAAGGTGTGTGGCACAGACATTGATGATGTGCCCACTGGCATCGCACACTACCTGGCAGTTTACACTGGAATAGCCCTTGTGGTTCATGTATGCGGCCCCCTCCTTGCCAGGTGGTGTGCGTATGGCCACATGGGTGCAGTCTGTTGCCCCTAGCATGCCAGGCATACGTGCTACCCTGTAGAACTCCTGGATGTTTGCTGTGCGCTCCGCCACAGTGCTGGGGAAATGGATGTACTCCGCAGCATGTGGCAGCAGTGCGCTGAGGAACTGGGCGAGGATGCATGACATGGCCGACTGTGTTATGTCTGTGGTGTCCCCGGTTGGTCTCTGGAAGGTACCCGTGGTGAGCAAGCACATGCAGGCTTTTACCTTTGTCTCCACTGACAGGGCATGACTCCGTCGTGTGGGTGCCTGCATCACATCACTGCACAGCTCACAGAGCCGCCTCAGTATTGCCCTGTTCAGGTGGTACCGGCCCACAATCTCGATATCTGTATACAGCTCAAAGCTGGTGTGGGCTCGGTACTGCCTGTTGGGGGGCATACCGCCGACGGAACCTTCCATGGCCACGTCCTCCTGCCGCATGCCTTCTCACCCCCCTCATTACGGCCTCCATGTGGAAGGTGGCACTGGCCATGTCCCTGGCTTGCATCCCCCCCCCAGCAGCTGTTGCTTTGTTCCCCCCGCTGTCCTGATTGCTATCTCCCCTGCACCGGGTACACCTGTCTGTGCTGGCCTCTGGTATGTGTGTCACCACACACCTTCCCTGTGCCTCTCTTCTGCAGTGTGGTTTCCCTGGCTTGCCCTCTTTCTCACAGTTTCTCTGTGCCTATCTCTCCCCCTGCCTCATGTGGCTTCCCTGTAGCGTTCTTGAGCCTCTTCCTTGCTCCTTTTTATTTTGGCTCATTTCCGCTGTGGCGCAACTTCCGCTTACTCCAGTGTTGCGCATTGCGCAGGTCTTTGAACATCACACTGCGCCCTTTATGCATGGTTCCTCCCCCTTCGGTAGCACATGCCTTCATTATCATTGCGCTGTTGCTCAGCATGTTTTCGGTGGTGCAACTGCCTCCTGCTGAATATCGCAGAATGGCGCATTTTCAGACTTGCGCTGGCGCAACCCTATTGCGCATGGCGCAACCCTTTTGAATATCCAGGCCATGATCTAATCCCTTTTGCATAACATGTACTGACAGAGCATTAGTCCTATCTTGTTTTTCAATACTTCTTTAATGTTCTGCAACCCTTTGTTTGAATAGACGTTTCGTCTTCCCCACATAAAAATCTTTACCACTACACATTGCCAGATACACTACATGTGTAGTCGAACAATTAGTAAAATGTCTATTTTGATAAGTCATTCCGGAGATTGGATGCACAAAAAATGTACCTGTATTTAAATATTTACAGTAGCTGCAATTGCTGCATATAAAAGTTCCGTCTGGGTAGGGTAGACTTCATTCCTTCAGATTTCAGAAAAAGGCTTCTTGTGACTAAGTTAGCAATATTTTTTGCTCTCATGTAAACCATTTGTGGTGGATGCTTTGTGGCAGACACAAGTTTTTGCTCAAGTTGTAATATTTGCCAGTACTTCATCAAAATGTCTCTAATCTTATAGTTCTCCAGTGTATATTCTGTAACAAAATTTAAAAAATGTATAATTTTTAACTTTTTTTTGCCTCTGGAAATGTACAGTAGTAGCAGTGTATGCTGTTTTTCCTTTTCCCCCTTCCCCCCCCTCCCTCCCCCTTCCCTCCCCGTTTCTTTCCTTCCTTTTTCTTTCCCATATCCTTCCCTTTCTTCTTCTTTATACTTTATGCATGCTCATACATTTTGGAATTATTCAGTTTGCACTGTTGATGAAGTTTTGGTAAAATTATGTATGTATATGGTGTTCCTATAACATATGAGTTGTTTATGTCTTAAATTTAGATATTTTATGAGGATTAGTGAGATATGTATATAATTAGGAATACCTCATTTTCTTTTTAAACTTGGGATCTATTTGTTCACGTTTGGCTGTGAAGGTATAGGAAATTGAGGAAATTGAGACATATGTCTCTTTAATTATGCACCTTATAAATGGACATACCCTATACTCATAGCCCCGCCTTGAAAAAGCGTAAGAGCTGCGTGAGATGTTGGCGGAGGGGGTTCTACTATCGCCTATTGTATGTTTTAGCTTTTTTGTACAATAAAAGCGGCTTTTTACTGAGACCTGGTTTTAGGTCCCTTTGTTTTGGCGGGTCTTGTGCTCTTCTCAATGGACAATTTGATTATATGGATTTGTGGTAGCACAGACCAGTCCTGTTAACCACCTTGCATCTTGCTGTATTGTTCTATTTTTTGGCTGGCTCCAGGATGCTGAACCAATTTTTTCCTCCATGGATCAATGGCGTGCAGTGGAATAGGCGACTCTAATGTGAATAGTGGCACTCCGCTTATTTTTCATGAACAACCTGTACACGCAAGTATTTTAAATATAAATATGCAGCACATTGTGAAAGCTCATACTATGGGAGAAAATATAAATGTGAATGAGCCTTTATTCCATGTGGATTCCTTGTTTTTTAAACAAGGGGATGTGAACCCTGTACTTGTTGGTGTAGCAATTGGGCGGTTTATTAGTAATAAACATGGCCAGGAGACTGGTACCAATGGAATTAATAATAACAGTGGATTGCTTACTATTAAGGAGGCATTTATACAGTTGGAATGTGTTATCTTGAAAGCAAGGAGGCTTTATTGGCAAGATATTATTCTAAATGTCTATTTGGAAGTTAAATGAGCTCCACGTGGGTTAAGATTTAACAAGCAACCTGCATTTGGCTTTGAACACATTGGTTTTCTCACTGATTGGCAAACACATTGCCTTGATTATAGTGCTGGTTTGATACGTATTATTTTAAAAGATGCAAAGGAACAAGAATATGAAGTTAAGAAACAGATTCTGATTAAGGAAAAACAACTTTTTGAATTCAGCGACAGTGCAGAATATGAGTATTTGAAGGCGCAGTTGGACCAAACAATTAAGAAGTATGACATGAAAATGAAAACAATAAAAGAGAAAAAGTTTGAAAGAGACCATAGAGACCATATGGAGGGACGCAATTTTGAATGGGGAAAGAAGAATAGATCAGCTGGGACTGGTTATAAACTGAAACCAATTATTAAAAAATATGGAGAACAACATCAGATGGATACCTATACGAGTGGGTCAGGATACGAGTCTGATGGGCTGGATAATGAAGGGGAACAGATTTCAAGCATACAGCAACCTTTTTTAGTAAACAGTGGTGAGGTACTCGGGGTTCCTCCCCCAAATCAACAAGCATTGACCCAATAAATACAAATGCAGAGAGAATTGGATGTGAGGAATACAGAAATGCCACAGGTTCATATCCCACCACAGGGCCAGGAAATAACAATGACGATTCCAAAGGCCCACAGTACGACCCAATATGTGAACCTCCCAGAGGTACCCATGGTCCAGGGGGTTTGAGGTGCAGCCTGAGGCTGGTGCATTTCACTCCATGTGCAGAAAGATGAGAAGAAGGACCAGGGGAAGGGGAGAAATCGAAAGAGGTTGATTCAGAAACAGACAGAGTTGGGGTCACCAGAGGAGGCTGGCCCACTACAGTTAGAGGAAACTGTGGTATACAACATATCAAATTATAAATTGAAACCAGAAGAAGAAAAAATCTTACAAAAAGGTTTAAGTTATGTTCCCACCACCCATCCCAATGAATTTGAACTTATTGTAGATCTCCACAAATTCACGAGAAAATTGGACTTACGGGTCGCGTTTTCAAAGGACGAAGAGAACAGTGTGGATTTATGTGCTGACAATACTCGAAATGGTCAAACATTAGAAGAAACTCAACTCAAATTGAAGAAACCATCTACATATCTACCCCCTACTAGTCTGGTGATGTTTTTCCAGAAGGCTTGTGAAAGAGATATTACTGAATTTTTAAATGAAGGTCCATATGCTAGATTTAATAACTGTACAAAAAAGAAAGAGAGGCATTACAAAGTTTGGCAAGGAATGAGACTATTGAAATTAAAGCAGCTGACAAAGGGGGTGTGATCGTTTTTCTTGATAGCGTTAAGTATGAAACTGAAATGTTAAGATGACTGTCTGATACTAAATTCTATAAAAAATTATCACAAGATATGACTGGGGATTTTAAAAGTGACATTGATGTATACCTGTATGAGGTTTATATGAATGCTACTATTGACAAGGGCACTTATGAATTTTTACAAGTGGAGTATCCAGTAAGGCCAACAATTTATGGATTACCAAAAATACATAAGAGTTTGGAAAATCCTCCATTTTGGCCCATTGTGGCTAGTATTGGGTCTATTACTGAGCCACTGGCCCAATTGGTGGACCAATACGTTAAGCCACTTGTTCCATTATGGCCAGTAAATATAAAAGATATGACTGAAATGTGCACAATCGAATCACTGCAGGTAGAAACAAATGATATGCTTGCCACTTTAGACATATGTGCACTTTATACGAATATATCCCATGATGAAGGCGTGGAGGCCCTTAGCTCAACCCTTTTTGAAAATACTGCTTACTCTAATGATTTTGTGGAGTTTTTGATCACTTTGGCCCACAAGGTTCTTCAGTTTAACACTTTTACGTTTGACAAACAATTTTATCTTCAGGTCAGGGGAACTGCGATGAGGGCCTCCTTCACACTGAATTATGTCAATATTTACTTGGCTGATTGGGAAAAGAAGTTTGTTGTGTCTGATTTGAACCCCTACAGACAACATTTGCGTTGCTATAAACACTTTATTGATGACATTTTTGTGGTCTGGAGGGGCCCCCATCGCAGTTCTCGGACTTCATTTTGTATTTCGAATCCACGAATGTGAATCTGAGGTTCACAAAGCAAGGTGATTTTGATGAAATTCAGTTTTTGGATTTAAGTATTAAGAAGAAAGGGGAGTGGGGTATTGTGACAGAATTATATAGAAAACCCACATCAAAAAATGTGTTATTACAGTTTGAGAGTTGCCATCCTAGGCATTTGATAGAGGGTATACCTAAAGGACAATTTCTTAGGTTAAAAAGAAATACAATGAGTGAAGAGGGTTACTTGGGACAGACTGAGACTTTGACTAATACATTCCGAGCTAGGGGATATAATTTTGATTGCATTAATAAAGCTAAAATTGCAGTGGACAATGTAAATAGACGTTCACTCTTGTATAAAGATAGAGTAAAAATCAGAAAAAAGTTAAAAATGATACGGTTTTTAATTTTGTTACAGAATATACACCGGAGAACTATAAGATTAGAGACATTTTGATGAAGAACTGGCATATATTACAACTTGAGCTGAAACTTGTGTCTGCCACAAAGCATCCACCACAAATGGTTTACATGAGAGGAAAAAATATTGCTAACTTCTGGAGACCCAGTCTCCGCAAAGACATACACAGGATGGAAGCTGTCCAGAGGAGGGCAACTAAAATGGTGCAGGGTCTGCACTAGAAGACATATGAAGAGAGACTAAAGGAGCTTAATATGTATAGCCTCGAGGAAAGGAGGGAGAGGGGGGACATGATAGAAACGTTCAAGTACCTCAAGGGAATCAACAAAGTCCAAGAGGGTAGCATCTTTCAAAAAAAGAGGCATGCAAGAACAAGGGGCACAATTTGAAGATAGAGGGGTGGCTCAGAGGTAATTTAAGGAAGTATTTTTTCACAGAGAGGGTTGTGGATGCATGGAACGGCCTTCTGAGGAGGTTGTGGAGTCAAAACAGTGGTGGAATTCAAGCATGCATGGGACAGTCATAGTCATTCTAGGGGTGGGGTAGGGAAGAAGTAGGCTGCTGGTTAACTAGGATCTGCAGCTTATCCAGTTGGTAAGGAAATGGGCAGACTGGGTAGGCCATGCGGTCCTTATCTGCCATCAAATTCAATGTTTCTATGTTTCTATGTAACTTAGTCACAAGAAGCCTTTTTGTGAAATCTGAAGGAGTGAATTCTACCCTACCCGGAGGAACTTTTATATGCACAATTGTAGTTACTGTAAATATTTAAATACAAGTACATTTTTTGTGTATCCAATCTCCAGATTGACTTATCAAAATAGACATGTTATTAATTGTTCGACTACACAGGTAGTGTATCTGGCAACGTGTAGTTGTAAAGATTTTTATGTGGGGAAGATGAGGCGTCCATTTAAACAAAGGGTTGCAGAATATTTAAGAAGTATTGAAAAACAAAATAGGACAAATGCTCTGTCAGTACATGTTATGCAAAAAGGATTAGATCATGTGTTTAAATTTCAGGGACTTGAGAAAGTGAGACTCAACATTCGTGGAGGAGACATTGATAATAGACTTTTAAAGCTTGAAAGTAGGTGGCAGTACAAATTAAAGGCTCGTGGACCAAAGGATCTAAATGCGAGTTTCAGCTTGAGGCCTTTTTTGAGATATTAGTGAAAGAGTTGGTACCTCTCTTTTGCTTACGTATTTATATGACTCTGGAAATGTACTGTAATAGCAGTGTATGCTGTTTTTCTTTCCCCCTTCCCTTCCCCTTCCCCCCTTCCCCCTTTTCTTTCCTTCTTTTTTCTTTCCCATAGTCTTCCCTTTCTTCTTCTTTATACTTTATGCATGCACATGTTTTGGAATTATTCAGTTTGCACTGTTGATGGATTTTTGCAAAATTGTGTATGTTTGTGGTGTTCCTATAATATATGAGTTGTTTGTATGTCTTAAATTTAGATATTTTATGAGGATTAGTGAGATATGTATATATTTAGGAATACCTCACTTTCTTTTTAAACTTGGGATCTATTTGTTCACGTTTGACTGTGAAGGTATAGGAAATTGAGGAAATTGAGACGTACGTCTCTTTAATTATGCACCTTATAAATGGACGTACCCTATTCTCATAGCCCCGCCTTGGAAAAGCTAAGAGCTATATGAAATGTTGGTGGAGGGGGGCTACTATCGCCTAGTGTATGTTTTAGCTTTTTTGTACAATAAAAGTGGCTTTTTACTGAGGCCTGGTTTTAGGTCCCTTTGTTTTGGTGGGTCTTGTGCTCCGCTCAATGGACAATTCAATTTTAATGATCTTTTCTGGCTCAGAACTAAAAACTTCAGACTCACCAGAACGTTTACTGTTTAGAGATTCCAATTATTAACTCTTAAATCATGGTACAACCGAAGGCTGCAGTGGAGGCAGTTCTAAAGGACAGCAAGGAGTGGGAATTCAGGCTACATTCCAGGCAGCACAGGCAAGTTCAAGTACTGTGGAACCACTATGGCAATGACGATGGCATTGATGAAAGCCATCAGTGCCAAAATAGAAGCCATACTGCAGCCGATGGGTGCATAGGATTTAAACTGACCTTGCGAAATAAACAGCTACAATGGCGGAAGACCACACCATGAAAGCACTGTTTACTACAAGCAAGATGGTTCAGGAAAGCACACACCTTAGGTATTGTCTGGAAAGTGTCAAAAGTACTGTACATAATGGGCACCAAATGTTCAGCTTGTCGGCCTACCAGAGGTACTCCAAAAGTACTGATCTCTTGGTCTTTTTCAAAACCCTGGCTCCTTCCAGCATTGAAAGAGGGTGCTGTGATTCTGGACCATTCTCTCCATAAAGGCTGCAAAATCTCTCCAAGATCTGCAGACACACAAAGGGAGGTACCGCGAATGGTGCTGTTGGTGGCATCAGGTTCAACAGTGAGAGATCGCATTCTGGTAGCATCTCAGGAACTGCAGGGCCTCTCCTTTGATGGAATACTGGTACATGTATTACCTGATCTCACGTTCGCCACCAGAGCCTATTGTAAAAGATCTGATGTAGTCCAAGCTCGGTTGCAGAGTCTGGGGATAATTTAGTCTCTCCTAATGCCCTCTAGACTTCGCATACGGTATAGGAAAGCACATTTTTCAATTTAATGATGTCAATGAGGTGGGGAGGTTGCTGGAGAAAATTAACAAAGAATATGAACACACAGATGAGGCTGACAGAGAACTGGACAATGAGGATTGAACTATTTAGATACATTTTTATGGCTGCGTGGTCTGAACTCCACAGCCATGATGGCAACACAGGAGGTTTAGGAGAGCAGTGTGGAAGCACGTGACTGGACCACTGTCTGGTGTGCTTCCACAGTGCATTGGCGAGGGTCCACTGGTGATGTTTATGCAGCCCTTCCCCTCCGAGGGCCACATAAACACACTCCCTCTACGGAGCTCTATTTTTTCTTCTGCAGCTGTGGAAATGATGGCTGCCATGCGCAAGATGGCAGCTCTGGCTCAAATTGCACGTGTGCAGCTATCGCTCATGCACAGTTCTGTTGGTGCTGCCATCTACTGCATGGCACACTCCAGTGTGGTGAGAGCTCTGAGTATTCTATTACTCGCTCTCTCCGCACTGCCATAGCTCTGAGCAGCCGTATCAGCTCTGACCAGAGTTTGTTTGCTTTTGCAGTGACTTACTGGGGGTTTGGCATTTGACCTTGTAGAAAGGGCCCTTGGCGATGTATAGATCAAGGGCACTTGCATTTTTGGTTTTCAGTATTCGTTGAACATACCTAGTCTGTAAACTATCACTTGTGGGGACTATTGTAATGGCGCTGGCCATGTGTGTGTCTCGTCTGAGGAGCCTTTTCAAAGAATTTACTGAGAGAGTTAAAATGATTATATGATATCATGGTAGTGGATTTTGTTTTACTTTTCTTTTTCAGGAAACATTTTGAATATTCTCCCCACATGGGACTGTGATGATGCTTATGCTAAATAGACAGAGGGGGTTGGGAAGCTTCATGGCTCACCTTTTCAATGTTATTACACCTTTTTATACAGTGAGGTTAAAGTTTAAACTCCTATTATGCGAATATTGTATAACACTGCAGCAAAAAGTTCTTGCTACAATTATTTTCTGTACTAAGTGGTGGGAAGTGGGCATAGCAATGTTTTTGTTGAGTGTGTATTTCATGTTGAGTTAGTCATTACTGGATTTTTGACCCTCTAAACTCTTGCCGCATGTAGCATATTAGTAGTTCATGCAGTTTTGTGAGACATCTAGAAATGCCCCTGCCATCCTTGAACAGTGCGTTTGTCTGTATACGCTCTATATCCATTGTATGGCTTCTATATTGATATATTTTTATGTCACACACTTCTAACAATGTATTGACTTGCTTTGCAATGAAACAATAAAATATAATTAAAAAAATAAAATAGGGGTATGGGTTTGATGCTGTCAAGATGGCAGCATTACTCTGACAGTGCTCCCGTACCCCAACCTAATCCAATATAATCTTTGCCCTGCCACTACCATACTCACCAGGATTTCAAGTACCTCAAGAGCATAAACAAGGTACAGGGGGGAGACATCTTCCAATACAGGAGAAGTGCAAGAACCAGGTAGCATGAAATTGAAAGGTGGCAGGTTAAGAGGGAATGTGAGGAAGTGTTTCTTCACAGAGCGGGTGGTGGACACATGAAATGGTCTGCCACAAGAGGTGTGGGGTTTTAAATATGCCTAGAACAGGCATAGGGGAACCATAGAGGTAAAGCAGAGGGAGGGTCAGAAGCTGTAATCAAGTACGGGGCTTATGGGCAGACTAGATGGGCCTGGTGGTCCTTATCTGCTGACAATTTCTATGTTTCTATGATCAGCATTTGCCTTTATGCCTGTGTCCACCGCAGTTGGACTATCAACTTACTTTTTTCTTACCAGTCCTAGTGATACCACATTTTCAAGATGGCTTGGTGTCTATGTCCTGTGGTCTTCTTGACAGGAAAATGGTGCTCTCCAGTGCAGCTCCACCAGCAGCTCCACTAGACCTCCTGGAAATTAAACAGATGTTCAGCCAAATTCTCCTCGATATAAGAGAAGAAAAGAATACAGCACACAAAAAAGCAGAAGATGTTGCCAGTCTCAATCAAAGGGTTTCCCTCGGGGAACAACAAGCCATTCACTAAAAGGTCTATAGTGATCGAATGGCAGCACGACTGAGGGAACAGGACCACATCATTAGTCTACTTTGGGACAAACTTGAGGATCTTAAAAATGGGATGCAGGAAAAACCTATGATTTGTGGGCTTTCCCGAGGTTGTTGAAGGAAGAGACATTAATGGCTTTCTCCAAAATGTCCTGCCTGTAATACTTAACCACCGATGGCGAGTCCCAGAGTTGCACTGCTCTCTGACCCCTCCACCCAAGCCCAGTGAAAGGCCAATGTCTGTCCTTGCAAAATTCCTATGTTTCCCAGTAAAAGAAAATCATGGCACTAGCAAGGGAAAGAGGGACATCTCATTCAAGTCTTTCTTTAATTCTCTCCAGCCCTCACGGAGCATGCAGGACCCTCACACCCACCCACAAAGCCCTTCATCAGCTTGGGGTTTCCTATAATCTAAAAATCCCCACCACCCTCAGGATCGCCAGAAATGGAACCTGCCACTCTTTCACCTCTCCAGAAGTCATAGAAGATTTTATCAAATGGTCCTGGCTCTTTGCAACCTTCCTGGAGCCTTCCTGACACTCCAATCAGATACAGAGGGATACAGCCCCACTGCAGACTACCACAATGCTGATACTTCTCCAGTGGGACCTGCACCAGACCACTCAGACCTCTCTGATGGCTCCTGGCAACCAGCCTATAGTAAGCAGGAAAGCAGCTCCAAAAAACCAAAAATAAAGGCAGGCAAATGAGACTCACCTCAGAGAAGCAAACACAGAAGTAGAAGCTGTAGCCTTGACTGGGAGACCCTTTCTAACAGTTCCAGTGAACAGGCCTTCCAAAGCTGTTACCCCATGTGGAATTGCTGGAGCATCCCTCCTAGCTCGCAAGACCCAAAGCTCTCACCACAGCCTCTCGCTCAAACACCCCTTGATGCAAACTCAAAACCTCTGGTGTCCAACTCCATTCACCTCCTCCAGTAACTTCTGCAGCCTTACCAGAGTGCGTTCCTGTCCCACCAACACCATCTCCCAGAAGAGGTCTGCATTCCACTTCATCCTACGTGGAGGTGGCTGCCTCACCCCCAAGAGCTGTTCCTTTAGACCGAAGACGTCACAACTCTGGCTGAACAACAAATACTGAACTAAACCAGTTGTAAGCAGCAGAACGTATATTGGCGACACCAGCTTTGTAAGTGCTGGAGGTTTCTGAATTGACTGTCAATTAAATATTAAAGTAACCTGCTCTTTCTGCTATTTAAAGGGGCTGTGCACCATTCAGCAACTATTTCTATACTGCTTTCACCAAATATGTTATAGTTGCCTGGATGTTTTAAGTGTTACTATTCCCACTATTACGGACTCTGTGGTTAGCTCTTTTTTTCTTGCTTTATTAACAGGCTCTCACTGTAGCCACTCATATGGGTCCTAAACTCCACTCTACATAATCAATCCCCTGGCTCACTGTGGGACCCAGCTGGTTTCTTTTTTCTCTGGTCACCCATAAGGCTAAATGAGAAGCAATCGAGGGGGGGCACCTCTGAAATCAGACTTAGTTAAACGATGTCAGATCATCGCTGAAGTGTTATTTCTGCTTGATGAGACACCATTGTTGGCACAATCACAGCACTGTTTATTGAAGAGGCTCCCCACTCACACTATCAGCCTCCTCCTTGAAATGGCACTACGATTAAAGACCATAAACAGGTCCTGACACCCCATCTTTTCCTACTAAAAAGGACCTATTATATCATCACTCCTTCTCTGGGCTGCAAGAATGGACCCTAACACAAGTGATGTTTGACATGCTGTGCATCTGCAGGCTCAAGGGTGCTGAACTCCCTCTTGGTACATGTTGGCACTACCTTAAGAATTTTATTCTTTTTATTAAAGGTTTGGGGGAGACTACCACTCCTAAACTGATCTCTCTCACTTGGGAGACTGGCTTAGACCCTCCCTGTGGTACTTAGAGCTGAAGTTTTAAACAGGATAAGGCACTAGGCAAAGCCTGTTTTCAGGGCTGTCCTGTATGTATGCATAATATACATCAAGTTACACAAATAACAAATGCAGCATATAAAAATTAAAATTAGTAACAGTGACAGAAAAGGATTCTTTTCTTCAAGTGCTATTTTAAAACTGTGATAAGCAGCCACATTTCACAGTTTTTTTGGGGGGGGTCCAAGCAGTAGTGGTGATGTAATCAAAGCACATTTGCCCACATCTTGTTTTAGTCCTAGGGATTTTTAAGCCTCTCCCTGTAATCTCACGTAGAGAATATGTGGAAGATACTGGAGTTAATTTTACCAAAAGATATGAGGGAGCAAGACCCTTCATGCATCTGAATAGAAAAACTACATAGAAATCCCTCCCTCCTAATCTCCAGGGAAGTCCTGTCTAACTGAACAAGCATTGAGCAATGATGATACATTCAATATGGACCAACCAGACCCAATACAAATCTAGCAAAGTGATACTGCAGTCTGTTCAATTTCTGCAAACTACTTTTGCATGTAGAACGACATACTGTGCTACCATAATCAATTATGGGAAGTATAACTGTGGTCACAAGTTTTGTTGTTGTCTCCGTGGTCATACAATTTTTGTGTGTATGAAGAGCACCAAGTTTTTTAGACCTTGGTGCAAACTTTGTCTATGTGACCATCACATTTCAATTCTGGGTCAACCCACACACCCAAATATTTATAGAAATTAACATGCTCGATTCTAGATGCATTGAATAAGTACCCGTTTGCCTTATGTTACTTAGTTCTCTAGTTAATGTGTTTAGTTTTGATTATACTCCTTGGTACTTTACAAATCTTGACTACATTGAATTGTTTCAAGAAAGCTTTTGATCGCCTACAGAAGTTTGAAAGATCATTGCTTTTTGCGATGTACTGTTTATCTGTAGTATGTGAAGGACTACAGGGGTGGGGAGGTTTACTCAGCTATCCAATTTAACCGGGAACCCACAATTCCCATTGTACAGTATAAGGCAAAAATAACCTATACAGCCATGTATGACAGTCTGTAACCTTAGCATACTGTCATGGCTGATATGACCTCTGTCACTTGGAATGTGCGAGGCCTAAACTCAACTATAAAGAAGAAAAAAGTGCTAACTCACCTTAGAAAATTGGTTTCACGAGTAGCATTCCTACAAGAAACAAGACTGCTTCATGATGAAGTGCTGAAATTAAAAAGAGAATGGGTGGAAGGGGAAATACATAGCACTGCTATGACCACTAAAAAAGGCGTGTCAATTCTATGGCATAAAGCCCTGCCCTGGCAATTACTGGATCACCATTCAGATACTAAGGGCAGATGGGTGATGGGAAAGTTTTGAACCCCTCAAGGACACCTTATACTGCTCAACACCTATGCACCTAATGATGACCTCCCAAATGTTTTTGTTGTATCTCCCAGAAACTGGCTGATTAGGGTGCATCCACCACCCCACTTCTGTGGGATGATGATTTCAATCTAACATTGGACCCAGAAATAGACAGGTCTCCTCCCCACATAGGACACCATATATGTTCACAGCTTGCCCTCAAACAAGTTATGGAGGAGTCTGCCCTCCCTGATTCCTGGTGACTGGTGAACCCCAAAGAAAAATATTACACATAGTTCTCCCAAACACACTGATCATGTAGCAGAATTGATGTTCAGTTAACTTCACACCAGAGCACTCAGACCCTACTGGATAGCCATATCCACCCCTTGGCGATCTTGGAGTATGCTTTTCTAGCCATAAACATACTATGGGGCCCTCCATCCCCCAAATCTGCCTCCTGGAGATTATACCCCTTTTTACTAAAAAAGGTCACCAGTTACTACCATGGGCAAATACAGAATTTTAAAACTCTGTAGAATTTAATAATAATAATAATAATAATAATAATAATGGAGAGGTCTCCAATCCAACTTTGTGTGAAGTTTGAAAGCCTACTTTTGGGGGAGAGTTATTGGGTATGTGGCATACAGATGTATGCTAAGGGAGGCAGAAGTTAAGGTTATCAAATCACAGTTAACCACGACTGATGCAGCACTAAAAAAAACCTAAATCAGACCCATGACAGGTTCTCCAGCTATGTGACAGACTAAACCATCTTTACTCTCAGAAAACCAGGCTGGCTCTAGTCATGTCACATCACAAATTTTGGGAAGGAGGAGAGAAAAAAAGCAAGTTACTATCTTACAGGCTCCATAAACAAGAAGTGGAAAGGCATATGCCTGGTTTGCATGATCCAGCAGGCTGCTTGAATACCTCCCCCAAGAAACCTTAATAAGGTGATGAAAGATTTTTGTGGTATTCTGCATTCTTCTCCTTCTTCACCTTTCAGCACCCAAATTAAAGCCTTTCTCTCCAATATCTAACTTCCTAATATTCGCCCTGAGCTACTTAACCAAGTGGATGCTCCAGTTTCTCTACAGAAGTCAAAACAGCTGTCATGGCCATGAACAAAAATAAATCCCCTGGAGGGGATGGGCTGCCCATAGACCTCTATCAGGCAATGGTAGATGAGATAGCCCCCACATTACTAAAGGTCTTCTATAATATTCTTGATCAATGCAACCTGCCTCAGACCCTATCTGAAGCATTTATCATGATTTTACCTAAAAAAGGAAAGGATACCTCTCAGCCTAGTAGTTACCATCCAGTCTCCCTACTCAACGCCAACATAAAAGCCCTGGCCAAAATATTAGCTAGTAAACTTGAACCCCTTTTCCAAATCATAATACATCCCTCACAGGTAGGCTTCATGAAAGGAAAGGCAAGCTCTGGCCACCTGTATCCCTTTCTGAACCCACAGTACCTGGCAACATCTCTCACCACCTCCTCAGCAGCTCTAACAAGAGAGTTCAAGAAGGTGTTTGACTTTGTTAAATGGCAATACATCTTTGAGGTTATGCAGTTTATGAGCTTCGGGCCATTCTACGTTCAAGCAGTAAAGACTCTGTACCCTCACCCCGGTGCTAGGGTATTAACCAATAGTGTAATGTCTGACTCATTCCCACTCCAAAGAAGAACCAGGCAGGGATGCCCCCTGTCTCCAATGCTGTTCCTCCTAGCTATTTTTGAACCATTATCCATTGCCCTTAGTGAGCACCCTCATATCTGGGGTATTCCAGTGGAAGAGGGGGAACGCCATGCCCTGCTACATGCAGGTGACATCCTCATTTTACTTACCAGTGTGCTGAAAGCCATCACCATGCTGCTTGACCTGTTGCAAGCCTTCTCACAAATATTGGGTCTCCATATTAATCACTCAGAATCTGAAGTTTTCCCACCAAAACACAATCTGCCCCCTGAAGTCCCTAGCCAACACCCCATGGCAATGGTGTGAGACAGGGATCAACTATCTAGGCATAAAGATTACCACTAAATGTCAGGACATTTACAAGGCCAACGTAGTACCCTTCTGGAGAGCCTCACAGCCAATCTCCTAAGATGGAGACTTCTCTATCTGACAATAACTGTGAAAATAGCTGCTATAAAAATGGTTCTGACCCCCAAGATCCTTCACTTTCTGTCACAGCTCCCAATTAAGATCCCAAGCATCTGGTGTTCTAAGTTGGATGCCATTATAGGCTCCTTCTTATGGGAGGGGAACCTCCTAGACCTAGCAAAGTAAAGCTAAGGCATAGATACATAGCAGATGTTGGCAGAAAAGGACCCCTTGGTCTATCTAGTCTGCCCTTGTGCTGTTGTACAATTAGTCCTTACTTCCCAACACACTGGGACAACATTGGTCCCAGGGTGGATGGGGACTTCCCAATTTCCCTTGTTGCCATGCAGCTTTTATCTCAGCTCATACACTAAAATGGTTTGCTCAATTGTCAACTAACCTGCCACTTTGTGTATTGATAGAATGACTTTCTTGCAAAGGAATATCCCCTAGAATAGTCCTGTACAATAAATTTAAATGGGATAATAGCCCCCTGACCATATCAATCTCAAGTTAATACTGGAAAAAGGTAACCATGCCCCCACATTGGCCAGTTCACCCATTCATACTTGCCCTTCTCTGTGACAACAATTTCATTAAACTTGGGAAGAAACCTATCCCCAAGGGCAGATGGAAAAAAGTGGGCATACATTTTGTTAAAGACCTGTGTTCCCAGGATCAACCTTATCTCCACTCCTACAGCACTCTGATGTCCCTCTTTCACATCCCCTGAAAAGATTTATACCTGTTCCTCCAACTTAGGGCAATGCTTTCCCCTCATTTTAAAGAGTTAGATAGGGCAATAACTAACACCCCCTGCAACCATGGCTTATGTTGCTTAGTGGTGAAGCTGGGATGATATATAAAAAAATTAGAGACAGTGCTCCAACATCAGAAACCCAAACTCAACTTCTTGACAAAAAGAACTGGGGGTTGATTTTACAGATTGCCAGTGGCAGATAGCCTGGTACTTATCACTCACAGCTTGCAGTGATACCAAAGCTCAGCTCATACAGCTGAAGTCCCCCCTATAGATGGTATAGGACAACCCAAGCCCTACATTCTGTGTGGCTCCTTAGCTTCATTACTTGCTGGTGATGCAAGCAAGCTCCAAGTTCCATCTCACATATTCTATGGCATTGCCCAGCCATTGCACAATACTGGAATTCAGTAATTGACTTCTATAAATTAGTAGTTCTACCTACAATAGATTTTGACTTCTCTCTAATTCTACTTGGTCTCTCTCATACTTCCCTTTCTAAGAACCATCGTCTCCGGAAATGGTCTGTCACTACTTTTACAACAAACCAAGAAGCTATTATTAAGAAAATGGAGAACTCACTATATTCCAATTTTTAATGAATGGCTGTCGTCAATGGGATACCTAGCTTCACTGGAATGTCTCTACTACTCTGCCTTGGGGAAAATGGATCTCTTTAACAAGATCTGGTCTCTCTTCCTAACCAACCAACCCATCCCCTGACTTTCACATTTATGTATGTCTGCAGTATATTAGCCAACATCTTTGATTGAGTAATGGTTCATCAAGTAACGAGAACCCTAAGTACATGCATTATTAACTGATATACCTAAAGGGCTTGTTCTTTTCTGTTCTGTTCTTTGAAGCCATTTATTCAAAGTATAAAGTTTAATATCACTCTGTACTACATAACTGCTTACAAAGCCATTGTTGTATTATTGTATTAAACTGATACATGCGTTTATGGTTTGTTTGCTTGTTTCTATTGTTTTGTAAGTAAAACTTTTCTTCAATAAAAAAATGTAACTTACAAAAAAAATAAAACCTGTGGATAAAGGTGATGGTATTATTGTATGAAACTATAAGCAAGAAGAGGAGATGTGTTTGTTATTACTTAATGACAAAATGACCTACAGAATGCCTAGGTGTGACCCTATGTTACTTAGTTATAACAAACATGCCCGCCTACAAACTGCATCTACCAGGGCATTGCAGAATTGATAGAGGAAACAGTGGCCATACATTGGTTGAAAGAATGGGTAGGGGATCTCCTTATGAAAAAACATCCATGGATCCCTATATTCTACTGCTTAATGAAAATTCACAAGGATCAGCAGGGCCTCCTGGGTCATAGGAGCCGCGTTTGTGAAATTTTTGGTGGGGCCCAGGGGTCAGGGTTCAAAGCCCCACCTCCTGTCCCAGGGGTCAGGGTCAAAGCCCCGCCCCTGTCCCAGGGGTCAGAGGTCAAAGCCACCTCCCTTCGCAGGATCTCTGGGAGTAGAGCCCCCTATATTTGGGATTGGGGTGCTAAACCAACCACCACTGGACCTCTGCTATTAGTGTACCCCTCAAGTTACGCTACTTGCCCAATTACGGCATGCTGTACACCATATTGGCCTGTTGGTTAGGTTTTTTTTTATTAGTTTACTTGAGTTGAGGGTCTTCATCCACCACACCCCTGTGTTAAAACAACAAGGGGGTGTGGGGAGCAGAGCTCCCCCAACTCAAATAAACTGACAAAACCTAAATCAACAGCAAGCATGTGAAAAAGTAGCTTTGAACAGTTATAATATAGTGCAGCAAGCATGCAATGAAAATTATGCTATATTCCCTGTAACTGTGCACTACGCTAATTACAGTCGTCTGATATTCTACACAGCAAAAGATAAACAAAAGACTGCGAGGAAAACCCCAAAATGAATCTCTTGATCTTACCATTTTGGACCAGTTCAGGGATGTTTGTTTGCTTTACTTGTTATACTTGTAAACAGATACAAACATACGAATGTGCCAGCAGAAACAGACCTCCTGGTCCATCAATGTCTGCTCGAGTGTGCAGCTATCTTCCCGAGGTTGCAGCTGCCCCACCCCCTTCCCTTTTGTCCTCCCTCGGCCGTTCTCGGTTCTCAGCCTCCCCCACCTGTACTCTCCCGGTCTCTGTCCCATGCCCTTTTAAAGCTACCCACAGTTTTGCATGAAAACATCCTCTCTGATAGGGCGGTCCACTTCAACACCACTCTCTGTGTGAAGTAATGCCTTCTCATCTTCCTCTTTAATCTCCCCCCCCATCTTAGCCCATGTCCTCTAGTGTCCCTTCCCTTCCTCAGTTTAAAAGCCCCATTGGCTCCATCCTTGTTGATTCCCCTCCCATACTTGAAAGTTGCGATCATATTTCCCCTTTCCCTCCTCTCTCCAGGGCGATATATTCAGTTCCCTCAGCCTGTTCTCATAGTCTCTCCCTCATTCCCTGTATCATCCTTGTTGCTCTCTGCTGCACTCCCTCCAGTAGCTTGATATCCTGCCTCAGGTATGGCCTCCAGAACTGCACACAGTACTCCAAGTGTGACCTGACCAGTGACCTGTAGAAGGGCAAGATTACCTCCCTCCGCCTGGATGAGAACCCCCTTGATATACACCCTAGTATCTTGTTTGCCTTCGCAGCTGCTTTCCTGCATTGGGCAGAATTGTTCATGCTCCCTGTTACCATCACCCCTAGGTCCTTCTGCTTCTCAGTGATCCCCAGCTTCACCCCTCAACCATTATTCTCTTCTTCGTTCTGCCACAAAGTGGTAACCTTACACTTCTTTGCATTGAACCCCATCTGCCACCTCTGACTACTCCTGCAGTTTGGTTAGGTCCCCCTGCAGTTGCTTCCATCCCTCCTCCTTGTCCACTACTTCACCTGTTTTGGTATTGTCTGTGAACAGACTCATCCTGCTCACCACTTCGTGCGTGGTGCCCGAGATGAAGAGCCCAAAAAGCACCGGGCCCAGCACCGAGCCTTGTGGCACCCCCTCATCACTGGTCTAGGTGTTGAGAATTCCACACCACCACCGCTTGTCGTACCCTCCCATGCAGCCAGTCTGTAATCCAGTTTGCCATCTTCGCCCTGACTCCCACACCAGTTAGCTTCCCCCCAAGATGCCCATGAGGTACTGAATCGAAGGCCTTGCTGAAAGCCAAGTAGAGGACATCCACTGCATGGCCCCTTTGTAGCTCTCTTGCTACCCAGTTGTAATATTGTATTAGGTTAGTTTGACAGGACTTCTCCAATTTGCCCATTTTTATCTGCAACATGTAGTGACAAAACAGAACTACTGGTAGAACTCCTAGGTGACGCTAGCACCAAGCCACTGTAATATGTTGTATAGAGCAAAAGGTCCATGAGACTAAACCCAGACTGAAAAAATATGGCAAGAAGAGCAGTATCCATAAAACAGTTTCAATAGTATTCAAAACTCAATTTTCAAACTTCTTCCCAGCTGAAGCTTGACAGTCACACCCACCTCACATCCAGGAGTCAGAATGTGGCACAGGAGTCCAGTCAAGTCTGCTTCAGGACACAGATGACATTCTCAGCCTCAGACATTCCTGAGATTTATTCCCTTACTCTCACAAAGTTTGCTGTCCGGGGAATATGTTGCTGCAGGTATGTGTTTCTGGTGCATACCACACATATACAGTAATCAGAGATGTCTGGAACAGAGGGCTCTAACAAAAGGGTGAAGGAGTTAAGGATACCAGCATGAGTAGTGACAATGTTGACTGTAAATTGCATATTTCCTAAAGTTTTTACTATACATGTTTAAAGGCAATATGCAGTGTACTGACAATTGCGTTTCAAGTGTACTGCTGGCTGCATATTTGATGGGATGATGACAGGGCATCAACTGAGCTGCTAGAAGAGTAAAGACTAGCAGTCCATTCAGCCTAAAGGCCTCTCATTTAACATGGAGGGCAGTCAGCATTCCTGCCCACTGTGACATTCAGTTCAACAACTACCCTTTCCGTCTTCAGCTTTACAGTTAGCCTGACAACTGTAAGCAAGATGGCAGTGCTTCAAACTCTGCAGTATATCCCAAATTGAAAAGTCATGCATTTAAACTTTTGAAACATAAAACACAGCCAGAAGGCAACAGCATCATTGCTACTCAGCTTCAAAGGCAACATAGGAGGAGCTCTTGCAGAGCGGAACTACTGCCACATCTGGAGGACTAGCGTAGAATGGGTCTCTCATAATTCCCCCCCCCCAAGCTGCAGACAAGGCTGCTGTTCCCTCCTCAGGACCCACCAGAGAGAGAGAGAGATAGGCAGGGGGCTCTGGCCAACATCTCAACCCTCTGGAAAGAAAGGTTTAAGGGATAACATCACTGTACCAAAGGGAGAGACATAACTGAGGGGTAGCACTGCTGCAACCTGCTCCCAAGAGATGGACTAGGGGGCACATTTCTGCACCCACTGGAGAGATAAAGGGCCCAGTTCTCAAAGTTCCCAGGTGGCACAAGGGAACTGCATCCTAATGAGTGGCACAAAGTTCCTCTTGCACCAAATGATGCCCTAGGAGCAATTCAGAATGGCAACCTGCACCTAACACATGCAGCCTGCAGTGCACCCAGTAGGGTTTGCACTGCCCTTGTACCACACACTGGGATGCAGGATGGTGCCAGGGTCTTGTGGAAGATGCTGGCTGCCAGTTCTTCAGAATCAGGATTCAGAAAACTCCCCCATGGTGAAATTTCTAAGTACTGTTAGGCCAGCCAGAGCTTGTCTAAGCGTACTTGGAAATGTTAAAACCGGGAGAGTTGACCCAGTAGCAGCAATGTGCCATACCCCCCCCCATTCCTGATGTGGCGGTACAAAGGAAAGATAAACAGAACCCCTTCCTGGTAGTCTAGCACCCCTCCATCCCAATCTTGCCCGTACTAATAATTAACACTAACGCCCCTGTCCTGGTGGTATAGTGGCACCCATCCCCGATGTTGCCCGTATTGTAAATAATAATGCCCCCTCCCTGATGGTATAGTGGCTTCCCTCCCTGATCCTGTATGTCATCAACAAATTTAAATTTGGTCTGGAGCCACAGAGAATAAAGCATGCCCAACATAGCCTTTTTACCCATTACCATAGAATGAAACTGTTCACATAAATTAAAAGTTAGTCAGAAACCCAGCACTACCATAACATTACCAAGTAGTTGATCAACACGGTCAGAAAATGACATCACGCCGTCAATGACTACCTCTGTATTCTCAAATTTCATGAACAAAATCAGATAACGAGTAAATGTTCAATTACTGGCTCCCCAAATCATACTTTTTGTTTTCTTTTGTTTCATAGGCATAAGAGTGTTTTATACACCATTACTGACAACCTGACTAGAGATTCTGCCTCAGTGAATTATAATTCTAGTCACTTGTAAAAAAAAAAAAAAAAACACTTGTAAAACTCCTGCATATAATATAATATTCACTGAACTACAATGATACAACAGTTACATAGTACGGGTCCCTGACATAGGAGCAGCAACCTGTGGTGTCCTGCATTTATTTCTCTTGGCCAGGTATGTTATTTTTACCTCTGCACACACAGAAAAATAGCAAGTATCTAGAAGTTATACCGGAATGTGTGCTGTTGCTCTGTAGCTTGTTCAAGAATGCGGACTAGGGATGGGGATAACATCCCTGCACCCACCGGACATGGAAAGAGAGGACTTGGAGTAGCACTGCTACAATCTACACCCAAGAAGGAATTGAGACAGGCTAGCTGCATCCACTGGAGACGGGAGACTAGGGGTAACATTGCTGTAAGAAACAAGGGACAGCTCTAGCTGCAAGGAGTGGGCATGGATAAAACAATATATCAGCAAAATGAACAAAACCAGCACTACTCTGGACTAGTGAAAAAGGCTTTATTAAAGTTTAAAAAGGGCAGTATACCCACAACATGCTAAATGAGGCAACAAGGAACCCCGACCGGTTTCGCAGCTAGTGCGTCATGAGGTGGACAATGAAATAGTAATATAAACAAGTATGCTTTTTTCAGAGTTATCAATAGATATGGTGAGATGACATTTCCCTATGTAATTTCCAAATATTGGGATTCCCCTGGACCTAAAAGATAGAGAATTGGTTAAAACCCCCAAACATTTCCATCTCCATATGAGTAAAGAACCTAACGCTAGATGTCAATGTATATTATGAGGGTTGGCTGCTTAAAATCAGCTAGCCAATAGTAAATCAAGCATAAATAAGGTAGCTACTTAAAAAATATGGAACATTTAAGATTATTTTTGGGGCCGGCCCGTTGGCGCAGCGGTGGGATTTCCACTTGCGACGCCGGTGACCCGGGTTCGGGAATGGACCCGAGTTGTCGGAGGACCGGCCAGGGGGAGAAGGATAGAGCGTCCTTCGGACTGCTCTCCTTCTCCGGGGGGAGGGTGCGGACAGCATCCGGAGTGCTGAGAACTCCTGGTGGAGGCGGGAGCTCTCAACGCTGCCGTGCTAATCTCTGGGGGAGGAAGGTGGGAGCAGCGCCGCCCGTCATTACACATCCCGCCTCTGGGAGAAAAAATTCAGGAGGAAAAAGAAGGAGGGGATCTCCCTCAAGTGAAGCCCCTGGGCTTCAATTACTTACCGCCGCACTCCCAACCAGTTACTGCTCCGAGGCACTGGTATTGAGGGGCCCAGTGCCCGGCCCTGCCCTCTGGGGGTAAGCTGGGGTGACCGGGAGGGGCGGCAAATAGGCAGGTGGTGGGAGCTCCGGGGGCCGTGACTAGGCCGAAGAATGACGGAGGACCCCCAGGAAAAAAAAAAAAAAAGGAGAATTTAAAGAAAAGATTATTTTTGAGAAGTATATAAATTTTGTAGTGCTATAAACTATATATCTGTGATAATGTTGTACTAAGTGGAATTGTAGGTAACAGTTTCTGCTATATACTTATCACTGCATAAGTGATTTTAGTTTTTGTAATGTACTGTTCAACAGGCTCACCTTGAAAATAGGTCTCCTGGACCTAAAGGTGTATACTATCATCTTCCTGTATAAAAATAAAGATTTTACTACTACTTGTACAAAAAGCATAGAGACAGGAACACTTTACTACATGCTGGCAGCTATTATCAGCCCCATCTGATCAACATTTATTTCTTACACAGCTCACAAAGGTAAAAAGGAATTGCAGTTTAGAGGAAGAAAATATACAGGAGTTTAGTCATGTGAAAGATTTAGACAAAAGGGCTACCCTCTCATATTCTTATGAAAACAATAGAAAAGATAGAGAATGTAGATTGGGAAGCGCACCTTACATATAAGGAGAGGAATTCAGAAGAAAATACAGAACACCAGGTGTCTTCTACCAGATACAATGAGCAGCTAGATGATATTAAATAAACATTAGCCTGTTTTACAGGAATAAGAAAGAGGCAGGAACTTGTTTGTAGAAAGGCCCCTTATCACTGCAAAAAAAACCAAAAAAAACTAAATATAATCAGGGACAAGGTAATAAATACATTACACCAGAAATATGAAAAATGGACTGGACAACTCCCACTGGGACCACTAAAACTTAAGATGCACCCGTGTGGCAAGTGTTTAGTATGTGAAAGTATGAAAGAGGACTGTTTTTTGAGAACCTACATATGAATCAATATTAGTAGAATTAGATTTGCATTTTATTTATTTTTATTTAGTTTTTGTTTACCGGGTAGGTGCACTAGCCAACAATATGACTATTTTCAGGCATGACCTGGGAGAGTACAGAACATGGTGAAAACAAGTACAGAACATTTCAAACGAAAATGAGAAACAAACCTTACACTTTTAGGTGGCAATACATTGTACATAGATCCAGAGAGTTAAATGGTAAAACATAACCCTATCAGAAAACCACAGACAGCATTACACTTTCCGAGGTATTGATAGCTTACCAAAGGTACAACAAAAGGAGAAAATGGAGACATAACAGTAGACAATAACACAGCTAGCATAATAAGTTACATAAGCAAGTCATATAAGTAAAATACAGTAATAGGAGATACAGGTAGCAACTTTACAGCTGCAGTTGGAATTATACGAGAGGGAAGGAGTTAGGCAGGCAGAAATACAGAAAGGTGGTGCAGTAGAGTAGGGTGAGGTAGGGCAGATTAGAGCAGTTTTAAGCTCTGCTAAGTAGGGGAGGATGTAGACATCAAGAAGGTAGAGGGGGATAGGAAGGCAAGAAGAAAAATTGCATAAGGGAGAGAGTGGCTAAAAAAAACTTATATATAGAAAATTAGGAAATAGGAAGAATGAGAGAAGCAGCCTGGGCTCTTGAGGTCATGGCGATCAAACAAGATCCATTTTGTAAGGTTGAGACAAGTGCCAGAGGCAGGGGAGCAGCGGGCAGTGAGGTAGGGGAGCCTACGAGTGAGTTACGGTGGGTCAAAACATGTACAAAGTTCGGCCAGCAGGAGATATCGCCGGAGCACAGTCTTAAAGTATAGGTGGGACCCAGCCTGCCTAAGTTCAGGGGGAAGCATATTCCAGAACTGAGGACCCACATGTCTGAAAGCACCAGTACCTTTTGAGGTATAACATCTGGGGACTTTTAGGAAGAATTTATCAACTGACCTCAGTTCATGTGAGGAGGTGAGAGGAAGTAGCAACTCCACCAGAGATGTTGGGGTTTCCAACCTAATAATAGAGTCTACTAGACAGCCAAGGTAGTACTGCCTAGATGCAGGGGGAGAGCCAGCCCAGGTCATTGTACAGTCGACAGTGATGCCTTAGTCCAGTGGATGAGGACGTGTCACGGCATATTGTTGTAAGTAACATCCCACTTCTGAAGGGAGGTTTTCTGGGCAGCAGCCAGTTTGGGGGCACAGTAGGTAAGGGTAGGAAGTAGAATTCCCCTTGCAATGGCAAGTTTAGCAGATGGTGTTAGCATGTAACTAGTCCTGTTCTCAGCACCCAGTTTGGTATTCACAGCTTTACAGGTAGTTTGAATATGAAGGTTTAGATCCAGGGATTGATCCAGCATGATCACGAGATATTTAAATGACGTGACATATTCCAGTTGTGTTCCACCCACGCCAAGGACTGTACAGGGCGTAGGACAGGTTCCAAGTTTAGGGGCCAAACCAAAAAGCATGGCCTTTGTTTTCTTAGCATTTCGAACCAGTTTATGATCATAGAGCCAGTTTTGGATGTTCTTGAAATCATCAGAGAGAGCAGATGTTAGGTCAGCAACTTTATTAGCACTGGTATAGATGACAAGATCATCAGCATATATGAGAGATGAACAGTTTTTCAGTGCCCCAGGAGCATTATTGATAAAGAGTGAGAAAAGAAGTGGCACCAAGATAGATCCTTGGGGCACACCAATGTTTATTGATGCTCGGTCAGACATAGCTGAGTTGAATTTAACCATTTGAGACCTGTTTGATAGGTAGGTGTTAAACCATTTGACAACTGGAGTAGAGAAACCCAGGTTTAGCAGGCCAGATAGGAGTAGGGGGTGATCTACCAGGTCAAAGACCTTTGTAAGGTCAATGAAAACAGCTCCTGTGAGACGCCCTGTGTCCATATTGAAGAGAATGTCAGAGGTAAGTTTTAGCAGGGCAGTACCCATGCTATGGTTCTTACTGAAACCATGTTGAGCATCAGAATGGACATTAAACTTTGTGAGGAAGTCAAGCATTTGCTTGGCGAAAACCTTCTCAAGTAATTTAGACAAAACCGAGAGAATAGCTACGTGTCTGTAGTTATTGATGTCCTTTATGTCACCTTTTTTGAAAACCGGAGTTATGCGAGGTAATTTCCAGAGGTCTGGGACAGTGCTGTAAGAGAGGGACACTGTATATATTTTTGCCAGAGGAGAGGCAATATAGGAGGCTGCAAGCTTGAGTAGGCGAGGCTCAAGGTGGTCCGACCCAACACTAGTATTGTCAGACACCGATTTAAGAAGTTTAAGGACATCTATTGACGTTACCGCCTTGAAGTAGAAAAGCAGAGTTTGTGCAGGCTCTGATGAGGACACAGCAGTGTCAAGCACATTGTTCAAACCCCAGGGGTGGTGGTGATTAGCTAGGGGTTGGTAGAAGGAGGAGGAGGTATATAGAGACAGGTCCGAGAACATCCTGTTAAAAGCATTTGCTATGGTGTTTGGGTCATTGCAGTGAGCCCCATTTAGTATCATATTCATTGGTGTGTTGGACTGGGAGGACCCAAGAAAAGACTTGATATGTGCCCAGAATTTCCTGGAGTCACAAGCAGAGCAAGCCAGCAGGTCCTTGCAGTACTTGCTTTTAGCTATATGTATTTTCTTTTTACAGAGATTTCTGTAGGTCCTGTAAGTGTTATGATCAGACGACTGCCCTGTTTGTTTAAAATGCCTCCAGAGTTTGTCCCGTGTGTGTAGCTCTGCCAGAAGGTGCTTGTGTAGCCACCTGGTTGGTCTACCTCTGACTCTCCTGGTGACCTTAGGAGCATGCCTAATCTGAATGTCAGTGAATTTGGTGAGAAAGATGCTTAGCGCCTCTTCAATGTTTTTTGTGTGATAAATCTCAGACCAATCGATGATGGAAGTGTCATGAAGGAAGGCATTTTCGTCCAAAGTTGCAAAGTTCGTGAATGTAATGTAGCATGGTGGGGAGCTGGGGGCACCTGAGGTCCATATGCAGAAAATTGGAGCATGGTCAGTTATAGCATCAGAGAGGATCCCGGACATAGGCACATGTTCCAAGCGGTTTATGAGTAGCCAGTCTATCAGGGTACCTGTTTTTGGTGGATTTGGAGTCCTAGTCATTTCAGTTATCACCTGATGTAGGTTACAGCTGATAACCACTGATACCAATGAGCTATGAGTGGGTCCCAGTCAGGTTAGATTTATGTCTCCGAGGATTATAACCTCATTTTGTCATACGTTGACCAGAGTTGTGTCGAGTAGCTCTTGAAATCCAGCCACACCCCCAGAAGAGGGGTTATAAACACAGATGATATGGAGTTTCTTTGAGCCAAGTGTGACAGTGGCATGTATAAGTTCACATGACATAGGCGAGACCTGGTCATGGATAGCACTAATGTTGAGATGCTCTTTATAATAGATAGCAACACCACCTCCACGTTTGGCAGTCGGCCTATCCCTGCAGATGAGGGAGTAGTTTGCTATAGAGCAGAGAGAGTCAGGTATCTTGGGTTTCAGCCACGTCTCCGTAAGGCAAAGAATGTCAGGGTTGTATTCTTTCATCCATGCCTCTAGCACATTCATGTGACATGTAAGGCTTCTAATATTCATATGCACAATGAAGATGCCTTTACTAGCTAGCCCGGTTAGATCATCAACTGCAAAGTGGATGGGTGGACCAGGATTTAATTCAGTGTCACCTAATAGAAGGATTGGTAGTAAGGCTAAGAAGCAGAGCCTTACAGCATGGAAAGCATGAGTGTTTGCTGCCCACCGCCTCCATTTTTCAAGAGCTAGAAGTGCATAATAGGAACAGTCCTTAGAGAATAGGAGAAATTGCCAGGCGGATACTGGCCACAGGCTCGAGACAAGGAGGTTTGAGAAGCAGAAATTCTGGAGGTTCGCTATCATGCCCTGGTGGTCACGGGATCGAGAGTGAGGATACATTCATACAAAGGAGCACAAGAGGGATGTGGATTCCGCCCCCAGATGGTAGCTAATCATAGCTTTAGGTACCTGGTAAAAAGGGGGACAGCAGGGAGACATGGCTCACTGATTTGCCCAGAGTTTGACAAATGGGCAGCGCAACAACGTTGAAATCAGAGTTACAAATACAATTTGAATTTTATCGAACCAGAAAACCTTGGCACAAGGGCGCATCGATTATAACCTCAGGAAAACATTCAAAAATGAAAAAAGAAAGTTTTAATTTACTCAGTGGGTGGTGGGAACATGGGACAATCTGCCACTTGAATTGCCTGCAAGTAAAAATAAGGACAATGTCAAAAACAATGTAGACAGATATATTGCTGCTGAAACTTTGCTGAACTATTACCACTGAATAGTGGGTGAGCAATTTCCATGGGCAGTCCAACCTTCTTCTGCTCTTTACTCCACAGTATGATCTGTAGTGTGAATCAAAAAATTCAGAATACTGTATTCCATCGAACAGAAGCAGCTCTCAAATAAAAGCTGCAGGTCATAATGAATACTTCTAGTAAAAGCCACCCTCAAATATAAGTTACAGCTTCTAATTAGAGTTGAAGTCATGTCAGAGAAAGCACTGTAGGTGGGAGTCTGTGATTTTTATCTCTGGAAGTATGATCATTATTGTATGTCTTTTTAAATTTATGATCTTAGTTGATGTTTGTCATGCTTATTTTGCTATGAAATATACCAATAACAGTGTACCAGAACAAATTCAGGATTTGTAATATTTTATTTTTTTCCTAACTTAAAATTTTGATTTTGCAATACAAGTTGCTCTTAATTACAAGCCACACTCGAATACAAGCTGCATGTCAAAATACAAAATGTTGATAGAAGCCATGGCTTTCTATTCAATGAAATATGGTACTGTAGGTAGTTACATCAGTTATAACACCACAGGGGTAATGTACATCAATGAGTGCCCCTATTATCACCTACATATGGGAATGACCAGCAGGGCACTTGAAGTACATATAACAGGGCACATGAGTGCAATAAGATTCCAGGCACTGTCATCCCCAGTTGCTATGCACTTGAAGCAGGAAGAGCATATGGGGGAGTCCCTACTGTTTTGGCAGGTAGAGGTGATCAAGTCACCATCCCAGGGTGTAGATTTTGTCAGATTGTTAACAAATCTGAAATGGAATGGATTTAAAACTAAAAAAAAACTCCTGATAAGAATATTGGGATGAGTGAGGACACTAACTGGCCAGCATTTTACTGTGACAAGGTACCTTTGTAAATGAGCCTATGGCTCAAAGGTTTTCCAAACTGCTGTCTAAATAAATAAATAAATAAAGCATGCTGAGACTGGAATACGATATCCTGAACTGATAGGGGTAATAGGGTTGCCCTAATGCTGTACATGAAAATTATGGTTTATTTTTGCAGGGACTAAGGTTTCCTAAAACTTACTGTGCAGGGACCAGTTTTTGGTTGTCCCTCTCCAGTGGGGCTGTCCTTCCCTCCCGTTTTCCTCCCCTCTTTCCCACTAACTCAGGATATGCATCACCCGGTCCAACTGAAGGAAATGGAATGGAATGGTAATCTCTCTCATTTTTCTAAGTTTTTTTTTTCATGGTTATCTATATTGGTTTAAACACTTTCCCTCCTCTGCACACAGTCCATTTAGGACATCGATATAACATTACACAGCTAGGGCAAACACTTCAGGTTTCAAGGCCAGGGATTTAAAATTAAGAAATGAGGGTACACAAAAACACAGGCATCTTCTATACAGAGAATTACACTGTTTTTTTTTTGGGTAGAAAGGTTAAATATGATTGCTTTTCATATTAATCCAGGGATAGACAATCATGACCCCAGGTTGTCTTGTCCAGGTTCACACCTTTGCCTGGTGACTGTACAGGGCCCACCTGGTTGAGGGGATTGGGCTCTTTCTTTTTCCTGTGGTGGTGGTGGGGTTCATCCCAGAATAAATAAGAAATAGTCGGTGCTTCTACCCAGAGAGAATAAGTGGGCCAGATGTTGTGTGCAGTGCCAGCCCCTGGGATGCAGTACCTACCCACCTCCCTACAATGGACTGGACTACCCCTTGGGGACCAATAACACAGTTGTTGCCTTCACCAATAAACACCTCTAGTCAGGTTATGCAAACTGTGGACATACACAGAAGCGCAATCCAACAAATTAGCAGCATTTTTATTTAAGAACTCAGGCCTGGAAGAAAAGAAGGAGTTAGTTACAAGTTACTTTGAGCATTCCCACCCTATAGCAAAGCCCATGAGAGCTACTGTTCTGTGGGTCACTACTATCCTTTCAGATCCCACGTGATCTATGAAACACCCAATCAAGGAGCACAAAAGGATGAATTATACTACACAGGGTGCAGTAAACTCTCCAGCTGGTACCAGTAATAAAACTATGATTTTAAGTAGGACAGAAGAACCAATGATTCTGTGTATCCAGGAATTACACTACAGTCCTGGCATAGGCTTGGTAGCTACTTGCTCAGGTTCTTTTGGTGCTGCACTTGATGACAATCAGCAGTCTTGCAATTAAATCTCCAATAGGCCATAGTGTTCTAGCACAATTTAAAGAACTTGAAATCCAAATGGAAAATGCTTGAAACCAACGTGTAATCCAAATGAAGTAATTGTGATTAAAAAATGGAAAAGTAAAAAGACCCCAGCCAGCAATGCCAGCACTCTTGTGACCCATGGATGCAGCAGCTCAGTCGAGGCAGGAAACCGCACACAGCAGCAGGTTGAACTGAAGTCAGGAACAGGCCCCATTGGCCTGCAGATGAAGCACTTTGAATTCTCTCAGACATTTTGCAACAGCACAGCCCTTCTGGCACACTCTTCTCTGGACACAACCCTTCTGACTCACACCTCTCTGGGCATGGCCCTTCTGGCTCAGTTTTCGGTCACCACAGAACTATGCAGTGGATTCCTGGTTCCCAAAGAGCCCAGACTCCAGGAGTGACCCCCATGGTCCAGCTCCTCTCCTGATTGAGAGCACCCACATACTCAGAGAACATGCCCTGTGGCTACCTGTTTTCCAGTCCCCTCCCACTAGATAAAGGCTAGCAGGCCCCTTACCTGGCTCCAAAGCAACCATAGTAGGATGCAGGTCTCTGTCTCCACTCTGTACAGCTCAACAGCTTCAGTCTGCAGCAATGTCCCAGAGGCACTGACTATCAGTGGTCTCTTTCAACAAGTGCCTGTCTGGCACAGTTTCACAACTTTCACTAAACAGGTGCCTTTCTCCGGCACAGTATCCAAACAGTGTAAAGTGCAGGATAAGGTTGACAATGATTTTGCAGGATGAATCCTGGTGAGGGCTTGCAGGAGTTTTGGCTTGGCTAGGCCTCTTGCTTGGTCTCACCAGCAGCAGGTCTGAACACCTCAGAGCCTCTCAGACTGCCACTAGCTCCTCAAGATCCCAGAAACTTCTTTCCCCATTTCAGTGTCCCACTGGACAGGCAGGGCTGTCCATCAGTCCATTTTCACTGTCCTGCCCTCTGATTGGCCCTCATAGCCCTCCAGTCCATTTGAGTGGGCTCAATCACATCATTCTCCCACAGTTCCTCTTGCTGCTTGCTAGGCATCCCAGAACTCTGATTGTTTGGCTGCCAGGGTCAGGGGTCACAGAAATGGCTTTCTCCCCATGCTCTGGTGGAGCCTTGTGCTCCAAAGTATTTAGTTTTATTATTTAGTTACCCCCCAACAGTTTGCTGGCCCCTTGATGTGTTAGCAGCCCTTCTGAGCTATTGCCAGTCAGTTCATGGAGTTGTGGTGCAGTAGAGGAGCTCATCACTGCTGGCAAAGTAAGAAGAGCAGGAGCACTGGGGAGGAGCTCAATATGGTGATTGGGTTTTCCTTGGGGTGCCAAGGTGTAGAAGATGTGGTGTTCTTGCAATTCCTAGTCCCCTCTTGCAGGATTGGGGGAATGGGGACAGAAGAGCATGGCCACAGCTACTGAAACAATGGGTGCTGGAGGTGCCAAGGTGGTCCTTACAGCACAGTTTCCTCACTGCACCACACATGCAGTCGAGCAAGAGCTGTACTGCTACAGTGGGGCAGCAGCAGGGACCTCGAGAAGGCAGCAGTAGCAGTGCAGGTGAGCCCCCTCCCGAGGAGAGGTTACATATGCAGGACCTTTGGGGAGCCCCATGTTCAACCAGTGGCAGCAAGAGAGGATGTAACTCAGCTGAAACACCAACTGAGCTGGTGTCCCAACCACACACTCCAACTCACTCAAAGGCCCACAGGCCCAGGAGGCTTGAGGGTGGTGGGGAGGGGGTGGGGAAAGAGAGGCAGAGGCAGTCACATGGTTTTCCACCAAACTCATAAAGTCCTGACAGCAAATCGTTTTGTGCCCCTGAATGAGGAACAGGTACCTAACTCTGTCATACTCTTAAGTCAATCAGGAACAAAAGGCAGGGCAAGTTGGTGGCACCCGGGTGTGAAGACAGGAGGAGCTTAGTAAGGAGTATTTTAGTAGTAGGGGACTCAATGATTACAGGACTTAATTCTTGTTATGAAGAAGATGGTGGGGGGAAGGGAGGTGGTCAGAGGCCTTCCTGGAGCATTGGCCATCCAGGATATGGATAGAATAGGGAGGATAGTAGAGGAGGGTGCGGGGGAGCTGAGGATGCTGGTACACGTGGGTACCTGGTGAACCAGCCTGTGGAGACAGTGAAACAGAAATTTCAAAGGCTGGGGGACTGAAGGCACACTTACTTGGCTTCTCTGGCTTTTTCTGAGGTCCTCCTTGTGTAGGGTAGAGTGACTAGGAAGCATAGAGTGAGGAAGGAGGAGGTGGAGGAGTTTAATGGATGATTGAAAGCTTGTTGTTAGGAGGAGGGGTACTACTTTGTGGGAGACTGGGGGGGGCTTCTAGGACAGGAGGCTCTTCAAGGGTGACGGCCACCACCAACCAAGAGAGGGGACCAGTGCATTGTGGCAGAAGTTTGATGTTGACATTGGTGGACAGTTAAAATGATTGTGGAGGAGGCTGAGGCTAGGGATACCAATGAGAAGGGTTGGGAAGTTGGGAATGTAGCAAAGTCTCCCACTGAACTGGGGACTGGAAGTACTGGGGGGGGACCAAGGCATGAGTTTATAAAAGGGTAGAGAATAATGCCAAGGGGGGAGGCTCTCTAAGCCTGCAAAAAATTGGAAACATTTGGGCACAAGATGGAAGGTGGTCTGCCTTAATGTCAGGAGCCTGGGAAACAAAATCAGTGAGCTCCAGGTGATGGTAACTGATAATGAGCTTGAACTTGTAGCCTTTATGGAAACTTGGGCCACATAGAACAATGACTGGAACCTGACAGCCCTAGGCTACATGATGTATAGGCCTGATAAGGGAAAAGGTAAAGGTAGGGGGGCAGCCCTCTATGTCAGGGAAGGAATCAAGGCAGTGGAGGATGGATCTATCAGGGGAGTAATTGGGGTAATAGAATCCCTGTAGATTTAGCTCACAGCGGCATCAGATAAGAAACTGCACATGGGGCCAGTCTACAGACCATTAGAGCAAGGGGATGAGAATGTTAGGGAACAAGGGGTAGAAGTACAGAAAGGAACAACAAGAGGAGAGGTGGGAGCAGTGGGTGATCTCAATTGGCCAGACATTGACTGTGACAGTTCAGCAGATATGAGTGCCAGAAGCCAGGCCCTGATAGATACATTGCAGAATTGTATGCTGGTGCAACTGGTTAAGGAACTCACAAGACAGGCTGCCATTTTCGATATGACACTCACCATCCTCGGAAAGGGTAGGTGGAGTGTGGGTTGGGGAACCACTGGGGTCCAGCGACCATAACACCACATGGTTCAAGCTGGCATTTGGTACCAGTGAGCCTTGTCAAAGGCTGAAGTTCTGGATTTCAGAAGGGCAGACTTCTTCCAGATGGGGAGTGGAGGAAAGATAGGAAAGATTAAAAGGTGCCATTCTTGAGGTGACAAAGACATGCATGAGAATGCTTACCAAGAGAAACATGTACAAGAGACCAATATAGTTCTCTGAAAAGGTCAGGGAACAAGTGAGAACTAAAATGAAGGCCTTCATCAGGTATAAGGAGAAGCATCGGGATGAAGAATGAGGGGGAGTACAAAGTAAGAACTATGGAGGCCAAGAGAGCAGTCAGAGATGCAAAAGCAGACACAGAACTTCATATTGTGAAGGGAGGGTCAAGGCTGGGGGAAAGTTTGTTAGGTGTATAAAGGAAAAAAGAAAGTGGGGAACTGTTAGGCTAACAGAAGGTGGCAAGGTAAGAGAGAAGGACGAGCAGAAAACAGCTGTTCTGAGTGACTACTTCTGCTCTGTGTTCACTAGGGAGGACAGTGGGCCTTTGTCAGAGAGCAGCATAAGGGGTGCTGAAAGGGGGTCCCGGCAATGAAACAGCAGGTATTTATTACTGAAAAGGTCAGAAAAGGGCTAGCAGCCCTGAAGATAGATAATGCCCCAGGGCTGGTTGGGATGCACCCAAGGGTTCTCATTGAGCTGGCACTGGAACTAGACAAACCCCTGGTAGGGCTATTTAGTAGCTGGGTCTATGCATGAAAAAGGGCTACCAAAGTGTGACATTAGTGTCAGTTTTTAAGCTCTGTAATATAGCAATTATTATAAGCATTTTTCAATGCTGTGACTCACCTTATAAAAATGTAGTATGGTGTAGGATAACTCCAATTTCTGGGCCCGAGAAGAAGCCTCCACCAAGTTGTATGTGTAACAGGGGACATAAAGACAGGGCTGCACGTGTAACAAGGGACATGAAAGCAGGGCTGCATGTGTAACAGAGGACATAAAAGCAGGACTACACATGTAACTGGGGACATAAAAGCAGGGCTGAACATGTAACAGGGACATTAAAGTACCACAGGCACACCACTACCTGTTTACATGCAACATGGAGGCACACCACCACCCATCTGTAGACAGTATTGAGGCATGCAGCTAAATACCTGATAGAATCTTTCAAAGAAGTTTATCATTAAAGTATGCATTCTAATCAGGGCATCATCAGTCCATATCACCTGAATAATGGACTGTCCATGTAAACTGAACAAAGACAACACCTGCAGAAAACAGTATAGTTAGTTTCCACAGTAAGTTTTATTTTTTGCTAGGCAAAGTTGTGTAAACCCACCACACACATGTATGATATGGTTGACCAATATGGCCCAGAGAATAATGTATCCTAATTAGGGCACCACAACAAGCAGCATGGGGAGAGTGCTTTTTAAAATTAAGCTCCACCCCTCCAAAAACAGTGACCCCATGGTTTTGTGCTATGATTAACAATATGCTGTGGTTGCTCTACGATGCAACCAGAAAATCCACAAAGGCACAATAATAAACACTTTAAATGTGCAAAGAATAGAATACTACAGGCAGTGCCAGACAAGTTAGCTAATGCAGCAGCATCACACAAACACCATCTGAATCACAGCACACAGACCAGCCACCCCACCAACATTAGTTGTTGCCTACTTAGGCGTACAACTCAGTTATGCATGAACAGGTAATTGGTGTAATGGTGTAGCAAATGCATGTGCAATATGCATAACTTATTTTTTGGGGGGAGGGGGTTGAGGGCACAGTCACACACAAAATGGGTTTTGCCAAGATCACCAGCCCAGTACAAGCTATCTGTTTGAATACAATAAGCACACATTTGGGGTTGTTTGGTGATTTTTAAATTTAAACCGAAATAGCAGGAAGGGTTACCAAGGTAAAAAAACTAAATAAATAAATTCATTTTGTTCTTGTTTTTGTTTTCAAGTACTAAAATCCCAACCCAATGTCAAAACAATCACGAACCAACAACAAAGCTGTACAAATTATTAAATCACTTCTCAAGTGAAGACAAAAAAAGGAGAAAAATGTAATAAGCACAGTATGAGCCATGAATCATCCCATGTGCCAGAAAAAAAAAAGTAAAATACTGAACCCAGGCATCAACAGGTCTGCCGACAAAATCTGGTAACAAAAGGAAGCCATGCATGCACACAGCTGCAGGAAAAATGAAGGGATATATCTATCTGTCTACAAACAAAATGGAGGCATGCATCCACCCCTCTGCAAATCAAAATGGTGGCAATCATACACAAATCTGGAAATAAAATGGAGGCATGCATCCACCTATTTGAAAATCAAAATGGAGGCAATCATACACTCATAAGCAAACAAAATGGGGGCATGCATCCACCCATCTACAAATCAAAATGGAGGCAATCATACACAAATCTGCAAACAAAATGAAGGCACACATCCACCCATCTACAAACAAAATGGAGGGATGCATACACCCACCTGCAAGCAAAATGGAGGCAGTGGCACACATCTAGCCATCTGCAAACAAAATGTAGGCACTCTTCCAGCCATCTGCCAACCAAAAAATGGAGGCACACCACAAAACATACCACAGGAACTCAGTCAAAAACTGTCACCAGACCTGATATACATAGACCAAATAGCACAGCAACCCCCCCCCGCAAAAAAAATAATCAGTGACCACATGATTTGGTACCCAGATTAACAACAAATCCTATGGGTGCCCTGTGATGCACCAAGACAAAACAGAAGTGGTGCACCCTACTAATAAAGAAGCCAGTAACAAATACATTACAAAATGCAATAGCCCATCACAACTAATGTCAAGATCGTGCCAGGCAAACCTACCACTCCACCTACATTTGTGGTTGCCACTGGCCCAGTGGTGGGGAGGGCTGAGGCATCCTTGCATTGCCTCCTGTCATGCCAGTGACTGGACAGAAGTGCACACTGCATGGCCAGTGCCAACATTGCATGATCTATCCAGGGGAAACACAGAACAAGGAAAAATGAGGTCCCAGATCAAGCAGGATGATGGCAGCCACTCGCCGCAGGCCCTAACTCTGAATGGCACTTCCCAGAATCCACATCCTAGTCGAGGTGAGTTTGAGCAAGGGAGGGCTCCTCACTGCCCTGCCACGGAGGGTAAACTATGGCGGAAGAAAGGGTTAACTGCCTGATGTCAGGGCGCGAGGCTGGGTGGGTGGCTGAAAGATAGATGCCAATTGGTGGGGACCCAAAGGAGAATCAAATAAAATAAAAAAATAAAAAATTGTGGTTGCCTAATTTGGGCGCACTACACTAACATGCACATCTGATCATGCCATACCTCTCAATTGTACCGCCTCATGAGGAACAGTTCCTCATTTTATTCACAAAAGCCCCTTGCTACACATTGAGAAGGTTTGTGCCACATTCAGCAACAACATTATAAAGCAAAAATGCATAGCAGTTCATATGAAAAATGTATTAATTATTTAATGGCAAACTTTGTGAACACAAAGGCACACATTTTAACAGTGGTCTGAGCTTCTGAGTATAGATTTGATGAAGTGTTCCACCTTCTGAAGGGCAGTGCTTCACATTTGTGGGATGTACTGAGGTACAGTACTCATGCAACTCTTTGGTAAGGAGAAGCACACATTCAGGAGTGTTGGTGGATTGTTCTGGCAGTGCCCAGGAAAATACAGGAAATTATGTTTTTTTTTTAAATACCAAAAACTGCAATAAATATCAGATACTGCACTCAATCTTTTTAATAACCCCCAAGAAAAACAATCATTGTAACAGCAGTATGTAAAATACCATCCCAACATATGAAAAGCAGATTTAAAATAAAGCATTGGAACCAAAAACCAAAATAAATATCAGTATCTCAAAAATAAAGAGACCAAGGATTAAATACAGGTACCAAACCCTCCACAATAACCAAATAATGCAGTGTGCTAATCACAGACACTCCACTCAATCTCGACCCCTTCCCAAAATTGAAACAGCAGCATGTAAAATACAGTCCCAACATAAAAAGAACATTTAAAATAAAGCATAGTAGTCTGGAAAGTTGATCTGTGCAACCTCCTTATCAGCTCCTTCAAGAAGACTTCATGATGAACTGGGACATAAAGATGTTTAAGGTCCCAAATTCACATTTTTATTCAAATGGCACCCCCTACATCAAATCCAGAAGGCAAAAAGGGAAATCCAGGGTGTGGGTCCATCTGCACAATTAATAACACCCCCCCCAAAGGCTCGCTTACATTACCAAAACTAGTAAACCCCCCCCCCAAAAAAACAGTATTTTTGGTGGCAGGCATGATCAGTATTTACCTGATGCAGTGAGGATAGTGATGTAACGAGGGTCACACAGGAGGACAAGAGCTCTTCAGGACAAGATCATTGATCACAGGAAAGGGCTAGAAATAGCAGGGAATCATCTTTTAAATCCCCCCATGGCCTGCCCCAATCTCATGCTGATGTAAGCACCTAAATGGTTTCACAAGTGGCTCACCTGGACCCCTGCCGACACGTGAGAACGTCCAGTGGTGTGGGGCATAAAAGGATCAGGTTAGCAAAGGGGACAGCTTGTGATCATGCTGTGTACTTAAAGAAACAGGGCAATGTACTGTAGTACCCTAAACAAATACAGCAAGTAACCTGGAGACAAGAATACAACACAAATAGCATCAAAGTGCAGATTATTACAAAAGTTCAGAGGTAACACAAGAGGACATTAATGGTTACACGTGAGACCACATGTTTGGGGCCCCCCTGCAGGTGGGTGGGAATCAAGGTAGCACAATAAAGAAGTGTGATAAATGAGAGCAGGACACATAATTAGTTACAAAAATATTTTTATTGGCAGAAAAGTCCTAGTTAAATGCCACTGCGAGACTATTTCAAACACATGGGTAGTCATGTCACAAATTAGTACACAAAGTTTCATGCATTTTGACTAATGAAAGTGCATTTTTTTAATATGGAATCATCTGATTCCATTAATGTTATCTTATGTATCTCCCCACATAGGCTACTTAAAAAGCCCATATCAGTGATTGTATTATGCTCAAAATCCTGCATATGTACTGCATTACAAACTTTAGGATCCATTGGTAACCTCTTTTCATGCATGGAGCCAGCTCTATTAAGACAGGGCTGGTTCAAACAAACTGGAAGACAGTGGACATAGTTATGTTACACAGGGTGATGACAAAGAGATGCCAGGTAGCTACAGACCTGTCAGTTTTACATCTGTGATGAGTAAATTGATGGAGACACTAGTCAGAGAGGACCTAGAGGACTGCCTGGAGAAAAACAAGCTCCAGGATAGTAAATAGCAGGTTCCTAGAAGGGGGATCATGTCAGACCAACCTGCTAGTATTATTTGACTGGGTAACTAGGACAGTAGGTAAGGGTCATACAGTAGATTTACTCTACCTTGACGTCAGCAAGGCATTTGACTCAGTGCCACACAGAGGGTTGCTGAAGAAGCTAGGAGGTCTGGGTGCAGCAAATGACACAGTTAGATAGGTGGGAAGTTGGTTGGAAGGGAGGCAGCAGAGGGTAGTGGTAAACAGAGTCAGGTCCAAGGAGAGGGAGGTCACCAGTGGAGTGCCACAGGGTTTAGTCCTGGGTCCTGTCCTTTTCGATATGTTCATCAGTGACATTGGAGAAGGAATACAGGGCAAGATTTGTCTCTTCATGGATGACACTAAGCTGTGTGGTAGGGTAGACAGTGAGAGGGGGGTAAGGGACCTGCAGAGGCTGGAGAGGTGGTCCAGGGTTTGGCAGCTGAAATTCAAAGCCAAAAGTGTGCAAAGTGATGTCAGTAGGGTGCAAAAAAAAAAAAAATTGAGTGTTGGATGGGAGGGATTAAGCTGGACACCACTTCTGAGGAAAGGGACATAGAAGTCATCATAAATAACTCCCTTGAACAATCTAGCCAGTGTAACAAGGCCTACAGTAAGGCATGCAGGATGCTGGGGTGTATTCGGAGGGGCTTTGATAGCAGGAGGAAAGAGGTATTAACACCTCTCTATAGATCACTGGTGAGACCACACCTAAAGTCCTGTGCCAAGTTCTGTAGTCCTTATCTAAGGAAAGACAGAGACAGGCCAGAGATGCTGCAGCACTGGGTAACCAAAATGATTCCGGGCCAGCAGGGCAGATCCTATGAGGATCAGCTTAGGGCACTGAACATGCACTTGCACAAGTTCAGACGAGAGAGGGATGATATGATAGAGACATTCAAGTTCCTGAAAGGACTGGCAGCTCTAAAGATTGATAAGGCCTCATGACTAGATTGGTTACAGCCAAGGATACTCAGGGAACTGGCAGTGAAACTGGCTAATCCCCTGGTTGGTGTATTCATCAGCTGACTAAGGATGGGTGGTTCCAAAGGACTGGGTGGTGGTGGATGTAGTTCTATTCCATGGGGGGGGGGTGAGGAACAAGCAAGGAACTGCAGACCTGTCAGTCTTACCTCTATTGTAGAAAAACCGATGGAGTCACTGGTCAAAGACAATCTTGTGGACTACTTAGACAGCAACAGACTCCAGGATAGTAAGCATCACAGATTTGTGGAAGGGAGATCTTGTCAGAAAAACATGATAGTTTTCTTTGACCGGGTGATGAGGGAATTGGATAGGGGCCATGCTGTGGATTTGCTCTACTTTGACTTCAACAAGGCTTTTATCTCGTTACCCCACAGACACTTGCTGAAGAAGATGGAGGATCTGGGTGTGGCTAAGGCCACAGTAAACTGGGTAGGTAACTGACTAAAGAGGAGGCAGCAGAGGGTAGTGGTCACTGCGGTTAAATTAGAAATGAGCGACCATGAGCGGGATTCCACAGGATCTGTCCTGGGTCTGATCCTCTTCAACATGTTCCTCAGTGACATTGGTGAGGGGATCTAGGGCAGGCTGTGTCTCTTCACAGATGACACTAAGCTCTGTGAGAGGGTGGACAGTGATGAGGGAATAAAGGAAATGCAGAGAGATTTGCAAAAGCTGGAGGGGTGGCCAAGGGTTTGGCAGTGAAATTCAATGCCAAAAAGTGCAAGTTGTTACATCTAGGGAACGGGCCAAAAGAGCATACTGCACATGTGAGCATGCACATCAATATGCTAGGCAGAACAGGCTGACTGTCCGTGGGGATGAACGCAGTCCTCTCACTCCCCATAAATGACCACAGTGCTGAATTTTATTATGCCTCTGTAGTTCTGAGCCCTGTAAATTTTTTTCACTTCCTTCGCTTCCAGTGTTGACTATGGACTCACCTCAATTTTCCACTCCTCGCTACTATAGGCCTTGTTTTCTTATTTAGGCACCGGGTGAACTGGGATGGCGTGATACTAACAGACGAAAAGGAAAAAGAAATTAAACAGCTTCGATTTCATCTCCCAGCTGTGCATTAGCAATACGCTCTTTTCCTCGTTCTATGCAATGGGGTATGTCGCTCTTGTACCAGTGAGTACACGAGTTTGCATGGTCCTGTGTAACGCCACAGGCGCCACTTGGCCCTGCTGAACCAAAATCCTCTGTGATAGCGCCGGACAGCGTGGCAACCGTGGATGATCAGGACCAACTACTGGACTCAGCAGGCCTGCTACCCAACATATCTTGTCATCTCATTGAAAGTACAGATGAATCAACATCGCAACCAGGAGTTTCAACTGCAGAAGTGGCCTCAGGTAACCCTTTCACTTGGAGACGCCAAGTGGAAGGGTTTTTTGATTTTGGAGCTAACAATAATAGTAAGCAGATTTTACTAGAAAACTCCAGCCCAGCACAATTAATAACCCCCAATTTCTCATCTGGTTCTGCCATTTCTCTTAATAAATTAGCTACTGCTAACAGTAAACAGAAATCCTTCAGCTCTCCCCCTGAACACTAAAAAAAAATGAATACACCACCTACAGGGGTCAAAACCAATAGTGAGAAAGGAGAAGGGAAAAGAAATAACAGAAGCTTTGTCTGTGAGGAAGATAAGGAGACTAGACCCCCTGTTATTCTCAACTCCCCTGTTTGTTTATATGACTTACTCTCTAAAAAAATCAAAGGCCAGGGAAAATTATGTGGAAAACATAGCCTCCACATCAAAGAGCAAAGGTAGCAAACACTTGGAAAAAGACAAGATGGGGGGCAGATAAGGTAATAGAAAAGGATAAAGAACCGAAGAAGAACTGGGACATGGATAGTGAGGACAAGCTTTCAGAAAAAACAGAGGATAATCTAAGGGAGTCACATAAAGCCATGTTAAGGGAGATGAGGCAGGGCTTTGAAAGCTTGAATATGGCCGAAACCTCCTTGACACAGAAGTTCACAGAAGTGGCAGAAAAATTTGAATCTCTCTCTCTCTCTCTCTCTCTGTCTCAGGACCACAGAATTTGAGTCATGAATTAGTGTAATTGAAGATACCTTACCAAAATTATCTAATACTCTGGAAAGAAGCAATAAGGAACTGGAGTCTCTAAAGTTAAAAATTGATGACCTGGAGTCTGGATCAAGGAGAACAAACTTAAAAATAGGTAGTTTGTCAGAAGATCTAGAGGGAAGAGACCCACTAAGATATTGTGAATAACTGCTCTCAATAGCAATGGGTCTACCCTTTCCTGAGCAGAAAATTGAGTTGGATAGAGCTCATTGAGCCTTTGTCTCCATGGACAAATTTAGCAGACCACGATTTATGTATGTGAAGCAGGTAAGATATCAAGACAAAGAAATAATTTTGTCAAAAGCAAGAGCAGAGAAAGGCCTGCATTACAACGGTGTGTCCTTACAAGTCTACCCTGATATCCCCCAAAATATTTTGGCAAAAAGAAAAAGCTTTGATGCAGTCAGAGACAAACTGAGGAAGGAAGGTATCTCTTTTTCTCTTCTTTACCCAGCAAAGCTGAGGATAAAACTGGATGAGAAGAACTTGTTTTTTCATTCTCCCTTCGAGGTAGAAGAATTATTAAGAAAAACATCAAGGGCAGGATTCACAACCCATTCTGGGACTAAGTCCCACATCGCAACCCCTGTGGCGGTCTGAAATCCCCGCAGCTGCAAAGCATCCGAATTACAGCCGCAGCAGTTGCGGAGGGTGTTACGGTTGGTCCCACTGGCCATAGCATCTTCCCGCAGCTGCGGTGCTATCCCTGGCAACAACACCCAAATGCTGCCATAATCCCTGAAGCCGGTCATAATCCGGCTCCACCTTTGTGGATACCCATCGCTGCGGGTAGCCTGTGGATCCACAAGTGGCAACCCACTTGCGTCGAGGTTTACCCGCAGCTGCGGGACTTTCATGAGTTTTGTGAATCCTGCCCCAGGTCACTTTCCTGAAAATCCTAACCCGGGGACATTGAAAATAACAGGATGGCAGGCGTGATATATAAGGCAAATTGCTTAAACAGTGGTTGATGAAAGAGGGGATGGGGATGGAAAGAGCATGTTTATAAATGAAACAATCATTAAGGGGCACTCAGGGCACTTTTTGTTTCACTCTTTCTTCCCTTTTGTTCTTCTTTTTTGATTTTGCAGGTTTTGGGGGTTCTAAGTTAAGATGAGAGGTGTTGAGTGTGTTATTGGGTCGTTAGGTAGTAGGGAGGTCTAGCGGTATTTTTCCCCCACTCTACCACGTCTTTACGTACAGTAAAGGTTCAGCATCTTCAATGGGGGGAGAGGGAAAGGGGCCCTTTTGACAGTGGGGTTCCTGGGCTATACTATTTTCTGTTGTTTTCAATATAACCCATATGTTATATACCTCAAGTTAATCTTTCTAGGCGAGTGGGTTGGGCTTTTAGAAAAGGGAGGGGAAGGATGGAGGGATAAACCTCTCAAGACCCACTACTGGAAAGATTATATTAGATACAGCATCCCTTTCTATCTTTACTTATTGGCAAGAGGGGTTCTTGCTTACTTATATGAGGGTTTGGATATAGGAGGGAGGCTATGGGTAGCAAGCAGAAAAATAAATATATATAAAAAAATAACTTGTGATTAGCTCATTTGGTAAAAACAAAGAAACGTGTGGGTACAGAGTGTTGTCATTGGACAACATTGATGTGAAAGCTGAAAATCTCACTATAATCTTAACTATGGTTACTAAATCTGTTAGACTTGACTGGTGGTGGAGAGTCCCCCCTTCATTTTGGTAACAAGGGAGACATCTGTTGCGAACCGGATCAGGGCGTCATTAGGCTGATACCCATTCGCTTCAAATGGAGTCATTAAAAATCATGTCTTGGAATCTCAATGGGTGCAAAGAAAGGACTAAAATCAGAAAAAATAGTTCATCTAGCAAAACGGAGGAATATAGATTGCATTTTATTACAAGAAACACTTCGATAAAAGGGATGCTTCTTACTTTGCTAACCTACTTAGGGCAGTTAGATACTTTACTGACTTTTCTGATAAGACAAGAGGCACGGCTATTTTTATTAGAAAACAAATAGGTCATCACTTAGTAAAATGTGTAATAGATCAACTGGGCCATTTTGTAATTATAGGAATCAAGATTCATGGTAAACTCCTTATGCTTGCATCTTTATATGGGCTGAATCAAGGAGATCCAGCTTTCTTCACAGATTTCTTCCTGGAACTGTCCCAATTTGACCCTGACATTATAGTAGGAGGGGACTGTAATTCATCATGTGGGTTGATTGATAGAGAACCCCCCATGAGGGAGAGAAAGAAGAGGGCTGTCCATGTGTTAAAACAATCAATGCAAGATTTAAGCCTACATGATCCATTTAGACATCTTTTTCCCACTTTAAAAAACATTTCCTATTACTCTAAGATGCATAAAACATTCTCAAGGATTGACTACTTTTTAATCTCCCTAGAATTGTGTAAATTGCCATACCAGGTCTCGTATGAATCAATAAGAATCTCAGATCATGCTCTGATAATTCTGGAGCTTGATCTTATAGACTTCACGGGTGATACCATAACTTGAAAACTTGGAAATTTGATAACTCACTTTGGTCTTTAAAGGGTTTCAAGGATAGACTCCAAGAGGAAACTGTGGCCTTCATGAGACATAATATGCACCAGGGTACAAACATCCAGATAGTCTGGGAAGCCATGAAAGCCTACTTAAGGGGATGGACAGCATCAGAAATTGGTATTAGAAGGAGGAAGTTTAATTTAATATAATTTAAGTTAATTTAATTTAATCTAACTTAACCTGAATGGAATATAGCTGGAAATGAAGTGAGATGGTTGATTATTATAATTTATGACATTGTTAGTAGATTGAATACGTTGTATACTTGTTTGTCTGTTGAAATTTCTGAAAGGCAAATAAAAATATTGTACAAAAAAAAAGAAGGAGGAAATTTGACCACGATGTATCTGTATTATTTATTTATTTATTTATTTATTTAGTTAAACATCAGTTTAGAAACCTTTGAGCCAGAGGCTCATTTACAAAGGTACCTCGTCACGAAGAGGACATCAGAACAGTAGTACAAGGGACACAGTACTTACAAACAAAAAAGTTACAGTTCAATTACAATTTTGTTACAATAGAATACAATCTCCAATGAAGCAAAAGATAACAAAAGGTGCAAAACTTATGGTCGGGGAGAGCTGGTGGGGTAGAAGGAGGAGATAGGGAGGAGGAATTAGTAGGGAAAGGAAGGGGGTACGCTCAGTGAGCATTGTCAAACAGAGTATATATATATATATATATATATTTTTTTTACACTAGGCTATTAGAAAATGAACTGGCCTTTGCTGAAGCAGAACATATAGGTGCAGGGTTCAACCAAACAGAAATAAACTTAATGCCAGCAAGGAACAGGTTGGAAAAGTTGCTTCGTGATAAAACTGAAAAAGAAATGTACAAAGTGAGAGCAAAATATTATTTTTATTGAGATATTCCAGGCAAATTGCTTGCATATCAACTTAGAATAAAATATAAATAGGATCAATAATATCAGAAGAGAAGATGGCTACTTAGTGTCATCAGAAGAGGAGATAAATTCAGCTTTCTACTCATTCTATAGTAATCTATATACTCCGGAAACTTAGATAGACAGGACTAAGACCAGGGAATATATTACTAATGTTAACCTACCTAAGATCTCAGAGCAGAAATTGAGCGATCTGAATGCAGAAATCACCACAGATGAGGTCTTATCAGTTATTAAAATTCTACCTAATGGTAAACCCCCTGGACCAGATGGCCTCTTCTTTTGAAATTTATAAAAATCTTGCCGATACTTTAGCTCCCTGACTTGTTAAACTTTTTAAATCCTTTTTGGAGGAGAGTAAGCTGCCACAATCTCTTAATGAAGCAGAGATTGTTCTACCATTCGAGAGGGATAAACCCCCGGAAAACTATAGTTCTTATAGACCTAGATCCCTCTTGAACGGTGATTATAAAATTTCACTAAAATTCTGGCTGGGAGACTAGCCAAATATGCCCCAGGTCTGATACATCAAGACCAAGTTGGTTTTATTGAGGGGAGAAGACTACAACACAACACCAGAAAGGCCTTTAATATCATACAGGTATACTGTACTCTTTATTTTATTTATTTTATTTATTTATTGAGGAATCAGAAATACCTTTGAGTCAAAGTCTCATTTACAAAGGTTCCACATCACAAAAATTAGGTAACATAACAGTCTTTACATAACAATACAATGAGTACACAATCAGCAATGAATACAAGGAGAGAGTGAAGGCTAACAATCAGAGACTAGGGTGAACTAGTACAGTCAGAGAATAAATGGTAATGCCCAGAGAAAGTCTTGGTTCTTTGAGGCCTAGTAAGAGAGGCCAGCGGGAAAGATCAGTGGGGGAAGGGAGAGGGTAGGGGTTAGGTAACAGTCACAGGTATTAGAGGTCTGGAGGTGGTGCCTAAGATGTGTTTTGAAAGGGCCATCTCTAATTTAATTTACAAGCCAGGTTGGGAGGCTGTTCATGACAGAGGGGACTCTAAAGCTGAAAGACCTTTGGAACTGTGAGGTTTGGCAGAAAGGAACCGCAAGGAGTGGCTTGGCAGAGCTTTGAGTACGCTTAAGCTTTAGAACCGGGTGAACTAGAGAGGTGAGACGGGGGGGCGAGGCCGAAGGTGTTTTTTTTAGCCATGAGGCAGGTGTGGAACTTGATCCTATTGTCGAGGTTGAGCCAGTTGGTGGTGGTATAGATGGAGCAAGTATGGGTGAGATGATCACATTCCAATATGAGGCAACATGCTTTGTTTAGTGTGAAACAAAGTCTGTGGAGGGCTGTGGAGCTAGTGGCACTGTAAATGAGTATATCATAGTCGAGCAGTGAGAGGATGGAGGAGGAGACGGCGAACCTAAGGGCCTCAGTGGTAAGGTAGTGCTTGGTGTTTGAAGCGGTACTGAAGTCCCAGCCTAGCATTAAGAGCATTAGACAGGAGATGGATATGTTGGTGGAAGTTGAGCGCGGGGTCTAGTGTGATGCCAAGGTACTTGAAAGAGTCCACTAGCTCTAAGTGGGTCCGGTTGGTGGTGAGAACTCGGGGGCAATGCACCTTCCGGGTGCTGAGAGAGTGAGAAAAGAGCATAATTTTTGTCTCATGTCACAAGTCTCTTGTCCTTAGACGCTGAAAAAGCCTTTGATAGGGTGCAGTGGCCGTTCCTGTTAGAAGCCTTAAAAAGTTACGGCATTAAAGGCAATTTTCTAGAATGGATACAAATAATTTATACCAGCCCCCTAGCTCATGTTAGAACTAACTTAAGACTATCCCTGTAGTTCTAGCTTCTGATAGGGACAAGACAGGGTTGTCCCCGTCTCCTTTAATCTTTGCTCTTTTCCTGGAACCACTTGCTACTAAAATTAGATCAAAAGCTCAACAACTGGGCCTTACTCTGGGGTCTGGTAACACTATCATCTTGCTATACACAGATAATATATTGATCTCTTTGAATAACCCTAATTACTCTGACCCCATTCTCAACAATATTTTAGAGGAGTTTAGTGCCCTCTCGGGATATAAAATGAATTGGGATAAGAGTGAGATGTTATACTAAGGTGATCCTATAAATGTAATAGATATGGCACTTTCAACTGTAAATAGGGATAAAATCAAGTACCTAGGGGTTATCCTAGCCCAAGACACCAACAGGGTAATACAACTTAATTATGACCCTCTGCTGTCCAGGATAAAAGCCGACTTGACAAAATGGCAACACCTCCCACTGGTCTTATTGGGTAGAATTCTATACTAAAAATGAATATCCTACTCAGACTCCTTTTCTTATTTGAATCCATTCCTCTCATCTTAAAAACACATTTTTATATGGATCTGGATAAGATATTACGAAAATTCCTGTGGCAGGGAGGCCACCCTCGGGTTGTCCTACGTAAACTTTATTACAGTAAGGAAAAAGGAGGACTAGGGTGCCCAAACATTTGGGCATACTATCTGGCAGCATAACTGGAAATTGTATATCAGTAGTTCCACAACCCAGAGAATAAAACACTGGCTGGCAAGGGAATAGAGGAAGAATCACTTAATAGCCTTAGGTTAACCAACTCCCTGACATTATCCACCATCAGACTTACCAACGCGACCTCAGGCACTTTGTATACTACTAACACAACTGCTTATGCCTGGGCTGATGCCATAAAAATATTTAAAGTCTCGGAGCAATTATCTGCATGGACTCCAATATATAATGATAAGTATTCCCCACCCTCTATGGGAGGAAAAACTTTGAAAGAATGGTATTTTCATAAACAAATTCAAACAATTGATGACTTTTATGAAGGTTCCTCTTTTATGTCTTTTGAACAATTTCAGAAAAAATATGATGTCCCATCTATTCATAGATGGCAATATATACAGGTCAAGAACTTTGTTTATAAGAAGAACCATAAGTCACTCTGCCTCTCGACCTCCGCACTGGAAGACCTTTTTATAAATTTGGAGACCAGTAGTCATCTGATCTCCAGATTATATAAGATCTTGTTGGAATATCTATTACATGTGTCCGAGATAACTAAGACAGGCTGGGAAAGGGAATTAAATACTCAAATTTCAGAGGAGACCTGGTCCCATATTTTTAATCTTGGAAACACTATGATTAAAAATAATCGTTTGTTGCAGATCTACTTTAATTTATTACATCGATCCTATCTCACTCCTGCTGAACTTCATAGATTCGATGCCCTAATTCCTGAACTCTGCCACAGATGTAGGAGAGGAAGGGGTACTCTCTACCACATGCTAATAAGTTGCCCTCAGATCGAGGGATACTGGACATCCACCTGGGCCACATTAACTATGGTATTGTGATACGACTTTCCCTTTGATCCTGGGATTGCTATTTTTGTGTTCCCAGTAGAACCTCAGGACAAACAGAAATATCAGAAAATCTTGTGGAATACCGGCGTTCTAGTTGCCATTAACATAATCCTACAACAGTTGAAAAACACTGTTTTCCCAACCTATAATGAATGGGTCCAGAGGATGCTTGATCAGGGCAACGTTGAGAAGTCCATTTCTTTGTTAGAAAATGACTCTAATAAATTTGTATTAATTTGGCAACCGTTTTTGGCTATTTTGGATAATTTGATTCAAGATGACTTAGCAATGATGGAGTTAACAAAGTCTTCATGAGGCAACATGATGCTTGAAGCACTCACGCTCTGAGCTATCTCATCAATTAAGAAAAAAAAAAAGATACATCAAGGGAACAAGAACCCCAGGGCAGAGTACTGGATGAAAAGCGTGAGACTCAGTACCGTGGGTGAGAAATGAGACCTTGGAGTTATTATCAGCAGCTCCCTTAAGCAATCGAGTCAGTGCAACAAGGCTTATAGTAAGGCAAATAAGATGCTTGGATGTGTCAGGAGAGATATGATGAGGAGAGAGATGGCCACCAGGCTGGCGAGCTGTGAGCTATTTGCTCTACAATTGTGCATTTTTTTAATTTATATTTTAATAGTTTTAAGCATTGAAGCGCTTAAACGTCTAAGTGTTTGTGATTTTATTGAGCTTGTCTGTTCGCTCTGGCTTTCCCTGAATGTGCTTTTCCACCAAGACTGGAAATCGCTGATTGAGGGTTTTACTCCTTTTTACCCTCTACTCAGCTCTTCTCTATTTAGAGAAGTGCTACAAGGATGGCGAGATGAAGAACGTACGGCGAGGTAGAGAGCGTCTTTTTTTGCGGGGGGGACAGGGATCTGATTGCGACTTTGTTTTCTCTGCTGCTGACCGGATTCTATCAGCCTGTTGCACGCATATTTTGGAGCAGGACGTCGAAACTGTGGGTACCTGGGTGCTCATTCCACTGTTCCATTCCATTGAGAGGGGCTTAACTCGCCACTGAGTGCCTTCTGGTTGTTTGAAGGTTCGTTAACCTGCTCTGCTTTATTGAGTGGGGATTAACTTGCTACTGACTGCCTTCTGCTTACTGGTAGGCATTTGTGTTTATGACTGAAGAGTTTTGTCAAGAGCGGGGCTGAGTTGGAGAATGCCTGTGGGTCGGGACACAAATGTAACTGCTTTTCCTGCTGAGTTGAAGAATGTCCCTGGGTTTCAGGACATAAGTTTAATTGTTTTCTCCCGCTGACTGTTTGCTTGTGTGGTTACAGGCTGTGAAGTTGAAGACCCATTGGACTTGGCTGGGGATGAACTGTTGATGGATCTATGGTAAATTTAGGGACAGTGGCAATTTGATTTGGGACCAGGTGTACCTCCTTGATTTGGCTGGAGGGTTATGCGGAGGTCTGTGGCAGCACGGGGATTTATGACTCTGTACACTGGGGAGTTGGTGGTGAGAGACGATCCTTACGGTTCCCGGGGGGGGGTCCTATCTGTTGGTGGGTTCTACCGGGGAGTTCTGTGGTAGCTGCCACAGATAGAAGCTGGCTGTTAGGTTTGGTCTGGGCGGCCCTGGTCTCAGAGTTGCTACTGATCCTGGAGAGGTTTATTAGAAGAACACTGGAACACTGGAATCCCATTCCTTTTTTCTTGAATTTTGGTCAGACTGTTTTTTAGTTCTGTTTGTAGACAGTGAGAGTGTCAAATAACTGTTCCACAGACTCCAGTACTGAGAGTACTCAAGCCTGGAGATTACTCTGTTTTATCCTTGGAAAGATTTCTGAGACTATTCCAACTACTGGCCCTAGGAGGTGGGAGCTCCTGAGAGGTCTGTCCCTTCCCACTGGTGGTGAGAGGACCCTTGGGATTCAGACACTTGAAATTCTTTTCCTAAATGGTTTAATTTATCATTAGCCTACCTTGCCTGTCTGTACCAACTGTGTTTATTTGCTATATTTAATTTTATATTTTTTGTGTTTATTTAGAATTTTTCTGTTTTAGAGTCTTAGACTGTAGGTATGTGTTGTTAGAGAGCTGAGTTTCATGTTTTATTATTTTGGGGAGTGAATTTAAAGTTATCTATTATTTTATTTTTTCTCTCCTTTTTTGGTATTGAAACAGGATAGTTTGGAAAGTGTCATCTGGATCACCAAAATGTGTTGAAGTCGTGCCCAACGGTATTGCACTATTTGTCCTCTGCTCTTCACGCTCTCTGCCCTTTCTCCCATCCCACTTCAGTTTGCAACATACCTGCACTGTAGGGTGCTGGGCATTGTTTGGAGGGGTTGGAGGAGGGTGTGGGGGTGTGAACAGTGGAGGATGAATGAGGGGAGCCACCACATTGGGGTAGTGAGGTTCAAAAGATGCTCTGGGGCAAAATGGAACCCAGAATGTGGCTTGCCATGCCTGGTTTCCATACCCAAAGTCACTACAAATGATGGTAGGCACATGGTCCTGGCGGCCCGAGAGGTTCATCCAACTCAGATGGTGTTATGCAATGTTAGGTAAGAACAAGACTGCAACTATTGCAGATCTTGTTGAGTTGGTGGACCTGGCTTGCATCACTGAGACCTGGCTGAATGAGAACTCTGGCCCCATTTTGGAGGCTGCAACTCCGGCTGGGTACTCAGTGATACATCGCCCGAGATTGGATCGCGGGGGGGAAGGGTAGCAGACTGTTTCAAGACCGAACTTAACCTCACAAATGTACCAGTTGGGGAAACTGAGTCATACGAGTGTATCGTGGTAGCAGGTGTAGGCTGTAACATTGTTCTCATCTACCGTCCACCAGGAGATGAGAAGTGATTCCTTCAGGAAGTTGTGGACTTCATCGTCAACATGACGTTTGAGTTGCCCAGGCTGATGGTCCTGGGTGACTTCAACACTTGGGTCGACGATGAACTCTCACAATTTGGTCAGCACTTACTCCAGTTGATGACATCTCTGGGCCTTGCACAGGTTGTTACCACTGGCACTCATAATCATGGTCACTCTCTTGACTTAGTATTCCTTCTGGGGATTGAGGCCTCTAACTTGGGGGTGGAACCAGTTGGATGGTCTGATCACTACACCGTGGGGTTCAGTTTTAGCACCCCCCTAGGTAGGCCTACCCCTGTGGAGATTATGCGGTACCGCCCTTTGCCAGATTTAAACTCTCAAGGCCTAGTGGCGGTGCTGGATCTCTCGTCCCTCTCAGAGGCAAACAGTGACCCAGAGGCCCTCATAGTGGCTTATAACTCAGCCATTGTGGTGGCCCTAGATGTCATTGCTCTGGTCTGTGTTTGTCCTCTCCCCCTTTGTCCTCGGTCCCCTTGGTTTGATGGGACTCTGAGGGAGGGAACAGGAGTTGCGGTGATTAGGACGAAGGTTAGTGCGTTGCTGGTGGAAATCTGCTCTTGATGCCGACCGCATTAGATTGATGGAATATTATCAAGTCTATCAATCTGCAATGTCTCATAAGAAGGCAGAATTCCTGTCCGGGGAGATTGCGGCTGCTCAAATTCGACCAGCTCAGCTGTTCCGAACTGTGGACAGACTGTGCAACCCAGCCTGTCTACAAGTCTGGAAAGCCTTTTCACAAGAAGAGTGCGATGAACTTGCTTGATTTTTTGCAAATAAGGTGGCTGACATCAGATCGGCCTGCCATTCAGCATGCCTTATGGGTGTTGCTGTGGATCAGTGTGAGATTGCTTATCTTCAGACTTCTTGGAGTACCTTTGTCCGACTGGCTTTCACGGATGTCGTGCGGATCATCCAGTGCGTGCGCCCTACATGCTTTAGTTTGGACCCGGGACCGCCTTCCCTAATTTTGGGTTGTATTGATGTTATCAGTCCGGTCCTAGCTCGGATAGTCTGGTGCTTCTTGGAGACAGGTGAGTTTCCAGGCTCACTGAAAGAGGCGGTGGTGACACCGCTCTTGAAGAAAGCTTCTTTGGACCCGGACTGCCCTGCAAACTACAGACCAATCTCTAACCTTCCCTTTGTAGGGAAGGTGATTGAGAAAATAGTGGCCTTGCAGTTGGAAGACCATTTGACCATCCATGACATCTATGAACCCCTGCAGTCCGGATTTTGAAAGAAGCATAGCACTGAGACAGTGCTGGCTCGGGTGCTCAATGATCTCCTGATGGTGAGAGATGGGAGGAGCCATTCTATCTTGGTCCTCCTAGACCTCTCATCAGCGTTTGACACTGTGGACCATGGGGTCCTGCTTGATCACCTGAGGTTCATTTGTGGACTATTGGGTACAGTCCTCGAGTGGTTTACATCGTTCCTCACAGGAAGATCTCAGAGGGTGGTGTCCGGGGTTTTTTCTTCGGACCCAGTCCCTCTGTTATGTGGGGTTCCTCAGGCCTCGGTGCTGTCCCCAATATAGTTCGCAGCGTATATGCTGCCCCTTGAAGACATTGTAAGAAGGTACGGGCTGAAGATTCACTGTTATACAGATGATACCCAGCTCTACCTTTCTTTTGCACTCAACCAGAATGGAGCAGTCTCTGTCTTTAATAGCTGCCTCACCGAAATCCAGGAGTGGATGGATGCCAGTTGGTTAAAGTTGAACTCCGCTTATAAGTAACTGATTGAGTGAGATTTTACAGGTACATATTCCCAACCATCCTTGCTATCTTCTTTTAGGGGAACCCCCGCAGGGGCTAAAAGATGTTAAAGCCAATTATTTATTCCTGATTTTAATAGCCACAGCCCAAAAGGCTATCACACAGTTGTGGCTTACGGAGACACCTCCGGATGAAAAGCAATGGCTACAGTGTTGCCATCAAATTAAAATAATGGAAAGACTTATAGCCAATTTAAACCTAAAACTTGATGCCTATAAAATCCGATGGTGTCCCTTCTTTGAGTACCTTGGTACTCAGGAGGGTGTCCCAACTCTAGAAATTCTGGCAAGAGAAGACTTAAATCCGGAATAGTGAATTGTATGAGAGTGGCCTGGCTTAAGATCACTTTACCACGCTGCGGGGGTTGGGGAGAGGGATTGGGACAGTTTATCGTTGGGTTTAAAACTAATAATAATGGTATTTAGAAGACTGTGTATTACTTAAATATAGTACCACACTTAGTTAAGGGAAGTGTTTATATCATATAGTAGTGAATAGACACAAGGCCTGAGCTTAGTTAAGTTTTTGTAAACTTGTTTTGAATAATATACAATTTGTTTGTTCTCACAGGCCGGTCAGATGGCTTAAACTGCTGATCCCTATGTTCTAGTAGTCTAAACACATCAATTCTGCATGTAATTTACTACTTTTATGTAGATTTCTATTTACGTTTGTTTTTTCATTATGTTTATTTTTTATTTTTTTCTTATATGTGTGTATTGGTTGGATATTTTGAAAAACTAATAAACTGCAATTTCAAAAAAAAAGTTGAACTCCGATAAGACCAAGTTATTGATTGTGGATCCGGGTCGCCGGACAAGGGGGTTAAGTGGGGGTTCACCCTCTGGTCTTTACCTTGGGGTTGTGCCACTCTTGACCTCTGAATGGGTGAGGAACCTGGGGTAATCTTCAATGAGAGGCTGACCCTGCATTCGCAGTTGTCGGCTGTTGTTAAATCCTCGTTTTACCATCTGAGGAATATCTCCAGGATTAAGCACCTAGTTCAATCCGGCGACCTTCCTACCTTGATCCATGCCTTTGTGACCTTCCATTTGGACTACTGCAACTCCCTGTACCTAGGGCTACCTGGGGGGGAAATCCATTGCTTGCAGCTAGTGCAGAACGCTGCAGCATGGCTTTTGACTGTCATATTACAGCCATGCTGCACAGACTGCACTAGCTGTTGGTTCAGTGGTGGATCACCTTTAAAGTCAGTCTTCTGACTTTTAAAGCCCTACATGGACAGGGCCCGGACTTCCTGAAAGAGCTCCTGGTTCCTCACTGCCTGAGGTGATTGCTCTGCTCAGCCGACGAGGGGTTGCTAGAGATTCCGAGAGTATGTTTGAAATCTTCTAGAGCGAGAACATTTATGTATGCTGCCCCTACCCACTGGAATTCTCTACCCCGTCAATTACATGAGTGCTCGACCGTAAAGGGCTTTAAACAAGCATTATAAACCTACTTGTGGAACCAAGCCTTTGGTGATTGATTAAAGGTGTCATCAGTATTATTATTTAGTTTTATGCTGAGTGTTTTGTATGTGTATTGTGATTTTAATTATTGTTAAGGTGCCTTGGTTTTTTGAAAGGCGGCATACAAATAAAATTTATTATTATTATTATTATATTGATACAAGGAAAAGGGAGGTCATAATTCCCCTGTATAGATCCTTGGTGAGGTCACACCTGGAGTACTATGCTCAGTTTTGTGTCCTCATCTCAGGACGCATAGGGATAGGCTTGAGATAGTATAGCACAGGGTAACAAAAATTATTCAGGGCAAGCAGGGCATTTCCTATGAGGAGCACCTCAAGGCACTGACCAGAAGGGAGAGGGGAGATATGATAGGGACCTTCAAATTCCTAAAAGGAATTAAGAGGGTGAACTGCAGGGAACTATTTAACTTGAATACCAGCTTGTGGTCAAGCGATCATGAGTGCAAGCTAACAGAAGGGAGGTTCAGGAGGGAAATGAGAAAATACTAATTACCGAAAGGGTGGTAGAGCCATGGAACAGGCTGCTAGCCGAGGTGGTGGGTGAAAAAAATATTAGTGGTTGTAAGCATGGTTGGGGCAGAATGAAGGGTACAATGGCTGCTCAGGGCAAAAAAATTGGGGAGGAGAATGGAGGGGGGTGGGGAGGGCCAGGACCCTGGAGGAACTGTAGGTTTCAGGGCTAAATAGGGAACCTGGGCAGACTGGATGGGTCTTTGGTCTTTTTCTGCTATCATTGTCAATGTTTCTGTGTTTCTGTGTGACAAGGTGAACCGCAAGACTATTCAACAAGAGTAGCAAATCTAGACCAGAAGGTAATAGATGGAAGCTGGTGGGGGGAGGTTCAGGAGGGATGTGAGAAAGTTTTATTTTACAGACTGAGTGAGTGACTGAGTCATGGAACAGTCTGCCAGGGGAGGTAATGGGTACCAAAACCGTGAATGGTTTCAAATATGGTTGGGACAGAGTTAAGGGCTTAGTAGTTACTCAGGGGGAAAGTAGTGAGCAAGGGGGTGGACAGTATAGACAAAGACCCCATAATGACCAAAGGTCTTGGGGTATGATAGGGTATTATGGGCAGACAGGCTGGACCATTGGTCTTTTTTGTAGTCATTGTCTATATTTCTATGAAAACATTTTAGAAACCTGTTCACCCTGATGTAGGGGTGTTTCACACAGGAATGTTGATGGGTCATCAAGTTACTGCTGGGTTCTCTGAAAACAAACACCCACATTAATTTAAAATAACTAGGTGACCGAGTCCTCTTTCCAATGCCTGTATCAATGTCTTTGAACTGACTTGTACAGAAAGAGACTATGCCCAGATTTTAGTATTTCAGATGACGTGACTGGGCTGGGCCTGTCTCTATCTTAGTTACGACCACTGCCACAATCCAGAAAGTCTGGAATCTTCCCTTCAGAGATTGGAATCTGCAGCACTGACATCAATGGCATGCATGCAGCATGCTGCCCTCTCACCAACCAACTTTTAACTGCCACCAGCTGCCAGGAGCCTTCCAGTTCCAAGCAGCTGGCCACACCCTCTAGCTTCCTGGGCAAAGACTAGGGATGCTTGAATTGGCTGATTTCGATCCGACTGAACTATGCAGTAATTTAGGAAATTCCAAATCTGATGGGAATTGTAAGGTTGATTGCAAATTCAAGGTGATTTTAAGGTTGAAAAGCGGGGACAGGAGGGGGGGCGTGGCTAGCAGCCGACTGCGTGGATGCCTTCCTATTGAGCTCCGCTACACGACAGCTATTTTTGCAAATTTAACCCAAAATAAAGTCAATATTTTAGTGAAAAATGTCGATTACTCTCTCTTGTACCCAGAGTGCTATATACTTCCCTGATTTTTGTGGAATTTGCACTGCAGCAATGGGGAGACCCAACACTATGCAGCAACATGGGGAGCAGCATAGCGCAGATGGAGAGCCATCGCCCTGAGCAGTATTAAAGGCGGTGAAAGAACTTGAAGCTTTTATTAAAGAGCTTGATAAGAAAGTTGATGATTTTACTACGTGGGTTACTACCTTGGAAATGAAGTTGGATTTGACAACCACAGATTCTATGCAAGCTAAGTCTCTGGCAGAGAAGGCAGTGACTGCTACAGCAGGCCTAGTTCAAGAAAACAAACTTCTGCACCTCCGTCTTGAACAACTTGAAAATAGGGCCCGCCTGGCCAACGTTTATCTTTTAGGAGTACCGGAGGAGGCAGAAGGATCAGATTTTTTGGCCTTTGTAATTAAAACCCTGACTTTCACGATTGGTTTTCGGCAGGAGGGTGCAATCACCAGAGCATGTTGGATTAACCCACACCGGCAACCTGCACAGGAGGGGATGCCCTGAGCCATTCTTATAATGACAAGTGGACCTTCGGTAAAGGAGCTCATTCTACAGGCAGCAAAGGAAAAGGAACAGTCATACCTTATTGATGGTACCTGCATCTTTTATTTCCCTGATCTTTCTTTAGTGACCAGGCAGAGGCGGAAATCTTTCAACATCGCAAAAGCCAAATTGAAACAGCTGGACATTTCTCATGCCCACTATTATCCTGCTAAACTCCAAATTCACTATGCGGGTAAGGCATTCTTGTTTAATGATCCTGCTAAAGCAGGGAAGAGACTGTTAAAGATAAAGGTTGATTTTACTAGCAGAGGAGCCGAGGAGGACACTGCAGGTGAAGGAGACTGATTTTCTGTTATGCTGAATGCCATCTCCACTTCTTATAGTTTAAGCTGCTTACCTCAGAAGGGGTCTCTATTGTTAAGCAGTAATTACTATTGTTCGTGTTGAACTTTTGATTAGTAGTTGCTAAGAGAATAACTAAAAGCTTTTCTAATGCCTATTCTGTATTTTATTGTGATAATGTAGATATATACATAAATATTTGTTTACTTAAAACAGAAGGGTAAGTTTTTGTTCTGAACAAATGATTTTATCCCTCTTTTTTTTCAGCATTTATATCTGTGCTATTGTGGGTAGACTTAATGGGAAGCTGTTGGATTTACTTACTGGGACATATTTACTGTTACGTGGACTTATGAACGGTACAAGCGACCTATTCAAGAGTGTGACACTCAGGGACTTATTGGATATACTCTTTTTCGGTAATTAGTCCATGGTCATGGTACAGATGGCCATCTTTAGGACATTGTTTGGACTTTGAATTTTATTTTGTATTATAGTGATACTCCCCTACGAGGTAACAGAGGGAGAGAGAAATTTAGATCCTATGTATAGCCTTTCTGTTTACAATTTCTATGCCTTTGAACCTAGGACATGCATATGGTATGTGTTCATTTGCATGTACAATAAAAATAAAGTATAAAAAAAAAAAGGGGGACAGATGGAAGGAAGAGGATGACTGCAAAGTGGAGTTACTGAACCAATATTTTTATTCAGTATTTTCCAGGGAATTGGAGGAACCAACAAGATCAGCAATAATTGCCATCTTGTTCTTAATACATCTGGCATTGCACAACACCACCCGAGAGGGATAGGTGGATGAGGCTGGTCCAGTGACCTACCCACTAACTGTGGAATCCTTGGATATGGGCACCAGGCAGGGAAGACCCCTTTCCTGGGCACATTTTTCCCCAGGGTGTCTCTTCATTCCCACCACCCCAATCCCCCCCCATGATACCCCCCCAGACTACGCAGGTCTCCATTTCTTCCCCCTGCAAGATATTCCAAGTGCTGTACAGTGCCTATATACTTCAGCTGTTAGCGGGAGGCACTCAAATGGTCGGAGATCATGGAACCTGGAGGGGGAGTAATACCTGATCAGGGGAGCTGTTAACCAACACATCTTTCTACTACCTAACTTCTTTTACTACAGTTTTCCACTACCTAGCTTTATTTACTACAGCTTTAAACCAAACAATAACTAAAATTAAATATTAATATCTAGAACCAAACAATAACTAATATTTAAACAATATTAATATATCATCCACTCCCACACATACCAGAGTCACACTTCCATTCACACTCACTTTCACCCAGCAATCCCCCAAACCCTCCCTAACCCTTACAAACAGTTTATAAAATAATTTCCAGGGAGTCCAACACTTTGTGGAGCAGTTCATGTAATCAGTTCTTAATCAAGAGACATTTTTCTCTCACTAATATGTCTTTCAATAACCCGGTTCCAATTGGAGTCAGTTTTAAAGCGGGAATCACAAGAGAGGTATAAATGATCTTTTTTCCTCTGAAAACCAGATTCCCAAGGTCTCTCACCCCTGCAGTTTACACTTTCAGAAGTCCAGAAATCAGGGACCCACAGACCCTCTCTCTAAGCTGTGTTCCCCTATGGACTTGCCTCCTGGTGATATCTGGGTTCAGGTAGAGGCCAGTAAGGGCTCTCTCACAGCCCTCTACCTAACTATAGCAGCTTACAGCACCCTGTTTAGCCGACAGTTCATGCCTCTTATGCTGACCACCCGACTTTCGGCAAATGAGTCAGTTTAATCAATTCAGAATTATACTCCCCCTTACCCCCAAAGTCCAGGGGTAAACCACAATCCTGCAACAAATGATGGTACCTTACAATGGCAGCTTCAGCTAGGTTCTGGCAGAATTCCTCTGATCTCGCTCTGCCAACTCACTGCCTCATGAATTAAAGGAAAAGCCACCACAACCCCGTCACAACCAAATGGAGAGAAACTTCAGGAAAAGCAGCTATTTCATGTCTCTCCTTACTCAAAAATTCAGGGGACACAGTAAGATGTTAACCCAGCGATGCTACACCCAGCAAACCGATAGGACCAGTCAACTCATCCCCACTCCAGTATCCAGACCTCAAAGCCGTGGACACAGCACAACGGCAACACCTTGTTCTTCTTGATTTCTCTTTGTTCTCTCTCCTATTTCCTACAATGGGATTTTTCACCTTAGACTGGCTACCTCCAAGGCTCCATCACCGCCATCATAGGAACTTCTTGTCTCAGAACAGGAAGATCAGGAGCTTAAAGGGCACGGAAGCAGTAAGTAAGAAGGGAAAAAAATAAAAATAAATAAATAAACAGAGGAAAGAGTAAGTATTCAAAGCAACAGTTAAGGGACCCGAAATAAGACATGATTGGAGTGGTGCAGTGCAGTGGCTGTGGAGCAGCAGTCTTCTGGGAGACATTCTGGAGGATGTGGTGTTGTCCCATCTGCAGGCACCTCTCTGGGCTGAGGGAGGAGGTTGCTCATCTCCAGGCCGAGTTGGCCAGGATTTGGGGGATGCTGTTGCCTCAGAGGTTGCCAAGAAAGAGGAGCGGTTGGACCACAGTGGGCTCAGGGAGGGTGAGGGTGGTGGAACAGAGGTGCATCACTCCAATTATACCTCTCCACAATTCATATGCTGTTCTGGCAAAGTGTGGTTCCTCTATGGAGGCACCTGCAGTGGCGAACAAAGGAGGATGCTGGGAACCTCCACAAAGGAGACACACAGGAGGGTGGCATGGGACCCCACAGGGGAAGGAAACAACTCCTGGTAGAGGACTCCATTGTTAGGAGGGTAGAACTGGGGGAGGAAGGGGAGAGGGAGGTAGGGTGCCTGCCTGGCACCATGTCTTGGAGGGACTGAGAGTGAATCCTCAGGATCGCGGGAGCAGCTTCACGGGAGAGGGAGCTGGATGTCATTGTCTACCTAGGAACAAATGACCTGGCTGGGAAAGGGGTCAGAGCAGTGCAGGAAGAGCTTGTGGCATTGGGGAAGGGCCTTAGACAAGTAATACGCACGGTAACCTTCTCGGAGGTGCTGCCTGTCTATGGCATGGGTGAGGCTAGGCTGCTCCACACCATGGGATTCAATCAGTGGTTGAAAAACTGGTGCAGAGCTCAGGGGTTTGGCTTCATTGGGGATTGGGGGGTCCACCTGGAGTGATGCAGGCCTATACTGGCATGATGGTCTGCATCTGTCCAGAAGGGGAACCAGGATCCTAGGTGGTAGGATTAGATGCTTCATTGGCAAGCATTTAAACTAGCCAAGGGGGGAGGCACTGGAAAGGAGCAGGGAAATCCTGGCCCCACCCCAGAAATCAAGGTAGTTAATGAGGTACACACCAAGATAGAGACATTGATAGGGAGAAGGGCAGGGGTAAATGGAGAAAACAACAAAGGCAATAAGGACAGGGAGGGGGCAAAAAGGGGTAAGGCCATCAAGAAATGGAGGGTAATGAGTACCAATGCCCGTAGTATGGGCAACAAACTCCATGAACTGGTAGCCTTGATGGAAAAGGGACGCCTGGATATTGTGGCAGTCACAGAAACATGGTACACAGAGAACCATGACTGGGATGTTAACATACCAGGGTACTCAACCTACAGGAGGGATAGAAGGGGTAGAAGAGGGGGAGGAGTAGTTCTTTATGTAAGGGAAGGGATAAAAGCAATGGAACAAAAGAGTAAACAGGGAGGAGAGGAGGCACTGTGGGTCACCTTACAGACTGGAAATGGCATCACAATCCGCACAGGGGTTGTATACAGACCCCCATGTCAGGGAGAGGGAATGGACAGGGATATGATAGAAGGAATCCTTAGGATGGTAGAGAAAGGGGAGATACTGTTGATGGGGGACCTGAATATGCCAGATGTTAACTGGAGCACCTTTGCTGCAGCCATATCAAAGAGTAGGGCCATTCTCGATGCCCTACAGGGGGCATGCTTCAGACAGCTAGTGTTGGAACCCACTCAGGAGGGAGCAGTCCTAGACTTCATACTCTCAAATGGGGACAGTGAGATGATCTCAGATCTAGACGTGGGTAGCCATCTGGGAACAAGTGACCATCTAACAGTGTGGTTCACGATAAACTCAGCTGCAGAGTCAAGCCATACAAAAGTGAGGGTACTGGACTTCAGGAGGGCTGACTTTGGCAAAATGGGAGAGTGCCTTAGAAAAGCACTAGCAAACAGGCAAGAAGGAGAGGTGGAGCAACAATGGAGAAACATCAAAACTGCCTTCACAGAGGCAACACAGAGGGAAGAGTGACCAGTGGGGTACCACAGGGATCAGTGCTGGGATCGGTCCTATTCAACATCTTCATCAGTGACATTGCGCAGAACCTAGAAGACAGAATTTCACTGTTCGCTGATGACACAAAGCTCTATAACAGAGTAGACACACCAGAGGGTGTAGACAGAATGAGAAGGGACCTGCAGAAACTTGAAGAATGGTCAGGGTTTGGCAGTTGAAATTCAATGCAAAGAAGTGCAAGATAATGCATATGGGGCACAAAAACCCTGGCACAATATATCAGTTGGGGGGTGAGATATAGCATGCACCAAGCAGGAAAGGATCTTGGGGTTATCGTCTCTGATGACCTCAAGGTGAGGGAAGATGTGACAAGGCAGCAGGTAAAAAATAGGATACTGGGATGCATAGGCAGGGGCATCACCAGCAGGAAAAGGGAGGTCATAATTCCACTATGCAAGACACTAGTGAGGCCCCACCTGGAGTACAGTGTACAGTTCTGGAGACCTTACCTACGTAAGGACATAGACAGGGTAGAGAAAGTTCAGAGGAGGGCAACAAAGATGGTACAAGGATTGCATCACAAGTCCTATAAGGACAGGTTGCAGGAACTGAATATGTACTCCCTGGAGGAGAGGAGGGAGAGAGGGGATATGATAGAGACATACAAGTATCTTACAGGGAGGAACAGGGTGCAGGAATACACTATTTTTAAGCGAAAAAGATGTTCCAGGACTAGAGGGCATGGGATGAAGTTGGAGGGAGGAAATGTGAGGAAGAATTTCTTCACAGAACGGGTGGTGGACAAGTGGAACACCCTGCCAGAGGAAGTGGTGAGGGCTGAAACAATCATGGGATTTAAGAATGCATGGGATAGACATAAAGGAATTCTGGAGGACAGGGGTAAGGGGCAACAGACTTCTAGGAAAACATAAACTGAACTTACAAGCTCAAATGGGCAGACTGGGTGGGCCATAGGCCCTTATCTGCCGACACTGTCTATGTATATATCTATGTATCTATGTAACAAGCCTTTATGTGAAGCAAATAAACAAATCAAAATGAAAAAAAAAGCCACTATGGTTCTCAAAAGAGGTGGTGGGGAAGGTTAGGGAGAAAAAGATAGCATTTAGGAAGTATAAGGAAACACAGAAGGAGCAGAACAGAGAACTGTACCAGTTAAGGCAGAAGAAAGCAGAAAAGGCAGTCAGAATAGCAAAGGCTCAAACTGAGGAAAAGATAGCCAACTTGGTTAAGAAGGGGGATAAAACCTTTTATAGGTACATTAGGGAGTGTAGAAAGACAAAGGGAGGGATAGTGAGGCTGAATAGAATGGACGGTGGGTAGGCAGAGAGGCACAGTGAAAAAGCTGGGATACTGAATGAATACTTCTACTCAGTATTCACAAAAGAGGAGATGGGGGAGGTACCTAATCCAATTAACAGAAGTACTCTGGATAGGGAGGTCAATCCCAGTCCTTTCACAGAAGAAAGGGTTCTGGAAGAACTCCTAAAACTGAAGGTGGACAAAGCAATGCAGCCTGATGAGATTCACCCCAGAATTCTAAAAGAATTAAGGAGAGAACTAGTGACACCACTGATTACCCTTTTTAACAAATCATGGGAGGATGGTGTGGTACCTGAGGACTGGAGGAGGGCGGGTGTGATTCCCCTTCACAAAAGTATGAGCAAGACAGAGGCAGGAAACTACAGATCTGTAAGTTTGACCTCTGTGGTAGGGAAAATGATGGAATCACTTCTGAAGGAAAGAATTGTTGAGTACCTAAAGGCCAGTGGGGCACAGGACCCAAGACAGCATGGATTCACAGCGGGAAGGTCATGTCAGATGAATCTAATCAATTTCTTTGACTGGGTGACCAAAGTAGTAGACCAGGGAGGGGCTGTGGACATGGCCTACCTAGACTTTAGCAAGGCATTTGACACAGTCCCACACAAAAGATTAATAAACAAATTTGCCAGCCTGGGAGTGGGTCCCAGGGTGGTAGCCTGGGTAAAACACTGGCTGGAAAACAGGACACAGAGGGTAATAGTAAACAGAGTCCACTCTGAAGACAGGGGGGTTACTAGTGGGGTACCGCAAGGTTCAGTACTGGGTCCAGTCCTTTTTAATGTCTTTATAAGTGACATTGCAGATGGACTGGAAGGAAAAGTATGCCTCTTTGCAGATGACACAAAGATCTGCAACAGGATTGATGCACAAGGGGGTGTGGAAAGAATGAGAAGGGACTTGGCAAGGTTGGAGGAATGGTAAGAAGTAAGGCAGCTTGGATTCAATGCAAAGAAGTGCAAAGTAATGCACCTGGGAAACAAAAATCCAGGGGAAGATTGCACAATGGGGGGGAGAGGTAGTAACAACAACAAAAATGGAAAGGGACCTGGGGGTAATCATATCAGATGACCTTAAGATTAGAAAGCAGTGTGAGAAGGCAGTAGGGAGGGCTGGGGGGATACTGGGATGTATAGGGAGAGGCATCACCAGCAGAAAACAGGAAGTTGTCATCCCTCTGGACAGACAGTTGGTGAGACCCCATCTGGAGTATTGCATCCAGTTCTGGAGCCCCCATCTCCGCAAGGACATAGCCAGGATGGAGGCAGTCCAGAGGAGGGCAACTAAAATGGTGCAGGGTCTGCAAGAGAAGCCATATGAGGAGAGACTAAAGGAGCTTAATATGTATACCCTTGAGGAAAGGAGGGCGAGGGGGACATGATAGAAACTTTTAAGTACCTCAGTGGAATCAACAAAGTCCAAGAGGGTAGCATCTTTCAGAAAAAGAGATGTGCAACAACAAGGGGACACAATTTGAAGATAGAGGGGGGAGGGCTCAGGGGCAATGTGAGGAAGTATTATTTCACAGAGAGGGTTTGTGGACGCATGCAACCGCCTTCCTGAGGAGGTTGTGGGGTCTAAAACTGTGGGAGAATTCAAGAATGCATGGGACAGACAAGGCAATTCTTGTGTGGGGTAGGGAAAAAGTAGGCTGTTGGTTAACTAGGATCTGCAGTTTATCCAATTGGTAGGGAAATGGGCAAACTAGGTGGGCCAAGCGGTCCTTATCTGCCGTCAAAGTCTATGTTTCTATGTTTCCTCAATATCCTTCGGAGATGACCCAACTGAAACCTCAGCAGATGACTCATGAAGGATTCAGGTACAAACGACCCGATACGAGGTAAGACAATACTGCTCCATTTATTGGTCCTTCCTAAATACAAAAAACTCTTAATTCCTAACAATATCTCATTAAATATTCCTTAACTAACGCTCCCAGCCCTAATCTAACCAACTACCTAAACTGCAAAATATCAAAACACTTTAAAAAAACACTATAGAAAATGCCACAACAACACACTGATATGGCACCCCCAGAACAAAACAGGAAACCAGATAGACCACAGGAAAGTGAGGCAGCAGAGCAGGCTCTTATGAATGAAGACATGATGATAGGGAAACCAAGTATGCCATGGTTCATACACATTTGGGCACCAGGAACTGCAGCATGGGAAAGCTGAGTGCAATCAAAAGACCACAAGTAATAAGAGTGCCTGGCAACCATGCCGCAGACACAGAGCGCATAACCGAATGTATTTATTGGGGTTATGCGGGAGACTCTGCCCCACCTCCTCAGGCCAGCCCCGCACCACCCAACATTAATATAATCACCTCGTGGTGGGGGTACATCGGGAGCAGAAGGCATAGTGATGCCTCACCGCAGCATGCCCACAAGTCCTGGACGCCTACTTGAGGTGCTCCCCCATTATTGCACCCTTGTTTCTGGACCCTTTTGACAGGATACCATATGCCACCCCTTCCCCACACAGGCATGGAAATGCAAGTGTTTACAGCTAGAAAAAGAAGGAAAAACAGGAAGGCAAAATATAAAACTAATAGACCAGTAGTAGTAGTACCAATGGAAAACAAAAGTGGTGCATTGGGTCATGCAAAACAATGGGGGGGGGCATGGAAGGTGATGATGGAGATTCAGAGACCTCCTCCGTCATGTCATCTTTAAGAGGAAAGTCTTTAGACCCTTAAGAATCAAACTCAGAAGCATAGCAAAAAAGAACGTACAGTGCAGGACAAGATCCCAAGCAAGACAAAATCTCAGTCCCACTCCACAGCAACACTTTAAAAAATCTGCATAGGGTCTACTATATCTCCACTGATATTGAATAAGAACAGCATGAAAACTGTTAGGAAAATGACATCTATATTAGCAATCTTAGAAACCTTACCAGGCAATATATTTTTCCTGCAGGATACAGGACTTTATATGAAGTTAATGCAGCAAAAATCATAGTCGCATGGACCATCATTTTGGCTACAAGGCCTAGACACCTGTGATGAGGTGGGTATCCTATTTTGAGGATTCCCTTTCACTACGTTGCAACTAGTGGACATCATACCTGAGAGAGGTTTGCTACTAGCTATTACTTCTGGAAACAGCAGTATCAGATTAATCAATATTTACACATCACAAGACAAATATGCCAGTATGAGGCTGTTCCAAGAAATATGGCCCTTTTTGCACACCAGCAAGCTAGCAATATTTGGGGGTGACTTTAACTGTGAAACCACACGGGAATAGAGGAAGTAGAACCACCAAAACATATTGAGACACTACCTGTTTAAAAGAAATTTTAGCAGTAGGAAAATTAAAAGAAGGTTTCATGTCTGCCCATGACAAACCTAGTGCCATGCTAACTGGGTGACCTGCATAAAAACTGTAGAACAGAAGTTAAAAATGTGTAAAATTAGGAATTTATCCAAATGACGGAGTCTATTTAGTAAAAACTTTAGTATTACCATATTTTACCTACCTGAATTATGTATTTCCACCACCTGTGGAAACCCAAACTGTTTAGCTTATTTTTCAGGTCCTGTGTGGATCACGACTAAACCCGATTAAAAGACAGACAACTTACAAAACTATACACAAAGGTGGGGTCAACATGACTAACCCCGTGGCATTCTTTTATAGCATATTTATGTCACGCAGTATTTTCCCTGTCTTAAAATGAATGTATTTACCCTGGGTTCCCTTTCTTGAGGACAGGATAGTTCCTATATTTCAGGACTGGAATACACAGAAATACATAGTGGGAAGAAAAGAATATCGACATGTCTTACCACGCTATTTAGAACTGGCACAAAAAAAATCCTACAGAAATGGCACCTGTTAGCTGTCAGTAGAGGATGTACGCTCACAGAATAGCAAGAGTTATATAACATCATGCTAGAAATTTTTTTCCCATCCTTTGGATCCTCAACATAGTCCAGCAAACCAAATCCCCATTGTTTTGTCACAGCTGACTAATGACAGAATCCCTACACACACATGGGACCTCACATAGTTAAGTATACAGGCAAAATGACAGTAAAAAATTCCTGTAAACATCAACCCAGAAGCAAATAGTTTGATACCTTTTATCAGCCCAATATATGTTGATCCAATAAAATGTATTGGACTGTTTGCTTCTGGATCTGTTCTTACAAGTACCAATACGGCAACTGATCTATTTCTAAACATAAAAGAATAGATAAGGCAGAATGTCCTCAAAGAAGTTGTCAGGGACATATTGAGACTAAGGAACATTTTCTACTGGACTGTCCTTATAGTAGAGATGTTTGGAAAACTATTATTAAAGAATTACATGAACATTTGTTTCAGAATGTAACTTATCAGATATGTTCTAGGAATGCATCCCAAAGAGTGGAGGAAATACCATAAAAGCACATCATAAATATGTTTTGCTACCTGTAAATACTATTTGTGGCAAACTAGATGTACTTTGTATGCTGCAGCAGAAATATATTCCTCCACAAATAAAGTACGGTTGCGTAAGAACTTATCGTAACAGTAGATCTTCGAGAGTATCTCTTGCAGCAGGTCATTACACATGGGATTGCAGCCACAGGCATCATTTTCTCTGGATGACTTCTCAGCAGTCGACCCTGGGACCTCCCCACAGCACTACCACGTGGTGTCTACCTGGCAGGTATAAAAAGGGGAAGTCCCAGCTACTCCTCAGTTCTTTTCCATCCTGGCGATCAAATGTGAAAACATATCCTAGGCCTCCGATGGGAACCGATGAGGGAAATCAAGGTAGCAGCTTGTGGAGTCATAAAAGACAGGAGCAAGGAACCCTTCTGAAGTAACAGCAAGGGGTAAAGGAGGGCAGGGCTGCATGACTTGCTGCAAGAGATACTCTCGAAGATCTACTGTTACGGTAAGTTCTTACGCAACCATATTATCCTCTTCGAGGCAATCTCTTGCAGCAGGTCATTACACATGGGAAGATTCCCAAGCAGTTATTATACCCAGTGGGAGAAGGAAGCGAATCATTAGATCTTAGGACAGGAGGCCTTGTAGGATGGCCTGTCCAGAAACAGTCTGCTTCATAGAAGCGATGTCTAGACTATAATGCTTGGTGAAGGTGTATACAGTAGATCACGTGGCAGCTTCACAAATATCCAAGGCAGAAATGCCCCGGAAGCATGCCATAGAGGCAGCCATGCCTCTGGTAGAATGGGGTTTTTATAACCCCTCTGAGAGGTTTTTCATATTTTGCATAGATAAACGTAATGGCAAGGCAATTTTATTTATAGGGCGCCCAATCCTGGAGGCTCTGGGTGCCTAACAGTATTTAAAACCAAACATAATAAGAGACTAAATAAATAAATAATACAATAGCAATGCTTAAGTCCAGCCTGGTGACACTGAGGGTTGAGGTGCTGGACGCCACACCTTGCGCTACGCTGGTGACCTGGGTTCGGGAATGAGCTCGGTCATCAGGGGTTGGCAGGGGAGGACTGGGATTGAGCATCAGAGACAGCTCTCCCAGTCCTGGGGAGGGTTGGGGACTGTACATTGTGCTGTGGCAACCCCTGGGGACACCCGGAGGTACTACAAGCAATGGTGTAACTGAGGGGGGGATTGTGGTGGACGTCTGCACATATGTGCATAGACGTCATTGCACGTCCATCATCCCAAATAAGGAGAATAAGGAAAAATGGCAGCACGGGTCTGTGGCAGCTCGATGGCCGCAGCTCTGCCAGCCGACGATGCCTGGAGGCATATGCTGGTACTGGTTTCCTCGCCGGGCATGGGTGCTATTGGGGGGGGGGAACCCTTTCATAGGTGTAGCTGCATCTGCAAGCTGGGCGTGCGAGCTTTGGGGTCGGCAGTGGAGTGGAGTGGAGCGATGGCTGGATGTGGGCAGGACCATGGCTGCAAGGAGGATAAAGTGTTAAATGTTAAAAAAAACCAAAAACAGCAATGCTTAAATAAAAATATAACAATTTAAAATAGATTAAAAAGAGATTCAGACTATCACAGCAGGGACTAGCACAGGGTGTACTCAAGAAACTGGAAAATGCCAGGACAAAGAGTTCATGCAAAAATGCAGTTGGCCAACCATGTGGACAAGCACTGCTTTGAAACACTAATGCCCTTGTTTCCGAGGTGAAAGAAACAAAACGTTGCTCAGTTTTTGCAACTGTGAAGTGCGGAGGAAGTAAATGCTCAATATTCTATGCACATTGAGAGTATGAAGCAGTGCTTCCCATGGATTTGTAGGCTTCGCAAAATACACTGATAATCGAATGGTCTGATTTAAACTAAATTCAAAAACAACCTTTGACAAAAATTACGTGTTTGTGCATAAAGATACCCAGTCGTTATGAAATTGCAGTTATGGAGGTCTGCACATTAGTGCATGTAATTCTAAGACATGTTTGCCTGACGTGAAGGCAACTAAAAACATAGTTTTCCTAGAAGGTTAATGGAGGTCACTGGATTCAGTGGGCTCAAATGGACTCATAGTCAATTTTTCAAGCACAAAATTCAAATGCTTCCCAGATAGGGGGATGCAGGTGCAGAATACTTTTTAAAAATGTCTGAATCAAAGGTAACTGGGACAAAGGGATGTTGCCCACAAGTAAATGGAATATGGCAATGGCCGAAAGGTGGACTTTCACAGAGGAATATTTCAGTCCACCCTCTGACAGGGAGAGCAAATAATCTACGATGCGCTGAGGGGAGCACTCATAAGGATCTAAGTCCAGTGTAGACACCCAAATAGAGAAGTGTTTCCATTTCATGGAATAGGAAGACTGGAGAACTTCTGCCAGCTTTGGGGACACATGGAAGTGTGAGAGAGCTATGTCTTCAGGAGCCAGGCGTGCAAATGGAGGGAGCGAAGGTCCGGATGTAGCAGGGAGCCTTGTGCCTAGGAACAGCAAAGACTGGCAAATTGGCAGAGGTATGGGATCCAGTTCCAAGAGCTGTAAGAGTTGAGGGAACCAAATCTGTCTTGGCCAGAATGGCGTTATGAGAATCATAGGTGCCCCATCCTGGACCAGTTTGAGTAGTACTCTCTGAATGAGTGGAAAGGGTGGGAAGGCGTAAAGAAATCTTCCTGTCCAAGAAAGAGATGATGCGTCCTGCCACACAGTTCCAGGACCTCGCACAAGAGAGCAGTACAGTGGCAGTTTTGCATTTTGCCGAGTGGCAAATAGGTCCATCTCTGGTCAGCCCCACAAATGGAAGACATTGTTTATAATGTCGGATAAGACTTCCCACTCGTGGGCCTGGGCAGTGGATCTGCTCAGGGCATCTGCCAGGGTGTTGGACACCCTGGGGATGTTTACTACCAGAAGATGGATATTTTGCTAGATCACCCAATACCACACCCTCATCGATTCTCTGCAGAGGGGGCAGGAATTTGTGCCTCCTTGCTTGTTTAGGTAGTGAACCACCGTAGAACTGTCTGATTGCACTTGAGTGCAACTGGGGGGGGAGGAGGTGAGTCTCGAATGCCAATAAGGCATAGAGAACTGCCCTCAGCTCCAAGACATTGCTGTGAAGGCGGGCCTCTATTGGTGTCCAAGATCCCTGGGACCTGATGTGCAAGAGATGAGCACCCTATCCTGTCAAGGAGGCATCATTAGTCAGAATGAGACTTGGGACAGGAGAATGGAATAGCATGCCTTGCATTAAATTGTCTCTGGATTTCCACCCTTGTAGAGCCTGAAGAGCCAGGGAAGAGATCAGGACTGGGGCATTGAAATTGTCCTCCTTCTGTTCCCATTGGACTCTGAGGGATCAGTGAAGGACCCTCATATTTAACCTGGCATTGGGAACTGTCAGTATTGTGGCTGCCAAATGTCCTAGGAGGCGGAGGTAGTCTCTTGCCGAGATTAACTGGCTGGACTCTAATCTGTGTGCCAAAGCAAACAGGGCATCCGCTCGAGTTATGGGCAGATACACCTTCCCCACGGAGGTGTCTAGCATGGCTCTGATATATTGGAGGTGCTGTGTAGGGTCCATTTTGGACTTCGGATAGTTTACCACTGTCCCCACCTGGGTGAACAACTGCAGGGCTCGAGAAAGTGTAAGTAACAGCTGTTGGTTGGAGGACACTTTCAGGTGCCAGTTGTCCAGGTAGGCAAAGACATAGAGGCCATCTCTGCAGAGGCCGCTGTGACCACGCTAGACATTTTGTAAATAACCTTGGGCCAAGGAAAGGCAGAAAGGGAGGGCTCTGAACTGGTAACGATGATCCTGAAACATGAAATGGAGACACTGTCTGTGGGCCAGGTGCATCAGGATATGGAGGTATACATCCTTCATAACCAGAGAGCAGAGCCAATCTCCCATATTTTGCAAAGGGAGAAGTGTCAGAAGAGACACCATTCAGAACTTTTGGTATGTGATATAGAGGTTGAGGCACCTCAGATCCAAAATGGGGCCTAAATCCCCCATTCATTTGGGACCCAGGAAAAAAAGGGGTAAAATCTTGCACCCTTCTGAGGAAGGGGAACTGCTTTGATGGCCTCTTTTAAGAGCAAAGCATCAATTTCAATCCATAAGACTAATGTTTGGTCTGAGGGGTACTGAGAGACCCTGGGTGGCAAAAGAAGAGGTATCTCCATGAATTCCAGTGTGTGCCCTGTCCTGATCAATTGCAGGAGCCACTGGTTGGAGGAGATAGCTTGCCACCCTTGCAGGTGCAGGGAAACCCTGCCCCTGATGGCTGTGGGTAGGGTCTCTAGTCCCATGAGTGGAGGAAGACCATCAGACTGAAGGCTGGCCCTGCTGGGGGGCAGCAGGGATGTAACGGGGTTTCTGAACATTTCTAGAACCTGGCAATTGTAACTGAGATTTTCTCTTATTGGCAGGTGGTCTTTGAGCCATGGGACGGCCCCTGTAGGGGCAACCCCTTGAGGAGCCCCTGAAGGCCGTTTTGGCTTTAGGAGAGTACAAGGTCCTTACTGATTAAAGGGTATGACCTGAGTTTTGTAAGTCTTTCAGTATGTCTTGGATCTGTGGACTGAACAGCTGAACCCCTTTAAAAGGAACATTCAGGATAGATTGCTGTACATCCTGCGAAATTCCTGACACTCTGAGCAAAGCGTGTCATCTGAGACCCACTCTTGCAGAGGACGTATGAGCCGTAGTGTCAACAGCACCATAAGTGGCCCTTAGCAGATGGTGGCACACAGCCACCTCAGTAGACATTTTGACCGTCAGCTCCTCTTGGACAGAACCTGCTGGGAGAGACTGGACTGTCACCTAGGAGGCCTTTAGGATTTCCTCCTGATATTTCAGGAGGTGTCCCATGTAATTAAGTATACGTAGAGTCAAGGTGGCTGAGGCAAAACCCCTTTTTCCTATAACATACAATTTCTTTAACTGAGCACTCATGTGCTGAGGCCTTGAGGACCTATCATGTGCATCACTGATCACCACTGAGTCCACCTGAGGCAGAGACATGAAATAGGGGTGATCCACCAGAGCCTGATAAATCCTGTCAGCCTTATGAGGATTGGATGCAGGAAAAGGTCCTCCATGTCTACGTCCTATGTGTACATACCCAGGAAAACAGAGGAAGAGCTGGCCATCCGCTGGGCCAAAGAAGGCCAAGAGGGAGCAGAGACCAGAGCCAACCCTTCCCTACGGAGTCTGAGTCAGGTCCAGGATAGTACTCATTAGAGACTGGACATCAATCATAGCCATCTGCCCAGTGGAAGTAGCTGGGGCAGACTGGACAGAGTGAATTAGGACTACTGACGGAATAGGGGCAGTCAGTGGAGCCAAACGGGGAGCCATCGACAAAGGGTGTGTGTATGACCTCCAGGATCGTCGATGAGGGTGCCAGCATTAAGCCCTGTGAGGCAAGGCCAGTCATCGATGATGGAATTGTCGATGGTCCTGAAGCCCCTGCCATCGATGATCGAAATGTTGATGGACTGCAAGCAATCGTCGACGACAGCAGGATCATCGATGGGCTGTAAGGCAATGTCAGTGACAACAGTATCGTCGATGGGCTTGAAGCCATTGTTGATGGATGATGGCCAGAGAGCACTGAAGGAGGAGGCAGCTTTGGAAGCTTCAGTATGACCCCAGGACCCACCATCGATGGACCATGGAGGAGCCATCGATGAGGGAAGAGAGGAGCCCGCAATCATTGATGGTGTAAAGGACAATGTAATGGGGCAGCCTTCTCCATACTCATTTTGTGTGAAGCCTTCATTGATGATGAGGGAGTGATAGAAACATGCTTTGTCTTTGATGCATGTTTCTTACCAGAACCCTGTGCTGTCAATGTGGAGGGGTCAGTGGTAGAGCAGTGAGACCCTGAGGAGGACATCAAGGATTCCCTGGTTGTGGAGCATTGCTGCTCCATGAGGAACTCACGGAACTGCTGAAGCTTTCAATGTTTTGTGGCCTTGTTGAACCTGTTGCAAAAGTCACACTCCCTAGAGTTGTGTTCAGGACCAAGGTAACGAACACAGACTTCATGGAGGTCTTCCTTAGTGATTCTGTGGCCACAGGAACACCTTCAGAATAAGGGATCTGAAGACATTAGTATATGAACTTGTAGTAAATTTTGGTCGGTAGAACTCTTCATTGATGACAGGAAAGCAAAGCTCCAAAGGAGGACTTGTTGCACGCAGGTCATGGTTGAAAATAACTGAGGAGTAGCTGAGACCTCCCCCTTTTATATCTGCTGGGTAGACACCATGTAGTAGTGGTGGGGGGAGGTCCCAGGGTCGACTGCTGAGAAGTCATCCGGAGGAAATGACATCTGTGGCTGTAATCCCATGTATAATGACCTGCTGCAAGAGATTGCCTCGAAGATCAGTAAATATGATTCAAAACAGTTTACAGAACTTATTCTGGGAAGAAAAAAACAAAAGGCCCTATAACAAAGTGAAAAAAAATGGAAGCAATTTTTTTTGATTACACAAGAATAAGGAATGTGGTGACTTAGCGAAGAGATATGTTGTATTGTCACTATTTCTAAAAGTGGGAGGTATAGAAATGAATGACTTTTTGTATGTTTTCTTGTTTCTCATTCTTGTTCTTTTCCTTTTATTTTATTTTTGTAAAATGTATTGATTTGCTGTTTTTCCTTCAGTTATTGTGTTAATTTGTACATATGAGAATCATTTTTTAATAAAATGTACCCCTACTCTTTTCAAGAAGTGCCATGGGCTCTTTAATGTCCACCTGAAACAGCCACCAGAACAGGCATAAGGGACCTCGGTTTAATGTCTCATATTATCACTGTGCAGTTGTGTGGCCCAATGGCACCAGCTGCAGCCACTTACAGCTCAAATAAGCTTGCTTGCCAGACAGTTAAAGGTTCAATTTCCATACTTATGAATCTGTGAATTAAGTGTAAACTGAACTATGTTTCACCTGTGGTTAAGCTGGTTTCAGTTTACATACATAATTATTAAAGCTCATGAGTACAGTATATGTTAAATAAACTGTCTGTACCTCAATTACAGTATAGATTTCTCCAAGCTATAAAGAACATACCCTTCTCATGTTCTTAGGATGCATCTATATAAATCAACAAATAAGTGCAGGTTTAATTTCCCTTTTAGTAATCTAGCCTATTGTGACAGTACCAATACTCATGAGTTCCACATTTGTTTACATGGCAGTTCTATAAGTACAAGGTGTTTTGACACCTTTTAGGAATTAGTTGCTATGCTGTACACCATTTTTTTTACTTTATTTTTATTCATTCTAGCATTGAACAACAATGTTAAAACAGCTTGGTTAAAAGTATACATATCATGTGGTCATCAGGAGAATTTCAGTAGGTAATGCACATCTCTGCTTCTAGTGTTACAGCACATGAAGGTATCTGGACATGTATCTAAACCATTAAGTTCCTCATGAATAACAATTCATAAAAATTAGTTACAGTTCAGCCTATAGCAGCTAGACCATGAACATCATATTGCAATGTTCATTGTATAGTCCACAAGAATCCCTTAGATATAGGCACGGCCAGATCTGGCCTTAAGTCCATGAACCTCAACAGTTTTTGCATAGACAGGAAATCATACACAATTTCCGTACTTAAGGTGGTGGACAGGCTTTCTACTCCCTCCTTCAGTTCTTTTTAACATATTATTTTAAAATCACACAGTTCTAGATTATTTTATTAATCAAACCTTAAGAAATGAGTATCTTCTTTAATAAATTCCCGGTTAACAACATATAACAGAGAACAAAGCACAGAGTCTTCAGTATCTGTATTTAGTCACCCCGACTCATTGTTCAGGCATAAGAAAAAGCAATACTTGGATGTGCTAAATAAGCTCACAGTTATTAATAAAAGAACATATTTCCTTTACCTTTGGAAATAATGCCCATATAGCAATCTTTAGTGAATTTATATAGGAAATGAGCACTAACATTTAGGGTGACTTCCTATTAATAGAAAAGGAACTATACTGAAAGAAACTGATCCGCACCAAAGTTCCAAGTGTGGGTAGAGTGAGACTTTCATAGGTTAAAGATTTTCAAGTGTTGTCTTGCTCTTCCCTTTCAGTCTCCCCATCCTTGAAGTTTTTTTTAATTGCCTCCAGTTTTTTTCCTGCTTCTGCCCAATCCCAAAACAGAAAAATTTTACCAGCATACCGAACAGGAAAATCTTACCGGCATACATGATCTTAAGTCATGGAAACATAGAAACATAGACTTTGATGACAGATAAGGACCGCTTGGCCCACCTAGTCTGCCCATTTCCCTACCTGATGGATAAGCTGCAGATTCTAGTTAACCAACAGCCTAATCTTCCTAGCCCCACCAGAATTACTTTATGTCTGTCCCATGCATTCTTGAATTCCCCCACTGTTTTTGACCCCACAAGCTCCTCAGGAAGGCCATCCCATGCGTCCTCCACCCTCTATGTGAAAAAATACTTCCTCACATTGCCCCTGAGCCCTCCTCCCCTCTATCTTCAAATTGTGTCCCCTTGTTCTTGCACATCTCTTTTTCTAAAAAATGCTACTCTCTTGGACTTTGTTGATTCCCTTGAGGTACTTGAAAGTTTCTATCATATTCCCCCTTCTCCCTCCTTTCCTCAAGGGTATACATATTAAGCTCCTTTAGTCTCTCTTCATATGGCTTCTGTTGTGGACCCTGCATCATTTTAGTAGCCCTCCTCTGGACTGCCTCCATCCTGTCTATGCCCTGTGGAGATGGGGTCTTCAGAACTGTATGCAGTATTCCAGATGGGGGTCTCACCAACTGTCTGTACAGAGGGATGACAACTTTCAGTTTTCTACTGGTGATGCCTCTCCCATATATCCCTCAGCTCTCCTTACTGTGTTCTTGCATTGCTTGCCTACCTTTAGGTCATCTGAAATGACTGCCCCAGGTCCCTTTCCATTTTTGTTGTCCAGCTAGTAGCTGACGCATGTGGGAGATTCCTAGGGCTCTCTGCCCTGCACAAATTATATCAATGACCCATCTTCTCTGCCTCATGGCAAAGCTGAGATTAGGGAAACAATGGCATGGCGTGCCATCTGAAAGTTGTAGAGTTCCTGCTGATTTCACTTTTGCCAAGATTAAGTCTTGGATGTGCATCTCCACTGTCACCACCAGTAAGGTACGGGCTGTTCAGGGTTATTCACTTTTTGCCAAAGAGTGAGGGTGAGACCCCATCTGGAGTACTGCATGCAGTTTTGGAGACCTCATCTATGCAAGGACATAGACAGGATGGAAGCAGTCCAGAGGAGGGCAACTAAAATGGTGAGGTCTACATCAGAAACCATATGAAGAGAGACTGAGAGAGCTTAATATGTATACCCTTGATGAAAGGAGGGATGGGGGGACATGATAGAAACTTTTAAGTACCTCAAGTGAATCAACAAAGTCCAGGAGGGTAGCATCTTTCAGAAAAAGAGATGTGTAAGAACAAGGGGGCACAATTTAAAGTTAGGAGGGACGGCTCAGGGGTAATGTGAGGAAATTCTTTTTCACGGAGAGAGTGGTGGACGCATGGAACCGCCTTCCTGGAGAGGTTGTGGGGTCTAAAACAGTGGAGGAATTCAAACATGCATGGGACAGACATAAGGCAATTATAGTGGGGGAATGTAGGAAATAGGCTGTTGGTTAACTAGACTCTGCAGCTTATCCAGTAGGTAGCGAAATGGGCAGACTGGGTGGGCCAAGTGGTCCTTATCTGCCATCAAAGTCAAAGTCTATGAGTTACATGATAGGCACATAGAAGCATGTTGGGGGAATTCAAGTTAAACATATCCATTATGAGAGAATCTAGTCCCTTGGCTTCTTTATGCTCAAGCTTCATTCTCTAGGTGCTCGGGTCTGGTTCTTGTAACAGGAGCCCTGTTATAAAAGGTTCCCCTGCATAAAGTTGTAATGATTGTATTCCTTTATTTATTCCTTTCACTCTGTTCTGTCCTCTAATTATTACTCTAATACTATTCTTTTGCTTTTCTTTGTCATGGTGGCCAACCTGACAAAATCATCTCTTATCTGTTCTATCACTTTAATGCCAGTCTCCCTGTTTATTTATGGGAAAATAAAGCCGTCAGACAAAATGCACCAAAATTTGAATTAAACTGTTTTAGCATTGGTAATACATAAGCGGTAATTGGGAAGGTTAAAAGAAACTGAGTATGTGCCTAACGTTCATTCTACTACTTCAATAGAAGCTACAGACACCCCCATATGCTCTTGTAGCGCTAGTAGTTATGAACCCGCAGGTTACAGAGCACGATCTACTGCTGCGGTATGGCAGCACCACATAAAAGATAAATAAAGTGAATAGGAGCGAGTGTGGCTCCCAAACTGTCGCAGAGCTGAATTATGCGCTGAAAAAACCGAAAGAATGGCCGTTGTTGCTGTAGGCTCTTTGAATGTGGCAGAGCAAGGCCGAACTCCGGTGCAACTCCAGTTGTGGGAGCGGCTACACGGAAGTAAAGTAAACAAGCATTTGTCAGTGCTGAATGTTGATTGCGTTGGTGTGTTGAGCTCGCTCACTGCTCCTCTGTCACTCGCTCAGTCTGTGTCTCCCCATGCTGCAGGCTGCTGTTTTGTACTGGGCTCCTGCCTGCATTGGCACCTTGTTCTGCCCACTAAGAAATCTGCAGCTGTCCCAACAGAGCTCCATTGAGGTGGCTCACTCCCCCCTCTGTCACTCGCTCATTCTGGTTCTCCTTTGACTGCAGGCTGCCCATTTGTACTGGGCTCCTGCCTTTGTTGGTGGCTTTTTCTGCCCACAAAGAAATCTGCAGCAGTCCCGACACAGGTCTGCTGAGCCTGCTGACTCTCCCTCTCTCACTCTCGCTCATTCTGTTTCTGCCGGCGCTGCAGGCTGCCCTTTTCTATTGGGCTCCTGCCTGCATTGCCGCCTTTGTCTGCCCACAAAGAAATTTGCAGCAGTTACAATAGAGCTCCGTTGAGCTCGCTCCCTCCCCCTCTCTCACTCACTCATCCTGGTTTTCCTGTCACTGCAGGCTGCCCTTTTGTACTGGGCCCCTGTGTGCATTGCTGTCTTTTTCTGCCCACAAACAAATCTGCAGCAGTCCCAACAGAGCTCCATTGAGCTCACTGACTCCCCCTTCCTCACTCACTCATTCTGTGTCTCCTGTCACTGCAGGCTGCCCTTTTGTACTGGGCTCCTGCCTGCATTGGTGGCTTGGTCTGGCCAGAAAAAAATCTGAAGTAGTCCCGACACAGCTCCATTGAGCTCGCTCACTCCCCCTCTCTCACTCACTCACTCTGTTTCTGCCAGTGCTGCAAGCTGGCCTTTTGTACTGGGCTTCTGCCTGCGTTGCCACATTTTCTGCCCACAAAGAAATCCACAGCAGTCACAATACAGCTGTTAAGCTCACTCACTACCACGCTGTCACTCACTCATTCTGTTTTTCTCTTGGTGCTGCAGGCTGCGCTTTTGTACGGGGCTCCTGGCTGCACTGGCACCTTTGTCTGTCCACAAAGAAATCTGCAGCTGTCCTGATAGAGCTCCATTGAGGTCGCTCAGTCCCCCTGTCTCACTCATTTGTACTGTTTCTCCCACTGCTGCAGGCTGGCCTTTTCTACTGGGTCCCTGCCTGCTTTGATGCCTTTTTCTGCACAAAGAAATCTGCAGCAGTCCTGACAGCGCTTCGGTGACTTCGCTCACTGCCCCTCCCTCACTCGCTCGCTTGTTCTGTTTCTCCCAGTGCTGCAGGCTGCCCTTTTGTACTGGGTTCTTGCACTGGGGCCTTTTTCTGCCCACAAACAAATCTGTAGCAGTCCCGACAGAGCTCAGTTGAGCTCGGTCACTCCCCCCTCTCACTCCTTCGATCTTAATCTGTCCCAAACACTAATTTCCCACAGCGACCGTGCTATTCTCGGGCAGGAGTGCAAAAACATATTTAGCCAGAATGTGAAAAATGACAGTTGTACTGTTCATAAGGAGGTGTGAAAAAGTGCTACTGTTGAAAATGTGGTGTGAAAATATTACAAATATGCGAAGGTACAAGGGTTCATGGAAACAGTTCAACGCACGCTTCTAACACAGTCATGTTATGGAGTTTCTTAATCAAATTTTCAACATAGGGCTTTTAGGACCTCTGCGAATGAACAGTGCCACTGTCATTTTCTTAATCTGTCCCGAACACTGATTTTCCACAGCGACCGCGTTATTCTGTGCCGCAACTGTGAAACCACATTTCAGTCAGGATGTGAAAAATGACAGCTGTACTGCTCATAAAGAGGTGTCAAAAAATGCCACAGTTGAAAATCTGGCATGACAATATTACAAATCTGCGAAGTTACAAGGGTGTGTGGAAAGTGTGCAACACACACTTGTAACACAGTCATTTGATGGGCTATCATCACCAAATTTTCAACATAGGCATTTTAGGACCACTTCTCATGAACAGTATTACTATAATTTTCTTAATCTGTCCCGGACAGTGATTTCCCACAGCGACCACTCTATTCTGCGCCGGAAGTGCGAAAACACATTTCAGCCAGGACGGGAAAAATGACAACTGCGCTGTTCATAAGTAGGTGTGGGAAAATGGCAATGTTGAAAATCTGGAGTGAAAATATTATAAATTCGCGAAGGTACAAGCGTGCGTGCAAACTGTATAACGCACGCTCGTAACACTGTCATTTTATGGAGTATCATTACCAAATTTTCAACACAGCCATTTCAGGACCTCTACTCATGAACAGTGTTACTGTCATTTTCTTAATCTGTCCTGAACACTGATTTCCCACAGCGACCATGCTATTCTGCACCGGAAGTGCGAAAACACATTTCCTCCTGGATGTGAACAATGACAGCTGTACTGTTCACAAGGAGGTGTGAAAAATTGGCAGTGTTGAAAATCTGGCATAAAAATATTGCAAATTCACAAAGTTGCGAGCGTGCGTAACAACTACTACTGCCTTACACTAAATAAAACAGTCATTTGGATTTTTTCCACCAAATTTGCAACATAGGCTTTTTGAGAGCCCACCTCATGAACACACTGGCACTGTCGTTTAATTAATCAGCCCCAAAAGGTGATTCTGTGCAGTGACCGTGAAATCACCTTTCGTGGACAATTAACGCCATGACAGTTCAAGGATTCATAAGGAGGGGTCCCAAAACCCCCCTGTTGAAAATTTGGTGAAAAAAGTCCCAAAAAGGCCTGAGATATGTACTAAAGTTGAAAAAACCCTATTTATTACATTATACAGCTTATCGGCATTTCCTCAGTTTGCGGTCAGCTTTGAAGAGTGCATACGTGTTCCCGGTCCACCGAAGATTGTCACGCCGAGCTCCGGAGGTTAGTATGGGGTGGGGGGTGTGAGGAGGCAGGTCACGCAGTGGGTGGGTGCGGGTTGTGGGTGGGGGCCAGAGACACTACGAGGGCCATTTCCTTTTTGCAGGTAAAAAAACAAAATACTTCGCAGGGATCCATTTTTTCCCTTACAGGGTCGCTGTGGCACGCCAGTGGGTTCCCGTGCCACCAATGGCTTTAAAGGCATAGCCGACAAGTGAATGGGCACCTCGTTGTCATACAAGTGGGAATTCATGCCGATGGGGATTGGGCACCCGTCAGCAGGAATTAAGTGTGGGTGTTACAGAATGCCGATGGGGAGTGGGCTCCTGTCGGCTACCAGAGCTAATGGGCACCGAGGCCAATGGGGTTTGGGGCCCCTGTTGGCACATAAACATGGTGGTGGGAGTGTATTGTTTGTGAACACGGTGGCGACCCGTCGCCGTGTTCACAAACAATATCAGGGTTTTTACATCCCGCCCTGCAATGACGGGTTGCTCCCTCATTGAGGTGGTCCCTGATTGCAGCAGTGAAATTGTCAGTAGTTGGTGTGAACGTTCCAAACTGCTGTCACCAGCAGCTTGCAACAGCATTGGGGAAAGCGGGACAAGCCTTTGCAGGCTGTGGGGGCATTGGCCACAACAGTGCCATGCCTCCACAGTCTGCTACTGAGAAAGCTGCCGCAATATGTTGTTTGCGCTGCGTGCAATCAACATAAAAAGGGCATAAATATACTGAAAAGTGAGGTGAGGTTTAGTTTCCCCTAGAAGGACCTTGGGAAATGGGAATTTTTTTACATTTCTTTATACTTGCACTGCTGCGGGGGTATACTTAGCCCTCCATCAAGCCCTGTGCACAGACGCTCAACTGACCCCTAGGTGGAAACCATCCTCCACCATGACGGCCAGAGCGAGGAGGACCGCAGCTTCCCCCTATGGCGGGGCCACCACCGGAGGCGGGGAACTGGGGGAGGAGACCACATTACCCTGAGTCCTTGTCTCCATTCACCGGGCTTTGTTTGGCCCAAATGGGGTAGGTCCTCCGTCGGGGGCCATCACTCTGCAGACAGAGGAGGTATTTTTTGTTGTATGGTTGCTCTTCCTTCCCCTCGGAGTGGGGCTTGACACGGCAACATTATGCCTCAACTCCGCCCCATGCTTCCACTGCATTGCCTTGCTTGGGTGCCTCCGACAGCTGCCAGAGGCTGCTCCAGGAGCCATCACTTCCCCTCACCCTCCCTGGGAAGAGAGAGCAGTCCTGTGGGCACTCAATCTCCCCCCCCCTGCTATCCCAAGGTTTTTTATCACTAGAATGCTTTCTTAGCATACTGAATTTTTTGTCGACTGACATCACAGTGACGGATTTATGTCGCCCACAAGTTACAGTTGATATAAATCTGGTAGAAGAACCAATTCCTTTTCTATAGCTCCCTGAACCCCCAATGCGGGGGGGCTCTGCCCCTGTACCCCTCAAACTTATGGATTATCAACTCCGAGTCGGAGTTGATTTGGGGAGGAGGTGCAGGATCGGGCGAAAGAGTGCTGGGGTCCTGGGTGGACTGTTATAGCAAACTGTCGATGTTGTCAGCATCAACGTATTCGCTGTAATAGTTTTGTTGAATGGAGGGCATACCCAGTGAATGCAATGCATAATGCCACCATTGAATGGCTTTTTAAAAACACTCAGATTTATCAGTACAATGTTGGTAAAGAAGGGTTTAGAAGTGGCAGGGACAGACCAGGGTGGATAACTTGGTTCCACTCATCTAGAGCACCACCAGGAGTGCGCCCCGTGATTAGGGCACCATGTCCCGTTGCTGATGGCTCCTATTTTCTTAGGGGGCTGTGCCCCATGCCCCCCTTTCTATATGCAGACAGAATATAACTCCAAAATTTAATATGCAGACCAGCATGAATGCAAAACAGTGGCTAAAAAAGTACTAACATTTCACCTGGTACACTGCCAGGCTTCTTCAGAGTAAAAAATCAGCATACAAATGCCTCAATAAATATACAGTGCAATTAATCATGTGACATAAATTCATCAATGCATACAATGCTCCTTTTTAAGTGAATAATAATCAATTAATGGACCCCTTGGGAACTAAATTAGTTCCCCAATGTAATGTAATTATCCATTAGTCCCATACTTCTACATGGTAACACCAAAGAAATAAAATAAACTTGGTAACCTCAAATAGAATGTGTCATCTTAATTGCACTGTATATTTACTGAGGCATTTGTATGCTGATTTTTTACTCTGAAGAAGCTTGGCAGTGTACCAGGTGAAACGTTAGTACTTTTTAAGCCACTGTTTTGTATTCGTGCTGGTCTACATATTACATTTTGGAGTTATATTCCGCCTGCTGCCATTTTATTTGCTGTATGGGTACTCGCATGTTCATTATCCTTAATCACGTAGTAGCATAGCACCATACAAGTCCTGAGGCTCCTCGTTTCCTTTTTTTCTTTTTTTCCTTTTGTATGAAGAGGAGGGGAAGACTCATAACCTAATACCTAAAACTATTGATTTACAGGAAGGTTGGAGAGGCGTAATAATAAATGCATTAAACTTGATAAATAAGTTTGAAGAACTACAGTATTTACTATATAATAAAACATACAGATTGCACTCATTACAGAGACCTGGTGGTCAACTGAGGAGAAATGGGATAAGGACATTGCTGGTTTTAACTTATTTTACCTATCAAGGGAAACAAGAAGAGGTGGGGGTATTGCAATTTACATTGAAGAGACAATACAATGTGAAGAAATAAAAAGGGAAAAAGACAATCTGGAAATGATATGGCTAAAACTCGTACGAAAAGGAGCACCAAAAATAAAATTGGGACTGTTGTATAGACCACCTTCAATTAGTCCAGAAATGGATTTGGAAATATTAAGTAGTATCAGAAATTTAGATCCAGCTGATAGAATTATACTAACTGGGGATTTTAATTTACCCGATATTGACTGGACAAAATTAGAAGGCAAAACCAAAAGAAATATACAGTTTTTAGATGCAGTAAACCAGATGGAACTTAAACAATTGGTAATAGGAAATACCAGGGCACAAAATACCCTGGATTTCATTTTAACAAACATGGGTTCAACAGTAAAAGATGTACATATTAGCAATCCATTAGGCAATAGCGATCACCAGACAGTCTTTTTTCAAATTAAAGAAGTTGAAAAAGTTATAAGGGAAGAAAGAACTACAGTCCTAAACTTTAATAAGGCTGATTTTCCCACTATGAAATAAGTTATGACAGCATGGAATTGGAAAAAGGAATTTGAAAAATACACTGTAAATAAAATGTGGGAATCCTTGGTTAATAAGCTAAAAACAACAATAGAAACATACATACCCAAGTATGAAAAATATGCATATATAAAAAAGGTACTCCTAAATGGTTATCACCTGAAATAAAAAAAAATAAAGAAAAAAAACAGATGGTTTTAAAAAAAAATCCACAGTAATATACAAGCCACAATAAAATATAGAAACCTAGTCAAGAAATTAAAATGGGAGATCAAAAGAGCTAAAAAGGAATATGAATTTAAACTGGCAACATTAGTTAAAGATAACTATAAGACATTTTACTCTTATATAAATAATAAACAAAAAGGTAGTAACAATATTGGACCTTTTAAAAATGAACAAGGGGATATACTAAATAACAAAGAATCTGCAGAAATTCGAAACAAATATTTTTGCTCAGTTTTTAATCCAGCTACCTCATCTAAGAGAGGAGACACATTTAGCACTATACCTCGGTGCATACAGATTAAAGTACAAGATGTACTTGATAAATTAAAAGCAATACATATAAATAAATCACAAGGACCTGATGGAATCCATCCAAGGGTGTTGTGTGAATTGGCGGAACGAATAGTCGCACCTTTGACTCATATTTTTCAAACCTCTCTAGATACGGGACATGTCCCACAGGGCTGGAGAGAGAGAGAGAGGCATTAGTGGTACTCATCTATAAAAAAGGATTAAAAACAGACTTACAAAATTATAGAGCAGTGAGCCTGACATCTGTTATGGGAAAGATCATGGAGTCAATTTTAAAAGATCATATAATGGAATATCAGGAGACACATGGCCTTCTGGACCCAGAGCAGCATGGTTTCTGAAAAAACAGATCTTGTCAGACAAACCTGTTAGCATTTTATGAGAAGGTAGGAAAGGCTCTAGATGATGGCAATAGCGTGGATGTTATTTTTGTAGACTTTTCAAAAGCTTTCAAAAAGCTTCCACATCAGGAACTAATAAATGCTCTTAAGGAATACAGATTTGATATTAATATAATAAACTGGATAAATGCATGGCTGAATGAGAGAAGACAGAGAGTGGTGATCCAAGGGGAAACGTCTAATTGGGAGGCAGTGACTAGTGGGGTTCCCCAGGGCTCTGTCTTGGGCCCTTGTCTTTTTAATATTTATATAACTTCTTTAAATATACCAAACAAGGACATCTGGGTGATGAAATTTGCAGATGACTGCAGAATTGGAACTATAACAAATACTCAAAAGAACATTAATGACTTGCAAGATGCACTAAGTAGTATACAAAAATGGGCAAAAAAAAACAAGCTTGAATTGAGCAGGAATAAATGCACAGTTATGCACTTGGGCAAAAGAAATAACAACTCTTCTTATAAAATCGATACAACTGAGCTCAGGAGAACTACTGAGGAAAGGGATCTAGGGGTGATAATTAGTGCAGATCTAAAATTCAGCTCTCATCGTAATAAAATAGTAAGAAAAAATAACCAAATATTAAATTGCATACTAAGGCATATAGCAAGTAGAGACATGAAAGTGGTTATGATCCTCTATAATGCTCTGGTGAGACCCAACCTGGAATATTGTGCGCAGGTGTGGGCCCCATATAAAAAAGTTGATATCCACAGCATAGAGCATATCCAAAAAAGAGCAACTAAATCTGTTATAGGGCTAAGAGATATGTCTTATCCTGAAAGGTTGCAGGAGTTAAATCTATATACATTACAGTATAGCAGAACTAGGGGGGACTACTGTATGTTATTTAAAGGCATACATGATAATGCACTATTAGAAGATCTATGCTTAATCCTGAGAAAATCAAAATATGAACCTAGGGGCATCCTTTACAATTAGCACTTCAAAAATGGCAAACACTACCATGGAAGCATTGGTTTAAGCAGAGAGTGGTATCTGGCTGGAACTTACTGCCAGCAGAAGTAGTAACCAGTACAAATATGGACTCTTTTAAAAAGGAACTTGACAGGTTTCTTCTAGGTAAATAAATGACATTAGGAAAAGAGATATATAAGCATTATGGATGCAAGTCTAATTTAGCTTGAAAATTACCTATGAACCTACATCATATGAAAACTGAAAAAGACCATAAATGATGTGGATGATAACAGCAAACGAACCTATCTATTTTTTCTTTCTTCTATTTTTAATCAGTGGCATTAAATCAATTTTGTCGTTAAGGCCAAGGCTCTTGAGGCCACCCAATGTATGGGTCCAGAATGCTTCCAGTCCTAATAATCTGGTTTCAGTATCTCTCCCTCTGGGTCCTAAAGTAATAAGCTCAATGCCGAAGTATGCAATATGCCATGTGTTCTAAGTTATGCACTGTTGTTTCTGATAATGTGTACTGCAAGTGCATTAGATATATCCCCTCTCTGGATCTTACTGAGGTGTTACCCTATTTGTACCTTGAGGGGTCTAGTGATCTTGCCTATGTAGAAGGCATTACATGAGTATGTTGCTAAGTATACCACATTGTCTGTCACACAGCTAATTCAAACATATGAACATACGAAGAAGCCAGCAGAAGAAGGCCATTTGGTCTGTCAAGTCTGCTCGTGTTGCAGGGTCCACAGCTTGAGCTACTGTTCCTGTCCCCTCTCCCCACTCCTCCCATCCTTCCTACCCATGACCCTTACCCTCCCCCTATACCTGTCCCAGCCTCTCTTAAAGCTGCCCACTGTTTTCAATGAGATTACCTCTCCTGGCAGCGCATTCCAAGTGTCCACCACCCTCTCTGTGAAGAAGTGCTTCCTGACCTCCCTCTTAAACCTCCCACCCTCCAGCGTAAGACTGCGCCCCTTCGTGTTATGGTTGCCAGTCAGCTTAAAGAGACTTCCTGCCTCCATTTCAGCCTAGCCAAAGACTTAAGTAAGCTATCAGTCCTCTTTAAATGCACTTGGTACTGCCCCTCCCAACCCCCACACACACACACCATACTCGACAAAGCCCTCTGGAGCTGCTCCCATCCATCACAGCCCCTGCTGTTTCACTATCCCCACCTCTCTCTCTCTGTGGTTGGTTTCAAACTCAGTCCCCTTGTTTCACTGTCACCCAGCCTCTCGCCATCTGGGATAGCGTTAAACCCTATGTAGTTACTCTGCCATAGTCTATCAATGGTTTGGAAGTTTCCAGGGGTGTGCTACCTAGGGCAACCGATTAGAAATAGTTTAGTATTCAATTACAACTGCTCAGTTTTTTTCTCCTATTTGTCTAATTGTCATGTAATCACTCTTTAATGCCTAATGATCAGGCCTCTGTAACCACTGAATATGTGTATTGTCTTACTGTCCACCCTGACGTGGAGCCTTTGTAAAAGAGCTCACGCTCAAATGTCTTTCTGAAATACTAATTAAACAATTAAACAATTATCAAGCTTATTTATCCCTTTCAAGTACTTGAAGGTCCCAATCATGTCCCCTCTCTCTCTCTTCTGTCTTCCAGGGAGTACATGTTCAGTACCCTCATCCTCTCCTCATATGCCTTACCCTGCTGTCCAGCTATCATCTTTGTAGCCCTCCTCTGGACATTCTCCTGTGGGTTAAAGTAATTTTGTGAGCTTTCACAGATGCTTTTTTCACATAGTGTCCCATTGCCACCCATGCTTCAGATGCTGAAGCTGCAATTTGTTTTATAAAACAAATCTGTTATAGACATTTTTATTTATGTTTTATGAGCACTGTGTTCTCCAGTTTTCTGTGTGTAGTCACACCCCCAGAATGATGTCATGCAAGGGAACTGTCAATGTTTTACATACAGCACCAAGAAATTTAGGGGAAATCATCATGTTGATATAATTGTTAGTTACTCTGAGGTGTAGTCACTTATTTTGGTGGTGGTGACTGCACCTAATATGTAGATGTACATAGCAAGGCATTGTGGGTACAATAAGACATTGTTTATCATTTCCCTTACTATGAGGTGCAGTCTCAAATCTCTGTAGTGGCTTCAACAATAAAAGCTCTCATGTTTATTTTTCAAGCAAGGCATTGTGCATGTAGTATCTAGTTGACAGGGTTTCTATACTAAGAGATGTAGTCTCCTGTGTCGGGTGTGTACATGTGTGCAATACCAAGACTGACTAACAGAGGCCTCTGTTTCAAAACAGTGTTTATAAACTTTGTTTTCCTTGCATGATGTCACACACGGGGGTTGCAGCACTGAGAAAAAAAAAGAGGCGGGTTATGCAACTGAAGCAGAGTGCAAAAATAAAAGCATTTATTTCATGGAAAACTTCACTTTTTGGCAGTTTAAATGGTAGGAGATTGAATCACAACTCCTACAGGTTACTAAAGGTTACTAATCCCATTTTCCATGGCAAGGTTCACAAAATCACTTTAACGTCCATTTTGAGGTGTGAGCATCAGTACTGGACTCCATACTCTAGATGCGGCCTTACCAATGACCTGCACAAGGGCAGTATAACCTCCTCTCTCCTACTACTGATCCCCCTAGATATGCATCCCAGCATTTTGTTTGCCTTTGCTGCTGCTTTCTTGCACTGCGTGGAGTGCTTCAGGTCACTAGTGATCATCACTGCCAGGTCCTTCTCCTCCTCTGATACAGATACTCGGACTCCACCCAGCTAGTACTCTGTCCTAGGATTCTTGGCTCCAATATGCATAACTTTGCATTTCTTGGCATTGAAGCCAAGCTGCCAGATCCTGGACCACCTCTCTAGCTTTTCCAGATCTTCCTGTAGGTCCTGTATCCCTTCAGCTGTGTCCACTGTCCCATGGAGCTTGATGTCATCTGCGAATTGGCACATTTTGCCCTTAATGCCATCTCCAATGTCATTGATGAAGACATTGAACAACACCGGCTCTAGCACTGAGCCCTGCAGGGCCCCACTGGTTACCTGTCTTGTGCTAGATAACTCTCCCCCCACAATCACCCTCTGGGTTCTGTCCTTCAGCCAGTTTTCTACCCATCTGGCCATCTTTTCCCCAACCCTGAGATCCACCAACTTCCTGATCAACCTTTTGTGGGGCATAGAGTCAAAGGCCTTGCTGAAATCAAGATAGATGATGTCTACTGCTTGGCCCCTATCTACTGTCTTAGTGACACAGACAAAGAAGTCAATCAGATTTGTTTGACATGATCTCCCCACCATAAACCCATGCTACCTCGCATCCTGCAGACCATGCTCCTCAAGATATTCCACCAACCTTTCCTTTAGTATGGTCTCCATGAGCTTGCCCACAATGGAGGTCAGACTGACTGGTCTGTAATTCCCTGGGACATCCTTGGAACCGCTTTTGTGGAGTGGCACAATATGTGCTGTTCTCCAGTCCTGTGGTACTATGCCTGTCTCTAGTGAACTATTAAATAGGTCTGCCAGTGGCCCTGCCAGCTCCTCAACCAGTTCCTTTAGTATCCTTGGATGTACTCCATCCAGGCCAGGTGATTTGTCCACCTTCAATGCCAGCAGCCCCTCCCTCACTCTATCCTCCTCTATCACTACATCTGTGTTCTCCTCCTCCCCCCCAATCCTCTTTTCCCTCCTGAAGGCGCGGGTCCGTCCTTCTCCCTGGTGAAGACGGAACAGAAGTATTCATTTAGTATCTCTGCTTTTTCCCCATTATCCTTCACCCACTCCACCCCTTTCCTAAGCATAACAATCCCTTTCTTCTTGTCCCTTTTCTTACTTATACAGCAGAAGAAAGCCTTCTCCCCCTTCTTAATTCCTTCAGCTATCTGCAGCTCCTTCTGTGCCTTTGCCCGCCTGACTTTCTTACTTGCCTCACTAGCCAACCTTAGGTAATTTTCCCTATCCACCTCTCTCTTGGTCTTCCTGACTTTTCTATAGGCCAACTTCTTTTCCCTTACTGCCTGGGCAACCCCTGAACGGCAACCCCTGAACTGAACCAGCTGGGTGCTTTGGCCCTTGTGTATGTACCCCTGAGCCTAATGCACTCATCTGTGGCAACCAGTATTCCTTCCTTAATGATGGACCAGCTTTGGTCAACCCCCATATCTGCTCTGATGCCCACCAGATGGCTCCTTAGCACTTTGTCCATTTTCCTGAAGTCTGCCTCCTGAAATCCAAGATTTTGATCTTAGTCAGGATGCTTTCCTTACCCATATCCAACTGGAACCACACTGTACAATGGTCATTTCTTCCCAGTGGCTCCTGGACCATTATTTCCTGTACATGCTCCACATTTGTGAGCACCAGATCAAGAATGGCCTCAGCTCTTGTTGGTTCAGTGACACCCTGAATCAGGAACCCACTCTACAGTCCTTCCAGGATCACTTGACTCCTAGCACAGCTGCCTGCCATTGAACAGGGCTGCTTCAGCTCCCCCACGGTCAGATGGCACCCAGTCGACTGAGACCTGGACGCCCACCTGAAGCACCTTGGAGGCTGCCTGCCCTTGAACAGGGCTGCTTCAGCTCCCCTACAGTCGGACGGCACCCAGCCAACTGAGACCAGGACGCCTGCCTGCAGCTCCTTGGAAGCTGCCTGCCTTTGAACAGCGCTGCTTCAGCTCCCCCACAGTTGGACGGCACCCAGCCAACTGAGACCAGGACGCCCGCCTGCAGCTCCTTGGAAGGTATGGTGACAGCGCAGCCAATCGGAACACAGGCACTTCCAGCAAACCTGCTCCGACTGGCCAGGACTTTTTCCCCTGCTTTTGCCGCCTATCGCTTTTTACAAATAGACTTAGCTGCAACTATGGCAAAATTCAAGTGTATCATAGAAGGATTTCAACTGTATTAGCTAGATTGTAATTTCTACTACTGTTTTAAAGTGCTTACAGCTCTTCTGCTGTTTCCTTGCTCCTGCACCCCACCCCTCCATCCAAGCACTCTGCCTTGGCGCCGGAAAGTCTCACTCTCCTTTGTCTTGCTAAATTGCTCAGCCTAAACCTGTCCTGCCTCTACGCTATTTAACCCCTGCTGTTTTTCTTCTCTCCAGCTGCCTGCCCTTGAACAGGGCTGCTTCATTCCCTCACGGTCGGACGGCACCCAGCTGACTGAGACCAGGACACCCGCCTGCAGCTCCTTGGAAGATATGGCAACAGTCCAGCCAATCGGAACACAGGTGCTTCCAACATTCCTGCTCCCATTGGCCAGGACTTTTTCCCCTGCTTTTGCCGCCTGGCACTTTTTACAAATAGATTTAGCTGCAACTAAGCAAAATTCAAGTGTCTCATGGAAAGATTTCAACTGTATTAGATGGATTGTCATTTCTACTACTGTTTTAAAGTGCTTACAGCTCTTCTGTTGTTTCCCTGCTTCTGCACCCCCACCCCCCATCCTAGCACTCTGCCTTGGCACCGAAAAGTCTCACTGTCCTTTGTCTTGCTAAATTGCTCAATCTAAAGCTGTCCTGCCTCTACGCTATTTAACCCCTGCTATTTTTCTTCTCTCCAGCTGAGTGCCCTTGAACAGAGCTGCTTCAGCTCCCCCATGGTCGTACAGCACCCAGCCGACCTAGACCAGTACGCCCGCTTACAGCTCCTTGGAAGGTACAGCAACAGTACAGCCAATTGGAACATGGGCACTTCCAGCAAACCCGCTCCGATTTGCCAGGACGTTTCCCCCTGCTTTTGCCTCCTGGCGCTTTTTACAAATAGATTTGCTTATTTATTAAATTGTGTTAACCTGGTAAACCCACTGGGCCCCGAAGGTCCCTTTTTCAGTGGCGACCCGGGGTTTGTTACATATGGTAAGAACATACAGACAGGTATCACAGTGTCAGACATATCATACAGGGTTACTAGGACAGTATACAATTTTCCAGTTTTTGTGTAAGAGGGCACGAGGGACATGATATTAGTTGGTGCAGTAGTAGTACAGTGCAGTGTGTCTGATACAATAGTACATCTAATACAGTGATACAGAACAGTACATGTAATGCCAGAGGTATATTATACTGTTGAGTACAGTATGGCAGAGTAGTACAAATAGTACGGGGGTTATGAGTACATCATACAGTTTCTGTAGAGGAGGGCAGCAAATATGTTATAGTATAGAGTACAGCAGTGACGACAGAAGGGGGTAAGGTGATAAGTGCTTTCAGTGCCTACAGGAGGTTCAGTACGGGGTACAGTACCTGCAATTCAAGTGGCTCATAGAAATTTCAACTGTATTAGCTGGATTGTAATTTCTACTACTGTTTTAAAGTGCTTACAGCTCTTCTATTGTTTCCCTGCTCCTGCACCCCCATCCCCCCATCCAAGCACTCTGCCTTGGCACCGAAAAGGTCTCATTTTCCTTTGTCTTGCTAAATTGATCAATCTAAACCTGCCCTGCCTCTACACTATTTAACCCCTGCTATTTTTCTTCTCTCCAGCTGCCTGCCCTTCAACAGAGCTGCTTCAGCTCCCCCATGGTTGGACGGCACCCAGCCGACTGAGACCAGGATGCCCGCTTGCAGCTCCTTGGAAGGTACGGCGACAGTGCAGCCAATCGGAACATGGGCGCTTCCAGCAAACCTGCTTCGATTGGCCAGGACTTTTCCCCCTGCTTTTGCTGCCTGGTGCTTTTTACAAATAGATTTAGCTGCAACTAAGCAAAATTCAGGTGTCTCATAGAAGATTTTCGTCCCTCCCACCCACCCCACCCCTCCACTAATTAAATACACCTATTGCCCTCCCACATTCCCTCTCGCTGCATCATTGGTTAGTAAGCCTAGCAGCACTCGCTCCCTCATTGGCTAATAAGCCTAACAGCACTGCTCGCTCCCTCATTGGTTACCTAAAACCCTCATTCCCTCTGCTCCCCCAATGATTCCTAGTCCTTACAGGTCCCTATCATTTCCCTGCCCCCACATCCCAGTCCTCCACCTTCTCCACTAAGTAACTACAGCACCTATCTTCCCTACTACGTAACCACAGCAGTAGGGTCCTCCTAGCACCTGATCCATGCCATGATCCTGCTACAAGTCCACCTGACCCTGCTCATCCCTGTTCTCTTCTTCCTCCCTTCCTTCCTTTCTAACATGCCACTCACCTCTCCCATGTCCCCCTCCCAAATCCTGCCAAACCTTGTTGAGCTCTCCCACCCCTCCAGCCCTGCGTCCCACCTCCCCTTTCACCCAAGCATGAACACACTCTGCCACATGTCCCAGCCCATTTCTTTTCAACCCATCGCTTTCTTGGGTCATTTTTCAATTTATTACCCTATGCCCAGCTCATACACGCCATCAATCTAAGAGACGTCCGCTCACAGTCAGTCATATACAGCTATTTGCTCACCACCTAACTGTCGCTCTCCTGCTCCTTGCAGCAGGTGACATCTACCTTAACCCCGGCCCCAATACTACCCCCATGCCCCTCTCCAACATCAGCATCTTCTTCACCTCACTCTGGGGATCTTCTCCCACATGGCCTGCGCCTCCTGCACCTAAATATAAGAAGCCTTGTCCACAAGCTTGACTCCCTTCAGGTTCTTGCCATCCACTACGCTCCAGATATCCTCACCCTGTCCGAAACCTGGCTCAACAAAAACATCAATGACTCCTCTGTTGCTATCCCAGGCTACACTATGGCTCGCCAGGATAGAGCCTCTAAAGGCTGTGGAATAGCCGTCTACGTAAAATCGGACTTGCACTATTCAGTGGTCCTGACCAAGTCCGAACCAATAGTCCTTGAAGTAATACTAATTCAGCTTGTCCTTCCCTTCTCTCTGACAATCTACATTGCTGGGATATACTGCCGACCTGGTACATCAGCTTCTGCTGTCACCAACCTTCTCAAGCAAATCTTCTGCCTAACCACGACTGGGGAACTCTACATTATGGGCGATCTTAACCACAACTGGCTAGCTCCTGCCCTGAACAAAACCAGGACTGAAATTTCCACCCTAAACCTCTCACAAATCATTACTGAGCCCACCCGGCTTAACCTAAAATCTGGTAACCACTCGCTCATCAACTGGGTCCTTACCACACACCCCCATCGGGTCAAACAAGCCGGTATTCTTCCTGACTCCCTCAGCGACCACCACGTAACCTTCTTAGTGCATACAATCCACCGCCCAAAGTCTCCCATTAAATTTGTAGTCCAATGCTCCTATAAATCCCTCAGTCTAGCCCCTGTATTAGATGACCTTGTGCTAGCAAACTGGGCCCCTGCCCCTTCTATGATCTCCATTGATGATGTCTTCCTACACTTCAAAAACACATTCCTCAGCATCTGGAACACACACGCACCACTGCGTTGTACAAGAATACGAGGAAACCACCTACCTTGGATCACCCAAGAACTGACTGCATGTCAAATCACACGGGACAAAGACTGGAAAACACATAAATCCTCACGCCTCCCACAACACCTCTCCACATACCGCATGCTCCATAACAAGTGCACCAGAGCCACTCGTCTTACAAAAGCAGAGTACTTCAGCAGCTCCCTCCAGTCAAACCTAAATAAACCCTCAAAATTCTGGAAGGTCATTCATATAAACATAGAAACATAGAAGTTGACGGCAGATAAGGACCGCAAGGCCCATCCAGTCTGCCCATTTCTTTTTCTACCTTATAAATGTGCCATCGACCTTTGCTCTGTCAGTGGCCTATCTATTCATACTCATCTGTATTGCTCCCTTATGCCTATCCCATGCCTGTTTGAAGCCCTGCACTGTATTCATATCCACCACTTCCTGAGGTAGGCCATTCCATGCATCCACCACTCTTTCTGTGAAAAAGAATTTCCCCACATTCCCCCTTAATTGACCTCCCTCTAATCTCATGCTGTGACCTCTCATCCTGCTATTTTTCTTATATTTAAGCATGCTAGACTCTTTCACCTTGTTAATGCCCTTAAGGTGTTTGACTGTTTCGATCATATCACCTCTCTCCCTCTTTTGCTCAAGGGTATACATATTGAGCTCCATTAATCTGTCCTCATATGTCTTCTGATGTAGTCCCTGCACCATTTTGGTTGCCCTTCTCTGGACTGCCTCAATTTGGTTAATGTCCTTGTGAAGGTGTGGTCTCAAGTACTGCATGCAGTACTCCAGATGGGGCCTAACCAGTGTTTTGTAAAGAGGGATTATTATCTCCCTCTTAAGACTTGTGACACCTCTACTAATACATCCTAACATCCCCCTAGCCTTACCTACTGCTTTAGAAGTCTGCTTGGATGATTTCAGGTCATCGGTGATGATGATGCCCAAGTCTCTTTCTTCCTTTGTGACTGCCAGCAACTCCCCTCCCAGCCTATAGTTGACTTCAGGGTTTCACTTCCCTATGTGCATGATCTTGCACTTCTTGCATTAAATCCCAGTTGCCACTCTTCTGACCATTTTGTTAGTTTATCCAATCTTTTCTCATTCTGCCCACCCAATCTGGATCATCTACTCTGTTGCAGATCTTGGTGTCATCTGCAAACAGACAAGCCTTACCCTCTAGTCCATCTGCAATGTCACTAATGAAGATATTGAAGAGGACTGGCCCCAGGACTGATACCTGAGGTACCCCACTTGTGACTTGCATCTCTTCTGACTGCATACCATGTACCACCACTCTCTGTTTTCTGCCCGTCAACCAGTGTGCCACCAGTTGACCAACTTCTGACCCACCCTGAGCCTACCCAGCTTATTTATCAATCTTCTATGTGGAACAGTGTCGAAAGCTTTGCTGAAGTCAAGGTAGGTGACATCAACTGCTCCCCCTTGGTCCACCACTCTGGTTACCCAGTCAAAGAAATCTATGAGATTAGTTTGACAGGACCTTCCTTTTGTAAACCCATGCTGTCTTGGATCCTGTGTCCCTATTATTCCAGGTGTTGCACTATCCTTTCCTAAAGGAGTGCCTCCATAATCTTGCCCACTACTGAGGTAAGACTGACTGGTCTATAGTTCCCTGCCTCCTCCCTGCTACCACTCTTGTGGAGCGGGATCACATGAGCCCTTCTCCAGTCTTCTGGGACCTCTCCTGTGCTCAGAGACTCACTAAACAGTTCTGCTAATGGCTCTACTAGTTCCACCCTTAGTTCCTTAAGTACCCTGAGATGTATGCCATCAGGTCCCATTGCCTTGTCCACCCTGAGCTTAGCGAGCTCTTGTAGGACCCTTTCTTTTGTGAAGGGAGTAGTGCTCACCTTCCTCCCCCACTGTGTCCATGGTGCTGAGCTGTGGGCCCTGCCTTAACCTTCTCTTCAGTAAATACTGAGCAAAAGTATCTATTTAGGATAGATGCTTTTACAGGTCCTCCTCCTCACATGCCCCCTTTTCTCCTTTGAGCTTAGCAATACCCCCTCTGGACTTTCTTCTTTCACTAATGTATCTATAGAAAGTCTTGTCACCTTCTTTTACTGTTCATGCCAGTGTTTCCTCAGTTTGGGACTTTGCCTGCCTTACTGCCTTCCCTGCTTCCCTTAGGACAGTTTGGTATGCCTCCCTGTCTTCATCCCACTGTGTTTCCTTATATTTCCTGAAGGCCAGCCTTTTGGCTCTGACCTTTTCTGCTACTGTATTTGAGAACCAAAGTGGTTTCCTTCTTCTTTTGCACTTTCTTTTCTGTCTAACACAATGGGATGTTGCTTCAAGTATTGCATCCTTAATGCTTGCCCACTTTGCCTGTACCCCTCACCTGTGTTTTTTTTGCCAGGGCTAGCTTAACTCTGTTGGCCATCTTATCAAAATCAGCTCCTCTGAAGTCCCATATTTTTGCCTTGGAATGGGATGATTTAGATGTAGCAGCCAAATTGAACCATACCATGTGATGGTCACTGGCCCCCAGGTGACCTTCTATCTGGAGATCTGTGATCCCTTTCCTGTTAGTCAGTACTAGATCTAGGATAGCCCTGTCTCTCGTGTGTTATTGTACCAGTTGTTTGAGGCCCTCCCCCTGCAGGGAATCCACCATGTGTCTAGTTCTGGCAGATGTTCCTGCTGGTATTGACCAATCTGTATCCGGCATGTTGAAGTCTCCCATTATCAGAACCTCCCCTTTAGCTGTCATGTTTTGTATATCTTCTAATAGTAATATGACTATGTCCTCCCCCTGGTTTGGGGGCCTGTAGACAGCCCCAGTTCTTATGGTTGTCCCATTTCCTGTTTCCAGGGTGACCCACAGTTCTTCTGGCTCCTTATGTGTATTCTGAATTTCTGTGGCTTTGATATTTTCATTGACATAAAGGGCCACTCCACCCCCCCCCTTTTGCACCTTGGTCTCTTCTGAACAGTACATAGCCAGGTACTGAAGTCTCCCAAGTGGGTTACTGGTAAACCATGTCTCACTAATTGCTACTATGTCCAGTTTAGCCTCTGACATTATTGCCTGTAGGTCGGGGATCTTATTTCCCAGGCTGTGAGCATCTGTGTACATGATTTTCCATTGGCCAGATTTCGGTGTGTTAGTTGTTGGGTGAGGTTTGGCATTTCCCCTGTGCGTCATATGGGGAGATGGACCTTTTTTCCTACCTGGTTATGCAAATGAACTGCAAACATGCTAAATCCCAGTTTGACCACTAGCTGAGGGGGGGAGGGGTGTTCTTCCCATGCGACATATGGGGTGCTGCACCCCTCTCCCACTTTGCTAGTTTAAATATTCTGCAAAGACGTCAAACTTCTGCCCCAATGCACTGACTCCCTCCTTAGTCAGATGCAGTCCATCAAACTTAAAGAACTTTCACTCCCAGAACTGTTGCCAGTTCCCTACAAATCTGTGTCCTTTTTCCTGGCACCAGCCCTTGAGCCACATGTTTAGCTCCCCTATCTCACCACTCCCTTTTCACCCCAATGGCTGCCAATCCCACTCCAATGCTAAATGTTAATAACTCTCTCCTATCAGAGCCCACAGCAGTCGCCACTGAATTCAATGTGTACTTCTCCACTTGTGCTGCCACCCTCCTCTCTTCCCTGCCCAACACTACACCTCTTGCACTGCCTACAGACATAAAGACCCAGACTAGGCCTTGCTCCTTTTCCTTCAAAGACATTTCTGCAACTGAGGCCCTAGATGCATTATTTTCTCTCAACCCATCAAAAGGCAAATCCCCGGATGGATTAGAACCCAAACTTCTATACCTCTCAGCACCGCTATAGCAACTCCGCTTGGCAAACTCCTAAACCAATCCTTTGCTGCCGCTGCCGTCCCCCATGCATGGAAGCATGCCATTGTCATCCCTCTGCAAAAAGGAGGTGTCCCTACCTCCCTCTCTAACTACCACCCTATCTCCCTCCTCTCAGCCCTAGCAAAACTACAAGAGCACCTTGTGTTCACCCAACTTACCTCCTTCCTCACTGACTCCAAATTCTTCACGCCATTCCAGTCTGTCTTCAGGAAGGGACACTCCACCACCTGCTCCCTGATAAGGCTTACAGACACTATCCTGACAGGCATGGGCAGTGGACTGATCACCTCAGCCATTTTTGTCGACCTTGCAAAAGCCTTCAACACCATCTCCCACTCCATATTGCTCTTGAGTCTCACTGAATCAGGCCTCTCTGTCGCAGCCACAGACTGATTCAGATCATACCTTTCTGATAGAACTCAGTCCGTTAGAGTCTTAAATGCGATCTCCACCCCCCCTTTCCTTAACTACCTGGTCGGTTCTTGGTCTCATTTTGTTCTCTATATTCCTAAATGACCTGCCACTCATCTGCTTTACTTCCTCAATCCACATGTATGCAGATGATACTGTACTCTACTACTCAGGCTCTGCCCCGATGTGGTACAATCAAACCTCCAAGCTGACTTCAACAAGGTACAGCAATGATTTAGCTCACACCAGCTCTCCCTAAATGCAAAAAAAACTGTCATTATGACCTTCAGCACACGACAACGCCTGGCCAGACTCCCCTCCCTTCCTTCCCTACTTGGCCACCCTGGATAGCCAAAAACTTGAAGATGTCTCCTCATTCCATTTCTTGGGGTCTGGCTTGACAGCCATCTCTCCTTCTCTGACCACATCGATGCTATCTCAAAAAAACTATGCCCCATGCTCAGTGCACTATATAGGAACCGCAGCAGCCTCCCTTCCCGAGTCCGACGTTAACTGGTCCTGAAGATGATACTGCCCTCCATCAACTACTGCAACATTGTATATAGTGCAGCCCCTAAGTCCACCCTATCTAAACTGGACACACTTTATAATGCCTTCTGCCACTTTGCTCTCGATGCCTCTCCCCTCACCCACCACTGCGACTTCTACCGAGCCTTGGCACTACCATCCCTCGAAAACCACCGCATCTCTCACTGTGCTAAATCTGTCTCCAACTTATGGCTCAGGTCCATCCCCTCCTACCTTGCCACCGTGCTCACAGATGCCCCACCCCCTCCCATCATCTTAGATCCAGTGACTCCCGCCAATTTTCAGTCCTTAGGCAGAAGACCTCTGCCGGTCAAGCTGCCTTCTCACTCTACCCAAGCTCTGGAACGCCCTCCCACCACAAATTCAGCACTCTTCCTCTTCCTACTCTCTGTCTACCACCCTAGCAAACTTCCTTACTACAAATTGCTCCTGTCGCTGAACCTGCCATGCCTCACTATCCTCTCCCCAATGCCTGACCAGCTGCCTTAGCCTTGCTACAGAAGCTGGCATATAACCCCAACCTTGCACTTATGTCCTGGGTCTATTTTGCCCTATGTACTGTGTATAACTGTATAACTGTGATATATGTCCTCTGTTGTTTACAGCTGTTACTACTGTGCTAATTTACCTTGTCTGCTGCTTCTTGTCAGAAAAATTGTTAGTTAATACTATAATATCCTAAGCATTCAATGTACGCTGCTTGTATATTCATGCAGTTGTGTATCCTTAAGCTGCTTTTTATTTTCTTCTGTTAACTGTTCACTTGATAACCTGAGTGTTATCACATCCATGTGTACCCCCCACCACAGGTCGCACCGGGAGACGAGCATCTTGTTGCTCAGTGTGCCTTTCCTGGTGAAACAATTGCAATAAATAAAAAATAAACATGTTGTGGATGGTATACTCCAGTCCACCTTGGGCAGGTTGAAGTCCCCCACAATTACCACCTCTCCTTTCCCCAAAGCTTCCGATATCTGTGAGCTCAGTTCCCTGTCCCGCTCCTCGTCCTGACTGGGTGGTCTATAAACCACCCCCAACCTCACCTTTCTCCCTCTATTGGACCTTAACTGAACCCATAATGTCTCCACCGTCCCTTCCTCTGACTCCTCTCTCGTTCATGTTAGTCCCTCCCTGATATAAACTGCCACCCCTCCTTGACTACCCTGTCCCTTCTGTATAGTTTATATCTAGTGATTGCAAGGTCCCAATCATGGTGTGATGTTGCCCAAGTCTTGGTTACTGCAGCTATGTCCACCCTCCTGTCTACTAATAGTGCCTGAAGGTCTTCCATCTTGTTTCCAAGACTCCATGCATTCAGAGACACCACCCTCCACTTAGAATCTGACCTTCCTTCTATTCCCTCTATTCTTCTATTCACATTTAGCCCCTCTGTGTGCACCCCCCATGTACTCTTGTTATGTGTTCCTCACCCTCTCCACCCTTTGCTAACTTTGTTCTTGCCCCTTCTACCTCCACCCTCCAGACCTCTTCCATCACTGTGGGGGATGGAATAAAATCTAACATGTTAAATTCTTGGCTAGCATTTATGGTAGTGAATGTACAACTCTTAATAATAGAGGTACAGAACTTGCAATGACCACAAGGGTAAGTACCATGTGGATGCTATGGTATCCAAGTATTGTTCCTAGTGTATACTGGTTTTTGCAAACTGTGTACCAATTTATCACTTAAATTTGAGCCCCTTCTATATGCCATATAAGTAGTACAGTCCTTCAATAAGGGATCTGTCCTTACAGTGTTCAAATTTTGTTTGATTATACACTCAATCTGACCTGACTGTCTACAGTATGTGGTCACAAAGTTCAGTCTGTCAGTGTCACTCTGTGTACCTCCCATCCTGTCTTCCTGTGGATTAAGAATACTGCCCTGTCTGTATTGCATGTCTGAACAAATGCTTGGTTAGCAATATCTGATCTGTAGCCCCCTTGCCTTAAATCTCTCACACATATCGCTACCTTTCGCAGCAAAATCCTCGTGGTTACTATAATTCCGTCTAACACATAATGGTTGAGCCCTAGGAATATTATTAATAAGATGGCGTGGATAGCAACTAGATGGTGTCAATAAAGAGTTCCCGATCAGTTTCTTTACAGAACAAAGTGGTTTCCATAATTCCATCATCAGTCTTTAAAATCTGCAAATCCAGAAATGTTACAGTATGAATGTCACATGTTGTAGCAAATTCAAATTGGGATTACTCTGTTCCATGTACTCCACAAACTGCATCAACTCATCTCGTCTGCCACGCCAGATCATAAATATGTCATCTATTAAATGACACCAGAGAGCAATCCTATAGTAAAAAGGATTGGTCTCGGTGTCATAGATGGTTGTTCTTTCCCATTGGCCCAGACAGAGGTTAACATAGTTAGGTGCAAATGTCACACCTATTGCTGTCCCCTTAATCTGTAGGTAGTAAGATCCTTGAAACAAAAAATTGTTCAGTCTCAATACATTCTCAGCACATTGTAAAAGGAACTGTTTCATAGCTTCAGGTAATGCAGATCCCTCAGCTAATCAATATTCTAGGGTAAAGAAACCCCCCTCATGTGGAATGTTGGTGTACAGGGACATATTGTCCATGGACACCAACAGCCACTCAGGTTCCAGCTGTAAGTCCTCAAGGATATTCAGCATATCAGTTGTATCCCTGACATATGACCGAAGGTCACATACAAGTTCCTTGATGTGGGCATCCACAAATAGGGGCAGGGGTTCTGTCAGGGACCCTATACCGCAATAGAGCATGCCGGGGGATCAATCAGACTTTTATGGATTTTCGGCAACTTGTAGATAGTGGCCCTAACAGGTTGTTGCACAGTCAGAAAATCATATTTGTCTTTATTGATACAACTGTCCATCACTGATTCTTATAAAACAGCATATATATTCTTGTTTTGTAAATGCTAGTTGAATCCCTCCTAAGTTTCACATAAAAACTATCATCACTGAGTTGTCTTATGACCTCCTGGATGTACTTATCTGTGGACTGTACTACTATGGCCCCACCCTTGTCAGCAGGTTTAATAACAATATTGTTATTAATCTCCAGTTCTTTTAGAGTCCTAGCTCCCCCCTCTGGGAGAGTTCCTCGAATTTCAATGTACAAGCAGGTTTTCAAATATCCACACAGCATCATGACAAGAGGTACTGAAATTACTTGGAGGGTGAAAAATAGGGAGGCAATTGTTCTCTGTAATTTTCCTCGAGTTAGATGGAGTGCTAGATTGCATCTCCATGATAGTAAATGGGGGTGGAAGTAAATTAGCACTAACTGTGGAATTACTGCCTTTGAACATGTTTTGTTTTTTCAAAATAAACCTTCAAATTAAAAATTTCTAATGAATCTCTAAAAGTCTAAGTACAGTTCGAAAGTATTCAGATCTCTAATAGGTACAAAAGTTAATCCTTTCTGTAAGAGCTGTATCTGTTCACTTGTTAAAGTTGTATCAGAGATGTTAATAACTATGTTTTCCACTGGAGTTACTTCCCTCGCTTGGCTGACAACCGTGTGTTTATGTTTCTTGCACCCACTCCTTGTCCTCTTCCGATGTTCCACCACTTCGTGTTCTGTCGTTGTCCTCTCTGCTGTGGAGTCTGAAATTGGACCTGTCTGGTTGTTGGTTGGTCCAAAGTCTCCTGTTCTTCTTCTAAAAAATGTCCTCATTAGCATCAGAATCACTGGTCGAGATATAATATGAGGGGGAGTTAGTGCGATTTCTGAGGATAGGGCGTTGTATATTAGAACTGGAATCACTCCTTGTATCACTATCCGAGTGATGCTGTTGTGAAGAATAACTTTGCTGCTGTCCTCTGCCATGTCCATGCCCACATCTATTGTACTGGCGTTTTGTGTTCAGCTGCTTGCTCCAAGTAAAAACTCTATTATGGATGTAGTCCTTTTGATCCCGTTCAAATTTTTTAAGCTTCCTTTGTTTTATTATATTTTCTTCCCTCAGAATCAATTCTTTCAAGTCCTTGTTATACTGTTCAAAATCTGGATGGTCCACAAAGCTATCAATAGTTTCCTCTTTAGTTTTAATATCGGCTATAATGTCTGCTTGCTGTCTCAAATAATCTTTGATGACCACTTGCACCAGTCCATTAGACCCAGTTTGCAGTCCTGCATTCCAACCAACAATGAACTCTTTTCTGTCTAGTCGATAGCCAGAGGTATGTGATAACTTTAAGCCACACAGTGTTCTGCCCACTCACAAATATGCTTCTAGTGAAACTCTGTTCCAATAGTGTCTTCTGCCTCTGAGGACTGCTCGCTCTAATTGGATAAATGCAGTCCTAATATTAAGGGTTACAGTCTCAATAGGTTGATTGGTGTTATCCACTTAAGCTATATGGTTGTTAGTTGCTCCCTCGTCCTCCCAAAAAAAACAAGGATGGGGGCGTGGACACAGCAGCAACAGGGAACAAGGCTGTATGCAGCCAGTGAGGAGGCAGTGAAGGCAGATGGCCACCCTGGGCTACTCCATATGCACAGGCACCCAAACTGTGGAATACAATGCCTCAACATTGCTTAGAAGCTAACAATCATGTAAATTATGAAACTGAGCTAGAACTCCACTTGCAGCAACAAACTATTTGTAATCATTTTCAATGTGATACTAAATTGATATTTGTGAATTGTGAGTTGTTCATTGTATTTATTGTACACTGCATCATCTCCGCCGCACATGTAGTAGCTCCAGATCATTCCTGAAAATGGACCTTGGCCTAGTGTGCTTACCTGTAATATTTGCTGCCTTTCTAATGGTCACCCAGACCCATGGCTTCTGACTCAACTGACTCTTGAATATGGATATCCAATATTTCAGTATTTATGTATGAAAAATCCTATCCCTCCTGCAATGGGATTAATCTCTAGTAAAAAGGTTACTGATTCTTTCCCAGCATTGTTAACTCTTTGTTTTTGATAGTAATTCTTTCCCATCCTGTCCTTTTCTTTTTTTTCATAGAGGTTTTTCTGCTCCTTGGCAGGCTGGGAGGTTGTATCATCCTGTCCCATGAGCACCAGCCATCCCGATCTGGACTTGGCAGGCCATTGGTGCTGTCTCGGTGAAGGCTTCATGTAACCCAGCCCCCGTATTTTCTACTGGTTTTCTCCCCTGGGGCCCATGGATGTGCAATGGATATGATGTCCAAGACCCAGCATCCTGAATATGAGATCTGTTCCCTTGCATGGTGGCATTGTGTATGCAGGCAACCAGCCACAACTGGGTGCCAGGTATGCAGCGAGCCACACTAACCCCCTTCCCCCAAGTAAGGAGAGCTGTCCTAGGGATGCTCAATCCTTCCTCTCCCCGCCAGCCCCTGAGCAACCTGAGTCTCTTCTCGACCCCAGGTACCAGTGTGGCAGGAGGTAAGGTGCCCAGCGCCTCAACCGTCCATGCCACCGGGCTGGCTTCTTTCTTATCCTTTTTATCCTCTTCTTACGTGCTTCTTCAACCACCCTTCTATTATAGCCCCTATTTGTAAATCTTTAGATAGGTCATCTGCCTGCTTTTCTAATGTAAAATCATCCCTACAGTTTCTCCTTACACAGAGAAATTGTGAATATGGGATGCATTCCCTCAGTGTATACAGATGAGCATTACTCACAAACTCAAGTGAATCTGTAGCTGTAGGTTTTCTATAGCCATTTGTACATACCAGTTTGCTATGCTTTCCTTTCAGGGTCACACCTAGAAAATCAATTTAACTTTTTTTCTACCCTATAAGTGAATCTGAGACCAACATTATTGTTGTTAAGTTGCTCGGCAAAGTCTACTGCCGCCTGTTGGCTACCCCTCCACATGCAAACAGTGTTGTGTATATATATCTATACCACAAGACAATATTGCCTGCATGTGGAAAATCTTCTCTGTGAACAGTTCCTAGCTCCCAAAAGCCCATAAACAGGTGGCATATATGATGGGTCATACATGTCCCCATCGTCATACTGCAAACGTGCAAATAGTGCTCCCCTGTGAATTCAAAGGTATTTTGTTGTAATATGAAATCCTCTGCAGCTAAAAAAATGCCCCTAGGGTGTCTGCATTACTTCTTTCCAATAAAGAATCTACTGGCCATTAATCCCTTGTCATGATCAATGGAGGAGTACAACGCCTCCACATCTATAGATAGTCAATGGAAATCATCATACCAAGAAATAGGGGATCGACCTGGATAGAGAATTAGCTGAACAAAGTTGGAGGGTCTGCAGGAAGGGGAGCACAGTGGTGGTGGGGGATTTTAACCTACCTGAGGTGGAGTGGGGCGCCCCATCCACCATGAGTGCAATAGAGTGGGTCTTGCTAGCAGCATTTCAGGACAGCTTTCTGACACAGCTGGTCCAGGGGCTGACTTGGTTAGAAAGGACTCTGGACCTTGTACTGCATAACAGGGAAGCTATAAGGAATCTGGAAGTGGAGGAACCACTGGCTGGGAGTGACCACTATTCGGTGTGGTTCATGCTCAATATGGGGAGGGAAACAGGGGGCTCGGGTACAAGGGTGATTGTCTTTAGGAGGGTGGACTTTTAGAAGATGGGGGAAATTTTGGGCAGGCTCCTGGCAGGAATGTAGCCACACATGGATGCAGACCACAAATGGGACATCATAAAGGAAGGGCTAGTAGAGGCAACGGAGTCTTGCACTAGGAAGAAAAGCATGAAGGGAAGGGGAAAGAAACCCAGTTGTCTGACACAGGAAGTTATGGAAGGGATGAAGGCCAAGAGGGCAGCGTTTCAAAAGTACAGAAAAATTGGGGAGAGGTGATGATAAGGATATGTACATGAAGAAGTCCAGGGAGGTTACCAGACTGGTCAGGGCAGCCAAGGTGTCCAGGGAGCTGAGACTGGCGCAAGGAATCAAAAGTGGAGAAAAGGACTTCTTCCACTACATCGAAGAGAGAAGAAAGAGCAAGGATCAACTGGTGAGGATTAAGAAAGATGGGGGTGGGTGGAGAAAGGGAGAACAGGCAGAGGCACTGAACTACTTGATCTGTATTCACGCAGGGAGAAGGGGGGGCAGATACTCCAGGCGAGGGGGGATGGGTGGGGGGGAGGGGACAACAGATGTAGGGATTACAGAGAGCAGGGCACCAGATGGGTTGAGGGCATTAAGGGTGGACAAAGCACCTAGACCTGATGGCATTCACCCTAGGGTTCTAAGGGAGTTGGCAGAGGTCCTGGTGGGGCCACTGGCCGACCTGTTCAATACCTCCCTGGATATGGGATGTGGACCACAGGACTGGAGAATGGCCCATGTGGTGCCCATCCACAAAAGTGGCCCAAAGCATGAACCAGGAAACTATAGGCCAGTGAGCCTCATGTTGATCATGGGAAAGCTCATGGAGACCATACTAAAAGAGAGGCTAGTGAGCTTCTTGGAGGAAAACGATCTTCAGGATGGTCAACAGCATGGGTTTATAGTGGACAGATTCTGCCAGACAAACCTTGTAGAGTACTACAACTGGGTGATGTGGGTACTGGACAAGGGCCATGCAGTGGATGTCCTGTATCTGGACTTTAGCGAGGCCTTTGATTCAGTGCCACATGGGAGGTTGGGGGGGAACTGGAGTATGTGGGGGTTGGTCCAAAAATGATGAAATGGATCACAAACTGGCTAAAGGGAAGGCAGCAATGGATGGTTGTGGTGGTGGGGGCTCTCTCGACACCGAGAGTGGTGACAAGCGGGGTACCGCAGGGATCGGTACTGGGACTGGTGCTGTTTGGGATTTTTATTGCAGATATCTCACATGGGATCTGGAGCAAGATCAGTCTGTTTGCAGACGATACCAAGATGGGAGCTGTGGTTGATGACACGGAGGGGTGGAAGGGGTTGCAGGAGGACCAGATTAAGCTGCAGGAGTGGGAGGAAACATGGCAGCTGGGGTTCAACGCCAAGAAGTGCAAGGTTCTGCACTTCAATGCCAGGAACCAGGAGAGGGATTATCACTTGAATGGGGCACAGTTGGGGAGCTCCACAGAGGAGAAGGACCTAGGAGTGATCATTATGGGGAGCATGCACAACTCTGCTCAGTGCAGGAAGGTGACAGCAAAAGCCAACAAAATGCTGAGGTGTATTGCAAGAGGGATCTCCTCCAGAAGGAGGGAGATTATCCTGCTCTGTATACATAATTGGTCAGGCCCTGCCTGGAGTACTGCGAGCAGCACTGGTGCCCATTCCTGAAGAAGGACATCAGATTTTTGGAGGGGGTGCAGCAAAGAGCCACAAAGATGATCCAGGGATTGGAGAGCAAGCCCTATGAGGACAGGTTGGGAGAGTTGAATGTGTATTCACTGGAGGAGAGGAGTGAGGGGGGGGGATATGATCGAGACCTTTAAGTATCTGGAGGGGATAAACAAGACCAACACAGAAGGGATTTTTCAGATGAGAAGAGGGAGGGACACGAGAGGGCATAGACTGAGATTGGAGGGGGGAGATTCAAGAGGGAGATGAGGAGACATTTTTTCACAGAAAGAGTGGTGGACAAATGGAACACCTTACCAGATGAGATAGTGCCCTGTAAGATGGTGAGCAGTTTCAAAAGGGTTGGGACAGGGTAAGGGATGCTGGAAGGGGTGGGAGGGCAGCTGCGAGGTGAGGGCTAACTGAACACTTGAGCAGACTCGATAGACTATGAGGCCTGTTTCTGCTGGCAATTTCATATGTTCATATGTTCGTATAGCTAATGAAAACCATCATGCCAAATAAAGTCACCCAATTTACTCAGGAGGTCACCATTAGGGTATCCAAGTTCTCTATAGCCTGTGTATCTCTCACAGGTCCTGCTGGTCACTCAAAACACTCCAGTTAGTATCAGACCCCATTTTTTTTTTGCAAAACATATATAAGCGTGACCTTATGAAAGCATTTAAAAAGGTCTGAATGGATGCTGAAATCATTGATTTTGGGAGCTGGTATAAATGATAGACCTTTATTCGAAATGGAGATGAGGGTAGTAGTTCTAGTTTAGATAAAATATTAAGGATCAAATTAGGATTAAATTATCATTTACCTTTTTCTGGACCACCACCCTAATTGTTCTTCTTTGTTGTCTTTTGCCTCTTTTCTGCCTCTTGGTCCACCTTTTCCTGTTTTTTTTTTATTCCTGATACATGTGTCTTTGTGACTTTGCACTAAAAAATGATGCACACTAGATTGGATCAACTATCAAGAATCCCATAACCATTCTAAATATTTATTAAATAGCCAAGTAGAATACTAAAGAAAAAATTGTGAGGATGGAAGGAAATGGGAACTTTATTTGCATATGAAACATTAACAAGCATTTGTCAATGCTGAATGTTGTCTCGCTGGCGTTGGCATTGGTAGTGCAGGAGTTAGAGATGCATAATAGGCAGTGAAGTATTGAACTGACGCCAACCTCACCCCCACCCTGAAGAGACACATTTTCAACATAGGCATCTTGGGACCTCCCGTCATGAACAGTGGCACTGTGATTTTGTTAATCTGTCCCAAAAGTTGATTTCCCACAGTGACCACACCATTCTGCGCCACAGGTGTGAAAACACATTTTAGGCATGATGTGAAAAATGACAGCTGTACTGTTCATAAGGAGGTGTGAAAAAATTTCAGTGTTGAAAATCTGGCTCAAAAATGTTGCAAATTTGCAAAGTTACAAGGGTGCGTGGAAACTGCGCAACGCATGCTTGTAATACAGTCATTTTATGGACTTTCAGCACCAAATTTTCAACATATGCATTTTAGGACCTCTGCTCATGAAAAATGTCACTGTCATTTTCTCAAACTGTCCTGAAAACTGATTTCGCACAGCAACTGCGATATTTTGCACCCTAAGTGCAAAAATAAATTTCAGCCAGGATATGTAAAATGACACCTGTACTATTCATAAGGAGGTGTGGAAAAATGGCAATGTTGAAAATCTGGAGTCAAAATATTACAAATTCATGAAGTTACGAGCGTGCATGGAAACTGCACAACGCACGCTAGTAAAACAGTCATTTTTTGGATTTTTTTCACCAAATTTGCAACATAGGCTTTTTGAGAGCCCACCTCATGAACAGTGGCACTGTCATTTCGTTAATCGGTCCCGAAAGGTGATTCCACGCAGTGACTGCGAAATCACCTTTTGGGACCAAATAACTCCATGACAGTGACTGAATTCATGAGGAGGGGCCCCAATAACCCCATGTTGAAAATTTGGTGCCAAAATGCCCCAAAATGCCCGAGATATGCACCAATGTTGAAAAAAAAACTATTTATGCCATTATACAGCTTACTGGCATTTCTTCAGTTCACGGTCGGCTTTGAAGAGTGCAGACATGTTCCTGGTCCACCGAAGATCGATGCGTCAGACTCCAGAGGTATGTATGGGGTGAGGGGGGTGTGGGGAGGCATGTGCAGAGGGTGGGCGCGAGTTGGTGGAGCGAGCTGGACAGACCACGAGGGACCGTTTTCTTCTTTTATAGGTTAAAAAAAAAACAATGCAAGACTTTTTTTTTACAGGGCATTGGCATGCTGGGTGGGCTGCCAGTGTGCCACTGAGTGTTTGGGGGCTAACTTATGGGATTGGGCACCCCATTGGTACTACCGGCGGGGGGCAAGAGCTGAGAGGGATTGGGCACCGCACACAACAAATGGGCGGGATATTATAGCCGATGGGGAGTGTGCTCTCCCTGTCGGTGCATGAACTGGGTCAGGGCATGCCGACACAGGGATTGGGCACCCTCGAAGTTGTCATTGTGGCAGGCGGTGGTGGCAGTCAGTGCTGCCATGTTTACTAGAATGCTTTACCAGGAAAGGCATGTCGGGAAGTGCAGCTGCATGATGAGCTTGGCTCTCATTGCAGCGGACCTTTTCTTAGATCTGGTGGCCATGTTATATGTTGCTGGTGTCAGTGCCTGCAGCTACCTCATTGGGGAATGAGGGACGCACCTACTGATGCGTGCCCTACATTCGCCCACAGTGACCGCACCTCCAAATCTGCTACTACTGCAATATGTTGGCTGGCACGCAAGCACGAGCCAACATAAAAAGGGCAGTTAAAACATGGAAATTCCATTGTGGGTTCTCAGATAAGGAACTCCAAGTATAATAACTACCTAAGATCCCATGACCATGTTCTAAGTTTAAATAGTAATCCACTGGATATCAAGGGTGGGAACCAATGCAACAAGGCTGTGGGGAGGGCAAGCAGAATGTTGGCATGCATAGGGAGGGTTATTACAAGTAGGAGGTGGGAAGAGATCATGCTACTATACAAAACTATGGTCAGACCACATCTGGCATACGGGGTGCAGTTCTGGAGGCCACACTTACAAGGTGACAGAGACAGGGTGGAGAGGGTCCAGAGAAGGGTAACCAAGATGGTTCAGGGACTACACAGGAGGTCATAGGAGGAATGACTGGATGAACTAAACTTGTACAAAGTGGAGATTAGGATGGAGAGGGGGGATATGGTAGAAACCTTCAAATATCTGAAGGGAATAAACAAGGTGAGGGAAGGAAGCAGATTCAGGTTAAGTGAAAACAAATCAACTAGGGGACACGCACTCAAGCTAGAGGGGGGGAGATTTAGAGGAAATGTGAGGGGTCAGTTCTTCACTGAGAAAGTGGTGGGTCCTTGGAATAGACTGCCAGAATGGGTGGTGGGGGTAGACTCAATAGACAAATTCAAGAGGGCTTGGGACAACTACATGGGGCTAAATGGAAGTAACATTGGCATGGAATGGGGGAGTATGATAAACCAGACAGGGAGGCGGTAATGGGCAGACTAGATGGGCCAAAGGGTCCTTTTCTGCCAGCAAGTTTCTGTTTCTATGTTTAAGGGTGACACTTCGAAAGGGGCAGTATAGTATCAAATTTGAATCAATACAGTATCTAGTCAGTTGATTCAATCCGAGTTCCTTATAGAAGAACTCACTTTGAAGATATAGCTGTGTTTAAACAGCCTTTTTAATGTTTAGCTGCATGAAACAAATTCCTCCCTCCCATTTTACTACTCCTTTCTTTCTATTTATTAGGAGACTTTCTTGACAATAAGCAGTGTTTTGTAAGAGATTTAGTTAAACACGTATCTATTGCACTTTGCACTTTTTATTTCATCTCCACATGTGTGTACAAGCTTATGTTTGTTTGCTGACAACACCAAGCTCTGTGGGAGGGTTGACATGGAGGAAGGAAGACAGGAACACAGAGAGGACCTGATAGACTAGAAAAGTGGTCTGGCATTTAGCAGCAGGGGTCCAGTGCTAAAAAGTGTGAAGTTATGCACTTGGGGGTGAAGAATCCAGGGACCAAATACTGGTTAAGTGGAGAGCAAGTTACTAGGTTAGAAGAAAAGGACCTAGGAGTAATAATCACAAGTGACCTGAAACATTCCGCACACTGCAAGAGAGCAGCAGACACAGCAAATCAGAAGCTGGGCTGCATAGCCAGGGGAATTACCAACAGAAAGGCATGGATCATTCTGCCGCTGTGCAGGTCACTGGTAAGACTGCACCTGGAGTACAGTATGCAGTTTTGGTGTTTGTATCTAAAGAAGGATGTCAGCTAAACGTTCACTAAAAAATACCACCAACAGCTTAATCTGGTTCAAGGTCTGTTGGCATTCATTTGTATCCCCCTCCCCCGGGTCGTGCCTGAAAATAGGCAAGAGTCTGTCTAGTGCACTTACCCGGTCAACAAAAACTAACTAAATAAATAAATAAAAAAACTTGCTGGAGACGGTCCTGAGTAGGCCAGCTAAGATGATCCAGGACTAGCAGGGCAACACTTATGACAAGAGGCTCAGGGAGCTCAACATGTACTCTCACGAGGAAAGAAGGGAGGGGAAGACATGATTGAGACCTTTAAGTACCTTAAGGGTATTATATGCCTATAATTCTAATCCTCAACCTTTCTTTTTTCTCTGCAACTGTTCCTGAAGCCTGGAAACAGGCTACTGTCATACCGCTCCTTAAAGGTGGTGATCCCCCCTTCTCCTGGTAACTTCCATCCTATTTCTCTCCTTACCACCTTAGCTCAGTTACAGGAACACCTTGTATTATCTCAGCGCTCTTCCTTTCTTGACTAATCTTCCTTCTTCACTCCCTTTCAGTCTGGTTTTAGGAAATCCCTCTTCACCTCTACCTTCCTCCTCTGGCTCATTGACTCCATCCTCTCAGGTATGAATCGGAGACTGATCACATCCACCATATTTGTTGATCTTGCTAAAGCTTTGACACTGTGGCACACCTCATCCTTCTGGACAAGCTCAAAGCAGCAGGTCTTTCTGACTCTGCAGTCAGCTGGTTTTGTTCTTACCTTGAGGGAAGTCTCAAGCTGTCTGGCTAGGAAGCTCCATTTTATCACCACTCCCCATCTGCTCAGGACTCCCTAAAGGGTCTGTCCTGGGTTCTAGTCTCTTTTCCATATTACTAACATACTAAAATGCCAGCAGAATAGGCCTAACAGTCTTTCGTGTCTGCTCGTTTGGTCAGCCCCCACCCTGGGAGCTGACTTTACTGCCCCCCTTGCCCTCTCTGGCTTCTACCTTCCCAGTCCCAGATATTCCCACTGCACAGGACTTTGCTTCCAGAATCCTTCCCCTGTAACTGTCCCACCCCCTCTTGAACCCCTCCACTGTCTCTGCCTCCACCAGCCCCCTGGGCAGCGCATTCCATGGCTCCACCACCCTCTCAGTGAAGTAGCACCTCCTCCTTTCTCCCTGAATCTCCCCCCCTCCTGCTTCCACCCATGCCCTCTGGTTGTCCCCCCCTTCCTTTGGAGCACCCTGACTGCTCCTCCCCTATTTAACCCCTTCATATACCTGAGGACCTCTAGCATGTCCCCCCTGGTCCCTTCTCTCTTCCAATGTCTACATATTTAGCTCTTCGAGCCTCTCCCCATAGGTCCTGTCCCCCAAACCCCAGATCATTTTGGTTGCCCTCCTTTGGACCCTCTCCAGGAGTTCAATGTCCCTTTTTAACTCATTGCCTCCACAGGAGCTCTCTGAAGTTGCACCACTTGTCTCCTGAATGCTGTTAATAGTAAATCCTGGACCTTTCTAAGCAAAATCAAGCTATAGTCAGCATGCCACAAACAAATCCTAATAGCTCAAGAACTGTAAGTGCTAGACACAAAGTATGAGTGGCAAAGTTATTCAGCACAAAATTACCTTTCCAGTGGTGGTATGCAAAGAATAATATGTAATTTCCTTTTTTTGCTATGCTGGTTGAAACAGAAAAAACATTTTTTTTTCACTAAAACAGGCAACATAAGCCATACACACCATACCATAAACAAATACGAATAACTCCTAAAGTATACATGATATATACAGAATATCAGTGGCAAAGTTGTTCAGCACAAAATTACCTTTCCAACGGTGCTATGCAGTCAAATATATATTATATTCTATTACATTATATATTAAAATATATAAGTGACTTCTCCAGCTGTTGCCAGGGCAGACAGGAATTCAGTAGATGACTTCTGTAGGCATCCTTGGGACACACCAGTGTATTTTACTGATGCCTACAGGCATCAGCTAAGAGACAATAAGTTAAGTGTGGCCTCCAAAACTGCACACAGTACTTGAGGTGCAGCCTCATCAAACAGTTATACAGAGGGAATATCACTTCCCTCCTTCTGGAGGTGATCCAGCCTAGCGATGCATCCCAGCATCCTGTTGGCTTTGGCCACTGCCCTCCAACAAGTCTCAGAGTTGTTCATCTTGACATCCACCACCACCCCCAGGTCCCTTTCAGCTATTGAGCCTTGTAGCATTCCCCCCCAAGGTGTACACTTGGCATGGGTTTCTGTCTCCCAGATGCAGTACCTTGCATTTCTCTGCATTAAACCTCAGCTTCCACTTTCTAGACCACCTTTCCAGAGCCTCCAGGTTCCCCTGTAGGGCCACCCTCCCCTCCTTCCCATCAACCCCCCCAATTTTGAGTCATCTGCAAAGAGACTCCTCTCACTCCTGATACCCTTCCTTATGTCAGAGACGTAGGCATTGAACAGGAGGGGCCCAAGAACTGATCCCTGAGGGACCCCACTAATGACCCTCCTTGGGAATGGGACTATCCCACCAACTACAACCCTCTGGGTCTGGTCCTGGAGCCAATTGCCTATCCATCTGATCTTCTGGTTCCCCACCCCCATTTCTCCCAGCTCATTCAACAGGCCCCCATGAAGAACATAGTCAAATGCCTTGCTGAAGTCAAGATAGAGGACCTCCACCGGTCTACCCAGGTCCAAGGCATTCATCACCCAGTCATAGAACTCCACAAGATTTGTCTGACACAATTTCCCTGGGACAAATCCATGCTGTCTATCGTCCAGGCACCCCGACTTTTCCAGGTCCCCCCCTAGCCTCTCATTGACAATGCCCTCCATCACCTTGCCCACCACTGATGTCAAGCTGACGGGCCTGTAGTTACCTGCCACCTCCTTGATCCCCCCTTGTGGATAGGCACTATATGTGCCACCTTCCAGTCCTGAGGCATCCACCCTGTCCTCAGAGAGATGCTGAAAAGCTCCACCAGGGGTTTCGCTGGGACATCTGCCAGTTCCTTCAGCACTCTGGGATGTAATTTATCCGGCCCTGGTGCTTTCTCCTTCTTAAGGGACCTGAGGGCTTCCTTCACTCTCTCTGCCATGATTTCCACCTCTGCTACCTCATCCCCCTGCTTTGTCTTCCCCTCCTGCCACTGATGGCCCCTCTCCCCAGACCCGCCAATCGGCAAGGGTCCCCCCTCCTCAGTTTCACCATATCCTCCCATGTATGATGCAGCCCCACCCATTTTCCTTTTTGAAAACTGAGGCGAAGTACTCAATCAATAAATCAATTAATCAATCAATCAAAGTCTTTATTTAACCAGGCGATCATCATTGAGCAAGCTAATTTTCGAGGTGGACCTGGCTTTGTTAACAAGGAACAAGGGACAATATACATGGGAAGCAACACACAGGAAAATAGTAATAATACAAATAAAGTGAGATACAATAATACAGTGTATACAAAGTATCAGCAGGTAGCATTGACAGTAGTATATGTTTGGAACAGAAGATACAACTAGTTTTGGGTAAGACACAATTTTTCATAAAAGTAAAGAAATATACATATCAGGTGCACCTATCACAAATAAAACCTAATATAAAAAGATATATAGTGATATGGTGTGGAGAATTTAGAGCTGGAACCAGGGTCAAAGGAATGTGGAAGGAACAGATATGGGGGTAGAAAAAGGGGAGAGGGAAGAGTCGATTATAAATGTGATCAGTCTTTTAACAGTAGTAATTAGAGTGTACTTGGACTTGTAGGAGTCACTATTTAGGGTAGACAGGCGAAGGACTCCTTATTATGATGTAGATATAGAGATTTAAAAGCTGCTAGGCCTGATGGGGTGAGTTAATTTCAAAGTTTTTTGCAGCTTGTTCCACAGTTGAGGGAGCACAAAGCTGATGGCTACTCTGACAATGCGAGATTTTGCTTTGTAAACATAAAGGTAGATATATGAGGTGCTTCTCAGGGCATACTTTCCCAGAGTGCACAAAGGTAAACAGACAGAGATATACTGGGGCAGTTTATTTGAGATAGCTTTGTATGTCCAAACCTCAGCATTTTTTTGCTGTCTGTAAGCAAGGGATGACCATCCCACTGCTGTGCACAATGCACAGTGGTGGGTTGAGTATGGAAGACCTGTGATAAATCTTATGGCTCTGTGATAAAGTGTATCAAGTTTGGCTAGGGTACCTGCAGGTCCCTGACTATATAGAAAGTCTGCGTAATCCAAGAGGGAAAGAAAAGTAGTTTGAACCAGTTTCAGTTTAGCGTCTCTTGTGAGGAGATTATTAATCCTAAAGAACAGACCAAGTCTTTGTCTAAGTTTCTTTGCCAGTTCTTCTAAGTGATCTGTGAAAGTAAGTCTATGGTCTAACCAGACCCCCAGGTACTTGAACTTTGGTATGTAGTCCAACTGCTCACCTAGAATGGTAGTGATCTACGGGAGTGTCCCAGCAATTGCAGGACTTATTGCATTTTGAAGAGGTGAGAGGAACATTGCTTTGTTTGTTTTTTTTTTTTTTGCATTTAAGAGCAGTTTCTGGTTTATAAACTGATGTTGCAGCAGATTAAATTCATTTTGAAGGGCTTTACAGGCCATTTCAGGTGTGGGGCTACTAGCATAAAGTACCGTATCATCTGCAAATAGGTGTATTTGTGCTTCTTTGATGGGGGCATCTACGTTGTTAATATAAATGGTGAAGAGCAAGGGACCAAGAATGGAACCTTACAGTACACCCCTCAATAGGTGTTTTGGTGGAGAAACTTCCCCCTTCTGCCTACTTGTTGAAGTCGTCTTGAGAGGTAGTTGGAGAACCATTTAAGGGATAGGGAATCCAAACCAATGTTCTGGAGGGACGACAGAAGCAGTCTGTGATCAACAGTATCGAATGCCTTGCTTAGGTCCAAGAAAACTGCGCAAAGTTTTTTTTGTCTAATTTCAAGCTGCCAGTCATTTGTCACCTTGGCTAGAGCAGAGATTGTACTGTGCTGTACTCTAAAACCAGATTGTAATGGGTTGAGCAATTTTTCTGATTCCAGGTACTTCCAAAGCTGGGAGTTCACTATTTTCTCCAGCATCTTTGACAGGATTGGAAGTAAGAAGATTGGCCTGTAGTTATTGAGATCACTAGGATCTCCTGACTTAAACAAAGGGACCACAAGTGCATTTTTCCAAATGGGCGGTAGGTCACCCTGGGACAAGGATAAGTTAATGAGATGAGTAATTGGGACTGCAAGGACACGGTAGCAGACCTTTAAGAAGTATGGGTCAATGAGGTTGGCCCCAGCACTTTTCCTAGTGTCCAGCTGAAGGAGAAGATCTTCGACTTCTTTCAGGGAGGTAGGCTGCAGAGAGAAGGATGGACTGGGGATGGGTTTTTCTTGTGTATCCAGTCTAAGTTGTTGGTGGAGGATATTTGCGGGAGAGGAGTCAAAGGCTAGCCCTGCAGTGGCAAAATGATTATTGAGAGCATCGAGGAAAGACAGTCTGCCGGAGATGACAGTATTGTTGATCAATAATTTAGTAGGTAGGGAATTTACAGTGGTGTGACCTTCAATGTCTTTGATAGTCTTTCAGAATTTGGAGGCATTTCTTGAGGAGCTCTCCAGCTGAGAGCGGTAGAAATTAGCTTTGGCTTCTCTGACCATTTTTGTGCAGAGGTTCCTCACCCTCCAGAAAGAATTCCAGTCATTTATTAAATTAGTTTTCCTAGCAGTTCTCCAGAGTACATCCCTGCTCTGCAAAGCATCTTTCAGGTCTTCTGTAAACCACCGACAGGATTTGTTTCTGGCACGAACTTTTACTATGGGAGCATACTTGTTAAGAGCCCCTAGCACAATTTCTGAGAAAATATCATAAGCCGTAGTCAGGGACTTGGCTAGATAGAAGTCCTGCCATCGCAGGGAGTCTCTTAGGTCTGATATATACCCATGGAGTTCAAAGTTACGATGCACCTTTTAAAGGAGAATTTTGGCACAGTTGTGGATTTAAGAGGATCTTTACACTGATGAAGCAATGGTCGCCAATATCAGAGAAAAAGACACCAGCATGGGAGAATAAATGGGGTTTGTTAACTAAAATGATATCCAAGAGAGTACTGTTATTAGGGTTGAGCTTGTTAGGACGAGTAGATTCGTTTATTAGCTGTGATAACCCAAGGGAATCACAGAACATTTTAAGTGGGGTGGATGCACTGGAGAGCCAGTTTAAATTGAAGTCCCCTAGTATGATACACTCTGAAGATGCCGAACCCAGGATGCTTTCAAGATGTTTTAACAACTGTAGTCCAGCTCATGGGGGTCTGTAGCATCCTAGTATACATAATGAGACACCAGTGGCAATTTCAATCTTTAATGACAAGCTTTTGAATTCTTTTGGGACAGAGGTTGAGTCAATTATGGAGGCAGGGAATTTATCCTTGATGTAACTAGCTACCCTACCACCTCTGGCTCTGAACAAAGAGTAGTAGGGGATGTTAACTTCGTTGTTACTGGTCACCGGTCAGAGTCAGGACTCCGTAATCACCAGAACATCTGGAGCAGTATGACATACCCAGGCCTGAACAGAAGTGATTTTTTTTAATAGGCTACATACATTAACATGCAATAATGTAAGAATGTAAGGCCCTTGAGGCTTTGTAGCTCTGCTGGGGATTCTGTGGGTGCCAGAGGGCCTGGATTAAGCTCAACATTTCCTGAGCATAGTAAAAGCAGGAACAAGAGTTTCCTGCAGAGTTCTAGGAGAAGTGTGGGTGGCTGGGTCTTCTTTCGGTTACATGATTTGTCTGCAGCAGTATAGGGAGTTCTGAGGCTAGTTCCCAGTTTTCCTGATGCTGCATACAATAATACCCTGACCGAGAGAGTCAGTGGGAGTAGGGGGGAGTATGCAGAAGGTGGTGTAGCCCTGTGGGCAGGCTCTAGGAGAGTTTCTGTATGCCAGTGCAGGTGAGGGACCAGCAGAGGGCTAGGGGAAGTTAGAGCACATACAAGTTCTTCTACTTGATAGGAAAAGTCCCGGTCGGACAATGTAAAAAGAGAGCCATTCTCCACTCTAGGAGTTATTTTTTGATTCATGTTCGGGTCCAATACATGTAAGATGAGCAGAGACAAGCATAGAAGCAGGTAATATGCCCTCATTATGAGACTATCACCCAATGGGCACTACAAGTGCGGGCAAGAGCAGGGATTCTCAATGGAGGAGAATTTCCTAATCCCTGCAGAATACTATTATTTAGCACCTCAGCCTGCTCCCCCGGGTCTTGTGCCCATCCCTTCCCTGTTTTAAGCCTGCTAATCTGCCCCTTTACCCTTCGTTTTTCCCCAGTGTATCTAAAGAACCCCTTGTTCCCTCTCCTAATTACCCTGGCCAGGCTCTGCTCCTTCCTTGCCTTAGCCACCCTCACCACCCTAGTGGCCCTTCTGGTCACCAGCTCATACTCTCCTCGATCCCTTTCACTCCTTCAGCACTTGAAATGCCTATAATCCACCTTCTTTCCCCTCACCACCTTCTGAACCTCCCTGGTCCACCAGCAGGGTTTACGGGCCCTACCACATTTTTGTCTTACTCTTGCACAGGTGCTGGTAGCATCCTGCACCCCCCTCCTGATGATTTCCCACCTACTGTCAGCATCCATGTCTGGCCCAATCCCATCCAAATGCTTCTTAAGGATCCTTCCCATTTCCTTGAAATCCACCCCCCCTGAAGTCAACTACCTCCATCTTTGTACAGCCTTCTACCCCTCCTAGGTCCAGGCTGAACCAGACCGTGGCGTGGTCGCTCCCCACCAACGGGTCCCTTACCTCCAGGCCCCCAATCTGGTCACTGTCTGCCAGGACCACATCCAGTATCCACGCCTACTTGGTGGGTTCCCCCACCTGCTGAATTAGGAACGTGTCCTGAAAGAAATCCAACAACCTCTGTTCCCTGGCCACCAAGGATGTCATAGTCTCCCAGTCCATTCCTGGCATATTTAAGTCCCCCAACACCACCACCCTTCCCCTGCCCAATCTGCAGTGCCGACCAACATCTGTCACCAGACTCTCCTCCAGCTCCTCCGCCAGCGTGGAATGACCTCCCTCAGTTCCACTGCATCCATTCATATGTACGCTGATGATACAGATCTTTTTGCATCAGGTTCCTCTTCCCATGAACTTACCTCACAGCTACAGCTGGATTTTGACAATTTTCAGTGCTGGTTCCAGTCTAACTGTCCCTCAATGCCCCAAAAATAAATAAATAAATAAACAGTTTCCATGGCTTCTGGCACCCATCACAGGCTTACTGGACTCACACTTTTCCCTTCATTTTGCACCCTTGATAGTGCTGTGATTGAGATATATTCTCTTTTAAGTACCTTGGGGTCTGGCTTGATCAGTATCTTGATTTTGCAGTGCATATTGATGCAATTCACTATAAGTGCCACCTCAAGCTTGGTGCATTGTACAGGAACAAAGTCAGTATCCTACTTCCTGCCCACTGAGAGATTGTTTTAAAGATGAGTCTTCCTATTTTTGACTATAGTGACATAGTTTATAGTGGAGTTCCCATATCCTTCCTTTCCAGACTGTATCCTCTCTTTCAGTCTTTTGTTCATTTTGCTTTAGATTGTTCCCCTAATACTCACCACTGCTCACTCTACTCTGCCAATTTTCTCCCCTCTGTTGATGTCAGGTCCCTTTCCCATTGTGCCTCCTTTATTTTCAAATTCTGGTTTGGTTCCCTTCCCTCCTACTTTGAATCACTACTATCCACTCCCTCTTCTTCCTCCTACCCTCTCTGTAGCAGTATTTCCCATTCCTTCTTTCTTCCTTCTAGAAAATCTACTGTTGGTCAATCTGCTTTCTTGTATCACTTTCCTAAACTTTGATCCTCCCTTCCCCTGTCAGTCTGCTCTGCCTCTTCTGCCTCCTTCCTAAAGTTTCTTCTTCATGACATTTCTTCTCCTACTTGCAACTGTCCATGATCCCTTTCCTCTTATCTTCCTTCTCCCCCCTAGTTTTGCCCTAGCCATGCTGCTTCCATCATCCCATTTCTATACCTGTAATGAGTAGTCCCCCCTGCCTAATATAACTCAGTTTTATCTACCACATATCTGTTGTACTGCTTTGTATCTGACTCCTACTTTTGTAATGTAAATCTTCTCCATTCCCCTGCTCCCCAGGATGTACCTGGAAATGAGCTGTTAGCAGCTCAGTATGTCTTTCCTGGTTAAATTTGTGAAACAAACAGGATGAGCACTGAGGGCCTCTTCAGGGTTAGGAGAAGGTTTAGGAGGGAGATGAAGAGGTACTTTTTCACTGACAGGGTAGTAGCCAAGTGGAATGAGCTGCCACAGGAGGTGGTAGCCTTAAAAACAGAAACCTTCAAGAGGAGATGGAACAGGTTGAGGGGAAAAATTGTGAGTAGAAGGGCAGCATGTGGGGGAGCGAGGGGGAAGTAGAGGGAGACCAAAAGGGAAATGGGGAGTTGGCAGTTCTCTTTGTAAATACACAGGGAGTTGCACAATTGAGAAGAGAAGACAGACTATAAGGCTTTTGTCTGCTGGCATGTTTGTATTTATGCAGATGTCTCAAAGATAGATGTGTGCACCAGCTACCTGACTCCACCCCCTGACAAAACCTCATACGGAGGCGCTATGTAGGAGAGATCAGTAGCAGCTGGTCGGTCTCTGCTATTTCTTTAATAAATTTCGCCAGTATGTTGGAAGTCCTGGTATGTGTGTGTGCTGCTTATCTTTGGAATATTTTTTTTTTAAACTCAATTTTTAATGGTATTTTCATAGATCATTTACTGTTACATCCAGACACTTAAATTCTGCCTTAAAATCAGTTATGCACTGCCATTCAAGGTTTAAAATATCAAACTGTAGTTTACCAAAGAATCTCTCTTGCATAAGATCAGAAAATTCCATCATCTTAAATGATTTCTGCATCAAAGCCGGAGTTGACCCCATCCTCCTCCTTCTTCTCCAACCTAGTCCAGTTAATAATCCAGAAAGCCAAGGGAGTGGTGGTGGCTGGGGGAGACCCGAACTTAATATTAAATAGACGACTAGACTCTACTTCAAGGATCCCCACACAAAAAAGGAAGGTTGCAGCTCACTTTGTCAGACTTATGAGAGATAGTGGTTTAGTGGATATTTGGAGGGAAAAATATCCTACAGTTAAAGAATACACATTCTACTCGAGTAGACATAAGATACACTCCAGATTAAATAGATTCCTCACCTGTGGCAAGGATGTCTCCCTCTTTAATTCAATGTGGGTGGGTACAGCTACTTTATCATATCAACAACCAGTTTTTTTGGAGCTAGAGCTGCACCTCCCTAAGAAATCCACAGACTGGCGGCTGAACACAAGCTTCTTAAGGGAGGAAGCAATAAAAGAGGAGATACAACAGGTGATTAAACAAACTACAGAACTTAATGACAGACCAGAAACAACTCCCCAGATTTTATGGGACACAATAAAGACTATGGTCAGGGGAAAGCTGATTTCTCTGGCCTCATACAGAAAGAGAGAGAGAGAGGCTAAAATACATGCACAGCCTCATAGACCAATTACAAACTCTAGAAATACAACAGAAAAAAACTAAGGAATAAGGAAAGGGATATAGAAATCAAAGCTATCAAAAGTCAAATACAAAAACTGAAAAATTTAGAAATGGAAAAAGCCCTGCACTACCTAAAGCAGACCTATTAATGGGGGGGGGGGAGACAGGGGAGCCAAACAACTAGCATATCACCTTAGGCAGAGGGCCACCAATGCCAGGATAATTGGGATTAAAAAAAAAACACAGACAGGTGTACTTAGGCAGAAATGGGAACAAATTACCAATTCCTTTGTTACTTATTATAAGACCCTATATAAGGCAGGGGAGGGGGCACCCACAGCCCAGACATCTGAGTTTCTGAGAGACATGAGACTACCTAGGCTGAGTGAAACCCACATACAAAGCTTGGTGGCCCCAATCTCCATGACAGAAATCTAGGCCGCCATAAAGGCTCTAAAGCCAAGTAAATGCCCCAGTCCTCGCGGATTCAGAGGGGATTTCTATAACAATTTTGCCCCAGAAATGTTCCCAATGCTTAAACCATTTATAATTTGATTTGGGCAGAGGGAGAGCCTGTTCTCCTTTCATGGAACAATACCAGCATAACAGTAATACCCAAATAAGAGAAGGATCCCAAAGAATGCAGCTCCTACAGACCCATATCCCTACTGAACGTAGATTATAAGATCTTCACAGCCATTGTAGCAGCAAGAGTTAATCCTATACTGTCCCAAATCATACAACTAGATCAGATGGGCTTTGTTGAGGGGAGACAGGCTCAAGAGGGGTTAGGAGGACACTAAACATAATCGACCTCATACACAGACACCATACCCTTGCATGCCTCCTCAGATTAGATGCGAGAAGGCATTTGACAGGGTGGATTGGAACTTTTTGTTTACAGTATTACAGAGGTTCGGTTTCCCTGACAACTTCTTGGCAGCAGTTAAAGCCCTGTATGCGGCCTCACAAGTTTATGTCAGAGTAAATGGGGGGAACTCACAAAGGTTTACATTTGGAAGAGGAACTAGGCAGGGATGCCCCTTATTATCATTGTTATTCGCGGCATACATTGAGCCCCAGGCAGTAAGGGAAGAACAGGGAATCTGTGATCTGAGGACGGATGGAGGGACAAAAAATCTCTCTGTATGCGGACAATGTCATGCTTTATATAACAAAACCAGAAGAATCCTTACCCAAGGTATGGGACATACTAAATAAATGTGGTCGCCTATCAGGGTATGCGTTAAATAAAAATAAAACAGAAATACTAACGTTTTATTATACTCCCTTCCCTAAAATAAACTAACTGCTCCCCATAAAATGGAACTCCCCCAAAATAAAATACCTAGGGACATATGTGCCTAAAAATTTAAGTCATCTTCTTTCAGATAATTTTGACCCCCTTGTTGGACAGATTAAGCAAGACTTCAAAAGATGGGAGCTCATCAAACTTCCCCTTTACTCTCGGATAGAAACAATCTCCATGAATATCTTACCAAGGTTTTTGTATCTCTTCCAATGCCTACCTATTAAAACATACCCAGTAAAATTCAAGACTTGGCAAAGAATACTTATGAGATTTATCTGGGAAAATAAAAAGCCAAGAATAAAAGCCTGACCATGCAAACTAATAAATCCTGGGGGAGGAGAGCAGTTCCAAATTTAGAGGACTATCACTTAGCCTCACAATTAAAGAACGCTTACTGTGGGCGGTACCAGATTACCAAGCACTTTGGAAAGCAATAGAAAAAGAAGACAAAGAAGGGGCCCCATTGTTGGCCAGAGTATTCACCCCCACAATGGGGACTAAGAGCAAGGGAATTACCTTAAAATCAGCTAAAAACACTATAGAAGCAGTACACAGAATATGGGTCAAGCATAAAATCCAGGTGGACATGTGGACTAACTGATGGTTTGCATGGGATGGAGAGTTCGGCCCGGCCGGGCAGGATCTCACTTCCGGAGATGGGGTAGATTGGGCCTGAACACTAACAGGCAATTTCTGGATGGGGCAATGATCAGGGAATTTACGGATCTTAAAACATCTTTCCAGCTCAGGCAGACTGACCATTTCAGATACTTGCAAATTCTCACCCATATTCAAAAACTACAGAGACAATATGGGCAAAAACTGGAACCCATTGGTATCCAGAGAATTATGAGGGATATATTGAACTCCCAAAGGAACAAAGGCCTTATCGCAGCCATTTATGGGGCCATTAGAGAGTGCCAGAAAAGGAACACACTACCTCCATCAAGACCAGATGGGAAGGGAGTTGGGGGAATCACTTACTGAGAAAGAGTGGGAAAAGTATTTCCTCACAAGCTCATAAAACCACCTGCTCCCAGAGATGGAAAGAATTCGAATGGAAGATTTGAACAAGGTTTTTTTATTACTCCGGTAGTAAAAAACAAATGGGACAGTGGGCACTCATTGAAATGTTGGAGAGAGTACAGGGAGGCACAGATGGGTCATCTACACATACTAGGACAATGCTCACACCTCACCCGATTCTGGCAGGGAATAGCAGAAGCTATGGGAACAGTTTTCTCCCTTAGTGAAGCCCTAACAGTTAAACACCTGGTTTTGGGCCTGGTTCCTGCCAGGGTGCAGGCTAGGGATCAGGTCTACCTGTGAAATATTCTGGTGGCAGCTGCCCACAAAACTGTCACCAGGCAGTGGCTCTCACCAGAAACACCAACATTGGGACAATGGTTTGAGATCGTAGGAGAGATACAAGAAATGGAGGAATTGACTCACAAGACCAATGCCAGACTCCCCCTGTTTGTGAACAGGTGGACCAGATGGATTAGGTTCAGAGATGTGGAGCCAGAAAGTGAGGGGGTTGGAGAAACTCTGCCTGAGGAGGGTGATGGAGAGAATGAGGGGCAGGTCACTACATAGTGGAAACAAGTATCAACAAATCATTCCCTCATTAAGAGGAGATGGACTTTGAACTTTTTCTCTGCCTTCCTTAGATACTTATGGCTGGGAACTGAAACTGGGGACTACCCAGAACTCTGTACCTGAAAAGAGCTAATAGAAAGTAAGAGATAAAATCAATTGTTGCTGTGATATATAAAGAAATGTATAACTTGAATCAAATTTGTACCTTGCGACCTAGGAGAAGTACCATGTAATGTTGCCTGATTTTTTAATAAACATGTGTTTAAAAAAAAAAGCCAGAAGAAGTACCACTATGGAGCTTCATGTTATTTCTTTTGGGACTCCAATTGCTCCCTAATATTTATTTGGCTGTAATTCTTTGGGATTTATTAATGTTTATGGTCTGATAGGGCCCATTTTATACCCCTAACTCCCTTCATCCCCCTATGGGACAAATTCAGATCTATGAGGGGAGATGTAGTGAAACCATAAGGTCCATTATCTTTGAAATCTTGATCTCAGTCAGCAACAGCACCTTTAGGGTTCCAGTGAGGAGCGCAGTCTTTTGTTTTGTTTTCATAATATGTTCCTTACTGTGGCATCCAACTCCAAGTGGAGTACAGAGACACCACAAGCACAAGAATGCCTTTGAATCTGTGTTTAGCAAAAAACAACTTTCTGTCTCTATTTTTCTGTTTTCTGTTTTAAGGACTTCCTTATGGTAATTCCTGGAGAAGTGGGAGCCCTCACAACTCAACAGTCACATTTTTGACTGCAGGAACGAGGATCCAGGAGTCTGGATGGCTACAGCCAGAGCAGCAACAACAGTGTAACCAGGAGTGAGGGAAGACTGCATTAATGAAGTCCCTCTGCGGAAACAGCTAGTACTAAATGGCTAACTGCTGCAGGGAAAAGTGTAGCAAGGCAAAACGTTTTACAAGACTTATCATGAGACAACTTTACTAATCAGACCTCTAAGAGTGAATTTAAACATTTATTTAACCAACTTGAAAAATTGTCCCTACAAGAAATAAGTTTATGGTTTGACTGTGCCACCTTAGAGAAGTATTTGGAGAAGGAGAGAAACCCCTGAGAGTTAACGGTATATAAAACCCCATCAGCAGGTACACTTACTGAGGATTTCAAGGAACGCTGGGAGGGGGCTCTGTCACACTGCTCTTTAGAGCTTGTAGCAATCCTTGTGAAACAAGACAAGAGATTATACAGCAGAAATAAACTAGCACATGAAGAAGTCAGTGGAGAATTAAAGCAATATAAGCGCACCAGTGAGTACCAGCAGTTTTTTTTATTTACTTTTTATGCCCCCTTACTCACCACACCAGCTACCTATCATCGGGGAGCCCTAGGCTGTGTGTGATCCTGTAGATCCACCCTGGGTAACTTCTTCGATGTACTGGTGGAGCTGCCCCCATCCTGCCACAATTTACCCCCCTGGCGAGGAGGAAGAGGACCCTCACAGTGTCTTCTGCAGTCTATGAGTGTGCATCAGGTGGCTCACCCAGCCCTCCGAGGAGGATGGATTTTCTCGGGACAGCTGGGTCCCATCTTCAGGTGGCTGGTGCAGGGTTTCTCCACTTTTTCTGGTGCTGCCTCCATGGATGTCGGTGCACAAGGGAGCCAAGGGGGCAGAGCATCTCACCACGTGTTGCTGCTCTGGATCACAGCCAACCTCCTCCCACCCAACTTCTTGCTGTCCCACTGCACCTCCACCTGTGGTCATCCAGGTGGTGGTAGAGTGATGGGACAGGCAACCCACCTTCCCTGGAGGAGGAGAGCAGTCCAACGGGCACTCAATCCTCCTGCCCCTGGCTGGCCCTCCAACAATCCGAGTCCGTTCCTGAACTCGGGTCGCTGGCGTCGCAAGTGGTAGCTCTACTGCTGTGCCAGTGGGCTGCTGAATACCAGCAGTTTATTAAAAATTCTAAAAGACAAGACATTAAAACATCAGAAGGAGGCAGAGTCTCAAAAAAAGTATTTGAAAGGGACAGAAAGCACTATGAGGCTGGTAGCGCTTTTTCATGGGACCAAAGACCAACATGTTCCCATAGTCATGGAGGATCAAAGCAGAGAAAGTCAGAAACAAAGGTACACAAGTTTTCAGCACCACTAGGAACAATAACTCTGATTTAGACAAGAGTCCACAAAATACAAGATCAGTCGATTTTTCAGTAAAGTCACCAAGTCAAGAGCAAGAGCAACAACATCAACAAAGCAACCAAAAAAAGCCAAAAGGATGAGGAGAAAGACAAGAATGGGAAAAAGGAAACAGTGGGAAATCACAAATAATCAGCAGGGGGATAAGCTCAAATCACAACTCCAACCAGAATTAAATCTCCCAGTATTAAATATTTCAACCTACCCCCTGACAGACTCTCAAGTGTCAGTCCTTGAGAAAGGCTTGCCATATGTACCAATGAATAATTTGAATGATTTTTAACTACAAATAAACACATTTAAGTTTTTGTGTACATTGGACCTGAAATTATATTTTAAGAACAATTTTTGTCAATTGAATAATACTTTGATCCTAACTCAGCATCCAAACACAGACATGGAGTATTCAGTTTTTTTTTTAAATATAATTTTTATTAAGATTTTTCTTTTAAATAATGAGATACTGTACATGCAATAACATTCTGTGGAATACTACAGTTCTACAGTTCATTTCACATCATTTAGTAAATCTGAGATAGAGAAATTTATTTTTTGATACATTCATATTCTGGTAAGGCTCCTTGGTTATTAAATTTATTATGGATATATAATTTACTCTTTTCAAACCTCTCACCCCCCCCTTGGAATGCTGTTTATGGGCAAAAATCTGGATCTACTGTTGCCTGATACAGCACCCATCTTTTCCATAGCCGTGTAAAGGTTGGAGACTGATTATTCATTTTAGCTGTAATACTTTCCATCTGGTATATTAAAGTCATAATTCGTCTCCAGTCGTGTATGGTGAGGATATCTTGAGTCATCCATTTTTTTGTAATAGACTTTTTAGCAGCTAACAAGAAGATAGGTAGGAGAGATTTTGTCCATGGGGGGAATGGTCCGGGTAGATAGCCAACAGAAGCATCTTGGCAGAAAGATCAATATACTCTCCCAGACTGCCCACCATTTCAGTTTGTAAGTTTATCCAAAAAGGCATCAGAAGTGGACACTGCCACATAATGTGTGCAATGTCAGCCATCCTACACCCACAGTCCCAGCAAATTCCGTATTCAACTGGAAGGTATTTTGTCAGCCATGCTGGTGACCTGAAAAATCTGGATCTACACTTCCATGAGTATACTCTTCAGATGTATGATTGAGTGATCTTAACTGCTCTAAGAGCTGTGGAGGACCAGGCTTCTACTGTTATGTTTAGATCCAAGTCCTTATTCCAACTTGCCAGTACTGAATTAGTGGATTCTTTAGTTAGATCTCGTACAATTTTGTTTAGGTTACCAATAAGATGGTTCCAATAATTTCCCAGGGAGTGATCAGAGAATAGTTTTAGAAGAGGGGGGATTGGATGTGCCAATTTTATCTGGATGATACGATTTCGTAGTAAATGGTTTCTAATTTGTAAGCATCTAAAATGATCAGCGTTTGGTAAGTTGAATTTCCATTTTAAATCATCAAATGATAATACTGCTTTATGGCCCAAAAATTGGAAAACCTGTTCCAACCCCAGTCTTCTCCACCGTGTGAAATTCAAGTCTGTATGAGATGGAACAAAGAGTTCATCCTCTGAAATGACCTTACAATATTCATAGATTGTATGGAATGGCTATTTATTCCATATTTGGAACCAAATCTTAAGGACCTGGGATGTGATTTCAGTAAAATCTTTTAAGGGAGGGGTTTTCCCAAGGAAGGAAAACAGTATCTTTTTGATGTTGTGAAGGTCATTCAGGTGAAACTCCAGTCTCTTCCAGGGGGAGACAAATTTATCCGAGAGCCAGAAGAGGATAATCTGAAGAAATGCCGCTTCTGCATAGCGTTTGAGGTCTGGGAGGTTGGTACCACCTTGGGTCAGAGATAATTTTAGTATTGAAAGCCGAATTCTTGGTTTTTGTCTCTTCCAAATAAATGTAGATATCATGTTGTCCCATGATTTAAAATAAAATGATGATGGCAGGTATGGAATATTTTGGAACAAATATAAAAACTGAGGTAAGACATTCATTCTAATTGTTTCAATTTGTTGGAATAAGGAGAGTGGGAGTTGTGTCCATCTATCTAACTCCTTCTTAATCAAAATGGAGATGGGTTCATAGTTAATTAATTCAATCAAGTGTAAATTTTGAGAGATATATATGCCTAGGTATTTTATTTTGGTAGAGTTCCATTTTAAAGACAAACTTTGTTTTAAAGTTTTTGGGGGAGTATAATTATATAAAATGGCTTTTGTTTTGGCAATGTTTAATTTGAATCCAGCCAGTTCTTCATAAATTTTTAGAATTTTCCATGCTTCTGTGTTTGATTCTGAGGGAGATAAAAGGGAAAGAAGGATATCATCTGCGAAGAGACGAGTCTTATGTTCAATTTGTTGCATGGGCATACCTTCTATCTTTTTTGATGCTCTTAATGCTATTGCTAGAGGTTCAATATATATCGCAAACAATAGGGGAGAGAGTGGGCAACCCTGTCTTGTACCATGATACAGTGGAATTGGTGGAGACAGTCCCCCATTAATATGTATATAAGGCTTAGGGGAAAGATAAATGTGGCCTAACCATTTCAAGAATGTATCTGGAAATCCAAACGCCCTAAGTGTATCCCATAGAAAGGGCCAATAGACCCGATCAAATGCTTTTTCTGCATCGAGACTTATAAAGGCAGCTGGTATTTTCCAGGTTTGAATGTATTCAATTATGATTAGGGACTTTCTGATGTTATCCATTGTGGATCTGTGCTTAATGAAGCCAATTTGGTCTGGGTGAATTATTGTTGGGAAGATATTTTCTAATCTGGCTGCCCAGATGGCCATGTAGATTTTATAATTCGTATTAAGAATGGATATTGGGTGATATGATGATGGATCTAATTTGTTTCCATTTGGTTTGGGGATTGCCACTATTGTGGCATAGTCCCAAGTCAGAGGATGGGGTTCACCTTCTGCTATCTCTCTGTATAGTTGGAGAAGTCTTGGAATCAACTCCTGAGTAAAGGATTTGTTCCATTCTCTGGTAAACCCATCAGGGCCCGGACAACGACCCGTAGACAGGCTGGCAATTACTGCCCCTATTTCCTCAACTTCTATTGGGGTCTGAAGCTTCTGAGTTTGAGGACTCATTAGTTTTGGTAGATGTAAATGGGCTAAAAATTCCTGTCTTTGATCTTGGGTTTAATTATTTTGTGGTGTGTACAACTGCTGATAATAGTGTGCAAAGGTTTGCCTTATTTCTTCTTCTTTATGTGATATCCTACCCGATTGGGGGTGTTTAATTTTTAATATTGTCACTGTGTGTTTTCTAGCCCTCAACTTCTGAGCTAGTCTATGAGCCCTTCTTGAGCCACCCTCATAGGTAGCTTGTTTTGGATATATCAGGGACATTTGGATCTTGGTATCCATTATGTTTTGGATGGCCGCTTTGGTATCCCTAATTTTGATTTGTAATGTTTTGTCCCCCTCTCTATAAAGTAACTGATAGTTGTGTAGAATGGTAATGAGATCATTATATTTGGGCTCTCTGTCTTTCTTTTTCCGAGAAGCGTATGCAATAATTTCACCTCTTATGGTAACCTTCATTGCATCCCATAGGGTAGCTTCCGAAAGTGAGGAGGAAATATTTTCCTCAAAAAATTGAAGAATCCTCTTTTTCATATGTTCGGTGAATTATTTATCTTTTAAAAAATATGGATTAAGCCTTCAAAGAGATTGTTTAGATCTCTTTCCCAAATCCAGTTTTAACATAAGCGGGTGATGGTCAGATAAGATTTTTGGGCATATAATCAATATCACTGATTGTAGAAAAGTGTTCACATGTAGTGAAAAAAATTGTATAATCTTGAGTATGATTGGAATCTACCAGAATAATATGTAAATCCTGAGGAAGAAGGAAAAGTTTTCTGCTATATGTCTACCGGACCTAAATTTTCAAGTTGCATTTTAAGAAATTTTATGGAGTTGGCAAGGCGGTAAATTTTAGGGTTTGATGAATCTAGGTTAGGTTGTAATGTCATGTTGAAATCACCTGCCATTATTAGTTATCCCTGTAATGTGTCTAGAATTTTGGCTAAAATCGAGCAAATGATAGGTGTTTTAGTTTGTGTGGGTAGGTATATATTGGCCAAAGTGACCTCTTGGTTATATAGCTGACCTTGAATTATTATGAAACACCCTAATCCATCTGAATGGATTTTATTTATTTTAATTTGAGTGGTGGTAGGTATCATTATTGCTACTCCTCTCTTACGTTCACCCGGATGACAGGAGGAGTGAACGACATATCTACTCCCCCAGGACAGTTTCTGGTGTTCATGTTTCAAGAGATGGGTTTCTTGTATAAAGATAATGTCAGCCCTTTGTCTGTTAAGATGCTGCGTCATTCGTGATCGTTTGATGGGGTTGTGAAGTCCGTTGACGTTTATGGAGTAAATCTTTACTGGTTGGGTAGTCATTTAATTTTTTTTTGGGGAGGGGGGGCTTGTTATTTTTTTCTATCCATGTTGTATAAGGTTGTATTTTTTTAATTTTTTCCTGTTTGTTTTTCAGATTTCTCTGGTTTGGCACCACCCAGACCACTCCCCCCCCCCGAACAATAAGGATGAGTCTACCAGGTTTAGTCACCTTTTCACTAGGTGTTGCTCCTTGTCTCACGTTTTTCTGTTTTGAAGAATTCCTAATAAAACTGTAGAATTTAATATACTATAATGTCTCCAGTGTCTCATTTCACACAACATTTTAACCTTAACATTAGTGCAGTAAACCTGCAAGTTATGATCTAAACTAGAACTAATGTCAACATTTAACATAACTATAAAAAGTATATATATAAGTGCTTCCACAGTTAAAGTGGTAATCCAAAACCACCCTACATTAATCTCAAGAACATCTCCCAAGAGGGAGTTGGTTTGATCGGGGATCTCCTGTTCCCAAGAGTGGGGGGAAATTCCCCCTCTCTGATTTGGAGATTCCCCTTGAGGATGGGATACTTCCCACCCCAGTGGTCCTCTAGTGCTATTGTCTCAGGGCCCCCTTACTGCTACATTTAAACCCTCCCCTAATCCTAACTGTTGTGGTGCTTTGACTTTTCTCATCCCAGGTCTTCCAACTCCCACCCCCCCCCAGTCCCACATCCATTCTTGTTGTGTTGAGAGTGATAGATCAAACTAAGGTGTTGATCTTTTCTTCCAGACTTGTACTGTTGCCCTGGGTGTCCCCTCCCCCCAGACCAACCCAAAAGAGGGTATAGTGTAAATCAAATCAAATCAAATCATCTTTATTTTTATAGCGCCTTTCAAAACCAAGGCACTATACAAAAAAACCATATACATAAAGATAAATTTTTTAAAACAAGCATTGAAACAGATCATCCATAGCTAGGAAGAGCTAAACTAAATAAATATGTCATTAACTCCATTTTAAATCTATTGACAGTTGGGCATTCTCTCAACCAATGAGGTAGAGAATTCCACAGGGTTGGCGCTGAAAGAGCGAAGGCACGAGATCCTGATGTCTTTAATCGAACCCTGGGAATCTCCAGCAATCCCTCATTGGCGGAATGGAGAGGACGGAGGGGGCAGTAGGGTACCAGGAGATCTTTCAGGTAACTGGGTTCCTGATCATGTAGGGCTTTAAAGGTTAGTAAACCAACCTTAAAGGTGATCCTCCACCAAACAGGCAGCCAGTGCAGTTCGCTGAGCACAGGTGTAATATGACTGGTTCTAGAAGTCCCAGTCAAAAGCCTGGCTGCCGCATTCCGCACCAGCTGCAGGTGGTTGATATCAACCCCAGGTAGCCCTAGGTAGAGGGAATTTCAGTAATCAAGATGGGTAATGACAAAGGCATGGACCAATGTTGGGAGATCATCCAGAGGAACCAGGTGTTTCACCCAGGCGATGTTCCTCAGATGGTAAGAAGAGAATTTGACAACAGCTGACACCTGAGGTTTTAGAGTCAAACCATAATCAAAAATAACACCCAGGTTACGCACCTGATCGGAGGTAGTGAGCGACATACCACCAAGTAATAAGCCTGATGGTTGTCCAGCCCCCAAACCTGCCCCTGGACAACCTGGGTCCACTACCAGCACCTCAGTCTTATCCGGATTCAGTCTCAGTCAGCTGGAACTCATCCAAAGTCTGATCTCAGCAAGGCAGTTATTTAGCACGGAGAGTGCATCATCTTGTCTGGGCAGAAAGGACAAATACAGCTGAGTATCATCTGCATAACAGTGAAAACCCAGACTGTATCACCTGATGATATCTCCCAATGGCAGCATATACACTGCAAACAACATGGGGGCTAGAATGGAACCCTGTGGTACCCCACAAGGCAGGGAGTGAGCGCCAGAGGAAAAAATTCAGTGGCAACTCTCTGAGACCTGTCTGTGAGGTAAGAATGGAACCATTTGAGGACTGTACCAGACAGCCCACAAAAGAACCACAGGTGCTCCAACAGCACACCATGGTCTACATGGTGTAAATGGAAGTGACCCCGTATCGCCCATTGAGGTCTCCCAACCAGGGAGGTCATCTAACTCTATGATTCTCATTAGGCCTTAAGCTGTTCCAGAGTGGAGGCAGTCCTAGAAAAAAGAAGAAAAAAAAGGGGGGGATCCCAATGTCCCAGCTACGATTAGAAAAGTGATAGGGACCTCCATGGGTGATCTCCCCAGGGTTATGCCACGAATCCATAGTAAATGGAGTGTCAGTATTAGCCTGGGGTCCCCTTCCCCTCCCCTCCCACCTCGCCCTTTAGAGAAACCCCTATTTGCATCAGGTCATGAGAATTCCCCATCCTATCACTCTGCAAGAGGTACAGTACTTATTGACAAACTCTTAGTTGAGATTAGGTTATGTTATATTAACTATTTGAATCTAAGAGAACATCAATACCACCCCCTCCAAGTACAGAATCTAACCCCTTCAAAACATTATATTTAGTTCACATGGAAGAGAAATACAAGGAGGGAAGGGAAAGAAGAAAAGAGGAGAGAGAAAGGAAGAGAAGTAGAGGGAGGGAGAGAGAAAGGAGAGAGAGAGAGAGAGAGAGAGAGAGAAAGGGGGGAAGGGAGAAAGGGGAGGGAGTCACCAGGGCATCAAAGTAATCGCAATAGTAGGAAATGGATTTAAGAGGTGAGATTGTCGCTTATGAACTAAAGCCTTCTCAAAGTTCAAACTGCAGGATGTTAATTTAAAGGTCTCTGCAATCCAAGTTTAAGTTCAATGATATCATTGTTTAGATCCAGATCTCGAAAACCAGGGACATCAAGTAGTCTGTCTCATCTTCACCTGGGTTAAACTCCTTCCCAGCCATCCTCAGCCCACAGGGGACCCCTACCCCGGGACTCCCACCTGCACAGACTATTCGTTGGGAGATCCAGGGAGAGTGAGGGAAGTCTGAGAGGGAACCAGCCAAAGGAGGGAGGATCTCCACGCAGTGAGTGCTGTCAGAACCCCCTAGCCAGACATCATGCCCACCATCGAGGGAGCTCTTTTAGCCCACAATTACAGTGAGAGCCTGCTTTGAGTTAACCTTTTAGGTATCTCTGCTTGGGTTGGCACACATCACCCATCTGCATCCAGCTCCCCCCCAAATCGACCAGCCTCACCCCCCCATCCTCCCACCATTTGTCCTCCCAGTGCCAAGTAGGCCTAAAAGAGATCAAAACCCAGGGCTTACTTCTGATCTGCAGTCAAGGTGGGATTTTTCAGGAGTCGAATCCTCCACAGCATTTCATCAAGGCTCAGATTAGATCCCAGGGATCGTAAAGCTGGATCTGGTTGTCCCGGGTGGACTGGCTTATTAGCATTATTTTGCCCTGATAAATTATCCTTAATTACCTCTCGATGAAAAAGGTCTTCTTTTGCTTCCAAAGCAGAATTATAGGTGACCTAGCCACTTGATAACATCACAGTGAGCTTGGAGGGATAGGGGGTATGAAATTTTATTTGTTGCACTCTCAGAATAGGGAATATAGGGGCGTATTTTCATCGTTGGCCCCGGGTGTAGGGAGCAAAATTGTTATCGATTACTAAACGATGTGGACCCTTCATTATTTTACCCTTCTGCCAGGCTTTTTTTAGCAATGTTTCTTTGGTTTGAAAACTTTGAAACCTGACTATGAAGAATCTGGGCCTGGCATCCCTGGCAGTAGGCTTGGCGCCAAGAGCTTGATGAGCTCGCTCGAAGTCCAGTGGATAATTTGGGCCAAGGTCTAGGATGGTTATAAAAAAGTGATCAGCGTAGGCCAAGAGATCGGAGCTTTCTTCCCCTTCAGGGAGGCCGAAAATCCTTAGGTTTTTCCTCCTTCTGCGGTTTTCCACATCTTCCTGCCTTCAGGAGATATGTAATTGGGCTGCAGTCAAGGAGAGAATTGCTGACTCAAGGGATTCTATTTTTGTGGTATTCACTGATATTTGATTATCAGCCTCATCTACACGATGCTGTAGAGTTCCCAGGTCTTCTCTAAGATCTTGTATTGAACCACGCATGTCCTCCCAGAACTCCAATATGGCCCTCAGTAAGTTTTGTTCAGGCTGTGGGCTCTGCCCGTCATCAGTTCTGTGTGGTCACTTGTTTCTTCACTGGGAAACTTAGGGCTCAGTGGAACCTCTCCACACTGCTCTCTCTCCTGCGTGTCGGTTCTCTCCTCCTCGATCAAATCTGCAAGCAGCTGGAATCTGTTTGCTCGGTTTTTGGACATCTGATGAGGAGATAAAAGGAGGGTTTTACTGCTGGAGTCTTCCTGAAGTCTTATCAGCTTTTTTGTTGCAAGCAGGCTTGAATTTTAAAGGTGGGAGACCTTTTACTGATGTTTAAATGGGGAGTCCGAGTAGAGACGATGTTCATCTAGTCATACCGGAACCGAAAGTTCATGGATTATTCAGTTTTGAACAGTGAGAACTTTGTTGATCGTGAAATTAATTTGGAGACAGCAATAGAAATTTTACAGGAAGAAAATCAAGACTTGAATAATGTGTCATTGAATACTGATTTAATTGTTGATTTGACAGATTTAACAGCTTTTTCTCCACCAACACGATTATGATACACAAAATGGTCCAACACAGGCCATTAAGACTAGTCCAGTATGATTTAAAAAATAAATTAGTTGTTCACCAGAAGGTGGCTTTAAAAATCTGAAAAGAGAAGGACTTCAGGCAGTAAATGAACTACAGGCTATGAGCTAGATAACCATAAAGCAGGCCGATAAAGATGGTATGGTTGTAGTACAGGCCCAAATAAAATATGTAGCAGAGCTAGAAAAACAATTAAGTGATACCAACTGCTATCAAGTCCTCACTTTCAACCCCACCTACTCTGTGTGTATAAAGTCACCATAGATAATATAATAAAGTAGGTGAGACATATGGAAATGGTCTGATTGATGTGAATGAATCACTTTATCGAAAACCGAGCACTCTATTTGTCCCACATTCTATATTTAGCCTAAAGTCCACAAAGCAGTGAGGGACTCTCCTGGATGTCCAATTGTCTCTGGCGTCGGATGATTGTCTCTGGTGTCGGATCTCTGAGTGAAGGTCCCTGCACATTCGTGGACCATTTCCTGAAAAAAATGGTTCCAACAACAGGAATGTACATTAGAGACTCCATGGGTGTGATTAATGCAATCAAAGGCATAACTTAGAAGGACACATACTGTTGGATAGTGATAGATATTTGTTCATTGTACACAAGTGTTACGGATACCCATTAATTGAGGGCATGTAAGGAATTTTTGGCCTCAGATGTGGAAATGAGAACAGTGCCACAGAAATTTATATTGGACCTTTTAGGATTCACTCTAAACTGCAACTATTTTGATGGTAAACTTATCCTACAAACACAAGGCACAGCAATGGGGGTGATATTCCCGGCCAAATGCCCTTTGTGGTAAACATTGCCTCAGTGCTTGGGCACAGAGGTTCTTTGTCTTTTATACCACCTCTTATGCAAATGTATGTCTTTCTGGGAAGAGAATGTTGTACTCACTACTCTGGACTTCCACCTGAAACACATAGTGTGTTGGTATTGTTGTATTGACGATATACTGTGTGTCTGGGGTGGATCCTGGAAACACTCAGTGCATTTGCTATGACCAGGTCCACCTTACAAATGAGCCTTGCTCAATGGTGCCCACCTGGATAAATAAAGATTTTGATTGATTGATTGATAGATTGGTTAAATGATAATTGTAACATCAAATGTACCTACCAAAGAGACAAAACACAGCTTGATTTTTTAGATGTCAGATTCAAGGTGGATAGTGAGTTCAGAATCATCTGTGAGCCTTACTGTATATCAGTAGCAGGAGACAGTTGTTGAGTGTAGAGAGTTCTCACCCCAGGGCTCTGGCTGACAGCATCCCCTATGAATAGATCCTTAGAATAAAAGTACCCAAGATATGACCTATCAGAAAGAAGCGAGGATGCTGTCATCCAGATTTAGGGCAAGGGGATACTTAGCAAGTACAGTTTTGAAAGCAGAAGAAAAGGCAGATCAGATAATTAGACAGGAACTGTTGAATCCTAGATTAAGACAGGGACAACATTTTGAACCTAAAATAAACTTTATTATGGATTTTAGTCCACATGCAACAGCTGTTTAAAGTACTGTTTTAAAATGTTGGTCCATACTTACAAACAACCTTGAGATTAGACATATGGTTGGAGAAAGACCCTACATTATTTTTAGGAGGGGTACAAATTTAACAGATAGATTGACACACAGCCATTTTGTGGACAATTTTAAAATTAAACCATAAGAGTGATGTGGATTTTTTCCATGTTACAGTTGTAACGTTTGTCAATATGCAGATACGGGACCAATGCTCAAACATCCAATCAGTCAGGAAGAATACAGCATTAAACTATAACATGCATGACATCATTTGTGGTCTACTGTGGTTGGTACAACTGTGGTACGATCTATGTGGGGTGTACTATCAGGTACTTGAAAGAAAGGATTCAAGAACATGTCTCATGAACGAGAAGGGACAACAGGGAAAGAGCATTGCGTAACTATTTTAGATCCTGCCACAACTGCACAACTTTCCTTTTAGTTTAAGCAACTTGAACATGTAGGAGTGCCCCCACGAGGAAGGAACAGATTAAATATTTTACTCAGAAAAGAATCTGACTGGATCTTCACGTTAGATGCCTTAATAGATAATTAGAACATAGTTAGTGTTGTTTTTGTTATGACACACTTGCATGGTTAAGCAGTCTACAGTTGTAAGAATTTTTAACAAACAAGCGTTTTCATTTTGAAAGCTGACTAGCTGTGGGTGTGTCATTGTTAAAATGGCATTAAATGTGGGAATTTAATGCTTTCCTCTGGATTACAGTTTTATGTGTACTTGGCAACATATCAGACTCTATTTGTTCCAGCTGATGTTTTACCAGATTAATGATGAGTCTTGTAAAAATATTAGATATTGTATCAGATCAAGTCTGGTACTGCACTGCCCATGTCGAAGTGACTCCCTTGATATGCAGTGGGTTACTATTTAAACATAGAAAATGGTCATGGGATCGTAGGCAGGTTTTTTTCACTCCGAGTTCCTTATTTGAGAACCCAGTACTCGCCATGGAATTTCCATGTTTTCCAACTGCTCTTTTTAGTGTTTCATACACGGATAAAATTCCCATCTAACCCGAGGAATTCCTCACTATGTTCACACTGTATGCAGTCTTAGAGTCTGCAAATTTTAGAATTTGGAATGTACTGTAGGTTCAAACTCTGTATCCATGCTCCACTCTGGCTGCTGCTCAGGCCTGTTTCCCAACATGAAGAGATCAGTTGCATCATAATGAACTCTGGTAACAGCTGGTTCTCCAGCTGAGTTTTTATTTTGTAGTTTATCAAAAGAAAAGTGTGTTTTAGTCAGTTTTTTTCAATTACTCTTTTTTTTGTTAGCTAAGGTTTTCTGTAAATTACAGTTTCTACAGTTCCCGTTTGAATCCCAGGAACCAGAAAATATCCCACTTGGCTACTGGGACTATTTTTGGCCATTTTGACTAGTAAACCACATTCCTTTCAGCTAATTATAGTGGTTTACTATTTTTAGCTATCCAATTTAGGTAATGGAGCATTTTCACTTTCCACTTCTGTCTGTACCCTTTCACCTTAATTAATTGGTTCCTGTTACAGGAGCCACAATTTGACTTCTGGCACAGTTTCTTCAGCACAAGAGCAGTTTTCTTCTTACTATTGTGCTCTTGTACTGTATCATTTTGGGTGGGGGGGTTGTTCTGATTATTTCAGGGTTCTCACTAAATGGTATGTCAAAGAGACCTTGCAGACCATCACAAAATTGTACAAATTGTTTTCACCTCCTGGCAAGGGCAGGCTGTCACAAGCTTTATTCAAAGTGTTTAGGCCCACAGCATGACTTTATAAATTGTAAGTCCTGTCATATGCTTCTTCAAATACCTCATTTAAAAGAGTAAACACTTTAAAAAGAAGCATGCCTTTGGAGTCTGCCTCTGTGTCACCTAAAAATAATAAAAAAAGGCTCTGAAGGTGGTTCCAACAATGGTGGAAAGCATGCATCTGAAGGGTCCATCTTGTCATATACAGCAGCAAATAATGGAAAAGGTGACAAGAAAAAAGAAAAAGATAAAGCTGCACAGCCATCAAAAAGACTTGGTAAAGATGGCTCAGATATCAGGGTGTCTGAAAGTGTAGTGGCAAAAATAAAAGTAAAAGAGTCTTAGAGCAGGCACTGGAAACAGTGTCTGCCAAAAAGAAATTGAAAGAAAATAATGTCACTGCCACTCCTCCTGCACAGAGGAAGGAGCAGACAGATGGCACAGAAAAGATGCCCTCGGCAGAGGACATATAAAAAAATGTGTCAATTTTTCCAGGCAGTCCAGGCCATGGAAATTTCAATAAGACACCTGCCAGCCTCCCTCCCCAGGCTTAGGCTCCAACGTATCTGCTTGTGGAGGAAGAGGAGGAAGAATATTATGTGCATAAGGAGAAATGTGATCCCTTAGAGTTAGAGGGCACACCTGAGAAAGATTTTGAACCTCTTCCAAGGCAAATCGAGGATTACTCATCTTTTCCCTCATTTGTCAGCCAAATGGTTGAGACCCTCAACTTCCACCCACTAGAAAACAAAGGAGGATGAAGAAGATACTGACTTTATGGACATGCTGGTAGCAACTTCACCAAAAAGAATGTCACTTCCCATACAAAAAACACTTAAAAAGGTTGTAGCAAGAATCATGGCTGCACCCACTTTGACTGCAGCCATTGATACAAAAAATTGAAAGAAAATATCAGGAGGACAAGCAGAGAGTGGAGTACCTGTATATCCATCCTGCCCATCACGGAGTAGTCCAGGCTGCTGCTTGTGAGAGAGCAAAAAACACTCTGTCTGCACAGCCCCATGAAAAAGACTAATAAAATTAGATACTATGGCAAAAATGTTTATAAAACAGATTCCTTGCTTATCAGGCAGGAAGCTTATTCTGCACTTATAGCACAGTACCAAAAAGCACTTTAGAACACATTCTGGCACTGGCAGAAAGAGCAAAGGATGGTTTGGTATAGGACTTGATTGCTACAGCAAGATTAGCTGTGGATGCGACAAAATATCATTTCCACACTGTGGTGAACACTAATGAAACTGCTGCCAGAGTTTTGGCTCATGCAGTGTCCTTCAGAAGGTTTTCCCGGCTGAGGGTTACCATTTCTTTCCCAGGATACTCAAAATAAGGCCATGGATTTCTCCTTTGAGGGAGATTCATTACTTGGTGACAAAACAGAGGCCTACATGAAAAAAGTGAACCTATACAAAACCACTTTCAAAAGTAACAATGAGAAGGAAAAAGCCTCTACCTTCTACAGGTCATACAGAAGGGGAAGCAGAGGCAGGGGATACTTCCCAGGAGCCTATGTCTCTTACGCCCCTTATGAGTACCAATCACAAACAACAAAGGTGTAGTTAGGAATTCTAAACTTGTACTTAAAAGTTGATGGAACTGTTTCCTTCCTCCCGTAAACACAACCAAAAGATGTGCTGCCCCACCACACAAACATTGTACCACTCCTATTTCAGTCAACAATATGTAGTAAGCCAATAATCCTAATAGAGTCACAGCATTTCATTTTATCTAACACACACACTACCAATCAGACAGAAGTTGGATGGCTTTTAGTTACAATGTTTAGGATATGTTAAGAGCCTCTGTACCACATCAACATAGCTAGCCTTACAGAAGTCCAGTCACATCAGCACTCTTGCGTACATACGTGATCAGGTGGGTCACTCATACAGTCATGGCCTCTATGTTTGGCACCAACACATCTTCCTGGCCTCAGGCTCATGTTGCCCCTGGATTTTCCAGATTTTACTGTACTCAGCAAGGTACACTGAGTATTCCTGCTGACACCGATGACAAAGAGATTACTATAGGGGAATGGAAAAGGGGCTTCCAGGCAAAATTCTGCAGCTAGAAATGGGCACTGGAAGTAGTGGGCTGTGGGTTGTGTCTGCATTCAAACACTTTACAAACCTGCAGAAACTCAGTTTTCCAGCTCACTCTCCCACAGAAAAAAAGTCTACCGGAACTGGAAGTAAAAAAAAAAACATTTGATATCAAAAGCTACAGAAAAAGTCCCTGCCTCCCAGTGGGGCAGGGGCCTGTTCTCAAGATACTTCCTGATCCACAAGAAAAATGTGGAGTGGCAACCCATTTTAGACCTCAGGTTTGTGAACAAACATTTGAAAAAAGAAAAATTCAAGATGGTCACACTAAGAACAGTGATACCGTCTTTGCAGAAAGGTCTCTGGCCAGGATCCCTGGAGCTGAAAGACACCTATTTTCATATTTTAGTGAGAGAGACTCAAAGACAATACCTCAGACTCAAGCTAGGGTACTGCCAATAACGGTTTACAGCTATTCCATTTGGTCTCACCTCAGCTCTAAGGGTTTTCATAAAGTGCCTGGCTGTGGTGGTGGCACGTCTGAGAAAATAAGGTGTGGTGGTTTTCCCCTACTTGGATGACCCTCTGATTTTCAGGAAAACAGAACAAAAGGCAAGGTGCTCAGTTTAGTTGATAAAAAGCACCTTGGAGAACATGGAATTCTTGATAAATCTACATAAGTCCCAGCTAGAGCCTGTTTAAGTAATGGACTTTTTAGGAGCAGAACTAAACACCTGCAGGGGAAAACCTTCCTCCCGCAAGCCAGACTTACAGCTTTGAAAGCAACAGCAGAGTCATTCACAACAGGTCAGCTAAGACCTGCAAGAGACTTTCTACAATTGCTAGGTTACATGGCCGCATCCACAGTTGAGGTTCCATAGCCAGGTTCCAAATGAGAGATATCCAGTACCACTTACAGGACAACTAGTAGGATCCACTTTCAAAGCTAGTACCAGTGACAAAAGCACTAGTGGAATCATTAGAGTGGTGCAAGGAAGAAAGCAACCTCAGAAGGGGCATTCCCTTTTTTCAGCAATTACCAACAAGTATTCTTACTATGGATGCCTCACTCCTGGGGTGGGGTGCCCACCTGCAGGACCTTACAGTGAGTGGCACATGGAGCCTACAGGAGTCATTAGAACTTGTAAACCTCCAGGAGCTCAAAGTAGTACTGCTAGCAGTGCAGTCTTTCTCCTTCCACTTACAGGGTCAGACTGTTCAAATCAGGATAGACAACACCACAACAATGTACTACATAAACAAGCAAGGAGGAACAAGATCCTCAAAACTGTATAGAGGCAACGAGGATCTGGGACCTGGTACATTCCTTAGAAGTAAACATATCTGCAGTGCATCTGCCAGGTAAAAACAATGTTCTGGCAGATTTCCTAAGCAGAATCAGCCAGGAAAATCATAAATGGGCCTTAAACCAGCAGGTTCTGGCCACAGTGTTCAAAAGGTGGGGCACTCCCAATATAGACCCCATTTGCATCTTGGGAAAACTATCAGCTCCCACAGTTTTGTTGCCGACCACCAGCCAGAGGAACAGTCCCAGAGGACCCCCTGTTACTGGACTGGACAGGGAAGTTTCTGTATGCCTTCCTACCATTTCCACTCATTCAGAAAGTACTCCTAAAACTCAGGAGGGAACCTGCAACAGTGATCATGAGAACTCCAGACTGGGACAGACAGGTCTGGTACTTGGTACTCTTGGTCCTGTCTGACAAGAATCCAATCAATCTGCCACTGTCACAATCTGCTGACTTTGTCCCAGGGCAGAGTAACATTACCAAATCCCAGGACCCTGTGCCTGGAGGCATGGTCCTTGAGGAGTTAGGATTTTCCAGATTGGATCTCTCAGAAGAAGTCCTGCAGGTGCTTAAGGTTTCAAGGAAACCTGCTACCAGGAAAGCTTATTACTCTAAATGGAAAAAGTTTTCTTACTGGTGTGCCCACAGAAAACTAACCCAAATAGAGGCAGGGCTGCCTATAATTCTGCAATACCTAGTACACCTACAGTTGTTAGGCCTACAGCCTTCAATCAATCAATCAATCAATCAAATCTTTATTTATTCAGGCGATCATCATTGAGCAAGGCTCATTTACAAGATGGACCTGATAAGGTCAAGGTTCGAGTTGATGCACAGCAATTACATCACATACTTATGAGACAGTTATACATACAGAAAAAAGAAAATGTTATTTATAACACAATAATATACAGAGAATTCACATGTTAAAGCTAGCAAGAGAAAGTTAAACTAACATCTACAATATGTACAGTACATATATATCACAATGAGGGCCATGACAGTCACTCACATAATGAGTACAAGGATGGTGAAGGGAATATTGGGTGCCATATACTGGTGGTGTCTGGCTGGAAGGAATATGCCATATGTGATTGGAATATGGTTTTGTGGGATGACTATTCTATCTCTAGCAGCAGCAACTGCATTTCTCTGTGAAGAAGGCTGTGCAGTGCTGCTTGAAGGATGTAAATGGAATGATAATGGACAGTTTTAGGGATTTTTGTAGGGTGTTCCATGCTATGTCTAGAGAATAGCTGATTGCTGCCCTCCCCATTTTGGTGTTGACTTTGGGCAATTTGAGCAGGATGATATTGTTGCTTCTTAGGGCATAGGAGCTGGGAGTGGTCAGGTTGAAGCAGTCCAGGATATAGCTTGGGAGTTTTTTTGATAAAGCTCTGTAGCTCCATAGAGCTGCATTTCTGCTCCTCCTGACATGAAGGGAAACCCATCCAATTGCATCATAGAGAGAACAATGGTGAGTATTATATGGCAGGTCTGTAATGAACCTTATTGCTCTATGGTATAAGGTATCCAACTTTGAAGGTAGGAAGTGGGCAGTGACTATAGAGGAAGTCTCGTGAGTCAATGACTGATAGAAAGATGGCCTGACTAATCTCATCTTTGAATCTCTATTAAGGAAGGGTTTTAATCTGTAGAGGAGGCCAAGCCTTAGGCGAAGCTTTTTCAGCAGTTGTTCTAGATGCTGAGTAAAGTCAAGTCTGTTGTCAATCCACACACCTAGGTATTTGAAATTTTCAACATACTCCAGATTTTCTCCAAGTATGGTGCATAGCTGGGGGAGACTGATTGAAGAGGATGTGTTGGTGGAGTTTTGGGTTGTGAACATCATTGCTTTGGTTTTCTTTGCATTTAGCAGAAGCTTTTTCTCGAGAAGCTGATGTTGTAACAGGGAGAATTCTGCTTGTAGGATTTCATGAGCAACTTTAGGTGAAGGGTTGCTGACATACAGTACAGTGTCATCAGGAAAGAGATGTACTGAGGACTTGGTAAGGGTTGAATCAATTTTACTTATGTAAATGGCAAAAGATAGGACCAGAATAGAGCCTTGGGGACTCCTCTTGACAGTGGTCTTAATGGGAGAGGTCACCTTCAGCTTTTACCTGCTGTGATCTACTGGAGAGGTAGCATCTGAACCACTTAAGGGAGGAAGGATCTAGGCCAATGGAGTGTAGGGATGAGAGTAGCAGTTCATGGTCCACAGTGTCGAATGCTTTGCTCAGGTCCAGGAATACTGCACAGACATTGTTCTTTTATCCAGTTCGTTTGCCAATCATTGGTGACCTTGGCTAATGCAGTGATAGTGCTATGTTTGGCCCTGAATCCAGATTGAGCTCGATTTAATAGATTAGCATTGTCCAGATATTCCCTTAACTGAATACTCACTAATTTCTCCAGCATCTTGGATAACACAGGTAGGATGGAAATGGGCCTATAGTTATTAAGATCCATAGGGTCCCCTGATTTTAGAAGGGGGACCACTTGGGCTGTCTTCCACAGCATGGGAATAGAGCCAGAGTTTAGGGAAAGGTTAAAGAGGTGAGTTAGGGGGACTGCAAGCATATGACACGCAATCTTTAGAAAGAATGGGTCCAGAAGATCTGCTCCTGCACTTTTTTCGGTATCTAGATGCCGTAAGAGATCCTCAACTTGTTTCAACGGTATAGGTTTGAAGCTAAAGGAGGAGTCAACTCTTTGTTCACCAGTATAGTGGGAGCTTAAATGATCCCTTAATAGGTTAGCTGGGGAGGAGTCAAAGGCAAGGCCAGCTGTTGTGAAGTAGTTGTTGAATGCATCCAGGATTTCCAATGTGCCAGTAATGGGGCCATAGTTACTGTGTAATTGGGTTGGAAGGAGGTTGTTAACATCCTGGCCCATCATACCCTTGATGGTGCCCCAAAATCTAGCAGTATTATGGTAGGAGGAGTCGAGCTGGGCCAGGTAGTAAGCAGCCTTTGCATCCCTAACTTTCCTAGTGCATTTATTCCTGGCTTTCCTAAAGATCATCCAATCCATGATATTCTTAGTTTTTCTTGCTACTTTCCAAAGTTTATCTCTCTCCAGCAGTGCAGCTTTGAGGTCAGCTGAAAACCAACGACAGGATTTGTTTTTTATTCGGATACTAGAGATTGGAGCATGGGTGTTAAGGGCATTTAATATAATGCTATTTAGCACCTGCTGAGCTTTTTCTACAGAATGTGCAAGATAGAACTTTTGCCAGTGTGGAGAGTAGGCTAGATCATGCAGACATCCTTCAATATTGATGTTTTTCTTGTATCTCCTCATGAGGAATTTTGCAGGATCTGTTTTAATGCTGTTGGATCTTACCCCTGCGATGGGGCAGTGGTCACTTATGTCGCATAGGAGCACTCCAGCATGTGTGAATAGATGTGGTTTACTCACTAGCATGATGTCAAGTAGAGTACTGTTACTACTATTCCTTGCATTTAGTCTTGTTGGTTCATTAATTAACTGTGTGAGCCCATAGGTGTCACAGAATGATACCAGAGGTGTAGCTGCCTGGGTGAACCAGTTGAAATTCAGGTCCCCTATGATAATGATCTTCAGTACAGGACTTGACCAGGTTTCCCAGGTGGGATAAGAGCTTGTGTTCAGCAGAGGGGGTCTGTAGCATCCAATTAAATGGAAAGCTGCTGTATTGGGGAGAGAGACTTTAGAGATAGACACTCAAATTCCTTGGGCATAGATGTTGCAGCAGTACAGGATACAACTAAACCAGCTTTTACATATATGGCTACTCCGCCTCCCCTTGTTTGGCGATCAGCTCTGAATAGCTGATAGTTAGGTAGGTTAACTTCCCTGTCCATTGTGGTGGTCTTGAGCCATGTCTCAGTTATCACAAGAAAGTCTGGCAAGGTATGGGCAACCCAGGCTTGTAGCAATGTAAATTTTTTCAACAGACTGCATACATTAATATGCAGGAAACTGAGGCCTTTAATTGAGGATAGGTCTGATGGAGAGGTGATGCTTTCAAGAGGTCCAGGGTTGATTTCTACATTACCAATACAGAGCAATAGGAAGATCAGTAATTTCATAAGGGCTGCCAGTGATAGGGAGAGGGGGCTGTCTTTGGTCATCCTTTTTTTATTCTGTTGCCACTCTTTGTTTTGGGTGCTCCCTGTGGATTTAAGGTAGTGTGTCGGGATACCAATTAGCAGTTTGACGACTAGGCTTAGTGGGGATCTATATACCCAGTAGTGGGGCCTTGGCTGAGACATATATGTGGTGATATGTGTAACTTTATGGTGATTGTACCACTGTAGTCGATGCAGCAATGGCAAGACATATATGAGGGTATGGGTGTCAGCCACGGAGGATGTTCCAGAGAAACTAGGCGGGCTGACCACTTTAGATTGTATAACAGGGTCATCTTCATTGTGGAACCCTATGGCTGATAGTGACAGGAGTATCAGTAGCAAGCTCCCCATTCTGAGGGGGATATTAACAGTTGGCAATAGGGAGTAGCGAAGTTGCTGATTGGTTGGATCAGCAAGCTGGTGTGACTTTGTTGGTTTAGAGAAAAGTGCTGTGCGGGAAGAGATTTCGGGGGAAGATGCCTATAAATTAACACACAAGAGGGGGAAGGGCGGGTGGGCAAAATTTTGCACCTTTCCGACTGCTCCCTCGCTGTTCCTCCTGGCCTTGTGGTTCCCAAGTTCGGGTAGGTGCCGACGACCATCCGCTGGTGGAGCAAAGCCCCGGCGCTCAGCTGGTTGCTGTAGGCTGAAGGAAGCAGGCTGGAGAGAGACAGAGGAGGGTGCAGCAATTAATAAGGGCAGTAGCAAACCTTTTTCTGAGCGTCACTGACCAAATCTGCACTACAAAGGACTGTGGGGGAGGGGTCCTGTGGCGTCCTTCAACTTTAAAGGTTCACTTAGCAGCAGTCTCAGCATACATATCAGCTGGCAAGGAAAAGACTTTGACCTCACAACCCATTTTAAGAAGGCTTCTTAAAGGTCTATACCAATTGTACCCACTAGTGAGGGACCCATTTACATATATGGCTACTCCGCCTCCCCTTGTTGCATTGCCCAGCTCATGGAGGCTCCTTTTGAGCCTATGAAACCTGTTGCTCCTGAGTTATGTCACATGGAAAACCATATTCCTGGTTGCAATGACCTCTGCTAGGAGGGTAAGTGCATTGCAAGCCCTCTGTACAGAGCCAAATTACATAATTCCCCACAGGGATAAAGACTGAGGTCGCTTGAGCATTAGTATGGCAGTACCTACATTTGTAAGTTTGTTCTTTTTGTTTATATGATACCTTTTCACAAGTCTGTTTTAATTTGTTTGGTGGTTAAAAAAATTCTATAGCATCTTTTCTAACATTTTTGGTAGCCTTTTTAGCTAGTTTCATTAGCCACTGCCCCATTTGGGCTTGGAAACAGATCTGAGCAAAGGCCAGAGTGGAGCATGGATGCAGTTTGAGCTTACAGTACATTCCAAATTCTAAAATTTTATAGGTTTTATCTCCAGGGCATCACTCTTTGCCAAGATGACTGCATAAAGTATAAACATAGTGAGGGATCCCTTAAGGTGAGTACTATGGTGAGTCATTTTTTTCTTTCACTCCATCGTCACAATTTGTTCCATAATATTATATTGGGCTGTTTCTTAAATATTTAGGATGGTTATGGGATCCTTGGCAGTTGATCCAATTGGAGTTCCTTGTAGGAGAACACACTCTGAAGATATATCTGTGTTTGAACTGCCTTTTTAATGTTTAAATACATTAAACAAATTCACCCCCCCCCATTTTACTACTCCCTTCCTTTCTATTTATTAGGAGCCTTTCTTGACAATGGGCAGTGTTTCTAAAAGATTTAATTATTTAAACACATATCTATTTATTGCAGTTTGCACTTTTTATTTCATCTCCACGTGCATGCATGAGTTCACATGTATTTATGCAAATTTCTCACATATAAATGTGTGTACCAGCTACCTGACTTCACCCCCCCCCCAACGAAGCCTCATATGGAGCCACTGTGTGGGGGAGATCAGTGGCAGCTGGTTAGTCTCTGATTTTTCTTTAATAAAGTTTGCCAGTATTTTGGAAATCTTGGTGTGGGCATTGCTTGTGTCTTTAGTATCTTAGTTCTCAATCAAACTGCAGAACCTATTGTCCATACAGGGTACTAACCTTCACAATCCAACCCCCTGTTCCTGTCCCTACTGCTACTGCCCTGAGTAACCCTTATACCCTTTACTCTGTCCCAACCATTTTGAAACCATGAGCCTGATTACAAGATGCATGGCGCAACTCTCGGGCGTATGCGAGTTGCACCATGCGGCGCTATGTTGGGGACCCTGCACCCTATTCTAAGACAGGCAGGGTCCCTGGCACCTACACCTTTGACTTGTGGCAGCCACAGGCTAGTGCCAAGGGAATGGTGTGCTGGACCTGGGTGCTGCAAGTTGCAGCACACAATCTACTGCCCCCCAGAGCCCCCTGCCCCAAAATGCACCAGCAAGCACCTGAGGGCACTGAGGGGGGCTGGCCAGTTGGCACAGGTGATCGGGGGGACACGATGCAAAATGGACCCAGGGTCTCCAAAGTTCGGGGTGGGGGACATGACAGAGCAGGGTGGGATGGGGGGCAGCCATGTGGTTTCCGTAATGCTGCGGGGTGCATCCATTACAGTGCCAGGATGAATGCCCCTTAGACCACCTCCTAGCTGGTCTAACCCTTCTATGCCATACCAGGTCCTGGAATGGCCTAAGTGGGTTATGGCAGCCGCCCTTCTGGAATAGGGTGCAGTCGCTGCCATAACCCACCCTTGCACCATGCCACTGAGTTGTGGGCGTAGTGGGTGGCGTAGCCCACCTTTGGCATAACCCGCATATGGCATGGTGCAAGTTACCTCTTGGAATCATGACTTGCATTATGCACAATTGCAGGTGCAATTTGCTGCATACCATCAGTTTGGCGTAAATCGCCTTGTGCCAAGCATAACCCGACTTGGAATTGGGCCCCATTTATGATTTTGGTGTTTTCCACCTTGGCTGGCAGACTGTTCCACACTTTCACCACCCTTTCTGTAAGAAAAAAAAAAACAAAAACTCTCACATCCCTCTTGAATCACCCTCTTGTCAGTTTCCACTCAGCACCCTGTGTCCTTGAACTGTTACTAATGCTAAATAGTTCCTTGTGGTTCCCCTTGTTTATTCCTTACAGAAATTTGAAGGTCCCTAGCATATCACCTGCCTCTTGTCTGGTCAGCAGTGAGTTCACGTTCTGTGCCTCAAACTGATTCTCATAAAGTCTTCCCTGGTGATCCTCAATCATCCTGGTCATCCTTTGTTACACCGACTATATCTTGTCCTTATCTTTCTTGAGGTGAGGACTCCAGAACTGGGCACAGTACTCCAGGTGTGATCTCACAAATGATCTGCGAACAGGTAGTAATCCCGCTTTTCTTCTACTGTCAATACTCCTTCGAATACATCCCAACATCCTATTTGCCTTACTATAGGCCTTGTTGCACTGGCTTGATTGTTTAAAATAGAAACATAGAAATTGTCAGCAGATACGGACCACTAGGCCCATCCAGTCTACCCGTAAGTCCTGTACTTGATTATAGCTTTTGACCTCCTCCCACTTAACCTCTATGGTTCCCAGATGCCTGTCCCATACATGTTTAAATTCAGCCACCATGGTAGCCTGTGACAATGGCAACCGCAATTGGGCACTTTCAAAAAGAGCGACTCAATCGCGGCACCTGTCGACAGCGCTACTGAGCATGGCTGGTGACCGGATTGGGGGGGTATCAGGAATGTGCAACAGAATGTCACTATATGTACATGTGCATGGGGGGAGTGAGCACGCCACACCACGCAATGGGTGGAAAGGGAGGGAGGGTTTGTGAGGCATTGTGCGTTGGTGGGCTGCCAAGTTGCCCCCATGGCATGGTGGGTGGGTGGCAGGCTAGGGTTGCGAGGGTGCTGGGTTCGGGCGTGCGTACATTTTGTTGCACCCGGCTGGAACATTTTTTTTCCCAGTTTTGCACCCCCTCCCCCGATATGCACCCTGGGGTTGTACTAGCATTAAAAAAAAAAAAAAAAAGTCCCGGCACCCTTTTGCTGTGAGCCATGAGTGTACATTGCCGAAATTGATTTTCAGCAATCTATACTCACCCTAATGGCAATTGCCTTTCTCTGATTGCCATTATCACATGGAACCTCCAACCACTGTGATCGCTCCCACCACCTCCTGTGGCAGACCATTCCATGTGTCCACCACCCTCTCAGTGAAGAAAAATTTCCTCACATTCCCTCCTAACCTGCCACCTTCCAATTTCATGTCATGCCCCCTAGTTTCTGTACCCCTCCTATATTGGAAGATTGCCTCCCCCCACACCCTGTTTATGTCCCTGAGGTACTTGAGTGTTTCTGTCATGTCCCCTCTCTCCCTCCTCTCCTCCAGGGAGTAGATATCGAGGTCCCTTAATCTCTCCTTGTAAGTCTTGTGGTACAAGCCCTGTACCATCTTAGTCGCCCTTTTCTGGACCGCCTCCAGCCTGTTAATATCCTTTTGAAGGTGCGGCCTCCAGAACTACTCACAGTACTCCATGTGAGGTCTGACCAGGGTTTTGTATAATGACATCATTACCTTACACCTCCTGCTGGTAATACCCCTTGCTATGCACCCCAGCATGCTACTGGCCCTACCTGCAGCCTTTGTGCTCTGCTTTGACATTTTCAGGTCATCTGAAGTAGTAACTCTCAGGTCTCTTTCCTCTTTGGTGACTGTCTGCATCTCTCCCCCCCCCCAGTCGTATAGCTCTACCCAGTGGTACTGTGTCCCAGGTGCATAATTTTGCACTTTTTTGAATTAAACCTCAGTTGCCACTCTGCAGACCATTTCTCAAGCTTCCCCAGATCCTTCCTCATTTTCTCCACCCCTTCAGGAGTATCCACCCTGCTATAGATCTTTGTGTCATCCACAAACAGGCAGACCTTTCCTTCCAGCCCTTCTGCAATATCACTGATGAAGACATTAAACAGAACTGGTCCAAGGACTGATCCCTGAGGTACTCCGCTGATCATCCTTCTCTCCCCAGATTGTACTCCATTTACCACCACCCTCTGTCTGCTGTCCATTAGCCAGTTCCTAACCCAGTTTACCACCTTGTCTCCCATGCCTAGACTACCCATCTTGTTAACAAGCCTCCTGTGTGGGACGGTGTCAAAGGCTTTGCTGAAATCGAGGTAGGCTATGTCCTCCACGCCCCCCCCGATTCTCTTCCTTCATTACCCAGTTGAAGAAGTCTATGAGATTTGTCTGACATGATCTACCAGCTGTGAATCCATGTTGCCTAAGGTCCTGGGCACTGATGGCTTCCAGATGTACCACTGTCCTTTCCTTAAGTAGTGCCTTCAAGACCTTAAGAAGTCACTGATGATGTCCCTTACCACAACCATAGTGCTCAGCTTTATCCCTCCCACCTAGTACTCTGGCTTGGGGATCTTGTTCCTTAGGTGCCTCATCTTAAACTTTTTGGCTTTGAATTTCAGCTGCCAAACCTAAGACTACCTCTCTAGTCATTGCAGGTAACGCTGTCTCTCCCCAATTCCCTCATTACTTTCTACCCTCCCACAGAGCTTAATTTCATCTGGGAAGAGACACAACTTACCCTGGATTCCTTCTCCAGTGTCCTGGATGAACATATTGAAGATGACAAGATCCATGACAGATTCCTGTGGTACCCCACCCGTGACCTCCCTCTCTTCTGATTCTACACCATTAATCACAACCTTCTGCTGCCTCTCCTTCAACCAATTTCCTGCCCATCTTACTATGCCCCTTGCCATGCCCAGATCCTCCATCTTCTTCAGCAGTTATCTGTGAGGCACCAAGTTGAAGAATTTGTTGAGGTTGAAATAGAGTACATCCATGCATGGCTCCCATCAATACCCTCATCACCCAGTCAAAGAAAACTATCAGGCTGAACTGACAAGACCTTCCTGCCATGAACTCATGCTCTTTGCTATCCTGGTCCTGCAGTCTGTTGCTCTCCAAGTAGTCCATGAGATCCTATTTGACAAGTGACTGCAACAGTTTGCCAACAACAGAGATAAGACATTCAGGTCTGTAGTTCCTCACTTGCTCCTTGTCTCCCACCTTATGGAGCAGAACTATGTCCTCTACTCTACAGTCTTTCGGAACTTCCCTTGTCTGTAATGAGCAACTGAATAGCCCTAGCATGGGTTCAGTCCATTCTACTGCCAGTTCCTTGAGTACCCTTGGATGCATCTCATCAGACCCCAGGGCCTTATCCATCTTTAGGGATGCTAGCCCTTTCTGGATACTTTTGCTAGTAAATACTTGCTGTCTAATCTTCAGGACCCCCTTTATGGCTGCCTAGATGCAACTTTCTTGCAGAGATGCTGTCTTTCCTTGTGAAGACAGAGTTAAAGTAATCATTAAGGATGGCTGCCTTTTACTTGTCCTCTTCTATTTCCCTACCTCCCATAGCTAGCCTAACAATTCCTCCTTCTTTCTTTTTTCCCTTATATACCTGAAGAACTGCCTTTCCCTGTGTAATCCCTTCCACAATATGCAGCTCAGCTTCTGATTTTGCTTCCCTAACTGACCTCTTTGCATCCTTATTTCTCGATTGGTATGCTCTTCATCCTTCCTACCCCTGAATTTCCTTGTACCTGGTGAAGGTCTTTTTTTGTCCCTCACTGCTTTCCTGACCCTTTCCAAAAACCTTATTGGTCTCTGTTTCTTTTGGCTAAAGTTCTTATGCATGTCTTAGATATCTTGAGAATGGCCCCATTAATGGCCCTCATCTCTTCTTTACACCTCCAATGCTGTCGACCACAACTGACTTGTACTGGGACAAACTCTCTTACTGTTGAAGTCCACCCTTCTGAAATCAAGGACCTCAGCTATTGATTGGTGCTTTCTGGTCCCAAGAGCGAGTTGAAACCAAACAGAGTTATGGTTGCTGGACCCTAGTGACATCCCTACTCGCACACCTCCTACCACCTACGAGCACCACATTGAGAATGACAGCCTGCTTGGTGGGGTCCTTAATCAACTGCACCAGCAGACAGTCCTAAAATGTATCCAGCAGGTCCAAACTTCTTGTGCTTCTGGCAGCTAGAACGTCCCAATCAGTATCTGGCAGGTTCAGATCATCATCACTACTGCTTCCACTGTACCACTATCCTTTCTATTCCCCGAGGTCTGTTACAATGGAAAATTGGTCACAAGATATAGTTTTGTCACATAACCCGTGTACAGAGGCTGTTAAAATACATGTTGCTATAGTTCCAAGTTTGTCTAACTTCAGCAACCCTCCCACCACATCCTGGTTTTATCAAGTTGCTTTCACATCTCTAATGGCAGCTGAGTTGTATTTATTTTCATTTGTTTTACTGCTGCTCACCTTTTCCCCTTCCCCAAGAATGTCATTACAAAGCAGAGGTTTTTCTTGGATGTCTACAATTTCATCACATGCTTTTTCGCTTTCATTACTAAATGTTCAATGTCCTGTGCAGCCAGTATAGTGTTATGCTTGTGCAACTGTTAGTTTGGTTTGGGCCATTTGCACTCTTCATTCCAGAGGAATTACCACCCTGTAGGGGTATGAAAGGCAAGGAACCTTCGGAGAGAGTTCCACTCCTAGAGGTGTCATGGGACGATTTCTGTGGCTAAAGGTACTTCAGGATAACCCCTAAGGAGAGAAGTGCTGCCACTGGAGGAGGAGGGGAGGATGGTGGGGCAAAGAAAAAGTGCTTCACATGAGGCTGAGAGGAACTGCTTATATAGCTCAGGAAGTGGGAGTGGCTGGCTGCTTGCCATTGAACTCCAGGCAGAGCCTTTCCAATTCAGTGTCCTGCACAGCCAGTATAGTGTTATGCTTGTGCAATTGTTAGTTTGGTTTTGGCCATTTGCACTCTCCATTCCAGAGAAATTACAACCCTGTAGGGGAATGAAAGGCAAGGAACCCTCGGAGAGGGTTCCACCCTTAGAGGTGCCACGGGACGATTTCTGTGGCTAAAAGTACCTTAGGAATCCCCAAAAGAAATGTAGTACAATCATATCCCAAACAATGAGATTACACAAAGCATATGAGCAAGCAATAACTGTGACATAGGGGCAGTAACTATAACATAGCAGTAGAGAAGCATAGACCATTTGATAGCATAGGGAGATGCTCAGATTGATAATGTAATGAAATGCCCAGGTTTGCGTAGCATGATACTGATGGTTTGCGTTGAGAATGAGGGAATCATCTAAGGAGAGAGGGAACAGCAGGACATCCTCCACCTCCATCCAACAGCGGAACCTATCTAAAGAAACTAGGGGACACTACTATGCTAACTAACAGTTATGACCTGAGGCAATGGAGGCGAGAAAAAAACTCTAAGAGGAGGAAATCTCTGGGGATCCAAGGCCTAGGTCACCTTCCCTCCAGGCTTGGGATAGTTTATTAATGATGGCTCTACTTCTGCAATTTGGAAAACCCAATTAAAGGGAGGTGAAAAATATTCCAATTTGGAGGAAGGCTCTTACTCAAACCCTCCAGTGGGAACGCCATGGAAGGTTGCGAGAAAACTCTGCAACAATATGTACAACCAAGGTGGAGGAGGAAAGCAATGACTGCTGAGGCACTCACCTGGCCTACCCACCCTAAACTCAAACCAGGTGAACCAGAGGCAGTCATAGGGAGAATGCGGTGAAGGTGCCTTGCAAGGGAAACCACTAAAGCCAATGGACAACCATTACAGTGGAACACTAGAGCCAAAGGAGAGCTACGTAACCACGCTTCACCACTAGTCTTAAATTCTACACCAGGAGCTGCTGCCACATAGCAGGCAGCTAAAGCCAAGCCCAGGGTGAAGACATTCCCAGCTACGGGCCAGGTGAGAAGGATCCTGCCCCAAGTTGGACAAGCTCAAGATGTGGACTAAATGCAGAGCAAGACCGTCAGCTGCAGGAACCCTGCGCCAGAATAGAATGGCTAGCATGCCCCAGAATTAGATTGAGAGCTGAGAAGCTGTCAAGCTGATTGAGCACTTGTGTGCTGATCATAATGAGCAGTGAGTGCTGAGACCTTGCAAGGTCAAAAGCAGATTGAGTGCAGCAGACATCCGAGAGGCTGAAGTCGAGAGGATGCAGTAGGCATGAGCGATCGATTGCATAAGCAAGCATGGATCTGTACGTAGGTCAGTAAACAGAGTAGTAATAAGTGGACCTGTATGTCGGTCTGCATAACATAGTAGCAATGAAACAGCACTGAATAGTGGGGCATGCCAGCCAGACAAGTAAAAGCCAAATCAAGGTGACAAATACTCTGAGGATTTTTGGCGGTGAAAGCAGAATATAGAACAGAAATAATTAGCTACGTGGGGCCATGACTCCCCAAACACTTCCTAGTCCCCACCATAGGACAAACAAGAAAGTGATGGAAGGGCTGAGAACCACATGCAGATATTAAAGCTAGTTTAACAGCCTCAGCAGGAACTTTTTAACTGACCTCGGAGTAAAACAGGGTAAATAAACATAAAAGCAACATCTGTATGGAGTACACTGAGTTGTAACTGCAATAGACATAAATAAGGAGACACAGTGCTCTGAAAGCAGGTGTAGCCAGGCAATGCAATGAAGCTGCTACACCAGAGGCATGGCCAAAGATCCCACGCATGCGCAAGAGCGTACCGTTAGTGCGCATGCGCGGGATTTCGGCTACAATGTACAAATATAAATTACAGTACTCCCAGTGCTCGGTTTGCAGTCGCTCGTAGATACAGCATTTTAGAATAGTGCAAGGGACTCTCCCAATACACAGCTGCATGTCGAGTATGGAAAAATCGTACTTCGGGGCCGCACTCATGGACGACGCGCGGCCCCGACCTGAATGTGCTTCCGGTATGCGGAGGACTTAACGTGGACCCGAATAGAAAGCTACTTTGGCAAAATGCAGAAAAACGGTGAAAAAAAATTCTGTTTTCCACATATAGTGATGTTCTTAAGTATATATGTGATAGCTGTGTGCCAACAGGCACACTACTTACTTTTGGCCAAAAACGAAGGGGCTAAGCTGACAGTGCCCCTTTAATGACTTTCATCATTAAATATGGGCACTATGTACAATTTTTTTTTAACTCCCTTGCCTGGAAATTTCTTTACGGTTTAGAGTGCTGGATTCGACCTGCACTTGGAGTTAGGAGGGACGTGGGTGAAATACAACTACATATGACGACATCTGTTTCCATCTAATAAATACTGCTGCTTTATCATCATTACCCAGCCAAACCCATCACAAAAATACAGTAGGTCACATGACCAGGTAATACATCTTCCATCAGCTTTAAAAAAAAAACAGTCAGAGAACAATAATATATTTCTCAAAAAGATATATTTTTATTTAGTATTTAGTAAATATTTTTTGAACCAGAGGAAACAGTCCTCATGAAGCAACAGGAGTTTTTTATTAGCCTGACAACATGGCCACCCCTCCTTCTGCCGTGTTTTGCTTGTTGTCCCAGCCCTTCACATCTGGGGCCCAGTCTGCATCCTGTTATGAGGTATGGACTATTCATTGGCTGCCCACCCATTCTCTGCCACCTCCCCATCCTGCAGTTGGAGTACGATCACCTGGATCTGACCCTGCAATGAAAAAAAGTGAAATAAACAAATACGAATATATCTTTATCTGAATGGTTCTTTTTCTTTTGATTTCAAGCTGCAAGGAAAGGAGTGTTTTACAGTCTGATGATACATACAATATAGTCCTGCACAGTGCATCAAAAGATCATTTTAAGTACCCAAACCCCCTTAATCAGGTTCAGTATCCAGTCTAGTATACCAAAGAATAACAATTAAACACTGTTAATAATGTATACAGTACTTACTTTTTGGTGATGGTCAGCCTGCCACAGCCGCCCTGTGCCACCGTCCTGATGCACATCAGGCCTCACGTGGGGGAGAATGGTGAAGATAGGTACAGCACCTGAGAGATTATGGAACCCATGAGGCAAGGCCAGTGCCTCTTGCTGCCTCATGAGGCTTCTGTTAACTGATTTGCTGTGGCCATGCAACAATATGCAAAGATATAAACGGGGGTTAAATTAGGCATAGAAAACATAGAAACAGAATTTGACGGCAGATAAGGACCGCTTGGCCCACCTAGTCTGCCCATTTCCCTACCTAATGGATAGGCTGCAGATCCTAGTTAAAATGGCAGAGAGCATCTGTGATGCTTCAGTACTATACTTTATTTTGTCGGTTAATTGCAGGAGCAAAAATGGTTGACAAGATCGCATCCTACAATGCAGTGCACAACTGATGGACTGCCAGGCCCTTTGAGAGGAATTCTGGGCCCCAGGGAAAGTTCAGACTCTGGGGCTCCTACCAGCTCGCAGACCCTTTCCTGCATACAGTATGCTGGGTGGCTTGGGCCCCTCTTGGTGCTGGGCCCCGGGAATTATGCCCTGCTCCCCCAACCCCTCAAGGGCCCTATGGACTGTAATGTTAGTGAACTTCTAACACGTACCACGTGATGTACAGTACACCATGGGATATCAGCTACTTGGTTACTCAGTTACTCAGGTAGTTGTAGACATAAGTAGGCATATGCCCATCGAAAATGTCTCCCACTCCTGATGGGTGTATTAGTCTGCATTTGTACTCCACTTAAAATGTTTATTGAGCCTGGATTTGAACACATTGAAGTTGTTTGCTTCAACTATATCTTGGGGGAGCTTGTTCCAGGCCTTGGCAATCCTAACAGTGAAGTAATTATCTCATTTGCAAGTGTTTGCTTTTGGAACTGTTAACTGTCTATTATGACTTCTTAGATGTGTTTTACATGTAGAATACTGAAACCCACATTGTTTAGTTAGTTCAGTACATTGGACAATTTTGTACAATTGAAGTAAGGCATCTCTTTTTCTTCTGTCTTCCAAGCTTACCAATTTGGTATTATGTAGTCTTTCTGAATAAGTTAAATGTCTGAGTTTTGGTATTAGTTTACTGGTTCTATGTTGTGCCCTCTCCACAAGTTTGATATCATGTTTTAAGTATGGGCTCCAGAATGGTGACCTGAAATCTAGCTGAGGACGGATGTAGGTTCAATAGAGGGGCATGATGCATGACTCGCTTCTGTTTACAAAGGTGCATTTTATGCAGTTTAATGTTCTATTTGCTGTCGAAGATACTTTTTTTTACAGTGGTCGGATGCCATCAACCTATTGTTGGTAATGATGCACTGATCATGTTCCTTTTCCACTGACTTAAGGATTTTGTTATTTTATCTGTATGTATGTAACGGGTTTCTTTTGACAAAATGTAATACAACACATTTATCGTGGTTTAGATTTATTTTGTTTGTTTTTGTCCATATTTCTATGTGATGTAGGTCCTGTACTAGCGTCAGATGTTTGGAAAGGGTATCAACTTCTTCCCCAAGTTTTGTATTGTCCACAAATTTTGACACTAAATTTGTGATGTTTATGATTATATCATTTATAAAGAGGTTAAATAGGGTTGACCCCAGGACTAATACCTATGGGGCACCGCTGCTAACTCCTCCAAAATCAGATAGCTCTCCATTAACCTGCACCCTCTGGGTCCTCTCGGTCATCTAGTTATTAATCCACCTGACCAGGTATTGATGAAGGCTCATGTTGGCAAGCTTTACTATAAGTTCATGGTGGGGGACATTATCAAATGCTTTTCTGAAACCCAGCAGAATGAAATCCACTGGAATATTGTTGTCTAGGCTTAATCTGGTTCAATGTCAGTTGGCATTCATCTGCATCCCCCTCACTGGGTCGTGCCTGAAAATAGGCAGAATTTGTCTAGTGCACTTATCCAGTCAACAAAAACTAAAATAAACTAACATAGTTGTAGAAAGTTGGTAGGTTAGATGTACACATATGGCCGTTAATGAAACCGTGTTGGTAGATATTTCCTATCCCCTATAGCTAGCATCTCCAGATTTGATTCTTTCCTTTATTACCCTTTCCATTATTTTGCTGCAAAGGCATGTTAGACTAATAGGTCTATAGTTATTTATCAGGCCCTTGTTTCCCTTTTTGAAGATGGAAACAACAGCGGCTGTTCTCCAGTCTGCTGGCACCTGCCCAGTTTCCAAGGACTTATTAAAAAGTATTGACATGTGATATGATAGATCAGGAGACATTTCAACTAGAAACCATGGGTGAATATTATCGGGTCATGGGGATGTATTTACCCTTAATATAATGGTCGATGCCATAACTTCTTCTGTGGTGACGTAGGTAATGGTACTTACTCCAATAATATCTGGTGAAGGAACCTGAGTCTTATCATTGAATACTGAGCAAAAGTATTCATTGAGGGTGTGGGCTGTTGCTATATTAATACTATATATGTTGCTACTTTATACAACTATGCAAGCAATAATACCCGACAGGGTGGGCGGTATTGGGCTATAGCGGACCGCCCAGGGGTGTAATGAGGCCTGACGCCACAGGCGGAGGGCCTTATAACCCCTGGGCGGTCCAGTATTACCCAATACTGCCCACCCTGGAGGGTATTATTGCGCTTAGAAAATGGCTAACTGTGGCATTTAAATGGGATTTAAAATAAAATAAAAAAAATTTTGAAAATATACAGTAACAATTAGTTGTATGTCTCCTTGTTGTAAAGTAGTCCCTTTATTTCTGCTGTTGTATCTCCTGCTGCACCCCCCCATCAGAGAGCCATTCCATTGAATGTATTCCCCCCCGCGAACAGCAGCTGAGGCATAAGATTCGGATTTTCTATATTTTCCCTACCCACCAGTATCTTACTATGGTTGTTTTTTTTTTGGGGGTGGGGTTCATTTTCTGGTTTTCTTATTGGATTTGCTGACTCAGGAGTAGAAGGGTGTTACTATACGTGCAATCCTGCGTGACCCTGGGTAAAAAACGGAAGTGCACTGTGGGAGCGACAATGTGGAATGAGAGCCGTTTTGTTTTTAACTGTTCAGTTACATAGAGAAGCAGTTTTTTTTTATTTGCAGCATAAAATATGTACTGTTACAGCATTAGTGTTTCCATTTTTGGTGGTGGATTGTATCGGCAGGTGATCAGTAAAATGTGGATTTACGGGGGTAGATGTGGTTGATGTGGACTTACAGCGTGAAGGCAATGGCGAGGAGATATGAGGTGAACTGAATTTTTTTGGTATGTTTGGGTTTTTACGAAGCCCGATTGGGGGGGGGAGGTGTTGGCTAGACGCTAGTAAGTTCCGCATGCGGCATACAAAAAATGGCAGGTGGTCAGTTCGACAATTCGGGGTGCCCAATAATAACCCAGGTAATGGGGCACCCCGGATTGGTACTTGTCTTTTAGCGGGCTCTATCGAGTGATACCTGCCCGCTGAAGTTACCCTCCCAGTCAATCAGAATGTCAGCATTTATTTAGCCATTTTCTAACACATGTTAAGCAAACAGTAATTAACCTGACCACCATTTTGTGAACTATCACAGCAGCCAGTGTGTTAACAAAAAATATATTTTACAATTCCTGTATACATTTTAACTCAATGGTGCCAGCAGATCAATATTACATACACACTCCTGTAAGTCTGTGTAGTCTCTGCTACAGATGCAGTAAATTAAGACTTTGCATGCAAAGCCAGTGTGAAGTTGGGAACTTTACCCTTTGCAAAGTTCCTGAATTTTGCATTACCTTCACCTGATGAAGTTTGAAAAATCTTTTTTTTTTTTTTAATCCCACCCCACCCACTCTGTTTGGGAGTACCCACTCCCACCACCAACAGCATTAGAAATTATCTCCCTGACCCCAAACCACCCTCTGCTGTGCGAAACCCACCTTCCTCCCAATTCCTGGTGAAGTTTGCCACTATCCAATAATCAGTTTGTCAGCTGTTCCATCCATATTAAATAAATAACCACTCTCCTTACCTGAACATCAAAACCCAACTGTCCTCGCTTCCCCCACACCCAACCAGATCCCCGTCAGTTAGTGAATTCCCCATCCAAATCCCTTTCTGGCCCTCATTATCCTCTTCCCCCTCAAGCACCCCCCAGTAATCTTTTATCTACATGAAAAAAGAAAACTGTCCCGTATTGCAGAGAGGCTTCCTCTCCTTTTGATAAATATCAGATAAATGAGCGAATGATCACCTTACCCTTATACCAGTGGTGGTTAAGAAACGAATCTTAAAACATTGGCTTGACCAAGTAACCCCCTCAGTTTTGCAATGGCAATAGGAGATCCTAGAAATCTTGAGGTTGGAATGAATGACAGCTTATTTGTGACACAACCACATTCACTAAAAATACCACCAACAGCTTAATCTGGCTCAAGGTCAGTTGGCATTCATCTGTATCCCCCTCCCCGGGTCGTGCCTGAAAATAGGCAGAATTTGACTAGTGCACTTACCTGATCAACAAAAACTAAAATAAAAAATTAAATAAAAACCATTCAGCTTTTCACAAATGTTGGGACTCTTTAGATGCCATGCTGACCCTATTTAGAGGATCTTCCTTGTTATCTTGATTCCTGTACATTTCTTTAAAATACTTGTTATTGTAGAGTTGGTCTGTACCTTTCAGGGGGGAATTGTGGGGCACCAGTGGGGGGGTAGGGTTATGGAATGTTTTATCTTGTATGATTGCTCAGTTGACATGTTGTTCTTGTTCCTGACATTCTTAATAAAGCATACTCAATTAAAAAAAATGAATGATGTATTTGCCCATAGTAAAACCTGATTAGCTAAGGTCTCAGCCAATCAGATTTTACTATAAGCAAAAATGTCATTCATTCATTCATCCATCCATTCACTCACTCACTCATTCATTTTATACTTGCTAAATTGAAAGGATGTCTCTTTGCAACATGGGGTGATTTTCTTTTTCAATGGTAGATAAAAGATTTTTGTGAGCTGCTTGGGGGGAAAGGGTGGTAGGAGCCAGAAAGTGGGTGGGAGGGGGAATTCACAAACTGATAGGTGTTGAGTCTGGTGGGGGAAGAAGGGGAGTTGGATTTTGATGTGTGGGTGGGGGATGAGTTATTACTGTATGACTGGAATAGCTGATTGATTACTGGGCATTGACAAAATTCATGGAGATGGGGAGGAGGGTGGGTTTTGCACAGCACTGAGTGGTTTGGGGTGGGTGTAATTTGCAATGTTGTTAGTAGTGGACATTGCCAAACTGAGTGGTTATCAGGTGGGATTTCTTAAAAAAGGGGATTTTATTCACAAGTGAAACACTTTACATAGCTCTACGTGGGTGAAGTGTCACTTTGCCTGGCTGAAGACTACGAAGTGCCAGCAAACTGCCACATTTTACACACTTTTGCCAGATGAAGTTTTGGTACTTCCCAAAGTAAGGAAGGTGAAGTGAAGTTTTCCCAACTTGGCACATCTCTAGTCTCTGCTGCCCAGCCAGAGGACAGAGGCATCTGCCTATACAGGGCCTCCAATAAGGGATGAGGGGATCTGGTCCTCTTTGTCCTGCCCATTTTCTTGATCAAAACATGCAAGAAAAGACATACAGTAATACCTCAAGATGCTAGGAACATACTATGTATTTTTAAAGGGACCCTGACACCATTTAGACCAAATTACCATGCAAACACCTGACTGTACCACTTAGCTCAAACTCACCTGGATGTTGCTGAACATGTTGCCAGGTAGATGGCACTATGCTGCCTGACACTGTGCCAGAGACACCACTGTCCTAAACTCACCCGGATGTTGCTGAAAATGTTGCCAGGTAGATGGCACAATGCTGCCTGACACTGTGCCAGAGATACCACTGTCCTATTGTTGTCAGCCTGAAACACATGCATTACAAAAAGGGCAAAAGAGATGCTTCCTACAATCCATTCTCAAAGTTATCTCTCAATCTCTGCACAGGAGGAGTATTACCACAGTTCTTGCATTAAACTTAGCACATCCAAGGTTGAACCAATTCCAGATTGTTGGCACATCGTGTACCATTGTGTTGTTTTCTTACTTTTTAAACATCTGTCACTTGATCATTCTGTGAATGAGTAAATCTTCCTGCAAATTGTTTGCAAAGTTGTCTCACGATCCGTGCACAGGAAAAGTATTACCACAGTACCTGCACTGTGTTTAGCACATTCAGGGTGCAGCAGTCTGAAATTGTTGGCAAAAAGTGTACCATTGTGTTGTTTTCAACTTTTTCAACATCTCCCACTTGAACATTTTGTACATGAGCATCACTTCCTACAATCAGTTTAAAGAGCAACTCTACACTTTAGCAGGTGCTTTCATGATGATGATGTTTCAGCTGTTACAATTTATTGGAGAATGTATTTTTTCATTTTTAATGCTCCTTTCCTTTTTTTATTATGCTCTTTTTGCCCTGGGCCAGTCACTATCTACCCACCCACACGCCTAGCCCGTCACTCACCACCCCATGGCCACCCACCAAGGTACACTCTGGATTGCTCCCCAGAGCGGGGCCATGGGAGGAGGACCCAACCACCCAACAGATGACGGGATTCAACCCTGGGATGCTTCTGCCCTGGGAATAAACTCTGGCTTATGCCCCAGGGTGGGGTCACCAGGAGGGGGGCCCGTCCCCCCTACAGATGATAGGAGTCATCCCCGATGGTGCTGCGGGCAGTGGAGTGGGCCTGGTAGCAGGGGGTGGGGTTCTACGATGCCAAGTTGACAACTAACTCATTGACTGGCATCACAGCACCAGGCTCCCTGCCAACTGCAAGTTGTGGTCGGCAGGGAGCTGCGCTGCAGGGACTGTTTTTCTTCAGGGACTGTGCCCCTGAACCCCCACCTTGAGTCTCTACACCAAGACCCCAATACTTATGGATACCAACTCCAGGTTGGAGTTGGTGTGGGGAAGGGGTGCAAGACAGGGGAGAGTGTTGCCAGGTTCCGAGCACATCCCCTACAGTGACTTGGCACAGTTGTTGGCAGCAATGTATGTCACTGTAGGGGCTTTGCTGTGGGAAGTGTATACCATGGGGTGGCCATCATCCTGCCTGCCTGAGATTTTTTCCATTGAAGCTTCCCCAGGAGGTGGGACATTAAATGATGTAAGGGCGTGAATGCCAGCGTCCATCCCTGCCTCCAAATGTGTAGGTACCAGACATTAGAAGCACCTCTGGCCTCCACCAGAGGTCACTTTATGTGCCAGACACTCAACCCTCTCCTCCTCCCCCTGGAGGAGGTGAGCAGTCCTGAAGATGCTCAACCCTCCTCCCCCTGGCCGGCCCTCTGACTCCCGAGTCCATTCCCAAACTTGGGCCATTGGCGACATGAGTGGAAGCCAAACTGCTGTGCCGGCAGGCTGGATTTTAATGCTCCTTTTCAATATTTGCAACACATTTTGGCAGTCCACCTAAAAAGTCTATATAGAAAACATTTGAAAACGTTTGCCTGTCCCCTGTTAATCTCACAGTACTTTTGTTTATGACATCATAGTGCTCACAATGGCAACAGACTGATGTCAGAAACAACAATTTTGTGGTTAGCAGGGGAGAGTCAGATACATTTTGAAAGAGTCAATGAAATCATTGCTGTATTATCTACAATATTTAGTAGTCTGATAGCAGGGAAAAGTAATAAAAATAACAAATATGTAAAAAATACAGTGACATTAAAACATAATTGGTGCAAATCTAATGTTTTTAAGCTTTTTATTATAATGGAGAGTTGCTCTTTAACAAAGTTTTCTTACAATCCATACAGTCCATGTCCACTTAAATCACTTTACTGTATGTAACAGCCCTTTGACTCACCTTGGCTGCTTTGGAGCCCTCAGAGTAGTTCAGCACACACCTCCGCGGGGGCCAGCTTGGGTTCCGCAGTGGTAGCTGATGTGGCACAGTGCCTCCACCTGTGGTAATGGCAAGGGGCTCCTGTGGATAAAGAACATGTTACCACCCCCCAGGAAATAGTACACTGCCCTGATAATACTTTCCCCACACAAATAACAGTTTCCACACAATAGCCCCATACCCCAGCAGCACTGTTTCAATGATACAGTGACAGTGAATAAAATGCAAACAATATCCTTATTTATTAGGGGGAGGGAGAGCAGAATGTAAACCACAATTCAGTCTAGCTCATTAGTAACTTTCCCCATAGCAACCCCTCTCACCACCTCCTGGATGCACCCAGTTCGTCCCTATATGGTGGGCAGCTCACTGCTTGGTGCTGCAGGCCTGGGGTCTTTCGTCGGGGCCCTATTAAGCATAGAACACACTTTGGACTCATAATACTATACTTGTGTTGATGTGCAGGGATTTACACAGAATTCTAACTGACTAGCTACCTAAAAACACTCCCCAGAGCCACAGCTTGGGGTACTCACAGTTTGCAGTCCACACTGGGGTTTCACAGTCAGATGCATTGCACGGTACCGTGGATGTTCTGCATTGGTGGTGCACCTCTGGTGGGGAAACCAAAACTGGACAACTCGAGGGATGATGATCTTCGCCTGCCTGGCCTTGCCAACTTTGCCTATGGGTCTTTATATGTAGACTTCACACAGGCAGGCCTGTTTCATCCTTCAACCTGGTGCATCATCGTCTTCAGTCCGAAGAACCAAGATTGTTTATGTTCCCCAGTCCTGTATTATGCATGCCTAGCCACCCTCAGGACCAGCGCAGTGCAGCAGGACTTCCACAGTCTCTACCTTACAGCACCTCTCTTGGAGGATGCTTTCACCAGCAGTGCTGGGTCCTGTCCAAGCAGCTCGCCTCAGCTCTTACAGACTCTCCCCTGCCTGAATGTCCACTTCCTCCAACAATTTCTGCGCTGTGGGGAGCAGGGGTTCAATCAAAGTCCACAGCCCATCTCTTTTTCCCAGTTCAAACAGCTGTCCAAACCAGCTGGGCTATAATAAAACTCTTTTTTTTTTTTATTTCTCTTTATTCTGCTTCAGTCTCACAAGCAGCTACCGTTCCTCCTGCACTTAGCTTATTATGTGGATGTAGACAGGGTTTACACAGCCTGGCAGACTGGATAACTAGGGACCGTCTGTCCTCTCACATCCACCCTGCAACCCCTCTCAACTACAACCTCCCCTTTGGCGCCAAAACCCAGACTTATATTTCTTCTGAGCAGCCCCCATCTCATTGACTGCAGTTCCCCAGGTGATCTCAGGGATTGCTCACTCTCTCTCTCTACCCAGTCACCCCCTTTGGTAGATTTTTAGTGCGGCTGCCATCTTGTGGCTAGTAGGGCCCTAAACAGTGCGGCCCTGCATTGTTACCCTTTTAGGCCTTAATAGGGCTGCTAAAATTTCGCCCCGTGACCGGAACCCTTCCGGTCGATCGTGCTAACTTTCCCCGTCTCCTCTATTGCCTCTGTAGTTAGGGACATACTTTTTTCTCATCGGCCGCATGGCCAGAATCAAAATGGAGCCATGGCTCCTTTAAATCCCCAGGACTGGCAGCTACGCATGCGAACTAGGTGCATGGCCACCATATTTTCTATTTACAACTGAGTGGCCCAGTTTTCTTAAATTACCGGGACCACTCCAGCCTCCCAGTAGCATCCGGAGGCACCGGAATGCAAATTAGACCTCTGCCTCATCCAGAACTTGGGTCAAGGTCCCGAATCTGGCATTGCCACAGCCGTGGAGCATGGAGGGGCATCCAGGCTCGAGCCCCACCATGACCAGCAGGGGGATGCCAGGCAGAGGGTCAGAGGGCTGTAGCCCTAACAGGTAAGCCCAAATTGGGGGGCTTACATACTCCCCTGGCTGAATGCTTGGTGTCCTGACAAGTCACTTAAGTGTAATCAACATTTTAACATGCACTTTGCTAACTAGACACCTGATTCCTAACTAGCAGCAATAATAATCACATTTTTGTTTTTCACATTGTGCATCCCACAGATGGTGTCTGCTCAAACACTGAATGTTAACTATATACAGGTAACTAGAAGTATGCAGATACACCTTTCCACCCCATCCATTGGGCAACACAGTGGAGGATAAACAACAGGGACCACAGGCCTGTGAAAAACATGGAGGGGAAGGTCACAGGAGGCACCCAGGATATCATACGTAAGTTTAACAATTGGCCTGCGCTGCCGGCTCTGTGGTGCCGAGCGAAGGGGTTAACTTGGCACTCTGGCGACCTGGGTTCATGCCGCGAGCCAGGGTCCCAGGAGCGGAGGCTGGCAGGGAGGGGTATCACAAGTGTCCATTGGATGCTTCCAGTTTTCACCTGGAGTCCTGTGAGTGGATTGGCGATGTACTTGGGGAACGTGGTGCCTCAACACGCCCCCTCGTATGCCCCACTCCAGGTTGCCCTGCGCTTGTGCAAGGCCAAGAACTGTGTAGGTGGGGCACAGAAAATGAGAAATGCATGCCCTGACTGACCAGATGATGAGCACTTGACTCCTGCCACTCGAAGCCCCGGAGTCCGCCCAGAACCAACCCAGCAGCTCCTGGAGAACATTCTGCTGGCCACCAGGTCCTTTCCCCTCGGAAGAGAGGGACCCTCATGGTAAAAGGGATATACCAGGGTTTCCAGGTAGGCTGCAGTTGGGGCCGGTAGTGGTGGCGGGGGTCAGAGGGTGGCAGGGAAGGTGCTGGTGCTCTGAAGGAGTGGCCAGTCGGGGTGTAGAGGGAGGAGCATAAAGAAAATAACCAAACAAACAAAAAAACAATTGGCCTGGGCTGTCTTGCCTACCTCCTAGGCAAAGCTGTGTCAGGTATAGGAATCTCCCCAGGAATAAAGGGCACCCCTGCCTGGTTAGGGCCTACAGTCAATCCTGGGGCCCAGTCAGGTAATGCTACACTACCTTGAATCTGCACAGGGGCTGGAACAAAGGCAGGGCAAGGGTGGCTGGTACATCTACCATGGGTTCGGTGGGGCCCAAATCATTTTCATTGTCCATTTCAGTGTCCAAATCAAGCTCTGGCATAGGGATAACAGGCCTCTTCTCAGTAATGAAAGGCATGGCATTTGGATCCAATGAAAACAGAGAGTCTGGAGGGTTGGTACTGGTGGATGGAGGTGAGTTTCGACGGTACCATTCCCACAAGGACTGGGGCAGCTCAGGATTTGGCTCACAAGGAGAAAGTTCAAAATCCTCAGCTCACTTTCCTCAGAAGAACTGCTGGCAGGTCACTCAGGAGGCTCAGTTGGACCAGTGTTCAGGTTCAATGTGGTCCTCTCGGGGGGCATATCTACAGCAGGATCACTTCTGTGGAGCCTCTCAGAAAGCGCAGTCGGACCAATATTCAGGTTCAATGTGTTCTTTTTAAGAGGCATTAATGGGCTTGGGCTTTGTTGTCTTTTCTGAGCAGCTTGACTACGTGTCATGGGCCTTCTTGCAACTGGAGTTTCAGGACCAGGGTCAGGTATAATCTCGACGATGGGGAATAGGTAATTTTGGTAAACAGTTTTTCATAGACTCTGGCCTTGTTCTTGTCTGATTTGGTACACTGGAAATTCTGACAGTTTCTCAACCACAGTGTAACCTTCAGGGGTCCAATGATCTCTTGAAGCTTATGCTTGCCTTTCAACCCCAAGTTTCAAAGCAGAACACGATCCCCTACTTGCAACTCTTGATTACAAACTCGGTTGTCATACCTCTGTTTGTTACTCTGGTTACTGCGGTCTGCATATTCAGATGCTAGCTGGTATGCTTTTGTAAGCTGCTCTCTCAACTGATGGGTGTACCCGAGGTAGGTTCTGTGGGACGTGCCATCAGAGGACACACCAAAACAAAGATCAACTGGCAGCCGGGCTTCCCAACCAAACATGAGGTAGAAAGGAGAGTGTTGGGTGGCATCATCCTTGGTGCAATTGTATGCATGTACCAGATAGCTTACTTTTCGACTCCAGTTTGCTTTGTCGGCTGGGTCCAGGGTACCCAGTGTGTTCAGAAGAGTTTGATTGAAGTGTTCTGGTTGAGGGTCTCCCTGGGGCTGTTATGGTGTGGTGTGAGATTTCTTTATACTGTATGTGGCCAGGAACTCTTTCACCAGTCGACTTTCAAAATCTCGGCCTTGATCAGAATGGACTCTCTTTGGGATGCCATAGTGCGGTACAAACTGCTGGAAGACTTTGACCACAGTGCTAGCCTTTTGATTTTTGTGGGAAATGCCTGGGCGTACCTGGTATAGTGGTCAGTGATAACCAGAATATTAGCGGTGTTTTTTCTGTTAGGCTTGATGACAAAAAATCCATGCAGACTAGGTCAAGGGGCCCATTGCTACTAATGTTGACTAGGGGGCACCGCGCCTTAGCAAGGTCTTCCTCTGTATGCACCGCAGGCAGCTTTTGCAATGTTTTTCTACATCAGTTTTCATTTGGGGCCAGTAAAACTGTGCTCTACACAGATCTAGGATGTGTTCATAGCCCAGGTGACCCATGTTGCCATGCAGGGACTTTAGGACTATATCATGGTACCCCTGTGACAGCGCCAGCCGGAGCTTGGAACGTCCATGGCTGTCTTTGTCATGTGCTCTTCGCAGTAACAGTCCCTCTATTAGAACTAGCTTTCCACATTCTTTCAACAGGCATTTGGTGTCAGAGTGACAGCTATGCACTTGATTGGCTGAATGTCTCTTTTCAAGGGCCCAGATTAGGTCTTGGATGGCTGAGTCATCTCTCTGTGCCTGCCTTACTGGGTTGGGGCAGTTAAGACATGTCCAGCCTGGTGAAATTCAAATATGCTGGTGGGATAGCTTCGGGAAAGGGCCCCAGCATATCTATGACTATGGTAGGGTTCACAACTGGATTGTCAGCAGGCAAGGCAAACTTGGAACACAACACTTGAACAACAGCACTCTCGATTTGAACTGAGGGATCAGAGGTATCACCATATGGGCATTTTGACAAGGCATCAGCATCTATGTTAGTTCACCCACTTCAATATTCAAGGCTGAAATTGTAGGTGGATAGGGCAGATAGCCATTGGTGCCCTGCAGCATCCAGTTTAGCTGTCGTGGTGACATAAAATTAATTGTTCTGACCGTAAAAGGAACCCCATACAGGTATTTGTGGAACCTGTTTGTTATGACCCACTTTAATGGCAAGAATTCCAGTTCATGCACTGGGTAGTTCCTTTCAGAAGGTGTCAAACTATGGCTAGTGAACGCCACTGGCCTATGCTCTCCGGGATACTCCTGCAACAGCACAGCTCCCAAGCCATTTAGACTGGCATCAGTGTGGAGAACATAAGGTTTGTTAGGGTCAGCAAACGTCAAAACAGGGACCTCACTTAGTCTTCGAATAATCTCCCAGAAAGCAACTTCACACTCAGGGGTCCACCATTCTCCAAAAGGTTCACCAACTCGCAAATACTCCTTTTTCGGGTTTGTCCTTGATCCCAGGGCTCTCTTCTTCTGGTTTGTTTGGGGATTACCTTGCATCAAATCATAAAGTGGGCATACTGCCATCGGGTAGTCCTTTACAAAATGATGGTAGTAGCCACAGAACCTCAAAAAGGACTGCAGGGCCCTTAAGTTGGTGGGCCTAGGCCAGGTGGTGAGGGCCTCTACTTTAGCTGGATCAGTTTGCACACCCTCCGCTGAGACGATGTGCCCCACATCCTTTACAGCTGGCTGGCAGAACCGGCACTTGTCAATTGATACCTTTTAGGCCAAACTCCTCCAGTCGATCCAGGATCTTCATTAACCATGTCTCATGTTCTTTCAGGGTGCAACCGAATATGATCAAGTCATCCAGGTAGACAATAACTTCGAGCAAGTTCATATCCCCCATAGCCTTCTCCATCAAGCGCTGAAAAGTAGCTGGTGCTCCTTATATTCCCTGCAGCATGCGCTCAAACTGGTAGAACCCCAATGGGCAAATAAAGGCAGTCTTTTCTTTGTCCTTCTCTGCCATGGGGATTTGATAATAGCTGCACTGGTGATCCCACATGGAGAACCACTGACTCCCAGACAAGCTAGCCAGGGCATCTTCTACCTGGGGCACAGTGTACTGATCCAGGATTGTCTTCTTATTTAGCTTGCAATAGTCTATGCACATCCTCACAGCTCCATTCTTCTTCTGGGCCACTACAATGTGGGAGGCATAAGGGCTCCGGGACTCAGTAATGATGCTGGCATCCAATAACTCCTGCAGGTGTTGCTGCACATCCTCAGTGTCGCCCAGGGCCAGCCTCTGAGACCTCTCTTGGAAAGGTCGGTCATCCTTCAGACGAATCTGATGTTCTTTGCCTTCCACACACTCCATGTCCCACTCATGTAGTGAGAAAACCTTTCGCCGCTTGGACAACTTTTGACTTACACTCCACCAGTAACTGGTGGGTATGGGGAAAATCACCAAACTTGAACAAATTTGTATCTATCTCTTCCTCTGTGGCTACCATCTGATTCACTGCAATAGCACTGTCACACCTGTACATACTTGCCAACACTTGACCCTTTCGTATGACTCTGGGTTTCCCGGATTCATTTTGGACCCTCACCATAACCCTCCTGGCCCAGGTTGTATCCGGAAGTATCAGCACTCTTCTTTGCACCAGCAGCCCTTCAGGTAAACTCTCAGGTGGTGTGGTGTCGATGATGAAGGCAGGTCCTTAGGGTGGCTGAGCAAACTGCACAATTCCCACAACTCAGCACTCTGAACTTGGCAAGATCAACTCTTTTCCAACCACTTGGCACACTTCGCTGACACTCTCGTCCACCACTTTGGTTCTTGCACTTTCCATAGTCAAGCCAACTTTTTTTACTACAGCTTTCACCAGAGGGTTCACTAGCTTAGCAGTCCTACCTTTTTTGGTACACATCTTCACCAGCCGCCTGAACATCTCAGCATTTGTCCCAATTAATATTGGTGTGTCAGTTATCCCTTTCAACTCCGGGCAGATCAAGATCAAAGTCTCAATGGTGGGGTGTTCTTCGGTTCCTTTGAGATTAAAGCTATATATACTAGGCAATAACCATCATAGGGGTAGTCTGAACTACCTATCCCCCACAGTGACAAACCTGACAGGGGTAGGAGTGGCAAATGCTGCAAATGTCTGTCATAGAAAGTCTGGTGTATGATGGTGACTTGCGACCTGCTATCCAGTACAGCAAAACAAGGCACTCCCTCTAGCAAGATTTCCACGTCAGCCCGGGGGCCAGTCAGACCATGGGGCACCTGGCTAGTGGGAGGGATTTGGGGGTCAGTCCACTTGGTAGAGCAATGCAATGGCTGGGATCCAGGTAGCTCCATTACTGGTCCCCACTGGCATTTCCCTGGTCCATATGCCTTTGTTTTTCAGCCACTAGCTGGGGATTTTCTGCACTGATGCAACCACATCTGGTATGACCATCTTGCCTGCATTTGAAACAGAACCAGCCTTCTCGAGGCCCTAGGAGTATTCAGGACCTAGGCCTGGGGGCTGCATATTGAGCAGACTGCCACTGAGGCTTGGACACAACAACACTCTGCAAGGGCTGGGACTCCATTGCCAGCTGCAAGGCCTTCACACAGTCTCTCAGCTCTTTCAGCACATTTCCCAGCTCCAAGGAGCAAGGCAGTTCTGCAGGGTTTGTGGCTTTGGGTCGCAAGGTGGCAATGGTAGCTGCGGGCATCTGCAGCGAATCAATGATATCTCCCTGGGCTTCTTCCTGCTTCACCTCATCCAACAACTTCTTACAGGATGGGGGGGTTGGTTTTTCAGTCCCTTAATCTGAGGGAGATTAGAGTCAATCAGGAGTGCATGGAACCCCTAAGGATCTGGTCAAGCCTTATTTTAGCTACTTGCTCTGGGGACTCTCCAGCAGCCTCTGCAATCTTGTGCACCATGGCCTCCACCCTGGTAATGTACTGTGACAATTTTTCTCCATGCTGCTGCATGGTGCCTCACAACTGCAACAGGATGGCCTCTCTCTTCTCAACAACCCCAAAGGTGCTTTTCAGAATTGCTACATGGTCATCTGCGGTACAGTTAGGTTGGCTAGCACGTAAAGACCGAGTCACATCCAGCGCCATGCCTTTTAAGCTTTCAACAACCCTTTTACATTTTTTATCATCTGAGCACCTCCAGACTTGGACCATTTGGGTGGCCTGACATCCAGAATTCAAAATCATCTTCCCTGGCTGGCATGGGGATTGCCTCTGACAAGGTGCGCAGCTGCTTATACTGCTCGTACGGTGCTGCTACATAGGGGGTCACCCCCACTGGGCAACACTGTAGGAGAGGGCTCCCTCCAGATAACATAGCCTGAAGGTCTTTCAAGGACTCTGAGAGGGCCAGTCTTGGTTCAGCAGTGGTAGCTGATGTTGCATGGTGCCTCCACCTTGGGTAATGGCAAGGGACTCCTGTGGATAAAAAATAGGTTACCAACCCCCAGGAAATAATTTACTGCCCACACAAACAACAGTTTACACACAGTAGCCCCACACCCCAGCAGAACTCTTTCAATAACACCGTGACAAGGAATAAAATGCAAACAATATCCTTATTTATTTGGGGAGGGGGACAAAGAGTAGAATGTAAACCACAATTCACCCTAGCTCATCAATAACTTTCCCCATAGCAACCCCTCTCACCACCACCTGGGTGCACCCAGTTTGTCCCTATACAGTGGGTACCTCACCACTCGGTGCTGCAGGCCTGGGGTCTTTCGTCGGGGCCCTGTTAAGCATAAAACACACTTTAGACTCGTAATCCTATACTTGCGCTGATGTGCAGGGATTTGCCCAGAATCCTGACTAGCTACCTAAAAAGACTCCCTAGAGCCACAGCTCGGTACTCACAGTTTGCAGTCCACACTGGGGTTTCACAGCCAGATGCGTTGCACGGTACGGTGGCAGTTATGTGTTGGTCGTGCACCACCAGTGGGGAAATAAACTGAACAACTCGAGGGATGATGTTCTATGCCTACCTGGCCTTGCCAACTTTGCCTACTGGCCTTTTTATACAGACCTCACACAGGCAGGCCTGTTTTGGTCCTTCAGCCAGGTGCATCATCATCTTCAGTCCGAGGAACCAAGATTGCTTATGTTCCCCAGACCCGTATTATGCATGCCTAGCCACCCTCAGGACCAGTCCAGGGCAGCAGGGCTTCCATAATCTCTACCTTACAACACATCTCTTGGAGGATGCTTTCACCAGCAGTGCTGGGTCCTGACCCAGCGGCTCGCCTCAGCTCTTACAGACTCTCCCCTGGCTAAAAGTCCACTTCCCCAAACAATTTCTACACCGTGGGGAGCAGGGGTTCTATGCAGGTCCACAGACCATCTTTTTTTCCCAGTTCAAACAGTTGTCCAAACTAGCTGGGCTGCAATAAAACTCATTGTTTTCTCTTTACTCTGCTTCAGTCTCACAAGCAGCTACTGTTCCTCCTGCACTTAGCTTATTAAGTGGATGTAGACAGGGTTTACACAGCCTGGCAGACTGGATAACTGAGGACAGTATCTCTTCTCACATCCACCTTGCAACCCCTCTCTACTACAACCTCTCTTTATTTCTCCTGAGCAGCCTCCCTTTCATTGGCTGCAGCTCCCCAGGTGATCTCAGGGCTTGCTCTCTCTTTCTACCCAGCTACCCCATTTGTTAATTTTTTTAGTGGGGCTGTCATCTTGTGGCTAGTATTGTCCTAAACAGTGTGGCCCCCCCATTATCACCCTTTTAGCCCTTAATAGGGCTGCTAACATTTTCCCCCTGTGACTGGAACCCTTCCGGTCGATCGTGCTAACTTTCCCTGGCTTCTCTATTGCCTCTGGAGTCGGGGACATTCTTTTTTCTCATCGGCCACATGGCTGGAATCAAAATGGAGCCATGGCTCCTTTAAATCCCCCGGTCTGGCAGCTACGCATGTGCACTAAGTGCACGACCACCATATTTCCTATTCACAACCGAGCGGCCCAGATTTCCTAAATTACCGGGACCACTCCAGCCTCCCAGTAGCATCCGGTGGCACGAAATGCAAATTTGTCCTCAGCCCCATCCAGAACTTGGGTCGAGGTCCCGAGTCTGGTGCTGCCGCAGCAGCGGAGCACAGAGGGACATCCAGGCTCGAGCCCCACCACGGCCAATGGGGGATGCTGGGCAGAGGGTTGGAGGGCCATAGCCCTAACAGGTAAGCCAAACTTGGGGGCTTACATGTGCAATATGTTTCTGCAGTTCTTTAGACAGTGTTTTATTGACACACATACCTGATGATCAATGATGTTCCACCTTTGGCCCAGTCTGTCTTTGCATTTCAGGTTACCAGTATGAAGGCAGAAGTATGGGGACAGTATAGTTCATTCTGCTGTGACAGGTGGGGCTAAACGCCTGAAATTGGGCTGCCAAACTGGCATGCCAGTAAGGCTGGTGCACAGCATGGCTAGTTAATACTGTAGGAAATGGTATGGAAAAGGAGTCAATGCTGGTGAAATTAATGACATAATACACAGTACACAGTGCAGAATAATGTGCCTAATACTGTAATGCACACTAGTGGTAAAAAAAATAATAACAGTACTGCACAGTATGTCACACAATGAAAACAAATACAGCAATCTTACCTGATACATTGAGACCACTGAGTCTAGGTGTGGGTTCCTCCTGTAATCCCACTACCACTCCAGGCCAAGGTGGAAGAGGTTGAGGTTGCTTAGAGGTGGCACTCCCTGGGTGGCTGCCATTTTTTTTATTATTTTTATTTTCTACTCCTCCGGTCGGCCGCCCCATTCCAACCGACCCTCCCCAGCCCCGTCCCCTGGAATATCTGGCGCCTACCTTATGCCTGGCACGGGAGCGGAGCCTGCAGGGAGTTGGTCATCATCCTGATGCCGCTAGCATTTTCTGCCTCCAGTTATCACCCAGGAGCCCCAGGAGTAGAGCGCATGCGCGTGGAGTCACATGCGCCCTACGGCTCCGGTTACGGCTCCTTTCCCCCACCCCATGGCCTAGCGCCTAGCCCCCTCTAAGCCCATGCCACTCCTAGCCTCCACTAGGGGTCACCATCGGCCGAGGCATGCCACATTCCCTCCCTGGAGAGGAGAGCCTGCCTGCCGGCAGCTCGATCCAGCTCCGCCCTCCCCCCCACTGCCGACCTCCGACTACCTGGGCTCGTTCCCGAACCCGGGTTGCCGGCATGCCGTGAGGTAAGGCATCCAGCGCCTCAACCCCCAGCGCCACCGGGCCAGCATGGTTGCCATTTTTTATGAAAAAATGTGCTAAAAGCATAGCAAGTCATAACAAGTGATGGGTTGAGCACATGCACTCGCATGTCTTCTGATAGTTCATTAAAAGTAGGAAAATAAAAACAGGGTTCAACATGTGAACAGATTGTAAACAATGAAAATCACAGTACCATACAAATTCATGCAACACCCAAAAGGAAAAGGGAACAAGAATTGTTTGTCAAAACAATAATGAAAATATTTATTTTATGTAAATGGTTATGAGAATGGCACAGTACACATGTCTGTATTTTCAGAGTTACGTGTTTTGATAACTCAGACAGTCAAGATGTGTGACACTGGCTGTTATTGTGTGGGCCACAACATAAAACATGCTCAGAATACATGCTTAGGTGAAACCAAGGTGCTTTCACACCTCTAATTGCAGCTGGGCTTCAAAGGGAATACCTTCCTATTGTGTCAGGTAGGGATGAGAAAATGATTTTACTGTGGATTGAAAACAACAACAAACACATATGAGGTTCACAATTTTATTTCAATTTTATTTCACAGCATAGCCGATTTTTATGGCTGCAGTGGGTAGTGGCTCAAAATGGGGGATACCGAAGCACACATTTGGAGTTGCAGTACTTCCTTCCGCAACTCCAAATCCATTCACTCATCCCCACCCTACGGGTGCACTACTTTTTCTGCCATTGCCCATGGAGGTTGCTGTACTCATGGTGGAACAGGACGCAGTCCGCCATGTCCAAGATGGCTGCCGTAGCTCAGTGTGCATGCACGAATTGTCATGAATGCACGTGGCATTGCGCGACTTCACTGCACACATGTGTGATGACTTGTGCATGCACACTGAGCTCCAGTGGCCATCTTGGACATGGCAGACTATGCCGTGTTCTGTTATGAGTTCAGCAGGCTTGGCTGCAGCCATATAGGCTCTGGCCAGAGTTTTTAATAATTGTTACATAGCAAAACAGTAGCACAACCAATGAATAACAGCTGGCGTGACTTCAGCCATATGATCAATGTATTGACTGCAGTCTTGCACTGTCAGTACTCTCCTCCAGGAGTGTTTGATGACCCATGCCAGCTGAGCATTGTTCCATGGGTTTGCCTTTCTCCTTATGTAGTAATTCATTTGGTGCCACACTTTTCTATCAGGTTTACATCTGGAGACTCTTGTGGTGTCCACACCCAGTTAAACCCCTTCCCCTTTATAAACACTCCTGATGCTATGTGTTTTGGGTTATTTTCAGTAAAAAATGAAAGCAGGAACGCGAGAGAGAGAGAGAGAGAGAGAGAGAGAGAGAGAGAGAGAGAGAGAGAGAGAGAGAGAGAGAGAGAGAGAGAGAGAGAGAGAGAGAGAGAACACCCACTGTGCAGCGCCTCCGACTTTCTCATCCCCTAACTCACTGTCTTTGCTCATTACTGTCTTACTTATGCTGTTGCATGCATGCTGTGTCATATTACAGTGCCCACATATATCACTACACAGTGCATTGCCTGGAAAAAGCAATGCCCATCTATAAACAAACGCTCGATAAAGGGCACTAATGTCTTCTTCGTTACTCATCTTGAGAAATCACCCTTCATTAGGCCACTAAGTAGCAGTACTGCCTTGGCACCTTGTCTTGGGATAGCAGCACATACACAGAAACATAGAAACATAGAATTTGACGGCAGATAAGGACTGCTTGGCCCACCCAGTCTGCCCATTTCCCTACCTACTGGATAAGCTGCAGATCCTAATTAACCAGCAGCCTACTTCTTCCTACCCCCAACCCCCAGAATTGCCTTATGACTATCCCATGCATGCTTGAATTCCCCCACTGATTTTGACTCCACAACCTCCTCCGGAAGGCCGTTCCATGCATCCACAACCCTCTCTGTGAAAAATACTTCCTTAAATTACCTCTGAGCCTCCCCCTCTATCTTCAAATTGTGCCTCTTGTTCTTGCACACCTCTTTTTGAAAGATGCTACCCTCTTGGACTTTGTTGATTCTCTTGAGGTACTTGAAAGTTTCTATCATGTCCCCCTCTCCTCCTTTCCTCGAGGCTATACATATTAAGCTCCTTAAGTCTCTCTTCATACGACTTCGGTGCAGACCCTGCACCATTTTAGTTGCCCTCTCTGGACAGCTTCCATCCTGTCTATGTTCTTTGAGATTGGGTCTCCAGAACTGCACACAGTACTCCAGATGTGGTCTCACCAGCTGTCTGTACAGAGGATAATAACTTCCTGTTTTCTACTGGTGATGCCTCCCTATGCATCCCAGTATCCCCCAACCCTCCTTGCTGCCCTCTCACATTGCTTGCCCATCTTTAGGTCATCTGATATGACTACCCCCAGGTCCCTTTCCATTCTTGTTGTTGTTAGTATCTCACCCCCCATTGTGTACTCTTCCCCTGGGTTTTTGTTTCCCAGGTGCATTACCTTGCACTTCTTAGCATTGAATCTAAGCTGCCATACATTTGACCATTCCTCTAACCTTGCCAAGTCCCTTCTCATCCTTTCCACCCCATCCTGTGCATCAACTCTGTTGCAGATCTTAGTGTCATCTGCAAAGAGACATACTTTTCCTTCCAGTCCTTCTGCAATGTCGCTTATAAAGACATTGAAGAGGACCGGTCCTAATACTGAACCCTGTGGTACCCCACTAGTAACCCTCCTTTCTTCTGAGTGGACTCCATTTATTATAACTCTCTGTGTCCTATTCTCCAGCCAATTCGTTACCCAGTCTGTCATCTTGGGACCCACTCCCAGGCTGGCTAACTTGTATATTAATCTTTTGTGTGGGACTGTGTCAAATGCCTTGCTAAAGTCTAGGTAGGCCATGTCCACAGCCCCTCCCTGATCTACTACTTTGGTCACCCAGTCAAAGAAATCTATCAGATTCGTCTGGCATGACCTTCCCGCTGTGAATCCATGCTGCCTAGGGTCCTGTGCCCCTCTGGCCTCTAGATACTCGACAATTATTTCCTTTAGAAGTGATTCCATCATTTTCCCTATCACTGAGGTTAAACTAACAGCTCTATAGTTTCCTGCTTCTGCCTTGCTCCCACTTTTGTGAAGGGGAATCACATCTGCCCTCCTCCTTTCCTCAGGTACCAACCCATCCTCCCATGATTTGTTAAAAAGGGTAGTCAGTGGTGTCACTAGTTCTACCCTTAGTTCTTTTAGAATTATGGGATGAATCCCATCAGGCCCCATTGCTTTGTCTACCTTTTAGTTTTAAGAGTTCTTTCAGAACCCTTTCTTCTGTAAATGGGCGGTATCAACTTCTGTATCCAGAGTGTTACTACTGTTTGTTTTATGTATCTCCCTCTTCCTTCGTAAATACTGAGCAAAAATATTTGTTTAGTATCTCTGCCTTTCACAGTCTCCCTCTGCCCACCCTCCCTCCCTTTATTAAGCCTCACTATCCCTCCTTGGTCTTCCTTCGCTCCTGATGTACCTATAAAAGGTTTTATCCCCTTCTTAACTGAGTTGGCTATCTTTTCCTCGGTTTGGGCCTTTGTTGTTCTGACTGCCTCCCAGCCTCCTTTTGCTTTAACTGATACAGTTCTCTGTCCTGCTCCTTCATGCATTCCTTGTACTTCCTGAATGCTTTTCACTGCCACTTCCTTTGAGAACCATAGTGGTTTCACATCGCTTGTTTTGTTTATTTGCTTCACACAAAGGCTTGTTACCTCTGTGATGGCAGTTTTATTATTCCCATTGTTCTTCCACCTCCTTCCTGCCCATTTGCTAGTGCATTCCTTAGGCACTCACCCATTATGGAAAGTCAGCCCTCCTAAAGTCCAGTACTTTTGTCTTTGTATGGCTTGACTCTATTACTGTGTTTATTGTGAACCATACTGTTCGATGGTCGCTAGTTCCCAGATGGCTACCCACTTACATCTGTGATCCTCTCCATCTCCATTTGAGAGTATCAAGTCTAATATTGCTCCCTCTTGAGTGGGCTCCAGTACTAGTTGTCTAAGGCATGCCCCTGTAGGGCATCTAGAATAACTGCACTCTTCAGTGGCAGCTGCAACTGCACTCCAGTTAACATCTGGCATATTCAATCACCCATCAGCAGTATCTCCTTTTCTGCCATTCTAAGTATACTTTCTATCATTTCTTGTCCATTTCCTCCCCTGAGAAGGGGTCTCATATACTAACCCTGTGCGGATTGTGGTGCCATTGCCTGTCTCCAAATTTACCCACAGTGCTTCTTCTCCTCCCTGTTTACCCTTTTGTTCTGTTGCTTTTATTCCTTCCTTTATGTAAAGAACCACTCCTCCTCCTCTTTTACCCTCCCTGTCCCTCCTGTAGATAGTGTATCCTGGTATGTTTACGTCCCAGTCATGGTTGTGTGTGTACCATGTTTCTGTGACTGCCACAATATCCAGATGTTCCTCCTCCATCAAGGCCACTAATTCAGGAAGCTTGTTACCTAGACTACGGGCATTGGTACTCATTGCTCTCTATTTTTTGATGGCTTTACCTTCTGTTGCAGCATCCCCCACTGACCGTTCTACCTTGGTCTTTTTCTCATTTAGTACCCTGTTTTGTAGGGAGAGGCTGGGATTTTTCTGCTGCTTGTCAGTGCCTCCCCCTTTGACTAGTTTAAAAGCTTGCCAATGAAGCATTTAAACCGATTGCTCAAAAGACTTGGTTACATACATGATTTGTTTAAGTGGATGCTGCAGCTGTGGTTTCAGGAACTGTCATACTTTTTTGCAGAAAGCCATTGGTCAAAAGAATTGTATGGAAATGGTAATTTTATCAGTAAAAATTAAAATATTAAAATTTCATATTTTTGCCATCTACTCCCTGACCTGCTCCAGCTATTTTGTATTGCTGATATCACATACCAGAAGTCATGTTCTGTGGGACATTAACATTCTGTGTCAGCACCATGGCATAAGCAAAACAGTGGCCCACTATGATGCAACAGGTAATCACACCTATGATGCTTTATATTCTGGAAGCCAGCCCTGCATATTTCAGTCTCAGCTGTGACTGTGGCTGCTTTTTTAGCCTTTGACAAATCTCAACTATGACTGTGAAGCAAAACAGTGCCACACTAACATATCTTATCGTTACTCAGTACAGTACAATCCCTACCTCACACTGTCCCTCATTTTCAGGAATGTCACTGATTTCACCTCACAAAGCCCCTTATTGTACAGTACCAGGCTCCTGAGTCAATATCATCATATTTTAAGATGTGTCTCAGATTTTTGTCCTTTGTACACAATATTTTTAAACCTCATCCCTGGTTTATGAGGCAGGAGGTTGAGATGTATGTGTGATGCAGCACTATATGTATGTAGCATATCCTTAAAGAAACTGTGCACAGTAGGTACTTTACCTTGCTCAGCCATAAGTCCACCCTTTGTGATGTCACATTTCTGTGAATTGAGGATTCATACACTGAGTACCCGTGCGAGGATCTCATGGCCCTCTGGAGCACTGCTTTCATCATCTCCCGTTGTTAACTGATCCATTGTGTTAGACACTTCACTGCAAAAGAAGATGCAAACAAATTGGGCTTGCTCCAGGTCACTGAGCTAGCACAGTACCTCTTCATTACTGTCTAATGTGGCTTGCTCAAAGTCATTAAACTAGCACAGTACCTTTTCACTGCCTTCTAATGTGGCTTGTGCAAGGTCACTGAGCTAGCACAGTACCTCTTCATTACTGTCTAATATGGCTTGCTCAAAGTCATTAAACTAGCACAGTACCTCTTCATTACTGTCTAATGTGGCTTGCTCAAAGTCATTAAACTAGCACAGTACCTCTTCACTACCTTCTAATGTGGCTTGCGCAAGGTCACTGAGCTAGCACAGTACCTCTTCATTACTGTCTGATGTGGCTTGCGCAAGGCCAGTGAAGCAGCGCAAGACATCACTGTACTGTACTTTGTTGTCACAGAAACCAGTCTACTGCTGGTCTGTGCAGGTGTTCCCTATAGTGACAAAGGTGACTATAAAAAGCCAGAGAGAGACAACAAAATTCTAGCTTCTGCAAGAAAGGTCAGTATTGCCTTCATCATAGTCCCTTTTTGGCACATGTCATGAACATTGCTCATTCTTGCATCCAGCTTCTTGGTCATGATGATATTGTGAAGTTGGTGGTGTCTAGTTCTTCAAATGAAACTCTGAAAGACTGGATTATGTGTCACTGCGCTGCACAGTATTTATACAGCAGTGTGGCATAATTATCAGACAATGAGCCAACAATTTGCAAAGCACAAACCATTAACTTGAAGCAGGCAGATATGGGCACAGAAGCAGCTGAGCCTTACCAGACACATCAAGCCATGGCAGTGGCTAAGCCACAGCTGGAATATCAGACAGAGGAAGTAGCTGCAGCTGGACTTGGCCAGGTACATTAGGACATGACCTTCCAAGCATCTGAGCAACAGGAGGCCACAGAAATGTGAAGGCCCACACAAGTAGTCAAGAGTTGGAGAACATGCCAGAGGTTCTAGCGTTTTGTGAACTAAAGTCTGAGGACAGCCCAGCAGGATCAAGACTGCATGAGGAATGCCATAGTATGTGTAAGTGCAGGACAACTATAGATGTAGACCATGGTGATTGTGATGCACAGTGTACTTAGAGAAATTCACTTGGCAGTGTCTTCCTCCCTCTTCCTCCTACCCTCTTTGCAACATTACTCTTCATTCTCTCAATAGCCCTTCTAAAAAATCTGTTGTTGGCCAATCTGTTTTTTTCTTACTGCTTTCCAAAACATTGGTCCTCTCTTCCCCTTTCTGTTCATTCTGCCTCTTCTCCTTTCTCCCTAAAGTCTCTTCTTTCTGACTTGTCACCCTACCCACAACTGCCTTTGACCCTCCCTCTTTTTCTCTATTCTTTAGTCTTGCCCTCTTCTTGCTCTTCTGAGTTTTGTTTTCTTTCAGTATATATTGAGAAAGTTTTATTTTTTTAGTTGCCTACTATTTTGCCATTTATTTTTATGATTCTGCTTGTAATTAATATATTATTGTATTTTACCTTATTATTTTATTGTTAACGATCTCCTTCTCCCCTCCCCCTCTCCCCTAGGACTCATCTGGAAACAAGCTATCATCAGCTCAGTATGTACTTCCTGGTTAAACTTTTCAATAAATAAATAAATAGACCTTGACTCTCATGAACTAGTACAACATGAGTTCATGCCTGTAGAGGACAATATGAGAGAACAGTAGGCATCAGCTGTGCCAGCAGAAACAGAGATGCTGCCACCTAAAGCAGACACAGTGCCAGCAGTGCTGGACACAGAGCAAGCAGCAACAGACACAGTTTGAGGAGAAGTGGACACAGTGCCAGCCTGATCTAAAGTGCCAGTACAAGCACCTCAGTAGATGCCACCAACCATTACTGGTGTGAAAATAACACACTGAGCCTGATTCTCAAACTCGGCACAAGCCATGCCAAAGGCTGCTTGCACCGATCGCCGGTGCACCATGAACCCTGCACCTGATTCTCTATTGGGCAGGGTCCTGGTGGCATAGTCCAGTAGCTTGTGGCAACTGTAGTGGTGCACCAAACAGAGGGCGCACCTAGACAGGTTGCCGCAAGTCGTGGGCAGCCATGTGGCAATCTCCCTGAGCAGTCCCTGCTGGTCTAGTGGACTGCCCCCCTCCAACCCTGATCTCCACTTATAATAAAAATATCCATGTTAGTCTAGCGGCCCCCCAAGCCCCAGTCTCCTGTTATAATTATAGAAATATCCCTGGTGGTTTAGCGGACCACCCCAGCCCTGATCCCCTTTTAATACTAATCCCAATATTCCTGGTTATGTGGTGGACCCCCCCCACCCTGCAGTGCCCTACCACCCCACTCCTCCATCCCATAAACTAGCCAGTGACTAGCACAACCCACAGCTTACCACCATGGCCAGCTGCTGACAGAGCTCCAAATGAGTGCATACTGTATATAGTACACACTCAGTGATTGACAGCCGCCAATACAACATGCCCCTGATGAAGGGTTACGACCTGAAGTGCTGGGGCAGGAGTGGTGTACAGCGAGTGTCTGAGCACACAATCTAATTTGGGAATAAATCCTTTATTTTTGATTTCACTGATTGTGTGAGTCTTTCCTACATTGAGTGCAACAACCTTTGGCTTGTTTCGTTTAACTGGGTTTGCTACCCTTTTGCTGCATCTACCAAGTTGAGTGTTCACAGTCTTCTATTTGGAACTGTGCTTTTGAGAATAGCTCAGGGTGCATTTTTTGACACAAGGTGCCACTTGCATCTTGTATATTTGACTCAGGCACTTTGCATCAATCTAAGGGCTTTGAGAAAGGGGCCCACTGTCATCCGGTGAGCATTTTGCCAGACATAGACTTAATGCTACTCACTAGCAACAAGGAAAGAGTGCTAAAGCATTTGTGCAGTGACAAATTATGAATGTTTTTCTGCTCTGGTTTTCCATGCCCTTGAATCATTTGACATGTATGTTTAATGGGCAAACAAAGTTAACAATGATGACTCTGGGGAAGAAAAAAAGATTGCACAAGAACTTTATAAATGCCATCTTCACACATTGGGGCAGCACTTTGATATGTCATCTGCAGCTATGACAAGACTATGTGACAGAATTAATGAACAATTATGGATAGCGAGAAAGAAGGAATATCACTCCTTGATATAATATTCTTTATTTTGCATGTGCACCCTATAAAATATTTTAATCTATTTTTGTTGTGGTAAAATATAATAGAAGATGTTTGAATTCTGTATGTCTTTCTGTCCTGGTGTCCAAGAACGTGAACGTGCATAAGGGGGTATCCACTCTTACCTTTGTGGGAGAGGAATAACATTAGTGTCTGTTATGGTGGGGGAGGGGGTTATGGAATGGGTGTGTTCTGGGTTGGTGTACGGGTGTGTGGCAGTTTTGTGTGTGGAGGGATGGAACAGGTGCATATAAGGGCAGGCATGCTCTGTGCTTGCTGTATGGCCTTATTCGGTGCAGATATTACATTTATGGTAGCCACCCTGCATGTGTAGGTGCTGGATCATCACTCTTCCTACACGATGGTTATTGTAGGGATGTGGATTAGCATATGCACCTGGCATACAAGTGTATCACTGGCCAAGCCCTGAGGATGTGCTCTGCATCTCTGGTGTGCAGTGGCCTATGTGGTTCTGTTGGATTAAGCAGCAGTTCCGTTTAAACCAATAAATGTTTGCTGACATATTGTTTTTCTGGTAAAAAACTAAAGGTTTATATTTACCTATATTCAGGGTAGATAATAAACTATACCTGACCTTTCAAAATCTCCTCACTGTGGAGAGAAAACACCTGGGGTCAAGGAATATTTTGATTGGACCAATTAAGCAGCAGCCTTATCATCAACTGCATGTTTTCCCAGACTACAGGACCCATCTGGAAACAAATGTCTTTGACCAAAACCGAAGACTGGAGGGGGTCCTGTATAATTAATAAGCAGGTGATGCTACTCATATCTTCATGGCAATCTTTTGAATATAATTTTATGGCTGATATCTCTTCGTCCATGCCAAGCAAACACTGACCCTGTAATTACCAGGAAGGTTTAGCATTACATACAATAATGTATATCTAAGAAACGCCTCAACTGAAACCATTGCCCAACATTCCAATTCTCAGTGTTTGCTGAGTAAAACAATACAGGGTCCACTGGTTTCTTCTGGGTCATGTAAAAGTCATTTCTGGGATTATGTGTTAATAACCAAATATTTAGACCAACTAATTTATGTGTGTGTGGTGTTTCTGAGAAATAGTATATAGTGCTGGTTTTCACTACCCTTGATTGTCTCTGTATAAATATGCTCTTCTTGTAAATGCAATGTATTTTGAGAAACTCAATTTAACCCCTGTATAAGTGTAGGGTTATATCCATTTCTGTTACTAAACTGTTTAACTACAGCTAATTCTTGATACTCTGTACAAAGAAATGCAAATGCTCTGAAAAGAAATCACAGTTCTGGTACTTTAAACACTGTAGATGTTTATTCTAAATTGTCTGTTCTCAATTCCACTGAAAAGTTAAAACCTTATGTCTGTCAATGTTGTTTACCCAATGTGTAAACGTTTTGTACAAACTATGATTATCCCTGTATGGTTTATGTATATATATATATGTATATGGATTACTAAAGTGAAACATGTATGTTTGGCTTGTGTAGGACAAGGCTTAATATCAATTTATTGTATGTTTCTTTTTTTTTGTAAATATGGTTTTTATTGAATACTTTTCACATTTTTACAGTCACATTTTCTTATCTGTACTTTACCGTGAAGACAGGGTTACAATTCATAAAAACTGTCATTGATATACATTGAGCAAATGGTACATTTTTACCTTAGAGCTGAACAGTTCCTTAATTTGCATATATCTCTTCCCACTTCCCCCTCCTCTCACCTCCCCAGGACTGCTCATCCTCCATTAGACCCCTTTTCTTCTCTGGATCTATTCCTTCTAGTGACTGACTCATGGTGTATTTCCATCACCTCGGGTACAAGGGCACTTTGCCCTGTTTATGGGCAGCTGTTCTCATCTTAGGAGTTAGGTGGTAATCAGGATGCACAGGGTCTACATAAGATTGAAGTAGTGTACATTACTAGGGTACAAAGTGTGGGTCTTTGGTCATGATGCACATTATCCATCGTCTCCACTTAGTGGAGCAGAGGTCTGAGTTATCATTCAGGTTATATGTGCTTCTCTCTGACCTGTATATGCGGTTGACTACATCCAATCCATTATTGAAGGTATCATTGTGGTGTGCCAGCATTTAGTGATGGCCTTCTTCACAGCCAGAAGGAAAATCCCAATAAAATAGCGACTGTGTGGGGTTCTTAGCTCATGTGGGAGGATGTGCAAGATAAAGAGTTCCCTGGATAGGGGTATCCTGTGCCCGAAGTGCTCTTCCAGTTCACACTGCAATTCCTGCAGAAATGTTTGTAGTCTTGGGCATGACCATAGCACATGGGAATGGTGGGCATTGGTATCCCCACATTGGCGCCAACATGTTGCTGATATGGAGGTGTGGTAATGTGAGGTTATAGCTGGGGTGCGAATGAATCTCATAAGCAGCTGCCAGAAGAACAATCTTCATGTATGAGAACAGGTGATTCTCGATGCTGTGTGGCATATAGTGCCCCACAGCTGTTGGGTTTATTTGGATGTCAAACTCAGCACTCCATTTTTCCCTTGTTGACCCTGTATTTCCACCGGTTGTTTCCATCAGGGTTTTGTAAAGGACTGAGATGGCATGAGGCAACACCCTGGCTTGCAGTACTTGTTGAAGCAGCTTCACCAGGTTGGGATGTTCCCCTGGATTGCATACTGCCAGGGGGAGGGTATCATAATAGTGTCATATCTGTAGATACCGAAAAAAGTCTGATTGTCGTAGGTGGAACTCCTGCCGGATCTCCCCAAACGACTTGAAATTGGGTCCCATCAGGAACCGTGTGAGTTTTGTAAGGTGCATGTGCCTCCAGTTATGAAATGTGTAGTCATTTAAAGCTGGAGTGAAATTCTCCAGCAAATTCTATCAGGCATAGCAGTACCAGGAATGGAGTGAGCTTTAGGGATTTAAGGGTGGAGTGCCAGGCCCGGATTTGGTGTGTAATCCAGGGGTTCAAAGTCAGCCACCCCAGTAAAGGGGGATTTGGGTGAAGGATGAACCTTTTAAGATCTGATTGGTGTAATGCACTATCCTTCATCTCTCTCCAGTGGGCTGGGGTAACCCCCATAAGGCACTGGATTATGAAGGACAGACATGATGCCCAGTAATATAATTTAAGGTTAGGGAGAGCGAGACCTCCCTGTGTTTTGGGTAGAAAAAGAGTTTTAAGTTTAATTCTGGGGTGTCTGCCCACCCAGATGAACCCAGAAATTGCCCTATTCCATGAATGGAATAGTTTATTTGGCAGGCTGAGTGGGACATTCTGAAAAAGATAGAGAGCCCTAGGGAGGATCACCATCCTCACCACCTCAGTTCTCTGGATCAAGTTCAGAGGGAGTATACTCCATCTTTTAAGGTCCTGCTTCATTTGTATGTAGAAAGGTAGGCAATTATTGTGCATGGCATCCTCTGCCCTATGGGACAGATAGATGCCCAAATACTTCAACCTATCAAGCCCCCATCAGAATGGGTATGTTTCCTTAAGTGTCTCAGGGGGATTGAAGTGGAAGGTAAGGGCATCCGTCTTGCTGGTATTAAGCTGGTAGCCAGAGTAGGCTCCAAATTCCTCCAAAATGCGGACGACTGCTGGAATAGATTTTCAGGGGTCAGTGAGGAATAACAGAACATTATCCACATAGAGGGCTATGCGGTGTTCAGTTTCATCCATTATTACTCCCGAGATTCCCGAGGCTAGTCTTATTGCCCGAGCCAAGGGCTCAATAAAAATAGCAAATAGCCCGGGGGACAAGGGACAACCTTGACGTGCTCCTTTAAAAAGGGGGAAATAATTAGAGTGGTGTCCTGACACTTTAACACATGCCTGGGGAGAAGCATATAGTGTCTGAATGGTAGCCATGAAGGGAGCCAGGAAGCCCATTGTGGCCATAGTAGAGAAGAGAAAGGGCCATGATGCATGGTCAAAGGCCTTCTCAGCATCGAGGCTGAGAAGGACTGATGGATCTTTACGGGACTGCATTTCATGGACTAGATGTAGGGCTCTGCGAGTGTTGTCTGCAATGGATCTGGAGCTTACAAAGCCCATTTGATCCAGGTTAATCAGTGCTGGAAGGACAGCATCCATTCTTCGAGCTAAGATGGACATAAGGTATTGGTAGTCCATATTGAGCACTGAGACTGGCCTATATGAGCCACATTGTAAGGGATCCTTGTCAGGTTTTGGGATGAGTGAGATTGTTGCAAATGAACAACTGGGGGGTTCCTCCGCTTGTAGTACTTCATTAAGAGCACAGAGCAATAACTGGCTTATTGACTGTGCCGTGCCCTTATAAAATTCCGCCCCATACCCACTGGGGCCAGGAGCTTTCTGTGTTTTGGAGCTGGTGAAGGCCTGCGCCAATTCCTCTGGGGTGACAGGCACCAGCAGACTGTTTTGCTGGTCCAGGGTGAGTCTGGGTAGGTCCAGGGCTGACTGAAAGGTGTTGGTAGGTATTGGGTCTGCCATATGGTCTGGAGTGTAGAAAGCCCTGTAATACTGGCAAAAAGCTTGGGTTATATTTTTCAGTTTGGTGTGGTGAGTTCCCATGTTTGAGTCTTTTATTGCCCCAATGGTGGACATTTTGCGCTGTTGGCGTAGCCGGTACATCAGAAGGTGAGAGGCCCATGGGCCAATCTCGCCATCTCTCTGCCTCAAATTTGCCAGTGCTACCTCAGTCTGTTGAGAACACAGGGCATCCAGATCCTTTTTGGTCTGTTTAATCTGCCCAAGAACAGAGTGGTCACCTTGTTGGTGTACTATTTGTAAAAAACATAATGTCTGTTCTAGCTGTGTTTGTCCCTCTTTCCACGCTTTAGCCAGCATAGCTGTATGTTTTAATAGGTGGCCTCTGAGGACCACCTTCAGGGTGTCTCATCGGATAGTTGCAGGGGTTTCCGGGTCTGAATTATCCTGGATAACCTCCCTAATTTTCTCTTTAAGAAATTCTCTAAATTGTTCACTCTTCATGTGGGCTGGGATGAATCTCCACCTGGTATTATGCCTCTATATGCCTAGGTCCCATGAGGTTATTATCGGGGCATGATCTGCATGTGCTATAACACCCATTGTGGCACTGTCCAGTGAACCCAGACTCTCCTTCTGCATGTAGCAGTGATCTAAGCATGTCTAAGTTCCATGGACAGCTGAATAGTATGAATACCCTCTGTCCCTCGAGTGTAGGGATCGCCATACATCCATCCAGCTCACCTCCTGAATAAATTGTTTGAAAAATTTGTGTGGAGCTGGCTGCTTGTCCCTTACAGCCTTGGTAGTGTCTAAGGATGGACTTGGGGTGATATTGAAATCCCCTGCCAAAATCAAAGTCCCCTTGGTCATCTCGACCACCTTATTGAGCAGGAGTCGGATTGTTGGTAAGTTTGAGGCCGGTGGGAGGTATATATTAGCTAGCGTTACTTCCTGCTCTTGCACAATCCCCTGAACTATGTCTAGCCGACCCTCCAGATCCATCCACTCCTTTACCATCCAGTAGGGAGTATGGTCAGAGACGAGTATGGTGACCCCTCTTTCCCTGCCCCCCCCATTGCTGAGGAGAAGACCTGTGTGAAGCCCCTTCCTTTGAGTTTCCTGTGTTCCCGCAGGGATCATATGAATTTCCTGCATATATACAATTTCGGCTGTGGACTTCTTTATTAAGGAGATGATCCTAGACCTCTTTATTGGGCTACCCAGGCCATTCATATTCAAGGAGTAAACTTTCAGCTGCTTGCTAGCCATTTATAAAACCATATAGATGCATAGTGACAAATTCTGCCTAGCTCGTGTCAACGCTAATATAACCACTGTCAATATTGCTATAACCTTGTGACTGTTTACTATCTTCCTAAGGTGCAGATCCTCTGGGCGAGAACTGAAGAGGAACCTAAGCAACAAGGGGCCCATAATTAATGTCCTTGGGCCTAAAAAGTTAACCTTTACAACATTAACTACAGTTACATCTAAGTGATCAACTGGTGAACTTGGGTCAGGGGTCTCCCCTATCCTTTGGTGGTTACAGGCACATCTTTGGACCAACAGGGCTACCAGAACTAGCCTGATCCACAACCAAACTGCAGAATTACCATCAACATGGTCATTTCTCATGACCCAAAAAGGGCTCTAGGCCTGCTTTGTGTATCCCCCGTGGGACCCGGCGGTCTCGAGACACTTTTGGTGTCAGTGGGAAAAAGGGAAAGGGGGTTTTGGGACATCCACAGCTCTCATAATCGTCCCCCTTAATCCAGCAGTGTATTATGGTAGAGTGATTGGGAGGATTAAGTTGCTATGGTCTGTTATCAGCCAACTCAATGGTGAAAAGGAGGAACTGCAGAGAACCCACATCTAGTGCACCCCCCCATCCCCTGCAAGGAGGGGTAGAGTGTGTGGTCCCCTGCCTCCCCACAGCCCCGGCCGGAGCAGCGAGTGGGGAGAGAGAGAGAGGCTAACTGAGATTAATCTGTATTTCCAATCCCCCCCCCCCGAGTGCATACCCCTCCATTAGTTCGTTATTAGCAAGTACTGTTAATAAAGAGCGTCCCAGTCTGATAGAGAAATGGTTATGGATCCCTTACCATTGAGGACTTCCGTCTGAGTTAGCTATCGAGCCCAGCACCAGCATCTGGGATCCTGAAAGAGAAAAATTTAGTACAGTTTCCCTAATGGAAGGGGAGGGTTGTGTTAGAAAGAGGTTATAGCCTGGGAGTTAGTGGGATCAGCATTTTCTGAGGGATTAACAAGAAGATGGGGGGAGCAATCTAAAGGCTGAAGGAAAGTAGTCCTGTTAAAAGAAGGAGAAAAAAAAAATATTAGTGTAGACGGAGACTTATCTGAACATGCAGCGTTGGTTTGGTCCATTGTTGAAGTCTTCAATGGAGGTATATGGGGCAAAAAAGTGTCCTCAGGTGCTCAGTCACAATCCCCGTCCCCCATTTTCCTTCATCAAGTCTCGTTTAGTGGACTTCGGATGTCCAGGTAAGTCCTATGGACAGATTGCCCATTTCACTATGCAGTCTTCAATGAGGAGTTCTGGGGCTGGTCACCGTCGAGGAGTGTTTCTCGGTTGGGGCGGTTGTTCTTTGCTGTGCAGGGTGCTGGCTATCTGCTGAATGGCTTCCCTCCCCATCATCTGCATGAGTCCCGCTGTCTAGTGTTCCATACATGCTGTGCCTGTTTAGAAGCGATCATTGATCTCAGTGCATTTTGCCCCTGGATAACTTCGATGTTGCATTTTTTTAACTCAGTTGATGCCTCTTCTGCACTCGCGAAGGTCTGAGCCCCCTCAGGAAAATACACTGTCAGCTTTGCAGGGTATGGCATTCTAAAATGGAGGACTGCTGTCTTTAGGGCTCTCAGCACTGGAATATACTGTTTACGTTGGAGCATGATTTCAGGGGCGTAGTCATTTTCAAGATTGAGCTTGTTTGCCCTGTTTCCACGATGAGTGTAATATTGTTTCCTTTTCTTGGAACCAGAGGAAAAACACAAGGATCATCCTGCAGCCGGCCTTGGGTCTAACTTGCAATGTGCCCTCTCTATTTCCATCGAGAGTGGCTCTGGTGTGCTGATTACATCCAAATGGAGCTGCTTGATGAAGTGGAACATGTCTGAGCCCTCCGTTCCCTCTGGTACCCCCAAAATGTGTATATTATTGTGCCAATTGTGGATTTCAGCATCCTCTGCCCTCATCTACAGTCCTTGGATGCAGGATGGCACGCTCTGCACCGTCCACATGACGGTCTACCTCTGTGGCCTGGAGTTGGAGGGATTTGTGCTGCTTCTCTAGCTTAGAGACGTCTGTGTGAAGCGCATGTTGGTGGATCTCATTTCTTTTCTGAAGTCCCTTAATTCATTGAGCACCAGGGACATTTGCCGCTGTATTGTAGTCAGGGGGAGATGTTGTGTCTTCGACCTGCCGCGTTGCGAGAAGACCGAGGCCTGTGAGCCCTTACTGTTGGAATCCCCCTCTGATAATCTGCCTTCATCTCTTTCCTCATCTGGCTTAGCACTGGATTGATCACCTCTCTTTGGCAATTCTGCGATTCTCTGTGGCTGGAATACGAAATCGCTCAGCTTAAACGGTGTTTTAGGAGGAATTACTCAGGGTAAGTTGGAAGCCTGTTAGTTTATGCTGCCATTGGGAGCGTGACATCACCAGAAGTTCAATTTCTTGTATGTTTCAATGCAAGCCAAACCATACTGTGTCAAAACAAGATATTGGCTATTATTGTAAATGGAGTGCTGCTGCCATCTAACGGCCAGTGTGATCACTCACCAATTATGGGGGCTGTAACCCCTTAGCTATGATGTAACTATGCAGTAATTAGCTGCAACCAATCAGAATTGGCCAGCAGTACTTAAAGTTTAAGGCACATGCCAAATTTGGTAAAAACTGTATACTAACATTATGATTGGTCCAAGGACCTAGTGGTCACTCAAAGAGTAAGGTCAGCTAAAATATAAAAGTCACACATTTGTGCTGGGTTGTTAGAGACGAGGAGATGAGAAGAAGGGAGGAGGAGGAGAGAGAAGAAGGCAGAAGTTAAAAAGCCATAACCTGTATGTCATAGCCGGCATATGGTGAGCGATCAACACCTGTGTCAGGTAAATTAGGACTTGCTTTTTAATTCTATGCTTGAGTAGGAAGTCTATGCTTGTTATAGGATTAGAAAATAAAACTTGTTCCATAACCTTTAAATATTTGACTCTTAGTTTAATTTAACCTCTATCTTAAAGGACCTAGGGAATCAAGTGCTTTGGCCAGGTGCTCAGATTCAACAGTTCACCTGTGTACAGTGCATGCTGTGAATGTGTATGTGGTGCACTGAGTCCCATTGTGTGTGCATCTCCCTGCTACTAGTGCCCTGTGCAGAGAGTTAATATGCACTTTGCTTAGTCACAGCACTTTCTGGGAGTAATATCTTTATTATTTTAAGACATTTTGCACCAAAACATGGGCCATATCTTGAGTAGGCTCCCCCTTCCTGACCATTAATCATAACACATTAAAAATGTGTTTTTAGGTGTTGACTGTGATGGAGTACTCCTCGCACTGAACAACAGTGCACAAGCCACCTAGGGACAGATGAAAGATTTAGCAATGTCAACATTTGTTGCACAGACATTGGACATCCAACTCACACACCGATATTGTGACACACCGCACTATGGTGTCCAACAGCATTACTGATGGCATTGGCTGTTATTGTATTTGCCCTTTCCCCTGCCCTCTATGACATTGCGCTGTTATCTTCACACTGCCCAAAAATGATTACCCTCAAATCCCTCTCCACTGTTGTACTTTCCATTACTACCTCCCCCATTCTGTATTCAGTGTTCAGATTTTTTACCTCTGTGTGCATCACTTTGCACTTAACTGCCATATTTTGAACCACTTCTCTAATCTACTTCATAACCCTTTCATAGTTCTGACAGCATCCTAACTATCCACCCTATCACAGATCTTAGTATCATCTGCGAAAAAGCATATCTTGCCGTGTATCCCTACACCAGTGTCACAGATGAAGATGTTGCATGATAAAGCAATTTTTATATGTGTGTGTAATATATATTTGTTTTATTTCTGTCATGTCAGGAATACCAATGAGGAGGAAAGTAAAAGGTATAAGCACAAACAAGGAGGGAAGAAAACATGAAAAGCAAAAGGACAGTAGCAGAGTTAGAGGAGGGGTCAAATGGAGGGGGGTATGCCTTAGCTTCAGGAGCCTAGGCAACAAACTCAGCGAGCTTCAGGAGCTGATGGCAGACACTGAAGTGGACTGGGTGGCAATCACAGAAACATGGGCCACAGATAAAAATGACTGGGAGTTGACAGTTCCTGGGTGCTCACTGTTCAGGAGGGGTAGAAGAACTGATGGGGGGAAGGAGCTACCCTTTTTGTTAAGAAGAACATTGAAGTAGCAGAAGATGGAAGTATTAGGGGTAGAAGTGGGGCAGCTGAGTCAGTATGGGTGCAACTCACAGCAGCATCAGGTAGGAAAATGCACTTTGGGGTGATCTACAGGTCTCCAGGGCAAGGGAAGGAAAGGGACAGAGAACTCAAGGAGGAACTTAAAAGAGGGACAGCAAAGGGTGAAGTAGTGGTGGTGGGTGATCTGAACCTGCCTGGTGTTGACTGGGAGGTCCCAGTGGCCAAGAGTGACAGGAGCCAGACATTACTGGCTGCCTTCCAAGACTGTCTACTGATGCAGTTTGTTAAGAAACCTATCATGCAGAATATAATCCTTGATATGGTGCTCACCAACTCAGAGATGGTGGGTGCTATTGGAGTAGGGGAGCCACTAGAGAACAGTGACCACAATCCCTTATGGTTTGAATTGGCCCTCGGGGCTGGTGCCCATAATCAAGAACCAAAGTCCTTTACTTTAGAAGGGCGGACTTTGATGGGTTGAGGGAACTGGTCAGGGATAAGTTAGTAGGGGTGGAGAACATGGGGGGGCAGAGGAGAGATGGGGGCAATAAAGGGAGTCATCCTCAAGGCATCAAAGGCAAGCATAAGTACAATACCTAAAAAAGTTTAAGAGACCACTGTGGTTCTCAGCCAGGGTCAGGGAAGTGGTTAGGGCCAAAACGAAGGCCTTCTATAAATACAAGGACAAAATCCACACACACGGCACTCTGAGCAATGAGATTCAAACTTCAGTTTAACAATGCAAATGCAGATTTATTCAGGCATTGGTACTGAGCCCATACCCCAGCGCTTTGGTGTTTGCCATCATCAGGGGGTGATGAAGGGTATCGCTGAAGCGCTGGGGTACGGGCTCAGTATCAATGCCCGAATAAATCTGCATTTGCATTGTTAAACTGGAGTTTGAATCTCATTGCTCAGATTGCTGTGTGTGTGGATTTTGTTCAGGACTTTGGGGCAGCAACCCTTCTCACAGCACATCCCTCAGATTCGCAAGCCTCATGGTGGCCACAAAGTGGATCTATAAAAACAACGAAAAACAGGGGAAGGCAGAAAAGGAGGATTATCTACAGAAAAATAGGGAGGCAAAGAGGGTCATCAGGGAGGCAAAAGTTGACTGTTGGAACAATAGGCTAGAATGTTAGTTGCTTATTATGACCACTTAGCGCAGCCTTGAGCCCCAGCATCATAAACCATGCAAATCAATGCAAGATTGGCTCAGGTTCTTACTTCACAACCTATTGCATCAAAGACTCTGATAATTACGAATGAACTTGCAAGAGGCAACCTTGGAGATGTATATAAAAATAGATTTTATTATCCTTATACAATATACTGTAACTAATACTATATAACTAATAACATATATTTGCATAAATCCACTCCCACCCACCTTAAAAAAACAGCATTTCTTCCCTTCCTCCAATTTCTTCCCTTCAGACCTTCCATTGTTCTCTTACTGTAATTTCTCAATCATCCAAAGTTGTACCAAGGGCCTGTCCCTACCCTATCCTTAGACCATTAACTCAACTCTTCCCTTCATTTCTCCATATCCTGAATGGGCTAGGATTTGGCCCCTCTTCTGTCTCACCTTCACCCTCTCTTCTGCTCTTGTGAGGCCTATTCTCCCTCATGATCTACAACCTGCTTCCCTTCTATTGTACTCTACCTCTCGCTGCCATAACCTGCTCCCTTCCTGTCATGCTTGACTCCTGCCTTGTGCAGGCAGGGTCCTCAGCATACTGTGGGGTCAGGCCCCAGCTGACCTTTTTCCTCCTACCTCCTTCTTCGCCTCCTCATTCCATCCCCTTCCATCAGCCCCCCACTTCTCTGCCTACAGACATACCTACCTTTCTCTCACCTTCCCTTCTCTCCCTTACGTAGCCCTAGCTATGGCTGACCCCATATCTCTAATGTACTTTTAGTTAACTTGCACTTCTGTTATACCTTAGCCAACCTGTTCTGCCTGTGCTACTCCTCACCAACTTCCCTAGATCAAACTACAACAATTCTATTCGGCCATTTTCTAGCTACACAGTTTTGTGTCATTTAGTGTATGCCTAAATGTTATTTTGTGTTATTGTATCTATCTAGCCCAAAAGTGTTGGTGTAGTATCTATCTAGTTCAAAACTGTTTGCATCCCACTATTTCATTACTCCTGTACAGTCTGCTCAAATTTGAATGTAATCTACTGTAAATTTATATTGTGTACCAAATCTCTATAAACTATCCTCATGTTCCCCTACCCCCAGGATGCACCGGGTGACGAGCAACTTGTTGCTCAGCGTGCCTTCCTAGTGAAACATTTCAATAAACAAATAAATATCAAGTCTGGTAAATATTGCACAAAGCAAAAATAATACAAGGCAAACAAAACAACAAAAACTTTCAAAACAAACAAAAATGCACAGACACAATATACTGTTTTAGCAAACTTCTGAAAATAACAGACACTATACAAGTTTCTTTGCATAGATATTCTGATAATTCCTTTATGTAGATATTTCAAAGAACTTTGTATACAGCATCTTTAAACATTTCTCTGTATACTCATGCTTAATATGGTTAAGCAATTTCCTTTCATTTAACCACCCCTTGGCTAAGCTATACTAAAATATTAAAGCAAAACTCAGACATTTGGTTTTGTTGCAGAATGTGGGTTTTTATTCACAGTGCAAGAATACTGGTGATAGTTCTTTCTCTTGCTGTTCTGTGTCCTTTTGGTCCTGCTGGCCCTTGGCTTTGCGTTACACATCCTGGCATGGACCCTCTTCTGGAATTCACAGGAACAGCTTGGTTCTTGGTGGACAGAAACAGGTTTAGCTTTTGATGTGAAATATTATCAGATAAGAGACAGCCTCAACCAACATAGGTCCTTACAGAATCAAGGTTTTAAGAAATCTGGCTGTCTCCCAAGTAACTGGATTTTTATAGTCAGCGCCACTTGGACACCACCATGACATCACATATGCTAATCCACCAGTTCTGACTGCATCATGAAAATGAGGGGGAATGGTCAAAGTCCTTCTCCTTGGGACCACACTCCTTGATACTTGTCCATTTCAGCAAGAAATCAAAGTTAGTTTTCCTCCTTGTATTTGAATGCAACCAGGTACAGTGTATATTTAATATATACATCTTTGAACTCAGCACATTATTTGCCACATTTTGATACACATATTTTATCTCTGATGCCTATAGTTCACAAGATAAGTCATTGATGGCTATAAATATTGTTTCCAAGCAGATATCTCCACAACAGTTACATTTGCTTAATCCCCACTTTCTGTGCTTTAAAATTAGTTTTTTTTCTTCCAAGTAAACTTTTAGGAAATGATTGAAAAGTCCCCAGATCTGTCCTGAGTGAATTGTCCTTTGTTCTGAAGTTTCTGCCACATGGTCAGTAAATCTCTAACCTGTCAAAGGCTTTCTCAAACAGCTCCAGCAAAACTTCCACATGACATAATTTGTCTCTGCCATCACCCAGATACACAAAAGTTATATTTTTGAATGTCTTATGAGTTGAGCTTTCAGGAAAGTCCAAACACACATATTCAAACAGGACATATTTGTAAATAACTTGTTTCCCAACAGCTGCATTCTTGAATCTTAGTTCTTCAGTAGATAAAAGCACAAGCTATCAGATGGTTTTGTTTTTATGTCAACAACATTGTGGGTTATTTTGCAGTAAACAAAAATCTCTGATCGATATTAAAAAACTGAGCTTTTTTTTAATTGCACTAGGTAATTGGTGCTGGGCTGTAGCTGGTATACTAATCAAGTGTCCAGGCATCTTTTGTATGTCAGTTTCCATGGAAACCTCTCTGGTCCTGGTGGTAATGTCCACACCTCCAGACCTTGAAATCAGCCTCTTGGAACCTTAATGTTGCTTGGGAGGCCCCTTCAAGGATAGCAACTTTTAAAAAGTCAGTTTGAAACTTTTTTTCTTTCAAGTCCATCCAGGGAAACAAAACCCTTTTGAATGTTTGAACCAATTGTGTTGGTATTATGACTCCCCAAATAACCACATATTATAACTAAATATTACTGTGTGAACAAATAATAACAAAAATCATAAATTTTTTTGTAACCTATAACTTGTTCCTACAAGACATGGAGCTGCTATAGTGGAGGTGGTCAAGAACAGAAAAAACAGTTTTATAGATATGTCAGTGAAAAAAGGAAAAGTGGGAGGCATTGCACAGCTAGTTGGGGGGTAGGGTGTTAGAGGAGCATAAGCAAAAGGCTGTTGTCCTGAATGACCACTTTTGCTTAGTATTCACTAAGGAGGACTGCAGGTCCATGCCAGAAATTGGCATCAAAGTGGCCACTAAGGGAGCCCTGGAAATGAGGCAGCCAATACTTGCTAACAAGTGTATCCTAAAAGGGCTATCAGCCCTTAAGATAGATAAAGCCCCAAGTCCAGATGAGTTACATCTGAGGATACTTAAGAAATTAGCAGCATAACTGGCTGAACTGCTGGCTGGGCTGTTCAACAGCTCACTTAGGTCCTGGAAAGTTCCAAGGGATTGGAGTATGGCAGACGTTGTACTGCTTCATAAGGGAGGGGAGATAGGGTGCAACCAGGGAAGTACAGGCCTGTCAGTCTGACCTCCACTGTGGGCAAGCTGATGGAATCACTAATCAAAGAGGACCTCATAGGCTACCTAGAGAGCAACGGGCTCCAAGATAGTAAACAACACGGTTTCATGGTGGGAAGGGCTTGTCAGACTAACCTGATTTTTTTCTTAGACTGAGTGACCAAGGAAGTAGACAAGGGCCATGCTGTGAATCTGCTGTACTTTTGACTTCAGCAAGGCTTTTGATTTGGTACCACACAAAAGGTTGCTCAAAAAGATGGAAGACCTGGGTGTGGCCAAAACTGTAGTGAACTGGGTGGGTAGTTGACTAGAAGGCAAGCAGCAGAGCATGTTGGTCAATGGGTTTAAATCAGAGGAAAGGGAAATTACGAGCAGGGCTCCACAGGGATCTGTCCTGGGTCCAGGCCTCATAGAAACATAGAAACATAGAATTTGATGGCAGATAAGGACCGCTTGGCCCACCCAGTCTGCCCATTTCCCTACCTGATGGATAAGCTGCAGATCCTAGTTAACCAGCAGCCTACTTCTTCCTACCCCCACCCCCTAGAATTGCCTTATGACTGTCCCATGCATGCTTGAATTCCACCACTGTTTTTGACTCCACAACCTCCTCTGGAAGGCTGTTCCATACATCCACAACCCTCTGTGAAAAAATACTTCCTTAAATTACCTCTGAGCGCCCCTTCTATTTTCAAATTGTGCCCCTTGTTCTTGCACACCTCTTTTTGAAACATGCTACCCTCTTGGACTTTGTTGATTCCCTTGAGGTACTTGAAAGTTTTATCATGTCCCCTCTCCTCCGTTCCTCGAGGCTATACATATTAAGCCCTTAAGTCTCTCTTCATATGTCTTCCGGTGCAGACCCTGCACCATTTTAGTTGCCCTCCTCTGGACAGCTTCCATCCTGTCTATGTCTTTGCGGAGATTGGGTCTCCAGAACTGCACGCAGTACTCCAGATGTGGTCTCACCAGCTGTCTGTACAGAGGGATAATAACTTCTTGTTTTCTACTGGTGATGCCTCTCCCTGCATGTTCATCAGCATGTTCATTAGAAACATTGGTGAGGGAACCCAGGGCAGGTTGTCTCTCTTCGTAGATGATACAAAACTATGAGGGAGGATGGATAGTGATGAGGGAATAAGGGATATGCAGAGGGACTACAAAAGCTAGATGGGGTGGTCAAGGGTTTGGCAGTTAAAAATCAATGCCAAAAAGTGCAAGGTAATGCACCTAGGAAAAAGGAACCCCAAGACAGAGTACTGGATGGGTGGGGTGAGACTCAACACTACAGAAGAGGAATGGGATCTAGGAATTATCAGTAACTCCCTTAAACAAATGAGCCAGTGCAACAAGGCCTATAGCAAGGCAAACAGGATGCTGGGATGTATCAAGAAGGGTATTGATAGCAGAAGAAAAGAAGTAATACGTCCCCTATACAGATCCCTGGTGAGGCCTCACCTAGAATACTGTGTCCAGTTCTGGAGCCCTCACTTCAGAAATGACAGGGATAGGCTGGAAACAGTGCAGTGCAGAGTAATAAGAATGATTCAGGACCAACAGGGCAGTTCCTATGAGGAGCAACTCTAGGCACTAAATATGTGATTGCTGAAAACAGGATGGGAGAGGGTAGATATGATAGAGACCTTCAAGTTCCTTAAAGGAATTAACAACGTAAACTGTGGGGACTTATTTACCCTGAATACCAACTCGAGGTTACGTGGTCATGAGTGGAAATTAACAGGAGGGAGATTCAGGAGGGACAGGAGGAAGTACTTCTTTATGGAAAGGGTGTTGGAATCTTGGAACAGTCTGTCGGCTGAGGTGTTGGGTGCAAACACAGTTGGGGATTCAAGTAGGCATGGGGTAGAATGAAGGGAATAGCTGTCATCCAGGATGACAAGACCAGGGAGGAAAATGGGATAGGATGGGGAAGGTTAGTGCCCTGGAAGAACAATAGGTTCCAGGGAAGGTTCCAGGGATTATAGGGAATATCGGTAGACTGGATGGACCTCTGGTCTTTTTCTGCCATCATGGTCTATGTTTTTATGTTGTTGTTGCAGTCAGGACATATTCTCCATCCACCATCCTGGAAAACTGTAAATAAATAAATAAATGAAGAGCACTCCCTCTCTGAGAGCACTCCCCTTGTCTGTAGTGGGTTTAGACCAGTGGGGGTGGAAGAAGTCTGTAAGGTGATTTTGAAGCTGTGGCACACATATTGTGAAGTGGACCTGGGCCCAACCTGTCTTCTAGCGGGATGTGTTGAGTCCACTGGCCCAGTGTTTGCTGAGATAGTCCGATGCTCGCTTTCAGAGGGGCTCTTTCCTGACATCTTGAAAGAGGCACTGGTAAAGCCCCTTCTGAAAAAAAACATCTCTCAACCTGGATGTCTTAGTGAATTATAGGCCAGTTTCTAACCTTCCCTTCCTGGGTATGGTTACTGAGAAAATTGTGGCTCTGCAGCTCGAGGCACACCTCACAACCTTTGACATTCATGAGCCCCTCCAGTCAGGATTCAGGTCCAGACACAGTGCCGAAACTGCATTGGTCAAGGTGCAAAATGAGCTCCTCAGGACTAGAGATAGAGGAGAGTGGTCAATACTTGTCCTCTTCGATCTCTCATCAGCATTTGACACAGTGGATCACGCGATGTTGTTGGATCACCTGAGGGGGCTATGTGGACTCACCTGCATTCTCATCAGCTGATTTTAGTCCTTTCTCATGGGAAGGACACAGAGAATGGTGATGGGAAGTTTTTCCTCCCACCCTATACCCCTGCTTTGTGGATTCCCCAAGGGTTGGTCCTCTGACCCATGTTGTTCACAGTGTACATGCTGCTCCTGGGTGAGATCATTAGATGTTACAGTGTGGAGTTTCACTGTTATGCAGATGATACCCAACTGTATATATCCTTTGCGCTGGGACATGTGATGCAGTGGTGGTGCTAAATAAATGTCTGGCAGAGATCCACGAATGGATGTCCTCTGGCTGAGGCTCAACCTAGATAAGACGGATGTGCTGGTGATTGAACCTGGTCACCAGAGGGAGGCAGATGCTATGAGGGATGAAACAGGCTTGATGCTTGGTGCGGCCTCTCCTTTTTTTTCCTCTTAATCTGTTTCTCCCCTGCCCAGTTGACTCTTGTTTAGGAGGGTGCTCCAGTCCCATCCCCCGATGTCCACCGGGACTTGCCATCCTTCTTCCCTCAGGGCATGCCCCCCCAGTGGGTTCAGTGTGGGGGCACCTGCTGAGGCTCGGATCCAGTTCAGGATGGTGACCCAGTTGGTTGGGAGCGGGACCTGCGAGCACCCACTATCATCCAGTTGTTGGTGCTTTTTTCTGCTCTGTTTTTCTTTCCCTGCAGAGGAAGGACATGCAATTATGCCAGTGGCAATGGCATGCATGCTCCCGTTTGCCACACGCTGGGCATCTGTCCCACCTCTGCCCCCATTTTGCAGCATCAGCGTGCCAACCCCCAGCCTCCACTAGGGGCCAGGCTAGCACCGATCACTGAGACCCTTCCCTTCCCAGAGAAGGAGAGCAGTCATGGGATGATCGATCCTCCACTCCCCGGCCAAGCCCCAGTGGCCCGAGGTCGCTCTCAACCCAGGGTCACCGGCATGCTGGCAGGTGAGGCTGGTGCCTCAGCCTTCCGCACCACAGGCTGGTGGTGCAATCGCTCTTTTGGCATCCAAAATGGTGAAAAATCTGGGCATGATCCTAGACATTGGATTGACACTCAAGGCTCAGGTGTCATCTATTGTCCAGATTGTTTTTTTACAATTTTAGGAATATCGCCCAGATTAAAGTCTTAATCCCTCTAGGCAACCTGCCCTCACTAGTGCTTGCTTTTGTGACAGCCAGACTCGACTACTGCAACGCTCTATATCTCAGGGTCAGTGGAGGGATCCTGTGCTGCCTGCAGCTATTGCAGAATGTAGCAGTCAGGTTACTGGTGGGCCTTCTGAGGTCCTGTCATATGACCCTGGTTCTGCGTGGCCTGCACTGGCAGCTGGTGAGGTGGAGGATCTCCTTCAAGGTGGGTTTACTCACCTACAAGGCCCTATATGGTTCAGGTCCTGGCTATCTGTGAGATCTCCTTACTCCTGCCTGCTCCATGCACTCTCTCTCCACTCTGCCGAGGAGGGCCTCCTAGCGGTTACCAGGGCTGGCTAAAAACACTGGGCAATCATGCCTTTGAGAGGGCAGTGCTGATCTTGAGGAACTCGCTTCCTCTCTCTTTAGGGGAGGCCCCCACCGTGGAAGCTTTTAAATGGAGTCTGAAGGCACACCTTTTTGGAGAAGCCTTCGGGGTTTAATGTTTTCCCCTTTTATTTGTTGGTATTTAATGATATTTTATCTGTTTTTATGTCTTTGGTAAGTCTTAATCTTTGGTAACTGGGTAAAGCCCACTAGGTCCAAGTGCCTGTTTTCAGGGGTGAGCTGGGAGCACTAGGGGTTAAGTGACTTGCTCAGAGTCACACAGTATGCAAGTGGAGGTTGTGAGAATCAAACTCAGGTCTGGTCTGCTGGATGTACCGAGCTCGTTCACACCTCATTCCTCTAACCTCTAGGCTGTACTGCCAGCCCTTTTTCATTTGTCTGTATTCTGTACAGCACCCTGAGCCCCGTGGAAAGGGTGCTTAAAAATAAATCCTTACTTACAAATTAACCTAATTTTCAATTGAGTTACACTTGCTCTTTAATAGACTACTGTTCCGTTTAAGCAGACTACATTTAAGCTCAGCCAGTTCTTTAGGAGTTCTTATTTACTTCTGCAGCAAGTAAATCATTCACTTACTCCGTTTGTTAAATCTTATGATCTGAGATCAGTCATTTTTTCTTTTCAGCTTTATGAGTCCCTGTTACTGTATGTTGACATTAACTCTTTGCCCCACATTCTTTCAAGGGTGGGCCTCATTTACAGTTTCTATCAGTGCTGAAATGTATGTCGGTAGGTATGTATAAGTGGTGTACATTTGGACGCTTGTCTACCAGTGTGTTGAAATGCACGAGTCTGTGTATGGTCTTGTATATTTCAATGTACAGTGCCACAAATGTATTATGAGACCAAAAGAAGCCTATTTATGTGACAGTCGGGTAATAAAACACAATGAAAAATTAAAATGCACCAGTTTTCTGTTTGCATATCTACATTTTTACCATTGAGTCATTCATTATTTTTGCTTTTGTGACTCACTTGCCACTTTTTATCTTTGTGCTTCCCATGGACAGATGGTAAGCAACAACTCATTTCCAGGTATGTCCTGCCTAGGATGCCTCTGGAAATGAGCTGTTAGGGTAGGTCTTTCATTGTAAAGCATTTTCAATGAACAAATCAATATGCACATTTTACTATGGTGCAAAACTGGAAAAAAAACTCTGATTAGACCCGGTAGTGCAGCGGTAGTGCTACCACTTGCTACAACAGTGACCTGAATTTGGGAATGGACTTGAGTCACTAAAGTAGCCAGTCAGGGGAAAAAAGGACTTGGCATCCCAGGGACAGCTCTTCTTCTTCTCGGAGTGGGAACAGCGTGTCCCCTAATGAAGCTCTTGATAGCGAAGCAGAGGGTCATGGCTGTGGTTGACCTCAGCAGTGAAGTACTTTGTATGCACTTTATTATTTTACTGTAACAACGCTAGTTACCTTTGATCTTTTGACTTCTGCAAGGAGATGATAGCTGGTCAAGTTCAGACATGAGCCACCTTGCAGACATGCACGCTGGATAACTTTTTATCAATATACAGGTAAGCAATAAGACATGACAGGGTGTGTGTTGAACAGATATTACCGCACACCCAGGGGCGTAGTAAGGCATGAGACCCTGCCGAGTGCCTTCAGCCCCTGGAAGTGTGGTAATATCTGTTCAACACACACTCTGGGGTGTTTTATTGTGCTTATAAAATGGAGAACTTTTATTAGAAATTAAAAGGAAATTCAGAAAATATTGCATTTACATTAAAATATAGCTTTATTTGAACAGTGTCCCTACGCAAGGAAAAATAGTGCCTTTTAATTGACACAGCAAACTGCTTCAGATAACCTAAAATGGCAGGTTATACCCATAGAAGTACAAAAACCAGTTGGGAGCTTGCAGCACTGGACACCGAGACACGATGGCTCAGTGGGGCCCCACCGACAGTTTCCTCAGACAACTCGCCCACGTCACAACTGTCTTTCAGCTGCACCTGCCAATTGGGAACAACAATTACAGGAGGTGGAAACCCGGCCGAAAAGTGCCCTCACTCTCTCGTGGGCAGATCAGAGTGTCTTGCGCTTCTGCAGGGACAGCAGGGGTGCCACTTTTCTCTGCAACACGCAATCCGTTTCTGACATCAAACTGCACCTGTTTTCATATACCCCCTTGGCTTTTGAAAATAAACAAACCTGCTCCACCAGCCCTTTTTACCTGGGATTTTAAGTGTACTCTTCACCTAACAGTTCAGTTTACAGTTTTCTTTCTCTCTGTTTTTTGTTCTTTTTTATCCCACCTCCCTTCCTCATCTCAGTCCCAGGGCGAGTGAAAGCTTTGTAACTTCATTTGAAGAAAAGGGAGCACCGTGAGGCCGATAACGAAGATACGGAGAAGTACTGCTGTTGCCTGCTTCACTATTTGCTTGTGTAGCTCTCGCTAAGCATGAAAACAAGATGGCTAACTTAACATTTATGAACATTCCATTTTTTTTGTCAACATTCTATTTAGGGGCATTGATTTGTTTCCCTGTACTTTTTTTTCTATGAGTAATACATATATGTTACCGATTTTCTAGCAAATCAATGCTCTTATTTTGCTATGCCCATTTTATAATAGCCTTTAATGTAAGTTTGCACTACTGGCATTACAGCTTTAAAAATGCTGCTTAAGTTTGATGCCTGTTTCATTGAAATGAGACCCTGATAGTGTGTGAAGGGACAGCATGTACTGCTACATGCTTGCTACCTGGCAAGGCTGAGGGGTGGGGCAATGGATGGAACACATTGAGATAGGGCCCTGAGACAGTTGTGGGTAGCATATTGGGGTGCTTTCATAGGCATGTCCATGTTAGCACCCTTGAGAAGGGAGAAAAATGGGTGGAAAAATCCCTGATTGGCAGGATGACAGCTGCCCCCCCAGGCCCCACACTGTTGAATATTCACCCTCCTCCGAACTGGATCCAGACCCTGCTGGGGAAGTTGGACTAGGTAGGGACTCCACCATGGGGTGTGAGGAGGTCAGGTGGAGTACCTAGTGAAGGTGATAATGGGGCTGGGCATCAGCTAGATATGGACATGTTGGCAGCAATGCACTCCCCTTATAATGGACACTGTTATAGTGGACAACCAAGTATAGCAGACAAAAACTGATTTCCCAAATGAAATATATCACATCCAATAAATTTTTTCTCTGGTTATAATGGACAGAAACATTGCTTATAATGGACACTATGAAGCTTTCATGGGCACTTGTAGTGCTTTTTCTTGGGGGGTGGTGGTGTGCAGAGCTGGTGAGGAGAGTTTGGCAGTGAGGAATTATTATGGAGGATCTATGGATATTTTTTTCTTACAAAATTCCAGAGCGTGGCATCAAAGCGGCCAGAGAGGGTCCCAGAAATAAGGCAGCTAGCATTTAACACAGAAAGGGTCCTGAAAGGGCTGGTAGCCCTAAAGATTGATAAGGCCCCAAGACCAGATGGGCTGCATCTGAGGATTCTCAGAGAATGGGCAGTGGAACTGGCTGTTCCCCTTGTAGGTCTGTTCAGCAGCTCTCCAAGGACAGGGGTGGTTCTGAAGGATTGGGGTGTGGCGGACATAGTTCTGCTGCATGGGGAAAGGGAACAAGGAACAAGCAGGGCACTACAGACCTGTCAGTCTTACTTCTATTGTAGGAAAACTGATGAAGTCACTGGTCAGAGAGGATCTCATGGACTACTTGGACAGCAACAGTCTCCAGGATAGTAAGCAGCATGGGTTCATGGCATGGAGGTCTTGTCAGACTAACTGGATAATTTCTTTGACTGGGTGATGAGGGAATTGAATAGGGGCTATGCTGTGGATTTGCTGTACTTTGACTTCAGCAAGGCTTTTGTGTTTGTGCCCCACAGACACTTGCTGAAAAAGATGGAGAATCTGGGGGCCGCTAAGGTCATAGCAAACTGGGTAAGTAACTGGCTTAAGGGGAGGCAGCAGAGGGTGGTGGTCATTTTTTTTTTTTTATTTGTTTTTTTTTTTGTATTTTAGTTTTTGATGACTGGGAAAGGACTAGGCAATTCTGCCTATATTTAGCCTCACCCCAGGGGCGAGGGGGAAGATACAGATGTAAACTGACATACAGAACCAGATTAAGCTTTTGGTGGTATTTTTACTGAATGGTTAAATCAGAAGAGAGGGTGGTCATGAATGGGGTTCCACAGGGATCTGGTCAGGGTCTGGTCCTCTTCAACATGTTCATCTGTGACATTGGTGAGGGGATCCAGGGCGGGCTGTGTCTCTTCACAGATGACACTAAGCTCTGTGAGAGGGTGGATAGTGACATGGGAATAAAGGAATGCAGAGAGACTTGTGAAAGGTAGAGGGGTGGTTAAAGGTTTTGTAGCTGAAATTCAATGCCAGAAAGTACAAGGTGACTCACCTAGATAACAAAACCCCAAAATGGAGCACTGGATGGGAGGGGCAAGACTTAGTACCATGGCCGAGGAACAAGACCTTGGAGTTATCATGAGTGACTCCCTGAAGTAATCAAGTCGGTGTAACAAGGCTTACAACAAGGCAGATAGGGTGCTTGGATGTATTGGGCACGGTATTGATAGCAGAAAAGGGGAGATAATACTTCCCCTGTATCCATCCTTGGTGAGGCCACACTGGAGTACTGCGTCCATTTCTGGGGCCTTCACCTCAGGAAGGATTGGGATAGGCTCAAAACAATGCAGCGGAGGGAAACACAAATGTTTTACGGCCAAAGGGCATGTCCTGTGAGGAACACCTTAAGGCATTGAATGTGTACTTGCTTGAGACCAGAAGGGAGAAGGGAAATATGACAGAGACTTTCAAATTCCTAAAAAGAATTAACAGGATGAACTGCAGGTAACTATGTAACTTGAATACCAGCTCGCAGTCACGTGGTCATGTGTGGAAGCTGTGATGGGTGCAAAAAACATGAGGGAGGTTCAGGAGGGATGTGAGGAAGTACTATTTTACAGAAAGGGTGGTGGAGCTGTGGAACAGGCTACCAGCCGATGTGATGGGTGCAAAAAACGTTATTCGTTTTAAGCATGACTGGGACAGAATGAAAGGTATAATGGTTGCTAGGGGCATCAGAATTGGGCAGGAAAATGGGGGTGGAGAGGGCTAGCTCCCTGGAGAGACAGTAGGCCCCAGGGCTAAATAAAGAACTTGGGCAGACTGGATGGACCTTTGTTCTTTTTCTGCCATCGCTGTCTATGCTTCTATCTTTCTGTTTCTTAAATATCTTTACACAAGATGCATAAACTTTTTAAAAGTGAATTAATTGCACTGAAAGTAAATAACTTTATACTTCAATAAAACACTTACAGCAACAACTGCCTTTCTAATTGATGTTCTGAAATCCCAACATCCCGCCATTAGAGTTACTATTTTCTTATAACCTTCTGCAGTAAACTTACTTGCCAAATTCAGGTTGGCAGACAGTTAAATGACTTTAAACTAAAACACAGAATACAGGAACATATATACTAGGCAGGATTTTGAATAATCTATTAAGTTTTATAATAGAGTCTCATTCTCTCCAAGTCCTTGCTCAGACACGTAGACGTACCTACTGTACTGTAACACATAGGCTCCACCTCCTCTGAATATAATGACCACAGTATATAAGGGACAAAAGTTCATTGCACAGATGCAGCCATTAAAAGAGGCTTGCACTGTAGTTGAAAAATAAAATTATGTTAATGTGACATTTCTTTCTGCACTGAATGAGGGTGTTGTCAGTATGATCACAGTTCTGGGCCCTGGGCTGCCTGCAGGCCCAGCAGAAGCACATTGCTTTTTTGTGCTAGCGACCTAGATTCAGGAATGGACTCGGGTATTTGGGATCAGGTGTAGCTTGGGCTGTGGAGGGCTACTGATAGCAGCCCAGAAGGAAGGCATCAGCATCTGCTGGTGCAGTGACCGCTTCTGGCGGGACATAGAGCCTGCTCCTTCATGACGGATTGCACAAGCACACACAGCACGATTTGTTTACAGAAGGATATCTTCACAACAAAAAGGACTAGAAATGTAAAAACTGGTTCCTCACCTGTAAACATTGTTGTAATAGTGGAATGTGGTTCACATCTAGACTTCTGGAAGTCTCCCTTTAACAGCCGTTCTTGCCAGACTGTCTTCAAGCTTAAGTTCTTCCCACCACCTGGGTGGTACATCCCTTGGCTCTGCCCTGTGACATCAGATCTTGTATGCTGGAAGCAGAATCTGTGTAGCACTTGCCAGGGAAGGTCAGATGGGTTGTGTTGATGTGAACCATATACCACTCCTAGAACTACAGTTACAGGTGAGTAACCTATTTTTCTAGGGCTGTAGATATGGTTAACTTATCCGCACTTCTGGCAGACTTCCAACAGTTCTCTGGGAGGAGGGGGCAAAGCATGCACCACTATTTGGCAAACAAAGATTAGAGAACCAAGGTCCCAATAGCAGCATCCTGGCGTGTCTCAAGGTCGATGCTGTAATGGGAGATGAATGTGTGTGCTGACTTCCAGGTAGCCACCCTACAGATCTTTTGTATAGAGACATCCATGAAAGCAGTCACTGAGGCAGCGCTATTTCTGGTGGAATGAGCCTAAGTCTTACAGGAGGCTCCCTACCAGCCAACCTATAGCAGAGGTCAATGAAGGAGGCAACCCACCTGCCAGTCATCTACTTTGCTGCTGGTCTGCCAGGTGTGGCTTCAGTGTATGTGACAAAGAGCTGGTGAGCCTCACCCCAAACTACAGCCATATGCTCTCTATAATAAGAGAGCGCTCGCCACAGGTTCAAAGTATGGAGACTACAGTCAACCTCTGAGGATGTGTTGGTAAAGCATACCAATAAGTCTGTTACAGCCTACAGGAGTAACTTTGGTTGGGGGTGAAAGAGGACCTTGTTGCCATGGAAAACCAAGTAAGGAGACTCCACCAAGGGTGTCTGGAGCTCACTGATCCTTCTGGAGGAGGTGATGGCCACCAAGAAGGCAGTTTTCCATGAGAGGTAGGACATCCCATGCCTGTTCATTGTCTCAGAAGGCTTGCCCATGAGCATTGCCAAAACCAGCAACAGATCCCAATGTGGTAATGGTTCATGCACCAGCAGGTTCAAGAGGTCAAGGCCCTTCAAGAAGCACCCGACCACCTTCTTCTGTGCTACCGTTGGAATACCAGCCCACACTCAGTATGCAGAGATGGCTGGTAGGTGCACCTTAAGGGTGTTGATCTCAGCCCTAGCTGGAAGAGGGACCATAGCTAGTCCAGGATGCTAGGCAAGGGGATCAAGCTCCTTGCCCTGGCACCAAAAGGAAAATATTTTCCATTTAAAAGCATAGCATCAACGAGTCGAATTCTTTCAGGATACCTCTACAATGTGGAGCACATTTTCTGAAATTCCCAAAGCCTGGAACTCTAGCCACTCAGGAACCAGGCTATGAGGTGCAGGGTGTCTGATCTGGGAGCAGGATCTTTCCCCGATGACAGAATAGCAGATTCGGGCACAGGGGCAACCCCCATGGAGGTCTGCTGCTGAGACTGAGGAGATCTGGGTACCAAAACTGGCATGGCCAGTCATATGTAATCAGGATCATCCATGCCTTGTCCCTCCACACCTTGACTACCACCTTGTAGATCTAGGGAAAGAGAGGGAAGGCATTCAGCTGGTCTGGGGTCCTGGGCCCTGCAAAGGCATCTCCCAACAGTGTCCCAGACTGAAGGGGGGGGGTGGTCACAAAACAGCAATAGTTTTGTGTTCCCTCTGAAGGCAAAGAGGTCCACCAGAGGAGTGCCCTACAGTGAGAACAGGTGGTTCATCACCTCCTGATGCAGAAACCGCTCACACAACTTCTTGTTCACAAGGCTGAGGGAATCTGCTCATTGGTTGTTGGCTCCTGCAACATGGATCACCAGGAGATCCACACCCATGCTACGCATGAGGGTCCAGGTGCAGAGGGCCTCCTGACACAAGGGAAGGGAGTGCGTTCCGCCCTGCTTGTTTAGGCAGAACATGGTCGTGATATTATCCATCTGGACTTACATGACCTGGCCCTGGACAAAAGGAGCAAATTCTGTCAGAGCTGGGTGCACTCCACGAAGCTCCAGCAGCTTGATGTGGTTGTGGGACTCCCTGGGAGCCCAGAGCCTGTGGGCTCTGTGGTCCCCCAGGTGGGCTCCTCACCCCGCCAGAGATGCATCTGGAGTCAGATTGACAGACGGCTCTAGGCAGACAAATGGGACTCCTTCCTCCAGATGTTGTGGGACTAGCCACCACTGGGTGGTGTCCCACATTGGCTGGGTCACTATAACTAGATGGTCCAAGTGACCTAGGTGCTGAGACCACTGACAGCCCAGCTCCTATTGAAGGTGCCACATCTGCCAGCAGGCCCACTGAACCAAGCAAGTGCAGGATGCCATGTACCTCAGCAGCCGCAAGAAGTCTTGGGCAGGGTGTGAGTGTCCAACCTGAAACAATCAGGCAAAACAGGTAAGATCCAGTGTCTGGTCCACAGGGAGTTAGGCCTTGGTCCAGAGGGAGTCTAGCTCTGCCCCAATCTAGTGAATCACCTGTGAGGGGTTGAGTTGGACTTGGCCCGGTTGACCAGAAGGCCCAGGTCTCTGCAGGTCTGGAGAGCCAGGTCCCTTGACTGCTCCACTGCCTCATTGGACAGCTCAGCTATTAGTCAGTTGTCCAGGTAGGGCTATACCCTGACCCCTGGCACCACAGGAAGGCTGCCATCACTGCCATGGGCTTGGTGAAGAACATGGGTGCCGAGAAGAGGCCGAAAGGCATGACCTTAAACTGGTAAAGAACCCTTTCTTAGTGGAACTGGAGGTATCGCCAGTGGGACGGACGGACAGGAATGTGGAAGAACATGTCCTGGAGGTCCAGGGAACAGAACCACATGCTTTGTTCTGGCAATAGTATAATCTGGTTCTGAGTGACTATCCTGAACTTGCACTTCCAGGAAGTACAAATTAAGATAGTGAAGATCCAGTATGGGGTGCCAAACACCCCCCCCTTCTGTTTCGGTACTAGAAATCATCTGGACACGAAGCCCTGACCTGTCATGGAGTCTGGGACATGGGCTATGACTCCTTTCTCTAGGAGTTGAGCAACATCCTCCCTTAGGATGGACAGCATGTCCTGCGACATCATAGACTCCCTTGGCGCAGGCGGCTGGTAAGGCCTCGTAATCGAGAAGCAACCCTTCCCCTACCACCTCTAGGATCCACTTGTCCGAGGTAGTTATGGACCAAGCATGCCAGAAGTGACACAGCTGATCCCTCCATGGGGAACTGGAGCAGGGACTGGATAGATAGGTGGTAGACACCCCCAACCCATCAGCGGGCAGCTTTGGAGGGGACACGAACACCTGCTGCCAAAGGGGTACCACTACCCCTACCCCTCTCTTTTTTGAGGCCCTGACCAGGGAACCTGGTCTTGGGGTGCCAAGCCTGTGAGAGAGACCCTGCTGGGGCTGCTGCTGCCTAGGCTGCTGTGAATAAAAGGGCTGAATTTGAAAGGGTTTTTTCTTTGGCTTCTGCCCTTTCTGCTCCTTCTGTGAGGAGGTCACAGAATCTAGTGTGGCATTGGACTTCTCAATCCTGGTGAGGTGTTTTTCCACCCCTGGGCCAAAGAGATCATTGCCCAAGAACAGGACATTGGCCAACTTATGCTGGGTGTCCGCTGTGAGTGAGGAAATCCTCAGCCAGACCCAGCGATGCATTGCAGTGGCCATTGCCATGGCACGGGCGCAAGAATGGCCCACATCCAAGGCCATCTGATGCTGGTGTTTAACCAGTGCTTGACCCTGGTCTCGGACCATTTGCACCGCTATCTGCTTCCTTTTCAGCAGGGAAGTAAGGAAGGGCAATATTGAGGACTCCCATCAGGGAGTGACCATGTAGGCCATCATCAGGATGTTACTCACCTGACAGAGACCAAGTGAGGGCACAGTATAGACCTTTTTTTGCTGCATGGTCAGGCTTTTTAGACACCTTAACGGGGGCTTGTCCACATCCCTGGCATTACTGGATTTGTGGAAGATCACACTGGCAACCAGACCCTCAGCTGAGGAGTGGTGTGAAAATCCAGGCAAGCTGCCAGTAGGGACCATATACTTACAGACCATATGGACAGAGGGTGCCGGGCAGGAAACTGGATGCTGCCAAAGTTCCAGCGTTGGTCCCAAGATGGCCTTGGCTATCGGAAAAGCAACCCTTGGGGATTTGTTCTGGTTCAGTATTTCTGTAAAGATATACTTAGCCCTTTTCTGGACCAGCTCCAAGGGAACCTCCATGGATTCAGACATAAGTCTGAGGAGAGTCCCAAAAAACACCGGCCCATGGTCGATAGTCAGTTCTTCGACCAGTTCCCGGTTGAAGGCATGAGCCCTTGAATACTGCATCAAGGATCCTTCAGAGTCAGATGTGGAATCCTCGAATAGGGCCTGTGACCGTTTGCCCCATGCACAACTTGAGGCTCAGTTGAGTGTGTGATCTCCACCGACAACTAGCCGGGCAAGCATTAGCCAGATTGGAGTCCATGGAAGGGACTCCCTACATGGGCTTGAGGTGGCTCCACCAGTATCAGTGGGGAGATACATGTCAGACACAGCTGTCTTGGTAGGACCAGTATGAGCTGAACTGGTGGTTGCCAGGTGACCACAGGTGTCGAGGGTAGAGCTCTACCCTGCACAACTAAGGCCCATTGCTGCCAGATGGGCTCCTCATAGTGCTGTTGCATATGTTGATGGAGCCTCTTGTCATCCAAGGATAAAGAGGAAGAGGAATGATGATGGTGGCATGTCCCGGTTGAAAGGAAGTGAGAGTGTGAGGAATACTTTGACCTTGATTGCGACCTGGATCTCAAGCATCGACTGTATCAGCGATGTCAAGGAGATATGACCGGAGGGGCAGTATAGACTGCCTGCACAGGGTTTGGCCATTCGACCTCAGGGGGAGGCAACCCCAGAGAGAGACAGCTGTGCCATTGACTACTCCTGGACCTCTTGGATGAGGCTACAGGACCGGGGTCTGAGAGATCAAGTCATCTTCAATCCTGTCTGATCACAGGTTGACAGGGTTGAGAATAATCTTGACCGCCTGCTCAACCCATGTCATGACAGATAAGCTTGATGGGGTCACTGTGGAGCTAGTGACCTTGCCCTTGATCAAAAGTTCAGCTGAGGCTGAAAGCTTGACAGCCATCAAGCGGTCAGGGAAGTTGAGGGAATGGGAAGAGCACACTCTTTCCTGATCCCATGACTGATGATGAGATTTTTTGGATTTCTTGCTCTTACCATGGCAGGCAGGGCTCTCCCTGAAGGTCTGAAGGGTCTTGTACATTTCTCTTAAGTTGTCAGCTAAAACTGGGCCCATGCTGGGCCCCAATGAGTGCAGCGCAGTGACCGACAATGTACCTGTCGCAGCTTCAGCCACCACTTCTTCCATTGCTGCCAGCTGGGCCATGGACCCCACAGCCACAAGGATCAACTTACGTGCCTGCTTTGATAGTGCCAGAGGGTCCCATTTGGTTGGCTGACCGAGAAGAAGATGGGCATAGTGGTCTTTCAGGGAGGACAGGTCACAGCCAGCAATGTCATGCTGTTTGCCGAGGCAGTAGATGCATGACACATGCAGATCCGTTTGAGACATCTTCTGGTTGCACTGGATGCATTGCTTAAAACTGGGAACTGGCATAGAACCCCCGCGATCCATAACGTTGACGTCAGAGGCGGAGATGGAACCAGGGATATACTTTAGTTACTAGAAGAAAAAGTTAGTCAAATGCGTACTTGACAACAATTTGGGCCTACACAACACACAGAACTATGAAGGAGGACACCTGACTCTTCCAGCGGAAAGGAAGATCTGACTTCACAGGGCAGAGCAGATGGATATACAGCACCACCCGGGTGGTGGAAGGAGCTTAAGCTTGAAGACTGTCCAGCAAGAACAGCTCTTAAAGGGAGACTGCCAAAAGTGTGGATACGTAAACCATATCCATATCCCTAGAATGTTTGTTTTTCAATTAAATATTAGATTCTGCAGAATACAGCAAAAACTACAGAACAAGTAAAAATCCATGGGGTATGACATTTTTCTAGTGTCTCTGTGGCAGAAAAAGTGCTGTGTAGTTCGAATGTGAAAACTGGGTGGGGAGAGCACTGCAGCATCATTTGCTTGAGTGCCATCTATCTACGTCTCATCCCTCCCTCCCTTTCTCCACTGGGGCATGGCCTGAGATGGATGACTTCCTAGCTAGTCAGTAGTAGGATGGGACCAGGTTCACCCACCAGATTAAGAAACCTGCAGCACAAGACTGGACACATGATGCCACTGCATCCTACATCAGCTTCCTGCAACATGCCAACAGCAAGAATTAATCTCCTTGTTTAAGAGATAAATATTCCAGCTCATATGACTTTTTTACCTTGGGCCACCAGGGGGCAGTCCTGTAACCGTAGGAGCCACCCACCTACACTGAGGCAGGGTGCATCCGAGACAGACACTCAGCACTGCCATGGCTTCCTGCTGTATGATAACCTGGGCTCATAACCCAAACGCTGGTCACTAATGTGGTAAGACACATCTCTTAATATAAGGCCATTGGGCAGCCTCAGATTTTCATAATATCATAGTATCGTAGTAATCCAGACATAAGAAGGCTGAGCGCCCCTTGTGAATGTCTGCATTTTACCAGAGTGGTTATAATCTGTAATTCTCTTTCATCTTAAAATGTCATCTGGATTTTTCTTAAAAGTTACCAATGTCCTGCTTGCAATCACATTGGAGGGTAACCAGTTCCACAATTAGACAACTCTTTGGCTTAACCAGTGCCTCCTTTTCTCTGTCCTAAAGAGTTCACCTTTTCTTACATAAAACGTTTTACCTTGTGGCTTGTGGGCAAGCTTATCTGTGTCATCCCTGCTCCTCCCAACTGGCTGCCACCTCCCCTGGCAACATACCTGACTGCAGGTCCCCCACTACTTGCTCCCCCTTGGTTGGGCTAGGAAAGGGAGGGCTGTCCTCCCCCAGTACATAATCCAGATGATGGGTGATTGCTCCTGGGTGGTGGCTCAGGTCGGGGAGAAGTGCACAGGGCTTCATGATCCTGCACTGCCTTTTCTCTTGTTCTGGTCCTGCCCATCCCCATCACGGACACTCGGACAGGCAGTAGTGTGTGCCATGTGGAGTGGTGCAGTACCAGTGGCCCCTACCCATGCGTGCAACTCCCTAGCCTGCAATGCCATCAGGCCTCCAGCTGGTGGTAGTCGATAGCGTGGCTGACAAGCCTCCCCCCCGGGAGAGAAGAGCAGTCCAGCCAATGCTCAATCCTCCCCTCCCCCCCAGAAGACCCTCAGTAAACCAAGTCTGTTCTGGAACCCGGGTCACTGGGGTGGTGGGTGGTTGCTCTACTGAAGCACCACTGCCCTGGCCCATGAGTTCACCTTTTAACTGATAATTATGAGCTTTAGTTGAGGGACTGTTCTCTTTAAATTCGAGGCCTAAACAGTTTCTGAGATCATCATTATTTACTGCTGTGTATATATTGATAAGATATCCCTTCAGTGTTCTATACTCCAGTTTGCATAGGTCAAGTTCTGATGTACTTTGTTCATATGCAAGATCTTTCATCCCCCTGATGGATTTGATGAATGTTCTCTGTACATTAATCTCATTGATTTGTAGTTGGGCCCATACCTTTCTATAGTACTCTAAATGAGGTCTTACCAGGGCTTTATATAGGGGTATCATAACTTTGCTGTTCCTGACTTTCCTATGGAACAATCTTCCTTCCCATCAACAGGATGCCCCCTACCTTGGAATATCCCGGAAAGGGCTCCGTGCTCACTTACTAGACACCTGTGTTGCTCCTGCTAGTGATTGCAAAACCTCCTACTCATATACCTGAGCAATTATCTCCCAGTACTTAGCCAACTGTCCTATCCTGTTTCCACGCATTCCCCCGCTGCCCCCAACTCTGCAAATTGCCTCCTTATTCCCCTGCACTAGTAAGAGCCAATCTGATTACTACCCCCTATCCATGTGTCTTCTGCACATTTGGTGCCCTACAAACCCCTTCCTGATTGTTACTCCCACCCAGTGTATTGTAACAAATTCTTCTGGTGGCCTGGCCAGTTTGTAAGTCGAATGGTTGGGCCCCCATTGGTCTCATGTCAACCCTAATGTATTATGTCTAGTAAGCTCTGTTCTATTTATGTACTATGTTCCTTGTACATTGCCGTATTGGTCTCCTTTTTCTGTAACTAATCTCGGATCGCCCCTGAAAAAGGGACCTCTGGGCCTGCTCAGTGGCACTGAGGGTTGAGGAGCTGGACACCACACCTTGCACCACGCTGGTGACCCAAGTTCGAGGCTGGACTTGGGGAGCCAGGGGTCGGCAGGGGAGGGAGAGGATTGAGCATCTGGAGGACTGCTCTCTTTTCCCTGGGGAGGGTTCCTGGGGCTGCTCAGTGTTCTTGCGACCCCTGATGGAAATTGGGGGTGGGAGTACTACAGGGATCACCAGCCGAACAGTGGGGCATGGGGAGTGCAGCAGACATCAGCAGGGCAGCTGTGCGTGGACATCGTGGCACATCGTACTCCCAGGGGGAACCTACAATAGAAAATCCCTGACCTCGGGGATAGGCGACGGCACTTCCATCCACCCAACCACATTCCACCACCAGTCTCACTCCTCTCCTGGGCCGAGCCCAGCCCTACTTGCCAGATTACAGATAGAGCACCCTGGGTGGATAGGGCGGCCCTACCTCGGGGGGGGGGGCTCAGAGTCGGGGGGATCGCCGGGTTGGTACCAGGTAGAAGGAGGCCTCTCAGGCACGGAGGTAGAGATGGGGGCACTGGATGCTGCCCGAGAGAGTTCCTTGAAGGTTGGTGCAAAAATAGACGATACAAAAGAAAAAAGGGACCTCTGGGGCTCAGCGGGCCTACCCGGTCATCAAAATTGAATAAATAAATAAATAAAGTTCCTCTCAATACAGTGAATCAGAGTGGGAGAGGTCAAGTGATGCTGGCGATCAGTGCCAACTGTACTGGTATCCCCCTGTTCTTTTTTTTTTTATAAACAACTGTTTAAATGCAGTGGAGTTTTTGGAGCAGCAGGCACCGATGGGGGAGCGGAGTGGGAGTGTAGCCTGGGAAAGCCAGAAAAGCTAGTTCCAGTAGTGCTGAGATAGCGCTGCTACTTTAAAATAGAAAAATGGCTGGAGGACAGTGGTACTGGAGCAGGCAGCTTTTAGGAGGAGCGATCGGTCAGGGGCACGTGACCCTTAAAGCTGAGGTCCGAGGTGACAGTGAACGTGAAACTGAATATTTTGTGAGAGGCAGTTTTAGTACAGTACCTGAAATAAGGTGTACTGGAGATTAATTCAAAAACTACAGTTGTGCCAGGGGACTGTATCTCTCACTAAGCAAGGGAAAAAATGGTGTTTTGTTGAACATGAATATTCTATGGGCTTAGTGATATAACAAGTGCAATCAGGCAGCTAGAGACAGGGATTCATTATTTTCTGGTCTCTGTTGCTTGATACCAGACCAGCTACTCGAGGAAGTTAGCCAATCAGAAATTAGGATTCTCGCTACCCATTTTCTAACACATAATAATTCCTACCTCAGTTGGATCATCAGAGGCGGAAGGAGCAAAACAACCCTGTTGTTTAGCACATTACCAGAAATGATGAGGTGGCAAATACTACTCTGAGCAGGTTACCAATAAAACTACACGTAAAACATCTGTAAGACACAACTTTTCTAAAGAGCACATCATAGAAAAAGTGTTGTCTAGCTATCAGTATACTTTGATTACTATAGTCAATCAATCAATCAGTCAATCAAACTTTATTTAAGTAGGCAAAATAATCCTTGAGCAAGCTCATTTGTAAGATGGTCCTGGACAAGTAGGATATATACAACTACAGCAAAATTACCAAATAAGCAGTGTACACACAATGAGCAAATAAAAGACAGTTACAGAGAAACAAATAAGATCAGGGCTGGGGAGTACATATGGTGCACACTATCTGGGTTGATAATTGACTGTATATATAAAGGATTCTGTCAAGACGTTGGATTATTCAGACAAAGGTCACAACATTACAGTAAGATGAGGGCTACCAGGTAGGGTAAGTGAGGGAACAACAACGAAGGTTTATGGGCAGGGGAAAAAACAAAGGAAAGGGTTGGTGAGGGGTGGAAATAGATGTAGTTAAACAAACAGGTGGGAGATGGCAGAATAAACCCAAGGTGGAAAGAAGAAGAGAAGTGCTAGGGGAATACATGTAAGTGCCAAGAGTTTGGGGAGCCACAGGAAATAGAGGAGGTGGTTATTTGAGGCATACACACAGGGCTCTCAGTTAGAGAGCGACGAGCCTCCTGAAAGAGTGAGGCCCTGGGAGAGAGGACAGCCTGAGAGTTTTTTGCATGACATTCCAAAGGGTGGACAGAGAAAAGATGATAGCCGCTGAGCCATGTCGTGTCCTTATTTTGGGAACTTTAAGAGAGACATGAGACAAACTCCTTAGACCATATGTTCCCTAAGTACGCTGAAACAGCATAAAAATATAGGTTGGCAGTTTATCGGTTAGGGCCCAGTATGTCTACATGAGGGCATTTTTTGCCTCCTCAGAGTGAGGGAGGGCCAGTCTAGTGCCTGATAGAGCAGGCAGTGGTGGGTACATAATGTCATGTTTAGGTTAAATCTCAGCACGCGATGGTAGAGGGTGTCAAGTTTACATAGTGCCTGAATAGGACAGTGACTATAGAGAAAGTCAGTATAATCCAGCAGCGGTAGAAAAGTTGTTTGGACAAGTCATTTCCTTGCTTCAAAAGTAAGGAGGTGTCTTATCTGATAAAATATGGCTTGACATTGTCTTAGCTTTTTAGATAGTTCATTAAGGTGAGCCAGGAAGTTGAGCTTGTTATCCAGCCAAACACCCAGGTACTTGAATTTTTCTACTTGTTCCAAGGCTTCACCAAGCAAGGTATAAATCTGGAGGCTTGAAGATGGTCCTGTGTAGTGGGCAGCACAAGGCGAGATAATCATAGCTTTGGTAATTTTGGCATTAAGCAGAAGCTTGAGCCTTATTAAGTTGCATTGAAGGATGTCAAAGTCTAACTGAAGCTCCTTGTGGGCTATGTCTAAGGAGGCGTTAGTAGTATGGAGTACGGTATCATCAGCGAATAGATGAATGTTACTTGTGCATATATAGGAGTCTATATGGTTTCTATAAATAGCAAAGAGAATAGGGCCCAAGATGGAGCCTTGTGGCACACCACGCGGCAGGGACTTTAACTGAGACAGTTCCCCTTGATCTTTGATTTGTTGCATTCGGTTGGTGAGGTAACAATCAAACCACTTTAAGGCAGTGTTGTTTACCCCGATGCTGCTCAAGACATTAAATGAAATATGATGAGCCACTGTATTGAAGGCCTTGCTAAGATCTAGAAAGAGGGCATAGATGTATTGCTTAGTATCTAGGGAGGTTTGCCATTCGTTGGACACTTTGGCAAGGGTGATACAGTACTGTGCTTGGGCCTAAATCCTGATTGGGTGGGGTTTAGGATGTTTTCAGTGTCAAAGAATTCTCTGAGTTGAGTTAATGTTTTCCAGGGCCTCTGATAGGATTGGGAGAAGGGAAATCGGGTGATAGTTGTTCAAGTCAGTTGGGTCACCAGATTTAAAAAGAGGAATAATGTGCACTATTTTCCAAAGTGGTGATAACTCATCATGAGCCAAGGAACTATTAAAAAGGTGAATGATTGGAGCTGTCAGGTAATAGAAGCCAAGTTTCAAGAAGAACGGTTCTAAGAGGTCAGCACTGGCACACTTTTTAGTGTCCAAGGCTTGCAGGAGGTCCTCCACCTGTTTAAAGGTTTCTGGATGAAAGCTAAAGGAGGGGCATCCCAGGATAACTGTGGTGACAGGGCTAGGGCCATCGTTGTCATCACTGCAGACACTCACTTTACTGGTGGGTGAGGCATCAAATGCAAGGCCTGCGGTGGCAAAGTGGCTATTTAGCTTTTCTAGGATGTCCACCCTGTCTGTGTAGGAAACGTTTCCTACCACAGTCTTGGCAGGCAAAGGTGAGGCTGACGAGTGACCTACTAACTCTCTAAGAACTTTCCAGAATTTAGTGGAACAATTTTAATTTTCTTCGAGACCAGACTGGAAACAAAGTGATTTTCAGTTCTAACAAGTTTGGTGCAGGCATTCCTGGCAACCCGAAACACCAGCCAGTCAGAATCCAATTCTGTTTTCTGTGCCCTTTTCCACAGTACATCCCTGTCCCTCAGAGCTTTCTTTAGGGCGGGTGTAAACCAGCTGGGTGACCTTTTCCTGGGTTTGATTTTTCTAAGTGGTGCATGTTTATCAATCACCTTCAGTACCAGGTTTTGGAAGATATTATAGGCTTCTGAGACAGAGGGTGCCAGGTAAAAATCCTGCCAGTTAATATTCCCTAGGTCTGCCAGGAAGGCAGGTTGGCAGAAGTGTTTTAGACTTCGTTTTAGTTTAAAAGTGGAGGTAGGAGGCCAGTAAGGGGAGCTTCTAATACAGGCAGTAGCACAGTGGTCACTCAGGTTGCTGTGGAAAACCCCTGTGTGAGAGATATTGTGTGGCTTATTAACCAGCATAAGATCCAGTAATGAGCTACGGTCAGGGGATTACTTGTTAGGATGGGTATTCTCCGGGGTAATCTGGGTTAGGCCACGCTCATCGCAGAACTGATTAATTTTGTTGGAGCAGGCATCATTCCAATTGAGATTAAAGTCCCCCATTATTATGCATTCTGAGTTTGTTTTTTCCAACAGGGAGTGAAGGTGACCCAGTATGCCAAACCCCGCAGAAGGGGGCCTATAACAAGCAGATATTAAGAGGACCACTCCAGAAGACAAGGTCAGTTTCACAGCTAGGCAGTCAAATTCCTTCGGTATAGAGGTGCAAACAATATCAGAGACAGAGAGATTGGTTTGGTGTAGATGGCAATTCCACCGCCCCTTGTTGGCCTGTCGCACCTGAATAAATTATAACTGAGGATATTAACAGTTTTGTCAGGAATGTTGTTCGTGAGCCATGTTTCTGAAAACATAGCGATATCTGGAGCCATATGTAGTACCCAGGCTTGGACCATGTTGAATTTTTTGGGCAAGCTACAGATATTCATATGTAGAAAGCTGAGACCTTTTAGCAGAGGGAGGCCCGAGGGTGCATCTATAAAAAGGGGTGGACTGGGGTTTAATTCCACACTCCCTGAGCAGAGTGGAAGAAGAACAAATAGTTTCCTAAGGCAGTTTATAATCATTTTTAATGCGAGTTTATTCCGAAGCTTAGTGTGCAAGGTTTTGTGGTTTGCATTGCTGGGGTAGCAAAACAACGAGAGAGGGGCAAGACATCGATCGCCACTCTAACTGGGAGGAGGAACTATAAGTGGGTATGGATGGAAGATCTGGGCTGGAGGGGAGATACAGTGAGTGTGTGGAGGTCAGTACCTTTGGAGTAGGACGGATAGTGAGCTAACACCGTACCATGTAGCTCTTGGTACTTGGGCATGTCTTGCAGGACTGTATTCTCTGTACGTTTAACAATGAGGTCATAAGGGAGCAGTAGGAAGCAGCTGAGAACAAGAATAGTTGTCAGTGGAGCCATTAGATTAGAGGTGAAGCAGTAGGCAGGGAGGACGGGCATGTGGTGCCAGTCAAGTACAGAAGGAGGAGTGTCACAAACCCACTCAGCAGGTCAGCCCTCTATTCCCAAAGTGCCAACCTCTGAGCGCAGTCTTGTGAACAGTTAACAGAAACAGGGTAACCCTCCTGTCTGTTTTGTGGGTTCGAATCAACCTTGATCTCAGTTCTGGGGATTCAAACTGTGAACCTCTTCTAAGCGATTTAATGCACAGGCTCAGATAATTCTGTCTTCGGGGGGCCAGATATCTTTGCCTATGGGCACCTAACCAGGTGTACAAAATGAACCCTTAAAAAAATCTAATAAAGACTTCAGATTACTCTTACCTTTTTCCAGTTTGGTATCACCATTCAAGCTTATGCACAGTGTCTGCTTCAACCACGTATACTTAACTTGTTAAAGAAAGAAATTCAAAGACAGACCAAGTAGGTTCTAAAAATAGAGTTTTACTAAAATAGATAAAAGTATGTAAAACATAAAATACAGAACTATATATCATAAGAACCATACACTCTTTTAAAAGAACAAGGTTTGAACAGTGCAATTCCTACTACAGTACTTAGATTTTGTCTCTCTCTACCTGTACACTTGCTTGAAGTGCTCCAAGATGTTTCTTTGTCACAGTATAGATAAGTGTCCTTGAAGGGAAACAGAATACTCTTTAAAAAACTGTATTTGCCAACCCCTTTGTGTGAGGTCACCTAGCACTTCCTCTATTTATTAAAAATCATACACCCAGGAGGTTTTATCATTTTAGAAGGAAAGTTAATTAAGGTTACATCAGCAGAAACTCCTTTCCCCATATGACTTCCCCAATCAAGTCTGCAAATTTTCTTTCATCTATGAGCAGTATCCCCTCTCACACAGACATCAAAGCATTTATGATTTTGCACCAGTGTGCTAAACCTGGTTTCCTCCTCGAAATGTCATAAAATGGATACTGATTTCCCTCTTAGCAGTTAAAGCTATATTTAACTTAGAAAAACAGGAGATTCTTGAGTAAGGCCTGTTCTAGTCTGTAATTAGCTTCTGGCCTTCCAGGTAACACCTTGTATCTAAAACCTGGGTGTGTGTCTGTCATTTCACATGCTGTCTCAGCACCTCTCATGAGAGACAGTCCATAACACATTTTTATATTACAAAAATCATAGTATACTCAGAACTGGCTGTCCACGTGTCACAAGGAGTATCTCTTTAAGAGGGGAGGCGGCTTATAACCTACACCAGCACAGTTTGGTGGTGACCTAAAAAGGAAGATTTCTTTATGGGGAGGACAGGACAAGTGTTAGGCCTAATAGCTGCACTCTGTATCTTTAAGTGTAGTTGCAATATTAGTGAGAAGGAAGGAAGAAGATTACATAGGGGTGGTGCCAAGGGGGGAGGGAGAGTATTTAATAAAGGCTGGAGGTGGGGGAGATTGGGTGGGCGTAAAAATTCAAGCAAGGAGGAGACAGTAAGAGAGAAAGTAAAGCAGAAATTGGATTATTTGCAGGGCAAAGCTTACAACTGTGACCCAAATAAAATCTAGTCTAAACAGAAAAAATGGTATCACTTTAAAGTTAGTTTCTACTCCAGGGTAGATTAGCACTGGACCTTAAAGACAGCTGTAATACTTTTAAGTCTACAAACCTGCAGCTTAAAAGAACTTGCACTTCAAACTACCCTTGCAGTGCAAAATTGCTGCAAACAGGCTTAGGTTCACGTATAGATTAGGATTCACAGAACAATTTGGAGAGGCTTAACCAGTACCACAACCAGTAACATTAGCCTAAAGTCCAGAAGGAGATGGAGTAGCAAGGAAAAAAAAAGAACTGCAGCAACCTGTCAGCAGGCAGAGACGATGGTTCTGGCCAGTCAAGTTTCAGCAGCGTACCTTCGGTCTGGTGATCAGAGGGCAGTACAGCGAGGAAGGCAGCCGGCGAACAGAAGTGACCTGCCCAGCTGAGCACCCGTGTCAAAGGTGAAGCTTCGGTCTGGTGATGAGAGGGCAGTACAGCGATGAAAGCAGCTGGCAGACAGAAGAGGCCTGCCCAGCTGCTTACAGTAGCAGAGGCACCCATGCCAAGGGAGAAGCTTCGGGTCTGGTGATGAGAGGGCAGTACAGTGAGGAAGGCAGCCGGCGGACAGAAGAGGCCTGCCCGGCTGCTTACAGCAGCAGAGGCACCCATGTCAAGGGTGAAGCTAAGGGGAAGCTGAAACCTTAAAAAGGACAATGGCTTTACTTGAGGCACTACATTCTCTACTGTGTTTCCTTTCTTTTACCAGCAGCAATGGCATAAATTGTTTGTTAATGGTGCATGCCTTCAAAGCCCCCTCATTGGTCAGTTTCATTACACAGTAGCTGGGGAGTTGCTTGCCTTGTCACTGATCCATTGCCAGCCCAATTACACAGAAGCTGGGGAGCTGCTTGCCATGTCAGTGATCCAGGGCCATCCAGATTACACAGGATTTGGGGAGCTGCTTGCCATGGCAGTGATCAAGGGCTAACCCAGTTACACAGAAGCTGAGGAACTGCTTACTATGCCAGCGATGCAGCACCTGTCCAGTTATGCAGGAGCTGGACAGCTGTTTGCCATGCCACTGATCCACTGTCAACCCAATCAAACAGAAGCTGGGGAGCTGCTTGCTATGATAGTGATTCAGGACCATCTGGCTTACACAGAACTTAGGGAGCTGCTTGCCATGCAAGTGATTGAGGGCCAGCCAGATTACACTGGAGCTGGTGAGTTGCTTATGTGCCAGTGAACCAGGACCAGCCCAATTATGCAGGAGCTGGGGAGCTGCTTGCCGTGTCAGTGATCCATGGCCAGTTACATTACACTGGAGCTGGTAGATGCTTGCAAGCCAGCAATCCTGGGCCAGCCTGATTACACAGGAGCTGGGGTGCTGCTTGCCATGTCAGTGATCAGGGGACAGATGGGTTACACAGGAGCTGTGGAGCTGCTAGCCATGTCACCATTTCAGGGTGAGCCAGATTATACAGGTGCTGTGGAGATGTCTGCCATAAAGGTGATCCAGACCAGCCTGATTACACAGGAGCAGGGGGGACTGCATGCCGTGATAGTGATTGATGGCCATTCTGATTACACAAGGAGCTGGGGAGCAACTTGCCATGACAGTGATCCTAGGCCACCACAATTACACAGGAGCTTGCAAGTTTTTTGCCATGCCACTGACCAGGGCTAACCTGATTACACAGGAGCTGGGGAGCTGCTTGCCATGTCAATGATCTAAGGCCAGCAGGATTACACAGGAGCTGGAGAGCTGCTTGCCATGTCAGTGATGTAAGGCCAGCAGGATTACACAGGAGCTGGGGAGCTGCTTGCCATGACAGTGATCTAAGGCCAGCAAGATTACACAGGAGCTGGGGAGCTGCTTGCCATGACAGTGATCTAAGGCCAGCAGGATTACACAGGAGCTGGGGAGCTGCTTGCCATGACAGTGATCTAAGGCCAGCAGGATTACACAGGAGCTGGGGAGCTGCTTGCCATGTCAGCGATCTAAGGCCAGCAGGATTACACAGGAGCTGGGGAGCTGCTTGCCATGACAGTGATCAACGGCCATCCTGATTATATAGGAGGCAAGGAGCAGCTAGCCATGTCAGTGATCAAGGGACAGCCAGGTTGCATAGGAGCTGGGAAGCTGTTTGCCATGTCAGTAATCCAGGGTTAGCCGTAGTACACTGGAGCTGGAGATTGCCATGTCAGTGACCTAAAGCCAGCCTGATTACACAAGAGCTGGCAAGCTGCTTGCCATGCCAGTGAGCCAGGGCTAGTCCAGTTACATCGGAAAGGGGGAGCTGCTTGCAATATCAGTGATCCAGGATCAGCCGGAGTACACAGGAGTTGGAGAGCTGCTTGCCTGCCATGTTAGTGATCCAGGACCAACATCATTACACAGGATCTGTGGAGTTGCTTGCCATGCCAGTGATCAAAGGCCATCCTGATTATATAGGAGTTAGGGAGCTGCTAGCCATGTCAGTGACTAAGAGACAGCAGCTATTACACAGGATTTGGAGAGCTGCTTGCCATGTCAGTGATCCAGGGCTAGTCAAATTATACAGGAGCTGGAGAGCTGCTTGCTTGCCAAGTCAGTGACCAATGGCAGCCTGATTATACAGGATCTGGCAAGCTGCTTGCCATGCCAGTGATCCAGGGCTATCCCAGTTACAAAGGAACTGGGGAGCTGCTTGCAATGTCAGTGATACAGGGTCAGCCGGATTACACCGGAGTTGGAGAGCTGCTTGACTGCCATGTTAATAATCCAGGTACAGCATTATTATACAGGAGCTGGGGAGTTGCATGCCATGCCAGTGATCAAGGGCCATCCTGATTACACAGGAGGTGGGGAGCTGCTAGCTATGCCAGTGATCAAGGGACAGCCGGGTTACACAGGAATTGGAGAACTGCATGCCATGTCAGTGATCCAGGACCAGTTTGATTACACAGGAGCTGGGGTCAGGGGGAGCTGCTTGCTATGCCAGTGATTCCAACCAGCATGATTACACAAAAACTGAGGAACTGTTTGCCATGCCAATAATTAAGCGCCAGACAGTTTACACAGGAGCTGGGGAGCTGTTTGCCATGCCAGTGATCGAGGGCCAGCTGGGTTACACAGGCGTTGGAGAGCTGCTAGATATGCCAATCATCCAGGGTTAGACCAATTACACATGAGCTGGGGAGCTATTTGCCATGTCAGTGATTCCGATCAGCCTGATTACACAAGAACTGGTGAGCTGTTTGCCATGCCAGTGATCCAGACCAGCCCAGTTACATAGGAACTAGGGAACTGCTTGCATTGTCAGTGATGCAGCCGAGAAAGGCGGGTGTTTTTTCCTTTTTCTTTATTTTTTCTTTCAACAGATGGCTGATTATAAAATCCTGAATAGTAAAAGTCACCTATTTGGGAAGGAATCCCAAATGTTTAGGAGCCCTACTATTTGTGGCATCTGGAACATAATATTCAGCCCCTGCATAGCCCTAATAGAAATGGAATATGGGTACTGCTTCCCATATGTGAGCAGCTGGTTTGGGCAGAAAGTAGAGGCTGCCAGACATTAATTGTTGGTGCAGGAGTCATCTGGCTGTGAGGGGACTGGACAAGACGAAATACCTGCAATACCAGGAGATGATTGAGAAGTGAGCAGACAGCCTGATGAAGACCTGGAGGACAGGGTAGAGCATCAGGATGCACAATGTCAATTATAATGACCTAGAGTGCCTGAAGAGAGGGCACCAAGGGCGAAGCCACTCATATGCCTGGCACACCATGGCGTGCTGCAGTCCAGCGGGTGAGTAGCAGGAGACAGTTTGCATGTCCGCAAATTTACTTTGTTTTTTTTTGTTTGTTTTTGTGGGCTTTTCCTGGCCACTCTTAGTACTTCCCAAGTTTTTTTGAGGAGGAGGGGTGGGGTGTAAAACCTGTGATGTGGCCCTGCAGACCTGATTGAGAAATATATGTGCCATCTCAGTCAGGTCCGCTTGTGAGGAAAGGAGGCGTGGTAGCTAGTAAGAGGCAGGTTGATGGGCTCTTTAAATACCCCTAGAAAGACAAGTTCTTTCTGTTTGTTTTCCTGTTGGGAATCGGGATAGTCGAAGCGCCACTGTGTAAGAGCTTTGTGAGAGCATAAGACAAGGAAAGAGATTGTGGTGATCAGTCCGATCATTGAGAAGAGCTGCTGAAGACAACTGGAGTAACTGCAAGCTGAACTGGGAAGTTTGGGTCGGGAGCGCGGTTACGGTCTGACTGAGTAAGGAGCAGCTTGACACAGAGCTTTGCCACAGTGACTGTGAGGAGAGACACGCACTTAGCGCACTGTGTGTAGCGTACTACTGCTGAGGAACCAGCCAGCCAATGGAAGCATTGAGCAAGCAGAGGAGCGCTGGTCAGCTGGGGAGAGTGCTGCTGCTAACCAAGTGCCTTGCTGCCTGCTGTTTAATAACTCCCTGAGTTTCTGTGGATTGATTTTTCTCTCTCTCTGTCCCGACTGAGCGGACCAACCATTTCCATTACTGCCGTTGGTCATTCGGTCGGTCTGGTACTGTTCGTGTTTGCAGTGACTCTAGTCTCTGCGTGTAGTGTAGCAGCCAGCTAAGACCTTTATTGCAGTCTCATCAGACACAGTGAAGGGACCTTCATCAGCTTAGCCTCAGTCATCAGGTACTCTTTTTGTTGTTTGGATGATATTTGTTTTGTTATGTACATTACTTCTAAATGTATTGGCTACAGCCTACAAAATATTTTAGATTGGGGGGGTCATCTGGTTTAGAATTGAGGGGGGGTCCACCCCTTGTAATATGGGGTAGGTAATAAAATACAAAAATGAAAGCTAAAAAAATAGTCTGGGAGTTACATGGTTGGGGAGATGAGCAATTTCAAGGCTCAAACTTTGTTCACAGCCACATACATGTGTTGGAGCAAAATAAAATACTTTGAAAATTATATGGATGTGGTCGGACGTATCATACTGTTGTTAAACCCACCTATTAACCCAATTTTTAGATAAGTAGAGGTGATATTCCTCCACCTTTGTTATGGTCATGGTGGACTGATTGGGGAGGGGGTGTAACACCACCTGCTCTATGGGGTAATCCAGTCATAAAAAAAGGCAAATAATGGACTGATTTTCATGAAAAAGTTAATGAGTAACTCGAGAACCAGCCTCTACTTAAATTCAGATCCCATGGGTAACATGGCATGAGTCAGATTGGTGTACTGTAGGTCTTTGCAGGTGACAAAGACAACCAACATGAGTTGCGCACCCAAAAAACACAGTCCCACAAGTCAAAAGCTATTTTGTTCAGTGTTTATTAAATGAGTGTGATAAGCAACAAAAAATATACTCCCAGTGCTTTGAACCATGCAATTCTCCCTCAAGGGATCGCAGATGATACATTTGTTTGTTTGAGAAAATGATGCTTGTGTCGGGCGAGGGCATGGACAGTGGGGGAAGGGGTAGTTGGCCCAAACATTGCGGGGAGGTGTAGTAATGAGTCTACTTGGTGTGCAGATCTGAAATTCCTGGCTACACCCCTGGAGGGCACTATATAACTGCGGCTTGCCCAGATGGAATCACCATCAGAAAGCCACATTCCCACCACTGTGCCTGAGGTGGGGTGGGGAGAGAAATGGCTGGTGTGGCAGGGTGAGGGCTCCAGTCCCAGTTAATTTTCTGTACTCTCTTTCCTTTCTCTTTCATCTAATCTTTTCTAATGTAAGCCTACTCCAGTAGCATTTCCTTTTCATTTGTGGGCTGGGACTTGATCAACCCCAGGCTCATGCTCCCCGCCTTCTTTATCTTCCTCTGTTTACTTACTTTATTTATCTTTCTGTTTCTCCGTGCCCTTGCAGATAACCTCCACCCCCAACAAAATAAAAATAACTACAGCAAATGCATGTGAAAGCATGGCTGCCTGGTACAGGCAGGAGGTTAAATAAAACTAAAAGCTTTCTGAAAGAAGTTTGATTCACTGTTAGTATTTGGTGTTGCTTTGTTTTCTTTTACTTTCTTCTAGTGTGGCCATAATAGTAGTAACCAAACCAGTCTAACAGAAGTCAGCATGCCTGGCTTACTTTATGAAAAGCTAGCTTTTGTATGGTAATACTTGTAGAATAAATACATGCTGCCTCTGTTTACTGAAACACTTAGGTGTATCAGCAAAGACCACAAGAAACAAAGCAAGAAAAGGAAACAGGCTTCATTTCAGGCAAACCTTTGGAAAACAAGGCACTGTAAAGCAGGTGCAGTAAATATAAAGCCAATATATAACCTGCTGTTTTTTTCCTTACCTGAAATGAAAAAGGAAAGGTTAAAACAATGTGCTGGGCCTAGCTGCCCTAACTAAACCATATTTCCTGTACTGTCCTGGAAGGACAAAGCAGGGCCGGCCTTAATCATTCTGGGCCCCTGTGCAGCACCCTGCCAGGGCCCTCCCTCTCCATTCCCTGTGGGCCCCCCCTCACACATCCAACATTTACACCTAACTAACCTGCCTGTCCTGTAATAATAAAGCAGAAACAGGTCTACGAGTTTAACCAGCATCTTTTAATTAGTGCCATTGACTGCATCAAATTATTTGACTTCACCATTGGAAATGAATCTGACTGAGCCTAGAGTCAGAACTTAAGTTAGTATGGTACTACTGCCGTATTCATTTCTGTAAGGACAGGGACATCTTCACTGGACACTCACATCTCAGATACTCTGATCTGCAAACAAGTTAAACAATTTAACTTTTCTGGAGGTGTGAAAGAGAATAAAGAAGATTGTCATAGGAGGCAGTATAGTGCAGTGGTTTAAGGTTCTGAACTGCAAACCTGGAGATCTCAGTTTGAATCCCACAACCCCCACTTGCATACTGTGTGACCCTGAGCAAGTCACTTAACTTCCTTGTGCTTCCCAGATTGCACCTGTAAACAAGCTTTCAGCTTAGTGTGTCTCTCCTGGTAAAAAAATAAGTAAAATCACAGGACACCTGTAAGGTTACCACCTTGATAAAAGCAACACCAAGCTCCCCAGCAGAAAAAAAGACTGCAGTGCCATCACATACAGTGAGCCCCCCCCCATTGTTTTGTAACACAGCCTCCTCTCTTCCTCTTCTCTTTCTACAAGGTTAAGTCTTTTCCTTCCCCCATGTGTGCCATATTTATCCACTGGTAAGGTTTAATTGATTTGTCATATTAACTGCTTTCCATTCCCCTTCTACTCCTGGCTTTATCTATGCTTACGCTCCACTGCTACTCTATCAAATCACTCCTCCCCCATATCAGTTGTAGTCTGTTGTTTGTTCTAGCTGCCAAAATATATGTATTGCACACACCAGTTATCATGTTTCATTTATCAGTATGCAACCTGTAAGTCGCTTCCCTGTCTCATATCAATGTTTACCACCTGTGGTCACCCTATGTGGTACCCTTGTATGTATATCCAGCCTGTATCATGTAACGTGCATTTCATGTATATACTGTTATTACCTATCTGTGTTTGAACTTTAAGTGTTTATGTCACAGGACCTCCTTGTGAATGAGCTTGCTCAATGGAGTTTTCCTGCAATAAACTTGAACTTGAACTTGAACCTGTCAGGTTTTTTACCTGGTGATCAGGTTTTCAGGGTCCCTATCATGAAATCTGATTTTGCACTGTGCTGGTCAGATTTTTGAGCCATTGTGATCAGGAGTAAATCTTAAATCTTTTTTTGCACTAGCCAGCAAGGCAAGTTAATTCAAAATTGCACTAGCCCTTAATTATAATTGTAAATTTTGATCACTTATACAGGAAACAATGCAAGGCAGGAAATACTCTGATTGCACATTTATCTTGCTTCCTCATTGCTTCCAGCTCCCCAGCAGAAAATAGACTGCAGTGCCATCACATACAGTGAGCCCCCCCACCCATTGTTTTGTAACACAGCCTCCTCTCTTCCTCTTCTCTTTCTATACACACACACACACACACACACACACAATCAAACCAGTGGATATCACAACAGCAAATGTTCAATCAAGCAGTCCTAACTCTGCACACACACAATAGCTGACATTATCATGCACCTCACCACACTGTCACCACCACCCACAGGGCAATGAACAGAATCAGGCAGAGAAAGAGACTCTCAGCCCCCACCCTATAGTTAACTGGAGACCTGCACTTCTGGAAGTGTTTGTACTGTCTCAAGGGAGCCAGGAGTACATCTAAGATTTATTTGGGGTGGGGGCTACGCAAACCTAAGGGGCTTTGGAAATAGAAAACTATGATATTTTTATTTTTAAAAGCATTGATTTTAATATGCTCTGCACCAACAATAACGGATTTTTCTTTAACATTGTCCTTTCATCAGCGCAGGGGAAACAGTACACAGGCATATTGCTATACTATCTCTATTTCTATACAGCAGTGGCTCTCAAATGGTGAGGCCAGCCTCCCAGGGGAGTCCCCAAATTGTTCCAGGGGAGGCCCAGTCAAGTCTGAGAATGTACAGTATTTAAATTTTAAGTTTTGGCTGTTTTGTGTGAAAGGATGAAATAAATTAAATATGGATAATTGCAGGTGAATTTCTTTACTTATGCACAAATATTTGACCAGGAAGTCCCCATTGAGTCAAAGCTTGTTTATAGGTGTGCATATGTAAATTAATGCCTGAGGAAGGCATGCTGAGTCAAGGCTCATTTCTACACTATGTATTTATATGCAAATTAGTAACTTGGAAAGGCACACTGAGTCAAAACTCATTTCTATAGTAGGTATTTATACGTAAATTAGAGACTGGGAAAGGCACAGAGATCCAATGCATGTTTTCAGGTGTGACCTGAGGTAAGGGTACAGGAAGTTGCTTAACAACAGGGTAAGGGAGGGAGAGGTTAAGTGGCTAGGTTTGGCTGTTCCAGATAGAGAAGAAACAGAGTAACAAGTTCCCAAGAGTCAGAAAAAAGGAGTGACAAGTATAACCTGGGGTGCCAGGTCGGGGTGGAGAGCAATAAATTGAATAAAAACAGAATATACTCGGTCAACTTTATTAGTTTCACTTTATTCCAGGTGTACTGTGCAAAGTAGGAGTTATTTTTTTCTGTGGGGAGGCCCAAGATTTTTTTTCCAAATTTGAGGGAGTCTTGAAATCTTTTTTATGGCTTGGGGAGGCTCACTGTCAGAAAGTGTGAGAACTAATGCTATATAGGATGATCTATATGCCCCAGGAATGCCTATTTTAAGTTTTAAAATTATGTATTTTATTAAAGTTTATTTTTGTACCATACATGATCTAAAGTTTTGTTTTTAGGATAAAATGACATGCTGGGTGGGATTCTATGGATAGTGATGGCTGGCATGGTCCATTTAGAAGAGCTGGCCCCCCCCAACAACACTTGCCAGTAATGGCAGCTATGAATCTGTGGATGGTCATTTCAGAGCCTGGTCTGCAGTGGTGTACAGGGAAAGAACAGAGTGACGAGATTTGGAAGGGAGAGGGAAGTTATGGTGAGGCTGGGATAAAACCCACCACCTGCAGGACTGACCCTGTATTCCCCTTCGCATTTTGTCACTGAAATATTGGATACAGACACTCAAAATGTGGGGAAATGAGGGGCACTGGTCTTAATAATATGGGACACAATTTTAGACAGAGACAAATTCAGAAAACTGGAAGCTAGTGACTTAACAGCACTCTACCCTTGATCACACCCTAGACACTAGCTGAAAGTCCTAACAGTGGAGTGATAATGACTCACATTGAGTCTTTTGTGGGATCCACCTCTTGAGCTGCCAGATAATTGCAGATCATTATGAGCTGTTAACCACACCAGGCCATCTGGAACATTGAGTGAGATTAGCATGAGGACTAGAGCCTGCTAAAGCAGACTTTTTTAACTTCATTAACAGCCACGAAAACCTGCACTAGTCAAGACGGACAGGTAGAGAGTTAGCTACATTAGCCCTGGACAATTTGCACTAGTGTTTGGGCTAGTAAAATGATATTAAGATCAACTCCTGATTTTGAGTGCTCACATACTTTTGAAACATATTTTGTCATATCATTAATTGTTTCAGCTACATGTCCAGGTTACACACAAGTTCTCTTGTCAATATAGCCCTTTGTTTGTGAAAGCAGTCAGCCTGGGAGGTGTAAAGTATGGCCATTAACACCATTAGCACTTGCTTAACCTAATCTTTTCCACTGCAGCAAAGCTGCCCTCACCTTTTGTAACAGTAGCAGAGCCAGTTGTCTTCCACTTTGATTTGCTGGTAAACATTTTCATCTATAACAAAATGTTGGCATTTTTAAATGTTTTAAATTATTTTTGCTTCCTCAAGAAAAAAGTATGGGCCCCCAAGATGCAGGGGCACAGTTTGCACCTAGCTAAGGCTGGCCCTGGGACAAAGAGGGTGTTAACCCTAGTGAAGGAACTAGTGAAACCACTGGCTACTCTTTTTAATAAATCATGGGAGGATGGTGTGGTACCCGAGGACTGGAGGAAGGCGGATGTGATTCCCCTTCACAAAAGTGGGACCAAGACAGAGGCAGGAAACTACAGACCTGTCAGTCTGACCTCTGTGGTAGGGAAAGTGATGGAGTCACTTCTGAAGGAAAGAATAGTTGAGTACCTAGAGGTCAGTGGAGCACAGGATCCAAGGCAGCATGGGTTCACAGCAGGAAGGTCATGTCAGGCCAGATCTAATAGATTTCTTTGACTGGGTGACCAAAGTAGTAGACCAGGGAGGGGCTGTGGACATGGCCTACCTAGACTTTAGCAAGGCATTTGACACAGTCCACACAAAGATTATTAGTCAAATTATCCAGCCTGGGAGTGGGTCCCAGGGTGGTAGCCTGGAGTAAAACATTGGCTGGACAACAGGACACAGAAGGTAATTGTAAATGGAGTCCACTCTGAAGAAAGGCGGTTACTAGTGGGGTACCGCGGGGTTCAGATTGGGTCCAGTCCTTTTAATGTCTTCATCAGTGACATTGCAGAGGGACTGGAAGGAAAAGTATGCCTTTTGCAGATGACACAAGATCTGCAACAGGGTTGATACACAAGGAGGCGTGGAAAGGATGAAAAGGGACTTGGCAAGGTTGGAGGAATGGTCAGGCGTATGGCAGCTAGGATTCAATGCAAAAAGTGCAAAATAATGCACCTGGGAAACAAGAACCCAGGGAAGAATACACAATGGGTGGGAGGTAGTAACAACAACAAAACAGGAAAGGGACCTTGGGGTAATCATATCAGATGACCTTAAGGTTAGCAAGCAATGTGAGAAGGCAGTAGGGAGGGCAGGTATACTGGGATGTATAGGGAGAGGCATCAGCAGCAGAAAACAGGAAGTTGTTATCCCTCTGTACAGACAGTTGGTGAGACCCCATCTGGAATACTGTGTCCAGTTCTGGAGACCCCATCTCCAAGGACATAGACAGGATAGAGGCAGTCCAGAGGAGGGCAACTAAAATGGTGCAGGGTCTGCAAGAGAAGCCATATGAGGAGAGACTAAAGGAGCTTAATATGTATACCCTTGAGGAAAGAAGGGAGAGGGGGACATGATAGAAACTTTCAAGTACCTCAAGGGAATCAACAAAGTCCAAGAGGGTAGCATCTTTCAGAAAAAGAGACTTGCAAGAACAAGGGGACACAATTTAAAGATAGAAGGAGGGCGGTTCAGGGGCAATGTGAGGAAGTATTATTTCACAGAGAGGGTAGTGGATGCATGGAACAGCCTTCCTGAGGAAGTCGTGGGGTCTAAAACTGTGGGAGAATTCAAGAATGCATGGGACAGACATAAGGCAATTCTTGTGAGGGGCAGGAAGATATAGGCTGTTGGTTAACTAGGATCTGCGGCCTATCCTGTAGGTAGGGAAATGGGCAGACTAGATGGGCCTAGCGGTCCTTATCTGCCGTCAAAGTCTATGTTTCTATGTTTCTATGAAGCTGTTTTTATACCATAGAACTGATGATGTAATCCAGGAGGTGTGTCTATGATGGAGCTAGAGAGTATTTTTTTTTTTGTATTAGATAGACAGACTTCCAAATGGCATGACTGTAACACCTCATAGAATGCATGTTATTTGTGCCACGCTGGTGACCCTGGTTCAGGAATGGACTCAGGTCATCGGGGAGCCGGGATGGGGGGGATAGGAGCAGGATTGAGCAGCTGTCCTCTCTGGAGGGTGGTCGCCACCCCCCCATAGTCACGTTGCCACTGGGTGGAGGCCCAGTGGTCAGTGTAGGTGGTGGGGGTGACATGTAATGGGTGGATACCTCAAGATGTGGCATACATATGTATTCACATGCATGCGCATGTCTGAGGTAGGGGGCTGGGTTACAGGGAGAAAAAACAGAAAAATACCATAAACTATGTATAGAAAAAAAAAATGCACATTATTATAGTGGCGTGGGAGTGCCACTACAACACAGAAACATAGAAGTTGTCAGCAGATAAATACCCTTTGGCCCATCTAGTCTGCCCATTTTCCCTGCCTACTGTGCCACCACGGACCCTTCATAATCACCGATTGTCCCCACCCATTGTGTTACTTACAAGGTCCCCTTGTATCTGCCCCATGCATGCTTGAATCCTGCGACTGTTTTGGTAGCTAACACCTCTGCTGGGAGGCCATTCCAGGCTTCCACCACCCTCTCTGTGAAGAAGTATTTCCTCACATCCTTTCTGAGCCCCCCCTTCTAGCTTCATAACATGATCCCTTGTCCTTGAGTCTGTCTTTCTGCATCAAATGCTACCTTCCTGTACCTTATTAATACCCTTTACTTGTGTATACTTGAATGTTTCTACCATATTCCCCTTTTCCTTCTTTCCTCCAGCAAGTACATGTTCAGTTTTCTTAGTCTCCCCTCATAGGGATTTTGCTGCAGTCCCTGCACCATTTTGGTTGCCCACCTCTGTACCGCCTCCATCCTATCTTTGTCATTCCAGAGGTGGGGCCTCTAGAACTGTACACAGTACAGTATAGTTAGGGTTGAGTAGGTATTTCTATATTAACCCCCAAACTATGCACTTCATAACTTTACAACCTTTCAACGGATTTGCATGAAATTTTGAATGCGTGGTTTTGGGGGGATAGATCTTTTGTTGTGCCAAATTTTGTTCCAGTTGGATGTGCAGATTCCGAGATCCGGACAGCGAAAAAAGTGAAAAAAAAGTTTGGTTTTTTTTGCTGATTTTTTTTTTTGTCGTCATCGCCTAGCACCTAGATGGTTTGGAATTTTGTTCTGAAATATTCAGGGTGGAAAGGGCATGGGCCACTGTGTTTTGGACAACTGCAAAGAATTTGGTCCATACAAAAAAAGACCCTTTTTTTGTATGGGTGTTATCTTTTTTTGTATGGACATAATCTTGTTTCCATTTTTTTAAAATATTTTTTTCCCAAACCCATAAAAATAAGATCCTGCAGAGACTCCAACACATGTATCTTGCTAACTGGGACCCGTTAGGTGAATTCAGGACTTACTTTTTGGAAACATGACCCAGAAATGTGTTTTTTATACATTTTTAAATCTGTTTTGGTGAATCTAGTTTATTTTTTCGTATGGCCATATGAAAAAGGTATTTGGGCCATATGAAAAAAGATCCCATCATACCAAAAAAAGAATTTGGATTTAGTTTTTTTCAGATTCTTTTTTCATATGAAGGGATCCTTTTTCATAAGACCAACACAACCTCATGAAAAAGTATCCCTTCATATGAAAAAAGAATGAGTACAATGTTTTTTCTAGATTCTTTTTTTGTGTGAAGGGATCCTTTTTCATAAGGTTATTGCATTCATACGAAAAAAGTATGTGGATTCAATCTCATGAAAAAGGATCCCTTCATATGAAAAAAGAATTTGGACATAGTTTTTTTCCACATTTCAACTTCAATAAGCATTACTCCCTCAATATTATCGCTTAAAGAGCAACTCTGCAATTCAGCGTGTGTTTTCATAAATACAATGGTTCAGCTGTTACAATTTACTAGAGAATAATTTTTTTTCATTTTCAATGTTCTTTTCTGAGGTTTACAGTACATCTTGTAGTCCATATAAAAAGTTTGTATAGAAAATTGAAACCATTTGCCTCTCTCCTGTTAACCTCGTTGTTTATGACATCATAGTGCTCATCTTGATAACAGACTGTGATGTCACAAATAGTAATTGTGTGGTTAGCAGGGGAGAGTCAGATACATTTTTAAAGACTCAGTGAAATAAATGCTGCATTGCCTACACTAGTTAGTGGACCAACAGCTGGGGAAAGTAAAAAAAAATAACTAGAAAACAATAACGTTAAAACATAACTGGTGTAAATCTAGTGTTTTTACGCTTTTTATTATAATAGAAAGTGGCTCTTTAAGGGGCACTCTATATATCAGAGTTGGGTGCTGATCAGAAATGGTCCATTATCAAGCTGAGTCTGTTTGAGGCCACTAACATGTGTGCAAAGACCCAGAGTAAGAAGTCCAGGACCAAAAGACTGAGATGGCTCAGCAAGGAGGTGGTAGAGAAAGTGAGGAAGCAATCTTAGACCTCATACTTTCAAATGGGGACAGTGAGAGGATCTCAGATCTAGAAGTGGGTAGCCATCTGGGAACAAGTGACCGCCAAACAGTGTGGTTCACAATAAACTCAGCTACAGAGTCAATCCATACAAAAGTGAGGGTACTGGACTTCAGGAGGGCTGACTTTGGCAAGATGATAGAGTGCCTTAGAAAAGCACTAGGAAACAGGCTAGAAGGAGGGGTGGAGCAACAATGGGGAAACACTGCCATCCCAGAGGCAAAAAGCCTTTGTGTGAAGCAAATAAACAAATCAAAATGAAAGAAAAAGCCACTATGGTTCTCAAAAGAGGTGGCGGGGAAGGTTAGGGAGAAAAAGATAGCATTTAGGAAGTAGAAGGAAACACAAAACTGTACTAGTTAAGGCAGAAGGAAGCAGGGAGGAAAGTCAGAATAGCAAAGGTCCAAACTGAGGAAAAGATAGCCAACTCGGTTAAGAAGGGGGATAAAATCTTTTATAGGTACACAAGGGAGCGTAGAAAGACAAAAGGAGGGATAGTGAGGCTGAATAGAAAGGACAGTGTGTGGGCAGAGAGGGACAGTGAAAAAGCAGGGATACTGAATGAATACTTTGGCTCAGTATTCGCAAAAGAGGAGGAGGAGGGAGAGGTGCCTAATCCAATTAACAGAAGCACTCTGGATAGGGGGGTTGATCCCAGTCCTTTCACAGAAGAAAGGGTTCTGAAAGAACTCCTAAAACTGAAGGTGGACAAAGCAATGGGGCCTGACGTAATTCACCCCAGAATTCTAAAAGAATTAAGGGGAGAACTAGTGACACCACTGACTACCCTTTTTAACAAATCATGGGAGGATGGTGTGGTACCTGAGGACTGGAGGAAGGTGGATGTGATTCCCCTTCACAAAAGTGGGAGCAAGACAGTGGCAGGAAACTACAGACCTGTCAGTTTGACCTCAGTCATAGGGAAAGTGATGGAATCACTTCTGAAGCAAAGATGTGTTGAGTACCTAGAGGCCAGTGGGGCACAGGACCCAAGGCAGTATGGGTTCACAGCGGGAAGGTCATGTCAGATGAATCTAATTGATTTCTTCGACTGGGTGACCAAAGTAGTAGACGAGGGAGGGGCTGTGGACACGGCCTACCTAGACTTTAGCAAGGCATTTGACACAGTCCTACACAAAGATTAATAATCAAATTAACCAGCCTGGGAGTGGGTCCTAGGGTGGTAGCCTGAGAAAACATTGGCTGGACAACAGGACACAGAAGGTAATTGTAAATGGAGTCCACTATGAAGAAGAGGGTTACTAGTGTGGTACACGTAGGTTCAGTACTGGTCCGTCCTTTTAATGTCTTTATAAGTGACATTGCAGAGGGACTGGAAGGAAAAGTATGTCTCTTTGCAGACACAAAGATCTGCAACAGGGTTGATACACAAGGAGGCGTGGAAAGGATGAGAAGGGACTTGGCAAGGTTGGAGGAATGGTCAGAAGTATGGCAGCTTGGATTCAATGCAAAGAAGTGCAAAATAATGCACCTGGGAAACAAAAACCCAGGGGAAGATTACACAATTGGGGGGAGGAGGTAGTAAGAACAACAAAAATGGAAAGGGACCTGGGGTAATCATATCAGATGACCTTAAGTTTAGCAAGCAATGTGAGAAGGCAGTAGGGGGGCTGGGGAGATACTGGGATGTATAGGGAGAGGCATCACCAGCAGAAAACAGGAAGTTGTAATCCCTCTGTACAGACAGTTGGTGAGACCCCATCTGGAGTACTGCATCCAGTTCTGGAGACCCCATCTCCACAAGGACATAGACAGGATGGAGGCAGTCCAGAGGAGGGCAACAAAAATGGTGCAGGGTCTGCAAGAGAAGCCATATGAGGAGAGTCTAAAGGAGCTTAATATGTATACCCTTGAGGAAAGAAGGAAGGGGGGGACATGATAGAAACTTTCAAGCACCTCAGTGGAATCACCAAAGTCCAAGAGGGTAGCATCTTTCAGAAAAAGAGATGTGCAAGAACAAGGGGACCTTTCAGAAAAAGAGATGTGCAAGAACAAGGGGATACAATTTGAAGATACAGGGGGGATGGCTCGGGGCAATGTGGGAAAGTATTTTTTCACAGAGAGGGTAGTGGACGCATGGAACAGCCTTCCTGAGGAGGTTGTGGGGTCTAAAACTGTGGGAGAATTCAAGAATGCGTGGGACAGACATAAAGCAATTCTTGTGGGGTGTAGGAAGAAGTAGGCTGTTGGTTAACTAGGATCTGCAGCTTATCCTGTAGGTAGGGAAATGGGCAGACTAGGTGAGCCAAGCAGTCTTTGTCTGCCATCAAAGTCTATGTTTCTATGTTTCCATAAGAGGAGCCTTTAGTAGTTATAAGAGAACTATGTAAGAGATAGACAGGGATGAGTACTCAAGGAAATCCAGAGAGGTGAGTAGAATGGTCAGGGCAGCTAAGGCTGCAAGGGAGCTAAGACTGGCACAAGGGACAAGGATTTCTTCAGGTACATAAGAGAGAAGAGAAGTTGTAAAGATGGGATTGTCAGGATTAAGAGGGAATAGGGGTGAGCTGAAAGTGGTGTGGACCAGGCAGAGGCACTTAATGAGTACTTCTGTTTAATGTTCACCATGGAAAAGGATGGGCCAATCCCACAGGGGAAAATAGGGGTGAGAAAGGGGGGAGCAGGGGCAACTGATGGGAAAATCCTGGAGGACAGGGTTTTAAAAGGACTTAAGGCCCAGCGGGTGAATAAAACTCCGGGACCAGAGTGCATCCAAGGGTCTTGAGAGATTTGACAGAGGTCCTGACTAGCCCTCTGGCGGATCTGTTCAACACCTTACTGGAGTTGGGGTGCATGCCCCAGGACTGGAAAATGATGCATTTGATGTCTCTTAATAAGAGTGGACCCCGGGATGAGCTGGATAACTACAGACCATTCAGTCTTACCTCCATTGTAGGGAATTTAATGAAGACCATTCAAAAGAAGAGACTGGTGATCTTTCTGGAAGAAAATAGTCTCCAGGACAAAAGGCAGCATGGATTTGTCTCAGGGATATCCTGCTGGACCAACCTAATTGACTTTTTCGATTGGGTCACAAGGTCGCTTGACAGGGGACATACGGTGGATGTCCTGTATTTGGACTTCAGCAAGGCCTTGAACTCCGTACCACTTGGAAGGTTGCTCAGTAAGTTGAGGAACCTGGGAGCTGGGGAGAAACTGGTGGGGTGGGTCAGAGGCTGTCTGAAGGACAGAAAACAGAGGATAATTGTGGGGTGGGGGACTATCGAAACCCAGACCTGTAATTAGTGGGGTCCCACAGGGCTCGGTGCTCAGACTGGTGTTATTTAACATCTTTAACAGGGATATAGCAGACAGGTTTAAGAGTAAAATCTGTTTATTAGCAGTTGACACAAAAATATGTGTGAAAGTGGATAGTAAGGAAGGGAGGCAGGAGCTCAGAGAGGACCTGACAAAGCATGAGTGCTGGTTGGGCATATGGCAGCTGGGGTTCAAGGCTAAGAAGTGTAAGGTTATGCACCTGGGAGCCAGGAACCCTCGGACTAGCTATTGGCTGCGGGGGAGTGCAGGTATCCATTACAGAGGAGGAAAAGGATCTAGGGGTGCTTGTCACAGAGGACATGAAACAGTCTGCGCAGTGCTATAAGGCGGCAGCCAAAGCAAATAAAATGCTGGGGTTCATTACCAGAGGAATCACCTCTAGGAGGGAGAAAGTTATCCTGCTATTGTACAGGTCACTGGGGATACCACACTTGAGAGTGCTGTGTGTAGTTCTGGTGCCCTACTTGAAAAAAAGGACATCAGACTACTGGAGGGGGTACAGCGAAGGGCAACTAAAAGGATCCTAGGCCTGGAGGACAAACCCTATGAGTAGAGACTGAGGGAGCTCAACAAGTATTCCCTGGAGGATAGAAGGGAGAGGGGCATATTACTGAAACCTTCAAATACTTAAAAGGTATAAATAAGGTTAGTATGGGGGGGCATATTCAGCTTAAAGGAGGGGGGGCACAAGGGGACATAGTCTGAAATTAGTGGGGGATAGGTTCAAGAGGTAAATGAGGAGGTACTATTTCATGGAAAGAGTGGTGGCAAGGTGCAATGAATTGTCGGAGGAGGCGATCTCGCTGAAGGCTGTGGGCAGTTTCAAGAGGGGGTGGGTCAGGGTCAAAGGACATGTCAGCACTGAGAGGGGTCTGGTGAGGGGGGTGATGATAGAGTGGGATGATAAATCAGAGGGACTGGAAATGGGAGGGGGGCAGCTCCAGTAAAACAAACTGTGAGCTGCACACTCGTGCGGACATCATAGACTATTATGGCCTGTTTCTGCTGGCGTTTTCCGTATATTCTTATCAAAACAAAGGTCCTAATGAGTACTGCAAGAATAACATATAATACCCCCAGAAAAATGTATGGGCCATATAAAAACCATTAAAAAAAATCTAAATTCCTATAGGATAACATTGGAGGTTTCACAAGCCATACAACCAAGCAAATACATTGCTTTTTGGGAGAAATGGAGGGTCATGTACTTTCACACTGACATGGATATATGTATTTATGAAGGGATGGAAGCACAGGGACAGGTGGCCCTGCACTTCCATAGGCAAATGGATTTGTTCACACAGATCCCAAAGGGTCCTGCTTGAATGAGGATACGATTATATTATTTCAAAAAGTAAGGAAATTAATTGCAAAAAAATTAATTAATGCACCAGTTAAGGTTCAGATCACACAGACAAAAGTAGGGAAATGTGGTATTAGGGTTCCCAACCCTAACACCCCACCCCCACCCTGCAGGCAGCAAAAGGAAAAAAAACATTAGAGTTTCATCTCTCCCGAGTCTTCGCAAATTAGGCCTGGGATATTCCTTGGGGTTGTCAACTCTATTGTTTACCCCATTCTCATATAGTCTATACATCTCAGCTTCTTTACTGAAGGAATATGGTCAGCATTAGGGTTCACAACCGTAAGGAACACCCCCGGCCTGATTTGCGAATACTCAGGATAAGTGAAACTGTAATGGCTTTTCCTTTTGCTGCTTGCAAGTGGGGTGGGGTGTTACCTAAAACCACACTTCCCTACTTTTATTGTGTAATCTGAACCCTAACTGGTGCAGTAACATTTTTGCAAAGAACACACACATATATATATATATATATATATATTATATGTGGCGCTTTGCGCCACTATAGTTAGAGTTCAGTGGTCATTTACATACTAAAGTCAAAAGTTTGGGCGTTAATAACTTTGGACCCGTTCAATGGATTTGCCTGAAATTTGGTATGCATATCGGGGCATGGTAAATCTCTTGATTTCCCAAATTGCATTTCGGTCAGAGTGCCGGTCTTTGTGTACGAAAGCGCTGAGAAATGCAAAATTATCCATTTTTGGAGGCACCTTTTGGCATTCTGAATGTGGTCCTGCACAGCTGTTGTGTGGTCTGCCACTCTGTGAGATGGCTTGTTTGAAAGAGCTTTGGTGGCCGAACATGCCGCTTTTTGTTTGGTGAAAAAATATTAAGGCATTCAAAAGTTATGGCACTTTTAAGTTCCCATTATAAGTCAATGGGAAAATTTATATGTATATTTTTCAATCAAAGAATGGGGTTCTGGCCATCTCGTCCCACCTGGCAATCAAAGAATTTGCAGCCTCACGGTTCAAAAATCTTTGTCACCGAGGAATTTGAAAAATTCTTTGATCGTGAGGTTCGCCATCTTGTTTTCAGTTTTCCGATCGCACAAACACAAATATCTCGGCTCAGGGGTCACTTCTGAAGTAAAACTTCAATGGGTTTTACTCAGGGGACCCCGATCTATTGAGCCATGGCTTTGGTTCCATCCAAATCAGTCCGAAAATAGAGTTATTAGCTTTTAAATTCTTCGTTCGCGGCTTGCTAACGATCTTTGATCGCGAGCCTACAAATTCTTTGATCGCGAGAATCTTTAATCGCGATCGTGCATCGCGAGCGAGAGACGAGGTGGCCAGATTTAAAAATTGTGCAAGATTATGCACATAGGGAAGAGAAACCCTGAAGCCACCTATAGGCTGGGAGGGGAGTTACTGGCAGTCACAAGGGAAGAAAGAGACTTGGGCGTCATCATCACTGATGACCTGAAATCATCCAAGCAGACCACTAAAGCAGTAGGTAAGGCTAGAGGGATGTTGGGGTGTATTAGTAGGGGTATCACAAGTCGGAAGAGGGAGGTTATAATCCCTCTTTATAAAACACTGGTTAGGCCCTATCTGGAGTACTGCGTGCAGTATTGGAGGCCACACCTTCACAAGAACATTAACCAAACTGAGGCAGTCCAGAGAAGGGCAACCAAAATGGTGCAGGGACTGCATCAGAAAACATATGAGGACAGATTAACTGAGCTCAATATGTATACCCTAGAGCAAAGGAGGGAGAGGTGATATGATTGAAACATTCAAACACCTTAAGGGCATTAACAAGGTGAAAGAGTCTAACATGTTTCAATATAAGAAAAATAGCAGGACAAGAGGACACAGCATGAGATTAGAGGGAGGCTGATTAAGGTGTAATGTGAGGAAGTTCTTTTTCACAGAAAGGGTGGTGGGTGCATGGAGCGGCCTACCTCAGGAAGTGGTGGATATGAATACAGAGCAGGGCTTCAAACAGGCATGGGATAAGCATAAGGGAGCAATACAGATGAGTACGAATAGATAGGCCATTGACAGAGCAAAGGCCAATGGCACATTCATAGGGTAGAAAAAGAAATGGGCAGACTGGATGGGCCTTGCGGTCCTTATCTGCCATCAACTTCTATGTTTCTATGAAAGGCAAATTTATTTATTTATTTAAAAGCTGGTAACCAGGAAAGGCACACTGAGCCGGGGCTCATTTCCAGGTGTGACCCAGGGGAAAGTGACAATGACTGGAAACAGCATATATAATACAATGCAATAAACATTAGAAGCAACAAATGCAGTATAATTACTGGTGAGTAATTTTTTCTTTGGGCTCAGCCAGTTGATATTTGCCATAATAACCCACAGGTTATTACAGCAAACTCGCATTCAGTCCATCAAAATTGAATGCACTCTCATTGGCTCTCATTGTGTCACTGGGCGGGCTGAACACTCTTTCAAACATGGCATGGCAGCTCTAATTCTCCATAGCGAAGAGACAACACAAAACTCCTCACCTCATCCTCTCCATGTGCTCAGCAGTCTTTTTTTCATTTATCCAGTTCATTCTTCCTTTAAATAATAAAAAAATAAACAAAAAATACGGTATCTGGTTGATCCTGCCATTCGTCGACAGACACTGTGGAGTAGGAATGTAGCCCTGGCTGGCTGCCTGCAGAAGGAGGTAAGCTCATAAAAGATCATAATTCCAAACAACGGGGGGAAAAAAGCAAAGTCAAACAAAATGGGAAAACAGAATCCTAAGTGTGTAGGGAGGGACAAAAAGACTGGGAGTGTGTGTGTGTGTGTGTGTGTGTGTGTGTGTCTGAGAACAACACAGATAGCTCTCCCAGGAGTCAGCTGGAAAAAATTGCTCACCAGCAAATTATATAAAATAAAAGATGGAGAAGTGATTGAAACTTGAAATTAATGTCTACCCTTGGTGTGGGATGCTTTAATAAACCCCTCGGGCTTCGGCCTCGGGGTTTATGTAGCATCCCACACCTCGGGTGCGCCTTAATTTTTCACATCACACACTTCCTCATCATTTATTATGTTGGCGCGCTTGCGCAGCCAACATCTTGCGGTAGTGCAGATTTGGAGGCGTGATCACTGTTGGGCGAATCCAGGGCATGCATCAGTAGGTGCATCCCTCATTCCCCAATCAGCCTGCATGCCGACGCCACATCATGCATACATAATGTGGCAAACACATCTAAGGAAAGGTCTGCTGGAATCTGAGCAAAGCTCGTCAGGCCAGCGGACCTCCCAGCGATCTTCGGCCACATTGTAAGAATGGCGGCCCTTTGACTGCTGACTTGAGGATGCCCAGATTCCCCTGCCCGGCTTACCGTATTCTAATGCATGTCGATGGGGATTGGGCACCCTCGTCGACACACAACAAAGGTGGGGCAGAGCGGAGGATTGGGCACCCCCTCGGCATATAACAAATGGGGGGGAGTGCTTTATGCTGATGGGGAGCTTTTTGCAGCCCAGGGGTGCCCTGTTAAGTGAGATAAGTGTGGGTTTTGCTCAGGGGGCTTTGCTCTGCCCCATCTGAATAAAAAAAACAGTAGTTGTCATTATCCCTGGTAGTCTAGTGGCCCTCTTCCCATCATGGTAATGTACTTAACCATGATTGTATCCCTGGTAGTCTAGTGGCCCCCCCAATGAGTTTGTTATTTATATGTTAATTTTTTATCCGTGGTAGTCTAGTGGCCCCCCACGTGTATTTATTTTTTTAATTTTGTAATATCCCTGGTAGTCTAGTGGTCCCCCCATCATAATAAAATTAATGTCATTCTTTATGTCCTGGTAGTCTAGTGGCCCCCACCCAGCCATGCCAGCCCACCCAGCACCCCACGCTTCCCCAGCCGGTGACTGGCACAGCCCACCTCTCACCTCCACGGCCAGCCGCTGACTGTGTGTTTTATTAGCGCTAATGGAAAGAGGCGCTCTGAAATTTGCACTTCTTTGCATTAAACCCCAGTTGCCACTCTTCCAACCATTTTGCTAGATTATCCAGATCTCTTCTCATTCTGCCCACCCCATCTGGATCATCTACTCTGTTGCAGATATTGGTGTCATCTGCAAACAGACAAACCTTACCCTCCAGTCCATCTGCAATGTCACTGATGAAGATATTGAAGAGGACTGGCCCCAGGACTGATCCCTGAGGCACCCCACTTGTGACTTGCATCTCTTCTGGCTGTATACCATTTACCACCACTCTGTTTTCTGCCCGTCAACCAGTTTGCCACCCAGTTGACCAACTTCTGACCAACCCGAGCCTACCCAGCTTATTTATCAATCTTCTATGTGGAACAGTGTCAAAAGCTTTGCTGAAGTCAAGGTAGGCAACATCAACTGCTCCCCCTTGGTCCACCACTCTGGTTACCCAGTCAAAGAAATCTATGAGATTAGTTTGACAGGACCTTCCTTTTGTAAACCCATGCTGTCTTGGATCCTGTGCTCCTATGGATTCCAGGTGTTGCACTATCCTTTCCTTAAGGAGTGTCTCAATAATCTTGCCCACTACTGAGGTAAGACTGACTGGTCTGTAGTTCCCAGCCTTCTCCCTGCTACCACCTTTGTGGAGCGGGATCACATGAGCCCTTCTCTAGTGTTCTGGAACCTCTCCTGTGCTCAGAGATTCACTAAACAGTTCTGATAATGGGTCTGCTAGTTCCACCCTTAGCTCCTTTAGTACCCTGGGATGAATGCCATCAGGTCACATTGCCTTGTCCACCCTGAGGTTATTGAGCTGTTGTAGGACCCTTTCTTTTGTGAAGGAACTAGTGCTCACCTTCCTCTTTGTAAGTAAGGGACTCTTGTCAAGCCATAACCATAAGATCCATCTCTTGGCTGTGTTTGCTATGAACTATGTGCTGTGTTGTATGCTTACAATCACCTTTGAATGACCCATATTGCCCACTACTCATGTGTCAGGATCAAATAACTCTTCCAGTCCTAATAGCAGGTTAAGTTTGAATTTAGTTTCTTGTCAGAAGGTTTGTATAAAGGGGCACTGATACAGCAAATGTAGTAGTGTGCCTTCTGGGTGTCACATTTATAACACACAGCAGTTGGGATAACCCCCATCTTACGTAGTTTCCTAAGTGGGTAATAAAAACTTCCTAATATTGTGAGTAGCATGTCTGGAGAAGCTTCACAATTTCCCCCAGTCCAGTCCTTTAGTGCCTGTGCCCAGCTCCTTACTCCACCACTGTTTCATTTCTCCAGCATCATATTCACCAGAAACACAAACACATCAGCTGACTATCAAAGGTTTGTTTTAAATCAAGTTTATTTCTTAATTCAACAGTAGCTGGCCACAAAATTCAATAGTGTTCACTGCTTCAGACTGGCTTTTTCAAGGCAGTGGTTCTAGAAGTTGATAACATATACATAGATTTAGTAAATTGTTCTTACCACTGATAATCAAAACTATAAAAATGTGTTTATTCTTAGAGAAAACAAACACTAGCATCTTCCGACTATTTCAAAATGTAATATATGATATTTCTATATTTCAAACCCCCTAGCCCTTAATTTTTTCACCTGATCTAAGCACCCCCTCACCTCAACAACTAAAACTGTAGTTTCCTCCTGTCACCTCCTTTGCCCCACTTTAATTACATCTAGTCCTCATCACCTTACCTGACCTATTTTCCTATCCCCCCTTTTTTATTGCATCTCTACCCCTTCTAGTCCAGACTATCCTGATCCATCCAATATGGTCATTATAATGGTATTTGTTCTTATAATTTCTCTCCTCTTTTTTTCTTCCTGAATGCAGTGGATGTCCTGTATCTGGACTTCAGTAAGGCATTCGACTCAGTGCCACATGGAAGGCTGGGAAGGAAGTTAGTAGGCACAGGGGCGGGTGCAAAGCTGGTGAGATGGGCAGGAAACTGGCTGCAGGGAAGGCAACAGAGGGTGGTGGTGGGTGGGGAGCTCTCACATCAAGGGCAGGACGAGTTGTGTCCACAGAGGCTCGTGTTGGGACCAGTGTTGTTTGGGATATCATTGCAGACATATCATTGGACATCAAGAGCAAGATCAGTCTGTTTGCTGAAGATACCAAGGTTGGCGCGGTGGTGGATGACCTAGGGGGATGGCAGGGGTTGCAGGATGATCTGGCAAAGCTTGAAACCTGGTCAGACACCTGGCAACTGGGCTTTAATGCCAAAAGGTGCAAGGTGCTGCATTTTGGGATGAAGAACCCAAGAAGGACTTACCAGCTAGGGGGAGTGCAGCTAGCCCAGACAGAGGAGGAGAAGGATCTGGGTGTGCTCATTACAGGGTCAATGAACAACTCGGCACAGTGTAGGAAGGCAGCTGCAAAGGCCAACAAAATGCTGGGTTGTATTGCAAGGGGTATATCCTCGAGGAGGGAGGAGGTGATTCTGCCACTGTATAGGTCATTAGTTAGACCACACCTGGAGTACTGCGTGCAGTACTGACGTCCATATCTGAAGAGGGACATTAAGTTACTGGAGGGGGTGCAGCGCAGGGTGAAAAAGATGATCAAGGGTCTGGGGGACTTAACATACGAGAGAAGGTTGAAGGAGTTGAACGTGTACTCACTGGAGGAGAGGAGAGACAGGGGTGACATGATTGAAACCTTTAAATACATGAAAGGAATAAACAAGACAGGTACAGAGGGGCTGTTCAAAGTAAGGGAAGGGAGGGCCACCAGGGGCCATGATATGAGACTGGAGCGAGGAAGGTTCAGGAGGGAGATGAGGAGACACTTTTTTACAGAGAGGGTGGTGGCTGGGTGGAATGCGTTACTTGCAGAAGTGGTATGCAGTAGAACAATGGACTGCTTCAAACGAGGATGGGACAGGACAAGGGGGAGGGTTAATGAAGGGGAAGGGTGGAAGGGAGGGGCAGCTGCAGAATAAGGGGTGCTAGCTGCACATTCGAGCAGACTTGATAGACCTCTAGGCCTTTATCTGCTGGCAAATTTCGTATGTTCATATGTGAATCTTGCCTCCAAATGTCTCTTCATTGTATTTGCTCTCTTATCATTCTATGTTATACACTGTTGTTGTATCAATTGTATTTACTGTCTTCTCCTGCTTACACTGTACTACTATTGTCTAGGCTTTATTTTGTTTAGGATTATTTCTGCCCTTGTTAAACTAATGTTCAGTTTCTGTAAACTCCCGGGTCGTGCCTGAAAATAGTCATTGCTATGGCTAGTGCACCTTACCCGGTCAACAAAAACTAAATAAATAAATAAATAAAATAAAATATTGCCTGAAGCTACATTTTAAAAGTTGTAACATTTGAACAGTTAATACAATTCTCCTGTGTTGCTACATGCATATACAGTACATGTTGATATAATATGTTAAAAACGACAGGACTTTAAAAATGCAGTGAACCATTTTTTATATCAATATGAAACATTTTTTTTTTGGTTTTTATATCAATATACGGTTACTGTAGTGATATAGTAATGATATATCTACTTAGCTGAGTCCAGGCTTTCATTTAGAAAAAGATACATCTTTAGCCCTAACCATTCCAAAGTTATCACATTTTAAAGAAAATATATTTTGAAAGGTCTAACTCTGGAACTGTTGGGGCTAGAAACTAAGGGCAGGATATTCAAACTGCACCCGGAAAGGGCGCAAGTGGCTGCTCCGCACAACTGAGATATGCATGAGCACGAAAAGGTTTTATTCAAATGGGATGAGCAACAGCACATCCCGTCTGAATATATCAAGATATGTGTGTGGCACAAATGTGGCTGCCAATGATGTGACGGCGCACCCCCCTACCAGGACTGAATACCTGGAATGGGAATGCGCAGTGCACCTTGCAGAGGTGCTGAGCGCACAATCCAGATATTCAGCCCAAAACATGCAAATGGGGCTATTAGCCATGCAAGGTACAAATGGGGCCATTCGTATGTCATTATCGCCCCCATTTGCATGTCTGGAGCATGGTTGCACCTGGTAGAATGCACTGGGCACCCAGCAATGTCCTTGGTGTACGTCAGCATCCCACAGCATACCCTGGATGTCCAGTGCCCCCCTGCCCATCCCCAATCATAAAATAAAAGATATCCCCCAACCCTGGTGGTCTAGTGGCCCCCTTCCCTTCCCTGATCCATGCCTGAATAATAAATAGTCCCCAAAATACCCTGGCATCCTCTACCCAAACCATGTTCCAATGATAATATTGCTACATAACACCCTGGTAGTCTAGTGGCCCCCCTTCACGATCGTTAAGTGGAATCCCATCCTCAGACATCCCTGATGGTCTAGTGGACCCCCCACCCACTGGGGAACCCCCACTCCTCCCATCCCAGCATGTACAAATGGTCAGAGGGCAGCTCAACTCAGCCACACACTGCCACGGATGCCTGCCGACTGAGCTGTGGTACCCCGGGTAAGACCATTGGTAGACATTGTCGACCAGTGGGCTTGCACTGTGTACTGAACACTTTCATTCACAACTTCATGTCATTCACAAAGTTGTGAATGAAGTGTACAGCCACACTAGCCATGGTTTGACAGTGTCTACCAATGGCCTGCAATTGCTATGCGCTGTCATTCAATGACAGCTCAGTTGGTGGGCAGCCGTGGCAGTGTGTGGGTTGGTTGTTCTGCCCTATGGCCATTCAGACATGTTGGGATGGGGGGAGCAGGGGATCCTCAGTGGGTGGGGAGTCCACTAGACCACCAGGGATGTCTGGGGATGGGATTCCACTTAATGATTGGGAAGGGGGGGCCAATAGACTACCAGGGCATTACATAGCAATATTATCATTGGGACATGGTTCAGGTGCAGGATGGGTGTACCACTGGACCACCAGGGTGTTTTGGGGACTATTTATTATTCAGGCATGGGTCGGAAAGGGGGGGCACACTAGACTACCAGGGATGGGGGATTTTTATTTTATGATTGAGGATGTGCGGGGGACACTAGACTACTAGAGATGGGGGATTTCTTTTATTTTATGATGGGGATGTGTGGGGAGGCACTAAACTACTAGGGATGGCTGCCCTTTTGCATGGCATGTGTTCGGGGATGGGGGTGTAGTCACCCAGGGGCTGGACTGCAGTGTTGCGCTGTGCAATACAGCAGCTCACCTATGGGTGGCTATGACTTAGGCATGCTTTTTCCATGCCTATCTTTGTGCTGCACATCTCCGAGATGTGCGGCCAGCTGCGCTGCACATCTCGGCTGAATATGGAGATGTCCTGCGTATGCAGGGAAATGCTCCCTCTGGATGTGCCACATACATTATCTTTGCACTGCAGCACATCCAAATTTGCATGGCACATCGGTGCTTTTTGAAAATGGCCTGGGGCGCATTTCAGGGATGAGCCTGCAAAACTCAGTTGCGAAGGGTGTATCTGCTTTGCATATCCTGGCCTAAATTTTTTTTTTTTTAAACTTTCAGTCTTTATTAATTTTCAGTCGCTTACATAAAGACATATTATACATGTTTACAATACAGACAAATGACCATACAGGAAAAATAAAATCACACTACCTACAGAGAGAGGAATACAAAAAAAAGGAGACAACATACATACAATGGGCATAATTTGCAGTTAATCCAAATCTATCAGGATAAATATATTAAAATACATATACGTATGAATTTCCATTGTGGAGGAATTTCTTAAGAAACCATAGTGACCAAACATCTCCAGTGGGGGCTAGTGGAGGGGAGAAATAAAGAATCCGGGAAGACAATATGTTTAGAATTTCTCCCTTATGGAGTGAAATCTGGCTGTGCAAGAGCCATATACAGAATCCATCTCCTCCAAATAAGTTAAAATTTAGCTTGCCTTTTATTATGAGTGACTGTAATAGCCTCCACCCTATAAATAGAGATCATACTTTCATGCCAATGGGACACCGTGGGCACCCCAGGAGTAAGCCACTGCTTGGTTATAGCTTTCTGACCCGTCAGTAGGGCATATCTTAATAGTTTCCCCTTATAGGGGTCTGTATAGTTTCTTGGAATCTCAAATAGGAAATACATGGCCTCAGTTAGCCAAAGGTCCTTATCAAAGATAGACTGTAAAGCTTGTTCCCATTCTCGAAGAAAAGAGGCTAACTTGGGGCAAGCCAACATCACATGCCGTATGGCCACTGGGGCAAACCCACATCCCTTCCAACATACTGGAGCTCGGGAGTTTTGAAACTTAGCTTGTATGGCTGGGGTTCAAAAGAATCTAATTAACATTTTCCAAGAAAATTCTATCCAGCCCACAGTTGACAGGCCCCAGTACACTCTCTGTTGTGTCCATGTCCAAGTCTCATTAGTTATCTGAGTAGTCATATCCCGGGCCCATGCTCTCCTAACTGAGTTCGTGGTATCCCCCTTCCACTCAAGAAGTGCCTGATAAAGAGAGGAAATCATGCGGCTCGACTGTACTTTATTCTCCACTGCCACTCTAAAAATCTCTAATATTTGGGGTGGAGAAGAGACCTCAGCCTCCTGTCCAAATTGTAATGTCCTGATACAATTACGTGTTTGAAAATATCGAAACCTATCTCTCCAAGAGAGAACATAACCAGAGACCAGATCCTGGAAGGACTTAATCTCCCCTCCCTCCAAGAAGTGCCCTATCAAATGTAAGCCTTTTTTTCCCCCGGCTCTAAATCCGGCGTCCCATTTAGCAGGAGGAAATCCCTTCATATAAGGAAGTGAGCAAATGATATACCTCCATTTCCCCATGCTCTTGTCCCCTGTGAACCAATACCAAGAATTCAGGGTCGTCTCTGTGTAGGAGTTCAACATCTCCCCCCCAGGAGTGTCCCTTCCTTCTCTTAACAGGGTCTTATGTAGGTTAGTTATGTGTCCCTCAGATAGCTCTAGTGTCTTCCATTTGGCTATATAGCCTCCATTAAACCAATATAAGGCTGTTCTAAGCTGAGTTGCCCTATGATACAGCTTAAAATTAGGCAAAGCCAAACCTCCCTTTGTACTTGATATCTGAAGGACTGATAACTGGATTCTCAGTTTTTACAGACCCCAGATAAACTGGGCAACCCTTTTATTAAGAAGATTATAGAAGGAGTCAGGTACCAAAGTGGGTAGTGTCCGTGGTAAATCCAGAATTCTGGGGAGGACCACCATTTTTATTGTTTGAACTCTTTGTAATAGGGACATAGATATTCCTTGCCATCTTTCAAGATCTGTCTTAATTCTGTCAACTAGGAAGGAATAGTTAAGCGCAAACAATTGTTCATATTCAGACCCCAATTGTACCCCCAGATATTTCAGGTGTTTTAAGTGCCAACGAGAGGGGAATTGTGTTGTTACTGCCTCAGAGGGCTCATAATGAATCTGTAATACTTCTGTCTTGGCTGTATTAACCCTATACCCCGCTGTTCTGCCAAATTCCTCTAAACTGTGCCATAGGTAATATAAGGATCTTTCAGGTTCCTCCAGATATACTAAAAGATCATCAGCATAAAGTGCTAATTTATGTGGCCTAAATTTTTTTTAAATGAAAGCTTGTTTTCCAGCCATTAAATGGTGTCACTATTTTGTTATTATGCAACAGTAGTAATTATTTTATAGTTATAAAAAACAGGCAGTTTTTTCTAGCTATATCTATATATATTTTCATCTTAACAGAAGTGTTTTTTTTTGTAAAATAAATGTTATGATATACTTTTTCAATAACAATAAAGTATGTCAATATACTTTTTTAATAGTGACAGGGAGAATTTCATGACAGTTTAAAAAAATAAAAATGTTTACACTTTTTTTGAATTTTGGTATTAGTCCCTATAATTTAATTGTTATCAGTGTAAGTGTAATACCGATAAATTTTCATCCAGGACCCTCGACCACCACATCCTCACCAAACTCAGCCGGCACCCCCAACCTGCATCCCATCCCCTCCGAACTGCCAGGTTACCCCCTCCACAAAGGCCACCATCTCCTTCACCTAAATATTCGTAGCCTACCTCTTAAAATCGACCAGCTACAAGTTCTAAGCACCTTACATGCCCTGATCTCATCCTCTAAACTTGTAACAAAAACATTCCCGACTCCTCAGTTGCAATCCCTGGTTACACGATGGCCCACCAGGACAGGGCCATGAGAGGTGGTGGCGTAGCCATCTTCATAAGTTTGAACATACGCTACGAAATAATCTCATCTAAAACTGAACCTAAAGAGTACGAACTCTTGCTGCTCCAGCTCACACTACCTTTCTCGCTGCCCATATTCGTTGCTGGAATCTACTGCTGACCAGGCACCCCTTCCACAGCTGTTACTGACCTTCTTACACAAATCAGTTCACGAGCACCCACGGGGGAATTATATGCTATGGGTGACCTTAACCTAAACTGGTTAGCCCCAGCCCTCAACAAAACCCGGACGAATGTCATTGCCCTCAATTTAACCCAACTCATCACTGAGCCCAACCGCCTAAACCTTAAATCAGGTAACCACTCCCTTATCGACTGGGCTCTGACCTCCCATCCTCACAGAGTCATCCAAACAGGCCTACTCCCTGACTCTATGAGTGATCACCATGTCATCTACCTTGTTTGCAAAATCCACCATCTCAAATCCCCCTCAAGTTCTTAGTCCAACGGTCGTTCAAATCCCTAAACCTCGCTCCCCTCCTAAATGACCTTGTCCTAGCTAACTGGCTCCCCCCCCCCAACCTGATAGATGACACCCTACTTCACTTCAAAACCGTTCCTTAAGATATGGGATTTCCACGGCCTGCTACGATGTACTAGGGCACGCAGTACCCACCTGCCTTGGATTTCCCAAGAGCTCACAGCTTGTATGAACACCCGTGACTCAGCATGGTGAGCTTTCAAAGCCTCAGCCCTACCTCAGGACCTCTCCCACTACCAGTATCTGTGCAACATGTGCACTAGAGCAACTCGGCTAGCTAAAGCAGAGTACTTTAGATCCTCCCTTCAATCTAACCTTAATAGACCCTCCAAATTCTGGAAGGTCATACACTCCTTCTTCTCACCCCAGCGGCCAAGCCCTTGCCTCTCCTTAGTGTAAACAACTCCACACTCTCGGATCCTATCACAGTCACTGCTGAGTTTAACTTATATTTCTCCACCTGTGCTTCCTCACTCCTTTCCTCCTTACCCCCCATGTCACCATCTCCACCACCTACAGGCCAAAAACTACCTCAAAATACAAGTATTTTCTCCTTCAGGGAAATCTCTCCGGATGAAGCTCTAGAAGCCCTGCTAACATTAAGCCCCTCAAATGGGAATTCCCCGGATGGACTAGATGGACTAAACTTCTATTCCTCTTGGCCTCTGCCATAGCCACCCTTATTGCCTACCTCCTAAATCTATCCTTTGCCACTGCATCTGTCCCTCTGTCCTGGAAGCACGCCATTGTCATCCCTCTCCACAAAGGGGGCACCTCCTCCTTCACCTCAAACTATCGGCCAATCTTCCTCCTCCTCCCTGTTCTGGTGAAGCTGCAAGAACACTTAGTGCTTACCCAGCTAACCTCCTATCTCGCCTACTCAAATTTCTTCACAAACTACAAGTCCGGATTCAGGAAAGATCACTCCACTGCCTCCTCTTTACTAAGGCTCACTGACACCACCCAATCTGGAATGGATAGAGGTCTCATCACCTCTGCCATTTTCATTGATCTGGCCAAGGCCTTCGATACAGTCTCCCACACTCCGTTACTATCTAGCCTCTCTGACTCTGGCCTCTCCACATCTGCTACTGCCTGGTTCAGTACCTATCTTACAAACCGCACTCAATCTGTCAGGATTGCGGATGCCATATCCCCTCCCCTCCCCATGTCCAGCGGTGTCCCCCAAGGATCGGTGCTTAGGCCTACCCTATTCTCTATTTTTCTAAACAACTTGCCCTAAACTTGTTCTGCCTCCTCGATCCACACGTATGCTGACGTTACTGTCCTATTTTCTTCTGGCTCCTCCTCAGCCTCAGTTGTCTCTACCCTTCAGATGGATTTTAACAAAGTCCAGCTCTGGTTCAACTCTCACTAGCTCTCTCTAAATGCAAAAAAAACTATAACTATGATTTTCGGTACATCCCAATGACTATCCAGGCTCCCCTTCCTCCCACTTTTCCACACCCTTGATGGGTCGGAGCTGGAGGACATCACCTCCTTCCGGTATCTTGGAGTTTGGCTTGACCGCCACCTCACCTTCGCAGTCCATGCTGACTCTATACTAACAAAACTCTGCCCCAAGCTCGGAGATTTATATCGGAATCGTCCTAGCCTCCCCTATCCGGTCCATTGTGAGCTTATCCAGAAGATGATACTTCCCTCCTTCGATTATTGTGATATTGTTTACAGTGCCACCCACAAGTCAGTTTTATCCAAACTGGATACCCTTTTTAATGCTTTCTGCCGGTTTGCTCTTGACGCTCCTCCTCGCACCCACCGCTGCGAGTTATACCGCTCCTTTGCTCTCCCCTCCCTTGAGAACCGTCGCCAAATACACTGTGCCAGGTTTATCTTGAAGAACTGGTTTGGTACCCTCCCAGTGTACCTGACCTCTGTACTATCGCCCCCTCTGGCACCCACCTATGCTCTGAGGTCCCTAGACTCCCAGTTCCTGTTAGTCCCCAGACATTGGAACCAAGCCGGCCAGGCCACCTTCTGTCACCACTTCCCTCAACTCTGGAACTCTTTCCCCTCTGAAATTCACCACTCTTCCTCTCTCCGCTCACTATCCTATGCCCTTGCCAACCACTGCTCAGTAAACTGCTGCTGCAGCTAACTCTCCAATCTATTCTACCTCAGACACTCCTATACTTCTTCTCCCAGTAGGCCCAATGGTGCTACTTCACTAACCACACCCAAGTACTGCACTTGATCCCAACTTTTGAGCTAGCTAGCTTGCACTTACCCCTATCTCATTATATACTACAACCCACTACCTTAGCAGGATTTCCTCATTGTAACTGTTACTCTTGACTACTAGGGTATATGTATTAATCCACACTCACCTATTCCTGTCAAACATATGCAGCTGTATTATTTAATTATACGTTTTCAAGCTATAAAGCATGACTTCCCCATGTAATTGCTACAATATTATAAGTAAGGGTAAATTGTCATCTACACCCAACTATTTCTGTCAAATGTTTTCAACTGTATTGTAATTGTATGTATATATGTCAGGACCTGGACTTCCCTTGTCCTCTTCCCCACTGTACCCCTTCCCCAGGTCGCACCGGGAGATGAGCAGTTGTTGCTCAGTGTGCTTTTCTTGGTGAAACAATTTAAATAAATAAATAAATAAATCTTCTACCTTAAATCACATTGCTAACATTTCACTCCCCCCCCCAGCAGTACCAGTTCTTCCTCACTTGCCAAGGTTCACCTGTGAAAGTGTTGGAAGATAATCAAGAAAACTTTTCCATTTATCAGTACAAGCAGCTTACAGTTACCAACAAAAGCCAGTTTACAGTATCTGTAGCAAGTATCCTGCAGAGTTTCCCAAAGAGCAGGATATACCCAAAGATGACACTAGAGCCAAGCTAACTGGCATTCTCCATGTTTACCTGTATAAACTCTGCACAGAAGCATGGATGCGTCACAGCAGTGACATACGTGTATGCATGACATGATGACAGCCTCGCCATCCATCCAAACAAGAACGTTCATACTGTGTGCCTCTAAAAAGTATGAAGTGATCTTCAGAAATACTTAATGCATATATTTAAAGTAAAAGTATCAAATGATTCCCACAATTATACCAATAAGAGTGCTAGTATGCATAAGTTTTCTTAAAACAGAACACTGTTAAGAAAGCTTGTACATACTAACAAGTTTATTGTTATAATTGTTAGGATCATTTAATTTATGCCTACATGTACATCACTGCTGTGATGCATCTATGCTTCTGTGTGAAGTTTATAAGGGCACACGTGGAGAACGCCAGTTAGCTTGGTTCTAATGGTGGCTTTGAGTATATCTCAGTCCATTGGAAACTCTGCAGGATACCTGCTACAGTATATGTACTGTTAACCGATTATGCTAATAAATGTAAACTGTCTGTATTGATAAAGGGATGTTTTCTGGATTATTTTGATTGTCAGAGATAAGAACCATGTATTAAAACTATATACTGTATATATCATTAACTTCAGGGACCATTGCCTTGAAAAAGCCTACCAGTTTGAAGCAAGGAAATGTTGTTCAATTTAGAGGGTAGCTACTGATGAATTAAGAAGTAAACTATTTTAAATGAACCTTTGGCATTTTGCTGATGTGTTTGCATTGTTGGTGACTGTGTTGCTGTTCTTGGCAGACCACGCATACTGCGCCTAGAAGGTTGGGGTGCCAATTTCCTAATGCATTTCTCCAGCTTCCCCATGAACTTGGGAGATGAGCAGGTTGTACCAGTTGGAGACTGAACTCTTATTTGTTGGGTGGAGTTTGATACATGTCTCCCATTCTGAGCCCTTATTCTGTAAGGATCTGTATATCTAGTGCAGCAACATAATATGTAGCAGTTGGATGGATCTCTATGCATCTGTAGGTTTTAAGTTATAGTTCTGCTGCAGTTATGGAAACAAGATATTTTCATTTTCTTGAATAATATTTTACACTTGAAGGATGCCCTTTATACTCCAGTGCCTGAAGTTTGGTCTGGAATTGTTGACGAGAAAATTGTCATTTCACTACAACAGCTGATCAGTGTAAGGAGACGTTGGTGAGTTTAAACACTTTAGAGAGTATATGATGTGCACATCCCATGGGTCGGGAGAGTCCAAAACATTTGGTGGGTCAGATCATATAGTGTAGTAACACAGCCATGTCTACACTGTTGCTTGATTGTTACCCATTCAGGGATCTGAAATGAGGGTTAAAGCTCTTTTCTCATGTAGTATCAGTTTGCTGCATTGGCCGATTGTGAGACCCAATAATATATCATGATGTTTGGAAACTTTAAGCCTCCTTTAGCTGTGCGGTGAGTGAGTCTCTTCAAGGAAAAACGTGACCTTTATATGACTAGCATTGCATTTATTTTAACCATTGTATTGGAACTTGGTTGTGCAACATCAACAAAATGGATAGTATGTTCATTTTTGTAGAGGCAATTCTCTGACCCATTGAGAGTGGCAACATGTGCCACCGCTCCATGTCCATTTAAATCACTTGTGCCATGTGCTTTGTGTTACTGTTCACAGTCTCAGTGCCTGTTGGTTGTAAGCAGATTCTCAAACTATTGTATGGAGGTTAGCTTCCATTGCATGCCTGATTATGACACCATATCCTTGTAGCTTTATGGTTTAATTGAAAGATCTCTGATTTCTGAATGTTCAACTTATATCCAAAGAATAAACTAGCTTAATGATAATTTTCAGCAGTGATGGCACTGATGTAGATGGACTACTCAACATAAGAAGGATGTCATCTGCATAGGCCAGTAATTTATGTTCTTCCCTGCTAGATGTGTACCTTGTATCTTTTGATCAGCCTGGACTGTCCTTAGCAGGTTGAATTGTGTAGGAGTAGGCAGAGGTTAGATGCACTCATGGAACTGTAAATGCAGCTTAATTATTATACTCCAAGTCAGGTAAGTTAGAACTCAGCTGTGTTAGTGCTGGCAATTTGTTTTTCAAAACTCGGTCAGAAATTGCAAATTAAGGACTAGATATTCAAAATGTTGCCCCGGGGCTAAATTAACACTGCCCGGTGGGCAAACTTAGCCCAGAGCACAAAGCAAGCTATATTCAAAATGAATAGCCTGGGGCAAACAGCTTCTGAATATAGCATGGGAATGAGGCTGGGCAAACTGGGCTGGGAGTGCAGGGCAAACTTTGCCCTGGAATAAGACAGCTCTGAATATAGCAACCAGGAAGTACAAACCACAACAGCAACACAGTGCACAATGCCGTGAAGGTAGGTAGAGGTGAACTATGTGGCCAATGTTTGAGCCAGCAAATGTGTAGACCCAGTACAGCTGCAGGCAGCAGCAGCACATGTGATAGTGCAGTGTTCAAAACTGTATAATATTCCCCCGGACTGTTTGCACAGCACTAACACATTTGCGCTGGTTTAGAGCAGGTCTAAACCATTAGCCCAGTGCAAACATGTTTTCCCGGCACTAAACTTTGCCATATTCAAAAGGGACATGCAAATGAGCCTACTTAGGTAGTCTCTGGGCAAACATCCAGATTAGCATCTCATTATGCCCTGATTTGCATGCAGTTTGCCCAGCATTACTACAGGGTCCCACAGCTCCATCTGTAGGTCAGTCTGGAAGTACAGGGGCTGGCCAGGTCTGACTGCAGCTCCACCTGTAGGTCAATCTGGCAGTGCACGATGATAGCTGTAGGCTTCATGTAAACAGTACAGCATAGCATAGAATATTGTGCCCCAGGGGACAACACAGCATAGGCACAGATGGTGGTGGTGCTGCATGCAACTGTCACACTGTAGGTCATGCTACAGTACACAGCAGACACTACAGTAGCAAGGGCCCAGTAGTGTGTGGACAAAACACTGTCTATGGTGTGTAGGGCAGTGCTGATGACTGCACTATACACAGTAACAGGCCCAACATGCAGGTGTTTACTGACAGTGGACATTACTGTTACGCTGTTGTGTGACCAGCGTACTGCGGCATCGGCTCCAGGTGTTGCAGAGGCTGGAGGTCATGAAGCCTTGGCGGCAGCGAGGGGGTCAGAGAGCCGTCATCTGGCTTAGCCAGGGAGCCATTTTTCCTCTGTTTTCTCCCCTTGGAGAGTGACGTGCAACCTGACGTCAAGGAGAACGCCGACGTCTGTCACTCCCCCAGAAATTAGAGCCCTGATGCCCTGCTATGCTCCTGGCCTCCGCCAGGGGCCAGCAGGTGCCCGGTTCGCATCCTCACCCTCCCCCCTGGAGAAGGCGAGCTGTCTGCAGATGCTTCAACCTTCTCTCCCAGCTGGCTCTCCGATGACCCGTGTCCGTTCCCGAACCCAGGTCGCTGGCGTCGCAAGTGAAAATCCAACCGCTGCGCCGATGAGCCAGCCAGTGGTAACATTTTAATGTGAAAGTGTATTTTTTTCTCTGATGGGTGGAGGAGATGCCATGCATCAACTAGTCAGTGATCATTTAGAGTCCTTTCTAGTACTTGTGCTACCTGAGATCAAGCCCTGCTTGGGTTGGTGCTAGCCAGGGTGGGGTCCAGCATAAGATTAGGGTCTCTGCCTATAATAAGCATATTGTTGATCACAGTAGTTTATTAGTAGCCCATTAAGTTCTACAAATAATTCTGGTACTGTATATCTGCATTATGGCTATAAATATTTACCAAAACAAGCTGTGCTGTACCCAGTGTACCATCCACTATCAAGATGCAGCCCTCTCATCACCATACTTAATTCACTGTGAAGTTCACTGCTTTGTGGATCAATATTATAACCCCCTCTCTTTTATTACTAAGTCCATCTCACAGTGCAGGGCTCTCCCAACTGCTGCACATCATATTGGCTTTGTCAGCTTTCATGTGGGTCTCTTGTAAGAGCAATTTGTGCCCTGCATCTCTTCATGTGTTGTAGCACTTACTGATGCTTATTGTTCACCTGCATACCATTTACTTCCACATTAATAATTCTATGATGTTGTCACCCATATTCTTTATTACCCTGGTTACATTTTCCACTTGGTTTCTTAGTTCATTCCACTCTACTTTTCACTTTGTTCCTAATGTTCAGTATGGACAGTTGATCCTCCCCCAAAAATATGTTCCACAACATCTTCATGAGAAGTACAGTTACAGCCAAAGATAAGGTCAGATATTTCCTGAAATTTTTGTGACATTTATTTTTTATTTATTTTATTTAATTTTGTTGACCCGGTAAGCCCACTGGGCCTAGAAGTCTCTTTTTCAGGGGCGACTGGGGGGGAGGGGGGTATACAGATGGTAAGCAACTGAAATTGAACCAGATTAAGCTGCTGGTGGTATTTTTAGTGAATGGGGGCAATTTGGCCAGGACACCGGGGAAAGTCCCCCTGCTCTTTTTCGATAAGTGCCGTGGGATCTTTAATATCCACCTGAACTACCACCAATCCAGGCAGATGGGACCTCGATTTAACGTCTCATCTGAAAGACATCTCTAGAGAAATTCCCTGCCTGCAGTTCCACACTAGGGCCATCAGAAAGATCTCATTAGGAACATTGCAAAATACCTGGAAATATCTGACCGTGTCTTTGGCTGCCACCGTAGCAGTAGTACATTTATTTGTTAGGTGTCCTTCCTCGGGGACTTAGGTCATCACACAAAACATATAAAACAAAACATGTGTACCTCTCCCAACCTAAATGGTCCAGGATTCCATGAACAGGAGTTTGCCACTGTCTGGCCTGCACCATTCATTACCTGCATATACAATTAAGCGTTAACTCAGCGGTAAAGATCCTAATTTAAACTTGTCTAGGAGTAACAATGTATGTTAACCATGAGCTAGAAACACTAAACAGTACCCACAACATTATGCTGTTCTCAAGAATCCTGGGGATGCCACCTGCAAGAGCCCTGATCAGAACAGTCCTCTAAGATACAACACATACTTTATTAGGCTATCAACCTCCTCCCCAGGACCCGCAAAATCCAGTGAGCCCGGACATAGCTGAGCTGCTTTTAACAATAATGACATTATATAAACAGACTTGTGAGATATTCACAGCAGAATCTCCTCCCCCATATGCATCAACATTAAATGTTAAGTCCCCATGACACACTGCCTGCACATATGAACAGTGGGTCAGTAATTTAGAGCCCCGCATATTAATTTTGCCAGTTAGGCTGGCCAACACAATAGAAAGGCTGATTGATGAGCAATACAATGTAGAGAGGTGGGGGGGGGGCAGCCCAGACTAGTGTTATACTCTCACTGAAGTGAAGGGTTGTAAGGGGAAGGGTTTAGGCCAGCCCAGCTACCTGAGCTCCCAGACTTGCCGCAAATGACTCCCAGTCTCAGTGTCAAAAATGTTAATTGGTCTGGCATCAAATTCACTGACATTCATGCTACCCGTCCGGTTCATGCCTGCTTCTCCTCCCCCCACCTCATTTTCAAAGTGTGCTCCTGTACTCACAGTTTTAATGATTTCTTTAGTTGATGTGTGGCCACTACTTTAGTCGTTAATGAGTAAGGTCTAGTGCGTCTCGTGCAAACAACCATTCGACTCCTGGTAAAATTGCAGTATAATATGAAATGCTGTAGGTCTTAAGATGTCATTCATAGACACAGGGCAGCATGGCTGCTGCCTCATGATCTAAGTTGTACCTGCATGTTTTCTCCTTGGATAGTACAGTGGGTCTGCTAAAACAGGACAGCAGCCCGAGTTGCCGGGGGGAAGATCAGTACTATCACAATTGTTTGGTGTCTATTTAGAGGCCATTTTCTCTTTGGCAGGGCAAGGAATACATACATAGATACATAGATACATAGACAGTGTCGGCAGATATGGGCCTATGGCCCACCCAGTCTGCCCATTTGAGCTTGTAAGTTCAGTTTGTTTTCCTAGAAGTCTGTTGCACCTTACCCCTGACCTCCAGAATTCCTTTATGTCTATCCCATGCATTCTTAAATCCCGTGATTGTTTCAGCCCCCACCACTTCCTCTGGCAGGGTGTTCCACTTGTCTACCACCCGTTCTGTGAAGAAATTCTTTCTCATGTTTCCTCTGAATCGTCCCCCTCAACTTCATCCCATGCCCTCTAGTCCTGGAACATCTTTTCGCTTAAAAATAGTGTTTTCCTGCACCCTGTTCCTCCCTGTAAGATACTTGTATGTCTCCTATCCTATCCCTCTCTCCCTCCTCTCCTCCAGGAGTACATGTTCAGTTCCTTCAACCTGTCTTCATAGGACTTGTGATGCAATGCATGCACCATCTTTGTTGCCCTCCTCTGAACCTTCTCTACCCTGTCTATGTCCTTACGTAGGTATGGTCTCCAGAACTGTACACTGTACACTGTACTCCAGGTGGGGCCTCACTAGTGTCTTGTATAATATGTCTTATATTCTTGTCTTGAATACATTTGGGAAGTCTTCTTTGAATGCCTTTTTTGACTGCTTCAGCCATGGGGCATGGGTCACCTGCAGCCAGACCTTCAGCCGGCACGATTACATAAGCTGGAATCAGGAATTCCATTTTGTGAAGTCCAGCCTTAATGCTGGTGAACATTTCTCTCATCCCTCTCACTCCTGGGCTGAGGTAATTGAACAGGGAAATTGTGTATCCCTGATAGATGATTGTTGGAATTGCTTTCACATGCTTTTAAACATGCAATTTTTCTTGAAAGTTTAGAGAGCAGCTAACACCTTTGAAAAATACCTTGGAAATCATAATACTTGGACACAATTCAGCTTGTATTTCACATACCTTCTATAGATTTCTCCTCTTCGTTATTTATTGCTGAAGAAATTCCCACAAAACAGGATCTTTATCCCTTAGCGCCATGATCTGCCTCTATAACTTGCTCCCTGCCTGACATCATAATGCTCTGCTGTGACATCACAGTGTGTTGCTATGGGAGAAACTGTGATGTCACAGGCACAGTATTATTACATCAGTTTGGGAAGAAGCAATAGAAGCTGATGAACCCTCAGGGAGCAAAACATCCTGTTTTCATGCATCTAACCTCAGGAATAAATAATGGAGGTAAGAAATAGAGAGTTAATGAGAAATATAAGCTGCTTTGTGTTCAAATGTTATGTTCTTCAAAGTTCTTCTTGAGGCATCAGTGGCTCTTTAAGAATCTCATAATGGGCACTCAATGTCTTTCTTGTAGGCCTGGCTTTGGGGTTGGACTCCTGTGTCCTTGCTCTATGTGGTAGCCTTGTCAGCCCAGTGGGAGTCCAAAAAGTTCAGTAGCCATTTTGTTCATTTGTGGGGAGGGTTCCTTTGTCTTGTGCCCTTTGGGTATCCCAAATGTCAGCACATTGTTGCAGCATGAGTAACTTTCTTGTTATTCAGTGCGCTTCTTAAGTTTGTTTTAATGCACCTTGTGTCTCTTATTCTGTCCCACTGCTCCTGCTCCAGCGCATCTTCCAAACTTGTAATTTTGGCTTCTGCACCTGTTATGCAGTGTGCGTTAGTCTGCACTGCACCTTTAGTTTGTTTAAATTCTCTAAGGGCCTCCATTATAGAGGAGCTGAGGGCCATCATTTCATATAGGAGCTGATCTGTTATTGCAGCAGCACCATATAATGAAGCAGCCTGTGGTGAATTTGTTCTGGTTTTTTTTGGCACCTGCTTCAGTGAATCAGGGCTGCTAAAATCATCAGAGTTCTTCTCTGGACCCTCCACGATTACCTTATCCTTCTGGATGGCTTGTGGTGAGTCAACTGTGGTTTAAAGCAGTATTTTTAAAGGTTTATAGTGGTTCTTGACATAGAGTTCTTCATGGCTGATTCCTACCACTATGGCTGCATCACATGACTCCTGTTTAACAGTTTGTGAAGAACTTGCTATAGTAAGTAACTGTAACCCAGTTCTATGCAATAAGGGTGAGGAAAATACGACGCCGACCAAAAACAGCAAACCAAAAACAGCTCAGAGCACTGCAGTGTGCTCCAAAATCAGCACTGCTATAGTTTATTTTTCTGTGGGGGACTTTGCCCCCTGCACCCACCATCATTAATATAACTATCTCTGGGGGGAATTACATTGAGGGACATGGCAAAACTCAGGAGGGAGGCTACTGGAAGGCACAGATTGGGAGTGGGAGAACTTTGGGGGGCAACTTCTGGTTGGGAGGGGGAACAAAGGCAGGAGGGCGGGCGGAATGTGAGGTCAACAGCAACCCACCAAAAAAACCAAAACAAACCTCAGTACAGCCAGTGCCAAACCTGGGTCCGCCAAGCACACAGGCAGTGACTCTAACCACCACACCAGATTGGCAGCTCACACCTGGCCTGATGAACAAGTCCTTGTAAACTTCAAACAATTAGTACATCCCTGACTCCCTATGTAAAGGAAAGTGCTGAACTTACATTGCACTGTTAACAGCACATAATCCATTTCGCAGTCACTATCTTTACCTCACACAAATCTACTTGCTGTAATTGAATCACTCAATTCATGGGATACTGTGCAACCTCCCCCCTCCAAAAAAAAGATGAGGCTTACCTGTGGTTGTTCCCTGGCCCAAGCTGGACTACTGCTTGAGTCATCCTGTTCCATTGAGTTCCCCAAGAATCATACATTTCTGTGGGAGGACCAACAGGACATCAGCACGAATACTGGTTCTGCTGCTTCTGCACCAGTCATCAGTGTGGCAGTGACTGCATCAAACGTTGCTGCTCAATGCCAATGGAGCAAGACTCCAACTGTCACCCTGATGACAGCTGGTGCCTAAGGGTGCCTGCATCACATAAAACTGGGGGGTAGGGGAGGCACTGTTTAATGGCAGGGGCCCTCCCAAAAAGGAAGTTTTTGGCCAGTACCCCTGAAATGCAAGACCAGCACAATGGTGGTGACCCTGGCTGCCAGCCACTTGGGAGATTGGACTGCAAAGCCAAGCTGGGGTGGCCTCTGGGATGCTGAGGAGCTGATTAATTCAGGCAAAGCCAATTAAGTATCATGGCCCTGAGGACTTCCAGGACTGCCAGAACTTGATTGACAGTCCACTGAGCCATTGGGAGCTGACAATTCTCAGGAGAAGAAGCAGGTGTTGTGCTGACTGTGATCAGATCTGGCTGAGATCTTAGAGAGGCAAGATGGCTGTTCAGGAGAGAGTCTGAGCCATGCCACAACAGACTGTGCATCTGTGAAAGGTGACTTGTGAGTAAAACCATTTTTGCTGGTGAGGAGAAAGTAGAGGCATTTCCATGCTAGTTAGCATGGTGGATGATGCTGAAGATACAGCGCATAGTGAGAGAGCATGTAGAAGCTGCTGTATAGCTGCTGCAAGGTCTGTTAGCAGGCACTTCAGCCAGGTGTCAGTTTGAACCACTCAGAGGGATTGAAAGCCACGACCCATGCATCAGTAGGGACATGCAGTGGTTAGGGAGCAAGAGAGCTAGCTAAACCTTCAGGAGAAATTAGCGAAGCCAGTGCATGAGGGAATGTTTAGAGAAATAGAGGCAGTACAGCTGATCAAGAGACACTGTGGAGATTGGTGGTCCAGAAGCCCTCCAGAGTGAGGAGGGACCATCTGTTTGGGAACCATGAGTAAGATCAGGGCTTACCCCACTCCAAGGAAAGTGAACTGTTTAACATGGGAATTCTGTACAAATACAGTGAAGCCCACCAGGATGAAGGCCAACTCTGCAGAATTCTGCTGTAGAGTTACTGCAGCAAACAATGCAATTTCAATGGGAGTTAATCCCTTTTGTCATGCAGGAAACCTGTGACACTGCACTTCATCCTGGCGGGCATCACTGTATGTCATGGTGGTTTCCATTTGCTATTCAAGCAGTTTAATGGCCTTTGGGTGCTGTGGTTTATATTGAGCATGAGCAAGATGCTTTGGGTAATTTTTAGTGTACCACTTCCGGCCAACCCACAGCAACATCAACAGGCCTGCATCAGTCCAACCCTGGGTACCCTGGAACTGTTGTTAAAGGAGCTCCCATACATTTATTAAGGGGAAATCCTGGTACCAGGTAAGAGAGGGTAGCAGCTTTCAGTACAGGAGGAGCACTCTAATACCGTAATGTGCTTTGAGGTGTTGAGGGAGGCACTGAGTGCAAAGGTAGTGTCTTGCTGGACTTGACTAGAAGCAGCTGATGAAACTGTTATTGGACTGCACCTGCTAAGGTGTTAGTGGCAGCCCAGAGAGAACTGTTTATTCTACTGCACCTACATAAGGCAATTAAGTGTGGTCCCTGTCACAAACGCACTCCGCAGGTCAGGCTCTCTGCTCCCACAGTGCCAACCTCAGAGCACAATAGTGTGAACAGGTAACAGACAGGGTAACCCTTCTGTCTGCTTTGGGTCCGAATCACCTTTTAGCCTCAAGTTCTGGGGGGATTCAAACTGTGAACCTTATGCTAGCATACCCAATTACAAGCTCAGATATGTACCCTCTTCGGGACTGCAGTACAATCTTTCGCCAGGGACTCCAAGACAGGTTTCCAAAATGAACCCTTAAAACTCTGTAAGAGACCTTAGGAATATTCTTACCTTTTCCAAGCTCAGTAATACTATCAAGCCTGTTAAACAGTGTCAGACTTAAAAATACAGGCACTTCACATGCAAAAAGAAAACTGGGAAGACACAGGCAGTATTTTAAGAAAATGGTTATTTACTACAAATTGTAAAATAAGTAGAATAAAATACAGAACAATATATCATACAGCTTACAATCTTATAAAACAAAAATGAAGTTTCAGAACAACACTCCTACCACAAAAGACGTAATTGCTTTCTAACTATTACCTTTCTAAGTACTCTTTTAGTTAGAGAGAACTTTGTTTCTACAGAGCCCAAGATGATAGCTCTTCATGTACAATGTTACATGTCTTTTCTCTGTCTTCCCCCAACCCCTTTAGGATGAGGTCAGCTAGATCCCCCCTCTGAATTAATTCTAACATACTTTCTACCAGAAGCTATCTTTCATTAATGGAACATCAGGAAAAAAAAAAAACATTTCCTAGATATGACATCCTTTAGTTAAATATTTCTCTTTGATCTTAGCAATCCCAGCATTTGTCATTTAGGTGTTAAACTTGATAGGAACAGCCAAATTACCCTTTCTTTCCTGACTTCATAAACTTTATATTTAGTTTCCACTTCAAAAGCCTAGGCAGGTCATAAAAAGGTACTAAAATGCCATTTCTTTAAGGAAGTCTTAATTAAATGGTTCCTGGTCAGTTTTTATTGCCTCCTGTAGTTTTCAGCCTCTGACATTTTGATGTTACAGGCCAAAATTCCTCATACACTGAAATGTCATACACAGATCATGTATTTAGAATACCAATATCATACAATAACATCAGAGGTTTTCCCCCGTGACATCCCTCCCTCCTTAGACTGAACTTTGGGGGCTCTATTTCTACATGGGATGAGTTCTACAAATTCAGTTTACACCTCAAAACAACGGGACAAACCATCCGCATTTGCGTTTGCTGCACCAGCCCTATGTGAGATAGTCAGGTCATCCCTGTAAACAATCTGTATCTGTCTCTGAGTTCATTTGCTGTTATGTCTGTCTGTATATAACCTATGTGATGTGGAACCTTTGTAAATGAGTCCATGACTCAAAGGTACTCTCCAAATCTGTAATAAATAAAATAAATAAATACCCTTGCTAGGCAAGACTCCATTTCAATAGTCTACCATTTGTCTTACTTATTTGTGCCAGCCAAACCAGGTGATTGTGGTCAGTTTGTGCCTCAAAACGCTGTCCATATAAGTATGGCTCTAACTTCTTTAGGGCTCACACCATGGCAAGACACTCTTTTTCCACAGTAGAGTATGCCTGCTCCCTGGGAAGTAACTTTTTACTTAGGTACACGATGGGGTGATGCTTCCCTTGGTTGGTTGTCTGACTCAGCACTGCCCCAATACCAACATCTGAGGCATCAATCTGGACTATAAAGGGTCTGCTATATTCACGACTTGTCAATACAGGAGCACTGCACAGTGCCTCCTTCAGTCTGGTAAAGGCTTTTTCACAGGCTGGTTCTCAGGTAATTTTCTTAGGCATCCTTTTCTTTACCAGTTCAGATAGGGGAGCAGCCAGGGCACTGTAATTGGGTACATATTTCCTATAGTACCCTGCTGTCCTTAGAAAACTCCTGATCTGCTTCTGCATTTCTGGTCTGGGCCATGCCTTGATCACCTCTATTTTTACTTGGTTAGGACGGAGCTGTCCCTGGCCTATAACATACCTGAGGTATGCCACTTCAGCCATGGTCACCTGGCACTTCTCAGCTTTAACAGTGAGACCAGCCCTCTGTATCCTGCCCAGCACTTCCATAAGGTGGGACAGGTGTTCCTCTCAGCTGGTACTAAAGATGGCAGGGTCATCCATGAACGTCACAGCATACTCCTCAGCACTATTTAACACCTGGTTCACCAACCTTTGGAAAGTGGCCGAGGCGTTCTGCATTCCAAAAGGCGTTATTTTGAATTCAAATAACCCTATTGGAATGATGAAGGCCGACCTCTCCCTAGCTCTGTCAGTTAACGCTACCTGCCAATACCCCTTTGTCAGGTCAATAGTCGTAAGGTAGGTCACCCCTCCCAACTTGCCCAGGAGTTCGTCTGTCCTTGGCATCGGGTGGGTGTCTGACTTCGTGACTGCATTTAGTCTACGATAGTCCACACAAAAATGAGTAGAGCCATCTGGCTTGGGCACAAGGACTACGGGTGAGGTCCAGGGGCTGTAGGATCTCTGGATTACCCCCAAATCCAGCCTTTCCTCCACCTCTCTCCTAATGTCCTTTTGGACAGCCTCTGACACCCGATATGCTGTATTCCGTATGGGTGCCTGCATCCCGTTCTCCACATCGGGTGTCGCTAAGGGGGTTAGTCCAGGCTTGGCACCAAACAGTGGGGCAAAGCCTGCTAAAACCTCCCTTGCCACCCACTCCCATCCCCAACCACCCCACACTACACTCCTTTTAAAGGGTACCACAGTTGTGACATTTCCTGTGGCAGAGCAGGAAGGGGCGGATCAGTGGGGCCTCCACAAGGTGAGCTCATTTACAGGGGCACTAGTAATTTAACTTGTTATAACAAGTTAAACAAAACATAATCAAACCATTACTTGCATTTTTTTCCTTTTTTTTCCCTTCTGATTACTCTGACTAGGTTATAAACCCACCAACTTATCTGGAATTGATATCATTAACTGCAGGTACTGTGGAACAATTTTCAGAAGGACAGTCTTACAGGATTTAGGACACTGTCCTACATGCTGGGCCTTCGGAGATCTTAGGGCTCAGCTCCGGGCAGCATGGGCAGAGATTGCATGCCTCAAATTTCATATTCAAGAGGAAATACATTATAAGAACCACCTGCCATTTCCCCAGCATCCAACAGAAAAACCTCGACCGCAGAGGGTAGTTGGTCCAGGAGGTTGGCAGGTGGTTAGGAGGGGCAAATCGGGTGCCCCATCACTCTCTGCTCTCCAACATATTACCTCCAAAAACCATATAAACACTACAAACAGGTATCTGCCTCTATCTCTGAAATCAAACAAAGAGGCAGAAGACACTGCAGAGCAGGACACTGCAGCACAGGAGCTAGCACAACAAAACTCACCCAAATCAGGAACCAAAACAAAGAAAGCAAAAAGGAAATCCAAAAACCTTCTGATCATAGGAGACTCCATGATTCAGGAGTTGATACCCATCTCCAGCCAGGGGTAATGGTCAGATGTCTCCCAGGTACATCAGCATGGAGAGACACTGACTGCATTGCTAAAATTGTTCACAAAGCAGGAGAAAACATTGATGTCCTAGTACACATAGGGACTAATGATCTCGCCAGCCGGTCAGTTGTGGAGACCAAGGAACACCTGACCAGGCTGGGTGACAAACTATCATCTATTTCGTCTGGCATCTCCTTCTCTGAGATCCTGCCAGTCTGGGAGAGGGGAGCAGATGGACGGAAGGTCAGAGAAGGGGAGATAGGGGAGCTAAACACGTGGCTCAAGGGCTGGTGTCAGGAAAAAGGACACAGATTTGTAGGGAACTGGCAACAGTTCTGGGAGCGAAAGTTCTTTAAATTTGATGGACTGCATCTGACTAAGGAGGGAGTCAGTGCATTGGGGCAGAAGTTTGACGTCTTTGCAGAATATTTAAACTAGCAAATGGGGAGAGGGGTGCAGCACCCCATACGTCGAATGGGAAGAACACCCCCCCTCAGCTAGTGGTCAAACAGGGATTCAGAATGTTTGCAGTTCATTTGCATCACCAGGTAAGAAAAAGGTTTGTCTCCCATACGACATTTAGGTGTAGTGCCAAACCTCACCCAACAACTAACACACCAAAATCTGGCCAATGGAAAATCATGTACACAAATGCTCACAGCCTGGGAAATAAGATCCCAGACCTGCAGGCAATAATGTCAGAGGCTAAACTGGACATAGTAGCAATTACTGAGACATGGTTTACCAGTAACCACACTTGGGAGACTTCAGTACCTGGCTATGTATTGTTCAGAAGAGACCGAGGTGCAAAAAGAGGGGGAGAAGTGGCCCTGTATGTCAATGAAAATATCAAAGCTACAGAAATTCAGAATACACATAAGGAGCCAGAAGAACTGTGGGTCACCCTGGAAACAGAAAATGGGACAGCCATAAGAACTAGGGTTGTCTACAGGCCCCCAGACCAGGGGGAGGACATAGACACATTACTGTTAGAAGATATACAAAACATGACAGCTAAAGGGGAGGTTCTGATAATGGGAGACTTCAACATGCCAGATACAGATTGGTCAATACCAGCAGGAACATCTGCCAGAACTAGACACATAGTGGATTCCCTGCAGGGGAAGGGCCTCAAACAATTGGTACAGTAACCCACAAGAGACAGGGCTATCCTAGATCTAGTACTGACTAACAAGGAAGGGATCACAGATCTCCAGGTAGAAGGTCACCTGGGGGCCAGTGACCATCACATGGTATGGTTCAATTTGGCTAATACATCTAAATCATCCCATTCAAAGGCAAAAATATGGGACATCAGAGGAGCTGACTTTGATAAGATGGCCAACAGAGTTAAGCTAGCCCTGGCAAAAAGAAACACAGATGGGGGGTACAGGCAAAGTGGGCAAGCATTAAGGATGCAATACTTAAAGCAACATCCCATTGTGATAGACAGAAAAGGAAGTGCAAAAGAAGAAGGAAACCACTTTGGTTCTCAAATACAGTAGCAGAAAAGGTCAGAGCCAAAAGGCTGGCCTTCAGGAAATATAAGGGAACACAGTGGGATGAAGATAGGGAGGCATACCAAACAGCCCTAAGGGAAGCAGGGAAGGCAGTAAGGCAGGCAAAGTCCCAAACTGAGGAAACACTAGCACAAACAGTAAAAGAAGGTGACAAGACTTTCTATAGATACATTAGTGAAAGGAGAAAGTCCAGAGGGGGTATTGCTAAGCTCAATGGAGAAAGGGGCATGTGAGGAAGGACCCTGTAAAGGCATCTATCCTAAATAGATACTTTGCTCAGTATTTACTGAAGAGAAGGTAGGGCAGAGCCCACAGCTCACATCATGGACACAGGGGGGAGGGAGGTGAGCACTACTCCCTTCACAAAAGAAAGGGTCCTACAAGAGCTTGCTAAGCTCAGGGTGGATAAGGCAATGGGACCTGATGGCATACATCCCAGGGTACTTAAGGAGCTAAAGGTGGAACTAGCAGAGCCATTAGCAGAACTGTTTAGTGAGTCTCTGAGCATAGGAGAGGTCCCAGAAGACTGGAGAAGGGCTCATGTGATCCCGCTCCACAAGAGTGGTAGCAGGGAGGAGGCAGGAAACTGCAGACCAGTCAGTCTTACCTCAGTAGTGGGCAAGATTATGGAGGCACTCCTTAAGGAAAGGATAGTGCAACACCTGGAATCCATAGGGGTACAGGATCCAAGACAGCATGGGTTTACAAAAGGAAGGTCCTGTCAAACTAATCTCATAGATTTCTTTGACTGGGTAACCAGAGTGGTGGACCAAGGGGGAGCAGTTGATGTCACCTACCTTGACTTCAGCAAAGCTTTTGACACTGTTCCATATAGAAGATTGTTTAATAAGCTGGGTAGGCTCGGGGTGGGTCAGAAGTTGGTCAACTGGGTGGCAAACTGGTTGGCGGGCAGAAAACAGAGTGGTGGTTAAATGGTATACAGTCAGAAGAGATGCAAGTCACAAAGTGGGGTACCTCAGGATCAGTCCAGGGCAGTCCTCTTCAACGTCTTCATTAGTGACCTTGCAGATGGACTAGAGGTAAGGCTTTTCTGTTTGCAGATGACACCAAGATCTGCAACAGAGTAGATGATCCAGATGGGGTGGGCAGAATGAGAAGAGATCTGGATAAACTGACAAAATGGTCAGAAGAGTGGCAACTGGGATTTAATGCAAAGAAGTGCAAAATCATGCACATAGGGAAGAAAACCTGAAGGCACCTATAGGCTGGGAGGGTTGCTAGCAGTCACAAAGGAAGAAAGAGACTTGGGTATCATCATCACTGATGACCTGAAATCATCCAAGTAGACCTCTAAAGCAGCAGGTAAGGCTAGAGGGTGTTAGGTGTATTAGTAGGGGTATCACAAGTCGTAAGAGGGGTAATAATCCCTCTTTACAAGACACTGGTTAGGCCCCATCTGGAGTACTGCGTGCAGTATTGGAGGCCACACCTTCACAAGGACATTAACCAAATTGAGGCAGTCCAGAGAAGGACAACCAAAATGGTGCAGGGACTGCATCAGAAGATATATGAGGACAGATTAACAGAGCTCAATATGTATACCCTTGAGCAAAGGAGGGAGAGAGGTGATATGATCGAGGCATTCAAGCACCTTAAGGGCATTAACAAGGTGAAAAGAGTCTAACATGTTTAAATATAAGAAAAATAGCAGGACAAGCGGACACAGCATGAGATTAGGGGGCGATTAAGGGGAATGTGAGAAATTCTTTTCACAGAAAGGGTGGTGGATGCATGGAATGGCTTACCACAAGAAGTGGTGGCTATGAATACAGTGCAGGGCTTCAAACAGGCATGGGATAGGCATAAGGGAGCAATACAAATGACTATGAATAGATAGGCCACTGACAGAGCAAAGGCCGATGGCACATTTATAAGGTAGAAAAAGAAATGGGCAGACTGGATGGGCCTTGCGGTCCTTATCTGCCGGCAACTTCTATGTTCTATGTTTCTATGTTTCCAGGATCTTGTCCGGGGCCAGCTGGGGTGAGAGTTTAACTGCCTCCACAGAGGACTCCTGCTTGCTTTCTTCCTGCAAGTCCAGAAGGGGGTCTTCTTCCTTCGTCCCCTTCCCAAGGCTACACACTGCAAACACCATGTCAGCCCTATTAGCATATGGCTTCATCATGTTGACACAGTACATTCTTTCTGTATGTCTTCTGTCAGGTAACTCTATGATATAGTTCATGTAATTTACCTTTCTGACTACTTTGTACAGTCCTGCCCACTCAGCCTACAGCTTGTCCTTCCGAACTGGAATGAGGACCATGACTTCCTGAGCCACCATGTTCAAGCAAGCTCTTGCTCTGCAGTTGTACCACACTTTGTTTTTGCTGGACAGTTGCCAGGTTGCTCTGGGCTGTCCCCATAAGCTCCTTCAGCCTTTCCCTAAACCTAAGGACATAATCCACTATGGGAGTTCCCTGGGTGGCATGCTTGCCTTTCCAGTCCTCCCAGATCAAGTATAGGGGCCCACGTAACTGGTGTCCATATAAGAGCATGGAGGGGGAAACCCGGTCGACTCTTGGGGCACCTCCCTGTATGCAAACAACAGGTGGGGAAGGTATTTCTCCCAGTCCCTCCCATGCTGTTCAGCAAATACTTGGAGCATTGACTTTAGGGTACCGTTAAATCTCTCCACAAGCCCATTGGCTTGTGGGTGATAAGGTGCTGTGCGTCTCTGCACCACCCCACACTTCTCCACAAACATTTCATCAGGTCTGACATGAAGGAACCCCTGATCAGTGATAACCTCCTACGGAAACCCAACAAGAGAAAATCCCAAGTAAGGCATCTGCCACTTTGTCTGTCCTCAGTGAGGATAGGGTGACTGCTTTGGGGTACCGAGTGGCATAATCCACCACAGTCAGGATGAACCTCTTCCCAGAGGAGCTGGGGGCATTTAAAGGCCCCACAATATCCATTCCTACCCTATGGAATGGTTCCTCCATCATGGGCAATGGAATCAGGATGGCTTGGGTTTTCTTACCTGCCTTCCCTTTTTCTTGACACCGGTGACAAGATCTGCAATAGTCCTTCACCTGCTGGGTGAAGTTTATTCTGGGACAATCACTATGTAGTGCGCGTGATTCCCAGATGGCCAGACAAGGGAATATCATGTGCAGTCTTGAGCAACTGCTCACGGTACCCCAGGGGAACGACAAGCTGCTGACCTATCACCCCTCCCTCTGTCTTTTCAGCCTGAGTATACATCAGTCCATTTTCCCAATAAACCTTATGTTTCCCATCACCTCCTTTTACTCCGTCAGAGTCTGCCCAAGCCCTCAGCTTCTGTAGACTAGTGTCACTTTTCTGAGCAGCTGCAAACTCCTTACACATTCCCAAGGCATGGGACAGGTCCCCTTCAGTCTCTAAACTAGGGTCCTTAGCTCTAGCATCAGGGGACTTTGGATCACTGCCATCCCTAACCCTCTGAAAATGAGTCACCCCCCCCTTCTTCAGAGTAACCCTCCATAGCTCTTTGGTTAACTGCTACCAAGGGGATTGCTATCCCCCTTTCATTAGTCTCCATATCAGGAGACACAGGCTGGGGAACCAGCCTCCCAGTGGTTTCCACTGTGGCTTCTATGGGGTCTGGGGCACCACAATTTTCCTTTGCCACTTGGCTGCAGATAACTGCGTACACCATCCCCTGTTTGAGATTGTTGTTGAGAATTACACCAAGCGCTAAAGTTGCTGCTACGGCAACCTGTTGCACAGTTCCCCCCTGTTTCACCCCAGTCTAGGAGAACAATAGCAAGTGGCAATGTTTTCTCCTCCCCAGTGAACCCTTGTACAGTTACAAATTTATTGGGTATAAGCTGACCAGACTCTACCAGATCCCGTTTTACCAGCATCAGGGATACCCCTGTGTCTCTTAACCCTTGTGTCTGTACACCATTCACAGTGACTGGGTGCATGTGGTACCTCATGTTCACAGGCATGCTTCCAGGGATACACAAACAACCCACTTCTTTCCTAGCACCACCTTGCATATTGTTCGTCCTTTTGGGACATTGTCTGGCAATATGCCCAGGTTCTTTGCAAACCCAACATTAGTTTCTTTTCTCAGAGAAATCTTTTCTTTGAAACCTAGGGCTAACTGGTTTCGGTGGAGGCAGTGAAGGTTTTAGCTGCCCTGAAGAAGAGCTTTTCCCTTTCTGCACTGCCATGCCTGCCCCATTCGCTTTCAGAGCAGGTCTGCTCTTGGCATAGCGGTCCAAGAGTTCAGCAGCCTCTTGCACTGTTTTGCGATCTCGGTTCTCCAGCTAGGTTTTCAGCTCTGCTGGGCATACCCAAAAAAACTGCTCTAACAATGTAGCATTTTCAGTTTGATCTACAGAGTTTGCTTCAATCCCCTCCCACTAACATTTTAAACACTGACGTTGTTTCATGGCTAGCTCCTCATAGCACATGTCAGGGCTTCTCCTGAGCGTACGGAATTTAGCTCTGTATGCTTCAGCAGTTAAATCAAACTTTTTTAAAAGTGCAGCTTTAAGTTTGCTGTAATCATTACTGTCCTCATTGTCCATTTGACCCAATGCATCCCGATCTTTCCCAGTAAGTAGCAGGGATAGCTGGAAGCTCCAGGACCCTCTAGGAATTTTGGCCTGAATACAAACTTTTTCAAAGGAATTTAAAAAGGCATCCATATCCTTCCCCTCTTTAAATTCTGCTATCAGTTTGGAATTTAATTTGTAACCTAGTCCTGTAGTTCCAGTTAAACCCAAGCCACTTACCTGTTCTGGTGCTGGTGGTTGGAGTCGTAGCTTCTCCAGTTCATGTTGCCTCTGGTGCTCATGCTCTTCATGGTCAACCTCTCGCTGTTCACACTCTGCTTCTCACAGTTCTCGCTCAGCTTCTCACTGTTCTCAATTCCTCTTCTCCTCTGCGGTTCACTGCTCTCGCTCCCTCTTCTCCTCTGCGGCACAGTGCTGTCGCTTCTCCTCTCTCTTGAATTCCCGCTTCCACTGTTCGAACTCCAGTTCCATCCTCCACAGTTCCATCTGTAGCCTGAGTGCTTCTGGCTCCAGAATGCTGGTGACCTTCCCCTGTTGCTGTGGCCCTTGGCTTGCACTGGCCCTGCTGTCCTCCTCACTGTATCTGGACACTGTTCTGGCCGCTGGCCCCTCCATGCTCAAGGTTTGGTCCTTTTAAGTCACAGTCTGTGACTTGATGCTCTGGGCATCTGCTGCCATCAGGGCATCTATGAGGTTCTGCTTGTTGGCTTTCCCCTCATACTGGACTCCTCTGTCCTTGCACAGCTGCCTCAAGTAGTCTGCAGTGTACCCGCTGTAGTTGGAAGCCATCTTCTTCCCTAACTACGTCTACTCTAACTTGCACTTTAGAAAAAAAATAAAACAAGTATGAACTTTGACTGTAAGCAAAATTATATTGTTCTGTTTACCTTTTTAAAATAAAAAAAATCTGCCTTTTTTTTGCAAGTGAGTTGTACAGTATTAAGCTGACACTCTGAACTGTTAAAGCTTGTATTACCAATATTTTATCGCACTGCTGGCAACCAAATCTGTCACAAACGCACTCTGCAGATGAGGCCCTCTGCTCCCACAGTGCCAACCTCAGAGCACAATAGTGTGAACAGGTAACAGACAGGGTAACCCTCCTATCTGCTTTGGGTCCAAATCACCTTTTAGCCTCAAGTTCTGGGGGGATTCAAACTGTGAACCTTATGCTAGCATACCCAATTACAGGCTCAGATATGTACCCTCTTCGGGACTGCAGTACAATCTTTCACCAGGGGCACCAAGTTAGGTTTCCAAAATGAACCCTTAAGCGCAAAGGAAGGAAAAAGGTGATATGATCGAAACATTCAAACACCTTAAGGGCATTAACAAGGTGAAAGAGTCCAACATGTTTCAATATAAGAAAAATATCAAGACAAGAGGACACAGCATGAGATTAGAGGGAGGCCGATTAAGGGGTAATGTGAGGAAGTTTCTTTTCACAGAATGGGTGGTGGATGCATAGAATGGCCTACCTCAGAAAGTGGTGGATATGAATACAGTGCAGGGCTTCAAACAGGTATGGGATAGGCATAAGGGAGCAATACAGATGAGTATGAATAGATAGGCCATTGACAGAGCAAAGGCCGATGGCACATTTATGAAGTAGAAAAAGAAATGGGCAGACTGGATGGGCCTTGCAGTCCTTATCTGCCATCAACTTCTATGTTTCTATGTTAAAACTCTATAAGAGACCTTAGGTATATTCTTACCTTTTCCAAGCTCAGTAACACCATCAAGCCTTTTAAACCATGTCAGACTTAAAAATACAGTACAGGCACTTCACATGCAAAAAGAAAACTGGAAAGACACAGGCAGTATTTTAAGAAAATGGTTATTTACTACAAATTGTAAAATAAGTAAAATAAAATACAGAACAATATATCATACAGCTTACAATCTTATAAAACAAAAATGAAGTTTCAGAGCAACACTCCTACCACAAAAGACGTAATTGCTTTCTAACTATTACCTTTCTAAGTACTCTTTTAGTTAGAGAGAACTTTGATTCTTCAGAGCCCAAGATGATATCTCTTCATGTACAATGTTACATGTCTTTTCTCTGTCTTCCCCCACCCCCTTTTGGATGAGGTCAGCTAGACCCTCCCTCAGAATTAATTTTAACATACTTTCTACCAGGAGGTATCTTTAATTAATGGAACATCAGAAGAAAAAATACATTTCCTAAATATGACATCCTTTAATTAAATATTTAGGTTTGATCTTAATAATCCCAACATTTGTCATTTAGGTGTTAAACTTGATAGGAACAGCCAAATTATCCTTTCTTTCCTGATGTCATAAACTTTATATTTATTTTCCACTTCAAAAGCCTAGGCAGGTCATAAAAAGATACTAAAATGCCATTTCTTTAAGGAAATCTTAATTAAATGGTTCCTGGTCAGTTTTTATTGCCTCCTGTAGTTTTCAGCCTCTGACACTTTGATGTTACAGGCCAAAATCCCTCACACACTGAAATGTCATACACAGATCATGTATTTGTAATACCAATATCATACAATAATAATATCAGAGTTTTTTTTCCCGTGACAGTCCCCATTAAGGCTGAGCCTACATAGGTTGACAAACTGTGGCCAATAAAACACATGGTTAAGGTCACTGGAAGGTTGCACTACCCTCTGCGGGAAATAGGCCTTCCTTTTATTAGTGTAAAACTTCCTCGGTCAGAGTTGTAGGGGCTGATCTCTAGTATTGTAATCAACATTTTTAAATTCAAGGTGTAGCTCGTTCAGGAGGTAGTCATCTTGCATTATGTCATACCATGTTAGCAAATCTCCCCTAATGCTTCTAGTCTCTAGAGACATTAATTTAAAATTATTTAATCGCTCTTCATAGGGCACATTTCTTTGATCATGAACCATTTTAGTAGTACGTCTCTGCATCCTCTCCAAGGTGCCAACCCCTCCCCTAGATATGGGACCCCACACCTGGCTACCATAGTCCAAGTAGGGTCTCACATATGCCCTGTACAGAGGCAGAACCACAGTTTTCACTCCTACTCCTAAAGTTCCTTTTTTATGCCATAATGAGCATCAAACGTTAATTATTTATTTATAGTTATACCTAAATGTTTTTCCTCTTCAGATTTTTCGCAGGGTTTGACCATTCAGAATATAATTTTTCTTCTTATTTCCTTTGCCCAAGTGTATGACACTGACACAGCATTTTTCTGTATTGAAGCTTATCCCCCGTTGGGCTACCCAACTCGGAATATCATAGAGATCTTTTCGTAACATGTCCTCATTTCCTCCATCATCCACTGATCCTGCTAGTTTTGTGCCATCTGCATATTTACTAAGCCAGTTTGAGGAGCCTAGACCCATGCTGGCCATAAAGACCCTAAACAGCAATGGTCCCAGCACCGAGCCCTGTGGAACCCCCGCTTGTCACTGGGACTAAAGAGGAGAGACAATCATTTATGCTTACCCACTGAGATCTCTTTCCCCAACTAGGCCTCCACCCAGCCAACCAGTTGTGTGTTTAGTTCTAGTTCCATTAGACTTTGTGTAATTTCGTTATGAGGTACTTTATCAAATGCTTTTGTGAAATCCAGGTATATACAGTCCACTGCCCCTTCCCTATCTAAGGCTGCAGATATTTTTTCATAAAAACACAATAGATTTGTCACACATGACCTCCCCTCAAGAAATCCATGCTGGTTACTATCCACTATACCATTTTTTCCAGATGACTGTTTATTTCATCTTTAGTAATTGATTCCATTAGTTTCCCCGGGACCGATTTTAGACTTATTGGTCTATAATTCGTATAGTCTGCTCTGTTTCCCTTTTTATGGATGGGCACCACACTTGCCTCCAACCAATCCTATGGGACTACGTTTTCAGTTAAGGACTGTAAAAATATTAATTTTAGTGGCTTAGCTGTCTGCAGGGATAAAAGCTTTAGTAAAGAGTTAGACATATTATCAGGTCCAGCAGATTGTGAATTTTTTAGATTTTGAATTTTTTTTCACTGTCATATACTCAGTAATGTTTAAACAGGGTATTGATGATTTACTAATATTCTGTATTCCTATAGGTTTTTTGAGAAAACAGTTGCAAAGTATTCATTAAATATATTTGCATTTCTATAAGGTCATTTATTACATGATCCCCCACTGTTATTGAGTGTGGGCTGGTATTTGTTTTACGTAGTGAGTTTACATAACTGTAGAATTCTCATATTGTCCTTTTTGGCTGAGCTCACTAGTCTTTTTTTCCATTCTTTGGTTTGTTTCTTTTTATTAGGTTTTTACACTACCTCTGTACGGCTTTAAACACATCCCATAGTTTTGTCTCCCCAAGATTTTGTATTTTTTAAAAAGCCTCTTCTTTTTTTTTATCAATTTCATAACTGCTTTATTGAGCCATTTTGGTTTTATGCCTCTCTTATTATATTTCTTGCTTTTTTTATGTTTACATCACATATTCCGAGTATGTGATGCTTGAAGACTTTCCACATTTCATTTACTGATTTATTAGAGAGGATGTTATCCCAGTCTAGCTTAACGAGATCCCTACTTATATTTACGGTATTTGCTGTATTGATAATATACATTTTTCTACATCCCTTAGTCACTGGAATTAATTCCTTTGTTGTAAGTAATATAGTATTGTGATCACTATTTCCCAATCGGTGGTTAATTGAGCACTCAGCAGCTTCCAGTTCTTTAGTAGTTAGTATAATATCCAAAATGTTATCCCCTCGAGTGGGCTTATCCACATTCTGTATAAGTTTGAACCGCTCAACTATTTCCAGGAAGAACCTGCTATGCTGTTTTGTTTTTCTTTTAGCTTGTTCCAGTCAATGTCCCCATAATTAAAGTCTCCCATTATAACCACTTTCCCTAGGGCATAGGCCATTTCTGTTTCCTCATTAATTAATACATTAAGTTCATTGCTGACACCCCATGGTCTATAACAGATTCCAAGAATTATAGATGTACTCTTTCCTGTTTCTATCCTAATCCATAATGTTTTGATTTCGTTATTTGCCTTCTTAATTTTATCACATATATTTATTGATTTCAGATCATTTGATATATAAGCTGTGACCCCCCCCCATCTCTTTTGTCACTTCTATCCTGATGGTAAAGAGTGAACTCTATTAAGTCCCTTCCCCATTCCTCGCCAGATGTCGACCACATTTCAGTTAAACCTATTATGTTTATATCTTTTCCCATCACTAGCACGGCTTCCAGCTCTTTTTTATTGCCAGTGCTTCTCACATTGGTCAACAGGCATTTAAGGGATTTTTCACATTTGGTGTTGCTCTTCTTACTTGTTTTCATTAAAGTATTATTACTGTTTGGTTTGGGTGTATGTTTCATTTTCAACCCCCCCCCCCGCTGTAACAAGTTTTAATGATTCAGTACTTCCCCCTTGATCATGGTAGGCAAGGTTGTTGTTCCTTTACTGTTTAGATACTAACATACTAAAATGCCAGCAGAATAGGCCAAATGGTCTTTCATGTCTGCTTGTTTGGTCAGCCCCCACCCTGGGAGCTGATCTTGCTGCCCCCCTCATCCTCTCTGGCTTCTCCCTTCTCAGTCCTGGATATTCCCACTGCACAGGACTTTGCATCCAGAACCCTTCCCCTGTACCTGTCCCACCCCCTCTTGAGCCCCTCCACTGTCTCTGCCTTCACCAGCCCCCTGGGCAGCGCATTCCATGGCTCCACCACCCTCTCAGTGAAGTAGCACCTTCTCCTTTCTCTCCTGAATCTCCCCCCTCCAGCTTCCACCCATGCCCTCTAGTTGCCCCCCTCCTTCCTTAAGAGCACCTTGACTGCTTCTCCCCTATTTAACCCCTTCATGTACTAGAAGACCTCTATCATGTCCCCCTGGTCCCTTCTCTACCAGTGTGTACATATTTAGCTCTTCGAGCCTCTCGCCATAGGTCCTGTCCCCCAAGCCCCAGATCATTTTGGTTGCCCTCCTCTGGATCCTCTCCAGGAGTTCAATGTCCCTCTTTAAGTGTGGCCTCCAAAGCTGCACGCAATACTCGAGGTGCGGTCTCACCAAGCAGTTATACAAGGGGAGTATCACTTCCCTCCTTCTGGAGGTGATCCCCCTAGCGATGCATCCCAGCATCCTATTGGCCTTGGCCGCTGCCCTCCTACAAGTCTTAGAGCTGTTCATCTTGACATCCACCACCCCTTGGTCCCTCTCAGCCATTGAGACTTGTAGCATTCCCCCCCAGGGTGTACTCTTGACCTGGGTTTCTGGGTCCTAGATGCAGTACCTTGTATTAAACCTCAGCTTCCACTTTCTAGACCACCTTTCCAGAGCCTCCAGGTCCCCCTATAGGGCCACCCTCCCCTTCTCCCCCTCCACCGCCGCCCCCAGTTTTGAGTCATCTGCAAAGAGACTCGTCTCACTCCTGATACCCTTCCTTATGTCAGAGACATAGGCATTGAACAGGTGGGGCCCAAGGACTGATCCCTGAGGGACCCTACTAATGACCCTCCTTGGGGATGAGACTATCCCGCCAACCATGACCCTCTGGGTCCGGTCCTGGAGCCAATTGCCTATCCATCTGATCATCTGGTTCCCCACCCCCATTTCTCCCAGCTTATTCAACAGGTCCCCGTGAGGAACAGAGTCAAACGCCTTGCTGAAGTCAAGACAGGACATCCACCGGTCTACCCAGGTCCAAGGATCTCGTCACCCAGTCACAGAACTCCACAAGGTTTGTCTGACACAATTTCCCTGGGTTGAATCCGTGCTGTCTATCATCCAGGCACCCCGACTTTTCCAGGTCCCCCCCAGCCTCTCCTTGACAATGCCCTCCATCACCTTGCCCACCACTGATGTCAGGCTGACAGGCCTGTAGTTCTCTGCCTTCCCTTGATCCCCCCTTGTGGATAGGCACTATATGTGCCACCTTCCAGTCCTGGGGCACCCACCCTGTCCTCAGAGAGATGCTGAAAATCTCCGCCAGGGGTTTCGCCAGGACATCTGCCAGTTCCTTCAGCACTCTGAGATGTAATTTATCTGGCCCTGGTGCTTTCTCCATCTTAATGGACCTGAGGGCTTCCCTCACTCTCTCTGCTGTGATTTCTACCTCTGCTACCTCATCCCCCTGCCTTGCCTTCTCTCCTCCTGCCAATGATGGCCCATTCTCTCTTCAGACCCGACGATCGGCAAGGGTCCCCCCGCCAGTTTCCCCATCTCCTCCCATGTATGATGCAGCCCTCACATTTTCCTTGGTGAAAAGTGAGGTGAAGTACTCATTTAGTACCTCAGCCTGCTCCCCCGGATCTTGTGCCCGTCCCTCCCCTGTTTTAATCCTGCTAATCTGCCCCTTCACCCTTCGTTTTTCCCCAATGTATCTAAAGAACCCCTTATTCCCTCTCCTTATTTCCCTGACCAGGTTCTGCTCCTTCCTTGCCTTAGTCACCCTCACCACCCTAGTGGCCCTTCTGGCCATCAGCTCGTACTCCCCTCTATCCCTTTCACTCCTTGAGCACTTGAAATGCCTATAAGCTGCCTTCCTTCCCTCACCACCTCCTGAACCTCTCTGGTCCACCAGCAGGGTTTATAAACCCCTAACACATTTTGTCTTACTCTTGCACAGGTGCTAGTAGCATCCTGCACCCCCGATGATTTCCCACCTACTGTCCAGCGTCCATGTCTGGCCCAATCCCATCTAAATGCTTCTTAAGGATCCTTCCCATTTCCTTGAAATCTGCCCCCCCTGAAGTTGGTTACCTCCATCTTTGTACAGCCTTCTACCCCTCCTAGGTCCAGGCAGAACCAGACTGTGGCATGGTCACTCCCCGCCAACGGGTCCCTTACCTCCAGGCCCCCAATCTGGTCACTGTCTGCCAGGACCACATCCAGTATCTGCGCCTCCCTGGTCGGTTCCCCCACCTGCTGAGTTAGGAACACATCCTGAGAGACATCCAACAACCTCTGTTCCCTGGCCACTGAGGATGTCATAGTCTCCCAGTCCATTCCTGGCATGTTTAAGTCCCCCAACACCACCACCCTTCCCCTGCCCAATTTGCAGTGTCTCCCAACATCTGACACCAGACTCTCCTCCAGCTCCTCCACCAGTGCAGGGGGTCTATACACCACTCCTATTTTCACTCTCTTGCCCCCATTTGTTATCAAGGTGACCCAAATTGCCTTCACAGTTCCCTCCGTCTCCTCCACTTCTCCTATGCCAATGCAGTTTTTGACTATTATTGCTACCCCTCCTCCCCTTCCCTCCCCCCCGTCCTTCCTGAACATGGTGTAACCCTCCAGATTCAGGTCCCAGTCGTGCCCTGCGGCGGCCCAGGTCTCAGTGACCGCTGCCACATCCACCTCTCCCTCAGTTAGCATCACCTGGAGCTCAGGCATTTTAATGTCCAAGCTTCTGGCATTTAGCATGACTACCTTCCACCCTTTCCGTATACTTCCATTTCCCCTGCTAGCGTTCCCATGGGGATTCCGTCTTCCCCCAGTCAGCACCTTACCAGTCGGCCTTTCCCGTATTCCTCCAGCTCCCCAGGAAGGAGACAGTCCCTCCTTTATCGGACCCCTCGCAGCCTTCTCTCCCATCCCTCCCCTTCACAGGTTTAAACCTCACCTTTCCTATGAACCCCTCTACTTTCCAATTTAAGGATTTTCCTCCCTCAAATTGAGATGGAGCCTATCTCTAGCATATAGCCCCTTATCCTCCCAGGTCTCCCCCCAATCCCCCATCAACCCATACCCTCTGGCCCCACACCACTCCCTGAGCCACTGGTTTATCTCCCTAATCTTCCTCCTGTGTTCCCCACTAGCCCTTGGCACTGGCAGGATTTCCGAGAAGGAAATCGTGCATCCTATGTCATGACAGACCCTGGCAAGCTCCCTGAACCTTGCCTGTATCTCTAGCTCACTATTTCCTCTCAATGTCATTGGTACCCAGGTGGACCAGTATATCCAGGGAACCTCCACAATCCTTTGCCAGCTAATATACCTCATGCTTGGCCCTGTGCACTGTTAGTCCAGGGAAGCATGTTGTTCTAACCAGGCAGGCTTCCCCCTGCCTATCCCATTTGATACCCCGATCATGGAATCACCCAACAGGATCACTCTGACCACCTCTTTTCCTCCATTTCCTCCTCTTCCATGTCCCTCATCCTTTCTACTGGCCAGTCCTCCCAGCTGGCTCCTTGCTCCTCCCCCTATCTGGGTGTCCCCTGCTACCCCCTCCTTATTTACCCTGGCCACCCCCTTCCCTCTGATCCTATGCCTCTCCTCCTCTCGAGTATCCTTTTGTACCCCGCTAGCCCCCCCCATCACTGCTCATGACTGGTCCTTCCCTGCCATCTGCTAAACTTGCCTGGCTCGTCCTCCCTTCCTTCCCATCTCCGTTCAGCCCCTCCTTGCCTGTTGTGCTCCCCTGGCATAAACCCTCAGCTGCCTTTACTGTATCCTCTTCTGGTCTCTCTCCTTGCTCTTTCCTCCCAACTGGTCCTTCTCCTTGCGCTTTCCTCTCTCTACCCCCTCGTCCTCCTCCTTCTGCTCTGATCCATTGCTCCCCCCATTTTCCCATGTTCCAAGTTCCCCCATTCTTCCTGCTATCCTGCCCCTGCCTCCTGCCCTCCACTCCCTTTCCATCTCCAACTGCCCCTGTTATGGCTACATCACCCCCTCATCCTCAAGCAGAAGAAGAGAATTGAAGTGGTTACTGAGCTTAAGGTCTGATTCACCTCCCCCCCTTGCTTCCTTCTGTCCTGCCCCAGCCATCTGCCTACTTCCCTGAGAATGTCCTCCTTTTGCCCCCCCTCTGTGAGGGTCCCCAGATACCTGCCTACTTCCTTGGTAGTGTCCTCCTTTTGGGCCCCCCTCTGTCAGGGTCCCTATGTGACCCCAGAGTACTGTCCTGCACTCCTTTCCCTTTGCCCTAGATGCAATCCATCTTTTGCATACAGTGACTCTTTTAAATAAAACTGCTTCCCAGGTATCAATAAATGTAACCCCCATGGCCAAGCATCTGTTTGTTAACCAGTCATTAATCCTTTGAATTGCAAGGTTTTTTTCTTTGTCACATTTCATTCTGGGCAATACCCCAGAGATTATAGGCATTTGTCCCACTTGTGCAATCATCTCAGCACAATTTACACTGTCATTTACCTTAAAGCCACAATTTACAATGTCATCTGCCTTAAAGCATTGCGGGTGAAAAAGGCAGCAGGACTAGATGGTGTACACCCAAAGGTTCTGAAGGAACAGGCAGAGTTGTTGGCCCTCTGATGTACCTGTTCAACACCTCCTTGGAGACGGTGAATGTACCCAGGGACTGGAGGATGGCACATGTGGTGCCCCTTTACAAGTGTGGACCCAAGGACCAACTGGGTAACTACAGACCAGTGAGCTTGACTTCCATAGTGGGGAAGTTGATGGAGACCATTCTGAAGGAGAGGTTGATAACCTATCTCAATAGCAATGGGCTGCAGGATGAGAGACAGCATGGGTTTGTCACGGGAAGATCTTGCCAAACTCACCTGATCGACTTCTTCGACTGGGTTACTAGGGTGGTTGATGAAGGCCAAACTGTGGATGTCCTGTATCTAGACTTCAGCAAGGCTTTCGACTCTGTGCTGCACAGGAGGTTAATGAGCAAGCTGAGGGACATGGGGGCAGGGGAAAAACTGGTGGGGTGGGTTGAGAGCTGGCTGCAGGGCAGACAACAGAGGGTAGTTGTAGGGGGAGAGACATCCAAGCCATGGCCAGTAACGAGTGGAGTACTGCAGGGTTCAGTGCTGGGCCCTGTTTTGTTCAATGTCTTCACTGCAGACTTTGCAGAGGGAGGTCAAGAGTAAGATCTGCCTGTTCGCGGACGACACTAAGATTTGTGCAAAAGTGGACAATGAGGAAGAGAGGCGGGCACTCAGAGAGGATCTAGCTAAACTCAAATACTGGTCTAGGGAGTGGCAGTTGGTGTCTAATGCTAAGAAGTGCAAGGTCATGCACCTTGGAGTCAGAAATCCCAGGAACAGCTACTGGCTGGGGGGAGTACAGGTAGTGGCTTCAGAGGAGGAAAGAGACCTGGGGGTAATAGTCACAGGGGACATGAATGTATCAGCACAGTGTAGAAGGGTGGCAGCAAGGGCAAATAGGATGCTGGGGTGCATTGCCAGAGGGATCACCTCTCGAAAGGGGGAGGTCATCCTGCCATTGTATAGATCACTGGTGAGGCCACACTTGGAGTACTGTGTACAGTACTGGTACCCATACCTCAAAAAGGATGTGAGATTACTGGAGGGGGTGCAGTATAGGGCTACAAAAATGATCATGGGATTAAGGGAGTTGCCATACGAGGAAAGGTTGAAAGAGCTCAGCATGTGCTCGTTGGAAGACAGAAGGGTAAGAGGGGACATGATAGAGACCTTTAAGTACTTGAAAGGCATAAACAAAGTCAGGAAGGGAAGATTGTTTCGCTTAAAGGGGGGAAGGGTCACAGTCTGAAGTTGGAAAGATGAAGGTTTAGGAGGGAGATGAGGAGGTACTATTTCACAGAGAGAGTGGTGGAAGGTTGGAACGCACTGCCAGAGGAGTTAATCACTCAAAGAACAGTGGATAGCTTTAAGCAGGGTTGGGATAGAGTGAGAGCAGGGTTAGTACAGGCAAAAACACAAAAGAGGGAAGGATCGGGAAAGAGGAGGAAGGGAAGGGTCTGGGTGGGGGTGGGGCAGATGCAGTGATATGAAAGTAAGAGATGCACAATTGGGCAGACTTGATAGACCTGTGGGCCTTTTTCTGCTGGCAATTTCGTATGTTCGTATGATCTTTTTCATGGTCTCTGCCCACATTATTCGCTCCAACATGCACAACCACCACCTCCCTGTTTTCTCCCTTAGCTAATAGTTTGGGCAGCCTGTCCTTGATATCCTGTATCCTGGCACCATGCAAGCAATTGACCACAAAGTTTGTTTTATCAGTTTCACATATGATAGTGTTTGTCTTTCGCAAGGAGTCCCCTATGACTAACACCTGCTTTTTCCCTCCCTGTGCAACTGTGGACAAGGTTGGATTCTTGATATCATTAGTTCGGGCAATTGCTGAACTTTGCTCATCTCCCAGAGCTGAGTATTTATTGTGTTAAACTATTTCTTTGCTTCCCAGTGCTCTCCTCCTTTTATTTCTTGGAAGCTTTATTGTTGTTGTCCAGCTGGAATCTAAGGACTCACTGCTTTCTTCCCCCATTATTGTTATAGGTGATTGGATAGACAAGTGGGAGGGCCCTCTCTAATCCCATGTTTAACCACCTCAGGATTCTGCTTGCCTTCCTCAGGCACTAAGATAGTGTTTTTAAGTTTATTTAATTCACCTTGTAGTTTTCTATTTCCCTACAATGTATACAAATATTGCTTCCTGGTAAGAATGAGTCCGTAACATTTGTAAACATTTGGCACCTATCACACTGCCATATAGTGCCCTTTTCCCTCATGCTCTCCAGTACTCTTTTGCCTTCCTGTCTGTTTTCCATTTTACAGATACTTATGTTTTACTAAGTTGTTTCTAGCAACTCTGGTTTTATAGGGATGCAGTAATGAGTCTCTGTTACTCACCAAACTGGAGTTCTACCACAGTGTCCCTTATTTTAGTCCCCAGGTCCCGCAGGTGCGCGTCTCCAAATGCGCTCACTCACTTGAGCTCGCACCACTCGCTGTTGCAGCATCTGTTTATGCCCCATGGACCGGAAGGGACTTCACTCCGGCTCCGTGAATTGCAAGTCCCCAACAAATGATTATTTTTATCTGTTTAGTCTCTTCTATCCCCCGCTATAGGCTTGTTATACACAAGTTTGCCCCCAAAAGTAAGAATTAGACTGTAAATGAAACTCTGTAGTTCTCTCTGAGGTGTGAGGAATTACAGCTGTCCACCTCCCTATAGGAACTTTCTGTTAGGCTTCACTCCCCTACACAGCATTGGTTACAGTAGATAAGTTTATTTTGTGCTCTGTCACCCGTTTGCTAAGCCTCTGCCATAGCTCATGCACTGTTTTGAAGGCTCTCACAAGGTGGGGCTCTGAGCTGACCTCTCTAAAAATAGTGTAACCCCCCTACAAATGGGGGTTCCCAAAAGTCTTCCAGTAGCTTGCCTGAATGCTCCAAATCTGGGCGGTGTTCGGTGTCTGAGCTGTTTAAATGTGGTTCCAAGTGAGTGCTATTTGAGCCTCCACATACTGTCTTTTTAAGAGCTGTCTGCTTGCTGACTTAATTAGTTTGTGTGGGGGGACTGTGTATTTAAGGCTCGAATCCTGCCCGAGCTGCTGGCTACTCGCGCCGTTTCTGCCATCGCTACATGTGCAGAGGGAGCCTTGTTGAAAGATATAACTGCTTGCCAGAAATCGTTTAGAGTGACTGAGAAAATGTAGTTTGTCTAACCTGTCTTCATTTCAGCACAAACTGTTTCAATGTAGCTCTTTCATTTTGGTCCTGAATTGCTGACTTGGACCAATCAGGATGATAGGGAGACCCTAAAATGGAACCTGTGGACGAATCAGAACTTGGACTCTCAATTTTGAGCCAGCCACAAGGGGATTGTATGGGCAGTGACTCTGGGAAATGTAGTTTTGACCTTGGTGCCTTTTTTCACCAACAGAGGGAGTTCTATTGTGAGTGACAGCCGAATCAGCCAACCGAACTGGGAGGAACTCAAAGGAAATGCCCTGCTCTGTTACTGGAAAGATCAGATCAGTGGTGACAGTGAAGAGAGAAGGAGCTCTGTGCTTCTGCGGTGTATAGTTTTGCGTGGGAAGCGCGTGTGAGGCCCTGAGGTTCAGCCTGCAGCCGTTGTAAGTGCCAGTTCAGACTGAATCCGATTTGTAGGAGAAAGAAGGAAGTCGGAAGAGTGGAAACCAGGCTCACCCTGTAGAAGACTGGAGAAGTTACTGAATCATGCTCGGTCTGTCAGGAACTGAAGCTGCTGTGTGTGCTCCCGGGTATTTTGCAGAAAGTGCGATCGGGATCGAGGAGCAGCCTGCCTGGTATAGTACTTTCCTTTTATATATGAATGTGCGTAGTGCTTGTGGGGAATCACTATTTACAATCCCCTGTGCTGTGTGCTGTGTGTTGAAGCTGGAAGCAAACCCCAGCTTGTCTCGGACTAAATCAGTTTGCTATAAACTGCAGTGGGGTCAAGTCACAAGGACCTTGTCTCTATGCCCTGTTGCTTCTGACAATCCAGAAGAACATCCACCATCCGGTTCTCAGCTTGGGTATTGTGAGTACAAATCAGGGTATTCCCCTGTAGCCTATTTTCAATCACAAGTGTGTCATCTCATTCTTGTTGTTTATTTGCTTCATGGACTGAGCCATCTGGCTCTGGGTTACAATTGGGTGTGTTGCATATATTTTCTTCTACAGGGCCCTATCCATCTGCACCTGACGGCCAACCCCAGGCAATGGACCTGGCTAGCCCCCCCCACCTGGGTACCCAGAGTTTGACTTTTCAGACCCTGTATGTGTGCACAGTACTGTAATTTAATGCCACCAATTAACCTGATTTCCCTCTCCCATGTTACTGTCCCCTAAATAAATCAGATTTGTTGTTGTTATACTATATACTGTCTGTGGTGTTGATACTTATGGAAACAGTATTGTATTTCGCCGTGTATGTTGTTTAACCTTATTTTACAGGGGGTCCTCAGAGACGTGCTGCAGAATCAGTCTTGAGGGTAAGTGGTGCTTTACGAATGAACAGTGTGAATATGTGAGGTATTGGGGCTGTAACTCCTGTGTACTGTGTGAGCCACTAGAGGGAACCAAAGGGGGTCATGGTGTCCCAGAGGGCTGTGATCAAGCTAGTCTAACCACTACAAACCCTGACCTCTGGGTGGAGGCACCCACCATTGAACCTAGGCCCCTCAACCTGTCAGTAGTCAAGCAGGCAGGGGTAGGATCCCTTGGGATAGCGCCACCTGGGGGTTACCTCTTGGAGGCTCACCGCTGGGATTTTGCATCCCCTAGTGGCCACATTTATGAATCACTCTTAAAAATAAATGGATATCCCGACAGAAGTGGCAGTACACCAGTTGGTGGGATGGTGTACTGGGCAGGAGATCGACCCCCAAAATGCTATACTTATCTTGGATATCCCGCTGGGTACCAGTAAGGACATCGTAGAGGGAGTACTTTCTAAGGTGGAAGGTTTACAAAACCCTGTGGTGGTGGGTAGACATGCTAATCTGCTCACCCACACTTTCATGGCCCTAATAGAGTATAAGGATCCCATAGATAGCTCCAAAGTGCCACAGACTATTACCCCAGAGGGAGCCCTCACTGCCTGGAAAGTGATAACTAAGGAAAGTAAAGACCCGGAAGGGGATGAACCCCCCCCCCCACTATCTGAAACTTTTGAGGAGAAATTTGCCAAATTGTTGCTGGAGGAAGGGAAAACTGTGGAGGATTTAAAGAAACTATTATTGCCACCTGAGAACGTTCCTCCACCAACACTCTCTCCCCCTCCAGCACCCGTTATTACCCCTCCTTCTGTGCCAGTGCTAGCCCCTATGTCTGTACCTGCCAATAGTCACGACTTTTACCACAGGTTGAAAATTTTCTCCGGCACCCTTCCCACCCCACAAGGGGAGGATGACTGGGAGACCTGGATAGACTATGTTGCCCCTCAAGTGCTAGAAAGGCAATGCTCGGAAGCAGAAAAGTGAAAGGGGTTAAGTGAGAGCCTCTGAGGTCCTGCCCTGGCTACCATCCGTGCCAAACGGGCTAGTAACCCTGAAGCGACTGCATAGAACTATCTTGAGGCTTTGGAGAATGTGTATGAGGGCCCAGATTCCGATGAGGATCTGTGGTGGAGAGTAAGAAATGCACAACAGTACCAAGGGGACTTGTTGTCTGTGTATGTATTTCGGCTGGAAAAATTGTTGCAAGAATGCCTCAGAAAGGATAGTTTGCCAGTGATTGAATTGGACTGAACTAGGCTGGACAGGATCCTTAAGTCTGCCCCCTTCCCAGAACTGCTGTTGCTTAAGTTACGCCTGGCCAGTCGACTAGAATCCCCACCCTCCTATGATGAGCTAATGAGAGAAATTCGAGGGTTTGAGAAAAGGTGACCCTGGGAGAGACTTGCACCAATAGCTGCTGCTACGACCCGAGTGACTGAGGGTGACCCGTCAAGTGAAGTTCTGGGGCAGAGGTTGGCAGTTAATGAGTGCTCTTAGAAGAAAAAGGGTGTGCCACCATGGGGTGAACTGCTGAGAGAGATCAGGGACTTCAAAAACAGTCTCTTTGTGAAAACCGTGCCTGCAAGTACAAGCCCCAACCTAAATCCATCTGCTTCTGCTGTGGGGGCGGGGGTACCCACCCAGGCATCTCTTGCTGACAACAGCTCAACACTCATTGTCTTGACCATGGAAGTGGGTAAATTGACGAGATACCTCCAAATGCTTATCACGCCGCAGACCAAGATGGCACCAAGGTTCGTACTTAATAGTACCCCCGACCTGGCCCCCAGTGTGATGCCTCGGCCAGCTCAAACTCCAGAAAGTATATTTTGCCATAATTGTGGGAAGGATGGGCACATGAAGAAAGAGTGCTGGTCCCCAAAGGACTCAGACAAAGTGGTATATAGGCTACAAGGAGAGCTTCAGAGAAGAAATCAGTGGTTAAGAGGTACATGAAATGATTCCAGTGAGGGTCTCAGAAATGCTAACTCACATCCCTTTGTGGCAAGGTCAGTTGTCCAGGCCCCTGCTACTGCCTCTCCAGACTGGTCCAGAATAGTGGGTCCCTCCATGGAGACCACTGTAAAAGTAAATGGAGTGTCTGCCAGAGCTGTATTAGACAGTGGCTTCCAAGTGACCATTATGTTCCAAGATTGGTATCAGAGGCATTTGTCTGATGTACCCTTACAACCATTGGAGGGATTGCATGTCTGGAGGTTAAGTGAGAAGGCCTACCCCTACTCTGGGTATATCAGAATTTGGTTGTCTTTTCCCACCTCCGTGGCTGGGGTGGCCGAGCAAGTAGAAACCCTGGCCTTAGTGTGTCCCCCTACTGGACTGTATGATGGGGTTCCTTTACTAATTGGGACTAATGCACATATGTTTGGATGGCTGGCACAGTTGTGTTATGAAAAACAGGGGTCCTGGACTGGTAGAGCTTTAAGAATTCCGGCCTTGATCAGGAGGGCCTATGAGGCCCAGAGAGATATTGACAAAATGGAACCAGAGGAACCAGTTGGAGTTGTTTGGAAAAAGGATCCTGAGTCTCTGATTCTGGCACCAAATGCCCAGTGTACCTTACAGGGGGAGGTCTGTATCAGAAAGGATGTCAAGAATAAAATATTAATGCTGGATGCACCAGGCGATGGAAAATTGCTGGAAGGACTGCTGGTCAAGCCTAGTGTTTTGCCTGCTAGAGCTCATGCTTATGCCAGAAGGGTAATGGTTCAAGTTCATAATATGTCTGACAGAGAGATTCGAGTAAGTAGAGGTTGCGCCCTGGCTAATGTGCACTGTACAGACACTGCAGTGCTACCCAGTATCAAGAGTTCGGGGAAGAATGATAGAGTAATGCCTGACTTGTTTGATTTCAGTGACTCCCTGTTGCCAGCTGAATGGAAAGTGAGGATCAGTGAGAAGCTTGCCCAGAGAGACCAGGTGTTTTCTTTAAAGGAATGGGATGCAGGCTGCGTACAAGGAGCTGAGCACCATATCTGGTTGCATGATGATAGGCCATTTCGTGAGAGGTCTCGACACCTGGCCCCTGCTGACATAGATGACGTGAGACGGCATCTGCAAGAGATGCTTGCTGCTGGTGTAATACAAGAATCCAGAAGCCCATATGCTTCCCCTATCGTGGTAGTGAGAAAAAAGAATGGGACAGTAAGGTTGTGCGTGGATTATTGCACTTTAAACCGGCGGACTATCCCTGATCAGTATACAATGCCCCGCGTTCAGGATGCTTTGGACTGCCTGAATGGTAACAAGTGGTTCTCTGTGCTGGATCTTCACAGTGGGTACTACCAGATCCCAATGGCCCCAGAAGACCATGAGAAGACAGCCTTTATCTGTCCGCTTGACTTCTATTAATTCATGAGGATGCCTCAAGGGATTTCAGGCACCCCAGACACCTTTCAACGACTGATGGAGCATGCAGTGGGGGACATGAACTTATTAGAGTGCCTGGTATACCTAGATGATGTTATTGTGTTTGGCAGCTCACTGGAGTAACTTGAGAGCAGATTATTCAAGGTGTTGGACCAACTGGAAGACTTTGGCCTGAAACTGTCCATTGATAAATGTCAGTTCTTCCAAACCTCTGTAAAGTATGTGGGGCATATAGTCTCCACCAACGGAATAGAAACCAACCCAAGTAAAGTTGAGACCTTGACCACCTGGCCACAGCCCCACAATCTAAAAGAACTGCAAAGATTCCTGGGATTCTGTGGCTACTATCGCTGTTTCATCAAGGACTATTCAAGAGTGATCCGTCCTTTACTTAATCTTACTCAAGGTTACCCTCCTACCCACAAAAAATGGAAGAGGTCAATTCCCCCTGAGACTGAGAGAGTGTATTTCCATCCTAATGAAGTTTTTGGGGCACGATGGACACCTGATTGTGAAGCTGCTTTTCATGAGATTATATATCAACTTACCCACGCTCCTGTACTGGCCTATGCAGATCCAGCAAAACTCTATGTCCTACACACTGATGCTAGCTTGCAAGGTTTGGGGGCTGTGTTGTATCAGGAGCATGAGAATGGCCTGAGACCAGTGGCCTTTGCCAGCAGAAGCCCGACCCCTTCCGAAAAGAACTATCCTGTACACAAGTTGAGTTCCTAGCTTTGAAGTGGGCCATTGTTGACCAATTCCACAAGTACTTGTATGGGGCTAAGATACTAGTAAAAACTGACAATAATCTTTTGACCTATGTGCAGACTTCAGCTAAGTTGGATGCTACTGGCCATAGGTGGCTCTCTGCATTATCTACATATGACTATGCTGTTGAATACAGAGCAGGCCTGAACCACATAGATGCTGATGCTCTCTCCCATAGGTCTGTTTCTCAAAATGACTGGGTCAGACTGTCAGAACCTGATATTCGAGCACTCTGCCAGAAGTTTGACTGAGAAGAGCAAGTGGTCCCAGACCCAGTGAACTGTATGGTGGATTGTTTGGGACCCTCTGAGAATTGCACATCTGCTGCTTATTGCCACTTTTCTGCAATAGACATGGGTGCACTGCCTCAGCTAGACAATGACAGTATTCAGTGGACTCAATCCCAAGATCCCATGATTAAATCAGCTCTAGAAGCCCTCTACGCAGGGAAAGATATATCCAAGTTATGTTCCACTGATTTGAGAACTGCATTGTTATACAAGGAAGTTCCTAAGTTGAAACTGATTAATAGACTGTTATACAGAGAAATAGTAGGCAGAGGGGGACAAATAGATAAACAGCTAGTTTTGCCCACTGCCTTTCGAGACTTGGTGCTGAGGTCCCTACACAACCACATGGGGCATCTTGGCATAGACAGGACACTTGACTTGGTAAGATCCAGATTCTATTGGCCTAAAATGGGGGCTGATGTTGAACAACACATCTGAACTTGTAGTCGCTGTCTACAGAGGAAGGCTTTGCCCCAGAGGGCTGCCCCCCTAGTTAACATCACCACTAGCACCCCCATGGAACTGGTCTGTATTAACTTTCTGAGTTTGGAGCCAGATCAAAGAAATATCAGTAATGTGCTGGTAGTCACTGACCATTTTACGAGATATGCCCAAGCTTTCCCCACTAAGGACCAGAAGGCATCAACTGTGGCCAAAGTACTTATAGAAAACTTTTTTTTTCACTATGGGGCTCCACAGAGAATCCATTCTGATCAAGGGAGGGATTTTGAGAGTCATTTGATCAAAGAGATGCTTTCTCTGTGGGGAGTGCAAAAGTCCAGAACCACCCCTTACCACCCTCAGGGGGACCCACAGCCTGAGCGTTTCAACCGCACTTTGCTAGATATGCTAGGCACCCTCCACCCAAAGGACAAGCCCAGATGGAGCCAACAAATTAGCACCCTGGTACATGCCTACAACTGCACCAAAAGTGATGCCACTGGGTTCTCCCCCTATCGCCTGATGTTTGGAAGAGAAGCCCGACTACTGGTAGATGTCTGTTTTGGAGTTTCCCCTGATGGAGTTCGAGCTGATAACCATTTATAGTATGTGCAAAAGTTAAAGGCCCAACTAAATCATGCGTACCAACCGGCTCAAACCATGGCTGCCAAAAGAAATCTGGCCAACAAGGTATGATAAAAAAGTGAAAGCACTGGAACTCCAGGAGGGAGATTGGGTATTGCTAAGAAATCTGGGACTGCATGGCAAGCACAAGATTGCTGATAGGTGGCACCATCTCCCCCACATTGTGGTAGGCAAACTAAACAATCTGCCTGTGTACAAAGTAAGGCCAGAGAATAACTCAAAAGATGTGAAAACAATGCATAGAAATCATTTACTGCCCATTGGACAAATCTTGATTGAGTCTGAGCCCCCAGAAAATGCCCCCTCTGGACCAGTAACTAGAGCTGCTGCTAAGCAAAAGTCAAGAAAGTCTGCACCTACAGAAGCTGAGTTAAAGTGTTCCCCTCCACAAGTCCCAGTTGAACATGACTGTCAGTCCATGTCAGAGGAAAGTGAGTGTGACTTTGAATACTACCCTTCTTACAAACTGAGTCATTTGTTTCAGGGCAATCCCCTAGTCAATCCTGGAGGTGAAGCTGGGCCTTCTCGACTGTCTAAGACCCCAGCTTTGTCCCTGGAGCCAATGCTCCCAGAAAGTGAAGTGCAATGCATCAAGTCAGATGATATGGAATCATTGTGTATGGTTGAACTGTTTGAGTTTTCAGAGGAGGAAAATGATGGACTGGGACAAACTGGTGATATACCAGAACAAGAAGAGGGTGGTGAGTGCCTTGACAGTTCACTGCCAGTATCAGAAAACTCTCCATGTGAGCCAAGTATTGTGGATTCAGAGATTGCAACTCCTGGAGCTGAGAGTGTCCCCAGTTCTAGTCTCTCTACCCCAATGACAAGTGAAGACACTGCTGAAAGTGGGGATAAAAACACAGAGACTGTAACGGTTTCCCCTAGAAGGACTGGTCAAGCTGTGAAGCCTGTGGTACACTTAAGCTATGAATCCCCTGGCAGACCTGTGGACTTGCCCCTTAATGTGGTCCATAAGGGAGTGTATGTGACCCCGAGCTCATTGCCCAAACTGAGCATCAGTGCTAACTCATAGAAACATAGAAACATAGAAGTTGACGGCAGATAAGAACCGCAAGGCCCATCCAGTCTGCCCATTTCTTTTTCTACCTTATAAATGTGTTATCGCCCTTTGCTCTGTCAGTGGCCTATCTATTCATAGTCATTTGTATTGCTCCTTAGTCTATCCCATGCCTGTTTGAAGCCCTGCACTGTATTCATAGCCACCACTTCTTGTGGTAAGCCATTCCATGCATCCACCACCCTTTCTGTGAAAAAGAATTTCTCACATTCCCCTTAATCGGCCTCCCTCTAATCTCATGCTGTGTCCTCTTGTCCTGCTATTTTTCTTATATTTAAACATGTTAGACTCTTTCACCTTGTTTATGCCCGTAAGGTGTTTGAATGCCCGATCATATCACCTCTCTCCTCCTTTGCTCAAGGGTATACATATTGAGCTCCGTTAATCTGTCCTCATATGTCTTCTGATGCAGTCCCTGCACCATTTTGGTTGCCCTTCTCTGGACTGCCTCAATTTGGTTAATGTCCTTGTGAAGGTGTGGCCTCCAATACTGCGCAGTACTCCAGATGGGGCCTAACCAGTGTCTTGTACAGAGGGATTATTACCTCCCTCTTACGACTTGTGATACCCCTACTAATACACCCTAACATCCCCCTAGCCTTACCTACTGCTTTAGAGGTCTGCTTGGATGATTTTAGGTCACCAGTGATGATGATGCCCAAGTCTCTTTCTTCCTTTGTGACTGCTAGCAACTCCCCTCCCAGCCTATAGGTGGCTTCAGGGTTTCTCTTCCCTATGTGCATGATTTTGCACTTCTTTGCATTAAATCCCAGTTGCCACTCTTCTGACCATTCTGCTAGTTTATCCAGATCTCTTCTCATTCTGCCCACCCCATCTGGATCATCTACTCTGTTGCAGATCTTGGTGTCATCTGCAAACAGACAAGCCTTACCCTCTAGTCCATCTGCAAGGTCACTAATGAAGATGTTGAAGAGGACTGGCCCCAGGACTGATCCCTGAGGTACCCACTTATGACTTGCATCTCTTCTGACTGTATACCATTTACCACCACTCTCTGTTTTCTGCCCGTCAACCAGTTTGCCACCCAGTTGACCAACTTCTGACCCACCCGAGCCTACCCAGCTTATTTATCAATCTTCTATGTGGAACAGTGTCAAAAGCTTTGCTGAAGTCAAGGTAGGGACATCAACTGCTCCCCCTTGGTCCACCACCTGGTTACCCAGTCAAAGAAATCTATGAGATTAGTTTGACAGGACCTTCCTTTGTAAACCCATGCTGTCTTGGATCCTGTGTCCCTATGGATTCTAGGTGTTGCACTATCCTTTCCTTAAGGAGTGCCTCCATAATCTTGCCCACTACTGAGGTAAGACTGACCAGTCTGTAGTTCCCGCCTCCTCCTGCTACCACTCTTGTGGAGCGGGATCACATGAGCCCTTCTCCAGTCTTCTGGGACCTCTCCTGCTCAGAGACTCACTAAACAATTCTGCTAATGGCTCTGCTAGTTCCTCCTTTAGCTCCTTAAGTACCCTGGGATGTATGCCATCAGGTCCCATTGCCTTATCCACCCTGAGCTTAGCAAGCTCTTGTAGGACCCTTTCTTTTGTGAAGGGAGTAGTGCTCACCTCCCTCCCCTGTGTCCATGATGCTGAGCTGTGGGCCCTGCCCTACCTTCTCTTCAGTAAATACTGAGCAAAGTATCTATTTAGGATAGATGCCTTTACAGGGTCCTCCTCCTCACATGCTCCCTTTTCTCCATTAAGCTTAGCAACCCCTCTGGACTTTCTCCTTTCACTAATGTATCTATAGAAAGTCTTGTCACCTTCTTTTACTGTTCGTGCTAGTGTTTCCTCAGTTTGGGACTTTGCCTGCCTTACTGCCTTACCTGCTTCCCTTTGGGCAGTTTGGTATGCCTCCCTATCTTCATCCCGCTGTGTTCCCTTATATTTCCTGAAGGCCAGCCTTTTGGCTCTGACCTTTTCTGCTACTGTATTTGAGAACCAAAGTGGTTTCCTTCTTCTTTTGCACTTCCTTTTCTGTCTAACACAATGGGATGTTGCTTCAAGTATTGCATTCTTAATGCTTGCCCACTTTGCCTGTACCCCTCACCTGTGTTTCTTTTGCCAGGGCTAGCTTAACTCTGTTGGCCATCTTATCAAAGTCAGCTCCTCTGAAGTCCCATATTTTTGCCTTGGAATGGGATGATTTAGATGTAGTAGCCAAATTGAACCATACCATGTGATGGTCACTGGCCCCCAGGTGACCTTCTACCTGGAGATCTGTGATCCCTTCTTTGTTCCAAGTTACTTGTGTTGCCCTCTAGGTATGGTGCCCCTGCCCCATCCAGCCCCAAGGTAGCTGATAAGGAAGGGCCCCCTCTTTTCAAGTTTCATGTACAGGAGGTAATAACCTGAGTTTACGGTACAATGTGTGTATAATACTGTATAAAAAGTGATGTACTGAAAAGTTTCAGAAATGTGTTTCTGGTAAGGTGATATGTTGACTGATGATTACATGTATAAGCCTAATGTGATACTGATGTAAATGTGTATGGTTGTATTGAAACTTATGGGGGTACTTACTTGACGCGGACACCAAGTTTTTCCAGGCCAGGAAGGGTGTAACCCCCCTGCAAATGGGGGTTCCCAAAAGTCTTCCAGTAGCTTGCCTGAATGCTCCAAGTCTGGGAGGTGTTCGGCGTCTGAGCTGTTTAAATGTGGTTCCAAGTGAGTTCTATTTGAGCCTCCACGTACTGTCTCTTTAAGAGCTGTCTGCTTGCTGACTTAATTAGTTTGTATGGGGGGACTGTGTATTTAAGGCTCGAATCCCACCCGAGCTGCTGGCTACTCGCTCGGTTTCTGCCATTGCTACACGTGCAGAGGGAGCCTTGTTGAAAGATATAACTGTTTGCCAGAAATCATTTAGAGTGACTGAGAAAATGTAGTTTGTCTCACCTGTTTTCATTTCAGCATGAACTGTTTCAATGTAGCTCTTTCATTTTGGTCCTGAATTGTTGACTTGGACCAATCAGAATGATAGGGAGACCCTAAAATGGAACCTGTGGACGAATCAGAACTTGGTATCTCAATTTTGAGCCAGCCACAAGGGGATTGTATGGGCAGTAACTCTAGGAAATGTAGTTTTGACCTTGGCGCCTTTTTTCACCAACAGAGGGAGTTCTATTGTGAGTGATAGCCGAATCAGCCAACCGAACTGGGAGGACCTCAAAGGAAATGCCCTGCTCTGTTACTGGAAAGATCAGATCAGTGGTGACAGTGAAGAGAGAAGGAGCTCTGTACTTCTGCAGTGTATAGTTTTGCTTGGGAGGTACGTGTGAGGCCCTGAGGTTCGACCTGCAGCCGTTGTAAGTGCCAGTTCAGACTGAATCCGATTTGTAGGAGAAAGAAGGAAGTCTGAAGAGTGGAAACCAGGCTCACCCTGTAGAAGACTGGAGAAATTGCTGAATCATGCTCAGTCTGTCAGGAACTGAAGCTGCTGTGTGTGCTCCCGGGTATTTTGTAGTAAGTGCGATCGGGATTGAGGAGCAGCCTGCCTGGTATAGTACTTTCCTTTTACATATGAATGTGTGTAGTGCTTGTGGGGAATCGCTATTTCCAATCCCCTGTGCTGTGTGCTGTGTGTTGAAGCTGGAAGCAAACCCCAGCTTGTCTCGGACTAAATCAGTTTGCTATAAACTGCAGTGGGGTCCAGTCACAAGGACCTTGTCTCCATGCCCTGTTGCTTCTGACAATCCAGAAGAACATCCACCATCTGGTTCTCAGCTTGGGTATTGTGAGTACAAATCAGGGTATTCCCCTGCAGCCTATTTTCAATCACAAGTGTGTCATCTAATTCTTGTTGTTTATTTGCTTCATGGACTGAGCCATCTGGCTCCGAAGTACAATTGGGTGTTGTGCATATATTTTCTTCTACAGGGCCCTATCCATCTGCACCTGCTGGCCAATCCCAGGCAACGGACCTGGCTAGGCCCCCCCCCCCCAACCTGGGTACCCAGAGTGTGACTTTTCAGACCCTGTATGTGTGCACAGTACTGTGATTTAATGCCACCAATTAACCTGATTTCCCTCTCCCGTGTTACTGTCCCTAAATAAATCAGATTTGTTGTTGTTATACTATATACTGTCTATGATGTTGGTACTTACGGAAACAGTATTGTATTTCGCTGTGTATGTTGTTTAACCTTATTTTACAGGGGGTCCTCAGAGACATGCTGCAGAATCAGTCTCAAGGGTAAGTGGTGCTTTATGAGTGAACAGTGTGAAAATGTGGGGTTTTGGGGCTGTAACTCCTGTATACTGTGTGAGCCACTAGAGGGAGCCAAAGGGGGTCGCGGTGTCCCACAGGGCTGTGATCAAGCTAATCTAACCACTACAAACCCTGAACTCTGGGTCGAGGCACCCACCATAGAACCTAGGCCCCTCAACCTGTCAATAGTCAAGCCGGCAGGGGTAGTAGCCCTTGGGATGGCGCCACCTGGGGGTTACAATAGTTTTAGGAAAACCCAACACTGCTTGACAACAATTTCTTGTCACATACATGCAACACATTTGCAAGAGTCCTGGTATGCATGACAAGAGTGGTCTCAGTCAGTTATTTTGTAACTCTGCCACCAACCTGGTTACAACTCTCTATGGGCATTTTCTTCAAGTTTATAGGCCCCTGCCCACACAACACAAGGCCTGGTGCTTGCTCACACAGTACAAGGCCCTGCAACCATAGGAACCCCCCCAGTCACTCCATGTAATCTCTACCATGCTCTGTATCAGATTCAGGTCTACCCATTAAGTTTGGTCACGTTCTCTCCAGAGGCAGATCAGAAACTTTGTCAAATAAAATATGGACTGTGTGTCCTTTTTAGAAATCAGCAGTCACAGATTTATATTAAATATAACACATTTAATATTTACACTAAAGGCCGGATATTCAGAGATGCACCAAAGGCTGGCGCAACCCGGTGCAGCGCAACTCAACTGCGCCATGGCGCAGTGATCATGATATTCAACAGTTGAGCATGGCGACATGCGCCAGCGCAACACGGTTGAATATCACAGGGATACGCTATGGCACAGCCAGAGGTGCACCAGGGAGCAACCCAACCTGCATCATGCCGCAACCAGAGATGCCCAAGGGAGCAAAGGAAGATGCGCCAAGGCACTGAATCACCAGCCCTACCTAGGCACCGCTGGGAGCAAAGTGGGGGGGCAGCACGGTGAGGCAGTGGAGCCAGGCCAGGAACAGTGGCAGGGATGCACAGTGGTGAGCCACAGGGGACCACTGCCTGCAGGGCGCACACAGGCAGCCGGTCCCCCATCCCACAGCACCAGGGCAGTGGACACGGGGAACAGGTGGCACCATCAGCCACGGGTGAGCTGCCACCAGCCCCCCTGCTGGACGGCATGCCCCCACCCACCCAGACCATGGCAAGCCACACCCTGGCACATGGCACCCAACACACACGCCACACATCCTGTACAGCCAGTCCATGACCATCCCAAGGCACAGCCAGTGACCAAGGGGCAGGACACCACCATGCATGGCAGACACAATGACACAGGCACACCACACAGACACCCACCATTCCACTGCAGCATGGCTCCACTCGCCAGCTGCAAAGCAGACACAGGCAGGTAAGGTTGTAAAATGTATTATAGAACTATATACAATAAAACAAGAGGGATAGGGTAGGAGAGTGAGGGATAAGGACAGGGGACAGGGACTGTACAGTGGGGATGGGGGAAGGTAGGGGAAGGGAAGGCAGGGGCAAGTAGGATGTACGGTGCCTGCTACAGGTGGCCATGGCCTGCTACCGCCTGGTGCCTCCATCTCTGCCTGTCATGCAGCACCATCCTCCGTGTCTGTTGTGCAACTTCCAAAGTGGTGGAGGTAATCAGTATAATCTGCCACAGAAGCTGGCAGTACAGCGGCAGCCGCGATCTCCTCCGGATGCCTATGACAAAGGAATGGACAGGTGATCAGTGCATGTCCATGGAAACCATGTCCTCCCACTGTGTGCAGTGGACAGTGGGTACACACACCCCTGGAGTGGCACCCCGGCCACCCACAGTGGGTGGGCCAATGCCTGCCAACACCTCAGCATGCTACGACAGTGCACAGTGGTGGGCACTGCTGCCCAAGTGCCACCTGACCACTCAGTGGCAGGCAGGTGGCACAGTGCTGCAGCAGCACCAGTGGCAGCTGGACGCACACCCATCCCACCAACAGCTGCCACACATGTGCAATGGCTGCCCCATGATGGCATGCACACCGCACAGTGTGCTGCACACAACTGACATGGCACATAGCACAGGTGGCCATGGCCGCACCCCTACCCCTGCTGACCACCTGGTAATAAGTAGAGGAACAGAACACTGCCTACCTGCCTGCTGCAGTGCTGCATGCGCTGGTCCCACAGCCGCTCCACCTCCTCCACGTGGGCCAGCTCCCCAGCCAGTTGTTCCACAGCAGCCTGCTGCGGCCCACCAGGCACCCCTGTCGCCCTGGCATGGCGTCAATCCTCAGGCCCTAGGAAAGGCACACAGATAGGCACACATCAGAACACAGCCACAGCATGAGCCCACCGCCCCCACCCCTATGCACAGTGTGCGCCCCAGCCAGGCATGACCCGCAGGGCAGTGGCGCAGCGCACCCAGTGTCTGGCAATGCCACACCACAGGGCATAGGATGACAGTGCCCCCCAGGCATGGCAGGCAGCCCAGTCAACACCATGGTACAGCAGTTGTGCACAGGAACAGCATGTGCCAACTTACCTGGCCGTGGCACGGGCCCCCTGTGGACACATGCCTGCAGCGCCCTCAGCTGCTCAGGGACCCTCTGCATTAGGTCGCCGTATCGGTGGCGGCACTGCTCCCCAGTGCATTGCATCCCAGTGGCCTGGACCAGGCAAGCAGCAATGGCCTGCCACACATCCGTTCTGGCCAGCTGCAGGGGCTGCTGCCCAAGTGGGCCTGCTGCATGTGGCTCAACCTGTGCCACAAGGTTCATGAGTTCCACCTGGCTCCAGTTGCGAGCGCATCACACCCCATGCCATGCCATGCTGCTTATACGAGTGGTGATACAAAATGGCACCCAATAGCACATGTGCATAACGTGCGTGGGTTGCGTGCCTCATGGATGGTTGTGCGATGTCCACCAATCATGCATCGCCATGGATGCACGGTATGGGTGTGGCCCACCTGGCATGTGTAGCAGGAGTCCCATGGGGGCATAGGGTTGGGGGTCAACACACACAAAGTGCTCATGGGCGCTATAGGGCCTATATCACATAGTGCCCAATAGGCCCTATAGCACCTGAGTGGCATGGGCCCTATAGCGCACCATGTGCCATGGGCCCTATGGCGCCTGAGCACCATAGGCCTAATAGCGCTTGAGTGATATGGGCCCTATAGCACCTAAGAGCCATAGGCCTAGCAGGGCTTGAGAACCATGGGCCCTATAGTGCCTGGGTGCTATAGGGTCCATGGCGCATCAGGCACTATGGCCCTATTAGCACTCCTAGTGCACAGTGCACAATAGGCGGTAGCACAAGCCACGACGCATGCATAGTGTGGGTGGTGCAATGCGAATTTCATGGCATTGTGCCACGATATGTGCTGGAGCAATTCCATTGCACAAGGAACAAGTGTGGGATATTCAGCAGTCACATGCACATCAGCTCATCAGCCTATCCGCAGCACAATGGGGATATTAGCATGTCATTACTGTTGCATAACAGCTCATTTGCATGCAATGAGCTATAAAGGCGCTGCACAACAGCACAGGACATGGACTGGCATTGCAACCACATGAAGTAAGTTGCACCTGCAGTGGGGACAGCCAGCACAGCAGGATGGATGGGGTGGGCTGCTGCAGCTAGTAACCACATGTCCATGTCCACAGGTAGCAACATGTCTGAGCATGAGGAGAGCGAGGAGTGTGGGCCTGCCCGCAAGCGCAGGCCCCACTTTATGAAGGTGGAAGCTGATGCCCTGTTTGAGGCATACCTCGACAGAGAGCCATTACTGAGTGGTGCCACAGGCATATCACAGGCCAGTGCCGCGGCCTGGGTGGAGGTGGCAGCGGCCGTAAACCAGCAGAGCAGCCACCAGCGATCTGCACAGGAGTACAGAAAGAAGGTGGGTACTGACAAACACTGGATAAAGGAGAAGGTGGCAGCCATATGGGCTGCCAGGGCAGCCACTGGTGGGGGCCATGTTGCTGTGTCACATGCGGCACAGCACAGTTGAGGGTCTGCCGGGTGGTGGCTTCCAGACAGGAGGGAGCCCATCACTGCATGGTAGGTATGCTGGGGGAAGGGCTGGTACGGCGGCACTAACACATCTGTTTTCCCTTATAGCACCGGCATGCCAGCATGCAGTATCGGGGCACCTGCGACTGCCATGGGGGCAGACCCAGCCCCGGAGGACCAACCATCCACCTCCATGGGCATCCAGGGGCCCAATCGGCTGAAGCACACCACCACCGTCCAGCCGGATGTACTGGGCGTGGCGGCAGATTAGGCCCTGGCTGTGTTCTAGCAGGATGCCAGCCATGGAATGCTCTGCATGGAGACACTGATTGGGGCAGGGTCTGACACCAATGACGACATGACCATCATCCTGGACAGAGGGGGTGTTGTCGTGGGGGAGACACCCATACCTACCACCATCACTGGCACTGTGGCCAGTGGCCTGTCATGGTGGAACTGCTGTCTGCCACTGCCCCTGGTTCTGCTGTGTGCACAGACACAGTGGCGCTGGGTGGTGGTGCAACTGCCCAGGTGCTGGCCAGTGCACAGGGGCCGGAAGGGCAGCAGCAGTAGATGGCTGGGGACATTGGGCGGTCAGGCATAGCGTCTGCTGCCGGTGCACCTGACAATGACCTACCCCATGGGGACCTCACTGTGCAGTGTCCACCTGAGGTGGGGCCATGCAGCACTGTTGTACATCACTGGTGGGACGGCGACAAGCCCATGCACCCCTGGGCACTGACCAATTCACTGAGCACACCCAATTCCTGTGGGCCTCTGTGGAGCAACAGGTGTTGCTCGTAACTGGGGTGCGTGCATTCCACACAGCGGTGCGCCAGGCCCTGGAGGCCATACAGCGCCTGCAGGAGGACAAGACTGCATCCCTGGACTGCATTGCCAATGCAATCTCAGTTGGCTTTGCACCACTGGCTGCCACCGGGAGTGGCTGCCAGCCACAGTCACCATGGAGTGCACTGTCCACCCCATGGACTCGGCGTCGGGTGACACCCTCAGTGTTGATGCCGGACTCCACTGTCGGCATCTCAGGCATGCCTGGGGTAGGCCAGTTTGGGTGCCTATGGACCCCTGTGAGGAGCCGGTTGCATTCCCACAGTTCGACCCCTGGGGGGCAGTCGCATACCCCCCCCGTGGTTGTTGAGCAGCCTGTGGCTGCTGAGCGGCCACAGTGCAGCTGCCCCCATGTCTGTAGTGGCCGTGTGTCTGCGTGGCAGACCTGCTGTGCATGCCGCCCTGTCTGCAGTCAGCTGCCACGGCCCTGTGTGCACATGGGTGATGTGTGTGTGCGCGTGACACAGTCGTGGCACCTGTGTGTCACACCACATGCTGACTGTGTGAGCACCCACCCGGCCGCTGGCCCATGTGGCGTGTGCATGATGATGGTAGCACAGCACTGGTTGCGCCTGTGCACCGGTGCCCTGCATCTGATCCATGCCATGCGCTAGCGCCTTGGCGCGTGCCTACATGTGCTAGTGTGTGTGTGTGTTGCTGTACAGTGCTGCGTGGTGTTGTGTATGGCTGTGTGGCACCGTCCCCCGCCTCTGCCCCATGCATGTGTGTGCATGCCATAGCCATGCCCGCCCATGCCTGTGTGCTGTGCCATTGTGTCTGTTCAGTGCATGGGTGTTTGTCCACCTACCTGTGTGTACCGAAGTGCTCCTGTGAAATCATGTCCCAATGCCAGCATGCCATCCTGAGGAGCCGGGGATCCCTCCGCCCAGGGGAACTGCCCACCACCCCCCATCCCATTGCCCATGTCGTCCCCACTGCTGTCCCCCTCTTCAGCCTTGACAGCTGTCCCACGGTCAATGGCCATGTTGTGCAGCATGCATCAGGCCAGGAATAGGCCACAGGCCTTCGAGGGGCTGTACTGTCGGGCACTGCCAAACCTGTCTAGTCAACAGAATCGTGCCTTCAGCATCCTGAACACGTGCTCAATGATGTTCCACATGCTGGCATTTGCCTCATTGTGCTGGTCCACTGCTGGGGATGATGGGCACTGGTAGGGGGTGAGCAGCTAGGGCCTGAGTGGGTAGCCACTGTCACCTGTGTGGACAGATATATGGTTAACCTGATGTCCTCTGTCACTGTGCCCCTTGCCCATCCCTGGTGCTCCCGCCAGCGCATCTGCCCTGCCCGCCCCCTCCCTTTTCCTGCTGTACCCAGCTGCCCATGGTCTTCCCATTCTCACCCACTAGGTGGGCCATGGGAATATCCCCACTCTCGAACCTGTGGCACAGTGATGAGCTGTACAAGATGAATGTGTCTTGTGTGCTCCCAGGGTGTGTGGCACAGACACTGGTTATGCGCCCCCTGGCATCACACACCATCTGGCAGTTGACACTGGGGTAGCCCTTCCTATTCACATATGCTAACCCCTCCAGGCCAGGTGGCATGCAGATGCCCACATGGGTGCAGTCGATGGCTCCTAGCATGCCAGGCATCCATGCTACCCTGTGTAACTCCTGCATGGTTGCTGTACACTCTGCCTGTGTGCTGGGGAAATGGATGTAGTCTGCAGCATGTGGCAGCAGAGCATTGAGGAACTGTGTGAGGAGCCGTGACTTGGCCAACTGAGTTATGCCTGTGGTGTCCCCTATTGGTCTCTGGAAGGTGCCCGTGGCGAGCAGGCACATTATGGCTGTCACTTTTGTCTCCACTGTCAGGGTGTGGCTCCGTCTAGTGGGTACCTGCATCTCCTCACTGCACAGCTCACAGAGCTGCCTCAGAATCACCCAGTTCAGGCGATTCTGGCCCACGATATCCATATCAGTGTGAGACTCGAAGCTGATGCGGGGCCGGTACCACCTGTTCTGGGCGTACTGCCGACGGGCCCTTCCACGGCCATGTCGCTTTGCCTCTTGCCTCCTCACACCCTTCACTATGGCCTCCATCTGGAAGGCTGCTCTGGCCATGGCTCCTGTTGTCCTGTCTCCCCCTGGGCATCTGGCTCCAGTGGACCGCTTGCCCCTGTGAGGCAGTGCCTTTCCCTCTGCCGGACTCCCTCTTCTGTCACCTGCCCCTGGCTGGCTGTCACCTGCAACCTCTGTCCCACACCCCTGTGGATGCCCGTGTCACTCCCTTCGGGGTCTGGTGGCTCCTTCTCACTTACTCTCTCTCTCTCTTTCTCACTCTGTCTGTCTCTCTGTCTCTCACACACTCTCTCTGTCTCTGTCTGTCTCTCTCTCTCTCTCTCTCTCTCTCTCTCTCTCTCTCTCCCCCTCCCTCTCTCTCTTTCTGTCTCTCTCTGTCTGCCTCTCTGTCTCTCTCTGTGTTGCTCCCCTCTGGCGCAAGTGATGTCCCCCCTGCTTGCTCCCTGTTTTTATAGGCTCAAGTCTGCTTGGTGCATCATGGCCGTTGCTCCACACTTGCGCCATGGGTCAGGGGTTGCGATCAGTGCGCTGCATATTCATGTGAATACCCCCTGCTCTTGCACATTCATTTATTACAGTTGCGCATTGGTGCACTGCTACTTGCGCTGCGCAATGGCTCCCACTGAATATCACTCCATGGCGCATTTCCGCAGTTGCGCGTGCGCAACTGCTTGGAATATCCAGGCCTGAATGTACAAGTTATACAGCAAATTAAAGAACATACAACAACATTCTTACATTTAACAAATAAACAAGTGTGAATAGAAAGAAGCAAAAACAGAAGAACCCCTCTAACTCTTACTTAAAATCTGTCTACTTAACCCATGGGCTTTCTCAGGAATCACAGACGTGGTGCCGCACAGGCTTTGAGATCCAAAGGTTCAGTACTACCCTTTTATACAGTGGGTCCTCACTCAAGTGTATGTCCTGAGCATGTGGATTTGAGTTTTCTATAGCAAAGACACCATGTGCTATACCTTGGAGGGACGGCACCCTTTGTAGCATCACTCAGAAGGTTCAGCCCACCTTCTGGAAAGATTCTTCATATTTTGCTACAAGTTGAAGTCAGACCACATTAGACAGTGCCAGTTTCCATGCCAATTAGGGGTTCACTCTGAACAAACAGCCCATTACTTTAATTATCAATTAATTGCTTTCATTATTGAGAGAATGGTAGCAAACACAGTAGAGGGTCTCCATTGTGAGCTGGCTAGTGGTGGGACAAGAGGCTTCTAATTGAATGCTAAATCCCTTTTTTTTGTTCACGTAAGCTGACTTACACACTTTATTGCACTTGAGCAATGCTGCACCCAAGGTGACCCTCTAATGAGACTTACATTCAGTATGACAAAGAACGAAAAACACAAAAAAGGAGCATTTTTTTTTATTTTACCTCTTGATACAATTACAAATAGAATAATGGATTAGAGAGTTTGTTTTACAAGGGAGTAATACCATCAAGAGTTTCTGGGGACATGGTAACCTCAAGATGATATTTCGCCCTTGTATTACAAACTCTCCTATCCATTATTTTTTGTAATATATGGATCCAATTTAGAATTTTCTGAGGTGTGACACCGCCACACTGAAGAATCCCTCACTCCCAGCTGCTGCAAGGAAGATTTGTCCATCTTTTCATTCGCAGCACCTCCACATCGCTCATCACCCCACCCACAGCACCAGTCTCTCTGAAACTGTGGTGTATAATGCCTGGCCCTGTGGCACAGAGGACTGAGGTGTTGGACACCTTACCTCAACCCACGCCGGCAACCTAGGATCAGAAACTAGCCAGGGTCATCGGGGAGCCGGCAGGGAGGGGGAAGGAGGGAGCAGGATTGAGCAGCCATAAAGGCAGCTCTCCTCCCCCAGGGAGGATCTCTGTCACCCCCGTAGTTCTGTTGCCCTTGGGAAGAGGTCTGATGGGCAGTGTGGGTGGATGGGAGGTGGCAAGTAGGCGGAAGGTGCCTCCGAGCTGGCGGCATGCACGTGCTCTCCACATGTGCATTGACTGAGGCATAGGGTTGGAGAAATGGGGAACCCCTTGCTAAATACAATAATGAAAAAACACAACAAAACTGTGGTGTTTTACATTTGGTAGGTAGTCCTACCTTTCAGTTGTTTGTTACCTTGTGCGAATGCAGGATCAACCAGATAATTCTTTGGGAAAAAAAAAACAGTGGAAGAGTCAGTGCTTGAATTACTGTCACTAAGTGAGAGACAGCTGCCATGTTTTGGAAACAGTTCTGCCAACTCACATAGTAAAAACAGCTAATCATGAGCTGCGGTTACAAAAACATCAGGGCATTTGTTTATGATGGACACTTGGGACCATGGCAACAAAATAGTGCTTGACGGAGTCGTGTGTTTGCTCTCTTCAGTTTTTGTGATAATAATATAATTCAAAGATCAGAACAATAGTATTACGGCCTCTGAACAATACTATTATCACCTAGAAATGATAGTATTATCAATTTTGTAGTGTGCTATTGCTGAGATTTTTTATATTCTTTTCTGCAGTATTATTTCTGGATATCCATATACTGTATTACATGTTCTTACATATCCCACCCAATATGAAATAGTATCTCTGTGGTTTTCACCATGAGACGCATTTCACATGAGGGTGGCCAGACTCTACTCTTTAGGGTTTACTACCACTTTTTTGTTTTTCGATTATTGTTTGGACAGTTCAATCTCTCTGGCGTTATGAGAGCCACGTTGGTGCTGAATCAGCATAATACATGTTTGTAGCACCAGACTCAGTTGCTGTATTCTATGCAGCCATGTTAAGGCATTGTGGTATGTGACCAGGGTAACTGCACCCACACTATCCCCAGACACTCCTTTTCAATTATGCGGTAGGCCCTTTCCTTGAGTAGTGGTTTCTGACTCAGGTACACAGTCGAGAGTTATTTAACTGTGGGCACAACCTGGCACAGAATGGTTCCTATCCCATGATTTGAAGCATCTACAAGTACAATAAACTTTAAAGAATAGTAGGGACTAGCAAGCATAGGTGCCCAACATAATGCCTCTCTCAGCTGGCAGAATGCCTCCTTGCAACATTCTGTCCACTGAACCTTTTTCTGGCATTTCTTTTTTTTATGAGACCTATTAGGGGGTTTTGCTAAGCTGTTAAATGTTTCCACAAATCTGAGATATTACCTTGCAGTCCCCAGAAAGTCTCTCTCTCTCTTCCTTCCTAGTGGTTGGCATGGTCCATACCAAACTGACCTTAATCTTTGCTGACTTATGACGAATGTGCCCACTGCCTACCCCATGAGCAAGGTACCAAGATATGGCATCTTTGCCATACCTTGCTGTCCTTTCTCCACTTTTACTGTCAGCCCAGATGCTTTCAGTCTATCAAGCACTTCAGTTACATGTCTGATGTGCTTCTCCTAAGTCTGGCTATATTGTATATGACAATGTCATCCATGTGTGTCAGTGCAAAATCACTCACCCCAGACAGAATATGATCCACAAGCCTCTGAAAAGTTGCAGGTGCATTTTGTGTCATGAATGGCATTACCTGAAATTCAAATATGCCTGATGGGGTTACAAATATTGAGCTTTTCCTGGTTTCAGGGGTTAGGGATACCCACTAGAAGCCCTTTGGCAGAATGCTGGTAGTTAAGTACCTGGCTCCCACTGACTTGCTTAGGACCTCATCAGTCATGGGCATTGGGTAAGTATCTGACCCTCTACAGCTATTAAGCCTCCAGTAATTGACACAGAACCTTGTGTTCCCATCCTTTATAGGAATAAGCACTGTAGGAGAGGCCCAGGGACTACTGGACGGCTGAATAACCAGAAGAGCCAGCATCTTATAAGCCTTCCCCAGCAGCTTGCTTTACTCCCCATGGAATCCTGCTGGGTGGCTCCCTCAGTGGGGCCTGGCTCCTGTGTCCACATGGTGCTCAGCCAGTGCACTGTACTCTGGTTTCCCTGTGACTATTTTCCCAATAATTGCAACATTCCATTCATCTTTGTTGCTTGGGCAGGCATCAGCTGCTCCAAGAGGAGGCCAGCATCCAGAAAGTATTCTCTTTGAACCCTACTAAGGAGATCCTCTAATAGATCTGCTTCATTCTCCTCCTTTGGGTAGCTGCATACTGCCAGGGCCATCTCCTCTTTATCATGGCAGGGTTTCATCATGTTTGCGTGGTACAGTATACCCTCTGTTTGCATCTCCTTTTAGGCAACTCTACCATGTAATTCTCATCATTTACCATCCTGACCATAGAGTATGGACCCTCCTAGGCTGCTTACAGTTTATTTTGTTGAACCAGAATGAACATCATCATGAATTATCACACTTAGTACTTCTAGACTCTGGCCCCATGTCCATATCATATTTTTGTCTCTGCTGTGCAGCCCCTAGGTGCTCCCTGGAAAGTCCCATTAGCTTCTTGTGCTGTGACCTGAAATGCAGAACACAGCCCATAAAAGTATATGTCTTCAAATGAGTGTTGTTTCTGTGTTAGTTGTACTGATTCAGGTCACCCTTGAAAATGGGCACTTGTTACTCATGGGCCTTCCTATACATAAATCAATAAATGATCAGATTCCCCTTGGTAAGCAAGTTCACTGTTCCCCTTATTTTTTACCATATCTAGGGGCCCCTTCAACTTGTGGTCAGACAGGAGCTCAAAGAGTGGAAACCCCGTGAACTGTGGCACTTCCCTCTGTCGAGTTCAAATTCAAGTTGTATTTTATTGTTTGACTAAAAAGTCATTACAAAACATACACTTATCACATTCATCAATTAATACAGATGACATAATATAGTGATATAAATACACCGTTTCTATAAATACAAACAATTTCTTAAAACTCCTGTTTTGATATAGTCCTGCAAAATTAATTCATACATAAGAATCCTCTCAAACTATTCTTTGGAGTAAACCGTATTGCACATCTGTCTATTCAAATAACCTGTATTCCATAGGCACTGGAACTATTTTTATATTGGGGGTGCTGAGAGCAATTTCACTGAGAGCACAAAACAATGCCGGGGCTCTGGGTTTTTAGATGCTCTGGGGTGAGTTTTGGGGCTTTTATTGAAGGAAAGCTCACTTTTGTTATGACTCCACTACCCCTGATTTAAAGGGAAACATTTTGTTTCCCTATATTCAGGGTGGTGGGACACTGTAGCTGGCCTTTGAGTCTGCAGCTGCTAATGTGGTGTGCAACTGGCTAACACTCATGGCATCAACCACCCACGCCATGTGCACTATTGTAATGTACTGTAAACTATTTTTATATAAAGTCGGGGGGGTCTGGGGGCCGCCAGTCCCCCAGAAGCTCTGGGTTTTTAGAAGCTCTGTGGTGAGTTTTGGGGCTTTTATTGAAGGAAAAGCTCACTTTTGTTATGTCTTTACTACCCTTGATTTAAAGGGAAAACATTTTTTCCTATATTCAGGAGAATGGACAGTAAGGAGAGGGGCACTGGGCACTGGAAGAGAAAGAGGTCCAGTATCTCCAGCCTGATAATGGGTCAGACATACAGTGCCTGATTTTCAAATGGTAAAGTTGACACAAGGTGCCTGCATACCTCTCAACCTTTTGTCACTGAAATGAGGGACATGGACATTTTTGGACACTCAAAATGAGGGACAATGAGGGACACAGCCCTCAGAATGAGGGACACATCCTCAAACATGGAGATATAAGCTCACAATACTGTGAAAACCATAGTGTTTGCTTGTACAAAGTTTATTTTGGATTTAGTATTTTAGAATATTAAGAGTTTCTGCTTTAAAAATCTGAATTGACAGCACATTCTCTGTGTGGGCCGTACCTTTTCCATGAGGGACGGATGAGGGACAGAACAATTTCATGGGGCAAAATGAGGGATGTCCCTCATAATCAGGGACACTTGAGAGCTATGGGTGCCTGTGCCAAAAGGGTATGATGTAAATGGCATCTTGCATCAAACATTGCAGCAATCCTGATTTTCAAACACAGGCTGTGTTGAAATCAGGATGCCTTGCACAGAACCCACAGACACTGCACCATCCTTGCAGCAATAGAATTCCTGTGCCAGGGTGCAAGTGGGCTTGCACCGTGGCAGGGCTGCAGAATCCCCTGTCCTGGGATTTTGTAAGCCCCACTGTGGACGCAGCAAGGGGCTCCACTTAAACCCACAGGAGGTGGTCTAAGGGACTTGCACCAGTGCCACAAACTGTGGCAAAGGGGGTTGGGTCTGAAAATGAGCTGCCGGGGGCAAAAGGGGCTGAGGGATGACATTGGGGGTGTCAGGGAGACAGTGGGCATGCAAGAGAGTGAAGTGGCACCTAGCGGAGTGCTGTTTCAATAGTCATGAAGCTAATGGGAAGGAACAGCTGGCGGGGCTCCAAGAACAGACAGTGCCATGACTCCAGGTGGTAACAGCCTTGGCAGCAGCACCAGCCACCTATGGAATTGCTGCCAGGGCTGTGTCCACCCGGGGTCATGGCACTGACTGTCCCTGGAACCCCCCAGTAGTCCCATCCCATCAGCATTATGGCTACTGCTGAATGCTCACAGTATCAACAGATGCTCCACCGAAATTTGGTCTGTCTTGCTACAATAGCAGACTCCAATCAGAATGTTCAGTCCTTGTTACCAGCACCACCCACACAGAATATGCCTATGGGTCCAGGAGGAATGAATCAGAGTGGCCCTTCCCCACCTCCACATACTCACAATATGTCCTCAGATGGAATGGTAGTTGGGGGACCTTCTGCACCACACATGCAATGTATAGCCTCGAGAAAAGGCGGGAGAGTGGGGACATGATAGAAACTTTCAAATACCTCAAGGGAATCAACAAAGTCCAAGAGGGTAGCATCTTTCAGAAAAAGAGATGTGCAAGAACAAGGGGGCACAATTTGAAGATAGAGGGGGGACGGCTCAGAGGTAATGTGAGGAAGTATTTCTTCACAGAGAGGGTTGTAGATGCATGGAACGGCCTTTCTGAGGAGGTTGTAGAGTCAAAAATAGGGGGGGAATTCAAGAATGCATGGGACAGACATAAGGCAATTCTAGTGGGGGGTAGGAGGAAGTAGGCCGTTGGTTAACTAGGATCTGCAGCTTATCCTTTGGGTAGAGAAATGGGCAGACTAGGTGGACCAAGCGGTCCTTATCTGCCATCAAATTCTATGTTTCTATGTTATTGAAACAGCACCCCTGACAGGTACCATATCACTCCCTCACATGCCCACTGTCTCTCCAACACCCACTCTGCCACCCCCATACCCCTTCTACCCTGGGCAACCTCCTGGCAAAAAGTTTCACCACTGCCCAAACCATCCCAGCCCCTCTGCCATCTGCATCTTCAGCAACTCCTGGGTCTTTGATGCAGGGCCCCCCCCTTATAAAATTGGGTGCAGGATCCTGGATGCATCTGGAGTTCGCTGCAGCCTTAGAGTGATGCAAATTGCGTCACTCTAAGGGCTCTGAGAATTGAGCATATAGAGTTTAGTAGGAAGTGTGGAAACTGATTAGATTGGAGGGGTCTTTATCTGCCCTCAGAATCTATGTACTACATCTATGTACACACGTCCTGATATCAGTAGCTGTTTACACCAATGACCCTTATTTTGGAGTAGCAATAGGACATTGCCTTCATCAAGCAGCCAGAGGCAGACATTTTTTGTATTTGTTTATTTCACCAAGAAAAAGCTCCATTGTGCTGGCCCAGTGCTACAGAGGGCTGAGGCACAGTGGTTTCTCACTATTTTAATTTTATTTTTATTTTCAGACAACACCACTATTCTCTCTCTCTCTCTCTCTCTCTCACTCCTCAGTCTCTCACAGTGATTTTAAACAATGAAGATGTGTGAGAGGCTGAGAAGAATGTTACTCCCTACGGCTACGTTCGATCAGATTGGTGGCATAGTGTTCAATATTGTGTCGGCACTCAGTCAGTTGGCCATCAAGACTGGAGTTGTGGAGGAGTAACTGAAAAAAAAAATGTCAAACACACTGATGAACACAGATTCACACCTGGAATTACGTGGCCACCTGCCCTACACTCTCTCCCTTGTCTTGGTGCTTGCTCGCGGCTCTGCTAGTGCTCTCAACTCTCTCTCAGCTAGTGGCAATGTCTCCCTCACTCCTCCACACACTATGACAATGACGATGTGCTGGCTGCCCTCTGACCCTTCTCACAGTCACATATCCAATCTCACATGCGCAATTCTCAAACAGCGCGAACCAGGGCCAGCCTACCACCTGACCTAACTCCTAGCCTGCACTGCATACCATGTGACCTCAGCCCCCCCCCCCCACTCACTGAGCGGATGCCAGGCACGGACGCCCTCTGCAAGAAAATGAAGGTAAAAAATACAGCACATTTTTAAATGGAAAAAAAATGTTTTTAAACAGCCGACCATTTTGCCATTTTTACAGGGGATGCTGCCGCACCCCCAGCTCCCCTACTTCCCATGCCTATGCTGTATTCTCCTTTTTATATTATTTATTGCTTGAAAATATTTAGCAATTCTTATCACTGACCAAGCATCCTCTGTATTTAGAAGAATATTGGTTAATGTACATTTATCAAGTTGGTATAAATCATTCATAAATGGGGCCAGCCAATAGGCTCTGGGTTTCAAATACTAGGTGCAATACCATAGTACGTGTTCAAGATGTTCTGCTCCACCATGGGAGCAATCACAGTTCCCATCATAGATGTCCTCTTTCTCATATCTAAACAGCAACACTTTACTAGGGAACTGTTCAAACTTATAGTTTGAAAATATTGACCTGAGACTGGACTCAGAATCTCTAAGTAAGGTTTAAACCCAAAGTAAAAATTATTCTGGGCAAACCATATGGAATATCTCGATTCTGAAATTAGCTCAAGATCTTGAGTGTTCCAATAATTATTGACTTTCTTAGTCACATATTTTTTATATTTAAGACTCGGTGTAATACCTTGATCTACAGCATTGCAGCAATTTAAACAATGGAGACATCAGTATATTCAGATTATTAATATCCCATATCTCCACCCTATATAATAGTTTTGCTTCACATTTAGCTTTGATAACATCTATAAGGGGTCTAACCATCATTCCCCGTATTTTGCATTGAACCTTACTAGGCCTGCAAGGGTGATCTTTAACTTTTCTACAAAAAGTCCCTGTGTGCAGTCCAACTGCAATTGCCTTGGAAACATTTTCCTAAGTATTGGTATTTTTTAACTACCTCTATCTTGTCATGGCCCACTAGCCAGGTTTTTGTTTTATTATTTTGAAAGATTATTATTTTAGTTTTGTTCAGGTTGATTTTTAACTTTAATTGGTTAGACCTCTGATATATGTAATTCAATTTTGCTGTAGTCCACTTGTTGTTAATAAAATTAAGACAGTGTCATCGGCATAAGCCAAAATTGGACATAGTTGCCTTAATTTTTGGAGCATCTGCATTAATAAAATTAATAGCTGTAAGAATTTTATCTATATGTAATGTAAATAAAAAGGGGGCCAGAACGCACCCCTGTCTCACACCTTGGTTGACTTCAATTGGTGTTGACACTTGACCATTTCATCCTAATCTAATTTTGGACCAAGTTCCAGTATACAGCTCTGCCAATATTGCTATTAGAGAATGATCTATTCCTCTCTCTAGGAGAAGAGACCATAGAATATTTCATGAAATATAGTCAAATGCCAAAGCGTAATCTATGACTACCACATAAATCTTCTGTTTTTTAAGTTTAACATACTTTACTAACATGTGTCTGGGAACAAATATATTATCACTTGGGGAGAAATTAGGCTGAAATCCTGCCTGCTAATCAGATAATCCACCAGTTATTATTTCAATTTTTAGTCTTTCTAATATAATCCTACTAAATATTTTTAAGTTTACCTCCAGTAAACTAATGGGCCTATACATGGCTGGGTCACATAAGTCACCTTTTTTATGTATAGGTATTAAATTTGCAGCTTTCAAAGTCTTAGGAAATATACAGGCCCTTATGCATTTGTTATAAAAGATTGTCAAAAATCTACCCCAAAGTGTAGGTGCTCATAAGTATACCTCCACAGGAATTCTATCTGGTCCTGCCACTGTTCCCCTTTTAAGGGACTAAATTGCCAGATAAACTTAATCCAATGTTATAGGACTGATATTATCCTGAGTCCCATCTCTCTGAACTACTATGTTTTTTACCAGGGGATCAAATAAAATGGCTGAAAAATGTTGCAACCATTTCTGCTCTGAAATATAGGTATCTATATATATCTTATATATATATATATATCTGTCTTTGCTTTTTGCTACTAATGTCCATAATGCTTTAGCATCCTTATTTGAAACTGCTTTAATCATTACCTGCCATTGTGTAGTAAAAAAAATGCTTGTTTTTTTCTCTCCTACAAGTTTTTTATATTGCTTCCTTAAGGTAGTTAATTGTTTCAAATTTTATCACCTTTATTCCTAAATGCTACATATAGTTTCCTAATTTGACTCTTCATCCTTTAACTGTCTTTATCATACCATGTGTTATTATATGGAACATTCACACTCTTAACATGGAGCTCCATCTTATTCCTTATATTATCCATTAAGTCATTCTTTTTTTGCATAATAGTACCACGATCGAGCCTTGCTATAAAGTTAACATCTTTATTCACTTTTGGATTTATTGTTCTCCTGTTTGTGATTGCACAAATAAAAAGGATACTGCACTAAGGAGACTAATCTGGAGTTTGGTGAGTCATTTTATTTATTCCTCATTTTATTGGAGAAATACGTTCTCTGCCTTAGCAAAGGTGGTGGTCTTCCACTACACTGATCTTTATTCAATATAGACTCTATCATTAGGGGTGGCTGGCCAAGTGGTGTGGAGGGCTGAGGCAGCATGCCTTACCTCCTGCCATGCCGGCGACCCGTGTTCGCGGAGCGAGCGGGCCGTCGGGGGTCGGCTGGGGAGGGAGAGGATCGAGCATCTGGAAGACAGCTCTCCTCTCCCGAGAGGGTGTGGGATGGAGTCCGCTGCATATCTGACCCCTAGTGGAGGCTGAAGGTTGACACCAGTGGCTCACACCTGGGGGTGGTTACAGAGCAGTCCCCCGATGTGTTGCGTGCGTGAGTGTGCGTGGCTTGGTCATTGGTGGCATTGCACATCACTGTGCCACTTGGGGGGGAGAAAAACAGAAAATGGCCCCTCGGACAGATGGCTGCCTGACACCACAGGCCCACTCCCACGATAGCAGTAGCCCCTTGCACCAGATCTGAACTGGCAGGTTGAGGGATCCCCATCACCCCACCGTAGGGGAAAGCAAGGGAACAATGTTGCGCGGCGGAGATGGAGCTGGGCTCTGGCAAGAGGAGCCCTCAGGGATGGGTAGGAGAAAATAGATTAACAGAAAAAAAAATCCATTAAGGGTAAGATTTCACCCTCAGTATTATGTCTCCATATTATTTGTTTTGAAGTTCTAACTTCTGTAAACAATACAGGGTCCAGATTTTCTTTGTGAATCTCTCTGTATTTTGTTTAACAATTTCTAGGATAATCAGAAAGTGATCACTTTCCCAGAGTAATCCAGATCATAATTTTATGCCAATAAACATTTAAACCATTCCATAGGGCACAAATCTTTAAAATCAAACAGCTCTCCTGGTCCTGATGGTATTCCACCCAGATTTTTACAAAAAATTAGTCATTCAATTTCTGGTCCTCTAGCCATGTTATTTAATTCATCAATCAGAGAAGGTAAAGTTGTTCAGGCTTGGAAGGAGGCTATAGTTACACCCATATATAAGGGTGGATCCAGACATGACCCTAACAATTATCGGCCCATAAGCCTGACTTCCATCATAGGCAAAATTATGGAAAGATTGCTTAAAGCCCATATTATAGATCATTTAGAAAGAAATGAAATAGTAGATATCTTTCAACACGGTTTTGTGACTGAAAGATCAGTTTTGACCAACCTACTACATTTTTTTGAACCAGTAAGCACTGCCTTGGACTTGGGTATTCTGGTAGATGTAATATTTTGGATTTTTCCAAAGCTTTTGATAAAGTATCACATAAAGTCTTACTACAAGAATTGGTCAAAATTAAGTTGCAACCTAATATTTATAACTGGATACAGTCATGGTTGGAAAACAGAACTCAACAGGTATCAGTCAAGGGTCACCTGTCTGCGACGGATGTGGTGACTAGTGGTGTTCCCAGGGCTCCAGTCCTGGGTCCAATACTGTTTAATATTATGGTCTCTACACTGCCTACTACTGATAAGATATGGGTCGCAAAATATGCTGATGACTGTAAAATGGGTAGTTTGGTAAGCACCTTTCATGATAAATGCTCCATACAAAATCATTTAAACAACCTATCAAACTGGGCAAAGGCTTATGGTATGTTTTTTAATGTTGACAAATGTAAAGTCTTACATTTGGGCAAAAATAACATCCCCTTCAATTATTCCTTAAACAATGTTTATCTAAAAAGTATTTTGGAAGAAAAGGATTTGGGTGTCATAATCTCAGATAATTTAACTTTTGAAAAAAATAATATAATTAAAGTTAAAAAATGTAATAAAATAATTGGCTCTATTTTAAGAAATATCAAAAGTAGAGACTCCAAGGTTATTATGCCACTCTACACCAGTCTGGTATGTCCCCACTTGGAATACTGCTCTCAGTTTTGTGCACTAACTTCTATAAGGGGTTTAAAACTCACTGAGGGTGTTCAGCGTAAATTCACTAAAAAAGTATAATCTTTACATAGTAATAGTTACAAAGATAGATTAAAAAAACTTAACCTATTTTCTGTAAAATACAGACAAATAAGGGGTGACAATATTGGTATATCAAACCTTAAAAAAAAATATTATTTAAGAACCACAATTGGACTTACTACTGCCTCCAATGTCAAATCAACTAGGAGTCATGGTTATAAACTCATTGGAGAAAAATGTATATCCACTAGAAGGAGTCTATTTTTCACACAGAGAGTTGTGGGTTTGTGGAATAACTTACCTGTAAGTGTCGTTAATAGTGATAATTTAAATACCTTTAAGCAAAGATTGGATAAACATATGGGAAACAAAAAATTTGATTTCCACCCATAGGACATATGGGTGGCGAGCATACAATAGGCATCCTAACATATGCCTTCATTGCTCGTACACTTCTATGAAGCTATGAACAATCCACTACCGAAGACCCCCTAGTGGAGACATATGTAAAATTGCCCTGTATGTCACCCTGATATCGTCCATTTAATGGATATAAGTTAAACTATTTCATTAACTCAATCAGTTGTTTCCGTGAGTCATTTAACTTATTGTCTTTTGATTTCCTTACAGAAAGTATCTAATTTTGGACAATATTTGTATAAACTGGGTTGTCTACCAGGCCATCAAAAGGCCCAGTTCGAGCATTGAAATCACCCATCATTAAGATTTCTGCCTGTGTGTACACCTGCAGTATCTCTATCAGAATAGAGCCGAGGTCTGCCCAGATTATCGCAGTAAAAAAATTAAAATTATCTGGAGGTACATAGCAATTTAAAATCACAATCTCTTGTTTCCCATCATTGCCATGAATTACTATATAGTTATTCATTATTATACAAAGTGTAACTTTCTGAAAAATACCAATTTTTACAAATATTATCTTTCCTCCAGAGCATCTGCCAAACTTTGTACCTTGTGTGCAGGACTTTGAAACATTTCGTAACCATTTAGTTCAATATTATCACCACTTATCTGCCACATCTCTTGCAGGCATAAAACGTCATGTCTTAATAAGAAGTTTTTGCAGTCACTAACCATTAACTTACTGTTCCTTCCTGATATATTCCATGAAAGAAGAAAACAGTCACATCTTTCCGGTATTACAAAATTTGGCAGATCTCTCTGTTGGGCAACAATTCACTCCTCATCGTAGCCAGCCAATAACCTGAATCTATCTGAAACTGTCAATTCACCTTGTTTACTTTCTCTATTTGAAGAAGCAGCTATAGCATGTATTTTCAATGCTCTGTGGTCCACAATATGTAACCCTAGATGGTCCATCTTATCAGCTTTCCTAAGTATTCATTCTACAAGCTGTGAATTTGTTACTTCCAGGTCAATCTGGCTATTTGACTTGTAACTGTCAAAAGCTCATTTGGCTATAATGTGACCAATTTCATTAATTAGTATATTTAAAAAATTCTTAAAAAGATACTTGATTGCATTTGTAAGTAAATCATCATTCTCATGTGACATAGGTCGCTTTCCAAATAAACTTAATATAACTGGTTCATTACACACAGCTACTTTCATACCCATCTCCTTATTAAATAAGGCGCTACTGGGAAAGGTCAAGATTAAATCCTTTTCTTTAATTAACCAGCTATTGACCCACACATAATTAGTCACTCTTGGAGAGACAAAGAATATATCAATAAGAGTTGCAGCTGGAATAGGAATGTTCTTAATTTCTATAATATCTTCTCCCAGATCGATGTCAAGTTCTTTACCTAAATAATCCAATAACTGGATCTCCAGTTCAGAAGGATCAGAATTACCCCAACTGAGAGGTCCATAGAGCCTAGTAAGGGGATACATGTCCACCCAGTTTTGATTTACCATTGATATTCTGGGACTCTTTACTTTCATAATTTCTCCTTGAATGTTAATTATTGAACTCCTCTTATTCTCCTCTGATAATTTGTTTGTCCCTATAGTATCAAATTTGTCTTTCTCTGTTTGATCGCTATTTAAAGACATCCTTAGATCAATTTCTATAGGGGCTTTCCCCAGTTGCAGATTCAGTTCTGCCACTTCTTGCTCTAATCTACCCAGATAGTCCATCAATTTAGGTTTGTCTTTATGTATGGCTATTTCATCCATGGGGTAAGTTACTTTAGATCTAGATAACACTACTTCTCCATCTACAGTGCACTCTTTACTCTTCTGTTCACTGTCTTTGTCCTGAGCCACCCATATTATTTCACTGTTTAAATCTCCATTATTTACAAAATTAACTGACTGTGACTTTATTACCTTTTGTCTTTTCCTCCTCTGGATTTTTTTTTTATTATATTTCTTTTTCTTCTGTTTAATAACCTCTGCTGCTATATCATGTATTTCTATAATACTAAAATCTGGTCTTATTTCTCTTCCTTTCTACTTTTGTTCAGATTCTTTAACCATATCCTGTGTAGAGTCTCCACTTAGTAGTGTATTATCGCTCTGTTCATTCAACATATATATCTTAGCTCAGTTACATACAGTAGTAGCCAAAGACATTGCCAGCTATTTCCAGATATTTTGTGAAATTTCTAAAGAGTTTCTCTATGCTGCCCCTACTGTGGAAATGCAGAAAGCAGGAGATTGCTCTAGAAATATCACAGACATTTCTGGAAATAGCTGGCAATGTCTGTGGCTACTACTGTACCACCTCGGATCTTAATGATTCAGTTAAATTTTTAATAATTACTAGCTGCTCCATAATCACTAGATGTGCTTTATACAGGTCTTTCATTAGCTCTATTAGATCATGACTTAAGCACATAGGGTTACAAATGTTCATATTTTGTGCAGCATGTGTCACTCCATAACTCTGCTGGGCACCACAGTTAATACAAAATTTTAACTGCTGCGTTTGATTCTGAGCTTCAAATTGTTCTAGACCCTCAATAGTTAATTGTAGATCCTGCATCACTTCTCCCAAGCCTGATCGATTTCTACTTTGTTGATTAGTTTTATGTCTGTACTGTATGCAGTCACCATTCTTACATCCTCTCCATTACTCTCCATGCTCTTCCTAGAGTCAACCAAAGTGTTCACGAATTCTCCTGTACTCCACATTCTTGGTGATCTCTCTAATTCTGGAGTTTGACACCCTGTTCCATCAACTGAGTGACTGGACTTATTTGTTCTAAATTCCCTAAAATGTGAACTGTCTCTTCTATACCCTCTCTATTTTCACTAATTGCCCACTCTTTAGTGGCAGTTTCCTCATTTTCATCTGAACAATTACTGATATTAGCCCATTCCAAAATTTGTTTTTGGGCTTGCTCAGATTGTAGAGTGACCCTTGTTATAGGGGTTGAAGTTTTGTTAATACAGGGCAGCAGATGTTCCATAATGTTTGATTGTCTAAAGCCACCCTTCTTACTACTCATTGGAAGCTCTTGTAATGGGGAAAGGTTCCTGTTCTGTAGCCTCTGTAGCCTTGTAGTAACCATTTTTTAAGATCTTTACACAGTAAGTGCAGTAAGAGTACTTAACATAGAAACATAGAAGTTGATGGCAGATAAGGACCGCAAGGCCCATCCAGTCTGTTCATTTCTTTTTCTACCTTATAAATGTGGCATCGGCCTTTGCTCTGTCAATGGCCTATCTATTCATACTCATCTGTATTGCTCCCTTATGCCTATCCCATGTCTGTTTGAAGCTCTGCACTGTCTTCATATCCTCCACTTCCTGAGGTAGGCCGTTTCATGCATCCACCACCCTTTCTGTGAAAAAGAACTTCCTCACATTACCCCTTAATCAGCCTCCCTCTAATCTCATGCTGTGTCCTCTTGTCCTGCTATTTTTCTTATATTGAAACATGTTAGACTCTTTCACCTTGTTAATGCCCTTAATGTGTTTGAATGTTTCAATCATATCATCTCTCTCCCTCCTTTGCTCTAGGGTATACATATTGAGCTCAATCTGTCCTCATATGTTTTCTGATGCAGTCCCTGCACCATTTTGGTTGCCCTTCTCTGGACTGCCTCAATTTGGTTAATGTCCTTGTGAAGGTGTGGCCTCCAGTACTGCATGCAGTACTCCAGATGGGGCCTAACCAGTGTCTTGTAAAGAGGGATTATTATCTCCCTCTTCTGACTTGTGATACCCCTACTAATACACCCCAACATCCCCCTAGCCTTACATACTGTTTTAGTAGTCTGCTTGGATGATTTCAGGTCATTGGTGATGATGATGCCCAAGTCTCTTTCTTCCCTTGTGACTGCCAGCAACTCCACTCCCAGCCTATAGGTGGCTTCAGGGTTTCTCTTCCCTATGTGCATGATCTTACACTTCTTTGCATTAAACCCCAGTTGCCACTCTTCCTACCATTTTGCCAGTTTATCCAGATCTCTTCTCATTCTGCCCACCCCACCTGGATGATCTACTCTGTTGCAGATCTGCATGTCCTCTGCAAACAGACAAACCTTACCTTCCAGTCCATCTGCAATGTCACTGATGAAGATATTGAAGAGGACTGGCCCCAGGACTGATCCCTGAGGTACCCCACTTGTGACTTGCATCTCTTCTGACTGTATACCATTTACCACCACTCTCTGTTTTCTGCCTGTCAACCAGTTTGCCACCCAGTTGACCAACTTCTGACCCACCCCGAGCCTACCCAGCTTATTTATCAATCTTCTATGTGGAAGAGTATCGAAAGCTTTGCTGAAGTCAAGCTATGCAACATCAACTGCTCCCCCTTGGTCCACCACTCTGGTTACCCAGTCAAAGAAATCTATGAGATTAGTTTGACAGGACCTTCCTTTTGTAAACCCATGCTGTCTTGGATCCTGCACTCCTATGGATTCCAGGTGTTGCACTATCCTTTCCTTAAGGAGTGCCTCCATAATCTTTCCCACTACAGAGGTAAGACTGACTGGTCTGTAGTTCCCTGTCTCCTCCATGCTACCACTCTTGTGGAGCGGGATCACATGAGCCCTTCTCCAGTCTTCTGGGACCTTTCCTGTGCTCAGAGACTCACTAAACAGTTCTGATAATGGCTCTGCTAGTTCCACCCTTAGCTCCTTTAGTATCCTGGGATGTATGCCATCAGGTCCCATTGCCTTGCCCACCCTGAGCTTATTGAGCTCTTATAGGACCCTTTCTTTTGTGAAGGGACCAGTGCACACTTCCCTCCCCCCTGTGTCCATGGTGCTGAGCTGTGGGCCATGCCCTACCTTCTCTTCAGTAAATACTGAGCAGAAGTATCTATTTAGTTTAGATGCCTTTACATAGTCCTCCTCCTCACATGCCCCCTTATCCCCTTTGATCTTAGCAATACCCCCTCTGGACTTTCTCCTTTCACTAATGTATCTATAGAAAGTCTTGTCACCTTCTTTTACTGTTTGTGCTAGTGTTTCCTCAGTTTGGGCCTTTGTCTGCCTTACTGCCTTCCCTGCTTCCCTTATGGAAGTTTGGTATGCCTCCCTATCTTCATCCCACTGCATTTCCTTATATTTCCTGAAGGCCAGCCTTTTGGCTCTGACCTTTTCTGCTACTGTTTTTGAGAACCAAAGTGGTTTCCTTCTTCTTTTGCACTTCCTTTTCTCTGTAACACAATGGGATGTTGTTTCAAGTACTGCATTCTTAATGCTTGCCCACTTTGCCTGTACCCCCTCACCTGTATTTCTTTTTGCCAGGGCTAGCTTAACTCTGTCAGCCATCTCATCAAAGTCAGCTCCTCTGAAGTCCCTTAATTGTCTACCTTAATTAGTTACACCCAGCAACACTTAATAGCTCTTAATGACACCTTAGCTTATGTCTCTCTGTGCCCTTAAGTGCCTAATGGCATGCTTCAGGTTAGTTTACATCAATCAGCAGTTATAATGCTTAATAGGCCTAGTATGGCTGTAACTTAAGCTGCCACTAACATGTTTACACAGGTACTATGTTACTAAAACAAAATGTACTGTATGTCCTTGGTAATATTTCCATAAACTGTTGGAAGCCACAGTTCCAGAAAGCAGAATGATACCAGTCCTTGTGTAGATCTAGTACATCCATGAGAATCCTGTGTTTATCCTCCCTGGCAAACCGCACAACACCTCCACTGTATATTCAGGACTTTAGTTTTTAAGTAAGTAAGGCCACAGTAGTTTTCCTGCACAGGTGTAATGAATCTATGGTCCACCTGAATTAACAGATGCATCCCAGTCTGGGTGACAATACCCAGAAAGTACCCATCAGGGTGAGACAGTGCTGAAAATAAGCAAAACAAAGTAACTTAAATTATCATATAAATAATACTCACTGTATCTTAGAGGAGGAGAGTCCCCACTCCCCAATATATTCTATCAATATATTCTACACTCTAAGATGCTCAGATTAAAAAACAAATTAGTTAAAACATGTACAGGTTCATATTTAACTGAAGGATATCAAGAATATGTGGGAAACAAAATGAAACAGGAACCCCTCTATAACTTTAAAAGGAATAAAATCCTTGCTGTTATGCAGGCAGGACCTCCACAGTTATGCTAGCTGATTGTGGAAGATTATCATACCATTCATGCCTAGAAAGTAAAAAAACACTTTAAAAGTATAACCTAATAGTCTTCAGGTGAAGCTACCTCTGGCTGGAAGATGCAACACTGGACTTAAGATTTGCAAGAAAGCGAGTTGTGCTCACAACAGAGGGAGGTGAACCTTACAATTTACAATTGTCTTTGGTTTGAAGCAGATTCCTTAGGAAAGTTAATATTCTTCAGGTGGAGGATACTTCTAACTGAAGGGTGAAATAAGGAACTTAGAATTATCAGAAAAGGCAGTCTTTCAATCAACAGAGGGGGGTGGAACTTGCTTTACTTTTGTTACAGTTGTTACAATTTTCAGTGCAGGAAGAGTTTAAACCCACAGAGGCTGAATACTGTTTTCTGTGTCTGCCTTTCTGCACAGCTGACGTGTTTTGGGGCTGACTGTTTTCAGAGCACAAGTCACCAGGCTGTTTTGGGGCTGGGGAGGTCTACCTGTGTCTGACTTGGATGTTTGAATTTTTCTCTGTTTGATTAGCAGGGTATTTTCTCTGTCAAATTGTCGTGTATGGCATCTTGCTGACAGGTAGGCACTCATCGCAGCGGTAGGTCAGAGCTTTTAGCTGATTGTTTCATGATGGCACAGTTTAGGCCCAAACCTTCCTACCCCTCACCCCACCCACCCCTGGAAATAGTTCATTTATACCTGGGGTTCTGACATCATTTCCTCAAGAGGGCAAGGTGCATATCACTGTCATATCCTCTCTAGCACACTGCACTGACAATATAAGCATACATATTATATAAATACACATATTTCTAAATAACACACCAATCACACGCACACACACACACACACACACACACAAAAACTAAACAAGGTAGACAGTTATGTGGGGAGTAGTACAATGTAATGGCTGTGGGGCAGCAGTCTTCCGGGAGTCTTTCTGGAGGCTGAGATGCTGCCCTGTTTGCAGACAACTATCTGCCCTGAGGGAGGAAGTTGCCCATCTTCAGGCCGCACTGGACAGTAGCAAGGAACCTCCCCATCCAGGAGCACCAGAGCCACCACCACTACCTCAGAGGTTGTGAAGAAAGCACACAGCAGTTGGACCACAGTGGGCTCAGGGAGGGTAAGGGCGGTGGAACAGAGGCACACCCAGTCAGTTGTTCCACTCCACAATCCATACACCATTCTGGGGAGCATAGTCTCTATGGATGCACCCGCAGAGAAGACTAAGGAGGGTGCAGACAACTGTTACAAGGGAGGCCCCAGGAAGGAGGCAGAGGGCACCACAGGAAAGGAAGCAGCTCCTGGTGGGGACTCAATTATTAGGGGGATAGAACTGGGGGGAGCAGGAAAACTGAAGTAAGCTGCCTGCCTGGTGCCATGGCTTGAGGGACAGAAGCGCATCCTTAGGATCACGAGAACAGTTGCATGGGAGTCGAGCTGGATGTCATTGTCCACCTAGGGACAAATGACTTGGCTCATCATGATATTAGAGCAGTGCAGAATGACTTTGTAGAGTTGGGAGGGCCTAAGACAAGTAGCACACAGTATCCTTCTCAGAGGTGCTGCCTGTCAGTGGCATGGGTGAGGCGAGGTACTTTGCACCATGCAGTTTAATGAATGGTTGAAAAATGGTGTGAGCACAGGGGTTTGACTTCACTGGGGACCGGGTTCCACCTGGAGGACACCAGCCTATACTGGCAGGATTGTCTGCATCTGTCCAGGAAGGAACAAGTCTTTGGGCAATTGGTTTAAATGCTTCATTGGCAAGCTTTTAAATCCAGTCAAGGGGGAGGCACTGATAAGCAGCAGGAAATCCCAGCCTCCCACAAAACAGGGTACTAAATGAGAAAAGACCAAGGTAGAAAGGTCAGTGGGGATGCTGCTACAGAAGGTAAAGCCATCAAAAATGGAGACAATGAGTACCAATGCCCATAGTCTGGGTAACAAGCTTCCTGAATTAGTGGCCTTGATGGAGGAGGAACATCTGGATATCACGGCAGTCACAGAAACATGGTACACACAGAACCATGACTGGGACGTAAACATACCAGGATACACTATCTACAGGAGGGACAGGGAGGGTAAAAGAGGAGAAGGAGTAGCTCTCTATATAAGAGAAGGAATCAAAGCAACAGAACAAAAGGGTAAGCAGGGAGGAGAAGAAGCTGTGGGTCAATTTGGAGGCAGGCAATGGCACCACAATCCACAAAGGGGTTAGAGAAGACCTTCTCTCAGGGAGGAAATGGACAAGAAATGATAGAAAGTATACTTAGAATGGCAGATAAAGGGAGATATTGCTGATGGGTGATCTGAATATGGCAGATGTTAACTGGAGTGCAGTTGCAGCAGCCACTTCTAAGAGTGGGGTTATTCTAGATGCCCTACAGGGGGCATGCCTTAGACAACTAGTACTGGAACCCACTCGAGAGGGAGCAATCTTAGACCTGGTCCTCTCAAATGGAGATGGAGAGAGGATCACAGATGTAGAAGTGGGTAGCCATCTGGGAACTAGCGACCATCGAACAGTATGGTTCACAATAAACACAGCAATAGAGTCAAGCCATACAAAGGCAAAAGTACTGGACTTCAGGAGGGCTGACTTTGCCAAAATGGGTGAGTGCCTAAGGAATGTACTAGCAAATGGGCAGGAAGGAGGTGTGGAAGAACAATGGGGAATAATAAAAACTGCCATCACAGAGGTAACAAGCCTTTGTGTGAAGCAAATAAACAAAACAAAATGATGTAAGAAACCACTATGATTCTCAAAGGAGGTGGCAGTGAAGGTTCAAGAGAAAAAGAAAGCATTCAGAAAGTGCAAGGAATCACAGAAGGAGCAAGACAGAGAATTGTATCAGTTAAAGAAAAAGGAAGCTGGGAAGGCAGTCAGAACAGCAAAGGCCCGAACTGAGAAAAATATGGCCAACTCAGTTAAGAAGGGGGATAAAACCTTTTTTAGGTACATCAGGGAGTGAAGGAAGACTAAGGGAGGGATAGTGAGGCTTAATAAAGGGGAGGGGGTGGGCAGAGGGTGACTGTGAAAAGGCAGAGATACTAAACAAATATTTTTGCTCAGTATTTACAAATGAAGAGGGGGGGAGGTACCTAAAACAAACAATAGAAACACTCTGGATACATAAGTTGATACCAGCCCATTTACAGAAGAAAGGGTTCTGAAAGAACTCTTAAAACTGAAGGTGGACAAAGCAATGGGGCCTGATGGGATTCATCCCAGAATTCTAAAAGAACTAAGGGTAGAACAGTGACGCCACTGACTACCCTCTTTAACAAATCATGGGAGGATAGGGTGGTACCTGAGGACTGGAGGAGGGCAGATGTGATTCCCCTTCACAAAAGTGGGAGCAGGGCGGAAGCAGGAAACTACAGACCAGTTAGTTTAACCTCAGTGATAGGGAAAATGATGGAATCACTTCTGAAGGAAAGAATTGTCGAGTACCTAGAGGCCAGAGGGGGGCACAGGGCCCAAGGCAGCATAGATTCACAGCAGGAAGGTCATGCCAGATGAATCTAATAGATTTCTTTGACTGGGTGACCAAAGTAGTAGATCAGGGAGGGGCTGTGGACATGGCCTACCTAGACTTTAGCAAGGCATTTGACTCAGTCTCACACAAAAGATTAATATACAAGTTAGCCAGCCTGGGAGTGGGTCCCAAGATGATAACCTGGGTAAAGAATTGGCTGGAGAATAGGACACAGAGGGTAATAGTAAATGGAGTCCACTCTGAAGAAAGCTGGGTACTAGTGGGGTGCCCAGGGTTCAGTATTAGGACCGGTCCTCTTCAATGTCTTTTGTGTTTACACTGCAGAGAGACTGGAAGGAAAAGTATGCCTCTTTGCAGATGACACAAAGATCTGCAACAGAGTTGATGCACAAGGTGGGGTGGAAAAGATGAGAAGGGACTTGGCAAGGTTAGAGGAATGGTCAAATGTATGGCAGCTTAGATTTAATGCTAAGAAGTGCAAGGTAATGCACTTGGGAAACAAAAACCCAAGGGAAGAGTACACAATGGGGGGTGAGATACTAACAACAACAAAAATGGAAAGGGACCTGGGGGTAGTCATATCAGATGACTGAAAGGTGGGCAAGCAATGTGAGAGGGCAGTAAGGAGGGCTGGGGGGATACTGAGATGCATAGGGAGAGGCATCACCAGTAGAAAACAGGAAGTTGTTATCCCTCTGTACAGACAGCTGGTGAGACCCCATCTGGAATACTGTGTGCAGTTCTGGATACCCAATCTCGCTAGGACATAGTAAGATGGAAGCTGTCCAGAGGAGGACACTAAAATGGTGCAGGGTCTGCACCGGAAGACGATGAAGAGAGACTAAAGGAGCTTAATATGTATAGCCTCGAGGAAAGGAGGGGAGGGGGACATGATAGAAACATTCAAGTACCTCAAGGGAATCAACAAAGTCCAAGAGGGTAGCATCTTTCAGAAAAAGAGGTGTGCAAGAACAAGGGGGCACAATTTGAAGATAGAGGGGGGCGGCTCAGAGGTAATGTAAGGAAGTATTTTTTCACAGAGAGGGTTGTGGATGCATGGAACGGCCTTCCAGAGGAGGTTGTGGAGTCAAAAACAGTGATTGAATTCAAGCATGCATGGGACAGCCTTAAAGCAATTCTAGGGGGTTGGGGTAGAAAGAAGTAGGCTGCTGGTTAACTAGGATCTGCAGCTTATCCATTAGGTAGGGAAATGGGCAGACTGGGTGGGCCAAGCGGTCCTTATCTGCCATCAAATTCTATGTTTCTATGTTCTGATAGTGCACAAGTCTCCCTTCTAGGCACAGTCAAGAAGTAATCTGGCTGAAATGCCACGCATGTGCTCTTAACTCTCAAGGTCACATGCTCAGCTCAGCCAGTTGGATCAACGCACACAATTTAAATTTCTAGAAGTTATTAAAGCTAATAAAAAGACAAAATTAAAATATAAAATCTACTAATACACTGTGCAAATTATGCTGCTAACCAAACAGTACTAAAATGACTATAAAGGGGAAAAGAAAGTCGATGAGACCTCCTAGAATGGAACAACACTTTCCTGTGTTAGAAGCAATACTCCACTGTGCCGGTCACAAAAAAATCCAGGTAAACCTTGATTTTCTGATTCTCTTTCTAGTTCTTTAACAATAGGTAGTTATCACTGCTTATTACTTCCAAGTGGCATTCTTTTGCTGTCGACTCAATCTCTTTCTTCTCTCTCTCCGGTCTTTGGCTGCAACCTCCCCGTGGAGTTTCCTACACTCCTCCCTCAGGGACGACCTCTGCCACTGACAGACTGTTCAACCTGCAGGGAAAGTAAAGTACAGAGAAAGGCCAGGAGAAATATCTGTGACACAAAATGGTCTGGAAAGACCTAACCTTACTAAACAGTGCAATATTATAAACAGCATAAAACATATTAAGCACTGTTCACTGAATAGGCAATGGTGGTTTACCGATTCTTAAAAGTAATAGCACGTGTCAGGTCCCTGCTGTGGGCTCCTCAAGCTTCAGCATGCAGTCACTCCCCTCCACACCAGATCTGTGTAAATAAAAGATGGGTAAATGCTTGTCCCACTTCCTCGCACATTGTTCATTGAATGCCCTAAGCGTGATCTTAAGTATGGATACAGCTACCAACAGTCCCTATTTTCCCAAGACAGTCCCTATTTTAGGCAGCATGTTCCAGTGTCCCCACAAGTTTTGCAAAATGTCACTTTTGTCCTGGTTTTTGCTCACATGTCCCAGTTTTGTCCCTTTTTTTTTGCTGACTGCTAATCCATGAGTAACAGTTATTTCAGCACCACTGTGGTGCTACTCAGGCTGGACAGCAGTTTGCAACTTCAACCCTTGCGCCTGTATTGTACCGCAAGTACGTCAGTGGGAGCACAGTAAAGCATGTTCCTTCCTGTTAGATTAAACAGGGTAGTAGTGCAAGCAAGCGTATGTGAATGTCTGCCTGCCAGTAGCTGAGAGGGACTCCAGACAGAGAAGAGACTGACAGCAGTGAACTAACGTACCCAAATCTGATCAGCTGTAGGGAAGTGTGCGAAAACAATCTGGTATGGTGGTGGGAGTCACTGAAGTGAAGTTTGCTCAGCAAATAAGGTGAGTGTAAACGGGTTTGATGGGACTGTCAAGAGGAGCAATACATGCAGCTCGAATGTCTGATCACAATTTAATGCAGGTTTGCTTCTAATGAACCTTCTGTACATCATGATTTGGAACTTGCTGCAACAGAATGATGTATTGTTTTAATCTGGATGTTTGCTACTGATGTTACTGTGGGGCGGCATGGCCAGAGCAAGCAGCAACATTTAATTGATTGTGTGAGGCATTGTCTACTGCAATGCCCATGGGAGTGACACGGTGGGGGGAGGGGGTCATGGTCAGGATGGACCGTCCCAGTTTTAGGCCTTGGAAAGTTAGTAGCTTTAAGTATAGAGTTACATAGAAACATAGACTTTGACGGCAGATAAGGACCGCTTGGCCCACCAAGTCTGCCCATTTCCCTACCTAGAGGATAAGCTGCAGGTCCTATTTAACCAACAGCCTATTTCTTCCTACCCCCCACAAAAATTGCCTTATGTCTGTCCCATGCATTCTTAAATTCTCCCACAGTTTTAGACCCCACAACCTGCTCAGGAAGGCTTTTCAATGCATCCACCACCCTCTCTGTGAAAAAATACTTCCTCACATTGCCCCTGAGCCGTCCCCCCTCTATCTTCAAATGCTCCCTGGCAAACCGCACTAAACCAAACCATTTGTTCTGGGGCACTATGATGAGGCTCTGAGTTGCTGCACTCCACACTTCACCCACAGACTGGTCATAAGGGCAAATATAAAATGGGTGCCCTCATCTGACAGGATCACTTGTGAAACTCCCACTCAGCTGAATATCCCCAGAAGTTAATCAGTCACCTTCTTCACCTCTATGAAAGACATGGTTACAGCCTCTGGGTACTTGGTTGTGTTGCCTAGGACCACCAGTACATACTGTTTGCCTGTGCCATTTGGGGTGCTTAGTGGCCCCACAATTTCCACAGCTGGTTGCCGAAAGGGTTCACCAATTGTAGGTAGGGTAATCAAGGCTGCTCTAACTTAGTCCTCAACCTTTCCCACCCTCTGGCAATGCAAAGAAGTCCAGCTGCAGTTTGTGACATCTTTGAAAATATTGGTCTAGTAACAATTGTTTGTAAGCTGCCTTTTTGTGCAGCTAACTCTGAGGTATCCTGAGGAAAGAATGGCATGAGGTAGCCCAGGAGCTGCTTCTGGCTACCAGTTCTCTCAACTTCAGGATGGATAGATTAGCCTGCTGAGTCCTGCTCAGCTACTTAAGGTTAACTTTTGCTAAACTATACTCTCTTATAGTAGGAGACCTGCTCCTAGCCAGGGTCTCCACAGTCTGCTGCTGTGGCTTGGAACTGCTGCTGCCAGCTAGGCCCTCAGTCACACTGGATACTTCCCCTGCTTATGAGGTAGAGGTTACCTCTTGCTGCACTGCCTACCCTCCATCCTTAGTAGCCTGTCTCTTTGCTTGACTGCAGGTACTAAGCAGACAATATTTGTTTTCCTATCAAATCATTGCCCATAATCACATCCACAGAGAGGTGTGGTACTACTCCAACCTCCTGTAGCCCTTGCATACCTTCCCTGCTTAGGAAGACACTTAATATAAGTGCTGAGACCCCAAGGCTGCTCACTCCCTGAATTCTGGAGAGCTGACCTCGCAGAATCTGTCATTCGCCAATGAAATTTTGCTTCACCATAGAGAGGAAGAACATATGTCTCCCATCCCCTGTGTTACTTACCATTAATAAAGATAGGGGGCTGGATATTCAAACTGCGCCATTCTGAGGCGCAAGCCCTTGCGCTGCACAAAATAGTTGCGCAGGGGTGTGGCCCAGGCGATAGTCAAAGGAGTTGCGCTATTGAGCAACTCCTTTGAATATCACCCCCCAGCCACAGCCACTGTGCATGGCGCAGTGAAACTTGCACCACCGCAAGTTGTCAGAGTGGAGCATTCAACTTACGTTGGCAGTACCATTGCGCCATGTGCAAAATCACGATATTCAAAAGGTGACGGCAAATGGGGACATAATTCATGCAAGGCACAGGGGTGCCATTGCATCTGATTATGCTACATTTACGCTCTGCTCTTTATGTGGTGCGCCGATCCCGAGGACTGCGCCTGCTGCCCTGCCAGGCAGCAACCGTCGAGGACCGGCCGCACCCTGCAGCCGATCAGCAGGGCAGCAATTGGCTCCCCACCTCCTCCCATTGCATCTCCCGGGTGGTCCAGTGGACTGAAATGTGCCCGATCGCGGGCAGAATGCAAAATAGACCCCCAACATGTTCCTAGTGCCGATTGCGGGCGAGTAAGTAAAGTGCCCCCCCACGAACATCTCCCTGGTGGTCCAGTGGACTGTAATGCCCGATCGTGGGCAGAATGTAAAATGAACCCCACGCGTTGTTCCTAGTGCCCGATCGCGGGCAGTAAGTAAGTCTGCCCCACGAACATCTCCCTGGTGGTCAGTGGACCATAATGCCCGATCGCGGGCAGTCAGCCGGGCGGGCGGCAGTGGTGCAGGCTGTTTGATGTTGCCGCCCGGCCAGCCGCCGGAGGGGAGCAGGATGGTGGGGCTGTGGGTGGGTGGGGTGGGGGGGACACCAGCCACCAGGGAGATGTTTGGGCGGGGGTGTCACTCTCATTCTGCCCGCTGATCGGGCATTACGGTCCACTGGACCACCAGGAGATGTTCGGGGGTCATTTACATTCTGCTCAAGGATGACATTGTGGTCCACTGACCACCAGGGAGATGTTCGGGGTTCATTTTTATTCTACCCGCTGATCGGGCATTTCGTCCACTGGACCACCAGGATGTGAACGGGAGGGGGGGCTTACTGATGCCCACGACCGGGCTGGTGGGGAGTGCTTCATGCCCCGCGATCGGGCTGCACAGGGGATTGAGTTAGGCCAGCTACAGGCAGGCATGTTGTTTCGTAATACAGCAGCCACCTGTGGGTGGCCTCACTTAAGCCTTTTTTGGGTTCAAGGTCCTGCAGGCTCAGGTTGGGGTTGCACCTGCACAACTCTGCACAGCCCAGCTGAATATCGGGCTGTGCAGTTTATGCATGGGTCCTCCCCCTCCTGTTGAGCATGCATTCATTTGCATTGCGCTGTTGCTCAGCCTGTTTTCAGTGGTGCAACTGCCTCCTGCTGAATATCGCAGAATGGCGCAATGTAGGACTTGAGCATGCGCAACCCTGTTGAGCATGGCGCAACCCTTTTGAATATCTGGCCCAGGGTGTTTATGTGCCATGAAATTAACAGGGTTTGTAGTCATAGCACAGGCCATTACCAAAATATGAATTATTGTGCTTATTAAAAACCAGCACACACAGATTTACATTAAATATAAACCATTTCATATACATAGTAAATTTGCAAGATATACAGCAAACTAAAGGACATACAACAGTAGTAACAAATTCAACAAATAAATGATTGTGAATAGAAATAATTAAAAATATTTTTAGGGAGTGCCCATTAATCAAACCGTTTGGGTGGATGTGGTGGAAGCCAAAAATAACATGGTAGAATTGTTCCTTCGCCCAACGTTTGAACATTTGATTTTGGGTCTTCCTCCAAGGAGAATCAGAACTGTAAATAAAAAATACCTGTTCTTAATTTTGATTGCAGCATTGGACAACGCCATTACTCTGCATTGGCTTTCCAGAACCCAACCGCAGCTGGATCACTGGCAGCATAACATTCTAAGAATTAAAAAAATGGAATCTATTACAGCTTGGCTGTGTTTGCAGCAGGAGAAATTCAGTGCCTGCTGGTTACCCTTCTTCCATTACAAGAAAGAAAAGGAACACGTCTCTTTATTGGAACAGCTCCTAGGTTAACTGACATTTATAATTTATGCAAAGCTGGGTTAATTGGTGGCTTCACACATGGGCATCTGCAGAATGAATTTCAGGAGGGAGCAAGGTCATGAGGCAGGTGTGACATTGGCCCCTCCATATCCCAAACCATAAGACCAGGGGTTTGGGGTCTACCAGGCCCCCTGCAGTTCTGGGGGTCTAGATGCTCTGTGGTGAGCTTGGGAGCTTTTATTGATGATAAAAACACAGTTCTGTTACATCTTCCCTACCCCTGACTCCAGGGAAAAAATGTATTCCCCCATGTACATCTACTTAATACTCGAAGCTGTAATTGTTACTAGTCTTAGCCTTAATCGTTATGACAAAGCCACCTGTTTAGCTGCTTATAGACTGCCTAACTTTCTTATTGTATGCATCAGTCCTGTTTGTACCAATTTGTTGTATTACCCCATTGTTGTATTCATTATTGTTGTAACATACTGCTGTGCTGTGTTATGTCTTCCTGTGACAAGGTACCTTTGTAAATGAGCCTCTGGCTCAAAGGTTTTCAAACTGCTGTTCAAATAAATAAATAAATAAATGTACTCAGGGCTGTGGACTGCTATGAAGATTAAATCACTGTCAGGAAGGTTCATCACAATTACAATACAGTAGACTGACAAAAAAGGCCCAAAATATTTTAGGACATTATTCCTTGAACAGGATCTGGAGTCTCCCAGCCTCTAGGCCAAACTGATCCACTACTCTTTCAACAAACCTTTCCTCACTCAAGTTAATTTTGTCTCTGTGCACACTCATCATACATAAGCTAGTTAACTGCTCATTGCTCATTGTTGACCAAAGCTATGTTTTTACCCTTAGCAAGGTGCTGAGAGAGCGTTCAATTGTGCATGTTGTTACAGGGAGGGCAAGTGTGGTACGAATGGCTGTTTTGATGGACAGAAAGAGGTTTGTATGGTCCAAAACCCTCAATGAGACTCGTGTCATCTGTATTCATTCCTTTGTGTTGTCTGTTTGCCCATACGTCATGCCATGTACTGGATTCCTCCACAAAATTGTCAAACTGGTAGAATTTGTAGATCAATTTGGACAGGTTCCTGAAGTCAGTTTGTTCTATTGTAGCCATCTGTGAAGGATGAAGCTTCAATAGACTGTAAGCAGGCTTGTTTTCATTAGCAAACCGAGTTCAGTGATGAAAGTAATGAACCCCAGATAGGGAATATAAATGGATCGGTGGTAATACTCTGCAGTAGTTTGACTAGGCAGATTACAATAACTTGGTTTGTCTGCCTTGTGGCCTGATTAGGTGTCCTAAGCTCCACGTCAACTTCATTTGCCAGTTTCTCTGAGTTCTCTAATATTGCCCTGAAGTTGGTCTCACTTCTCTCCCTATGATCTCTGATTACAACTACTAGCTCTTGGATAACAGATTGCACCTCCAACAGGTCTAGCTGCATGGCCTGCAGTGCCTGAGTGACTGGCTATAACACTGCCGAATACTTCTTTATCAAGACTAAACAAACAATAAATGTTGGTGTCCGTGATGCACACAGCAACTGGTATACAAGTTGTCTTGTTTTGATGTTGCTTTTGTTTGTTTCAACCAGGTTCTCCAGTTGTTACAATCTTTGTGAAGTATTCTGCAAAAATTCAGATGCTCTTGTACTTCTGAGTCCAGCATGTTTCACACAACAAAGGAACTTTTGGGATGAGTTGTCTCCTTTGAGAGCTCTCGTGGAAGAAAGTGATTAAGGATTATGTTGTGCTGACTGCATTACGGACATCACTCACATTATTGAGGTCATTTATGATGAGGTTGAGTTGATGCAAGGAGCAGTGTACAAATGTGGCTGTAGGGCAATTGTCTTTAATCATGGCTTGAACACCTGATTCCCTGCCAGCCGTCATACCCTTGACCTATTAGTTTATTCAGATTAAGTCCAAATTCTGAATAAGCTTTCAGAATCTCATTTGCTAAGACTTTCACGGTTCGGTTGGAAACAGTGATAAAACCAAGGAACTCCTCACATGTATTTCTATTATGTTCGTCAGTAAATTTTACCCCAAGAGTCAACAGTTCCGTGCCTGAAATATCGGTGATTTCGTCTGCTTAAATCATGAACTTCAGTGAAGTATTAGCTGCAAGGACAATGCCCTCTTTCAAAATGTTACCACAGATTTTGGTCAGCTTATTCTATGTTCTGACAGAAGTATACCTGGCATTGGCAGGCACAGTTTCCAAATGATTTTTCAAAACTTTGTCTCCTGCCTTGATGCAAAACTCCAGCAGACCTTGCATATTGCCCAAAGAACTTGTCTCACCATGGAGAGCTATGCCATGGGTCCCACAAAATGCTGTACTTGAGACTATCGGGTAGAGCTTTTTTGCAATTTTCCTTTACAGACTTTCTGTGGGATTCGTTAAGTTGTTGTTCAACTGAAACGGCTTTCCTTCTCATGATCCCAAGAAAGTTAGTTGCATCCTTATGTGATCCCCAATGCCAGCAGCTTTTGCTGTGCTCTTCTGTAGCTTCATGGAAGTCTTTGTATTTAGTAAAACCTTTGCTAATGAAAGCACCTTGCATTCCGCTCATTGCCTTCTGAGGGAACAGAACACAGTACTGACAGAGAGCTCTGTTTAGAGAAGGAGAGTAGTCTAGCCAAGGAGAGTACTGGGCATGCAAGCCAAGCATAGCAAAATGTTCTTTGGCATGTACTATCACATTTAAAGTCATATGTGTCAGTAGGTCTCCAACAGTTGGTAAGCAGTTGAAATTTCGATTCCTCAGATATGGGTCTTGCATGGCTGACATATTGTCCAATGTCCAGTGTTTGGGTTTCCACTGGCTCTAATTACCCACATGAGTCTGACTGTGCTGCACTGTTACCAGCATATCCTATAGTGCTCTCTTGATTGCCTTGCATCTTCACATACTGTATGGACGTTGGTGTGCATCAGCCAGCTGTGAGAAACTGTAAGTTTCTTCAGGAACAGGAACCTGTCTTGTTTTCTGTTTCTTGAAATAATTGCAGATGTCCATGGCTAATATCCCATTTGTTCCATCATTGCTGCCCTTTTCCTTTTGTTCCTTTTTGTATTTTTCTGTTAATCTGTTTATTCAATTCAGTAAGCCACACACTTTGGGTAGAGTTAGACAGTCAATCAGTCCAGACACATTGGCTCTCCCAGCCAAGGATTACCAAGGTGATCTTTTGCCTTTATTTCCTCTTCCTTTCTTACAGTTTTGCTTTGTTCAAAATGAAGCTACTGCAAGCAATAGCCAGCACAGTAACAGTAAACCTGAACCATTTAGGCTGTGCTGTAGACTACAGTCACAGGCAGCAGGCAAACTACCCCAGCTGCCCCCAGCAGCAGCCCTGGTTGGCCCCTGCAGTAAGTGAGTCACCACCAAATCAGACCCCCCTCCAGCTAGGCCCAGGTCGCTGATCTGAGCTCCTTTTGTTTCCTTGGCTTTGCCCTGTTTGGTACTGTATATGTGTGTGTGTGTGTGTGTGTGTGTGTGTGTGTGTGTGTGTGTATATATATATGTGTGTGTGTGTGTGTGTGTGTGTGTGTATGTATATATATATATATATATATATATATATATATATATATATATATTTATTTATTTTATTTTTTTTTGCAGATTATAATTTAAGAAGCTTTTTTAAGTTTTAATATTTTCTGTTTTTTTACTTTTGTAATAATTGCTACCCAACTACCCAACCACTTCAGCTCTGTAGCCAGACTGTCAGACATAGAAAAAGGCAAGCAAGCAGATTAAAATGTCTGAGAGAGTGAACTGATTTCAACACTGCATAAGTGGTAAGCCCTTTTAGCCTGCCTGACCCTGCTTCGAAAATATTAAATTCAAATTCTATTTCTGAGAGACTGAACTGATTTTGAGCATGTAAGTGGCAAGCCCTTTCAGTCTCCCTGTCCCTGCTTCAAAATTATTATATTCAAATGTTTCCTCTGAGAGAGTGAACTGATTTTGAACACTGTGGCCCTGCTTCAAAAATATTAGATTCAAATTCTTCCTCTGAGAGACTCTAGAGTGAACTGATTTTGAACACTCACTGTGTAAGTGGCAAGCCCTTTTAGCCTGCCTGGCCCTGCTTCAAAAATATTAAATTCAAATTGTTCCTCAAACTCAATCCTTTATACTCCCCACAGAATGCGTTACAATTCAGTGAAGTTCCTGATGCCTTTTCCCCTTCCTGACCCCCACACGGTAGTCTCTCTTCTCCCCCCCCCTTCCCTGCCCTGCCTGGTTTGCCTGTGCCAATTCAAGCTCTGTTCCTTCCAAGTTCCACCCTTTCTCTTTGGGCCTCATCAGTAAATGTTGTTCAGAAAACATTTTTTTTGTGTGTTGTTGTACTTTTTAGTTGTTCTACAATTTTTTTAAGTTGCTGCCACCACTGAGCTCTGTCTCTAGAGAGCAGATTAGAAAGCAAAACCAAGCATCACCACCAACATGACATGACTGTCCTTTTAGTCTAGCAGCATGCACACCCGTACACTGAGGAGAGTGAGTGATGTGGGGATTATTCAATTTGCTCCCACACCAGCTAAGATCCCAAGAGACTCAGTTCCCTTCCCAATCCCTGCTTCAGTCAGACAGACACCTAACTGAATCTCTGCAGGCCAGATGATGCACGCAAGCACAGAGCAGCTCACAGGGTCACACCCCCAACAAGCCATCAGTCGTGCATGACCACCATGCTCCATCTCATGGGAAGTGGGCATGTGGAAGTGCAGGAGAGCTGAGACAGTCAGCCTGAGCCAAAGGACATGGTCACAAAGCAACAAGAAAAACAGAATGGATTGGGGAAAGAACAGGTATGGGTGCTCGCTCATGAGTTGCGATCCATGGGTCATGCACAGTGACTTAAAGGCCAGACAGCTTTTTATATATATTATATTATATTTAATTGGCTTGGGTTTGCATGTACCATTTGAGGGGTGTGCCCCTTGCTCCCCTTAGGACTTATAGCTCGTTACGGCTGTTTTGTCTTCTGCCAATATAATGGAAACAATTGTCTCATGCTTAAATGGGTTGTTCTAATCTTTTATTCTTGTTTAAATACTATTGCTTGTTTCTGATTTTGACTGTGCAATTTCTTTTGAGTATATCAGGTGGAAACCAGGATATGAGTGCAAGGGGTCCCTTCACACCCCAGGATGGACTCTAACTGATCTTTTGAAGGCATAAAGAGGTTGGTCTGGGAGAAAATATGTTATTACCTACAAACAATTGTAATATTTTGGTTATTATGCCCATTATACGAACATTAGACAACGTACTTATGAGGTTATTGTAACATGAATTGTCTCAGACTGCTTGTATCAAATCAGTCAGGATTGTACTTTCTTTGTAAACCTGTTGTTAATGGTCAATAAAGTTTACAAGTTCAAAGAAAAATAAATAATTACAAACAGAAGATCCTTTGCAACTCTTACTTAAAATCTACTTACTTACCCCATGTTTATTTCTCAGGAATCAATGACACGGTACCACACAGGCCTTAAGGTTCAATGGTCCATTACTCCTCTTTTTATACAGTGGGTCTTTGATATAGTATCTGGCCTCCACAAATGGATTTGAGTTTTCTATAGCAAAGATACTTTTTGATATACCTTAGAGGGTTCAGCCCTCCTTCTGTAAATATTCCCAATTTTATTTGCAACTCAAAGAAGCAGTTCAGACCAGATAAACTATTGACAATTTTCATGCAAATTAGAGGTTCTCTCTGAATATACAAACCCATTACTTCAATTGCCAGCCATGGAGAGACAAGTAACAAACACTGTAGGGGTTCTCTATTGTGAACCGGCTAGTAGTGAGAACACAGGCTCCACTCTATTCAACTTCTAAATCTGTGCTTTCATGCCACTTAAAGTAACTTAAACACTTAATTACATTTGAAGAATGTCTGCCTGAACCCAAAGTGACCCTTAAATCAGGTTTGCATTCAGTCAGACACAGAAAGAAAAAAGAAAACACATAAATTTATTTTTATGTTTGCTTGCACGTATGCAATGTAAACATTTTGTTGCGATGAACCACAATTCAGAGGTGTGTCACTGCCATGTACAATGTAGGTCAAGCTGCATTGGGCTTATCAGTGACAGACCAATGACCAGGCAAGCTGAGCATGACACTTGTCACTGTCTGGGCAGAAACTTCATGTAGTTTGAAAGGACTGAAGCACTCCTATGAGAGAGAACTTCATTCCTTTAATTTGCATGAAGCCCTCTGGCAATCAGTTGAGTGGCTTTATGGTGTTGTGGTGCCAATAATTACAGGGGTAATGGCTTCCTGAAATAAAAGTGAAAGTTCATCCATAATCAGAAGTCCAGTTCTGACCCCTACAGCAGCTCACTAAAATATGCAGCTTTTGAGGCCTCACTTTAAAACAATAAAACTAACCCAATACGATCAAACTGGTTCATTAATTCAAAAGATTATGAATCTGTCCCAAAACATCGTCAAATAATGGATTCTAAATAACCCAGTTGTGGTATTGCAGGGCCATAATTTCAATCAAACTGAAATGCAGTAAAGATCTACAGTAGAGTTAGAAAGGTTTGTTCTATTCCACTGAGGTCCTTTATGTTCTGGAGTTAGAACAAACAGAACAATGCAATACCTACAGGGGTAATGGTTTCCTGAATAAAAATGAAAGTTTGCTCATAATCACAAATCCAGTTCTGATCCCTACAGCAGCTCAGTAAAATATCCAGTTTTTTTTTTGATAAACACAACAGGATGTGTGATGTTAATGTCTGGTGTTTATGTTTAGGAAAAGTGGGAGGCAGTCAGTCATGAAAAGAATGGGACGCAGAGCTGTTGTCACTTTAAAAAGAAACATCCATGCAGTTAAAGAAAAATGCAAGAAGCTGTACACATCTGAACATTTTATTTATAAATGTTTTTTAAACAATAATAAGTGCACAGTTATACTGTCTGAGCTACTGCTTTTGTGCACAATACTCTTTAACTGATAGCCAAACAGCATAAATATCTAAATATTAATAACTACAGGGGTAATGGTTGCCTGAAATAAAAATGAAAGCTCATCTATAATCAGAAATCCAGTTCTGACCCCTACAGCAGCTCACTAAAATATCCAGTTTTTTGGAAGCCACTAATTTTCTTTACTTCTTTGAAAACCACCAATGGAGCCACCAAACCAGCCCTACCTATAGCTGCACCAATATCAGCTGTATTCTATGAACTCTTGACCTTTCTGTCTGAAAGATCGGTCTGACTGACAAGAGATATATAACCAAACCAACAATAATTAATAATGTTTCCTTTGAATTGCTTTTGATCTGTTGTTCTGGAATTGTGGTTTTGATCTTGATTATGGAGGGAGGTGTTGCATCTGTGTGCCACACACAGAACCGATTTTTAGTGAACAGCACAATGCATTATTAAGTTCAGTGGCCTACGCAGCCAGTATGATATTATACTTGTGCAACTATGTTACTTGGTTTTGGCCGTTCGCACTCTCTATTCCAGAGAAATTACCACCATGTAGGGGTACCAAAGGCAAGGAACCCTTGAAGAGGGTTCCACCCCTAGAGGTGCCATGGGACAATTCCCTTGGCTAAAGGTACCTTAGGAAGGATCCCAAGGAGAGAGGCTATGCCGCTGGAGGAGGAGGGGAGGATAGTGGGGCTAGAAAAAAGTGCTTGAGAGAGAGGCTCAGAGGAACTGCTTATATAGCATGGGGGGGAGGTGGCTGGCTGCTTGTCCACTGAACTACAAGCATAACCTTCCAATTCAGAGGCCTTCACAGCCAGTATGATGTTATACTTGTGTAACTGTGTTACTTGGTTTTGGCCATTCGTACTCTCTATTCCAGCGGAATTACCACCATGTAGGGGTACCAAAGGCAAGGAACCCTCAAATAAGGTTCCACCCCTAGAGGTGCGATGGGATGATTCCCTTGGCTAAAGATACTTTAGAAAGAATCCCCAAAAAGAAATGTAGTAGTATGAAGCATGTTAGCAATCAGTAGCTGTGAGGCATGGTAGTAGATAAGGCATCAGGCAGCTTGATGACTTAATGAGATGCACAGGTTAGCAATGGCATGAATATGATGGGTTGCACTGGAGATTGAGGGGGCCTCCTAAGGAGAGAGGGAACAGCAAGTAGGGACACCATCCACCTTTATCCAACAGTGGAACATACCTAAAGGAACTAGGGAACATTAACTATGACTAACTAACGGTTATGACATGAGGCACAGAGGAGAGTAAAAAAATACTCTTGAGGAGGAAATCTCTGGGGATCCAAGGCCTAGGTCACCTTTCCTCCAGGCTTGGGATGTTTATTTTGTGATGGCTCTACTGCTGCAATTTAGAAACCCAATAAAAAGGAGTTGGAAAATATTCCAATTTAGAGGAAAGCTCTCGCTTGATCCCTCTAACAGGAATGCTGTGGAAGTTGCGAGAGTGCTCTGCAACATTGGGGGCAACAAAGATGGGAGGAGGAGGAGAGCAATGACTGCTGAGGCACTCACCTGATCTACTCACCCTAAAAACAAACCAGGTGAACCAGAGGCAGTTGTAGGGAGAATGTGGTGAAGGTGCCTTGCTAGTAGAATACTAGAGCCAAAGGAGATCACTGTAATCACCGTTCACAGCTAGTCTTAAATTCTACATATTAAAGAATTGGCTGAGTTCCTGGTTGGTCCAGTCACAGCTATCTACCAAAAATCACTGGATGAGGGGTTGGTCTTGGAGGCTTGGAGATAGGCAGTGGTGATGCCAATACACAAAAAAAGAAAATAGGCATGATGTGAAAAACTACAGGCCCATTAGCTTGACATCAGTATTGGGCAAAATCCTGGAAGGCATCATTAAGGACCATATTATCAACCATCTTAACACAACAAATAACATTGATCATACTCAGCATGGTTTCACTCAAGGCAGGTCGTGTCAGACCAACCTTCTTGAATTTTATGGTAGGGTTAGTAAAGCCTTGGACAACAAACATTCGGTTGACGTCATTTTTTTAGACTTCTCGAAGGCTTTTGATAAAGTACCTCATGGTGAGCTTCTGGATGCATTAATTGAGCATGGTATAGAGAGAAAAAATAACCTGAAGGATAGAGGCTTGGCTCAACAACAGGAAACAAAAGGTTAGTGTAATGGGGACTTGCTCTGACTGGGCTAATGTGACTAGCGGGATGCCACAGGGTTCTATCTTGGGGCCCTGTTTATTTAATGTATATATTGCTACAATGAATATTGCCACAGGGGTATGGGTATCTAAATTTGCTGATGATACCAGACTAGGAAATATTGTGGACAGTCTAGAGGATGCAGCTAACCTTCAAGCAGCATTAGAAGACCTGGAAAAGTGAGCACCTGGACAAAAAAATTAACCTTTAATACTGACAAATGCAGTGTAATGCATTTTGGAAAACTAAATGGTCAGATGAGTTATTCACTTGGAGGGCAGATACTGAATAAGGCAGAGGATGAAAGAGACCTGGGCATTAGGATAACAAATGACCTAAGCTTTAAGTTACACTGTAACCAAGTCATCAAAAAATCCAGAAGCATCTTACACTGTATAAATAAACACATCGAATGTAAAAACAAGGAAGTCTTGTTGCCTTTGTGTACATCCCTGGTGAGATCACATCTGGATTACTGTGCTCAGTTCGGGTCACCAGGTGGCACAACAGAAATAAATGCATTAGAGAGAACACAGAAGAGGGCAACTCATAATATTATAGAGGTTAATGGACACAATTACCAAACTAGACTTAACATCCTAGGACTTTACTCTTTGGAATACTGATAGGGGACATGTGTCTGATTTTTAGAACCCTTACAGACCCACAACTGCGGGAACTCCTGGGGTTAAATTATAGACATATCCATTACAATACTAGAGCACACCCCCTGCAACTTGAAGTTGAAAGTTTTAGATCCACCAAAAGGAAACATTGGTTGTCTGTTAGAATAATGAAAATCTTAAATGAGCTCCCATTAGAGGTAGTGGCTAGTGATAGTATAAATAGCTTCAAATCCAAACTGGACGCACACCATCAAAAATAACATACTGGGATACCCTTGATTTGGTGAGCCAAAAGGACTTCAGTCTAAAAGAGCTCTGTAAATACCTATGAAACCTACACCAGGAGCTGCCATCGGGTCTTGAATGGCTAAAGCCGGGCCTGGAGTGAGGACATTCCCAGCTATGGGCCAGGTGAGAAGGACCCTGTCCCAAGTTAGGCATGCTCAAGATGTGGACTTAGAAATGCAGAGTGAGACTATTGGCTGCAGGGAGGCTCTGCACCAGAATGGTATGGCTGGCATGCCCCAGAAAACTGAAGTAGAGCTGAATGAGCATTGAGTGCTGGGACCTCATGTAGGTCAGATGGTAGTAGCGAGCATTGAACAATGATTGTGTAAGCAATGAGTGGACCTGGAAATAGGGCAGTAAGGCAGAGTAGCAATGGTTGGACCTGCACAAAGGTCTGTAAAGCAGAGTAGCAATGGTTGGCCCCGCATGTAGGTCAGAGAAGCAGCAACTATGAATAGCGGGGTAAGCAAGCCAGGCATTCAAGGAAGCCAATGAAAGATAACAAATACTCTGAGGATTTTTGGCCATGGAGGCAGGATTAGAACATAAAGTAAGTATGCCACATAGGGCCATGGCTCCCCCAACACCTTCAAGTCCCTGCTGTAGGAAAAAAAGGAAAGTGATGGAAGGTGCCGAGACCCATATGCTGATATTAAAACTAGTTTATAGCATCAGTGGTAGCTTAGCTGACCTCCAGAGTATAATAGCAATGTACAAACATAAAGAGCAGCATCTGTATTGCGTAACTATGAGTTGTAGGATTCAATGAACACAGATTGAAGGGAGGTAATGCTCTGAAGCAGCTATTGCCAGGCAGTGCAGTGAAACAACAGCAATGAGGTATGTGGTATGAGTTGAAGAAGCAGGATTGAACTGCATAGCTAGGGTTCAGAGTGAGCCTGAACCAGGTGAAAACAATTAAGGTGCATAGCATGGAGAGCAGCTATGTGGTATGAGTTGAAACACACAGATAATTATTGCAGTTGCATTGCTAGTAAATGGGAACAAGTAGCATGAGCTCTTGAAAGCAATATATAAGGAGTTTAGAAACAGAAGCCCCCCAAAAGAAGGCAAAACAAAATACACACAAATACAGAGGAACAGGGAACAAACAACAGAAAGAAGCACACAGCTGGAGGCAAAATACAAACCAAATGCAGGAGAACAGACAACAGAAGTCCAGCAGAAACAAGTAGAAGCCAAAATAGCAAGACAGGGGGGTAGGCCCCAGCAGGCTGCAAAAGACAGACCAACAGAGCCTCCAGCTGCAAAGAAAAAGTGCTTGAGAGACAGGCTCAGAGGAACTGCTTATATAGCACAGGAAAGGGGAGTGGCTGGCTGCTTGTCCACTGAACTACAGGCATAGCCTTCCAAATATGAAGTGACCTAAAAAACAATTTTTGTCAAGGGTTGCTGTCAGAAAGGATGGACTCTGTCTCAGCTGAAATTACAAGTAGTGCTGTGCAAATCCTGCTTATTCAATAGCTGTATGATAGCCCACTTTTATGTAAAATGGAGTCAACCCTTTACTTGTTATATAGTTTACTTGCTGTGCTGAGAATCTCATTTACAGCATATTTACATAAGTTAGTAGTAGTGTTCTCTAATAGTTATGTCACTGTTTCTTGTAAAGTTCACGTAGTTGCAGCTTTGTATGCAAAGCTTCTTAGAAGGTGTAAATTTCTGTTGAGCATCATTTTAGCAAACTTCATTCATCCATTAAAACATCTGCTCATTTTCAATCAATCAAAGTCTTTATTTAACCAGGTGATCACCATTGAGCAAGCTCATTTTCGAGGTGGACCTGGGTTTGTTAACAAGGAACAAGGGACAAGGGACAATATACATGGGATGCAACACACAAGAAAATAGTAATAATACAAATAAAGTGAGATACAATAATACAGTATATACAAAGTATCAGCAGGTAGCATTGACAGTAGTATATGTTTGGCACAGAAGATACAGCTAGTTTTGGGTAGGACACAATTTTTCATAAAAGTAAAGAAATATACATATCAGGTGCACCGAACACAAATAAAACCTAATATATGATGGCTTGGTACGCAGTCCAAAATCAAATATTATCATATAACACTGATAGTGAAAACGGTGTAATATTCTAAGTGCACAGTTACTTGCATCAGCCTCCCACATGTTAAATTGCTAAATTTAGTAACAGTACTAAAATTACTTTATTGTTCCCATCATTGCATTTCAGCCAGTTAAACAAAAAATGTACTGTAACTTCCCCCCAAAAGGAACAACAGCAAAAAAAAAAATCTTCCTTAATTATCCCTTACGAGTTAATGCATGCCCTACCTCTCCCAACTCCATTCAATGCGTGTTCTCTCTCAGAACAGGCTATGCAGTGTCAGCTCAGTTCCTTTCAAAGCTACATAACAAATTCACATCAACTTAAATCAGTCCTGAATAAAAATGAGTATTATGTAATGTTCAAATATTACATCTTTGGAAAATGTATAACACACGTTATTTTAAATATTCTGACATTGCTGTAATTAAACTTGAATTAAGATTGTTTAGTGGTGGCAGCTAAACAGAAAGCCATGTACCAAGTGACACGATAGATGTACTCTGATTCAGATGTTAGTGAACAGCACTACACGCTATTAAAATATGAAGTGACTTAAAGGATTTACAAACACTAAAATTATTAAACAAAACAGGCATCTGAACTGTTTACAACACGGCAAAGACAGTCATGGCATACCCCACACATAATCCACAAGAAATAGCTGAGGCAAAGTTTTACTAGTTCTTTCCAAGTTTATTTCTCACCAAACCCTATCTTTCTAACATTTCACCAAATCCTACCCTATTAGCACTTTAATGGCATTTTAACAGTTTTTTGGGTCTTTAAATGTTATTCTGATATGCATTACTAGCATTTTAAATTTAAACATGTAACCTGCCCATAGGGGCTTTTTAAGGGAACTATGCACTAAATGGCACTATCTTTGTAAAAGTCAAGGTTTTGGTGAACTGTTGGAAGCTTTGTTGCTGTTCTCAGAGCCTGGGCCTGAATAGGCCGTGCACCACTGTGGTGAGAAATAAACTTTGAAAGAACTGGTAAAACTTTGCCTTGGCCATTTCTTGTGGATTATGTGTGGGGTGTGCCGTGACTGTCTTTGCTGAGTTGTAAAAGCAATTGTCCTTGAGCACCCAGACCTGGTTACAGCTCTGTCTCTGCCTAGTCACAGTTTTTATTGAGCTCAGCACAGGTTAAACCACACTTTGGATTTTTCACTCACCACTCACAGTGTACTGTAAGTGTAATTGCTGAGATACACCGGGAAATGCAACAACAAGAAATGGCAGGTCCAAGCATAAACACTAATGAAAGGCATGAGAGAAATCAAGCAGCTAATGGATTTTTGGAAAGCATATTTTCTAAACTGAAGGAGCCAGATCCTTTTGGTAGAGATGACCACATAGGGACTGCAGAAAACGCTGAGGAGAGCACCGAGGAATTGGAGAGGACAACAACAGGAAATATAAGAGGAACCTTTTTCGCATATGAGCATATTGCTATAAAAGCTAGAAGAAACCACTGGCAGACAAAATCAATTGAAGCCTACCAAGAGGCTGGAAGAGCACTGCGGGGGTTATGAATAACAAAAGACCCCGTGTTTGGTCTTGACAATGAAACTTGTGAATGAATCAAGAGAATTAACGTGAGAGGCTACAGATAAGTGGATGAAGCTAATAGCTGAAAAATCTAAAAGAGACCAAAAAGAAATTGATAAAGAACTGAAAATAAAAGAGACAACATTGCAGACTTTTTCTGGGAACAATAACTTTAATAAATTTGAAATAGAACTACATAAGGAAATTTAGTTCCAAGAATCAAAGATCTGTGAAACAAAAAACAGAAGTTTACTCGAGACGAAAATGACTACTTGAAGGGACATATCTTTAGCTGGCCAAAACAGAAAAACTTCAAAAATAAGAAGAAACAGCAGGGGGCTAAACAAAAGGTACATTTCCAGTCTGTATCCATACTTAAAAACACACTAACAACATCAGGAGGAACCAGCGCAGCTAGTGTAACCAGCGGAACACGCGCCTCAGAGACCAGCGACTCTCAGCAGTCTGATGTTTTTTTAGAGCAACACAGAGAGAGACTGCCCAGATGAGGGAAAAGGAAGGGGTGATACCGCAGCTTCAGCAAGATGAATACAATGAAAAAGAAGAGGCACACGGAGATCAGGAAGGTCAAGTGCAGAAGAGACGCTGCCAACAGTAACATCTGAAATTGAGGAGGAAACTCCATTGAGTAACACTATAAATCTATCAGATTACATACTGAAAGATGGCGAAGTAAGTGTTATAAATAAAGGTCTTTCCTTTGTTCCCACTATAGACTTGAACTTTTTTGAGACCTTAATAGACCTGTACCGTTTATGTAGAGTTTTAAGTTTAAGGTGCTTCTACCACAAAGATATAGAAATGGGGAGATTTGAAAGCGCAGAGGGGAATGTGATTATGGGTATAGATGGAATAGAAACGGTGTTGACTCAAGAAGTTCTAGCAGCTCTAGAAGATTTTGAAAGTGGGGGGGGGGCAGGTTGAAAGTGAATATCAAGATGTTCAGATTCCAAACATGAGAAGTAAACCTAGTACTTTCTGTCCCCAATAACCATTTGCAGCAACCACTTTTCAAAAATGATGTGAAAAGGAGCTGGAACTATTAAGAAAAGATGACTTTGTACCTAGATTTAGCAATATTACAGCAGCTGAGAAAGAAGGCAAGGCAAGTCAAGGCAAATTTGATTTTTTAGGCGCCCAATCCCAGAGGCTCTGTGCGTCATACAATCAAAATACATTAAAACGCAGTTAAAACACAATAATTAAAATACAACACATATCAACTAAGCATATTTAAAAGTAGACCACCCAATATGAGAGGCCTGACCTAGCAGCAAATTCCTGAAGGGGTCATTCTTTCAGAATATCTAGGAAGCAGTATCTAAAAGACAGTGTCTGGGAATGCCTGGCTGAATAAAAAAGGTCTTGAGGCGGACTTTGAATGCCTCAACTGAAGGGGCCTCCCTTACTGATGGAGAAAGCAAATTCCACAGGAAGGGGCCAATGACACTAAAAGCTCTGTCACCGGCAGTTTTTAACCTTGTCTTGGGAATCAGAAGAAGGCCCCTAGAGGAGGATTGGAGGGAATGGACTGAGGTAGCAGGTGTTAGAAGGTCTGATAGGTAGCCAAGGCCCAGTCCATGTTAAGCCTTAAAGGTGAGCAAGTCCACCTTAAAAAGAACCCTCTACCAAACTGGCAGCCAGTGCAGTTCATGCAGCACTGGGGTGATGTGGCAGTATTTTGGCTGCTCCGACAACAGCCTGGCAGCTGCATTCTGCAATAGCTGCAGTTGGTGGAGGGTACCTCCAGAGACCCCAAAGTAGAGCACATTATAGTAGTCAAGCCTTGACGTCATGAAGGCATGTACCAAGGTGGGGAGGTCCATGGGAAGAACTAGGTGTTTGATCCTAGTGATATTCCTCGGGTGGTAAAAGCTGTTCCAGACAACAGACAACATCTGACATTCAAATGTCAGTCTGCTGTCAAGGATAACACCAAGACTGCACACCCTAGAGGAGGTCTTCAATGGCACAGACCCCAGAAACAGTCCAGTCTCTGTGTCAGAGGTCATCTTATCATGCCTCCAGTTTGACTCCACCACCAGTACCTGCATCATATCAGGGTTTAGTCGCAACCAGCTGGAGGCCATCCAGTCATTGATCTCATCCAGGCAGTTGTTCAGTACATCCACTGCATTGGATGTACCAGGGGCAAAGGATAGATACAACTGGCTATCATCGGCACAGCAATGAAAATCCAGACTGTACTTCCTAATGATCTCACCCAGGGGCATCATATACACAGCAAACAACAATGGTGACAAGACTGAAACCTGAGGTACTCCACAAGACAGAAGGCTAGAGGAGGAGGAGAAATTCCCCATCACAACCCGTTGCCTCCAGTTTGTGAGACAGGACTCAAACCAGCAGATGACAGTACCGGCGAGTCCACAAAATTCCCTCAGATGGTAGAGCAACACACAATGGTCCACTGTGTCAAAGGCTGAGGAGAGATTAAGGAGAATGAGACTTGTCCCCTCTCCTCGATCTCTTGCCCTGAGGAGATCATTATGCACCCAAACTAACACAGTTTCCATACTGTGCCTGACACAAAGCCCAGACTGGAGAGGCTCGTAGATATCAAAGGCCATGAGGTGTTCCTCAAGCTGCTGCTCCACAATCTTCTCTACAACCTTTCCCAGAAATGGAAGGTTTGAGACAGGATGGTAATTCGCCTTGATGTCAGGGTCCAAAGATCATTTCTTCAGAAGGGGTCTCACCAGTGCCTCCTTCAAGGCACCTGGGAAGACCCCCGCTGACAAAGAACACTGGACAATCAAGGTGAACACTGGGCCTACAGAGTCAACACATCCCATTAAGAAATGAGTTGGCACTGGGTCCAGTTTGCAATATGTGTGCTTCAGCCTGGAAACAACCTCAATGACCTTGGCCACCTCCATTGGTTTAAACTCCCCCAACCAGATGAAGTGCTCCTCAGACAGCCAGGGCAACCACTGTCGGCCACACTGTGGCTCACTGGTGGAATTCCTTGCCTGATAGCAGACACTCTGTCTGAGAGGAAGTGAGCAAACTCATTGCATAAAGCATCTGAAATAGCTTTTTCTGGCTGTAGATAAGCTGTATGTAACAACCTGTCCACAGTCTGAAAAAGTATAGCTGGTTGGTTCTTCCCAGCAGCAAATCTCCCTGTACAGGAACACTGCCTTCTTGGTTGATTGCCCCTTGGTACACAACATAGTGTGCATGCAGGACCAGCCTGTTCGCCTCCAGCCAGGTCTTCTGCCAGCAGTGCTCTAACCTCCAACCCTTGATGCTAATCACCTTGAGCTCCCCATCAAACCAAGGGGAACTCAAGTGAGAGGATCTGGGTTGTACACAGATTGGTGCAAGAGAGTTGAGTGCCTCAGACATCGCCTTATTATAGGCGGCGACTGTTTCACCCATACCCCCGGGCATGCACTGCCCACACTAGATAAGTGAACTACCACCAGAAAACCCTCTGGAGTCAAACCCCTCCAAAGGGCAATAGCTTACCATCTCTGCAGGGGAAGGGCTCACGGGGGCCCTAAGCAAGAACTCCACTGTGCAATGATCAGATCAAACAACCCAATCAGTCTTAAGATTATCAGTCTCAAGCCCCAGTGAGAAGACCAAGTCCAGCATGTGACCGCCCTGGTGGGTCGTGGTAGAAACTTCTTGCAACAGGCTCAGAGATTACATCATCTGGAAGAGATGGTAACTCAGCCTGGATGATTCATCATTGGTCCAAACATTGAAGCCCCCCAGAACTAAACACCTGGGGCCTCCAATGTTTCACCAATGACAAAGTCGGCTACCTTCTGCAGGAACTCTCCTGCTGCCCCAAGGGGGCAGTAAATCAGGAGGATCTTGCAACCTGACCTGGGACCACCACAGATGGCCACACATTCAAACCAACTCAGTGTTCTCACTGGGTGCATGGTGAAGCCTAGCTCAGATCTAAAACAGATGGCCACACTCCTGCCCCTGCATTCCACTGTGGGGCAGTGTGCCATGGAGTACCGGGGGCGGCAGCCTCTAAAACTGGGCCAGCATCATCACCCACCTAGACCTTCATAATGCATGCCAGATCAACTGATGAAACCAGATCCGCTATAATTGTGGTCTTATTTCTGATCGATCTGGCATTGCACAGCACTGCCCTCAGGGGACGGACAGTGCAAGCCCTCTGGCTGCTTACTCACTCAGTCTGGTGGGAACCCTGGGGACAGGAACCAAACACATCTGGCTTCTCTCTAGGACCCATCGAAACCCAGGGCACCTTCTACACTTAACCATCTCTATCCTGCCCCCCCCCAGTGTGAACGAGGTGGCCCACCATGGCCAACTAGTGTGATACCTCCTAATCCTGACCTCCTAACAGCGACGTGCTGTGGTGTTAGAAACTGGGAGGTCAGTGAAGGGATGCAAGTCAAAAATCTGGGATGCCACATACACAATTCTCGCCCGCCCCAGCCCCCTAGACTCCCCCATACACATGCCAACTAACTAAACCTCCAAAACAGTGAGGAAACTACACTAAATAAATAAACACATACACACACACATATCAAACATACACTAATACAGTAAAACCTAGACAACACACACTACATACATGGCCACTAACTCTCGACACCCCCTCCCTAGCAACCTACTGTCACAACTGCACTCAGCAGGTCAGGCCCTCTGCTCCCACAGTGCCAACCTCTGAGCACAGTATTGTGAACAGGAAACAGACAGGGTAACCCTCCTGTTTGCTTGTGGGTCTGAATCACCTTTACTCTCAAGTTCTGGGGGGGGAATTCAAACTATGAACCTTATGCTAGCATACCCAAATGTACAGGCTCAGATAATCTGCTCTTTGGGGGGGATGCCAGATATCTTTCACCTAAGGGCACCTAACCAGGTATCCAAAATGAACTCTGAAAACTCTATAAAAGACCTTAGGTATATTCTTACCATTTCCCAGTTTAGTAACACATCAAGCTTATGAACAGTTTTGTCAGTCTTAACCCTCCATACGTCACATGCAAAAGAAAGAACTTGGAAGACTCAGGCAGTATCTTTCAAATGAAAGGTTTACTTAAAAATGGATAAAAATATGTAAAATGTAAACACAGAACACTATATTACAAAGCATATAATCACTTAAAAGAAAACAAAGAAAACTACAGACAAACTCCTACCAACATACAGTTAGACTTTTTCCATGTAATGCATTTACCTCTTTATAGTGCTTAAGTTAGATCTTGTTTCTTAAGAGCCCAGAAAGGAAATGTCACTCAGTTGAAATACAGAATACAGTTTAAACTCTGTGTTTCCACCTCTTCTATGATGTCATCTAGCTCTTCCTTTTAGATTATAAAAATTATACAAACAATGATCTTCCTGTCAGGAGATATTTTAAATACTGTGACTTCAACAAAAACTAATTTCCCAATATGACTCCTTTATTAACATACCCTCTTTGACCTCGAGCAGGTCCTCTTCCCAGGGCACATTAAAGGATTTTATGACTTTTCACACCACAGTATAAAAATGTTTTTTTCCTCCAAAAAAAATAAAAGTTTACGGTCCACATATCCCGGCAGCTGGGTCAGTTCTAATTAAAGGAGACCCTTAATTAAGTCACTCTAGTCTTTTAATTACCTCCTGGTTTCAGGTCACTTGACTGTAACTGAAACCTGGGGGGGGGGCACTCATGGAAGCACTGACAATCACACACTATATTTTTATATTACAAATATCATAGAACAATTATAACCAGCTGGCCAAGTGTCACAATCCTCCCTACCTAGACTGAATTTTGGGGCTGTATCCCCTGCATGAGATGAGCTTCCCAAATCAGTTCACTCCTCATAAACACGCAACAGGCCATCAGCATTCTGATTGGTCAATCCAGCCCTATGTAAGATTGTCATGTCATACCCTTGCAAAGCAAGACTCCATTTTAGTAGCCTACCATTAGTTTTTCCAATTTGCATCAGCCAAACCAAGGGGTTGTGGTCAGTGTGTACCTCAAAATGCTGCCCATATAAGTATGGCTCTAACTTCTTTAGTGCCCACACTATGGCAAGACACTTTTTTTCCACAGTAGAGTATGCCTGCTCCCTGGGAAGTAACTTTTTACTCAGGTACACTACTGGGTGATCTTTCCCTTGGTTGGATGTCTGACTCAGTACTGCCCCAATACCCATGTCTGAGGCATCAGTCTGAAGTATAAAGGGTCTGCTATAGTCAGGACTTGTCAATACAGGAGCACTGCAGTGCACTGCCTCCTTCAGTCTGGTAAAGGCTTTTTCACAGGCTGGTTCCCAGGTAATTTTCTTAGGCATCTTTTTCTTTACCAGGTCAGATAGGGGAGCAGCCAGGGCACTGTAACTGGGTACAAATTTCCTATAGTACCCCGCTGTCCCTAGAAAACTCCTGACCTGCTTCTGCATTTCTGGTCTGGGCCATGCCTTGATCACCTCTATTTCTACTTGGTTATGACAGAGCTGTCTCCGGCCTACAACATGCCCAAGGTATGCTGCTTCAGTCATGGCCACCTGACACTTCTCAGCTTTGACCGTGAGCCCGGCCCTCTGTATCCTGCCCAGCACTTCCCTAAGGTGGGACAGGTGTTCTTCCCAGCTGGCACTAAAGATGGCAATGTCATCCAGGTACGCCACAGCATACTCCTCAGCACCATTTAACACCTGGTTCACCAACCTTTGGAAAGTGGCTGGGGCATTCTTCATTCCGGAAGGCATTACTTTAAATTCAAATAAGCCTATCGGAGTGATGAAGGCCGACCTCTCCCTAGCTCTGTCAGTTAACTTGACCTGCCAACACCCCTTTGTCAGGTCAATAGTCGTAGGGTATGTCACCCCTCCCAACTTGTCCAGGAGTTCATCCGTCCGGGGCATCGGGTTGGCGTCTGACTTCGTGACTGCATTCAGTCCACGATTGTCCATGCAGAAATGAGTAGAGCCATCTGGCTTGGGCCCAAGGACTATGGGTGAGGTCCAGGGGCTGTGGGATCTCTGGATTACCCCTAAATTCAGGATTTCTTCCACCTCCCTCCTAATGTCCTTTTGGACAGCCTCTGACACCTGATATGCTCTCTGCTGTATGGGCGTCTGTGTCCCTGTCTTCACATCATGCATCGCTAAGGGGGGTTAGTCCAGGTTTGGCGCTAAATGGGGGGCAAAGCCTGCTAAAACCTCCCTTACTTCCTGGATCTTGTCTGGGACCAGCTGGGGAGACAATTTAACTGCCTCTACAGAGGACTCCCACTTGCTTTCTTCCAGCAAGTCCAGAAGGTGGTCTTCTTCATCCATCCCCTTCCCAGGACTACATACTACAACACCATGTCAGCCTTATTAGCATATGGCTTCATCATGTTAACATGGTACATTCTTTCTGTCTGTCTTCTGTCAGGTAACTCTATGATATAGTTCACGTCATTTACCTTCCTAATTACTTTGGACGGTCCTGCAGCTTGTCTTTTTGGACTGGAATAAGGACCATGACTTCCTGACCCACCGTGTATGAGTGAGCTGTGGCTCTGCGGTCATACCACACTTTTTGTTTCTGTTGGGCAGCTGCCAGGTTGCTCTGGGCTGCCCCATAAGCTCCTTCAGCCTTTCCCTAAACCTAAGAACGTAATCCATTATGGAAATTCCCTGGCTGGTGTGCTTGCCTTCCCAGTCCTCCCGTATCAAGTCTAGGGGCCCATGTACCCAGCGTCCATATAAAAGCTCGAAGGGGGAAAATCCTGTTGACTTTTTGGGCACCTCCCTCTATGCAAACAACAGGTGGGGAAGGTATTTCTCCCAGTCCCTCCCATGCTGTTCAGCAAACACTTGGAGCACTGACTTCAGGGTACCATTAAATCTTTCCACAAGCCCACTGGCTTGTGGGTGGTAAGGTGTCATGTGCCTCTGCACCACCCCACACTTCTCCAACAAACATTTCATCAGGTCCGACATGAAGGAACCCCCTCGATTGGTGATAACCTCCTGCAGAAACCCAACATGGGGAAAAATCCCAAGTAAGGTTTCTGCCACTTTGTCTGTCCTCAGTGAGGATAGGGCGACTGCCTCTGGATACCGGGTGGCATAATCCACCACAGTCAGGATGAACCTCTTCTTGGAGGAGCTGGGGGTATTTAAAGGCCCCACAATATCCATTCCCACCCTCTGGAATGGCTCCTCCACTATGGGCAATGGAATTAGGGTGGCTTGTGTTTTCTTACCTGTCTTCCCTATTTCTTGGCACTGGTGACAAAACCCACAATAGTCCTTCATCTGCTGGGTAAAATTGGGCCAATAGAAATTCTGGGCCAATCGCTGCGTAGTGCGTGCAATTCCCAGATGACCCGACAAGGGAATATCATGTACAATCTTGTGCAACTGCTCACGATACCCCTGGGGAATGACAAGCTGCCTGCCTATCACCCCTCCCTCTGTCTTCACAGCCTGAGTATACATCAGTCCATTTTCCCAATAAGCCTTATGTTTACCGTCCCCTCCCTGTGCTCCATCAGAGTCTGCCCAAGCCCTCAGCTTCTCTAGACTAGGGTCACTTCTCTGAGCAGCTGCAAACTCCTCACACATTCCCAAGGTATGGGACAGGTCCCCTTCAGTCTCTAAACTAGGGTCCCTAGCATTAGCATCAGGGCACTCAGGATCACTGTCATCCCTAACCCTCTGACAATGGGTCACCCCTCCCTCTTCGGAGTAACCCTCCATAGCTGTGTGGTTAACTGCTACTGGGAACATTTCTAACCCCTTTTTATTAGTCTCCATATCAGGAGACACAGGCTGGGGAATTGGCCTCCCAATGATTTCCACTCAGGCTTCTGTGGGGTCCAGGGAATTACAATCTCCCTGTCCCACTTGGATATGGTTAACTGCACACACCATCCCCTGTTTGAGATTATTGCCAAGGATGACATCAACTGCTAACGTTTTCGCTTCAGCCACCTGTTGCACAGTTCCCTCAGTTTCTCCCCAGTCTAGGAGAACACTAGCGAGTTGCAATGTGGTCTCCTCACCAGTGAACTCTTGCACAGTTACAGATTCATTGGGTATAAGCTGACCAGGCTCTACCAGATCCCCTTTTACCAATGTCAGGGATGCCCTGTGTCCCTTAACCCTTGTGTCTGTACACCATTCACCATGACTGGGTGCATGTGTTCCCTCATGTTCACAGGCATGCTTCCAGGGACACATAAACAACCCACATCTTTCCTAGCTCCATGTTGCGTATTGCTTGTCCTTTTGGAACACTGTCTGGCAATCTGCCCAGTTTCTTTACAAACCCAACATTCGTTTCTTTTCTCAGAGAACTCTTTTCTTTGAAACCTGGGGCTAACTGGTTTCAGTGGAGGCAGTGAGGGTTTTAGCTGCCCTGAAGGTATGCTTTTCCATTTCTGTGCTGCCATGCCTGGTCCATTCACTCTCAGAGCAGGTCTGCTCTTGGCATAGCGGTCTGAGAGTTCAACAGCCTCTTGCACTATTTTGGGATCTCGGTCCTCCAGCCAGGTTTTCAGCTCTGCTGGGCATGCCCAGAAAAACTGTTCCAACAAAATAGTATTTTCAATTTTATCTACAGAGTTTGCTTAAATTCCCTCCCACCAATGTTTTAAACACTGACGTTGTTTCATGGCTAGCTCCTCATAGCTCATGACAGGGCTTCTCCTGAGCTTATGGAATTTAGCTCTGTATGCTTCTGCAGTTAAATCAAACTTTTTTAAAAGTGCAGCTTTAAGTTTGCTGTAATCATTACTGACCTCATTGTCCATTTGACCCAATGCATCCTGAGCTTTCCTGGTAAGTAGCGGGGATAGCTGGAAGCTCCAGGACCCTCTAGAAATTTTAGCCTGAATACAAACTTTTTCAAAGGAATTTAAAAAGGCACCCGTATCCTCCCCCTCTTTAAATTAAGCTATCAATTTGGAATTCAATTTGTAACCCAGTCCTGTAGTCCCAGTTAAACCCAAGCCACTTATCTGCTCTGGTGCTGGTGGTTGGAGTCATAGCTTCTCCAGTTTATGTCACCGCTGGCGCTCACACTCTTCACGGTCAGTCTCCCACTGTTCATGGTCAGCCTCTCACTGTTCTCACTCCCTCTTCTCCTCTGTGGCTCATTTCTCTCCCTTCTGTTCTCACTCCACCTCTTACCATTCTCATTCAGCCTCCCTCTGGAACTCCAGCTCTATTCTGCACAACTCAATCTGTAGCCTGATTGCTTCTGGCTCCAGAATGCTGGTAACTTTCCCCTGCTGCTGTGGCCCTTCACTGGCAATGGCTTTGCTGTCATCCTCACCGGATTTGGACACTGCACTGGCAGCTGGCCCCTCCATGCTAAAGGTTTGGTCCCCTACAGTCACAGTCTGTGACTCGATGCTCTGGGCATCTGCTGCCATCAGGGCATCCATGAGGTTCTGCTTGGTGGCTCTCCCCTCATACAGGACTCCTCTGTCCTGGCACAACTGCTTCAAGTAGTTTACATTGAGCCAGCTGTAGTTGGAAGCCATCTTCTTCCCTAACTATGGCTATTCTAACTTGCATTTTTGGAAAAAATAAGATAGGTAGGAACTTGACTGTAAGCAAAATGATATAGTTCTGTTTCCTTTTTAAAAATAAATCACTGCTTTTTTTTTCCAAGTGAGCTGTACAGTATTAAGCTGACACACTGAACAGTTAAAGCTTGTGTTACTAAATTTATCTACACTGCTGCTAACCAATCTGGGACAACCACACTCAGCAGGTCAGGCCCTCTGCTCCCACACTGCCAACCTCCGAGTGCAGTATTGTGAACAGGTAACAGACAGGGTAACCCTCCTGTCTGCTTGTGGGCCTGAATCACCTTTAGTCTCAAGTTCTGGGGGGATTCAAACTGGAACCTTATGCTACCATACCCAAATGTACAGGCTCAGATAATCTGCTCTTTGGGGGGATGCCAGATATCTTTTGCCTAAGGCCACCTAACCAGGGATCCAAAATGAACCCTTAAAACTCTATAAAAGACCTTAAGTATATTCTTACCTTTTCTCAGTTTAGTAACACCATCAAGCTTATGAACAGTGTTGTCAGTCTTAACCCTCCATACATCACTCACAAAAAAAAGAACTTGGAAGACCCAGGCAGCATCTTTCAAATGAAAGGTTTACTTAAAAATGGATAAAAATATGTAAAATGTAAACACAGAACACTATACCACAAAGCATACAATCACTTAAAAGAAAACAAAGAAAACTGCAGACAAACTCCTATCAACATACAGTTACACTTTTTCTATGTAATGTATTACCTCTTTACAGTGCTTAAGTTAGATCTTGTTTCTTAAGAGCCCAAAAAGAAAATGTCACTCAGTTGAAATACAGAATACAGTTTAAACTCTGTGTTTCCGGCCCTTCTATGATGTCATCCAGCTCCTCCTTTTAGAATATAAAAATTATACAAACAATGATCTTCCTGTCAGGAGATATTTTAAATACTATGCCTTCAGCAAAAACTGATTTCCCAATATGACTCCTTAATTAACATCCCCTCTTTGATCTTGAGCAGTTCCTCTTCCCAGGGCACATCAAAGGACTTTTATGACTTTTCACACCATGGTATAAAATGTTTTTTTTCCTCTTAAACATCATAAAAGTTTATGATCCCTATATCCTGGCAGCTGGGTCAGTTCTAATTACAGGAAACCCTTAATTAAATCTCTCTAGTCTTTTAATTACCTCCTGGTTTCAGGTCACTTGACTGTAACTGAAACCTGGGAGGGGGGCACTCATGGAAGCACTGACAATCACACACTATATTTTTGTATTACAAATATCATAGAACAAACATAACCAGCAGGTCCAGCATCACACCCACTACACCAAAACAACAAAAAGCAAGGTATCCAGCTATTAAGCTCAGGAGAGCAAGTGATCACATTGAACTCAGTAACAATGCCCAACTTGCCAGGGCATAGCATTTTGTCGGTAGTAGCCATCAGTTCAAGCACCCAAAAAGAGCTACACAGTCCAGGAAACAGCCTAGGGGCCCTCTCACAGTCCCCAGTCACTGTGGGCAAAATGTTGTTTGTGAGCTAAGCCAATATAAAATAGGTGAACTTCAACAAGTGGGGCAATTCCCAGTCACAATCAGAGCAGATCCCACCAGCACAGTAGGGCTAGAAAGAATTTGTTTTCCCTGATAGATGGATCAAAGTTCTGAAAAAACAGCACAGTCTAGTTCTTAATGAAGTCCCAGTATGGGAAACTCTGGCAGACATAGTCCCCAAATCCACACACACATCCAGCCAAAGGAATGGGCTGGCAGAAACACAGGCCAACTCCACACCCAGCACAGGACCACAGACCTGAAAAATGAGAATCGACCCTTCCCCTGGTGGGAATTACACAGCAATGCCCTCTATGCCTGCGCTCCCCCAGGAAGGTCACAACAGGAACCAGGACACCACCAAGCAATGGTAGGCCCCCTTGTATGGTGTTGAAAGAGGCACCTATCATCACAGTTCAAGGTCCTCGGCACTGACTGTACCAATGGATGAAAAACTCGTTAGGTCTGGGGCCCACAAGGAGGGGTATCAGCCAGTAGACACCTCCGAGAGAGAGAGGGCACCCACGTTCAGATGATCCACCCCACTTGGCACAAACCAAAACTGCAGCTGCTGCAGGACACCAGGTAGCCCGAAGGACAGGAGTCATCAGATATCAGGAAGCTCCACTGCAAGTTGCATCCAAAGGTAGAAGTACAGTGTGACCGCAACTCTAACTAAAATTGCCCTGCCTGCCACTAAAACCCTTACTAACCCCCTAACTCACCAGAGCTGTTAATTTTTTCTGGATCTCTGGTCAAAGACACTTGCCGGAGGTCAAAGCACTTTCCAAATTTGCTCTCCTGAGACCAAACTATGGAGGTAAAACAAAATGAGCTACAGGGGTAAAACAAAATAACCCAGCTAACGGGGGTTTGCTCTCAACCATGGAGTGCTGCAAAGACTAGCACAGCTCTGCCACCATCTTGCCCCCTCTTTAAAAAGTAATGGCAGTATTACAGTGAAACCAGCAGATAAGGGTGGGAGTGTGGTGGTACAGAATAATACAGACTACTTAAAAGAAGTAAACAGGCAGTTACGCAACACAGAATGTTATGTAGCTGTAAGCTCTGACCCCCGCACCACCTGAAAAAACAAATTGATGAGTTTCTGCAGTGGGCTAACAGAGAAGGGTTAATAAATGAGCAGGAGATTAAATACTTTACCACTGATCCCCTCTTAAAGCTCAGTTCTGTGTACTTCCTAAAGTACATAAAACACTCAGGGACCCTCCAAGTAGACCAATTATTTCTAGTATCAGAACAGTCACTGAACCCCTGGCACAAATGGTTGATGACAACATAAAAAGTTTGGTAGACACCTTTCTTCCTTCCTAAAGGATACAGGGGATGTTCTGAAGGTACTCAGTGATATTCAGCTAGAAGAGAATTGTACGTTGGTGACACTTTACATCAAGTCATTGTACACCAACATACCTCGTGATGGTGGGTTAAGAGCTCTAAGGTATTATTTAAACAAAAGAGAGGAGGGAGTAAGACCTGAAATGGATTTCCTCATGGAACTTACAAGAATAACTTTAGAAGGTAAATACTTTGTTTTTCTGAATGAAACTTACCAACAGAAAAAGGGGAATCACAATGGGGACCAGTTTTGCCCCCAATTATGCAAATCTTTATTTAAGTTTCTGGGAAGAAGGTGCAATCTGGAACAAACAGGTTAATCCCTTTTGACAGAAGATAGTGCTATATAAGCACTTTATTGATGACATTCTGCTGGTGTGGTGGGCTGACAGCAGAGAACTGGAAGAATTCATCACATACTTTCACAGTACAAACTCAAACCTAAAATTCGCCTATACTGCTAGCGATGAGGAGATTCCCTTTTTAGATCTGAAACTCAGAATTAATCAACAAGGTAACACTGAAACAACACTTTTTAGAAAATCAACCAGTTGGAATACAGTTCCCATGGCAAGCAGTTGTCATCCATGCCACATAGTAGAAAATATCTCAAACAGCCAGTTTTACAGGATAAAAAGGAACTGCTGTACAGATGTAGAACTAGAAAGAGAACTAGAGATCCAAAAGGAATGGTTAATTAAAAGGTGATATTCTAAGGAAACTTTGGCAAAAGCAAGAGAAGCCTGTGACAATGTAGAAAGGGACTGCCTCATGTCAGGTAACAAGGTGAGGGGAAAAGACATCCAGAACCAAATTAACTTTGTGACAACGTATAATATGAGATCAGGAAAAATTAAAAGATCATTTATAGACACTGGCAATTGGCTGCAGACCCCAGACTTAGGGAAATATCATAAGTATCCCCCAGAATGGTATATAGAAGGAACAAAAACCTTAAAGATATGCCAGGGAGTTCTTCACAGAGAACTGAGAAACCTAGAAATTGCTTACTCCCCCCCCCGAGGGTGTAGAAAATGTTATGTTCTGTAAGGATATCCATGAGTGCAGCATTTCCACAAACCTATATGATGGTAAAATGCATGACATACAGCATTTTATAAATTGTAAAACTGACTATGTGGTATATATGGCTTCTGGTACATCAGGGAGCGAAGGAAGACCAAGGGAGGGCTAGTGAGGCTTAATAAAGAGGAGGGAGAGTGGGCAGAGGGTGACTGTGAAAAGGCAGAGATACTAAACAAATATTTTTGCTCAGTATTTACAAAGGAAGTGGGAGAGCTACCTAAAACAAACAGTAGAAACACTCTGGATACAGAAGTTGATACCAGCCCATTTACAGAAGAAAGGGTTCTGAAAGAACTCTTTAAAACTGAAGGTGGACAAAGCAATGGGGCCTGATGGGATTCATCCCAGAATTTTAAAGAACTAAGGGTAGAACTAGTGACACCACTGACTACCCTCTTTAACAAATCATGGGAGGATGGGGTGGTACCTGAGGACTGGAGAAGGGCAGATGTGATTCCCTTCACAAAAGTGGGAGCAAGGCAGAAGCAGAAAACTACAGACCTGTTAGTTTAACCTCAGTGGTAGGGAAAATGATGGAATCACTTGAAGGAAAGAATTGCTGAGTATCTAGAGGCCAGAGGGGCTCAGGACCCAAGGCAGCATGGATTCACAGCGGAAGGTCATGCCAGGCAAATCTGATAGATTTCTTTGACTGGGTGACCAAAGTAGTAGATCAGGGAGGGCTGTGACATGGCCTACCTAGACTTCAACAAGGCATTTGACACAGTCCCACACAAAAGATTAATATGCAAGTTAGCCAGCCTGGGAGTGGGTCCCAAGATGACAGCCTGGGTAAAGAATTGGCTGGAGAATAGGACACAGAGAGTAATAGTAAATGGAGTCCACTCTGAAGAAAGGGGGGTTACTAGTGGGGTACCACAGGGATCAGTATTAAGACCGGGTCCTCTTCAATGTCTTTATAAGCCATATTGCAGAGGGACTGAAGGAAAGTATGTCTCTTTGCAGATGACACAAAGATCTGCAACAGAGTTGATGCACAAGGTGGGGTGGAAAGGATGAGAAGGGACTTGGCAAGGTTAGAGGAATGGTCAAATGTATGGCAGCTTAGATTCAATGCTAAGAAGTGCAAGGTAATGCACCTGGGAAACAAAAACCCAGGGAAGAGTACACAGAGGGGTGAGATACTAACAACAACAAAAATGGAAAGGGACCTGGGGGTAGTCATATCAGATGACCTAAAGGTGGGCAAGCAATGTGAGAGGGTAGCAAGGAGGGCTGGGGGGATACTGGGATGCATAGGGAGAGGCATCACCAGCAGAAAACAGGAAGTTATTATCCCTCTGTACAGACAGTTGGTGAGACCCCATCTGGAGTACTGTGTGCAGTTCTGGAGACCCAATCTCTGCAAGAATATAGACAGGATGGAGGCTGTCCAGAGGAGGGCAACTAAAATGGTGCAGGACCTGCACCGGAAGACATATGAAGAGAGACTTAAGGAGCTGAATATGTATAGCCTCGAGGAAAGGAGAGAGAGGGGGGACATGATAGAAACTTTCAAGTATCTCAAGGGAATCAACAAAGTCCAAGAGGGTAGCATCTTTCAAAAAAAGAGGTGTGCAAGAACAAGGGGGCACAATGTGAAGATAGAAGGGGGGCAGCTCAGAGGTAATTTAAGGAAGTATTTTTTCACAGAGAGGGTTGTGGATGCATGGAATGGCCTTCCGGAGGAGGTTGTGGAGTCAAAAACAGTGGTGGAATTCAAGCATGCATGGGACAGTCATAAGGCAATTCTAGTGGGTGGGGGTAGGAAGAAGTAGGCTGCTGGTTAACTAGGATCTGCAGCTTATCCAATAGGTAGGGAAATGGGCAGACTGGGTGGGCCAAGCGGTCCTTATCTGCCGTCAAAATCTATGTTTCTATGTTTCTGTACCTGCAGTGCCTTCTACTACATTGGAAAAACAAAGAGAAAATGGAAAGCGCAAATTGCAGAACACTGAAGAGCCATAAGAAATGAAAACATGGAATATATTTGGGCCATGCATATGAGAAATGCTGAAAATAGAGATGCTCACAAACTAAAATTCATAGGCCTCGAGCTTGTAAAGTTAGGTCAAAGAGGAGGAGACAGAGATGATTTGTTGAGCCAGAGAGAGCGAATTTCTGGATTTTGACTATGGGGCAGATATGGGAAATGGTTTGAATGATCATATTCAGAACTGAAACTATTTTTGAAGAACAGATGCTAACTAAAAACCTGTTATGTGTTCTCTTTCTTTTTTAGGTAAGAAAAAAGTTAAAAGAATGGAAGACTAGAATGTACATGAAGTGGCATCAATCACTCCTTTATTTCCCATGTTTTCTTTTACTCCTGAAATGGACACAGAAACTAACCAGGTTCTTTGTGAATTTTGGTTTTGCAAACATATGGCGCCCCTTATAAAAAAAAGTAAGGGACACACAGTCATCTAGACCCCTATGCACATCATTCTCTTTCTTTACACCTGTGTGCAAGTTCCTTCAGGAAATCCCACACAAAAAATACTTTTACAGCCCTGCTTATATGCATAAAAAAATACTCTGAAGAAAAGATCTTATGTATCTGCACAGAAGCCTAGACATAGAACACAGAAACATAGACCTTAATGGCAGATAAGGACCACTTGGCCCACCCAGTCTGCCCATTTCCCTACCTACTGGATAAGCTGCAGATTCTAGTTAACCAACAGCCTACTTCCTGCCATCCCCCACTACAATTGCCTTATGTCTGTCCCATGCATGTTTGAATTCCCCCACTGTTTTAGACCCAACAACCTCCTCAGGAAGGTGGTTCCATGCATCCACCACTCTCTCTGTGAAAAACAATTTCCTCACATTGCCCCTGAGCCATCCCCCCCTCTATCTTTAAATTGTGCCCCCTTGTTCTTACACATCTCTTTTTCTGAAAGATGCTACCCTCCTGGACTTTGTTGATTCCCTTGAGGTACTTGAATGTTTCTATTATGTCCCCTCATCCCTCCTTTCATCAAGGGTATACATATTAAGCTCTCACAGTCTCTCTTCATATGATTTCTGATGCAGACCCTGCACCATTTCAGTTGCCCTCCTCTGGACTGCTTCCATCCTGTCTATGTCCTTGCATAGATGAGGTCTCCAAAACTGCACACAGTACTCCAGATGGGGTCTCACCAACTGTCTGTACAGAGGGATAACCACTTCCCTTTTTCTACTTGTGATGCCCCTTCCTATGCATCCCAGTATCCCCCTGGCTCTCCTTACTGACTTCTCACATTGCTTACCAACCTTTAGATCATCTGATATGACTACCCCAAGTCCCATTCCATTTTTGTTGTTGTTAGTACCTCCCCTGCTATTGTGTACTCTTCTCCTGGGTTTTTGTTTCCCAGGTGCATTACTTTGCACTTCTTTGCATTGAATCTAAGTTGCCATATGTCTGACCATTCCTCCAACCTTGCCAAGTCCCTTCTCATCCTTTCTACCCCTTGTGTATCAACTCTGTTACAGATCTTTGTGTCATCTGCAAAGAGGCATACCTTTCCTCAGACCCCTCTGCAATGTCACCTATAAAGATGTTAAAGAGGACTGGACCCAGTACTGAGCCCTGAGGTACTCCACTAGTGACCCCCCTTTCTTTGGAATGTGTTCCACTCACTTTTACCTTCTGTGTCCTGTTGTACAGCCAGTTTGCTACCCAGGCTACCACCCTGGGACCCACTCCCAGGCTGGCTAACTTAATTATTAATCTTTTGTGCGGGACTGTGTCAAATGCCTTGCTAAAGTCTAGGTAGGCCATATCCACAGCCCCTCCCTGGTCTATTACTTTGGTCACCCAGTCAAAGAAATCTATTAGATTTGTCTGACATGACCTTCCTGCTGTAAATCCATGCTGCTTTGGGTCCTGTGCCCCGCTGGCCTCTAGGTACTCAACAATTCTTCCTTTCAGAAGTGATTCCATCATTTTCCCTACCACTTGAGGTCAAACTTACAGGTCTGTAGTTTCCTGCTTCTGCCTTGCTCCCACTTTTGTGAAGGAGAATCACATCTGCCCTCCTCCAGTCCTCAGGTACCACCCCATCCTCCCATGATTTGTTAAAAAGTGTGGTCAGTGGTGTCACTAGGTCCTCCCTTAGTTCTTTTAGGATTCTGGGGTGAATCCCATCAGGCCCCATTGCTTTGTCCACCTTGAGTTTTAGGAGTTCTTTCAGGACTCTTTCTTCTGTAAATGGACTGGTGTCAACCCCCCTACCCAGAGTGCTTCTATTGTCTGGTTTAGGTAACTCCTACTCATCTTCTTTTGTGAATACTGAGCAAAAGTATTCATTCAATATCTCTGCCTTTTCACTGTCTCCCTCTGCCCACCTCCCCTCTCCCTTATTAATCTTCACTATTCTTCCCTTAACCTTTCTATGCTCCCTAATGTACCTATAAAAGGTTTTATCCCCCTTCTTAACTGAATTGGCTATTTTTTCCTCGGTTTGGGCTTTTGCTATTCTGACTGCCTTCCCCACTTCTTTCTGCTTTAATTGATACAGTTCCCTGTCGTGCTCCTTCTGTGATGCCTTATACTTTTTGAATGCAGCCTTTTTCTCCTTAATCTTCCCTGCCACCTCTTTTGAGAACCATTGTGGTTTTTTACTCCGCTTTGTTTTCTTTATCTGTTTCACACAAAGGCTTGTTGCCTCTATGATGGTAGTTTTGATTTTTCTCCATTGTTCTTCCACCCCTCCTTTTTGGCCATTTGCTAGTGTACTCCTCAGGTATTCACCCATTTTGCCAAAGTCAGCCCTTCTAAAGTCCAGTATGCTTGTTTTTGTATGGCTTGTCTCCATGGTTGTGCTTATTGTGAAGCACACTGTGCAGTAGTCGCTTGTTCCCAGATGTCTACTGACTTCTAAATTTGTGATCCTCTCTCCATTTGAGAGTACCAGGTCTAGTATTGCTCCCTCTCGAGTAGGTTCCAACACTAGCTGTCTAAGGTCTGCCCCCTGCAAGGCATCGAGAATGACCCTGCTCTTGGATGGATGTGGCTGCAGTACATGTCATCCAGTTAACATCTGGCATATTCAGGTCCCCCATCAACAGTATCTCCCCTTTTTCAGCCATTTTGAGAATGTCCTCTATCATTTTCTTGTCCATTTCCTCCCCTTGTGATGGCGGTCTGTATACAACCCCTGTGCAGATTGTGATGCCATTCCCTGTCTCCAAGGTGACCCAGAGTGCCTCTTGTCCTCCCCCTTTACTTTTTAGTTCTGTAGCTTTGATCCTTTCCCTTATGTATAGAGCTACTCTACCTCCTGTTTTCCCCTTCCTGTCCCTTTTGTAGACTGTGTACCCCGGTATGTTGACATCCCAGTCATGGTTCTCCATGTACCATGTTTCTGTGACTGCCACAATATCCAATTGTTCATCTTCCATCAAGGCTACTAGCTCAGGAAGCTTGTTTCCCAGACTATGGGCATTGGTATTCATTGCCCTCCATTTAATGTCGGCTTTATCCTTTTCCCCCCCATGCCTGCTGTTTTTACCCTTGTCTATTTTTCCATTTACCCCTGTCCTGCCCTCTGTTGAGCACTATACCTCAGTGTTTACCTTACTACCCGTCATGTTTTGTGGGGGGAGGCTTGAAATTTCCTGCCTCTTATTAGCACCTCCCCCCATGGCTAGTTTAAAAGCTTGCCAAGGAAGCATTTTAAACCTGTCACTTGGGATCTTGGTTCCCTTCATGGACAGATGCAGACCATCGTGCCAGTATAGACCTTCATCTCTCCAGGTGTACCCCCAGTCCCCAATGAAGCCAAAGCCCTGTGCTCTGCACCAGTTTTGCAACCATTCATTAAACTGCATGGTGTGTAGTACCCTAGCCTCACCCCTGCCGTGGACTGGCAGCACCTTTGAGAAGGTAACCGTGCTTGCTACCTGTCTGAGGTCCCTCCCCAACTCTACAATTTCATCCTGCATGGCACTGATCCCATGTCTAGCTAGGTCATTTGTCCCAAGGTGGACAATGATATCTAGTTCCCTCTCCTGTGATGCTGCTTCTGCAATCCTGAGGATTCGCTTCTTGTCCCTCCAAGCCATGGCAGCAGGTAGGCACCTTACTTCCCTCTCCTCTCCCTTCCCCAGGTCTACCTCTCTAACAATTGAGTCCCCCATCAGAAGCTCTTTCCTTCCCCTGTGGTGTCCCTTGCAACCCTTCTGTGGGTCTCCCTTGTGGGTGTCCTCAGCATTCTTCTTGGTCTCCACTGAGGGTGCCATCATAGAGGAACCTTGCTCTGCCAGACTGGCGTATGGTTTGTGTAGAGGTACAACTAGGGGGCTTCGCCTCTGTTCCACCACCCTCACCCTCTCAGAACCCACTGTGGTCCAACTGCTCTTCATACTTGGCAGCCTCTGTGGCAGTGGTGCTCTTTGGGTGGAGGAGGCCTCCTTAGTCCTTGCCAGTTCAGCCTGGAGGTGGGCTGCCTCCTCCCTCAGAGCTGACAGTTGCCTGCAAATAGGACAGCAATGCATTTCCCAGAATGTCTCCCGGAAAACTGCTGCCCCACAGTCAGTGCATTGCACCACTCCCCACATGTCCCTCTCCCTTATAATATACAATATGTAATAAATATACAGTATATAAATATTTTTTTTTCTTTCTTTTTCTTCTTCCTTTTTGTGGTGTGTACTTACCCTTTATGCACTGTGCTGGGTTATTGAGAATGACAGTTCTGCCCCAAGACCTGATGAGGAAGTGATATCAGAACATTGGCTATAAAGGAAACGTCATGCCTGGGGGTATGGGGAAAGGGGTGGGTAGTCCACAACCACTGGTGACTGTTAGAAACAATCAAATACACCACTGCTCCACCACCCTGGTGAGTACTGCCCTTTATAGTAATTCAACTAACCTCCAGTAACTGATTTGTGTTGCCTCTCCCACTTCTTAGTGTTTCCTGGAACAACCCTTAAATAAACAAATAGAATTCCAGTCTCCATCTGTTTAAGAGTGTATACAAAGTTAAACATATCTTATGATACACAAAAAACGGTCTAAAATAAAAAGACATGTTTTATGCTTTCCTATTCCCTCACTTTTTCTTCTTCTGTTTTCTGATAATGCCCTTTATAAGCATACTATATGACTAGAATGTAAGGAAACATTTTTTTCAAGTATAGTGTTTCACACTAGAATGTTAATTTATGCTTTCTTTGGGATAAATACAAATGAAATTAAATGAAATAAGAATATCATAGAAAAGTAAGGGAACTTTTATTTGTGTTTGTCTGGTGTTTATATCCTATTAGCACTTTAATGGTGTTTTAACTGTTTTTTTGGTCTTTAAATGTTGTTATTCTGATGTGCCTTACTAGCACTTTAAATTTAAACAGGTGATCTGCCCATGGGGACTATTTAAGGGAACTATGCACTACATGGCATTATCTTCATAAAAGCCAAGGGTTTGGTGAAACGTTAGAAGCTTTGTTGCTGTTCTCAGAGCCTGGGCCTGAACAGAAATAAACTTTGAAAGAACTGGTAAAACTTCGCCTCAGCCATTTCTTGTGGATTATGTGTGGGGTGTGCCATGACTATCTTTGCTAAGTTGTAAAAGTAATTGTCATTGAGCAGCTGTACCTGGGTGCGGCTCTGCCTCTGCCGACCCATCTGAACTGTTTACTTAGAGTTGCCTGAACTGGAGTCCCATAGCTTCATTGCTTCTTTGGTGTTTCTCCTGGCTTTTCAGCTGATTAGGCTGGGCTGGACATTACAAAAAAGAAAATAGGTTTGATAACTAATTGCATCCCATTAAAACAGCTGCATATATATGGTCAGGCCACAAATCAAGCAAGCAATAAAGCCTTGCATGAAATCCTGGAGAAACACCAAAGTAGAAAAGCTGGGGGACTAATACAAACTATGATGTTAAATACAAGCATCCTAGATGGTAGAATTTATTCTTTTTTATTCACAACAGTCCACCTTTGGAAACATTTAAGAAGCTGACAGCAGTAGATGCAGAGCGTCAACACAGCTTGTACACATTGAGTCATTCATTATGAAGTATAGTATTTAAATTTTCTTCCTAGCACAAAATGTTGATTCTGATCTGCTGGTTGTTACACTAAGTAACACGTGTTCTATTGTTTTGATTGTCCAGTTCACAGTCTGAACTGTCTTTTCTGCAGTGTTTTGTTCGAACACTAGCACTGTGCACATCCCTTTCGGTCTGTAAATGTGAATAACTGCTTATAAAATTTATATTGGCTTATTAACTTTTTTGTTTGTTTTTCTCATATCTGGATATTCAAATATTTGGTTATTAGCTGATGCACATTATTTTCTTAGAGCCGTCTTGTCAGTGGCAAATTGCTAAATAAATGACCCATTGCATCTTGTATGCTGTGTGTCCCTTGAAGTGTGGGGAAGGATCCCTGTTTTCGTTTTATTATCCCTTCACAGGAATTTTATCTTTTATTTTTTTTAGTAATTGTGAATTGCTGTTCTGGTGTCAGCATCAGGAGTGAGTGACATCAGCTTGTATAAAACCCAACACAATGGCAGGCATTGACGATGGAATGAGAGGAATGTGAAGCAGTGCTTGTTCCTGCACACATATGGCTGGCTGCCCTGAGTTTACCCTGGTCATTATGACCCTGCAGAGATCTACATTTTTGCTGTATGAAAATATGATGATAGAGTATTTCTTTCTTTCTTTCTTTCTTTCTTTCTTTCTTTCTTTCTTTCTTTCTTTCTTTCTTTCTTTCTTCTTTATTTATTTTAGGCAAATTAAGAAGAGCACTCCCAAACCTTGTGCTGCTGTCCACACACAAACTTGAAACAAACAAAAAAATAGTGTGTTCAACATCCACCATAGATTATAAAAGTGTATTTATTGGTGCAAAATTCATAAGAAGGCTGGTCAACTGTCCCTACATGTGCTATGGCTATGTGGCTTCCTCTTGAAGTCTCACTTGTACTTAACATCTGTGTGAACAGTTGACCAGTAATTCTATGTAATTTTTAATCATCTGCCTATAATGTAAGTGAACGTTGAGTGCACTGGTTTTTGGTTTTTTCTTTCTTGTGTGGATGCGTGATTTTTTAGCTGTCCTGTCTATTGACTATACACACTCTGCTGCATATAAACAGCTATTTCCTTTTTATTCTTTCTGTTCCATTTTGAACTGCAATATCAAAACACTGTGTTGTACAGTATTTGGTTACCTGACCTTGCCTCCCCCACCCACCTTCTCACTGGAACAGATTTCTATATTGAATTCCGATCCAGTAGAGTTGCTACAAGCAAAACACAGAGGGACCTATTCACTAAGGTGCAGAGTGGGGACACACTATATAAAGCCAGCATGTATCCCACCCTGCACCTGCCTGCACCCTCCCGTGGCCACAGTGCCCCCAATGCGATATGCTGTCAGCAATTACACCCCCCCACTCACCTGATCCCTCAGCCGATCTGCAATAGGGTGGGCCAGGGGCCATGTCAGCACTCCACATGACTCACTAAACTGCAGAGTGCTGCACATGGCATACCGGTGGCTATCTGAATGAGGGGCAGCTGTAAACTGGGGTGGCCAGTTACGCACCCCCCCAGGATGCATCTTCCAGCAGCAGTGGTGATGGGGGGGCATCAGCCCCCCTGACAGGGACACCCCTGCTGTTGGGGCACACTAGGAGGGCTGGGGGCACTTGACTGGGGTACCTCCAACATCATGGCCGATGCCTTGCACGCCAGTGGGCAACATGGCATCTCATGGGTGCAAGGGATCTACTTCAGGATCTGGAATGGGCAGCTGATTGGCTGTCACCCAGCTCTGCACCTGCCTGCCCCCCATGGACCTTCATGCTGAGGGATGGGACCTCACAAGGGAGCCAGGTGGGGGCCATTGTATGTGAATGCGGTCCCCGTGCAGATCTCCCAGGGGTGCGGAGCTGCCCAGGTGGGATACGTGCTTTTGGCACGTATTTCCACCTGTTCCTGAATAGACCCCAAATATTGTAACACACAACAAGGTAATACAGTGTAGCAAATGGTTCCCTTTGATACTTTATCCAGTGAAACATTTTTACATAATAAGTTGCACATCACAGATAATAAATACTTTGTTGCAGAGTGTTCTTTATTGCAAGAGAACCCTTTACTATAATTGTACAATATTACCTTTCTGTGCTTTATACAATATATATGCTCAGCTTGTCTGCATTTTTTTTCTTTGAGTGGTGCAATGAAATATTTCATTCTAAATTTAACTTACTGAATCTAGGGTACTGGGTCAAAATGTCGTGGGCCATTATAGCGTGGGGAAAAAACGCACTGTAAAAATAGTGATGGCCACTACAGTTACAGGGATAATATAGCACAGGAAACTTGAGTGCTTTCCCTATAGCTGTTGTCCATGGGGAAGGAGAGGAGAAAGTTTCTGCTGGGTGATGTGCTACCGAGCAGCTGCCATGGTGGAGAGGGTAGGGCCACAGCTAGAGAGGGTGGTGGAATGCCAGTGGTCCAGGGTTTGATTCCCAGTCTTGAAAGATGTATTGGTTCTGTTGTTTTTTTTTGTCTCCATGGGGCATTTACTGTTTTTTTTGGTCTTCCCCTACTGACTTGTGGTGTCAGTGTGTCTACCCCCCACCCTGCAAGTTTTCCCCCTATTGTTCTTCTGTGTTCCCCCTTCCCATCCTCAACAATCCCCCCCAAGGTTTCTCCCCAACCCCGAGTTGTCTCCCCCCGGAGTTGGTTATTATAATTTTGGGTCATCATGGCTTGTTTGGTGTGGTTTGCTATGGCAGTGCTCTGTGTTTTTACTCAGCACTAGCTGTACTGTCACCTTTTTTATTGTGTGGTATTTGACTGTCTATGCTGTATTTCATTTAGCTATTTTGACCTTGTACTGCATTTAGTTACTGAGTCTATATTTTGGGACCTCTTAGTGTCTCTTTCTTGTGTTTTTGACTCTAGTTACAGATGTCTCTGCCAACAGCCCGGTCAAGAGAATATATGATTTTGTTTTAATAGATGAACCATTCCCCACCCCTTCCCTTTATGCTGAAACCAGTCTCTTTCTGGCTCCACTACCAGGTATTCCGTTTTTTTTTCCTTTTAATTTAATTTACCTAATTTTATCCAGTCCTCAAGCCAGAAAAGTAAAAAGCATGTCTATCTTTTGTGGACAGCTCTACCAACCACAAGGTCTATACCAGCCAGATGTGGAGAAAGTCTATAATTGTGGAGTGTAATGGGGACATGAAGAGGGTTAATTGACATTCTCTGAGAAAAGATTGTTCCTCCTCACTCAGAGTTTGCCATTTTCAATTCCTTATTCCTTCAAACCAATACATAGAGATAGAGGGGGAAGGTAGCACACATCATTCATCCCTCTGCCAAAAATCAGCAGACCACTTTCATGAGTTCCAGTGGTGAAAGTGAAAATGCCGTTGAGCAGCTATAGACAGCATTGCTTCCCGACTCAGTTTTGGCTAATTTCAACGATAGGTGATTGAACGCAACAATAATTTTTACACATTAGCTAATGCAGGCTAGCCTCACACTGATGTAGAGGTCTGGCTCATTTGAGTAGCCTGTTAGTTACTGTATCTTCACTTCACTGCCACTGACTACTGAGAGGACAAAAAATAAAAAAATAATTAATGTACCATTTGAGTAATAGAGGAGTTTCTCAGAGAGTTTCCTCAGGATTTGCAGGCAGCATTTACTGGCTATTTCTATGGACCTGCATGGCACTCTCACTGCCTGAGCCCCATAATCAACAAAATGTAAAGAGCATAGGGGGATGTGGAGTGAGTGATCACTAGGGCACTCACATCATAATGTAAGTAGGGTAAGGCAGACTGGATGGGCCAGTGAGACTTCTGCCATGGATTTCTATGTTTCTGTGTTAGATTCTTAATTCAGCAACACCAATACAGTATGCTAAATTTGCAACCAAACATGCTACTGTATGTGCATATATTCACATTGGGCCCTATGCACTATTCCTACACACTGCATAAATCAGGTGTGTAGGCATTGCTACATGGGATTGCAGCATGGTGGGGTCCTATGGACCCCTCCATGGCATTTACAACCAGTGCAGAGGACAGTGACGCACCAGATGCCTGGGTTACTCAGATAGCAATGTGCCGGGGGTGTGCCAGGACTATGCGCCATTCACTAAGGTGCGTAGTGCTGCCTGCAGGGGTGCGGAGGAGGGCACAGGTTACAGCAATTTGGACCACGCTGTAACCCACTGTGCATACAGCACACCCATGGACTCCACCCACCAGGTGTGGTGGGACTGGGATATTGCCCTCCATGCTGCCCTGGCCCACTAGGCAGATTGGGGGGAGGCTGGGGCAGCTGATTGGGTAAGTACCTGTACTGGGATCCAGTGTGTCCCATAGCACAAGGCACCCCCCTTCCAAACACTTCCAACCCTATCGGTGGTACTTAGATCCCCCCAAACCCAGGTGTGCCCCAACCTCATCAGTGCCATGCCTCCCTCTGACATGTGTGCCCAGTCCCCATATGTGGCAGAGCTGAGTGCTGCCCCCCTCAGCAGTGCCCTGCCCTTAACTGCTGCCAGAGGTACCCAGTTAAGATAGCATGGATAAAATGGTGCATGAAATACAGCACTGCAAGAAGCACCAATGGCTGTACAGCAACAGGGATTTTACAGCCTGTGGTAGAACCCGCTACCCCATCACTGTAGACTGCCAGCAGGGAAAGTGAAAGATGTTATTGGGGTAGTGCCTGGCCAAGCTGCTCCTGTGGTGGAGTGGCTAGAGCACCTGTCTCTGACAGTATCAGGGACCTGGGGCTGAAGTTTGGTTCTCCCTAGGTCCCACTGTACTGTGGCATTTTTTGGCCTGAAAAACCAAAATGTTTCCAACCTGAGTTTTTGTTTTAACCCTGACATCCACAATCCCCCAGATCTGATTATAATTAGTCTGGGGGTGCTGAGGTGTGCTGGGGGTGGAGCTCCCTGAATAAACTAAGTTGTTGTTGCAGTGTGTGCTCTGTGTGTGCTGGTGGGCATATTGTGCTGATGTTATTTTGATGCATGCTGCTTTGCATGCAGCATTGTTGTGGTGCACGGTTTTTCCCATGACATTATGACCCCATGCCGCTGCCAGTCCACCCCCCCACCACATATCTGAGCCCTGTCCCCATATGGCAGGAGCACTCCCCTTCCCCTCACATGTCTGCCCTTCCCCGGTATGGCACAGGTCAGCCATGCCTCCCGCCACCAACCCACACATGTTGCCCAGATTCCAGTGGTGTGCACATACCTCGAAACTGTAACACATTACGAGGTACGTCACTCATTTTATCCCTCAGAAACCCTCTGTCCCACATTGAGAAGGTGACATTCCACACTGACCACTGAGACTTTTAAGCAGACATGTATAATAATATAAGATGTTAGGTTATCAGCAAACATTATAAATATTAGTGCACTTATTTCCACAGTATTCTGAGTTTGCAATGTCATGTTTGATGATATGTCACACATTTTGTCCAGTTGTCACACGTCATCTCACACATTTGGGAGATAAAAGGTTGAGAGGTATGGGTGTGCAGGATACCCCCCATCCCCACAGGTACCTATGTCAGCAAACCCCCGATCCTGGCCCAACTGGATGATTATAGGTGTCCAGCAGACCCTCCCACTCACACGGCACTGACCTTCCCCACCCACCCCCATACCTCATACTGTCCTGTTGGTGCTGTGGCTCAGGATGGCCAGCAGCACTGCCCTCCTTACACCTCCATGGCTGCAGTCATCTGACATCCATAGGGGCATGCAGCCAGTGTGTGCCCTGTGGCATAAGAGATCCACTGAGGGACCCGGGACAGTATCTGACTTGATGTCCACTTGAGTCTGCAATGCTACCCGATCTGCTCCACATAAACCTGTGCACAGGGGGGACAGGCCATAGACAGGTGGCCAGTGGTCATGAATGCCACCAGGTGCACACCTCTCAGCAGGTGCAGAGCTCCGCGGGTGGGGTATGCACCTTTGGCATGTACCTTATGCCCCTTTGTGCATAGGGGCCATTGCTACTATATTGTCGCAGTTACGATAGGCCTGAGGTACAAACAGAGCCCAAGCTCAGTATGAATGACATGTTGCAGGCTTGGAGGGGGGCTGCATATTTTTACTCCAAATTTTCAGCACGGTCCTTTTGTCAGCCCATGTCATGAGCATGACAGGTGACATTCTTGACATTTCCCCAAAAAACGTCTTGTCACACTTTGCCACAAAATGACATTTTGACTAGAATTCCATAAATAACACCTGTCATGTTCATAAAGTAGTGTCATAAAAATACTATCTGGAAAATTTGGGATTAAAATCTCCAAAAACAACAACCGTCTGAACAAACATTAACATTTTACATTTTACAACATTTGCTCTTAACATTGCAATATTTTTACTTTTCCAACTCACATTTTAGACATACTCATTTTTTTTAAACCCATCAAATGACTATGACAGGTGTCATTTCCAAATCCCCCTTCAAAGCCTGTTTCAGGTTGCATGTCATACATAACACCTGTCATGTTCCAGGGTTTTAAATAACTGGTATCACATTGCAGTTTGTGATGCAAACCAGCTGGTTGTGTGAGTCAACATGAGGAATAGATCACAAAAAAGTGTGATCCAGTTGTCAGTGTATTTTTTTCACTGTTTTAATGAGGTTGCAATGTCTAGCTGGCAAATCCTGGCTATAGTGCTGTAAATCATGCAAAAATGGGTGCCGGTGTCTCCTAAGCTCTGCCCGCCCTGAGAAACTTATTGGCTGGCAGAATTCGGTGCATCTGTTTGGGAGTGCACTGCTCTATGTTCAAGTGGCAGCAACATAACAGTGTCATGGCAGCCTTTCGAATTGTGCTGAAAATGACAGGTTGAAAACAAAAAACTTTAAAGAGCTAGAACCATTTTAAAAATCTCCCTCAAAACTTTTCTGGGTCATAGTGAAAATCAGCAGGTCGTGTCGGGAGTGGATTTACCGCTACATGCCATCATTAACTTCGTTTTCCCCCGTGCTGTTGGTGTAAATGTGACGTCCAGTGGTAAGCTTGCAAGAAATATAAACAATCTGTAACATAAGTCAATTTTCTTCAAAGTTTGCAGCTTGTTTCCAAAATGAAGCTTTCCATGAGGCATAGATGCAGAATGGTCTTTTCTTGATGCCAAATAATGGGGGTGGTGAGGGAGGCAGATTTGAGGGAAGCGGTTACAAACAAACCGTAATTTTGGTAGGATGTCACCTAGGCACCTCAAAATACTTGCAAGCAATTTTGTTGGCCAACTTGTCTCACTTGCTTATATTTTATAGCACTATGAGAGACACACTTCATTGTGTTTTAGTAAGAAATTTCAACTTTTTTGCTTTGCAGCATGAACGTAAGAAGCAGCATGCTTTCAAAATGAGAAACAAGCTTAATGCACTAAGAAGCAAGGGCAGCAGTAAACTAACTGTTTAGTGTTAGTCAGCGTTACCTCACGGGTTCGGACTTTAGCGTTCTTGTCATGTGAGATGAGTACTAATAAGAAAAACGGGCCTGGAATTAATAAGCCTCCCAAGTCTTCTGTGTTTCTCCTTGCTCCTGGTTTTATGCTGCTAACAGCCTAAGTTTAGCCTTCTCAGCTCAGTGCTATGGGTTCACCTCAGTGCTACGCTATGTGCCAGGTGCAGAAAAAAAAAGACAATGTAGTGACTAGCTGTTCACATCACTACTCCTGGAGCATACTGCAGCTTTAAGAAAATGCTGAACAGTAGCAGGAGGCTGCCCCGAACACACACAGCCACAACTGCTCTGCTGGGTCTTGTAATGGGACATTTTTTCTGATCTCACACTGGCTTCCCATCATGACCTCAGCACAGTAATTTTGTACATATGTATATAGGTTATGATTGTATATTCCAGAGCATTGTATTGATTTATAGCTACTCTTTGTTGTCGTCTGTATTTAATTGTATTGTAATTAGCTACGCTATCACTGTATATTATTGTAATTGTTCATTGACCTATCCAGGTCTACCTTGCAAATGAGTTCACCTCAAGGGTGTTTTGCCTGGTAAAATAAAGATTGATTGGTTCCAACAAGCAGTTCAGCAATGGGGGTCTCGCTTGCGCTTGCTCTCGCTCTCGCTCTCTCTGTCACTATGGACGTTCCTATGAAGTGAGATCAGTTTCTTTTTTTTTTTTATCACATCCTTATTTCTCATTACACTGTGCGGCCCCCATCTGACCGACTCCCCCAGCTCCGTCCCCCGGAATTACCGGAGCTTACCTTACACCCGGTCTGGGAGTGGTGCCTGTGGAGAGTCAGTCGCCAGCCTACCGCTGGCTGTTTTTCCATTTTCTCCCCAGTTACCTGAGGACCCCAGGAGAAGGACGCATGCGTGTGGAGGCACGCATGTGCCTTACAGCCCCAGTAATGGCCCTCCTCTTGCCTGCCCCATTGGCCTAACACTGGCAACCTTGCTTGCGCAGCCCAGTGGCCTCCACCAGGGGGCAGCCTTGAGCAAGGGATGCCTTCCCACCTCCCCTGAGAGGAGAGCTGCCTTGATGGCTGCTCCATCCAACTCTGCCCACCCCCCCGTGCCAACCTCCGATGCCCTGGGCTCGCTCCCGAACTGGGGTCGCTGGCATGCCGCAAGGTAAGATGCCCAGCGCCTCAGCCCTCTGCACCACCAGGCCAGCGTGAGATCAGTTTCTTAAAAAATAAATACATATAAAATATATTCAGCTAGTTGGCAGTGCTAAGTCAAACAGAAACAGTCAAATTTTCCTCTTTATTTTAAATTTCCAGTGTTCTAAAGTTTCCTTTTTGCTGTTTCTTGCTAATTTTTTTCTGATGTTAATGATCTTTGAAAAAAACAAACAGCTGAAACAATATTAAACTGGGTTCTCTCAAGGGTAGAAAAAAAGAGGACTTTACTTTTACCTCAGAATCACGTTGTACAAGACTGTCTCAGTCAACACAGACTACCCTGCCAGACCTGTGGGGAACTGGCACAAAACCAATATTTCTTTTATTATCAGCAAAGTTACAGGCTTCTGTTACTTATGTGCCCTCAGTGCCAGGGTGCAGTTCATTCACAAGTGGGCCATTGTGGAGTCCTGTTGGCCGTGTCACCAGGAAGAGGGGGTGGTTTGCACATAGCCCACTATGACATTGCAAACCACTGTTTTTATTCAATCGCGGGCAAGTCATGCCTGAACTTTCGGTGAAAAAACACAATGCATAGTGTCTCATATTTTGCTAATCAGTTTGATCCCCTTGCTACACATTTGCTGCATTGAGTAGCACTTTTCCACATGAAGGTGCTAATCAATTGAAAATGCTTATTTAAAACCTTGTTGTTCATTTGCTGGCATAATAAAAACTATTATTTTGAAATGTCATGGTCACAGTCTAAGAAAACAAGTGTTATGTGTGAAACTCTTCATTACCCAATCATTTCAATGTTACTATTATAACTCGTATTATTAATTTTAACCTCTGCTCTATCTATGCCCAGCAACTATGTAGCAAATACAAGCAAGCAAACATTTGGTATTGACAAATGCTTGTTACTGAACATCTGACACCCTAAGGTAATATTTGGTCTAATGGTAAAGTGTTAAGTGACCCCATTATTCCTGCAGAAGCTTTAACAGGTTCTTCACAGAACTGGATAGTTTTGCCTCCGCTCTGGGCTGTCCCTTCCAGGGGGGCCCACCATCTTACCTCCTCAGCACCCCCTACTAAACTGCTCAGTATTCCATTTAAAACTGTTCACTGAGAAGGAGGTCCTAGACCTCTTACTGGGCTCAAAAGAGGATGGTTCATCCAGCCATGATAATCTGCAGCCTGGGCTACTTAGGCTTGGTGTGCCTTTACTTGCTGGTCCTATTTCATCTTTATTCAATTTGTCCCTCCAGCAAGGGGACTTACCCAACAGCAGGAAAATTGGCACGTGGTCCAAGTATATAAAGGTGTGACAAAGGAACTCACTGAACACTGTAGGCCCAAGCCAACCCCATGGTTCAGAGGGCTGAGGTGCTGCAAAAGCACATCATGGCATGCCGGCAACCTGAGTTTGGGAATGAACTTGGGTTGCTGGGGGTTGTTGGGGGGGGGGGACTGGGAGAGGATCAAGCATCACATGGCGGCTCCCCTCTCCTGGACTTGGGTTGGGAGCTGTCCCGGGTTTGTGGTAGCACTGATGCAAGGGAGGCTGACATAAACTCAGGTGGGTGGAAGAAGCTGGTGGTTCCACAGCATAAGCATACATCAACGTGCATGCACCATCTGAGTTTGCTGTAACCGTGGAAGAAAAACAAAGATGGAAAATGGAGGGGGACCAGGCTTAATGAAGCCCTGCCTGAGGCATTACTGCCTGCCCTGCCACTCTGGAAGGGGAAATCTGGATGCGAGTCTCCAGGGGCAGCAGAGGATGGCCCTCTCCCCTGCTTCCACCATAAGGGAAAATCCACAGGGGAATGCCCCCCCCCAGGGATGGAGAGAGGCAGCAGGCTGGCCAATGATACCTGGGGATAGGGCTGATCAGCCGTTCGGTCTGCCCAGGAGGATAAAAACCCCAACTAAAAAGAAAAAGAAAAGAAAACTATTGGCCCATATCTTTGCTAAGTGCCATGGAAGATACAGGAAAGACTGATATTCAGTCAACTACAGAAGTACCTAGAGGTGCACTCTGTCCTAACTGAGGTCCAGCAGGGCTTTGGGAAACAGTGTGGTACCAACAATGCCCTTGTTTGACTCACATATGATCTCTTTTCTGCTTTGGAGGATGGGCAGAACATGGGGGCTGTTTTTATTGATCTCACCAGGATGTTTGACCTTGTGAATCATGCTCTTCTGTTGGGTACATTAAGGGGCCTGGGCTTTAATCGCCACTCTTGTTTGTGGTTCAAAGATCAACTTATAGGGTGAAAACAACTTGTGAAATGGGGGAGTAGTGGGTCCTCCTTGTGGACGATCATTGCTAGTGTATGCCAGGGTTCAATTTTAGTCCCCATATTGTTCTCACGGTTTGTCAGGGATCTCACTGATAGTTGCGGTGATGCAAAAATCTTGTATGCGGATGATGTGGTGATGTGTAGGTCTGATCCCGACCCCTGTCTGATTCGGTCTGGCATTTGGGGGATTTTCTAACACTGGAATCCTGGTTCAAGTCCGTCATATGTACTGTATATTGAATACAAAAAAAAAGTCTATGCACTTTGCCTCTTACATACTAGGTCCCGCAAGACAAAGTCTGCTCAACATCTGCATTGCATTAGGTCCATGCTTTGAAATGGCATCCACAGTGAAATACTTGGGAATCAGTTCCATCAGGACCATTCCCTCAAGACACATATTGAAGATGTGATCAAAATCCTTAATCAGAAACTGGGCCTGTTGTATAGGCTGCACCCCTACATCAACCAAGGAGTCCAGGTTATCCACTGTTAACAATATTCTCATACCTGCCATTACCTTTGGAGCACCATTAATCACATCAATTAAGGAGTCTGAACTATCCAAGCTAAACGTTTGCTTATCTCACCACATCTTTCACTTTGCTGCTGTCACCAGCAGCAGGGAACATCATTGCAGGGCTCTTGCTAGGTTGAACTGTTCCCCCTCTGGAGAAGAAGCTGCATTACCCTGAGCTGTTCATGGCCTATAAACTCCAGCATCTCACCCTTCCCACAAAATATGCATGGGTTAATGGGATTCAAACTGCAAGCAAGGACTGTTCGATCCACTGCATTAAAACTAGCTATGGTGCCATGGTCTCTCCCTGCGGCTGGTCAGTGACCCTTTGCTGCAAGGGCATCAAGACTGCGAAATGCTCTCCCCCTTAAAGTCCAGGAATACCAGACCCTATTATCCTTCAAATCCTCTCTCAAGGAATTTATTTACAAGAGTAGTCCTTGTGACTGCTACACTCTGCATTCTATTGTTTTACCTTGTTTACTCCAACTAGTGCTGTCAATTGTCTAGCTAGCCAATATGACAACCATGTACTTATAACTAATATCTGACCTTGTACATATTATTGTTTATTGTAAATCCTGTGTATTCAATATATTAAGTTTGTTTGTTTTTATGTCTGTAATTAATTCCAGGTTGCCTCTGAAAAAGGGTCAGTTTATCTCAGTGAGCCTACCTGGTTACCAGCATCCAATAAATAAATTGTTACAATTACATGTTGTTATATTTCTAAACATAAACAATATTACATACAACAATTTACTCCTGTTTCTGGGGTAAAATCTTAAAATTAGCCCACAAATGCCAGATTAAACAGATAAAATGTCAAGCCATGTTTAAAGTGCTCCACTAAGGGGACCTCCCTCAAAGATCAAGACAACAAGTTCCATAGCAGTGTGGCAGAAACCAAAAAGACCCGATCCCCGACTACGTTACATGTGACAGAGGAACCATTAACAGGCCCATCTTAGAGGAACGGAGATGTACAATGCTATGTATAACTTCTATCCGTGTATCTACTGCATTGTGCTGTACTGATGTGGCTGAAAATGGGACATCTGGCCCAGTACAACTCCAGGTAAAACAGTAAAATGAAATAAAATAACTGCCTGGTGAGGTCAACCATTTATATTGCTTTAGATTTAATAGCGGGGGACCAAAGACACCATTCTAAACCTTTTTCATTTCATGTAGATGTTCTGGTGTCTAAGGTCTTGGATTGGGCTTATGACACCTACATTTCTGGGATGAGTAAGTATCTGAAGTAAAAATAGTTGTCCTTCTCTTACACCACTACTTTCTCCCTAGTCTGGTTTATGACAGTCCCACTACTTCCAAGGAATGTTATTCAGTCATGAGACACAGAAACTATGATTATTTTCTTGGCAGAAGATCTGGAGGGTGCTCTATGGTCCAGTTCCAAAAAATAACTTTCCTGGATAATTTTCAGGTCCCTGCAGTGTGAAATAATGCTGACTTGTTTAAACAGTGTGATAGACAGAACAAATGTAACTATAACAAGATATTTGTCAGGGCTGAGTTGGCACGCTGAGTGGAAGCTGTGCTCTGGCAGGTCATCTGGGTCCCTCAACAGTAATGGACTGCCGAGTGGAGTGAAACCCCCCCCCCTTAAATAAATGAAGAGAAGGATAGCCAGGTTCAGGGAAATGATGTGTAATATACCTCACCAAACCACTTACCTCAACCTTTCAGGCCACTACCTTTCAATTATGAACCCATTTTACGAAAGGAAATTTAAATTACTATGCAGTTGCTGGGAATACTGCTGAATCAGGTCAAATGGGGTGACATCAAAGGTGTGGTGATACCAAGCACAAGAGCAGCATCTGCTACTTCCCTGACCCACCCCCTTGAGGTGGCACCTGTCAGTGGCAAGGCACTGTTAGGAATCCCCAAAGAAAGGGATAACTCGGAGGTGTCAACCGATGGATCAGATTCCAGTTATTTGTGACCTCAATGTAAAAGCATACACAATAAAAAAAGTAGCAAAATAATGAGAATTAACAGTAAAATAAAGTGGACTATCAAAATGGAGTTAAGCATCATGGGTATGTATTGGTTTAATGTGATTGAATTGAGGGGGCAGGCTATGAGGCTTGGGTGTGAGTGGTGATGGACACAGTTAGAGGAAAACAAATGGTAGTAATATATTCAGACTATATTAGTACCAGGTTTTAGCAGAATCAAATTTGGGCTTCACCTCTAAAACATTTTTAAAAAAGTGTGAAGGAATAATGACCAAATACTCCTTAGACTTCATGTTAGCCTGTATTGAGGCTATCACAATTGAACTGAGCATCAGAATTTAGAAGTAAAAATCATTAAAATCAATGACCAATTAAAATCTCATACACATGGAAGTGAATTCAATTCCCTTTTGGAAAATCTTAATAAGAATATGAAAAGTTTTGATAACTTCCTGCAAGAAACATAGAAACATAGAAACATAGAAACATAGAAACATAGAATTTGACTGCAGATAAGGACCGCTTGGCCCACCCAGTCTGCCCATTTCCCTACCTACTGGATAAGCTGCAGATCCTAGTTAACCAGCAGCCTACTTCTTTCTACCCCCACCCCCGAGAATTGCCTTATGACTATCTCATGCATGCTTGAATTCCACCACTGATTTTGACTCCACAACCTCCTCCGGAAGGCCATTCCATGCATCCACAACCCTCTCTGTGAAAAAATACTTCCTTAAATTACCTCTGAGCCGCCCCCTCTATCTTCAAATTGTGCCCTCTTGTTCTTGCACACCTCTTTTTTTGAAAGATGCTACCCTCTTGGACTTTGTTGATTCCCTTGAGGTACTTGAAAGTTTCTATCATGTCCCCCTCTCCCTCCTTTCCTCGAGGCTATACATATTAAGCTCCTAAGTCTCTCTCATATGTCCTCCGGTGCAGACCCTGCACCATTTTAGCCCTCCTCTGGACAGCTTCCATCCTGTCTATGTCTTTAGAGATTGGGTCTCCAGAACTGCACACAGTACTCCAGATGGGGTCTCACCAGCTGTCTGTACAGAGGATAATAACTTCCTGTTTTCTACTGGTGATGCCTCTCCCTATGCATCCCAGTATCCCCCAACCCTCCTTGCTGCCTTCACATTGCTTGCCCACCTTTAGGTCATCTGATATGACTACCCCAGGTCCCTTTCCATTTTGTTGTTGTTAGTATCTCACCCCCATTGTGTACTCTTCCCTGGGTTTTGTTTCCCAGGTGCATTACCTGAACTTCTTAGCATTGAATCTAAGCTGCCATACATTTGACCATTCCTCTAACCTTGCCAAGTCCTTCTCATCCTTCCACCCCACCCTGTGCATCAACTCTGTTGCAGATCTTAGTGTCATCTGCAAAGAGACATACTTTTCCTTCCAGTCCTTCTGCAATGTAGCATAAAGACATTGAGAGGACTGGTCCTAATCTGAACCCTGCGGTACCCGCTAGTAACCCTCCTTTCTTCTAGGTGGTCTCCATTTACTATTACTCTCTGTCCTATTCTCCAGCCAATTCCTTACCCAGGCTGTCATCTTGGGACCCACTCCCAGGCTGGCTAACTTATATATTAATCTTTTGTGTGGGACTGTGTCAAATGCCTTGCTAAAGTCTAGGTAGGCCATGTCCACAGCCCTCCCTGATCTACTACTTTGGTCACCCAGTCAAAGAAATCTATCAGATTCATCTGGCATGACCTTCCGCTGTGAATCCATACTGCCTGGGTCTTGTGCCCTCTGGCCTCTAGATACTCGACAATTCTTTCCTTTAGAAGTGATTCCATCATTTCCCTATCACTGAGGTTAAACTAACAGGTCTATAGTTTCCTGCTTCTGCCTTGCTCCCACTTTTGTGAAGGGGAATCACATCTGCCCTCCTCCAGTCCTCGGGTACCACCCCATCCTCCCATGATTTGTTAAAGAGGGTAGTCAGTGGTGTCACTAGTTCTACCCTTAGTTCTTTTAGAATTCTGGGATGAATCCTATCAGGCACCATTGCTTTGTCCACCTTCAGTTTTAAGAGTTCTTTCAGAACCCTTTCTTCTGTAAATGGGCTGGTATCAACTTCTGTATCCAAAGTGTTACTACTGTTTGTTTTATGTGCCTCCCCTCTTCTTTGTAAATACTGAGCAAAAATATTTGTTTAGTATCTCTGCCTTTCACATTCTCCCTCTGCCCACCCTCCTCCCCTTTATTAAGCCTCACTATCCCTCCTTGGTCTTCCTTTGCTCCTGATGTACCTATAAAGGTTTTATTCCCTTCTTAACTGAGTTGGCTATCTTTTCCTCAGTTTGGGCCTTTGCTGTTCTGACTGCCTTCCCAGCCTCTTTTGCTTTAGCTGATACAGTTCTCTGTCCTGCTCCTGCTGGAATTCCTTGTACTTCCTGAATGCTTTCTTTTCTCTTGAACCTTCTCTACTTCCTTTGAGAACCATAGTGGTTTCTTACATCGTCTTGTTTTGTTTATTTGCTTCACACAAAGCTCGTTACCTCTGTGATGGCAGTTTTATTATTCCCCATTGTTCTTCCACCCTCCTTCCCACCCATTTGCTAGTGCATTCCTTAGGCACTCACCCATTTTAGCAAAGTCAGCCCTCCTAAAGTCCAGTACTTTTGTCTTTGTATGGCTTGATTCTATTGCTGTGTTTATTGTGAACCATACTGTTCGATGGTCGCTAGTTCCCAGATGGCTACCCACTTTACATCTTGATCCTCTCTCCATCTCCATTTGAGATATCAAGTCTAATATTGCTCCCTCTCGAGTGGGCTCCAGTACTAATTGTCTAAAGGCATGCCCCTGTAGGGCATCTAGAATAACTGCACTCTTGAGTGGCAGCTGCAACTGCGCTCAGTTAACATCTGGCATATTCAGATCATCCATCAGCAATATCTCCCTTTTCTGCCATTCTAAGTATACTTCTATCATTTCCTTGTCATTCCTCCCCTGAGAAGGTGGTCTGTATACAACCCCTGTGCGGATTGTGGTGCCATTGCCTGTCTCCAAATTTACCCACAGTGCTTCTCCTCCTCTGTTTACCCTTTTGTTCTGTTGCTTTTATTCCTTCCCTTATGTGAACTACTCCTCCCCTCTTTTACCCTCCCTGTCCCTCCTGTAGATAGTGTGTCCTGGTATGTTTACGTCCCAGTCATGGTTTTATGTGTACCATGTTTCTGTGACTGCCACGATATCCAGATGTTCCTCCTCCATCAAGGCCCACTAATTCAGAGCTTGTTACCTGAAGACTACGGGCATTGGTACTCATTGCTCTCCATTTTTGATGGCCTTACCTTCTGTTACAGCATCCCCACTGACCCGTTCTACCTTGGTCTTTCTCATTTAGTACCCTGTTTTGTGAGGGAGGCTGGGATTTTTCTGCTGCTTGTCAGTGCCTCCCCATTGACTAGTTTAAAAGCTTGCCAATGAAGCATTTAAACCGATTGCTCAAAGACTTGTTCCTTCCTGGACAGATGCAGACCATCCTGCCAGTATAGGCTGGTGTCCCTCAGGTGGATCCCCAGTCCCAATGAAGCAAACCCTGTGCTCTGCACCATTTTCAACCATTCATTAAACTGCATGGTGCCAATTACCTCGCCTCCCCATGCCTTTGACAGGCAGGACCTCTGAGAAGGATGTTGTTTGCTACTTGTCTTAGGCCCTCCCCAACTCTGCAATGTCCTCCTGCACTGCTCTAACCTCATGATGAGCCAAATCATTTGTCCCTAGGTGGACAATTATGTCAACTCAGAATCCCTTGCAGCTGTTGTTGTGATCCTGAGGATGCCTTCCTGTCCTCCAAGCCATGGCACCAGGCAGGCACCTTACTTCAGATTTCCCAGCTCCTCCCAGTTCTATCCCCTAATAATTGGGTCCCCACCAGGGCTGCTTCCTTTCCTTGAGGGGTCCTCTGCCTCCTTCCTGTGGGCCTCCCTTGTGACAGTTGTCCTCAGCCTCCTTAGTCTCCTCTGTGGGTGTATCTATGGGGAGCTATGCTCCCCAGAATGGCGTATGGATTGTGGTGTGTAACATCTGACTGGGTGTCTCTGTTTCACCATCCTCATCCTCCCTGAGCCACTGTGGTCCAACTGCTGTGCTTTCTTTGCAACCTCTGAGGTAGTGGAGGTGGTTCTGGTGCTCCCTGGATGGGGAGGTTCCTTTCTACTGTCCATTGTGGCCTGGGGAAGGTCTCCGTACTACTGTCCAGTGTGGCCTGAGGCAGGCAACTTCCTCCCTCAGGGCAGACAGTTGTCTCTGCAAAGGGCAGCATCTCAGCCTCCAGAAAGACTCCTCGAAGACTGCTGCCCCACAGCCACTTACATTGCACTACTCCCCACATTTTTTTTTGTGTGATTGGTTTGTAATGTAGAAATATATATTTATATTATACAATGTTTATGCTTATATTGTCAGTGCAGTGTGCTAGAGAGGATATGACAGTGACATGCACCTTGCACTCTTGAGGAAATGATGTCAGAACCCCAGGTATAGGAACTATTTCCAGGGGTGGGTGGGGTGAGGGTGGGAAGGGTTGGGCCTAAACTGTGCCCTTCATAAACAATCAGCTAGAAGCTCTGACCCACTGCTGCAATGAGTGCCTTCCTGTCAGGAAGATGCCCTACACAACAATTTGATAGAGAAATACCCTGCTAATCTATCAGAGAAAATCCACACATCCAAGTCAGAGACAGGTAAACCTTCCCAGCCCCAAAACAGGCCTGGTGGTTTGTGCTCTGAGAGCTGTCTGCCCCAAAATAAGTCAGCTGTGCTTTAAACTCTTCCTGCACTGAAAATCTTAAAATTGTAACAAACAAAGCGTAAACCTTAATCCACCACCCTCTGTTGTGAAAGACCGTCTTTTCCTGTTTCCTGCAAGTTTTTCTGTGACCACTCCTTAACCCCAGTAACTCTGTTTAAAAGAGTTTAACTATCACAAAGTCCTACGCATCAGTAAATTATTTAAAATAGTTTCAGTCCCAAAGTCTAGTAGTCAATCCAGCTACCCCAAGGGACAACCAGAATGAAGTATTTAAACACTTATGAGGTTACTTCCAAGATAAGCAGAGTTTGCAAGTTTCTTTTTCAACTGCTCAGCCACCTGAAATTTAAAAATAGTTTAACTGTCAGCAAATCCTAGTAGATAATCTAGCTACCTCCAAGGACCTGCCCAAATGCAGTATTTAAATCCTTCTGAAGTTACTAACAAGATAAACAGAGTTTACAAGCCCCTTCTTGGTTAAACCCTAAATAAATATGTGAATAAAAAGCAATTACCAAGGGTAGTTATTTTCACCTCCCACAGAATTAAGCAAAAGTGCACGTTTGTTGCAGATATCAAGTGCAATATAAAATTTCTCACACAGCTCACAGTTGAAGAAAGCAGTATCCTTCCAGCTCCAGCAAATGTGCAAGCACGAGAACTAAAACAAATTCCAGTGGGATCTAATCAGTTACAGAGATAACAAAGTGTACAGTATGCTTGGGGAAAATCAATAAAGAACATAATCTTCCAAAGAACTAGACTTTACAATCCAGGTTGAGATAGCTCCACTTATAGGACAGTCAGTGGATCAGAACAAAAGAGCGAAGGACCCACAGGACAGCCCACTTTTGTTGACATAAGGGGCCTCAAAGATGGGACAGTGAGCTTAAGGTGGAAGTTTTGGAGTCGAGGCTGGGGACAACCAGTAGTAAGGAGGAACACTCCCCAGCAAGACCATTTCAGGTACCAAAGAATTTCTTCCAGCTTACAGCAGGAAACAGACCATTTTTATTTGGACAAGGAAGTACAGCAAGAACCAAAAGAAGTTAGAATAGAAAAGAAAAAGAAAATGAAAGAGATAAAGGGAAGGGAGCTGCAGTACCATGCAGTGTACTGACACGGAAACTGGACAAAAAGAGAAATAGTGGTCATTTAGAGAACTTGATCAAACAGAAATGAAACTCTTAGGAATGGAATTTTAATTTTGTCCATGCAGTATGATGAACACTTTTGGGATAACATTGCATTGTCAAAATTAATTTGTTTACAAAATTCAGCTAAGACAATAGTTTGATGGCCAGGAACTGCTTAATCAAGACGCACTCACTATAAACGACACACTAAGCTATATCCCAAAATGAGCACTAGGTGTCAAGTCTCATTTTCTGCTACCAGACAAGGATCCCTTCAAACAAAGAAGTATATATGGAACTGGTTAAAAAATACATTGAGCTTCTTGTCAAATGAGACTAAGCAGCAGTCCATAGTGTTGCCACCTGTCAGGTTTTTTGCATGGTGATCAGGTTTCCAGGGTTCCTATCAGGTAATTCAGTCTTGCTCTGTGCTGGTCAGGTTTTTGAGCCATTTTCAGTGCTCACATACTTTTGAAACAAATGTTATCACATCATTCATTGTTTCAGCTACATGTACAGGTTAAAAACAAGTTCTGCTGTCAACATAGCCCTTTGTTTGTGAAATCAGTCAATCTTGGAGGTGTAAAGTATGGCCATTAACACCATTAGCACTTACTTAACCTAATCTTTACCACTGCATCTTAAAGTGGCATAGCAGCACAGCTTCCCCCACCTTTTGTAACAGTAAAGAGTCAGTTGTCTTCCACTTTCATTTGCTGGTAAACATTTTAATCTCTAACAGAATTTAGGCATTTTTAAATGCTTTAAGTTATTTTTTTTCCTCAAGAAAAAAGTATGGTCACTTCTTTGGCTTTGAAATAGTACTGTGGACATGAACAGGAAATGGAGCCAGAAAAATATATAATGTACACATTACAGGAAATAATTTATTATGTATTATTATATTCCATGTTTACTGTTGCATGCTATTTACAGTATTTCCCTTGTCTCCCCCTAGATCATATTTGTAAATGAGATTTCTTTTATCTCTGTATGTTTATCTGGTAAACCAATGTCAATAAATAAACACATACATAAATAATAACTAGGAAGACCCTAGGAAAGTAACTTTAACAGGTACAGTACAGTATCTTAACATTTTTGTTGAACTGCTTCTTTAAGTGTTGTCTTTTATTGATATAACAAATGGCCTTCTAGGAGGAACAATGCATGAAAAGTCATGAAAAGGGGTGGGGCTAGGGGTGGAGCTTGGATCAGGTTTTTGCCTCATCCAAAGGTTGAAAGTTGATTTAAACCATTTACACAACCACGGCCACATTAAATTGTTTAGAAGCTGAGGACATGATTTAAAACATGTAATTATTCTGTTTTTGCCTGTGGTTCTCCTTTAAGAGCAGATGTGGTTAAGGAAATACAAAAAATTAAAGAGTTGGGTGTAACTGAAGAATCAAGAAGTGCTTGGTCATCACCAATGGTGACTGTAAATAAAAAAGAAGGGGGTATAAGAATCTGCCTTAATTTTAGTAAACGTAAACAAGTGTCATATTTGACAGCTATCCTATGCCCAGTATAGATGATTTGGTGGACAGATTGGGAAGTGCCAAGTATATTAGTACCCTCGAGCTTACCAAGGGTTACTGGCATATTCCCCTAGCTAAAGAATCCAGAGACAAAATTGCATTTTCTACTCCAGTTGGATTCTATCAGTTCATCACTATGTTGTTTGGTTTACATGGTGCACCTGCTAAATTCCAACGGTAGATAGATTTAGAAAATGGTCTTGAAAAATAAAGCATGCTGATTGACTAAAAGCTTGCCCAGCCATGCATTTAGTTTTCAACAACGACCACTAAATAAAAAGTACCACTTTGGGGTGCCCCGTTACTTAGAGTATCCTGGGGCCACCCTGGTTTTCAAACTTGAGTGTCACCATTTTTCCACCCACTAAGCGAGCAGTAAACTAGTGGCCGACCTGCTGCCACTGGAGCTGCTCACTTAATCCATCACCACCTGGTCGTGATGTATTTTAAACCACGACCGTTCCCAAATAACATTTTTCTTTTCCTTCTCCCAGAACAACACTACTGCAAACTACTGCAGCTTGGCCTAAAACTGCTGCATACAGTTTAGCAATCACCACTCGCCCCTCCCCCGTTGCGCCACACAGCTTAGCATACACCGCTTGCCCTCCCCTCCATAGCTTCACAGTCCTGATGTAAGCAAGTCATGCATAGAACTTTGACACAAAAATGACCCCCATTCAAAGTAGCACAGATCTACTTCTTTCTGCACACATACTTTACTTTTTTTCACCCAGCTCGCTCAACCTCAGTCAGAGTTGTGCTCCTGAACTTTGATCCTGCTCAGCAGCTGTACAGTGTGGCAGCCCACTCGCTACCTATCCAGAACCAACCCAGAAGGAAACAATACTAATTTGGAGGGGGAGGACAGTTGTTAGGATGATGACCACCACAGTAACAAAACTAATACAATAAAACACTGGCGCACTGTACTGGCAATTGTTGGCAATTGTTTCAGTTGCGGGACTACTTTATAATAAACATACCTTTTTACTAAATGGTATCTATTTTTTTTTTTTTAGTGTTTCAAATTTTGTACTTAAAATTTGATATACAGCCCATTTTCTAAGTGCAATAATACCCTCCAGGGTGGATGTTATGGGATATAACAATGGCGATGTTCACCTGGATAAATAAAGATTTGATTGGTTGATTGATTGATAATGGATCTTTCCGGGGCTATAATGCCCTCCGCCTGTGGCGTCGAGCCTCATTACACCCTTGGGTGGTCCATTATATCCCAATAATGCCCACCTTATTGGGTATTATTGCTTACGTAATTATAGCCTCTCACACTGGTTATTGTGCTGCTTACCTGGATGATGTCATGGTGTACACTCCAGACTGGAAAAGCCACTTGAAACACCTATGAACAGTTATCTAATCTCTCAAAAGTGCAGGCCTGATCATTAATCCTACCAAGTATACCAATTAGGCATGCAGGAAACCAAATATTTGGGTTTCGTTTCGGAAAATGAAAAAATAAAGTCAGAGATTTCCGAGATAGAAGCTGTAGCTAACAGTTCTTTTCCTAAAACAAAGAAACACGTCAGGTCATTTTTAGGTCTGGCTGGTTAGTACCAGAGCTTTGTTCCCAACAGTGCCCAATTAGTCACTCCCCTCACTGAACTCACAAAGAAACGGTACCTGAAAAATGTGAAATGGTCCCCAGAGTGTGATGAGGCTTTTCGGGCCATCAAGGCTGCATTACATTCAGCTCCTGTTTTAAGAAGTCCAGACTTTGAGAAACAATTTTTCTTACAGACAGATGCATCAGAAGTAGGCCTAGGTGTAGTCCTGAGTCAGAATATAGATGAGAAGGAGCACCTCATTCTGTATATCAGTAAGAAACTGCACAACAGAGAGAAAAAAGTACTCCACCATTCAAAAACAATATGTTGCTGTGAAATGGGCAATGGTGTCCCTTAGGTTTTATCTACTAGGAGCTCACTTTGTACTTATAACAGACCACAATCCTCTCTGTTGGCTTAACCAAATGAAGGATACAAATTCCAGAATCACAAGGTAGTACCTGGCACTACAGCCATTTAAATTCAAAGTGTTGCACAAATCCGGAAAAGAGAATGTCAGTGCTGATTTTCTGTCAAGATATGGATCAAGAATCAGAATTTGGAAGGTTGAAAATAATGTGTGTTCTTAACTATTTGCTATAAAAGGTGTTATGAAAAAGGGATACTGCAAATGCAAAGAACTGTAAATGTTATAAGGTAATGTTAAAAGAGAAATAAAAGAAGGTTTTGAAAACCTGTTTTTAAGAGGAAAATAAACAGGTTCCCTCTTAAAGAGGGAGGTATGTGACATGGTTGGATAAAACCTTATCCCATTTGTTATGCAGAGAGGGTTAAAAGCATGGATCTGTTCTGTTCTGTCCTATTCTGCCATTTGTCTGTTTCTTGCCTGTCTGATTGTGCAATCAAATTTCCTAGGAATTGGCTACTCTGATGGTACCACAATTCCCCTGTCATCTCCCTTCCGTCACTTTCTTTTTCCATTCTTTATTTCTTCCCTTGATTCTCTGTGGTTGAAAAATATATATGAATCTTTACATGAAACTGGAATCTCTTGGTTTGCAAATTTATATAATTATATTATTGAAATGATTGCCGAAAGCTGTTTGGGTTTCTAAAATGGCAATCTGTAATACAAGGGGTTAATATTGAGCTGCAGTTTGACCTCCACACTCTTGTTTGCAGAACTGTCAACATAAACTAACTCTGGGACAAAATGTATTAATTGGTTGCACCTGTTAAAGATTAGATGTGCTCATCAGGCTGGCTTCAGGAAGGTACTCTAACTGACAAAGTTCTGAGACATTTTGTGGAAAACAGGAGATGTAACTTACAAGATCAGGACACATAATTTAATTGCCAGGAAAAGACATCCTATGAAAAGAGAGCAATCTTTTGTTTATATACAGAGAGAGCTGGAGATTTCAAAGAGACTCTCAGATGAAGTATTGTGTTTTTTTTGTACTGCCATTAAGAAGAGCTATCCTGTCCAATTTAATTTTTGCTGTTTTATTGTTATTGATAATAACATACTACTTGTGAATTGGATAACTTCTTCTGGTCTACCTATGTTTCCTGACTTACCTGTATGCCTCTACCACACTGTGCAAGTAACAACAACAACAGGTAGGTATGCCAGATGTGGAACTGCAGCACAGGCAACACCAGCACCAAGCCAGGGTTCAGTAGGCTGTGTAATGGCCTGAGGTGCTTGGAGTTACACACATATCCTGCACCATGCACACCAGTCAAGCAGCCCACGGGTCAACACAGCTGTGCAAGACAACAGATAGCTATGAGCCTTTGTTGGCTACAGTGTCATGGACATAATACATGTGTTATGCACAGTACAGCTGTATATGGATGGCACCATTTTGCAGCACTGTGTGCAGCAGCCAGAGTAACACACAAGTGCAGTGGTATTGATGCAGGGGACACTGTATACACTCAGTCTTGTCAACACAACACTGCTGTGTTATGCAGACTCATCTGGAGGTACCCTTCCCACCCAGAAGATGTCATCATCGCCCTAAGTACTGGGTTACCACTCATACAAAGCCAGTGCAGGACATAGGCCCTTCAAAGACTCAGCTGTGTCTGAATGTATGCATGGCCCTGCCCATGTACAGTAGAATAATCATACCCTGGTCATCACTGTGTTGGTTAGATGCTACCGACTATGCATCAAAATGTCGATCACATATATTGAACTACATGCTACGCCCACCAACACCTCTCTTACACTGACCCCATGCCACAAAAGCCTGACTCTTGAGATGTAGTGGCCTGACACACAGTGTATATGGCACTGGTGCTGGCACTGCTGCAGGTGGACTACCACGGTTGCTGTATGATGTACACAGCATGACACAGTGGTGTACTGGTACTACACTGGCTCATGCCTACCTCTGGAAGACAGATATGCATACATAATCCTGAGCATGTGGTACAACAGACCCGATTGACACTGATGGGTTTAACAACTGAGGCTGAGATCATTAGCAGCAACTCCCTGGTGCACGGGGTTGGCAACACAGGGGACATGCCACTGCATGGTGGGAGGCATGCCACAGCACTATAGATATACACAGGGCACCGTGGCTGCTGCAAGTAGGTGCACAGCAGTAGACTGAACAGACAATGACACACCACAGTGTCACTCATGGGACAATGCCCCAAGTGCAGGGAGTGTTCCCTACCACAACTGCATAGGTGAAGCTCCCACAAGTGTGCATGCAACATGGCAAGTCACACATGGACATTTGTCTCCAACTGCAGATGCGTGCAGTATGGCAGAGAAACCCCAAGTGCGACACACAACGCAGGGTACTTATGTGGATGGCTCTCCATTGAATGGCTCTGCTAGGCTCCATCATGGCATGATGAGTTCTCGGGCCAGGTCTTCCTATGCCCCTGATGTCTGCAGATGTCTGTAGAGGAGGAAAAGGGAGATGTGATCAATATCATGCAGTGGACTTCATTGCACTGTACTGTACACCCTACATAGTATACATGCCCATTTGCTGGTACAGTGCACTAGGTGCCACATGTGCATAATGTGGATTGACAGGTTTGGGTAAGGCTGGGTTGTATCATTGTGAACAGTTGTGGCACCACACACAGGCATGCCATGGCCTAGGCACAGCTGGTATGATACATCCCACTGTGGTAGGTATCTCCTGGCACAGTCTATGTTGGTCCAGGTAGTGCCCCTATCCTGCCATCCTCTCAGCTCCTGTACAACATACTCATACATGTCAGCTACAGGCCATGTACACCTCACAGTATGCATTTGTATGCATGGAGCACCAGGCCTCACACAACAGGGGAAGAAGAGGCATACCAGTGCAATGGTAGGGGAGGGCAGGGTAGTGTAGATGTAGCCCTTCACAGTGGGCAGTATGTGCCTGGCACACCCTGTGATACAACAGTACCCCATGCATTACCTGGCATATGCATGCCAGCATCCATGTGGCATAATATGGACAGTGCATGACACAGACAATGGTCACATCCATATTTGGGTACACCTACAAGCACAGCTACATGTAGAATATATGTGACATCCTTCTGGGTCATACCTAACAATAGGTATTAACATGTCCTGTGTACCGTACCCAGCAACCAAACCCTGAATAACATTCAATGAAACCATACATTTCTCTATCATCCACGCTGACACTCCTACCACGTCACTGTGGCAGGACACAACTGTGCTGCATGGCAGGTGAATGGCTCAGGGACCACAATGGGTCCTGTCATGTACAGGGCAAAGGGAAGTCAGTTGGAACAGTGAGCCCATACACCTGCATAAGTATGATCAGACCATGCAGTGGGGCAGGTCCCACAGATAAAAGGACACAATGCTGCACCCTGAGATGTATTTTCATGAAACAGAACTGCACACAGGATAGTACTGAAATCACTCACCTTGCCTTGGCATAGTGCCACTGTTCACAATCACCCGCAGCTGTCGAAAGCGTCATATCTCCCTCCTCTGCAGGTCATTATACTGGTCACTGGTGCATGTGTCTCCTGTGTGTCATGTGAGGTGCTGCTCCATAGATGCCCACACCTTGCATCTTGGCCTGTTAGACCCCCTCATCTAGTTGCTGTTACTCACTGGACACCATCAGGTCTACCAGATTGGCCAGCTCCATGGTAGACCACCTCTGGTCCCATTGCTGCACAACCGTGCTCTGTTTGCTTAACATTTTACTCTCCTGTCTAAGACTAGCCCTCACACCAAGCTCTTGCAAGATACAGGGCTGTGCGGGTGTGTCCTGTCCATTTGCACAACACGTTTCTGTGATAGTGCCATGCTATTGTTGATTTGCACAGCGTAGTGCATACATCTGATGGGGGTAGTCTGCAAGCATATGCCAGGCATGGGGTGGCACATGTGCATTCATAGGGTGCGCATGCAGAGCTCAGTGCAGAGCTGTGCATGAACACTGCACAATAGCATGGGGTGTATGGCTGTGCTGTGTGATGACGTCAACCGCAGTGTGCGATGTCATGTCTGTGCCGCATACCAACATTGTGCAAGTGCAGGTGTAGCACAAGCACATGTGCTAGCGTTAGCGCAACAACAATAGCACCTGAGGTAAAACTGGAACATTCAACCAGTGTGTACAAATGAACTAATTTCACAGTCCGATGGCAAACTCCCACATTAGTATGTCATTACTGGAAGATATGCATGCATTAGCATGCCTGATTGCACCTGGTGCATATAAAAAAAGCAAAGTGCACCAGCTAGATTCCACAGCAGAACTGCAGGTGACTAGAGGTAGGTGTCTTAAGGAATGGCCTAGATAGGGACATGGGTGATCACTGAACTGTGTGTATGCTGTATGCATGCAGTAGTTCATTGGAAATATTGAAGTGGTGGAACTCTCATATTTAGATCTATTGATGGTGGTGGTGTCATGTCTAGGTGGAGGCTCTCTCCTATAGTAGTCAATGAAGAATGATGATAGAGGCTGTGGTACTCTCACATTCTTGCTTAGGATGCGGTGGACTTGGGTTCCTTTGGGCCTCTGCCCACTTCACCCTTCTGTATGTTCCCTTTTCTGAGGCTGTATCTACACATGGGCAGATCTGTGTCAGGATGGCAGCGTTCTGTGTTAGGACATGCATTGCTGGGACACCTGCAGTATGTGTCCCTGACAGGGTTTGTGAGGGCTTCTTCCCAATGTACCTGTCATCTGTGTCACGCTTTGTGTATTCCCTGCTCACCTGTATTCCTCTCCCATGTCCGGCAGGTACCATGGATGACATTGACAGATTACAGGCCCATTACTTCTCTGAGGAAGAGTTGCAGGTGCTGGCAGAGGCCTACATAGTCAGGGAGGAGGTCCTGTCCAAGAGGCACAGCACAAATGCCTAGGTATGGCAGGCCTGTATAGAAATCATGGACATGGTCAATGCTATCAGCAGCCAGAACAGGCCCAAAGAGGCAGTGCATTAGCTCTTTAGGGACATGAGGCTGTAGACAAAGGAGGACCTGTTGAGAAACTCAGGGAGATGCATTCGACAGTTGGAGACCCACAGGAAATGGTGGTGGTATGTACTCTAGACCCTGCAGAGTAAGAAATAGCCTCCAAACTGCAGCCTATGAAGGGAGTGCTGGGAGGTAGCTTTGAGAGCCAAGTGATGCCAGTCCAGCCATATGAGTGACTGACTGTATGCCATCCAGTTGGGTATGTGTGTATATGTCTGTATATATGTAGGTGTGCATGTACATGCCAGTGCTGTGTGACAAACTGGGTGTAGGCTGCATGACTGTTTCCATGTCTCCTGGTGCGTAGCCATCTGTGTGGTAGTTCACTGCTGTGTCCCATGTATTGTCACTTGTGTGTTCACTGGTGCTGAGGTGTGTGCTCACTGGTGCTGGAGTGTGTGGTGTGCTCACTGTGCAGGGCTGTGTGCTTCCTGGTGATGGGATGTATGCTCACCAGCATAGGGGTGTCTGGTGTGTACAGCCACGGGGGGTATGGGTGATGCACTGCACAAACATCATGGGTGTTGTGTCACTGTATGCTAGGTGTGCACACTGTCTTGGCCAGCACACAGCCTTGTATGGTACATGGCTATATATCTCTCTTCTCTGCTCTCAACAGCTCACTCTGTTATACCAGACATTGTGGAGAATGCTCCAGGTCCATCTTGGTGGAAGTTGCCTCTGCTGGCCCCCTTGTGCACCTGCTAATTGACACCATTGAAGATGTTGAAGTGGATGATGACAACAAGACCTTAATGTAGAAACATAGAAACATAGAATTTAATGGCAGATAAGGACCACCTGGCCCACCTAGTCTGCCCATTTCCCTACCTACTGTAGGAACTCCAGATCCTACTTGATCTACAACCTACCACCTCCTTCCCACCCCTAGTGTTGCCTTCTACCTGTCCCATGCATTCTTGAAGTCACCCATTTTGTTGCCCTCGCAGCTTCCTCAGGTAGGCTGTTGTATGCATCCACCACCCCTTCTGTGAAAAAATACTTCCTCACTTTGCCCCTGAGTCTCCCCCCAGCCTCATATTGTGACCCCTTGTTCTTGCAAATCTTTTCTGAAAGATGCTGCCCTCTTGACCTCTGTTGATCCCCCTGAGGTATTTGAATGTCTCTATCAAATCCATGCCTCTCCATTCTTTCTTCCAGGGTATAAATATTGAGTTCCCTCAATCTCACCCCATATAGTTTCTGGTGTAACCCCCTGCACCATTTTTGTTGCTCTTCTCTGTACTGTCTCCATCCTGTCAATGTCCTTTCAGAGATGATGTCTCCAGAACTGCACGCAGTACTTCAGATGAGGCCTCACCAGCTGCCTGTACAGTGTGGAAGGGAGCCTGATATTGCTGTTCATATGCTGTCTTTGTTCAATAATAAAGTCTACTGCAGTAGCGGATCTGTCTTTTCTCTGCTTTTTCTTTTTCCGTAGTGCCCCATATTTAGGTTGGCCACCTGAGTGCAAAACGGGTGCTCCTTTACTGTATTCTTTACTTTCTAGCAGCCTAGCACCTTTATTTCCCCTTTCTGCACTGCATAGAAAAAAAATACCAGACTTCCCTTGTCTTGCTCACTGAGGTATAGTGTGTTTCAAAATCATAGATTAAGCGCAGGAACTTGGGCTGGAGCTACTCGAACCTGTGCATGAGACTGCGGGTGTAGCCGCCGGTCTTAATGTGTTTTGTGTCTGTTTAGGAAGCCCTGCTCCCAGACTGTTAAATAAAGCACTCGGGGATAAGGTCTGGGAACAGGTAGTTAAGCATAAGAACCATTAACAAGTATAGTAGTTTGAAGTATAGGTACACTGCGGCCAATCCTGTCTGCTGTTGTTTCAGTGTGCAGCGCTGTACAGAGCACCTTGGACACGCTGACTCAGTCTTGGGTGTACATTCCCTTTGTAAATAGCTCAAATGCAAATGTTATAAAGGGGTTTTAAAGCCACTGTGTTGAACATTTCAGTTGTGGTTATAAAAAGATATGAGTACACTTTTTAGAGTTTAGAGCATGACGTTTACAGAACGAAGCACCTGTGAGACTACTAAATATTGCGCACTCTGAGACATTGTGTGTGGTAGTCTGCAATATTATCCTCAAAGCTCATGCTGTCTGTGGTTTTGGTTAGTTAGCATAAGATAGTTTAGCCCTTTTTATTTTAGGGATGCTCCCATTGTAAACAAATCGCCTTTTACACTACTAAGACCTGAAGTTCACTCCTACCTGAAAACACAGGGACTGGGTATGGTGCTCGCACTGAGGCTGTTGCTTCTGCTGTCTCCTTAGGAGGCAGCCGGCCCTTTCCTTCACTTAGTTATAGTAGGGGAAAGGGGAGGAGCCACCTGTTCCTGCAGCAAAGCTGTTTATCTGTTATATTGTTTTGTTTTATGAACTTTAACATTAGCAAACATGTATAAAGGTAATTCATTCAGTTGAGCTCCTGGTATTAAAATAATAAAATGATTGTGGGCTTTTTGCTGTAATAGTTGGTTTGAGAGAGGAATCAGCAATAGTCACACGTTTATGCTTTCCTGTAAATGAGGTATCCTTTCTAGGAAACCTCAGACTCGTCTTGGGATCAGCCAGTTACTGACCCCTCTGTTTAGGTCTGCTCCTTTTCAGACCTGTAGCCGACGTTATGTGCTGGTGAGGTGACTATTGCTGCCTGTACCTCAAGAAAGCAGGAGCTGAATACTATTTGATGTCGTTTTTGTTTTGTATATTATTATAAGGCTTAGGCAGTTTAAGACTAAACTTCGCACTCTGCTTGCATCTACCAGTGGATGTGACTGTTGGAACTAGGCTCTCTCCTTCCCTCCATGTGGTTTGCGATTGCTGATCCCTAGCACCTGCCTCCCCTTTTCACCCCCTGCTCACCACCCTTTTGTTATCAGGCACCCCCCTTGTTCACCACACCCCTCCCTCACTTTTTCTTCTGCCCTTCCACCTCCCGCTCTCTCTTGTCTACCCACTTTAACTAATCGTCCTACCCTCACTCTCTTTCCACCAGTCTCACTCCCTTCCACCCTCATCTATGATACCGCCATCTACTGGTATACCCCCTTTATTTCCCCTCCCCTGCACACCTCTCCAATGCTTCTTCCTCCCCCTGCCCATCCATCCCCATCCCTCTGCTGCCCCTTCTCTAGATTCGGAATATATCCTACCGTGCCTACCCTGACTACCCTCTGCCCTTTCTCTCTCTCTCCACTCCCCCCCCACCCTTGTACTGTTACCCCCTCTGCTTTACTTCACCGTTCTCTGCCAAATGCCATGTTCCCCTTTCTCCAACTTTTACACTTTCTGCCCTGCTCTACTCTGATGCAACTGCATCTCCTATCAGATTGCTGGTTCCTAACCTTGTCTAGGTCTCCTGGTACTATTCTTACACTTCCTTACCTCGCTGAGTCCTCCAACTCTCATAATTTCTTCCCTTCCTCTCCCCTTTTTTGTCTCAAGGAAAATGTAACACCTGAATATTGAATGTACTAGACCTGTAGATACTCTGTATAATTAGAATAATTGTTTTTGTACTAGTTGTTAAATGCACTATCTGTTATGTTTTACATTTTGTTTCATTATGTGGAACCTTTGTAAACGAGCCTCTGGCTCAAAGGTATTTCCGGAAGCTAAATAAATATTTGCCAAAATGCAGTTGATTTTGATGACTTTTTAAGTTTCTTTTGTCTGCCATAAATTTCTGGTCTGGCAATTGCTTTCCAACACCTTACATCTCTGTGTCAGTGTCCATCAGTACACCCACAAACCATAACATACAACAGCATCACCACCTCCTGTTTTCTTTTCTTTTTTTTTCCATTAATTTCTTTCTTTCTCCTTCATCCCCTGTGGAGCTCCCTCTTGCCAGGATGCCCAGCTCTGTCTCCTGCTAGCAGCAGTACCCCCTTTCTTTCCCCCATGTCTTGCCCCCCGCGGCAGGGTGGCGGGGATCCCTCAACCCGCCGGTTTGGATCCAGTGTGAGGGGCTGCTGCTATCGCGGGAGCGGGGCCTGTAGCGTCCAGCAGTCATCCTCCCGAGGGGCCATTTTCCATTCCCCCCAAGTGGCACAGTGACGTGCAATGCCACCAATGACCAAGGCGCGTGCGCTCCCGCATGCAACATGTTGGGCAACTGCCCTGTAACCACCCCCCATGTGTGAGCCACTGGTGTCAACCCTCAGCCTCTGCTGGGGGTCAGGCATGCAGCAGACTCTATCTCAACCTCTTTCTGGGAGAAGAAAGCTGTTTTCCATACACTAGATCCTCTTCTTCCCCAGCCAACCCCCGACGGCCCGCTCGCACCATGAACCTGAGTCGCCGGCATGGCAGGAGGTAAGACATGCTACCTCAGCCCTCCACGCTGCTGGGCCGGCTCCACCTCTTGTTTTCTACTGGTGGTACCTCTCCCTATATACTCCAGCATCCCCCTGGCTTTCCTCACTGCCTTCTCACATTGTTCGGCTACTTTTAGATAATCTGTTATGACTACCCCAGGTCCCTTTCCAGTTTAGTTATTGTTAGTACCCCTCCCCATCGTGTATTCCTCCCCTTGGATTTTGTTCCCCAAGTGCATGATTTTGCACTTTTTGCCACTGAATCTGAGCTACCATACTCTTGGCCACTCCTCCAACTTGGCTAAGTCTCTCTCATCTTCTCCACCCCCCGGAGTGTCAACTCTATTGTAGATCTTTGTGTCATCTGCAAAGAGGCATACCTTTCCTTTGAGTCCCTCTGCAATGTCATTAATAAAGACATTAAAGAGGACTTTATCAGGAGCTGGGGACAAGAGGGTCCCATCCCACACCAGGATGGGGATGTCCACCCCTGACAGCCCCCCCCAAAAATGGGGAGCAGCTGCTTCCCCCACATGCCATTGTGGTCACAATGGTGCAGCCCCCCCCCCAAAGTCCCTGGCACAGTTACTACTGTGCTACCTGCTACCCCATGATCCCACCTTTAGCATGGCCATCACCCTGCCACCCCCGGTAGATCCCACAGGGCCAGCCACTGCTGTGCCAACCCATAATCCTTCCACTGGCATGGCAACAGCCCTGCCACCCCAGGCCGATCCCACTGGCCCGGCCACAGCAGACCGGCAACACTCACAATTCACTATAGCACCGACAATGGTGCAGCCCCAGTTTGTTCAACAGCAGAGGTTGCAGACTGACCCTGTCCCAACAGACTGCCCCGGCGAGAGCTTGATGTGGCTGCTAACTGGCAGCTGCTGCAGTTGGCCATGGAGGCACAGTGTCACACAGCAGGAACTGACACACATCCACCACATGCTGCACAATGACATGCAATGTGCTGCGGAATGAGCGGAGTCACAGGCCCAGATTAATGGATGTAGGGGCCCTACTCCAATCATATTTTGTGGCTCGGGGGCCCCTAAATACGAACATCACACTTTTCCTTGGTGCCGTGCTGGCAAGGATACAACAACCAAGATACTCAAGCAGGATATCATTTACACTAATGCTATGTGTTATGCCACATGACTTGACAGGTCACATGCCATTATGAACAATACAATTCTCAGACTACATTTTGGTTACTGTTTACAGACAGTATTCATCACTACGCAGCAGCAGGATGTCTAGCAAGAAGAACTAATACATAACACAACACAAACAAAATGAAAAGCAGAAAAACCCTTAAAGCCCTCTAAACAAGAAACACAGCTTAACCTTTGTTTGAAAATCAATGTTTGCACAACCACCTACTGGCCCCTAAATTAACCAGAAGGCACACCTCTCACCAAACGTCTAGGGGGAAAAGACAGGGGTAACGGGTGAGGGTTACATAATTTATTGCCACCATAGGCAAGGTGGGATATGCCAGATGGAGAAGACTGTTATAAATAAACAGACAACCAAGTGCAGCAGCTGCATGGCGCACACACCTGGTAGGGACCAATTACAATGGCCAACAACCCATGTCCCTGGGAGAAAACGTTTGCTCAGGCCTATGCTAGATTTGCTGTCCTGGACAGGGCACCCAATTAACTCCAGACACAAAGAAGCAATAACATTACTGTCCAAACCAGGGCTGGGATTCTAGAGTGTGGCTTTTATTCATGTAACAGAGTAGGAATAACCACAAAGCAAAGATGGACCCCCATGGGGCTACACATACTGGTAATGCAGATTACTGAGGTACAGTCTGTACAGACATTTCTGATTTCCCATTTAACATAGGATAAAACACACACACACAAAACACACACACACACACACATATACACACATACTGGAGAACACACTGGTTCCAACTGGAAAATTGGTACATCTGTCCAGGTACTGGACATTTCCCATATTTCACAGGATTATCTGTGGTACACACACCACAAAGAGCACATACAGGCTGAGGACTTCTAGAACCCACTATCCTGTGGTAAACTGGAACAAAAATAAGCAAATACAGGGTAAACACTTTTCTCAGACATTGGTCAATTGAACTGAATGAAAAGGAAATAGGTGCCGGGTGCTCTTCTGAACCCGTACAAGCAAACTGGTTAATCCAGATGGGGGGGGGGGGTCCCACCTTTTGTTTCCAAGCTTATACTCAGACATTCATCTGGTAGCAAACACCTTAAAACTACAGAAAACTGTATATCTTGTATTTAATGTTTCTCACACTTAACATACTACATACACCACTGGGCCAATTGACATCAAAGTTCCCTCCCCACTGATTTTAATTAAAATGTTTTATTATAGGCTGGTTTTGTGATACAGAAATAAGATTTGGTGTGCATCCCAGGGTTTTAAATAATTGATTAGCAGTTTTTTTCTTGGGATGATACTAAGTGTACAGAATGTATTTATATAGATTTTCTGGAAGTGCCATGTTTGTTAAACACAGTGAGGCAAGAGCTATGCATTTTCACAAAGATTTAGCACTTTTATGAGAAAAACGCTAATCAATTTTTAGAGTTAAATAAAACCCTGCATCCCATGAAATGTCACAATGGGACCAGCGAGGAGCTAAGTGCATTTCAGAAGTGAGGTGATGTGCTCCAATGCAGTCCATTAGCTTAGCACCCCTCCTACAGTGTGTTCCACAAATTCCTTGAAGCTATCCCTGGTGTCTAGTTGCACCCTCACACCACAATCACCCGTTTCATATTTCCTTGAACTGTCCTTGATGCCTAGTGGCATCCCCCACCCACTGATCACCCAATTCATGAACAGAAAGATATCCATGACGTCTGGCAGTACCTGCCCCTCCCCACTCCGGAGGGCTCGATCTCTATGCATGTAAAGCTGTCCCTCCCACCTGATTGCTTGGACACAAAAGTAAAAGGAATCAGTAGTGGTCTAGATCCCACACCTGACCCACCCACTTACTTACCACCACCTTGCACCCCCTCCCCTTACCCAGATTTCCGTCAATCAGGGACGCCTGGTACAGTGACCAGTATAGTCTCTTCAACTCATCTCCTCAGCCAGCTGCCATATGAGCTGACAGAAAAGAATGCACACAGTATTTATACACACGCTCTCACTTACAGCTTGTATGCTGGTCAGCCAAGGAAGTGAGAAGAGGGCTATGCCAGTCACTGAAGTAGCAGGGTTCCCTGATCAGTGGACACCCAGTTAAGAGGGTGGGTGTGGGGTGGAAGTATGTGAGCACCTAGGATGGGCGAGGAAGGTCACTGGACCACAACTCATTCCTTTTCCTTTAATAAATGGGTGATTGGGAGGGGAACCACTGAACAACAAGGATGTCTTTACATTCATAGATCGGGTGCTAATGTTGGGTGGTGGGGAAGGTACTGCTAAACTCCAGTGACGTCCTTCCATTCATTTGTGCATTGGGTGGGGGTACCAATAGACACCAAGGAGGATATTTTATTGCAATGGGTGACTGGGTGGGTGGGTGACACTAGACACCAGGGATAACTCTATTAAACTGTAATGGCAGGAGTGGGCAACTGCATTACAGCCACCCTGCCTTTTTTTTTTTTTTTTTATGAAAGCGTGGTGATCAACAAGCTTGCAGAGGATGGGTGAGACACAAATAGGAAAGGAATAATTAATGCATAAGGGGCAGATTCGGGGACAGCATTAACATTAGGGTGGATTAACATTGTCTTGGACGGACACACTCTCTCAAAAACACTCTCTCCCACAGTTACTGTTAGACACTATGGCAGACAACTGGGTGTGGTGGAACACTAGGCCTATACTAGCTATCGAATGAATGATCATCCATTCATGGCTGCCAGAATTATTTGTGCCAGTCCAGCCCAGATGCCCAGACAGTCTAGTTATTTTAAAGGTAATTTTTTTTTTTACGTACATTGTCATCAACCTCCTCCTCTGGCTCTGTCTCTTCTTCAGTCACAGGCTAGACTGAGACTTGACTGTCCCTCACCCGCAGCAGGCCCAATGAAGAGAGGCCTAGCTCGACTCCACACTGTGTGACATGTAGGGGTCCCGGGAAAAGGAATGACCAGGCGACCGACCCAAAAACATTGCAGCTGCAGCTCTCAGTCTCACTGATGACGATCGGACAGTCAATCATCCACTGACCTCAATCACGGTCACCTTACTGTTCTGTTCCCATCGCATCGACGATCACGATCAATCACTGCTGGTGGATAGGCGAAGTGGGTCCATTCCTGCCCTGGCTCCTTGTCAAAAACAACTAGAGTGCACGCAGTCACAGACGGCCAGCAGCCACACAGCCCTTGCCCCAGTCCTGACTGACTGTCACCGCCTGTTCTGTCTCAGTCTCACCGACGACTCACTCACCGGATGAGATGCAAACGCACTCACTGCCAGTGCCACAAATCTGCTCACAATTCCCGTTCGGGCTCCTCAGTAGCCACACCTCCTTGCCCCACAATTTTGAAGTCGGTGATTGGATGTGTGTGTCCATTCAGGACTGTCAGTCACTCAGTCTCAGTAACAACAACCAATGAATTGCAGAGGTGGAGCTGAGCGAGAGAGGGTCGCTTGCTGAGTGGGGGGTTGGGGAATACTGCCTCAAAACACACAGCGGGGACTGCTTGCTTGCTTTAGCCTTCGTGCCTTTTTAAAAAAAACACACACGATATGAGACAGCACTCTCCGGAGGTGGTGGTTCTCCGTGGAGGAAGGAAAAAAATTATATTAGGGATGTGGGGAAAAAAATAGTTAAGCACTGGTGCACCATGCATGTCTGCTGGCCGGGGGCCCTGTCCTGAACCCGGGGGCCCTATGCCATGGCATCATGTGCGTACATATTAATCCGGGCTTGAGCGGAGAAATGTCATGCAGAGCACATTGCAGCCAGCTGTGACCTGTACCAGGATACTGTCACCAGCATGGATTGCCTGTGTGCCACTGAGCTGAAGGCTGCAACCATATGCAAAAATACGTGGCAGCTCAGATTCAATGCAAAGAAGTGCAAGGTAATGCATCTGGGAAACAAAAACCCAGGGGAAGAGTACACAATGGGGGGTGAGTTAATAACAACAACAAAAATTGAAAGAGACCTAGGGGTAATTATATCAGATGACCTAAAGGTGGGCAAGCAATGTGAGGAGGCAGTAAGGAGGGCTGGAAGGATACTGGGATGCATAGGGAGAGGCATCAACAGTAGAAAACAGGAAGTTGTTATCCCTCTGTACAGACAGTTAGTGAGACCCCATCTGGAGTACTGTGTGCAATTCTGAACACCCCATCTCTGTAAAGACATAGACAGAGTGGAGGCTGTTCAGAGGAGGGCAACCAAAATGGTGCAGGGTCTGCACCAGAAGACATATGAGGACAGACTAAAGCAGCTTAACATGTACACCCTTGAGGAAAGGAGGGAGAGGGGGGACATGATAGAAACTTTCAAGTCTCTCAAGGGAATTAACAAAGTACAAGAGGGTAGCATCTTTCAGAAGAAGAGATGTGCAAGAACAAGGGGGCACAATTTGAAGATAGAGGGTGGACGGCTCAGAAGTAATGTTAGAAAGTATTTTTTCACAGAGAGGGTTGTGGATGCATGGAACAGCCTTCCTGAGGAGGTTGTGGAGTCAGGAACAGTGGGAGAATTCAAGAATCCATGGGACAGGCATAAGGCAATTCTAGTGGGGGGTAGGAGGAAGTAAGCTGTTGATTAACTAGAATCTGCAGCTTATCCATCAGGTAGGGAAATGGGCAGACTAGCTGGGCCAAGCGCATACATGTGATATGTCCAACTTGCTTAAGAGGGAGATTTGGGTCAAATTAGGAGGGAGATTGGCCTGCCAACTTGCTTAAGAGGGAGATTTGGGTCAAATTAGGAAGGAGATTGGCCTGCTAGTAGGGAGATGCCATAACGTTGTGCATTTGTCCTTAAATTACATCAAAACCATAAGAAAAAAGTGATTACAAAAATGTAATGCATTTCATTTTGTCCAGAATAAGCACTAAAAAGAATAAACAACTAGTTATATAAAGTTATCAGATACATTGTACATCACTGATTTAATTTTTATGTGTCTTTATCTGCCAAAAAAGATAGATATTTTGGACAGAATTTTACTTAAGCAGGAGATTTTGTTTCCCAGGAGGGAGTTCAGTCAAAAAAAACAGGAGTCTCCTGCGTAAAGAGGGAGATATCACATGTATGCAAGCGGTCCTTATCTGCCTTCAAATTCTATGTTTCTATGTTCTATGTTAACCATGGTGGCAGGCATTGTGGGGGCTGACCATAGCCCCAGCCCATCCAGTGGGACTAGTGTCACCCCATAGTAGACAGCATGGTGTACATCCATGCCGTGAAGTGCTGGAATATGTATTTCCAGCACATCTGGGACACCCAGGATGCCAAGGACACCATGCACACCAGGACATGGCCTGCTTCTCACCAGAGTCAGTATCCACCCCCGGGGCCATGGCCAGGGGTGGCTAGTACTGTCCCCACGCTTATCCCCTATATCATGGATGATGACCCCTAACCATACTGAGCACAGTGCATGCATAATATCCATACCCTGGGGAGGTGTAGGGGATGCCCGTAGGGTGCAACTCACTAACCTTTCCTAACATATCCCCCCCTCAGTTCCCCCCCACACACTACCCATGTGTCACCACCTCCACCCCTGTGGCCTATCCCATCCATGACACTGTTGCCTAGATGGCTTGTATTACTGTTAGCCCCTTTGGATGCCCCCACCTGGTTGGCATGTATATATATATATATATATATATATATATATAGTTACACCTGTTTAGAATGTCCCCTGATAGAATAGACTGTATATGTGTGTATGCTTCAGTTGCTACCTCCTGCCTGGATGGCCTGTATTTCTGTTTACCCCACTGGAACCCCCCTGCCTGGATTGCCTCTGTGTATGTACTAGTATTGTTATGTGATTACACATTTACTAAACACATTACAGTGTCCTATATGGTCTGTACTCATCCTCCATGTTCGAAGAGGTGTTATGAGATAGGCTCTGTACTCCTGGGCCCTCCTGGTGTCATGCCTGTCAAACTGCTCCTGTATCCCCTGGTTCCCTGGCAGTATATCTGCTGGAGGTTGTTCCTCTGGGGTTGGCATGCATATCCTATGGTTGAGTGCCATGTTGTGTAGTATACAACAGGCGAGAATATGGCACAGGCTATTTGTGGGGTGTGTTGTACAGCACCACCGGAATGATAAAGACAATAAAACCACATTCTGAGCATTCCAAAGACATGTTCAATGTTGTTACACATCGCGCCATGTGCCACATTGTACCAGTCCTCTGCAATGGCTGTGGGTCATAGGACAGGTATGAGGAGCCAGGAATGCATGGGGAACCATTGGGATCATTCACATATCTGGAATGAGTAGTACGGTATGGGCTGCAGGCCCACTGGCTCACGCCAGGACCAATGGGCATACAGCCCTACCGACGGTGTCAGTCAGCAGGCAATGGGGTGGGAGGCAGGTGGGTGCTGCCGCCTACCGCTGACGGGGAGCGGGCGGTGGGGTTTGTATGGTGGGGAGGGGCACCCTTTAGGCCACCAGGGATATTGACATATTTTTTTTACAAACGCCCACGATCGGGTAGATAGCAGTCCACTGGACCACCAGGGATATTGGACTTGTTTATTTTTAAATACAGATGCCCGCGATTGGGAAGATAGCAGTCCACTGGACCACCAGGGATATTGGAATTCTTCTTTTATTTATACAGATGCCCGCGATCGGGCAGACAGTGGTCCACTGGACCACCAGTGATATTGGAAGCACTTGTTCTATTTTTTTACAAATGCCCACGATTGGGCATGGGGGGCACCGCCAGGTGCTACCGGAGCTCGGGTGACCACCTACAGGTGGCAGCTGCCATGTTGCACCCTGCAATGTGGCAGCTCACCTGTGGTGGCCATCAGTTGTTTTTTTTTTTTTTTGGATCAACTTTGTGCTGGCACAGGTAGGGGTTATGATGCATGGCTCTGCACATCCCAGGCTGAATATTGGGCTGTGCAGGGTATGCATGGGCATGCCCTGCGCCTGCATACGTACTGATGTGCTCTGGCGTAACCGGGTTTGTGCCGTGCTTTTTCCCTTTTGAATATCGCGAGAAGCATCAGTGGGTTGCGATGATACCACTGTTGCGCCAAGGCGCAACCTTTTGAATATCTGGCTCTGTTATGTACATAATTACATAGGATGCAAATATAGTTGAAAACCCATATATCTACAGAAAAAAATTTCATTAAATGATGTTAAAGAAATTACAGACTGGCAAAGCTTTTAGATGTCCCGTTAAATACTTTTTCAACAATGTTAGTTTTGGAATCAAAATCGAGTGCCAGCTCACGTCCATTGTTTATAAGCCTAGCCCCATACTAAGAAAGTGAACACTCTGCCATTTTGTTTTTGATTCAGACCTCACAATAATGTTTTAATGATTTCTTTCTAAAAGATTTATGTATATTAGTTAGCATTGTCGGTATTCTTGTGCTTAAAATCTTATGTAAGAAAGTAAAAAAAAAAGTGCTGAATTCTAAATTTGGAGAGAAAGAGAGAGAGAGAGAGTTCTGACTTTTGGTAAAGATCACAGTGATGTTTCTGTTGTTCTGAGTTAATAGCAAATCTGATGATGTTATTGAAGGTAACCTTATATTTATGAAAGATTGTATCTGGTAAATTAATCAATAAAATGGAGTTATACTCTAATGCTGGGCACCAGTCATGGGGGATAAAAAATAATTAGAAACAAAATAGTAAGTGGTAAACTTTCCTTCATGCTACAGGCCAAAAGCTGTCCTATCACTTATTCGAGTACTGCTATAATAACAGGAAGCTGTCAGATTTATTTAGTTTATAATTACTGCTTACTTGTAGCATGCACTTAATCTTTTTATTCATGACTGACACTGCCTAAGGAACTGAAAGTTACACAAGAAAAGTATGCTTGATTAAACTGAAATGAATTAATACTGACAACCATTCCAGGGTGTATCCTTGATGAATATGTTTATCAGATTTATCTTACTTGGTTAATTCATGAGTGGTAAAATTCAAATGGTTAGGGACATGGCTACAGGAGTATTTTTTTAATAGTTGCACAAAACTCAAACCCTGTAATTTTCACAGAAGAGCAAATGTAATAAACATGTGTCTTAGCTTTTTTTCACTGGTGCAAATAAATCACTAACCTGTAATCACAACAAGTCCAAGCTTGGAATAGTAGAAGTGGAGCTAAGTGGGGGGAGGGCAGGGATCCCCCTTGCTACCACTGGCAGTGAAGTGGTGCTTCTCTGTGGCGTGGGAGACAAATAGAGGGAGCCACTGCCTCTAAGCTCTGCTATGAGCGAGAGAGCAGGGCACAAGGACAATGTATGCTAATACACACAAAATGTTTGAACTGGGGGGAAGGTATCACTCTGAGCATGGAGTTGCCACTTTTTTGCCTGCTCCAGTCTTTGTTTACACATTCAGTCCTGTTGTCATGCTTGCCACACACTAATCTGTTGTTTCCTTTGGTGGATGTAATGGGGGTGGGTGACAAAACCAGTGAGGGGGTGTGACAAGAACACCTGTGAGAACTGACCCAGATGATTGGTCAAGGAACAAAGGTGGGGGATGGATCCACAGGGCTTTCAAAGGGCTTCACTGCAATGTACAGTACTTGCATTGTTGTTTGGTGTGTTGCATTTGTTTAGATCAGCATTCAGAAGATAGCAACACTTTGGGTTTATTATGCAGCCTTACTACATGAGAGCCAAGTGGGAGAATATACCTATGGCTGCACAGCCTGACAGTACTTTCTTCTTCTTTACATTATTAATATGCTGCAAGCTGTGTCGGGGAATCTCTATCTCACCAGCCTCCTGACTGCACACTCTCGGTGGACAGAGAGAGAGGACATGTGAAAGTGACACTACTTTCTCTGATAGTAAAGCTGTTCAAGCACTCCCCTACTTTTCATTCTCCAAGCATTGGCGGTCAGAAGGAAAAAGATAGCAGAAAGCATTTTAGTCTCATGTCAGCCCTGAATAGCAGAGCTCCACATAAACTCTACCAGTCTCCCCTGACACCAGAAAGAACAGTATTTGCAGGCTTGCATATGTGTGCTTTTGCATTAGAAAACCTTTGAAGAGCAGAACATGGAGGCAGTTCCCACCTAGCCATTCCTAACACTGTGGCAGTCACAAGACAGGGAGACAGTACAGATACAGTTACTGAGCAACGGCATAGCAAGAAAAATGCCCTAAGAGCAGGGCAGTCTACTGTATAGTCCATATATATATATGAGGTGCAGTAGTGCCACTATAGTTAGGACTGAGTAGGCTATTTAATGTTAAACCACTAACATTTTACCTTAATAGCTTTACCCTAGTCAACAAAATTGCATGATATTTTGCACACATGGTCAGTGGCACAAAATCTCTTGATTTACTAAGTTTTGATCCAGCAGATGTACAGATTCTGAGATCTGCATAGTGGGTTGTTAGGAAAAATCAGTTTGTTTCAGTTTTTTTTTTTATCATTGCAAAGCGCCCAAATGTTTTGGAATGTTGGTCTGAAATTTTCAGAGTAAAAAGGGCTTGCTCTGAAATGATGCCTTTCATTGGTTTGATGAAACAATATTAATCTATTCTCAAGTTGTAAGGATTTGAAATTTTGGTTCTGAGCATATTCAGTATGATCTTTTGGATAGACACTTGATACAGAAGAAGAATTTGGCCATATGAAAGAGGATTTCTCTTTTGTGAGGAAGTAATAATGTTTGTGACAGAAAATTCTTATGTATGGCAGCCATCTTGTTTTCATTTTTTCCAAAAAATGTGTTTGAAAACCCACAAAAATGATGCCCCGCAGAGACACCAAGACATGAATCTAGCTAAATGGGACTTATTTAGCTAGATTATGCACTTGGTGTTTTTGAAAAACAACCCCTAAATGAGTTTTTGGAGCATTAAAAAATCTTTCATGAGGCAATTTTCTTCTTTCGTATAGCTCACAAAAGAAGAATAGGGCCATATAAAAGAAGACTAGGGCCATAGAAAAGAAGAATTTGGACATAGTTTTTTCACATTCTTCTTTCATAGGAAGGCATCTTCTTTCGTGAGCTCATGAAAATCTCACAAAAGAAGATGAGTTCATACGAAAGAAGAAATTGGACTTATTTTTTTCACATTCTTCTTTTGAATGATTTTTACATTCTTCTTTTGTATGAACCAATCCTTTCGTGAGCTCATGAAAATCTCATGAAAGAAGATGGAGTTCATACAAAAGAAGAATTTGGAGTACTTTTTTTCAAATTCTTCTTTTATTCGAATAAATCCTGTTTCATGAGCCCGTGAAAATCTCATGAAAGAGAATCAGTTCATGTGAAAGAAAAATGTGCACTTTTTTTTTCAAATTTCAACTTCAAGCCATTACTCCATCAATATTTGGAGTTAAGAGACAATCTATATATCAAAAAAGTTCTCAATGAGTAATAAAAGACTAACACATAATACACCCCCCCCAAAAAGAAAGAAATTCAGTGGCCATATATAAAAATTAAAACTGAAAAATGAAAATTCTCATAGAATAACATTGCAACTTTAACAAGATGCAACTCTGCCATTTTTTGGAGTTAAGGGATAATCTATATATCGTAATACTACAAGACTAAGTCTCTATGAAATACCAACTGAAAATGGACATATAAAAACATGAAGGTTAAAACATGAAAATTCCCATCGGATAAGACTGCAACTTTAAAAAGCCATAACTCCATCAGTATTTAGAATTAAGGACAATCTATATAAAAAAAAACAATGAGTTCTACGTGACTAATACATAATACCCCCAAAAGTTCATGGGGTATGCACTGCACACCAAAATTACCTCTAAAATTCACCATAGTGCCAAATCCACAACTATAATCTGATCATCATGAAACATGTACCACGGGTGTATCTCATCTTGGACTATAAGTGTAGCAACTTTCATACCAAACTGACAAAAATTAACTAACTTATAGCTAAAAGAAGAAAAAACAAATTTTTGCCCATATATAATTAATTGTCGGGAGTTGAGAGGCACACTTAATATATTTTTTCTTTGCAGTGAGCCTCACGAAAACAATTACAATAAAGCAAATAAATTGCTTTCCTGGAAGCAAGGAAGCAGGCCCTGTGCTTCCGCAGCCAGATGGGTGTGTTCACATAGCTGGGACCTGCATGAATGAAGATGTGATTCTACTGTCTCAAAAAGAAAAAGATTATTTGCAAAACCTGCATTACTGCACCAGTTATGGTTCTGATTAATGTGACAAAAGTAGGGAATGTTGTGTTAGTGTTTCCAACTCTAACCCTCACTCTATTCTTTCCGCTAGCAAAAGACCACTCCCACTCCAGTAACAAAAGAAAAAAACATTATGGCTTTAGTTGTCCTGAGTCTTGGCAGATCAGGGGTGGGATCTTTCTTGGGGTTCTTGAGCCTAATACCAACCCCATTCTGATACAGTCTTCAAACATATAGAACTGCGTCTCCCCACATGTTGTCAACAACCTGTGGGCCCTGCCTAAAGAAAACAGATCACATCTGAACTTATTTGCTCAAGGAATGGGGTGAGCATTAGGGTTGAGAACCCCAAGGAAGACCCAACCCCTGATTCACCAAGACTCAGGACAGTTAAAACAGTAATGTTTTTTCCTTTTGCTGCCTTGGTGGTGGGGGTGGGGAGTTAGGTCATTTTGCTGTTTGGGAGTGGGGGGTGGGTTTGAGGAGTTAGGGTTGAAAACCATAACAACACATTTCCCTACTTTTGTTGCTTTAATCTGAGTCCCAACAGGTGCATTATCATAGTTTTTGCAAATAATTTCTTACATATTGTGCATATTCTTTCCAAATAACTGCATGAATGCACCAGTTAGGGTTCAGATTAAAGCAACAAAAGTAGGGAAATGTGGTCTTAGGGTTTTTAATCCTAACTGCCCACCACCATCACTCAAATGGGAAAAGGAAAACATATTATGGTTTTCATTGTCCTAACTTTTGGTGAACCAGGGGTTGGGCTTTTCATGGGGTTGTCAACCCTAACACTCACCCCATTGTGATACAGCCTTCAAATGTACAGAACTATGTCATAACACATGTTGCTAACAACCTGTAGGCTCTGTCTGAAGAAAACATGTCACAGCTCACCTTATTTGGTCGTGGAATGGGTTGAGCGTTAAGGATGAGAACCCCAAAGAAAACCATATCCCTGATTTTGCCAAGAGTCAGGACAGTGAAAACCATAATGTTTTCTTCCTTTTCCCACTTGGGTGGTGGGGGTGGGGAGTTAGGGTTGGAAACCCTAACACCACATTTCTCTACTTTTGTCATTTTAATCTGAACCCTAACTGGTGCATTAATACAGTTTTTTTTGCAAAGAATTTCCTTATTTTTTGAGATCGTAGAATTGTATCCTCATTCACACAGGTACCTTTGGGACCTGTGTGAACACATCCATCTGACAATGGAAGCACATCCTGCACTTCCATCCCTTCATAAATGCACATATCTATCTGAAGGTTAAGGAGAAAAGGATAGCATTCAGGAAATATAAGGAATCACAGAAGGAGCAGGACAGAGAACTTTATCAATTAAAGCAGAAAGAGGCAGGGAAGGCAGTCAGAATAGCAAAAGCCCAAACTGAGGAAAGGATAGCCAGCTCTGTTAAGAAGGGGGATAAGACCTTTTAAAGGTACATTAGGGAGTGAAGAAAGACCAAAGGAGAGATACTGAGGCTTAATAAAGGGAAGGGAGTGTGGGCAGAGGGTGACAGTGAAAAAGCTGGGATACTAAACAAATATTTCTGCTCAGTATTCACAAAGGAAGAGGGGGGGGAGTTACCTAAACCAAACACTAGAAATACTTGAAGACAGGGGTCGATACTCAGTCCATTTACAGGAAGAAAGTGTTCTGAAAGAACTAATAAAATTGAAGGTGGACAAAGCAATGGGGCCTGATGGGATTCACCCGAGAATTCTAAAAGAACTAAGGGTAGAACTAGTGACGCTACTGACTACTCTCTTTAACAAATTATGGGAGGATGGGGTGGTACCTGAGGACTGAAGGAGGGTGGATGTGATTCCTCTTCACAAAAGTGGGAACAGGACAGAGGCAGGAAACTACAGACCAGTTAGTTTGACCTCAGTGGTAGGGAAAATGATGGAATCACTTCTAAAGGAAAAAATTGTTGAGTATCTAAAGGCCAGTGGGGCACAGGACCCAAGGCAGCATGGATTCATGATGGGAACGTAATGTCAGATGAATCTAATAGATTTCTTTGACTGGGTGACCAAAGTAGTAGACCTTCAGCAAGGCATTTCTTACAGTCCCACACAAAAGATTAATACACAAGTTAGCAAGCCTTGGAGTGGGTCCCAAGGTGGTAACCTGGATAAAAAAGTGGCTAGACAACAGGACACAAAGGGTAGTAGTAAATGGAGTCCACAGTGAAGAAAGGAGGGTTACTAGTGGGGTACCACAGGGTTCAGTACTGGGACTGGTCCTTTTTAATGTCTTTATAAGTGACATTGCAGAGGAACTGGAAAGAAAAGTATGTCTCTTTGCAGATGACACAAAGATCTGCAACAGGGTTGATACACAAGATGGAGTGGAAAGGATAAGAAGGGACTTGGCAAGGTTGGAGGAATGGTCAAATATATGGCAGCTCAGATTCAATGCAAAGAAGTGCAAGGTAATGCACCTGGGAAACAAAAACCCAGGGGAAGAGTACACAGTGGGGGGTGAGATACTTGCAACAGTAAAAATGGAAAGGGACCTGGAGTAATTGCATCAGATGACCTAAAGGTGGGCAAGCAATGTGAGAAGGAAGTAAGGAAGGCTGGGAGGGGGGGATACTGGAATGCATAGGGAGAGGCATCAATAGTTGAAAACAGGAAGCTGTTATCCCTCTGTACAGACAGTTGGTGAGACCCCATCTGGAGTACTGTGCGAAGTTCTGGAAACTCCATCACCACAAAGACATAGACAGAGTGGAGGCTGTCCAGAGGAGGGCAACCAAAATGGTGCAGGGTTTGCACCAGAAGACATACAAAGAAAGACTAAAGGAGCTTAATATGTATACCCTTGAGAAAGAAGGGAGAGTGGGGACATGATAGAAACTTTCAGGTACCTCAAGGGAATCAACAAAGTCCAAGAGGGTAGTATCTTTCAGAAAAAGAGATGTGCAAGAACAAGGGGGCACAATTTGAAGATAGAGGGGGGACGGCTCAGAGGTAATGTGAGGAAGTATTTTTTCATGGAGAGGGTTGTGGATGCATGGAACAGCCTCCCTGAGGAGGTTGTGGAGTCAGGAACAGTGGGGAAATTCAAGAATGCATGGGACAGACATAAGGCAGTCCTGAGGGGGTAGGAAGAAGTAAGTTGTTGATTAACTAGGATCTGCAGCTTATCTGTTAGGCAGGAAAATGGGCAGACTACGTGGGCCAAGCGGTCCTTATCTGCCATCAAATTCTATGTTTCTATGTTTCTATGACTCAGGAGATTACAAGGTTACAAGGAAAAACCAAAATAGCAGGGTTTACAAATAAGTAACAGTGAAATAATTAAACAAGGTAGATTTGCAAAATAATGTCATGCAGAGATCATCAAATCAGCAAGTGGCAGAAAACAGTAAAAACAGTACAGCATGTTTAATAAAGACCATAAACTATAATCAGGGATAAGGCATAAGAGCAAAATGAACAGACAAAAGAATAGAAGAATAAATAACCACAGTAGTAAAAATGGTACTGCATGTTTGATACAGACAAAACACCAATAACCAGGGCTAAGGCATAAGAGCTAAATGAAGCAGACAAAGTGAGAAAAATAATAACCATTAGTGGTTTCAGGAGCAGGAATGAATGTCAGAGCAGCAACTTGGAATTAATCAGGTCAGGAGCAAGAGCATATGTCAGAGGAACTCAGATAATTGAGTAGTTCTCTTTTGAATATGAGATGGGACTGGCAGACCCTAAGGTGACAGGGTAAGGAGTTCCATGCCCTGGGGCAAAATGGACGAACATCTGCTCACCCATTTTGGAGAAGCACTTGGTTAAGGCCAGGAGGGCCTGATCTTTAGAATACAGGGAGTAGGCTGTGTCAGCAGGAGTGAGTGTGGAGGCCAGTGAGGCAGATTTAAAGGACATGAGGCTGTTATCAGTTGAGCAGCATAGGGTATAGAGGTGCCAAGGTGGGGGAAGAGCCAACTCAGACTTGAATAAAATGAGAAGTGGTGGGCAAATCAAGGAGCCAATAGGGCAAACCAACACACATTATTATATGAGACATTCCATTTGGGGAAGCTGCATGCACTAGCCTGATAAAAAGAGGAGAGCCCATAACAGAGACTGGGAAGTAGAACTCTCCGGGCAATAGCAACCCAAGCTGCAGGGGTCAGGGCATATTAAAATCTATAGGTGAACCCAAGTTTATCATTAATGGCCTGACAGATATTTGAGATATGTTGCAAAAAGTTGAAAGCAGAGTTGAGGGTGACCCCTAGATATTTAAAGTGGTTGGCCACAGAGACAGGGGAGCCACTGAGACAGTGGATGTCTAGGCCAGTTGCACAGGACTGAACATTTTGAGGAGACCCAAAGAGCATAGCCTAGGTCTTGCCAGTGTTCAGGATAAGGTGATTCTGAACCAGCCAGTTTTGAACTTTGTGAACATCAGAGGTGAGCCTGGCATTGAACTCAATCAGGGACTTGCAGCCGGAGTAAAACACCAAGTCATCAGCATAGAGAAGGGTGTGACAGCAGGAAGGGGTGTTGATAATATTATTGATAAAGACTGAAAATGGTAGCAGTTCCAGGATGGAACCTTGCAGAATACCAGCATCAACAATGGTTGGGGTAGAGAGGGCCTTATTAAACTTAACAAATTGGTGGTTGCAGAGGTAGCTAGAGAACCAGTTGGATGTGGAGGTGGAGACTCTTAGGGATGCCAATTTGTGTTGAAGGAGGGAGTGATTAACCACATCATATACCATAGTAAGGTCAATGAAAATAGTCCCTGTAAGCATGCCTTTGTCTATATTAGATTTTACATCACTGGTGAACTGGACAAGAGCAGTGCAAGTGCTATAAACTGGCCAAAATCCATGTTGGACTGAGGATAAACAGGTTATATTTTTGTAGGTGGTCAGAGACATGGGAGAAGACAAGCTTTTCCAGAAGTTTGCTAATGGTAGGCAAGATTGTGATAGGGCGGTAGTTGCAATATTATCCTTTAGGAATTTTAATTTTTTTAATTTTTATATTATTGTTAGATGTGTAATTTCAGTTGGTATTCCTTATGGACTTAGTCTTGTAGTACTCATTCAGACCTTTCTTTTGATATATAGCTTGTTTATTTTTTCTTTTTTATACCTTCCCAGGCACCCTGGCTGGCCATTCCTTCAGGCCACCTAGACCCCACCACTGCCACTCTGCCCCATCACCATCCACCACCCCACTATGCCACAGCCCCCGTGGAACCAGATGTAACCCTTCTTCGGATGGGTCCCCCCTGTGGGGCAGATGTGCCCAGAGGCACAGATACATAACCTGGGCATGGCCGGATCAACTTGGACACTTCCTGTCTTTGTGGTGATGTGGACCGGCAGCCATCACCCGGTCGACTGGGGGTGATTTTCCACTTTTCTTCTCTCCCCATCCCCCTCATGGGCTGGGTATGGTGGCAGTCCTGTGGCAGGGATATTTGACAGCATGTCAAGGCATATCACCACCTAGAACATCACCTGGACCACCACCAGGTGCCAAAGTCCCACCCACCCCCGGGAGAGAAGCCTTCAAAGGACATTCTGAACTCCCTCCCTGTTGGTCTCTACTCCTGACACCCATGCTCAGGGCATGAACCCATGTCACCAGCATGCCAAGCAATGCCCTTCACTTGGCACCACAGAGCTGGCATAGCTTGTTTCTTAAATCAAAAGATTGATGGAGTTACAGCTTATTAAAGTTGCAATGTTATTCTATGGGAATTTTCATTTGATAATTTTCATGTTTTTTTATATGGCCCCTAAATGTTTTGGGGGTATTATGTGTTAGCATTGTAGCACTCATTGAGACCTTTTTATCAGATACATAGATTGCCCCTTAACTCCAAAGATCAACGAAGTTACAGCTTCTTAATGTTGCAATCCTATCCTATGGGAATTTAAATTTTTAAATGTTATTGTTTTTATATGGCTCCAGATGCTTTGGAAAGTATTATGTGCTAGTGTTATAGTACTAATTCAGATATTTCTTTTAATATATAGATTGTCCCTTAACTCCAAATATTGACAGAGTTATACCTTGTTAAAGTTCAAATGTGCAAAATAAATGAAGTCCAAATTCTTGTTTCATATGAACCAACCTTGTTTTATGAAATTGTATCATTCTTGATGAACAAGATTTGTTCATATAAAACAAGAATGTGAAAAAACCTAAGCCTAAATCCTTGTTTTGTATGAACCTAATCATGTTTTGTATGGCCCCATTCCTGTTTTGTGAGGCCATAAGAAACAAGAAAATCATCTCACAAAATAAGATTTTTAAAAGGTTTTGAAAACACATTTCTGGGTCCTTATTCCAAAAACTAACCACAGAATCCAGCTAATGGGGTCCTGTTTAACAAGATACATGAGCTAGTGTCTCTGTAGGATATGACTATTATGGGTTTTCAAAAAAAATTTTTTTGGAAAAAAATGGAAACAAGATGGCCACAATATGAAACCAAATTTTTTTCTCACAACACATGATTACCACCTTCACAAAACAAAATCCTACTTCATATGGCCAAATTCTTACTTTATATGAAACAGATCTCCAAAAAACTGTACTGAGCATGCTCAGAACTGAAATATTAGATTCTTATAACTCTGAAATGGATTAATATTTTTCACCAAACCAAAAAACAGCACCATTCTGGAGCAATCCCTTTTTATTCTGAAAATTTCAGACCAAACTTCCAAACTGTCTGGGCGCTAGGTGATGACAAAAAAAGCAAAAAAAAGATTTGTTTCACTTTTTTTACTATCTGGATCTTGGAATCTACACATCCGACTGGAACAAAACTTGGCACATCCAAAGCCCTTGTTTCCAAGACTGTGCTTGCATAATTTTGTGCAAATCTGTTGAATGGGGCAAAGCCATTAAAGTGCAAGTTTAGGGGTTTAACATTAAATGGTCTACTCAACCCTAACTATAGTGGCACTACTGTGCCACTGTAATATACATATATATATATATGTGTATATATATATATATATATATACTGTGTATGTGTGTATATATATATATATATATATATATATATATATTTATGCAACAGATGTGAACAATCAATACATGCCATAAATTATGTGTATTGTAGCTACTGTGTAAATAAAACCATTTATATGCATAGTCAGTATGTCATCACTCATTTATGTACATAGTTACTATGTCATCACTCATTTTTATACACAGTTGCTATATCATCAGTCAATTTAGAATGTTTGGCCTCAGTAGCAGTACTAATCATATTCAAATGCAAATAACTTTAAAATGAAAAATGATAGAATGGCACTGTGAACACAAAAGTTGTCCAGTACAAACATATCTACAAAATGAATGGTATTTCATTTATAGATACCTTTTAGTTTTTGTGGAATTAGCAAAAATACAGTAGAAAGTTAAGTTTTTTTTGCACTTTTTTGACAAATATGTACAAATAACTTTAAAACAAAAACTGATAGCATTGTACATTGAGCACAAAAGTTGTTCAGCTCAAAATTATCTACAAAATGAGAGGTGTTTCACATATAGATGCCTTTTAGATTTTTTTTATAATCAGCAAAAAATGGCAGAAAATTAAGTTTGTATTCACTTTTTCTGACAAACAAATTTCCCCCCAAAATGTAAAAACAAAAGAATTGTGCATCAAACTTTTTCATGATGTACTGTCCATAATATAAAGTTGGAGCAACTGCTTAGCAACCATTATGCTAAGCCGAGCTACCCTGGAAAAACAACAAATGTCTATCTATGTCAACATGAAAAGTTAAACAATTTAAAACAAAACTCCTTATATAATCCTAAAGAATCCCTATTGCATAAATGAAATACAAAACAGGGACCTTGTGGAATACATGATTTATTTTCACTTGAGCTGTTTAACCTTGGGCCCAACACTCATAGTTTACACCAGTCGTGAGATTACCCAAGGTCAACCAGTTCTTGTGAAAATAAATCATGTAATACACAGAGTCTATTTTATATATATATATATATATATATTGAAGACAAAAAACTCACATTCCATGCATCAATTAGGGTTGTTCCACAGTGGAAAAGTAGAGAAATTCAGTATTAGGGTTAGAAACCCTTGCACCCTCAGCTTCCACCAGCATCGGGGTGCATTGGGGCCATTGGTCCTAACTCTCACCCCATCACATGCGTGAACAAGCTGAGTCATAGGAGAATGGGGTGATAGTTAGTACCAAAGACCCAATGCACACCCTGATGCTGGTTGGGGGAGCGGGCTGAGGGGGTGCAAGGGGGGGTTTTCAACCCTAACACTGAATTTCCTCGCTTTTGTCGCTGTGGAGCAACCATAAGTGATGCATTAAATGGAGTTTTTTTGCCTCTAATTTCCTTTCTTTTTGAGAATGAGGACTAACACAGTGAATGGAATGCTCCCACCATGTGATTTTTTGTGACATAGTAACGGTAACAGCAATGCAAGCGCAAGCGGTAACAGCTATGCACATGTTGACACAAACATAAATTATAAAGCAAGCGTTAATAGAAACGCAGGCGCAAAGTGATGCCAAAGCGAACAGTGATACAAACGGAGACGCAAGCACATACAGAAACGCAACTGGTAACACGCACGGTCATGGTACTGCTATTGTAAATGCAAATCATAACTGTAACAGCAACAATAATGTGAAAGGATACAGAAAAGGAAACACAAATGCAAGTGCATACAGAAACGCAAACCGTAATGCGCACGGTGATGGTACCACAATTTTAAATGCAAATGGTAATGGTAACCGCAACAATAATGCTTATGAAAACAGAAACACAAACGCAAATGTAAGCGTGCATGGAAACACATACCGTAATGCACATGGGCATGGGAATTCAATTGGAAACGCAAATGGTAATGTAAGAACAACTATGACACAAAACGAAAGACAAACACAAATGAAAATGGAAGGGCGGCCTTCAACAGAAATGGTAATGCACACAGTGACGCTAAATGAAAGACAAACACAAACAGTAGTGGAGACACAAATGGTAACAGTTATGAAAACGCAAATGGAAACACAAAGGGTAACGCACACGGTGGCGTACATGGTAACAGTAATGCAAATGGCATGGAAACACAAGTGTAAAGCATACGTGTAACAGTAACTGGGGTGCACACCGTATTTTTCCCCAAAAGCTCCATCGAGAAACACAGTGAAAACAAAGAATGTATGCATAATAATGGGCTTTGGAGCAGAAAACGAGCAGTTGTAATACTAAAATGGTAATATTTCAGTAACTGTATGACGTAGAAAAAAAATAGAATTTCGCATGATTCATGAGTTTCCTGGCTAGGTTTTCATTGTTGTGATGGAAATTCTGTGTCTCGCACCGTTTCCGAGATACGAGTCTTGAAATGCATGGCGGATGACACCATGTTAGTCTTTGGGGAAAAAAAGTCAATTTCAGAGCACCGTAACTTTGCATCTGTGTAATATTTTGTCACCAAACCACCAAAAGGCACATCTGTGAGGTATTGGCAGCCTTCCCTCCAAATTTCAGCCCAAAAGACCAAACCATTTTTTTGCAGCAGGGTGGCAAAGAATTCCTGTCATTTTGGCCATAGTCTAGAAAAGTGGTGTCGTGATTTGTGACACCTTTTACAAATCACATCAGATTAGATCTCACAGCTCCATTTCTTAGAGCCACAACGTATCTTCAAAAAAAATGGCATTAAATCAAGCCTGGCATTAAGCCCTTTTCCTTTTGTTGCTTTTAGTGCACGGATCCACATAGATTACCTTTGTAGCACCTTAACATTGATATCACGCCCCCCGGTCCCACTTATATCTTTTTTTGATACCCATAAATTCAAATTGATGTGTTGCCCCTTGTTCTGCAATATGTCTCACCAATGAATTGTCCATATAATTTCTGGCTATGGTAATAAGATGTTCTTTCACCTGAACCTTACATTTATGCTCTCTCTTTTCTACATAAAGACATCCACAATTACACTTTGCCCGATAAACTATATGTTCTAAATGACAATTAATAAATTGGCAGACCTGATATTCTTTTCCCATTATATTCATACGAAAATGCACTACTCCTAATCATATTTTCGCAGAATTTGCAATGACCACAACTATGGTTACCTACAGGAGGGAGTCTCTGGTAACTATTAACAATCAAATCTCTCAAATAGGTACCTCTTTTATAAACAAAATGGGGGCACTGTCTTGTACATTATTGTGGTGACACATCTGACTCTAATACGTGCCAGTACTATGTCACTATTTTCTCAATATTAATTAATTAATTTATTTTGTTCTAGGATTACAAATTCCTTTGAGCCAAAGGCTCTTTTACAAAGGTTCCACGTCAGTTTGAAAACAGTACAACAAATTGAGGCAGTACAGTATAATACAGAGATACAGCAATCTGAAATTAGAATACACAGGAATGATGTTGGTACATCAACGTATGGGGAAGAAGAAAACAATATTGGTATACACTGGTCAAGGGAGAAAAGTGGGTGGGATTGCTATATCATACATGGTTATGCAAGGTAAAACAGCAGATACACAAGTAGAGCAAGGTGGTCACGGGATAGAGTCATCGGTAAACATAGGTCTAGGGCAAAAAAAGAAGCGTGGATGCTACAACATTACAAGACAAGGACAGGACACGGGGGGATATGAGCTGCCAGGGGTATTGTCGAGGAAATATGGAGAAGTGCAGATGGGTGTGGTGGGGGGAGGTAAGGGTGCAGGGAACGAGGGGAAGAGGAAGTCAGGGACAGGGGAGGTAAAGTGCTAGGTTGGGTTATTATTCAAATGCAGGCCATAAGTACAAACAAAATTAGACATGTTATTAGCAACATTGTTTACAATATTATTTCCCCCAATTAAAGCCCCACTTTCAACCTCTGTACCATACATTTCCACTCCTCTCTTCATTATCTGCCTTTGCTTTAGCTGCCATCATACTTCCATTACATACCCTCTTTCAATAATAACATGCAATCAGTATTTTTGTTCATCTCTGATAACTCATCTCTGTACTACAATTTTGTTTCAGATGATAAATCTGGCTTGGAGGAATATTTTGTACTAAATGCCTCTGATGGCAGCTAATGTAATATAACACTGAGTTGTAGTCCATCTGTTTTCTAAAAAGATCTGTTTTGATACCTTCCTCCCCAATTTTTTCAATAACGAGGTTCAGGAATTCAGTTTTATTTAAATCACCTTTTACAGTGAATTTTACATTTGCATTTGTACTTTCTAAGTATCCCACAAAAGACCACAATTCCTCAAGTGTTCTGCCCCATACTATAAATAAATTGTCAAAAAAATGACAAACTGTATAATTGTATGTTATGGAAAAAAGGATTATTACTGCCATTACATGCATACTCATCTTACCATGTGCCCAAATAAATGCTGGCATAATTGGGGGCAAATGATGCCCCGTTGCCATTCCTTTTATTTAATGTCACCGGTTTCCTTAAAAACAGAAGACATTAGACGTTAACATTGCTCTCAGTGAGGGTAATCTTTAAGAACTGAATCTATTCTGCAGTATACATGTTAGAGTTTGACAGTACTCTCTTAAAGGCCCAAATATTCTCATTATGTGGGATATTAGTATACAGGCAACATCAAGCGTGATTAAATACCAGCTACTGTCTACGTGAATATCCTTCAAAATCTTTAGAGCATATATAGTATCATGTAAACAAGACTCAAAACCTGCTGCTCATGACTGAATGTGTGCATCCACGTATTTTGTTAATGGCTCCATGAGAAACCCTTTGCTAGATACAACTGGATGTCCTGGCAGAAAAAGACAGTCCTTATGAACTTTTGGTAAAGTGTACATAGTAGTTCTAATAGGAGCTTTAACTGTTAAAAATGTGGCCATTCTGGGGACTTTTGGTGATGTCATCACCCTAATGGCACACTGAGATCAGAGCTCTGCATTGACTTATCTCCAAACTCCTCCATTTCTACTTAAATAACACTAATCATCTAGAATATGCCTACAGGAGCAGCTGAAGGAGACAGACTGACTCGTGCCCAAGTGCAAGGAAGCAAATTAAAGATGGATGGACAAGGATTTAAGCCAGTCAGCACTCCGCACAGCAGAAACCCCTCACGCTGCAACACGGCAGGCTATGGTACTGACGTTAAAAAGGAGCAACTCACCCACTCTTGATCTGAAACTTTATTGACAGAAATCAAATGTTTCCATTCCAAAATACAAGCAGAACTCAAACAAATACAAACTCAGCTTCAGTTTACTGAAAAACGAATTCAACAAGCCGAGGGATGCGTCAGCCACATGGAAGATGGCACGATCTGTCTGTATCAGGAGATGGATTTTCTAGGGGAGCAGCAGGCAGCCTTACAAAATAAGCTACTGGATTTGGAGGCTCAGTCTCATAGAGACAATCTGCTTACTGTATATAAGGACTACCTGAAAGGGCTGAAACAGAATGGATGACAGACTTTATGACAGACCTTTTGTGAGATGTCCTAAGCTGCCAGCCACAACGGAATTTCACATTGCGCATGCCCACAAAGCACTTGTACTGAGACTATCTGATCCAAGGGCCCTTCCACATTCAGTGGTTTTAGAGTTTTCCAGCAGTAGAGACAGAGGAGTTTCTACGTTTAGCTTGGGCTCGCAAGGTTACATATAACTCCATTTGCCTGTACTTTGACCATGATTATCCCAATGAATTGTTAAAAAAGAGACTTGTTTACTCCTCTAGTCTCAGGACCATGCAAGTTCACAAAGTGAAATCTCAAGCTCCCTATCCAGCTAAACTGCTAGACTTCTGGGATTCTGGGACAGCATTATACCCAACCCCGGACGAAAGACAGAATGCCCTAGAAGAATGAAGATGGACACCCGCAGAGGGACCAACACTACAACAACCTCCACTTCCTCCCCACTCATCATAGAATACCTCATGTCATTGAAACGGCTGCAAAGTAGCTTCTAAGGCCATTCCATCCTATTTATTTTTATTTATTTATTCATTCTCGGATTACAATACCTTTGAGCACAGAAACAGCTAATTTACAAAGGTTCCATGTCAATTAGCGACGGGTAGTACAATGACACAGGGAAAAACAAATTATTTACAATGTACAGTAAAAGTCATTAGTCCAAGTTGCTAATAGTCAGAGTTTAGGGAGGAAGACAGGTAGTTAATGGGAGGGAGAAAGTAGCCGCCAGGAGGCAATCGTCAAGTGAAAGACAAGGAAAGACGTGTGGAAGGAAAGGAGTGAGGGAGTACAGGGAGGGAGAGGAATGGTGGAAAAGTGAGGAAGGAACAAAGGGAGGGTGTACAGGGAAAGAAAAGATGGAGGGATGGGGTAGTGGAACTAGGGAAGGGGTGAGTAGAGGACATTGGGGTAGTGGGGGGTCAGTACCAATGAATGCAGAATAAGTGGAGGTTAAAGGAGAGGGCAGTACTATCAGGAAGGGGAGGCAGAGGCAAGGGGGGGGATAGGCAGCCAGAGGCCTTGTCATAGAATCAGTCATTCTCTGGGTACAGGGTGCTGGTAGTGTGATTATATGGGGCAATCACAAGTGTTTTCATGCATAATATGCAAAGGTAGGAGACATCTGAACTGAGTAGGATGAGGAACATCAATAAGATCACGGCCCAGACAATTCAGCCACATCGGGGCTTTGTACAGGAAGGATTGTTGGCACTGGGTGGATCTGAACCTTGGTACGAGTAAGAGGTCTGAGTTATAGTTCTGAGTACGTTGAACCTTTAGGGATCTGGGTAGAAAACCAGAGAGGCCAGTTGGCAGGGTTCCTTGTAGCACCTTTTTTGTGAGTACACATGAATAGTACTTGATTCTACCTTGTAGAATAAGCCTGCCTGTTTGCGCATAGAGATCACAAGTGTGGGTGTGGGGCCAGCACCTATGAGTAGTCTACAGGCTTTGTTCAGTGTTGTATTTAGCCTCTTTAGAGAAGTGATAGAGGCAGCGCCATAGATAACCAATCCGTAATCTATAGTGGATAGAACTGAGCTGTTGATAGCAAGCTTAAGTGCTTCTGGTGTCAGACTCTTTCGATGCCTGAATAGTAGACCTAATTTTGCATTCGCTGTTTTGGCGACAGTCTCAATATGTGGTACGTAAGAGAGGTGATTGTCCACGGTAACCCAAAGATATTTGAGCTGTTGTAGTTGTTCAAGAGGGACTCCAAGGTTATTTTTGACTGACAAGGCAGACACTTTATGTTTATGACGGGAGGTTGGGAATAGTAAGAGATTAGTTTTTTTATAGTTGAGTACAAGTTTGTGCGAATTGAACCATTTTTTGATTTCATGAAAGCCAAGCTGGTGGTTGTGTTCTAGAACAGAGGGATCAGAGTGGTTAGTAAAGATGACTGCATCGTCAGCATATAGGAGTGTCCTTTGCTGACATGCATTTGGTAAATTGTTTAGGAAGATGCTAAACAGGAATGGGCCTAAAATTGATCCTTGTGGAACATCTGACCAGGTAACTTGTAGTTCTGAAACACTGCTTGCTATCTTTACTCATTGGGACCTATCTGTCAGGTAGCTCCTGAACCACTTTTGAGTGTCAGGTGAGAGACCAATTTTCGTGAGTTGATCAAGGAGGTGTCGATGATTAACGGTATCAAAGGTCTTTGAGAGGTCAATGAAGGCCGCACCAACGAGGTTGTTTCTGTCGAAGGATTTTTGTATGAAGCTAGTAAACTCTAGCAAGGCTGTGGTCATGCTGTGATTTTTTCTGAAGCCATGCTGTTGAGGGCATTGAAGTGAGTACTACATTTACCTTAACAGAGATTATAACCCTCCTGCAAACTTTAGCTTCCCCTTCTTGAACTGGATATCACTTCCCAGTGAGACTGCTTTATTTACTGTCATATTTGCCTATTTAGACTGGCTTCTGATGACACTACCAAGATTACCATTTTATAAAGCAGGTGATTCCCTCGACAACAGCCATGCCCATTTAATTGTTTCAGACATCAGATTTGTAGACCACTCTGTTTCTCTATTTGACTTGGAGCATATTTTGCTTCCCATTGAACCATATAATTTCTACAATTGTCAGCCTTTTATGTCATTACTACCATGTGTATTCTCTAATATGTTTTAATTAAAACTTCATTAATCACTTCTGTGCACAGTTCTCACATTGTGATCCCTCTTAGCTACCAGTGGCTTCATTTATAAACATAAACATTGTTCCTATCTGAATCTGATGTCTACTGTACCTTAAACTTTAACCATTCTTTATTTTTTCAGTTGGCATCACACAGTACTATGCTGTTTCAAACGGTTAACAAAATGGCCCTATCATTACAAACTCTCCACATGTACAGCAGACTTCTTCAATTACATTGTGCGGTTTAACTTTTAGACTTTTCAATATTGCCTGAATCTTTTCTGTTTGTCATCTTAAACTGCCTGTTATTATGTGGTAAGCCTGTTAGTTGCCTTTTACCTGTGGTAATTGCCATGTTCTATGCACCGATAAATGCTGAAGGTCTCTATGAATATTGTCCGTGAGCATACCTATTCCTAAAAAATTAGTCACACATGGTTTGATACCTGGGACCTTTGACATGCTAGCCATTTTCCATCACTTGTGTTATGATAGTGTTTCCTTTACCTTGGTTGCTGCTATTAGTTATGTACCTGCAGGGGCTCTTAATTCCTATCAGATGTTATTATCTGACATGCTTATCTCTTAAATCCTGTGCTGCATAATACAGTCTGCCTAATATTACCTCAGCTGCTCTTGTATGACCCTGTCATATTGGAAACACTCAGAGCTGCTAGCTGTTCCTGTTATAAATACTTTGAATATTTCAAGTTCTGGCCTAAAATGCTTTAGTCAGAGGAGACTGCTGCCTTTGCACACTAATATGCTGTTCCTTATTATGCAGGCAATTACTTATTTATCAAGTCTAGGATTACAAATACCTTTGAGCCTTGGCTCTTTTACGACGGTTCCAAATCACTATTAGGTTTGTTTTAGTAGCTTTTCAATCACTGGCAGCTTTATTCAACATCAAATGTATTATTTATCCATGGGAGACCTTGTTACTTCTGTGGGACTTTTAGATAAGTGCTAGACTTCACAAACTCCTTAAAACATGTTTCATACTTGGCCTGGCGGCACTGAGGGTTGAGGTACTGGACGCCATACCTCACACCACACCGGTGACCGGGGTTTGGGAGTGAACTCAGACCACCAGAGATCAGCAGGGGAGGGAGAGGATCGAGAGTCCCATGACAGCTCTCCTCTCTTAGGGACATGTGGGCACATCATCCTGCTCCATGGCTGCCTCCTGGTGGAGGATGGGGGACAGCACCAGACTCTGAGAGACACAAGAATGTGGCTTCATGATGTGCGTACCTCCATGTGTGTATGTTCACAGCCATGGGGGAGGAACTAGAAAAAAGGAGAAAATGGCTGCAGGCTTTGTGAAGTCCCCTCCAGCAAGCCAGTGCCACTGCATCAGGACTGCCCATCATAGCCCGCTCTGGATATGGTCACAGGGGGAGAGGATGGCCCCCTCCCCTCCTGCCCCACCATGGGGGTAATCTGTAGGAGTACTAGGGCATGGGGGTACCTGGGGGAAGGCGACTGGAGGCTAGGGAAGGGGACAGATGCCTGCCTGCAGAGCCACAGAGGATAAAAACGAATATGGAAAAAAAAGTTTCATATCGGGCATTTATAAAGTTGATTGATTTTACTCCGGCCTCAGTTTATATGTGATTGCTGTTACTTAGCAGTTTTTATTAGCTGGTTTTATCTAATAGAACAGATGTGTTCCATACGGTATATAATTATGGATATGCAATATATTAGAGAAGCACCCATTTATTCCCTTGCCTGGGGCTTTTCATGCTCCAACCTGAATGGAATCAATTGTCCCTTTCCTTTGCTATACATAGTCAGCAGAAGAAGTGGACCCAAGGCACCCTTTGAGTAATGGGCTTTATATTATTTCCTTGCTGTGTGTCATGCTTGTACAACTGGTTCTGATTAATCTATGATTTTTGTAATATAAAAATGTATTATTGCATGTCTCTCATGAGACATGCTGAAACAGCCTGTGGAATGACACCCCCTCCCAGGTTTTAGCTACCAGGTGGTACCTGTAAGGCCAGGGTATAATTACAGGCTAGAAGAGGCCTAAATTAAGGATCTCCTGTTTATCTAGCTTATTTGTAGCTTGCCAGCTGCTAGGATGGGAAATCATAAACTTTTATAGCGTTTAGAGGAAGAGAGTAGGTTATGTCACACTGGTGCAAAGTCATAAATGTTCCTCTGATGTCTGTAAAAGCAGGATGTTGCTCATGGATGAAAGAAGGACTTAGAAATTAACCTTATTTAATTTACCTTCTGGGTGATGACATCCTGATTGTATGTTTTTTAATAAACAGAGGAGGAGCTGGATGACATCATGGAGAAGGCAGGCTCAAAACAATGTTTTTTTGGAATATTGATTGCAAAAATTGTTTTGACAAAGTTGTATTTTTTAATGATTTGTATTGTTTTAATCTGTATTTATGTACGGCACCTTGGCAATTGAAAGGCACCTTATAAATAAAATTATTATTATTATTATTTTAATTATGCTGTGAGTGACCTGTAAAGGCACACATGTTTGGACTCTTTTGAAAACAACATCTGTCTATCAGCACTATTAGAAGAGATACATTAGATATATAAGTCTAATTGTCTGGTGGTAGGAGTTTTGCACTTTTTTTAACCCTTGTTCTTTTAAATGATTGTACGTTTTTGTGATATATGATTCTGTATTTACATTTTACATTTTTTTATCTATTTTTAAGTAAACCTCTACTTTAGAGACTACTTGGTGTGCCTTTGAAATTCTTTTTCTTGATGAGTGAAGCATACGTGGTTAAAGTTGACACTGTACAATGCTTACTAGTTTTACCAAACTGGGAAAAGGTAAGAATTTATTCTGAGGTTTTTAATAGAGTTTTAAGGGTTAATTTTTTACACCCAGTTAGGTGCCCATAGGCAAAAGATATCTGGCCCCCCTGAAGAGCAGAATTATCTGAGCCTGTACATTGGGTACGCTAGCAAGAGGTTCACAGTTTGAATCCCTCCAGAACTTGAGACCAAAGTTTGATTCAAACCCACAAAACAGACAGGAGGGTTACCCTGTTCTGTTAACTGTTCACAAGACTGTGCTCGGAGGTTGGCATTGTGGGACCAGAGGGCCTGACCTGCTGAGTGGGTTTGTGACAGACTGGTTGGCAGCGGTGCAATAAATTTTGGTATTACAAGCTTTTATTGTTCAGTGTATCAGCTTGAGACCATCAGCTCACTTGCAAAGAAAGAAAAAAGGCAGTGATTTATATTTAAAAAAGGAGACAGAACTATATCACTTGGCGAACAGTCAAGTTCCTACCCGCTTTATTTTTTTTTCTAAAGTACAAGTCAGAGTAGCCGTAGTTAGGGAAGAAGATTGCTTCCAACTACAGGAGCCACACTGTAGACTACTTAAAACAGTTGTGCGGGGACAGAGGAGTCCCGTTCAAGGTGAAAGCCAGCAAACAGAACCTCATGGATGCCCTGATGGTAGCAGATACCCAGAGCATCAAGTCACAGACAGTGACTGAAAAGGACTAAAACCTGGAGTGTAGCAGGGCTAGTGGCCAGTGCAGTGTCCAGATCTGATGAGGAGGGCAACAGGGCCACTGTCATTGAAGGGCCACAGTAGCAGGGGGATGGTCACCAGTACCCTGGATCCAGAAGTACTCAGGCTGCAAACTGAGTTGCACAGAATGGAGCTGGAGTTCCAGAGGGAGAGGGACCATGAACAGCGGGAGGCAGACCATGAGGCAGAGCGAGAACACTGAGATGCAGACCGTGAGGAGTGAGAGCACCAGAGGCAACATGAACTGGAGAAGCTACAACTCCAACCTGCGGCACCAGAGCAGGTAAGTGGCTTGGGTTTAACTGGGACTACAGGACTGGGTTACAAATTGAATTCCAAATTGATAGCTAAATTTAAAGAGGGGGCGGATATGGATGCCTTTTTAAATTCTTTTGAAAAAGTTTGTATTCAAGCTAAAATTTCTAGGGAGTCCTGGAGCTTCCAGCTATTCCCACTACTTACCGGGAAAGCTTGGGATGCATTGGGTCAAATGGACAATGAGGACGGTGGTGATTACCGTAAACTTAAAACTGAACTGTTAAAGACGTTTGAATTAGCTGCTGAATCACACAGAGCTAAATTCCATAAGCTCAGGAGAAGCCCTGACATGAGCTATGAGGAGCTAGCCATGAAACAATGTCAGTTTTTAAAATGTTGGTGGGAAGGAATTGAAACAAACTCTGTTGATAAAATTGAAAATGTGATTTTGTTAGAACAGTTTTTCTGGGCATGCCCCTGCAGAGCTGAAAACCTGGCTGGAGGACCGAGATCCCAAAACAGTGCAAGAGGCTGCTGAACTCTCAGACCACTATGCCAAGAACAGACCTGTTCTGAGAGTGAATGGGGTGGGTGTGGCAGCGCAGAAAGGGAAAAGTGCGCCTTCAGGGCAGCTAAAACCCTCACTGCCTCCACCAAAACCAGTTAGCCCCAGGTTTCAGAGAAAAGATTTCTCTGAGAGAAGAAATGAATGTTGGTTGTGTAAAAAAACTGGGCATATTGCCAGACAGTGTCCCAAAAAGCGAGCAATACACAACAGGGGGCTAGGAAGGAAGTGAGTTGTTTGTGTGTCCCTGGAAGCATGCCAGTGAACATGAGGGAACATATGCACCCAGTCTTGGTGAGTGATGTACAGACGCAAGGGTTAAGGGACACAGAGGCATCCTTGACCTTGGTAAAGGGGGATCTAATAGAGCTTGGTCAGCTCATACCCACTAAATACGTCACTGTACAGGATTTTACTGGTGAGGTGAAAACATTACACCTCGCTAGTGTTCTCCTAGGCTGGGGTTAAATAGGGGTAACTGTGCAACAGGTAGCTGTAGCCCAAACCTTAGCAGTGGATGTGATCCTGGGCAACAATCTCAAACAGGTGATGGTGTGTGCAGTTACCCATAGCCAGGTGGCAAGGAAAAATTGTAGTTCCCTGAGCCCCACAGAAGCCATTGTGGAAACCACTGAGAGGCTGGTCCCCCAGCCTGTGCCTCCTAATATGGAGACTAATGAAAAGGGGGTAGAAATTTCCCCAGTAGCGAGTAACCACACAGCTACAGAGGATTACTCTGAAGAGGGAGGGGTGACCCATTGTCAGATGGTTGGGAATGACAGTGATCCTGAGTGCCCTGATGCTAGTGCTAGGGACCCTAGTTTAGTGACTGAAGTGGACCTGTCCCATGCCTTGGGAATGTGTGAGGGGTTTTCAGGTGCTCAGAGAAGTGACCCTAGTCTAGAGTAGCTGAGGAATTGGGCAGACTCTGACGGGGCACAGGGAGGTGATGGTAAACATAAGGTTTTTTGGGAAAATAGACTTATGTATACTCAGGCTGTGCAGACAGAGGGAGGGGTGCTAGGCAGGCAGCTTGTCATTCCCTAGGGGTATCGTGAGTAGTTGCACAAGACTGCACATGATATTCCCTTGTCTGGTCATCTGGGAATCACGCACACTACACAGCAGTTGGCCCAGAATTTCTATTGGCCTAACTTCACCCAGCAGGTGAAGGAGTATCGCAAGTCTTGTCACTGATGACAAGAAATAGGGAAGGCGAGCAAGAAAATCCAAGCCACCCTGATTCCATTGCCCATAGTGGAGGAACCATTCCAGAGGATGGGAATGGACGCCGGGTAGGTGGGCCTCTAGACTTGATCCGGGAGGACTGGGAAGGCAAGTATACCACCCAGGGAACTCCCATTATGGATCACATCCTTAGGTTTAGAGAAAGGCTGAAGGAGCTTATGGGACAGCCCAGAGCAACCTGGCAGCTGCCCAACAGAAACAAAAAATGTGGTACGACCGCAGAGTCAGAGCTCACTCACACACGGTGGGTCAGGAAGTCATGGTCCTTATTCCAGTCCAAAAAGACAAGCTGCAGGCTGTGTGGGCAGGACCGTGCAAAGTAGTTAGGAAGGTAAATGACGTGAACTATATCATAGAGTTACCTGACAGAAGACAGACAGAAAGAATGTACCATGTCAACATGATGAAGCCCTATGCTAATAAGGCTGACATGGTCTTGCAGTATGTAGTCCTGGGGAGGGGACGGATGAAGAAGACCACCTTCTGGACTTGCTGGAAGAAAGCAAGTGGGATTCCTTTGTGGAGGCAGTAAGATTGTCTCCTCAGCTGGCCCTGGACCAGATCCAGGAAGTAAGGGAGGTTTTAGCAGACTTTGCCCCATTGTTTAGCACCATGCTTGGACTAACCCCCTTGGCAACTCATGATGTGGAGACAGGGATACAGACACCCATACGGTGGACAGCATATTGGGTGTCAGAGACTGTCCAAAAGGACATTAGGAGGGAAGTGGAGGAGATGCTGGATTTAGGGGTACTCCAGAGATCCCACAGCCCCTGGGCCTCACCCGTAGTTCTCGTGCCCAAGCCAGATGGCTCTGCTCATTTCTGTGTGGACTATCATGGACTGAATGCAGTCATGAAGTCAGATGCCCACCAGATGCCCTGGACAGACAAACTCCTGGACAAGTTGGTAGGGGCGACCTACCTTACGACCATTGACCTGACCAAGGAGTATTGGCAGGTAGAGTTGACAGACAGAGCTAGGAAGAGGTCAGCTTTCATCGCTCCGATAGGCTTATTTGAATTTAAAGTAATGCCTTTCAGAATAAAGAACATCCCGGCCACTTTCCAAAGGTTGGTGAACCAGGTGTTAAATGGTGCTGAGGAGTACGCTGTGGTGTACCTGGATGACATTGCCATTTTTAGTAGCAGCTGGGAGAAACACCTATCCCACCTTAGGGAAGTGCTGGGCAGGATACAGAGGGCCAGGCTCACTGTCAAAGCCGAGCAGTGCCAGGTGGCCATGGGGGAAGTGGCATACCTCGGGCACATGGTAGGCCGAGGACAGCTCTGTCCTAACCAAATAAAGATAGAGGTAATCTGGACATGGCCCAGACCAGAAATGCAGAAGCAGGTCAGGAGTTTTCTTGGGACAGCAGGGTACTAAAGAAAATTTGTACCCAATTACAGTGCCCTGGCTGCTTCCCTATCTGATCTGGTAAAGAAAATAATGCCAAAGAAAATTACCTGGGACCCAGCCTGTGAGAAAGCCTTTACCAGATTGAAGGAGGCACTATGCAATGCTCCTGTTTTGACAAGTCCTGACTATAGCAGACCCTTTATAGTTCAGACTGATGCCTCAGACATGGGTATGGGGCAGTACTGAGTCAGACATCCAGCCAAGGGAGGGATCACCCAATAGCATACCTGAGTAAAAAGTTACTTCCCAGGGAGCAGTCATACTCCACAGTGGAAAAGGAGTGTCTTGCCATAGTGTGGGCCCTAAAGAAATTAGAGCCATACTTGTATGGGCAGCATTTTGTGGTACAGACTGACCATAACCCCCTGGTTTGGCTGACACAAATGGGAAAGGCGAATGGTAGATTGTTAAGATGGAGTCTTGCTTTGCAAGGGTATGATATGACAATATTACATAGGGCTGGAGCCAAAAATCAGAACTCTGATGGCTTGTCTTGCATCTATGAGGAGTGAACTGATTTGGGAAGCTCATTCCATGTAGTGGTTAGAGCCCCCAGATTCAGTCTAGGTAGGGAGGATTATGATGCTTGTACAGCTGGTTCTGATTAATCTATGGTTTTTGTAATATAAAAATGTGTTATTGAGTGTCTCTCATGAGACATGCTGAAACAGCCTGTGGAATGACATCCCCCTCCGACGTTTTAGCTACCAGGTGTTACCTGGAAGGCCAGGGTATAATTACAGGCTAGAAGAGGTCTAAATTAAGGATCTCCTGTTTATCTAGCTTATTTATAGCTTGCCAGCTGCTAGGATGGGAAATCCTAAACTTTTATAACACTTAGAGGAAGCGAGCAGGTTATGTCACACTGGTGTGAAGTCATAAATGTTCCTCTGATGTCTGTAAAAGCAGGATGTTGCTCATGGATGAAAGAAAGACTTAGAAATTAACCTTATTTAATTTACCTTCTGAGTGATGACATCCTGATTATACAATTTTTAATAAACAGAGTAGGAGCTAGGTGACATCTTGGAGAAGGCAGGCTCATGACAGTGTTTTAATTATGCTGTGAGTGACCCGTGAAGACACAGATGTTTGGAGTCTCTTAACAACAACATCTATCTATCTATCAGCACTATTAGAAGAGATACCTTAGATATATAAGTCTAATTGTCTGGTGGTAGGAATTTTGTACTTTTTTAACACTTGTTCTTTTAAATGATTGTATGTTTTTGTGATATATGGTTCTGTATTTACTCTTATTCTGAGTCTTTAATAGAGTTTTAAGGGTTCATTTTGTATGCCTGGTTAGGTACCTGTAGGCAAAAGATATCTGCCCCCCCCCAAGAGCAGAATTATCTGACCCTGTACATAGGGTACGCTAGCAAGAGGTTCACAGTTTGAATCCCTCCAGAACTTGAGACCAAAGTTTGATTTGAACCCACAAAACAGACAGGAGGGTTACCCTGTTCTGTTAACTGTTCACAAGACTGCACTCGGATGTTGGTACTGTGAGAGCATTGGGCCTAACCTGCTGAGTGGGTTTGTGACACTGTGGACCAGCTTGGAAGTGGAGATTCATTAATGGCCTTCGATTCCCCCCATTCTAATACATATCCTCATAGCTGACTGTCACTTTTTACCATCCACCATTACTGAATCAATGCAGGCTGGCCTGAAGTCTACCCCACTCATTCTCTCTCTTACTTGATACCCTACGGGGAGGTTCATATTCTTCTCTCTGGACCTGGGGGCCCCTTCCTATGGATAGGGTATTACCCCCTAGATTGGGGGCCTTCTGTCCTTTGATAGGACCCCAGTCTCATAGAGTGTCACTACATATACCCTCCCCTTTTGGAAGCCTTTTCGTTCATTGATCATCCGAAGGAAATTGGGGAGTTGGAGCCAGGAAGACCACAACTGTTTCCTGTTCATTTTTTCTTGTATATGTGTAGTTTCTATTTGATGTTAACTGTTCGTTTTGAAGCTCAAACGTGTTTTGATTGTCTAGTGTTTTTTTCTCTTTAGATATTTACAGTTATGGAAGGTTGTTGCCACATCCACCACGATATTTGCTACCTACAGTATCTGATGCCTAACCACATGCTGAGAAGTTCGGTCTGGGTTTTCTTTCCTCAAGGTTTTTCTATTACATACCTTACTATCACTTGGAGATTTAATACCGTATTTAATCCAGGGGAGATCTTTATCCATACAATTCATCATGGCTAAATCTGAGAATATTTTCTCAAAATGTTAATGGTCTTAATCATCCAATCAAGAGATCCAAAGCATTAGTCGCTATTAAGAAACATAAACCTGCCTTCATATTGCTGCAAGAACCTCACCTATCTGCTAAAGAACATTCTAAACTGTCATCTTTTGGTTTCATCGGGGTAGTGGCCTCTTTATTTCAAAAGGGTAAAAGAAGAGGCACTGCAGTACTAATCCCAAGAAACACACCTTTTCAGTTGTCCTCCTCTGAAACAGATAGTATTGGATGCCTGGCTATGGTTAAGGGAACATATTCAAACCAAACCTTTACCCTAGTCAGTTTGTACATCCCCCAGGCTCCACCCCTTGCTTTTTTAAGAAACTTTTCCAACTGATTACTACCTTCCAAAGTGGTGTTCTGATAATTGGAGGAGACCTTAATATGACACCAGATGATAAAGATACCCTAAACCCCCCACCCCTGTCTTACGCCGGTCCAATACCTCATAAAATCTTACCTTAGGAAACTGGGCTGGACTGATGCCTGGAGGTATTTACACCCTGTAGATAGGGCCTACACTCATTATTCTGCACCCTATGCCTTCTACACTCGAATAGACTGGCTCCTGATTTCTCGAGAACATGCTCCCCTAATCCAAAGCTATACATTTCACCCTATCCTTATATCAGATCACTCTCCTGTGCATGTGGATCTTCAGCATGGCTCTGCAAAAGGTCCTTCCCTATGGAGATGTAACATACATCTATTAAACCACAAAGATTTTAAACAGTGGGTGCAGGACCGCATAGAGCAGATACTTGGAGAAAACGCTGGACCAGAAATTTCTCCAGCAACTCTCTGGGACACGTTGAAGGTGGTACCCAGAGGCAAACTTATTAAATATTCCTCTAAGATAAAAAAAAAAAATCCAGAGAGAAGCAATTACAAACTTTGCAGGACTGACTCAAAACCCTCAAGAACAACACATGAAAGATATAGGGAACCATACTATCCAAACAGAATTAACCCAAACCAGAAATAAGATGCAAGAAATTTTAAATATATGCACGTAGATGGCACTTCAATATCTTAATTATAAATATTATGAAGGCAGAGCATGAGACACTAAAATTCTAGCTTATAGACTCCATCAGCGTATTGCACAAACCATAGTTACCCACATCAAGCACCCCACCTCCCATTGGATAGTTACTACGCCAGGTGCTATCCTAGAGGCCTTTCAGCATTGTTGCACTGCCCTCTACAGAACGGACATTAATCCCACCACAGAGGTTATACAGCAATATCTCAGACCTTGGCACCTCCCCACATTAACAAAAGCATGGGCACAGTCTCTTCTAATCACAGCTTTCCAATCAGAATTTGCAACTGCTATTAAGAATCTTAAAAATAATAACAGCTCTGGGCCAGAAGGCTATGCAGCTGAATTCTATAAATCCTTCACTTCATTCCTATGTACATTACTCCAAACCTTTTGTCTAGCAGCACTCACAAATGGTTAAGTACCCCCTTCCTGGGAACAAGCCACTGTATGGGTTATTCCAAAATCAGGTAAGGACGTGACCCTCTGTCCCTCATAGCAACCTATCTCAGTTTTGAATACTGATTACAAAATGTTCACCTCAACCATGGCCAAGCACCTTGAACAGTATTTGCCATTGCTGATTAATGGGGATCAGACAGGGTTTGTGCCCTCCTAGCAAACACAAGACAGTATTAAAAGATCCCTTCACATTCTACACCATGCTGCCTGGTCAAACTCTCCATTTTTGATTCTTAGTTTAGATGCAGAGAAGGCATTCAACTGGGTGGCATGGACCTTTTGTTTTGAAGTACTAACCCATTTTGGCTTCCCTGTCCAATTCACAGATATGCTCCATGCCTTATATGACCATCTGGTAGCCTACATCAATGTGAATTGTCAAATATCTTCTACCTTTATATTGGAAGAGGGAACATGACAGGAATGCCCCCTGTCTCCCCTTTTATTTGCTCTCCATCTAGAGCCATCTAGGGCCCCTTGCCCAAACCCTTCAGCAAAGTCCAACTATCATGGGTATTCAACTGGGACACCAGGAACAAAAAACTGGCATTATTGTACTACACAGGACCAGATATGTGAATGGGCATTCATTCACATATCTGGTCCTGTGTAACACAGTGTGGTCTGCAAGCCCATTGGTCCACACTGTGGACCAATAGGTGTATAGATCCTACTGTATGCTGTCATATGGAGGGCGGTCAGGTGGTATGCGGGCGGTGCTGCTGCCTGCTGATGATGGGGCTGCTGGGTGGCGGGGGCCCTCTGTGGGTGGGTGGGTGGGAGGGGTTACCACTGGACAACCAGGTAACTGTTTCCATTTACAACGGCCCATGATCGGGCATATGGGGGGTACCACTAGATCACCAAGTATTACATTTATTTATACAGATGCCCATGATCGGGCATACAGGGGATACCACTAGATTACCAGATATTACATTTATTCAAACAGATGCCTGCGATTGGGCATAGGGGGCTACCGCTAGACCACCAGGTATTACATTTATTCATACAGATGCCCGCAATCGAGTGTATGGGAGCGGGAAGCTGCAATAGCCCACCAGGGTGCCGACCCCTGTTGGCAGCATCTTGACAGGGCGCCAAGCGCAATTCGCCGAGATCCAGTGCATCACATGCAAATGGGGCCATAATGACATGCAAATGGCCCCATTTGTGCCTTGCATATATTATGGCATCATTTGCATGCACCCGGCTGAATATCGTGGGTGATGCACCTAGCGCAACTACACTTGTGCTGGGGCATCCCCATGCTCCCTCTCTGTGTCTTGCGCTGGCGCAGTGCCACTGCACCATGTGCAGTATGTGCGCTAACCTTGCCATATTCAACGGTGCTGAACCATGGTGCATCACCATTGAATATCGCCTCGTCCTGGCCCAGGCTTGCGCCATTGCCTGGTGCAGTCTGAATATCCGGCCCCTGGAAGTTACTTTTTATTTTGATAGTAGCTGCCAGGAAAGTAATTACCAAGTTATGGTTAACATCTCCATCTCCCTCTCTAGAAACATGGCTCAATTTAGTAAATAACATTTGTCTAATGGAAAAAATTACTGCCAGTCTTCACAATTCATATCTAGCTTTGAAATTCGTTGGCGCAGATGGGTAATATATATGTCATGAACAAAGTCCTGACCATTGTTCCATGAGGGCTAACTATCAGACTATACTGTTGTATAATTCATAATTCTACACTAGAGATAGAAAATGTCTGCCTACTTCACTTGGCAATGTTTGGGCATCTTCTATATTATGGATTTGAGCTAAACCAGATTGACTTCAGTTGCTCTGTGACAAACCATGTATTGATAATATCTGTTGATTTCTATTAAAGTTGTGAATCAAAATATTTGTAATATATTTTTTTTAAATGCGGCCTATTTGGCTGTTATAATACCCTTATTTACTGCTGAGCCAGTTATTTAGACAATTTCTTTTTTGAGGATTTCTGTAGGGTCCACTGTGAGCTTATAACAGAAATTCCCATTCTGCAGCTAGCTTTTAATCTCTTCCTTGTACCAGTCCGACTTCATGACCACAATAGAGCTGCCCTGATTAGCTGGCTTTACTGTGATCCTGGAATTCTCCTGTAAGCTACTGCTGGCTTCTCTTTGAACCCATGAACAATTTACATAAATTGGTCTTGATATGTGGGAGATGAGGGGGCCAGATCAGTCTTAAGGTATTACAAAAGGAATCTATGTAGATCCATATGCTAAAAGCAACAAGAGGAAAATGGCTTAATGCCAGCCTTGATTTAATGCCATTTTTTTGAAGATAAGTTGTGGCACTAAGAAGTGGAGCTGTGAGATCCAATCTGATGTGATTTGTATATAATGTACTTAATCTTCCCCTTCTCTCATTTCTCTTGTATAGATATACGCCCTTGATTGTAACTGAGGATACCAGTGCCATGGCAGAAAAATGGTCACTCAAATGATGTCATATTAGCTGCACTTGAAGGATGTCTGAATGCAAGATGACACAAGTTATTCAGAATGGACTGTTTAATGAGCGCCATTCAGCAATTATTTAAATGGATCCTGTCACTATAGTCACTAATTATTGAAGTTTGAAGTTGGAATGATTTTAATTATGTCTGTGTATTTAATTATTGTAAGCATGATTTCTATGTGTTTTTTATGTATAAATGCATTGATATCTTCATAGTACCTTCACTCTTGGAAAGGCACCAAGCACGGGCACGAAACATTGAGTGTTTCATACTCACGGTATCAACTTTTAACTTATGGCCATGTGACAATAACAGGATATTTTTTTACCATTGAGCTTTTGGGTTGGTGATTTTATTTCATAATGTCCTGAGTGCAGGTTTTTTGTTTACAGGTGAAATGCTTTTATTTTCTTAGTGTACAGAACAATATACAGCAAATATAATACAGATGAATGCCTGACCCCTACTAATGGGGCCTACATACACAGAGTGTTACAAAAACATCAAACTACAACATGACCTTAGTTGCAATACAACATGCACAGTGTTCACTGTTGATAACTATTAACTTTTTTTTCACTGTTAGTTTCTTTCTCCTTCTGTCCCCAGGTGGCTCTCCATCCTACCTGATCCCCAGCCCTGTCTTCCACTTGCAGCTTATCTTCTGCTTACCTTCCATGGCTTGGCCCCTGTGGTGGGGCGACGCGGATCCCTCAACCTGCTGGAATGGATCCAGTGTGGAGGTTACTGCCTGTTTGTGGGAGGGAGGCCTGCAGGAATCGGGATTCATCCTGCCACGCCCGGGACACTTTATTCCATTTTCTCCCCCTTAGGAGAGGAGGCATGCAATGACGCCCTATGGAGAGAGTGTGCACGCATCTGGACATGCTCCTCCAAGCATCTGCCTCCTCTCTTCCCCTTTCTGGAGCATCAGTGCGCTGTTCCCCAACCACCGCTAGGGGCCAGTCATGCACCGACTGCTGGTGACCCCCCTCCCTTTAGAAGGAGAGCAGGCCCTTGCACGCTCAATCCTTTTCCCCTCCCCCGCTGACCCCTGGTGGTCCGTGCTCATTCCTGAACATGGATCACTGGTGTAGCGTAAGGTAAGGTATCCAGTGCCTCAGCCCTCAGCACCACTGGGCTGGCGCTACTATTAACTGGTTTCTTCCAGTGAGCATATGAGCATGTATAGCCAGGGGCTGTCAGGAGAACAGGGTTAAGCAGGTCAGGGCTTTCACTGCAAGTTGTGACAGTATGCAGAATTCAAAAATGGGCCCCATATTTGGTCATACTTTACCATAGACCCTAGTGCGAAATTGGATAGTCTCTCATACGTAGCTACTTGTGCTAGGGACCTGAGCAGTTCTGTCAGAGAGGGGCATTCTGAGGTGCACCATCTTCTGAGGAGTAACTGCTTGGCTGCAACCCCCTCTTCAGTAAGCCAGAGAACCCCAATGTCTGTTTTATGGGTGATTTTGGGGGTGCACCCTAGAAGGAGCAGGAGGGCATCAATCCAGGTTTGGGGTAGTATTTCTTGTGCCATGTCTACCATCTGGTCCCAGAACAGCTGGATCTGGGGTAATGGCGGAGCCAGGTTTGGGATTGTTGGGAACCGGGGGGGGGGAGGGGTATTCAGTCACTCATGGGTTCCACAATGGGCACTATACAGTGAATAAAGATGCTGATGGGGCACCACTACTCACACTGGGGCAGTCAGGAGGGGTGACCCCCCCCAGCCCCCCTCTAGCTCCGCCACTGATTTGGGGGCAAGACCACAGGATGTGATGCAAGTGTGTTCCAGGAAGGCCGCATCTCCAACAGGTATCAGCCGCTATTAGACCCAGCTGTTTAAGTTTGGCTGGTGTAAAAGTACCACCTGTGCAGGGTTTTGTTCATTATTAGATATGTTCTGCCATCCCTGCAGGTATGATGGATCCTGAACCAACAATGAGCCCATTGTTTCTCCGAAATGTGCCCTCCCAGCTCTTGTTCCCATTGGGCCTTGGCCTGTTTAGAGGAGTCAGGATGGCCATCTCTCATGGTCTGATAGATCCTGCAAGCCCTCCCTTTACTAAGCTTTAGCCAGGTTGTAAGTGGGTAGTTAAAGGGGCCCACCAGAATTGTCCCCCCCCCGCTGATGCCGGCCTCTTAACTGCATCCCTAATTTGGAGATATCTCCAGAAGTGGTGTGGGGCGGAGGTGATATCTCTCTTTAAGAGCTTGAAAGTTATCCATGGATGTAGTGCTTGGCAACAACAAGTCTTTTATGGACCGTATGCCTTGGGCTTCCCATAGTCTCCAATGGATGGGGGATCCAGCTATGGTCTCTGCTGGGTTTACCCAAAGCAGTAGGTGCATTCATGGGATTGGAGGAAGTTGCAGAATTGTGTGGACTTTTTTCCAGGCCTTAATGGACTGCAAGATTGGGGGAGGATATTTCAGCATGGGCTTTCTGGTTGTGTAAATCACTGTGGCCATTGAGGGAGACCCAATGACCTTTGACTCTAAGCCTACCCACAGAGGTGCAGCAGAATCATAACATGTAAACCATTTTAATGTTTGAACTGTGAGAAATGCCAGATGGTATCCCTGAAACCAGGGCAGCCCCCACCCCCCCACTCCAGTACTGTCTTAGTTTCTACTGACTTAAGCGGGGAGGGTGTCCTTCTCATAGGCATGCCCCTATCATTGGATCTATCTTCTGGAACCATTTCTGGGGAATTTCCATTGGGGTGTGGGCTAGAAGATATATGACCTTAGGTGCTAGCATAAGCTTAATTGAATCTATCTTCCCAGAGAGGGATAGCCTGAGTGGTTTCCACTGATCTAAGTCTCCTCTGATGATAGAAAGCAGGGATCCAAAATTGGATTGGGATGAATGGTTACCCCAAGATATTTGATTCCCTCAGGAGAACACCGTAGGCCCAAGGATGTGAAATCCTGACTTTTGCCCACTTTGTTCAGGGGGGAGTACCTCTGTTTTGGTCTGATTAACCTTGAGACCCAAGACAGAACTGAATCTTCCAAGGATCTGTATGATCTCCTGCAGAACCTGAGGGGTATACGCCATAGTGACCAAAGGATCATCAGCATACAGGATGGCTTTAAAAGTCTTGTCTCCTACCCAGATCTCAGGCATACCCTCCACCTCTCTAGAGCCGGGAAAATAGCAGGGGTGGTAAGAGGCAGCCCTGACAGGTGTCTCTGTGCAGTTTAAATGGAAGGGATACTGTCCTGTTTGTAAGGACTAAGGCCATAGGGGAGCTGTACAGCAGCTGCACCCAAGCCCGAAAATTGTCTCCCACGCTCATCTTTTCCAGTGGGAGCATCAGATATGACCATTCGATGCTGTTGAAGGCTTTTTCAAAATCTATTACTAAAGCCACCGATGGGAATAGAGAATCTTTTGTCAGGAGCATGAGTGTGGCCAGAGTTCTATGATGGCCAGACCCCACTCGCCCCTTGACAAAGCCAGCTTGGGCTGGGTGTATCAATCCTGGGAGTAGCTCATTCAGGTGGCCAGCTAGGATCTTTAATGAGGGAAATAGGCCCGCAGCACCCAGGATCTAGTGGGTTCTTCCCTTTTTTGTGGAGCACAGTTATCATGGCCTCCCTGAATGTCAGCGGCAGGGATCCAGCTGTCAGGGAGTGTATGAAGGCTCTAAGTAAATACTTTTCCATTCTGAGTCCCTCAACTTGGTAGAAGTCAATTGGGAGCCCATCTTTGCCTGGGGATTTTCTCGGATTCATGGTTTTAATGGTTAAGGATATTTCCGCCTCTATCAGGTGTGCTTCCAACTTGGCTGATAGAGTGGCCCCTAAGTGAAGGTATCGGGAGGTCATCCACCAAGGATCCAATTCTGTCCTTCTCTGGAGGGGAAAGGAGAAGCATACAAGTTCTCATAGAATCTCGCCATGATCTGGTTAATGCCAGCAAGTGAGTATGAGGGGGTGCCAGTCTTGTACCAGTCTTGTCCTCCAGGGCCTGGATGGTTCTGGAAGCCTGCTTATGTTTCAGGCGGTAGGCCAGTAGTTTGCTGGCTTTTTCCCCACCTTCCCAGTATGCGTGATTTACCTGACATAGGTTGAGCTCAGTGTGTCTAGTCAGATGTGCATCCAACTGTACTCTTGTGCTGGTAATCTGTGCCAACAGAGCTTTGGGTGGGTCCCTTTACACAAAACTCTTGTATTGGATTTCCAGAGCTGTCAGGTTGCACTCTAGGGCAGCTTGGTCAGCCTGTCTTTTTTTCCTCCTGGCCAATGCAAAGGCTTTAATTCTGCTTCTGATAGTGGCTTTAAAGGCCTCCCAGAGGGTAGAATCAGAAACCTCCCCGTAACATTGTTCTCCCAGTATTCTTGGACCTCCTCTCTAAGCCACTCCTGAAACTGAGGGTTCTCTAGTAGCAGAATATCTAGCCTCCAGGATGAGGGCTTGGGTTCTATGGTGCCCCAGTTCAGGCATATTTCCAGTGGTGCATGTTCAGAAATTACAGTCTAATGCATTTGCACCTTGGCCACCATATCATACGCCGAGCTGGATAGGAGCCAGAAATCTATTCTACTTGATGTGCCATGGACTGCCGAGAAACAGGTGTAGTCTCTGACCCCAGGGTGTTTGGCGCACCAGGCATCCAAAAGGGAATTCTTGTCCATCAGTCTGAAGGTAGCTTGAACTGCCTGTCTGTGTGGTTCCTCTGTCCCTCGGGCTTCTGTCTACTGTATAGTGCAGTGTAAGGTTAAAATCCTCACCCACGACCACCTGGCATTTACTCACACTGAAGTCTCATAAGCTTTGGTTAACCTGGTGAAAAAACTCTGGCACGTCCTGGTTAGGTGCAGATATATTCAAATGTATCAGAGGCCCTTGGGGAGTGGTAATCTCCACCATCAGCAATCTCTCCTCTTTGACTTGCATCTGCCCACCTTTCAGTCCAGGTCTTTATGGAGCAAAACAGATTACTATCGTTTATGTGAGGGGACAGTACTGTGTAGCTCCTCACCACCAATCCCTGTCTCAGTTTCATATCTTCCCCTGAGGATAGTTTAGTTTCTTGCAGGAACACTATCTGGGGGCTCATTCTCTTGAGATGCAGGAGAACTTTTTTTCTTTTAATAGGAGAATTGAGCCCCTGGACATTCCATGATACCATACTAACCTCCATCTATAATAAAATAATTCTTATGCCCTGGTGCTCCATCTGGCGGAACCCTTTATGTCCCCATCCCCCACGCCCCCCTCCCTGCAGTCTTGGGTAACTGACCACATTTTTGTCGACCTTCATACTCATGCCCCCTTGAATGCCCATAACATATTGGACAGAATGAAATAACAATAAACATACTGTAAATATACCCTTCTCCCCTTTCTTACTGTATAGGCCAGCAGACACCATTCCCATTGGCTGACTTAACCCAGATGTAGGTGACAGCCGCTGAGGATGTTGTCTAACCTTACATCTGCTTAACTGCAGTGTCCCATAGCTCTCTACCCTTACATTTCAGTCCCACTGCACCCTCCCCTACAACTGCAAACACAGCTTTGTATCTTTGGTCCATTCAGGTGAGTGATTGGCTCAAGTGTGACAGAGCTGCAGTATGGGAAGTCTGTGGTACACCTTTTATGGATGCTTGGTGGTTCATAGCAACCAAGGATTAGGGCATCTCCCATTGGGAGCGAATGTGCCCAGCCAATCTGGACTGCATGGGCTTGTGTATACCACCATCAAAAGTGACAGAGTACCAGCCTTCCTCCCAGTCCCACTTCCCTTCCATACCTCACAAAGCTGTTTGTGCTCTGCATGAGCCAGCTCTGATCAGGGCTGCCTCTCTGGACCAATCTCACACCTGACAGACAACATCAACTTAATAAGTATACCCAACTGGGGTACTGTAACTTTAAAACTTAAACACAGGGCTATCTTGCCATAGCACAAGACGGTGGCATCCATCTACAGGTATAGCCCAATCTAAGGGGGGGAGTTAGGCTTAAACAGAGGTCTAATCATATTAAAGCACTACCCCATACCTGCATTAAGTACATCCCAAGACAACAAAAGTTGCGGTATGCGGAGGCAACAACCTCTACTTCATTCCATTCAATCGCCAGCCAGTATGGGTGGCATCTTAGCCTGCAAGGGAGACGGCCCCGTGTGTTTCTGCACAGTACAGTCCTCCAGTGGTTTGGGCCCTCTGTCACCGTCCTCTTCTCCCAAGGCTGCTTCAACCCAGGATGTAGGAGTAACTGGAATCGGAACTCCGCTGGCTGGAAGTTCCAGCTCTGCCTTCAGGAGTTCTGCCTCTGATGAGCCCTCATCTGGTACGCTGTTGAGGGCATGGAAATAGTTGGAGCCAGGCAGGTAATATGGGACCTCTTTGGACTCTCTGGAGTCCTGGCTACAGCTCCGAGACCAGAGCCTAGGTGATTTATCAAGGTGCGAGCCTTCGGGAGGCCTCTTTCACCTGTTGTGGCATTGGGATGTGGGAGCTGGGACCCACGCCTTCTCTGACTTGTGGAACTGGCTAGGGATGGATAGTGTCTTAGGGGTTGGGCTGGCACATAGGCATCCTGGGCTGTACAGTTCTTGCCACGCAGTTGGATTGCTTTGGTGACTGAGCCCATTTGGGGGGATTTCCCATCTTGCCCCAGTTAAATCTGGGGGAATATCCTGCCAGAAACTGCTCCGTTGCCTTTGAGGAATCGAAAAGTTTGGGGTTTCCATTGATCAGGACCCTCAATTTATCCGGGTAGCGGAGAGAGTACTCCAAGCACAGTTCAGTGCAGGTCCTCTGAGAGAGCATGAACGCTCACTTGTGGGCCGATAACTCTTGAGACAAATCATCAAATATTTGAATATTCCCCCCCCCCGTTAAAGTTCCTCGGGCTCTGGCCCCCATCAGAATGGCTTCCCAATCTTGGAAACGGAGGAAGCGCCCCAATATTGAGTGCAGTCTGCTCCCTGCAGTAGGCCTTGGGGCCAAAGATCTATGAGCCCAGTCAATTTCCAATGGGCTCATCCCTTGCAAGCCCAATATTTTAGGGAGCTCCTGCTGAATGAAGGCAATACAGTCCTGACCCTTATAGCCTTCTGGAAAACCTACCAGCCAGAGATTGTTTCAGTGGCTTCGGTTTTCAAGATCCTCCACATGATTCCAGAGCAGATTAAGTATTTTATCCTGATCATGGAACTTTCCATCCATATGGTGTCTCAATTCATCATGGTCTGCTAGACGCTGCTCTGTGACACTGGTATGCTGGGATAAATCAAAAATGTCTGAGACACGCTGGCCCGTTGGTGCAGTGGTGGGCTTTCCGCTTGCGATGCGGTGACCGGGTTGGGAGCGGACCCGGGTCATTGGCGGGCCAGCCGGGGAAGAAGGATGGAGCATCCTATGGACGGCTCTCCTTCTCTGGGGAGAGGGCGAGGGAAGCATTCAGAGTGCTGAGGACTCCTGGCGGAGGCCAGGAGATCTCACGCTGCCGACGATCAGTATCTGGGGGGCAGGGCGGACGTGGGCATCATTGCACATCCCCGCTACCATGGGGAGGAAAAGTAAAGGAAAAATGGAGGCAGGCAGGACCACCATGAGCATGAAGCCCTCCTCAGAAGACCTCACCTCATCACTGTCGCTGTGGGACCCTGACCAGACACTAGTTCCGTGGTCACGAAGGTGACCACGGCCCCCCCCTCTGGGGGGTAAGCCAGGGGTGACAGTGGTGGAGGTCTCTGGGGGCCATGACCAGGGGTGATGAATAACGGGGTCCTGCCAGATAAAAAAAAAAAATGCTTGAGACATTGCTTTGTGCTGCCAGCTCCAGCTTATTCATTTTGGTGAGTAGCTCAGTAAACATGCCTCTTATCTCCAACAGGTTGGAGTCTCCAGTCTGGGCAGCCACTACTGACATGTCGGTTTAAATGCTTCAGTGGCAAGCTTTTAAACTAGTCAAGGGAGGAGGCACTGATAAGCAGCAGGAAAATCCCAGCCTATCCCTACAAAACAGGGTACTAAATGAGAAAAAGACCGAGGTAGAAAGGTCAGTGGGGGATGCTGCAACAGAAGGTAAAGCCATCAAAAAATGGAGAGCAATGAATACCAATGCCCGTAGTCTGAGTAACAAGCTTCCTGAATTAGTGGCCTTGATGGAGGAGGAACATCTGGATATAGTGGCAGTCATAGAAACATGGTACACACAAAACCATGACTGGGACGTAAACATACCAGGATACACTATCTACAGGAGGGACAGGGAGGGTAAAAGAGGAGGAGGAGGAGGAGTAGCTCTTTACATAAGGGAAGGAATCAAAGCAACAGAACAAAAGGATAAACAGGGAGGAGAAGAAGCACTGTGGGTAAATTTGGAGACCGGCAATGGCACCACAATCCGCACAGGGGTTGTATACAGACCCCCTTCTCAGGGGGAGGAAATGGACAAGGAAATGATAGAAAGTATACTTAGAATGGCAGAAAAAGAGGAGATATTGCTGATGGATGATCTGAATATACCAGATGTTAACTGGAGTGCAGTTGCAGCAGCCACTTCGAAGAGTGGGGTTATTCTAGATGCCTTACAGGGGCATGCCTTAGACAATTAGTATTGGAGCAGCTGACTTTGCCAAAATGGGTGAGTGCCTAAGGAATGCACTAGCAAATGAGCAGGAAGGAGGGGTGGAAGAACAATGGGGAATAATAAAAACTGCCATCACAGAGGTAACAAGCCTTTGTGTGAAGCAAATAAACAAAATGAAACGATGTAAGAAACCACTATGGTTCTCAAAGGAAGTGGCAGTGAAGGTTCAAGAGAAAAAGAATGCATTCAGGAAGTACAAGAATCACAGAAGGAGCAGGACAGAGAACTGTATCAGTTAAAGCAAAAGGAAGCTGGGAAGGCAGTCAGAACAGCAAAGGCCCAAACTGAGGAAAAGATAGCCAACTCAGTTAAGAAGAGGGATAAAACCTTTTATAGGTACATCAGGAGTGAAGGAAGACCAAGGGAGGGCGGGATAGTGAGGCTTAATAAAGGGAGGGAGGGTGGGCAGAGGGTGGCTGTGAAAGGCAGAGATACTAAACAAATATTTTTGCTCAGTATTTACAAAGGAAGAGAGGAGGTACCTAAAACAAACAGTAGTAACACTCTGGATACAGAAGTTGATACCAGCCATTTACAGAAGAAAGGGTTCTGAAAGAACTCTTAAAACTGAAGGTGGACAAAGCAATGGGGCCTGATGAGATTCATCCCAGAATTCTAAAAGAACTAAGGGTAGAACTAGTGACACCACTGACTACCCTCTTTAACAAATCATAGGAGGATGGGGTGGTACCCAAGGACTGGAGGAGGGCAGATGTGGTTCCCCTTCACAAAAGTGGGAACAAGGCAGAAGCAGGAAACTACAGATCTGTTAGTTTATCCTCAGTGGTAGGGAAAATGATGGAATCACTTCTGAAGGAAAGAATTGGTGAGTATCTAGAGGCCAGAGGGGCACAGGACCCAAGGCAGCATGGATTCACAGCGGGAAGGTCATGCCAGACAAATCTGATAGATTTCTTTGACTGGGTGACCAAAGTAGTAGATTAGGGAGGGGCTGTGGACATGGTCTACCTAGATTTTAGCAAGGCATTTGACACAGTCCCACACAAAAGATTAATATACAAGTTAGCTAGCCTGGGAGTGGGTCCCAAGATGACAGCCTGGGTAAAGAATTGGCTGGAGAAAAGGACACAGAGGGTAATAGTAAATGGAGTCCACTCTGAAGAAAGGGGGGTTACTAGTGGGGTATCGTGGGGTTCAGTATTAGGATTGGTCCTCTTCAATGTCTTTATAAACGACATTGCAGAGGGACTGAAGAAAAGTATGTCTCTTTGCAGATGACACAAAGATCTGCAACAGAGTTGATGCACAAGGTGGGGTGGAAAGGATGAGAAGGGACTTGGCAAGGTTAGAGGAATGGTCAAATGTATGGCAGCTTAGATTCAATGCTAAGAAGTGCAAGGTAATGCACCTGGGAAACAAAACCCAGGGGAAGAGTACACAATGGGGGTGAGATACTAACAACAACAAAAATGGAAGGGACCTGGGGGTAGTCATATCAGATGACCTAAAGGTGGGCAAGCAATGTGAGAGGGCAGCAAGGAGGGCTGGGGGATACTGGGATGCATAGGGAGAGGCATCACCAGTAGAAAACAAGAAGTTATTATCCCTCTGTACAGACAGCTGGTGAGACCCCATCTGGAGTACTGCGTGCAGTTCTGGAGACCCAATCTCTGCAAAGACATAGACAGGATGAAAGCTGTCCAGAGGAGGGCAACTAAAATGGTGCAGGGTCTGCACCGGAAGACATATGAAGAGAGACTTAAGGAGCTTAATATGTATAGCCTTGAGGAAAGGAGGGAGAGGGGGGATATGATAGAAACGTTCAAGTACCTCAAGGGAATCAACAAAGTCCAAGAGGGTAGCATCTTTCAAAAAAAGAAGTGTGCAAGAACATTGGGGCACAATCTGAAGATGGGGGGGGTGGCTCAGAGGTAATTTAAGGAAGTATTTTTTCACAGAGAGGGTTGTGGATGCATGGAACGGCCTTCCGGAGGAGGTTGTGGAGTCAGAAACAGTGGTGGAATTCAAGCATGCATGGGACAGTCATAAGGCAATTCTAGGGGGTGGGGTAGGAAGAAGTAGGCTGCTAGTTAACTAGGATCTGCAGCTTATCCATTAGGTAGGGAAATGGGCAGACTGGGTGGGCCAAGCGGTCCTTATCTGCTGTCAAATTCTATGTTTCTATGTTTCTGTGTCGAGGATCCGTCTCACCCCTAGGCCTGACCTCGTGGAAACAAGAAGGAACGTGGATCTCCAGTGCCACATGGACCTCAGGAACAAGAGTCACCTTTCCTGAATTGGTAAGTCTAGCTGAATAAAGCAGTGTGGTTTGCGAAAACTGTGGGGCAGTTTGAAAGTAAATTATTGCGGATAGTTGTCAGGTAGATAAAGCACTAGGGATTACGCTGCCATTTCCTTCATGTTCCAAGCCAGGCCCCGCAGGTTTTTTGTTGTTGAGAACTATACTTATATGAACCTGTGTTAGGAAAGAAAACAGGAGGGTCAATAAAAATTAAAGAGTAAAGGTTAGACAAAGAAGTGATATTTCCTGTGCAGACGGTTATACTGCAGAGTCTGCAGACAGACAGAACAAGCCAAAAGAAGGACAGAAAAGGAAGAGGAGATGCTGCTGCACAACAGACTTTAGCTATAGGATACAGATCAGTCTTTTATTCATTGTTGTCACCTACAGTGGGTGCTTTCACTGTTTATTTCTACAGGCATTTATATTCGGCATCACAAAGGGGAGACTTGCCAGGGGGTGGTGGTGCCACTTTCCATTAATCTCCTTTCTAGGCTAGGGCACAGGTGTGGATGAGATGGCTTGAGAAGCATCATCTTGACCTCCTGGTCAGTGCCAGGAAGCAGATGCTATTTTTGTGTTTTCAATTCGTACCTGTGGTATCGCAACTACTAGTGTGACAAATGATTCAGAATTTGATCAGGGTTTTGTTTTTCCTCTCTAGGTTTGTCTGTGACTGCATCTAAAATCAAGGTGTGGGATTGGGAGCATTAAATGAAATTGCAAATTGGCACTTTATATGCATGAGTGAGTGATTGGTTAGCAGGGTGTGTGTGCTCTAAGCCTAACAACAGTTCCTGTGTGTGAGGGTGCTTTTGGTGCCTTGCTCAAAACCTATGGCTGTTAGTAATATAGAATCCTGAAACAAGTGGAGGATTTGTGCATTGGCGCACGTGTGCATGCCACCCCCTTCAATGGATGGGGTGTGCACACCACTCATTAGCCATGAAACTGCCTTTATTTGAAACAGCAGCTCTGAAGCTAGTATGTGTCTAGTAATCTTCCCCGCCTAATTCAAACACAAACAACAGGCAGTTATGCGGGGGAAGACACATACCAGCAGCAGTATGTTGTAAAACCAGTAAGGGTGTAGCAGGGGTTGGCACTGGTGACAGTCGGTCTTGGCTCAAGCTGACTGAGCCCTGAAATGTATAACCCCCTTGATATACGGATTGGTCCAGTACTCCACTCATGTGTTTCACATGCACACAGTGTGGACACAGGAGGCTGGACTAATCCTTATGATTCTGGCCTGAGGAATGTTTACTTTTTTATTTCCTGCCAGCATGCTAGCAGTCCTGAGGTGATTGTCTCAGGGACTGCTCGATCCATATTGCTGTCTTGTTAGTTTGTTTAAGTTCCGCTCCGTTATGCTGTGGTCCCAGTACCTTAGGAAGGGTGGGGCGGGTGGGGTGCCTGCCAGGCGCATACCTCCGAGGCGCACTGCAGTACTAAAAAAAAAAAAATTAGATTAGACAAATCAGTGCTCAGGATGAAATTTCTAACTTCTGCCAGCAGGGGTGCATCCCTGGGAGGTCACATGGTCCGCTCTGTCTGGGAAAGAAAAGTCACATGGGACTCCAAAACAGACAGCATATAAGGTAGGGGCACGGGAGACTCAGAGTTGGTGAGACAGGCGTTGAAGACGTTGAGAGAGTGAGTCAGCTAGTCAGCGAGAGGAGACGCAGAAAAAAAATTTAATCTGGACAGAGCGAGTGGCGATAAAATTTAATAAAAAAGTCAAGAGAGAGAGGACACACAGTGTGCTGACTGAGGCTGAGCGCTGCACAGGCAGACTAGAGCCGAGTGGGGCGGTGGGTGCGGAGCAGCACGGAGACAGAGTACAGTGTAACATTTTTTAGGCAAAAAGGCAAGAAGTCAAAAGAAGCAAGTTATATTTGATGGGGTGGGGGGTGTGTAGTAGCATAGGTTGTTGTAGTTGTATTAGCCGGCGCGGTTCCTACCGACTGTCCAACCGGTCCCGATTCTAGAACCGATGTCCAGAACAGAGATTAAGAACACACAGAGACAGAGGCTTAGCTACTGGGTCAGGTAGGCAGGGGTGTCCCTCAAGTCGTTTTGTTTGAGCCCTCCCGTCCCAGCGATGTGCGATGTTCACAACACACAGAGGCTTTAGGCTTAGTTACTGTGTCAGGCAGGGCGGCAGGGTGACAGAGACAGGGATTAAAGCATCTATACCCCTACAATACGATGGCTGAGGGAGGGAAGGAAGGAGATGACCTAGTCTGAATCCTGATTGAGTAAAATAGAGAGCTTGTGTGAAATACTTGCTAGATTCCTTGTGTCAGAATGTGGAGAGTCCGAGACGCTGCTACTCCTTAAACTCTGCTCCTGGTACAAGAATCACAGTTTGCACTTCACCCTCGAGACTGACAGCAGAGCGCAGTATCGGCCACAGCCCTCCATCCACTGGATCTGGCACTCTGCTTTCCTTTCCTTTCCATAGCTAGCAAACTCCAGTCAGCTGTAGGACGAACAGACAGCAACGCGTCGGCGGGTACTGCCCTCCCTCAGCGTGTCTCCCTTGCCTCTTTCCTGATTATTAGTTTTGCACTTTCAACCCTAGGACAGGCCACATATCTAGACTCCAGGACTGACCATGCTGAAGGGTATCCGCCTGCTATTATCTCCCTGCAGCTGCTGGCAGTACTGGCTGAGCTGAGATGGGACAAGGGGACAAGCTGGATAAGGAATGCTTTGGTAGAGCAGAAAACAGATAAAGTATGTATTAAATAGTATACTAGGACGAGATTCCCAGGTGGCCGGGGAAGGATAGGACCGTGTGCTGCTGCCCGTGAACTGTGAAAGCCGGTGAGTCGGGTCGGTGTGCAAGCGAGCAGCCAAGTGTCGTGCGAGTGTGCGTTTCTTGTGCGACCCCACAAGGGTCGAGAATGGACTTGGTGGGAATCCCTTGCTGCTGCTGCCAGCTGCTCAGCTGCTTATTCCTTATTAGTTAGCCTATCAGTGCAGCAAGAGACAGCCTGGCTGGCGGCGAGTTTATGGCTGGTCCCAAAGCGGCAAAGCCAATGTTGTAACATCATCCATCATTCCGTATATTGTGGGAGCACGTCAATTCGCTCCCAACAATTCGTGCCCCGAAAATCCGCTCCCGACAGTACGCTCCTGTCATTTTCACTCCCTACCACCTTTCGCTCTGCATCTTTTCACTCCCACTCATTATCCGGCTGCCAGTAAAAGTAAAAGGAAAAGCTCAAATGCAATTGACTTACTTCCACTGAATTGCACCCTGAGATGCTGGATGCTGCCCATAGAATCCTCTCCTGATCCTGAATTTGGCAGAGGTTTCATGTTGGGGGGGGGGGGGTTCTTGTTTGTGTTTAAAGACTGATTTATTTATAAAGGACAGCAGTACCAGAGTGATAATTCTGTGGACTGTTGTGGCGAAGTGCATAGGGGTGTCTGGAGGGCAAAGAAATGCATTTTGGATACCGATGAGACAGAAACCGATGGGACCACTTGGCCCACCCAGTCTGCCCATTTCCCTACCAACCTATTGGATAAGCTGCAGATTCTAGTTAACCAACTGCCTACTTCCTGCAACCCCCCACTATAATTGCCTTATGTCTGTCCCATGCATGTTTGAATTCTGCCCATTGTTTTAGACCCCACAACCTCTCCAGGAAGGCGGTTCCATGCGTACTCCACTCTCTCCGTGAAAAAGAAGTTTCTCACATTACCCCTGAGCCGTTCCCCCTCTAACCTTAAATTGTGCCCCCTTGTTCTTACACATCTCTTTTTCTGAAAGATGCTACCCTCCTGGACTTTGTTGATTCCCTTGAGGTACTGAAATGTTTCTATCATGTTCCCCCCTGTCCCTCCTTTCATCAAGGGTATACGTATTAAGCTCTCTCAGTCTCTCTTCATATGGTTTCTGATGTAGACCCTGCACCATTTCAGTTGCCCTCCTCTGGACTGCTTCCAATCCATCCTGTCTATGTTCTTGGGTAGAGGAGGTCTCCAAAACTGCACACAGTACTCCAGATAGGGTCTCACCAACTGTCTGTACAGAGGGATAACCACTTCCCTTTTTCTACTTGTGATGCCCCTCCCTATGCAGCCCAGTATTCCCCGAACCTGTGTCTCATGCAGCTGCCTGCTGCCACTGGGCTCACTAACAATAAGCTCAATCCAACAGCTCTTAAGAGAGCAGTCTGACTACCATTACTTGAGCAGCAGTCTGCAGTGCTGATTGAGGACTGAGTCTCAGGAGTCAGTGAGTAGTACAGTAAAGGGTGGGGCGGGTGGGTGGGTGGAGTGAGAGCTGAGGGGTGGCTCAGCTGACTGAGTGCGAGTCAAGACAAGACAGTCATCAGAAAGATGCACAGTGAAGAGGGAGTGGATAGTATTATACTAGGGAAGTGTAGGGCATAGCTGATAGGAGTAACAAAAGTTGCATTCTTTCTCTGTTTTCTTCTACAAACCCAGAGTGCTCATTGTCTGTTTGTGGGACGACTGATATATTATCTATTATCTCTGTAACAGTTAAGCATTTTTTCCACAGTTGTAGGGGAAAAAACTAAGGAAAATACCAGGCACCTATGCAGCATAGGTGCCTATGCCCATAAAATAATAATGAAATAGCAACATTCTTTTCATTTTTTTCACAGTTGCACAGATTTTTCCCTGTACCCGAGAATTGTGCACAGGGACATTCAAAGTCAGGCCTAGGCTTTTTTCTGCTATTGCAGCCTAGGCATCAGACCATCAGTGGATGAGTAACCCAGTATCCCCCCAGCCCCCCTTACTGCCTTCTCACATTGCTGCTGGCCCACTTTTAGGTCATCTGGTATGAGTACTCCCAGGTCCCTTTCCATTTTTTTTTGTTGTCAGTATCTCACCCCCCCTCGTGTGCTCTTCCCTTGGGTTTTTGTTTTCCATGTGCATTACTTTGCACTTCTTTGAGTTGAATCTAAGCTGCCATACATTTGACCATTCCTCCAACCTTGCCAGGTCCCTTTTCATCCTTTCCACCTCACCTTGCGTTTCAACCCTGTTGCAGATCTTAGTGTCGTCTGCAAAGGAACCTACTTTACCTTCTAGGCCTTCTGTAATGTCACTTTTAAAGACATTAAAAAGGACCGGCCCCAGTACTGAACCCTGCAGTACCCAACTAGTAACCCTCCTTTCTTCACTGTGGACTCCATTTACTATTACCCACTGTGTCCTGTTGTCCAGCCAGTGTTTTACCCAGGTGCTGCCACCCTGGGACCCACTCCCAAGCTGGCTAATTTGTTTATCTTTTGTGCGGGACTGTGAAATGCCTTGCTAAAGTCTAGGTAAGCCATGTCCACAGCCCCTCCCTGGACTACTACTTTGGTCACCCAGTGAAAGAAATCAATTAGATTTGTCTGACATGACCTTCCTGCTGTGAATCCATGCTGCCTTGGGTCCTGTGCCCCACACTGGCCTCTAGGTACCAAACAATTCTTTCCTTCAGCAGTGATTCCATCATTTTCCCTACCACTGAGGTCAAACTGACAGGTCTGTAGTTTCCTGCCTCTGTCTTGCTCACACTTTTGTGAAGGGGAATCACATCCACCCTCCTCCAGTCCTCAGGTACCACACCATCCTCCCATGATTTATTAAAAAGGGTAGTCCTTGGAAAGCCAGGCCTGCATCCCACCTCCCTGAGTCCCCTCCAGACTTGCACAACTTAATCCAGGCGGCAGTGGCACGGCAGCCCCACACCAGGCAGGAGCAGTGACTGACTGGGAGCCCGTTCCACCCATGCCCTGTCCTGTCTCTCAACTCTCTAGCTCTTTTTGGAATATGTGAGAGCAGGGGCCAACTTCCAAGCCATGGCTGATATGCTGCGACTGGACTGGAGAGAGTTCCAAGTCATCTGTGAGGGTGGGCAAGGCAAGTGCAGTGTCAGTGCATTTTAAGGGGGGGGAGGGATGATTGCTATTAGCGACAGGCAGTCAAGTCAGAAAGGCTTAAGCTTAATAATAAAGTAATGTAATTAATAGGCTTTGGCATGCAAGGCATTAGGGCTAGCCAGGCAGGAGGGCACTAGTCTAAAAATAATTGGCACAAGCACAGAAGCACTGTCTGTATGTAAGCACTGCACAAGCACAGAACTGACACGCACACACACCCCACTGTGCACTCTGTAATTTCCTTGCTGATGTAATACAAATGCCCTTCCCTTTGAGAGTGAGTCTACACGATTTCAAATTGAACTACTTTAGACTCAACTAGTCTTGAGTCGAAGTTGTTTAAATGTAAATACATTAAATGTATTAAAGGGAAACGGTATTTTTATTACCTCAACAACAAATAACAATGGTCAACATGTGGATATTTAAACTGCGAATAACTTCCTTATGACAGGACTAGAAGGCTAAGTAGTAAGTTCAACTTAGCCTTCTTCTACACTACTCCGTTCATAAGGAAGGAAGTTATTTCCCCCTCCTCATAATTACCAAGATACCATTATGGCTGGGGGTGGAGCCCCCCAATTACAAGAATTGCATTTACAATAAGGGACTGCCTGTTTAACTTCTCCGTACAACCTGCTGCAATAATTACACAACTGGTACAACATCCTCCACAAATGCCACAGTTGCCACCTGTTACATGCTGTACATTCACAACAATGCGCTAATGTCTTTAGTTTTTTATGTTTTCTGGTCTCATGTTTTGTGATGTTGTGTGATATTGTTCTTTCTGTGGGGGCGCTGTGGCCCACACACACATCATGGGTGCACTAACGAAGTTGTATTTTTTACCTGGGGGGTGGGGGGGGCGGAGCGCACCCACAGAAAAAATATCATGGAATATTACAAAACATAAATCAACCTCACAACTAACTAGGCAGTTAAATTATTGTGGATCCTCATTCTCCACTGCCTGTTTGGCATTGTGGTACATTTTGTGCTCCAGGCTCTAGCCAATTGTCAGTCAGCTGTAGTTATTGCATCGCATTGTACGAGGAGGTTAAACAAGCAGTCATAGTGAAAAATTTAAAATTCTTCTATTTTGGTGGTGGGCTTTACACCCCCTGTCAAGAATAAATATGAGTTCCCTTGTTGCTAGGTTTCAGTGACTGTGGAGGCAGTTGTACTTTGCAACAGGATCATGCCCACAGCATGATCCACTGTAGTGTGTGGAGTTTCCAAAAAAGTGCACCATGGCTTCAACGTCCCCCACAATTAAATGCCCTGCAATTATACTGCATCCCAGCAGCTGACTGGGGTCATGGGGAAAAACAGTATTATATTGTAATCATGTAAGTTGTGGGGGCTGATGTTTCATGTCGGGCAGACACTGCTGTTCACTCTTGCCCACTTTTTTAAACTTTAAGAAATAGGTACAGCAGTCTTCATACTCTGGGAGTTGAGCGGACAGTACAGTAGAATAATACTGTATGCAGTTGTATTGTATCTAGCTCAGCTGTCACCGGAGGTGGCGGGCTATCTGCTCAAGTCACAGAGAACCAGCCAGTCCAGTAGTCAGTTCAGTATAGTGTGGTGTCACCTGACTCCAGTAATTAAAATGGGCAGACTAGATAGATGAGCCCTTGTGGTCCTTATCAGCCATCAACTCTATGTTTCTATGCCAGTTATCTGATTGCTATCATCAGCCTAAAGGGTAGTAGCAGCACCAGTGGTAGTAGTAGTGGTACTGTACTTGCTGGGTTGGGTAGGTCCCTCTCGGTTTTGTCTGCGAGGGAGTGAGTCAGTAACTGACTCACTCCCACCCAAACAGAACTGGGAGTGACCAACGCTGCTGTCCTCTAGGCTGATGATAAACAGCCAGATAACTGACATAGAAACAGAGTTGATGTCAGATACGGACCGCAAAGGCCCATCTACTCTGCCCATTCTTTTCTACCTTATGAATATGCCGTAGACCTTTATTCTGTCAATGGCCTATCTATTTATACTCATCTGTATTGCTCACTTATGCCTACCCTATCCCGTGCCTGTTTGAAACCCTGCACTTATTCATATCCACCACTTCCTGAGGTAGGCCTGGCCATACTATTCCATGCATCCACCGTGACCACCCTTTCTGTGAAAAATAAGTTCCTCACAATACCCCTTAATCGGCCTCCTCTAATCTCATGCTGTGTCCTCTTGTCCTGCTATTTTTTTCATATTGAAACATCATCATGTTAGACTCTTGCACCATTTAGCAGTACTCCAGATGGGGTCTCACACCAATTGTCTGTACAGAGGGATGACAACCCACTGTTTTATATTAGTGATGCCTTTCCCTATGCATCAGAGAATCCACGAGCCCTGGCTCATAACTGCCTTCTCAAATTGCTTGCCTACATTTAGGTCCTCTTCTGATATGACTACCACCAGGTCCTTTTCCATTTTACTTAGTACCACCACCCCAAATGTGTGGTCTTCTCTTGGGTTTGGTTTCCCAGGTGTATCACTTTGCACTTCTTTGCATCAAATCTAACTTTAGACCAGTCATCCAAGTTTATTTACCAAGTCAGTCCCTTTCCTCCTTTCCACCCCTGTTGTGCATCAACACCCAACCTTGTTGCAGATGTTTGTGTTGTCTGCAAAGAGGCATACATTTTCTTCCAGTCCCTCTGCAGTGCAGTGCCACTTATAAAGACAGTAAAGAGGACTGATTCCAACCCTACGGTACATGACTAGTAACCCCCCACTTTCTTCTGCATGGACTCCATTCGTTGATTACTATTACCCTATGTCCTGTTGCTCATGCCCTGGCAATTGTTTACCCAGGTTACCATCCTGAGACGCACTCCCAGGCTGGCTTTCTTGTTTATTAATCATTTGTGACAGTGTGGGACTGCTAGTCTAGGTAGGCCATATCCACAGCTCCTCTTTGTTCTACTGACTTGCACCCATGTCCCAGCATCCCTCCTCCACTCAACCTCCCTATTTCCAAATTCCTTGTAACATGCATGCCCACCTTTAGGCTTTAAGTAATCTGAAATGTACTCTGTAATGTGTCTAAGGAGGGGCTATACTTTTCAGTGAAAATAATACTTATGTATAACTGTAGCTGATTATCTACTGTAATAGACTACTACTTAATGTAATGTGTGGACTTTCATTTAATAGCCAGTGCTGAAATTGAGTACAATCTGCAGATGGCTCTTGGAGTGGACAAGAATGATGTGATTCAACTGAGTCTTATAAGGTAAGGTAATGACAATGGGTTTTTAAATTTGGAATTTTATGTTTTTCTGTTATCTTTTAACACTCCTATTGTCATGGTATCGATGTGACATACTCAAGAAACATAGAAACATAGAATTTGACGGCAGATAAGGACCGCTTGGCCCACCCAGTCTGCCCATTTCCCTACCTACTGGATAAGCTGCAGATCCTAGTTAACCAGCAGCCTACTTCTTCCTACCCCCACCCCCTAGAATGGCCTTATGACTGTCCCATGCATGCTTGAATTCCACCACTGTTTTTGACTCCACAACCTCCTCGGAAGGCCGTTCCATGCATCCACAACCCTCTCTGTGAAAAATACTTCCTTAAATTACCTCTGAGCCCCCCTCTATCTTCAAATTGTGCCCCCTTGTTCTTGCACACCTCTTTTTTTGAAAGATGCTACCCTCTTGGACTTTGTTGATTCCCTTGAGGTACTTGAACGTTTTGATCATGTCCCCCCTCTTCCTCCTTTCCTTGAGGCTATACATATTATGCTGCTTTAGTCTCTCTTCATATGTCTGCCGGTGCAGACCCTGCACCATTTTAGTTGCCCTCCTCTGGACAGCTTCCATCCTGTCTATGTCTTTGTGGAGATTGGGTCTCCAGAACTTCACTCAGTACTCCAGATGGGGTCTCACCAGCTGTCTGTACAGAGAAGTAATAACTTCCTGTTTTCTACTGGTGTTGCCTCTCCCTATGCATCCCAGTATCCTCCCAGCCCTCCTTGCTTCCCTCTCACATTGCTTGCCCACCTTTAGGTCATCTGATATGACTACCCCCAGGTCCCTTTCCATTTTTGTTATTGTTAGTATCTCACCCCCCATTGTGTACTCTTCCCCTGGGTTTTTGTTTCCCAGGTGCATTACCTTTTCTTAGCATTGAATCTAAGCTGCCATACATTTGACCATTCCTCTAACCTTGCCAAGTCCCTTCTGATCCTTTCCACCCCACCTTGTGCATCAACTCTGTTGCAGATCTTTGTGTCATCTGCAAAGAGACAACCTTTTGACATCACATCAATACCATAGCAACATAAACTTGCAGAAATTGGGACAATAATAAGGGCTCTCCATTCAAATAACATCGTTCCTATTGTCACACATTGCTGTTGCTGAGTCTAGCGATCACCATGTCTAATAGAGATCTTAACTCTGGTGCTATTTTGTCCTGCTGTAGTTCAATCTGTGTATCCTAATAAATTGTTTTTCTACGCATTTATGTGGCCATAGTGCAGATTCATTAATAAGGTAAGGCTAAATTAATTGTGTTTGGGGTGGGAGTAACTTCTCATATTGAGTCCTATACCCTCTAAATGTCAATGCCTGATGTACAGGTGATAACCACAGTATAATCACCTGTTGTAGTTGCTAGGGCAATGGCAAACATCTCGAGCTGTACTCTCAAGGTTTACTGATGCCCTAGCAGCCACTTGAGGTAATTGCACCATGGTTATCACCTGTACATCAGGCATTAGCCTCTATTTAATAACTCAGTTTAAATCTGCAGTTTAAGATAAGGTGACCCTTTTCAAATATACACTTTTGATCAATTCTGGCAGAACCCACTGTCAGCTCAACTTCACCCTTGAAAGCTGGTAAAGTAAGTAATATGGAGCCACGGTTATTTTTCATGGTTACCAAAGAAACACCAGCAATGGAAACCATGACTAGTACTTCATTTCTGTATGTGTGTAAGGAGGTGCTCTGCTCTTGAGTGAAAATAGCAATAAATTATGTACTTAATTTAAATGTGAACTTTCATTTGTAGGCTCTAACTTGAGTGCGGACTCCGTCACCATCAGATCAGAGAGTTCCTGTCCTACATAAGTTGCAGCAGTCAGCAGAGGCTGTGCAAGGAGTCAGCTCCAACAGTCAGTCTTATTAAAGGTAAGTCTATGTGTTTTTAAATTGGTTGACGGGTGTATCATGATTGCATTTGTGTAGCATTGACTGGTAGTTTGTCTGACTCTCCGGGTTGGGAGTAGGGGAGGTAGGGGCAGTACCGTAGCAATGGTGGTTGGAGAGCATGGCAATAAGTTACTAAGCAATAAGGCACTCCCCGAGGTTAGAGTAATAGTCAGTAACCACTATCTAGGGATGTCGATGTAATATGTGGCACAAGACGGGTGGCCCAGTGACATTTTGCCCCAGGTAGTAATTAACTGGCTGTTAGTCTAACTCCTGTGAGAGCCTTATTGCCATTATAGAAATGTATTCAAAAAGAAAAGTGTTACAAGTATGGTTTATGAATGTTTTCTGTAGCCTAGAGTTAAAAAGTGACTGGAATGCTGCATTGTGATTTTTAAGTCAGCATTCAAAAACTGTTAATGGAAGAAGAACTTTTTTCTTAAAAGTCGATCCTACAATAATCTCAACTGTTTATATAATTTAAACAGAGATATTTGAGAAAAAAGTTCTTCCACCAACAGTTTAGGAATGTTGGCTCAAAATCAGAGTGCAGCATTCCAGTCAGTCAGCAGTGACAGGATGGAATGCTTAAACTCAGGAAGAATCAATATGCCATGGTACTCAGGCTGTACACGACAGTTCATTGAACAGGGATTAATGTAAGGCTGATCCTAACAGCCAAGCCAGTCAAATGACTTTAGGCTGGGGGCTGGCTGTATAGCGTAGAGGTTAGAGTAATGAGCTGTGAATGTTGAGCTTGTTGTCATCCAGCAGCCTGGGTCTGATTACCACAACCTCCACTTGCATACTGTGTGACTGTGAGTCTCAGCAGCAAGTCATTTAACTGTCCAGTGTTCCCAGGTCACCCCGAAATGAGGCACTTATGCCGAGTAGGCCTAACCCGGTTAGCAAAGTCTAACAATTAAAAAAAATATATATACATTTTGCACAATGAAACTGCCTTCTGATCTTCAGCATTCTCTTGAGGTTCTATAATGTAGATGTCCTATCACAGATAGAAATGGTATGGTATGGTACTAATATCATCACATGAACTTTGGTACAACAGCATTTTGACAAGGCTGGATTTAAGCAATAGTGTACAACAGTGCATGTGCTGTTGCAGGATTTACACATGCCTTGTGTGCTGTGTCACAAGGCACAGCCAAGTGAGTTTATTAACCACACAAGAAGTGTGTAAATCTAACTACTACACAGGCACTGAACTTAAGTGCATTATTTTGATTCTATAGACTAGCTACTATAGAACCATTAGCACTGTGTGGGCAACTTGAGATGCTCATTGCTCAGTGTTTTGATTTCATGTAATGCAGTGATCATTGATAACAAGCACTGTTGTCACACCTGAGGTCTTACTTGCAAATTATACAATGGTGTAGGAAAATACTGTAATCTCATTCGTCAAAATACGTCACATGACTGGGTAAATAGATGTACTTAACTTCAGAGCATCCCAGCCAAAAATCTGTCCCACTTCTTGTGTGGTTATGGTTAAGCCTCTCGGCTGCGCCTCGTGACACACCACACAAAGCATGGGTAAACCCCCAGTAACCCACACCCTGTTGTGCCTTATTGATTACACAAACAGAAAGTTGGATAGGACATTGAAGTTAAGTACAAGTACACATATTATACTGTACACTTCTCTCTTCAGTATTTTGTAAAGGAAGACCTGATTCTTGAAGATGCCACAGAAGAAACCATCAGGGGCAGAGTTTAGAAAACTGAGGAAAGCAAGAGAGGAAGAAAATCAAAAACTCTCCCAGCAGTGACAAAATTGGCTTACTACGTCTAAGGAGCAGGAGGGAAGTTCAGTGACTCCGTCAGTAGCAACACCAATTGACATCGATGAGCCTACCCCTACTAAGACAGATGTTGAGGGCAATATTACAGAAGAAGAAGAAGAAGTTGAAGAAAAAGAAGAAGATGATGATTGCCATCTGACATCGTCTGCATGCAGCTTTGAAAATTATACAGAGGATCCTGCATTAGGAAGTCATGTAGATGCTGTTGCCAGTTCAATACTCCAACTTAATTTTAATGACCCAACATCATGGCCTGACATGACTGATAAAGTTAGATGTTGCTTGGTGGAACATGGCCCTGAACAAAAGAAAATTGCTGATTTTAGTTTCCCAGCGTCTGATGATGGCAGGCGCTTTTATCGGGATTGGTTCACAAAAATTCTTCCCAATGGAGAAACTGTGGAACGCACATGGCTAATGTACGGTGAGACCAAGAAAGCTATCTATTGCTTCCCGTGCATGCTGTTTGCAAAAAAAATCAGCCACTACATCGAGTCTAGCAAATTCAAAAAAAGGATTTTGTGACTGGAGACATTTAAATCCCAGAATTCCAGATCATGAAAACTTCCCTGAACACCGTGACAGTTATTTACATTGGAAGAATTTTGAAATGTGCTTGAAGACAGGGGCCACAATAGATGATCAACTGCAAAGGTCAATTGCCTCAGAAAAAGAAAAGTGGTGCACCATTCTGAAAATTATTCTTGATGATATTCTTTTCTGCACAAAGAACAGCTTGGCTCTCAGGGGGTCCACAGAGATGATAGGACACACACATTCTGGAATTTTTCTTAATTTGCTAGAACTGATAAGTCACTATAATTCGGAGCTTGCAGGGCACATTGCCAACCATAAGAAGGCGTCTACCACTGATTTTTCTCCTACAACAAGTTTATTAACTTGCTGGGTTCCACTGTGAGACATGAAATAATCGCAAAAATTAAGGAGGCAAAATATTTCTCTATTATGTTTGATTGTACGCCAGATGTGGCCCACAAGGAGCAGATGTCTCAAATCATTCGGTATGTGAGGATACAGGATAATGATTGCAGTGTTGAGGAAAGTTTCATTGATTTCATCATCTCACATGAAAAGACAGGAAGTGGGCTAGCTGCAGAAATTGAAAAGAAATTAAGTGATGATGGCTTAGATATAGCCAACTGTCATGGACAAGGGTATGACAATGACGCTAATATGGCAGGAAAGTATCATTGTGTGCAAGCCCATATAGCACAAGTGAATGAACATGCTAGATTTGTCCCGTGTGCAGCTCATTCTCTTAATTTAGTTGGGGTCCATGCTGCGAGTGTATCAGTGGACATGGTATCATTTTTTGGCACAGTGCAGAGATTATTTACATTCTTTGTAGCTTCAACAAGCTGCTGGAAGGTGCTGTCCCAAGCAGTAAAGGTCACTCTGAAGGGTCACACTGAAACAAGATGGTCTTCAAAGTTTCAAGGTAGTTCACTCCTTCATCTTCAAATATCTGATGTCTTAAAGGCATTGTACCAAATAAGTGAAGATGCAACCAATGCCAACGCAGTATCAACAGCTCAGAGCCTAATCAAGCAGATAGATTTCAAATTTCTTTGTACCCTAGCAATGTGGGACAAAATACTGAACCTGATTGAACGAGTAAACCAACTGTTGCAATGTAAGGGATTGCCTGTCGATAGTGCCTCAAAACATATCAGTGGATTAAAGGATGCACTGCAGCACATGTGGGATGACAGAATACATGATGTTGTACAACATGCAGCAGAACTTGCTGAACAGATGTCATTGAATGCAGAATTCACAGAAAAAAGAAAAAGAAAGGTGAAAAGGTTGGCCGATGAGAACATTGAAGATGAAGGGCACTTGATTTCTGCTGAGCAGGATTTCAAAATGCAGTTCAACAATGTTCTAGACACCCTCACTTCACAGATTCAGTGGAGGTATGAGGCATTGTCTGAAGTGGCTGCTGACTTTAACTTCCTTACAGGGCTATCTTTCTCAACAATGGAAGTTAGCGAGTTGAAATGTGCAGCAGATCTAGCAATGAAATATTCTAAGGACCTAGATGTTTGTGAAATAGTATATGAGGTAGAAAGCTTCAAATTTCAGGCAGCTTCAGTACTGCCCAATTTTTCTAATGCCACACCCCTCAGCTTGTTGAAGCTCATTCACAAATGGTCTTTGAGTACTTCTTATCCAAACATTGAAATTGCTCTCTGACTTCAGTGGGCCTAGAGGAGCCCTAGCCCCATGCTTTATGTAGCAATCTTTCACAGTACATTTCAGAAATGCATATAGGGTGGGTGGGTGGTTGATGGCATTGTTGGTCAGACACATGTCCACAACAATTGTGGTGGCACACTCTGTATACCACCCAGTCAGAGTCTCTCACATTTCATATTCCATGGGGGCAAAATATTCCCTGAAATCAGGGGTAGGGAACTGTAACAAAACTATGTTTTTTCTTCAAGAAAACCCCAAAACTCACCACAGAGTATGTTAACCCCTCAGAGCTTCTGGGGGCCTTGCAGCCCCCAGACCCCCATGCTTTATTTAGCAATCTCTCACAATATATTTCAGAAATACATATAGGGTGGGTGGCTGCACACTCTATACCACCCATTCAGAGTCTCCCATATCTCATATTCCATAGGAGCGAAATATTCCCTCCCTGAAATCAGGGGTAGGGAACTGTAACAAAAGTATGTTTTTTCTTTGAAAAAGGCCCCAAAACTCACCACAGAGCATGCAAACTCCTCAGAGCTTCTGGGGGCCTTGCGGCCCACAGACCCCTGGCTCTTTTCTTGGGGGGTGGCACAAACTTAGACTCTTGCCCAGGGTACCAAAATGTCTTCCTACGGAACTGCATGGTCCCATTTCCCATTTGCACTGACTAGTCATGTTGCCAGAAGAGTGTTGCTACAAGTGCAGGTTAGTTTACTAATTAATTCTGGTAACCTGCCGTAACTAATGCTCATGCCAGAATGATTGCAGTCAGCTAACCTTGCTAGTATTATCATGTGGTGGCATGCACAGGGGTGATGGTGCAGCTCAATAATACTATAATTTGTGAAGTAGTTTGAAAAAAGTGCATACCTTCCTCTCACGTGAATAACGAGAAATAGACTTGCCCAAAGCGGACCTCCAAATCAGTAACACATCACACCGGTTTTGGTATAAAAAAGGGCCACAACTCTTTTTACTTAATCAAAATTGTTTACATTATATGGAATACTTAACAATTTATACAGCATAATATGTAAAATACATTCAACAGATATGCACATTACAGAATATCTATCTACATACATCACTATACATACATCACATCCTGATTCAATATATGTACACATTAAGTATCCCATCCCGTAAGACCCCTTGGACAGCCACAATTCATGTACTGCTGAAACCCCAGCTCCATCCTCCACTTATTTGAGGGGAACTCTGGCCCTTTAGTCAAACAGATCCGTCGAGGGCCGTGCCTTCCCTCAAGGCAGTTCCCCTTCCCATCTTCCCTGAATTTAGGGCCTCCTAGACCCTTGACAAGGAGCATGCCCATCCGGGGCCGCACTCCCTATCTCGGAATCTTGGCTGTCAGTGTTTTGGTGCATGCCCCGCCTAGGTGCCTTCCTCCCCACGTCTCTGAAGCATATCCATCCTAGGGTCGTGCCTCTCCCTGGTGACACCCAATCGCAGCTTTTCTTCTTATGTCCGGAGCTTCTCTTACTCAGGGTCAGCCATGAATTGCTGCCACTTACATACGGTGTCAACACGTATCTCCCACTAATGCCCAAGGGATCTTACTTTTCCCAAATAGTACTGTCTCACTGTCATTCCCAATGTCTGACAGATGAACCCTGTCCCGGCTATACAGGCCCTTATCCATCTTGGTAATAAGGAAATGCCTGATAACTTCCACGACAAGCGAGGCCATGAAATGGGACACCTCCCTATTCACAGACCTGCATGCTTTGACCATGGCTCCTGCTTTTCGCTCACCATGCCACTTCTGGCATGGTATGATTCTGGTCCATGCCAGAATGGTGCGAGGCAATAATTGTTTTAAACAGGCCAATCCCCTCTTACTTTCTCCAATTAATCTGGGTGCCCCCAGGGTGACCAAGTCATTCCCTCCCAAGTGGATAACCAGCACGACTGGTGGTTGATGATGTAGGACCAATCTAAAAATCATTTCACATAATACCCCCTACTTCATCCCCCCTTTTTCTGCCCATTGAATCACAGCTTAACTTCTTGGAATGCCCAGCTGTCTTGTGTAAGGCCGTTGTTTCGCCTTTATGTAGGCCTCCCTCACATGTGAATGACCCACGATCCATATCTGAGGGGTTATAGCAGCCATGCCTGTAAGACAAAACAAACACGTGAGTATTTTTTCACTTTGAGCTTCCATTACTTCTTGTGCTGGGTTCTCCAGTGTCACTCCCAGATGTGTTGTGCTGGGGTCTAATGTACCCCTTATAGGCTTTTGATGCCCATCTGCTGACCCCTTTTATCTGTTCTTCTTCTTTTAACCCACACTTGGCTGCATCAGTGGCTGCTCCAATTCTGAATGAATGTGTGTTGTATGAGGTGGGGTTTACACCCGCCATCCATAGACCCTTTCATAAGACCGCTGTGAACTGCCACCTCGTGACAGCTTTTCCACCCCCATGTAAAAATAAATGCCCCAGTCCTGTTGGACGTACAGTCACATACTTCTTCATTGATGACCATGGGCAAACGTTCCCCGGAGGAGCCATAAATAGTGTTATAATGGCGGGGGCCACACTGGTTAGTCTTTGATTTTCGTAACTGAAGACACAGTCTGTCCTTGGCAGTTGTCGAAATCACTGAACTGGAGATAGGTGTTCTGACCTGCTGAGTTAGACTGCGGTACCAACTCAGACACTCAGAAGGTCCCAAAGAATGCACAACTGTATAGGGCCCTGAACAGCTTTATTTCATAGCCCAAGCTGCAAGTGACTGACAGTGTCCTCAGGAGGCTGGACAGTTCGGCTAGTCCTATGGGCTTCCTTGTGTCCACCTTTTTCCCTGCAAGTCTGGACAAGCCTTGTACCATTTTCTTTGTAATGAAACTGTTGGTTGGGTCAGGGAGACCCTCAGACTTACAGAAAAATGCAGTGCCTGCCAGTTGGAGGTGTATAGCCACCAGAGATCTTGCCAGGCTTTCTAAATGGAGGATGTAGCTTTGAACTTGTGTTTGGGTATTGAGCAGTTCCACGCTTACCTCATGACCACAGAATTGTTGAAAAGACTCATAGCTACCTACGTACTTCCTCCAAGTTGAGGGGGCCACAGCGAGCTGTACCAGTTGCTGCAATCTTGGTTCCCGAGTCTCCACACTGCTTCCGGTATCTGTGTGGGGAGTGGGTCCACCCACGGGGCTAGCCATCTGAAGTACTCGAGCTGAAATCGAGACAGGGCATCAGCTATAACATTTTCTTTTCCTGGCAAATGACGTGCCTTGAAAGAGATGTTGTACCTTAGGCAGCATAACACAAAAACCCGCAGAACCTTCATCACCTCTTCAGAACGAGACATCTGCGAGTTCAATATGTCTGCTACTGCCCTGTTGTCCGTGTGGAACAGCACTTTCTTATTTTTAATTTTGTGCCCCCACACTCTTACGGCTACCATGATAGGGAACAATTCGAGCGGGGTGATGTCTTTTGTGAGCCCTTTCGCTTCCCACTCTTGTGGCCAGTGATCTGCAAACCATGCCCCTTGCCAGAATGTCCCAAAGCCAATACCACCCGAAACATCGGTCACCATGTGCAGATCTAATAATTGTTCTGCCGGTGTCTGCCAGATGGTGATACCATTAAAATCCTGTAGGAAGAGTTCCCATACCTGGAGGTCAGCTTTTATGCCCTGTGTCAGTCTGATGTGGTGACATGGTTTTAGAGCCCCCCCCAGTGGCTGATGCCATCTGCCTGAGGAATGGCCTGCCTGGGCAAATTGCACGGCATGCAAACTTCAAGTGGCCTATAACAGATTGCAGCTGTTGTAGGGTCACTTTCTTTGTTCCTCTCATCTCCCTTAACAGTTTGCTCAAAAGTGACACCTTATCTTGTGCTAGCCTAGAAACCATGGCCTCTGAATCTATTTCTATGCCCAGGTAGGAGAGGCAGGTGGCGGGTCCCTCTGTTTTTTCCCGCACTAGCGGAACACCAAAATACCCCATGAGTGAGGTGAAACCCTGCAGCGTATCTGCACATGCGGTTCCACCCTTGGGACCTGCAAATAGGAAATCATTGAGATAATGTACTATGTGCATGTTCTGAGTGTGTTTTTTAGTGGTGCACTCCAAGAAGGTTGAGAATGCTTTGAATGCTGCGCAGCTTACGGAGCATCCCATGGGCATAGCCTTATCTATATACCATTGCCCTTTAAATTTAAAACCCAGTAGATTCTGATCACTCTGATGTACCGGTAAAAGGCAGAACATTGATTTGATGTCACTTTTTGCCATCATTGCCCCTTGACCCATCTCCTGTATGTGGCACAGTACCACATCGAAAGTTGCATATTGCACTGTGCAATCCTCTGGGTTGATGAAGTCGTTCACTGAAGCGCCTTTTGGGTAGGGCAGGTGATGAATCAGCCTGTATTCCCCTTCTGCCTTCTTGGGGACCAGCCCCAATGGGGATACCCTGAGGTTGTGAACTGGGGGGGTAATGAAATGGTCCCGCCACTCTGCCTGACTCTACTTCCTTGGCGATTTTAATCTCTAAGATATTGGGGAGTGAGTTCACAGATTTGAGGTTTTGAGCTGTGGTTTCCACCCTTGGCCCCTTGTATGGTATCTTAAAACAATGCTTGAAACCATCATGTATGTATTTTGCCATTGTTCTGTCTGGGTAGCAGTCAAGCCAGGAGTCCATCCGGTCTAACTGTACTGGCGAATTAGCTAAACTTTCCAGACCCCTTTCCTTTTTCACTACCTGTTCCTTCATTGCTTGGTTTCTTGGAGGATTGTCGGGTGCATTCTGAAACCTTGTGCTCCGCACTGTTTGCAGATATGCCAGTATTTACAAAAGGAACGAAGGCATTTTCCTTTGTTGTAGTCGTAACAAGGCTTCCTCCCTGTCCCTTTCCTCTGTTCTTTCTTGTACTCTCCCCCGTTTGTCTGGCAATAATGTGACCACTATCTGTACAGGTTACCACATTGGGGCAGCCACAAGTCATATAACGGACCCAGAGGACTATGTGCGTGTTTTCCTATTTGAGATTGGGTTGCCTAGATAATTTTAGGCGAAACTGCTCATCGTATTTTAGCCACGCATATCCATCAAAGGAAGATGTGTGAATTTTATGGTATCCCTGTATTTAAGAAGAGCAATTAGCTTATCTGGGTGTTTCATCCCATAAACGGACATAAATATATCAAATGCTGCCACCCAGTTCTCAAATGTGAAAGGCACCTTTGGCCGCCTTGGCCTCTCTTGTTTGTTCTTTTTCTCATCATTCACTTCTGGGATCTCTCTGTGTAATAAAGAGAACATATTTATAAATTCCCCTTTCCAAATTTTTTCCCTGACAGCATCAGATAAGTAGTCCCCCAATGGGTCTTCCACCCTGGCATATGCCCAACGCTCCGGTGATGTTGTTATTGAGCTGGTTGAATTGTCACCCGTTGTAATATTGGGAGTGATACCCGTTTGAGAGGCTACAGTTTCCCGCTCTTGTAAGCCTGGTGTCAAACTTTCTTTGTTAGCTGGAGGATGTTGTATTGTTGAAGGCCCTGCACCTGTCCATACCTGCACTGCTGCCCCTTTTGCGTTACCCCCTTCTGCCGTAGCCCTTTGGGAAACAATGGACTGGGGAGGCTGGGTCAACCGAGCCATGACCCCTGTGGTGATCTGCTGTCCGCCTCCTAGGTGACCTGACGGGGCTTTCTCTAACCCTATCCTGTTGGACTCTGTAACCCTTTGTTCCATCCCCCCCCGTCTGTCTAATGGGGCTTGGTATCCTACTGCCGCAGGCTCAACCCACTGGCATGCCCTGAACTCATAGTTATCCATTGGCCCTAGCACCTTGCATCCTGCTAGACCCAGAGAAGTACCCTCGCCAAGCTCATTGGCCGGAAATGCCTGAGATCCTGTGATGGGGTTGGTCATTCCACCCTGCTGGGTTGTTGGGAAACCTGAAGTGAAGGGGCCCTAAGGATTCATCGCTGCCCAAGAGATGGGCATATTACCTGGCCCCCCATACATAAATGGCCACATGAAGGGGTTATGCTGCCATGTTTGGTGCCCTGGCATCACCGGCACCGAATTGACCCCTGGAGCCCCCTGCTGCCCTACCTGGCTGCTGATCTTTTGTCCGCGCTGATCTTCTTGTGTTTTTTTCCAAAACTGTTTTCTGACCATGGCTCCCAATCCTGTCTCCCATGTGCCTGGCCCTCTTTTGTTTCCGTATTCTTACCTTTGTGGCCATAGCCATGTCTTCAAGGGTCTTTCTCCATTTTTTATATTTTGCTTCTTCCGTTGCGAATTCCAATGGCAGTCGTTCCCGGCCGTCACTGGATTGCTCATCCTCGCTATCAGAATCAGACCACACTAATTCTACTGACACATCACTGTCCTGATCTCCCTCATACTCACCAATCTGTGGCTGGACCACCGTTACCACCGGGGGGTTTTCCATTTCTTCATTCGCTGCCCTGGGTTGGATCACAGATGTGTTCCCCTCGACTCTGTTCCATTTTTTTCTCAGCATGCTTTTTGCCTGCCTCTGCCACTGGTTGAACCTTATGCTTACTCTGCCTGCCCTGCCCCTTTTTAGTAACAGATTTTTTCTGCGCCATGGATTCCAATAATCAGGCTGATGGCTGGCTACGCCTGGGATGACGTCCCTCCTCCTCCACCGGTTCTTGCAGACTGTGTTCTACTATGGTGGGAGGGCCTGCCACAGTTAGCTGTTGCCCACCTGGATGGGCAACCAGTAGTTCTGGTTCCAACCTGGATATGGCAGTCAGCCAGTCTGACCCCCATGTCCTTTAGGCATTGCAGGGCCTTGCAGAATGCTTGGTCCTGCCCTTGTGCAGGGATAGCCTGTTCCACAGATTGTGTCTGGCTTCCTAGCCCACAAAGGTCTTAACCGGAACCCTGTGCCGGTGTGGTGATTTGGGGGGCCTGGCTATCCAGAAGCTGACTATTTTGTGATTCAGCCATTTTAGCTATTGATTGTAAGGGGCAAAGTGATGTTCAGCGAGGCAATACCTATTGAGACAAAAACATTAGTTATTCATGTTCACTTCCACCTGCCCTCTACTAGTTAGCCTTCTAACTGACTGTTCCAGAATTACTCTTGAATGTGCTGCCTCATAACCTTACAGCCATGACCTTGATGTGAGAGGGAAGAGAAGGGAAGGGAAGTGAAAAAAAACCCTGTATTTGGCTTGCCCACGCAGGGTCAAATTGGGGATGGTGCCTCGTGGCCACTGACCCGAGAAGGTGGCGCTGTTAGGAACTGGCCAGGCACAGCAAAGAGGGAATTGCATAACCAGGGAACCCCCTACTATATAATTGGAAAGTTTTGTAAGGAAAACTTTCCTTGAAATGGGGGCCCCAGCTGGAGGCAATCCTTTTGGGCTTTGCATGCAGGGAACCAGGGGAGGAGAGAAAAAAAACCAAACTGAAAATACAAACAATTTCCTCTTATACATCATTTCTTGGGAAAAAGACTTTAAACAGCAGTATCCATCACTTGGTCCTTTAACCTCTCTGGCTGCCTGTCCACACCTGACACACAGTCCTTTGCTGGGACACAAAATGGTTACCGAAGGAATGGGGAGAGGATAGGGTGGTCACCTGAAGGCAGACAACCAAAGCAGACAAAGACCAAGTGAGAGAACCCCGATTCTCAAATTCACAACTATTTTGAGAATGCTGCCATTAATGCAGACATCAAGTTTGATTTTTATACGAAAGAGTTTAGTACAAGACATTATACATTGTTGTTTCTTACACCAGCAGTTCATATTACAGCTAACTTTGTAGTTGTACCCTTTATTGTTTTACATGCATTTTAAATGCTGACTGAATATTAAGCAGGGATTTGAAAAGGTCACAATACTGCTTATGTGACATTCGAGAGTTATTGACAACAATGCTACATCTTTTGATAAGGGGGTACATGTCCCAGTGATTTTCCTAGATCTACTAACATCTATATTAATGAATCGATTAAAGGATTCTGGCCTGGGATTGGATTCTGTGTTGGATTGCTTCTTACTTACATTGAAGATGGCAATGTGTTAAGGCTGAAGGGTTTGCTAGAATTTGATTAGTACTGGGGGAAGGGAATCACAGGGATCAGTTTTGGGACCCCTCTAATTTTATAATATATATTAATAAACTCCCAAAATGCAGCACGGCCAGCACAAACACATTCCTGTATGCAGACTATACTAACATTTTTTGTAGGAAAAAGGCTCTAAATGAGGTTTCATGCCAGAAACACCAAGAAACCAAAAAGACAGAAAGAAACGACCCAAAGTTCTCAGGCAGGGGCTGCAGCAGACCTGAGGCTGGTAAAAGAAGGGCAAGAAAAAAGGGAAAAAAGAAGAGAATGCAGAGGGAAAATTTTCCCAGCTGGGGAATATCATCCCTCTTGTTAGCCCCCGGAATAAAAGAAAAGATAATGGGGAGTAGCAGAGGGGAGGGGAGGGGAAGAACAGGGCCTCCCGAGGAGGAAAATTGCAAGAAAGGGAGCACTGGAGGGTTGGGAGGCTTGGAAGAAAGAGGGGGGCTGGGCCAAAAGCCACCAGGAGACACCGAGGAATGAGACAAAGCTGGGATGCCACGCGGTTAGGTGGGTGCGGAGGGGACCTGCGGCCCGGCAGGCATGAAAACATTTTTTTTTAGGCCATGTGGGCAGAGAGGTGACAAAGGTGAGGGGTGGTGGATAGCGGATCCTGAGTAGAAAACAAGGGGGAGAGGTGACCAGAGCGAGGCTTCACGTGGCTAGGCCATGCTGGCGTGGTGGGGGGGCGCTACTCGAAGAAACCCAGTTACACTAGCCTGCCAAGGCACGAGCTGTTCGGGGACAAAGGAAATCCCAGGAACCTGTAACTTACACTGAAAATGGGGAGGGAAAGAGAATGATAGCTACGGCTGGGTGACTCGACCCGCAGGGAAGCTGCTTGCTATTTATCCCATAGAGGGAAATGTGCCCTGCCTGCTGGCCGAAAAGACTGAGTTTGAAGGAGGGAAGGAGGGAGGGGAAAAAGAAAGCACTTACCTCCAGACAAGCCGGCAATAGCTGCTCACATGCTGGAAAACCAAGCGGGGGAACGATGCTAGGCTGGCGGGTGACAGGCGCAACTGTGGAAGAAGAGGTGCTGCGAGGCAGAAACACCGGCGGAGAAAACAGCAGGAAACAAACCGAAAACTTCATGGTAAGGAGCGGTCCCAAGAGGGTGAAATCCCCTGGGACTGCTCCTTAAAAGCCCTGCCATGCCCCTCCTTGCTGGGTCCATCAGGGCCAGATGTTTTGTAGGAGCTCCTCCGATAGGGCCACTTGCTTGGGGGGCCGCCTCTTCCCTCGGATGGTGGGCAGCCCTCCTAGCACCACCCTCTTGGGGGCCATCGGCAACTCACCCCCCGGTGAGAGGCCGGTGGGGCCATTCCTGCAGTAAATACCTTTTATTCAGCCATGCAGCCTGGCCATCCAAATAGTAGCACAAATAAGGAGAATGTGCTACACAGAGCACTGATCTTACATTTCACCCTCAACCGGCTTCTTCAGAAATCTCTGATGAAATGTAAGAGATCAGTGCTCTGTGTAACACATTCTCCTTATCTGTGCTACTACTTAGATGGTCAGGCATACAGGCTGAATAAAAGGTATTTTCTGAAGGAAGCCTGTTTCTCGTTATTCATTTGCCAGTATTATACTGCAGTCTCACAATGTGCTAGGTCAGAAGTAACAAGCATTTGCTTGCAGGTATTTGCAGTGGTGTTTGGCACTTATGGTACTTCATGTTCAGCACTTTTCATTGTAATGCTGGATAAAATAATGACCTGCAACTCATAAGGCTGCACAGGGCGGGCCAAAGGAAACAACCATATTTAGACCAGGCATGTGAAAACAGCACCCCCAACCCCAATTCAGCAGAAGAACATTTATAAATAACAGACTGAAAATGCTGCAGGGCAGGGCCAAAAGAAACAACAGTAATTTAGACGTGGGCAGGCATGTGAAAACAGTAAATTGCCAAAGCACTATTGACTTTCTTTCCCAGCAGCAGTGCATTCATTGACAGCCCAGTTGAATAAGTGTCCTAGTAGAAAACTAGCATAAGTCTGGTCTGCTTTTAACATTACAAGCCCCATCATCTAATCTAAGGCTTTGTACTCATATAATCCTAATTTATTCTATGTAAACAGTGCACAGGAAAGGATGCATGTACCAATTCCAGAGACAGACCCGTTCTTACTGTTCTATCTGGTGGCTAATATCCATGCCTTGGCTCTAATTTAAAACACTAACTTTCCCCCCTTTGGTAATTGGGTAAGGTCCACTAGGCACACCTGTTTTCAGGGGCAATCCAGGAGAACTAAGGAGGTTAAGTAACTTGCTCAGAGTCACACAGTATGCAACTGGAGGTTGTGGGACTCAAACTCATGTCTGTCCCAATGTATCTAGCTCATTTAGAGTGTGTTACGCTACCCTCTAGGCTATACTGCTAGTCCAGCAATGTTCTTTAAAAGTTCAGTCTGCCGAGTGTGCCTGTAATGCCTGATGTCTCAATTATTTTTTTTTCTCTAACTTTTGTTTTTTGTCTCTAACTTGCTTTGTGCACACTCAAGTATTTATTTATTTGTTTTTGTTAACCAGGTAAGCACACTAGACAACGAGTGCCTATTTTCAGGAGCGACCCGGGAGGTTACAGTACAGAGAAAACAAGATACAAATACAGGGCAGCATACAGGCCCACCACAAGTGACGAGAGTGGAAAATAGTACCTAGGACATTGAGTGGACAATAGAACAATTTCACGCCCAAGCGCAGGTGGGGCCAGGGTAAACAGCAAGTGAAGACAAAAGTACAAAGGTCAGAGCAACAAACGAGAATACAACTACAGGCTCATTAATACATATGTACACAAATTAAGGCAGGGTGTGGAGAGCAGCAAGAACAGGGGGTAGGAGGGAGGGAGGGAGTAAGAGGAAGGGTGAGAGGGAGGGAGGGGCAGAAATCAGCTGACTCCCCCCCGGGATGGCAGGGAAGAGCGAGCAAGGGGGTAATATTTTGCAGAGGGCAGCATAGCAAGGAGGAGGAATCCACCCTGGAAGACCACCTAGGCAAGCACGAGCAGCAGGGGTGCTGCCCCATCCCAGAAGCGGGCCCAAGTAGAGAGGTCAGGGATGCGAGGGACCTACAGGAGCCCCAAGAAGGAAGCAAGATGGGGGCTCCCAGGCAGCATGGGGGGAGGGGGATGGTGCAGACCAGAGGGCGGTAAGGATCCAGAACTGCTAGAGGAGGGAGTAGGAAGCCACGAGAGCAATTTTAGTGCAGGGTGGAGAGTGGTTGGGGCCGAGAACCCAAGGGTGGGGAGGACCGCAGCCGGGGAGGCATCTCACGATTCACAAGGACAGGTGGAGGCCTGTTTGAGGAAGTTTGAAGGGACGTTTGAAGCAGGAGTGGGAAGAGGCGGCTCGAACTAGAGCAGGGAGGGAGTTCCAAAAGCTGGGGGCATAGGCGGAGAAGGCCCGATCCCTGGTGCGGGAGCGGGTCCTGGGGACTTTGCAGGTGAGAGTCGAACTGGGCCTAAGCAGATAGGCCGGAGTGCAGTGTTGGATTGGAAGGGCACGTGCCGGGGGCAAGCCGAATGGACTATGTTGTCAACAAAGCTCCCGAAGACAAAGGCACGGTGTTTATCAGGGGGGAGCCACTCCAGTCTGGCATAGAGGGCACACCGATGCGTAAGGCGATGAGCGGAGAGGGCAAATCAACAGACATTGTTATAAGCCGTGTCCCATTTTGCAAGGGAGGCATTCGGGACAGGCACGAAGCCAACGAGCCCGTAGCAGAGCGTAGGTAGGAGGATCCCCCTGGCTAAGGCGAGCCGAGCCGCCCTGGTGAGGCAGTCCTTGGCCCTGTAGGCAAGGCCAAGCTTACTGTTAGTTGCTTTGCATATGTTCCGGAGATGCTCAGCAAAGTCAAGCTGGGGGTCAAGGGTCACTCCTAGGTACCTTGCAGAGCTCAGGACTGGCAAGAGACAGCCATCCCCCCCATTTATAGCGAGGGGGGAAGGGCATGAAGCGATTTTGGCTGCCGACCCGGATAACATGGCGTGAGTTTTGGCAAGATTAACGGTAAGCTTTCGTCCCCCAAGCCAGTTTAGGATACGCCCAAAGTCAAAGTTGAGCTGGGAGTTGATGGTAACAGGGTTCGAAGCACTAGCCAGGAGTACCAGATCATCCGCATATAGCGAGCAGCCCAAGGGTAGTGACTGAAGGAGTTCATTGACATAGAGGAGAACAGAATGGGACCAAGGAGGACCCCTGGGGTCACCACCACAGCTTACTGGGAGAGCCGACAGAGCGGTTAAAGCAGGTGTATTGGTGTCTCCCCTGAGATAGCTGGTGAGCCAATCTAGGCACGAGGGAGAAACCTGCCAAGGGGAGGGTGGAGATTAGGAGATTTGAATCAACTCCGGTCGAAGGCCTTAGAGAGGTCGACAAAGATGGCCCCAGTCAGTTTTCCAGCGTCAGTGGCAGCTCTGACCTGGGAGGTGACCACAGCGAGGCGGTGGATGTACTATGCCCCTTCCGGAACCCGTGCTGGGCAGGGGAGAGCACAGCATACTCTTGCAGGTAATGGGAGATTTGTCCAGCCACAGCTTTTTCGAGTAGCTTGCTGGTAGCAGGGAGAATGGCAATGGGATGGTAGTTATTTAACTCCTTGGGGTCGCCGTGCTTGAACACCGGGACAACCTTGGCCACCTTCCAAATATCAGGTACGATTCCAGAGGTGAGGGAAGAGTTGAATATGTGGGAAATCGGCCGAAAGAAGATAGGGCGCCCAAGGCGAGGAGCTTAGGCTCATAGGATCATAGCCGCCCTGGAGGAAGAGGGAGCCCGCAAGAAGAGTTTTAGTTTCAAGGCAGAGACTAGCCTCAGGTAAAAGGGGCCGGTACAGGGGGTGGCCCTGGGTACCGAGGAGGGAAGGGAGGTGAGGGAGACCGCGATTCGGAAAACAGGCGGTTGAACGCAGAGGCAATAGTTAGTGGGTTGTTGCAGTTTGCCCTCTAGGTTCATGTCAGCAGCAGAGTGCGTATGGACACAACCACCATACTTTTGATGTTTTTCCAGAAACTCCTGCGGGGTTGTAAGCCGAATGGAGCAACGCTGACTTACAGAATTCACTCTTGGCAGCACGTATAGCAGCCTTTCAAGAGTTCCGGAGTCGCCGATATTCAAGGAGAACAAGTGGGTCACCAGACATTTTGTAGTTGGTCCAGCACTTGTCTCTCTGCTTCATGAGAGCAAGAAGTCCACCGTGCAGCCACTTGGTGACTGTGCCCCTCACTCTTCTTTTAGTAAGGGGGGCATGCTTATCCTGCAGGGGGATGAGAATCAATAGGAATTGGTCTAATGCAATGGCCGGGTTACTGGAGCTAAGTACCCTGGCCCAGTCAGTACAACGTAGGTCATTCAGGTAGTCATTTAGGGAGAATGTGGAGTAATCCCTGACCTGACTCACTCGACAAGGAATTTTAGGGGCAGAGGATCCCCATACGCAGTAGATGGGAGAATGATCAGTTATTGCATCCGGGAGGGTACCAGAATGCAGGATTTTATCCGGACGGTTGCTAAGTAACCAGTCAATAAGCGTGCCCTTGACCCCCCGGGAGGAGATACGAGTGGGTCCGGAGATGGTCTGATGAAGGGCTAGACCAGACAGAAGCGGCTCAAATAGTTTGATATTTGGCCCAGACCAGTTGAGGTTAAGGTCCCCAGGATAAGGACCTCATTTGGCCCCACAGTGCCCTTTAGGTGGTCAAGCAGAAAGGATAGTCCGGGTATGCCACCCCTGGGGGGATTGTAGGCACAGACCAGGTGCGCTTTTTTGGAGCTACCAAGTAGCAAGAGGGAGTGAATGAACTCACAACCTGAGTATGGCTCCCAAATGTCATTTGCTGAAAAAATAAATACATAAAACAGAACGTGTACAACTTTGCTTTATTTCCCATGTCTCGTGTGCATGTCAGAAACGCAAAGCAATGCGCCAGCTCTTACCCAGGTGTAAATAAAAATGCTAAGTTGATGATCTCGCAGGTACCTTAGTTGGCATTGCTGACATTCTGTAATTTCAATCAATATGCACCAAGCTGTGATGGTGATTACCTCTAACAGCCCTTATCATGATTGTGTAGCTTGTCTTATTTTGCATGTTAAATGTCACCACTGCCCTAGTGTTTCAGAATAGTACACCCAAAATCATTAAAAAACGTTAAGTCAAGTGTTGCTTGATCTTCTCACTGTCCCTGGATCGGTTTTCCTTGCCCCCCCCCTTTTTTTTCCCTAATTCAGTCTGTCCGTTGTATAGCCTCGGGGGGTCACCATCTGGGCTTCTTCTATGGCCTTTGTCCTACTCACCTTTTCCCACAATACACCTGTTTGTGACATTAGCGCAACCCTGTGAAAATTGCCTTTGTCTTCCAGTGGCTCACTTTCATTGATGCCTGGACATGTAAGTGCTGTCTCCCACACTATCGGTACTGCAAAGCATTTTATTAATTCACTATGAATGTTTGCCTGCCGTTTACTGTTCGTTACTCAGCTCAGTGTATTACATGTTAACTTTTTTCAGCAGGCTTCCAGTGTCTTCTTTAAATATGCTCTTAGCATATACAAGTGACCGCAGCACTTTGCCTTGTCTGTTCTGGGCACGGCAAACCCGTTTATTGCAATTGTTGTAGCACTGCATTATAGCATCTGTAGGATACAATGTGTTCTCACACTGTATGGTTCAGAATTACTGTTGCTGTTCCCCTTTCGCCTTGTTTTCCTATTCCCCTTCCCTCGCCAGCCCCTCGTGGCTTACCTGTGTGGATCTCGGGATACCGAGACAGTCAAGACCTGCTCAATTCTGAGACACTTTTGCAAGTGTCCAGTCCTGTCTTGGGCTTCCTAAATCTTACCCATGATTGCCTTTCTGCTGACTGCATGTCAATATTATAATTTACGGCTCCTTTTTTCCGCCCCTTTTTCAATCTCGGGCAGCTCCGAACTGTAAGTTATCCTCTCTCCCCGACACACATGTGGTCACAAATTGCACAGTGGTGGTACAGCTGACCCCTACACACACACACACACACACACACACACACACACACACACACACACACTAAAATAGGTACCAAAAGCCTAACAATGTGCCCACAGCCAATTCGGATCACAAATGTATTCACCCCCACAACCACCAACAACAAACAGTGATACTTCAGCCTCGTCTGTTCTAGTCACGGTAGACCCGTTTGATTGCAGTTATTGCAGCACCACATTATACAGTAGCATCTGTAGGATATACTGTGTTCTACACTGTACGGTTCACAATTACTGGTGCAGTTCCCTTTCATCTTGTTTGCCTCAACCCCCCCGCTAGCCCCTCATGGCTTATCTGTGTGGATCTCAGGATACGGAGACAGTCAAGACCTGCTCAATTCTGAGACTGTTTTGCAAGGGTCCAATCCTGTCTCCCTCTTTTACCTTTTAATTTATGCACCAAACCTTGTCAAATACATGCCGGTCGCTACATTTGGACTTATGCCTCACACTGTCGGGCACGATTGAGAAAATGTACAGCCATTGCAACCGGGCATCCTAAATCAACCAATAACAAACAATGATACTTCCAAATCCCTCATCTCATCTTTACTACTTCCCATGCTGTTTACAACTTGAGCTGCTGTTTACCACTTGACTGTCTCATCTCAGTTTTGAATTAGGTCAACCTGCAGCCACCGTCCTAGGTGTCTCCACAAGCTCCATCAGTATTGCGCTGCCTCCCTATCTGTTCCTCAAGCCTGGCAAAGCATTCTCAACAGTTGTAGTGATCCGGACTGTGTGGTATAGTGGAACGCAGCACAATGTGCATCTTTCATGGATTTGTGGGGGATGGGTCTCACAAACACACACACACACACACACACACACATACACACACTGGAAGGCACAGAGGTGAGTTAAACTGCATAGGATGTGGCAAGGAAAGTGCCTGTGATTGCACACAAGGATAGGTGAATGTAGGGAATAACTTTTCAACATGGGTTTTTGCAGTTGTGCAGTTATCATGCTCATTTGGGCTATTGCATTTCATGTATCATGTGACATTCAGCGTGGGAATTAAATCACTTGGGGAGTTTTCCATCTCCAGCCCTGTTTTAAAATGGCAGCACAACATGTCCATGTAACATTATTTCCTCCAGTTCACATAGGCATGTCTTTGATTACCCCAGTGATGTCACTTTCACTGCCACAACCTATGTGGTGCCAGGTGGTGCGGTGCCTTAATGGCCATGCTAACCCTGTCTCTGGAATGAGGGCCGTGTGTGGTGGTTCTTGGCTGCCGTACCATCCTGGTTACGCAGGGCCATCCTAGACATCGTGGGCGTTGTCAGTGCCGGATATGAGGGCCTCATGAAAGGGTTTCAGTAACATCAGCCGTTGTCAGTGAGCTGAGCCAGCATGGTGCTTTAGCTTGCATGCGGTGTTAGAGTTGAAACAGGCTGTGCAGGTGATGTTCCACTACCAGCCTGCTTTGTGAGATTCCCAAGCATGCCCATGAGCAGTTGGTCAACCCTCCAGTATTCTGTGTGGAGTTGCGGATCCTCCACTCTCAGGGCATGGAGCTGGTCATTGTTTCCCCTTCTGGCCTTTAGTCTGCCCAGCTCCAGATGGCACACCTTGGTGTAGTAGCTATGAAGTAGAGAAGCGGTGGCACTGCCCTTCTTATACAGGCCGGTTCTGCCTGTGGGATCCTTATCACCACTCTCAGGTCATGGTCACTTCACCGGGTTCCATGCTGTGGTTGCTGGTCACCCACTGCTGTTGGTTGTTACCGAGCAAGGTGCCACATCATTGGGGGCAGGTACATTGGTGGGTGTGACTGTATGGTTCAATGGTGCCAATGTGTATGTGGTGATTGCCACTGTTTATCCATGCCATCCATCTGGCATGCAGTTTGCACGGGGCTTGTGACTGTGGCTCTAGGTACTGGTGTGTGCTCTGCATGGAGGCTGATGACTGTGAGCCATATGACCTGATTGGCTGGCATTTCAGGTCTCAATGCTGTCTTCCTCCTGTTCCACATGTCACTCACTATACTGATGTTAGTGGCATCTGTCATGGGAAACAATATGGTGAGTGGTTAGCATGGTGACTGTGGCAGTCAGTGTGGTGCACCACTGGCTTACTCACTGATGGAGTACCTGGAAGAAGATGGTCTGCAAGAGAATTGGCAACATTGGTTCACGTGGGGGAGGGGTCATGTCACACACATTTCTTAGAGTCCGTTGACTTGGTGACTGGGTGACTAAGCAAGTAGGTCACTGTAAGGTAGTGGATGTGTCCTGTCTGGATGTTAGTAAGGCCTTTGTCACTGTGCCACACAGAAGGCTAATTAAGAAGTTTAGCAACCTGTGTGTTTGTGACAAGGTGGTAAACTGGATATCAGACTGGTTGCAAGTTCGGAAACAGAGGGTGGTAGTAAATGGCTATCACACATCTGATACCTGTACACACATTCAGTAAAAGGCCTTGAAGGCAGCACAATGTGTCCATGATAAATTTGGGGCACAAATGTATTTCCCCCCACCACCCACAACAATCACTGATGCTTCAAATCCACCACTTCACCTTCACTATTTCCCATGCAGTTTACCACCCATGCTGGCCCATTTCAATTTTGAATGTGGCATACTTGCTGCCACCAACCTCTTTGTCACCACAAGCACAGCCGGTATTGCACTGCCTCCTGATTACTTCCTCAGGACTGGCAAAGCATTCTTAACCATTTTGTGGTAATTTGTACTATGTGGTATAGGGGCACACCGTGCACAATGTTCATCTTGCGTCAAGTTGTGGGGGGAGTATGGTGTGTCACACACACACACACCCCACTGAATGACACGGAGATTAGTGAGTGAAACCGCATATGAAGTGGCACGTAACGTGCCATCTTTGGGGTACAGTGGTAGGACACAAGCATGAACGAATTTAGGGACTGACTTTTTACCATGGGTATTTGCAGCTGTGGTGTCATCATGCTCATTAGGGCAGTTACATTTCATGCGACTTTCAGCGTAGGAATCAAATCACTTAAGGTTGTGTCCATCCTCCCCATTTGACAGCCAATGGTAGCACAACATGCCCATGTAACATTGTTACCCCCCCAATTCACTTATGCTTGTCTTCTATCACCCCAGTGATCCTCACATTGCTGCTCCACTGGCCAATATTTTTATGCTCTCACTATGCCAGAGCTATGTCCCTGACATTTGGAAGGAAGCTAGAGTTACCCCTGTTTTCAAAAAAGGTGATCGTAAGGATCCCTCAAATTACAGACCCATATCCATCCTGTCAGTCCTCAATAAAATTCTTGAGAAACTGATAGCTGCCCAGACAATTGATTTCCTACAGAAACATGACCTACTTACCTTGGCCCAGCATGGCTTTCACAAGGGCCTTAGCACCACCACTGCACTTCTCAAACTCACGTCAGACACACTAGTGGCTATGGATTCTGGTCTACTCACTGGGGCCATTTTCATCAACATGACAAAGGGATTTGACCTAGTTGATCATTCTATTCTCCTAGCCTCCCTTGGATCACTAGGTTTCTTGATAAACGTTGTAAAGTGGTTTAGTAGCTACCTATCCAACAGGACCCAAGCTGTGAAATACATCTCTACCCTCTCAGACAAGGCCACTATAAACACTGGGGTGTCTCAAGGATCCATTCTTGGGCCTCTGCTTTTCTCTATCTTCATAAATAATATCACCACCAACCTGCATATGACAGAGTCCCTGCTATATGCAGATGACATTGTTCTATATGCCAGTGCAAAAAACATTGAAGACATAAATAGTAAACTCTCTTTCAAGTTTCAGCTCACCCAACATTGGTTATCTAGTCACAAACTTGTACTAAACAAATCCAAAACCCAAGCCATGCTCTTCGGATCAAATTCCAAACTCAAGGATGCCCATCCAAAATGTAAAGTTTGCTCCTCAAATGGCTTAACCATCGAGGTGGTGGGCTCTTTCAAATATCTTGGTGTCACACTTGACCCATCACTAAATTTTGACCTACACATACAACTTACCTGCAAGCAGATAAACTCTAAAATTGGCATAGCGTACAGTACCAGTTATGCGCTTACCCCCTTGGCAAGGCTTGCTGTAGCACGTGTCATTCTACTGCCCTCACTTACCTATGGAGCTGCTACATATATCGCTGCATGCAAAATAAGTCTTCGACAGTGGGACGTAATGTACAACAACATTTGTCACTATGTGTCCTCCTCACATAAGCTGAAACACCACTGTCTCCTTTATTCACAGCTGGGATGGCTTCCTCCACTTGAGCTACGGCTTTATACCTATGGCTCAGTCATAGACAATATTGTCAGACTACAAATACCCAAACCCATTGTGGCCTGCTTCCAAATCAGAACATCCTCCTATGGCCTAAGATCCTCTGATAGTGCCCCCATTCTTCATACCTAGACACTATACCTCTAAAGGTGCAAGTGATTTCGACTGCCATGTCCCCCAATACTGAAACTCCCTTCCTCGAGCCGTGCATCAGGCACCATCACATGCAACTTTTAAGAAAACATTGCATTCCCATCTTGAGTCCTCCTGCATGTGCAGCTGTTTCAAAGCCCCTTAGCTCTCACCTCTGCCCTACCTAGTCTCTCCCTGCTTTGCTACTTTTACTATACTATATTAATAGCACTTCTCCATCACCTGTCTGTCCCACCTCCCACTTTGGTTTGTCCCCTGTCCTCTTCCTGGTCTTCCTATCTCCCTTACTCCTTTACTCCCCTAGTTTTTCCCTACTGTCAACCCCATTTTAACACTACAGCATTTACATTCCATCTTTTTTTCCTCAACATATATATTAGGTAATCCGTATTTCTGACTACATTTCTGTTTTTATTTCCATCACACTGCAAATTGCATCTACCCTGTAGGTAGCCACTTTCTCTCTTCTGCATACTACCATTTCTCATACTGTAAATACTTTCTACCTTGTCTATTACCACTGTTTTTGTTTCTCTTTTTTACCCTGTCCGGCATTGACATACATGTCATACTTGTAAATAAATATATGCTATTGTCAATTTTTGTCATACTTGAAATGAAATGTATACTATTGTAAAGTATTTTGTGCTTGTCATAAAATGTTTTTCTGTATGCTTTGAAGTACTATACCCTCCCGGGTCATGCCTGAAAATAGTCATTGCCATGGCTAGTGTACTTACCCGGTAAACAAAAACTAAATAAATAAAAAAAATAAATGCCACTTTCACTATCCTGTCCTATGTGGTTTCACCCAGTTACTCCTTTGCCTTGCAGTGTTGTGTGTGTGTGTGTGTGTGTGTGTGTGTGTGTGTGTGTGTGTGTGTGTGTGTGTGTGCGCACCACCGCCAGAGACTACTGTGAACCATCTGTGAGTGCATGAGATGGGACAACGTGGATTGCTGCCGCTACTGTTATGCCATTGCCATGGACATCTTTGAATATATGTATGAGCTCAGTTGTAACAGATCTGCGGCTATATTTTGGTGTGCAGCAATCTTCACAGTTTGTTATACTACATCTGAGATTGTGAGCATGGCATGCATGCATACATATGTGTTCCTCTCCTTTTTTACGTTTTATTGCTAATATCTGTACAATAATATGCGTGCACTTCTGGCATTTTTCTGTCATTTTAACTGATATAATTTTTAAAACAACATTGTTGAAGGCCTCAAAATGCCCCATTGCCTAGCATATGGCTGTTCCATGCACACCGATTGTCTACCAACTGGAGTCTCCATCTCTCAATTTCCTAGAGATAGTAAGTGTCCTGAAATATGGGTGTGTCGCTGTTGCACTGGTGTTGGCAACATCAAGCATTTTGTGCACCAGGAGGTGAAGGAAAACCCAAGCAAATACAGGTTGTGTTCCCTGCATTTCAAGGACTCGATGTATGAACTTGATTTTCAGATGCAGTTGCTCCCCCCTGAGTTGCGACCCAAAACAATCTTCTGGTGACTCCAGCCCGATGCGCTACCAACCATTTTCCCCCTTTCAAAAGGGTGATCAACGGACCAACACAATTAACAGGATCCAACTCATGAACTGGAAACGGGTAACAATTAGTGATGCTGTTGACAGTACTGGTTGTGGTAGCATTGTGTTGATGCACATAATCACCTATTTATTCTTTCTTCCACCCTTACAGCTAGCGCATGAACTATTGAGTTCCAGCAACTCAGGACCAAATGCCATGGCCCCCATGGAGAATCAGTCTGTGTACAAGTACAAAAGGTTTATTGATCGGTGAAAGTCATTACAATATACTGTAAACATAACATAAATACATACACAAGTGATACAAATGTTCATACATTGCACAATTCATACTTATGCATGTGCAAAATTAATCAATCTGTGATGCAGGTGAGCCAAAGTACAGTATAGTCAAATACTTTATAATTGTCATTGTCAGGAATAGCTGAAGGAGTCGAAGGAAGTGACAAGAGCAGTTAGGTTAGCCAAGGTGTCCCAGGAACTCAGGCTAGCACAAGGCATCACGGGGTGGAGGAACATTTATACCAAATAGGAATAATGAGGAATGGTTGGTGGGTGTAAACAGGCAGAACAGGTGGAAGCATTAAACGATTAATTCTGCTTTGTATTTCCTAACATGAAAGTGTGAGCTATAACCAAGGGGTGTTGGAAGGTGGGCACCGGGGCGGGGAGACAGTGACAGACTGGGACATCACAGTTTGTGGAGTAACGAAGAGATTGAGGGTACTTATGGTGGACAAAGCATCAGGCCCAGATCTCAAGCCCCAAATCCACTGTAGGAATGATGAAGGAGAACATTAGGAGGGAGAGGCTTGTTCCCCTCCTGTTGGCTACTGGGATGCCAGACAGCAGATTGCAACTTGCCAGGATGGACGAGGATAAGGATCTTGTGTGGAGAGCATAATGGGAGCATTGAACAACTCAGCCACAGTGCATAGTGACAGCTACAAAGTCCAACAGGATGCCTTGTTGTATTGCTTAATTGTTTAATTAGTATTTTGGAAAGACCTTTGAGCGTGAGCTCTTTTACAAAGGTTTCACGTCAGGGAGAAACAATAAGACAATACACAAATTCAGTGGTTACAGAGGCCTGATCATTAGGCATTAAAGAGCGATTACATGACAATTAGACAAATAAGAGAAAAAAAAAACTGAGCAGTTGTAATTGAATACTAAGCTATATCTGATTGTCCCTCCATCATCAAGGCCTGTACAGCTGTCCATTTTGTTCTTCAGACTCCTGGCATTCATGTACATCACTCTCCACATGCCATGTTTCCCACCCGCCTCTCTCTTTTTGTTTGCTTATGAGAGTAGGTTGAGGTACTTGAGCATGTACTCCCTGGAGGAGAGGAGGGCTAGGGGGATATGATTGAAACCCCTCAAGTACATGAAGGGAAGTAATAAGAGGTGGATGGAGGGGACTATCAAAATAAGGAGGGGAGGGACAATCGAGGCACCATCTGACCCTGAAAGTGGGAGGGTTCAAGAAGGGAATGAAGAGACACTTTTTTTTTATGGACATGGGGGGGGGGGATGAGGCTGGTGCAGTATAAGTGCTGCTACCTGCAAAATCTAGCAGACTTGATTGACCATAAGGCCTTTGTCTGCTGGCAGTTCCATATGTTTGTCTGTTGCTGTGGCTATTACCATTCCTTTTAATTCTGTTGCATCAGATCACTTGAAAATGTGTATGTCTCCTGCTAAAAATTTGTTGTATTGATTGGCACAGGCATTACAAGCACAAGGTTGGAGGTGAGGATGCCATTATACAGAACACTGTGAAGGCCTCACAGAGTACTGAGTGCAGCTATGAAGGTCACACCTCTGGTTGGACATTTAGATGGTCAGAGCATTTAAGAGGAGGGCACCACATGTTGTGCATGTATCGCACATGAAAACATATGCTTGCCTAGAGATTAAAGGAGCTCAGTGTGTACTCACTGTAGGAGATAAGTTACTGTGATGACATGCTTGAAACATTTCAGTACCTCAATGGTTTTAACAAGGTTCTGACGTGAGACAGGTTCCACTATAGGATGATTACAACTGAGAGGTGGAAAATGACAGGGACCTGTGACAATTTTTTTTTTCACAGATCGTGTGGATGTGGTGGGAGCAAGGAGGGTGTAAGGAACTCCACATGCAAGGGTCAGGCTTGAGGGAACATTAGAGGTGGTGTAGGAGTGGGAGAAGGACACTGGTAATGTAGGTAGTGTCTGTGTCGGTACTGCTACAAATGCCTGTACATTTTATTTTTTCATTGTAGGTCTTTGAGGTTAGCACATCCACATAACGGACTGTCAAGAACAGCAAGCATGGCAAGGAGAATTGGTGCACAGTTGCGGTGAGTGCTACTTCAATGTGTGTTTTCATACAGTGTCTCTCATGGTATGCATTCATTAACATGACTTGGTCTTACTATGCTTGAATAAATGTTCAGTTTGGTGTACCCTGCTCCGCGGACACGAGGTGGCCAAATTAGAGTACAAAGTGTGTGGTATGTATTAGGCAAGCAATGCAATATGTCTGTATGTAGCTAGTAAAGAGATACCAGCAAGCACATGGGTGTGTTGAGGCACATGGACCTTCACCCATCCGGATCTGGTGGTACGGGTATCTCAGTACTAACAGCACTCATCCATGTCATGCTGTGAATACAAAATTGTCTCATGGGCAATTTTTATACAGTGCTGTGATGTTTATGATGTAATGGAATAATTGTAATCATTTGTATTGTAGAAACCCACACCCCTCGCACACAAAATGCTAACCTGAAAGACACAGTTTCTAATTTCTGATTAGTTACAATGACATATACCGTATGACACAAACACACACACAGGCCTAAGGTGGCACAGTAACTACATTACGAACATACGAATGTGCCAGCAGAAACAGACCACCCGGTCTATCTAAGTCTGCTCGAGTGTGCAGCTAGCACCCCTACTTTGCAGCTGCCCCACCCTCCTCCCTTTGTCATCCCACTGCCACCCTCACCTCCCCCATCCTCACTATCCCCATTCCCTGTTCCATGCCCTTTTAAAGCTGTTCACAGATTTACATGATACCACCCATTCTGGCAGTGCATTACATTTTGCTACCACCCTCTCAATGAAACAGTGTCTCCTCATTTCCCTCTTAAATCTTCCCTCCTCTATTCTTAGCCCATGCCCCCTGGTGTCCCTCACTTTTCTTAGCTTAAAGACACCATCTGCCCTATCCTTACTGATCTCATTCAGATACTTGAATGTCTCTATCATGTCACCCCATCCCTTCTATCCTCCAGGGTGTACATATTCAGGTCTCCTAGCCTGCTCTCAAAGTCTCTCCCCTCCATTCCACATATCATCTATGTTGCCCTCCTCTGCACCCTCTCCAGTAGCCTGATATTATGCTTTAGGTATATCCTCCAAATCTGCACACAATACTCTAAGTGCGGCCTTACCAGCGACCTATAGAAGGGCAAGATCACCTCTCTTCACCTGGACGAAAACCCCCTTGCTATGCACCCCAGCATTTTGTTTGCTTTTGCAGCTGCTCTCCTGCAGTGGGTACTGTTGTTCATGGTCCCTGTTATCATTACCCCTAGGTCCTTCTCCTCCTCAGCGATCCCCAACTTAACCCGTCCCCCCAGCCAGTATTCTCTCCTTGGGTTCTTTGCCCCGAAGTGCATAACCTTACACTTCTTTGCATTGAACCCCAGCTGCCACATCTCTGACCACTCCTCTAGCTTGCTTAGGTTCCCCTGCAGCTGCTTCCATCCTTCCCCTCCATTCACCACTGCTCTGATTTTGGTGTCATCAGCGAACAGACTTGCCTTGCTCACCACCCCATGTGCAATGTCTGATATGAAGAGCCCAAATAATACTGGCTCCAGCACAGAGCCCTGTGGCACTCCACTCGTCACCTTGGAGTTGAGAGCTCCCCTCTCACCACCACCCGTTGTAGCCTCACACTCAGCCAGCTTGTAATCCAGTTCATCATTTTTGCCCCTACCTCTACACCAGTTAGCTTCCCCCAAGCTGCCCATGAGGCACCAAATCGAAGGCCTTGCTGAAGTCCAAGTAAAGAGCATCCACCGCGTGACCCTTATCCAGCTCACCTGTCACCCAGTCATAATATTGTATCGGGTTGGTTTGACAAGATTTCCCTGAAACAAACCCATGCTGCCTCACATCCTGGAGGCCATTGTCTTCCAGGTATGACACCAGTCTTTCCTTTAGTATCATTTCCATGAGTTTGCACACTATGGAGATGAGACTTACCAGATGATAATTACCCGGTTCATCCCTTGGTCCTCTCTTGTGTAATGGTACTACATGTGCCATCCTCCAGTCCAGTAGCACGCATCCCAACTCCAGTGAGGTGCTGTACAGATCTGCCAGCATCTCCGCCAACATCTCTGCCATCTCCCTCAGCACCCTGGGGTGGATACCATCTGGCCCTGGTGCCTTGTCTACCTTCAGTGCCCTCAGTCCCTCTAGGCCTCTACTTGCCTCAGTTCTTCCATCTGTCACCTCCTCTCCCTCTGTCCCCACCCTCCCAGTTCATGGTGGTAGTGGTCCCCCCTTTTCTTCCGTGAACACTGAGCAAACATATTCATTCAGTGCTTCCTCCTACTTCTCCCCTTTTTACCCTCACTATTGTCTCCTTGCACTTCCTTTTCTCCCTGATGTATCTGAAAAAGTCTCCCCCCCCGTTAATTCCCGGGGCTAATCTATGCTCTCTCTGGGCCTTGTCTTCTCTCACTTCTCCAGTCACCTCCTTGGACCATCTTGCATACCCTCCCTGTCCACTTCCTTCTCCGTCCTCGTATACCTCTGATGTGCCTCTTGTTTTTCCCTCACAACCTCCACTACCTCGCTGTTCAACCAGCATGGTTTTCTTGCTCTGCTGCTCTTACTCTGTATCTTGGTGCAGGCTTCTGTTGCCTCTGTAATCCTCCGTATCTGTGACCATCATAGAAGAGTTGTATTTCATGGGCAAAGTGGTCTTGCTTGACAGGTAAATCATGGCCAGCATTAAAGAGACACCATGAATGGAAACTCTGCTTAGTACTTGAGTTTTTCGATCTGGATATGTGTGTTAGAGAAGCCAATATGTGTATGTGTGTTAGGCGAGCCAATATGGACATGGGTGTTAAGGGAGCTTCGAACTATAAATAACATTTAATTGTTTACTATTCTTATTTAATGTACTGGACCATTATTATTGTGGCCTACACAAGTTAATTTTAGTTCATACATAAATTATGACTGCAGACTTTTTTTGTGTTGTCAGTTACTTAGTCTGTTGTGTTTTAATCCAGTGACTTGCATTGTTTTGCATTGAGTTGTTAGTGGTCGCTGACTATAACCTCTGTAGGCCAATGGTGTACAGCGCTGAGGCATTGCAATTACCTCTGACCACACAGGCACTGTGTTGTGGAGGGCTTAGTCTCAGGCCTTACAGCTCACCATGATGGCCCTGTGGTTTAGATTGCTGAGGTACTGGCCTTACATCGAACCATGACATGTGCTGGTACAGGCTATGGGATAATAGTTGTAGCTGGTGCATTCCAATGTTGGAAACATGAAGCACATGGTAGCATGTGCAGCAGTGTCCCTGACATGGTCACATGACCATGCAGTGCAGTGGCAATTAAGGGGACAAACAGACTGTGCGTGGTGAGTGCCTGCTGAGAAGATCCCTGTGGAGGGCAGGGCGAGGTGGTAGAGCTGTAATGAGGGTCGGTGTGGTTGCAAAGGGGTCCAAACTGGATTGATGTAATCATAGGCACACCACCCAACCGAGCAGATATGATAAATAATGGTGAGAAACAAAGATAAAGTCTCCGCCACTCAGGACACATTGATTGGCATGCTGATATTGTATTTCTGTTTGCATTTTAAGTGTTATTGTTGGCACATGCATGCATAATCTTCCACAAAAAGACACAAACACGGGCGACTAGGCATGTTGTATGGGTATATTTGCTAATGCCTCATCTCGGTAAGGATGTATACCTGGTATAGTCATTTTGGCAGACAGCTAATAAGAGCATTCACAGCTAGCACCATATTACATATGCAGGCTAATTGAGAGACCACATTATTACTGCTTTCATTATGGGCAGTATCCAATAACAAGGACAGACAACAGGTGATTGGAGGGGTGCAGGATATGGTTGCATGTGAAGACATTTATCCTCACAGACTGGGTAGCATCTCATTGTGCATCTGCGTGGCATATCAGACAAAAGCAGAATTATGTTCTCCATTGATGATTTCATTTACAGTAGACATGTGTCTCTTTTTCTTGTAGGTTACAAGCATGGTGATACAAGATGAGCAAGCACATCAGCACTTAGACTTCTTTGAAAGTGACGACGTCATACAAAATGCATGAGAGGTTTCTGTACAGACTGATCAGAAGGATTGTCAAGCAGAGTCAAGAACCATTGGGACACAGACTGAACCGCAAAGTGTCAGCTGCTGCAGCACGCAAACTGAATTATTGGTCAGTGATGTTTCCACTCAGTGTCCAGAAGAGATGACCAGTGCCACAACTGCCCTTTATGACCACCACTACTATCGCCCTGCCCTGTGGGACATGGCTATTGAGTAGGATTGTGTCCAAGATAGTGATGATGCAATGGACAAGTACAATAATGAGGATATTGACGAGGATAGTGACGCTGAGGAATTGTACCCAAACATGTCTGCACCAAGATCACATGTCATTCCCTATCTCCATAAGCCAGTTGTGTCACTAGTCACATCACAACTTGGACTTGACAGCAGTCAGACGGAGCACAGTAAGCAGATTGAAATTGGTGTTGAAAGTTTAACAGAGGATGTGCTACAAGACTCTGGCGATTACTATGTTCCCTCAACGGAAGAGTCCAACAGTGACAGCAGCTATGCCTGCTGCTATGATGAACATGACAATGATGAAAGCATAGTGCATGACTCAAAGTACATAATGTTTGAAAGCTGTCTTGATACCATCTTTTGAAAGTTGATTTGCCCTGACTGTCACGCTGCCACCGAAAAAGTGCAAAAGAGTAATGTGACTGGTATGATGCTGACCGTCACAATTACTTGTATGAATGGGCACACCATCATCAATTGGAACTCACAACCACTGCTTGGCAAGATGTCAGTGGGCAACCTTCTAGCCACAAGTGCAATATTGTTAAGTGGGAATTTATTTACCTGGATTTCACAGTTCTGCGAGTATATGCATCTGGCCTTTATATCATCCACTATCTTTTTTGCACGTCAAAACCAATTTGTTTTCCCTGTAATACAGGATCACTGGTTGACACAGCAGCATGCAATACTGGAGGACTTAAAAAGTTGTCCAGCGCGACTTGTGGGTGATGGTCGATGTGACAGCCCCGGATTCTGTGCAAAGTACTGCAGCTACATCATGCTGGACATGGACTCTAACAAAATTGTGGACTTCAGTCTAGAACAAGTGCAGGCAGGGATTACATCTGTTACATTGGAAAAAAAGGGCTTTGACAACTGTGTGCGGAACCTTCTGAGTCACAACATTATTATTGAATTGATTGCCACCGACAGACATCACGGGATAGGAGTAATTTTTAGACAGAAATATCCCAGTATAGAACACCAGTTCACCCTGTGGCACCTATCCAAGAGAATTGCAAAGAAAATTGTAGTGAAAGTTAAAACTAGAGTATGTGAGATCTTCCTGGAATGGTGCCACAGCATTTCAAACCACCTGTGGTGGTCTTCTGAAACACACAGCGGTGATGACATGGTGTTGCAGGAAAAATGGCTTTCGGTGCTGGAGCATGTGACCAACTCACATAGTTGGACATGGGCTGAGAAATATCATTCATGCAGTCATCCCATGCTGCAGGATGAAAATGTACGTAAGACATGGATGGTGCATGGCAATCAAGCCCACATTGAGCTGGACAAGATTGTACATAATCGCATGCTTCTGAATGATCTCAAGCATGCAACCCAGTTCTGCCACACTGGCAGTCTAGAGGTCTCCCATGCCTTACTCTGTAAGTACTGCCTCAAATTAGAAAGTTTTGGGTACGCAGGAAAGATGGCAAGAGTCATGCTTGCTATAATCGATCACAATTTTAACGCCAATCACCCTCATGCTATGGTAAACAATCCGTCTGCTACATTGGCAAAGTTCGGTGCAAAATGTTACAACTTGGTTTACCTAAAGGCCAAAAAGGCATGGGTAGCAAAGCCAATATTTCAGGCTAAGTCACACGACTACGTACTGGACATGCTGGTAAACGTACTGTGAATTAAATGAGCTGCAACTACTTTACCACCAATTGACATTCCTACACTGCCTGTCAATATTGCAGCCACACCATGTCCACCAAAGCAACTTGTGGTTTCTCAACAAGTTAGCTATTTTCGCAAAAGCAATGCACCCTCGGACTGATAAGGAAACATAGACATGGATTGCTCCAGTACCCAAAGACATTGATTGTTGCAGCCCTTGAATAACATGAATGTCAGTGTTCTTATAACACAATGTTCCAATCTTTCCATTCATGACCTGCAACTAGTAACGTCGTTGCATGCAATTGAGTCTTAAAAAATGCAGTATTTTTTTAATCTACAAAAATGCAAATCACTAATTTATAACCGATCTTAACAAGAGCATGTGGCAAAACAATATTGTAAAATTAAAGTACTAAGCTTCCTTAGTTCACTGTTGAGTTGTTGTATGCAAGTCACTTTTACGGTGAATATGCATTTGTGCATTATGTATAGGGGAAATAGAATTTCACAGGTTGTAGTTCTCCTTGTGAATTGCCAGTCTATGTTTCCTGTTGGCTACAAGCTACGTATACCTTATAATGATGCCACTGTACGCTAATAGCTGTAGACAGAGTCTATTTTTATTGAAAGGAAACACTGGTTGCCGTGACATACATTGATGGAGTGCCACATTGGGTGTCATGATTGCAGTATATTACATTACTTACTAAAAAAAAAAAAATATTTGTGTGCAATAACAGGGTCAAAGCAATACGATGAGGGGTGCTAAACAGGCCTCAAGCACGGGGGTGGAGGTGGATAGGGAGCTAGCAGATACTATAACCAAGCAGCCAATAAAATGAGCAGCAATAATGCTGGGGACTGTAACAAATCTTTGGTGCAGGAGAGTTGTTCTTCGATGCCAGTACACTTGTGAGATGTAATGCCATAGCTGGCACTAAATATTGATGTCCAGAAATTGTGTACCACTGTAAGTATCCTGTGAAGTTCAGAAAACACACCATACAAAAATAAATAACAGAAACACACTACCAAGGCTCATTTAACTCATTTATACCAGCATCATTTGGCCAAATTCACCAACGACTGGATCTCTGCTAAGGATGCTAAGAAAATTACAGGTGAAGTATTTTTAGACCTAAGCAAAGCATTTGACACCATTGACCACAAACTAATTGTGTACAGCCTCACCAATATAGGCGCCACCCCATTCACTTCCCAGTGGTTCTCCAGTTACCTAACAGGAAGGACGCAGAAAATTAAAGCAGGTGGGCTGTTCTCTGCCTCTTTACCAATTATTAGGGGAGTCCCACAAGGCTCCATCTTAGATCCGATACTCTTTTCACTATACAGCAACAACCTCAATTCACAAATAACCAAGTCTACCTTGCATTTCTTTGCAGATGACACAGTCTTGTACACATCTGGCTCCACAATACTGGAAGTCAGGGACATACTCCAAGCCGATTTTGCACAGTTAGAAACAAATCTTATTAATACCAAACTACTCCTAAATGCAAAAAAACCCAAGGCCATGATTTTCTCCCCTAATACTTCCTTCGATACCCCTCCAGCCCTGCCTAAAGATGTCACTGTTACCTCCCTAGGCGAACCACTGGAAGTTATCTCTAAATTCAGATATCTCAGCATCTGGTTAGACAACAAGCTCTCCTTTAACGAGCACATTGATGACCTGTTCAGAAGACTAAAAGCTAGACTAGGCTTCTTCTTCTGAAATAGGTGCCTCTCTCCTAGAAACCAGACTCAGGCTTGTTCAGACCACCTTCCTGCCTTTACTGGACTATGGAGACATAATCTTCACTTGCTCTGCAATTACCAACCTAAATAAACTGGACATCCTTTACCACCATGCCCTGCGCTTTATTACAAACTACCCTCACTGAATTCATCCCTGTGAGCTGTATGCAGCTGTTGGCTGGACATCACTTAACATTAGACGCATGCTCCATGCTGGCATCTGAACCCTAAAACTTCTCCTTAATAAACTACCGAGTTATCTGACAGCTCTCATCCATACCTCCCACAGTCCATATTCCCTCAGGAAATCAGATTTTATCCTACTCGATGTGCCTTGGACTCGCACCTCCTTTGATAGACGAGCCATCTCAAGTGCCCTACCAACTATTTGGAACCAGCTGCAATCTACTCTGAAACTAACCGGTGTAGTCTCAGTTAACTTCTTCAAAAGAGTAGTTGCCTCAAAAATAAGACACCTGTAACTGCTTCTAATTTCCTTCTCCGTCCTCACTATTCTTCCTCTTACTACATTGCCATTTTTTGAATTTGTACTAAGTATCATTATGCATTGTGTATTTGATTGTAAACATGCCCCAGGACCTCCTTGTGAATGAGCTTGCTCAATGGAGTTTTCCTGTAATAAACTTGAACGTGAACTTGAACACAGTGCAAAAGTCCCAATGTTTGCAAACTGGTGTTGGGAGGGGATGGTGGGGATAATATGGCTGATGGCACTACTGTATCCTTTAACTTGTATGGACACACAGAGCTAATAAGGTGCATTTTCTATGTGGTCATTGGTCGGGTACAAGTGTCATCACCGAACTGCATCTGGATTGGTTTCAGGAAATATCCAGTGTCCCTCAAATGGCAAAAAATCCCACATAATCTTCATCAGGTGTTGGGAAATGCTCCCATATGGCAGTAACCATGCATGATGGAATGAAGATGTGATTGCCATATCTCAGTCGACGCCCTTAGTATAACCATTGTGTGCATGATCTGTATGCCAACATGCGGTACAACCTGTAATGGTGCAAAAAAGTACAGATGTAACATTCATACATTAAACCAGGTTCAGCAAGACTGATACATGAACTTAAGTTTTTTCTGTGCAGTTTCATGTCCTGAATTTAGGATTCTCTTTACAGAGAGTGGACTGCTGCTCTGACTTTGGGATTACATCACAGAGCTGCTGCTGTTTGGTTTCAATTCAGGATTCTCTTTACAGAGAGTGGACTGCTGCTCTGACCTTGGGATTACATCACAGAGCTGCTGCTGTTTGGTTTCAATTCAGGATTCTCTTTACAGAGAGTGGACTGCTGCTCTGACCTTGGGATTATATCACAGAGCTGCTGCTGTTTGGTTTCAATTCAGGATTCTCTTTACAGAGAGTGGACTGCTGCTCTGACCTTGGGATTACATCACAGAGCTGCTGCTGTTTGGTTTCAATTCAGGATTCTCTTTACAGAGAGTGGACTGCTGCTCTGACCTTGGGATTACATCACAGAGCTGCTGCTGTTTGGTTTCAATTTAGGATTCTCTTTACAGAGAGTGGGCTGCTGCTCTGACCTTGGGATTACATCACAGAGCTGCTGCTGTTTGGTTTCAATTCAGGAGCTAAACACTGGGTATAGTAAGGGGTGTTGAGTAGGAGGGGCATACCAGGAAAGGAACAGCAGCAAGTGAAGAGGTGACTACTCTCTCAGTGGAAGGGAAGTAAATGCAAATCTAGAAGCTTTCATTATTACTTCTTTGCATTGATATTGCATTGGGGAAAGGAGGTAGGAGTTTGAAGAAGGTTGTGCAATGGCTACTAAAGCCTGTTTTTGAGTGTGGATAGGAAGGATAGGAATATAAAAGCAGTTGCTCAATATATCTAAATGTGTGCAACAAAGGAGGTAAGGAAATAAAGAAAATGTTTTGCACTGATAGAGGAGGGAGAGGAAGACTTGGGGAGTGTTTGGTATCCTGCATCTGGAAGGGTGGGGGGTCGCTGGTGGGCAACAACAGCAATGGGTAGGGTGGTAGGCTGCAACAACTCGGTGCACCAATCTTTCTAAAATTGCCTGGAGTGTGGGAGGATGTTTGGTGTGTAACCACATAGAAAACTTAGAAAGGAGATTGAGGGTCTGCAGGAGGAACTAAGACAGGCAAGGCAGATTGGGGGTGGGTTTAGCTCAATACTGGAGGAGGAAGAAGGGAGATGAGGGAGGCGATTTAAGCCAACAGTGGTGAGGAGAGGTCAGAAGAAGGAAGCAGAGACAAAGGGGCCCAGGCCAGGAAGAACAATTGCCGGGAAACCAGGTCAGGAGACAAAAGACAAATGGAAGGAGGAGATAGGGACTTGTGAGGGAGGCGAAGAAGTGGCAAAAGTCATGGAGTGGAAAGGAGAGAACAGGTTACTATGAAGAGAGGAGCGGGCATTTGTGAAGGTCTTCAGAAAATAGTTTTGCACTGCTGAGAGGAAGAAGGTGGAGGAGGGAATGATGAAATTAGAGGAGTAATTGATAAATGCCTGGACCAAACTGGAGCGGGGAAGTTCTGCTGGGAGAATTGCAACAGGGTAAAGGGGGAAATAATGCAGGAGGAAGAAGAGGAACTGGAAATGAGAGAGGGAGATGAATGGAAGCAAGCAGGGAGTAATAGGGGTGGAATCTTAGTGCTGGGGGACTCAATACTAAGAGGAGTTAGGTGGGGTAGCAAGGGGGAGAGGCATAGTCACATTTGGGTGGAGGCCATGCCAGGAATGACAGCAGAAAGGGTGGGACAGTCTGTTCTGAAATATGCTAGAAGGGGTAGGGACAAGCATCATTTCATTATACATCTTGGGACACACGACCTGGCTGACAAGACAGTAGATACAGTCCAGAGGAGGTTTGAGGAATTAGCACAATTATGTGAGGGAGCAGGAAGATCAGTAACTTTTTCAGAGATACTTCTGGTGCCAAAGGCAAGCACAACAAGGAAGCTGAGAATAGAGGAATTTAACGGATGGCTAAGAACCTGTGTTGTGCTAAAGGGTATGGGCTGTTGGGGGGTGGGAGGGACCTGGGAGAACAGTAGTCTCTATGCCAAGGACAGACTACACTTGAGTGAGGAGGGAAAGAAAGTGTTGAAACAGAGGATGGAGGGTACATAGAGAGTTGGGAATTTAAACTAGGAGTGGGGTGGCAGTTGGGGAACAGATATGCAGAGACCACAGGTTAGGAAATCATATGAGCTTACCCCCCATAACAGTGACAAAGGACAAATGGCAAGTACTGTTGGTGATGCTAGGAAAGGAGGGCAGGATGGGAGGGGGTGAAAAGGGTGGAATGTGGTTACCCTTAATGCTAGGGGCCTTGGGAGGAAAACTGCAGAGTTACAGGTTCTCATGGCAGAGGGAGAGGTGGACATTGCAGCCATCACGGAAACAGGGGCCACTCAATACAATGACTGGGACCTGTCTGTACCAGGGTACAGGTTATTTCGTAGGGACAGGGTGATTGGGAAAGGAGGGGGGGGTGGCGCTATATGTGAAGGAAGGACTGAAGTGTGTAAGGGAGGAAGGGGAGGAGGGTAGTACAGAGTCACTTTGGATGCAAATCCAGGATTCCAAGAATAGGATTCTTAGAATGGGAGTGGTGTACAGGCCACCATCTCAGATGGAGGAGTTAGACAGGGAACTAGCGGGACAGATCAGGAGGACCTCAGAAAGGAGTGTAGTGTGTGATTGTGGGTACTTCAACATGCCAGGAGTGGACTGGAGCACCCCAACAACCAGGAACAGAAGGGAGCAGGTACTGCTGGATGCCTTCAGGACAGCTTCCTGCTGCAAATGGTCAGTGAACCAACCAGGTTAGGGAATACCCTTGACCTTGTGCTGGCAAATGGGGACTTTGTGAGAGAACTTATAGTGGAGGAACCGCTGTCAGGGAGTGACCACCACCAGTATGGCTCACATTGGATATGGGCAAGGATGGAGTGGAATCTGGCACAATAGTGCTGGACTTCAGGAGGCCGACTTTGGGAGGATGGGGAAGTGGTAAAGGGTACCTGGCCAGAATTCAATCTAGTATGGACACTAACCAGAGGTGGGAGCTCATAAAGCTGGGGATAGTGGAGGTAACAAAATGCTGCAAAGCCCAGAGCAAGAAGGCTAGGGCTAAGAAACCGATCTGGTTGAGCAAGGAGGTCATGGAAAAGGTAAGGAGGAAAAGAGCTGCCTTTAGGAAGTACAAGAAAACAGGGAGGGGGAGGACAGGGAGGGTACTTGACAGAATCGAAGGAGGTGCTAAGGGCAGTGAGGAGCAAAGCATCTGACAGACTCAGGCTGGCACAAGGCATTAAGAAGGGAGAAGGACTTTTAACTACATCAGGAGAAAAGGGAGCCGTGGGACCACATAGTAAGGATTAGAAAGGAGGGGTTGGGTGGGAAGCAGGTGCGATAAGGCGGAAGCACTAAATGAGTACTTCTGCTCAGTATTTACTAAAGAGAAGAGGGGGTGACACCCAAGGTGGGAGAAATGGCAGAAGCAGGGTGGGAAGTGGTGACAGATGGGGAAATCATGGAGAGCAGAGTTCGAGAGGGTTTGAAGGCACTGAGGGTGGACAAGATGCCAGGCCCAGATGGCATCCACCCCAGGGTACTGAAGGAGCTGGCAGAGGTCCTTGCAGGACCTTTGGCAGACCTATTTAATGCCTCACTACATTCAGGGTGTGTACCTCAGGACTGGAGGATGGCTCATGTGGTGCCCCTCCACGAGAGTTGCCCCAAGGATGAACCGGGAAACTACAGACCAGTGAGCCTCACATCCATCGTGGGTAAACTAATGGAGACTATCCTGAAGGAGAGGCTGGTGGCCCTCCTAGAGGCCAAAGGACCTCAGGACAGCAGACAGCATGGCTTCATACGTGGCAGATCCTGCCAAACCAACCTGAGTCGCGAGTTCTATGACTGGGTAACTGAAGCAGCTGGACAGGGGCCATGAAGTGATGTCCTGTATCTGGACTTCAGTAAGGCATTTGACTCAGTGCCACATAGAAGGCTGGGAAGAAGTTAGTAGGCACAGGGGTGGGTGCAAAGCTGGTGAGATGGGTAGGAAACTGGCTGCAGGGAAGGCAACAGAGGGTGGTGGTGGGTGGGGAGCTCTCACACCCAAGGGCAGTGACGAGTGGTGTTCCACAGGGCTCGACGTTGGGACCAGTGTTATTTGGGATATTCATTGCAGACATATCATGGGACATCAAGAGCAAGATCAGTCTGTTTGCTGATGATACCAAGGTAGGCGCGGTGGTGAATGACCTAGGGGGATGGCAGGGGTTGCAGGATGATCTGGCAAAGCTTGAAACCTGGTCAGACACCTGGCAACTGTTTAATGCCAAAAAGTGCAAGGTGCTGCATTTTGGGATGAAGAACCCAAGGAGGAGTTACCAGCTAGGGGGAGTGCAGCTAGCCCAGACAGAGGAGGAGAAAGATCTGGGTGTGCTCATTACAGGGTCAATGAACAACTCGGCACAATGTAGGAAGGCAGCTGCAAAGGCCAACAAAATGCTGGGTTGTATTGCAAGGGGTATATCCTCGAGGAGGGAGGAGGTGATTCTGCCACTGTATAGGTCATTAGTTAGACCACACCTGGAGTACTGCATGCAGTACTGGCGTCCGTATCTGAAGAGGGACATTAAGTTACTGGAGGTGGTGCAGCACAGAGTGACAAGGATGATCAAGGGGCTGGGGGACTTATCATACGAGAGGAGGTTGAAGGAGTTGAACATGTACTCACTGGAGGAGAGGGAAGATAGGGGTGACATGATTGAAACCATTAAATACATGAAAGGAATAAACAAGACAAGTACAGAGGGGCTGTTCAAAGTAAGGGAGGGAAGGGACACCAGGGGCCATGATATGAGACTGGAGCGAGGAAAGTTCAGGAGGGAGATAAGGAGACACGTTTTTACAGAGAGGGTGGTGGCTGGGTGGAATGTGTTACCTGCAGAAGTGGTATGCAGTAGAACAGTGGACTGCTTCAAACAAGGATGGGACAGGACAAGGGGGAGGGTTAATGAAGGGGAAGGGTGGAAGGGAGGGGCAGCTGCAGAATAAGGGGTGCTAGCTGCACATTCGAGCAGACTTGATAGACCTCTAGGCCTTTATCTGCTGGCCAATTTCGTATGTTCGTATGTTCCACAAAGTTGCCAACAGGAGCCGTCATGAGCAACACTACATGAGCACTTGGACAGTTTTTTTTCCCTACTGGGCACAGATTGGTCATTTTGCTGCCGCTAAATAGAATGATTGATTTGGGAATGATTCACTTTATGGCAGTTTTAGTGCTCATGATGTGTGTCCACATAATGGACATGTTGAATATGTCTTACAAAAGTACCTGCAAACAGACCAGGTACGCATTGTCTGAGAAAATGTTATCAATTGCAAATTTTTTATTTTGTCACTATGCATTTTCAGGCCATACAATTTTGTGACTAACACCATGAACAGTACAGGTGTCATTCTGCACACACAATCCAAAACGCAATTGCGCACCACTGGCACTTAATGTTGATGTCATTGTATGAAAGCATCATTCAGTGGCAAACAAAAAAATCACAGTGCCAGACATACATTGATGGATTGTCACATTGAGTAGCATGATTTTGGCATATTAAATTTACTTGCAAAAAAAAATAACATTGTGTGCAATCACATTATGGACTCATTATTAGCTCACCCTGTTTGTACGCTATGCATGGAAATTACTGTTACCCGATTTCATTGACATTTGTTAAAATAAAGGGTGGTAGACAAGTGAAATATGCTTCCCAAGAAGGGCGTACCATGCAGAACGGTGTGCGGATTTCAGAGGGGGCTGGACAGGATGGATAGAGGAGTTCAGAGGCCTACTGATGTGTAACCAAATGTGATTGCCACCCGTTATAGCAAGATAAGGAGGTAGGCAACCACTAAGGGAGTGGGGATAAGGGTAGAGAGTCAGGGGAGTGAGAGGGTAGAGACAAGGGCTAGAGGGTGGTAACACTAAATAATAGGGGTTTGGAGAATAAGTGGCCAGAACTACAGGCTCTTCTTCGATTCAGTACCGTATGGGAGACTTGGAAGCAAGCTACAGGGCACAGTGGCAGGAACAAAAGTGGTGGGGTGGGTGGAGAACTTATTAAAAGATAGGCAGCTGAGGGTGGTAGAAGGTGGGGAATACTCATACCGTAAGCCTGTGACAGGTGGTGTTACATAGGGGTCGGTGTTGGGACCAGTGCTGTTTGGCATATTTATTGCAGATATCTCAGAGGGCATCAGCAGCAAAATCGGCCTATTTGTATTGACACCAAGGTGGATGACCAGGTTGGGTGCTGGTGGCTACAGGAGGATCTGGCAAGGCTAGAGACATGGTCTGACAATGGCAGCAGGGGTTCAATGCGAAAAAAATGAAAGGTACTGCACTTCAGAAAGAAAAATCCGAGGAGAAGCTACCATCTGGGGAGGGGGGAGGTGCGGCTTGAGGTAACAGAAGAGGAGAAGAATCTTTGGGGTGCTCATCATTGGAAAAAAGCATGTGCATGAACTTGGGGCAACAATTTCTAAGAAGAGGGGTGACAGCTCAGAGGCAACATGAGGAATTATTGTGTCATGTGGAGGGTGGTGGTTGCATGTAAGGGCCTTCCAGTGTAGGTCGTGGTGGCCAAACCAGCACTGGAATGGAAAACAGCATGGGATGGCCATAAGGCAATATCGTGGGGGTAGGAGGAGGCAGGCTGATGTGTGCATAGAGTCTGGTACTCATTAGAGAGAAAGGATATACTACAAACACGGAATGGATAACAGCAGGAGAATGACTTGGCAGTATTATGTCGTAATCACTAGTATGCATTCAAAATATAAGTGTAAGTGCACTACCAAATGTTATGCTGCTACTCCAGTGCAGTGAAACTGGTTCATTATTCATGTAGTTGGATGCAAGGTTTAAAGGATCATCTCTGTGTGCAAGCAATTTTGTTTCCAACAATGTTTTCTATGCCTGCAATCACAACCACAGAAAAACTGAATTGGAGACATTAACAGTCGATTAATGGCATTCATAGAGAATACTGGATGAGCAACTATGCAGAACCAGTGTGTTGTGTCACAGAGGGATTCTGATTCCCTCTGACCTCGAGAGTGAAGCTCGAGAGGTCCATGGGAATCAGAACCCCGAGGTGGCAAAACACACTGGTTGTGCATATAGTTGCTCATCCTGTATTTTTTATAGTGTATAGTACTGTGTGAAATATGTGTTTTGTGAGTTCTTTTGCTTTCAAAATGAAACTGACTCATGCAGTCTCTAGAGGTTCTAGAATGCTGTTCTGCCGCAGTTGGGTAGAATATCATTCCATGACATTGGAACTGTGGTAGAACAGCATTTTGAAAGGGATGGAATTCTATACAGAACAACACTCCACTATAAAAGGATTTAGCCTAGCTGGCACCAAGTGAAAGACAGGTGTGAGTAAGGCCATTAACAAATGATTTGAGGGTGCTGGATTTAGAGTAACATAATTTCACAGATTTTTAACAGCCCATTTCTGCTATTCAGACATGTAAGTGCAGAGTGGACAAGTGGAACACCCTGCCAGAGGAAGTGGTGGGGGCTGAAGCAATCACGGGATTTAAGAATGCATGGGATAGACATAAAGGAATTCTGGAGGTCAGGGGTAAGGGGCAACAGACTTCTAGGAAAACAAACTGAACTTACAAGCTCAAATGGGCAGACTGGGTGGGCCATAGGCCCTTATCTGCCGACACTGTCTATGTATCTATGTATCTATGTAGCTAAGCAATCAGTTCAAGGTGTTATACAGCTTATGTGGTGAGTCACCTTGCACTGACAAGCCATAGTATGTGGCAAGTAATAAACTGTCAGTTGCAAAAAGTAAGATCACTGTAAAATGTGTACGTCTTGCCAGCAAAACGTTTAATATCAGGCCTGCGGGCATACTGGACTTGATGTTCAATGGACAAAGACTGGATAAAAACCAAAATACTGTTCTCTTTGTATCACACTTTGTGGACTGTCTGGAACAGTTTTACATTGGTTTAAATCTTTCCTTACAGGCAGGACACAGAGGGTTGTCACTGGAATGTATTCCTCTGATGCCTTCTCTCTGTCTTGTGGGGATACCGCAGGGCTCCATTTTGGTGCCCATGTTGTTCGCAGTTTATATGCTGCCATTAGGAAAGATCTTTAGGCGATACAGTTTGGGTTTTCACTGCTATGCAGATGATACCCAACTGTATCTGTCCTCTATTCCCGGACAGGAAGATGCGATCTCTATGCTTAATAGCTGTCTAGCCGAGATCAGAGATTGGATGAGCACTAGCTGGCTGAGGTTAAACCTGGATAAGACTGAGGTGTTGGTTGTGGACCATGGTTGCCTTGAGGCGGGTCCTAGGGCTGGGCTTCCATCTGGCTTATGGCTTTATGGTGTCCAGCTCCTGACCTCAGACCGAGTGCGTAACCTGGGCATTATTTTTGATGACAGTTTGACCCTGAAATCTCAGGTGTCTGCCATTGTCAAATCTTCCTTTTATCATGTTAGGAATATCGCCCAAGTGAAACACCTGGTTCCTCAGGCTGACCTTCCCATATTGGTCCACGCCTTCGTCACCTCCCGCCTTGATTACTGCAATGCCCTTTACCTAGGGCTTCTGGGGGTTGATATCTGCTGCTTACAGCTAGTGCAGAACGCGGCAGCCAGGCTTCTGACTGGTACATCTAGATCTAGTCATATTATGCCTGTGCTGCGCAGACTGCACTGGCTACCGGTTCAGTGGTGGATCACCTTTAAGGTCGAGTTGCTGACCTATAAAGCCCTACATGAACAGGGACCCCAGTACTTGCAAGATCTTCTTACTCCCTACTGCCCCTCCTGCTCACTCCGATCCGCCGACGAGGGATTGCTAGAGACTCCCAGGGTTCAGTTAAAGACATCTGGGGCACGTGCGTCTTCTTATGCTGCCCCTTCCCTGTGGAATTCTCTACCTCGTCGGATAAGAAAATGCTTGACTGTCTCAAGTTTCAAATCTGAGCTCAAAACTTATTTGTTTTTTAAAGCTTATTCTGAATGATTTTAAATATGATTGTTTAACTTAATTTAACTGTTTGTTTTAATATGTTTGTACAGCTGTTTGGCTATGAAAAGTGTTTTAAAAATAAAGTTTTACTTACTTACTTACAGCCCAAAGTGAGATACTCAGGGTGATATCACGGTGCAATTTTGCTGTGGTTGCCATGACAGCAATCGTAGCAAGTCATGTTTTCGCCGGTGCAAGCCACATTTTGCGCCCCCTGCCCATCCTGTACAGAAAATAAAACTTTTCATACATCCCCCTCATCCCCACCGCCTATCACGTACAGAAATGAAACTTTCTTACGTGCACGCTCATTTACACAGAGGTCCTTGAAGGATGATATAATACAGTGGTTACAATACAAACATAGGTACAGTATAGACATCATAACTTATGAAAAAAATAGTGATAATACAGTTACATCTAGAGAATATGTATGCAATAACTAGACAGCTATGAACTGTTACATTTATTTAAGTCTTTGACAATCGGGTTGGTGCAGTGATCAAAAAGGATCATTTTTAGTCATGACACGAGCCACGGCATGACACATTAAACAATACAGGTGTGAAGAACAACATTATACACAGATGTCAACACGAGGGGCATGAAATTAAAGAACAAGGGGTCATTACATAAAGTGCAATTGCATAAGAATATAAGGTGTCAAAGAAGCACAGCATACAGGTCAAAAATACCTAGTCACAGGCCAGGCAACAGACTGAAATATAAGTCACAAAACACAGAGACCAGACACAAGTCTACTACATATAGGCTAAATAATAAATTATGACATTTCTGTAATCACCGGCATTGATGCAAATCCCCATATGATGAAAAAATGGCTGAACATTACAATGACAAATGTAATTTAAATGTTTAGCTGTTTTCCTTATATAGGGATTTGCATCATTGCTGGTGATGACATTTAATATAATAATTTATCCTGGATGTAATAGTGCATAACTGTATAGCTATGGTATACATATTTTCTCCATCAAACTGTACTAGCACTCTCTAGCTAGGTAAACTGTGATTTTTTTTTTCATGTGTGTTGATGCCTATATTTATGTTTATATCCATGTATTGCAACTACTATATTAAATCACGCTCCCAGGACCTTCTTAAAATGAGCTTGCTCAATGGAGTGTAGTCCAGATGAAATTATAAACTGAGCAGAACTGAACTTACACACCTTATACCTTTTCTGGCAGTCCCAACTTGCAAAGTCCGGTAAATCTCCATATGTAAAAAATAAAATAAAAAGAAACTCACCTCTGCAATGCCTGAAATTGGGAAAAGGGGAACTTGTTTAACCAGGAGAGAGGCACTAAGCTGCAACTTGTTTTGAGGTGTGTTCTGGGAGCACAAGGGATTTAAGTGACTTACTTAGGGTCACACAGTGTTGCTAGTGGGGGGTAGTGGGATTCAAACCTAGGTCTCCAGAGTTGTAGCTCAGAGCCTTAGACCACTGTGCTATACTGCCTCATATTGGCAGCTATTCTCCAAGGCATACCTGCACCGAGCAAGAGCAGTGCATATGGGCACGGCACACAAGGTGCGGATGGAACGCGGCATTCAACAACAACGCCGTGCGCCGGGGTGGCACCAGATGCAGCACACAAGAAGACATGGAGCAGCACGCAGGGGCAGGGAAGAGGTCCGCACAGCCCAGGGACATGCCCCATGAGCCCACCAAATAAGAGCATGCGCAGAGGCAGCACGCATGCCCAAACGTGAAAGTGAGAGCGCAATGGCAACGCCAACGAACAATGCCAGAATCCCAGGGGGCGACCCGCAGCTGAAGACCGGGCCCAGATCAAGTGGTGGGGGCATGAGCACTGCCAGGTAGAAGGTGAGGTCTAGCAATTTCACCATTGCCCAGGTGACAGCCCTGGTAACAGACATCCAGGCCAACTACGACGTGCTGTATGGTGACCAGTCACTGACGTCACCCACCGAGATCAAGCAGTGGCTCTGACTGGAAATCCAGGTGGCCATCAATGCCACTGGACCCAAGGCACGGACCCTTTCCACCAATAAACACAAGTGGAGGGACCTCCAGTCCACTGTGAAATGGAAGCTGGCAGCAGCACACAGTGCACACACGGGAACAGGGGGTGGACCACCATCACCCAGAACAAGGCTGTCACCCCTGGAGTGGATCGTGGCACAGACTACTACCAAGGTCACCTGGCAGGGCCTGCTGGATGGATACGACACATCGACAAGTAGGCATGGGAGGGTCATGGAGGGGGAGGATCACATCGGACAGCACAGCCCACTGACCATGCCACATCTCACCCACGCAGGGCACCCATGCAGGACCAGTGCAGCATCCAGCAGCAGCAGCACAGGTGTTGCAGGGAGAACACCAGTGATGGAGGGTACATATGCCGTTGCATGCCCATTGGCAGGTACACACGCTGGGCACACCAGACTGACACTGTCACCCCTGCCCCCCCCTCACAGGGTCCCTGCGCCAAGATGCACAGTAGGAGGTGGAGCCAGCGACAGGGGTGGATACCAACCTGGATATCCCAGACAATGCTACTATGATGTATGACCCACCGTCGACCCCAGAAGCCGAGCTGGAGTACAGCACACCAATGCAACAGACCTGTGGCACGGGGGAAATGTCCCTGAGAGTGCAGAACACAACATGCGCCCTGTGGCCCCAACCATCCCCGTGGCACACCTATGCACAGAGGCACCCTCACCGACACCACGCCCATCCACAGACCCAACCGGCAAGTGGTGCCAGTGGGATAAGGCACGTCACCACAGGACAGGGTGGCAGACAGGGCCGGGTCACACAATGGTGTGTCGTGCGTCCCACAGGTGCAGGGGTACTGACCATGCACTACACAGAGCTGTGGCAGCTGGAGGAGGACAGGCTAATGGTGCAGAGGGAACAGACAGAGGCCATCTGCATGCTCACCCATATGGTGGAGGGTATGGCACAGGACATGACCTGCATTGGGGATGTGTTGGAAATGGTAGAGTCCAAGAAGCATGAGGCACCTGGTACATGCACACATGCCCCTGTGCACGCCCATACCATGAGGGCCACACAGACATGTGGAGACATGGGACAGGATGTGCTGGAACCCGCAGCACTGCCATGCATGGGCCCCGCAGGTCCACTGCTCCACAGTCCACTGGCACACCATGGGAGTGCTGCTGTGGCTGCCCCCTCCCGGTAGGCTGCCCCTTGTGGGCCTGCAGGATCCTGACCCTGATGGCACTGGTGGGCTCCCGACCAGACAGCGGAGCCCCACACAGGTGGGGTGTCCCTGGGTGACATGACAGACACTGGGTACCCTGTTTCAGGGGGCATGTGGCCAGTAGGGGTCAGCACCCGATGACACTGTGCCATGCTGTGGACCACGGACGTGTTGGTGGGGTATGCCCATGGACTGGTGAGGGCGGCCAGGGCATGCCACACCACTGGGGGGGTGGCAGGTGCCGGCATACAGGCAGCACACATGGTGCACACACTGAGGGGGATAGGGTGGAGGACATGGCACATCCTGGGGGGTACTCCCACCATGCTGCACAGTCCATACGCTGCGCCACTGCCATGGCTGTGCAGGACAACATGGGCCATAGCCATGGACATGGCCTGGGGCACTCAGAACACAGGACCATCACTGCGCCCATGGCCCACGGGACACTCAACTGAAGGTACCATGCGCCACAGTGTGGCGCACTGCATGGCCGGTCGGCGTGTCCCGGACCCCATCTGGTTCCGGTGGCATATCAGGGGGCCGCATGTCACATGGGGGGAAGGGTGGGCATGGCAACCCATGGCGGACCCAGATGTTATGCAGCATCACACACATGGTGAACACTCTGCAGGCGAACCCAGGCTCATGCATCATCATGCCCCCCGCCGTGTGGTCCAGGCACCGGAACCTCATCTTCAGGATGCCAATGGTGCGCTCCATGCACCCATGTGTCTGTCAATGTGTCTCATTGTAGGCCACCTCTTCCCTGTCCTGTGGTGCGAGGTACAGTGTCATCAGGTAGTGCCACAGGGGGTATCCGCTGTCACCTGTGGGGGATTCAGAGACATGATTGCAGCTGGTACAGCCCTGGGAACACACACCACCATGCTGTCCTCAGCATACGGCCATGCATGCACACACACACACATATGCACACATGCACGGCACTGCTGTCCCATCCGGAGCACTCACCCAGCAGCCACCTGGAACCACCATCCCCTGCCGTAAGCTGTGTGCTGATGCCAGAGTTGTCGAGCACATAGGTGTCATGGCATGAGCCAGGGTACCGTGCACACACATACGTGATGCAGCACCGGGCATCACACACCACTTGGCAGTTGAGGCTGTTGAAGCCCTTCCTATTCCAATATGCCACCTTGTTCATGGCCAGTGTCAACACCGGTACCTTTGTGCCATCCATGATGCCAAGCGTGTATGCTGTGCAGGGTGGAGAAGGCATCCTTGGCAGCACGCTGTTCCAGTGGTGATGGAGGGATCTGCATGTGGTCACCCTCCACCCGCAGCAGTGCGACAGTGACCTGGTGTACAGCCCTAGACACTGACGACTGGCTGACACTGGTCACGTCCCCACACACCCACTGGAATGAACTGGTGGCATAGTAGGACAGGGCACAGAGGACCTTGGTCTCCGTGGACAAGGCATGTGAGTGGCACATCCATGGCCGCACCGTCATCCCAACGATGCCATACAGGTATGCCACTGTACTATAGTCAACCTGGAATCTGACCATACACTGCTGTACCCTGAGGTCTGCGGCCTTGAGCTGGGGCGGTATGACCTGGGCTTATTCTGTGCTTGTCCATCCCATCCCTGTGTGTTAGCAGCATCCAGTAGTGCTACTTTGAGCAGCAACCCGGGGCACATCTTGGTGGCCATGGGTGTGTACAGCTGTAACCAGTAGGTGGTCAGCCCTGGATGCTGCACCATGTCTGTGTTCTGCCCCTTATACCCCCGACACCCGCCCACCACTGGCGGTAACACAGTGCACTCGCATGCCACACCCTGTGGGCATGGCATGCACTTGGGCGTGGCCCCCCATCGCCTGTACATTCATGGCCATGGCAGCAGCAGCAGGTGCGGGCAGGCATGGTGTGCATATGGGCAGGTCCGCGGCCTACCCACAGAAACTGTGGCATGTCTCCTCATGGTGCTACCAGGACTGCCTTGAGGGAGGTGTGATCTGGGATGTCACTGAGCCCCCGGAGGTGTGTGACCTTTATGTGCCCAGTCCATGGTGTGGCCACCTGTGTGTGTTCCCGCTGCCTTTGACACTGTCCTGTTCTCCATTGCAGACCGCTACTGGGTGGCCGGGCACTTTGCTGTGGAGCTCCATGACCTTGGGGACAGTGGCACAGGACAGGTTGTGGTGAGGTGGCGGGAGTGGTCCCAACAACTGCTGGACTTCATCTTCCTGAGGGTTGGCAGCAGGGACATCTATTACAAGGGTGACTGTGGCTGGTACTGGCGTGTCGTGGAGCCATCTAAGGTTAGGTGTTCACCATTGCGGGTGTCTGGGTGGGGCTGAGTCTGGCAGTATGCATGGGGCTGATGTGTCCATTTCACTGTGCTTTCTCCATACAGGGGTACCATGGCCCATTGCGGAGGATGCTCCTGGAGGTGTAGGACTACATTGCTTCTACGCCTGAGCAGTTGTCTGAGGACTTGGAGGAGGAGGAGGATGGGGCCGGCTAGAGCCGGCCTTGTTTAGGCCACACCATCCACATGGCTGGTCAGGGCTGTTGCTGGTGGTCTCCCACTGCTGAACTGTTCAGGATATGGCGCTACTGTTTTCCTGGCGGGGGGCTGCTGCCTCTGTGCAGGAGGGACTCTGTGGCTGTTGCCACCTGCATGTTTGTGGGGTCCTCTTTGTGTTGCTCAGGTCCTACTGGGGGGGCCTGGTCATGTTCATCTGTGGGGGGGGTTGCGCCCTCTGTGGTGGTGCTCTGGTGGGTGGGTGGCTGTGCTCGCTGTTGTCATGATTTTGCATTGCACTGCCTCTGTGTTCTGTTCATGGTGTTGGTTTGTGGCAGTAAACATACCTGTCCCGTGCACCCGTGTCTCTGCCTCTTTTGTGTGCCTGTGTAGTGTGTGCCTGGTATGTCCTGCTGCATTCGGAGCCATGGGGTGGGGCCCACCTTGCTGGCTGCTGTGCACTTCCCTGCAGTTGCCTACTTGAGCACCTGGTTCCGTCTCCCCCATCAGGGTGTATGGCTGTGCTCCCATTTGAATGCCGTTTCCTGTCGTATCAGCATTTGTGCATGTGCGTGGGTGGCCGACGTGGTCCGCACCACGCCACCATGCCCCTCTGCCTGTGCGTAGCACTGGGTGTGTGGTGGCTCTTCCGCACCTCCGCTGCCCCGTCCTGTGTGGCGTTTGTGCATGCTGTGTACTGTGTTGCGCCCTGTGAGCTGCGCGGTTCCCAGCTTGCGCCTTCTTTCTGCGCAGTGTGCACCTTGGAGAATAGCCACCATTGTGAACAGCTCATCATATATATGAAAACATTGTGTGAGCAATAAGAGCACTCAGTTACTTTATTATTCTGAATGTAAGGAAGTGCTGAAGCAAACTGAAAATGTGGGAAGCGAAGGGTATAAGACAAGTGGAAAGAGGCAAATTAAAATGTAATAAATTTAGCTTACAATTGTCATTGAAATAATGTGTGCTGCTTCTTCAAGCCCTTTGAATATTATCTCTAAATATCCACTGGTAAACACCAGCCCAGGACCAACATGATTGTCCCCACCCCCGGGGAGGGTGGGGCTCATAGTTCTGAGGTGCATGTGTGCCTCCACACGCATGTGCCTATGAGCTGATGCAATGAGGGACTAGGGAGAAATGGAGATGGAGCCAGAGGCTTAATAAAGATCCACCCACCCTCTCCATGCCTGCACTTCCATATGGTCCCCGAGGATTTCTTATTTGTGCATGGGGTTGGGGGGACCTTCTCCTCTGGCCCACCATGGAGAAAATCTATGGTGGACTTTGCCTGCGTGGTCCAAGGAAGGCCGACATCAGTCGAGGAGTAGCGGAGATGGGGCTGATTGCCTGCACACCTGACTTCAAGGGTAAAAAAAACATATGGGAGAACAATACTAGGTGAGGGAGTATTGTAACATGCATTTCTTAGCAAGGTGAACAACAGCCATATAGGTACAAAGGGGAGACATACAGCATTGATTGGGGATGGTTGGGGTCAGCAATTCCAGCACCAGTCATATGTCTTACCATTGGGGACTGGCCAAGTCTATGATCATGGCAGGCCTGTAGGAGTCCTGTTCTCCCACAGGGTTCAGTGCTGTGCCTCATTTTCTGCAATGTCTTTAGTGCACAACTGGACAGTGAGAAATTGAGGCAGGCACTCAGGGAGGGTGTAGCTAAACTCTGGTTTAGGGAGTGGCAGTTAGGGTTTAACTCTATGACATGAAAGGTGATGTACCTTGGAGCCAGAAATCACAGGAAAAGCTACTGGCTGGGGGCGGTGCAGGTAACAGCTTCAGAGGAGGAAAGGGACCTGGGGATGATAGTCATAGAGGATATGAAGGTATCCGCACAGTGTAGGAGGGTGGCAGCAAGGGCAAATAGGATGCTGGGGTGCATTGACAGAGGGATCAACTCTAGAAAGGGGGAGGACATCCTGCCATTGTATAGATCACTGGTGAGGACAGACTTGGAGCAATGTGTACAGTACTGGTGCCCATACCTCAAGACATATGTGAGATTTCTGAAGGAGGTGCAGTGTTGGGCTACAAAAATGATCATGGGACTACGGGAGTTGCTGTACGAGGAAAGGTTGAAGGACCTCAAAATGTACTCACTGGAAGACACGGGAAAAGCGAGCAAAAAGCACCCACTGCCATGGAAACAAAGATTCTTTGTGTGTGTGTGTGGTTGACCGTACAATAATCTATATTTAAAGCATTATTAAGTGCATTGTACATACCTGTTTGTCTACCGTGTTCTGTGTGCACGCCCCCGAAACTGGTACAGTTGAAAGAGCAGCTGTTCCAAAACATCCTCAACAAGGAACAGTGCCTCAAATGATGGTAAGTCCACCACACAAATAAGGGAGCCATATCCCCTCATGTGTAGCCGGCGCCTGGCTCATGGGGACTCCCGGTAGCAGTAGCATTCATGCAAGGTGGGCATGATGACACATCTTACACAGTGACACCAGTCCAGGTTGCTCATGCGTGTAATGGTCTCTGACGAGGTACCTACATCACTGCTATTATCACTGCTGCTGTCCGTGCTATGTTCCCTTTCTGGTGGTGGTTCATTGTCACCGTAGACGGGTTCGAAGCTGTAGGGAATGATGTGACCATCATCATCACAGGTTGTAGCCATAGCACACGCTTCCGATATATCTAAAATGCAAAATAAATTGGACAAGATAAATAAACAGTTTATAACACATGTTAAAAAGGTAATGCAGGCATGGGTGCATGGAAGGTGTGCTTACCAACACTGCACATGTACTCGTCAAGGCTATGGATGAGTCACTCAAATTCATCCTGTATGTCTGCCATAGCACTAGAATGCCAATCTACAAGGATTGTATACCACATTGTGTGTTGTACTGTGACAGTAACTTGCCAAGCACTGTCATTAAAGCAGTATCACCCACACAGATACTCAGAAATAGCAATGACTGCCCAACAATAAAATATTATCATGGTCACAGTACTGTAAAGATGGAATGAGCAAATAATATGCCCCATTTGGTTATCTTACATCCATATCGCATGTTTGTGCAGAATGCCAATACGTGTTTTGCAAATTATAATAAGGGTATGAGAAATAGAGCTTTCTGATTGGCTGGAAGAATTCTATCAGCCTTATGTTACTCTCTTATTAACACATGTAGAATGCAATCGTATCATGAACACTGTCTAACACTGTTTAACATTTTTTTAAATCATAATAATAAGACACATCCAGAGGTTATTTTAATGGGCTGCTAATTCCACTCTAGGGGCATGTGGCACTCTGCTAAGCCACGTGCAACATCACACCCCAAGAGGGTGCTTCACATACCATTACAATAACCCCTGGTCATACCTTTCTGCTTAATTATGTACTTTATGCGAGGCATCAACAGTGTTGTATACAATGACATCACCCCATTCCTTCATCTGGTATTGATAACCCTTGAATAGCAACACAGCATGTCACTGGGCCTCCCTGCATGAGTCGTGCTCTCATTTGACACATTGAAGACACCTGAAAGGACACACACACACACACACACACACATCCACACTGACACACTCACACACACATATCCACAGTGACACACACACACACACACACACACACACACACACAGCCACAGAGACACAGAACTCACAGATCCAAACATGACCTACATACCCACACGTTGACATCATCGCGGCGCGCACGCACACACACACACACACACACACACACACACACACACACGGACACATGACACATGCAGACCCAGCCACAGGGGAATATTACTTACTTAGGGACCAACAGCTAGTAGAAAAATACAAATTGTCAGGAGCAAAAGCCGAATGAATGGACAACATCTAGCAGCGGGCATAAACATGTATTTTATGCTGCTGTAGCTGTGCCTTTGTGCGCAGTATCCACATTTGGATCCAGTGATGTTTGCTAAGGTTCATTGTGACCAAAGAAAACAATGGTGTCTCTACAGAAACAGCTCTGTAGGGCAGAACTTGATGAAACAGAAAGAAAGAGAGAATCCCAGGTTAGCGGCTGACATGGGTGCAAGACAGTGTTGTACCTCTGGCAATATAAACTCTGATTGGTGCAGAGCAGTCAAACTAATGACTTAGCTGCATATCATTTACTCTTACCCAGGGAACTGTGTGTGCTAATTGGATGGCTTCAGGTTCACTGAAAACTAACCAGGGGATGATTATGTGACACACTGCATTTATGGTGGTGTATGTAATTTGGTATGGCTAACTAATTGTTTGGACATCCAATTTCGACATGTGTACTGGCTCAGCTATGATGTTTACACATGTCAATAAACAGTGACTGCAGACTCAGTGGGTGCTTACGTGATTTACCCCCCCCCACCATAACATGAATAAAGGTTGCACATTCACTTTCACTCTTTCAGCAACACCCTGTACACCGGCTGGAAGGCATGACTATAGGCAATAGGCTGAAAGCAATGAACTGGTAGTCACCGTGCAGTCCAGACGGGGACTCTGGTAAATGTGCAACAACCATGCAATGGCATTCAATAAACAAAGTGGTTAGGGCCACACAGTGCTCCGGATGGCATCTGTTACAAACTTTATCAGTCACATAATACAGATGTGCAGCAGGGAAGTGAGGGAATGAGGGTAAACAGATTATAAAAATGGAAACAACAACATATGTAGCGGGAAAAGCAGGATACTGCGGTTGAAGCACATGGTAAAAAACATAATTGTAGACAAAGGACCATGGGGGGGGTCTTCTGTTTACATACACTTACTAAATACCCATCAATACCGGCTATGGTGACACCCTACACTACCTGCTATGGTGACACCTAATGCCAATATTATATGGACTTGGGTGAATGGATATTTTGTATGTGGACACTGTGGTTGAATTGACGCATCCCAGTGTAATGGGCGAGGGTTTTGCTCCTGATGCCAATTGCTCTCAAAATGGCCTGGTTGGGTCCGGGCACAGGCCCCCCCCCAACTCAGAATGGGAAAAACACCCAGTAATCCGACTACGCCAACCACATGGAGATGGATTTTTATGTGACGTCCAGCCAGCGGATGTCAGGGAAAATTTTTGAAGGGGTCCAAGTTCAAATATCACTACTGAGAACACAAGGAGAGGCGTGAAACTGGCTCGAATGCAAAGAACAGTGAAAAAGTTCATTAAACACAGCTATGCAATAACATTATCCTAAATATCTGCACTCTAAAACTCTACAACTAGAACATTACTAAATTCAGAACTTTACCTCCTATGCAGTGAATCAGTTGGGAATACCCTAAGCCAGCCACCCTTGCATGTCTACCGGGGAAATGGGAAAAGCAAGATGGGGAACCAGCTGTCTGGGGAAAAGGGAAACATACAACAGGACACAGGCCAGGACTATTCCGAGGTGGTGTCGGTCATTGGCACAAAGGTCTATAAAGACCACTGGAAATGACACCCCTCCAGGAAAAAGACTGCCAAATTCCATCCAGCCACAGACCCTATGTGGACTGCCGGGACCAAGGTCACCCAGCCACAGCTCCTATGTGGACTGTCGGGACAAAAAGACAAACTAAGATATGGCAGCTGGTCAGGAAAAACAGGGTCGGGCACATGGGATCACACGCAGGCTAAAGGGTGGCAGCACAATAAACATTTTTATTTAAACCCTGTGTCTGTGTCTTTATTTCTAGCAATCAGTACCAAGACACCTTATGTACACATGAAACAATTCAGGAAATATCAATAAAGGTAAATCACAGTGGCACTGTCTCTTGGTGACCATCGCTGGCTGGCTGGCTGGCATTAATCCACATTCATGCAAACAGTTATTTGGTTACAGTTCCTGGCTCAGTGGAGCCTTGCACTTGTCCTGCCCCTTTAAATTTAGCACAAGCCACACACAATTCCATTTGAAGGCATTAGATAACAGTTACCATCAATTTGTACAGTTCTTGGCCCCCTTTTAGAGTGGAGGGCCCAGTCGTTGCCACTTTAATTTGGGGAATCTGTTATTACCCTTTAAATCTTTGGGCCTGGCTGGGGTCTTGCTGTCAATCACCCTGGCCTGCCCTGCCCTTGCTCCAACTTCCCAAATGCCTTCCCAGTCATTAGGCTCAAGAGAGTCTTCTGTTACTCCGCCCCATAAGCAGTCCTGCTTGGGGCGCTCCCCGCCCCCACATTTCACTGGCTCTATGGAGCCCTTTGTTGGCCCACCCCGTGGGTGGTCCTTCCTCCTGGGGCCTTGAACTTTGCCCCAACAATCACTGTTGCTGGCACCTGGAAGCACCGAAGATTTATTAAAATAAAAAAAAAGTTTTTGGGGGGGGCGGCCAACACCCGACTACGGTGCTGCTGCCACTCACCCTGGTGCCCTCTCTTCCCTTCTGGGCCGGGGACATTTGCTGCTGGTACTTGGAGGACCTGGACCCACCTCCTCCCACAGGCCTCCACTGAGTGTTGGACTGCTAGACTGCTGGTGATGAAAGGGACAACCTGGACCTGCTGCCCCTCCCGACATACTTCCAGGGACTGCTGGGCTTAGGAATGGAGCGGCTGGCCTAACATTGCTGCCAACGGCCTTCCCAGAGAACTTCTGCTGCTGTTGATGGAGGGGACATCTTGGACCTGCTGCCCCTCCAGATGAACCTCTGCTTGGCTGCTAGGTGGAGGGGCTGGCCTGAGGTTGCTGTTGCCACCCGTCCCAAGGAAACCACTCTGCGGCCAGTCACAGATGGAGGGAATGGCTTGGACCTGTCACCCTCCTGAAATACTTTACCACTGCTGTGGCATTGGGGACCCGGAAACTACAGTTGCCACCACCGAGAGGAGGGAGCAACCAGCTGAGGACCTGCCGGGACATCAGGAAAGACCCCAGGACTACAGGTGAGTCCCTTCCCATTTGCCTAGCCCTGGCTGGCTTAGCACTCCCTCTCGAACTTGCTGCTGCTTCTCCTCAAATTGAGGACCAACAATGGACTGAACGGCTACTGCCATTCAAATGGGCTGAGGATTCCATCTCGGAATCCTCACAAGCCCATCTCTGCCTGCACTCCCTCGTGACTGGGCCCACAAGAGCAGGTGCCCGGCGTGAGATAACTGGAGGGGGGGGTTCTAGCAGCTGCAGGCAGGGAAAAATGAGCAGAAACTTTATTTTTTTAAATGGAGCCCTGCTGGGGCTTCACATTCTGGGGTAGGGGACCTACTGGAACCCAGGGGCACCTAAGTAGGAGGGATCCCTACACCCTGGGGCACCTTCCTGTCTCCCCAGCACCAAAGCACCTGGCTGCCCATATTTGGAGGGCACTAGAACTCTGGGGCACTACACCTGTAACAAATGGTAGTGTGGCTGATGTCAAGCCCTGAAGTGGTCGTAAACTGGCTGATTCCAAGGGGAAAGAAAAAAGTGTGGAGTGCAGCCAGGGGGGTGTAGGGAGTACAGTCCTGTTTCAGACTGCCAGCAGGAGTTTGCATGTACATTTTCTTCGCTGCAGTGCACAGCTGACCATAAGGAATGCACTGGAATTTGTAAATCATGCTAGCAATACCTATGAGGACATATTCAGAGCAATCAAACTATCCCAAGCACATGAAGAACATTGCTTCCCCGAGTTAAGAGCAGATGTAACAGTAGGTAGAAAGGTCTGCCTTAGCTGAGATTCACAAGTATTTGCTTTGCAGTTCCCATGGTCAGTGCAAATACTGTGCTACCATGCAAGCCTTTTTTTCATGGTCTCTGATACCAACTGAGCTAAGGGACAAAGGTCACGCATAACACTTTTTCCAGCGCCAACACAGGCAGCAAACCTCTGCCCCACTCTCTCTATATTTCTGCTCGTGGTGTCCTGCTGTTGTTTTTGGTTGACACAGAGTGACAACAGATGTGCCCCAGCTGAACACCTGTCAGGGCACACCGTAAATCGTGACTACTGCTCTGGTGAGTGACAGCGGGTGAAAACAAGCAGCAAACAACATGAGTATAACACCGCACTCCTCCACCTTACTGAAACTGGCAAAAAATAGTTGCATTCTCTAGCACTAGGACTATGCTAACCTACTAGCAGTTAAATCCTGCAAGCACCCGATTTTGTTCCACCCACCCACACGGAGATGTTAATTTAACTCGGCTATGATCAATGACAGCTTTTGGCAAAGTAAGACCTTTTTCTGCAGCACTGGTGAAAGACTAGCACATTAACAAGGACCCATGAAGGCACAAGATGCGGAGAGAAATCAGCCATAATAACTCAGCCAAGACACAAACGAATTGAAAAAGAAGAAAGCGGTGGCCATTTGAGGGTTCCGTGTAATGATGGGAAAATAATTGCAGCCAATACGTGCTTGCGATGACTCAGGCAACCAATCAGTGCTACAATTGCGTTGGCCAATGGGACAACAGTTGTCAGCACTGACAGCCTAAGCTGATTTCAGTTGGCATGGAAGCAGAACACAAATAAAAGTAACATAATAGGCTGGCAGGACGATCACACCGATGTCACATTCACGCTCTGGAATAATCACATGCGAACTCAGGACACTACACAGAGTGTAAAGATGGAGCACCACAAGGCGAACAGTGATTGTCTGAAATGGACTCCAGGCTAAGGTAGGTTTGGTGGTTGTGAAAACAGGGCAATCGTGTTTGCTGACTGATTTTTCTGCATTTTGAAAGCAATTTGGGAGGCATCAAACACTTGTGGAGGGTGTACTACTCCTTTAAGAAATCAATCAATCTATAAATCAAGACTTTATTTATAAAAGGTGCCTTTCTAGAACCAAGGTGCCTGTACATCACATAATAAAACAATATTACTAAAAACAATAGAATTATCCAAACTTAATAACATTCAAAAATCATTATACGCATTTTAAAAAATATATGTTTTAAGTGCTCCCTTAAAAGTTTGGACGGTCAGGCAGTCTTGTACCTGACGAGGTAGAGAATTCCACAGGGTCGGGGCCATAAAACTAAAAGATCTGGCCCCACAGGTCTTCAAACGGACCCTGGGAATCTCTAGCAATCCCTCGTCAGTGGATCGGAGAGAGCGGGGGGACAGTAGGGACAAAGAAGATCTTTCAGGTAGCCAGGTCCCTGATCATGTAGGGCCTTATAGGTCAGCAAATCGACCTTGAAGGTGATACGCCAGCATATTGGCAGCCAATGCACTCTGTGGAGCACAGGCGTTATATGACTGGACCTAGAGGAACCAGTCAATAGTCTGGCAGCCGCAATCTGCACTAGCTGCAAGTGGCGAATATCAACCCCCAGTAGCCCAAGATAAAGGGAATTGCAGTAGTCAAGACAGGAGGTAATGAAGGCGTGGACCAGAGTAGGAAGATCATCAGGAGGAACCAGGTGCTTCACTCGGGTAATGTTCCTCAGATGGTAAAAAGAGGCTTTGACAACTGCCAACACCTGTGATTTAAGCGTTAAACAGCTATCAAAAATAATGCCCAGATTCCGCACCCGGTCTGAGGTAGTTAGCTGGACACCCCCGAGCCATAAGCCCGAGGGAGATCCAGCCAACAAACCCACCTCCTGGTGACCTGGGTCCACGACCAACACCTCAGTTTTTTCTGGGTTCAACCACAGCCAACTCACATTCATCCAGTCCTGGATTTCGGCAAGACAGTTGTTAAAAACCGAAAAGGCGGCATCTTGGCCAGGTACAAAGGACATGTACAGTTGAGTATCATCTGCATAGCAGTGAAAACTCAAACTGTACTGCCTAATGATTGATTCCAACGGCAGCATATACACCGCAAACAATATGGGTGCCAAGATGGAGCCCTGCGGCACCCCACAGGATAGGGGGAATGATGTCAAGGAAAAAATCCCAGACACTACCCTTTGAGTCCTACCCTCGAGGAAAGATCGAAACCAACTGAGGACTGTACCAGACAGCCCACAGATAAACTGCAGGCACTCCAACAGCACATCATGGTCCATGGTGTCAAATGCCGCAGAGAGATCAAGAAGGACCAAGACAGAACAGGTCCTTCGATCTCTCACTATTAAGAGATCATTTAGTACCCGACCCAGGGCCATCTCGGTACTATGTCTCTTCCTAAATCCGGACTGGAGAGAATCACAGACATCGTGGCTGGTTAAATGATCATCAAATTGCGACGTGACCACCTTCTCAATAACCTTTCCCACAAAGGGTAGGTTAGAGATGGGTCTGTAGTTAGCTAGACAGTCCGGGTCCAAGGAGGGTTTCTTTTTTTTTTTTTTCTATTTATTATTTTTGCCACCTTACCCTAGCTGCCAGCTGCCCAGTACTTTCGGCCCGGTCATGGGCCCAGGCTCTCACTCACAGATCGGCCTAAGGCCTTCCGAGTATCCGTGACACCCCCACAGGCGGGGTTGCGGCACTCCACCCGCATGCTGCAGACTCCCCGGGATAGGTCGGAGGGCTGACCTGGGGAAACAACTGAAGCCGTGGCGTAGCCATTGAGGGCGTGCTGGCAGCCGTCCATTTCTTCCGGTTTTCTGGGAGGCAGGGTTGTGCAATGACACCTAACATCTGCCCGCCTCCTGTCGTACTTGTGCGGTGGCTGTGTGACTCCTGGCCTCCAAGAAAGTCATCTATACTCGGACACCCCTCCTCCCGGAAGGAGGCAGTCCTTAGGACACTCTATCCCTCTCTCGGCCGGCCTCCAGTGACCCGAGTCCATTCCTGAACCTGGGTTGCCGGCATCGCAGATGCGGAAATCAAATCAGCTACCGATGGGCCGGCTTCATGAAGGTTTTAAAGAAGAGGCTGAACCATAGCTTCCTTCAGAGGATTTGGAAAAATCTCCCTCTCCAAAGACCTCCAGACCATCTCAGCCAGGACTGGGCCAATCTTATCTACACAGCCCACTAAGAGACGTGTAGGGTCCGGGTCCAAACCACAGTTGGTCAAACGCAATAATCGGATGACCATCACAATGTCATCGATTGTGGGAAGACTGCAGTTGGACCACACAGAACCGGTGTCCGACATCTGTCGACCATCACAATTCCCACTAGAGATTCAAGCAGACCTCGGACCTGATTTTGGCAACCTTATCTGAAAAGAATTGAGCAAGCTCCTTGCACCATTCTTGAGAAAAAGCTTTTCTGGGCTGAAGACAGATTGGATTGCACAGTCTGTCCACGGTCAGGAAAAGCTGAGCTGGTCTTTTCTGTGCAGCAGCAATCTCTCTGGACAGGAATTCTGCCTTCTTACAAGAGATTGCTGATTGATAGACTATGTAATGGTCCATCAAACTAAGTTTGTCACAATCCAAGTCTGACCTCCACCAACATCTCTCCAGTCTTTGTCCCACTCTTCTCAACTCCCTAAGAGTCTTATCGAACCAAGGAGACCTAGGGCAAAGAATGAGGGGACAAACACGAACAGGAGCTATGGAATCCAGGGCCCCTGTTACTGCCTTATTATAGGCAAGTACCAAATCCCCTGGGTCCATGCAATCACTCAGAAAACCCGATAGGTTCAGCACCGCCATCAAGCCATCTGGAGAAATACCCCTCAAAGGGCAGTACTGGACCATTTCCATAGGGGCTGGCCTACTAGGGGTGGCCCCAAAACTGAACCCAATGGAATGATGGTCAGACCATCCGACTGGTTCCACCACCAAATCAGATATCTCCATCCCCAGTAGGAACACCAAGTCCAATGAATGGCCTCCAATATGGGTCGGGGAGGAAATAACCTGTGTGAAGCCCAGTGAAATCATTAACTGGTGGAAGTCTTGACCAAACTGCGAGAGTTCAATGTCGACCCAGGCATTGAAATCCCCCAGAACCAACCAGCTGGGGGATCCCAATGTCAGGTCAACAATGAAGTCTGCGACTTCCTGCAGGAAAATATTCCCATCACCTGGTGGACGGTAGACGAGAAGAATCCTGCGCCCCACACCCTCGCCCATAATACATTCAAAGGAATTGGTAGTTCCCACTGGTACTTCCACTAGGCCCAGTTCTGATCTAAAACAAATGGCAACACCCCTGCCCCTATGATCCATTCTAGGGTGGTGTATCACTGAGTACCAGGCTGGAATTGCTGACAGAACTGGGCCCAGCATTTTCATCCAGCCAAGTCTCAGTGATGCACGCCAGGTCTGATGTTCCAACAAGATCCGCTATAATAGCGGTCTTGTTTTTAATAGACCTGGCGTTGCATAACACCACCTGAGTAGGATGGGCATCTGAGGATGACCGTGCTACCTGCTGACCACCAGCAGAACCCTTGGGTATGGGAATCAGCCAGGGAGAACCCCTTTCTTGGACCCATTTCGCTCTAGGGTGTCTCCTTGTCCCCACTATCCCTATCCGCCCACTCCTTTCCAATCCCTCTCCAGGCCCAGCCCTCATCCTCACCTTTTTCCTAGTAATCCCCAGAGCCCTACACTGACTATACACCTCTGGTGACAGGGGAGGACAAAAGAATGGACAAAGGTCTCTGAGCCTGGAGGGGGAATAATACCCGACCATCCTAAAACCCTCCCAGCACATATTTACTGCGCTAGTTAACTCCCAATAAATAAACAATCCCAAGCTTCAAAATTTAACCTAAATCTAAACCCAGATAAATAATAATCAGTTATTACAAAAAAGACTATAAAATTATAAATATAAATAATCAAATACAAGCACAATTTTAACTGTAACTTAAGTCCAAAATTATAGAATTCATGATGAAAGATATAAAAACAAAACAATTCTTCAGCCGCCGAAGGCCCTCTCACAACCTAGGAGGCCAGTAGAGCACAGGTACTCTTACTTCGTGAGCTCAAAGAACTTTTTGCTTTTAAACTGTCATTCAACCCCCGAGCACTCTCACTACCAGGGGGACCAGAGAGGCACTCTCACTGCCATTCAGATGTAAAAAGAAAATTTAAGTTTTTTCCTTCGTCTTGAAGTTTAAATGGGACTGTTTAAAAGGACTGGTATCAGTGCAAGTTAATCAGAAGAAGCAGAAAATTCCTAAATATGGACCAGGAATATACACTGGCAGACCAGCAGCAAATAAGGACTCCTCCCACCGCACACCAGAAACAGCCTAATTAGACTACACCACACAGGACCCACAGCCACAGATACTCAGAGGCCAGACTAAAAAGACGAACCTCTGAGTACCCTCGGAGCACCCCAAAAACCTCTGGCTCCCCAGAGGCAAAATGAGGCAACTCCTGCTTGGTCCCGGCAGTGCAGTCCATGATCACCAGACACAAATGGGAGGGGGGGAAGGGTAGAAGCCTCCGACAGCCAATATACTATACAAAGCCTGCTTCCCTTAATTTAATGCTGAACACTCCAAAGAAAAGTATATAGTCAGAAATAAATCCCAAAACGGAGGGCAGTCGATCAATAAATTGGGTCCCCCCACTCACAGTACTTCAGAGCAGTATCAACGATTCAAACCAACGGCCTCCTGGTCTTTCAGTCCCAAACGACCCTGTCAGACCCTCCGGTCAATTCCTTCCATTGAAAGACCAGCAGACGTTTATCCAAGCAATGAAAGTCACAACCGAATCATGATATCAGTCCAAAAGCACTAAACTCTACAGTCAATAAACGAGAAAGGTCCACGGTAGATGTTAACTCCAATAGACTGAGCTCATAAACGGCAACAAGTAAGAATCAGTAGCTCCAAAACACACCACACAAAAGCCAGGAAATCCCAATTGCAACACCTGCAGATTCGGCACACTCTCCCACCACGCCGCTGAAAGGCAGATGGATGCAATACACCAATCTGGTATCCCTGCAGTATAGCATGCAGAGCCAGTGTACTCCTCCATTGTATCCGTTCCACACTCACTCCCACAACAGTTTTAGAGCCCGAGACCATGAAAAGCCAATTTATTTAGACGGTGGAGTTTTTTAAGATAGCGCAGAAAACTCAGCATAAAATTGAACAAAAAAATGCAGTAAGGAAGCACAAACACAATACTAAACTAGACAGCCGACAGCACACCCAGCCCGGCGGCCATCTTGTTCCAGGGTTGTATTTACCAAAGTGGGTTAACGCTTATAGGTCAGTAAGACAGCCTTTGTCTGTGTCTCCTTGTCTTGGCAAGTTATCTTCTAGTCCATGAGGATTACATTTATTCTAGGCTCAACTTCATGGTGCTAGTATATTGCAGGAATGTAGGAATCTGTTTTACTGCATACCTTAAAGAGCTGCTGCTTACAGTAAATAGACAATTGACTGTTTCATTTATTGTATTTTGATGTCTTGGTAATTATTTTCTACTTTTACAAATAGAATAATAGATAAGTGTGTATTATAAGGCAGTAGTACCATCTAGAGGTTTTGGGGACATGGAATCTCGAGAGCGAAGCTCAGGAGGTCCCAAAGTCCCCAAAACCTCGAGATGGTATTACTGCCTTGTAAAACATTTATCTTTCCGTTATTTTTTGTAACAAATGGATCCATTGATAATACTACAGTTGGAGATGACCTTTGAACTGTAGTATTATTAGCAGAAACGATAGTATTATCACTTTTCAGGATAGTATTGCTGAGAGTAGTGATGTATTACTGGGACATTTTTGTATAACTTAGTATAGTATTATTGAGACTTATCCATATATTACAAATAGAATAATTGTTAGTGCAGTGAAACAAGTGGGGTTTTTACCTTTGCTTTTCACACTGCTGGTAAAAAAGAATTCAAAAGAATTCTGATGTCAGAAATTGCCAACTACTTAGGAGCCCAGTGTATTTCAGTGGGAAAATTAATGTATTGTTCTATTTCAAAAGAAGTAGAAACTTCTTTTAGTAACAAACTTGACTTTTTAAAAGTTGTCACTAGTGTGGTCCATCTGTATGATTTTACATTTTTTCAAACAGCAACTGGCTTCTCTTTTCTTCTTCCATTACTGTTTGCAGCTGCTTTGTGTTGGAAAGGGAACTAGGAAATTTGTTGAGGGGGTAGTCAACAGTTTGCTGCTGAAACTGGGCCTAAAATGCACCAAAATGCACCATTTCACACCATATATTTTCAAAATTTCCTGGGGGGCATGCCCCCAGACCCCTTTAGAGCAGTTTGATTTTTGTAGTATAGTGCGCTCAGTTAATTCCTGGATCCGCCACTGGAAACTGCTGCAGTCTCTGCTCATTTCTCTGCAGCAGCTCCATTTCTTGTTTCCAGCCCCCATACATTCTCAATGCCTTCTCTCTGCTGTAGGGCTGATACTGTCGGGTATTCTGCTGCTACAAGTAACCCCCCTGCAGAGGTTTCGGCTTTCAGTGCTTGTCAGGAACCAAATCATCTAATGTTATGTTTTACTTGGGTTTAGTAAGAAACCCCCTCCCCCCCCCCATACACACACAAAACACACACACACATACACTCTTAGCAACAACTGGGCTGGCCTGTTGGATTAGTAGATGTAATGCGAGTAGTGCTGACATGCGTGTAGACAACATTGAGGAGGCTGAATTGCAGGCATTAGTAGAGATCTGTGGACCCATTTACACTACTTACAGACCAGCGTAAAACTAGCATAATATAGTATAGAGACACTATGCTAGTTGTATGGCCGTGTCATTTTTTTTTTTAATGTTAATCAATTATCTGAGTTGTGGGGCTCCACTCTCCACTCCGTGTGTTTTGGATTCAGCACTGGGGCATGGGATGAAGCCCCCAAATTAAAATAAATGGATTAAAAACCCTACCCAGGTATACCAACTAACCCCAAGTAATGTAACTAATGTAAATAGACGTCTAGATCTCCACTAATACCACCTTGTATCTGTTCCAGAGGCCATAAGAGACAAGAAAGGAAGCTGGGCCTGAGATATACTTTTGAAAAATGGAAACAATTCATGGAATGCAGGAAATAGAGAATAAATAACCCTGCATGTGAAGAATAAGCTGTTTCTTACACCGAGTAGGTACAGTGAGGTCATAAAGCATGAGCGTGAAGCTCGAATACCTATAAGATATGAAAACTAAGTTTATTCTTAACATTTTTTATTTATTTTTATTTTTTTATAAGCATCTTTTTAATTTCAGACTGGAAAAACTAAAATTACTGCACTCTTGGAGGAGAGATGTTCAGCATCAGCAAAGCATCTCGATGGAAGTGGAAGTGCTAAATAATAGCCTTACCGAGATCAATGACTGGATGGCCTCCAGCTGGTTGCAGCTGAACCCTGATAAGATGGAGGTACTGGTGGTGGAGTCAAATAGAGGGAGTGATAGGATGGCCGCTGGTGCAGCAACAGGATTATTCCTGGGGTCTGTGCCATTGAAGGCCTCCTCTAGGTTGCGCAATCTTGGTATTATCCTTGACAGTGGACTGACATTCGAATCTCATGTGTCATCCATTGCCCAAACCAGCTTTTACCATCTGAGAAATATCGCCAGAATCAAACCCCTGGTTCCGCCCATGGACCTTTCCTCCTTAGTGCATACATTCGTGACATCAGGGCTTGATTACTGTAATGCACTCTACTTCAGTGTCTCGGGGGGTACTCTCTGCCAACTGCAGCTAGTGCAGAATGCAGCTGCTAGGCTGCTGACTGGACAGTCTAAGTACTGCCACATCACACCAATATTGTGTGATCTGCAATGGCTGCCACTCAGGTGGAGGGTCCTCTTCAAGGTGGGCTTGCTCACCTTCAAGGCCCTACATGGACTGGGCCCTGGCTACCTGTTAGACCTTCCAACAACTGCTGCCTCAGTCCACTCCCTTCGTTCCTCCTCTAGGGGCCTCCTTGTGATTCCCAGGATGAGGTTAAAAACTGATGATGACAAGAGTTTTTAGTGTCGCTGGCCCCGTCCTGTGGAATTCACTTCCTCCAGCTGTAAGGGAGGCCCTTTCAGTTGAGGTATTTAAAACCCACCTCAAGACCTTTCTGTTTAATTAAGCATTCCCAGACACTGTCTTTTAGACTTTGCTTTTAGTGACAGTCCTTGTTTAGAAACTGATTTTCTTGTTGCTGGTGTTCTATCTTGCTGTAGCCTGCTTTTATTTAGCATTGCTGCGCTTCATTTATTATTGTATTTGATCATATCTGTTGTTTATTGTGTGCTTTTATCTGTATGGTGCCCAGAGCCTCCAGGATTGGGTGCCTAAAAATGAAATGTGCCTTTTCTTGTCATAGAGCATCTGCATTCTACCTCAACGGGATACGAGCATGAGCTGTCTCTGAGTAATGCTCACAGCTGTGCTCGTGACTGTTTTTTCATCAATGTTCTAACAGGTTGTTCTCAGCATTCTAAGGTGGAGAACAACTTTTTAGAAACACCAAAAGAAGATGCATCACATATGTTATAAAAAGAATACTACATGGAGAGAATGAGACAGGCTTCAAATCAGCAGGAGTACTCCATTTTTCATAGGCTGTGTGTTAGTAAACACACTTGGGTAACCAGGGACCATGTAAGCAATAATCACCGCCAGAGGAGGACTCTGCCGGTGGATTAATGCCCGCTGGGGGAGTGGTGCCCGAGGGCTGCAGCCACCCAGCGGGCATTAATCCATGGCAGAGCCTGATGCTGAAGGTGATTAATGTGCTTGTAACATAGGCTCGGCGCACGGCGCCGAGCGTATAAGTTATCGCATCACTCTCCGGCAGGCAAGACCGTTTCAGCGGTCGGCTCCGGATTTGTCTGTGCTGCGGTGGAAGCCCTATGGACAGATGAGGTAGCACTCAGGTCTGAAAGCTAGCTTTTTTTATTAGGTTACAGGCTGGAAGTCTTACTTGGTGGAGCCATGTTGAATGATTGAGCAGCTCCGAATGCTCTGCTGGGTGCCGCAGTCTGTGACTGGCTCGCTGTACTACCGGAAGTGGTCGGTTCATCACGGCGGTCCTCTGCCAGCTGGAGGGCACCTCGATCACTGAGGTGGTGCGGACGGATTGATGCCAGCCGCTTCAGCAGTCGACTCCTTCCACCTCGGTGACTGCAGGGCTCAATGATTTCGGCCCTCTGCCGTCGCATGGAGGCGGACGATCTGCATGTCGGGGGCAGGGGTTTGATCGGCTGAGTTGCCGGGCGTACAAGACAGGCTGGCCCGGTCAGATGCTCTGCATCTGTGTGGGGTGTGGGGGGGCCACATGGAACTGCTGTAATCGGCTGGTTGCGGAAGCCCCAAAACAGCAGGTTATTGGGCCAGACAGTCTGCTTCTCTGCGGGGGGCTGCAGGTATCTGCATCTCGGGGGGGTGGATCGGCTGTGTTGCCGGGCGGCGTTCAAAACAGGCTGGCCTGCCGGACACTCTGCATCTGTGCAGGGTGTAGGGGGGGGCCACATGGAACTGCTGTAATCGGCTGGGTTGCCGGACCCCAAAACAGCGGGCTATCGGGCCAGGCACTCTGCTTCTCTGCGGGGGGGGGCTGCAGGTGCTCTACTCGGATGGCTTGCTGGACGGCCCACAACAGAAGCTTACCGGGCCATGCACTACCATGTTTTGAATTTGAAACGACTGGCAGGCAGGACCCTGCGTCGATGCCCATCCTCTGGTGCGACCATGTCCATGAGGCTCAGCTGGCTGCTCTGCAGGTGCAGTACCACTGCCATGGTTGGGGGAGGCTGGGTCTGCACCGGGGGTCTGTGTGCTGCTGCTGTGAGTGGTGGATGCATCGCAGGCAGGAGGGCCCATGGGGGGGGCCTCCAGGCTAGATGCAGTGTGGTGCTGTGAGGCTGGGGGGGGGGCTATGGCCGGTACTGCGCAGCTGGTCTCTGTGATGCCTCTGGCTATCTTGCTCTGGTTCTGTGTGGTTGGTGCATGTGTGATTCTGATGCCTTTGCTGCCCTGGGTGTCTGCTGGTACTGCTGCTGGGTCTGGTGCATGTGTTGAGGGTGCCAGGAGTGGTATTTGCTGGGTGCTGCCCTGTGTTGTGCTGCTGGACGGTGGCTGTCTAGGGGACCAGGAGCTGCTGGTGGGTTCCACTGGGGTGGAGGGAGTCTTATGTGTAGCTGTGGCACTGGAGAGGATGGTGGACCACCTCTTCCGGTCTGTGGTGGATGGCAACCAGTAGCTGCGTAGACTTGTCTCGCACCGATGTCCCGTCACTGACATTATCTCCCTGCTTGCGAGGCCAGCGTCGCTCAGTATTGTGACAGCTGTACTCCTAATGCTGTGGTTGGTGTACCGCTTCGACAGCTGGGCATCATCGGAAATCTGGGGCATCAGGGAGCCAAGGTAGTTGTTACCCATTGGCTGGCATGTGTACCAGCAGGCACGCTTTGTTGGGGGCTTGTGGTCTACCTTCCTTGGGTGTAGGTACAGGGCAGGGGCATTGGGTGGGCACCGTTGGATGTACTTCCGGAAGAGAGCAACAAAGGTAGAAGACTTGGTTTGCTGGCCAAGGCACCTAGCTTCACCTGAGCTCTTTCCTTCTAAGACTGCTTGAAAGACAGAGTAGAGAAACTTACCAGAGCAAGGGAAAAGGATTAAGACTTAGTTTGGCTAAGCAGATTTACTGTGTGGTGGTGTTTTTATTTTTTACTCACAGGGATTGCTACTGTTTGTTGCTAACATTTAATTGCTTTATTTTTTTCTCTATTCAAATTGTTGTTGCTGGTATACCTTCTTCTGCATTATTACAAGGTGTGCCTACAGGTGTGTGCTAACAGATTACTCCTGTAATCTTCTGATTCAAATTGTCTTTTGCAAGGTATATCTTCTGTTACTGCTTTATTTTTCTCTGAGCAAAGTGTTTCTTACAGGGTATATCTTCTCTGAAATTACTGTATTACAGGTGGAGCTTACATTTTGTGACTTTTTATCATTGGGCTAAGCAAAATTACTGTTTGACACTGTGTTTTATTTTATTCTTGTTTGTTGAAAAGGTTTGTTGTCTCAGAGGTGTTTCAGTCTCCTTCTCACATTGAAGGAGCTAATTGCTTTTCCTCCCCAGCTCTTCCAAAGGATTAGGTGTGTGTGTAGAGTGGAGCAGCAAACTGTCAGTAATTTCCAACAGAAAGAAGGGTTAAAAAGTCAGGTTAGTTGATATCTTGGAGGTAGAAGACTTGGTTTGCTGGCCAAGGCACCTAGCTTCACCTGAGCTCTTTCCTTCTAAGACTGTTTGAAAGGCAGAGTAGAGAAACTTACCAGAGCAAGGGAAAAGGATTAAGACTTAGTTTGGCTAAGCAGATTTACTGTGTGGTGGTGTTTTTATTTTTTACTCACAGGGATTGCTACTGTTTGTTGCTAACATTTCATTGCTTTATTTTTTCTCTGATTCAAATTGTTGTTGCTGGTATACCTTCTTCTGCATTATTACAAGGTGTGCCTACAGGTGTGTGCTAACAGATTACTCCTGTAATCTTCTGATTCAAATTGTCTTTGCAAGGTATATCTTCTGTTGCTGCTTTATTTTCTCTGGAGCAAAGTGTTTCTTACAGCGTATATCTTCTCTGAAATTATTACAGGTGGTGCTTTACAGGTTTTACAGTTTTATCTAACATTAGAATAAGCTTTCAGGGTTACTGCATTTGTTGTTGACCGATTGTTTCTGCTCTTACCTCCTTGTTCTTTCATCCGTGGTTCTTCTTTTTAGGCAGGGGAAGGGCCCAGCCACCCACCCCCATCCCCAACCACCCCACGCTACACTCCTTTTATAGGGTACCACAGTTGTGACATTTCATGTAGGAGAGCAGGAAGGGGCAGATCAGAGGGGCCTCCACAAGGTGATCTCATTTACAGGGGCACTAGTAATTTAACTTGTTATAACAAGTTAAACAAAGCACAATTAAACCATTACTTGCATTTTTTTCCTTTTTTTCCTTCTAATTACTCTGACTAGGTTACAAACCCAGCAACTTATTTGGAATGGATTTCATTAACTGCAGGTACTGTGGAACAATTTTCAGAAGGACAGTCTTACAGGATTTAGGACACTGTCCTATATGCTGGGCCTTTGGAGATCTTAGGGCTCAGCTCCGGGCAGCATGGGCAGAGATTGCACACCTCAAATTTCATATTGAAGAGGAAATACATTATAAGAACCACCCACCATTTCCCCAGCATCCAACAGAAAAACCTCAACCGCAGAGGGTAGTTGGTCCAGGAGGTTGGCAGGTGGTTAGGAGGAGCAAATCAGGTGCTCCATCACTCTCTGCTCTCCAACACATTACTCCAAAACCATATAAACACTAAACAGGTATCTGCCTCTATCTCTGAAATCAAATAAAGAGGCAGAAGACACTGCAGAGCAGAACACTGCGGCACAGGAGCTAGCACAACAAAACTCACCCAAATCAGGAACCAAAACAAAACAAGCACAAAGGAAATCCAAAAACTTGATCATAGGAGACTCCATGATTCGGGAGTTGATACCCATGTCCAGCCAGGGTGATGGTCAGATGTCTCCCAGGTACATCAGCATGGAGAGACACTGACCGCATTGCTAAAATTGTTCACAAAGCAGGAGAAAACATTGATGTCCTAGTACACATAGACTATGATCTCACCAGCCGGTCAGTTGTGGAGACCAAGGAACACCTGACTAGGCTGGGTGACAACTATCATCTATTTCATCCGCATCTCCTTCTCTGAGATCCTGCCAGTCTGGGAGAGGGAGCAGATGGATGGAAGGTCAGAGAAAGGGAGATAGGGAGCTAAACACATGGCTCAAGGGCTGGTGCCAGGAAAAAGGACACAGATTTGTAGGAACTGGCAACAGTTCTGGGAGCGAAAGTTCTTAAATTTGATGGACTGCATCTGACTAAAGAGGAGTCACTGCATTGGGGCAGAAGTTTGATGTCTTTGCAGAATATTTAAACTAGCAATGGGGAGAGGGTGCAGCACCCAACGTCAAATGGGAAGAACACCCTCTCCCTCAGCTAGTGGTCAAACAGGAATTCAGCATGTTTGCCGCTCATTTGCATCACCAGGTAAGAAAAAAGGTTTGTCTCCCATACGACGCACAGGGGTAATGCCAAACTTCACCCAACAACCAATACACCAAAATCTGGCCAATGGAAAATCATGTACACAAATGCTCACAGCCTGGGAAATAAGATCCCAGACCTGCAGGCAATAATGTCAGAGGCTAAACTGGACGAGTAGCAATTAGTGAGATGTGGTTTACCAGTAACCACACTTGGGAGACTTCAGTACCTGGCTATGTATTGTTCAGAAGAGACCGAGGCAAAAGGGGAGGAGTGGCCCTGTATGTTAATGAAAATATCAAAGCTACAGAAATTCAGAATACACATAAGGAGCCAGAAGAACTGTGGGTCACCCTGGAAACAGGAAATGGGCAGCCATAAGAACTGGGGTTGTCTACAGGCCCCAGACCAGAGGAAGACATAGACACATTACTGTTAGAAGATATACAAAACATGACAGCTAAAGGGAGGTTCTGATAATGGGAGACTTCAACATGCGGATACAGATTGGTCAATACCAGCAGGAACATCTGCCAGAACTAGACTCATAGTGGATTCCCTGCAGGGAGGGCCTCAAACAACTGGTACAGCAACCACAAGAGACAGGGCTATCCTAGATCTAGTACTGACTAACAAAGAAGGATCACAGATCTCCAGGTAGAAGGTCACCTGGGAGCCAGTGACCATCACATGGTATGGTTCAATTTGGCTACTACATCTAAATCATCCCATTCCAAGGCAAAAATATGGGACTTCAGAGGAGCTGACTTTGATAAGATGGCCAACAGAGTTAAGCTAGCCCTGGCAAAAAGAAACACAGGTGAGGGGGTACAGGCAAAGTGGGCAAGCATTAAGGATGCAATACTTGAAGCAACATCCCATTGTGTTAGACAGAAAAGGAAGTGCAAAAGAAGAAGGAAACCACTTTGGTTCTCAAATACAGTAGCAGAAAAGGTCAGAGCCAAAAGGCTGGCCTTCAGGAAATATAAGGGAACACAGCGGGATGAAGATAGGGAGGCATACCAAACTGCCCTAAGGGAAGCAGGTAAGGCAGTAAGGCAGGCAAAGTCCCAAACTGAGGAAACACTAGCACAAACAGTAAAGAAGGTGACAAGACTTTCATAGATACATTAGTGAAAGGAGAAAGTCCAGAGGGGTATTGCTAAGCTTAATGGAGAAAGGGAGCATGTGAGGAGGAGGACCCTGTAAAGGCATCTATCCTAAATAGATACTTTGCTCGGTATTTACTGAAGAGAAGGTAGGGCAGGGCCCACAGCTCAGCATCATGGACACAGGGGAGGGAGGTGAGCACTACTCCCTTCACAAAAGAAAGGGTCCTACAAGAGCTTGCTAAGCTCAGGTGGATAAGGCAATGGGACCTGATGGCATACATCCCAGGGTACTTAAGGAGCTAAAGGAGGAACTAGCAGAGCCATTAGCAGAATTGTTTAGTGAGTCTCTGAGCACAGGAGAAATCCCAGAAGACTGGAGAAGGGCTCATGTGATCCTGCTCCACAAGAGTGGTAGCAGGGAGGAGGCAGGGAACTACAGACCGGCACGTCTTACCTCAGTAGTGGGCAAGATTATGGAGGCACTCCTTAAGGAAAGGATAGTGCAACACCTAGAATCCATAGGGCGCAGGATCCAAGACAGCATGGGTTTACAAAGGAAGGTCTTGTCAAACTAATCTCATAGATTTCTTTGACTGGCAACCAGAGTGGTGGACCAAGGGGAGCAGTTGATGTCGCCTACCTTGACTTCAGCAAAGCTTTTGACACTGTTCCACATAGAAGATTGATAAATAAGCTGGGTAGGCTGGGTAGGTCAGAAGTTGGTCAACTGGGTGGCAAACTGGTTGACGGGCAGAAAACAGAGAGTGGTGGTAAATGGTATACAGTCAGAAGAGATGCAAGTCACAAGTGGGGTACCTCAGGATCAGTCCTGGGCCAGTCCTCTTCAACATCTTCATTAGTGACCTTGCAGATGGACTAGAGGGTAAGGCTTGTCTGTTTGCAGATGACACCAAGATCTGCAACAGAGTAGATGATCCAGTTGGGGTGGCAGAATGAGAAGAGATCTGGATAAACTAGCAGAATGGTCAGAAGAGTGGCAACTGGATTTAAGGCAAAGAAGTGCAAAATCATGCACATAGGGAAGAGAAACCCTGAAGCCACCTATAGGCTGGGAGGGGAGTTGCTAGCAGTCACAAAGAAAGAAAGAAAGAAAGAGACTTGGGCATCATCATCACTGATGACCTAAAATCATCCAAGCAGACCTCTAAAGCAGTAGGTAAGGCTAGGGGGGTGTTAGGGTGTATTAGTAGGGGTATCACAAGTCGTAAGAGGGAGGTATTAATCCCTCTGTACAAGACACTGGTTAGGCCCCATCTGGAGTACTGCGTGGCAGTATTGGAGGCCACACCTTCACAAGGACATTAACCAAATTGAGGCAGTCCAGAGAAGGGCAACAAAATGGTGCAGGGACTGTATCAGAAGACATATGAGGACAGATTAACGGAGCTCAATATGTATACCCTTGAGCAAAGGAGGGAGAGAGGTGATATGATCAAGGCATTCAAACACCTTAAGGGTATAAACAAGGTGAAAGAGTCTAACATGTTTAAATATAAGAAAATAGCAGGACAAGAGGACACAGCATGAGATTAGAGGAGGCCGATTAAGGGGAATGTGAGGAAATTCTTTTCACAGAAAGGGTGGTGGATGCATGGAATGGCTTACCACAAGAAGTGGTGGCTATGAATACAGTGCAGGGCTTCAAACAGGCATGGGATAGGCATAAGGGAGCAATACAAATGACTATGAATAGATAGGCCACTGACAGAGCAAAGGCCGATGGCACATTTATAAGGTAGAAAAAGAAATGGGCAGACTGGATGGGCCTTGCGGTCCTTATCTGCCGTCAACTTCTCTGTTTCTATGTTTCTATGTAATGCAGTCCCTGCTGCCAGGGCTGCCATACAACACGTCTCTCATGGTCTGCCATGCCGGGTCACCCACCTGCGCATGGTTCATTGTCTGCTCATTGAACGAGAGGGCAAGGAACTCATTGCCCTCCTCATCAGTCTGCACACTTAAGGAGTCTTGGCGCAGCTCTCTCTGCCCCTCTCTGCCCCTACGAGCCAGGCCTAGCTGCACCTCAAACCAGAGCCTGCATCCTAGGCCGTATGGTGTCTCTGGGCTCAGCCGTTCACAGTTCCTGATCTTCAATAGGTCGGCTGGTGATATGCTGGGATGGTGCGTGGCTCTGTCCTGGCCTGATCGCCGATACTCCTTCACCACTGCCACAAACACCTTATTTGCAGCAATAAACTCAGCGTCCATGATGACATTCAGGACTCTGTAGTTTGGTGGACCTGTGAGGTAGCGCTGGAGGTCTGTGTGGAGCCCAACGGAGGAGCTTAGGCTATACTGTGTTCTATGCTCTGTGCACACTGATGCATAGAACTGCTGGAGGAGAGCTCCCAGCTCTGATGATGGCACAGTGCTGAGGTCCACCTGGTGACCTGCTGCTCTAAGCCAGTCTAGCAGGACATTGGAGGCCCATGTTGTATTTTTGTGCATGTTGGCCTCCACGTGCCTGCTCTCCAGGCTGTCCACCTCCTTGTCACTAAGGGTGGCGTGGCGGCCATTTGTGCTGCTGCTGATGATTCCTGTCACTGACCCTCTCTCTGTGTGGACACTGGACCTGCTGGTGGACCTGGCAGCCAGCTGCGCTGCTGGGTGGCTTGTGGCATGGACCTCGGGAGCATGGCATGCACTGAGCCTGCCTGCGGGGCTGATGCCATCCACGTCCTGTGCTGTCGTTGGTGCCCTGCTGCGACTGCTAGCAGTCTCTTGGATCACTGCTGCTCTTCCTGTGGTGAGTAGGCGGTGCTGCGGGCTGGCATCTTGCACAGCCCCATCAACAGTGTGTCTGGTCTGTTCCCTGCCTCCATGTACTGCTGAGTACAACAGGACTGTTTGGCACGGTACCATCCCTGTGTGTTTAAGCAGCTCATGGGGCCAGTCGCTGCTGTCCACGGCCCTGCTGCTGGAAGGTCTGAGCACTCCTGTAACAGGCACAACAGCTGGTGTCGTAGTGCGCACAGGTGCCTCGCTGTCAAACTGCAGTGCGACCCACCGGCTGATGCCCTGCACTCCACAGAGTGCAAACGTTGTATTGTGTGATTCCATGTGTTCGCTTTCCCGCTACTGCTGCTCTGTTCCACTACTCTGTATGCCGCGGGTTTGTGCTCTGCAATCGGGAGGTTATGAATACTGCGTACCTTCCCTGTGGCGCTTGGTCCTGATGTTGGTCGGTGGGCACTTGGAGCGCCGCCACTGGCGGCGCGAGGTGGTGCCTCAGCAGGCTGCTACTCTCGGCAGCCTCCATGGCCACAGCTGGTACTAACCGAGCGGGCGTTATGCCTGGCTTAATACCCACTTGGTTTCAGTCAGCTGTGGCCATTCTGCCAATCGGCGGCTGCTTTTCACCACTCCACTGAGAGCCGTGTCACAAAACTCATTGTACCCTGGGTGGCCATTTTGTATCAGGTTAAGCAATGGATGGTTCTGACATCCAACAGAGCTCATGGGGTAAGATAGTAGAAAAAGGACATTGCAGTTGCTTTAACATTAGAACTAATGGAGCTGTAAAAAAAAAATCACCAGCACCTACAAAGATGTTTGCTCACCATTTCTTACGTGTACTTTTTATTTTACTTTACAATTTTGGGCCAGAAAAGGCACACTAAGCCAAGACTTGTTTCCAGGTGTGACCTGGGAGCACAGGGAAGTTAAGTGACTTGCTTGTAGTCACATAGTATGCAAGTAGTTGCTGTGGGATTCAAACCCAGTTCTCCAGGTTTGCAGCTTAGTGCTTTTAACCACCATGCGATACTGCCTCCCACTATATGTACTTACACTGATTTTTACAGTCTGCATGTGCCTAGATTGGCTGGAGAGGTCCTCCTGGAGGTCCGTAGGGCCAGGTTAAAATTGTCCGGGGGCCAGACATTCAAGGTAGCAGTTCCAGTCCTTTGGAACTTGCTACCAGGGTACCTCCGGGAGGCACCATCCATAGAGATTTTTAAAAAAATATCTCAAAACTTTCCTTTTCTAACAGGCCTTTGGAACCTGAGCAATATATCTTGAGACTTCTAGACAGCATAGGAATTAGTCTGTATATGATTTTATTGGGGTTTATTTATGATTTTTATATATTTTTATGTAACTGTTTCTAATTGCTGTTTGTGTTTATTGTTCTGTAAGGGTGCCCTGAGGCTATGGGGAAGGGCACCTGAAATAAATCACCTCTACTATTACTACTACTACTAAAAGCAATGCAGTATGGGGGAGCTCCTTCTTCGTTAAAGCTCTTGATCACTGCATCACTACTGTATGGGCAGGAATGCTGTGAGCTCCAGACAGCTCCACTATGGTTATGTAATTCTGTTTACCGTCCGTTATATTAACATTTTAAGACTAAATTCAGCCCCCCATTTTTGGTGTGTTTGAGACCTTGTTATTGTTTATAAGTTATATTTGATGGTTTTGTACCTGATGCATGGCCGTATCTCACCGCAAGGCTCTTAAGGCCTGAGACTGTGACTGGTGGGTTCTAAAGCAAACTGCTGTGTTGAGTCAAACCAGAGTCTTGTGCAGTAGTTCAGTGACTGGTGCTTTGTGAGGGGATTCATCCAGTAAGTGGGTTTGGTACTTTGGGTGGGTGGGGGGTGTAAAGATGCTGTGGCCTGTGTGTTGCATCTGTTCATTTTGAGTATGCGCCACAGATTAGATGCTGCAGGGCCGGTGTGGACAATGGTGGGGGAGGTAGCAATGTTGGCAGCTCTGTGTACAAATTTAAAAACCCTGGATATAACTCTGAGATTGTCTTCAGCCTTCTTTTATCTCTGGACTGAAAATGCAGTCCAAAAGAACCTTTTTCGACTCTGCCACCGACTACATCCCCATTTAAACAGGGGATCTTTCCCTGCCCTGAGCAGAAGCCTCCTTTCATCTTTGGACTGCAAACGCAGTCCAAAAGAACCTTTTTCAGCTCTACCACCAACCACATCCCCATTTAAACAGGTACAGAGCAAGAACGTTTCAAATTCGGCACCCTTCTGCCTGATTGCTGCCTGCTCCGGGATTACTCTGCTTACTTTTCAAAAAACATTGTATTTGGTAAAGAAAGTGCAGCTTAGAGTGAAAGTGCAGCCTAGAGTTTAAACCTATACCACTTGTTTTCTTACAGTTTAAACCTGTGCACCTAATTAAGCTTAAATTTTGTTTCATTTCTTTGAGTAACTGCCTTAGCTTAATGCAATCTGTTTTTTGCTATGAAAAAGTCTGTTTCTGCCTAGCTAACTTAATTCTTTATAGTATAAAAAACCTGTATACGTATTTTTCTTTTTTCCTTATTTGCTTAGCCTTGATATTAAATTCTCTCTCTCTCTCTCTCTCTGCCTTTAGCCCCTTCCCCCAGATGCCCCCGTAGCAGTCTGCTGTGCTTCTGTGACCTCCCCCACTGATTGACCCTCGGATCCTCCTCCTGTTTTTCTGCCCCACTGTCCTCGTAACTCCCCTGCCATTTTGTCCCTTTGTCCTGATTTCACTCCACGCCCCCTGCACAGCCTTTATTTAATTAATCCTGTTTTCCCCTTATTCCTTAGGGGACCGTTATGTGGTCTATCAATCTGCAGTCACCCGTAAGAAGGCAGAGTTCCTGTCCAGGGAGATTGCAGTTGCTTGGAATCGACCAGCTCAGCCATTTCGAACTGTGGACAGACTGTGCAACCCAGCCTGTCAGCAAGTTTGGAAAGTCTTTTCGCAATTGGAGTGCGATGAGCTTGCACGGTTCTTCGTAAATAAGGTGGCCGACAATAGGGCCGAACTACTGCCATCACACTCTAGGGGGGTTGCCATGAACTGGTGTGAGATCACGGTGCCTCGGTTTTCCTGGAGTTCCTTTCATCAGATGGAGTTCATTGATGTCATGAGGATCGTCCAGCATATGTGTCCTATGTGCTGTAGTTTGGACCCTGGACGAACCTCCCTAATTTTGGGTTGTATTGACATCATTGGTCCAGTTCTTGTGCAGATAGGCAGGTACTCCCTGGAATCTGGTGAGTTTCCCAGCTTCCTGAAAGAGGCGGTGGTGACACCCCTCTTGAAGAAAGCTACCTTGGACCCTGACTGTCTCGAAAACTACAGACATATCTCTAATCTTCCCTTTGTTGGGAAGGTGATTGAGAAAGTAGTGGCTGCGCAACTGGAGGACCATTTGACCATCCATGACATCTATGAACCTCTCCAGTCCGGTTTTTGTAAAAGACATAGTACCGAGACAGCGCTGGTTCGGGTGCTCAGTGATCTCTTGATGGCTAGAGATCGGAAGAGTTGTTCCATTTTGGTTGGTTCTCCTTGACCTTTCTTCAGTGTTTGACACCGTAGGTCACATGGTGTTGATAGAACGCCTGAGACTGTTTTGTGGAATATCTGGAACCGTCTTAAGATGGTTCATATCATTCCTCATTGGGAGATCACAAAGAGTTGTGTCCGGGTTTTTTTTCCCTCGGATTCAACAGCTTTGTTGTGTGGGGTGCCTCAGGGTTCAGTACTGTCACCCATGTTATTTGCGGTGTATATGCTACCCATCAGAGACATTGTAAGGAGGTATGGGCTGTGGTTTTACTGTTACGCAGATGATACCCAGCTCTACCTTTCTTTTGCCCTCGACCAGGAGGGAGCTCTCTCAGCCTTTAATAGCTGTCTAAAAGAAATCCAGGCATGGATGAATTCTAGCTGGCTGAGGTTGAACTCTGATAAGACTTAGGTACTGGTTGTGGACCCGGGTCGACAGATAGGGGGGTCGGTTGATGGTGCGTCTTCCGGAATTTTTGTTGGAGGCATTTTTCTCCTGACCTCTGAATGGGTGCGGAACCTGGAGGTAGTTCTTGACGATGGGCTGACACTGCATTCGCAGGTGTCAGCAGTCATCAAGACTTCCTTTTATCACCTTAGGAACATCGCCAGGATTCAGCGTTAGTTTCTGTCTGCCGACCTGCCAGCGTTAGTACATGCCTTCGTGCCCTCGCGCTTAGATTATTGCAACTCCCTTTATCTAGGGCTTTCTGGGATTGAAATCCGTTGCCTGCAGCTAGTGCAGAACGCTGCAGCCCAGCTTTTGACAGGTTCTAGTAAATCTTGTCACATTACTCCTGTGCTGCACGAACTGCACTGCCAATTCGGTGGTGGATCACCTTTAAAGTCAGTTTGCTGACTTTCTAAGCCCTACACGATCTGGGCCTAGTCTATCATGAAATAACTTCTAGTTCCTTATCGCCCAAATCTATCACTCTGCTCAGCCGAAGAGGGGTTGCTAGAGGTTCCAAGGGTGAATTTGAAATCTTCGGGTGCTCGGGCTTTTGCGTATGTGGCCCCACCCTTTGGAACTCTCTACCAAATTGGTTGAGGGAGTGCACTTTTGTGGAGGGCTTCAAGAGAGATTTGAAGACTTTTTGTGGGAAACTGCATTTTTAGAATATTGATTGAATTAATTGTTCTGATCCAGCTGAATTTCTTCTAATGATTTTTATTGTTTTAATTTGTTATTTATGTACAGCGCCATGGCAATTGAAAGGCGCCTTATAAATAAAATGATTATTATTATTATTATTATCTTAGCCCACCCTGGGCAGAAGCCTCCTCTCATCTCTGGACTGCAAACACAGTCCAAAAGAACCTTTTTTGGCTCTGCCACTAACCACATCCCCATTTAAACAGGTGCGGAGCAAGAACTTTTCAAATTTAGCACCCTTCTGCCTGACTGGCGCCTGCTCCGGTTTCACTCTGCTTGCTTTTCAAAACTCATTGTATTTGGTAAAGAAAGTGCAGCTTAAAGTACAAGTGAGGTCTAGAGTTTAAACCTGTGCTGCTTGATTTCTTTTAGTTTAAACCTGTGCTCCTAGTTCAGCTTAAATTTTAGCTTTCCCCCCTCCCCCACCTCCATCCTCTATTAGATACACTACCTGTCCCGCCACTTCTCTATTTCTTCAAGGATTTGCCCATTGTTGAGCCTCCTGAGTTATCTCATTGGTTGAGTTTCAGTTCCCTAATCCATCCTATTATAAGGGGCTTCTATTGGTCTCTACTTTCACTGGTCTTACTCAGTTAAACTACTGCCTGTGTTTTCTCGACAAGTGTGACCTCTGGGAGTCAAACATAAAATGTCCTATTCTCTACTTTTTCCTCTTTCTTGCATTCCTATCTTCCTGTCTAGATTCTATGACTTAAATGAACCTCCTCTTTTACCAGCTTTTTGCTCCTATTAACTCAATCTTTTTAGGATAATCCCCAGTCCAAACTTATTTCTTTTATCCGTCATAGCTCTTCCAATAACAGAATCTAACCATGGCTACTTTAAACTTACTAGTTGTACTGTCTATGGTCCTGCTGCTCCTTGTTCTCTTTCGGCTTATGTCTACCCCCTGTACTTATTCTGCAGTCCCCCCTCACCCCTCCTGCAATGTCTTCTATTTCTCAAACCTCCAAATACTGACTTCCATCCATCATGATATTACCCCTCTACTAATCCCTGGGGGTTTTATCTACCTAGCAGTCAAAGCTCTAAGGAAGTGTTTTTCCTATCCTCTGACTCTCCTTCATTATATTCACCGTAAACTTTGGTATCTTATTCTCTTGGATTTCCTACTTTCAGAGGATGTTGAATTAAACCCAGGCCCTTTGACCCAACACTCCCACATTGATATATCGGTGAATAATATAAAAGGTTTCCATGTAGCAGATCACAACATCAGAAGCCTTGTGCATAACCTTCTGGACCTTAAGGCTTGGGTGACTCTCTATAAACTCGATATTCTCTGCTTAACAGAGACATGGCTGAATCCCTCCATACCAGACTTGATCTACCCCCTAACCAATTATAACCTAATATGGAGGGACCATCTCTCCCCCAAATGGGGTGGTGGGGTAGCCCTATTTTTCAAAGAACATCTTAATTTCGCTGCCATCACTACTCCACCCCTCACCCACTGCGAATCGCTACATGCACACCTCATCCTGGGTGCAAAAAAAGCTATACATTGTATGTGCTTACAACCCTCCCCATAGTGGCTTATCTGGCCTTGAAGAATTACTTGACCAAACATCCTTGTATATAGGGCAAAATGAAGTGCTATTTCTAGAGGACCTAAATCTAAACTGGCTGGGAAAGTGTCAAAATACATTTCTCTCCCCAGTCCAGAGCCACAAACTGCATCAACTCTTAGCAGAACTCACAAGGTTCACCCCACACACAAACATCATTACCCTAATTGATCAGGTATTAACTAACCATCTGGAGCATATCCCCATTGCAAGTACTCTAGCTGATGCAATAACTGACCACTCCCCAGTTTTCTGTATCTGGAGCCCGGCGACTGCTCCTCCTCCTCTGCCGCACTACATCACTTTCAGAAACTACACTAACTTTGACCAGAATAAGTTTCTCTCTGATGTTTCACTCATTGATTGGACTAGACTATATCAAGCCCAGGATGCACTTAACAGCTTCCTTAGGCAATTCAAGTCACTTCAGGACATACATATTCCCCATAGCTGAAGCCATGTAAAGGGAAAACATGAGATGGTTGAAAAAGGATTTGCTTGCCAACCTTAAGGAGAGGGATAAGAGCTGGAAGCGTTTTAAGTCCTCTGGTCTCCAAGCGGATTTTGACCTATATAGAACCCGGAGAAGCGCATGTAAAAAACAAATTAGAATTGCAAAAAGCACATACTGCAAAGGCCTTCTACAAAATGCTACTGGGGACCCTAGAAAATTCTGGGCACATGTCAAAACTTTCCTGGGCACTACTCAATCTCCAACCCCAAACGACATGGTCCTAAACGGCATAGACTGCAATGATCCCCACACCATTGCAAACTATTTTAACCAACAGTTTTCTGACCTAACCAAATACACTTCCTGCTTCGCCTCAGCACAACCGAATAACCCACACCCCTCTACCTGCCCAGAGACAGTGACCCTGCTTTTTTATTTCAAGGCCATTTCGAGGTTTGAGGTTTTAAAACTTTTAAACACTATCTCACATAATACTAGCATGGCCTCTGATTGCCTTGAACCTAGGCTCCTAAAAGTTGCTGCTCTGATCATAGTTGCCCCACTGGCTATGATCTTCAACTTGTCCCTGTGCCAAAGCCTTATCCCAGACATCTGGAATTTGCCCAGGTCACGCCAGTCTTTAAAAAAGATGACCCTAAAGATCCATCCAACTACCAACCGATTGCCATTCTATCCATCCTAAGTAAAATCCTAGAGAAACTAGTAGCCATGCAAACAATAGACTTTCTTCTTAAAAACAAACTCCTCTCGGTCACCCAACACGCTTTTTGTAAGGGTCCTATCACTGACTTGTCCCCTGCCTCAGTCTCTTGGTTTACTTCCTACCTAACTGGTCATTCCTAGTCTGTCTCAATAAACAACACATCATCCCCTCCTCTCACCATTCTCGCTGGAGTGCCCCAAGGCCCATTCTGTTTTCCTTGTTTATCAATGACCTCCCCTTTGTATGTACCCACTCAAATATCCACATGTACATGGACAACACTCTCCCTTGCCTGTCCATGCACACAGTCCAACCCCCCCCCCAACATGACCTCTCAGTGGTCTCGGCATGATATGACTCCAACAGTCTTAGACTGAACATAAATAAAACTGTTGCCATGACCTTTGGCTCTAAGCAGAGACATGCCAAACTACCCTCACTCTTGATCTTCTCCGCTATTTCCAATATCCTCTCTTGAACATGTCCTCACTTATAAATACCCTGGCATCTGGCTTGACCCCTACCTTGATTTTTCATTGCACTTCAGTGCACTCCACTCCAAACCACACCCTAAACTTGGACTGCTCTATTAGCATAAGGCCAGACTCTCACTCTCAGTAAGACGTGACCTGCTGGTAAAATGGATCCTCCCCACCTTTGAATACGCTGATTTAGTGTACAGTGTGGCCCCAGCCACCGCCCTCACAAAACTGGATGCCGTTTTCCATGCTTTCTGCAGATTTGCCTCTAATTCCTCACCACTAACTCACCGCTATGAACTCTGCTCTTCCCTTTCCCTACAGTCACTGGCTCAGAGGCGTTCCTCCCATTGCCTCACCTTTATACCTAAGTACTGGTTTGGTTCTCTTCCTTCTTACCTTGCTTCCCTTCTCTCTCCAGCTTCTCCCTCTCCCTACAACTCATGGTCTAGTTGCACCCACTCCATTTCTCTCCCTCATATCCGCACCTCTACTGACAAACTCTCCTTCTCTGACAAATTTCCCTCCCTCTGAAACAGCCTTCCCCATCTCTCTCCCTCCCTCCTTCTCCTCTCTTAAGCACACACTCAGACCTCCTCCTCCTCCTGTCACTGCCTGCACATGCTATCCCACCCAGCTCACCACTGATCACACCATGTTCTTAACCACCCCCCCCAGTTTACACTCCTTAGTAAATCCTGTTTTCACCTAATTATACATATATATGTTTACCTGTATAAAATGTATATAGCCTCCTCGGTTGCTAGCCTTATTTCTATTTAACTTGTGTATCTTGTACATAGTTTCTCCTCTGCCTGTATCTTGCTTGTACATAGATGCCCAAGTTTCTTGTTTTCTTGGTTTCTTAAATTTTTGTTTTATGTGTACTAAGTTCTGTACTGTTAGCCTCCTGTACCCCCTTTACCCGGGTCACACCGGGAAATAAGCTTCTGGCCCATGGTGCCTTTCCCAGTTATCAACTTTTAAATAAATAAATAAAGGGTCATAGTACCACCACAGCCCTGCTCAAACTTACCACAGATACTTTTGCTGCCATGAACACTGGTCTTCTCAAGGGGGCAGTTGTTATAGATATGACTAAGGCTTTTGATCTCGACTATCCCATCCTCCTTGCCATGTTATAATCAATGGGGTTCTCACAGCCTGTGGTAGCCTGGTTTCACAATTACCTATCAAACAGGGTCCAAATTGTCAAATACAACTCTACCCTCTCTGACCAAGCAACCATTAATATTTTGGTCTCCCAGGGCTCCATCCTGGGCCCCCCTCCTCTTCTCACTATTTATAAGCAACATCACCGCTTGTGCCACCTCTTGCTCATCCCTGCTTTATGCAGATGATATAGTCCTGTACAAGACCTCTAAAAACATATCTGATATTAACTCTTAGCTTTCCTTGGACTTTCTCAACTTCCAAATCTGGCTCTCTCACCACAAGGTAATTCTTAATGAAAGCAAAACCCAGGCCATGTTATCTGGATCTGCCTCAAAACTCAAATCCTACCAACACAATTTCAAGGTATTTAGCATTAGCAGCTCTCCTATCGGTACTGTCTCATTTTTCAAATATTTAGATGTCATACTGGATCAGTCCCTAGTTTTTGATTTCCATGTACTATCCACCTATAAACCTATTAATTCAAAATTGGGCATTGCTTATAAGACTAGCTACATCCTTACCCCCTCAGCTAGATTAGCTGTCACCCGGTGTATCCTGCTTCATGCCCTGACCTACGGTGTCCCAACTTATGCTGCTGTACAAAAATCAGCACTTTGCAGATGGAATACTACTTATAATAACATCTGCCAGTATGCCTCCTCATCCCCTCAGCTCAAACATCACTGCCAGCTATATGCAGACCTCAACTGGCATTCACCCTCTTCTGTCAGACTCCTCTCCCTTGGCTCCCTGATAGATGGTGCCGTGAGGTCTCAAACTCCCTCAGCACTTGCTGCCATGTTGATCCCCCAGTCATCCACATACGGCCTATACTTGGTTGACCAAGCACTCCTCCATGTTCCTAAATGTAAAACCTCTAAAGGTACCAGTGCTTTCTCCCACTGTGCCTCACAGTACTGGAACTCCTTTCCTCTAGCTGTTCATCAGCCACTGTCTCATACCATCACTAAAAATAACTTTGCAAATTCCTATCCATTTCTGACATATGCTCTTGCTTTAAACCTTACTAATTTGTATCTCATCTGGCATCTTCTCTGTCTGTTTGCTAACTGTTGCTCTCTTCTCTATATCCCTTTTCAATCCACCCTCTCCTGCCTTATTCCTCCAGCTATGAAAGTTGTCTCTTTGCTTGTTTAGGATGTAATCTTACAGTACAGTATATGCTCCATTTCAAGCTACTTGAACCCTAATCTACCCTCTTCTCTGCCCTGTGAATATGCTCTGTATTTATTTTAAATCCTTAGGTTCATTATTACTACAATACACTTTGTTGAGAATGTTACCATGATTTTGTTATTACTGCTTACTGTGTAATAATCATAGCTTTATTTCACAAAAGCACCTTTCAAATATCAAGGTACTTTGCAAAAAAATTAAAAGAAGATAATAAAACAATATATACAGTATAAAAACCAGTAGAGTTTGATGTTACTGTACATTGTGTAAACCCTGTAGATATGTTACTCAAGTATGTTTATTTGTTACCCTGATCTCTGTTGATCATAATGTCGTTGATTTCTTCATTTTGTACCCAACATCCACTCTGTGTAATATGTCCACTGTATCTTTTGCTTTGTTACTTTATTTGTGCTCTACTGATTTAACTTTGTAACCTCCCGGGTCGTGTCTGAAAACAGTAATTTCATGGCTAGCACACCCACCCGGTAAACAAAAACTAAATAAATAAATAAATAAATAAAACCTACCAAAAAAAAAAAACTCTCTGTCTCAGACAGTTGGCACCAAAGCCATTCCCCACAACATTAAATCTCTTCCTGCATGTTTGAAATTACAGTGTATCTTCTTGTAATCTGTGCCTGTGTCATGCCTTAAAACAAAAGCAAAAAAAGGTTACAGAGTTTACATACAAGCAGGCAGTCCATAGCAAACAAAGGGTCTAGCTCTAAAAAGAGTGTACATGCATCCCCAATAATATTAGTCTCCTTCCATCCCCAATACATAGGATAGTGTAAGGTAGCCCATACAGAACAACAATATTCTTACACAGAGTGGTTACTATGACATCAAGGACCTCGAGAGCGAAGCTCGAGAGGTTCCTTTGATGTCATAGTACCACGAGGTGTGAGAAGAGTGATGTGTATTTGGGCTACTATACACTATTCCATACAGTATTGGACCAAAAAAAAACAAACAAAAATAAAAACAAATCGCTTACTTTTCTTTTTTTTTTTTTAAGCATCAGCTTCTGCCATCTGTGACCCACACTTCTTGGCCATTCGCCCACCTGCCAGCTCATATACACGGTGCTTCAATAGTCGCTATTCCTGTCAACAGTACTGATGAGGTCACTTACATTGTAACATTCATACTAAGGCAGAATGAAGCGTTGTTCTGAGTTAGTATGAATGTCACTACTGCAGCAGAATGACTTTTTACAGTGTATGGCTCTCCATACACAATCATGTTTGACCATACACCATAAAGCGTTCTTTTTGTTCATTTCACACATTGCAACTAACTTACTGCTGGGCTGGGGTGGAGCTTGATGTGTTAGCATTAGCTCTGGCAGCATCAGAGTGGTGGGGGGCAGATAAATGTTTCAGCAAATTATTTTTATTTTTAAAATGACAATTACATGTTTTGGTGCCGTATCAGCCACTGCTTAGCAGTTACTGTATATCCCAAACTGTGGCGGGAAAGAAATAATGTGACCTACTGGGAACTGAATCCAGTCCCCCGGAATACCATCTCAGTGCTCTAACCACTGAGCTACAGGCTCACATGGTTGGACCTGGGGTTGCAGAATATACTTTCTTTCTCTGATATTGAAATCCTGTAAATGGGAACAATCAGAATAATAATTATGGTACATGTTTTTGGTGCCATATTAGCCACAGTATCCTGGGGGCCTGGGTTCAGTTCCCAGTAGGTCACATTATTTGTTTCTCACTTCAGTTTGTGATCTAATTGCTAAGTAGTGACTAGTAGGTAAGGTAGGCAAGGTAACATTTATTTATATGGCGCCCAATCCCAGAGGCTCTGGGTGCCTTACAAAATCAAAACAGGCAGGGTACACAGTAACAACAAAACAAAGCTCTAAAGGGTTATATAAATAAATTCAAAATTCAAGCGTAAATAAACAGTTATAAATAATTAATAAGTAATAAATAAATAATAAATATATATAATATAATATGTTTTATTTATTTCTTTATTTTATTCATGTCTTTGATAGCCGGGTGAGCAAACTGATCCAGAGGACTGTTTTCAGTCGTGACCCGGGCCACCAGGGTGGCAAAAACAACAAACATCAATACAATACAGAGACACAATTAGAATAAAACAGGACTGCTGAAGACACTTGGTATGAGGTCAGATTACATAGTACAAATATTTCAGAGAAATCATTACATACTTGTGTAGTGACATACACAATTGAGGTGATTCATTCAGCCCCAGGCAGCCATTTTGAATAAGGTTAAGCATAGAACATTTCGACTCACATGTGAGTTCTGGGGCTGAGTGTTCTTGGCTATGCAATATAAAAGGCTTAACATGGTGATTATGGTAAAGTATTACATGCAATGTGCATACAGTCACTGGGGAGCCAAAGAAATAAATACAGTTAAAATGAAGATTAAGTTTGTCACAAGGAGTGGTAAAGGCACAAGAAATAGGCAGAAATGCAACTTAAGTTAAGTTGCAGAGCCTGCTAACAGTTCAGAATAAAACAGGTAGTCATTATCAGATTGAACAAAGGAGCAGAACAGTGCAAGAGGGTAGGGGCACTGGAGGTAGGGTGAGGGCACGAATAAGTGCCATGCCAGGATATTTATTTATTTTATTTTTTTAATTTATTATTGTTTACTTTTTGTTGACCGGGTAAGTGCACTAGACAAATTCTGCCTTTTTTCAGGCATGACCTGGTGGAGGGGGATACAGATGAATGCCAGCTGACCTTGAACCAGATTAAGCTGTTGGTGGTATTTTTAGTGAATGAGGGAAATTTGGTCAGGACACTGACTTGCTGGTAGGGGGAGATGCTGTTCTAGGAGAGGACGGCAGTCTGTCTCAGGATGGGTGAGAAGGAGGTTGTGGAATTGGAGCAGCCGGTGGTTTTATCCCTGACCGCAGCTGTAGCTTTGCATGTGGATTCTGAGCTACTGTTGGATGCTGAAAATGTGATTTCTGCTGTGCCGTTTGAAGTGTCTTGTGAATCTGCAGTAGCAGAGCTGGCGAGTTCTTCAGCTTCACAATTACAGCCCAAAGATTCTAATACATTTTCTGGCAAAACTCGCCCTTTGGAGATTGTTTCCCTGCTTGACAGACCTTTCTATCGACCTGACAGTAGTGACGGGCTTCTGGTGAGTCAGTGAGCGGCTGACAGGAGCGAGGGAAGTGCGTCAGTGTCAGACGCATTGAAGAATTTCTCCACTGGAATGCAGAGAAATTGTCTGTTGTCTCGGGGCAAGATGTTCCCTTCACGGGTGAAGATTGGACAAAGGAGTCAGCTCTGCAAAAAGCTGGATGGATCCAAGGAGCTGATGGACGATGGCTAGCAAATATGAATTGGGAAACTTTCTCAGGTACTTCTACGAATGGTTCTTCCCCTTTGGAGGCATTTTCTGCAGGTGTTTCTGCGTCGTTTGTTACTGCTGTAGCATCTAGGGGAGGGGGGTCACTTTCAGACACAGAACTATTGACTGAGACACTGGGACCTCCTGGCCTGGGTTCTGAGAATGCTTCACCCAGGATTTCTCCCCCCCCCCACTTCCCCAGAAGACAGGAGACGTCGTGGGCCTTTTTTTCAGACCTGTTCAAAAATAACAAAGTTGAACAAGCTCCTCACTGTAATGCTGTCTGCTTGAGGTATAGAGGTGGTTTACAGGAGCATCCGGATAGGACTTATGTGGCCAGAACTTTAGTACTTAATTCTATGCACTTTTGTACTGTAGATATTTTTGCCCTAATTAATATTAGAGGTGAAAATTATTTTGATATTAGCTTTAAAACCTTTATGGGGTTAGACGCTTTTTGGAGAAAATATGAATCTCTTAAAATGACTGCATTATGGACACCCTTTTGGGCAATACCATTAACAAAACCCCTCTTTAAAACTGTTAATATCATGTTTAGGAATGAGGGTGTTAATGTGGGGGATATATATTTTTATTTAGTTGTTTAACCAGGTATGGCACACTAAGCTGAACACTTTTTTACAGGAGCGACCTGGGAGCACAAGGAGGTTAAGTGACTTGCTCAGGGTCACACAGTATGCAAGTGGAAGCTGTGGGATTCAAACCCAGGTCTGGTCGATATCACCAGATTTGCAGCTCAGAGCCTTAGACCACTGCGCTATACTGATATTCTTTTTTATTTGGGGGAAAAAAGGTGATGTGTTGGGCCCTCCAGAGCCAATTATGGATTCTGAGGGAATCTGGATGGGAAATTAGAGATCTAAAGTTAAATTACAGATGGCAGAAAATGAGGTTCGCCATATACCAAACAGCTTTTTTTTGGGTAAAGACAGGGGTGTCTGTTTTTACCCGGGTCAGCCGAAAGCCTGTTATTAAGTGTGGTACTGGTAGGCACCTTAGCAGTACTTGTGATCAGGTGCGCTGAGCCTTGTGTGGTGACTATGATCACGATAGTGCTGTTTGCAGAAATACAGAAATACCTTCCACTGTAATTTATGTGACGAACAGGGCCATGCGTACCATCAATGTCCCTGGGCAGGTCAGAATAGACCTGGAGGCCCAGATAAGGACTCCCTTATTAATCAGGCCCAAGATAGATGTAGACCCCAAGGGCCGCATCCTTCAGTTGAGGAAGAACCCCAAGCTAGATCAGCTAGTCACACTGATGCTTCTCCCTCTAGTCCTACTCATACTGCACAGGCCCCCTTCCAAGATACTGGTGCTTCCTTTTCCCATACCCCTGAAGAACTTGTGCCTTCCCAGTCTTCTCCTGTAGTTTCTGATTTATAGAAACCTATGCCCCTCCCCGGAACTGATTTTCAGCTCCCTAAAAGGGTGACTAGGTCTGTTAGTAAAGGTAAGGCCCAACCTGTACAGATCCTACTTCAGAATACCTATCAGGTACTTTTAGATGGAGATATGGGTTCTAAGTCTGATGTTTCTTCCAGGTCTGAGGTGGTCTCAGAAATGGAGTGTGATGATGACACTGCTCTGTCTGGTAGGGGAGTTAAAAAGAAATTAGGAAAAAAAAGGAAAAAGGATAAGGATTAATTTTTCTTTTTCCTATTTTTTTCATGACCTCCTTACGTATAGCATCTCTTAATGTTCGGATTATTCAGAACATTAAGAAAAGAGTTGCAGTTTTATCCTGTTGTAAGGATTTAAAAACTGATATCCTTTTTTTACAGGAAACAAGGCTTCATTCTCTGCATGATATCTCTTCCACTAAGAGACTGTGGCCCTTGGGGATTTCCTTTTGGACATTTGGGGGGGGGGGGATGCTGCAGATGGCCTAGGGATTTTGGTCTATACATCTCATGTCAAAGTACAGCAAATTTTAGATATTGTCCCTGGACAGGCCTTTTTGGTAGATTGTTGTTGGTATGTTTTTTTTTTACGTTTGATTAACACTTATGCCCCACAAAGTAAAGCAGCCAGGTGGATTTGTTTAATATTATTAAGCCTTTTCTTTTTACTGAGAGGCATGTGCTTTGGGGAGGGATATGAACTGTGGGTTAGATTTAAAAATTAAAGATACTATTCAGAAGAAGGTTTATTACGATTCTCATGCTCTTAGAGATACTTTATTGCTTACAGGCCTCAAAGACGCTTATAGATTTCTGTACCAGGATAAAGGAGCCACATACTATAGAAGTGCGTTATCTACACACATAGATTTTATTTTTGTATCTCAGTTTTTAAATCCTCAAAGGTTTCAACTTTCTTTTTCTGAATTTACTGATCATGTTTTGCTATTATGTGATATATCTTTTCGAAATATTCCTGCTAGATTCCCTGCAGTTACTTGGAGATGGAAGTTGAATGTTTGTTTCTTGCAACATTCAGAGATTAGATTAAAGTTTGCAGATTTATTTTTTTACTGGAAATATGTGGCAGAATTTTATGAGGATTGGATGCATTGGTGGATAGATACAAGAGAGAATTTTAAAAAGTTGTTTATCGATTTTGGTAAACATACTGGTAATAGGGATTATTTACGATATTTGCAATTTAGGGATCAGTTCTATAAACTAACGTCCTTACCTAATGTTTCAGACTGTAGAATTAAAACTCAATTGAATGAGATTAAAAAAACAATGTTTTCTTATCATGCTACTAAAGCAACTGTCCAGAATGCAGAATTTAGATATAGTATGACCAAACAACCATATTCTGATCCATATGCAGCCTGTAAGGATACTGTGCTTCATAAAGTAGTGACAGGCCTGTATGATAATAATGGATGTTTGAAAACCTCAGATGTGGAAATGCTGGAGGTTGTACATTCCCATTTATTTCAATTTTTGGGTACAGAACCTGTTTTTTTCAGTGTTTAGGGACAGAATGTTCCTTATTCCATTCCTCAGTTAGATTCTGTTTTAATTACTGAGCTAGAAATGCCCAAGAGGTTAGGGAGGCAATTACTAGATTAAAACCAGGGGTTTCTCCTGGGATACATGGTTTATCACGTGAGTTCTATAAGCAGTATATAGATGAACTGAATGTTATATTACCACATGTATTCCATTCTTTGGTTGAGTCAGAAGAGATTTGTGTGGAATTTTGTCTCAGCATTGGTAGTTTTTATTTTTAAATCTGGGGATCGATGTGATTTGCATGATTGGAGGCCTATCAGTCTTCTCAATACAGATTATAAAATATATTCTTCTATTATTTGTAGTAGATTACAAAAGGCTGCATCCGTGCTGATACGTCCTGCACAAACTTGCTCTGTTCCTGGGAGGAATATTAAACAAAATTTACTGTTGCTATGGGCTCTGACAGAATTTGGTAAACAACATAAATTGTCTGGGTTTCATTTGGCCCTGGATCAGAGGAAGGCCTTTGATACTGTTTTTCAGGTTTTTCTGTTTACTGTTTTAAAATACTATGGATTACCTGGTCGAATGCTGGCATGGATTACATCCTTGTATAAGGGTGCTTGCTTTACCCCCATAGTTAATGGTTTGGTGGGGGCAAGTACTGATTTAAAATGAGGGGTTTGTCAGGGATGCCCACTGAGCCCTTTGCTTTTTACTTTTATATTAGATCCTTTGATCAGAGGGATATTAAGTAATGATTTGATTCTGGGTATTTCCCCAGGCATGAATATTTCCCCTCAAAAAATCTCTTCTTATGCAGATAATATTTGTCTTATAGTGCAAGATTCAGTTTCAGGAACAACAGTTCGAGGACTTTTCCAGATTCTCTGGAGTATATTTAAATTATAATAAATGTCTTGGTTTACAAATAGGTTTAGGGGATTTGGTACAGCTGATTGGCCCTGTACATATAGTACATTCTTATATTAAGATTTTAGGAGTTTATTTTGGATCTTGTGATGTTGCTTCTTTGAACTGGGAGGAGAAATTAGTGTTGGGGGAAAGAAAGGTACAGATGTGGAAATCCTGGACTCTCTCAAAATTAAAATGGGTTTCTAGTATTAAAAAAAAATCTTCTTTCCATTTTTTTGTATATTAGCTATGTTTTTCCCCTTACCTTTAAAATTTGAAACTTGGTTATTAAGTTGTTTTTTACAGATGTTATGGGGTAACAGGCTAAATCTCATCAAAAGAGATTTTACTTATTTTACTTATCTGCCAATTCAGGCTGGGGGGCTTGGTATGGTATGATAAATCCGATGTTTTTTTTCTGTTCCTTTTTTTTAGCTCTATCTTGCATAATGATTTAAATACTACTGAGGACGTATGGATGGATTGGATAGATGAGCTGTTTAGCTTCTTTTTTCAATATTAGGGGGATCAAGGAGTTAAGAGTGTCAAGGGCCTGAACCTTCCTGATTTGCAGTCCCTGGTTTCAGAAAAGTGAAAGCATGGCAATTACAAAAAGCAGAGGCTTTTTCACTGAATAGAAAGCAGATCTATCGTAGGATCATGCAAATGAATTTTTTGGTTCAGGTAGATTTTCCAAAGTGCTATCCATCTATACAACAGTTTGCACTGAAACTTTTAAGAGACCTTAGAGTTCCTGTTCATATGTGGGCTGTTTCTTGGCTTTGTTGTTATGGGAGACTAGGGGTCCGTGGAAATTGGAAACATAAGGCGGTGGAGGAAAGGCAGTGTTTAAGACCAGGGTGTGATGGATTATTGGAATCCTTAGAACATTTTTATGTCAGTTTTCCTTATATTATACTTTTTTGGTTTGATTTACAGAGCAAATGGAAGTGGGGGTCTATTACTTATGAATCCTTAATTTTAGGGGATTATTTATTTATTTTATTTTATGTTGACTGGGTAAGTGCACTAGACAAATCCTGCCTATTTTCAGGCACGACCCGGGGAAAGGAATACAAATGAATGCCAACTGACCTTAAACCAGATTAAGCTGTTGGTGGTATTTTTAGTGAATGAGGGAAATTTGGCCAGGACACCGGGGAAATTCCCCTACTCTTTTTCAATAAGTGCCATGGGATCTTTAACATCCACCCAAACTACCACCAATCCAGGCAGATGGGACCTCAGTTTAACGTCTCATCTGAAAGATGGCACCTCAGAAGTGCAGCAGCCCTCTCATGCTGCACTACAGTGTCAGTACTGGGATATTAACCCAAGTGCCAGACATGGGAACTGAACCCACAGCCCTCTGATCTCCCAGCCTCAGAGGCGAGTGTGCTACCTGTTGAGCCACTGACACTGATATGGGCCCTGGTACTGCCTGGGGAACAGCTGCATGTACAAGTAGCCTCGGCCAGAAGCCATGCCCTTTAGTTTGCCTTGAAAGACTGATGGGAGGGGGATGATCAGATGGACAAAGGAAGTCTATTCCAGAGGGACGGAGCAGAGACAGAGAACGCTTTACTATTCATGGTAGCAGTAGTACGAGGGACTTCCAGTGGGGTAATGGAGGAGACCCAGAGACTCCGAAAGACCATTCTGTCAGTGAGTAGGGAGGAGTAGGAGGACAGCTGATGGTTCCTTAGTGCATTGTCAATGAAGCTGCCCATAGTGAAGTCAAAATGACCCTGCAGAGAGATCTACCCTAGGGATTGGTATAGCGAGCAGTGTTGGGTAGTAAAAGGGGCTTGAAGGACAAATGCAGCAGATGGAATTGTATGTGGTATGTAAGCAGGTCCATAGGGAAGAGGACACAGTAGAGTATACAGGGGAGTAGTAGTCAAGGAGAAGCAGGAGGTTTCCTTGAGCAATGGCTAGGCAAGCTTCAGGGGCAGGAATTGATTTTGGAGGTAGGCAGCACCTAATTTTTGGTGGATTTTCATCACAGTGTTGCTGATCTATTTGTTGAAAGTAAGGGAGGGGTCTAGGGTGACATCTAAATATTTGAAGGCAGGGACAGTTTTGAGTGGAGGCCAGCAGGGCTAGTGATCAAGAGTGGGGTTTTTGACCTGGCTACCTTTGCTAGGAATGGCTTAGAGCCAAAGAGCATGGCCTTAGTCTTTTTCCCATTAACGAGAAGTTTTCTGGAGAGGAACCAGCTCTGTGCAGCCTCAAAGTTTACTGTGAGGGTGGTGGACAAAGGCTCTATGGAATTATTGCTGTGGTATATGACTAGGTCATCCACATAGAGAATGGCCTTGCAAGTGATGCTTTCAGCAGGGAAGTCGTTAATAAACAGAAAAAAGTGCACCAAAACATCTAATTGTCATTTTGATTGTACCCAGTTGCAGGATTTGCAATACCAGAGAAATGAAGTGAGTCCCGGAACAGCAGGTCCAGCCATATGAGCTTGTAGTTCACTGGTTAGAGCACTGGGACAGTATTCTGGGGGCCTAGGGTTAATTCCCAGTAAGCTGCATTATTTCTTTTTCACTACAGTTTGTGGTTTTATTTTTAACAGAAACCTGCCAGGGTTCAGTGCAATAGTGGTGGTTGTGGTGATGGCTGAGCGAGGTAGAGCAGAAGCATTGGAAGTGTTCAGTGCTGAAGAAACAGAGAAAGGACTGGAAAGCAGCAATTGCAGCTGATGAAAGTACTTGTGTCTCTTTTCTGCATGGCACAGAGGGGTGCAATTTATTTGTTTATTTAGTTTTTGTTAACCAGGGAAGCACACTAGACAAACACAGATGCCTAGAAACACATATCTAGAAGTGGGTTGCCATCTGGGGACAAGTGACCATCAAACAGTGTGGTTCACGTTAAACTCAGCTACAGAGTCAAGCCATACAAAAGTGAAGGTACTGGACTTTAGGAGAGCTGACTTTGGCAAGATGGGAGAGTGTCTCAGAAAAGCACTAGAAAACAGGCTAGAAGGAGGTGTGGAGCAACAATGGGGAATCATCAAAACTGCCATCACAGAGGCAACAAGCCTTTGAGTGAAGCAAATAAACAAATCAAATGAAAGAAAAAGCCACTATGGTTCTCAAAAGAGGTGGCTGTGAAAGTCAGGAAGGAAAAGATAGCATCTCGAAGTATAAGGAAACACAGAAAGAGCAGGACAGAGAGCTGTACCAGTTAAGGCAGAAGGAAGCAGGGAGGGAAGTCAGAATAGCAAGGCTCAAACTGAGGAAAAGATAGCCAACTCAGTTAAGAAGGGGGATAAAACCTTTTATAGGTACATCAGAGAGCGTAGAAAGACAAAGGGAGGGATAGTGAGGCTGAATAGAATGAACGGTGGGTGGGCAGAGGGGGACATAGAAAAAGCAGCGATACTGAATGAATATTTCTGTTCAGTATTCACAAAAGAGGAGGGGGAAGTGCCTAATCCAATTAACAGAAACACTCTTGATAGGGGGGTCGATCCCAGTCCTTTCACAGAAGAAAGGGTTCTGCAAGAACTCCTAAAACTGAAGGTGGACAAAGCAATGGGTCCTGATGGAATTCACCCCAGAATTCTAAAAGAATTAAGGGAGGAACTAGTGAAACCACTGACTACTCTTTTTAATAAATTATGGGATGATGGTGTGGTACCCGAGGACTGGAGGAAGGCGGATGTGATTCCCCTTCACAAAAGTGGGACGAAGACAGAGGCAGGAAACTACAGACCTGTCAGTCTGACCTCTGGTAGGGAAAGTGATGGAGTCACTTCTGAAGGAAAGAATAGTTGAGTACCTAGGGGCCAGTGGAGCACAGGACCCAAGGCAGCATGGATTCACAGCGGGAAGGTCATGTCAGACGAATTTAATAGATTTCTTTGACTGGGTGACCAAAGTAGTAGACCAGGGAGGGGCTGTGGACATGGCCTACCTAGACTTTAGCAAGGCATTTGACACAGTCCCACACAAAAGATTAATAGTCAAATTAACCAGCCTGGGAGTGGGTCCCAGGGTGGTAGCCTAAAACATCAGCTGCACAACAGGACACAGAAGGTAATTGTAAATGGAGTCCACTTGAAGAAAGAGAGGTTACTAGTGGGTACCGTGGGGTTCAGTATTAGGTCCAGTCCTTTTAATGTCTTCATCAGTGACATTGCAGAGAGACTGAAGGAAAGTATGCCTTTTGCAGATGACACAAAGATCTGCAACAGGATTGATACACAAGGAGGCGGGAAACGATGAAAAGGGACTTGGCAAGGTTGGAGGAATGGTGAGAAGTATGGCAGCTAGGATTCAATGCAAAGAAGTGCAAAATAATGCACCTGGGAAACAAGAACCCAGGGAAGAATACACAATGGGTGGGGAGGTAGTAACAACAACAAAAAGGAAAGGGACCTGGGGTAATCATATCAGATGACCTTAAGGTTAGGCAAGCAATGGAGAAGGCAGTAGGGAGGGCTGGGGTATACTGGGATGTATAGGAGAGGCATCAGCAGCAGAAAACAGGAAGTTGTTATCCTCTGTACAGACAGTTGGTGAGACCCCATCTGGAGTACTGTGTCCAGTTCTGGAGACCCCATCTCCGCAAGGACATAGACAGGATAGAGGCAGTCCAGAGGAGGGCAACTAAATGATGCAGGGTCTGCAAGAGAAGCCATATGAGGAGATACTAAAGGAGCTTAATATGTATACCCTTGAGGAAAGAAGGGGAGGGACATGATAGAAACTTTGAGTACCTCAGTGGAATCAACAAAGTCCAAGAGGGTAGCATCTTTCAGAAAAGAGATGTGCAAGAACAAGGGACACAATTTAAAGATGGGGGCGGTTCAGGGCAATGTGAGGAAGTATTATTTCACAGAGAGGGTAGTGGATGCATGGAACAGCCTTCCTGAGGAGGTTGTGGGGTCTAAAACTGTGGGAGAATTCAAGAATGCATGGGACAGACATAATGCAATTCTTGTGGGGGGTAGGAAGAAATAGGCTGTTGGTTAACTAGGATCTGCGGTCTATCCTGTTCGTAGGAAAATGGGCAGACTAGATGGGCCAGGCGGTCCTTATCTGCCGTCAAAGTCTATGTTTCTATGCCTCTATGCCCTTTTCTTTTACATGCTGCAGCTGTGCAGCATTCCCAATGGCCTTCCATGTTTTGTGGGCATTTCAGGTGGAGGGGTTAGTGAATGGGTGTGGCACCAGTGCAGGCAAAGCAGTGTTTATACATGCTTGCAAAAAATGTCTGCACCAGTGCACTCTGCTCCACATTCCCAAAAAAACAAGGAATGCTCTGTGCCACAGTGGAGTAGCTTGCAATGCTCTGACAGCTCTTTACAGTGCCAAATCTGCACTGGTGCAGCTCATCTGGGCAGACTAGGTGGGCAACTAGCCCTTATCTGCCATCAAATTCTATGTTTTTATGTTTCATCTGCACCGCGTGGTAGTGTAACAGCCCCTTTAATGAAGCATGTAGTTGCAATAGGGAACCATTTTGGCGAGCGCTACACATTTACGTGGGGAGCTCAGGAAGTAGAAGTTTAGTAAGTGTGCGAGCAGACTTCAGTGAGCTAGGATGATACACCCTGTTACAGCAGCCATATGTGTGTTCAGACTGAATTGAAAATGCAGTTAAACTCAGGTGTTAATTCTGGTTCCTGTGTGGTTCACTGTCTAATGTCCAATAGTCACGGAGTTTGTAAGAGTCTGTGAAACATGGTGGCAGCAGACAGAGCAGCTCTGCTGTGAAAGAACTGAGGACCCTGTAAAAGAAGTGGAAGCCGTGTAAGAGAGCCCAGGTCAAAAGGGCCGTGAATACCATTCAAAGTAAAAAATAGGCTATAAATCTTTTTGGTGTAAAAGGCAAGATGGAGCATGTGCTGCAACCTCCACAAAGGTTAGATACACACACAAAAAATCTAGCACAGGCTTGGGGGAGGTGGAAAGAGGAGTTTAACTTGCATGTGGACATTGCTATGGACAATAAAGACTAGAAAGTGAAAGTAAAGTTATTTTATTATCTCATTGGAGAAAAGGGGCAAGCAGTGTGTGAAGCACTAAATGCAGATGTACCACAGGAGTGTTGGCATACTCTAGAACGAATAATGATGAACTTTGATGGCTATTGCAATCAAAAAAATAATGAGATGGTAGAAAGATATGTTTTTTACAAGAAACCAGGAATCTGGAAAATATGGACAAGTATGTTACAGATTTAAGAATGTTAGCTGCAAGTTGTAACTTTGGGGACATTAACAATTTTCTCATAAGAGATCATATAGTAAGTGGCATCTAAGAATCATGTTTAAGAGAATGTTTATTGAGAGAAGTAGATTTGACCCTAGATAAAAGTTTGCAGCTATACAAAGCAGCAGAACTGTCAAGGGAGAGAATCCGAGCCATAGAGGGGTACGTGACTGAGCAAGTACATGAGTCAAGGCAAAGAGAGAAGCACATGCAGAAGTCTGGTGCTGGCGTAGACATTCTGATATAGTACTTTTTGTGGAAAAATTATGAGAAAATAAAGAAAAGTGCCCTGCTTATAGGCAAAAGTGTAAAAAATGTGGAAAACGGGATAATTTTGCAGCTAAATGTCTAGTTAGGCACACGCAAAGAAAGCCTAAGGTACAAGGTGTAACAGAAGAAAACTCAGATGAAGATTTTTGTGAGGATATTGTGTGGATATCTGTGGAGCTAGAAAAGCAAACTGTAAACACCATACAGTGTGGAAAGCCAGAATATAAGAAACAATTGTTTGCAACAATGCTGGTTAACAAGGTGCCAATAAAATTTCAGTTGAACTGTGGTACAAGTTGTAATGTTGTTCCACGCAAGTTGGTGAACTCTGAAATACCAGTAATGCAGACAGGACAAACACTAATGATGCACAATAACACAACAATAAAGTCAATTGGTACATGCAGGCTGAAACTAAGAAATCCCAAAAATGACAGACTGTAACAGGTAGAATTTGTGGTGGTGCAAGAAGGTCAAGCCCCTCTCCTTGGTAGTCATGTGGTACAGGTGGTGGAACTGACAAAAATTCAGTATAAGAACATTTTAAGTGTGTGTGAATCAGAGACAGTGCAGGGAAAAAGGAGAAAATGAACCTTGAAATTTAGAGAAAATAATTAAAATGTATCCAGACCTCTTCCACGGAGATGGTTGCTTAGAAAGGAAATATAAGTTGGAAGCGGATGCACCTGTGGAAGCAGTTAAACTACCAAAAATGGAGAGTGCCAGTTGCTTTGATAAACCTGTTAAAGCAAGAGCTGCAGAGTCTGCAGGAGAGAGGTAACACTGCTCCTGTACAGTGTAGCATGGACTGGATAAGCAGTCTGGAGGTTGTTCAAAAAACATCTGGAAAGCTACGTATTTGCATAGATCCCAACTACTTAATAAAGCACTAAGCAAAGTAATTTTCTCCTTATGACCATTGATGGTGTATTGCCAGATTTGTCAAAAGCAGGACTTTTCACTGTGTGTAATGTGAAAAATGGATTTTGGTATGTAGAGCTGTAACAGGAGTCAGGCCATCTGACCACATTTGCAACACCCTGTGGGAAGTATCAACAGCTCAGAATGCTAATAGGGATTGGTCCAGCCCCAGAGGTGTTCCAGCAAAGGTTAAATCAGGCCTAAGAGGGGCTGTCAGGTATCAGAACAATAGCAGATGATGTACTGATTGTGGGCAATGGAGACATCCTAGAGCAGGCAACCAGAGACCCTGAACCATAGCCTTGGTGATTGCTTGGATTTGGTCCGCTCCATTGGGATATGTTTTTTGGGGGTGGAGTGGCAAGATGGCAGCACTGCTGCTCTGCCTCCCACAGCTCTGTATGCTCCATGGCATTTGTTTTAGTTTTGGGTTGCTATTCCTGTAACCTTGAACTTAGTCAATGAAACTTACATTATTTTAGTTCAAGGTGTTGTCATGTTAAGTTTTTTTGGTACATAGTTGTTTGGGAGCCGCACTGGGGCGTTCCTGCTCCAGGGAAATTCCAGGACAACGATCGAGTTGCGTGCGAGCGGTAATAGCCTTGAACTGATTGTAATGCCCTGATCTGAAAAGCAGGCAGGCTCAGGTCAGGTTCAGTGAATTAAATTTGTGTTTTCTTTTTTGGAGTTTAGCCACTGAAATTGTGCTTCTTGGAGAATGAAGTGGTGTATTAATAGATATTTTTGTGCAGTTCTGATGCTTTGACCGACCGCTGGAATTCTGTCAGTGCCTTTGTTAATGTTTGTTTAAAGTGCTTTGCGGCCAATCACTTGGGACGCTCTGGACAGCGCTCAGTACCTTGAATGGTGACTTTTGATCAGGATTTGGGACTATGAGAGAGCTACTGAAAGAAGAGCACAGCAGCTATCTTGGCTACAAATTAAGAGGCTGGATACAAATGGATGTGGACATCAAGAGGTGCACTGTAGGTGCAGAAAGTTCATATCCATTTATAAAAGGTATGATATTGTTGCCTGGGAGGTATTGTAATATACCTGAAGTGCAAAACGTACAGTGCTCAGTGGAGCATTATTTTCTTTTTCTCCCTCATGTGTGCTTGATGCAAGGAAGACATAAGGAAGATCACCCAGGAAGGCGCTAGCCTGGAGAAATTTTAATGAAAGCCTTTGAGGACCTGTAACACTTGGGAGATACACTTAGGAGATACACTTCACCAGAAGCCCTGATAGATTCTATGGATTCCCAAAACTGGAGAATGGAATCAAGGTTGGTAGTTCCTTGATCATGGTGTCCACAAAATTATCTCCTCAGATCTGAGGTAAAAACTTTTAATATGTGCAGGGAAAAATGTGTGGCCTGCACACTCGGACTGATGTGCTTTGTTTTTGTCACCTGGAATAAACTGGTAACAATTAGGACTCCTGGCTTTGGAGCCTATTGCCTGTATGGTTCAGAAAAAGGCCTGGTATGAAATTTATTTTTTGCCCTAAAAAGGTAACTATTCGGTTTGCCCTTAAGGTATTTTTCAGCTTTCCCATTCTGCACCCTGATTTGTGGCCAACGGTCTTCATAACTTAGATTGAGTTATCGTAGCAAAATACTGACTGGCATTCCATGAGGGTCAAAGGAGTTCTGATAAGTGAGCCAAGACTGAGGTACTATTTTAAAAAATGCATGCTCTGCTTTATAACCCATGGACTCCAGAATAATATTGGAGCTTCTGACCTTCTTATATTAGCCAATGGACTCTTGAGTGAATGGTGCCTGGACTTTTGATGTTAAGTAGACAGATTCTTGGCACAAAAAGTGAAATATTTTATGATTTATCATTATTGTTTTTTAAGTGCAAAAGCGAATATTTGTGTTTTATGGGCTATCTTTATGTGCAGACAGTGTACTTTTATTAACGTCCATTGTAGAAACAATCAGAGTAATCAGGTGAAAGAGGTGAAATAGCTAAACCGCTGGTCTGGGTTCTTTAAAGGGGAACCTGGACAATTACTTTCAACCTTTGACTATGTATTACTACACCTGTTGATATCAAGAGCTTTGCCAATGCTAAATAATATGGTAAACTGCACTAGTCAAGGAAATCCCTAAAAGTAAAAAAAAAACTCAGGTCAGATGACTAACATATTTAACATACCTTAATCACTGATGATGTAAATTTTGAAATAAGTCTGTTGATACTGCATAGGCATGGCCTGCCCTGCTCATGGTGGTCCTGGGATTCGGCCTGGAACCTGGAAGGACTTTTTGTCCACTTAACACTGTATGTGCCACTGCATTTTCCTAGTACAGAGAGTATGGGGTGGAGAAAATACATATGGTCAAATATGTGCATGATGGGATAGGACTAGTTGTATCCCTGTATTTGGCCTGTTCATGAGTATTGTAGGTCCTGAACCAATAAGTGGCAGTTATGACCTAGTGGTAAAAGAGAACCTTAGCAAAAAAATACTCAGTGGCATAAGAAGGGATTCAGAACTGGTGGAACCCTGTTAAGACATGGAAGGACCACATGTTGGAGTCTACTCCTGAAAATACCTGAAAGGATATATGTGTGTTTGGAAACATATAGAAGGTGGATAGAGGTGTCTTTTCCTAGGGGCTAGGCATGTCTTCAGAGTTACCCCACTTGCTGGTCAGCCTATTTTTGCTAAAATTTATGCAAGGTTTCTGTTTGTAGGATATGGTGCAGTAAGGTATTCTGTACCACAAATATTTTATAATAACTTAGAATATATATTGCTTTTATAATTAAGTCTGCTTCATATAACACGTAGCCCTATTCAAGTGACAATATGAGGGTTTTATATGTGCACCCTGTACATTTTATTATATTATGGATGTATGTACAATGTCTTTTCCCTTTTTGTAATGACTTGTAGTCGAATGAATAACCTTTTAGTGCTGATAACCAGAGAGCATGATGATGAAAGGACATTGAACAAGTGGAGACAGTGCAGAGAAGGGCAACAAAAATGATTCAGGGACTGCACGAGATGTCCTACAGGGATAGACTGAAAGAACTGAACATGTATTCCCTGGAACATAGAAGAGAGAGGGGTGACATGATCAAGTACATAAAAGGCATAAACCAGGTGCAGATAGATGATCTCTTCCAATTTAAGAAGGGCAGCAGAACAAGGGGACATGATCTAAGACTGCAAGGAGGGCAGTTATCCACCAACACCAGGAAGTTTTTCTTCACAGAAAGAGTGGTGGATGCCTGGAACAGCCTGCCTGCAGAGGTGGTGGGGGCAAGCACAGTGGTAGGTTTCAAGAATGCTTGTGACAAATGCAAAGGAGCCCTCAAACCCAAGGGCAGTTAGAAAGTTAGGCTAAAAGACAATGGGCAGGCTAGATGGCCCTGGTGGTCTCCTTCTGCTGTCAACTTCTATGATAAACTGATACAGTTCTTGGAAAGGTGCCAGAGTAAAAATAGACTAAACAAAGACAGATTCCAATTGAAGCTGAAATAGGTACCATATGTAGGACACTTACTTATATCAGAGGGCCTGAGGGTGGACCCTGAAAAAGTGAGCACCATAACAGAAATTCCAAGGCATGAAGATGTGAATGGAGTATAGAGATTTATTGGTATAGTGAAGCGTCTAGAAAAATCCGGTGACAGCATTTGTCAGAAAACTGAAATATTGTGACATTTGATGCACAAGGACATCCTCTGGGATTGATCAGGACTGGGGGTAGCACTGATCCAGTGAGGTCACTCTGTTGCTTTTGCAAGCAGAGCATTAACTCAGACAGAAAGTAGATATGCACAAATAGAAAAATAACTTTTGGCATTGTTATTTGGCATGGAGAAGATCCACCAATATACTTATGGCAGGAGAGTGGATGTGCAGTCTGACCATAAACCACTGGAGAAGATTATGGTGACCTTTTGTTGCAAGCACCAAAAAGACTGCAGAGAAGGCTGTTGTGATTGGAAAAAGTACAAGTTATGCATTGGGTATCGCCCAGGTCGAGAACTACTGCTAGCTGACACGTTGAGCAGAGCCTACCTACTAGAGCACAATAAGGGATGATCAGTAGAAATAGAGATAGAAGTTTTTAACATGGTAGAGCACTTGCCAAACTCAGAGAAAAGGTTGAGATCTAGTCAAAGAGATAGAAAGCAAAACAACACATTGCAGACACTACAACAGGTAATTCTGCATGGGTAGCCAAATGAGAAGGAACATGTGCCATGGAAGCCAGCTCACATTTTCAAATGCGAGATGAGCTGAGCATGCAAGTTGGAATTATTTTCTGAGGAGAGAGAGCTGTGGTTCCCGAAGCTCCGAGAAACATTCATCAAATTTTGGGTATTGAAGGATGCCTAAGGAGAGCACAGGAGTGTGTGTGTGCTGGCCTGGGCTGAGTCAGCCATTTCAGAATCTCATGCAAAAATATGACATTTGTGGGTAAAACTACACTGATGAGTTCACATGAGCCTTTGAGAATGGGTCCAGTGGTGACCAGAAACATGTCAGGAGGGCATGTTTTATTCTTTACCATGCATAGCTTATTAAAGCTTTTTTTTTTAAATATTATGCGGTGTCAGTGCAACATGTGGTAGTGAGTGCACAGTTTTCCTGTTTTCATGACATTTGTAAGTCCACAGAAGACTGGCAACAGAAAGAGACTCTGTGGTCACATGAAATACCTGAGATGCCTTGGGCAAAAGTCAGAACAGATTCATTCAGTTTGGATTGAATAAAGCATTTAATAACTGTGGATTACTTCTCTAACAGCTGGGGAATTGATTATCTACCTGATACCAAATCACAGACAGTTATACACAAGTTAAATGCACATTATGGCAGGTATGGAATCTAGATACTGTATGCTCTGATAATGAACAACAGTATTCATCAGAAGAGTTTAAAACTTTCAGCAAAAAATGAGACTTTGAGCATGTTACATCATTCCCATGATACCTACAGAGCAACGGCAAGGCAGAGTCTGCTGTAGAAACTACTAAAAGACTGCTGAGAAGAAGTAAAGATGCAGGGATTGACTTTGTATTTGGCTGTGTTGGATTACAGAACTACAACAACACATGGACTAAGTAGTGGTCCAGTGCAGAGACTAATGAACAGATCAAAAACATTGCTGCCAATCAGAGGAAGCTTATTCCAGTCAGGGCTACAGAACAGAGTGAGAAAGCAACTGAAAGAACAACAATGTAGACAGCAGCACTCCTATAACCAAATGGCAAGAGATTTACCAGAACTCAGACCAGAGAACCGAGTTAGAGTACAGCCAACAGACAAACTAAAGATGGATTGGCAAGGAGGAAAAGTACTAAAGCAAGCTCCTATGAGATTCAGTTGACAAATGATCATGTCCTGAGATACAGAAATAGATTACTGTAGTTTCGGTTATATTCACTGTCTTTTTAATCCCGTGTTCTTCGCGGGACCAACGGACCTGCTAATATTAAATGTGCATTAATATTAAACACCTCATTGTAATAACATTACATCATTAGCGCTTAAACGTAAATAAAAGACCGCAGATAGGTTCCTCTCGGTCAAAGCGCTAACATTTGGGGGTGCTAACATTTTCCGTACTACAGTAGTTGCTGTATTGGTCCTTGTAAGAACAGATCCAGAAGCAAATAGTTTGATACCTTTTATCGGACCAACATAGATGTTACAAAAAGAAAACAATGTCTAAGCTTTCGGACCAACCAAATCCTTCCTCTGAGACTTTTGACAGTTGTTCATAGAGTCACATTCTATTAAGACCCAGATCATACATAAAAATACATAAAAAAACAGTCAAAAAATCTCATTGGTTTAAAGTACCTATTTCAAAAAATCACAGATTTAAATGGAATGAACAACATTCCATTAACTTGCTACTGCTGAGAATCTTTTCAAGGTCAAATAACATCCACAGCAGAAAAGCTGAACACTCACGCAGGCAAAACCTGACTGAAAATATTAATGAATGAGTGTAGCAGAGACATTTTAATTTGAATGTTGTCTCATAACTCACTCATTCATTAACAATTTCAATCAGGTTTTTTCTACTTGTTTTAGTTTTTCTATAATTCAGCAACAGGCGTGAGTTATGGAACCAGTCTTCCACCTTTGAGAAGTTAACTTGCAAGCGCTGCTCAAGGGTGGCGGGGTCAGGTTGACTGGTGTAGATCACGGCATCATCCTCATAGAGAAGGATTTTATCTTGACATACTTGGAGGAGGTTATTTAAAAACAGGCTGAATAACAAAAGGCCCAGAATGGACCATTGAGAGACACCTTTAATGATGCTCTGGCTGTCGGAGAGTGCACTGCCAATTTTGACTTATTGGATGTACTCAGTATGGTAGCTCTGAAACCAGCACAGTACAGTTGAGGAGACGGAGGAACTGCTTAGTTGGGTTAGTAGAAGCTCATGGTTCACTGTGTCGAAGGCCTTAGTGAGGTCTATATATGTAGCCCCCACTAAGTGCCTGCGGTCCAGTGAGTCATGTGTGTAGCCTGTAAACTCAGTTAGTGCAATTGTAGTACTGTGTCATTTTCTAAATCCATACTGTTCCTTACATTGCAGTTGGCACCTGTCCAAGTGGTAAATTTATTGGTCATATACACTACATTCTAATGCTTTAGAGATGGAGGGGAAGTATGGAGATAGGCCAATAGTTTGAGTGGGAAGTCCTATCTCCACTTTTAAATATTGGGGTAACAACTGCTGCTTTCCATTGTTTCAGAAAAAGCCTGGAGGTTAGGGAGAGGTTTAGTATTTTTGTTAATGGCACTAGTATGACATCTAGTGTGAGGGCAATTAGCTTAAGATCAAGGCCATCCCCACTATGCCTGGTTTTTCCGAGTACTTTCTTGAGGTATGTTTTTGCTTCAGATTGAGTGATAGTTCTGAGGTAGAATGGTGGGGCTGTATACGCAGGTAAGGAGCCAGATGGAATGTTTTGAGCTTTGGCAATTGGATGCAGGTAGTTGGGGGACACTCCGCTGAGGTCAGTAAACATTTTATTCAGAGTGTTGGCAATATCCTTAGGTTCCTGGTTTATGTTCCTATTAATGTTCAACACGGTATGGGCTGCTGTAATTGGATTCCCTGTTAGGGCTTTAGTGTTGGCCCAGAAATTATGGCTGTCACCCCAGGAGCTGTCTAGTGCAGTTTTAAAGTACTGGGATTTCACCTGACTGATGGTATTGGAATAATTGCTGTGTGCCATTTTGTATTTTTGGATGTTTAAGTGAGAGCCTGAATTACGTGCCTTATGCCATAAATTGTCCCTGACTCGTAGTTGGCCTAGGAGAGAGGAAGTTATCCAGGGGGTTTGTATTCCCCTAACTTGCCTGGTTGAGACTGGGGTGAAGATGTCACAAGCAGCATTGAATGACCTGATGAAGAAATCCAGGGCATCATTGACATCAACCACTGAGAGGATTCTGGACCAGTCTATATGCCTAAGATACTCTTTTAGGGGGCCCAGTTGCCCACGTCTCAGGGTATGAGATGTGACATTTTTTGCTGGTCATTTAGATGACTTGTTGGAGGATGGGGGAGTGGTCATGTATGGTGTCTGGGTAGAAAGCCATACTGGTGATTTTTGGGGTGCAATTAGTTAACAGCCAGTCCAGTAGAGTACTGGACCCTGTTTGGTAGTTTATGCGTGTGGAAGGATCTACTAGTGGTTGATGTTGAGTATAGCTAAGGCATCCCTATAATGAGCTGAATCAGGGGACAACCAGTTAATATTGAAGTTGGCTACTACTAGTATTTCGGTATTAAGGTGAGCTTTTCAGAGATACTCATGTAGCACCTTGAACCCATTGGCTTGTTCCTTATGGTGCATGTAAACAGAATTGTTAATCCCTTCCCATGTACCCCTAAGAGAAGCTTAACAGGGATCATTTGGACATTGCTACTCAGTTTTACTGGTGGAAGGACCATACCTTGAAGATGGTCTTTGATGTAAATGAGGCAATCCCTGCCTCTCTCACCAGCCCTATCTAATTTATATGAAGTATAGCCATCAATCTGAATATCAGTGTCAGGGGTTCTTGGCAGGAGCCATGTCTTGACCACGGATAGTACATCAGGATTATGCTACGCTATCCATACTTGCAGCTGGTCAAACTTGGACAGCAAACTGCAGATGTTGATTGAGTCTATCATGGCAATGATGTGGTTCACAGAGGGGGTTGTGTCTAGTATTTTGGGGCATGGATTTGGATGAATATTACCAATATGAGTAGAAGTATCCAGATAATATGAGTTGCCTACAACCGGAGGGATTTTAATGTGTTTCTATGTCTCCTCTGGTCCACGTGGTGTTTAGTGGACTTGCTAGAAAGTGGACCAGGTTGATTGTTGTGGGAGGGGGTAGGTTACTGGCATCAGTAGAAGCTAGAGATAATCCTATGGAGAGGGTGCAGTGTTCAAATATCGAGAGTGCTGGGGTTGTGATTGAGTTGGGGCAGTTCATTAGTAATGGTGACAATTTAGAGCTCTCATTGCTACCTGATGTGGGAAGGGGAGGGAATGGTAGCAAAGAGGTAGGAATCATTATTAGGTATATTAATGGCATCATTATCGTAATTAGATACAGGGGATGTCTCATTTTGGATATCTGCAGGTTGTCCCTAGTTTGGGCTAGAAAGCTAATTCAGACGCAAATGTAGTTGAGCTTGTGCCTTTAAAGAAGATTGATTGCTTTTGCGTACAGCTGAGGCCTATCGGAGGACAGAGGGTGTGGTGCCCCAGGCAGAAAAGAGTATTTAATTAAAGAGGAGGTGGCAGAGAGTGGGTGGGAAACAAAAATCAAGCAGGGCTGCTAAACTCAGACAGAGCTGAGGGGAAAAGCAGGCAGTTTTTTGACTCAGAGAGCCTTCCAGATGAAGTGTCCCATGGAGTTCTTTTAGGTGGGGTGGGTCCACCAATGGCACACAAGGAAGCTGAGAACACAGCCTATAATACTGCAAGGTTTGAAGTACAGATTTTGGAGTTATCACCATACCTGAGATGCTCAGGGAGGCTGGCAGTTGGGTGGGTTGCTGAATGCAGCCAGCTGGAGGCGAGCTGGGCCACTGCTGCTTTGGAGCATGGGGTGCCCAGTGAAAGTACTGACCTAAAGAGAGAAAAACAGGGAGGTGGTTAGAGCAATTAATGCCCATCTGTGTACCCTGTTTTGGGGATAAATCTAACCAGTGAGCTAAAAATCTATCCAAAACCTGCCATTTCCAGATTTTAGCCAGAGATTCTGTAGTTTTAAATACCACCTGCAAAGAACTTGCCCAAAATAAGGAATGAAAAAAAAAAACAACAAAAAAAACAGGACAGGCCATCCCTAGCCCACCTCTAGTTTTAGGAAGATAAGTATAAACATGCTTAATCAGGTTCAACCAGCTCTCCCACAACATCTGAAAGAAAATGTTCAAAATCTTAGTTTTATACATCACCGATAATGGGAACACTATCACTATATATAGCAGAGTAGGAATTAAAAACTGTTTAATAATATGTACTCTTTTCAACTTTGACAAGATCCAGCCCTTCCATCTTTGTACTTTAACATCGCAATATGTGAGGCCATGTTTCCAATTTAGTTGGGCATTATCCCCTGTCCAAACTGCGGACCTAAAACCTTTATAGGGCTTTCCCCAAACTTGATACGAGTGATTTCAGTTTTCTGCAGACCTGGGGAACCTAAAGCCAACCCTTTACTCTCATCCATATTTAATACTGCCTCTGAAACTACTGCATATCTTTCCATATCCTGTAACACATGCTCTGCCCCTTCCTGATCCTGTACAAAAATACACAAATCATCTGCATAAGCAATCAATTTCATATCCACCTCAGCACCCTTGCCCGAAATATCCTTAATGAGAAGATTACTTAATATTTTTCTAATGAAGGGGCCTAGCGCAAATAGATATTAAAGGGACACTGTCAGCTTTGCCTCTTCGTTTTTGGCCAAATGTAAACAGTGTGCCTCTTGGCACACATCCATCACATACATGCTGCAGAACATCACTGTATATGCCAAATGTAATGATTTGTTACCGTTTTTATACATTTTAACGAAGTAGCTTCCCAGTGAGGTTTACGTTAAGTCCTCCACATACCAGAAGCACATCCAGGCTGGAGCCACGCGTCTGCCACGAGTGCAGCCCCGAAGTATGATTTTTTTTCAGACTCAGCTTACAGCTACACATTGCGTTGGTCCCTTACCCTGTTCTAAAGTGCTCCATCTATGAGCAACTGCAAAGCGAGCACTGGGAGTACAGTAATTAATTGTTGTATATCGCAGCCCAAATCCCGTGCATGCACACCAGAGGCATAACCAAAGACTTTGTGCATGCGCAAGAGCATGCTGTTAGCGCACATGTGCAGGATTTGGGCTGCAATGTATTGATGTATTGATATTTTGCCTGTAGTGTGGCAAAAGGCAGTACTCCATTTACATCCAGATATTGATATAACAAAAGCAGACCTTTTTTCTGTCATTCTTGATGGACCCAAACAGCACCCATATCCAAAGATACACTTTATGTACCGATTAGTTTAAAATAACCAAAAACTTCAGTTAATGTAGTAGACGCCCTTAGCTCATACCAAGCCTTTAACATATAACGGGTTCCAAATGTGAAGTTTTGTAACTGTGGATAAGAATTTTGGGGGCAAATATAATAGGGATAATGTTTACAAGATCAATTAGTATAAATTCAATAAATTTCCATGGTTTCTCTACCTGAGGGTTCAGCCATGTCATCACTATTTTACATGTTATTGCCTTATGGTAATCTCTTAAGGTTTGGAAGATTACAACCCCCCTTTGCCACTGGTAACTGTAACAGAAACTATCTGACCCTTGGCTGCTGCCCAGCCCATACAAACCTCGAAAAAAGACTAGCCTAGGATGCGAAGTACAATTGTGATGGAATAATGTTAGGAAACAAGGTCATCCGAATAGCTTGTATTCAAGCTGAAAAAGATAATACCTGGCATGTCCAATTCCCAACTAAATTCTCCATCCCTATTTCTATTGATAGGGGCTCTAAATTAAATAGTTCCAAATGTTCCCATTTCTAGGGAATATTTACACCCAGATATTTAATCCTATTATTTCTCAATTTCAGAAGGATCTAGTTCTTCAGAGACTGAGAGTGGGTGAAATTTAAAGATAATAACTCTGTTTTTTGTTCATTTATTTTGTATCTGGCTATTTCTGAAAACGTATCTATCACTTGTAGGGTAGCAGGAATAGATTTTTCAGGTTCTAGGAGTGTTAATAATACGTCATCTGCATATAATGATATGGTAAAATCTCTCCCTCCTAAAGGGAACACCTAAATATTAGGAATTTGCCTTATGGCTTCAGTCAGTGGCTCAATGTATATGGCAAACAGTAACGGGGAAAGTGGGCAGCCCTGCCTAGTTCCCCTTTCCAGCTGTAACATTGAAGATAGCTGTCCATTCACTTTAACATATGCCTTCGGAGAGGCATAAATTCTCTGTATCATGCTAGAGAATTCCCCAGGGAATCCAAACTTGCGTAAAGTTTCCCATAAAAAGGCCAACTGATGCGATCAAAAGCCTTGTCTGCATCAAGGCTGAGCAACACTGCCTGTATCTGTCTCTGACTGAAGTGGTCCAACAAATGGATTGTTCTGCGTATATTATCTGTAATTTCTCTGCCTCGAATGAACCCAGATTGATCTGAATTAATCAAATATGGTAACATTTCCTCTAGTCTATGTACCCACCCATATGGACATAAATAACTTGTAGTCCATGTTTAATATGGATATTGGCCTATATGAGGTAGTTAAATCTGCTGGTTTGCCTACTTTTAAGATAGGCAAAATATTAGTGTAATCCCATGATGGAGGAGGGGGACCCTCCTGTTGAATTTCTAAAAAGTTGTTTAGTAATAAAGGAGTCAGTTGTTTACTAAAAGTCTTGTATCACTCGGATGGAAATCCATCTGGGCCAGGGGTTTTTAATGATTTACTTTCTTTTATGGCACGTCTGACTTCCTCTGATCTGATAGGGGCTTTTAATCTGGTTTCCATTTCCTTAGTTAGCTTTCTTAATGTAAAGGGGTAAAAAAAATCCTCAACTTTGTTAAATTCTGGATCTTGTGGTTTCTCATATAGCTGCCTATAATATTTCTGGAACAGTTGCAGTATCTGCTGTGAGTTAAGAGCTCTTGTTTTTCTCTCCTGATCCACTAAATGTGTTATGATTGTGGCAGTCCTATGTCTCCTAAGCCTCCAGGCTAAATTTCTTACCCCCTTTTGGCCCTCCCTCATACCTATATGGGTTTTCAAGTAAAATAGCACCTGTTGTGTTTTTTTGTCTAAAAGTTTCTGGAGCTCAGCCCTTGTCTGATTAATCTGGGTTTGGGCCTCTCTGGTAATAGGGAAAAACTTTGTTTGCATTTCCCTTAGTTTCTCATGTAGCTTGCCATATCATGTTTCCCAATATCTCTTCTTGTATGTTGAATACGCAATTATCTCCCCCCCCGATCATAAACTTCACAGTATCCCAAACTATTGTGTTGGATGTCTCCTGGGACAAATTCTCTGCAATAACCTGAGCTATTTTTGAGTTAAAGCTGTCCCTAAAAGCTTTATCCTTAAGAAAAGATGTATTCAAGCACCACCCAGTGGATTTCCTTGGTATTTTAAAATCTAGCCTCAAAAATAGGGGAGAATGATCAGAATGAAATCTAGGAGTCTCCTCCTCTCTTTAATTTTCTTATCAAGTTTAGTTATTGCCACTGCAACCTCCACTTTCACTTCCACACCAGTATCTGAGTCCAATGATTCTAGTTCAATGGACACCCATAGGTTTGTAGGTACTCCATCCATCTCCAGTTCTGGTTCATCCACTGACTCCAAAGAGACAAATTCCATCTCATTCTGTTAATCCTCTTTGCTGTTGATCGCTGTGTTGGAGGACTGACCCCCAGCCTGCTGCTCCTCTGACTCTTCCGGCTCCTCTGACTCCTCCATCAGAAAATGATCCAACAGTGCCCCATCCCAACAGAGTAGGGGAAGTTTGTTTATTGAAAATCATACAACATAACAGAAAATCTTTACAAATCAGGAAGACATATTTACAATTCTAAATTAACACAGAAATTAAATTAATGACGCATCTGCAAAAAGTTTATTCAAATCCTTAAATATCAGACAAAAAGAAAAGACAATTGAACTAAACATGTTATATTAACAACATCAATTATCTCATATTACTGGAACATTATTTTATGTAACCCAAGGTAAGTTCCTCCATTTTTGCAGTAAATCTTTTGTGAGAATATTTCTTTGCTTCATATAAGTACACATTTTTATGTTGCTTGCACGCATGTGCAAGAAACATAGTGCCATCATCGGAGAGTTTGGAGGTGTGTCACCTCCTCCTCCAATTCAGTCAGTGAGCTGGCAGGCGCGGCCCCTGTAAGCCAATGCATTTGGAGCTGTCTGACGCTCCAAATGCAGTAACATCCTGATTGAAAGGGGAGCTATGCTTCAGTGAGCACCGATAAGCATAGCTCCCCACATGCAGGCGTGCACACCCCACACATCCTGTGTAGCTGGACGGGTGCCCAATCCCTGCCGGCTGAGCTGCTGTCGCCCTCGTAACTGGTGCCACGCTGGGAGCCCACCCCAGTGTGGCAATCACTATTTGCGATGGGGTGCCCAATCCCCATCGGCTGAATAACCCGTACTTGTGCCACACTGGGAGCCCACCCAGAGTGGCAAGCAGTCCTGAAGTCTTTTTGTTTTAACCCTGTAAAACAAAAGCGGTCCCCTTGCGCGTCTCCCGAACCCCCTCCCGCAACCCACCCACCCACTGGCGCACTCCAGCTCTCCTCACACCCCTCACCCCATACTTACCTCCGGACTCCGGCGCGATGGTCTTCGGTGGACCGGGAACATGTCTGCACTCTTCAAAGCCGACCGCGAACTGAGGAAATGCCGGTAAGCTGTATAATGGGCTAGATAGGAGGGGTTCAACTTTATTGCATATCTCAGGCATTTTAGGAATTTTGCACCAAATTTTCAACATGGGGTTTTTAGGACCCCTTCTCATGAAAGATGTCACTGTCATGGCGTTATTCAGGCTCGAAGGGTGATTTCGCACAGTGACTGTGCAGTGACTGCAAAATCACCCTTCGAGCCTGAATACCACCATGACAGTGACATCATTCATGAGAAGGGGTCCCAAAAACCCCATGTTGAAAATTTGGTCAGCAAATTCCAAAAAATGACTGTATTACGAGCGTGCATTGCGCAGTTACTACACAGGCTCGTAAGTTCGCTAAATTTCAATATTTTCACTCCAGATTTTCAACATTGCCATTTTTCCACACCTTCTTATGAGTAGTACAGCTGTCATTTTTCACATCTCACCCAAAATGTGTTTCTGCCCTTGTAGTGCAGAATGGCGCAGTTGGTGTGCGAAATCAATGTACGGGACAAATTAAGAAAATCACAGTGACACTGTTCATGAGCAGAGGTCTTAAAATGGCTATGTTGAAATTTGGTGAAAAATTCTAAAGCCAGCCGTTTCTGATACGTTGCGCGGATTCTGACTCGTAAGTTCACAATTTTTCAATATTTTCACTCCAGATTTTCAACATTGCCATTTTACCACACCTCCTCATGAGCAGTACCAGTTATCATTTTCATCCTGCTCAAAATGTGTTTCCGCCCATGTAGCGCACAATGCCGCAGTCGGTGTGCAAACTCAATGTATGAGACACATTAACAAAATCACACTGACACTGTTCATGACCAGAGGTCTTAAAATGACTATGTTGAACATTTCATGACAAATTTCCTAACAATGACTGTTTTACGAGCGTGCGTTGCGCAGTTCCTACGCACGCTCGTAAGTTCGCAAATTTTCAATATTTGCACTCCAATGACTTCCAAATACCTAAACAGCACATAGAAGCAAGCAACATTTGACATTGACAAATGCTTGTTTATTTCATTCCTAACTTTCTGTAATAATTCTATATGTGAAATTTGTTTTTGTTGCAGGGTAAAAAGACTTCTACAATTCCAAATGTACCATTTAAATACCACAAAGATTATGTTCAAGGTACAACAATCCCATTTTCTCCAGTTCTGTGGTTATATCCCATAGATACAAATTCCATAAGTAACTGTAGTGAAGCAAGGCTTCCCCCAGAATTGTGCTACATATACCCAAAACATCTCTATATATGTGCAGGAAAAAAAGAGATGGTGCATTGTTTTGAGTTCTTGAATACAATCTGGTCTTGAGCACATCCTAGCCTCCATCTGCTTGTGTTTCTAGTAAGCTTTTATGTTAAGTTTTTCATGACAACATAGCCAATGAACATCTTTCAGTTTTGGAAGAAGATGTGGCTCAGTTATTAATTTTTGCAACTGTGAGGTATACTGTATTGGGTATTCTGGGAAAGTGATCAGTTCTGTAAAACATGCTTTTAAAAGTTTAGTATATTCTTGTTTTTTAGTATTGGTTAATATCATGTGACTTGCTATTTTCCATGTTTTTAGTTTAACAAAGACATCTCTTAGATAAGAGATGGACTGTGGGTCAGATTTGATAAGTTTTTGCATCCCTGTTTCCCAAGTAGAGAACCATAATTTTGTAGATGAAAAAATTAAATCTGTCCAGATTTTCTCGGTATGTCAAAGTAGAGGTTGCACATTAGTGAAAAGAAACTGACAATATAAAAATAGAATAGGATTTACCATATTTAGACTACCTTGTTTTATTGGTAAATGTAATATATTCCTTTTTAATGGATTCAGGTGGCAGCCCCATACCACTTGGAAAAATGTATTCAGAAGTGTTGTTTCTCTAGATTTTGGTGGGAGAAAAATGTGATTAAGAAAAATAAATATTGGCAATAAATAAGTTTTTATCAAATATGTTCTTTTGGCATTACTCAAAGACCATTGATTCCATCTCTGTATCACGATTTTCTCTTTTTCCAGTTTTTGATCCCAGTTATGAAGATCTTGTGCACTAGCTCCAAATTCCATACCCAAAATTCTGATTCAATTAGTGGTTGAAAAACTGGTGCAGAGCTCAGGGATTTGACTTCATTGGGGACTGGGGGTCCACCTGGAGTGATGCAAGCCTATACTGGCATGATGGGCTGCATCTGTCCAGGAGGGGAACCAGGATCCTAGGTGATAGGTTTAAATGCTTCATTGGCAAGCATTTAAACTAGCCAAGGGGGGAGGCACTGGAAAGGAGCAGGGAAATCCTAGCCCCCAAAAATCATGGTAGTAAGTGCGGTAAACACCAACATAGAGGTGGCGATAGGGAGAAGGGCAGGGGTAAATGGGGAAAGTGACAAAGGCAAGAAGGACAGGGATGGGGCAAAAAGGAGTAAGGCCATCAGGAAATGGAGGGTAATGAGTACCAATGCCCATAGTCTTGGCAACAAGCTCCCTGAGCTGGTGGCCTTGATGGAAGAGGGATGCCTGGATATCGTAGCAGTCACAGAAACATGGTACACGAGAACCATGACTGGGATGTTAACATACCAGTGTACATAACCTACAGGAGAGACAGGCAGGGGAGAAGAAGGGGAGGAGTAGCTCTCTATGTAAAGAAGGGATAAAAGCAACTGAACAAAAGCGTAAACAGGGAGGAGAGGAGGCACTGTGGGTCACATTGGAGACTGGAAAGGGCACCACAATCTGCACAGGGGTTGTGTACAGACCCCCATGTCAGGGGGAAGGAATGGACAAGGATATGATAGAAGGCATTCTAAGGATGGCAGAGAAAGGGGAGATACTGTTGATGGGAGACCTGAATATGCCAGATGTTAACTGGAGCACATTTGCTGCAGCCACATCCAAGAGCAGGGCCATTCTTGATGCCCTACAGGTGGCAGGCCTCAGACAGCTAGTTTCAGAACTCACTCATGAGGGAGCAATCTTAGACCTCATACTCTCAAATGGGGGCAGTGAGAAGATCTCAGATCTAGAAGTGGGTTGCCGTCTGGGAACAAGTGACCATCAAACGATGTGGTTCACATTAAACTCAGCTACAGAGTCAAGCCATACAAAAGTGAGGGTACTGGACTTCAGGAGGGCTGACTTTGGCAAGATGGGAGAGTGCCTCAGAAAAGCACTAGCAAGCAGATTAGAAGGAGGGGTGGAGCAACAATGGAGAATCATCAAAACTGCCATCACAGAGGCAACAAGCATTTGTGTGAAGCAAATAAACAAATCAAAATGAAAGAAAAAGCCACTATGGTTCTCAAAAGAGGTGGCTGGGGAAGTCAGGGAGAAAAAGATAGCATTCAGGAAGTATAAGGAAACACAGAAGGAGCAGGACAGAGAGCTGTACCAGTTCAGGCAGAAGGAAGCAGGGAGGAAAGTCAGAATAGCAAAGGCCCAAACTGAGGAAAAGATAGCCAACTCAGTTAAGAAGGGGGATAAAACCTTTTATAGGTACATCAGAGAGCATAGAAAGACAAAGGGAGGGATAGTGAGGCTGAATAGAATGAATGGTAGGTGGGCAGAGGGGGACAGTGAAAAAGCAGGGATACTGAATAAATATTTCTGCTCAGTATTCACAAAAGAGGAGAGGGAAGTGCCTAATCAAATTAACAGAAGCACTCTTGATAGGGGGGTTGATCCCAGCCCTTTCACAGAAGAAAGGGTTCTGCAAGAACTCCTAAAACTGAAGGTGGACAAAGCAATGGGGGCTGATGGAATTCACCCCAAAATTCTAAAAGAATTAAGGGGGGAGCTAGTGAAACCACTGACTACTCTTTTTAATAAATCATGGGAGGATAGTGTGGTACCTGAGGACTGGAAGAAGGCGGATGTGATTTCCCTTCACAAAAGCAGGACCAATAAAGAGGCAGGAAACTACAGACCTGTCAGCTTGATCTCTGTGGTAGGGAAAATGATGGAGTCACTTCTGAAGGAAAGAATTGTTGAGTACCTAGAGGCCAGTGGGGCACAGGACCCAAGGCAGCATGGGTTCACAGTGGGAAGGTCATGTCAGACAAATCTAATAGATTTCTTTGACTGGGTGACCAAAGTAGTAGACCAGGGAGGGGCTGTGGACATGGCCTACCTAGACTTTAGCAAGGCATTTGACACAGTCCCACACAAAAAGATTAATAGTCAAATTAACCAGCCTGGGAGTGGGTCCCAGGGTGGTAGCCTGGGTAAAACATTGGCTAGACAATAGGACACAGAAGGTAATTGTAAATGGAGTCCACGCTGAAGAAAGAGGGGTTACTAGTGGGGTACCGCAGGGTTCAATACTGGGTCCAGTCCTTTTTTAATGTCTTTATAAGTGACAGTGCAGAGGGACTAGAAGGAAAAGTATGCCTCTTTGCAGATGACACAAAGATTTGCAACAGGGTTGATACACAAGGAGGCGTGGAAAGGATGAGAAGGGACTTGGCAACGTTGGAGGAATGGTCAGAAGTATGGAAGCTTGAATTCAATGCAAAGAAGTGCAAAATAATGCATCTGGGAAACAAGAACCCAAGGGAAGATTATACAATGGGTGGGGAGGTAGTAACAACAACAAAAAAGGAAAGGGACCTAGGGGTAATCATATCAGATGACCTTAAGGTTAGCAAGCAATGTGAGAAGGCAGTAGGGAGGGCTGGGGGTATACTGGGATGTGTAGAGAGAGGCATCACCAGCAGGAAACAGGAAGTTGTTATCTCTTTGTACAGACAGTTGGTGAGACCCCATCTGGAGTACTGCATCCAGTTCTGGAGACCCCATCTCCACAAGGACATAGACAGGATAGAGGCAGTCCAGAGGAGGGCAACTAAAATGGTGCAGAGTCTGCAAGAGAAGCCGTATGAGGAGAGACTAAAGGAGTTTAATATGTATGCCCTTGAGGAAAGAAGGGAGAGGGGGGACATGATAGAAACTTTTAAGTACCTCAGTGGAATCAACAAAGTCCAAGAGGGTAGCATCTTTCAGAAAAAGAGATGTACAAGAACAAGGGGACACAATTTAAAGATGGGGGTGGTGGTTCCGGGGCAATGTGAGGAAATATTTTTTCACAGAGAGGGTAGTGGATGCATGGAACAGCTTTCCTGAGGAGGTTGTGGGGTCTAAAACTGTGGGAGAATTCAAGAATGCATGGGACAGACATAAGGCAATTCTTGTGGGGGGGGGTAGGAAGAAATAGGCTGTTGGTTAACTAGGATCTGCAGCCTATCCTATAGGTAGGGAAATGGGCAGACTAGGTGGGCCAAGCGGTCCTTATCTGTCATCAAAGTCTATGTTTCTGTGTTCTATGGTTCCTGTGATATGCATATATCTGTCGTTGTTAGTTCCCCTGGAGTCCATGTCCCCAGTGCATATCTCTTACATTTTTGTTTATTTAATGTAGCCCCTGAAACAAGCCCAAACTCTGTACATATCAGAACAGCTTGTTCTGCCACCTGCAGGCTTGGTGCCACTATTTAAACATCATCTGCATAAGCCATTGCAAAAAATGGGATTTATTCAGTTAGTATATTAATAATTGGAAGTTCTATATTTAATTTCTGTATTAAGAGATCTATACTAAAAACATATAGGAGCGGACTGATTGGACAGCCTTGAGGTACCATTGGTCCACACTGTCCATTCACATATGGTATAACAGTGACATATTTATAAAGCTGCTGTAGCCAGCACACAAATGTGTCCAGGATACCATATTTCTTCAAAGTGAGCCATAAAAACATATGGGGCTGGATATTCAAACTGCGCCATTCATAGGTGCAAGCCCTTGAGCTGCGCAAAATAGTTGCACAGGGGTGTGTCCTGGGCTATATTCAAAGGAATTGCGCTATTGAGCAACTCCTTTGAATATCACCCCCCAGCCACAGCCACTGTGCATGGCGCAGTGGAACTTGCGCCACCGCAAGTTGACAGAGTGGAGCATTCAACTTGCGGTGGGCAGCAGTCCCATTGCGCGCAAAATCACGATATTCAAAAGGTGACATGCAACAACAGTAATTCCTGCAAGGGCAGGGGGCCATTTGGTATGTGATTATGTCCCCATTTGTATGCCATTAGCATGTAGGTGCGCCGATCCTCGAGGACTTGCACCTGGCGCCCTGCCAGGCAGCAGCCATCGGGGACCGACGCCCCCTGCAGCCCAATCGCTGGCATAGTGTACTCCCCCCCCACCAGCCCAATCGCGAGCATCAATGTGGCTCCCCACCCTCCTAAAAAAAAAACAAACTGAAACTTAAAAACGGTCCCTCGCTGTGTCTGCTCACACCCGCACCCACCCACTGTTCACCCTGCCTCCCCGCACCCCCCCCCCATACTTACCTCTGGACTCCAGCGCGACGATCTTCGGTGGCCCAGGAACACGTCTGCACTCTTCAAAGCCGACCGCGAACTGAGGAAATGCCGGTAAGCTGTATAATGGGATAGATAGGGTTTTTTCAACTTTGCTGCATATCTCAGGCATTTTTTGAAATGTTTGCACCAAATTTTCAACATGGGGTTTTTGGGACCCCTTCTCATGACTGCTGTCACTGTCATGGCGTTAATCGGGCCCGAACGGGGATTTCGTAGTCACTGCACAAAATCACCTTTCAGGACTGAGTAATGAAATGACACTGTCACTGTTCATAAGGTGGGCTCTCAAAAAGCCTATGTTGAAAATTTGGTGAAAAAAGTCCCACAAATGACTGTTTTATTTAGTGTGCGCTACGCAGTTCCTACGCAGGCTCGTAAGTTCACGTATTTTCAATATTTTCACTCCAGATTTTCAACATTGCCATTTTACCACACCTCCTTATGAGCAGTACAGCTGTCATTTTTCACATCTTGCCCAAAATGTGTTTCTGCCCATGTAGCATACAATGGCGCAGTTGGTGTGCGAAATCAATGTATGGGACACATTAAGAAAATCACAGTGACACTTTTAATGAACAGAGGTCTTAAAATGGCTATGTTGAAAATTTGGTGAAAAAATTCCTAAAAATGACTGTTTTACGAGTGTGCGTTGCGCAGTTCCTACGCACACTCGTAAGTTTGTGAATTTTCTATATTTTCACTCCAGATTTTCAACATTGCCATTTTATTACCCTTCCTTATGAACAGTACAGCTGCCATTTTTCACATGTCACCCAAAATGTGTTTCCGCACATGTAGCGCACAATGGTGCAGTCGGTGCGCGAAAGCAATGTTTGGGGCAGATTGAGAAAATCACAGTTACATTGTTCATGAGCAGAGGTCTTAAAATGGCTATGTTGAAAATTTGGTGACAAAAGTCCATAAAATGACTGTGTTATGAGTGTGCATTGCGCAGTTTCCACGCACCCTCGTAAGTTCATGACTTTGTAATATTTTCAGTCCAGATTTTCACCAGTGGCATTTTTCCACACTTCCTTATCAACAGTACAGCTGTCATTTTCACAACATGGCTGAAATGTGTTTTCACACTTTCAGCGCAGAGATGCGTGGTCGCTGTGGGAAATCATTGTTCGGGACAGATAAAGAAAATCACAGTGACACTGTTCATGATCGGAGGCACCAAAATGCCTGAGTTGACAATCTACTGTAAAAAATTCCTAAACCAATTACATTACGGGTGTGCATTGCATAGTTTCTATGCACGCTCGTGACTTCACCAGTTTTTTTAATATTTTTACTGCAGATTTGCAACATTGCCATTTTTCCACCTCCCCATGAACAGTACAGCTGTCATTTTTCACATCCTGTTCAGAATGTGTTTTTGCACCCGTGGTGCTAAATGCCGTAGTCGCTGTGCATAAGCAGCTTTCGGCTGACAAGCTGATATTGCCACTGTTCATGAGGTGGGGTCACAAAAAAACCATGTTGAAAATTTGGAGTGAAAATACCAACGAATGCCTGAGGTATTAGGGTTTCCAACCATAACGCCCAACCCTGTAGAGAATGACAGGCATCAGGAGTGTGACTTAGGATTCTTGTCTGTAATGCTCATACCATTCCACACCCTGCAGCCGGTGAGAGGCATCGAGATTTGCCTTGGACTCTTTGGCCCCAAAGTTCACTCCATTCTCCTATACCGCACCCATCTCACCATATTTACTGATGGAATGGGGTGCGCCATAAGGGCCAAAGACCCTAAGGCACACCGTGACACTTGTCGGTGTCTGCAGGGTAGGGTGTGGTGAAATGGCATGGCCATTATGCCTGATGACCCAAAGGCACACCCCAATGCCTGTCACTCTCTGCAGGGTGGTGGTGGGGTTGGCTTCAGTTCAATACTTCACTGCCATTCCTATTATGCAGCTCTGTAACTTCTATACTACCAATGCCAATGCCAGCAAGCAAACATTCGGCATTGACAAATGCTTGTTAGTTTAGAGTTAAAGAAAATCTACAATAGGCAGTGGCGGCTCTACACCAGGGCCCACCAGGGCAAGTGCCCCGGTTAAAAAATGCTGTGCCCCAGTTGGTGCCCCATATGGTGCAAAGCTTCCCCCATAGTAACAATATATCAGTGCCCTGGCTGCCATCAGTTGTGTCCCAGCTGTGCCCTGGTAACCATTTGTGGCTAGAGCCACTACTGACAATAGGTCATTAGAAACACAATGGCATAAGCTAGTAATAATAATAATAAGGCAAATCCTTTCTATGTGTGCACTTCCAAACAGTCAGGCTCCTCTCATCACTTCTGACTATAAACAAACTGAGAAAATGGCTGCCTGGCCCTATAGCAGAGTCAGAGGGATGGAGGAGAGCCCTGGCTGCAAGAAATGCTAAAATAGGTAAGGCAATATTTTCTAGCACAGCAGTATAAGTTTTCTTTTACCTAAAACATAGCATACAAAGCATAAGTCTGTTAACATACAAGCGTCTCTTTTCAGAATGAAATGTGTTGTTTTAAAAAGAAACAAAACAAAATGGGGTGCAAAAGCCTGAGGAGACAAACATGCTCATTTTCAGTCTACCACACAGAAAATAGCAAGCACCAAGCAGCCTTATTTTAGCACTGAACTTTAAACTGCGGGTAACATTAACTGAAGAACCAAACTACAGATTACCTTGTGCACACATTCTATTTTGTTTAGAAAATCATCTCTGCAGTTTATTTTGCTAGGAGGGTGACAGAAGCAGCCAGAAAGACACTCAGCTTGTCTTTCATTTCACCCTGTAGTTTCAATCCCTAAGCTACACAAGAAGGCAAATAAGGGCTGCTTTCACTGGGTTTGTCCTAAATAAATGATTTAAAGGTGTAATCAGGGGCACAGTGCAAACGTGGAAGAGCAAGAAGAAATGAAAGGAGGAAAGAATATAGGGATACACAGAACAACTACAGGTGGCCTTCCTGATAGTTGGGGAACATAGGGAGATGAATTAGAATAGTACAAGACAAAGAATTACTGTTACAACAGATTTGATTTAAAGAGAAAGCTTGCTCATTCCAGGATACACACAGCCTATATTACAGTGTTGTATTGGTATATATGGAGATATAAACCAGCAGTCAGTCCTTTTTCTGAGATATCCCCTTCTATAGGAATACTGAGTGTTTGAATGTGAAGTATGGAAGATGTCTTTTAATTTAGTCTGGGATATAATTTTGTTTAAAAGAGATGCGTCACAATAACATTTTCTCCGTCTTAACCCCACTATCCGATCTAAATCTGCTGCAATTAAAATCCTCCCACCCCCCACAGGATAGCCCTTGCTGTTAATAGTAATGGTTGTAAAAGATTAAACATTTGTACCCTTTTTGCTTTTTCTTGAGGACCATACACATTAATAATACGAAAGTCATGTTTTTCTAAGGAAAAACCCATTACCATGGCTCTGCAGGTAAAACATCCTAGTTACAACAATATTTGGGTTTGTGAGGCAGATCCCCACCCTGCTACATGTGTCTACCCCAATGGACCAGTATGATGGGCCCCCCAATCCAGCCATCTGTTGCTGTCTGAACTTTATCTTACCCACGTCATCTCGGAACCGACATGATCAAACCCCAAGACTGGCAGTCACTCCCTAATTGACTGGGCTCTCACTTCCCACCCCCACCAGGTCATCAATTCTGCCCTACTTCCTGACTGTATAAGCGACCATCACTTCACCTACTTAGTCTGCAAAATCCATCGGATGAAATCCTCTCCCAAATTTCTACTGCAATGGTCATACAAAACACTAAACCTCACCCCCCTCCTGGAAGAACTAGCTCACGCAAACTGGGGCTTTCACCTTAGAAGTAATAACATGGATGATACCTTTATATGTTTCCAAAACACCTTCCTCAGCGTCTGGGATAATCGTGCCTCTTTGCATTGCATTAGGGTCTGGGGACACACCTTCCCTGGATTTCCCCCGAACTAATAGCATGCCAAAATGCCCAGGACAAGGCATGTAAAACTTACAAAACTACTCTCCTCCCAGGTGACAACATCACCTACCACATGCTCTGAAACGAGTGCACCAAGGCCACCCGGCCAGCCAAGGCCGAATATTTTAACAACACCTTTAACGCCAATCTTGGTAGGCCATCTAACTTTTGGAAAGTTATCAACTCCCTCTTTTCCCCCCATCAACAAATCCCTCCCCTCTTCTGTTCACAGATGGGACTCTCCTCTCAGACCCTCTCTCGGTTACCTCTGAATTCAACTCCTACTTCACTGCATGTGCTACTACCCTCCTTGCCTCCCTTCCAGCTGTAACCCAGCCCACTCCCCATGCTGAAACTCCTATACCTCCTGGCCTGAACACCTTCTCTTTCAGGAACATCTCTCCCGTGGAAGTCCTAGATGCTCTGAACCCCTCCAAGGGAAAGTCCCCTGATGGGTTGGACACCAAACTCCTCTACCTATCTGCCCCGGCCATTGCGTCCCCCCTCGCCGCCCTTCTAAATCTTTCGTTCACCGCTGAATCAGTTCCTATGGAGTGGAAGCATGCCACAGTCCTTCCACTACCTAAAGGAGGGGACCCCACCACCATGGCAATTTATCACCCAATCTCCCTCCCCCCCACCCTCACGAAACTTTAGGAGCACCTCGTGCTTTCACAACTCTCCGACCACCTCTCTGAATCCAAATTCTTCACACCTTTCCAGTCTGGATTTAGGAAAAACCACTCTACTACCACTTCCTTACTAAGACTCACAGATTCCATCCTCTTGGGGATGGACAAAGGTCTAATTATATCAGCCATCTTCGTTGACTTAGCCAAAGCTTTTGACACAGTATCCCACCCCCTGTTGTTATCCTGCCTATCTGAAGCTGGGTTATCCATGATTGCCACCAACTGGTTCAGAGCCTACCTGCAAGGCAGAAACCAGTCTGTAAAAATTGCTGATTCCACCTCTCCTCCACTCCCTATTGTCACTGGCATTCCCCAGGGCTCAGTTCTCGGCTCCATTCTCTTTTCCATCTTACTAAGTGACCTGCCACAAACCTGCTCTTCTATCTCAATACATATGTTTGCAGATGACACAGTCCTCTTCTCCTCTGGCTGGACCCACAAGGAGGTCGCATCCATTCTACAGGCTGATTTCAACAAGGTACAGCTCTGGTTTAACTCCCACCAACTCTCCCTCAATGCCAAGAAGACAGTCTCCTTGACCTTCAGTACTAGGCAGAGACTATCCAGACTTACCTCACCCCCGATCTTCCACACCCTTGATGGGACAGTCCTTGAGGATGTGTCCTCCTTTAGGTACCTAGGGGTCTGGCTTGACCGACACCTATCCTTCTCAGCTTACTTGAATGCTATCCTGAAAAAACTGCACCCTAAGCTTTGCGCTCTTTATAGGAATCGCAGTAGTCTCCCGCTACCCGTGAGACGTGAAATTGTGCAGAAAATACTACCCACCTTCGACTACTGCAATATAATCTACAGTTCTGCCCCCAAATCCATCCTATCCAGACTGGATCCTCAATGCTTTCTGCCATTTTGCCCTTGATGCACTCCCTCGTACCCACCACTGCGAGCTTTTCCATTCACCACTTAGCAACCGGAGACTACTTCACAGTGCTAAATTTGCTTCAAACTTCTGGCTCAGTTCCCTTCCACCCTACATCGCCTCCTCCCTATCTTCTCCTCCAACCCCCTCTCATACCCTCAGGTCTACTGACTCCCAACTATTGGTAATCCCTCACCATCGGACCTCTGCAGCCCAATCAGCCTTCTCCTACCACCTCCTGAAGCTTTGGAATGACCTGCCGGTCCAAATCCGCCATTCCTCCTCTAGGCATTCTCTATCCTCTGCCCTCTTTAACTACTATGCGGTAAACTGTACATTCAACTGACCTCTCTGCGCCCCTCTAGCCAACCCCCCCTTCCTATTACTACTCCCCCATCACTCCCCCTACATCCTATACAATCTGACCAGTGGCTTTAGCTACTGGCTGTAAATGCTGGCATATATTTCTACCAACCTCTGCACTTACCCCATACTGCACTTCTGCCTCGTCTCCCTGTCAAACGTATTCCTTTAGTCAGTGGCTGTCATCCATGTATAGTGTAACACAGTCCAGGTCTAAACCTTACTCCTTGTTCTCCCTTGGCTACTAAACCTTCCCTATACTGTTTCCCTTCTTCATGTACCCCCCCTTACATACAAGGCAGTTCAAAGCCCTGTAAGCAATGGGTAACTCTAATTCAAGTCAATGTAACTAATGTAAGTAATGGATGTATGTAAGTAATGTAAGTAATGATACTCTCAATTCATGACTCCAATGTGTAACTCAATGCTATGTATCATGTACTCACTGCTCTCCTCTGTATCCTCCTCCAGGATACACCATGAGATGAGCATCTTGTTGCTCAGTGTGCCTTTCCTGATGAAACATTTCAATAAATAAATAAATAAATAAAATCTGATGTGAACAGCCGTGTGTATTGAAATAATACAATATCATAGATATTACTGTGAAAATACTGAAAAGTAGATTTTATTTTCTTTACTGACTTTAGGCTGTTCGCATTAAGCGAGACCAGATGTAATTCAAGGGTCATTAGGCTTTATTTTACTCTGGGGTTTTCCTTTTCCTTAAATTATACCTTATACCCGTGCACCTTTTTTTTTTTAAACTTTACCTGCCATTTGGGAATGTTGTGGTTCTGGTTCTGAAGTGCCTCTTTTATTTGAGGAGGTCTCTGATACTCCTTTTGAATCCTCACCCATCTCTGTGTCCTCCCATCTTATTGCCTCATACTTATTCTGGGAATATACCTCTTCACCTATTAGCTGCTTCTCCACACAGTTCTTTGAAGTTACCAAAGTAAATTCAGGTTCAACCTGAGGTGGGGCCTGTGGGGGTAACATCCCTGTACCTGAGCTCCCTGCTTGCTCTCTTATTTGTTGTGCGTTACGATTATCATCTAGTTCTCTCTCCTCTTGTGTTGAAATAAACTGTTGTGTACCTTGCTGTCTGGGGGCTTGCTGCATCTCATGTTCAGTGTGTCCCTAGTGCCTGGGAGATCTCTCTCTCTGTTGTCTAGTAGGAGGAGGGGGGCGAGTCCCTTGCCTGGTGGCTTGATTAATATAAAAATCCTGCTCTACAAAATCACTATTCCCATTATTGTGGGAAGCCCACTTGCATGCGGTGATGGAGTGTCTTTCTTCCTCATGCAGGTGACAAACTGGTGGCACAATACAACCTACACTCATATGGCCTTGACTTCCACAGTGCAGGCATCTTTGGATTTCACAGTTATTACTTAGGTGCCTTGCAGACCCACATTTGTAGCACTGTCTAGGCTAGCCCTGATAAAATAACACCCCTTTATCTTTGCCAGATAGAAACAGTTTGGTAAGTGCCTGATTCCTGAGTCATCCTGTTGCAACTTAATTTTCACTCTCCATCCCCCTGTCTAAAGCCCTTCCTCGTCAACAATAGGTTCAGAGGTATCTTTAACTTCACATTTTGTCCTCAACCAGTACAAAATGTTTGTTACATTAACTCCCTCATTCCTAAATAAAATGGTTACTGTTTTGCTAGAGGGGCCCATAGGGGAGTTCCCTTATGGCTATTGTACAAACTCCAAAATCTATCTAGCAAAGCATTAGATCTGAAACTAAAATCAAAAGCAGCTTCTCCAGGTGCGTGAATCCGTGCATACACCTCAGAGGGTGTAAAACCCATATTTTGTTTCAAAAGACATTTGCCAAAATAAAATCTGTCTGGTGGTAACTCTAAGACCCATAAGTACCTTAACCGAACAGCATACCTTCTTTTAGCTTGTTCTAGTGGTTTCTTTAAAAAACTAGCATATGTTACATGATCATTTGTAGCCTCTTCTACATACTCCAGGGCCACTGGAGTCTCACTCGTAACATCTTGTGATTCCATCATTTCAATACTGTTAGTCTGATTGGTGTTAGTGTTAGCTTGCTGTACATCTGTGAGCGCTTCAAAAAAACCTCAGTCGAAATGTCAGTATAGGAGAAAAGGAAATACCCCGAGAGCTGTGTGTTTCTTTCCCTTGTGACTTTGTAGTATGCTTTGTTTTCTCTGAGTCCTCACTTACTTCTACCTCCGTAGCAAGCTGCATGTTTAGTCCTGCCTTTCTCCCCTCTGTTTCTTTGTCCCCTTCCATGTTAATTTCTTGTTGGTTCACTCGATACTCTTGGTGTGGTGCACCTACGTCTCCGCCTGCAGTCTGTCACTGGTATCCTGCATCATCACTCTGCAATCCTCTCACATCCTGACCCAGAAGTGGGAGCTGAGGATCTGGCACCCAAGTTCCCTTATTGTTTTGCACCCATCCTGCTCCTTCTAATGCAGATCTTGCACTCCAAGTGACTCCTTCCTTCTGTTGGGGCTCTGTCGCATCCAGTTTTACACTGCATGGTGAGTGAGTTGTCTGAAAAATGAAGATGTTTTTAGCTGCCATATCTATCTCGTTGTGTTGTATGTTGTAGCTCGTGCTCGGTTGTCTTTATTTTTGCAGATTCTGTAAAATGTTCTTTCTCTGGTCGTTATATTCTTGTTCAAAATTAACAAGTTTTTCTGAAAGATCTGTTTTGGAGTGTCCCACAACCTCCTGTCGTCCTCTGGATTGTTGTGCCTTTTTATGTATTTCCTTCACTTCTATGGAGGGCTCAGCCTCCAGGTTGTTTTGCTGGCCACCCTCTGCAGGGTGCTCCCCACCCGTCTCACTCACTGCCAGATCCATTTCTGGATTTTCCATCACTGCAGTCCACAATCCCCCTACTGGTCAGTAGGGGAGACTTCCCAGTGTCCTGGCCAGTATTCCCCTTCCCATTAAACAGGTTCATGCAATTGTCCAAGACTGTGTGTGGATGTGGATGTTGATGTGAAAATGGCTGCCACTACATGTTCAGTCACTTCACTACTAGTCTAGCATTGCTTGGAAAGTGCTTTGGGATACAATGTGTATGAAAAGCACTATATAAATGCTGATTCTTCTTCACTACAAAAAAAAAAAGAAAGGATGTAACAATATATGTTCGTGGAATCTTAATCAAGCATGTAGTTGCAATAGAGAACTATTAGGGGGAACTCTACACATATAAGTGGTAAGCACAGGAAGCAGAAGTTAAGCAAGTGTGCGAGGAGACTTCAGTGAGCTAGGATGATGCATCGTGTTACAACAGCCATATGTGTGCTCAGACTGAAGTTGAACATGCAGTTAAACTCAGGTGTTAACTCAGATTCCTGTGTGATTCACTGTCTATTTTTTTAGCTCTCAGTTTATGTGCCCTGACTGCTTGGTCCTATCTCTCTGGAGGGTGCCCTCAGTCCCGTCCTTGACGTCCACCAGCCAGTGCCGACCATTAACCCCCAGGCTTTCCACCCTGGCAGGGCTCCCCAACACCTGCCAAAGACTGGATCCAGTGTGGCAAGTGCCTTGGCTATTTGGGGGTGGAACCTGTGAGTCACCCTCCATCATCCACTGAGTAGTCTATTTTTCTCCTCTGGTGTACTCCCCTACAGGTGGGGCATGCAATGATGCCAGCAACAGTGGCGCGCATGCTCCCATGCATGCTCTGCCAGTTGTCTGTCCCATCTCTACCCTACATCAGCAGCATCGATGCGCAGCCCCCAGCCTCTGCTAGGGGCCAGTCATTCGCCAACTACTGGAGTCCCCCCCTCACCGGAGAAGGAGAGCAGTCCCTAGGATGCTCAATCCTTCTCCTCCCCTACTGACCCCTGGCAGCCAATGCTCGTTCCCGAACATGGGTCGCTGGCGTGGCAGAAGGTGTGGCATTCAGCACCTCAACCGTCAGCACCACTGGTCCAGCTCATGATTCACTGTCTAATGTCCACTAGTCAAGGAGCTTGTAAGAGCTTCTAAAATGGGGGTTGGGGGATGGAGTGGAGGGAGACAGTCATTTCTCAGGAATAAAATGGGTCAGGGGTCTTTTAAATGAAAGTCAAAAGATATGTCTAGATTTTATTTTTAGAGAGGGGAGCCAATGTAAGGTAAAAAGAAACTCCAGATCAGGTTGACATTTTTCTACAATGTAAGGGTGGTTTTATGTATTTGATTATTATGGGTTAAATTTTAAGTACCACACATATACTCAGTGATGATACTGCGGTCCAGTTGTAGGAGATGTTACATTGTGGGAGTTCTCATTTTTTGGGTGAGGTAAGCACTCCCGTTCTACCCAACTCTGGTGGTTGTCTAGGTGGAAGATAGATCCAATTTCATCTTTCAAAAAGAGTGTGGGAACCATTTTCAAACTGTGCTTCTCCAGGTCTTGAAATGCGGTTCCTGTTCCCTCACCTGCTGGAATCTACTCTAGACAGGATTATTGGATCCTCCAACTGATTAACCTGCCCCATCCCCTGGCTCCCAAACCTGGCTCTGCCACTGTGAACTACTATCAGTAAAGCACAAAACAAAAAGTGGCAATTTTATTCAATATTTATTACTGTCATACACCAGAGGGATGAAGCAGTTGGGCCCTACCCTTCCCATTCTGTGTTACTAGGTAACCTGAAGTATAGTTTAATTCATCTATGGCCAAATAGACAGAACCTTTATTTATTAAGAATATTTAGACAGGGCAACACCTTGTACATACAAATACATCTTTCAGAGGAGGCCCTGTGGCAATAGTGTTTTAGCAAGATGAGAGGCTGGCTTTTACTAGTTAGTGTTGTGTATAATGAAGAGCAGCAGTTCACTTTAACAAAACATGATTATGTTATTATAGTGTAACCCAATTTTTATCTCAGCTGAAATGCTGTTGTACCACAGTTCAAAGGTCATGGAAAGCTGTTCAGCCCTTCTGTGGTACAACAGCAGTCCAGCTGATTTGAGAAGTGCATGAACCTCCCCAACAGAAACTGCAGAATCAATCAGATTAAATGACACGGTGATGGAATGAACAGACACTCATGTAATCCCGCAGATGCAGGCTCAACCAGAAATGGTAAAAAAATATGCAGGATCAACCAGATATATTGTCCTATGTAAAAAATTAAATGCAGGATCAACCAGATATTTAAAATCACTTACGAAAAAAGAGTTGATTCCTCCATGTCCTCTCACCAAGTGAGAAATACAGCTGCCACTTTTTTTCTTAAAAATCCCTCCCAAACATGATTGTCAACCAATGGGTGTGTGCGATACAAACGTAGGGACATCTGGTCCCTAACAACCATGCAACTTGCCCTAACAACCAGCTGTAACTCTTGGAATAAGAAGCAGATGGCAAAGACTTCTATTACAAAAAAACTGCTCAAACTATATAAAAATTGATTTTGGGGTACCATACATTATAAAAAATAGTGGATGGGCAACTCTATGCAGAACCAGTGTGTTCTGCCACCTCAGGGTTCTGATTCTCATGGACCTCTTGAGCTTTGCTCTTGATGTCACAGGGAATCAGAATCCCTCCATGGCAGAACACACACACTGGTACTGCATAGGTGCCCATCCACTGTTCTCTATATTGTTATAAGTGAAGAGAACTATGTATGCCAGCAGTCAGTGCAGAGGCACGGTTACCATTCATGACTCTGGTGACCCAGGTTTATGAACATGCCTGGAGTGCTGGGAGCCAGCTGGGTGGGGGACTAGAAGGATTGCGCATCCCTGAGGATGCTGTCTACATCAGTGGAGAGAGGTCAGCTAGCTTTACTGCCACCTGGGTGACCACAGGCTGTGGTGTAACTAGAACCACTAGATGGGGGGGGGGAGGGCCTGCCTGATGCTAACATGCCAGCATGCCTCATGCACATATGTCCACCAAGGCATTCTTGCAGGGAGCTGAAAAATCCAAGACAGAAAACAACATTTGTGACCTGAATGCAGCCAGCCCTTCTCTGACTTCCACTGCCCCAACTGCCTGCCATCCTTCCAGATTTCTTTGAACAGCAAGGTCCTGCTTCCATTCCATATGGAATCTATCACAGAGGGGAATACTCGCTCCCTGGACCCCCCTGAAGGATGTGTAAGGAACAAAGCAGGGAGTATAGGGTTGGGAGGTGACCAGGGCAGAGACTGCATAACACCACTGATGAGGGGATAAACCGAATATGAAAAAAAGAACTATGCACAGAGAACTGTATCTTTAATCCATGCTGCTTCTCCAAGATACTCTGACACAGATACTTGTATTTTTTTAGCTGCAGAGAGACAAGCGCTGGCAGTTGTACAGGAACTCAGACATACATTTCCAAAGCTTGTTTAGCCAGAAGGGACCATTTTGGTGAACAACTTGTCACCTTTTTGTAACCTCCAAAATCTCTTCAAACCATAATAATATTATTTTAAAATAATAAATTATGGTATAAAATCATGGCATGGAATCTGCTGTCTGTAGTTGACGTTTTCATGTTTGCAGACTGACTCTAGAAGAAAACACTGCCACTTCACCTTTTCTCTAAAACAGCATACTTTAACGTCTGCTGAACACTGCCATTAAACCAGAAATTATTTAGCTTTTACCCTGAAACACCGCCAACAAACTGTTTACCTCAAAAACTCCCATTTAAGCACTTAAAACACTCCCATTTCACCTCATTATAAAATGTGCCTGGCCATTCCTGCTTTTAGAGTGATCGACACCTGGTGGTACCGTAGGTTAATTTAGCATATAACCTGCCTCATATAGATGTCATTAATATTTACCTGCAAGGCTGGCCCATCAGTACAGCGGTAGGATTATCCGCTCTTGATGCTAATGATTTGGGCTTCTGAACAAGCCTGGAGTGTTGGGGGCCAGACTGACAGAGGAAGATCAAACATCCTAACATCCATATCCACACACAGGGGCAGTTAGTTCTGCTGCAATACTACCACTTGAGCGACCACAGGTGGTGGTGCAGCTTTGGCCACTAGATGGGACACTCCCAAACATCAGTACACCAGCATGCCTTGCATGCACATGTATGCCTTGACATCCCAGGGGCCAGCAGAAAGTACAAGGTAGAACATCCCAGGTAGTGAGCAGTATGATGCTGGCCCCTCTCAGGTGCTCCTGACACAACTGTCCAACATTGTTTCCACACTTCTTGGACCTGCAGGTGTCTGCCTCCATCCCCTTCAGAATCCACCATGGAAGAGACAGTTCACTCCATGGACCCTATCAAGGATTGGTAGGTGACAGAGATGAGAAGGACTGTAGTGTTTGCCTTGGAGATTCATTGTAGAAAATATAGAAAGAGGCATCCACAATACTGCCCATCAAAGAGTTTTTCAGCAACTGACTATGCTACCACAGTCCACTCAATGAACATAAGCACTGTAAAGTGCAGAATTCCATTTGTCCACTAGATGGCAAAGTATTTAATGTTATCACATTAAAGTACATCCGTACATAATTAAAATGCTGGGATACTACATATCTCGCATTTTCCTTTTTTGCAGTTAAGTAAACTTAATTGAATATTTACATAATGGTACAATTACAGTAATTACATCCAGTACAGTTCATGGTTACATAACTAAACCTAAATAACCAGCAAAAATACACAAACCAAAAGAAACAATATAAACAAACCAACTCCCCACCCATCCAACATAGCAGACAGGTATCTTGTGACAAAGGAATGGATTCATCTCCTCCACCCCCTACTGCCCCCCATACTCCCACAAGTCCCCTTCCCCAATCATGGAAGCTGAACCTCATGTACTTATTCGGGAGTGGCATGAAATATTAGGCTATTAATTAAAGACAAATAAAGATTAGAAGTGGTCCACTAGGTAGCTTTACCTAACCGCCAAGGGGGTAAGAAATTATTGCCTCCATCCACCACTATTCACCTCCCTGCCAAAATTTTCGAAAGAGGGTCCTGCAGAGTACGAAGCTTTGTAAAATTGTGAAATTGTATCATAATTGCTCTCTCAGTGTTTAATGCTGAAAGCATTTCCTGTAGCCATTCCTTCTGAGTCAGGAAAGAATCACTAATCCAGTGTTTGAGTAGAAGGAGTTTGGCTACTGTTAAAATGAGAGCCATATAGACTCAGTGGTGTCGAAGTTTAATATCCGTGTAATTGCCAATGACACACACTGGTAAAGAAAAACAATCAGTGCAACCAAAAATGGTGGAAAAAAATTGTTTGATCGTGTTCCAAAAAGAAGCTGCACCTGGACAGGACCAGATCATATGAATAAGTGAACCTCCCTCCTGAAAGCATTTATGGCAGGTGGCTATGGAACGAATGCCCACACAATACAGTCTGAGTGGCGTGTAATATAAATTATGCAATATATTGAACTGTATCAAGTGCAGTCTATCCTCTGTAATATATTTATATATGTCAGACCATATCAGTTTCCACTCAGCTGCATCATAAGACAAATCTGCTAACTGGCAATAAAATGCAATTGGAGAACAAGAGGAACAAAGTCTAGTTCCTGGTTCTCTGTATAGTCTGGAAATTGGCTCATCTTTAAAAGTCAAAGATGCCAAAGAAAAAAAAAACAACTGGAGACCTCTTCCGACCATGGAGGTGCCTCCAGAAATGAATAAAGGCAGTGTTTCAGCTGAGCATATCAGAAGATTGGAAGGCAGGGGGGTGAAAAAATTCTCTAAACTGACAAAGTGAGGAATGACTGTCCTCTAACAAAATCAGAGAGAGATGTCATTTTAAGCCCCTTCCAACTCGCAGGCTGAAGGACTTGTGAATGATCAAAACATTTAAACTGTGGAAGAAAGCCTGTCCAGACTATTTCAGGCTTTTAATTTTAAAGAAATTACACAATTGTTGGTGATCTCTTACAGACCAACCAATAGGAGAGTGTTTCAGAATAGTGGGAAGTTTACTAAAAGGGTCATATAAGAGTGAGGGTAACGGAATATTGAATCCTCTGGTCCTGAAATGTTCAATATTCCACTAAGCCAGGGAGGGGCATCCATCTCTGGACACATCCAACCAATTTAAATATTTACTCCCATGGAAGGCAAGGCAATACAGGAAAAGGTGCGACACCTGTAGTCCCCGAATCCCGCTAGGCTGGCATAGTTTTTCTAATGCTCTACAAGGTCGCTTCCCTCACCACAAGAACGTCAACCAGATCATATTGATTTTATTAAACCAGGGGGTACATAAAATGAGGGAATATGGCCATCTTCAAAATATTTACCCTACCCCATAGGGTGGGTGGCAGATGCTGCCATCAAGAAAGATCTTGTTCTACCCGCTTAACTACTGGGTCCAAATTTAGAGCTTTTAGGGACTGTAAATCTGGGGTAAGATCTGTCTCCAAAAATGTTAGCGACTGTGAAGCCCATTTAAGACCCAGCCCTTTGACAGCTGCTCTTGAACAGGAGCTCAAGAGAGCCAAAACAGTGGTTTTATGTCGATTTAATTTGTAACCTGCTAAAACAATGTAGCCAGCTATGATCTCCAAAACTTTAGGGACAGAGGTGTCCCACTTCGACAGATGCAAGAGAGTGTCATCCACAAACATAGAAAGCTTAGATTCATAAAGTCCCACAGTGATTCCCTGGAACTCCGCAGGACTATTGATTCTTCTAGCTATGGGCTCAATATATAAATGAAAGAACATGGGTGAAAGGGGCACCCCTGACGAGTGCCTCTAGTTAGAGAAAAAAGGGGTGATAGTACTCCATTACACATAATTTTCGCCATGGGATAGCTACTGTATATAATAGTTTAACCCGCTGGTTATATTCTGGTGGTATACCATATTGGGGTAAGATGTCACAAAAAAATGTCCAAGCCACTCTATTGAATGCTTTCTCTGTGTCTAGAGAGATGAGCACCCCATCAGCGCTCCCCTCCCCAGATGTAAAGAGAAGATGGAACATTTTATGAAAATGGTCACCCAAATGTCTCCCCGCGACAAACCCCACCTGTTCAAGACTCACTAAATTCCTCTACACTTGTTTAAGGTGATGTGCCAGTATACTGGCTAGGAGTTTAATATCTCTATTTAAGAGGGAGATGGGTCTATAGTTTTCAAGAAGTGTATGATCCCTCCCTGGCTTTGGTAGAACCACTATATGAGCCTCAAAGAGGGAAATTTCTTGAGTGTTATGGGAAAAGAGATAATTAAATAACTCAACTAGAATGGAAACAAGCTCTGACTTAAAGGACTTGTAGAACAAAGACAGAAAGCTGTCCAGACCTGGATCCTTATCTACGGGGAGACGACTGATGGTATCCAGAATCTCCTGGTGGAAAATCGGTCCCTTCAACTGATTTTGCTGATCCACCATTAAGTGTGGAATGTCTATACCATGCAGAAAAGTATGGAGGGATTCATCGTACTTTTCTGATGGTGGTGGGGAAGGGGTGCAGTGTATAGATCTTGATAAAAGGTCTTAAAAATGCTTGCCATCTTAGAAGGGTCATAGGTTATAGCTCCTGATGCAGAATCCACCAATGCTGTAATCTAGCAGGCAGATTTCTGTTGTTTTAGCCCCTGAGCAAGAAGCTTTCCGCCTTGTCCCCCTGGCCGATGTATGTCCCCTTCATTTTAAATGTGTAGTGATTTAACTTTGTTTAACAGATAGAGGCAGAATATTTAGCTCTCAGAGAATGGAGCTCAGTCCAAAGTTGATGTGCTGATCTTTCCGACATCCGCAATTCTAACTCTCTAATTCTGGACAGCCACAGGTCCACTTGTGAGTTAAATTTTTTCTTTCTAACTGTTGCTAGACATTTGAATTCCCCTCTCCACACCACTTTTAATGGAACTCAAGTCACATCTATTGCTGTTATCGACTAAGCATTTTCTTGCCAAGAGGTCAACATTAACTTCTTCATATGATTCTTGATATACTTATCTGTTAAGAGAGAGAGACATTTAGAGATCAAGTGCCAGTTCTAGCGGGGCGCAATGAGGGTGTCCAGGTAAGCCAGATGGGCAAAGGATCCGACAGTACTCGAGAATGCATACCCACGCCATCCACCTCCTTCATGCAAAATTTACTTAATGAAAAAAAATCAATGCAGGAATATACTTGATGGGGGTGGGGAGTAATAGGTGTAATCTTTCTCAGTAGGCTGTAGGACTCTCCAGGGGTCCTCCAAACCTACATCAGACATAAATTCTCGAAGACCATGTTGGGCTGGAGGGAGTCTAGTTCTATTATGAAATGATCTGTCTAAATCATTAGAAAAAACAAGGTTCCAGTCACCGCCCATTAAGCAAGGGACATCCCTCAAGGAAGCCAGTATTACAGGCAATGGTGGAAGGAGGGGGTATCCACATTTGGGCCATAAATGGAACCCAAGGTAACTTCTACATTAGCTAGTCAGCCCTGGACAATAATGTAACAACCATTAGTATCATACCATTCTTTACTCATGGTAAAGGGTACTGATAAATGGATTAAAACTGCCACACCTCCTCACCTGGCACTTGATCACGCACCAAATACTTGACCCACCCAGAGTTTCTGTAGGTTATTTAACTGATCCCTCAGAATGTGAGTTTCCTGTAACATGACAACGTGAGGATTGTACCTTTGTAAATGTCTAAGAAGGCAACATTTTTTAGAGTTATTGCTTCCCCCTTTGACATTCCAGGAAATAACATTAAAGCTATCTATCTTTAAACTGTGGTAAAGGCAATCTAGGCCCACCCGTCCTCCCAAAGTGGCAAACATGACCTCCAGTTCCCTCCTGCCACTTCCCTCCCTCATCCACACCACCCTCCATCCTCCATCCCTCCATCTCACCGAACCTCCCCCTGTCCCCCACCCCCTGACTAACCCACTAACCACCAAGGCTGAAAGCCTTTTCTTGACTCTCTGGTCCATGACACCTGAGGAGGAGCCAATCCACCTCCAATGAACCAGACAACTGTCCACCCCACCTTCCCTAAGCTATTCGCAGACTATATGTGCTCTAAAAATGGCAAAGAAGTAACTCTTCTGCTAGAGTCCCCATACGTTCTACCAGCTCCCAAAATTAATAGCCTATATTTAGAGGTAGCAACCTGTATAGAACTGCCTTACCTGGTAGCCTACGCTATGGGAGATTGGCTGAAACTTAGAAGTGTATAACATAGAAACATAGACTTTGATGGCAGATAAGGACTGCTAGGCCCATCTAGCCTGCCCATTTCCCTACCTACAGGATAGGCCGCAGATCCTAGTTAACCAACAGCCTATATCTTCCTGCCCCCCACAAGAATTGCCTTATGTCTGTCCCATGCATTCTTGAATTCTCCCACAGTTTTAGACCCCACAACTTCCTCAGGAAGGCTGTTCCATGCATCCACTACCCTCTCTGTGAAATAATACTTCCTCACATTGCCGCTGAACCGCCCTCCTTCTATCTTTAAATTGTGTCCCCTTGTTCTTGCAAGTCTCTTTTACTGAAAGATGCTACCCTCTTGGACTTTGTTGATTCCCTTGAGGTACTTGAAAGTTTCTATCATGTCCCCCCTCTCCCTTCTTTCCTCAAGGGTATACATATTAAGCTCCTTTAGTCTCTCCTCACATGGCTTCTTGCAGACCCTGCACCATTTTAGTTGCCCTCCTCTGGACTGCCTCTATCCTGTCTATGTCCTTGCAGAGATGGGGTCTCCAGAACTGGACACAGTATTCCAGATGGGGTCTCACCAACTGTCTGTACAGAGGGATAACAACTTCCTGTTTTCTGCTGCTGATACCTCTCCCTATACATCCCAGTATACCCCGCCCTCCCTACTGCCTTCTCACATTGCTTGCTAACCTTAAGGTCATCTGATATGATTACCCTCAGGTCCCTTTCCTGTTTTGTTGTTGTTACTACCTCCCCACCCATTGTGTATTCTTCCCCTGGGTTCTTGTTTCCCAGGTGCATTATTTTGCACTTTTTTGCATTGAATCCTAGCTGCCATACGTCTGACCATTCCTCCAACCCTGCCAAGTCCCTTTTCATCCTTTCCACGCCTTCTTGTGTATCGACCCTGTTGCAGATCTTTGTGTCATCTGCAAAAAGGCATACTTTTCCTTCCAGTCCCTCTGCAATGTCACTGATGAAGACATTAAAAAGGACTGGACCCAATACTGAACCCTGCGGTACCCCACTAGTAACCGCTCTTTCTTCAGAGTGGACTCCATTTACAATTACCTTCTGTGTCCTGTTGTCCAGCCAATGTTTTACCCAGGCTACCACCCTGGGACCCACTCCCAGGCTGGTTAATTTGACTAATAATCTTTTGTGTGGGACTGTGTCAAATGCCTTGCTAAAGTCTAGGTTGGCCATGCCCACAGCCCCTCCCTGGTCTACTACTTTGGTCACCCAGTCAAAGAAATCTATTAGATTCGTCAAGACATGACCTTCCCGCTGTGAACCCATGCTGCCTTGGATCCTGTGCGCCACTGACCTCTAGGTACTCAACTATTCTTTCCTTCAGAAGTGACTCCATCACTTTCCCTACCACAGAGGTCAGACTGACAGGTCTGTAGTTTCCTGCCTCTGTTTTGGTCCCACTTTTGTGAAGGGGAATCACATCTGCCTTCCTCCAGTCCTCGGGTACCACACCATCCTCCCATGATTTATTAAAAAGAGTAGCCAGTGGTTTCACTAGTTCCTTCCTTAATTCTTTTAGAATTCTGGGGTACCTCCCCCCTTGGCTAGTTTAAAAGCTTGCCAATGAAGCATTTAAACCTATCACCTAGGATCCTGGTTCCCCTCCCGGACAGATGCAGCCCATCATGCCAGTATAGGCTTGCATCACTCCAGGTGGACCCCCAGTTTCCAATGAAGCCAAATCCCTGAGCTCCACACCAGTTTTTCTACCACTGATTGAATCCCATGGTATGGAACACCCTAGCCTCTCCTATGCCATAGATGGGTAGCACCTCCGAGAAGGTTACCGTGCATGCTACTTGACCAAGGCCCCACCCAATTCCACAAACTCTTCCTGCTACTCTAATCCTTTCTAGCCAGGTCATTTGTCCCTAGGTGGACAATGACATCCAGCTCCCTCCCCTGTGCAGCTGCTCCGGCAATCCTGAGGATTCGCTCCCTGTCCCTCCAAGCCATGCCGCCAGGCAGGCACCTTACCTCCCTCTCCCCTTCCTTGCCCAGTTCTACCTTCCTAACAATGGAGTCCCCCACCAGGAGTTGTTTACTTCCCCTGCAGGGTCCCCTGCCACCCTCCTGTGGGTCTCCTTTATGGAGGTTCCCAGCATCCTCCTTGGTCTCCACTGTGGGTGCCTCCATAGAGGAACCACACTTTACCAGAATGGCATAGGAATTGTGGAGAGGTACAACTGGAGGGATGCGCCTCTGTTCCACCACCCTTACCCTCCCTGAGCCCACTGTGGTCCAACGGCAGTGGCACTGGTGGTCCCTGGATGGAAGAGGAGGTCCCATAAATCCTGGCCAACTCAGCCTGGAGATGAGCAACCTCCTCCTTCAGCCCAGAGAGGTGCCTGCAGATGGGACAACACCGCATCCTCCAGAACATCTCCCAGAAGACTGCTGCTCCATAGCCACTGCACTGCACCACTCCAATCATGTCTTATTTCTGGCCCCTTAACTGTTTGCAATCCTTACTCTTTCCTCTGTTTTTTCTCTCTCTCCTTACTTTCTGCCTGTGTGCCCTTTAAGCTCCTGATTGTCCTGTTCTGAGACAAGAATATCCTATATTTCTCAGTAGACCACTTACTTGTTCAGAGGCAGACCTCCAGCAGCTAGAGGGGGCCGGAGAGCTACTCTTGCCCTTCTAGGATGGTGGGTCCTTGGTGGTTCTGTGATCACTCACTTCCTGCCCCTAAACAGGAAGTTCCTGTTGTCAGTCAAATCCTGTGCCTATAAAAATAGAACTAGCTTTGGGTGGGGAAGGAGGGCAATATAGTCCCAGTAGAGAAGTTCAGTCACACAGCAGTCCTTTCTCCTGGTGTCTTCTGCCAAGCTATTAGCAGAATCTTTCTAAGGCAGTCTTTAAATGTAGCTTCCTTCTAGCTAAGCCACTCCCCCTACTTACCAGATCTTTCTACAAGTAATTTAAACCTCACAGCAGTTAAGTCCTTTCAGTCACCTGAGATTTACACCTAGATGACTTTTCAGTTACCCATTCAGTTCAGTTAACCCAAACACACACTTTTTTTTTTTTTTTGTTTTGTATGTTAGTTTTTTTTACCCTAAATTAAAGGTCCAAATACAAAAGTTCTTCTACTTTAGTCCCAGCAGAGAAGTTCAGTCACACAGCAGTCCTTTCTCCTGGTGTCTTCTGCCAAGTCACAAGCTCCCAAATAAATACTTTCATTGTCTATAAAATCCCCCGTATTAGGCATCTTGAATTATACCTTAGAAGTTATGGAGCTTCTAAGCAGTCAGAGAATAGCTAAAATAGCTTAACCAGTGGAATAGCAGCTCCCAGATAACTTACCTAGGTTGCACCACCTAAACCCTATAGCTCCCACCATGTCCCAGTAGGGAAATAATCCCCCCCTCCAAACTCTCTGCATATGCAATGAAAAACAGAAATAAAATAATCACTTCTTCGCTAACCTTAAAGACAAAATAGGGGAATCCTCCACAGCAACTATTTGCTAAACTGAAACAGTAGGGATATTGCACCCTGCAGCACAAATGACATTTTTAACTGGATAACATCGACTGCAAAAAACTGCACTGAACCATAATATGAACAGGCTTAATGGCATAATAAGCTTTTCAGAGCACCAGTCTACAGGTAAAAAAAAGCACTAAAGAAACTGTGATTGTTAAAGTACATTAAAAACTCCTGGTTGCTATGTTTCAGAATCAGGAACATCTGATAAACCTGCCATAAGAACAAGACAGAGAAACATACATACAAGTGACTGGTCCTGATAGGCTCTCTGAGCCCTCTAAATTTGCATAGAAGTATGTTATGTTCACAAAAAGCAGTCACCAACAATAAAACATCTAACAACATGTTCTAGAATGCAACTATTTTTAAAGCTTGAAAGTCCAGATTTGGTGAAGTAATAGACTGAATAAACAGTCATGCAGCTTGCATGTCCCAAAGAAAAACGAAGCTGGGCTAGACAAGGTACGGCTGCATGTATCACAGGGCTGAGACATTATATAGAACTAGAGACCAAAACAGTTAAGCAAGTTCCCCACTGTGTAGCTGTGAAGTAACCTTGCGCATAATATTAGCATGGCTGATAGGTACATAAATCGGGTGTCCAACTGAGGGTAGTATCACAAAGAATCTTAGACTGAATTTCACTCAAGCAGCCCAGCGTAGTAGAAGGTCAGTGAGCAGTATGCAAATTTCACCGGTTGCTGAGAACTCCACATCTCTCAGAATGTTGGGATTAGTCTCCAGAATGTGGATCTGCCAATGTGAACCGGACCCAGCAATCAATGATTAAAAGGGGCCCTCAGCTGCTTCCTAGTAGAGACTCAATATGGTGTGTGTGAATTTCACTTATTGCAGTGGTACCAGTAAAAGTGAAAGTGGATCAATCCCTCCTAGTCAGACCACCTGATCTGCTCGATCCGTTCTAAGAGACAAACAAAAAAATGATTGCTGCACAGTCTAAATTCTATAGAATCTCACAGCATAACCAAGTAGAAGGCCTTCATAAAAGGTGGTACAGGACGTAAGTGGCATCATTTTATTTTATTTATTTAGTTTTTGTTAACCGGGTAAGTGCACTAGCCATAAAATGACTATTTTCAGGCACGACCCGGGACAGTACAATCATAGAAACATAGAAACATAGACTTTGACGGCAGATAAGGACCACTTGGCCCACCAAGTCTGCCCATTTCCCTACCTAGAGAATAAGCTGCAGATCCTATTTAACCAATAGCCTATGTTTTCCTACCCCCCACAAAAATTGCCTTATGTCTGTTCCATGTATTCTTGAATTCTCCCACAGTTTTAGACCCCACAACCTCCTCAGGAAGGCTATTCCATGTGTCCACCACCTTCTTTGTAAAAAAAATACTTCCTCACATTCCCCTGAGCCGTCCCCCCTCTATCTTCAAATTGTGTCCCCTTGTTCTTGCACATCTCTTTTTCTGAAAGATGCTACCCTCTTGAACTTTGTTGATTCCACTGAGGTACTTAAACATTTCTATCATGTCCCCCCTCTCCCTCCTTTCCTCAAGGGTATACATATTAAGCTCCTTTAGCCTCTCCTTGTATGGCTTCTCTTGCAGACCCTGCACCATTTTAGTTGCCCTCCTCTGAACTGCCTCCATCCTGTCTATGTCCTTGCGGAGATGGTGTCTCCAGAACTGGATGCAGTAGTCCAGATGGGGTCTCACCAACTGTCTGTACAGGGGAGATAAACAACTTCCTGTTTTCTGCTGGTGATGCCTCTCCTTATACATACCAGTATCCCCCCGGCCCTCCCTACCACCTTCTCACATTGCTTGCCAACATTAAGGTCATCTGATATGATTACCCCCAGGTCCCTTTCCATTTTTGTTGTTGTTACTACCTCCTCCCCACCACTGTGTAATCTTCCCCTGGGTTTTTGTTTCCCAGGTGCATTACTTTGCACTTCTTTGCATTGAATCCAAGCTGCCATACTTCTGACCATTCCTCCAACCTTGCCAAGTCCATTCTCATCCTTTCCATGCTTCCTTGTGTATCAACCCTGTTGCAGATCTTTGTGTCATCTGCAAAGAGGTATACTTTTCCTTCCAGTCCCTTTGCAATGTTACTTATAAAAACATTAAAAAGGACTGGACCCAATACTGAACCCTGCGGTACCCCACTAGTAACCCCTCTTTCTTCAGAGTGGACTCCATTTACAATTACCTTCTGTGTCCTGTTGTTCAGCCAGTGTTTTACCCAGGCTACCACCCTGGGACCCACTCCAAGGCTGGTTAATTTGACTACTAATCTTTTGTGTAGGACTGTGTCAAATGTCTTGCTTAAGTCTAGGTAGGCCATGCCCACAGCCCCTCCCTGGTCTACTACTTTGGTCACCCAGTCAAAGAAATCAATTAGATTCGTCTGACATGACCATCCTGCTGTGAACCCATGCTGCCTTGGGTCCTCTGCCCCACTGACCTCTAGGTACTCAACAATTCTTTCCTTCAGAAGTGATTCCATCACTTTCCCTACCAGAGAGGTCAAACTGACAGGTCTGTAGTTTCCTGCCTCTGTCTTGCTCCCACTTTTGTGAAGGGGAATCACATCAGCCTTCTTCCAGTCCTCAGGTGCCACACCATCCTCCCATGATTTGTTAAAAGGGTAGTCAGTGGTGTCACTAGTTCTCTGCTTAATTCTTTAGAATTCTTGGGTGAATTCCATCAGGCCCCATTCCTTTGTCCACCTTCAGTTTTAGGAGTTCTTGCAGAACCTTTCTTCTGTGAAAGGACTGGATCGACCCCTCTCCAAGAGTGCTTCTGTTAATTGGATTAGGAACCTCCCCCACTTCCTCTTTTGTGAATACTGAACAGAAGTATTCATTCGGTATCCCTGCTTTTTCACTGTCACTCTTTGCCCACCCACCATCCATTCTATTCAGCCTCACTATCCCTCCCTTTGTCTTTCTATGCTCCCTGATATACCTATAAAATGTTTTATCCCACTTCTTAACCGAGCTGGCTATCTTTTCCTCAGTTTGTGCCTTTGCTATTCTGACTACCCTCCCTGCTTCCTTCTGCCTTAACTGGTACAGTTCTCTGTCCTGCTCCTCCTGTGTTTCCTTATACTTCCTAAATGCTATCTTTTTCTCCCTAACCTTCACCACCACTTCTTTTGAGAACCATAGTGGCTTTTTCTTCCATTTTGATTTGTTTAGTTGCTTCACACAAAGGCTTGTTGCCTCTGTGATGGCAGTTTTGATATTTGCCCATTGTTGCTCCACACCTCCTTCTAGCCTGTTTGCTAGTGCTTTTCTGAGGCACTCTCCCATCTTGCCAAAGTCAGCCCTCCTGAAGTCCAGAACCCTCACTTTTGTATGGCTTGACTCTGTAGCTGAGTTTATCATGAACCACACTGTTTGGTGGTCACTTGTTCCCAAATGGCTACCCACTTCTAGATCTGAGATCCTCTCACTGTCCCCATTTGAGAGTACAAGGTCTAAGATTGCTCCCTCATGAGTAGGTTCCAAAACTAACTGTCTGAGGCATGCCACCTGAAGGGCATCAAGAATGGCCCTGATTTTGGATGTGGCTGCAGCAAAGGTCCTCCAGTTAACATCTGGCATATTAAGGTCCCCCATCAACAGTATCTCCCCTTTCTCTGCCATCCTAAGTATGCCTTGTATCATATCCTTGTCCATTCCCTCCCCCTGACATGGGGGTCTGTATACAGCCCCTGTGCGTATTGTGGTGCCATTTCCAGTCTCCAAGGTGACCCACAGTGCCTCCTCTCCTCTCTGTTTACTCTTTGGTTCAGTTGCTTTTATCCCTTCCCTAACATACAGAGCTACTCCCCCCCTTCTACCCTCCCTGTCTCTCCTGTAGGTTGTGTACCCTGGTATGTTAACATCCCAGTCATGGTTCTCAGTGTACCATGTTTCTATGACTGCTACAATATCCAGGCATCCCTCTTCCATCAAGGCCACCAGTTCAGGGAGCTTGTTGCCCAGACTATGGGGAATTGGTACTCATTACCCTCCATTTCTTGATGGCCTTACCCTTTTGCCCCATCCTGTCCTTATTCGATGTTGTCACTTTCTCCATTTACCCCTACACTTCCCTATTGACATCTCTATGTTGGTATCTACCTCACTTAGTACCCTGATTTTTTGGGGGCTAGGTTTCTCTGCTCCTTTCCAGTGCCTTCCCCTTGGATAGTTTAAATGCTTGCCAATGAAGTATTTAAACCTATCACCTAGGATCCTGGTTACCCTCCTGGACAGATGCAGACCATCAGGCCAGTATAGGCCTGCATCACTCCAGGTGGACCCCAGTCCCCAATGAAGCCAAATCCCTGAGCTCTGCACCAGTTTTTCAACCATTGATTGAATCCCATGGTGTGGAGCACCTTAGCCTCATCCATGCCATAGACAGGCAGCACCTCCGAGAAGGTTACCATGTGTGCTATTTGTCTAAGGCCCCTCCCCATCTCCACAAATGCTTCTTGCACTGCTCTGATCCCTTTCTTAGTCAGGTCATTTGTTCCTAGGTGGACAATGACATCCAGCTCCCTTCCCTGTACAGCTGCTCCTGTGATCCTGAGGATTCGCTCCCTGTCCCTCCAAGCCATGGCGCCAGGCAGGCACCTTTCCTCCTTCTCCCCTTCCTTGCCCAGTTCTACCTTCCTAACAATGGAGTCCCCCACCAGGAGTTGTTTCCTTCCCCTGTGGGATCCCATGCCACCCTCCTGTGGGTCTCCTTTGTGGAGGTTCCCAGCATCCTCCTTGGTCTCCACTGTGGGTGCCTGCATAGAGGAACCACACTTTTCAAGAACGGCATAGAAATTGTGGAGAGGTATAACTAGAGGGATGTGCCTCTGTTCCACCACCCTCACCCTCCCTGAGCCCAGTGTGGTCCAACCACTCCTCTTTCTTGGCAACCTCTGAGGCAACGGCAGTGACCCTGGTGGTCCCTGGGTGGGAGAGGAGGTCCCACAAATCCTGGCCAACTCAGCCTGGAGATGAGCAACCTCCTCCCTCAGCCCAGAGAGGTGCCTGCAGATGGGACAACACTGCATCCTCCAGAACGCTCTCCTGGAAGACTGCTGCTCCACAGCCACTGCACTACACCACTCCCATCATGTCTTTTTTCTGGCCCCCTAACTGTTGTTTGGAATACTTACTCTTTCCTCTGTTTGTTTATTTTCTTTTTTTTTTTCCCTACATACTTACTGCCTCTATGCCCTTTTAGCTCCTGATCTTCCTGTTCTGAGACAAGAAGTTCCTATATTTCTCAGTAGTTTCCTTACTTGCTCAGAGTCAGACCTCCAGCAGCTAGGGGAGGGACGGAGAGCTACTCTTGCCCTTCTAGGATGGTGAGTCTTTGGTGGCTCTGTGATCACTCACTTCCTGCTCCCAAACAGGAAGTTCCTGTTGTCAGTTAAATCCTGTGCCTATAAAAGTAGAAGTGGTTTTGGGTGGGGTTGGGGGTGGAGGGAGGGAAAGAGGGCAATATAGTCCCAGTAGAGAAGTTTTAGTTATACCAGTAGCTCCTTCCTCCTGGAGTTCTGTCTGTCCTCTGGCACAAACTATCTAGGGCAGTGCTTAAATCTGGTTTTAACATGGCTCCTTCTAGCTAAGCCACTCCCCCTACTTTGCAAATCTTTTTACACTTAGTTAATTTCACAGATAACAATTTCTTTCTGACACCTGTGGCAAGCACCTAGATAAGTACACAGATAACACAGATAACAGATAACAATTTACTTCAACTACCTCTGACAAACACACTAACTTTTTTTTACCCTAAATTGAAGGCCCCAGTACAAGCTTAGTCCCAGTAGAGAAGTTTTAGTTTTACCAGTAGCTCCTTCCTCCTGGTGTTCTGTCTGTTCAATCATGTAAAAAGACATACAGAGTAGCAATTCGTACAGAGTAACGATTCACAAGTCCATCAATCACATCCTGTAGAACAAAATACAGAACAAGAATTTCAGGCACAACCTGGGTGAGAACAACCATGAAGAAAACTTACAGAGTAACAATTCATAAATGCATCAATCACATAACAGTTGAACACAAAGCAGAATAAAAGACAATCGAACTGGCAAACATTTGAAAACTACCAAGTGTGAAAAATCAGAGAACAGTGACACAAATGGATTTACTGACAGAATTGTGTAGGAATGACATAGCAGTGCAAGGGGATCAGAGTAAGAAGAAGGGGGAAAAGAGGGCAAGCACAAGTTTATTTGTGTAGGTATCGGGAGAAGGAAGAAAAAGGGCTTTAATTAGTAGGCGACTAGGGAAAGGAGCTGTCAGTAGATGGAAACAAGGGGAGATATAGGGAGTGGTGGTGAGGCAAAGTCAGAGTCTTAGAGGCAGGGCTGCAGACGTTAAGTAGCGTCAAAACAGATGCAGGCATGTGCAAGTGATAGATAATGGTGCAGTTAACTTTTAAAGCCTCGATGGGACTTGGATAGCCTAAGGTCAAGGGGCAGGGCATTCCACAGCTGTGGTACAGCATACTCAAAGGCACCAGTTCCTTTGCTTGTGCGACACCTAGGTACATTTAATTAAGATTTATCAGCAGATTGCAGTTCATTGGACTAGGTTTGGGGAACCAGCCATGCTGCTAGTGATAATGGGGTCTGATACCGGAAGACTGAATCAATGAGTGAGTCAAGGTAGTATTGCCTACTAGCAAAGGAAGAGAGCCAACCAAGTTCACTGTAGAGTTGACAGTGGTGTTTGAGTTGAGGAGCCGAGGAGGCATACCGACATATGTTGTTATACGTAACATCCCATTTGAGGAGGGAGGTTTTATGAGCAGCCACCAGTATGGGAGCCCCATAGGTGAGGGTAGGGAGCAGAATACCTCTGGCAATGCCAGTTTAGCTGAGGGTGTGAGCATATAGCTGGTCTTATAGGCTATATCCAGTTTGGCATTTACAGCTTTGCAGGTGGACTGTACGTGAGGGTAGAAATCCAGGGACTGATCAAGCAGGACGCCCAAGTAGCTGAATGAAGTCACACATTCAAGCTGAGTATCACCTAGGTCCTGAACTAACAGTACCATTGGACAAGCCCTAAGCTTCACAGCTGAGCCTAGCAGCATGGCTTTTGTTTTCTTTATGCTGAGCACTAGCTTGTGGGAAGGTAGCCAACTCTGAATATTTGTAAAGGAGGAGAGGGATGCATTTATACATGCTATACTAGTAGAGCTAGTGTAGATGACAAGATCATCCGCATACAGAACAGCTTAACAGGATTTGAGAGCATCCCCAATATTGTTTATAAAATGTGAGAAAAGAAGTGGCCCAAGGATAGAGCCCTGGGACACCCCAATGTTAATGGTAGTACTGTTAGAGAGGGAGGAGTTAAATTTCACAGTTTGAGTCCTGTTAGATAAGTAACGACTGAACCAGTCAACAATTGCAGATGAGAAACACAGATGTCAGAGTGTGGAGAGGATCAAGGGATGATCAACAAGGTCAAATCCTTTGTGAGGGTGATAAAAACAGCCCCTATAAGATTACCAGAATCCATTTGAGAGAGAGAGAGTGTTACTGGCGAATTTAAGGAGGGCCGTAGCCACACTATGTCCTTTTCTGAGTCCATGCTGGGTATCGGAGAGCAGGTTGAACTTTATTAGATGGTCAGTTGTTTGAGTAGCAACAATTTTCTCCAGAATATTGCTCAGGACCTAAAGAACGGCTATCGGTCTGTAAGTGGTGATGACCTTTGGGTTGCCATTTTTGAAAATAGGCATGATTTGAACAGTTTTCCAGAGACTAGGGACCACACTATAAGAGAGGGATAGTGGGTAGATTTTAGCCTGTGGTGAGGCAATGAGGGGAGCAGCAAGTTTCAGGAGTTGGGGGTTCTAGGGGAGTCAGAGCCAGAGCTCGTGTTAATATAGATAGATCTCAGTCACTTTAGGACCTCCACCCATGATACGTCTTTGAAGTAGAATGGAGGAGCAGGAGAGGGCTCATTAGACAGAGCATCCTGGGTGTCCAGACAAGAAGAAGGTAGGAGCTGGGAATGCATTTCATTAGGTTTGAAGGATGAGCTGTATTGGGATAGAACAGAGAAAAGTTGGCTAAAAGAATTAGCTATGGTACAGGAGTCATTACAATGGACTTTTATGATTATATCCTCAGTGGTGACTGATTGAGATGCCCCAAGAAAGGTTTTGACCTGTGTCCAAAATGTCCTAGGGTCACGGTCTGAGCTGTGCAGAAGGTCTTTGAAGTATTTGCTCTTTGCAGCTCTTACTTGTTTTTTTACATGAGTTCCTTAGAGCTCTAGGCATTTAGGACAGCTTGCAAGCCAAATTTTTTGTAATGCTTTTAGAGTTTATCTCTGAGGTGCAGATTTTTTAACAGGTCTTTGTGGAGCCTTCTTGATTGTTTGCCCCTGACTCTCCGGGTGATCTGAGAGACCTGTTTACACTGCACAGCAAGAAATTCACTGATAAAAATGTGTAGGGCATCCTCAACACTACAGGAGTGATAAATCCCAGACCAGTCAATCCTGGAAACATCATGCAGAAATGCCTCCTGGTCGAGGTGAGCAAAGTCGGTAAAAGTGACAAAATAAGGTGGGGGAGATAGTAGCGCGCACCCATTGACAGGATGCAGAAAGTAGGAGCATGGTCTGTTAGTGCATCAGCCAGTATACCTACGGTCAATACATGCTCCATATGGCTGACCAGCACCCAATCCAAGAGTGTACCAGACAATGGTGATGACATGACCCTGGTTGGCACTGTTAGTAGTTGGTGCAGGTTGTAACTGTGGGTCAGTGACAGGAGAGAACTGTGAGCTGTTCCTAGCCAATTTAAGTTAAGGTCCCCTAAGGTTACCTCATTAAGTTTGTAAATTTGTGAGGTAGTCTCAAGGAGTTTCTGCATGCCTTCTATACCCCCAGTAGGGGGGTTGCAGGCACAGGTGATGTGAAGTTTCTTAGATCCCAGTGCAAGGGTACCATGTAGCGATTCACACACAGTGAGAGAAGCAGGTGCAGGGATTATAGTTCAGTGGTTTTTGTAGAACAGGGCAGCTCCATCACCACGCTTAGGGGAATCTCTGTCACTACGTAACAGGGAGTAATTTGACAGGGAGCAGAGGAAGTCAGACATGCTGGGTTTTAGCCATGTCTCAGTGAGGCAAAGAATGTCCAGATTGTAAAGTTTGACCCAAGCCTCAAGTTCCCCAAAGTGACATGTGAGGCTTCTGATATTCATATGGGCAATAAATAGCCCATTTTTAGAGATCTCAGGCATGTCAGCTGAGGAGAAATAAGTAGAGTGTGGTCCTGGATTTAGTTTAATGTCACCAGATAGCAGAATAGCAATGGTGACTAAGAATCAGAGTCTCACACTCTGGAAAGTAATGGGAGAGACTCGCCTCCACAGCAGCTTGCTATGCATATATAGGGAAAGGTAGGGATGGCCCTTAACGTATAGAAGGAGGTTGCCTCTGTGCACTTGCTTGTTTACAGCAATAAGGTTTGAGAAGGAAAAATCATAGGGATCAGTCCAGGAGTTCTTTGACTCCAATTCAAAGGGGAGAGATTGCACAACCCTACAGGCAGAGCAGTAGAAGTGAGAAAAGGCCCCCCAACCAGGCAGTCGCTAGCCATAGTGTGACCAGAGGAGCTAATGGAAGAAACTAGTACAGTAGGGTAGCGTACTGTCCTATGATGTTAGAGTAGTGGTTACAACCTTCAGGGGAAGGCAGTAGGAAGTTGTCAGGACCACTCTTTCTTCAGTTTGGATCGATAGCCAGAGAGGATGACAAAGTGGTAGCAAGTAAATAGTTGACACAGTCAAAGGCAATCTGAGCAAAAATATCCACAAGAATAAGCCCTATTACTGACTGGGGATTTCCCAAAAACAATAATGTCAAGCAGCTGCAAAGACACAGAAGCAGTTAATACTTGGTTTATCCAGACCATAGTAGAAGCAGAGTAAAGAGACCTCATGCATGCTGCCCCACCTAGCATCTAAGCTGTATAAGAAGCCAATTGGGATTAGGACACTTAGTCATCTGATCAAAATGGCACTATATAAGTGGGGGTCCACCGAGGGCGGGAGTGGTGAGGGGAGGGTGGGGAGCTGACACAAAGTGCCGGCGAGAATGTACCTTTTGGCTTTACAGCTTTTTCCCTCCACGGCTCTAGTGAGCTACCGGGGCAAGCAAGTCCTTCAGGCCAGTATCCTTGTGTGGGAAAGGGGCAACTCCTGCTACAAACTGAGGTTTGGAGGAGCAGCAGCAGCATCTAGGAGAGATGTGGCACGGTCAGCTTGTAATCTGCCAAGACCGCGGTTAAAATCCCGGTACCAGTAGTTAGTCCTGATCCTTCCGTGGAGGTCCGAGCCACGGCGGGCAATGGTAGATCTGGAGGTAAGAGGAGGGGAGAGGGGTTAAGAAGGTTCTGGCAGGGGTTGGGGTAAACAAGAACAAAAGAAACAGGGTGGGTGGCTTGCTTAGAAGGAGGGGACTTAACATGTAGGGGGCTGGGTGAAGACAAGACAGAGTAGTGCAGGTAAGCTTGGCAGAAGACACCAGGAGAAAGGACTGCTGTGTGACTGAACTTCTCTGCTGGGACTATTTTGCCCTCCTTCCCTTCCCTCCACCCCCCCACCCAAAGCTAGTTCTATTTTTATAGGCACAGAATTTGACTGACAACAGGAACTTCCTGTTTAGGGGCAGGAAGTGAGTGATCACAGAACCACCAAGGACCCACCATCCTAGAAGAGCAGAGTAGCTCTCTGGCCCCTCTAGCTGCTGGAGGTCTGCCTCTGAGCAAGTAAGTGGTCTACTGCGAAATATAGGATATTCTTGTCTCAGAACAGGACAATCAGGAGCTTAAGGGCCACAGGCAGAAAGTAAGGAGAGAGAGAAAAAAACAGAGGAAAGAGTAAGGATTGCAAACAGTTAAGGGGTCAGAAATAAGACATGATTGAGTGGTGCAGTGCAGTGGCTGTGGAGCGCAGTCTTCCGGGAGATGTTCTGGAGGATGCGGTGTTGTTCCATCTGCAGGCACCTCTCTGGGCTGAAGGAGGAGGTTGCTCATCTCCAGGCTGAGTTGGCCAGGATTTGTGGGACCTCTCTTCCATCCAGGGACCACCAGTGCCACTGCCGCTGCCTCAGAGGTTGCCAAGAAAGAGGAGGTGCTGGACCATAGTGGGCTCAGGGAGGGTGAGGGTGGTGGAACAGGGTGCATCCTCCCATTGTACCTCCACAATTCCTATGCCATTCTGGCAAAGTGGTTCCTCATGGAGGCACCCACAGTGGAGACCAAGGAGGATGTTGAAACCTCCACAAAGGAGACCCACAGGAGGGTGGCAGGGGACCCTGCAGGGACGGAAACAACTCCTGGTGGGGACCCATTGTTAGAAGGTAGAACTGGGGGAGGAAGGAGAGGGAGGTAAGGTGCCTGCCTGGCGCCATGGCTTGCAGGGACAGGAAGCAATCCTCAGGATTGCGGAGCAGCTGCACAGGGAGGGGAGCTGGATGTCATTGTCCACCTAGGGACAAATGACCTGGCTAAGAAAGGGATTAGAGAAGTGCAGGAAGAGTTTGTGAATTGGGAGGGCCTTAGTCAAGTAGCATGCACGGTAACCTTCTGGAGGTGCTACTCTATCTATGGCATAGGAGAGGCTGGTGTTCTGCACCATGGGATTCAATCAGTGGTTGAAAAACTGGTGTGGAGCTCAGGGATTTGGCTTCATTGGGACTGGGGTCCACCTGGAGTGATGCAAGCCTATACTGGCATGATGGGCTGCATCTGTCCGGGAGGAACCAGGATCCTAGGTGATAGGTTTAAATGCTTCATTGGCAAGCTTTTAAATGGCCAAGGGGAGGCACTGGAAAGGAGCAGGAAGATACTAGCCCCCCCAAAATAATCATGGTAGTAAGTGCGGCAAACACCAACATAGAGGTGTCGATAGGGAGAAGGGCAGGGGTAAATGAAGAAAGTGACAAAGGCAAGAAGGACAGGGATGGGGCAAAAGGGAGTAAGGCCATCAGGAAATGGAGGGTAATGAGTACCAATGCCCGTAGTCTGCGCAACAAGCTCCCTGAGCTGATGGCCTTAATGGAAGAGGGATGCCTGGATATCGTAGCAGTCACAGAAACATGGTACACGAGAACCATGACTGGGATGTTAACATACCAGGTACATAACCTACAGGAGAGACAGGCAGGGGAGAAGAGGGGAGGAGTAGCTCTATGTAAAGGAAGGATAAAAGCAACTGAACAAAAGAGTAAACAGGGAGGAGAGAGGCACTGTGGGTCACCTTAGAGACTGGAAAGGGCACCACAATCCACACAGGGGTTGTGTACAGACCCCCATGTCAGGGGGAAGGAATGGACAAGGATATGATAGAAGGCATTCTTAGAATGGCAGAGAAAGGGACATACTGTTGATGGGAGACCTGAATATGCCAGATGTTAACTGGAGCACATTTGCTGCAGCCACATCCAAGAGCAGGGCCATTCTTGATGCCCTACAGGTGGCAGGCATTAGACAGCTAGTTTCGGAACCCACTCATGAGGGAGCAATCTTAGACCTTGTACTCTCAAATGGGGGCAGTGAGAGGATCTGAGATCTAGAAGTGGTTGCCATCTGGGGACAAGTGACCATCAAACAGTGTGGTTCACGTTAAACTCAGCTACAGAGTCAAGCCATACAAAAGTGAGGGCACTGGACTTTAGGAGGCTGACTTTGGCAAGATGGGAGAGTGCCTCAGAAAAGCACTAGCAAACAGGCTAGAAGGAGGTGTGGAGCAACAATGGGGAATTATCAAAACTGCCATCACAGAGGCAACAAGCCTTTGTGTGAAGCAAATGAACAAATCAAAATGAAAGAAAAAAGCCACTATGGTTCTCAAAAGAGGTGGCTGTGAAAGTCAGGAAGAAAAAGATAGCATTCGGAAGTATAAGGAAACACAGAAGGAGCAGGACAGAGAGCTGTACCAGTTAAGGCAGAAGGAAGCAGGGAGGGAAGTCAGAATAGCAAAGGCCCAAACTGAGGAAAAGATAGCCAACTCAGTTAAGAAGGGGGATAAAACCTTTTATAGGTACATCAGCGAGTAGAAAGACAAAGGGAGGGATAGTGAGGCTGAATAGAATGAACAGTGGATGGGCAGAGGGGGACAGTGAAAAAGCAGGAATACTGAAAGAATATTTCTGCTCAGTATTCACAAAAGAGGAGGGGGAAGTGCCTAATCCAATTAACAGAAGCACTCTTGATAGTGGGGTCGATCCCAGTCCTTTCACAGAAGAAAGGGTTCTGCAAGAACTCCTAAAACTGAAGGTGGACAAAGCAATGGGTCCTGATGGAATTCACCCAAGAATTCTAAAAGAATTAAGGGAGGAACTAGTGAAACCACTGGCTACTCTTTTTAATAAATCATGGGAGGATAGTGTGGTACCCGAGGACTGGAGGAAGGCGGATGTGATTCCCCTTCACAAAAGTGGGTCCAAGACAGAGGCAGGAAACTACAGACCTGTCAGTCTGACCTCTCTGGTAGGGAAAGTGATGGAGTCACTTTGAAGGAAAGAATAGTCAGTACCTAGAGGCCAGTGGAGCACAGGACCCAAGGCAGCATGGGTTACAGCAGAAAGGTCATGTCAGATGAATCAAATAGATTTCTTTGACTGGGTGACCAAAGTAGTAGACCAGGGAGGGGCTGTGGATATGGCCTGCCTAGACTTTAGCAAGGCATTTGACACAGTCCCACACAAAAGATTAATAGTCAAATTAACCAGCCTGGGAGTGGGACCCAGGGTGGTAGCCTGGGTAAAACATTGGCTGGACAACAGGACACAGAAGGTAATTGTAAATGGAGTCCATTCTGAAGAAAGGGGGGTTACTAGTGGGGTACCGCAGGGTTCAGTATTGGGTCCAGTCCTTTTTAATGTCTTCATCAGTGACATTGCAGAGGGACTGGAAGGAAAAGTATGCCTTTTTGCAGATGACACAAAATCTGCAACATGGTTGATACACAAGGAGGCGTGGAAAGGATGAAAAGGGACTTGGCAAGGTTGGAGGAATGGTCAGAAGTATGGCAGCTAGGATTCAATGCAAAGAAGTGCAAAATAATGCACCTGGGAAACAAGAACCCAGGTGAAGAATACACAATGGGTGGGAGGTAGTAACAACAACAAAAAAGGAAAGGAACCTAGGGGTAATCATATCAGATGACCTTAAGGTTAGCAAGCAATGTGAGAAGGCAGTAGGGAGGGCTGGGGGTATACTGGGATATATAGGGAGAGGCATCAGCAGCAGAAAACAGGAAGTTGTTATCTCTCTGTACAGACAGTTGGTGAGACCCCATCTGGAGTACTGTGTCCAGTTCTGGAGACCCCATCTCCACAAGGACATAGACAGGATAGAGGCAGTCCAGAGGAGGGCAACTAAAATGGTGCAGGGTCTGCAAAAGAAGCCTGTATGAGGAGAGACTAAAGGAGCTTTATATGTATACCCTTGAGGAAAGAAGGGAGAGGGGGGACATGATAGAAACTTTTAAGTACCTCAGTGAATCAACAAAGTCCAAGAGGTAGCATTTTTCAGAAAAAGAGACGTGCAAGAACAAGGGGACACAATTTAAAGATAGAAGGAGGGCGTGTTCAAGGGCAATGTGAGGAAGTATTATTTCACAGAGAGGGTAGTGGATGCATGGAGCAGCCTTCCTGAGGAGGTTGTGGGGTCTAAAACTGTGGGAGAATTCAAGAATGCATGGGACAGACATAAGGCAATTCTTGTGGGGGGTAGGAAGAAATAGGCTGTTGGTTAACTAGGATCTACGGCCTATCCTGTAGGTAGGGAAATGGGCAGACTAGATGGGCCTAGCGGTCCTTATCTGCCGTCTAAGTCTATGTTTCTATATTAAGCAGAAAGCCGGCGGGAATTAGGTTTAAGGACAGTTGGCTCAGTCTCAAATAGCTTAAACACTTTCAGCTATGCTTTAAGCTGCTAAAATTGAATTTGTTACTGTAAGCTTTAACAGACTAGGCAGTAAAAAATAGTAGAAATGGCTGTATGTCCTTATTTCTAATAAACTGTATGTCTACTTCTTCTAAAATCCTCAGAATACAGTTATCTAAAATAGAAGGCAAAAAGAAGCGTCCTTTTTCAACAGTAATTTGTGCTGCGACACAGCTCCACAGGAGATTTAGCCAGGGGTTAGTTACAGGTTTCCAGGGCCAATCACCTCCGGTCCCAAAGAAGGCTTCCACCAATCAGGGTTAGTGTGTCAATGTTTGAAAAGCCAAAAAGGCACCAAGCTGTAAGAATCTACCTTTCAGCTTTACGGCTTTTCCCCCCCGCGGCTCTAGTGAGCTACCGGGGCAAGCAGGTCCTTCTGGCTGGTGTCCTTGTGTGGGAAAGGGGTGACTCCTGCTACAAACTGAGGTTTGGAGGTGTGGCAGCAGCATCTAGGAGAGAAGCGGCATGGTCATCTTGTAATCTGCTGAGACTGCGGTTGAAATCCCGGTACCAGTAGTCAGTCCTGATCCTTCTGTGGACGTCCAAGCCCTGGAAGGCAACAGTAGACCTTTCGGCTTTATGGCTCCCCCCCGCAGCTCTAGTGAGCTACTGGGGCAAGCAGATCCTTCAGGCCAGTGTCCTTGTGTGAGAAAGGGGTGACTCCTGCTATAAACTGCGGTTTGAAGGAGCAGCAGCAGCATCTAGGAGAGAAGCAGCATGGTCAGCTTGTAATCTGCTGAGACCGCAGTTCAAATCCTGGTACCAGTAGTTAGTCCTGATCCTTCCATGGAGGTTGGAGCCCTGGCGGGCAATGGTAGACCATTGAACTTTATGGCTTTTTACTCCCACAGCTCTAGTGAGCTACTGGGGCAAGCAGGTACTTTAAGCCGGTGTTCTTGTGTGGGAAAGGGGTGACTCCTACTACAAACTGAGGTTTGGAGGCGTGGTGGCAGCATCTAGGAGAGAAGCGGCACGGTCAGCTTGTAATCTGCTGAGACCGGAGTTCAAATCTCGGTACCAGTAGTTAGTCTTGATCCTTCCACGGAGGTCCAAGCCCTGGTGGGCAACGGTAGACCTGGCTGCCCACAGGATGTCCCAAATTCAACCCTCATCCCCCTTTACCAAATAAATCAGGAAACAGTTTCACCAGTTCTCTGGCTGCCTGGTGGGCTGTTTCAAATCTGTGGGTTCTCAAAGGGAAGGGGATCCTGAGCTGGATGGGATACAGCATGCAGTGTCTGATTTTCACCGCCCATAATTTTGCCTAAAGGGATTGGTAGGCTGCACGATCTTGTTGGACTTTATAAGTAAAGTCTGGTACCAGTCTACAGTAAGTCTTTTTCCTGCCCATTCAAACTTCTCAGTTGCTCTGGCTGCTTTTAGTAGGTGGTCACCGTCAAGATAATTTAAGACCTTAAATATTATGGGCCAAGGTGGATCTCTAGTGGCTGGCTTGGGCCTAATCGAGCAGTGGACTCACTCGATCACATACGTAGGGCCATGTAGTGAGGAACCCGCAAGCTTAGAGCACAACATTTGCAAAAATGTAATGGTGGACTAGCCCTCCTCTCCCTCGGAGGCCCCAGGAGTACTAAATATTTCCTCCTGGAGCGTCCCTCAAGGTCATCTACCTTCTCTTCTAGTTTTTTAACAGTGCACTGCAAAACCACGAGCTCGGGCTCCATCTTATTGATCTGGTCATCTGCAGAAGAAATGCGGACCTCCCCGTCTACCACTCACTGGGTGACCTCCGACAAATTAGGCTTCAAGTCCCAAAACTCCAAAATGAGTGTGAACAGGGCAGTCTTGATAGTTTGCAGCTCTGCGTACATCTGCTCCTGGGTGATTGACTGTGGGGTAACAGATGCAATGTCAGATGCGGAGCTGCTCCTGTGGGGCCATTTGGCCTCCAGGCCCTGTACCGCTTCCTGTTCCCCCTCAGAGTCTTCAATCCAAAGAAAGCCCAGTTCCTGCAACTGATCTACCATTTCTTCCATCATTTTGACAGCTGGTCCGGTTAAGGCAGTGAAAGATGCCTAAATCAGAACAAGAATCCAGCAAAAGGAGGGAGAATTGAGGTAAAATAGACAAAGTTTAGCAGAGCCTGCTTGATAAATCTAAAGATGCTTGGCAATGCTTTAGGAGAAATTACCCTTTTTCTGGTTCCCCCTTCCCCTTGCAGAGATGCAATGCTGTTCGAATTGAGTATGTAGGAGGTTTGGAAATAGCCCCAGACCATCCATATGTTAGTAGAACCCTGCTGAAACTTTCTTTAGGCTTTTTTCTAATGAAATACACGCCTTAATTCATGTCTCTGGTTCCAAGATTTATGATGTTAGTTTTAATACCCCACAGGATTTAGATAGATTTTGGGATAAATATGGCTCCTTGAAATATACTGAAGTTTGGATATCGTTTCGTGTACACCCTTTGACTAAACCTTCTCTCAAAAATGTGACTGTTCTATTTAGGAATTAATCAGTTTCTGTACATGACATTACGTATTGGTTAGAAAAAAAAAAGTGATATAATTGGTCCCCCATATCCTGTTTTTGATGAAGAACATTTGTGGAATGGAGGTTGGCAGTATAAAGTGCGTTTAAGGAACAATAGTTTGGGTCCAGTACATCTACCAAACAGTTTGTTTTTGGGGAATGAAAGAGCTCACTGTTTTTATCCTGGGCAACTCAGGACTTGTTTTAAATGTGGGACTTCTACTCATATGGGTTCAGCCTGTGACAGATTAAAATGCAACCTATGTCTATCTTTTGGTCATTACAGTTCTGAATGTAAAGAAGAAATGAGATGCAATTTGTGTTTAGACAGTGGACACACGTATAGAACCTGCCCATGGGCTACACACAGCCACACAGACTGTACCAGTCAGGATTCTATTATAAAAGAAGCACAAAAAAAGAGTATGGCTAAACAAGGGACCTCTGGGCATAGGCCTCAACCTGAAACGACAAAGCCTAATACCCCTCCCCACCGTCTCCTGTCCCCCTGAGGAGATTGAGGTAAATGAAGAGACAGGTACTACTATTCCTGAAGAGCTGGTTACTATCCCGGCTGAAGTTATTTTGCCCACAGTAACTTTGGCTGAACAAACAAATGAAGTAGCGACTACAGAAATGCCCCCTTCCCTTATTGTAAAAAATGTAGCAAAAAAACGAGGCATCAGGCAGTCTAGGCCATGATTCTGAAGTTGCTAAGGCCAATGTACAGGAGGACGATGAGTTGCCTTTAAGAAATAGTTTTGAAGCACTTTCTAGAGGTATGCAGGAATCTGAACGAGGAGGGGGGATTCAGAAGCTTCTTCCTTGGCCCCACATACTTCAGAATCTGAAGGAGATTTACAAGTACAGGGAATTGATACAAACAGGAGGAAGAAAATGGGTGTTAGGGTCTAGAGAAGTTCTAGGCTAAAGAAACCACCTTGAGCTATTCCCCTGTCTTTTTACCCTAGGCCTCATTCACTGCTTAGCCTCGCTATAGTGAATGTTAATAGCATGAAGAATGCTAAACATACATTAGTCACCCTGTTTTAGACAATTTAAAATGGGACATTTGTTTGTTGCAAGATACTAGATTGAATACAAATTTTTTTAGTTAGGGCAGCTCAGAAACTTTGGTGTTGGGACCCCTCTTATTTTTCTTTTGGTACAGAACTTTATGATGGGGTTGGAGTTTTGTTTAGGGGAGATGGGTTTAAGATTTCTAGGATGGTGGATATCCTTTTAGGGAGAGCTCTATTATTGGATTTTTCTTGTAAGGGTTGAAGGTTGGAGACTGATCAGTGTTTATGCTCCCCTTAGGAAAAAGGATAGGATAGACCTTTTTAACTCAATTAAACCTTACTTACAACCAAGCATATTCTTTGGCAGGGGAATTTAATTGTATAATAGACAGGAATGGTAGGGGTGGTACTACAAATAAGTTATTTTGTGGCTCTAACTGTTTGAAGGGCATGCTTGAGCAATGCCATTTGCAAGACTCCTTTCAGAGTTTGCATCTACAGGGTGGACACACTTACCATAGGGGTGCTTTGTCCACCAGGATAGACTTTTTGTTTACACAGGACACCTCTCATATTCATAATGCTGAGACAATTCCATTGGAAATCACAGACCATATCATTCTCTATGTGCTATTGGGAGGACGGCAGGGCCCTAATTATGGTTCTCATTATTGGAAATTGAACATGGCCTTACTGACAGAAGATAAAGTTGTTAAATCAGTCACTGACCTGTTAAAAGCAAGGATGTCTGTGGCTGTGTTTTATGATAATCTTAGTTTTTGGTGGGAAGAGATCAAGCAGAAATTGCAGTCCTTATTCCAGACCTACTCTACTAGGCACCGTAACATGCAATACCTGATGTACTTAAAACTTTGTCAGCTGTTATTCAAGGTATATACTGTATTAACACACAGCATATTGCGTTGACAGCTCAAGTAGTTAATTTAAAACATGAAATGGTAAAAATACAGTATTCTAGGGCTAAAGCTATGTTAAATGAGCATAGAATTTGTTCAACAAGTAAAACTGGATTTGGTGATGCTTTTAAAAGCTGTTCCAAATGTGCATCTGATTGTTTCATGGCAGCTGTAAGGACTGCTGATGGCACTTTGGTTTCTGAGGGCCCGGACATTTTGAAAGCTGTCACTAATTATTTGAGTGAGATGTATGCTGCCCCTTTTATTGATGATAGGGAAATGGAGCATCTACTTTCTGACACTGAAATTCCTAATTTGAATAAAAAATATATATTGGGGATCTTATTAAGCCTCTCACTGAAAAGGAGATTGAGGTAGTTGTTAACCATTTGAAGGGACACACTGCACCTGTCATTGACAGTCTACTATCAGAGTTTTATAAAACATTCTTAGAAATATTAACGGGAATCCTAGTGGTTGTTTACAATTGGGTCTTGGGTAATTTACATATTGATTTCCATTTTTGTCTCGCTGTCCAAATAATGATATTCAAACAGGGGGACTGAACTGATTTAAATAATTGGCAGTCACTCAGTTTATTGAATACTGTCTATAAAATATTGTTGAAAATTTTACATAATAGGTTAGTAAATACAGCTTCTATACTTATTTCAATGGCCCAAGCTTGTACAGTACCAAATAGGTTAATACAACATAATTTATTGTTGATAAGGGAATTAGTTGAGCAGGGGAAAGATGGTACATTACAAGGTTATCTTATATCACTGGATCAGGAAAAGGCCTTTGACAGAGTACCTCACAAGTTTATGTCTAACACTTTGCTTTATTAAGGGATTCCTCCGATTTTTGTGACTTGGATTGATTTATTATACAATAATGCGCAGGCAATTCCCTTGATTAATGGAAGGATGGGAAACTATGTGAATATTACTCGTGGAGTTAGACAATGGTGTCTGCTCAGCCCATTACTCTACATATTTTGTTTGGACCCATTACTATGGCTTGTCCAGCAAGACACAGGTATTAGAGGTATTACCCTGGTGGGGGGAGGGATGGAAACATGCGTAATTGCTTATGCAGATGATATCTGTGTCATGGTGGTGGATCATGACTCCAGAGCCAGAGCTCTAGAGGTGATAAGTAAATACTCTAAATCTACAGGAGTGAAAATTAATAATAATAAGAGTGTCATTTTTGCTCTCAGTGACACTGGAATTCAGACTGATACACGGCAAGAGATAAGGGTGTCTATAGACCCTTTCAGGTTTTTAGGTGTCTGGTTTGGGCGAGGAGACAATGCCTGTCTAAACTGGAAAACCAAATTGGATAAAGCCCAGTTGAAAGTTACAAAATTGGAAGAATTGCAACAATCTAAAAAGAAGAAAGTGGCAGTGGTTAAAACTTTTCTTCTCCCAATATTTGTGTATATCAGTGCTATATACCCATTGCCAAAAGCTTATGAAGTGTTACTCCTTAGTTTGGCGTTTTAGTTAATCTGGGGGAGCCGTCTTAATCCCATGAAGAGAGAAACATTATATTTACCATGGGATGGGGGCTGAATTTGATAAATCCTATACTTTTCTTTTATAGTATTTTTTTTCATGCAAATTTAGTGGATTATACAAGACCTAGTTTGGCCCTTTGGACTACATATGCAACACATTGGATTCGGCCACTTTATCAGATTTGGGAAACTAAAGGGGTGATACCTGCTCAGGTCAAGACAAAATGTATTTTTTTTAGGCCTGCCCTCACTAAATTAAAGAAGTGGGGATTAAAGATGAAAATAGTGGAGTTATCTACAAGTAAATCTCTTTATGAACTAATAAATACCCAAAATTGTATTTCATCAATTGAATTTAAAGACATTGAACCCATATATAAGAATTATGTATTGGAATAATTAAAAGCTAAACTGATCCCTCCTAGGATTTGTGATGTCACATGGCTATGCTCCCATGGGAAGCTGTTTGTTAAGGGGAATGCTAAGCATAAATGCATGGAGGAACGTATGTGCCCCAGATTAGGTTGTGTGGCACAAGAAGAAACTATGCTACACTTTCTCATTCAGTGTCCCTATGTTTGCGAAATATGGGCAACATTAGTGCACCTATGGGGCAATCAGTATTGGCAGACTGTGACATATGCAGTGGTGATTAGAGGACTTAGTTTACAAAACTTGGGTATAGATAAAAGTCTGATACGTTTGATATTTTCTTTTATTAAATTTACATTATGGCAATCTCGATATAAATTTGTATTGCAACAAGTGTACCAAGATCCAAAGACTGTTATCAGTTTGATTGAGCAGGAATTATGTAACCAATGTCAATCTGAACATCAACATATGTCTCATAGTGTATGGGTTCTCCATTGGATGTCTGTCCCTTTTCTAAAGGACAAAATAGGTTGAATTTTATATAATTCATTTGTTCCTCTTTTGTTATGATTGTATTACTAATGTAATAATGTATTATTTGTATATACTTGTTCAGTTTCTCTCAATAAAATTTTCCCCTACTCTTGCGGTAGGGGGCGCTGCTGTTCCATGGCTGTGACTCCGATGGCGCTTCAGTTTGCTGGCATCCCTGCAGGAGAACAAATCTCCGCTCCTGCAGGTCCAGCTGGGGAGATCACTACTGTTTGTTTGGACCAGGTTTCAATGGAGATTGCTGTGTCTAATTCGGTGGATAATACTGTTGGCGTACCTTCTGGCTTGTTGTCTGCTTCTGATTTATGGCTTCAATGACTGATCCAGTCAGATAGAGACCACGTCCTGGCAGCCCTTGCAGTGGATGACCGAAATGGTGCTATTGCTTCTTCCAGTTCCTTGTAGCCCGGTGAGTTTCAATCTCCTGCTTCTTTGCCTTGTGCGACACAGACGCCAGTTCCCTGGACTGCTTCCCTGCCTGTCGGTCACTCTACTGATGCAGATGCAGCACAGCTGTGCTGCAAAATAGAAGCTGTGGCTCCTGCTGTCTGCCCAGCTGTTTCAGACTGTGCTTCTTGTGGTGTGTTAATGGATGACTCCTCTGTGCCTCCGGTGAGTTCTGTTGTAAATCATGTATCCCTTGTGGTGGAAGCTCGCTCTCTACACCCTGTTTTGGACCCAGAGATAGGCTCCCTGAGACAGCGGGGTTGCGTTTCTTGAGCGCTTGAATGCTGCTTGCATGATGCCGGCTGGAAACCTGGATCTGTGGGGCACTAGATTCCGGATCCACAACATAGACCCATCACTGGGTCTCATCCCTCTAGCAGTTTACTGATAGCTACTAGCAGTACGATGGGCTCTTCACCTCCTCCCTCTTTTGCTATGGCATTTGATTTGGATCTACATGCTGCTGGACATGCAGCTGCTGGTGTCCGTTCCTCCACCAGTCCCAGTAGTGCCAGTGTTGTCGAGCTCTTCCTTGGGGGATGAGGGCGCTAACGCTTGCTTGCCTAAACAAACGTGGGGTGATCTTATGGATGGCATTTCTGCTCCCTCAGACCTACCTCAGAATCCCCTGGACCAGGCTAAGCATAAACGGGAGGGATTTCAATGAAAAGATGCTTTTTCTGGTCAGCCTCCTCCTATGCAACGGAGGAATGCAGTTCATCTACAGTATATAGGGGGTTTGACTATGGCTCCTGATAGAATTTATGTGGGGAAAAAAGTTGCTTAAAGAATCCTTAGGGTTCTTTACGAAATAAATTTATGCACTTATTCATGTTTCTGAGGACAATCTCTATGATGTTAGCTTTAAATCACCTCAGGGCTTGGATAGATTCTGGAATAGGTATGACCTTGTGAGGTGTTCTGCACTTTGGCTTCCATTTCGGGCCATTCCATTGACTAGGCCTGCTATTAAGCTGGTTACCATATTATTTCGTAATGAAACTGGCCGTTCATGACATTTCTCATTGGTTGCAACAGAGATGTGACATACTGGGGCCCCCACAACCCATTTTTGCCTCTGAACATCTTTGGACTGGGGGTTGGAAGTTTCGAGTGAGACTGTGACTTAAAAATATGGGCCCTATTCATCTTCCTAATAGTTTGTTCCTGGGAAGGGAACAGGGTCACTGTTTTTATGTTGGACAGCCCAGGACTTGTTTTAAATGTGGATCATTTGTGCATCTTAGTTCTGCTTGTGATTGTCTTAGATGTAACCTGTGTCTTTCTTATGGTCACTCTAGTGCTGATTGCAAGAATTATCTCAAGTGCAATTTGTGTGATGATTCAGGCCATGGCTTTCGGTCCTGTCCTTGGGCTACACATAACAGGACTGATTGCCCCCAACAGGATACTATCCTCACTGAGGCACAAAAAAAAGATATTGCTGATCATAAGTCTGTCTCTGACAGTCCTGCTGTACCTACTTCTGTGTCGCAGGATGTTGTGCGTGCTGCTCCTCCCCTGGCTGATCCTCTTGTAGATCCCCTTGTATCGCCTGTTCCTGTTCTTGATGTGGAGGTCCTAGGAGAGTTGCCCATGGACCAAGGCCTTGCTTCTCCCGCTCCCGATGCTGAACCTGTGGGCTGGCCTTCTGAACCTACTTCTGAGATTCCTGAGGCTGAGGCAGTCATGTCTCCCCCTGACCCTAATGTTACATCCAAGAGGAGAGCTCTCAGGCAGATCAAGACAAGATCTAAACTTGCTAAAGCTTCTCCTACTTCTGTGGGCCTTCCTCTTCTTAACAAGTTTGAGGTTCTCTCGCAGAAATCTCACTCTTCTGATCAGGGTGGGGACTCAGAAACATTCTCTCAGACCCTTCTCTCTTCGGATTCAGAGGGGGAGGCAGTTCGAGAGGATGGGGGAAAATCTTTGCCTCTTCAGCCGGGTGTTAGACCCAGACGAAGTACCCGATTAGGGAAGGTTACTTGACTTAGTCTTTACATTTCACTATATGTCACCTGATGGTTCGCTGAGTACTGCCACTCTTAATACTAATAGTATTAAGAATGCTCAGCATCGGTTGGTGACTTGTCATGCTTTACAGGACCTGAAGTTTGATGTCTACCTTCTACAGGATACTAGGCTGAATTCTTTATCCTTGATTTTGCTTGCCCCAACGTTATGGAGGTGGGGGCCATCTTTTTTTATACATGTGAGGGTGTTGGAATTCTTTTTAGGGGTGACGGTTTTAAGGTCACTAGGTTGGTAGAGATTTCCCTGGGCCGAGCTCTCCTTTTGGATTTTTTTTACAAAAATGTAAGTTGGAGGTTGATTACCATTTATGCCCCTTCTAGTAAAAAGGATAGGGTTGATTTGTTTGATACTGTTAAACCTTACCTGATTACAACCAGACGTTTAATTTGGGGTGGGGATTTTAATTGTGTAGTGGCTAGGTGAGAAAGAGGGGCACGCACTGATAAAGATTTCTGTGATACCAATTGCCTTAAAAATATACTGTCTGGGTGTCATTTATTAGATGCTTACGGGACTGTTCATGACCAGCGTGGTCACACCTTCTTTAAGGGATGACTGTCTGCCAGAATTGATTTTATTTTTCTGGATTCACAGGCTCATGTTTTGTCTGCTAAAATAATCCCCTTTGAGATTTCAGATCATGTAATACTGGCTGTTTCCTTACACTGGGAGCCGTCAATTGCTTATGGTAATGGATATTGGAAATTTAATATTACCCTGTTATCTGTTGCTCATTTAGTTCATGCTATACAGGACCTCCTCCGAGCACATATGTCAGTGGCTGGTCTGACGGGAGATCTTAGTACTTGGTGGGTAAACACTAAGTTTGAAATTCAGAACTTGGTTACCCGTTTATCTAAAATTCATTCTATCACTCACTATAAACATTATCTTACCCTGCGGGATCACTTGGCCACTTTTTATTCTGCTATTAATGTACAGCGCCTTAATGTGACCTTCCAAGTTCAGGCAGCAAACGTGAAATGGAAGCATTGCAGTACTCTAGAGTGGCTTCCTTGTTACATGTGCATAGAGTGTGTTCCCAAGGTAAGCAGGGATTTGGAGATGCATTTGAGTTTTGTTCCAAGTGAGCATCTGATAGGCTATTGTCAGGGGTAAAAGTGCATGATGGTAGTTTGCTTACTTCTATACCTGAGATCCTCTCTGCAATCACCATGCATTATAAAGCTATGTATTCTGCTACCTCTATTTCTCATGTTGACATTGAGGCTTTTTTGTCCTCGCTTTTTGTTCCTCTTTGTCCTGAAGTACTCCCTGTATTAACTGCGCCTATTCATGTCAATGAAGTCTTGCATGCCATAAATAGTTTAAAAAATGACACTGCCCCTGGGTTGAATGGTTTGCCCTCTGAATTTTAAAAAGCTTTCAGGGAAGTACTTAAAGATGTGCTCATTACAGTATTTAATTGGATTTTTGATGACCATACTATGGATTTTCATTTGTGCATTGCTGTACAGATTCTGATTTTTAAAAAGGGTGAGCATAGTGATCTTAACAACTGGAGATCCCTGATTTTATTAAATATGGATTGGGAAATGTTGATGAGGATTTTAAATACTAGAATTTTGAGTGTGGCTCGTCCTTGATCTCCATCACTCAGACTTGTTCGATTCCTGGTCGTACTATGGAAACCAATTTACTTTTGCTTCATGAGCCTGCGGAGCAGGGCAAGGACTGTTCCCTTGCTGGGTATGTTATGTCTTTAGATCAGGAGAAGACATTTGACAGGGTTCCGCATAATTTTATTACCTGTGTTCTTCGCTCTTAAGGTATTCCTGCTACCTTTTGTTCCTGGATTGCTTTGTTATATAAAAATGCTTTTGCTATTCCTTTAATTAATGGTTGTTTAGGGTCATACATACCAATTGATAGAGGAGTAAGGCAAGGGTGACCTATGAGCCCTCTCTTATATGTTTTTTGTCTTGACCCTCTTATGAGATTAATAAACCAAGACAATCTTTTACGTGACATTGTTTCCCCTGCTGGTACTTGTCCTGTTAAAACAGCTGCTTATGCAGATGACCTCTGTGTTTTTGTCTCTGATGTTGCTTCAGGTGCCAGAGTATTACGTCATTATGACGCTTATCCTGCTGTGGCGGGGGGCCTCACTCAATAGATCAAAAAGCATTATCTATCCTATTAGAGATACCCTTCCTGCATATGGCTGACATCCATGATATTGCTGTTTCACTGGATAATATAAGGATAATAGGTGTTCTTTTTGGGAGAGGAGATAATGCCTCCCTAAACTAGACATTGAGACTTGAGGCTGCTAAACCTAAGGTGGCTATCTGGAAATCATGGCACCAGACAAAAAAGAAAAAAAGTCCTTTTGGTTAAAATGTTTCTGCTTCCCATATTTTTATACCTTAGGGTTATTTATCCTATTTCACAAAATCTTGAAACTCAGATTTTCAGTCTTTTTTTCCCCAAGTTATTTGGGGTAGCAGATTAAATCCTATTAAAAGGGCTATCCTGTATTTACCTGTAGCACAGGGGGATTTGAATTTTGTTAATCTGCTTTTGTTTTATTTTAGTATATTCTTTCATCAAAATTTACTTGACCTGTCTGAGCCACATTCCGTAGCCCGGCCTTTGTTTGCAGACTCTTGGCTTCACAATTTATATGATGTGTGGACTCTGCCAGGTGATAATGCTTTTCAGCCTCACTCCTTTCCTGTTTATTTGTGGCCTGCCATTGTCAAACTCAAAAAATGGAAACTCAGTCCAGCTCACATTCTGTCTTGTTCTGCTAAGTCTATTTATGTTACTATACAATCCAACGCTCATGCTATAACTTTTGATTTTAAGGATGTACCAGGTCCTTTTTCTGAGAAGACAATCATCAGCTTGCAGGAGAATATGATTCCTCCTAGAATCTGGGATGTGTTGTGGCTTTGTAGTCATGGGCGTCTTAATGTCAAAGGGAATGCTAAACACAAAAGCTATTTCTGATAGAATGTGTCCTAGACAATCTTGTGTGGATCAAGAGGAAACTATGATACATCTTTTGATTCACTGTCCTTTTGTTCAGGAGGTCTGGAAAACCTTGGCTGTTAAATGGAAGGATTCGGCTTGGAGCACTGTTACATATGTAGAGGTGGTGGGTGGTTTCTTTTTGGCTCCCCAAGTTCTTACTGCAGGGATTGTGCATCTTATTTTTGCTTTTCTTAAATTTCATTTATGGCAAATATGGTGTAAATTTGTTTTACAGAAAGTGTATCAAACACCAAATAATGTTCTTGAAAAAGTTGAAACTGATTTACTTTCTCAATGCTTGTATGAGAAATCTCACCCGATACATGCCACATGGATGGCTCGATGGCAAGCTGTACCCTTCTTGAAGGACAAAATTGGATAGCTTTGCTGGTTTCTGTTATTGCTTTAGTTGTTTTGTTTTATTCCTTATTGTATGACTTTTGGTTGTTGTCTTCTGTTTTGTTCTCATAATAACATTTTCCCCTACTCTTTTCAATAGGTGCCATGGGATCTTTAACATCCACCTGAACTACCACCAATCCAGGCAGATGGGACCTCAGTTTAACATCTCATCTGAAAGACGGCACCTCAGAAGTGCAGCATCCCCCTCATGCTGCACTACAGTGTCAGTATTGGATTATTAACCCAAGTGCCAGATGTGGGAACTGAACCCACAGCCCTCTGATCTCCTGGCCTCAGAGGTGAGTGTGCTACCTACTGAGCCACTGACACTGACAAAAAGTCTCCTTTGCATTGTCAAGGACACATTTTGGCCAGGATTTGAAGAATGACTACTGTGACATATATGAGGTGGGATAATAAGAAGGCTAAATCGAAAATCTGGGGTAAAAATATTTAACATTTCCAAAGTTACGAGTGGGCATAGCAAAATTGCAATGAATGGTCAAAACTCTGACATTTTTTCATATTTTAACCCCAAAGTTTCAGCGTAGTCTTCTTATGACCCCACCTCATAAACCCTATGGGGAAAAAATTCAATTCCATGCCAAAATGCCATTTCACACCACAGGTGTGAAAACACATTTTGGACAGGATGTGAAAAATGACAGTTATACTGTTAATGAGGTGGTGTGAAAAAATGGCCATGTTGAATATTTGGAGTCAAAATATTGAAAATTACCAATGTTATGTGCATGTGTAGAAAAATTTCAATGAACGCACATAACTTGGCCATTTTGGAGATTTTTTTCCACCAAAATTTCAACATGACCTTTTTGGGACCCCACCTCATAAACACTGGTGGTGAAATTTCATTATTTGGTCCCGAAAGGTGATTTTGCACAGTGACCACAAAATCACCATGGGCCCAATTAACAGAATGACAACTGCGGTGCTCATGATGTGGGGTCCCAAAAAGGACATATTGAAAATTTAGCGAAAAAATTCCAAAAAATGGCCAAGTTATGAAAATAAGTTCAAAATGCCATTAAAATACATTATACAGTACTTGCCTTGACTCCTCCGTTCACGGTTCAGCTTTGAAGAGTGCAGACGTGTCTCAGTCTACAGAAGATGACTGCCCATGACCTCTGATGGTAAGCATAGATAAGGGGGATGTGGGGTGGTGGGTGCTCAGTAAGAGGGTTGGGATGGGGGAGGGGGATGGTGGGCACAATGAGGGATTGTTTTATTTTTTTCAGATTAAAAAATAAAGGCAGGGATTTTTTTTTCTTTTCAGGGAAGGAAGGAAAGAATTAAAATATATCTGGACACTGGGGGTGGGATCCCCAGTGTCCATACTGCTGGAGGGTCTTAATGCTGACATGGTGATTGAGCCCCTCCAATGTCAGCAAGTACTGATCATGTGCAACATACAGTATGTGCTACAGTTTTTTTTAACTAATAAACACACTAGTACAGGTCCTTGTGCTGTTGTGTGTTATTTCTGAAAATCTGCATAAAATCTGCTCAGTAGTTTTTCTTTAGTTAATACTTGTTTGACTACTCTGTATTAGTCCTGAGCAGTCATGCCGTTCCTGTGCCTCTGAGCCAGCCTGTTTGAGTGTTGACATAATTTTTGAGTAGAGCACATTCCAACCTGCTAGCTCTGTACTGATGTCTGAGTATGCTAGCAGTAACAGTCACTGCAGTAAAAATTGTAACATTAGACTGCAACCCATTTTAAGTTCTGTCAAATGTTAATACCATTTTTTTATTATTTCATTCTACTGTACAAGCAGTACCCTATAAGTACAGAAATTTGCACTGCACAAATAAGACAATGATTTTAAGCAGTGCTGATTTGCTGATTCTTCAGGAATGACAGTCTATCATCTACCAGTGTAGCAATACAAAATGAAATCATACCTGACATATGTTACTCTTTAAATAAAATTTGTATATTTTAATTTCCCTTTTGTGAATATTGATACTTGTGTACTGTAAGAGTTAGTGGTTTGGGGGTGCAGAGCAGGTGAGGTGCTAAGCACAATGCTATCTGCAGGGAGATCAAATCTACCATGACGTTTACAGCAGAAATAACACCGCTCTTAATTTTTTTCTTTCCTATTTTATTCATCAAGAATGTTTCTATTAGTATGAGATTTCTAATAAAAATGTGCTATTTCCTATCATTGGGTGGAGTCATTCAAAAAGTAACTGTTTAGAGAGACAGTGTTTCCGTGAAATGTTTATCATGAGCACAAAACTGCATCCACACATTAAAGTGTCAGTATGAAATAAAAGGTGACTAATAACAATTTAAACCAAAGCAGATATTTTAAAACAGGACTCCAAGAATCACATTAAAAAAGTGCAGTTATGCATTGTTCCCACATTTCAGTAGTGTAACAAATTAAGGTTTTAACAGGAAGCTCCACGTCTTATTGGACCATAATATGACTCAATGTCATCTGCAAGTATCCATTTTGAGCTAGAGGCTGGTATTGAATTAGCACAAAAAATCCATAAAGAGCTGTTTGCAGAAAAAAAAGCAATCAAACATTTAATAAGGTTACCACTTTAAGATATATTTTTTCTGGTGTAAGATGAGTAAAATATATCATGGCATCAATTATAAATTATTGAATGGGACATTACAAGCTTGCAGATATTTATTAAAGTATTTAAAGCAAGTGACAGTGTTTGGTATCTGCAGTTCCTTCTGTACATGGTAGTTGTATGAATGTAGGGCTCGTCAGATTTTAATATAATAACCTATTATTATATTAGAATTATACTGGCTCCCGGTGATGTATCCTCCCACCCATGAACTTCACAAGCAGGAAATCAATGTTTACCACTTGAACATGACACTTGTTGTCTAGAAAGATGTATTTCCACATTCTAGAATCGATTGATGTTCTATCCCTGCTAATATGGTTTACAGAAGGGGTGTTGGAGGGATTTAATCCTTAGGGAACACAAATAACAAAATAAAACATTTTATATTTCTACCTGAATATTACTAGTGGGACTTATATGATTCTTAAAGGGAAACGTCCACGTCCTGACGGGCCCCGCCTCCATGTGAAGCGGGGCCCGATTAGCAGTTGCATAAATAGTAATACATTTTTAACTTACTGTTTTATATTTTATTTGAAATAGTATCTGGTTGATCCTGCACCCTACCTGCCAGCATTTTAGATGCAAGAGCCCTCCCCAGTGCACCCACAAGCACCTGCTGCTGTCCCCATGATGATGTGACAGGTGGAGAGCAGCCAGGACACCTCCATAGGCTTACTACAGTGCTATGCTTTCAAACGGCTCCAGTTTGGAGCCTATGTTCCCCTGTAAAATACTGATACCTGGTACAGACTACCAGGGTGCCTGTCAGTCAGTACCTGGTCTGGTTATAGCACGGATACACATAGACTCTAAACTAGAGTTATTTGAAGCTACTGCAATACATAAATAATTGTATTGCAGTAGCTTCAAATAGCTCCAGTTTGGAGTCTACTTGTGTCTGTGCTATACTGAGCTCAGGTACAGACTTACAGGCACCCTGGCTGTCTGTACCTGGTATTAGTATTTCTTGAGGGAATGTAGGCTCCAAACCAGAGCTGTTTGAAAGTATGGCACTGTAGTAAGCCTACAGAGGTGCCCTGGCTGTTCCCTGCCCAACATGTCATCATGGGGATAACCACGGGTGCTTGAGGGCACACCGGGGAGAGCTCTTGCATTTAAAATGCCAACAGGGAGGGTACAGGATCAACCAAATACTATTTCAAATAAAATATAAAGCAGTAAGCTAAAAATGTATTACTGTTTGTGCAACTGCTAATCGGGCCCCGCTTCACATGGAGGCAGGGCCCGACAGGACATGGACGCTTCCCTTTAATACGGTAAACATGAAACAAAGTCAGCAAAGTTAGAAGTCATCTCATGTAACATGGTGTGAGATGCATGTTTTGATCCTTAATAATACTGACCCCAAAACAAACATTCATATGAATTCATTGATCTCATACTCATCACTCCATGATTTTTTCTGCTGCTCTGACATCGTAGCCACCATACAAGAATATAAGCACTATTAACCTTACATAATTTGACAAGTTCAAGGCAGGGTACTTAGAATAGGCAAATTTTGTGAGATTTGTATAAGATTTCACACATACATTGTTCTGTATTTTCATAGTGCCTAAAGGGATAGACAATCGTTACACTTGAATAAGCTATGAGCACTACAAGAGAAAACAATTCCACAATGCTACATTTGTAATGTTTTTCTTCACTGTTTATGAAGCAGAGGGATAGACATGCTGGAACTAGTTTTCCTTCATACCTGAAATTACTATGTTACCACATAAATGTTGTGTTTTTCAGAATTTTCCCAAAGATTTCATTAGCTGTTTTAATGCTCTTTCATACAGTATTTCCGTTACAGTAAGGACTACCCTGCATAAAATCCAAGTATATCTTCTCTACCTCGATGTATTTTGTGCTCTTTGACCCTTTCTATGCATTGCAGCATGTTTAGAAAAGAGCAGGTAAACATCTGTATAGATTGTCAGTTTTTTAATGACATTAACCTGCATGCTGCACTCGAAAAGATATTGTTCATAGGGAGGAGGTGGGTGCGCTTGTACTGAGACTTCTCAGTTGGATGACAGATATAATTTACATTAATGCCACTTTATCTTACTTTGGGCAGTATAATTAATAGGGACCCAGATAGAACTCTGTGCTGTAAATTCTATCTGCAGGCAGCAAGTGTTCGCAAAACATCAGTCTCTCACTTATATCCATATAAATGGCATGGGTATGAGATCAGAGTTTGCTTTTTTTGCTGATGATTTCACTTATTTTAACATTTGCTTTTGTCCTGCATATAACTAACAAACAAACAAACAAACCAACAACAACCAAAACACGTTGCAAATGCAAACAAATTGCAGTAACTCGTGTCCTGTGTAAAACTATATTGTGCATATTGCTGGAATGCAGCAGTTTTTTCAATTAATGTTATTTACATTGCATATGCATGTGCTACTGTGTAACATTAGATAGAGGTAGTCTGTATGTAAAGGTGGGAGGAATCGTTTCATGTCATGTTACCATTTTGAAACAATTTTAAATGCACTGCTGAACTCAAAAGTACTTCAGTACTGGGCATAATCCTGAAAATAAAAAACAGCAGAAGACTCTTACAAAAAGAAAACATACATACTTTGTGACCAGATGTATACATGGAATATTCACAGTAATTTTGGTTATCGACACAGTGAAGCAGGATATGGACATCGGACATTGGGAAAAAACTACTAGTGATACAGGGAGTCATGCATTGTTTTACAATGAGCCCAATTACAATAGCTAGTATCTCCTGACAACCTACTGTGAGTATCTCTATAAAGCTGAAGTTTGCAATGTAATGTTATTCACATCTGTAGCTGCTTCTGTGTGAGTTGCTATGCTGGTAGATGATTACTGACTCTAAAATCTCTAACTGATTCACTATCTCTTCAAAGAAGTATACAGTGGGAACTAGGATTCTCCCTGTATGCACTATGCCCTCCAAATTGTCACTAATCTAAAATGAGCTCAGAGCACCTCCAGCACTGCGACCGCCTGGGCAGTCAGTCAGTGCATCAAGTGTGTGTTTGCTAATAACAAAAATGCTAAGAAAACAGATGAAATCTTTGCAAAGTAAAAAAGAGCATGACTACAGAGACAAGTAAGGTATGCACACATTATTTATGAGAATCTGGAGTTCAGCATATCAGGCTTTGTACATGATCTGAACACAATGGGCTGGGGGGGCATCTGACATGGGGGGTGGGCATCCTGGTGTCAGATTATACAACTACATAAATAAATAAATATATAAATAAAATTAATAAATAAATAATACCATCTGCAGATTAGAGGTGGGCGAAGTTCTCAAACTTTGCTAAGTGGAATACTTAGCATATTAACACCAAATTTGCGTAGTGCTCCACAATGTGAAGTGTTTTACTCTGTTATCTAATTTTAACGTGAAGTGCATTGACCGCAATAGACTTCACATTACTTTGCCTTGTTGTACTGCCTTCCCCTTAATTTTAATGGGAAATGTCATTGATTTGAATGGACTTCACTTTACTTTACCTTTTTATTGCTCTTTGTTTATTTTATTTATTCATTACAAATCAGGTTTACAACCTTTGAGTCAGAGACTTATTTATAAAGGCACACCATCGCGGGGGGGGGGCAGACATCAAGACAGTTTTTACAGTGCAGATTAAAACAGAGGATAACATTACAGGTGCAGTAAAAGGAACATTTAACACAGATACACTTAGGTTACATAATGTAGTAGTTTACACTTAAGTTACATAATGTAGTAGTTTGTATGTTACTTAGGTTATGTAATGTTACAAAATTGTGAGCTATACTCATGGACATAGTAGGTCCTCAGAGAAGACAGCGGGTTACATCCCTGTTTGGACCTAGTAGGGAAGGAATAGGTCTGGGGGAGGGAGGGAGAGGCTGTCCAGTGGATGTTTTCAAGCCAGGGTGCAAGGCGGGTGGGTACCACAGGTTACAAAAGGGGGTTAGTTGCACCTACAACAGTGGGTATTAAAGATATGGTTCCAAAGGGCTGTTTTGAAGGAGCACATTTTTGGCAAGTTGGAGATGCAGCTAGGGAGGGAATTGAACCAGGTGGGGGCTTGGCAGAGGAAGGATCTCTGGGCAAGAGAGGTCTTGGTTCTGGGCACCTTGAAAGTGGCCTTAACAGAGCTATGGATGGTGGTGGACGATGATGACTGCTGTAGGGAGGTGGAGAACCTCGGGGGGGGAGAGTCCTAGCAGTGATTTCTTAGCAAGAAGGCAGGTCTGGTAGAGCAGTCGCTCCTCAAAGTTGAGTAGATTGGTGGTAGTGTAGAGAAGGCAGGTGTGAGTTTGGCTGGGGGCACCGGTCAGGATCCTACAGGCCTTATTGATGGAGAGTTGGATTTTGGAGAGGGCAGTGTTGTCAGCTGTGGCCACGAGGGACAAGATGGAGGAGGTGATGGCCAGCCTGAGGGCAACCTGAGGCAGGCAGTCCCTGTGCTGGTATAGCAGGCCAATCCAAGAGTTAATGGTGGCTGACAGGGCATTAATGTGGGTGTGGAAGGAGAGGGCAGTATTGAAAGTGATGCCTAGGTACTTGTATGAGGTCACTTGTTCTAGTGGGTGCAGAGTACTGGGGATAATCAAGAGGGGGGTATTTTTAGCTTTATTTTGGTGGTGGGAGAATAGCATTGATTTGGTATTCTTTAGGTTAATGACCAGTCTGTGGTCGCCAAACCGCTTTTTGGCTTGGTTGTAAGCTTGCTGGAGGGATAATTGGAGGGAGGTGGGATTGGGATGTGAGGCAACGAGGACTGTATCATCGGAGTAGAGGAGCATTTTACTGGTACATGAGCTGGGGAGGGTGTTGAGGTACAGACTAAAAAGTATTGGACCCAGGATGGAGCCCTGAGGGACCCTGGAGCGAACGAGAAGAGTGCTGGAGAGGGAGCCACTGATATTGACACGCTGGGATCTAGTAGAGAGGTAGCTAGAGAACCAGGAAATTAGACCACCAGAGAAGCCAAGTTGGTGGAGAGAGTCGAGTAGAAGGGGATGACAGGCAGTGTCAAAGGCCTTGGAGATGTCAATGAACATTGCTCCTGCAAGGCTACCAGAGTCGAGAGCAGCATGCAGGTGTTGGGAGAATTCCAGGAGAGCTGTGTTTGTATTGTGTCCTGGGTGGAAACCGTGCTGCTCTGTGCACATAATGTCATACTTGGTTAGGTATTCAGAGAGCTGGATCAACGCCACTTTTTCAAGGGCTTTAGAGAGTGGGGGGAGGATGGAGATCGGCCGATAATTGTTGGGGGTGGACCAATCCCCACTCTTATGTATGGGTGTGATTTGAGGCGAATTTTGCAGTGATTCATGGGATGACTGGTCACATGGTCTCTAGATTGTCTTGCACAGCCTCAGTTCTGTGCAGTGTGTGTAGTGGAATGCTGGAGACAGTTTTCTCTTAGAGCTCTAAGAATCAAACCATCGAAAAAGCGTTAAAAATCACTTTTGATCCTATTCATTTGGTCAAAATTTAGTACATAGATTGTAGGAAACCCTTCTATGCTTTTATCATGGAGCGTTGATTGTTTTGTGTGCATTTTGAATGTTAATTTAGAACATTAGGAGGCAGTATAGTGCAGTGGTTTAAGGGTCTGAGCTGCAAACCTGGAGACCTGGGTTTGAATCCCACAGCCCCCACTTGCATACTGTGTGACCCTGAGCAAGTCCCTTAACTTCCTTGTGCTCCCAGATCGCACCTCTAAACAAGCTTCAGCTTAGTGTGTCTCTCCTAGTTAAAAAAAAAAAAAAAAAAGCATTCATTCTGTGTCCTGACAGACACTGCTGAAGTGTGCTTCGGAGGAGGGGTATATCTGTGTTGGAGGGAGATTCACAGAGAGAAAGGCAGTCTTTCCAACTGTTGGGTAGTAGTGTGTGTTAGTATTTGTGTGTTCATGTACACCCAGTAATACTTGAAGTAATTTTTGATCATTTTTTTCTGTTTGTTGTGGTGCAGTGCAGTGCATATTTTCATTGAGTTAAAAAGATTTGGTTATATAGTGTACTGAACTGTTAAATTTTCTGCGCATTACCTGTAGTGTGTGAGTGGTTGTGCATGCCATCAAGTCAGACACATTTTGTTGTGCCACACAGTAATCGCAGCAGTCTGAATCTGTTATCCATCTGTGACATTTTTTACTGCTTCGTTCTGTCTAGGTAGTGGACTGGTACTACAGCAGCACCCCCCAACCCCAAAAGGTAATATTTTTCCAGTTTTGAACTTGTGTGACCATCGGTTAAGGAGGTGCTGTTGTGTTTGTGTGGCTGCATCTCTTGAGTGTGCAATCACCATTTATCTGTGTGTTTGCATCTGTTTAGCGCCCAATCTGCATCTGTAAGTGACAGTTGTTTTTTGGCTTCACATCCACCCCAAAGTTCAGAAATCTAAATTTGCTGTGAATTTTCTGTGCAATCCAAAAAATTGTCTGCAAAGAGACATGCATGCAAATATGTTTCTGGCCATGGCACTGCTGCCACTGTCAAGAGTGGTCATGGGCATGGTAGTACGCAGCATAAGTGCATAGTTGATGTCAGTAAAGGGATTTCTCTATGTTTTTCACAGCGCAATCAGTTGCTTCAATGATGGTTGGAGATGCTGTTGTCCCAGCTGGTGGTGGTAGTGAAGTTGTTGATGGCATGAGTATTGCCCCAAGTTCAACCTGTGACAGACTGTAACACGTGATCTGTGGGCTGTTTCAATTATCACTCACTTTGCGTTCAACAGAAAATAAAGCGAAGTGAACACAAAGACATTATGAGGCAAAGTCATTAAGAGGCAAAGTAGTGCATTTCTATGGGGACTTCGTGTAGCATGTAACGATACGGAGCGGGTGACTTCGCCCCTACTTCGCTGGCAGAGTAAAACTTCTCCACATCTCTACTGCAGATATCAAGCACAATAATAAATAAATAAGTACAGCATGGGGATCGGAGGGTGGGGGTTGCTACTAGACGCCAGGGAAAGATATGGGAGGGTGGGGGGTACCACTACACACCAGGGATACGGACACAGATCGGCAGGTGGAGGTGCCACTAGACACTAGGGAAAATGGCAGCTCACTCCTCTCACTGCAGCCAGCAGCACAAGTTGAACTGTGGCTGCAGAAGACAGGTTTTGTTCTCATATAGAGAACGGGGTGGAAGGCTCCTCTCGCTAAGCTGGGCACCCAGGATTTCGGATGCCCAGAAAAAGTATTTCCTGGGTAACTGTGAAGAACAAACACCAGAATCTAGCTACACAGGGCCTGATTAGCTTGATTCTGGTGTTTGTTTTGTAAAATGACAACACTTTTATGTATTTTCCATGTTTTTTATTTGGTGAAAAAAAAAAACAAGATGGCCTAAGCGAAACAAGTTTTTTCATCACGAAAAGGATTTTTTCCTCATGAAAAAGGAATGGATCTCGCAAAAGTGAATCCTTTTTGCGAGATCAAATCCTTTGTCGAACTTTTACCTCTATTCTGAAAAATGAACTTCCCATAGGAAATAATGGGAACTTAAAAACTGAATAACTCTGTAACAGGTCAATATTTTTGCACCAAACAAACACTGTCAGTTCTGTTACTCAAGTTCTTTCTAGCATAAACAAGTCACACCAAAATTCCACACCATCTGGGTGCAAAGCAATGAGGAAAAAACTGCAAAAAGTGATGACTTTTAACTTTTTTGCACTATCTGGATCTTGGAATCTGCACATCCAACCAGAACAAAATTTGCCAGATCAAGAGACCTTCCCCCCAGAACAGTGCATACCAAATTTTGTGCAAATCCATTGATCGGTTGAAAAGTTATTAAGGTGCAAAATTTGAGGTTTAACATTAAACAGGCTACTCAACCGTAACTATAGAGGCACGACTGTGCCCCTATAATATATAATAGGGACATGGTCGCACCCTTATAGTTAGGGTTGACTAGCATGTTTAATGTTCAACCTCAAATTTTGCACTTTAAAGAGGTAGTGTAAACTGCCGTTTTCTGGCATTATTAGTAGTGGAGCAGTGAATTAGTGTGATTGGTGGTGTTTTTATGTGAGATTTAGCATGATAGCTAAGACCATTGTAACGGTGAATGTGCAGCTCCGTGGTGGATTTCTCCCTTGCTGAGTTAAAAGTGGCAGTCGCACACTGGTGCCAGCTTCGAGGTGGGAGGAAGCTTGTCAATCAGTTGTCTGGCATTATTTAAAGTGGCAGTTCCGTCGTTCTTCGTCAACAGTAAAGGTGTGTTTTCTGTGTGTGTGACTGGTGAGGATTATGTGAAAGACATGTATAGTGGCCATGAGTTGAAGTGTGTATTTTTTTAATTATTAATGTTCTTGGAGATCGCAGTAGGTGTCGGGAGCTGGAAGCGAGAGATATTATTAGTCAGTGTAGTCGCTGGTGAAGAAACGTGGGTAGAATGTCACCGTTGCCATGAAGCTCCTAATTTTTGTAAGACAACTGCTGATAAATATGAGTCTTGTGTGAAAATATGCCGGTTTTCCAAATTATTTTTACATGCCATTCTGTCAAAAGCAGCTGCGTGGACGGGTTCTGTCTGTTTGCTTTCCCTTGACAGTACATGACTTCCAATAATCAGGTTAGCAGCAAGGTGTATAAATTCAGTTTGTCACAATAGGGTCATGATACTTTTGGGTGATATGTAGTCAAATGTTATCTTAGCCCTTGGCCACGCTCCCCCTAAGAAACTGTCAGTTAGTGAAAGGACCCATAAGTGGTGCAGTGCAGTGGCATTCACCGTTGTCGTTACAGCAATGCATTTACTTGTGTAGGGTACATAAGGGTATGTCATCGTTACCACAAAGAAGTACTTCTTTGTACTGCAAATGCCTCTCTTACCAAAGAAGATTGGAGAAGGACTAATGCTGTGACCATATGTGAGTCATGTCACCCTGTGTTCCATGGAAGTAATGTCTGCTATGTAAAGTCACGCTGGAAAAAATGCAGCAGCCAAAAACCAAAGTTCATTCACAAACTGACTAGTGTAGCATCTCAGCAGATGCTTCCTCTGTTGGCAGTATGAAGTGGGATTAGTGGGGGATGGGGAAAGATCCCGAACAACTTGTCTTACAGTGTAGGAGATGGTAGCGTGTATGCATGAATGATCAGCGACTGATCTAGCTTGTCAAAGGTGAAACGGTGTGTTGTCGGGTTGCAGGCATCGGTTGCGCTAGTTCCGAGCCATTCTGCTTAAACGAGTGGTAGTGTGCTTATCCCCAATGCCTGCACTGAACTGATGTATCGTGAGTGTAGATTTTGCTCCAACAGGCATACCATGGCTGAAGTCAGTTCACTGCATGGTTCCCTATTACTGATCCCTAGTATGTGCAGAGTTGTGATGTAGTCAAAGAACGTGTTGTCCCCTGTCATGTTAAAGCATCACAGTTAGAGTTCAGATGACCATACTGCCTGTTAGGCATGTGAAGCAGTCATTTGCAGCTGTTACAGTTGATAGTCGATGTCTTAGTAATATTTTGCAGTATTTGGTTTGTGATCAGTGAACGTGTGAGTGCTTACATCATCCCTTATTGTGTTAGATAAAACTGTTTGGCTTGTCAGTTCATGGTAGACTTACAGGGTGAGTTTGAGTTCAGTCTTGACACTGCATTAGTAGCTCTTGCTTCAGTGGTCTGTAATGTGTGTGTGTGTGTGTGTGTGTGTGTGTTGGGGGGGGTTGTATTCACCATTGGCAGAAGCTGATATTCCTGCATGTTGGTAAGTGAGTGTAAATAATGTGTTATGATGAAGAGAAATGGGTACGGACAGTAATGCAAAGAAACAGTACTGTAAGAGTGGCAAAGTGCTGATCAGGTTTTGTACAGCACTGTGGTTGTAGTAGCAGAGTCATCCCCATAGTACCATACATAGTAGACGCCAGCCGAGTAGGCATATTGGTGTATCAGGTTGGCTCATGTTTTTGCACCCTGCATGGTTATCATAGTCCTCTGTCTGTCTGGTTCCATTGTTACTCCTTCCCCCTAGTGCAGTCCCCTCCTCTGGCAAAGCTGCCTGTGCTTCACCCCTTGCCTATACCTGTTCCACTATCTGTTGAACTGCTCCACTGTAGTTGCCACTCCAAGTATCTCTGCTGCGCATTGCACGGTTCCACCACTGTCTTGGTGAAGTACCTCCTCCTCTTTGCCCTCCAATCCTACAACCCTCAGCCTTACAAATGTGTCCTTTTGTGATTTCCCCTTTATGCAGCCAAAAGATTCTATTTTGGCTGACGTTACATGCTCCCCTGTGGTATTTGAAGAACTCAATCATGCTCCCCCGGACCCTCTTCTCCTCCATCAAGAGCAGGTTGATCTCTCCTACTCAGTCCTCACATGTCATATCCCCAAGGCCTCAGATCATTGTGGTTGCTACTCTCTGATCCCTCTCCAATAGATGGATGTTCCTCACTAGATGCTGCTTCCACAAATGCACACAGTACTCAAGATGTGGTATAACCAGGCTGCTGCACAGTGGCAAAATCACCTCCCTGTTCAGTGAAGTAAACCCCCCTAGTGATGCACCCTAGTGCTGTGAAATAATCATGTAGACATGCAGCAAGACCCCTAAAGCTATTTTTTTTCTCAGTTGCCATGGTTTGCACCCCCCCAACACACACACATGGTGTCCACATAGGCCGTACTAGATGGCTGCTCTTGTGCCTCACCTATTCCTCGTTTCCTTTAGTAACAAGCAGTGGCACAAATTGAAATTCTTTAATTGTATAGGGAGCATGTTGAGAAGCTGGAAGGAGAATTTGTGTGATGGAATGCAGCATCTTTCTGGGAATGTTGCTGGTTGTGAAGCATTGGTGATATGCAGAGAGGGTGTTATAGTGTATAGTGGAACGTCGGTGTTCACTGAAATCTAGTGCTCTCAAACTGTTGTTCTGCTGCACTAGTGATGTCTGCTGTGCAGCAGAACTAAAACGTGATGTCCGCAGGACAGCAGAATTACTTTTCATTCTACTGCAGTGCGGACGTCACACATGGCGTCCTTGAGCAGCAATCTGACAGTTAGTCATATTTTAAAAAGAAAGATGTGGTAATTTTTTTTTTTTGAAGGCAACGACATTCCACTATACACTATACAGAACAGTGCACGCGTACCATTTAATGGCAAGGCTGTTCTTTCACCTTGTGGGTACTATGACAACTGATCACCTCTTGAGCGGCGCTGTTGAGGTAATCTGACGTCATAGTACCACCTCAGTGAAAGAATAGCCCTGTTGTTAATTGGTACTCATGCACTATCCTATATATAGTGTTTAGTGGCTTGTTGTTCTGTATAGAATTCTATCCATTTCGAAAATGCTGTTATACCAAAGTTCCAAGGGCATGGAATGCTGTTTGACCCTTCTGGGGTTGAACAGCATTCTAGAACATATAGAGATTGCATGAGCCAGTGTCATTTTCAAAGCAAAAGAACTCACAAAACACATTTTGCACACAGTACTATATAGCACAAAAAAAATACAGGATGAGCAACTCTATGCACAAGTGTGCTTTGACACCCTGGGGTTCTGATTCCCATGGGCCTCTCGAGCTTTGCTGTTGTGGTCATAGGGAATCAGACTCTCTCTGTGTCAGAACACACTTGTTCTGCATAGTTGCCCATCCGGTAGTCTCTATATCCTACACAGTAACATGTATGCCTGGGTAGCCTGGGTAAAACATTGGCTGGACAACAGGACACAGAAGGTAATTGTAAATGGAGTCCATTCTGAAGAAAGGGGGGTTACTAGTGGGGTACCGCAGGGTTCAGTATTGGGTCCAGTCCTTTTTAATGTCTTCATCAGTGACATTGCAGAGGGACTGGAAGGAAAAGTATGCCTTTTTGCAGATGACACAAAAATCTGCAACAGGTTTGATACACAAGGAGGCGTGGAAAGGATGAAAAGTGACTTGGCAAGGTTGGAGGAATGGTCAGAAGTATGGCAGCTAGGATTCAATGCAAAGAAGTGCAAAATAATGCACCTGGGAAACAAGAACCCAGGTGAAGAATACACAATGGGTTGGGAGGTAGTAACAACAACAAAAAAGGAAGGGGACCTGGGGGTAATCATATCAGATGACCTTAAGGTTAGCAAGCAATGTGAGAAGGCAGTAGGGAGGGCTGGGGGTATACTGGGATGTATAGAAAGAGGCATCAGCAGCAGAAAACAGGAAGTTGTTATCCCTCTGTACAGACAGTTGGTGAGACCCATCTGGAGTACTTGTCCAGTTCTGGAGACCCCATCTCCAAGGACATAGACAGGATAGAGGCAGTCCAGAGGAGGGCAACTAAAATGGTGCAGGGTCTGCAAGAAAAGCCGTATGAGGAGAGACTAAAGGAGCAATATGCATACCCTTGAGGAAAGAAGGGAGGGGGCATGATAGAAACTTTTAAGTACCTCAGTGGAATCAACAAAGTCCAAGAGGGTAGCATTTTTCAGAAAAAGAGACTTGCAAGAACAAGGGGACACAATTTAAAGATAGAAGGAGGGGCGGTTCAGGGCAATGTGAGAAGTATTATTTCACAGAGAGGTAGTGGATGCATGGAACAGCCTTCCTGAGGAGGTTATGGGGTCCTAAAACTGTGGGAGAATTCAAGAATGCATGGGACAGACATAAGGCAATTCTTGTGGGGGGGTAGGAAGAAATAGGCTGTTGGTTAACTAGGATCTGCGGCCTATCCTGTAGGTAGGGAAATGGGCAGACTAGATGGGCCTAGCGGTCCTTATCTGCTGTCAAAGTCTATGTTTCTATGTTTCTATGACATATCTATGTCATAGAAATTGGGGTACCGTAGCAGTTTGTTTTTTTCAAGGCCTAACATCTGCTTTGAAGGATTGTATGTAATTATGTATGCAAGGCAACTGTTATGTTTGTGACATGCAGTCTGGAATGGGCTTGGTTCCTTACAGCGAAAGGAGAGGTAGTATAAATAGAATAATCTGTGAAATAGATGTCAGAATAAGTTCAGAAGTAAGTCTTCGTGGAAGTAACATAGTATCCCATTGACATATAGTAAGTGAACAGCCAATGAAATCATCAGACTGGCAGGTTACCACCGGTGTAAATCCTCTGATAAGCAATGGCTGTGGATGAGACTATCCAATTAATCATCTGCAGCATATGAATAAGCACAATAAAAATTAAAAAACAAATCAACCTCTGTCATATTTGTATTTTGTAATAGTTACAAAAATGAACCTTGGTATAATCGCAATAAGCTGCTCGGAGGATGTGGGTTATCAGGGGATTTTCCATGGCTGGCGAGGATTTCCCCTCTCAGCTGCGCCTCATGGGCAAACCACCCCAGCCATGGTAAATCCCCTGATAACCCACCCCCCCAATGGCATATTGCTTAATTATGATACGGCAAGAAAAAATCCTGGACTCTGATTGGTCAGTCTTGGGATGGACCGGTGATGTTAATTAGTACAACATCACAGGTCTAGTATCATCCTCACTGTGAACCTGCAGATGATTTTTTGATGCTGAGCTTGATGAATTTTTGGATGCTGATTTTTTTTTCCATCTCCTCTTAATAAACAAAAATGTTTTTCCACAGTAATAAAAACAGTCTTTAAAATGATTTTTTTACTTTATATATAGCAATGAGCCATTGTATAATGCCAATAATGGCCTCCAGGGTGTGTGTCATTTGGGATAACGTCATGCCTCAGTTGTTGGTTGCACTCAGCCTGCGGCCTCATGCCCAACCACCTGAGGCATGACGTTATCCCAGCACGACACACACCCTGGAGGGCATTATTGCTTAAGTAACACACTATGAACTCAGCAGAATATGCCAGCAGTCAGACACGGTGAAGTGTGGGTTATGGCCTTATAAGAGCACTCCCCAGGTGTGTTATGAGGCACGAGGTGCTTGCACCAAGTGCGTTTAGCACCTGGGAAGTGCCATAAGCCACACCTCAGAGTGTCTTATTTCACTTAAAAAATGGGTCCCCCAAGTAAATTTTCATTAAAAATCAGCAAACAAGGAAAGTGTCCAACATTTTTTAAAAGGCTGTGTCATTGGTTGTCCCCTGGTGGCCTCTGGATCCCTCAGCTGAAGGCCCCCCCCCCCCAAGGATTACCCTATTAAACTCCATGAGCCAATTGAGCACAGCTGTAGTGTGTGGTGGAAAGTTGTTGTGGATGGAAATCCACACCTTCAGAAACTGTTGTGATGCTGCAGTAGCTTCGTCATTTGATATGATGTGCTGCACTAGCTGCTTGTTCTGCTTAGACTAGGTACTGCCCCTCCACACTGGTTCACTACCCTCAGGTGTCACGACATGATGATGATGTATAAGTCCCTTTACTTGTTCCATTATCTGTTAGGATCTTTCTGTCTGCGAATAGTCAGTTCTACTATTTGTATTGTCGCAATGCATAATATTACACAGAGATATAAATGTATTTTTCTCATAGCAAAATTTTTATTACACTCATTAAAACCAAGAACAGGTGTTAACAGGGATACACCAATCTATGTGACATTAGGAGCAAAGAAACTCCAAAATCATACAGTTGTAAAACTATGTATTTTGAAAATGGAACTGTAGTGATAAAAATTAGTCCTGCAGTACTGGCCTTGTTGGATGTCAATACAAAGGCAGAGAATGACAACTGTAAAGGAATAAAAACATTACTTTTCTCTATATGAGCAAGGATGAAGAAGTAAAGAGGCTTAAACTCCATATGCAGTTCTGGGTAAAAGGGGGGTTGGGGTGATTCCCTTGCTCCAGGAAGGAGACCTTTGTTTTTTATTGTGTTGCTATGGTCTGAGTAACTATTGTGAGTACATGCTTCAGCAGAATCAATAAGCATGAAGTCAACCTGGAGTGCAACAACATTTCAACAGTTAATAAATTACCTACACACATTTGTCCTGGTTAGCAGGAAATGAAAGTAAAATAGTACAGTTAAGTATTACCTATTAGTGAATTCAACTAATAAATACTGTGACATAACAGTTATTATAAAGGAAACAGTCAGATAGTGTTCCCATTGTCTCCATTGCATACGTGTATTTTAAGGAACTGTATGACTACTTGATAAGTTGTTAATGCGGTATCATAGCATGCATCATGTCTGCCAGTGTTTTCATGTCTTGCAGTCCATTAATGTTTTTTGGACATTCGCTTTCAGCTTCATGGATGCCGTCGAAGTTCACAGCAGTTCCACTGATGAGAGCGAGTCAGATGGGGAAAGTGACACATCCCTGTCAGATGTGATGGGCCACAGTAATGACCAAAGCAACTCCGGTAATGCCAGGATAGGGATTTCGCCATATCAGTTTGAGCCATCAGGATCAGAGTCTGGAGATGAGCAAGCACCTGTGGGGCCAGAGCATGGAAAACAAAATTTGAGAATTGGAAATGTGGACTGGTACTTTTATTTTGCTATTTTCTTTCTTAGGTATCTATTTGGTTACCTACATGCAAAGTGACACTTGCATACAGCATCGCAGTTGTATGAAAAGCTGTGTTCACCTGGGCACCCACACACCTTCACAATTGCTGGCTGTTTTATCTATGCATGGAGCATGTCAGTGACATGGTTGGTAGCCAGGGAAGTATGTGGAGGACTGTGCTGCATGGGTAATTTGAAGGGTCAGGGTACTGGGTGGGGGATTTTCTGCAGACATGTGTTTGTGGCATAGCAATGATGACCATGATTTTGTGCTGCCAGCAGTGGGCACTTGGATATGGTGGGTGGGTGTCTAGTTTACCTGCAGATAGGCATATTCATGTGGGAATGGCTGTGCATAAGTAGGTGGCGGGGGCAGGCATGTGTGGGTGGGTGGTGCGCCTCACCATGGACACTGCCAGCTGTGTGTAGGTGGGATGGCATGGACCTCACAGAGTGTTGATTTAGGGAACATTGAAATGTATGTTGGATTCGTAACTGAGATAAAGCTATCAAAAAAGTACCAATAAGTTATGGGCAAAGAAATTCCTGTGCCCTGGTTGACTGAGGCTTGGTTCTAGTCTTTATAGGAAGAGAATACTACCAGTGGCTAAAACAAGTTCCTGCCAACCAGGGCAAGTCACAGAATGCAGTAGCCACCAATTACCTAACTTCCATTCGAAACATGGCTTCAGCCATTACTCATATATGGTGAAACATTTTATGATGCAACATGTTCAAACAAATAAATTAAACACAAGTCGCTCAAAGTATGCCCAGAAAATAAAAGCTGACAAAAATGTATAAAATAAGTTCTGAATCTAATGGTATTTGCACTGATGAGTACCCCTTATGCACATATACAAATGTAAGAATCAAATGTGGTTCAGAGTTTCAATAGCTGATGTTTCTTTGGTAGCCACGAACAATCCCCTACTTATCCATGCCACTTTGCCACTGAACTCCCTGCTCCTTATCTGGCAGCAGTTTGTTGTTAGAATGTTTGCAGCCAATCAGAAAGCTCAGTTTCTCAGACCCTTTTAAAAATGCTTACTACAGTTTAATGAATTTGCTCAGTGTACTTCAACATACAATTGCAACGGACTGGTCGGCTGACCTCAGTCTTCAGTGGTGTTGGTGAGCTGGATAAACGATGTCATGCAGTGCAATGGGTTCTTCCTTACTTCATCATTCTCTCTTTAAATTAGGTAAATGAGAATAAGCATTGTGCATAGTCTGTGTAACGTATTGATCAAGCTATGTATTTTCATGTTGCAGGTGTACGTGTCTTCAATGTGTGTCAATGAGTACTGTACTGAGAGCAAATGTTGTGCGGAGATAACTATTGTGCAACCCATGCTAACTGAAACCAGGTCCACCTGCATAACACAACATCCTGGATTCTACTCAATTTGTCTAGATGTTTGGAGTATACAATTAGCCTGGAGTGAATTGCGATGACAATATGCAAGTTCTTATGAGGGTCCAACACACAAAAAATACAGACATGTGGCATATCGTCGCTTTGTTAGATGGTGCTGGGGTATTTTAGGGAGGCACATATGTGTACCCGTTCCATCTTGTGTAGCTTATGTTATACATGAAAATTTTCCACCTGCACCTAATGATGGTGAGTTTGTAGGATTCCTTTACCCAACCTTATATTAGTAGTAAGATATGGAACTATCTACATATGCGCCGAAAGGTGCTGATTGTATTTTTTGTTGGTAAGACTGCCATCCACCAGTAAAGAAAATGCTAACCTGAAAGGATCAGGAAAGGGGAAATACAGTAATGAGACACAATAGTAATATCTCTGTTCTGGTCTGCGCGGTAGGCAGCCAGAACTGGGAAATTGATAAAAAACAAAACAGTAATTCTTAACTCATGTTACTCAGGGCTGGCATAGAGGACTGGGAAATTGAAAACAAGTTGGGCTGGCAGTTAGTCAGAGGAAGTACTGTACAGCAAAACAACCAAAATCACAGTTGTGCTCATTTTCTTACTGCATTACTTTAGTTTTTGTAATCCTATACAAAATTCACACATGTAGCCCATTTTCTAAGAACACATTAATACCCACCAGAGTGGATGGTGTGGGCAACACTGGACCTTCCAGGGACTATAAGACCCTCCGGCCGTGGCGTTGGGCCTCAGTATACCCATGGTCGGGCCGGAATTGCCCAATACCACCCACCCTGTTTGGTATTATTTGCTTGCTTGTTATCTTATTAATTGTTCAGAACATAGAAATGAAGATGTTTTGCAGTATTAGACATTGCTGTTAAATAGGTAAGTTATAAGACACCGTTTATATCCTGACAGTGTTACACACAGTCTGTGTTGCAATCCTGCTAATGTTACTTTACCTATTATGTGGTACACTTCTTGTTTCTCTAACTGTCATTCACTGGTTGTATGTTCTGTACATGTGTATAGGCAATTCGAATTACATGTTCTGATTTTCACTGTGTTCAGATTTTGCAACACTCCCTATTGTTGACGGTGTGTTATGTGAATTAAACTTATTTGAACATCAGGACAAATACTCTGCATTTCCTGTATGTTTTCAAGTACTATGGTATTCACTGAGCAAATGAATAAATGTATTGCATACCTATTCCTCAATGTATCGTGAATACTTTTTCTGAATGGCTTCCTGCTTGTTGGGACGATCATAGGATGAACACAGAGGTGGCGGAATACATTCTTGAAATGTCTTCTTGTCTTTCACCACGTTTGCCAGTTCATTGAAAAGCTTGTTAACATAATCTAGGTATAAGAATGGAACATGGCAAGTAAATACGTAGAGTTGCGTAACCACACATCATGTTTTTGAGTGCTTACATTTAATTTTTCACTTTCCAAAAGAACTAAACACATCCATGTGGCTATGTCTGTGTCATGATGCACATTATCCTGACTTAGAAATGGGACAGTTTAATTGGTCACATGCTCTTCAGTAATACAAGTCAGCAGAAAGTAGCAGATATTGGTGACGAGGGATAATATGGTGGAGAAATTCAAATATTTCAAGGGCAAAAGCAAGGTGATGGTCGATGACATAGTCAGAATGAGTAGGAATATTTGTGTTACAGGGCATGCCTTCACAATAGGAGGGGATACATTCAGAGGTGACATCAGGGGCAGGTTATTTACTGAGAGGTTGGTAAAGGCAAGAATCACTCTACTGAACTTGTTGGTGGGATGCATCTGATAGACAACTCCATAGCAGCCTGGGGTACACACATGACCATAACACACAAGGTGCAGGATGGCAGCACAGTATATTGGGATACTGTTCAGAACAGTGATGCCTAAAACCCATATGTCTTATTGCTCCCCCCAAATTGTAATTTACTCTGAACCTGCACAATTTGGTTTTCTACCATGTAATCGATGATTTTTTCTGTGACACTGCTTATGGTTTCTGACCGTTATTGGGTTGAACAATGCCCCCTTTGCAATTTCCCAACCTGTATTATGAATCTTACCATAACTGCATTCAGAACGGACTTTCCTAACTGTGTGTCCTCCATGTTTAAATTTAGGGTACACGATGTTGAAGACATTCTCCCCTTTTTGATTTTTGTATTGTTCTCGTGCAGCATTCTCGTTGTAATGAAGAACAGCAAGCAGAAGTCTGAAAATATTTTGCCAAATAGGTTAATGTCTGGATGAATATGAAGTACTCAGCACACCATACAAAATGCTGTTCTTTAAGCTCTGCAGCTTCATTGGAGCTATGCAACACAAGATGATGCCCTATGCAAACACCCTATGGAAATGTGATGATTCATACACTGATTATATCCATAGAAAGACAGTTCTTCATGAGAATAATTGCTGTCATGAGTCACTTGTGTGAGGGCACAGTTATGGTATGAGGATGCTGCATTTCATGGAAGATGTGATACTATGGGAGAAGGGACCTACAAAGGGATTGTGTGGACGCATATGTACATCTACAAATTGCATTTGCAATGCACAGACCCATTGTACAAGCAAAATAATAATAAAGGAACATTTTATAAACGCAATGAGACACTCAAGGGAATGGATTACACTGTGATAAGCGCACTCAAAGGGATGACAGGCACTCGGCCTTCAGCCTCATGCCTTACTACACCAGTAGGAGTGCAGTTATCACACCATAATGCACACCATCGTGTCTTACTGTTTATCTGCCACTCACTCCGAGATGCCAAAATGTATACAGACTGCCTGTGTTCAAATAAGTCGAACACAGTGGTCCACCAAACTCAGTATCTTTGTAGGTTAATCAAGTAGCATTTACTCTATCAGTCTCTACCATTAAAAAGTGCGACAACATTCTGCCATGGAAAATACCTGCTTTTCATTCCCATGTATGAAAAATGATACAGTTTTGGAGCAAAGTAATTGACTACGGAATGGAAAGCCTCCACAGACGAAGTCTGCCCATATGGAGAAAGTTTACGTATATCCCTCACTAGTCCTTTCCTCAGTAATGTGTAATTTAGTTTGTTAGATGCCTTCGATCCTTTGGAATACAGAAGAATCATACAGCAGTGTTAGTGAATGCAGTATTACAGAATAACACTGTTCATTGTACTTTGTTGGAGCTAAGGGAAAATGGAAGCATGTCAGACATACCAACATAACTCATTGCCATGCGATACATACTTTATGGAATATCTACAGTGATTGCGTGTTCAGCATATCAGTCCATTCCACTGCAGATGTCCTCCCACCCTCCATCTCCTCCATCCACCCACCCTGCCACCTCCCAGTCTATATTCTATTCTATCCCTGAATATGTCCCTCTCCCTTTTCAAGTTCCCCACATTCTGCCAAGATATGAGTAGGTCAGGCACTGCATTACACCTTCCTACTACCCTTTCAGTGAAGTTGTGTCTCCTCATTTTCCTTCTAAATCTGCCCCCCTTCATCTTCAGGGAGTGCCCTCTGATATGTGATTCTAATTGTAAGTATTAAAAAATCATCTGTATGTACACACCTGGGGATATCCACTTCCGAGTTGCAGCAGAACCCTCCAAAGGGCCATGCTCACATGTATTGAAGAGATCCCCATGGCCACTGTGCACATTTCGCATGTGATTTAGTGTGCTTGTCCACTTAGCTTCTGCCATGTCCCCATTCCCTCCTGATGAATTAGCTAACCAATAAACATGGTTATTAATGGACTGCTTCCATCTGCCAAGTATGTCGCACTCTTTAAACGTTGCCAACTTCTCAATTGATTTGGTAATACCTGAGGCAACGAATTGAAAACATAGTTATTTATACAGAGCATCCAGTTTATATTACACATTACACAATATAGGCTGTACATAATACTGTACAGTGAAAGTAACCATGATTGCGTTTTGCAATGTGCCACACATCTAAGTAATGTCGAAAAGAAGACACCCATGTATCTTTCAGGTACTTCTCTACTTGCCAGTGGCGATCACTAACCAATGCCTCAATTGGACCCCACTGAGTTACTTCAGAAAGACATTTCTTCAGTCCTTTGCGTTCCATGTAATAACTACCTCCAGTCTCATTACTCTATTATCAGAATCAACATTGATTAGTGTTTATGCTGTACTCTACCAGTAATAAATAGGCAGGATTTGTCTAGTGCACTTACCCGGTCAACAAAAGCTAAATAATAATAATAATATTGAAATTCACACACACAGACACAGACACAAACACACACACACACACAGAACAATCTGGCTATCAGGGGCATGCTACTGATAGGCTAACTATACTTATCAGATGACAACCTGACCATCCCAGAGGAAGCTCCAGTGAGAATTATGGAGATAATGCTCAAACTAAGTAAGGTGTTCGGCAAACAACTGGTCACATAGTCTATCAGGGGGATAACATGCTTGATGTGGTCTTCATAAATGGATAGAATGTTGAGATGGAGGTGATATGGGGCACAGTACGCAAACAGTCCAATTGACTATATGGATCAAGGTAAGAATGGGAGAAAGAGGACTAAAACCTGTACAATGGTGCTGGACTTGTGACAGGCAAACTTTGGCCAACTAAGAATGGTGGAGAGGGAGGGGTTGAAATGCTTTGGAGGATATAAGTGATGTCGACAAATCTTTGGTAGCTATCAATGCCAGCAACAGTAAATCATTTCATAACCTACACCCTGTCATGGTTTACTGCAATTAACTTTTCACTAACCTGGAGGAGTTCTACATGGAGAATTTTACTATTACGTATATCCATCATGGTGTAACTTCCATATTTGGCACTGAAGCCAGGACTGTCACACCTTGCATTTCCCTGCTAACAGCATTGGCTTTCGCTGTTGAGACATTTCCAGTTTAAGCAATCCCTGCGCATGTCGCCATATGTTCAGAACTGTAGTATGTAGATATTTTTGTTGGTGTTTGAAAAAGGAAGACCTGCTGATGGTGGCTATGTTGCAAGATTTCATTACTTTGAACACTTTGGAAGGCACTTCACCAGCGAATAAAATAGCAGCAGATAGACATAGATTAAAGTTAGGAAGTCCAGCTGACATGTTCTGTCCTCTCCAATTGTAAACTTGCCTAGCATACAGAGGAATGAAATGTCAGAAGTGGTAATCTGCAAGCATCTGAACAGTATGTCATGTTTGAAACCCCACCCTCCACCAATACCACCCTTGGGAATTCTTATCCACTGGGTGTCGATTATGCTGTGAGTGAAAAAATGCCTTTTGAGCTTCTGAAACAGAAGACAGTAAATCTCAGATTTACAATCTGTCTGAACTGCTTGACTGCAGTTACATCTTATAACAAAAACACTGTGATAACAGTGAAACAAAAGAGTAATCAGACAGATGTCTGTCTCTTCCAAACCAGTAACATTACCTGCAGGTTTGACAAGTCTGTTTCACTAGTACCATGGTTCCAAACACCTTGACTATTTCAGCAACTGTATGAGGCATAAAGCAGTAGATACAGAATGTAAACAGCTGCAGGAGGCATGATTCAGCAACAATATAGTATCTGTCACGTTCACTGGTATCATGTGCTGAGCTGGAAGCACTGCAAGTAAATGGTACACCAATATGATCATCATGAACTACTAATTAGGCAATACAAGGTACATTCTACTGGAACTCTTGTCCATTTCTGGTCGTTCTGTCTGCCTGACAATGTTTATGCAACACACACCGGTATACTGCAATGTGCACTCTCTATAATTCCGTAGCATTCAATGACCGTCAATAATCACTATTATATATCTGATTAATTATTTATGGCAGCAGCAACCTCCATGATTGGAGGCTGTGCCACCCTGAAATGTCTAAGAAGTTTTGCATAACAAGTGATAAACTTTTTTAAGAAAAGGCAGACCCCCACAAAAAAAAATTGCATTAGTAACAAGGGTGGTGGTACAGTGCAGATAACCATGACCATGACAACCAGATGAGACTCCACTGCAGCAATCACATGATCCTACATTTGAAAAAATAAAAACATTTTAATGCAGGTGGACGGACTTTTTTTATTGCAATATAGATCAAACATTTAATTGTTTTAACATTGCACATTTACATTATTTTTTGGAGCACATATTAGTAAGCTGTAAGCCATGACAGGGGTTGCATTACGGTGGGATAACAGCCCACTTCGGGTGGGTTGAAGCACGAGGCACAGCATTCTTTCTACCCATTTCATAAGACATTTTAAACATTTTCTATGCGCAATAATACCCTCCACAGTGGTCAGTATTAGGCTACACTGGATCTTCCATGGACAATAGTGCAATCCTACTGTGGCATCGGGCAGCATTACACCCCTGGGCGGTCTAGTGTAGCCCAATACTACACACCCTGTTGGGTATGACTGCTTACGGAGATGACCGGCTCATTGCTCATTATTACTTCAGTCAATAGTACAGAGACGTCAAGCAATTTCCTTAGGTTAGTAAACTTGGACAGATTGACCTGTTAACCACTGCCTCTAGTATGACATCAAGGTGAATACCCCAAAAGCAGAAGCAATTCCACTGGGTCAAACAATAAGTCACATTGAACCATCAAAATGTCCTGTAGGCCACTGCACAAGGAGGGAGTAACCATAACTTGTGGATAAAACAACTTATTTAGTAGCTATGGACTGCACTGTTACAACAGGAAGTTGATGAAGGTTACTGAGTAACAGACTAGATAATTATTTCCCTTCATTTGAATACATCACTTCCTCAGTGCACCACAGTTAACTGTTTCATAAGTCTTGCCTACCACAGACAGATGCATACTGTTAGACAATGAAATAATACCTAATGTCAGATTCAGCATCTGTATCACTGCCAGGATGGTAATCAACATCTTTTGGATCATCCACAAACTCCGAGTCATCAGAAGACTCGCCACTGGCATCGCTTAACACTTTATCATAATGCTTAGTTAGCATACATGGCCTCACATGAGTTCCCACCGGGCGTGTCCGTACATAAGTCTGAACACCTGATGAGAATATATAGTAGCAACATGTGTCAACATAATACTGAAGTCATATATTAGTATTCCGTATACTATCTCACATTACAGTTGCAGAACATATTTATAGCTTATAGTGAAGTTTTGTTCTGTATAGACCTTCATCCCTGACCTAATCATGCCTCTGTCTCCTGTAAAACTAGGAAATTCAACAGCGATAGTGATTGGTGTAGCACTGGTAGGAAGTTATAAGACATAGTTGTACGTTACCAGCAAAATACCTATCACACAGTGCATTGCTTCCTAGTAATACATAACTTCGTACAGGGACTGCTTTACCCCCCCCAAAATCTAAACACTGACAGATGCTGACAGATTATAATGTAGCACTGAAACACTGGAGAAAATGACACAATGTCTCAAGAACACATCTACCCTGACTGCACCACAGCCTAGAGATTGAGTGATCATCAAAGAAGTGTGAAAAACAGTATCCTGTTACACACAAACTGTATATTATACACAAAAGACTTAAACAGCACTGTAACAATACTATGTGTATTGCACTTAATGCATACATTTCTCACGCACTGTATCTGTTAACTAACCTTTGGATACAACAGGGCTAGAAGTCTGAGTACCCTTGCTTGACAGTCTCACAGCAGATGTTCGTGTTACATAACTGTGATCATGCATCTCATCCATAACTCCAGGTCTGTTATCCTTGCAAATATAATCAGAGTAATTTACGGAACATTCCTCATATATGTCATCATCATTCAAGTTCAGGGGAATATCCGTCTCGACTACTTGAGGCTCATCATCCACAGACTGAGCAATACACCATAGGTCATCATGGCAACTTTCCTGCATCCATATATAATTCTCAGCGAGCTGCTCTGCAAGCCCCAAATTTTCTGAGTCTGACAAGCCTTCAAGAGTAGATGTACAGGCTTCCATTACAGCACACTTATTAATATCAGAAGAGACAGCCTATAAGTAGACAGTAGAAAAAAAAATGTCAGTTCCTGTGCGGAACATGTTATACACGGGTTAACATACAAACACTAAGCTAGAATGTAGAACTATATCACATGAGTGTCAGGCACAGGGACAAAATGTACCCTGGACATTGCAAATTTGTTTTTTTTTTACTCTCATTGCAATCCCTTCAAATGGACACTAGATAAAATGGAGAGCCATAATACAGTAACAGCACAGTCAGTACAATGTCAAGGCATTTTATTACATTACCACCGAATCTGACAACAAATGACAGTGGATAGGTCCATCTAGGCTGCAAATTTATTGATAACAGACAGCTGAAGTCATAGACCTGACTTCAGCACTGGCCTTCTCGATGCAATCCATTGGATTCCCTCCTGTATCCCACACACACAGTTCATTTGGCTACTTACCAGACTACTGTCACAACCACTGCTCCCTGGAACAGTGAGCCAAGAGTCCATTACCCTTTCAGACAAACATTACTTAGACGCATAGCACATGAGGTGGCCACCATTCAGCATCATATAATGTCCTCTTGTTGTTGTGTACACTTGCAGATGACGTGTGTAATCCCCATAAAAATTTGGAGTGCACTATGCTGTCATCTAGGACTCCCAATTGCCCATTGCCATCCTGGTGTCATACCTTTAGTAGTGCGGTCCACTTGTGTATGACTGCCCTACCTACCCTCCACCCCTCCCTATTTCAGAAAAGACGGAGTTCTACAGTTCTTGTATTTTTAACTATTAGTGCCAAAACTGGCATGGAGCGAGAGCTCAGAGAGCAATACCAAAGAAATTATGCTATCCCAATACCATTCCTCTGACTGGAGACACTCATTCACATAACTCAGGACCCACATCATGTGCACAATCATACAAGCAGGGATAGTATCCCATAGGTTAGTGCCACATGGGGGTTACATATGCTTTACCCATGTTCCCTGTTTATTCCCAAAGTGCCTAATGAAGACACTGATTCAGATCGGCCACAACATGAACTGCGATCCCCCATTCATAAGTTATAATTCCTTCCCCTCCCCCTTCCCTTCCCTGATGATTACTTAGCAAAGGTGAGTGTTCTGTATCTCAGCATTTACTGACTCATGTTTCACCCTTTCTCATTCCATCCAAGCACCTGCTTCGTCTGTCCAGAGTTCTATGGTTACAGCTATTTTTCCATGTACATGTACCGACTATGTAATACAGGTCCTGGTGGCCATGATAAAGATTTATAATGACACTGCTATGGCAAACATAACTACAGTTACCTCTCCACTTTCCATTTCCACAGTTGCACACCTTGTTTTCTTCACTGGTGGCTCATAACCTAGGACAGAAATGCATGGCACTGCTCCCTTTTTTAGACGTCTCCTGCCAAAGTTTACATATAACATCTCATCACAAACAGCATAACATGCACATAAAATATATCAGTAACAGGTAGAGGAGTACACAGTGAATGTTGGCATGTGTTGTACACTGCATAAAACACTATAGTACAAGTCAGTATAAAGGGAGACAGTGTGCAGCCTTATCACAGAACAGGTACAGACAAAGCCAAGAGCCATTACATGTATGACAGTTTTCTTACATGTATTCATTTCTTTACAAAATCACTGAAAACTTCACTGCTGCGATAAATTACTTGGGTTATACTTCACTCATGGACAAAGTGAATACCAGACTGACTCCGACTTGATAATTAGATCTAAGGGACACAAAGACCCAAAAAATCTGCTCATTTGAAATACTTACAGGATGATTCACTAACCTTATCCAACTACAATCTCTCCGCATACCTTCACCAAGTATACAGGTCACTGGTGTATTTGCCATGCATACTATTATTCACATGTATGAAATCATCCTCCATCATTGCTGCACACAGGCAAAACCTGGCATCTACCACCTGTTCTACAGAGTGTCTCCTCTTAATATTACATGCTACACAATGGAGCTACAGATCAAAATGCTTGGAATGAAATGAGGATTTGCCATTCTCATCAAAGAAACATCCGCAATTACATATGTAAGGCATACAATCTTTTTTTCCTGCTTATCCTTATTTGTCACAGTCCACCCCCCCACCCTTCCTCGAAATGGAGCTTAGTCAATGCCACAAAATGCCAATCCACCATGTCCACCCGCACACCCAGTGATGTGAAATCGAACCTCCCCTCCCTTATATGACACCATATCAATCAGTGGTTGACAACTAACATCAGGGCTACAAGTGCAATCTCACCACTGCCAACTCTGCTGGCAGAGAAAATTGTGGCAAGAGTTCTCATTAAAACACAGGTACCCCTCACACACTGCATCATACTCCAACAAGACCTCCCCATCCCTGCTTCCGTATATCTGCTTTTTAAAAACTGTCCCTTTGTGTAAGGACACAGCTACCCAAAGCACGACAGTCCTGCAAAAAAAAAAGTACATCTGGTAAATCTAGTAGCTACTGAGCTGTGTGACATAACATCCTTGACAGGGCCTTGCTTTTATCAACTGGTGCTGCTTTACTACTGCCATGATTAGCACATTGTATCACCCCACTGATAAGATGAACACACTCAAATACTAGCCACATTACAAAGGAACCCGATTCATGTAAGAGAATTACTGACATGATGCCTGAAATACTGCTAAAGAACACACACGACAACACACACACACAGACACACACACACACACACACACACACACACACACACACACACACACACACACACACACACACTTCTATCACAACACATTGCAGCCCATAACACAGGGACAGGTTAACATACATAGAATAGTACAGTACCACTGATTCAGAAAAAATCGTCCTCAGATAAAGCAATACTAATTCTACTGGCACGTGAAAACACACAGTATTTCAAAAGCATCAGCAAGGAGCGATCACTACAACATTATCCAACCTTCTTCTACTTGGTTATACTATCACCAGCCTGACATGACCACAGCTGATACCTGCTACCTGACAACCCAGTCGCATTAGCTGAATGGACCTCGACATTACCATGCCTATAACAAAGCATTTCCATGCCAATCTCCCGACATCACTGCCTACAAACGCAGCTTATACTTCAGAGGACAACAACCAATAGTAATGTAGGTCCTTATGGTGGCCCCCCCTTCCCCTCCAAACCCCCACCACTACAGGGTACCTTCATCAGTCTATCAGAAATAATGTGCATAGCATATGTGGAGCAAAGTCAACTGACAAGATCTAAATGAAAGGCAACAAAAGATACTAGCTCGCATCACAATACTTAACCTACCTGGAGTCACATACCGTCACATTTAAATGCAGACATACACCACCCTACTTGTGCTGCAGACCCGTAACTTGCACCATCCATACAAGAAGAAAGCATACAGTGCAATACTGAGAATGGGGCAGACTGCACACAGACCATAACTTTTTTACGTGTCAAATTGCAGGAGTATTTCAATGACACAAACATGCACAAAAATAATTAAACAAAAAAAAAACAGGCACAAGTCAGATATTCACACTCTGTTATAACATGACAGCTTCATAGGTGCCAATAAATCCCCCACCTCTCACACATCAGTATGCTGTGTGCAGCTGCACGACATGTTAGCACTGTCCTTCTTTCACGCTATTCAGTCCTTACGTTACCATACTGTAACTCACCTGGGACTTCCTTTAAATCCAAAATCTATTTTGAAATGGCACACTTCCACAAAATCATTAGCAATGAAATGTGCACTACATATTACAGAGTGCCTGGACCAGGAAAAGTTACACCGGGTACTATGGACAAAGGATATCCACTTCTGCTTCAGTTTCTCTTCAGTTGGAAAAAAATGTAAAGATACATTATTGGCTGCAGTATTACTGCAGCCATAGACAACACATCTCTTCGGCATTTTTTTTCCCCTCTCGCATGTACAGATGAAGGTAGCACTGTGCCACACAGCAACAATAGCAGGTTTACTACGAAAATCACTACAGACTGAAAGTCACACAATGCACATCTAAAACACTACCTATACAGCGGCAAAACAAAAAATTAGGGAACCACATAACCATCCACAGAATAAAAAAATGCTGGAGGAATGGGGTGGGATAGGGGCATATACTACATCTCTCTATGGGAACTCCGGGCAAGGAAAGAAAAATCTCCCCAACTAGCGCAGCCGAGAAGCGCACAACCGAACACCTTGCAATGCCAACACTGCAGAGAAGCAGAACACACACGAGAAGAGAGAGTGGCGCGTGGCACACATGAGCACAACTGGCACAATTATGAATGATGGACGTGGTGCCTTGCACCACGTCACTCACGTGGACTTTCACTGTACATGGCGGGGAAGATACTTAAAACAAGCCCGTTTCGAAATTGCCAGGAAATATCCACTAACACAACCGCAGATCACATAGAGGAACACTTTTTCACAGATTCCTATGACGACTGTGCAGCAGGTAAAACGTAGCGAAATCCCCCTTCCTTCTCTGTACACTAGCTCTTTAATAACTTTGCAACCGATCAATGAATTTGCAAAACATTTGGCATGTGCTGTCCCGTGGTCTAGATCTCTTGACATAGCAAGTTTTGCTCCAGTCAGATGTACAGATGCTGAGATCCGGATAGTGCAAAAACCTTAAAAGTCGCCATTTTTTACAGGGTTTTTTTCCTCACTGCCTTAAGCCCAGATGGTGTGGAATTTTGGTGTAATTTTTTATGGTAGCAACAGCTTGGGTAATGGAACTGCCATGCATTTGTTTGGTGAAAAAATATTAATCTGTTGCAAAGTTATTCAGTTTTTAAGTTCCCATTGTTTTCAATGGGAAGATCAGGTTCCTGGATAGAGGGAGAAAGTTCAACAAAGGATTTGGCCTCATGAAAAAAGGATTCTTTTTTATGAGGGGCCAATTTGGTTTTCACCAGAAAAAATCCTTTTTTTGCGAGCCACCATCTTGTTTTTTTCTCCCCACAAACTAAAATGAGTGAAAAATACATAAAAATTTCATTTTACAAATCAAACACCAGAACCTAGATAAAGGGGCCCTGTTTAACTAGATTCTGGTGTTTGTTTTTCACAATTAGGACCAGAAATACTTTTTCTGGGCACCCAAAATCCCCAATGCCCAGTTTAGCGAGAGGAGCACTTCCCCTGTGTTCTCTGTATGAGAAACACGGATTTTCTTGATTTCTGCAGCCGCCGCTGAACTCGTGCCGCTGGCTATAGTGTGAGCTGTGAGCCCCCTTGGCCTGGTGTCTAGTGGCACCCCTCACTCCCCGATCACTGTCCCCTTAAATAAAAGATTTAGTCCCTGGTATGTAGTGGCACCCCCACCCTCTGATCACTGCCTCCCTGTTTTTAAATTTATATGTATATAATCTGACACTGAGATGCCCATCCTCAATGTCAGATGCCCCCTCTGCAGCCCAATCCCTGTGTCTGAATTTAGAGGCTCCCCCAGCAGAGTGGAACACTGAGGAGCCCACCCCTGGTGTCCCAAGATGGTTTATTAATGTGAACTGGTACCTGAAATAGGAAAACCATCCATCAACATCTTTTTTTTAACCTGAGAAAACAGTCCCTTGTCGTTGCCGCTGGCCCCCTCCCCATCCGAACACTCCCACAGAGCACCCGCCTCCCCACACCCCCTTATCATATACTTACCAGCCGATGTTGAATTCTGTCATCTTTTGTGAACCAAGACATGTCTGCACTCTTCAAAGCCAAACCATGAACTGAGGAATAAAGGTAAGTGCCTTATAATGTATTTCAATAGCATTTTGAACTTATGTTCATAACTTTTCCGGTTTAAGGAAAATTTTCACCAGATTTTCAACATGGCATTTTTGAGACCCCCACCTCATGAACACTGGCAATGTCATTTCATTAACTGGACCCAGAAGGTGATTTTGCGGTCATTGCAGAAAATAACCTTTCAGGACTGAGTAACAAAATTTCACCACTAGTATTCATGAGGTGGAGTCCCAAAAAGGTCACGTTGAAAATTTGTTGAAAAAAATTCCTAAAAATAGCCGAGTTATGAGCGTTCATTGACATTTTTCTACGTACGTGCATAACTTTGGTAATTTTCAATATTTTGACTCCAAATTTTCAACATAGCCATTTTTTTCATACCACCTCATGAACAGTATAGCTGTCATTTTTCATATCCTGTCCAAAACATGTTTTCACACCTGTGTTGCAGAATGTATGCCACAGCTGTCATTTTTCAAATCCTTCCCAAAATGTGTTTTTGCACTTGTGGTGCGGAATGGCGTTGCAGTTGAATAGAATTATGTTTTGGAGGGGATTTGGAAATTTTCTGTACTGGGTACATGAGGTGGGGTAATAAGATGGCTATGCTGACAATTTCATCATTATTGTCCTACGAATGGAAGTGCAGGGTCCACAGCTACATACTGTACATATATGAATCTATGGAGGGATGGGAGCGCAGGATACGAAGGACCCTGTGCTCCCACAGTAAAATAAGGATACTATTATACTATCTCAAAAAGTAAGGAAATAAGTTGAAAAACACTTTGTTAATGCTCCAGTTAGGGCCAAAGCAACACAAGTTGAGAAATGAGGTGTCAGGGTTTCCCTAACACCCCACCCTCCCAAACCAGGTAGTAGAGCAGGTGTGGAGTGTGTCTTGGGCTTCTCAAGCCTAACGCTCACCCCATTCTCATGCAGTCCACACATCTGACCTTATTTTCAGATGGAATGGAGTGAAGCTTGAGAAGCCCAATACACCCCACACATGCTCTTTTGCCTGGTTTGGGAGGGTGGGGTGTTCCCTAATGCCTTATTTCCCAACTTTTGTTGCTTTGATTCTAACTGTAGCATTAATGAATTTTTTTGCAATATCTATATATATATATCTATATATATAGATATATATATTTATTCTTTGCAAAGAACTACGGTAATGCAGACATTAGGGTTGTAAAATGCAAAGTGCACAAAGACAGGAAATGAAAAAATACTAGGGATTTGGGTCTCTGGAGTATTGGCGAATCAGTGGTGGGGTCATGCTTGGGGCTGTCAAACCTAATGTCCACTGCCCCAGTCCATTGCCTCCTGTCTGAAGCACAAGATGCAGCTCCAACCTAGTGCGTCATAGTGATACAGTGTGGCCAACATAATCTGTCAGAGCTTTTTTCACACAGGGCCCACATCACATTTGACCTCGTCTGATCCAGGGTAGGGGTGGGCATTAGGGTTGACAACCCCAAGTAACCCCACCACTAAAGTGTCAATATTCTGGAGACCCAAATCTCTAATGTTTTTTTAATTTCCCATCTTTGTGCACTTTGCATTTTACAACCCTAATGTCTGCATTAACGTAGTTTTTTGAAAAGAATTTCCCTTCTTTTTGTGATAGTGGAACTATATCCTCATTTGTGCAGGTCCCTTCAGGACCTGCACAAAATGAGATAAATACAATATTGGAGACAGTCCAGGAATTGTATCCTCATTTGCGCAGGCCCCTTTGGGACCTGTGCAAAATGAGAGAAATACAATATTGGAGACAATCCTGATGCAGTGCATGAGCCCAGCAGACCCCAGCACACATGTTGATACCTTGTGGGTGAGGTTCCCTGATCCACTACAGGGTGTGGTGTCTGCACCAAACCCTGCTCTTTTCCTACCGAGGCTGTGATTGTTGCTGCATGCTGCAGCACCTTCCTCATCAGCCTTGTCCTAGTAAACCGGCTCACTGAGTTCACACCTGAACTCAGCTCACTGGCACAGTAAGGCAGCGTGTTCCCAAGGGGTGCAATGGACATCCCTGAAAACAATGTTACTTAAATTCTTTGTTTTTAATATTTTGACTCCAAACTTTCAGCATAGTTTTCTTATGACTCCACTTGATAAACCCTGTAGGTGAAAATGTTCAAATCCATGCTGAGACGCCATTCTGTGCCACAGGTGTGAAAACACATTTTGGACAGGATGTGAAAAATGGCAGCTGTACTGTTCAAGAAGTGGTGTGAAATAATGGGTATGTTGAAAATCTGGAGTGAAAATATTATAAATTACCAAAGTTATGCACCTGCATAGAAAATTTGCAATGCATGCTTGTAACTTAGCCATTTTTAGGATTTTTTTCACCAAATTTTCAGCATGGCCTTTTTGGGACCCCACCTCATGAACACTGGCTCTGTCATTTCATTAATCGGTCCCAAAAGGTGATTTTGTGCAGGACTGTGAAATTGTATTCCGGGCCTGATTAACGAAACGATAGTGACGGTTTCATGAGGTGAGGTCCTAAAAAGCCCTTGTTGAAAATTTGGTAAAAAGATACCTAAAAATGGCAAAGATATCAACATCAATTTAAAATGCCATTGAAATACATACGGCAGTCACCTTGATACCTCAGTTTGTGGTTCAGCTTTGAAAAGTGCAGACATGTCCCGATCCTCAGAAGATGACATCGGTCAACCTCTGTAGGTAAGTGTAGGGTAAGGGGGGTATGTGGGGGGGTGGTGGGTGCTCAATTGGAGGGTTGGGTTGGGAGTAAGGAGATGGCAATGAGATCGAGGGACCGTTTTCTTTATTTCATGTTTAAAAACAATAAAAAAGATGTTACTGGACTTTTTTTCTTTGCAGGGCAATCATAAAAGGATTAAAAGTATTTCAGAACACTGGGGATGGGCTCCCCAGTGTCCCACACTGCTGGGAGGTGTAAATGCTGACTCAGTGACTGGGGCCCCCGATGTCAGCACTGGTCATAAATAAAGGGGCTACACAGGAGGGAAGCATCCGACACTGGGGGTGGGCATCCCAGTGTTGAATAACAAATTAAAATAATAACAAATAAATAAACTGAATAAATAAATAAATACACTACCACCAGGGATTGTGGCCCCCAGGGTGCAGATTACAGTTTAATAAAGCACAGTCAGGGTGGTGGGGCTACAATGACAATAGCCGTGTCCCTGACCTATGAACCACAACAGCAGCAGCCTACACTATATGGCACAGCTGTCATTTATTAAAGACAGCTGTGTCGTATACTGCAGGCTGCTGCTTTCGCAAAAATTCAGTTATGAATCGAACATTGATTTTTTGAACTGCGCATGGTCAAAAACTGAACATTTTTATTAAATAATTTAAAACCTACTTAACATCTGGACCTAAAAACCACATAAGCATACACTTTGGACCAACCTCTACCAAACCTGAAAGTTCCAGGTTTCAAAGCCTCCTATTTTTTTAGTTATTAGGTGGCAAAAAAGCATTTTAAGATTTTCAAAAATTAAGACTTATGTTTTTTGTGCCTCTGCAACTTTGCCTCCACTGAACTGATCTACATGAAATTTACAGGATCGAAAGACCCTAGTACAGAGGCTGTGCTTTCCAAATTTCATATAAATCAGTTGAACAGGGCGAAGTTATTAAGGTGCAAATATTTGAGTTTAACATAGAAGTGCTTACTCAACCCTAATTTACTGTACAAGCATGACCACACCTATAGTAGATATATATATATATATATATATAGCTGGAATGGATCTCTGATCCTGACCCAACTGGCAGAACAACAGAGGCAAAGAAGTGGTGGGACTTGATCAAGCTGTCCAGGACAGACCATAGAGAACTGGTGGCGACCTAATCTGATGGCATGACACCATGGATGGATTTGTCATCACCTCAACAAGTTTTGTTCCAAAACCTCTGAATATACCTCTGTACTCTGCATGCAAAAGGGTTCTTCAGTTGCATTCCACACTGGACCAATAGGTGTACAGATCATACTGTACCCTGTCATTCTGCGGGTGGCTGGGCAGTATGCGGGTGGGGTGCTGCCACCCGCCGATGATGGGGGGTGCTGGGTGGCCGGGGGCCCTCCTTGGGTGGGTGTGGAGGGTGGTACCACTGGACCACCAGGTAACTCTTTCCTTTTACAGCAGCCTGCAATCGGGCATATGGGGGGTACCGCTAGACCACCAGGTAATTCATTACCATTGGCAGATGCCCACGATCGGTCGTATGGGGCGGGGGGGCCACTAGACTACCAGGGGGGTCAGGGTGCTTGTGGACAGTGTTCCTGCTGGGTGGGTGGTCACCTATGGCTGGTGGCTGTTGTGTTGCACTTTGCAATACAGCCATCCACCTGTGGGTGGCCAGCATTTGTGCCTGTTTTTTTCGGCTCAACTTTGAGCACCAGTGTGCGGTGCATGTAAGGGTTGCACCAGCATATGCACCGTACATCCCGGGCTGAATATTGGGATGTGCCGCATATGCATGGGCATGCCCCCTGCATCTGCGCCACATACATTACCAATGTGCCCCTGCACATTGGGGTTGCGCCTGCAACCTGCCCTTTAAACATCGTGTTGGTGCATTGGGGTTGCGATGGTGCAAACTCCTTTGAATATCCTGGCCTATGATTTTACCTCATACTTGACACCCATGATTTAACCTTTTACCAGAAACACGGATTTTCTCTTTTACCTGAAACACTGCGATTTTACCTCTTACTTGACACATCATGATTTAACCTTTTATTAGAAACGTTGATTCTTTCTTTTACCTGAAGCACAGTGGGCTCGATTCAGAAAGCTTGGTGCAAGCTGTGGCAAATGGCAGCCTGCTCTGATTGCTGGTGCGCCAGGGCCCCTGTGCCGATTCACTATCGGAAGGGTCCTGGTGCCAAAGTCTTGCAGCTTGCTACAAATGTGGCCATACAGCAAAAGATGCTGAACTGGAGAGGTTTATCACAAGCTGTGGGGTGGTCAGGAGGCATCTGCACCCAGGACAAGAGACCCTTGATAGGCTGCAGGGGTGTGGGAGATGGGGCAGATCACAGGGAGGAATTGTGGTACTAAGATGGGGACCAGAGAGGTGGCACCAGCACCCCAAAGGGCATCAAAGGGTCCTCTGCAGTGCCAGTGTGGGGAGGGTGCCCACATGCTGGGCACCACAGGGGGCTGCTGCAGGCACTAGCACCACACAGGGCTCCCTACTGAAGTCTCCCTGTAGTGTGTGGTTACAGGGACACTGAACTAGATGACTTCATTGCCAGGGACTGCAGGTGCGCAACAGCACACATGCCTTCCTGCCCAGGGAGAGTTCCAGGGGTGGCACATAGAGTGTTAGACCAACACCTGGCTGGTCTAACTTTCGCAGACTGTGCATCCTCTGGGAGGTGTTCCTGAATCCCCCTGTTGGGGATATGGCAGCTTGTGTCTTCTGCAAGCCCACTAGTGCCCCAGCACAACTGTATACCCAGCACAGGCCTGGCACAGGCTGGTCTGGTGCACAGGGTCCCTGGTTTGGCACAGTGGGCATTACTGAATTGGGAACTTTGCTAGTTGTGGTGCAAGGTGTCACTTGCATCAATTCTATTGGTTGCAGGCATCTTGCGCCACCTGTGGAGATTTCTGAATCGAGCCCTGTGAGTTTAACTCTTACTTGAAACACCATGATTTTATGTTTTACCTGACACATTTATTTATCCTCCTATTGTAGCAGCAGCACTGTTACTGAACCTCATACATAAAACACCATCATGTTGAACAATATAGTGAGGCATAATTGGGAGCTGCATTGTGTACAAAGACAAAGGGAGGGATAGTGAGGCTGAATAGAATGGTCAGTGGGTGGGTGGGCAGAGAGGGACAATGAAAAAGCAGGGATACTGAATGAATATTTCTGCTCAGTATTCACAAAAGAGGAGGAGGGGGAGGTGCCTAATCCAATTAACAGAAGCACTCTGGATAGGTAGGTCGATCCCAGTCCTTTCACAGAAGAAAGGGTTCTGGAAGAACTCCTAAAACTGAAGGTGGACAAAGCAATGGGGCCTGATGGAATTCACCCCAGAATTCTAAAAGAATTAAAGGGCGAACTAGTGAAACCACTGACTACCCTTTCTAACAAATCATGGGAGGATGGTGTTGTACCCAAGGACTGTAGGAAGGCGGATGTGATTCCCCTTCACAAAAGTGGGAGCAGGACAGAGGCAGGAAACTACAGACCTGTCAGTTTGACCTCTGTGGTAGGGAAAGTGATGGAAAGAATTGTTGAGTACCTAGAAGCCAGTGGGGCACAGGACCCAAGGCAGCATGAATTCAAAGCGGGAAGATCATGTGAGATGAATCTAATTGAGTTCTTTGACTGAGTGACCAAAGTAGTAGACCAGGGAGGGGCTGTGGACATGGCCTACCTAGACTTTAGCAAGGCATTTGACACAGTCCCATACAAAAGATTAATAGTCAAATTAACCAGCCTGGGAGTGGGTCCCAGGGTGGTAGCCTGGGTAAAACAATGGCTGGACAACAGAACACAGAAGGTAATTGTAAATGGAGTCCACTCTGAAGAAAGAAGGGTTACTAGTGGGGTACCGGTTCAGTGCTGGGTCCAGTCCTTTTTAATGTCTTTATAAGTGACATTGCAGAGGGACTGGAAGGAAAGGCTCTTTGCAGAGGACACAAAGATCTGCAACAGGGTTGATACACAAGGAGGTGTGGAAAGGATGAGAAGGACTTGGCAAAGTTGGAGGAATGGTCAGAAGTATGGCAGCTTGGATTCAATGCAAAGAAGTGCAAATGATGCACCTGGGAAACAAAAACCCAGGGGAAGATTACACAATGGGGGGGGGGGTAGTAAAAACAACAACATGCATTTGTCAATGCCGAATGTTGTCGCGCTGGCATTGGCTTTGGTAGTGCAGTGCGGAAACATATTTTGGTCAGGATGTGAAAAATGACAGCTGTACTGTTCATAAGGAGGTGTAAAAATGGCAGTGTTGAAAATGTGGCATGCAATTATTGCAAATTTGAGAAGTTACAGGGGTGCGTGGGAAATGCGCAATGCACGCTTGTAGCACTGTCATTTTATGGACTTTTGGCACCAAATTTTCAACATAGGTATTTTACCACCTCTGCTCATGTACAGTTTCACTGTCATTTCCTCAAACTATCCCAAAAAGTGATTTCGCACAGCGACTGCGCTATTCTGCGCCAGATGTGCGAAAACACATTTTGGGCAGGATATGTAAATTGACAGCTGTACTGTTCATCAAGAGGTGTGGAAAAATGCCAATGGTGAAAATCCAAAGTGAAAATATTACAAATGCACAACGTCACGAGCGTGCGTAGCAACTGCGCAATGCACACTCGTAACACAGTCATTTTATGGAGTATTGTCACCAAATTTTCAACATAGACATTTTAGGACCTCTGCTCATGAACAGTGTCACTGTCATTTTTGTAATCTGTCCTGAACACTGATTTTCCAAAGCTATCGCGCTATTATGTGCCGGAAGTGCGGAAACACATTTCAGCTAGGATGTGAAAAATGACAGCTGTACTGTTCACAAGGAGGTGTAGAAAAATGACAGTGCTGAAAATCTGGCATGAAAATATTGCAAATTCGGGAAGTTATGAGCGTGCGTAGCAACTGCGCAACACACACTCGTAAAACAGTCATTTTTTTTTATTTTCTCCATCAAATTTGCAACATAGGCTTTTTGAGAGGCCACCTCATGAACAGTGCCATTGTCCTTGCATTAATCAGTCCTGAAAGGTGATTCCATGCAGTGACTGCGAAATCACCTTTTGGGACTGATTAACATCATAACAGTGCCTGAATTCATGAAGAGGCGTCCCAAAAACCCCATATTGAAAATTTGGTGCAAAAATTCAAAAAAATACCTGAGATATGCATCAAAGTTGAAAAAACCCTATTTATTCCATTATACAGCTTACTGGCATTTCCTCAGTTCGAGGTCGGCTTTGAAGAGTGTAGATGTGTTCCTGGTCCACCGAAGATCGTCGCGCCGAGCTCTGGAGGTAAGTATGGGGTGTGGGGAGGCAGGGTACACCATGGGTGGGTGGGTGTAGGTGGGGGTAGGAAGACTACGAGGACCATTTTCTGTTTACAGGTGTTAAAACACATTGTGAACAGTTTGTTTTACAGGTGTTTCTTTTGGGGGATACAGTAGCCGGCGATTGGGCACCCCGTGCACATAGGAAGTGGGGACACTAGCTGAGAGGGATTGGGCACCCCTCAGCACAGAAGAAGGGGGACATCATGCTGACAGGGAGTGGGCCTCCATCGGAACATGAAAGTGGGAAGGGGGGACGGATGCCGAGAGATTGGGCACCCCATCGGCAAACAACAAAAGCGGGGCGATGAGCCAAGGGGGATTGGGCACCGGCAAGCAAAAAGGAGGGATGGGACATTAATTATGCTGACAGGGAGTGGGCTCCTGCCGGCACATTCATGAAGCGGTAGGTAAGCTGACTGGGGATTGGGCACCCCGAAGTCAGCAATTTAGCGGCCACTGTGCCACTATGTTTGTAGCTGGCGAAGCACGTAGGAAGGTCCGCTGCGTCTGACAAGCTTTGCTTGCATTGCAGCAGACCTTCCCTTTGATGTGATTGCCACATTAGTATGCATGGTGTGGCACCGACATGCAGGCTGATTGGGGAATGAGGGATGCACCTATTGGTGCGTGCCCAGCATTCACCCAACAGCAACCGCACCTCCAAATCTCCACTACCACAAGATGTTGGCTGCGCAAGTGCGCCTGCATAAAAATGGAAAGGGACCTGGGGTAATCATATCAGATGACCTTAAGGTTAGCAAGCAATGTGAGAAGGCAGTAGGGAGGGCTGGGGGTCTACTGGGATGTATAGAGAGAGGCATCACCAGCAAAAAACAGGAAGTTGTTATCCCTCTGTACAGACAGTTGGTGAGACCCCATCTGAGTGCTGCGTCCAGTTCTGGAGACCCCATCTCCACAAGGACATAGGATAGAGGCAGTCCAGAGGAGGGCAACTAAAATGGTGCAGGGTCTGTAAGAGAAGCCATATGAGGAGAGACTAAAGGCGCTTAATATGTATACCCTTGAGGAAAGGAGGGAGAGCGGGGACATGATAGAAACTTTTAAGTACCTCAGTAGAATCAATAAAGTCCAAGAGGGTAGCATCTTTCAGAAAAAGAGATGTGAAAGAACAAGGGGACACAAGTTGAAGATGGGGGGGCAGTTCAGGAGCAATGTGAGGAAGTGTTTTTTCACAGAGAGGGTGGTGGACACATGGAACAGCGTTCATGAGGAGGCTGTGGGGTCTAAAACTGTTGGAGAATTCAAGAATGCATGGGACAGACATAAGGCAATTCTTGGGGGGTAGGAAGAAACAGGCTGTTGGTAAACTAGGATCTGCAGCTTAACCTGTAGGTAGGGAAATGGGCAGACTAGGTGGGCAAAGCGGTCCTTATCTGCCGTCAAATTCTATGTTTCTATGTTTCTACTCAGAATTCATATACTCAGCATGGGTGATACATTGTGGTGACCAGAAGTCTCCCTCTGAGTGTAGTACAGTACAGTACCTATCATCAATCCAGGCATTAGTAGGCACTATTAGGGCTAGCACTTGCCAACATCTCTGGGTGCATGATGCAACACTGCAGTGTAATACTGCATCTGTAGGACCGGGCTCCATTACCACCATACTGCCTATGCTGTCCCTGGTGTCTTACGGAACCACTCTGTCTGTCCCATGCAAACATGCATGGGACAGACATAAGGCAATTATAGTGGGGGATTGCAGGAAATAGGCTGTTGGTTAACTAGAATCTGCAGCTTATCCAGTAGGTAGGGAAATAGGCAGACTGGGTGGGCCAAGTGGTCCTTATCTACCATCAAAGTCTATGTTTCTATGTTTTTTTTGTTTATTTATTTATTGAAAGTTTCACCAGGAGAATTACACTGAGCAACAAGATGCTCATCTCACGGTACATCCGGGGGGAAGAGGATAGAGAGCAATTACATAGTACAACAGTATACCTCACACAGGTAAAAAATAGTTTCACTGTATATAGTCAAGCAAAATGAGATCACAAGCTGTAGAATATTTATGTATCAGCAAGAGGGGTAGAGCAGGAGGGGTAAAACGTTAGGATGCAGGAGAGTTTAGGAAAGTGGAGACAGTTAATAGGTCCTACAGGAGGGTGGGGGAGAAATAGACCCTCAGCAGAGACCAGCCCAGAGGGACTAAGTGCAATTGCAGTTTGTCACTAGATAGTTTGTTAAGGATGTGGAGAGGGAATTGACTGAGGAGGAGTGTCGAATTTGGGACAGGAGTTGATTCCAAAGTTTAGGTAGTTGATGAGAGAAAGCCATTTGGTCTGACGTAGTGCTTCTGTAGGGTATACTTAGGGAACGTGAGTCGTCAGATCTGAGGGTGTATTTGGAGGGGAGCGGGGCAGCTAAGACTGTAGAGAGATAGGCAGGGAGAGTACCTAGCCAGAATTTTGAGGTGAATTTAGCCGCACGCATGGCTCTCCTGTTGGCAAGGGTGGGAAAGTTCAGAGAGCGGTAGAGTGTGCAGTATTGGGTCAGGGCAGGACCATCTAAGGCAAACCGACAGAAGGAGTTGAAAAGAGGGTCCAACCTTGATAAGGAGGATTGGGGGGCAGCTCCGTATACTAAATCACAGTAGTCAAAAATTGGCATAATCATTTTATGTACCAATTCGCGCCTTGCATTACATTTACTGTTTCGGTAAAGGGCCCCTAGCTTAGGCCAGAGTATCTTCTGAATGGCATCGATGTGTACCGAGAAATTTAGGTTCCTGTCCAGCCAAACTCTGAGGTATTGGAAGGAGGAGGTGTCTTCTAGTACAGTCCCATCTAAGGTGTGGAAGGTGGGTAAGAAGGAAAGCCTGGCTAGCCTCTGCCTAGTTCCGAAAGTCATAGAGACTGTTTTCTTTGAATTTAGGACAAGGTGGTGCTTTCTAAACCAGTATTGTACATTGTTGAAATCCATTTGGAGCCTGAAGATGACATCAGGGACTGATTTGCTTGTTGTATACAGTACCGTGTCATTTGCATACATGTGTATGTCTGTGCAAGCCAGAGGGAGCTCGTTAAGGAAGATTGAAAAAAGGAGGGTCCTGAGTACAGTGACCTGAGGGACTCCCATGGTAATGGGAAGTGGTGGGAAGATGGCATCAGCCATATGGACAGATTGGAATATGCCTGACAATTCCAAGCAGTCCATAGTGTCTAGCAGCTCCTGGCCCCATGCCCACCCACATAATTTAAATAGAGAATGGTGTCTAGGAGACCACCCCTTCTGGGACTGCCTGGGGCCCAGAGGGAGTGTGTTGTGCATCCATGCAGGCAACCTAGGCTCAGGAGCAGGCTCAGGTACACATAGCTTTGTGACCCAGGCTGGGAAGAAATCTGATGATCAGAGACTGCAGCAGTAACTCATTGATGTGTTAGGAGGAGCTAGCTGCCTCGAGAGGGCTTGGTGATCCAACTGTGTCTGTGTGTGTGTGCACGAGTGTGGCACTGAAGTTGGAGAGTCAAAGGGCACTTTGGGATGAAATGTAGGAAAAGGATTGTCAGCAACCTGGATGAAGACTGTTTTTTTTTTCATGCCCTGCACCTTCACTAGATCTCCATGACCTGGATGAAGGTGAGTGAGGCAATGGGGTAAGAAGTTGTAAGGCTCTGAAGGGGATTGGGCTGTCAGGTGAATAGACACTTTATTTTAAAAAACATATAAAAAGAGAACCCACATCACATGCTACCTCTTGTTTTAAGCTATCCCTGGAGTCTAACAATGTTCACCTTCCATTGTCGAATGTAATAACCCTGTAGTGGTCAAATTTACCCAGTTCAGTTCCAGTTCAGTTCCTTCCCTATAGTGATCCAACCCATCTAAATGATTTGCTCCCCTTGCTTCTCCCTAGCCCATTCAGTTGATGTCTCCCTGATGTCCAGTGGTTTCTTCTCTACATGCTAACCCTGTCCAACATGTAGCCTTAGTGTCCAGTGGTTCCCTCTCACACACCCACACCTCAACCTCATCCATGCTATTTTAGCCCACCACCAACTCACAAGACTAGAAGTGTTCATTTAAAGTTCACATGCATTAACACCAGGAGGGTCCAGCAGATTGCAACCCATGCTGCAAGGTTTACAATGTACTGTAATGGCCCCTGAGGAGCATTTTTTATTGTGGTCCCCACTTTCTTTCCTGTGCAGTTGCAAAGGAGTTTATGGGAGCTCAGAAAAGGTTTGCTACCCCACTGAGCATGACTTGAATTGGTCACAGACTTTAGGCTGGTATAAAGTGGTTATTGTGGCTACTTTGTGTCTGGTTTTGCACCTGAATATAGGGTTCCTGACATCTTACCTGAAACTCTGCAGTTTATTTTTTTAATTTATTGTTTATGCCATTTCTCTCTGGGGCTGCCCCAATCCCCTGTTCTAGTCAAACCCTATACCCGCATGTCCCCAGCACTTGCCATCCTCTGTTGTTCCAGGCTTAACCCATGAGACAGGGTCTAGCAACAGCCAGGAAGTATTTTGGAAAGTCGAGTAATGGCTGGTCCAGTTTTGTCTGCCAAATGCAACCATTTTTTGTATATTGATTACTTATTCTTTTTCTACATTTGCACTTTACTAGCACATAGTGCAATAAAAGTTATTAAACTGCAGATTTTTGTGTGACTTGCCTTCATTTTTGTGTTTGCTTGCACGCATGTGCAAGAAACATATTGCCTCAGCTTTCTTCACAAGGGGGTTGTAGAGGTGTGGCAGTGTTGTGGCCAACAGCAGCAGTCCATTTTTGGGCTGGCCTCTGTTGCACCAATAGAGCAGCATGCTGTCAATGATGACAGTTAACCTAGCAGGCCACTAGATCAAAGTAATTGAACCGCTGCAATCAGGGAGCACCCCATCAGCATGCAATCAGCTGTTCGTACACTCCCTGACTGCAGCTGCCAATTACAAAGCTGCAAGCCGCCACCCCCCCCTTCAGTGTGTCTTCCCGGTGAAAGAAACAGTTAAAAAAAAAATGTAGCACCTCTATGTGCTGACAGGGATGCCCAATCCCCTGTCGGCATGCCCCCTCATTCATCATTTGCCGACGGGGGAGCCCACTCCCCGTCGGCATGATGTTCACCCCCAAACTGTTTTTGTCAAGGGTGCCCAATCCCCCTTGGCTCTTGTCTCCCCCCCGATAGGTGACGACAGGGGGTGCCCAATCCCCCGTCGGCTACAGCACCCACCAAACAGTCAGGTGGCACGCTGGGAGCCCACCCCAGCACGCCCAAACAAAATGTCCTTATAAAAAAGAAAACCTTCCCGCGCTGTTTTTTTTTTTTAAATAAACCTGTAAAGTAGAAAACGGTCCCCTGTAGATTCCTCCCCTAACCTGCGCCCACCCTCTGTGTACCCCACCTTCCCACACCCCCCCTTCACCCCATACTTACCTCCGGAGTCCGGCACGACGATCTTCGGTGGACCGGGAACACGTCTGCACTCTTCAAAGCTGACCGTGAACTGAGGAAATGCTGGTAAGCTGTATAATGGGATAGATAGGGTTTTTTGAACTTTGAAGCATATCTCAGGCATTTTTTTTATTTTTTTCACCAAATTTTCAACATGGGGTTTTTTCCCACCTCATGAATTCTGTCACTGTCAATTTGTTAATTGGCCCAGAAAGGTGATTTCACAGTCACTGCGTGGAACCACCTTTCGGGACCAATTTACAAAATGACAGTGTCACAGTTCATGAGGTAGGCCCCCAAAAACCCTATGCTGAAAATTTGGTGAAACAATTCCCAAAAATGACTGTTTTACAAGCATGCGTTGCGCTGTTCCTATGCATGCTCATAAGTTCGCGAATTTTCAATATTTTCACTCCAGATTTTCAACATTGCCATTTTACCACACCTCCTTATGAGCAGTACAGCTGTCATTTTTCACATCTCATCCAAAATATGTTTCTGCACATGTAGTGCATAATGGCGCAGTCAGTGTGCGAAATCAGTGTTTGGCACACATTAAGAAACTCATAGTGACACTGTTCATGAGCAGAGGTGTTAAAATGGCTATGTTGAAAATTTGGCGAACATATTCCTAAAAATGACTGTTTTATGAGCATGTGTTGCACTGTTCCTACGCATGCTCATAAGTTCGCGAATTTTCAATATTTTCACTCCAGATTCTCAGCATTGCCATTTTACCACACCTCCTTATGAACAGTACAACCGTCATTTTTCACATTTCACCCGTTATGTGTTTTCGCACATGTAGCGTACAATGGCACTGTCGGTGCGTGAATCAATGTTCAGGACAGAGTAAGAATATCACAGTGACACTGTTCATGAGGTAGGCCCCCACCAAAACCATATGTTGAAAATTTGGTGAACAAATTCCCCCAAATGACTGTTTTATGAGCGTGCGTTGCGCAGTTCCCTACACACGCTTGTAACTTTGAGCATTTTTAATATTTTCACTCCAAATTTTCAGCATTGCCATTTTATCATACCTCCTTATGAATAGTGCAACTGTCATTTTTCACATTTCACCTGATATGTGTTTTGGGACATGTGGGCTGAGATATTCAGACTGTGCCTGGATGTGGCACAAGCCTGGCCACAGTGCAACTAGGCTACTCCAGGGTGAGAACCAGATGATATTCAACGGTGGTGCACCATTGCTCAGCACCGTTGAATATGGCATTGAGGGTGCAAGCATTGCACATGGCGCAGTGGCTCTGCACCAGGCGCAAGTGGCAGAATGGGGAAAGGGAATGTGCCAGCACAAGTGCACATGCGCTGGGCACATCAAAGCGATATTCAGAACTGCACATGCACATGAGGCCATTATGCATGCAAGGCACAAATGGGGCCATTTGCATTTCATTATGACCCCATTTGTATGTGGTGCGCTGATCCCCAGTGAGCTGCATCTGGTGTCCTGTGAGGCTGCAGCCATCAGGGACCGACGCCCTGTAGTTCCCCTGCCTGTCTGCCTGATTGCAGGCATACATGAACAATATATTCCTGGTGGTCCAGTGGACCCCCTTGCCCAATTGTGGGCAGAAGTAAAACAGAAATCCTTGGTAGTCCAGTGGACCCCCCTCGTCCGATCACAGGGATAAGTAAAATAAAAATCCCTGGTGGTCCAGTGGACCTCCCCCCCTTGCCTGATCATGGGCAGTAGTGTAAAATGATTCCATGGTGGTCCAGTGGAACCCCCCCATTGCCCGATCGTGGGCACAAACACATGGAAATACCTTGGTGGTCCAGTGGTACCCCCTTCCCACCTGCTCACTGCGATTACCCACCACCCTGCATTCCCCCAGTCAGCAGCGAGCGGTAGCACCCTCCTGTAAGCCGCCCAGCCACCCTCTGGCTGACAGTGTGTATGCTGGTTGTATGCCTATTGGTCTGATTGCATGGGTTACGTAGCGCAGTCCAAATTGTCACACAGTCCCAAACTGTGAATGAACACAATTTGGGACTGTGTAGTACAGTTTGACTGCACGCCCATTGGCCTACTCTGGGGGTGCAAGGTGGTGGCGTACTGCAGTGGTGGGTGGGAGGGGGCACCATTGGGCCACCAGGGTATTTCCATATGTTTGTACCCATGATCAGGTGATGGGGTGTTCCACTGGACCACCATGAAATAATTTTATACTACTGCCTGCAATCAGGTGAGGGGGGCAGGTCCACTGGATCACCAGGGATCTATCACTTAAGTTCTGCCCATGATCGGGCGAGGGGGATCCACTGGACCACCAGGGATCTGTCTTTTACTTCTGCCTGCAATTGCATGAGAGGAGGGCCACTGGACCACTGGGGGGCTGTGTGCCCTGATATGGTGTCTGGGGAGGTCGGGTGGCCACCCATGGCAGGCGGCTACTGTGTTGCAGCATGCGATATGGCAGCCCACCTGTGGGTGTCCCTGACTTGTTCCCTGTTTTTCAGGAACATCTTTGCACCCCTCCCTGTGTGGCACAATGCAGGGGTGTGCCGGCATATGCGCCACACATCCCAGGCTGAATATCTGGATGTGCCGCATATGCATGTGCACACCTCTGCCATTGCACTGCATACATTAGGGTTGTGCCCCAGTGCAACGGGATTTGGGCAGCTCAGCTTGCCATTCCTATACTGCATCTGTCTAACTTCTGCATTATCACTGCTGATGCCAGCAAGCAAACATTTGGCATTGACAAATGCTTGTTTTATTTGCTTTTTCAAGCATTGCATGCACCTCCTGAGTTTGGGAGCAGGAGAATCCATGGTGGGGGAGTGGCTGGTGGTGACAGGTGGAGCCAGAGTGAGCCATGGATCATTCTATATGCACCAGGGCTTTCTGTTTTTTTGGTTCTCCCTAAGGATGCCTGGCTTGCATGGGGCTCCAAGCATACTTGAGTGGAATCCAGCCAGCATCCTTTCCCCAGCAGTACCTTCACTGCACTACCACCCATGGTCAAGCAGGTGGCACTATTGCAATGGAGGCAGCTACCCTCACATGATCCTCCTTTCTGACTGGCTCCAATGACCCTGGGTCATTATCAAACCTGGGCTGCTGGCATTGCAAGCCTTAGGCCTACTGCTGTGTTGATGGGCTAACCTTGAAACTCTGCCATTTACCATTTTACTTTTTGTGGTATATTGTATGGACTTAAGGATCAAAGTAATGAATCTGCTGATGTGAATCTGCAAGTATAATGTACATGTGGCTATCTATGTTGAATCTGCTGTTTTGTTATTGTTACTATACTTACTTCCTGTGTACAGTGAAAAACATACATAGTCTGAATGTTGCTCCAGCCTCAGTGTCCTCTGTCTCTATTTTATGCAAGTTCTATGCCAAACCATCAATACAATGCACTGGCGATGAGGATTTTTCAAGAATCCAATTGGGGGGAAGAGTCTGCTGCAACCTTAAGTATGATAAACTGCAAAATTAATCACAACAGTGTACAATGACAGGCTACATTGGAAAACTAGAGGCCTTTGATATTGCTGTGGAAGACTGACCTACATATAAAGAGACTGGAGCAGTATTTTGAAGCAAATGAGATTCTACCAGAGAAACATGTGGCTGCATTATTGAGTGCAGTGGGAGGAAAAACATATAGTTTAGTACTCAGTGTGACTGCTCCAGAGAAACCAGCTAATAAAACTTTTAAAGAAATTGTGCAAATTGTCCAAGAGCATTTGGCACCCAAACAGCTGATTATAGTAGAAAGGTTCAGGCTTTACAAGCAGAATCAGCTTGAAGGTGAATATATTTCCTCCTTTGCAGCCAAGTTAAAAAGACTATCAGAACACTGTAATTTCAAAGATGGACTTAATGATGTGCTAAGAGACAGATTTGTGTGTGGATTGCTTAATGAAGGCATACAAAACAAGGTCTGGCAGTGCCACTACGACTGTGAATGCATTAACTAGATAAGGGTGTTTCATGGGCTTAAACATAAACATTTACAGGTATTTATTTATTTAAAAAATATCAGATTTACAAACCTTTGAGTCAGAGACTCATTTACAAAGGCACCTCGTTGAAACTAATACAAAGACAGTACAGTTAAGTCCAAAAGCAATGGCTTGGAGAGCAGACAGTTATAGCAATCATTCACTGGAGATACATGGGTAGCAGTAGATACAGTAAACAGATTACATAGTTTAGGCACACAGGCACCACATCAAGAAGACCAATGCAGTTCAAACAATATACAATAGCTAAAGCAAATAGACATCAGGAGTCAAAGAGAAGCCCAGAGTGTTCACATGAAGACTGCTGCATACACTAACTGAATCAAAGTATAGTACATTGAGAAAGGGCATATTTAAGCAATAAGGCATGACAGGGTGTATATTATCATGTAATAACATCACTCCTGGGGTGGGTTGAAGCACGAGGCAAAGCCAAGTATTTATTTACTTATTTGCACATATTTATTTGATCAACTGGATCAGCAATATTTGCACTAGCTGTGCCCAGTGCAGATTTTACAGCACTGGTCCTGGTCTGGTGATCTGGGTTTTACCCATACAACACTGCATATTGCTTAGTGATATACTGTACAGATGACTGCAGAGTCTAACCCATTGAAGGTTGAAGTTGCAGAAAACCATTATGCTACAAATATCAAGACTCACTCCCTCCCTCCCTCACCCCCCAGTCAGAATTAATCCTCTACCAAAGTCATGCTTAAATACTGGTGCCCCTACATCCATGCTGCCAAGCTTTTAATGCCAATATGCTTCTTCTGCTGCTGTGAGTTAAACTCCTTATTTAAAAACATTTTGTTGAGAAATTTTTGCTTTAGTATATCCATGGTCAGGAAAAATGAATTTGTGAAAGAAACCAAAATTCCAATTTAGCAGTTCATTGAATCACAATAAAGCATGTCATGAATTTTTCAGATTCTATGTACATCATACCCTACCTACTTACCACATATAAACTCAACTATATTTAAAAAAAAATTCTAGGCACTTTTTTTTTTACCAGAAGAGACACACTAAGCTGAAAGCTTGTTTACAGGTGTGACCTGGGAGCACAAGGAAGTTAAGTGATTTGCGTAGGGTCACACAGTATGCAAGTGGGGGCTGTGGGAGTCAAACCCAGGTCTCCAGGTTTGTAGCTCAGAGCCTTAAACCACTGCCTACCTAACCATTTACAACACGGCTATTTAGTAGCTGCTGTTTTACAGAAACCCCAGTTAGCTAGCTCACAGACATGCCTGTGCAGTGGAGAACAGTACAGAATAGAACAGAAGATATTTAACCATTTACAACACGGTTACACTTATATATAATACATACTTCTCAAACTTGAAAGAAAAAATGCACTTTGTCATCAAAGTTTGTATTTACCAAGTACTGTGCTCATGTTTAAAATAATTTGAAGCCCCCCAAAATGTGCCCTGACATGAAACTGCATGTTTAGCTGTAAAAACAATTACAAATTGTATTTCTAAATGCATTGCTAACACCAATGCTTCATTTTAAAACAATTTCAACCCCCTCATGACAGACTGCATTCTGGGAAGATTGCCTTAGCAAGATACTATAAAAAACTGGAAAAACAAGTTTAATGGAGTGAAAGCTGACATCCTATTTCTGGTGTCCATGAGAAAAGGAAAAAATATTTAAGATTTTTTTATGTCAGCTCTGATCAGAATAGCTTTTAAAATCACATTTGATTGAATTAGACCAACTCTAACTAAAGGTAGAATTTATTTGTTAACCTTGACCTTTATTCAAGTAAATAAATTCTCTTGTAACAGTACTGAAAACTAAAACTAAAAACCTATATCTCTTGCTAGATGTTTAAGAAAACATGTGGCTCTTACTGTAAATTAGAATGTGTGTCTAGGTATCCGTCTGAGGCCCCAGGTGGCTCTGATAATCATTTGTTCCAAAGGATTTTTAAGTCAATTTGAAGGCATTAAATAACTTCTGTTCTGTACTGTTCTCCACTGCACAAGGCATGTCTGTGTCCCAAACTAATGTATCTTGTTACAGCATGCTAGAGCTATCTCATGCCCCTCCCACATGAGTCAGAAAAAAGTTTGGGGTGGAGGCGAAGGTGGATCTTACTCCAAAAAAAACCCTAATGTTGCCTCCTACTACTCAGGTTCCAGTTCTTGTACCACCCATTTAAGAAAGAAAATAGTACCCTGCAACCATTGACTAACATGAAAGCGTATTTATTTCAGGGCGGAAAACATTGCTTGGAGGAGGGTAAGGCGGAGGAGACTATTTACACCTTCAGTCAGTTCCACAGACAGAAAACATGACATCACTCCTTTTCTACATGCAATACTCCTGTAGACTCTGCCCACAGTGGTAAAAAAAGACTGTTAATGGAGGAAAATCTCACTTTCAAATGTTCTGTTGAAATTGGAGTCACAATGGAGACAGCAGCAAGGGATGCACTCGAATTGCAAACCAGAGCTAAATCTGAAACAGGAATGCATAAAATGTTGACAGCACAAGGCAAGGAGTGGTCTACTCAGACCCATGTTATCAGTGTGGAAAGGGATCCCACACCCCTTCTGCTTGCCAGTTTAAAGATGTATACTGCAGAGGCAGTAGTGAAAAGGGACATCCCCAAATGGTTTGCTGCACCAAGGGGGATAAAGAAAAGACCAAGCCAGGACATAGAAAAAGGAATACAGAGATACATTCTGTGGGCAGAGACATTAGTGATACAGACTGTGAGAGTGGAGTGGTCAGCCTGGAAATAGACAGCGTGAGCAACAGGGACAGGTTTGCAATTTGGGTGACACCCCAGGTGGTGGGAAAAACACTTAAGATGGTACTGGATGTGGGGTCTGCAGTGTCTGTCATTTCACGTGCAGAATATGAAACAAAAATTAAAAATATCAGACTGAGGGGAGACGTCCATTAAAAGTGTATACTGGAGAAAAGATAGTACCTTTGGGACTGCTGCAAGTGAATGTCAAGTACAAGAATAAGCAATGTTTGTTGGACTTGTATATCATTGAGAAGGGTGGCCTGGCCTTGTGGGGCTGTGAATGGCTACATAAGATTCCTCTGGACTGGAAATCTATTAAAATGCTGCTGTCGATCGCACCGGGCTCCACTGGTACAGTTGAGCAGTGGCTGGGAAGTATACTAAATCAGGCATCTGAGGTGTTCAAAGAGGGCATAAGAACCTTAAAACACATTAAGGCTAAAATAACCTTAGTGGAGAACGCAACAACCAAATTCCACAAAGCCTGACCTGTCCCTTACAATATTTGCCCAAAGGTAGATGCATAGTTGGAATGCCTGGAGAAAGAGGGCATACTTTCAAAAGTGAGCTGGACTGACTGGGGGGACCCCATCATTCCAATTGTAAAGAAATGTGGTGCTGTGAGAGTGTGTGGAGAATTTAAAGTCACCATAAATCCAGTGCTGAAAGCTGAAAAACACCCCCTGTCACGGACTGAAGACATTTTTACCACATTAGGAGGAGGACAACTGTTCGGCAAAATTGATCTGTCACAAGCCTACCTACAGATGGAGGTCGAGGAAAGCTCCAAAGCATATCTCGTGATCAATAGAACAAAAAGTATGTACCAGTACAACAGACTAGTTTTTGGTATTGCCTCCGCCCCAGCTATATGGCAACGAGCAATGGGCCAAGTGTTGCAAGGTATTACACGAACACAGTGCTATTTGGATGACATTATTGTGACAAGAGTAAGTGATACAGAGCACCTGGAAACCTTGAAAAAGATACTGGAATGCCTAGAGGAATATGGGCTATGAGCCAATCGTGCAAAATATGAATTTTTCAGGGACTCAGTAGCTTACTGCAGACATGTTATTAATGCACAAGGCCGTCACAAATCCCCAGAAAAGATTCAAGCAGTGTTGGCCACTCCAAGGCCAAAGGATGTGTCACAACTTAAATCATTCCTAGGACTTGTTAACTACTATGGTCGGTTTGTACTCAGTCTAGCAATTGTATTGCACCAGCTGAACTGTTTGCTACAAACTAGTCAAAAATGGATATGGTCATGTGAGTGTGAATAAGCTTTTCTGGAAGCAAAGAAACTGATCACTTCAGACGATGTGCTTACACACTTTAACCCATCCCTGCCTATCAAATTAGCATGTGATGCATCATCATATGGAATTAGGACAGTTATATCCCATGTCGTGACAGACTGAACTGAGAGACCCATCACATTTGTCTCCAGATCGTTGACAGCAGTGGAATGTAACTATGTGCAAATAGACAAAGAGGCCTTAAGTCTGGTATGGGGTGTGAAGAAATTCAACCAGTACTTATATGGAAGAAAATTCACCCTAATCACTGATTACCAACCCCTAGTCACACTTTTTCGTCCACAAAAAGGGATATCTGTGACAACTGCAGCATGCATGCAGCATTGGGCTCTCTTCTTAGATGGTCACAGTTATGACACTGAATTCAAACAGACAGCCGCACACACAAATGCAGATGGGCTTTCATGATTGTCGGTACCAGAGGAGCCCACCGGGCAACAGAGACAGAATCTATTGAATGTCAATTTATTCCAAATAGAGTGCCTTCCAGTAACAAGTATCTAATCGAGCAGGAAACCAGAAGGGACTCCACACTAGCTCAAGTTTACGAAGCTCGCTTCATTCTTGCCTATAATAAGACAGTGAGCAGGGCCTTGGACCAAATTGCTCCTGTTCGTGTTCGTCCACTCACCCAGCACCCAAAGACTCCATGGTTTGATGAGTCTTTGAAGGAACTGAGGAGAGTGGGGCGAAGGCTAGAGAGGGCCTGGCGGAAATCTTGCTTGGATGCTGACAAACTTAGATTGATGGATCATTATGTTATCTATCAATCACATAACCCGAAGAAGGCAGAATTCCTGTCCAGGAGATTGCTCGCGTGGAACCTACCAGCTCAACTCTTTCAGGCTGTTGACAGACTGTGCAATCCACTCTGTCTACAGTCTGGAAGAGATTTTTCACAAATAAAGTGTGATGAGCTTGCTCGGTTTTTCACTGATAAGATTGCCAGCATTAGGTCGGATATCGGCCAGGCTCACTCTTCAAGGGTTTGCAGTGATCGGCAGGGGGAAACAAACACCTGTATCACCTGATTTGACTTTGGCAAGCCGGAATTCATGGATATTGTGAGGATTGTCCAGACTGTACGTCCAACCAGTTGTAGTTTGGATCCGGGCCCTACGCCTCTATTATTAAGTTGCGAGATACTATCTGTCCGACCATTGCTGAAATTGTTTGAAATCTCTGAGCAGGGATATTCTGTTCCCTCAAAGGAGGCGGTCATTTGACCACTCCTAAAAAACCTTCATTGAACCCAAACTGCCCAGCTAACTACAGACCTGTCTCTAACCTACCCTTTTTGGGCAAGATTATTGAAAAGGTGGTTGCACTGCAACTGGATGACCATATTACAAATTACAATGTCTATGATACTCTCCAATCAGGATTTAGGAAAAGACATAGTACTGAGACTGCCCTTGTCCGGGTTCTAAATGATCTCCTGATAGCAAGAGATCGAAAGGCTTGTACTATTCTAGTCCTTCTTGATCTCTCTGCAGCATTCGACACTGTGGACCATGGTGTGCTTTTGGAATGCCTGCGGTTCTATTGCGGACTGTCTGGTACAGTTCTGCAGTGGTTTCAATCTTTCCTCACGAGGCGGAGACAGAAGGTTATCACCGGAATTTATTCCTCTGATACCTTCCTCCTGCTCTGTGGGGTTCCACAGGGCTCCATCTTAGCACCCATGTTGTTCGCTGTCTATATGCTGCCATTGGGAGACATTATTAGCAATACAGCTTGGCTTTCACTGCGCAGATGATACCCAGCTGTATTTGTCTTTTAGTCCCGGACAGGAAGATGCAGTCTCTATACTTAACAGCTGTCTATCCGAGATCAAGGATTGGATGAGTGCCAGCTGGCTAAGGTTAAACCCAGATAAGACTGAGGTGTTGGTGGTGGACCCAGGTTGCCTTGAGGCGGGTTGTAGGGCTGGGCTTCATTCGGGCATATGGATCGATGGTGCACAGCTATCAACCTCAGACCGGGTGCGTAACCTGGGCATTATTATTGACGATGGTTTGACCCTGAAATTTCAGGTGTCATCCATTGTCAAATCCTCCTTTTATCATCTTAGGAATATCACTCAGGTGAAACACCTAGTTCCTCCAGCTGACCTTCCGGTATTGGTCCATGCCTTTGTTACTTCTCGCCTTGATTACTGCAATGCCCTGTACCTATGGCTACCAGGGGTTGATATCCGCCACTTGCAGCTGGTGCAGAACGCAGCAGCCAGGCTTTTGACTGGGACATCTATGAGAAGTCATATTATGCCTGTGCTGCACGAACTGCACTGGCTGTCAGTTCAGTGGCGGATCACCTTTAAGGTCGGGTTACTGACCTATAAAGCCCTACACAAACAGGGACCCCGGTATCTTCAAGATCTCCTTATTCCCTACTGTCCCTGTCATTCACTCCGCTCCACTGACGAGGGATTGCTAGAGGTTCCCAGGGTCCGTTTAAAAACTTCTGGAGCATGGGCATTTTCTTATGCTGCCCCTACCCTGTGGAATTCTCTACCTCATCGGATATGAAGCTGCCTGACCGTTGAGAGTTTCAAGTTAGAATTAAAAATGTATTTATTTAAAAAGGCATATGGAGAGTGATTTTATTGTGATTATGTTGTTATTGTTGTTTTTTGTTATATGTATGTATTTTAATTGTTTCTATTTGTACAGCACTTTGGCTTTGAAAAGCGCTTAAAAAATACATTTTTACTTACTTACTTACTTACTTTACTTAATGGCTGGAAATATACTGAGAGTCGTGAACTGTCACCTTTTTACACATGTAAAGATGAACTCACTATACAGTACATCAAGGATGTATGATGTGGGGAATCCGTGTTATACCTAGCAAACTGCACTCAAGAATCTTGGCAGAGCTCCACACAGGACACCTAGGGGTGGTTAAAATGAAAACACTTGCCAGAAGCTTTGTATGGTGGCCAGGCATTGATCAGCAAATTGAACAGCTTGCTAAAGAATGTGCGGGATGTCAACAGGTACAGCACATGCCTAAGCCAGCACCATTACACCCCTGAGAGTGGCCATCAACTCTGTGGCAACTTGTACATGTTGACTTTGCAGGGCCATTTTTGGGAATGATGTTCCTGGTAGTGGTGGATACCCATTCCAAGTGGCCAGACATTTTTTTGCATGAAATCTACTACATCTACACAGTCAACAGAAAAACTGTGGAGTTTGTTTGCAAGAACTGGGCTACCAGAACAAGTTGAGAGTAACAATGGTCCGTAGTTTACCTCAGTAGGAGTTTATGAAGAAAAATGGCATCAGACATATTAATTCAGCACACTACCACTGAGCCACAAATGGATTGGCCGAGAGTTTTATACAAACTTTCAAACAAGCCCTATACTCCGTGGCAAATGAAAACGGGTCATTGCAGCAGAAATTGGCACGCATTTTATTGCGTGTCAAAATGCCACATGCCACAATAAATCAGACACCTGCAATGTTGTTCCTGGGCCAACGTCTCAGGTCATGTTTGGACTTATTAAGGCTGGAGGAGGGCAGATGTGATTCCTCTTCACAAAAGTGGGAGCAGGACAGAGGCAGGAAACTATAGACCAGTTAGTTTGACCTCAGTGACAGGGAAAATAATGGAATCATTTCTGAAGGAAAGAATTGTTGAGTACCTAGAGGCCAGTGGGGCACAGGACCCAAGGCAGCATGGATTCATGATGGGAAGGTTGTGTCAGACGAATCTAATAGATTTCTTTGACTGGGTGACCAAAGTAGTAGACCAGGGAGGGGCTGTGGACATGGCCTACCTAGATTTTAGCAAGGCATTTGATACAGTCCCACACAAAAGATTAATTCACAAGGTAGCCAGCCTTGGAGTGGGTCCCAAGGTGGTAGTCTGGATAAAAAATTGGCTAGACAACAGGACGCAAAGGGTATTAGTAAATGAAATACACAGTGAAGAAAGGAGGGTTACTAGTGGGGTACAACAAGGTTCAGTACTGGGACCGGTCCTTTTTAATGTCTTTATAAGTGACATTGCAGAGGAACTGGAAGGAAAAGTATGTCTTTTTGCAGATGACACAAAGATCTGCAACAGGGTTGATACACAAGATGGAGTGGAAAGGATGAGAAGGGACTTGACAAAGTTGGAGGAATGGTCAAATGTATGGCAGCTCAGATTCAATGCAAAGAAGTGCAAGGTAATGCACATGGGAAACAAAAAACCCAGGGGAAGTGTACACAATGGGGGGTGAGATACTGACAACAGTAAAAATAGAAAGGGACCTGGGGGTAATTATATCAGATGACCTAAAGGTGGGCAAGCAATGTGAGAAGGCAGTAAGGAAGGCAGGGGGGATACTGGGATGCATAGGAAGAGGCATCAATAGTAGAAAACAGGAAGTTGTTATCCCTCTGTACAGACAGTTGGTGAGACCACATCTGGAGTACTGTGTGCAATTCTGGAGACCCCATCTCTGGAAAGACATAGACAGAGTGGAAGCTGTCCAGAGGAGGGCAACCAAAATGGTGCAGGGTCTGCACCAGGAGACATATGAAGAAAGGCTAAAGGAGCTTAATGTGTATACCCTAGAGGAAAGGAGGGAGAGAGGGGACATGATAGAAACTTTCAAGTACCTCAAGGGAATTAACAAAATCCAAGAGGGTAGCATCTTCCAGAAAAAAGAGATGTGCAAGAACAAGGGGGCACAATTTGAAGATAGAGGGAGGACGGCTCAGAGGTAATGTGAGGAAGTATTTTTTCACTGAGAGGGCTGTGGATGCATGGAACAGCCTCCCTGAGGAGGTTGTGGAATCAAGAACAGTGGGGGACTTCAGGAATGCATGGGACAGGCATAAGGCAGTCCTAGTGGGGGGTAGGAGGAAGTAAGCTGTTGGTTAACTAGGATTTGCAGCTTATCTGTTAGGTAGGAAAATGGGCAGACTAGGTGGGCCAAGCGGTCCTTATCTGCCATCAAATTCTATGTTTCTATGTTTCTAGACATAGGCCTACAGGTCAGGAATCATCAGACTAGCCAAGCTATGGTGAGAGGCATCGGTGCACCTCATCAGCTACAGGTGGACTAAACAGTGTTGGCACATGATTACAGAGGAACCAATGCGTGGCTCCCAGTGCACAAACAGGTCTCCTATCCTACACAGTAGAAGTGGCATCTGATTTCTTCTGGCACTGCCACATTGACCAGTTGAATGTGTCATGTGAAACCACACTCCAAACCCAAGAAACAAATCCTTTGGAGCCTCTAGTTATGCAGGCACCAGTCTACCTGCCTGAGACAGCAACCTCTCCATTGCACCAGAAAGCAAACAAGCTGAACGGCCTGCACCCCTTGAGGTGGCTCCAAACTCAACTGTGTTGCGAACACACCACCTCCTCAGGATAGTGTTCAAGAGACTGGAAGATGCTATCCAGCAAGGAAACACAAGCCACCTGAGAGACTTGATTTGCAAATGGACTTATTGATTGTTCTTCTAAACTGTTAGTAAGATTGTGTCATAAGTAAACCAGGGCTATATCTAATGTTATATACATGTGATCTTAGGGGAGGGTAGATGATGTATATTGCATGGTCTTAAGGATCAAAGTAATGAATCTGCTGATGTGAATCTGCAAGTATAATGTACATGTAGCTATCTATGTTGAACCTGTTGTTGTTAATATACTTACTTCCTGTGTACAGTGAAAAGAATATATAGTCAGAGTGTTGCTCCAGCCTCAGTGTCTCTGTCTCTATTTTATGCAAGTTCTATGCCAAACCAGCAATACACTACGCTCTTATTCTGAAGCACTTAATTAACATCCTTCCTGAAACACTAGCTTGTAACTTCTTATCTGAAACACTACTGTTTAACTGTTACCTTTACCAGAAAAAAATGCAAGGATTATGCAACACATACACAAGGCATGCAAGAGACAAAACTTCAAATTTAAAAGTACAGCCATGCAAGGAAGTTTCAGGAATAATTGCAAAACCCTTGCATACCTTATATCGATAAGGCATCATCCTTGCATAAAGGTTTTTCTGAAAAAATAAAAGTTTTGCTTGATTTATTGATTGATTTAATAATTTTGGCCAGGAAAAGCCCACTGAGCTAGAACTCATTTGCAGAGGTGACCCTGGAAAAGGGAACATGGTATATGAATGAATGTAATAGACAATAAGCAAGAGTACACAGAAATACAAGTAAGGCAGTACATAAAGGTACAGTAATGCAGGAGACCATGTAGTGGTTGGGTACAAATGAGTGTAGACCACTCTGAGGATTATGGCTGAATGATACAAGGTATCCAAGAGTTTGTCCTTATCCTTAAACTTCCTTACAGAATGTGTTAAAATTGCATTTTTGTGTTTTGCATTCTCTTGCAATAACCTTATATTTTCATTGCTAGAATGGGTAAATGAGACAACACCATTTAGCTTCTTCCATTTAAACTCTGATTTATAATCAGAAGCTCACTTGAATCCAAATAAATAGTTTAGTGATACTGATATTTATGAACTTTGGTAGGTTTTCACACCTGAATCATCATATCATCATCTTTATCCATTATTATATGCTTGTGGACAATAAGAGTGCTCTTCTTCCTTTTGGACTGCCTGTCAACTTTCTCTGCCACTGCATTCATGAGAAAGCAGCATTTTCTTGTTCATATCTATCTTCCTGGTATGCACTCAGGTTTGCCACACCTTGACCAGCAGCATAATGCCTATTACAGCTGTGCCTGAAACGTTCTGTACTTGGATATCACCACATACTGTACGCCAATCGTTTTAGATAAAGGAGAGTAATGGGAGTGTCTCGGGAGCTGTGCAAGATAACACAACAATACTATGCAGAATCAAAAAGCACATACAATTTAAATCCTTTAAAAGAGACGTCAATGATAGTAAACAACAGTACTTAAAAGGATTATCTTACTAAAGAATGACTTCACCTGACGGAATTCGAAACATTTTAACCACAAGGAGGGAGTGGCGGAGTGATTACTAGGCTGCTGAAAGTGAGGATTCATATGACATCTACTGCTAGTTTGCTGTGCCGTACTTGTTTCTTAATTCCAGAATGTGACACATCACAGTAATTAAACTGACTAACTATGCTTACTTGCTTATAGACAATTCCTAAAAAAACCCAACTCTGGTTGATTAAGACTTTGTGATTCTTATTCTATTATCTATTTTGGGTGTGCATTCAAGAAACCTTTCATTTGATTTGAAGTCTACAAGCTGATGCAGCACTCAGTTTTTAAGTTCGCTTGCAAATTGCAAAGCAAATATCCTGAGATGGCAGTTGGTCTCTGTAGGTGTGCCAGGGTGGTAGCTGATGCAGCGTAAGATGTTTGCTTCCTGTATGAATGGTGGTGCAGCACAATCCAGTCACAGAAGCATCACAAAGAGGACTGTGCTCACCAAAACTTGCTTGCAGATATGGAGATGCACCTTGACAGATATTACTTTCGCATATCCATTGAGTGGAGAAGAAATATTCAGCACCAAACTGAGTTCATGTTAGTTAGCCTTTATTATGCTGCTAAACACATGGAAACATACAGTGAGAACCAAGATGCACTTACAGACATTGTGCACCAGGAGGCACTTCATCAGTGCTAACATTCACAGCGTATGCTTTTACTGTATATAGACCCCACATATTGAACTGCTCAATAATAGCTGACCCTCCACAGGTTGCAAAAGTTAAATTATAACATAGTAGCAAACTTTGCTTTTTGTTTTTTTGATGCACATTTGCTGTGTTGCACTCTGGCAATAATAGTACTACTTGTTGAAAGTCCCGCTGTGGAGGATCTGCTAAGAAAATTAGGCTGAAACATGTCATGAAAACAGGACCTACTTCAGTCACTCGTGAACATGCTTACATGACTTGCAAAACCATTTTTATGAGAGGCAACCTCACTTTCATGAGACAGGATCAAAACAACAACAACAAAAATCTAGTTTGCTTTCTAGGGTTATGTCTGTGAATGTGCAGATGATGTCTGCTACATATGCAGTTGCTTCAGAGTGGCCTGGGCCACTCTCAAGGCAGGGTACTGGTATGATGCACTGCACATCACTGTGCAGCAGGTTAGTGAGTGACCCCTAGCAAGTTACAGGTCAGGTGCATTGTGCATTACTGTGCAGTGCTCTTTGTTGCATATAAGAAAGGTGAAAGCTAAAGGTATCAGTTGTTATAAAAGGAGGCAGTATAACACAGTGGCTTAACCTGAAGACCTGGGTTTGAATCCAACAGCCCCCACTTGCATACTCTGACCCTGAGCAAGTCACTTAACTTTCTTGTGCTCCCAGGTCACACCTGTAAACAAGCTTTCAGCTTAGTGTGTGTCTCCTGGTCAATAAAAAAACCAAAAAACATACTGTATGTTCTTCAAAAAGTAAGGACATCAATTGCAAAAAAAAAACTAAAAACGGTTAGTGTATCTGTTACAGCTGAAGCACAACAAGTGTGCAAAGTGGGGAAATAAGAATTTTTTTTTAAGGGTACAAAGTACTGGAAACTTGGTGAATGGGTGGCGTGGTGTTCCTTGAGGTTTGAAAGATTATGCTATGCAATGTTAATGTTACTTTAATAGCAGCACTGTCTTCTTAAAGTAAAATACTGACACAACAGTGATTGCACAGCGGGTGCCGCTAATACTGACACCACATGCATGATCGTTCAGACCCCAAGGAGCCGCTGAGGAATGGGGTAACCTGATTAGAAAACATCGGCAGGCATACCTCTCAACTGTACCACATTACGAGGAACATTCCTCATTTTACTTCACAAAAGCTCCCTGTTCCACATTGTGAGGACTTGTCTCACATTAAGTGTTAACATTTTAAAGCAAAAATCTATAGTAAATGATGCAAAAAATATATTATTCAATTAATAACAGACTTTCTGAACATAATTGCAAACATTTTAACAGTGTTTTGAGCTTCTTAGGTAAAGATTTGATTAAGTGTTCCACATTTTGCTCATTTGTTCCACATTTTGAGAGGCAATGTTCCACATTTGGGGGACAAAAGGTTGAGAGGTATGTCACAGGTACTGTCTGACTCTACCTGTCTTTTTCAGACCCTTGGGAGTAATGTAGGTGGATTTTACAAAATCCTGGGTTGATGGGTTCCACTTCAAGCTGCACTGCCTGGACTATGAAATAGATGTTTACTAGTGCTGAGCCTGTGCCACATTTTCAAGTTCTGATGCAATGGGATTTCATGGAATTCTCTTGTAAGCAGAGTAGGTGAGATTTTGACGTGGACAGATGGGATTAGTTTCCTCCAATCACCAAAGGTGGAGTTATACTCTGTGAATCTACTGAAATTCTGCAGAAACCCCGCAACTATTTCAAATTAACTCTAGTGAAACCAGTTAGCCAGTCTTGTTAGACATGCACTCATTGTCTGATTAGGCCTCTTACCCCCTTTCTTAAGCAGAAGAGACATACACAGTTTTTTGGGAGAAAATGGCTGCAGCCATGTGTTTATTTGTAAAGCTACAACACTTAGATACCGTGGACATGTGCAGCCAGGTAGTGTCAGCAAGCTTATTTTTTAAATGGTCATAAGCTTCCCCAGTTCATCCAGGTACCCTCAGTGGACACCATTGGGTTGACCTGCCACCTTATTAAAAGGGGACACTTCCACCGAAGGGGCTGTGGTCTCTACGGCTTAAGGGTTGACTCCAGAGCCATGTGCTGTGTGTTTTTCTCCTTCAGAGGGCACTACACACACAGACCAATACCCAAGGATGCTCTCCCCCATCTGGACCATTGGGCTGTCCCCCACTTCAGGGGCCTCGCTTCCTGCCAGCCTCAAGAGGACTCCATCTGTGTCAGAGGCAGGTTCCCCCCATTACCCCCTTTCTACTATACCTGCGAGACTACTGTGCTGGTACACTTACATGACTGTGATATCCTACTCTACATCCCTAGCACTGTCCTGATACAGGAGGTAAAATACTCAGAAAACATCATAGGAAAAAACAGGAAAAGTCATCCCTGACCCCTAAGCCGATCCACCTTAGTAGGATAAAAGCCACCCTACCTGCCCTCTGCCCTCTAAACCCTACCTCCAGGGTGGGTAGATTTGAATTTCAGCCAGAGAAAAGAGCAAAGAAGCTGGTCTCAGGTTTCAGCCCCTTTATAGCATCTAAGCTCTTCCCCTTACCCCAGTTCCCCCATCCCTTGGGCAGACCTGCTATGTGAGCCTCCCTTCCCCTTTTTCTTCCCTGCCTAGTCACTCCCCAAATCGTTACCCCCTAGATGCACCACCAAAATCCCAGTGGACCTTGTCACCATGCCACTGACTGGACTCATGGCACAAAATCCCTTTCACAGACTCCCCATCTATTACACTTGCAGCCTCTTTGGGTCCAGGAAGAGGTTTGTGCCTCCAGGCATCTGCTCAGCCCTTTTTCCAGACCAGTGAATAAATGAGTGACCACAGAGCCATACCTGTCTGGTCTCATGGCTGCTACCTGTTGGAGGCATAAAAAACAATTACTGCAAATGCAGGAGCACATATCTCTTAAAAGTTTGCAACCTCCACTTTTTTTTATTTAGTTGTTTAACCAGGTATAGCACACTAAGCTGAAAGCTTTTTTACAGGAGTGACCTGGTTATCTGAGTGTTGGACAGACATCTTGCCCTGTTACAAGTGGCTGCCCCAGTTCAAAAGGAATGTGTATTGAACTCTGGTGAGTTCAAACCCAAGTCCTTCAAGGCACTGTCCAGCACATATTGGAACTGAAATATGGTCAAAGGGGTGTCGTTTTCATAACAGAAGCCCCCCCCAACAGGCCTCTGGTCTATGTATTTCTGTTTCTCATCCTGATGTCCCATGTCAACCCCAAGGAAGCTTTGAAATTGTACCAACAGTTGCATGCTAAGCTGTCTGTTTTGCTCCTGTGGATCTGTAGGAACACCTCATTCAGTGTTAGGTCAATGTCATCCAGTGATAATACCATCTCTACCTTTGCTGCCTTATTTGGCTGCACTATTTCAGACACCCTGAATGTACCTCTGAAGGCCAGTAAAAAAGACACACTGAACAATGTTATATCTTACCTTGGTGAACACATCTTTTCTAATACCCCCAAACCCATTCCAGCAAGCCTGGGCTAATTGGGTGCCTTTGATCGACATGCTTAGTTGGCCCCTTCACCCATCCTTCTAGCAACTTGTGCAGCTGAAATGCTTGCATGTTGTCCTCAAACCTCATTACCTTGGAAAACCAGCCAATCCCTGCAAGGTGTTGCTTGCTTCTCTACCACTGGTGTAAGGCCCTCTTGTTTCCTCTGTACCACATAGCTGGTCCACTAGTATTGACCACTCATTCCCCCACCCTGCATCTCCCTTACCTGTAAAAACTGTCAATCCCCCATTTGTAATAATAATAATAATGCTTTATTTATATGGGGCCTTTCAAAAACCAAGGTGCCTTACAAAAATATTTTTAAAAAACACATCAAACAGTTCAACTCTTAAAATACATAAAAGAGCTGACACATTCTGGACAAATAAAATCAATCACTGAATGCTTTAGTTCATAAATATGTTTTCAGTGCCTTTTTAAATCCCTCCATGATCGCGCACTCCCGTAACTGATGGGGTAGAGAATTCCTGAGGGTAGGGACCACATGCATAAATGTACGGGCCCCAGAAGATTTCAAATACACCCTCAGGATCTCTAGCAACCCCTCATCAGCTGAGCGGAGCGATTGCCCAGGGCTGTAGGGAACCAGGAGCTCTTTCAGGTAGTCCAGGCCAGGTCCATGTAGGGCTTTGAAAGTCAGAAGACCGACTTTAAAGGTGATCCACCACTGAACTGGCAGCCAGTGCAGTTTGTGCAGCTCCAGCAAAATATGACTGGACCGGGAGGTACCAGTTAAAAGCCGGGCCACTGCATTCTGCACCAGCTGCAGGGAGCAGCTGTCCACCCCAGGAAGCCCTAGGTAAAGGGAATTGCAATAGTCCAAATGTGAAGACACAAAGGCATGGACCAGCATAGGAAGATCACCAGATGGAACAAGATGCTTAATCCTGGAGATATTCCTCAAATGGTAAAATGAGGACTTGATGACGACAGACACCTGCGAATGCAGAGTCAGTCCTTCATCAAAGATTACCCCCAGCTTAGGCACCTGTTCAGAGGTCGGGAGTGAAACACCCCTGAAATAAATTCCAGAGGGTGAACTAACCCTGGCTCCCCCCCCATCTGGCATGCCAGATCCACAACCAGCACCTCTGTCTTTTCCGAGTTCAACTTCAGCCAACTCGAATCCATCCACTCCTGGATTTCTGTGATGCAGTTATTAAAGATCAAGACAGCTCCATCCTGGTCGGGTGCAAAAGAAAGGTAGAGCTGGGTATCATCAGCATAGCAGTGAAACCTCTGCCCATACCATCTTACAATGTCTCCGAGGGGCAGCATGTACACTGCGAACAACATGGGAGACAACACAGAGCCCTGAGGAACCCCACAAGGTAGAAAAGGTGGGCCCAAGGAATAAACCCTGGAAACCACTCTCTGCATTCTTCTGGAGAGGTAAGATATAAAGCACCTGAGGACTACACCTGATAGTCCACAGATGAGCCTCAGGTGCTCCAGTAGAACCCCATGGTCCACAGTGTCAAAAGCTGCTGAGAGATCTAGAAGAACCAAGGTGGAATAGTTCTTCCGGTCCCTAGCCATCATGAGATCATTGAGCACCCAAACCAGTGCTGTCTCAGTACTATGCCTCTTAAGAAAACCGGACTGGAGGGGTTCATAGATATCAAGGATGGTCAGGTGGTTCTCCAGCTGTATGGCCACTACCTTCTCAATCACCTTACCTAAAAAGGGAAGGTTGGAGATTGGTCTGTAGTTTGCATAGCAGTCAGAGTCCAAAGAAGCTTTCTTCAAGAGGGGTTTTACCACCACCTCCTTCAGGGAGCAAGGAAACTCACCTGTTTCCAAGGAGCACTAGACTATCTGTGCTAGGACTGGACCGATGGAATCAAGACAACCCAAAATCAGGGAATTTGGTCTAGGATCCAAACTACAGCACATAGGGCGTGCACCCTGGACAATCTGCATGACATCTATGAACTCCAGTCAGTCGAAGGTACTCCAGGAAAGCTGAGGAGCAGTGGCAGTGTGCTGGTCCAAAGCAACACCAATAGAGGTGTGCTGGTTGGAGTGCCACCCTAATGTCAGTCAACTTAGCTGCAAAGAATTGAACAAGTTCATCACACTTTATTTGTGAAAAGGCTTTTTGGACTTGTAGGCAAGCTGGGTTGCACAGCCTGTCCACGGTGCTAAAAAGCTGAGCTGGTCAGTTCTGAGCAGCTGCAATCTCCCCGGACAGGAACTCTGCTTTCTTACGGGTGATTGCAGATTGATAGGCTTGATAATGCTTCACCAACCTAAGGTGGTCGGCATCAAGGGAGGATCTCTGCCAGCAACGCTCTAACCTTCATCCTAGTCGAAGCATCTACCTCAAAGTCCCATATTTGTATGCTACTCTAGTACCCAGAGCTAATGCATTCCTGATTAACTCCCAGGCTGCTGGCTCACCAAATCCCAAAGGAAAGCTGGGACTACTCTGAGGTGCTCTTCCCCTTCTGGTGCCAGGTCCAGAAACTTCTGCCACTGTAAATGAGAAAGAGTGTCAGCGATGTCATTGTCTAATTTAGGCACATGTATTTGCCTTGAAAAGAATATTAAACATCAGTCATTTTAAAACAAAGATGCTCATCAAGTTTCCTATTGGTCCTCCTGCCTCTAGCTGACCATTGATGGTGTGGCCACATAAGAGGAAATGTCAGGAAGTTCTTTTTTATGGAAAGGGTGATGGATGCATGGAATAACCTGCCCCAGGAGGTGGTGACAGCCTGTACAGTGGCGGGCTTCAAACATGCATGGGACAGAAACAAAGGAATAATAGACATAGGAAGACAAAGCTAAAGTCAATGACCATACAGGGTCACTGGACACTTCATTAGGCAGCTTAAACAGGTAGACTGGATGGGCCTAGTGGTCCTTATCTGCTGACAGCATCTATGTATCTATGTGCACCACCCCCATATTATCTGATCTGAAAATTATCTTCTTATTCTGAGAACACACACCCCAAACCACAGTACTACAACTACTGGAAAAAAAATCCCATTAAGGAGATGTTCTGCATCAGACCCATGGCAGTCCAGATGGCTGGCCACTGATCCACACACCAGGTGCCCTTGAAATACACCCTGAAGCCTAATCCTCCTGATACATCTGTGTTCAGCTCTAATTCCTGGCTTTTGATAACCATTGGCCAGACTGATACACCTTTAAAGCAGTTCAAAAAGGCTATTCAGCATGCCAAATCCTCTTTCGTATTCTATGTCATCCAGAGCCTATGTTGTGGTTTACGGCAGCCAGTACCCATTTTTGCTATGCAGCGCAGGAACATCCTACCCACTGGAAATATTGTGCATGCAAAATTGAGGTGTCCCAGCAGCTGTTGCAGCACCCACAGTGTGATTTTCTTGGCCCCTGACACTGCCCAGTAATCCCACACTGCTTGCATTTTGTCATCCAGAAGGTGAAATACTGTCACCTGAGTGTCTGTTTCGATCCCCAAGAGCAACAGCACCACGCATTGGCCTTCCATTATGACTTGTGCCAGAGGGACCCCAAATTCTGTGCATGCCTCCTGAAACTTCTTCAGTAAGTGTCACATTCCCAGCCCAGTATCACCTTCCTTGAGAACAAAATGTTGTCCAGGTAATGAACCACTTCTGCTGTCTCTGCTGTCGTTGCCATCACCCACTGTAAAAATGTGCTAACTCATTCAATGACCGCAATGCCACTGCACGTTCCATGAGCATACAATTATTGACATAATTGTGACTCTCAGATTTCATCCCCAGTAGATTCCTGTTGCCTGTGTGCACTGGCAACAGCCAGAATGTGGACTCAATGTCCACCTTTGCTAGTAATGTCCTTTTTCCTGCTGCCTCGCCACCTCTGCTGCCCTATCAAATAATGCTTAAATGGATGTAAAAATTGGGTTGATGTAATCATTGACTGAATCTCCCTTTAGGTATTATAGGTGATTTATCAATCTAAATTGCCCTAGGGCTTTCATGGGCGAAAGGCCAATCAGGATATTGGACCTCTCCTTTTGAGTACATATGCCCGCAATTGGGCTGCGAGCGGTCCACTGGACCACCAGGGATATTGGATGATTCATTTTTATACTTAAGCCCATGATCGGGCATGTAGCGGTCCACTGGACCACCAGGGATATTGGATGATTCATTTTTATACTTAAGCCCATGATCGGGCATGTAGCGGTCCACTGGACCACCAGGGATATTGGACAAATCTATTTTATTACTTAAGCTCATGATCGGGCATGTAGCAGTCCACTGGACCACCAGGGATATTGGACAAATCTATTTTATTACTTAAGCCCGTGATCGGGCATGTAGTGGTCCACTGGACCACCAGGGATATTGGACGATTCATTTTTATACTTAAGCGCATGATCAGGCATGTAGAGGTCCACTGGACCACCAGGGATATTGGACAAATCTCTTTTATTACTTAAGCCCGTGATCAGATGTGTAGTGGTCCACTGGACCACCAGGGATATTGGATGAATCTATTTTATTACTTAAGCTCATGATCGGGCATGTAGCAGTCCACTGGACCACCAGGGATATTGGACTGTATTTATTTTAACTTATGCCCGCGATCAGGCTGCAAGCAGTCCACTGGACCACCAGGGATATTTGACTATATTTATTTTAACTTATGCCCACGATCAGGCTGCAAGCGGTCCACTGGACCACCACAGATATTGGACTGTATTTATTTTAACCTATGCCTGCGATCGGGCTGCGAGCAGTCCACTGGACCACCAGGGATATAGGAATGCTTTTCTTTTAACTTATGCTCGCGATCAGGCTGCAAGTGGTCCACTGGACCACCAGGGATATTGGACGATTATTTAATTCTACATATGCCCACGACCAGGCAGTAGGGCACATTGCCGTGCTGTGCAGGGGGTGTTGGTCCTCAATGGTTGCAGCTCGAGGGTGCCAGGTGCAAGTCACCAGGATCGGTGCACCTGCATGCAAGAAGAATGACATGCAAATGGCCCCATTTGCACCTTGCATGCATTATGGCCCCATTTGCATGTGCACTTTTGAATATCGCGGTTGTTGCGCTTAGCGCAACAGAACTTGTGCTATTGCATCCCACTGCTCCACTCTGGCCACTTGCGCTGGCACAGTGCCACTGCACCATGCGCACTGCAGGTGGCCAGGGTGCAATATTCAGTGATGCTGTGCCATGGCACAGCTCCATTGAATAACACCCTGTCAATGCCCCTGTGCAGCCAAGTTGCGCTGCGCTCAGTCTTGCGCCACAGCCTGGCGCAGTCTGAATATCTGGGCCCAAGTCTCTTGCAGACAAATTATATCTGAAGTGAATAGAAAATCCTTAAACTCCTCATCTGCTAGTCTGTCAATCAGGCCTTCAGTGTTATAGGATAATATTGATATTTGTTCTTTGTGATTTGTGAAAGTGATATGCATGACAGACTGAAATATCCACAGCTGAAAACAAAGAGCATGGGTCTCACTCAACAATGCTGGTCGTTCAAGGACGAATCAGTTAGACCAACACTAGTAGGATTAAATGACTGTCTACGAGCTGCTGTGGACTTTTTAGCCTGTCATGCACATCACTTTCCAGGAGCCTGTGGCATTCAGCTGTGACTGAGCCTTGAATTCCTGTGGAAATTCATTCTCTGAGATGCGAGTTTGGCACTAAACATGATGATATGCACTCCTTCCCAGTTTTCACCCACTAACACATGTACAGTATGGGAGTAGCAGTAATATCTCCCCACCTGGTATGATAAATTACAAATGAGAATTAAAAAAAGATGTACCCAGCAGCTCTACACGTTCTGGAAAAAAACTCACTCAGCAACTCTCCCTCCCTCTTATCAGAACCAAAAAAGAATGCTCACTTTTAGCAGCCATTTATTTTGCAAAAGTCCCTAGGGGAGAAGATCCTTTGGCTCTGACAATTAGGTTTGAAAGTCCCTAGGCAGAGTTTAAAGAGGTGGAGTGAGTCCATGCTGTAGAGTCTGGGGGTTTGAGTCAAAAGCTCTGGTTTTGCTTCCAGCACTACCTTTCTGCCCATTACTGCTGTACTTCATGGTACCTATTGATTGTTCCTTAGATGTTTTTCTTCGATCTCTGCAAAATACCTGCCTTGCATTACAATAACCTAGGACAGGTACAAATTAAAAAGGATATACTGTACAATACGTACCTCAACATTAGCAAGCAACTTGTCAGTATCATGCCAGCTGTGCTGATGCTGTTGCTCAAATAAAGAACATTTTTGCATGGCTCCAGTTACTGATGTGTAATGTAGTGTAAATTCTTTCAGCGAGTGCCCTCTTGGCATAACTCATTTTAGGAGGTTCTTTTTCTGTGGACCCTTTGGTCATAGTGCTACATTTTAACATTCAGTGAAAGTCCAACACTGGCTGCAAAACAATCAGTAACTTTGGGAATGCCCTCCCCCCCACCAATTCCCTGACATGTGACCTGATCAGAGCAGGTAAATAAAGAGAAATACAGTATAACCCCCTTCATGTCTGCTAGCTGTTTTAATCTTTTTTATTTCTTTTGCATTTTATAGCTATTCCAGAGCTTAGACGCACACTAAATCAAAACAAATGGGTGAGAACTATGGAGATCACTTGGTGGATACATATTCTTTATTCGTTTAATGTGTTTTTAACAAATTAAACAGTAATTCACAGTAGGTCATTAAAATAAAGGTTAGGTTCTGATTCAGAAGCAGCAGACCGGATAACCCCCCCCCACACACACACACACACACACAACAGACACACATACACTGTCTGACAAGTATCATGGTATTTGTAACAAGGTTGTGCTGTGTCTCCACCCACCCCCATCAATTTATTTGCAATGTATGTGTGCAACAGAAGAAATAAATGAATCGGTATGCAAGATTACTTGTCAATAAGGCACATTATCTTTACGTTGTATGGTGTATGATTGTAAACATGTATTCCTGTTGACTATAATCAACTTTGAATCATTATAATAAATTCAGTCACCCTTCTCCCTTCCCCACAATGAGTCAAAGTCAGTGTTGGCTCCTTAACTTCTAAGGACACCATTTATTTAGTTGGGGTTGGGGTGAGAGCTGATAGGGGTGGGCTCAAAGTATAGAGTCTGTTATCACTTCAGACTCACTGAAGGATAATTGCCCAGTAGCTACTTAATGTGACACTTGGACATCTGGTTCTGATTACTCTATGATTTTTGTAAAATAAAAATATAGTGTGATTGTCTGTCATGAGAAATGCTGTACTCCTGGATGACCCCCTCCCCCCAGGTTTCACTTCAAAGGACAGGATATACAGTATGTTAAACAGCAGATCTCTGTAATGCAATTAACTTCCCAGTTTGCTTTAAAAGCTAGGAAGTGGAATATCCATTTTATTACATCCTCAGGAAGCCCAGTTGTATTGCAGCTGGTGTCACAAAGTACATAACACCTCAGTGAGATCTGGCAGTTAGTCATAAAAAGTCATTTGATGTGTTTGAGAAAGAAAACTGCTCATGGATCAAAGGGACTGAAAAATCACAGTCTTAATTAAGAGTGTCATCATTTGAAAAATGAGTTTTGCTGAAGTCACAGAATTTAATACCTCTTGATGGGACTTCCTGTTTTGTGTATATATATATATATATATATATATATATATATTTTTTTTTATATATCCTGAAAAGAAGGAGCTAGATGATGACATCATGGAGAAAGCAGGCTCAAGATAGCATTTTAATTATGCTGTGACTGACCTTTAGGTGATATACATGTTTTTACTCTGAAAAAGCAACATCAGACACTGTTAGAAGGTATACATTAGATAGACCGGTCTAAGTGTACTGTGGTAAGAGATTTTGTTTGTATTTATAACCTTGTTTTTTTTAAGTGGTTGTATGGTTCTCTGATATATTATTTTGTATTTACATTCTACATAGTTTTTTCTATTTTAAGTAAAATCTCTTACTTTAAGAGACTACTTGGTGTGCCTTTGAAATTCTTTCTTTGACAGGTGAAGCATATATGGTTAAAGCTGACACTGTGCATAAGCTTACTGGTTTACCAAACTGGGAAAAGGTAAGAATTTATTCTGAGGTCTTTCATAGAGTTTTTAAGGGTTCATTTTGTACACCTGGTTAGGTGCCCGTAGGCAAAAGATATCTGGCCTGCCGAAGAGCAGAATTATCTGAGCCTGTACATTGGGTACACTAGCAAGAGGTTCACAGTTTGAATCCCTCCAGAACATGAGACCAAAGTTTGATTTAAACCCACAAAACAGACAGGAGGGTTACCCTGTTTCTGTTCCTGTTCACAATACTGCGCTCGGAGGCTGGCATTGTGGGAGCAGAGGGCCTGACCTGCTGAGTGGGGTTGTGATACTTAAAATGTAGCAATTATGTGAATGTGTTTATGGAGGAGGGGAAGCTGGCTGGCTAGCTAAATAGTACTCAATACAAGCTCCCACTCCTCCCCCGACATCTCTTCAGTCAAGATAATTTGAATTCAAGTTTTATGAACCCAGTTACTGCAGAAAGCCTCTTCCCTGCCAGTGTACATCACACACACACACACACACACACACCCCTCAATTCTCAAACCATGAATTTAATTCTTAAATCTCAGGGACTGCCACTGTCCTTCTTTCACTTCTTCATCCAGCTGCTGACTGACAAATGCAGACCATGGGTTCTACACTGTGTTTTATTTATAATTTTTTGTTAAACAAAGCTGACTGAGGAGGACAGCTGTGGGTAAAAAAATCCACTAGTATCAAGCATTTCTTTTACAAAATTTCAGCTGTCAAGGAATAGTGTAAAAAAAGGAGAGGACAGTGACATTAGGAAACATGCCATGGATCACAATACATGCAACAGAAAATCACACAAAATCTATAGATTGCAGCTCAGTACACATATGGATTCCTGGCATGCTTGACTGGAATAATAGATACAGTATAGCAACTGTACTACCAATAAATAACAAATATTTTCCCTTGCATGCTTACAGCAGATGACATGGATTAATTACAACATCATTATCATGTAGGTTAAAATGTAATGAAAATATGTGGTAATAAATCTAAAAAGTAGTTTTATAAGCTCAAATTAGAAACAATGTGGGACAGTTTTTCTGCCTGATATTATTAATTTATTTGAATAAAGGAGGTACAGTATATTGTCTAATTGCTGTTTGATATCCACAACCATGCTGCTATTTTGCACTGTCCATCCTGCTATGTACTGTATACAATATATAACTGTATACTGTATATTATGTGCTTTTTAAACTTGATATGTTGTAATACCCTATGGGGTGAACAATAACATTTAAATTGATTGATTCGGCATTATGTTTGTCTATCTTTTTTTTCTGTTTAATACATATGCCTGGTCATTGAATGCCTAAAAGATCTTTTTTTTTTTTCCAATGGACAAGGGAATTTTTTTTGAGTCACCTGATGAAAATCAACTGCGTCTGAGAATATAATGTGGTGCTGGTTAAGGGCTTGTGGCCTGATAAAAATAACTGCACTCTGGAGTGAAATTCAAGGTGTGCTTATAAAGGATGTCCCAGACAATAGTTGCAGCTTGAAAATCAATCAAAGCAAATTTATCTGTGGCACACCACAAAGTTGCAAGCTCACAGAACTGTGAAAAGTACAAGTACCACCACAATGCACTAGCCCCTAGCTACTGCATTGTGGTGGTACTCGTACATTTAACTGTTCTGTGTGCTTGCAACTTTGTGGTGTGCCACAAATAAATTTGCTTTGCTTTTTAAGCTGCAACTATTGTCTAGGACATCCTTTACAAGCACCCCTTGCATTTCACTCCAGAATGCAGTTATTTTTGTGTTCAATTCTTTTTTGAGTGCTGAGCAATTTAATTTCCATATCAAATGTCAAAATGCATTCTGCACACACAGATGGAATTACTTAATAATAATTTCTGTATAACATATTACATGGTATTATGTCTAAAAATTAAATAAACTAAACCACTGCATGTGGTCAGTTTATTGGCATATTGTAGAGCAGCGCTAATGCTATACTAGGTGATGCAAATGCCCAGCATGTACTGATCCATAGTGAAATATAGTGGATGTCAACACTCCTAAATAAGGCAACTCCCCAGTTAAATGTGCAGTGTAAGTAAAGATATACATTACTGAATTGTTGTAATTCTTTCTAACAGGTTGAGTCATCAGGTGGGGGGAGGGACCCCTAGCCACCAGGGAATTTATTTTTAAGGTGTCAGGTTGGTAATCGGTGGGGTATGGACTGTGGAGTCAACTCTGGTGACTCTACAAATAAAACAAACATAAAAATCACAGCAAGGAAAAAAAAAAACTCGCTCAGCAACTCAATGAGTTTTATCATGCCTGGTAATGTACAGTACTTATAACAAATGTTGGTATACTTGAAGTTCCTATTAATTTCCATGGTGTTCCTACAGTATATTACACATGAACATGGCTGCAACAATATGAAATTGAATTACAGCTGACACCTTCAATCATTCAAAACAGATGTTTGCATAGTATGTCTCTTGTGAACATTTTCATTGGTTGCTGAATAAAGCCAGTGTCTGTGTCAGCTTTGCTCTCTAGCTACAAAAATGCAGCAATTAAGACATTCTACCATTGCAGTCACCCCTGTGCATCCTGATAATGCAGCACTGTTTAATCTGGGAGAAGAAGTACAACGGGCAATAGGAATCCCCATTGTTGCTCTCCTGTCTCATTTGTCTCAGTGGCATTTGGTTCTGCATTCAAAAACAAAATATCTATGCGAATGTAGAGCGAATGCAGACTACACAATGTATAGTCTATATAACTGAGTATCAACTTTCTTACTTCATAATATTGCACAGAAGAGACTGTGATGTCTTTGCTTTGGCTTTATTACTGAAATGTGCATAAAGTTGAGTCATAGAATATACACTGATGGACTTGTTATATTTAATAATCATCAGTAGTAAAATATAAATACAGGGTTCTTGTATTTTTTTCCAAGTTGGCTGTGATACATTATGAAGCAGTTTTTCATCTTTCATGTTTCTGTATAATCATCTCTCCTCCCACCCTCTCCACCTTACAGCAAACACATTTACCTTAAAACAAATTTGCTGTTATAGGGCCTTAAAAATGATAATTAAATCATTAATTCCCAAGCATCCAATAAAATATTTTTTAGATCAAAAGTCACAGTTTATTGTATGTACTAGTCATTATCAAATCTGTTTTACCTGCCTGACACTACGTGACACAATGAGACTACATCAGGACTCTTTATTTTGTAGAAAAAATGATTTCTGGCAGTTTGGTTAGCCAGATGATAGTTATGCAGTGTGACACATCACAGATTTACAGAACAGCAATTTATCTTATTTTATGAATAGCATACATTACCAAAGATTTAATTTATTTATTTAACTTAATTTTTTTCCCATAGCACAAACAGTAATATTTAAGCAGATGTTTGTTCAATTGCAACACAGCCCCTGCATATACTGGCAGAGATACAGTATCATCTCTAAGACAGTACTAGCTCTAAAGATCTTTGGATGGTTTAATACCTTTCCAACAATATTCCATTGGCTCATCTGACATCAGCATGAAAAGTCTCCAAACAGACTTTTACTGTACAGTGGTTACTGCATAACTGCAGTTTTTTATATTTATTCTCCATGTCAACTTGTTACATTGTGCTACATATTAATTATACATTGTTTAAGGGCTTAAAAGCACATAAACAATGTAAACAAAAGGGCAGACCAGATAGACCAAAAGGTCCCCTTTTGCCGTCACTTTTCTTATGTTTTTATGTTTCAGTTCTTAGCACATTTTAACAAATCACCCTGCCATGTTACTGCTACAGTATGTGCAGCCTTCTGTTGCTTTGATCATGCTTGCTGACTTGCCACCTACAAGTAGAAAATAAGTGATAAGTAAGTTGACTGCCCACCACAGTGCTGTACTCAAAAGATACATAAATAGTAAAATGGTCACCAACCAAGTTACTTTCATTTTTTTGTTTTTGTTTTGCAGTGGTGGGGGTGGGTACACATATTGCACATAGCTGGTGTTGGGGGTGGGGGTGGACTTGCAAGCTGACTTATTTATTTATTTAGCTTTGTTGACCAGGTAAGTACACTAGACAAGTTATATGGCTATTTTCAGGTACGGCCCAGGACTTAACGAGGTTGCTGTTTTTTTTTCATATGCATGCCTGAAAATTATCAGTGACACTAGGGAATGTTTCTGAAATGTGTTGTTTTTTCCTTATGACTACATGAATAATATCCAGTCAGCACAGCTCTCGTTGGCAGATGTCAGGTGCAGATTCCAGACACGTTTCAGACTTCAAGAACAGTTTTATTTTATTGTATCTGATCACTGTCTATCTGTCTGTCTCTCTATCTACGCCATGCAGTAGTCTTTGGTTGCTAGTTCTCACCAAAGTGCCTTGCCTAAATGAAAATATTACGGTTATTTAATTTGCTAAAGACCAGAACATTCAGTGTAGATCGTATAACAATTAAAGGAATAACATAGGAACATACTGTGCATTAAAAGACCATAGAAGCAGATATAAAGCAGACAAGTGCCATATGCCAAATACTGTATGTACTGTAGACATTTAGCAACATTTCCTTTGAAGGAGCATACACACTAGCTCCCTACTACTATGTCCCAATTACTGTACAGCTTTTCAGTTCCTAAAAATGTTAGACCAGCAGGTGATCCATGGTGGCCCACATAAATAAAAAGTCTGCCATTGTATATTGGGGAATGGGAAACTGTATAACCAGCAAAGGCTATTTCCATAGAATGCCTGGCTCAGACAGTGGCTTGGGCTATTTTGGTGGCAGGGTGTGGGGGCAGATACAGAATAAAAGAACAACACTAACTAGAGATGGTAGAGCTACTAAGCAGATACTAGGGTGATAGTAGGGACAATAAAACAATATGCAATATATATAAAAGACAAAGAACCTCTGTGCACAAACACTGAGGCAAGGGTTACCCCAAAGGGCATTTGGCTGGGAAGCCAAGTTTCAAGAAAATACAAAATCACACATGCTCACACAATGCAAAGCATCATGGACTGCATATGCAAATCACCACAGAATGTTATGCTGGTCCAACTTTAAGCAGAATTGTATGGTGCCTATTTGATTACATTCAGCTACACTGACTTATCCAGACAGGAAATACAGATTTGCTACAAGTTAAGCACAAATGTAGCTACCAGGAACCTGGTGATTCAGTGTTGCAAATGTTGTCTTTGATCTTTGAAACAGTGACACATTTGTTGATACAGTCAATACAATGTTGCAAAGCAAAATATTTGGTACAATATAACATATTACAACAGTAACATCTTATGATCTTACAGTATCAAAACTAAAATCCTGTTCACTAACTGTTTAAAGAAAGAAGGTGAAGCACATTTAAGTAAATAAAGAGCTAGTGATAAGTCAAGTATTTCTTTTATACCAAGCCATAGTCTTCGTTTCGTACTGGTTTCCTTCAGCTTACACCCAAAGGTCTCCCAATTGGAATGCAAGAACAATAAAAAGAAAACATACTATACAGATTGGAATACAATCATGTAACCAGTAAGTGAAATGCAGTACATCACAGCTCCATGTAGAAACTCATGATTTATCAAAATTTCATATCTCCTACTTAACTGTGCTTCCTCTTTCTTCTTAGCACTGAAATGACACAGCTGAAATAAACAAGCATTTGTCAATGCCGAATGTTTGCTTGCTTGCATTGGCAGTGGTAGTGTTGAAGTTACAGAGCTGCATAATAGGAATGGCAGTGAAGTATTGAACTGAAGCCAACCCCACCACCACCCTGCAGAGAGTGACAGGCATTGGGGTGTGCCTTTGGGTCGTCAGGCATAACGGCCATGCCATTTCACCACACCCCACCCTGCAGACACTGACAAGTGTCAAGGTGTTCCTTGGGGTCTTTGGCCCTTATGTGCACCCCATTCCATTAGGAAATACGGTGAGATGGGTGCAATATAGGAGAATGGGGTAAACTTTGAGGCCGAAGAGTCCAAGGCATACCTCGATGCGCTCACTGGCTGCAGGGTGTGGAATGGTATGAGCATTACAGGCAAGAATCCCAAGTCACACCCTGATGCCTGTCATTCTCTACAGGGTTGGCTGTTATGAAGAAACCCTCATAGCTCAGGCATTCGCTGGTATTTTCACTCCAAATTTTCAACATGTTTTTTTTGTGACCCACCTCATGAACAGTGGCAATATCAGTCTGTTAGCCAAAAGCTGCTTATGCACAGCGACTACGGCATTAAGCACCACAGGTGCAAAAACATTCCAAACAGGATGTAAAAAATGACAGCTGTACTGTTCATGGGGAGGTGTAAAAAATGGCAATGTTGCAAATCTGCAGTAAAAATATTAAAAAAACTGATGAAGTCACAAGCGTACATAGAAACTGTGCAACGCACACCCGTAATATAACTAGGTTGGGGAATTTTTACAGCAGATTGTCAACTCAGGCATTTTGGTGCCTCCGATCATGAACAGTGTCACTGTGATTTTCTTTATCTGTCCCAAACGATGATTTCCCACAGCGACCACGCATCTCTGCGCTGAAAGTGTGAAAACACACTTTGGGTATGTTGTGAAAAAAGACAGCTGTACTGTTCATAAGGAAGTGTGGAAAAATGCCACTGGTGAAAATCTGGACTGAAAATATTACAATGTCATGAACTTACGAGGGTGCGTGGAAACTGCGCAATGCTCACTCATAACACAGCCATTTTATGGACTTTTGTCACCAAATTTTCAACATAGCCATTTTAAGACCTCTGCTCATGAACAGTGTAACTGTGATTTTTGTAATCTGTCCCAAACATTGCTTTCGCACACCAACAGCACCATTGTGCGCTACATGTGCGAAAACACATTTTGGGTGACATATGAAAAATGGCAGCTGTACTGTTCAGAAGGAAGTGTAACAAAATGGCAGTGTTGAAAATCTGTAGTGAAAATATTAAATTCGCAAACTTACGAGTATGCATAGGAACTGTACAACGCACGCTCGTAAAACAGTCATTTTTAGGAATTTTTTCACCAAATTTTCAACATAGCCCTTTTAAGACCTCTGCTCATGAACAGTGTCACTGTGATTTTCTTAATTTGTCCTGTACATTGATTTCAAGACACCAACTGCGCCCATTGTGCGCATACATGGGCGGAAACACGCTTTGGGTGAGATGAAAATGACAGCTGTACTACCATAAAAAGGTGTGGTAAAATGGCAATGTTGAAAATCTGGAGTGAAAATATTGAAAATTTGCAAACTTACGAAGTGCGCGAGGAACTGCGCGCACGCGCGTAAAACAGTAATTTTTAGGAATTTTTCACCAAATTTTCAACATAGCCATTTTAAGACCTCTGCTCATGAACAGTGTCACTGTGATTTTCTTAATTTGTCCCATACATTGATTTTGCACACCGATTGCACCATTGTGCGCTACATCGGTGGAAACACGTTTTGGGTGAGATGCGAAAAATGACAGCTGTACTACTCATAAGAAGGTATGGTAAAATGGCAATGTTGAAAATCTGGAGTGAAAATATTGAAAATTTGCAAACTTACGAGCGTGCGTAGGAACTGCACAATGCACACTAGTAAAACAGTAATTTTTTGAATTTGTCCACCAAATTTTCAAAATAGGCTTCTTGAGAGCCCACCTTATGAACACTGCCAGTGTCGTTCATTAATCGGTCTGAAAGGTGATTTCTGACAGTGACTGCAATACCCTTCAGGCCCCTAATAATGCCATGACAATAACAGTATCTGGGCGAGAAGGGGTCCAAAACCCCTGTTGAAAATTTGCAAAAATTTAAAAATGCCTGAGATATGCAACAAAGTTGAAAAACCCTATCTATCCCATTATACAGCTTACCGCATTTCCTCAGTTCGAGGTTGGCTTTGAAGAGTGCAGACGAGTCCCCGATCCATCGATGATCGACGACAGCCTTGAGATAAGTGTGGGTGGGGGTGGGGAGGCAGGTGCGAGTGGTGGGTGCGGTTGTGAGGGGGCAGGAGACTGCATGGGAATCGCTTTTTATTTTACCTGCTTTTTTTAAATGACGACGAGGATGTTTGCCATGCTGGGGTGGGTTCCCAGCGTGGCACAAGGACGCCTAGTGTGGAGCTGACGGATTGTGACCCCGTCGGGCCATACATCTATTGCCATGTTGGGTGGCCCAGCGTGGCACCCTCGTACTCGGGGAGGGGTGAGGACAGTGAAGCTGACGGGATTGGGCACCCCGGGCTATACTGATGAGTTGCCACACTGGAGAGGGTACCCAGGGCATGTGGAAGGCTTTGGGTGGGGGGAGTGCAGCACAGCTGATGGGGGATTGGGCACCTTCGTCGGCTATACAGTAAAAGGCAAGGGGTGCAGCAGTATGCATGCGCGCATGTGTGTGTGTGTGTGTAGGGGAGCTGGCGATGAGCAGGTGATATCTGATCGCTGCTCACTGAAGCATAGCCCCCTTTCAACTGTATGCCACTGTATTTTGGAGCTGTCATAGACAGCTCCAGCATGCATTGGAGGACTGGGGCCGCGCCTGCCAACACACTGACTGAATTGGAAAAGGGGGTGACACACCTCTGAAAACTCGGATGATGGCACTATTTTTCTTGCACATGCATGCAAGCAATCATAAAAAGGGATCAATTTTGGCACAAACTATAATGAACATAAGAATGTTAAATTGAATATAAAACCTACAAGAATGCCTGTGACAATCCCATTTTAGCATATTCACAGGAGATTCACCAGTTGCTTAAAATAAAATGCACCTTTACCTTTCATTTTTAAGTGCTTTTCCCTGACTCAGGAACATTGCCCATTACTTTTACCAGAAGTCAGAAATTTCTATTGGAGCTATTTTCAAAACTTGAGTTTTTTTCTGTAGAATTTATATGTGTGTTATGTTACTCTATATCAATTTATTAGTAAAAAAAAGTACTGCTACTTAATGTATTGCACTCGTGGAATGCCTCTGCTGTCTATTCTTTTTACTTCAGATCCTCCTGTAGCAACTTTAGAAGGTGTTATACACTTCAGATAATTGTGCTGAACTCAATATTGCTATATTTTTCTTTTAGTTTTGAAGCATTTGTAGGTACTATATGAAGTCTTCTATCACAAGAGGTTGACATTTTATGTGCTTGAAACTGTCACACTAAAGCAATTGCTGAGGTTTCCCTAAGGTATATACTGCTTCTGTTGTTAGAACAAGTAACTCTTTTAGTTTGCAAACTGCCTGTGTAGTTATCCTCCTTTCATGGTCAGCTGTTCTGTTAAAAATGTTTATTGGTAAAAAATATATTAGTATGTAATATATTCCATGTATGTTTTCATTAATTTTCATTCATACACATACAATGACCCCTTTATGTGTAATACAATATAGTGGTTAATATTTATTTAAATAAGCTGTTTATATATTTGATTACGTGTACATTAATCTCTACTAGCTGCCATTGTCTCATCAGAATGTGTTTGTTCCTGTATGTCACTGCTCCTGCTAGTCAGACTACATAAGCCTTTTGACTGCCTGACCTGTTTTTCCCAACAGACAGCATGACCTGAAAAGCAGCAGGTGTTAACGATTGAGGTAATCTTCTCTCCTCCCCTCCCCTCCCCAACTGACTGGAATCCTGGCAGGAGTGCCTTTTGTCATGGTAAATGATAACTCTTTCTCATTCCTCTTTATAATTGAACTGTAGGTGTGACAAAATCCGTCCAACCATCCAAAACACTCACTTGGTTTGCTGCCTAGGTGCTGGTGGAATAGCAAATACCCAGTGATGAAAAGCAATATCTTGTGTTTTATTTCAACATTAAACACACACACACACACACACACACACACACACCTTGCTGCCTTTCCTGGTTAAACAATTTCCCCTTTCTCTTTATTTGATCTTAGGTTAGTAATTGCTCACTCTGCTCACTGCACTCTGGATATGCTGATTAGTTGGTTTTAGAAGACACGCTTTATTACATACCCATAAAACCAAGTTGAAATGGGCATTTTAAATTAACATAGCTGCCACCGATCTCTAAAATGCTCAATGTGATGTTAATTTAAAATGCACATTTCAGTGTTCTATGGTCAGTGTGTAATTAAGTGTGTCTTGTAAAACAAACTGCTCATTGTGCCCTGTGTTTTTGGATTCTCAACAGAAGTGTATACACAGCAATGGTTGTAATAATAATAACTATTATTATTATTTAATTGCAGTGATTTGTTTGAGCTAAACAGGTATGTGGCTTCAACGTCCATATAAGGGAAAATTGTCTACTAGGAAAGGCACAGTAAGGGGAAACTTGTTTCTGGAAGTGACATGGGAGCTCAGGGTCACACAGTACGTAAGTGGGGGTCATGGGATTCAAACCCAGGTCTCCAGGTTTACAGCTCAATGCCCTAAACCACAATGCTATACTGCCTCCTTATAAGTTCTGGGATGAGAGAGTGCAGGCTGGAAGAGAGGACTCCCATCATGGATTAGTGTGTGCAGTGTCTCTATAGATGCTTTTACACACAGGTTTTTAAAACAGAATCAGCGTTACCTGTGTGGCGCCGTTGTACTCTGTTGCGCTCAAGTTCCTTTCTACACACTGCTAGTATTCCGGAAACCCTGTCTCCATTTGTTTTGGCTCCCCCAGAGTCTGTCCCATGCATTCTTGAATTCCCCCACTGTTTTTGACTCTATGACCTCCTCAGGAAGGCTGTTCCATGAATCTACAACCCTCTCTGTGAAGAAGTACTTCCTCACATTACCTCTGAGCCGTCCCCCCTCTATCTTTAAATTGTGCCCCCTTGTTCTTTCACATCTCTTTTTTCAAAGATGCTACCCTCCTGGACTTTGTTGATTCCCTTGAGGTATTTCAATGTTTCTATCATGTCCCCCCCACCTCCTTTCCTTGAGGCTATACATCTTAAGCTCCTTTAGTCTTTCTTCATATGTCTTCTGGTGCAGACCCTGCACCATTTTGGTTGCCCTCCTCTGGACAGCCTCCAACCTGTCTATGACTTTGCAGAGATGGGGTCTCCAGAACTGTACACAATACTCCAGATGTGGTCTTACCAACTGTCTGTACGAAGGGCCAACAACTTCCTGTTTTCTACTGGTGATGCTTTCCCTATGCATCCCAGTATCCCGCCAGCCATCCTTATTGCCTTCTCACATTGCTGGCCCACATTTAGGTCATCAGATACGACTACCCCCAGGTCCCTTTCCATTTTTATTGTTGTCAGTATCTCACCCCCCATTGTGTACTCTTACCCTGGGTTTTTGTTTACCAGGTGCATTACTTTGCACTTCTTTGCATTGAATCTAAGCTGCTATACATTTGACCATTACTCCAACCTTGCCAAGGTCCTGTAGTTCCTTCTGTCAGCTCTGTCATAACTGGGCAATATTGGAGGGTGTAGAGGAAATCTAAGAATGTCACAGATACATGTTGTGGAGTCATGTGATGCACTATGATGGATAGCAGTATGATTCAGTGACTCTACTGAGAATTTAAATACATATCTCTTAAATCCTTTATTATTGTGCAATAGTTTTAACTTCAGTAATTACCTCCAGTCATAGTCTGTTGGGTGACTGCAATATGGTTCCTGATATGGAGCATGGAGGGGATCTTGGTAACCCATTTTCTACACCACCACCTCTGCCAGAATGCCAACCAAACCCAAAAAGACAGAAGAAATATTTTAGAGTCAGCACTCTCACAGAAAAAATGCCAGCAAGTCAGAAAATGATGCAAATGCTTTAATGATTTATTAGGCCAGCCAGAGCCATACCAACAAGACTTTGGCCAAAGAGACACAGGCCTGATTAGTCACCACTCTCCCCTGATGGCCTGACAGCAGATGTGCTGACACTGGAGTGCTTCTCCAAGGAACTGTGGAATATCAAGGAAGACATTCTTGAACTATCCAGTGACCACAAACACCATGGCCTGTGACTAGTAATTTGAACAGGTGGGTGGGGAGCTCAGAAGTGAGGGCCAGTTTGGAAGAGGACCAATCTGAGTAAATCAAACTGGTGGTGGTAGCCTTGTGGCATGAGCTATGGAGATTGCACTAGTCAAGGTATTAAATTATCTTCTTGCAAGAGACAGTGGTTGGTGTTCCATCTTGGTACAGCTAGATCTCTCCTCAGCTTTTGACACGGTGGATCATGGGGTGCTTTTGGCCCATTTAAGGTTCTAGGTGGGCCTCACTGGCACAGTATTATACTAGTTTGAGTCCTACTCATCTGGCATAGTTCTGAAGGTGGCATTGGGTAGCAATAGCTTGAAGACTGCTGTTCCCTGCTGTGGGATGCCTCAGGGGTTGATTGTAGCCCCTGTGTTCTTCATTGTCTACATGTTGCCTTTGGGAGAAATCATCAGGTGGCATGGTATGGGTTTTTACTGCTACACAGATGATATCTGGATCTGCCTGCAATCTGCACCTGACAGGTTCAAGACAGTGACTGTGCTAGATGAGTGTCTTGAAGAAATTCAGGACTGGTGACATGCTGACTCATGCCAAACTCATCTCAAATCATGGTGTTACTGGTGATACGGATAGTGCCTTGCTGCCATAGTTAAATGGCACTACTGTATGAGCTGTTGAAAAGGTAAGGAATCTGGGCATTATTGTGGATGGCAGCTTGACTGTAGAACATCAGATTTCATATGTTGTCCAGAGTGGCTTTTAATCATTTGCATAATATCACCTGGATCCAAACCTATCTTGCAGCCACTGTCCTGGAAACACGGTTGCATGCATTCATTACCCCCTGTTTGGACTACTGCAATGCTCTTTACCTCGGGTTATCTGCGGGGCTGATTCATCACTTGCAGCATATGCAGAACTCATCAGGCTGGCTGATTGCCGGGACCTCCATTCTATGCATATCACACTAGTTCTTGGGGAACTGCACTGGCTGCCAGTAAAGTGGTGCATCAGCTTCAAGATAAATTGTTGGTATACGAAGCCCTTCACGATTCAGGCCCTGGTTACCTGAAAGACCTCCTGACCTTCTACACACCTGTCTGTCCCTTTCATTCCTCTGAGGAAGAGTTCCTCCTAGGGGTGAGCGTAAAAAATTATTTGGTGAAAGTCGGATTTTTGCTTCCGCGAAAGTTCGGAAATCATTTTGCCAACTTTCATGGAAATTTCACCGAAAATTGTGGAATAAACGTCAGAAATGTGGGTTAATATGCTAAACTGTGGGGGAAAATCTCTGCAGAACTAATAAATGGTCAGTGTTCAGTTCTGCAGTTTATGTATTAAACTGCAGGGAAAAAACCTGCAGAAGTAATGCAAGAGACTTTTTCCGCATGTCATGTAAAAAGTCCGAGGTTCATAATTAAATGCTGTAGTACTAGGCAGAAATCCATGGTTATTTGGTGAAAGTTCAGAATTCTGCCACAGGCAAAAGAGCGAAAAATTCTGCAAAATTTTAGAAATTTCATGGAACTTCCCTGACAGCGGAAATCCGCACTTTTGTCCGCCCCTAGTTCCTTGTGGTTCCAGAGTCACATTTAAAATCTGCTGCGAACAGGGCCATTTGCATTGCTGTGCCCATTCTGTGGAGTTGACTTCTTGTGGGAATTAGAGGGGCTTCCTCACTGGAACTTTTCTTTTCTTCATTTGTTTCTCCAGCTGCATCCACAGTCCTGGCGGAATCCCCTCCAGCCCCATCACCAACCCATCTCATGGACTTGTGGATTAACCACCACTTTTACAGAGCCATATTGGTGGTTGGCCTGCCATATGGGGTTGTTTTGGTGCTTGCTGAGGATGCCGAGTGAGCTGAAGCATTTTTGTCCATTTTCTTCCCTGGGACATCGGCGAGTGGCACATGCAAGCGCATACTTGTTGACATACATGTGTGCTTCATCAGCACACGTCCCCACAGATCTGCTGATCCTACCAGTACTGCCACCCAGCCTCTGCTAGGTGGCAGGCAAGTGTTGGGACTCAGAGAGACCCCCCTCCCCAAGGAAGGAGAGCTGCCCTGGGTTGCTCAATCCTCCACCACCTGGCCAGCCCCCAAGTGACCCTGGTCCATTCCTGAACCTGGGTCACCAGCAGTATTGGAGCTAAGGCATCAGTGCCTCAGCCCTGCACACTACTGGGCTGGCCTCACTGGAACTTTTTAAGAGCTTTATAACAATCCACTTTTTTAATATCACTTTTGGGGCCACTTAATTTGTAATAGCATTTCTAGGGTGGTATATTTTTCAAACCTTGATGCATTTTATGTCATTTCCTGTTTCATATAATGGTGTATGTATTTGAAATATTTTTATCCTGCTTGCACAGCACTCCGAGCCCAGGATGGGCACCAAACAAATGTTTGCCTTGCCTAACTTGATGAAGCTCAAAGAGAGACTTGAGGATCAGGAAGGCAGGATAAATCATTTGGTCATAACGGGCCTTCCAGAGTATTCAAAGGTCCCAAACATCCCTGCAATTTGTCTAGAAGTTATGTCAGAAAGTTGCAGGCCCTTCTCTGCATAGCCCTATCTATGTGATTGAGTGCACTCATTGTATGCTGTGGCTAATTCTATTCCACCAGTGGGTGAGAAACCATGAGCTACCATATTTTGCTTCCTAAAGTGACTAGTCTAAGTGCATACTCAGGTGAAACTAAGGGAGGCTAAGGAGACTTAATGTGAAGGGAGTCAGCTCTTCATATTTCAGGATTTGAGTCCCAAAGTCTATCAAAAGCATGCCGCTTATAGGGATATGAAGTCCAAGCTATTTGCAGTGAATATTAAATTCAAAATGATATATCCTGATACATTAGTGCTGTTCACAGATGCAGGTCAAAAGCAATACTGTTGGCTGATCAGCCCAAAGAGAGTTCCCTGCATTATTTCCAAACCTCTTCCCTGCACTGAGGCCTGTAGTGGGCCCTGGCCCATGAGACATTTGATCAAACCTACAGTACTTTGCAGGATGAGCAATGTGCGGTGAACTGTTGGATGTTATTTTTCTCCATTTGTGTGGATTAACATTGTGCTGGCTTGGTGGAGTTGGGTGAGTATTTTTTAAACAGCTTTCTACCTTGGCTATATATAGTACTGGAACAATGGTGCGACGGAGGGGGTAAGTGTTTTCCAAATGCTGATGACACAAGCTACAGTGTAGAATAACTGACTTAAGGGTCTTTAACAGCCTAAAATGTTGCTAATTAGAGCTTTGGGTGCCACTGTTCCTAAGGCACAATCTTCCAATGCCTATCAGCTTGTCTTCTCCATCACTACACCATCCACTCCTTGTGGGATCGACAAGGGATACGGAAACACCATTTTGATATGGGTTGGCTGGAACTCTCCTCTGTATGATGTGACCAAGGAACTTCTAACTCTTACTCTATGCTGTTTGTGGGGTTACTGTTCTGTCTTGAGTTCCAGTTTGAAATGTTTGCTGGGTTTAAATCATGATTCTGCATGGTATTCTATCAGTGGGAAAGTTTTTGAGGAGTACTGCATTAACATGAATTTATGGAGGGATATGGCCAGGGGGTGTGGATCACTTGTTGTGTAGCTGGCAGGGTGGGGAGATATGTCTCCTCCCATGCTCTGGGTATTGTGGGTCCACATCGCATGAGTTCCACTAGGCCTGCTATGTGCCATAAAGTTTACAGAAGTGCTGCTGTCATTCAGGTTGCTCTCCAGTTGGAGACTATTTCTTAAATTTGTACTGTGGTTATATGGGTCGATACATTTTTTGCAGCCACTGTAAATTCTTGAAGTGGTGGTGGGAGGCTATCTCTCACAACCAGTTGGTGAGGAGTACAGTGGTCAGGACTGAGTTGTTTTCAGCTAAGAGGATGTTATATGTTCTTGTTCCTGTATATGTGTTGGGGCATATGTTCCATGGGAAAGGGGGGGAGAGTTATCTCAGGGAGCAACACAGTGTTATTTTCTTAAACCAATTGGGGTAAGAGTGTCCAGACTGGTTGTCTCAGCAGGTTTTGGAGTTGATTATGGGTAGTACCTATAACAATATATTGTGGAATACTAAAGGGGAGAAACTTAAGGGAAAACAGCACTGAGCACGGGGCTCCATGTGAAGTTACAAACCAACAGTGCATGCCTCCAGGAGACACATTTGAAGCAGAACCAAATACTATAGTTTAGACGTGAATAGGTGGGACAGGTATATTGTGGGGGGGACAACATGATAAAATGAGGAGTGGCAATTTTAATTGTGAGGAGCGTGCCATTTGAGCTGTAAAAAAAGAGATTTTAGCTATATTGGTCCTTGGAAAACAAAAGTTGCTAGAAGCTTTGATACCTTTTATTGGACCAACACCTGTCTTGTACAAAGATAGTATAATACATAAGATTTCAGGGCCTCACAGGTCCCTTCTTCAGGTGAACAGCAAACTGAGCAAAATAAGCAGCATTTATATGCACTGTTTTTTTTGGTTTTTCAACTCTTTTTCTTGCCTCTGGAGCCGGAACTCTCTCGGGCCTCACCTCTGGGCAATACTGTTCTAACGCCCACTGTGAGCCCTGCCATCCTCAAGGACATTACTGTTCCTCCACGAGCCCCCCAGAGGACATAGGACTCGAAGAGATAGAAGGGGCGGTGGAGGGGCTCCAGTATTGGACATATGGCAGCATGGCTCGGGGCCGGCCGTCGCCTATCGGGCCCAGAGGGGTTTTCCCAGTGGTGTTTTTTATGCTTCCCTGATGTGGGACATGCAGTGCTGTCCCAGCCCGAGATATGGGTGCTCCCAACCATGTCCAGAGGACAGCTGCCCGACGTCTACCCCTTTGCTAAGCCCCATGTGCGTTGCAGTGCCGCCGGTCTCCACTGGGGCCGCTGCTGCACTGTGCTACCCTTGGATCCCTCCCTGAGAGAGGAGAGCAGTCCTGTGGATGCTTGATCCTCTCTGTCCCCTGCCAACCCCCGACGGACCGGGCTCATTCCCGAACCTGGGTCACTGGCATCCAGTGCCTCAACCCTCAGCACCACTGGGCTGGTATTTATATGCACTGTGATGCAATGTTTAAAAAAAAATCATAATTCTATCATAATTATTATGCTATTCATGTGAATTGAGCAAGATATCCACAACATGTCATCACTAGAATAATTTTCATTTAAAATTATCAGTATATTCCTAAGTATTTCAACTGTAGCAGTCAGAATAGAGCACCCTACCCACAATCTGATACATTTGGAAATGACAAGAAAGGGGTGGAGATAGAAAGATTGGGGTGGGGTTGGGGAAGCATTGGGGGAGATTTGATCAAACAGATCACACATTTTTCACTTCATTTACTCCTTTCATTTGAGTTGATTCAAGAAACTTAAAAATTTAAATAAATGCGTATTAATAACTATCCAGGGCTCAGTAAAACTGCCAGACTGAAAAGAACAATTATAAATGATTGTTCAAAAATACTAGGCCATTTAAAACCTATATTGATCTGTTGTGTGTGTGATCAGAGTTAATTGCAATGCTATCTATTCCTTAGTAGCTGTTTTATAAATCAGGCATTTTTCCTTTTGCATTCTGCATTTTCAACACCCCTTTCCACTTTTTCATTGGTTCAGTAAATTTAGAAAAATTGTGATGATGCTTTCTATTTTGTTAAATTGCTTTTTTCAAAAAACTATAGAATTTAGTTAAACAGAGATCGATGACCTTCAAAGACCTTTGAGACCTGCTGATTGAAACAGCTTCAGACTATGCCCCCTCGTATTATGGTTGCCACTCAGCTTAAAGAGACCCTCCTTATCCACCTTATTTATCCCTTTCAGTGGAAACCACTTAAACGTACATCTGTTTTGCACTGTGAAAATGTGCATTTAAGTGGAATGTGCATTTACCCAAAACTGCCATTCTGTGCCTTAATTAAGTAGCTTGAGACCACGTTTATCGTAAAAATAACATTTATTGGTCCAGATGACAAATTTATATTTTAAACTTATTCATACTATATTATTTTAAAAAGAACAGCTCTTTAAAAATAACAGCTCAACGTTCCCCGGCAATGTTCTCACTGGAACTACCCCCTGGATTTACAGCTCCAAAAAAAGAAGTAATCTTGCTTTGTTTAGTACTCTGTATTGTAAGCTGGGTCACGTAATGTTCAGACTCGAACAGTTTGCTTAAATCATTTTTCTCTCTAGTGCGCACAAATAAATTTAATCTTTCAAGGCATTGCAGTGCTTCCAACATGTTTACCTCTGGCTCCGTGGTTTGATTTTCAGGTGTGATTTGGTCATCAACCTCCTCTGTTCGACCTGTGATTTCCATCACAGATTTCAGCATCAGAAACCATACTGGTTGTAGGGAGAGTCTCATCAATGTCACCAACATTCAGCCCCATGGTTGCAGCTAAGTCTTCAGCCTTTTTTAGTAAAATCAGACTATTGACTAGTGCATCCATACCATGGGCTGCAGCAAACCATCTTAATAGTGCAGCTTCTACCTCATCACTTTTTCCTGCTCATCTGTGTTTGCAGCTCTGATTGTCACAACACTCCTAATCAGAGAGCATTAACTTTAAATTGCTACGGATTAACTGTTGTTTCTCCTTTAGATCCTGTGATCCCATCCCTCCACAGATGCACATATGTATCTTGCCTCTGGCCCTTGTGCTTCCACGCATCAAGTTACAAGCAGACATAGTGAAATTGCAACAAATAGTCATAGCTTTGCCATCTTAAAATATTTTCACCTCAAATATTTAACATAACCTTCTTATTACCTCACCGCATGTAATTCTGTGCAACTGTAATGCCATTCTGCACCACAGGTGTGGAAAAAACATTTTTGGCAGGATTTGAAAAATTGCAGCCATACTATTCATAAGGTGGTGTAAAAATGGCAATGTTAAAAATCTAGAATGAACATATGAAAAATTGGCAAAGTTACGAGTGTACGTAGAAACTGCACAACGCACACTCGTAACACAGTCAGTTTTGGATTTTTTTCACAAAGTTTCAACATGAGGTTTTTGGGAACTCCTGTCATGAACACTGCCATTGTGATTTTGTTAATCCTTCCCAAAAGTTGATCTCACACTGTGACCATGCTATTCTGTGCCACAGGTGTGAACACACATTTTGGGCAGGATGTGAAAAATGGAAGCTGTACTGTTCATGAGGAGGTGTGAAAAAATGCCAATGTTGAAAATGTGGAGTGAAAATATTAAAAATTAGTGAAGTTAAAAATGTACATAGAAACTGAGCAATGCAAACTCGTAACGTGGTCATTTTTTGGAATTTTTTCACCAAATTTGTAAAATGGGCTTTTTGGGACCCCACTTCATGAACTCTGGCACTGTAATTTTGTTAATCAGTCCCAAAATCTGATTCTGTGCAACAACTGAAATCACCTTTCGGGACCAAGTAACAAAATGACAGTGCCAGTGTTCATGAGGTGGAGTCCCAAGAACCCCATGTTGGAAATTGGTGCAAAAATGTCACAAAATGTCCAAGACAGCAACATAAGTTAAAAATGCCACTGACAGCCATTATACAATGCTTACCTTGACTCTTCAGTTCACAGTTCAGCTTTGAAGAGTGCAGATGTGTCCTGGTCCACAGAAGATCACAGCCGCTGATCTCGGGAGGTGAATATGGGATAGGGATGCGAGGAGATGGGCACACAGAGGGAGGGTTGGGATGAGGAAGGGGTGTGGGGAGATGACAAGGGACCATTTTCTTTTTTACAGGTTGTTAAAAAATTAAAAAGACATTGGGGACTGTTTTCTTTATTTCAGGAACTTTGCATTGATTTGGGACACTGGGAGTGGGCTCCCCAGTGTGCCCCTCAGTTGTGGGGGGTTATAAATAACTGTGGACACTGGGAGTGGAAACTCCAGTGTCCCACACTGGTGGTGCTGGGGTTGTGTGCTAGAGCCAACACGGGGATTGGGCACCCCATTTTGGCAAAAAAGTTTGAATTCAATATAAAATATTTTGGGACACTGAGAGTGGGCTCCCCAGTGTCCCACAATGGCAGGGAGGGGGTTCTACAGCTGACATGGGGATTGGGCACCATGATATCAGCAAAAACTGTTTTAAAAATATGTGGAAAGTGACCAGAAGGTGGCAAATAAGGATTCCTTTTTCTCCACTCGCTAACTTCTGACTGGTGAAAAAGGAAGTTAGCAAGCGGTGAAAAAGGAATCTAAAATGTTAATAAAACATCCTGGGAGGCTGCACTGCATGCAGTCACTTAAGAATCCATCTGAAGGAGTTCTGATGAACAAGATACATGCCTTGGTGTATCTTGTTGGCTTCACTTTTTGAGGTTTTCAATTATTTTTTTTTTAATGGAAAACAAGATGACGGCTCTCGACCAAGGATTTTTTCTAATGAAGAGGGATTCTAAATCTTGAGAAGAGGGAATGCTCTCACAACACTAAATCCTTCTTCGTGAGATGAAATTCCCCTTCGCAAAAAATACCACTATCCAAGAAATGGAATGTTCAGCAAAGTCCTATAGGACATAATGGGAACTAAAACATTTAATAACTTTGCAACAGATTAATATTATTGCACACAATTTTTACTGTCTGTTCTGCTACCACAGTTCTTTATACCAGATAAAAATCATGTAGGAATTCCACTCCATTTGGCCACAAGGCGATGAGGAAAATCTGAAAAAAGGTTGTTTTTTACTTTTATCACTATCTGGGTCTCAGAATTTGCACATCTGTCCAGAACAAAACTTTCTACATCAAGAGATCAACCCCACAGGACAGTGCATACCAAGTTTTGTGTAAATCCATTGGTTGGTTGCAAAGTTATTAAAGTGCAAGATTTCAGGTTTAACATAGAAACTGTTGCTCAACCCTAACTAAAGAGGCACTATTGTGCCCTCTATTATACATCTATATAGGGGATACATGATGGGCCAGAGTGGGATATGAGAAATATTCTCCCTCCTGCAGAGTGAGCTTGGCACAAGTGAGAATGCACAGCTCACTCTGCAGGAAGGAGACTATTTCCCATATCCCATGGTCTGCACATCAAGTGTGCTATTTATACAAATTGGGTGAGAGCTCATGAAGTGTCATGTTTTGCTCTTCATTGGTTATTTTTGGTAAGCAGGTGAGTTTTTAGAAGTGAGGTGGGAGTACTGGGCAGTTAAGTGACTTGTTCAAATTAACACAATATGCAAGTGGAGGTAGTGAGAATCAAACCAAGGTCTGGACTGCTGGCTGTACCAAGCTTGTTCAGAGCTCATTACTCTAACCTCTAGGCTATACTGAAAGCACTGTTTGTCTCTGGTCTGAGAGTGTGGTAATGTTTCTCAATGGGCTGGAATTGTCAGAAGCGTTGTGGAACACAGGTGATTGTGTTTTGCTATGCTAATTGTGCTAGTTGCAGCTTGCAGTGAGAAAGAGAAACTGCTTTGTAAATGAGTTTCATTTGAATTCAGTTTGTTTTGAAGCTGAGATTAGCAGAGAAATTGGCTAGGAGTGTTGGAAACTTTGGGAGACAGGTAAGTGTGTTTTGCTATGCTATTTGTGTTACTTGCAACGTGCAGTGAGAAAGAAACTGCTTTGTAAATGAGTTTCATTTGAATTCAGTTTGAAGTTGAGATTAGTACAGAAATCAAAAATGTTGCTAGCAGTCATGTCGAAACACTGTGGATTAAAATCTTAAAAGAAAATAAAACATAATTTATTTTGGGTCTTTGTTATAGACCACCTAACACTAAATCCAATATAATAAAATTAGTGATGGATGAGATCTCAACAGCTTTAGAATTTGGTGAAGTAGTATCGATAGAAGATTTTAATTTCCCAGATATAGACTGAGAAAACATTTTTGCAATTAATATTCAGAGCAAAGATTTCTTGCATTTCTGTAATGAAAATGCCTTAACTCAGTCTGTAAAACAATATACAAGACTTAACAAAATACTTGATTTAGTCTTAACAACTGAGGATATCAATCTTGTTAACTGTAAGACAATATCTGCTATTGGTAATAGTGACAATTCCTCTGTTTTGTTTACCCTATATTATGAAAAAACAATGATCTCAGGGCATACTAAGATATATGTATATAATACTGCAAATAAGGAGGCTATACATAAAGAACTAAGTAGTATAACATGGGAGGTGATACTATAAGATAAAACTGTTGAGGAGACATGGGATTTTATTAAAATCACAATTCATAATATTATGAATACCCATGTTAAACAAATCAACAAATATAATTAATCTGGAAGAAAACCCAAATGGTTAAAACAAGCTTAACCAAATTAATTAAAAAAAATACATGGACAACATATCAAAAAGAAAACTGAATTCAATTGGTCACAATTCAAAAGTATTAAAAAATACAAGAATAAAATTAATAAAGCAAAAAAAGAGTATGAACTACATTTAGCTAAAACAGCCTCAAAATTGAACAGCAAACAGTTTTTTAGTTACATTAATTCATTAAAAAAGAACAAAGGAGAGTTATTTTCTATTACAATAAATGTATGAGGTTATTACAGAACCAATAGAAATTGAAAATGAATTTAACAGTTATTTTTCTCCCGTATATACAGAACAGATTATGCAAAATAATCAGAAGGATTATGGGATATTAGAAGGACACCACCATTTTTTAAAAGAAGAAATTATTGCAGTAATTGACAAATTAAAAGAACATAGTGCTCCTGGAATGTATAATATAACTCCTACTATGCTTAAACTTATGAAAAACAACATCATGTTGCCTTTGAAATTATTGTATGAAAAATCGCTTAACTCTGGGAAAGCACCTAAAGAGTGGAAAAAATCTAAGATTACTCCTATTCACAAATCTGACAGTAAAATACTTGTTGACAATTATAGACCTATAAGTCTAACATCTATGCTGTGTAAAACATTGGAAACCCTTATAAAAGACAAAATAAACCAACACATTAACATTGATCCATTGTTTGATTAGAATCAGCATGGTTTTAAGAAGGGGTATTCTTGTGCCGCTGATATGGTTACCTTTTATAATCAAGTTAGAAAATTGAGGGATAATGTTGTTCCTGTTGATGTACTTTTATTTGATCCAAGTAAAGCCTTTGCTCGAGTTCCACATTGAGCAATTCACAAAAAATGAAATACATTTGGAATAAACAAAACTTATGTTAGATGGATAGATGAATGGCTTTATAAGCATTCCCAAGTAGTCTCAGTTCGCGGTCACCTTTCTGAAGAGGGTAGGGTGACAAGTGGAGTTCCGCAGTGGTCAGTGTTAGGACCTTTGATTTTTCAGATCTTTATGGCTGACTTGGATGATAACATCATGAGCACCATCTTGAAATATGCAGATGACATCAAAATTTGAGGTCCATGTCAGACTGCTGATCAAACTTTAAATATCCAAAATTATATCAATGAATATACGTATGGGTAAAAAAATGGGGATGCAACTAAATTATAAAAAAAGTAGTGTTTTACATATAGATAAACATAATCTAAATCAGGTTTACTATTTAGATGGGATACCGATTGCATCTAAAGTTACAGAAAAAGATCTTGGGATACTCATTGATAATAAGCTGAACTTTAAAGCATGAAAAACCTCAGTTATTTCAAAAACTAATAAAGTAATAATATTAATTAAAAGAAATATCAGAAGTAGAACATCAAAAGTTTTGTTGCCATTATAGCTGTCATATGTAAGACCTATCCTGGATTTTGGATTATATATGGTCTCCTTATAAAATAATAGAGATTAAAAGAGTTGAAAAAATACTGAGAAGATATACTAAATCAATAATAGGAATGAATCAATATTCATACGAAGATAGATTGGACAGATTAGGATTGCATAGTTTGGAGGTTAGAAGACAAGAGGTGATCTTCTGTTCTTATATGATATACTAAATAATCCATTATTAATATTGAATCTGGACATGGAATTTAAAAATGATCAAGTAAATACTAGGGGACACCCATTGCAGATTAATAAGGAGAGATTTAAAACTAAGGATAGAAAATATTTTTACACACTACGAACGGTCTCACTTTAGAATAGATTGGCTTTAAAAATTATTTCAAGTAGTTCAAAGGAATGCTTCAAGAAGAATCTTGATAATTATATCTCTAATAATGGGACACTAAATTATTATAGTTTATCCTAATTGGAGCTATTATGGGTCTATGCCTTCTCTGCTCCATCAGAACTTAGTGAACCTAGTGAAATGGGCTATGACTGTTAGCAACTATGGGACACAGGCGATTGTGTTTTGCTATGCTATTTGTGTTAGTTGCAGCTTGTAATGAGAAAGAAACTGCTTTATAAATGGGTTTCATTTGAATTCAGGTTGTTCTGAAGCTGAGATTAGCACAGAAATGGGCTAGGAGTGTTTGGAAACTTTGGAACACAAGTAAGTGTGTTTTGCAGTGCTAACTGAGTAATTTACAGGCTTCAGTGAGACACAGAAACTGATTTCTGAAGCACTTTAATTTAGAATGCTAGCTTGAGTGAGTGAGTGGTGACATCAGCAGAGTATGGAGAAATGGACTATATCTCACTCCACTGATGTCATCAGCATTTATCCCACTGCAGTGATAATCTCTCCATTTATTGCACTGGAATAGCTCTCACCCCATTGTATACATGCATATATATTTATTTATACAATAGGGGTGAGTGATAAATGAGTGAGATAAAACAGTGATCATCCACTGCAGTGCGATATTTTTACCCTCGGCTCTACTGTGATGATATAAGCCATTTACACACACAGGTCTCACAAAGGTCACTGATATCATCACTCTAGGCAGCTTTCTCCTCAGCATACAAAAACACACGTGCTGTTTCCATAGACATAAATGCAAAACCACATAAGATGTCTCACTGCTGCCTGCAGCTAACACAGCATTACAAAACACTACCTATTCCCCACACTCTAACTTCTAGCTCATCACTGTGATACTCTCAGCTTGACTGCAGCCAGAATTCTAAAGAGCACAGTTTCACAGAACAGTCTGTTCCTCACTGCTGCCTGCAGCCAACTCAATTACCACTAAAAACACTCACCTGCTCCTCAAACTGTGACTCTCAGCCCATTACAATTAGTGTGATACTCTCAGCTTGACTGCAGACAGACTTCTAAAGAATACAGCTTCACAAAATAGTCTGTTCTCACTGCTACCTAAAACTAGCTCATTTAGCATTGCAAACACACTCATCTGTTTCCCAGAGTTTGTAACACTGCCAGCCCAGTCAGAAAAACTCACACACAGAATGAGCAAACACACAAACAGAAACAGAACACAAGACAACATAACAATACTTCTGAAACTTCTGGTCCTATTGTATAAATTGAATACATGATTTATTTTGTGGAACTCCATGTCAAAACCTCATTTAAACTTTTATTTTAAAGTAAACATTTTGAAGTCAGCAAAATCAGGAAATTAATGTTTAATAATGTGGGGAGTGTTGATTGTAGTGTCCGACTGTTTCATTTTGTAGTTTGCAGTTTAGTCCGTATCAGAGTCCGATGTTAAGTCTCTGTCTCTTTTTCTGGCTGTCTGTTGATATTGGTGTCCTGTGGAGATAAAAAAAGAATGTTTAGTGTTGTTCAACTATGTAGTAGTAAGTGAGAGTTGTTAGTTTGGCATACCTTGTATTATGTTAAATGTTATATGTGATGCGTTAATGATTAGATTGTTGAAGCAGGCTGGGAGCATGTCCATGTAACAGGCAGCAGGTGTTCCAGGTTTCAGGTTCAGAGTGCTGTGAGATGCAGGTTTGGAAGTAGAGGGTTTTTCATCATCTTTCACTGGATTACTCAGTAAGTCTGATATTTTTCTTTGCTTTTTGTCATTTAATTTGGAGTATGTGTTGAGAGATTCGAGCTTTTTGTGTCCAGAAACTTGCATTATTTCTGTGGGGGCAATGTCAGAATCCGTCAGCTTTTGCACTAGGTGCTTCTGAATGGAATGGTTTGTGAGTCTTCGGTCGGTTTCTAGTCCCGCTTCCTGGATCACTGGTTTTACAATCTTTCCGATGGTATTTATCCCTAGAGGTTGGTTTTTGTACCAATGGGGATTGTATTTTAATGGGGTAATGTACTGATAGAAACAGTGGTGCATCTGGGGTGTTACATCTGTAAGGTCGTTTGTTTCTGTATGTTAGGTATATTTTTATAGGACATCATTTAGGGTCTCTGGTTTCATAGGCTTGTGGTTTTATTAGTCTTGTGTGTTTGGGGTTTGAGCCGCTGTGGGTTTTTGTTCGTCTTTCAGTTGAGAATTCCAGGTAATTTGTGTTTTGGTTGTCTTTTTTTAAAGTTACATCTTCCCATTTTATGTTTCGAGCTTCAGAGTTTCCTCTAATTCCAAAGTATAAATTGACAATTAACCACATGGAATTGATGAGCGATTGTGGATTGTCAGGTCCTAGTAGATTGCTGTCATATAATTTGGTTAGTATTTCATCTGTGATGTCATCTGCTGCAAATGGTTTGTTTCCCATTCCTTTTTGTTTTAAATGTTTTTGTTTAGATAATACTACTTGTCATGTTTTTTTGAATTTTAGAGATGTGGAGAGAGATTCTGAGTATCAATTTTCTTTTAAATGCCTCTCTATACTTTGGAAACAGGAGCGAATGGTCAGGGGTTCATAATCAGTGCCATCCTTTTTTTGTGCTGTTGTAAAATAATGGCATAACAGGCTGTCCAGTTCTTCTGGTTCAATTTTAGTAATGAGAGTTGTGATCTCCAAATCCTGTAGTAGAAACTGTTGTAGATGTTTGAGTTCCATTTCTGTTATTTTTGTTGTGTTTCGATTTTTAGTGCTGTGAATGTATTTTTCGATGTAGTCTGGATCTAGGAAATACGCATTTTTCTGTGGCATTTGTTGTTCTTGAGTTTCTGGTATAAGGTGTTCTGTAGGGTCAAGTAGGGGTTCCGTGTCCCATTCAAACTGTGTACATAGATCTACAATTTCATTTTCCATCGAGGTCTTTTTTGTATATTTAGTTATACTTGTTTGTTTCATTTGGCAGGCTTTTGTTTCTGTTTGAAGAATGTTGTTTGATTTACAAGTTCTCTTCATTTTTGTATATGAGTTTAATAGCAGGCTTTTTGTACTTTCTATAGGGATAGTAAAGTTGTTTTGCCAGAGATTTTATGTTTAGGTTTTGAAAAGGAGCACGTGAACATGGAGGAGTTTGACATTGTGTTACTGGGCTTCAGGTGAGTTTTATTGATGTTTTCTTGATTTGTTTATTGGTTGTAGGAGTTTTACTGTAGGGTTAACTAGGTGACATCAGTGGAGTGAGAATAAATGGATATATCTCACTCCACTGACATCATGAGCATTTATCTCACTGCAGTGAGCATTTATCTCACTCCAGTCAGCATTTATCTCACTGCAGTGAGAATATCTGAACTTATTGCACTGGAATAGCTCTCACCCCATTGTATAAATGTATATATGTATATATGTGTGTGTGTGTGTCTATACATATATATGTACATATATGAATGGGATATGCAGGGGGTGGCTGGAGAATAAACAAGTTATTTGTACAGTAGCTTGTGAGCTCCAGTAATCTCACAAGTGGCAAAACAACAAGTGAGGTCTACGAGAGGTCACAGGCTACTGTACAAATAAACTGTTCACCCTCTAGCCACCCCCCCACATATTGTATTTATGCTACAGGCATCAGGATAAAAACTGTTGCTATGTGGTTTTAATTTATTTGGTTTTGTCATTTTTCTGTAAGTGTTTGCCGCTTTTCAATGGGGTTTTTGAATGGGACTTGGGTTCTGTGAATGAGACTTGGGTTCTGTGAATGAGATGTAGTAGTGGGTTTTGATTGGTTGCTGGGGGGGATTGACTTGTGGTAGTAGTTTCCTATTGGTCTGTTTCATGTGGGAGGTGTGGTTTGTGTGGGGGTTTGATTAATGGGTATGTGTACTGTGATTGGTTGAGGGTGTGGTTCTGAGTGAGTGATGTGTTGGCTTGAATTCCGGTTGGTTGAGGGGGGCCTGTTGTTGGATTTGTGAGGGTTTTTATTGGCTAGGGGGGCATGGTGTCAGGTTGTGGCACAGTTTAGTTTTTGATAGCATGGAGGGACCTGTTGGCGCTTTGGTGGAGGTGGCAGTTGCAGATCTTCGAGGATGCTGGAGGAGTTGTTTCATTGTCAGCGTGGGATGCACTGAAGCTTCAGAGTTTTTTTGGCCTCGGTGGTTTACTTCTTGGATTTGGTGGATCTTCTTGGATTCATTCTGGTGGATTTTTTTGTGGCGTCGATGGATTTTGGTGGAGTCGGGCATTCTCTTGTGGCTGTTTTTCATGCAGATTACTTTTTTTTGTGGGGGTGGTTCATCATTCTTGTGAATTTGTTTCTGTAGATTAGGGCTTGAAGCACCCATATTGGATCTGGCTTTTACTTTTGGATTAGGGCATGAAGCACCCATTTGGGAGTTGGATTTTTATTTTAGATTAGGGAATGAAACACCTATGTTGTGCTGTATACAAGGGAGACAGACAAGGTAATGCAATGTAAACATTTTATTTTTAGGCTGAGAACAAGAATAGGGTGCAATGCAAAACTTTCAACTGTGCTTTAACTGTATAACTTCAAGCAACGTTTTACTAATAAGGTTTGCTTATTTGCAGTATGTTGGAGGGTAGAGGAGAGGGTTGGGGAAAGATTAGGAAAAGGGAAAAAAGGTTGCTTTTATTGTAGAGAAAGTGATAGAAGATGGTGTGTTAGAGTAGTGAAGAAGTGTTAGTTGGGGGGTGAACATTTATTAGTGCAACATTTTATTATGTACAGTAGTTTGTTATTTGACTTTTATGCATTAGGAATCAATCTTTACTATTTATTCCTGGTCTGTGAATTTTTGCAATAGTCTTTGTTAGATATGAAGTTAGAGTTTTTCTTGGTGTGGAATCAACCTCTGCCATTGCTGTCATTATATGTTTCCTGATATGGAGTCAAACTTTGCCATTTTTAACATTTGGTATTTGCTGGTGTGGAATCAATCTGTGCCACTGTTTACATTGTTTGAGTTGTGGTTCTGTTGTATTTTCTTTCCTTGTCTATTCAGAGTCACTGTCAGACTGCAGTACCATAGGCTTTTTTTCTTGTAAAGGTGTCATAATTCTTGCCTGTGGGAAAAAAGGGAGATTTTTAGTACATTATTTTGTGTTAGGCTGTGGAGGTTTGGGGTGAGGGTGTACAGTAGTTATAGCTGTGGTATTAGTGTTTATGGCTGTGGCAGAGCCTACAGCCATCCTGCTTTCATTTGAAAAAAGGTGTTTCCACTGAACACATCTTTTAGGAGTTTTCAGTGTATCCTTCCATTCTGAAAATCTCCATGGCAGTTACAGAAATGCTCCCTTCTTTCTCTTTAATTAGAATGATGGACACAGAACTCCAAGCTGCTTTTCTCTGTGAGCAAATGTGCACACCTTCCAAACAAATCTAAATATCTTTAAAACTATTCAAGGTGCACAAAAACAACCAATTTGTTCAGGGCAAAAAGACCTTTCTCATGAGGGTAGTCACTAATCTAAATTCTTTATAGTTTGTAAAATATGGTCTTCCAAATAACCTCATTTTTTTCCTGTCTGAGTGAACACAGTAGGAGTCATGCCAGAGAAATGTAAATATCTCTGAAAATATACAAGTTACCAGTATACAACCAACATGGAAGTTGCTCAAGACAAAATAACCTTTCACAAGGGTAGTCACTAATCTGAACTCATTAGATTGTTTTAAATATAGCCATCCAAAAGGGTAAAATTGTGATGAAAAATGAAAATTCAGGTAATCAGATGGCCATAGTTTAAAAAATATAATCAGTACAGCTTAATGAATAGGCTCATTTGAAAGGTCTTGTTGTCCTGAACAACTTTCATAAGGTTTATTATCTGGAAGTTGTATACTTATAGAGATATTTACTTTTGTTTAGCATAACTCCTATTGTACTTCTAAACAGCCTCTGCTTTGCAAATTACTTCACCAAGACAGGATTAGTTCCATCACAAGAAAGCTATCCCAAAGTCAAATGTCACTAATTTGAAAGTTCACTCCCTGACACACGCTATAAACCAACTAAAGTTTCATTTTAAAAGCCTCTGTGTGTGTCTATGTTAGCATTAGCAAATGACAATGATTAAAAACACAAGGAAAAATAAGCTTAATGAGCAGCTGACACCTTCAAGAGAACTTTAATAAAACATAATATTTAGATTAAGTTCAGCTTGTATTTCACATTAGTTCTTTATTCCTCCTCCACATTATATATTGCTGGGGTAATTTGCATGAAAACAGGCTTTTACTCCCAAAGAGTTCATCTGTTTCTGTTGCTGTCTCCCTACCTGAGGTCATAATGCACTGCTTGTAACATTACGATTACTCTCATGGCAACAGATTGTGATGTCACAACAGAGCATTATGACTTGAAGAAGGGAGTAAGCTATAGAGGCAGATTAACTTTAAAGTAACTGCAAGGGATAAAAATCATGTATACATGCATATTTTCTCAGTAATAAATAATGGGGAGGAGAAATCTAGAATATACATGGAATACAAACAGAATTTTACCTACTTATTATGTTTTTCAAAGTTTCCTTTGAGGCGTCAGGTGCTGTTTAAGGGGTACATAGCAAATAATGTTAAAAGTCTTATAAATATGAAAATATATATACATATATATGTGTGTTAAGTAAAAAATAGGTTACAAGGCAACCTGCCCTACTGTAAGTTAAGCATTCACCAGCAGTTTCACACAGTGGTGTCAATCAAATTTTACACAGTGTACTGTTCAGATACATTTTACTTAAACTCTGTGTACAATAAGTCCATATTACTCATAAATAGTCAGACTTATACTATCTTAAACATGATATATCTGCAATTCTGTAACAAGTGACTAGTGTATGTGTACATTCAAAACCCAAACCTATCACTGCCCCCCTTATAATTGAGATACTATTATCCTAATATGTTCATGTATCAACATGTGTCCATATGTACCTAATTTGCTGTTGTATTAAATAACAGTTCTATAACTCTAAAACCAAAACAAAACACAACTGACAGCTTCAGCTTTTATTCAGGCACAGTTAAAATAGAGATCCTTTAGAGATATGAATCTAAATTATAAAAATAGAGACATTTCAAACAGATGCACATAAGTAATCAATTCCGGTTCCCTTTAACTCAAGGGGTCATTCCTAAAATGTGCAGACGAGCCTGGGGACCACTTTTTTCAGAGCATGCCACTACTTGCAGCAACCACTTCAAGACTGCTACTACCTTCTCCTAATACAATCAGAGGAAAACCAGAAGTAGTCTATCAGCACCGAGATCAATATGGTTAAGGCACATTTACCAGAAATTACTGCTTAGAAAAGAATGAGAAAGTGACTGTGATGACAAGCCGATCCGAGACCAGATCTCTAGTTTGTTAATAGTCTCCTCCTGAGTCTGAATTCAATGGTTGTGTGGGCCAAGCTCCACAGATGTTATGCCATCATCAGATTTGTAAAAGAGCACTGTGGAAGCATGTAACTGGACCATTGTCTGATGTTCTGCTCCAGTGCTCCACCATAGTTTCCAGTGATTCTGTTTATGCAGCCCTTCCCCTCTGTGGGCCACATAAACATACCCACTTCTTGGCACACTATTTTTCCTTTCTGTAAGTGCGGACGTGATGGACGCCTTGTGCAACATGATTGCGCAGACTTAAACTGTACATGCACAGGTATCGTGCATATGTATATAACCCCCACACCACCTTTGGCTAACTGGCACCCCCTTTAAAGGAACTACTGACAACTACATGGCATACAATTCTCTTTTGGCAGAGCTACACTCATGGCACCACCCCTAGAATTAGAGTGTATACCAGGCTCATTATCTAGAGGATGGGGGTGATGGTACATACTAAAATGGACCTTTTTATTTACAACCAGGTCCAGGGGAGAGGATGCTAGGCATATGCTAGACCTAACTGCTGAGGAGCCCCAATAACATTCACACTAGAAGCCATAAGCAGAATGTCCAAAGCAGTAACTGGGATTTTTCAGTATGGCTTTATTTACAGATGTTACTTAACACAATGGTGGTCCCCCAAATGTTTATCATTGCAATACAGGCACACTCTCTTTTGCAGGACACTTTGCTAGGCAGTACTGTTTTCCACAAAAAACATCTCCATCTCTTTTCCAAAGTGTATATCTGTGGGATGTGCCACACACTTTAAAATATTCCTGGTGCATGGTCGTGGCCCAGGGAACAGTGATGCCCATCCACAAACTACTTAGCCCTGCCTGAAACTCCAGATGGCGTTCCTCACCCTTTGCCCCAAGCAGCCTCTGCCATTCCTTCAGGGTTACACTGAATAAGTCTCCAATCCCCAATAAATAGCTAAAGACTCCCAACTTTAACTTTAAATTCAGCACAGTTGTGTTGAAAGGGGTCCTGACTGGTGCAATCAAGCCTTTTCTAGGGCACACACACCTCAGACAACTTGCTCAGAGATCAGTCTCAAATTCTGTACTCACAGATCAATTGTTTCTTCCTCTCAGTCATGGAAAGAACAAAAGGCACCTTTCTTTTTCTGGTAGCTGTCAGATTCTACTCATTGTTCTTCCTTAAGGTAGCTGCGAACGTCAAGGGACTGCCCTTTGGATCCACAAGAACTGCATTCCCCCTCTCTCCTCCTCGAGTGAAACTAAAGAGTCCTGCAGGCAAACTGAAGATTTTACCAAACTAGGGTGAGAAATACCAGGGCTCCCTTTGATGGAGCCCCAATAGCAGACCTCCTGCTAGTCTAACTGCTACTCTTGAACTTACTTCTAAGCTCCCCAAGAGCAGCTGACTCTAAAATGATTATGCTGCTGTGAGAGTTGTAAATTACATAATCATCCTTCACTCAGGTTAGCTGAGTAAACAATGATATAATTATGTAGAAAGACCATAATGACCCCCTCACCAGCTGCCTTTTCCTACCTGCCTAAGACTAGTGCAAATGGGATTCTAGTAACCTGAGGGAACTGGGTTTTTGTACGTAGTTATGGCAGTTCAGCCATGTTGCACAAGGCTAACTGTGGGGCAAACTCCACGTGTGTGAGTATCACGCATGCGCAGTACTGTAATCGCTGCAGTGTTATGGCTGACTCCTGTGCAGTGAGAACACAGCATATTCTGTACACCGCTCTTGCCACTTCTAAAGCTTTCCACAGCCATTGGCTCTGACCAGAATTTGTTAATGGGGTGGGTAGCTATGTTGAATGATTGTGAGTTTATTGTTTTAGCTTGTAGGGCAGGTCTGTGGAAACAGGTTCCTAGGACATCTGCATAGTTCTCAGCTATGGTGGAGAGCTGTGTTGGTTCAGGTATTTGCTGTTTCTATTGGGACTGTTTTTTACTGCTCAGTAAACTGGAAATTTGCATTTGCTTGTCTTCATTTAGCTTGGAGTAGTCATTTATGCTTTGCATTTGTTTATATCTGGGTATTTGTACAATGTCAGTGGGAGGTACAGTATGCCAGAGTCTGTGAGCTTTTGCACCAAGTGCTTTCTGACTGAGTGGTTTGTCAGACTTTTTTCAGTTGATATGATTCATTTGGCAATCACGGTTTCACAATGGAAGCCAGCTTATGAATGCCAACTGCCTGGTTTTTAAACCATGAGTTTGGTGGCCCCTCTTTTGCGTGATGATCTGTTGCTAAGAAAAGGTGCATCCAGAGTTAGGCATTGTTGTGGCCTTTTGTTTTTATATAGCAGGTAGTTCTGGACAGGACATTTTTCAGGGGTACTTCATATTTGGTAGGCTTTAGGCTTTATTTTTCTATTGTCTTTTGGGTTTGCACCACTTCGCATTTTGGTCTGTCTTTCTTGATGTAGCTCTATGTATGAGTCTCCTTTCTCATCAGTTTTGCATGTGATGTCTCCCCCTTTAGATTTCTCATTTCTGTTGTGCCTCTTATGCCAAAGCACATGCTTGTTATAAGCCACATTGTGTTCAGTAGGGCTTCGGGGTTGTATGGTCCTAGCAGTTGCTGTTTGTAGCGTTTGTCTATGATGCTGTCTGTCAGCTCGTTGACTGCTCTTGGCTTGGAACCCTTGCCCAAGTATTTTAGATTTTATTTTTTGGAAAGCAGGACCTGATGAGCTTTCTCAAATAATGGGGATGTTGATAGGGAGTGTGGATTTTCTTTGTTTTTCAGGTATCTTTCCACACTCTGAAATGTAGCTCTTAATGTTAAAGGTTCGTATTCAGTCCCATCTTTTTTTAATACAGTTCATAAAATAGTGGCAGAAAAAATGGTTGAGTTGCTCTGGAGGAATATCCTGCAGGTGGTGGTCTTCGTTAAAGTTCTGTTTCAAGTAGGCCTTGAACATGCTTGTGTCTATAGTTATTTTTTTGCAGTGTTCACGTTCCTTGCTTTATCTATAAACATGTAAATGGCTTCAGTGTCTATGGTCAGTAGTTTGCTCTGGTTTTCTTACTGAAGCAGTGCAAGCTGTGCGCTGGTGCCAGGTTTGGGACTGCCTGCTGAGGTAGTGGACATTCTGCTGGGTGACGTGGCTGTAGTTGTTACTTGAGTGTCAGATGGGTCAGTTAGAGGGTCCACGCTGTTTTCTAACTGGGTCATGATTTCTTCAAGTTCCTTATCGAAGGATGGTTGTGTCCCGCACAGCGTAGCCATTTTTCCGGTTTTGTTCCGGTTATCTTTAGGGCATTTTTTTTTGTAGGTAGACCATTTTTTGTTTTAAACGGTGATACAGAAGATGCGCTCTGTTTTTGGGTATTTTTAGGGTGCTTGTGTGCACGAGGGTTTAGGGCAGGTGTGTAATTTGGGGCATGACATTATGGGTGCTTGTGCTTATGTTCCCTGAAGTTAGTTTCTGATGTAGTCACTATGTGGATAAACAGGGATGATGTAATCACTATGGGAATAATTTTGAGTTATTCTTTTAATGATTACATCACTGTTCGTTTATCCACACAGTAACTCAGATAACTGTGTTTGTGCAACTGTTTTTATCCTGACACCTGTTGCGCATATATATATATATATATATATATATATAGTTAGGGGATATGACATGGCCTGACTGAAGATATCATATTTATCTTCACAAGTGGCCAATGATATCATGATATCTCATGAGTGGTGAAGCCATGAGTGAGATATCTTGATGTCATTGGCTATGAGTGAAGACAAATATGATATCTTCAGTCAGGCCATGTCATGCTCTGTTTATGTAACATGTATTTTTGGCCCCCCCATGAGAACCCATTACACCCCCCACTCAACACAATCCAGAGGTGCCTTACACATGTTGTAAACTCTCTATATGACCTACAGTACAGCCCCCACCCCTCTCCACGTGGCTCTGACATCTGGTTGATCCTGCCATTATTTTTAAACAAACACTTATTTAAAAACTTATCTGGCTGATTCTGCCATTTTCATATAGGCTTACCTAAGAAGCACTTTCACTTCTGTTCCTGTAAAGTAGCATGACTTAGCATTGTCAATACTTGTAAATGATGTCCTGGCAGAGATTTAAAATAAGGCACTTGCTTTTGAAAAACTTAGAAAACTGTTTTATTTCTCTTAAGTTTACTTAACTTTGTTTTAAAAGAAGCTGACGATTGTAGAGAGAGGAGAGTGAGTGAGTCAGCAGCTTCACAAAAGTAGAGGCACCGGTGAGCATGTGCTGTCATAGCAAAGGTTGCTCGTTCATGCTACTTTACAGAACAGAAGTGAAAGTGTTTCTCAGGTAAGACTGTGTGAAAATGGCAGAATCAAGCAGATATGTTTTTTTTCCTTTTCTATATACTGTACATTTCGTGTGCCTTCTCTCCTTGGCTACCCCCTTCTGACCGACCCTCCAGCCCCATCACCTGGCTCCTCCATGACTTACCTTCACCAGCGCCCTCTGTCACAGGGCTATGGTTGTGCCCAGCCACCAGGTGAAGAGCCTGCTGAGGGTCAGTCATCCACTGCCTGGGTTGTTTTCCTCTGTCTCCCCCCCCGTTGCTGGGGCACACATGTCAATGTGCATATGTGGAAGTATACACATGTTGCAGAGGTCCCCTAGCACCCTCCCTTTGTTGGCACCCTCAGCCCTACACTACCCTCACGCCTCCACCTGGGGGCAGTTGTTCAGTGGGAATGCCAAGCCTCCCTCCCTGGGAAAGGAGAGCAGTCCACCAGATGCTCAGTCCTCTCCCTTCCTGGGCTACCCTCAACAACTCGCTTGCACCATGAACATGGGCCACCAGCATGGCAGGAGGTAAGGCACAGATACCTCAGCCCTCAACATCACTGGGCTGGCCTCCCAGATACATTTTTAAATAAGTATTTATTTAAAATAATGGCAGGATCAACCAGATGTCAGAACTGCATGGAGAAGTGCAGGTCATAGAGAGAGCTGCGTGATTGAAAGTGCAATACTTTCACTCATTAGTATGATGTATAGGAATGTGAAGATATCACTATGATGTACGGGAACATGGAGCTATCAGTGATATTTCCACTGTCTGCCTCAGATATTATTTTTTATCTGTACTTATATCCCAAAACATATGTTTTATAAATATAGATACTGGCCGGGATATTCAAAGTAGTTGCACGTAGCATCAACTGAGTTGCGCTGACGCAAGCATCGGAAATGCATCAAGGAGTGATACTCAGCGGAAGTAAATGCGCAGCACAAGTCCCAGTGCACCAACGTGCAACCCTAATGAATTCATGCGCAAGAGCAGGGGGCGTGCCTATGAATATGTGGCACACTGTGATATTCAACTGCTGAACCATGGCGCAAGTGCGGAGCAAGTCCCAGATGCACCGAGCAGACTTGAGTCTATAAATACAGGGTGTAAGCACACCACAGCAGATGTGCCGGGGCGAGGGAGAGACAGAGAGAGAGAGAGAGACAGCGTGGAACAGGACAGTGGAGGGCAAAGACTGAGAAGAGCAAGGGAGACAGAGCCTGAGAGGGACAGGGTGACCTGCAGAGGCAGCCACAGAGGCATGGGACTGAGGTGGCAGTGGAGAGTGTAGCGGGGCAGAGCAAGTGAGAGGGAGAGGAAGTCAAGGTGCCATGCACTGCACCAGGGTGGCAGACAGCTTACAGCAGCCGACTGCCCAGGGGGAGACAGGACAGCAGGGGCCATGGCCAGTGCACCCTTTCTGATGGAGGCTGTAATGAGGGGTGCGAGGATGCAGGAGGAACAGTGACATGGCCGTGGAAGGGCTTGTCAGTGGTATGCCCAGAACAGGTGATACTGTGCCTGCACCACCTTCGAGAAATTCAGCGATACAGAGATTGTGAGCCAGTACTATCTGAACTGGGTTATTCTGAGGCAGCTCTGTGAGCTGTGCAGTGAGCAGATGCAGGCACCCTCTAGATGGTGCCATGCTATGTCAGTGGCGATGAAGGTAACAGCTGTCATGTGTCTGCTCACCACGGGCACCTTCCAGAGACCAACAGGGGACACAACAGGTATAATCCAGTCAGCCACGTCCCGACTCCTCACACAATTCTTCAATGCCCTGCTGCCACATGCTTTGGAATATGTACATTTCCACAGCACACAGGCAGAGCATACAGCAACCATGCAGGACTTCCACAGGGTAGCATGCATGCCTGGCATGCTTGGGGCCATTGACTGCACCCACATGGGCATCTGCATGCCACCTGGCCCTGAGGGTGTGGCATACATAAACAGGAAGGGGATCCCCAGTGTCCACTGCCAGGTGGTGTGCTATGCCAAGGGGCGCATCACCAGTGTCTGTGGCATATACCCTGGGAGTGGACATGATGCATTCATCTGGCACAGCAGTGCACTGTGCCACAGGTTTGAGTGTGGGAATATCCCCACAGGCCACCTAGTGGGTGAGTATGGGACAGACAGGGGGTCTGGGCAGAGCATGGGATGGGGGAAGGCAGGGTGGATGCGGTGGTGAGGGTGCCAGGGATGGGCAAGGGGCACAGCAACAGAGGACACAGGGCTAACCATGTCATTCTCCACACAGGTAACAGTGGATATCCACTCAGGCCATGGCTGCTCACCATCTACCGGCGCTTGTCGTCCCCAGCAGAAGAGGAGTACAATGAGACACACGCCAGCACATGGAACATTATTGAGCATGTGTTTGGGATGCTGAAGGCATGTTTCCTAGACAGATCTGGAGGTGCCCCACAGTACAGCCCCTCGAAAGCCTGTGGCCTATTACTGGCCTGTTGCATACTGCACAACATGGCCATTGACCATGGGATAGCTGTCAAGGCTGAGGAGGGGGACAGTAGTGGGGATGACAAGGGCAATGGGCCTGAGGGAGGTGGGCAGCCCCCCTGGTGGAGGGACCCCTGGCTTCAGTGCATGGCATGCAAGTACAGGGACTCCATCACATGGGAGCACTTTGGCGCAGGCAGGTAGGTTGCACCACACCCATGCACTGGCCACACACAGGGACAGCACACAGGCAGGGGCGTGCAAGGCAATGGGTATGCACACACAATGACATGGAGCAGGGGTGGGGTGACAGTGCCATACAGCCACACACAGCAGCAAACAGCAGGAACCAGGACACACACACACACACACACACACACACACACACACACACACAAACACACAAACACACATATGTGCCCAGGCACTGACAAGTGGCGGGTATCAGATGCAATGCACCAGTGCACAGGTGCAACTGGCACTGATCTGCTTTCTTCACAACCATGCCACATGAGCCAGCAGCTGGGCAGGCATGGACTTAGGCAGTTTGCGGCATGACACACAGGTACCACACTCGTGGTATACACTCACACACACTGCCCATGCGTGACAGGGCAGCGGCAGCAGACTGCAGGCAGGGCTGCATGCACCTCAGGTCCACTGCACCGAATCATGGCCATCATGGCCACAGGCTGCACATTGGCCACAGGGGGTGTCTGTAACAGCCCCCCAGGAATTGAACCGCGGGACCATGACCGGATCCGTGCAGGTACGTGTAGGCACCCAAACAGGCCCACTCCAGGCATCCCTGGGATGCTGACAGCAGAGCCTGGCATCGATAGGGAGGGTGTCGCTCGATGCCGGGTCCATGTGGTGGACAGTGCACTATGCGGTGTGTAAGGTGGCCAGCCATGCCCGGTGGTGGGCAGCGGTGCAAGGCCATCCCTGATCACATTGGCAATGCGATCCTGGGATGGTCATGTCCTCCAACAAATGCTGAATAGCCTCCAGGAGCTGCGCAGTGCCTCTCTTATGCTGCCTGGCCACCTGGCACACCTCCATGTGCACTGCTCACACCCCAGCTACCAGGAGCACCTGTTGCTCCATGGAGGCCCACAGCAATTGTGTGTGCTCTGACAATGGGTCGACACCCAGGGGAACCTGAGTGGGGTGCTGACCCACTGGTGGTGTACGACTGCACTGTGCAGCCCCCAGCTCAGGTGGACACTGCACAGTGGGGTCTGCATGTGTTGGTCCCTGTCTGGTGCCCCAGTGGTGGACACTGCATCTGGCTGCCCCCTGCTGCCCCTCCGGCCCCTGTACACTGCCCAGCAGCTGCATGTCCACACCACCACCACCGCCACAAGGCACTGCCATAGTGGTGCACATGGCAGCACCGGCAGTGCTGGCAGACAACTGTCCCACCACTGGCAGGCCACTGGGTGCACTGACCAAGGTGTTACTTGGTATGGGTGTCTCCCCCATGACACCACCAGTGCTGTCCAGGATCATGGTCATGTCATCATCAGTGTCAGACCCCACCCTGATCTGTGTCTCCACACAGAGGATGACATGGATGGCATCCTGCTGGAACACAGCCAGGGCCTGGTCCGACCCCATGCCCAGGACATCCAGCTGGAAAGCGGTGGTGTGCTGCAGCCGATCAGGCCCCCAGATGCCCATGGAGGTGGATGGATGGTCCTCTGAGGCTGGACCCACCTTCATGGCTGCTGCTGGTGCCCCTTTCACTGCATGCAGGCATGCTGGTGCTGAAAGAGAAAAAAGAAGTACCAGTGATGCATGTCCCCTGGCCCAACCCTCCTTATTGCTTGCTGTGTGTGCCCATCATATGTACCATGCAGTGATGAGCTTCCAGCAGTCTGGAACTCGCCACCTGGCACACCCTTGATCATGCTACATCACATGGTGGCTGCCACCAGCTCCTCCTGCGCAGTGAGCTGTGCCACATCAGCAGGCCCCCCTCTGGTGGCTGTCCAGGCTGCATGTATGGCTGCCACCTTTTCCTTGATGCAGCGTTTATAGGTACCCACCTTCTTCCGGCACTCCTGCACTGATCGCTGGTGACTGCCCTGCTGGTTCACACTCGCCGCCACCTCCACCCAAGCCACAGCTCTGGTCTGTGGTGTGCCTGTGGTGCCACTCACAGTGGCTCCCTGTCCAGGTAGGCCTCAAACAGGGCATCAGCCTCTGCCTTGGTGAAGTTGGGACTGTGTTTGCATGCAGGCCCACGCTACTCAGCCTCTTCGTGTTCTGACGTTGTGCTACCTGTGGACATGGACATGTGTTTCAGTGATGGCAGCAGCCTACAACATCCCCCCTGTTGTTCTGGCTGGGTTCAGCAGCATGTGCAATTTACCTCAGAAGGTTGCATCTGCACAGTGGTGATGACAAGCTAATTTCCACAGTGTGCCACGCTTGGGCTGATGAGCTCATTAGCATGTGGTGGCTGAATATCATTGAATTGCTCCTTGCACAATGAGATTGCTCCGGAGAAAATTGTGGTGCAATGCGCACACATGTGCACTGAGCGGGACTGCAGTGCACATGCACAGGACAGTGTGCTGCCACCTATTGCACACTGTGTGCACCGTGTGCAATAGGGCCCATGGCACACAATGCACCATGGCTGCTATTATGCACATCCGCACCGTGCGGGCGCTGGTCCCCGACCCCTGCTGTGACCTCTGCCCTGGGTGACACACTCATGGCCCTGTCAGGATTTATTTTGCACATTTCTGTGACTGCAATAGCATATCACAGCACACTACCTCTCAGCCCACGTATCTGGCACATGCACTCTCCACGTGTGCTTCATGCTGCCATTTTGATCCGCGGTTCATAGCGACTGATGATGGTGAAGCAACAATGACACTGTGCATGGGCAGCCAACTGGATACAGGTTGAGCTGGTGAATCTAGTGGCCTGCATCATGCCACACACACCCCAGCTCTTTGGGCAGGCACCACTGCAGCAGTCCAGGATGGCTGTGTGGCAGGCGATTGCTGCTGCACTGTCACAGCACACAGGGGTGGCCAGAACTGGTGAACAGTGTCACCACTGATATGGAGACCTGTAGTGGAAAGTCTCTGAGTGCCTCCGGTGGATGGAGGCGTGTGCCCAGGGTGGGTCTGTGCCACAGTCAGGTGAGTAGGCCCATCATGCATCTGTGCCCTGGTGCTCTACTGTGGTGTTGGCCATGCTGCCTGGCATGTCCTGCAGGGTGGAGTGCTACCATCATGCACAGTGCACTGTGGCTTCATTCTCTACCACTTGCATTGTGCTACCACCCTGTGGACCGTGTCAGGTGGGTGCTCACCCTGTGCACAGGGTGGTGGGCAGCTGCTATGCTTGGTTACTGATGTGTATCTGTTTCTGTTCCATTCTCAGGCCCTGAGGACAGGCATTGGGTGGTGCTGGTGGGTCACCAGGCCACATTAGCCCAGGGAGGAGGAGGAGTATGAGGTGGAGGAGGAGTGGTGACACCACCGCCTGTGGGGCCACAGAGGGCATGTAGGCACTTACATAGTTCTGTTCACCATCAGGATGGTAGGGGCATGGGTGTGGGCATGGCAGCCTGTGCCATGTGCCATAGCAGCTGTCTGTGTGGCACTGTGGATGGTGCCTGCCTCTGTGGTGCATCCATCGGTCACGTGTGCCTGCTGCTGGTTGGGTGGGTGTGTGCATGGCCGTCATTGACATTGCTGTGGTGCAGGTGGGGCACTATGCCTTGTGACTGCTCTGTTGCAGTTGGATAGCCACTGTGCAGCATGGACCACCTCTGAGCACTGATGTGGTGTGCCACCTTGCCAGCAGACATTGTTCCACAACCCTGTGGGTGGCCTGTATGGGCCCTCCAGATCTGAAACCTTTTCTGATCTGAAAGCAATGAATCTGGATCCCCTAATTCAGATGATTAAGCAAGATCTTCTGAAATGGGAGGCCCTTCCCCTCTCCTCGGGGTAGAATCAATATAATTTAAATGAATGTGCTCCCACGATTAACCTACCCTCTGGGGTGCTTAATATTAACCTCCCTTTGATGTGGTCCAAAAAGCTCCATAGTACAATTTCATCTTTCCTGTGACAGGAGAAGGTGGCTAGGCAAGCATATGCAGACTTGCTGGCCCTAAAGTAGCAGGAGGTTTGAGTCTACTCAACTTCCTTCTCTATTATTTTTCCCTTCATGAGTGTAAATATCTCAGGTGGGAAAACATATGCCCACAGGGGTGGAAGGGGGTATAAACCACAATGGCTGCAAACTATAGAAGACTTGTGTAAATCAAATGGCTGCCAACTTAAGGCATTCCTACATACACCATCAAATAAAATCCCTAAATCACTTAGAAGCACACCTACAGTATATACTGATCAGTAAGAGAATGTCAGCACATGTGTAGATTTTTTAAGTTTGTGCTAGATAAAGATCTTTCAGCTTATTGCAGGTAATCCTAACACTAAAATAGGAAATAAACTTATTAAAGGATACCTAAACAACATTTTGACAACAAACTATTCAAAAATCTGACTCTGTAGGTGACTAAGGGAAAGGCTACTGTATTCATTAATGCTAAAACTATATTTACATAATTTATTTATTTGTTTTTTGTTTACTGGGTAAGTACACTAGACAACAATGTTGCCTATATGCAGGCACGACCCGGGAGAGTACAGACAGGGGAGACCAGAGTCAACATTAAAGAGTATTACATGACGCAGCATGAGGTGAAAACAAACATTTGAACAGTATACAGCCAGGTACAGTCATTATCAGTGATGACAAAGAGAAACAGGTAACATTACATTCATTATTTTCATCTGATGATACATCAATGACTAAATTGAAACAACAAGCAGCAAACAAAATTTAAATGAAGTAGCATTATAACGATAGGATTTCTGCTGGATGTGGGGAAACTTTCAGATTTTGGAGACCAGCAGGAAACCAGTAAGTGCCATAGGGAGGAGAAAATGCTAGGAGAGAGGTTCTAGTTACAGCACAAGAGCAGCAGTTGGATTCTAATAGGTGTGCCCGAAGACTCAGTTTAAAGGCCTTGTGGGATTTGGAGAGTTTGATGTGGGAGGGAATGGACTTCCAGGAGCGGGGGGCAGATATGGCGAAGGGTCGTTTTCCTTTTTGTGTGAGATGTCTGGGAATTTCAAGATGGGTTTGAGCAGATGCCCCAAGGAGGTATGCTTGGGAGGACTGAGTTAATAGTTCAGCAAGGTATTTAGGGGACTCCATTCTGATCATATTATCAATTGTACAGCCTGCAGAATAGTGTCTGAGTGAGTCTGGGGGAGAGCCAATTTAGTTTCGAGTAGAGCAGGCAATGATGGGTAAGTCCGTGAGTGGAGACAGCAAATCTGCATATACTGTTATAGCAGGTGCTCCATTTCTGAAGCGCTCCTTTGCTAACTTTAAGGCAAACCTGAGAGCAATATGTTAGAGCAGGAAGGAGAAATTCTTGTGCAATAGCAAGCTGGGCAGCATCATTGAGGGAGGACCTAATTTTAAAGGCAAGACCAAGTTTTGAGTAAACTGTCTTACATGTAGCCGTAATGTGGAGATTAAAGTCAAGAGATGGGTCAAGAGTGACTCCTAGATACCTGAAGGAGGTAACAAATTCAAGAGGGGAGTCATCTAGAGAATGTATCAATACGTCTGGAGAAAGAGATCTGATTCTTGACAGGGGGCCAAAAAGCATAGTTACAGTTTTCTTAACATTCATTAGGAGCCTGTTCTGTAGTAACCACTCCTGCAAGCAGTTGAAGTCTGCTTGAAGATGTGCTCTTACTGATAAGCGTTCTTTATCACTGGAGAGAAGCACCATGTCATCAGCATAAAGGATTAACAAGGAGGAGCAGGGAAGGGAGGGCAAGCTGTTAATGAAAAGGGAGAAAAGTTGTGGGCCAAGAATAGATCCTTGGGGGACTCCAACAGAGGTAGGGGAAAGATTTGAGACGGCAGATTCAATTTGGACAAATTGCAACATCCCTGAGAGGTAGCTATCGAACCAGGAGATGGTAGACAGGTCAAAGCCAAGGCGGGATAGCTTGGAATGTAGCAGAGAGTGATTCACAAGGTCAAATGCCTTTGTGAGATCGATAAATATGGCCCCAGTGAGCAGGCTGTTATCCATCGCTGTAAGGACAGCATTTGTCAGCTGAAGTAGAGCAGTTGTGGTGCTGTGTCCTGTTTGGAATCCGTGCTGGGTAGGGGATGTAAGGTTGTTAAGGTGTAGGTAATTTGTGACCTGAGTAGCGATGGCCTTCTCGAGAAGTTTATTTAGGGTAGAGAGAATGGCAATTGGTCTATAGTTTGACATATTTTTGGTATCCCCTTTTTTGTGAACAGGGACAACGCGAGCGGTTTTCCATAATGTTGGTACCGTTTGGGTTATTATGGAAAGATTAAAGATTCTTGCAATAGGAACAGCAAAGGCAGGGGCTGCCTGCTTCAAGAAGCTTGGCAGTAGCCCATCCGGGCCAGCAGATCCATAGGTGGATACTGATTTGATGTGATGCAGCACTTTGGTGGAGGAGACTAATGTGAGACGAAAAAGGGTTTCATGCTAAAGTTGCACCTCAGGAGGAGGTGAAAGAGGTTGGTTGAATTTCTGTGTATTCAGAGAGATCTGAGAATTGTGCATTAAGAGCATTAGCAATAGTAGATAACTTATTACAGTTTGCGTCATTTGGTGTCATGTCAGTAATGGCCGTCTTGGGCCTTTGCCCAATGAAATTTTTGATGTGGTTTCCCCAGCATCCAACAGAAAAACCTCGACCGCAGAGGGTAGTTGGTCCAGGAGGTTGGCAGGTGGTTAGGAGGGGCAAATTGGGTGCCCCATCACTCTCTGCTCTCCAACATATTACCTCCAAAAACCATATAAACACTACAAACAGGCATCTGCCTCTATCTCTGAAATCAAACAAAGAGGCAGAAGACACTGCTGAGCAGGACACTGCAGCACAGGAGCTAGCACAACAAAACTCACCCAAATCAGGAACCAAAACAGAAAAAGCAAAAAGGCAATCCAAAAAACTTCTGATCATAGGAGACTCCATGATTTGGGGAGTTGATACCCATCTCCAGCCAGGGGTAATGGTCAGATGTCTCCCAGGTACATCAGCATGGAGAGACACTGACCGCATTGCTAAAACTGTTCACAAAGCAGGAGAAAACATTGATGTCCTAGTACACATAGGGACTAATGATCTCGCCAGCCGGTCAGTTGTGGAGACCAAGGACCACCTGACCAGGCTGGGTGACAAACTATCATCCATTTTGTCCGGCATCTCCTTCTCTGAGATCCTGCCAGTCTGGGTGAGGGGGGCAGATGGACTGAAAGTCAGAGAAGGGGAGATAGGGGAGCTAAACACGTGGCTCAAGGGCTGGTGCCAGGAAAAAGGACACAGATTTGTAGGGAACTGGCAACAGTTCTGGGAGTGAAAGTTCTTTAAATTTGATGGACTGCATCTGACTAAGGAGGGAGTCAGTGTATTGGGGCAGAAGTTTGATGTCTTTGCAGAATATTTAAACTAGCAAATGGGGAGAGGGGTGCAGCACCCCATATGTCGAATGAGAAGAAGACCCTTCCCCCCTCAGCTAGTGGTCAAACAGGGATTCAGCATGTTTGCAGTTCATTTGCATCACCAGGTAAGAAAAAAGGTTCGTCTCCCCATACGACGCACAGAGGTAATGCCAAACCTCACCCAACAACTAACACACTGAAATCTGGCCAATGGAAAATCATGTACACAAATGCTCACAGCCTGGGAAATAAGATCCCAGACCTGCAGGCAAATGTCAGAGGCTAAACTGGACATAGTAGCAATCAGTGAGACGTGGTTTACCAGCAACCGCGACTTGGGAGACTTCAGTACCTGGCTGTGTATTGTCTAGAAGAGACCCGAGCAAAAAGGGGGGAGGAGGCCCTGTATGTCAATGAACATATCAAAGCTACAGAAATTCAGAATACACATAAGGAGCCAGAAGAACTGTGGGTCACCCTGGAAACAGGAAATGGGACAGCCATAAGAACTGGGGTTGTCTACAGGCCCCCAGACCAGGGGGAGGACATAGACACATTACTGTTAGAAGAACATGACAGCTAAAGGGGAGGTTCTGATAATGGGAGACTTCAACATGCCAGATACAGATTGGTCAATACCAGCAGGAACATCTGCCAGAACTAGACACATAGTGGATTCCCTGCAGGGGGAAGGCCTCAAACAACTGGTACAACAACCCACAAGAGACAGGGCTATCCTAGATCTAATACTGACTAACAGGGAAGGGATCACAGATCTCCAGGTAGAAGGTCACCTGGGGGCCAGTGACCATCACATGGTTTGGTTCAATTTGGCTACTACATCTAAATCATCCATTCCAAGGCAAAAATATGGGACTTAAGAGGAGCTGACTTTGATAAGATGGCCCAACAGAGTTAAGCTGGCTCTGGCAAAAGAAACACAGGTGAGGGGTACAGGCAAAGTGGGCAAGCATTAAGGATTCAATACTTGAAGCAACATCTCATTGTGTTAGACAGAAAAGGAAGTGCAAAAGAAGAAGGAAACCACTTTGGTTCTCAAATACAGTAGCAGAAAAGGTCAGAGCCAAAAGGCTGGCCTTCAGGAAATATAAGGGAACACAGCGGGATGAAGATAGGGAGGCATACTAAACTGCCCTAAGGGAAGCAGGGAAGGCAGTAAGGCAGGCAAAGTCCCAAACTGAGGAAACACTAGCACGAACAGTAAAGAAGGTGACAAGACTTTCTATAGATACATTAGTGAAAGGAGAAAGTCCAGAGGGGTATTGCTGTTTAATGGAGAAAAGGGAGCATGTGAGGAGGAAGACCATGTAAAAGCATCTATCCTAAATAGATACTTTTGCTCAGTATTTACTGAAGAGAAGGTAGGCAGGGCCCACAGCTCAGTACCATGGACACAGGGGAGGTGAGCACTACTCCCTTCACAAAAGAAAGGGTCCTACAAGAGCTTGCTAAGCTCAGGTGGACAAGACAATGGGACCTGATGGCATACATCCCAGAGTACTTAGGAGCTAAAGGTGGAACTAGCAGAGCCATTAGCAGAACTGTTTAGTGAGTCTCTGAGCACAGGAGAGGTCCCAGAAGACTGGAGAAGGATTCATGTGATCCCACCTCCACAAGAGTGGTGGCAGGGAGGAGGCAGGGAACTACAGACCAGTCAGTCCACCTCAGTAGTGGGCAAGATTATGGAGGCACTCTTAAGGAAAGGATAGTGCAACACCTGGAATCCATAGGCACAGGATCCAAGACAGCATGGGTTTACAAAAGAAGGTCCTGTCAAACTAATCTCATAGATTTCTTTGACTGGGTAACCAGAGTGGTGGACCAAAGGGTGCAGTTGATGTTGCCTACCTTGACTTCAGCAAAGCTTTGACACTGTTCCACATAGAAGATTGATAAATAGGCTGGGTAGGCTCGGGGTTGGTCACATGTTGGTCAACTGGGTGGCAAACTGGTTGACGGGCAGAAAACAGAGAGTGGTGGTAAATGGTATACAGTCAGAAGAGACGCAAGTCACAAGTGGGGTACCGCAGAGATCAGTCCTGGGGCCAGTCCTCTTCAACATCTTCATTAGTGACCTTGCAGATGGACTAGAGGGTAAGGCTTGTCACCAAGATCTGCAACAGAGTAGATGATCCAGATGGGGTGGGCAGAATGAGAAGAGATCTGGATAAACTAGCAAAATGGTCAGAAGAGTGGCAACTGGGATTTAATGCAAAGAAGTGCAAGATCATGCACATAGGGAAGAGAAACCCTGAAGCCACCTATAGGCTGGGAGGGGAGTTGCTAGCAGTCACAAAGGAAGAAAGAGACTTGGGCATCATCATCACTGATGACCTGAAATCATCCAAGCAGACTTCTAAAGCAGTAGGTAAGGCTAGGGGGTGTTAGGGTGTATTAGTAGGGTATCACAAGTCGTAAGAGGGAGGTAATAATCCCTCTTTACAAGACACTGGTTAGGCCCCATCTGGAGTAATTGCATGCAGTATTGGAGGCCACACCTTCACAAGGACATTAACCAAATTGAGGCAGTCCAGAGAAGGGCAACCAAAATGGTGCAGGAACTGCATCAGAAGACATATGAGGACAGATTAACAGAGCTCAATATGTATACCCTTGAGCAAAGGAGGGAGAGAGGTGATATGATCGAGGCATTCAAACACCTTAAGGGCATTAACAAGGTGAAAGAGTCTAACATGTTTAAATACAAGAAAAATAGCAAGACAAAGAGGACACAGCATGAGATTAGAGGGGGGCCGATTAAGGGGGAATGTGAGGAAATTCTTTTTCACAGAAAGGGTGGTGGATGCATGGAATGGCCTACCTCAAGAAGTGGTGGCTATGAATACAGTGCAGGGCTTCAAACAGGCATGGATAGGCATAAGGGAGCAATACAAATGAGTATGAATAGATAGGCCACTGACAGAGCAAATGGCATGGCACATTTATAAGGTAGAAAAAGAAATGGGCAGACTGGATGGGCCTTGCAGTCCTTATCTGCTGTCAACTTCTATGTTTCTATGTTTCTATGTTTCTATGTTCCAAAAACCCCTGGTATCACCAGCTGAAGATTGGAGAAGCTTAAGGCAGTAGCTCCTTTTAGCCTTCCGAATATCTTTTTTGCAGGCATTTCTCAGTTGTTTATAGTTAACTAAGTCTTCTGATTGTTGGGACTTCTTTGCCAAGGTCCCGGTCTTGTCTCTTTTTATCATAGCTTGAATGAGGTCTTTTTTAGCCATTTATTAGGGGAGCCCCTGAGACGCCTTTTTTTCAGAGAGATGTGCAGATACCTAAATGTGGTTCCAGAGCATTTGAAAATTGTAAAATCAGCCTCCCAATTTAAAAAAAAAAAAAAGTCTTACCTGCTTCCTAAAATGGCCGCCAAATGTGTTATGTGATGACATCATTGGAGCCAAAGTTAGAGATATATGGTTTTCTATAGTGCTAACCAGTTCTTTTCTCCTTTTGTATAGAATTGTTTCACACAAATGGTCAAAACAATGTGCATTATTTTGTATAATGCACATGTTAGGCTATGGTTCTGTAAATTTTGTTTACTTTAACATGCTGAAAATGTGTTTTAATCCAACTGACTTTCTCTGTGGCAAGCCACAGTGCAGTACAAATCTTGAATAACCTGGTGGTCTAGTAGTTATGGTGGATCCAGGATGCTGCATTGGGGGTGCTGGGGTGGTGTGCATGATTAATATGCACTTTTTGAAATTTTTATTAACCCTTTATATTTTCTGCTATTGTTTTTTTTAGTATTTTTTTTTTTACAGAACCTACAAATGTAATCCATAGTTTGAATGTAAACATTTGCTCAATCAATAAATCAGACTTCTTCAACAAAGTGAAATGCAGCAGCAGCAGCAAGCAAGTGCATTACTGTGTGTGTGTGGGGGGGAGGGATCGAAGGCACACCCTTCACCACCCTCTAGAGCCACCACTTTTTGTAGCAAAGTTCTTGTGCAGTCCAATTTTAGAGTTCATACTTTTTAGCAACTCAAATATATGCTTGTCTTGTCTTCTTTTTCCATGGGAAATAATAATAATAATAATAACCAGCATTTATACAGTGGTTTTCATACACATTGTATCCCAAAGTGCTTTACAAGCAATACTAGACTGGTACTGAACATGTAGTGGCAGTCATTTCAAACATTAATATCCACACACAGCCTTGGACAATTGCATGAACTGGTTTTATGGGAAGGGGAATGTTGGCCAAGACAACAGGGTCAGGTAGTGATCAAGGTGCTGGCAGCCACACATCTTATTTCTCACAGCAATCTGCTCATATTTCTCTCTTTCTGTCTTCCTTTCTCTGAATATAGCAGTACCTTTGAAGTGGCCTTCTCAGTTCCCTTCATGGTATTCATTCTTCACTGTTCCTCCTCACACCGAAAACTGGTGAGCTCATCACCCTTCTGCATCATAAATGCAAGTAGTACAGTCCCCGTTTTATTTTGACGTATCAAATATAAACATATCTTTCCAGTAAGTCAGGCTCATAGCATCAGGGAACAAGGGGAATGATGGGCTTTCCTATCCTTAAAAGATCTAGGCTACCTTTGATTAGGCACTATTAAATGATGGGTGTGCACATCATTATGCACATCATTTAATAGTGCCTAGTCATAGGTGGCTTAGATCTTACATGGGTAGGAAAGCCTATTTTTCCACTTGTGGCATGCTGCTATCGGCCTGGTTACCAGAAGATAATGTTTATTATTAATATGTAAATATAATATGGGAAACTATACTAACAACATTCATCATGCTGAAGGGTACTGAACTCACCAATTTTTGGTGTGGGGAGAAGGTGAGAAGAATGAATGCCAGAGAGGGCTGAAGAGGCCATTCCAGCAGGGTACCGCTATATTCAGGTTAACTGAAGACATGAAGGAGGACGCTGAGCAGATCACTGTGAGATCTGAAATGTGGGGCTGCCAGCATCGTGATCACTATCTGACTGTGGATGAGAGCAGCCAACAAAGACAAATACTCAGAGTGGCAGGGCTGCACCTAAACTGTTACTTGAATTCAGTGTAGGGAGATTACCCTCGGGTGGGGGTGGGGATGTTGACGTTTGTTAGGACAGTATTGAGGGAGTTGTGTATAGCTCATTTAAGATTTGGAAGGGTGGCAGCCAGCCAACTCAAATTGTGGAGTAGAGCACAGAAAAATATTGGAGAAGAATTGCTGGGAACTGCCCTGTGGGGTTTTGCAGATCACAGGTAAAGGAGTAGACTGACGCTTGCAGTCAGGTGGATTCACTCAAGGTATTATTATGTCTCTCCTGCTAATAATATTGTTATCCATTGTAAGTGCAGCCCTTATGAAGGCATGAACAGCAGTTTTTCTGGTGGGTCATGATGCTTATTGCTTGGCCCTCCAGGAAGACCTAGTTGTTGGTTAATGAGGTGGGAAAAAAAACACAACAGGCAACTGTTCATACTACCTTCACTGTGCAGAAGAGTGGTGATCCACTCAATGTTTACTGTGGGAGCAGAAGTCAAACATTGAGAATGTGGACTGGAGAGTGATTTGGAAGGCATTTTTTAACAGTGCCAGCTGATGATGCATATCAGTATAGGTGTGCACAGCTCTCTGAGGTACAAGATTATATTTGAGGTGTGATAATTCTTTTCATGAGACCACAAGCTCATATGCGGCCCCAGGCAGTACTAAGGACAGAGTATGGATTGTGGGGTGTTCACACAAGGTAGGCTAGGTGCAGGGGGTTCACATGGAAAAAGAAAGCCTTATTTGTTGATTAACAAGAGAGCATGAGCTTTGGAACTGAGCAAGACCAGTACTTTGCTAAGTGACCCTGAGTTAGTCAGTTAACTTCCTTATGCTCCCCGGCTACACCTGTAAACAAGCTTTCAGCTTAGTGTGTCTCTCCTGGTTAACAAAAAACAAAATTCAGTGCATCATACAACCACTAGATCATCAGGTATTTGAAGTGTTGTACTATAATGCAGTTTGCCGAAGAAAAAGTCAGCTGGAAGATCTGGAGGCTGTCATGGTGCAGTCAGACCTGGACATTGTGGCCATCACTGAAACCTGGTGTAATGATAACCATGACTGGGAGATGGCCATACCTGGCTACAACATATTCAGAAGAGATAGAGCAGGCAGGAAGGGAGGAGGAGTGGCACTGTATGTGAAAAATGACATGAGGGCCACAGAGATCCTGGAGGAACAAAATGGGGGAGAGATACTGTGGGTTAAGCTGGAAAGGAAAATGGGGACAGCCATCCGCACAGGTGTGATCTATAGACCATCAGCCCAGGAGGAAGAAACAGATAGAGAGCTGATGCTAGCCATCCAAAGGATGGCAGACAAGGGTGAGGTAGTACTTGTTGGAGACTTCAATATTCCAGACGTGGACTGGAGCATCCCAGCAGCAGCAGCAGCAGCATCAACTAGGAGCAGATTTATCCTGGACTCCCTTCAGGTTGACTTCCTCAAGCAACTGGTCATGGAACCAACTCAGCAGAAGGCAATACTGGACCTTGTGCTCACAAACAGGGACAGTGTGATGGGGTAACAGTGGGGAGCACCTGGAAACAGTGACTACCAGTCATTGTGGTTTGAAATCACAGAAAGAGCAGAACCAAACCACACAAAAACACGATCCTGGATTTTAGGGGGGCAGACTTTGGGAAAATGGGAGATACTTGAAAGAGGCATTAAGGGAATGGGACAGGAATCAGGGTTGAGGAACAGTGAGTATTTAAAATGGGGATTACAAGAACAACAGAATTATGCATTAAGCAGGTTAGCAAGAGGAAAAGGAAGCGGAGACCATTATGGTTTTCCAAAGAGGTAGCAAAGAAAGTGAAAGCCAAAAAGATTGCATTCAGGCAATACAAAAGACACAGGCAGAAGGGATAGGAGAAGTACCAGGAGAAGCAAAGGGAGGCAGGGAGGTCAGTAAGGGAAGCCAAAGCTCAGACAGAAGAGCACATTGCAAAATCAGTGGGTAGAGGGACAAACCTTTACAGGTACATAAGGAAAAAGAAAGACAAAGGGAGGGATAGTGAGACTGAAGGGGAGGATGGGGCGCATGGAGGATGACAACAGTAAAGCTGACATATTGAACAGGTATTTCTGCTCAGTCTTTACTGAGGAAGAGGAGGGTAATGGGTCTGAAGGAGTACAAGGGTGAGAATGGTGCAGAAATGGACACAAGTCCCTTTACACGAGAAAGGGTCCTGAAGGAACTGGAAGTACAGAGTTGATAAAGCAGTGGGGCCAGATGGGTGCACCCCAGGATCCTTAAAGAACTAAGAGGTGGTGGCTGAACCTCTGGCTATCCTGTTTAGCCAATCACTGGAAACAGGAGGTACCCAAAGACTGGAGGACAGCAGATGTAGTCCCCTTATACAAAAGTGGGAACAAAGAGGAAGCAGAGAACTACAGACCAGTCAGCCTCACTCTGGTAGTGGGAAGATCATGGAAGCACTACTGAAGGAGAGATTGGTGGAACATCTGGTTGTCAATGGACTACAGGACCCAAGGCAGCATGGTTTCACCAGGGGGAGGTCATGTCAGACCAACCTCGTTGAATTTTTTGACTGGGTGACTAAGGAGGTGGATCAGGGGAGGGCAGTGGACATGGCCTATCTGGACTTCAGCAAGGCCTTTGACACTGTGCCACATAGAAGACTATTACACAAACTGGGGAATATGGGTGTGGGCAGGACAGTGTGGTGGGTAGGTAACTGGCTGGGTGGCAGGACACAGAGGTGGTGGTAAATGGCTGTCACTCCACAGAGGGAAGAGGACCAGTGGGGTACCACAGGGATCAGTGCTGGGACCGTCCTATTCAACATCTTCATCAGTGACATTGCGCAGGACCTAGAAGGCAGAATTTCACTGTTCGTTGATGACACAAAGCTCTGTAACAGAGTAGACACACCAGAGGTGTAGACAGAATGAGAAGCTACCTGCAGAAACTTGAAGAATGGTCAGGGTTTGGCAGTTGAAATTCAATGCAAAGAAGTGCAAGATAATGCATATGGGGCACAAAAACCCTGGCACAATATATCAGTTTGGGGGGTGAGGATATAGCATGCACCAAGCAGGAAAGGGATCTTGGGGTTATCATCTCTGATGACCTCAAGGTAGGGAAACAGTGTGACAAGGCAGCAGGTAAAGCAAATAGGATTCTGAGATGTATAGGCAGGGGCATCACCAGCAGGAAAAGGGAGGTCATAATTCTGCTATACAAGACACTAGTGAGGCCCCACCTGGAGTACAGTGTACAGTTCTGGAGACCATACCTACGTAAGGACATAGTGTAGAGAAGGTTCAGAGGATGGCAACAAAGATGGTGCATGGATTGCATCACAAGTCCTATGAAGACAGGTTGAAGGAACTGAACATGTACTCACTGGAGGAGAGGAGGGAGAGAGGGGATATGATAGAGACATACAAGTATCTTACAGGGAGGAACAGGGTGCAGGAAAACACTATTTTTAAGCGAAAAAGATGTTCCAGGACTAGAGGGCATGGGATGAAGTTAGAGGAGGACGATTCAGAGGAAACATGAGAAAGAATTTCTTCACAGAATGGGTGGTGGACAAGTGGAACACCCTGCCAGAGGAAGTGGTGGGGCTGAAACAATCACTGGATTTAAGAATGCATGGATAGACATAAGGAATTCTGGAGGTCAGGGTAAGGCAACAGACTTCTAGGAAAACAAACTGAACTTACAAGCTCAAATGGGCAGACTGGGTGGGCCATAGGCCCTTATCTGCCAACACTGTCTATGTATCTATGTAAAAATTTTCTGCAAGTTAAAGTAAACAAAATTAACAAAATCATAGCTTAACATGTACCGATCAAAATAGTCCATGAGGTAATACATGGTGTTGATCATTATGGTACAACAATTCAAAATTAAGAGAGAAAGTAGAACTAGTTAGCACTATAGAAATATATGTGGATCTCTGTCTCTGGCTCTGATGATGTCATCATGACTCATCACTTAACATACTTGGCAGCCATCTTAGGGAGAAACCAAGGCTGTTTTTTGAAAGTGAAAGGCTGATGTTTAAATTGTTCAAAAGCTATGAAACTGCATGTATGTTATTTACATAAATGCAGTTTTAGCATAAATGTAAACAGCAGCTTTTACTTTACCTTGCAATGAAGCTAGATTTTGGAGTTTGCATTTTTAAAATACTGCTTGTTAAGGTACCCTTTAACTCTTGATTTTGGAAGGCGTGAGCATCCAGTCACTAAAATGCTTCACTTTGGGAGATTGGTTTATCCCATTTGTAGCATTCCAAAATAGATGTTTCTAAATTCTACTATCTTCAGATTCCTTCAATTGATGCACTGCATAGCACAGACTCTAGGACCATCTCCCTGGTCCAAAGAATGTGGGTTACAATTAGACACGTTAGTAGCCACAGCACAGCAGCCCAGTGCTATATCTAAGCTGTACACAGCATGGCAAGATCTTGATCCCAATACACTTATGGGGTCTACCATTATTGGGGCAGATAACTTAATTTAGACATGGCAGACTGAGTGGCATAACATTTGAAAAGACTTGTATGTATCTGAAACATGATCAGTGCAGATTGATGCAATTCAAATTTTTACAGAACTTATGTCATTCACCTAGCAAACATGATAAAATGGGCAAGCAATGCACTGCAATATGCTCAAGGTGTGGCAAAGAGGAGAGCTTGTTGTATCATATTTTATAGGCCTGTGAAAAAACGTAGCCCTTCTGGGATGACATACGGTGTCACTTGTATCCACTGTTGGGTCTCTATATCTGTCTGGTGGGAAATTACAAAGACAACATTTTTGGTCCCAGAAATGGATACAGTCAGACTTCTTTAATCTGGATCAATTTATATTGAGGTGATTCTGTCCAGATTAATAATAGATGGATAAATGGGGCATGCATATTATTTAAGCCCCTGTGCATCCCATTTAGTTCCTGAGTCAGTAAAAAGCATTACAAAAATGTTGATTCTTATTTAGCATCATTTAGTCCTTTTATTTGTGCAAACGTTATTTTCATATTAAGTTTTTTATTAGTAATTCTATTTTATTGTTCAGTTAAAATACAGTATTGTACTGTACACTCCTTTAATAGTAGCAGCAACAGGTTTGTAGTAGCTCAGACATACTGACATACACACACACTCGCAATCATACTTTGCACTCATACACACACAGACACACACACATGCATGTGCACATTTCAGATTACACAATGGGACCAGCAGCAGCAATATAACCACAGGGCACAGAGAAGAAACCAAATGGTAAACAATGGGGCTTTACTGAATTAAACATCTTAAAAAATGGGCTCAGTACTGAATGTCAGTTAAATTAACGAACACGGCATAACAACTGAGCTCAGTACTGAGAAACAAATTATTTTTTCAACTATTCTAGGATATCAGCTTGACGTTTATTTAAAGATGACTGTGCAATTATTAATTTTTTTATGCCAAGCACACTATCAATGTGCTTTCCAGCTTCAGTGGTGGTGTTGTGCTGCTCTAAGTAAAGCAGCACAGTGCTCAGGTTACTGCAAGCGTCAGCAGCAGACACGGGGGAATCACACTGCGAGTCCTGGCTTTCCTCATCTATGTCTAAGGGGCTGTCTTTATGATGGACAGTGTCCATGATGTCCTCATCAGTTAAAGGTGGACAGGTTTCCGGTGTGTCCTCGGCAGCCACAAACCGTTGAGCTGTCAGTTTCTGTAACAAAGTTCCTGGCCAGCACTGAATTAAGACTTGAAACTCCAGCAACTCAATTGTTGGTTCAATCGGGTTTAATGGGTCAGAATTGCTGTCAGCATTTATTTCAGCTGCACTGGTCAGCTCATATTCTGGGTGTGACAAGATTTGCACATGCCTACAACAGTTTTTAATTGTAGACTCTGTCATTGCTCTCCACGAGCTGTGTATGAACAAAAGTGTTTGCCTAACTGAAATTTTAATTTCAGTGCCAGACTCAGCACATGTAATGAAATGCCTGCATAGTTCTTTCTTGTAGAAACACTTGATATTTTTTATGATTCCTGCATCCATGGGCTGTATGTGGGAGGTGGTGTTTGGTGGGAGAAAATGAACTTTTACATGTGACAGGTTTCTGGGCACAGTGTGACTTATCTGCATTATCTAGCAGCAAAATGACATGCCTTCATTGTAGTCTCATAGCTCTATTAAAATCTGCAACCCATTCCTTGAATTCATCCCCTGCCATCCATGGCTTACTGTTAGCTCTGTATCTTGCATACAGCTCAGGGTCAAAGTCACTGCCAAAACAATGTGATTTCTTTGCCTTGCCAACTACAAAAAGCTTAACTTTATGGGAGATAAGCATTATTGCAAAGTGCCACAGTAAGCCTGTCTTTGGATTTTTTTTGTTCCAGATACAGGAGCAGAGGCTAGCGGGGCAGTGGGGCCCAATCTATAAAATAAACCAGTCTCATCCAGGTTATAAAAACTTCCTTTAGCTGCAACCTCCCAGGAACAACAGCTGTCATATCAGCACTGGCAGACTCACCATGTAATGTTTTACTGCTGAGGGCATGTCTGTTTTTGAAACCATGTATCCAGCCTCTGGAGTAAGAGAAGTCCTTCACACCCATCTGTGTTCTGAAAAATTTAGCCTTTTCAATAACCATGGCATTGGAAACAAAGGTGCCTTTTGGTATTCATTTCAGAGACCCATACATTTAGAGCAGTCTCAACCCCTTTCTGCTTCCCCAGTCTTACTTGGGTTAGTGCTGTGGAGTCTGAAGATACTGCTGACCATTTTTCTCTCGCTTGCCAGATATCTGAGCAAGTTGAAGATCCTAATTTTAGCCCAAATGAATTGAAGGCATAAGTAGCCATATCATAGTATGTGGAGTCTGGATGAGATTGTTTCCACATAGTTCTCTCTTCCGAGAGATTGAAATCTCAGAACAGCCCCATTTACTTGCTTGCATTTTGCCATGCTACTGAATTTCAAACAGAAAGGGGCTAACTTAAAATGACACAGAACACCAGATTTCAATTAAGCCCCAAGGGCAGACAGGACTAAGGGAACTAATGGGAAGTAAAACTGTTAAACAGCTACATTAATCTCACAGGGGAATCAGGAAGTCAGTAGGCAAATTCATACTCTGTTCAAATAAATCTATGGCTGCTACCAGCAGCTTGTCTCTTCTTGGTAGGTGACTTGCATATTCCTAGGTAAACCTTGTTCTGAGAGAATGTAATCCCATATGAAGCCATGCATGTCCCCCACAATAGTTTCCCTAATCATTTGTGAGCATCAATAAAGGAATAATGCATGACAGGGTGTGTGTCATGCTCGGATAATGACACACCTCGGGTGGTTGGGCATGAGGCCACATGCCAAGTGCGTCCAACACCCGAGGCGTGATATTATCCCAGCACAACACACACCCTGGAGTTCATTATTCCAATTATACAATGACTCATTTACATTTAGATTAAAAAAAGAATAAAAAATAGTGCTTTTAATTTTTTTGTAGTTTTTTATTGTATAAGCTTACTCATTTAAAAAAAGTAGATCTTAGTTCGAGAGGGCTCTTGCAGTAGGTAATTACATATAGGACTGATGCCAACCGGCGGCAGGACCCCACAGAAAAACTTCTAGCTAGCAGTCCCTGGCGGGGACCACCCCCACGTCAGGTGACCAGCATCATACGACGTCGGTATACAGGGGCGGTCCCAGACGCCCGCCTTCCAGTTCTTTCCCACTGTCAGCTCGTGCAGCACCTCGCAGTTAAGTTCTTATCGCTCAGTCCTGTTACGTCGTCATTTTTTTCCGAATAGATTCAGAATTTTATTCCTCTTTCATCAGGTGAACGTCAGTATATGTCGTCCCCGTCAAAGAATAAGTGCGACTCGTGCGGTGCCCAACTGCCTCACAAAGATGGTCACTCCCTCTGCCTCTTCTGCCTAGGCACCGACCACGTGGCCGACAAGTGTCCGCGCTGCCTCCGGTTAGACGCGGCCACCCACAGATGACGCCAGCAGTCCCTCGAAGCCCATCTCCTCAAAAAGAAGATGTCTACAATAGAGAAAGAGCTGAGAAAACTTTGACAGGCGTCGACCTCCCCTGAAGGGCACAAGAAGCAGGACAAGGAAAGGCACCGGGAGAAGGCTTCCCATTCCCCGACCCGGCTGGAGTCAAGGGCAGGTAACACTTCTCCGGGACGCTTGATGGCAGCCTCAAGGCTTTGGAGGAGGCGCCGGCCTGCCCGACGGGTTCGAAGTTCAGGCCTGCCGGAGTCTCCGGCAAAGGAGACTCCAGCCCCCAGTGCACGCTGCTGGCCTGCGCCTACTGCGCGGGCACCTCCTTGTCAGACGCCGGCCTCGACGACGCCGGGAGAAGGCCTCTAAGTCACTTGATCCTTTGGTGGCACTTGGCAGTGTCCCCTCAGACCGGCCTCCTTCTTTCTCGGCCCATCTCCGATGAGGGACCCCCGATGCCGGACGTCCGCTTCTCTGGCGTCTGCCGGGACTCTGCCCATAAGCCGCACGTCGGCTCCTCTGACGTGCGCCGGGCCGCCAATCCTACGGCAGAACCTGTTGTTTCTGTTGTTCCAGGCTCCCCGCAGCCTTTGCTGCTGTCAGGGGAGCCCCAGTCCCCCCTGCCTGACCCCGGGGATTTTTCTCCTCCATCCCCGGACGAGACTCGGGACCCTAGGCTACTGTCCAATCCTCTTCCTGAAGAACCGGATCTGATGCCGGTTCCCCTGATGCCGGCTCTGACGCTGGCCCCTCTGACACCGGCTCCTCTGACGCCGGCCCCGCTGATGCTGGTTCCGACACCGGCCCCTCTGATGCCGGCGGGGGATTTTCCTCCTCCTTCAGGCCCTCCACCCCACGGGCCTATCCCGACTTATCAGCCCGTGGAGTTCCCGGCTGGGCCGTCTGCTCTGGCAGCTCCTCCAGTGCCTGGGTATCCGCCATCGTATCCAACGCCGGTTTTCCCAGGTCTGCAGTATCCTGCACCGCCGTACCCGGTGCTGACTCCTTCAACACCGCAGTACCTGACGCCACAGTACCTGACTCTGGGATACCCGCAGCCGGGTTACAGATACTCCCCCTATGAATTTCCTCGGTACAATTATCCCTCTCCTCTCCTCCTCCACCACCCCCTAGGCCACCGGTGGATCTCCAGGAGACTCTTGCCTCTTGGTGGGCTGAGGCCAAGGCTCAGCTCACCAAGGAAGTTGAGAGCCATCTTATGGTGACGGTGCCTCCCCCGGCTCCCGTACGCCCTAGACGGCACTCTCCCTCTCCTCCTCCGGATTCCCGGTTTTGCCCTCGGGATCCCGAGAGGGGCAGGACACACATTCTAGGATCCTTCCCAAGGAATCTGCTCCTTCCCCTAGAAGGGTTAGGGAGTCTTACTCTGCTTCAGATTCTTCCTCTCCTTCTCTCTTGGACTCCTCGGATGCTTCCAACGGATGTTCCGAGAAAGATGACGAGCCACGCCTCCGGAGGATCCTTCCTTCACGGAGTTGCTCAGGAAGATCCAGGAAGTCCATCAGTGGCATTCCTTAGAACCAGATCCTCAGCAGGTAAAACTCACCGAACATCTGGACTTACCCCTTAAGGCTCCTACCTTAGTGCACGCTGGATCGAGCCTCACGCCCACCTTGTTTCCACTGTTTGGAAACAACCGTCGGCTTTAGCCCCACTTCCCAGGAAGTTGAACAGGCTATGCCAGGCTCTGGACGGTGTAGACTTTCTAGACTCTCACCCCCGGGCAGACTCGGTTGTAATTAGCGCCGCTCACGGCTGGTCAGCACACCCGAAACACTTGAGCTCGTCTCCCCCAGATAAGGAATCTCGCCTTCTGGATCAGTATGGAAGGAAGATCTACGCTTCTTCCACACTGGGAATTAGGGCCCTGAACTATGTAGCACATATGGAGGATTACCAGAAGGCTGTCCTTACCCAGGCAGAATCCAAGATTGACTCTTTGCCTGACTCTCAAGTCAAGCAGGAGTTGGCCGACCTGGTCCGTTCTGCTCATTCGGCCAGTCGTCACATTCTGAGGATGACCTACGATGCAGTGGACACCGCAAGATGGAGCTCTGCATTCACCGTAAGTCTTCGGCGTCACACATGGCTCCGTGTGTCAGGTCTGGTCCCTGTGGTGCAGTCAGCCATCCAAGAAGCACCTTTCAGGGGTTCTGTGCTTTTCCGTGGTGATGTCAAGGACATCATCACTGATCTGCAGGAGAAGGGGACGGCCCTTAAATCCATTGATTCAATGTACCGTCCCCATCCTCCGCAGCGCTGTCCCTTTCGCAGACGCACCCGGCCTCAAGCGAAACCTCAGGGAAGGCGGGCCACTAAACACCGGCCCCCATAGCTGCCAGGCCCCCGCAGCCCAAAAAAGCAATGGGTGCCCCAGCTGCTGTGCTGCCTCACACTACCTGACTCCTTTCCTCTCCCACCACCTCCGAACGTCCCGGAGGAACCGGTAGGAGGGAGGTTCTCCCTCCACCTTCCGGGTTGGGAGAGGATAACTTCGGATTCATGGGTGCTTCAGATCATAGTGGAGGGGCACTCCATAGAGTTTCTACAGAAACCTCCATGTCACCCCCCTCTGAACTCCACTTACTCAAGGGACCATCTTCCTTTGGTCAGGGAAGAAATCTCTTCGCTCCTTGTGAAACAGGCTATAGAGCCCGTCCCTCCCCACCTCTACGGGACGGGGTACTATTCCCACTTCTTCCTTGTAGCAAAGAAGATGGGAGATCTCAGATCCATTCTCGATCTCAGCTCTCTGAACCTGTACGTGGAATACAAGAGGTGAAGGATACTTTCCCTTCAATCCCTTTTGCCCCTGCTTCAGCCGGGCCAATGGCTTTGTGCACTAGATATGCAGGATGCGTACCTCCACATCCCCATTCACCCGTCGCACTGAAAGTACCTCAGGTTTGCATTCCAGGGGGTCCACTACCAATTCTGGGTGCTTCCATTTGGCCTTTCCTCGGCCCCCTGAGTTTTTACCAAATGCCTGGTGGTGGTAGCGGCCCACCTGCGTTCTTTGGGAGCTCAGGTTTTTCCCTACTTAGGCGACTGGCTCCTGGCGGCCCTATCCAGGGAGGAACTCCTGCATTTTCTCTCCCTCACCCGGCAGGTCTTCATGGGCCTGGGTATTACCATCAACCATTCCAAGTCTCACCTGGATCCTTCACAGAGGCTCCAGTTCATCGGGGCAATTCTCGACACAACTTTGTGCAAGGCCTTTCTGCCTCCGGACAGGGGGGACTCCCTCCAGTCACAGATTTCCTTCCTATCGGAACACAGGAGGGTCCCGGCGAGGTCAGTGCTCCGTCTACTGGGGCATATGGCGGCAGCCATCCCGACGGTTCCGTGCGCACGCCTCCACATGAAAATCTCTCAGTGGACTCTTCGATCTCAGTGGGATCAACGAGTAGACGACCTAGATCATCTGGTTCTGATCTCCTCGCCGATGATAAGAGACTTGCAATGGTGGATGGTTTGAGAGAACCTCTTCTGGGGATCCCCTTTTTTCATCTTCCTCCCGATCAGACTCTGACCACGGACGCTTCAGATGAAGGTTGGGGAGCCCATGTGGGTCCTCACTGAACCCAAGGCCTTTGGTCAAAGTTGGAGATAGTTCTCCACATCAACGCGCTCGAGCTTCGAGCAGTACCGTATGCGCTCCAGGCCCTTCACCAATACATCCTTCCCGGTCACCTAGCTGTCCAAACGGACAACATGTGCGTGGTGTGGTACATCAACAAGCAGGGAGGAACTCGGTCCTACCCACTGTGCAGAGAAGCGATGAGGGTTTGGGATCGGGCAACACTCCACAACCTTCACCTCACGGCGATCCATGTTCCGGGAGTCGACAATGTCCTGGCAGACAGACTAAGTCGCTCGTCGGCTCTTCCACACGAGTGGGAATTGGACGAAAAAGTTCTAAAAAGCATCTTCCAGATTTGGGGGACTCCTCAGATAGACCTGTTCGCTTCCTCTCAAAACGCAAAGCTTCCAATCTTTTCCTCGCTCGCTCCAGAGCGAGGCGCTTTCTGGAGTGACGCTCTATCTCTAAGCTGGAAGGACAGATTCATCTATGCTTTTCCCCCAATTCCTCTGGTCCCTCGTGTGCTACAGAAGCTTGCTTTAGAAGGAGTGAGAATGATTCTGATCGCTCCTTTCTGGCCCAGGCAAATCTGGTTCTCTCTTCTACAACAATACTCAGAGGTTCCTCCTCTTCCTCTTCCTTTATCTCCAGGATTGCTGACCCAGGATCAGGGGAACCTGGTCCATCCGGGACTCAAGTCCCTTCAACTTCACTCATGGCTCCTGCAGACCTAGCTCAAGTTCGTTTTGGCGTTTCTCCCAAGGTGGCCGAGATTCTGGTGGAGGCTAGAAAGCCCTCCACTAGGTCCACCTATGCCATGAAATGGAAAAGATTTTCTATCTGGGCTGTGTCCAGGAACGTGGAACCCTTTTCCTGCCCTGTGACCATTCTGCTTGAGTACATGCGTCATGTTTTCGACCTGGGTGTCAGTCACTCCTCTTTGAAAGTCCATATGGTGGCTATTTCAGCCTACCATGTCCCTTTCACTGACAAGGCATTTGCCCAGCTGGAGGTATCCAAAACTTTCCTCAGAGGGGTCTTCATCTCAGACCCCCTGTCTGGGCCCCAGCTCCGCCTTGGGACTTAAACTTTGTCCTCGAGAAACTTAACTTCCTCCCTTTGAGCCTGCGGCTTCCGCAGACTTGAAATTTGTATCGTGGAAGAGGCTCTTCTTGGTGGCCATTACTTCTGCTTGCAGAATCTCCATGCTCCAGGCCCTCATGTGCAAAATCCCTTATTTGATTTTTCATAAAGAACGAGTAGCACTTCGCATGAATCCTAAGTTTCTTCCAAAGGTGGTAGCGGAATCCACCTTGAATCAGTCTATTGAATTACCTGCTTTCTTCACGCAGTACTCCAATCAAAGAGAATACCTGCTCCATACCATGGTTGTTCACAGGATTCTGAGATACTACACCGATAGGACGAAGGATCTCAGAAAGACTGATCAGTTGTTCGTTTCTTTTGCTCACAAAAGAGAAGGCAATGCTGTCTCTAAGCAATGCCTATCAAAATGGTTGGCCCATTGCTTCACTTTCTGTTATGACAAGTACAACAAGTTCCTCCCGGGTCAAGTCAGAGGTCACTCCACTCGTGGAGTTGCCACCTCTGCGGCCTGTTTTAAGAACGTGTCTGCGGCAGACATCTGTGCTGCCGCCACTTGGACTTCTGTCCACACATTTACTAAACATTACAGTTTGGACATTGCCTCGCCGTAGAGCAGGCTTCGGGTTAGCGGTCTTGCAGGGCCTCTTTTCTTGAGGTTTGCAAGCTTCCTAACTACTTATTGGAGTAGTTCCTCCTCCTGGTGCCTTTTCATTTGTTCCAGACTGCTTGGGATTCTGTCCTATATGTAATTACCTACTGCAAGAGCCCTCTCGAAGTAAGATAGTACAGTTACATAAGAACTTACCGTAACAGTAGATCTTTGAGAGAGGCTCTTGCAGTAGGTAATACCTTCCCATCCTCCATCCCCCTAGGCTTTTTCAGCTCTTTTTCTATTCAGGGAAATATCTGCTTCTCTCTCGTCTGGGCCTTCCGGGCCTGTGGTGGGAAAGAACTGGAAGGCGGGTGTCCGGGACCGCCCCTGTATACCGACGTCGTATGACGCCGGTCACCTGACGTGGGGGCGGCCCCCGGCAGGGACTGCTAGCTAGAAATATTTCCGTTGGGTCCTGCCGCCAGCCGGCGTCAGTCCTATATGTAATTACCTACTGCAAGAGCCTCTCTCGAAGATCTATTGTTACGGTAAGTTCTTACGTAACTGTACTTTCCTTCTAGTGTTTCTCCAGTAGGTGGAGTTGTTATTCTGTCTGTCTGTGTGTGATGTCCCCCGTTGAGTCAGGTTCAGGTCACATTTTAGCTGTTTCATGTTTTTGGTGGTATTGTTTGGTATATTTAAAGCAAGAGAAGTTTTAGAACTGTTAGGGAGCAAGCACTGTTTTGGACCTCCCATACTGTCACCTTTGCTGCCAGCTGCCTGGGACCACTGGTGTGAGGATGTGAAGGAAAGATGAGTAGACAAGGTAGGGAGGTGGTAGGCAAGTTTAATTGACCCATTCCTGCGGTGTGCTGTAGGACCGGATGAACATGTTTGATTTTTTTTTTTTCGGATAAAACTAATCTGCGCACCGAGGAGCTAGCACCCACTTCTCGCTCTGAAACTCGAGACACACACACACCACAGTTTCCTACTCAAGTTTAATTAACCTGTTCCCACTGCCTGGTCTGGATGTTTGAAGCTTCCCGCCGCCCCCTCTGTCCATCTGCTGTTTGAAGGTCAAAGTGTGACGTCTGGAGTCTGCGCGTTATTCTCTTTATACAGTTCGAATCTGGTTTGTATCAGGAGAAGAAAGAAAATAAAATGGTCTCTGATTTGAAAAGCTGAAGTGCGTGCTCAGCTCAATGTGTTCAGGGCTGACAGAGAAAGTAAAGCCTATGGCAGTGATGACTTCGTTGGGAATGCCTGTATTGATTTACATTTCTTTCTCTTTTTTTTCGTGTCTTCTTTCTGAGCTGGTCTAAATTTGCTAAGGAGTGGGGGTTACTTCTTAAGTGCTGCCGAGTGGGGTCACTGAAGTTGGCTGCTGACCAGGAAGTTGCCAGAACAATGAAGCTGATCACGCTGCTGGCTTAGTGGAGAGATAAAAAAACAAAAAAACATTTAATGTGGTCATATGTGTGCTGGGACTAGATCTGTGATGTTATGCTGGGGTAACATCACAGGTCCAGCTCCAGACTGACCAATCGGAGGCCAGCATTCTTTCTTGCCATTATATAATGGGACATTACATGTCAGGCACATTCACACTGGACCTCATCTGCCCCCTGTAGGCCCACAGCTCCCTCTTTTTGTCAAAAGCTGTAGTGCTCCATGGACACTTTCTGCCCAAGCATACCTGCATAGAGATGTGCGAAGTTGGAAGATTTCACTCTGTGAAAAATCGGTGAAGTCTGCCAAATTCGCAAAGTGTGAAGTGGCGACTTTGTGACGTTTTTGGCAGGCGAGGTGGCACTTTTTCAAACAAAATTAAGATGAAGTTGCAACTTTGCTTTAACTTCACCTTAACTTTGCTTCAAACAATTTGCCAAGGAAAACTCAGTGCAAAGTGGCAAAGGGGTGAAGTGGGCAATTCACAGAAGTTATTTGCAAAGGCCAATTTTGCAACTTTGCCAGAACTTCACTGGCAAAGTAAAACTTCACAGCATCTCTATACCTGCACTGGGTCTTGCCTGAGTTGTTCTTGTCCCCATTTTCATTTTGTAGACTCCTAAGGAGGAACATTTCTGCCAGGGAGACCATTCTCTGTATATTCATAAAGTGACAGCAGTTAAAGGGAACTTTAGAAAATCACTGGAAGGGTTACTCTGGGAAAGCAATTTTCTAAGGCACTTTGTAACGAGGAGCCGGGGGTTGGTGGGGAGGGAAGAGATTGAGCATCCGCAGGGCTGCTCTCTCTTCCCAGGGTGGGACAGGGATACCACCGCTCGAAGAGCGACCTCAGGTGCTGGCCAGAGGTAGTCCAAAGCAGCGTCGTGGTGTATGCTTGGGGGTGGAGCCACAGCAGCATGTTGCCATGACAGCTGGGCTCCACATTGGATCTTTCACATAAAGAAAAAAAAACCTCATCGCCGATAGGCAAGGGCGCCTCCCTCCACAGACCACACTCCCACTCACGGACTCAGGATCTCAGGCTGTTCCCCCCTCTCCAGCCCGGTGACTCAACACTAAGAGAAAGAGAGCCCTGGGTGGGGGCGGCCTTTCCCTGGAGGGTAGACCCGGGGGATGCCCGGAACAGGAGAGGAGCCTATGGAATACCAAGCCATGTTGGGAGGTAGAGACTGGGGATCAGGAGGTCACTGGAGAGAGTTCAGAGGTAAGGGGGCAATAAACAGAGTTAAAAAAATAAGGCACTTTGTAAAAAACAGATATGGACTTAATAAATAATAGGCTTTCTCACCCATTGCCAAATCTCAAACTGCCACTTAAATGGATATTCATTCTTGCCACTCTTTTCAAAAGAGATTCTCTCCATTTCTGTCTATAAAAGGCTTCGTGGCAGGGGTGGCAATATTCAAAGTACTATGACAGACGCAAGGTGCTTGCTTCAAAAAGTCATGATGCAACTTACACCTTGTGTTAAAAGATACATCATCCACAGTTCAGAAATATGGTCTGCATCTGAATTGGGAGCTGCTGTGCCCTTGTGGAGCTGTCCCATCCTTGCTGCCAAAATGTGGGTGTGCCATGCCACAAGGGGGCTTGCACCACAGTGGGCTGCGATATCCCCTTGTATGGGATTCAAGAAGCCTGCCATTGCTACAGTGAGGGGCTGGAGCTAGATCAGTGAAAACCTGGTTTAAGCCCCTTGTGGCACTGCGCACGCTGGGGTGATGTGTTGGTAAGGGGCACTAACAGGCATGTATGGGAGTGGCATGGACACAGGATGGTACTGTGGCCTTTGGGGAAGGGGTGGGCGAGTATGGCAATGTGGTTGCACCCATTGGGGTGGCACAATACTGGCACAGACTCCACAGGGTGAATAGGGGGTATAGTGACATGCAGTGCCAGGGCCCCATGTAGGCATGGCCCTGGCAGCAGTTCCCACAGCCATGCCCACATGGGGCCCTGGCACTGGGTGATGACATGCTCCCCCATTCACCCTGTGGAGTCTGTGCCAGTATTGTGCCATAAGCAGAACCCCCCAATGGGTGCAACCACATTGCCATGCTTACCCACCCCTTCCCCAAAGGCCACAGTACCATCCTGTGCCTGTACTACCCTCACCCCCCCTTGCCAGCCTTGTGTGTTTCCCCCACCCGTGGCCATCTCAGCACCTACTCAGTTGCACCAATGGGGGGGCAGCTGGATCCCTTCGGCATGACCCGCAGGTGCACCACTCGCTTTGGTGCATGCCTGTGGATTCAGCACATCCTGGAGTTCTGGCACAGGGACCCTGTTGTCCTGAACATGGGGCAGGGTCCCTGACAGAGTTGGGATGCAGCAAAGCCCCTAGCTTACCACAACTTGTGGCAATCTAGCAGAGCTTTGAAAATCTGGCCCATCCTTTTGAAATCTGGAACTTTCTGAGATGCATGTTGTCTGCACTCAACTACAGTGAGTATGTCTGCCCTCGATTATTGAACTAGCCCCTGCCCTTCATGCCTTCTGTAAAATTAGTCTTTTATGCATTTACTGCATATTCAAAACATTGCAATAATGACCCACCTTGTTAAGTGGTAATTTACATGCTTGATATTCTGCTTCAAATGGAACTTAACTTAGAATCTCCTAAAACTATTTATGTTGTTATAAACTTTTAATTTTAGTTGCTCTGTTTTTGTTCTTTTAATTTTATGTTAACATTTTACAACTGTATAGTGTGCCTATGTAAGGCATATTGTGAATGGTAGGAGTGGGGAAGTGGAAACACAACTGTTGCAAACTACTTTCAGGCTCTGAGAGTGTACTTGCATCACCTTATTAGTATGCAACAGATCACTGTGCCACTGCCCCCTCCACCTTTTCTGCTTTCAATGATCAGCACTACACTTATAACCTTCAAAAAGAGTGGGATAGCAAAGTGGTCACCAGGAACCTATCCTCATAGGCCCTCAAATACCTTGATGTATCCTCCTCCACTTCCCTGTTCCAGAACTCTGAGCCTACCCTGGTGCCAATCAGTAAGATTTAAAAAAAAAGACGTTTCTCACCTCTGACCAATACCTATTGGCTGGCCACTTCTAAAGAATGGTACTAGGTGTGCAACGTCAGTGCAACTGAACCCCCCCCCCTTAAAGGCTGGTACCAGAAGCCCAAGGCTGGTGTCACTAAAGACAGCTCCACCCAGATTTAGGGCTGGGCAAAATATGCAAATTTCATTTCTCGGAGAATTCTTTTATAAAATTCCACTAATTTTTCAAAATTTCAAGGAATGTAGTAAAACAATTTGTGACACATTGTGAATTTCTTTGTTTGGATCCAAGGCAGCTGTCTTTTTTTATTTTAATTTTTTGTTAATTTATTTCTCCTTGGTCCCCACCAGTCGGCAGTCATCTGCAGCCACCCAACCAGCCCCGCCCCTGAGATCAGGCAGGCTATCCCCATCTTCCCCCATGATTTCCCCTCCATGGCAGGGCAGTGAGGAGCCCCCAACTCAACTCACCTCAAACAGGATCTAGCATCCAGGGAAGCGCCATTCGGAGTCGGGACCTGTGGTGGGTGACTGTTCACCTGCCATGACTGGGGACCATTTTCCTAGTTTTGAATTGCCCTGGAGATGTGGTGTGCAATGACACCAATGAGGGAAGTGTACACTCATCTGCACATGCTCCCTCCAGTTGTCTGCCCATCTCCGCCCCTCTTATTACAGTGTCGGTGCACTGCCCCCCCAGCATCCTGTAGGGGCCTGTCTAGAACTGACCACTAATATCCCCCTTCCCGGAGAAGGAGTGCAGTACCTCAGATGCACGATCCTTCTCCTCCACTACCAACCCCCGGCAGCCCATGCTTGTTCCTGAACATGGGTCACTGGTGCAGTACGAGGTAAGACATCCAGTGCTTCAGCCCTTAGCACCACCGGGCTGAGGCAGCTGTCTTTTTAGTTGAAACTTGTGAAACTGGCATGCTTACTTGTTGTGAAAGGCTTCAGAGGCTGCCCATGTGCCCATCCAATACATGCTTGAAGCTCCCCACTGCTCTCATTCCCATCACCTCTTCTGGCAGGGTGCTGTAGGCATCCACCACCCTTTCTGTCAAGAAGTATTTCCTCACATCCATCTTAAAGTACTCCTCCCAGCTTCATAGCATGACCCCATGTTCTGGTGCTCCTCCTCTAAAACAGATTCCCCTCCTGCACTTTGTTCACCCCCGTGAGGTGCAACGATCGCAATCATGCCCCCTCTTGATCTCCTGTCATCCAGGGTGTACATGTCAAGCTCCTGCAGCCTTCCCTTAAATAGTTTCTCATGCAACCCTTGCACCATTTTGGTAGCCTTCCTGTGAACTGCTTCCACCCTGTCAATGTCCTTGTAGAGGTATGGCCTCCAGAACTGGACACAGTACTCCAGGTGGGTTCTCACTAGTGAGCGATAAAATGGCAACACCACCTCCTATCTCCTGCTAGCAATCCTCCTCCCTCTGCACCCCAGCATCCTACTTGCTGTGCCTATTGCCTTGTCACACCACCCTGCCACCTCGAGATCATAAGCTATTATTAAAAGACAAAGAACCTCTGTGCGCAAACACTGAGGCAAGGGTTACCCCAAAGGGCATTTGGCTGGGAAGCCAAGTTTCAAGAAAATACAAAATCACACATGCCCACACAATGCAAAGCATCATGGGCTGCATATGCAAATCACCACAGAATGTTATGCTGGTTCAACTTTAAGCAGAATTGCATGGCACCATGCAATTCTGCTTAAAGTTGAACCAGCATAACATTCTGTGGTGATTTGCATATGCAGCCCATGATGCTTTGCATTGTGTGGGCATGTGTGATTTTGTATAAGCTATAATTACCTCAAGGTCCCTCTCTTTCTTGGTGACTGTAAGAATTCCCCCATGTTACACACAGCCACTGGGTTTCCCCACCCCAGGTGCATGACTTTGCAGTTTTTGACACTGAAACCCAACTGCCACAGCCTAGACCACTCTTCTAGTTCCCCCAGATCTCTTTGTATATTCTTCAACTTCTCCTAATGGCTTAATGCTAGAATGTGAAAATGTCAAATCCTGCTTGTGAGCATACTATGTAGTTTTCAGGGCTTACCTCCTGCAAGCAGTGTTCAGCCTAGAATGATGGGCGACAGTGCAAGGCACACAGATGCACCTCCTCTTATATTCGTGGCAAGGGAGTGTGTGGATGTCACAACTGACACTTGTGAATTTTTTTTGCAAGATAACCACTCACAGCACTACACAATATGTGTGCTGTAGCTTTCACTGTGAGTACTACAGTACAGTACTATCAAATGCCTGCCCTTCACACTGTAAAACAATTTCTTTATTATGTTATCTAGAATGGCAAATGGCAAGCTACTTCTCAAAAGGGGCTTATTAAAGTCTTGCTTCCTGCTTATAAAGCAAGCACTGGAAATGTGGGAAAACAGTAGTCAGGCTGCCAGGGATAAGAGGAAATATAAGATCTAATAAGCACTATTTGTATCATGGTAAAGTGGGGTAAAAATTGTGCAGGGGGAGACGGCATATATAGAAAGCAGGAGGAAATTTCAGTCATTTCATTTTGATACTGTTCCTATTTGTTTAAATGGAGTGGGACAGTTCTACCAAATTCTACACCTTAATCTCTGTTAAACCACCTTCAGTCCCAATAGTTAAACTAATTGAGACTGACTGAATTTAATGATTACATTACCGATGTGCTTCCCAGTTGGTGTCTTCATTTAATCCTCAAAGCTGATTAAGAGTACCAATCTGGTACCTCCACCTCATCATTTCTTTTTCCAGCAGCTTATTATGATCCTCTCCTCTTGGGTTTGGGGACACCTGCTGGACCCCCCAGAACCTTAGGAATATAGCTATGGGGCCACCCTTCCTTGATGTGTCTAGCCACTCCAGAACCTTAATCAGTGGTTCTAATTGTACTTATTTGCTCCAGGATGTGTTTGGTACAGTAAGTGCACATATGGTTTTGACACATACAGGCAATAACACAGGAATTGTACGATGCACAGTATGCTTCTGTATTTCAGGTAATATGTTCCTTAATCATATATTTCTTTTTTTCTATTTATTGAAATCCTTGCAGCAGATATACAGTATAACCCCATCAATATGTCATATACAGCAGCAATCCAAAAACAAACAAAAGCAAAAAAAAATAATAAATAAACTGAGAAACCCAAGTAAAATGGACAATCTAAATGGGTTGTCAAATCCATTACATGTCATAAGGAAATTATCCATATTTCTAATAAGAGTATAAGTACTTTGATCATAAATAGATCATTCTGCTAAATATATCATTCTGCTAGTTTATCTTTCAGAGCACAGGACCCTACGAAATTCCGCAGAGTTGAGAAAGTCGTTAAAAGGTGACCATAACTTCTTACAATAATTCATCTGATTACAACTTCCATAATGGACTTTTTCCAACTGATGGCACAAGATGAGAAAATGAATCCATAATTTAAAGTTTTGGGGGCCATGGTCTTTCCAGTGCATAAGGATGATTTTATATGCTAGAAGCAAGCTTAACCTTATGAATTTTTGTCGAATGGTATTAAGATGATTAAGTGGACCTCCAGAGCTTAGTATCATCCAGGAAATATCCTTATTGAAGAGAGTACCTTCTATTTGTGATAATATTTTCAGAATGCAATTCTGCCAGTTAGACAAGGCTGGGCAGTTGAGCAGCATGTGTTCCAGAGTGCCAGCAACTTTACTACAGCTGGGACATTTGTCGGATAAATTAGCATTGAACAAGTTTAACCTATGAGGTGTGAGATAAGTTCTATGTAATATATTAAAATAAATTTGCTGAAGTTTCATAGATTTAATACAAATATTATTATTTATAATTCGTACCCATTCAGCTTGATTAAATATTTAATTTGGATTCCCATTTGAGTTTTAAATGGTTTTCTAAACTATCATCACCCCCCTGATCTATCAAGAGTGCATACAAAATAGTGATGAGCTTCTTACCGTGTGATACATGTATTATAGCTAGGATTTTGTTATAAAATGAATTATCTAATTCTGTTATATTAAACTGTATAAAGTGTCTAGTTTGAAGATATACTTAAAAATGCTTGTGGGAGAGATTATACCTACATTTTCATTTGGTAAATCGAATGATTTGTTTATTCTCCAGAAATTAGTTGACTTATTTTAATCCCCTATCATACCAGATTTTAAATATATTTTCCTGCATGGAAGGGAGAAACCCCAATTAAGATATATAGGGGAAAAAGGTGAGATAACCATACTGACCCTAAAGGTTTTAATGAAATTGTCCCATATGAAGCATAAAACCCTGGTTGTGGAAACACAGTTAACTAATTTAGCTCTGTGAGAGACACTCAGTAAGCTGTGTATTAAGTTTGCATATGGGGTAGAAGCTGTTTCTATTTCTACTGCATATTATACAATAGCAAAAAAGAATGCTGGCCTCTGATTGGTCAGCCTGGGACTGGACCCATGATGTTATCCCAGTACAACATCACGGGTCTAGTCTCAGCCTCACTGTGAACCTCCTGACTGATTGCATTGCATTGGATTTGTTATCGCTTCTTTTCTTAAGAAACAAAAATATTTTTCCACTGTAACAAAAACATTCTTAAAATGATATTTTTATTCTGTGTAACAACAAGCCATTTGTATAATAGCAATAATGCCCTCCGAGGTGTTTGTCATGCTGGGATAACATCACGCCTCAGGTACTGAATGCACTTGGCCTTGTGGCCTCGTGCCCAACCACCTGAGGCATAATGTTATCTCAGCATGACACACACCCTGTTGGGCATTATTGCTTAAATCTTTAATATCTCTTTGTTTTATATTATATAAAAAAGCCAAGTAAGCAGCATAATAGTAGAATCTTAGATTTGGGAGTGAAAGACCTCCTTTATCCTTAGACAAATAGAATTTATCTAATTTAGTCATGGGCACTTCCCCTTCCATAGCAAATTTCTGACTATGGCCTCCAACTTTTTAAAAAATAATGTCTGGGATTGTGATTGGCAATGTCTGAAAAAAAAAAAGAATCTTGGGAGCAAATTGATCTTAATTATATGTACTCTACCAGTCAGTGTTAATGGCAAAGACTCCCAATGTAATAATTCATCCTGCACTTTAGTAATTAACCGGGCCAAATTAAGATCAAATAGATTTGAGAGATCATTGTCAATCACTGCTCCTAGATATTTAATTTGTTTTACACTTCTCAAAGTACAATCTGAAGGGGGTACAAAAGGGTGTGAGTGATTAGAAGATTCCAGCAGTTCAGTTTTCGACCAATTTACCCTATATCTTGATATGTTCCATAATTCTCTAAGGGTCAGAGTATTGAACCCTAAGGTTTAATTCATGTTGGTAGTAAATAAAAGCATGTCATCCATGTACAAACTGATTTTATGTTCAATTTGGCCCACCATGATACTGTTAATAGATTTATTATCCCTTATCGAGATGGCCATGGGTTTTATAGGGAGAGTGAAGATCATGAGTGAAAGGGGGAAACCTTGACAGGTGCCCCGTTATAATGGAAGAATATCAGAAATGTTTTGATTGGTCTTTTATCCTTGCCACAAGACCCGAGTATGGAATGTTTACCCGTGATCTAAAATTTGGACTGAATCCAAATTTAGCCATGACTGCCTTTAAATAATTCCACTCCAGCCTATCGAAGGCCTTTTCAGCACCAATTGAAATAAGAGAAAAATCCTTATTTTTGCATTTATCAATAATATCAAAAAGTCCTGCTAATATTACATATAATATTATGGCCCTTAATAAAGCCATTCTGATCATAATGGATCAAAGAAGGGAAGGCACCCTCTAGTCGTGTGGTGAGGATTTTAGTAAAAATCTTAGCATCAACATTCATTAAAGATATAGGGCGATATGAGCTGGGTAATAAGGAATCTTTATCTTTTTTTAAATAAAAGAATAAGGGCTTCCTTAAAGGACAGAGGTAGCTGTTGTAATAAAGATACAGAATTAAACAATGTTTTTAAATGGACACCAGAGAATTAGCAAATTGCTTATGAAAATCAATTGATATCCCTTCTGGTCCAGGGATTTTTGATGGAGCTAAGTTTTTAATAGCATTTAGAATTTTCTGACTTGAAAAATCTGCTTCCAATATACGATTTTGTTCTGGTGTTAACTTAGGAGTAGTTAATGTATCCATCCATGAATGAATTTGGTCTGTATCATTCTCCTGCTCAGATATATATAAGGCTGTGAAGTAGTCTTTAAAGACATTATTGATTTGAATAGGATCACTAATTATATTTCCCTCAGTAGATATTATAGAGCTGATGTTATTTTCTACCTGTTCTTTTTAAAGGTGCCAAGCTAGTATTTGGTCAGGCTTGTCACAAATGGCATAATAACGGCTTCTAGTTAGAAGTAATTGACATTCTGCTTGCTCTTCTGCTAGAGTATTATATTCATTACGGGCTTGTATCAACCGTTGAAAATCAAAGGGATCCACTGTATGCATGTGGGACATTTCTAACTGAGAAATTAAGATTTCAGGATCTTTAATTTTTATGTTTGCTTGCACGCATGTGCAAGAAACATAGTGCCATCATCCGAGTTTTCAGAGGTGTGTCACCTGTCTTCCAATTCAATCAGTGTGTTTGCAGGCATGGCCGCAGTTCTCCAATGAATGCTGCAGCTGTCTATGACAGCAGTTGAAAATGCAGTGCTGTACAGTTGAAAGGGAGAGCTCTGCTTCAGTGAACAGTGCTCCCCCCTCCACACGCACACCGCACGCATATGCATGCTCCATACGCTCCCTCCCACGCACACACTGTAGCGCCATGAGGTGCCCAATCCCCTGTCTGGCTCCACTGCCCTCCACAAAAAAGCTTCCAGGTGCCACGCTGGGGTTCACCCCAGCATGGCAAAACTGTTATGGCCGATGGGTGCTCAATCCCCGTCGGCTCCAGGCCCCCAAGCAGTTTTTCCAGCTGCCATGCTGGGAGCCCACCCCTGCATGGCAAACATCCCGCATCGCCTTCATAAAAACCTGTAAACAAAAAATTCCTTACCAGTCTCCCCACCCACCCACGCCACCCACTGTGCACTCTGCCTCCCCATACCCCCTCATCCCACGCTACCTCCGAGCTTGGCATGACGATCTTCGTGGACCGAAACACATCTGCACTCTTCAAAGCCGACCGTGAACTGAGGAAATGCCGGTAAGCTGTACAATGCAATAAATTGGGTTTTTCAACTTTAATGCATATCTCAGGCATTTTTTGGAATTTTGGCACCAAATTTTCAACATGGGGTTTTTGGGACACCTCCTTATGAATTCTTGAACTGTCATGGCATTATTCATGCCTGAAGGGTGATTTCACAGTCACTGCATGAAATCACCTTTCAGGACTGATTAATTAAATGACAGTGCCAGTGTCCATTAGGTGGGCTCTCAAAAAGCCTATGTTGCAAATTTGGTGAAAAAATTCCTATAAATTACTGTTTTACGAGTGTGCATTGTGCAGTTCCTACGCAAGCTTGTAAGTTCATGAATTTTTATTATTTGCACTCTGGATTTTCAACATTGCCTTTTTACTACACCTCGTTATGAGCAGTACAGCTGTAATTTTTCACGTTGCCCAAAATGTGTTTCCCTGCATGTAGTGCACAATGGCGCAGTCAGTGTGCGCAATCAATGTTTGGAACAGATTAAGAAAATCACAGTGACACTGTTCATGAGCAGAGGTCTTAAAATGGCTATGTTGAAAATTTTGTGAAAAAATTCCCCAAAATGACTGTTTTAGGAGCGCATGTTGTGCAGTTCCTACGCATGCTCGTAGATTTGCGAATTTTTAATATTTGCACACTAGATTTTCAACATTGCCATTTTATTACACTTCCTTATGAGCAGTACAGCTGCCATTTTTCACATCTCGCCCAAAATGTGTTTCCGCACATATAGTGTACAATAGTGCAGTCGGTGTGCAAAAGCAATGTTTGGGACAGATTAAGAAAATCACAGTGACACTGTTCATGAGCAGAGGTCTTAAAATGGCTATGTTGAAAATTTGGTGACAAAAGTCCATAAAATGACTGTGTTACGAGTGAGCATTGCGCAGTTTCCACGCACCCTCATAAGTTCATGAATTTGTAATATTTTCAGTCCAGATTGTCACCAGTGGCATTTTTCCACACTTCCTCATGAACAGTACAGCTGTCATTTTTCACATCATGGCCAAAATGTGTTTTCACACTTTCAGCGCAGAAATGCGTGGTTGTTGTGGGAAATCATTGTTCGGGACAGATAATGAAAATCACAGTGACACTGTTCATGATCGGAGGTCCCAAAATGACTGTGTTGACAATCTGCTGTAAAAAATCCCCAAACTAATTACATTACTGGTGTGTGTTGCACAGTTTCTACACACGCTCGTGACTTCACCAGTTTTTTTAATATTTTCACTACAGATGTTCAACATTGCCATTTTTTACACCTCCCCATGAACAGTACAGCTGTCATTTTTCACATCCTGTTCAGAATGTGTTTTTGCACCTGTGGTGCTAAATGCCGTAGTCACTGTGCAAAAGCAGCTTTTGGCTAACAAACTGATATTGCCACTGTTCATGAGGTGGGGGGTCACAAAAAAAACATATTGAAAATTTGGAGTGAAAATACCAACGAATGCTTGAGGCGTTAGGGTTTCCGACCATAACACCCCACCCTGTAGAGAATGACAGGCATCAGGGGTGTGACTTGGGATTCTTGCCTGTAATGCTCATACCATTCCACACCCTGCAGCCAGTGAGAGGCATTGAGGTGTGACTTGAACTCTTCTGCCCCAAAGTTCACCCCATTCTCCTATACTGCACCCATCTCACCATATTTCCTGATGGAATGGGGTGCGCATAAGGGCCAAAGACCTCAAGGCACACCGTGACACTTGTCGGTGTCTGCAGGGTAGGATGTGGTGAAATGGCGTGGTTGTTATGCCTGATGACCCAAAGACAAACCTAATGCCTGTCAGTCTCTGCAGGGTGGTGGTGGGGCTGGCTTCAGTTCACTACTTCACTGTCATTCCTATTATGCAGCTCCGTAACTCTTACACTACCAATGCCAATGCCATCAAGTAAACATTCGGCATTGACAAATGCTTGTTTTATTGAGAGATTTATTTTTTTGAGAGTTATATGACGGGGTTAAACCACGAATATAGGCTTTGAATGCCTCTCAAATATAGATTCAGGAAACATTTTGAGAAACATTTTGTGTAAAATAAAGATTAATATGATCTTGCATATAACTAATATATTGGGAATCTTTTAATAATTGTGGATCAAAATTAAATCTGGGAGAATAGTTCTTGGGATATTCTTACATCTGCCATGATCGGGGCATGATCTGAAATAAAAATATTTTTATATGTGATGTCTTCTACCATATAGGCCATAGAGTCAGAGATTAGGAAATAATCTATGTGGGAGTATGACTGATAGACTGGAGAGAAGAATGAATATTGTCTGGTATTAGGGGTTCTAAGTCTCCATAGATAAAAGAGTTTATAGTCATCACAAAATTGCTCAACTTTAGAGGCCACAGAACTGAGTTTATCTGGTCTGGACACTGATTTATCCAAGGAGTGGTTCAAAGTTAAGTCAAAGTCACTGCCCATTAAATATGGTGCCGCGTAGTTTGCCATCTCCAGGAAGACTTCATTGAAAAATGAGGGAGAATTTTCATTGGGCCCATATACATTAATAATCGTGGATACATTATCTTTAGCTTTAATTTTGGCTATAATATATTGATCGTTAGGATCAATTTTAGAATACCCCAAAATAAGACCAGATCCACATTTAAGAAGTAAAGCAGCTCCCCTTGCATGATTCTTATATGGAGCATTTATGCCATGGCCCCATTTTCTAGAATGAAAATTAAAGATTTCGTTGGAAAAATGAATTTCCTGAAATAATATACATTTAACATGTTTTTTATCCCAATAGTTGAACATTTTCCTAGCCTTAGTGTGTTTACACAGACCCTTCATGTTCCAGGATGCAAATCATATTAAGTCCCACATTATCATATACTTCTTATTTGTGTATTGATGTCTGAATCTATCTTTTTTGATGTATTCTCATAAGCAGCACAATGGCCACAGGGATGATTCCTGGTCTAAGCAGCCCCCAATAACAATTGTCCCCATGTTTCTTGTATTTTTAGGGCAGTATGCACCAATTTTGTTTTTAAATTCATTGTCATCCTGGCAATCATCCGTGCTCTCTGTCTGAATATTCCTACTGTCTCAGGATGTTCTTTTACAATATTCCAGTGTTTGTACATAATGGACCACAATGCTGGTAATGTTTCATTGAAGACTGTGGAAAATAATACTCTAGTCTGATTTCTTGTGTCTTTTGCATGGTTTGTCAGAATATCCGCTCTTTGGATATTGCTTTCTCTTTGAACTGCTGTTTTCAATGTTCTCTGACAACAAATTAAAAACCCAAGGATGGCAACTGAAAGATTTTGAAGAGTGAAACATAGATGGTGAAGTCCACATGCAGACAGACTAATTTTTTTTAAATACTAATGAAGAGACATTTAAATCCACAGAAATAAATCTTGTGATAAGCAGACTCCTGAAGAAGCCAATAAATGTTTGGTGAAATGTTGGGCTAAAACACGTAGCTGTATGATGAAGTAAAAAACTTTTCAAGCAGGACCTTTGGATGAAAATTGTTTTCTGTGCCCTCCCACTATTGTTCTAACTGCTGCTGCATCCAGAAGTTGGCTGCACCAGAAGTATTTTTCCAAGAAGGCATACTGTACCATTACCTGTAGTTCCCCAGTTGCGACTGGAGACACATCATTAGCAGGTACCAACATGGAGACCATCATGGAGGAGAGGACGTTAAAGGGTCTACAGGCACTAAAGTTAGATAAATCAACAGGCCATGACGGGATGCAACTGAGGTGTTGAGAGAAATGGGTCAGTTCTTGGCAGGACTGCAGTCAGATCTCTTCAGCTGCTCTTTGGAAACTGGGGAAGTGCTGGGGGACTGAAGGGCAGCAGGTGTGGTCCCCTGCACAAAAGTGTGAGACAAGATGAGCTGAACAACTACAGACTGGTCAGTCTACAGATGTCTATTATGTGGAAACTAATAGACTTAAGAATAAAGAAAGTGCTTGTAGAATTATGGAGGCAAATGTTATGAAGGGCAACAGGCAGCATGGGTTTACGTTTGGGATGTCTTGCCAAACAATCTGACCGAATTCTTCAACTAAATGACAAGGGCTGTGGAAAAGGGCCAGGCAGTAGATGTCCTGTATCTGACTTCAGTAAGGCCTTTGACTCAGTCCCACATGGAAGGTTGGTCAAGAAACTGGGCAACTTAGAGGTAGGGGACAAAATAATTGGATGGATGAGAGACTGAGTGGGAGGACCCAGAGGGTCGTCCTGAATGGGGAGCATTCATACTGTAGGTGAGTGATGTAACAAGCAAAGTGTTTCAAGGATCCGTTCTGCGGGCAGTCTCCTTTAAAATATTTATATAGTATGTTATGTAGGAAAAGGAGTCCAGAGAAAGAAATGCTTCTTCACAGATGATGCTAAGCTCTATGGAAGGGTAGACAGTGAGGGGAGGATAAAGACTGTGAGGGAGGACCTGCTTAGACCGGAGGTGGTCAAGAGTGTGGCAGCTGAAATTTAAAACCAAAAAGTGCAAAGTACCGCACATACTGTAGGAGCCAGAAACCAGAGAACAGAATACATGATGGGGTGGGGTGGAGAGAACAATGGGAGAAAGGGACTAAGGGGTGTTAGTAATGGAGAACTTGAAAGCATCGATGCAGTGTAAGAGGGCTGTGGGCAGAGCAAACTGAATGCTGGGATGCATAGGAAGTTGATCAGTAGCAGAGAAGGTGATACTGCCTTTGTACATCTCTCTCGTTAGATTACACTTGGAGTACTGCATGCAGTTTTGGAGCCCACACTTGACAAAGGAGAGAGAGAGAGAGAGAGAGGGTTGGAAACAGTGAAAGGAGGGTGACTCAAATGATACAGACAGCAGGGGAAGTCATACGGTGAGAGATTGGCAGATCTCAATATGTACACATTGGAATAAAGAAGAGAGCTGGGGATATGACAGAGATATTCAAGTACCTCTGTGAGATATAGGAGGTGGAGAGCGGGGAGTTGTTCACACTGAGTGGGATACAGTCACCAGGGGAAACTCCATGCAGCTGGTGGGGGGTTTAGAAAAGATGTCAGGAAGTAGTACTTCACAAAAAGGGTAATGGAACTGTGGAACAGGCTGACAGAGGAGGTTTCATGTGCTAAAACAGTTGAGGTTTTCAGTTGGGGGGGTCAGACACATGAGAGAGTGTGAGTGGGACAGCTGGGGGGAGGGAAGGGGAAGTGACCACTGGTGGCATTTCCCAGTAATAGAGAGGTTTGGAGCTGACTGGGTAGGATGCAAGGCCCTTATTTTCCATCAACATCTATGTTTTTATGTTTCAGTTTCTACTGTGTGTCATTGCATTTTCTAGTTTTAAAGGTACGGGGACTTAAAACTGTGCAGTTAACTTACAGCACTTGCTAAATTTTATGAAGTTTGGGGGAATATTTGACTTTTTGTGTGTAAGTCCCCTTTGATTTGAAACTTGGCACACATACCCATTTATTATAGGACTTCAAATGTGCCCAACCTGGTGAAACATGGATTAGTATTTTTAAAATTTAATTGGAAGAAATGAAATTTAAATGGTTAGACAAATTCATGGAAAGTTAGGACAATTTCTCAGAAGCAAAATTGCAATTTTGGATATATTTTGCTAGGAAAGTTAAAATGTTATGCAACACTATCTAGAGAGAGGCTTGTTCAAACCTCAGCTGGTCACTGTCTACCCTATATTGCAAATCTGATTATAGGATATACACGCTCATTAATTATATTTCCTATGTCACCCTGCAACAGGCTTTTGTGGGATGATTTAAATAATACACACAATGAGTGAATATTTCATACATTGCAATTTAGAATATAGTGTTTAGACTGTGAGTGGCCAAGGAGGTGAAAAGGGGATATGAGCCAGCCACTGTGTGTGTGGAGAGGGGCACTGAATGCCAGGAATATTGATTGAAAGTGGGGCAGGATAGGGCAGTGGATACCACTGGAGGCAGTATAGCGCAGTGGACTAAGGCTCTGAACTGCAAATCTGGTGACATCCAGCAGACTAGCCCTGGGTTTGAATCCCACAGCTTCCACTTGCATACTGTGTGACTCTGAGCAAGTCACTTAACCTCATTGTGCTCCCAGGTCGCTCCTGTAAAAAAGCTTCCAGCTTAGTGTGCTACACCTGGTTAAACAACTAAAAAAAAAAAATAACTTGGAAGTGAGGCAGGGTGAGGGAGGTGGTGCCACTGGATGCTGGGGATGCTGCTTAGAAATGGGGCAGTGGAGGAAGAGGGAGCCACTAGGCATAGCTTGGAAATGGGTCTGGACAAGGCAGTATGGTGCAACTGGATGTCAGGGATAGCTTGGAAGTGAGGAACAGTGATGGACAGGGTGTCACTGAATGCTAGGGATGCTTAAATTGGGGTAGGGTGTGGCAGATGGTGCCAGTGGAATAAGTTGGAAGTAGGGCAGGATGGGGGGGTGCCTCTGGACATCAGAGATACCTTGGAAGTGGGGTGGAAGGTGGGTGCTGATAGATGCCATAGATACAAACAAAGGAGAGAAAGAAATAAGTGCCTCAGCTGGGACTTGAACCCAGGCTGCCCAGAATACTGTTCTGGTCATGTGTACTGTGCCACCAAGACAACTGGAACCTAGGCCATCCTGGAGCACAGATTAATTACTCTTTCTCCAGTGCACAACCTGGTGCTGCTCAAATAATTACTGCATTTTCAATCACATGAGTGCGGTGTGCATATTTATGGAACACATACAAACAGAGGAGAGAAAGAAGTAAGTGCCTTAGCTGGGACTTGAACCCAGGCCACCTAGAATACCATTTCGGTCACACTAACCAGCTGTGCTACCATGTGTTCAATAGACATGCAACGCTGATCTGTATTTTTCTTTAATCCTTAGAAGAGGAGGACTAAGGCAACAGGATTTGCTCTACTTTTTATTCACTGTCATTAGACCAGTTCTGGAGTATGGTTCAGCTGTTTTGCATAGTAGGTTAACCATGGCCAAGTTTGTTGACATTGAAAAATTGCAGAGGAGGGCAATGAAGATTATTTTTAGGTCTGAGGTTAATTACAATGTACACTGAGTAGTTATGGAGGTGACTGACTAGACCAAAGAAGGGAAAAGTTGTCAATGGTATTTTTTTCCGAAATATGTGTACCAAATTACAGATTGCACTCTCTTCTAAAAAAAGGGAAAGTTCAGAGTATACACTGAGAACTCCAGAAGTGTGGGAAAAACTTATAGTTAGAATGAGGAAGTATGAAAAATCAATTTTTGTACATTACTTAGCATAAGAATTTGTAGAAATGTGATCTAGCACGGTTTTAATATATTGTTCATCATTATAATATAGTCTTGGATAGCTGTACAAGTGTATTTGTATAAGTTGTATATAATGTATGGTGAAATGTTGTTACGGATGGAAATCCATCCTTTTCAAAACGTTGTTATGCTGCACTAGCTATGTCAGCTAGTTTGTTATGCTGCACTAGCTGCATAGTTACTGCAGCATAACACCTTAGAAGGTGGGTGCGCATGTGCGGTTGGGTGACCTGCGATCCTCGGAGAACGGCTGCGGTGGTGAAGTAGTCCCCGGAGGTGAAAAGGAGCAAATAAAACCTCAAAAAGTAAGGACACCCCATTGTATGAGTGACCATACACTATAAAAGACTGTGTCTGACCGCTCATACACTCCAAGGATATTTTTCAACTCTCGAGGTTTCAATGGTAACAAGACCTCTCGAGCTGTGCTCTCGAGGTTGCCAATTACCATGGAAACCTCTCGAGTGAAAAGTATCCTTGTTGTGTATGAGTGATCTTACACAATCCTCAATGTTTTACTTCTTTGTGTAGAATAATAATGTTTGCAATGTAAGTCAACTAGTCCTTTGTGTAATGGTGTGGCTAGCTCAACCCCTACATCTACAATGCATCTTAATAAAACTAGTGGGGAGGCTTCTGGTGTGTGACCAATCAAAATCAAGTAGTTAAGGTACCAGCACTCCCTCCTTATGCTGCTTTAAAGCCTGCAATTTTTTCAGATAACTCCAATATGCTTTTTCCTGACCGATGGAGGTGGTTACCTTGTCGTGGTGGTCAGACTTGATCATAATTTAGCTGGATAATGAAACTAAGAACCCCTCCAAAGATTCAAACAAGTAGGAATATTGGAGTTATTTGAAAAAAATGCAGGATTTAAAGCAGCAAAGGAGGGGGTGCTGGTATATTAACTTCTTAATTTTGATTGGTTGGTCACACACTAGATGCCTCCCCACTAATTTTATTAAGATGCATTGTAAATGCAGGGGTACAGCTTGATAAACCATTTATACTGATTTGAATGCAGTAGAATTGTGGCCTTCTTCTAGCTGGTGAACTCCCCAGTAAACACCTGTAGCCTCTTGTTGGGCAGAGCACACTACATAAGCAAGGTAGCCAGGGAGTAGTTTCTCCATAGGAATATAGAGAAAGCAGGGACCATAGTCCATAATGGCAAGATAAAATGTGATGCTTTTTCCTGACTGATGGAGGTGGTTACCTTGTTGTGGTGGTCAGGCTTGATCATAATTCAGCTGGATGAGGAGACTAAGAACCCATCCAAAGATTCACAACAAGTAAGAATATTGGAGTTATTTGAAAAAAGTTGCAGGCTTTAAAGCAGAAGGGGGAGGGTTGGGGTGCTGATACCTTAACTACTCAAACTAGTCCTTTGTGACCAGTTGCAATCATAAAATTCTAGCAAAAATCAAATCATCAATTAATGATCTCGGTTTATGTTTTATGAATAGCATCAATGCCAATACAATAACATTCTTGGACATACCGTTCAAGTCCCATTCAGGAAAGGCAACCCAATCAGAATGTTATAGGAAAGTGACCTCAGGGAATATCCTTTTACAAGCCTAGAGTGCCCAGCCACAGCATCTTAAGGCAGCAGTTTCCTTTGGTTATTTCATGTGGCTCTATGGGAATTGCTTTACTATTAAGAACTTTGATCGGCATGGTACAGACCTTAGTGACTATTTTCTTGCTAGGGACTATTTGCAACCTATTATTGCTGAAGCCAGGAACAAGCTAGAATGTTGTATAGAGTTTCTCTATTAAAACCACAGTTCAGATTAGCTAGGGTCAAAGCAGTTTCAGGTGGTATGTTTTATCATCAAATTGAGTCACCTTGCTGCATTTTTAGTATCTGTTCTTCACAAATATTCATATTCTTGCTGGAGACAATGGTCTTGAAGAACTAGCCACTACAGACCCCACATTTCTTATAGACGAGGCAAAAATTTTGATAATTCTCTAATAGTATGTTCCTGTCACCTGCAGCCCTTGTACGACCTGCTTGGCTACAACACATGCGGCAGATGCAATATTTGCAAATTTTGCATTAAGGACAAGTCATTTGAGTCCCCAGCCAACCAGAGAAGGGTCCACATTCAGGAATTCATCAATTGCTTATGCACTAATGTGGTATATGGAATTCTTTGCCCTCGGCCTACTATCTATGTGGGACGCACTATACGTCCCCTTACCAGCAATACCATCACAGTGATCCAAATTCTTTCAAATTCCTAGGCATAGAACATATCAAATCACAACTAATGGGAGAGGACAGGATCACAATTTTATTACTATAATAAACTGGTGGGTATGTCGACAGAACCAAGTTTCAAGCATCTGAACCTGGGGAAACTACCTGCAGGTAAGAGGTCAAATCAACAAAAGACATTCACAAGCATTTTGCTGGCTGTGGCGATCAAGGCCATTACTTGAAACTGGTTATCATCAATTTGTCTGAGGCTTGGGGACTGGGTAACTAATACAAAATCAACATACCAAATGGAAATAAGCACCACAGACTTATGCTAACAGACAGACACATTTATGGGGGTCAGGTTTGGTTACTTGTTATGAACTTCATGGAACACAAGGAGGGACAGTCTGTTCTGTCCCAGCAAGCAGAAGAGTATTAAACTACTCTGAATTAAGTGAGGTATAGTCCGGGGGGACCAATTGTGTAACAATCACACTGAACTTGTCATCAACCATTTTTAACTGCTACCGCTGTCATTTGTTTTCACTTTCTAATACACTGAACTGAGCAAATTGTTGGTGTTCATTACTTCAAAAACAAAACACAGGACACTAAAGGGAAGGTTTTAACAACAGCTTTACCAAACTTATGGTGATATAGAGACACTTGTCATAGATAAGAATATGGACAGATACCAAGCAACGGAGAATAATCTTTTTTGCAGTATATTAAACCTCTAATGCCAAACGTCTGCTGTGTTATGACTGTATTGCCTTGGATATCCAAACTGAAAAACATGTGATTTTGCTATATGACAAATAAAGAAGTTTAAAAAAAAGATTTAATTACAGAAAGAATCAAAATATATAGATATATACATATATACTCTTCATTCACAATTACCATCTGGCCTAAATGGCTCCCTGGACATCATTCCCTTTCTATAATTGTATATTACTTTTGTATTTATTACATCCTAACTGTATCCTTTGTGAACAGGCATCTTTTACATTTGTCCTTCATTAATTAATTTCTCTCTCTATATTTTTTGAAGGACTATCAATATTATTACCCCATTCATTTGTCTGGATGAGCCTTTTGCTCATCCTTGTAATAACTCAGTATACATTAACATGTTTTGCTGTTTTTGCTTAGAACTTTTAGCTTATACTGTTTATTTGGTAGCCCAACATATGAGTGCTAGGGATTGGGTGCCTACAATAATGGCGACCCAATCCCTGGTGCATGTGCCCAGGGCAACTGTAGGGTAGGGTGGCCGGATGAGGTGTTGACGAATATAGCGACAGGATGGGGGGGAAGCGAGCACACACAACGAAGGGTGGGAGGGAATGTGAGGGGTAGTGTCATGGGCAGGTTGCCGAGCTGACCCTGTGGTGTGGTGGGTGGGTTGGTGGCTGTGGTCGGTAGGGTACTGGGTTCAAGTCCGGGCGCTGGTGTGTTTTTGTTGCGCCTGGCTCAAACTTTTTTTTTTTTAAATATTTTCACCTTCCCGACATGTACCCCCCTGGAGTTGAGAATCCTTAAGTAGGGGGGTGCGGGGAGGGGGTAAAGTCCCCCTTAGGGGGCATGTGGGGGGGTCATAGCCCCCCCATAAAACATTAGAAAAGTAAGTCCCTGGCACCGTTTTGTTGTGTACCAGGGTGTCAGAGTGTTGAAAAAAAATTTCAGCACTCTTGACTCCTTGATAATGGCGATCGCCTTTAGGCTTTTGCCATTATCACATAAACCCATATATTTAAATAAACATGATTCTGAATGTTGATAAAATGTTAATATTTCCACTTAACTGGATTATCGTTTTGCACATCCTTGGAATAATTTGGGAATGCCTGATATTTGTTTTGACGAAATGCTACTGTCACCTGGATTAAGCTGTGTATTATGTGTATTTTGTTAGATATCCTGTCTATTGCTACCCTTAGGATCATACTTCAATCCAAACACAGCAATTGTTTTGCTGCTTTTATCAAAATTGATATTTTTGGACACTTTATCAATAGTCATAGGATTATGCATTTTTATACTACTTTTTCAATGTCCCTCTAGCCATCATATTTTTCCTCCCCCAGCCTCCCAACCCCCCCTTCCTTATACCCTCCTCCCCCCATTATTTTATCTTCTTCAGTATTGTTACTTCTTTGGTTATCAACTTTTCTTTTCTCAATCACTTTTGCTCTTGTACCTGGACCTTTTACATATTTCTCTTGTGTGCTTTTCAACCTACGTACAGTATCTATCTCTCATATTGCTCCTTTATTTTTTCATCTATGCCTTTGTGTGACTAATATTTGACTGTTTATTATGTGCATCTAGCTGTACACTTACTGTATCTACAGCCTGGCATTTTTGCTGTTCACTTTCTTTGGTAGTCCATACATTGGTTTAAGTGTTGACATCTTGACCTCTCATTTTTGTACAGCATTTGTCTTACTTTGTGATATTATATATGTTTTTTGTATTTAGCTTTCACATTTTCTGTTTCCTTTGTATTAGTCTCATTGTTTCACTTGTCTGCACTTTGAAATTGTAGGCCAACAAGCTTTCTATATATAGCTCTGTAATTTGAAATTACACTGTAACTTTAAGACTATATAATATTTAACCTAAAGAGACTGCATTATGGCTGGCCTGGTGGCGCTGAGGGTTGAGACACTAGATGCCACACCTTGTGTCACACTGGCAATCCATGTTCGGAGATGAGCTTGCGCCACTGGCGACTGGCAGGGGGGAGGGCTGGGAGAGGATTGCAGCAGCCGTTGGGCTGCTCTCCTCTCTTGGATCAGGGAGGCTAGTCATCTCACTCTCAGTTGACACTGGGTGGAGGCTGGATGTCAGATCAAGGGAGGTCCAGAGGACTGACATACGTCGGGGAGGGTGGAAGGAGCACATGGTTTCTGGGAGTGTGCATGCCTCCACATACGTGTGCTCACTTGTGTTTGCCACTGTGTTGGGAGAGAAGGGAGAAAACTACACATATCCTATGTCTCTCTGTGGCCATAAGTGACAGTCCCCAAAGTCCTGGACCCCTGCTTCTTGTGGATCCCTGAGGAACTAAAGGATGACAGAGTCGGGAGCTACAGGGGGACCCAACAAAAGGTGCCGTTGGCCACGGGGGTGGGGTGGGGTGGAGTGGGCAAACAGCTATATAAAAAAAAAGAGAGATTGCATTATTAGCCCCACCCTCAGATGAAGACTCATTTCAGAGTCGAGGTGCCAGGGTAAGTGCTATCTACTTCCAACAACAATAAACTCTTTTGAATTTAATCTGTTTGGCTCTGATATCTGGCATTTTACCAGTGGTTATTTCTATCTCCTCCTAGAGTGCTGAAGCTTGTATTTTTCTCCATTGTGGGTAAACTGATAGAGACACTAGTGAAGGAGGACCTAGTGCACTACCTGGAGAGAAATGGGCTCCAGGATAGTAAGCAGCATGGGTTCGAAGTGTGAGGGTCCTGTGAAACCAACCTGATAGCGTTCTTTGACCGAACATAGAAACAGAATATGTCGACAGAAAAGGACCACCTGTCCCATGAAGTGTACTCAAGAGGTCTATTCTGCATCTACAGACACTATCTGGTGTTCAGTGGCCCTCCCACTCCATGCCTCTGCTCTAATATACTCTTGTGTTTATCCAATGCATACTTGAAGACCCCACTGTTTTTGCCTCCACCACTTTGGCTGGCAGTCTGTTCTAGGTGTCTACGACCTTTTCAGCAAAGAAATATTCCCTCACATCGCTCCTAAACTCCCCACCCAAGCTTCACTGTGGACCTCATGGTCTTACTGCTCATCTTCTTATTGAAGAGGCTCCTCTACTGCACCCTGTTCACCCCTGCAAAGAATCTGTAGGTCTTGATCACGTCATCTCTCTCTCTCTCTCTCTCTCCTTTCTTCCAGGATGTACATGTTGAGATCCATCAGTCTTTCTTTAAAGTCTTCCATTGTAAACCCTGTACCCTTTTAGTTGCTCTCCTCTGGACTACATCCACCATGACAATGGCCTTTCTGAAGTGCACCTCCAAAACTGGAAACACTACTCCAGGAAGGGGTGTATCAGAGAGCAATACAGCGACACCACCACCACCACACTCCTCCTCCTGCTGGAGATACTCCTCCCTATGCACCCCAATATCTTACTAGTCCTGCCCATGGCTTGTCACTTTGTGCTGTCACCTTGAAGTCTTCTGTTATAATAAACCAGAAATCCCATTCCTATCTAGTGACTGTCAGTACTTCCCAATCCTTTACTCAGTGCTGGGGTTCCTATGCCCTAGGTGCATGATTAGCACTTTTTGGCATTGAACCCCAACTGTCATGCATTCTGTCCACCCCCTCCTGAGTGTCCATTCTATTGCAGATTTTGGTGTCATCTGTGAAAAGGCACACCTTCCTATTCAGCACTTCTACAATATCTCCTTTGAAGAAATGAAAAAGGAATGGTCCCAGTACTGAACCCTGTGGTACACTGTTGGTCACTGTCCCATCCTCAGAGTGAGTGCATAACCACCACCCTTTGTCCCCTATCTATTGACCAGTTTCAAATCCAGTTTACCAATTTGGCACCCCTCCTATGCTTGTCAACTTCATAATCAGCCTCCTGTGTGGCACAGTGTTGAAGACATTGCTGAAGTCCAGATAGGCTACCTTCACTGCCCTACCTTGGTCTATTTGTCTGGTCACCCAGTTAAAAAATCTGTCAGATTAGTTTGGCATGACCCTTCGACTGTGAATCTGTGCTGCTTGTGGTCCTTTGAATTTTAGATGCTCAACCAGCCTTTCTTTCTTTCTTTCTTTCTTTCTTTCTTTCTTTCTTCTTTCTGTAGGGTTCCCATCAATTTCATCAGTAACATAACTACAAGGATGGGCCTAAGAGCCTTCTCCTCAGCTGGACCCTCACTATGGAATTATCTCCCCTTCTCCTTACGTTCCCTGGACCCCCTCTAAATCTGAATTCCCTTTTAAGAATGCACTTTCTGTCCTCCTCAACCTGTCTGTCCACAGGTCACTAACATGGGTGCACCTCCCTTGCAGCCCACCCTTACCCCCTGCCTCTCTAGTGCTCCACTCTCCTCTCCCATCCTGAATACTAGCTCAAAGATCATTCTTTCTATCCTGTAATATGGCTTTGTTTTTATGTCTAAATGTTTCCTGTTAAACTCTGTGTACCTCCAGCTACTTTACTGACTCTGTTGATGTTTAACATTCCTATTGTTGAATGATGGAATAACTTTACCCTGTTTACCTAAAGTTTATATAACTTGGTATGCTCAACTGTTGATGTACTGTATCTGGTAATGTTTATCTTATATTTTCTCTGTTTAGCTTGAACTACACTGATTCTCTGTTATGTTCCCTGTATGATCTACACTGTTCTCACTGTATGAGTTGTTTGTGCCAGTTTCTGGCCCGGGCTGTGCCTGAAAAAGGTCTTTGGATCAATGCACTAACCCGGTTATCAAATGAATAAACAAATTTTGCCCACCACTGAAGTTAGGCTAACTGGTCTATAATTGCTAGCCTCCTCCCTGCTGCCTCTCTTATGTACAGGGACCATGTCAGCACTTCTCCAGCCCTTTAAACCAAAACATGTTTCCAGTGAGCTGTTGAACAAGGCTGTCAGCAGGGTAGCAAGCACTTCTCTGAGTTCTTTCAGTACCATGAGGTGTATACCATCTGGTCCCATAGCCTTATCCAGTCTCAGGGTTGCGAGTCCTTTCAGGATCATGCATATGAAAATGGACTAGTGTTCAACTGCCCCCTCCTCTAACCTTGCTTTTCCATAGTGGTCTGTTGACTCCTCCCTCTACTGTGAAGACAGTGAAGAAGAGGACTGGAGAAAACAGACTTTTTAAACAAGTTTAAAAGTCTGCTTTTTCCGGTCCTCTTCTGCACTGTCTCCCCCATCACCCTACGAATCCTCACTCTTCCTCCCTTTCATTGCTCTTCTCACTAACATAACTGAAAAAAGTCTTAGCCCTTTTAGACACCTCTCTAGCAATCCTTTCTTCTGTCTTCACCTTTGCTCCCCTGATTGACTTTTCTGCTTCCATCTGCCTTGCTTGGTACACCTCCCTGTTGTCCTCCCTCTGCGTTTCTTTGTATCTCTTGAATGCCATCCTTTTTCTTTCACCCCACTTACCACTTCTCTATAGAACCATAATAGTCTCCTTTTCCTTCTGGTTTTGCTTATTCTTTCATGGTCTGTTGCCCTACATATACCCTCCATTGTATTTTCCCACCCATTGTGCCTCTGTTCCCCTTCCCTGTTAATCCCCCCCCAAGGCATTTTCTGAGGCAGTCTCCCATTTCTTTAAAATCTACACTTGACTTCTGGTGATGACGAAGTTGAGGTAGGAGCTTCCCTGCCTAGCTCTGGTCTCTCTGCTCCTGTTTTAAGATTTTGAATTGGCAAATATGAAACAACAAGGTACTACTGCGATTTATTTAAATAGAGGAAGTTTACTGCTATCCTATATATGGGACTTCAGAGGAGCTGACTTTGATAAGATGGCCAACAGAGTTAAGCTAGCCCCGGCAAAAAGAAACACAGGTGAGGGGGTACAGGCAAAGTGAGTAAGCATTAAGGATGCAATACTTGAAGCAACATCCCATTGTGTTAGACAGAAAAGGAACTGCAAAAGAAGAAGGAAACCACTTTGGTTCTCAAATACAGTAGCAGAAAAGGTCAGAGCCAAAAGGCTGGCCTTCAGGAAATATAAGGAACACAGCGGGATGAAGATAGGGAGGCATACCAAACTGCCCTAAGGGAAGCAGGGAAGGCAGTAAGGCAGGCAAAGTTCCAAACTGAGGAAACACTAGCACGAACAGTAAAAGAAGGTGACAAGACTTTCTATAGATACATTAGTGAAAGGAGAAAGCCCAGAGGGGGTTTTGCTAAGCTTAATGGAGAAAAGGGAGCATGTGAGGAGGAGGACCATGTAAAAGCATCTATCCTAAATAGATACTTTTGCTCAGTATTTACTGAAGAGAAGGTAGGGCAGGGCCCACAGCTCAGCACCATGGACACAGGGGGGAGGGAGGTGAGCACTACTCCCTTCACAAAAGAAAGGGTCCTACAAGAGCTTGCTAAGCTCAGGGTGGACAAGGCAATGGGACCTGATGGCATACATCCCAGGGTACTTAAGGAGTTAAAGGTGGAACTAGCAGAGCCATTAGCGAACTGTTTAGTGAGTCTCTGAGCACAGGAGAGGTCCCAGAAGACTGGAGAAGGGCTCATGTGATCCCACTCCACAAGAGTGGTAGCAGGGAGGAGGCAGGGAACTACAGACCAGTCAGTCTTACCTCAGTAGTGGGCAAAATTATGGAGGCACTCCTTAAGGAAAGGATAGTGCAACACCTGGAATCCATAGGGGCACAGGATCCAAGACAGCATGGGTTTACAAAAGGAAGGTCCTGTCAAACTAATCTCATAGATTTCTTTGACTGGGTAACCAGAGTGGTGGACCAAGGGGAGCAGTTGATGTCACCTACCTTGACATCAGCAAAGCTTTGACACTGTTCCACATAGAAGATTGATAAATAAGCTGGGTAGGCTCAGGGTGGGTCAGAAGTTGGTCAACTGGGTGGGCAAACTGGTTGACGGGCAGAAACAGAGAGTGGTGGTAAATGGTATACAGTCAGAAGAGATGCAAGTCACAAGGGGTACCTCAGGGATCAGTCCTGGGGCTAGTCCTCTTCAACATCTTCATTAGTGACCTTGCAGATGGACTAGAGGTAAGGCTTGTCTGTTTGCAGATGACACCAAGATCTGCAACAGAGTAGATGATCCAGATGGGGTGGGCAGAATGAGAAGAGATCCGGATAAACTAGCAAAATGGTCAGAAGAGTGGCAACTGGGATTTAATGCAAAAGTGCAAGATCATGCACATAGGAAGAGAAACCCTGAAGCCACCTATAGGCTGGGAGGGTGCTAGCCAGTCACAAAGGAAGAAAGAGACTTGGGCATCATCATCACTGATGACCTGAAATCATTCAAGCAGACCTCTAAAGCAGTAGGTAAGGCTAGGTGGGTGTTAGGGTGTATTAGTAGGGGTATCACAAGTTGTAAGGGGAGGTATAATCCCTCTTTACAAGACACTAGTTAGGCCCATCTGGAGTACTGCGTGCGTGTATTGGAGGCCACACCTTCACAAGGACATTAACCAAATTGAGGCAGTCCAGAGAAGGGCAACTAAAATGGTGCAGGGACTGCATCAGAAGACATATGAGGACAGATTAACAGAGCTCAATATGTATACCCTTGAGCAAGGAGAGGAGAGAGGTGATATGATCGAGGCATTCAAACACCTTAAGGGCATTAACAAGGTGAAAGAGTCTAACATGTTTAAATATAAGAAAAATAGCAAGACAAGAGGACACAGCATGAGATTAGAGGAGGGCCGATTAAGGGGGAATGTGAGGAAATTCTTTTTCACAGAAAGGGTGGTGGATGCATGGAATGGCCTACCTCAAGAAGTGGTGGCTATGAGTACAGTGCAGGGCTTCAAACAGGCATGGGATAGGCATAAGGGAGCAAAACAAATGAGTATGAATAGATAGGCCACTGACAGAGCAAAGGCCGATGGCACATTTATAAGGTAAAAAAAGAAATGGGCAGACTAGATGGGCCTTGCGGTCCTTATCTGCCGTCAACTTCTATGTTTCTATATTTCTATCATACCCTTTACTTACAAAAATGGAGATTGAAATAAAAAATGCACCCATTAAACATACTCCACCGACAACTCCATATCGTGCAGGTGGGTCAAAAGGTACAAAGCAGTCACAAAGTAAAATACTTCTACCTCCTCAAACTCGACTACTTCTCCATTGTCAAATTTTTTAACAGAAGACAAATTCATGGCAGAACTCACCCCGTTGAAAGAAGCAATTGAAACCCTGGTGGATGACTCCAAGATTGTAAGAGGTACCATCGAAGGAATGAATAGAAGAATTACTGATGCTGAAAGCTGTATTTCTTCAATGGAGGACCGGAGAAGCAAGTTAGATCCTGAAATTCCTAGTTTACGTCGTAAGATATCTAAACTTGAAGAGAACCCTGAGGACCTAGAAGGACGTTCCCACATAAATAAAATTGTGATATATGGATTCATGGAAACAGCTGAAGGTTCAGATCCAATACATTTCGTGCATGTTTTGTGTGAGAATATTGCAGGTCTGTCTTCAAATGATTCAACATATGTGGTGGAGAGAGCACACTGGGTGTTACACCCAAAACCATCATTAAGAAAACCCCAAGGCCATTTATAATTACATTTTTAAACTTTTTAGAGATAATTCATGTTCTTAATAAAGTGAAAGCCACCAGCTCTTTATTATGGGTTGGCAAAAAGATTCGGCTTTCACATGGCTGACCACAAGCAGTTCGTCTTTAGAGGAAAGATTTTGCCCCTATAGTGAGCAAGTTAATTGCAGCTGGCATCAAATTCCGGATGATTTGTCCAGCGAGGCTTTCAATTAATAAAGACAATAAAAACTTTTCCTTCGATACGGTTGATATGGCAAAGGAACAATTAAGTATGCTGTTTCCTGATCTTTTCAAGTCAGGCTGAAATGTCTAACTTTCCATAGAACAAGGGGTAAACACCAGACTACAAAGATCACTAGGAAATTACTTTGTTGTTTTCCTGTATCAGTCTAAAGCTGATTACAAATTTTATTACTATGTTTAAGTACATAGTTTTCTTAGTTTAAGATGGTATTATAACTGATATCTAAAAGTGCTGTTGAGCGAAATGTATTGCTCACTTTTAGTCTGGGTCTGCGTGGAAGGGGTTTATTAGTTTTTAGAGTTGAATATTAATATCTCTAGGAAATATTTTAGGAAACAGTCATTTATATTTGTGCAACTTTATAAGTATAAAGCTTTAATTTGAATAGAAGAGTTTGTTCACAGTTCTAGAAGTACACTTAGCTTGGTAAAGTTGCAGCTTTGAGAATTTTCTCTGGGTCATATACCTTATTGGATTACTTTCTGGAGAGTTTCAGTGCTATGCTTACTTTAAGGCAAGTGTTACTTTTTAACGATCTTTCTTTTTTATGGTTGAGGATACCTGGTGTATGGACTAGTCTGAGAAAGTTAGAAGTCTTTCAGAGAGTTTTCTTAATTGAGAATATGTTGGTCTGTGCAGGAGGTTAATACATTTGTGGTGGATTTGTTTACTTTCCTTACAGTTTCACCATATGTTTAGCCTTGTGCTTGTATGGATGTTTTTTTTATAATATTGGCTCTAAGTCTTAATTTCTCTTAGTTAGAAATATTTTAAACATAAGCATATATATTAAAGCAACTGTATGGATATATAGTTTAATTTGAATAATAGAATTTGTTTACATCTAGATATGTACGCACAGGCTGCTAATGATGCAGCTTTGAGAACTTCCTCTGTGTTGTACACTACAATGGATTAGTTTCTGGTGTTGATCAAAGATATGCTCACCTTAAGGTGAGTATTATTTCTACATGATTTTATTTGATAAATCTGGTTATCCAGTGTTCTTGTCACTCAAAGAAGGCTAAGGGGTTTTCTTAAAATTTTCTTAACCAGGCATTTGTTAATTTTTTTAGGGGTTCAATGCAATTACTGTAGAGCAGTTTGCTTTCCATATAGAGACACTGTTTGTTTGGCTTTGCGGTGATATGTCTAGATTTGAAACCGAATATAAAGAATGTTTATTCATGCAGCATTAATAATTATAAGTTTACTTCATTTCAACTAGGCTGGGGAGATATCTCTGCTTAGTTATATCTTTTCTGATAATAGATGGAAACGATTTTCAGGCTCTACAATGCTGGTTAGACAACACTTTTGTCGACCGGCATCACAGTGATGGGAATTATGTTGACCACAAGTTGAGGTTGACATAATTCCAGAATGTCTCCCAGTCCTTGTTTCTATCAGGGGGCTTTGCACCCAAACCCACATGTGGGGGGCTCTGCCTCCCACACCACCTGTACATTTTATAATCAGCTCCAAGTCAGAGTGGATTTGGGGAGGGGCACAGGACCAGGAGACAGTGTGCCCCTGTCTCAGGCACACCAACACAGTGACCTGTCGGCAAGCTGTCGATTTCATCGACAGCGATGTAGGTCACTGTGTTGGTGTCACTGAACAGGGGGTATACCAGACTTTCAGGTTAAACAAAGGTTGCTCTTTTTGCATGCTGCTTATTGGCTTCTTAGAGGGATAGAACAGAAACATATTTAGTGTGATGCAGTTATTTAACAGTAGTTAGTTATTTAGTATGTTTATGTAAAAGTGGTTTTACGGAAATGGAACTTTATATAACTTGAGTCAAATTATCTAACCCTCCATGAGGCAAAGGTTAGGCACTATAGTATAAAGAACCAAGTTATAAGGGTTCTATTATTTTCTGGTTTCAATTTATACTTGATAATATTCATTATATCTATCCATCAAGGAAGTTCAAGAATACTCAGTACTGCGTTCCCTATACTTTAGATGGGTGTATTGATTAATCTAATGCTTCACTCAGGTTTTAGTTTGTGTTGATATTAGTCTGGTCAGTTTGAAAGACAGTTATTAATATGATATTTAAAATTAATATATTTTATTTAGTAATATTGTATAAGGGGGCATATTTATTTATATTTTGCTATAGTTTCATAGTTGTATTTTGAATGGATAGACCTGTTTTAGATATCTATATATGTTTATAATTTATTAAAGGATCAACTTTGATTACTTTTTAGGTGTTGCATGGTATAGGGCTCTGCTCTTCTGTTGGGATTAACATTATTTTTTTTATCTCAAAACAAATGCTATTTCCTTAATGTGATCTCCCTTTTCAACTTTTCCTGATCTTAGCTCGGGCCATATGTCTTATAAATCTCCAATTTTCAACTTTAGGGAATATGAATTTATTTTATATTGAATGTTACAGTTATGTTTTGCCCCTTATAATAATTATGTTTACTATTTAACAGCTGATAATTTTGATGCAGGTTATTTTTTGTTTGATAACAACTTTAGATTTTTAGATGCCCAGTTAAATACTTATAAAATATACTTTATACCAGAATTATTATTCTCTGTGATTACCAGTGTATATAAACTTACTATATTTTGGTCAGAGTTTCTAACTATAAATATTTTCAGGTAATCACTGACTTGAATAGTCTCAAACTTATCTAATTTTTAAGTTTTGGAAAGACATCTTTGGCAACCCCATACTTGATAAATAAGAGAACCAGAAGGTACTGGGTGGCTTTGACTGACTCGTCACAGAGTTGGTGTTTAGTGGAGTTCAGTCTTTGGGATGGAGGGGTGTTCTTCTGTATATACTTCAATTATAATTCAGTTCAGGGGAGAATTAGGATTTTCACTTTTTTTTGCTCTAAGGAGATTATGATGTGGGGGTGGGGTGGGGTAGTAGAAAGGTAGATTTCTTTTTAAAACTTTATATGGATAGGGCTGACAAACCTGGGTATCATCCTGCAACCCTTTATGTTGACAAATTTTTATAATGAGTAATTCCAATATATATATATATATATATATATATATATATATATATATATATATATATATATATCACCTGTGGACTGGAACTCTCTCAGGCATTCCACTCACCTGCCACTCTACTGCCCACTGTGACCAGCTGCCCCCTCAAAGGTGTCAGTGCTCCCCATGAGCCCACAACCTAAACCCATGAGGAGATCAAGGGGCGGAGGCAGAGACCCAGTGTCAGGCATGTGGTGGTCAAGGCACTGGGATGCCATCACCTATCCAACTCTCAGTGTTTTTTTATGCTTCTCTGATCCCCGAGCATGATGTGCAATGATGCCATGGCACACAGCAACCTGCTGGCATCTGCCACACTCTCCCCTTATTGCTAGTCCAGGATCCTGCAGTACCCCTGGTCTCCACCTAGGGTCACTGGGATAGCGAACACCCTCAACACCCTCCCCCTGGGAAAGGAGAGCCATCCTGGGGTTGCTTGATCTCTTCCCTCCCTGCCAACCCACGGTGCCCAAGTTCACTCCAGAACCCGGGTCACCGGCGTGATGCAAGATGTGACGTCCAGTGCCTCAACCCTCAGCACCACCGGGCCAGCTCTGAGTAATTCCAATATAAAAATGGCTTCTTGAAATGAAAGGGAAAGCACTCTAAAACTAAAAGGATGCAGTTAACACATTATTTGGACTTTTTATGTTACAATATGATTTTTCTTCAAGAAACACATTTCTTAACATCAGAAATATACTTTCTCAAAAGATTCAGATATGAGCTAGTTTATGGGGCAGGGAAATAAACTTTCAAAAGTGGAGTTGCAATTTTAATAGACCCCCTTTAGATTTTCAACTTTCAAAAATTATTCAGCACCCAGAAGGAAGATTTATTCTAGCAGTGGGTAGTATTAACCAATCTAATTTTTTACTAGGCTTGGTGTATGGTCCAAACTCTAACTTTCCTTCTTTTATAATGCAACTAATTACTGCTATTACACATTTTCTTTTATTAAATATAATTTTAGGAGGGGACTAGAATGCTCTACTAGATCTATACTAGGACAAATCTACAGCTCCTAAACATGCTATGATTGCTGACAACACAGCTATTCAAGATCTATTGATGGTTTGTGGTCTTCTGGATCATTGGAGAGTACACCATCCTGGAGTAAGAAACTATACCTTTTACCCATGCACACATAAATCTTTCTCTAGGATACATTACTTTTTCATTTCAAAATTGTTACTTCCCTCAATTAAAGACTCCCAAATATTACCTAGGACACTTTCTGATGACTCTCTAATTCATCTTCAAATCAAATTTCTCTCTCCTCAGATGAAACACCCCATTTGGAGACTTAATAATGGTTTACTAGGCCAGCCCAGTGGTGCTGAGGGTTGAGGTACTGTACACCACACCTCACGCCATGCCGGCAACCCGAGTTCAGGAGCAAGCTCAGGCACTGGGGATCAGCAGGGGAGGGATTGGATTGAGCACTTGCTGGGCTGCTCTCCTTTCCTGGGGGAAGGTACTGGGAAGTCTGGTACTCCAGCGGCCCCTGGTGGAGACCAGGGGCTCTACAGAGCATTGGGCTGCATGTACTCAGCATGGCCTGATGCTGGCAGGGTAGCCAAGTGCCAAGAAGTCAGGGATATGCACCACACATGGGAGGGGGAAAGGGTCCATAACCAGGGAAAAAGCCCTCTCCTGCTGGATAGGGGATGGCTTCCTCCAGTGCTGCTACCACATGCCCAACACTGGTTCCCCATCACTGCCCCTTTGATCTCTGTGGGGCTGTGGGGCCCATGTCCCTGGAGAGTCATAATGTCATTGAAGATGATGGGGACACAGCAGGTGGTAGAGTGGTTAGGTGAGTGGGGTAAGCCTAAGAGAGTTCCAGACTAGGAGGGAGAAAAAAGAGTCTACAAAAAAAATGGTTTACTGAGGCAAGAATATATAGTAAACTATATGCAGAACTCTATCATATAATTTTGGCAACTTAATTTACAATCCTCAGGCAAAATTGATCTAGTCTGGGCAGCTTCTAAATGTTACTTAAGGGAAGAGTTTGTAAGGTTTGGCACCAGCATCAAATAACAGAGTGGAAAAGCTGGAACACTTAAAAAGCCCCTGACACCGTTATAAAAACTTAGAAAAAATGTGAGAGTTACACAGTTCAGTTTGTATTTCATGTATTTTCTATAATTATTTACTTTTTTCTTTATTATCAAGAACAGCTGTACAAAAGAGGCTTACTGTTCCAGAGACTTTATCTGCTCTTTCCACTATCCTACTTATGACATCATAATCCAGGTTGCACCTGGAAACAATCTTCTGGTCATGGTGCTTTTCCCGGTTACCAACTTTTAAATAAAGAAATAAATAAATAAAATAAAGAATCTCCTGTTTATGACATCATAATTATCCCCACAACAACATACTATGATGTCATAAACAGAACTGTGATGTCATATGTAGGCAAACAGGCAGAACAGATAGGTTAGTGATCCTGTTTACATGCAGATGTCCTTAGTGATAAAGAAGAATGAGAAATACAGAAATAGCAATAAAATATAAACTTACTTGTGCTAAACATTACATTTTTGCAAAGTTGTCACAATGGTGTCAGGGGCTCTTTAACTCTAAAGATAGAACAATTAGAATCTAGAAATCAAACTCTCCTGTCAGATCAGGAGACTCAAGAACTGAAAAAATTAAAGGAGGAGTTATTTCTATTAACAAAGGAAAAAGCAGATTTTCTGTTAGTTAGATCCAAAACAAAATATGTTGATTTAGGTGAAAAAACTAGCAGGTTGCTAGCCAACAAACTGAAAAAATTAGGGCAATCAAAGTACATAGAAGCTATGGTATCAGATATTAAAAATAAAGTTATAACAGACCATCAAGGAATGCTAGCTGAGTTCTTCAATTATTACTCCAAATTATATGGTCCTATACTTAACTCTCCCTCTTCTGAAATTCTTAACAATTATTTAAATAACTTTAAATGTCCAAAAATTGATGAAACACAAGCCTCCAATTAAATCTTCTCAATTAACGACCAAGAAATAAGTGATGCTATTGATAGCTTCAAGCTAAACAAAGACTCAGGGCCAACTGGTCTGACTGTGAATTTCTATAAAACTTTTAAAGACATCTTAATCCCCATTTTAAGTAAGATATATCTATATCTATATCTATCTATCTATCTATCTATATATATATATATATATATATATATATACAGTGAAGCCCACCAGGATGAAGTGCAGGGTCACAGGTTTACTGCATGACAAAAGGGATTAACTCTCACTGAAATTGCATTGCTTGCTGCAATAACTCTGCTGCAGAATTCTGCAGCACTGCGCTTCATCCTGGTGGGCTTCACTGTGTATATATAGTAACTCAGAGATTAACAGAGATCTCTTTGTTGGAGACAATTATAATCTTATTACCCAAACCTAAAACTAAGTAATTACCACCCCATTTCCCTTATAAATTACAATATTAAGTTCTAACCCACATTCTACCCAAAGAACCAAAAAATATTTGGCACCTACTGATATGCAAGGATCAGGTTGGCTTTATAACCTTCAGACAGGCCTCTGATCACATGAGAAAACTTTATCACATTTTTTTTTCGCATCCAGGGACACCAGGCTTCCTATGGCTTTGGTTTCACTGGATGCGGAAACAGCCTTTGATAGAGTAGATCATAATTTTCTTTTTTTTTTAACCTTGGGCAAATTTGGATTTCCAACACTCTTTATTGATTGGCTCATAACTTTATATTCACTCCCCACTGCTAAAATTAGTTGTAATGGACTTCTCTCCTCTCCCTTTAGATTATTCCATGGTACATGCCATGGTTGCCCCCTCTCACCTATCCTTTTTAATTTATACTTAGAACCTCTTTTATATGTCCTGAATAATAACAATACCATTACAGGCATAAAAATTGTGAAAATGCAATGAAAAGTATCAGCATTTGCTGATGATATCTTACTTCATATTTCCAATCATATCTAATCCATTAAAGTGGCCCTACAAATGATTCAAGAATACAGTATAGTCTTCAATTACAAACCGAACAGAAATAGAACAGAAGTAATGCCCCTAAACCAATGTTTATTAAAAGATTATATTTTTAATCTTGGTTTATCTTTTTTGCCACTTAGCTTAAAATATCTAGGCATTAAACTCACAAAAGATGAGTCTCAAATTGTTAAGGTTAACTTAGAAGAAGTTATTAATAAAGTTACCCAATATTTAAATAGATCCATATTCACTTTTAAAAACATAACTGAGGCAGAAGTCAATAAAAAAACCTAATAAATTAGTTATTAGTAAAGGAGCAGGACCAAATGGTATTGCACTAAGTTTTCTAAAGATATCCACCAAGGCAATATCTAAACAATTAGCTTACTTGTTTAACATGTCATTAAGATCTTCATGTTTGCCTGATGATTGGAGGACAGTGTCTGCGACTCCTATATTTAAAGGGGGAGACCCCTCAAGCCCAAATTCATACAGGCCAATTTCTATTATCTCTGTGTTTCAGAAAGTATTTGAATAATTACTATACAGGTAAGTCATTGACTACCTGGATAGATATAATTTAATTTCAGACAAGCAATCTGGTTTCAAGAAACACCATAACATAGTGCATCTTATTACTAAAGTTACTGATGACATTTTCAATGCTTTGGACAGGTCACAAATTACCCCAACAGTGTTTCTTGACCTGTTCAAGGCATTTGACACTGCAGATCATAACATTCTTCTTAATATATTAAAAACACTTGGAATGGGACCACCAGCATTACTATGGTTCAACTCATATTTGACATCGCGTTTGCAGTATGTTAAATTAGGAGGGGTCATTTCAGATACAACCATCACTAATAAGGGAGTTACCCAGGGCTCCTGGGGCCCCTGTTGTTTTTGCTGTTTGTGAATGATCTGTCTAATTGTCGATCTGATAGTGTGAAAATACAGCTTTATGCAGACAATACAATATTATATACTCACCATACCTCTTTGGATATGGCTATTCAAAAACTGCAATATGATTTTAATAAGGTACAGGAAGCTCTGTTACAACTACGGTTATTAGTATTGACAAAAAACTCAATGGATGTTATTCGCAAGGGAAAACAGTTATTTTCTGAACAAATAATTGCACTCAATGGAAGTATCATTTCAAAGGTGCATGAATACAAGTACCTGGGCATAATCTTGGATGAGCAGTTAAATTTCAAAACTCATATTACTTATCTTTCGAATAAGTTGAAAACAATTGTTAGCTTTCTTTTATCGAAACAAAAAATATCTCAAATGTCAAGTTAGAAAAATGCTGGTAAATGCATTATTTCACTCTATACTAGATGACAAGGACTGTGTTTACAGAAACACTACATTATCAATTTTAAGTTCATTAGATTCTTTATATCACAGTGCCCTTAGATTTATTACTAAACTGCCTTATTCTACACATCACTGTCAACTTATGAACAAGTACAATGGACCTCACTGGTTGCCCAGAGAAACATGCACTGGCACATGTATGTATACAAATTTATCATAAAACAATTACCAATCTATTCGTTACAAATATTTAAATGTAAAAGAATTTCAAAGCATTCCCTTCGTTCCTCCAAGAGGTTCCCTTATCAAATACCTATGTATAAAACTAAAATAGGAGATTTTGCTCTAGCTATATCTGTTCCTAAAACGTGGGATTACCTACAAAAAAAAACTCAAGATAATTACCCTTCCCTCTATTGATCGAGTTAGAGCTTCATTACATAGTTTGGTATACAATCATTGTGATTGTTTTGGGTGATAGATATGTGACTTGATGTTGACTATTTTGCATACAATGCGATTTTATTAATTATATGGAACACGTTTGTTATGTGCTGATCTTGTATGTATGTAAGTACTGTACGTGTTTTGTACCAGGGCCTGGATATTCAAAAGAGTTGCGCATGGCGCAACAGGGATGCACCATGCGTAACCCACCAATGTGCCCCAGCGCGATATTCAAAGGGGCAAGTTGTGATGCACAATTCCCGATGCACCAGGGTGCATTGGTAATGAATGCATCACAGGTGTGGGGGGCATGCCCATTCATATGTGGCACATCCCGATAGTCAGCCCAGGATGTGCAGCACATACGCTGGCACAACCCCACCTTGCGCCGCTCAGGGGGGGTGCAAAGATGTGCCTGGTAAAACCAGGAACAAGTCCTGGCCATCCACAGGCAAGCTGCTGTATTGCAGGGTGCAACACAGCAGCCACCAGTCATGGGTGGCCTCCCACCCACCCAGAACACTGTCCACAAGCTCCCTGCCCTGGGAGCATTGTGCCCCCCCCATCGCCCGATCGTGGGCATAAGTATAAAGAAGGTCCCTGGTGGTCCAGTGGAAACCCCCCCATCACCCGATCATTGAGGGGAAATAACAATAGAAACCCTGGTGGTCCAGTGGTACCCCTTCCCCACCCATCCACTGAGGTTCCCCATCACTCAGCACCCCCCCGTCATCAGACGGTGACAGCACCCCACCCACATGCTGCCTGGTCACCTGCCGAATGACAGCATGCAGTACGGTCTGTATGCCTATTGGTCCACTCGTGGACCAATGGGCATTGGAACCATACTATACTACACAGCCCAATATGTGAATGAACACGTTCATTCACATATCGAAACCTATGTAGTACAATATAGTCTGCATGCCCATTAGTCCACACAGTGCCTGGCGTACAGACCGTACTATATGCGTTGTCATTTGAGTGGCGGATGGCCGGGCAGCATGCGGGTGGGGTGCTGTCACCGCCAATAGCGGGGGTGCGGGTGTGGGGGAACCCCAGTGGGTGGGTGGAGGGGGTACCACTGGACCACCAGGGTTTCTATTGCTATGTCCACCTGTGATCGGGTGATGGGGGAGTTTCCACTGGACCACCAGGGACCTTCTTTATACTTATGCCCACAATCAGGCAATGGGGGGGTTCCACTGGACCACTAGGGAGTCTAATTTTACTTATGCCCATGATTGGACCTACGGGGCTGGGGCACTGCCATGGGACTGCAGGGTGTCAGTCCCCGATGGCTGCAGCCTGGCAGGACGCCAGGCGCAAGTTGCCAGGGGTCGGTGCATCGCATGCAAATGGGGCCATAATGACATGCAAATGGCCCCAATTGTGCCTTGCATACATAATGGCCTCATGTGCATGCCCAGTGCTGAATATTGCGGGTGATGTGCCTAGCACAACTGCACTTGCGCTGGTGCATCCCCCTGTTCCTGTTTCCTATCTTGCGCTGGTGCAGTGCCACTGTGCCATGTGTAGTGCGTGTGCCCTCAGTGTCATATTCAATGGTGCTGAGCCATGGCGCAGCACCATTAAATAACACCTGGTCCATGCCCTGGTGCAGCCCAGGTGCACTGCGCCCAGGCTTGCACCTCTGCCAGGCGCAGTCAGAATATCCAGGCCCTTATGTATTTCTAACATTTGTCTATACTGAACGCAGTTGTAAATGAGAGGTTTCTCTCAATTTGCCTTCGATAAATGATGATGATGATGATGATGATTTAACTAGATGGCAATCCTTACCTGTGTCTTTCCTAGGTAGAGTTAATATAATTAAAACAAATATTTTTCCAAGATTATTTTTTCCACTTAATATGTTAAATAACTTTTTGCAATTAAAATGGATTGTTAGGATTCATTCAGTTATTTATAAATTTATTTGGCACGGTGCAGAAAATCCCTGAGAATAGCCCTGGAAAAAGTAATGTTTCCTAAATACCAAGGTGGGTTAAAAATTTTACATTTTGCACTGTGCTACGTGGCTTCCCATGTTAGCAAATATATTAAATGGCTTCATAATCCCTCCCTCTCTAATATTTATATTCCTACATGGTTACAACTAGAATTAGCAATATTAAAAAAAACTTAGAATAGCTCCTGAAACAATTCTTTATTCTAAACTAAAATATATCCCAAAAGAGTTGAACAATTCAGTTATTGCAACTTCTCTTAAGGTTCATAAACAGTTGTATAAGCTCTTAAATATAGATTTATACTATGATGTTAGACAACTGTTATTTTTTAATCCCAACTTCACAATAAATGGAAAATTGCTATCTTCCCAAAGGTTACTTGGGGCTATTACACCCACAGTAGCCTTTCTGTTAGATAAGGGATTTTTCTGCCCATTTGACTGTATTAGGACTGATTTTAAACTAGATAAACGTCATTGCTCAAACTTTTTATTAATCAAAATTGCCTTAAAAGCTCATGTTGGGGGTATACTCCCAGACAGTGACACCAACACAGCGACCTATGTCGCTGTTGACAAAATCGACAGTTCATTGACAGGTCGCTGTGTTGGTACACCTGAGATGAGGCACTCTGTCTCCCAGTCCTGCACTCTCTCCCTGAATCAACTCTGACTTGGAGTTGATTATAATTAGAATGGGGGTGCAGGGGGTAGAGACCCCCATATGGGGGGTTCAGGGGCAAAGCCCCCTATAGAAAAACAGATTGGGAAACTATCAGGATTTATGTCAACCGCAACTTACGGTCAACATAAATTCCATCGCTGTGATGCCGGTCAATGAAATTGTTGTTGAACCGACATCGTAGAGCCCATTTTGGGCCCTTTCCTTGGACTAGTGAACCAATGGACCTATTGTCTAATCTTATAAATGCTCATGGTAAATCACATCCTATCTCTAACATATATCTAATACTGCTGAAATATAAAGTTTCAGAAAATCCTATTCAAAATATACTATGGCAAAAAGAAATCGATGATTACCCTTCAGACTGGTCTGTTTTATGGCAAAATATTTATAAACTTATACCTTTGGATAATTTAAGACAAATCTAGTTTAAAATTCTATACCATGCATATATGTCACCCATAAAATTGTACAAGATGGGTTTCCCAAATACAAATGTTATGGGCATGTCACCAGGTCCAAAATCTTTGGTAGGAAGTTGGATTAAAAGTTGCTTGCAAGTTTATTTACAATCTTGAGTTTGATTTTTCTACATGTATTTTAGGCAGCATTGATATCTCTCTCTTTAATAGGTATGTCAACTAAACAAATTATTCTCAAGCATTGGATGGATAACATGGTTTCCTCATTCAGGGAATGGGTTCTCAACATTCATAATAACCTTCTCCTTATCCAGCTAATATGCTCATTTTATAACAAGAATACTTGCTTCATGTATAACTGGGGAATTTTACAGAAAGTGGTAGAAAATGTATGATCTTACTTCTCAAACTATTCTAATTCGTATGAGTGCATTTGCTAGATATCTACCTAACCAACTGGATATTTAGTTAGATAGCTTGGTACTTTAAAAAACCAATCAGGGCAACAATAATGTATGGCTTTTTATAATTCTGTTTTTTTTTTTATATTCCCACTTACTAAGCTGTTATGTACTGGTATATATATCATGTTATTTTGTCTACTGTTATTCTATTTATTAGTGTTGTAACTTCCCTGATTTATAATAATTTTATTCAATCTTATAATCTTGATATGGAAACCTTATTAGGAACTTCTGTTTTTCAGCTTTTCCTAGATGGATTATTTCTCAATGTAGCTATCTCCCTTTTATAGGGTATGGGGGGGGGGAGGGTAGCATATGTTGGGTTATATTACTCAAATACTGTACTTTCCATTACAATATATTCTTAGATGTTGTGGGATATCTGTTTTAGTTGTTTAATTAGGATTGGTTATTGTAATTATTACATTTACTCATTCTGTTATATTTATTTGTATTTTTTTTTGCTTTCTGAAGTTCAGGATCCTTTTCCTCATGTGGCTCTCCTCTGCTCCTTTCCTTATGTTTAACCACATTGTACAGTGATCACTGGTATGCAGGGGACTGCTCACTGTGATGTCTGCAATGCTGTTCCTGTTCATTAGCACCAAGTCCAACACTGCCTCATCTGTAATAGGTGCTTTAGCTTATTGTCTGAGAAAAAACCCTTGTAGGGAGTCAACGATTGCCCTGTTTCTTGCTGACGCTGCAATGGAAAGTTCTACTCCAGATGTTGCAGACTGAAATCTCCAGTTAGCTGCACCTCCTCCTTACTTGTCATCCTGATGATGGACTTCCCTAATGTCTTGTCCATCTTCTCCCCTTGTTCTGGGGATCTATACACTACCCTGGTACTGATAGTGGCCCTAGAGCCTGTCTCCAGAATTACTCACATCACTTCCAGCCCCTCCTCACCTTGGTGCACCTGTACCTCTGTGGGCTTTATTCTCTACTTCACATACAATGCCACCCCTCATCCCCACCCTGTCACTCCTGAATAGAGAGTAACCCAGTACTGGTCATGTTCCAGTGGTGGTGCTTGGTGTTCCATGAGTCTATTGTGGCCTCAAGATCCAGGTTAGCCTCCACCATGATAGCCTCTAAGTCTGGGATTTTGTTTCCAAGGCTCCTGGCATTGGCTGTCCACACCTTGTCACTCCCATTACTGATGCCCTTCATCTTCCTCCCTTTGTTGCCTGTGTTGTTACCTAAAGCCCCCTCTGACTCCCCTGTTCCTGCTTTGCTTTCTTTATTCCTGGTCCTTTTCGATCTACTTTCCTTCCCTACCCAAGTTGTATCCCTCTGTTCTTCCATCTTGTCCCAGTCCCTGCCCTGTGCCTCTGTCCTTGGGGTGGTTTCACCCATCAGACCCTCTTTCCCTATCTTTTTACTAACTGGAAGGCAATTGTTGCCTCCCTCATTTTCCTCCTCCCCCTCGGATAGTTTAAATACTTGCCCAAATAGCATCTAAACCTCCCACCAAGGACTGTAGTCCTGTTCCTAGAAGGGTGCAGGCCATCTCCCTTATGGAGGTGCATATCTTCCCAGGTTGGTCCCCAGTCCCTGATGTAGCCAAAGCTCTTCTTCATGCACCATGCTTTCAATAAATTGATAAAGGTCCTGCTGAGAAGTACCCTTCTCTGTCACCTGCTCTTTACAAGTAGAACCTCAGAAAAAGCCACCACACATGCTGTCTGCTTGAGGCCTCTCCCCATCTCCTTGAAGTTTTTCTGTACTACCCCTACCCTTTCCCTTGCTAGGTCATTTGTCCCAAGATGGACAATGATGTCAAGCTCCCTTCCAGCTCCTGCTACTCTAGAGATCAACAAGATCCTCTCACTGTCCATTAAAGCCATGATGCCCCTCAGGCACCTCAACTCCCACTCTGTTCCTTCCCCAGCTCCCAATTCTGTATCCCTCACTATAGCATCCCCACCAACAGCTGATTCCTCTAGGGTTGGATGCTTTTCCCCCTCCCTACTTGGGGCCTCCTTTTCTGAGAAGTCCCCCCTCCCACTGCAATGGGAATCTCCTCTTGGTAGCCCTGTTCCACTAGTATGGTGAAGGTCTTCTGCAGTGATATCAGTGGTGGAGTGTGCACCTGTTCCCCCACTCTCACCCTCCCGGAGCATATTGTACCAGGTTAATATGCTGCTACAAGAATAGCATGGCAAGAACCATGCTGTGTAGGGTGCAAAACCATTTAGAGTAACAGGGTATAATAGTGGTAGTGAATTACTGCTGTCCCTGTTGCTGTCTGCAGAGTGGAGGAAGGGCTGAAGATGCCTCAGGTACTGTGCCTGGTCAAGCCGCTCCCTTGGTGGAGTGGCTAAGACACAAGCACCTGGAGTGGTCAAGACCTGAGGACCAGGATTTGGCTCCCCGTTTCCCCAATTTCTTTCTTTTTACGGCTCACAAACAAAATTTCTCCCCTCCAGAGTTTCTCCTTAGCCAAGAGGTCCTCACCTCCTCAGGGTTGATTATAATGATTCTGTCAGAGGTGGGAGTGGGGCAGAGCTCCCTGCAAAAACAAAAAGTGCATATTTTTTCCCCATTAAGTCTTATGGTGTGCACGTATTTTGTATTGGTTGGTGTTTTTACTGACTTTATTTGCACACATGGCATTTTGCTTGTGGCATTGTTTGCTGTGCTGTTTTTGTTCATGGGGTTTTGACCCTGTGCCAGAGCCCACCAGGTTCCATTTGCTCTGCCTTTGTCTAGGCATCCTCTGGCAGAACAGTGGCAGACTAGGTGGCCCTTGGGTGGCACAGAATTTCTGCTGTACCCCAGACTCCAGAAACAACCCCGAGAGGTGAGTACTGATGGAGCAGCACAGACGTTCTCAGGACACACCAGTGTATTTTACTGATGACTACAGGCATCTGCTAGGAGACAATGAGTTAAAGAACTAAGAGAGGTGGTGGCTGAACCTCTGGCTATCCTGTTTAGCTGATCACTGGAAACAGGGGAGGTACCCAAAGACTGGAGGATAGCAGATGTAGTCCCCTTATACAAAACTGGGAACAAAGAGGAAGCGGGGGAACTACAGACCAGTCAGCCTCACCTCGGTAGTGGGGAAGATCATGGAAGCACTACTGAAGGAGAGACTGGTGGAACATCTGGTTGTCAATGGACTACAGGACCCAAGGCAGCATGGTTTCACCAGGGGGAGGTCATGTCAGACCAACCTCATTGAATTTTTTGACTGGGTGACTAAGGAGGTGGATCAGGGGAGGGCAGTGGACATGGTCTATCTGGACTTCAGCAAGGCCTTTGACACTGTGCCACATAGAAGACTATTGCACAAACTGGGGAATATGGGTGTGGGCAGGACAGTAGTGTGGTGGGTAGGTAACTGGCTTGGTGGCAGGACACAGAGGGTGGTGATAAATGGCTGTCACTCCACAGAGGGAAGAGTGACCAGTGGGGTACCACAGGGATCAGTGCTGGGACCGGTCCTATTCAATATCTTCATCAGTGACATTGCGCAGGACCTAGAAGGCAGAATTTCACTGTTCGCTGATGACACAAAGCTCTGTAACAGAGTAGACACACCAGAGGGTGTAGACAGAACGAGAAGGGACCTGCAGAAACTTGAAGAATGGTCAGGGGTTTGGCAGTTGAAATTCAATGCAAGGAAGTGCAAGATAATGCATATGGGGCACAAAAACCCTGGCACAATATATCAGTTGGGGGGTGAGGATATAGCATGCACCAAGCAGGAAAGGGATCTTGGGTTTATCATCTCTGATGACCTCAAGGCAGGGAAACAGTGTGACAAGGCAGCAGGCAAAGCAAATAGGATGCTGGGATGCATAGGCAGGGGCATCACCAGCAGGAAAAGGGAGGTCATAATTCCACTATACAAGACACTAGTGAGGCCCCACCTGGAGTACAGTGTACAGTTCTGGAGACCTTACCTAAGTAAGGACATAGACAGGGTAGAGAAGGTTCAGAGGAGATCAACAAAGATGGTGCATAGATTGCATTACAAGTCCTATGAGGACAGGTTGAAGGAACTGAACATGTACTCCCTGGAGGAGAGGAGAGGAGGGAGAGAGGGGATATGATAGAGACATACAAGTATCCTACAGGGGGGAACAGAGTGCAGGAATACACTATTTTTTAAGTGAAAAAGATGTTCCAGGACTAGAGGGCATGGGATGAAGTTGGAGGGAGGATGATTCAGAGGAAACGTGAGGAAGAATTTCTTCACAGAATGGGTGGTGGACAAGTGGAACACCCTCCCAGAGGAAGTGGTGGGGGCTGAAACAACCATGGGATTTAAGAATGTATGGGATAGACATAAAGGAATTCTGAAGGTCAGGGGTGAGGGGCAACAGACTTCTTGGAAAACATAAACTGAACTTACAAGCTCAAATGGGCAGACTGGGTGGGCCATAGGCCCTTATCTGCCGACACTGTCTATGTATCTATGTATCTATGTATCCTGTCACCAGATATACTGTGTCTCCTTTATCCTGTATCTAAATACTGGTTTGGGTACCATCCCTCCTACCTCTTATCATTCCTCTCCATTGTTGCCTCTGCCTCCTGCTTCCTCTGCTCCAGGGATCATTGTACCTTTGCTTTGCCATGTCCCCTTACCTTGGCTGGCCAATCAGCCTTCACCTATCATCTCCTATCAGGCTATAACCAGCTCCCCTCTTCCCTCTGCTTCATTACCTCCCCTGCCTCCCTCAGATATCAGCAGAGACTCCATCCCTCCCCTTCCCTCCTGTCCCCCCATTAACATTCCATCATATACTTTCTGTAAGACTCAGTTGCCTATTTTATTTATTCATTATTGAAGTCTTGGAATTACAACCCTTTGAGTCAAAAACTCTTTTGCAAAGGCTCCAGGTCAGATTTACAAACAGACAGGTTGCAAAAAAATTACAGGAGATTAATACAGTACATTATACATAGGATACGATTATACTAGAAATACAGTACATTATACATAGGATACGATTATACTAGAAATACAGTACATTATACATAAGTGATCATAAATGAGGGAGGAGTGCATAGTAAAGAAACAAACACGGTGAGTAGATTTAAAACAGACAGGATATGAAACATTACAGGAAATTAATACAGTACGTTATACATAGGATAAGAATATACAGGTAATGCAGTGCATTATACATAAGTACATCATAACTGAGAGCGGAGTGCATGATAATGAAACAACATGGTGCAGGCAGTGCTAGCTAACTGAGTAAACAGGAAATGAAAGAAAATAAAGGGAGACCAGAAGGAAGTGAGTTAAGGAGAGTTGTGAGACAGCTGGGGGGGGGGTAGGGAGAATAGTTGAGTAGAGGGGTGTAAGGTTTAGAGAAGGAGGAATAGGAAGGAGTGCAGGTAAAGGATGAGTAAAGGGCAGGAGGGGAACAGAGTGGGGAGGGAGAAATTAGACCAAGATAAGGTGGGGAGGAACAGGGGGAAATTGAGGGACACACCATGAGCAGTCCCAGATTGACCAGTAAAAGCTAGTAGCAGTCACAACTATTCACAGAGAGTAGGTGCTGGTGAAGTTTAGTTTTAAAAGGGCCCAATTTAACTGTAGAGGAAACCAGAGGAGGCAGGCCATTGAGCAGGACAGGAGCCATGTCAATCAATCAATCAATCTTTATTTATCCAGGCGAACACCATTGAGCAGGCTCATTTACAAGATGGACCTTCGTTACACAAGGTCTAGAATAACACTTTTATGTACAGATAATAAATAGACTTAATTATACAGAAATAGAAAAAAAAAACACAGAGCAATAACAAGTATTTCTGATATAGGGTTAACAAGGTTAGGGAGAATGGTATGAGAAGGGGAATTAAAACATTCTGAAACAGCTATCATATTAAAACATTTTCAAACAGCATGGCATATCATTGGTCAGGACTTATACAAACTTAAGGGGCAGATCTGGAGGGGAGGGGTACAGGAAACATAGAAACATAGAATTTGACGGCAGATAAGGACCACTTGGCCCACCCAGTCTGCCCATTTCCCTATCTAATGGATAACCTGCAGATCCTAGTTAACCAGCAGCCTACTTCTTCCTACCCCCAACCCCTAGAATTGCCTTATGACTGTCCCATGCATGCTTGAATTCCACCACTGTTTTTGACTCCACAACCTCCTCCGGAAGGCCGTTCCATGTATCCACAACCCTCTCTGTGAAAAAATACTTCCTTAAATTACCTCTGAGCCGCCCCCATCTTCAAATTGTGCCCCCTTGTTCTTGCACACCTCGTTTTTTGAAAGATGCTACCCTCTTGGACTTTGTTGATTCCCTTGAGGTACTTGAAAGTTTCTGTCATGTCCCCCCTCTCCCTCCTTTCCTCGAGGCTATACATATTAAGCTCCTTAAGTCTCTCTTCTTTTGTCCTCCGGTGCAGACCCTGCACCATTTTAGTTGCCCTCCTCTGGACAGCTTCCATGCTGTCAATGTCTTTGCGGAGATGGTGTCACAGGGTGCTCCCTGTGATGAGTACAGGCCCTAATATTCTTCCAAGTAACTCCCCCCCCCCAAAGAGATAACATGCTTAGGCATAAAGTACCAGATGCTGAATAGTGAAGGCATTTATGTGAAATGTAGAAACATATAATATATACACATGGATATTTTAGTAGAAGGAGAAACTCTTGTTTGGTTCTAGGCAGGAGTTCTGCAGTTTCAAATCTCCCAGACATAGAAAACCCTAAGAAAAGATTTTCATTTGCAGCTTGGTTCATGCCTCTAATGAGCCAAAAGAAAAGAGTTGTACTTTTCAAATTAATAGTTGCAGAGAAGGGAGAGAACCTGAATAAAATAAAAACTAAAGATGACCTTTGTTGTTAGCAACCCCTCTGAAACAGAGCTCTCTGTATTGAGCATTTAAATAAACTAAAACAGTGTTTTTTGCAAAGTGTGGAAGTATGCTAGCTTCTAAATGAATAAAGAAGTTGCACTAACAAAACCCATGTAGGAAATGAGACCAGGGAGTCCCTAAATATTGCATGGTGTGCCCTTTGACAAAGAAGTAAATTTAAAGTGAGCAATATATTCGTTTGTCTTACCTGTTGAGCTGCATGGGTGTTCTATAGGATGGCAGCTCACAGTCTGTCTCTTTATAGAAGCTGTAATGAGTGAGGTCACTATCAAGGAGGGGCTTAGCCTTATTGAGACTAATTAACTCTATGAACATTGTTTTAGGACATCAAAGTAAGGTTGTGGGATTATTTAGAACAAATACTGTTATACACTTATATACCTGATGTTTAGGAATGAAAATGTAAAGTAAAAAGAACCTGTAGTATGTTATTTTGATTTTTCAAAAGGAGGTGGATCATCTGATTATGATGTCACTCCTCAGAAATGTATAAAAGATTACCACTAGGGAGTTAAGAGGAGGATGTCAGTTGGAGCTGACTGCCAGAGGTGCTGGGCCTCTGAAGTATATACATTTGCAAGGAGATAGCCTGGTGGTACTGCTGAGCAGAGCAGTGGTTCATCCTGAGTATAGCTCATCTGTTCAATATTTCGTTGAGACTTTGAAAATGACTGAACTAACTTTATTTTCCTGATTTCTGTGAATCCTGAAGTCAGCGTTTCCTGACAGAAATAAAATAAGTGCCTTTCCAGCACTTTTTATGCACTAAGTTTGTGGGTCTGCATGATTTGTTATCCTGACTATCCCAACCCCGCTACAATTGGTGTTAGCAGTGGGATACCGGCTGAATGTCCATGGTATAGTGGGGGAGTTCAGTCCGGGGTGCCAGACTTGGCATCGCAGGATAATAGCAGACAAGTGCATGGTGCCAGATATTGGAGTGTCTGAGGGAGCTAGTGACCTGGGAGAAGCTCCACCAAGATGGGTGGAGATCGGATGGAAGAGTTGATGAGGCTGGTACACTGGCTTAGTGGTGAATGGCTGGAGGCAAACCAGCGCCGAAAAGAGGCTGACCAGTGCAGGAGTGAGGCAGAGTACCACTGCAGGGTACTAATGGAGGAGGCCAGACTGCGAGATGCTAAAGAAGACATGGTGAAAGCGATGGAGGACCAGGACTTGAGGGTACTGGAAGAGGTGGACCCTCTGTTGGATTTATCATGGCATGCTGGGGATTTGTTGCTTCCAGAGTTACCAATATTTCTGGGCTGTTACTTGGTGGAAGATAATGAAGTCAGTGAGACCCCAGGTAAGACTATATCGGGACATTGTAAACTGGGGGAGAAGTCTACAAGCAAGCCTGAAGAAGCCATTGAGGCTGAAGGGACACTGTCTTGCTCTAATACCCATGAAATGTTTAATAGCATGTATAATACTGACTGGGGTAAATTGCAGGCTGAGGATCCAGAGGTAGCCATGTTAAAGCAAAACGTTATAGAGAAAGAAGGTAGCCATGTTAATGGTAATATGGGGTCAAAGTCAGGGTGGTGGTATGAACAGAAGGAGGGTGTCCTTTACCACATGCGGCCCAACCCCCGCACAAAAAGTATAGATGCACAGGTTGTGGTGCCTGTGGCCTATAGGCAACATGTAATAGAAGCTGCACACTTCAGTCTCTTTGGGCACCTGAGCCATGATGGGGTGTTGGCTAGACTCACTCCATTATATTATTGGCCAGGTATGTATAAGCAAGTAGCAGTTTATTTGAAGAATTGCCATGAGTGCAACCAGACAGAGGTTCCTGCTACTGCTGAGAATAGAAGGTATCAGGTTAGCAGAAATACTAACATAGGTACTATAAAGAAAAGGTACCAAAGGGAAGGGACCACCATGAAGTGGCACTGTTGGAGGCGAGGGAGACTCCCACGTAGGCCACTCGAAGGGAGGTGGTAGACTGGTACATTACTGATTGAGATTTTAGACCATGTTGAGTAGCACAAAGTAGTATATAATCCCAAAGGCTGTCTGTAAGAGAATAGGCTGGGTATTTCACAGATATACTTGTTGGGGACTGTACTTCCCTGGAAATAGATTTTGGGAATTCCAGGTAATGGTGGAAGACTAAAATACTGCAATATATAGTATGCTTAATGGTTAAGGTAACGGTCACTATAGGGTGTATACCCTGAAGCAAAAATGGCCTAACTCCATCCCCTTCCAGGGAAAGGAAGGTGGAGCTATGCTGCCTGATTGGTATGGACCATTTCTTCTATAGATCTTCTAGAAACTTCTGTCGCGACAGTCTTGCTATGCTATTCTTATCTATTTTCATTTTCTAGTTTGATAGGCTGGCCACCTACAGACAATTTCTTCTTATCTATTGATCTTTTCTTGTACTGCTGATCTGTTTTCCTTCTCAATGGTCCAAGAGTATTAAGGTTAACAGCATTACAAAGGTTAACCATAGTGATAATAGCGGAATGTGCACACACTGGAATATGTGCTGGGTATCATGTCAGAAAAGGCTGAGAGTCATTACCCAGACAGTACTGGTTGCCAGTGTTATAGGCATATATATTATTTAATTTTAGCCACATAACTCAGTAATATGTTACCCCAGGGAAAAATTATATATAGCATGTTGTATTACAACTGCTTGGAATGATAGCTAATGTTATGTTTAGCAGGCATATGGGACCCTGGGGTGGAGCTCTAAGGTGAGGGTGGACCAGAGCTCCACTTTTCCCTATATTGAAAAGGGTATGGATTTTCGGACAACCAGTAAAATGGTTGCCCTCTTAGGTGGGGAGGAATGTCACAGGGTGCTCCCTGTGATGAGTACAGGCCCTAATATTCTTCCAAGTAACTCCCCCCCCCAAAGAGATAACATGCTTAGGCATAAAGTACCAGATGCTGAATAGTGAAGGCATTTATGTGAAATGTAGAAACATATAATATATACACATGGATATTTTAGTAGAAGGGAGAAACTCTTGTTTGGTTCAGGCAGGAGTTCTGCAGTTTTCGAACCCCCAGACATAGAAAACCTTAAGAAAAGATTTTCATTTGCAGCTTGGTTCATGCCTCTAATGAGCCAAAAGAAAAGAGTTGTACTTTTCAAATTAATAGTTGCAGAGAAGGGAGAGAACCTGAATAAAATAAAAACTAAAGATGACCTTTGTTGTTAGCAACCCCTCTGAAACAGAGCTCTCTGTATTGAGCATTTAAATAAACTAAAACAGTGTTTTTTTTGCAAAGTGTGGAAGTATGCTAGCTTCTAAATGAATAAAGAAGTTGCACTAACAAAACCCATGTAGGAAATGAGACCAGGGGAGTCCCTAAATATTGCATGGTGTGCCCTTTGACAAAGAAGTAAATTTAAAGTGAGCAATATATTCGTTTGTCTTACCTGTTGAGCTGCATGGGTGTTCTATAGGGCTGGCAGCTCACAGTCTGTCTGCTTTTATAGAAGCTGTAATGAGTGAGGTCACTATCAAGGGAGGGGCTTAGCCTTATTGAGACTAATTAACTCTATGAACATTGTTTTAGGACATCAAAGTAAGGTTGTGGGATTATTTAGAACAAATACTGTTATACACTTATATACCTGATGTTTAGGAATGAAAATGTAAAGTAAAAAAAGAACCTGTAGTATGTTATTTTGATTTTTCAAAAAAGGAGGTGGATCATCTGATTATGATGTCACTCCTCAGAAATGTATAAAAGATTACCACTAGGGAGTTAAGAGGGAGGATGTCAGTTGGAGCTGACTGCCAGAGGTGCTGGGCCTCTGAAGTATATACATTTGCAAGGAGATAGCCTGGTGGTACTGCTGAGCAGAGCAGTGGTTCATCCTGAGTATAGCTCATCTGTTCAATATTTCGTTGAGACTTTGAAAATGACTGAACTAACTTTATTTTCCTGATTTCTGTGAATCCTGAAGTCAGCGTTTCCTGACAGAAATAAAATAAGTGCCTTTCCAGCACTTTTTATGCACTAAGTTTGTGGGTCTGCATGATTTGTTATCCTGACTATCCCAACCCCGCTACAGATGGGGTCTCCAGAACTGCATGCAATACTCCAGATGGGGTCTCACCAGCTGTCTGTACAGAGGGATAATGACTTCCTGTTTTCTACTGGTGATGCCTCTCCCTATGCATCCCAGTATCCCCCCAGCCCTCCTTGCTGCCCTCTCACATTGCTTGCCCACCTTTAGGTAATCTGATATGACTACCCCCAGGTCCCTTTCCATTTTTGTTGTTGTTAGTATCTCACCCCCATTGTGTACTCTTCTCCTGGGTTTTTGTTTCCCAGGTGCATTACCTTGCACTTCTTAGCATTGAATCTAAGCTGCCATACATTTGACCATTCCTCTAACCTTGCCAAGTCCCTTCTCATCCTTTCCACCCCACCTTGTGCATCAACTCTGTTGCAGATCTTTGTGTCATCTGCAAAGAGACATACTTTTCCTTCTGGACCCTCTGCAATGTTGCTTATAAAGACATTGAAGAGGACCGGTCCTAATACTGAACCCTGCGGTACCCCACTAGTAACCCTGCTTTCTTCAGAGTGAACTTCATTTACTATTACTCTCTGTGTCCTATTCTCCAGCCAATTCTTTACCCAGGCTGTCATCTTGGGACCCACTCTCAGGCTGGCTAACTTGTATGTTAATCTGTTGTGTGGGACTGTGTCAAATGCCTTGCTAAAGTCTAGGTAGGCCATGTCCACTGCCCCTCCCTGATCTACTACTTTGGTCACCCAGTTAAAGAAATCATTCAGAATTGTCTGGCATGACCTTCCCTCTGTGAATCCATGCTGCCATGGGTCCTGTGCCCCTCTGGCCTCTAGATACTCGACAATTCTTTCCTTCAGAAGTGATTCCATCATTTTCCCTACCACTGAGGTTAAACTAACAGGTCTGTAGTTTCCTGCTTCTGCCTTGCTCCAACTTTTGTGAAGGGGAATCACATCTGCCCTCCTCCAATCCTCGAGTACCACCCCATCCTCCCATGATTTGTTAAAGTTGGTAGTCAGTAGTGTCACTAGTTCTACCCTTAGTTCTTTTAGAATTCTGGGATGACTCCCATCAGGCCCCATTGCTTTGTCCACCTTCAGTTTTAAGAGTTCTTTCATAATCCTTTCTTCTGTAAATGGGCTGGTATCAACTTCTGTATCCAGAGTGTTTCTACTGTTTGTTTTAGGTACCTCCCCCTCTTCCTTTGTAAATACTGAGCAAAATATTTGTTTAGTGTCTCTGCCTTTCACAGTCACCTCTGCCCACCCTCCCTCCCTTTATTAAGCCTCACTATCCCGCCTCCCTTGGTCTTCCTTCACTCCCTGATGTACCTATAAAAGGTTTTATTCCCTTCTTAACTGAGTTGGCTATCTTTTCCTCAGTTTGGGCCTTTGCTGTTCTGACTGCCTTCCCAGCTTCCTTTTGCTTTAACTGATACAGTTCTCTGTCCTGCTCCTTCTGTGATTCCTTGTACTTCCTGAATGCTTTCTTTTTCTCTTGAACCTTCACTGCCACTTCCTTTGAGAACCATAGTGGTTTCTTACATCGTTTCGTTTTGTTTATTTGCTTCACACAAAAGCTGACTGCAGCTGTTCTAGGAGGGGTGCAGCGCAAGATGGGCTGGGGACATATATGTTAGGAGTCTGAGGGTAAGAAAGGTAGTGAATTAGTAGAAAAAAGGGGAGCATAGGTGGAGACAATCAAGGGGCTGTGTTAGGTGGAGATATAGTGGGCAGGTAAGCAGTAGGCACCCTAGCATGCTAAGCATGCTGGAAACAGCTGCATAGCTCCTTAACAGCCTTGGCATACAAGGTCTTGAAGGTGGTAAGACTAACTGGGAGACTCAGTTTCATAGATTTCTGTAGTTTGCTCCAGAATGAGGGCAACACAAAGCCTATGGCTGCTCTCCCAAAGTGTGTATTGGCCCTAGGTACCTTCGGTAGAAGCAGAGAATAGCTTCTCAGTGCGTAGTTGCCTACCACGTATAACGGCAAACAGTTGGAAATGTATTGGGGTAATCTGTTGGTAATAGCTCTGTAAGTCCAGAGAGCTGCATTTCTATTCCTTCTGTACTGAAGGGAGGTCCACCCCACAGCTGCATATAAGGAGCAGTGGTGGGTGGTGATAGGTAGGCCAGTTATGAATCTCAAGGCTCTGTGGTATAAGGTGTCCAGTTTAGTAAGACAGGAGGCATCACACTGACTATAAATGAAATTGGCATAATCAATTAGGGATAGAAATGTGGATTGAACTAACTGCATCTTGGCATCTTTGGCCAGGAGGCAGTTTATTCTAAAGAAGAGACCAAGCCTCTGCCTCAACTTTTTCAACAGATCCTCGACATGCTCCACGAAGGAGAGTCTGTGATCTAGCCAGACCCCTAGGTACTTGAATTTCATAACAAATTCCAGCCTCTCTCTTAGTAAAGTGTTTATGGGAGGTAAGGAGCCAGGGATAGCAGGGTTTGCCGAATGAGTAGCCGGAGAGAACAGCATAACTTTTGTTTTTTTGGCATTGAGTAAATGTTTTTTATTCAGGAGCTGATTCTGCAACAAGTTGAATTCTGTTTGTAAAGCTCTACAGGCAGCTTCCGGAGTTGGGCAGCTTAGGTACAACAACGTATCATCAGCAAAAAGGTGAATATTGTCTTCCTTGATGCCAACATCAGTATTATTTATATAAATGGCAAACAATAGAGGCCCCAGGATGGATACCTGTGGAATGCCTCTTTTTAGTGGTTTGAGTGGAGAGAGCTCCCCTTTGGCCTTGACCTGCTGAAGGCTATCTCTAATGTAATTATTGAACCAGCACAGAGAGGTCGGGGTCTAGACCTATCACTTTTAGGGTGGAAAGAAGTAGGCAGTGGTCGACAGTGTCGAAGCCCTTGATAAGGTGCCTTGATAAGGTCCAGGAACATGGCACATACAAATTTTTTGTTTTCCTGCTCTCATTGCCAGTCATCAGTCACTTTGGCCAGAGCTGTAATGGTACTGTGCCTGTCTCTAAAACCAGACTACATAGGATTTAGAAGGTTCTTGTTATCTAGGTAGGTTCTCAACTGAGCATTCACAATTTTTTCCAGCAGTTTAAACAATATCGGTAGGACAGATATCGACCTGTAATTATTTAGGTTGCAGGGATCCCCTAATTTAAACAGAGGAATGCCATGGGCAATCTTCCATAGATGTGGAAGAGTCCCATGGGACAAGGACAAGTTAAATAGGTGTGTGATTGGTACAGCTAGGATGTGGTATGCAATCTTTAAGAAGTAGGGGTCGAGAGAGTCAGCACAGTGCTTTTTTTGGTGTCCAACTGTAGAAGGAGGTCTTCTACCTCTTTCAACAAAGCAGGAAGGAAGGAGACCACATTAGTGGTGCTAGGTTCAGGAATCTGTGCACTAACCTGAGAACATAACACAGATGCTGGTGAATTGCCGAATGCTAGGCCTGCTGTAGCAAAGTGGTTGTTGAAGGCCTGGAGAATCTTCTTGCTATTGTTGATAGTATCATTGCCAGAGATGATTTTCGAGGGAAGTACATTTCCAGCTGTATGACCAGACAGCTCTTTGATTGTGGACCAAAATTTAGCTGGGCACCTTGAGGCAGAGTCAAGCTCAAAATGGTAGAAGTTGGCCTTAGCCTCTCTAACCAATTTGGTGAAGGAGTTCCTAGCCTTCCTGAAGTGGCACCAATCCTTGGCAGTTTTTGATTTGCGGGCTTTTTTCCAGAGTTTATCTCTCGCTAGTAATGCAGCCTTGAGTTCAGCAGAGAACCAATGGCAAGTTCTGGTCTTTCCACAGACTTTTACCAAGGGAGCATGATTATTTATGGCACAAGACACTATTTCATGAAAAATGTCATATGCCATACTGACCGATTTGGCTAGGTAAAAGTTCTGCCAGCGTACAGACAATTTTAGCTCATTGATGTAGGCAAATGGGTCAAAGTTGCGTCTGGACATTCTGGTGGAGAACTCAGATGTGAAGGGGGGGATTGGAGTCAGATCTTACACCGGCAATGAAGCAGTGATCGCTGACATTCGAGAAAAATATTCCAGCGTAGGAAAAGGACTGTGGCTTGTCTGTAAGAAAGACATCCAATAGGGTGCTATTCCTGGGGTTTTGCTTGTTAGGACGCGTAGGTTCTTCAATGAGTTGTGTGAGCCCATGAGAGTCACAGAAGGATTTGAGGGGTAAGGAAGCCTTGGATAACCAGTCACATTTGAGATCTGTTAGAATAATAGTTTCAAGGGTCTCATGTCCCATAACAGTCGATAAGTGAGACAGGAGCTGGGACCCAGCAGATGGAGGCCTGTAACACCGTATAACCCTGATAGCCATTGAGCGGGATATTTCAACCTTAAGGGACAGACATTTGAAGCCATTTGTGATAGTGGAAGAGTCAATGGTAGTGACCGTACACTTGTCCTTGACATAAATGGTTACCCCACCACCCCTAGTCTGCCTGTCAGCTCTGAATAGCCAATAGTTAGGGATGTTAACCTCCCTGTCAGGGGTAGAAGATCTGTGCCAGGATTCCGAAACTACCAGCACATCCATGTGGAAGAACGCTTGCTGCCCTAGGGATGTCTTACAGAAAGGGACTAGGTAGAGGGCCTTATCAGAGCTCCTAGTAGAATGAGGGGTAGGAGCAGGGGAGATGAGCTGCTGGACCAAGGGAAGGGAGAGTGAGGTGGTAAGCATCTTGGCCAACAGGCAGATGTGACAGTCTAGCCTACCCTTAAAGTTTAGCCCATTCACTTGACTGTAAATATCACAGGTATTTATTTTATTTTTTAATTTTATTTTATTGAAATCTCGGATTACAACCTTTGAGCTACCAGCTCTTTTACAAAGGTTCCACATCAGGAAGAAAAATACAAATGTACAAATGTAAAGCACAGTTTAACAAAGAGCATAAGACAGATGTCAAAAGCACTATGACTTAACAGTGGACCTGGGGATGGGAAGTGTATCTTGACACACAGACAGAATCAGGGCTGAATCAGAAGTAAGAATGGGGGGGAAGGTAATTGAGTGAAAAGGGGAGGTGGGGTAGAAATAGGTGTATAGCAAGTGGGAACCTCTGGCTAGGGCTCGCCATGTCAGGAGGGTGTGGGGGGTAGTGGAGAGGAGAGGGGGTAAGAAAGCAGTGAGGCCTGGGCCCCAAGGGAAAGAGAGGGGAGGGTGGGACTAGGACAGGGGCAGGGGGAAGGTATGTAGAGGAAGGTGGGGGGATGGGAGTAGCAGGGGGAAGCGTCAGAATCGGTGAGAAGCATAAGTGCATATTTGGTGGGGTAGTCAAACAATTTGTACCCAGAGGGTTAGTTAGGTAGGGCAGGTGCATTGCCTTTGGCGGGACAGGTGGGATCTAAGTGCAGATTTGTACAAGCCAATTTTACTAATGGTGGTAAGTTCTGGTGGGAGTGAATTGAGCCATAGCAGGGCCCGGTATTCAAAGGATCGCTGACCTTGGGTGGTACGACGATAGGGGATTTTGATGGGGATCTTGTTGGATGTCCTCGTGATCTTCGTTGGATCGACCTGGTGTATGAGGGTGCTGGGCTCTGGTGGCAAAAGGCCCAAGGTGGCTTTTTTGGGAAGGAGACATGTTTGATAACGGGCCCTGTCATTCAGGTTTAGCCATCCGGTTTACTGGTAGAGGTGGCAGGTATGGGTCAGTTGCGGGGCTCCAAGCGCAAGTCGGCAGGCTTTGTTGAGCGTGGTGATGAGTCTCTTGAGGGTGCTGTCTGGGGTTGCATTGTAGCTAGCAAGGCCATAATCCATGGTTGAGAAGACTAAACTGGTTATGGCAAGCTGGAGGGCTTTATTAGTGAAGCAGTTGCGATGTTTGTAAAGCAGGCTGAGCTTCCTGTTAGCTGTAGAGGCCACATGATCTATATGTGAGGCGTATGAGAGGGAACTATCAAGGGTGAGGCCCAGATATTTGAATTTAGGGACCATCTCAATGGGGATCTGTTGTAAGTTCTGGATGTTCAGGGTTGTAGCCCTGTGGCGGCTGTGCGCTGGGGCAAAGAGCATGGATTTCGTCTTTTTGTGGTTGACTAGGAGTCTAGCTTTGTTAAACCATTCTTCCACATTGTAAAAGTCCCGTTGAAGACATTGCTCCAGTGCGACTGGGTCAGAGTGGCTGGTGTAGATCACACCATCATCACCGTAGAGAAGAATTTTTTGGTAGCAGACTAACAGAAGGTTGTTTAAAAAGAAGCTAAAGAAGAGGGGGAACAGGATGGATCCTTGGGGGACACCAGTGGACACTTGGAGGGGGTCAGAGAGGACATTGCACATTTTTACCTGCTGAACGCGTCCAGAGAGGTAGCTCCGGAACCAGCACGGTGAGTCTGAGGAGAGCCCAGTTATCTTTATTTGGGCCAGCAGAAGGTCATGGTTGACTGTGTCAAAGGCCTTGGTGAGGTCTATGAAGGTTGCCCCCACCAAGCGGCCCTGGTCGAAGGCACCGTGAAATAGCCCGTGAACTCAAGAAGCATTCGAGCTGCTGTTATGAGGTGACATGCTTTACTGAGGGAGAGCATTATTCTTTTAAGAGCAGTATCAGATGCAGAGCCATAGATTAGTATACTATAATCCACTAGGGATAGAATGGAACTAGTGATAGGTAGGCGGAGGGTGTCGTTTGTCAGGCAGCTTCTATGCCTGTAGAGGAGGTCGATTCTGGTGTTTACTGCTTTGCAAACCAGATTAATATGTTCTTGATAGGAGAGGAAGGAGTCAAAGGTGATCCCGAGGTATTTAAAACTTCTAACCTGCTCAAGTGACAAGAGTTGACTATTTCAGATGTTTAGTGACACTCCTTTATGTTTATTCTGGTGGTTTGCAAACAGCATTACTATGGTCTTTTTGTAATTGATGATAAGTTTATGAAAAGAGAACCAGGACTCGATTTGTGTAAAGCTATTTTGCAGGCATTGTTCAAGCATAAGGGTGAAACATAGAAACATAGAAGTTGACGGCAGATAAAGACGGCAAGGCCCATCCAGTCTGCCCATTTTTTCTACGTTATGAATGTGCCATAGGCCTTTACTCTGTCAATGGCCTCTCTATTCATACTCATCTGTATTGCTCCCTTATGCCTATCCCATGCCTGTTTGAAGCCCTGCACTGTATTCATATCCACCACTTCCTGAGGTAGACCATTCCATGTATCCACCACCCTTTCTGTGAAAAATTACTTCCTCACATTACCCCTTAATCAGCCTCCCTGTAATGTCATGCTGTGTCCTCTTGTCCTGCTATTTTTCTTATATTGAAACATGTTAGACTCTTTCACCTTGTTAATGCCCTTAAATTGTTTGGATGTTTAGATCATATCATCCCTCTCCCTCCTTTGCTTTAGGGCAGTGGTTCTTAAATGGTGAGGCCAGCCTCCCAAGGGAGGCCCCAAATTGTTCTTGATGCCCTACAGGGGGCATGCCTCAGACAGCTAGTGTTGGAACTCACTCGGGAGGGAGCAATCTTAGACCTGGTACTCTCAAATGGGGAAGGAGAAAGGATCTCAGATTTAGAAGTGGGTAGCCATCTGGGAACAAGTGACCACCAAACAGTGTGGTTCACAATAAACACAGCCATAGAGTCAAGCCATACAAAAACAAGAGTATTGGACTTCAGGAAGGCTGACTTTGGAAAAATGAGAGAGTGCCTCAGAAAAGCACTAGCAAATGGGCAAGAAGGAGGGGTGGAGGAACAATGGGGAATAATCAAAACAGCCATCACAGAGGCAACAAGCCTTTGTGTGAAGCAAATCAACAAAACAAAATGAAGGAAAAAACCACTACGGTTCTCAAAAGAGGCGGCAGGGACGGTTAAGGAGAAAAGGATAGCATTCATGAAATATAAGGAAACACAGAAGGAGCAGGACAGATAACTTTATCAGTTAAAGCAAAAGGAGGCAGGGAAGGCAGTCAGAATAGCAAAGGCACAAACTGAGGAAAAGATATCCAGCTCTGTTAAGAAGGGGTATAACACCTTTTATAGGTACATTAGGGAGTGAAGAAAGACCAAGGGAGGGATACAGAGACTTAATAAAGGGGAGGGAATGTTGGCAGAGGCCAGTGGGGCACAGGACCCAAGGTAGCATGGTTTCACAGCAGAAAGGTCATGTCAGATGAGCCTAATAGATTTCCTTGACTGGGTGACCAATGTAGTGGACCAGGGAGGGGCTGTGGATATGGCCTACCTAGATTTTAGCAAGACATTTGACACAGTCTCACACAAAAGATTAATATACAAGTTAGCCAGCCTTGGAGTGGGTCCCAAGGTGGTTGCCTGGATAAAAAACTGGCTGGACAACAGGACACAAAGGGTAATAGTAAACGGAGTCCACAGTGAAGAAAGGAGGGTAACTAGCGGGGTGCTGCAGGGGTCGGTACTGGGACCGGTCCTCTTCAATGTCTTTATAAGTGACATTGGAGAGCACCTGGAAGGAAAGGTATGTCTCTTTGCAGATGACACAAAGATCTGCAAAAGGGTTGATACACAAGGTGGGGTGGAAAGAATGAAAAGGGACTTGACAAGGTTGGAGGAATGGTCAAATATGTGGCAGCTCAGATTCAATGCAAAGAAGTGCAAGGTAATGCATCTGGGAAACAAAAACCCAGGGGAAGAGTACACAATGGGGGTGAGTTAATAACAACAACAAAAATCGAAAGAGACCTTGGAGTAATTATATCAGATGACCTAAAGGTGAGCAAGCAATGTGAAAAGCCAGTAAGGAGGGCTGGGGGGATACTGGGTTGCATAGGGAGAGGCATAAACAGTAGAAAATGGGAAGTTGTTATCCTTCTGTACAGACAGTTAGTGAGACCCCATCTGGAGTACTGCATGCAATTCTGGAGACCCCATCTTTGCAAAGACATAAACAGAGTGGAGGCTGTTCAGAGGAGGGCAACCAAAATAGTGCAAGGTCTGCACCAGAAGACATACGAGGAGAGACTAAAGCAGTTTAATATGTATACCCTTGAGGAAAGGAAGGAGAGAGGGCACATGATAGAAACTTTCAAGTATCTCAAGAGAATTAACAAGTACAAGAGGGTAATATCATTCAGAAGAAGAGATGTGCAAGAACAAGGGGGCACAATTTGAAGATAGAGGGGGGACGGCTCAGAGGTAATGTTAGAAAGTATTTTTTCACAGAGAGGGTTGTGGATGCATGGAACAGCCTTCCGGAGGAGATTGTAGAGTCAGGAACAGTGGGAGAATTCAAGAATGCATGGGACAGGCATAAGGCAATTCTAATGGGGGGTAGGAGGAAGTCAGCTGTTGATTAACTAGAATCTGCAGCTTATCTATCAGGTAGGGAAATGGGCAGACTAGGTGTGCCAAGCGGTCCTTATCTGCCATCAAATTATTTGTTTCTATGTTTCACCCTTATGCTTGAACAATGCCTGCAAAATAGCTTTACACAAATCGAGTCCTGGTTCTCCTTTCATAAACTTATCATCAATTACAAAAAGACCATAGTAAGCCTAGTCAAGTCTAAAAATGTACAGTATTTAAATTTTAAGTTTTAGCTGTTTTATGTGAAAGGATAAAACAAGCTAAATAAGAATAATTTCCCGATGAATTTCTTTACTTATGCACAAATATGTGAACAGGAAGTCCCCATTGAGCCAAAACTTGTTTATATGTGTGTATTTATATGTAAATTAATGCCTGGGGAAGGCATGCTGAGTCGAGACTTGTTTCTACAATAGTTTTTTTTATGCAAATTAGTGACTGGCAAAAGTACACACTGAGTCAAGGCTCATTTCTATAGTAGGTGTTTATATGTGAATTAGTGAGTGGGAAAGGCACAGTGAGCCGATACATGTTTTCAGGTGTGAACTGAGGTAAGGGTACAGGAAGTTGCTTAACAACAGGGTAAGAGAGGAAGAGATGAAGTGGCTAGGTTGGTTGTTCCAGATAGAAAGGAAACCGAGTGACAAGGGTCCAAGAGTCAGAAAAAAGGAGTGACAAATATAACATGGGGTGCTGGGTTAGGGGTGGAGAACAATACATTGAATAAAAAGAGAATATACTCAGTCAACTTTATTAATTTCACTTTATTCTTGGTGTACTGTGCAAAGTAGGATTTTTTTTCTTTGGGGAGGCCCAATATTTTTTTCCAAATTTGAAGGAGGCTTGAAATCTTTTTCATGGCTTGTGGGAGGCTCTCTATCACAAAGAGTGAGAACTAATGCTCTAGGGTATACATATTGAGCTCCATTAATCTGTCCTCATATGTTTTCTGATGCAGTCTCTGCACCATTTTGGATGCCCTTCTCTGGACTGCCGCCATTTTGTTAATGTCCCTGTGCAGGTGTGGCCTCCAGCACTGCATGCAGTGCTCCAGATGGGGCTTAACTAGTGTCTTGTAAAGAGGGATTATTACCTCCCTCTTACGACTTGCGATACCCCTACTAATACACACCAACATGCCTCTAGTCTTACCTACTGCTTTAGTGGTCTGCTTGGATGATTTCATGTCATCTGTGATGATGATGTCCAAGTCTCTTTCTTCCCTTGTGATTGCCAGCAACTCCCCATCTAACCTATAGGTGGCTTCAGGGTTTCTCTTCCCTATGTGCATGATCTTGCACTTCTTTGCATTAAATCCCGGTTGCCACTCTTCCGACCGTTTTGCCAGTTTATCCAGATCTCTTCTCATTCTGCCCACCCCATCTGGATCATATACTCTGTTGCAGATCTTGGTGTCATCTGCAAACAGACAAACCTTATCCTCCAGTCCATCTGCAATGTCACTGATGAAGATATTGAAGAGGACTGGCCCCAGGACTGGTCCCTGAGGTACCCCACTTGTGACTTGCATATCTTCTGACTGTATACCATTTAACACCACTCTCTGTTTTCTGCCTGCCAACCAGTTTTCCACCCAGTTGATCAATTTCTGACCCATCCTGAGTCTACCCAGCTTATTAATCAATCTTCTATGTGGCACAATATCGAAAGTTTTGCTGAAGTCAAGGTAGACAACATCAACTGCTCCCCCTTGATCCACCACTCTGGATACCCAGTCAAAGAAATCTATGAGATTAGTTTGACAGGACCTTCCTGTTGTAAACCCATGCTGTCTTGGATCCTGTGCTCCTATGGATTCCAGGTGTTGCACTATCCTTTCATTAAAGAGTGCCTCCATTATCTTGCCCACTACTGAGGTAAGACTGACTGGTCTGTAGTTCCCTGCCTCCTCCCTGCTACCACTGTCGTGGAGCGGAATCACATGAGCCCTCCTCCAGTCTTCTGGGACCTCTCCTGTGCTCAGAGACTCACTAAACAGTTCTGCTAATGACTCTGCTATTTCCACCCTTAGCTCCTTTAGTACCCTGGATTGTATGCCATCAGGTCCCATTGCCTTGTCCACCCTTATTTTTAATTTTTTGTTTCCCTTATTTATTTTCCTCCCCCCATCCATTTCACCCCCTTTGTGTTTTGTCTTTTTTCAGATTTTTATTTGTTAGTTTCTCTATTGCCTTGAGTCTAACATACTCCCTCCCTCCCCACTTATCACTACCTACCCTCTTCCTGTTTCATTTTTTTCTCATTTTCTTCTTTGCTGCTTTTATATACTGTTTATGTTTGGTTTGTTTTAGTTCATTATAGTATTCTGAAGACTCGGTTTTAAAACAGTGACATGCACTTTAAGATCTAAATAGGTTAAGCCATTGTTATTTTTTAACCAATCGATGAGTGTCTTTTCCTGTGATGTCATTATAACATGACTCAAATTTTTATATTTAGCTGCCTTGCACTTTGTGGTGAATTAGCCTTTGAGAAAGGATGCAGTTTCATCCGAAACGTGTCAGGTTTTAGTGCTACTATGCTTGAATACATTTTTTTGTATATTTAGACCTGTGCCCTTGTCTATTATTTGAGGTTGGTGTGTGAATGAACTAACACATGTCTAAGCAGTTTAAGGGGAGGGCGTTGTATTTTATGGGAGATTTTATTATCAGTAACAGGAAGGGGGGGGAGAGAGAGAGAGAGAAAATATGTGGATGTAAAAGGTGACAAAGATGAAAGTGGAGGTAAGGTAAGCTGTCAGTCTGGTTCAGAAAATTAGGTGAGAGAGATACAGAAGCACTCTCTGAAACAGAGACAGCAGCAGCAGAGAAATTGGAGAGCAAAGGCAAAGACAGAGCTGAGGTGACAGAGGCAGGTGTATTGGGGAGAGGTAAGATCAGACAGAGGATGAACACAGAGAGATTGACAGGAGACCTCGTGGTGGTTATGTAGTTGTAGTAACAGCTAGGTAAGAGTAGGGAAGAAGAAGAAGTGTGAAAAAAAGTTCAGAAGTAGTTGGAGAGGAACCGATAGCGCAGTGGTAGGGTGACAGCCTTCAATGTGAAGGGTCAAAGATTCAAGTACCACAGGGGGAGAGGAGGCATGAGTGGGGAAAGACTAGAGCGATAGGGATAAAAAGGAGGGCCGAAGGTGGGATGAGAAGCTGGTTACACAGTAGAAACAATACATTGTTTATGACTTGTTTGCTCATCCTACACTTCCTATAGTCTTTATGAGCTCTGACTTTGCACTATTTTGTAACAATTGAATTTGTCTATGCTATGTATTGTTTTTTTATCTTTTGATCCCCTCCTCTGGGTTGTACCTGAAATGAGCCTCAGCTCAGTGTGCCTTTCTCAGTCACCAATTTTCAAATATAATAAATAATACAAATACCTGTTTCACCCTTTTACTGCTTCTGTATAGATTTGTTAACTGCCTATTTGCTGGATGTTACAGCGCATCAGTAGATAGTTAAGATGTCACCTCCTACATTGTCCACTGTGTGGCTGTGGCCTCCTGCAGACATCCCAAGTCATATGTTCCACTCCTGCTGTGTTCCACTCACGTGATGGGACACAAAAGTGCTAGATGCTGCATAAGCCGGGTATTTATTCTCCCTGCCAGACATCCTGCCTTGCTTCTATTGGCTCCTTATTCTCAGGTCCCCACCAACATCCTTTGGCTTCCTAAGATGGCCAACATCCTGCTTTCAGTGCTGGTGAAAGAAAATGCTTGGAATTCTTCCTCCTCCTCAATGCCTAAACTGCTCTCCAAACAGGTAAGTCCAATTTCACTTTATTGAAAATTCATTATGTAACTAGGACAGTAGATAAGGAACAGACCATGGATTGACTGTACTTCGACTTCAGCAAGGCATTTGGCTTGGTGCCAAGGAGAGGTGCTGAAGTAATTAGAGGATCTAAATGCAGTGAAGGACCTAGTAAGATGGATGGGAAGTTGGTTGAGGGGGAGACATCAGAAGGTGGTGGTAAACAGAGTCAAGTCAGGAGACAGGGAGGTCACATGTGGGATGCCACAATGGTCATTCCAGAGATCCGTCCCTTTTAATATGTTCATCAGTGACATAGGAGAAGGAATAAAGGGCAAGATGTGTCTCATGTGTCTCCTCATAGATGACACTAAGCTCTGTGGCAGGGTAGACTGTGAGAAAGGGGTAAGGGAGATACAGAAGAACCTGCAGAGGTTTAGAAGGTGGTCCACATTCTGGCAATTGAAGTTCAGTGTCAAAAGGTGCAAGGTGATGCACTGAAAGATCAAAAGAACCCCATGATAGAATATTAGATGGCAGGGGTTAAGCTGGACACTACTTCTGAGGAAAGGAACCTGGCCATCATAAGCAACCCCTTAAAAGAATCCAGCCAGTGCAACAAAGCCTACAGGAAGGTGACTAGAAAGTTGGAATGTACTTGGAGGGGTGTTGACAGCAGGAGGCAAGAGGTGGCACCAGCGATCCACATAATGTTTTGGACTGGGATGTATTTACTGCTAATTTCGTCCACGTAGTAGTATTTTCAACTAAATGGTAGTAGTAGTAATACCATCCATTAACTTGTCTCAGACTCTTCTCCCACCCCACCTATAAACCAAGCCTCAAACTTACTGGGTGCCTGCTGTCACTAACTTTCTTTGATACTGCTGTGGTATCTTCACATACTGTACTTCCCTACTTACTGCAGTGTAGTGCTGTGGCCCTATTTTGAACATTTTTCTGTGTTGCAGCTGCACTTCTGGCCAGCAGTAGAGCCAGTTTTGAAACTGTCTCCTCCTGCATAGTACAGATCCGTGCTGATACCGTTTCTGTCACCAGCTCTACTACTTGCACTCTGAGTGTGTGAATACATAGCTGGTATCATTGTATTGTGTTGCTAAATATGAACATATACCAGCTGCAGGCCTGGTGGGAGTTGGCCTGCAGAAAGTAAATGTGCAGGGTGGGAAATAAATTCCTAAAATCAGAAAGTGGGAGTAAATCATTTAAAGATGATAGCAAAATACTCCTTTATTCCCTTTTTCTGTTCCACTAGGTGGTACAGCCTCTCTATAGAACACTGGTGGGGCTGCATCTGGAATACTTTGCACTTTTCTGGAGTGTACACTTAAGTAGCTGCAAAGACAGTCTGGAGACAGTACAGTGCAGGGTAGCCAAAATGATTTAAGTCCATTAGTACTGATCCTATGAGGAACAGCTTATGGCAATGAACATGTACTTGGTGGATGCCAGAAGGGAGAAGGGTAACATGACAGAGACCTTCACATTCCTGAATGGAATGAACAAGGTAAACTCTGAGGAACTACTCAGCAGTAATGGTGAAACAAAAACACTGGGATTTGAGTAAAAGCTGATGGGGGTGGGGGCATTCAGGAGAGATGTGACAATGTTTCACTTTACAAAGCGGGAGACTGAGCTCTGAAACAGCCTACCGGCTGCTGTGGTGGTGCAGAAATAATCAATGGTTTCAGGTATGGCTGGAACAGAATTAAGGGATTAATAGCTACTCAGAGGAGTAGCAATATGCAAGTGGGGGAAGCCAGGGCATAAACTCCATCTTGACATTAGGTCCTGGGGTAGCATAGGGTATAAAAGTGCAGACTGGATGGACTGATAGTCTTTTACTGCTGATGAGGGCCCCTATGCAGTAAAGGGTGTAAGGTATGTGCCAAAGGTGCACACCTCTCCTGCAGAGCTCTGCACCTGCAGACAGGTGTACACCTGATGGCATGCACGACTGCCAGACAACTGTCTGTGGCCCCACCCCCACGGCATGCAGGGGTGGTGCAGTGGACCCAGGCGGATATCTAATTGGATGCTCATCCTGTGTCCCTCAGTGGATCCTCTACATGGTGGGGTGTGTGTTTGATGCATGCCCCAGTGGATGTCAGATGGCCAGTGGCCAAAGAGGTGTGAGGAGGGCAGTGCCACAGGCCATCCCGGGCTGCAGTACCAACAGAACAGTACAGGGTGGGGGGTCCACTGGGCACCCCTGTTTGCCCAGTGGGGCTGGGATTGGGGGATTGCAGATATGGGCACCTATGGGGATGGGGGATATCATGTATACCACCAGGGACTGGGCTACATGTGTGGGCAGGTGGCAGGGGGTATGGCTGCCTGCGCCATACCTGGGCAGTGTGGACATGTGGGGGGGAGCACCTACCATATGGGGATGGGGTTCTGATGTGTGGTGGGGGTGGTGGGCTGGCAGCAGTTAGGGTGGGGCACTGCTGTTGTGGGGGTGGCACTCAGCACTGTCATGTACACGGACCAGGCACACATGTTGGGGGGGGTGCATGGCACTGATGGGCATGAGGCACACCTGTGTTTGGGGGGTCTGAATGCCACTAAGAGGGTCAGGGCAGACATGTGTTTGGGAGGGGGGTGCCTGGCACTATGGGACACACTGGATCCCAGTACGGGCACTCACCCAATCAGCTGCCCCAGCCCTTGCCATCTGCCTAGTGGTCTGGGGTGACAGGGTGGATGGCTTCCCGGTTCCACCACAACCAGTGACACATGTCTGTGGGGGTGTATAGTGTGCTACGTCAGGGTCCCCCCCTTGCCATAACCTGGACCCTCTTCCACACCCCTGTGTGCTGCACTATGTGCCTTTGTGAATGGTGCATAGTGCAGACACACCCCCTTCCCACCCAGTGTGTAGCTCTCTGCGCGGCCGGGGAATGGGATGCATATCAGTCTTGCACCCCCTTTGTGAATGCCGCAGGTCCACCGCATAGCGAGGTCTATGCGCCCGGTTTCTGTGGCATGTAGAGCTTCATGCATAGGGCCCAATGACTGCTTCTATGCATTAACTGCCATTCTAGCTCTAACCAGAACTTGTTATTTGTGATAAACATCCTTTGATCAACAGAACTCAAATGTATAAATTATAGCATACTGGTTAGTTACTACTACACTTGAAGAAGAGAACTTTGGGGTCTTGAAAGCTTGTGCATAAAAAACTTGAGGTTACTTTAACAAAAGACATTAATTAAAAAAAATGTGTTCTTTACTTGACCTAGACTTCAAGGCACCATAGTCCTACATTAATGTGCCATCTTTTTTCCTTACATTCCCTTTCCATTATTACATTTCAAAGCCTGTTTTTCCCTTTCAGATATTCCTTTCCCTGTTTAATATTCTCTTTTCACCTTTTTTTTTCTATTTCCCCCCTCTCCTGGTGGCCCTCCTTCGGGCGGGTGCCCCAGCCACATCACCACAGCTGGATCCAGATTGGGCTGGGGAGCTCAGCTAGTCAGGTGTGGGGCCTGCAGGTGTCTGCCAGCATCCTGCTGCTAGCATTTTCCATTTTCTAGTCCCCTGGAGACATGGTGTGCAAGGACGTCATGGTGCACGCCATGCACTTCTGCGCAATGTGCCCCAACATCTCCCAAACCTCCCGACCTTCTGGCACAGGCTGCCTTTCCCCAGCTTACACCAGGGCCCAGGCAGGCATTGTGCCCCCAGGAGGAGATCAGTCCTACGGATGCTCGATTTTCCTCCCCCCGTATAGCCCTCCACCACCCTGGATTCGCTTCTGAACCCATCTCATCAGCGTCACGAGTAGTAGTGCTACTGCTACACCAGCAGGCTGACTGTTTCCACCTTTTAAGGCCACCTGCCCTCCGAGACTGTTCCTATCCCTTTTTCCTTCCCCTTTCCAGAAACCCCATTCTCTTTCTCAGGCTGCTTCTTTCTTTGCTCCTGGATTCTATTGTGAAACGTGCTATTCTTGGCTGCTGCCATATCAATAATAGATCATACTGATTTCTCAGATTCTATCCTATCCATGCGGGATGCAGACTCAGTTTGGATTCAGTAAATCTGGCTGACAAAAACTTGGTCAACCAGAGCTTTTATGGTTTAGCCACCTATACCATTCTTACAGGGGTGTAGCTAGGCAATACAAATATATACGCCATGATCATGTTTGTTGCCCCATGTGGCACTATATGACACAGTTTTTGTACATCATGGCACTGTATGTTTTCCACACCCCAATAAATATAGTTGCAGGACATTGTTCTACCAGGCATATACATGGAGTACCACCCCTGCAGCCTGTAATGCTGTATTGTCTTCAGGATGCAAAGACATTCTTATTAGCCCACACCTCTAGTTTCGACTCTTATGAATAAAAGTTTAGGCCAGCCTGCCAGTGCAGTGGTAGAGTTACTGCTTGTGGCACCAATGACCCAGGGTGTTGGAGGGTCATCCAGGGGGAGGAGGCTTGAGCAGCCAATAGACAGCTCATCTCTACCAGGTGAGTAGGTGAAGGGCTCCGGCAACTACAGGATGCCTCCTGGTGGTGGCTAGGAGGTACTGAACCAACAGCCCTCGACTAGGGGGGGATTGATGGGAGGTGGCAGACTTTGGAGAGGCATGTGCTGGAGCGTGTGTGCCACCCCTAGACATCACTGCATGTCCACTGCCATAGGGAACACAGGAATGAGGAAGAACCCCACTGGTTGAGCAGGTGACATTGCTCTGCAGCCACCACAACCAATGCTGGATCCTGCCCTCTTGAGCCTTGACTCCCCTGATCTTTACCTCCACCTGTAGGGCCATTTGACTGAGTTAAGGAAGTGCAGAGGAACTGAAGGTGGCCCTGCCTAAGGTGGGGGGGGTGTAAGCTAGGGGTTGCCCTTCAAGTGGGTCCCATCTAGATCAGGTGACCGAGGTCTCAAGGCAGGGAGGATCTCAAGCCGGATAGGATCAGGCTGGGAGATGACTGGGGGAAGTTCAGCCAGTGGCAACTGGAGGGAAAAAGAGTTAAAGAAGAAAGAGTAAAAATGTACAGAAAGGACCAGCTAGTCTAGGAGGTGACTCTGCCACTGTATAGGTCATTAGTTAGACCGCACCTGGAGTACTGCATGCAGTACCGGCGTCCATATTTGAAGAGGAACATTAAGTTACTGGAGCTGGTGCAGCACAGGGTGACAAAGATGATCAAGGGGCTGGGGGACTTGTCATACGAGAGGAGGCTGAGGGAGTTGAACATGTACTCGCTGGAGGAGAGGAGGGAGGGGGGGACATGGTTGAAACCTTTAAGTACATGAAAGGAATAAACAAGACAGGTACAGAGGGGCTATTCAAAGTAAGGGAGGGGAGGGACAACAAGGGGCCATTATATGAGACTGGAGGGAGGGAGGAAGGTTCAGGAGGGAGATGAGGAGACACTTTTTCACAGAGAGGGTGGTAGCTGGGTGGAATGCATTACCTGCAGAAGTGGTATCCAGTGGAACAGTGGACTGCTTCAAAAGGGGATGGGACAGGACAAGGTGAGGGTCAATGAAGGGGAGGAGTGGAAGGGAGGGGCAGCTGCAGAATAAGGGGGCTAGCTGCACATTCAAGCAGACTTGATAGACCTCTAGGCCTTTATCTGCTGGCAAATTTCGTATGTTCGTATGTTTGTAGTCCTATGTTGTGTTGTGTAATGGCAAGTAGTGGAGAACCTTGTTGTTGCTCCCTGAAAATAAAATTGTGCACATGAAGTATATGGAGTATGTCTTCCTACACCTATGCCTTCTTTCCTCGGAACAAGATTGTTGTGGAGTAATGTCTTGTCTGCATCACTAGATGGCACTGTAGTCATCTGCATAGCATATGTTATTTATGTTGAAGCACAGCCCATTTCAGAAACTTCAAATGGCATGATGAGCTGCAGAAGGTTATTTATTTATTATTTAGCTTTAATTTCTGACCAGGAAAGGCACACTAAGCTATGACAGTTGTTTCCAGGTGTGGGCTACATGGACCTGCTTGTACTGATAGGGGAATGTGGGCCGTGACACTGGGTAAATCCCCCTTCCCATCATTGAAAAGTACCATGGAATCTTTCACTTTCACCTTGACAGTGACCAAAGATGGACTGATGGGACTTTAGTTTAATGTCTCATCTAAACGATGGCACCTTAGCAGTGCAGCATCCCCTCCTCTTGTGCAGTACCCCCTTCCCTTTAACTGCGCTATAGTGTCAGTTATTTCCAAAGTGCCTTGTGTGGGGCTAGAACCCATAACCTTTATGATCTTGCGACTATATGCTAAGTAAGTTGCAGCCCATCCTGTTACGTGATTGGAAAGCTGTAGAACTACAGTCATCACTGAGGTCACAATACTGATAAGGCCCTGGATGACTATTATTAGTTAATTCACTCCCCAGGTGAAGTAATGACCGGTAACATCTTCTATAGCCAGTAAGCAACACCTTCTAAAGCCAGTAGAGAAAGTTTACAAAAGTAAAATTAAAATGTTCTTCAGAAATTAATGGTGTCGGACTAATCTCACAGCAGCAGTGCATTGCCCTGAATATATATTCTCTGTTCCTACGGCACTTGCCAATAACTTAGTGTCAAAAATGTGACCACACTGTTCATAACTGGAACAAATTGTTTTTTTTCTTTGTGGCTGCGAAAATAATATTTTCTAAAACTACAGCAGACATTATGGTCCCAAAATATAAGTCTGAACATGCAGGTCCACAGCTTACAGATCTAATTTTTTATATTTTGTGTAGAGGCTTTAATAATAATAATAATAATAATAATAATGATAATCTTTATTTTTATGGCACCTTTCAAAAACCAAGGCACCTAACAAAGTTTAAAAACACATCAAACATCTCAGCAACATAAAAAATATATAAAACAACTGATACAGTTAGAAAGAAGAAATCAGGCACCAAATGCTTGGCACCACAGGTATATTTTCAGGGCCTATTTAAATCCCTCCATGGTTACGCACTCCCATAACTGATGGGATAGAGAATTCCAGAGGGTTGGGGCCGCATGCATAAATGCCTGGGCCCCAGAAGATTTCAAGCACACCCTCGGAATCTCTAGCAACCCCTCATCAGATGAGCGGAACGATCGCCTGGGGCAGTAAGGGACCAGGAGCTCTTTCAAGTAGTCCGGGCCCAGTCCATATAGAGCTTTAAAAGTCAGAGGACCATCTTTAAAGGTGATCTGCCATTGTACTGGCAGCCACTGCAGTCTGTGCAGCACCAACAAGCGATGACAGGACCAAGAAGTTCCCATCATAAGCCGGGCTGCTGCGTTCTGCACCAGCTGCAAGTGGTGGATTTCCACCCCAGGTAGCCCTAGGTAAAGGGAATTGCAATAATCCAAGCGTGAAGACACAAAGGCATGGACCAGCATAGGAAGATCACCAGATGGAACAAAGTGCTTTATCCTGGAGATATTTCTCAGATGGTAAAAAGAGGACTTGACCACAGCAGACACCTGCGAACACAGTCAGCCCTTCATCAAAAATTACCCCCAGGTTTCGCACCTGTTCAGAGGCCGGGAGTGATAACCCCCCAAGGTAAAGCCCAGAAGGTGGACCAACCCCCAGCCCCCTATCCGGTGTGCCAGATCCACAACCAGCACCTCAATCTGTTCTGAGTTCAACTTCATCCAACACGAGTCCTTCCACTCCTGGATTTCTGTGAGGCAGTTATTAAAGACCGAGTGAGCGCCATCCTGGTCAGGTGTAAAAGAAAGGTAGAGCTGGGTATCATCAGCATAGCAGTGAAACCTCAGCCCATACCTTCTTACAATGTCTCCGAGGGGCAGCTTGTACACTGCGAACAATATGGGGGACAATACTGAACCCTGAGGAACCCGACAAGACAGAGAAACTGGGTCTGAGGAATAAACCCCGGACACCACTCTCTGAGTTCTTTCAGTGAGGTAAGATGTAAACCACCTGAGGATTACACCCGATAGTCAACAGATGAACCTCAGGTGATCAAGTAGGACCCCATGGTCCACAGTGTCAAATGCTGAAGAGAGATCTAGAAGAACCAAGATGGAATGTTTTTTCCGATCTCTAGCCATCAGGAGATCACTTGAGCACCCAAACCAGTGCTGTCTCAGTACTATGCCTCTTTCAAAAACTGGACTGGAGAGTTTGATAGATATCATGGATGGTCAAATGGTTCTCCAGCTATATGGACACTACTTTCTCAATCACCTTCCCTATAAAGGGAAGGTTTAAGATTGGACTGTAATTCGCATGGCAGTCAGGGTCCAAAGAAGCTTTCGTCAAGAAGGGTGTTACCACCACCTACTTCAGGGAGCTAGGAAACTTGCCTGTTTCCAAGGAGCACCAGACTATCCATGCTAGGACTGGACCAATGGTATCAATACAACGCAAAATCAGGGAGGTTGGTCCTGGGTCCAAACTACAGCACATAGGGTGTGCACCCTGGACAATCAGCATGACATCCATGAACTCCGGTCGGTCGAAGGTACTCTAGGAAAGCTGAGGAGAAGTGACCACACGCTGATCCAAAGCAACGCCCTTAGAGTGTGCTGGATGGAGTACTACCCTGATGTCAGCCACCTTAGTTGCAAAGAATTGAGCAAGTTTTTCTCCTAGCCTCAGGCCAGTTTTGTTCACTTTTGGGCTTGTTACCTCTCAGCCTGGACACCATGGATCTAGGAGTACCAGATATCATCCAGACAGGCTCTAGGTCTTATTGCCTTGTGTATTCTCTCTTGTTTCTCCCTGCACATACCTCCACCTGTGGCACTGCATACAGCCATAATGTGACCATGGAAGTTGTCATGCCTTCATCCTTGGGTGAGGGCACGTTGCCGCTGGCAACAATCCTCACCATGGTTACCTAATCACACACAACACACACTCACTCCTGAACCTGAATCTCCAGCAATGCAGTACTGGTCAGCCACTGGTGCAGCCTCTTTTTTTTTGCCACCATCCATATTCCCTATAACCTCAGTTTTTCAAGCCCCGCATTGTGTCACTCCTCTGTCCGCTGGACTCACTGTCACCAGCGCCATCCACTGTCAGATCCCAATGTGTCCCGTCGATGCCCTGGTTGGTTCTGTTCCTCCCTGGGTGCCCACTTACTCCTAAGGGATGATGGAGGAGAGGGAGAAACTTGTCAGCACAGCCATTACCGGGCAGCAGGAACCCCTCAACAAGGAACTGGACTGAGGCCACCACAAGATTCACATACAGTATAGTATGTAAATGAACAACTATCTGATGATAACTGGTTTTGGCCACTTACTGACCTGGGATGGATTCAAACCCGTGACTTAGAGGTGAATGACTCTGTATATTACTGTCAATCCACTAGGGACAGAAAACTGTTATGGATTCACATTAGAACCCTTTAGTCACCTTGAACTGACTCAGATCTTCCAAATCCATTTTCTAAACATTTGGACCTAAATCCAGGCCAGTCTAAAGAGGGGTTGCCTATAACCTAACCTGTGGCTCAGTTTAGTCTGGTTCAGATTCAGGTCCATTTTCTGGAACCTCCCAAACTGGGCTGAGTCAGCTTGTTTCAATGTGGCCATTGTCTTGAAGATCTGGGTTGAATCTACTCTAAACTAGTTATCTGCTAATTCACCCATATGTTTGAATGAACTTTCCATCTCCCCTGCCTCCCCACCTAATGTTTTGAAAATCAAGCTCTTGTCCTTGGTGGAAACTATTACATTCTATAAATTGTCAGGCTAAATAGACATACAATTGTTTTATTTTATTTATTTATTTAAATTTTGGTAACCGGGTTAGCCCACTGAGACCAGAGGTCCCTTTTTCAGGGGCGACCTGGGGTTAGATACATACAGCAATTATTACATACAGTGGACAATAATTCAGAGGTTAGAACTGAGACAGTATCAATTGGAGAGACAGTAATTACAGGTTAAGAATCCATAATATACATTTGCAACATTGCAAGAGTTAACAGGGGTCACAGTTTGACACATACATCAGAAGGGCATGAAATACAGAGGTCACAGTTTGAACAGTAGGGAAAATGGGGCTAGTGAGTGCAGCCACACAGGCTAAGTTCCAGGAAGTATACTTTGAGGCCAGCCTCGAATCCTTGGAGAGAAGGCCTATCAACCAGGGTAGCTGGGAGTGCATTCCACAAGTGCGGGGCAGCATATGAAAAGGAGCGCTTACCTGGGTTGGCGCATACGTGGGGGATGACAAGGGGATGGCTGGCCGAGGATCTCGTATCTCGGCATTGTACTCTGCGGTTGAGCAGTCCATGTAGATGAGGAGGAGGGCTAGTGATAGCGAATTTATAAGTCAGGCAGATGGTGGAGTAGGCCAACTTATGGCGTATAGTGGGCCAGTGAAGGTCTGCGAGGACCTCGCAGTGGTGTCTCCTGGGGAGGAGTTAGTGGCAAAGTGTGCCACTCTGTGGTAGAGCACTGTGAGTTTTCTTAGTTCCCCTTCTTGTAGGAACTATAGCAGGGGGGCCCCATAGAGGAGGTGGGGGAAAAGGGTGCAGTTAGAGATTGTACGCCGAGCCTCATCAGTAAGGGAGTTTCCCAGACAATAGAGGAGTTCAAGTCTCTGGTGGATGGACTTGGTTAAGGAGTCAATGTGGGTTTGTAGGACAGTTCCTGGTCAAGGAGTATCCCGAGGTATTTGATCCTATCTAGGACCTTGACTCGCTTCCCCAGGCCCAATTTGAGCTGGAGAAGGTCACACCTATCCAAACCGAGGCGTCTGGTTCCAAACAGGACAGCCTTCATTTTCTCCTCTTTCAGTGCTAGTGAAGTGGCAGAGAACCTGGCTTCTAGCGCTGCGAGATTGAATTGTAGTTTAGCAGTGATGACGCTGGGTAGTGGGCACTGCAGTAGACGACAGTGTCATCTGTATAGAGGATGAGTTTACTCAGCCCACACGCCCTCTCTATGTCATTAACAAAGAGAGTAAAGAGCAGGGGGTCCAGGATTGAGCCCTGGGGTACCCCCAAGACATCCGGTCGGGCACTGGACTGTGTTCCTCTCCAGAGGACTTTTTGGCTTCTGTTTAGTAGATAGCTCTCGAACCAGGAGTGGGAGAGCCCATCCAATCCGAGCAGGGGGAGTTTGGAGAGAAGAAGACTATGGTTGACTAAGTCAAAAGCCTTGGATAGGTTGACAAATAATGTGTTTATGATGCTATATATATATATATGTGTATAAATAAATAGGGGATATGACATGGCCTGACTGAAGATATCATATTTATCTTCATGAGAGGCCAATGATATAATGATATCTCACCAATGACGAAGCCACGAGTGAGATATCATGATGTCATTGGCCTCGAATGAAGATAGATATGATATCTTCATTCAGGCCATGTCATGTTCTGTTTATACAATGTATGTTTTGGGCCCCTTAATACAACCCCTACAATGTTGTTTTGTCTTGCAACACAACCTGCCACATGTCTCACTTAATGCAATTCTCCACAGGTTTACAGTGAGGCACTGTCTTTGTATATGCCTAAAATATGTGTGTTTTTTTAGAAATATTTACTTAAAAAATGTTATCTGGTTGATTGTGCTGCTTTTTACTTGTGTTCAAACTTTCAGAAGCAGCTGCAGTTTTGATGGTTGTTGCAGAGTGACAGAGCTGGTGTCAAGCAGTAGTGTGAGTGACCTCTTTGTTATAATATAGTAAACTGAGCAGCTGCTGCATGTTTAAAATAAGCACTGTCCCGGTATAAGTTAGATCTGTTTTGTTGTGTTCTAAGTTGTGTCTGATTTAGTTAAAAAACTGCTGCAGGCAACAGGAAGAGAAGTGTGACCGAACGCTTTTAACATAGTAAACTGAGGAGCTCCTGCATGTTTAAAATAAGCACTGTCCCGGTGGAAGTTAGATCTGTTTAGTTTTGTTCTGTTCAAATGTGTGTCTGGTTTTGTTAAAAAGCTGCTGTCGGCAACGGGAAGAGAAGTGAAAGCCAGTTGCAGCTTTAGGAAGACATTGCGAGCCTGAGCGAGTGTTGCTATAGCAGCAGTCACTTGAGCTCACGATGTCTTCACTGAAGCTGCGACTCGCTTTCACTTCTCTTCCCATTGCCATGATGGACGAGCACATGTATCACATGCTACAATGTTGTGGTGTTTTTTTAAGGAGTGAGGGGAGACTTCCATGTTTCCCCTTTATTTGCTTATGACCAAGTGATAATTTTTCAGTTGTGTACAGTTTCTGTCAGGGTAAAGATGAGGATGATGATGATGATGAGGATGATGATGATGATAATGCAGTCAAACACACCCTATACATTGTTGGCAGTGGTGTCCGGGATACACAGAAGAGTTTGGATCTTGCAGCATCAGAGGGGGTAAGGAAATGAATGCATGAATCAGACACCTGGATGTACTTTTCTGTGACGACAATTAGATGTTTTTGGTGCAGTATTAGCCACTGCTAAGCATTTTAAATCACAGTTTGTAGTGAGAAAGAAATAATTGTCATACTGGGAATCACAGTGTTGTAACTAGTAAATACAGGAGGGACTTTGATTCAGTCAGGGCATCCCTTGGGGAGCTGGGAGTATCTCATTAGCTGCAAATCCCAGTAAAATTAAAGCTGAATTAGAGCTGGTCAGCTGGTTTGGAAAATAAGAGCAGACTTTGATACAATAGGTGAACTGCTGATCTTGCCACAGATAGGGATAGTAAAAATCCTGAACGCAATGCCTAGTTTAATGTGGTCTGTTATCACAGCTGTCTAATAAGTAGCTGGAGTAATGTACTACAGCTGTACAGTACTTTTCCATAGTAAGAAGAACTAATCTTGTTGGACTGAACTATGAATACTTTGTTTTAACTAGCCGTGTTCATCAGTTTTAGGCTTTATTACAATTGTGAACATCATACAGTCTAGATCAGGATTTTCATTGCCAGTACATAGAAACATAGAATTTGACAGCAGATAAGGACCGCATGGCCCACCTAGTCTGCCCATTTTTTCCCTGCTATATCACTGCAGACACTACTTGATCTATGGCTTATCTCTAGGGATGTAAGTTTGTCATGGATGAGGTTTTAATGACTCATTGTTTGTTCATGAAATCATTGGTAAACAGTAGTAAATGTTGTGGCACTGTCATCATTGCTACATTCTGATGACACTAGTGAAAGTCATGGAAGTCCTGAATAAAGATCAAACATCATGGAATCAATGACTGCCACGACAAACTTACATCCCTACAAGTTATCTCCATCTTGTCTTAAAACGAAGGTTCTCTTGTGCCTATCCCATGCTTTCTTGAACCACATTACAGTTTTTGCCCCACCACCTATGCTGGGAGGCTGTTTCAGGCATCCACCACCCTCTCTGTGAAGAAGTACTTCCTCACATCTGCCCTGAGTCTACCCCCTCCAGCTTCATAGCATGTTCCGTGTCCTTGAGCATCTGTTTTTCTGAAAAATGCTTACCTCTTGAACTTTATTTATACTTGCAAGGTATTTCAAAGTTTCTATCATATCTCCCCTCTCCCTCCATTCCTCCAGTGTATACATACTGTATTAAGGTCCTTCAGTCTTTCCTCATAGGGCTTTTGATGCAGACTGCACCATTTTGGTTGCCCTTCTCTGTACCTCCTCCACTCTTTCTGTGTGTTTCTGGAGATGAGAACTCCAGAACTGAACACAGTAATCAAGGTGAGGTCTCACCAGTGATCTATACAGGGGTATCACCACCTCCCTCTTTCTGCTGGTGATACCCCTCCCTATGCACTTCAGCATGCTGCTAGCTCTCCTGACTGCCTTACCACACTGCCTAGTCACCTTGAGGTCATCAGATATGATAACCCCCAGATCTCTTTCCTGTTTGGTGGTCATCAATACCTCTTCTCCCAATTTGTACTCTGGCCCTGGATTTCTGCACCCCAAGAGCATGATTTTGCACTTTTGTGTATTGAAGCCCGATTGCCATACTCTTGACCACTCCTCTAACTTTTTCAGATCCCCTCTTATTTTTTCCACCCTGACACTCCCTCCCAGAGTGTCTACCCTGTTGCAAATTTTAGTGTTATCCACGAACAGGTAGACATTTCCTTACAGCTCTTCTGCAATGTTGCTAATAAGGACAATAAAGAGGACTGGTCCGAGTACAGATTCCTGTGGTACCCCACTGGTCACTCTCCCTTCATCGGAGTGAACTCCATTTACCACCCCCTGTCTCTTATCCCTTAGCCAATTTCTTACCCAGTTTACCACCTTTGGTCCCAGTTCTAGGCCACCCAGATTCCTGTGTGGAATGGTGTCGAAGGTCTTGCTGAACTCTAGGTAGGCTATATCCACAGCTCCTCCTTGATTCAATTCCCTGGACACCCAGCCAATGAAATCTATTAGATTAGTTTGATAAGACCACCCCCATGTGAATCCATGCTGTCTCAGATCCTGTAAGCCATTGGATCCAAGGTATTACACTATCCTTTCCTTCAGTCATGATTTCAGTAATTTCCCCACCACCGAAGTTAGCCTGACTGGCCTGTAGTTGTCAGCCTCCTCCCTACTACCACTTTTGTGAAGTGGGACTACATCTACCCTCCTCCAGTCCTCCAGAACCACTCCCGTCTCCAGTGAGAGGTTGAACAGGACTGTCAGAGGTGCATGCAGTGTTGTAGTGATTTACAAGATGTCACTAACAGGGTTTGCAAATTTCCACTGAGTCAACAGTCTTCCCTGGCAACATACTCCCTTGTGGGTGCAGTCTGCTCCTCCTTTGTGTATTTTGAATTAGACTTGAGATCAGTGCCATCTGTAATCATTGTTGCCTACTATAGGTAAAGGATGACACAAGTTAGGATCAAATACAATACAGTGCTACACCCAACAGTGTCTGTATAAACAGAAAAACATGCATTCCACAGTGCTGAACTTGTCAGCTGTCTACAGTGTCAGCCTGTGGCCTGTGTATCGTGGTGGTAGTGGTTGTTCCATTTTGTTTGTTCACAGGGAATATGACAGGCTAATGTAAAAATACTGTACATTACAGTAATGACAAGTTAATATGCCACTTGCACACAGACTAAGCAATTTGTGCATTTTCATAATAGATACTGATATAGAAGCATCATCTGAGCGTGCTACCTGGTTTTGAACAGTGCTAATTCAATGGTCACACCTGCACTGAATAGCACTATCTGTTATCATTGTGGAGTGGAGTACCTACAATGGTGACACAGTGGTATTGCATGAACAGATGTCTCTGCACAGATGCAGTACTGTGCAGTGTGCAACTGCGCAGTTACATTTACTGTCCACATGCAGCCCCACCCCCCATGGCGAACATCAACTTTAGCAGGGCAATTTACAGTATGCACTGTGCAAACACATACTGAATTTTATGTTTGCTGTGCAAATTACACTGAACAGCTCTGATAGCTAGGGGCACTCAGCAGTGTTGTGATGCAGTGCCAAGATAGGCTGGCAGAAGACGGTCAAGCTGGGAGCATCAGCTGTAGAGGAGATTCTCTGTGGAGGAGCTGAAGAATCTTGTGGAGCTAATGACTGACAGGGAGGACTAGCTCTTTGGCAGTGGCCCAGAGGCAATCCCATGCACTGCCAGGATGGAATTGTGGGATTCTGTTGGAAGGACACTAACTAGCTACATGGGGATGCAGTGCCACCACAGGAGGATGACCTTTACCTCAGGTAGAAGCAATGGTTGGCCCAGTTGAAGGCCACAATGCTGAGCGGAGCATGGCCTGGGAAGGTGAGTGTCACAGCCTTTATTTTCAGGACATGTGTTCACACATGAGTCATGCACCAGTGCCATGGTGTGTTGCAATGCTGCAACTAGCAATACCTACAGTGTGTCATCTGCACCTGTTTCGTAGTATCTGCAAACATCCCTTGCAGCACTGCAAGCTGTCCTACTGGGTGAATACAGTGTGGACAGAACCACACATGGAATACCATGCTGTGAGAAGCATGCATGGTTTTACAGTGACAGGGGTCCTATAAGCGTGCGGTAAGAACCGCTACCCCTGTCACTGTAATCTCACATTGGAGAAGGTGAAGAACGCTGCTGGGGTGGTGCCTGGCCAAGCTGCTCCCTTAGTAGAGTGGCTAGAGCACCCGATTCCAGCAGCGTTGGGGACCTGGGGCTGTGGTTTGATTCTCCCCAGGTCCCAGTATGATGCTGCTTTTTTTTGGTTGGGGAAACAAACAGAATTCCTGCTCAGATTTTTTTTGTTTCCCCGAAGTCCACGACCCCCCTGAGTTGCTTATATTTAGTCCGGGGGATGCTGCTCCAGTGCATGGTGGTTGTTCTGATTGGCGTGTTGTGCTGACGTTGTTATGCAGCACGCTGATTTGCATGTGGCATTCTTGCTATGCATGGTTTGACCCCATGCCTCAAGCTGTGACTGTGCAGTGTCTGCGCAATGCATATGTGTTACGACTGCCACCACACAGTGCTGTGCTACCATTATGCATCCTAGTGACGCCACACATAAGCAAGGCATTGTCTGTGCATGCTTGTAGGATGTGTCACTCCTTCCATGACAGATGATAATAATGTCCCTGCATGGTCACACAACTGTGCACTGCAATACCACTGTGCATCATTGCCAGATGTATCATCAACAGTGTCATAAATATAAAGCATATTGCACTGCTGTGGTTTGACATCATTGTAGCTCTGCCTCTGTTGAGTACACTTCTGCTTGTTGGCTATGTGCTTACATGTACAGTTGTGCCCAGCAGCATGTTTTCCACTGTGTGACAATGCAGTGGCATGTTATTCATGCACTGCATCTGTGTTCTCCAGGTGTGCCACCTCCACAGCACTGGCTATTTATTCATTATTTAGGCTATATCTGTCCGTGTAATTGCATCTCACTTCCACAGTGTGTCATTTTCAGCTATCAGTTATGCACATGTGCTAGCTCTGTGGTGCTTCACCTACTTTCTCTTGTGGGCATCACATTAAACCACCCCCTTGAAACCACTTTACCCTTATTGTATGTACCCAGGCTTCTGGTGTTATTTACAGTACCCTTTGGGGAACATGGTTTCTGAATTACATGTTAACATAACCAGAAATGCCAACATTATTAATGATTTTGTGTGATCTTTACCAAACAAAGTCAGTTCCTCAGAGGAGTGAAAAACTCACCCTGGTTCTTGGCACTGATCACAGAACAACCCCCCCCCCCCAACTGAAAACCAGATTCCCATGATTGTATGAACCCATGCTTCTTGTGGTATTTAATGGATCCCTTGGGAAATATGCATCCCGAAGTTCTTGTTAATACCACAAGAAATGCCTGTTATTACTTATTTTATATGATGTTTACAAAAAGTCAGTTCCTCAGAGAAGTGAACAACTTGCCCTGGATATTGACACACATCACATGGAGCCACCCCCTGAAAATGAATTTACCGTTTTTGTATGATCGCAGACTTTTATTGGTCTTTAGGGGGCCCTTTGGGGGAATATGTATGCTGAATTTCCTGTTTAAAGACCAAGAATTGCAAAAGTTATGAGTGCTTTCGTGTGATGTATTGGAGGCTTAGCACCTTTAAATAGTGAAATGGCAACCTGTGGTATAAAAGACACCATACAGAAGCACCCCTCGAAAACCACTTTACTCTCAAAAACTAAACCTGTGCATTTAGGGGACTTCAGCAGATCCTTTGGGGAACATGTATATCAGATTTATTATTAACACTACAAGAAACCGCTTCTGTATTAATGTTTCTGAAACAAAGTGAGGCCCTGAGAGGGGAGAGAGTTGTACTGCACTTTGACAAACACCACACAGATGCACACCTCAAAAGACACTTTCTTCACAAAATTTAAACCTGGGCATTTACGGTACTTCAGGGGACCCTTTGCTGAGCGTGTATCCCAAATTTCTTGTTAATACTACAAGAAATGTTAAAATGACTAATGATTTTGTGTGATGCTTACGAAATAAAGCCTGTTTCTCAATGGACAGAAAAACTTATCCAGGATCTTGACACTCATCACATCAAACTGCCCCCTAAAAAAACACTTTACCCTTTTTATACATTATATATACTTTATTATGTTTACATTCTATATAATCTTTTTTATACTTTTACTTTTTAACCATTTAGCCATTTATGTAGATCTATGCATATTATTATATATATTTCAGGACATTAAGGTACTTTCAGGAGGGGGAGTAAAGTACATTCTGGAGGCAGCAGGAGGGTTTGGTCTGCCTCATGGATTTAGTCTAACCTGGTCAGTGTGGCCACACTCCCTCCGGTGGATCTGCTAGCCTTCACTGGACCCTCTACTCTTTCGGAGGGCCCTAACATTTGTCATCTGAAGTCTGCTCATGGGAGGAGAGACTTGGCCAGGACTGATGATTTTCCTGAGGCAACAGGAGGTCATGGTCCTGCCTCACAGTTTACAGTGACCTGCTGGTACCGCACCAGTCCCTTCAAGGCTAGAGAAGGTGGGAGCTGACATCTATGTGGATCCTGCAGCGGGGCCCTGTGCTGGGTCACAGTGCCAATGGGTGGATGAGTAAATACTGTGCAGTAGTAGGGCACCTCACTACTGTATGTAAAGCATTGGACCTTGTAATGAATGTCTTTTTTTTCTTTTCCGACTGCTGTATGAGCACTGTAATAGCATTGCAGTGCAAATTAAATGACCACTGACAATGTGTGCCCAGCAGGCCCCCCAAGCAAGATTCAGATGACAAATGTCAGGGCCCTCTGAGAGATCAGAGGGACCAATGCAGACTAGCAGATCCACTGGAGAGAGTGTAGCGACACTGACCAGGCTAGAGTAAACAAGGTAGGATACAGTGGGCATCCTTGTTTAGCCCTTGTCTGAATGTCAGAATAAGAAGAGATTTTCCCATTAATCAAAACCACTGACTGAGGACTAGCACGAAGTATCTTAATCCCATTAATAAAACCTTCAGGAACATTAAAATTCTGGAACACTTTAAAGGGGTAATCCAAATTAATTTGCTCAAAAGCTTTCTTAGCATCTAATGAGTTCAAAGCCATGGGAATATCACCTATTTCAGCTATTCTGATAATATGTAAAATCTTTCTTACATTATCTGCTGCATGTCTTCCCTTAAAAAAACAGTATGGTAAGGGCCTATTAGTCTCTGAACAGCTCTGTCAAGTCTCAAAGCAAGTATCTTTAGCAAATTTTTCATATCTGAATTTATAAGTGAAATGGGTCTATAGTTCGTGCACAAATCCGGATCCTTCCCTTTTTTATGAATGACTATACATAACCGCTTGTTCAGACAGTTAAAAGTTGACTTAGTCATCCACAATTACATACAAATCTGCCAGCAGAAACAGACCACCCAGTCTAGAAACATAGAAACATAGAATTTGACGGCAGATAAGGACCACTTGGCCATCCCAGTCTGCCCATTTCCTTATCAGATGGATAAGCTGCAGATTCTAGTTAATCAACAGCTTACTTCCTCCTACCCCCCACTAGAACTGCCTTATGTCTGTCCCATGCATTCTTGAATTCTCCCACTGTTCCTGACTCCACAACCTCCTCAGGAAGGCGGTTCCATGCATCCACAACCCTCTCTGTGAAAAAATATTTTCTAACATTACCTCTGAGCCATCCCCCCTCTATCTTCAAATTGTGCCCCCTAGTTCTTGCACATCTCTTTTTCACTGAAAATCAATGTCTGCCCGAATATGCAGCTAGCCTCCTAGATTGCAACTGCCCCAACCCCCTCCCCATCTGTCATTCCCATGACGGCCTCAGCCCCTTCCTCCCAGACCCTTCCTCATGCTCTGTCCCACGCCCTCTTAAAACTTTCTACTGTCTTACCTGATACCACCCCCTCTGGTAGATCATTCCATTTAGACAACACCCTCTCCGTGAAGTAGTGCTTCCTCATCTCCCTCCTAAATCTTCCACCCTCCAGTCTTAGTCCATGCCCCCTTGTGTCCCTATCCTTCCTCAGTTTAAACACCCCTTCAGTGCTAGCTTTGTTTATCCCCCTCAAATCCTTGAACATTTCAATCATATCCCCCCATCCCTCCTCTCCTCCTGTGTGTACATAATCAGCTACTTCAGCCTGTCCTCATAGGCTTTGCCCTCTATCCCCTGTAACAATTTGTTGCCCTCCATTGCACACCTTCCAGTAAATTAGTATCCCTCTTCAGATACAGCCACCAGTACTGCATACAATACTCCAAGTGTGGCCTGACCAAAGATCTGCAGAGGGGCACGATCACCTCCCTATGTCTAGACGAGAAACCCCTTGCAATACAGCCCAACATCCTGTTTGCCTTAGCTGCTGCTTTCCTGCATTGGGCAGAGTTGTTCATGCTCCCAGTTACCAACACCCCTAGGTCCTTCTTTTCCTCAGTGATCCTCAGCCTCACCCCTCCCAACCAATATTCCCTCCTTGGGTTCTTTGCCCCGAAGTGCATAACCCTGCTCTTTTCCACACAGAATTCCAGCTGCCACTTCTCCAACCATACCTACAGTTTGGTTAGATCCCCTTGTAGTTGTTTCCATCCACCACTGCCCCCATTTTGGTATCATCTGTGAACAGACTTACCCTGCTCCCAACTCTGTGTGCAATATCTAAGGTAAAGAGCCCAACTAGCACCTGGTACAGCACTGAGCCCTGTGGCACACCACGTATCACTGGTCTAAGTATCAAGAGCTCCCCTCACTACCACCTGTTGCAGCCTCCCCTGCAGCCAGTTCCTTATCCAGTTTGTCAGTTTTGTCCCCACCCCCGCAGCAGTCAGCTTCTCCCCCAGCCACCCATGAGGCACTGAATCGAAGGCCTTGCTGAAGTCCAAGTACAGGACATCTACAGCGTGACCCATATCCAGCTCTATTGTTACCCAGTCATAATATTCTATTAGACTGGTCTGACAAGACCTCCTCAAGATGAACCCATGCTGCCACCCATCGTGGAGGTCATTACCTTTGATAAACAACACCAGCCTCTCCTTCAGTACTGTCTCCATAAGTTTACCCATTATGAAAGTGAGAGTGACAGGTCGATAATTTTCTGGCTCATCCCTAGGGCCACTCTTGTATATGGGCACCACATGGGCCACCCTCCAGTCCTGAGGCACCCATCCTGTGTCCAGGGAGGTGTTGAACAGGTCCACCAGTGGCTCAGCCAACATCTCTGCCATCTCATTCAGCACCCTGGGGTGGATGCCATCAGGACCTGGTGTCTTGTCCACCCTTAATGCCCTTAGACCCTCTAGTATTCTGCTCCCCTCGATCATTCCATCCATCATCTCCTCCTCTTCCACCACCACCATCCCAGTCCATGGAGGTAGTGAACTATACTTCTCCTTTGTGAAGATGGCACAAAAGTATTCATTTAGTACTTCCACTTGTTCCTCTCCCTTTTCCACCCACTCCCCTCCCCACTTTATCTTCACTATATGGTCTCTGCACTTCCTCTTTTCCCTGACATATCTAAAAAAGTATTTCGCTCCTCCCTTGATGCCCTGCACTAACCTTAGCTCCCTGAGGCCTTGGTTACTCTTGCTCGCTTGGTCACATCCTTGGACCAACTCACATAAGCCTCCCTGTCCTCTTCCTTCCTTATTTTCCTGAACTTCTGGTATGCAGCTGTCTTTGCCCTCTCCCCCTCTAGCACGTCTCTGTTCAGCCGGCATGGTTTCCTGGTTCTGCACTTCTTGATCTTAATCCTGGTGCAAGCTTCTGTAGCCTCTGTTAGCCCAGTTCTCATAATTTCCCATTTTTGCTGTGCATCCATCTCTGGCCTAATACCCTGAAGTCTCCCTTGCAGTATTTCTCTCATCCTCCTGAAGTCCACCCTCCTAAAATCCACCACCTTTGTTACTTTGTCTCCAGACTCCCTGCCCAACTTGAGAGTGACCCCCACTGTTTGGTGGTCACTACCAGCTAGTGGGTCTTCCACCCTTATTTCCCTCACTGCCTCCCCATTTGACAGCACCAAGTCCAGTGTGTTACCTAGTCGTGTTGGCCGACTGACCAGCTGTGTCAGGAGATCATCCTGGATTGTGTCCTGGAGCACTTGCTCCCTTGAACTGGAGGTGACAGGGGTGCTCCAATATACCCCTGGCAGATTGAAATCCCCCACAACCACCACACTCCCCTTTCTACACACCCTCCTTATTTGCTCTTCTAACTCCCTGTCCAGTTCCACTGATTGGGATGATGGTCTGTACACCCCAGCCTCAGCTTTCTACCCTTGGAGTCCAGAAGCTGCATCCATAATGCCTCTGTCCTCCCTTCCTCCCCTTCATCCTTCATGCATCTGATCCCTTTCCTCACATAGAGTGGTATCCCATCCCCTCTCCCAACCCCCGGGTCTTTCCTGTAAATGTTATAGCTGGGATTGCCAATTCATTAAGTAGATTATGTAGAATGGGTACGATTTGCTTAGAAAATGTTTGATAGAAATTCAGGGGATCTTCTTGAGATCCGGGGAATGTATGTTTATTTAAAGAAGAAATAGCTATCTGTATTTCTTCTTCTATTTGCTTGTTGAATAATCTTTTGTTCTCTTCAGTTAACTTAGGGAGATGTAAATTCCTGAAAAAAAATGATCACAGTCCCTTTTAAAGTTGCTATTTTTCTTTCCCTTATATACATTTGCATAATAACCTGCAAAAAACACTAGCTATTGCTTTGGTAACAGTAACCACTTTACTCAAATTAGTATCTTTGATGTGTAGAATATTTATTGGGTTATTTGCATTTGTAAGTAGGATAGCTAAAGGTTTTTGGGCTTTGGGGCCTGAATCTACATATCTGATTTTTGCCTTCCTGACTGAAAAAAGAGCTTCCTCTTTTAATAACTCATCATAGTCCTTTTTAGCATTTGACCGTTCTTTCCACTTTTCTTCTAACTTATTAGATTAGAGTTGTAATTCAATGTTATGAATGGCAGTTATATTTTTAGAACTCTGAAGAGATTTCTCTTGTTCCTTTTATATGCCACGCTAATAAAAACATGCCTGAGAACACATTTTAAAGTTTACAGTTTGGTGAACCAGGATGTGTCATTTGGATCATTAATTTTTAAAAATATTTAATTTCTAGAGAATTTTTTTCCTTTGTTTCATTAAGCTCTAGTAAGGATGTCTTAAGACACCATCGCTGCACAGACAGAGATAAGAGCATGATCTGATATAACCACCCAATAGATCTCAGTTCCTTCAATATTCACAATGAAATTTTTGGGAATAAAACTCTGATCGATTTTGGACCCGGTTTTATGTGCTGGTGACCAAAATGAGTACTGTACTCCTTAATATTTATATGCATTGTTCTCCATGCGTCTATTAAATCTAATGTGTTGGTCAAGAATTTAAAGTCCTTGTCAGCTCTGGTTAATCTGCAAAGCTTATTTGACCTATCCAGTATAGGATCCATAGTGCAATCTGAATCCCTGGCTATAAAAATGCAGGTATCGATAAACCCATTCTGTGAGTCTTATAATGTGGAGAATGTTTGACGTTGACTAATGCAGTAGGGGTGGAATTTATTATCCCACTAATAATAAAAAAAATGCCCATCTTTGTCTGCCATCACTTCATCAGTAAAACTAATTTTTTATGTATTAAAATTACCACACCAGATTTTTTACTACCTCTCCACCAATAGACTGGCCTACCCACCCCCTCCCCATGAGCTCCACATCTTGTTGTCTGAGATGTGTTTCTTGCAAGATCACAACATAAGTTTTAAGTTTCTAAGATGTCTAAGTACTTTGTACCTCTTGACCTTTTCATTGAGCCCTCTAGCATTCTAGGTAATGAAATTCACTTTATCATTCATTAAGATGAACATTAAGAGTTCTTAATACATCTGTGGGACTCACAGTCAGAAAAATATTTTGACTACTTTTTGAATTTTGCCAAGTACAGCTGCTCATTTCAGTCAGAAAAATCAAGATACAGTTTAGTAGTAAGACAGTACCCCTATAAGAAAATCAAACCAGTAGGTGACAGAAAAACAGAAACGATATGAAAGACAATATAAATAAAACACAGTATTTAAAACACACTACATTACTAAGCAACTCTGTAAAATAACAGGGTCTGGTTAGAGTGACCCAACCAGACTTGAGGAATGGTTGGCAAGGTGGCAATTGTGTTTTAATGCTAAGAAATGCAAAGTTATACACTTCAGGGCAAAGAACCTGAGGAGGGAATATTGTTTGAGTGGGGTGCGGTTGGGTGTCACGAAGGAAGAGAAGGATCTAGGGGTCATACTAACGGGGAGCATTAACAACTCTGCTCAGTGCAGGAAGACTTCGGCTAAGGTCAAAAGGATGCTGGGGTGCATTGTGCAGGGGTTCTTGTCCAGACACAGGGATGTGATCCTGTCCCTGTACAGGTCCTTGGTCAGGCCACATTTGGAGTACTGCATGCAGTACTAGCATCTGTATGACAGTGAATTAGGTGAATGCACTCATAGGAAGAAAAAAATCCAGAAAGCTATTCAATTTTAGAAATTAAAGCTTATTTATTCTCCAGGCTTGGCGACACTGCACGAAACAACCCCAGCCCTTCGACTGCAAGGTCTTCCTCAGGGGGCATATTGCATAAGGAAAAAGAGCCCCTATTTAATTTGATACTTTGTTGTTGTCATTAATTAATTAATTGATTTACCATTGGCTTTAATTTGCCTTAAAGGAATAATTCAAACAAACATACAAATACACAATATAGAACATTTCTTAAACAAATACCAACAAGTATTAGTACTAACATCTGTATCTGATAAAGGCTATCAGGCTGCTTGAGGCTGTGCAACATAGGACAACAAAAATAATACAGGGGATGGAAGGCAGAACCTATGAAGAAAGACTGAGACACTTGAGTTTGTACACTCTGGAGAAGAGAAGGGATCTGGGGGATATGATTGAAACTTTCAAATACTTGAGGGGGATTAACAAATCTGGTACATAGGGGTTGCTTAAACTGAGGAAGCGAAGGGACACTGGCTAATACTGGAGGGTGGCAGATTCAGGAGGGAGATGAGGAGGCATTATTTCACTGAGAGGGTGGTGTTGAAATGGAACACTCTACCAGAGGAGGTGGTGGCATGCAGGATGGTGGGCAGTTTCAAAAGAGCATGGGACAGGGCATGGGGGAGCTGGGTAAACAATGCTGAGCAGTTTCTGAGGGTGAGGGGGGCTGGGCAGCTGCAGTATGGGGTGCTAGCTGCGCATTCAAGCAGACTTGATAGACCCTGAGACCTGTTTCTGCTGGCAGGTTTCGTATGCTCATATGTTCATACAACAGTAGCAAATACCAATAAACTGTAATAATTTATTACAAAAAAACTTCTTATTTAAGGAAATAACTCTGACTCTAAATCAGTCTTTATACTAAGACAGAGGGTCCATTATCAACCCCCACTAGATAATTCCCTAAAGCAAACAGTAGACGGGATGCAGGCACTGTATCACCCCCCCCCCATTACTGGAAACAAGGCAATCACATTTTTATCAATAACACCAATACAAATAAGCAAGGTTCATATAACTGATGAAAAGAACAAAACTCTCTTAACAAATCCCCCTAATAAATCACTCAGTCATAAATGATGAATATTCTATAACATCTGTACTGGGCTCAACATGCAATCTATGTATCCAGACTGATTTATCTTACTGAAATATATTCTAGAGAGATAATCACCTCTGTAATCCTGCCCCTGCTGAAAGTCTGTTTAATTGAAATGTATTCCGATTCGTAACAGCCAGTGAAATTACAATGTAAAAGGTAAAAATAACTAAAAACTAACCTTAGGATTGCAGACTTCATCACTATGTGGAAAACAACCTCCATTTTGTGCGTCTGACTTGCACAGAAGATTCTTTCCCATGATGCCACAAGATGTCGGAATTAGCCAATGAAATTTAAGCATTTGAATACCGCAAGACCTACATCTCATGCAGAATATGAATCCTAAGGGTGATTTAAACTTTAACTGAAACTTTAAACATCCAAGAAAATGGCAAAAAATGAGAAGATTCAGAAGGAGCAAGCTGAGGAGTAAACTTTTAAAACAGCACCCAGTGAATGTGTGCAATGGCTTTGGTCAAAGTCAAAACATAAGTTGTACAATGGAGTAATAAAAATGTAATAACTAATGATTAATGACAACTTAGACAACATGATATTCAGTATATACAGTTAAAAACCGATTGCAGCTGCCCCCCCCATAGAGTGGACAGTTGTAAACTCACAGCTTGAGTAACACTTTAGAGGTCACAAAATCTTTGCTGGACAGTTAACTCTTTCAAGACAGAATTGTCACTACCTCCACTGCCACCAAACAACATCCACCAAATCCCCACAACAGTATCAGCCTCTTCTAGCAACTCCAATTTGGTATATTTTCTGATCAATATGTTACTAAATAGTAACACAGAACAGAACCGTGATGGGTCAGCATTAAACAGGATCCCCTCTGGTTGAAAAGGCCGAGCAGTGATTACCCTCCTGATCAGCGGGCAGGGTCCCCGCCACAGATCCCACTCACATCAATTGAGAAACAGTTTTTACCTGAATATTCTTACCTTGTCAATCCTAATTTGAAAAAAAAGGGAGTGTAAGAGCTTTTGTCTGGTGTTAATTCAGGGCAGCGAGATCTTGAACAATAAAAGTCAAAATTAGATGAAACTCATCTACGTAAGAAGAAATCAGTAGGGAACAGCTGACAAGCAAAGGTTACTTACAGAATATCATAATGCTAGACAGCTATGTTTTGGAGAATTCAACGTTTTTAAACAGAGTTGGCAGACCTTTCTTGAGACCTTCTTTCACTGCCTGTAGGCTGATGTACATTTTAATTCCATCAGGAGTCCAAACTTTTAAAGTGGTGGGATGCAGGACACTGTATTTTGATCTTAAATCCTTAAGTTTTTTTCTTAAAAGTATAAAGAAAAACCTCCCTTTTCTTTAGCAAATTGTATGGGAGATCATTCAAAAATTTCAGTCTGACCCCTTGATATTCCAGGAAAGGTAATTCTCGGGCAGCTGTCTGGAAAAAGTTCTTCTGCTGAAAAATGTAAAAAACATACAGTTATGGGTCTCAGTTTTTCCCCTAAAGTCAGAATGGCCTTTAGTGAGTGAAGTGCCCTCTCTAGTATGTAGGAGTTGTGGTCATGAGGTAGACCTGCTAAGTGTATCAGTAGTTTACTGATTAACAAAATTGTGTCAGTGCCTTCCCATCCCTTTGGAACACCAATAATCCTCAGATTATTTCATCTGTTCCTGACCTCCTGGTCCTCCATTCTATCTTCAAGTTTAGCAATCCGATGGCTGATGTTTATAATTTCTTTTGAATATCTGGTTACTGTGTCATCGATGCTAGACAGTCTTGATTCAACATCAGAGATCTTCATTTTATTACTTTTGACATCTTCCTTAACTTCTTCAAAAACTGAAATCAGATCTGCTGTCATACTATGGAGAGAATCGATCTGTAGTGTTAATTGGTAGTGAGAAACTACACAAACTACTATACTTCATTTCCAGCACTTGTTTCTGTGAGACCAGCTTCTTTCATAGATTGTTTGCTCCCCCTAACAGCTTGAGTATCAGCAATAGCTGAAGCATCCATTTCCATTTCTTTTTCTTCAACCATACCTGCAGGTTTAGCTGGAACAGACCATGAATCTACAAAGTGTACAGGGAACAGCGCTGCAATTTTGGTGACAGAATCAGGGTAAGTTCTCTTCAATAAAACAACTGCAAATGTGGAAATTTCATTCTGGCAAAACAAAATTAATATAAGAACAGTAAAATTAAATGAAATCCATCAAAAAAGTGCAAGAGTAACAATTTTGGAAAAATGGCATTGGCATTAGTGGGTGAGTCATGGAGCTCAGTTCAGTGCGACCGACCACTTTGGCTACATTTAATAGAATTGATGATACATTATGAATCTGACTGAGATGGTGTGGCATGCGGTGAAAATATTTATCTGGGAAAAAAAAAACACGGACAAAGTAGGAACTGATTGATTCCATAAAACAATTTTTGAAAACTTAGAAAAAGGCACTGCAGTAGATACATTGCACATTTACAGAAAGTGTTGCCAATTGCTGTTGCTGAGAAGGGGTGCACAACTCTAATGTGAGTCACATTGGTGCGACAGGGGACTGTATCTGTTTGCAATGTTTTTGTTTTTTTTATTTTCTGATTTGTTTTGTACTCTTTTGTATGTCGTGTAATGGCTTAGATTGTTTTGTAAGGATATATGATTACTCTGTTACACTACTTTTTTATTTTGTGTTCCATTTAAATTTACACATGTATTCTGCATTTCATGTAAAATGAATAAATTGTGAAATATTTAAATAAAATCCTCCCACACACACATATGCAAATAAAGTCCAATCATAAAACATAAGGGTGGCAACATTTCATTAGATGTTCCTGGGAGGAAGGGCGGCACATCCAAGGCCATGGTTTCCCATTAATTTCTGCCACTGGCATTGTTTTTCTCTCCTGTGTACCTGGATGTTGTGAAATGACACTGCCAGGATAAACTTTTTATAATATTTGTATAAACAAGTACACATGTACTTTATAGACAAAGCCCAATCAGAAAATACAATACCATACACACATGCCCTGCATAAGCAGAGAAGTACACATACACTAAATAGATGTTCAAACTGGGCAATGGCCACATTTCATTATGTGCTTCTGGGAGGAAGGGGGACACATCCAAGGCCATGGTTTCCCAAGGATTGGCTGCTTTTTTTTCTTTCCTGAGTGCCTGGATGTTGTGAAATGACACTGCCAGGCCAAATTGTACTTTTATAAAACAAACACCATGTGTTTTCTAAAGCCCAGTCATAAAACACAGGAGGGCAGACACACTTCATTACGTGCTCCCAGGAGGAAGGGAGACACATCCAAGGCTGTAGTTTCCCAGAGAATTCCACCACTGATGGTGTGTTTTTCTCTCCTGAGTGCCTAGCTGTTGTGAAATGACACTGCTAGGTCAAATTGTAATTTCATAAAACCAGCACACATGTTCTTTTTAAAGCTCCATCATAAAACACAGGAGGGTGGTCACATTTCATTAAGTGCTCCGGGGAGAAAGGTAGACACGTCCAAACCCATGGTGTCCCAGAAATGACACTGGTATTTTTTTCTGCCATGCATAAAACACATTGCCAACTGTACTGTAAGGAGCACAAACTAGAAATTTCCATCCTTGTGGGGATTATTGCAGTAGGACAACTTGGAGTTTCCAACCCCCACAAACAGAAATTGTCATTTGGTCACCATGACATCATAATGAGGTAGAGGGAAGTACTAGTCACCTTTTTCAGACTGGAATGATTGGCTCACAGAGATCTATGAAACAAGGGGGTGGAGGATAGAAACAAAGAAGTTGACGGCATAGTCTGCCCATTTGTTTTAGACCTATTTTGACACTCTAGTTGCCCTTTGTAGTCAGGGCTCCCTTTGTGTCTATCCCATGCATTCTTGAATTTCTCCACAGTGTTGACCCCCACAACCTCTTGGGGCAGGCTATTCCAGGCGTCCACCACTCTTTCTGTGAAGAAAAACTTCCTGGTGTTGGTAGTGAACATCCCTCCTTGCAGCCTGAGGTCATGTCCCCTGGTCTTGAAGTAAAAAAGTTCCTGTCCCTGTACCTTGTTAATGCCTTTGATGTACTTGAATGTTTCAATCATATCCCCTCTCTCTCTTCTCTGCTCCAGGGAGTACATATTCAGTTTCCTAAGTCTTTCCTCGTAGGACAAGTACTGCAGACCCTGAATCATTTTTGTCATCTTTCTCTGTACTGTTTCCACCTGGTCAATGTCCTTCCTGTGGTGAGACCTCCAGAACTGGACTCCATATTCCAAGTGAGGCCTGACCAGAGATCTATACAGTGGTAGTACCACCTCTCTCTTCCTGTTCATGATTCCCCTCCCACCGCAGCACAGCATTCTGTTGGCCTTCATTGTTGCCTTCTCATACTGCTTACTAACCTTCAAGTCATCTGAGATTATGATTTCCAGATCTCGTTCCTGGTATGAGGCCGCCAGTCTTTCTCCTCCTAGGTAATACTCCTTTCCTAGATTTTTCTTTCCTATGTGCATGACCTTGCACTTTCTGGCATTAAATCTCAGCTGCCACACTCCAGACCATTCTTCTAGTTTCTTGAGGTCAGCTTCTGTCTTGCTCACTCCTTCTGAGGTGTCCACCCTCTTACATATCTTGGTGTCATCTGCGAACAGACACACTTTCCCTTCCAGTCCATCAGCGATGTCTGCTATAAAAACATTCAAGAGCTGAAGCCCCAGTACTGAACCCTGGGGCACCCCGCTGGTCACCCTGCATAAGATCAAAAGCACCGTTCCATCTTGGTGCTTCTTGATCTCTCTTTATTCTTTGACACCGTGGACCATGGGGTACTGCTCAAATGCCTGCAGGTCATCTGCAGCCTGTCTGGTACAGTTCTTAGATGGTTCCATTCTTTCCTCACTGGCAGGTCACATAGAGTGGTATCAGGGACTTGCTCCTCTGAGTCATTCTCTGGGCTGAGTTTTCACTGCTATGCTGATGATACTCAGCTCTGCCTGTCCTTTGTGCCCAACCAGGATAGTGTGCTCTCAGTATTTACCAATTGTCTTGCAGAAATCCAAGACTAGATGAATACCAGCTGGTTAACACTGAATTCTGACAAGACTGAGGTAGTGGTGGAACCGGAGTGCCGGATAGAGGTGTTGGTGACTGGACACCCTTCTGGGCTTTGGCTTGGGGGTTCCCAATTGCTGACCTCTGAATGGGTGCGGAATCTGGGGGTGATTCTTGATCATTCACAGGTGTCGGCTGTGGTCAAGTCCTCTTTTTACCATCTGAGGAATATCGCCCATATTAAGCACCTTGTTCCGTCCAGTGATTTTCCAACCTTGGTCCACACCTTTGTGACCTTGCACCTTGACTGCTGTAACTCCCTGTATCTAGGGCTTCCAGGGGTTGATATCCACTGCTTGCAGCTAGTGCAGAACGCTGTGGCCAGGTTGTTATCTGGATCAACTTGATCCAGTCACATTTCACCTGTGCTGTGCGATCTGCACTGGCTGCCAGTTCAGTGACAGATCACCTTCAAAGTCGGTTTACTGTCTTATAAAGCCCTACACAGACAGGGTCCAAGTTACCTGCAAGATCATCTGAATCTCTCTTGTCCCCTCCGACCGCTCTACTCAGCTGACGAGGGATTGCTGGAAATTCCCGGGGTATGTCTGAAAACTTCTGGAGCTCGGGTGTTTGCATTTGCTTCCCCTGCCCTGTAGAATTCTCTGCCTCATTGGATATGAGAGTGCCAGACAGTGGATAACTTTAAAACAGCTTTGAAAACACATCTTTTTTGGCCGTGCCTTTTTCTGAAATATTTAACAGATGAGGAATAAGAAGTTTTAATTCCTAAGTATCCGATAGGTTTTTAAGATAAGTTGAAGGGTGGGAGAGTTTATTATGTTCGATTTTTTAATTGATTTTATATAGTTTTATATCTTTGTACAGCGCATTGGTACATTGGGAATTGCACTTAATAAATACAGATTATTATTATTATTATTATTCCATTGCTTTAGTTCCATTAACCTGTACCCTCTGTGTTTTGCCTTGCAACCAGTTTTGTACCCATCTGACTACTTCTGGACCAACCCCTGTGTGGTCAAGTTTCTTTACCAGCCTTCTGTGTGGAACTGAGTCGAAGGCCTTACTAAAGTCTAGGTAGACTACATCTACTGCCCCACCGTTGTACACTATTTTTGTAGCGTAGTCAAAAAAGTCGAACAGATTTGTCTGGCATGACCTACCTGTTGTGAAACCGTACTATTTAGGGTCTTGTTGGCTGCTAGTTTTGAGGAGTGCTATGATTCTCTGTTTGAGTAGTGTCTCCATTAGTTTCCCTACTATAGACGAGAGGCTCACCGGTCTGTAATTACTAGCCTCTTCACAACTGCCTGATTTGTGAAGTGGAACCACTATTGCCTTTTTTCAGTCTTCGGGTACCACACTGCTCTTCAAGGATTTTGTGAATAGAAGTGCTGGAGAGGATGCTAGTTCTGCCCCCAGTTTCTTAAGGATTCTGGGATGCATCTCGTCATGTCCCATGGCTTTGTCTGCTTTTAGTTTATTCAATGTCTCCTGTACTTCGGCTTCTGTAAAGGGACTAGTGTTTACTCATGGTCCTGGGGCATTGTGTTTTTTCAGGGCTGGGCCATCCCCTGGATCCTCTTTGGTAAACACCAAGCAGAAGTATTTGTTGAGGATTTTGGCTGTCTCTGGGTCATGTTTGGTGCATTTCCCTTCTTCAGTAGCAATCTTTACTATACCCCCTTTTGCCTTCCTACATTCTCTAATGTATCTAAAAAAATATTTGTCTCCTCTCTTTGCCCCTTCTGCTGTCTTTTCCTCTGTCTGGGCTTTTGCCTTTCGAATTTGTTTGTTAGACTCTCATTTTTTCCTTGTACGACTACCAGTCTTTCTTAGTTTTGGTTTCCTGGTATATGCTGTATGCCTTCTTTTTTTCTTTGATCGTGGTAGCCACTTCCTTGGAAAACCATAGAGGATTTCTTTTAGTTTTTGCTTTGCTGACCCATCTTGCACATTGATCTGTAGTAGTCTATATTGCTCTCTTGAGTCTCCCCACATGACCTTCACCTCCTCAGCCTCTATGGGAACACATGGCCAGAAAGCAATGGTTAGAAGTCGGATCACATTTAATCTCTGTTGTCAGCAGGGGCACTAAGAAATGCTGAGTGTAGAATGCAATACTGTACAGTACTTGATTTTTTTTGTACCCCTGGAGCTTGGATACACCTTTGTAGCATAATGTTTTTGTTTTTTTACCTAGAATCCCTTACTTGAAAGTTTACGGTCAGAACCAAACTACTGTGTAGCAGTCACTGGTGCTGGTAGTTTATATTTCTGCCTTTATAAAATAGGCTTATGCACTACATTTTAATGGTGTGAATTAAACAATAAATAACTACATGGACACAATACCCCACTACATAACAAATTCTGGTCAGAGTCAATATGGCTGTGGAAAGCTTTTGGGATGCTTTTACCCATTATTTCTAATGAATTTGCACAATGCAGTTCTGTGGAGAGGCAGCTTCAATGTGGTCTTCCTTTTACACAGTTTTACAATGTATTTTCCTAGAATATGCCTGCTGATTGCTATATATTTAGCCTGGACAGTTCACAGAAGAAATGGCATCTTATTTTCAGTGGGGCTCTACATCTACACAATATTATGCTGCATTGTGTAAAATCAGAACGCACTAATAACAATATTTTACATCTGGGGAGATATATTAAGTGCCAGATCGATGCACGAGCAGAAAGATGCATTGCACATAGAGGGTGCACTAGTTGGCACTGATACAGTATTCAAAGAGAATGTGCCACCAGTTCAGGGTGTGCATACAGTGAAGCCCACCAGGATGAAGTTCAGCACAGCAGAATTCTGCAGTAGAGTTACTGCAGCAAACAATGCAGTTTCAAAGGGAGTTAATCCCTTTTGTCATGCAGTAAACCTGTGACACTCCACTTCATCCTGGCGGGCTTCATCGTCTCTGTTGAAAATGTGACCCTGGATGGGAGCCGCAGTGCAGGTGGCCACCAAGTTGGGTGCATCCAGGGTAACCCTGACTGAATACCTTCCAGTGGGAATGTGTGGTACATACCGGTATGCACCACAGCCCCTATGGGCGATATTCAGCCCAGGAATGCAAACAAACTAATTGAGCATGCAGGGTGCAAAGGGACCTTATGCATGTTCATTATGAGCCCATTTGCATGTTGGCATGAGGATGAATGCACTGGAGCAGCTCTCGCCCCCAAGCCCTGACCCTGATCACTCCCATGTGGGGCAGACCCTGAAGTCTCTGGTGATATAGTGACACCCCCACCCGTTCCACCAGCCCTGATTGTACCAGAGTCCAAGCTCTATTGGCTCCATATTGTAGGGACCCCTGTGCCATCCCTAATTGCACCTGAATACACTTACAGTCCACATCCATAGTGTAGTGGCCCCGCTCCACCTCAACGATACACAGACACCCACCATCCCTGCCCCCTCAGCCCATCCCATTGTGATGACTGGCTCTGTAATGGGATCGTACCACTCTATTGGTGGGTGGCAGAGCACTTGCAGTAGGATGCTGGAATGTGTTATACATAGACATGAGCTGTTTGTGGGTGATAACACCCAGTGGCCATACTCCTCAGGCACGTGCATGTGGATCCATCATCCCAGTGCCATTGCACTGTTCAGTGTGGGTGACAGCCAATGCTGTACCCACTTCACACAGGTCCCAAAACAGGCATGTTACAGCCAACTTTCCATTTGTTTGTACAACTGGGGAACTGCAGATGAGCTATCTATAGCCTGAAGCGTACACTGCAAATGGCATCAGAGGATACCACACCCCATGGTGCCCAGGCTACTTCAGCAGTCCAGAGGGTGGCATGTTACACAGGGGAACAGGGGAGAGTGTGGACTTACAGTGGTGTGTGACAGCAGAAAAATACAGCATCAGTAAGGCAGGCATTGGAAATATGTGAATTCCCTCTTCAGTTTGCTAGGGATGTACACACTGCTGCATACACTGGTGGATCTGCAGCTGGCATGATGCCCCAATGCATGGTACAGACAGTTGGATCATTTCAGAGTGCAGGTCCCCAGCCTGGGTTCAGTGCAATCAATGGCTGGCTATGGCAGGGTGTGGAGGGCAGTGTCAGTCTTTGCAGCTGGTTGGGTATGGGGGGAGTGAGGGTGTCTGTGTACAGGGGTGGTGGATGGGAGTCCTCTAGACTATGGATATGGACCATGGTTTCCTCTGGTGCAATTGGGTATGGGGGGGGCCCTACCCTATGGAGCGCTTCAGGGATGGAGTTGGCTAGATTGGGGATGGAAAGGGGGTACCTCTAGTCCACCAGGGCTGCCAGACTGCTGTGCACCTGGGTGCACATCTGCAGCCTGCCTGTGGATGGCTGGCCAGGTTAGGCCAGCTATTTGTGGCCTAACTGTGGGCTGTGGTGCTCTGGACTGTGAGGGGCACATTTCTGAGTATGCTGCAGCATGGCATATGCATGGGACTGCCCCTTGACTTGAACGGCATACCATTCGTGTTTGCCTGGGCCCATTCCCTTGCGGCTGGTGCATCCCGCATGTTTGAATATCACACTGCTGCGCATTGTTGGAGTTGTGTGGCACATCTCCCTTTTCTACCAGGATGCACTGTGTATCTCCTTTGAATATGGGGGCCCTGGACTAGGCAGCCTGAATAAATACATTATAAAAATGGTAAAATCATGACTCCACTGAAAACAAGATATTGCATCTAATCTGGGAAAGCCAGAGTAAATACAGTGCAAAAATGCGTAAATGAGCATCCCTGTGACAATGAGATGTAGCATCTCCCCTGCCCTATCCAGGATACAAAATGTAGGATAAGAAATATTCAGTGCTCCGAGATCCAAATAACCATTACTGTGTAAGAAGCCCTAATTTTCCCTATGTTTTCCCCACAAAGGCTGAATCAAATCCCTGTAGATTTTTCCATAAGCTACTGGTTCCTTATTTATGACTTTATTCTTTAGTTATTGTATCAGCAGCTTTTTATTAGGGAAAGAGCTCTGATTTTTTATGCTCATTTCTGCTCAGTATTAATATTTTATGTCACAATGGCCTTGGAATTTTTTGGATTTATATGCTATGCGTAAGACATAATGGGGGACTATATGAAATAACAAATATCAAGCTCATTATTTTATGAACTATACTCAAAATTAATAGTCACAAGTCAGACAATCTTTCAAAAGATACTAGTAATGTCTGTAAACAAATGTATTGCAAATAGAGATATTTCCATATATATATATATATATATATATATATATATATATATATATGCACAAATGCTATTTTTGCATCTTATAGTTGTTAGTTTTCAGACAAATTCTCATAGACTTTTTTCTGTCCACCTGATGGAATCTTGAATACGTTAAGTAAATGTTATTATTTTCTCAAGGCCCTGATCCAGCAACTCAGTAAATACACACTCAGTATATCATATTATAAAATGACATTAAACAGTCTTCTGTTTGCAGCTGTTTGATCAGGAATTTTATAATTGGTACAAGTTCTTTTTGTTACATTTATGTTGGTCCAATAAAAGGTATCCAATCATTTGATTCTGTATCACTTATGGTTTGTCAGCAGTTAATTCATTAGATGAGGTCTCTATTTCCAGGAGTTTGACTGTTTCTAAACACACACACACACACACACACACACTACTATATGAGATCTGAGTAGCTCTTATCTGTTATGTTTGGGAAGTAGGCCGCAGCTCTTCTGTCAAAAATAAATTTATGTATTTGTTCTGGGTAATACACTGAAGACCTGGCATTTTCTCAGGTAGGTCTTGAGAGGTTAAAAACATTGTCACGCTTTACAAAATTTGCTGGGAAAGGGTAATATTTATGAGGTATGAATCTTCCTTGAAAGATATTCATTGGCAACGGAAGTTAGTAGCAAAACATGTTTAAATGCTAATCATTTAAATGTACAAGCTGCTACATTCATTTATTATATCAGCAGCCTTTTATTAGGGTAAGAGCTCTGATTTGCTTCTCAGTATTAATATTGTATGTCACTATGGCCTTGGAATGATTTAGATTTATATGCTACGCATAAGGCATAATCAGGGACTATATGAAACAACAAATATCAAGCTCATTATTTCATGAACTAAATCGGATTTAAATTGACTGAGGCATGTGAGGCTTGTGGTGGTGTGGGGGAGCTCATTTAGCCAGGTGGAGGCCCTTACTGCAAAGGCTCACCTTCCCAGGGCAGTTCTTCTGAAAGGCACTGCTAGGACATGTTTTGTTACACTTCTCGTGGCATGCCTGGAGGGAACAGGACAGAATATGCCTGTAAGAAAGGAGGTGCAAGTCCTAGAAGGGACACCTTCCTTAGCAGGCAGGATTGGAACTTGATGCAATCCGGGAGAGGAAGCCATTTTGTCCTAATGTATATGTTGCAAGTACGCATGAGGTGATCGGCATCTGGAACAAATCTACAAATTTTGTGGAAGGTTGTAAGGACTCTGTGAAGGCTGATTTCAGAGGCTGTACCATATATCACATTTCTGTAGTCCAAGATAGGTAGGATTGTACCTTTGACAGCCAAGAGTCTAGCCTCAGGTGTGAGGCAGAACCAAAGCCTATAGAGGGCCCCTAGCTTCCTCTAGGCAGCAGAGGTAATATTGCATATGTGTTCATCAAAGGAAAGGGACTTGTTGATTGTGATCCCTAGGTACTAAAACAAGCACACCTGGTTGAGGGTGGAGTCCGAGTTGTAGGCTATTGAGAAGGGTGCTGTAGTTCTCCTCTTTTGATGTCCATCAAAGAGCATTGTCTTTATTGTTTTTGCTGTTGAGCACTAGCAGGCTATCTTTGAACCAGTCCTGTAAGAAGTTCAAGTTGTACTGCAGGTTCCTAGTGAGTGCTTCCTGGCAGGAGTCATGAGAGAATATTACTGTGTCACCTGCATAGAGCAGGACTTTAGAAGTAGGGCAAGCATCTGGGAGGTTGTTCACAAAGAGGCTGAACAAGAGCGGGCCCAGTACAGACCCCCTACTGTGAATTCACTGGTCTCAAAGATGGCACCATTGATTTTTACTTGCTGTGAGTGCCCAGTCAGGTAGTTAGAGAACCAACTAACTGTGTCGGGGGACAGCCCTAGGCAACTTAACCTGTGGAGCAACAGCTAGTGGTCCACAAGGTTGAATGCCTTAGTTAGGTCGATAAAGATTGCCCCAACCAGATGGCCCTGGTCAACTGCTTCATGGATTTAGCCCGTGAATTCAATTAGGGCAGTATTAGTTCTATGCATCTTGTGGAAGTCATGCTGTTGGGAGCATAGGAGGTTGTATTTATGGAGATGGTCTGTGAGTTGCTCTACTATGATTCTTTCCAGAGCTTTAGAGAGCGGGGACAACATTGAGATGGGCCTATAGTTGTATACTAGTGATTGGTCACCTCCTTTTAGCACAGGGGTGACCAGTGCAGTGTTCCAAATAGTAGGGAAAGTGGACAGGGGGAGTTACAGGTTAAAAAGCTTAGTATTGGGTATGATGACCTCAGGACAAGTGATGGAGATCAGTTTCATTTTGATTCCATCACCTCGCATCTTTGTTTTGCCCAGGACTCTTGCAAGGTATTTACTAGTTTCCTTGATGGTCACCTGTATTTTGGGCTGGGTCTAGTGTTGGGATAGGAGGGTGCTTGGTCTGTAGTTGATTTTTAATCATGGTATGCAGCCAGTCTGTGGGGGAGGACTTCACTGTAGTCCGTGAATGCTCTGTTAAAGATATTGGCCATTGTAGCATCATCAAGTATGACTTCACATCATTGTAGTGAAGCATGGGGGGTGGGGGTCCTGTCACCAGTCCCGAGGAGGTTCTTGATTGAGGCCCAGAATTTCTTCCTGTCACCCCAACACTGTGACTCTTGGTTCTTATGTTACATAGCCTTGAGCTGCCAGATTGCCCAAGTGCACCTGTTTCGAGCTGCTTTGTAGTTTTGAATGTCCACAGTTGTTCCTGTTGCTCTGGCCTGGTGTCAGAGGAGATCCCATTGCTGCATCATACTGAGCAATTGAGAGGTAACCCAGTCCACGCTCCTACCTTTTATCATCTTCTTATGACATGGGGTGAACTTGTCTGCTGCCGTGTTGAAGTGAGTGAGAAAGAGTTGAAGAGCTGTGTCGGCAGAGGGGCACAAGTCAAGGAAGCTCCAGTTTATGCCTATAAGGTGGTTCCTAAAATCTACCATTGAGCTATTTTTGATTACTCTGTTTCTCACCAGTCAGGGGAGGGGGCTTGATCTGCTTTGCCAACCACTCACATTGTATGGATGAGTGGTCACTCAGAGCATCCGGGAAGCTCTTGAGCATCTGCGGTAGATAGAGTCCAGCTACCAGTTCCCTGTGAGTGGCACTAGAGCTGGCAAGTCAGTTGGAGCTGAAATCCCCCAGCACAATAGTTTCCTTATTCTGGCTAGCCTGTGTGTAGTGATTAGCAAAGGCTTCTAGCTTCGCTTACTGCCACCCTGGTGGGATGTAAACTGCCATAACAATCAGGCCTTTCTGACCCTTTTCTAGCGGGATTTTTATTGCTAGGCAGTCGCAGTCATTATTAGCAATAGCCATTTGGACTCTGTGGCATTGTAGGTGGTTGCGAGTGTAGATTATGCATCCGCTACCTTTTTTCCTGGAATAGTACTGCCTGTGTAGATTGTAACCAGGGATGGAGACTACTGAGTCACTTATTCATGGGATGAGCCAGGTCTCTGTTAATGCTATGACATCTGGCTGAATATGTGCCACCCAAGCCTCAAACTGTGTTAGCTTAGGTAGGAGGCTACCAGTGTTCATGGCCATAATCTTTATTTGCTACATTGGTGCCACCTACTAGGTCAAATGTCACAAAATATACCATGCATAAAATACTGCATGGAATACATTGCGCAGTTCACTAGTGTGATAGGGTATAGAACCTCGCAAGACAGAGTATATGTGCGGTTTTGTACCCTATGCTGCATGGGTGGGAAGGAGGAGGGGTTCTGTGGAGGTGAAGACCTCCGTTTGGGAGGTGGTCCACCGAACTGCTGCCATGGCTCACTGAGATGAGCCATGGCACTATAGAAGGTTGCTGTGCGTTTGTGGACCAGGGCTTGAAACCCCTGTCCCAGACTTTTTTGAAACCGCATTGTGCGGTTTCTCTTTTATCCTCCCCCGCTCTGTTTTTACCCGTCCCTGAGTTGAATCACCCCCAAAGTTGATTATTTTAATAGAGGGGTCTGGGGGCACAGCCCCCTGTAATGGGGAGTGCAAGGGCAGAGCCCCCTGAAGATAAAGAAAATAACAGATATTTATGTCGCCGTAACTGGTTTTGGTATTATATCTTAGTGGCAGCAATGTATCCACTGAATTTACAGCTTGGTACATTGTTGTGTGCTAGTACCATGTGACATTATGACCCAATGCCTTGGTGCTGTGGTCTGAGTGTGGGTTGGCTGGGGACCAGGGTTGGAATGAATGTTTCCCGAGATCAGCAGTAAGATTAGGAGGAGTTTCCTAGACATTTTCAGGAATTGGTGATTCACTTTCAGCAGATTCTGAAAAGTGCATTTAGTAGAAAGAGGAGCATGCATGCTACATAACCAGGAAATAGACATAAGGCTGGGGTAAAGATCCCCGTGGGGGTAGGGGCCAAAAGGGGTGCTGCGCAGGGTGAGTAGGAGGGGGTGCACTGCTGCTGGTCTCCCATTGTGTGGGTTTGTTGCATCATAGGATGGGTTAATCCTGTTGGCAGGTGATGGTCACTATGGTTTGGTGACTCTGTGACAAGGCTGTCACCAAGAGTAGAAACAATTGGATAGCAGTAGTATATTCTATGCAGCAAAGGGTTCATTGGGTTCCAGTGCTGGTTTGTAAGGATAGACAAGGCAGATGGATACTTGTTAAAGGAACCCTAGATGCTGCCCTAATGCTTCTAGGCTCAGTGTATGGCCCTAATAAAGATGGTGCTACCTTTTTTCATAGCCTGTCCCAAGCTATTTGAGTGAAGGAAGCCTTAATAGGTGGTGACATGCATGAGACATGAGATACTCTTTGTGACAGGAGTGTTATGTGCTCCTGTCTGGAGAGCCTGGGTTCCAAGGCTTTATGTATGGTGATAGAGGAGCATGGGTTACAGGATGTGTGGAGGCTGGGGTACCCCTTTGGTCGAGACTGTATGTACTATTCTCAATCCCATGGTACATATAGTAGAACAGACTTGATCTTGGCCACTCTTAGCTTGGCACTAGGTCAGAACAGTGCCTGTATGGACAGCACTGTCAAAAACAGTGCCATCCATACAGTGTAGACAAGAAAAGCGACAGGAAACAATACCACCAATAAGAAAAAGCTCCAGTGGTAGCAATCGCAAGTGTGGTTCGTGATTGCTACCACTGTAAAACATTATTTTTTTGCTTCACTCCCCCCCACACCCCATAATTAAAATAATCAACTCCAAGTCAGAGCTGGATTACAGGGGGAAGAAGTAAAATTGTGGAGATCAGGATTTGAACCCTGGTCTCCACCTCTCTATCAGCTAAGCTGCTCCTGCATTACCACTCAATGCCAAAGGAGCAGCTTTGCCAGCCTCCTCCATTCCTCAGGCTTTGACTTGGGCACTAGTACCATGGACAGTGACCAGTGGAGTGCTTCTTACATGGTACTGTACTTCCCCTGTCACTGTCTGTGGTAGCGTATTATAGACTGCACTGTTTTACCTTGAGCTATTATTGAAGCACTATTCTAACCGGGTATGCTTGGCATTGTCAAAGAATCTATGAGTACCACCACTGAATCCATTCTCATACCAGATCACTCCCCAATCAGCCTCACTTTCAACAAGAGGGGTTGGGCACAGAATTGAAGCAGTGGTGGTGCCATGTTGGTTTGTTAGGGGAGGCCAATTTTAAGCTGTGCCTTAGGCAGGAGATCCAGGACTAGTTGCTTAACAATAATATGGGGGAGTATCCAATAAATGGGTGTGAGAGGGCCTAAAAGCCCACCTTAGTGGCAGGATCATTGTCTATGCCTTGGCTGGGAAAAACTGAGCTGGGTAAGGAACTGGAATCTTTGGAGAAATGCCTGGTGGGCTTGGAACAGAGGCACAAAGCAAGTGATACCACACCATCCTGGCTGCACAATATGAGATGTGTGCGGTATCACATGAATGCCCTGAACACACAACAGGCCAAATTCAGCCTTTGTCGAATGAGGCAGGCCTATTGGGGGGCAGTGCCTCCATGCCTCCTGTCTGAAGTAGATGACAGCAGACAGCACAATTCCTGGAAACAAATGGGGTACAGAAGTCATAGTAGACCCGGTCGGAGTTAATTTAGATTTTTGGGATTATTATCAGGGTCTATATTCCTCTAAGCTTCAGTCTGAAGGTAGGCTTCTTAAAGACATATCATTTATGGGACCACATAGATGTTACAAAAAGAAAGCAATGTCTAAGCTTTTGGACCAACCAAGTCCTTCCTTGGAGACTTATGACAATGATTCAGAGAGTCACATTCTGTTAACACCCAGATCATACATAAAAAAAGGAAACATTCTCATTGATTAAAAGTACCTATTTAAAAAAAATCACAATTTTAAGTGGAATGAATAGCATCCCATGAGCTTGCTGTTACTGAGAATCTTTTCAAGGTTAAATCCATTAGATAAACTGAACACTCAAGCAAGCAAACCTGTAACTGAAATTATTAATGAATGCGTGTGTTAGGTGAATACATTCAAAATTAAAAGCAAGACCTTTAGATTTAATACCACAAATTCCCAAGTTAAAACTTAATAGTATTGTATGACAAAAAACTGTACAACACAAATATACATATGGAAATAAGAGGGGAATAAGAAAAATGTACCTTGTATGAACAACTGTTTAAAACATTCATGCAGAATTTAACATATCTGGAGATATTTTCGAAACTATACTCTCAACCAGTTAACACACTCCATAAACATTAAAACCTACAGTGTTGTAACAATATTTTTTACAAGATAAGATCAATTGTCAGTGGCTCAGTAGGTAGCACACTCGCCTCTGAGGCCGGGAGATCAGGGGGCTGTGGGTTTAGTTCCCACATCTGGCACTTGGATTAATATCCCGGTACTGACACTGTAGCGCAGCATGAGAGGGGTGCTGCACTTCTGAGGTGCTGTCTCTCGGATGAGACGTTAAACCGAGGTCCCATCTGCCTGGATTGGTGGTAGTTCAGGTGGATGTTAAAGATCCCATGGCACTTATCGAAAAGAGTAGGGGATTTCCCCGGTGTCCTGGCCAAATTTCCCTCATTCAGTAAAAATACCTCCAACAGCTTAATCGGGTTCAAGGTCAGTTGGCATTCATCTGTATCCCCCTCCCCCGGGTCGTGTCTAAAAATAGGCAGGATTTGTCTAGTGCACTTACCCGGTCAACAAAAGCTAAATTAAAAAAACAAAACAAAAAAATTGTCAGTATTATTGCCAAACAAAAAAGATAAGAAACATAAATATCTCAAGGACCACCTAGAAAATAAGTTCATGCAACCCTCAACCCTTCCCCCCACACACAGCATCCTCCCAACAAAAAAAAACAAAACACCACACCATCCTCCAACACCCCATAAAACACACAGAAAATTACCCCCCTACTTCATAGGATGGACATTTAACAGGACTTCAGTGTGTTGTTGTTACCATATTTTGTTTTCATAGAGTCCTTTTTAACTGGTTATCAATATGTTGGATTCTAACCAAATATACATGTGTGAGTGTTTATGGGGGGAGGGGTTGGGGGAGGTTGTCTTGTCTTGGGTGAGTGTGTATGAGGGGGGAGTTTAGTGTGTGTGTGTTGGGGTAATTTTCTATGTGTTTTTTGCGAGGTTGGAGGATAGCATTTTTTCTGGGGAGGGTGCTGTGTGTGTGTGGGTGCAGGGGTTGGGGTTGTGCTTACATATTTAAGTAGGCTTATATCTGGGTACATGTCATAATTATGCTACAGGGTGTTAGGACTCTTGGCTCACATACATAGTGAATATACACTTCTTTTCTAGTTATCTTTTCCTTGGGGGGTGACTTTAATTCCATGGGGGTTTTATTTAAGCAATAAAGCATGACCTGGAGTTGTGTTAATCACTCTCTAGGGGTGTGATGTGGCACGAGGCATAGCTGAGTGCCACATGCCCCTAGAGGGTGATTAACTGACCATTAACATAACCCCTGGGAGTGCCTTATTGCTATTATAATAAAAATGTTTTGGTTTTTTTAATTGTGTTAAACCTTGTTTAGAATACGGCTAAGCTCTACATGTATGTTAATAAAAGATTAGAAAATGGGCTTTTAATTTCCTCATCTCTGATTGGTTGGTACCCCTGCCAGAGGGGTACATTAACTTTCAACAGACGACCAGAAAATTAAAAGTGCCATCCCCAGTGCCCCTTTACCCACAGTGATATCTCTGTGCCCATCCTGCTTTCCGATTGGCCGAAAGCACCTAATTGACTTTCAAATCGCTGCCATTTTTTCTGTCGCTTAGCGAAAGAAAGTGCCCTCATAACTCGATAGTTCAGTGCTGCCAACTGCCGTTCTGTCCCTTAGCGAAAGAAAGTGCCCTCATAACTCGATAATTCAGTGCTGCCAACTGCCGGATAAAACCTCACACAATTTCCACTGAATAATAAAATAAAATTTCTGCCTTACAACTTGCTTTCCCTGCAGCGGACTGCTTGCACTGCTCATAATATCCTACTCGGTGCCGCTGTTGATGTCCTGCTCGGTACCGCCGCTGGTCCCGCTTGGCGGTGCTGCAGATCTCCCGTCACACTAAAATAAGCGGCAAGACTGAACTTCGGTAACAAAATAAAAATAGCGGTCTGCGAATCTTCCCGTCCACCGGGCGGGGGCATGACAAGCAACTCCAAATGCGATAGCACTGACAGCCGCTTTAGGAAAAAACAGAAATTGCGATCGCACTGACAGCCGCTTCGGGAAAAAAAAAACCAGAAAGCCCCCTGCCTGCTTATCGCGCTCCTGCTGCCCAGAATCCCCTCACTTGCGATCGTGCTTTTACTGCGGTCCAGTAAACGGGAGACAGTTAGGAGACAGTGTGTGTGTGTGTGTGTGTGTGTGTGTGTGTTGTGTCTCAACTAACTATTCAGATTGGCATTCTTATAAAGCAGGCGGAGGAACTATTTTATTTCAAAATCTTCTAAAAAGTCATTTTTTATTAATTTCTTTTTTTTTTTTTACAGTGCCCATTTTCTAAACGCAATAATACCCTCGAGGGTGGGCGGTATGGGCAATACCAGACCTTCCAGGGGCTATAAGGCCCTCTGCCTGTGGCGTCGGGCCTCATTACGCCCCTGGGCGGTCCGGTATTGCCCAATACCGCCCACCCTCTCGGGTATTATTGCTTAATTAACATAAGGCTGTTAGAATGTTTACAGCCAATCAGAAAGCTCCATTTCTCAGACCTTTTTTTATAATACAGATTCATATGACTGTTTCTGCTCATATACAGTAGTTAATTGATTATATACTGACTCATTATTGAACTTTGAACATTTTAAGATGCATGAACTCATTTTCTAGGTGGTTCTTGAGAGATTTATTTTGTTATTTGGGAATATCTTGTAAAAAATATTATTACAACGCTGTAGGTTTTAATGTTTATGGAGTATGTTAAGTGGTTGAGAGTATAGTTTAGGAAATATCTCCAGATAAGTTTAAGTCTGTATTAATGTTTTAAACAATTGTTCACACAAGGTACATATTTTTTCTACTTTTATTCTCTCTTATTTCCATACATAAATTTATGTTGTACAGTTTTTTTTATCATACAATACTATCAAGTTTTAACTTGGATATTTGTGGTATTAAATCTAAAGGTCTTGCTTTTAATTTTGAATGTATTCTCCTAACACACATTCATTAATAATTTCAGTTACAGGCTTGGCTTGTTTGAGTGTTCAGCTTATATAATGGATTTGACCTTGAAAATATTTGCTATTTATTTCATTTAAATTTGTGATTTTTTGAAATAGATACTTTTATCCAATGAGAATTGTTTCAGCTTTTATTCCATATCTGGGTGTTAATAGATTGTGACTCTCCGAACAATTGTCATAAGTCTTGAGGAAGGACTTGGTTGGCCCAAAAGCTTAGACATTGTTTTCTTTTTGTAACATCTATGTTGGTCCAATAAAAGGTATCAACCCATTTGCTTCTGGATCTGTTCTTACAAGGACCAATACAACAACTAATCGATTTCTGTATAAAGACATGTCAGAATTCCTAGCATCCATTACCCTACATAGATTCACAGTAGAGCAACAAAAGGAGCTGGAGGGTCCCCTTAGCTTGCAAGAGATTTTGGAAGCCATCACTCAGTTGCAAAGAGGGAAAGCACTGGGGTCTGATGGCTATCCAGCTGAGATACAGTATATAAGAAGTTGGAAATCTGGTTAGCCCTTTGTTGGGGTGCCACCAAATGAGATGCCTGGAAGGAGGGGGTGTTACCAGGTACCATGAATGATACAACCATTTCTGTCCTCATTAAGATAGGTAAAGACCTCTTCCAGTGCTCCAGCTATCACCCTTCTCTCTGTTACATGTGGACTGTAAAATATCAGCCAACATTTTGGCAATCAAGCTTAATAAGGTTCTACCACTGTTAGTCCACCCAGACCTGGTTGGGTTTGTGGCAGGCAGAGATGGGGCAGACCACATCGGGAGGCTGGTCAACCTGATGTGGGTCATGGCATCTTCATACACAGAATTTGAATTTGATGGCAGATAAGTACCGCTCGGCCCACCTAGTCTTCCCATTTTCCTACCTAACAGATAAGCTGCAGATCCTAGTTAACCAACAGCTTACTTCCTCCTACCCCCCACTAGGACTGCCTTATGTCTGTCCCATGCATTCTTGAATTCCCCCACTGTTCTTGACTCCACAACCTCCTCAGGGAGGCTGTTCCATACATCCACAACCCTCTCTGTGAAAAAATACTTCCTCACATTACCTCTGAGCCGTCCCCCCTCTATCTTCAAATTGTGCCCCCTTGTTCTTGCACATCTTTTTTTCTGAAAGATGCTACCCTCTTGGACTTTGTTGATTCCCTTGAGGCACTTGAAAGTTTCTATCATGTCCCCTCTCTCCCTTCTTTACTCAAGGGTATACATATTAAGCTTCTTAAGTCTTTCTTTGTATGTCTTCTGGTGCAGACCCTGCACCATTTTGGTTGTCCTCCTCTGGACAGCCTCTACTCTGTCTATGTCTTTGCAGAGATGGGGTCTCCAGAACTGCACACAGTACTCCAGATGGGGTCTCACCAACTGTCTTTACAGAGGGATAACAACTTCCTGTTTTCTACTATTGATGCCTCTTCCTATGCATCCCAGTATCCCCCCAGCCTTCCTTACTGCCTTCTCACATTGCTTGCCCACCTTTAGGTCATCTGATATAATTATATAATTACCCCCAGGTCCCTTTCCATTTTTACTGTTGTCAGTATCTTACCCCCCATTCTGTACTCTTCCCCTGGGTTTTTGTTTCTCATGTGCATTACCTTGCACTTCTTTGCATTGAATCTGAGCTGCCATGCATTTGACCATTCCTCCAACCTTGCCAAGTCCCTTCTCATCCTTTCCACTCCATCTTGTGTATCAACTCTGTTGCAGATCTTTGTGTCATCTGCAAATAGACATACTTTTCCTTCCTGTTCCTCTGCAATGTCACTTATAATAACAATGCTGTGGCAGCTGTAACCCTGGATATAGAAAAGACCTTTGACTCAGTTGAATGGCCTTACGTCACTGAAGTCCTGCCACAGTTTGACTTGGGGAAAACTTATTAGAGGGACGCAAGCTATATATGCCAACCCACTGGCAGCAGTTCTGACAGATGGAAGGCTTTCACCATCATTTAGGCTCAGTAGAGGTACACGACAAGGTTGCCCCTATCCCTGGCTTTATGAATACTAGACATTGAGCCACTGGTGCAAAAGCTTAGGGAGCCTGGGACCATCCAAGGAGTGGATGTTGAGGGTAAGCCGTATAAGCCTATGCTGTTTGCAGATGACATATTGCTTACTGTGCGCAGTCCTGCCACCTCCATTCCTGCTTTAGTGACTCTGCTAGGCAGCTTCTCTACACTTTGAGTTCTGAAGAACTGGGGTAAGATAGAAGTAATTCTCCTCAGTTCTAAGTGCACTGACTGCATGTTGGAAGCTACAGGGCTACACTGGGTGTCACAGCCCATCAGATACTTAGACTGTGAATCTTCTCTAATTGAAAGGACTGGTCTTCACTTAATTTTGACCCCTTAGTTAAGAGTCTGAAAGAAGATCTTGCCAGATGGAAGCATATTTCCCTCTCCTTCTGGGGGAAGTGTAGGCCCTACAGATGATGATTCTCCCTAAAGTGTTCTATTTAATTTGGTATTAACCCTTAACGTTGCCTGATAGTATCTGGAAGTAGCTGTTGGTAGTAGTGAATTATTTTTTATGGGGGGGGGTAAGGCTAGAGTGTCCACTCTACACATGATTGCCCCCTGGGCCAAGTGGGGCTTTCAAGCACTGTGGTTTAAGGGGTAATTCTTGGCATTGGGGCTTTGGCAAATATGGATGTGGCTTCATGCGGACAGAGTTTTAGGTGTAGCCAGATGGGTTGTCCTGGTGAAGTACATGGCAAGAGGGTGACTCCCAAAGCTTACTCTCTAGGATCCAGTAAGAAAAGGTGACAGTACTCCCATTCAGGTATATGTGAGTTATGTATAGAGTGAGCTTAAGAAGGTATTGGGGCAGCCATAGGATGTCCCTCTCTGTTTGTGGCCATTTTGGCATAATCCCAGGTTTCAAGTGGGAGTGGCTCCACTTGCATGGCTGGACTGGGGAAAAAGGTGGCTTGGAACGTACTACCTCCTGCTATCTCAAGGGCATCTCTTACCATAAGCAGCAAGCCTCCTTGCTTACTTCACATCAGTGACAGTATCTGCAGCTCCATCACCTTTTGTCCACCCTTGTAGGCACCCTGCTTCAGTTTCTGGCCAGAGGGAAATGGAAGATGCGACAGGACTAGTTGGGGGTGATAAATTTGATAGTACCCCCAAAGACCCCCCGAAGAATGTTTGTATTTATAGGAGGCTGTTAGATGAGTACACTCCTTCTATTGCTCATATAAAGTCCAGGTGGTAGAAGCTTTTGGGCCACACCCACAGATGCAGAGTGAGAGTCTTCTTGGGTGAATGTGTATGGTGCGTGCAATGACACAGGAGGCAGATTAAAGCAACTCAAGACACTGCACCTGTGATATCACACTCCAGCACTCTTATATAAGATGAATTTATCCTCATCATTTGAGTGCTGGCTTTGTGGTGTGGCAGAGGGCATCCTGCCCCATATTCTGTGGGATTTTCCCACTCTCCAGCCCTTGTGGACTCAAATTTTGACTTCAGTGGAGCAAGTTTTGCAGCGGGCCATCCCAAGGGATGCCTTACTGAGTGTCCTGGGGAATACTATGTGCTTGGCAGTTAGGCACAAGCCTCTTCAAGCATGGTTGATGGCCGCTATTATGGAGGCCAAGAGGTTACTGTTTAGATGTTGGTGAACAACAGGAATCCCTACACTCAGTGAATGGGAAGAAAACATGTACAAGCTTGCAGGATATGAGCACCTTTCATATCTGGCAGTGGGTAAAACCTATCAGTTTGGTGCATCCTGGCTCTGCACGGTAATGATAGTAGATGGGAAATAAGGGGTGTTGGAAGGCAGGATCCCCCAGCGAGTTGGTGGGGCCCAGGACATACTGTACATATCTTTGTGCATCGGGATTTGAGCAGCGCAACATCCCCTTCTGAATATCGCACCGGGGCGCATCAGTGGGTTTTGCCTGGTGCAACACTGTTGCGCCATGTGCAACCCCTTTAAATATCCTGCCCCCAGTGTACAGCATGGTATAAGAAAGCGATCTTTAATCCTTACAGGATGATAAGAGGATGAAAATATTATTGTTGGAGGTCCTGAGAGGAGGGAGGCCAGCAAGAGGAAGTCTGCAACTGCCAGTGCTTGAAGATGGCACACCACTACCACCAACAGTGACCCATGAAGGGGACCCCTATGTAGACCCCTTGGACAGGGAGTGGCAAATGGCAAGACACCAAAAAAGTACAGAACCCAGTAAAATACCATAATAATTATTGAAGTAACAAATTGTGCGAAGGATGCCATGGTACTGTTTACCAAGTACTAAAAATTCATCTTGACTTTGTCTTTCAGACTGACAACAATGGATGAGCACTCTGGAGCCTTCGAAACATACTGGGCTAAAGAAGAAAATGGCATTGTGCAATCCCCACTCAGCATGTCAGTGCAGATACAAGACAACAAAACAAAGGACGTCTTTGTTTTTGGGAGGGTGCAGCTGTCTTTAAAATACTTATAGGGGCACTCCCAGCAATGCACACATACAGTAACTCTCCCAGCATCATTGTATGCCTCTGTAGGTTTATATGACAAAAAAGTTATGGACAGGCAATGATGTTCTGACATGACTGCATAACTTTCAGCAATGAAAACGTCCAGTTGCTCAGTGAAGTGTGCAGTTCTATCTCAGTTTGATTACAAAACTGTTCATCATGTTGCAGCAAAATACCACCATGTACTATAGATGACCCGTCATGAAGCATATCTCATAACAGAAGTGAAATCCTAATCAAACGGAAACAGAAAATCTATAGTCAGTCATGCAGATCAAGATTGGAATTTCAAGGAGTGTGCTGCAGTGGGAAAGCACCATATAAGGAGAATGCCATATGGTTTTGAGTCCTGTTGACTTCTTTTTGAGAATAAAACAATGTACAACAGCTCTATAAAGTACGTGAAACCAGTACTTAGCAACTGCAACTTTACCCTCTGAGTGTCTTCCATTTTTATCATACAACTGTATTTTATGCTTATGAAAACAGGATGTTATACTGTTGTACGTATTTTATCTGTTATTCATTTTTCTTTTATATGATTATTCTATAAAGTGTTTTTGATACTTAATATGGAAGACATTATGTCAAGTAAAATTGTATTTACTGAAATTACAACAAAAAGAAGAGTTTTCAAACAGCAAGGTATATAGTGAGCCCTGTTCTGCAGTATTTATTACCCTTAGAATTTCTTAAGCTGGGATGCAGCACCTCATATGGACCGAGTTTTGAGACCGGGAGGACTGGATATCAATAACAATAATACGATTAATTGGAACCTCATAGTTCACAGTTCTTTGTTCTAATTAGTAGCTCCTGTTGTACACACAGAAACCATAATTAGGAGCTGCAGAGTGGCATCTGGTGGTGAAAGCTGAGATTGCAGTATGCAAAGTTCTAAAGTGCAGTCTAAGATTTCACTTTAGCCAAATGGTTGCAGCTGCTACCGCTGAAACAGTGAATTTTAGGTTCGATACCAGGGTCTAGGATATACTCTTTGTAGCCTGTTATCTAGTTTACAGGGGTGTCTACCCACTACCTGGATAAGGACATAAGACTCCACTGCGTTTTAAAAACAGTGGTGTAAAGAAGGTGGAGAATCACTGAAATTAGATCCCTTGTATTGCATGGTTGCATTTCATACTGTTTTATAGAGCTTTTTCTTCTCTGAGATTGCCTGCCGAGTTCTCAGGTCAAGCTTTTATACCTCTCCGCCCTGTCAACCATACCCCCTAACATCCCCGTGGTGGAAGTCACCATGGAGCATGGCCCAGGAGTACCATCAACCTTCAACTCAAAGGCTAGTAAGTATTTCTCCTGTTTTTCTCCACTGAGGCCTCCCACCTCTCCCTGACACCTGATAATGCCTCTGTCAGCCCTCTCTCAGTGCAGTGTCTATGAGGACATACATCCCACCTCATGAGGGAGCAAGCTGCACTTGCAAAACCCAGTTCCAACCCTCCTCATCTTACAAGTGCTACTGGGTATAGCATTGCTTCCCTACCTGACTGCCTGCCATCATTGTATGCTTGCTTCTCCTTTTGAATCTAGGCTTTTGGCACTGGGCCAATGGGCACATTTCATACTGTTTTTCTAATGCTTCTTGATTTCATAAAAGCACTAAAAAATATATTGCCCTGACAACCCAGGTTCAAGAATATATCCAGACAATTGAAAATCTGGCTATTGCAGATGGATTGACCATTCCAGCAGATTCTCTCCCTCTCTGGGGTAAGAGGTTGTCTAGCTTTGAGTTTGCACTATCACCTGGGTGTAGGTGCAGCTCAGATTGACAACGGGAGGTGGATGATGCTGGACAACTCTGCACAATGCCATGCAATAGTGTGTGTGTATTGGAGCCCATGTATGGGATTAGTCCCTGGGGGTAGACTTAATGGGAGTAAAAACTCCTTGATACCACATTAATGTACTTTGTACAATCAGGATCCTCAAAGCCTTCTGTACCCCCCCAGCCCCCATCGGGTCACTAGAGTACATCCCCCCAGCCCCGCCTCAGAGGTAAGCTGAGAGGTTTGAAGCTGGGATCCTGGAATGGGAGGACAGGGCTGGGTGGTTACCAGGAGCAGATAGGTAAGTGACCAGGATGGAAACACTGAAAATAAAGCAAGCACTGGCTAATGCCAAATGTTTGCTGCTTGTATTTGTTGTGTAGGTGTTGAGCATAGCTAGTGCAGCAGTTAACGTTAACAAATTACTAATATGGGATATAATAGTGAAATTGTCACAACTGGGACTCAAGAGGTTCACTCATAATATTTTGGATGGGCAAGGACTTTAAAAGGAAAAGGAGGAGAAAGGCAAAAAAGTGGGCAAAACCTGGGAAGGAAATCAGTATACTGATACCATGATAGGTGAAGAAGGAGCATACAATACAAACATATGAACATTTCCAGCAGAAAAAGGCCATGGGTCTGTCTAGTCTGCTTGAGTTTGCAGACCCCCCAGTAGCTACTGAGGGATCCATCCCCCTCTCCCTGCAATTCACTTTTCTCCCTCCCCTTCAATGTCCCCCCCCTCCTCCAACCTTCCCTCTTACCATGGAATCTTCCCTTTTACCCTGTCCCATCCTCTCTTGAAGCTATCCGCAGTCTTCAGGGAGACAACTTCCTCCAGCAACTTCTTCCATTTTGCCACCACCCTCTCGGTGAAAAAGTGCCTTCCTTCTCACTTAAAGTGTCCTACCACCAGTTTGAGGCAGTGCCCCTAGTGATCCTATTGCCACTAAGGTTGAAGAGACCCTCAGAGTTCATTTTGTTGAAGCCCTTTATGTATTTAAAGGTTTCTGTGATGTCACCCCTCTCTCTTTTCTCCTCCAGGGGAGTACATGTTGAGGTCTCTGAGTATGTCCTCGTATGACCTGTTTGTTGTCCCTGGATCATTTTGGTAACCCTTCTCTGTACCACCACCAGTAAGTGGATGTCCTTCTTTAGGTACAGGCTCCAATACTATGCATTGTACTCTAGATGCAGCCAAACCAGTGACCTGTACAGTGGCACGATGACCTCTGCTTTCCTACTGGTTATGCCCCTTGCTATACATCCAAGCATCTAATTTGCTTTGTTCTCTTGCAGTGTGCTGAGTGCTTCAGGTTACTCCTAATGATCAAAGCCAAGTCTTTCTCCTCCTCAGACTTGGTGAGTTGCACACCTCCCAGTCAGTATGTGGTCTCTGGATTCTTCGCCCCCAGGTGCATTACCCTTGTGCATGTTGATGTTGAATCCCAGCTGTCAAATACCTGACCATCTTTCTAGTTTAGCCGGGTCCTCCCTAATGTCCCATCTCCCCCTTCTGTGTCCACTCTCCCACAGAACATTGTGTCATCTGTAAAAATGCATATTTTTACCTTTTATCCCATCTGCAATGTTGTTTATGAAGATGTTGAATAATATTGTGCCATGGACTTAGTCCTGTGGAACCCCACTAGTTACTGGTCTAGCATCTGAGAACTTCCCTGCTCCACTGACCATTATCTTCTGGTTTCTGTCCTGCAGCCAGTGTTGTACCCACCTAGCCAGTTTCACCCCTAACTCCAAGTACTCCAGATTTCTAATTACAGTAATTTCCTGTGGGGGAATAGATTCAAAAGTCTTGCTGGAAGCTAGATACAGTATGTCTACTGCTTGGCCTTTGTCCACTGTCCTGGCTACCCAATCAAAGAAATCAATTAGGTTGGTCTGGCACATCTGCCCTGACATGAACTCATGCTGTCTATCATCAAGGAGCCCATTTTCATCCAGAAAGGTTACCAGTCTTTCCTTCAGTAAGGTTTCTATGAGCTTTCCCACTATAGAGGTCAGACTAACTGGCCTGTAATTAAAGTACTGGGGTCATCCCTTGACAAACTCTTGTGTAGTGGCACTACATGTGCTGCCCTCCAGTCCAAGGGTACCAGTCCTGTCTCAAGAGATATGTTAAACAGGTCCACCAGGGGACCTGCCAGCACATCCATTAATTCCCTCAGCACTATTGGGTGTATGTCATCTAGTCCTGGGGACTTTATTTATTTTAATACATTTGGCTAATACCTTTGAGCACAGGTGCTTGTTTTATTTATTTATTTAAGAATTTTACCAGGAAGGCATGCTGAGCAGAGTACCGCTCGATTCCAGATGCGTGCTGGGGACAGTACATGACAACAATAAAGATACAACAGTACAAAATGGCAAAAACATGGTGACAATGATACACTAAGGCAGTGTAAATTAGGCAGTATTGTACAAGCAATTAGTTCAGCATTTACAATGATGCATTAGCATAGGTGGGTGAGACATGAGACTGCATTCAACACCATAAGAATGATAAAAGGCTGGCATGATGAGTGGCACTGAGTAACACAGAGTAAGTTAGGGGTAGTTGTCTTAGCTGAGGATGAGATTATGCGCATGAGCAGGTGGATGAGAACTGTTCTGAGAGAAGGCTATTGAGATGCTGGTATGGAGAGGTTAGCCATATGTCTGGAGGCAGTGAGTTCCATAGTTTGGGCATACGGTAGCTGAAAGCTGCTTGGCCTGCCGAGGTGGCCCTGTAGGGGGTATGTAGTGGATGTGAGTTGTTTTGTCTAAGTCTGTAGGCATGGGGGAGTAGGTGGACAAGACTGTGGAGAGGTAGGAGGACAAGGACTGATGCCAGAACTTGGCAGTGAGGTGTGCACAGTGAGATTATCTGCGGACCTGAAGGGCGGGTAGTCCCATGTCCTGGTAGAGGGTACAGTGATGGGTGGAGTAAGGACAGTCAAGGGCGAAATGACAGAAGGAATGGAAGTTGGAGTCCAGTCTGGTCAGGGTGGACTTGGGAGCGGCACTGTAGACCACATCTCCGTAGTCAAAAATTAGTGGAATCATTTTCTGTACAATTGCTCAGCAGACCGGCAGCAGGATGCAACCATGGTTATGGTAAAGTGCACCTAGTCTGGGGTGGAGTTTTTTGTGGATGTCATCAATGTGTACAGAAAAGTCAAGGTGCTGGTCCAGCCACACTCCAAGATATCTGAAGGAGGTGCAGACCTCCAGTGAAGACCTGTCCAGGGTGTGGTAGGTTGGGGAGCGGGGAAGCTGTGAGAGTCTCTGCCTTGTGCCGAAGGTCATGGAGACTGTCTTCTTGGCGTTAAGGTGAAGCTGATTGGAGTGAAACCAAAACTGAACTCTGTTGAAGTCCTGCTCTAAAGTGGTAGCCACATCAGTAGGGGTGGGGCCAGATGTATACAGCACTGTGTCATCTGCACACATGTGGATTGAGGTATGTGGGCAGGCAGAGGGCAGGTCATTTAGGAAGACAGAGAACAGAAGTGGCTCCAGGACCGAGCTCTGCGGCACCCCCAATGAGACAGGAAGAGGCTCAGAGGTGGAGTTACCAATACTGACAGACTGCATTTGGCCAATCAAGTAAGATTTGAAGCAGTCAGTGGCCGCACTAGTGATCCCTGCACTGGAGAGCTTTGTCAGGAGGAGGGAGTGCGAGAGTGTGTCGAATGCTTTTGCTAGGTTGACAAAGATGGCTGAGGTGATGTGCCCCTTATCCATGGCAGAGATGATGGTGTCCATGAGCCTCAGCAGGGAGGAGGTGGTGGCAGAGTGGGACTTCCTGAAACCAGACTGGTAAGGGGTGTAGAAGAAAGAGGAGTCGAGGAAGGAGAAGAGCTGTGAGAAGACAAGTTTTTCTTGGATTTTAGCCAGTTTGGGAAGAAGGGAAATGGGGTGGTAGTTTCCTGGGACAGAGTGATAACCTCCTTTGGGTAGAGGAATAACTGTGGTGTGCTTCCACTCAGCCGGTACCGAGGCTAGGGAGAAGGACAAGTTGAATATAGTTGCCAGGGGTGATGCAATGGCAGGGGCCGATAGGTACACCATTTTAGCACTGCGAGAGGGGTTGGATTTAGAGCAAGTAAGGCGTGGTACACTTAAAGTGATGTAACTGGACAGAAGGAGAATGAGTGGTTGGGTGGTGGTGTTTGGTCAGGCCCGATGGGAGTGGAGGGGGGTGGGGGGAAAGGAGAGAGGATAACAGTGCAGTAGTGCAGTTAGTGAAGTAGGCGTTGAAAGTAGTGGCTATTGCTGGAGGGTCGGTAATCGTGGATGTGCCTATGTTTAGGGTAAGCATTGGGGGCTGGGAAGGGGATGCAAAAAGAGATTTGAGGACCTTCCAGAATTTGTTTGGATGGTTTATATTTGTGTGGAAAGCAGTATCGGAGTAATTGGCCTTTGCCTGGTGGATTAGCATGATGCATGCGTTGCGAAGAGCACAGTATTTTAGATGATCTTGTGGCACACCTAATTCCTTAAACGCTGTCCAGGCCATGTCTCTTGCTTTGAGATTGGCAATGATGTTGGCTGTTATCCAGGGGAGGTGGGCACCATGCACCCTAGCCCATCTAAGCAGGGCATAGTTGTTCTAGACGGCACGGAACCTAGATTTGAAACCCTCCAGAGTAGTTTCAGTAGATGAAGCTTGGTGTATGAATGACCAGCTGATAGTGGACAGGTTGTGTAGGAGAGAGGTGTGGTCAAGGGATTTGTATGACCTGGTCAGCAGGATGTGCGGGGGGAGGGTACTTTGGGCTGGAAGATTTTTCTGACCATGTAAGTCATGTGGTGGTCACTAAGGGAGTAAGGGAGCAGACCTGTTGCTAGTATTCTGTGAGGATGGGAGGTAAGTGACCAGTCAAGACTGCAGCGTGGATGTGATATACATGGCAATGCCGCCACCACATTTGCAGCCTGGGCAGTCATTGCGGATGACTGTGTAACCTGGGATGCCAATTTCAGTGTCTTTACTGTGTGGCTTTAGCCATGACTCTGTGATAATCAGGACGTTGGGGTGAAGTGAGAGTGCAGTGGGTTGCAGCAGAGTTATTTTGGGCAGCAGGCTACATATGGTCAGATGCACCAGTTTCAGACCTCTGGGAAGCTGAGAGGGTGAGGCAGGGCCTGAATTATGGGGAGGGAAGGAGAGGTCCAGGATGTGGCTCTACATTCCCGGATAGCATCAGTAGGATGGTGATCATCAGTTTGGTTAGAGACTGTGCCCACAGGGGCTTCCGGGGAGGGATATTAGAAAGCTTGATAACCATAGAGAAGGCTTGAGCAGCAGGGTATAGGGCTAGGTGGCCTGGGTGAAAGGAGGGTGGAAGGATATGAAGGGCCGCAAATAGTTTTGGTATGTAGGTCATGGGGAATTTTCCATCATGGCAGGTACTGGAAGGAGGAAGGCCTGTGGCCATAGAAAGTAGTGTTTGTAGGCACTCCTGCATAACTGGCTGAGAAGAGGATGGGAGAGACAGTAGGGGATAGGAGAGAGAGAGAGAGAGAGAGAGAGAGAGAGAGAGAGATTAAAATTGGGCCAAGACAGAAGCCTCAGAGAAAAACAGTTTCTATCACTTTACAGCCTTAGAGATCTGGGTCAGCACACTTCTTAAACGAAATTAAGTCAGCCTTGCATCTGCCACACAATTGGTTTCCTAGTTCTCTTCAGCAAATTAATTAATCTAGCTGCAGTTAGCAGTGAGGCTTATGAACAGGAAACTTGGCTTTAAATATCTGTAACATTTCTTAAGTTTCTAAACTTAAAAGTAACTAAGTATTGCACATTACAATTAAGGCTGCAAAAATAATAAGCCCATTGAGATCTAGGACACAGTGCCCTGGGCTGGAGCACAGCTTGCAATTTTTTAACTTTAAATCAGCAGTATGCTGGATAGTAAAATGCTGCTAAAGCACACAGCTGAATTATCTAAAATTAGCTCATTTAGCGGAATATGGCTCTGTTAAAAAAAAAAATCTGAATTTGTGCACCGACTGTTAAGGCCGGGACAGTGTTGGTGCTGAATCAGTCCTTAGTTGAAATTGGCACCCAAACTCCTTCCTAATCTGTCCAAATGCAAACTGTCCTTTTGAAACTTGTTTGGGGATCCTGGCGGTGCTCTGGGGAAGGCGACCCTGGCGACTCACGAGGAGGGCTTCAGGCTGCGCTTGTTTGGGGATCCTGGCAGTGCTCTGGGGAGGGTGACCCTCACGACCCACGAGATGGGCTTCAAACTGCACTTGTTTGGGGATCCTGGTGGTACTCTGGGAAGGGCAAAACTCGTGACCCACAAGGGGGCATCAGGCTTGTTTGGGGATCCTGGCTGTGCTCTGGGGAGGGTGACCCTCACAACCCATGAAGGGAGCTTCAGACTGCACTGTGGAAGAAAGGCAAGCATAGTTACAAATGAACAAAAAACAATTACAGTAATTCCAATAGATTGTAATCAATGCAAACACAACGGGCAGGATTTTGAAAAGGGGTGTGCCCAGCGCATTCAAGATGCACCTGCACATCCCTGACTTGCACACTGGCATGATTCTGGCAGGGGACTGATGTGCCAGTGCAGCATACCACCCAAAATGATATGCGGCGCATCTGGAGAAGCTGTGTGGGGGGGGGGTGCCCATGCATACGGTGCGCAGCTCCATTCACAGCCCGACCTGGAGGCGCATCCCCAGGGCAAGTCTGGAGATGTGTCCCAAAGATAAGTCTGCTCCAAGTAGACTTATGTGGCTTGCCACCCACAGGCAGGCTGCCATACTGCAGACAGCAGCATGGCAGCCTGCCCACCCTAGCAGTCCAGTTTGCCCCCCTGCCCACATCCCCATAAGACTGCTGCTGTCTGCGACAAAAATGTAGAAAAGCAGAACCCCCCACACAGACCTGGATGCACTGGTGACTGCCTCCAAAAGACCCTCCCAGTATCCCAGCAGACTTCCCATGCCCCACTCAGGCACCCCAACCCCACCCAGCTCCCCATCTCAGCATGGCTACCATCGGCGGGCAGCTCAACCCTACTCTCATACCACCATGGCTGCCTGCCAACAGAGCTGTCTGTGAATGACAGCTACTGTACAACTATAAGTCCGTAGACCAGCAGGCCTCTGGTAGATTATTAATAAGCAGTCCAAATAGGAGGGAGCCAAGTATTGAGCCCTGGGGCACCCCGATTGAAACATTTCTTGTATCAGAGAGAGGGCCATCTATTTTTACTTGCTGAGATTGGTTAGGGCGGTAGCTTCAAAACCACATTACCATGTCCAGTGATAGGCCAAGGGAGGAGAGCTTGTCAAGCAGTAGCATGTGATGGACTAAGTCGAAGGCCTTGGCCAGGTCGAATAAATGGCTCCAACCATGTCTCTTCTGTCAAGCACTTCATGCAGGTAGCTAGTGAGTTCAATAAGAGCAGCGCTGGTGCTATGCAGCTTTCTGAACCCATGCTGTTGTGGGCATTGGATGTTGCATTTCTTTAGATGGTCTACCAGTTGGTCCAAGATAATTCTCTCCCAGGTCTTAGACAAGGGGTGACAGGATGGAGACTGGTCTATAGTTTGCCAGGTTAGAGAGGTCGTCATTTTTGAAAACAGGTGTAACTAATGTGGTTTTTCAAACCCCAGGGAACTGTGAGTACTGCCAAGAAAAGCTGAAGATCTTGGAGATGGGGAGGGTGAGTTCTTCAAGGGCCAGTGCTAGCAATTTCAATTGTGTCACCGCCAACCCTGGTTTTACCCAGTATTCTTTTGATGTACATTTGGGTGTCACTGATGGAGAGTCTCTTGAAGTAGAATTTACGGTGTCCAGTCTCTGACTTATGAGTGTTAGGTGCTACATATTCCTCTGCTTTATGAGTTGCACATTGTGGGCTGACTGGGATTACTGTGTTTAGATCTGTGAAGGCTGTGTTTCTTTTCCCCTAATTGCACCTGCGTTTAATGTACTCATCAGACTTGACACTCCTTTTCCCCCTCTCCATATCTTCAGCTCTCCACTATTTTATTCCTCCTAACTGCACCTGCTAATGCACTCCTGCCTCCCTATCTCCCCTCCACCATTCCTTTCTATTGCCTACTGCTGAGTATGGAACACTGCCTACCCTCTCCTCCCAAGACTGCAAGTCCCCACTGTCTTCTGGTATGCCTTCCTTTAAGCTGACATAAATGAAAGGCTTGGGCTGTATTTCAGTTGGGGGGGTAGCTTCTCCTCCATCCATTACAAAAGCCTTCCGGTTCCGCTCCCTCCACTTAGCGAGTCAGACTTGCGATGCTGCAGGATGGGCTGGCTTTTCTTTCTCCCCTGTCCTCAGTTCCCCTTTTCCCATTGTCACTTTTTATTTTGTCCTTGTCTCCTGTTGTCCCCCCCTTCTCTTGCTCATTCTCCCCTCTCTTTGCCCTTGCTCACCCCCCTTTTTTGTTACTACCTCATTGTGCATGTCTTCTGTTGGGGCTTCCTCTCCTTCATCAGCTCCAGCTGCCTGTAGCGCCTTTCCAACCACAGTGTCCTCCGGCAGCCTAGCCGCCCAGCTGTTCCTCTCCCCAGCACTCTGACCTGCCGGCTCCATTTCCGCTACCACATGCCTCGTGGGCCTGCACAACTGCTCTACATTTTTCCCCATCCACTCCTCACTGATTCCTGTTGGGAGCATTCCCTGCTCAGCATTCACTTTTGTGATCCGAATGCCGCCGCCACCACCAAACGTGCATCCCTGTCCCTTCCTGCTGCACTGCGGGGCAGGGAACTCTGGACTACTGCCTTCTCCAGCACCTGTTGCTGCACCTGCTACCACTTGGCACCTGTGTTGGCTATTCCTTCCTGCTCTTCTAGCGACCATTCTCTGCACATACCTACCATCCTCCTGCCTCACATATCTGGGACACGGCTTCTGAATATCGGGGATGAAGAACCGAAACCAGGACTCTTCTTCACACTGGTGTTATTCCCCAACAAGCTGGTTGCATCAGGACTTTGTACTATTACATTTCTTCAGAAGGATACCTTACTGCTTGACATTTTGTTCTCTCAATTTCCACATTGAACCTTGGACACGCAACATTTTTGGAAGAGCAGAATAACATTGGAGGCAACTCAGCGACATCCCTGAAATTCAGGGACAGTTAAGAGGTATGTTTCTGCACCGCGCTAATGCTATGGCTGCTTCGGACATTAGTCCTTGGGCCACAGTACTACCATTCATGAGTACCCTGCTTCTCGCAGTCATTATTACTATCTGAAGAATCCAGGACATCACTCTACTGCCTGAATAACTATATCCTGCTGTCTCAGTATCAGGCTACCAACTGTCTCATTACCTTCTCCTGCTAATGAGCTGCTCAGCGGCATCCTTCCTCTGACTGGCATAGTGAAGCCGTTATACTGCCAACTGACTCATGTCATTCTGACAGGCTTCTTTGAGGCCTGGCTCAATATTGCACTTCTGCACCTTCATGGCAGACTTACATGGGGGTTCTGCCAATCCTGCTAGTCTAAGTGGAGGCCCAGCTCAACTCCCTCACACTCCTCTTACTCACACTGACCTACATGGAGGTCCAGCCAGTCCTGCTAGCCTACGTGGAGGCCTAGCTCAACTCAATCCCTTCTACCCTACTCTGGCAGACCTACATGGAGGTCCTGTCACTCTTGCTAGCCCATGTGGAGGCCTACTCGCTACTTGTTCTTGTCTGCTATTCTCTAGTGGACTCTTAGATCTCACTGGTTTACTAACATGAACTTCATGGCATGCCCTTCATATCGACCTTGAATTCTACCCATGAACCTAGCAATGTGCTCAGTGCACTCCTACATCAACTTCAGTGAGCTTAACTGCTGCTCTCCATAGTCCTGCTTCACCCCTCAAGGGGGCCTGGAGGTTTATCTCGGCTTCGCCCCACAGCGCGCCTGGCTGTCTGCTCATCATATTCCTGCTTTGCCCCCCAACAGGGCCCTGGAGGTTCATCACTTCACCCTGCAGGAGGCCTGTCTTTCTGCTCATTGTATTCCTGCTTCACCTGCAAGGGGGCCTGGAGGATATCTCCACTTCACCCAGTAACAAGTGCCTAGCTTCTTGCTGTTTCATTGTAGCCCGTTATGGGCTGTCACTGTCAGCGATGCTGGCTGTGGCGGCAGAGGGCATTTGTCACTATTCATGGCTTCCTGGCATTTTTCTGCATGCCAGTCTCCTGCACAGGATTCACAAGTTCAGCTCTGCATTCTTGGAAACCTCAGCTAGCTCTTATCTCCTACGCTGTACTACACCGACGGACCACTGGTTCCACCATCCCATCCATCTGCCCATGAGAGACTTCTTCATTGCTCGTGACTTCATGCCATGCTACTGTGGACTCCCATGGGCTGACTCCCATTGGGATTTGTCCTCCTTAAGTTGAACTGTGCACCTCTACAGCAATGGTGGACCGTGGGGAGTCCCGCCATCCTTACTCACTAAAGCGCTATATTTTAGGATGACCTCCTGTAACCTTCTCAATCACTTGAGCATTCAAACATTCCAAACTCAGCAGTGTATGAGGTTTGTGCACCAGCTAGCCTACATCTGAGCTTACCCTACTTCATTATTCTTTTATGCTTCTACTGTACTCCATTATCCTTCTAGTCCATTTCCAACAGAGTTTCTACATCAGACATCTCTGTGGAATTTATGTCCATTCTTGGAACATCTTGAGACAATTCTCCTTTCTACAAGACTCGATCATAACATCATTTTCACTGGATTTACAGCTCCATGCAAGCCCTCCATTTGCATAGCCTCCCTCCTCATCTTCAGTCCTTGCTGGATACCTCTTCCGTCCAGTCCATTCATCTCTATTCTACGTGTTCAAATATCTGCAATGTTGGCACGCTACCATATTAACTGTTCATGACCCAGTAACTGCCGTTTCACTCATCCGCTTCCTAGTTTTGGATTACCCTTTGTCCCTCATCTGGATGTCACTCCTAGCTGGATATCTGCATCTGCCTGACTTCATCTTTAATGTCGACTTCATGTTCATTGAATTGTTCATCAGAACCTGGACATCTGTCAAGGAAGTCTAGCATTCATCTGCCGTTCTACAGTAACTGTGCATGGACAGTTGTCTTGCCTTCTCACCAGACCAGACTTAGCTCTGCTCTGTCAGGAAACCATTCACTGATCATTCCTGCTTTTCCCTCTGAAAGTATCAAAGGATATCGATTAACGTATGGTCTAATATTGCTGGCCTATTGCTCTGGTATAAGCTTTACGACATCCTGGGATCTCTTTTTTTACAACTTGCTTCACTTCGTCAGATGGAGCCTAGTCGCTTGCTTTTAACCCATTCCATTTTACCTAGGCCGACTTACGTGGGAGTCTCGCCTTCTTTCTGGAACCTAAGCTATGGTGGACCATGTGGGGTCCACCACATTCCTAGCTTCGCCTGCATTTGGGCCTGGCTGTTGCTCATCCGCATTCTGTCTCCTATTGACTGACCCACGTGGGGGTCTTGCTGTCTCTACTGGAAACCTAAGCCATGGCAGACCATGTGGGGTCCACCATGCCCCCTGCTTCTCCCTGCACAGGGCCTGGCTACATGCTTACACACTCCTACTCACCCTCAAAAGGGGCCTACCTGCTGCTCTACACATCCCTGCTTCACCCCACGAAGGGGGGTCTGGAAGCTTCTTCTGCTTCGCCCCACAAAGGGGGCTCAACTGCCCATAAGTTGCATTACTGCTTCATTCCACTTGAGGGTCTGGTGCCTCTCCATTGGAACTACGCACGTTGGCTCATGCAGGATCCACTAATTTCTCCTACTGTGCTTTGTTATGGAGAGCCTAACCACTTGCTTCATCTTACTCCATTACATTTCCAAAATGGCTTCCTGCATAGCACTCTAGGATCGACCAGTTCTACATTCTTGCCCATCCAAGTTGTGATTCTGCAAACAGCCGCTAACTTAGCTGCCTGACTATGCACAACTTCTCACCTTCTACATCTACAGATATTACGACTTGGATTCACAAACCTCTTCAGCTACTGTGTTTCCTTGATGGACTTCTTCGCTAGTACCTCATCTTTCAGGACTACCTGTTTGCAACTGAACTTGGGATATGCCTTCAACCACTCTCTGGATCCAGATAGAAGACATTAGTAATATTTGCTTATCTTAGGATTACTCTCCTTTTAGCATGCTCAGAGGAGGGGCAGGTCAGTAGCCATGGGTCCTTGAAGGTTCTCCCAAGGGGGGGTTTTCCTCTCCTGCTTGCTACTGGCCACTCTCTCTGGAGTTGGAGGAGGTAATCAGATTGGTAATTACATTCTCTTTGGGCCTCCTACACTTATCTAGCATCCGCCAAAGGTGGGATATAGAGACAGGCCAAAAGATAAAGTTCTGACAACAACCATATCTCATCCAGCTCACAGTTTGAGCATCAATCATATCTCTTCCAGTTCCTATGTACCACAAGCACTGACTTATGTACCAATCCAGTCAAACGTACCTAAGCACTAATCATATCTAACCTAGCTCTTACATACCACAAGCACTGAGCTATGTACCACACGTTGAATTGGAAAACTTGGCCTGTAGTTCAATGGGGGGAATAGCTCCTCCCCCATCCACTACAAAAGCCTTCCAGTTCCTCTCTCTCTGCTTAATGAGTCAGACTCGCCCTCTGTCCTCCCATGCCTCCTCCTCATCTTGTCACTCTTATCTGACCTTCCGCTGGGTCTCAATCCTATACTTATCTAGCATCCGCCAAAGGTGGGATATAGAGAAAGGCCAAAAAAAAAGTTCTGACAACAACCATATCTCATCCAGCTCACAGTCTGAGTGTCAATCATATCTCTTCCAGTTCCTATGTACCACAAGCACTGATTTATGTACCAATCCAGTCAAACGTACCTAAGCACTAATCATATCTAACCTATCTCTTATGTACCACAAGCAGTGAGCTATGTACCACACATTGAACTGTATTTTGTACTCAAGTGTCTTGACTATAATGTACACCTACTCCCTATTCCCTTAAGATGTTTGTTAATCCCTTTGCTAGTATCAACTAATTTATAAACACTTATAGGTATCTCTGTTTATTCATTTATTACGTATGCTTGTCCTACTGAATGTAATACAATGCATGCTGTTACTCCCATCCCTTTTTCACCCAGGATGCACCGGGAGATGAGAAACTTGGTTATTCAGTGTGCCTTTCCTGGTGAAACTATTTCAATAAACAAATAAATAAATGATTGCTATTTCTGTTGGGTCCATGATCTCAGACTCATCAAGAATTAACATTTTGCAGGATTGTTTCTCACTCTTGCCCAGAAGCTCAAAAAAAATGTTTCTCTAATTTTTATGTTTGCTTGCACGCATGTGCAAGAAACATAGTACGCTGATACAAAATGCAGTTCTGTACAGCTGAAAGGGAGAGCACCGCTTCAGTGAGCAGCGGTCCCCCTCCCCACACACAGACACACATGCAAGCATGCATATTGTGTGCTCATGTGCTCCCCTCATGCACACACTGTATGGCAGCAGTTGCAATCCCCGTCGGCTTCACCTTCCAGCTTTCCTGTTGCCACGCTGGGAGCACATCCCAGTGTGGCAAAAATTGTTATTGCCGATGGGGGTGCCCAATCCCCTGTCAGCTCTAGGCCCCTCCCAAACAGCCTTCCAGCTGCCACGCTTGGAGCCCACCCCAGCGTGGCAAATGACCCGCATCATCTTCCAAAAAAACAAAACAAACCTGTAAACAGAAAACAGTCCCTCGTGGTCTCAGTGCCCACCCACGACCACCCACTGTGCACCCTGCCTCCCCACACCCCCATCACCCCATACCTACCTCAGGAGTCCGGCGCGATGATCTTCGGTGGACCGAGAACACGTCTGCACTCTTCAAAGCCGACCGCGATCTAAGGAAATGCCGGGTAAGCTGTATAATGTAATAAATAGGGTTTTTTCAACTTTGATGCGTATCTCAGGCATTTTTTGGAATTTTGGCACCAAATTTTCAACATGGGGTTTTTGGGACCCCTCCTCATGAATTCTTGAACTGTCATGGCATTAATCGGTCCCAAAGGGTGATTTCACAGTCACTGTGCAAAATCACCTTTTGGGACTGATTAAGGAAATGACAGTGCCAGTGTTCATAAGATGGGCTCTCAAAAAGCCTATGTTGCAAATTTGGTTAAAAAATTCCTAAAAATGACTGTTTTACGAGCGTGCGTTGTGCAGTTCCTATGCACGCTCATAAGTTTGTGAATTTTTAATATTTGCACTCTGAATTTTCAACATTGCCATTTTACCACACCTCCTTATGAGCAGTACAGCTGTCATTTTTCACAACTCACCCACCCAAAATGTGTTTCCGTGCATGTAGCACACAATGGTGCAGTTGGTGTGCGAAATCAATGTATGGGACACATTAAGAAAATCACAGTGACACTGTACATGAGCAGAGCTCTTAAAATGGCTATGTTGAAAAAAATCCTAAAATGACTGTTTTGCAGGCTTGCGTTTAAGCAGTTCCTCAGCAAGCTTGTAAGTTCACAGATTTTTAATATTTGCACTCCAGATTTTCAACATTGCCATTTTACCACACCTCCTTATGAGCAGTACAACTGTCATTTTTCACATGTCGCCCAAAATGTGTTTCCATGCATGTAGCACACAATGGCGCAGTTGGTGTGCATAATTAATGTTTGGGACAGATTAAGAAAATCAATGTCTTTAAAATGGCTATGTTGAAAAGCTGGTGAAAAAATTCCCAAAAATGACTGTTTTAGGAGTGCACGTTGCGCAGTTCCTACGCACGCTCACAAGTTTGCAAATTTTTAATATTTGCACTCCAGATTTTCAACATTGCCATTTTATCACACTTCCTTATTAGCAGTACAGCTGCCATTTTTCACATCTAGCCCAAAATGTGTTTCCGCACATGTAGCGCACAATGGTGCAGTTTGTGTCCGAAAGCAATGTTTGGAACAGATTAAGAAAATCACAGTGACACTGGTCATGAGCAGAGGTCTTAAAATGGCTATGTTGAAAATTTAGTGACAAAAGTCCATTAAATGACTGTAGTACGAGTGAGCATTGTGCAGTTTCCACGCACCCTCGTAAGTTCATGAATTTGTAATATTTTTAGTCCAGATTTTCACCAGTGGCATTTTTCACGCTTCCTTATAAACAGTACAGCTGTCATTTTTCACAACATGGCCGAAATGTGTTTTCACACTTTCAGGACAGAAATGCATGGTCGCTGTGGGAAATCATTGTTCGGGACAGATAAAGAAAATTACAGTGACACTGTTCATGATCGGAGGTCCCAAAATGCCTGTGTTGACAATCTGCTGTAAAAAATCCGCAAACTAGTTACATTACGGGTGTGCGTTGCACAGTTTCTATACTGCGCTACCGTGGCTTCACCCAGTTTTTTAAATATTTTCACTGCAGATTTTCAACATTGCCATTTTTTACACCTCCCCATGAATAGTACAGCTGTCATTTTTCACATCCCGTTCGGAATGTGTTTTGCACCTGTGGTGAAAAATGCCGTAGTTGCTGTGCAAAAGCAGCTTTCAGCTAACAAACTGATATTGCCACTGTTCATGAGGTGGGGTCACAAAAAAAAACATGTTGAAAATTTGGAGTGAAAATACCAGCGAATGCCTGAGGCATTAGGGTTTCTGACCATAACGCCCCACCCTGTAGAGAATGACAGGCATCAAGAGTGTGACTTGGGATTCTTGCCTGTCATGCTCATGCCATTCCACCCCCACCCACACCCTGCAGCCAGTGACAGGCATCGAGGTGTGCCTTGGACTCTTCAGGTCCAAACTTCACCCCATTCTCCTATACTGCACCCATCTCACCATATTTCCTGATGGAATGGGGTGCGCATAAGGGCCAAAGACCCAAGGCACACTGTGACACGTGTCCGTGTCTGCAGGGTAGGGTGTGGTGAAATGGCGTGGCCGTTATGCCTAATGACTCAAAGGCACACCCCAATGCCTGTCACTATCTGCAGGGTGGTGATGAGGTTGGCTTCAGTTCAATACTTCACTGCCATATTATGCAGCTCTGTAACTCCTACACTACCAATGCCAATGCCAGCAAGCAAACATTCGGCATTGACAAATGCTTGTTTCATGTTGTTCCAGTTTATAGTTTGCTGGGCTTTACAATGTTCAGATTTGGCCAGCCTGATTAGCCTGGTGCATTTATTGTGAGCTTCTCTGTACTTTTGTAGATGTGCCGGATTCTTTGCTAAGGACCATTTGTTGTCCCTATCCTCATGAGGTCCAGGAGCTCTGGAGTGATCCATCCTATTAAACTGCTCTGTACCTCATGCTTTTTGATGGGGGGAACTTGTCACAGGCTGAGGTGAATTCCTGTATTAGGAGGTTAAGGGCAGAGTCTATGTCAGGGATTACATCCAGGTAGCTCCAATCTAAGTTGGCCAGGTAGTATTTAAAAGCTGTCACCTTGTCTTTCCAGAGGACCCAGTTGTTGACATATCTGGGAGGAGGCTGGATCTGTTTAGTTGATTATGAGCATTGCACTGGGGAGTGGTCACTAATGGTATCAGGTAGCACCCTGACATCTTTGATTCTGTCTGGATGTGTGGCCAGGATCCAGTCTATTAAGGAGCTGATGCCAGATTTATAGTTGTCCCTGGTGTTTTCATTTACCATTTGGGTGAGGAAAAGGATGGCTATTGTATCACTATGTCGGACACTAGATGTGGAAGCCCAGTTCATATTGAAGTCACCAGTAACAATTTTGATTGATTTGTTGGAAGTAACTGGAGAAAAGCTTTAGGCCTTCTTGGTGTTTGTTGGGTGGTATATAAGTAGTCATCAGGGTGAGAGTTTTAAGTCCCCGGATGAGTAGCAGCTTAACCACCAGGCATTCACAGTCTCTAGCCCATTTTTGACAAGTTTGGAGCCCATAACATCTGTTTTTAAGTAAATGAGGCAGCTCCCCCCTTGCTTGCTCATCCTGTCCTCTCTGAAATGGGTGAAGCCAGGTAGGGTGATGCTGATGCCAGAGATCTTGTGGGTGAGATCTGGTTGTACTTGTGCTACTCAAGCTTCAAACTGAGCAAATTTAGAGAGAAGGCTTCTGATATTGAGAGAAATGATGTCACATGTTGCTTTGGTGCAGCATTTGGGCTGCCTGCGGGGGCCTGGATTTTGGTGAATATTACCTGACAATAGGAGTAGGATTAAGATAAGTCTTCTTATGTCTCTCAGGCACTGTTTGAGTTTCCATTTTTTGTTCTGCGGGAGTGAGATTTATATGTGGCACTGGAAGGGGTGTATGCTGCGGGAGAAGCAGTAGGATTCCCCAAGGCAAGTAATATTTGCTGGTCCTCTGTTGTTAGTGTTTAGGCTGGGGGCCCTGAGGCCAGTGAGCTGAGTAGCCATTGGGGTACACCAGTATCTGAGGAGACAACAGAGACTAATTCGATTGGGTTGGCACACTGGTTGGGCCTTTAAGGGGATGTTATGTTCAACAGTAGCATCACTAGTAAAAGCATAGTTATGGTATGAGGAGCTCCGATAGAGAGGCTGACAGAAAGGTCCCATGCTGGGTGACATTGAATGGCAGGGAGCATTACTGATTTAAATTTCAGTGTTGCACAGTACACGTTTAACAATGAGAGAGCCTCCACTGATTAGCAGGTAATTAAAATACACTAGTTTTTACGGCTGCATGGGTGGAGCCCTGTAGGCATTTTGGGATCACTGTAAGAGAGAGAGAGAGAGAGAGAGGACCGTGATTGGAAATGGTCCCCATCTTCTCCTGCTGTGCTGTGATGTGTTGTACACACACACTTCACATCATTAATGCTGTGTGGTGTCTCATCCTTCTCTCCCCTCTGCAGATGAAGCTTCCCTCCATGGAGCAGTCAGCTGCCCCGCCCGGCGCACTATTTTTCTGTTTCATTTCCTGAATATGTTGCATGCATGCGTATTTTCATTCATGCACGTGGAGCAGTGTGGCAACTGCTGCCATACCCAAGATGGCCACCATGCTTCACTGCACATGCATGAAATTACAGTAGCTATCTTGATCACAGCGCTATTTCATGCTGTGAGCTCAGTCTTCATGGAGCTCTCACTTGGCTCCCAGAACTCCATAAGTAGCTGCATACCTTGAGCATGGAGCTATTTTGTGCTGTGAGCTCAGTCTTCACAGAGCTCTAGCTCGGCTCCCAGAACTCCATGAGCGACTGTATGCAGCTGTATTGTCTCTGAAAAGAATTCGTTACATTAGCCGTGTCAGAATCAGGCAGGAACAACAATAAGGATTGATTGAATTGATAACAAAGATAGTCTAGGCAGATTAGGTAGCAGGCTGTTCAATGGCCTGAGCAGTATAGGTGTAACAATCTATGTTAGAGGTATAACAGTATAAGTGTACTGTAACAACAACCTAGTGCATTCATTAAAAAGGTATTGCAGGTAACACTTAGCATAAGAGAAAAGTAAACTAGACATACTCTAAATAGGGAATTACTATGGCCTGCTTACAGTATAGTTGCCATAACAACCAAGAGCATTTACTTAAGAGGTTACTACAGGTATCATTTGGCAGAAGAAACTAAGAAACAGACATACCCTAAGTAGGGAATTACTGTAGTCCAGATATGTAATATGATGTCTCGTCCAAGAGACTAGGGGTCTGATATTCAGTAAAGTACAAAGGTTTGCATTGTGCTTTGCAATTGCTCAGGGGTCTGGGGATTCTATATTCAGTCAGACAGGCCACCAGTGCTATCCGACTGAAAATAGGGCCATGTCAGTGCAGTGCTATGTCAAGTAACGCTGCCAAGACATACCTTCCGAAGTGGGCTTCAGGAGTAGATAGTGCCAGAGCGCTATCTGCAATATTCAAAGGGACCCATGCAAATGAACCTATTGGGCATGCAAGGTGCTAAGGGGCTATTTAGATGCCCATTATGGGCACATTTACATGGCTAGTGGAGGCAGGTTAGCGCAACATCACACCTTCTTCCAGGTTCAAGGAATATAGCTATTCAGGTGTTAGTGGTTCCCCCTCCCTCAGATTGCCAGCCCATATTGGAAAATAACTCTTCCTGGTGCTACTGGTCCCCCTTACTCTAATCGCCAGCCCATATTTAAAATAAACTTACTGGTGCTAGTGGTCCCCCACTTCGATCGCCAGCATGTATTTAAAATATTCTTCTTGGTGATAGCGGTCCCCCCTCCCTCTGATTGCCAACCCATAGTAAAAGTTACAACCCTCCCTGGCATCCAGTGGTCCCCCAGGCACAGATCCATGGTACTGCTGGTTAAAATGTCCTACTCCCTGGCATCCAGTGGCTCCCCACACTGTGGCACTGAGCACCTCCCCAGTCACCTTATCAGTATCCTCTGTGCAGTGGGTGCATATGGTGACTGGCACAGCCCTCCTCATACCTCCTTGGCTGGCCACCATATGTCTGGACTCAGAGAGCACCTCTTATTTATAGGACAGGGTGCGTCACACTGTCCTATAAATAAAAGGCATGCTCCCAGCCTGGATACATGGTGGCAAGCCAAGGAGGTGTGAGGAGGGCTATGCTAGTTGCCATATGCACCTGAGGCATTGAGAATACTAGTAAGGTGACAGGGGTGGGTAGGTGCTTGGTGCCACAGTGGGGGACCACTAGATACCAGGGAGTTGGGCATTGCAACCAGCGGAACCATTGTAAATACCTGGGGGGACCACTGGATGCCAGGGAGGGTTGTAACTTATACTATGGGCTGGCAAGTGGAGGGGGGACCACTAGTACCTGAGATGGGTATGATTACCTAAGGCTTGGCATTTGGAGGGAAGGGGGACCACTAGCATCAGAGATGGGTATGGTTGGTGTTCAGAGGGAGGGGGGACCCACTAGCACCAGGGAGTATTTTTGTTTTGTTTTACTAGGGGCTGGTAATTGGTTGGGGGGGGTGCCATGGATTACAGGGATGGGTGTGCTCCCCCAGCAGCTGACTGGATAGTTGGCTCCATTACCTCTGGCAGCTGCTATGGTTGCACAGAGCAAGAGGGGGTTTTGTTCGGCAGTATTTGCACAGTGCAAAAGGACTGCACTAAACCCTTTTGCATGGCACAAATCTGCTGAATATTGGCTTGCTCTGATATTCCTGTCCCCACCCCACCATTTGGATAACCCCTGTTTTTGGTTTACATGTGTGCTAAGTAACCCAGTTTGCAGGTGCAACTGAACCTTTTGAATACTGGGCTGCAGCGCAAAACCTGGTTTGAGTGGGCATACTCTGGTCAGCGCCCATGCAAATTTTTGAATATTGGGCCCCAGGAGTCAAATAATGAAAAATATTCAAATCCAGAAGAAATGGTGAACTGCTGGGAACCAGTAAACTGTTATTAGTGTAGATCAAGGACGCAGAATGTGTTAAGTTCCTGAAAGTGACGAACTGTGTGATTTAAAGATCATGGACAAATATGGTCTTTTCTTATGGTCTTATGATTTTTCCTATGTGAGTTTGACTACGGTATTTAAGGCACATAATATTATTTTTATGTTAAAGTAAAGCTATTTTTTTTAAGAGTTTAGAGGTTTTCCTATTTCCTTACTCCGTGTATTAAATGTTATCATGCTATCTCTGCCTCTTGGTCCAGCACTGAAAAGGGATCTTGATTGTGTCAATGGTGGGGCTCATTTGCATAATGTGTTTCCATGACTACCACTCAGCAGTGTGGCACGAATGTGAATTAGAGCACTGTGTAGTGCTGTAAAAATTCTTTGTGCCTATGTAGGGTATCACAGCAACCAAACAATACATGAACCAGATTGTGTTCAATGAAATTGTAAATGCCACCACAGCTTAACTCCAGATCATGTGATTTAGCATGACCACAGCCTGAATCTCCTGTCCTCACTGGAAAAATAATCCAGTAGAAGCCGTGGATCAGCAACTACTTTAGTGGTTAGTGATCTGCTTGCTGACCCACCCCTCCATTTTTTTGCCAGTAAATCCAAATCATAATAGGCTCCAGAGTGCAGGTGTGTTTGTCTATTAGCCACAGACATCCAGGAAGGGGAAAAAAAATTAGCTGTCCACAATTAGCAATGGTAGCACTGTAATTTGACTTGGAGGCAACAGTCCTGATGATGCAAGGTATAGAACTGTAACTGTGAAAGTCAACAAATATTAGATAAAAAACAGATTTATACAATTCATAAAAGGAACCATATCTGTCACAAAAACGGGCAACTCGTGGTCTCAAAGTAGTACATACAGTAACTGAAATAAATGAGACTATAAAAAAATGTGTATAGTTGTTCCGTTTCAAAGCAGCTGTAATAACCAAACATACTGTACTCTGTAAAAAATAAATATGCATATATGCTACAGCAGGTATAATCTAATTACGTGAGGGAGAAGGCTAGTCATGAGTGTAGCAATTATGGTCGGAAGAAAGACAGCTGCAGTTCTACAATAATCCAGTAGATGACACCAAAGTACAAATCTCTTCAAAAGCTCCATTGATGTAGTCTGGACACGATGCTCTGTGGCTCAGATGCCTGAAAGCAGCTTATTTACATATGTTACTCAAAAAAAAAAAATTCAAATCACAAAAACAGACTTATTTAGGTGAGAAATGAAAATAGTTTATTTAAGATGCCAGTAACATAAATATTTATTACTTTTTTTTTTTTGCTCCGGTCTTCCTCCCCCCAAGCCGAAGGGTTCGGCTCCCGCCCCGCTCGCTGCCCACCCATGCCCTAGTTTACCCCCCTAGGTGAGTGCCCCTCCCCAAGGAACACAGTCTCTTGACCTGGCTTGCCTCCCCAGGGCGGGGCCACGGGAGTGGGACCCCTTCGGCGGGCATCAGTTTCAGTTGAAGCGGTGACAGAGGTGGGGCCATCATGAATGGAGCCAGAATTTTTTCAGTATGCTTGAGATTCCTGGGGTGGGGCCGTGCTATGATGTCAGTGTCCACACCGCCCCACCTTGTGTGAGGCGCCGGCAGCAGTGGTACCCCCAGTCTCCGCCAGAAGTCTGCATAGCGCCAGACACTTTTCCCCCCTTCCTCCAGAGAAGAAGAGCATTCCCTGGGATGCTCAATCCTTCTCCCCCGGGCTGGCCCTTTGACCAAAGAGTCAGTCACCGAACCTGGGATCTCGGTGCTGCAAGTGGACGCCTTGCTACTGTGCCAGCAGGCCGGCCAATATTTATACTTTTAAACACAGGAGAGGGATCCATTTAAACATTATAGCACTATTTGTGCATGATTTTTAACTACCTTCAGGGCCTTTAATCCTTTCCTCACCATATCATCTTCAATCTCTCCATCTGTGACTCCTCTCTCTTTCCTCCCCTGGGGTACTGGACTGTCCTACTTCGTGATGACTGAACTTGATAAGTAACTGCCTTTTCCACACTACCCTCCACCCATTCCTCTTCCTTTTTATTTATTTATTAATTTTTTTTATTTAAGTCTTTGGTAACCGGGCAAGTGCACTGATCCAGGGGACCATTTTCAGGCACAATGCGGGCCACACAGGCTGCAGTTACAGAGGTAGTGACCAGTAATACAATGAGTACAGGCCATGTGGATAGACAGAAATCCTTGGTGCACAAAGTGGAAATACATACATCATTGGTGAACAATGAAAGTAACATAGGAAATAAAATTAATGAGAGCCTGAAAAAAAAATCAGTACATCACGATAAGCAACAATTATCATACAATCATTTACAAAGGATAAGTGCAAATTTGTGCATGATGTAAAAAGGAAAAAAAAACATGCAAGACAATAGCCAAGTAGGAGAGCCTGAGAAACAGGTAGTGAGGGATGTAAGAAAGCAGTCCAAAGAAATGAGAGAGGGCAGGGGATGCCAAAGCAGCCCAAGAGGAAAAAGTCAGAAAGGTGGAGGTGGGATTATCCAAGCTAGCAATGGCATGTGGCATCATCAAGCAGCCAGGAATTGAGATGTGTCTTGAAAGTGGCATGGGAGTCCAGAGAGCGGATGGGCATGGGAATTCTGTTTCACAGAGTGGGAGCAGCTACAGATAATGCTCTGCTACCTGTAGCCGAGGAGACTTTCGGGATATCTGGGGAGGTGGGGGGACTGAGGACGCACATAGATACCTCGAGAGAGTTCTGGTCTAGAGGAGAGATGTATAAGGGGAGGCTTCACCATGCCTGATGGCACTGTCCAGGAGGCAGCCAAGCCCATAATCAAATCTGCAGTGCAGTGGAGCCAGTCAGGAGTCTGGTAAAGATGGCAGTGGTGGGTGGAATATGGTGCTAGGAGAGTGAAACAACATATGTTGTTGTACATGGAGCAGAGGTGTGCACGCAAGGCTGAGGATGTGTGTGAGTAAATAGGGGAGCAGTAGTCAATCAAGGGTAGCAGGTTGCCTTGGGCAATGGTTAAATGGGCTTCCTTGGTCAGGAGTGACTTTATCCAATAAGCCGTACTAAGTTTCTGGTTAATACGGTGGATAACAGAGGAGATATGATCGGAAAAGGAGAGGGATGGGTCCAGAATAACTTCCAGATATTTGAAAGTTAGTACATTGTCAAGTACAGTGTTGTCTGGTGAGACTACTGAGAGGGTGGACCCAGCCTTGGCGATCTTAGACAGGAAGGGTTTAGATCCAAATAGCATACATTTAGTTTTTTTAGCATTAACAATTAGGCTCAGCCTGAGTATCCCATCCTTGAAATCCCTCTTCTCTCTGATGTACTGGAAGAAGGCCTTCTCTTCCATTTTCACCCCCTCTGCCAGCAGCAGTTCCTTCTTGGCCTTGACCAGTTGTATTGCTTTACTTGCCTCCCTTGATTTATTGCTGTATTCCTCCCTGTACTCATCCCTCTGGGAGAACTTACACTTCTTGAAGGCTGCCCTCTTGTTCTTTACCACTTGGGCAACCTTCTTGTGAAGCCAGCTGGGTTTCTTAGCTCTGGATTTTTTTGCCCTTCATCTTGGCACACTCATTAGGGGCTGCCAACTGCCCTTCCTTGATGACGGCCCATTTCTGGTCCCCCCCCCTTTCCTTTCTGATCCCAGCGAGGTGCCTGTACAGCATTCCTCCCATCTTTCTGTAGTCTGCCCTCCTGAAGTGTAATACCCATGTCTTTGTTCCAGTCTTCTCTTTGCCCATCTCTAGGTGAAACCACACAGTGTGATGGAAACTATCTTCCAGTGGTGTATCCACCCTCACCTCCTGGACATGTGCACCGTTAGTCAGAACTAGGTACAGTATAGCCCTCTCCCTGGTGGATTCCAGGACACACTGTGTCAGAAACCCACTCTCTGACACCCCCAGCATCACTGAAGCCCTTTTGCAGGTGGTAGCATGGATCTTCCAATCTATCCCAAGCAGATTGAAGGCCCCCATGATCATTACCTCCTCCCTGCCAGCCATCTCCACAGTTTTGGACCCCAACTCGCTGTCCAAAACCTCTTCCTGGTTCAGTGGCCTGTACACCACTCCTACTCTTAGCTTTTTATATTTTGATGACTGCAACTGTACCTGCAGCAACTCTGTCTCTCCAGCTGTCTCCTCCTCCTTAGTACAGGTGATCCCTTTCCTCATGTTCTGAGCCACTACCCCCCCACCCTATCCCTCCTATACAGGTTGTACCCTGGGACAGAAATATCCGAGTCATGGTTTGGCGAGCCCACATCTCTGTGATATCTGCCATGTCTACTTCTCCCTCTGCCATCAGTGAATGCAGTTCAGCCATTTTGTTTCCCAAGCTCCTTGCATTCAGAGACACCACCTTCCACCAAGTCTCCCTCCACCCCTGGACTGCCTGCCCTTCCATCCATGGTACCACTCTCCCACCCTTCATATTTTGCCTCCTGTCTGTTCCGTCCTTCTCTTGTCCTGATTGGGGCAGGCCTGATGGCCTTCTCCTCCATGTAACAATGGGTACTGTGACCCCTGCCACCCCCTGCTCATCAGTTTAAATTCAGTTCCCTTCTTATATACTAGTCAAATCACATATTTAGCACTCTTGCCCTCCTTGCTAAGATGTAGGCTGTCTGGTGCATAAAGTTCTTTGTTCTTCCATGTGTTCCCCCAGCCACCAATTAGCCTAAATCCTTCCTCTTTACACCACCCCTTGAGCCAGACATTGAGCTCCTCAATACTAGCCTTTCTTGCAGTGCTGGCCCTTGGTTCTGGTAAGACCTCTGAGAAGACTACTGAACTCCCCACCTTACTGCAGATCCTCCCCAGTTCTGTGAACCTGTACTGGACCACCTTTACCTCACTGTCAGCCAGGTCATTCATACACATGAACAATGATAGGCAGCAGTGTTCCTAACCCATGTTCTTAACTATCCTTGGCCCCACCCTCCCCACAATCATTCCATCCTTGTCCCCACCCTCTCCACAATCATTCCTAAGTGAACAATGATGGGCAGCTGTGTTCTTGACTATCCTTTGCCTCACTCTCCTCACAATCGCCCCAGGCATACCCCTAAAACTCAGTCAGTTGTGACTGATACCACTTTATTCACATACTTCAAAAGTCAACATATTCAGCTTGATTTCAAAGATAGGGTATCCTGGAGTATATTTGCTGAGCCTTGTTTATGTATGTTGTAATGACTAAAATGCTTTAATTTTAGTGAACAAAACACAGGTAAGCAGAGTAACACATCACATTATTTAAACTAATCTGAGTATAGAGATGCAGCAAAATAAAATTTCGCAGGTGAAATTGCGGTGAAATCGACAATTTCGGCGTGTGAAATGTTACGCGAAATTTTACAATTTCGCCCACAATTTCACCCGCCACTGATGACCACCGCAAATGGCACGGCAGTAACTGTAAGCACCCCCCCCAGACACAGAACCATACAATCTTAGGTGTGTCTCTGTGAGACACACATCTCAACCCCCACTCCCTGGTGTCTAGTGGTCCCCCCAGCCGATCACCGGCCTTAATTTCATTAGATAGGGACAGATATAAGGCAATTCTAGTGGGGGAGGTAGGAGGAAGTAGGCTGTTGGTTAACTAGGATCTGCAGCTTATCCATATTAGTTAGGGAAATGGGCAGACTAGGTGGGCCAAGCAGTCCTTATCTGCCATCAGATTCTATGTTTCCATGTTTCTATGTGGGCACCCCCTCCGTTACCTTTGGCCCTCTGATATTTGTTAAAAATAAAAATTCAACCCCAACTCCCTGGTGTCTAGTGGACCCCCCATCCCATCATTACCTAGCATCTCCAACCCAGGTCTCCCCCCAATATCCCAAGCGCTGGCTCATTCATTCAGGCATTCAGTCACGCTCAGTCGGCTGCCGGCCATGGAGGTAAGTGTAGGGCTGTGTCGGTGGCCCGATTGGGGTACTAGGGGGGAGCTGGGTTGGAGATGCTAGGTAATGATGGTGGTCCTGGGCTCAGACACCAGTGAGCGAGATTGAATTTTTTTTTTAAACAAATCAATGGCAGGGGGCCAAGGTAATGGGGGTGCCTATCTAATGAAATTACAGTTGGTGATTGGCCAGGGGGGCACTGAACACCAGGGAAAACAATTTGGCCCAGTGAGCGGCCGGAGGGGGCAGAGGGACCACTAGACACCAGGGAGAACTGTGGGAAGTGGCCAGTGGCCACTAAATTTCACCACGGGAGGCTAAATTACTCCCGCAGGAGGCAAAACTTTGCCGTGGGTAGCAAAATTTTGCCCAAACAACAGAGGGCAAAATTTTACTTTTCGACCAGCGATATAGTTTGCGAAATGCGTTAATTACATGAAATATTTTGCTGGGTGAAATTTTCCAATTTCGCACAACCCTATCTGAGTATAGGTATATCTTAGAGCATCTGTTTTACTTGCTTTTTTACCACAGGATGAAAATACACTGCACTGCATCATGGGTATGCAAATGAATAGATTGTGCAACATCTGTGCCTTCCCTTAAGAAACAAAGCACTTTATTTTTATTTATTTATTTATTTAAAATTGATAACTGGGAAAGGCACACTGAGCTGAGGCACGGTTCCAGGTGTGACCCGAGTACAGAGTGTACATGGAAGTGACAAGAGTTACACAAAGCACTTAACAGCAGCACATATGAAAGAAAGAAACAGTAGAACATATATGGAATGAAAAGCATGGATTAAATTTTCAAGCAGGAATTAGAAGTTGCACAATAAAACCACCTTAAGAGGTAAAAGGTGGAGAGTAAGTGGAATTAAGGAGGAGATTCAGTATGATAGCTGGAGAAGGGGCATGCCCCCAAAAGCTTTCTCAAAGTTCAGACTGATACCAGTACGTTCGCATGCTTTGCAAGTGAACATACAAAAAGAAGGTATTGCCCTGTCATACTACCACATGGAAGACCCAGGTTCACTGTATGATCCTGGCTCCATGTCCTTGGCCAGAAGAGTCTCATGTAGTGTTCTCAGGAGTCTCAGGCAGTGCTCTCAGTCTCTGGGGGTGGAGATAGTGAGCTCCACCCACCTCAGTGTTGTAACTTATTTAGTCTGATAATTGTCTGTAGGTGGCAGCAAAAAACACGCCCCTTCACTCTGTTAGATGTCTGTAGTTGGCCGCAAATCACTCAATGGGTCTCTGGGAGACGTCTGTGGACATCTTCAGTTTGGATGTATATATTTAGCCAGCCAATCAACTTTGGGCTTATTTAAGTATTTCTAGGGGTACTTTATTACCTGCTTATCATGTATGGATACATCATTTGGTTTTGATATGTTACATGTTTTCCACAAAAAAAGGGTTTATGTTGCTTTTTGTATTTAAAAATATTATTTTTAAGGGTACTTTGACTAGTATTAAAAAAATGAATTACATAGAATTGATTGCATACCACCGTTAAAAACGTAATTTTGTGCTGAACAACTTTGCCACTTGTACGTTTTGTGTAGCACTTGCGGGTCATGAGGTATTCGCATTTGTTTATGGTATGGTGTGTATGGCTTCATTTTTACTTAGAAAGGCCCAGGATGCAGTGTTAAGGGTATAGAGGGCAGAAGGGGTGGACCTTTCAGAGAGCTGCTGGGGAGTGGATTAGGTAATACTTCCTGTACCAGCTCAGTGGTATGCTTGGATGTCATTGGTGAGCTTGCCATGTCCTATCCCTACTACTGCAGGTCAGGAGTAGTATGAGTGTGTCTATCCAGGGGAGATGGTGGGCCTTTATTTGGGCAAAAATGCCAGCAGCTTGGATGGGTGAAGATGTTGCTCACTGCTCAACCACCCCAACGCTCAATGACCCAATGTAGTGCTTCTGGATACCGCTGCCCCCCTGTACTGGAGTTGGAACACTCGAGAAGAGACCTGCTGCATGTCAGGGTGGAAGGACAAGGGCTCCTTCTAGTAGACAGTAGTAGCTGATAGGTGACTGGAGAATAGAAGGTTGTTGGTCAAACTGGGAGTTAGGGGACTTGAGAGAGGCTGATGTTTAGCCCGGACCCACCAATGGGGGGATAATAAAATTAGTACTTATGAAGTTAAATAATATAATTTCCTCAGGCATGAAAAATATGCCCAACCTTTGACCACATGACATTCCCTGGTGACAAAGCCTGATTTCATTGCAAGCTATTGGAATGTGGTGCGGACGAAACATAGAAACACAGAATCTGTTGGTAGAAAAAGGCCTGTTGGCCCATGGTGTCAGCCCACTTCTGCCTAACTAATTTTGAATATGAGAGCCCTAGAGGCTCTTCACTCTGCCTTTCCCATTTTGGGTGGTGTTCCTCGATCGCTTGTATCTGTCCCACCCTTGTCTGAATCCTCCCATCAATACTGCAGAGGTCACCTCCTCATGCTGCTTATTCCAACCCTACTGTACAACATCACCTTCTCCAGGAAAAACTCTTTGTGGTATCTCTTTTAAACTTGCCCCCCCCCTTCCCACCAGCTTCATGGAGTTGTACCTGGTGTTTGTATTCTCACTTAGTCTAAACAATTTCCATCTACCCACTTTATTTACCCCATGGAGGTATTTGTATGCTTTAACATGTTCACCCTCTCCATTTTCGACCCAAGCATGTATATGTTTTGATCTGATAACCTTTCCTCAGATGTCCTTTCCTGTTTCCCCTGGATCATCTTGGTAGCCCTGTTCTGAACTGTGCCTTCACGCTGCCCCTGCCCTTCTTTATTGTAGCTCTGGGCCCCAAACCTACACACAATAACTTAGGTGAGGATGAACTAGTGATGTACTGTATACAATGGTAGCAGCACCTCCTTTTTCCTGTAGGTGACCCCCCTTCATATGCACCTCAACATCCTATTTGGTCAACCCACCTCCCTATTGCCTTGTGCTGATGCCTCCAGATTGTCTGCAGTCACTACTCCCAAGCACTTTTCCTCTGTAGTGCTTTCCACTACCACCTACCCAATTCTATGTCCAGTTCTAGAATATCCCCCCATGCGCATCACCTTACACTTTTTTGACATTAAATTATAAGTGCCATATTTTTGATCACCTTTCCAATTAACGCAGGTCCTCCTTCATAGATTTGACATCTTCTTCACATCCTCCCAGCCACTGATTTTTAGGATTATCTACGAAAAGGCATATTGTGCTCTGAATTCCTAATCCCATGTTGCAGACAAGGATGTTGAAGGATACTGATCCAAAAATGGATCTCTATGGCACCCCACTAGTGACACCCGAGAACTCATTATTTATTACCACCCTCTGGGTCCTGTCTCTTAACCGTTTTTCTGCCCACCTAGTAATTTTGTCCCACACTCCAAAGTCCTGCATCTTCTTAACCAACTACCCATGTGGAATGGAATCAAAGACTTTACAGAAGTCAATGTACAGTACGGATTGTCCTCCATCCGTCCTCTGTCCGTTGCCTTTGTCACACATTTGATGAAATCAAGGTTTATCTACATGTTATCCCCCCACACCCATGAACCCGTACTGTCTTTTGTCATGCAGTTTATTTGCCTCCAGGCAGCCATCTATCCTTTCCTTTATTATGGTCTATAGCAGTTTACCTACAATAGATGTTGGGCTGAGGTCTGTAGTTTCCTGGATCATCAAAAAGAGAAGAACTGCTCCACAGGTATACAAGCTGAGCCTAGCCACATTAAACCAGTAAGTAGCAAACAACAAACTCGCACATGCTCTCAGGGTTTCACATGATACTCACTTTATTGAAAAAGTGCTAGAGCCAGCCCGTCGTGCAGCAGTTGGATTTCTGCTTGCAACGCCGGCGACCCGGGTTCAGGAATGGACTCGGGTCGCCAGAGGTTCAGCTGGGGGGGAGAAGGCTCGAGTGTCGATTAACTGCTCATCTTCTCCAAGGGGGAGGGTGGGGAGGTAGCCCGGCACGTGCTGGCTCCTGGCGGAGGTCGGGGGAATGGCAACGCATTGAGCTCTACTAAATGGAGGGCATGGTGGATGTCGGTGCATGCCTTGACATCAGTGGCATGCCATGCCCCTGGGGAGAACACTGGGAAAATGTTTTCCAGCTGGCCAGATGATGGTTGCCAGCCACTGCCACCACAGAAGCCCTCTGGATGGTCCCAGACCACCTCAGCAGCACCCGGACCAACTGTAGAGGAGTGCACAGGTCGGTCCTCTCCTGGCACCCTTCCCCCTCAGAAGAGGGGGACCCACCCAGTGAAGGGTTACACCAGGTTACCTGGGAGGACTGTGATGTGAGGTGGTGGTGGCTGGCGGTGGGGAGAAGTGATGGCGGGGTCCCTAGGTGACCCAAAGGAGTGCCCAGCCGGGGGAGTGGGAGAAGCATAAAAAAATAAAGGGCTGAAACAGTGCTGACTGTGCAAAAACATATAACGTGCACTTACAGTTGGCAGACTAGCTGAAACTGGTAGCAGAATAACATAACAAACAAGCTCAGGGCCCACCTAGTTTTATACTTGGCTTCTTCAGGAGTCCCAGATGTAAGTTGCTGTATTGATTTCTTAAAGCGTCAGTGTGCTTAACAATGCTCATAGTGATGTTTAAAATCAGAACCAAGGTTAATCATCTAACCTGGCTCAGTCTTACTATTATTGTAACTTAATCCAAAAATGGATGTAACAGGTAAGATCCTGGTTGGGTAAGGGTACTCTTCCCCTGGGTTTTTGTTTCCCAGGTGCATTACTTTGCACTTCTTTGCATTAAATTTAAGCTGCCATACTTTTGACCATTCCTCCAGCCTTGCCAAGTCCCTTCTCATCCTTTCTACCCTCCTTGTGTATCAACCCTGTTGCAGATCTTTCTGTCTGTGAAGAGGCATATGTTTCCTTCCAGTCCGTCCACAATGTCACCTATAAAGACATTAAAGAGGACCAATCCCAGTACTGAACCTTGCAGAACCCCACTAGTGACCCCCCTTTCTTTAGAGTGGACTCTGTTTACTATTACCCTCTGCATCCTGTTGTCCAGCCAATTTTTTACCCAGGCTACCACCCTGGGACCCACTCCTAGGATGTCTAACTTGTCTATTAATCTTTTGTGTGGGACTGTGTTAAATGCCTTGCTAAAGTCTAGGTAGGCCATGTCCACAGTGACTCCATGGTCTACTACTTTGGTTACCCAGTCAAAGAAATCTATTAGATTCGTGTGACATGACCTTCCCGATGTGACTCTATGCCGTCTTGGGTCCTGTGCCTCGCTGGCCTCTAGGTACTCAACCATTCTTTCTTTCAGAAGTGATTCCATCATTTTACTTACCACTGAGGTCAAACCAACAGGTCTGTAGTTTTCTGCCTTTGCCTTGCTCCCATTTTTGTGAAGGGGAATCACATCCGCCCTCCTCCAGTCCTCAGGTACCACACCATCCTCCCATGATTTGTTAAAAAGGGTAGTCAGCGGTGTCACTAGTTCTCCCCTTAGTTCTTTTAGAATTCTGGGGTGAATCCTGTCAGGCCCCATTGCTTTGTCCACCTTCAGTTTTAGGAGTTCTTTCAGGACCCTTTCTGCTGTGAAAGGACTGCTATTGACCTCCCCCCATCCAGAGTGCTTCTATTGTTTGGTTTAGGTACCTCCCCATCCTCTTTTTTTGTGAATACTGGGCAGAAGTATTTGTTCAGCATCCCTCCCTTTCACTGTCACCCTCTGTCCACTCCCCTGCCCTTTATTAAGCCACACTATCCCTCCCTTGGTCTTCCTTCACTCCCTAATGTACCTATAAAAGGTTTTATCCCCCTTCTTAACTGAGTTGGCTATCATTTCCTTGATTTGGACCTTTGCTATTCTGACTACCTTCCCCACTTCATTCTGCTTTAGTTGGTACAGTTCTCTGTCTTGCTCTTTCTATGTTTCCTTATACTTCCTGAATGCTATCTTTTTCTCCCTAACATTCCCCACCACCTCTTTAGAGAACCATAGTGGATTTTTCCTTCATTTTGTTTTGGTTATTTGCTTCACACAAAGACTTGTTGCCTCTGTGATGGCACTTTTGATTTCTCCCCATTGTTTCTTCACTCCTCTTTCTTGCCCATTTGCTAGTAGTGCTTTTCTGAGGCACTCTGCTATTTTGTCATAGTCAGCTCTCCTAAAGTCCAGTACCCTCACTTTTGTATGGCTTGACTCTATGGCTGTGTTAGAAACATAGAAACATAGAATTTGATGGCAAATAAGGACCGCTTGGCCCACCCAGTCTGCCCATTTCCCTACCTAATGGATAAGCTGCAGATCCTAGTTAACCAGCAGCCTACTTCTTTCTACCCCACCCCCTAGAATTGTCTTATGGCTGTCCCATGCATGCTTGAATTCGACCACTGTTTTTGACTCCACAACCTCCTCCGGAAGGCCGTTCCATGCATCCACAACCATCTCTGTGAAAAAATACTTCCTTACATTACCTCTGAGCCACCCTCCCATCTTCAAATTGTGCCCCCTTGTTCTTGCACACCTCTTTTTTTGAAAGATGCTGCCCTCTTGGACTTTGTTGTTTCCCTTGAGGTACTTGAAAGTTTCTATCATGTCCCCCCTCTCCCTCCTTTCCTTGAGGCTATACATATTAAGCTCCTTTAGTCTCTCTTCATATGTCTTCCCTGCACCATTTTAGTTGCCCTCCTCTGGACAGCTTCCATCTTGTCTATGTCTTTGCGGAGATTGGGTCTCCAGAACTGCACACAGTACTCCAGATGGAGTCTCACCAGCTGTCTGTACAGAGGGATAAAAACTTCCTATTTTCTACTGGTGATGCCTCTCCCTATGCATCCCAGTATCCCCCCAGCCCTCTTTACTGCCCTCTCACATTGCTTGCCCACCTTTAAGTCATCTGATATGACTACCCCCAGGTCCCTTTCCATTTTTGTTGTTGTTAGTATCTCACCCCCCATTGTGTACTCTTCCCTGGGTTTTGTTTCTCAGGTGCATTACCTTGCACTTCTTAGCATTAAATCTAAGCTGCCATACATTTGACCATTCCTCTAACCTTGCCAAGTCCCTTCTCATCCTTTCCACCCCACCTTGTGCATCAACTCTGTTGCAGATCTTTGTGTCATCTGCAAAGAGACATACTTTTCCTTCCAGTCCCTCTGCAATGTCGCTTACAAAGACATTGAAGAGGACCGGTCCTAATACTGAACCCTGCGGCACCCCACTAGTAACCCCCCCTTTTTTCAGAGTGGACTCCATTTACTATTACTCTCTGTGTCCTATTCTACAGACAAGATTTATCGTGAACCACACTGTTTGGTGGTTGCTTGTTCCCAGATGGTTACCCACTTCTAAATCTGAGATCCTCTCTCCGTCCCCATTTGAGAGTACCAGGTTTAAGATTGCTCCCTCCTGAGTGGGTTCTAACACTAGCTGTCTGAGGCATGCCCCCTGTAGGGCATTGAGAATGACCCTGCTCTTGGATCTGGCTGCAAAAAAGGAGCACTGGTTAGCATCTGGCATATTCAGGTCCCCCATCAACAATATCTCCCCTTTTTCTGCCATTCTAAGGATGTCTTCTATCATTTCCTTGTCCATGGCCTCCCCTGAGATGTGGATCTGTATACAACCCTCGTGTGGATTGTGGTGCCATTTCCTGTCTCCAGCATGACCCACAGTGCCTCCTCTCCTCCCTATTTACCCTTTAGTTCTGTTGCTTTAATCCCTTCCCTTGCGTAGAGAGCCACTCCTCCTCTTTTACACTCCCTATCCCTCCTATAGATTGTGTGCCCTGGTATGTTGACATCCCAGTCATGGTTCTCTGTGTACCATGTTTCTGTGGCTGCCACAATATCCAGTCATCCCTCTTCCATCAAGGCCACTAGTTCAGGGAGCTTGTTACCTAGACTATGGGCATTGGTACTCATTGCCCACTACATTTTGATGGTCTTATCCCTTTTAGCCCCATCCCTGTCCTTAATGCCTTTACCTTTTTCTCCATTTACCCCTGTCCTGCTCCCTACTGACTTCTCTACCATCGTATTTACCTCGCTAACTACCCTGTTTTGTGGGGAAGGGGGCTGGGATTTCCCTGCTCCTTTTCAGTGCCCCTCCCTTGGCTAGTTTAAAGGCTTGCCAATGAAGCATTTAAACCTATCACCTAGGATCCTGGTTCCCCTCCCAGACAGATGCAGACCATCATGCCAGTATAGGCCTGTATCCCTCCAAGTGGACCCCCAGTCCCCAATGAAACCAAAACTCTGAGCTCTGCACCAGTTTTTCAGCCATTTATTGAATCCCATGGTGTGAAGTACCCTAGCTTCACCCATGCCCTAGACGGGCAGCACCTCCGAGAAGGTTACCATGCATGCTACTTGTCTAAGGCCCTTCTCCAACTCAACAAACTACTCCTGCACTGCTCTGATCCCATTCCCAGCCAGATCATTTGTCCCTAGGTAGACAATGACATCCAGCTCCCTCTCCTGTGCAGCTGCTCCCACGATTCTGAGGATTTGCTTCCTGTCCCTTGAAGCCATGTTGCCAGGCAGGCGCCTTACCTCCCTCTCCCCTCACTTACCCAGTTCTACCCCCTAATGATTGAGTCACCCACCAGGAGTGGTTTGTTTCCCCTGTTCAGTCTCATGCCACCCTCCTGTGGGTCTTCTTTGTGAAGGTTCCCAGCATTCTCCTTGGTCTCAACTGTGAGTGCCTCCATAGAGGAACCACACTATGCTAGAATGGCATATGAATTGTGGAGAGGTACAACTGGAGGGATGTGACTCTGTTCCACCACCCTCAGCCTCTCTGAGTCCACCCTGGTCCAACTACTCCTCTTTCTTGGTAACCTCTGAGGCAGCGGCAGTGACCCTGGTGGTCTCTGGGGGGAGGAGGAGGTTTCCCAAATCCTTGCCAGGTCAGCCTGGAGATGGGCAACCTCTTCCCTCAGACCAGAGAGGTGTCTGCAAATAGGACAGCATTGCAGCCTCCAGAATGTCTTCCAGAAGACTGCTGCCTCACAACCAGTGTATTGCATCACTCCCTACATGTCTCTCTCTCATTCTGTTTAAATTTCTTTTCATTTTTGTTAGTGTGTGCTAGCATGTGTGTGCGTTTATCCCCTATGCAGTGTGCTGGGCTGTTAAGGATATGATAGGTATATGTCCTTTGCCCTTTTGGGGAAGTGATGTCAGAACCCCTGGTATAAAGGAAATGATGCACTTGGGGTGGGCGGGGTGAGGGGCAGGGTGGGTGAGACCAAGCCCGTGCCCTCCAGAAACAGTCAGCTACAGCTATGACCCACCACCTGGGTGAATGCTTTCCTTCCTTTCCACAAGACAACCTGCATAACAATTTAACAGAAAATATACCCTGTAAAAAATAATTTCAATCAGAGATTCATTTACACAAACTCTGCAAGTTTGAAATGAAAAAAATAAAATGTCACCTCTGCTGTGTAGTTCTTTTCAGCTCTTCTATGAAGGAAACAAAGACATTTATCTCCTCTTTGTTGCCCTTTCACACCATAATGATGTCATCCATAAAGTGCATCAAGAGGTCCAACCTATGGTGGAAAGGGCTGGCTTTGGGTTATAGATAATTTCTTTTTCCCAAAGACCTGGGTAAAGGATGACATAATTGTAGGCAAATGTAGCCCTCATAGCAGTACCTTTAATCAACAGGTTGTAGCTAACCTGGAAGAGAAAGATTTTAGATCACAAGACCAGCTGTATATTCATTGATAAATTCCACAGACTCCATAGTATAACTGGTGTGGTTTGTAAGCCATTATCTGAGTGCTTTTACACCATCTCTGTGGGGAATATTGGTGTATAAGGCATGTATATCCATGGAGACCAATTACCAATCATCCCCCATTTGCAGGTCCTCCAAGATGCCCAATATATCCGCTGTAGCCCAAACATATTATGATAAAGACTGAACCAATTCTCTTATATGGATATCTACAAACTGGGAGACAGCACCATTAGGCTCCTGATGCCTGACACTATTGAGCATCCTGGAGGATCCTGTAAGCTTTTATGTACTTTTGGAAGTACATACAGTAGGAGGTGACTCTGCTGGGTTGTGCCACCTTCAGGAAAACAGCAACATTTTTTGGGATGATACCTAATGCTACAGCTTCACATAAGAAGTAATCCGCTGTTCTTTTAAGTCCATTAGTTAGATCAGAAGGTAAAGGACAATAGAAAGTTTCATTGTCCAACTGTCTTGCACACTCAGCCAGATATTTTGCTGTATCCAGGACAACTACTGTTCCACCCTCATTTGCCCTCTCAATTGCTATCTCTTTCTTCATCTCTAAGGTATGTAGGGTTTATACCTCTGCTGGTGTTAGATTGTTGTACTTCCTTTGTTCTCCTCTGATAAACAGTTTGCAAAATTCTTCTTTGCATTCCCTTTAAAACACCTGAATGCTGGTATTAAAGGGTGGGCAGAAAGTTGATGTTGGCTTGAAATTTGAGAGATTTGGGGTAGTTCTGGGTCCCTCAACTTGCTCCTCTGATTCCTCTGGTATTTGAATAAGCAGAGAGTCCAAGGTTTCATCTGCACTTTGGGTTATTGCTCCCTCCTGGATATTCTCAGTAATGACACCCATTTCTTACTTGACCCAGAACATAGTCTCTTGAATTGGTTCCTAGTTGGACAGCCCTCTCTCTCTTAGTCTTACCTTTTCTCTACAGTACTACAACCTATTCTCTCTATACCAGTTGCCATGGTTTGTACTATTGTTTGCTTACTCAGATGTAGGTAACCCCTTTGGAGCGTGTAATATCTTAAGCTGCCATATGCTGCTTTCATTGTAATTTTCCAATAAGTTTTGTACTCAAACTGTTTGGTTTCATTGCTACCTGCTGCTCACCCATTATGGACTGTACTATGTTCTACTCCTTCACATATGGGCCCGGATATTCAAACTGCACCAGGCTGTGGTGCAAGCCTGGGCACAGCTCAACTTTGTTGTGCAGGGGTGTGGCTTGGGCGATATTCAATGGAGCTGTGCTATGGCACAGCAGCTTTGAATATAGCACCCTGGCCACCCCCACTATGCATGGTGCAGTGGCACTGCACCAGCGCAAGTGGCCAGAGTGGAGCATGGAGATGTGCTAGCGCAAGTGCCATTGCGCCATGCACAGCACCTGCGATATTCAAAAGGGGACATGAAATGGGGCCATAATTTATGCAAGGTGCACAGGGGGCCATTTGCATCTCATTATGGCCCCATTTGCATGCCATTAGCATGCAGGTGCACCAATCCCCGACGACTTGTTCCTGACACCCTGCCAGGCAGCAGCCATCAGGGAGTGACACCCCCTGCAGCCCGATCGTGGGCATTCATGTAAAAGAACCCCCCCGTCCAATATCCCTGGTGGTCCAGTGGACTGCTATATGCCCGATCGCGGGCATTTGTCTTGAAGATTAAGCTCCCATCCTATATCCCTGGTGGTCCAGTGGACCACACTTAGCCCAATTGCGGGCATCAGTAATATAACCTCCCCCCACATCCAATATCCCTGGTGGTCCAGTGGACTGATCGCTGCCCGATTGCGGGCATCTGTAACTCATAAAATACCCCTACTACCCTGGTGGTCTAGTGTACCCCCCTCCCCACCCACTCACTGAGCCCCACCACCCCGCTCCCCGTCAGCGGTGGCGCGCCAGCACCCACCTGCCTGCCGCCCGCCCGCCGGTCACGATCAGATAAGTAGCTGCACGCCCATTGGTTCAGCGTGAGCCAATGGTGTGCAGCCCATACCGTACTACTCAGTTCAGATATGTGAATGAGGGGCATACACTAGACCACCAGGGTAGTAGGGGTGTTTTATGAGTTACAGATGCCCGCGATCAGGCAGCGATCAGTCCACTGGACCACCAGGGATATTGGAAGTGGGGGGGGGTTTTATTACTGATGTATGCGATCAGGCTGAGTGCGGTCCACTGGACCACCAGGGATATTGGACATGAGGGGGTTATAGTACTGATGCCCGCGATCGAGCTGAGTGCTGTCCACTGGACCACCAGGGATATAGGATGGGGGCTTAATCTTCAAGACAAATGCCCGCGATCAGGCACATAGCGGTCCACTGGACCACCAGGGATATAGGAGGGGGGATTTTGCTACATGGATGCCTGCAATGGTGCATGGGGGGGCACTGCCAGGTGCGGCTTGAACTCTGGTGGCCACCCACAGGTGGCAGCTGCCGTGTTGCGCCCTGCAATGCGACAGCTCACCTGTGGGTGGCCATCACTTGTTCACTTTTGAAGCTTAACTTTGTGCAGGCGCAGGTAGGGGTTACATGCATGACTCTGCACATCCCAAGCTGAATATCGGCTGTGCAGGTTATGCATGGGCATGCCCCCCACTGTGCCTGCATACATTACTGATGCGCTCCGGCGCCGGGATTGTGCGGTGCACTTTTCCCTTTTGAATATCATGCCAGGGCACATCAGTGGGTTGAGCATGGCGCAACACTGTTGCGCCATGAGCAACCCTTTTGAATATCTGGGCCATGTTACTTTCTCTTTATGTATTATTTTCCACTGTTAGTGATACCTGTTATTATGAAATATTTTGCACTGATGTAATGTATTTGTCTAACTATATGTTGTACTCTCCAGGGTCATGCCTGAAAAAAATAATTCTATGGCTAGTGCACTTACCTGGTTAACAAAAACTAAATAAATAAAAATAAATAAATTCCACAAACAGGTCAAATGGGGAAATGTGTATAGGAATGAATCATGATCCTGTGTTTAACAGTGAAATTTCCACAGTTGTTAATGCTCTGGAGGAAAGATTTATGATGTTTGTTTCCCCTGAGTTGGTTTGTTCTTCCTGTACTGTGATTGTGTACTGTTTGTATCTCCTCCCTTTCCCCTTCTTGAGGTCCTTCTTTGCCTTGTGCTCAAGACTGTGTCTGTAGAAATATCACTGTGTATGGGATCCTTCTCAGACCTGTATCTGTTGATGTTTGATCCTCCTCTATAAAATCCTACCCTGATTTGATGTCTTACTCACTGGTTGAAGAAAAATATCCAGGGGACTGGTGCCTTTTTAAGATCAGTTTAGGTCTTGTCTAGCTACGGCTTCACTTCTGGGATCTTGATTTTTATTTTTTTGAAAACCTGGCTTGTCTGGTAATCTTGTCTGTCCCTTTTCATTTTTTCAGTTGGATTGCCTTTATTTAATGCCTTTATTCACTTTGATTTTGAGCATCACTATGAACATTGTTAAGCACACTATCACTAATACCCCTCTTCTTGCCAATTGCCCTTGCACAGAAAGTTGTGACCTCTGTTATCCCATTTGTTATCAGTTCCATTTAGCTTCCACCCCCTCTGTCTCTTTCACCCCTTCTAGTTTCACCTGTATCAGTTCCCACATTTTCCTTTATTAGCCCTCCTGAAGTCCAGGACTTTAGTTTATGACTGATTTCTCTCTGTCTCAAGTTTGACACTGAACCAAACTGTCCAACGATTGCTTGTTCCCAGTGAGTCTAGCACTATCAACTCCCCCAAACTGTCCCTTTGGTAAGTAATAAATCTAGAATGACTGCCTCCCTAGTAGGCTCCTCTACTCTCTGCACTAGGAATGCATCCTGAAAGATTTCTGCCCGCTGTTGGATTCCTGTCCTTGCTTTTACTGGGATCCCCCAGGCCTCATCTGGCATGTTGAAATTCCCTAGTAGTGGCAGCTCCCCAAGCCCTGCTGCCTTTTTAATCTTCCCCTGATTCCCCATCCACATTTTCCTTTTGAGAAGGTGATCCATAAACCCCTCTTATTCTGATATTTCTCCTCATTTCCGTTTCTACTATAGTATTTCTGGGTGTTTGCTCTACCTCATTTTCTCAGTCTTTGAAGTTTAATACTATTCTGTATATATAGTGTTACCCCCTTTCCCTTTATGCATCTTTCCTGTACAATGTATGCCGTGGTCAAGGTCATCCCTGTTGAATAGCCTTCTAACCCTTTAAAAGTGGCCCCACTCCTCTAGGTACCACATCCCTCCTCCCTACACCACTTCTTCAACCATGCACAGAAGTGAGTCATCAGAACACTTCTCCTTTCTTTCCTGTTCCAAACTAGCAATACCTCAGAAAAGGTTACAGAGGCTGCAGCCTGCTTGAGTCCCATCTAACTTTCTACAGCTATCTGTAAACTCCTTCAGGGGTCTGCAAGCCAAGCCATTGGTAACAAGGTGCACAATTATATCAGGTCATACCCCCTTCCCCCTCCCCGACTATCCTTTCTACCCTGCCAGCAGCCCCTTCCAACTGAGGCTCCTGGCAGGCACCTTACTATTCTATTCTCCTGTTCTCCTGGCCTCTCTACCTCCTTTGTTGCTGTATGATGGAGTCCCATATAACAAGTATCTTTTCTAGTCCCATCATTGCCTTTGGAGTTCAATCATACTTCAGGTGCATTGATTCGACAGACCTAGTTTCAAAACATTTTTTTCATAGGCACAAAAAGGGGATGCATCCTTTTGAAAACAGGGCCCTCGTTGTGTATCTGCACTGGGGATATTGTAATGACTGAATTACACAGGGCTGTCAATATGCTTGTTGTTGCCACTGCAGATTTCCCACCAGTCCACTCCCAAGTTCTTATTCTAGGTCCCTGCTGGGGAAAAGGAGTAGTAGCTGCCTGCAGAGAGCGCTGGCACTTGCTTTGGAGAAGCTGAAATTCTGTCTCTTAAAATGGGATGGACATTTTCTACTTTCTGATTGGCTAAGTAAGTTAGAAGATCCATTTGTTAATTCCCCAGAAATGCACGGGTTGGAACACGTTCAGACTGTGGAATTTGGGCCAATCGCATACAGAATTCGAGAGCCACTTTTTCAGCCCTGAGTGCCATCAAAAACATTGCTGCTACTTTTACTCATTGAAAACCTTCAACAAAGCCGTAAAAAGTAAAACACCTGTAAGTTTTAATAAATAAATCAATAAACCTTCTTTCTTCTCATGATATCTGGTTACACACATAAACAAATCAAAAAATGAAGTACTATTCACAGTTTTTATTCCTGGTGTTTCTTTGGTCATCATGAGAAATTCCCCTCCTATCCTTGTCAACTTGCCAGGGCAGTCTCTGCTGCTAACCCTTCCATAGTTAAAACTGAGACATTGGCTCCATACAAGGCCTTCTGTTGTGTGTGAGGGAGTGAACATTCTGCCAGAGGACTTCTACAGCAGTGTAGTTTACTGTATTCCATAACAAACAAACAAGCAAACAAACATTCCATCTATCGAATGTGTGGAAACTTAGAAACAGAATTTGTTGGCAAATAAGGACCTCTTGCCCCACCTAGTCTGCCCATTTTGTCCTGCCTATACTGTCACTGTAGACTCTATCTGATCTTCAACTGCCCCTTGTTTCCCAACTAAGATTCTTTTGTGTCTATCCCATGCATGCTTGAAGCCCACTGCTGTTTTCACCCCCACTACATATGTTGGAAGACTGCTCCAGGCATTCACAACTGTTTCAGTGAAATACTTCCTCACATTAGTCTTATATTCCAGATGGCAGTTGGAAGTCAGGCCCAGGACCTGAGGGCACCAATGGTGGTGCCTGAAACCGGGGGAAGGGGTCTTCGGTCTTGGGCAGGCTGGAGGTACCAGGTCCAGAAGAGGAGGACCAGCAGATCCCTGCATTGGGCAGCCTGGCACCTGGTCTTGTGGTAAAGGACTGGTGGGCGGTGACCCTGCCAGTGCCAGGTGGGAAGATCCCAGAGTGGGACCCACTGGCGGTGGCCGAAAGTCAGAAGGCACCTGAGGGGTGGGATGCCCCAATTAAGACTGTGACCACAAAGGGGCAGGCGACAGCTGGTGCTGGTCTGAAGGACCATTGTTGGACCCCAGAAAAGGATCTGGCAAAGGCAACGGGATTCGGCGGGCATCAGTGAAAGTGCTGATGTCCTGAGAACCAACCAAGCTCCCTGGCTGAGAACCCTAATGGGTGAAGGGCCTGAGTGACAGGGGTGGCAGGACAGAGGAAAAATCCCCCAAACCCATGGAGGCACCACCTGACACTGTGATTAGAGTAGATGGTGGGGCGGGAGGCAGCCCAGAGAGGGCCTTACTCTACCTCTGTGTTCACTGGGCTGCTGTTACAGTTTGCACTTCCTGGTTACTATGTTCGGAGCTGTCTTCTTTGCTGGGCTGTTTTTGCACTGCACTCACAGCCCTGTTTTCCCACTTTCGTTTACCTGCTATATTCAGCACTGTTTGCCCCTAGGCTATTCCTTTGAATATTGCGTGCTATTTGCTGTGGGCTAAATCTGCATGCCAGATGGTGCTATTTTTGCCCCAGGGCAAGGTTTTGAATATTGAGCCCTAGGACTGTATTCTGGAGGCCTGGGTTCAGTTTCCAGTAGGTACATTATTTCTTTCTCACTACAATTTATGATTTCAGTTGCTTAGCAGTGGCTAATACTGCACAAAAAAAAAGTTAATTGTCATCAAAGTACTTTAAAGAAATTGATGAGTGTTATAAAATAGCATGCAATTTAACTTCACTGAATTTTGAATTCAGGCAAGACAGCAGTGCTGAATACACAAATGTAGAGATAAGCAGCACTGTAAACAGTATTACTTATTGGTACCTAATTATTGTAGTCATTATTATCCATATCTTGTACATATTTTCACTGTGCTCTTAATGTACATTGTATCTAAACTGTTCAGTACACTGAATAAGTTTAATAAATGCATTGCTGTGATTTGTGCAGTTTATATGGGGCATCCCAATCCAAACCAGGTGCATGCGAGCTAGAGCCAGTGGGCCAGTGCAATGCTTGATAAGAGGCGGCTCACCTCTAACACAGACAGTTCAGAGAGAAAAAGTGGCACTCAAAATACCATGCCAAAGTCAAATTTTATGTAGGCAAAATGCACAAGAAATTCAGGCATGGTAAATATCAGCATAAATTATCTCACAAAAAACTACCCCAGTGCTTCGACTCAAATATGAATCTTCCTCAGGGCGTGTGGTTTCTGGGCAGTCAGTCACTTTTATATGATTCATTCATTTTAATCATGATTGCAAAAGAACACCTGACCACATATAAAGCACTAATGGTATGGTATGTGGGAGGGGGTGTGGTGGGTAGCTGCTGAGCTGGTCCGCTCTCGTGGTGTGGAGGATGGTCGGTTGGGAGGTGGTGGGTGCAGGTTTCAGGTCCGGCGTATTTTTTTTTTTGCCGTCAGGCAGCATTCAATTTTTTAAGTTTTTCACCCCCCATCGATATGCCCCCCCCCCAGAGTTGTGAATCCATAAGTAGTGGGGTGTGGGGGGTGCCCTCTTTCTTCTCGCCACGAGTGTGCATCGCCAAAATTCATTTCTGGCAATGTACACTTGCTGTAGCGGCGATTGCTGTTCTGCAGTCACCATTATGACATAGAACCATTTGCCAGTCTTTGGAACCTAAATAATTTACTGACATAATTTACAACAGAGGACACATTTTAGAGGAAATTCCAGAAGAATTTCAAATTACTTTATGACTCCCAAATGTGCGTGTGTGAGTGGGGGAGCAAGGATTTATCTTCTCTGAAGGGCTGATTTATGTTAACCCTTTCAGGATCTAACTAAACTGTTAGTGGAATTAGAACTGTCATGGCTTTGTATTTGTAGGAGGGGTAAATGCTAGGCAACTAATGTTTTCCAGGGGTGGTAAGGGGCATCATAGGGGATTGAAAATCATAGCCATGTCAACTACAACACCTGGCTACCCTGGATGCATACCTCTCACCCTGCCAGGACCGAAATAGGGATACTGCCCAGTAAAACAGGGACAAATGCTCACAGTCAGAGACATAATTCTCACTTGACATACAATACAATGTTGCAATGTTTACATCTATTCAAATTCACTCTACAATATGTCCTAAGGGTAATATTGTGCACTGGCATTAATGCATACAGTACTCACTTTTAAGAGGAATGCCTAGGTAAACCAAAAGTTAAGTGGCTGAACAGAATTGCAGCCATGTTACAAGTAATTTCCCAAAAATGAATAAAGTGGTTAAAAAAACAAGGTCTCAAATTCTAAGTAACATCATTGTCTGTGTGTTATTACTGTGTCAACAATGTCTGTGTTATTAAAAACAAAACAAAAATAAATAAAATCCCGTATTGTAGCTTATTCAACATTGGTATATAGCTGGATACCATCATAATAGAGTAACTTTATACAATATGTACCTATCATGGTGTCACCACTCTATGAGTAGTATATTGCTTTACACATGTTGTCCTTCGTTTTTTCTCCCTTACTCAATGCATATATTATTACATAGACAGTGACAACAGAAAAAGACCAAAGGGCCATCTAGTCTGCCTAGACTTTGCTATCTGCCCTGGGACCTATTGTTCATACAGAGCACCCCCTACTCCCCTCCTTAATGCTGCTGACCTGAGCAACCACCAAGTCCTTCACTCCATCCCAGCCTTGCCTGAAACCATTTATAGTCTTGGTGACCACCACCTCCACTGGCAGATTGTTTTACAGCTTCACCACCCTTTCCATAAAAAGAATTTCCTCACATCCCTCTAAAACCTTCACCCCTCCAGTTTCAACTTATGACCTCAGGTTCTTGTTTGTCAAAATATGTTCATTTACAGTTCTTGATCAACTCCCACAGCATCTTTCCTGGACTTGGGACCCCCTCCCAAATAAAATGTCATTACACAGTGGAAGGGGAGGAGAATATGGCATCATGAGTGGGTGCATTGTTTGGGGTTGTTCCTAAAGTTCAGGGAGTATATTGTAAGAGCAGGTCAATCATCTGAAACAAAACAACTCTGGGTATAGTAACACCATTAGCATGCATTTCAGTTCCACTATGAAAGAAGCAGATAAAACAACCAGTAACATTAATGAATTTTAGAAAAGGTGAGCAATTAGAAAATGTGGGTTTTCAACTAGAAATAATATGATGCAAAAAGGGCTGACAGTGACCCCTTTAAAATAAAAATTAAGAAAAAAAAAGAGAGAGGTTCCAATCTTACTTCTAGGGGAATCTTGCAGTAGGCAACACTGTTAGGACTAAGCTGCCAGGCGCTAGGACCACACATAAAACATTTAGCTAGCGGTCTACAGTGGGGGACCACACCTGACACTGGCATGCCACCCCAATGGTATAAAGGGGCGGACACCCAGCCACACCTAATTTCTTTTCCCACCACCAACCTGCACACATCGGACGTTATGGAACATTGCTTCAGTCAATCACCTTTCTATTTTTAGTATTTTCTTTATTTTTTTTTATTTTACTTTATCTTTTGCTGGTTTTCATCGTTGGTTTACTGTCGGCTGCATGTCTTCACCAACTTCTTCTGCTGAGTTCCGCAAAACTAAGTGTGCCTGCAGCAAACAAATTCCCGATAAAGATGGTCATTCCTCTTGGGTTATTTGTCTAGGCCCAGATCATGACACCAAAGCATGCCAGGCCTGCCTGAAGTTCAACCAGCCCACACGGAGATGACACTAGAGGGTCCTGGAAGTCTATCTTCTCAAACAGAAGCTGGCCAACATGAAAATGGAGCTGCAGGCCTGGAGTGCATCTTCCTCCTTAGAGGCCTCTTCTGAGACCTCCACTCCTTCTAAGAAGAAGCACAAGTGGGGCAAACATAGGGACTGGGACCGGTCTGCCTCCAGGCCATGGTCACTCCTAGGGGCCGTAGCCGACACTGGATTTTCTCCCTTTAGGGGGTCAGCTCCTCTGGCCACACCAGCCCTCTTTCCCTCTGTGCTGCCTCTAGCCCGTCTGCCCGCTGTAATCAGGGTCAGGTGGTGTCTTCATGGGTTTGGGACATTCTTCCTCTGTCCCGCCACCCCTGTTGCTCAGGCCCTTAACCCCTTAGGGTTCTCAGCCAGGGAGCTCAGCTGGTTGTCAGGACATCAGCACTTCCACTGATGTTTGCCTGGCCCCAGCACCTTCACTGGATCCTTTTCTGGGGTCTGACAATGGTCCTTCAGACCAGTGCCAGCTGTCATCCACCCCCTTACTGTCATAGCCTTCACTTGGGGGATCTCCCCTTGGGCACCTTCTGACTTAGCCACCGCCAGTGGGCCCTGCTCTGGGAGCTTCCCACCCAGCACTGGCAGGGCTGCCCCCCCACCGGTCCTTTATCACAAGACCAGGTGCCAGAATACCCAACACAGGGATCTATTGGTCCTCCTCTTGTGGACCTGGTGCCTCTGGCCCACTCAAGACTAGACCCCCCCCTTGGGGTTTCTGGCACCACCATCAGTGCCCTTAGGTCCCACACTTGACTTCCAACTGCCGTTGTGCACAGCCACTGGCCATCCTTTGGATCCACAGCTCAACCCCCCCGCCATCCTTGAGGACAACTTTGGGATGCTTGCTGATGCCTTCCAGACTGTCGCTCGGCCCCACAGGACCACTGTCAGATACCTCCTACAGTCACCCATGGTCAGGTCCTTCACTTCCACCAACAGCTTCTTAGCTGTTGTCGAGAGGTTTCAATGAGTTGTTTAGCTCCTGGTGGACACATGTCCAACCCCTGATGCTGGCTCCGATGGCACCTCAGACAGCTCCTACACTGATGTGGGATCCTCTTCAGTCTGCCCTTAGGGCTTCTTCTTCTGTGCCTGACACACACTCTGGCACTGGGAAGGGGGGAGGCATTCCCCAAGATACATCTAAGCCCCAAGCTCTATAGGTCTATGAAGCATTATGAACCCTCTCACCAGGAGAGGGGACTCTCCCAGCCTCTACCTAGTTCCTACTATTGGTAGTGCTTGGGTTTTCTCTGCGTGGGATTATGCATCCTCATGTGCATTCTCCCATATCTTCTTATCAGGTGGGGTTCTCCCCTTCCTCCCTTCCTGATTGTGAGCCATTTCCAGTCTGCCTACTACTGGAGATATAGGCTCTTCCCAACTTTCTGTTGTCATATCGTTCCCTCTCACTCTTTTGTCAGCAGGTACTTTGGTTCCTTCTGTAGCCAGTCGCTGAGGGTAGCATTTTGTGCTTCATCTGGCTATTGACTCCATAACGAAATTCCCCTCTCAGGGTTGGTCAGGGCCTCTCCATTGGGCATCCAGCCCCTTTCTGCTACCTGTCTTTGGGTCCTGCCCAATACGAGACACCATGTCCCTTAATGCTGGTTTCTTCCGACTGGGCATTTCCCTGGGGTGCAGGTTTGGCCTCGGACAAGCAGTCCCTCCTGCCCTTCTTTCCTTTCAGCAGATCTCTTTCCTCCTCCTAACTATTGTCTTGGCTTGTTGGCACTGCTTGGGACTCAGTCCTAATGGTGTTGCCTACTGCAAGAGCCCCCTCTAAGTAAGATAGTACAGTTACGTAAGAAGTTACCATAATAATACATTTTCAGAGAGACTTGCAGTAGACATGCTTTTCCCTCCTTCCATCCCCCTGCTCTCCTTTTGGCTCTTATTGGCCATTTCAGTGGCTCCAGGAGCCCTCTCCTTCTCCTGTCACTCCTTTTACAGGTCTCCGGTGGGAGAACTGAGGTGTGGCTGGGGGACCGCCCCCTTTATACCTTGGGTGGGACATCAGCGTGCCAACATCAAGGGCAGTCCCCCACTGTAGACTGCTAGCTAGAAGTTTTCTTTGTGGCCCTAGTGCCTGGCTGTTGAGTCTTGACAGTGTTGCCTACTGCAAGAGCTCCTCTCGAAGATCTACTGTTATGGTAAGTTCTTATGTAACTGTACTTTTCCTTATCCATCTCGGTCATTAATAAGGGTCAATTTTTATTCTTCCTGGCACTGAGTGTGCATGAAGGATCACCACCATCACCAATGGCTACTGTAAAATCAGTGTGGCTAACATTTCTATGCTCCGTTTCACCACTGTAGCTAAGACACTTTGATGAATGTAACTGAATGTGGCTGACTGTCCCACCACACCACAGCAGGCCAACACTGTGTCATCCATCAGTATGTTTGGCCAATTGGTGCCCTGCAGCAGAGCAATTTTCTTTTTTTTTTGTCTTCACAAAAGTCATGAGCAAAGCCTGCTAGAGAGTTCAAGTTCACTCAGTGCCCCTTTAGAACACATCTGTCAGTCCAGATCCGGCACCAAACAGTGGAGAACCCCAGGATGTTTGGGTCACAGAGACAGGAAAGCAACATCAGACCATGTTTGTAGAGTGGCCAGTTCAGTTCACGAGTGGCTAAAACAATGGGTGCATTTTAGCCAGTGGCTATTTTTTAGACCCCAGCATTTACTCAGCTGGCATGAAGCAACACCGGACCATTTGCTGGATATGTAAGGGAAATATTTTGTACCCCTTCCCACATCATATTCTTTTATACTTTGGAGTTGGACAATAGCAATTTATATTAGTTCTTACTCCTTATCACAGCCATTTGTGGGAATAAGGAACCTAGAGAAAATTAGACACATATATGCATGGGGGATAACTAACTGACTATTTTACACTATTATGACAACTGCAGTATATATGGATGTACAACATCTCCTGTTGTCTCAGAATTCCTAGTAATAACTCCCAAGTATTAGAGAAAACAGCTTTGGAAATGGGAACAATAAGCTCTTATCAGTTTTTATACCTACAATGTTGTGTAGAGGCATGACATCAGACTGTACATGGCTGGCAGGTATCCGGGCATCTCTCTGTACTCTGTCCACAGGAAAATAAATGTGACCATACATGTGACTGACTGTCACTGAGCTTGCAAAACCTAGCTGGCTGTCTCAACGCATCTATCCTCTATTACCGATTTGATTATTATGTCTGTATAGCATAGTACAACATAAATTGTGTGCCACACAGTTTACAGTATCGACGTTGCACATTTTAATAATTTTACACTGTAGCCATTTGAATCACATGACCTGTCATACATAGAAATATAGAAACTGATGGCAGATAATGACTGCTGGGCCCATCTAGTCTACCCATATTTAATTATGTTCACTTTTGCTGCAGACCCAACTTGATCTACAGCACAATCTCTCCACCTCCTTCTGTCCTCCAAACCAAAAGTTAATTGATTGAACAGAATTGTAGTCACATTACAAGTGATTTTCCCAAAATGAATTAAGAAAAAATAAAAAAAACAAGGTCGCAAATTGTAAAGAGCATCCTTGGCTATCTGTTATGTCTGGATTATTAAAAATAAAACAAAAATAAATAAAATCCCATATTGCAGCTTACTCAACATTGGTATACAGCTGGGTGCCATCATAATACAGTAAATTCATACGGTATGTACCTATCATGGTGGGTTCCATGTCATAATGGTGATCACAAAAGAGTGATTGCCATTAGAGCAAGTGTACATTGCCGAAAACCACAATGGCGATGTATACGTGTGGGCAACAACACATCCAGCAAGTTAAAATAGTATGTCGGCCTGAACCCAGTACCTGCTGCACTGAAGCTAGCCACCCTCACCACCATACCACATGGCTAGCTCAGTGGCAGCACAACATGCTACCCCACACAAATCTTCTTCCCTATCCCTCCCCTTCCGGTAACCCTCCCTCACTCATCCCTACTCTCGCTTTCACATTCCCTTACAGGGTAGCCCAATAGGATAGCACTGTAAATGAGTTGCTGTTTTGACAGTCGCTCATTTACAGTCACTGTCATCACTGGATATCTCATGGTGTCACAACTCTATGAGTAGTATATTCCTTTACACATGTTCCCCTTGATTTTTTCTCCCTTGCTCAAATAATTTGACACTGTATCCATTTGAATTGCATAACCTGTCATACATAGAAACATAGAAACTGAAGACAGATAATGACTGCTGAGCCCATCTAGTCTGCCCATTTTTAATAATGCCCAGTTTTGCTGGAGACCCAGCTTGATCTACAGCACTTTCTCTTCCATCACCTTCCTTCTGTCAAGGGTTCCTTTGTGCCTTTCTGAGGCATTTTTGAAACCCACCACTAGTTTCACCCCCACTGCCCCTCATGGAAGGCTGTTCTAGGAATCCACCACCCTTTCTGTGAAAATGTACTTCCTCACATTTCTCCTGAATCTACCTCATTCCAGCTTCATATCATGATCCCTTCTTTTACAGCACCTTTTTCTCTGAAACATACCTCTCTTCTGTACCTTATTAACCCCAGTGAGGTATTTAAAGGGCTCCATCATATTCCAACTCTCCCTCCTCTCCTCCAGTGTGTACATATTGAACTTTTTCAGTTTCCTTTCATAGGGCTTCTAATGCAGACCTTGCACCATTTTGACATCTCTTAGCTTTCTTCTTGTCACTTTCCCCTTTTCCAGTTGTTCCTCTTTCCTCACCTTTCTTCTTTGACTGCCCCCCCATCTCCTTTGCTAACCCCCTGCTTGGGATCTCCCTACTCTCCATCTCAGCCTGTGGTGGCCCACTTTCTGCCTCCCCCATTTCTTCCATAACCCCCTCAGCTACTTTAAATGTCCATCAAAGTATCATTTAAACCATGCACTGTGGACTGTGGTTCCCTCCTTAATGGAAGCCAGCCATCACCTCGGTAGAGGCTCTTATCCTTCCAGGGTGGCCCAAAGTCCCCACTGTAGCCATAGCTCTCCTCTCTGCACCATTTTTTCTACCATAACTTGAAGGCCTTGGTGTGGAGCTCCCTCTCCTTCCCCACATAGTACAAGATGCACTTGCCTCTCACATTTTAAATACATGGAAAAAACACAGAATTAACCAGATGAATGATCTAACTTTACCGAAAATGAAATTTACACACAAAGCTGACTACAGCAATTCATCTTTACATTTAAGCCCATGAAACACCCTTATCAAGTTAATGTATTAGCAGCCACAGTGGCTCTGACCAGATTTTGTTTACTGAACCATCTGGGAATACAATGGGCTCACTGCTCCACCAGCCATTTGCCAGGGAGGCTAGGAAGAGCAGCACCTTTGTCTGCTGGACAAGGTCATAGGTTTGTGCTACTGTACCAAATTAAAAAAATCTGAAAGCAAAGTTTAGATCAGGGGTTTTAAATTTTAGCGCAGCACCACAGACCCTGGGCATTGCACAGCAGATAAAGGTGCTCTGAATTCTGGTCTCCCTGGCACTGGCGGGGTGGAGTGTTGAGTCTGTTTTTTTTTGTCCTGATATTACCACCCCTGTGTGAGTACTCTATTTGCTTTGAGGGAGCACTGATTTCCTATTTTCTGAATTTTTACTCTATCAATTTTAGAAGGTTTTGGATTTTACTTTATTATGACTCAGTGAAGCTGCAGACTTTCCACTTACCTACTTACCAGGTGTTTCAATTTGTAGAGCACTACTGCAGTAAATAGAGGCATTTTTTCAAACACATTGTTTAGTATTTTAAGGGGTAATTTGTTTAAAATAATAGCCACTGCTAAGCTAATAAGAGTCTCAGACTCCACCATCTTGGAGCGAGGGGTTATGTCCAGGGTGTGAATATGGCTTCCCTGCTTGGTAACACAGCTTATTATCACTGGCTCCACTATGCTGGGAATGACTACTATTTCTAAATCCCCTAATATAGAGATTTACAAATAAAAAGGGTTTTGGACTCAGAATTCTTAGGCCATTGAGGATACCTTATATGTCCTTATATTTTTTGTTAGCGTTCCGTCTTTCTAGATTCTGAGTAAAACTAATGTCTATGTTTTATACCTGAAAAGGAGGAAGGCAAAATGATAGAACAGATATGGCAATGCATGCAGATTTGAAGTGTGATTTCTCAGTTTAGACGGCATACTTATGCATGCTCTGTTTTAGATTTTCCTTAAAAGATCCTTAGCTAATGCCCCCACCCAGCAGATCTGAAAGCATTAACATGAAAACAGTCATTCTTCTTGGTTCAACGCTTAGGTCCTTGCTTTTTCATCAGTATCAATGACGTGCATAGTACTGTATACTGCAATACTTATCTTGTGCCCTACAAAATCACAATAGAATTACTCATGTTGCCAGGAAGAGCATTGATTTAGTCATCACTTCAAAGCCAGTGTACATTATGTGATGACCTGTTTGTATGAAATTATATTTTCCATGCCATTATGCTTTTCACCCTATGCAGAGATATTGCTTCCCCTTTTGGAAATGTCACATTAACAGCAAGCACCAGAATAAAAGCAATCTGCAAGAGAATTTCTTAGGGAAAGGCAATGATCTGTTCACTGACTTGCATTGGGGTTCTAATCTGTCTTGAAGAGCTGAACCTCGCTCTGTCAGTTAATTGAATAATCACAGTCAATAAAAAATGTAAGGAAATCTGTGCCAGACAGAGGAAAACAGCCAAGATGGGATAAAGTGACTGTGTGAACATTTTTAGAAATGTAGCATGACAGAGATGTCTACCTACAGCTAGGAGAAGTTCAATAAGATTTGTAAAGACTTTTATAGAGGCCTGCATTTAATTGAAATATTATCTTTCATTTTAAATATTTGTATTTATCGCAGCACAATCTTATGATAGCTGTGTTCTGTTAGCAAGTGTATACTGCAAAAAGGATGTTAATACATTAGTAACAATGCATTGGACATACAAATATTTGGGAAAAGGTATTCACACAACCCTATTAAAAATCCAGTTTTTGACACAAACACTAACTCAACCCTAATGTACAGGCCCTACCACTTCTGTATTTTATATATATCTATATATATATATATATATTTTTTTAATATATGGATCTTGGATTTAATATGTTTGTAAAGCATACAAAAAAAATTCGGTAATACCCTCAAACATTTACGGATAATACTACTGTCAATCACTTTTAATAGTATCGTTCAAGTGTGATAATACTATCATTGCACTCCTCAACGATAGTATTACCACAGTCACCACACAGCGCAAGCGCCCACAAAGATGCCTTCTGCCCCTCACGTCACCCTAAGCGTGCCTTCTGATTGGCAGTGTTTCATGTGTGGTTGGGCACAACATTTTAAAAAACATGGCAGCTCGCTTTCTTGATTAGCGATACCGTAGTCCCTCACAACATAAAATTTTTCTCCCCCTCAGAAAAATGAGAAACTGCAGCCAAAACAAGTAAAAAGGTAGGACTACCAACCACTTTTTTTTTATAAAGTGAACGAAGGCAGGAGAGGTGTAGCGCAGCAGGCTACGATGAAAACAACAACAAGGAAGGCGGCAGTTTGCTATGACACAGCATCGGTGTCTGAAACTGCCGACTTCCAGCCAAAAAGGAAAAACAAAACAAAATCCAAGATCCACATATTAAAAATAACGACATGCGCTGCAAGGTTATCGAGAAGTACCATCTTGAGGTTCTGGACTGGAACCTCTTTGATGATATTACTCACCGGAAATACACCGGCACCTATTCATTATTATATATATATCTACAGTATGTTTATATATGTAGGTATAGGAACAGAGGTAGTACAATTTATATCAAATATGCATTAGAATCTTCAGTTACAGAACAGCAACTCGATTTCCAAATGTGAAAAAAACTTCACGCATGCGGCAAGGTACGTTGTGCCAGAGGAAGGCATCCTTGTACAACCACGTTTTTCCTGATTGTGAGAAATGTTCAAAAAGGTTGCCTTTTTGCATCCCCTTCTACATTTTCCAACAGCATGCACAGATTAGTTATGTGAAAGTGTAAAAAGGAAAATGCCACTTGTGTTCCAGTAATACTGAAAACAGCATTTACACTGGTGCAAGGATTTCCCCCGCAACAGCAAGTTGCTCATGGGGAATTTGTCTCTGGACTATGCTAGGCCCTTTACAAATCAAGCCTCAAAGCCCCTCTGTAACATACTCGACAAACTGGTTGATATCACAGATGTTATTTAAAAGGAGTGGAAGCTACACGTTTTTGCCTTCTACCATTCTGAAGCACAATAGCTACAGTAACTGTGCAGTAGAGTTAATGGTTTGTACATTAGGGGATATTTACTTGTTAAATCCCTCTACTATAATAACTAGAAATGTAGAACAGAAAACCTAACCAAACTAAAGACTGGATAAGAAATACAGGAGAAAGTACAAAAACAGAATGACAATAAAATGTTAAAGTGACTGTTAGAATATGAACCCATGTCTGTAGCTTAAAATACAAAATCATTTGTCCTGTGGTAGGATTCAAACACTTGTGCCCTGCTTCCTAGCTTGCTAGTGGACCAGCTACTACCTGGGAACTGCACTCAAGTCAGTGGCAGGTAATATAAAGGATTAAGTCGGAACCAATGAGGCCAGTGACCTGGGTTCTAATCGCAAAAGGATTATCTATCTATCTATCTATCTATCTATCTATCTATCTATCTATCTATCTATCTATCTATCTATCTATCTATTATACAGAAGTGGTAGTGCCTGCATGTTAGGGTTGAGTTAGTGTTTGTGTCAAAAACTGGATTTTTAATAGGGCTGTGTGATAACTTTTCCCAAATATTTGTTATTCAGCAGCAAATGTTTGGATATTCAGTATTTGTTATGCAGGTATTTAGCTGTTAATAAATAAATGAATAAATCTCCACCCTTACAGCTGCCTCCCACCCAGCCCTGTTCACTTAAATGAACCCTCCTTCCCCACCCTCCAAGCACCCAACCCACCTCCCCTCCATCTCAACCCTGGGAACATCATGGAATAAAAAAAAGCGCAAATAAAACCATTCCCCCACCCTTGTATATGTCCTAATTCACAACCTACTCACCACAAACCGAACCAAGTAAATAATATTAACCCCATCCTGCCAATCTCTAGATAGCAAAGTGATCCCACCCTCCTTCCACCATCACCCACATTTTAGTAATTTTGATCCCATGACGGGTGTTCAGCACAACCCACCTGCTCCTTGGCCAGTTGCCAACTTGACTGAAAGCTCTTGCTTACACTATGATAAAAGAAAACACTTAATGCCACCCCTGCTTCCCCCACCCTAGCAGCATCCTGATTCCCCTCCTCTCTTCAGTACCCAGTTGTGCTCCCATTGCGGGCAATAGACTCAACCACTGCCTGCCACTATCTAATGAATGAAAGCACTCACCCACTTTCTCTGTATAGTCAGTTCTGCTCCATGGGTCTGCTGCTTCAAGCTGCAGGTGTAAGACTAACAGGTATCACATAGGTGGCTTATTTGATGTTGGGCAATATACAGATAACTTGTCTGGCATGGACCCAGACCTGTACCTTGCTTTGTAAGGTCAAAGGAGCAGCCCCATGGTGTGTGGTTCAAAACCTGTGGACCATAAATGAAGCTGTAGATCTATGGGACATAATGCTGGACCTGTAGTTTGCTTTGTTCAGGGCCCTGCATGCCCTTTGTAAAGCAACAGACCCATGGTGCACAGCCCTGAATAAGTAGCTTGCTTTGCACAGTGCCGTTGAGGCCCTATGCCAAGCAGCAGACCCATGGGAGATGGTCCTGTACCTGTGCCTTGCTTTGCCCAGGGCCCTGTGGGTCCTATGTGAAGCAGAAGAGCCATAGGGTATAACCCCAAGACATTTATTTGCTTCATACTTGTTCTGTACATTCTACATGAAGTAACAGATCCATGGAGCATAGCCCCAGACCTCTTGCTTGAAGCAGTAGGCCCATGGAGCATGACACAGATCTGCAGATTAAATCCATGGCACATGGCTTTGGACATGTGGGTCATGGCCCTAAACCTATAGCTTGGTCAAGGGTTGCATTTATAGTTTGGCTTAATTTATAGTATTAAGAAGGTTTATCTCTCATTTGCGTTTGAATTTCTGTTAAGCAGATTTAATCCTAGCCACGACTCTGAGTTGTTATAATTTTAATTTATCCTAGAGCTTTAATACTGAGGAGGGTTGTGTGAGGGTTACTTATTTATTTGTGGGGGTGGGTGTTAGAGGGTTATTTAGCTTTTTTAAGTAAGAGTTATGTTTCATTTAGTTTTATTTTATAATATTTTTGTGTGTTGTTTTTAGGTGTATAACTGGTTAGTTAAGGGAGTGTTGTTTTATATCTAGGTCATGAGAATGTGTTGGAGGCCTGCCCCCACAGTTGTGCACTATTCACCTTCTGCTCTCTGCCCCTTTTTCTCCCCCCATTGCAGTTTACAACTTACCAGCGCTGTAGGGCACTGGGCATTGCTCGTAGGGGGAAGGGGTGCGAACAGTGGAGGGTGAATGAGCGGGGCCACCGCATCGGGGTTGTAAGATCCAGAAGATGCCCTGGAGTGAAATGGAACCTAGAACGTGGTCTGCCATGCCTGGTTTCCATACCCAAGGGCACTACCAATTGTGGTGAGCAGGTGGTTTGGGTGGCCCAGGAGGTTCATTCAACTCAGGCAGTGCTATGCAATGCCAGGTCCATTAAAAACAAGACTGCAGTCATTGCAGATCTTGTTGGAACAGTGGACCTGGCTTGCATCATTGAGACCTGGCTGGATGAGAACTCTGGCCCCATATTGGAGGCTCTAACTCCAGCGGGTACTCGGTGATTCACCGCCTGAGATTGGATCGCGGGGGTTGGAGTCTGTTTCAAGACTGAACTTAACCTCACGAGTGTACTAGTTGAGGAGACTGAGTTATTTGAGTGTACCGTAGTAGCAGGTGCAGGTTGTTGGATCGCCCTCAACTACCTTCTATCCGGAGATGAGAAACGATCCCTTCAGGAAGTCGCGGACTTCATCATTGACATGGCATTTGAGTTGCCCAGGCTGATGGCCCTGGGTGACTTCAATGCCTGGGTCGATGACAAACTCTCACAATTTGGACAGCACTTCCTCCTGTTGATGACATCTCCGGGCCTCACACAGATAGTTATCACTGCTACTCATAAACACGGTGACTCTCTTGACTTAGTCTTCCTCCTGGGGATCGAAGCCCCTGACTTGGGGGTGGAACTAGTTGGATGATCTGATCGCTACACCGTGGGGTTCAGTTTTAGCACCCCCTTCGTAGGTCTACATCTGTGGAGATGGTCAGATATCCCCCTTTATGAGATGTAAGTTCTGAAGGCCTGGCGGTGGTACTTGACCTATTGTCTCTCCCAGTGGCAAACAGTGACCCAGAGGTCCTTGTGATGGCCTATAACTCAGCCATGTCAGCGGCCCTGGATGACATTGCTCCTGTCTGTGTTTGCCCTCTCTCTTTGCCCTCGGTCCCCATGGTTTGATGGGACTTTGAGGGAGATGTGGTGATTAGGACGAAAGTTAGAGCATTGCTGGTGGAAATCCGCCCTTGCTGCCGACCACCTTAGACTGATGGACCATTATCAAGCCTATCGATCTGCAATCACCCATAAGAAGGCAGAGATCCTGTCTGGGGAGATTGCGGCCTCTCAGAATCAACCAGCTCAGCTTTTTCAAACTGTGGACAGAATGTGCAACCCAGCCTGTTTACAAGTTCGGAAAGCCTTTTCGCAAGTAGAGTGCAATGAATTTGCTCAATTCTTTGCGATTAAGGTAGCTAACATCAGGGCAGTACTCCAACCAGCACACTCTATAGGTGTTGCTTTGGATCAGCTCGAGGTCACTGCCTCTCATCTTTCCTGGAACTGACTGGAGTTCATGGATGTCATGCAGATAGTCCAGGGTGTGCTCCCTACGTGCTGTAGTTTGGATCCAGGACCAACTTCCCTAATTTTGGATTGCATTGATTCCATTGGTCCAGTCCTAGCAGGGATAGTCTGGTGCTTCTTGGAAAGAGGTGAGTTTCCCAGCTCCCTGAAGGAGGCGGTGGTAACACCCCTCCTGAAGAAAGCTTCTTTGGACACAGACTGCCATGCAAACTACAGACCAATCTCTAACCTTTCCTTTTTAGGGAAGGTGATTGAGAAAGTAGTGTCTGTACAGCTGGAGAACCATTTGACAATCCATGACATCTATGAACCCTTCTAGTCCGGATTTCGAAAGAGACATAGTACTGAGACAGTACTGGTTCGGGTGCTCAGTGATCTCCTGATGGCTAGAGATTGGAAAAGACGTTCCATCTTGGTTCTTCTGGATCTGTCATCAGCGTTTGACACTGTGAACTCTGGGGTCTTACTCGGTCACCTGAGGTTCATCTGTGGACTGTCGGGTACAGTCTTCAGGTGGTTTACATCCTTCCTCACAGGAAGAACTCAGAGAGTGGTGTCCGGGGTTTATTCCTGAGACCCAGTTTCTCTGTCATGTGGGGTCCCTCAGGGTTCAGTGTTGTCCCCCATGTTGTTTGCAATGTATATGCTGCCCCTCGGAGACATTGTAAGAAGGTATGGGCTGAGGTTTCACTGCTATGCTGATGATACCCAGCTCTACCTTTCTTTTGCACGTGACCAGGATGGAGCTGTCTCAGTCTTTAATAGCTGCCTCGCAGAAATCCAGGTGTGGATGGATTCCAGTTGGCTGAAGTTGAACTCAGAAAAGACTGAGGGGCTGGTTGTGGATCCAGCACACTGGATAGGGGGGCTGAGGGTTGGTTCGCCCTCAGGGCTTTTTCTTGGGGGCTTATCACTCCTGACCTCTGAATGGGTGCGAAATCTGGGGGTAATTTTTGACGAAGGGCTGACCCTGCATTTGCAGGTGTCGGCCGTCATCAAATCCTCTTTTTACCATCTGAGGAATATCTCCAAGATTAAGCACCTTGTTCAGTCTGGCGATCTTCCTACGCTGGTCCACGCGTTTGTGTCCTCATGCCCAGATTATTGCAACTCCCTTTACCTAGGGCTATCGGGGGTGGAAATCCACCGCTTGCAGCTAGTGCAGAATGCTGCAGCCAGGGTTTTGATGGGAACCCCCCGGTCCTGTCATATTTTGCCAGTGCTACATGGACTGCACTGGCTGCTGATACAGTGGCAGATCACCTTCAAAGTCAGTCTCCTGACTTTTAAAACCCTACACAGACTGGGTCCAGACTACCTGAAAGAGCTTCTGGTTCCTTACTGCCCTGGGGGATTGCTCCTCTCAGCCAATGAGTGGTTGCTAGAGATTCCAAGGGTGTGTTTGAAATCTTCTGGGGCCCAGGCATTTATGCATGTGGCCCCAACCCTTTGGAATTCTCTACCCCGTCAGTTACGGGGCTGCATGACTGAAGAGGGATTCAAACAAGCTTTAAAAACATTCTTATGGTACCAAGCATTTGGTGAATGACTTTGTAACTGTACTAATTGTTTTTGTATAATTAATGATGCTGAGCTGTTTAATATGTGATTTTAACCTTTGTTAGGCACCTTGATATTTTGAAAGGTGCCATAAAAATAAAGACATTATTATTATTATTATTATTATGTGTAGGGGATGGGGAGGGAATTGGGCATGTGGGTTGACAACCATAAAGCCACATTTCTGGATGTTTATGGCTTTGAAACCCTACCATATGCATTAATGTATTTTTTTTCAATGGATTTCCTTACTTTTTGAGAATGTATATTGCCAGAAATCTAACATGGTTTGTGCAGAGCCCTGCAGGCCCTGCATGAAACAACAGATGAGTCCTACCAGGTGTTGCACAGGGTCCTATGGACACTGTGTGAAGCAGCAGGTGAGGCATAACTTGCTTCTTGCAGGGCCCTGCAGGCCCTGTGTTTAGAGATCTATGACCTGTATCCACTGAGCACAGCACTGAACCTATAGCTTGATTCATGCAGGGCCCTGTGGAACCTACTGTATGTGAAGTAGCAGACCCATCAGGTACAGTGCCAGGCCTGTAACTTGTTTTCTGCAGGGCCCTGCATCCTCTGTGCTAAGTAGCAGGCCTGTCAGGGATGTGAAACAGGAAACCCATCAAGCATAGTGGCGGAACTGTAACTTGGTTCTTGCGAAGCCCTCCAAGCCCTAGGTGCAATGTACGTGACCCATTAGGCAGAGTGACAGAATTTTATGATGTGTCACTCAGGGCCCTGCATGCCATATACAAAGCAAAACACCAACTAAGTAGGTGTGAAAGCTACCACTTGGGTGGTGGTGGTGTGGTAAGTATCCTATTCCCAAAATATGAGCTTAAAAAATAATTTTTTTATGTGTGATAGAAAAAAACAGTGATAATTCTAAATCCCAAATTATGCTTAGTCTGTGCTGTTTTAGACTTACACTTTTTCGGGTATGCTTTTTTCAATTACCAATAACTTTCATTTATGAATTTGTTTTTGCAAATAATGTAGTTTTTTTTCTCCCTTCCCTCTGTCTCACACAATTTCAGTCTGAGAGACTCATTACTACGTGGGGTCTTGGGCAGTTTGTACAATATATTAAAATATCAATGGTTGCAGCAGACACCACAAGCAGGCCAAACAACTTCTTTTTACAGAAAAGGAATGCTTCTTGTTTATTGCTAGTTCACCATTTAATAACTCCACCACATCTGTAGCCTAATGTTTTGTTGTTTCCCCTGTTAACTTTTTATGGGCATGGTCCTAAAATGTAATACAGTATATATCTACTTTTCAGATAGCTGAACCCATATTAAAAGCAACACATTTCATTCACTGCTCATGTCACGGTTACATCTTTTTTTTTTCAAATTAAGCTGGCTGAGGAAAAGGCGTACCCACACTGCCCCGCATTTCCCATGAGCTTGTGAGTTCAGCAAGACATACAGGTCTTGCGGGAATGCTCACAAAAATGCGGTGGCCATTTTGAATGGGCCTGTCACTTGATCCGGCAATCCCACACTGGGTCAATTCTCGCTAGTAGGGCGGACAGACATCTTGGCTGGTGTAGACCTGGGGTTTGCAGCTCAGGCCACTAGTAAATGGTCTGCTGCTGTCCAAGGCACTCACTTTTGGGGGACAGGGTAGACCACAGGACCAGGGCCTACCAAGTCCAGGCAGAACCCCCCTCCTTTTATCCCCACTTCTACTCTTAAGGGAAGAGCTCGGCACCATACGGGTGGTACGGATTGGGTGAAGGGAGGTCGGGACACGGGTTAGCTAATTATCTGGGAACCAAGGGGGAGGGAACCCCTGACAATGGTCGGACGGGTCACGCTGATGCAGCTACTAACAATGTTTTTTTTGGGGGGGGTATTAAGCTGTCATTGCAGAAGATGTCTTCCAGGAAACATGTCCCATCATCCAAGGCATTGGCAGCAGCCGAAGACAAGCTATGCACCCTGTATAAAAGGAATGGAGGCGTGCCTGGAAGGGCTGGAGGAGTCAGCAACATCCCCAGGAAAGAAGAGGATAGGAGGCCGGAAGTTAAGGCCACCAGCAAAACTCTCCATCCCCTTCAGAGGGACCAGCATAGGGTCAGAGGGACAGGCACCAGACAAGCCTGCACTGCCACCACTAGTGAAGCCACACGCTGGGCTGGACTCCCTGGTGGGGACTCATTTAACAGACAAGGTCAGTCAGCAGATCAAAAATAGGGAATATGTCAACATCTTCTCCCTTCTTAACCAGCCTGTGGAACACACAGACAGTAAAAAGGAGAAGGAAAAAGGGGACGACCAAGAGCGCAAGACAGTCAAGGCCCCCCGCACTTATGACAACTGGGTTGTAACCTTCTTGATTTATGCCACCGTCATGCTGCAGGTGGACAAAAGACAAGGGGTAGAAATTCTCAGCTATATGCATTGCATCTCAGTGATGCATCGCAAGAAAGGGGTAATGGCCTGGCTAGACAACGATGAGGAGTTTCATCGTACATGGCATGTGGGCACTGCCCTAAGCTGGGGCAAGCTTGATATGCCATTGATGGTGAATGTAATGCAGGGCGGTGGTGTGCAGCACACTGACAGTGGGCTCCCAATCCAGGCCCCAACACTGCGATCGGTGGACAGCCCGACCCCTCAACTGTGCTAAGCTTACAATTGGACGGCCTAAACATGCACCAGCTGCTGGTTCAAACATGCATGCTTAGCCTGCGGCAGGCAGCACGCCTTTCTGCAGTACTCCTCATTTCACATGGGGAGAGGGATGGGGAAGAGAGGCCGGCAGGTTTGGGAATCCTCAGGGTGGCAAGCATTCTCACTCCGGTTCAGATAAGAAAGATTGAGCTGTGGCTGGACCAGTGCCCGGACAGAATAGCTGCAGACTTGTTGGAAAGTTTTTTTTTTGGTGGGCTTCAGGATCCTGTACTCTGGTCCTCATCAGCCGTATGAGGCTGAGAACCTGAAGTCCACTAGAGACCGGCCACAAGTTGTCCAGGAAAAACTTGAAAAAAACGACGGCTGGGGCGAGTGAGTGGCCCCTTCTGCAGGCCACCACTGCCAAACCTAAGGGTTTCACTGACTGGATTTTGCCCAAGAAGGATCTGGGGGAATTTTGGATGATTAATCACTTGTCACACCCAACTGGGGACTCAGTGAATGATCATATTGATAATCAGTATACTTCAGTGTACTACCAGTCCTTCAGTCAGGCAGCGGAAGTGGTGCAAGCTGCAGGGCCAAACACTCTGATGATGAAGGTGGGCATCGAGTCGGCGTTCAGGCTACTGCTAGTGCATCAAGAGGACAGGGTATTGCTGGGCATGAAGTTCAGGAACGAGTACTATGTGGACAACTGCATGCCTATGAACTGCTCGGTGGCCTGCACGGTGTTTGAGAAGTTCAGCACTTTTTTGCATTGGGTCACGGCTCAAGCAGTGGGCAGTGACAGCATAGTACACTATCTCTATGATTTCTTGTTTGTGGGCCCAGCTGATTCTTCAGCATGTGCCGAGTTGGTCACAGCTTTCAACCAGGGGTTTTGGAGTTCCTCTAGCGAAGGAGAAATCCAAACCTTTGGGGACCACCCTCACCATCTTGGGCATAGAAATTGATTCCCAAAAACAGGCTCTGTCGCATGCCTCTTGACAAGTTGGCCACACTTCAGTCTCTCTTGCACAGGGTGCTGGGGAGGAAGAAAATTACCCTGCAAAGTGGCAGCAGTTGGTGGGGCACCTCAACTTTGCAGGCAGGACCATACCAGTGGGGCGGACTTTCATGCTGTGGTTGGCCAGGAGGGGGGCAGACTGTACAACACCTCACCACAGGATACGGATCACAAAGCAGTTTTGAGATGATATGCAGGTTTGACAGATGTTCCTAGATCACTTCAATGGTGTGGTCTTGTGGCAGGAGCCATGGGGTGGGACACCTCTGGAGTTGTATACTGATGCGGAGTGTGGTCTGGGGTTCGGGGCTTTTTTTCAGTGGCAATGGTGTGCAGGACAATGGCCAGCCGGCTGGCTGGAGGCCGGGGTGGGGAAGCAGATCATGCTGCTGGAGTTCTTTCCAGTAGCAGTGGCCTTGTGCATCTGGGGTCCCAGATTACATTATAAAATGGTGCACTTCAAGTCAGACTATATGGGAGTGGTACATACCATCAATAGACAGTTAGGTCAATTGGGACCACTGGGAGACTTGATGCGGGTATTCATTTTAAAATGTATGTTGCTTAACATTACATTCAAGGCAGTACGTGTCCCAGGAGTTGATAACGGAATTGCCAATGCTTTATCTCATTCACAGTGGGACAGATTCTTCAGGCTGGTGCCAAGAGCGGACGAGGAGCTACGATGTGTACCTCCCTTCCTGTGGGAGGTGGTGACTGTCAGACTTGGAGATGCATAACATAGAAACATAGAATTTGATGGCAGATAAGGACTGCTTGGCCCACCTAGTCTACCCATTTTCCTACCTAACAGATAAGCTGCAGATCCTAGTTAACCAACAGCTTACTTCCTCCTACCCCCACTAGGACTGCCTTATGTCTGTCCCATGCATTCTTGAATTCTCCCACTGTTCTTAACTCCACAACCTCCTCAGGGAGGCTGTTCCATGCATGAAAAAATACTTCCTCACATTACCTCTGAGCCATCGCCCCTCTATCTTCAAATTGTGCCCTCTTGTTCTTGCACATCTCTTTTTCTGAAAGATGCTACCCTCTTGGACTTTGTTGATTCCCTTGAGGTACCTGAAAGTTTCTATCATGTCCCCTCTCCTCTCCTTTCCTCAAGGGTATACATATTAAGCTCCTTTAGTCTTTCTTCAGATGTCTTCTGGTGCAGACCCTGCACCATTTTGGTTGCCCTCCTCTGGACAGCCTCCACTCTGTATATGTCTTTGCGGAGATGGGGTCTCCAGAACTGCACACAATACTCCAGATGGGGTCTCACCAACTGTCTGTACAGAGGGATAACTTCCTGTTTTCTACTATTGATGCCTCTTCCTATGCATCCCAGTATCCCCCCAGCCTTACTTACTGCCTTCTGACATTGCTTGCCCACCTTTAGGTCATCTGATATAATTACCCCCAGGTCCCTTTCCATTTTTACTGTTGTCAGTATCTCACCCCCACTGTGTACTCTTCCCTGGTTTTTGTTTCCCATGTGCATTACCTGCACTTCTTTGCATTGAATCTGAGCTGCCATATATTTGACCATTCCTCCAACCTTGCCAAGTCCCTTCTCATCCTTTCCACTCCATCTTGTGTATCAACCCTGTTGCAGATCTTTGTGTCATCTGCAAAGAGACATACTTTTCCTTTCAGTTCCTCTGCAATGTCACTTATAAAGACATTAAAAAGGACAGGTCCCAGTACTGAACCCTGCGGTACCCCACTAGTAACCCTCCTTTCTTCACTGTGTACTCCATTTACTACTACCCTTTGCATCCTGTTGTCTAGCCAATTTTTTATCCAGGCTACCACCTTGGGGTCCTCTCCAAGGCTGGCTAATTTGTGTATTAATCTTTTGTGTGGGACTGTATCAAATGCCTTGCTAAAATCTAGGTAGGCCATGTCCACAGCCCGTCCCTGGTCTACTACTTTGGTCACCCAGTCAAAGAAATCTATTAGATTCGTCTGACACGACCTTCCCATCGTGAATCCATGCTGCCTTGGGACCTGTGCCCCACTGGCCTCTAGATACTCAACAGTTATTTCCTTCAGAAGTGATTCCATCATTTCCCCTACCACTGAGGTCAAACTAACTGGTTTGTAGTTTCCTGCCTCTGTCCTGCTCCCACTTTTGTGAAGAGGAATCACATCTGCCCTCCTCCAGTCCTCAGGTACCACCCCATCCTCCCATGATTTGTTAAAGAGAGTAGTCAGCGGTGTCACTAGTTCTACCCTTAGTTCTTTTAGAATTCTTGGGTGAATCCCATCAGGCCCCATTGCTTTGTCCACCTTCAATTTTATTAGTTCTTTCAGAACCCTTTCTTCATAAGTGGACTGGTATCGACACCCATCTTCAGAGTGTTTCTTTATTTGGTTTAGGTACCTCCCCTCCTCTTCCTTTGTGAATACTGAGCAGAAATATCGTTCAGTATCCCTGCTTTCACTGTCCCCTCTACCCACATTCCCTCCCTTTATTAAGCTTCAGTATCCTCCTTTGGTCTTTCTTCGTTCCCTAATGTACCTATAAAGGTCTTATCCCCTTCTTAACAGAATTGGCTATCCTTTCCTCCGTTTGGGCCTTTGCTATTCTGACTGCCTTCCCAGCCTTCTGCTTTAACTGATAAAGTTCTCTGTCCTGCTCCTTCTGTGTTTCCTTATATTTCCTGAATGCTATCCTTTTCTCTAACCTTCCTGTCACCTCTTTTGAGAACCATAGCGTTTTTCCTTCGCTTGTTTTATTGATTTGCTTTACACAAAGGCTTGTTGCCTCTGTGATGGCTGTTTGATTACTCCCCATTGTTCCTCCACCCTCCTTCTTGCCTGTTTGCTAGTGCTTTTCTAAGGCACTCTCTCATTTTCCAAAGTCAGCCCTCCTAAAGTCCAATACTCTTGCTTTTGTATGGCTTGATTGTATGGCTGTGTTTATCGGAACCACACTGTTTGGTGGTTGCTTGTTCCCAGATGGCTACCCATCTCTAAATCTGAGATTCTTTCTGCGTCCGCATTTGAGAGTACCAGGTCTAAGATTGCTCCCTTCCGAGTGGGTTCCAATACTAGCTGTCTGAGGCATGCCCCCTGTAGGGCATCAAGAATGACCCTGCTCTTGGATGTGCCTGCAGCAAAGGTGCTCCAGTTAACATCTGGCATATTCAGGTCCCCCATCAACAATATCTCCCCTTTTTATGCCATTTTAAAGAAGCCTTCTATCATTTCCTTGTCCATTCCCTCCCCCTGAGATGGGGGTCTGTATACAACCCCCGTGTGGATTGTGGTGCCATTTCCTGTCTCCGGGGTGACCCACAGTGCCTCATCTGCTCCCTGTTTACTCTTCAGTTCTGTTGCTTTGATCCCTTCCTTTACATGAGAGCTACTCCTCCTCCTCTTTACCTCCTGTCCCTTCTGTAGATTGTGTATCCTGGTATGTTGACATCTCAGTCATGGTTCTCTGTGTACCATGTTTCTGTGACTGCCACAATATCCAGGCAACCCTCTTCCATCAAGGCCACTAGTTCAGGGCTTGTTACAGACTACGGGCATTAGTACTCATCACCCTCCACTTTTGATAGCTTTACCCTTTAGCCCCATTCCTGTTCTTACTGCCTTTGCCTTTTTTACATTTACCTCTGTCCTGCTCCCTAATAACTTCTCTACCTTGGTGTTTACCTCACTAATTACCATGTTTTGGGGGGGGAGGCTCGGATTTCCCTGCTCCTTTTCAGTGCCTCCCCCCTTGGCTAGTTTAAATGCTTGCCAATGAAGCATCTAAACCTCTCACCTAGGATCCTGGTTCCCCCACGGACAGATGCAGACCATCGCACCAGTATAGGTTTGCATCCCTCCAGGTGGCTCCCCAGTCCCCAATGAAGCCAAAACCCTGAACTCCACACCAGTTTTTCAACCACTCATTGAATTCCCTGGTGAGGAGTGCCCTAGCATCACCCTTGCCATAGACAGGCAGCACCTCCGAGAAGGCTACCGTATATGCTACTTGTCTAAGGCCCCTCCCCAACTCTACAGACTCCTCTTGCACTGCTCTGATCCCATTTCTAGCCAGGTCATTTGTTCCTAGGTGGACAATGACATCCAGCTCCCTCCCTCATGCAGCTTCTCCCATGATCCTGAGGATTCACTTTCTGTCCCTTCAAGCCATGGCGTCAAGAAGGCACCTTACCTCCCTCTCCCCTTCCTCCCCCATTTCTACCCCACTAATGATTGAGTCCCCCACCAGGAGTTGTTTCCTTCCCCTGTGGGGTCCCATGCCACCCTCCTGTGGGTCTCCTTTGTGAAGGTTCCCAGCATCCTCCTTGGTCTCCACTGCTGGTGCCTCCATAGAGGAACCACTATCCACCAGAAGAGCGAATGAATTGTGGAGAGGTACAGCTGGAGGGATGCAACTCTGTTCCACCACCCTCTCTCCCTGAGCCCACCCTGGTCCAGCCTCCTCTTTCTTGGCAACCTCTGAGGTAGTGGCATTGGCCCTGGTGGTCCCTGGGTGGGGGGAGGTTTCACGAACCTAGCCAGGTCAGCCTGGAGACGGGCAACCTCCTCTCTCAGACCAGAGAGGTGCCTGCAAATAGGGCAGCATCGCAGCCTCCAGAATGTCTCCTGGAACACTGCCGCCCCACAGCCATTGCACTGCACCACTCCTATCATGTCTTATTTTGTGTCCCTTCTCCTGTTTCTCTGTATGCTTACTCTCTCTTCTCCTTACAACTCTCACCCTTCCTGTTCTGGGACAGCAACTTCCTATCTTTTTTAGTAGCCTCCTTCTTCCTTGCTCAATGTCATACCACCAGCAGCTGGGGGGGAGTGAGCTACTTTTTTCCTTTAGGGTTGACAAAACCAATGTTTCTCTATGATCCTTCCCTTCCTACTGCCAAACAGGAAGTTCCTGTTGACAGTCAGATCCAGTGGCTGTAAAAGTAGAACTGGCTTAGGGTGGGTGCGTGGAGGGGTGGGATGGAGGGCAATTAGTAAGAAAAAAGGCTAGCAACAGGAAGTTGTAATTTGAGTCACTTGCTTTTATGGTGTCTAAGCCACACCCCCAATTAAGCTCTCTCTCCTCCGACTGGTTTAGCAAAGTCAGCTGATACAATACCCTTCCCAGCACAGAACACACACTGACTTTCTTTCTTTTCTTTCTTCTTTTTCTTTTTTTAACCCTAAATAAGACCCCTTCTACTTCTAATAAAGTATCCGTCTACTTAATCTCAACAGACATTGACTCTTGCTGAGATATAAGTTTTAAATTAATAAGAAAATGTAGCTTTTTTAGTTAGCTGCTTTCTGTTCTACAAGCAAGGCTAGCAACAGGAAGTTGTAATTTGAGTCACCTGCTTTTATAGTGTCTAAGCCACACCCCCAATTAAGCTCTCTCTCCTCCTACTGGTTTAGCCAAAGTCAGCAGATACATACCTTTCCTGCACAGAACACACACTAACTTTCTTTCTTTCTTTCTTCTTTTTCTTTTTAACCCCAAATAAGACCCTTCTACTTCTAATAAAGTATCTGTCTACTTAATCTCAACAGACACTGACTCCTGCTGAGATATAAGTTTTAAATTAATAAGAAAATGTAGCTTTTTTAGTTAGCTGCTTTCTGCTCTACAAGCAAGGCTAGCAACAGGAAGTTGTAATTTGAGACACCTGCTTTTATAGTGTCTAAGCCACACCCCCAATTAAGCTCTCTCTCCTCCTACTGGTTTAGCAAAGTCAGCTGATACGATACCCTTCCCAGCACAGAACACACACTGACTTTCTTTCTTTTCTTTCTTCTTTTTCTTTTTTTAACCCTAAATAAGACCCCTTCTACTTCTAATAAAGTATCTGTCTACTTAATCTGAACAGACACTGACTCTTGCTGAGATATAAGTTTTAAATTAATAAGAAAATGTAGCTTTTTTAGTTAGCTGCTTTCTGCTCTACAAGCAAGGCTAGCAACAGGAAGTTGTAATTTGAGTCACCTGCTTTTATAGTGTCTAAGCCACACCCCCAATTAAGCTCTCTCTCCTCCTACTGGTTTAGCAAAGTCAGCTGATACAATACCCTTCCCAGCACAGAACACACACTAACTTTCTTTCTTTTCTTTCTTCTTTTTCTTTTTTTAACCCTAAATAAGACCCCTTCTACTTCTAATAAAGTATATGTCTACTTAATCTGAATAGACACTGACTCTTGCTGAGATATAAGTTTTAAATTAATAAGAAAATGTAGCTTTTTTAGTTAGCTGCTTTCTGCTCTACAAGCAAGGCTAGCAACAGGTAACTCCATTGCACCCAGCACAAAGGAAGCATACTGCTGGTGGGTGGAACACTACATAGCCATGCAAGAGGCCAAGGGGTGGCCAGATGTGTGGCCCATTCTGGCAGATCAGCTCTGTAGGTATGTTATGGCAGGGAGAGTGGCAGGACACTCTCCTGGAGTGATGGCCCATCACCTGGCGGGCTTGTCATGGGCGATGAAAGCCATGAGGAAGGTAGACACCATGGGAGCCTTCAAGGTGTGGAAGCTACTGGAGGGATGGTGGAGAGAGTTTATCCCCACCCTGGATGCCAGATGTCCCATCATTCCGCTTAAGCTGGAAGCCATTTGGGGATCTTGCCAAAGGTTTGTAGGGATGAGTTCGAAACCCGGCTGTTTAGCACCATTTTCCTGGTGGCTTTCTGTGGGGCCTTCAGGGTGTCAGAGCTGACAAAACCCTCCAAGGATCATGGCACCCCAAGCCTGCTGTTGCAGGATGTGGTGACGATGGGGAAGAAGGTGTTCCTGCATCTCCACACATCAAAGATGGAAAAGAGAGAGGCAGGATGCTGGCATGAAGTCAAGGCTCCAGCTGGGGTCCAATGGCAGGTGGCCCACAGCCAAATTGACTACCGGGCACATTGTTCCGTGAGGGGGGAGACCTTCTTTCACCACTAGGATGGTAGCCTGATGATGGCTTACCAATTCAGGTTCATCCTGCGGAAAGCTATCCAGGAACTAGGGCTACATGCCGGGGACTATGGGACCCATTCATTCTGCATTGGAGTGGCGATGACTGCCAGGAATGGGGGCCTATCAGACTCAGAGATTCTGGCCTTGGGATGGTGGAAGTGTCAGGCATTCCTGTGCTATGTGAGGACCCTAGGGAGGACCTTATGCACATTTGGATATGTGGCCATTCATTCATCTGGTGGGCAGCAGAGAGGGCAGCTGGTCAGCCAGGGGGAAGCAACCTGTCACTGTCACTGCATGCCGCCTGGATTGATTGGCTAGGGACCAAGGGTATGCTTTGGGAGGGGTTGCTTCTGAGATTGCAAGGTGAGGCTGACTGGGGTAACACTCTGGACATTTTGTTGATTCACTTCTGCAGAGAAGACCTGGGTTGCAGGAAGACAATGAATCTACTGTTGGCAGTGAAGGATGATTTGCAAATCATCAAGAGCTGGTGGCCCAGCATTACGCTCATTTGGTCACACTTGTTGATAAGGGAGCATTGGGCTCATGCACACAAGGTTCCCACACTAAACAGGGCTTGTATGCGAATCAACAAGGAGATGGGAGCTTTTATGGAGTCCCTGGGGGGTACTGTATTGAGGCACGATAGCATTTACCATACCCACCGGTGCCTGGTGGTGGGCTCAGAAGGACAGCTGCAAGTCAAAGTTTTAGATAACTTACTGCATGATTTTCAATCGATCTTGGAGGGTAGGGTTGAGCAGGTGGTGTGTGGGTCGGACATGGTCCAGCCTCTGTCAGCACGGGAGGAGCGCACTAGGGAAGTAGCGAGAAAATAGGGGATGATGCCAGTTCTCCTGAAGGTGTCAGAGCCCCTGGTTGGCATGAGGATGGGGGATCACAAGACCTGTACCCACATGGGGGTCTAGGTTCAGCCTCAGCAGCATAGACTGCATGGTTGGCACCGCCAGACAGGGGAAGGCCGCCAGAACCTTGGCCATATGACCTGTCCTGCTACTGCAGAGGGATACCTCGGCCAGCACTGGAAGGGATTTCCCAGGTTGTGGGCGGTGCAGGGGCCTGGGGGTATTCCCTTCCTCCCGGCAGCACCCGCTGCTCAATATTAAATAAAGTGAATAGGTATGAATCTGGAATATTATTATGATAAAGTAATTAAGATATTCAATAAAGATTAATATCAAGAATTTGAAAGTAAATAAAGCATGACTGTGGCCATTTTCCTTCAAGATCTGTGTGGTGTCTTTCTTGGTCAAGGTGGAGGGGGAATGGAGGCCTACCAGACAATACAGAGGATGCCCAAGGACTGCAGCAGCCGGCCATTTGTCCGGGGGCCCCTCCCCCCATGGCCAAAAAACAGAGGTTGCAGAATGCCTGCCCAGGGGTGTGGTCAGCAACCTCTGGACACGGCCTGTGATAGGACACTGCCAAGCCCCTCTGGGGGGGTCTGAGGAAACTGGACAGCTGCCCTAAGTCCAGCCCTCTGTCTCCTCTACCCTTTGGATCACCCACCCACCCCGCCTCCTGGCATTACAGGATAAAGGGAAGGCACGGTAGGGCCCCCTTTTTGACCCAATATGGATGACCACATTAGGAGTTGGGGAGTGACTTTTCCTGGTTTTTCCCTACAGGGGTTTTTCGCCTCCCCAAAAAAGGATGTAATGTTATGGACAGACGAAGAATGTACAATTCAAGTAGCAGTAGAGTCAAATAACTGAGTGATCAAATATTTAAATGTTGTAAAAGGGAATAAAGTAGAAGATGGTAAGACCGCAAAAGTATTAGCAGAATTCAAAGTAAAGAAGCGTTATTGTGAAACTGTTGCAGCTGGGTAGCATGGTGGTGTGGGAGGAGTGCATGAGGGTAGTAGCAGGAAAGTAGGTGACGATGCCAGTTCTCCCGGAGGTGTTGAGGCCCCTGGTCGGCGTGAGGATGGGGAATCACAAGACCTGTACCCACATGGGTGGTCTAGGTCTAGCCTCGTGAGCAAAGACTACAAGGTCTGCACCACCAGACAGGGGGCGGTTGACAGAACCTTGGCCATATGACCTGTCCTGCTACTGCAGAGGGATACCTTGGCCAGCACTGGAAGGGATTTTCCAGGTTGTGGGCAGTGCAGGGGCCTGGGGTATGTGCATCCTCCCGGCAGCAACCACTGCTCAATATTAAATAAAGTGAGTAGGTATTAATCTGGAATATTATTATGATAAAGTAATTAAGATATTCAATAAAGATTAATATAAAAAATTGGAAAATAAATAAAGCATGGCTGTGGCCATTTTCTCCAAGATCTGTGTGGTGTCTTTTCTTGGCCATGGGGGGGACAATGGGGCCTACCAGACAATACAAGGTATATGGTGCAGCCTATACCCAAATCACACTATGAGACTAAAGCATCACTTCACAGTTACAGCTAAATGCAATACCCACTTTAAGGCAAGCATTTCCAAGTAAAGAACAACAATACCTCAAATGGTAGTTTCCTCAGTCATTGTACTAGTGTCTCAGTGTGTTAAATATAGGGGTATCCTCTATGAATGCCATCTGCAGCTACAGACAAGCTGGAATATGCCTGTGCTTCTCTTCCTGAAATGCCCCATGTTGGGACCATGTCATGACATTAGATATACATTGTACACATGTGCAACATGGGAGCTAAATGGTCTGATATGCTTGAAGCACGTGCATGCTGTCCATGACTCAAGCCAGAGGGTAATCTTTTATTTTGTGGGATACGCATCAAGGGCCGGATTTTCAAAGGACCAAGATGAACGCATGTGACATGCGTCACAAAACAATGACATAAATCATAGGATGCGTCCAACATTGAGACATGCGGTACTCAGAAATACACCCTGCATCAAAGCCATGCCCCACTGCGGCAATGCGTGTTGCATCCACACTTGTGGCAGGAAAACAAATGTGTCATGGGGAAATGCTAGATGAATCCTAAAAATGCACAGGATTCACAAAGCCTGTGACAGTGAGCATTCAGAAAGGCTGAGGCAGGGAGACTGCATCAATCTAAGCCATACCACTTAGACCACTGAAAAGGTGGTGTAAGTGCTCTGCACTATATAAAGGGTGTAGGGAACAGTGCAAGTCAGGCACACCAGAGCTAGCACACTGAGTGTGACATCACAGAAGGCAAACAATGCCAGCACCAATCGCCCTACTGGGCATCCTATTGGCAGCGGACGTGCAGGAGGCAGCACAATGGCATGATTCAGGGGAATGGCCCACCACCCCAGCAGCGGGTAGCCAGGCGATATGCACCCTGAGTGATATGCCAGAGAACATCCTTTGAAAAACAAATGGAGGAGCAATGCATAGCCCGGTACAGACTGAACAAGGCTGCCATCAGAAGGCGTGCCAGGAGCTGCATGAGGATCTGTGCACTGCAACACAGAGGGGTCGTGCAATACCAGTAGCAGTGAAGGTGAGCACCGCACTGTGCTGTCTTGGTACTGGGACATTCCAAACACCCAGCGGATATACAGTGGGAATATCCCAGTCAGCTGTGTCCCGGTGCCTCAGACAGTTTGTGGATGCACTGGTGTGATGCAGTGACAGGTACATCAGCTTCCACAGACTGCACAGCAGCAGGCCATCAAGCAGGATTTCTACACACTGGCACACCTCCTGAATGTATTGGGTGCCATTGACTGCACCCATGTAGCAATCAAAGCACCACTAGAAGAGGGGGATGCCTCTGTAAACCACAAGGGCGTCCACTCACTGAACACACAGGTGGTGTGTGACAGCCACTGCTGGATACTGGACATGGTGGCCAAGTACCCTGGATCATGCCATGATGCCTACATACTCAGGAACAGTAGTCTGAATCAGGCATTCCAGACCAGGGACATCGAAGGAGGCTGGTTGATAGGTGTGTGAGCATGTACACTAACACAGAGGTGTCGTATGGGTGTGGAATGTACACAGGGAAACATGGATGACACACAACAGTGTGCTATGGCTGATCACTGTTTTGCTCACCCAACAGGTGACAGTGGATACCCACAACTGCCCTGGTTGATGATGCCTGTGTGACACACACACAACGCAAGGGAAGAGGCCTATAATGAGGCACATGTATGAACACGGGCAGTGATCGAGAGATCCTTCGGCCTCCTGAAGTCATGGTTCAGATGCTTGAACAGATCTGGTTGTACAATGCAATATACACCCTAGACATCATGCAAGGTGATAGTCATGTGCAGCATCCTCCACAATATAGCAATCAGTGACAGAGTACCACTGCCAACCGAGACCATGGACAGTGATGACACGGATGCAGAGGAGCACAGTGGGGGTGAAGCAGATGCAGGCCACCAAAAGCATCCAGTGGGCAATGCACCCACAGGCCAGCAGGTGCGGGTGGAACTCATCAGGAATCACTTCACCTGAGGAACATCAGTGAACCTGGGTGGCACCGGCAGATATGATGTGCAGTCCTAATGACCGCCCAGACAGGATAACCACCATGGCTGCATGCAAGATCAACACACCCAGCACACCTGTACATCTGTCTGGTGTGCTGCACCACACATGGACGCACTGTGCCAAGATCAGTGGCCATGGGTGGTGTGGTGCCCCAGCGGTCCTTGCAGACATATGGTGTTGGAGAACACACACATAAGGAGACCACACAGAACACAGGAAGACACCCATAGGCAGATGTGGACATGCCCACCAGAGGTATGTATTTGGACGATGTGCACATGCCATCGACAGGAGTGTGCAGCAGTTGCACACACATGACCAGGGTGACATTGTGCCAGCGATGCCATGCATGGACCCATGGATGCTAGTGAACAGTGCAACCACTTGCAGACCTTGCCAAGTAAGGCCTAGTACTGAACCACAACCAGTATACAACCCCAGCAACCAAACTGCACAGTCTGCCTGCCAGACACCCCACTGAGCCCACATGACACCCTATGCAACCCCCACCTCCAGTACCTGAGAAGCACCCCTGCAGAGCACAGTGATGCACCCTGTGGCAGGACACACACACTGCCACAACCACCGAGTGGACAACCCATATGCCAGCACACCAAACAGGTGAACAGCAGTCCCCACATGACACACATTCCAGCAATCGCAGTATGTGGTGGCTAGTAATGCAAATCGCAACATGCTGCAAAATTAAACTCAGATTGCGATATGTGTGTAATTAACACGCAAACCGCAGAATGCATGAACACGCAGTGGCATGACACAGGAAATGTGCTTGTTGCGTGTGACATGGCAGGCAGCACAGGAGGTAGAACAGCACAGCCACCTGTGAAGACTGTGAGCCACACACCCTGTCAGGTGGTGTACTGGGCCTTTATCAGCTGACACTCTCTGCTAGTACAGACAACAGGCAACATGGCCAACCTCAGCGGCAGGGCACCCAATTACTCTGCTGAGGAGAGTGCTGAATTGGTGAGTTTAGTCCAGCAGTTCTCAAGGTACCTGTTGCCACCTGGCTTCAAAAGGCACACCCCAAGGGACAGGGACCAGGTATGGATCAGGATAGGTAGAAAGCTGGAAAAGAGCCATGGGATCTGGAGGACCACAAAACAGCTAAGCCACAGATGGCAGGATCTGGCATGGAGACAACCAGCACTACTAACATGCCTGAGGGAGATGGCAGTAACAGCCGTGTGGGCACGCAAGCAAGGACATACTGGTAGGTATCACACAGGTGTGCAATGTGCCTGGTACACATAGCAGACAGCAACACAAATAGCAATGTGCAGTATGTGAGGTGCATCTCCCATTTTGCTGTACCCACAGGTGGCCATGATGACACTGGGAGCAGCACACAGGTGTACAGTGGCATGTCAGGCAGTCAGGAAGAACACATGGTCAAGGTAGGTCACACAAATAAGCAACAACAGCATGGCAGCAACAGTATGTGCATGGGACCACAGTGTGTGTGTGTGTGTGTGTGTGTGTGTGTGTGTGTGTGTGCGTGTGTGTGTGTGCTCGTGTGTGTGTGGTACTGTGGGGGGCAGATGGTATATGCATTGTATGTGTGCAGACATGCAATGATGTGTGAGACACACGCACCCTGGCATTGTGTACAGCCATCAAGCCGGTGACCCGGGTCATGTGGTGTGACAGCCCAGGCACACACGCACATGCCAGGGTGTGGCAGACCAGCATGGTTATGTCTGGGGCCACACATGGGGATGCTGTGACATGCCCTGGACACTGCACAGGCAGGGGCATGCACCCCATGCATCCTGGGGGGGGGGTTGTGTGGAATCCGCTGTGCATGTACAACCTCATGGCCACCCAACGTGCCTTGAGCAAGTGGCATGCGCAATGATAGCCAGTGATGGATGCTGCTGGCTGTGCATCTGCATGTGCATGCCCAACATGGCCACAGAGGAACAGTCACCATGGTCGTGGACAGGTTCCTATGGTGCAGCTGGACAGCCCATGTGCACATACAGTCCCCCCACAGGCCCACACACAGAACATGTAGACCCCAATACCATGCACCCCAGGGACATGTCCCATGCAGGCTGTACGCATGGATGTGTATTGCACCACCATGACACCCCCAGATGCCCCCAGAAGGCACTCCCATTGTGCCTTATCACCCCATGTGGAGGATGGTACCCCATAGCAATAAGAGAAACCATGCTGTAGCAGTCCAGTCCCCATTGGCTAGGTGCACATGTGGCAGGGAACACTGCAGTAACCTGCAGACACTGCCATCCTGTGTGCGAGTGACATGCAACAGCCAACCCCCCTCCAGGGAGGGACCCTGACAGGCCCACAGCTGCGCCGCAACACCGCTGTGCTGCATGATCTGCAGCAGCATGTTTACCCTGGCTTCCGCTGCAAAGTCCATGTGCATATGTAGTCCTGGATGACAGTAATGGACACTGTTCCCAAGGGGGAGGCCACACAACCCACATGGCCATCAGGGTGCTGACCACACTACACATGCTGGTACACCCCCAGCAGCAACAACCATGGTACTGACCCCACTGCCATACCCCATGCACACACCACCATAAGGTCTGTAGGAGTGCAGTACCCAAATCCCCTGGCCTATTCTGGGCAATCCATTGGCTCTGTACCCCTGCCCATGTGTTGCCCCTGTGTGTCCGTGCAATGTAGGCATCATTCTGCAGAGCCCAGCAACCGAATGCATCCGCCACACCTGTGGGTGGGCCCCATGCCTCTGCAACACCCGTCCACTCTATGCACCCCCACACATCCCCACCATGTGGCAGGACTGTGTAACTGCATGCCACTGGTAAACACATCCTGTATGTCCATGGTGTCACCCAGGCATGTGTCACAGTTACCAGACATGGCCACGTATCATCTGGCACGTCACTGGTGCACAGTACCCTAGGTGCAGTGACAGCCAGCCATCACACAATGTGCTCTGCACCACAGCCTCTTCCACAACCAAGGTAAACACATCCCCAACATCCCAATGTACATAGGCATTAGAACGGGGGGCATTTGGTACACTGTCAGGTGGTGAGATGTGACCAAGTCGGACACAACCAGGACCCTCCCTGGACCACCACCCCAGTCACACACAGTCAACATACAACAATGCTGTCTCTCGTGCGGCCACAGAAACTCAAAATATAATGGCCAGTGCTGACTGGTCTAGTCACGGGCTGCCATACTGCAGAGTGGAACAGTACCAGATATGCATGCAGAACAACGGTATCACTAGGCATGCTGAGTGTATGTCATGTGAGAGTCCCCAGTGTTCATGGCATGAGCACGATTTGTAGGGGTGAGGGGATGATAATCTGACCAGACATGTCTGTTGGCATAATGGCACAACCATGTATGTAAAAGGCCCACACGACGGCCCTGTGTCCCACAATGCACACACCAAGGCACAGCTGTGCTGCGGTTATGACTGGCAACAGACATATTTGGGCCTGACATATGCATGCGTACAACATGACAGCAATGTTACTATGGGTACTGGCTGTCAGATGCATGGTGGATGTGGTATGGGGTATGGGGTCAGCTCTTGGCAGGGATGTCGTCCACCATACAGTGCACAGAGCAGTGTAGCATGCAGCACCCTGGGAGTGCCACCGTCTGGTGGGCCAACGCACAGACACTGTGACGACAGCCACAGTACGTGACTGTCAAACATGACATGGACACACACACACAGGTGGATTGCTACTGTTGTGGATGACACACATCCCTGCCAATGGCATTTGCAGATATATGTAGCACATGTGCCATTGCTGTGCACCTGTCATTACACATGGTTGGTTGACTGTGTACGTGTTGTGGGACTGTGTTTAAAACTGTGTCCACATCCCCCAGTAGGTGATCATGGCAGGACCACCCAAAAACCATTGCCAGACAGCCCTCGGAGTTGGTCCATGTTAGCTGCCATGGGACGTGTGAAAGCAGTACAGGCAAGGGAATATGAGGAACGCACTGCAAGGCTACGGAGGCGTACCAGATGCCTACTACCTACGGATGATGATGAGGATGGTGACACCAATGAAGGAGGGACTAGGCAGGCCACAATACCTGAACGTGGGGACAATTGGTAGCACATGAGGTTGGTGCCCGAAAGACGGCGCCGTCTGAAATGGCGACACAATGTGGGCGAAAGCCTGAAAGGCGAGGGGGCAGGGAGGGTGACCGGATGTGGGGTTGTGGGTGACCCTAGCGACAGGATGTCGCTATACGTACACGTGAGCGGGGGGGCTGTGGTCGGCTGCTGAGCTGCACCGTGGCATCGTTGGCTCACTTATGGGTGCCTGGTCCGGTTCGGTCTGGGTCCGGCACTACTGCCTTTTGTTTTGCCTGGTCCAAACGTTATTTATATTTTGCTTTTCACCCCCGATATGCACACCCCTGGAGTTGAGAATCCTTAAGCATGGGGGTGTGGGGAAGCCCCTCGTGGTGGGTGGGGGGTGGGTTGGGTGCTGCCCTCCACAGAAAGCAAAGTATAGAAATCCCGCACCGTTCTTCTGTGCACTGAGGATGTCAGAGTGGCAAAAATTGTTTTGCCGCCTGACATTGCAATGTCTTGATCACTGATTCCTCTTCATTTATCACATAGAACCTGGACAATGCCTCGAACAGTGTTCCACAGAAGCATATGGCCGACAATGCCAGTGACAATGCCACACATGCTGACAATGCCGCACAGGAAGATCTGGGGACACACAGCCCCATGGATGATAGTTTGGACACTGTGGTGGACACTGTTGAACAGGGTGGTGGTGTTGCCGCAGTCCATATGCACAACACAGCCACTATGGTGGTACAACAACCAGGTGGGGGGAAGGCCTCCAGAGCACTAGCCAGGACACTTCTGAGGGTATCGGGGTACAGGGGTTGAAACCGAGATGCATGTAGACCCAAATGCTGACGTAAGTGTGCTGCAGGTTGGTGGGGTGGAGGGCCAAGAGCATGCAGGGCATGGCTGCGCAGAGGGTCCCACTGACCTGTTCATTATGTAGGAGGGTGGTGTGGAGGGCCAACAGGAAAGAGGACATGGCAGTTCACCATGTGGTGGGGTACAGGGGGGTACTGTCGTGGACCAGACTGTGCAGCCTGCAGGCCTTACCATGCAGCAAGGTGAGGGGGTCAATGGTCGACACACCCCTGGATGTGCAACAACACATAGTGAAGGCCTCAACATCCTTGAGAGGCATCTAGTGGAGTACATGCACCATGTGGAGGGCCTCCACAGGGCACTGCTGGCAATGCTCGCTGCTGTATACAACCTGCGCACTCTGTAGTGTGGTGGCAGTGGCAACAATGGCATAACACGACCATGCCAATATGCAGGGGGTTTGCCACTGAGGTACATGTATAGTGATGTGTACAGTTGTTATTGTTGTAGTTTGTAGATTTGTGTTAATATGATGCTGTTGTGTGCTGTTGCAATGTTGTTCATGCTTACCCATGTTACAGTTCCACCCCTGTTGATATGAAACTTATCCCTCTGACTAAACCCATTTTGTTTTAGACTCTGCAAGTGTCAGTGTACCTTCACTAATACCGGAGGTTCACATGCTGTGTGGTCTGGTAGCATGGTATTGGCAACAGTACTGGACAGTGTAGTCAGGCCCCAGATGCCTGCCAGTCAGGCGCTACCATGGGATATTGTGGCTAGTTGTGTGCCTGATTGTCATTGAGCAGGCCTCGTGATGGCACGCCATGTCACACTGTGCATTGCCCACTCATGGGGCATGCTGTGTCCCTACCCATAGAGGGGCATGTGTACAACCTGACAGTCCATGCCAGGGTGTGCACTGATGTCCATGGGTCATGATGCTGGCATGACACACACATGTCAGGCACTGCCCCCACACACACATGGCTGTCAGGCACAGTGCAACTGGTGCTGTTGTGCCGGGACATGCACTGCATGGATGCATGACAATGTCAGTGGACATGAATGGTCCAGGAGGGTACAGAGAATGTGTATTGTGTTAAAGTCAACACCAGGGTGTCAGGGTAACAGTAGTAGCCACTAACATTGTCAACTATGTCTACATATGTCATGAAATATTGATTGAGTTTATCTCTGCTACCCCTACTGTGGAAATGCAGACAGCAGGAGATATCTATAGAAGTGTCACAGAACGTTAGGTAATAGCTGGCAGTGTCTCTGGCTACTACTGTATAGGAGGTGGTGGTTGTGGGACACACATGACCAGTACAGGTGATATGTATGAGTGCTCAGTCGCCATGTCCATGACATTGCCACATCTGGCAGAGTGCCTGTACTGTCCGTCACCGGCAATTGTTGAGACCCTGTTGCGTGGGCTCCCATGTATCAGTGACATGTACACCCATACCACCTCACACTGTCACCTACACCATCGGGCTGCAACCATGACTACAGGCACCCCCTGTACCACCCAGCAGGTATGAATGGGTGGAACATGTCCAGATGGTGACACATGTGAACCCCTGGTGCTGTGTGTGGTGGGATTGGGGCAGGGATGTACAGGGTGCTGTTGGTGGCCTGCTGGCAGCTGTACAGGTCCAGTTGGGCATATAATGGTTCTAGTAGTGTTACCGGGGGATGGGCATTGTGCTGCCCTTCATCAGTAGTCTGGTGGTGACTGCCTCCCATTGCCTTCATGTGGTGCTGTGTGCAGGCACACCGGTTCTACATTGGGCATACATGGGTTGGCCATGCAGGGATCTGTGACTGTGCTGAGGGTCTCAGTGCAGGGTTTATGGCAGGAGTGGGTTGTGGTGTGCATGACTCTATCTGGGGTGGTGTCCAGGATGCCATGCCATTGCACATGTCACTACCTGCTCACCACTGTGTCCCTGTGGATATGTCCTGGCGCCTGTTCATGTGCCATCAACAGGACACCTGCCACGTACCACATGGCCCTGTACTCGCTCACACTGGACTGAGGGCTGTAGGGATGGGTCACTTATACAGTGTGTGGCATACCCAGCCACTGTGTGTGTGCCACTGCCACACTAAACATGTGCAGTATGTACTGCAGTGGACGACATGGAGGGACAAAGGGCACTAGCCTGTGTGGGGCCATATACACATGTGGTAACTGTCCACCATGCTGCCACAGTCTGCTGTACATGGGCATTGATGTCCTGGTGACCACTGTGGTGTGGCCTGTGCATATCATAGGATATACTCAGTCATTACAGGCATCCCTGCTATGTGCCCCCTGCCAGGTACCCCTTGCAGACATGTTTTACATCAACACTGTGTCTGTTAGACAGTAACTGGGACAAGCTCATTGTGACAGTGCTATTTATTTACATAACATATACAGGTATAACCCTTTATGCAGGTAGAACTGAAACTGCTCCTGTGCCTTGAACAGAAAGGTATACAAACATGTTAGAGATACAGCACAGTGACTGACTAAACTATACATGGGCAATTCCCTCACAGCCCTTGTAACAGAGGTTTACCACCACTCACCCACGTGCCTGTGTTCCACACTCACATACCCAGGGCATCTAACACATGGCACACCTGCAACTGTCAGTCCTGCCCTGCTACACAATTCGTGCATCGCACCACAACAATCGCAGCAAGGTTGGCTGTGGGTCTGTGTCCCTCTATGTTGCGGTGTCCTTTTTCTTGTGTGGACGGCCACAATGCCGTGGCTGGTTCCCACTGTCCTGCTGCTGTTTCCCAGACTCATGTTGGTCACTGCCTGTGGTGCCCAACCACCCAGTGTGTGGTACGACTGCTGCTGTCGTGTGGCTAGCACTGTGTGCCCACTAGCTGGTTGTGGCTGTGGTACCAGTGGCTGGTGTGCTGTGCCCTCTGTGGGACGTGCATGCTGCCATGTTGTTTGTGGTACTGGATGTTGTTGGCCGGATGGACATAGGAGTGTCACCTGTTGTGACCGTTGTTGTGGGCCTGCTGACAGATGCACTTGTGACTGGCCTGATGACACATGGTGGATGCTACCCATCACCACTGTCTGTCTGTACACAACGTGATGTTTGGCCATGTTGCAGGTCTCTAGTGTTGGCCTGGCACATGTGGTCTTGGCTGGGGACCCTCTGTTGTATGGCTGCAGCTATGTCCCGCAGTGCAGCACCCATCACTGCTGTGTGGTGCTTCTGGCCTGGACAGGACCTGTCCATGGCCATACTGAGGTGGTCGAATGCCTCTGCCTGCCCTTGGATGGCGGCGCATACACCATGCAGTGCCAGCATGACATCTGCCATTGCCGCTGAATTGTCCCTGATTGCCCCCTGTATCACACTTGTTATGGCTGTGCCCATGTTCTCCAGGGTCTGTTGCTGCACTGCAATGGTCTGTCTGATATTGTGCAGCTCAGCAGCCTCAGCATCCTGGGCTTGGCACACATTCTGGCAGTACAGCTCAAAGGGTATTACTGAGGAGCCCTGCTGTGAGCAGGCCTGTTCAGCCTCCCCCAGTGCAGTCTCCAGGTCATGGACGATGGGCTGAGTTCATCAGCCACATAGCCCTGGATGCTATCCACTTCATACTGCATATCCCCTTTGGTCTGTGTGTGGTCTTTCCCAAGGGGTGTTACGTTGTTCTCCCCTCCTGTTGTGTCACCCAGGTCATCCCCTTGAATCTGTGCCAAATGCTCATCCAGCTCCTCAGCCATGCTCAGGAGACTGCCTGCGCTGGCTGTGCTGCTGCTGCTGGAGCCATCATCTCCCACAGTCTGCTGCACCCTCTGGCACTGACGTTCTGGCTGTGTGCCACTGGCCCCTGGTCTGTCCTTCTCTGGTTCCTCAGTCATGTGACCTGTTGGATGATATACGAGTCACATGAGCATCTTCACATGTCACTCACACCCCTACCTGTGCGGCCTATGACCTGAACAATGTCACTGTGCCAGTATGTGTGCCATGACTGGGAGCTGCTACCTATGTGTGTACCCACTCCAGACACAGGGCCAGTACAGGCTGTCACCCAGGCCATTTGCCACAACTGTCAGGCCTTGCCCATATGACCAGTGACAAGATGTCATGATTATGCTGTTCTGTACATTATGCCACAGCATCACAGCACCCTATGTATATGATGGCAGATGCCACACACCATGATGTACAATCTGCAACATTGCTAGTGTCACCTACAGTACACCTGTTATGGGCCTGTGTGTGTTGTTGCATGTGGTGCATGTTTACATGTTTCACCTTGCATCCCTGCACATGGTGCTAGTGCTACACAGTCCGGCACCCCTTCATGTGTTGGCAGCAGGTGCCGGCTCATATGCCATGTGCCATACCACAGCTCCTGTCACTTTGTAACATACTACCAGTGCCCCATGGGTGGCCTCTATAGACTGGGTTTTAGGCTGCTGTGCTATGCATGCAACTGTGGCGTACACCAGTCTTGTTTGTGTTCCATGTATCCATCACCACCGGCACACAGTGTTGACCTGTGAACCATGTCAGTGATTGCATGCTGCTCCATTATACCAGCACATGTGTATTGCAGGCCTGTAACAGTTTCTATGGCTGCAGGTGGTACTATGCTGTTGCCCTGCCCTGTGCACCCTGCTACATCCTCGTGGCCCATGACAGATGTTTCCATTGCACCTGCTGTTGCTGTTCTCTGCCACTGCCTACTCATGTGCATACTGAACAGTACATGTGTGGCAGCCAAACAGTGACAGCAGTACTACAGCTGTACGTCTCTTCATGAATGTGTCCTTCAGCCAGCCAGTAATGGAAGGCAGTAGCTAGTTCTGGTGACCCCACACTGCAACAGACCACAGCCATGGGACACAGTCCAACAGAGTCCGGTCACATTAGATTGCTAAACGTGTACGGCAGGCTCACAGTGACAGGCTGAACATGTACGTCTGACCGTGGGTTGGTTTGCACAGGCAAAGGGGGATGTGGTACATAGCAATGTTGTCTTGGATGAGCCCCTACTGCTGCCTGCATATTATGTTGTGGATGGCAACACACATGTGGATGTTTCAGGGCAGTCATAACCACCCTTACCCTGTATGTTCAGAACATGTTATCAGGTTCCCCATACAGTACATGTAGCACACCTATGGCATGCATGTCCTATGGATGTTTCATGTGATCCCGGTTGGGAATGCTACATAGGTACATCAGACACGGTCATTGCACACAGGGGTACACATACTATAGTACACAATCCTAACAAGTGCCAACCTGTGGCCACCTGCCATTCCTCTCCCCTTCGGACATGGTTCTCACATGCATGTGTAGGTGGTGTACCACTGCTTGCAGTCGCCATGGCCCACTGCCCATCCAGTGCCTGTGCACATGCCCCAGTAGCTGGCACATGGACGTGGTTGTTGCATGTGTGCTATGCGATATGGTCTGTGGCTTATAATGGCCATAGGGGCAGGGAACAGTGTTGGACCTGTCACAGTGCAATGCCTGTGACTATGACATTTGTGCCTCTGTGGTACTGACCTTCCACCGGCACTGTGCTGTGTTGCTTAGGTGATGGGTGCAGGGCTCAGACACCACCATTTGGGCAACACGCCAACATTGTCTGTCCCCCCCTCATGTTTTTGTTACATATCACAGTACCGTACCTGGCGTGTTTGTGCCACTTGTTACTTGGTGTCCCTTCTGCTTGCACTTTGTCCATGCTACACATGACCCTTGTGATGGCTTACCAGTCATTGTGCGACTAACTGTGGCATGTTGCTGCAGCCTCTGGAGATACCGGCAGTAAGTGTACTGCATAGCACGTTGTGCCTTTTGTGTCTTTGACCCAGGTTCCCCCCCTTCCCCCAACACTTAGCCTGGTGACATGGCAATATTACCATGGTACTTTATCAGGGGATACAGACCACAAGCACACTCCTATATGTCCATTGGCCATATGACACTGTTCCACCTGTGATCCTGATGTGCTTCCGGCAGCACACCCCTCCTTCATACCCCTTGGATTCCCTCAGTCCTGTCCCAGGCCTGTTTGCCTGCATCCAATATGCTTGCTCCTAACGGCTCCTGTGGCAGTGTTCCAGGTGTCCACCGACCACTCTGTCATGTACGCTGTCCCTCATCTATCCCCTTATGCAACCACATTCCACCATCATGTCATGCCCCCTCTTTTCATACCCATCCTGTACTAAGGGATGTGTCCACCCTGCAACCTGTTCATGCCCTTAGGGTGTCAACGGTTGGCATACTGTTTCCCCCATCCCTCATCTCCTGCCACGTGACCATATTGCATCATGTCCAACACACCCATGTTTAGTCGTGCAAGCCCAGTACCATCCTGGTCTCGGTTTTCTGGACAACTGGTGTGTTCCTGCCCTTGCAATGGGGTGGCCTACCGTGTTGCACACAGCGCTACACAAGGGGAATTGCCTGTGTTCTATACTGTTGCATCTCCAATCCCCGCCTCCTACATGTGCTACATCTGCCTATGAATCCTACCATGCCTCTGCCACTCCCTGTGGCCTCTGTCCTCTGCTTGCACACCTTTTGCCCACCTGCCATGTTACCCTTGTCCCTGTCTGTCATGGTGGATGCCAGCCATCCCGTCCTCATTATCTAGCTGTTCCCATGTGTTCCCCATCCCTGCAGCATTGGTGTGCACCTAGGTTACTTGGCCCTCAGCTTCCCCATCTCCAACCACTTGTCATGATTCCTCAGGTACCGCCTTCTGCTCTCCACCCATCTGTGGTATCCACCCTATAGTGATTCTTGGTGATGGCTGCACAGAGGCTGGGCTTTTCCTCAGCCCTGTGGCACTGCCACTGCTGTGTACATTACACAGTACTGGCCATGGACCCATCCCTGAGGCACACCACTGCTCACACCACTCTCCCAGGTGTAGTGCCCATTGTACCACACCCTCTGTGCTCTGTCCTTTTGCATGTTCCCAACCCAATTTGTCAAATTGTTCCTCGTGCCCAGTCTAGCCATCCTATCGACAGCCGTTACTGAGGGACAGTGCCTGCCAGCTTACGAGTCACAGTGTTGGCAGTCTCCCCTGCCACCCACCCATTAGCTTTATTTGTCACCCAGGCACACTTTATCATCCCAGCCATCTGACATGACCTTCCAGCTGTGGATCCATGTTGCCTCGGATGGTGTGCACCACTTTGCAGGTGTGATTCTGTCATTCAGTATGGTTTCCATGCTCCTCCCCACTACCAGGCTGAGGCGGGGCACCCTTTCTTGTCCTGCATCCTCCCTATTGCCACTGCTGTGTTGTGTGACTACATGTGAACTCTTCCAGCCCTCTGCATGCACCTGTGCTGTGTGCCTCATTGGACAGGGCTGCTAGGGGTGCCAATGGTTCCCCTCACAACTCCCTGACATGCTGTTGGTGTCTGCCATGTGGCCACTTTGATTTGTGCACATATGTGTTTGTGTGGTCCTCTGAGACTCTTTCCACTGTGCATGGTATCCTGTGGACTGCTTTCCATGCTTTGCATCTGCTGCTCGGCTGTGGTCCACATCCCTATCCCTCTTCATGCCTACGGGACAGATCTTGTTGTCCATGTTTCTGTTTCTTCCAGATCTCCCTCATGGTACTCCCCTATGTTCCTTCTGGCCCTTGCAACCCCACTTCCCTGTATTTATGTGTTACCAGCATGGTGTTGGTCCTGTGTTGGCGTTGCCGGGGGGCCCAGGGTGTGATTGAAGTGCATGCTCCATTGGGAGTATGTGCAGGTATCTCTGGGCATGGCCTCTGGTGGACTCATTCATATTGTGCCCTGGACAGTGTGTATGGTGCTGCATGTGTGGGTCTGACCTCCCCCCAACTGCACAGCTCTGTGCCCTGCGACCAGTCTGGACATGTCACTGCTGTCACCATGCACCTTGAAATGGACTGCACATTCACATGGCATGTCCTGCACCATCACTGTGTTCTGGGTGGCTGTCCATGCTGCCCTATGGCACACTGCCTGTGCAGCTAGGTGTTTGGCATGGTCACCCCTCTGTCCACTTTATCTAGTGGTGACCTCCATGTACTTCCTACTGTACACTGTGTCCCATTGCTATCCACATGCGCTCATCACCATCACAGTCTGTCCCCTTTCATTGTCTGTGGCACGGTTGTCTTGGGTTGTCTGTCACACCTTGCCACATACCTGCCCTGTCGTGCATCCTCCTGGCATTCCAATGGCTGAACTACACCTCCCTCACCGATGGTGGTTCATGCAGTACTGGCATCAGTGGCCCCCACCCCCATGGATGCCATGGTGGCCATGCTCAGTCACTGTTGTGTTGCACTGTTTGGGCTCCACATGTTGGTTGCCATCAATACTTTATGCCCATGTTCTGGCCATGGCTGTTCCCTGGCATCACAGTGGTATACATTTCACATGCATGCTCTACCTGTGCCACTCCTCATGCTGTTTGTGTCCATGCTGCTCACTCCTTCTATTGTCTGGCTGGTGAGGTGTGCTGCAATCCTCTCCTTATCACTGTCGTGGGGGGTTTCCTGTCTCTCACCGCCTCCAGTGGCCCTAGCACTCCTCCTGTTCTGTGCGAGCTTCTCCTTGGTCCTCTTCTTCTTGTCATTGTAATACTTTTGAAGCTCTTGGACAGTCCTTTTTGAGCATGCTACAGCATTCACCTTCCATACAATGTCATTCCACACACCTTCCTTTGATCTCTGGTCTTTTCCTTGCCCACCCACCGGCAAACAGGATGGCAGCTTGGTTGTCCACCTCCTATAGGAGGATATCGGTCTCCTGCTTACTGAAGTTCATCTTCCTTTTTTCTTTCTGCCTGTCCCCTGTGACATGCCTGTCTCTTGCGTCTTCCCACTGCAGCCTGCTGCCTTTCCGGGTTGCGCCATGATTCTGCGACATGCGATTTGCCACCTGCATGCATTTTGTGGTAAATGGAATATTTTAGAAACTCTAAGGCATACAATAGATTGCTTCTCACGGGGCTCTTTGTGCCCTTTGCAAGTCATTATCCAAGACCTAACTTGGTTTGTACAGGGCCCAAAAGCAAGATGCACAGGTGTGGCCATGTGCAAATGTAATCCCTCTCTGGGGGCTTACCTTTAATTGCCCCCGTTTCCCCGTTCTCCTGATTCTGCTCCTAGTTTTCCCCCCATTGTTGTGATCCCCCAGCTTAGACCTTTTTAGTGCCCCTAGTCCTGCCCCAGTCCCTGGAGCAGTCATGCGTTATTTCAGCCCATTTTCACTCAGGTCTTTAGCTGCGACTCGCTGCTGCTCTCTGCTGTTCTCAAACAAGCAGGCGGTTGCACATGTGCGAAGAAGTGCCTTTGATCTTTTGGGCTGCTGTTTGCGATGTTGTTTCATGAGCTCTCATGAATATTAATGAGCTCCAATCACAGCTGCTGGGGTCAGTGGAAACTGGAGCTAGCGATGGGCTTCCTGGGGGCTATTTAAGCATGTTAATGTTATTGCTTAGCAGGGGACAGTTGGGGCTACAATACGGTGGGGCTATTATGAGACAGAGATATTTGCCTTTGCTGCACCAGACATTAGAGTGTGGGGAACTGTGTTGGACTGCATAGATCCGAATGGAAGCTGACATATTGACGACACTATGACCCCACACAGCAGCCAATCCCATAGTTAGGCACCTTAAACCAAACCAAAGGGACTCCTGGGGAAGGGAGGGGACTATTCTGGGTGCCTAAATCATGCCCCAAAAAGCCATCAGAAAATATTGATCACTATGGTTATGGACAATTGATGGGCTCAATCAGCCAATCAGAACCTTGTATTCTCAGGTGAAAACCACTGGACTTTCTGGTTGTTCTTCAGTCTGTTCCCAGGCTCTGCATGAGTCAGAGGTCTCCTTTGAGAGTGGATCTGGACTAGGGAGACCTTTCCCAGGTTTTTAAGGGAGATTGCTGTGTTCAGGAAATGATCAACAGGGGAAAGAGAGCGAGAGACTGAACTGATACCTCCATTCCCTAGGTACTGTGAGCTGTTTGATTTTATTGGAGAAGCTAAATGTTGCAGAAACCCTGTACTGGTGAACTGAATTGTGCTGAGAGGACTGGTCTGGTTATTTGAGCCACAGTTGCTGCTGAGCACCTGTTTCACCTGCTTTGGAACTGCAAGTGTGATTTTGGAAGAGGCAAAGTGTCTCTGGACTCAGAATGCTAGTCAGGTGCTTTACTTTTCCTAAGTGAACTGGTTAAAGTGACTGAGTGCTGTGTCCCAGCTACAGCTGAAGAAAGGATTGTGGACAGTTTCTAACTGGAAAGAGTGGACTGGTGTGCAGGGGTTTGTTGTATCTGGATCCCCCTGTGGTTTGCACCTGTGCTTCATCTGATCTAAGGCTAGCACCCACTGCAAATTGGCACAAGACATTACTTGAGACATGGCATGTGATTTCTGCTGGTTTTGAACTCTGTTCAGGGACCACAGAGGACCCCCACCATTTGGGAGTTGTCAGTCAGAGTCAAGGAAGGAATCAGCTAAGCCCTTCCAAGTGGGGCTGTCCATCTCAGGAGGTCACCAGCACTTTCTGGGGTACTAGTGATCCATTGTGGGGAGTCAGGCTGTGGAGCCACTCCCGGGTCTGGGCCTTCTGGGACTGGTGTGGTCCTGCAGCAGAGCTCTGCAATGGGCCAGAAGTGGCTGAAGGTGACAAGCGGCCAGACTTCCAATCAAGGGGACAAGCTGTGAGATCCTCTAGCAAGATTCCATCTGCCCATTGCTGCACGGAGCTCCACGATCCAGGACAGCTGGAGGCATTGATCCCAGGAGTGTTTGAGTTCTGCAAAATCGTGAGTACCTGGGACCTAGTTCCCTGAAAACTGAGCAATGGAGTGTAAAAGGGATTTAATTGCTTCCTCAAATAATTGTTCTGTTGCATCAGGGCCCCAACAGCTGGCCAACCCGTGGCAACGAACAGGCCTGCAGCTTGTGGTTACCCCTAAGGACTATCAGGTTCGACACTTATACCAGTAGGGGTGGGCCTCCAGGGATGGACTTGGCCTATGGGCCCAAATGGTTATTGTTATTTGTTCTTACTAACCATTTTTCTATCCACAGCCATCCTTTGTCCCAGTATCCCTTCCCTAGTTCTTATCCCCAATAAAGCTGTGGTTTACCATTTGACATTATGTGTGCAGGAATTCTGTGAGTCTGTTAGATCCTTACTGTTCATGGTTATTGGTGTTACTGAACTGTCGGGTATCCAGGGTGTGGGATGGTTGGTAGGGGAGGTGGGTAGGTGCAGCATCCCAGGGGGCTGTGCCAGCCAGTCTCCTGACCCACTTCTAATTCTCTCTGGGTGGAGGCACTGTGCTATTTTTATTATCTTTGGCCTAGAACCCCCAAACACCACTGTAACAGGACCCAACCCCCTTAACCTGTTAGAGGGCCAACAGGCAGGGGCAGTAGCCCAGTGGCACACGGTGCCTGGGCTACAGAAAATTCACATACTTAGTGGTAAGTCCTAACCTGAAACATACAGGGCCCTTGTGAGTCTTTCCTTACTTTTTGAGAAAATCAGTCATAACTTGCTTCACACAGGGACCTTCTTGAATCAGGAGCTAAGTTCTGACTTGCTTCACATAGGGCTCCTTGAGCCTAGTATGAAACAGGACGCACAGGGCCCTTTAGGTCCTGCCCAAATCTGTGAAATAGGAAGTAAATCCTAACTTGCTTCATACAGGGCATGAACCACTGTCACAAACCCTATGGGTATCAGCTTTCATACCCCCTGAAATGGATGTTTGCAGTGCATGCTGGTGGTCAAGGGGGAGGTGTGGGTAAAAACCCTGACTAGAAATTAGATCTCAGGGTAAAACAGGGCAGACTGGCTAGACAAATGGTCTTTTTCAGCCATCATTTGCTATGTTTCTAACAACAACGATAACGATAACAACAACAACAGCAATAAAAAGTAGAATGAAATAAACGACAAAAACAAACTATTTACGGTCACAATATGTACAACAGTCCATTATTGGACTTTTCTTTACTAGTCAACCTATGATGGGACTGGGAGAGGTAGTGCAGGTGTGGTGGGTGGGAGTGTAGTTTGGCCAAGCTGTACATTCTGCTTGGCAAGTATTTGCTGCTGTCTAGTCTTCATGGGTTGTACCATATATCCTTCTAAATTTTTCTGAGCTGTTTCTCCAGGCTGTGACTCTCCAGCTTGCTGCTAGGCACTGTAGATAGCTTCCCTTGTGATGCCTGCCTATCCTCTGCCTCAATGTGAGTCTCACCTGTAAATGGAACTTATGTGCCAGTGTGCTAACTCGTTAAGCAAATAAACAAACAAACAAACAAACAAAATGAACCTTGAAGGCTTTCTGGATCTTTTTCAGATGCCTGGATGTCTGGCTACTTAGTTCCTTTTGAGCCAATGGCATGCCTTTTGTTCCTGTAAGCAAATGAAGAAGGATGTTATAAAGTACATTGAATGGAAGCATCATCTTTTTACCTTCACTCAGGTTGGTGCCTTTCATGTGGTGTCCTCTTACCCAACCTGAAAATGCAGCATAACATTATTTACATGCTGATAGAAAATGCCTTGCACACAAGGACAGTTTCTAAGGTGCTTTTATTAAAGTGCTATATTGTGAATGCCATTCACGTCAGGTCCCCTGATGAAGATGCCTTAAGCAGTGAATGCACATGGGGAGTTGTTGGCCATAGGTGGTGAGTTTATTTTGCTGTTGTTCCCAATTTTTGCATTCATAATATAACACTTTAATAATAGCACTTTAAAAGCTATCTTGGTGTGCAAGGCTTTTTTTCTGTCGGCAGTTTTGTTTCCTTGAATCCTGTACCCGTTAGATGAGCTGTGCTGGGGAATTTGTGTTTGTTATTATTTACATGTGATTTACAGTATGATGACAGTAATGGTAACATGTCAGTGTCAGTGGCTCAGTAGGTAGCACACTCGCCTATGAGGCCGGGAGATCAGAGGGCTGTGGGTTCAGTTCCCACATCTGGCACTTGGGTTAATATCCCAATACTGACACTGTAGTGCAGCATAAGGGGGTGCTGCACTTCTGTGGTGTTGTCTTTCGGATGAGATGTTAAACCGATGTCCCATCTGCTTGGATTGGTGGTAGTTCAGGTGGATGTTAAAGATCCCATGGCACTTATTGAAAAGAGTAGAGGATTTCCCCGGTGTCCTGGCCAGATTTCCCCCGTTTACTAAAAAAAAAATACCAGCAACAGCTTAATCTGGTTAAATTTCAGTTGCTTACCATCTGTATCCCTCCCTCCCCCCAGTCACCTCCTGAAAAGGGACTTCTAATCCCAGTGGGCCTACCGGGTCAACAAAATTCAATAAATAAAACATAAACATAGCTGTACAGCAGAACTTGCAAAATCAGTACTAAACAAGCATTTTTCAATGCCGAATGTTGTCCTGCTGGCATTTGCATTGGTAGTGCAGGAGTTAGAGAGATGCATAATAGGAATGGCAATGAAGTATTGAACTGACACCAGCCCCACCCCATCCCCACCCTGCAGAGACTGACAGGCATAGGGGTGTGCCTTTGGGTCATCAGCCATAATGCTCATGCCATTTCACCTCACCCTACCCTGCAGACAACGACAAGTGTTACGGTGTGCCTTGGGGTCTTTGGGCCTTATGCTCACCCCATTCCATAAGAAAATATGCTGTGATGGGTGAAGTATAGAAGAATGGGGTGAACTTCGGGGCTGAAGAGTCCAAGGCACACCTCGATGCCTGTCACTGGCTGCAGGGTGGGGGTGGAATGGCATGAGCATTACAGCCGACAATCCTAAGTCACTCCCCTGATGCCTGTCAGTCTCTACAGGGTAGGGCGTTACAGTTGGAAATCCTAATTCCCTGGGCGTTTGTTGGTATTTTCACTCCAAATTTTCAACATGGGCTTTTTGTGACCCCCACCTCATGAACAGTGCCACTATCAGTTTGTTAGCTGAAAGGTGATTTTGTTCAGCGACTGCACCATTTGGCACCACAGGTGCGAAAACACATTTTGGGCATGATGTGAAAAATGACAGCTGTACTGCTCATGAGGAGGTGTAAAAAAAATGGCAATGTTGAAAATCTGGAGAGAAAATATGAAGAATTGGTGACGTCATGAGCGTGCATAGAAACTGCGCAATGCACGCCAGTAACACAATTATTTTGGGGATATTTTAACCAAATTTTCAACATAGGCATTTTGGGACCTCCGCTCATGAACGGTGGCACTTTCATTTTGTTAATCTGTCTCAAAAGTTGATTTTCCACAGCGACCACGCCATTGTGTGCCAGATGTGCAAAAACACATTTTGGGCAGGATGTAAAAAATGACAGCTATACTGTTCATAAGGAGGTGTGAAAAAAGGCAATGTTGAAAATCTGGAGTGAAAATATTAAAAATTGTCGAAGTTACGAGCATGCATGGAAACTACACAATGCATGCTCAGAACACAGTCATTTTTGGAATTTTTTCACTAAATTTGCAACATAGGCTTTTTGGGACCCCACCTCATGAACAGTGGCACTGTCATTTTATTAATCAGTCCCAAAAGGTAATTCCGGCAGTGACCGTGAAATGACCTTTTGGGACTGAATAACGAGATGACAGTGCATGTGTTCATGAGGTGGGGTCCCAAGAACCCCCATGTTGAAAATTTGCAGCCAAAATTTAAAAAAAAAGGCTGCGATATCCACCTAAGTTGAAACCCCTCCATTGATCCCATTATACAACTTACTGGCATTTCATTTTGCAGTTTGGCTTTGAAGAGTCCAGACGTGTTCCCACTCCACAAAAAGATCACAGCGCCGGATCTCCGAAGGTAAGTATGGGTTGGAGTGGTGTGGGGAGGTGGGGTGAGCAGAGGGTGGGTGTGGGTTGGGGGAGGGGGGTGCCGAGGACAACAAGGAATGGTTTTCTGTTTTTCAGGTACAGAAAAAAAAACAAACAATGCGGATGGTTTTCTTTCTTTACAGGTGAAATAAACAAATGTTGGGCACACTGGGGTGGGCTCCCAGTGTGCCACACAATGGGCGTGGGGGGGAGCCACCGTCATGTTTATTGAAATGTTTCACCAGGAAAGGCATGTATGGGAGGCGTGTCATCTCTGCCGCTGCATGATGAGCTTGTCTCCAATTGCAGCGGCACATTTCTTACAAGTTGGTGGCATTTTACAAAATTCTTGCATCAGCACTAGCATGCTGGCTAATTGGGGAATGAGGGATGCACTTACTAAAGTGTGTCCTGCATTTGCCAACACTGACACACCTCTACATTTCTGCTGCTACCACAAGATGTTGTTTGCGCACATGCAAGACAACATAAAAAGGGGCCAGTTTCACCCTCCCCTTAAAATGTTGGTGGCTGGTCAGGGTCAGCCCAGACAATCTCAGTGTCATAAAATGGCTGGGGTCAGCGACTTTCTACTTCATTACCCAAAACTTTTTCCAATAATAAATTCAGGCCCACACTTTTCAATATACCTAGTCAGTGCTGGAGCAGTACTTTTATTTTCTGCTCACAAGCCCAAAAATCCCTTTGGGGACTTTAGTAGGCGGTTCATGCAAGCCCTGGAACAGAAAAACAAAACATGTCATGCAGACAGAGGAATAGCTAGAAAGAAACATTCTGAATTCATGAAGAAGTACTTTACAGAACAGTTCACAAACTGATTTTTTTGGCTAATTGTAGAGAGTGGTGTTTGCCACATTCCTCAACGGTCTCTTACTCTCTGCCACCTTTCAAGATTCCTCCACTTGGCTCTAAATATGAGGCAAAAATATTTAAACAATGCACATATTTAACTTCAGTCACTTTTTTTTTTATTTCTGTTTGTACCTCCTTCCTCAGTGCTGGTCTCCACTCCTTCAGGAGACACAGATAGCAGTCTCTCCCTGCTCCACAACCTCCTGATTCTGCTCCAGTGGTTCCCCATCGAGCTGTGGCTGTACCCCCAGGCAGGTACAGGGAAGGGCTTGGTCACCTAGGAGACCGACATTGGTGTTTCTTCCTCTTTCTCCCTTGCACGGAGCGGGTCCTTGACATCAAGGTGCTGTGCACCGATGTCCACCATGCATCTCGGCTGCCCCTCCTGGTGACAGGACTTGCCGTACCCCAGGCCTCCGCTCGGGGTCAGGCAAACTGTGAGCCTTGGCCTCCCCCCTTCCCCCCAGAGAAGGTGAGCAGTCATGGGATGTTCAGCCTTCCTCTCCCCAGCCAGCCCTCTAGTGACCCAAGTCCACTCCCCAACCCAGGTCACTGGCGTCGCAAGCGAAAATCCAACTGCTGCGCCGACGTTCTGGCTTCATTCACTTTTTTAAGAGTGGCATCAGGTCCTGCAGACTAACTGAAAAGTCCCTTTTAAACTGATGATCATCAGACATCAATGAATGAAACACCATAATAATCTCATGCTAGGTCCAGGTTTCCCTCCTGTGCTACAGCCCTCTCATCAGGTACATCAGCAGGTGTCTCTGATAGCCTAGTGACTTCTTCTTTATCGGCCTTCACCTGTTTTGGCTGATGAACAGCTGCTGACACAAAAGAGTAAACTTAGATAAACAAAAGGAATGATTACTTTAATACATTTATAGCGTATGGTGGAACGTTGTTGAGGATGGAAATTTCATCCCTTGATTATCGTTGCTGTGCTGCAATAGCTATGTCAACTAGTTTGTTGTGCTGCACTAGCTATGTAGCTACTACAGCACAACAACTTCAAAGGTGTTCGCTCATGCATGGTACACAAACCTCCGCTCTTGCTGAGCCAGCTGCGGAGGTGACAGCGGAGCCAGGAGGAGAGCAACGGTGGGGAAAAAAATGGAAAATAAGAGCAAACTGTGTAGTAGACTTGCTTTACATGTGTGTGTGGATCATACACTATAAAAGCCAATGTATGGTTCTCTATTGGCAACAGGTATTTGTGGTCATCTCGAGGTCACCGTAGTGACCAAAACATCTTGAACTTCGCTCTCAAGGTTTAAACGGTCACCATGGCAACCTCTCGATAGCTACACATGCTTGTTGTTGATAGTTGCCCATACATTATCCACTAGTTAATATACCAAATGGCAGAGAGAAATAAACTTTCAACAACCAGACTGGAAAGGCTCATAGAAACTGTATCCAAATGTGACTGCAACTATGTTGCCACTAGCTTCTTTATTACCTTCACTAAAAAGGGAAGGTTCCAGATGGGCCTGTAGCTGGTCAAGATGTCGGGGTTCAAAGATGGCTTTTTCAGAAGGGGCTTCACCACCACCACATTCATGAATGTGAAGGGGAAAACAGCTTCCCTCAGGGAACACCTGATGATCTCCACTTCAACTATGACCAGGTCCTCTCAGCAGTCTACCAGCAGCCTAATAGTCCCTGGGTCAAATGCACAACAAGTGGAGTGCAGTCCAGAAATCAATCTTCACCCATTGGGTATGCTGTGAGCTTTAAACAAGATCAAAAACAGGTGACCTGGGCGAACCCATCAGCGCAACAGTAGCCATACCGCTCGCAGTGCCGGTGACCCATAGAGAACACTCACTGTTGCCCTGGAGAAAATCAGACTTGGAAAAAATTGGATCGGAGATTATAAAAGCCCTAACATACAATGCAGGCTACTGGATCTCCCACTGCTGCCTACTGATCTGACGTCAGCTGCAGGGGATTCTGGGATTTTTAGTAAAAGAAGATGTCAGCCTAGAACCAAGTAAAATTAGTCTGATAGATACTACCGTAGGCAGTAAGTAAATCAAATGTTTTCGCATACAAAGTGTACTTTGGGACTAGCCCCATACTTGAGCATGGGGCTCTGTGTGATAACTGTTCCCCTTTAATAGCAGTTCCTTGGTACTCAGGGTTGAAGCTTTGCAAGCCCAGTGATGTTGCTATGGATTGGCCTGGGATGGTGCACTTTTTATTTAAAGGTGTACATTAAACTTAAAGGGGTAACTTGTACAATTGCAACCCCCAAACCCAGAGGTTATCCAAGTGCTTGAATGGCAGTAACAAACCTCGAACATGAGGTATTTGTAAGTAAGTAAGTAAAACTTTGTTTAGTGCCTATTCCCTGAGGCTCAGCATGCTGTACAAGGTAAGGACGGTACAACATAAATGAATATTCACAAAAGCTTACGTAACTTCCTAAAAATGAATAAAATAGATAATATAAATTAAATAATATAATTAAACTTTGAATTTGATCTTAAATCATCTAATCAGCAGCCAATGAAAGGGGTTCTTAAATACACTCCAAAGGCTTCCCTAAACAGTTATGTCTTCATGCCCCATTTAAAGGCCTCCAATGAGGGGACCTCCCCCAAGGATCTTGGGAATGAGTTCCGGAGGGCCGATCCTGCCACTTCTAATGATCGATCCCCAGATGATTTGAGCCAGGCCCTGGGAACCACTAGGAGGCCTTCCTTGGAGGAGTGGAGAGGATGCTGAGTGTGGTAGGGAGTCAGGAGGTTACTTAGGTATCCAGGACTCAGCCCATATAGGACTTTATAGGTCAGTAGATTGACCCTGAAGGAGATTCTCCACTTTACCAGAAGCCAATCCAGATTATGCAGGACTGGGGTCGCATGACAGTACCTTTGAAGGCCCATCAGCAACCTGGCAGCTGCATTCTGCACTAGCTGCAGGCAACACAGGACCCCTCTATTTACCCCGAGGTAATGAGTGTTGCAGTAGTTGAGTCTGGAGGTCACAAAAGCATGCACTAGTGAGAGCAAATCATCTGGCAGGATTAAGGTTCTAATCCAGGTGATATTCCAAAAATGGTAGAAGCCACTCCAGACAACTGATGATATCTGAGGCTCAAGTGTCAATCTATTGTCCAGAATGTCCCCCAGATTCTTCACCTTGGCAGAAGCAGCAAGTGGGGAAGAACCACGCATCACACCAATCACCTTCCCTACTGCCTTTGCACCCTGCTGGTGACCAGGTTCAGTCACCAGCACCTCTGTCTTATCCAGGCTGAGTTTCAGCCAGCTAGAAGACATCCAGTTCTGGATCTTGGCAAGACACAAATTTAGCACCTCAACCATGCCATGTGTCCTGGGTGCAAATGACAAATAGAGCTGAGTGTCATCTGCATAGCAATGAAACCTCACTCTGTAAGGTCTGATGATCTCTCCCAGAGGAAGCATGCACACCATGAACAACATGGATGAGAGGATTGAGCACTGAGGACCCCACATAAAAGGGGCTTTGGGAGGGAAGAGAAACTCCCCGTCACCACCCTCTGTGTTCTACCTGTAAGAAAAGACTCAAACCGGTTGATAGAAACACAAAAATTGGTGGCAGAAAAGGACCGCTTGTCCCCCTTAGTCTGCTTATTTTCCCTACCTACTGTAATACCTCAGACCCTTCTTGATCTTCTGCTTTATCCCCCTTTCCTATTCCCCAAGGTTCCCTTATGCCTATCCCATACATTTTTTAATTCTGTTCCCATTTTTGCCCCTGATGACAGTGCCGGCAAGTCCACAGAGCTCTCTAAGGTAATCCAAAAACACACCATGGTCCACAGTGCCAAATGCAGAGCAGAGATCGAGGAGAACAAGAACTGACAATTACCTCTATCTCTAGCCCTGAGGGGATCATTATGTACCCTGGCCAATGTGTTTTTTGTACTATGCCTGGACCTAAATACTGACTGGAGAAGCTCACAGATGCTGAAGGTTATGACATGCGCCTTGAGCTGCAGATTTATCATTTTCTCAAAAACATTTCCTAAAAAGGGACAGTTAGAGACTGGTCTATAATTTACCAAGCAGTCTGGGTCGAGTGATGGTTTCTTCAGAAGAGCTTCACCAGCACATCTTTCAAGGTGCTAGAGAATGACTTCTCTGAGAATGAGCACCAGACAATCTCAGGAATCACTGGACCTACATAACCTACTATACACAGCCCAGAAGGAGATGGGTGAGGCCCGGGCCCAGACTGCAGTAAGTGGGCCACCGCTTTGAGATTACCTCACAACCTCTTTTTTTTTTAATTATTTGTTAACCAAGCTCATTTATAGCTTGTTACTGTAACCTCTAGGCTATACTGCCAGCAATATGTAATAAACATGTGCCCCCGCATGAGAAACAGCATCAGAGAAGCACAGCTAACAACAAAATACTGTGTCACCAAATAAATAACAAAAACGTTCAGTCAGACTATGGTTACAGATAGTTATGGCTGGAGAATATTATCAAATTGAAATAACTAATCCAGTAATCGAGACAACACAGTAAAATATTTCTTATACTAAATAGTAAATCAATAAATTCATCCTCCACTAGTCTAAACTCACTCCAGATGAGAGGAGTGCTCCTAGTGACGATGATCTCACCACTGCGGGGATGTGACTTCCTCTTGAGTAAATCCCAGATCTGATAGAGGACACTCCCGGTAGGGTGGTGTAACCTGTCTACAGTCCAAAAGAGCCGAGCCAGTCTGTTTGTCCCTGAAGCAATCTCCTTTGACAGGAATGCTGCCTTCTTATTGGAGATTGCTCTTTGATACTCACCATAGTGAGTTCTCAAAGCCAGTCTGTTCTCATTGGTTCAACATTTCTACCAACAGTGCTTCGACCTCCGACCCCTGGTCTTCATCTCCCTGAGTTTCCCATCAAACCACGGGATCACAAACAAGAAGATATGGGTCACATATGAACAGGTGCAACAAAATCAAGTGCTGAGACAACAGCTCTATTACAACCTGCCACCTCCTCACCCTAACGTGCTCTACAAGTAACCCTCACATCTGAGAGGTCCATTACCAGTTGTAAATCCTGACCTGATAGCAAAATGCAGCAAACAAATTCTTAAATAAACAGTTCCTTCCCCATGGAGCAGGTAAAAGCCCTGGTCTTATTCATGGTTCCCTGTGAGGTAGCTCCTTCCTCATCCTGCAGGCCTCTGGACTTCCAATCTCTCTAGTACCTTTCGATACTCTCAAGCACTGGCTTCACTGGTTTCTCCTGTGGCTTTGACTGACTCTGTTACTCCCCAGTCACTGCGTGCACGCACTGACACACGTCAAGGCTTTCAATCCCTCTGGGCAGTTGCAGCCCAACATGTGATTGTGGTGCATACTACGGCCTTGCCACACATTTTTCACTCTCTCTCTCTCTCTCTCTCTCACTCTGCTCCAAGCTGGCCACCGCCCAGCATTGTCTCTCATGCTGGCTTTGTTGGGAGTTCTGATACAGCTTGGACTGGATGAAATCTGAGATGTAGGTCCATTTCTGTAACCATTTAATAATTTTAAAAGTAGTTTGCTCTATTTGTTCATGAGTTTACTTAATCTGTGTTTTCTTTCCATTTTTGTTTTCTTCTTTTTTGTTTTTCAGATATAAAGGAATGAAGACAACCTGGAATGTTTTTCTTAACTAGCAAATTAAAGAATTTACTGGTTTACTACTTAATATGAGAAGACATATTTTACTGTGCTGTCTCAATTCCTGGATTAGTTATTTAAATTTGCTAATATTCTCCAGCCATTGCTATCTGTAACCATAGCCTGGTTGAACTTTTTTGTTATTTATTTGGTGATATTTTTTTGTTAGCTGTGCTTCTCCGATACTGTTTCTCATGTGAGGGCTCATATTTATTACATATTAATTTGTAACACACATTTTAATATCCTGTATAAAAGTAGGTATTGGTACTAGAGCCCCTGCCCCCCAGAGGAAGGATCCCTGTTTGATTGAATGCACCAGAGTTTTTTTTTCATCCTGTCTACACTGCCACAATAAACTTTGTACCTCTTTGTAGTACATCTTCATTTTTCCACTTCATTACCTCATTTTGCTCAGCTTCATGCCTCTCTGAAATGAGATTTATTGCTTAGTAGTTATTCAGTATTTATTTATTTATTTATTTAGTTTCTGTTGACCAGGTAAGTGCACTAGACAAATAACATGCCTATTTTCAATCACGACTCGGGAGAATTAAAATAACAGGGTAACAATATGCAAAACAAGATAGGCAAAACAGCAGAAAGTACAAAACATACAAAGAGTTTCCCATAAACAGTTGCAAAAATGAAATAAAACAGTAATAATGGTACAGATGACAATATAGAACATAAAGCAAATAGCCATTAGTGCATCATGCATGTACTGGAAGAAACACCCAAGCTAATCAAATAACTGAAGGTAGGCAAACAGCCAAAAGGACAAAACAAAAGTGAGAGGAGAAATAAGCATCACTAGGGGATAATGGACAGGAACAGTTGTAAAAGTAGTGTTAGGGAAGTCAGGAGAAGGAGCACACATAAGAGGAGCTAAGATAATATAATAATTTTCTTTTGAATGGGACGTGAGACTGGTAGACCCTGAGGTGAGAGGGTAGAGTGCTCCAAACTCTAGGGGCAAAGTGGGCAAATGCCTGCTCACCCATTTTAGAGGAGCACTTGGGAATGGCCAGGAGGATTTGATCTTTGGAGAGAAGGGGGTAGGAAGAGTCAGAAGGCGTGAACATTGAGGACAGTGAGGCAGGTTTAGAGGACCTAAGGATGTTATCAATTGAACAGCATAGAATATAGAAGCACGGAGGAGCCAATTTAGATTAAAACAGAGTGAGCAGTAGAGGGTAAGTCGATAAGCAGATAGGGCAAACCTACACATATTGTTATAGGAGACATTCCATTTGTGGAAGCAACTCGTGTTGCCCTGATAAAAACAGGTAATGGCATAACATAGACTACAAAGTAGAAGACCATGGGTAATATCAGCCCTGGCTACAGGAGTGAGGGCATAATGGATCTTATATAAAAGTCCGAGTTTAGTATTACCGGACTTGCAAATGTTTGAGATGTACTATAAGAAATTCGGGGGGGGGTGGAGTGTAACACCTAGATATTTGAAATGGTTGGTCACGGAGACAAGGGAGCCATCGAGACAATGGATATCAAGACCAGTGGGGCATGCCCAAACATTTTGTGGGGACCCAAAAAGCATGGCTTGGGTCTTGCCAGCATTCAGTATAAGGCAATTTTGGGTCAGCCAGTTTGTACTTTGTGGAAGTCAGATTTGAACCAGTAATTAATATCCATCATGGACTTGGAGCCAGAGTAGAGCACCAATTCATCAGCATATAGAAGAGTATGACAGTGGGAAGGGGTGTTGGGGATATTGTTGATAAAGATAGAGAAAAGGAGCGGGCCCAGAATGGAACCTTGGGGAATGCCAACATTAATAGTGGCGGGGGTAGAGAGGGCCTTATTAAATGAAATGAACTGCTGATGGTTGCAGAAGAAGCTGGAGAACCACTTTGAGACTGAAGCTGAGACTCCGAGGGACATCAATTTGTGTAGCAGGAGGGAGTGATTAACCAAGCCAAATGCCTTTGTAAGATCAAACAAAATGGCTCTAGTGAGCATATCTAGGTCCATGTTAGATTTTACATCTCTAGTGATTGGAGCAAGGGCAGTAGAGGTGCTGTGAGCAGGCCTAGATCCACGCTGGGAAGAGGACAGCAGGTTATATTTATGTAGGTAGTCTGAGACCTGAAGGGAAACAAGTTTTTCCAGAAGTTTACCAAGGGTAGGCAGAATTGCTATAGGGCAGTAGTTACAATCTTGGCCACCTTTCATTTACTGGAGACAGTGGAAGTGGTAAGAGAGAGGTTGAAGAGTCAGGTGACAAGCGAGGTGAGGAGAGGAGCTGCTAACTTGAGTATTTTTGGTTCAGTCCCATCTGGGCCAACACCACTGAAGGGTGAGATGAAGTTAAGGAGATGCAGGACCTCATGATGAGACACTGTACAAAGGTACAGTGGGGGAATGGAAGGACAGGTGGGAAGGGGGAGCTGTGAGGGGCAAGAAATGAGAGACTCGAATTGAGAGAGAACGGAGAAATACAAATTGAAGGCATTAGCAATGGTGACAGGATTATTGCAGTTGACATTGCCAGTGACCACATCTGGAGGGGTCGGGCCTCTACAATTACCAAAGAGTCCCTTGATTTGGGACCAGAAGCTCTTGGAGTCTCTAGCCATGGTGAGAAGAAGATCCCTACAGTGCTTGCTTTTGCCTACCTAATTTATTTTTTACAAGCATTTCTCATAGCATGATAGGTAAGTAAGTCAGAGTGTAAGGAAGAAGATCTGAATTTGGCCCAGCATTTGTCTCTGGATTTGAGTATAACCCCCCTGTCAAGGGCTTACCTGAAAGCCCCCCAAAAAGGCTCATTTCCCTTGGGGTTTTGGTCCACTCCCCATCTTTTTTTGTCCCGAGTCCTGGTTTCCCCCGTGTCCTGGTTGCTTCTGCTGGCCCCACATTGGTTTCTAGAGAGAGAACGGGGCTGGAGGAGTTAGCTTGCAGAGCTGCCACCTGTTCCTGTGGCACTCCGGTGCTGGGACGAGCTCCGCACATGTGCAGAAGTGCAGTTTTGAGTGGCCATGTGTAGCCAGTTTTGGGTTGCCTCTTGGGTGGTCCTGGTCCCAGGGCAAAGAAAGAGAGGGAACGGGGACCTTGTTTAAAGGTGAGAGGCAACTGGGAGGAAAAGAGAAACATAGAAGTTGACAGCAGATAAGGACTGCAAGGCCCATCCAGTCTGCCCATTTCTTTTTCTACCTTATGAATGTGCCATTGGCCTTTGCTCTGTCAATGATCTATCTATTCATACTCATCTGTATTGCTCCCTTATGCCTATCCCATGCCTGTTTGAAGCCCTGCACTGTATTCATATCCACCACTTCCTGAGGTAGGCCGTTCCACGCATCCACCACCCTTTCTGTGAAAAAGAACTTCCTCACATTACCCCTTAATCGGCCTCCCTCTAATTTCATGCTGTGTCCTCTTGTCCTGCCATTTTTCTTATATTGAAACATGTTAGACTCTTTCACCTTGTTAATGCCCTTAAGGTATTTGAATGTTTTGATCATATCACCACTTTCCCTCCTTTGCTCTAGGGTATACATATTGAGCTCCGTTAATCTGTCCTCATATGTTTTCTGATGCAGTCCCTGCAACATTTTGGTTGCCCTTCTCTGGACTGCCTCAATTTGGTTAATATCCTTGTGAAGGTGTAGCCTCCAGTACTGCACACATACTCCAGGTGGGGTCTAACCAGTGTCTTGTAAAGAGGGATTATTACCTCTCTCTTCCAACTTGTGATACTCCTACTAATACACCCCAACATCCCCCTAGCCTTACCTACTGCTTTAGTGGTCTGCTTGGATGATTTCAGGTCATCGGTGATGATGATGCACAAGTCTCTTTCTTTCCTTGTGATTGCCAGCAACTCCCCTCCCAGCCTATAGGTGGCTTCAGGGTTTCTCTTCCCTATGCGCATGATCTTGCACTTCTTTGTGTTAAACCCCAGTTGCCACTCTTTCGACCATTTTGCTAGTTTATCAGATCTCTTCTCATTATGCCCACCCCATCTGGATCATCTACTCTGTTGCAGATCTTGGTGTCATTTGCAAACAGACAAACCTAACCCTCCAGTCCATCTGCAATGTCACTGATGAAGATATTGAAGAGGACTGGCCCAGGACTGATCCCTGAGGTATCCCACTTGTGACTTGCATCTCTTCTGACTGTATACCGTTTACCATCACTCTCTGTTTTCTGTCCATCAACCAGTTTGCCACAGATTTGACCAACTTGTGACCCACCCTGAGCCTACCCAGCTTATTAATCAATCTTGTATGTGGAACAGTATCGAAAGCTTTGCTGAAGTCAAGGTAGGTGACATCAACTGCTCTCCCTTGGTCCACCAATCTGGTTACCCAGTCAAAGAAATCTATGAGATTAGTTTGACAGGACCTTCCTTTTGTAAACACATGCTGTCTTGGATCCTGTGCTCCTATGGATTCCAGGTGTTGCACTATCCTTTCCTTAAGGAGTGCCTACATAATCTTGCCCACTACTGAGGTAAGACTGACTGGTCTGTAGTTCTCTGCCTCCTCCCTGCTACCACTCTTGTGGAGCAGGATCACATGAGCCCTTCTCCAGTCTTCTGGGACCTCTCCTGTGCTCAGAGACTCACTTAACAGTTCTGATAATGGCTCTGCTAGTTCCACCCTTAGTTCCTTTAGTACCCTGGGATGTATGCCATCAAGTCCCATTGCCTTGTCCACCCTGAGCTTATTGAGCTGTTGTAGGACCCTTTCTTTTGTGAAGGGACTAGTGCACACCTCCCTTCCCCTCCGTGTCCATGGTGCTGAGCTGTGGGCCCTGCCCTACCTTCTCTTCAGTAAATACTGAGCAGAAGTATCTATTTAGGATAGATGCTTTTACATGGTCCTCCTCCTCCTCACACACCCTTATCCCCTTTGATCTTAGCAATACCCTCTCTGGACTTTCTCCTTTCATTAATGTATTTATAGAAAGTCTTGTCACCTTCTTTTACTGTTTGTGCTAGTGTTTCCTCAGTTTGGGCCTTTGCCTGCCTTAATGCCTTCCCTGCTTCCCTTAGGGAAGTTTGGTATGCCTCCCTATCTTCATTCTGCTGCGTTCCCTTATATTTCCTGAAGGCCAGCTTTTGGCTCTGACCTTTTCTGCTACTGTTTTTGAGAACCAAAGTGGTTTCCTTCTTCCTTTGCACTTCCTTTTCTCTCTAGCACAATGGGATGTTGCTTCAAGTATTGCATCCTTAATGTTTGCCCACTTTGCCTGTACCCCCTCACCTGTACTTCTTTTTGCCAGGGCTAGCTTAACTCTGTTGGCCATCTTATCAATGTCAGCTCCTCTGAAGTCCCATATTTTTGCCTTGGAATAGGATGATTTAGTTCTAGTGGCCAAACTGAACCATACAATGTGATGGTCACTGGCCCTCAGGTGACCTTCTACCTGAAGATCTGTGATCCTTTCTCTGTTAGTAAGTACTAGATCTAGGATAGCCCTGTCTCTTGTGGGTTGTTGTACCAGTTGTTTAAGGCCCCCCCTGCAGGGAATCCACCATATGTCTAGTTCTGGCAGATGTTCCTTCTGGTATTGACCAATCTGTATCTGGCATGTTGAAGTCTCCCATTATCACAACCTCCCCTTTAGCTGTCATGTTTTGAATATCTTCTAACAGTAATGTGTCTATGTTCTCCCCCTGGTCTGGAGGCATGTAGACAACTCCAGTTTGTATGGCTGTCCCATTTCCTGTTTCCTGGCTGAACCACAGTTCTTCTGGCTCCTTATGTGTATTCTGAATTCCCGTAGCTGTGATATTTTCATTGACATACAGGATCACTCCACCCCCCCTTTTTGCACCTCGGTCTCTTCTGAACAGTACATAGCCAGGTACTGAAGTCTCCCAAGTGTGGTTACTGGTAAACCATGTCTCGTTAATGGCTACTATGTCCAGTTTAGCCTCTGTCATTATTGCCTGCATGTTTGGGATCTTGTTTCCCAGACTGTGAGCATTTGTGTACATGATTTTCCATAGGCCAGATTTCGGTGTGTTAGTTGTTATGTGAGGTCTGGCATTTCCCCTGTGCATCATATGGGGAGCCGGACCTTTTTCCTTACCTGGTGGTGCAAATGAACTACAAACATGCTGAACTCCTGTTTGACCACTAGCTGAGGGGGTAGGGGTGTTCTTCCCATTCGATGTATGGGGTGCTGCACCCCTCTCCCCATTTGCTAGTTTAAATATTCTGCAAAGACATCAAACTTCTGCCCCAATGCACTGACTCACTCCTTAGTCAGATGCAGCCCATCAAATTTAAAGAACTTTCATTCCCAAAACTGTTGCTAGTTCCCTACAAATGTGTATCCTTTTTCCTGGCACCAGCCCTTGAGCCACATGTTTAGCTCCCCTATCTCCCCTTCTCTGACCTTCCGTCCATCTGCCCCCTCTCCCAGACTGGCAGGATCTCAGAGAAGGAGATGCCGACTGGTGAAATCATTAGTCCCTATGTGTACCAGGACGTCAATGTTTCTCCTGCTTTCTGAACAATTTTAGCAATGCGGTCTGTGTCTCTCCACGCTGATGTACATGGGAGGCATCTGACCATTACCCCTGGCTGGAGATAGGTATCAGCTCCCTGAATCATGGGGTCTCCTATGATCAGAACTTTTTTGGATTTCCTTTTTGCTTTTTTTGTTTTAGTTCCTGTTTTAGGTGAGTTTTGTTGTGCTAGCTCCTGTGCTGCAGTGTTCTCTGCCCCTTTGTTTGATTTTGGAGATAGAGGCAGATACCTGTTTGTAGTTTTTATGTGGTTTGTGGAGGTGATATGCTGGAGAGCACTGAGTGATGGGGCACCCGATTTGCCCCTCCTTACCACCTGCCAACCTCCCGGACCAACTACCCTCTGTGGTCAAAGTGCTTCTGTTGGATGTTGGGGAAATGGCGGGTGGTTTTTATAATATATTTCCTCTGTAATATGCAATTTTAGGTGTGCAATCTCTGCCCATGCTGCCGGAGCTGAGCCCTTAGATCTTCAATGGCCCAGCATGTAGAACAGTGTCCTAAATCCTGTAAAACTGCCCTTCTGAAAAGTGTTCTGCAGTACCTTCGGTTAATGATATCCATTCCAGATAAGTTGCTAGGTTTATAACCTGGTCAGAGTAATTAGAAGAAAGAAAATGAAAGCAAAAGTTTGATTTTGTGTTTTGTTTGTTTGTTTTTGTATAACTTGTTATAACAAGTTAAATTACTAGTGCCCCAGTAAATGAGGTCACTGTGTGGATACCCCTTTGATCAGCCCCTTCCTGCTTTGCTACAGGAAATTTCACAACTGTGCTACCCTATAAAAGGAGTGTAGTGTGGGGTGGTTGTGGATGGGGGTGAGTGGCTGTGCCCTTCCCCTGCCAAAAAAGAACAACCACAGACGAAAGGAACAAGGAGGTAAGAGCAGAAACAATCAGCAAGCAACAAATGCAGTAGCCCTGAAAGCTTATCCTAATGATAGATACAACTGTAAAACCTGTAAAGCACCACCTGTAATAATTTCACAGAAGATATACCCTGTAAGAAACACTTTGCTGTAGAGAAAAATAAAGCAGTAACAGAAGATATACCTTGCAAAAGACAATTTGAATCAGAAGATTACAGCAGTAATCTGGAAGTGCACACCTGTAAGCACACCCTGTAATAATGCAGCAGAAGGTATACCCAGCAACAACAATTTGAATCAGAGAAAAATAAAGCAATAAAATGTAAGCAACAAACAGTAACAATCCCTGTGAGTACAAAATAAAAATAGCAACACACAGTATATCTGCCTAGCTGAAAGAAGCCTTGATCCTTTTCCTTGCTCTAGTAAGGTTCTTTGCTCTGTCCTTTCAAGCAACCTAGAAGAAAAGAGCTCATGTGAAGCTAGGTGCCTTGACCAGCAAACCTAGCGAAGAGAGCCATTTTCATGAGCACCAATCATGCTGTAAAGAATGGGAGCTGTCTCATGAATATTAATGAGGTGGCATCCCACTGAAGTAGCGGAGAGCCTGTCTAGCACTGGCAAATAAAGTGTAGCACTAGGACAGGAAGGAAAAGAAAATAAATAAACAATGAAGGTGTGCAAAATGAATGTGAAGACTGCCAGTCCATGGGGAAATAAATATAAAAGTGTCACGGACTGCAGCCAGGGAATAGAGTGGGCACCCTGTATAAATTGTGATGGGGATAAGTGTGCTGTCTAGGGGCTTAAGGTAACGGCAGCAGTGACTGACCCAGGGATGAGCCAATGTGTTTAGGAATGCAGTTGCTTTGCAGGTCACAGGGGTGGCTATGGCCATGAGGGGAAGTGTTTAATTAAAAGTTTACAGTTTGGCTGCAGGAATGTTTTGAACCTGGGACTCTGCATAAATGTTGAGACACCATTTACCAAAGATACCATGTTGGGCAGCCATGTGATCCCAGCCATCCAACCACCCAACCAGGATTAGCCAGGAGGATTCTGGGGCTTGGGAACAGTCTTTTGGGGGAAAATACCAGGAAAAATCTAGGCACTTTTTTTGAAGAGCCTAGGAGGCATCTAGGGAGCCTCATATATATGCATTTTGCCTAAGGACAGTGGCTCCAGCCAATTGGGAGTGATTAAAGGGCTCCCAAATAAAGAGGGACAGCTGGGTCTTGAGTCAGTTAAGGGAGAGCTCCTCCAGGAGGAAGGGGGGTCTTGCCCCTGAAGAGAATGGGGCTGTGGAATGGGCCTGCCTGATGGCTGCCAGCAATTTGTCCCCAGGGCAGGGAGTGTCTGCCCCATTGGGAAAGGAAAGAAGCAGCTTGGAAGAGAAAAGGGAAAGCTGCAGGTTGTGAAGTATCTGCATTGTTCTGAAGTTGTACCACAGGTGTGAGGCCAATGAAGCAGAGCAGGGAAGGTTGTGTTCTGAGCCAGAGATAAAAGGACAAAGGTTGGGTCTAAACCTTGGGAAAAGACCAAGGTTGCATTCTAAGCCTGGGAAAAGAATGAAGGTTGTGACTGAACCTGAGGAAAAGACAGAATACAGGGAAAGAGGAACAAGGACATATAAATGTGCTGAGAGAAGAAGAGGGAGAGTGAACCTGTTTGATTCAGATAATATCCAGTACCTGCATGGTGAGAAAAGGGACTGTGTGTGCAGGGGATGATGTGTGAGCCAGAGTGAATAGTGTGGCCATGTTAAAGTTGAGAGACTGTGAAAGCAGAAGATGGACAGGTGCTTTCTGGTCCAAGTGCCTGTGGTCTGCTCCTGAGGTACAGCCAAGAAAGAAATGGATGGATGTGGCTATACACCATAGCGGGTAAAGAGACGGAAAGAGAAGCAGCAGAACAGAATGTGCTGAATGTTGCTGCTGGCATCCAGGGCCAGGTGGGGAACTTGCTAACCCCCATTGAGTGGGGTCTGTTGCTGCAGGGGGCCACGAGTCTCATACCTGAGTGCTAGGGCACTCTGATCAGGGAGCTGTGCCGTGGGGCCACTTCCTGGTCTGGGTCCTCTGTGGTGGTAGGCCTTGCACACATGCTCTGCAACAGGGCCTGTAATGGGATGAAGGGGGCAAGCTGCAAGATCTGTGAGCAAGATGGGAGAGAGAGGAAGCTGCAGCCTCTGTGCCCCTGTTCAAGTTTTGTGCCCAGTTCTGCCTGTGCCATCACCCCCCAGGATTCTTGAGAACTGTACCACCCAAGGACTGAGTTCTGCAGAACCATGAGTAAATGGCAGGAATTTCCCTGCACCTGGGGACTGTAAATATGTTAGCACACTAGGACTGGAGGAAAAGCCAAGGGAAATGTAAAAAGGTTTAAAGTGTAATTCAAGTAAGCGCACCAATGCTGGCTACCAGCTGCACCTCAGGCCTGCAACTAAATCTGGGTACCCAGTAGGGACTTAAGTGGGGAAAATGGACTGGGACAAGCAGGTCTGGGTTTGGGCTACATTGCAGCAGTTATCTAGATGGTTAGACCTGGTGGCTGCATTGATACAGGTTTGAATCAAAGGGAAATGTGATTGTGGGGAAATGCAAATATTACTTATGCTTACTTGAACTCTATTCCACTACCCCACTCCTAAACCCTCCCCCCATGAATAAACCTTGGAGTTATTGTTTTACAGCAGAGAAGGAATTCCGAGCCTGATTTTAGTGAGCCTGTGCATTGATGAGATGAAAAGGTAAATGTGGTAACTGAATGTGGGGAGGTTCGAATCCTGGTAAGTAACTGTTGGGGAGGTGGGTTAGTACGACATCCCGAGGGTTGTACTGTAAGCAATCAGACCCACATAAAATGTACTCTGGGTGGAGGCACCACCATTTTTCATTTATTCTTTTTGGGAAAGGACCCCCGAGGTCAGCAATGGGAATCCAGGCCCCGTGTCCTGTATCCTAGGCAGTAGGCAGGGATAGTGGCCCTCTCCTGGATGGCATTGGAGAGGGGGTTACATGAGCATGCAGAGTAGGGCTATGCAGCCACCTAGCAGGTTTCCCCCATCCCGGTGCCTGATAACCAGGATGTGCTTCTCTTGAATGGGGTGAGGCTGGAGGTGAAATACTCTGCAGCTGTGTCAACATCGCAAGAGGAGTACAGAGGAGACCAGCCTACACAGCTAACACCAGCAGGGAAACCATCAGGATTGAGAGCTAAGAAGTCTGTCAAGATTAGCTCCTTTGGGGGGCAGGAAGGGGAGCTGGCACCCTACACACAAAAGACAGGAGAGTGATCACTGATTGAGTTAGTGAGGGTACCAGCTGCAGTGATCCTGTCCTTCCTATTGGTCAGAACTTAATCAATGAGTGAGTGGTGACTCCCCACTATTGGAGTTTGTAGTGGGGTCAGTTATTGGCTGGGATAGGTGGGCTTTTATTAGAAGTGACTCGAAGGCTTTTGAGTTTGCACCAAGCCAGTCTAGATTAAAATCACCCATGAGAATGATCTAATTTTTCCCTCTAGAAGGGGCCAGGTAGTCAATAAGTTCAGCTGGTCCAGGTTTACCTCCTCTGGGAGGAATGTAGGTGCAAACAATGTGAAGCTTCTTAGTCCCATCTAGGACCAGCAAGGAGTGTAGGACTTCACAGAAGGAGGAGGGGGGGAGAAGGCAGGCAGAAGAGTAAGTTTAAGATGAGGCTTGAAGAATAGCATGAGGTCCCCCCCTTTAGATGAAGGGCGAGCAGCACGAAGCATGTTGCATCCAGTAAGGGAGTAGATAGAATCAGGAATGGAGGGTTTTAACCAGTATTCAGAGATACCAAGAATATCAGGGCCATAGTGAGAAGCCCAGGCTTCAAGCTCTGGGAGGTTAGCCATAATGTTCCTTATGTTAACATGTGCTAACTTCAGACCCAAACATGTAGACATGAATGGGGAATCTTCAGACTGAGCTTAAACTGCTTAAACTGGGGGCCAGGGTTAGTTTCAGCATTACCTGATGGAGATAAGAAGAGGGCTATAGGCCACATAGGAGATAATGCAACAGCATGGAGCTTTAGATGGTGGTGGAATCATCTGAACTTGGTTAGGTACCTTTACAATGGCGCCTAAGAGATTGGGTCTAAGTCATCATCCTGGGATAGGGAATAGAGCAGTCTCAACCAACAAATTAGAGAAGGAAAAGTCAGGTTAATTAGATTCAGTAGGAGTGGGACCAGCAGCAGGGACCAGAAGGTCAGAGGCTAGTATGGCACAGATTGAGGCAAGACAGGCTAAAATTTAGTATGGTGGATGCATTCTGAAACAAATTGACATACCAACAAGCATATGTCCAAAGGAAAAATTACAATAGGGAGAATACAGCAAGAAGGACTAGGTAAGAGGAAGGACCAGGTAAGGCTATAGGGAGCAGAGTCAGCACACGAGTTGAGAGCATCAACTGAATCAGAGAAACAGTGCCCCAGTAAACAGCAGTACTAACAATGTTTGGGTTGCAGCATCATGTTATTGTGTTGCGCCAGGACCCTGTTTGCTTTGGCTGTTCCCAGTGGCTCTGCAGGCTGTCAAGTCATGTCCAGCCACTCCTGGAAGTTCCAACCATGGCAGTCAATTGGCTCACTAAAAGGGCAGCTGTATCAGTAGTCCTCCAGCATCCCAGAGGCCTTTTTCACTTTGCTTTGCAGTCCGACCTCCTGATTGGCTAGTAGCCAGAGTCAGAGGCAGGCAGGATAGTGGTGGCCATGAATATCAGGAGCACAGGCCTCAAAGTTCCTCATATGGAAGGCATCTGCCATTGTTTAGATTCTCCCCCTGTGTCAGGTGGGGGTGTGGGTGCACTTAGCTTTCTAGTGCAGTCCAACTGGCAGTCAGACACTCTCTCCTTTGCATCGGCTGACATCCTTTGATGCGCCATATGTCTGCTTGGCACAGGATGTGCCAAAGAAACCCTTGAGCCTTCCACTCTTTGCAGCTCCCCACAACCCTGTTTAGGTCCTGGGGGCCAGAAGGAATAGAATGGAATGGAGGCTTCAGAAGTTGAACCCTGGGCCTGGAGACCATGTGGTAAGTCTACATGTTTGGGTAGGGGTGGGGGGTTACAAGAAAGACAGAAAAAGATCACAAATCCATAATGTGTGTCCTTAAGCCTTTTGCCTGATTACTTCCTATTAACCCCCTCAAAAGTGTTCCATTGTGTTTTTAATCAGCTATAGTGTCAATCTAGGATTGACCAACTTGTTTTGTTGACTATGCCACTAACACTGTGGAACTACTATGTTGTTCAGTTGTAGGCATGCAGGCAGGGCTGGGGCTGCAATGAGAATGTCTTCTTGAGTTGTAATGTAATGATTTTTTTGTAATTGTTGATGTTAGGTGCACAACCCCAGTAACTATGCCTGGTATAGTAGAAGGATGAAGTCAGCCTCTTGCTGTTAAATATTGAATTTACTGTTTTCCCCGGTACACTTCAATGAGTATTCTCCAAAATAATTGTTGGAACATGAAATTGAAATTTAGGATAGCTTTAACACTGCACCATTTCTAATACAACTGAAAACATTGAAAACTGAGGTAAAATTAGCAATAATTCAAAAAATATGAAGGCACAAGATCACCAAGTCCCACAGTATTTGTGTTGGAGTAAAATTCAGCTCTGTTTCCACTGACTGGCAAGGATATGAAATGTCAAGATTGGATGGAGACATAATTTAACAAGTCTGAGCATGGTTCTAAAGAGATCCAATTCTGTCTTTCTGGCTTCATGGCAAAATGTGTCATCCTGCTTAAACTAAGTAAGAGAGTGTCAGAGAATGCCAGCATATTCATCATTCTAGTTTTTTTTTTTTTATCACGGACTCAGTTTGCAGCCATGACAACTTCGCATTATCTTTATCATCATCATGGTTAAAGAATATCAGGTTGAATGTCTCATCTCAGACTGTTTCCATACTTTGCAAATCTTATTCATCATCCCCAATGCTGTTTACCTTTGTTGACTTGATGGTCACTGCTCCAGCAGTTTGCTGAGTCACTAGTGAGTAGAGTTTTTATTTAAAGGAATAACTGCCGATTGCCAGTCTTTTACAGCAACAACAGAAAACAATTGACAGCATATGAATCAAGAAAACATTTACAAATTAAGTGCTTTTATGGGGTTCGGATCAGGATGCCAGATCTGTCTTCATTAACAGCACTCATTAGCATCAATTAATACTGTAGGTACCAAATGTACAATACAACACCTTAATTATGCCCATATTGTGATTTGCTAGGGAGACTTGGTCTCTCACTGAGACTACTGCCAGAGCACTAGATGCATTTCATATGTAATATCTCAACAGAACTTAATGGGTTCCTTAGGTCCACTTTCTATAAACCTATTTCTTTCAGAATGAACTGGCCACTGGTCAGTTTTTTGAACTGTAACACTACCTGAGAAAGTATTGGCATATACTTTGGCAATCAGCAACATGCAGTGCTGGTGCAGAAGTGGGTATATTATACATAGAAGAGGACATAACATACATAAAATGTTAATCTACTTTGTCTAATATTTGTATGGAGAAGTAATCAAAAGTGGGTGCCTCTAAAAATGTAAACTGGTTTTATACTACCTACCCTAATACACCCTCAACTGCAACATTACAGACAAACATTGAATGGCCAAAGTGGATCCTGGATACCAATCCAGGGAGGAATGGTTGAAGAAGTCCACTGGGCTTCCACAGATAGCTAGATAGCTAGATAGATACAGTGGTGCCAGAATGGTTTGGAAAGTGGTAGGGCCAAGGATGTAAGGAGTACAATTTTCCCCTATTAAACATATTACCTTGATAGCAAAAAGTAATAGGGCCACTTATGTAAGTGGTAGGGCCTTGGCCCTTGTGCCCCCCCCCCGTTCCGGCACCTGTGGATAGATAGATAGATAGATAGATAGATAGATAGATAGATAGATAGATGCTTTATTTATATAGTGCTTCTTCCTGGAGGCTCAGAGCACTGCACAATCCACAAAACAGCAAATAAAAACAGGAACATTCACCTTACAGACAACTAAACAATTAAGATGAAATCAGAATAAACTCTAAAACAAATTATAGGTCATATATCTTTCTGTTCAAACAAGACAGTCAGTAAACATACAGTTATTTTCAATAATTATACAGCTCATAGGCTTGGTCGAACAAAAATGTTTTCAGGTCCTTTTTAAAGGCTTCCATCGAGGATGCCTGCATCAAATAGCGTGGCAGCGGATTCCACAAAGCTGGTGCAGCCACTGAAAAGGCCTGATCACCTGACTGCCACATCCTGGCCCTGGGATCCACTAGGAGGCAACCCTCAGAGGAACTAGGAGGTCTTACAGGTAGTCAGGTCCCTAGTCATGTAGGGCTTTATAGGTCAGTAATCCAGCCTTGAAGGCAATCCTCCACCTTATTGGCAGCCAATGCAGTCCATAGAGAACAGGAGAACTTAAGTGTAGCCTCAGACTGGCAGGGGACAGATCTGCGTGGTATCAGATAATCAGTAAAGTCCCTGCTACATTATCTGAGGAAGTGACTTTACCAGTTGTTGGAATGGATTATAACTACTAGGGCTGTCAATGAGCTGACTAGTATTTCCGAATACCATGAATATTGGGCTTCCTGAATGTTTAGGAACAATTCCCGAATAGTCCACTAGTCATGGTATTAGGCCCAAAATGTAAAGAAAAAGTTTAAAATATAGATCCTGACACACACTTCCCTTTCCACGATGCCCTAGTAAGTGCCAGAGCTCAAGATATTAAATTATCAGCTCCTGGTACTATGTCAGGAGCTGACAGTATTTTTTCAAGCGGATCGCCATCCTAGCCTGATTCCCCCCATCCTCTTAATATATTTAACTTTTATATATATTTCATTTAGTTTTATGTCAACCCCCTCTTGGTCACTTACTTTGATTGGGGAGTGGGCTAGTGGCAACAAGAGCAACAACTATTACCTTGCCCACTCGCTCAGCCCAGTGTTCTCTCTCTCATAAATCCTAGCATACTTAAGTGTAAGTGACCATGGGTACTAATAAATATCTGATTCCTCCTAATGCTCCACAATCATAAGTGGTGACTCAAGTTAGCTGGGGAATGCAATCATAAAGGAGGGGCATGGCAGCAGCATCATAGAGTGACATGTTATACAGCCTATAGCATCACTCCGTGTTGCTCCTGCCCCTCCTTCGTGATTGTGCCCACCCACTGACTCAAGTTGCCGCTTATGATTGTAGAGGATTAGAAGGAATCATGGATTTATCAGTACCAGTGGTCACTTACACTTAAGTATGTTAGGATTTTTGAGAGAGAGAGAGAACTCTGGGCTGACTGACTGGATATGTTCAGTCCCCTTCCCACATGCCCAAATAACACCATCCATATTCTGCCACCCCCTTGCCCTAACCCTGGATTTTTTTGGGGGGGCTAACAAAACTAAAACCAGATAGCCAGTCAGACCTCTTCTCCTGCAGCAGTGCACACCCTTCCCTAATCCTACCCACAAGTGTCAGCTTGCATTGTGTATGGTGCAAGTAATAGTAGGATGCATGATCAGAAGTTAGAGGATGGGGAAGGAGCTGCATCTTTAGTAACTGTAAGCACTCTGAGATAGCATTCCTCTCATCAATACACCTGTAAATCTTAATAACAGGACCGTCACAAATATTTTTGCCATATATCTATTAAATTTACAGGGTGATACATATTGGGTTCTTGAACATTGCCCTTTTTATCTTTTTATGGTTGCATTGCAGAGCTATGCATGATGTCTTGCTATTATAGAGAGAGAGAGAGAGAGAGAGAGAGAGAGAGAGAGAAGAGAGAGAAGGGAGCTCTGGAAGCATGTCACCAGATTCCAAATGAAGCATAAAATTTTGAGGTTGAAGCGCAATCACTCCACTACTTGAAGCACTCCACTGTCTCCATGCAGTACTGCCCCCCAACTGCTACACTATTTTCTTGCTGCCAACCTCTCCATTTAGTACAGTGCTATTTCCCGCCCCCCGCACTATCTTCCTGCTCCATGCTCACTTCCAGTTCACTTCCGGGTTCAGAGCAAACACTTCTTTTCCTCTCTTTATATATGTAATAATGTTTTCCTGGTGTCTAGCGGCACCTCCCACCCTCTGATTGCCATCCCCAATCTCTAGTACTGTTTTTCTGGTGTTTAGTGGCACCATCCACCCTCTGATCACTGTCCCCATAAAGTTTGATTGTTTCCCTGGTGTCTAGTGGTGCCTTCCCACTCTCTGAATGCCATCCCCATATTGCTGTATTTTTTCTTTGTTGTCTAGTGATACCCTCCACCCTCTGATCACTGTCCCCATATTGGATTTATTGGTACCCTGGTGTCTAGTAGCATTCTCCACCCCCTGATTGCTGTCCACATATTATTCTGTTGTTTCCCTGATGTCTAGTGGCACCCCTACCCTCTGAGAACCATCTAAGTATTATTGTATTATTACCCTGGTATCTAGTGGCCCCCCACCCTCCGATCACCATCTCTGTATTATTTTTTACTTTTTCCCTGGTGTTTAGTGGCACCCCCACCCTCTGATCATCATCCCTGCATTGTTTTAATCATTTTCCTGGTGTCTAGTAGCATCCCCCACCCTCCAGTGGCCATCCCTGTGTTATTGTATTGTTTTACTGGTGTCTAGGGCACCTCCACCCTCAGATCACTGTCCCCATTAGAAATTGTTTCCTTGGTGTCTAGTGGCCCTCCCACCCTCCAATCATCATCCCTATATTGTGACAATGTGACCTATAAAAAAGTAAACTGCCCTTCAATGATTTTTGTTTTTTACCCTCTAAAAAAGAAAATAGTCCTCGCCGATCTGACCCCCTCTACCCTGACCTCTCAATCAGCAGTCACCACACCACGACTCCCACACACACACCCTCACTCACCTGAACAGGTCCCAGGGTGAAGATCCATTCTCTGATCGAAGACATATCTTGCTGCTGGAACCGCTGACTGCAATATTAGAAACTAAGGTAAGTGTGGTTCAATGTATTTCAATGGAATTTTCAACTTTGATGCATAACTTTGTCAGTTTTACATATTTTGGCCCCAAAATTTCAACATGTTCTTTTTGGGATCCCACCGCATGACAAATTTTGCTGGAATTATGCAGATCTGGCCTGAACGGTGATTTCGCACTCATGTTGCAAAATCACCATTTGGGCGGGATTTGAAAATTTTCGCTGCCCTTGTTCATCAGCTGGGGTTATAAGAAGACTATGTTGAAAATTTGGGGTCAAAATATGTGAAAATAACAAAGTCACTTGAGCACATTGAAATGTTTCTACGCTTCTTCACAACTTCAGTAATTTTCAGTATTTTGACCCCAGATTTTCAACACAGCATTTTTTTCATACCACCTCGTGGATGTGACAGCTATCATTTTTCAAATCCTGGCCAAAATGTGTTTTCCCACCTGTGATACAGAATGACATTTCACTGGCATGGAATCACATTTCAGTAGGGATTTGAAAACTTTCATCTATGGGATTCACGAGGTGAGGTAAAGCAGCCTCTCACTTTATTCAGCTGCATCACTGGTTGCATCCATATTGGCTCTGACCAGAGTTTGTTATTAACATAATTCCCTTTCCAAGTGTGTGGGGTAAAGCCTTTGTTAATGCATTTATTATAAAAGGATGATAAGAATAAACTCCACCATTCAGGATGTAATTAATATGTCTCCCAGTATGCCATACAGGCATGGTGCATTTCCAGATTTACACGGCTAATAACCAGTTCAGCTTCCTCTTTAGTAAATCATATAAAAGAATGTGATACACAATTATCTAAATTACTGCATATCTAACATCCCTCAAGCTTTCATCAGCATAGAAAAACAAACCCTTAAAATGAGCTACCCAAACAGCTGGTTCAATAAAGGCATCAGGGCCAACCTTAAAATTCAATGTTCCTCTAGCAATCACTTACCAGGATTCTTTTGCGTTACTGCCACAGATAACTTCCAACATAACATTGCATAATTTTTCTTGACATTAATGTTATGCATGTGTATAAGTTTTATATTGTTTCCTATAAATATTCAGTAATTTTAAGTTGTTTTGATGGATCTTTTTTCATAAATGTCACTAATTTTAACAATTTGCTCTTCTGCACCAGACAATCCATATTAAACTGTGCATCCTTAGCAAATATTTTGTTCATGATAACATCTTTTGCAAATAACTCTGCCAATTTGATTCATCAGTGGTTGCATCTCATCATATATGGAACTAGCAGACACTCTATTCCATTGGTCAGTAGTGCCTCAAAAAAGTGGAAACAGTGCCATATTTGCATGCATATATCTTCTTCCAAATGTGTGTTCCATTCAAGTTACCATATTAACAACACATTAATTAGGATCCTCCTTGGCCTTGGGTATTCTTACTTTATCTTTTTATTTCCATGATCAGAGGAAAATGATCACTGTCAGCCCTTTCCAAAGTGTTTAGTGAATTATATTCATTAAAATTAACATTAAAACAAATGGCATATTCTCTCATAGATGCACTGGATGTGGAAAAAAGGATTTAGCCCCAGAAAGATTACTCTTTAACCTATCGTTTAAAATTTACAGTAAGATGTTGATTGGAATATCTAGTAACTGTGTTCCATTTTATTTTGCAAGCTTTACTATTCCTATTGAGATTATTGGCCAACCAGTTAATTTCATCATTATCTAGATTGGGATTTAAGTTATTTAATCATCCCACATGTGCTTTAAAGTGTCCCATTACAGCAGTCCATATGCTGGACAGTCATATGGGACATTTTGTAGTTTCAGTTACAAGGCCTTCCAAATATCTTGTGAGGAATATACTATATATATATATATATATATAGCCACAGAGCTTTTTCTCCCCATGGCTGGCATCCAGCAGGCTATTCAGCCATGTCCCTGCCTCTCCTGCCTAGCATCCACCTCTCCTAAACTTGGGTCACCAGTGTGGGAAAAGGAAGGTGTGCATGGTGCCTCAGCCCTCTTCACCAACAGATTGTTTTTTGTGAGAAATATTTCAATGAATGAGGAGGTATATAGCAGCAGATAATGGGGGGACCCAAAGTACACCCCAGTTCCTGTTCAGGTGCTCTGCTGTAACTAGACCCGTAGATGTCAGGTAGTACTATCCCTATCCCACAAGAAAGGGAATTGGCCAGTTTTTTTTTTTAAGTTTTCAAGTACCGAGGGCTAACAGCAGGGTACCCAGAGGCTGTTGAACTATGTAAAAATATCATTCAACAAATGGCATTGTACATTCAGGGACCACTTCCATTTAACTCACCCAAATTCACATTGTGAAACATAAACAGTTACAGTGAGGACTCAGTGCCCGTTGGTGAATGTTCCAACAAGTAAATATTACCAGTCTCCCAGATGCTGGGTACTACTGGCCCCACCCTTCAGGGCAGAAAACTGGTCAGGGTGTTATTTGTGCCTGGAACTGGGGGTAACAGCGTCCCTTGAAGCAGTTAGTATATATAGTAAATATTTCAATGTAAAAATTCCATTGTCCACCCAGGGGAAGTACTGTGGAATCAGGCACATCTAAATATATTAATGCTCTAAACACACTAAACTAGGTCACCCAATGGAGACACATTCCATGCACAAATAGACAGTCACAGTTCTGGGCATTAGGGATGGGCAAAGCTGGAATGGATTTGGATTTGGTTTTGGATTTGCCAAATCAAGGACAAGTTTGGATTTGGTTCTGTAAAGCATTTGGATTTACCTGGCATAGACAGGAACCAAATATCATATCTCTCACTTGTCTTAGGCTTTATTTGTTTGTTTTATATATTTCTCTTTCTAATAAACTTTCTTTTCTTGCAGTGCTTGTGTGTCCTCTTTCAGCACACACACTGCAGATCCCACCGCCCTCGTTTCAGTTCACCTCCCCAACCCCAAACAAGTACTCTTGTCTCTAGTCCCTTAGTCTTTATTATTTCTTTTCTTGCATTGATTGTGTGACCCCCTTCAGCACTCACATACCAGCCCCCAACCTCCCACCCTCACTACAGTCACCCATGCTGCTACCCAACACCCTGTTTCCATTCTGTCTGGTTTGCCTCTGACGAACATTTGTCTTTCCTATTTTGGGGGGAATTCGTTTTGTGTTTCCCCCCAGTCCACCCACTTCAGTACACATATCCCCATTCCCCAGTCCCCATCCCCATGATCAGTAGTTGTGCTTGCTGCCATCCCAACCCCCACTTTCACTTTTCCTTTATTCCTGCCCTGCTCAGACATTTTATTCTTTTTACTGATTTTCCCATTTCATGTCTCATTCGAGTCCCCTGTGCCTCAATTGGATTACCAAAGTTCCCCTAGTCACAAATCCAATTCTTCCAGGGCTGGACCCACACTGACTGTCCTACTACACCGCACTGCTCTGCAGGACAATGTTCTGAATGGCGCCAAGCTACAGCATGGACTGCATTATACCCCAGTTTGTGCATCACAAACTGGGGGTATTAGACCGAAGCGTTAGTTTCAGGCACTTCTTCATCTCTCCCCACTGCCAGAGCCGGGTCACATTGACTGGCAGACAAGCAGAGGCTGGGAGATGAAAAAGGAAGTTAAAAAAACAAGAAATCTGAGCTGAACTGATAGTGATAGGTTCAGGATTTAAAGAAACTGAGCAGTGTGAGTTCAATGCAGCAAGGTTTCTGGGCTGGGGGAGGTTTTGTGCCTATCCCTACTGGGCATCTTATAGCGTACTGGGTCAATATGTTATATGGAGAATGCTACATGGCAAAACCGCACAACAGTAGCAGTGTGAGGAAGAACAGCTACAGGGTACACAATGCCGCATGACACAAATAGTGTGGCGTGGTAGCGGTGACCTTGTAGCTTTTCTGGAAAGCTCTACTGCAGAGAGTAAGAGCTCTGCTGAAAGGGGGTCCACTAAGCAGATGCTGTGGCTCAGGGATAAGAGCCATTGGTGCTGGAGGACAATGGAGCAGCTGTCGACCGGGGTTATATTCCCGGTCCCAGATTAGGTTAGTTAATTTTTTTTTATTGTCTTTTGTGCAGTTCGCATGAGTTTCACCCTGTCCCTGAGTTGCCCCTCTCCAGGAGGAGGTTATTTTAATAAGAAGGTTTGGGGCAGGTGAACCCCCCGCAGAAACAAGTTTTTAGTGTTTTTATTTTCAGTCGCTGTTTTGACAGTGCGGTATAGTGCCATGCTATTTTTGTATGTGACAACATGACCCTGTGCCTCTTTTAAGGTTCCTGGGTAGCAGAAACTGTTCTACACAGCTGGTTCTTACCCATCTCCCTCCTGCTTTTCTGTATGGATACTTTGCTCCAGGGGGTATACACATAGATACCCTGTCCTGGAACACCCTGTCTACACATATTAGTCCCCTTCACCAATAACATGCAATACTGTAGATTTGCTAGTATGCTTATGAAGAGGGCCTAGTGCTATAGCATTACAGCTACCTACCTCTGCTGCATAATGTGGTGGTTGATGTCACTTTTAACTTGAGAGGCCTGAAAGGTATGGCTACCTCTCCCTAGACCTCTTCATTTCCTGCCCTCAGCTCCAGTGCATAAAGGGTAAACTTTCTTAAGTGTCCTGGGGCACAGACACATACCTCACAGCAAACATGTGTGGCCTTCTCCTGGAGCACACGGCACCAACAGATGGTGGAAGACTTCTCCTTGACTCCACAGCAGCTCTGCCTTTTCCTAGGATGGTATCCTTTTCAACCATAAAACCTTAAGTGGGCTTTCATGAAACCTGGGTGAATCCCTTGAGGGGAGACCTGACTTCTCCACTGTAGCCTTTTTTTGATGTTTGTTACACTGCGTGACCTCCAAACTATCTTTTTTTTCCTCTCCCTCTCAGCCAACACTTCTCTCGGTCTACATCGCTTTCTCTCTCTCTCTCTCTCTCTCTCTCTCTCTCTCTCTCATGGGTACTCTGGCTTTCTAGTTCTTTCATTTCTCCATTTTCTGCATGTAGGTGTGCTGCCTCTGACCAAGAGCCCCTCCCCTTCCCTCCTCTCGTGTGTGTGTGTGTGTGGGGGGGGGGGGCTGCTGGCCTCCATGCTGCTTCCTGCTCTTTCTGCACCAGTATCTGCACACTCTAAGATAAGGGTTCAGAACAAAAACATGTATGGTGGCCTAATCCTTTTATTGTCAGTGGGAAGGGCAGGCAGCTTCCACAGTATTTGCATAGACACTGCACAAGTGCCAGCAGGCACAGTAACTCAGAAGTCTAGCAATGCAAGGGGAGCCTGGAAAATTCCAGAATTCAAGACTTCTGTTTCATACCTTAGCACTTAATAACCTTGACTTGAACTAAAAGGGGGTGAAAGGTTGGTTACAAAAAAAAAAATAACATTAAACTTACCACGTGTAGTTTGGAGGCACTGGGAGGGTGGTTACTGAGCAAGTGGGTGGTGGAAAGTTTTTGATTTTACAATTAAGATAAAAAAACCAAAACATTTGTGTTTTGGTGTGGGGGGAGTTGTGGTGCTCATGGCATTTTTGATTGAAATTTTAAAATAATATACTGCATGGGAAACCATGGCAAACAAGGCAAGAGTTTCTATCTCAGGATTCTGATGACATGACAGATCTCTTAAGTTTTGCTCTCAAGGTCCGTTATGTCATGAGAACCTCCTTGATAGAAGCACAGTCTAGTTTGCATGGTTCTCTATACATTATTCAATATCATTATCACTGTAATATAAAATTATATAATTCTAACCCCAGTAATGCTCAGAGTATTCCTAACTTTATGCAGTAAGCCTGAGGGGTTGGACTGCCCGGAGAGATAGAACACATGCAAATGATGGAACACTTTGCATGTGAGCATCTTTCAAACACTGCCTGTACTAACTGCCTGTGTTCTAACCTCTTCAGATTTCTCTCACCGCCTGAAATTATATAATTAATGGCTTTCCCTTTTTCCCATAAGGAAACCATAGTGTAATTTACATACGTACATACAAAGGAACCAGCAGATTAGGCCCTTTGGGCTATCATGTCTGCCCGAGATGCAGCTCCTGATTAGGTTACAGCAGCTGCCCCCTCTTCATGTGCTCTCCCCTCTCTGGCACCCCCCCTGCACCCTGTTGTTAACCCCCCCAACCTGCACTTTGCCCATGTGTCTATCCCACTCCACCTTGAAACCTTCCACTATTTCCTTTGCCAACAGTTCCCCTGGATGTGTGTTCCAAGGTGCTACTACCCTCTTTGTAAAATACTGCTTCTTCATCTTCATCTCTGTACCTTCCTCCAACTAGCTTAAGGCTGTACCTCCTTGTATTTTCCTCCCCTTCAATGTAAAGAGTCTCTCCGTGTCTACTCTATTTATCCCCTTCATAGACTTGAAGACCTCTATCATAACCCCCCTGTCCCGTCTGACCTCCAGGGAGTACATGTTCAACTCCCCCAGTCATTCTTCATAGGACAATCCTCCTAGCCCATGGTTCATCCTTGGGGTTCATCTTTGTACTCTCTCTCCAAAAGGGTAACATCCCTCTTTAAGTAAGGTCTCCAAAATTGTACACAGTATTCCATGTGAGGCCTCGCCAGGGAGTTGTACAGAGGTAGAATGACCTCCTTTCTCCTAGATGTTACTCCCCTAGAGATACAGCACAGTATTTTATTTGCCTTAGCAACTGCTCTCTGGTACTCTTCAGAATTATTCATTATGGCATCAATGACCACCCCCAGGTTCCTTTCCCCTGTCAACAGCTGTTCCCCCCAGATGGTAGTTATACCCAGGGTTTCTGCATCTCAGATGTAGCACACTGCACTTCGGAACATTAAATCCCAACTGCCAAGTGTCTGCCCACCTTTCCAACCTGACCAAATCCTTCTGCAGTGCCTTCCTGCCCTCATTGCTTTCTACCACTGCACCCACCTTAGAATTATCTGCGAAAAAGCTCATCTTACTCTGTATCCGCGCCCCGGTGTCCGAAATGAATGCATTGAACAGGATTGGGTTCAACACTGATCCCTGAGGGACCCACCTGATGATCCTCTTGTGATTTGATGCCACTCCCCCTACCACTACTCTCTACTGCCGGTCACTGAGCCCATTCGATATCCAACCCACCTTTTTCCCCCACCCCTAGGTTCCTAAGCTGACATATGAGTCTTCCATGCAGGACTGAATCAAAAGCCCTGCTGACGTTCAAGTACAGGACATCAACCGGCTTTCCATTATCCAGGGATCTTGTCACCCAATCAAAGAATTCGACTAGGCTGCTCTGACATGATCTCCCCCAGACAAAAACATGTGGGCTTTAATCTTGAAAGCCATTCACCTCGAGAAACTCCACCACCCTTTTCTTGAGGATGGCTTCCATCAGTTTCCCCATAATGGACGTCAGACTGACCAGTCTGTAGTTTTCCAATTCATCCCTCTGTCCCTTCTCGTGGAATGGCACAGCATATGCAATCCTCCAGTCAAGGAGTACACATCCTGATTGGAGGGAGGAATTGAATAATTCCATCAATGGAGCAGCCAGGACATCCACCAGTTCCTTAAGAACTCTTGGGTGGATCCCATCTTGACCTAGGGCCTTATCAGTCCTCAAAAACTTGAGACCATCCCTCACCCTCCCCTCATGGATCTCACAATCTGTAAGTGTCCCCCCATCCACTGTCCCGATCTTGCCTCCCCCTTGTGGTAACTGACCCTCCCTCTCCCTAGTAAAGACTGAGCAGAAATACTCATTGAGTACCTCCGCCTGCTCCACTGATCCTTCAACCCAAACCTCATCCTTCTTCTTTACCCTGTTTATCTGCCCCCCCTTCTGTCTCTTCCCAACATACCTGTAAAATTCCTTCTCCCCTTCCCTGATCTCCATGTGCTAGCATAAGCTCCTTAGCTGCTTTGGCTGCCCTTACCTTTCTACTGAACTTGTTTGAGATCCTGCGGTACTCTTCCCTATCTGACTCCCTGTGGGATTGCTTGTACCTTCTGAAGGCCAACTGCTTTTCCCTCACACACTGCTACTCTATATTTCTATAGTACTGGAACCAATCAGTGCAGGATGTACTTAGAAACTTGACAGCTTTCTGTTGCTGATGCAGAGAAAGGCAGTAAACAGGAAACAAATATTCACATATAAGAACAGGGGCTAGAACATTTAACCCTTGGTGGAAATGCAGGCAAACATCTAGAATGCCCAGTAATCCCTGTTTTTATAAGGGAGTTACATGTTTCATGGCCTAAATGATTGATGTCCTCGTCAAGCCTAGCACCATCAGATTATGGGAATCATTTACAATGCTTATAACAATATATGTGCAGTAAACATTTCAAAAACTAGTACCATAATCCAGATAAATATAGCATCCACATTGTGTTTTCCATTACGAGGCAAAAAGTCTATATATTTACAAGACACAAAGGGTGAGATATTCAAATGTTAATATAAGCCTGAGCACTAAAACACATTTGCGCCTGTTTAGCAGTTGCTGCCCTATATTGGACCTCAGGGATTAACGATCACAATATCACTAGTGAGCATTAAAAACAATGTATACAGCCAACATACAAATAAGGACCCTGGCCATGCATTTCAGGTGCGATTACATATTCATGGCATCTTGCACCTGCAAAATGTTTGCATGCAATTGGAAATGGAATGCTAGCAAAAAGCCAGTGGTAAGCAGGTGCAAATCAACATAGGGATGCAGAACACCTATGCAGGGCACTAGAAAGGCAGGCAGACCTGTGTGATACACACACACAGATGCACATACACCATGTCTTACACTGCGTACTGATGGAACTCACCTGGCCTGGGGGGTGATCGTGGCATGGGGATAGGCAGCACAGGGGATGGAACAAAAGAGACAGTGCACCTGGCCCAGGGGGCATGGTGATGATGTCACCCTTGACACCCACCACCTTGAGGATGGCGACAGTCTGCAGCAAATAAGCATAACACAAATTAGTAATGGAACTGTTCACCACACTGGGGGAGAGATTTGAAATGTTAGTTGTTTTCGTGAAATTACCTTTTCTATATAGATAGTACAGATGGGCAAACCGGTTTGTCAGAAATATGAACCGACCCAAACATGCCAAAGTGTTCGAAAACAAATGGCTTCTGAACACTTTCAGCTGTTCAGATCAGTTTGGATGGCCATAGTATCATGGGAAATGCAGCACAAGAAGTGCAAGAGCAGGAGGAACCCACAGGAGGGACCAGAGACAAGACTCTGGTTCCTCATTGGATGGCCAAGCTGTCCATCTTCCTAAGGTGGCACCTGATTGGGTTTGCTCTAGCAACTTACGTGGTCCTGTAGGAGCTATCTGAAGGAATACAGGATGGAGAAGTTGCAGCAGCTTCTACAGCCTGCTCCGTGATTCTGTGCTTGTGCATGCTGCTTGTGCTTGACCATTGAGCAAGAAAGAAGTAGACTCACAGACTCAAAAAAAAAAAAAAAGAATTACATTTTTTTATGTCTATTTTTTTTTAAACTAAAAGAAAAATTGTGTAACCCCCCCTCCCAAGAAGTCAGTGATCTGTTATCTTCCTTCCTGTGCTCGCTCGGTGGGGTATAAGCATTGGCTCAGTGGGTGGGGCATTCCGTCACATCACGTGGAATAAATAAAATAAAATTCTTGAAGGGAAAGTACTGTGTCAGAGATGGTTAAGGTCCCTGATTCTCTGTTGGCAGCAGCAGTGCCTGCAGCATCGGCCCATAGCCTAGGTGGTGTGTGAAATAAATTCTGTGTGAAATAACATCTGCCAGATAGTTGTCAGTGCACCAGTGCTATTTCTTGCACACTGTCTGCGTGACCCTCCCACAAGAAGTCAATCATATGTCATTTTCCTCCCTGTGCTTGCTCAGTAGGGTATAAACTTTGGCTCAGTGGGCAGGGCATTCCATCACATCATATGGAATAAAGAAAAAAAAAGAAAAAAAAAATCCATGAAGGGGAAAAGTACTGTGTCAGAGAGGGTTAAACCAGGCAGGGTCCCCCAGAATCTCTGTGGGTATACTAGCAGCAGTTCAGTATTTACTATACATCTTTATAAGATTTATAGGGGTGCACCTGGTGTGTGACCAAACAAAAGCATATAATTAAGGTACCAGTGCCCCCCCCCAACTCTGCTGCTTAAAAGCCTGCAATTTATTCAGATAACACCAGCATTTTTACTTATTTTAGATTGTTAGAGGGGTTCTTGGTCTCATGTTGGAGCTGAAATAAGTTCAAGCCTGACCACTGCGAAAAAGTAACCACCTCATCGGTCAGGAAGGGCATCACATTTTACCTTGCCATTCTGAGCTGTGGATTCTCTGTTTTCTCTATATCTTATAAGGAGTCCACTCTCTGGCTTCCTTGCTTATATCATTTGCCCTGGACAATTAAAGGTTCATGTGGGAGTTCACCAGTTAGGAGAAAGCCACAGTTCTCCTGCATGCAATTCAGTATTGAGTTTTGCAATTTCAGCCCATCACATTTACAATACATCTTTAGAAGATTTATAGGGGTGCGCCTGGTGTGCCCCCGAAGAAGTCAGTCATCTGTCATCTTCCTCACTGTGCACGCTCAGTGGGGGTATAAGCTTTGGTTCAGTGGGCAGGACATTTCCTCACATCACATGGAATAAATAATAAAAAAAAAAAAATCACATTCACTTTCATCATGGTCACAAATTTGGCAGCTATTTCTGGAAGCTCTGTTCCATCCAGTATCTGAAGCTCTGTGAAGCGCTCCCACTGTTATGTGAGTCCTCAACCTCACGACAAATCACGTTCATGGTCATCACGGTCATGAAGAAGCTCAGTTCCATCCAGTGTTTTAAGTTCCGGGAAGCGCTCTCAATGTTACACAATTCCTCATCCTCACGACAAATCCCATTCATGTTCACGGTCATCATGTTCACGAAGAAGCTCAGTTCCATCCAGTGTAAGAAGCTCCGGGAAGTGCTCTCACTGTTATACAGTTCTTCATCCTCATGACAAATCATGTTCACGATCACAGTCATCACAGTCACGAAGAAGCTCTCTTCCATCCAGTGCAAGAAGCTTCGGGAATCGCTATCACTAATGCACAATTCCTCATCCTCATGACGAATCACGTTCATAGTCATCTCTGTCACGTTCACGATCACATTCACAATCATCACAGTTCTGATTTTCACATTTGCCAACTATTTGTGGGACCTTGTTTAAGTACAATATCACAGCAGCAGCAAACCCTTCCAATAGGGACACTATCCTTGGCTATGAGATACAAAACACTGACATTGTGTCTTCTTCAGAAAGAGAAACCATGCATCATTACAACTCTTGAGTTTTTGTTGTCCCATTTGGGACATTACAAAGAAACTATCCATTCTTTAAATACATATTGTACTATGTTTTGTTCCATTCTATTCTCATAAAAGAGACATTACTAAGGAAGTATCTAAAGGCTGCATAACAAAGTTTACCTCTGAAGGTACTGACATAAATCCTACAAAAATACACCTACAGTACTTGTTCCACACTTCATTATTACAGAAGAAACAACTTTTTTTTGGTGCAACCCTGTTTTTTTTTAATCTTCAGTTTCATCTCGAATCAGGACACCCGGTTATCATGTCACATCACTCACGAGCCTTGGTCCAGTACAATGCTGCTGTTAGTGTTCACGTTCTGCATGATGCCCTTTTAGCAGATGGACTCGAATCTTTGTCCTCACAAACCGGTTGTACTTAATCCAGTAGCTATAATCTCGGAGCGAACATTGTTTGTAGCATGTGTGTTTCTCAGTCAGACAGTTCAGGGTAGTACTGCCATAGGTATTTCAATTTGTTTTCAATGGCAACTATTTGTGGAAGCTCAGTTCCATCCAGTTTCGGGTGCTCTGAGAAGCACTGCCAGTGCCAACATGACTCATATCATGTCATGACAAATCACATTCATGGTCATCATGGATCACACCTCTTCAACTTATTTTGGTGCAACCCTGTTTTTTTTCTTTTTTTATCTTTGGTTTCATCACGAATCAGGACCCAGTTATCATCTCATGTCACTCATGAGCCTTGGTCGAGTACGATGCTTCTGTTAGTGTTCTCATTCTGCAGGATGCCCTATCTGTTGTGTTCCATACTGAGAGCTGTTGCTGAACATAATTAGTGACGTACATTACACATTGTCCCCTTCTACAAAAAGTCAGACCCAAGAGACTGGTTTAAAAAAATAGAGATCTGGGACTTGCCTGCCTTTGGACCATATCATCGTCATCCTCCAGTAGGCACATCCACAGTCTCATTATTCACTCCTCATCTCATTTCACTACTCATTTTAGTACTACTGAACAATGGCTTAATTGCTTTTTTCTATAAATATGTTGATTAAAAGCTATTTAAAATGATTTTTTTTCACATACAGTTACCATAAAATAATAAAGGTTATAAAATGTTCAGATAAGGTTTGGATAAGCATCCAAACCTTTTTTTCTTTATCAGGATCTTTTAGAACCTCAGAACCTTTTGAGGTTCTCCCATTGCTAATAGATAGTCACCTATCACAGTGCTGCTGCTCCAGACTACAATGCAGTTCATTGTGGATTGTGACCCTTGGGGAAGGTCCACTGTTATAATGAGGCAGTAATGAGTGCGTAATGACACGAAAACTACATTTTGCACCTTGAATGTTAGAGTATGCCCATTTGCATGTTACTTTCCAATACACAGCTGTTTGTGACTGTCGCTAGTGTATTATCAGTCAATAAAGATGGCTGTGGCACATTGTATTGTTGAAGTAAAATTTTATTTTTTAAGTACTTTTCAAAAACCAAAGCGCTGTACAGAATAGAACAACATTTAAAAATGACAAAGATTAAAACAGTAATAAAATTATTTTCCATATGCTTTATAAAACAGAAAAGTTTTGAGCTCCGATTTAAAGCTCTCGACGGTCAGGCGGTTTCATATCCGATGAGGTAGAGAATTCCACAGCGCAGGGGCAGCGTAGGAGAATGCATGTGTGCCAGATGTCTTCAAACGAACCCTGGGGATCTCTAGCAATCCCTCATTGGCAGATCGGAGTGAACGAGAGGGACAGTAGGGAATAAAGATATCTTGTACTGCTTTTGGTATGCCATTCATGCTCTCACAGTAATTTTGTGGTGTCCCTTCATGATGTTTAGTGACTGGCGCTGAGTTGTAATCACTGACAGTGGTTTGTGCCACAATTACCGACTCTACAAATATCCCAGCCAAAGTCTCTTTAGGGCAGATAGTATACAGACCCCAAAAATGTGATCTAAATTTGTAGACTATGTTGCAGCATCTGGGTAGTACAGGGATGGATTCTGCATGTAAAGGAAAAATGTTAGTATTAAGTGACACCAGTCCAGGACAGGCAAGTCCTTAAGTATCACTCCTGGATTAATGAATACAAACAAGTTGATCTCATTTTGAGACACAGAAGCAAATGGGTCCTTTGCCTTCTGAGGTGTAGAAACAAATTGGTTGTTCTCCTTCTAAGACACAGGAAAATATGAGTTGCTGTTCTGAGATGCAGAAGCAAATGGGTAGTACTCCTGAGATGCAGAAATAAATACATTGCGTTCCTTCTGAGATACAAAAATGAATGGCTTGCTCTCATTCTGATGTTGAGCGGTCTAACCTTGCCACTGACAACTGCTTGGTAGATGATGAGTGGACATGCAAATTCACCCAGTGCCACCACTCTCCTCCTTTGCGAGAGACCAGGTTCTTCATCAGGTTTGATTACAATTTCAGTCTCTGCTGCAGGCACATTGATGATGACCTGGGGATTGTTTTGTAGCTGCAAAGCAAACTGTCCTAATATCAGGTCTAGTAACATCCAATGTGCTGGCAAAGCTCCAGTCCAAGCCTCAGCCTAATTCCCTATGAACATGCACGTGTCTCTGCTTTGAAACATTATCCCTGATGCCGAATATAAGCCTGCAAACAGTTTGGACATCCTGATACCACAGGTCCATTCCTGGCAGCATCATCCAAGGCACACCAGCACTAGCGTGGTAACTGGCACAGGTTTGGAAATTATCATTGACCAGACTGTAGGCCCAAATGGCCACAACAAGGAGATATTCCTTCACAATTAGTAACTCAACCCCATAAAATAATGTCTCTTTTTGCACAGATGTTTATATCTACCATTTATTTGATTGTGATATTTCACAGATGATTTTATTTCATATGTTTTTTCCATTACATCCTTGTGCTGTAAAAATTCCATTTTACTTCTATTGGTTGCACTTTTCTTTTTTATTTACAAACACTGTATGCAAAAGCTTTCATACAGGTTAACATTTCAGGACTCCACTTTGTTCCCTTCCTCAGAATCTGAAAGCTTTAAAAATAATAATTGATTCACTTTTCCTCCTCAAAAATCCAAGAAAACACTAAGCTGTATGAATAAATTATCTTTTAAAGGCGTCAGCTATTTAAACATACCTAATAAAATATTTAGGGTCTCTTTTGTCTTACTTGAGCATATGAATGCTTTTTCAAATGTTGCATCTGACTGCTGAAGTGGAAAACTAATATTTTTTTACAAAAAAGAAAAAAATGATATAATTGCATTTTCTAATGCTTTCAATTAGTAATTTAACCCAGTCTTCATTATTATTGTAACAGTCTTTTTTACCTGTATTATGACCATGCAACTTGTTTTTTCACAAAGCTTTTGTTTAATTACCTACAAAGTAAAACAATTAATTTACAATCCTTCTTTCCTGCTCTCCTATCATATCATTCACTTTAACTCAGTACCAGAATATGAAGACAAGTAGTACAGAAGACTGGCTTACCACAGTGTTGAAAAGAAACCTAATTTTTGTTTTCTTTTTATATCACAGCTGTTCGTCAATATGTCCCGATAGTGCAATATTAGAATGGGACCATTTATTCAGACTTGGCTCATGTGGTAATCTTATACTTTTATCAAACCACCACCATTACTCAGAACGCCATCAGCATCTGCAACAATGTTGCTGCTTTACCACACAGCTTTGGAGGAGGCTGAGCTGCGTTTTTCACTCTGCGGGTTGCAGTGTGATGACATCAGTACTGTGACAGTCTCCCATGGCTCGGTCTTTCTTCCAAAGAAACCACTTCATGCCTGGATGGGCTGAAGTGGTCTCTCCTACCAAACGGCTTAATTTTTAATATTCAAACAATTTTAAACAAAGGGTGGTCTGAATCTAAGCAAAATTCACTTAAGTGTCACACAAGAATACCACGAAATGTTATATAAAATGGATCTGTGAAGAGGAAGGGGGGGAGGCAAATTTACACTGTAACCATATTACTAAAGGAGGTTATGTTCAAAAATGTTAAACATGTTAGTAAATGTGAATTAAAGGGTTCCAAATGAATAATGTTGGATAGAAAATGTTTTGTCTATAATTCTTGTACTAAGAATGTGCTAAAGCTCAGAGCTATGACCGTCTACCTTACATAATAGGGATGAGTAAAGTGTACTGTTGATCCAAAATGTGAGGTCTAAAATCACACTTCTGTACAGGACCTATTATTCTTGGATGTCTACATAATGCCTAAGGTCCAATGAAGGTGTATACAAATATTTACTAATGAAGATGACTGTTTCTGTCCAAAAGGAGCCCTGTAACTTAAAAGGTATACTGTACTTTAATCTGCAAAATCTAAAGGGAAAAGAATTGGGGGGAGGGAAGAACAGAAGGAAAGGGGGAGGAAAAAAAAGATAAAAACAATAAAATAAACCAGGGGACAGAATCAAAGACTATACTTATATGATAAGTGACCAATTTAAACTTTCATTAAGTCCATATCTGCTTTTGTGGGTTTTCAAGGTATAGATTCACCATGCTTCTCTTCTGAGCATTAAGGTCTCCCAGTTGCCTCCACCAGCTGGTCTTTAAATTTTCTCAGTTCCCAGAAATTTTAGGGTTGAAATCTGATGCTGACAGTCTATAAAGTGCCACGCTAATGTTGATTTAGAATCTTGGCATCTTATCTTACTTTTCTGTTCTGAGATACTAGTTTTTAAAGGTATTGAAGTTTGCCCAATGTAATACTTAGAGCATGGACAGATAATACAATAAATTATTTGATCTGTGCTACAAGTAATGAAATCCCTGATTTCAAAAGTTTTTGGTTGACATGTACTCTTGATATATTTTGTTTTAATGCAGTTGTTACAGTGTATACAGTTCCCACAGCTGTAAAATCCTTTCAAATCTCTGTATAACCAAGTGGTGAGGGGAAGGTCTGGTTTCCAATGTTGTGTCTTAACTAAATAATTTTTCACATTTTTAGTTTTTCTAGCTGTAATCCAGATTTTTTGTGAGAAAGTGACCCTGTTCTGAGGTTTGTAAAATGTTCCAATTTTCTAACAGAACTCTCTTAATAGCTGGAAAAAATTCTGAAAATGTCATGCTCATGTTGATTTTATTACTGGATTCCGGTTTTTGCTTATTTTGTTATAGTCGTTCTCTTGTTTGTGAATCTGTTTTTTGTTTTGCTTGATCCAGGGTACTTTGACTATTACCCCTATGTTGGAATCTTTGTTTAAGGTCAGTTAAATTTCTCTCACATGTTTCCTGGTTACTACTATTTTTTTTAATCCTCAGCATTTGACCATGTGGAATGCTTCGTTTCAAACTGGGCTGGTGAAAGCTTTTTGCATGTAGTAATGTGTTTTTTTCCGCTGGATTCCTGTAAAGGTCTGTCTCCAACTTGTTACTTTTAATGGAAATTAGAAGGTCAAAATAGGCTATTTCTTCTTTATCGTATTCCATAGTAAATTCAAGGTATGTTGTACTCTTATTAATATATTCGTTAAATTCTTTTAATTTTTCGTCTGTATAATTCCAAATTGTTAGAAGATTGTCTATAACTCTTTTATACAGACATAAAGAGGAACTGAATCTACTGCCTTCATTAAAAATATATTTGTTTTCAAATTCTCCCATCAAAATATTGGCGTAAGAGGGTGCCAAAGTGGCACCCATCGCTGTGCCTTGAAGTTATAAGTAACACTGATCTTCAAACTTGAAATAGTTGTTCTTTAGAACTGTTTCTGTGAATGTCAAAATTAGAGTTTTGTCTGGTTGATTCTTTTCCTTTCTGTTTAATATGTTATTCAATGCTTGAAGACCCGCCTCATGCGATATGCTAGTGTATAGATTTTTCACATCACATGTCACTAAAAGACAATGATTCAGATCAATATTTGTCTTTTTTATTTATTCTAATATCTGGATACAGTGCTTGGTATCCTTGATATATGATGTTATATTCAGAACTAAATCCTTAATATGGAAGTCAACAAATTATGAAAGTGTCTCTGTAATCGAACCAATGCCAGAGATTACTGGTCTTCCAGAAGGTTTGTCTGGGTTTTTATTTATCTTTGGTAGACAGCAGAATAAAGGAATTCTTGGATGTAAGTTTACAAGTTCAATTTGTAACCATTCTTCTATCTGTCCCCTATCTACTGCTTCTTGGACTTGTTCTGATATGGTGGTGTGTAATGTCTCAAATGGTACAGTAGGTGATTTTTGATAAATGTTGTTGTCATTAAATTGTCATAGACATTCAGCCTTATAATCTGTATAATTCATAATGACAATGCCCCCACCCTTATCTGCTGGTTTTATTATGACAGATGAATCATTTCCCAAGCTTTCTCAAGCCTGTCTTCTTGTTTTTGTAATATTGAATTTTGGTGTCTTAACTTCACTTAGCTGTGTTATAGAGTCAATTTCTCTATTAACTTTTTCAATATATACAGTATTTGTATGTTGTTGAGTACATTAAAATTTGGATTGAATTTAGATTTTGTGCCTAAGGCTTGTTTTAGTGATGTTTGATTCATCCTTCTGGTGTTTCTGGCATATTGCTTTCTGGTAATGAAAAAAAAATGTTTCAAACAAATTTTTCTGTAAAATTTCTCCAAATCCAGCTTTAATTCAAATGGGTTTAGTTTCTGTGTGATGCAAAAGGAAAGACCTTTATTCAATATGTTAAGTTCAATTTCTATTAAAGTCCTGTCTGAAAGTTTGAATACAGTTACAGATTTATTGTTTTCAATCTGGTATCGTGTGTCCTGCCCTTGTCTCTTTTTCCTCCTGTTTCTTTGTCTTTTTGTATATATTTTTCTTTTTCTTTTTGTAGTTCTTTTTATAATGTGGCACATGACATCCCTGCAGCTTCTTCCCTTTCTAAAAAAGGCCTACTAGGATAAAAGTCATCTCTTCTCTCATAAAAATCTTGATACTGGTGTTCTCTGTATGTGTAAGGTCTGTATTGTTCTCTGTGTGGACTTTGCCATCTGAAATTATATCTATTTCTGGGATTTCTTCTAGATCTCCTTGAGTATCTGAATCTTTGTTGTTTACCTCTGTAATATCTATGGAATCATAACTATTTAAATTCGATGCGTATAAAGATGTGTCTGTACCATCAAGATTAAAATAAGAAGTTTGTAATTCTGATTTTTTCCAGTTATACTGTATATATCTCCATCATGATAATCTATAATGTCTCTCTTAAATTTGGAAAATTTTATGTTTTTTATGTGATTGTCGTACTCCTTTAATGATTTTTCAATTCTTTCAAGTAAATGTTTGATTTGTTCACTTTCTATAGTTTCTTTTATAGTTTTTTCCATATTTTCTATTCCAATTAGGGCATTAGCTTGTACTGTTGTCATTGCTTCAATCAGCAATAACATGAAATCAAAGGAACATTTGCATCTTGTACCGTCCCACCTGTCCATAAAGCCCTCAGGGGAAAAGTCTAAATTGGGTTCTACCAGAACCCTTAATCCTCAAGGAATTCTTTTTTGTTTAATATATTCCAGCAAAGTCACTGAGTGCCAATCCAAACGTATTTCTTTCTCCTTTAAAGATTCCAGTTTATTAATTGATGTTTTAGGTAATTCTGTACTTGTTGTGGTGCATTTACTTTTTACTAGATTCATGATTCTCTTTGCTTCTTCACTGTTGGCACTATGTGTTGTGGATCTTGCTTTTGTGAGACCCCCTAATTCCACAAAATTAGCCATGTTACAAGATTTTTTTGTGACTATTTGAAGTGAGACTGCTCCGGTACTTTTTCACCATAAAAAGTATAAATTATAATAAAGAACCACCAAGTAGAGCTGTCCACACTTATAATGAAGCTAAGTGTTCCTTGATCCTCCTGTGGGAGGGGGAGAAGAGGAGAAAGAGAGGGGGAGCTACTTAAAAAACGGTGATAAATATTTCTTCACAATTAGTAACTCAACCCCATAAAATAATGTCTCTTTTTGCACAGATGTTTATATCCACCATTTATTTTATTGTGATATTCCACAGATGATTTTATGTCATATATTTTTTTCCATTACATCCTAGTGCTGTAAAAATTCCACTTTACTTCTATTGGTTGCGCTTTTCTTTTTTATGTACAAACACTGTATGCAAAAGCTTTCATACAGGTTAACATTTCAGGACTCCACTTTGTTCCCTTCCTCAGAATCTGAAAGCTTTAAAAATAATAATTGATTTACTTTTTCTCCTCAAAAATCCAAGAAAACACTAAGCTGTATGAATAAATTATCTTTTAAAGGTGTCAGCTATTTAAACATACCTAATAAAAAATATTTAGGGTCTCTTTTGTCTTACTTGAACATATGAATGCTTTTTTAAATGTTGCATCTCACTGCTGAAATGGAAAACAAATATTTTTTTACAAAAAAAAAAATGATATATTTGCATTTTTTAATGCTTTTGATTAGTATTTTATCCCAGTCTTCATTATTATTGTAATAGAGTCTTTTTTACCTGTATTATGACCATGTAACTTGTTTTTTCACAAAGCTTTTGTTTAATTACCTACAAAGTAAAACAATTCATCTAAAATCCTTCTTTCCTGCTCTCCTATCATATCATTCACTTTAACTCAGTATCAACATACGAAGACAAGTAGTACAGAAGACTGGTTTACCACAGTGTTGAAAAGAAACCTAATTTTTGTTTTCTTTTTATATCACAGCTGTTCGTCAATATGTCCTGATAGTGCAATATTAGAATGGGACCATTTATTCAGACTTGGCTCATGCGGTAAACTTATACCTTTATCAAACCGCCACCATTACTCAGAACACCATCAGCATCTGCAACAATTTTGCTGCTTTACCACGCAGCTTTGGAGGAGGCCGAGCCATAGTTTTCACTCTGAGGGTTGCAGTGTGATGACGTCACTACTGTGACAGTCTCCCACAGCTCGATCTTTCTTCCAAAGAAGCCACTTCATGCCTGGATAGGCTGAAGTGGTCCCTCCTACCAAATAGCTTAATTTTTAATATTCAAGCAATTTTAAATCAAGGGTGGTTTGAATTTAAACAAAATTCACTTAAGTGTCTCATTGGAATACCATGAAATGTTATATAGCAAAGATCCATGAAGAGGAAGAGGGAAGGGGAGGCAAATTTATACTGTAACTATATTACTAAAGGAGGTTAAGTTCAAAAATGTTAAACATGTTAGTAAATGTGAATTAAAGGGTTCCAAATGAATAATGCTGGATATAATTTGTTTTGTCTATAATTCTTGTACTAAGAATATGCTAAAGGTCAGAGCTATGACCTTCTACCTTACATAATAGGGATGGGTAAAGTGTACTGTTAATCCAAAGTGTGAGGTCTAAAATCACACTTCTGTACAGGACCTATTATTCTTGGATGGCCACATAATGCCTATGGTCCAATGAAGGTGGATACAAATATTTACTAATGGATATGACTGTTTCTGTCCAAAAGGAGCCCCGTAAATTAAAAGGTGTACTTTAATCTGCAAAATCTAAAGGGAAAATAATTGAGGGGGGGAAACAGAAGGAAAGGGGGAGAAAAAAAGATAAAAACAATAAAATAAACCAGGGGACAGAATCAAAGACTATACTTGTATGATAAGTGACTAATTTAAACTTTTATTGTCCATATCTTCTTTTGTGTGTTTTCAAGGTGTAGATCCACCACACTTCTCTTCTGAGCATTAAGGTCTCCCAGTTGCCTTTACCAGCTGGTCTTTTAACTTTCTCAATTCCCAGACATTTTAGGGTTGAAATCTGATGCTGACAGTCTATAAAGTGCCGCGCTACTGTTGATTTAGAATCTTGGCATCTTATCTTACTTTTATGTCCTGAGATCCTAGTTTTTAAAGGTCTTGAAGTTTGTCCAATGTAATACTTAGAGCATGGACAGATAATACAATCAATTATGTGATCTGTGCTAGAAGTAATGAAATCCCTGATTTCAAAAGTTTTTGGTTGACATGTACTCTTAATATATTTTGTTTTAATGCAGTTGTCACAGTGTATACAGTTCCCACAGCTGTAAAATCCTTTCAAATCTCTGTATAACCAAGTGGTGAGGAAAGGGTCTGGTTTCCAATGTTGTGTATTAACTAAATAGTTTTTCAATTTTTTTGTTTTTCTAGCTGTAATCCAGGGTTTTTTGTTCTGAGGTTTGTAAAAAATGTTTCAATTTTCTAACAGAACTCTCTTAGTAGCTGGAAAAAATTCTGAAAATGTCATGCTCATGTTGATTTTATCACTGGATTCCTGCTTTTGCTTATTTTGTTGTAGTTGTTTTCTTGTTTGTGTATCTGTTTTTTTGTTTTGCTTGATCCAGGGTTCTTTGAATATAACCCCTATTTTGGAATCTTTGTTTAAGGTCAGTTAAATTGCTCTCACGTTTCCTGGTTACTGCTATTTCTTTTAATTCTCAGCATTTGACCATATGGAATGCTTCGTTTCAAACTGGGCCGGTGAAAGCTTTTTGCATGTAGTAATGTGTTTTTTTCCGTTGGCTTCCTGTAAAGGTCTGTTTCCAACCATTTTTTTTTGATGGAAATTATAAGGTCCTAATAGACTATTTCTTCTTTATTGTATTTCATAGTAAATTCAAGTTATGTTGTACTCTTATTAATATATTTGTGAAATTCTTTTAATTTTTCTTCTGTATTATTCCAAATTATTAGAAGATTGTCTATAAATCTTTTATATAGACATAAAGAGGAACTGAATCTATTGCCTTCATTAAAAATATATTTGTTTTCAAATTATCCCATCAAAATATTTTGATTCTCAATGTCTTCATGGAATAGCAAATTGTCGGGGTTGAAATAAGATGGAATCAAGGCATGTTCCATCTCTTTAATTTTAGTCCCCAACCAAGGATCTGGGGCCCCAAAGCAGAGAGGTCAGAGTCTTGTGGCCCCCCATATGCCATAATTACCCCAAAGTCCTTCTCACAAAGAACTGATGCTAGTCTTTCAGAGAGAAGCACACCTTTGTGCCTGAAGATCATACAATGTTCACATGGCTACAATGTTGCAAATCTTCCTACAGTCAATCACAGCACAGGAAATTCCAGATGAACCCCTGAATTGTGACAACCCTTACCATATATGCCTTAACTATTCCTCGGATGTGGGTGCAGACCATCGTCTAGGCATGACTCCAATGTCTAGGATATCAGAACGGTAATGTCTCACAAGGAGTTATCTCTTGCAAACAGTTCTGGTCCTGGTTGCCTCTGTCTCCTGTCATGCGACCAATGGGGTGTTGTATATATATAAGTTCCTGTGCCACTCTGGTGGAGCCATTCTTCACTCTAGACCTGCATCCCTCACAGGGAGAACCCATCTGCTTTACCTCTTCTACTATTTTTCTTCATTTACCTGCAGGGGTGCAATCTCATTTACAGTCCTCTTCCTCTGGCACCAGAACTCAACCACACCAGAGGTTTCTGACAGCCACCTTTAGTTCTGGCCATTTTCCAGGCAAGGGGGACTGAGGAAGTACTGATAGAAAGGTTGAAAAGCCTGGTGACAGGCTTGGCAAGCCAGGTCGCAAACTGTCTGAGTATCCCTGGATGGATTCCATCAGGGCCTAGGCCCCTGTGAGCTGGTAGGGTTTTGAGAAGTTTTTGTACTTCTTGGTAAGTGGTCGGAGCCAGTGCCAGGGAGGAGGGAGTGGGGGTCACGGAAGAAGCAGCAAGCCAGTCATCTTGGAAGTTACATTAAAAAGGACAGGGATAATTTAGAGAGTATCCAGTATAGGATGACACAGATGATACAGGGGCAGCAGGAGAGTACTTACCAGAAACGGCCGAAGAAGTTCATCCTGTACACACTAGAGGAGAGGATGGACATAACTGAGATGTATAAATATGAGGATTCAATGGGGTAGATAAACATACATTATTCAGATAATGGGGATAGGCAAACACTAGGAGTCACAACTTGAAACTGATGGGGGTGGGGACAAAAAAAGATGTGAGCATGGGTGTGGCCAGGAATTTTAAATGTGTACTAGAGATTTGATGGAACTGTTGCACTCCCATAAACACAAACCATGCAAACATTGCCCCAAGCCCATTTTGGTAAACAGTATGTAGTAAGCCAATGATTCTAATAATTTTATCACACATACACACACTCACTGACTCTATTTCAGGCTCTCCAGATTTACGTGGCTAACAAACAAACAAAAAAAATGTATGGGGCCCAACTCCTCCAATTCCAGCATGCACACTCATCATTCCACCCTCCTTCCCCACTGTGAACACTATTCAGTATTCAACTTCTCTCCAGTGAGCTGAGGTAAACAAAAGAACTAACCACATTGGGGCTGACTCACAGCATGTAGCCCTCATCCCACTGCCACTCACTGTGATCACGCACATTATCATTTGAGTACTTGCTAGTTGCTGCATAATGCCCTTGGCACAAAAATGGAAGAGGAAGCTTTATTATTATATTTCAGCTCTATTTATGTTTGTTGCCCTGGCCTGAGGCTCATGCTGCTCCTGGATTTCCCAGATTTTACAGCACTCAGGAAAGTACACTGAGTATGTCGGCCAGTGCCAATGGATGCAAGGAAGTACAGTATTTTTATTTTTCTAAAAGAATGGTGGATAGATGGAACAGGCTAATGGAGGAGGAAGTGAAAGTGGACTTCCTCTTAAGTTTCAAGAAGAAATGAGACTGGTACAGAGGGGTTGTCAGGAACAGAGGTGATCCCCAGTATGTTGAAATTCAGTCAGAGAGCTTGTCAAACTAGATGAAAATTTAGCGCAAGACAGACTGAGATAGAGAAAAATCCTCATCCGTCTTCAGCTGCCAATGTATCTGTGTATCTATGGTTTAAACCAGCATAGTGGTGAGATTGCTCTAAACGGGTACTATTACTGAAAAGTGTGAGACGAAATTGATGGGCACATGTGCCAGCTTCTATCTGATACTCTTACGTTCTTATTTAAAAGAAGCATCTGGGCCAGACTCTCAAATGGTTCAGGCACAGATGTAACTTAAATGATCCGCATGTGTCTGTTTCCACATGAAGTTGTCCCTCCGATTTTCAAAGTATCCATTCTTTACTGACAAAAGTCACTATTTATTTGCAACTATTTGCATCATAACAATGATTTAGGTTTAATTTGTGGCATTTCTTCACTCAAATGGAGCCAGAGTTTAGATGGCCGAACTGTTAGACCGCCTAACCCTTAGTCTAACAGTTTAGACTGACAGATCCAGGTCTGCCATTTGAAAATGCCAGATGCCATGAGATGGTGCCTGAAGAGATGCTTTTAAAAATATATATATTGACTATGCTTTGGGGATAAACAACCCATCAGACTGCTTCTTTTTAAACACCTCAGAGCCTTTATAAGGCAACTTTTCAGATGACCAAGGCCCCCAGAACCATAGAATTAATAGGAGATTCTCTGGTCAGAACTATGTAATTCTGTGGCCACACATCAGCAGATCAAGTCGGCCTCCCCTCCTTCTATCCCGTAATGTACAGAAGACCAGGGTAGATCCGGACTCATTAAGTCCATCCTGTATGGACAATTTCTGAAACCTAGACACAATTGTTCCTCAGAGGAAACACTCAATATATAGGCAGGGGAAATGTACACCAGGTTTGCAAACAAGGTTACTAAAAAAAGATTTTTAGATAATGCACTTGATAGAGCTAGACAACAAGACAGAAATACATTCTTGACGCCAAAAACAAGAGACAAAATGAATGAATCAGTCATGAATTTCGTCCTAGAATACAATAACATTGCCCCAAAGGTAAAGTCTATTGTCAGTAGGAATTGCCACATATTGGAGCATTGTAACTTTCTGAGGTTATTCAACCAACCTCCAAGAGTCACATATAGCAGGGCAAAAAACATAGGTGACTTATTAAGTCATAGCCACTATATCCCAGAAAAAACATGGCCTTCCACTTGGCTCTCCAACAAACCAATAGGCTGCTACAAATTGTAGTCATCACTGTATGGTGTGCAAACATATTATGCAGGATGAAAAATTCAAACACCCTACTAAAAACTCAGCTGTTGAAATTAAAGAATTCATGAACTGCTCCACCCCTTTTGTAATTTATATTGCACAATGTTCCTGTCCTATGATCTACATAGGCAGAATGACATGACAGGCAAAAGAAAGCTTGCGTGAACACTTGAGAGAGATCTGCAGTGTCAATCTGGACTCAGCATTAGGGTTACATTTTAATGTATGACACAACAACGACTCTGCTTGCTTTAAATTTACCCTTATTAAACATGCAAGACCACAAATCAGGAAGGGTGACAGGGTACAAACATTGCTACAGAAAGAATCCAGGTGGAGTTTCACACTTGATTCTTTCTACTCACATGGCCTCAATAGGGAATTAGATCTGAGTGTCTATTTATTATGAACTGATATTTGAACTCTATGGATGGATTTCACTGTATAGGTAGTTACTATATGTCTCTGTAATAGGAATATATTTTAATCTATTATTTGATAAGAACAACATATGTAATGAGTTTATATAGGCTTTGTATATTTTCCTTAGGTTTACCTTTACTGTTTTTGTATGAATTTGCACCCACATCCAATTTTTGAAACATACATTCTTTCACCCTCCCCCCAAGTTTACATTAGGAGTTTGCCGCTCCCGCTCCCCCTGCTTTACATTAATCTATTTATATGCTGGCGTTATAATAAATTAATTCATGAATGCATAGTCTAGTGATCGCTTTTGCAGATCCTTTTTACCCACTGTGTTATGCACTTCGCCTGCATGGCGGGCTTTACTCCTTTTGTAACCTGTTCTACTACATGGGAATCCTATTTAAATTATGATTATTGTGGGAGTTTCCTTTTGCAAACTTTGAATTTGTTTGGTCATTGGATACCCCTGTAGTTTGAAATTTTTGTTCTCCTTATTCTGTTCCTTTTCGTATTTTGTGGCAGCATTCTTATTTATTGAAAATCGCCCCTAAATAATTCTAATGATGGTTAAAAATGAGTGTGCCACATTAGTGTTTGCTCAGGTGGATACTTTAATGCAATATGGAATAAATTATTTTAAACCTCTCTAATGGAGGGGGGGGCGTGGCTTGGATGCCTAAGGGAATGGCTGCCTAAAGCGTGAGCTCTCTCTACCCTGCTGAATAATCTGATATAAATCTGTCAATAACAGACCCGGAAGAATTTTATCTGGCACCGGAGGAACATTACATCACATACCTGATACAAGGTGAATTTCCCTGGTGCTGTAACCGCTTGCCAACTGGAGATCTGCTGTTCATGCTTTGCAATGAGACTTGGCCCTGTCACCAGCCAGAATCCCCATGATGGAGTCAACGTCCTTCCCCAGAGCAGTGGAAGACCTGAAAGAAATTAGAGGGATGTTCACTCAGATGCTTCAACAAATGGGTAGATTAGAGACAGCGGCTCAGCAAAATGCATCTGACATTATCACACTGTCACAAAGATTCAATGTGACAGAGCAAAGACTGGCAGATATGGAAGACTTCACTCTGTATGGATGGCCGCATGAGGGACCAGAAGTGAACAATACAACTGCTCTGGCAAAAGGTGGAAGATTTGGAGAACCGCAGCCATCGGAATAACCTGCGGTTTGTGGGTTTTTCATGAAGGCTGTGAGGGTCCGACACCATTTCTTTTCTACAATCTGAACTACCTGCCATACTGGGTCAACAGGGGGCTGGCCCTCTTGAGATCAGTTGGGCCCATTGGTTCCTGGCCTCATGCCTTGCACCCGATCCTGGCCCGGTTCCTTTGCTTCTGTGACAGGGAACCAATCATTCTGGGGGCCACAGCTAGGAAGTAACTGTTTTGGAATGGGCAGCATATCCAGATCTTTGCAGACTACTCCCAAGAGCTTTCAGTGAGGAGACCAGCCTTCACAACTGTGAGGAAGGTCTGTGCGGACCTGGGGCTGCAGTACTCTCTGCTGTACCCAGTGGTATTCCGTATCCTGATCAACAGGTCCCCTTGCACATTTGAGTCCCCAGAAGTGGTTAAATCTTTCTTAGCAGGGCATGCCCCTCAGCTGAACTGGGGCAAGTATGGCGAGTGCACCAGAGGGGATAGGTCTCTCCCCCAACCTTCATGCATGGACACCACAAACCAAGAGGTACAGTGCAGTGCTAAGCCTCCTCTACCTAATCCAGAGCAGACAGCCCAGCAGACAGTTGTGGATATGTGGACTCTGGCACTGAAGGGTCAGTGCTGCAACTGCAAAAAGAAGGTGGAAGAGGGGAAACACATGAATAAGACCCCTCATCTCTGCTCTATGCATAAGTGCCAGCCAGGAGTCCCTGGCTTCTTCTGGGAAGCCTGATCCCCTACCAGGGAACAACAGATTTGCAGTGCTTAGTGTACTACCTGACAAGATTTTCCTTCAACAAGGGCCTCCCAGAGTGTCCCAAATCCCATAGAGAAGGCCCCTTCAGATGAACAGATTTGCTGGACCGAAGTCGTACTGGATGTGGTGCAGCCTGACTGAGACTAGGCCTTTGCATCAGTGCCCAAGGTGGAAGTGGGCCACATCCCTCTGCCACAGAAAGGGAAAGAGGAGGCAGGATGAACTTGCTGGAAGCCTCACAGCTAAGTGTTTATTTTTTTCTTGTGGGTTGCATGAGCCTCATGGAACTGACCCCAGGGTCATTGTAGGCTGATCCATTCAGGTGGTGGTGGTTGGGCCCCAGCATTGTCTTCTCGCTATATTGTTTATTTCTGTCATACCAGGTGGAAGGCTGTACTGTAGCTCCCACCCCAAGATGTCTTCCTGTTGAGGGCAATCAAACTCTCTGGTATTAATATGTTTTCCTCTTTATATTGTGGATTCTGAATTCAAGTTTTTAAAGTTACAGCATCTTGTTGGTTGGGCGATCTGCTCATTGGTGGATTTGACCCATGTTGGGGCATGCTGAATGCAATATTAAGCTTGGAGACAAAGGTGAACAGGCCTGATCCCTCCTTTGGAGTTACCCCAGGTATGCTTTGGAGTGGAAGAGAGAAATACTCCCTAATTGACATGGTGCAAACCAGAATGCACCGACAAGCACCCCTCTATAGGAGCAAGGCTGGATACACTCCCCTAATACCATAGGGCATGGTAGAACACAGTCATACAATTTTATCTGTAACCCTCTGTCCCTGGGGCTCTGGAGCTGGTGACCAGTCACACCAAGCCAGATGTACAGGGAGAACTGCAGATGTTTCTGCATATGTCCCTCAGAAGTCCCAGTGGCAGACTAGCAAGTAGCCTGGGAAAGGTCCCCAAAGAAAGTAGCACTACTGCTTCTCCAACAGGGTGTCTTTAGGGATGCTCACTTATGGGTCCCTGAGTTCTTCTCCTCTGCCACATACCAACACAGGGGATTGAAATCCCAGAGTGCAAGGCCCCAGACAGTGAGCACCTCAGTTTAAAAGCTAGGTACACAATGGAGGATTACAACCCAGAAACCTTGGATGGGATACATTGGAAGGGGTCCTGACCCCAGGGAGATAGTTATGTTCCCTTGCACTGTCAGCTCGATATGGATATCTGAAGACAACTCACAGGGAAAGATCCAGCAGGGAACAACCTCCTGGACATAACCTTGAACAGGGGGTGAGGCTCAAGGGAAGGAGAATCACTGAAATGAATGGGGTGGTACAGCACCTCTGGCAGAACTCCTCTCTCCCCCTCCCCAAGTTAGGGACAGCACCTCCCTAGCTAGCTTCCCATCAGGTCTCTGAATGGTTTCTCACCTCTGGTGCATTATGTACCAGTACAGAATAAGTGGGTGAGCAGGAAAAGTCTTGCCTTGCTTTATTTTCAAGGGTAGGGACCTGCTGAAGTAGATTTGTAGCCAAGCCTATACTGTACTTCAGGCAGGCCACCTCAGGGTCCACCCTCAGTCACTATCACTGGCATCTGGGCTACAGGATAGCCAATAAAGCAAGCAACAGCTGGTCAGAGATGTGGGTTTGGGGGGAAGGGGTATGGGTTGTTTCATGCTTACTTCTTTACCTGTTTGTTATATTTATTGCTTTGTTATGTGTCATTATGGTTATATATGAAATGTTTGGTTGATGGCAATCAAGGAACAAAGGGGGCAACAGGGGAAGGGGGACAGAACTCGAGGTAAGGCACTGATAGCCTCCCCAATGGGCTTTTTTGGTTTGCACACTGTACCCAGGTCCGGCCACTACATGAAACAGCAGCTTCCTTATGAGACTAGCTTGGTAACGTGGAACATCTGGGGGCTCAACTAACCCATTAAAAGAAATAAAGTATTGTTGCAGTTTAAGAGAATGAGCCTCCAGGTGGCCTTCCTTCAGGAGACCAAGCTTTCTGCTGGGGAAGCTAGAAAACGCAGACAGGTATGGGTAGAGGAAGAGGTCCACAGTGTTCCACCCTTGCACAAATGGGGAGTCTCCATTCTCTTCCACAAGGGCTTGGGGTGGAAGATGACTAGACAAAAGGCTGACAAAGATGGCAGATGGATTTGGTGGAGGTAGTCACCCCTGAGGGCCCTCTAATACTCCTTAATATATATGCCCCAAATCAAGACTTCCCCCAATTTTTCCATGGCCTGAACCAGACCCTAACAGAGTTTAACAATGACAGACACCAGGTCATAGTGGGGGGAAGGGGGACTTCAACCTCACATTAGATCCTGAGGTGGATAGAAGCAGGGGGTTGGCAGAGCCACACAAGCAAGCAGTCAAGGCAGTTAAAGGGTTAATGGCAGAGCATGGGCTCCTGGACACCTGGCACAGCAGGCACCCTGGAACGAGGGACTCCACTTGCTTCTTGGCTACCCACGGGACCTCTAGTAGGATTGACCTAAGGTTGGTCTCCAGCCCCACTTATGATTTGGTGTCTAGGGTGGACACACACCCAATTGTCATCTCGGATCATGCGCAACTGAACTCAGGTTACTATGGAGTCCTGAAGACCCTAGACCCTCCACTTGGCATCTAGATGCCTTGCTGCTGGAAGACCCCCAATTTCTAAACTCAAGGAGCAGCCCCTGAACAGGGCGCCTCGCTGACAGCAGCACTTGCAGCACGGCTTTGAACTTGCCGGCTGCCAGCATCCCTGAAAAGCAGCTCCTCCGGCTCCCGAAGCAAAGAGCAGCCCCTGAACAGGGTGCCTCACAAACAGTAGCGCTCACAGCATGGCTCCGAACCAGCTGGGTGCCAGTATTCTTGAAACACAGCTCCTCCTGCTCCTGAAGCAAGGGGCAGCCCCTGAACAGGGTGCCTCACTGACAGTAGCGCTCACAACATGGCTCTGAACCAGCCAGCTGCCAGCATCCCTTAAACACATCTCCTCCAGCTCCCGAAGCAAGGAGCAGCCCCTGAACAGGACGCCTCACCAACAGCAGCACTCGCAGCCTGACTCCAAACCGGCTGGCTGTCAGCATCCCTGAAACACAGCTCTTCTGGCTCCCGAAGCAAGGTACAGTGAGAAGGGTATCAGAAGCCACAATTCTATTAGACCATAGCAGCTTCTGACTGATTTCGATTGGCTCCCCGGCCCAGGCCATCTGCTTTCACTGCTTCAATTTACCACTTGTGCTCTGTAACTTTGGGCTAGCTGTTGTGCTGCTGCCAAAATTTCAGTATTAATTTCAAAACACTAGTTTGTACTTCTTACTAAGTTACTGTCTTTGATTTTTTTCTCTGTTAGTATAAGCATATACTGTTTGAGTCTGTCAAGTTGAATGTGGTACAGCTCCTCTGAGAACTAGAATTATTACCCTTCCTGTCGAAATTTCATTGTTGTAGCCAGCTAGTACTTTTACTGAAAACTGCTGCCAAATTTTATGCTTTTTTTCTCTGTTTAAGGCAGGCTTGTATTGTTGATTATGTTAGTATTAAGTATTTCAGCTCCTCAGTGAAACTAGTATTTTTTTACCCTCACCTGTTAGAGACTTCTTCCTTCTTTCCTCACTGCTGTCTGATTCATCAATTAGATAGAAACATCTCCCCCCCCAACTCTTATTTGTGAAACTGCAATTTCTGGATTCTGTCTCAACTGGCCCACTACCCCCCCATGTCAATCTATGGCCATTAGCTAATGCACCTTCCTGCCTGCTACCCCTTCCCAACTCTTTGTCTTCTTTCCCTGCCCTGAACTCTGAGTGATTTGTACCTCTTTTCCCATTGAACTTAACCCACCCACCATTTAACCTGAAGCCTGCCATGTGGAGCATTTATAATTACTTATATCTCTTTCTTCTTCTTCCTCCCCACTAGGAGCAGCCCCTGAACAGGGTGCCTCGCTGACAGCACATGCAGCACGGCTCCGAACCAGCTGGCTGTCAGCATCCCTGAAACGCAGCTCCTCCAGCTCCCGAAGCAAGGTACAGTGAGAAGGGTTTCAGAAGCCACAATTCCATTGGACCTTAGCAGCTTCTGACTGAATTCAATTGTTTCCCTGGCCCAGGCCATCTGCATTCACTGCTTAAATTTACCAGCCGTGCTCTGTAACTTCGGGCTGGCTGTTGTGCTCCTGCCAAAATTATGCGCCTACCCATCCCCCAACCCCAACCAGTATTAAATACTCTCAAACTCTTTCCGTATTACCCTGCATGTTACTCATTGGCTATAGCTACTCCCAAAACACTTAAAGAAAACAAGCAAACTTCTCTTAAGGGGTACCTGCTCACTGAAACTTTTTATTTGATCGTTCTCTTCAGCTTAATTTCACTATTTTCCCCTCTTAAAACTCACTGCAACTTTTTGTTGATCATTCTCTTCAACTTAGTTTAACAATTTTCTCCTCTTAAAGGGGATCTGCTCATTGCAACTTTTGTTGATCATTCTCTTCAACTTAACTTACTTTTTTCTCACCTCAATAACTTTCTCCCTTATGAAGGGTCCTATTGACAAGCCTTAGGTCCTCCTGCCATCAATTGGGATGCAGAGACCTTGATTCCAGTATTACACTGATGCACACAGCTCTCCAGATTCCTTTGGTTGTTAACTGCCTAGTGGTGTTATCCTCCACCACAAATCCTCCCTCTTCCTCCCTGGTCTGATTTCCTTCTACTTTCTGCATCACAATGTTCCCTCTCACCAAAGGACTACTCATTTGCTTGTCCTTCCTGGCACACCTGCAACCAGCAGATATGATCTCAATCAAACCCTGAATCTGTGCCACCCTCCATTTTAAGGTTATCACCACCCAGCACCCTTGACCCATTGCTCCCTTGCCCACATGGGTCTTTCCCTAACCTTACAGTATTAACCCTGGCCCAGTGTAATGAAATCATCCTCCTCCTCCTGCAGCGTTCCAAATGAATACACAAACTACCCTTCCTCCGACTACCTTCTCCCTAATCTTGCTTGTGCCTCCTACTACTGTCAGGCAATGTTGAACTAAACCTGGGACCCTCTAAGAGGTAAAAACCGAACCACACAATGAGAGCCACTCCTGAATCCCTAACCTCCTGTCCTAATTGGCTTAACTCCAAATGTCTTAGATAAGTGCACATGAATATACAGAGCATTAGGGGAAAAATGGCAGAATTGAAATCATGGATACTATATTACAAACCAGACATTCTCTGTATTACCGAATCATGGTTAAAACCATTCATACTATCTCACTAGGTTGCCCTTCCTGGCTATACCTACTATAGACAGGACCAGGTCCCCAGAAGGGGGGGGGGCTAATTTATGCTAGAGATGGATTGGTAGTCAATGAATTAGCTGACTTAAAGATCAGCTCAGCTGCAGAGCACGTCTTTATCACAGTCACCCTTGGCCAAGCCAAGAATGTAACAGTAGGGTGCATCTATCCCCGAATCAAGTGACTTCCTATGCCGAATTCTTCGCTAGTCTGGACTCCCTCCTTAAGAAAGACACTATAATATGTGGTGACTTTAACCTGAATTGGTTTGGGCCTCTTAAAACACAGTACCAAGCTGCCCTAGTGGACGCTAAACTGGAGCAACTCCTCAATGATCCCACAAGGCTGAATATGAAGTCCGGCAAGCACACTCTCCTAGACTGTATACTAACTAATAATCCAAATTCTATTAAGGCCACTGGAATCCTCTCTGATGCACTCAGTGACCATTCTACAAGTTTTTGCATCTGGAAGAATAATTCTCCACATCCCCCCCAAAAAATCCATAAAACTAGGGACCTGACCAACTTTGTTGCTGAAGCGTTCTGCTCAAGTGTCACTGCAGCTGACTGGTCACCAATAGCCATACTTCCAGACATAAACATATCATTAGAATATCTGGTCAACATCTTCACCTCCATCCTTGACCACCATGCTCCCCACAAACTAAGAAGATCAAAAGGCACCCACTCTCCCTGGCTCACACAGGAACTGAGGCACCTCATGCGCTCTTGTGACAAAGCATGGCATGTCTTCAAAATCTCTAGACTCCACTCTGACTGGAACACCTACAGTACTGCCAGCTACTCAATATTTGTAAATATAATATAGGCAAAACCAAAAGGGAGTATCTCCTATTACTACAGGAAACAACACCTCTCCAACTCCAAATGTTTCTGGAAGGAAATCAACGGGCTCCTAAAGGGAGGATCTTCCTAAATGATCTTCCCCCGATCAATGACAGCAAAAGGCTCCACACTATCCTCACTCATGGAGATAGCGGCAGGGCTGAACCACTTTTTTATGGACCTTAATGCCTACAAAACTGACCTTCCTGTTAATTGTCCTGCGCCACCAGCTAGCCACCCGGAATTTCCACACCCACTCTTCCACTTAAAAACTACCTCCTGAAAAGAGGTCTTTAAATTACTAAGGGGACTTAACCCTGACAGCTCACCAGGATTTGACTCCCTACCACCCAAATTTCTTAAAATAGGTGCACCTGCACTTGCCTACCCGATCTCCTGACTAATCAATAGATCCTACCTCATGCAAACCATCCCAGACAAATGGAAAACAGCAGTTGTTGGCCCAGTACATAAAAATGGTCAGACCAACCTTATCGAAAATTATAAACCCATATCTATCTTGTGTCCAATTGCTAAAACCCAAGAAAGAATACTTTATAATCAACTATCATCCTTCCTTGAACAGACCGGTGCCCTCACTAGTAACCAGCATGGTTTTTGGAAATTGCATGGGACAGAAACTGCTCTCCTGAGGGTCACCACTGATATATTCCAGGCTATGGACCAGGGCAAAACCACTGGTGCAGCCTTTGTCAACCTAGCGAAGGCATTCGACCTAGTCAACCACTCACTTTTTATCTGTAAGCTTTGCTACCTTGGTCTTGACAAAAATTCTCTCTCTTGGGTCTCTAACTACTTAGAGAATAGGTTTCAGTGTGTCAAATGGGCCGGTACCATCTCAACCTTATCTCCTGTCACCGACGGGGTTCCCCAGGGATCAATCCTAGGGCCTCTCCTATTTTCAATATTCATTAATGACCTTCCTCTAAATTGTGGAGGGGCATCGGTTCAGTTATACGCAGATGATACCATCTTATATAGATCCTCCTGTGACATCTCAAGTATTAACTCTGACCTAACAAATGACTTTCAGACTCATGGTTTAAAAATAACCTACTAGTTCTGAACACAAAAAAGATTAAATCTATGTTGTTCCACTGCTTTGACACAACCTCACAGCCCCCGGTTATCAAAACATTCACTAACATTCAACTTGAAAATGTTACCTCCTTTAAATACCTGGATGTAGTGCTTGACAAGCATCTATCCTTCGATGAGCACATAACCTGTGTCACTAAGGCTACTAATCAGAAACTAGACCTTCTATATCGCACTGCTCCCTACCTCTCAAGTAGTGCAAGAAGCACTATTGCCTCTGCTACCCTTCTCCCAGGCCTCTTCTATGGTGCCTCTATAAACCACTCCTCTAAGACTACACTCCTGAACAAACTCAAAATGGCCTATCACAGAATTGCCCGATTTGCTATTAAGGCTCCAGCTCGTGCCCAGCACTGTGATGTGCTGAACAATTTGGGTTGACCATCTTTCATGGCCAGACTTAACCTCCCAGTACATTGTGCCACCTTCAAGCTAATACACCTCCCACCTCCTCCAAGTATATCTAACCTACTAACCCTGAAACCCTTCCCACGAACACTCAGATCCTCACAGCTCCTGATGTTGGGTCTGCCCAAGACTCGCCTAGCTTTTGGAAGAAGATCCTTCTCCTTCCCAGCACCACAACAGTGGAATGATCTCCCACACTCATTACTCTCATGCAAGACCATTACTCTCTTCAAAAGACAATATAGGGAAATATTTTACAAGCCTCCTGTCTGTAATGGGAACTGTACCTAATCTTCTCTAAACTACTCCACCTGCTTGCCTATACTCTCCTGGTGCATACAATCAATGTCTAGGGCTATGAGTCTGTGCACAGCCAATTGTCTGTACTCTGCACTTATGTACTTATTGACTCTACTACGATTATATTGCATGCTCATATCAACCTTACTATTTGTTCACCTATGTTGCAATTGACATCTGTAATTTGCACTGGTCCGAATGAATGGGATGGCTAGTCTAGTCCATGAATGTATGTAACTGTCCAGTGATATTTGTACATAATTATCTGTATCTGTACTGTTTTCTTATGCTTGGAACATTTGGTTCCCTGGGTCACCCCTGAAAAAGGGACTTGACTGTCTCAGACTGCCCACCCGGTCATCAAAATTTAAATAAATTAATAAAAAAATAAATAAAATGGTTAGGCCCTGAAGTATTAGATTATTGGACTAACAATGACAATGGGGAGGTGTCAGATTCCACTCTATGGGAGACCTTCAAGGCCACCATCTGGGGCAGAATTATTACTTATGCCACAGCAAGAAGAAAGCGCAGGGAGGCAGAGCAGGCGGCCCTGAAAAAGAATTTGGCCAGCCTAGAGGCCCAGTACAAAGCTGTCCCTCCGGGGGGCCCCCACACATTCTCTACTAGCCCAACTGACCACTGCCAGATTTCATCTCAATTCCCACGTTCGAGGAAGGCAGAGTTTAACTTGAGGAGGCTAAGACATGCCTTCTGGGAGGGAGAGAAAAAAAATCAAGCAGCTGTTGGCCTGGCGATTAAAAAGTCGACAAGCTACCAGGACAATACTAGGCCTAAAGGATGGGGGGAGACTTTGACCACCTCCCAGAAAGGAATTAATGAAGTTATGGCTAGGTTTTATGATTGTCTATACTCATCCCCATCCCCGCTGATCACCTGTATGGTGGAGTCATTCCTGATGGACCTCCCTATCCCAGTGGTGGCAACACACCTGGCTACCCCCCTGGATAACCCATTAACTGAAGCCAAAATAGCCTCAGCTATCAACTCCATGAACTCACACAAATTCCCAGGGAAAGACGGTCTGCCAATCAATTTTTACGAAACACAGGGAGTGGATGTGACCAGTTACCTATTACGGGCATTTCAAGACTAACAAAAGGCGCTCTTCCCCCTCCATGAGGGAAGCAGTGATCATGGTATTCCCTAAAAAAGTGAAAGACCCCCAACCTCTGGGTAGTTGCAGCCCCATCTCCCTCATTAACGCAGATGCTAAGATTTTGGCCAAAGTCCTGGCTGCCCACTTGGAGAAGCTGCTCCCAGGTCTTGTGCATCTTGCACAGACTGGGTTTGTCAAAGGCACACTAGGGTCAGATCATCACAGGACCTTGATCACGCTGATGCATGAGGTACAATCCTGCCACACCCCCACAATAGCCTTGGCAGTAGACTTTGAGAATGCCTTCGACTCGGTTGAATGGTCCTACTTGATGCTCACACTGGAAAAAATGGGCATAGTCCCAGGATTTAGATCATGGGCGAAACCCCTCTACTGTGCTCCATTCGCCACGGTGCTCACCAATAAACATATGTCCCCAACCTTTGTCCCCACAAAGGCACCTGACAGGGTTGCCCTCTCTCTCCCCTATTGTTTGTCCTGATGATAGAGCCCCTAGCAATTGCTATAAGAGAAAATAAAAACATACCAGGTATTGGGGTGGGGCTTTGATCTTAAGACCTGTATGCTGACGACCTCCTAATTGCTACAGCCTACTCCCCCCCCCGGATTATTCAGAAGGTCCTAGACACATCGTCTAAGTTCACCAAAGCATCAGGATTAAGGGTAAACCCAGGGGAAAACCGAGGCTTTGCCTCTTAATAAGGCATGTGCTGAGCAGGACATCTCTGCTATGGGCCTCCAATGGGTGTCAGAGGGCATCAAGTACCTAGGGATCACCATACACCCAAATACCCCCAAAATGATGGCAGCCAATTTTAAAAATGCCCTGAAAGGGATCAAGAATGACCTGGATCACTGGAAGTCCCTGAAACTCTCTTTATCAGGGAAAATTGACTCTATAAAATTAGTGGTAGCACCACGTCTGCTATACCTTTTGGCTTACCTCCAGACCCATATTCCCCCAAAGTGGTTTCAGAAGATTGAGCCCTGATAGGAAGTTTCCTTTGGGAGGATCATCCCCTTCAATTCAGCAGTCAAAAAGTGTGCCAACACTGGACTAGGGGAGGATGGGATTTACCCTGGTTCCAAGAGTACCACATGGCATTTATCACAGCTCAAACTGTAAAATGATTCTCACCATATGGGAACTCTGCCCCAACCTGGCTCCCTCTGGAGGTTAAACTGGTAGGATCCCCTTCACCGGCTACAGTGCTATACTCCATCAAGGGAAATCCAGGAGCCTTGGCACTGCACATAGCCCTATCAGTCAAATACTGGAAAAAAGTGCATAAACTCCTAGGTTCTGACCCATCCCCTGGGACCCACATGCCATTGTGGAACAACCCATCCATAACCGTGGGAAGGTGCAATATCCACTGGCATCTGTGGGAGTTACAGGGCATCAAGCTGGTGAGGGATTTGTTGGTCCCAGGCAATATTACCATTGACTCATTTGTACCCCTGAGGGAGGTATCAACTCCCAACCAGCCACTTTTGGCGATACCTGCAAATAAGGGATGCCATTAAGAGACCGTCTAAACCCCAGATACCCCCAGTACCTTCAGAGTTGACTGTGTGGCTGAAGCTAGAAAGGGGCTGGGCATGCCAGATTTACAAGGCACTTAAGGAGGCCACTGAGGACCCTATACTCCCAGCCAAATCACGTTGGGAACAAGAGATGGGTATCCGCATCTCCGATCGACAGGATCCCACTGCTGGTATAGGATACACCTTGCCTGCAGAGATAGTAGATCATGGTTGATAATGAACAAAACATTGCTAAGATGGTATTATACACCAGCAAAGCTCAAGAACTTGGGCCTCCTCCAAACCGATACTTGCTGGCTCTGTGGTCAGCCTAGAGCCCACCTACACCATATACTTTGGTCCTGTCCTATGATGCGGCCATTGTGGAATGAGGTGGTACTTATGTGCAAGACAGTGGTGCTGCAAAGGATTGTGGTTGCCCAATTGCTTCTGCTCAGCTGCGCTCCTGAGACTCTTCCTAAACATGACCCATTGGCCCAGTGGATCAAAGCGGCAGAAGCAGCAGCCAAGTGCCTGCTTCTGATGCGTTGGAAGTCTACATACTGTCCCACCATGACTGAATTATTGCAATCCATGGCACAAGTGACCTCCTATGAAAGGTTGTCAAATTTTGCTGTAGGCTACCATGGCTAGGTTTGACCTCTGCTGGCAGCCCCTCCTAGAGTAAGTGTATTGCCAGATCCCACCAGTTGATACCCTTGAACCTAACCGTCCATAAGGGGACACCCCTAGAATGCTAGAATTCACCCTCCCAAGTTGCTCTTGAGAGATATCTCTACTGGGGTTATTCTGTTGCTTAGCTGTGGATGGTATGCTGCAGGCATTTGCCTTTTTTACATTTGTGATTAAAGCCCTTTAAACTTTAAGTCTGGAGTGGTGCTGGTTTTGCTGTTTCAATTCATTTGTTTTTCAATAACCTAGCACACTCCTTTACAGCTGGAGCTGTTTTTCTGCTTTTGGTTATATCTCTACTTTACCATATTGATTGCCTAATGTACATAGTTATGGTTATTCGAAAGAGTCACCCAGCATCAGGTATTACGGTCGACTTCTGAGAGGTCTGGGTTAAGGAACCTTGGGTTTACTGGGCCCAGCAGACAAAGTACATATATCAAAATGGGTGCTCTGAGGTTACCTGACCAACTGAGCTGCTGTATCCTATCACTGACAATTCCTGTTGCACTCGCCTGATGAATGTTACAGTCTATGTACGAGAAGGAGTAGGCTAGCCTCTCCTAGTCATTTATGTATTCCCATGTATGTTTTGCTGCTGCTATTGATTCATACTGTATGTTGTTTTTTCTTGTTGTTTCAATAAAAATTTCAGCTTAAAAAAAACTTCTTTAATGGGTGTTACATCATTCAGAGTGTATACACATGCATATGGCAAGTGTATCTATAATAATGCTATATATGCTGCTGGAAAGGGACCTGGGGGTAATCATATCAGATGACCTTAAGGTTGGCAAGCAATGTGAGAAGGCGGTAGGGAGGGCTGGGGGGATACTGGGATGTATAGGGAGAGGCATCACCAGCAGAAAACAGGAAGTTGTTATCTCCCTGTACAGACAGTTGGTGAGACCCCATCTGGAGTACTGCGTCCAGTTCTGGAGACCCCATCACCGCAAGGACATAGACAGGATGGAGGCAGTTCAGAGGAGGGCAACTAAAATGGTGCAGGGTCTGCAAGAGAAGCCATACGAGGAGAGACTAAAGGAGCTTAATATGTATACCCTTGAGGAAAGTGGGGGGGGCATGATAGAAATGCTTAAGTACCTCAGTGGAATCAACAAAGTCCAAGAGGGTAGCATCTTTCAGAAAAAGAGATGTGCAAGAACAAGGGGACACAATTTGAAGATAGAGGGGGGATGGCTCAGGGGCAATGTGAGGAAGTATTTTTTCACAGAGGGTGGTGGATGCATGGAACAGCCTTCCTGAGGAGGTTGTGGGGTCTAAACCTGTGGGAGAATTCAAGAATGCATGGGACAGACATAAGGCAATTTTTGTGGGGCGTAGGAAGAAATAGGCTGTTGGTTAAATAGGATCTGCAGCTTATCCTCTAGGTAGGGAAAATGGGCAGACTAGATAGGCCAAGCAGTCCTTATCTGCCATCAAAGTCTATGTTTCTATGTTTCTATGGTTCTGTATTTTATGTTTTTGCTTTAGGTTTCACTTTATTGTTACATGTTTGGGTGAAAAAAAAATTTGGAGGGGGTATATATATATATATATATACAGTATATATTTTGTATTATAGGGGCCCGACAGTGCCCCTATAGTTAGGGTTGAGTAGCATGTTTAATGTTAAACCGTAAATTTTGCACTTTAATAACTTCATAATCAATCAGTGGATTTGCTCAAAATTTGTCATACGCTGTCCCATGGGGTAGCTCGCTTGATGTAACTAGTTTCATTCCAGGTGGATATGCAGATTCTGAGAGCTGGACAGTGCAAAAAGTCATAATGTCGCCACTTTTTGCAGTTTTTTCCTCATTGCCCTGCATCCAGATGGTGTGTTTTTTGGTGTGATTTTTTATGGTAGAACCAGCTTGGGTAACAGAACAGGCATGCTTAGTTTTGTGAAAAAATATTAATCGGTTGCAAAGTTATTCAGTTTTTCAATTCCCATTGTTTTCAATGGGAAGATCAGTTTTCAGGATAGATGGTAAAAGTTCGACAAAGGATTTGATCTCACGAAAAAGGATTCACTCTTGTGAGACCCATTCCTTTTTCATGAGAGCTAAATCCCTTTTTGTGAGAAAAAACATTCCTTTTTCATGAGCTGCCATCTTGTCTAATTTTTTTCTTAATTTTTTGTTTTCAAAAGCCACAAAAATGACATCCTGGAGAGACCACCACACATAGTTGGCTCATCTGGACCCCATTAGGTGCAATCTGCACTTCAAAGTTAGAAATATGCCCCAGAAATGTGTTTTTTGTATAATGAATCCTTTATCATGACCGCATGATACGTAAAAAGAATCCTTTTATGTATCATGAGTCACGAAAAAGGATCCTTTTTCATCCCTCGAGAGTCCTTGCTTGTCTCTTCCACTGCACTCCCCAGTACTCTGATGTTATTCCCTGGTGTCTAGTGGTCCCCCACCCTCCAATACCCCTGCCCCTACATCTCTCTGGTGTCTAGTGGCACCCCCACCACCCTCCGATCGCCCTGTTCTTAATGGAATTTATTTCCCTGTTGTCTAGTGGCACCCCCCCACCCTCTGATTGCCATCCTCTTCTTTCTATGTTTCTGACACTGGGATGCCCTCTCCTGGTGTCGGATACACCCCCGCTGCACCCCATTGTTTTGCTTCTTCGCTGACATCGGGGTGCCAAATTCTCATATGGGCATTAAAAGCCACTCCTCACAGCAGTGTAGGACACTGAGGAGTCCATTCCCAACATCCTGAAGTATTTTATTCATTACCCTGTAAAAATTAAAACTGTCCCGTGAAGTCTTTTTTTACCTGAAAAAAGAAAACAGTCCCTTGTCGTTCCTGCTGTCCCCCTCCCCATCTCAACCCTCCCACTGTGCACCCAGCACCCCACTCCCCCTTACTCTATACTTACCACCGGAGGTCCTGGGCTGTCATCTTCTGTGGACCGGGACATGTCTGCACTCTTCAAAGCCGAGCTGTGAACTGAGGAATCAATGTAAGAGCCTTATAATGTATTTCAAATGGCATTTTGAACTTATGTTCATATTTTTGCCATTTTTAGAAATGTTTTCACCAGATTTTCAACATGGCCTTTTGGGGACCCCACTCAATGAACACCGTAACTGTTGTTTCATTAATCGGGCCCAGAAGGTGATTTTGCGGTCGCAACATGAAATCACCTTTTGGGTCTGATTAACAAAATGACAGTTGCAGTGTTCATGAGGTGGGGTCCCAAAAAGGCCATGTTGAAAGTTTGATGAAAGAAATTCATAAAAATGTGTGAGTTAAGTGTGTTCATTGACATTTTTCTATGCATGCGCATAACTTTGGTAATTTTCAATATTTTGACTCCAAATTTTCAACATAGCCATTTTTTTCACACCATCTCATGAAAAGTACAGCTGTCATTTTTCACATCCAGCCTGAAACATGTATTTGCACCTGTGGGGTGGAATGACATTGCACAAACACAAGACTGAATAACTACATGTAGCAACAAAAGCTACGAATACAACATATTAAACATTGAGACATAATGCCGAACATCAGTACGACTCTATATCTTTACAACTGGCCACACACCCAACGCGTCCAATGCACTGCAAAGCTCTCAGAGCCACAGTCCACACATAATGATCACTACTGCTGCCACAGTGCACACCCATCACCACATTACCCCACTCAAGTTTAAAAACATGCACAAAGTTCTTCAAGCCTTCTTCTTGCTCATTTATGACACTACCACTGCTGAGTGTACCCACTCTGAACAGCAGGTTTCAAACATGTGGACTTGAATGGGAGTGCTAACGGAGGAAACAGCCTGAGAAGTAGAAGAAAAAGAGGAATTTGGGTAGTTTGTTTCAATAGTTACTATTTTTTTTCCAGTCATTACCAATTGGAAAAGAAAAAGCAATTCATACTCGATATACACCGGATAGAGTCCAAAACTACCCTGGCCTGCTATACATTATAGGATAGGAGGAAGTAAGGCTGACTAGATCTAGTTCTGAGCAGAGAATCTGATATTAATTCTATGGTTCTGAGGGCCTCGGTCATCAGAAAAGTTGCCTTATAAAGGCTATGAGGTGTTTAAAAAGAAGCATTCTGATGGGTTGTTTATCCCCAACGCAGAGTCAATATCTTTGATAGATGGGTGTAAAATGGGAGGTTGTATTTACCTTAACAAAATAAAGTTTAGAGCAAGAAAAAACATAGAAAAAGATCTGTCCTCTTCCCCCCTTCCCTTGTGGTTGTGTAAGATTAGGTCATTTCCACTGTGGAACCAACTTCCGGTTACATTTTTTTTGTTCCATTTTTTCTTTATGTCAGCTGCTTTTTTTGCTTGTTCATCATTTTTGTTGTGCAACTGTTTTTTGATTTGCAGCTGTCATTTTTGAGTTGTTTTACTGTTTAAATTGGTGCTCATCTACTTATGTGCTTTCATTTTTTGTTTGTACCATCCATCTTTTTGTTTAGTTAGACTTACTTTTTGCAGCTGCTTTATTTTTCCATTTTGTTTGCAATCATATTTTACTAGCATTCCTGTTTGCATTTATGTTGTTTCATACTACTTTTTTGTTTACATTTATTTTTTAGGTTTTAGGATTTTTTAAGTTTGCTATACATTTTGTACAATTTTGTTTGCATTCATGTTATAGTTGGGCTATAGTTTTTTGTTTGTGTTTCATTTTTTATGTTGTTTTACTGTTTTGTTTGCATTTCATTTTTTAATATTGTTTTACTTTTTTGTTTGCATTTCATTTTTTTGGGATTGTTACTTTACTTATTTGATTGCAAATTACTTTTTTGTTTGTGTTTTGCACTTCAGGGCCACCATAGAAAATACTGGGATATATATTTTTTAAATTTCTGATAGTTATATCATGTGTCACCCTCCTGCAAAAAGGGGGTATTTGATGGCATCTCATCTGGGAGAGTGCCACCTTACATCATGAACACCAGTCCTGCACCACTACCAGTCACCTTGTTGTCTTGGGTCAGGGGCAATGGAGACCAGGGGCACCTTAACCAATACTGAGGCCACCAATGATATGAAACCACAAACAAACTGCAATTTCCATAAAGTAGCTGGGATCAAGCATGGTGTATTGTATAAATTATCTAGGTGATACCCAGCTCTCCAGGCCTTTCCCTGGCCATATTACTTCATGATGGCAACTGCTCACACACTACACTTCATTACTTCATGGGCCATACCCTGCATGATTTCCTCCAATTGACATTAAAACATAGAAGCTGTTGGCAGATAAGGACCTCTCAGCCCATCTAGTCTGTCCTATTTTCCCTACGTACAGTGCCACCACAGACCATACTCGGTCTCCAGTGTTCACCCCCTTGCCTCACTTCTAAGTTCCCTTTGAGTCTATCCCATGCTTCCTGGAATCCTGTAAGTGTTTTAGCCTGACCACCTCTGCTGGGAGGCCATTCCAAGCATCCACTACCCTTTCTGTGAAGAAGTACTTCCTCACATTTCCTCTCAGCCTCCCCCCTCCAGCTTCATAGTGTGAACCTTTGCTGGCAAGCATCTCTGTCTCTGGAAAATGCTCCCTTCCTTTACCTTGTTTATACCTGTGAAGTATTTGAATGTTTCTATCATATCCCCCCTTTCCCTACTTTCTTCTAGGGATCACATATTTAATTTCTTAAGCCTTTCTTTGTAGGACTTCTGATGCAGGCTATGCACCATTTTGGTTGCCCTCCTCTGTACCGCCTCTACCCTGTCTATGTCCTTTCAGAGGTGGAGCCTCCAGAACTGGATATAGTACTTGAGGTGGGGTCTCACTAATGATCTATACAGGGGTATTATCATCTCCCTCTTTTTGCTGCTGATACCCCAGCCTATGCATCTGAGCATCCTGCTAGCCTTTCCCGCTGCCTTGTTACACTTTTAGCTACCTTCAGGTCATCATTGGTTATTACCCCCAGGTCCATTTCCTGTTTTGTGACTGCTAGTTCTTTTCTTCCCAGTTGATATTTTGTCTCCGGGTTTCTGTGCCTCAAGTACCTGATTTTATAGTTGTTTTCATTGAAGCCCAGCTGCCAAACCTGTGACTATTCTTCCAGCTATTTCAGATCTTCTCTGTGCGATGAAGAAACATTATTCCTTGGGATTCTACCGAACCCCCACCTCTAATGTGACATACATTTGGACTGCTATCTACTATTAAAAAAAAGTAAAGGGTTTTACAATTTTTTTCTATATCTGTACAATAAAAAATTGTTTTGTATTTAGAACTTTAGTCTAATTAGAATATTCTGATGTGTAAATTGGCTGGGTTAAATGATTTTTTGCAAGAGTGCCTATGATGGTTAGAGGTAGAAGGGATAAAAATCAGAAACTGACTGCATGAGTTGTGGCGTGCCTCAAGGCACCAAATGGTCATATCCTGTTTTTATTAATGCTTAATGATTTGTGGACTGAAGGTGCACGTGCTGAATACATGGATGACAACACCGTGATACACAAATGTGTACAGGAGAGTGATAGTAAGAGGCAGCAAGACCTAAAATGTATTAAGAATTGATCTGAGAGAAATCATAAGGAGATCACCCTACCAAAACAAAAGAAATAAGGTTAGGGAAAGTCAGGAAAATGGGGTGCTTCTCTTCTCACTTTCGATGGGGTCAAGTGGATATGGTAGATAATGTTAAATTGTTATAAATAATGTTCCAGAATGATTTTGGTTGGAGTGAACAGGTGGAAAATACGTTTTTAAAAAAGCAGACCCTAGAGTGTATTTTTTTTACCATGTTGCATAGAGCAGGCATGAAGAAATAAGACCTGGTATATCATTACAGCACTGTGGTAAGAAGACCTATTTTAGAATATGGAATCCTGGTGTGGCACAGAGGACTCACGAGGAAGGAGAAAGAGGGCCTTGAAAAAATTCAGGAAAGAACCTTGAAGTCAATTTTAGGATGGGAAGTCTGCTATGAAGATGCATAACGGGTCTGTGGACTTGAAAGAAATGTGTAAGGAGAAAGAACGCAGAACAAAAGGCTGTTCCTAGAGATCTGTGAGACAAACCATGAATTGTTCTCCCTTTTATCTCCAAGAGAAGTATTTGGTACAGGTTGAGAACTCTTAAGTAAATGGAAGAAACCTAAAGTTGGAACAGAAACTTATAAAAAAAATCCTTTCTTATGAGGGGTACAGATATGCGAAATGGGCAAATTTCATTCTGCGAAATATTTTGTGAATTCACGCATTTCTCAAAATATTTTTCCGGTGTGAAATGTGAAATTCTGCCAGCGAAATCATGAATTTTGCCAGTGAAATGCGAAATTTCATCTGCAACCGGTGGTATTTAACCACTCTCTGGTGAAATGCGCTCATGGGGGAAATTTGTGATTTTGCCGGCGGAATTTCACATTTTGCATCAACGAAATTCACAGGGTGAAATATACAAATTTTGCAAAATGTTTTATGTGGTGAAATTCACAATTTTGCCGGAATATTGCTGGCATAATTAAATTTCGCTGCAACACTAATGAGGGGTGTGTATATGTGTTTTTATATCTATTAACTTGCAGATTTTGTTAAAAGTAAATGCTATGCGCAATATAAATACTAGTGTAGTTTACACACACACACACACACACACACACACACACACACACACACACTTTTGTGTGTGAGTTGAGTATAGTGCCCCTCCACATTTCTGTAATCAGGTCACATCCCCTCAAAGTTTGCAAATATGTGGCGGGTTGGAGCATAGTTCCTTTCCCTTTAATTCCTTTCTTTTTTAATATATACTGTGCAATATGGAATTTCATGGCAGGAAATGAACTTATAGACATTGTAGCATTTCTAATGAATAGTCTTTTTAGATTAGTATGTATGCTGTTTTTATGCACGCAACTGTTTTTTTTTTTTACCTGGGTTAAATTTTTGTAATGAACTTCAACTCATCAAAGACCCTGGTGAGTTGTAATAGTGTTATAATTAATCGGTTTCCATTTTTCTTGTAGGGAAACTATGGTGTAATTTGCCATAATAAAGGAGTGTTTATTGTGGCAAATATGCACACAGTTCCTCTCACTCTCCGCATGCACACGCCGCAGCTCTCCACTCCTGACCACTCGCCGGTTGCCACCTTATAACTGCCACTTGGACTCAGGGTAAGTGATAGAAAATTGCTTCTTTTTTGGGGGGAATGTAACTTTGCTGCTGCCTACTAAAAACCTTCTGAATAAATTAATACGGCTGACCATGTGCTGAAACCCAACCGGACAGCGTTGGCAACCACCAGACATGTCTCTTTATTTTATATAATTGCTGTGGTGAAAAATGAAAACCCAGCAATTAGTAAGCATTAATCACTGATGAAGGTGGCATCTAGTAGGGAGTTAATGCATGGTTGGGACCATTGTGGCACGAGGCCAGAGGCTGAGTGCGTACAATGGTCCAACCATGCATTAATTCCCCATTAGATGCCACCTTCAGAGGGGATTAATGCGCTTGTAACATGGACATCAGCATGGTTACTATTGAGTACACATCTTGCTAGTGATACAACAGAAAATACTATGAGACTGATATGATCTACTGTCATTTTTCATGTTACTTTCACATTTCTCAACAGTACTCTTACATATACTGTATATGTTGTTATTATTGTTTTTCAATACAGTGAACTCTGGTTTCTTTCTTAACGATTGCTGCACATTTACATGATTTCTGTGACGCTGTTTCATTACTAGGTAACTTGGGATGACTGTGATTCTCTCACTTTCGGTGTGTGCAGAGTGTGTGCGTGTCTGATTTGCATTCAGGCAGCGTCATTACCTCACTCAATTTTGTTTTTCAATGCTGCTCCCTCTCTCTTCCACACTACTCATTTTTGTGCCTTTTTGGAGTTATCCCGTGTCTGTGGTGTGCTCTCCGTCTGTCATTCCTGCAGCATAGTTACAGTTTACCATGCCATAGACAGTAAAATTGTTGAAGTTGAATGCGTTCCCAGATGTGCCCCCGGCTCCCTCTTCCCACCTATGTCCCTCACTTCTACTTATCCCCCTGCCTATCTGCACTACTTTCTTGCTCTTCTACGACTGTGCTGCTCTTCTTTTTTCACCGTGACACCTGCGAACCCTGCTAATTTGTTTCTGGTGGCTACTTTCTGTACTTCAGAAGCAACATGGCATTATCGTCTCATAATGCCGTGTTGCTCCTGTACCACCTGACGCGTTCTCGCCTATCGCCGTTGCTCCTCAGTGCTGTCAAATTTGTGCCATGTTACAATATAAAATAAAATATGGGGTAGTGTGAGCGAGTTTGAAGTTTACACACCACCCTATACTTTATTCAATATGTTGTAAATAAACTATAGTACACTATACTAAACCAAACTAAACTAAACTAAACTAAACTAAAACTTAGAACCCATGGGTGTTCTAGTTCTAAATTAGAACTTTAACCCCTGGGTTCAAAAAGCACTCCAATATTTTTAGGACTAGTTCTGCCAAACCTACCTTACAGTCACTGGAAGTGTGGCTATCTTACCATAACTCACACCTGGAGTATCTTACTACACTTAAAAACTGGATTTGAAAGAAACACAGACTACAGAATAAGTTAATTCAGTGTTTTATTTAAGCATACTGTCACTTTTTGAGGGTAGGAATAGTCCTAAAACTTGCTAATGTGAAAATTAAAATGCAGCGGTGTGCCACTTATGTGTGGTAATTGGATAGGTGGGCGGATTGTCAAAGCTACTTTTCTCCCCAGTGAATTCGACTGAGCCAGCCTATGTCAGACAATCAGCAGCCAGCATTCGTTGTACCCATTTTATAATGTATCTTAGAAAATGTGCTTGAAAAGTACTGTATGCTGATTGGCTGAGAGTCCCATCCAGGCATACATTTATATTTCAACAATGTCTGCTGAAAAACAAGTGGCAGCTGGCAGTGCCCACTTACCAAAAGATATCCCTGTACTGACATTCAGTTTGAAAAAAACAGTCCAGCAATTTTTCGCTCACTTACTGAGCAATGGCTCCCCCATTCACAACACACACACACACATACACCCTGCACATAGTGATATAGCTTCATGACATTTCCCCCCTTTTTAAAAAACAGCTTTTCGGGTTAACAGCTTTTCAGGTTCAAGGTAGTAGCACTAGCATGTGACATGCTCAATGCTACTGCAGGACAACTCAGTTCACCTTGCTTGTATCCCACTCAACATGGAAGAAATGTGTATTTCTTATTTATTAAGGAAGCTCACCACACTTTTACATTCCTCACCTGACTGTAGTCCATCTCTGAGCTGAGCTGCGATCCCTCACTCAATTGCACTCCATCTTTGAGCAGTGATGCCTGCTGCATCTTGTCCCCATTCTCTGATTTTGTTCCAGACCACGGACTCCCGAATCAAATGCACAAAAAAATATAAAGATGGAGCATTGTGAGTGTGGAGGAGATGGAATTAACTAGTGCAGAAGAGAGTAAGGTAAATAAAAGAAACTAGGCAGTTAAAAAAATGCACAGTAAACTCAGTAAGCTCTAAACGAAGTATCTAACCCTCACTGCCCTCTACTGACAAGTACACCAGTAGATGGAGTACTTTACCAACAAAAGCCACTTCCAATTTATTTGCAGACATTTTTTTAATTTTGTCAATTGTACAGTAAAATGTGACATGTAGCCCATTTTCTAAATGCAACAATATCCTCCAGGGTGGGCAGTATAGGCTATACTGGACACTTCAGGGGCTATAAGGCCCTCCACCTGCAGAGGCAGGCATCATTACACCCTCCTGGGCAATCTGGTATAGCCTAATACTGCCCACCCTGTTGGGTGTTATTGTTTACACAATTTACAGCAATGCCCTCACTTTTGTAGAGATCTAGAAGGCAGTTCAACCCTCCCAGCTGCACATGGTTTGAGTGTCTACATATGTATCATCAATAGGGAACCTTTTCTTTGGGTCAGAAGGTTCCCTTTTTTTTTGTAGTGGGCGCAGAATGGAGCAACTTGGGACATACGCAAAACTACCAACATGGCACTGGCCGCATGCACTGATCTCAGCATGCGGTAGATAAGCGAGGTGTTTGAGGGTCTCATGCAGCGGATGACCGAGGTCACCCTGGCTTCTAATAATACCACTATGGCCATACAACAGATGGAAGCCAGGATGGGCAGAATAGAACACTAAGTCTCCTGCAACTCTGCTGCCATAGACACTCATACAGCTACCCTCAGAGAGCAGGAGCACATTATACAACAACTTCAAAGTAAGCTGGATGACTTAGAGAATAGGAGCCACAGCAATAACTTGCAGCTCCCGGGATTCCCCACGGGAGCTGAAAGGGGGGAATCCTGTGGACTTTCTTTATAACGCACTGCCCGAAATTCTCCGTCATGAGCTACCACCTGGGATGGTGATCAAGATGGCCCACCGAATGTTATACCCGGACCCTAAACCAGGTGAGAGACTGAGGCCCCGATGCCATGAATTTTGAATTTTGCCAACGAGGACTGGATCATGGCCCAAGTCTGAGAACTGGGTGTGCTAACATGGAGAGGGCACAAGATCTTAATTTTCCAAGACTACTCCTGAGAGCTTGTTGGCAGAAGGAAAGAATACACCAAGGCCCACTGCCTGATGCACTCATTGGGGATCTGTTTTTCACTAAGGTACCCTGTGACCATGCGGCTGGAAGTTAACAGGGGCTCTTGTTTCATTTGCCACACTGGAGGCCCTAATGGAATACCTCAACAGAAACTGGCCCAAGAATGGCAGCCCAGAAAGCCTGATATAGTATACTGATGCGGGGATCACAGAAGGCCCAGGGATAACAATGCTAGCCACCAGATGCACACCCTGGCAGGAAACCGTCATATACAGAAGCAGGCTGGGAACACCCAGGGCCTTCCAGCTCAATCTAGAAAGAGACAGCAGTCCAGCAGGCATGAAAGGTGAGAGCATCCCCATGAATAAAGTTGGGAGAGAACCAGGCAGGAGTGCAAATCACCGGAGAGGTCTGGGGAGACATTTAGCCCTTATGCCATGAGGAATAGATTTGAGACTCTGGCCAATATCGATGCTGGTGGAGCTAAAGATCTTCTGGAATACCCTGAGGAAGAAATGGTGCTGGAAGCCACCGCCACTGAAGCTGAATGTGGAATGTGGACTGTGGAGGATATCCCTGGTGCAGCATCACCTCAACCCCAGGGCTTACTACAGCCCGTGGATTCTAGCCATTCAAAGCAGGTACACCCAGAGCCTATGGAGAAAGAGGAACCCAGCTTAAAGGATTCAGATAAGTGCTCTGTTTGTCTTTTGTAATGGTCAAGGCATAGGTAGGGCTGGAGGGGGGTGACATGGGGGACAGTTAGTGGATACCCATAGCTATAGGTAAGCAAACATCATAGTGGGCACCTGGCATCCCCCCCTTCACAGCATAAATCGCTCCAGGGAATATAGACAGTCTATCTATGCCTTGATGTACTAGAAACAACTAACTTGATACAGCACTGTACATTGTTTAATTTTGTGATTTCACAGGGGTAGATTGACCATTGGGGCATGTTTTCAGAAGGGAGAGCCTGTAGGGGGGCTGGGGGGGTTTGAGGAGGGTGCAATAAGGTGTGGTACATGGCAGAGACATGTTGTCGTCCCTTACATAGAGGAAGTAACTCTGTGTGCTGTGATTAAAAAGATCAGTGGCCCCTGTCAGGTTCATGCAGCCAGGTAATCCTCATACTACATAACCCCTGCTTGTAGACAGGGGGCTCAGACACAGTCTCAAGCCTGACCGAGTGTTAAGGGGACATCTCAAGATACTGGGGAAGGGCATACCAGAGGTGGTACATATAGCGCACTCCCCCCTTGGACTAGACTGGTGTCTGACATAAATTGTTCTGCATCCAGAAAAGCATGGGAGCAACAAATGGTGAGTTCTCCTCTCCACCCCCCCCATATAGGCACTATCCTGACATAAAGGGGAGGGCCATCACTTAACACAGGTCTACTCCCTAGGATTTAGCAGCCATTAAAATATTTATAGCCGTCACACTGACTACAATGCCCCAGTGCCAATCAACAGCTCATAGTAATGGTGAAAGATAAATCTGTGCAGACATCACCCTGGGGAGCTGAGGGCAAAAGGTACGTCTGCCTTACCTAAATCCCCACTGTTAAAGGTTATAACCAAGAATGGAACCTCTGAAGAACAGAGGAATCTCATCATGGAACACCCCTCCCCCCCACAAGAAAGGCGGGTAAGACCTCAGGGGACCAAGTGTCCCTGACCTGTTAGATCAGACCTTTCTTATGCACTGTTAGGTGCAACAGCTGTATATAGGTTAAAATGTGTTGTGTTTTTATTGTTTGAACTCTTTTCTGTCTTGTGGTACTGTGAATGTCTACTTAGCTAAGTCTAGCTATATCTTCTACAACAGTCCCTGGTACCCTACCCTGCCAACTAATCATAATTGTCTCCAGTATACCCATCTCAATTACATTTGGTGCCCAACTGGTGGTGCCCCACTCTCTTCCGGTGTGAACATCATAAAGATTTCCATTCAACCAGGTCCCCTAGATTATGGATGAAATAACACTTGTCACCTGGAATGTTATGGGACTCAACATGCCCATAAAGAGGAAAAAGGTGCTAACATACCTGAAGAGAGTGGGGACCCACTTAGCATTCTTGCAGGAAACAAAGCTGATTAAGGGAGCTCACCCATACCTGGTAAGGGACTAGGTGGGGACAGAACATAGAAACATAGAAGTTGATGCCAGATAAAGACCGCATGGCCCATCCAGTCTGCCCATTTCTTTTTCTACCTTATGAATGTGCCATCGGCCTTTGCTCTGTCAATGGCCTATCTATTCTTACTCATCTGTATTCCTCCCTTATGCCTATCCCATGCCTGTTTGAAGCCCTGCACTGTATTCATATCCACCACTTCCTGAGGCAGGCTGTTCTGTGCATCCAGCACCCTTTCTGTGAAAAAGAACTTCCTCACATTACCCCTTAATTGGCCTCCCTCTAATCTCATGCTGTGTCCTGTCCTGTCCTGCTATTTTTCTTATATTGAAACATGTTAGACTTTTTCACCTTGTTAATGCCCTTAAGGTGTTTGAGTGTTTCGATCATATTATCTCTCTCTCTCCTTTGCTCTAGGGTGTACATATTGAGCTCCGTTAATCTGTCCTCGTACGTTTTCTGATGCAGTCCCTGCACCATTTTGGTTGCCCTTCTTGGGACTGCCTCAATTTGGTTAATGTCCTTGTGAAGGTGTGGCCTCCAGTACTGCACACAGTACTCCAGATGGGGCCTAACCAGTGTCTTGTAAAGAGTGATAATTATCTCCCTCTTACGACTTGTGATACCCCTACTAATACATCCCAACATTCCCCTAGCCTTATCTACTGCTTTAGTGATCTGCTTGGATGATTTCAGGTCATCTGTGATGATGATGCCCAAGTCTCTTTCTTCCCTTGTGACTGCCAGCAACTCCCCTCCCAGTCTATAGGTGGCTTCAGGGGTTCTCTTCCTTATGTGCATGATCTTGCACTTCTTTGCATTAAACCCCAGTTGCCACTCTTCTGACCATTTTGCCAGTTTATCCAGATCTCTTCTCATTCTGCCCACCCCATCTGGATCATCTACACTGTTGCAGATCTTGGTGTCATCTGCAAACAGACAAACCTTACCCTCCAGTCCATCTGCAATATCACTGATGAAGATATTGAAGAGGACTGGCCCCAGGACTGATCCCTGAGGTACCCCACTTGTGACTTGCATCTCTTCTGACTATACCGTTTACCACCACTCTCTGTTTTCTGCCCGTCAACCAGTTTGCCACCGATTTGACCAACTTGTGACCCACACCAAGCCTACCCAGCTTATTAATCAATCTTGTATGTGGAACAGTATCGAAAGCTTTGCTGAAGTCAAGGTAGGCAACATCAACTACTCCCCCTTGGTCCACTAATCTGGTTACCCAGTCAACGAAATCTATGAGATTAGTTTGACAGGACCTTCCTGATGTAAACCCATGTTGTCTTGGATACTGTGCTCCTGTGGATTCCAGGTGTTGCACTATCCTTTCCTTAAGGAGTGCCTCCATAATCTTGACCACTTCATGCTTGTGCACCTTCCAGGAAAAGAGGGGTTGTCATCTTGGTGCTCAAGGCACTCCCATGGTCCCTAATCAAGAGCAGCTCAGACCCTCAGGGCAGATGGGTCCTTGCACTAACGGATACCCCTAAGGGACAAGTATTACTGGTAAATGTCTATGCCCCGAATGAAGACAATCCCTCTTTTTTCCTAGACCTCACCAACAAAATCGAAACCATGGTGGATGGGAACACCCCAATAGTAGCCGGGGGGATTTCAATCTGACACTGGTACCTATTCTTGACAGAAGTGGCACAGGCAAGGAGGCTCATCCTCGGGGGGGTGCAGGCCACCTTGCAGATGATCACAGAATTCCACATGGTGGACATTTGGCACCTATTGCACCCCAAGGAGAGGGATTACACATTTCAGTCAGGAGTACAACGGCACGTTCAGCAGGCTGGACTTCTGGCTGATCTCCCAAACCATTACTCAATCAGTACTCAAATCCACTATCCTTCCCACTGTGATCTCCAGCCATGCTCCGGTACAACTACTTCATTATGGGGCCCTCCCCTACCTAAATCCTCCACGTGGAGACTAGACCCTCTTTTACTTAGGGACCCAGAATTCCTGCCATGGTCAAGAAAGAAACAGAGTTTTTTCTGCAAGAAAATCCGATCTCTGACATGTCTGTAGGAAATACTTGGGAGGCATACAAAGCAACCATGAGGGACAAAATAATTGGATTTGCTGCACGTGGGAAGAAAAGGAGAGAACAAAAATTGAAGGAGCTGGAGAGGGAGCTAGCTGCAGCTGAGAAGGAGTACAAGGCCATGCAACAACCATCACCACTCTCTGAGATAGGCCGCAAGGTCCTAGCGCTGTGTATGGAAACAAACAAGATCCTATCAAGGAAGGCTGACTTGGCCCTCCTGAAGCTCAGGCACACCTATGGGGGGAGGGATGAGCGGTAAAATGCTGGCATACCAACTCTGCAAGCAGCAAGCTAACAGATACATTGCAGACCTCACTGACCCACAAACCCATAACATACATGTAACTAGGTTCTGGTCTAAAGGTTTTTTTTTTAATGTATTTTAGTGCCCGGTGCATCCATTTTTATAATCCAATACCTGGTGAGCCTGGGTTCGGGGAGAAAACATTCGCTCGGCATCAGGGCTAGGTTTGTACTTCTGGATAGGTGCACACAAGTAACTCCGGACACAGGAAGCAAGAACTGTGAATGTCCAAACCAGGAGTGGGATTCTAAAGTGGGGCTTTTATTCACTTACACACAGTAATACAAAGCAGGATCGACCCCCACAGGGCTACACTCACTGGTTGTACAGAACTATAGAGGTCAGAACATATCTTCTTCATTATCACAACAACTTTTACCCTCAGGTTCTGAACACATTGGACTCTCAGCCTGAACTGGTACTCTCTCTCTCTATCCTGGATTCCCTGGCATGGCCCTCGGCTAGCACTGGTACACTCTTCCATATGGCATGGACACTTCTGCTGGTGGCTCCCTCTACCACCCATGAGCACTGCCAAGCTCTAAGGGAAAACACACATCTTAATCCCACATCTGGGTACTTTCTGCAGACACTGGCCAAGTGCCTAGAAGAAAGCTATAGGTGCCTAAAGTGAATCCGTGGAGGTAAATCTGGTTTCTCCAGATGGGGGGTCTCCCACCTCTTGTCCCTTAATCCATACCTGGCAATTCATTTGGAGTCCACACCTTTCCTGTGAAACTCTCTGGTTGTAGAATACTATCTCGAAATGTGTATCACATTTAACAATCTACTGTCTCTGGTAACTGGTGTCCTGACTTGCAACGTTCTTTAAGTGGCTATGTCCATCCCTGTAGACCCCCACTGATTAGATGCATCTCAAGTCATACACAAACTTAAGTAGTGTACTTGGCTGTCCTTTCCTGACCCACAGTAGCAGATACTTAACACAACAGTCTCGGTGAAAACATAGGCTGTCTGGCAGAGCAGACTCACCATAGTTCGCAGGTGCCCACTGGCTTTTCTCTCTCTGGAGCAAAAACATACTTTTCGGTGCCTCAGCACAAATCTTCTTCACAGGTAGCTTCTCTTCCTTCCAGCAGGGCCAGGGAAATTGCCCCTGAAGAGCTGGTCTTGTTCCCCCCATCCCAGTCAGGGATGGGCACTGGAACATCTGGGGGATGGTCTCAACCACTTTAAAGTATTCTTCTGTGTCCTTCTCTAGGGCGAGAACACACACACCCTCCTCTGTGGTAGCTCTGAACAGAGCTGGGGGCTCTGAGGGACTGCCAACTGCAGTGCACCTCCTCCCTCCACTGAGTCTCCCACTAGACTACTTCAGACTGACTTTGAAAAAAAAAACAACGTTCTAACCTAACTCCCAGCTGCAACATTCCACTGTGGCTTATGCTGCTGCGAGAATTCTATATGATGTCATCCCTCTAGCTCAGCTGAGGCTGAGGACAGAGTGAGACAGTGTAAATCCCATTTAACTGGTGTCTCACAAGCTGCCTTCCCTGCCTGCCACTAGATCTAAGTGGGATTCTAGTAACCCCAGGTGACAGGGGGGTTACACACACACCAAACCAGCTGAGGTAAATAGAATCATGGCAGCATTTTATGCTAACTTATACACCTCCTCCTGTGTGGAAAATTAAGGGAAAACTCATGCATTCTTGAATGTTCTTTCCCACCCCAAGATCTCCGAGCACCAGAAAGAGTGCCTAGATGCCCCCTTTAGTGTGGAAGAAGTGCACAAAGCCCTACTGTCCCTGAAAAAGAGAAAGCTCTGGGTGGGGATGGCTTTTCAGTAGATTTCCTTCAGGCCATAGCTCCCCTGATATACTCAATTTTGTGTCAAGTGCACTCAGAAGCCAAGAAATGTGGTACGCTCCCCCCTACACTTAGGGAGGCCATTATAACAGTCCTCCCTAAAAAGGGGAAGGACCCCTCGGCAGCAGCCAGCTCTCATCCCATCTCCCTCATAAACATGGACAGCAAAGTGTACGTGAAGGCACTTGCGACCAGGCTGAACCCACTTCTATCCTCGCTGATCCACCCTTCTTAAGTTGGCTTCATACAAGGTACACCCAGCACTGACCACATCCGAACATTTGTCAGCCTGATACATTCAGCCAAACACATTAACATCCCCGCAGCAGCACTTGCAGTTGACTTTGAGAAGGCATTTGATTCAGTAGAGTGAGACTATCTTCATACAGTCCTCGATCACCTAAGATTCAGGCTTAAATTTCGGGCAGCAATCACCGCATTATACACCTCCCCACAAGCACAAGTCCTCACTAACTCTCTGCTGCTAGACTCCTTTCAGCTGCACAGAGGGACTCAACAGGGGTGCCCCCATCACCCCTGCTGTTTGTTTTGGCGGTCGAGCCGCTAGCAGCTGCCATCCATCAAGACGAACACATCAAGGGACTCTGCATAGGGAAAACACACTATTCCACCATACTGTATGCAGACAACCTTATAATCCCTTTGGCAGATGCACTACACTCAATTGAGCCACTAATGGTACTTATAAACAAATTTATCAGCATTTACAGCCTTAGGGTAAACCAAAGCAAAACAGAGATCCTTTCCCTTAATCAGGTCTGCCAACCCCAGACAGTGCCCATTCAGGATCTGCAATGGTCCCAGGAAGGAATCACATACCTCGGCATTAAGATAGATGCCAAGCTAGAGTGCATGTGGGAAAAGAACCTAGGACCCCTGTTAGTGGGATGTAAGGGAGAGCCTGAGAGGTGGGCACACTTATGCCTAACCATGGCAGGCAAGACAGCAGCTTTTAAAATGTCCATGGTGCCCAAGTTCTTTTACCTACTCTCTTATATCCCTCTCTATATCCCCCCTTGTGGTACCAGAAGATAGATAAAATAGTGGATTCCTTCCTCTGGGAGAATAGCAAGCCAAGATACAGCCACAACAAGCTCAGGGCGTACTAGAGGGAGGGGGGATGGGGATTCCCATGGATAGTAGGGTACAAGATAGCCTTCCACAACTCACAAATGCTGAAATGGTTCAGCCTGAGCTCAGACACTTCCCCCCAGTGGATAAACATGGAGCAAGTACAGGGAGGCACCCCCCCTTATGGCTTCTCTCCTGTGGTCAGACACCCCATGCGCCCTCTCAGTACACCCTACTATAGGCCACATACTCCAGTTTTGGAAGCAGTTGCACAGGAGGATAGATGGGCCCCCCCAGACCCCTTTCCCATACTCCACTATGGCACAACTTAGATCTCACGATTGGCAGACGGTCAATATTTTGGCTGCAATGGATAGACCAGGTGGTATATTATATCAGTGACATGTTTGTATCCAACAGCCATGTGGTGGACACTTTTCAAAATATCCAGCAGAAATGGGGGCTGCCTCCCATAGACTTCTGGAAGTTCCTCCAATTGAGGGATGTGGTGAAATCTCTCATAACCCTTGGGAATCACCAGTACAAGAACCCCTCACAAGTCACTAAATGGTTTAGGCTCCCCAAGGATACAGCAGGAATCATATAGTCATTACTAAGGGACACCCTGCTCAGTTAGACCTCAGCATCAAAGAACAAATGGGAGCAGGTGCTTAATATTGGCACTTCTGACAGTCAGTGGGAACAATGCTGGGTGCTGGGCCATGAATTCCATAGGGACGCCAGGTGCCGGCTGATTCACAACAAAATAATGTACTCCTGGTACAGGACTCCGGTGGTACTCAAGAAAACCAAACTTCATGGCCAGGATAAATCCTGGTGCTGCCAACAGCTGGGAAGGGACCTCCTTCATATACTGTGGGAATGCTCTCAAATTCATTCCATCTGGAAGCTTGTCTTGCAAGAGGCCAGCAGGATACTTCAAAGCCCATTCCTCTGTCAGCACCACTGCTACTACTGGGACCGAGGGCAGAGACACCCTCCTTAGTTACCCATGAGCAACGATGGCTAATGCTGTTGAGTATGCAGGTGAAGCAAACACTGCTTAGAAACTGGAGGAGCCCCACCACACCTACTCTCAGAGAAGTCTTCGCATCACTAGCAGCTGTATACGAGCTGGCCAGACATTCGTATGTAGTTCATGCACAGGGAGGAAAGTTCCAACAGTGCTGAGCACCATACCTGGCTTATCCAGCTCCTAAGGCAGGCACAGGGTAAGGGAACTGCTGAGGCATCAGCAAGACCACACAGAGTTTAGGGTATAAGGTAGGCAAAGATATGTGGTTACAGTGGTACTGAAGCAGGACAGCACAAAATCAGGTGTATATACAGTAGTTCTTTTTGACTGTCTATGATGTTTAAGTTTTTGTTACTCTGTGGGGATATTTCTCCATTACAGGTAGCCCATCAGGAAGTGAGCACTGAAGGTACAACTATTTGATATCACTGACGCCGTGGCATGGATCCTGCGGTGTTACCTCTTATGTGGTTAAGTTATCCAACAACACATTGGCAGGTATTTGCAAATCGATACTATAGCTATGTAGGTACTAACCTTGCCAAATCCAGACATAGGTAGGTTACATGTACTGTTACCCCACACTGTGGTACAACAGCTAGAACCCTGTAAACAACAGTAGTGTTACTGTAATGTTGTGTTTGTAGCATACTGTTGGAAAATTCAATAAAACTTTTAACTGAAAAAAAAAGGTTCCCTTCAAAAACACAGTAAGTGCTGGATATTCAATATATATGTCAAAATAAGTGCTAGATGTTCGATATATATGTATGTACTATGTGATTAAATGTGTGTGGGAACCTGTCCTATTTAGTACAAAACTGAAAAAACTGATGGATAAGGATTCGTTTGGCCTCTGTAGATGAACATAATGTATCATACAAGTGGTCTGCATACATTAGGAGCAGCTGTGCAGTGACATTTTTTAAAATGCTGGGATTTGACTTAACTGCAAGTGCTAATGCAACGCAACCATTAGCAGAAGATGTGCAGGATCCCTGATGGCCTGCACCTATAAATAACCAGAAGAGGCATGCATGAGGCTCAGTAATGGACAGGCTTACCTGGCTTAGTTAATTGCAAAAACATAAACCCCAGTTTTTTTTTCATGCAGCAGATGGAGAGAAACAAAGCAAAATGCTCCTGGGTTTTGTTTCCCTCTTAGGCATTCATCACAAGTAAAAAACTCTGGCAAGGAAATCAATTAATTTAACGAACGTCCTCCATGAAATTCAATAATGTGGCTGTATGTATGTATGTACTGTATATATGAACCAACTTATTTGTTTATTTGAAAGTTTTTTTATCAGGTAAACCATACAGAGAACAGTAGTCTCCTTTACAGATATGACCGGGGTGGGGGGAGTGTTATGTACAGGCATAGGCAATAAGATAAAATACAATGTAAGCAAGGCAGTGTACAGTTGTAGTTACCATCAGATACAGTGCATTGATAGAATCAGCATCAGTTGGTACACCAGACAGGAAACCAAGACAGACTTTAGTTGCATGATAGCGATGCCATGGCAGTTAAGCATGGCACTCACAAATGAACATGAAGTGCTGCTTTGAATTTAGTTTGATAGTGAAGACTGAGGGGAACAGGTTATGTCAGAGGGCAATGTTTTCTATACTTTGGGCAATCAGAAGCTAATTGCTGCTTGACCAGATTTATTCTTCATGGGAGGTATAGAAACATAGAAACATAGAATTTGATGGCAGATAAGGACCGCTTGGCCCACCCAGTCTGCCCATTTCCCTACCTAATGGATAAGCTGCAGATCCTAGTTAACGAACAGCCTACTTTTTTCTACCCCCACCAATAGAATTGCCTTATGACTGTCCCATGCATTCTTGAAATCCACCACTGTTTTTGACTCCACAACCTCCTCAGGAAGGCTGCTCCATGCATCCACAACCCTCTCTGTGAAAAAATACTTCCTCACATTACCTCTGAGGCATCCCCCCTCAATCTTCAAATTGTGCCCCCTTGTTCTTGCACACATCTTTTTCTGAAAGATGTTACCCTCTTGGACTTTGTTGATTCCCTTGAGGTACTTGAAAGTTTCTAACATGTCTCCCCTCTCCCTCCTTTCCTTGAGGCTAAATGTATTAAGCTCCTTAAGTCTCTCTTCATATGTCTTCTGGTGTAGACACTGTACCATCTTAATTGCCCTCCTCTGGACCGCCTCCATCCTGTCTATGTCTTTGCGGAGATTGGGTCTCCAGAATTGCATGTAGTACTCCAGATGGGGTCTCACCAGCTGTCTGTACAGAGGGATAACAACTTCCTGTTTTCTACTGGTGATGCCTCTTCCTATGCATCCCAGTATCCCCCAGTCCTTCTTACTGCCCTCTCACATTGCTTGCCTACCTTTAGGTCATCAGATATGACTACCCCCAGGTCCCTTTCCATTTTTGTTGTTGTTAGTATCACACCCCCCATTGTGTACTCTTCCCCTGGGTTTTTGTTTCCCAGGTGCATTACTTTGCACTTCTTAGCATTGAACCTAAGCTGCCATACACTTGACCATTCCTGCAGCCTTGCCAAGTCCCTTGTCATCCTTTCCACCCCACCTTGTGTATCAACTCTGTTGCAGATCTTTGTGTCGTCTGCAAAGAGACATACTTTTCCTTCCAGTCCCTCTGCAATGTCACTTATAAAGACATTAAAGAGGACCAGTCCTAGTACTGAACCCTGCGGGACCCCACTAGTTACCCCCCTTTCTTCAGAGTGAACTCTGTTTACTATTACCCTCTGTGTCCTGTTCTCCAGCCAATTTTTTACCCGGGCTACTAACTTGGGACCCACTCCCAGGCTGGCCAACTTGTATATTAATCTTTTGTGTGGGACTGTATCAAATGCCTTGTTAAAGTCTAGGTATATATAGCTTTTTATCAAGTCTCCAAACTTAACAGGTACTGCAGACAAGGTTCATGGCTGGAGAGAGTAGGCTTCCAAGGTAGGAAGGGAGCTTGCTAGTCCCCGAAATTTGACACCAAGCAAGACAGTGTGGCAATCACACCTAAAGTTCAGAGTTGACCAAGCTAGAGCACAGTACATTTGTCTGTGATAGATACAATGTGCACAACTGAGGGCAAACCTGCATGAGGTGTTGAAAAGACAACTCAGTCTAGAGAGAGATTTTTTTAGAGAACAACTGGATATACTATATTACCATAATACAGGGTAGGTAAGATCATTTGACCAATTGTTTGTTTACAGGTGAACAGCGAAAGACTTCTGTGCAGCCTATAAAGTGCACCTAGCTTAGCAAAGCTTTTGGATAGGATGGGATTAATATTGTCTTGTTTGTAATTCAGGCACACAGACTTGCTAAAAGGTAGTAGTCATCTTTATTATAGCAATAGTGGTATACAAGATTAGTCAGAAGCCATTTAGCATAAGGCAGTCTTTTCAGCCTGCATCTAGTTTATTCTCCCTCTCGAACTCTCTGCTTCAGCTAGGGTGTGTATGTCTCCCCTTCCTGTGGAATGCATGCATCAAGATCACTGTCTTAACTCTTAACTCTCAGGACATCCCCTGTTTTCTAAAACAAACAAACTGAAGCGTGAACAGTACATACTAACCTGAGGTCATACCTCTCAACCTCCTGCCTCAAAAATCAGGGACAAGCTTAAAAAAAATCAGGGACAAAGGACTAAAATCAGGGACACATCTTCAAAATTGATGGTATCCACTCAGGAAGCTGGTAGAATAAGGGGTTCTGTGTAAAATGCATTTTCTAAGGAAGAACAAGTCTGTAATTTTAATGTTTGACATTATTTTGTGCTTACAACCCCCACTGTTTGGTCACGGAAACACAATTTTTAGGAGGGACAGAGTAAAATTTTGAGGCAAAATCAGGGACATCCCTGAAAATCAGGGACAGTTGAGAGGTATGCCTGAGGTTATTGTGAAATCCTATGACTATGTCTTATCTAGTGGCAAGCATAATCTCCTCTACTTGTAGGCTATATTATTCATGCACTGTAAATAGGTTTATATGTCTCTGAGTACATAACAGATAGGTATTAGCAGTGGGTTGTTAACAAGTTTTAGTAAGTCTTTGCGGCTGTTTAATTAGCCTTCCAAACCTCGACCTGCCTGCATGCTGGGAGACCCCTTGAGTACTAGTCTCTGTACATTCATGTAGCTGTGCTTGATTCCCTCTTGTCTGCTACTTTGGCCAGAGAGTCTGATGGCTCAATGTGTGGAGCTGCCAGGTTTGGTTCTTGGTCAGAATTCTGCATTATGGGTTGTCTGCATTCCACATCCTGTTGCCCTGGCCTGTTTCTGCATTCTTGTAAATTAAGGCCCATTATCTGTTCTTAGGATCTGTGGTATCCCAAATCTAGCAAAGATTACTTTCAGTTCCTTTATCACTTGGTTTGATGTTGTTGTTTTTAAGTTAACAACTTCAGGGTAACAGGAAAATGCGGCAAATACAGCCAGGTACTCTCTGCCTCCTAGGGTAAACAAATCAACACCCACTTTTTCCCGTACAGTTGCATTTTCTGAGTCAGAGATTAATGGTTCCATCTGCTAAGTGGACCTGTATTTCTGACATGTCTTAAAGGCCAATACTGTGTTTTCTATATCTTTTGAGATTCCTGGCTGGTATACTATCTGCTTGGCTCTGCATTTACATTTTTCCATGCCCATGTGTCTTTCATGAATTTTGTGTAACATTTCTTTCCTTAAACTACTAGGCACCACAATCCTGTCACCTTTGAGTAGAACTCCATCTACCTCAGATAACTCAGACTTAAAAGGCACATACCTGGTGGGCGTGTATTGTCCCTTCCATCCTTGGTTGATAGCTGACTTGACTGCTTGCAGCGTTTCGTCCTGTGCTGTGGCAGTTTTCAGCCTTTCCCACATTTGCACCGACACTGCTCCTGAGGTTTTTATTTTGTTAATGTGTATGTCCACATCTGCATCCTCACTTTGGGTGGAAGTTCTGTGAGATTCGTCCCATGTTCTTGACAAGGCATCTGCCATTATCAGCTGGTTTCCTGGTGTGTGTTCAATCTTATAGTCATACTCCTGTAGCTTAATTAACTGTCTCTGAATCTGAGGTGGGGCCTGCCATAAATCTCTGTTTGAAATGGTAAGCAGTGGTTTGTGGTCTGTTTCAATCACAAATGGGGTTCCATAAATGTAATTATGGAAGGCATCACATCTAAAGGCTATTGCCAGTATCTTCATTTCAATCTGAGCATATTTGAATTCAGTCTTTGTGAAGGCCCTTGTTGTATAAGCGACAGGCCTCCCGCTGCTGTTTTTGTGCTGTAACAGTACGGCTCCTATACCATCCTTCGAGGCATCTATGGAAACCATTTTGTGGCAAGAGATATCAAAATATTGCAAGGTGGGTGCAGTAGTTAGTAGCTGTTTTATCTCTTGGAATTGTTGTTCATGTGCAGATGCCCACTCCCACATGGCTGACTTATTTAGGAGTTGTCTCAGATGGCTAGTTTTGTCTGCCAGGTTGCTGATAAACTTCCCCAAATAATTCACCATGCCCAGGAAGCATTGTAACTCTTTCTTAGAGGTTGGTTGTGGTATCCTGTTTACAGCGTGAAGTTTTGCTAGGTCAGGTTTCACAACTTGCTGTGAAAGAATTTCCCTGGTGTGTATTCAATCTTATAGTTATTGGTATCACGAGCTTCTGGACGACTGCCAGTTCTCTCCAGGAACCCTCACTTCTTACCCAGACATATTCACCGGCATGTAACACTCTATGCTCTTTTGCAGTTTTGTTAAAGAGTTCACACTGTTTCCTGAATTGTCTTGCCCTTTCTTTCATTTCTGTGTCATTTTTGGTGTAACATTTCACTTTAATGCCAGGCAAACAAGTTCGAAGCTGGCGTCCCAATAGCCGTTTTGCTGGGGACTTGCCACATGCTAGTGGTGTGGCTCTGTAATTCAATAATGTAATAGAGGGATCCGTTTAGTCCTCCATCACCTTTTTTGGAGTGTCTTTATGACTCTGACCCCTGGCTCTGCCAGTCCATTATTGAGGGTAGGTGGGGCTGGAAGTGACATGACTGATGCCACAGGAGTGAAAGACAGTTCTTGGTCAAAAATGTATTTATTTATTTATTGAATTTTGGTAACCAGGTAGGCCCACTGAGACAAGACAGTCCCTTTTTCAGGGGTGACCTGGGAAGTGCAGTATATTGGCAGTGCAACAACATCAATACATCAATAACATAGAGGTTAATGGCTGGGGATCGGGTGATAACCACGCTGTAATCACCTCGAGTGATTGCTAGGGCAACATAATAAACCTCGAGAGCGCAGCTCGAGAGGTTTACTGTAGCCCTAGCAACCACGAGAGGTGATTTCAGCATGGTTGTCACCCGATCCCCAGCCATCATCTTTTATAGTGTATGGTCAGAAAACACTGTTTGCATTCTATGTGTGAGAATTATGGAACTCTGGTGCATTCTTTTTTGTTATGCCACTGTTTGGAAGTTCCGAAGTGTGGTTAACAACTTTTAAAATTCTAAACAGTGCATAACAAAGCTGTGTGACTGCTGATTATGGCGGTTAATTGGCATTTACTATACATTATAAGAATGTTACAGGGATTCAGTACAGATACAATTACAGTAACAGTCTTTACAGTTGAATCAACAGGAAAGTAACAATCTGTGTCAAGATATTTGAACTGCGTAACATTATTCAGTGCAACCTTATCCAGGACACAGGAGATCAGAATTGTTCAGCCAATGTTGGAATGAAAGGACATACACACTCTCTTATGTTAGTTTAAAATGAGCTGATTAGCTGAAAATCAATTATGTATATTGGCGAAATCTAAGTGGAGATCACAGATGATGATAGAAACAAGTCGATGAATAGTACGTCTGTGTCATCAACACATTATTTATTTATTTTTATAGTATGGCTATAAAAAAAAGTAATCTGATTAGCTGAGGGGCTTGGAACCCAGTGCTGATATCCCAGGACGACAGCACTGGAAGAAGGTTCAGTAGCCTCTTCACAATAAAATCAACAGTACCAGCCACTCCTGACTGCCATCACAAATGTGACTGTCACCTGTACTCACCAAAAACTTTCAACTAGGCCCTAAAAATAAAACTGTCTGAAATTTGTAAACATAATAATAAAATGTTATTTGCCCTCATAATACTCTACTTACACACACACACACACAGACACACACACAACTTTAAAATGAAATACTACAGTACTTAGCATTTTCATTTATGGTGTTTCTGGCTGACCATGAAAATCATCCTTTTTGGCCTCACCTGCTTACTAGGGAAATCTGTGTTCAAACAACATGAAGTCTTGCTGTATTCTGACATATGCAGTTAGCCCCAGCACTTGAACTGCTCTGGAGAGGAAAGATTTAACTCTATGCAGAGAGCATAGAACATTGGACTCAAGCTTGGTTTCAAACTTCTGTCTGCAGCACTTCAAAGCGTAGCCATCAGATTCTTTACTCCACCTAACTGAACAGTCACTCTGGAGTTTTCTCCTTCGCTCAGTCGGTTCGGCCCAAAGAATTAGTCAGTTTTTCAAGCAGTTCTGCCTTTTCGGTTTCAGATCCCTGTCTGTGGTACAGTAAGTGTTGTAGGTAGCGGACCTTAGTTTTGTTTGATTTGAGTTACTGTGTGGAAATTGTAAAAACCAGTGGATCAGTTCAGTTTCGATCTGATCGGTTAGGGGTTTGTTTTGTTTTCTGTAGAGTGAGGTTCCGGTTCCCATCGGTTTAAAAAAAAATGTATTTTTAACATTTTTTTTTCCACGTCCCGTAACATAGTCAGTAACCGATAGGAAGGTCTTACCTGGCTTAATAAAAAGCTGTAAAGGGTAAGTTTTGTAGTCTGGCCATGTCTGAGAAACCCAAGAAAAAAACTGGTCCCACTGGGTTTCAACACTGTGGTGAGTGTGGGGGTGCCTTTGCTAAGGCAGACCCTCACACCACTTGTGTTTATTGTCTGGGGTTTGACCACCTCGATTCAGACTGCCAGATATGTAAGAATTTCCCTAAAGCCACCCTGGAAAAAAGGTTGGGTAGGCTCAGGGAAAGGGGGACCGAGAAGTTTGCTAATCTGGATGGCCAGCCCGGTTTAGTTCCTGCCGAACCTGAAGGGGTGCTCGCTGACCCAGGCAATACACCCTCGGGCAAGAGGAGATCTGACTCTGAGGGGTCGGTTCCATCAAAATGGAAAAGAAAGTCATCTGGTTCGGATCCAGAACCACATACTCCAACTGCCGATGAGCTTGCCAGGGTGCTTAGTATAGTGGAATCGCTCCGTCCGGTTCTGGCTGATCCGGCGCCTCTTGGTAGGTGCTCGGTTCAGTCGGATCCTCCAGTTCCGGATGAGTATTATGACCTGGAATGGGAAGGGGTAGAAGAAGATGATGATGAATTTGGCGACGAAGGTTTGGATGAGCCCACTGAACTGGACATCTCTCCAGACAGGCCTTCTAATGTTTCCCCTCCCAGGCTTTCTGAGTCCCCTTCCCACTACTTGTTCTACAAGAAGGTGGCTGATACTCTTCAGCTTCCATTTGTGGAGACTGTTGAGGAACAAGAAAAGCCTGACTTTGTGGAAATGATGGACATCCCAGAGTCCAAGAGGTTGTCTATTCCCATCCATAAATCCTTAGGGAAACAGACACTAAAAATATTACAAACTCCAAATTCATTACCTCCTGTTGATAAAAAGATGGATAGGAGGTATATGCCTTCAGGCTCTGGCACAGAGTTTTTGTACCACCAATGCAGCCATGTTGGGGTAGTGCAGGCTGCAGCCTGTGATAAGGCTAACATACCCTTGGCTTCACACACACCCCAGATAAAGACTCTAGGAAGTCTGATGCCATGGCCAAGAAACAATACTTGGCATCATCCTTGGGACTCAGGCAGGCTAATTATTTGGTCTACACAGCCAGATACCAGAAGTCTAGATGGGATACTGTTCTGGAGCTGGCTAAACAGGCCTCCCCCCAGCTAGCCAGGGAGCTGGAGGAGGTGACTGCTTATGGGATTGAGGCATCCAAAATGCAATTCCATGCTGCTGTGGACTCAAATGATGTGGCTACATCTGTGTCTCTTCGGAGACTGGCTTGGCTCAGATGTACTGGCCTTTCACAGGACACACAGGCTTAGGCAATGGATTTCCCTGTGATGGATAATTCTCTGTTTGGGGAGCAGACAGAGAATTATATGAAAAAGATGGATGAGTACCGGACCACATACAGGAGTGCACAGGCTAAGGATAAGCAGGCAACTCCTCAGAAGCAGCAGGCTAGGGGCAGGGAAAGACACTTTCACAGGCCTTTCTTCCAAGTACAGGCCTCCTCTTCCTTTTCTCAGAGGGGATTCTTCAGAGGGAGAGGTGGGAGGGGGATGAGCAGAGCTGTATCCTCTTCCCAGCCTAAGGCTCCTGCCACGCAGACACCCTGAGATGTCACCCCGGGGTCAACTCCCCATTGCCAATAGGAGGCAGGCTGGCTTACTTTTTCCAGGCCTGGAAGTCTGTTACCTCAGACAGGTGGGTCCTGGAGGTGGTAAGCCAGGGGCTGGCTCTCAGCTTTATAAAACTCCCAAAGCTGAAGGTCAAATCCTTTCCACCTGCAAATCCATCCGAGACCACTGCTTTGGAAGCAGAGGGTTCTTCTCTTATAGCCCTCAGGGCTGAAGAGAGAGTTCCTACTCAACACAGGGGCAAAGGTCTGTATTCCAGACACTTCCTTACCCCAAAAAAGACAGGGGAGTGGTGGCCCATCCTAGACCTCAGATTCCTAAACAAGCACATCCTCAAACCAAAGTTCAAGATGGTGACTCTGGGAGTAATTCTTCCCTCTTTAAGGCCAGGAGATTGATTAGCTTCCCTGGACCTCAAGGACGCTTACTTTCACATCCCTATCAGGTGCTCCCACAGAAAGTACCTCAGGTTTTAATTGCCTTCAGGCCATTATCAGCTCAGGGCAATGCCCTTCGGCTCCAAGGGTATTCACAAAGTGCCTAGCAGTAGTAGTTGCTTTCCTCAGGAGACAAGAGGTCTCCATTTTTCCATACCTGGACGACTGGCTCATTGTGGGGCAGTCTTCAGAACAGGTCAGCTCACATCTACAGGTTACCCAACAGCTGCTCACTTCTCTGGGTTTCCTTCTCAACCTACCAAAGTATGTTCTCAAACCAGGACAACTTCTCACCTTCATAGGAGTGGAGTTGGATACTGTGCAAGCAAAGGCCTTTCTTCCCTTAGTAAGGGTAAAGACCCTTACAGATCTTGCCTCCTCCTTCCGCCTTCTTGTCTCTCGTCCAGCAAGACATTTTCTTCAGCTTCTGGGCCACATGGCAGCTTCCACTGTGGTGGTACAGGGAGCCAGATTTCAAATGAGGGACATCCAGTTCCACCTGAGGTCCTTTTGGTCTCAGAAAAAAGATCCTCTAACCAAATTGATTCCAGTGACTCAGACTCTGATCCAAGCTCTCCAATGGTGGTTGGATAAGGACAATCTCAGACAAGGAGTCCCATTCATCAGTCAGACTCATTCAGTGGTACTAACCACAGATGCTCCTCTCCTGGGCTGGGGAGCACACCTGGGAGCCCTTACGGCACAAGGTGTCTGGTTCCCTCAGGAGTCTTTACTTCATATCAATCTTCTGGAACTCAGGGCAGTATTCCTGGCTGTCCAAGCTTTCTCGGACTCAGTGAGGAACAAAGCGGTTCAGGTCAGGACAGACAACACCACCACCATGTGGTACATCAACAAGCAGGGAGGCACTCGGTCTATGGCCTTGTGCACAGAAGCCATGAAAATATGGTCTCTGGCTTATGCCCTGCAAGCATCCCTAGTAGCAGTCCATCTACCAGGGAAGGACAATGTGCTAGCAGATGCCCTGAGCAGAATATCTCAGGACCACCACAAATGGGCCCTGGACCCCTTCATACTGAAAGTAGTCTTCTCCAGGTGGGGCACTCCAGAGATAGATCTCTTTGCAGCCCCAGACAATCATCAACTTCCTCTTTTCTGCTGCAGGCCTCCAGTCACGGGCACAGTTCCCCTGGATGCTCTGGTTCTGGAATGGGGTGGGGGGAATTCCTTTATGCCTTTCCTCCCTGTCCCGTGTTATTCAAGGTCCTGGTCAAGATCAGGTCACAACCATGCAGAGTGATCCTGATTGCACCAGACTGGGCCAGACATCCATGGTATCCTCTGTTGTTGTCCCTAGCAGTCCATCTTCCCTTATCGCTCCCCAAGAGGCACAATCTGCTAACCTCCTCTCAGGGGAGAATCTGGTACCCCAACCTTCAGTCTCTCAACCTCAAGGCTCGGCTCTTGAAGAGTTAGAGTATGCAGGTCTGCACCTTTCTCGGGGGTGCTGGATATTCTCAAAGCTTCTCAAAAGCCTGCCACCAGAAAAACTTATAATTCTAAATGGAAGAGATTCAGTATTTGGTGTTCCAATAAGGATGTTTTACTGGATACTGGTGATCTGGCTACAGTTTTGGATTATATGGTTCGTCTTAATGGCCTAGGTCTTAGGCCAGCCACTTTAAAAGTTCATTTAGCAGCTATACAGTATCTGCATTCCTCTCAGTAGGGAAGGCTCCCTCTCTGGCATCTCATCCTGTCTTCCGTAAATTCTTTAAAGGTTTGGTTCATACCAACCCTCCCTTTAGGGACCCTACCCCTGCTTGGGATCATAATGTTTGCATTGCTCAGCTCATGCAACCCCACTTTTGAGCCTTTGGCTTCAGCCGAACTCAAGTTTCTGACTTGGAAAACTGTGTTCCTGGTAGCTATCACTTCTGCCAGGCATATTAGTGAATTACAAGCTCTGTCAGTGGAGCCAGATTTTATCTCATTCCATAGAGATAAGGTGGTCCTTAGAACAAATAGGAGGTTCTTACCCAAAGTGGTCTTGGATTTTCATCTGAACCAGTCTATGTCTCTTCCTGTGTTTTTCACTAATCATTCTTCTGCAGGAGAAAGAAGATTACATAGTTTGGATGTTAAGGGGGCACTTAGCTACTACATTGAGCATACTAAGGCACTCAGGTATGAACGTCCCCAATTGTTTCTCACTTATGGTGAAGTGGGGAAAGGTAAGCCTGCTACTAAGAGAACTATTACCATGTGGATTGTCTCTTGTATACAATTCTGCTATAAAAAGCTAGGCAAAATACCCCCCTCAGGCCTGAGGGCTCATTCGACTAAAGGTACATTTGCTTCCCTGGCTGCTGCCAGGGATATACCTTTACTGGATATATATAAAGCAGCCACCTGGAAAACTGTCCATACTTTCACCAAGCATTACTCTCTGGATATTCGGGCTAGGAGTGATGCTCAGTTTGGAAAATCAGTACTGCAGAGCCTATTCCCAAAATAGGTTCGGTTCCCCCCCTCCATGGCGGTACTGCTTGGTAGTCTGCATATGTCAGAATACAGCAAGACTTCATTTTGTTTGAAGAAAAAATTACTCACCTTAGTAATCATGTTTCTTCTAATGGAGTCTTGCTGTATTCTGACCTCCCTCCCTGCCTTCCTTCTCAGAACCTTTGTTTTGGGAAGTGGGCTGGCAGGTACAGTATTGCACCTCAGGGGTGTACTTGGCACTCCTACTTTTTAGAGAGGGGGAGTGGGTTATGATTATGTTGTTTTCTGGTAGCTTTATGTTGGTTCACTACCAGTTTTTTTTTATTTTTGGTTTCTTTACTTGAGTCTTTGGGGGAACCAAATCAGTTGTTGCCTGTTGGCCTATTCTTTTACAATTTCCACTTTGAATAAGTGTAGTTAGTTTGCTAGTAATAGCTCATAAGAATCTGATGGTTACACTTTGAAGTGCTGCAGACAGAGGTTTGAAACTGAACTCGAGCCCAACGTTCTATGCTCTCTGCATAGAGTTAACTCTTTCCTCTCCGGAGCAGTTCAAGTGCTGGGGCGAACTACATATGTCAGAATACAGCAAGACTCCATTAGAAGAAACACAATTACTAAGGTGAGTATTTTTTTCTTGTTTAAGCTGTTACAGACAAAACAAAAGCCCTGGTTCCATCTGAGGCCTTCTGTTGTGTGCTAGTGGGAGTAAACATCCTGCCAGCAGAACTGAGCAGAGGTTTCAATTCTTGCATTCTATCTGTAGTAAACATTCCATCTCTTGAATGTTAGCAAGACAGAAAACAAGACAGAGAAAAGGGAGGTAATATTGTAAAGAAGAAGCAAGAAAGGTGAGGGAATGGGTAAAAGAGGGTGGGTTGGGGGAAACTATAGGGTTTAGGAGCTAATTAAAAATACATGTATTTTGCTGTACACAATATTTAAACCTGAGATACCATGTCAGTGCTGGGATGTGCTGGGACTATTTTAAAAAAGTCATAAAAATGTTTCTTTTTTGATTTGGTGCATTTCTTCACTCCCCCCAAAAAACACATCTTGGACCCATTTTATAATTGCAGTAAGACACTCCAGGGTGTACATTGTGGTTGGGTAATGGCACTTTTCGGGTGGTTGAAGTGAAGGCACTCAGCGATGCCTCATGCCTCATGACACACCTGAGGTGTCCCATTATCCAACCACAAGGCATACCCTGTCATGTCTTATTGCGAAATTGTTTTTTCTGTTTGTTAGGACCATCTTCACTCCCGTTAAAAATGAAAACAAGGAAGCACAGAAAATAACAATATGGATGCTTCTGCTGCAGCACGATTGACCTCTATAGGGACACAAAATGGGACTGTCAATATTAATGTATTAAGTTCTGCAAAGTGAAAACTGAGATAAAAGCAGGAGTATGCAGAATATTGCTAAGCTCAAAGTAATACAATCAGCTATAAAAAAGTCAGTGTAAGTATTATGGTGGGCATATAAAGCTCTTGAATGGACTATTTTATCTCTATTTTATGTCTAAATTAATTATAAAAAGTTATAACTTCTGATTTGTTTATTTGTTTCTTCTGTTTATTGCTTAATCGTTAAAGTCTTGTTGGATTTTTATAGCGATATTATAATCACAATAAGGCACTCCAGAGTGTGTGTCATGTTTTGGATAATGGCACACCTAGGATGGCGGAAGCACTCGGCCTTTGGTCTCGTGCTTCGACCCACCCTAGGTGTGCCGATATCACACCAAGATGCACACTCTGTCATTCCTTATTGCTTAAATTTATTTCAGATGTTTTACCAGGAAAGACAAACTGAACTGTAACAACTCATTTCCATACACATTTGGTATATATGTGTGTGTGTGTGTGTGTGTGTGTGTGTGTGTGTGTGGGTGGGTGGACGTCGACGAAACAGGTAGTACAAGAGAAAATAAATAGTAATTAAAAGCATCACAAAAATAATAATCATATACATAGAAACATAGAAGGTGATGGCAGATAAGGACCATGTGGCCCACCTAGTTTGCCCCTTTTCTCTACCTAATGCAATACCACAGACCCTAGTTGATCTATGGCTTACCCTCTCTTCCCTATTGTTAGAGTACTCTTATGTCTATCCCATGAATTCTTGAATCCCCTTACTGTTTTTGCTCCCACCATGTCCACAGGGAGGCTGATCCAAGCATTCACTACTGTTTCTGTGCAGGGCCAGATTAAGGTTCGATGGGGCCCTAGGCCTGAGGGAAATCGGGGTCTCTGGGGCCCCATTTCTGTTGGTCACGCCCCCCTTTTTAGCAAGCCCCGCCCATTATGCCAAGCCCCGCTCCCTTCCATTTTTTTTGTTCATAAATAAAATTATTTGGTAACTATATAAGGCCCACTAGGCACAGGTGCCTGTATAGTAGTCCAAGGAAAAAATATCTGTAATTATCCATTATCAGGCTTGCATGTAATTAAAAAAACATTGCAAATAAATAAGCTAAATATCCTCAGCAATTCAAATTATTAATGTTTCCCTAAACACAGAATGACTTGCAGCTCACGCTGAAACAACCTTTTTAACCGGCTATGCCGCATGGTATATCAGTTCAATCTACCAGAAGACCGAGAGGTCAAGGAAGACAGTTAAAAGCTGTATTTACCCTGTTAGTAGGATTGCAGGAATATTTTAACTATCCTCATAGCAATAATCAGTATTGCAAACACTAATAAAATATACATAAAAGTTCAGAAGTTAGCCTTTAGATTCATCAGTTAAAAGTTTTTCACCACTCACCATGCATAGATTAAGGTTATTGACATCAATCTTCTTAGACATCTTCTGTCTTCATCTGTAGGAGCTGGCTGCCTGGCATAGTTTGTAGCACCAACATTGTTTTATTCATTTCTTGCAGTGCTTCACTGACGGGCTTGAGTTGTGGCATTTTTCACTGTACTCTGGCTCAGGGTACTGGCATCAATCTTGTCAGACAGCTTCTGTCGTCTCCATCTCTCGGTGATGGAGCACTTTGTAGCACCAATGCTATTTTCTTCATTTCTTGCAGTGCTTCACTGGGGTCACAGGCTTGAGTTGTGGCATTTTATACTGTACTCTGGCACAGGGTACTGGCATCAGTCTTCTCAGACAGCTTCTGTCATCTCCATCTCCAGGAGCTGGAGCACTTTGTAGCACCAGCGCTATTTTGTGTGCTTCACTGGGGTCACAGGCTCGAGTTGTGGCATTTTTCACTGTACTCTGGCTCAGGGTACTGGCATCAGTCTTGTCAGACAGCTTCTGTCATCTCCATCTCACAATGCTGGAGCACTTTGTAGCATCAATGCTATGCTCTTCATTTCTTGCAGTGCTTCACTGGGGTCCCAGGCTTGAGTTGTGGCATTTTTCATGGTACTCTGTCTCAGGGTACTGGCATCAGTCTTCTCAGACAGCTTCTGTCGTCTCCATCTCCAGGAGCTGTAGCACTTTGTAGCACCAGCGCTATTTTGTGTGCTTCACTGGGGTCACCGGCTTGAGTTGTGGCATTTTTCACGGTACTCTGGCTCGAGGTACTGGCATCAGTCTTGTCAGACAGCTTCTGTCATCTCCATCTCCAGGAGCTGGAGCACTTTGTAGCATCAGCGCTATTTTGTGTGCTTCACTGGGGTAACAGGCTTGAGTTTTGGCATTTTATACGGTACTCTGGCACAGGGTACTGGCATCAGTTTTCTCAGACAGCTTCTGTCATCTCCATGTCCAGGAGGTGGAGCATTTTGTAGCACCAGCGCTATTTTCTTCATTTCTTGCAGTGCTTCACTGGGGTCACAGGCTTGAGTTGTGGCATTTTTCACGGTACTCTGGCTCAGGGTACTGGCATCAGTCTTCTCAGACAGCTTCTGTCGTCTCCATCTCACGGTGCTGGAGCACTTTGTAGCACCAATGCTATTCTCTTCATTTCTTGCAGTGCTTCACTGGGGTCACAGGCTTGAGTTGTGGCATTTTTCACGGTACTCTGGCTCAGGGTACTGGCATCAGTCTTCTCAGACAGCTTCTGTCGTCTCCTTCTCCAGGAGCTGGAGCACTTTGTAGCACCAGCGCTATTTTGTGTGCTTCACTGGGGTCATAGGCTTGAGTTGTGGCATTTTTCATGATATTCTGGCTCCGGGTATTGGCAGTCTTCTCAGATAGCTTATCTCGTCTCCTTTAGAATTATGATGTTTGATAGTGCTTTAGTCAGCCTACATTTGTTTCTTCCTCGATTTAAGTTGGGCAAAGTCACTGATGAGATCATCAAAGTCTATGGTCTTAACCAGTTCACTTTCAATATATAAAATAGTCAGGGCATTGAGTCTTTCCTGGTCCATCGTGCTCCTTAATTTATTCTTGACTCTACTCAAGGTTGAAAATGACCGTTCTCCACTGCAGTTTGCAGCTGGTGTGCACAAATATATACGAAAGGCAGCTTCCACATTTGGGAATGTTGACTCCAGTCCTAGAGCCTTCAAAAGTTTACACAGGTTAAGAACATCTTTGTCTTCTTCACAAGAAACAAATGATGTGAATTGTACAAATTCTTCAGTGAAGCTCCTCCAAATCCTGAGGGTATGCAGCAACTAGACTTTCTGCTCGCTTCGTATCTCATTTACATTCAGATGAGGAAAGTCTGTTAACACTCAAATTTTTCTGTAATATATCATAAGCATCTTTTCTTTTCTGCAGGGCAACACTTAATGTCGATTATAACAAGAAATGTCTCAGCACAAATTTTCCCTACCTGTTAATGTTGTTTCATTTTTTGGTTCGTCAAACATGTATTTGCGACGCCTTTGCCTACTGATGTCTGCTTGGTATGACGTTTCTGGGTCAACCAACGTTTTTGCTTTCCTTTCATACTCATCAAAATTGTTGCATATCTCTTGGAGAAATCCTGTTAGAGATGAATATAAATCTACCACCATCTTCAAAGAAATGCCTACTTTCTGTAAACTCTACTTGTACGCAGGCGCTGTAATACTGAATTCCAAACGGCTGTCATTAGTGCAGTTTCCAACAATTCCATCTCTCTGCCAGACTTTCAGCTTCCATCCTTGTGCTTGGTCCTTCTGAAGGATCGTCAGCCATGTTCTGTAATGCAGTCTTCATGTGTTGATAGCCACCAAACAGGGCACTGCATGCATCTGCCTGAGCAGACCATCGAGTAACTGAAAGTGACTTTGGTACTTTCACCTCACTAGGCAACTGTTGCCTCATGATATGCCAACGATGTGTGGAGGCTGAAAAGAATGTGTACAGTGCCTGAAGAAATCCAAAAAAAGATACAGCCTCTAAACAGCATTCAGCAGCACAGGACCCAACCAAGTTTAAGGAATGCGCAGAGCAAGGGATAAAGTCCGCCAAAGGATTGTGTTCTTTTATTCTGGCTTGTAGGCGCTATATTTTCCTGCCATATTACTCGCTAAGTATCATATGTCTGACCCTGCAATCCTTTATTTCAATGCCCAATTCCTGAACCACAGACATCATTGTGTTTGCAAGATTTTCTGACGTATGACTATGGATTGGAATGAACTTAAGAAAACGTTCAACTGGATTTCCATCGGCTTTGACATATCTAACAATGAAAGTCAGCTGATCCACATGAGAAATATTCGATGTCGAATCAACACTGATAGAATAGTATTTTGCCATCTTTAGTTCTTCCACAATAGTGTGCATCATGTTTTTACCCATCAGGTCAATGAATTCATTGCAGATGGTTGAGGACAAATATGATGGTCGTCCTCTTCCAGCTTTGCCGAATTTTGCTATGTGGTCAGCTAGAAAAGGGTCGAATTGGCTAATAAGCTCTAAATTACCCAAATAGTTTCCATTACCTGGAGACCCCAGTAGTTCATTGTCACCTCGAAAAGCCAATCCACGTTCTGACAAGAAACGAACCACAGCAACGACTTGTTTCAGTACATTTTTCCAGTACTGATACTCATTCTGATATTGTTTTACAATTTCAGCATCAATTGGTCCTGTGGTTCTTTTCCTTTTATGCAATGTGATTAACGCCATCCTGTGATCATGACTGTGTTCATGTTCATTTACACGAGAGTTTGCATTTTTCCAGTCACTGAAACCAGATTGTGAGAATGCAGTATTCCTCACTGAAAAGAGCTTACAGACATAACAGAAGACATTCCCAGTTGAAGGAGAATAAATCAGCCAATCCCGTGTCCTACATTCACCATTTAACATGATTCTAGAGAAAAGATCCTTGGATAAATAACGCTTCTTATCTGGCTACAAACGCATGGACTTGGAGAAGTCACATATGTTCTGGTCAATGTCACGATCTATGAAATAATTCCTAAGTTCTTCACATACAGATGTCCACTGCGCTGGGTCGTTGCTGTACAGCTGTGTTTTTTGAGAGCTTTCAACTTGAATCTGATGGCAAATATCAGTAACCTGTTTCTTAGTAACTTCTGTATTTGTAGGAACCACTGGATTGCTGTCAAATGAAGTCAGATGGCACATGGTGCTGACAACGTGACCCTTTGTGACCCCATGGCATGTAGTAACCGCTGGGCTGCTTTCAAAGGACTCTCATGGTAAATATTGGTTTTGACTTCTTCATCTGTGATGTGTTGGACTTGGCATGTAGAAACAACATTGCTTGTTTTTTCCTCAGAGGGCCCTGCATCCATCATTTCCATTGCAATATTTGACACATTGATGTCTACATTTCTAATGCCTTCCTCACTGCTACCCTGACATTGCTGACCAACAGCCTCCTTATCTCTAGCACTGCTGCCTGATGCCAAGAAGAAATCTGTTAACTTTGGAACCTTTGCTAGTATTTGTTTCTCTTTTTCTACTTGATCCCTAGCACGTTTACGCTTCCGTGACCCGCTTAGATATTTCCGTGCTGTGCTCGACTCCATCTTTCTACAATATTATCTATAATAAACATTAACAAAGAATCTTGTCACTGAAAATACACCAAGCTTATGATCACTTACCACTAACTCTCTACAAGTTTACCCTACCTACAAGTGCCCCTGCCCCCCCAAAAAGTGTGGACCGCAACAGAGTACTTAAAGAAAAAACAAATTAAGAAGTAGCTTGCTACATCCAGACAGTTAAGATATGAACCCCACAACATCAGATCATCTTGCATATTGTATGAATACATGAAAATCACTTAACCCTTGAAGTGTCCTCCCAGTGTTCAAAAAGACACCATCCCCAGGAAACAGGCTTCATGTACATTGTGCCTTATCCAGTTACCAAAGAATGGAAAACTGAAAAAAAGTACAAACTCCTAATGCGGTGAGCTGTGGGGGCACGTCCAGAAGTACTGTAGCTGACAGTCTATGGCTGGTCTCCGAATAGCACAGAGGCACTTAGTACACAAACCTGAGATATTAAAAGGTCTGACAGTGCAGCCCCCCCGCCATCATTCACAATCCTACTTATTGAAGTGCACACACACTGGAGACTAAGACAGATGCCAGCTGAAGGACTAGCGAGGACAAAAAATGTTAAATCAGGATAAGGAAATTGTTTGTCTTGGATCACCCTCCAGCTGACATCTGTCTTAGTGCACAGTGTACATGTTTCATTAAGTAGGTTGTCTGGGCCATAGGGGATGGTCCTGGTCCTGACTCTTTTTGCACAGCTTTTGATCTGGACTGGATAAACTCCATATAGTGTATGGTGGAACATAGTTCAGCGAATCAGCATGGATTTCCATGCTGTGTAAAAAGTCATTCTGCTGCACTAGTGACATCCATACTGCAGCAGAACAACTTTTCGTTCTGCTGCAGCACGTACATCATCAGCTAAGGTTCACGGCAATGGATCGAGCAGAGACACCATACACTATATAGGACAATGTATGGATTGCTATACACAGCATGGCCTTCTCAACCTCGTGGATACTATGCTGACAAAGAGACCTCTCAAGGTCATCCAGTCGGCATAGTAACCACTCAGTTGAGAATAACCTTGTTGTGTATAGCGATCCATACACTATCCTATATATTGTAAACAAAGTATGGAGGTAAATAAACACTACTGGAAGGGAAGAAACTTTACTCCACGTATTACACTTCCAAGATCTTTAGCACGCAGATACACCAAACGGCCAGGTGAGGCAGCAATATTTAGATCAAAATTATATGCAACCAGCAAGCAACCCAAATTAAATTCAGACTTCAACATCTAAATCTAATTAATAAAAATGACCATGCTATGCTAACCAAAGAGGGGCAGTTGCAGATCAGAATCTATTTCAGACTGTACCAGGCCTGCAGACCAAAAGGAGTAGTTGTTTTTGTACAAAACTAAACCCTCCTTACATTCTGTTATCCCCCCCAAGGGATGTAATGTAGAATGAGGTGGAGCCAAGTGCCATATTGCTCCTAGGGTGATTAACTCATTAACTGACTATTAATCTAACTCCTGGGAGTCCTGCTGCTAATACTATTATTAACAAGCATTTGTCAATGCCGAACGTTCGCTTGCAGGTATTTGCAGTGGTATTTGGCACTTGGACATGGCTTAAAAAATCAGTGACAAAGAAGTACAAGCATTTGTCAATGCCGAATGTTGCTTGCTTCTATGTGCTGTTTAGGTATTTGGAAGTCATTGGAGTGCAAATATTGAAAATTTGCGAACTTACGAACGTGCGTAGGAACTGCGCCATTTTGCGCTACATGGACGGAAACACGTTTTGGGCAGGATGTGAAAAGTGACAGCTGTACTGATCATAAGGAGGTGTGGTAAAATGGCAATGTTGAAAATCTGGAGTGGAAATATTGAAAATTTGCAAACCTACGAGCGTGCGTAGGAACTGTGCAACACGCTCGTAAACAGTCATTTTAGGAATTTTTCGCAAATTTTCTAAATAGACTTTTGAGACCCATCTTATGAACGCTGGCACTGTTGTTTCATTAATCGGGCCTGAAAGGTGATTTTGCGCAGTGACTGCGAAATCACCCTTTGGGCCGAATAACCATGACAGTGACAGAATTCATGAGAAAGGGTCCAAAACCCCATGTTGAAAATTTGGCAAAAATTCTAAAAATGCCTGAGATATGCAACAAAGTTGAAAAACCCCATCTAGCCCATTATACAGCTTACGGCATTTCCTCAGTTCGCGGTTGGCTTTGAAGAGTGAAGACGTGTTTCCCGGTCCAGCGGATCATCGCCGCTGAGCTCGGAGATAAGTATGGGGTGAGGGGTGTGGGAGGCAGGGTGCGCAGTGGGTGGGTCGGGTTGAGGGAGGGTGGGGAGACAGCGATGGAACGTTTTCTTTTTTTACAGGTTTTTTTTTTTACTCAGATGATGTGGGACGTTTGCCATGCTGGGATGGGCTCCCAGCGTGGCAGCAGGGAAAGCTGTTTGGGGGGACATGGAGCCAACGGGTATTGGGCACCCCCGTCGGCAGACGACGCAAGACGTTTGCCACGCTGGGGTGGGCTCCCAGCATGGCACCAAAGATTTGGGTGGGTGTGACGCGCTGCCAGCACACAGCAGTGGTTTTCTTTGAAGAGAAGACCACTGCTGTCATACACAGCACCGCATTGATTGATGCAGGACTGCCACGCCTGCTCAACGGAGCAGGCAGGGGATTGCACAGGACAGGCACACCTCCAAAGTGTCCCATTCTCCCAAGATGTTCCTTGCGCATGTGCGCAAGCGAACGTAAAAACATTATTCCAAAAGAGAAAAAGTGTTAATACGAACATACATATGAGCATATGAAGAAGCCTGCAGAAAAAAGCCATTTGGTCTATCAAGTCTGCTCGTAGTATTGCAGTTCCCACAGCTGACCTGAGTTAATGTTACTGCATCCCCTCCCCTCCTCACTCCTCCTATCCTTCCTGCCCATGATCTTTACCTTCCCCCATACCTATCCCATCCTGTCTTAAAGCTGCCCAATGTCTTGAATGAGACGCCTCTTCCTGCAGTGCATTCCAAGTTTCCACCACTGTCTCTCTGAAGAAGTGCTTCCTGACATCCCTCCTAAACCTCCCACCCACCTCCAGTTTAAGACTGTGCCCCCTCGTGTTATGGTTGCCACTTCAGCTTAAAGAGGCTTCCTTATCAACCTTGTTTATCCCTTTCAAGTACTTGAACATCCCAATCATGTACCTCCTCTCTCTCTCTCTGCGGTCTCCCAGGGAGTACATGTTCAGTGCCCGCAGACTCATCATGTGCTTTACTCTGCTGACCGGCTATCATCTTTGTATCCATCCTCTGGACATTTTCTAGCAGTTAATGTCCCTTTTGAGGTGTGGGTGCCAGTATTGAACTCCATACTCTAGATGCATCCTTATCAGTGAACTGTACAAAGGTAGGTCACTAGTGATCATCACCCCCAGGTCTTTCCTCCTCTGATGCAGATACTCCTACTCCACCCATGTAGTACGCTGTCCTGGGATTCCTAGCTCCAATATGCATAACTTGTCATTTCTTGGCATTGAAGCCATGCTGCCTGATCCTAGCCCACCTCCCTAGCTTTTTCCAGATCTTCCTAGTGTTCTGTATCCCTTCAGCTGTGTCCACTGTCCCACAGAGCTTCGTCATCTGCTAATAGACACATTTTTCCTTAATGCCATCTTCAATGTGATTAATGAAGACATTGAACAACACCAGCCCCAGCACTGAGCTCCTGTGGGGCCCCACTGGTTACCTCTCTGGTGCCAAATAACTCACCCCCCACCTCCAGTACAGTTAGTAACTTTACTCAGAGTCATCAGGACCACCAGTCCAAGCCAATCGCCACCTGCTACATCTATCAGCCAAACCACCAAATGCCCTCCCTAGCATGCCTACTGGTGGCTCAACACAACCAGAACCACTGCACCCACCATCTTTTTAATACGATTACATTGGCATGCCACCTACCTTCACCCACAGTGACATGCATGCCTGTCTCCCACCAGAACCACCCTCTGTATCCATGCAACCATCTGGCTTCTTCTCCACCCTGTGGCACTCATGCCCCTTTCTCTCCCACCCTCTAGCACTATTGTCCCTCCCCAGCCCCAACTCACCCTGTGGCACCCAATACCAACTCTTCCACCACCCTCTACCATCCCATGCATGTATCCTCCTCAACCATCTGTCAGCTATAACCCCTCCCACCCTTCTACCCATGCCTCCTCCTCTGCCACCACTAGCATCCATGAAATCCTCCTCACTCACTGTCTGGTAAACATGCTCCTTCTTCCCCACCTGCTGCACCCATGCTCCCCATCTCCCCCAGCCTCTGCCAACATGCTGCCATTACCACCACACTCTGGCTCCAATACCCCTGCACCACCCTCTGGAACCCATACCCCTCCCTAGCCTTTGGCACCCATACCACTCTCCTTCCCCACCCTCTGCCACCCATGCTTCCTGCCCCCACTACCTTCTAGCACTCATGCTCCCCTCATCCTGCCATTTTCTGACACCCATGGCATCCTATCCTCCCCACCACCCTCAGGCACCTGGCCAACTTCCTCCCACCCTCTGACACTATTGCCCCTCCCCAGTCCCCCCACATTATCTGGCCCCAGGCCTGCTCCCTGCTTCACACAAACTCTGACACCATGCCACCCTCTGGAACCCATACGCCTCCCAACCTCCGACACCTATGCCACCTCCTTCCCCACCCACTTTCGCTATTATAATGCAACCGATGGCTTGCAATGCTTTACTTGAAAAGGCAACCTTTACCTTTGCACCTTCACTAAATGTAGTATGAATTACCTTTATCCTATGAACTGCTTAGTAACCTTTACACATGATTTCTTGCACTATGGTGTAAAGAAAGCAAAGTAAGAAATAGTACTACTAGCAGTTTTACATGGCCTGCCATTTATCTCTTTTCAATTATATATCGCAAGCATGCAAATTAAAATGTGCCAGAAATCCACATTGAAGACAAAGAAGAATCTGCATTTATATAGCGCTTTTCATACACAGTGTATCCCAAAGTGTTTTACAAGCAATGCTAGACTGGTAGTGAAGTGACTGAATGTATAGTGGCAGCCATATCACACATCAACACCCACACACAGCTTGGACAATTGCATGAACTGGTTTATGGGAAGGGGAATGTTGGCCTGGACACCAGGAATGTCCCCTACTCTACTCTTTGTGAACAGTGCCCTGGGTTCTTTTATTTCCACCTGGACACCCACCAGGACAACACCAGCACGGGTGGAAAGGACCTCAGTTTAACGTCTCATCCGAAGGATGACACACCCCGGCAGCACAGTACCTCCTCCTTCACACGTCACTGTACCCACCGTCACACACTCTGTACCCGTTCATCCCCACCTGCTCTACTTACTCTACCCTGGGGCCCTGCACTTTATGACTTCACTCACTGACTGTACCTGTCACTCGTGCTGTGCAGGCTGCAGTTTCATTAATTTTTATGCTCACTCACCATTGTGCTTCTCTGTCTCCACGTTTGCTGTACCAGTACCCCTGCCCCGCACCATCATCTGCCTGTACCTCCTCCTTCACTGTACCCATTTCACCACTGTGCTCCTCCCTCCCTCCCCACCTGCTGAGCCCAGAGATTTGTATTTATGCTGTTTGTTTTTTTAAAGACAACTTTTTTCAACCTGAACATGCTAAGAAACCAGGTGTATACAAGACAGTCTGGAATCCTCAACAGTTACAAGCACAAGACACAGCATTATCTAACCAGTGCAGAGCAAATTGTCCTCCCAAATAACAGGTATTTGCAATTGCAGTACAACTGAAGAGTCCCCTCCCCATAACTCTCTACCTTTTGTAACTGAAATGAGGGACAAAGACACTCAAAATGAGGGACACTGAGCCACGTAATGAGGAGCACACACACACACACACACACACACACAGACACACACATATCCATCCTCAAACATGGAGATACAAGCTCAGAACTCTGTGAAAGCCATTGTGTTAGTATCTTAGAATATTATGAGCTTCACCTTCTGCTTTCACACATTCTCTGGGTGGGCAGCACCTTTTCCATGTGAAAATTCAGTGTTGGAATTACTGGGGGAATTGTCAACCAGGGCTTGCCCCCCACAGCTCTTAAGTGAGCCCCAGTAGCTCACGCATCACTGTCATTGACTTACAATGGGAAAGGGGGCTCACAGTTTAAAGATAGCACCCCTATGGGGCTCCCTTGCTCCCAAAGCTCATAAACTGTGATTCCAGACCATCACTGAGTAAGATCAAGGACCTCCCAGTCCCTCATAATCACAGACAGCGGCTGAGATGTATGAGACGAGAGTCCCCCGCACCACTCAATCTCTGGTCTGGCAGCCTGGCAGTAAAGTTCGCTGCCTACTAGTACAGTACAATTCATACCTCTCAAGTGTCCCTCATTATGAGGGATATCCCTCATTTTGCCCCTTTGTTCTGTCCCTCATGGTAAAGGTGCTGTCCACACAAAGGTGCTGCTGTAAATTCAGACTTTAAAGCAGAAACTCTTAATATTTTAAAATACTTAATCCAAAATAAAATTCATCTGAGCTTGTATCTCCATGTTTAAGGATGTGTCCCTCTCATTCTGAGGTTCCGTCTGTGTCCCTTATTGTCCCTCATTTTGGGTGTCAAAGCACAGTGCTCCCAGATCGGCCAAAGCATTTTCCTGTAGCAGACCCTAATTTTTCCTGTATTTTCCCTGTAAAACTGGGGTGACTTTCCTGTAGATTTTCCTGTATTCTCAAGCCAATTTATTTTGCAATTACGTCATTATAGTTGTCAATAAAATCACTACAACACATGTTCTGGCTGTTTTAAGTGCTGTTATTTACTTTAAGAATTAAAACTGACCTACTCTGTCCCAATGGCCATCGACAGGAGGACACACACCTGAATTAATTCCCAACCTGACTCTGGTGACTGAAGGAAGTTTTTTTTTTTGTTAAATCTATTAAATGAAAAATCAGACATGATCTCCCTGAGTGCACTCTGTCCCAGGCAGCCAAAGGTGAATACAGCTTGGGAGAACCAAAGAAAATATGCAGAGTGTTCTAGTGCACCAATATTATCTTCTTAGCTACACCACTGACTTGCAGCAGAGGACAACCCACCACAAACATGTATTTCGTACTTTGGCACCGGTGGCTGGTCATTGTTTTAAGTGCCAGATCAGCCAAAATTAAAACAAAATACATAGTGCTGCCACATACTGTGTAGCACACAAGAAGCAAATTGCACAAAAATGACACCAGGGCACACTACAAGCACCACCATAAACCACTGAAAAACAAAGTTAAAGTCAGGCTAGGGACAACTGAAGAAATAAGATGTTTCATGCCATTTGATTTTATTATCAAGGCCTGATACAGTGTTCAAAGTTGTTTTAAGCTCATGTCCTCTGCCAGGCTAACCATGATTGAATTGTGCATTTTGAAAACAGGTTCCTACATAGTTGAAGAGAGACCTTAGGGTAAAGATATTAAGGAGAGCAATTTGAATTTAGCCTAGATATTAGTCTCACTCCCACCCCCCCAATCCCCCAATGTCCCTGGAGCTTACTTTGCAGCAAAGCACAGAAAATTCAGGACAAAGATGCAGCCGGTAACCCAAACCAGTTATTTCACTGCATTTCAATTTACATTGAAGAGCGTAACCCCAGAGACAGATTATTATTTTTATTACCTTTTGCAGATTCTCCAGTGAGAAGGCAGCTCAGGGATCGGGTTCCGCTCCAAGATGCTGGCATCTGGGCTCTAAAGACTGACTCAAAAGAAACAGAACCACCAGTCTCGGGGGGGGGGGATGCTTGCCTGGCTTCACTTTTATTTTAAAGATTTGACCAGGTCTCCAGTGAAAAACAGGCAGCTCAGGGATAAGAACGAGATGTCTCCTTTTGGTCTGCAGTACTAGTTAGATGACAAAACGGAGTAGGGACCAGTGGGACGGTGGCAGGTCAGGTCTCCTCACTTGACTGGACTCTCTCGATCGAATTCAGCTGGTGAGGTCGCCGGTCTCGGGATGAGATCAGAATGCTGAAACACGTGGTGGCAGGCAACGCAAGAGCTTAACTGTGGATAATCCTTGCACTCTCCCTCTCTGGCAGCAAAATCAGGCAAAAGTAAGGAATGGTGCTTGGATAGCCAGTTTAAATATTCCCGGCCAGCTACTGTATCAAAGAATTTGCATAGCTAATCAGAGACCACAGTCACTGCATGATCAGAGCATGACTGGGTCTCTGAACCAATCAAGAGGCAGGCTTGTGTAACTCTCATCTGGGACACTCGGCAGCAACGTTTCCCCATGACGGCACCAATTTCTCCTGTAGATTGTTCAAAAGTAAGAAATCCTTCCCTTACCCCTTTTTTAACCCCCAAACCCCGTAAAATACGGGAATCCCTGTAGATCTGGGAGCACTGCAAAACATGTCCATGTCCCTCATTTGAGTGATGACAAAAGCTTGAGAGGTATGCAGTACATACATCTTCCTCCTCATCCTGACACTTTTCCTGGTGACCCCCATTCTGAACTAAGAAAAGGGGGATTTCTAGTGAAGGCTTCTAGCCAGACTATCTGCTAAAAAAGCACAAGCACTGCTGACACTAAAAGCTCTGGCCACAGCAACAATACAATAATAGCCTGTGTGACTGTTGCTCCTGCTCTACTTTTTACTCTTCATCTGTAGAGGAGAGGACAGGTCCAACTCAAACAACTTTGATTTAATTTTCTTCTCTGACTCTCTGCCTTACCTGCTGCTGGTTGAAGGAAGTCAGGTTCTGTTGTTCTTTACTTCTTTTCCGTCCTGAGTCAGTCTTCCTAGATGCACTCTGCTGGCAGTGGCAAGACACTGGGTGTCTGTGGGCAGTGGCACTGGGCAGGCAGGCAGACCTGGGCTGGGCAGGCGGTGACTCCGGCAAGTGCAACACGTGAGTGCAAGGTGTTGTGGTACTGCAGGCACTCAGAAGGGTTGCAGCAGGGCAGGTGAGGCGGCAGGCCACACGGGAGGCCAGGGGGCATCACGGGCGTGGGTCAGACAGACTTTCGCCGGCGGGCGGCAGGCCGGCAGCGGGCCGTGGCAGGCTGAGGTAACGGGCACTTCCACTTATCGATTTCGACAGGACTCAGAGCCTTGGAGGAAGCAAGTCGGGTTGTTGGCTCGGGATTGGGGAGTGCTAGAGGTGAGAGCGAGGCGGCAGAGCTGGAAGAGACAACGCACAACGACAGAAGAAATATTTGCATGCATCCACCGTGAGGAGGATGGAGAGGCAAACTACTGGACTGTCTCGAGTGGCGGGAAGGCAATGGCTATTATTAGCCACACAAAACTGTGATCACCAATCGGAATCCGCACAGAGCACCATGTGACTCAATGCGGCGGCAAGCCGGCAACACAAACAGATCACACCACTGATTGGTCGGATTGTTTTTTTGCCTTCTAGACTGTGAGGAGCCGCCGGGAGGTCGTGGTTGGGGGGCTAGCTAGCTCGCCTCAGTCTCGTGCGCAGTGTGTGCCCATGAATTTAATTTTCCCGCTGCGGCGCCGCCCCCCCCCCCAAAAATGCATTTTACTGCCTTTGCTTACCATCGGACTACTAGTCCGTGGAGAAAAAAAAAAAGCAAAAGTGAATCAAGGAGAATAAATGAAGGGGCCCCCCCTAGCAGATGAGGCCCTAGGCCCGGGCCTATTGTGCCTATGCCTTAATCCGGCCCTGTTTCTGTGCAAAAGTACTTCCCCATGTTACCCCTGAGCCTACTCCTCTCTAGCCTCATATCATGCTCCCTTGTTCTTGCACACCTTCTTTTCTGAAAGATGCTGCTGCCCTCCTGTACCTTGTTTATACTCCTGAGGTACTTGAATGTCTCTATAATATCCCCCCTCTCTCTCCTTTCCTCCAGGGAATACATATTGAGATCCTCTAGTCTTTCGTCATATGACTTTTGGCACATTCCTTGCACCATTTTTTTTTGCCCTTCTCTGGACTGCCTCTATTTTGTCTATTTTCTTCTGGAGATGCAGCCTCCAGAACTGGACACAGTGCTCCAGATGAGATCTCACTAGTGATCTGTGTAGCAGCATAACCACCTCCTTTTTTCTCTGGTGATACCTCTACCTATACACTCTAGCATCCCACTGGCTCTCCCCTCAGCCTTCTCACATTGTTTGTTTACCTTTAGGCAATCAGATATGATTACCCCGGGCCCCTTTTTTGATTGGTGGCTATCAGTACCGCTCGCCCCATTTTGTACTCCTAACTTGGATTTCTGTGCCCTACACGCATGCCCCATATACAAGCAATACTGTTGATCAAAAGGAGCAAATCATAAAGACTGCAAAGCATAACAGCACAGCAAGGTGCATTTGATAGATAAAACTGAGTTTTGATAGATAAGAGGAAACTACACCTACAGGCATAGCGGGGGAGCTACTGTATATGGCCAGGAAAAGATGAGTAGGGAGGAAGGAGATCAAATGAGGTAAGGGGTCATGGACAGTTGCAGGCGGGAGTCACAATGTCACAAATTAAAAACTCAAGGGAGAAGAGAAGAGGCAGAGCAGACTGATAGAGGAAGGGTGGACTGGAATTATTGAAAGTGATATGAGAAGGCAGCTTGATCAACAGTAGATTTTCTACTTGGAATTGAAATGGAGTGGGACACATTACTGCAGGGAGGGTAGGATGGAGGAGGGAGAGGATATGAGGGAGGTAAGGTAGGAGGGCAGGGAACCAAACTAGAATTTAGATATAAAGGAAGCATACTGGGCATCAAGAGAGTGAGGGAACGTGAAGACTAGAGTGAGAAGTGATGTGTAGGAGGGGGACAGTCTAAGGCAAACAACAAAATGAGTGAAAGAGGGGGTCCAGTCTGGCAAGGGAGGATTTGGGAGCTCTACTGTAAACTATATCACCGTAGTAAAAAATGGATCCATGACATCGGTTCCACAACAATGCTGTTGACCAACGTTACAGCAATGTATTTATGCTAACCACAACTGCGATCAGCATAGGTCCATCCCAAAAACATTGTTTCTTTAGGTGGGCTTTGCCCCCCAACCTCCATGTGGGGAGCTCTGCCCCCTGCACCCCCATAATTCATATAGTCAACTCTGAGTCAGAGTTGATTTGGGGAGGGGGTGCAAGAACCTGAGAAAACAGTCCTGGGGTCCTGCTGTGACAGTACAGTGACCCGTCGCTGTGTCACTGTACTGTCGTTTGCAGTACAGGTTTTGCTGTTCGGTTGACATATGGTGAAAAATAGGGAGAATCAAGTTTAAAATAATCTTATGGTGGTCAGGAAGCAGGACACTTGCTTTGTTCCTGCTATAGTACACCAAGCTTGGTGTGGATCTAATGGTGACTCTTTATGACATCAGTGTGTACCGAGAAATCAATATGATGGTCTAGTCAGACCCTGAGTTGAATTAGGATACATCCTCAATCGCAGCACCATCAACGGTATGGAATAATAGGAGGGGAAGTGAGTCTGGTAAGCCTTTGTTGGATGCCAAATGTCATGGAAACTTTGTTGGGGGGCATTGGAGGACAGTTGGTGTAACTGGAACCAGCACCGAATAATGTCAAAATTCAGCTGTAGCTGTACAGTATGGCCATGGAAGAGTAGCCAGATACAAAGAGTACTGTATAATCAGCATAGATATGAATGGATACAAAGGAACAGGCAGAGATGAGGTTGATCAAGAGTATGGAAAAGTGAATGGGGCCCAGATCAGACCCTTTAGGGACACCTGAACAGACTGGGAGTGGGGGATAGGGAGCTTCCTACAGTATCTGAACAGCTTGAGACCTGCCCTCAGAGTAGGAGCTGTACCAAGTGACTGAGGCAGAGAAGTCCTCCGCTTTAAGCTTGTGCAGAAGAAGGGAGTGTGCCACAGTGTCAAAAGCTTTAGCCAAATCAAATCAACAAAGATGGTGGATGTGAAGACCTTGGTCCATACCTGAAGGGATGGAGTCTGTAAGCCAAATGAGAGAAGTAAAAATGGAGTGGAATTTCCTAAATCCAAACTGGAAAGGGGTGCAGAAGGAGGAGAAGGTGTCAAAGAAGGAAGAGAGTTGAGCTCCGGTAGACTAGATGGACCTTTGGTCTTTTTCTGCCATCATGGTCTCTGTTTCTATGTTTCTAAGGTGTTCCTGTAACTTAGCCAGAGTGGGAAGGAGAGAGATAGGGTGAAAGTTACCAGGAGAAGAAGGATCACCACCTTTTTTTTGAATGTTCTGTTTATGACCCCTTTGCACTAGCCCCATAGGACTCTCTCCAGTTAGTCAGAGGGACCAGCATCCAAACCTCTGTCCTGAGATGCTCTCTGTGTCTCACCTGACTAACCCAACCCCCCCAGCTCTAAACCCCCTGAGGTGGGGCCGCCAACTCCTCCGACCCTCTATCTACAATCTAGGGGGCTGCTGAAGTGAGCCAGAGGTTGGATGGGGTGGATCCGGTGGTGAATGTGGGGTGCCATCTGTGGGCCCTGCCTTCACCTTCCTGGGTGCCAGAGACATTTTCCTGGTTTTCCAATGCCCTAAAGGAGGATGTGCAATGAGGCCAACACATCAGGCTGCATGCTCCCACATGACCTACAGTACATAGGCCTCTGTCTCCTCCAAACCCCACTGAAGTGGCCCAATTGTGAGGGCACCTAGTCACCACTTGGTGCCACTGTAGCACCTGAAACCACCAGAACCCTCCCCAGGAGAGAGAACTTGCCAATGGCAGCTCGATCCCGCGACCCTCCCTCCCCGCCAACCACCAATGGCCGAGGTCATTCTCAAACTCAGGCCGGTGTGTGGTGCTGGGTGTGGCATCCAGCACCTCAACCCTCAGTGCTACTGGGCCAGCCAGGATTACCACCTTTTGGGAGAAGGATGACAGTAGCCTGCTTCCAAACTTCAGGGACAATCGGAGAGAGAAAAAAAAAGAGACTGAGTAGTTGGGAAATAGGCATAGCAATAGCAGGAGCTTAGAGAAGCAGAAGCTTAGGATCAGACCACCAAGCTACAGTACCTCTCTTGGGAGGATACAGGTATATGGTAAGGGAATATAGGCATATGTGTAAGGGTATAAGGTACATGGCAATGGCATATAGGTATATGTTTCATGTAGAGATACACCACAGCTAGGGAGGTCAATGCTAAACATTAAAAAGAGAGGAGGCCCCACTACTGAAACTGGCAGGAGTCCCAGGCTAACAGGAAAAGGAGTATCCTTCTTGTTTTTTTATTCTTTGTTAGCCAGGTAAGGCCTCTAGGCCCAAATGACTGTTTTCAGGGGCAACCCGGGAGCTTTTGGTGGTTAAGTGACTTGCTCAGTCACACAGAATGCAAGTGACAGTTGTGGGAATCAAACCCAGGTCTGCTGGATGTACCACACTCATTCACTACTCTTTACTAGTATCTTTAGGCTATAGTGCCAGGCCTCTTACTGGTTAATCTACTTTCACAGGCTGCTGGCGATCAGAGAGGTAGGCCCCCAAACCAGAGCAGAGGTGTTCCATTAGCACTAGAGGCTCCTAAGGGAATGACTTACAGTGTCACAGGCTTGGGACAGATCTGTAAAGATGGCACCAGATCCCTTATCTGAGTCTATGTTTCTAGAAATATAGTCCGTGATTTTAAGGAGTGAGATTAAGGTGGTGTGATAGAAACATAGAAACATATAATTTGTTGGCAGAAAAGGACTGCTTAGCCCACACAGTCAGCCCAGATGTTCCATGCCTAATCTGTCTCCGCAGATCTTAACTGGCCTTTGACAACCCTCCCCAACGCCTATTTACTAATATACCTATATGTCTGTTTCAACCATACTTGAATCCCCTCACTGTTTTTACCTCCACCACTTCTGCTGGCAGTCTGTTCTAGACATTTACCACCCTTTCATTGAAGTAGTACTTCTACACATCCCTCTTAACCTTACCCCCTTCAGCTTCATCACATGCCCCCAGGTCCTGGTACTCTTTATGTTTTGAAAGTGACTCCCCTCCTATGCCCTGTTCACCCCTGTGAAGTACTTGTAGGTCTTTATCATGTCCCCTCTTGCTCTCCTCTCTTTCAGAATGTACATGTTGAGATCCCTTAGTCTCTCCTCATAAGCTTCTTGTGCAACCCCTGCACCATTTTAAGTACACTCCTCTGGACTTACTCCACTCTGTCTATGTCCTTTCTGAGGTGCAGCCTCCAAAACTGGACACAATACTCCATGTGGGGTCTAACCAGTGAATGATACAGTGGCAACACCACCTCCCTCCTTCTGCAGGACCTATATCCCTCCTTATGCATCCCAGCATCCCACTAACCCTACCAACCTCTTTGTCACACTGCTCTCACATTTTGAGGTTATTGATTATGATAATCCCAAGGTCCCTTTACAGCTTAATGATTATCATTCCCCCCCAATATGTCACCCCCGGGTTTCTAAGCTCTAGGTACATGATTTTACCTTTTTTTGGCATTGAACCCCAGCTGCCATGCTCTTGATCACTCCTCGAGTTTTCCATGATCCTGTGCATTCTCTCTACCCCCTCCTGCGTGTCCACCCTATTACAGATTTTAGTATGATATGCAAAAAGGCATCCCCTCTTCGAATTTTTCTGCAATGTCACTTATGAAGATATTGAAAAGGACTGGTCCTTGTGCTGAGCCCTGCGACACCCCACTGTTCATTCTTCCATCATTATAGTGAGTGTAGTTTACTACCACTACTGTTGCCTATCCATTAATCAGTTTCTAACCTAATTCACCATTTTAGATCCCATCTCTAAGCTGCTCAATTTCCTAATGAGCCTCATGTGCTGCACAGTATTGAAGGCCTTGCTAAAGTCCAGATAAAGAAGTCCAAAGGAGAATGACCATGAACCCTGTGCACGGCTGGTGCAGGGAATGGGTTGCTAGCCCAGCTAAACAGACAATGTCACAAAACCTGCAATTGGAAGAAAGAAACAACCAACACAATACTTCATATCATAGTGAAATCAGTGCTTTAATGCAAAATTAAAGTGAAGTATGTGCACAGACAAACAAATGCACTCCACTGAACTGTCCCTGCGCTTTGAGTAAACACTCTTCATCAGGGGCGTGGTTACAGGAGAAAAGTGTCACCATTAAAGGGGCACTGTCAGCTTTGCCCTTTGTATTTAAAAAAATGCAAGCAGTGTGCCTCTTAGCACATATCTGTCACACATGTGCTCTAGAACTCTTTTATGTATACAGAAATTTTGCTTAAATATTGGGACGCTTGGTCAGACAGCCACTCACCCGCGTCCCAGAAGTACAAGGAGGTCTGGAACATGCGTCTGCCCCGTGCGCAGTACCGAAATGTGTTTTTTCCAGATGCATACTCTAACAGTACACTGAGTCAGTCCCTTGTGTTTTAATAAAGTGCTGTTGGTATGACCACCTAAAAAATGAGCACTGCGAGGTGTTTAATTTCGATTTTAATATTATAGCTGGAATCCCGCACATGCGTACAAACATCACGCTCCTGCACATGCGCTAGATCTTTGTTCATGCATCTCAAGCTCATGTGCAGGATTCCAGCTGTAATATTAAAATCAGAATTATACACCTCGCAGTGCTCGTTTTTTAAGTCGTCATACCAACAGCACTTTATTAAAACACAAGGGACTGGCTCAGTGTACTGTTAGAGTATGCATCTGGAAAAAGCAGATTTTAGGACAGTGCATGGGTCAGACGCGTGTTCCAGACCTTCATGTACTTCTGGGACACGGTAAATTACTGTCAGACCACGCGTCCAAATATTTAAGCAAATTTTCAGAAAAATACTAAAAAGGCTGCAATTCTGTATACCTAGATGAGTTCTAGAGTGCATGTGTGACAGATATGTGCCAAGACGCACAGTGCTTGCATTTTTTTAAAATACGAAGGGGCAAAGCTGACAGTGTCCCTTTAAATAGTAGAGCCTTGTGAGTAAACATTAGCCTAGTAAGATACCTGCTCAAAGCGATATAGACAAAATACAGAATTTGAAAACATTCAGGAAATCAGGCTGTCAAATTTAGTACATTCACAATGCTCTGCAGTGTTTAAACCGTGTAAATCAATGCCTATTGCAACATTTTCTACATGACTGTCAAAAAACTGAGAGCAGTACCAATTCATCAAAAACACAGAAAAGTGAGAGGCTGCTGTGATCTGCCATCAACTGCAATTAGCATATACTAATCTCCGTGATAGAGGTAGAGTGAAGAAAATAGAGGATACCTGAAAAAAAGGGAAAGTTAAAAAATTATTAAAGTGTAAATGCAATCTAACTATCAAAATAGAATCTGTGGTCTAATGATATAAAATGTATTATAAGAACACAAGGAATGATGAGACTCCCAGAAAACTCATCAAAAAATGTAGGGTGGCAGCCAAGACGCAATAAATTATCAAAGGAGTGGTGATATACAAATGGGCTTTCTAATCTATCAAAGAAGGCTTAATTTCCCACTGATCCTTTAGACCATGTGATTTTACACTTTTAAAAGGGAAAATCCAATAACTTTCATGCCTCAACAAATTGTTCTATTTCCACCCTTCCTTAAAGATGCAACATGTTCAATACCCATAAATTTAATTAGTTCAGGGTTAGAACTGTGATACTCAGAGAAGTGTATCCCAACCCACCTGTCATTTCCAATTGATCTAATAGGTTCTTGGATTCTCTGTTTTAAAGGTCTCACTGTGCAGCCTATGTAAATCAGATTACATGGGCACCATAATACATATACAGTAAATGGTGTGTCGGAGGTAATGCATTCTCTCACCTCCACGTTGATATCCCCGTCCACCAGATGTCTGCACTGATTACAATTCTGACCATACTTTCATAGTTGTAGGACATTTATAGAACCCTTTCAGTGTCTGCAGTAAAATATATTAGGTCAACTGAAAATGACAGGCAGGATACTCCATGAAAGTTATTGGATTTTCTTGTTAAAAAGTGTAAAACCACATGGCCTGAATGATTCTTATAATGCATTTTCATATCACTAGACCTCAGATTCTATTTTGATAGTTGGATTGTGTTTACACTTCAATAATTTGTTAACTGTTCCTTTTTTTCTATTATCCTCTATTTTCTTCTCTCTACCTCTATCACGGAGTATATGCGAATCGAAGTTGATGGCAGATTGCAGCAGCCACTCATTTTTCTGTATTTTTGATGAGTTGGTACTGCTCTCAGTTTTTTTGAGTCATGTAGAACACTGTTTAAACACTGCAGAGCATTGTGAATGTACTAAATTCGACATCGTGATTTCTTGAATGTTTTCAATTTCTGTATTTTGTGTATATCGCTTTAAGCAGGTATCTAACTAGGCTAATGTTTACTCATAAGGCTCTAGTAATTAATGGTGACACTTTTCTCCTGTAACCATGTCCCATGATGAAGAGTGTTTACTCGAGAGCTGGGGCAGTTCATTGGAGTGTGTTTTTTTGTCTGTGCACGTACTTCACTTTAATTTTGCACTAAAGCACTGATTTCTCTATGATGTGAAGTATTGTGTCATTTCTTGCTTTTGAATGCAGGTTTCATGACATTGTCTAAAGTCCAGATAGGCCATGTCCACTGCCCTCCATGATGTATTTCCCTGCTCACCCAGCTGAAGAAATCAATCAGAGTTGTCTGGCATGCCCTCCCCCCATGAATCCATGCTGTCTGTAGTCTTGCAGCCCATTGGATTCAAAATACTCTATCAGCCTTTCCTTTGGCAGGATTGCCACTAATTTCCCCAGCACTGAAGTGAGAGTGACTGGCCTATAAATGCTAGCCTTCTCCCTGCTGCCACCCTTGTGTAGTGGGACCATGTCTGCTCTTCTCCAGTCCTCTGGAAACATGCCTGCTTCCAGTGAACTGTTGAATAAAGCCATCAGTGGGGCAGTTAACACCTCCCTGAGTTCCTTTAGTACCATTAGGTGCATCCTATCTGGTTCCATAGCATTGTCCACCTTTAGAGCTGCAAGTCACTTCAGGACTCTTTCCTCTGAAAATGGACTTGTGTCCACCTCCCCCCCCCCTCCTTTATTTCTGATATTAACTGGTGGTCCATCTTCCCCTCCCTCCACTCTGAAGACTGAAAAGAGGTGCCAGTGCAGAATACCAGCTTATTCTTGTCCTCTTCTGCACAGACTCCCCTGCCATCCTCATAATCCTCACTATCCCTCCCGTTGCTTTCCTCTTCTCACTTATGTATCTGAAGAAAATCTTATCTCCTTCAGTTACCCCTTTGACTATCCTGTCATCTGTCTGTGCCATTGCTACCCTCACTGCCTTTCAAGCTTCCCTCTGTTTTACTTGGTTTACCTCCCTGTCCTCCTTCCTCTGTGCTTACTTATACCTCATGAACACTACCTTTTTTTCCTCCATCACCTTGGCAACTTCCCTACACAACCATAATGGTTTCTTTTTCATTAGCTTTTGCTCACTTCCTTCACACAAAGGCTGGTTGCCTTAATTATGGTCTGTTTTATTATTACCCACTGTGCCGCTATCCCTCCCTAGGAATCCCCTTACTAAGCACTTTCTGAGGTAGTCTTCCATTTCTTTAAAATCCACCCTTTTAAAGTCCAGAACCCTCATCCTCATGTGGTTTGACTCTGCTCCTGTCATTATATTAAACCACACTGTACGATGATCACTGGTACCTAGGGGACTGCCCATTGCAATGTCAGCAATGACATCCCTGTTTGTAAGCACCAGGTACAGCACCGCCCAATCCCTAGCTGGTTCTTTGACTAGCTGCTTGAATAAAGCCCCTTGCAGGGAGTCAAGAATGGCCCTTCAACTTGCAGAAGCTGCTGTTTGAAGGCTGCACTCCACATCTGGCAGATTGAAGTCACCAACTAGCAGCACCTCCCCCTCACTTGTCATTCTGATGATGGCTTTCTCAAATGTCTTATTCAACTCCTCTCCCTGTGTTGGAGATCTGTAAACCACCCCACAATGAACAGCAGCCCCAGAGCCTATCTCCAGGGAGACCCATAGCATCCCCCACCCTTTCTTTTCCTGCGGGTGACCTTGTACTACCTTCATGGCCTTGAGTCCCTTCCTCACTTAGAGTGCAGCCCCTCCTCCCCTCCTCTCTGCACTGTCTCTTCTGAACAGAGAGTAGATAGGTATGGCCATGTCCCATTCATGGTGCTCAGTACAGTGGTAGATGTGGAACCCTGACCGAATCGATGTGAAGAATTCTGAAGCGTTATAACATTTGATGAGTTATGCATTAGTTAGTCTCTCTAAGATAATAGAGAGTGCTGGGAGCAAATATATTTGGCAGTAATTGTTGAAGCTATCTGCTGCACCACCCTTATGGAGACAGGTTATTAGTGCACTTTTACAAATTTTCTATTTTTTTTTGTTGTCCAGAAAAAGAGGATTAGGCAATTTTTCCCATTTACAGCCTCGTCTTGGGGATGCGGGGATGGAGGTGGAGATACAGATGTAAAGTGATATATTGAATCTGGTTAAGGTGTTTGTGGTACCTTCAGTGAATATGAAAAATGTAGCCAGGACACTGAGAAAATTCCCTACTCTTCTAGTAGAGGGAACGTCTGGCTGTCTTGCTAGCTGGCAAGATGGCCGACCCTGGAAGTGGTGAGAAAGGAGGTGAAACTGCTCATCCCTGAATGTACCTCATTCAACTGACGGATTACATTTGTAGAAGAAGATGTGGAGATCTCATCTGTTTAGGTGCACAGGGTTACCTGAAGCCATTGTGGAAACTGAAATGGATGTGGAGATGTGTCCTGGGCCTGCTGTTTCCTCAGTGACACTGTAAGACGGGGATCTAAGGGGGCATGTCTAGGCTGCTGAAAGGAACAGATGCATGGCAGATCAGCTCCTGAGAGAGACTGACTTGATTACATTAAAACTTGCTCAAAAAAGGTTTTGGGAACTTCAGTTTTGTACTTAGAGCTTCCAGACAGCAACTTGACTTGAGTCATGGGTGTCTGAGAGTCACCAGAGCACATGCCAACCTCTTTAAACCCAAGACTAACCCACCAATGCACAGAAAGCATGCTGTGGAATTGCTATCTTTACAGCAGCAGACCCAGGGTGAATCACACAGGCAACGGTGAACCACGCCCTAACACAGCTCTGCTGATTGGTCCAAGATATGGACAAAATTGGACAATTTCTCAGTTAAAGTCAATGTATTAGAACAGTGTATGGACACTGTGCAAGAGAAAGCAGACAAAGCTGGATCTTGTGCAGGCAAATCCCATGGCATTTCCATCAAATTGATTCAGGAGAATCGGGCATTGCGGCAGAGACTTGAGGCCATGAAGACTCTATCACAGGCAAGTAATATCAGGCTGGTGGGACTCCTGGAAGGAGTGAAGGGAGATGACCCTGAAACTTTAATTGAAACTAGATTGGGATGGACTCTAAATATAGATGAAACTGCCTTCCCTCTGCATTATGAAAAAGCCTACCAAGTCACACCAAGATGCATGCTTGCCCATGCTGAGGGTCTCAAAACACGTTTGGTAATTTGTGCAGGGGTCAGATTGAAGGAGAGGCTTCTGTGAGCTGCCAGGCAAATGCAAGGGGACAAATATAAAGATATGATGCTCTCCCTATATTCTGACCTTTCCTACAGCACACAGCAGAAGAGAAAAGCAGTTTGAACCAATCGAAAGGGACCTCAGAGATCTAAAGGTATATCTTCAACTTCTTTTCCTTTCTAAACTATTGATTTCAGAGGGAAACTGCACATTTGTCCTTTCAGAACATAAGGAGGTGGCGAAATATGTATCAAAAAGGACGGCTGACCTGTGATTCTGGCAGGATGAAGCAGTGAAGGACTCGGAAGCTTAGGATTGATTCAAGTGACTTTGGCTGAAACACCTGTTTTGTGAGTACATTGTTTGGGATGGAACCGGGGACTAACATGTTGTGTAGTGGTAGCACAATCCCTGTTTTGTGACTTGAGTTCAGTATTCCAGAGACAGTACACGGATACTACCTAGACTTTTAAACTGCTTCACAGGTTGGAATGGTGTGTTTCTTCTCCCTTACAGCTGGTTCCTGCTCCCTCAGTCTCCACAATGTAATGAATGTAAGCCCATCTGGCAATTTGACTTTCTAGCTAAATCGGACACTGTTAATGCTTGCAAGATGTCTCAGCTGAACTATTGAGTTAATGTTAAAAAACTATTCAATGGTTAAATGCAAAGTATCAGTTAAAGAGGCATGTTTTATGTGTTGCTAAGACTACAGATATTGACTGTGCAATGCTGTGCTGGTTTATCAGTGTTGTTTTTTTTTTGTTGTTAATTCACCAGTCTACTCCATCTTACAGGATAATTCCCAGGACTTTATAGGAACATAGGAATGATCAGACCAAAGAAGACAAAAAAGCCCATCTAGCTTGTCCGCCGTATATCAGCAAGAGTAACCACTGATGCCCATTCTCAGTAAATATTTGTCTAGTTCTAAGTTAAACTATTGACAGTTTTCCATTCCACCACTTCTGCAGGCAAGCCATTCCATATTCCCACCACTCTGTGTGAGAATCATGCTCTCCTCCCTCAGTTTTAAACTGCCCACCCCTTAACTGTAATTTATGACTTCTTTTTACTTTTTTACTGTTTAAAAATTCAGTATCTAGACTTGATCTTGAATGACTGTTAGCAATGGCTTTAAAGACTTATATCATGTCACCCTTAGTCTCCTAGACTCCAGATTGTAGAGACCTAGTTCATTTAACCTTTGCTCATAACTCAATCCTTTTATTCTTTTTATGCTGTTTGTAGTTTTTCCTCTGTACCCTTCCTAACGAGTGTATGCTTGCTTTGTTTGATGGGTTCCAAAATTCACACTAAGGTTCATACTAAGGTGTGAGGAGGGGGAAAGGAGGTAAGCTCATGTTAGCGCCTATCTTCTTACCCATAATAAGTTAATTTCCTTCTCTAATATATGCATCAAGTCTACTCTTAAATTGATACTTATTACTACTTATTATGATTTGTAATGGTAGTTGTTTCTAAGGATTTAACACCCTCTGGATGAAGAAGGTCTTCCTTTAGTTTGTATTAAATTTCTTTTGTCTTAACTGTAGAGGATGCCCCCTAGTGCTTGTTCTGTTGCTTTCGAATTTCATATCCAGTTAATTTAGCAGGTAGTTGTCTTGCGTTATATCATAGCATAGTAGTAGGTCACCCCTTATTCTTCTAGTTTCAAGAGTCATTAGATTTAATGCTTGGAGGCGGTTGTGATATGGTACAGTCTTTAGATTATGTATCATTTTAGGGGTATGTCTTTGGAGTATTTTGATTTTATTTACACATCCTCTTTTAATTGGGCCACATATCAGGCTACTATAGTCCAGTAATTATCTAACATATGATCTATACAGCTGCATTATAACTTGTTCATCCCTACTTCTAAAGTTTCACTTTATAGCCTATAAAACCTTTTTTGCCTTTATTTGTTTATCACAGTGTGTATCATAAGTGAGACTATTATTTATTATTATACCTAAATCCCTTTCTTCATTACATTCCCTGAGAGGCTGTCCATTTAGAAAATACTGTATGTCCCTTTTAAGTTACGTCTCCCTAGGTGTATGACACAACATTTGTCTGCATTAAAACTCATTCCTCTGAGTGTGGCCCATTTCTGGATATTGTCCAGATCATTCTGGATAGATGCTGTGTTGTCACTAGTTTTAGCTATACCTGCTAGTTTAGTATCATCCGCATATTTACTTAACCAGTTTGTTGCAAGATGTCCCATACTAGACATGAAAATTTGAAACCGCACTAGACCCAAGACTGACCCCTGAGGCACCCCACTTGTAACTGGGGTGGAGTAGTAGACATTAGAAAATGGGTCTGAGAAGTCATGGGCTCTGATTGACTGATAGTCGTGTTAGGGTGGTCATCTATCAGATAACAGAGCCCAGCTTTTAAAAGTACCAATGGCAAAAACTTTTTAACACATAACAAAGGGCTACAGAATTTTAAAAGCTGTAACCACCACCATTTTTTTCACTGTTCCCGTCAGCTACTAGTTACAGTATATGTAACATTCACGGCCCCCGCCCACCATCATACCAAAAGCAGTATACTGGAACAAAGTTAAAGCTTAGTTTTATTTAAAAAAAAAAAAAAGCATAGCAAGAAGTGTCACCATCCCTAAACACTCCATCGCTACATATCTTAATCTCTTGCTCCAAAAAGCCGGCAGCTAAATTGTAAGCCCCAACTCGGTAACATGCATTCCTCAGCTGGGCAAAGTATCACCCTCCCACCCCACCGTGAAGGCTATCCCATCCGACTTTACTGTGATGCTAACTCTAGAGCAATTGTATTGTCATGATTAAAGATGATCTCATATTTTTCATGCTCTGTGAACTGTCAGTTTAGAATACACTGAGCCTCTTAGCTTCTCCATGCTCGCTATTTACTCCCACTCGCTATCAGTATGCAACAGCAGGCTACTTTCTGTTGGGGGGAAGTCACCTTTTTGATCCTTTAGTGTGTCACTCTTCTGGTGCCACCATAGCCACACAGCTCTTGTGTCTCTCGGAGTAACTGTTAATCGGCATGTGAGAGATCAGGCAGGATCCCAATCCGTTCAATAGTTGCAACAGCTGGGCGGAGAGGGGAGATGGTTGAACACAGTGTGCGGGGAATCAGAAAGTTAAAACTGAAAAAAAAAATCCTTATTTTTCCTAGCACTTCACATTTCGAGAGAAAATTATGCCTCAGGTAGTAAGTAGGGTGAGTGTTGCAATCATGTTGCCCCGGAAGAGAGAGTGTGTGTGTGTGTGGGGGGGGCACGATCACGCTTTCCAGGTAGAAGTTGGGAGTGGAAGCAAGGAAAACCAAGACGCTATCTGAAAGATAGTGGTTCTTGAAACAGTTGTTAAAAAACAACAGCGCCCTCTACTGGCACTGGCACTACTGCTTTACAGTGGGACTACTTTACAGGTACATTCATTTCTATTAATTTCTAGTCAATTTTAAATGCTTTTTTTTTAATTTTTTTATATTTTACAAAAAATGTCACAAATAATCCATTTTCTAAGTGCAATAATACCCTCCAGGGTGGGCGATATGAGCTATACCAGACCTTACAGGGGCTATAAGACCCTCTGCCTGTGGCATTGGGCCTCATTACACCCCTGGGTGGTCCAGTATAGCCCAATACTGCCCACCCTGTCAGGTATTATTGCTTACTTTATGCATACCCTCTCAGTTCTCCCCCCCAGCCAATCTACAGTCCAGCCCAGCAGTTGATGGATACTACTGGGTGGAAGTTGTGTGACAGCAAGCTTGATGTGGATGAACAAGTGATCTATACAGTGGCATGACCACCTCCCTCTCCCTACATGTTAGATTCTTTCTTATATAACCTATGATCCTGTTACACTTTGAGACAACCTCATCACAGTGTGTCGAGAACATCAACTTGTTATTAAAATTTCCAGATCTTTCTTACACTCCGAAGTTCTTAGTTCTGTGCTACCCGTGTAATATTTTGCCTGTCTATTATTTGACCCAAAATGCATTACCATGCACTTTTCACGATTAAATCTCATTTTATTTGTTAGTGATCATGTGTATAAATTATTAAGATCATCCTGTAGCTTTTCATTATCATGATCTGTGTCCACAATGCAGCCCACTTTGGCATCATCTACAAATTTTGCTAGCCATGCCTCTTTATATGGTTTCACGTCCTGTATATACAAGTTGAATAGTGTAGGCCCCAAAACAGACCCCTGATGAACTCCACTGGTCACTTTTATTTCTGACAATGCATAACCATTTATTTTAACTGTCTGTATCCGATTCTTAGTTTGCAAATTTTGTTAGCCACTCTACGAGCTGGAGACTAGGAGACTAAGGGGAGACATGATAGTAGTCTTTCAAGCCATTACTAACAGAGATTCGAACCTCCACTCACTCAAAGGTTGCCAAGCAGAAGGTGTGGGTGAACTATGGTGTGCTTGAGGAGGGTGAGGGCAGTGGTGCAGAGCCAAATCCCCAGACTGGTAATGCTACAAAACTCTTTTGCAATACTGGAGGAATGGGATGGTCCAGCACTGGCCCACAGGATAGCAACTGAGGAAGATGGGAGGGACATCCAGAGTGGACCCCAAAGGGAAGACAGTGGTAAACCACAGTGGAGAAGGAAGCAACTCTTGGTAGGGGACTCCATTGTCAGGGGAATAGTACTAGGAACAGGGAGCAAGGGGGGACAGGGAGGTAAAGTGCCAGGTGACACCGCTTAGAGGGTTGGGAAGCAAATCCTAAGGATTGCAAGGGCAATAGATAGGAGGGGGAGTTCAATGTTTTTGTCCATTTGGGGATAGATGACATTGCAAGAGATGAGGAAAGGTTAGATCAGGTACAGGAAGAATTTAGGAGACTAGGGAGGGGCCTCAACCAGACAGCAACCTCTGTGTTTTTCTTGGAGGTGCTGCCTGTCTGAGGCAAGGGGGAGGGCAGGACATGTCGCGTCACTGACTTCAACTCTTGGCTGAAGAAACTGTGTGGGGAAGAGGGCTTTGGCTATGTGGGACACTGTGGTCCCACCTGGGGGGACGGGGGCCTGTATAAAGAGGATGGGCTGTATCCTTCCTGGGAGGGTACCACAGTCCTCACAAATAAGTTTAACAACTTCCTTGAGAAGGGTTTAAACTTGCCAGGGAGGGGGTGGTGGTGGAGAAGAAGGAAGAGTTGTGTACCCAACCCCTTATCAGATAAAATTGGACGAGAGCAGCAAATACACATCAGATGACCCAAATAGTCACACAAACTAGAAGGAATAATAACTCATTCAGGGCAAGGGAGGACAGTGGGTTAATCAGGAAGGGGCAAATGGGAATAGAGGGAAGGGACAAAACACAAAATGGAGAGCCATGTGCACCAATGCTCGCAGCCTGAGCAACAAAATCTGTGACCTAGAGGCCACTATGGTGGACGCAAACCTGGACATAGTGGCCATCACAGAAACGTGGTGCTGCAACAATCAAAGCAGGGAGGTGGTTATTTTATTTAATGTATTTATTTATGTTTTTGGTAACCAGGTTGGTGCACTGATCCAAAGGACCATTTTCAGGCACGACCCAGGCCACAGGGTGGCATCAACAAGAAAATCAGATAGATGAACAATACATACAGGTTCATAGAAAACAATACATACTCCGAGCATGAGGAGCTGAGGGAAACAATAGTATATACAAATGTACAGTTGACATTCTTTGTTACAACAGTGTGCAAGAGTATGACACTCTATATTATTCCAGCATACAATCTATTTAGGAAGGAAAGAGTAGGGAAAAAGAGAAGGGGGGGTGGCATTGTATGTTTAAGACACCATTAAGGTAACGGAGATACAGTGTAATCAGGGAAAAGCAGAAATATTATGGGTCACACTGGAGAAGAGAAATGGAACATCTATCCATACAGGGGTGGTCTACAGACCCCATCTCAGGATGAATCTATGGTTAAGGAAATGTGAGAATTGATTAATAAAATGTCAGATAAGAGGGAAGTGTTGATAGCTGGAGACTTCAACCTCCCAGATGTGGACTGAAGCCTGCAGACAGCTGCTACAGCTAGGAGTGGAAATTTCCACAAAAGCCTCAAAGAGGCTTCCTAAACCAGCTACTCACAGACCCAATTAGGGAAGGAGCAATACTTGACCTGGTGCTTTCAAACAGAGAAAAAGTGGGAAAGGTCACAGTGGGGGAGCACCTGGGAAACAGCGATCACCAGACAGTGTAGGTTGAGGTACTAGCTGAGCACAAAATAAACCCCACAAGGGCAAAAACCCTAGACTTTAGAAGAGTGGACTATGTCAAAATGGAAGATTTCATGAGGGGGGCCCTAGGAGGAGTCACAGGTATGTCAACAGTGGGGGAGCAGTGGAAAACAATTAATGCAGCCATAGAGGATGCAACAAAACTCTTTGTCAAACAGCTAACCAAAGGAAAAAGGAAAAGGAGGCCACTTTGGTTCTCTAGGGAAGTGGCTAAAAAAGTTAGGAGTAAGAGGGTGGCCTTCAGGACTTACAAGCAGACTCAGGCAGTAGAAGACATGGAGAGTTACCAAGTAAAACAGAGTAGCAGGTAAGGCAGTTAGGTTGGCAAAAGCGCAAACGGAAGAAAAGTTGGCAGATTCAATAAAAAAACAATAACAAAACTTTCTTTAGGTACATAAGTGATAAGGCAAAAATCTGGGGGGGTATTGTCAGGCTGAAAAGTAGGGAAGGAGGATGCATGGAGGATAATGTACTCAAGGCAGAAGTACTGAACGATTATTTCTGTTCTGTGTTCACTAATGAGGGGAGGGGAATGGTCCATCTTTAAAGGTGAGGAACACAAAGGGTAGGGAGGTGGACACTTGTCCATTCTCAGAAAGTATCCTCAGGGAACTAACAGCAATAAAAATAGGTAAGGCAATGGGTCCAGATGGAGTGCACACAAGGGTGCTGAGGGAGCTGAGGGAGGTGTTGGCGGCACCACTGGCAGCTTTGTTCAGTCTATCATTGGAGATGGGGGAGGTGCCAGAGGACTGGAGGAGGGCTGATGTGGTCCCACTGCATTAGAGTGGTAGCAAGGAAGAAGCAGGAAACTACAGGCCCGTAAGCTTAACCTTGGTGGCATGTAAATTAATGGAAAAACTGCTAAAGGAAAGGACAGTAGACCCCCTGGCAGCAAATGGTCTCAAAGACCCAAGACAACACAGTTTCACTGAGGGCAAGTCATGCCAAATGAATCTTATAGAATTCTTCAACTGGGTAACCACTGAGGTGGACCAGGGCAGGGCAGTGGATGTGGCATATCTGGATTTTAACAAGACTTTCAATATGGTACCAAACAGAAGGCTGCTAAATAAACTAGGGAGGCTGGGGTTAGGGTGCAAGATACTGAAATTGGTAGGGAACTGGCTAGGTGACAGAACTCACAGGGTGGTGGTAAATGGCGCATGTTCTACAGAGAGAAGGGTGACCAGCAGAGTACCACAGGGGTCAGTGTTGGGCCCAGTCCTCTTCAATGTCTTCATCAGTGACATTGCTAAGGGGTGGAAGGGAAGGTTTGCCTATTTGCAGATGACACAAAAATTTGCAACAGGGTGGACACTCTGGATGGGGTGGATAAAATGCAAAGGGACCTAAAAAGACTGGATGACTGGCCTAGGGAGTGGCAGCTGGGATTCAATGCTAAAAAAATCAAGATTATGCATATGGGTAACAATAACCTGGGGACAGTGTACAACCTAGGGGGAGAGCACATTTCAAGTTCCAAACAGGAGCGGGATCTAGGTATCATCATCTCAGATGACCTGAAAAAGGCCAATTAATGTGACAAGGCAGTAGCAAGAGTCAGTGGGATTCTGGGTTGCATAGGTAGGGGTATAACCAGCAGAAGAAAGGAGGTTATATTCCCACTGTATAGATCATTGGTGAGGCTTCACCTCGAGTATTGCATCCAGTTCTGAAGACCCCATCTCAAGGAGGACATAAACAGAGTGGAGGCCGTATGGAGGAGGGCAACCAACATGGTGGGAGGCCTACACAATAAACCTATGGAGACAGGTTGAGGTAGCTGAACATGTACTCACCGGAGGTGAGGAGAGAGAGGAGAGACATGACTGAAACGTATAAATATCTCATGGGAAGAAACAGAGTGCAAGTGGATGACATTTTCCAAAGAAAAAAGTGCTCAAGAACTAGAGACCACAAAATGACAGGGGGCTCAGAGCGTGAAAGTACTTGAGGAGAGGGTGATGGATACATGGAACAGTCTGCTGGCTGAGGTGGTGGGGTAGAATCAGGTGCAGGCTTCAAGAAGGCATGGGACAGACACACAGGAAGCCTGAGGACACTAATGGAGTAACCATTAGGCTAATCTGGGATTCACTAGAAACAAAACATGACCCGTATCTACCATCAACTTCTATGTTTCTATGTTTCCAAGTTTCTCAAGCCATGATTTAATCTACCTTACTAGCCTTGGGTTAATAGCATAACCCATCATTTTTTGTATTACCTCAGCATATGAAACTTTATTAAAAGCCTTACTGAAATCCAGGAACACAATATCCACTGGCTTACCCCATCAAGCGCTTCACTGACTTTCCCAAAGAATGCCATCATATTCGTTAGACACAACCTGCCCTGCCTAAACCCACACTGCACAGGGGTGTAGCCAGGGATTTCAGATCTTCACACCAAGTGGATGCACTGCTACCTCTACACCCTTGTGGTGTGAGTGCTGGCCAGACAAGTACAATATACAAATGTACACCAGGACTGTGTTTGTTGCCTCATTTGGCACAATAAAGACAACTTTTGTATCTCATGACAATGGTTGTTGCCATGCATGGGTAAATACAAATGCCATGCATTGCTCCCTAAGACACCCACATACCAGACCAGAACCTGCAAAGTTGTATTGTCCTTGGGAGGCAAAGACAGTATTAGTGACCAGTCCTTCTAGTTTCAACTCCTATGAATAAAATTACAAAAAGGTTTAGCATTTTTTGTTCATTTTCATGGAAAAAGGAAGCAGCTCAGAGCCTATTTGCTACCCCCTTAAATAAAATTGCACACCATGGAGTACTTGGAGTATGCCCGGCTACACCCATGACGCTGCATAGTATCCCAAATATTTTTATTGGCAATAAACTCATTGATTCTGTCTCTCTTTTTTCAAAGCATTTCCCTACCACTGATGCCAAGCTCACTGGTCTGCAGTTTGTTTAATTAATTTTTCCCCTTTTTAAAAATCAGTGCAACAACTGCCCTCTTCCAATCTATTGTGGCTTCCCCCTCCTCCAAGGATGCATTAAATAATCTAGTCAGTGGGTCAGCCAATACTGTTCCCAGTTCGTTTAGTACCCTGGGGTGCAACCCATCAGGGCCCTGAGCCTTATTCACGTTTAAGTCATGTAACAGGGTCAAAACATCTTCCTTCTCTAGTCTAATAGTATTAGCATTATCAAGAATGTCTACACTGGATAACTCTGTGATCTGAAATATGGACCCAAAAGTGTATTTAGGATGCCTGTTATATTCCTCTCTTCCTGAAACTTCCTCCCATTCTCCACTAGTGGTCCGACTCTCCTATCCCCACCTCTTTTAGATTTCATGTAATTCCAGAAAGCTTTCATGTTATTTTTTGAAGACTGTGCTATATCTAATTCCTTTGGTTTTTTTTTAGCATTTCTAATCTCTCTTTTACAGATCTTTGCAATTTTCCTATATTGTTCCCATAATCTCGGCTCAGTTATTGTTTTTGTGCTTTTAAATACTGTGGTTTCCTCTTCCTATTTATTTGTGCCGCCAGTCCTTTCATTAGCCATACTGGTATTCTCTCTTTTCTGCCATATTTTGCTACAACCAGTACAAACTTCTCTTCACGTAATTTTATTTTATTTATAATGACCGACCAAATACCGTTTCCCTTCCATCTCCTTACTCCAGTGCCAGTGTTACAATTCCTGCCTCATGGCCACAAAGTTTGCCCTGTCATAGCATTTTCTTTTTGATAGTCTGGTATTTCTTATTTTTTCCCTTTTTTTGTTAAATGATAACACTGAATGGTTGCTATCACCCAGTGGTTCCCTAACATTGCAATTGTACAAATCTTTCTCTAAGTCGCTTAGTACCACATCCAAGGTATTATTACCCCTAGTTGGTGCTGTACATATTGTTGGAGGTTTAGGTGTAACAAATTATTTGCGAATTGTCTATTTTGGCTACTATCCCCTTGTGCCATCATCCAGTCTACCCCCTGGATGTTTAAGTCTCCCATTAACACAGTGCTATTCCTTCCCATAAGTCCCCGATCATTTCAACTAACACTTTATCTGCACTAGCTATTTGATTCAGTGAGCTGTAATTTACTCCCAATATGATATAACCCGAACAGTTTTTCTTTACTTTTAGCCAGACTGACTCTGTGTCATCCTTGTCTACTTGATTAATATATTAATATTAATATTATACATATAAGATTGGGATATTCAGAGCAGTTACGCCATATAATAAGGATGTACTTACGCAAAACAGATATGCACCATAATGTGATATTCAGCCGGGGCTGCGCAGCACAACCTCAACGCAACAGAAATGAATGCATGCACAAGTGCAGGGCGTAACCAGGGTGTGTGCAGTGGGGCCATTCAATGAAGTAGGTGGCGTGCGCGGTAGTGGAGCAACGAGGAAGTTGCGCAACAGCGGAAATGAGCCAAAATAAAAGGGAGCAAGAGAGGGGAGGATCAATGCACTACAGAGGAGCCATAGTGGGGAGCATGGACACAGAGTGCCAAGTCAGGAAGCAGGGGCAGGCATGGTCAGAAGGTGGATGGGGGGCCCACTGGAGGTGTGTGCGAGTGAGAGAAGGTGTGTGTGTGTGTGTGTGAGAGGGCCTGAGCATGCCACAGAGGATGGAGGGCAGTGGTCAAGAGGCAGGGCATGCAGTGGTGAACAGCCAGAGGTGTGCCTGTTGCAGAGGCAGCACCAGCAACACACAGCCGGGGGGGGGCCAGGTAGACAGCCGCCCGGGGGGGACACCAACCAGGGATATTGCCAGTGCCACCTTCCATATGGAGGCAGTAATGAGGGGTGTGAAGGCAAGCAGCAGGGAGGTGCGGCTGTGGAAGGGTCTGTCGGTGGTACACCCAGTACAGGCTGTACCGTGCCCGCACCACCTTTGAACAGTACAGTGACACCGAGACTGAAGGCTGGTACCGCCTGAACCAGACAATTCTGAGGCAGCTCTGTGAGCTGTGCAGTGATGAGATGCAGGCACCCACATGATGGAGCCATGCGCTGTCTGTGGAGACTAAGATCACAGCCATCATTTGCCTGCTCACCATGGGCACCTTCCAGAGACCAACAGGGGACATGACAGGCATAACCCAGTTGGCCACGTCATGCCAACGCACACAATTCCTCAGCACGCTGCTGCCACATGCTGTGGAGTACATCCATTTCCCCAGCACACAGGTGTAGTGCACAGCAAACATGCAGGAGTTCCACAGGGTAGCACGGTTGCCTGGCATGCTCAGGGCCATAGACTGCACCCATGTAGGCATCTGCATGCCACCTGGCCTGGAGGGGGTGGCGTACATAAACAGCAAGGGTTACCTGACTGTCAACTGCCAGGTGGTGTGCGATGCCAGGTGGCGCATAATCAATGTCTGTGCCACGCACCCTGGGGGAGCACACAATGCCTTCATCTGGCACCAGTCTGCACTGTGCCATAGGTTCGAGAGTGGGGACATCCCCACTGGCCATCTGGTAGGTGAGTATGCATACCACGCTGGACGATGGGTGCAGATGTGGGGGGGTGGGGCATGGGAGGGGTGCCATGGGGAATGGCCATGACGGCCCATGGCATAGTGTCGCAGATCACCATGCTAACGAATCCCCTCTACACACAGGTGACAGCAGTTACCCGCTATGGCCCTGGCTGTTCACACCATACCGGTGCCCCATGACTGCAGTGCAGCAACAGTACAATGAGACACACGCCACAACATGGAATGTCACAGAGCGGGTGTTCGGGCTGCTGAAGGCATGGTTCTGTTGCCGGCACACGTCAGGCGGTGCCCCACGGTACAGCCCCTCAAAGGCCTGGGGGCTATTCCTGGCCTGCTGTATCCTGCACAACATGGCCACTGACTGTGGGATAGCCATTGAGGTCGAGGAGGGGGACAGCAGTGGGGACGAAGAGGATGCCAGTCCAACTGGTGTTGGGCAGCCACCCCCTGGGTGAAGGGATCCCCGGCTGGCCTGGCTAGCCTGGCTGGCCCGGATGGCCCAGCAGCACTGGGACACCATTGCAGAGAAGCACTTTGTATAACACAGATAGGTCAACAGGGCCACATGCAACCACCAAGGGCAAGGGCACAGGCCACAGACAGGCAGGGGTGGACACCAGGGGAGGACAGCGTCAGGGGCGTGGGAATGGGTGGGGGACTGCACACAAAGGCAGGGAACAGCAGGCCTGCATATGGCATGCACACACAGGCACACACACCCTTACCCATGCCCACAGGGCCACATACACACCCACCCCAACATGCCCCCCACACTCACACAGGACCCAACACTACCACGCCCAGTGGCTGGCACTGTGCGTGCCTCAGACGCTGAGCACTGTTGCACAGTGGCAGACAGGGCTACGCAGGCATCATCATGCACATGCCACAGTGGCCACCAGCTGGGAGGTTGTGCACAGGGACCATGTGTGTGGAGGGCAGGGCACCACACCCATGCAACACACAAAGAACACCACAGTGCACACAGGGCAGTGGGACACAGTGGCTGTGGAGGGGGAAGGGTCAGTCATGCAGCACAGTAGCACGGCCACCACAGATGCATGGGCAGCCCTGCCGAGACCTGCCAGCCATACCAGGCTGACCAGTGGCCTCATGTGGTGGCACCGAAGGGCCCCCAAGGGTGATGCTGCGTGAACGTGACCATGTCCGCACGGGGGTCTGCAGGCCACCAAACATGCCCGCACCAGGCGTGCTAGGTATGCCCACAGCTGAATCCGGTGTTGACATGGCAGGGGTCACCCGATGCCGAGAACTGGGGGTGGACATAGCACTCTGTGGGGTGTCCAGTTGCTGGGCACCCAGCTGATTGGCCTGTGTACCCATGACAGTTGCCATTGCAGTGGTTTGCCTGTCAATGGCAGCGGTCACATCTGCCCGATGCTGAGCCAACTCTGCCAGGAGCAGGGCATGGTCCCTGCTTCGCCGCTCCTCTGCCTGACGCAGTGCCGCACAGAGTGCATCCACCGCCACCATGAGCTGCATCTGCTGATCCACAGAGGCCTGGAGAAGACGGCTGTGGTCGTCCAAGGGGTCATCTGCATATCCAGCATGCTGTCCCCCGTGGTGTTCCTGGCCCTGCTGCACAGTGCCCCTCAACGGTGAGCGCCGTACAACGCTGCTATCCTGGGGTATGTCCACACACGGTGCACTGCCACTGCCCCCACCCCTGTCCCCACATCGACACTGGCCAGCTGCTGCTGCTGCCCTTCTGGCTGCTGATCACCAGGCACCACTGGTGTGGCCGCAGTGGCAACTACAGCCCCACTACCCTGGCTGCACACCAGTGCTGCCCCACTGGAGCCCACAGATACAGCCTGGATAAGGGCTGTTGTGCAGGCAACCACGCCAGCACTACCTGCGGATCTGCCTGGGTGGCTGCCATCCATGGGATCATCCTGTGTCCCACATACATCACTGTCCGGGACGTGCATCATGTCATCATCAGTGCTGGAGCTGGCCTCGATCTGTGTCTCAGCACACAGGACACTGTGAGCGGCGTCATGCTGGAACACAGCCAGGGCCATATCCGCACCCGCACCACTGGCATCAGTCTGGACAGATGTGCAGGGCTGCAGACAGTCAGTCCTTTGGACACCTGTGGAGGTGGATGGGCACTCCACCGTGTCCAGGGCCTCCATCTCGGTGGACACACCCACCACCGCTGCCCCATGCAGATGCTCAGTAGCTATAAAGGAACACAGTACCGTTAGTGGTTCTGCCTGGCCCTGGGGCCTGTCCCCCCTGCCACCCACACACTGCCAGCCCTGGTCCTACCATGTTGTGAATGGCTGCCGCCCATCTGGAAGCCTCCATCAGGAACACCCTCAATGGCACTACGTCACATGCTGCCGGCCACCTGCTTCTCCAGTGGCATCAGGTGGGGAACGTCCTGCCGTCCCCCCACCAGTGGCAGCATGTGCCGCCCTGATAGCAGCCACCTTATCCTTGATCTGATCTCCTGTCCATGCCAACCTTTTTCTTGCACTCCTGCACAGACCGCTGGTGGCTGCCCTGCTGGCGGCACATGCCACCTCACCCCACACCACCGCACGGGCCTGTGGTGTGCCCCTCTGTTCACTGAGCAGTGGCTCCCTGTCAAGGTAGGCCTCGAACAGGGCATCGGATTTCGCCCTGGTGAAGTTGGGCCTCCTCTTTTGCAACCTTCCCTTCTCCTCTTCATCCTCTCGCTCGGTCATGCTTGTGCCTGGGGGATGGACAGGTGTTACCTTGGACTGTGCAGTCCCATACAGCCCTCCCAGACCACTGTCCCCACATCTCCACAGCATGCCACCTACCTCAAAGTACTGCAATACCAATCCATGGCCTATGCATTCCCAGGTCACCTATTTATAGCGCATTGTATGCAAATGAAGGCAGGCGCAACTGTAATGGGATGCAAATGCAGTGGATGCACCGTAGAATGGCTCATGAGCTGATTAGCATAACCTGGCTTAATATCATGCTGTTGTGCCTTGCGCAAAGGTGTTGAGCATGCTCAGGCTGTGGTACACCACTGTGATGTGCGCAATCGGCACTGCACCACGCATGCCCAAGGTGCTGACGCTGACACTAGCGGCGCTGCTAATGCACTGTGCGTGGGAGGCAGTACAGGGTACTGCCACTACTGTGTCTGTGGTGCTCACGTGCTATATGCCCAAAGGGGTGCACATGTCATGGTGCACTATGGGCGTCATGGCACCTCAGCACGGTAGGTCACTGCATGGCATCACACACATGCACCCTACCGCGCTCCACACAGGGGCCTCCCAATAGCGCTGTGGCGCTCCGTGCACAGACAGACCCTTGACTCTGCGGCTGACCTTTGCCCTCTAGGTGCCATGCGTCTGCATGGCTGCCCCCATTGCACCGTCTGGTGCCAGCACAATTGTGACTGGCAGCGCAGTACTGCACTGCCTCTGCATGTGGGGCACGTGAGCTACAGGGTGCCATTTTGTGCTTGCCAGTGTCTGCAACATGCCACACACCAGAGCACCAGTGTGGACAGTGGTGGAACTAGCAAACCTGGTGGCACTTGTGGAGCCACATGCAAGTGCCCTTTTTGGGCAGGTTCCCCTCCTGAAGCCATGCACAGTGGTGTGGCAGAAGATGGCAGAGGGCCTTGAGGAGGCCACAGGGAGTGGCAGGACTGCAGAATAGTGTCTTTACTGATATGGGGACCTCCAGTGGCATGACCCCGACCACCTAGGAAGACTGTAGGCGTGTGTCAGGTGGGGTACCGTGCCATGGCCAGGTAGGTGCTCCTTCACCACACTAGTAATATCCATCTGTCCTAGTATCACAGTGATCAGCAGGCCATGCCACCGGGGGGGGGGTCGGTGCCTGTGTTGCACTTTTTGGGGGTGCATCGAGTACACCCTGCCCCACCGTGGCACAGACGGGCTGTGCAGGCACACACACTCCAAGGGGGGGGCTATGGTTCAGACGTGTACTGATGGGACTCTCTCCATGTTTGCACTCTAGGCCCGGAGGAGCGTCGTAGGGCCTGGATGGCCCGGGAGCATGGAGGGCAGGTTGATGATGGTGGTGTGGCCATGCAGGCAGGGCACAGTGGTGGTGCCGGGGGTCAGCAGTGCCCTGCTGACCGGGACACAGGTGAGTGCCGTGTTTCCCCTTACAGCTGTGTATGGTGGGTTGCAGGGGTGGTGGTGGGGCATGGCCTCCTGCACATGGCCCCTACTTCCGTGCACATCCCACAGTGTTCTCCACACCATCCTGTGGGTCTGCATATGTGGGTGGGTGTCGCAGGTGGGCTGTGTGTGCACTGGGCACCTGGCTGTGCCACTGCCATCCCACTGTGTTGCCATGATGCCTGACGGCCATGATGGTGCTGTGCGGTGCATGGGCAGTGGGGGTGTGCAGCGGTTTGCATGGCTTCGGGTGCCCAGGTAGGCAGGTCATGTGGGCACAACCACTGTGGGTGATCACTTGCCATCCCAGGGGCTCAGGCCACTGCTGTATGCCATGCACATTGGGTGGGCTGTGTTTGTCTGGCCAGTCACACATACTGATTCTGCTCCCTTGTCCTAGGTGGACAACGCTGGACATCCCAGGAGCGGAACATCCAGGAGATCCTGCAGGTCACCCGGGCTACTCTGGAGCTGCTGCAGGGGATGGAGAGGGGTGAACACTGGCAACACAGAAGGTGCCACAGGGAGCACAGGGATGACAGGGGCTGCCAGTAGGGCCTGCAGCACCTGCACTGTACCTTTCCCTCCCTGGACTGTACCCCACACCTCTATGTCCCCCTTCTTGCCATTCCCATTGTCCCCTGCCCTTCCCCCCTTGTTGTAGCCTTGCACATCCCCTTCCCCACTGTATATATATCATTGTACATAGTTCCTGTTGCTGTTCTTTCCTGTTACATTGTACATGCTTTTCCTACTATGACTGTGTCAGTCTCTGATTTGCAGCGGGAGCATGGTGCCTTGTTGCAGTGGTGTGCATGGCAACTGTGGGGTGGTGCTGGTCTGGCTGTGGGTGTGTCTGCCAGGGATCCTCCACTGGTGTGGGTTGGGGTCATGGGCACTGTCTGGGGTATGTGTGGTGTGCCCTGTGCACTGTTTGCCTATGTGCAATGGGCTTTGGTGCATGTGCTATGTCCCAGCCAACCCTGGCGGTGTGTGCCAGGCATGTGCGGCTGTGCCCCTTGCATGTCTGTGGTATGCACGGTCATGCCAACCCCACCACTACATGCATGGATGCTGACGTGACATTGGTGGCAGTCCATACCAGCCACTCTCCAGGCACAGCGCCCTGGCAGCTGGTGTCCCAACCCCTGGTCTGTTGCACATCTGCCTCTGTTGACACTGTGGGCGGTGCTGTTGTTGTCCCCCTCCATGCAGTCTATGGTGTCTGGTGCGGTGCCTGTGGTCTGGTGACTGTCACATGGGGTCCTGCTGCATGCAGGCGGTGGCCTGGTTTGTGGTACGCACACCACATGGCAGGCTCACTGGTGCCATGGTGGTGTGCAGGCTGTGGGTACATGGCACCATGGGACTCATGGCGACAGCATCTGTTGCTCCGCTATGTGTGGCTGTTTGATGGGGTACCCTTGGGACTGTGGGGGGGGCTTTGTATGTGCTCTGTGTTGCTTCCTGTGTGGCGCATGCCTCCATGCATCACAGTAGGCTGCTGTGCTGTCTGGTGGGGCCCGTGTTGGGACAGCATGTATGCATGGGTGGGTGTGCGGGGTGCCAGCCTGCTGGTGATGGCGTCCGAGGTGGGCCTTGCCACATGCGGGGTCCCTCAGGTACTGATGCCAGGTCAACCTCCTTGCTGTGCCACTGTGGGGCCATGCAGGGGGGCCTTGTGTATGCTGTGGTGGTGTCAGTGGATGGTGTCACCGCATGCGGGGAGGGTCATGGTGGGGCTGTTGTTCATGGCGCCATGGGGCACCAGGTTGCACTGCCACGGTGGTGGTGGCATACCTTCAGTGTTATAGAAACATAGAAACATAGACTTTGACAGCAGATAAGGACCGCTTGGCCCATCTAGTCTGCCCATTTCCCTACCTACAGGATAGGCCGCAGATCCTAGTTAACCAACAGCCTATTTCTTCTTACCCCCCACCAGAATTGCCTTATGTCTGTCCCATGCATTCTTGAATTCTCCCACAGTTTTAGACTCCACAACCTCCTCAGGAAGGCTGTTCCATGCATCCACTACCCTCTCTGTGAAATAATACTTCCTCACATTGCCCTAAACCGCCCCCTCTATCTTTAAATTGTGTCCCCTTGTTCTTGCACATCTCTTTTCTGAAAGATGCTACCCTCTTGGACTTTGTTGATTCCACTGAGGTACTTAAAGTTTCTATCATGTCCCTCTCTCCCTTCTTTCCTCAAGGGTATACATATTAAGCTCCTTTAGTCTCTCCTCATATGGCTTCTCTTGCAGTCCCTGCACCATTTTAGTTGCCCTCCTCTGGACTGCCTCTATCCTGTCTATGTCCTTGTGGAGATGGGGTCTCCAGAACTAGACGCAGTACTCCAGATGGGGTCTCACCAACTGTCTGTACAGAGGGATAACAACTTCCTGTTTTCTGCTGCTGATGCCTCTCCTTATGAGTCCCAGTATACCCCAGCCCTCCCTACTGCCTTCTCACATTGCTTGCTAACCTTAAGGTCATCTGATATGATTACCCCAGGTCCCTTTCCATTTTTGTTGTTGTTTCGACCTCCCCCCCCATTGTGTATTGTTCCCCTGGGTTCTTGTTTCCCAGGTGCATTATTTGCACTTCTTTGCATTGAATCCTAGCTGCCATACTTCTGACCATTCCTCCAACCTTGCCAAGTCCCTTCTCATCCTTTCACACCTCCTTGTGTATCAACCCTGTTGCAGATCTTTGTGTCATCTGCAAAGAGCATCTTTCCTTCCAGTCCTCTGCAATGTCACTTATGAAGACATTAAAAGGACTGGACCCAATACTGAACCCTCACGGTACCCACTAGTAACCCCTCTTTCTTCAGAGTGGACTCATTTACAACTACCTTCTGTGTCCTGTTGTCCAGCTAATGTTTTACCCAGGCTACCACCCTGGGACCCACTCCCAGGCTGGTTAATTTGACTATTAATCTTTTGTGTGGGACTGTGTCAAATGCCTTGCTAAAGTCTAGGTAGGCCATGTCTATAGACCCTCCCTGGTCTACTACTTTGGTCACCCAGTCAAAGAAATCTATTAGATTCATCTGACATGACCTTCCTGCTGTGAACCCATGCTGCCTTGGGTCCTGTGCCCCACTGGCCTCTAGGTACTCAACTATTCTTTTCTTCAGAAGTGACTCCATCACTTTCCCTACCACAGAGGTCAAACTGACAGATCTGTAGTTTCCTGCCTCTGTCTTGGTCCCACTTTTGTGAAGGGAATCACATCCGCCTTCTCCAGTCCTCGGTACCACCCCATCCTCCCATGATTTATTAAAAAGTGTAGCCAGTGGTTTCACTAGTTCCCCTTAATTCTTTTAGAATTCTGGGTGAATTCCATCAGACCCCATTGCTTTGTTCACCTTCAGTTTTAGGAGTTCTTGCAGAACCCTTTCTTCTGTGAAAGGACTGGGATCAACCCCTATCCAGAGTGCTTCTGTTAATTGGATTAGGCACTTCCCCCTCCTCTTTTATGAATACTGAGCAGAAATATTCGTTCAGTATGCCTGCTTTTCACTGTCCCCTCTGCCCACCCACGTTCATTCTATTCAGCCTCACTATCCCTTCCTTTGTCTTCTCTCGCTGTATGTACCTATAAAAGGTTTTATCCCCTTCTTAACCTAGTTGGCTATCTTTTCCTCAGTTTGGGCCTTTGCTATTCTGACTTCCTGCCTGCTTCCTTCTGCCTTAACTGGTACAGCTCTCTGTCCTGTTCCTTCTGTGTTTCTTATACTTCGGAATGTTATCTTTTTCTTCCTGACTTTCACAGCCATCTCTTTTGAGAACCATAGTGGCTTTTTCTTTCATTTTGATTTGTTTATTTGCTTCACACAAAGGCTTGTTGCCTCTATGATGGCAGTTTTGATGATTCCCCATTGTTGTTCCACATCTCCTTCTAGCCTGTTTGCTAGTGCTTTTCTGACGCACTCTCCCATCTTGCCAAAATCAGCCCTCCTGAAGTCCAGTACCCTCAACTTTTGTATGGCTTGACTCTGTAGCTGAGTTCAACATGAACCACACTGTTTGATGGTCACTTGTTCCCAGATGGCAACCCACTTTTAGATCTGAGATCCTCTCACTGCCCCCATTTGAGAGTACAAGGTCTAAGATTGCTTCCTCACAAGTGGGTTCCGAAACTAGCTGTCTGAGGCCTGCCACCTGTAGGGCATCAAGAATGGCCCTGCTCTTGGATGTGGCTGCAGCAAATGTGCTTCAGTTAACATCTGGCATATTCAGGTCTCCCATCAACAGTATCTCCCCTTTCTCTGCCATTCTAAGAATGCCTTCTATCATATCCTTGTCCATTCCCTCCCCCTGACATGGGGGTCTGTACACAACCTCTGTGTGGATTGTGGTGCCCTTTCCAGTCTCCAAGGTGACCCACAGTGCCTCCTCTCCTCCCTGTTTACTCTTTTGTTCAGTTACTTTTATCCCTTCCTTTACATAGAGAGCTACTCCTCCCCCTCTTCTCCTCTGCTTGTCTCTCCTGTAGGTTATGTACCCTGGTATGTTAACATCCCAGTCATGGTTCTCTGTGTACCATGTTTCTGTGACTGCTACGATATCCAGGCATCCCTCTTCCATCAAGGCCACCAGCTCAGGGAGCTTGTTGCCCAGACTATGGGCATTGGTACTCATTACCCTCCATTTCCTGATGGCGTTACTCCTTTTTACCCCATCCCTGTCCTTTTTGCCTTTGTCCCTTTCTCCATTTACCCCTGCCCTTCTCCCTATCGACACCTCTATGTTGGTGTTTACTGCACCTACTACCGTTATTTTTTTGGGGGCTAGGATTTCCCTTCTTCTTTCCAGTGCCTCCCCCCTTGGCTAGTTTAAATGCTTGCCAATGAAGCTTTTAAACCTATCACCTAGGATTCTGGTTCCCCTCCTGAACAGATGCAGCCCATCATGCCAGTATAGGCTTGCATTACTCCAAGTGGACCCCCAGTCCCCAATGAAGCCAAATCCCTGAGTTCCACACCAGTTTTTCAACCACTGATTGAATCTCATGGTGTGGAGCACCCTAGCGTCACCTACGCCATAGACAGGCAGCACCTCCGAGAAGGTTACCATGCGTGCTACTTGTCTAAGGCTCCTCCCCAATTCCACAGACTCTTCCTGCCCTTCTCTAATCCCTTTCTTAGCCAGGTCATTTGTCCCTAGGTGGACAATGACATCCAGTTCCCTTCCCTGTGCAGCTACTCCAGCAATCCTGAGGATTCACTCCCTGTCCCTCCAAGCCATGGCGCCAGGCAGGCACCTTACCTCCCTCTCCCTTCCTCCCCAGTTCTACCTTCCTAACAATGGAGTCCTCCACCAGGAGCTGTTTTCTTCCCCTGCGGGGTACCCTGCCACCCTCCTGTGGGTCTCCTTTGTGGACGTTCCCAGCATCCTCCTTGGTCTCCACTGCAGGGGCCTCCATAGAGGAACCACACTTTGCCAGAATGGTATAGGAATTGTGGAGAGATACAACTGGAGGAATGCACCTCTGTTCCACCACCCTCACCCTCCCTGAGCCCACTGTGGTCCAACCGCTCCTCTTTCTTGGCAACCTCTGAGGCAATGGCAGTGGCACTTGTGGTCCCTGGATGGAAGAGGAGGTCCCACAAATCCTGGCCAACTCAGCCTGGAGATGAGCAACCTCCTCCCTCAGCCCAGAGAGGTGTCTGCAGATGGGACAACACCACATCCTCCAGAACATCTCCCAGAAGACTGCTGCTCCACAGCCGCTGCATTGCACCACTCCCATCATGTCTTATTTCTAGCCCCTTAACTGTTTGCAATCCTTACTCTTTCCTCTGTTTTTTTTTCTCTCTCTCCTTACTTTCTGCCTGTGTGCCCTTTAAGCTCCTGATTGCCCTGTTCTGAGACAAGAATATCCTATATTTCTCAGTAGACTCCTTACTTGCTCAGAGACAGACCTCCAGCAGCTAGAGGGGGCAGGAGAGCTACTCTTGCCCTTCTAGGATGGTGGGTCTTTGGTGGCTCTGTGATCGCTCACTTCCTGCTCCCAAACAGGAAGTTCCTGTTGTCAGTCAAATCCTGTGCCTATAAAAGTAGAACTAGCTTTGGGTGGGAGGGAAGGAGGGCAATATAGTCCCAGTAGAGAAGCCCAGTCACACAGCAGTCCTTTCTCCTGGTGTCTTCTGCCAAACTACTAGGAGAATTTTTCTAAGGCAGTCTTTAAATGTAGCTTCCTTCTAGCTAAGCCACTCCACCTACTTACTAGATCTTTCTACAAGTAATTTAAATCTCACAGCTATCAAGTCCTTTCAATCACCTGAGATTTACACCTAGATAACTGTTCAGATAACCATTCAGTTCAGTTAACTCAGACAAACACACACTTTTTTTTTTTGTTTTGTTTGTTAGTTTTTTTTACCCTAAATTAAAGGTCCAGGTACAAGAGTTCTACTTCTTTAGTCCCAGTAGAGAAGTCCAGTCACACAGCAGTCCTTTCTCCTGGTGTCTTCTGCCAAGCTACTGCGCTGTTTGGTCATGCTTCTGGGCTGGGTGTCTTGGGAAAGCTGTACTGGGGGTGGTCAGCATTGGTGTGGTGCCTAGCCATCCTTGTGTTATGGTCACTATTTGCCAGGGGACAGTGCTGGGGTGCCATGCCCTGTGGGTGGGGACTGCTGGCCTGCGTCTGCTGTTGGATCGGTGCCAGGGTTCATGGGCTGGTGGTCCGTTCAGCTCACCTCTGGTTGTGCTGCTCATGGGGGCCTGCCCTGGTGGGTGACGAGGGGGTTTGGTCTGTCTGTCCTGCCGCATGGTCCTCCACGCATGGCGCATCCATGGCTGGTGCACTGCTGTTTTCTGTCTTTGTCCCTGCGCATCCCTGGGTGTGCTACTGCACATTGGCCCTGCTCCACTGCGCATCCCTCATTGCACCATGGTGCATCAGGTGTGATATTCAGCTACATTGCGCAGGTGTACCTTGGCCTGAGCTTTGTTTGAATGTCACGCTCGTTGCACCATGGCGCACTGCACTTGTGCCTGCTCCCGCTATTGTGCATCTTTTTGGCACAGTCTGAATATCCCACCCATAGGCGATATTATACCTCTCAATGGACATGGTGCCTTGGTTTGAGTAACTAAGCAATGCTATAATGATTTGACTGGGTGTTAAATGTTTGTATTACTTTTGTTGCTACTGGTATACAATTCAGTACACAGTGAGCCAGATATTCAAAAGGGTTGCACATGGCGCAACAGCTTTGCACTATGCACAACCCACTGATGCACCCTGGTGTGATATTCAAATGGGAATTGCGCCTGGCAAAAATCCTGATGCACTGCAGCACATCAGTAATATATGCGGCGCAGGTGGGGGCACGTGCCCATGCATACTCTGCACATCCCAATATTCAGAGCAGGATGTGCAGAGCCATGCATGCACAACCCCTACTTGCGCCGCACAAAGTTGATCCAAAAAAAAAAGGATCAATGGCTGGCCACCCACAGGTGAGCTGCCATATTGCAGGATGCAACACAGCAGCTGCCACCTGTGGGTGGCCACCCGAACTCTGGCTGCACCTCTGTGGTGGTGCCCCCCCATGCCTGATCGCGGGCATTAATATGAAAAAAGAGAATCCTATATCCCTGGTGCTCCAGTGGACCACTGTCAGCCCAATTGCGGGCTTAAGTAAAATAAAATGAATCCAATATCCCTGGTGGTCCAGTGGACTGCTGTCAGCCTGATCGCAGGCTTAAGTAAAATAATAAAGAATCCAATATCCCTGGTGGTCCAGTGGACCGCTGTCAGCCTGATCGCGGGCATTTGTAAAATAATAAAGAATCCAATCCCTGGTGTCCAGGTGACACCCTCCCACCACTTCCACCCACTGATCTCCTCACTGTCCCTCCTTTGGGTCAGCGGCGGGTCAGCACTCCTTCTCTCCTGTCACTTTCCTCTGGCTGATTACAGCGTTCCCATTGTAACCGCTGAGCCAATGGCATGTAGCTCCCAGTCGACAGATTATTCCAGATATGTGAATGATCCATTCACATATCTGAATGTAGTAACGTAGGTGGCACGCCCATTGGCCCGTGCTGTGACCAATGGGCGACAGCTCCCACGACGGTGTCAGTCGGCGGCTGTGGGGTGGCAGGTTGGAGGGTGCTGCTGCCCGCTGACTAGGGGAAGCAGGGTGATGGGGATCAGTGGACGGATGGGGAGGGGGGTCCACTGGACCACCAGGGATATTGTATTCTTTATTATTTTTCTTAAGCCCACGATCGGGCTGACAGTGGTCCACTGGACCACCAGGGATATTGGATTCATTTTATTTTACAAATACCCACGATCGGGCTGTGGGGCTCATTGCCGCACTGCAGGGGGTGTTGGTCCCCGACAGCTGCTGCCTGGCAGGGTGCCAGGCACAAGTCATCGGGAATCTACACACCTGCATGCAAATGGGGCCATAATGACATGCAAATGGCCCCATTTGTGCCTTGCATACATTATGGCCCCATTTGCATGTGCACTTTTGAATATCGCGGTTGCTACGCATAGCACAATGGAACTTGCTCTGGCGCATCCCCCTGCTCCACTCTGGCCACTTGTGCTGGTGCAGTGCCACTGCGCCATGTGCACTGCCGGTGGCCAGGGTGCGATATTCAATGATGCTGAGCCATGGTGCAACTCCATTGAATATCTCCCAGTCAACGCCCCTGAGCAGCCTAGTTGCACTGCACCCAGGCTTGCGCCACAGCCTGGTGCAGTTTGAATATCTGGGCCAGTATGTCTGTCTGTGGGGAAGATAGCAAGTTGATGTTTATTAAATTAATGGTGTCTATTTGGCCATTAGGGCCATAATAGCAGAAGAGGTATCCTCTCTTACCCTACACTCTCTAAGCACGTAGTGTTTCTTGTGTCAATTAACAAAATGTTAGTACTGTGGTTTAAATATTATATACGATATATCCCCTTATGATGAAACAATATAGAAGTGGCTTCCTGTATCCTTGTGAAACTGCCTCTGTCTTGTTATGTGTATCTTCTGCTGTCAAGGATCAGTATGGCACCATGCAAAATCAGTAAGTAACATTAAAAAAAGGGGGCACTAGCAGCATCAAAACATAAAGGAGCCACCACCATGGCACAGCTAGGGCTCAGAAAAGGTTGACCGACACTGACCCCTCTACCATGAACAGAAAGTACTGACTGGTCAGCAGATTCAGATCTGGCTATAGTGAGGTGGGCAAAGACTACAGCTGACAGCCACAGGATACCGAGAATGGCCCCTAGTGCAACCGACATCATCACATCTGCTAGAGAAGAGGCTCACATGCAGATCCCACCCTGGCAACAGTTCAACGGGGAGTGCAACAACAAGTAATGGGAGGCAACTGGCTGAATATATAACACTGGGTACCTGCAACTTGAATGAGCATGACACTGCTGGTACATGTAAGTGCTCAGTCAGCTGCTCTTGCAGGCAGTACCAGCAGCATCACACACCAGAATAATGAACTTCAGCCCCACTGCTCATTTGTGGCTCACTGCACCTCTTATTAAGCCAAAGGTTATTGGCTTTGCACACCCCAGCCCTTCACCCATTCCCTGCATATCACAGCAAACTGAGTCTCTTCAAAAGTCTTCTGTTACTAAGGACATGACAGGGGAAAGAACCCTCACTAGTGCTGGCACCTTACCTGTCCCTCCCGCTATGACACTGGCTGACTCACACCCTCATGAGTTGGAAGGCAGTAGTCAGGACTGTTACACACTCGGGTCAGGGTGGCCTCACCACACTGGAGCAGGTTAAGCATCTTGCTATCCTGTCCCCTCCTAGGCCCTGCAATACACCTTCAATAGATGCTTCTGGTACAGAGATGGAGGGGGGGAAACAACTCACCTCAAGGAAGGTCCTTCAGGGCTGGTAGACATGTATCAGGAGAGGCACTTTCTTCAAGAATGTGCAGCTGGCCCCTTGTGGACTGCATGACCAGAAAAGGATCCTCACTCCCTGGACAAGGAAGAGATTAGGGAGTGCTAAGACCATACCAAACCAAGGTGATTGGAGGGCTCAGTGGTACACAGAGCAGGGTCCTCACCCATGCATGGCAGATTTGTTTGCCTTCCATGGGGAGCCTGCACAACACAGAAATGCAGTGTGGTTAAAGTATAAAGGGGGTTTAAACCCTATGCTTGATATAGTATGTGTGACTAAAATGATATTAAAAAAATGCTACAGGGTTTGTGCAGTACTAGCAGATTTAATTCATCTCTTGGGGAATCAGTATTCATAGTGAGTTTCAAAACCATTATGGCTTTGAAAAGGTTTTGGGGGAAATATGAATCCCTGAATGATCCCACCCCATGGTCCTCCTTCACTGTGATTCCCTAACTAAACCCACCATTAAAGTCATTACTGTCCTTTTTAGGGCTGCAGTGGTTGGAGCCCTGAAGACCTCTCGCTATGGGAAAAGGACTCCCGCATTCCTTGCAAATGAACAACATGTTGGAGTGACAACAGAGTTGCCTCCATGTCAGTGAAGCACTCTTTCTGGGCAGTTATAGGAAATGTGCAATGCAATTGGTGGAGTTGCTCTGCGTGCCCATGTATTAAGTAATCCACTGTTGTGCGGAGCAACTCTGGAGATCCGCTGCCGGGTTTTGCTCTCTGTAGTCTAAAGGAAAGTCTACTGGCAGCCATATTAAACACAGAGTAAGTGATTGGGACTGCGGTATGTATTCCCCTCCCCCAAGTGAAAATCAGAGTGAAGTAGTGCTCCAGAGCAAAGGGTTTCTCACATAATTGTGGCTGCCAGCCGTTCTGTTTGTTCCTACCCCCTGAACCCCCACCCTCTGCAACAAGTGGAGCACAATGTGCTCTGGAGCTCTGTAGCCCTTGCAAGAAGTGCCATCCCCCATGAGACAGTGAGAAAGAACACATGAGCTAAACTCCCTTGCAGAAACAATCTGTGAAGTGTACCTGTCATCCATCTATAGGAACTCTGAAAGTGAGTCGAGCACCTGCAGGAGGGAGACAGTTTGAGAGAGTGAGACTTCCCCATGCCGTGCCCTCCTGAAGCATTTCTCTTGTGTTATTTATGTGAAGTCTCACTGCGGGGTGTTATCAGTGTGGTATCCATTGTTAGTTAGTGTTACTGACCTAACTGTAGAGAGATTCTGCACCTCTGTCACCCCTCTGTCACAGAAACAGTGAAGAAGTGAGTATGCTGGGCTGAACATCAGATTCCCCCATCATGCGAGACAGACAGACAGCAAGATTGGGAGCATATGGTATTTGTAGAGGGCATTGGTGAAGGATACCAGACAGGGAAATGCATAAGCACATTCATAATCCTAGCGGCAGATAAAGCAGCCAGCCAAGATGGCTTTCCATCAAATTTTTAGAAGTCTTTTAGTGGGGAGCTGGCCCCTGCATTAACGAAGGTCTTTAATTATCTTTTTTCCAAATGTCCTCTTGACTGTTCACTGTCAGACAAGAGAAGCATACTGCATAGATAGACTTAAGTCCATGGATATTGGATATGGGCTCAATGATAACATTGATTGGGTGCCCATTTTGTAATTATGATAGTTAAAAGGCTAGAATATTTAAACCATGTGTGCCTTTCATTTGCTTTTCCTGACATATTTTCTGCCCCAGTTTATCCTATCTGTTTGTATAGGGTAGTAACTGTTAAATTATGTGGGTGGTTTAGCGTTTCCATATTCCAACATCTCAAATTTGTCATTTCCCTTTTCTGTACATTTTGTCCATCACTTATTCACTAGTTGTTTGAAGTTTAGACATGGGGAATACATTTGTATTCTTTTCATATATATATAAGTTTAATTATATAAACCATAGCCAGTGGTGGGATTCAAACCAGCTAGTGAATGGTTGGGCTGGCTCCAACTGGTGGTGGAGAAGTCATGTTGTGAATTGCTTTTTTTGTATTTCCTCCTTAATGCTCCTATTTTATGTATTGTCAGTTTAAAAAGAGGAAAGTGCCATCTACATGTGTAGAGTTATGTTTCTTTATTTTATTTTGGAGCTGTATTTAGCTTTCAGGATGCCCTGTTATTTCTTTATTTTACATCAGGTGCTGCTATTGTGGAATGGGCACCCACCTTCATGAGCACTTTGTGCTCATATGCACATTCCTGTTTTGTTACGTCATGTTATGACGTGACTGCGAGCATGAGCATGTGGGCGCCTGTTTCTTGACTGCCACGCTGTTTAACTGGGCCTCAGGTGCTGCAGCGTTACCTGTTACTTGTTTCAGGGGATGGGTGGGAGTGTTTGCAACTTAACATAAAAGCAGAGGTAAAGCGATTCATTTTGGCAACGCTTTAGCACTGTTCAGGGTTTTGTTTGGTTACTTTTTTACTCAAGAAGCACTTCCATACTTTCTGCTTTATTTAGGCATGAAGCCATAGTGAAACTTGAAATACGTAAAATTGTTCAGCCTGCATGTATTACATTCCCCTGAACTTATTTAGTTTACATGTCATAAATTATTTCATAATTGTTACAGCTTAAGTGACATTACAATGTTTTTGCTTGATATTTAGATGCTTCTGCTCCTCACTGTTATAACAGCATCAAACAGAAGAGAATTGGCAGTAGAGTTAAAAACACTGCTAGAGTAAGCGGCAACAGCTTGGGATAATATCAGTTGACTATAGGATTGTTCCTAGAAGAAACTTTGAAAAATGTAACTTTATGCTTAAAGGGAGGATGTGTTTTATTTTTTATAGAACCACTTGAAAATTAGTTTTTTTTCTTGGTGAAAAGTCTACAAACCCTGTTTTAGCATATAGTGAGTTCAAAAAGCTTTCTAAGTGTTCACTATAAGCCTGTTAAATAGTTCTTGCCATTTGAAATCTGAAATTCTGTAATAATTGCAACATATTTATTTAAACTTTATATATATATATACATATTTTTTAGACAAATACCAGCCTCCATGAGGAAGGAGATTAATTTCTCTGAAACGCTGGAACAATACCTGGTGTTTGGATTTATGTTATTATAATAAAGAATACTGAAGATTCATATGTGTGGTGAGTAGGAAGTTTGTTCCAAACTTTTGTATTTATTTATATTTATTTGCTATCAGAGGCTAGAATTATACTTCTTCCCAAACCTAGAAAGGATGAATTTTTGGTAGTGCGCTATAGGCTGATATGCCTGCCCATCCATATAAAAATGGCCTAGCAGATATCCCACTTTTTACACAGTGTAGTAAGTAAATAGGGACATTAAGACATATCTTATGGGATTGTGAGCGGGGGCTCTGTTTTCAAAGAGCCCTTAGATCCCTGCAATTTGTGACAATCTAGGGCTGCAGCAGTCATAGGGTGCAGCATGGACCCTGCACCATATTTAAAAAAAATTAGGATCCCTGCACCCAAAACCCAAGATTTGCCACATCAGCAGGGCTTCACTGGACAAGTGGTGCACCTGCTGAGTTTGGCAAAAGGCTCTGTCAAGCCCCCCACTTGTCAGAACACTGGAGGAGCTGCAAAGGTGGGTGATGGGGTACATACTTCTACTAGAAGGGGGCCGGGGCATAAGAAGCATGGGGTGCCCTAGGGGCAATGGGGACATGGTCTCAATGTGCAAGGGGTTGAGATGGCACCCTGTGTGTGGGGGGTGACCTGTGTTATGAGAGATAGCCAGTCAGCTTGGGTAAAGGGGGCTTGCAGACAGGAACCAGAACCTGGCCCTCAGAAGTATACAACCCTGGCACCTGCCCCATATGTGCCACTGACCCCAGCACCATTGATGGTCTGCAGCCTGCCTCCACACAGGAGGCTAGGTGTCAGGGGACTGTTGCAGTGCCTGGGGTACATTCCCAGCTACCACCTGCACCCTGCAACCTGCAGCCACAGCTGCCCACCAGTGGTGCTGGGTTCAGTGGGAACATTTACTCCATCAGTAGTGATGCTGGAAAATAGGCCGCCACCTAACAGGTGCCAACACGGTGATAACTTTGACCATTGCATAGGTTTAGCCAAGTCATAAAAGGGGGTGCTTTTTAAGGGAAAAGTTGTTAAGTGCAAATTCTCTCAAAGTTCACTACTTTGTGGCATTGTTCCCACAATGTGCCTACTTTGCAGTATTTTTGTTCTGAGAGAACTACACAAAGTGTGAAACACTATGGTAAATCCTCTCCTTGCACTTTCCTCAAAGTGCCACCCTGCCAGGCTGCAGCGCATGGCCCTTAGACCACTTTCTGACTGGTCTAAACATAGCCCCTTGTTGCAACCATGGTGGGGTTTTTAGAATAGCACACAAGGGGATGGTGCAGACCCTCTGTGGTGCAATTCCTCTTGCAGTTTGGTGCACCAGTGCTTTTACCACAAGGGTGGTGTAGTGGAGCTTTGCAGCATGGTATCTCAATGTTGCTGCAGTCGACATTTGAAAATCGGGATCGCTGCATACTATGATGCACGGTACCACTTGCATTATACTTGTTTGGCACAGGCACCTTGCATCATCATTATGTGTCTGAAAATCGACCCAATTGTCTCCCTCGTTGGGCAAATATACAAGATTCTTTGCACCTTCTTTTGGGACTACATGATGTATTTACTTCTGAAGTCTGTTTAGTAGGCAATTGTCATGGTAAGGTATATAGCCTGAGGTGGAGTCATATAGTTGTGGCTGCAGCAGCAGCCAAGGTGGTTACTATGAGACATTGCCTTGATGATAATGTATCAAATTGAGCTAAATGGCATAAAGAAATAGAATGTTATGGTGTTAGATACAGAAAGACAAATTGCTAGTATTATTAATTGATACCAAGTGATAAAGAAGAGATGGGAAACCTTATACACTCTATTGTCCACCATGTGCTGATTTATGTGAATACAAAATTAGCCACTTTTACAGCTGCAGTGGGCATAGCCCTGCAGACCTCTCGCTATGTGAAAAGGACTCCTGCATTCCTTGCAACCAAAAAACATGATGGAGTGCCAACACAGTAGCCTCCACTTCTGTGAAGCACTCTGCACTGCACTATTTTATTGTCGGCGGTCAATTTCTTTTTTTTATATTATACATATCTCCCCACTCGACCCTCCCTCCCCAGAAACATAAAAGTGACACTGGGGGTGCCCAATCCCTCAGTGTCCCGATCATGAAGTCCTGTTACTGACCACCCTGTCCACTACTGTGCATGCATGGTTATTCGTGCATTTCTTTTTAATTATTTATTTATTGTTTCCTTCACCCACCTGTCCCTCCCTCTCAGTACCCACCACCCCACTACCCTTCAGAAATGTAACAGTAGCACTGGGGATGCCCAATCCCCCAGTGCAGGAATTCTCATTTCCTCTTCCTGACCTGACCCCCCCTCCATCCACTACCATGCATGCATGCATGGTTATTTCTGCTTTTTTTATTTATTGTTCTCCTCCTACCCCACCCTCCCTCTCAGCAACCCCCTGAAATATAACCATGGCAATGGGGGTGACCAATCCCCAAGTGTAGGAATCCTTGTGTGTTTCATTTTGTTTTTTATTTACCTGTAAAAAAAAAAAAAAGTCCATTGATGTCTTTTGCAGCCATTGTACTTTTTTTAACCTGTAAAAAAAAAATCCATCGATGTCTTTTGCAGCCATTGCACTCCACCTCACCCGACCCTCCCATTCAGCATCCACCACCCTGCACCCCCGCCAAGCTGTTACTTATCCATTGGGGGTCCAACACTGTAATCCTCTCTGGGCCACAGACACATCTTCACTCTTAAAAGCCGGACCGCGAACTGAAGAAACAATATATGCATTTCAATGTATTTCAATGGTGTTTTGAACTTAGTGGCATAACTTGGCCATTTTTTTATATGTTCAGCCTAAATTTTCATCATGCCTTTTTTGGCACCCCACCTCATGAACAATTGCGCTGTCACTAGGCAAATCTGTTCTAAAAGGTGATTTTGCGGTCCCTGCCTGAAATCACCTTTCAGGCAGGAGTTGAAAATTTTCTCTACCCTTGTTCACGAGGTGGGGTCATAAGAAGGCTATGTTGAAAATTTGGTGGAAAAATATTCAAAAACAACAAACCTATTAGCCTGCATTTAATTTTGCAAATGCAGGCTCATAACTTTGGTCATTTTCAATATTCTGACCCCAAATTTACAACATAGCCATTTCTTTACAGCACCTCATGAATGTGTCAGCTGTCATTTTTCAGCTCTGGTCCACAAGATGTTTTGAGTCCAGAAAGTTATTTAGCAGTCCCTGGTGAAATCACCTTTTGGGCAGGAGCTGAACATTTGCTCTGCCCTCCTTCATGAGGCAGGGTCATAACAAGGTTATTTTGAAAATGTGGTGTAGAAATATTACAAAACAACAAATTTATGAGCCTACATTACATTTTCCTAACGCAGGCTCGTAACTTTGGTAATTTTCAATATTTTTACCCCAAATTCCTCCCATGCAACCCTATTGTCTCTGGCCAGAATTTGTTTACAATGCAGGGGTCAAGATTTTATGCTGATTTTACCAGAGATGTGAAGTCTTGGACTGTCTGTCCTCTGTCATTGACACCCAGCTGGTGTGGCCAGGGGGTTTGAAAATTCAGTTAAAGCTCCACCAGATAAATACAGCCTTCTGTCATATCCCTGGGAGTTTTTATATGGTAAAGACAGGGCCCATGTTTCTTACCAGGGCAACCCTGGGTATGCCACAAATGTGTCTCTCACAGCCACCATAATGTGATATGTGACAGGCCTAGATGAAACCTATATTTTGAATATGGACATGTCAACTTACAGTGTTCAAAGCCCATAAATTGCAATCTGCATGAGGAAGATGCCCATTTTTACTGACAATGTCCATTGGCTGCCCACATCTGGACAGATGGTCTGGACCAGGAAAGCATTATCATCACAGGACAGGCTCAGGAAGAACCCATCCCAACCCCTAAAGGGACAGCCAGCATGAACAGAGTCTTCACAGGCTATCTCCATGCCTCCTCTCCCCCCTTGCAAAATGAGATGAAAACTCATGACCCTCAGACAGAGCAGATGGAAGATATTGGGTAACCCACAGAAGGGCACCTCAAACCTGCAACTGTTAAGTAGCCACCAGCTATCTCAGTCCCTGAACAGGAGTTTATGGATCCCCCTGGAGTAGCACTGCATTCAATGCATGACCAGGGTGCACCAGAGGGTATGCCTTAGCCCCATGAATGCTGACCTACAACTGGTCACGAAAAAGAAAAGTGGAAGAACCTGGAGACAGCCGTCTAACACTAAAGAGGTACTGAAACAGGCACAAGTCCCATTGGTCATCACCAGAAATCAGTTCTCAGCTTTCCTCAAAAACTGAGGTGATAATGAGGATGATGAGGAAGAATCAGAAGCTTCCTCTATTTCTTCCTCCATCAAAGATGTTTTTTCTGATCAATGGGATTCTCTGTCAGAGACATCAGTAGCCAAGAGGCAAAAAGGCAGATGGTGCTGTAGCTTGCACCTGACCTGACCTCGCCAACATATTTTTCACATCTTTGTAGGTACAACTCTTGCCCCGTTAATGTCAACAACATAAAGAGCTTTAATAAATGGGTGATCACCTTCTCCATCGTACACTCCTTGCCCAGCAATATTTTATTTTTACAGGACACTTATGTAAAGACTTCATACAAAAACTCAAGTTAAAAATCTTTGGTCTTCATGTTGCTCTTACTGGTATCAAGGGGAGGAGTCGTGTGATGGGGTGGGGATTTTGTTCTGTGGCACAGGATTTAGGCTGCAAAAGATAATGGATATCATGCCCAGACAGGATTTGCTGTTGGATTTGACATTTTCAGCCTATGACTTCCGGTTTATAAACATCTATGCTCCACAGTCCCAGCTTCATAGGTCATGCTGTTTAAGCTGATGCAATCTTTCTTGCATGCAGATAGATAGATTAATTATAGAGGTGGGTGACTTCAAATGTGGCCTAGGCATGGCTGATAAAGGATATGTTTCATAAAACCCCAAATTTCTGTCTAAAATGGTAACAGATGCCAGGGTGCAGGATGTCTATACGTTGGTGAATTCAGGTGGTGGGGGAACTTATTATTGAGGTCATGTAGCTACCCATATTGACTACCTGTTTTTCTCCCTCACTACATCACATGTAGAGTAAGCACAACAGCAATAATCTCTGTACCATATGGCACTCTTGCAATTGTACTATTGGTCAAGTGCCACTTGGTAAATCTGTATACTGGAAATTGAACTGCACCCTTCTAGAGGACCATTTGAAATGGCTGGTGTAGGCTATACCAGGCCTACCAGTCTCTGAAGTGCTCTAATAAAATATCTTGGACTGGTGGGAGGATTCAAAACTGAAGTTTTGGAGGTACTTGAAATCAAAGGGCATATCTAAAGCTAGAGAGACTTATTTTAAATACCTCAAATTTAAGGGTCATTTACACAGGCTGATCTCTCTCTCTCTCTCTCTCTCTCTCTCTCTCTCTCTCTCTCTCTCTATCTCTCTTTGTGAAGCAGAAATAGATATCTAGAGTCATACTGAGGACATTAAAAAATGTATGTGTCAGTACCAGTGTGGCAGGGCTCTGTCCCATAAACCCGAGATGCAATTTGGAACCCAAAGCTGTGCACAGCATCCTGATGCCTTTAAAAGCTGTCAAGACAGGGTCTCCAAGAGGTTTATTTTGGCCTTGAGCCCCACACCTGTACAGATCAGCAAAAGATTATGAGGATTTTCCAGACAGTAGCAGATTGCATGTTTGGTCACACCACTGAAATAGGGTGGAGTCCATCGGGCTTCCCAGACATTGTTGTTACGTGCCTCCCAGCTGCTATTGCACAGTTCATGGTAGGGCTGGGAATTAGGTCAAGCTACTGGGTCATGCCATTCAGGTTAAGGGGTGGTCTGGTGAAATGGGCTGAACTGGGTTTCACTTGCAAAAACCCAGAAAAATGGCCCCTAATTATTACAACTGCATAGCAGAGCTATGCTGACGTATTGCTATTACATAACAGAGAGAGGGGACTGTAGAAGCACGTGAATGGATACCTGGACTGTGTGCTTTCACAGTGAAGTTGAAGCACATGCGGTCCTCTCCATAGACTACAGTGCTGCCTCCCCCCACTCTCCCACCGGTACACTATTTTCCTGCTCTGCGCTCACTTTCGGTTCACTTCCCAGTTTGATAGCCATCCCTGTATTAATTATAGACATGTGACTTGTATTAAAGAAAACCATCCCTTGCTGTTTTTTTCCTTCTCTAAACCTGTAAAAAGAATGGCCCCTTGCTGATCTGACTGCTGCCACTCCAACCTCCTACCCTCAGATTGCCATCCTGTTATATATGTAAGATTTCACTGGTGTCTAGTGGTACCCCCCCACCTTCTAATTGCTGTCCCCATATTTGTATAGTGTTTCCCTGGTGTCTAGTGGCATCCCCACCTTCCAATCACCAGCCCCATATTTATGTAATTTTCCCTGGTGTCTAGTGGCAACCCCACCCTCTGATCCCCATCCCCACAATTATGAAATTTTCCCTGGTGTTTAGTGGCATCCCCCATGATCCTTGTTCCCCTATATGTTTCCCTGGTGTCTAGTGGCACCCTCACCCTCCGATCACCATCCTGTGGCCTGTAATAAAGAAAACCACCCCTCATATTTTTCTTTTCTGTCTCTCTCGTTAAACCTGTAAAAAAAAAAAACAGTCCCTTGTGGATCTGACCCCTGCCAGCCTAGCCTCCCACTCATTACTCTCCATCCTACACCCCTAGTACACCACCACACACCCTCTGTCACCTAAGCAGGTCACAGGGTGAAGATTCACTCTCTGATCAAAGACACATCTTGCTGTTGGAAGCAGTGACTGCAATATGAGAAAATTAGATTAGTGAGATTCAATGTATTTCAAAGGGTGTTTCAACTTTAAGGCATAACTTTGTCATTTTTGCATTTTTTGTCCCCAAATTTTCAACATGGGCTTTTTGGGACCCCACCTCATGACTCATGTTGGTGGAATTATGCTAAGCAGTCCCAAATGGTGATTTCATGGTCACTTAGTAAAATCACCTTTTAGGTAGGACTTAAGAAGTTTTACCACCAGTGTTCAGGGGGTGGAGTCATAAGAAGGCTATATTGAAAATTTGGGGTCAGAATATATAAAAATGACAAAGTTACGAGAATACACTGAAATTATTGTATGCTCGATCACAACTTTGGTAAGTAAGCAATAAGACATGACAGGGTGTGCATCATGATGAAATAATTGCACATCTCAGGTGCGTTGTTAGGTATAAGGCACAGCCAAGTGCCATTAAATGCACCTGAGAAGTGCAATTATTTCACCACAATGCACACCCTGGAGTGTCTTATTGCTCTTATAAAATGACATTTAAATACGTGACTATGGTGCTATGAGAGAAAGATTGAGTAGTATTGATTGGGAGGTATGATGAAGGATCAAGATACTAATAAATCATGGGAGCTTTTTCTAAATACAGTGAATGAAATAATAGAAACTTACATTCCGCAAAGCAAAGCTTATAATTACAAAGGTAAAAAGCCACAGTGGTTAACTAGATCTATAGTTGGACTTTGTAGAAAGAAGGAAGTGATGTTTCAGAAAATGAATAAAAATAAAGCATTAGCCTATAGGGATAGGTATAAGAAGATATTAAGGAAATTGAAGAATGAAATTAAAAAATCTAAGAAACAACTTGAATGTATACTAGCAATGAGTAAAAATAAAAAATTAAAACTTCTATGCTTATGTGAATAGGCGAAGGGGAGGAAGTAGTATGGTTGGTCCATTGAACATTAGTGGGGTAGTGACGTCTAAACCAAAGGAAATGGCAAATGAATTTAGTAGATGTTTTGGTGCTGTATATAAAAACATGATGACTCTATAGATAATAGCAGCTTAGGTAAGGGCCAAATAGATCCAAAAATAATAATAATAATCACAGAGGAGAAGGTGATGAACAGAATCATGAAGCTGAAGGCGGATAAGGTGGTGGGACTGGATTGGATCCATCCTTACTTTTTGAAGGAGTTAAGGGATGAGTTAGTACCAGTTATCACTCTGTTGGGTCAAAAATTATTGGCAGAGGGCTTGGTGCCTGATGAGTGGAGGTTGGCATACATGGTGCCTATATATAAGAAGGGGAGCAAGTGTGAGGCAGTAAACTATCAGCCGGTGAGCTTGACCTCTGTGGTGGGTAAGACTGTTGAGGGTATCCTTAGTGAAGCCATAATGGATATTATGTCAAGAAGGGATCTAACAGGTAAAAATCAGCATGTATTTGTATCAAGCAAATCATGTAAGACTAACTTGATTACCTTCTATGATTACATCAGCAAGTGTATAGATGAAGGAAGTAATGTTGATATGGTGATGCTCGATTTTAGTCGAACATTTAATACAGTTTCACATTGTAAAATCATTGAAAAACAGATTGGTGTGGGGATTGACCTGACTATTGTGAGATGGGTGGAACAGTGGTTGACCAACAGACAGCAACAAGTAAGGATATAAGGTCATCTTTCTGAACCATCGAGGGTGGGGAGTGGTATGCCCCAGGGGTCGGTACTGGGACCACTGTTGTTTAGCATCTTTATAAGTGACCTGGGTATACTTAGCAAAAATAAGTCAATAAAGTTTGCTGACGATGTTAAAATAGGGGGAGCAGTTGACACTTTCAATGATAGACTAATCTTTGGACAGGACTTAATTCATATTTCAGAATGGGCAATAACAAATGGGATGAACTTTAATAAGGATAGGTGCATAGTAATGCATCTGGGTAGGCACAGTATCCAGCAGACCTATTATATGCAGGATGTTAGGCTTGAGGTTTCAACGTGTGAGAAGGATTTAGGAGTTTATATTCAAAATGACCTAAAAATGGTGTTCATAGTAAAATAACATCAAACAAAGCTGTGCATTTGGTATATTGTATAAGAAGGGGGTTCCATTCTAGAAATGGGGAGGTGCTGTTATCACTGTATAGAACATTGGTTAAGCCCATTCTGGATTACTGTTCCACTGTATGTAGTCCCTTTCTTGTGAAGGATATTAAATTGTTGGAAAGGCCACAGAAATATTTTACCAGATTGATATCAGGTTGTGAGGGAATGCTATATGAGGATAGATTGAAGAAACTGGGATTGTGGTCCCTAGTCAATAAGAAGGCAAGGGGGTACTTATTGTTTTAGTATAAAGTTCTAGGAGATGGAGATCTTAAAAATGAGTTGGGATTAGTAATCAGGGAGAAATCATATCAATTGAGAGGGCATGATAGGCAATGGAGGGAAGTAATGAGTAGGACAGGGGTAAGAAGGAAAGACTTTAAGTGTAGGGTGATTAGAATGTGGAACAGACTGCCTCAGGAGGTGGTGGAAGCTGAAAATTTGAGTATTTTTAAGAATAGGTTAGATAAATATTTTGCTGAAGCTGGTGACACCTGTTACCACCACTGAATTGTGAGGAAAGTCCATATGGGCCTTGCCTTCTTGACTTTCCTATTCCTCCAGTATGAACTCCAGTATGAACTTAAAATGAATGAAAATAGGAAGAAAGTATTTTAAAAAGGTAACAATTGAAGCTTTCATTGAAACATGCTTCCATTTTAACTCTGAATACAAAAAAAAATAGTCCCTATTCTGGTAACTGGGGGGTTAGCTAAAAACATAAAACATAATGAAAACTGTGTGTGGCACACATTTTTATAAGACAAAAACATGTTACCTTGCACTTCAAGTCAAAAACAAGTACTGTTTTCTTAATGGAAACGTGTTCAAAACTTAAACCTGCCAGTTTGACTTTTTTGGTGGTGGTTGTGGTGGTGGTGAGGGGGATAGATTTCACCTGAAAAAGATATAAGATTCAAATGTATGTGCTTTTATAAACTTCAGGAATGTATTTGAGCAGTTTGAGTTCTGCCTCTGGCTATGTAATTGTGTTTTCCCACCTTTTCTCTTTGTTTATGAAGTATTATTACTTACTTTCTTCATCCTGTTTTTTTTCCCCTCTCTTTACCCACATTCAGCATATGGAATGTTTACCATAGAATGTTTATCATGGAATACAGGAATTCAAAATTCTGTTCAGTTCCACTGGCAGAATGTTCTTCCCCTAACATACTGTACAGACACACATAACAAAGGACTCCTCTAGAGCCAGAGACTCAATTATCTCACTGTCAGGGCAAGCAGAAGAGATTTCCCTGATGAACAAGTAAAGATTCTTAATTTAATTTCTTTATTTATTTAAAGTTTGGTAACTGGGAGAGGCACATTGAGCCGCGGCTCGTTTCCAGGTGTGACCTGGGGAAGGGGAACAAGCAGGCAAAAAATTACATAAGAATACTGTAGCAGGTAGGTTACAAGGTTGCCTGGGTATGAGCAAAGTACAAATACAGTAGATCCCGCTTAAACGCATACCCTCGGGATGGAAGAAAAGTATGCATTTAAGTGGACTATGCTCTTATGTGGTCCTGTATTCTTAACACTATGCGTTTTTTTTGGGATCGCGTATACATCACACAGTATATGCACAGTATATTCACTGTGTGTTTTATATACTTTATAGCCACTTTATGGTTTTAATAGGCACAGCCACATTAAATATTGTGTTAGGTGGTACAGTACTTCTGTAGTGACTTTTGCAGTAGGGAGGGTTGTTGTTTGTGTTGTGCTTTACATATTTTTTATGACTTTGTGCTTTCTGTTAAAAACATTAACTTTATTTAAAGTAATTAAAATCAGCTTTGTTTGCCAAAGATTTCTGTAATTGTACTTTGCCGTGTTTTTCGAGTGGCTGTTGCGATGCAGAAATCTTCGAGCTGGTAAAATGCAGCAAAGTTGTCATCACAGACTGCGTTGAGCTCTATGTAACGCCGCAGTTTGCTTAGGCATTGCTGCACCTCGGAGTTTGTTGGCACTGCAATTTCTAATTCCTCCTCCTCCTCCTCTTGACCCTTCTTCTCCTCCTCCTGCTGCTGTAGCACCTGTTTTGCTATTTCAGAGTCACTGATTTCCCCCAAAGCAGGGCACAGACTCATCAATGTCCACAAAGGCATTGAATTCCTCTGCAGTCATGTTGTCAGGCAATGGCGATGGGACTTCTGGTTCTGGTTCAGCGTCTGCTGTTTCTTTATGGAACCTGGCCTTACGGTAGCAGTTCTGAATCATCTCACTTTTAATTTCTCTCCCAGACCTGCATAACATGTGAATGGCATCAAGAGTGGTGAGCTGTTTGGCTAGTTCATTCACAGAGATGGTGGCCCCACTGTCAAAGGATGTCAGAATGTGGTCTACCATATGGCGCCTGTAAAGGCTTTTTAAATTCTTAATGATGCCCATATCCATTGGTTGAATCAATGAAGTTGTGTTTGGGGGCAGATAAATGACAGTTATGTAATGGGGGGGGGTGGGCACTACATTTGTCGAGTAGGAGTATAATTTTCCTTCTCCGGCACTCCATGTCCCTGTCAAAATCTTTGCCCACTCAGTGAAGAGCAATGAAGTCATCCAGACATTCTGGTTAGCCCTGTAAGTGACAGGTAAATGCTGGATATCTATGTCTTTAAAACATAAAGGTTTCTGGCTCTTCCCTATCACCATTAACTTGCGCTTATCGAAGCCATCCATGTTCGCACAAGTAAGAACTGTGATTCTTTCTTTAGCTTTTTTTACTCCCCGAAATGGCATCATTTTTAAATGTTAGGGTCCCACCAGGAGTAGCCCTGTAATAAATGCCTGTTTTGTTGGCATTGTAAATGTCCTTGGGTTGAAATTGGGCTAAAATGCTAGGGAGCACTGTCTGAGCCCAGTTATCAGCCCTTGCTGTGTCAGCATCTTTTTTTTCCCCATGGGCCTTTTTAAACACAATGTTGTGCTGCTGTTTTAAAGTGGCACAGCCATCCATTGCTGGGCTCAAACTCGGGTTTGCTCAAGCACTCTGCAAGTTTTTTGCTTTAGCATGCATCAACGGTCCAGAGACCGGCATATCAGAACCCCTAGCATTTTCAAACCAGCACAATAAAGCATCTTCCACAGTGGAGTCCTTACCCTCCCTTTTTCGTTTGCGACTCATGTTGGAATTGCTTTGAAATTCAGATCTGATTGCCTCTTTGTTTTTCTGGAGATGACTTACTTGTGACTGTGAAATTCCTCATTGTCTGGCAACTTGACTCTGCGTTACCTCAGGCAGATATAATTCATCAAGGACAGCAATCTTTCCACTACAGGTTAACTCCTTTTTCTTTGTGGAGGCAGAGACAGGATAGGAGTATGATGTGGCCATTGTATGAATCTAAAGGGGTCAAGCAGAACACTGTTCTTTTGTAGCAAAGCCAATTAGTGGTGATAACTAGATAACGAGGTGCACCTCATTATAGTATTAATGGGACAATTGAATGCTAGGACACATTCACAATCAGTAAGATACTGTCCATTAAGACACATATAAACACTGCCTCTGGCCCAAAAAAGTATGCATTTAAATGGGATCTATTATGCATTTATCAGGGCTGTTTTACATGAGAAGCACATGGAAAAAATCGGGACTATGATATTTTATGCTTTTAAATAGTCTATGCGTTAAAGCGGTATGCGTTTAAGTGGGCTTGACTGTACAAAAAACGGTAAGAAAACAATGCTAGCAAATATGATTGGAATCATAGAAGGAGGATCTTTCATTGTCAGCAAAGAAACAGTTGTAATAAAAACTATGAACAATACTTAAGGTTTCTAATTTGTTTATGTGTGTAAGGAGAGAGTGATGATCAAGGAAACAACATTTAATTAATTTGCTTTATTTTTTATTTAAGGTAGTTCTATTTTTAGGGCCCAGTTGAAGGTATTTACAGTGTAAAGGTAGCAGTCATGTTTGTGATGGAATATCATTTCTAGTTGTAGGGGGACTGATGGAAGATAGTTCTGGTTGTAGGAGGATTGACTTGCTCCTTGTGTGCTATGGTTTAAGACCAGGATGACTGTTCATTATGATTTAATAATGCACGGTCACCTGACTGGTTTTAACCAATTAAAGTTCTTTCATTTTTAGTCTCATTTTATAATTTTCAATAGTTTGACCCCAAATTCTCAGCATAGCCTTTTTTTCACATCACCTCTCGAACGTGACAGCTGTCATTTTTTAAATTCTGGCCAAAATGTGTTTTCACACCTGTGGTGTGGAATGATGTTTCAAAGGTATGGAATCACATTTCGGTGGAGATTTGAAAACGTTCACCTATGAGGTTCATGAAGTGGGGTAAAAAGAAGACTATGCTGAAAATTAGGTGTACAAATGCAGTAAAATGTCCTGGTTATGATTAAACATTGCAGTATTTAAGCATTCATGCAAAACTTTGGCAATTTTCAATATTTTGACTCCAAACTTTCAACATACCCATTTCTCCACACCACCTCATAAACATAACAGGTATCATTTTTTAAATCTGGGATGAGATGTCCTTTTGCACTTGTGGTGAAAAATGACATTTTGGCCAAGATACTATAAATGCTACATGTCATGTTTACAAGAGCAGTCTTAAAATTACTATCTTGAAAATTTGGGGTCAAAATAAAAAAAAGTGAATGTGTGAAGAGTGTATGTGTAAAGAGTGAATGTATGAAGACTGAATGTTTGAAGAGTGAATCAATGTGTATTGAATGTGTGAAGAGTGAATGTGCACTGAATGTGTGAAGAGTGAATGTGCCAGGTCTTTCACTTCTGTAGGTGGACGGAGTCTTCCTATAGCACATGGCCCAAGGAGCCCTGCACATCTACTTCTATTCATGCATCAGTGAAATCTTCCACTTCCCTCAGGTCTGAAGCAACCTCTCTTTTTTTACGCCTGCATCAATACTGTCATTTTGCATTTGTATTGGCACTGACCACAGTTTCTTTTTATATTGGTAAGTGCTTAAGAGCCTTTGTTGCACATTTAAAGAGGCTGATGGGAGGGGGGCGTGATGATTAACAGTCCCTTCTCTTAGCCTAGCCAGTTATGCAGGGATGTTGCTGATGGTGCTGTCAGGATGTCCTGCTGGAAGAACATCACGAAAAATAACCCCTTTAACCCTTCATTTAATTTTGGGTTAAATCATGGTAATCTGGGTTTGGCCCAACCCAAGTCAAGACTGATCTGTCAGAGCAAATTTGCCAACTCACACTAGTCCATGGTTTCATCTGTCACATCGCATGTGGTACAGGAGGCCATTAAATCTCTGAACCCTAGGACAGCACCAGGTAAGGATGGCTTGCCTCTTGAATTGTATAACATCTCAGACTTTTTGGCACCTGATCTGGTGACACTGTATAACCATATGTTAATATCAAGCTCGGTTCCTGGCTTCCATGAATGAAGGCATTTTTTAATTTAGTAAACTTTATTGAGCCTTATGAAAAGGGACATTAATCATAACAAAATCACTAATAATACATAAAACAAGTAAGAACAATACAAAATATATAACACAAAAACAAAGAACACCCAATCCCAAATTTCTCACATGCCCCTACCCGCCCGTCAGAGTGCGAAATCTACGAATACTAGAACAAAAAAGAAAAAAACAGGAGAAGTTGTTGATAATAGAAAATAGCAAAATAAACTATCCTTCGACTTTGCTACCCTTCAAAACACATACAGTACAGCTCTATCAGTCAATTGTCAGGGAATAGTGAAGACAGAATTGCATATAGTGGTTCCCACCTAGAACTAAAAAGACCTGGGTGATGTCGAAGAACGGCAATTTATTTCTCCACTTTCAGGGCCTGCAACACTTCTTAGTGCCATTCTTTCTGGAAAGGAATTGTATCATCCTTCCAATGACAAAGAATGACAATTTTTGCTGCAGCTGTAATTAAGGTCATATGGTCTTTACTGGGACCAAACTATTGCAGAGGAATATGACCAGCTAAGCACACCTCTGGAACAAAGAAGTTCTCTGGACCCAAAAAGGGGTCCAAGTAACTTTAATGGCATTCTAAAAGGGATCACTTTGGGGTAATCCCATAATACACATTTAAGGGAACCCCCATGAGCCCACACTTAGAATACAAAGAAGAAACAAATTTATCCACCTTGAAAAGTTTCTGTGGGGTAATAATAAAGGTTATGTAAGATTTTATATTGAAGCAGCTGATAACAGTCCTGCTTAATAAATGTATACAAGTTTAGAAAATAGTTTGCCACTGGGCTTGATCCCATGGCAAGTCAAGGTATGCTGCCAATAATAACAAATGCCAGAAGGATTGGCTGGGTCCAAGGTTTGAAGTGCATTATAAAGACCAGAAATAGAATGAGGCTTAGCAGCCACAGCTATTAATGTCTAACCTGGAGCCAGCTTCCTTAGTCCATGGAGGAGTGCCCAAATAGGACACTACAGCTCAATTGGAGGAATTTGAATGAAAAAGATAAGGAGAGGTGAAAGTGCTCCTGAAAGGAGGCAAATGAGAGCAGTGTACCCTCCTCCAAGACAGCGTCCACCTTGGAGTACCTCAGCTGTGGGCAAAAAGCAAATGGGATGGGGCAGGACCCAATTAGAATATTAGGATTGCAAAACAAGGGTTGATTAAGAGCTGTCATCCATTGAACTTCCAAGTAAGAACCAAGCTGAGCATGGGCTTTGAGCGAGCAAAGCAAAGGGGTTGATTTCAATGAGGCCAGGAGCTGAATTGGTTTAATAAAAAGAAGACTGCAGAGTTGGGGCCCTGACAACTGGCACAAGTCCCATTCTATATGCAGTGTGGAAGACGTGTACCCCGTTATAGATGCCCTGTCCAAATTCTGCCCCCAGAGAAGATACTTACTAGAATGAATGGCACAATAATATAAAAAGAAATTCGGGAGACAGAGACCTCACAACTTCTTTGAAATAATTTAAAATAAAAACACCGAATGGCTCCACCCTGCCACAGAAAACCACTGAGAAGACATTGAAGCTGTTAAAAACACATTTTAGGGAGATAAATGCCTAACACCCTGAGGGGGGTACAAAATACAAGGAAAGATGTTCATTTTAAGGACATTGACACATCCCCAGAGGATAAGTGACAGAGTCAACCAGCGGTGCAAATTTAACTGAATGGTATGAAGAAGGGGTAACAGATTATTTTTAGAGAGCTCTGAGGGATACCTAGAAAACTGTATGCCCAGATATGTTAACATACGAGGTTCCCAGACCAACCCGATGTCTAGTACTACCCGCTTCGTCAATAAATTATTTAAGGACAGCACTTTTGTCTTATTAAAGTTCAGTTTATTAAACAAGATTTCTAAGAACCTCTGGATTTCCAATAAAGCAGCAAGCATCAAAACAAGGGACTCCTCCACATGAAGAAGATCATCAGTGTAAGCTGAGAGTTTATAATTAACATCCCCAACAACAATCCACTTAACTTCCGGGTTACTATGGAGACTTCATGGAAGCGGTTCAATAAAAAGTGTAAAAAGGAAAGGGGATAAAGGGCACCCCTGCCTCATCCCCCACTGCATTCAGATGGTATCTGATAACACCCTATTGTATCAAATACGCAGTAGGGGCAGGATATAGTACCTGAAACCACTTGATGAATTATCCTGAGAACCAAAATTTTGTAAGAATGGTGAATAAGTAAGGTCACAAGACTCGATCAAATGCCATTTTTTGTGTCCAGGGAGACCAGGGCTGCATGGGCCTGGCCTACCTGGTCATGGAAATCACATAATGGAGCTTGAGGAAGTGATCAGTAGACACCCTATCCTTCATAAAGCTGACCTGCTTGGCCCCAATCAGACCATCCCAGATTTGGAGAAGTATATTAACCAGCACTTTAGCAAGTATTTTAAAGTCAGAATTAAACAAAGCTATAGGGTGGTAACTGCCTGGTAACAAGTCAGAATGAAGCCAATTTTATCTATTCCTTTAAGAAAGGAGACAAGACTAATATACTAAACTGGAGACTGTTGTATCTCCTCAATAATAATTTGAAGATTTTGCACTGGATCCTGATGAAGCAGTTCGCTAGGGCAGCACAAGTGGTAATAGTTGATCAAAACTTATGCCATACCAGACAGGTCCATTTTCACAGCTGCATAGCAGAGTTATGCAACGTATTACTATTATATAGTAGAGAGAGAGGAACCCTGGAAGCATGTGACCGGTTATGCTGACTGTGTCCTTCCACAATGGAGTTGAAGCATATGTAGTCCTCTAGTCCTTTCCATTGATTACAGTGCTGTTCCTCCCCCCCCTTCTGGGCACACTGTTTTCCTTTCTGTGCTCACTTCTGGTTCACTTCCGTGTTAGGAGTTAGTACTTATTTTCCTTCCCTTATGTATGTAATAATGTTTCAACGGTGTCTAGTGGCTCCCCCTTCCCTCTGGTTGCAGTTCCCATTATTTAACATTGTTTCCCTGGTGTCCAGTGGGACCCCCCACTCTATGATTGCCAAATCCTTTATCTAGTACTGTTTTCCTGGTGTCTAATGGCACCCCCCCACTGGTTCCATGTGATATGAGTGACAAAAAAATTGTCAACACAACATGAGCGAGTGCACATCAGCCACTACAAGAATGGTGACGTGCACTACAGTGGATCCCTAAAGAGCCATGATCCACACCATTCTATCCACACCAAATATATACTACAGTTTGTATGTGGGGGCACCACCCATGATTATTTTAATCAGCTCCAGGGTGGGGGCCTGACACTGGGGTACAGAGAAATATTCAGGAGGGGGCTATTCGGGTGGGGCAACCTGTGGACAGGGGGACTACATCCAGGATGAATGTGCATTATGATTTAATAATGCATGGTCACCTGACTGGTTTTAACCAATTAAAGTTCTTTCATTTTTAGTCTCATTTTATAATTTTAAATAATTTGACCCTAAATTCTCAGCATAGCCTTTTTTTCACATCACCTCTCGAACGTGACAGCTGTCATTTTTTAAATTCTGGCCAAAATGTGTTTTCACACCTGTGGTGCGGAATGATGTTTCAAAGGTATGGAATCACATTTCGGTGGAGATTTGAAAACGTTCACCTATGGGGTTCATGAAGTGGGGTAAAAGGAAGACTATGCTGAAAATTAGGTGTACAAATGCAGTAAAATGTCCTGGTTATGATTAAACATTGCAGTATTTAAGCATTCATGCAAAACTTTGGCAATTTTCAATATTTTGACTCCAAACTTTCAACATACCCATTTCTCCACACCACCTCATAAACATGACAGGTGTCATTTTTTAAATCCGGGATGAGATGTCCTTTTGCACTTGTGGTGAAAAATGACATTTTGGCCAAGATACTATAAATGCTACATGTCATGTTTACAAGAGCAGTCTTAAAATTACTATCTTGAAAATTTGGGGTCAAAATAAAAAAGTGAATGTGTGAAGAGTGTATGTAAAGAGTGAATGTATGAAGACTGAATGTTTGAAGAGTGAATCAATGTGTATTGAATGTGTGAAGAGTGAATGTGCACTGAATGTGTGAAGAGTGAATGTGCCAGGTCTTTCACTTATGTAGGTGGACGGAGTCTTCCTATAGCACATGGCCCAAGGGGCCCTGCACATCTACTTCTATTCATGCATCAGTGAAATCTTCCACTTCCCTCAGGTCTGAAGCAACCTCTCTTTTTACGCCTGCATCAATACTGTCATTTGCATTTGTATTGGCACTGACCACAGTTTCTTTTATATTGGTAAGTGCTTAAGAGCCTTTGTTGCACATTTAAAGAGGCTGATGGGAGGGCGTGATGTTTAACAGTCCCTTCTCTTAGCCTAGCCAGTTATGCAGGGATGTTGCTGATGGTGCTGTCAGGATGTCCTGCTGGAAGAACATCACGAAAAATAACCCCTTTAACCCTTCATTTAATTTTGGGTTGAATCAGGGTAATCTGGGTTTGGCCCAACCCAAGTCAAGACTGATCTGTCAGAGCAAATTTGCCAACTCACACTAGTCCATGGTTTCATCTGTCACATCGCATGTGGTACAGGAGGCCATTAAATCTCTGAACCCTAGGACAGCACCAGGTAAGGATGGCTTGCCTCTTGAATTGTATAACATCTCAGACTTTTTGGCACCTGATCTGGTGACACTGTATAACCATATGTTAATATCAAGCTCGGTTCCTGGCTCCATGAATGAAGGCATTTTTTTTAATTTAGTAAACTTTATTGAGCCTTATGAAAGAGGGACATTAATCATAACAAAAATCACTAATAATACATAAAACAAGTAAGAACAATACAAAATATATAACACAAAAACAAAGAACACCCAATTCCCAAATTTCTCACATGCCCCTACCCGCCCGTCAGAGTGCGAAATCCACGAATACTAGAACAAAAAAGAAAAAAACAGGAGAAATTGTTGATAATAGAAAATAGCAAAATAAACTATCCTTTGACTTTGCTACCCTTCAAAACACATACAGTACAGCTCTATCAGTCAATTGTCAGGGAATAGTGAAGACAGAATTGCATATAGTGGTTCCCACCTAGAACTAAAAAGACCTGGGTGATGTTGAAGAACGGCAATTTATTTCTCCACTTTCAGGGCCTGCAACACTTCTTAGTGCCATTCTTTCTGGAAAGGAATTGTATCATCCTTCCCATGACAAAGAATGACAATTTTTGCTGCAGCTGTAATTAAGGTCATATGGTCTTTACTGGGACCAAACTATTGCAGAGGAATATGACCAGCTAAGCACACCTCTGGAACAAAGAAGTTCTCTGGACCCAAAAAGGGGTCCAAGTAACTTTTAATGGCATTCTAAAAAGGGATCACTTTGGGGTAATCCCATAATACACATTTAAGGGAACCCCCCATGAGCCCACACTTAGAATACAAAGAAGAAACAAATTTATCCACCTTGAAAAGTTTCTGTGGGGTAATAATAAAGGTTATGTAAGATTTTATATTGAAGCAGCTGATAACAGTCCTGCTTAATAAACGTATACAAGTTTAGCAAAATAGTTTGCCACTGGGCTTGATCCCATGGCAAGTCGAGGGTATGCTGCCAATAATAACAAATGCCAGAAGGATTGGCTGGGTCCAAGGTTTGAAGTGCATTATAAAGACCAGAAATAGAATGAGGCTTAGCAGCCACAGCTATTAATGTCTAACCTGGAGCCAGCTTCCTTAGTCCATGGAGGAGTGCCCAAATAGGACACTACAGCTCAATTGGAGGAATTTGAATGAAAAAGATAAGGAGAGGTGAAAGCACTCCTGAAAGGAGGCAAATGAGAGCAGTGTACCCTCCTTCAAGACAGCGTCCACCGTGGAGTACCTCAGCTGTGGGCAAAAAGCAAATGGGATGGGGCAGGACCCAATTAGAATATTAGGATTGCAAAACAAGGGTTGATTAAGAGCTGTCATCCATTGAACTTCCAAGTAAGAACCAAGCTGAGCATGGGCTTTGAGCGAGCAAAGCAAAGGGGTTGATTTCAATGAGGCCAGGAGCTGAATTGGTTTAATAAAAAGAAGACTGCAGAGTTGGGGCCCTGACAACTGGCACAAGTCCCATTCTATATGCAGTGTGGAAGATGTGTACCCCGTTATAGATGCCCTGTCCAAATCCTGCCCCCAGAGAAGATACTTACTAGAATGAATGGCACAATAATATAAAAAGAAATTCGGGAGACAGAGACCTCACAACTTCTTTGAAATAATTTAAAATAAAAACACCGAATGGCTCCACCCTTCCACAGAAAACCACTGAGAAGACATTGAAGCTGTTAAAAAGACATTTTGGGAGATAAATGTCCAACACCCCGAGGGGGATACAAAATACAAGGAAAGATGTTCATTTTAAGGACATTGACACATCCCCAGAGGATAAGTGACAGAGTCAACCAGCGGTCAAATTTAACTGAATGGTATGAAGAAGGGGTAACAGATTATTTTTAGAGAGCTCTGAGGGATACCTAGAAAACTGTATGCCCAGATATGTTAACATACGAGGTTCCCAGACCAACCCGATGTCTAGTACTTCCCGCTTCGTCAATAAATTATTTAAGGACAGCACTTTTGTCTTATTAAAGTTCAGTTTATTAAACAAGATTTCTAAGAACCTCTGGATTTCCAAAAAAGCAGCAAGCATCAAAACAAGAGACTCCTCCACATGAAGAAGATCATCAGTGTAAGCTGAGAGTTTATAATTAACATCCCCAACAACAATCCACTTAACTTCGGGGTTGCTATGGAGACTTCATGGAAGCGGTTCAATAAAAAGTGTAAAAAGGAAAGGGGATAAAGGGCACCCCTGCCTCATCCCCCACTGCATTCAGATGGTATCTGATAACACCCTATTGTATCAAATACGGCAGTAGGGGCAGGATATAGTACCTGAAACCACTTGATGAATTATCCTGAGAACCAAAATTTTGTAAGAATGGTGAATAAGTAAGGTCACAAGACCCGATCAAATGCCTTTTTTTGTGTCCAGGGAGACCAGGGCTGCATGGGCCTGGCCTACCTGGTCATGGAAATCACATAATGGAGCTTGAGGAAGTGATCAGTAGACACCCTATCCCTCATAAAGCTGACCTGCTCGGCCCCAATCAGACCGTCCCAGATTTGGAGAAGTATATTAACCAGCACTTTAGCAAGTATTTTAAAGTCAGAATTAAACAAAGCTATAGGGTGGTAACTGCCTGGTAACAAGTCAGAATGAAGCAATTTTTATCTATTCCTTTAAGAAAGGAGACAAGACTAATATACTAAACTGGAGACTGTTGTATCTCCTCAATAATAATTTGAAGATTTTGTACTGGATCCTGATGAAGCAGTTCGCTAGGGCAGCACAAGTGGTAATAGTTGATCAAAACTTATGCCATACCAGACAGGTCCATTTTCACAGCTGCATAGCAGAGTTATGCAACGTATTACTATTATATAGTAGAGAGAGAGGAACCCTGGAAGCATGTGACCGGTTATGCTGACTGTGTCCTTCCACAAAGGAGTTGAAGCATATGTAGTCCTCTAGTCCTTTCCATTGACTACAGTGCTGTTCCTCCCCCCTTCCGGGCACACTGTTTTCCTTATCTGTGCTCACTTCTGGTTCACTTCCATGTTAGGAGTTAGTACTTATTTTCCTTCCCTTTTGTATGTAATAATGTTTCAATGGTGTCTAGTGGCTCCCCCTTTCCTCTGGTTGCAGTTCCCATTATTTAACAATGTTTCCCTGGTGTCCAGTGGGACCCCCCACTCTATGATTGCCAAATCCTTTATCTAGTACTGTTTTCCTGGTGTCTAATTGCACCCCCCCCACTGGTTCCATGTGATATGAGTGACAAAAAAATTGTCAACACAACATGAGCGAGTGCACATCAGCCACTACAAGAATGGTGACGTGCACTACAGCAGATCCCTAAAGAGCGATGATCCACACCATTCTATCCACACCAAATATATACTACAGTTTGTATGTGGGGGCACCACCCATGATTATTTTAATCAGCTCCAGGGTGGGGGCCTGACACTGGGGTACAGAGAAATATTCAGGAGGGGGCTATTGGGTGGGAGCAACCTGTGGACAGGGGGACTACATCCAGGAGGGCAGGGGAGTGTGGAGCATGAATCCAGGGGATCGGAGAATGGGGAAAACAAATGTAAGTACTCAACCAACAGAAAACAAAATTATACACACACGCCTAGCCAGAGCCAAACCCAGGTCCTCCCGCACTGGAGACATAGACTCCCACCACAACACCGAACAGCCAGCTGGGAACTGCCTGGCCAAACTACCTTTTATATCCTCATTCGGTATAGCTCCCTCTTCCAGTCGCTGCATTCTTCCATCATGGTTCTTGCCCTGTAACACTCGCCATCCTCTTATCCCTGTGCCTGTTATATTGTACTATTTCCATGGTGTCAAGTGGCACCCTCACCCTCTGATTGCCATCTCCATTATCTACTATTGTTTGCCTGGTGTCTAGTGGCACCCCCGCTCTCCAATCATTATCCCCATGATGTAGTACTGTTTCCCAGTGGCACCCCCCCACCCTCTGGTCGCCTCCCCATTATGTAGTATTGCTTCCCTGATGTTTAGTGGTACCCCCTACCCTCCAATCACCATCTCCCTTTTAATTTTACCAGTGTCAGCTGAAATAAAGAAAACAGTCCCTCAATTTTTTTCAACTTGCTAAAAAGAAAATGATCCCTTGCCGATCTGATCCCCAACCTTGACCACCCACTCAGCACCACCACTCCACATCCCCCAACACCCTACACACTCACTCACTCACTCATTCACTCACTCACCCACCCACCCACCTGAAGATATCCCATGGTGAAGATCCACTCTCTGATTGAAGACACATCTTGCTGCTGAAACCACCAACTGCAATCTGAGCAAGTTCTGGTCAGAGCTGATATGGCTGTGGAGAGCTTTTGGGATGCTTTTACCCATAATTTCTAATAAATTTGCATAATGCAGATCTCTGGAGAGGCAATTATTTTAATGTGGTCTTCCTTTTACACATTTTTACAATGTGTTTTCCTAGAATATGCCTTCTGATTGCTATATATTTAGCCTGGATTGTTCACAGAAGAAATAGCATCTTATTTTAGTAGGACTGTACAGCTACAAAATATTATGCTGCATTGTGTAAAATCAGAAAGCACTAAAAACAGTATTTTACATCCGGGGATATATTAAGTGCCGGATTGATGCATGAGCAGAAAGATGCATTGCATAAAGAGGTGTGCGAGTCGGCACTGATACAATATTCAAAGAGAATGCACGATTGGTACATGGTGTGCATACAGTGAAGCCCACCAGGATGAAGTGCAGCACAGCAGAATTCTGCAGTACAGTTACTGCAGCAAGCAATGCAATTTCAAAGGGAGTCAATCCCTTTTGTCATGCAGTAAACCTGTGACACTGCACTTCATTATGGTGGGCTTCATCATTCCTGTTGAAAATGTGACCCTGGACGGGAATTGCAGTGCAGGCGGATGCCAAGTCAGGTGCATCCAGGGAGACCCCGACTGAATACCTTCCAGGGGGAATGCATGGCACATACCGGCATGCACCGCAGCTCCCATGGTGATATTCAGCCCAGGAATGCAAATGAACTAACTGAGCATGCAGGGTGCAAACGGGCCTTATGCATGCTCATTACCAGTCCATTTGCATGTTGGCATGGGGATGAATGTGCCGGAGCAGCTCTCACCCCAAGCCCTGACCTCAATCACTCCCATGTGGGACAGAACCTGAAGTCTCTGGTGGTATAGTGGCACCTCCCCACCCATTTCACCAGCCCCAATTGTACTGGAGTCCAGGCTCTATTGGTTCCATATTGTAGGGACCCCAATGCCATCCATAATTGCACCTGAATATACCTACAGTCCATGTCCATAGTGTAGTGGCCCCCGCTCCTCCTCAACTGTGCTCAGACATCTCCTCCCTGCCCCCCAGCCCATCCCATTGTGATGACTGGGTCTGTAATGGGATCATACCACTCTATCAGGAGAGAACTCACCGTAGGATGCTGGAATGTGTTATACATTGGCACAAGCTGTGTGGGTGATAACACCCAGTGGCCATACTCCTCAGGCACTCGCATGTGGATCCATCATCCCAGTGCCATTGCACTGCCCAGTGTGGGTGATGGCTGATGCTGTTCTCACTTACATAGGTCCCAAAACAGGCATGTTACAGCTGACCTCCCATTCATTTGTACAATTGGGGAACTGCAGATGAATTATCTATAGCCTGAAGCATACACTGCAAATGGCATTACAGGATACCACACCCCATGGCACCTGGGATACTTCAGCAGTATGTAAATTCCCTCTTCAGTTTGCCAGGGTCTTACACATGGCTGCATACACTGGTGGATCTGCAGCTGGCATGGTGCCCCAATGCACGGTACAGCCATTTGGGTCATTCCAGAGTGCAGGTCCCCAGCTTGGGTTCAGTACAGTCAGTAACTGGCCATGGCAGGGTGTGAAGGGCAGTGCCAGTCTTTGCAACAGGTTGGGTATGGGGGGAGTGAGGGTGTCTGTGTACAGGGGCGGTGGATTGGAGTCCTCTGGACTACAGATATGGACCATGGTTTCCTCTGGTGCAATCAGGTCTTGTGGGGGCCCGACACTATGGAGCTCTTCAGGGATGGAGTTGGCTAGATTGGGGATGGAAATGGGAGTACCTCTAGTCCACCAGGGCTGCCAAGCTGCTGTGCAGTTGGGTGCACATCTGCAGCCTGCCTGTGGGTGGCTGGCCAGGTTAGGCCAGCTATTTGTGGCCTAACTGTGGGCGCAGTGCTCTAGACTGTGAGGGGCACATTTCCACTGAATATGCTGCAGCACAGCATATGCATGGGATTGCCCCCCCTCGACTTGAATGACATACCATTTTTGTGTGCCCTGGCCCATTTCCTCGTGGCTGGTGCATCCTGCATGTTTGAATATCGCACTGCTGCGCATTGTTGGAGTTGTGTGGCACATCTCGCTTTTCCACCAGTATGCACTACAGATCTCCTTTGAATACGGGGGCCCTGGACTAGATAGCCTGAATAAATACATTATAAAAATAGTAAAATCATGACTCCACTGGAAACAAGATATAGCGTCTAATCTGAGACAGCCTGAGTAAATACAGTGCAAAAATGTGTAAATGGACATCCCTGTGATAATGAGATATAGCATCTCCCCTGCCCTATCCAGGATACAAAATATAGGATAAGAAATATTCAGTGCTCCCAAATCCAAGTAACCATCACTCTGTAAGAAGCCCTCATTTTCCCTATGTTTTTCCCACAAAGGCAGAATCAAATCCCTGTATAAATCCCTGTAGATTTTTCCATAAGCCACTGGTTCCTTATTTATGATTCTGTTCTTTATTTATTATTTCAGCAGCCTTTTATTAGGAAAAGAGCTCTGATTTGCTGCTCAGTATTAATATTATATGTCACGATGACCTTGGAATGATTTGGATTTATACAATTAGTAATCACAAGTCAGACAATCTTTCAAAAGATACTAGTAATGCCTAAAAACAAATTTATTGTAAATAGAAACATATATATATATATATATATATACACACACACACACACACAAATATCTATCTATACACACACACACACACACACACACATATGCTATTTTTGCATCTTATAGTTGTTAGTTTTCAGACAAATTCTCATAGACTTTTTTTCTGTCCACCTAATGGAATCTTGAATGAGTTAAATAAATGTTATTATTTTATCAAGGCCCTGATCCAGCAACTCAGTAAATACACACTTAGTATATCATATTATAAAATGACAAAAAAAAAGTCTTCTGTTTGCAGTTGTTTGATCAGAAATTTTATAAATGGTAGAAGTTATTTTTGTTACGTCCATGTTGGTCCAATAAAAGATATCAAATCATTTGTTTCTGTAACACTCATGATTTGTCAGCAGTTAATTCATTAGCTGAGGTCTCCCTGGCAAGAAGTTTGACTATTTCTCCACCTCTCCCCAAACACACACACACACACTGCCTTACTATAAGAGATCTCAGTAGCTCTTATCTGTTATGTTTGGGAAGTAGGCCACAGACCTTTCTGTCAAAAATAAATTTATGTATTTAGTCGGGGTAGTTCACTGAAGACCTGGCATTTTATCAGATAGGTCTTGAGAGGTTAAAAACAGTGTAAATCTTTACAAAATATGCTGGGAAATGGTAACATTTATGAGGTATGAATCTTTCTTGAAAGATATTCATCCCCAACTGAAGTTAGTAGCAAAAAAAATTTAAATGCTAATCATTTAAATGTGCAAATTGCTACATCTTGAAGGGGGTAAACAAATCTCCAGTTCAATAGGCAACCAATATTTAACAAGCTGTTTCAGTTTCCTAATGGCCATCAGATAAGCAGCTTGGAGTTATGTCTCCAACATTCTAAACAGAAAGAAGGGATTATTTTATTTTAGTTGTCATAGTGATTTGTAGATGTGGAAGGATACATTGAAAAGTCCAAAAAATGTGTCCCACGAAACTCCATTTTCAAGCTACAGATAGCAAAATAGCTGTAGGCTCCGCTCACAGCCATAAAAACTAAGGTAAGTGTGGTTCAATGTATTTTAATGGGGCTTTGAACTTTGATGCATAACTTTGTCGCGTTTACATGTTTTGGCCCCAAATTTTCAACATGGCCTTTTTTGGGACCCCACCACATGACCAATGGCAATGGAATTATGCAAAACAGGCCCAAAAGAAGATTTTGCAGTCATGTTGTGAAATCACCTTTCAGGTGGGATTTGAAAATGTTCACTGCCTTTGTTCATGAGGTGGGGTCATAAGAAGGCTATGTTAAAAATGTGAGGTCAAAATATGTAAAAATGACAAAGTTATGTGCATATGTTGATTTTTTTCTACTCTCACTTATAACTTCGGTAATTTTAATATTTGACCACAAATGTTCAACATAGTCATTTTTTCACACCACCTCATAAATGTGAAAGCAGTCATCTTTCAAATCCTGGACAAAATGTGTTTTCACACTTGTGCCACTGAAAGATGTTTCAGTGGCACAGATCACATTTCAATGGGGATTTGAAAATGTTCACCTACGGGGTTCATGAGGTGAGTAATAAGAAGGATATGCTGACAATTTGGTGTACAAATATGGTAAAATGTCCAGGTTATGATGCAATGTTGCAGTACTTCAGCATTCACTCATAATTTTGCTATTTTTCAATATTTTGACTCCAAACTTTCAACATACCCATTTTTTCCACACCATCTCATAAACATGACAGGTGTCATTTTTTAAATCCTGGATGAGATGTCTTTTCACAGTTCTGGTGCAAAATGACATTTCGACCAGTATACTATAAATGGTACATATCATGTTTATAAAGGCAGTCATAACGACAGTTGGTGTTAGAAGTGGAATTGATGCCATGCATACTCTAAGCCAGGAGTTTTGTGTGGGGTTGCTAGACCTTGTACCAGGGGAGCACTGAAGAAAGTTATGAATCCTGCAACAGCAAGCCCTGGAGTGATTATTAAAAGAATGACAACCAAATTAGAAGCAGAAACAAAAATCCAAACTGAGACTGTACTGCTGGCACCAGTGATGGAAGAAGAACAGGCAAGGACAGAACCTGAAAGCATGTCTGCCTTCTTCAAATGGTGGGCTATACAACAAAGAGAAACATATAAACATACAGAGAGAAAAATGCAGCATTTAGAGGCACAGAGAAAAGATGCACCATCTAGAGAAACAGAGAAGGGATGCAGCAACAGGAGCAGCAATGGCTGAATGCCTTGCAAGCTATCAAAGATGGAGGAATAGAACAAGTCCAGAAGATCAACAAAAACCAAACAGCTTAAAAGACATTAAACTTACAAAGCTGTATCCCTCAGATGATATTGAATCATACCTGACAACTTTTAAAAGGGTCGCTGGAGCCTGCCAATGGCCAAAACAGCAATGCGTAATCAGACTGGTACCTTATATGAAAATGTAAAGCCCAACTTGCCTAAAACAATATGGACACTGCACAATCAGAAAACTATGACATTGCGAAAAGAGAAATCCTTGAAAGGCATGACATCTCAGGAGAGACCTACAGGTACAGAGTCTGGTCCCTAAAATACACCTCAGTCAACAATCCCTGAGAAGCCTTCACTGTACTCAGAGAACATCGCATTAAATTGCTCCAACCAGACAGTAAAACAGTTCAGCAGATCATCAACATTTTTGCAAAGGAGCAATTCATCCTTCCCACAGATATGCAGCTTTGGGAAATAGAACACTGATCAGAAAGTAGGGAAAAGGCCATTTCTTTAGCTGAGGACTATCAGATGGCCAGACAGACACTGCAGTAGCAAAGTTACTGCCAGGGACTGGTTACATGACCCTCTTTTCCTGATTTAACTCCAGATCAGATAAGAACTCTGATGAAGGTAACAAATCTGCACCCAAATACTTTATTTGCTGTAACTATAATAAGCCAGGCCTTATTGCAAGAAACTGCCATGAAAATAAGGAGGGTAGCACTGAAGAAAATATAGCCTTAGCAAATTGAGGGCAAGTATTTAAACAGCTGCCATGGTGGGGGATAAAACTATGAAGGGACTTACAGATTTGGGAATTTGACAGACCCTGGTGCATATTGAAGATCTGAGAAAACAGAGTGCAAAAGGACCAGGTACTGGGGTCTCATGCATCTATGGGAACACTCAGTGCTATCCCACTGCCCAAGTGACTCATAACATTAAGGGGGTGTTGCACCAAATGAAAGTGGGGACAGTTGAAAATGACTTTCCAGGATTCGTGAAGTTAATCACAGAGGGAGTACATCCTGCAGTGTCAGCATCTTTTATAACAAGAGCACAGGCAAAGAAAATCTCAGATGTTGGGGACACTTTTCCCTTTAGTGCCTTTGATTCAAACTTGTGTGAGCCCAACTCCAAGATCCAGAAGTCCAGGAAAGAAACAAGACAACAGAAAAAAAACAGTGGCAGCAAAAGACTGATGGGCATAAGGGACTGATATATGAAAATGCTGAAACTAAACTGGTAACTGATTGTGATTTTGTTTCTGAGCAAACAATGTTTCTCTCCAAGGTTATTTTAAGGGGCTAGGTATGAAACAAAAACAGGGTGAAGCAATGTTTAAAAAATGTAATAGGCTACAGTACAGAGTTTGGTTCAGTCCTCAGGCACAGGAACAAATAGAACGATTGGTCATACCAAAGAAGTATAGAACTGAGTTGTTACAGGTAGCACATGATAGTCATATGACTGATTACTTGGGGAGGGACTGCATCCTTGCCAGACTATTGTACAGATATTTCTGGTCTGGGATTCATGAGGATGTTGCTAACTATTGCAGTTCTTGTGCTGAATGTCAGAAAGTAGACCCTGTAACTAAAACAAATTCTGGCCAGAGACGATATGGCCGATGGAGAGGAATCTGGGGTAAAAATAACAAAAATTCATTTTTTAAAATATTTGTACACCAAATTTTCAACATAGGCTTGTTAGGACCCTGCCTCATGAAGAAGAACAGAAAAAATGTTCAACTCTTGGCCTAATGCTGGCATTCATTATGCAGGGAATGCAAAATCAACTTTCAAGATGCAAAAACAAATTATGGGTAGGAGTTGAAAAATGACAGCTGTCACATTCATGAAGTGCTGTACAGAAATGGCTATGTTGAAAATGTGGGGTTAAAATATTTAATATTACTAAAGTTATGAGCCTGCATTTGCAAAATTTAACATAGCCTCATAACTTTGTTTTTTTTTTTAACTACCAGAAACTCCACAGTAACTAAAAAAAGGGCAAGATGCCTCTGGTGTCCCTACTCTTGATAGATATACCATTTGGGAGAATTGCAGTGGATATGGTTGGCCCCTTTGACAAATGTATAAAGGGTGATCAATTCATTTTAGTAATATGTGACTATGCTACTCGATACCTAGAGGAAATTCCAATATGTACTGTCACAGTCCCAAAAGTGGCAGCAGAGTTTGCCAAAATTTTCATCAGGGTGGGCATACCTAAATAGACAGACAAGCCAGGGGTGTGGACTTAAACCCTTTTACAGTAGAAAGGGTTATGGCAGAACTAGCCAGGCTAAAAACTGACAAGGCCATTGGTCCAGATGGGATCCATCCAAAGTTACTAAGAGAACTAAAAGAGGAGCTGGCAGCACCTCTGACAGAGCTCTTTAACAAGCCTCTGGAAGAATGGATGGTTCCTGAGGACTGGAGGAGGGCCACAGTGGTACCTATTCACAAGGGAGAAAGCAGGGAAGAAACAGGAAACTACAGGCCAGTCAGTCTGACCTCAATGGTGGGTAAACTGATGGAATCCCTGCTCAGGGAGAGGATCACAGAGTTCCTAGAGGCCAGCAGGCAGCAGGATCCCAGACAGCATGGGTTTATGGCAGGCAGATTCTGTCAGACCAATCTGATACAGTTCTTCAGCTGGGTCACAAGGAGAGTGGATCAGAGAGGAGCAGTAGATGTAGTCTACCTGGACTTTTTTTTAACTTTCTTTTTATCCCGCCTGTACTACCATCTCTGTCCACTCCTTCGGACCATTGATCAACCCCCACAGACCACCACCATGGAGTCTGCCCCTAGAGTACCTGGTCTCACCACTGTACTTCCTTGATGCCTGGATATCCCCCCGGGTGGGGCAAGGAAGTGCCCCTCTTCCTCGACCTTGCTTGAGGAGAGCTGGCACAGTGGGGTCTGCTCATGAGTTGATGGTTGTGAGGCACAGATCGGTCTTCATCTAGGACCGAGAGGGGGTGTTTCCATTTTTCTGTTCCCTTCCACCCCCTAAGGACACTGGCTCAGGTAGATGAAGTGATAATGCACAATGCTACCAAGTGCCTGACAGCATCCTCCCCTTCCCGACTCAAGCGCCATGGGAGCCACCACAGCCCTGAAAGTCGGTGCTTCCACCGAGCCTCGGGGAAGTCAGGTGTGACAAGTACCCTGGAATCCCACCTCAAAGGAGGAGAGCATCCATTGGGATGCTCAATCCTACTTCCCCCTGCTGACCCTCGATGATCTGAGTCCGTTCCTGAACTTGGGTCGCCAGTGTGGTGCAAGGTGTGGCATCCAGTGCCTCAACCCTCAACGCCACTGGTCCAACTGTCTACCTGGACTTTAGTAAGGCCTTCGACTCAGTATCACACAGAAGGCTACTAAGGAAGCTAAGGCAGATGGGGGTTGGGGATAAAATAGTAGCTTGGGTAAGAAACTGGTTGGAGGGTATAACCTAGAGAATTGTGGTAAATGGAGCTGTATCTAGTGAGAGGGAGGTGAGAAGTGGAGTGACTCAGGGATCAGTTTTGGGCCCACTACTTTTTAACATATTCATTAGTGACATCACAGAGGGATGGGGGATATTTTTATTTATTTATTAGCTTTTGGTAACCGGGTAAGTGCGCTAGGCAACAATCCTGCTTATTTTCAGGCACGACCTGGAAGAGCACAGGACATTGGTATACATATTACAGTAGTACATGATGACAATCAGGGTAAACATAAGACAGCAGGAGCAATTAACAACATACATAGGTGATTAGAGCAGAAAAATCAGATACAGTGCATAATAAATGAAATATAGAACAAAAAATAGGCTTGTGTCCGTGACGCAGGCCGGCAATAGGGTGAAGCAGATTACGAGCATTTGCAGTGTCCACGGGCGTGAAGGTGAGAGAATACTGAGCTTTTAAATTCCCATTGGGAGGCAGAATTTTTAACCTGAAGGGGGATTGTGTTCCAGAACTTAGGAGCAAAGTGAGAGAATGCCTGTTCACCCATTTTTGCAGCACAAGGTCTGGTAGAGAGCATAGGGACAGAGGAGAACCTGAGGGTACAGGTTTGGGAGGCAGGAGTCAGCAGGTAGCCAGATAGTCAGGGCTGGGAGGTCTAGACAGAGAGTCAATAAAACAACCCAGGGAGTAGGCCCGTAGATCCTTAGGTGATAGCCAGTTTAAACCAGAGTAGAGGAGGCAGTGACGAGTAAGGCGAGGGGCAGTTAAGGCGAATCTGCAGATGTTGTTATAGACGGTGTCCCATTTACTGAGTATAGAAGAGTTGGCAGCGTAGATAAGGGGAGGAGCGTATTGGATCTAGGGTAAGGGACTCCCCTCACTACTGCTAATCTGGCTGAAGGAGTGAGGGAGTGGCGCACGCGATAGGCGCCACCAATTTTTGCATTGACAGCTCGACAAACCATGTTGACATGTAATGACAAGTCAAGGGAGGGATAAAGTGTGACCCCCAGGTATTTGAAGGACACCGTGTTGGTGATAGGGGAACCATCTAGGCAGTGTACCAAGAGCCTGGGAGCAGTGGAGGGCAGTATTTTTGAGGAACCGAATAGCATAGCTCGAGTTTTGTCCTGGTTAAGGTTTTGATGGCTGTTCAAGAGCCAGAGTTGAAGGACTTGAAAATCATTTGAGAGAGTGGAGTTGATGTCCTCTGTCGATTTGGACCCTGAGTAGAGAACAAGGCCATTGGCATACATAAGAGTGCAGCTGTGTCAGGAAGGAGCAGAAATATCATTTAGGAAGAGGGAGAAAAGGAGAGGTCCAAGAGTGGACCCCTGTGGGATTCCACATGGGATCTTTATGGGGGAGGAGAGGGTCTTGTAAAAAGCTACCACCTGAGTGCGATTGTCCAGGTAGCTGCAGAACCAGGATAGAGTTGGGTCAGATGCTCCTATGGATTGGAGCTTCTTCAGCATGAGAGGGTGATGACCCATGTCAAAAGCTTTGGACTGGTCTATGAAGACAGCTTCAGTGAGTAGGCCATGGTCCATATTACATTTGATGTCGCTGGTAAGTTGTGTCAGTGCCGTAGTGGTGCTGTGTCTGGGCCTAAATCCGTGTTGGCAGTGGGTTTAGAGATTAAACTTGGTGAGGTGTTCAGCGAGCTGGCAGTGGACTATTTTCTCAAGAAGCTTACTGAGAGTGGGTAGAAGAGAGATGGGTCGGTAGTTGGGACATAAGTTTGACATCACCCTTTCTGTGAATAGGGATAGTTCTGGCCATTTTCCAAGTAGATGGGACAGTGGACGTGTGGATCGAGAGGTTGAAAAGCCTGGTGACAGGCTTGGCCAGCCATGGTGCAAACTGCTTGAGTGTACCACGATGGATGCCATCCGGCCCCTGGCCCCCGGATGCCGGGAGGGAGTTAAGTAGCTCACGTACTTCATGGTATGTGGTTGGAGCCAGCACAAGGGTGGGTGGAGTAAGGGATGAGGAAGGGGCATGAGGACAGTAATCTTGAGGCATAGTCTGAGTTGCATTAGGTAACATGGAGAAGAGGGAATTGAAGGCGTTGGCAATTGTACTCGGGTTGTTGCAGTGAATGCCTTGAATGTTCATGTCAGTTGGAGTCTGCTGCTTATCACTGCCAAGAATTTCCTTTATTTGGGCCCAGTACTTTTGAGGGTTCTCGGATGAGGATTTTAGGAGGTTCCTGTAGTAGGTACTTTTGGCAAGGCGAATTTCTCTTTTGCATTTGTTCTGCGAGGCTTGATAGGCTTCAAAGTCAGTATGAAGATGAGATACCCTCCACATGGACCAAAGTTTGTCCCTGCTTTTGAGAAGTTGAAGCAGGGGATGCGTTAGCCACTTGGTTACCTTCCCTGACACCCTGTGTGCGGTGACTGGGATATGTAGGTTTTGTAGTGCGAGGAGGATGGAGTTGAAATAGTCAGTTGCATAGTTAATGTCCTCAGTTAGGTAGAGAGGAGACCAGTCAACCAGGCTGAGATCATTTATGAAAGCATCAACACTTAGGTGGGAAAGGTTAGGAAAGGTGACTATTTTAGAAGGGAAAGATGTGGTGATGGTGTCCCAGACACAGTAAACAGGAGAGTGATCACTAATGGTGTCAGGAAGCACTCCAGCTGAGGTTATATGTTCCTTTCTGTTTGTGAGTATCCAGTCAAGCAGGGTGGCACAGTCACCGCCCGGGAGACCCTAGTGGGTTCCTGGATGAGCTGGGATAGGTTTGCCTTACTAACCATAGAGGATAGGTTGGCTGAGCTATTCTCAGACTAGTCGAGGTTAAAGTCCCCAAGGCAGATAATGTCATTTTTGCCTGTTACTGTTAGCAGGTTCTCCAAGAATTCAGAAAGACCCTGTTTAGCATTTTTAGGAAGGACATAGATAAGAAAATATGGAGTTTCTTAACTCCCCCCAGAAGAAGGAGGGAATGAAGGATTTCGCAATTAGGTAGTGTGGGATCCTGCAAGAAGGTGATGTTCAGGTGCATTTTGTAGTAGAGAGCAAGGCCTCTCCCCTTTTGGCCCCAGGTCGGTCTGCACATAGCATATTGTATCCTGGAAAGGTGCACTGATAGTCAGTGACAGTGGGCTTTAGCCAGGTTTTGGTGATGGCTAGGATGTCAGGGCCGTTCACTCTCACCCAGACCTGCAGGTCAGGGAGGTTGGCCAGAAGGCTCCTGGAGTTAATATGAGCAATAGTTAGTCCACTGGATTTTGGTAGGGAGGTAACCGGGGGTGTCAGAGATTGGATGGGAACATGAGGCAGACCTGGATTGGCCTTGATGTCCTCAGCTAGCATAAGTGACAGGATAAAAATCCAAATCGATATAATGAAGCAGGACCAAACTGAAATTCTGATGGAGTGCTTCAATTTAAAATGAAGGTATCTGGCTAGAGGCCACATGTGCTTGCTGATGAGAGTAGTCGGGGGAAGAGGTGGGGGAGTGGCAGTAGCTAGAAGGTTGGAGAAGTAAAAGTCAGCATATGAGTGAGCCTTGGTAGTTGAAGTAGGAGTGTTAGGGCAGGAGAGCTCAGAGAGAATAAGAAGACAAAGTGACCCCATTAGGAGAGCCAGCAGGGGTTGGGAAGCCATTCTATAAGTAGATAAATGGAGAGGGATTGAGGGGACAGAGCAGCTGGCAATGCCGTGAAGAGCTGAAAGTAGTTCTTTAAGCACCAGCTGAAATTACCAACCTCAAGTGGCAGGTATAAGATTACTTTCGTTGGAAAGTGAGCAAGTATGCTCAGATCAGGCTCCCTCTAGTGTCCAAAGAATATAAGGAGCTAATGGAGAACATGAGAGCGTCAAGATATCGCGAGGTTTGCCTCTATAAATGTAACACCAGCCAAGGGTGGGAGGGTATTGGGTGGGTGGGGAGAAGTCACACAGTGACTGTGGGGAAGAAAACAGAGCTGCACCTTTTGTTACAGGGAGCCAGATCATTTGGCTACCTTGGTGTTTCTGGCAAGGATCCAGTGGCTGGGGGGTGGGAAGAGCCTCTGAGGAGCAGAACAATGGCCCTCTCTTCTGCTTGCTATGGACTGCCTGAGGAGTGAAAGGTAGGCAGATTTAAATACACTTGGCAAGCAGATCAGTGCAGGGGCTTAAGATTTTTTTTTTCCATTTTAAGTGGGCAAGTTTAGCAGTTGCAGGCAGGGAGCAGACAGTAAAAACATAGTAGATTTGATTAAACAAAGTTTTACAGTTTTTGTATGTCTATGCCTTTTAGTTAATTAAAGTAACCACAAAGCAGCAATGAAACAGTGCAAAAACATCAGAATTAATATTAGAGAACCTATCTACACTGTTGTGGGGACAGAAAAAATGAAGCTAAAATTTAAACAAAAAAGGCGCTAACGGAAAGAACACAGAGCTGCTCCCTTTGTTACAGGGAGCCAGGTCGTTTGGCTACCTTGGCACTTCTGGCAGGGATCCAGTGGTTGGGAGGTGGGAAGAGCCTCTGAGGAGCAGAACAATGGCCCTCTCTTCTGCGGGAGTGCAGAGCTCCTTTCGGCAGATGGGGGAGAGCCCCTAAGCTTGGCTGGCCTTCGCGACCTCCTGGAGCACGGTGCTCCATTCAGGGGGTGAGGGAGAGCCCCGGTGCTGCACCTCTGCTTGCTGTGGACTGGGATAGAGACCTCTAAGTATTTCAAAGGTTTAAACAGAGTCCAGGCAAATGAGCTGTTCCAGTTAAATATGACCACAAGGACATGAGGTCATAGCCTGAGGTTGAGGGGGGTGGGAGTTTTAAGAGCAACAAGTGTAAGTTCTTCATGGAGAGAGAGGTGGCACCATGAAATGGGGTACCTGAGGAGATAGTGGAAGCCAAAATGGTTAGGGAATTCAAGAGTAAGTGGGATAGACACAGAGGAATTATGACAACAAAGAAAGTGAAAACATGAGGGAGGGAGGGAGTTGAAGAAAGAAAAAACAAACAGGCAGACTAGATAGATCAGTGGTCCCTATCTGACGACACCTTCTATGTATCTATTATTACTGATCAGGGTAGTAATTTTGGTGCTGTATTATTGAAGGAGCTGTACCACCTATTAGGTATCACTGCTATAAGAACCTCCCCTTATCTCCCTTAGACAGTCTTGTTGGATGTTTTAATCAAACTCTAAAACACATATTAAGAAGGTGTGTGAAAGGTGAAGAGGAAGATTTGGACCAATATTTACCTTACATGCTTTTTGCTTACAGAGAAGTGCCCCAAGCACCAAAAAGTTTTTCACCCTTTGAAATGTTGTATGGTAGACAACCTACATGTGTGCACTGAGAAAGAACTTGTCAAAATATATTAAAATTATCCACAGTAACCAGGAAGAGGTCGCAAAACAGCAGAATGTGTATTATATGACCATGGAGCAAAAGAACACGTTTTTAAGCCAGGTGAAAAGGTCTTGTTACCCACTACAGAAAATCAACTGTTAAAAAAGTGGCAAGGTTCTTATAAAGTGGTTAGATGTACTGGTACAGTTATATATGAGACTGAGATCCCAGATAGGAAAAATCCTAGCAAGATATACCATGATAACTTCCTGAAGAAATGGGCTGAAAAAACACCAAAGGTTGCTTTGGTAGTGTTACCAGACACTGCAACAGAAGACATTGATATAGCTTATGACAGACTGGAACAAATTGTAACTTCTGATGCTGTAAAGGTGAATGTTTCCTTAGCCACAGAACATACTGCAGAAATTCGTAACTTGGTAAAGACAATTAGAAGTACTATTACCACACTGCCAGACTGAGCAAAAGGGGTCAAGCTTGTAATAGTGACAGAGAATGCTCACCCTATTAGGCAAAAGACACATAGATTACCAGAGTGGTTAAGAGAAGGCATGGTTATGGAAATACAAAAAATGAAAGAGTTGGGTATCATTGAAGAATTGAGAAGTACTTGGTCATCACCAATGGTGATTGTAAATAGAAACAAAGGTGGTATATGAATCTGCCTTAATTTTGGAAAACTTAATTAAGTGTCCATATTTGACAGCTATCCCATGCCAAGGACAGGTGATTTGGTGAACAGACTGGGAACTGCCAAGTACATTAGAACCCTCGATCTCACCAGGGGTTGCTGGCAAATTCCCCTAGCTAAAGATTCCAGAGACAAAACTACATTTTCCACTCCTATTGAATTTTATCAGTTCACCACCATGCCATTTGGTTTACATGGCATACCTGCTACATTCTAGTGGTCCATGGATGTAATTCAAGCCCCCCACATAGATTATTGTGCTGCTTACCTGGATGATGTCATGGTGTACAGTCCAGACTGAAAAAGCCACCTGGAACATCTATGAGCAGTTATCCTATCTATCAAAAATGCAGGTCTGACCATTAATCCTACCAAGTGCACATCAAGTATGCAGGAAACCAGATATTTAGGTTATAACTGGGGAAATGGAGAAGTGAAGTTAGAGATTTCCAACATAGACGCTGTAGCTAACTGGCCCATCCCTAAAACTAAGAAACATTTCTGGTCATTTCTAGGCCTGTCTGGTTACTACTGGAGATTTGTTCCCAACTTTGCCCAGTTAGCTACACCCCTCTCTGAACTCATAAAAAACTGTACCTGAATAATGGGAAATGGTTCCCAAACTGTGATGAAGCTTTTTGGACCTTCAGGGCTGCATTATGTTCAGCCCCTGTTTCAAGAAGTCCAGACTTTGATAAACAATTTCCAATTACAGACAGATGCACCAGAGGCAGGCCTAGTGCAGTCCTGAGTCAGAATACAAATGGGAAGGAACATCCCATTCTGTATATCAGTAAGAAATTGCACAACAGAGAGATAAAGTACTCTACTGTTGAAAAAGAATGCCTTGATGCAAAATGTTAAATTAAGTGCCTTACATTTTATCTGCTAGGAAATGGCTTGGTACTTATAACAGATCACAGTCCTCTCTGTTGGCTTAACCAAATGAAGGATACAAATCTCAGAATCACAAAGTGGTACCTGGCACTATAGCTATTTGAATTCAAAGTGAAAAGAGAATGTCAATGCTGATTTTCTGTCAACATACTGCATGGTTCAGGAATTGAGAATTCAAAGAGCTGGAAAAAATGTGTGCGCTTAGCTGAAATGTTTGCAGTAATAGGTGTCTTGAAAAAGAGATATTGCATATGCAAAGAATTGTAAATATTATAAGGTAATTTAAAAAGAAGTTTTTTTTAAACCTACTTTATGAAGAAAAAAACAAACAAATATGATCCCTCTTAAGGAGGGGGTTAATAATATTAAAATGCTATCTGTGAATTTTATAACTTCTCCTGATTTGTCTGTGTTTCCTGAACTATGCCTCTATGATACCACTCACAATGCGTCTGCTGCTATTTTCAAAGCAGAATTGCATCCAAACCTGTTAGAGCATCTCTTAGATGCAGACAGCAGAAAAGGGGTCACCCAGGTATTGAACTGCATAAGGTTCACACCATACAATAAAAGTCACCAGACAAAGCCTCGTAAAACCTGATCCTTGATAATGTTCCTTTACATTGAACAAAACGCCATGAGATGAAATCTGTGATGGCAGCAGTCAACATGATCCAGAACTATAGCATACTTTGCACAGCATGTGAATATGAGAAAATATTTATATCTCACATGCTTTTGTGACTCTGATTCTTATTAAACGCCTGATACAGGGGTTGTTAAATTAGGCTTTGTCTGGTACATCTATTAGGTGGCCTAACAGTGTCCAAAGTTTGCATTCAAAAAATGGAAGCAATTGCACCACCTTTTTGGATGCAAGTGCATCTGTTTTTGATGCAAATTGTGACATGTTGTCATACACAGACACAACATCTGAAAATAGCAGAAGGGCTTCGTGGATACAAAAAAATGGACACAGATGCAGAAGCAGCATGCATTTGCATTTACATCCAACCCTTTCGAAAATCCCCACATTGTTCACTTTCCTTGTGATTAAAATGAACTAGCATGCATCGGACACTGCTCCCTGACATTATGGAACAACAAGTGTACAAAAACAGCCAAGAATATTGATAAAAACATGGTCTGAGCCATATTAAAATGAGCTCTCCTTTTGTAGTGTCATACATGAAAAAAGTGGTAAAAACAGCCTCAGCATGGGGAAAAAATGGTAGCATACAAATCAGGAGATAAGGGGCAAACTACAATAGAGTAAAAAAGCATAGGCCAACATTTTCACAACTGTCGTGCACTGCTGCTTTAAACCTGCTGTTCCTTTTTTATCTTGTGAGTTCTGAACATACTGTATCGAAAATTTGTTTCCAGCTGTTGTTTCTGTGAATATGGTGACAATATGGCATGTTTCTTGCAAAATTGCTGATTGTTTGATTTCAATATTTTGTTTATCTTCTTTCATTATCATGAGAATTGCCCTACTCCTTTTGGGAAGTGCAGTTAGATCTTTAACATACACTTAAACAATTCTATGACAACTCAGCAAAATGAAATACAGCACAGTGAACACCACGCAAGCCAAAACTACACATGGAGAATACTGCAGAGAATTTTTGTTTAAGTGTGAGTTACTATTATAACACCATGCCGCCACGGACCACCACTCCAGTGACATGTAACTTGCATTATGTTTCTTCTCTGGCTGTATTCTCCATGTGCCGTTTTGACTTTCCCAGTTTTCACTGCACTGTTTCTGACTGTGCTGTATTTGATTTTGCTGAGTTGTCATGCTACGCACTTGAACGCCCTCAAGAACAGGCCAATAGGATGTCAGTTTACTGTCTCATCTGAAAGACGGAACAGAAATAATAAAAAAATGCTATTACTCTTAGCTTGAGTTCAAGTTACTAAGTGCTTAAAAGGAAAACAGAAGTAATTTACTAGTGATCAAGGAACAGTTTAAGATATCAATTGCCTGTTCTGTAGCACCTAAAGACAAATATTTAGGGTGCTGTGACTTCTTGTGTATTTCATCTCAGGGATGCTCCATTATATGGGATCATATTCATCTTGTTGGCACTGTCATCCTTAGAAACAAATTTAAATAACTATACTACATGCATAAACTATGTGAATCCTGGTTGGGAATGCTCTCTACTTCTGTAATTACAGAAGTGAGATTTTGACAGTAGGCTTTGGATACTGGCAATTATGTTAAGCATGTCAGTAGAGCTGCTGGTTCTAAATGCCGACATTTGCTCCGGGGCTTGTTGATGTCTTTATGCTCGAGTTATATTTTATTCAAGTCTGTATTATTCTCCATGAACAGATAATAACACACTATCACTGACTATCACTGGATGGGTGGGTGGGGGTAAACATGAGGGAGGGAGGGTGGGGCAGCTGCAATGTAGAGAGCTAGCTGCACATTCGAGCACACTTGATAGACCATGAGGCCTGTTCCTGCTGGCAGATACGTATGTTCATTTGTATCGCACATAATTTTTGTTTCCTAAGTTATTAAAAGCTTACAGACTGGCAGTTTTGTGTGTGTGTGTGTGTGTGTGTGTGTGTGTGTGTGTGTGTAAAGATAAAACTGACAAGATTCCTAGTATGCTGGTTTTACACTCATCAGAGCAAACATAATGCAGGGTCAAAATACCACTGCCCCAAACAAATACGGCTCACATACATTATTGTACAGATCATCAAGTTCCTCATGTAGGCATGTTTAGGCAACACAGGGAGGGAATGATAGGGTTTAATAGGATTGGAATGATTGTGAAAAGCAGATTACTGGCAGGGAAGGTAATGAGGTAATATGGAAGACAGTATGCAAAATGCTTGTGTGACATGATTATAATTTTGGTGTATCCTCTCTCTTCCCTGGTTCAGGGACTGCTGTCTTTTTGGGGTACTATAAAGACACAGGAACCCTACTGAGGAAGGTTACATCCCTAAAAGTGTCACAGGGATGCAATCCCCCTTGATCAAAGGTACTTTAAGCAAGAAAGCTAAACCCTAAGGAAAGGTAGGTGTCACTGGAGGAGAGTTGGATTACGGTAGCAATAAAATGTGCATCCAACAGATGCGTAGGCATGCACATTTTAAGTACTGTTCGGGTGGGGGGGAGAGCAGGCAACTGTCACTCACTGCTTCACTGAACTATGGGCATGAATCCTTACAATTTAATGGCCTATTGGTCCTTATGTAGGCTTTTTAGGTAACACAGTGATGTGACAATAGAGTTTGGTAGGATTGAAATGATGATGGGAAGCAGATGACTGTCAGGTAAGGTACTTTTTAAAACGTTATTTTCTGGGAAGAAACTGGGTAATATGAGGGTAGAAAATATGTAAAATTCTTGTGCAACATGAATGCAACTTTGATATACGCTCTCTCTGTCCCTGCTACAGGAATGAACAAAGTGGGTGATCTGATACCTTTTATTAGACCAGCAAGATATTTACAGAACACAAGCTTTCAGGTTACACAGTGGTGTTCATCAGTTTATAGCAGTTTTCTACAGAAAACAAAACTTAAATACGTATTTATTTATTAAAATGTTTTAACAGGAAGGCACACTGAGCAGAGTACTGCTCAATTCCAAATGCCTCCTGGGGGGAAGGGGAACATAGGGAAAAAGAACATAGAAATAAATAGAGTAATATTTCATCACAAAGTACAGAGGTATGTACAACACAAAGCTGAGCAAAATATGGTGAAACCATTAATTCATACCAGCACTAGAGATACAGTAATTACGGGAGATAGACACACAACAGGATCATTTTCAAGCTGGTACAAGGCTGGGGTCGATGTAATGATTTGGGAACTTCTAGCAACATGCACATGGTGTGGTGAAGTGAGCATTTATGAGGAAGCTAAGGTGCTAAGATGGTGGCATTAGCAAAGTGCTTGCAGGGGAGGGAATTCCATAATTTGAGCATGCAGGGTCTGAAAACTGTTTGACCAGCTAATGAGGACATGCATGGGACCAACAGGAGGTAGATGTCAGCATTCCTCAGGGAATAAACAGGAGAGGTGTTTGGTGCGAGCACAGCTGCGAGGTATGTAGGCAAGGACTGGGACCAGTACTTTGCCATAAGCTTGGCGCAGTGTGCCTGTTGACGGTCATGTAACGAGAGCAGATTTAGGGACTGATAGAGGTCACAGTGGTGTGAGGAGGGCAGGCTGTCAAGAGTGAATCTACAAAAAGAGTGGAAAAGGGGGGGTCTAGTCTGGGTAGGCTGGACTTGGTAGTGGCACTGTAAACTACATTCCCATAGTTGAAGATGGGAAGAATCATTTTCTATACAAGTACTCTGAGAGCGGTCAGGGGGATGCAACCATGATTGCAGTAGAGAGCACCCAATTTGGGGTGGAGTTTTTTGTGGATGGCATCGACATGTACAGAAAAGTTGAGATACTGGTCCAGCCAGACCCCAAGATATCTAAAGGAGGGGCAAGCCTCCAGAGTAGTCCCATCCAAGGTAAGGAAGGAGGGGGTGGTTTTGAGCTGAGACAGTCTCTGCCTCATGCAGAAGGTAATGGAGACAGTCTTCTTGGCATTTAGGAATAGCTGGTTTGCACAAAACCAGAGCTGGACGTCATTGAAGTTCTGCTGTAACCTGGTCGCTACATCATCGGCTGAAGGGCCAGAAGTATACAGGACCATGTTGTCCACATACATGTGAATGGAGGTGTGTGGGCAAGTGGTGGGCAGGTCATTTAGGAAGCTGGAGAATAGGAGCGGGCCAAGGACTAAGCCTTGGGGGACTTCTGTGGTAACTGGGAGGGTGGGAGAGGTGGAACCACTGATTCTAATGCATTGGGATCAGCCGACCAGGTAGGAGAGGAACCAACTGGTGGCCTTGGCTGATAGCCCAGCAGTGGAGAGCTTATCTAGCAGGAGAGCATGGGAGACCATGTCAAAAGCCTTGGATAGATCGACAAAGATAGTGGAGGTGATGTGACCCGTGTAAATGCCGTCAAGGATGGAATCAGTGAGTCATAGGAGTGCTGTAGCTGTGAAGTGGGACTTCCTGAAGCCAGACTGGTAGAGTGAGAAAAAGGAGGAGGAGTTGAGAAAGGAGGAGAGTTGAGAGAGGATTAATTTTCCCTTAAGCATCGCCAGAATGGGGAGGAGGGAAATAGGACGGTAGTTGCTGGGGACAGAGGAGTTACCTCCCTTTGGGAGCGGGACGACAGTAGTGTGTTTCCATTCTGAGGGAATTGAGGCTATAGAAAAGGAGAAGTTGTAGAGAATCAGCCAGTGGGGTGGTGATGGCAGGAGCAGCTAAGTAGAGCAACTTGGAATCCAACATGGTTGGGCATTTGCCTTTGCTCGAGTTTAGGGAGAGTAAGGCATTTAAAACTTCAGAGGGTGTGACTTGAAAGAAGGTGAATTTAGAGGAAGGAGGGTAATGGGCTGATGCAGGGTTGGCTGCAGCAGAGGGTTTGGGCTGGCAAGGGGGGAGTGTGGACAGCAATGCCGAAGTGCAGCTTGTAAAATAGGAATTAAATTTGGATGCTTCTGCCAGTGGAACAGTTACAGTGGTACCGCCACATTTAACGCAGGTGAGGGGGGCTGGAGGGTGGGGAGAAGAAGGATTTGACCACTTTCCAGAAATTTAATGGTTGGTTTATGTTATCCTGGAAAGAAGATTTGAAATAAGTTGCTTTAGCCTGCCTTATTCGCCTAGTGCAGGTGTTGCATAAGGATCTGTATTTTGTGTGGTCAGCAGAGGAACTTGAGTCCTTGTAAGACTTCCATGCCAGGTCTCTGGCTCTGGTGAGGGACATAATGTCAACAGTAATCCATGGCAGGTAGGCACCCCTCACCCGAGACTGTCTGAGTGGTGTGTGGATGTCCCATGCAGCTAAGAATTTGAGTTTGAAATAGTCATGTGTCACTGATAGAGGGGGGCCTTATTGATGGTGGACCAATCAGTGGCTGTCAGGGTGTTTAGAAGCAAAGGGAGGTCCAGTGATTTGAATGACCTGGAGAGAATGGTCCTGGGAGGTGGGTGCTTTGGGCCTACAAATTTTGTGGATTAAATAAATCATATGGTGATCACTTAGTGAGTCAGGTAAGATGCCTGAGGCAATAATGCAATGCCAATGGGAGGTAAGGGCCCAGTCCAGGAGGGAGTGGTCGTACAACTTCATGTTCAGTCGAGTGGGTTCAGTGATCAAGTGCAACAGGTTTAGTGCAGCAACTTGGTTACAGATCTTGAAGGTGGTGCTGAATAGCCAGTTTAAATTGAAATCCCCCAGCATATGGAGCTCTCCACCCTTGGCAAGGGATATCAGGGAGTCCAGATGATCCAGGATAATTGAACTAGTTGATTCAGGATGGCAATAGGACCCTGCTACATATAATGGAGTGGTATGGTGGAGGGAGAGTTTGACTAATAGTGTGTCTATTGGATGAGGGGGTTTTGGTAAATTGACATGGGTGAAGTGAATGGAGGAAAAGATATACATGGCTATCCCACCTCTCCTTTTTTGCCTGATCGGTCATGCCTGATAATGGAATAGCCTGGGACTGAGATTTCAAAGTCCTTGTTGTGGGGCTTGAGCCAGGTTTCAGAGATAATCAGGACATCAGGTTTTAGGGAGGTGATAGTTGGCTGCAGCAAGGTTATTTTATTTAACAGGCTGTAAATATTTAAATGCATTAATTTTAAGCCCTGGGGTAATTGAGGGGGGTAGTAGATGGCCCTGTATTTGGGGTGGTACATGGCCGAGGGTTTGTCTCAACATCACCGGAAAGCAGCAGCAGCAAGGTCACTATGAATTCGTAGTAATGCATGGGGCTCTGATGTTTGCAGGTAGTGGACCTTGGATGGCAGCCAATGCTGGGGTATTCTAACACGGTAGAGTGTAGGGCTGTGAGGCCATCGTGGAAGGAGGGAAGCAGAATAGAGGGACCAACTGCCCACAGAAGCTACATTGACGTTGGGTACAGCCCGGTGTGAGAGGTGCTAGAGGGTGACTGCCAAGCAGTGATGATGTTACCTGTGACATTTTGAACCAGCTCCGCTAGGAAGTTTGAGGGGGGAGTGTCAGTAGAGGGAATAGTGGAGTGCGAAGGGCGAGGTAGAGAATAAACATGATGGAGTACCTGTGAGGGATAGCCAGTAAGTTCACTGTAATGGCTTCTAGTGGTGAGTGGATATAGGTTGCTAATGGAAAAGTCAGCTGATTGTTCCTGACTTGCATGTGAGAAAGAGTATAAAGGGAAAAGCCCACCAAGGGTGGTGGTGGGGCAGTGGGGCAGCTGACGCCAAGTGTCGGTGGGGCAATCAACACAAGACCAGCATCTCGAGTCAGGAATGTCATCTGTACCTTCAGCTTGAATTTGGGGGACGACTGCTCGGGCAGTGCCTTCCTGACCACCTCATCAGCCATGCAGCATGCTTCCTGTTTAGACAGGATTTAAGAGGTGAGCAAGATAAGTCGGGGGTGACCTGCAAGCAGGGGAATGCTAATTTATCTCACAATAGAAACTGAGCTTGGGGAGGAGCTAAGTTTGCCAGAACATACATTTTAAAGTTCCTTAAAATGTGTTACAATGCACTTTAAAGTTCCTTAAAATGTGTTACAGCATTGCCTACTGCCTGTATACTTAGACAATTAAACTTAAGAATAGCTTTAACATTACTGAAATTGAATTAATACCTTTCAGGCTACCACACCGGATGCAGTATGTAGTTCATTTAAATGAATTCCTTTAAGGCTTACACACATGCTTGCTACCTGTAAACTTGGACAGTTTTAACTCAAGTAGCTTTAACATTGTTGAATTGAATTAATTCCTTGAGGCTACCACACCGAGTGCAGTAAGTTGTTGCTTTAAATAAAATTCCTTTAAGGCTTACACATAGAGATGAAAATACAAGCAGAGGGATTTAAGATGTGACTTAAAATCTCTTAAAGTAATTATCAAATGCAGCAGTATATATTATATTTCTGGGAAAAACTTTCAATCAACACGTGACCAGCGTCTCGAGTCAGGAACGTTGTCGTACCTTCAGCAGGAATTTGGGGGAGGGCTGTTTGGCTAATGCCCTCACTACCACCTCGTCGGCTGCAGAGCGTGCTTCCTTCAGCAGGAATTCGGGGGAGGGCTGCTTGGGCAGTGCCCTCATGACCACCTCGTCGGCTGTGGAGCGTGCTTCCTTCAGCAGGAATTCAGGGGAGGGCTGCTTGGGCAGTTCCCTTATGACCACCTTGTCGCCCATTCTACTTAGGGTAGAACTGTAAAATAAACATTAACACATGGGTGTGACAGTTCCATTGATGAGGAAGTAAACAACTGGATATGTGCAGAGACAAAGGGTCACACCTGGAAACAAGCCTCAGCTCAGCTTGCCTGGTTACCAATGTTAAAATAAAAAAAAAGTAAAGAAAGAAAGACAGTGTTTGAAATACTAGGTGTTATAAATTAGATTAGAGATGCAACTCCTCTCCATGGATGGAATGTGACAGCAGGAGGCCTATAAATTGTTAAATGTTATGTTCTAAGAGGCTAAGAGGGGGGACTCAGGAACGCCGCAGCCGATCGCCTGCCATAACTGCCCCACAGCACCCAGCTGAGCGCCGGGGCTTCGCTCCACCAGCGGGCAGTCGGCGGCACCTTAGCCAACTCAGGGAACCACGAGGCCGGGAGGGACAGCGAGGGAGGACTCGGGAAAGCTGCAGCCAATCGGTAAGCGAGCGCTTCTCTAGGCACAGCAGCCGATTGGCTCTCCTGCCCCCCATTGACTTACACTGACTGAGCCTGCCATACCGAAATCTGTCTGGGACTTGGGATTTTCTTCCCTGTATTCTTGCAAAATTCCCCAAAAAAGAGCTGTCTTCTATTTTGCTGCATCTGTAAAGGGAATCTGTTGATTTGATTGTATTTTTGCTGTAATTCTAAATCCTTGGTATTCGAAGTGGTCCAGACGCTGAGGCGCCACTTTCCATCCTTAAACTGTGTAATATACCTAAAAGATGCTGTTTTCTGCTAATGTAATTGCAAGGGAAACTGCTGATTTGTTGCTCTTACTGTGATTACAAATCTTTTGCATTTGTAGGCAGGGCTAGACGCTGAGGCGCCACAGCACCCACGCACAGCCTTTTGTTGTGCAGATTTAGTCAGTGACGAACAGGAACACTTGTTTCTGCCTCTATTTAATTGTTGCACCTTCCTCTGTCTCTCTCCAGCCTGCCATCCCTGCCCCATAGCACCCAGCTGAGCGCTGGGGCTTCGCTCCACCAGTGGGCGGCACCTTAGCCGACTCAGGGAACCACGAGGCCGGGAGGGACAGTGAGGGAGGACTCGGGAAAGCCGCAGCCAATTGGAAAGCGAGCGCTTCTCTAGGCACAGCAGCCGATTGGCTCTCCTGCTCCCATTGACTTACACTGACTGAGCCTGCCATACCGAAATCTGTCTGGGACTTGGGATTTTCTTCCCTGTATTCTTGCAAAATTCCCCAAAAAAGAGCTGTCTTCTATTTTGCTGCATCTGTAAAGGGAATCTGTTGATTTGATTGAATTTTTGCTGTAATTCTAAATCCCTGGTATCCGAAGTGGTCCAGACACTGAGGCACCACTTTCCATCCTTAAACTGTGTAATATACCTAAAAGGTGCTGTTTTCTGCTAATGTAATTGCAAGGGGAAACTGCTGATTTGTTGCTCTTTACTGTGATTACAAATCCTTTTTTGCATTTGTAAGGTGGGCCAGACGCTGAGGCGCCACAGCACCCCCCCACAGCCTTTTGTTGTGCAGATTTAGTCAGTGACGAACAGGAACACTTGTTTCTGCCTCTGTTTAATTGTTGCACTTTCCTCTGTCTCTCTCCAGCCTGCCATCCCTGCCCCACAGCACCCAGCTGAGCGCCGGGGCTTCGCTCCGCCAGTGGGTGGTCGGCGGCACCTTAGCCGACTCAGGGAACCACGAGGCCGGGAGGGACAGCGAGGGAGGACTCGGGAAAGCCGCAAAATTGTTGCCCACCTGCCCTTCCCCCCTCTTGTGTGTTACTTTATAGGCATCTTCCCACCGAAATCTCTTCCCTGCCCTCAGCATTACCCTAAACCAATAAACTGTCACACCGGCTGCTGATCCAACCAATCAGCAACTTCACTACTCCCCTGATAGCCAACTAACAATATCTCTCTCACAATGGAGAGTTTACTTCTGATACTTCTTTCACTGACAGCCATGGGGTTCCACAAAGAAGATGTCCTTGTCACACAAACTAGGGTGATCCATCCGCCCAGTATCTCTGAACCATCCCCTTTGGTTGATGCTCAAACCCTCACATATGCCCTACCACTGCTGCATCAATTACAGTGGTGTGACCCCCAAAAAGAGACACATACCACCACACATGTATTTCAATCAAGGCTCCACTACTGGATGTACAGATCCCCCCTAAGCTTAACCACCAAACTGCTACTTGGTGTCTCGACACAATTCCTTAACCCCACATGGAGCACCCCAAAAGAATGGCAACAGAATAAGAGAAGGAGAACCAAAGACAGCCCCCTCTCCCTATCACTGGCAGCCCTCACGAAACTCCTGCTCTTTCTATTGCTCTGTATCGGTAACGTGGAAATCAACCCTGGACCCCCTGAATGTATCACCTCTCCATCAGACCTAACCTCAATTAAAGGCCTCAGTTTTCTGCATGTTAATGTATGCAGACTGTTGAAAAAACTTACACTGATACAAGCCTGGGTTGCCCATATCTTGCCAGACTTTCTCGTGGTCTCTGAGACATGGCTCAAACCCACTACAGCAGACAGGGATGTTAACCTACCCAACTATCAGCTATTCAGAGCGGATCGCCAAACAAGGGGAGGTGGAGTAGCTATATATGCAAAATCCGGTATACCTGTATCCTGTATTGCTGCAACCTCTATGCCCAAGGACTTTGAATGCCTATCCCTAAAAGTCTCTCTCCCCAATATAGCAGCTTTTCAGCTAGTTGTATGCTACAGACCCCCCTCTGCTGAACACAAGCTGTTATCCCACCTGGGGAATCTGCTCAAGCCCAGCATTGAAGAAGTCATTATTCTAGGTGACCTGAATTTCAACTAGCTTACCCAGGCAGCTACACCTCTGGTATCATTCTGTGATACATATGGGTTCACACAACTAATTAATGAGCCAACAAGACTTAATGCAAGGAATAGTAATAACAGCACACTACTTGATATCATGCTAGTGAATAAACCACATCTATTCACACACGCTGGAGTGCTTCTCTGAGACATAAGTGATCATTGCCCCATCGCAGGGGTAAGATCCACCAGCAAAACAACAACCCCTGCAAAATTCCTCATGAGGAGATCCAAGAAAAACATCAATATTGAAGGATATTTGCATGATCTAGCTCACTCTCTACACTGGCAAGAGTTTTATCTTGCCCATTCTGTTGAAAAAGCTCAGCAGGTGCTAAACAGCATTATAATAAATGCCCTTAACACCCAAGCCCCAATCTCTAGTATCCGAATAAAAAACAAATCCTGTCGTTGGTTTTCAGCTGACCTCAAAGCTGCACTGCTGGAGAGAGACAAACTCTGGAAAATGGCAAGAAAAACCAAGAATGCAAATACTGGATGATCTTTAGGAAAGCCAGGAATAGATGCACCAAGAAAGTTAGGCAAAGGCTGCCTTCTACTTCGAGCTCGACTCCTCCTATCATAATCCTGCTAGGTTTTGGGTACCATAAAGGGTATGGTGGGGCAGGACGCTAGCACCTCCCTTCCAACTCAATTACACAACAGTTATGGCCCTATCACTGGCAAAATGGAAATTCTGGACGCCTTCAATAACCATTTCACAACGGCTGGCCTTGCCTTTGATACCTCTCCAGCTAACCTGCTGAGGGAACAATTAAGCTCCCATTACACTGGTGTTCAGTGAGCTGACTCTTCCTTCAGCTTCAAATCTATACTGTTGAAGCAAGTAGAGGACCTATTATGGCAGCTGGATACTAAAAAAAGTTCAGGGGCAGACTCTCTGGACCCCCACTTTCTAAAGATTGCATCCCATGTACTTGCAGTCCCCCTAACACATCTCTTTAACCTATCTCTAAACTCTGGTTCTATTCCCACACTGCGGAAGACAGCCCAAGTGGTTCCCCTTCTAAAATCAGGGGACCCTATGGAACTTAATGATTACAGGCCCATTTCCATTCTACCAGTGCTATCCAAGATGCTGGAGAAATTAGTGAGTAACCAGTTAAGGGAGTATCTTGACAATGCTAACCTCTTGAATCCAGCTCAATCTGGATTCAGGGCCAAGCATAGCACTATCACTGCACTAGCCAAGGTCACAAATGACTGGCAAACTGAATTAGATAAAAAGAACAATGTCTGTGCAGTATTTCTGGATCTGAGCAAAGCATTCAATACTGTGGACCACAAGCTTCTACTATCATCCCTGCACTCCCATGGCCTAGATCCACCCTCCCCTAAATGGCTCAGATGTTATCTCACTGGTAGGTCACAGCAGGTAAAAGCTGAAGGTGACCTATCCCCATTAAAACCACTGTTAAGAGGAGTCCCCCAAGGTTCTATCCTGGGTCCTATCCTTTTTGCCATTTATATAAATAATATTGATTCAACCCTCACCAATTCCTCTGTACACCTCTTTGCTGATGACACTATTTTGTATGTCAGCAACTCTTTGCCTGCAGCTGCTCGTGAAATCCTACAAACAGAATTCTCCTTGTTACAATATCAGCTACTTGAGAAAAAGCTTCTGTTAAATGCAAAGAAAACTAAAGCAATGATGTTCACAAATCAAAGCTCCACCAGCACCTCCTCATCAATCATCCTCCCCCAGCTATGCACTATACTTGGAGAAAATCTGGAATATGTAGAAAACTTCAAATACCTAGGTGTGTGGATTGACAACAGACTCGACTTCACTCATCATTTAGAAGAACTGCTAAAAAAGCTTCGCCAAAGGCTTGGCCTCTCTATAGATTAAACCCTTCCTAAACAGAGATTCAAAGATGAGGTTAGTTCAGGCCATTTTCTATCAGTTGTTGACTATGCAGACTTCCTTTATAGTCACTGCCCCATCTCCTACCTACACAAGTTGGATACCTTATACCATAGAGCAATAAGATTCATTACAGATCTGCCATCTAATACCCATCATTGCTCTCTTTATGCTGCAGTTGGATGGGTTTCTTCACCTCAGAAGGAACAGAAATGCAGCCCTATGGATTTACAGAGCGTTATCAAAAAACTTCCAAACTATATTCTGACTGCTTCACCCAGACCATTCCTAGCTCCTATGCCCTAAGAAGCAACAACATCATCCTGCTCAAGTTGCCCAAATTCAACACCAGGCTAGGAGGGCAGCAATCAGCTATTCTCTAGCTATAGCATGGAACACCCTACAAAAATCCCTAAACTGTCCAATATTATTCCATTTGCATCCTTTAAACAGCATTGTACAGTCTTCTTCACAGAGAAATGCAGTTGCTACCTCTAGAGCTAGCTTTGTCATCTCACAATCTCCCTCCCAAAAATTAACCATATATGGCATAAATCCTTCCAGGCAGACACCCCATCTTATGGCACCCAGTAATACCTTCACCATCCTAGTATTACATTATACTGTGTGTTTGCCATGGCCCCTTCACTGGGATATGTATATACTGTAAATATTAGCTTAACTTTCCTGTAACCAATTTTATCATGTGAATGTTACTGTACATCAGTGTGTTTATAAACGTTTTTCCCCTGTATGTATAACTGTTTTATATAAGTGTATGATATATCTGTTGTGTATCAACTGTTGAACCTTGACCTTATCAGGTCCATCTTGTAAATAAGCCTTGCTCAATGATGTTCGCCTGAATAAATAAAGATTTGATGATGATGATGATGATGATGATGAAGAGAGTGTGTGTGTGTGTGTGTGTGTGTATGTGTGTGTGTGTGGTGTGTGTGTGTGTAAGAACAAACAGAACATATGTATATATTTATGCTGCATAAACATATAAGGCACACTAAAATATCAGTATCTATTGGGGTGGGTGGATATCTGATCTGATAAAACGATCAGGTCAGATATTTACCATTTTGAGCAGAACTGTTCCTATTGGATATTTTAACAGTCATTGGTCGGATTAGCTAGCTAGCTTGTATAATAATGAGCTAGTTAGCATAACCATTAGCCAGACACTGTTGAAAACATAGGGCATGGTAACTGAATGAATTGAGCACCTGTGAAGTGGGTTGCTAAGTGCATTATATTAAGCAGTCAAAAAACAGAGATAATCAGATACCTCACCTGCGGTCAATTCACTGAGAGCAGTGCCACAGAGAGACAGAGCTGTGCAGTGTTAGTGCTAGAATCCATCCATTCCAACTGACCAGTGAGTGTCTGAGGAGAGAGAGAGAGGCCAGAAAGTAAGAGAGACCCGCCATCCACAAGACGAGTGCTTCATTTATTGATTCATGCAAAAAATGTCTCACAAAAGTCTGGTATGGACATACTTTACAATAGATCGTGACACTGATTCTAAAGCCAATGCAGTCTGTGCGATACACCAACATTTATTAGTAGGGGATCATCAGTCAAAAGTTTTAGTATTTCTGGTTTATTAAATCATTTGCGAAACAAGCATTGCTCAGAATGTGATGAGCTGCAGACTGAAAAAGCAAAGAAGGAATTATAAAGGGAAGTGGATTCTTTAAGTGAACCGCCAGCTAAAAAAATTAAAAAGAAGTTACAAACTACAAAATCATGCTTAGCTTGCACACACCACTTCCCCAGTGACCACCCCAGAGCTATAGAAATAAGTACTGCTGTGGCTGAGATGAAAGTGCTAGATGAGCAGCCCTTCTCTATAGTGGAAAACGATGGTTTGAAATGGCTCCTTGAAGTCTTGGAGCACAGATGTACTGTACCTTGCCATCAACGGGCCATTTTTCCAAGATAATCATCCCTGCAAAGTGTAATAAATTGAGAGCCAAGATGTATGGTGAGTGGTCCAATATGCACTCCTTTGCTTTTACTACTGATACCTGGATGACTGAGTGCTCCACTATCTTGTACTTTGCTGAAACAGCACACTGGATTGATGTTGCCCTAAATAGAATTTCAGCCCTATTGTACCTAGAGCACCTCACGGACAAACATACCGGGGAGAATATTTCTAAAGATTACCTTAATGTGCATGACACCTGGGGGATTAAGGCTAATCAGAGGTACCTGGTAATGAGACAATGGCCCTAACATCTCAAAAGCCATGAAACTGAGTGATGTGCCAAGTGCGGGGTGTGTTGCTCACATGCTGCAACTATTAATTCATGATGCTGCAAACTATGAAGAATGCTATGCTTTTGCCAATGAGTAAACACTTGCTGCAATATGAGTCAATAAAGGAGGTGGTCGTAGCTACAGTACTTGATGGAGATATAAGCTTCATTTTTTTTAGAACAGATTGTGGAAAATATTTTGCCTGGGCTGTCCTTAAACAACTTGTGGAGGAGCAGTCTGAGGAGTAGCTAATACAGCCGAAACAGCCACCTGACTACACAGCCATCGAGGGTGACTCAGATGCTGACAATTCGTGGGAGGTATTCTCGCAAACCAATTCACTATCAGAAGACTGTAAGTAAAATATATGTGTTGAGAATAATAGCATTTGGTTTGATTAATGTTATTATCACAAACACTCACAAGTTGTTTTTATTTTTCAGCATCTGCGATTGATGGAGTACCACAATTGAACCAGGAGCTGGCTATATATCTGGCAGAGAGCTTAATCCCTAGAAAAAAACACTTCTGAAGTACTGCTATTCTGGAAAACTCAAGAACACTGCTTTCCAACCCTGAAGAAAATTGCCAGACGATATTTAACTCCACCTCCCACAAGTGTACCCAGTGAACATGCTTTTAGTGTGGCTGGGGATATTATAACAGAAAGGAGATCCTGACTCTCTCCCGAGAATGAAAATATGTCATTGTTCATTAAGCAGAGTATGAACAATTTCTAGCACTTTGACATCAGTTGGACATCTGTTGAAAACCACAAGTTATGATAATATATTTTAATTTTTTTTAACAACCTTTTTAAAATAAACACTCCCTTCTGTACATTATTATATCTTATGTTATTTTTAGTTGATTGTGTGGGCTGTGTGAGGCTGTAGGGCTTTGCATGTGAAGGCTGTAGTGATAGCTCCACAATTGCTGTAATCTGACCTGATAAATATCCAGACCCAGTCGGATACAGTGATACATATATCCGGATCTGAAATCCAACAAAAATTAGAGATCCGCCCACCCCTAATATCTATATTTATATTTATAGGAAGAATAAATGATGGCAAAGTGTGGTATACTAGGAAATAATACCATAGAAGGGATAGATAGATAGATAGATAGATAGATAGATAGATAGATATAGATAGATAGATACTTTATTTCTATAACGCCCCTTCCCGGAGACTCGGAGCACTTCACAATTAAAATACAAATACAACAATTTTAAAATGTACATAAGATAAAAAATCACAGCAAACACCATTACCCAATCAACTTAATAAATAAAAACTATCTATCCAATCAATTTCAGTCAACTCAAATTTATCTAAAATTAAAAGCCTGGCTAAATAAATAGGTTTTTAGTCCTTTTTTGAAGGTATCCACTGAGGGTGCCTCCCATAGCTGTTTAGGTAATAAATTCCACAGGATAGGTGCAGCCACTGAGAACACTCGATCACCAGAATGGCACAACCTAACCCTAAGAATATCCAGGAGACAACCCTCGGTGAAACGGAGAGCCCAAGACAGATGGTGAGGAACAAGGAGATCTTGCAGGTAGACTGGTTCCCCTTCATGTAGGGCTTTGCAGGTCAGTAGCCCGACCTTGAAGGCAATCCTCCACCTAACTGAAAGCCAGTGCAGTTTGCGGAGGATGGGTGTAATATGATCACACCTACACACACCCATCAATAATCTTGCAGCCGCATTCTGCACCAGCTGCAGTTGGCAGAGGTTACCTCCAGATAGCTCTAGGTACAAGGCATTACAGTAGTCCCGTCTAGTTGTTACAAAAGCATGTACTAGTGAGGCTAGGTCCTTGGGGCAGGTAACAGGATCTGAATCCGGTCAATGTTGAACAAGTCATAAAACCACAAGTACAAAGGGCAGTTCAGTCCCAAGATGGTATTATTTCATGAGTATGCAGACTTTGCCATCTTTTATTTTATATATTACATTAGGTTGGTCAGTTTTGCTTTAAAAGAAAATGAGCTGTTTGTTTTGCGTAGCTTGTGTAGTGTATTTGCTTAACTTAAGAGTGTTTCTAAGTTTTCTAGTGTTCCCTGTAGTACTTGTTCATAACATTGTTCCATATTGTAAGGCATTTGTGCATAGTTTTGTACCTTTAAGGTTTCAATAGTACAGTGGCTGTGTATATAAGGAAGCAAGGTTCAACCGTTTTTTCCTTTGATGTATTTGAAGACTGCATCATGGATGGAAGCAGGTGGAATGTTTGGTGAGTGTTTTAGGAGGCCTGTTTTACACAGTTAGGAAACTGCGGCACAACATATGACATGTTTGGAAAGTGTTTCAGGAAGCTTTTGTTTTATACAATCTAACTTTGATTTCTATGTGTGGTTGTTAGTTTGGCAAGTGATATAGATGGAGCAATAAAAGTGGTTCATAATGATTTGGGGGAGCAGTTTTTGCAGAATCTGTAGTTGGACAGGCTGTTACGGCTGTAATATGGGTGGTTAGTAGGTTGTTGTTATATGTGTTATTCACGTGGTTGTTACACATAGTAATAGTTCTGTAATAACATGTATATATTTTGTCCACACTTGTAAAAGAGTGTTTATTACAATGTTAGAGAATGTTGTAATAACTTAGTATGTATATCTTTTGTCCCAGGTTAGTGAGAGGAGCTGTTCCCTCATGTTATCTGTATGAGAACAATGGGAATTTCTTGACTTCTGCAGCTGCAGCTGAACTCGTGCTCCTGCTGCAATGTGAGCTGTGAGCAGCTGTTTTCGTGGTGTTTGGTGGCACCCCCCCCACACTCCATAGCCATCCCTGGCAATGTATCCTGTTGACCTGGGTGTCTAGTGGCATCCCCACCCTTCTTATCACTGCTCCCTTAATTATATAAACTTTCCCTGATTTCTAGTGGCACCCCCACCCACCAATCACTGTTCTCTTGTTAATATATTTCCTTGGTGTCTAGTTGCACCCCATTCACTAATCGTCATCCCTATAAATAAATAAATATATTCTCTGGTGTCTAGTGGCACCCCCACCCATGGATCACTGCTCCCAATTTCTCTGGTGTCTAGTAGCACCCCACCCACCGATCACCATCCCCATTATCAAATTTTATATTCCTGGTGTCTAGTGGCCCCCACCTCCCATTTGAGCCAAAACCTGAAATGAAGAAAACGGTCTCTCAATGTTTTTTCCCCAAACCTGTAAAAAAAAAAAGAAAATGATCCCTCACTGATCAGCCCCCCACCTCACCTCCAACTCAGCACCCACCACCCCACACCTCCAGTACACCCCACACAGCCTCACTCACCTGAACAGGTCCCAAGTTCAAGACCAGCTCTCCGATTGAAGACATGTCTTGCTGCTGGAACTGGTGACTGAAATATGAGAAACTAAGGTAAATGTGATTCATTGTATTTCAATAGGAGTTTCAACTTTTATGTATAATTCAGCCATTGTTTTAACATTTTGACCCCATATTTTCAACATGTCCTTTTGGGGACCCCACCTCATGAACAATATGACTGACATTATGCAACTCCTGCCCCAAAGGTGATTTCGCAATTGCCTGGTGAATTCACCTTTCAGGCAGGTTTTTGACATTTTTTCTGGCCTTGTTCATTAGGTGGGTTCATAAGAAGGCTATGTTGAAAATTTGGGGTCATAGTAAAAATGGCAACGTTATGCCTATTTGTTGCAATTCTGCTACGCATGTTTGTAACTTTGGAATTTTAAAGATTTTGACCCAAAATTTTCAACATAGCCTTTTTATTACTCCACCTCATGTATGTCACAGCTGTCATTTTTCAAATCCCAACCAAAATGTGTTTTCTCACTTGTGGCACGGAACGGCATTGCAGTTGCGCGGAATTACCTTTTGGCAGGGATTCGCAATTTTTTTTGTACTGAGTACATAAGGTTGGGTAATAAGATGGTCATGCTGACAAAAAATTTTGAAAAATGTACAGTACAAGGCTTGTATGCTGTATGTAATTTTCATTTTGCCATTTTTAGGCTAACAATTATGATACTGAAATGAAGGTTCTGGGTATGTCATGTGGAAATAGTACCTCACTCCCCATGTAGGTCTATATTATCCTCTGCTTACTGCAGGACTCCTGGTAGCCAACACTTTCAGATATCTGTAGAAAAAGAAAGTGAAAAGAAACCTGGGTAAATGCATAATACTGAAAAGCATTACAAACTTCCCATTTTACACTATTTTTTTTTTTTTACTATTGTTGCTAGCTACATACAGTCATTAAGGCCTGGTGGAATGTGTCCCCCTAATTGTACTATCCACATCATTTCCCTTTGTAACACCAGGTCCTCTAGGTTCCCCCCCTCCTTCCCAAAATTATCTTCTCTATCCCACAGTATTTGAACTTGTGTACTGTGGGATCTGGTCATGAATATACGTGTGTTGCTAAAGCATTTGACACGTCTCTATTAATGATTGCCCTCTGATGTTCTCCCACCCTCTGTTTAAAAAGATGGTTGGTCTTCCCCACATAAAATGCTCCACATGTGCAGGTAGCCACATGTACTATGTACATTGAGTCACAATTCACAAATCTGCAAATTTCAAAGTTCTTAGTTCTTTGGTGTGACCGTCGCTCAGTTGGAAGCACATCCGCCTCTGGACCAGAAGGTCATGGGTTCTTGTCCCACACTGGCATTGGACTTGCACCTAAAAATGCTGGCATCTGAGTGCAGTATTGGGGGGTGTTGTACTGCTGGGGTGTGCTTTGTCCTCCTTTAGACCTAGCAACGGACTGTTATAAATAGATTATAATTTAGAGATTGGTCTCATAACTGTAATTCTGTGCAATTCAAGTGCAGGAGGCAGAAGAGGAGGGTGTCAGACATAGCAGCCTCAATTACTTGGCAAAAGAGAACCTCTGCACACAGAGGAGCCAGGTAGGGTGGCTGGGAAGTGCAATCCATAACACTTAGGGTCTGAATATGATGGTGACTTTAGCAAACGGTGGGATGGTAAGGGAAAGAGCCTGACTCATAGCTCTTATGCAGCTCCACACAACAAGGGATAGGAACAACGCTGATTTGTAGTGCACAGATAAGAGGAGAGGGGACAGACTACCTGAAAGTACCCATGAAAGGGTGGTAATAAGTTATGTGCAGGAGGTTGAAAAGGATGGGAAACAATATACAGTACTTGGGATAGAATGCCACAACAGAAAGAGGGAATCAAAAGTTGGGGGGGAGGGGTACAGGACGTTGGAGATGGTAACATGGGAAGCGTGTTTGCAGTCAACAGAGGATGGTCATGCTGGCTGGTTGCTGGCAGAAGGAAGAGAGGGAGGGTTTTGTTATTTGTTTTTATTGTTGTTTGATTATTCTACTTAATGCTCCAAAGTTAGCGACTCACAAACTGTTTATGCTTAATGATGTTACTAGACCTGGAAAGCACTGGATTGTTGTACAGCTGCGATGGAATGCTGAAAGAGTGGAGGCTCTGGATCTGTGCTTGGTAGGGCTTTATAAAATGGGCATTAATGAAAGGTTAAATACTGACATGCTATTGGTCAGGGCATGTCGGCTGACCATTCATTAATGCCCTGGTAGATGAACACTTGGCATGAGGATCTTTTTCGGCTAGTACAAAAAGTCGAATGTAAAAAAAAAATCAATGCCTTCACAGTCTCTCGCTTTAACCACTGCCACTGACAATGGCAGGTAAAGCAAAAGACCATGAAAAGATGGAGCAAGCACAAGAAATATGCAGAGAATTTAACAATTTTGGTGATCTGATGATTTAAATACTTACAATTGAGTCTCTCTCTCTAAAATTCTTGCTTAACGAGAAATACGGCTGCCATGGGGTTTTTTTTCTCAAAACCCCCCATACACACACAACTGACAACCAATGAGAGCAGGAGCTAGAAGAGAAAAATCTTTTTTTAAAGAGACCTACTTTTTAAGGCAGATGGACAAAGTGCACAAAAAATACAATTTTGAATGATTTTAAAATGTTTACAGTAGCTAAAACACTTGCAAATGTAAATTATTCTAAAAGTGCACAACCTCTGAACACTTCATGGGTATCAGGGCATTAATGCACTTCCCAGCTGGTTGAAGTCACTCGGGCAAGCCCTCGTGCCTCACAACACACCCAGGGTGTGCATTAATGCCCCGATACACCCATGGACTGTCGTGAATTATAAGCATACTTGCCCTCCTCCAGAGTCTTTGTTAGGAACCTACAGATAGTAGAAAACATTACAGTGTGCACTTAGGATGTCCTGGGCATCTCATCCCCAGTTAAAAGCAAGATCTTGAATGTGCATAAATGAAGTAATACCAAATTTGCTATGCTACAGGAAACACACCTCTTGGTTCCATGTCATAATAGCGACTGCAAAACAGCAATCACTATTATGGCGAGTGTATGTAGCCGAAAAGCAAACTGGCGATATACACATGCCGGCGACCAACCATCCGGCAACTAAACTAAGTATTTATGTGGAGGGGGGGCTTTGCCCCCTGCAACTCCCCCGCTTAAGGATTATGAGCTCTGGGGGGGGTGCATGTCGGGGAAGGGGTGACACTCTAGATTGAAAAAAAGGAAAAATACAGCAGCAGCAGCCAGCGGCAAAATTTTTCCCTCGGTCCCCAGCCCCGAACCCAGTTCCTGCTGTGCCAGAGCTAGCCACCCTCACCACCACACCACATGGCTAGCTCAGCTGTAGCAGGCACACTACCCCTTCTTCCCTATCCCTCCCCTTCCCCTCGTTATTCTCCCCTCCCAGTCGCACTCCTCTACAGTTGCCTTCATATAGGGTCACTACCCTTACAGGGTATCCCATGAGGATAGTGCTGTTTTTTGAGTCGCTGTTTTGACAGTCGCTCATATTCAGTCACTATCCTCATGTGTTACCCACCTCTCCAGCCAGGAACACCAAAAGCTGGTTAGAGAATGGGTGGATCACTGCTACTCAGTATCTTTTAATGGCCATAGGAGAGGTGTAGCTCTCCTTCTACTTAGGTTGCTACTCAGCATCTTTCAATGGCCATAGAACAGGTGTGGCTTTTCTTTTACATAGATGATTAGATTTTGTGGAAGAAAGAGTTCTGGTGGGCCCGAGTGGAGGGAGATATGTTTTTGTATAGGGCATGATTGTGGTGAGAGGGTTACACTGGGTAATGTGTATGCCCCAGTGGAACATGACCCTATTTTCATTGACCAGCTGCTGGTCCTTATACAAAAAGAGCAATTCCAGAACCTGGTGTTGACGGGGGATTTGAACTGTGCCCTAGACCCAAAATTGGACAGATCTGAGACAGAGGGCCACATGGAGCTAACAACTGCGAAATAGGGTAAATGGCTGAGTGAGCTCGATATAATTGATGTCTGGAGGGGGGCTAACTCAGGGGCTTGGCAGTATACCTTTTTCTCTAATCCTCACAGGTCAAGGTCACGTATAGATTATGTTATGGTACCAGGGTGTGGTATAGCAGGGTTGAGAGTGCTCAGATCAGCCCAGTAGTGGTCTCAAATCATGCCCCAGTTATGGCCACACTGACCAGGGGATGAGAGAGGCCAGGTGTTAAAAGCTAGAGATTTCTTACATACTGTACTTGCTGCTGAATGAAACACCTGAAAGTGCAGTGGCAGTTATACATAGACACTAACTCGGCCTCAGCCCCCTCGAAGGCACTGTTTTTGGAGGCTGGGAAGACTTTCATGAGAGCGACTGTGATCACATTCATGGTTGCAAGGCAGAAGAAAAAGAGGGAGCAGTTCAGAGACATGGAGGGGAAATCAAAAACCTAGAAATTAAGGCCCTTACGCAGTCCTCTGAAAAAAAAAAAACACAGGCTGCTGAGGGAAGCCTGGGAGGCTTTGAACAGGGAACTAACAAATGAGGCCAAAATAGCATTGTGTTTTTTGCATGTCATACACCATTCTGGGGGAGCATAGCTCCCCCATGGATGCACCAGCAGAGAAGACTGATGACAACTGTCACAAGGGAGGTCCACAGGAAGGAGGCAGAGGACACCACAGGGAAAGGAAGCAGCTCCTGGTGGGGGACCCAATTATTAGGTGTATAGAACTGGGGGGAGCTGGGAAAACTGAAGTAAGGTGCCTGCCTGGTGCCATGGCTTGGAGGGACAGGAAGCACATCCTCAGGATCACGAGAACAGCTGCAAGGGAGTCTGAGCTGGACGTAATTGTCCACCTTGGGACAAATGACTTGGCTCATCATGAGATTAGAGCAGTGCAGGAGGACATTGCAGAGTTCGGGAGGGGCCTAAGACAAGTAGCACACACAGTATCCTTCTCAGAGGTGCTGCCTGTCAAAGGCATGGGGGAGGCGAGGGTAATTAGCACCATGCAGTTTAATGAATGGTTGAAAAAATGGTGCGGAGCACAGGGGTTTGGCTTCATTGGGGACTGGGGTTCCACCTGGAAGGACACCAGCCTATACTGGCAAGATGGTCTGCATCTGTCCAGGAAGGGAACAAGTCTTTTGAGCAATCGGTTTAAATGCTTCATTGGCAAGCTTTTAAACTAGTCAAAGGGGGGGCACTGACAAGCAGCAGGAAAATCCCAGCCTCTCCCTACAAAATAGGGTACTAAATGAGAAAAAGACCGAGGTAGAACGGTCAGTGGGGGGTGCTGCAACAGAAGGTAAAGCCATCAAAAAATGGAGAGCAATGAGTACCAATGCCCGTAGTCTGGGTAACAAGCTTCCTGAATTAGTGGCCTTGATGGAGGAGGAACATCTGGATATCGTGGCAGTCACAGAAACATGGCACACACAAAACCATGACTGGGACGTAAACATACCAGGATACACTATCTACAGGAGACACAGGGAGGGTAAAAGAGGAGGAGAAGTAGCTCTTTACATAAGGGAAGGAATAAAAGCAACAGAACAAAAGGGTAAACAGGGAGGAGAAGAAGCACTGTGGGTAATTTGGAGACAGGCAATGGCACCACAATCCGCACAGGGGTTAGATACAGACCCCCTTCTCAGGGGGAGGAAATGGACAAGGAAATGATAGAAAGTATACTTAGAATGGCAGAAAAAGGGGAGAAATTGCTGATGGGTGATCTGAATATGCCAGATGTTAACTGGAGTGCAGTTGCAGCTGCCACTTCCAAGAGTGGAGTTATTCTAGATGCCCTACAGGGGGCATGCCTTAGACAACTAGTATTGAGCCCACTCGAGAGGGAGCAATATTAGACTTGATTCTCTCAAATGGAGATGGAGAGAGGATCACAGATGTAGAAGTGGGTAGCCATCTGGGAACTAGCGACCATCGAACAGTATGGTTCACAATAAAACAGCAATAGAGTCAAGCTAATACAAAGACAAAAGTACTGGACTTTAGGAGGGCTGACTTTGCTAAAATGGGTGAGTGCCTAAGGAATGCACTAGCAAATGGGCAGGAAGGAGGGGTGGAAGAACAATGGGGAATAATAAAAACTGCCATCACAGAGGTAACGAGCCTTTGTGTGAAGCAAATAAACAAAACAAAACGATGTAAGAAACCATTATGGTTCTCAAAGGAAGTGGCAGTGAAGGTTCAAGAGAAAAAGAAAGCATTCAGGAAGTACAAGGAATCGCAGAAGGAGCAGGACAGAGAACTGTATCAGTTAAAGCAAAAGGAGGCTGGGAAGGCAGTCAGAACAGCAAAGGCCCAAACCGAGGAAAAGATAGCCAACTCAGTTAAGAAGGGGGATAAAACCTTTTATAGGTACATCAGGGAGCGAAGGAAGACCAAGGGAGGGATAGTGAGGCTTAATAAAGGAGAGGGATGGTGGGCAGAGGGAGACTGTGAAAAGGTAGAGATACTAAACAAATATTTTTGCTCAGTATTTACAAATGAAGAGGGTGAGGTACATAAAACAAACAGTAGAAACACTCTGGATACAGAAGTTGATACCAGCCCATTTACAGAAGAAAGGGTTCTGAAAGAACTCTTAAAACTGAAGGTGGACAAAGCAATGGGGCCTGATGGGATTCATCCCAGAATTCTAAAAGAACTAAGGATAGAACTAGCGACACCACTGACTACCCTTTTTAACAAATCATGGGTGGATGGGGTGGTACCTGAGGACTGGAGGAGGACAGATGTGATTCCCCTTCACAAAAGTGGGAGCAAGGCAGAAGCAGGAAACTACAGACCTGTTAGTTTAACCTCAGTGATAAGGAAAATGATGGAATCACTTCTGAAGGAAAGAACTGTTGAGTATCTAGAGGCCAGAGGGGCACAGGACCCTAGGCAGCATGGATTCACAGTGGGAAGGTCATGCCAGACGAATATGATAGATTTCTTTGACTGGGTGACCAAAGTAGTAGATCAGGGAAGGGCTGTGGACATGGCCTACCTAGACTTTAGCAAGGCATTTGACACAGTCCCACACAAAAGATTAATATACAAGTTAGCCAGCCTGGGAGTGGGTCCCAAGATGACAGCCTGGGTAAAGAATTGGCTGGAGAATAGGACACAGAGAGTAATAGTAAATGGAGTCCACTCAGAAGAAAAGAGGGTTACTAGTGGGGTACCGTAGGGTTCAGTATTTGGACTGGTCCTCTTCAATGTCTTTATAAGCGACATTGCAGAAGGACTGGAAGGAAAAGTATGTCTCTTTGCAGATGTAACCCCTAGATGGCGCTATCCCAGGGGCTACTACCCCTGCCTGATTTGCCACTAACAGGTTGAGGGGCCTGGATCCAATGGCGGGTGCCTCCACCCAGAGGTCAGGGTTTGCAATAGTTAAACTAACTTGGTCACAGCCCTCTGGGACACTGCAACCCCTTTCTTCCCACTAGTGGCCCACACAATATATCAGAATTACCTTCACAGTATACACTTACCCCCAGGTCTGGTTCCGCACTGGGACCTCCTGTGAAATGAGATACAGTGCAACAATCACAGTACAGTACTTTAACATAGACAAATACTCAGGCAGTATAACTTTGCTGAAACAAGAGCTCTGATTTATTTAGGGATATAACAAGGACAGGGGAAATCAGGTTAATTAGCTTATCACTCTAATAATCTATTTGGCGGCTCTGTGCACAGGCCTATCCCTATCAGTTACTGTCCCTGGGTACCTAAGCCCTAGTGGCTAGTCCAAACCGTGGCAGCTGGTAGGGGCCCTTTCACACAGAGAAAAGGAGAATTAAACAGTCAGCAGTACAGTAATTCCATTTGGATTTAATGTGGCATTCAACAGGAGCGACCCTGAATTAGTACTCACGACCTCCAAATAAGATAGGGTCCTTCAATGTCAGCAGGGCTCACTTGAGGTACACAAACCTCTTTACACATCCATATAAAAGAAAGCACTATACCAGGCAGGCTGCATCTGTATCCCGATCGCACTACTGCACAATACCCAGGAGAACACAGCAGATTCAGTTCCTGACAGACCGAGTGCAATTTTCAGCAAATTCCTCCAGTCTCTACAGGGTGAGCCTGGTTTCTACTCTTCAGAGATCCTTTGATTCTTTTCACAGGACGGATTCAGTCCTAACAAGCCGTTACACAAGCTGCAGACCGAACTCTGGGCCTTACACACGCTTTTTGACTAAAACTGCACACTGAAAAGCACAGGGCTCCTTCCTTCTTCACTGCCAAAGCTCAACTGAAACTCCAACCGACAAAACCGGCACTTCCTTTGAGTTCCTCCCAGTTCTTGACTGGATTGGCTGTCACTCACAATAGACTGCTGCTGTTGGTCCAAAAAGGCACTGAAGTCTAAACTACATCTCCCAGAGTCACTGCCCATACAATCCTCTTGTGGCTGGCTCAGATTATGAGTCCAAGTTCTGATTCGTCCAAGGCACCATTTTAGAGCTAGCTTACCCCACACTGATTGGTCCAGTTCAGCAGTTCAAAACTAGAATGGGAACTAGCAGACACAGTTCTGACTGCAAAGAAAGCAGGTTAGACAAACTGTAATCTCATTATTACTCTAAATAATTTCTGGCAAACAGTTACATCTTTCAGATAGGTTCCCTTTGCACTCCTAGTGACTGCAAAATGAAGTGAATTGGCAGCAGCTTGAGTGGTACTCAATCAAAGAAACACACAGTCCCCCATACAAACTAATTATGTCTGCAAGCAGACAGCTCTTAAAGAGACAGTACCAGAGGTTCTAAAAACACTCACTGACAAATGGCTTAAATGCCAAACACCATTCAGGCTTGGAGCATTCAAGCAAGCTCCTGGAAGTCTTTTGGGAACCCCCATTTGCAGGGGGGTTACACAGATGACACAAAGATCTACAACAGAGTTGATGTACAGGGTGGGGTGGAAAGGATGAGAAGGGACTTGGCAAGGTTAGAGGAATGGTCAAATGTATGGCAGCTTAGATTCAATGCTATGAAGTGCAAGGTAATGCACCTGGGAAACAAAAACCCAGGGGAAGAGTACACAATGGGAGGTGAGATACTAACAACAACAAAAATGGAAAGGGACCTGGGGGTAGTCATATCAGATGACCTAAAGGTGGGCAAGCAATGTGAGAGGGCAGCAAGGAGGGCTGGGGGGATACTGGGATGCATAGGGAGAGGCATCACCAGTAGAAAACAGGAAGTTATTATCCCTTTGTACAGACAGCTGGTGAGACCCCATCTGGAGTACTGTGTGCAGTTCTGGAGACCCAATCTCCAAAAGACATAGACAGGATGGAAGCTGTCCAGAGGAGGGCAACTAAAATGGTGCAGGGTCTGCACCGGAAGACATATGAAGAGAGACGAAAGGAGCTTAATATGTATAGCCTCGAGGAAAGGAGGGAGAGGGGGACATGATAGAAACGTTCAAGTACCTCAAGGGAATCAACAAAGTCCAAGAGGGTAGCATCTTTCAAAAAAAGAGGTGTGCAAGAACAAGAGGGCACAATTTGAAGATGGGGGGCGGCTCAGAGGTAATTTAAGGAAGTATTTTTTCACAGAGAGGGTTGTGGATGCATGGAACGGCCTTCCGGATGAGGTTGTGGAGTCAAAATCAGTGGTGGAATTCAAGCATGCATGGGACAGTCATAAGGCAATTCTAGGGAGTGGGGGTAGGAAGAAGTAGGCTGCTGGTTAACTAGGATCTGCAGCTTATCCAGTAGGTAGGGAAATGGGCAGATTGCGTGGGCCAAGCGGTCCTTATCTGCCTTCAAATTCTATGTTTCTATGTCATAAACCCAGACCTATTCTTGCTAGGATGGCTAGGGAACAGAGAAAATCAACATTATCTTCTCACCAAGAAGAATGACAGAACAAAGTCACATAACACTAGGGAAATCCAGAGTGCATTTGTATAATCGTACTCCAAATTGTAAATCAAGGAGTGCGTAGACAGAGGGAGGAAGCAGAAGAATTTTGGGGAAAATAAAGCCGCCCAAACCCTCTGACAAGCAAGTGGCCTTTTTGGGGAAGCTCAATACATTAGAAGTTGGTGGGGTAGCTGCAAGCTTCACTGGGGGAATGCTACATGACTTGATGGGCATGCTCCCTGATGAAGGTAAGCACTGAAGAACTAAGGCAAGCAGTGGGAGCAGGGTGGAAGCAACTACCAGTTAGCACTTGAGCGCTTTTGCACTGATGTATTTAAATGGATGACTTGTAAAAACAAATGTATATTTGTACCCAGGAGGCAGTAAAACACACACAGTAGACATTCAGCTTGGTGACTTCCCTATTTATTTTATCTGTACTACAGTTGGTTTGCTACCCAGACATACACCATGGTCCTTTCATTAGTGCGAGTCAAGCCTGAACTGACTGATGGCCTAATGGGTTGCCCATTGAATTTTACAAGGCAGTGGATGGTACTGTTTTGGTACATATGTTCGCTATGTTTAATGAGGCTGGGGGAGATGGGATAGCTTCCTGAGCTGTGCAATCTGGCCACCATTACCATGACACATAAGGAGGGCAATGACGTGGAGGAATGTGCAGCCTACAGGCAAAGTTCACTTTTCAACTGTGATACTAAAGTGCTGACCAAGATACTAGCAAAGAGACTAGAGACGGTCTTGCCAACCCGGGTGGGAGAAAAGCAGATGGGCTTTTGAAAGGCTAGCACTTCTATCACAATGTTAGGAGACTCCTGAGTGTCTTGCAGTAGGGGTCTTGACATCTGGTGGGGCATACCTGGTCTCCCTGGATGCCGAGACAGCATTTGTTTCAGATTCTGGAGGTCTCTGGTCTAGGAAACTCTTTTATAGGGTTCTATGTCATAATAGCGATTGAGAAACAGCAATCACTATTATGGCAAGTGTACATTGCCGAAAATCAATTTCGGTGATGCACACTTGCAGCACAGAAAAAAAAGGTGTAGAGACCTACAGGTCTCATTTTTAATGCGGGGGGCTGCACCCATTGTACCCCCCTACCCATGGATTCTCAACTCCAGGGGGGTGCATGTTGGGAGGGGTGCAAAACGTGATAATAATGCATGCTGCACAGTGGCAAAAAAAAAAACACCGCACCATGCCGGACCAGAACCCGGCACCTCATGCCTCCCAGCTGAACACACTCCTCATGACACCAGCGATCCAGATCAGCAGCTGCTTGCCGCAATCCCTCCCATATGCCATCCTTCCCCTGCCTCTCTCCCCCCCCCATGGGTGCGCTCGTGTATACCCTCTAGTTCCTGTCACGGTTTTCACCAACCACAGTATCCGGTCGCCCTCCTCCCTGGGTAACTGTGATCACAGTCGCTGACACTGAATCACTGTTTTTCTAGGCACTTTATCTCGATCGCTATGGTCACAGACTACCCTTTAATAGATTTGGTTAAGCTTCTGTATGCAGACCCTAAGGCTAACATTCTGGTTAACGGAGAGCTCTCAGTGACATTCCGGTTGGAGAGAGGCACTAGACAGGAGTGCCCCAGTCCCCTCTGCTGTTTGAAATGGTAACTGAGTCTCTAGTGGAAACAATTAGAACATGTATAGGTGTGACAGGAGTAGTGGGGGCATGGGGGAGGCCAGAAGATTTCTCTGTATGCCGATGTCCTTTTCCTGACTCAACCTAGGACATCTATACCAGCAGTAACCCAGATTATTGAGGACTCATCTGCCTTCTCAGGGTATAAGGTGAACTATTTGAAATCCAGAATAATGAGTATAAAAGCAGCTAATGTTAGGGAGCTGGGAGAACACAGTCACAAGCAGGTGACTTTGCTTATAAAATACTTGTGCATAAAGGTGAGCAGCAAGCTTGTGTCCCTCTATGACTTACAGTAAATTACAAGCCTCCTCTGGCTACCTTCAAGGGGGATTTGGCCAGATGTCCAGGACCACCAATTTCAGGGCTAGTACAAATTAATTTGATTAAAAAGTTCTACCTCAAATTCTTTACCCGATCCAGACGTTACCCATGAGGCTCAGATAGGCGAACGTACAGGGGCTGGAAAAGTGCTGCAGTGAATACATCTGGTCTATGAAAAGACTGAGAATCTGCTTGACAAGGTTGAAGTGCCCCACAGAGAAGGGGGAACTTGGATTTTCTGATGTTGGATTGTATCATTTGACAGCAGAGGCTAGGTTGCTACCAGAGTGGGTTAAGAGACAGAAAGGTCTGGGTGCGTAACAGTAGAACAGGAGGCACTACCCCATCCACTGATATCTTACATGAACCAGGGTGTTAAGGAACTTAGACCCAGGCAATCAACTAGGTCTGACACTTCTAGAGTCCTGGGAGAAGATGGAGAAGCAATGAAGAGGCACATAGGAGAGAGAGAGAGGCGGGCACAATATTGGCACCTGTGGCAACCAATCCTGATTTCCTTCTAGGCTAGAGGACAGAGGTTTCCATGAAAGGGAGGAGGTGGGTATCTAATGTCTAGGAGACTTATATGATGCAACAGGGTTCAAGACTTCCCCAGAGTTATGGGGGAGCTGGGGATCTCCCATTCTGCCAGATTCCACTATTTCCAGGTTAGAAATTGGGCTCAGAGGCAAAGCAGATTGAACCCTAAAGACTCCTCTATAGATAGCCTAGAACAAAATGCCTTGCAGGCTAGGGTAAACCTCACAGGTGCCATGGCGAAGTTCTACCAACCACTTTGACAATGTTCTCTTGACCTTTCCCAGAAAGTCACGGGGTTGTGGGTAAGAGCTTTCCCGTGTTAAATCTCAGACAAGGCTTGGGCGATACTCTGTGGCTCACACATGTAGTTTCTAATCTGTAACCATTACAAGGAAGCACAATACAAGTTTTTGCATAGACTGTACATGCCCCCAGAGATGGCGAGTAAATTTGATGCTGGGAAATCACCTACAGTATATGTGATCGATATCAAGGGGCCAGGAGATGTACATTCATTATTTATGGTAGTGCCCCCAACTTAGACCCTTCTGGTCCAGAATAGTGGAGAGAATTTCTCATCTTACTAAAATTTATATCAGGGATGTCTCCATGTCCATGTTGCTTGAGGTGGAGGATTCTACAGGAGATGACTAGGACTTATATCCTAAAGTTGCTAAACTAATGCTCAGAATGGGCTTAGTGCTGAACGAGTATGGCCGCTTAGGAGCTGAGCTCTCCGAGTTTGGGGACAAAATCCGGCGTTCTCCGGCATAAGGACCCACATCTCCAATGGTAAAAAACGTAGCTTCTTAGTGGAACACCCCCGGTACGACTTAGTGACAGCAATAACCGCGAGTGCCTGTTGATACCAGAGACTCCAGCCTTACCTCACTGCAGCGCCAGACCGCCAGCATGGCCTCTTTGCAGCAGACCACTTGATATAGCTCCCGTACAGAACTTCATGTTCAGCCAACTTATGGCCCAAATGGTCCAGCTTACTACTGCAGTCAATGCTGCTACACAAACTTTGCAGAACATTGAGATTCACATCTTTCATAACGAACTCAGGCTGGGTTCGCGTGACGCAGCCATACAAGAACTTTCAGCTACCATGTGGGAGCAAGCTAAAACAATCCACCAACACCAAGATAAACTAGATGACCTCAAGAACCGAAGCCACTGCAATAAGTTGCAGTTTGTAGGCTTTCTGGAGGGTGCCGAACACAACAGTGCAATTGCCTTCCTGCAGACTACTTTGCCTACACTCCTGGGCTTGCTGGAGGACTTCAGGCCTCAGATTGAATGGGCCCACTGCTTGCTAGCTCCTCCACCCTAGCCTGGCGAGTGGCCTAGGCTCCTAATTGCAAGATTCCTGGACTTTCAGCAGAAAGAAGTAGTTGCGACGGCTGCCAGGAACAACAGTAACATCTTATGGCAGGGAGACAGGGTGCAAATCTTTCAGGACTACTCCCGAGAACTCTCTGAGTGCTGGAAAGAATACGGCCCTGCTAGGAGAATTCTGCACAAGCATAGCTACTCCTTCTTGCTTAGATACCCTGCGACCATGCGGGTCATATATAATGGTGCCCCTCTTTTGCTACTCCTGAAAGCCTACTAGACTTTTTACATGGCAAGCTCTTGGCTGATTTTCGAGGTGCTGACATCTCGGGGGATCCAGTACATACTCCCTCCTCCCTGAACTCAACAGGCAAACCCCTAGTCTCTAAGGAGGCACCCACATGACCAGAAGTCAAGATTTTTGAGGCCTCACTCCCTCCTGGATCCAGGAAGAGGCATACCTCCCCTCGACATGTAAAGCAGCAGCATCCAACTACACGCACCAGCTCCCTCAGCCCGAAAGCAGAGGAGGGCCTCCGTGCTCAGAAAACTTCAGATCTCCAAGCCTACTTCACCCCCAATCCATATGCACCACTGCAATCCAAGATGTCTGAGACATCGGGTGAGATGTAAAGCAATTCAGTCCCTACAGAAGAAGATGGGCCTACCTCCAGTGCTCCTCAACATAAATCCTGGACGGATATTGCGGCAATCACTCCGGACACGAGCGACAAGCATTCATCGCCTGGTTCCAAGACCTTGCCCAGCCACAGCACGAATGAGAAACATGTGAACATTGCTCATCCACCAGACAAACAGGACTCTCCCTGTTGATATTAGGCTAAGTAGTGGACTTTTGTGCTGGGATAATTAAGGGAGGTGTTTGGAAGGGTTGATGGTTAATGTCCCTCCCCCCCAATTAGGTCTGCATTCGAGAGGGGATCTTCAGTAGTGTCACCTGTTTAGTTCGTGCTGGGCTGCCCCCTCTATGATTGGCCTTTTAGGCTTGTCGGCTCCTCCAAGAGATGCTCACTAGGGGTGCAGATTGCATTTGTGGCCTTGCTATGTCCCTGTAACGGACAGCATTTTGGCAGCTGCATTTCGGCACTCTCCCCACATGTTTGGAGGAATTGCACCTCCATGTTAAAAAGTGGAGCTCTTCTGCTCATTGTCCCCAGTAGCTCAGGGGCTGTAACATCCACCACCCTAGTAGGACAGCCACTATTGTCATCCCCAAGGAAGCCGGAGTGCGTCTTGCAGCCCTGGCTGACGATGGTTTGCTTCTGGGCCTCCTACTGGCCATGGTTTGGTTTGATTATGTATATAGTTCTAAAAGTTATTTTATTGTTTGCCTTAACCTGTTAACTTTGTGTGTTTTACAGTATCACATCCAGACTGCTCAACCTGGTAATATGGTGGGATGCTTGTTTAAGATAGAACCACTAGGGGTCTCGGACATCTGTTTATCTAGGTGGGGGGGGGAACCTTCACTCTCAGTCTTTACTCAACACCCATCCATAACTCCTAATAGCCTTGTTCACAGTGCTCAGGATTATGGGTGACACCTGCTTTGTCACCTGGAACGTGCGGTGTTTAAATACCCTGGTAAAGCATACCCAGGTGTTGGCTCATCTTAAGAGACTGAAAATGGAGGTTGCCCTACTTCAAGAAACTAAGCTTAAAAAGGAGGATAATGCTGGACTGAAGCGGGCTTGGGTGGGCCAAGTTATTTCAGCATCGGCCCCCACACGTAAGCGAGGGGTCACTATCCTACTAAATAGTTCCCTTAAATGGTCCCCAACTAAAGTCAAGTGAGATGCAAATGGCAGGTGGGTTGTAGCACTTATGTCTACCCTGAAAGGGCCACTGGTTATTGCTAATGTATATGGCCCCAATGAGGGTCAGCCGGAGATGTTTCATTCTCTCGTTCAGGCGCCAAGCTTGCTGGCCTCCACAAATGTCCCAATTATTATGGGGGTGATATTAACTTGCCTCTAGACCTGTTTCTGAATCAGAGTTCTGCTTCCCCTGATCAGCACCCAAAATCCTGACTCGCCCTTAAAAAGCTGGTAGTGGACTTGGGGCTCCAGCACCCATGGCGCATTCTGCATCCAAGGGATAAAGATTATACATTTACATCCCCGGTCCATAACTCATTTAATAGGCTGGACTATTGGCTGGTATTTCCCCCCACCCCCCAGTTATGAACACCTCCTTGGATGCTCAAATCCTTCCAATTGCGACCATGCTCCTGTGCAACTCCACTTGGCCAGTGGCTCCCCAACCTCCCACTCCAGATGTTGGTGTTTCGACCTACTGCTGCTGCAGGATCGCAACTTCCCTCAATGGTTCAAGATGCAGATCTCAAACTTTCTCCTGGACAACCCACTTACTGCGACCTCCCCAGCAAGTGTATGGGAGGTGCTGATGGAATTTGCGGCTCACCGCAGGTGGCAGAGGGAGCAACAGCTTAAAACCTTTGAGGCTCGTCTAGCAGAGCGAGAGGCTCAATTGAAGCAGCACCTCCATGCCAACTTACAATCCTCACTCCACCTTTAAATCATCCAGACCCAGCTTCATATCAATGATTTACTGGCTCGGAAAGCAGAGCTGGCTATTTTAAGACTAAAGCACAAATATTGGGAAGGGGGAAAGTGCTTGCCTAGCGGCTGCGGAAGTGGCAGGTTGAACGCTGCATTCCAAGACTAAAGAGTCAGAGCACATCAACGAAATTATGGTGGACTTCTATAAGGAGCTATACAGCCCCTCTCAAGTTGTGGAGGCTCAAGTAGTGCGTACATTTCTAGATTCACTCCCCCTTCCGTGTCTGACCCCACAATAGCTGAAATCGCTGGAGGCCCCTATAACGCCTCAGGAGGTGTCAGCAGCTATCACTGCTCCAAACCAGGGGAAGGTGCCAGGTGGAGACGGCTTTCCCCCAGAGCTCTGGAAAATAGTAGCCTCCGAAATAGCTCCTCTCCTCTGCGCTCTGTTTAATTCAGCCATTATCACTGGGTCCTTCCCTCCAACACTGAGGGAAGCTATTATAACAGTCTTTCCAAAAAAAAAGGGAAAGACCCCACCCTTCCCTCTAGCTACCATCCAATTTCCCTTATTAACACAGACAGCAAGGTTTTTGCCAAAATACTAGCTACCCGCCTCAGCCCCCTTCTTCCTTCACTTATTCACCCCTCACAGGCTGGCTTCATTCCTGGCCGCTTCAGCAGGGATCACATCAGATCTATGATCAACATTATGGCCTGTGCCAATGGTTGTACCACTCCAGCTGCTGCAGTAGCTATTGATTTTGAGAAAGCTTTTGACTCCCTGGAATGGGACTACCTGCAGCAAGTGATAGAAGTTATGGGATTTGGTCATGTTTTCAGCATTGGGTTGTGGCTCTCTATCGCAGCCCAGCAGCCCAAGTACTTACCAATTCTACGATGTCTGCCCCTTTTCCTTTGGGAAGGGGTACTAGGTAGGGTTGCCCCCTCACCTTTGCTTTTCATCCTAGCTGTGGAGCCACTAGTGCTAGCTATCCGTCGTTCTCCCCTCATTAAGGGATTCTGAATAGGCGGTAACCAATTATCCACACTTATGTACGTGGATGACCTTTTAGTACTGTTAGTGGATGCCCTGAAATTCCTACCCCCACTACTCTCCTTGCTCTTGGAATTTAACACATACTCCGGGCTAAAGATCAACCGCTCCAAAATGGAGGTCTTGCCTCTTAATTCCCTATGCACATGGGCACAGGTATCCCAGCTGGGACTACAGTAGACCCCGCACAGCTTGGTATACTTAGGTATCTGTTGGGCCTTGACCTCGCCAAAATCTGGGACATAAACCTTAAGCCCTTTTTGCAGACATTAAGGTGGAGTGCGCTCACTGGTGAAGGCTCCACCTCACATTTGCGGGCAGGGTCTTCACCCTAAAGATGATGGCTGCCCCCAAACTCCTATATATCATCTCATACATACCATTGACACTATTGGCATAATGGGTTAAAGCTACTGACAAAACCTTTTCCAGCTTCTCTGGGAGGGTGCTAAATCCCGTTACAGCAGGAACAAGTTAAGAGCGCACTGGAAAGAAGTCAGTTTCCTTGATAGAAGGGTACAAATGGGCCTTCTCCACAACTCAAACGCTGGCATGGTTCCTTGTCACTGAGGGGGACACACCACAATGGGTACAAATGGAAGCAGACATAGCCCTAGTGCACTCTCTTCCACTCTTGATCTACAATCCACTCTCTAGAAACCTGTGTCAACATTCCACCATTTCTAGCTCACTGCACGTTTGGCACCTAGTGCATAGAAAGCTCAGTACCAATCCCTGCCCCTTAGAAACTACACCCATATGGAACAACAGCTCCATCCGGGTGGATAGGGAACTGATCTTATGGCCAGTCTGGGTGGATAAGGGTATTTCCAAACTGATGGATGTCCAGGCTGCTGATGGCATTTCCTTACAATCCTTTCAGGAGCTGGACCATAAGTTCCATCTGGGGAAAGTGGCATTCTGGCAGTACCTGCAGCTATGTAGTGCACTTGCAGCATATCTTAAAGCACTCCCAGTGCACAGGCATGGGGGCACTGTCCAGCTGCATAAATGGCTCTCCTTAAGACAGGTAGGGTCAGCCTAATTTATTCTAATCTTATGTAACAGCCCCCTTCTCACTCCACACAAGCCAAGTCTAAATGGGAAAAGGCTCTTCAGCAACCCCTATATGATGCCCAGTGGCAGCTGTGTTGGAAAAATGCCCACTCTCTGATCTCAGACGAGAGGAGTAGGCTCATACAAAATAAGGTCCTTTCCCATTGGTATCACACTCCCTCTCTGCTGTATAGACTAAACTTAATGGATAATGACTTGTGTTGGAGGTGCCATACTGAAGTGGGTGACCTTATACATATTCTTTGGAGCTGCCCACTTCTTCACCCTTTTGGGTGGCCGTGTGTGGCCTTGCAGAGTGGGTCCCAGGTCAGGACTTGGGTCTTGACCCCCTGGTGTGGATCCTAGGATTGCCCTCTGAAAGAGTAAAGCTGAAGCAGCAATGACTGAGATGGCAAACCTTACTTAGTGTGCAAGCCAAGTGGCTAGTACTTTGGCACTGGAGAACAGATGAAGTCCCCACGATATCTGAACTTTAAATTCCCTTTCAGCAGTAGCCTCTTTGGATCATCTCTCCCATGTGGTGGCTAATACACTCCCTCAGTACTACCTGTGTTGGTCCCCTTATCTGGCCTATCTGGCCCCGTGAGCTGAGATTGGGTGAGCTCTATGTTTAATGCGATGTGGTTTAAGTTGTTTGATGATGACACAGTGTCCATTGGTAGGCTCTTTGGAACCTTCTCTCCTGTCTCCTACAATTTATATAAGCACCCCCTGATTTTCCTAAACCAGAGGAATAGATATCTGGATGTGTGATAGTAGCGTTGGTGTGCTTTAGGCTTGTTTTTGTCTTCCAGGCTGAGATTGTGCACCAGGATTCCTTCTAGGATGAATCTGGACTGTTATCACATCTCCTGGTTATAAAATTGGTGGAACACATTCCGGTGCCGTTTCCTAGGACTTCTCCTATGGACTCACTGCTGTTATCTAGACTGTGACTAATGTATGATCCTATGTAGTCTACGTACCACTCTCAGTACCTGGTATTACAGTGTATTGCATGATTTATTCAGGTTCTCATTGCTAAAGTGTATGCTATATTGTATGTTTTGCTTTGGAAAAAAATGAAAACAATAAAAAGCATTAACTGCAAAAAAAAAGCTGCTGCCTAGACGTACGCTGCTCAGGGCAGGGAAATGTGCACAAAAAACCTGGGTATGCCATATACCAGCAATGGTAACCATGTGACAAAAGCAGATGCTAAAAGTGCTCCCCTTTGAACATATGAGCTCAGAGGTGGGGAGATAAGATTTGAGTATCAGTGGGGTTCCTCTATACTGTAGCAACACTCTTTCCAAGAGAGGCAGCTATGATAAGATTGATGAGATGAAAGAGGCCAGCATTAACACAAACACAACAGAATAGGACACACCAGGTTAAAATATGTCTTGGAGAATAAAACAGGGTAAAATGAACTAAAAGGTTATAAAAATTGTGTCCAGTGTTATATGTTTTTATGTAAGTTCTAAGTTATATTGTTTTGTTTCTGTTAATGAGCAGTATATGTCACACTTGCTAAACATTGTATCATGGTGATGAACAAAGTGTGTAACCAGTAGTAAACCTGTAAGGCATGTATAAATTTGCGACATTCAGTCATATGCTCGTATTGTTGGTCACTGTTATATGTTTCATAAAAAACTTTCAATAAACAAAAGTTAAAAAAAATGTATAAATAATCCAGTGGTCTGTGTCTGTCAAGTCATACAAGTAAACTGGATTCTCAAGATGTGTGTTGGCTAATTAAGAATGTCTTCTTGAAACATCTTTGCATTCAAGAACTGTGCCAAAAGCTGACATATGGAGAATGTCACAGAAAAGAACAGCATTAGCTGTTCAAGTAAACACATCCCGATTCACAAAACTCTCAGAATGGCACAAGGGACATGTGCCACAAGGAATGGCACAAAGTGCCCCTTGTGCCAAATGATACACCAATTCAATTCAAATTCAATTCAAACTTTATTTTTAAAAGGCACTTTTCTTAAAACCAAAGCACCTGTACAGTTTCATTAAACAATAAATACAATAAAATTAAAACTAATATAAATCACTAAAAGCTATCCTAAAAAGGTGGGTCTTCAAAGCTCCTTTAAAACTAAGGACGGTTGGGCAATTTTGCACCTAATGAGGTAGAGAATTCCACAGGGTCGGTGCCATAAAACTAAATGATCTAGCACCTGAAGTTTTCAAACGAACCCTGGGAATCTCTAGTAATCCCTCGTCAGTGGATCGGAGAGGGCAGGAGGGACAGTAGGGGGCAAAGGAGCTCTTTCAGGTAGGTAGGTCCCAGATCATATAAGGCTTTATAGGTCAGCAAACTGACCTTGAAGGTGATTCGCCAAAACACTGGCAGCCAGTGCAGTCCACGAAGCACAGGCATTATATGGCTGGATCTGGAAGATCCAGTCAACAACCTGGCTGAAGCACACCAGGAATAATTCTCAAACACAGCCTGCAGCAACCACAGGCTGCGTGCACCAAAGGGGACTTGCACTAACCTTGCAGCACAAAATGGGCTGCAGCATGGCACTAGGATGCTTGTGGCAGATGCAGGCTGCCAAATCCCCGAATTCAGGATTCTCAAAACTCTCCCAGAGGGCAAATTGTGTGTGTGTGTGTGTGTGTGTGTGTGTGTACGCACGTGCGTGTGTGCGTGCATGCATGTGTGTGTGTGTGTGTCTTATAGTGTGCATGAGTACCTGTGGCTGCAGAAGTGCTGATCCCACAAAAGTAATGTTCCAATTTGGGTGTTGTGGATTTCTATATGCAGAAGCAGAAGTGCAGGCACCACACCCTCACCATCATGATGTCCCAGTTGGTGCAGAAATCTCCCAGATGATGGCTGAATCCCTTGCTGCTCAAATCCAAAGAATTTAGAACTGGAAATTAATTCTTATTTTGACAAAAAATGCAGAAGGGGAGACCTCCAAGCAGATGGTTTGTGATGCCTTCATGGCATTCATAATGGGGAAAATCATTAGCTACTCTGCACATCTCAAGAAACAGAGGAAGCAGAAGTTTGCTGATCTTACTGCAGAACTGAAGGTAGCAGAAAAAGAATACTGTTCCGAGATTAACCTGATTGCTCCCTGCAGAGACTAATGAGCCTGAAATTTGAGCTGAACTCTATTTTGAATCACTAGTTGGAGATGGCACTATTCTTTACTTGACAGAGTTTCTGGGAGCCAGGGGAAAAGGAGTGGAAGCTTCTGGTCTACTGACTCAGAAAATGCAAGAATGAGTCTGCCAAACCCCATTTGAGGCAGCCAGATGGTACCATCACTATGGATCCCCAGAAGGTTAGCAAAGCCTTTATGTACATCTGTAAAGATCTATATACCTCAAAAGCCTCAATACCTATGAAGGACATTCCCAGTTTCTTTCAGGGTCTTCACCTTCCACAGGTCCCAGAGGACATAACGTGAGATAGAAGCAGAACCTTCACTCACTGAAATGAGGAGTGCTATCTTGGCACTCACCAAGGGCAAAGCCCTGGCTTGGATGGGCTTAGTACTGAGTTCTGTCAAACATTCATGGAGACCCTGGTGCCAAGCTTGAGGTACGTCTACAAAGCTGCACACGGATTGGGCCAGCTCTTCCCTCCATGAAGGAAGCAACCATTATGGTCATTCCTAAGCCCTAAAAGTATGAAGCCCTCCCTACTTAAGTAGGGAGGGCTTTAGACTTGCTCCTCACCCTCTCCTGGGTGGAAACCTCCCTTCCCGAGTTTCTCTCACTGATTTAGAAATACTGAAACCTCTCAGGGTTCTGCACCAGTTGGAACAAAACTGAGATTCTCCCCATAGTGCCCTGCACACAGTAGGTACCTTGTGTGGTCTCCCAAAGACTTATTTAGGTACCACAAGGCCTCAGATACCTATGTATGTGGATCTCATAAGATACTAAAGACCTGGGACCAGATATTCAATAATAGGCAAAAGTGGAGCGCAAAGGTTTGCACTGCACTTGTCCTTGCACCCAACCCCGAGGATGCTATATTTAGACAGATAGTGCACCGGCACTATCCAACGGAATATAGGGCCATGTAAGGGCAGCACAAAGTTGAGTAGTGCTGCCACAGCATGGATCTGGGCTATATGCATCCCATGGAGAAGTGCAAGTAACTGTGCCCCCAGACCTGATAGCGCCAAGAGCCCCATTGTGATATTCAGCCTGCAACATGTAATTGAGCCTATTGGACATACAACACACTAAGGGCTCTAGGCATGCCAATTATGAGCTTATTTGCATGGGAAGCAGCAGCAGATTTGCACCCCTCATGTGGCCGCCCGCCTTGTCAGGCATGGTGGCAAGCACTCTGCAACACCACAAATGCTGGTCCCCGCAAGTGAAATACCCTCCTTGGTGTCCGGTGGATCCCCTACCTGCTGATCGGCCAAACCAGGTACAGAACAGAGTCTCTGGTGTTTAGTAGCACCCCCTACTTTCCAATCACCAGGCGCCATGTTAAGAAAGCTGTCCTGGTGTCTAGTGGCCCCCCCATCCTCCATTTACCATGCACCATGTAAAGAAAGCTGTCCCTGGTGTCTAGTGGCACTCTCCACCCTCTGATCATCCATCCCAGTAAGTGTGCAGAATATCTGGCTAAAGCTACCAACTTTCTGAAGCCTAAACTGGGACAGGGTCCATCCTAACAGCTACCCCCCCGCCCATGTCACTCACTCACTCACTGGACACTGCCGCAGACAGTGCTGCACCCACTCAATGAATTACATTTTGCTGCTTGCTCTGGCCATGCTGCCCCACAGTAACACCAGTAGCAGACATCTGGATTAAAACAATACATCATTCTGCTGCAACAAGTTCTGAAGCATAACATACAGAAAGTTAATCAGAAGCAAACTTGCTCTAAATTGTGTTCAGACATTTGAGCTGCGCCTGCATACCTGACAGTCCCATCCCAACCTACTCACACTCACCTCCATTGCTGAGCAAACATCACTTCAGTGACTCCCACCATCACACTGGATTGTTGTCACACACTCTCCTACAGCAGATCAGGTTCAGGTACCTTAGCTCACTGCTGCCGGTCTCTTCTCTTTCTGGAGCCACTCTCAGCTGCTGGAAGGCAAACAGCCACTTGTACTTGCTTGCACTAATACCCAGTCTAATCTAACAGGAAGGAACCTGCTTTACAGTGCTCCTGCTGACCTGCTTGCCATCTGACTACCCAAGCATTTTCAGATTCCTGGTGCAACGTAGGCGCTTGGGGCAAAAGTTGCAGATTGCTCTCCAGCTCGAGCAGCGCCACGGTGATGCTAAAATAAATGTCACTCCTGGATCAGGAGAGAAAAGAGAAGGCACAATAGGAACAGATGGTGACTAAGTGCAATGCACTGCCCGAAGAGGTGGTATCCTGTAAGTCGGTGGGCAGTTTTAAGAGAGGATGGGACAAGGTGAGGGGGATATGCAGGTAGGGGAGGGAAGGGCAGCTGCAGTGTAATGGACTACTAGCTGTACATTCAAGTAGCCTTGACAGACCATATGGCCTGTATCTGTTGGCAGTTTCATATGTTTGTATGTTCATATCAGCAGTCAGCCAAAAATAAAAGAGACAAAAACATGACAAGTAAGCAAACACCAGGACAAAGTGACATGTTGGAAAACCTGTGGGGAAATCCTGCTTAAAACAGAGACTGTCCTGGGAAAACCAGGACAGTTGGTAGCTTTATGGCCCCTGGGATTCAAGTCATGTTGAACACACATAAATGTTAGGGAGTCAGAGAACTAAACAAAAATCAAACTGGTTCGAGCCTGTCTTTGAGATATGAACTGAATGAAAACCTGTATTGAATGAGGATGTTAGTTCCACTTTTTCCCTGCTAGGGTAAAATGTGACATTTTGTTGCATTTCTGCTGAAACTGGGGATTCTAAAATACTATGTATGGACATGAGTTATTTGAGAAACTAGGAAGACTGCTATATGGAGAGAACATGACTGGAAACTGACTCACAAGCCTATAATCCAACATCAGCATGCTCTGATGAGGTCATAATATACAAGACCAAAGTATGAGTAGTGCATGATGTCACCAAAGCCCTGCAGTGGAAATATGTCCCTCTCCTTGCTTATCTTTTAGTTTATATAACATATGACTCCAGGTGCATGTCACTGTTAAAAGTGTAGGTTTTCCCTGGTGTCCAGTGGTACCCTCAACCCGCCAAGCACCCATCCGAATGTCACCCAACACCCCACTGGCTAGTGGCCCCACACCTCACCACCCACACCAAGCACATCACCCATCCACCCCTCCTACCTCGCTGCCCGGTGGCGCACATGCGGGCTTTGATATGGTGACCGGCACAGTCCTACTCTTACCACCTTGGCCGACTGCCACATGGCATGACAGAGAGCATGCATACTGTGTACTGTATAGGGAGTGCATGATATTCTACACACTAATGGAGACAGGTGATCGGAGGGTAGGCTGTGCCATCAGACACCAGGGACAGCTTTCTTTACACGGCGACCGGTGGTCATAGGTTGGGGGTGCCACTAGACACAACGGACACCTTTCTTAACATGGTGACCAGTGATCTGAGAGCAGGGGGGTGCCACTGGACACCTGGTTGGCCAATGTGTACACAGGCCAGGGTTGAGGGTAGTCAGCTGTAAATCCACTTCCTGCCACCAGGGCTTTGCACGCTGTTAAGTCGGAGTTTGCAAAGGCGGTAACTTGAGTTCATTCGGATGGCATTCACCTGTGCAAACTTCTCAGTTTCCCGCTACACCTGTATGCAGGAGAGGACCCTTCATTTGCATGGGCACAGCGGTAGCTTAGCACTCAGGCACTAATGGGTTTTGCCTGCACTGTGGGGGTGTCTGAATATAGTACCCACCCACAACTCAGGTGCAAAACCCGGTTAGCACAAGCAAACACCCCTTAGCACCCATGCTGTTTTGGATATCTGGCTCCTAGTTTCCAAGAACCTCTTACCATTTCTTGCAGTCCTCTCAGAGGACATTGAGAGCTGGCAGAAACTAAACTTGCCCATTCTGGGCACGGTAGTTACTTTTAAAATGATCATCCTACCATGTTTTCTGCACTGTCTGGTTAACCTTCCAGTGTATATCTCCCTGAAATACTGGAAGAAGGTAGATTGTTTAATTTCTATGTTTCTCAGGCAAGGGAAAGTCCCATGATTCAGTAAGAGAACATTTAAAGCCCCTTACCAGGCTGGGAGTGGAACTTGCCCTGGCCCAAGGTATATCATTTGTCTTTTGGGGTTAGAGAATCATTGCAGTGGTTGGAGGGTGACTGATGATAGGACATCACCCAAGTGGGTTAAGGCAGAAAGAGCACTCATGGACCATCACCTAAAAACACACTACATCATCGCTTCACCCTCAAGAGGGCAGCCACAGTGGGGCCCATGCAATACACAAAAGCCATATGGCACAGGATCTCTAAGAATATGTGTGTGGAAAGCTTCAACACTGTAACCCCACAAGCCACTGTGGGACAACCAAGAAACTGCAATTGCAGGAAAGACCATCCAATGGGACAGCCAGAAAAGAGCCCATATAATGAGAGTTGCTCAGCTCATCTGCCCCCAGACTGAGGTTCTCAAGTCCTTTGAGCAGATTAGTGCAGAATACGGAATGCCAAGGCGGGATCACTGGAAATACCTCCAACTCAGATACACGATAAAGCCTTTGCTTTGGCAGGACATGCAGTACCCCAGGATCCCATGTCTTGAGTGCTCTCAGGATGACTGACTAACCCCTGAAAAAGAGGAGGAAGAATTTATGAATAAATTATGGGACAGCTGACCCCTGATTTTTGAACTGTTTAGACTCAGATGAGCAGCGGACATGGGCAAGGAAATCCCACCTCAAGAGTAGAATAGATGCTGGCGCATCATCTGAATGATGCCTGATCAAAGTATCAACTGATACAGAAAAAAGTGCTTAGTAGGTGGCACAGAACACTCTCTAAATTAAGACACAAGGCTTAACATACTGAACATGTGATGGCATTGTTCCCAACACACAGGTCATATCGACCGCATTCTCTGGAGAGAGGTGACTAGCACTGCCGTAAGCATCACGGGAGGGTTGATACCCCAATCCCCCTCTCTGTTGATACTGGGAGATATAATGCAGCTTCCGTGGGAGGCCATGCAATACTTTCCACTAGTGTATACACAAGACATGGAAGCTAAGCGTGGGCCATGTCCAAACAGTTTTTACCATTAGGATCAGTGCGGAAAACATCACTGGCAGCAGACATCTTGGTGTGATGTGGAACAGTGTGTGGGAGGAGGTAGGGAAGAGGACAGTCTCATGCAATCAGCATGAGCAGTGTGGGAGGAGGAACTGCATGTGCCTGGGAGGGACTGGGAGCTGCAGAAAGGAGGGAGTCGCAGAGACAGTAGATGTCTCAAGCAGCATGATTTGTGGCGGGCAATTCTGTATAGTGTCAGGGGTGACATGACTGGTTGTGGCACAGAGAACCCACATTGTTCATTCCTTCCCAAATGCAATGACTTACAGTGTGTGACAGACTTTGAGCATTCAGCAGCTCAGGCAGCTCCACTGGAGGAAAACGCTTCTATTTTTGAGTCCTCCTGGCTTATTCATATTTTTTTGCTGAAACAAATATGTTGGAGAAGAAATAATAACACTACAAACAGATAACATATTTTAAAAAAGGAATTTCCCTGAGGTCAAAAAAGGAGGGAGGGTGAGGGATGAGGAAAGAGTGAGCAGTTTACTGGTTCATTCATGGCAGGCAGTTTGTAATAGTCTGCAAGCACTACAGTTATTCTCCTCAATCAAGAAGTCAGTGAATCAAGTAAGCAATAACCAACAAAAGGGTATGGGGTTATAGGCATTTAATTCACGCCTCGAGTGCGTTGTTAGGCATGAGACTGCAGGTCGAGTGTCCTCACAGCACCCAAGGTATGGATTAAATGCCTATACCCCATACCATGGAGTGGGTTATTGCACTTATAACATGGGTCCATTGCAAAACAGAAATAAACTAAGAAAAAGCATTTTATTTCTCTTAAAAGAGAAGAAGTCTCTCTGTATCCTGCCGAGTGGAAAAGTAGTCCCCTACAAGTACTGCATATTTCAGTTATGTTATAAACACACAAATGCTAGAAATATACTGTTAGCATAATTTCGCTCATTTGTTGTGCATAACATACATGTATGGGTGTTGGCTGGTGCAATGAACTTCAGCTGGCTCTTTCTGTTTCTCCTAATGGAATTCTTTGTATGGACAATGACAGGGAGCCACTGACAGTGATGCTGAACAACTTATCGGGAGGCAGACACAGTAAGGGCACAGGGCAGTATCAAAACAACAAGATGTGATTAGAACTTATTGATCCTGCTCTGTCTCTCTGCCCTGTCTCTCTCTCTCATGTTCAGTTGACAGAGCTGCTCATTGGGAGGGGGGGCTAGATTGCGGTCAGTAAGTGCTAGTTACCAGAGCGAGTGACACAGACAGTGAGAGTGAATTTACCCCAGTGACTGCAGGGCTGAACTGTTTTGTGTGTCACTTTCACTCTTTTGCTGTCACTGTCACTCTCTCTCTCTCACTGTAGCACAGGAACTGGTAGATACTGTGCCCCCCCTCCAACCATGTACTGGCACACACTGTGCCTCGTGAAGAGCGACCATGACAGACAGGCTGAATTTCCCCAGAGAGAGCGGTCAGTAATGTTATGTCACAGTGCTTTCTCTCCCCGTGCAGCTGCTACAAACCAGGGCTTGATTGCACTAGTATGGTGCAGACAAAATGGACCACAGACAAGTCAAGAGGCACAACAAAGGAGAGAGCACACTGCAGGATTTCTGCTTGACATGTCCAGATCTCACTGTCAGTGTCTCTCTCTCTCTCTCTCCTCTCTCTCTCTCTCTCTCTCTCACACACTCCAGGGATGATGTATGGGTGGGTGGGAGGGCTGGGCAAAGAGCTTCAGCTCTCCTCCCACTTCTATCCCTCTCAAAATAGGGAAAACTACTTTAGGTTGTCCAACTGAAATCTGGTCACAAGTCAAGAGGCACAAAGAGAGAGAGAGAGAACACTACAGGAATTCTGCTTGCCATGTCCTGATCTCACTGTCAGTCTCTCTTTCTCTCTTACATACTCAGAGATGATGTATGGGGGGGGGGGGGTGGCAACAAGCTTTCTCTCTCTCTCTCTCTCTCTCTCTCTCTCTCCTGTTTCTCCCTCCCAGGATAGGGAAAACTACTTTGGGTTGGCTGACTAAAATCAGGTCACAAATCTGCTTGCCAAATGGCAGATATATACAGTACAGGTGAAGAAGACATAGATTCATTCTAATTCCATAAGACTACAGGTCATGAGCTGTACCTTGTGCAATTCACTGGTCCATAATTTTTATGTTGATTGCATGCATGCGCAAGAAACATATTGCAGCTAAGGTTACCACCTACTCGGTTTTTGACCAAATGATTCTGTTTTCTAGGTCCAGATTCGGTCCTCCTGTTTTCACCATTGCAAATTCGGTTTTTAAGGTGGGTCAAGCAGCACCTGTGAGATTCTCCACTGTTTCATTTTCTTCTCTTCTGACTGTAAGCAATTGTCTGACATTTCAGTGTGCTTGCTTACAGTGCATGCTAATCAGGAAGTGCCTTCAAGTGCAGGGCACTTAAAGAGCCAAATGTGTCCCTGTCTGCTAAGTTGTCACCTCTCACTTCACACCAGCAAATTGGAAGATTATTCATGGGAAGGGTAAACAATACCACCTTAATTAACACCTTCAATTTTCTGAAACCCTTAGACATTCAGACAGGCACCACATTAGGGTAGCCTCTTGTCCAGTGTGGACTGTACAATGTGTTTCAGAAACTTTACCTGCTAATCCAGTTTTATTCAGAAGTAGTACTTTTTCAGTCATTTTGAATGCTCACATACTTGTAAAACAGATTATGTTAAATCCTTCACCATTTTGCTTGCATGTTCATATTACAAACAAATTCTGATGTCATGTAAACCTTTGTTTGTATACCAGTAAATCTGAGAGGTGTAAAGTAGGGCTATTAAGACCATTAGCAGCAACTCAACCTAATCCTTTCTAGGCTGCATTGTGAGTATGGTCTTTGACTGGTGTGCTAAGGAATACATTTATACCTTTAAATGCTCACCATTTTTTTCTTTTAGGGTCTGTCCTATATTTTAATATTTGTTACCCCATTTGTTGTTAAATTAATAATCTAATATTTTATTTAATTTCTAGCAGTATTACACCTCTCTCTCCTCAGTAGTTATTGCTGTCAATTTTCATACTACCTGGATATTCCAGGAAGACCATTCCAGGCATCTCAGATTTATTTATTTATTTAGCTTTTGTTTACCGGGTAAGTACACTAGACAAGTAGTATGCCTATTTTCAGGAACGACCCGGGAGAGCACAAAACATACAGTATACATACATGGCAACATTGGAGAAACAGCATGATACAGTAAAAAACAACTATAACAACGCTTGTATAAGGGCAGAGATACTGCCACACATAGTACAAATAAAATAAACAGCACAGAATAGTGTGGCTAATGTCATGCTAAGCCACAGAAATGAGAAAAGGAGAGAAGAGAGAGAGAGAGAGAGAGAGAGAGAGAGAGTAGTAGGTGGTGAGGAGAAAGGAACACAATCTAGATTTGATGGTACTGCAAATTGTGGTAATTTATCAAAAATTATTTTTTTTTTTTAACCAGAAGAGACACACTGAGCTGAAGCTTCTTTACAGGTGCAACCTGGGAGCACAAGGGAGTAAAATGATTTATGCAGGGTCACAGAGTATGCAAGTCTGGGCTGTGGGATTCAAACCCCGGTCTCCAGAATTGCAGCTCAGAGCCTTAAACTACTGCACTATACTGCTTCCACATCATGCTATCTGGTATGTATGACTGATATGGAAATAAAATAGGGTATTTAACAGCATAGAATAGTTCCTACCCCTTTTAAAAACTTCTGTGATACTACAAATAGCTTCAGAGTAGGAGCAATGAGAAAGACAGTAGCACATCTTAAAATGGCAGATTATATTTGTAATTACAGCTCGTCCACCATTACTGGTGTAGTTTATTTATTTATTAAAAGAGTTTTACCAGAAAAGGCCACCTGTTCCAAAATAGCTGGTTGTCAGAGGTGTCCTTGTAGTCACTCGATGTGTCAGCTAAGCTGTGTACACAGGATGGAAAGTCCCCTGAACCCCATCTCTAACGCCACCAAATGTTAACACACACTGAAATTTAAAATATTTAAATGTAAATCAAACAAACCAAAAATAATAATCATGATGTACTTTAAAGAAGTTGTACACAATGCAATATCAGCAGCAATTCTGAATAAATCAAGTGAATCAGAGTCCAAGTGATGCCCTCACAGGTCATAAAAGGGGCGGAGTTAGGGGTGGGATTTGGGGGCGTGGTTTAGTATTCGTTTTTCATCTCATCCAAAGGTGGCAACCCTAATTGCAGCAGCTTTTTCCAGAAGCAGGTTGTGGAGGCGTGGCACTGTTGTGGCCAATGCCCCACAGCCTTTCAAGGCTTGGCCTGCTTCCCCTAATGCTGTGGCACTAGACCCTGGAGTCAGTTGAAAAAAACAATTATGACTGACTTCCCACACATTATGAATGATTTTTTTCAACTAGTTTGAAATCTCTGACTTCAACTAACTGAAGAAAATCCAACCAATTTTTTCAACTTTCACCATCATTGAATTTTATTATGTAGTAGTTTGTCATACTTTTTTAACTTTGTATCTTATTTTTATTAAACTTTTGACTATAAAAGTCAATAAAATGTATGGAAAAGTCCCCCCCTGAAATAAATGGGGCACACGCACACACAGCCATTGCCTTCTGACATCACAAAACAGGGCTGCATGTGACATGGGGGGCTTTGGTGGGTTAAGGTCAGGAAGCAGCTCCGTTTTTAGCATTTGGGATTTAGCAGCATTATAACTTCATAAATGGGCAGAAACATAAGGAATTATTTATGCTCCTCAGCTCTGGGGCAGGTGAGGTATTGCATATGTTGGAGGGAGCAGCAACTAGTCAGCAGCAGCTTAGAAGTTGGCTGCTGTTTAAAATACGAATACAAAGTGCAGTGAAAAAAATCTACACACAGTAGGGACCCACTAAAGCACAATAACCAGCCAAAACAACAACAAGATATACTTCCCTGAAAGTAACAGGTTGAAACAGGGCAGTAAAACAGTATACAGTATAGAAAAATAAGCAGCAGTAATACTAGTTATTTAGAAAAAGAACTGTGAGTCTAAAATGCAGTATAGGTAGGGCCTCTTAAACACCCCACAGAAACTAGAAGGTACCCTTTTGCAAACAGAGCTAACCATCAATATGTGATAGTTTTCTGGTAGTCGTAGAATCTGTGAGACTAAAAACAGTTTAAGGGAGAACATCAAGAAATACCTCCTGTATGGTATACCAGAACTGAGATGTATCCACAGTTTAAATTTAAAGCCCTAAAAACCTCATGCATATTTAAAAAAAAACATTTTCTGACACAGTTTCTGAACTTGTTTTGGCTTTCAGCATGTACCCTAATGTGTTTTGTAAAATTTTATTCATCTTGCCATGGAAAATTTAATATTTAGTCTATTTGATTCCTACAGTGGCAAACAACAAACATTTTGTGCATTGGACCCGACCGACCATGCTCTGCTCCCCGGTCTCCTATGGGTCCAGGAACTCACCAACCAACCACCTGCGCCTGGCCTGCTCCTCTGCCTCATGGGGAGTCTGTCTTATTCACAATGCTACTACAGTCAGAGAGACCTCAGCTGAGCAGCCAGCAGTAGATGGATGATGATCGATCGCTTGGATTTTCAAGTTCATCCCCCACCCCGGGCCCCACAGCCCCAAACCCCTCAACCAACCAGACAAGCCAGCCAGGCACGCAGCAGCCACACAGACAGACTAAGTAGTCTGTGAGAGACCATCCTCCTCCTCCTTCCTACTGCCCACTGCCCAGCCCAGATGGACCTAACATACACATCCCATATAGTACCTTGCTCACTGTAGTAGCCTGTTGACAATTCGGTCAGGTGTCGGGTGATGATTCTGTTGGCATCGGTGGGTGGCTCCATGGCTCAGGCTGCTGCTGCTGTTCTACTCGGTCATGGTGCCGGTGTCTTTATGGCATTGTGTGCTCCTTCCTCCCAACCCACACAGTCGGTCTCCAACTTAGACACACGTCCCCACTCCGGTTCTCCATGCAGTGCAACTAGTGCACCTACCACTTCTCCTTCTTGCTGACTCTGAAGACCTGACTGAGACTGAGTGAGAGTCGCCCAGTGGGGTCATGGGCTGATCCCAACCACGACCAGTCCACTGACTTGCTGCCTTCACATAAGTGCTGCCTGGCTTTGCTGGAGAACTGACTGGGACCTGCACAGCTACCTACTAGTCTCTTTCTGGGCACCGGACACATCAGGACAGTGGACACAGTTAACTTATTTTTAAATTAAAGGCCAAACCACCAAACTTCAACCCTGCAGAAAAACACTGCTTGCTCCATTGCCCACACACCAACATAGATGCCTCCTCTCCTGACAGTCTCCTCTCCTACCTAGGCACTCTATCCCTGCCACCTCGTGCAGTCAGTCGCATACACTCTCAAGCTCCTAGTTCATCCTTCTATCTCTCGTAATTGGTGAATGCTTTGTACCCAGGAGCTAGGGGTGCATTTTATTGATTATAAGGCTCAGTGTCTGTCGGTTGAGGACTGTTAGATATTCATGGACCCCCTAGCCCCCTTCACCCCCTCCAGGAAAAAAAAAAGAGAAAACACACTACAGTGCACCACAAAAATAAACCTGGATGGGTCACGGAATCATGAACTACCATTGGATTTCGACTCCATTATTTTATGACTCCAATCCAATGCAATTGCAACTAACTGCAATTGTATTGAACTGCAACTGACTATTTCAACTGCCAATGACTGCTCCAGGGTCTATGTGGCATGCTGCTGCTGACACTAGTTCAGCTGGCATGCCACAACCTTGTAAAAATTTAGCCACTGCAATCAGGGGCCACCTTGTCATTACAGCGTCAGCCATTCGCTGCAATGAGGGAGTGACCCGTCATTGCAGGGCGGAACCTTGAAACATTGATATTGTTTGTGAACACGGCGGCATCTTGCTGCCGTGTCCACAAACAATATTAAACCCCCCTGCCGAGAGGGTGCCCAATTCCCCCTTGGCAGCATGTGCCACCCCACCCTGTTTGTTTGCCAATGTGGGCCCCAATCCCCGTCGGTTTCAGTGGCCCAAGGTTTATGTTGCTGATGGCGGAGCCCACTCCCCGTTGGAATGGTGTAACCCCCCTGCTTTTGTTGTCTGCCGACGGGGTGCCCAATCCCAATCGGCTACAGCTGCCCTCCAAAAAAAAGACTCCGTTGGCATGCTGGGAGCCCACCCCAGTGTGCCACATGCCCCTGTAAAATCAAAAATGGTCCTGCAATGTTTTTTTTTTTTAACCTGTAAAAAAGGACACGGTCCCTTGACGGTCTCCCTGCCCCCCTTCACAATCCGCACCCACCCACTGCACACCCTGCCTCCCCAGCCCCCCATACTTACCTCCAGAGTCCAGCGTGACAATCTTCGGTGGACCGGGAATGCATCTGCACTCTTCAAAGCTGACCGCGAACTGAGGAAATGCTGGTAAGCTGTATAATGGAATAAATAGGGTTTTTTCAACTTTGATGCATATCTCAGGCATTTTTTGGAATTTTGGCACCAAATTTTCAACATGGGTTTTTTGGGGCCCCTCCTCATGAATTCTGGCACTGTCATGGCATTTTTGGCCCCAAAAGGTGATTTCGCGATCACTGCTTGAAATCCCCTTTCAGGACCGATTAATGAAATGACAGTGCCAGTGTTCATGAGGTGGGCTCTCAAAAGCCTATTCTGCAAATTTGGTGGAAAAATCCCCAAAATGACTGTTTTACGAGCATGCATTGTGCAGTTGTTACGCAGGCTCATAACTTTGCGAATTTGCAATATTTTCATGCCAGATTTTCAACATTGCCATTTTTCAGACCTCATTGTGAACAGTACAGCTGTCATTTTCCACATCCTGGCTAAATGTGTTTTTGCACTTCCGGCACAGAATAGCGTGGATTGGTGTGAAATCAGTGTTCGGGACAGATTAAGAAAATGACAGTGACACTGTTCATTAGCAGAGGTCCTAAAATGCCTATGTTGAAAATTTGGTGATGAAAGTCCATAAAATGACTGTTACTTAATGTGCATTGCGTAATTTGCACGCATGCTCGTAACTTCACGAATTAATAATATTTTCACTCCAGATTTTCAGCATTGCCATTTTGCCAAGAAACATATGAACAGTGAAGCTGTCATTTTTCACATCCTGGCCAAAATGTGTTTTCGCTCTTCAAGGTGCACAATAGCGTGGTTGCTGTGGGAAATCAGTGTTCAGGACATATTGAGAAAATCACACTGACACTGTTCATGAGCAGAGGTCCTAAAATGCCTATGTTGAAAATTTTGTGATGAAACTCCATAAAATGACTGTGTTACGAGTGTGTGTTGTGCAGGCTCCACACACCCTTGTAAGTTTGAAAATTAGTAATATTTTCATGCCAGATTTTCAACACCGGCATTTGTTCACAGCTCCTTATGAACAGCTGTCATATTGGCATATGTACAGCTGTCATTTTTCACATCCTGGCTGAAATGTGTTTCTGCACTTCCGATGCAGAATACCTAAGTCATTGTTAGAAATCAGTGTTTGGGATAGATTAGGATCGAGTGACTGAGAGAGGGAGGGAGTGACCGAGCTCAACTGAACTCTGTCGGGACTGCTGCGGATTTCTTTGTGGGCAGGAAAAGACAACAATGCAGGCAGCAGCCCAGTACAAAAGGGCAGCCTGCAACACTGGGAGACACAGTACGAGCGAGTGAGGGAAGGGGAGTGAGTGAGCTCAATGGAGCTCTGTTGGGACTGCTGTGGATTTCTTTCTGGGCAGGAAAAGGCAGCAGTGCATGCAGAGGCTGAGTACAAAAGGGCAGCTTGCAACGGTGGGAGAAACAGAATGAGCGAATGAGAGAGGGGGAGTGAGCGAGCTCAATAGAGCTATATTGTGACTGCTGAGGATTTCTTTGTGGGCAGAAAATAGTGACAACACAGGCAGGAACCCAGTACAGAAGGTCAACCTGCAGCGCTGGCAGAAACAGAATGAGCGAGTGAGATGGGGGAGTGAGTGAGGCCAATGGAGCTCTGTCAGGACTGCTGCAGATTTCTTTGTGGGCAGAAAAAGGCATCAACAGAGGCAGGAGCCCAGCACAAAAGGGCAGCCTGCAGTGCCAGGAGAAACAGAATGAGTGAGTGAGACAGGGGGAGCGAGCGACCTCAACGGAGCTCTGTCAGGACAGCTGCGGATTTCTTTGTGGGCAAGAAAAGGTGCCAATGCAAGCAGGAGCCCAGTACAAGAGGGCAGCCTGCAGTACTGGGAGAAACAGAACGAGTGAGTAAGAGAGGGGGAGTGAGCGAGCTCAATGGAGGTGTATCGTGACTGCTGCAGATTTCTTTGTGGGCAGGAAAAGGCGGCAATGCAGGCAGGAGCCCAGTGCAAAAGACCAGTCTGGAGCACCGGCAGAAATGGAACGAGCGAGTGAGGGAGGGGGGGTGAGTAAGCTCAACGGAGCTCTGTTGGGACTGCTGTGGATTTCATTTTGGGCAGAAAAAGGCAGCAATGCATGCAGGGACCCAGTACAAAAGGGCAGCCTGCAGCGGTGGGAGAAACAGAACGAACGAGTGAGAGAGGGGGAGTGAGTGAGCAAGCTCAACGGAGCTCTGTCATGACTGCTGCAGATTTCTTTGTGGGCAGAAAAGGACGGCAAGGCAGGCAGGAGCCCAGTAAAAAAGGGCAGCCTGCAGCCCTGGGAGAAACACAACAAGCAAGTGAGAGAGCGTCAGTGAGTGAGCTCAACGGAGCTCTGTCGGGACTGCTGCAGATTTCTTTGTGGGCAGAAAAAGGCATCAACAGAGGCAGGAGACCACTGCAAAATGGCAGCCTGCAGCACCAGGAGAAACAGAATGAACGAGTGAGACAGGCGGAGTGAGTGACTTCAATGGAGCTCCGTCGGGACAGCTGCGGATTTCTTTGTGGGCAGAAAAAAGTGCCAACACAGGCAGAAGCCCAGTACTAAAGGGCAGCCTGCAGTGCCAGGAGAAACACAACCAGCTAGTGAGAGAGGAGGAGTGAGCGAGCTCAACAGGCCTCTATTGTGACTGCTGCGGATTGCTTTGTGGGCAGATAAAGGCAGCAACACAGGCAGGAGCTCAGTACAAAAGGCCAGCCTGCAGCGCTGGCAGAAACAGAATAAGTGAGAGAGGGAGAGTGAGCTAGCTCAGCAGACCTGTGTCAGGACTGCTGCAGATTTCTTTGTGGGCAGAAAAAGCCACCAACAGAGGTGGCAGCCCAGTACAAAAGGGCAGCCTGCAGCACCAGCAGAAACAGAATGAGCGAGTGAGAGAGGGAGAGTGACCCACCTCAACAGAGCTCTGTTGAGACAGCTGCAGATTTTTTTGTGGGTAGAAAAATGTGCCAACGCAGGCAGGAGCCCAATAGAAAAGAGCAGCCTGCAGCACCAGGAGAAACAGAGTGAGTGAGTGAGGAAACAGGGCAGTAAGCTAGCTCAACGCCCCAATGCAATTAACATTCGGCATTGATAAATGCTTGTTTAAGATCCTTTCTCTGAGCCTGACCATTGGGAAATGGGTGTTTACTCACCTGGTAAAGGTGATTGTGTTGGTTGACATCCATGGCACTCCAGACCTTGCCTCATTGGTTTTAGCCCACCTGATAGGCTAGTGATGCACATGACCTAGGATCAAATTACTAGACCTCAGGTCCCAGAAGCCTCTGCTCTCCAGTTTGAATCTTCCACAGCTGAAATTAAGGTTACTAATACCACAACATACTTATAAATATGATAAACATACACTGAGATGCCTTTTGAAAATTGGCCGGAAGGCCCCTTTTTTCTACCTCTTAATACAAAACTAAGACTTGGCCTCCTAAATGGATGACGATCGTCATCCTGGATGACTCAAGAATTTCAATACATAAAACAAACAACACCTTGAGACATCTCTCTGTTTCCTCTTTTGTTCTCTGACCCAGATATTTTCCTGATTACTCTGATCACTCTGTGGGAGGGCCGTGGAGTGCCATAGATGTCAACCAACACAATCACCTTTACCAGGTGAGTAAACACACATTGTGATTGGTTGACCATCCATGGCACTCCAGACCTTACTTCATGGGTTGATAATCAGCAGTACTGTACCCAAGATGGGCGGGACAGGGTGATCTAAGAGTGGGAGGAAGAGGAGCTGGTTGCTGACAGAATTCAAGTGGCAAATAGGGTTTGAAACTCATATAAGTAATTCAACCTATAGTGTCTTGCAATGGTATGGATAGAGGTCCAAGTGGCTGCCCTAAAAATGTCCTCCATAGAGCGTTGGCCCTTTCTGCCCAGGAGGTAGCGATTGCCCTGGTAGAATGGGGTTTAATACCCCCTTGAGGGGGTTAGATTCTTTGCTTTGTAGGTTTCTAAAACAGTCCTCTTGAGCCAGCTCGCTATCGTGGTCTTGGAAGCAGCCCTACCCTGTCATTGCCCCCTTGATACAATAAACAACCTTTCAGTTTTATGAATGGGGTGAGTTCTAGATATGTGTGTGGCTAGGGTGCCTCCCACGTCTAAGTGGTGTGGGATCGCTGTGGCCCCTTATGCTGCATTGGATAGTGTGGGCAACTTGATGGGTTGCTCCCAATGAAAAGAGGATGCAACCTTAGGTTGCAAGGCTGGGGCTGTTCATAGGTGTGCACCCTGTGGGGTAAATACAGTGTATGGCTCCCTACAGGATAGGGCTCCCAACTCACTAATCTTGCAAGCAGAGCAAATGGCTACAAGGAAAAGGCCTTCAGTCCTGCCCAGAACAGGGTCACCTGACCGAGGGGTTCGAAAGGTGCTGTGCTGAGTGAGTCTAGGATGAGGGTCAGATTCCAGGGGGTGATCAGCATCCGGGCCCTGGGGTGCAGTACTTCTACTGCTCTAAGAAAGCACCCAGTTTTGGGGTGTGCCCCTGGGCTATGTTGGCCTATGGGGCCAATGGCTGCGCTAATGGCGGACAGCTGTACTCAGAGCGAAGAGTGCGATAAGCCTTTATCTACACCCTGCTGCAAGTATAGAGAATGATAGACATGTCGACCATCTCTGGCTCCGTACCTCTATCCCTGCACCATGCCGCAAAGATGGACCATTGCCTGCTGTAAGTGGATGTGGCAGAAGGTCTTCTAGATTGCAGTTGTGTAGATATCACCGAAGTGTGGTACCTAGCTTTCAGCAGTCTCTGCCTCTCAGGAGCCAATCCATTAGCTTTAAGGTCCCCAGTGTGGGGTGGCGCACGGGTCCCTGAGTCAGCATGTCTGGTTGGTGTGGTAGCCTGCGTCTGTCCAGCACCATGGCTACCACCACTGGGAATCAGGCTTGGCAATGCCAGAACAGAGCTACTAGTATGATTGTTCTGTGTGATTGTTGGATCTTGGAAAGAACTTGCTGGAGTACAGGGATGGGGAGAAAGACATAGGACCGATCCCATGCCCAAGATTGGGATAGGGCATCAGTCCCCCATGAGTGACATTCCCTGTATGTGGAGAAGAAGCTCTTCATTTGAGTGTTCTCCGCTGTTGCCATGAGGTCCATGGGGATGGGATCCCAGGTCTCCTGTCTGTTGAAATTACTTGGGGTGTAGATGCCACTCTCCCGGATACACCTGCTGGAGACTGAGCCAATCTGCTCATATAATAAGCTTTCCTGCTAGGTGGACCACGCCAAAGTGTCTGAGGTTGGTCTGGGCCCAGTTCAGGACCCTCGTCACCTCTCTCTCTGCATGGCTCTGCTCCTGGTGACCCCCTGTTTAGCGATGTAGGTTACCGTAACCTGATTGTTGGAGTGAATTAGAACTGACTGAACGGAGATGGACTATTGGAAGAAACTGAGGGTATGATATACTGCTCTCATCTCCAGAATGTTGATGGGTAGTCTTGCTTCTGTCATGGTCCAACGGCCCTGTGCCGATAGGGAGCCCAAGCATGCTCCCCACCCAGGAGACTTGCATCTGTTTTGATGGAAATGTCGTATTTGGCCTCCAATGGAACCCCTCATGTAAGGGAATGGCTTGTGGTCCACCAGACTAGTGAGCATCAGATTGGTTCCGGTTGGGGTATCCTGACCTTCAGGTTGCGCTTGTTTGGAGAAGCCTGGGTCAGCATATAGTTCTGTAGGGCGCATGTGCCATATGGACCCATGGGACCAGGTTGATGCATGATGCCATGCAGCCTAATATCCGGGCTATTTGCCCTATGGTTGGAAGGTTGTTGGCCTTCAGTTGGTAGGATAGGGCCCTCACTGTTTCGACTCTCTTCTGGGATGGTCTGGTGCACCCCTTGGATATGTTTATCTCTGCTCCCAGGGCTTCAGTTGCTGAGTGGGCTTCAGATGACCCTTTTCTTGATTTACCACCCAGCCGTGTTCCTCAAGGGCTCATAAAGCCATTCGGGTGACCTGTAGTGAGTGTTCCTTGGACCGAGCTCGGATCAGCCAGTCGTCCTGGTACAGAATTAGGTTCACACCCTGTTCTCTTAGTCTGATGACCAGAACAAGGAAACTTTGGTGAACACCCTTGGGGCTGAGGTAAGACCGAAGGGTAGTGCCTGGTACTGAAAATTTTGCCCTAGTATAGGAAGCATAGGTATTGCCTGTGACTTGGTCTGCCCCTCGCTGTTTAATACAGCCTTAAAAATACAGAACATCCTAGGAGTGTAGATGCCCTAGAGTGCTGCTGGTAACGCTGACCCTAGAGAGGGTAGTGTGGAGGATGTATAAGTAACTACAGGCAGGGTTCAGCATGGGGGATCGGTATAGTGAGGGACCCCGCATGGAGAAGGCCACTGTGGAGGTCGCTGTGGGGAGTGACCACCAGGTTCTTTGTAAATGCATATGGGGTCGTTATGGAGAGGGACCCTAAATGAACTTTTGGAATATAGTGTCGCTAGAGAGAGGGACCCCATATGGAGGTAGAGGAGGGCTAGGAGTGGAGGTGGGGAGGATGAGCCAGTAGGCTTCGTAGGCCTGCATAGGAACATTATTTGAACCAGTGCTCCTGTTTGCAGCTCAGAGCCTCTAGGTTTTGTTTTCATCCCCCACAATGCAGTACGCCAGCCATGTTGTATATTTGCCCAGAAAAAAAAATAATATATAGCGCCTCACTCCCAGCATTCTACTCGAAGTAGTTCCCCAATCCTTCTGTGGCTATTCCCTCTACCTTGGAAGGATTTTTTTTTTCTTCCAAGAAAAACTAGCGCTCAGTTTTTCCAGGGCCATGCACTGAGAGAATAAAGTATCAAGTGGCCACAAGCCCTAGGAAGGGGCGAACTGCTGAAAGATCATAGCAGGACTCAGTATATCCCGTGGTCCAGCTTTTCTCTCCTGAGCTACCTTCTTTTACTTTGATTGGGAATAGAAGGCATCCAACCCCCTCAACGCTAGACCTGGGGGCCGAAAGTAGGCCGCGAGAACCATGCGGCCCAAAGGAGCATGGGGGAGATGAGTAAAATGTTCCTGGATGAAAAGGATCCCTTGAAATGGGGATTCTGTGAAGAATAGCTGTACTGATTCATGGGGACGCTCTCCCGTTGGAAAGCAGGTCCAACCAAGATGCCAATACCATGCACCGGGGGAAGGGGAGGAGCGCCCTGCTGAGTTCAGCAGAAGGCCAGAGGCCTTGAAGCGTAAACTGCTCCCTAGCTTGAGAGACAAGTGAAATGAGCTCGCAAAGGAGATCTCCCCTTTTTTCCAGTTGTAAGGGGCAAGCACTTAGCCAATCGCTCGCATGTCAACCGAGCGAGTGGAAGATTAGGGTGCTGCCTGGTGTGAGCTGTGCTAAGTGTGCAAGGGGGGGAGCAGTTGGATGCCAGAACCGTGAACAGACCTGGGAGGGCAAACCCTTTCCCCTTACTAGGAAACGGGAAGGAATGCGCGGCAGAAAACTGCAATAACCGCAACAACACATTATTAGTTTGCAAGATATCTTGCTAGGCTTGAAGTAAGGCAGAAAGGAACCCAATTATTTACAAATAGGCCAGAGAGGCCAAAGTAGAAATTAATTCTAATTAAACACATCGGAAACTATTACAAAAAACTTGCTGGCTCTAACTTTTTAGCCAAAACACCGAGAAATGTATTAATCAACAATAACGCTGGCATCAAACCTTGTTAGCAAGGAAACCATAATGCTGCAGGAATCACTTCCCCTTAGGGAGCTATATTAAGAGTGATGGGAAAAAAACACACACAAAATGCTTCAGCTGAGATGGCCACCAGAGATATATTATCCTCATCATGGAGGCATGCGAGGCATTTGACTTGCTCAGGGTCACATAGTATACAAGTGGAAGCTGTGGGATTCAAACCCAGGTCTGGTCTGCTGGATGTCAACAGATTTTCAGCTCAGAGCCTGAAAACCACTGTGTTATACTGCCTCGAGGTCCCACATTATGGGACATCAGATTGAATTTCCTTGCCCTCACTATCTATGGAGAGGGACGACAAAAAAGGTGGAAGGATCGTTAGGACCACAGAAGTGGTGGGCTTCTGGGGAAGACTGGATGCACCAGCAAATGAGACAGGTACTTTCTCTGCCAAAAACACTGGAAGTACTCTATGAGGCGTGTGAGCCCCCCAGGGGTAAATTTTCAGTGCTGCAAGAGTTCCCCTCAAGTGAGCGACTGCATCGCTCCGGGCCTAAGGAAAGGCTAGCAGCCTATGGAGGCCCCTTCCAAAATGGTGGCCTGGTTTGACAAAATGGTGGCCCTGATTTCAAAATGGTGCCCAACTAGAGGTGAAGGTGTAATCCCTCCTGACGCCGACAGGGCCACTGTAGGGAGGTGCCCTGAGGTGCAGAAACAGGAGCCAGAAAGATAGGTAGGCTGCTGGGAAAGGGGCCTGGACCTGCTGGACTGAGGGCTCAATTAGGCCGTCCACTAAGAGAGGGGCCCGGGCCTATTCTCGGATGTCCCCTGGCATCAGGGTAGATCTGGATTTCTTGTGGCCACGGCACCTTGTGGTTTCCGCTTGGGAGGGGATGCCACTAAGGGCCGTGACAAGAGTCGCCTTTATTCCCTAGTACTCTGTTGAAGCACTTCTGATCTTGATATGCTTAGGGTCATACATTAATGCAAGGGGGACTGTAGGATTCAAACCCAGGTCTCTCGGTTTATAGCTTAGAGACTTAAACCACTGCACTATACTGCCTGGTAAGCAGGAAGATTCCCCCCCGCTGCAGACTACGGATTACGGGAGACCGCGCGTGTCTGATCCCCAGAGGTATTCTCCCTCATTCATATTCTCTCCTTTGAAAAACAATGAAAAAAATGATGAAAGGAGCGCCTCTTATTCTCTCTCTCCTTCTCCACTGGCTGATGTTTGAAACGGAAGCCACTCCCGACACCGCTGGGCAGAATGCGGTAGTCAGGAGACCGAGAGGGAGATGAGCAAGAGAAGAAATGATAGAGGGGAGGTGAGGCCAAGCCGATCCTTAGATGCAATGCATCAGAGGCCTGGGTGAATGTGGTCGCATTGCGCAGCTCGCATGCAAACGAGCCGACATGAAAGGTGGCAACCAGCTGAGACAGCGAAGGATTCCTGCTGTTTCTGTCTCCTTCAGGCAGCGAGAGAGAGGAACGAGGAAGGGGGGTTGTGAGGAGCCATGCCACGCTCGGCTAGCCTAGAATTGGGGGGGGGGACTAGGCGAGGGTGCGCTCCACGAGTGCTGCTTGTGGTGAGCTAGGCAGATGTAGCAGAGGGGAACAGTGAAGGCCTGAATCAACTGATCCCAAAAAAAGGTCTCTCACACCACGACAGCAACGTAAGTGAAAACGTCAGGATGCATTAAACAATTCTAACTAATTAATATTAACCAAATGGCAGGATGCAATAAAGAAATCTAGAAACCATTTGTTCCAATCTTATAATCTAATGTCCCAAATGCTGGAGACATCAAGCAACAAAACACAAAGCCTAGGCTGGCCCTGAAAGACCAGCCCTCCGCCACTGCTGCATAACAAAGAAATACTTTACCTTATTTCTTTTGTTTGAAACTTCATACAGTATAAGCTGATAACAAAGGCCTTCTTAGGCAGGGTCAGATGCTATGCAAATTAGCACTATATTTTTATTTTCTGCCCTGTGGAAACACAGGCCTACCTTTTCCTGGCTCAATTACAGGGACTCCTGGATTGCTTGTAGCCTGATCAGATGCACGATTTGAACTGGAGAGCAGGGGCTTCTGGCACCTGGGGTCTAGAAATTTGATCCTAGGTCATGTGCATCACTAGCCTATCAGGTGGGCTAAAACCCATAAGGTAAGGTCTGGAGTGCCATGGATGGTCAGCCAATCACAATCATTCATTTCACTAGCTAACCGTGGATTAAATCTTCTCCTTAATGTTGCTGTGAATGTCCCATATTTATAAGAGGCTGACAGGGGAGAAAAAATGCCTGCTTTTCACTTTCTGATTTCTGCCAGGATTTCTCTGTGTGCCCATGGATATTCCTTCAGGGACATTCACAGCAACTGTGTGTTTACAGGCATTTAATCCACGGTCACCTGATGGTGTTTGACCAGTTGGATTGCTGCTTTTTTCTAACTCATGTTATAAAGAAAAATAGTAATAACAAGCAACATTAGTGTAGAGCAGACAAGTGTTCCTTAAAGTTGAAGGCTGCAGCTTTTTGAAAAAAGAAGAAGGAAAAAAGAAACAATGGGGCAGGGAAGTCAGAGATAAATAGAATAAAGTATGGGGTGGTGTGTGTAACAAGAAGTTTTGAACCCCCTCCCCAAGGTGTTAGATGCTATATTAACCCCGAGAGCGTAGCAAGAGGGTTTATCAAAGCATCTAACACCGAGGGGGTATGTAAACTTCGAGTTTACACAGACCACCCCTTATATTATTTTTATAATTGCTGGGCTTCCCTTTTTTGCCTCACCAATTATGCAAAATAAAATGAAGTTGCTGTGCAGCCACAGTCCAGTTACAGTGCACGATCCACAGTCGAATTTCTTTATTTCATTAAAAGCAGGTTTTTTTCTTCATTTTGTGGCCTGCTGAAAGTTAATTTTTCAAATTGTTGTGGTACATTTTGTTTTTGACTTACCGCTGAGTCCAAGTGGTGGTTTACAGTCCATTAGTGGTTCAGCGAGAAGGCAAGCAGCAGAGAGTGGTCAGGAAGCGAAGAACTGTGGTGGGTGCATGCACAGAATGAGGGAAACCGTGCATGTGTTTGCTGTAATAAAAACTCCATTATTACTGCAAATTACATCACGGTTTCCCTAGGGAAAAGGAGAAGCCAGTAATTGTAGAGATATTAAGGACAGGACAGAGGGGAGAGGCAAATGAGAGACTGGTGTCACAGTGTCCCTTTCATGGCTGAAAAACATAGGTTAGGCCAACTTGCAGATGCTTGATTTAGTATTTGTAAAATTGTGGCACTGGCACCAGCCCTATAACTTACTGGTTAGAGTGAATCAGAATAAATATATAGCAGACCTGTATTTAAAATCCCACAACACTTGCATACTGTCTGTGTGACCCTGAATAAGTCCCTTAAGCACAGTATCTACCTGACTGTGCTCCTGGCCCTGGGACACACTAAGCTTCTGCTTACAGTGTGACTTTGCTTTGTGGCTGATTTAAAATAAAAAAATAAATAAACGTTGCTAAGGACTCAGAGAGGTTTAGGCCAACTTGCTGCCCCTAATTGAAGTTTGAATTCTAGCATTGGCAGTGGGTGGCACCAGCCCTTATAGCTTAGTGGTCACAGCACCAGTGTGAACTAGAGTACTTGTGTGTGAATTCAAATCTGGCAGCCACCCACCACTTGCATACTGTCCAAGTGAATGTGACCCTGAACATGTCACTCAAGAAAGACTAGCAATATGAGTACTCAACATTATAAAACATGAGCCAGTGGCAAACAAGGTAGTAATAAATGTAAAAGTTTATTCAGTAGTCCAGATATGAGTATCCCATCAGAAACTAAAACTCAAGTACCACATTGTGTGTTGAAGGTACTGATTGAAATAATGCTACTACTATTCAGTTATTGCAGCGTAACTCCCACAATGCTGAAGCCTCGACAACTGGAATAGGACTGTCTATAGTAGAAGGGTGCAGTAGTGCAGACACAAAGTTTTAAAAAACTCCCTATTTATTTATTGATTTATTTATATATTTAAAGTCTTGATTGCAACCTTTGAGCTAAAAGCTCATTTACAAAGTTTCCACATCGATTTATGACAGCAATGGATAAGCAAAGCAAAACACAACATCAGGTTACATCATAAAGTTGCATCATCAGATTACATTAAATACAATAACATGAGATTAAGGGTGGGGTAAACTGTGAACTGGGTTTATACAGAAGAGACACTAACTAGGCATTAAGTAATGAGTACCAAGAGGAAAAGTAAGAAGGTTCGAGGCAGGGAATAGGAAAATCCAAGATTCCCTTTGTCAGGTAGTAAATGCGGGGTGGAGGGGATGGGAGTTCAGAGAAGTAGTTGATGACGGTAAGGACAGAGAGGAAAAGGAATGTAGAGAAGGGGAGTGGGGGTGTGGTGTAGAGGAAGGGGATGGGGTAGAGGTAGAGTACGGCGGGAGGAGAACTGAGGAGGAGAAGGAGGCAGAAGGTGAAAGGAAGGGGGCAGGTTGGGGAAAATTAAGCCGAGAGGATGATCTGAAGAACAGACCAAGGAGGATAGAGTGCTGGTGAGTTCATTGGCAAGGCCTAGGCCATTTTATCTGACTATAGGGAGCAATGGCAAGTCATTTTACTAGTGAGGTGGGAGCGAAGTTTAAATTTGAAAGGACCTAATTTGGGTTCAGCTTGAAGATCACATGGGAGTGAGTTAAGCCACTTTGGGGCATGGCATTCAAAGGATTGCTGCCCTTGGGACATGTGGAGGAAGATGACTTTGTAGAGATTGTTGTGAAACCTTCTGGTCAGCCTATTAGATGCTATTGGGGTTAGCATGCATTGGACACCGGGAGGGGTCAGGCAGAGGGTGGTCATCTTGGTCAGTAGACAGAGTTGATACTGAATATGGTTCTCCAGGTTCAGACAACCTGTATGTGAATATAAGTCATAAGGTTTGGTGCAGAGCTCCCAGGAGAAGCCTGCAGGACTTGTTCAGGGTAAGGGTAATTTTTTTCAGGATAGAGTCAGAGGCAGAGCTGTAGATGATGAGGCGGTAGTCTATCACAGAAAGGACAAATCTATTTATGGGGAGTTTAAAGGTGTCCATTATGATCAGGGCACTGGAAAATTACGCGCACAATTTTTCCGCAATTTTCACCCTTCTCCTCACAAAATCCACAATTTCTTGCAATTTCTTACATTTATGGAATTTTTGACTAAAATTGTATAAAAATATTTATATACTCAAGGAAATCTACTCAGATGTGCTAACAATTTAGTACACAGACTTGGATTTGACCAAAACAGTATAGTGTGAGGTGAGAAGGGGTCAAATGTGACTCTGTTTCATGTGATTCCCTTCCCTGCTTTGGTTTCAAAATCTTCTGGTCATGCATATGTAGACTTGAACACTTTTTAAAATCTGTGTGAAAGCAGACTATCAGAGACCTTTTGCTGACACAGAGACTGAAACAATAGTTGTGAGAAGAGGTGCAAAGTGCCCCATTCATCTCTAAATGAAGCATTGACCACAATGCTTGTTTTTGAATGGTAGGGTAGATGTTCTTTGTATAAATGCTTTCAATTTGAAAGGATTTTGATTCAAATGTGTCAAGAGTTTGGATGGCCTTGCTAATTATAAACCTGAATGTGCTTCTGAGGGGTTTGGTGACAGCGATTCCTTACATGTCAGTCTGCCACAACTGCATACTCACATACAAAGCATTTAAAAAGCAAACATTTCTGAAAACACGCTGAACAGGTTAAGTATAGTTAAACATTTACCTTCAAATAGACAAAATAATTTGCAACCCAAGTAAAATCACTGTAAACCGAGTAGAACAAAAATACCATGTATTGAAAACTATTGTATGATGTAATGAAAAGCTACTCTTATGATTTGATACTTTTATCTTGTGATTTTAAAATGTACTTACAGTGCTGATTAAGAACAGTAGTTATTTTAACAAAATAAACATTTTTCTTACTAGACCTTTATTAGGCACCCTGGTTATCTGTTTATTTTTTTCTTGCACCAAAGCAAGTAGTTTAAACAGGCTTCATTATTTAACAACTAGAAACTGGGAAAATATGTTGTTTCAGGATGCATTCAGTATAGACTAACTGTAAATTACTGAATAAAATCTAGTTAGCACTGCATGACTTAGATGTCTTGATTTTTAGAAGATATGCTATGTAATGATTAATTTGCAGTGCATTTTTAAAAACACACACCTTTCTTCACATCAAAAGCATTTACAAGAGGCAATACATTTATCTAAACAATTTATGTGACCAATACATGCTGCAGCAAACAATAAAATATTTATTAGGGAGATGTATAGTGAACCCCGGCAATTTTTGCAAAAAAGTCCCCGCATTTTCGGTTAAAATGTTCCGCAATTTTCCAGTGGCCCTGATTATGAGACAGTGTCTGTGCTTATACAGCTGTCCAATCTTCCTATTTGCAGTCCGGGAGACATTGTTGATGTGAAGTGAGTAAGATAAAGAGCTATCCAGGATAACCCCGAGATATTTGATGTTGTGTACCATCTCTAAGATTTAATTTTGTTTGTTATGGATGGTTAAGATGGCAGATCTATATTTGCTGTGTGTGGAGGCAAACAGCATTATTTTTGTTTTCTTATAGTTGAGCATTAACCGAGCATTGGAGAACCAGTCTTTGAAATTATGCTGAAGATTTTGTTTCAGAGTTTCAAGGTCAGGATGGCTAGTGTAGAAGACAGTGTCATCTGCATAAAGCAGGATTTTGTCATGACGCTCTATAGGGAAATTGTTTGAAAAAAGACTGAACAGCAATGGGCACAGGATGGACCCTTGGGGAACACTTGTACTTACATTTTGGCTGTCGGAGAGTGTGTCACTGATTTTGACCTATTGAACCTGCCCGGAGAGGTAGCTGAGAAACCAGCTCAGGGAGGTAGGGGACACGGTGGATTCACATAGTTGAGTTAGCAGGAAGTCCTGATTAACTATATCGAAGTCCTTAGTGTGGTCAATAAAGGTAGCCCCCACTAAGTGTCCCTGATCAATGGAATCATGTATGAAACCAGTAAACTCAACCAGTGCTGTTGTTGGGCTATGTAGTTTCTGAAAATCATGCTGCTCCTTACATTGAAGTTGATACTTGTCTAGGTGTCTAGCGCTTTAGAGATTGGAGGAAAGATTGAAATAGATCAGTAGTTAGTGTGGGTTGTCCTGTCACTGCTTTTAAAAACTGGTGTAACAAATGCGGTTTTCCTGACCTTGGGAAATTGCCCAGTGATAAGGGAGAGGCTAAGAATTCTTGCTAAGGGAGCCAGAATAACATCTAGTGTGAGGGTAATTAATTTCAGATCTAGGCCATCGCTGCTGTGCCTGGATTTGAGAAGTACTTGCAAAAGGTATTTCTGGGCTTCAGATGCTTTGATTATCTTGAGGTAGAAGGGGGGACTTGGATGGACTGGCTGGAGGTTGTAGCAACAGATGTGCTACTTTGATATCCCTTCATTGGGTTTAGGTAGTCTGCAGGGAGCACTCCACTGATGTCTGTGAAGGCCTTATTAAAAGTATTAGCGATGTTTTTTGTATTCTGTGTTATAATCCCATTAAGGTTCACCATAGCAGGGGGAGATCTATTTGGTTTCCCTGTTAGCATCTTAATATTTGCCCAGAATTTGCAACTGTTGCCCCAGGAATTGTCCAGTTGAGACCTAAAGAAGCAGAACTTGGCCTGCGGATGGCCTGGGTACATTTATTGTGGGCTGCATGTTAGTTTTGGAGGTCAAAGTGTGAGCCTGAGCTTTTAGCTTTATGCCAGAGGTTTTCCCTGGTATGCATTAGGTAAATGAGTGAGGAGAATATCCACAACTTATGGGAACCGTTAACCTTCCTTTTGGTGAGGGGTACAAAGATGTCGCAGGCTGCATTGTAGGTTTTAATGAAGTAGTCTAAAGCAGTATTAACATTAACTGCAGAATAGATAGTGGACCAATCTATCAGACTGAGGTGTTTTTTTAAGGAACCCAATAGACCTTTTCGTAAGATGTGGGTAGTAACCTCTTTAGCTGGGAGTTTTGGGGACTTAAACTCCAAGGCTTTCAATAGCAAGTCAAGGTAATCCAACCCTGCTCCATAGACTTTCCTGACTCCTGCCTCTAAAGCACTTACTAAAAACAATCTCAGTGTGCACTTACTAGTGTAAATCTCGAAACATGTGTCTCATGACCATTATTTTGCTCAGTACTGCTGTATCCTTCTTTAGTTTTTATAATCTTGCTGTAATGTGGCCTATTTTGCTAATGTGTGTACTCCCCTCTCCCTTTCCCCTGGGTCGCATATGGAAACAAGTCTTGGCTCAGTGTGCCTTTCCCGGTTACCAAAGTTTAAACTAAAATAAAAAAAAATCTGAGATAATTGCAAAAATAAAGAGTATTCCTATAATATGTAAACTTAAAACACTTACAGGTACAAGTCATAGTGGAGTTGCTCGATTTTCAACACATGCATTTCGAATAAATCAGTCTTCATGTAACAGTGGAAGCTCTAGTGAATCTAGTGAAGATGACCATGGTCATGATGATAAGGATGCCATGGACATTGATAGTTTGACTTTACTTGTTCTGACAGTGACAATGTGGATGATATGGAGGAGGGTACTGCTATACTATAAAAAGGGAAAGGGAAAATTTCCAAGGCACAGGCCAAACTAAGTGAAACAAAGGGTTCGATTTTCAAAGAGCCCTTAGATTGTTGCAATTTGTGGCACTCTAGGGCTGCGGCAAACTCGGTGTGTGTCAGGGACCCTGCACCCTATTTTATAGAAAAATGACAAGACGGAGGATCTGGTGATTGATCTGGATTGCAGGCATAATAGGAATGCCTCTGGAGCGGTTACAGGATTGTTCCTAGGATGCGCCCCATTGATGGCCTTTCCTAGCGTGTGGGACCTTGGTGTTATCCTGGATGACAGATTGACTCTTGAAGCTGAGGTGCCATCTGTAGTTCAAAGTGTTTTTTACCACTTAAGAAATATCATAGAAACAGAAACATAAACTTTGACGGCAGATAAGGACCACTTGGCCCACCTAGTCTGCCCATTTCCCTACCTACTGGATAAGCTGCAGATCCTAGTTAACCAACAGTCTACTTCCTCCTACCCCCACAAGAATTGCCTTATGTCTGCCTTATGTATGCCTTATATCACCAGGATTAAGCCCCTAGTTCTGCCCGGAGACCTGCTGCCACAAGTGCATGCCTTTATTACTGACAGGCTTGACTGCTGTAATGCTCTATAATTCAGGGTCACTGGATGGACCCTCTGCTGGCTTCAGCTCATGTAGAATGTTGCTCACTGGCCTGTATAGGTCCAGTAATGTGACCCCGGTCCTGCGAGCTCTGCACTGGCTGCCTGTCAGGTGCAGGATCATCTTCAAGGTGGGCTTGCTCACCTATAAAGCCCTATATGGACTGGGCCTGGGCTATCTGGCAGATCTCCTGACACCAGCCATCTCTGCCTATTCTCTCCGCCCCTCAACCAGGGGCCTCCTTGCTGTTCCTAGGGCTAGATTAAAAACAGCAGGCAACTGTGCATTTGAAGTCGCTGGTCCAGCCCTATGGAACTCCTTTCCAGCTGATGTGGGGGGGGGCCCAATGGTCGAGATATTTAAGATGAGTCTAAAGGCTCATTTGTTCACTTTGGCCTTCCCTAATGATATTTGATATTGTACCACAGTTAATTTAACTTTAGATTCATCTGTCTTTATAGGATTATATTTATTGTTTTAACATTATGTATATTGATTGTATATCATTATGTGCTTTTTTTTGTCTTTTCTCTACCTGCATTTATGTAAGGCACCCAGAGCCTCAGGGATTGGGCACCATAGAAATAAACATGCCTTGCACCAAAGACCCAAAAGCTGCCACAGCTGCAGGGCTGTGCTGAAGACTCAGGAGGTGAGGAAGGAGGGATCTGTCAACACCTACCACTTGCTGCAACATAGAGGGTCCACAAAGGTAGGGGGATGAATATGCCTGCACAGAGAGGACCTGGAGGAGAAGGAGCCCAGTGGGTGGCCTAGGGAGTGATGGGGGCATGGTAGCAATGTGAAGGTGATGAGGTGGCACCCTGTGGGGGTGCTCTGCCCAAGTGCAGACAACCAATTGGTCCAGGTACGGGGGGTTGGCAGGAAGGGACCGGGACCTGGCCTTCTAGTGAACACAGCCCTGGCACCTGCCCCATAGGTGACAGTGCCATCAACACCATAGGTGAGCAGCAGTGGCTGCAGGTTGCAGGCTGTAAGTGATAGATGGGAATGGTCCCAGGTCACCACGATGGTCCACTGCTACTGACCCCCACCGTGGAGGTAGGCTCCTGCCTGCTTATGGTGTTGGGGTCATTGGCACCTATGGAGCAGATACCAGGGCTGTGTCCACCTGAGGTCTGGTCCCAGTGCCTTCCTGCCAAACCCCCTGTACCCAAGCCAATTGGCTGTCTGCACTTGCACAGGGCACCTCCACAGGGTACCACCTCATCGCCCTTATATTACTGCCATGCCCTCATCACTCCCTAGGCCACTTCATGTTCCTTCTGTCCCCATTCCCCTCTTGGCAGCCCCGCCAGTTGCCGCCCTGACTGGCAGTGGCACATGGCCCTTACACCACCTCCTGGCTGCTCTAAACTGAGCCCCTTGTTTCAACCATGGTGGAACTTCTAAGATACCAAAAAAGGGGAGGGGGCAGCCCCGCCATGGCACAAGCCTCTTGCAGTCTGGTACACAGGCACTTCTGCCGCAAGGGTTGTCCAGGGTGGCTTTGGACAACAGCATTTCAATTTCGATGCAACCTGCATTCAAAAATTGGGATTGTCACAAACTTTGATGCAAGGTGCCACTTGCGTTACACCCATTTGGCACAGGCACCTTGTATCAATGATTTCCAAGTCTTACAGTAGCAATGAGGGCACTGGGGCTGATGGAGAGAATTCTGTAAATGTTTCACCAGATGAGCCTGCATCCTTCACTGATATGCCTTCCCCCAGTTCAACCCAGACATTCAATCCCTACTGAGCTCATTACTAGAAACAGACAGTCCACCTCTGCTGTTTGGAATCATTTTTACATAATCTGCAAGGATATTTGCCAAGTAATGTGTGTACACCGTGACACTCACGTGAGTTAGTGGAAAAATAAAGGACATCTTGGAATCACAACAATGATACAACATCTTATGCAAATTCACCCTGTCATTGTACAGTGATATATGTTTCAATCAAACATTCTAACATTGGTGCACAGATATCTAGCAGGGCTTTCCATGAACAGAGAAATTCTGTTGAAACAGTAGGAGACAGCTGTCACCAGCCAGGGTCCAGAAAGTCCAATTTTGTCTCAAAATAATTATGTAAAGTCCTCTGTTTTACAAGTCAAAGTTACAAGAGGTTTTTGAAAGAAAGATTCTAAATAGCCATGAAACGTTCTGACAACAGTGACATCATTTATAACAGAAATAATTGTACTTGATTTACTTTAAATCAATGCATACATACATACATACATACAGTACATACATACATACATACCTCTCAACTGTCCCTGATTTTCAGGGATGTCCCTGATTTTACCTCAAAATTGTACTGTGTTCCTCTAAAAATTGTGTTTCCATAACCAAACAGAAGGGGTTGTAAGCACAAAATAATGTGAAACGTTAAAGTTACAGATTTGTTCTTCCTTAGAACATGCATTTTACACTAAGCCCCTTATTCTGCCAGGTTCCTGAGTAGATGTCTCCAATTTTGAAGATGTGTCCCTGATTTTGGTCCCTTGTCCCAGATTTTTTTAAGCCTTGTCCCTGATTTATGAGGCAGGAGGTTGAGAGGTATGCATACATACTCCATTGTAGAATATGTGGGTTTCTTAAGGCTTATAAAGTACTTAAACCCATGATATTTAATGCCAAGTAGAAAATACTTTTCAATCTCTGCTGTGTCCAGGATGTACGATAGTCTAGCACTTAAAGTAAGGCAAACTCACTGAGAGGCAGAGGACAAGGTAGTTCACTTTATTACCATCATGTGGACCAGTGCCCAAACCAATGACTATCTTTCTCTTACTGCACATGGTAGCATGTCAATTCAGTGAAAACATAACAGTGACAGCGATTTCAGCAAGGGCAATTATAGTGACTGCAATTACGGAGCCTGTAATGATGAGCAAGCACTGCTAAAGTGATACCTCTATTGCCCCCTTCCCTAGGTGCTACAATGTCAGGGTTGGTTATTCTAGTAAGGTGGTGTGGGGGACAAAGTCCCCCTGCAAAGGGGGTGGGGGGGGCACAGCCCCCACGAAACAAGTATCTTCAATACCGTCGCTATAATGGTGTTCGCCCATATGTTACAGGCGCCGTAACTGTAGTCACTGTACTGTTATCACCGATATTGTTGTCACTGTTATTCCATTGCCAAAATGACATGGAGCCCACTGGGTCAGTTTGCAGGTAACTCATCATCCTCACACACCACCCTGCCTGCTAACACTCCAACTGCTACTAACATTATTATCTCTCATAGGAAAAAATAAAATAAAATAAAAAGTCCTTCATATTTCAGAAAATGGCAGTACTCCATGTATCTCACTTTCAAGGCATACACATACACATACAATAATCTTCCTACATACATTTTGAGTCTGTTCTAATGAGTCAAGGGCTTCTATGGCCTGAGACGTTTCTCCTTAATTTGTTTCCAGATTCCTAGAGTAAAAGCAACACATGGTTCGGCTGCAATCAATTTTTCACTCCCATCGCTTTGGAATACCATGCAAAGTTCGTTAAAACTATCCTCCCTTCCAGGCCTTTCCACATTCAAAAATCTGCTGGCCATTTTACCGAAGGAAACATGCAACTGTTTTAGACAATACTGACCCATTAGCACCTAGCCTTATTATCAACTGCTACAACTAATTTTACCAAAGATCCTATTTTACACGGGACTTCCAGCACTCCTAGCATACTTTACCCTGAATCTCCTTACACCATCCTCTTCCTCCTGTACCCTCTTCCCTGCCTTCCCTCTCCGGTCCTCTACCATCACATTGAAAAGAGACCAGGATTATTGGCTTCTCTCCTTTTCCTGTAAAATATAATATGTATTGCACATCGTCATACCTTGGCAGGCCAGTGATAGGAACCTTATGATTCTACTTGTTCAAAGTCTTCATTACTGTCGAGTATATCTTACCTGTGAATATGTATTGTACTGTACTGTATTGTATTTTTATTTTTGTACAATTGTCCAGGAACCACTTTGAAAATGAGCTTGCTCAATGGTGTTTTTGCCTGGTTAAATAAAGTGATTGATCGATTGATTGACTGATTGATACACACAGAACAGCACATACAGCAAGAATATGAAAAACGAGTTAGTGCCTGGGTCACGTCACAAGGTTTGAAAGTTGACTTTTTTTGTAGCCAGCAGTGGTTAAAATATAAGAAAAGCACTTCAAAATCATAATTTTATACATGTATGTTGTCAATCAATCAGTCAATCAAAACTTTATTTATAAAGTGCGCCTTCCCGGGGACTCAGAGCACTGCACAATATCCATACATTTAACGTATATAACACCAAACACATATAAAACCAGTCATAAAACATATTTCAGAGAATGAACACATATCAACTATACATTATAATATTTCTAAAATCAATAACAACCATAAATCTTAAAATCTCAGATTATAGCAAGCAAAATGCTTGTTCAAACAGGAGTGACTTGTGCCCCCTCTTAAACGTTTCCACTGAGGGGGCCTCTCTAAGATGGAATGGTAGCAAATTCCACAGGACATATGTGGCTATGGAAAAAGTCAAGTCTCCTGACAGGCACAACCGTAACCTGCGAACTGTCAGGAGGCCAGCACCAGAGGAACAAAGGGTGCGATCCAGACAGTGAGGAACCAGGGGGTCTTGCAGGTAGTCAGATCCCCAACTGTGTAGGGTTTTATAGGTCAGCAACGTGATCTTGAAGGCAATCCTCCACCTTATTGACAGTCAGTGCAGCCCACAGAGAACTGGCATGATATGTTAAAATCTAGACACACCTGTCAATAGCCTGGCCACCATGTTCTGCAACAGCTGCAGACAGCAGAAATTGGCTCCTGAAAGCTCCAGGTATAAGGCATTGCAGTAGTCCAACCTCAACGTGACAAAGGCGTGAATTAGGTTGGTCAGGTCCTCAGGCTGTACCTGGGAACAGATCCATGCAATGTTTCTCAGGTGATAAAAACCACTTTGGATGATAGCCGACACCTGAGCATCAAGTGTCAAGCCATCATTGAGAACAACACCGAGATGCCTAACCCAAGTGGAGGGGTTCAAGGATAAGCCACCCAGTCTCAAACCCAGGTCACTACCCTGTACCTCTCCACCTTGCTGATATCCTGGCTCCGCCACCAATACCTCTGTCTTGTCTGGTTTGAGTTGCAGCCAGTTTGAGTCATCCAGGCAGGTGTTAAACACAGAGACTGCCATCTGTTTTTTAGGTGCACAGGTTATGTATAGCTGGGTATAATTAGCATAGCAATGAAAACCCAAGCCATACTGCCTGACAACGTCTCCCAAGGGCAGTATGTACACCATGAACAAAAGAGGTGAGAGGACCAAACCCTGTGGAACTCCACAACACGGGGTATTGGGCAGGATGAGGATAACCCCAACACAACCCTCTGCACTCTGTCTGTGAGGTAGGACTTAAACCAGCTGATGATATTGCCGGTTGGTCCACACCAGTTTCACAGGCAGTCCAACAACACCTCATGATCCACAGCGTCTCAAACACTGCAGACAGATCAAGGAGAACAAAAATTGATTGCTTTCCTTTATCTCTCTTTCTAAGGAGATCATTAGACACCCTTACTAGGGCAGTCTCTGTGGTATGTCCAGGTCTAAACCCAGATTGGGATGACTCGAAAATGGCAGAGAAAGCGAGACAAGTCTCAAGCTGAATGGCCGCTACTTTTTCCAAAACAGGTTTGAGACTGGCCTGTAGTTGGTGAAACAGTCCGAGTCCAATGAGGGCTTCTTCAAATGGGTCTCACCAGGGCTTCTTTCAAGGCCACTGGAAAGCCCCCATTCCTCATGGAACACCAGACAATTCCAGCAACCACAGGCCAAGTCACACGTTGCACATTGTCTTAAACTAATAGTCCAAACCTTTTCTGGATAATGACCGATAAGTGTTAGCCACTGTAGACACAGCTCGCAAAGAGTGTGGTCACTTCAACCACTCTGTAAAAGCCTATGACATCCTTGCTGAGATTCAGAACAACAAAGCTCTTCCTTACCACCAACTTGTTCAGGTTGTACAGACAAGGTGGAAGATCATTGTACCATAGTGGTGCTCTGCAGAAAATGCACCTTTGGGCAAGTGATGTTGTAACCTTAGGAACAGTCCATATCAGTTTGTTTGCTGAGCAGGTGTGTACTGAGGTGTGGGCGGTGTGCAGGGAGGCAGAAACTCTGGGGGGTGGGGTGAGGCCTAGATTCATTTTTTTGGTGAGGAGATTTGTTTGATAACGGACTCTTTCATCAAGAGTGAGGATATTTGTTAGGGCATACAGGGTGCAACTGTGGGTACGTCTGTCCACCCCAGTGAGGAGTCTACATGCTTTGTTGATGGCTAGGTGGATTTTATTTAGAGCAATGTGGTTGGCAGCCAAGTAAACAGTTAGTCCATAATCTACTAGAGAGAGAACTGAGGAGGTAACAGCTAGGTTAAGGGTCTTTGGCAGAAGGCAGGTTCTGTGCCGATAGAGTAATCCAGTGTGAATATTTATGGCTGAGGAGAGATTATTGATATGTGGATGAAATCAGAGGCTGGGATCAAATGTAATGCTTAGGTATTTATAGGTATGTACCTGTTCAAGTGGGAGGAGGGCTTTGGAGAAGATTTTTAGTTGGGCATCACAGTCCTTGCTCTGCTGGTGGGCAAAAGGCATTGACTTAGTCTTTTTAACATTGGCCACCAGTCTGTGGTCTGTAAATCAGTTTTTGATGTGGTTGAAGGCAAGTCGCAGGGATGACTATAGGATTGTGGGATCTGAGTGGGAGGCAAACAATACCGCGTCATCTGAATAGAGTAGAAAATTATTTGTGCAGGATTTTGGTAGGGTGTTCAGGAAGATGCTGAAAGTAATGGACCGAGGATAGAGCCCTGGGGGACCACAGAGCAGATGGACAGAGGAGACGAGACAGCGTTGTTTATCTTAACACATTGGGACCTATCTGAGAGGTAACTTTTAAACCATGAGATGGGTCCAGGGGATAGCCCGGTGTGGCGGAGGATATTTAGGAGAAGGGTGTGTGAGACAGTATCGAATGCTTTTGGCAGGTCTATAAGTACAGCACCTGCTAGGTGTTTTTTTTTATCCAGGGCATTGTGCAACAAGTTGGAGAACACTGTGAGGGTGGTTGTTGTGCTATGCCCTGTCCTAAAGCCATGTTGTTCACTACGAAGTATTTTGTGCGTAAGTAGGTAGTCGGTGAGTTGGGTGGCAATGATTTTCTCCAAGGCTTTTGTTAGGGGTGGTAGAATGGAGATGGGTCGGTAATTGTTGGGTGAGGTGGAGTCCCCACTCTTTAGTATTGGTGTGATCATAGCCATCTTTCAGTCGGCAGGGAATTGCCCTAGACATAGGGAGAGGTTAAGGAGAGATCAGTCAGTGGGGAGAGCACAGTGTCAAGCACCAAGTTAAGGATTTTCATATCAAAGGAGTCTTTGCAGTAGTTAGAGCCCCCAAGGGCATTCACAAGGTATGGCCTTGCTTCATTCATTGTAATAACCTTCAGGTGGAAGGGGGGGGTAGGCATTGTTTGGCTCAGGGGTCATAGGGGTGGAGTCAAAGAAATTGTTTGGAAGGATTGCACTAAGATCAGAGAAAGCAGCATTTGGGCAATTGGCAATGGTAAGTGGGTCTGAGATATAGTCATTGTCGACAATTAGCTGGGAGGGGAGTGGCATCCTGGATTTTCCATACAGTTCTTTTAGATTGTCCCAGAACAACCTAGCATTCCTCCAGGAGGAGGCCCATTCAAAATAGCCCTCAAAAACTACATACTATCCGAACTCCGCTGCCAGTGCACCGGCTAAGTTTGGGCTGCTGCATAGCTTCCATCAATACCTGGCTAACAGATCCTGGCTAGGCCTGCCTGGTCCTGTCTCAGTAGTGAAGCTGGAATATAGATATCAGCAGGTGCATTAAGCCATCAGTATCACCTATACCACTTGGATTAAGTATGGGCTAAATTGCTCTGTATCCTAATGCTGTGAATTCTCCATTCAGGATTGACTGTGTAAATGTCAATGTCAGTATCCTGACTGCTTGAATCGTGGCAATTTCAAACTCATTAGCCAGGCCTGACTAGCTACATAATTGTATAGACCTTACACTCCTCCTCTTTATATGTCTGCTGTATGTATTGTTAATTCAATGGAATAAGCATGTATATTGTTGTATGCTGTCTACTTGTGATCTGTTCTGGTTTCTAACGTGCCACCTTTGTAAATGAGTCTTTGACTCAAAGGTTGTAAATCCAATTTTCAATAAATAAATAAATAAAATAAATAAATAATTCAGCTTACTTTATGATTGGACATATCCTCGAACAAAAGGTAGCTATCATTGAGAACGTCATGTACAATGACAGGGCTGTACTCCATTCTACTAAATGGTCTCTGATGGAACAGTTATTTTTACATTCTGAAACCATTTATGAGTGCTACAAAAAAGGTCAGTGTGGGAAAAGCATCCCTTAGCCAAGTTATTCAACTTATTCTACTTCTCAGAAAAGCTTGGAGAAAATGAGGAACAACCTATACATGAACCAATCTCTAGTCAATAACATGCTTACCAGACTTAGAAATTATGACAAATTATCAGCCATGACATGGAGTAAGAAGTATATCTGGGCAACATTGATAGAACCATGTTTCAGGAACAGACAAGTTCCTGGTATTGCTTCTCAGGATATGGAGAAGTTGGACTACAGACAACTTTTGGTTAATAGGCGCAAAACAGTGCACACACCAGATACTGTAGATTTCATATATATATATATATATTTATTTAGTGCAAACAGTACCGAGAATGTCGACCATCTACCCTTACATACTGACTCTGCAATGCAATGAGGCTTCTTCTGAGGGTCCCCTGAAGAAGCCTCATTACAGAAGTGATACTCAGGGGTAGTTAGTGGCATTACCTGTACCATATGATATGCATGTATATATATATATATATATATATATATATAATAAATATATATGAACAGCAGAAATACATTAATGAATTAGGGTTGCCTCCTTAGCTTTTACAGTATGGAAATATGTGTTTGGGTATGCAACGCTAACTCAGCATCCAACTGAATCTATAACTCCTTATGCTGAGTTTTATGAATGATAATTAGTTGAAAGATAGTAGCCATACAAATCAGATAAATGTAATTAGTGCAGATTTCTAATATTAATTCATTTATGTAATTATCATTTTGGAGTTTTTTATGTGGAAGTGTTTTACTTTAATACGTGATACTTGGTAATAAACATACATTAAGATTGGCATTGTACTGTTTTTTTACACTGATCATGTTTAGATTTGCATTATGAATGCGGATTTACTTTTAACATGTAATTATTACAGTTATTTTAAGAAATAATACTTTGTTATGTATACTGCACACTGTATTTAATGTAATAATATAATATTGTAAGTACCGATTGCTACTCTTTCAATTAGTTTAATATATCTTTTTTATACAACAACTAGTTAAAACTTCATTACTAATATTGTTTAGTAATCATGTAAATATTCATTACTTTAATTAACTTAAGTTATTTGGGAGTACATATTTTATAGTATTGTATATGCTTAGTTTACAATCATAAATGGACAATTTATGTTTCAAAAGATTTAATAGCTTTGTTTTTGAGAAGTAATTTTGTATATTGTACAAATGAATGATTTCATTTCAATAAAAATTAGTTTGAAAACAGAATTAACTCAGGTAATAGAATTTTCATATGATTACAAAGAATATGTACATAGTAAAAATTAAAAAAATATTATGTAGTACAATGAAATAACAAGCAAACAAGACATCCTGTAAACTTAATAATGTACTGTATGTTTCCGAAAAATGATGTTGTTATGTAAAATACATGTGTGGATATTCATTGTACTCCAGCAAACCAAATTTTATACTTGTGCAACTTGCAAAAATAGGTACATGAGGTGAGGAGGCCTAGCTGGATGCTGAGTTAGTGTTGCATACCCTAATACCCTATTTCCATACTTTAAAAGCTAAGATGGCAACAAACCCTAACTAACTCATTAATGTATTCTTTGCTGTTAATTTCCTTAATTTTTTAGAAGTCTGATAAAAGTCACTTGAATAACAACTGTATATGTAACAAAATATCTGTGGGCCGATGCCTCCTGGGGTTCAGGAGCTTCTTATCCATAATACCAACTCACGTTGAACAAGGCTCAGTCTGCCAATATTTCAAGATCCCTCAATACCATACCTGCCAGGGTCAAAGATCTTTTGCCTACCGTGCCCTGCTCTGGTTCAACTTGCTTGCTATTGATGTCTCATCTGCTGCTACCTTAGGAGCCTTCAAATGGAAGCTTAAAGTCTGACTTGTCTCTGGCTCCACATGTGACTGCACCCACTAACTCCTCATACCAAGTTGCCCAAGGTCACCTTGGCACAGCCCCTTTGACTTATGTCTACTCTCCCATGTAGTTAAGCAACCTGATGAGGCCCCCTGGGCTGACTTACATTCTCCCCTGCACCAGATCATCTATTGCCGCTCCTTCCACCACTGCTCCCTCTGTCATTACCCAATATTCTCACTCTCTGTGACTGCACTTAGTTAATGGACACACTTTTTACAATGCCTTTAAGCCACTGTACATTTTCATTGTATGTAATGACTCTTGCTCTTATGTAAATTCGTAGCAGTGTAATAGTGTAATTCTAATTGTTGTATTGCTAATCTATTGTTTTCATTCCTTTGTTCATGTTCTTGATATTGTCTCGATTGTTGACATGGAACCTATGCAAACAGCTTTTGCTCAAAGGTATTATCCAAATAAAGAATAAATAAATAAATAAAAATACCATACAGAATTGGCAAATAAGGATATTAACGTTACATTACATGTTTATGTGTATATTTCCCTATTTCTGTACCCCACATGTATGCACAGAGCTGCACTCCCTCTGCCCCTATCCCCATGGATTCTTACTGTAAAAATACTTGTGAGAAATGTATTATTTCACTTAATATAACACAGTTATAAAATAACTATAGTACCGCTACCAAGTTTCCCTATACTATATGATGACATCTTACTTCGCAGTACGATTGTTGATATTTACATAACACATTTACAGCATTTACATATTATAACTAAATATAGGAGTTACAGGATGTGAGAGAGACTATGGGTTGCTGCAGAAAATGGAACATGGGAATGGGAAATACTTTTTCCTCTTTTCTTTGGCCATACAGATATGGTTCATATAGGGTTTCAGTTCAAATGGGGTTGTTTAACATAATACGTTTAACTATCAAACTTCCATATATCTTTGCTGTCACTTACCATTGTCAATATAGTGATTACAGTTGGAATTGGGTTTGGGGCTTAGGAGATGAGGGTACGGGTACAGGGTTTTGAAGGTACAAGTTGCTGCTGACAAAGGCAGATGAGGTTGACATATGTTGTGCACAGTTTCTTGTTTATTCATTCACAGAGACATGGTTATGATAGTAGTTTTAAATGGAATGGGGAAATTTAAGATGCAATAGTCGAACTATCGATGTTCGATCGATCTTTGCTATCACTTAGAAAGTTTGTTCAATGTTCGATATAACATGACAGATCTCAGTTAAATTTTTTTTTTTAAATGCTACATAGACATATCGAAGTTTGATGCAGCTTTACTGTAAGAGTGACCTGAAGATGGCTGCAAAAACCTAAATGGCTGAGCTGCAACACAGAATAGTATTCAAAACAGCAGCATGGAAATGGAGCTCAAACCACTCGGAAACACAAACTAACCTTACAAGTTAAGCTGCCTTATTCAAAATAAGCAGTTTATTGAAATTTAAAACAGATCCAGACACCGCACACCACCGAGCATTTTTGAGCAACTACTGCTCTTTTTCAAGGCATCTGTAAGAGTCCAAATGTACGCATACATAATAAAGCATGACCTGTTACTTATATAACAGTATATAGGTCATTAATAAAAAGAGGGCTTAGGACTGGGGAAGGTGACTGCTGTTTGCCTATACAGATATGTGGTCACAATACTGATTCCAATTCAAAGTGGGATTATAAAATCCTGAATTCGACCGGCAGTGCCTAGTGTGCGAAACATCTATGTGACTTAACAGTCCCAAATCGAACAAGTTCGACATTCAATCCCTAGTCATGTTAAACATCTATTTTTCCATAGGAAATAATGGGAAACAAAATAAAAAGAAAATAACCAACAAAATAATATAATATGTCAAAAGCTTCAAAGGGCACATCTGTGAACTAATAACTTTCTACCTGGAACAACCCAAACCTAATCTTTAAATGCATTTATGAGATACAGTGGGGCAAAGAAAGTAGCCAGACCAGCAAACCTTCTTTATTTTTAGCCCCCCCATGTCTCAAAAATGTCTGTACCAGTTTCAACAAATTTTGACAAATACAAAGAACTACCCAAGGTGACAGAACATATCAAATTTCATATCCATACTTTTTTCTTTTAGTCTTTAGTAACCAGGTAAGGCCCACTAGGCACAAGTGCCTGCTTTCAGGGGCAACCTGGGAGCTCTGGGTGGTTAAGTGACTTGCTCAGAGTCACACAGTATGCAAGTCGAGGTTCTGCGAATCAAACCAAGGTCTGGTCTTGCTGGATGTACCAAGCTCAGTCACAGCTCATTACTCTAACCTCTAGGCTAAACTGCCAGCCCATATTACCTCAAACCATTGCAAACTTATAAACATGCCAGATTTACCCTTTGACATTAAACACCCTCAACTACTTTAACTATACTGGTGCTACTGCACCAGTATAATATCTTGATATACATATATATATATATATATATATATATATATATAAATTAATCATGTGTACTGTCTTTTGCCTGTCTTTTTCTTCTGAATAGTACTGGACAGCTGAACCTTTGGGACATAGGAGCGATTCCATCTAAACATAGAAACATAGAATTTGACGGCAGATAAGGACCGCTTGGCCCACCCAGTCTGCCCATTTCCCTACCTACTGGATAAGCTGCAGATCCTAGTTAACCAGCAGCCTACTTCTTCCTACCCCACCCCCAGAATTGCCTTATGACTATCCCATGCATGCTTGAATTCCACCACTGATTTTGACTCCACAACCTCCTCCAGAAGGCCGTTCCATGCATCCACAACCCTCTCTGTGAAAAAATATTTCCTTAAATTACCTCTGAGCCGCCCCCTCTATCTTCAAATTGTGCCCTCTTGTTCTTGCACACCTCTTTTTTTGAAAGATGCTACCCTCTTGGACTTTGTTGATTCACTTGAGGTACTTGAAAGTTTTATCATGTCCCTCCTCTCCCTCCTTTCCTTGAGGCTATACATATTAAGCTCCTTAAGTCTCTTCATATGTCTTCCAGTGCAGACCCTGCACCATTTTAGTTGCCCTCCTCTGGACAGCTTCCATCCTGTCTATGTCTTTGCAGAGATTGGGTCTCAGAACTGCACACAGTACTCCAGATGGGGTCTCACCAGCTGTCTGTACAGAGGGATAATAACTTCCTGTTTTCTATTGGTGATGCCTCTCCCTATGCATCCCAGTATCCCCCCAGTCCTCCTTGCTGCCCTGTCACATTGCTTACTTACCTTTAGGTCATCCGATATGACTACCCCAGGTCCCTTTCCATTTTTGTTGTTGTTAGTATCTCACCCCCCCATTGTGTACTCTTCCCCTGGGGTTTTTGTTTCCCAGGTGCATTACCTTGCACTTCTTAGCATTGAATCTAAGCTGCCATACATTCGACCATTCCTCTAACCTTGCCAAGTCCCTTCTCATCCTTTCACCCCACCTTGTATATGATTTTGGTTTATTCTCCAAAGAAACCAGTGACTTGAAAGAGGCTTGTCAAAGATGTGTGATTTACCTGCCTTTGGGCTAGGTGAATAATAAAGATGGCACATTATAATATAAAGATATGTTCCAACAACAGAGTATGGGGAACACATTTGGGCACACACGTCTCAGTTCTTAGCCCATTCTCTGATGCCTTCAGAAATAATTTTCTCCAGTGTTTTCTTTCTTTTTTTTTTGTCTACTGCTAATTGTGGATGATGCATTAGCAGTGCATCGCACTGCAAATGTCAGAATAACATACTGCAGGCAAGTCTCACATCTTTTGAGAACAGAAAAGAAAGCCTTTATTATATAACATTACAGCTTTTTTTATGTTCTCCATATGCACACATGAGTGAACACATTGTTATAATATTGTGTTTTGAGAGGTGTGTCACTGTGATCCAATGCAGAGCAGTCTGCAAGGGGCTCCTCAATGTCACACCAATCATCAGCCAGGTTGATCACGACACTGTTCTGGCTTTCTGGGCAGAAACTTTGTGTAGTTCAAAGGAGACAGCATGCCCAATCATAGGGTGGCTCTTTCCTTTGGTCTGCATATTGCCACCCAGCAAGCAAAGCTAATTGTGTCTTGATCAGTCTGCTGCCCCCCCAAAGTATATACAGTGCAAAAGACTTTAAAGTACCATGACAGTGTGATTAAAATCATATGTGATTCAGTAGTACTTAGGCAGATACAATGACATTGCAACAGTACTTTCATAACTGATGTATGCTTATCATTCTTACATGCCCGCTAAATAATAGTTTTGAACACATATATTTAGATTATGAGCCTACAAATTAAGGTCTCAGTCCATTCTTTCATAAAGTAGGATCGCAACTTATGTTCCTGTATTTCATAGCAGTGCTGAGAACTCAATACTATTCTCTGCCTCAGGAAAAATTCTCATAAATGCATTACGTATATTTCATTACAACACAAAGTGCTAAACACCTCTCCCCTTAATTTAAAAAACATCTCTGTAAATGCATACAGTCTTTCATCAGCAGTTTTAGCATTTTTCAGTTACTATCTTAACTAAGCCTTCAAAATAAACAGTAGAGATGTCAGCTTCAGATGCACTTGTGACAATTAAACAGTCAGGACTACCTGATCACTGTTAGACTATGAGGGTATACAAGTCTATCTATTTCTTAACATAATGGCAAGGTGGTAGTTACCATCCTAGGAGTGCTTACTCACTGTACCTAATTACCCCCAGTAGAAAGTGCACGGACAAGTCACGCTACCCCTGAGTACCATATTAGGTGCACTTCATTAATTCTCAAATTGCAAAGATGCTTAAATAAATAGCTTTTCCTAACTTAATTCCTCATGAGTGTAAATGACAAAAGACACTGCAGTTTACTAAGAACTGACATGCTTTCTTGAAAATATAGATTCTAAAGAGTAAGTCTGCACATATGCAGTATGAACAATAGTTTCCTTACAGCGAATGTACTAACAGAAGTGTTACAACATGTTGGCTGCCTTACAATATACTCTTATAGCAATATATGTCAAATTGTGCATGTCTACTGTTAGGTGTTTGAAACTTCATCCTCCATCCTTGGTGTCTTCGGACTGCGCCCTTCCCGATGAAGCCAGCCTCTGACTGATCATACTAGTCAACAAGGCCACCCCCTGGTTGCCCATCCTAGCCTACAGTTCAGCTAGTCTCTCTTATATATGTAATTAGTGACACCAATTAGCTCTTGTGCATTGTACCTGTATAACCTAATTGCAACACTGAAGCTTGTATCTATGTCATGTGATCTCCTATTTCGTGCTCTGTATGTGTTTGTTACTGTTCAAGTTGATGTGGAACCTGTGTAAAAGAGTGTCTGACTCATAGGTATTGTAATCTGAGAATTCAATAAATAACTAAAATAAAAAAAACTCTTCCAGAAACAAAACAACAGAGGATTACATCCTACTGTTGTAACTACTGTATTTGTCTGCTTCTGTAGTGCAAGAGTCTACCTGTTGGTATATAACCATCTATTAGCCAAAACAGATGCTAGTTATATTATTGCAGGTCATTTTAAAGGTGGAAAGGATTTTATGTTATCTATTGAAATGATCCAATTGTATAAAAGCCTGATATACAGACTTTGAGCTACTGGCTGGTATACCAAACCTAATTATGGTCAGAGGGGAGGTATTACCTAATATAGCCAGTGTAATGTTCTTGTGTCTGACGCTTTTAATTCCATAACTCACAGTATACCCACATTTGTATACCACCTGATCTGAGTTTCAGTTATCAGAACTTATTTTGATTGCATGACAATGCAGTTTCTTCCTGCTGGATTCCTCAGTTACCGCATATAACCACTTCGTGTGTTATAAGGCAACCTTATTGCTCAGAAACCATGTGGCACATGTGTGAAGACAGACTGAGATATGTATACAGACCATGTACATGAAATAAAGAAAACTGTCCCTCATAGTTTTTTTTTACTACACCCTGTAAAAAAAGAAAACTGTCCATCCATGTCTGTTGCCGCTATAACTCTCCCTCCACCTGACCATCCCATTCAGCACCCACCAATGCCTCCTCACCACCCCTTACTTATGTACCATGGGTCCAGTGCCAAATTCCTCTCTGGACTGGAGACACATCTTCATTCTTCAATGACAGATTATGAATTGAAGAAATCAGGTATGCAGTTCAATGTATTTCAATGTGTCTTAAACATGTCTTTATAACTTGGTAATTTTTTAAGGTTTTTCTCCCAAATTTTCAACATTACCTTTTTGGGACACCACCTCATGAGTAATGATGGTGAAATTATGCAAATCTGTCCTGAAAGGTGATTTTGTAGTCACTGCATGAAATCAACTTTTGGGCAGAATATGAAAATGTTTTCTGCCCTCGTTCATGAGGTAGAGTCATAAAAAGCATATGCTGAAAAGTTGAGGTAAAAACATTAAATAAACAACAGAGTTACGAGCACACAGTATAATTGACATTTTTGAAAGCACGCTCATAACTGTGGTAATTTTCAATATTTTTACCTCAAATTTCAACATAGCCATTTTTTTCATACCACCTCATGAATGTGATGGCTGTCATTTTTCAAATCCTGGCCAAAATGTGTTTTCACAGTTGTGGCTCAAAATCACCAACTTTCTCCTGCCTCGTTCATGAGGTGAATCATAAGAATGCTATATGTGCTACCCCCCTCAAACCCTGCCTGTTTTGCTTCTGCAACACTGGGAGCCCACCACCAGTGCTGCCAAACATAACACTGACACTTCCAGTGGCCAATCCCCAGTGTTGCCACCTGAAATAATGAAAAACATCCCTCTTAGTTTTATTAATATACCCTGTAAAAAAGAAGCCCATCCTTCGATGTCTATTGCTGCTGCCACCATTTCTGTCCCCCCACCTGACCCTCCCACTCAGCAACCACCACCCCACCCACACCTTTACTTTTTTGAGATTAATACATTTTATTGAGGTATTTGTAGAAAATACAATACACGAACAATACTAATTTACTACACACATAACACAGAGGACAAAACATCAAGTGCGCATAAGGCCGTCCATCCCTTGCGCAGAAGGTGGCAGTCATGGCCAATAACTGTTGATACTACTCATAGCCATGGTATCATATTTCCATTCTGATTGTTATCTTATGTGGGACATAAGGAGGGTGTGGGTCCCAGTCTGATGCTAGGAGCTGTGGGAGCCCAGTCTCGGTTCAGCTATGGGGTAAGTAGGAAAGTTTCTAAGGTTCCCCACTTAGTTTTATACAATTCTGGTGTGTGGCATAAATGGTTGATTATTTTTTCATATGCAATGCTTCCAGGGTATTCTTGTGCCAGTCCGCATAAGTGGGAATTTTTTCATCCATCCAGTGTTTGAGAATCTGCTTTTTTTGCTATAGCTGCCATAAGAGTGAAGTGGAATGTGTGGTTCCCATGATAGGGTAAAGGTCGAATCTGAAAAGGCAGTTCTTTATTTATTTACTTATTTTATTCAAACTTTATTAACTGGGAATGGCACACTGAGCCAAGGCTCGTTTCCAAGTGTGATCTGGGGGAGGTAGGGTAAGTGGGATACATTTCAACAAAATTACAATTTGACAGAATTGGAAATAGCATAACCGCTTACAGCAATTAAGATAAAACAACTGACTTTAGGTATCATAAACAACAGAACAACGAAGTTTACAAGCAGCAGGGATTTAAACATTTGAGTTACAATTGAGGTGGGTAAGGTAAGGGCTAGAAGTGTCAGAGAAAAAGTCATGGGGCAATTATGGGCAGGAGCAAAAAGGGGTTGAGAGTAGCTTTAAGCATGTGTTTGAAAACTGGGAGAGAGGTGGATTGCCTGCAGTTCAGTGAGAGATTATTCCAGAGGGGCAGTAGATGGAAAGACAAAGCAGATTGTGAGGAAACTGTGTGGGAATGGGAGAGAAAGAAGGAATGTGTTAACCTAGTGTGGAGAGGGTAGGTGGAGGGTCTGGCTGGGGAGGTGAGTGAGGTGAGGTAGGAAGGAAGTAATCCAAACCAGTACTTTTCAATAAAAGCTAGGGAGTGGGCCTGTCAGTGGATGGGAGGGGAAGGATGGACAGGAAGGGAGTAGAGGGAGCAGTGGTGGGTTCGGAAGGGGAAATTTGTGGCAAAATGGCAGAAAGCATTTAGAAGGGAGTCAAGTTTTGTGAGTGATGAAGCTGGTGCAGTGCCGAAAACAATATCTGCACAGTCAAGCACAGGAGCACAGTTTTGGAGACCAATTCCTGATGCACATGAGGAGGGGGGCAGTCTTTATTTTGGTACATGACTCCAAGTTTTGGATGAAATTTTAAGTGCAGGGAGTCAATATGTGTGAAAAAATCTAGCTTGTTATCAAGTCAGACACCCAAATATTTATAGGCAGTGACAGTTTTGGGGGGGCTGTCCAGGGAGGTAAAAAAAGAAGGGGACACGATTGTTGAGAGCCTTTTTTGTGCATTAACCTTCAGTTTGTTAGCCTGGAACCAGCTTAGTACATTATTGAAGTCTTGCTGAAAGGAAGCCTCAACATTAAAGGTAGAGGGACCAGAGGAGTAGATGATCATGTCGTCGGTATACATGTGGATATGTGTATGCATGCAAGCAAGCTGATGGGAGGTCGCTTATGAATAGGGAGAACTGTATGGGGTCCAAGATGGATCCCTATCGGACTCCAGCGAGAATAGGGAATTCTTAGGGGGTGAAAGCCACTTCTAGTCCCAGCAGAGGGTCTATGTTTTTAATGACTGAGTCCCACAAGGGTTTGGATATGGGACAGTCTCAGAGGATATGTTTAAGGGTCCCTCTGTCCTGTTTACACTGAGTGCAGAGGTCTGTTTCTAGCTTTCCCATTGTGTGAAATTTGATGGGGATGTAGTATAGGTTTTGGCTAATTCGGAATTGCATTAGGCATAGGCTGTCAAATTTCAGGAGTCTATACATGTTTCTCCAGAGTGACGTTCTATTTCCTGGGTCTTCCATTTCTGGGAATTCTGATTGCCAGTATGTACAGTGGGCATTGTTCAGGCTGGTTGAGAAAGCTAGTAGTTTTTTGTGTAGGAGGGAGTGGGCATGTCTCTTTTCTGCAGTTTTGCATTGTTCATCCCATTTGCCATATCCTTTAAAGTCTCAGGGCTGCAGTCAGCATATGTTGTATCTGCATGGAGGAGAAGACTGGGATGTTTGCTGGTACTTTTTCATGCTGCAATTTCTGGTAGGAGAGTAGGGAGCTCCCATGTAGAAGGTGGTGGAGATAGTTGAATTCTTTATTACTCAGAAAGTTTTGTGGAATGAGTGCTTTTTGAATGGTGAAATTGAGGCTTCCTAATAGGGTTGTTGTGGGTCAGGATGGGGGTTTGTTCCTAGTAGGTTGTGTAGTTGCCTACTAATTTTGATAGAGGTCCCTAGAGGTGAGTTCCTCAGCTCCTTTGGTATGGCTCGAGGTGGTGTGGTTAGTAAAGCCCTGGGACTGATGCACTTTCCTCTGCATATCCCTGTCTCCATCTGTTTCCATTCAGCTAGGTGATTGCCCGCTCACCAGGTCCTCGTGTCATCTCCACCATAAGAATTGGGAGGTATGGGCTGCAAGATGGTTAAGCCTGAAGTCAGGAAGTTGCAGTCCTTCTGACTCCTTGCCGCATGTACGTTTAGTGTAGGCTCTTCAGGGTGTTTTACCATTCCACAGGAACTGGCTGAGTGTCAAGCATAGTTGTATAAACCACGCTGTTGGGAGTGGGCACACTGGCATGGTTATGGTGTAGAGCACCCTAGGAAGAATGATCATTTTAACCACATTAATGAGTGCCCAAAGGGTTAGGGGTAAGGGGTTCTAGTACGTTATGTCCTGCTTAATGGTTGATCTAAGGTCATCAAGATTCTTGGTTTGCATTGACTTTTGGTTTTGGGAGATGAAGCTTCATAGGTATTTCATGGTGGTTGGGTTTCAGGCCCCCCCCCCATTGTGTTGTTGATGATCTGAATGTGTGGCAGTTGAGTGGCATGATACTGGATTTAGTGGTATTCAGTTTGTAACCTGAGAGTTTGCCAAACTCTTGCAGCAAGATTAGGGCTGGGGGTGAGGATTGGGTTGGGTTTTCTAAGTGCAGGAGAATGACGTCCGCGTACCCAGAGATTTTGTAACTATGCTCTCCCACCATGACCTCTTGAATACTCTCATGTAGAAGGAATCTTCTCATCAACAGTTCAGTGTATAGGTTGAAGAGGTAAGGGGAGAGTGGGCAGCCTTGTTTGGTGCCTGACTGAAAGACAAATGAGGTTAAGAGGGTACTGTTTCAGAGGATTTTAGCCATGGGATGGGAGTATAGTAGTTTAATCCAGTTATGAATGAACTCAGAAGTCCAAATTCCAAGAGGGTCTTACAAGGGGAAGGGCCATGAGACTCTGTCAAACACTTTTTCTGCATCCAGAGAGAGAAGCACAGTGGGAGTTAGTGAGTCTTTGGAGGCTACTGTTATGTGTGCTAGTTTTCAGGGGTGATCAGATGCTAGTCTGCTTTTCAGGAAGCTTACTTGCTGCAAGCTGATGAGTGTCCCTATTACTGAGCCTAGTCTCATCACAAGGATCTTGGCCAATATTTTTAAGTTGACTTTGAGCAGGGAAATGGGCCTGCAGTGGCCTACTTGGGTCAGGTCTTTGCCTTGTGTGGGGAGTAAAGTAATGATGGCTTCCTGTAGATGGGGAACTAGGGATCCTGACTGATTTGCGTCATTGAATAGTTGTGTCAGGGGCCCTGTAAGGTCTTGCACTAGTGCCTTGTAAAAGTTAGGTGACAAGCCATCTGGGCCTTGGGCTTTATCTAGGGTCAGGGAGGCAATGGCTTGGCGTACTTTGTGCTCAGAGACAGGAGTGCCCAGAACTTTATGAGCCTCAGGTGAGGCCTTCAGTAGCTGGGCCTTCAGAAGGAAATGCTGTATTTCATCTGATCGTTCCTGTTCCTACCTGGTGTGCAGCGATTTAAAAGTCCCAGAATGCCAAGACAATCTCCTGTAGCTGTGTTACTAGGCTGCCAGTGGGGCCCCTGATGGAGGATATCACCCTCCACTGTTACTTGAGCTTAAGTGCCAGCAATTTGCTGGCCTTCTCCCCCAATCCACATACTTTGTTTTGGCCCTGAATATGGTGAACTCTGCTTGTTCCCACAGGAGCTCGCCATATGTAGTCCTTCTGTGTTAAGCTGAATCTGGGTGCTAGAGGTGGGAGACCCAATGACTGTTTGTTCTAGGTTTTTGATCTTCTGTAGGAGTTGCAGGCATTCTGCCTGTCTCTTTCTTTTTTTTTTTTCCTTCTCTTTATCCCTCCCCACTGCCTGCTGGCCCCGACCCTTCGGGGCATCCAAGAGTCATCCTCCTGCCACACGCCCACCCGGACTCACCCCTGGCTCCTCCATGGAGTTTCGGTTTCCCCCCCCCTGAATGGGGATGAGGTGGGGGCCATTCACCCCGTAATCCTACATCTCATCAGGTCGAGGTGGTGGTCCTGGTGAGCGGGGCACATTGGAGGCATGCTCCGGGAAACCCATCTTCCCATAGCCAGCAGATGGTTTTTTCCATTTTTTCTCCTTCCCCTGCAGTGTGTAACCCCTGACGTCATGGTGCCAAATGCCGACGTCCATGCTGTGAGGCGGCTGCCTGTCCCCTGTGATTGGGGCTTGCAGTACTCTGAGCCTCAGCTCAGAGTCAGGCAAGTGCGTGGGCTGTGGCTGCAACCCTCCCCAGAGAAGACGAGCTGTCATCGGACGCTCAAGCGTATCTCCCCCAGGCTGACCCACCCGTGACCCGCATCCGCACCTGAACCCTGGTTGCTGGCACTGAGTGAGGTTTGGCGTCCAGTACCTCAACTCTTAGTGCCACTGGGCCGGCGCTCTCTTTGTCTTTCTTGCAGAGGCTAGGCAGATGAGTTCTCCTCTTAAGGTGTATTTAAATGCACCCCAGAAAAGGTTCTATGTGGGGACCAAGGTTTTGTTTGTGTCAAAGAAGCACATTATGGATTCTTTTATTCTGTCTAGGCAGGTCTGGTCTTTTAGGAGGGCATTGTGAATTCTCCAGACCTTATCTTGATCTGGCCTGTTTGGGGGGAGAAAGGATAAGGTGACAGGAGCAGGGTCAGAGATTACTTTAGCTTGGATTTTGCAGGTGGTGGTCACTTTTAGTATGTCTTTGTTTGCTAGGAAGAAATCTAGCCTGGACTGCAAGTTGTGGGGTGCTCTCTGGGTGTAGGGTTCTCCACATGTCTACTAGTCCCAGGGATGATGTCAGCTCCTGGAGTGCGCATTGCACCGGTGAGAGACCGATACGTCTGGGCTGGATTTGTCTAGGTAGTTATGTGGAACAAGATTCCAGTCCCCTACAACAATGGTTGGAAAGTGCAGCATTGTGGCTGGATAGTGAAGAGTGAGGTGAAAAACTGGAGTTCATAGAAACAAAGAATTTCACGGCAGATAAGGACTGCTTGGCCCACCTAGTCTGCCCATTTCCCTATCTGATGGATAAGCTGCAGATTCTAGTTAATCAGCAGCTTACTTCCTCCTAGCCACCACTAGAATTGCCTTATGTCTGTACAATGCATTCTTGAAATCTCCCACTGTTCCTGACTCCGAAACCTCCTCAGGAAGGCTGTTCCATGCATCCACAACCCTCTCTGTGAAAAATACTTTCCAACATTACCTCTGAGCCGTTCCCCCTTATCTTCAAATTGTGCCCCCTTGTTCTTGCACATCTCTTTTTCTGAAAGATGCTTTCCTCTTGTACTTTGTTAATTTCCTTGAGATACTTGAAAGTTTCTATCATGTCCCCCCTCTCCCTCCTTTCCTCAAGGGTATACATATTAAACTGCTTTAGTCTCTCCTCGTATGTCTTCTGGTGCAGACCCTGCACCATTTTGGCTGCCCTCCTCTGAACAGCCTCCACTCTGTCTATGTCTTTGTGGAGATGGGGTCTCCAGAACTGCACACAGTACTCCAGATGGGGTCTAACCAACTGTCTGTACGTTCGTCAGTGTTCAGGCTGTATACAGCCTCTAGCATTACTTCTTGGTGGTTACGCTGCACCCTAATCACTGCATACCTCCCCTCCGTGTCCATGGTTTCTTTGAGTGGTTTAAAATGTGTGTTTCTGTGGATGAGTATCACCACTCCTGCCTTTCTAGTACTGTTACCCGCAGCACAGTCCTGACCCACCCATTCTCTTCTCCAAAGGAGGGCTTGCTTGGCTGGGGTAGTATGGGATTCTTGCAGGAATGCAATTTATGTATTCAGGAACCTCAGGTGTCAGAGGACCTGGTGCCTTTTTTCTTTTGTTTGGGCGCCCTTAATCATCCATATGTATGTGCATATGTATGAACTGGCCATTAGGGAGGTGTTAGGGTGTTTGGCTGGGATTGTGGTTTGTAATTAGGGGGTTTGATGTATGGCTGCTGCCACTGCCGAGGGCAGTCCCATCAGACCTCACTACCCAGCATGGGGGGCACTGGGGTTCATGTGAGGGTAGGCAGGGCTGCAGTACGGCTGGTCCACATTGCACTCCCATGAAGGATGCTCCCCTGTCTGCAGTTCACACTAGATTTTGGGCTTGTTAATACCACTGCCAGCTGGTGTTTAAGCGAGTTGTCTGTCTCACAGCTCATGGAGATTGCTTTCATTGCATGCTGTAGCCTGGTTACAGTTATTGTCCCAAGGTAAAGAAATGAAAAGGAAAACTTTGTACTTCCCTCCCCAGGCTCCCCCCCTCACTCCATTCATCCCTTCCAAGAAACTCTCAATCTTTGGGAGCACTGGTCCTTGGAGTTGTTTCAGGGGAAGGGTTGGTCATGAGTGGCAGGGTGGTAGTGTTTGTCCTGCTTGTTTTGAGTGGCTGTATCCCTCCCAGCCCGGTCTCGGGGTTGGGTTTATACCTGCCCTTTATGTTCAAGTTCCCTGGGCATATGGTAGCTTGTGTTGCAAAGCATTAGGTTGGTCCTGTTTGGGCTCCACAGGGATTCATTTGTTTTCAGCTGTGCCTGCTCTGGTCAGGGCGCCAAGATGGGGGGTTCGATTATGGGTCATGTTTTTATTCAGACCATTGTTCCTTGTGACTGAGACCTTCCCTTCATCCCCTGCCCCCCTTGGTCCACTTTTAAGTTTGATGTAGCCTGGCTATAAGCCCCTCCTGTCAATTCCCTGGTGATAATCTCACTGTCCCCTGTGTAGTGCACCCTGTGTTGGTTATGGGTGCCCATGAGGTGGTACAGTTGCCGCTACAGCCCATGCCTTATGGGACTCTCTCCCAACCTGGCCCACATCTGTACAGTAATCTGCCCAGAGGCATGGGGGTAGGGACCAGTATTCTCCCAGAGCTGCCCTGTGTAGCACTTTCCTGTTAGGCATCTGCAGCTGTGCCCCAGATTTGCTGCATCTATGGCTTGAGTAGATGTCCTCTTGCTGCTGTCTATTCTTTTTCATAGTTATAAGTGCAGTGTTTTTACCACTGGGTGCTAAGACGGTGGCTGCACTATAGTGTTCCTAGAGGTCAAGTCACTCTGGGCCATTATAAACTGGTGGATTCAACATCTTCCCCAGTTCCACAAGATCCCCCTCAGGAGGGGGAGGGGGAAGTTTTTGGAAGGTATCTGGAGGATTCCCTTGGGTTCCCATTTGTCCCACCACTGCTTCCTCCCCCATCCCGGAGTCTCCGGCTAGGTGCGGTCCTATTATTTAGTTTATTGTCATTTATTTTTAATTTTGGAAAGTGTCACTGCTGCAGTGAGATGCAGTGGCTCACACTCTCCATTGACATGACAGACCCTGCATCCTATCCCCACAGTACCCTGCCATATTGAGATACCTGAAGGAATGCATACAGTATCAGGTAGCTTGATGCTGCTAGAAGCAGAGCAGTGTCAGGGTGCAGAGTCTAAGTCTCTTTGTTGTTCTAGTGTTCAAGGTTCTACTATCTGGGTTGACTGTTGTTCACCCAACTTTATGTTTGCTGCTTGCGCAGATTAGTGTTCTCTTGGTATAGGAAGTTATGTTAGATATCTTTTCTGATGTGACAAAGGTTCTGGAAGAGGATCTGGTAGTTTTTTTTTTTGAAATGGAATACTTTATTGTTGTACATTTGTATTAGTTTCAAGAATACTACAGTATGGCAGTACAGGTATACAGAAGGGTGAAACTCAATAAAATCAGGAAACACAGACAGCGTTATACAAATAAGTGATCATAGATATGACTCTTACAATATTGTATATTTAAACATAAACTTTGCACAAAGTAGTGACAACAGCGTTAAGATTCACTGTGAAGAGCAAGTCACAACAGTTATGTATTCAAGCGGGGTTTGAAGTAAGTATACTAAGGGGGTGGGGTATTATGACAATATCTGGTATCTAGGAAGGGGCGCCAGATTGAGCTGAACTTGTCCATCGTCCCACTGACAAAGTGGGGTAGTTTTTCCAATGTGGCCACCTGTGTCAGGTTACCCAACAGCTGCTCCCCTATGGTGGGATTCCCCGTGGACCTCCATCTCCTCAACATTAGTCCTTTGGCCTCTGCTCCCACTACTGTGGTCCAGAGCACCCCTGGGTCCTGCCTGGGAGTGGAACCTAGAAGAAGCAGTGGGGCTTCCACTTGAGAGAGGGGGAAAACTGATTGAACCAGCTCTGTGACTGAGTTCCAGAAGAGCCTTATTGAGGGACAGCTCCATAGAACATGATAGAGGTGAGACCCAGTGAGGCCACATCTGCAGAAGTTATCCTTTGGGGCAAGACCTTGTTTATGGATTTTGGTGGGAGTGTAGTAACATTGCAACATGGTCTTGTTCATTATCAGACATGATCTGCCATCCCTACAGGCCTGGTGTATCCTAGTCCAACAGCGGAACCACTGTGACTCTGAAATCATTTTCCCATTGTGATTTGGCTGACAAGGTGGAGCCAAGCTGTACATCCCTCATTGCCTGGTAAATACTACTAGCCTTACCTCTATCAAACTGGCTCTTGACAGTGAGGGTAAGGGGAAGACTGTTGTAGAACCTCAGATTTTCTGTGTGCCCTTGGCAGTTTAATGGCATCCCTTAACTGGAGATATCTCCAGAAGTGGTTGGCCGGTGAAAGGAAATTATCTCTAATCACCTGAAAAGTGTCCACTGTGGTTGTAGCTGAGATTAGAAGGTGCTGCACCTGGTTAATCCCCTGAGTTTCCCAAAATTTCCAGTGGATGGTATTTCCCCCACCTTTGGTTATGCCAAAGCAACGTATGGGTCCATGGGGCAGGGAAAGTTGGAGAATTTTGTGCACCTGACGCTAATATGCCAGAGATAGCAGGATTGGGAGGGTTGCAGAGTCCAGTGATTGCTTCATGGCGTAGAGTGCCGTAGCCAGGGAGGGGGATCCCACCAAGTTGGCCTTGAGGCCAACCCACATCGGTGAATGCACTTTCTTGCAAGAGAACCATTTAGCAGTTTGAGCAGAGACAAATGCCATGTGGTAGCCCTGGAACCAGGGGAGGCTCCAGCCTCCTCTGCTCCAGTGTTGTCTCAGTTTGAGTTTGTTGAGTTGTGGGGGTTGTCCCGCCCATAGATAATTTCCAATCACCTGACCAATTTTATGGAACCATTTCTGAGGGATTGTCATAGGGGTGTGTGCAAGGAGATATAACATTTTAGAGGCTAGCATCAGTTTGACAGAGTCAGTTCTCCCGGTTGAGGAGAGGCAGAGTGGCTTCCAGTGGTCCAGGTTGGTTCTTATGTCATCTAACAGGGTCTTGAAGTTGGCATTGATCTGTTTTACTGGATCCGGGTGGATGACTACCCCCAAGTATTTGATGCCAAGAGGGGCCCATCTTAGGCCCAGGTCCAAGGCTGTTTGATGCACACAAGTCTGGTTCAGGGGCATGACTTCAGTCTTGGATTGGTTAACTTTGAAGTCAGAGATCTTGGAGAAGTTATCCAGGAGATCTAAGGTCTTCCATAAGGATTTGGGGGAGTATGTGGTGGTAATTAACAAATCATCTGTATATAGAAAAGTCTTGAAAGAACTATTCCCCACCTGTATGCCGTGAATCTCTGCGGCTTCCCTGATGGCAATGGCCAAGGGCCTAATTGCCAAAACAAACAACAGAGGGGAATGGGGACAGCCTTGTCTCATGCCTTTTTGCAAATGGAACATGGCAGAGACCACCCTATTAGTCAGAACTGATGCCATGGTGGAGTGATAGAGTAGTTGGACCCAACTCCTAAACTGGTTCCCCACACCCATCTTTTCTAACATGCCCATCAGGTAGGTCCATTCAACACTGTCGAAGGCCTTTTTGAAGTCCATGGCAAGCACCGCCATGGGAGTATGGAGTTTCCAGGCTGTGTGCATTATGAAGGCCAAGGTTCTGTAATGGTCAGATCCCAGCCTGCCTTTGATAAACCCCGCTTGGGCTGGGTGTATTAGTCCCAGCAGGAGGGACTCCAAATGGGGTGCCAAGACATTTGCCAAGATCTTGGCATCTGCATTTATAAGGGAAATTGGATGGTAGCTGGCTGGGTTTAGAGGATCTTTACCTTTCTTCAGCAGGATCGTGATCACCGCCTCACGGAGGGATGGTGGGAGCTTCTCCCATCCTAAAGAGTCTGGATAGGCACATAACAAATATTTTGCCAACTCCAGTCGTGGTAGTTGATAAAAGTCAATTGATAGTCCATCATGTCCCGGGGATTTCTTGGAGCTCATGGTATGGATGGCTGTGGCTATCTTGTCCACCAAAAGTGGGGCCTCTAGCTGAGCTGGCAGACCCCTGGCTAATCCTGGGATTGGGAGGTTGTTCAAAAAGCCTCTATCCTATCTTGACTGGGGGTTGGGGAAGAGTACAGGGTTTCATAAAATTGTACCATGACCAAATTAATGTCTTTTTGAGCTGAACTTATTCTCCTGCTTTGTTCACCAGGCATTGTATAGTTCTGGCAGCCTGTTTACTCTTCAGGTGATAAACCAGGAGACTGCCCAACCCCACCCAGTAGGAATGTTTAATTCTCCTGTGGTTGAACTCAGCCTATCTGGTTAGATGGAGATTAAGGCTGATTCTGGCACTGGCAAGTTGTGCTAGTAGAGACTGTGGTGGATTAGTGTGCGCCACTTTCTTGTATTTGTTTTCTAAAACAGCCAGGCGGAGTTCAAGCTCAGATTGTTCCAACTTTCTTCTCTTCATCCTAGCCAGGGAAAACACTGTTATACAACCTCTGATGGAGGCCTTGTATGTCTCCCACAGGGTAGAGTCGGAGACAACCCCAGTGTCATTTGTATCCCAGTAGGCTTCGGATTCTTTGGGAATCCATACCCGAATTGAGGGTCATTCAATAATAGGACATTAAGCCCCCAAGAGGAAGTGGGGGGTTTCTCCGGGCTCCACTCCAGCCTGATCTCTAGTGGGGCATGATCTTGAGTTCACTATCTGATATGTCTGTATTTTAGTGATCTTGTGGTAAATCGTGCTGGGGGTGAGCCATAAGTCAATTCTACTAGAGGACCGATGGAAGGATTAGAAACAGGTGTAGTCCCGTACCCCTGGGTTTTCCGTGCACCATGCATCTAAGAGAGCATATTCCTCCATTAGGCAGCATGCAGCTGTGACTGCCTGCTTCTGAGGTTCTAACCCTCTGCCACTCCTATCCATAGAAGGGTCCAGAGTAAGATTTAAGTTCCCCCCCAACCAGGACTTGACAGTGATTGATATTAAAGTCCAAGAGGGTCTGGTTGATCTGGTAAAAAAATTCCAGGGCATCTAGATTCGGAGCATATACTGTATATTAAGCAGAATCATGAAGCCCTTGGGAGTTGCCATTTCCATCATTACCCATCATCCCTCTCTGTCCTTCTGAGTCATACTGATCTTCCAAGTGAGACGTTTATGCCACAGTATAGAGACTCTCCGTTTATGAGAAGGTGCAGCACTGTGTGCCTCTTCCCCTACCCATCCTTGTTTTAGTTTTAATGCCTCCCTTGGGGCAAGCATGGTCTCCTGGAGGAAGGCTATTTGGGGCCCCAATTTTTTTGGGGTGTGTTAGTACTTTTTTTCTTTTAATTGGAGAATTGAGTCCCCTTACATTCCAAGAGACCAGGCTAACCTCCATCTGAGACATGGCTATCGATTACCCACAAATCGGAGTTATTTGGAGCTCAGGGAGTGTCCTTAGCCCTGCCTGTGATGTATTTTGCCCCCTGTGGAAGATATTGAGTCCCCTTCTGTCCCTACAACCTTATGATATATTTGCACTGCAATGATAGTTGCACCGTATCACCCAACAATCAGATGCTTAAATACGATAGCATACTTTAAACAGCAGTAACAGTAGGAGTTAACAACAAGATATAAATCAAGAAAAAACAGACAGTGTAAAATTACACCGATCAAACTTTAGTGAGACCAGCAGGCACCGGTTACGTCGGCTAACCAGTAGCCCAGATGCTGGTGCCAGTCGCTGGGGGTCAAGAGAGTGTAAACTTCTAGAACAGCTCACTATCCTTCCTTACACGTTTAACTGTGGGATCTTAAAGTAAAGCACATAGATATTGGGGAACAGTGAGCTAATCCCTCCGAGAAACAAAACCAACTGTAATAGCATACTTTTGCTACAGCCCCAGTGGGCCTGGAGGAGAACTATAAAGTTGGTCCTGCATTATAGCCCTTGCGGAGTGTTTGGGTGCTGGAGAGTTGGGCTAGTCCAGGTACCTTCGGAACACGGAGCAGATTTTAATATAAGTCCTATACTGTCTCAAGTTATATTAGGCCCCATAGTACTGGAGAGAGAGAGAGAGAGAGATGCATTGATATACCTTAACCAACTCAGCCCCCTCCCCCTCTTATCCAGGTTAACCTGAGTAATAACGGGCTCAAATGGGGGACCGGCGAAGGTGAGGGGGGACCCTAAGAATTAACTTGCAAGTGAAAAGTAAATAGCCAGTGAAAAGGCCCCTTTAATATTACAATGTGCACAGGACGCCTGGCCGTACAACAAAATGGTGGCACCCAGTAAACAGGCCTGAACCAAATTTGGGGTAGGAGGTCATTGGCACATAAATGCAGTTACCTTGCAGCTAGTTGCCTCACTACTCCCAACTTGTAACCCCGCTGAAATCCCAGATACCTGTATGCAACCTCAAGAGGTCATAACTGGGAAGGCAGAACAGTCCCGACTTATTGCCACAACACAGGGGGATAAAGTTTCAATACAAGTCAGTCCCCTGCATCTGTGGCTAGGCTCTCTTTGAGTGCCTTCAGTAAGTTAGCTTCTGAAGCTGGAGGAATGTCAGGCCCATTGGTCCATGAGTGGGTCCCCAAGCTGGAGGTCGGAGTAAGAGAGATGAATCTGTCTCCAGGTGGTTCTGGTTCCTCCAAGTCTTCCGCTGGTAGAAAGTCAGAGACCTGTATTGGTTGGAGCCAGGAGGGATATCCTGGGTCTTGGCAGAGTCTTCTAACTCCTGGCTTTTGCTGCAGCACCATGAGCAGAGCCTGAGCAATTTGTCCAGATGAGCACCCTCCAGTGCCTTCATTTTTTGGGTTTTCTGGTTCCTTTTCCCTTTGGGAGGATTCAGAGCTGGTTGTGGTTTCGGAGATGAGAGCTCCGGTAGAGGGACCTGAGGAGCATGGAGGTTTGTCGCTGAAGCTGAGCAGTCCATACGTTCAGCTCGACGAACCTGGTTAGTAGGCCTGGAGGTGTCTCTGAGTTTACCCCAATTAAGCTTAGGAGCATGTGTATGAAGAAATGCTTCAGCCACCTCTGGAGTATCAAAAAATCCGAGTGCTCCATTGATGAGGATTCTATGGGTAGCAGGGTAGCGTAGGGAATACTCCACCCCCAGGTCAGCTCAAGCTCTCTGGGCGAAAGTGAAGGCCCATTGATGGGCCAAATGTTCTTGCGAGAAATCAGCGAATATTTGAATTTTTTCGCCTCTCCACTGTAGGATTCCTTTCACTCAAGCACTTGACAGGATAGCCTCCCTGTCCCTGAAGCACAGGAGGCAGGCAAGTACTGGTCTGGGTCTGCTCCCAGGTGGTGGTCTAGGGGCCAACGATTGGTGGGTGCGATCAATTTCCAAGTGCCCTTGCCCCTGCCACCCCAGGAGACCGGGTAGCTCATTTTATAAGACAAAAACCATGTTGAGGCCTTCTGCCCCCTCCGGGAACCTGACAAGTCGTAAGTTGTTTCTATAGCTTCGATTCTCGAGGTCCTCTATCCGGTTCCATAAATGATACAGGGCCTTGTCCTGGTCACGTAGTTTAGTGTCCATGTGGTGTATAATGTCATCTTGGTCCGCAAGGCACTGCTCCGTGACATTGGTACATTGTGGTAGATTGATAATGTCAGAAATATTATTAGTAGCTGCAGCTTTGAGTTTGTCCATTTTGAGGATCATGGCCTCAAACATGTCCCTTACTTCTTTTAGGAAGGGTTCCTCTTTCTGCACTGCTGCCATGTCGGGGATGATAGGATGTTGGGCCGCTCCTGCATACTTCTCCCAGACGGTCTACCACGCACACCACCGGACTTAGCAAGGTAGGAAACAGTTCTGAAATACCTAGGATTGTTTACTGTTAGAATCCTTTGGTTTTTAGTTCAGTTTAGAGTATTAAACAAGGTATAAAGACCGGATATGTAGCAGGGTGCAGGGAGCTCACAGAATTAAGCTGCCATCTTCTCCAGCTCAGGCCACGCCCCCCTAAAATAGTGTACTTTATTGAAATGACACACCAAACAGACAGGGAACACATCACAAAAACCAAATACACAAAAACCATATACAACAAAACCAACTACACATGACTAAATACTAATTACTAATCACTAAGCTATACTACTAACCCTAGACTGGTCACATCATGTATGTAAGCGTAAGTGAAAGAATATCTGGCATCAGTGATAGTGTATGCTCCAAGCCCATATTAATTTGTCCCTTGCCCAGTGTCCATCTTGGGGTATACTGTTTAGGGGGTGGACCCTCTGACCCTAGGTCACCAACCCATCTGCATCTCTGTGAGTGGGATGTGGGCAGGTTATCCCAGGAGTAGGAGGGACTCCAACCTATCCCACCGGTTGTGGTACTGAGGCAGCCTATTGCCCTGGGAGCTAATAATTTTTTCCAGTCTTAGGGCTTGCAGCATTGCCTGGTGCCATTCCTTGTATGAGGGAGCCTTGTCATCCAGCCAGTGCCTTACAATTACTCTTTTGGTAATAGCCGCTATGAGGGAGATTCGGTACTTGCTATAACCAAAGACTGAGTCCATGTCAAGGTCCATTAGGCAGGTTTGGGGGGGTGAAGGCTGTGTTCAATCTCAAAAGTGGATCTAGCCTTGATTTAATGTTGTCTCAAAGCGATTTTGCCTGTGGGCAGTCCCACAGTATGTATTTCAGGTCTCTGAGTTCGTGTTGGCATTTCCTAAAGGTGAGAGTTTGAAGGTGGCACATTTTGTGAAGTCTTGCTGGTGTATACTATATGTTGTGTGTTATTTTGTGTTGTATGAGTCGCAACCCATTGAATTTTATGTATTTATAAAGGTTGGTCCACATGCACTCCCTTATCTGAGGATCCCTCAGCTCAGGGAACTTATTGTTCCAATAAGGGCAAGGGTGCTGATCTTTGAGACTGCACTCTAATTGCATTTTTTTGTAAATCAGGGAGGTGGCATGTAATTGATTGGCTAGGTTAGCTATGTCATCCCAGAGTAGTGTACTTTGGAAAGGCCATGGCCTAGCCCTGAGAGCTGTTAAGAGTGTGTGACGCATTGGCAGGAAGGTGAATGGGGATATTTTTGCATGCAGGTAAGTCTCTAACAGTGACTGAAAGGGGGTGAAGGCTCCATCTTGTATAACCTCCTTTTGGTGTATATGTGGGGGGAGGAGCAGATGCCCTAGGAATGTGGGAGGGATGATTTTATTTTGAATTAAAAAATTTGGGTTAACTGTAATAGGTTGCTCTAGCAGGAACATGAGCTGATTTTTGATAAGTCTATGGAGTTGGTTGCATACAATGATAGTGGTCCCTATTGGTGTGGCTTTTAAGGTGGTGGGTAGGATGGAATAACAGATGTGTATCAGGGAGCTTGGGTTGAGCTTGAAATGTTGGCACAGGTTGTTTTCAATTTGTAGCCAGTGGGGGACATATCGATCTGCATGGTTGGACTGTCCTAGCGATTTCCAGTTTAGGAATTTCCCTGCATGTAGCATGAGGTACTATAGGTAAAAGTCTGGCAGTTGTAGACCTCCCAAGTGTTTGGGGAGAGTGAGTTTCCTATATGCACTGCATGGGGGTTTACCCCCCCCCCGAGGAAAGAGGTGAGCAGGGATTTGACCTTCGTGAACCATTTTATGAGGAGGAAGATGTTTGTCATGCCTAAGCGGTACAAGAGCCTTGGTAGGATGTTCATTTTAATCATGTTTATGCATGCCCATAATGTCAGTGGGAGCACCGTCCACCTGTCCAAGTCTTGTTTTATGTTGACAAGAAGAAGGTCAATGTTGTTCACACGCATCTTATGTGGCTCTGTACAAACCAGTACACCCAGATACTTAAGGGAGGAAGGTGCCCAGGAACCACCCCATTGTAGTATTTGGAACTTCATTGCCCAGGGATTAAGGGGCAAGATTAACATTTTCCCGATATTTAGTTTGTATCCGGAGAGTGCACTGAACTCCGTGAGGAGTGAGTTGGCCGCTAGAATAGATTGCGTTGGTCTCTCTATGTGGTAGAGGATGTCATCTGCATATGTAGAGATTTTGTTCTCCTTCTGTCCCACCCGAATGCCCTTGATCGCTTCACTGAGGAGGATTTTCCTAGTAAGGGGTTCGAGGTAGAGATTAAAGAGGTAGGGGGATAGGGGACATCCTTTTCTCATGCCTCTTTGCAGGCTAAAACAGCCTGAATTGACCCCATTGCATCTGTTATAGGCTGTTGGGTGGGAGTAAAGAAGTTTGATCCAATCTATGAAGGGCTCTGGGAACCTGAAGTGTTGTAGCGTATGATATAGGTATGGCCAGAAGACCCTGTCGAATGCTTTCTCTGCATCCAAGGACATCAGCATCACTGGGTGATCTGCAACTGTGGATACAGAGATCAGGTGTGTCAGTTTGCACATATGGACCGAGGATAGGTGCCCCTGCATGAAGCCGACTTGTTCCAGCCCAATCAATGCCCCCCAGACTGCCGCAATTCTCGTTGCAATGGCCTTGGCCAGTATTTTAACGTCCTTGTTGAGTAGGGAGATAGGGCGATAGCTCTCCTGGAGTTCGGGTTCTTGTCTGGTTTGGATATGAGGGAAATGGCTGCCTGCTGCAAGGTGGGTTCTAATGATTTGTTCCTTCTCGCTGTGTTGTATAGGGTGGTTAGGGGTTCCACCAGAACTTGTTGGAGCACTTTGTAGAAATTCAAGGGGAAGCCATCCGGCCATGGGGCTTTGTCCAGTGTCAGTTCCCCTATAGTTTGCTTGATTTCCTCTGGGCTAACTGGACTCCCCTGCTTCTCTAGGCAGGCAGGCAGGCAGCAGTTTGGGTAAATTGACAGACTCAAGAAAGCTTTGTATGTTTTGGTGTGGTACTGAGGGGCCAGCCGTGTATAGTATTTGGTGAATGACTCATCTATTTGCCTGGAGTCTGTGATCAAGGCATCGGTGGGTTTGTGGCAGACTCCCTTAATTATTTTAAGGGAATCTTGCTGTTTGATCCTGAGCACTAGGAGCTTCCTGGCCTTTTACCCTTGGTCCACATAGGTGGATTTGGCTCAAAGGATCATATTTTCCACTTGTTCCCTGAGGAGTTCCTCACATTTAGCTTTCGTTGAGTTCAGAAGGAGCCAGTCCACCTCTGGGGAGGATCTGGTCAGTTTGTGATCCATGGCTCTAAGTTCGTGGAGCAGGTCCACTACCCTTTGCTCTCTGATGTGCCTCCGCATTGCCGTTAATCATATTAGTTCCCCTCTGAGGGTGCATTTAAAAGATCCTCAGATATGGCCATAGTTAGGTACGGTGTTAGTGTTTTCTTTAAAAAAGTGCTTAGTAGTAGTTTTAATTTTCTGTAGGATTTCTTTGTCTTTAAGGAGACTGTTATTGAGCCTCCATGTCTTATCTGCTTCGGTGTGGTTCGAGGGAGTAAGCAATATGCAGACTGGTATGTGGTCAGATACCACTTTGGCCAGGATCTCACAGTTGGCCATGCCAGTGAGAATACTGGGAGTAGTTAGAAAGTAGTCCAGTCATGACACCGACCCGTGTACCAGGGATAAGAAAATGTAGCTCCAGTCACCTGGGTGGGTGATTCTCCAGGGCTCAATGAGTCCTAGGGAGTCTTGGAGTTCCCTGATTGCACGTTGGTTAGGGGGAGAGTCCGCTCTTGTTAGTGGGGGAATCGGTCTATGGTGTTGTCCTGTACTATGTTCCAGTCCTGCGCTAGGATTATTGGTAGGTGATTATTTTCAGTGAGGACCATCAGCAGGGAGCTAAAGAACTGTGGTTCCTCTTTATTCAGACCATAGATGGAGGCCATTATAAGTTCCGTCCTATCAAGAGTCCCTCTGAGGACGATGAACCTACCCGTGGGGGTCCACAGTTAGTGAGTGTAGTTTGAAGGGCTTGTTGTAGTGCATCAATATTGTGGTGCTGGCTCTCTTGGTACTCTCTCCCATAAAAAAAAAAACCTGTCCCACCCACTCCCTGTGCCATAGAGTAGCTTGGGTGGATGGGATGTGCGATTCTTGCAGAAAGGCAATGTGGCGCAGGATTTGATTCCTTTTTTCCTTGGTCTGGGTGCCCTTAATGTTCCATGAGATTAAGTTATACCTATTATGCAACATTGCATGGGTGGGTGGCTGTTGTTGGGTGTGGTATGTCTTGCTGAGGAGTTACGGTGTGGGGGAGCATCCTTCACGCCTGTACTGTTGGAGCATACTGGGTTCAGCTAGGGGACTAGTGACCATCCCAAAATGTGCCCCCTCTCAGAGCGGTCCGGCATGGGGATCCACACCCGCTTCATACAAGGGTGGTGGCTAGGCTGTGCTTAATTGGATGCCTTGGTGCTGGGGCTCAATCAACAAAAGGGCGTGGGTGGAGAGCAAACAATAGGCTTGGATGCCGATTCTAGGGCTACAACTAGTATTATAACAGGCATTAGTAATACACATTATACACAAATAGACTAACAAGCTGGCTAACACATACAATACTACTGTACAGGGTGGGACTCACTGGGGTCTGGCTTGTTGGAGAGGCCAGGGAGGGTCCCAGTCGAACTAGGTTTGTGCAAGGCTCTTGTCTGTGATCCATTTGGGATTATGATTACTTACATTAACAAAACCTTTAGTGGTGAAGCTCGGGCTGTGTGTGGCCCTGATTTGGCTCATGCTGTAGTGGCATCTAAACCGGTGCTTGTCTTCTTTTCCACCACCCCCGTACATGCAAACAAACCCTCCAGAAAGATATCATTATGCCCCTCAGAACTCTACCGCAGTGCGTATATTTCCCCAGGCCTCTCTGAACCTGTGTGCTGTTGGGATGCTGCCTGTTCAACCCTATGCCCAGGACTGGTGTAGTGTTGACCCCTTAGGGGTTCTGTTTGGCTTCCTTCAGGTGCAGCTACCCCTCAACTCAGCGAGTGACACTAGTGTGGTCACCCTTCTAGAGTGCATTGCTGAAGTTCTCTTGAGAGGAGGGGGCTACACCTTCTGTCCACTATGATTCAAGTAGTGTATGAGACTGAGGGGAGAAGACTATTTGGCATACCCAGTGAGATCCAGCTGGTTCTCTAAGGTGTCTGGCATCCTTCCACAATGCATGCCCCCTTCTCCCTTGGGCAGCTGTATGATGAGGGGGTGGTCAGTGAAATGCAGTCCATCAAACCCAACCCCCTACCCTTTGAGTTAGTTGCACTGCATACCCAACCCTCCGGGGACAGGGTCCCCCGGTGGTAGGGACACGTCACTTCAGAGGGCAAAACAGTTGACCAGGAAGCAAGATAAATGAAGCTACACTTTGTCCAAGTGCCCGGTTTTCAGCCGGTCCTGAGTCAGCACTGCCAACACCCCCAACCGCCCCCCCTTGACAGAAGCTACCTAAGCATTACAATCATATCTGATGAGATATTGAGAATTATGCAAGCCTGCTGACACATTGACTCCTCATAAGTAACCTCGAGGAGGGCAGTGGAGATAAGTTCAGTTTGTTATGCTGTGTTCTGAGTCCCGTGGAGATGAGCTATTGTACCAGAGTGGCCTTTCACTGGCCATTGTTAGCTGTCTGCTGGTGAAGTTAAGGGAAGGGGAGGTCATTACCAATTGGTGAGAGGAATGCCTCAAGAGCTCGGGTGGTTGTTACCGCTGCAAAGACAGGCTTACTGTAGCTGAGCCAGTCATCATAGGTATCTATTCTGTTAGGTGACAGCGTTTGCTGGGGTTTCGTGCTAGTTCGGTTGGGCTATGAGGCATAATGCGCTATTCGCTCGCTCTGCCCATTCGACCATTGGGCTCTGGGGTTGAAATGTCTGGAGAGCCCTGTAGCAGATCTTCCCTAAAACTGTAGATTTAAATTAAGAGTTTGGGGTGTGTCCTTGGCAGAGGTTTGTTTATGTGGCAGAGGAGATCAGCACATCTCTGAGCAGTGAGTGCTCACACATCTGGGACAGAGGGAACTGGTACAACCTGGAATGGGAAGAATGCAGGGGGCTGCCTTGATTCTCTCTGAGGTAGGCTGGCCAAAAGTGCAGATTTATGGTCCCAGGACAGGGGCTGTGGTGAGAGAGCTTCTCTATGAACAAGGGCAGGACAAAGGCCATAAAAATTAGCTGCCATACTGCATTGCTGTAATTCTTTAGTTTACACACAACATCAAATCAATTGCAACAACTAAAGTATTCACCTTTCTCTGTTGACAGTCGGGAACAGGATCGGAGTGAGGAAGTGCTGTCCCAACGTCGCCAAGTCCTGAGATTTGTGGTAGTGGGGATAGCTTAGTATATGTTCTGGTGGGGAGAGGTGTGCAGAGGTGGGTGTAGATTTGTTGAGTGGTTCCAGGGCTCCTTAGTTCATTGTAGTGTGTCCGATCTGCAGTGTCCCCAGCTAGGAGTTAGTTTTGTGAGAGGTAGAGTGGTTCTGCCTTGCTGGAAAAAGCTTGGGAAGGATTTTGTGCAATTCCCGTCGTGCAGCTTCAGCATTTGGGTACTCACATGTCCCCATCGGGGTGGTGATCACTAATCTGGCTGGATATTTGACTCCAAAGGGTATACTCATTTGATGAAGGGTTTTCTTTATCTCTTGATAGTCCCGTTGTTTGTCCCTAACTGCAGGAGGCAGTATAGCACAGTGGTTTAAAGTTCTGAGCTGCAAATCTGAAGACCTGGGTTTGAATCCCACAGCCCCCACTTGCATACTGTGTGACCTTGAGCAAGTCACTTAACTTTCCTGTGCTCCCAGGTTGCACCTGTAAACAAGCTTTCAGCTTAGTGTGTCTCACCTGGTTAAACAAGTGGAAGAAAAAATTAAAACTGTAGGGGTGACATCGCTAAAGATGAAGAAGCGTTTACCCATCCAGTACAGGTTCCCCTTGTTCCGTGCCTGGGACATGATACACAGTTTGTCCTGGAAACTGGAGCAATCTAGGATGATGGCTCTAGGTTTATCCCCATGTTTCAGTGGTGCTGTTATTGACCTGTGTGCTTGTTCAATGCTGTATTCTGACCCTGTTTTTGGCGGTCCGGCCACATCCAGGAGGAGTTTCTTAACAAAAGCCAGTATGTTATTGCCTTCAGACATCTCTGGTAAGCCGACCAGTACCAGGTTATTGCTCCATTATCTGCTGTCTTGCTCCTCGAATCTGGTTTCAAGATTAGTCATTTGTTTCTGGAGTTCTATTAGCTACTTTTTGTCATTTGCCTGCTGGTCCTCTATGGAGCTAATCCTGGTGTCGGTGTCCGAGATTCTTTAGTCATAGTCTCGATGGGGTGCTTAACTGACTTGATGTCCATGGCTAACTCTGTTATTGTTATTGTGAGGTTGGTGATCGTTAGCTTTATCGATGTTACCTCCGAGAAGAATTTGTCCAGTTTGTCTGCAAGGAAAGTAAGCGGTGTTGTATCCGGTGGCGCGTCATTATCCAATGTCAGTTGTTTGATTTATTGGGGGGCAAAATTAGCAAAAACAAAGTTATGAGTAAATGTTGGAACTAGTCAATGTTTCCTCATAACTTAGTTTTTTTTTTAATTTTACCTCAAATTTTCAACATAGTGTTCTTGTGACCATTACTTCAGAACATGACTGGTGTCATTTATAAAACAGTGGCCAAAACCTCATTTTGTGCCACAAGTGTGAAAACACATTTTGTCTAGGATTTGGAAAATGACAGCTGTCAAGTTCATGTGGTGATATGAAAAAATGGCTATGTTGAAAATCTGGGGTGAAGATACTGAAAATTATTAAAGTTATGAGAGTGTGCTGAAATGTACACTCATAATTTTGTTGCTTTTTAATATTTTTACCCTAAATTTTCAACATAGCCATCTTATAACCACACCTTATGAACAAGAGTGGAGAAAAGTTTCAACTCCTGATCGAATGGTGATTTCACACAGGGACCACAAAATCACCTTTTCGGACAGATCTGCCTAATTTCCCTGACATTGTTCATGGCGTTGGGTCCAAAAAAGTCATGCTGAAAATTTGGGGCAAAAATATTCACAAATGACCAAGTTATGACGTCAAGTTCAAAACCCCATTGAAATGCATTGAACTGCATACCTGATTTCCTCAGTTCACGGTCTGTCGTTGAAGAGTAAAGACATGTCTGTGGTCCACAGAGGATTACTGCATTGGAACCCAGTAGGTAAGTAAAGGCGTGGGTGGGGAGTCATGTGATGCACTTACACTGAATGGCAGCTTCTCCCTGAGCTCCCAGTTCAAAACTACTAAAGGCAGCTAATTAAATGTTAATATCGGACCACAGAACAGCAAAAACTGAATAATTCGTTAGGGGAATATACAGAGGAACAGGTTTTTTTAACATCAGATTCATGGATCCAGCAGAAGCCCAGCAAATGGACACACCAATCAGCCACAACTTGAACCAAATGAGCCAGCCATTAAAGAGGCAGAAGCCTGACTCTCCATTGGAATCATTGCCTGCACCGTCTCTCAATGAACTTCTAACCGACAAACTGGATATGCTGGACAAACTGGACTAACTGGACAAGTTTTTCTTGGAACTGGCCACCATGAGGTTTGCACTCTATGACTTATCCACAGACCTTAAAACAATTAAACCCGGACTGAACGCACTGCAAACCCAAGTCACAGATGCGGAGGTGAGAATCAGCTTGACCAAGGACCAGCAATCCAGGGACCACACCAAATTAGTTTCCAAAAAGAAAAAAACTAACCAAGCTGGAGGACAAACTAAAAGAACAAGAACGCCGCTCCTGGAAAAACAATATAGTTATAGTTGGCAAGCTGGAGTAGGCAGAAGGGGCTAATCTCCTGAATTTGTGCAAAGGTGTCTCCTTAATTTAGCAGGTCTGTCACCACATGGCACAGCCTATATATATTGGATTTTATACACTGATCTCTCAGTCCACAGACCAGGCACAATGACAAACCAAGAGTGATCACTGCCTGCTGCCAGTCCTTTTACATCAAACAGCACACACAAACCCAGGCAAGATTAAAAGGCACTCCAACATGGACAGGACAAAGATTCCATATATACAGTGTGTTATCTCTCCTCCTAAACATGTCAGTTTCTGGTGTCATTTTTCCAATCTCTCCAAAACTTGTTTTCACAGTCGCATAGCGAAATCACCTTTTGGATGGGATTTTAAAAATTCCAGCTTTCTTGATTAATGTCAGATCATAAAAAGACAGTTGGAAATTTGGGGTCAAAACATGGGAATCCACTGAAAATTAAATGTTGCCTCTCAGCTGCACTATCCTTGGTAATTACAATCTAACAGTGTGTAAAATCAGGACACCACTGAAAATGAGACATTGCATCTCATCTCCTTTATTCTGGGTAAATATGTAATTTCTGGGTAAGTAAAGAGTAAAAATGTGTACAAGCAAGACCCAATACAACTGCAACACCAGTGGCGAACATTCGGTATTGGCAAATGCTTGTTCATTTTTGGAATGTGACTGCCTTTTCCTACTGTTTCAGACTTTAGTTTCTTCCCCTATAGTGGTGATGATAGTAGTAGTCCTAGAAAATAATAAGACAGGGTTTGTCATTTTCCACAGTCTCAGGGTATTTCTTCTGGCCCCAGAAACTAAAAAAGGCTTGATTTACTGTCATGTAGTTGCTTGCTTTATTGCCTCCAGTCTTGGGGTGTCATGTGGTTACTTTATTGTTTCCAGCTTCAGGCATCATTTCTTCTGGCCCCAGAGGTAGGGTTTACTGTCAAGTACTGTAGTTGCCTTATTGGCACCATCTCTGGGTATAATTTCTTCTGGCCTCAGAAACTAAGAAAGGCAGGGTATGCTATAACACATTTCTTTATTGCCTGGTGAAGTGGTGGCTGGCTGTTGGTTCTTTTCCTACATATTGTTTCTTACTAATGGTGGTGTGTTCCTTCTTCATAGCTGAGAGCCATTGCTAAACAAAGTGGTTCCTGTGACTGTTGAGAAATAGAACTAGCTACACAAACACAGTATACCCTTGTAAAAAATCAGACTCAGGAGAGTGGTTACTAACAGAAATCTAGGACTTGACTGCCTTTGGACCAAACCATCATCCTGGGGGTGGGTAGGTGGGAGGTTCATGACACTGTACTGGCAGCAACTGTGCCAGACAAGTCCCTTTTCTCAAGCATCTGTCTCTTTCTCCTTTTGAGCAAACCATTTTGGTAAACGTGCCTTATCCAGGTTGATTTAAATGCTGGCAGTTCTAGCTTTTCCCCTGACTGTAGTGGTAGTAGCAGTGGTGAAGTGGTCACTTTTGGACTGGTTGGTACTCTTGTTGCATTCTGTTTCTTCCTAATGGTGTTGTGTTTCTTCTTCATAACTGCAAGTCATTGCTAAACAAATTGAAGCCTGTGGCTGTGAGAAATAGAACTACAGGTAGCTACACAAACACAGTATTCTTTGCTGAAAAAAATCAGACTCAGGAGAGTGCTTACAAAGAGAGATCTGGGACTTGCCTGCCTTTAAAACAAATGATCATTTTGGCGGATGAGTGGGAGGTGCAGCCAATACATGACACTGTACTTGCAGCAACTGTGGCAGACAAGTCCCTGTTCTCTATCATCAGCTTTCTTTCTCTTTTTGAGTAGACCTTTCTGGTAAATGTGCCTTATTCAGATTGATCTCAATGTTGGTAGTTCTGTTTTAGAACATGGGTTGGCAAAAATGCACAGCCCAATTGGTCCAGTTGCTCTGTGTGGCTATGGATTAAATCCCCTATTTAATCCACAGTTTAACGGAGCAACTCAGGGAAAGTGCTGTTGGGAAATGTTCCATTCCACAGGACACAAAACAGAAAGGCAGACATTTAAACATGTAAGAAGCATGAAACAGGCAGCTGAAGTAGCAGGAGTAACATGGAGCAGACTGTGCTTCACAGATCGAGGAAAGGAAATGGTGTATAGGTGGGACTGTGACCGGGAGGCATTGCTGGGAGTCGGGAGAGACTTGGAGCTCAAGGGACTGTTTCCAATTCATTCATAGTGTCCCAGTGCCCCTTCTCCAGCTATACATTTCACCTGAACATCACCAAGCCCTGCACCTCCTCTGACAATGAGATGGAGAGAGAGAGAGACAGTCACTGATAGTGAGAGAGAGAGAGAGAGAGAGAGACCTGCACACTTAAGTCAGAATTTGTGCATTCTCCTGTCTCTGTCTTAGCACTTTTGATTCATGCTGTCAGTTGTAAGAGATTTTGTCCTCTCTCCAGTCTGTTACTTTATGCCTCAGAAGATGTTTAAGCAGTCCCCCCCAACAGAGCGAGGTAATGAGAACGATGCATACAATAAGCAGGTTCCTCCGGTTGTCCTCCAATTTGTAAGACTGGTTTTACTGTAGCCCCCATTTCTCTGTTGAAGAAAGACAGCAAGCTGCAACAGTTCAGCACCCATTACGGAATGAACGGGAGAGAGAGAGAGAGACAGACAGACAGAAAGCGAGCAGTGCATTCACACTGCGGAGAAAGAGAGAGACAGACTGAGTGTGAGCTGCTGGCAATGTCATTGGGATGCTCCCAAAGTCATCTGAATAGAACAATAACTCTTAGAAAGTATTTTATGCACAACAAATGTCAGAAACCATGTCAGTGCTCTATTTCTGGCATTTGATTGTACATAAAACTAAATGACATATGCATTAATTCTCTACACTACTTTTCTAATCTTCAACATACAGTAATATTTTTCTATTTAAACAGGAGACAAACACCATTTTGTATTTTTACGTTGGTTGTACGCATGCGCAAGCCAATGTATTGTTGCAATAGGGGATCTGGGTGTGTGTGTGTGTGTCTCTGCCGAACCCATTGCAGTACACAAAACTAGGGGCTCTGCAGTCTACACCAATGACCACTCAGTGTGGTCCTGTTGCAACTCTCTGCTGGGTGGGCTGAATGGTCATACACTTCAAAGGACTGAAGCCACTCCAATCAGAGAGGGCTTTGGTCCTTTGACTTGCTTTCTCAGTCCTGCCCCTCCCCCCAGAGAGAGAGAGAGAGAGAGAGGGAGTGTGGCAACATCACACAGCTGCTCCTCTGCCTGACAGCAAGCCTCCTCCTCAAGCTACCCACCCTCCCTCTCTCTCCCCTCTGGCAATCTCCTGGTAATCCTCCTCTGTGAAACGGTACTCTGCCACGTTTGTCAGCGGGTGTTACATTCGGTGTTCCTTCTCCTCTACACCACTGTCTGTCTGTGCCTTCATTTGCTGTTACGGTGTGGGAATAACAGACATTTAGGCAGGAGGTATGATGCATAAAATAAACGCATGAATACGTTTATGAATTTTTATTCAAAATCAAATAAAATTAATATTTACAGAAATAAAAAAAAAAAGGCGTTAGTCAACACAACAAAATAAACAAAACTCTGAAGATGACTCTTCCCTAGTCACTTCTTCTCTTAATTTTACCACTTTTTAAACCAATTCACTGGTGTGAAAACAAACACACCTTCCTCCTGCAAGACCAGCAGCTCACTGGCCCTCTCTCTAAACATCCTTCTAGTGGTGAGTTTTATAGCATTATGGCTGATGACATCATGGCCAGGTGACCAACATCAAGGAAACAATTAGGCTTTTGTTCTTTTATTTTACAGAATAAATGCATTTTATTTCATGCTTTTCCAAGTCCCTATAATCCTTTACCTGATAATAGACTTTAGTTTAAAATTACCTACAGGTAGGGATCAATAATAGCTCTTTTAGGCTTAATTGGGACTCATTTACATAGAAACATAGACTTTGACGGCAGATAAGGACCACTTGGCCCATCTAGTCTGCCCATTTCCCTACCTACAGGATAGGCCGCAGATCCTAGTTAACCAACAGCCTATTTCTTCCTACCCCCCACAAGAATTGCCTTATGTCTGTCCCATGCATTCTTGAATTCTCCTACAGTTTTAGACCTCACAACCTCCTCAGGAAGGCTGTTCCATGCATCCACTACCCTCTCTGTGAAATAATACTTCCTCACATTGCCCCTGAACCGCCCTCCTTCTATCTTTAAATTGTGTCTGCTTGTTCTTGCATGTCTCTTTTTCTGAAAGATGCTACCCTCTTGGCCTTTGTTGATTCCACTGAGGTACTTAAAAGTTTCTATCATGTCCCCCCTCTCCCTTCTTTCCTCAAGGGTATACATATTAAGCTCCTTTAGTCTCTCCTCATACGGCTTCTCTTGCAGTCCCTGCACCATTTTAGTTGCCCTCCTCTGGACTACCTCTATCCTGTCTATGTCCTTGCAGAGATGGGGTCTCCAGAACTGGACACAGTACTCCAGATAGGGTCTCACCAACTGTCTGTACAGAGGGATAACAACTTCCCGGTTTCTGCTGCTGATGCCTTTCCCTATACATCCCAGTATACGCCTAGCCCTCCCTACTGCCTTTTCGCATTGCTTGCTAACCTTAAGGTCATCTGATATGATTACCCCCAGGTCCCTTTCCTTTTTTGTTGTTGTTACTACCTCCCCACCCATTGTGTATTCTTCCCCTGGGTTCTTGTTTCCCAGGTGCATTATTTTGCACTTCTTTGCATTGAATCCTAGCTGCCATACTTCTGACCATTCCTCCAACCTTGCCAAGTCCCTTTTCATCCTTTCCACACCTCCTTGTGTATCAACCCTGTTGCAGATCTTTGTGTCATCTGCAAAAAGGCATATTTTTCCTTCCAGTCCCTCTGCAATGTGACTGATGAAGACATTAAAAAGGACTGGACCCAATACTGAACCCTGCGGTACCCCACTAGTAACCCCTCTTTCTTCAGAGTGGACTCCATTTACAATTACCTTCTGTGTCCTGTTGTGCAGCCAATGTTTTATTTCAGGCTACCACCCTGGGACCCACTCCCAGGCTGGTTAATTTGACTATTAATCTTTGTGTGGGACTGTGTCAAATGCCTTGCTAAAGTCTAGGTAGGCCATGTCCACAGCCCTCCCTGGTCTACTACTTTGGTTACCAGTCAAAAAATCTATTAGATTTGTCTGACATGACCTTCCACAGAACCCATGCTGCCTTGGGTCCTGTGCTCCACTGGCCTCTAGGTACTAACTATTCTTTCCTTCAGAAGTGACTCCATCACTTCCCTACCACAGCGGTCAGACTGACAGGTCTGTAGTTTCCTCACTCTGTCTTGGTCCCACTTTGTGAAGGGGAATCACATCCGCCTTCTTCCAGTCCTCGGCACCACACCATCCTCCCATGATTTATTAAAAGAGTAGCCAGTGGTTTCACTAGTTCCTCCCTTAATTCTTTTTAGAATTCTGGGTGAATTCCATCAGAACCCATTGCTTTGTCCACCTTCAGTTTTAGGAGTTCTTGCAGAACCCCTTCTTCTGTGAAAGGACTGGGATCGACCCCCTATCAAGAGTGCTTCTGTTAATTGGATTAGGCACTTCCCCCTCCTCTTTTGTGAATACTTAGCAGAAATATTCATTCAGTATCCCTGCTTTTTCACTGTCCCCCTCTGACCACCCACCGTTCATTCTATTCAGCCTCACTATCCCTCCCTTTGTCTTTCTACGCTCGCTGATGTACCTATAAAAGGTTTTATCCCCCTTCTTAACTGAGTTGGCTATCTTTTCCTCAGTTTGGGCCTTTGCTATTCTGGCTTCCCTCCCTGCTTCCTTCTGCCTTAACTGGTACAGCTCTCTGTCCTGCTCCTTCTGTGTTTCCTTATACTTCCGGAATGCTATCTTTTTCTTCCTGACTTTCACAGCCACCTCTTTTGAGAACCATAGTAGCTTTCTTTCATTTTGATTTATTTGCTTCCACAAAGGCTTGTTGCCTCTGTGATGGCAGTTTTAATGATTCCCCATTGTTGCTCCACACCTCCTTCTAGTCTGTTTGCTAGTGCTTTTCTGAGGCACTCTCCATCTTGCCAAAGTCAGCCCTCCTAAAGTCCAGTACCCTCACTTTTGTATGGCTTGACTCTGTAGCTGAATTTAACATGAACCACACTGTTTGATGGTCACTTGTCCCCAGATGGCAACCCACTTCGAGATCTGAGATCCTCTCACTGCCCCCATTTGAGAGTACGAGGTCTAAGATTGCTCCCTCATGAGTGGGTTCCAAAACTAGCTGTCTGAGACCTGCCACCTGTAGGACATCAAGAATGGCCCTGCTCTTGGATGTGGCTGCAGCAAATGTGCTCCAGTTAACATCTAGCATATTCAGGTCTCCCATCAACAGTATCTCCCCTTTCTCTGCCATTCTAAGAATGCCTTCTATCATATCCTTGTTCATTCCCTTCCCCTGGCATGGGGATCTGTACTCAACCCCTGTGCAGATTGTGGTGCCCTTTCCAGTCTCCAAGGTGACCCACAGTGCCTCCTCTCCTTATTCTGATGTCACTGAAGCCTGCATCTTTAAAACCAGCCATTTTGTGGGCAGCCAGCCCTATAGCAAGAACTGCAGTGAAACCCACAGGTAATTACCACTCTTTCTTTTCTTTTCTTGTAGTAACCTTAGAACCATTTTAGCCCTCATTTTGTTTAGAATTGCTGCCATTTTACTTAAATCTTGCAAGGGCTCTTACTAGGCTCCTTTAGCAGCACCTGCCATTATGCATCACTTTCTTTTATTGCTGTAATGGCTGAAATGTGCAGCCATCAACAAAACATTTCATTTTGGGCCTTTCCTAAACCCATTTCCAACCTTTGACTATTTCTTTTATTTATCCGCCTGGTTACAACATCTCTGGGCTGTTTTCTTTGTACATGAATGTTTTATTCTTTATCTAGACACTTCTGTTTTATTCTGGGCACTACTGCTAAACTGGGAACACTCCAGGAAACTCAGGAGTGTTTCCACTATTTAAAAGTAAAGCACTACTCATGTTTGGACATATCTTCCACTAGGGACAGTGCTTTACACTGCACTCAGCCCTATCTGGTGCACCGTAAAGGGGATTTGAGAAAAGGGATAGCAAAGTAAGCAATGAGCTATGTCAGGTTGGCCACCCTGACATGAAAAAAAAAGGACAGAGGAAAAGATGAAGAGGATAGGACAGTGTGAGAGAAAAAAAGGGAGGGGGGATTACCTTTTATTTTAGTAAGGGAGTAAACCTTACAGGGAACAGGGACCCTGTTACACTCCTTCCCACACTAGAAGGCAACAACTGTTGACTCAGACCCTTCTACCCTTGAAGGGTTGGAACTTCCTCTGCCTCTTTTGCATCTGCTGGGCATTAGATTCAGTACCCACTAATGGTGCCTCCCAAGCAGTCTTGACACCATCAGAATCCCACTTCTGACACCAGTGTTATGGTGTGGGAATTACAGACACTTGGGCAGGAGGTATGATGCATAAAATAAACGCATGAATGCGTTTATGATTTTTTATTCAAAATCAAATAAAATTAATATTTACAGAAATGAAAAAAAAAAAACACAAGGTGTTAGTCAACACACCAAAATAAACAAAACTCTGAAGATGACTCTTCCCTAGTCACTTCTTCTCTTAATTTTACCTCTTTTTTAAACCAATTCACTAGTGTGGAAACAAACACACCTTCCTCCTGCAAGACCAACAGATCACTGGCCTACCTCTCTCTAAATATCCCTCTAGTGGTGAGTTTTTATAGCCTTATGGCTGATAACATCATGGCCAGGTGACCAACATCAAGGAAACAATTAGGCTTTTGTTCTTTTATTTTACAGAATAATTGCATTTTATTTCATGCTTTTCCAAGTGCCTATACTCCTTTATCTGATAATAGACTTTAGTTTAAAAATACCTACAGGTAGGGATCAATAATAGCTCTTTTAGGCTTAATTGGGACTCATTTGGAAGCAAGCTCCTCCCTTATTCAGGGCTGGCGTTAGGCACCCGAGGCCCGGCGCCGTGGGAGGTCCCCGCCCCACTGGCACTGACCCACCCGCCGACCCCGCCGACATGCAACAACAACAAGGCCAGTAGACAAACAATACAATTGTAATCCCTGCTGCTGCACGCACACAAACATTTCTGGGGCAAGGAAGTAACATGTACATGGACCTGGATCTGGCTGAGGGCTGAATACGGTGCAGAGATGACGCACTCAGCTGTCAGGAAGGGAAAGCATGAGATTCTAGTACCGGCTCTCAGTCAGCCAGCAATATTTCTGGGGCAAGGAAGTAACATTAGACACGAGTACACCTCAGCCTGATGACTACTATACAACGCAACGCTCACGCTTACCTTACCCGTCCCGGCCTTCATCACCCTCAACTTGCTAAAACGGAAAAAAAAGGCAGTGCCAGCATCACATAGTTGCTTCGGTAGTTGGTTGGTTCCTTCGCCTTTACTGACTGTACGTAAGAAGTTCGGGGCCCCGCCGATCTCAGCTGCTCGCCCATTGGGAAAAAAAAAAATATATCCTGCCCACTTGTTGTACATGCGGCTCCTGCCCTCCACGCTGATTGTCCTGGCCACACAGTGATGTGACAGACAGCCTGTCTCAGACTGTAAAAACTGCAGCATGTTTCCACACGTTCCCCTATATGCTGCACATCATGGTGACGTGGAGGAGCAGTTGGAGCCAATCACAGGGCTCCACTCAGTCACTCAGTCCCTTGCTATTTTTTGCACCTCCTTCCCCTCGGACCTGAAACATTTGGTTCCCACTCAGGTCCGTGACGGCTCCATAAAGATGATCCCTTTGGCGCTCTTGGAGTCCTATTCAACCAAGGACTAGTTCCAGAGCGTTGGAGTCGGAGAAGGAGAATCTTGCTGTGTAAGTCGCTTAGGCGTCGCTATCGATTCGCAACTGAACTTGGAGGAGCCGAAGAAGAGAGAGAGAGAGAGAGAGAGAGAGTTCGACTCGGGGAGTGGGACTGGGAGAGAGAAAGAGAGAGAACGCCGCCGTGAGAGACAACTCAGTCACACAGAGAAGACCACTGCTATCTGCATGCATCTTAAGCCACAGCCACTCAACTGGTAACCCGGTTCCATTCTGATCTTGAGTACTGCTGCTGGCCTGCCTATCCTCGCCACCGCTGATACAGCCCTCGGTGCTAGTGTGCTCAGTACTGCTTGCTGTGCGCTGACTGCTGTGCTGTCTCTGTAAATCATTTATTTCTTTTAAGAAATAACTGTTACGCTCAGCAAGCAGCAGCAGCAGCAGCTGGCTCTGGTTCCTTAACTATATGCTTTTGATTGTAGAGTGATTACTGGGGGGGGGCCCGCCCTGTCTGTGGAGCCCCAGTCATAGAGTTTGCTGGAGGCCCCCAAAGTCCTAAAACCGGCCCTGCCCTTATTCTGATGTCACTGAAGCTTGCATCTTTAAAACCAGCCATTTTGTGGGTAGCCAGCCCTATAGCAAGAACTGCAGGGAAACCCACAGGTAATTACCACTCTTTTTTTTCTTTTCTTGTAGTAACCTTAGAACCATTTTAGCCCTCATTTTGTTTAGAAATGCTGCCATTTTACTTAAACCTTGCAAGGGCTCTTACTAGGCTCATTTAGCAGCCCCTGCCACTATGCAGCACTTTCCTTTATTGCTGTAATGGCTGAAATGTGCAGCCATCAACAAAACATTTCATTTTGGGCCTTTCCTAAACCCATTTCCAACCTTTGGCTATTTCTTTCATTTATTAGCCCGGTTACAACATCTCTGGGCTGTTTTCTTTGTTCATGAATGTTTTATTCTTTATCTAGACACTTCTGTTTTGCTCTGGGCACTACTGCTAAACTGGGAACACTCCAGGAAACTCAGGAGTGTTTTCACTATTTAAAAGTAAAAAAGTAAAGCCCTACTCATGTTTGGACATATCTTCCACTAGGGACAGTGCTTTACACTGCACTCAGTCCTATCTGGTGCAACGTAAGGGGAGTTTGAGAAAAGGGATAGTAAAGTAAGCAATGAGATATGTCAGGTTGGCCACCCTGACATGAAAAATAAAAGAAAAGGACGAAGAAAAGATGAAGAGGATAGGACAGTGTGAGAGAAAAGGGGGGGGGGGGATTACCTTTTTATTTTAGTAGGGGAGTAAACCTTATAGGGAACAGGGACCCTGTTACACTTGCCTACTCCATTCTGCCTACCCAACAGCTTTTACTATCTTCCGGCACCCCTGCTCGGGTGAGTGGAGCAAACCGAACTACTATAGTTCCCTTATACTATACTATAGTTTATTATAGTTTCCCTTATTCTTGGGCCCACCTTCCCTGCTATCATCCCTGGCATACAAACCACCCTCCTGTTTGTATTTGGGTCCCCTTTCCTTCCCCAGTGAATACCCCTAATTATGGAGTCCCGTATGATTGCCAGCCTTCCATCCCCTGCACCCGTGCTCCCTGTCCTTCCTTTCTTAACTTCGGTACTAGCTGCTTCTCCACTTAACTGCTCCCTCTGCACCCTGGTAAACTTATCTCCACATCTGCAATTAATCCCCTTAACTGTTTTTCCATCTCACACTCTGCCCCTCCCCTTCTGACTATCTGTATCTCCTTTCAGTTTTCCTCCTCTTCATTTCCTTTTCTCTCCCTCCCCCATCCTGCACTCCACTTTGCCTGCCTCCTCTTCCTTGACCACCCTGATTAGTTCCCTCTCCCCTCCTCTGTACTCCTACTCTCGGCCCTGGCTCAGCCTGTCCCCCTACTTCACCTCCTGCTGCCCCCTCCCTCCTTCCTTCCTTCCAGACAGTGGTGCAAATCTATTCAATAAAGGCACCTCTTTAGAATTTCCCACCCTTGATACTACTCTCACATTTCCACCCCTTCCCCTTACCACTAGCCGTTCCTCCACATTAGGCCCCTGAAAAGGGACCTCTGGGGCCCAGTGGGCTCACCCAGTCACCAAAATTTAATAATAAATAATAATAAATAATAGTCCTCTGAGGAAGAGATACTCCTGTATACTGGGTTCTCCTCCCTACTGTCATCCCCTACCTGATGCTGTCACTCCCCTGGGCATTACCCCTCTGCCTGTCCCTCCACTGCTCTGCTCCTCTGACTTCCCACACCATCTTCCCCTGCTCCCATCTGAGCAGCCTTATTTCATCCCTTAGCTGTTCCAGACTCTTACACACAGGACATTCCCTCTTTACTACACATCACCCCCAGAAAGACTGCTGCCCCACAGCTAGTGTAGTTTACTACTCTCCTGCTTCCCATACATGTACCTATTCCCCTACATCCTCCCATCCCAGCTTCTCCTAGCCTCCAGTTATATATAACTATAAAATAACTATGAAATTCAAAAATATATAGGATAAGCCAGCCCGCAGGTGCAGCAGTTGGATTTACGCTTGCGACATCTGTGACCCTGGTTCAGGAATGGACCTGGGTCGCTGGAGATCCAGCCGGGGGGAGAAGGATAGAGCATCCTATGGACTGCTCTCCTAATCCAGGGGAGAGTAGGGAGGCCGGGGGTCTCTCAGCTACCGGCGCTCGTCTCTAATGGAGGCGGGGCAGATGCTGGACATCATTGCACATCCCCGCCTACCGCAGAAAAATCAAGAAAATGGAGGGGAGATCCTCCGTCTACATGAAGCCCTCCATGGGCTTCAATTAGCCACTGCCGCTGCACTCCCACTAGATACTGGTTCTGCAGCACTGGAATTAGGGTAACCCGCCCTCCGAGGGGCAAGCCGGGGGGTGACCGGGAGTATGCGGGCAATAGGCAGCTGGTGGAAGCTCCGGGGGCCGTGACCAGGGCAGAGATTGACAGAGAACCTCTTGGGGAAAAAAGAAGATAAAATAAAAAATATATAGGATAGTGGATGGGCAACTATGCACAACCAGTGTGTTGTGCCGCTGAGAGGTACTGATTCCCTGTGACCTCAAGAGAGAAGCTCGAGAGGTTCATGGGAATCAGATCCCTGAGGTGGCAAAACACACTGGTTGTGCACAGAGTTGTCCATCCACTATTCTATATAGTGAATGGGCATCAATGCCTATTTTGGACACTGCACTTTGTTTCATTGAACTGGTGGTTGGGGGGACACTTGAGGGTTGGTGGTAGGTTCAAATTACTGACACAGTGTGCTGCAGATGTTTCTGCAAGTTCAAGTTTAAAAAACAGCTTCCAACTTAATTGGATAGGGGAAATCAAGTATGTGGCAGCATTCCAAGTTGTTCTGCTGCAGTAGTGACAGAACTACTGCAGCAGAACATAATGATGTCACCACTGCAGCAGAACAAACATATTCCAGGCATGGAATTCCATGCATAACAGCATTCCACCATGCACTATATATAGAATAATGGATAGGGCACTGTGCACAACAAGGCTGTGTTTCCATCGGGGGGGTTGATGTCGTCATAGACCTCGAGAGCAAAGCTCGAGAGGTCCCTATGATATCATCAACCCCCGAGATGGAGAAATGGCCTTGTTGTGCACAGTGCCCTATCTGTTATTTTATATAGTATATGGTTCCTCCCCAAACTGTACCAGTTTAATTTTGCGAGGATTTGTTGGTTTCTGTACCTTGTCCTGACACTGCTGTTTCCTCTCAGTCCTCGCTGCAGTCCGCTCCGCTGCCGAGTCCAGGTGTACTGGTTCCTTCACTGTTGTCCAGTTTAGTTTTGTTTCCAGGATCACTGATTTATTAAAAAAAATACTGTTGAAAAATTGATAGTTTGGAAACACGAGCGCCGACTAAGACAGTCGTGTCCAAACTATCTAACTGTACTTAACGCTCGCTTGTAGCTGCCATGTTGTACATTTTTTTTTGAGCCCAGTGTTTCAACCAATCGGAAACAGGTGAAGGTTAGAAGTTGTTGTACTATCGTTGTGATGTCAGAACGATAGTACAACAACTTTTTTGACCTTTGAACTGTCCTACAACAGGATCTGGAAAACCACTGTTTTCCATCCACAATAAACCCTAACCATATACTATATATATATTTCTATCTCACTTTACCATCAAGATATAACAACAATCTCAATAATCTAGGTAAGCAATAATACCCAACAGGGTGGGCTGTTTTGGGCTATACTGGACCACCCAGGGGTGTAATGAGGCCTGACGCCACAGGCGGAGATATATACCCTGGAAGGTCTGGTATAACCTATACTGCACCCTGGAGGGTATTATTGCACTTAGAAAATGGGCCACTGTAATATATTTGTTTTTAAAAAAATAATGTTTATGTTTAAATGGTAAAACTCTGAAGTTTCATTTATTTTGTAATAAAATAGTTCTTCCACCTGTATTTGAAAGCTTATTTTTTTTACCTAGGGACTTTTGTCCTACTGTAGTCTTTGTAGTTCAAACTTTAGAGCTGGTTGCCATGGTTACACACACACACACACACACACACACACACACACACACCTTAAAATTATACTTAAAATGCTTTTTTCAGTTTTTTTATGTATTTATATAATTAAAAGTGCAGTCTGCTCCCTCCAACAGCAGTCCATTCATCATAACAGATCCAGCACTGACACATCATTGGGAGGGACAAGTGCCGGTGCAGAGTAATGTGAGGGATGGACAGCAGAGTCTGATGGTGATTGGCGGTCTGCATTTGGGACTTGGGATGGACAGCAGCTGAATAAACATACCTCAACACACAGGTTTACTTTTCAGCCTCATCAGTTTAAATATATTATTATTATTATTTTGGTATCCAGCAGACCAGACCTGGGTTTGAATCCCACAGCTTCCACTTGCATACTGTGTGACCCTGAGCAAGTCACTTAACCTCCTTGTGCTCCCAGGTCGCTCCAGTAAAAAAGCTTTCAGCTTAGTGTGCTATACCTGGTTAAACAAAAAAAAAAAAATCACAGTGGTCAATTAAAGAATGTCCCTGCCACATGGTTAACAGTGCTTGAATTATTGGCTGCTACTCGCTGCTTACAAGGACAGAGAACGCTAGCTCAGGGAGTACTAATGGGTGTGAGACCAGCAGTAGTTTCTTCGATCTCTGTACTGGACATGGACATCTATCTGCAGTACAGAAATAGAAGAAAATACTGCTGCTTTCATATGCAGTTAGTTACAAAGACATAGACAGTGTCGGCAGATAAGGGCCTATGGCCCACCCAGTCTGCCCATTTGAGCTTGTAAGTTCAGTTTGTCTTCCTAGAAGTCTGTTGCCCCTTACCCCTGACCTCCAGAATTCCTTTATGTCTATCCCATGCAATCTTAAATCCTGTGATTGTTTCAGCCCCCACCACTTCCTCTGGCAGGGTGTTCCACTTGTCCACCACCGTTCTGTGAAGAAATTCTTTCTTATGTTTCCTCTGAATCGCCCTCCTCCAACTTCATCCCATGCCCTCTAGTCCTGGAACATCATTTTTGCTTAAAACAGTGTTTTCCTGCACCCTGTTCCTCCCTGTAAGATACTTGTATGTCTCTATCATATCCCCTCTCTCCCTTCTCTCCTCCAGGGAGTACATGTTCAGTTCCTTCAACCTGTCTTCATAGGACTTGTGATGCAATCCATGCACCATCTTTGTTGCCCTCCTCTGAACCTTCTCTACCCTGTCTATGTCCTTACGTAGGTATGGTCTCCAGAACCGTGCACTGTACTCCAGGTGTAGTTGTGCTAGTGGAGCTTGTGGTCTCACTGTGGATCATGTCTCTAGAGGATGTTTCAGCCACGCTGCATGGCAGCTACAAGCCAGTCTGCTTACATTTGTTCCTGTTTGAATTTGACACAGATGACTGTGCATGGGGGTAGGAAGGGATCATCTGACAGTTTTGGGTTCAGCAAGTGAGCAAACAGACATGGCGGCAGTTTCCTTTACAACGTTCTACTGGCCCATTCATTTGCAAACTAAATGAGGCAACAGAGACTGGGACTAATTATTTTCCAGTCTCTGTTGTCTCATACCCACCCAGCTGATTGCCTCTTTCAGCCAATCACCATTCAGATTAACACTTGCCCATTTTCTAAAACTCAGTAGACTGCTACTTCCAGTGTTTTATCAAAACTAGAATACTATGCCAAAGAAGCTGTTTCTTAGCGACCTCTTGATTCTTTGGTTAAAAAAAGTATTTTTAATAAATGCCTTTTAAATCATCAGCCCAGAAATCCCATGAAACAGTGACAAAGTTTCAGTACCACCTAAACAACATGCAACCACCCAGCAACAAGCCAGCTAATTCTGGTGACAAGGACAATCCCACAAAAATCTCAGACAAACTGCCTATCTACTGTATATAAACAAAATAAAACTTACACAAGATATGATTCACCATAGAACAAATATACTGACTATACTGTTCCCAACTAACATGAAACACACACATCCCACACCTTCCTGTAGGAAACAATACCCCAGGGATTGACAAATACCATAGCCCGACGTCTGGCGCTATCAGTTTTTGGACAGGGACAAGCATTTATTGCACTGCTGGTTGTCCGTGGACAACCAGCAAATGAAAGCAATTACTTTTTTTTTTTTTATGCATTTCGTGCAGTTTGCCACTAGGGTCCATTCCTCCTACTTCTGCTACTGGGACTCTGGGTTGGGCATCTTGTGATGTGGGTAGTGTCGGAGGCGAGGGTGAAATCAAAGTGGCGGGACTATGAGTGAACAATGAATGCGGGATCCTGATCGTGGCTGCAGCAGTTGGAGTGACAGCACAGCAGCAAATGGCAGAGCTGCATTAAACTCCACCGTGTGTGCTGCAGCCAGTCAGGCAGGGGCAAGACACACTGGCAGTGATGGTGGGCAAAAAGCTCGGCGAGTTGATGCTTGTGGTACGGGAGTTGGCAGAGCGATAGCGCTGAAGAAAGAGAAGAAGGAGCAGCCAGAACGAGAAGTCGGAGCAATAGCAGGCAGGGAGGAGGAGCAGCAAAAAAGAATGATTGGAAAATTAACCTGTTGGCCACAGCGGTGAGTTGTGGGTTGTAAGGCTAGCCAGTCATTCGAGAAGAAAGAGGTGCACTGTTGCTGTTGAGGAGGCAGGGAAAGCAAAGAACGTGTGCTGTGGTGTAGTCCTGGAATGTGGGGGAACGGCGAGAAACTTTTGTGTTTCTGTGGTTGTTGCTGGGAGTTCTGCATTAAGTGTGTGTGTCTCCAGCCTCTGAAAAATAAATTTATATATAAACAAGTGAAAGGGAGGGTGATTGAAAGTGGTGAACTGGGGAGGGAAGGCGGGAACATGAGCAGGGGTGCTAAGCAGCTGATCAGCGAGGTCAGAGTCAGGCATGCAGACCTGCTGACTGCCCAATAAATCTGCTCCAAGCAAAGAACAAAATTAAAAGAACTAAACAGAGAGAAAGTGTATTGGCTGGCCAGGTCGGGGGGGGGGGACAAATCTGTACTGTAGTGAAGGTTGGGCTCTTTGTGTTGCTCTCATTCTAGAAAAATAAAAATACAAAAGAGCAAGAGCTGACAACAATAACAAGACAAAAGCTGCCTAAGGAAATAAAATACAATAAAAAAAAATATGTTCTTGTGGTGTGCCAGCTAGGAAGGAAACTGTGTCTGGTGTGTTGGGTGAGGGTGGGGCTGCTGGAGCCTGCCATGGGATAAAGTGTAATGTAAATTGTCAGAAGCAGGCCCTAACTAATAAGAATTGCATTTCAGCTGGGCTATTCTAAGTAAATAAATACACCTACATTTAAGAAGTATTAATAATAAAACACCGCACCTTGTACTTTGGTGCTCCATACTCTTTTTTTTTTTTTAACTTCCTTTGAAATATAGCCTTCCAATCTCGGACTACCACTTGAAACACTAGGACTACCATTTTTTGCTAGGCCAGTTGTCCTGGACTAGCATGTAATTTTGAAATTTGTCCATCCCTGCAATACCCTCCTCCTCAGTACACAAATTGTACACAAAAATATTTAAAGACTAGAGAAAATATAGAAAATGTTCACTTAGCTATGGGAGCTCAACATAGACACAGCCTGTTGAGAAACAGAAGTAACTAATTAGCTAAACACAGTATTACCTTCTAAAAAAGTCAGAAACAGAAGAGTGGTTAGAAAGTGTTCTGAGACTTGCCTGGCTTTTGACCAGTCATCGTCCTGGGGTGGGTGGGAGGTGCAGCCAGTATATAATTCTATACTTGCAGCAACTGTGGCAGACAAGTCCCTATTCTCATCACAGTTCTTTGGAGAAGACATTTTTGGGAAATAGCAAAGGCAGGTTAATTTTTCCTTGATCAGGGGCACAGTCACACAGTATGCAAGTGGAGCTTATTGGATAAAAAAAAAAATCTGCTGCATTTTATGTATGTATTTCATGAGTTTCACCAGCAAAACATACTGAGCTAAACAGCTCATTTCCAGATATGTCCTGGGAGAAAGGGGACGAGGAGAGTGAGGTGATGTTACATTATTTATTTATTTATTTATTTATTTAATTTTGTTGACTGGGTAGACCCACTGAGACTAGAAATCCCTTTTTCAGGGGTGATCTGGGGGATACAGATGGCAACCAATTGAAATTAAACCAGGTTAAGCTGTTGGTGGTATTTTTAGTGAATGGGGAAATTTAGCAAGGACACTGGAGAAATTCCCCTACTGTACTGTAGGGGGAACCCTTGGCCACATCCAAGATGGCTGCCACCATGGAGGAGAGGATGGACACGACGAGAGCAGGGAAGTTAGCCTCTGCTCTGGATACTCTAGAGGCTGTAGAAAATGCAGTGGCAGTTTGTGATTATCAAGAAGACACTGGAATGGAAACACAAGAAAGTACAAATGAAGGTTTAACAAAAGAAAAAGAGTGTCACGCAGGCTCTGATGGAGACAGAAGCTCAGGTATCAACATCTGCTAATGAGGATCTGGAGCATTACTTGGTGGGTCAATTAAACAACGAAGAACAAAGGTACCAAAAAAGCAGGAATAAAAACAACAGCTGGAAATGCTGCAAGCTGCTTGTTGTACAGAAGCTGCTCTTGCGGTATGAATTGACAATCAAATGGAGCCGCCAGCCAACTGTCAGAAAAATGCAATGACTCCTGTCCGGCTGATGCTCCACAGACTGCTGAATGCACTGCTGCAGAAAAATACAAGGTCAGTAAAAAAAGCAAAGCTACAATAAGTAAAGGTCTGGGTGTGCAAGGGGGCTCCCCTTTGAATGGCAAATCGGGCCGTAAGCAGCTCGACCTACAGTGTCCTCCTGCAACAGAGACAACAGTCAGGACTAGACAATTTTAGGAGCGGGGAACTAATGGTGGAAGAAAATGTTGTGAAAATAACTATAAATGAGGTAGAACAAAACCAAGCTTCACCAGTCAACAGCAACCCACGTAAAGCACTAGCAAATATTCTGGTGAGCAGTCAGACAACCGAACAGTTTTGCCACCCAGAAATACAGCAAATGGTGAGGGCAATTGGTCCCCAGATCACACACTTGAAGATGCAGGATGGGTTCAGGGGTCTAATGGAACTTGGTTCCCTGATCGTACGGACAATGCAGTTAGACAGTATCACAAAGACTTATCGCATGAAAAAGAATCTAGCAGTCAGATACAGCAGAATGTTATCAGGCAACCAGAATGTGCAATGCATTCTGATACTTCTGATACTAATGTTCTACCTATAGCTGAACAGAATGCCCCAGAAGATACACACAGGGCAGATACAGAGGAGAATGGCTCTAGACAAATTAAGTCAGAACTGTCTCCACAAAGGATGGGCCCATCCACGAAATGTTTTACAGGATCCTAACAGAAAAGCATGGTTGGAACCTATGTTTTGCTTGTCTGATTTATTTCAGAATAAAGGGGAGCCAGCCCCCATATGGAATGCTGTGCGGATCATATATAAAGGAGGCCTTGAAAAGCCACCAGATTGACTGCATATAGCTAAAAACCTACTAAAAGGCTCAATGAGATTTTTTTCAACCAAGATAATTGCCCTCATACACCTGGGGAACTCTAATTTTGATATTAACTTCAAGACTGTGTCAGGACTGGATAGATTCTGAGCTCAGTATCAGAGCTTTAAAAATCCCCCCTTATAGATTCCATTCTTTGCAGTCCCATTGACTAAACCTTTAGTGAAAAATGTTACAATCTTGTTTAGAAATGAAGGGGTTAATGTGGAAGACATTCTTTTTTGGCTGAGGCAAAGGTATGAAGTTCTAGATAGACCACTGCCCATACTAGACAGTGAACAAGTCTGGAATGGGGGTGGAGGATTAGAGTAAAATTGTACAACACCAGTAATGGGCCTGTTCATCTCTGGAATGATTTCTATATGGGTAAAGATAGAGGAACACTGTTTTATGCAGGCCAGCCCAAACCTTACTTCAAGTGTGGTGCAAGCACTCATCTTAGCTCTGCATGTACAGTAACACCCCTAGGTGTAACCACTGTTTTGAGTATGGACATGTCCCTGCCAACTGTTTAAATCTGTTTAAATGCAATTTGTGTGAAAAAACAGGGCACACTTATGGGAGGTGTCCATGGGCCTCATATAACCGTGAAGATTGCCCTTCGCATGAAGGGTTTATAGATAAAGCACAAGCTCTTCAAGCAAAAAGGGTAGCAGAACCAGCATCATAGAGCCCCCGGGTAAGAACCACTGAAAATTTAGCTGCTTCACAGGAACAAGTCATAGACTCTGAGGGTACAGGGGCATCAGAGATTATTGTAGAAGAAGGAGAAAAAAGCTTGGCAGGAATAGAAACAGATGACAGTACTAGGACGGTGGTAGCTCCTGTTCAGGTGCCAAGACCTAACTCAGAAGAAGCAGAAGCTGTGCCCCCCCTTCCCTTCCCAAAACCACCTCCCTTTTCATGATTGTGAGCTCCAAGAAAAGGACTAGACAGGACAAAATGCTAACTCCTATCTTTAAACCCGGGAAGAAGGGGAAAGAATCTGAAAAACTTTCATGGAAAGCAGGTAATAAGTTTGCAATGCTTCCACAGGATGAGCAGGGGGGTATTCAGAGGAGGAGGATTCAGAATCATCCTCCATCACTTCCTCCACTTCAGACATTACTTCTGATCCAGAGGAGGGGGTGGAGACGAGTCCATAGCTAAATGTACTAGGCGGAGAAGACTTTCCCAAACCTCCTGAATAAAATGTAGGGTTTGAGTTAACTACCTTTAGCACTCTTTATGTCATCCTTAACTATTTTTCTCTCAATGTTAATAGTATCAAGAACCATAAGAAAAAGCTAACAGTCCTGCATTCTGTATCTAACATTAGAGGGGATATTTTTTGTTTACAGGACACCCGACTTAAAACCAATTTTGAACTAAAACAAGCAGCTAACTTGTGGACTGGGTTGCCTCCTTTTGGTCAGTGGGAGAAGACACCTGCGATGGTGTTGGAATTCTTTTTTCTAACCCAGCACTTAAAGTTTCTAGACTTGTAGATATCTTTCCTGGGAGAGCTTTACTATTAGACACTAACTATGTACAGGAACGTATTAGGTTAATCACTATATATGCCCCTCAAACCAAAGTCCAGAGAGGTTCTTTATTTAAAGACAGTCAGCCATACTTGCACATCTCGAGACTAGTGATTTGGGCAGGGGACTATAATTGTGGGTTACACCAAAAATGGGGCTGCAAACTAACAAAACGTTCTGTGATTCAGTTACTTTGAAAAAAATAATTGAGACAGCAGGACTCAAAGATGCTTATAGAGAAATACACCCTGTAGGAGGGAATACATATTTCCGAGGGACTACTTCCATGAGAATAGATTTTGTCTTTCCTTCTCCTAGTCTTAAGATTATTGACAGTCAGGTGTAAGCATGGGAATGTACAGACCATAGATTTCTTAAAATGACCTTTTCCTGGGGGGAAACTCCTAGAAGCCAAAAGAATAGTTGGAGGCTAAATGCATCAGTATTAGAACAAGAGGCTGTTTTAAAAGCATGGAGAAAAGATTGGCAGGCAAGGCTATCAGCGGTTGGTCTTTATGAGGACCTCGCCAAATGGTGGGAAGACTCTAAACAATCATGGAGACAACTGTTTCAAACACAAGCTAATGATGCATCCAGCTGGGAATATCTAACATGTTCACAGTTGAGGCAACAGCTGCAAAAACTTCTCTCTCAAACTGAACTAACCGGGCAAGATTATGGTGCACAAATTAAACAGATTAAAAAACAGATATCAGACTTGAGGTATAACAGGGCCAAGTCACTAGAGCAGGAGCATAGGTTTGGGGTGCAGGCCAAGAAAGGGTCTGTGGACCCTTTTATGGATTGTAAAAATAGAATACTCACAGAAGTTATTACAGAAGATAGCTACAGTACTATCATCTCCAATGGAAATTTTACACACTGTAGAAAAACATATAAACAACATGTTTGGGGTGGCTCCTGTGACCCATAGAAATTTGGATCTCTTTGATAAACTCAATCTGCCCCAAGTAGCTCCAATAGAAGCCATGAAAATGGTAAGAGATATCACAATAGAAGAAGTACTCATAGCCATTAACACCCTTAAAAAAGACACTGCCCCAGGAACACAAGGGTTAGGCATTGAATTTTATAAAACATTTAGGGAAGAATTAGTTCCAGTACTGGCAATCTTGTTTAATCACTTATTACAAGAAGGTAAACTAACAGACTCCATGAATCAGGCTTTCCTTATTTATTATATAAAAAGGGGGTACGGTCTTAACAAACTGGAGCCCTTTGTCCTTATTAAATACATATTTTAAAATTCTCAGTAAAATCTTGTTAAAAAGGATCATGGTAGTGGCAGATAAATTAATAAGTCCACACCAAACTTGCACTGTGCCAAGGAGATACCAATAAGATAATTTGATATTACTGAGAGAAATTTTTCAGAGAGGAATGAGAGGAAGCATGCAAGGCTGGGTAGTTAGTTTGGATCAGGAGAAAGCCTTTGACAGGCTAACACACAACTATCTTTTTGATGTTGTACAAGCTTCTGGGATTCCATCTAAATGTATTCATTGGATTAGCTGCATGTACAGACATACAGTTGTAATTTCTAATGTGAATGGGTGGACTGGGCGTAAAATACAGGTTAAAAGGGGGGTGAGACAAGGATGTTCGCTCAACCCTCTTTTATATGCCTTTGGCACAGACAAATTGATTAGAAGCACTGCAGTAAATGACAAGATACATGGTATTCTCCCGTCAATAGGACAACGGCCAATAGCAATTCTAGCTTATGCAAATGACATCACTCTAACACTATCGCCCTCAACTTGTGAACAAGCCTTAAAAGATAATTTGGAGGTATATTCACAAATCTCAGGGTCCAAAAAAAAAACTATAGGAAAAGTAAGAGAGTACCTTTAGGAAACACTCATTTGCCAGCGGCTAATCAGTTTGCAGGAATTCAGATGGACTCAGAATCTCTTACAATTTTAGGAATAGAATTTGGGTCAATTGACACAGCTATAAACAATTGGGAGAAACATATGCAAAGGGTCAATAGTTTGGTCAGCTCCTGGAAAGGACAGCAAATAGTGAAAAAAAAGAGTGTTTTTAATTAGGACATTACTAATACCAGTTTTTCTTTATATAAGCTATATTTCTCCCCTCCTCAAATATTAGTTACCTATTTGTGTAGTATTTTTTTTCAGGCATTTTGGGGAAACATCACATATAGAAGCATTTCAGAAGGAGGTGTAGATATGATAGATCCCGTGTCCTTCTTTTACAGCATTTTTATCACATATAACATAGGACATGTTTTGAAACCTGGAGATAAAGTCTGTAACCCTTTTGTTTCAGAGTGGTTAGCTTCCTGCATAGAACATTGGAGAAACACTAAGCCAAAACTATCTCAATAAAGCTTCCCAGCTCCCTGGGTATGGTTTGGAAACTTTGAAGATTCTTCTAAAATGGAAAATAACTATATTACAAGTTCAAACAATGGATAGAAAGACATTGTATTAGACTGTTTTGAGAACAGAGCAGCAGGAGAAATTGGTATTCCCTCTGGCCTGGATATTCAGAGCAGTTACACATGGCGCAATAGAGTTGCGCTGGCGCAACCCCGGACTAGTGCCGCCGAGCGATATTCAAAGAGAGCGGCTGCACAGCACTAGTACCATTGTACCATGGCACAAAGATAATGTATGCAGTGCAAGTATAGGAGGCGTACCCATGAATATGCGGCACAATGGGATATTCAACCGTGAAGCCATGGCGCAAGTCCGGAGCAAACCTAAGATGCGCCATCCAGACTTGTTCCTATAAAAACAAGACTCAAACACACAGACAGCAGATGTGCAACCTTGTGCACAGAAAGAGAGAGAGGGAGAAAGACAGAGCGTGAAAGAGAGAGAGACAGAGAGGTGGAGAGAGAGAGAGAGACACACACACTCACACACAAACAGAGGACCGGAGAGGCAGACAGACACACAGACAGGCACCCAGCCACCCAGGGGTACACACAAATGGAAGGAGGGATGGACAGTGCCCAATTTCTAATGGAAGCAGTATTGAGGGGTGTGAAGAGGCAGGAGGAACAGCTACATGGCCAACAAAAGGCCCAGTGGTGGTATGTCCAACACAGGTGGTACTGTGCCCACATCACATTCAAGAACTTTAGTGACACTGAGATCATGGGCCAGTAGTGCCTGAACAGGGCCATTCTGAGGCAGCTCTGTGAGCTGTGCAGTGAGGAAATGCAGGCACCCACCAGACGTAGTCATGCCATGTCCGTGGAGACTAAGGTGACCACTGTCATGTGCTTGCTTGCCACGGGCACCTTCCTGCGACCAACAGAGGACACCATGGGTATCACCCAGTTGGCCACTTCCCCCCTCCTTACCCAGTTCCTCAATGCTCTGCTGCCATGTGCGTCGGAGTTCATAAGGTTCCCCAGCACAGAGGCGGAGCATACAGCAAACATGCAGGACTTCCACAGTGTTACACGCATGCCTGACATGATTGGGGCCATTGACTGCACCCATGTGGGCATCCGCATGCCACCTGGCCCCAAGGGCATTGCATACATAAACAGGAAGAGGAACCCGACCATCAACTGCCAGGTGGTGTGCGATGCCACAGGGCACTTCATCAATCCCTGCACCACACACCCTGGGAGTGCACAGGATGCCTTCATCTGGCACAGCTCAGTGCTGTGCCACAGGTTAAATGTGGGGACATCCCCACGGGCCACCTTGTGCATGAGTATGGCACGGGCCAAGGCTGAGGGGCGTGGCAGCCCTGGGGATTGGAGAAAGCAGGGTGTGCGTGGAGGAGTGGACACCGGGGATAGGGCAAAGGGTGCATAACAGCATAGTGCAGGGCTAACCATGTCAATGTCCACACAGGTGACAGCATGTACCCACTGCTCACCCCCTACCGGCGACCAGCATCACCAGTAGAGGAGAGGTACAGTGAGTCACACGCCAGCATACACAATATCATCGAGCATGTCTTTGGCATGCAGAAAGCATGATTCCATTGCCTAGACAGGTCAGATGGTGCCCTACAATACAGCCACTTTAAAGCCTGTGGCCTATTCCTGGCCTGCTGCATACTGCACAACATGGCCATTGACCATGGGATAGCTGTCGAGGCTGATGAGGGCAACAGAAGCGGGGATGACGGTGACAGTGGGATGGAGGGAGATGGACAGCCTCATGCAGTTGGCATGTCAACACTGCGACCTGATTTCACAGGAACACTTTGGTGAACGTAGGTAGGTGGTGTGGCACACATGCATGGGCCACATAGACCAGCACACCACACACATACAGGGATGTGCACGGTGAGATGCATGCACAGAATGTGACACACAGCAGAGATAGGGGAGGCAGTGGTACACACCTGCACACACACACACACACACACACACACACACACACACTGCACAGGCATGTGCACACACACACGCACACACACAGGAAGTGGAATGTGGCATGGATCAGACGCATGACACCGGTGCACAGGCACAACTGGTGTGGGGCTGCCCTCATCACACCCACGCCACACATTCCAGCAGCCCAGCATGCACACATGGTATGCATGTGGCACAATACACATGTGAGCCACCACATGCATGCTGCGCCTACACCACCCATGTGTCCACAGGGCAGCAGCAGCAGACTGTGTGCAGGGCAGCACACACCTCAGGTCAACCGCACGGTCCCATGGCTGCCACAGCTATATGGGCAGGCACGCTGGGGCCGATCAGCAGCTACAGGCTGTGCATCAGCCACGGGGGGTGTCAGATGCCCCCAGGGGTAGATGTGCGGGACCATGACCGTGTCTTCATAGGGGTATGTAGGTGACCAAACAGGCTAGCACCAGGCATGCCCAGGATACCTTTGTCACCGCCCAGCATCCACTGTGATGGGGTTGCCTAACGCCGGGACCGTGGGGTGGACAGCATGCTGTAGGGGGTTCCCTGTACATGGCCATGCCCAGTGGCAGCCAGCAATGCAAAGCCATCCACAATGGCACAGGCTATGCGGTCCATAGCTGCAGTCGTGGCCTACTGCATGCATTGCAGCCCATCCAGGATCTGTGCAGTGCCCCGTCTTGCTGCTCGGCCAGTCAGTGCACCTCCACCCGCAGTGAATGCACCCCAGTGGCTAGCAGTACCTGTTGCTCAACGGATGCCCACAGCAACCAGGTGTGCTCAGCCAGTCGATCCACATCCTGCGCCTCTTGACCAGGATTTCGATCAGCTGTGAGTGACCTGCCACGCTGCCCAGCCTCCCTCTCTGGTGGATGCTGCACAATGGGGTCTACAGGGGGAAGGGGTACAGCAGGTGCACTGGTGGTGGAACCATGTCCGGCTGCCTGGTGGAACCTGCATCCTGCTGCTGCTGCCACCTGTCCATCTGCTGGGTGTCGCCCTGCCCTCTGCGCAGCCATGGCAGCACCACCACCCACTCCTGGGAATAGTGGTGGCACCACATACCACTGCACCCATGGTGCTGGCAGGTGGCTGTGCAGCTGCAGGCATGGCATTGGGCCCTGATGATGCCTGTGATGTGGGCAGGGGTGATTCCCTCACAATGTCACCCATGCTGTCCGGGATCAGGGTGATGTCATCCTTGGAGTCAGACCCCACCCTGAGCTGTGTCTCTGTGCACAGCACACCAAGGCTGTCATCCTTCAGGAACACATCCAGGGTCTCGTCCGACCCTAGGCCAAGGATGTCCACTGGTACCACAGTGCTGTGTTGCAGCCTGTCAGGGCCGTGGAGGCCAGTGGACAGTGAGGGTCCATCCATAGGGGCAGTGGACGTGGCTGGCACCCCATCCTCTGCACGGAGGTATGCTGGTGTTGCAAGAGAAGAAGGAAGTGTCAGTGGTGGGTAGACCCCCATGTGCTCCCCCTGCTGATGCCGCTTATGTCTGTGGCCAGCATTGTGCCATGTGCAGGGGTGCACACATGCACATGTGGCATGCAGAACAGCAGCATGCACACCAGCATGCCCGTGTACACACCCTCAAGGACAGTATATGTGTCTGAGTAAGATACATACCATGCAGTGATGGGCTGCCAACCATCTGGAAGCCCCCTCAGGGCACATCCTCCACGGCAGTGCAGCAGATGGTGGCTGCCATTAACTCCTCCGTGGGCATCAGTGTGGGTGCGGTTGATGGCCCTCCGCTGGTGGCACCACAGGATGTTCTTATGGCACCACCTTCTCTTTGATATGCCACTTGTCTGTCCCAACCTTCTTACGGCACTCCTGTGCAGACCACTGGTGGGTGCCGTGCTGGTTCATAAAGGTCACCACCTCATCCCATCCGACGGACTTGTCATGTGGTATGCCTGTGGCACCACTCAACAGGGCCTCCCTGTCAAGGTAGGCCTCGAACAGGGCATCGGTCTCTCCCTTGGTAAAGTTGGGCCTGTGCTTGCATGCAGGCCCATGCTCCTCGCCCTCCTCATGTCCCGACATGTTGCCACCTGCGAATATTGACAGCACAGTTTGTCAGTGCCAGCATGGCTCTGGGCAATCCCACCTGCAGTGCTGCTACATCTCTGTGTGTTCCTGCAGCAGCATCCACTTACCTGTCAAGGTTGCAATACCAGTCAGTGGCCTGTGCTGTTCTGTGGCACCTATAAGGTGCATCGCATGCAAATTAGCTTGTGCGTAACGGTAATGATATGCTAATGCATCCTTCTGCACTGCACATTGACTGATGAGGTCATTTACATAAGGCGGCTGAATATAGTGAAGTTGCGTGATGCTCAATGGTGTTGCACTGGAGCAACTCCATGGTGCATGTCCTCACTTTGCTCTGGCAGTCGCACGCCACAGTGCGCGTATGCACCCCATTCCATGGGCTTATTGCACACATGGCATGTCTTGCGCGATACTGTGCTATTGCGCACACACCACTGTGTTGACATTGCGCATGCCCACGTGCACTGTCACTAGACCCAATCATGCATGTGTGCAGTGCAGTGTACTGCACATCTCCCGCACATGCATGACACTGTGCAGGGTCAGGACCTGTCACCTCTGGCTTGGGGTTGTGACATCACACAGCGGTGGGTCATGGTGTGGTGCACACACCCAGACATGCACTGTGGACCTGCATTGCACATCTGCAGTGCGCATTTCCACGATGCATGATTGCATGCTGTTGCTCCCTATCGTGCAATGCACACATGCTGCCACCATGTGAGTGCTCCACTGCGGATGTCCAGAACACCATTGCATGTGACAATGGCAAGCAGATGAGACCATCGGGCATGCAACTGGATGGATGTTGAGCTGGTAAACCTGGTGGCAGTTGTCCAGCTATATGTGGCCCAGCTCTATGGGCAGGTGCCACTCCAGCAGGTGTGGAGGGAGGTATTGCAGTGTGTGTCATGGGCCCTCGAGAGGCACATGGGTGTGGCCCGGTCTGCTGAGCAGTGTCGCCACAGGTATGGGGACCTGCAGTGCAGGAGTCCAGATGTGCTGTGCAGGATGCAGTTGTGGGTGCAGTGTGGGGCTGTCCCACAGCCAGGTAGGTGTGTGATGCTGGCATGCATGCCCATGTGCCCAACCATGGTGTGTTGTGTTTTGCACAGCGTGCTCCACTGCTGGGGTGAGTCTGTCCTTGTGACCACAGGCATCATGCATGTCCACGGCACATGTGGCGGGTATGCTGGTGTGTTGGCCGGAGGCTGTGCTGGGTGTTGGTCATGTGCACTGCGGGCCGTAGGGTGGTGGGGACCATCCATGCATATGTTCTCATGACATCCTCGCTACAAGTCATCCACAGGGCAAGAGGATCGTAGGTGGGCCAGGGAAGCCACATACAGTAGGAGGGCACAGGATTGGCCACAGGATGCTGCACACAGGGGTCAGAGAGGTGCACATAAGAGTGGTCACATTGGTGGTATTTGTCACTGTGGGTAGGCATAGGGTGCAGGGTATTAGCATGGGTGACCCAGACTTGTGTTAGGTTGGCTGTGTGTGGTGCATGGTCTGTCTGGCGTTCCACCATGGCATGTCCGTTGGTGGCATGTGGCCAGCCGTGGGAGGGCTTTGCACCCAGCCACCACCTTGTGTGCTGCATCAGTGCTGCCACACTGTGTCATGTGCCCTTGTCCATGTGCACATGGTGCCAGTGGGCTACACTGTCTGTCTGTCTGCACCATTGTGGTGTGCCGGGTACACTGTGGACCCCCTGTGGTGCTTTCCCCCACTGTCCACTGCGTGCCGTGGGTGAGTGGTGGACATATCTGCAGTGCACTGATTGTCTCTCTTGTCCATTCCCCTAGGTGCATGTCAGTCTGATGCCAGGAGGGCTGCCCTGCTGAGACCACAGTGCTTGGCGACGGTCATCACTCTCCAGAGGAGGATCCTCTGGGTGACAGTGGGGTTCAGGAGTTCATTACAGGCCCTGCAGAGGTCCCTGAATAGATGTTGAGGGGGTCTGGTCTACACTGACCTCCTCCCCTCCCAATCCGGTTCCCCAGCATTACCACCTCCATTTGTACAGACCCCCCGTCCGCCTCACCCTCACCCCCTCTCATTCCCTGTTTTGCTACTATTGTTATTTCTTTTCTTATATAAACATATTTTTGTGATACATATCTGTGTCTGTGTCTGATTTGCAGGTGGCATGGGGAGCCAGGCTGCAGCTGTTTGTTCCCTGTTTCTAGGATCACCATGGATACAGGACAGGTCTTTGGCAATCCCATGGGGGCTGTGGGGTCTGTGTTGGGTGTACCACTGTGTCCCATGGTCCTGGCATTTGTACCTAAGTGCACATTGATAGGGCATGTCTGCTCATGGACACGGTGGGGTGCTGTTCTGCTGTATGCAGCCATGGGGGTGAGGGTGCCATGGTCAGAGTAAAGGTTCCCTTGGTGGCATGGCCCCCAGGGTTGTTGGGATTCCACCTTCCACAAGTGCACTGTCCTGCATGGGGGGGCCTGCCTGTGGCATTGTGCAGGGGTGGTTCGGCACTGGTGTGAGGGGTGGGGACATGGACATGGGTGTCATTAAGCCAGGGAGCTGGGGGTCACTATGTCTGGGGTGTGCTCTGCGTGGGTCTTCTGTGCCCCTTTCTTGTGCTGCCTTGGTTCTGCATTCCTTCTGTCTGTTGCTCTTGCCCTGCTCACTGGTGTTGTGCTCAGGTCTGCTCCACGCATCCCTGGTTGCACTGGCGCATCCTTGGTTGCACCATGGCGCATCTTTGCCATATTCAGCCAGCTGCGCCCGGGATTTTCAGATGGTGCATCCTCTGAATATGGCTTCAGGTGTGCCATGGCGCACTTGCCTTGTGCTGCACTGTTCTTTCACTGGGAATGGTGCAGTTCTGAATATCTGCCCCCCATCTGTCCTGGAGATAACCAACCCTGGGTACTGAAACAACTAAAAAAAACCAGTACCAATTTTTGTATGCGATTTGGTATGGTTAGGTAATTATGGCAGACTGGGAGTAAAAGGGAACAATAAGAACAAACAGGTGTCTGATAGATACTGCCCTAGAGAAACTTGTTCACAAATAATAGAAACCCAGATGCATCTTTTTCTTGAATGTGATTATGTGAAAGCTTTTTGTGGTACCCTGGCAGATAAGTGGAATGAGCTATTATTTCAAACTCTTACATATACAAAATTGTTTTATAGTAGCATGTCAGAAGGATGGGAAAATATAACCAGGACATGCTACGTGTGGTATTTGCAATAATAAGATATTGTATTTGGCAATCTAGATGTTGCTGGATTACACAACAGAGAATATCTTTATATCTGTAGATGTGTGAAAACATTATTGTGACAGTACAAGAAACAGAAAGGAAAGACATGTCAAGATATGCTGTTACCAAATATAAAGCATTATGGGTTCATTGTGATCAATGGCTAACACCACGACTTGAGCTAGAATATTAGCAAACACATTATTGTAAGTGGACCTTACAAAACCACATGTTATTAACATCGGCAGTATATGAAGTGTAAAAGCAACTGATTGTAAATGGTATATTATTGTGGAATTATGTGGATCTATGTATATATTGTAATGTAGTCCTTTCTTAATAATAAAATTCCCCTACTCTGTGGCATGGGGTGCTGTGCTTCCTGATACAGGATGGAGGACCCCAGTCAGGATGTGGCTGTGGAGGGGAAAGGATGTGCTCCGTCTGGAGCTCCTGTGGATTTTGTTCACCATACCATAGACATGGAAAAGACTGAAACCATTACTATACAAAATGATGATTTGCCTAATATGAACTTGGATCAGAGATTACCAGCTGTAAGTCACACTACCAGCTCTAAGGATGATGCCCAAATGGTGACCATGGCAGTATCAGCTGCAAAACCAGGAGAAAACTCGGCAACTATATCCGGAGAGGTGTTGCGTCTGCAAACTGAGTTAGCACTAAAGAAAATGCACCTCGTTGAAATGATGAATGAGGCAGAATCCGAGTTCATTTTACAGAAGAAGTGCCTAGATGAGGAAAAAAATGGAAAAGCTCTATAATCAGCCCAGGAGGGGCTGTTGGAAAGAGAATACTCCTGACCGAAGAGCAACCCATTACGATGGATGGAGAGTCGGCATCCCAGGAGATTTTTTACAACTCACAGGACATTCCTTCCATTGGTGAGTGATGTCCCAAAAATTCACTACAGAAAGCTGGATGGCTCTTTCATGATGGGCAGTGAATTCCAGACCCTGCAATTCCTTTGCCAGGGATTCCAGAGGCAAGGTGTGTTATTACAGATAGCGGGCTGATAGTCACTTGCAGCATTTAGACAGCTCGGTATCACATGGAGTTCCTTTCATCAGTACTGGATCAGATGCAAGGGCCCAGACCAGTACTGCGAGGGACATCAGGGAGATTCCTCTCCCTTCACAACAGGAGCTTTGCCCATATGGAGCTCAGCTCGAGGGACAGTGAGGAGGCTGTGGACAGTATGCTGATTACTTCAGGCATGCCATCCAGTAACTCTGATAATGCTGATGACAGTTCTGTTCAAGGCAATGTCTTGCCTGAGTCAACAGATGGTATTTTACGATCCCCTGATAAAGTTAAAGCTGCTACCTATGCCAGCTTGGTTCAGCAACTTCCTGAAGCAGCAAAGCGGCATTATGTGGTATGCCTGAGATATCGGAGGGTTGAATCAAGTACCTGATAGGAACTATGTTGATAATCACTTAAATAGGTAATCACTTCACTTCACCCTTGCAGAGGTCTATGTCTTCATCCATGCTCCAGGCGATTATAACTTTGATATTAGCTTCTGCACGAATCAACTGTTAGATAAGTTTGGGAATTTATATTACTCAGTGAGAGACTCCCCATTGTGGGTTCCCTTTGTTGCCATCCCGATTACAAAACCTACCACAAAAACAGTTATCTTATTTAGAAACAAAGGGGTTTGTACTAGTGATATCTTTTTTTGTTGGAGAAGAGGTGCAATCTGGAAGGTACCCCAGATCCTATAATGGATGACAATGGGTTTTGGACAGGTGGCTGGAAGTTCCAAGTTCATCTAAAACACACTAACCATGGTATTCAGCATCTGCCGAATTGTTTCTTCCTGGGCCATGACCGTGGCATTTTGTTTTATCCTGGTCAGCCCAAATCTTGTTATCGATGTGGTTCCCTGACTCATCTTAATACTGATTGTGACCAGCTCAAATGTTTTAGATGTGGCACTTTAGGCCACTCAGGTAATCTGTGTGGAGATGATGAACATTCATTTCGATCATGTCCTTGGGCTGCCCATAATTCAGCTGACTCTGCTGAGCAAGATTTTTATTTGCGGACAGCACAGATGGCCTTTCAGGCTTCCCATCCAGCTGCAGACTATCAAACACCTAGTCTATCTATCCCTAGGAATTATATTGTTGTGACTCCCATGGAAATAGAAGTACAAATGGAAGTTCCAGTCCCTAGTCAGGCTCAACCTTCCACAATGCCAGCGGCTGCCTCCTCAGAGGAGCCACTAGTTGCTATGATCCTCCCCCCACCCTCACCTATGAGGCAGCAGATAGTAGGAGAAGCAGATTCTTTCACAACTGTGGCAAAGTCTTCTAATTCAAAAGGTTCCCAGAAACAGAAAGGCCCACCAGATAAAGGCTTGGTTACTGAGAATAGATAAGAAGTGTTTCAGAGTTGAGGTGAACAGATGGAAGATGATGATTTGGCTACTTCATCTTTTCAGTTACAGGGGGAGTCCACAGCAGACAAGCCTATAATTTTGAAAGCTCCAGTTTCCCAAAAGGGGAAATGGCTGACTAGGTCACCCTCCAAGAACCCCCTCCCCCAAATAATGCATGAGTTTTTACCACCCCTTAGGTTAGCAAGCCTGAATGTTAATAGTGTTAAATCTTTGGGGAAAAGGTCTACAACCTTTTCCACTTTGTCACAACTGTTGTATGATATCTTCCCGTTACAGGACACTAGATTACCTTCAAAGGGGGATTTTGATTCTGCAACAAATGCATGGGTTTATGGTGAATCTTACTGGTTGATTGGTGATGATCTATGCTGTGGTCTTGGAATATGTTTTACGAATTCAGGGATCAAGGTTACTAAACTGATTGATGTCTCTCCTGGTAGAGTTATGACTTTGGATCTATGTTTTGAAGGGACAGAGTTTAAATTAATAAATCTATAGGGCCCTCAGTCCAAGGCTTCCAGAATTGGCCTATTGAAACTAGTTCAGCCTTATTTATACACAGGGAAGCACCTTTTATTCAGGGGAGATTTTAATATTGGCCTACAAAATTCTGGTAGGACTACATCTCAAAGTAAAACACATTGTGGCACCCACTTTCTGAGACAATAGGTTATAAAATCAAATTTAAAAGATGCGCATGGATCCTTCAGTAGGAATCCAGCCCATACTTCTTTTAAAGGTAGACTTTCTACCAGAATTGACTACTGGTTTGTCTCCAAATTACTCCCGGTCTCCCATACTGAGGCTAGAGATGCAGCTAAATTTTAATCCACCTGCAAAGTGGACGTGAAGTGACCACTTCACGTTAGAAGAGCACAACACGAAGTGGACACTGCAAAGTGCTCACGTCGCATTGTTATTATTACTACTTTGCATTGCCATTATGCTTTAACATGAAGTAAGGCGAAGTGAGAAGAGAATAGGCAGCCCCCCACACATCACATGGCTTACGGTACTGTAAATCACATGCTTTAGCCAGGCAGGAAGGAAGTGAGTCAGAGAAGAAGTTTCACTTTCTCCTTTGCATTTGTAGAGGGATAAAGCTTTGTGAGAGAAGATTAGGAGTGAAAGTACTTGTTTGCCGCTTGAGTTTCAGTAGTGAAGAAAACCAACAGCTTTTTAAAAGCTATATCTTTATTTAGTTTTTGTATTGTATTTGTGTTTTTTTTGTTAGTGAATTTCTTTTTATAAGTTTTGTTTTGTTTTGTGTGTGTGTGTGACTGACTGTGTGTGTCAGTGAGTGTCAGTGTGTGTGTCTGTGTGTGTGTGTGTGTGTGTGTGTGTGTGTCAGCCCGGGGACTTGTTGTGTCAGGATGGACCCAGGAGAAGGCGAGTCACTGGCCTGTGGGTGCAGTCGGAGGGGAGTGCAGACATGTGGGGGGTGGGGCGGTTGTGTCATGCTGGACCGCTCCTGACTCCTGAGTGTAGCTTCCCCCCATGTTGAAGCAACAGAAGCAGCAACAGCAGCAGCACCAGTGCCACTGGTGGCTGCTGTGCATCCACCTTCTCCACCACTACCACTACCACCACTGGTAGAAGCTGTAGGGGCTCCAGCAGCACCCCTTTCATCACCTCCACAGCCACATGAGGTGGCCCTGGAAAATGTAGGTGGTGGGACTCATGCGTGGACTGTGTCTGGTCCCCCTGTGGCTCCCCAGTGTGGGAGTTTTTTAACTCTGTGGGGGAAGACAGCACAGTGGTGGTGTGCCATCTGTGTAGTATGCTGTGGCCTCCGTGGGACACATTTGGGGAGCGGTGGTCAGCTCACCCACATGCTCAACCACCACAGGGCAGAGTGGCAGGCTGCCACAGAAGGGGCCAGGCATCCACCTGCTGGCCCTTCCTTGACAGTGGCCGAGGGTGCTGCTGGGGTGGGAGTTGTGCCTTGCAGTCACTGCTGCAGAAGGAGGAGGACCTGTACAGCAGCTGCTCCACCACTACCACCACCACAGCCTCCAGCACCACACTCTCCACCACCACCCCCACTACCTGGATTCCCTGCTGCAGTAGACCCCACCACAGTCCCTGCAGCACAGCATGACATCTCCCTGGTGTGGGCAGCACTGGAAGAAAACAGTCAGAGAGTTGGTGCTTTGCAGCAGCAGGTCAACACAATAGAGCAACAGCAGCAGCAGCAAATAGTTACAATGCTGCACCTGCTGCTGGACCACCATGGCATCCCATGGTCACAGTAACTCACAGGATTGTTTTCTGGCCCCACCCCACCCCACTACTGTGTTGTACTGTTTTTGTGTGTTTTTTCTTTTTTGTTGTTTAATCATACACATTTTCCCTTCCAGAGGAGTCTTACTTGCACCACATAGTGCAATACATTTCTGTGAAAACCGACCGTAATTTCATTACAGTGTGTCACGTGACAGAGGAATTCCCATTCTGAAAATCTGCCCACATTCTGCCTCCATTCTCAGAAACGTTAGGATGTGATGAAAGGGAGAGTGCGTGTGCATGCTCCTTACAGTGAATATCCAATTGTCCAGCAGCTTTCTGAATGTTTCTTTATGTTATAATGGTCAGTTTGTGGTGAAACGTGTGGGCACAATTCCAGTAAGAAGAGCCTTGTTAGTGGAAACATTCCCACATTTCACCACAAAGTCAACCTTATAAGATAAGGAAAAATTGGGATAGCTGCCGGACATTCACTATAGTGGAGGATGCACCTGCGCTCCCCTGGCATCACGTCCTGACATTGCTGAGAAAGGGGGCAGAATGTTGGTGGCTTTTCCGAACGGTAATTCCTCCATCGCGGACACACTGTAATAGTATAAGCGTTTCATAGAAATATATTGCACTCTGTGGAAAGAAATATTACAATGGGAGTAAGGCCCCCACATATTAGGTTATGTGCATCACCATAACTATGTAATGTGGTGAATCTCTGTAAAGCAGCAGCATAACAATATGTTGAGAACTCTGAGCTATATTTTTTAATGCTATGTTACAACTTCCTTTACTTACATCCTGACTGACTGGAATGATACAAGAATTTTCAGTAGTTGAGTCTGCTGTACTACCTTTTTTCATGTGTGAAATAATGAAAGGAACATTCCTTTTAAATTGGTGCTGACCAGGTTTTTGTCATTGTTTTCCTCTGCTTTTCTCCATCACATCAGTTAGTTGTTATATATCACTTCTGTTGTTAATTAACAGTTATGCAGCAGGCAGTGTTTTATGACACCACGGAACAATAGTTATTGAAAAGTGGCTGCAAATAAATACAAACCTGGTCAGAACAATATTGGAAGGCGTGCTCATTTTTTTTTTCATACATGAAAAAAGTAGTCAACTAAGTAAAACAGACATAAATTGTGAAAAGAATTGTATCATTCAAGTAACGACTCGGAGGTAACTAGTGGTGGCTGTGGCAATGTAAAGTAGCATAAAAAAGTACAGTTCAAAATTGTCAGGACATTCTTGCAATGCTGCTTTAATTGTAATGTCAGTATGGCATCATGAGCTCACAACAATCACAGAACACACAAAAGTGGCACAGAGTCCCCAGATTTTTTTCTGCAAGCCCAAAATGCATCCTCCTTGTGTGCAGAAAATTGACAAGTGGTAACACAGTGAAATGAGACTGTTTCAGCACATACAAAGTCCCCCAGAATTAATGGCACACTCAGTCATGCGCGCAGTGGTGGCACAGAGTCTTCAAATTTTTCTGCAGGCCCAAAATGCATCCTCCTAGTGATCAGAAAATTGACAAGTGGCAACACAGTGAAATGAGACTGTTTCAGCAATCAGCACATACAAAGTCCCCCAGTATAAAATGATGACCGTGAGCGTACCGTTGCTGGTCCAATGTGTTCTGCGAGGCGAATCAAGCAAATGCAATGTGATCATCTCAAGTGGATTGAAGGGTGCCTTTTGGCTAATAGCAGCCTTGGTGAGTAGATATGTATATAGATAGATATATGGTTGTGTATTTTGTAGGTGAGGAGGGGTGTTGACATGGACATGTACTCATGGTATTGTTCTGCATCATCACAGGTCACACATAAACTGTTGGTGTGCACATTCCAGTGCTCAATGAGAACTTTTTGTGCTGAAATTGGAAACAGATAACTCTCAAGCACATGAAGGTAAGTATTCTTTTTGGGGGGTGGGGGGAATCATATTTGCAGGTTGGTCTGTAATGGTTTCTCATTTCGTTACTTCTTCACAGATTTCATCTGCATCCTTCTGGAGTCCGGTTGTTAATGATGGTCATGGTCATTGAATGAAATGACTTCTGTGTGTTGCATGTGTGCCCAGCCCGGGGGAGGGGGGTGCCTGATGTTGAAGAACTTTTTTGGATAAGGCCACTTTGACTGAAGAACAAAGCATCTGAAAGTTTCCTAAAAAAAGAAATGTATGACTTCTTACAACTTAATTGTTATTTGTCCCTCCCTGGTTATCAATCTCAAGTCAAGTTACATTTCACACCCACATCTTGTCAAGTAACACAACCTGTGTGCAATATTTGCTGCAGTCTTTCCAAAACAATGAAATGGAGGAAATTAAATCTTCATACTTACCAGAATGGATTTCCCATGGATATTCCATAGGTTCCTCTCTGTACAGTACAGCTGCAGTACCATTCCCACTGACTTTTAGTGATGGAGACTTTTTTTGTGAATCTGTAAAAGAAACAAAATAAGTGTACCATATGTGTTTTACTGTTGTGGCTCTGAAAAGCTACAGAAAACAAAACATACAACTAAGGGAAATGAAGCAGCTTAACAAACATGAGTACACATACTCACTTTATGGTTTAAATATTAAGAAGCTTTGTGCCTGTGGCTGATGGCTGTGGTGGTCCAGACAGACTCATGCTCAGTGGTGGCAGTGGCTAACATCAGTCCCGGTGGTGGTGGTCCGGGGAGCGGACAGACTCAGGCTCAGTGGTGGCAGTGGCTAACATCAGTCCCGGTGGTGGTGGTCCTGGGGGTAGACAGACTCAGGCTCAGTAATGGCAGTGGCTAACAGCAGTCTCTGTGGTGGTGGTGGTGGTCTGGGGGGGGCACACCACCTTTTAAAAACTTTAGTTAAAACCTGCAAACATTAATCACATCATCATCCTCATAAAGAAAGCTACCCTCACAGTCATCGATGTCTGAAGCTTGACCACTGGGAAATTCTTTCTCCACTGTGTCATCATCTACATCAGTGGTGTGCCGTTTCAGGCAGCCACTGCCAGTGCCCCGAGGATGGTCCATTTCCACATCAGCAAGACCACCATGACTAGGCTGGGGTATGAATACCGAGGTTGCAGTCTGTGCTGGTATATGCCTCACATTCATTTTAATGAATGTTAGCAAACTAACATTTGCAGGAGACAGGTTTGTCTGACAATCCCTGACTACTGCACCTGCTGAGCTGAATACCCTCTCAACACTTACACTGGAAGTTGAGCATGTGAGGTACTTCAGTGCCACTGCAGTCAGCTCTGGCCATTCACTGACCTTTCCACTCCAGTACAAAAGAGGATCTTCATTTATTGTCAGATGCCTGTTTTTAGACAAATATGACTCAACCATTCTCTGTGCCACACTAAGTTCAGTTGTTGATGCATCATCCTGTTCTCCAGAATCATTTATTTCGCAAATACCCACTTAGGACAGAGCCTCCCAAAGCGGGTTGACGCCAGCCACTTTGGATGACTGACCACCTGGAACTGCAGACCCCTTCCCCTTGCAGGATATGCTTGATGGTCCTCCAGGTACACCTTCAGCTGGATTATGCTGCTGAGGTTTGCTGACCTTGGCATGTGACTTCTGTGCTCCATGAACCAAACGCACCAGTTGACCACTGATATTTTTTACCTGCTCAGGCCCTCCCTCCAGTACTGATGCAATTCCACGTTTGTATCGTGGGTCCAACATTGTTGCTATGGCAAAGTTGTCACTACGCTGAATGCTCACAACGTGATGATTCTGGTCGAATACTGTCAGCATGTGTTGCAGCAACATACTGCTACCACCGTCTCTGGCAACATCAAGACTGTGCTGTACATTCGCTAATGTCTGCCTCAGCACCCACAACAGTGGAATTGATTGGCTAATGGAGGCAGACTTGCCACTCACTGCCTGTGTGGCATGTTCAAAAGGCCGAAAAATTGTTATTGCAGAGTCCATGAGGCGCCACTGTTCAGGTGGTCATAGACATGGAGGCCTTGGAACGGTCACAGCTAGTGTGCATCACAAAATATTCTGAGATGACTTTGCATTGTTCATACAACCTCTCTACCATGTATAAAGTGGAGTTCCATCGGGTGACAATTTCCAGCTTCAAGCGGTGCTGAGGCAGGCTGTTTTATATCTGTAACTGCCGCAGTGGGTCACGTGCCTTTCCAGATCTTGAAAAGTGAGAGCAGATATGTCGTGCAATGGTCAGCATTTCCTTTATATCAGGGTGCTGCAAAAACTCCTGAACCACAAGATTTAAACAGTGGGCCATGCATGGAACACGAAAAAACACACCATTCGTGATGCATTTCACCACATTTGACCCATTGTTACTTGCTATGAACCCAGCTCTCAGGGACAGAGGGTTTAGCCATTTGTCAATTTCAGTCAGTACCATGTCCAACAGGTTCTCACCTGTGTTTGAATGGGTCATATTGCGCCTAGCAATCATTGCATGTTGTCGAATTCCTGGAAGATTGCTACTGCGACAATCCACCTTACTGCACTGATTATTCACACTACCAACATCACAAACAACCCCCTGCACCTGCGCCCAGTGTGCAGTTATACATAAATATGAACTCCCCACTGTTTTACCACTTGTCCACATATCCATACTTAAATAGATGAATGGAGAGGAGGAATGTTGAAGGGCATGTCTTACTGAGTTGGACACAGTGCGGAACAACTCTGGGACAGCACGGGTAGAAAAGTATGTCCTGGATGGGACTTTCCATTTTGGACACACACATGCAGCAAACCACTGGAATCCAATATTCTCCACAAACGAGAAGGGCAAAAGATCAATTGCCAGCATTTCCGCTAGAGCAGCATTAAGTTCACGTGACACTGTATGATTCGGGGGGTACTTCAGCTTATGCGCAAAAACACTCTGTAACATGGGCTGACTTAAACATTTTACACGAGGTGTGTTGATCACAAATGGTTGTGATCTGTGATGAATGGCATTGGCAGGGGGTTGGAGTGTGGATATTTGATGAATACAGTTTAACAGGTGATGATGACAAACCCAGAAATGCTGTTATTTTGCCAGATTTGCCAACCGAGGTTGATATACCACTTGCACTAGACATACTGCATTCACCACCACCACCACCATAAAAACTGCTACTCTCACCAGCACTGGACAACATTTCAAAGTCATTATGGTCCTCCACCTCATCATGCCTGTAGTAATTCTCTGCTCTTATTACCTCACTACTGCACATGTTTAATTTCCTACTGGACTTAACAGTCATGGAAGGGGATAACATGCTGGCTATGGTTGCCGGTAACTAGGGTGAATGCCCCACTGTGGTATTAGCTGCCAGCTTGTGCTGGGTCCACAGTGCCAAGTGTCTATTCTTAAGATGCGTATGCTGTCCTCCTGTGCCCGGATGGCTCCACTTTTTACCTCGACTCACACGCACATGGCAAACCTGGCAGAGTGCAACTGACTTATCATTTGCATCTTGAACAAAAAAATCCCAAACAAGGGATTGTGATGCTCTGCTTTTAACATGTCCATGATGTGGCTTATTTAAGTTCATTATTTTAAGCACTGAAGTGGGGGGGGCATGTGATGTTTCAGGCACTGCACCTCTGGACTGCAACTGACCACCATGACTACCTATCATATTGATTACTGGGTCATCATCATCAACTAAAACCGGTAGATCACAAGTTTTTACAGGGCGGAGATTCCTGCAGACAGACTCAGACACAGCCACTTTGAATTTCTTTTTCTCCGGTTCCCAACTGGGGTCAATTACATCATCATATTCATCAACGTCACACACATCCACATCTTCTGCTTGGATGCTAGCATGTGGACTGCATGTTGCAACAACAGCAACATCATTGTCATCATCACGTTCATCATCAGCATCTACACCACCATCACCTGAATTTTTTCACCACACTGTGAATCACTGCATGGAAAATGCATGACGTTAACTGCCACGGTGAAGAGAATATCACATTGTATGCTATCGTTGACGTGATTATCAGAATCTTCACGTTCACTTACTGGGATGTTACTGGGAAGTATGACATCATCTACGCTGCCACTCACTTGCACTGCTTCACACTCAGTATTTTTGGATACGATACACTGGTCAGAATTAGAACTTGACACAACAATACTACTACTTTCACCACCACTAACACCAGTAACACTAACACCACCAGCTGGGAAAACATCATCTCCTCCTACTATGAGTGAAGCTACTGATTGGGCTGTAAAAAACATTGCAGGAGAAATACCTTTCCTCACATCAGCAATGCACTTCTGTATCTGCGTACTACCACACCCACAGACTATCTTACTGCTGACATTGCCATGGTGAGAAACAGCTTTGCTTGCATGTCTCTTTGCAGGCATTTTTGGGGGATCAACCGCAATATTACAGCCAAATTCAGATTTTGATACATTTACTCTCTGTCTAATTGGGAGGATGCTGGATGTGAAGCAAAAAAAACAACTCTAGCTTTAGCAATAGATAAGAGACTAGTCTGAGACTGTCATGCAATGAAAACAACTTCAGTAACCAATGGTGCTGATGAGGTCACTAAAACAATCCAATCTGGTAAAAAATTCCTTTTGAACATGGAGGTGGGGGGGGCACTGAATACAGACAGTGCAGATTTTTATCGGCACTACAAGCAGCAAAACAAAGAACAGATACCACGATCACAGTACAAAAATCAGGCAGCTGCAGTGAATAGCAGGTTCACATTGCTGTGCCTGCAAGTACTCTAGTCTGTGGCACAATAAAAGATATATTATTTAATGCATGCAACACCACACACACTCTCGCACAGAACAGTTTGTGTACAATGCTGAATGAGTAATGCGTAGCAAATGCAAAAGTTCAGTACTATGCCACGATACGTATTGTAAATTTGTAATGTAAACAACTTAAAATTATGAACTGCTGCACCACGTCCACACACAAACAGCAAGAAAATGTCAACTATTACTGACAGTATTACTGTGTGTACATTAAAACAGTCAGTTATATAACAAAAATATAACCAAAAAACAAAGAAATCACTATTTCTCCAACTTAAATCTATCTACACCGAAGATACGCCTCCCCAAAAGCACACTTTCACTGTCTTTCACCACACAGACTCAATGTTGTAAATTAACATTCAAAATCCACACAAAAACAAAAACACTCGATGATATGAGCACAGGAGGGCTTCCTACAATCGATGAACTAAAGTTGGAGCCCCCAAAAAACGCAAAAATGCTTTTACAACAGCCTTTACAAGATTTCTATCACAGACAGCTATCAGAGCACACTGTCTCCTACTCCTTCCTACATTTTCTATCCCGAACTGAGGCTGTCCAGATCAATATAGAGCCCATGTGACCTGAAATCCCATGAATCACTGCAAAATTCACCTTTGAAGCTAAAAAACAAGGCGAAGTGAGGCGAAGTGCACTGCCCGCAATGCACTTCGCCTTAAATTTAACAATGTAGTTATCAGGGAGGCAGAGGAATGCGAAGTCATTGTTTCCAACGCACTGTATGCTCTTCATCATAATGCGGCATTCCACTGGCTATGGAGCACTGCGAATCCTTGTTCTCGAAAATCACTGCGGGAGCAGATTGAGCCCACTTCGTCCACCACTAATTGAGGCTCTACCAGTTGAAACATCAGATCATGTATCAATTGGAATACATGTGTCTTCTTCACCTCCCAGATCTTCGGGGAGAAGGGTGTGGAGAATGAATGTAAGCTTGCTATAAGATACAGAGGTAGGGCATGGTTTGTCTGTTATATCTAAAGACAGACAAACTGTATTTTTCCTTTATGACTCCCCTTAGAGTGGTGGGAGGACATGAAGACTTACATTACAACTTATTTTCAACACACTTCTCATCAAAGACAGAACACTAGGAAGTATACTTATGACCAACTCAGGCTTAAACTGTATGACTTATGTTCTGAACAGGTTGCCACATGGGTGGATCTTTCCATGTAGATAGCAGGGACCAAAGAGAGATGTTCTTGCACCAATATAATAGGCACTTTTCCCTGGAGGCCGAGCAACATTTTGGGACACAAGGGAAGAAAACTCAAACTAACCCCTTTGAGGATTATTTAGCTAGATTGGGTAGGAGATCCATTACAGCATTAAGGAATGAGGCAGGTGACATAGTTATGGATAATGAGGGAATATTGAAGGTAATGGAAGACTTTATCTCAGACCAACAGACTGGGTGTGATCCTGATATTTCTAAATTAACACAAATATTTGCAGCGGCCCATCTGCCTAACTTAATGAAGGATCAACTGAATTTATTAATTGCCCCATTAGAACAGTGGGAATTTGCAGAAGTAGTTTCTGGGTTAAAAAATGGGGTAGCTCCTGAGTCAGATGGCCTTCCTGGGGAGGTCTATAAGATGCTTTGTGAGTTTCTGCCAGAAGAATTATTAGCCACATATCAATTTATGCTGACAGAATTGTCTCTGACTCCTTAGATGTATGCAGGTTTGTTAACCATTCTTTTTAAGAAGGGTGATAAAGCCTCCCTGGAAAACTGGAGGCAGATAACATTACTCAACATGGATTTTAAGCTGTTGACCCAACTTTTGAGTAAGTGACTTTCCACAGTGTTGGAATCCATAATTCGGGAAGGACAGGTTTGTTCCATTCCTGGTAGGAAAATTGCTGATAATTTATTTCTTATCAGAGATATGATGGACAAAGGGAAAAAGGAAGAGATAGAGGGTTTTTCAATTTGTCTAGACCAATCACAGGCATTTGACAGTTAGTTATGTCTGGTTATGGGAAGTCATGAAAACCTTTAATTTCCCAGGACAATATTTGGATTGGGTTAAATTAATTTATAAAGGGGCCTTTAGTAAGCCTTATGATAATAGGTGGATTGGGAAAGCATGTGGGATTAGAGTTGGGGTCAGACAGGGTTGCTCCCTAAGCCCATTACTTTATATTTTAACTCTGGACCAGCTATTGCGAGATTTGTTATGATTCCCGGTACTCAGGGTATTAAGTTCAGTCCTTATTCCCAGCTAAAGGTGTTAGCATATGCAGATGATACAGTTCTGATAGTAGCTGATCCAGAATCAGGTTCTAAAGCTGTTAACTTGATGATGTCCTTATCCCAGAGGGTGGGGGGTATGGTTAAATTTGGGAAAGAGTGTTTGTCTCCCTCTTTCAGAAGAAGTTCCTTTAGATACTCAGGTGGCTTCTCTAGAGGTGAAAACCGAACCGTGTAAACTTTTGGGAGTATATTTTGGCCTGGAGGACTTGGTCTACTTTAACTGGGACTTCCAGATTAATATTGCCAGAAGGAGGGTACAAAACTGGAATAAATGGCATATGGGGAAGCAGAAGAGAATTTATCTAATAAAAATCTTTTTAGTTCCCCTATTTTTATTTTTAAGTTATGTTTATCCTGTCCCAAAACGGCTGGAGACTGCTTCATACTATTGTTTATTTTCCTGTTTAAGGGGTAGCCGTCTGAACCCTATCAGATGGACTGTCACATATCTACCAGTTAAGGAAGAGGGTCTGGGGATGTTACAGCCTATTGTGTTTTTCTGGAGTATTTTTGTGTCTACAAACATTTGACCCTTTTAAGGACTATAGATAAAAGTTGGGTCCGCTGGGTGTCTCCGCAGTTGGATGACATTTTGAGTTAATGTTGTACAAATCAGTTTATTAATAAAAACAAAAGGGTTATAAGGTTGAATGAAACATGGACATACTGTTTTGACTACATCAGAAATTGGGGGGTGTCAGTTACTCAAGTGCTGACCCTTCCACGGAAATTTCTGTGTTTATTCATTTTACATATGCATTTTTCAGCTTCCCCTTTTGAAAATGTTTCCATATGTGAACAAAAGAGTATTGGTCTCTTTTTTTACTGAACCCTGAATTCCACTGAAGATGTGAGATGTGGTATGGGTGGGGGTGCATGGAAAGATCAATGTAAAATGAAACCAAAAACATAAAAAGGTCAGTGAGAGGTACTGCCCAAGGGATTTCGGTAGTGATGTTGTTGAGAGTAGGGATCATTTATATTTTGAATGTCCATACATAGTATCATTTTGGGCTGAAGTTGAGGGGAAATGGAATCTCCAGTTGGGATTAACACCCTCTCTTTTGTATAGAGGCCATATGACTTCCGGATGGCAGTCCTTTCCTAATAGTTCTAGTAGGCTGATAATGGCTACTTTTTTGTACTGGATTTGGCAGGCATGATGCAGATTGATGCTTCAGAAACAGTTTATATCTGTTCCAGAATTATTTCAGATGTTCTAGACCGATTTGGCTACTATTAGAATAACAGAGAAGACTCACGTGGATGATGATTCATGGCAGCAATATTGGGGTTCACTTCTGTGGCTGTTTTAGTTTAACGTGTATCAATCAATCAATCATTTTTTATTTATAAAATAGTGCTATTTCAAAACCATAGCACTAGTACATAACCATAAAATACATAAAAATAACTACACATATCAAAACTTACAGTATAAGAACATCTGCAGTAGATCAAGTAAAATCAGAAAACGCCAAAGTAAATAAATACATTTTTAATGCAGACTTAAAGATCTCCACCATCAGGCCCTATTGAATCTGACGAGGTAGAGAATTCCACAGGGATGGGACCACAAATTCAAATGCACGGGCCCCAGATGACTTTAAACGAACCCTGGAAATCTCTAGCAATCCCTCATTGATGGAGCGAAGCAGCCGGGAGGGGCAATAGGGATGAAGAAGATCTTGCAGGTAACTCGGTCCCTGTCCATGTAAAAATGGTTCCCCTACTTTTAGGGTAGGGGCAGGATTATATGATAAATAGGTGTACCACCAGGTAACTGCTCCACATGTTTTTCTTTATTTGCACAGTCTTGACAATGTGTTTAAGTTTATACAGGGGTCGTATGCTTTCATACCCATTTATTTTTTAGTTTTGTATTCAGGGACTTAGCGTATATTTATGGAGAATCTGTATGCATTAATACTTTTCCATGCAAAATTTTCTTTGAATCTGGTCACTGCCTTACTAATTGTTTTGGGGTTAGGCTCTTCCTTTTGTTTTCTTTCTCCCAGTGACATGATTTATGAATGTATGATTATGACACATCTTTTACTTTTGTTTTTGTTTCATATCAGATTTGTATTTTCTTTCTAGTATGATGTAATACTGTTGATATGTTTTATTTGAAGATTTAATAAAAAAAAGTCCCCTACTCTCCAGTAGGAGGAATCCTTGAGTGTCTGGAGAATGGCCAGTTCGACTGGAGCTATGACGGAGATGGATCTACGGGAGGCTGAGGAGAAGGTCTCCTCCTCTGCCTGTATATCCATGGAGACCAAAGAATTTTATGATGTTAATGGTGTTTTGGAATATTCAACAGGAGACAAAAACCTATCACAGGAGATCACACCAGAATTAGGAGGAAAAAGGCATTTCAGTGGATAACCACGCTGCTCTGACAGAACTGAATCATAAAGGAAATAACACCTTACAGAACTTACCTGTAGCTGAGGAAGCAAAATTCATCCAAAAGAAAAAAGATATTGCAGCTGCTTTTGCGAAGAGTGCTATATCAGCTTCTATCCACCAAAGCATGGCCCTGCCTAGCAACCAAGCCTACAACAGCACTACTCCCATGGAAATGGACAACATACTGAGAAAGGCACAGAATATGGAAGGAACAAGTCCATATACCACAGTCTTCCAAACAAATGCTAATGACCAACAAACAGCAATAGTCTTTTCCTTTACTGCAAGACCGAACAGAAGGAACGAGAAAACACGGATGGACAAAAGCAAAAATATCGGGATGCCAGATTGGGCCGATGCCCCTGCACCAGATAATATGCCTTGGACTATAGAAAAATCTCTGTTAGCAGCAGGCTGGATTCAAACTGCTGAAATGGGAGCCTGTGTTACTGGCTCTTCCCCAATACGCATCCCAGGGGTGCAAATGCTGACCAGCACAACAACTGCAGATAATGCTAACTTTATTCCTAATACTGACTCTGCTCATACTGAAAATTCACCCTTGCAGGTACTAGAAGATCTTGAGCTAACACAGAGCCCAATATTACAAATACCTGGGCATCCTGTTGCTGCACCTTCTGCTACCTCAGACCCAGCCAGTGATACCAACACTGAGCATACAACAGAAACTACTGACCCTCCCACGAACTTACCCTCTAATAATGAGAACAGACAACAAAATAGGCAATATGCTTCTTTTTTTTCATACCCCTACTTACCCAACAAAATGACACAATGCTATTAGGTCGGTATACAAGGGGGGCATGGAATGATTCCCCGACTGTGTTTTTGTGACCCAGACTTTATTAAAAGAAAGTACAGGGTTTAACGCCATGGAGATACATGCATTAATTCATGTATTGGGAGAATCATCTTTCAGTATTAGCTTCAAACTTCATAGTGGCTCACAAAATTTTTGGAACCAGTACCATCAATAAAGGAATACAGCTTTATGGACTCCCTTTGTTGTTATTCCACTGACAAAGCCAGCTCACAAGACCATCCCAGTTCTCTTCAAGAGTGAAGGAGTCAGCGTGACTGATTTAATTTATTGGCTGAAACAGTGCTGCAATGTACTGGGGAATCCTGAAGCTATCTTCGATTCAGAAGATATTTGGACAAGGGGTTGGAAGATTAGAGTCCTCTTACATTCAAATGACTCAGGGTTACAGCACCTATCAAACAGTTTTTTTTTGGGGGGGGGCATGGTATACTATTCTATGCGGGCCAACCAAAGGCCTGCTATAGATGTGGTATCACCGGTCACTTGAGTGGCATTTGTAATAGGTTAAAATGTACTTTGTGTAATGAATTGGGCCATTCTAGCGGCCATTGCAGAAATTAACCTATCTGTAACTTGTACGAGACCAGGGGCCATTCTTATCATGACTGTAGATGGGCTGCCCATAACCAAGAGGACCAGGCAGATAAAGAGGAGCAGCAGTTACTAATAATGAATGCCCAGAGAGCATAGTCCAAGGTAACCCCCCCCCACCGGAGACAGGACATTCCTCAGGAAGAATGGCATACAGAGCAAAGGACACAGAATAAAGAGGACTCCACAGCTAGGAAAGTAACCAAAATGGAGGGTTCTGAGAATGTCCACGAGGACCAGAATCTCCCTGCAGCCGAGATAATGCCCCCTCCCCCGAAATGATACTGTAGTAGGGAAAGGGGAAGTCAGACGTAGACCCCCTTGGAAGCAACCAGTTTCTAAAGTACTCAAAACTTACTCAATAACACTAGCAAGCAAATATGCGGTATTGCAGACAGGGAACTCAGACAACGACCCAGAAGATTCATAGTTAGCTCTAATCAGCAAGACATGCTGTCTAATACAGAGCACAGTGGACCAGACACAGAAGACAAAGCCACACATGGCCAGACGCATGCCGCAGAGATCAAAAAAGGCCTCAGAAGGTCAGGTAGGAAGAAAAAGCCCTAGGAGAGAAGGTTAGAACAAAGATGATGTCCTCTATCTTACTAACATGACAGCTGAGCTATCTATATATATATATCTTTTTAACTATTTATTGAGTTCTCGGATTAAATACCTATGAGTCAAAGACTCTTTTACACAGGTTCCACATCAACTTTGAACAGAACAGAACAGTACATACTGAGAACAAATAATGAGTTGAAGTAACATTTTTTAACAAGCATAAATGTTGCAGCTTAGATAGTACAAAATTTAAGATAGACGATCGTTAATATCCAATTGGTGTCCCAGTATCAAACATAAGGGTGATTAGCAGGGTTGCAGATTTGCATGGGCAGCCAGAGGTTGGCTTTGTCGGCAAGGGGGAAGCAGCCAAGAGTTGGCTCAGTGTATGTACTATTAATGTGAATAGTATCAAATCAGCATGTAAGAGGAGGATTTTTTTTCAAAACTTATGTCTAGTAAGTTTGACATTCTTTTTATTCAGGACACAAAGCTGCATACCATCATGGAACTTAACACTGCCACAAAACAATGGAATATAGGTCCCTCATTCTGGTCATTAGGTACTGACACAGCATCTGGAGTTAAGTTTCTTTTTAACAACCCAGAGATTCATATTACTAAAGTAATTGATTAAGTTCCAGGCAGAGCTCTTATTCTAGATATCATAAAGGAAATAAACTGTATAGGCTCATTGATGTATATGCTCCACAAAAAAAGGCAGAGTTGATTTATTTAAGCTAATTCAACCTTACCTATTTACCCCTCATAATATTATATGGGGCGGAGATTTCAATTGCGGCCTCTCTCTAAAGGACAGAGGGAGGCAACTACAACTCAGAAGCTATTCTGCAATATGATTTACTTGAACAAAATAATCATTCAGCTAACTTAAAGGATTCCTGTACTGTACATACTTCATAGTCACATCCTACCTTTCATAAAGGGAATCTGGCTACTAGCATAACTTTTTCTTACAAACAAAAATTTAGATATAAAGGAGATGAACATCAGCCCAGTTGAATATTCCGACCATAACAAACTTCATTTAATTATTGGCATGACTAAAAACCCATCCAATGGGCCAGAAATGTGGCAATTTCATGCCTTTCTTCTGTCAGATACTGATATTACACAGGAAATCCTGTATTTCATTACGGGTAAGAAATCAGTTATGATTATATACGATAACCCAGCCCTATGGTGGGAGGATACTAAAATGGATTTAAAACATTTATTGCAATCAGTAAAAAAAAAGCACAATGCTCAGGAATATTTACAATATTTAAACTACTGTATAGAAGCTGGCCCACTGGTGCAGCAGTAGTGCTACTGCTTGCGGCGCCAGTGACCTGGGTTCAGGAATGAGCCAGGGAAGCTGGAGAGCCAGCCGGGGAGGGGAATATTGAGCACCCAATGAGCAGCTGCTTCTCCTGGGAAGGAGGGGAGTCACTGCCCAGTGCTATCCTGACCTCTGGTGGAGGCTGGAGGTACAGCAGTTTGAAGTTGTATGTAGGAGGTAGCATGGCAGAATGTCAGCCTATGTGCTTTGACCTCACAGCGCAACCACATCCCATGGCCATAAGGGAAAAAAATGGAGCCATCTGAGCTCCATTAACAGAAGAGGCGCCCTTCACCACTCAACCTGCAAAGCCACAATGGGGCACCCGACAAAACCACCTCATCCCTGCCTGGGGGGATAGCCAAGGCTACATGGGGGTGCCTCACTGGTGAATTGCGGGTCTAGACGGGTTGGGGGAAGCCCGGCAGGATCCAAGGGAATAAAGAGAAAGTAAAAAAAAAACATAGAAAACAACTACAAAAACTGGTGACCCTATTATACAACACAGCTCATGATTTTTCAGGCCAAATTAATAAACTTAAACAACATATGCAACAGTTTCATGACAAACAGGCAGGGAAATTGAAACAGCAGCATTTGTTTGGTACTCAAGGGAAAAAAGACTCCGAGGGCTGGATATTCAAAAGGGTTGCGCCATGCACAATAGGGTTGCGCCTGCGCAAGTCCGAGATTTCACCATTCTGCCATATTCAGCAGGAGGCAGTTGCGCCCCCCCCCAAGTCAAGCTGGGCAACAGCGCAATGCTGATGAAGGCATGCTCAACCGGAGGGGGAGGAACCATGTATAAACTGCACAGCCCGATATTCAGCGGGCTGTGTAGAGTTGTGCAGGCGCAACCCCCAACCTGCACCTGCACAACTTTGAGCAAAACAAAAAAGGAGTAAGTCGAGGGCCACCCACAGGTGAGCTGCCGCATTGCAGGGCATAACACAGCAGCTGCCACCTGTGGGTGGCTAACTTTCTCCCTGTACCTCTTGCAGACCAATCATGGGCATAATAGCAAACCCCTCCCTCGACTGGCCGATGCGCGGGCTGCAGTAACCCCTCCCCGACTGGCCCGATCGCGGGCATGTAGTAAAACCCCACCCCCGACTGGCCCGAGTGCGGGCAAGCCCATAATAATCCCCCACCCCACTAGCCGATCGTGGGCAGGAGCAGAGTTCAACCCCCAAGAACATATCCCTGGTGGTCCAGTGGACCGCAAAGCCTGATCACGGGCATTAGGGTCCACCACCCCCAAGGTCACGTACCCTGGTAATCTAGTGGCCTGGCCCCCACCCACCCACCCACGGGCCCCACCACCCCGCTCCCCGTCAGCTGGCGGGCGGCAGCATCACCTGCCTGCCACCCGCTGCCTGCTGTCTGGACTGCCTTGTATGGTATGGGCTGCACATCCATTGGCTCTTGCTCTGAATCAATGGGCGTGCAGCCCTACTGACCAGTCAGTCAGCGGTGGGGCAGCAGGCGGGTGGGATGCCTGCCGGCCCGGCAGTGGAGGAGTGGGGTGATGGGGCTTCATGGAGTGGGTGGGAGGGGGCCACTAGATCACCAGGGTAGTGGACCTTGGGGGTGGACTCTAATGCTCTCGCGATCGGGCTTCCACGGTCCACTGGACCACCAGGGATATGTTCTTGGGGGGTTGAACTCTGTTCTGCCGTGATCGGGCTAGTGGGGGGGATTACTATGGGGTTGCCTACGATGGAGGCCAGTCAGAGGGCAGGGGTTTTATTACATGCCCACGACCGGGCCAGTCGGGGAGGGTTACTTCACTTATGCCCGCGATCGAGCCAGTCGGGGTGGGGATTTCAACAGTTATGCCGCGATCAGGCCAGTCGGGGGGGGGATTACAACAGTTATGCCCGCGATCGGGCTGCAGGGCGTTGGTCCCCGATGGCTGCTGCCTGGCAGGGCGCCAGGCACAAGTCCTCAGGGATCAGCGCACCTGCATGCTAATGGCATGCAAATGGGGCCATAAATAGATGCAATTGGCCCCCCCCTATGCCTTGCATGAATTATGGCCCCATTGCATGTCACCTTTTGAATATCGGAAATTTGCGCATGAAGGCGCAGTGGAACTCTAACGCCACCGCATCTTGAATGCTGCACTCTGACCACTCGCAGTGGCGCAAGTTCCACTGCCCATGCACCAGTGGCTGTGGCGAGGGGTGATATTCAAAGGAGTTGCTCATAAGCCAACTCCGTTGAATATCGCCTGCCACACCCCAGCGCAACCATTTTGTGTGAAGCGCAGGGCTTGCGCCACAGAATGGCGCAGTTTGAATATCCAGCCCCATATGTCCATTTGACAGCTGTCATGATAGAGTAAAAATAAAACCTATGGAATCCCTTTTAGATAGTAATAATGCAGAAACATCATGTACGAATGATTTATTGAATATTGCAGCACAGCACTCTATGAAACTTTATAGTGAAAAATCAATGGACTTTTCCCATATATTTTCCTCTAAAGCTCCTGCTACCTTTATTGCTAATTTTAAACTTTTGCTCTTGGCATCACAATATTTCATCCCACCCACCCTCCCCAGCCCGACCTCTATTAAATGTGCAGAATCTCTACCCTGTACCCCTACTTGCTTTACTATTGGCCACTTTTACCTCAAGTCAGTTCCAGCTTCTAAGCCCCTTGCCTACCTGTTATTTTTCTCTTTTCACTCTACTATTGTATTACGGATATCAACCTTGCCCTGCTTACTGTGTTTGCTGTGCAACACCCTCTTGCAATAATGTTCTCTATCCATGCTGCTCCCCTGTCCCTTTTCACTGTTTCTCTTATCTTCCTCTCCTTACCATCACCACTCCTGCTCAACACCTCCAAGTCCCGCTACCCTCCACTTTCCTCAATACCACAATTACCCTGTACTACAACCTTGCAATAACTCCTACACCCAATTCTCATGCTTGGACACACTGCCCTACTCAGCCCCCACTTCACTCATATCTCTTCACCACTTACACACCCGTTTGTGTCTCTTCAAATTCCAACTTTCCACCTTCTGCTACCTACCCTGCTCTCTCAAAATGTCTAATCAGTCCTGGTTTAAGAGTATCAAGCTCCACTTCATCATACTCTCCCTCTTATTACTCTCTGCAGGTGATATAAACCCCAACCCTGGCCTCACACTCATTAATATTCCTTCCCCTTTCACCCCTTCCTCCCTACCTTCCTCCCTCCCCCACCCTGAATACACTTCCCTTGGGGCTAAACATCCTCCACCTTAACATTCAGAGTCTACTCCCCAGGAGATAAGAAGCAATTCCTTAAGGAAGTAGAAGACTTAATTGTCGACCTGGCATTTGAGTCGCCCAGGCTGATGGTCCTGGGTGACTTTAATGCATGGTTCGATGATGAACTCTCACAATTTGGACAACACTTCCTCCAGTTAATGGATTCACTGGGCCTAACACAGGTGGTTACCACTGCTACTCATAAAGAAGCTGGCCATTCTCTTGACTTGGTCTTCCTCCTGGGGATCGAGGCTTCTGATGTGGGGGTGGAACCAGTCAGTTGGTCAGATCACTACACTGTGAGATTCAATTTTGGCACCCCTCCTTGTAGGCCGACCCCTGTGGAAATGGTCAAGTTACGCCCCTTGTGGAATGTCTCCTCTAATGGCCTTGCGGCGGTTCTTGACCTATCAGAACTTCCTGTGCATAGCAATGATCCAGAGGCATTGGTTGTGGCTTATAATACTGCCATTACCTCTGCCCTGGATTCTATTGCTCCAGTTCATGTGCGTCCTCTCTCCCTCCGACCTTGAACCCCATGGTTTGATGGGGCTTTGAGGGAGTTGTGACGAATTGGACGCAGGTTAGAACACTGCTGGCGGAGGTCTGGCCTGGATGTCGACCACCTTAGACTGCTAGAACATTATCAATTCTATCAGTCAGAAATCTCCCATAAGAAGGCAGAGTTCCTGTCCGGGGAAATTTCTGCCACGCAGAACCGACCTGCTCAGCTTTTCAGAACTGTGGACAGATTGTGCAACCCAACCTATCTACAGCTCCTTAGAGCGTTGTCACAATCACAGTGTGATGAGATTGCTCAGTTCTTCACTGATGAGGTGGCTGACATTAGGGCAGACATCTATTCAGCATGTTCTATGCTAGTTGTAGGTTCCCAGGATCGGGTCACTATCCCTTTGTTTTCCTGGAGTACCTTCAACCGCCCGGAAATCGTGGATGTTATGCAGATTGTCCAGGGGCTGCGTCCTACCTCCTGTAGTTTAGATCCAGGTCCCACACCCCTAATTTTAGAGTGTGGAGATTCTATTCTAATGGCTCTAGCACAGATAGTCTGGTCCTCTCTTGACTCGGGTGAATATCCCCTGTTCTTGAAAGAGGCAGTGGTGACACCCTTGTTGAAGAAATCATCTTTGGATCCAGAATGTCTGGCTAACTACAGACCTATCTCAAACCTCCCCTTTGCAGGGAGGTGATCAAGAAGGTGGTAGCAGCCCAATTGGAGAACCACTTGACCATCCATAGCATCTACGAACCTCTCCAATCAGGTTTCCATAAGAGGCATAGTACCGAGACTGCACTGGTTTGGTGCTCAATGATCTCCTGATGGCGAGAGACCAGAGAAAACGGTCTATTCTGGTGTTACTGGATCTATCTTCAGCATTTGACACTGTCAACCATGGGGTTCTCTTGGAGCGCCTGAGATGTATTTGTGGACTCTCTGGGGTTGTGCTCAGATGGTTCACATCATACCTCACCGGAAGATCTCAGAGGGTGGTATCAGGGTTTTTTTCCTCTGATCCTTTCTCTCTTTTTTGTGGGGTCCCTCAAGGCTCTATACTGTCCCCCATGCTGTTTGAGGTGTACATGCTTACCCTTGGAGGCATTGTGAGACAGTACGGGTTGGGTTTTCACTGTTATGCAGATGATACCCAACTGTACCTGTCCTTTGCACCTGACCAGGAAGGAGCTATCTCGGTATTTAATAGCTGTCTGGAGGAAATCCAGGATTGGATGAGGTCCAGTTGGTTGAAGTTGAATTCTGGGAAGACCGAGGTTTTGGTTCTGGATCCAGATCGCGGATAGGGGGACCTGTGGCCGGCTCCCCTTCTGGGGTGTTTTGTGGGGATGTCGAGTTACCGATCTCTGAACAGGTTCGAGATTTGGGGGTGATCTTAGATGATGGGCTGACTTTATGATCCCAAGTGTCAGCAGTGGTAAAATCTTCATTTTATCATCTGAGAAACATCGCCATGATCAAGCATCTCATTCCATCTGGCATTCTGCCAACTTTGATCCATGCCTTCGTGACCTCATGCCTGGACTACTGCAACTCGCTTTACCTTGGGCTTCTGGGGGTTGATATCCGCCGCCTTCAGCTGGTGCTGAATTCCGCAGCTTGAGTACTTACAGGTACTCCTAGAACATCTCATATTACTCCGGTGCTGCGGGATCTGCACTGGCTACCAGTTCAGTGGTGGATCACCTTCAAAGTTGGATTACTGACTTTTAAAGCCCTACATGATCTGAGCCCTGACTACCCAAAAGATCTCCTGATTCCTTACCTCCCTGTGAGGTCACTCCACTCAGCTGACGAGGGGTTGCTAGAGAGTCCTAGGGTTATATTGAAATCAGCTGGTGCCCGGGCTTTTATGTTTGTGGTACCAACCCTTTGGAATTCTCTACCACGTCGGATAAGGGAGTGTTCGACCGTGGGGAGCTTTAAACAGGCTCTTAAATCTTTTTAATGGAATAAGGCATATGGAGCCCTTGATTAATGTTTTGTATTTGTTTTAACAGTTTTTATAATATTGTTTGTTTGTTTTGCTTGTATTTAATCTTTTTGGAATGCGCCTTGGTTTTTGAAAGGCGCAATATAAAGTTTATTATTATTATTATTAACTTGACCTGCTGCACCCTTTAATAGCAGCCCTGCATCCGGATATACTTATAGTAACTGAGACCTGGCTTACAAATAAGGTTCCTGATGCATCCATCACAATCCCTGGTTATGCTGTCACCCACCAGGACCAAACTAGCAGGGGTGGGGGAGTTGCTATTTACTCCTCTCTCCAAACCACAATCATCCTATCGCGTTCCATTACCAAGACCAATGAAGCCCTCATCCTTAGGCTTTCTCTACCCTTCTCAGCCCCTATATTCATTGCAGGTGTGTACTGCTGCCCTGGTCTACACTACACCATTGCCACTGAACTAATCACCTCCATTGGGTCCCTCACCTCCTAGGTGACCTTAATCTAGATTAGTTGTCTCCCTCCCTCCTATGTAATACTCGCACTGACTTAGCTGCCCTTAATCTATCTCAACTTATCTTGGAACCCACCTGCCAAAACCATAAATCCCCAAACCACACTATCCTGGACTGGACGCTCACCTCACACCCACACGGGGTGATCCAGTCTGGCCTAGTGCCTGATGCTCTTAGTGATCATCATATGATCTACCTAGTCAGGAAAATCCACCGACCTAAGGCCCTCCCAAACTGATAACTATCAGATCCTACAAAACCTTTGACCCTACTGCACTACATCAGGACTTATCCCTCATTGACTGGGCCCCTATAGCCTCCGTTAAATCTATTGATGTTGCTTTTACATATTTCAGAGACAACTTTCTCTCTATCTGGAACAAACATGCTCCTCTTAAGCAAGTCAGAGTTTGTGGAAATCACCTTCCCTGGGTCACCTCTGAGCTCCTGGCCTTGCAGCAAGAGCGTGATTTAACTTGGAAAACTCTAAGATCCACAAAACTTCCTTGCGACCTATCTAACTACCATACCTTCAGAAATGCCTGCACAAAAGCCATGCAGCAGGCCAAATCTGAATACTTTCGGTTCCCCTTTAACATTAATATAAATAACCCATCAAAATTTGGGAAAGTAGTCTACTCACTTTTCTCACGCCAAGATAAGCCTCCTCCTTCATTGCTTAAAATTAACAACCATCTCACTGCTGATCATATACTGGTAGCTGCAGAATTTAACTCTTACTTCACTTCCTGTGTCTCCACCCTGCTAGCTTCCTTCCCAGCTCTCATCTCTAACCCACCCCACTCTATCAACCAGTCCCAGCACCACCAATTACCTTTGAGCTTTACCTCTTCACCAATCACTCCAAATGACACCTTAAAGTCTCTCCTCTCCCTCAACCCCTCTAAGGGAACCTCTCCCAATGGCCTTGACCCAAAGCTGCTTTATTTATCTGCTCATGCTATTTCCTCCGCTGACTAACCTACTCAATCTGTCTTTCCGCACTGCAACTATCCCTGCTGTCTGGAAACATGCAACTGTCCTTCCTCTTCCTAAGGGTGGCAATCTCTCTTCTCCAGGAAACTTCTGCCCCATCTTGCTACTACCTACCCTGGCTAAGTTACAGGAACACCTCATTCTCTCTCAGTTATCCTCCTTTATTGATGACTCCTCCTTCTTCACTCTCTTCCAGTCTGGGTTCCAGAAGAACCACTCCACAATCACCTCCCTTCTCAGACTCATGGACTGTATCCATTCTGCCATGGATAAAGGCCACATCACATCTGTCATCTTTGTCAACCTTGCTAAGGCTTTTCTCCCACACTCCCTTTTTCTCAAAACCCTCTCATCAGCTGGTCTGTCTCAGCCTGCCTGTGATTGGTTCAGATCCTACCTGGTAGGTAGAATTCAATCTGTCAGAATTGCTGACTCAACATCTCCTCCATTACAAATCTCTACTGGTGTGCCTCAAGGCTCCATTCTTGGCCCCACTCCTATCCTCCATTTTCCTAAATGACCTACCATCAGCCTGCTCCTCATCCCTGATCCATATGTATGCTGATGACACAGTTTTGTTCACCTCTGGCCACTCACCCTCTGATGTGACTACCAGACTTAAACTTGACTTCAGTAATGTTCAATGCTGGCTAAATTCTCAACTCTTTCTCAACGCCAATAAGACAGTCTCCATGACCTTTAGCACTAGGCAGAGACTCTTTCAGCTGCCCTCCCTTCCCTCCTTCCACACTCTTGATGGGACAACCTTAGAGGACTCTACCTCTTTTAAATATCTGAGTGTCTGGCTTGACCAACACCTTAACTTTTCTGATCATATTGATGTCATTCTGCAAAAATTGCACCCCAGGCTCAACGCCTTTATAGAAACTGCAGTTCATTACCACTACCGGTTAGGTGTGAACTTGTTCAGAAACTGATACTTCCCATAATTGACTATGGTGACATTATCTACAGTGCTGCTCCCAAGTCTTTCTTTGCAGACTGGATTCCCTCTTCAGTGCTTTCTGTCACTTTGCCCTAGACTCTCCTCCCCATACTCATCACTGCATCCTATACCACTCTCTAGTGCTGCCTTCCCTGGAGTGCAGGTGCATCTTGCACTGCACTAAGTTCACCTCCAAATTCTGGTTTGGGTCCTTCCCCTCTTACCTCTCCTTCTCTCTCTCTCTGCTTCTCCTCTCACCTCCCACCCTCTTGGATCCTCTGACTCCCGCACTCTTGCTATCCCCCTGTCATCAGACCTCCATAGGTCAGGAAGGTTTCTACTTCCAGTTCCTAAACTCTGGAATTCACTTCCTCCATCAGTCTAACTCTCTTCTTCCTCATCTTCCCTCCACCTAGCCCTCCATAACTTCTACTCCCCAAACTGCACCTGCTCCTAGCCCCTCTTTGCTCCTTTGCCACCTCCATTGTACCCCACTCTCTCCACATATCCTTCCTTCTGTCAGTCCCTATCCCCTTCCTCACTCTCCCTTTCCCTAAACACTCTCTTTCTTCTGTCACTCATCTACTCCTAGCTACACCTCCACCCCACCCCTTAACTACCAACCTTTACACATTGTATCCCCTCATCAAACCTTTACTCATTCTGCCTATCCTCCTATCCATCTCTAAACCTTTGCTTCACTCTAGTCCTAATCTTCCCCCTCAGTACCCTCAATCTGTGCCCCAACCCTAGTTTAGGTGCTGATCCACCTAATTTCTTGCCCCTATCAAATGTCTGCTTCAACCATCTATTGCTCATCCTCAAATCTTCCTAACACTCTTATCCATCTTGTCAAATCTGCATTCTCTGCCCCTTCTGCTCCCTCCAGTTCTTCACTCTCCTTTACTTAGTTAACTTCCCTCCTGTTCTCCCCTTCTCCTATCTCTTGCCCCACCTTCTCTCCCCTCCTATTTTCCTGTGTTGTTCTGCCCTCCATGTAGGATTCCTGGCACCCTGAAGGAGGGGACTCTTGGTCCCAGCTACCTTTCCCTCCCCTTACCCTCCACCCCACCCTCTCTCTCCAGTCTTTCACTAGCACTTACCAAAGCCCATTCCCAACTCTTGGCACTTCTCTGATTTCTTTAGATCATTGTACTGTTTTGTTGTAGTCATCTGCTCTGTTATGTAAATAATTTGCTCTGGTTTTGGTTGATTTTTGCTTTATGTTTGCCTCACCCTAACATTGTACCCCCCTCCCCCAGGATGCTTCTGGAAACGAGCTGCTCATCAGCTCATGTTGTCTTTCCTGGTGAAACATTTTGTAAGTAAATAAATAAATATACTGAATTTTTTTGATAACTTCCAAATTTCTAAATGTCTTCAGAACATTTTAACATCTTCAGATACAGAGATTATAGCAGCTGAGGTCATCTTTGCTATTTTGACCCTAGAAAATGGAAAGCTCCTGGAAAGGATGGGTTAAATTCAGAAATCTATAAGTTAATTGGTAATGAAATAGCACAAGAATTAGTATTAGTTTATAACTTTCTTTTACAACAGTCGCATATTCCATTATCTATGGCAGAAGGACTCCTAATCATTTTACATAAGAAGGGTAACAAAAATGATATTAATAATTGGAGGCCAATCAGCCTATTAAACGTGGATTTTAAAATTCTGGCAACAATTTTGCATAATAGACTGAAGCAGGCAGCTTCATATCTTACCACACCAGAACGATCATGCTCTATAAAAGGAAAACTATAACAGACCAATTGATCTTTCTGGGAAGGGAGAAAAAGACAATATAACAGGCTTAAAAGGTTTTATAATCTCAATGGATCAAGAAAAAGCTTTGGATTCTGTGAGTCATAATTACTTATGGTACAGTATATTCTGCAATATTATGGCATTCCTGGTAAATTTATTAACTGGTAGTAAGTGGTTATAGAAATTATATTGTATGGCTACAGTGACCCCCAGATTAATGGATGGTGCATCCCGCTCATTCCGGTAAAATCAGGGGTAAGGCAAGGATGCCCTGTAAGCCCTTTATTATATGTTTTCTGTATTGACCTGTTAATAAGAGCTATTAATTCAGCCCCAGCTATTCACCCAGTCATTTGTGAACTTAGCCCCCTCACTCTTAAATACTAAGCATATGCAGATGATATTAGCTTCCAGAATGAACAATCAGTAGAGAATGTTTTAACATTATGCCAAAAATACAGCACATTTTCAGGAGCTAGACTAAATAAAAATAAATGTATTGGGAGATGTTTTCAGAAAACAAATCCTAAGCCATCTCAGATAGCAGGAATAGCTGTAACAACTGCACCCATAAAAGTTTTAGGGATCTTATATGGACAAGCTCAGCTGGACATGTTAAACTGGGAAAGTAAAATAACTCAGGAGAAACTAATGGTGCAGTGGTGGAACAAATGGCCCTTAGGAAAAGCTAAGCGCATACATGCGATTAAAACTTTTCTGGTACCTATTTTTCTATATATTGTAGCAATTTTTCCACCTCCAAAAAGTATGGAGACCACATTACTAAGTATTTTCTTTCAGGCTGTTTGGTGCAGCAGGTTAAATCCCATAAAGAGAAACATTATCTATTTGTCAAGACAGAAAGGCGGATTAGACATGATTAATCCCATTTTATTTTTTATACCATTCCTTTTACTAACCTAACACCTCTCTTGATTATATCAGACAAAATATGGAAGGATTTATTTTTCTCCTCTATATCTACATAGTTTACTTCCTGGGACCTAAGACATTTGAAGATAGTTTGGAAATCAGTACTATCCCCACGATACCTGAGAGAAACTTTTGTAAAGCTGAAACAATGGAATATAACCAGTCAACTTTGACTACTAAGTCAATGAAGTACACTTATACTATAGTAGTAGAGACACATTTTACTGAAAAAATACTTTTCCACTATACCTACCACACATCTAGACTCACTTCATGAATTATTGACAGAAAAAAGGATCCTATTAAAATGAAAGATATTCCCTGGTTATGTTGTCATGAAAGGTTTAATATTAAATCAAACTATAAACATAAACAACAGATAGAAAGGTATTGTTCTAAACCTAATTGTGCACAACAGTTAGAGACAATACAGTATCCATATTTTTCCTGTTCCTATATTGCAAGATTTTGAACGTATGGGCCAAAACATGGAATGAAGTATTGTTTTCTTTGATTACTTATGACATACTCATATATGGCCATTATCCACCCAGCTGGAATAAGTGGGAGAAAAGTACCCTGAATGTCTTATAAACTGTCTTTAAGTGGCGTATTTGGAATATTAGATGTTTCTTTACTTTACAACAGAAAGTAATTCCTTATGTAGAACTATTAGGGGAAATTATTTACAAAATACAAAAAGAATATGTCAATCAGAATCCAGTAACAGAACACAAACTGAATTAAATAAGGCATGGGGGAACATGCCATGGGTTACCGATTCAGATAGTCCAGTTACATGAGTATTAAAGATAATTTATGAAAGAGAGAATTACCGCTATGAATGCCGATAGATTTAGTATCCTTTAACAAACAATCACTGTTAGTCACTTATTTTTGGTGTTATCATGTAGGATTATTGGGGAGCACTTAGGAGTTGTTCACACTTTTTAATTTTTTCCCTTTCTTTTTGCTGTACAAAATGACATTTATGGTTGTATTAAGTTGTACTTTTGTTTATTTTGTATGATTTCAATAAAACCAAATTCCCCTACTCTTTCAGTTGAGGTGCTGCTGTTCAGAAGAATGACAGACTAGATGACTGCAGAAGGAGTTGGGCTGCAGTACGCTGTGGAGCAGTCCTCCAGCCCAGCCGGTGTACCGATGAAAGACAGGCCTTTACAGAACTCCGTTGATGAAGCAGTGACATCTGTAGTTGAAGCCATGGACATGGATGTCCATTTATCAGATATTGAGGATTTTGATAAAAATTAAGCTTTGCTTGACAAAGAGTTGGCAGAAAATAAATTACAATTATTGCAGATGCTTGCCAATGATGAGGTGATCTACAAATCCAGAAAAAATGCTTTAAGAGAAAGGTGAGCTGCACTGATGTTATTCAACAGAAAATTACCTATGGATGAAGCCCTATCCAGCAATGACTCAGTGGAGGAGAATGAAAAATGCCCCACAGACAGTCAAGTCAGGCTGCTGCCTTTTACAGTGTCAGGGGAACTCAGAACAGCTTTTGGTCTATCAGAAAGTCCAGAGGATACCAAACAGTGCTTGCCAGAATCAGCCCTCAAAGCAGCAGGTTGGATGCAGGCCTCTGACAGAAAGTGAATCCCAGATCCTGAATGGGACCCACCATAGAACTCTCCACAATGGAACCCAAAAGGCGCATCTGCACCCCAGGTAAACCAGCTGGATGCTGGGAAAGCTTCAGATACTGTGCAATTTCAAAATACTGATAAAAGTGTCACCCTAAACCAGAATTGAGCTCCTGTTGTTACAGCTCCTGATGATAGAGCTCCTGATGCTAGTACTGTTACTCCCCAGGCTGACACTCAGACCCAGGTCACTTCCATTTCTATGGAAACAGCCAGTCCGGTAAAAATAACAGAACCCAAAACAAACAAAAATTCCAGACTTGCCAAAGAATCCCAGCCCAAGGTGGTGGCAAATACTGACTTAAAATATAAGTAGGGAGACACCAGTAACTTACTAAATAACGATAAAAAAGCAAGTGCTATAAAGGTGATGGCAGCTACTCAATGGGATCTGGGGCTTCCCCCCCCACCCATACTACTGATCCCCTGCCACAGCAACAAAGACCCCTGCTTTTTGAATTGTTTAATAAAAGATCTTAAGATGTTACTAGGAGGACCGCAGTGAGACTACGTTACAAAGTGGGCCTCAAAACAAGACTTAATGACCACTATGTGGGAAAAAACCTTTAAAAGACTAATTACATTTTTCTCCAGCTGATGTTTTTGCCTTTATCCATGTGTCTGGGGAGGACAATTTTGACATCAGCTTCAGAACTCCCCAGGCACTGGAGCAGTTCTGGCTAAAATATAATCAAATTAAATTCTCTCCACTGTGGACACACTTCTTGGTTATACCATTAACAAATCCCTTGATCAAATTTGCCACAGTGATGTTTTGAAATGAGGGGGTTCATGTTGAGAACATACAGCATTGGCTGCAGCAATGCTGTGAGGTATTCAGCATTCCAGAAGCTATACTGGATGCAGAACAATTCTGGACCGGGACCTGGAAATTTAAGATTAAACTTCAGCAAACCAAAGAGGGGATCAGCCATCTTCCCAACAGCTTCCTTCTTGGACGTGACCGAGGTGTCTGTTTTTACTCCGGTCAGCCCAGAGCATGTTATAAATATGTGGACAGGACCCATCTTTCAAATGTTTGCGATAAACCCAGGTGCGGTATTTGTAACAAAGTGGGACACATTAATCAATCAATCATCTTTATTTAACCAGGTGGAACACTGTTGAGAAGAACTCATTTACAAAGTGGGCATATACAGTTCAATAATGGCAATAACAACAAAAGTACACATGTCAAGAGGAAAAAGAAATTATAAAGACACATTAAATACATTCAGACAGTACAGGTTATGTGCAATATGTGCAATATCTACAAAAATACAAGAGTCCAAGATGCTAGGTAGTAATACCTGATGATAAGCAAGCATGGAGTATACAATGTCTTTGACTGACACAATAACATTGACAGTAGAGGGGCTGACTTTGGCAAAATGGGTGAATACCTGAGGAATGCACTAGCAAAGGGCCAAAAAGGAGAGGTGGAAGAACAATGGAAAAAAATCAAAACTGCTATCATAGAGGCAACAAGCCTTTGTGTGAAACAAATAAAGAAAACAAAGCGGAGTTAAAAACACTATGGTTCTCAAAAGAGGTGACAGGGAAGGTTAAGGAGAAAAAGGCTGCATTCAAAAAGTATAAGGAATCACAGAAGGAGCACAACAGAGAACTGTATCAATTAAAGCAGAAAGAAGTGGGGAAGGCAGTCAGAATAGCAAAGGCCCAAACCGAGGAAAAAATAGCCAACTCAGTTAAGAAGGGGATAAAACCTTTTATAGGTACATTAGGGAGCATAGAAAGGTTAAGGGAGGAATAGTGAAGATTAATAAAGGAGAAGGAAGGTGGGCAGAGGGAGACAGTGAAAAAGCAGAGATGCTGAATAAATACTTTTGCTCAGTATTCACAAAAGAAGATGAGGAGGAATTACCTAAACCAGACAATAGAAGCACTCTGGGTAGGGGGGTTGACACCAGTCCATTTACAGAAGAAAGAGTCCTGAAAGAACTCCTAAAACTCAAGGTGGACAAAGCAATGGGGCCGACGGGATTCACCCCAGAATCCTAAAAGAACTAAGGGAGGACCTAGTGACACCACTGACCACGCTTTTTAGCAAATCATGGGAGGATGGGGTGGTACCTGAGGACTGGAGGAGAGCAGATGTGATTCCCCTTCACAAAAGTGGGAGCAAGGCAGAAGCAGGAAACTACAGACCTGTAAGTTTGACCTCAGTGGTAGGGAAAATGATGGAATCACTTCTGAAAGAAAGAATTGTTGAGTACCTAGAGGTCAGCAGGGCACAGAACCCAAAGCAGCATGGATTTACAGCAGGAAGGTCATGTCAGATAAATCTAATTGATTTCTTTGACTGGGTGACCAAAGTAATAGACCAGGGAGGGGCTGTGGATATGGCCTACCTAGACTTTAGCAAGGCATTTGACACAGTCCCGCACAAAAGACTAATAATCAAGTTAGCCAGCCTGGGAGTGGGTTCCAGGGTGGTAGCCTGGGCAGCAAACTGACTGCACAACAGGACACAGAAGGTAATAATGAATGGAACACATTCTGAAGAAAGGGGGGTTACTAGTGGAGTACCACAAGGCTCAGTACTGGGTCCAGTCCTCTTTAACATCTTTATAGGTGACATTGCAGAGGGTCTGGAGAGAAAGGTATGCCTCTTTGCAGATGACACAAAGATCTGTAACAGAGTTGATACACGAGGGGGGATAGAAAGGATGAGAAGGGACTTGGCAAGGTTGGAGGAATGGTCAGACATTTGGCAACTTAGATTCAATGCAAAGAAGTGCAAAGTAATGCACCTGGGAAACAAAAACCCAGGAGAAGAGTACACAATAGTAGGGGAGGTACTAACAACAACAAAAATGGAAAGGGACTTGGGGGTAGTCATATCAGATGACCTAAAGGTGGGTGAGCAATGTGAGAAGTCAGTAAGGAGAGCCAGGGGGATACTGGGATGCATAGGAAGGGGCATCACAAGTAGAAAAAGGGAAGTGGTTATCCCTCTGTACAGTCAGTTGGTGAGACCACATCTGGAATACTGTGTGCAGTTTTGGAGACCCCATCTACGCAAGGACATAGACAGGATGGAAGCAGTCCAGAGGAGGGCAACTAAAATGGTGCAGGGTCTGCATCAGAAACCATATGAAGAGAGACTGAGAGAGCTTAATATGTATACCCTTGATGAAAGGAGGGATGGGGGACATGATAGAAACTTTAAGTATCTCAAGGAATCAAAAAGTCCAGGAGGGTAGCATCTTTCAGAAAAGAGATGTGTAAGAACAAGGGGGCACAATTTAAAAATAGAGGGGGGATGGCTCAGGGGTAATGTGAGGAAATTTTTTTTTACAGAGAGAGTGGTGGATGCATGGAACTGCCTTCCTGGGGAGGGTGTTAGGTCTAAAACAGTGGGGGAATTCAAATATCCATGGGACAGACATAAGGCAATTGTAGCGGGGGGTTGCAGGAAGTAGGCTGTTGGTTAACTAGAATCTGCAGCTTATCCAATAGGAAGGGAAATGGGCAGTCTGGGTGGGTCAAGTGGTCCTTATCTGCCATCAAAGTCTATGTTGGGCCGGCTCGTCGGCGCAGCGGTTGGATTTCGCTTGCGGCAGCAGCCGGAGTTCGAAGGACCCAGGACCCGATCGTGGAGGGCCGGGCCGGAGAAAGGATTGAGCATCCGCTAACTGCCTCCTTCTCCGGGGAGGGATGGGGTAGCATCCGGTGATGGGGATTCTAGCGGAGGCTAGAGTACCCACGCTGCCGCACTCAAAATTGTAGGAGGCGGGCGGACGCTGGGCGTCATTGCGACCCGCCTCCCCAGAAAAGAGGAAAATGGGCGGCTGCGGCCGCCCTCCATAAAGCCCGCCGCGGCTTCGATTAGCACCCCCAGGCCAGTCCTCCGACCAATTACGGTCTCTGCGGGATGCCTCGCTCTCCCCATCCCGCAGCCCCACCGTGGGGGGTAAGCCACAGGGTATCAGAGGACCCGAGGCCGATGTGGGGGGGTTGAAGCCGTTGGCCCGTGACCGGGCTGAACATTGGGTGGCCGGCAGCTAGGAGGAGGTGGAAAAATCCAAAAAAAAAAAAAAAGTCTATGTTAACAGTGGTGATAACACACCAGTCTATTAGCATGCAATGTGCCAACCAGACAAAGTGCAACCTGTGCAACGAGATAGGGCAAATGTTGCATGAATGTCCCTGGGCAGCACAGAACAAAACTAACACTATTAACCCAAATGAGCTGATCCAGAAAGCCCAGGCTGAAGCAATGATTCCAGAGGATGACCCTCCTACTCTGTCTCATAAAGCACTGAACACCAACCAAGCTGCTACACGTTATCCTAAAGAACCGGACCCCAACTTTCCAGATGATACTATGACCCCCCCCTCGGCTGGACACCACTGAATCACTGCTCACTCCAGTGTGCTACACTGATAATCAAATGGAGGACCCCTTAGAAGGCACCTCCAATATGCCACCCCCCAGCAATTGATTATACCCCAACCAAAAAGTTGGTCATTAAAGTAAAAGTGTGATATGTTTTTCTACAGATTTTGAGCTTCATAGCCTGCTAGCCTGGGGCAGCGATAACCTCTCTGTGTAAACATTTTAAACTGTAATGCACTTGTTTAAGGAAGGGAATGGATCATAACAGTGGCCAAACTGCTGGCCAGGAGATCCCTTTCCACTTCCCGGTATGCCGCCTCTGTCCCCATGCTCCCACATCTTGTGACGTGGTCCCAGGGACAGCAAAGGGATGTGCCCCATACTAGTCTATTGAGCTAATTTTCAGACTGTTTTTACAGAAATTAAGAAACCTTTTGATATAAATGAAAGCCACAGCTCAACTAATAGGGACCCTATTAGTTGAGCAGTGGCTTTCATTTATATTGAAAGCTTTATTAATTTCTGTAAACATGGTCTGAAAATTAGCTCCATAGACTAGTATGAGGCAAGTCCCCAGGCTCTCCCTGGGAACACTACACAAGACATGGGAGCGTGGGGACAAAGCAGGCATACCGGGAAGTGGAAAGGGATCTCCTGGCCAGCGGTTCAACCCCTGTTACAATCCCTTCCCTTCCTTAAACAAGTACATTTCAGTTTAAAATTTTTACACAGTAGGGCTATCACTGCCCCACGCTAGTGGGCTATGAAGCCCTATATAACATCTTACATCTTTACTTTAAGGAAAAACAGATCTGCTCCAGACCACAAAGATTTATACACTGACAACCCCTTTTCGGTACTAGCTAACCCCAGCTGGGGGGATTGTGAAATGGAGGAAGGTCCTGATGCTTCCTCTAACATCTCTGACCCACCCAAACAGGATGGCTATAAATATGATGGAAAAAAGGAAAGAAGAAAGAAAAACTGAACAGACTGTTTTTTGATTAAATGGTTTCCTTTGCTTCTATAAATGTCTGTAGCATACAGACTTGCAGGAAAAGGCAGGCAGTTTTCCAGTTTGCACATGGCTCAAAGTTAGATTTTTTATTCTTACAGGAAACCTGGATGAACTCTTATGCCCAATTATGACTATTTAAAGCTGAATGGTTATGGGGTCCCTCATATTGGTCCTTTGGTCTAGCAGAGCGGATGGGATAAGAAGTTCGTTTAACAGCGATAAATTTCAAATCTCCAAACTGATGGATTTAATTCCTGGAAGGGTTTTGATCATTGATGGGTTCTGGTGTAATGAATCGCAATCCAGAAAATGTGGGTTCCCTCCCAGTATGGCATCTATCAGTTGGGGGCTGGTGGGTGGACAGCCATAAAAGATAAACGAAAAAAAGTAGCCAGCCATGCCTAGTAAGAGTTCCAAAAGTATTTTTTTATTTTTCTTATTTTTTCTTCCAATACGATCCTTGTAACCCAATGTTTCACCTTAATAGGCTTCTTCAGGGGAAGGATCTATTTATAAAAGTATATAAAATATTTTATTATATGATTATACTTTCTAACAACATTTCTATTTAACATTTTTCAACAATTCTTTCATGTAATTTTAATTCATGCTACTAGGTGGCAGATGCCTAGAGCCACTGATTCATATTTTACATTCTTCTGGTCTAACATGATCAGAGTTCTTTTATAAAAAAGCCTTATACACATAAAATACATTGAATGAAAGTTATACAGCAGTTACATTGGCTGAAGTTTAATGTCTTATGACCCCCCATATACCTTCTGGACACAACATTAAACACCCAACACTAAAGAAACTCAGTATAGATTATATTGTATTTAGAATCTTATTTGCCACTTTGTTTACATATTTTTTTTTCAATATAATGTTTACTAAAGGTTTTTATAATACCCCAGATGGGGTCATGCTTATCAAACTCAAACATGTACATACAAAGCAAGATACATGAGCCCGTCCCCTACAACCCCTCCCCCAAATCCTCCCCATCCCCCAACAGAGTCTAGAAACCTGTTAATCCAAAATAGGAGATTACTTCACAGAATACAACCTAAATGGCGTATAATGTGTGTAAAGCAGCCCAAATCCTCTCGTATTTAGATTTGTTATTATTGAGACTGGATATGGTTTGTTCTGTTCTAAGATTAGCTAGGAACTCGTTAAGCCATTCAGAGTAAGATACTGTTCTCTACTTTTCCAATACTTAAGAACCAATTTTTTAACAGACATGGAAATCAGTGCAATGTGGAATTTGCAGATATTCACAGATATCTGCGAATAATCTCCTAAGAGACAAACCTCCGGGGTAAATAGTTCGGTTAAACCAAGCAATGGGTCTATATTAGCCTTAATAGTGTTCCAGAGGGGGGCTATTTTGGGGCAATCCCAAAGAATATGGAACAGAGTGCCCTCCTTCTGCAAACACCTTGTACATTGATCAGAGTTTAATACGCCCCACTTGGCCAGCTTCTGAGGGGAATAATAAAGGTTATGCAAGATGTTAAACTGCATGAGACGTAACCTATCTTGTGTAACAAAATGATGACAATTATTCCATAAGACGGACCAGTCTTTATTCCAGTGTGGAAAACTGTCCGACCAGAACTCTGTAGGCCCAAACGAGTCCGGGAAGCGCCAATCATACAATATATTGTACAATTTTGAAGCTACTTTGGAAGTATTGGCTAATGGATACAGATCCGAATGAAAAGAAAATTTGGGCAATGCAGGGATACTTTTCTTGAATTTATTGCTAAGAAGGTGTCTAAATTGAAGGATTTTAAAATAATCCTTTACTTGCAACACAAATTTCCATATGAAATCCTCTGTAGACAACCAAGATCCATCTTCCTTAAGGAAGGAGGATAGTCTACCCTCTCCTAATCTTGGTAACCATGCAGGGGAAAGAGTCTTACCATCTATTTTAAAAGCTGAGGAATTCCAGATCGACTGTGACGAATCCAGATACTGTTTATGCTTCAAGAAACCACACAACTGTGAATGAATTCTAATGGATGTCGCCACTGTGGTATCTTTTAACTTTTTCCGCAGGGTAGATATGTTTAAATATAGAAGTGTGGAAGGAGCTATGTTACATGACTGAATCATTTCCAGCTCAATCTTGAGCCAAGGAGGAAGAACAGAGGAAGGATTAGGATCTAACCATTTAAGGTATTTGGCTGAATGACTGGCCCAATAGTACAAGCTAAGATATGGAAGTCGTAGACCACCCTTACATTTAGGCGCAGCTAACTTGTAGTATGCTAATCTCTGTTGTTTCTTAGACCGGATGAAGTTTACCATCAACCTCTGAACTTTTTTAAACCAACTCCCAGGTAGATAGATATTAAGTAATTGCAGGGGATATAATAATCGGGGGAAAACATTCATCTTAATCAAGTTTATTCTTCCCCATAAGGAGATGGGAAGTATCAACCACCTGTCTAGATCCTGAGTCAACGTTAGTAATAATGAATACAGGTTCTTCTTGATGGTAAGCAACGTACTCCTAGATAGCTCGATGCCCAAGTATTGTAAAGAGTCCTTAGACCACGAGAAACCTAAAGCAGTAATGTTGCTCTTAAAAACCATGTGGTTCAGGGGGAATACAATAGATTTACTGACATTTAACTTGTAGTTTGAAAGTCCACTGTATTTCTCTATAATATCTAGCATTGCGGGTATAGAGGATTCAGGGTAAGAAAGCTGTAAAAGCAGGTCATCTGTGTAAACAGAAACCTTAATTTCAGTATCCAGGATTGTGAGCCCCTGAACCTTTGGACATAGGGACAGCTTGTGGATTAAAGGCTCCAAGTAAAGATTAAACAGTAAAGGGGAGAGAGGACAACCTTGCCTAGTGCCGGAATATAGGGAGAAGGATTCAGAAATTACTCCAGTTCCTGAAATTCTGGCAGTCAGGTTTCGGTAAAGGGCTTTCACCCACCCTTGAAATTGTTGGGGGAAACCAAAGGAGTTTAAAGTTTGGAGTAAAAAGTTCTAATTGACTCTGTCAAAAGCCTTTTCGGCATTCTAGGAACACCAACACTGCTGGAAAGGGGGCATCCCTAGCCACCGAGAAGACACGGGAAAGAGTACGGAGGTGATCCACAGAGGATCTTCCTTCATGAAGCCCACCTGTTGCATTCCTATCACATCAGGGAGTATAGGAGTAAGCCTATCCGCTAAAATTTTGGTTAGAATCTTTATATCCTGATTCAACAAAGAGATGGGTCTGTAATTCTCCACAAGTTCCAAGTTTTTACCCGTCTTAGGCAAAAGTACGATAAGTGCTTCGAATAAAGTGTGGTCCACCTGCGTACCCAAAAGAATGTTTGGTATAATGAGAGAAGGTGTGAAGTAATTTGTTCCTTGAAACATTTGTAGAAATTGGCCGAGAAACCATCCATTCCCGGGTGTTTTACCTAATGGAAGGCCCTGTATCACCTCCATGATTTCAGAAGCTGAGAGAGGGGCTACTAACTTCCTACTTTGCACTTTGGAGAGAAGAGGTAGTTGGGTCTCCATTAGGTAAGAAGACACAACCGGATCAGAAGGTGGATTAGGCATCTCTCCATACAGCTGTTTATAATACCTAGTGAATTCTGAAACAATTTCTTGAGGAGAAGATCTCAAGGCCCCATCTATCGAAGAGCGAATTGGGGGAATAAACCGGGCAGACTCTTGTTGTTTAATTCTCTGGGGCCAACAACTTTCCCACCTTCTCTCCTTGATCCATGTAATAAGCCCTTGTACGCAAAATTGCAAATTCCTCTTTTTCATTAAGCAAGCCTATATAAGAATCTTTTAATTTTGCAAGCTTTAACTTAGCCTCATCTGATAAGTGAGATTGTACATTTATTTCCAGAGCTCTGATCTGAGATAATACTGCCCTCTGCTTTGCCTCCTGCTCTTTTTTCTGAGCGGAAGCCATCCCGATTAAGATACCCCAGAGATATGATTTAAATGCATACCATAAAATGTCGGGCTTAGTGTCTGGGGTACAGTTCAAGCTGAAAAATTGTATGATGTGTTCTTTAATGCGTTCCCTATTTTTTGAGTCTTTCAGCAGTTGCTCGTTCAACTTCCACCTAGTTTGCCGTTTGGGCAACGATGTAAAAGAAATCCTAAACAGAACAAGGGAGTGGTCAGAAGATGTTTACATATTTGTAAAACACACATACCTTAAATAGATATAGTGCTGCAGTCTTTTACAGTCTTTCCTTATAGGCAGTCAGACTTTATCTTATGTATTTAAACAGAAAGTTCTATATTCAGCATTTAATTCTTATTTTGAGTATAATGAACAGTTCTGACTAACCTATGAGTTTTTCTCCTGTTTCACCACTGTCAGTGGTATTAGGGTCTGTCTAAATACACTTTTCTTGTCTGGAATTCAATTCAAGAAGTTTTTATTGCATAAAATAAACATTCAGTGGTGCTACTATGGCAGAATGTATTCAACAATTATATGCCTCTAACCTTTCTTGAATTCTCAGAACTTGAAATTAACAGTTACAGTTGCTCCCATCTGTAATAAAGAAAGCGTAACACAATGATATCAGTTTTAAACAATGCTTTTTATGAAAAGTCTGCAACCATATTTGTTCTGAAGCAAGTTACTAATAACATGAGAACTCACAAGTTTGTAAGAACTGCATCACTCTCCTCTGACTTTCTAACCTGTATGTAAGCCAATGTGCAAACAATAAGGGAATATATTTAGTAGGAGTGGGCGGATAGCATAATTCCTCCAGATATCAGATTCGGATTTATCATCAATATATCCGACCGGTTCAGGATATTTATCAGGTCGGATATATTGATGGAGAGAAATAGTGGACTGATAAAATGTTTGCCCCTAAAAAACACACAATGACCGAATCTGACAGAATAATCACTTTAATGAAGCATTGTTAATAAATCATAAATGAATACAGGGACACTTAATTTTTATAAAAATTGTCCATATTCTGTTTTATGAAAAGCAACATGTTCGCATTTTTGGGTGTGAGTCGTGAGCACTTCTCTGTTATTATATCACCAGCTACACTAAAAATTCTCTCGCTAGGCACACTGGTGGGTGGAGCGGACAGGTACCGCATTGCAATTTTGTTCAGCACTGGAAACCTGTGTCCTTGCGTTTGCCAGAAAGTAAGAGCATCAGGTGTATTTTTTTTCAGCACCAGATTTTCTGCTAGGTAAATGTCAAGCTCCTGATTGCGACTGGACACACCATCAACAACTGAAGCTGAAAAATAAATAAAAAGCCTGCTAGTGCTACACCCTTTATGGAATATATTAAAACAGAATTTGCTACTGACTGCAATTTGTAAATATTTTTTTACTTACTGTCTTCTGGTAGCAAGTTGTTCTGTGAGAAGACGTCCCATGGGTTATCTGTGTCACAGTCCTGCTCAATGTTTTTTTCATTGAGTTGCTTCTGTACTTTACTATGTGGCTCATCAGACATCTCACAGTGCTCCTCAACAAGTTGTTCAACGACAGCTTTAGCAAATGATTTCCCACACTCAGTCCTGAAAAAGTGAAGCTTGTATCTTGCATCTATGACTGTAGCCACGGCAATCTCCCTCATGGAGTCGTATTGCACTAATAGATTGTTAATGGATTCTAGCATTGCCATTTTCATTGCTTGCAGCCCTGGTACTTTTATCCCCTCAATTGAGTGAAACAGCACTGTGGAAGTAGGAATAATGTCAGAAACACAGGCACAATCAGAACTTAGCCGTCTGGTTTCAATCTCATATGGCCTTAATAAAGTGCAGACGTTCTCTGCAAGAGACCACTGTGAATTAGTAAATGTTCTGGCCTCACATTCGGCAGCATAAACAGTCAATGCTCTCCGTTGCTCTAATAAGCATTCTAGCATGTAAAAAGCTGTTCCATCTTGCGGGCGTGTCCTGCACTAAACGGTGCTCTGGTAACTGAAGGGTCTTTTGCAGCTCTTTAATCTTTTCAGATGCAGAGATAGAGTGCTTAAAGTTTCCCACAATTGCTCTTCCCATGGCTAGTAACTCCTCAACGGAACATTGTTTAAAAATGGAATCATGAATAATGAGCTGTAATCTGTGCGCTAAACAACCAACACTTTGCACATTACTGAGTTTCATTGCTTTAGCAATATTTGGGCCATTATCCCTTACAACTAGATGCCTTTGACCACTCTTTATCCCCCATGTGTCAAGAATATGTAAAAAATCTCTTGAAAGGTTTTCCCCTGTATGTCTGTCAGTGAGGTGCTTTAAGAACAAAAGTGTGTACCGTCTGTTAAAGGATTCATCTATCCAGTGTGCTGTCACTGGTAGGTAGGACATGATTTAGCAGGCTGTTGTCCAGGTATCTGTGGTAAATGAAAAATGCTCAATATTTGCCAACTCATCTTGCATTCTGGACCATATCTTATGGTACATAGTGGGGATTATTACCTTGGCAAAGTGACTTCTTGATGGTAAAATATATCTTGGCTCCAATACTGATAACAGCCACTTGAACCCTACATTCTCAGCCACAGAAAAAGGTTGTTCATCAGCTGCAATCATTTCTGCAACTGAATTTGTGATTTCAATAGCCCGTGGGTGATCACTGCCGAATGGGTTAGCACAAGCAAGACAGGATTCAATAGTCTGGATCTCCCGTTTTATCTTTTTAGATGGTGGCTCCTGAAGAGATTCAGCTTGCCTTGCTAATTCATTATGAGCTTTTTCCCCTTGCAAATCAGCATACTCAGACCTGTGCTTGTTTTGCAAATGATTTAAGAGTCCTGAAGTCCTGAAGCTACGGACTGAAGACCCCCTGCTTATGAACGTGGGATTGTGGCACAGAGTACACTTAGCCCTCAAGTCAGAGTCTCCATCCAATGTAAAATATGCCCATACCAAACTTTTGTGTGACATTTCTAGTATAGTTGAATGTGATCGCAATTCGGAGACTCACACACCACAACTATCACCTCGCATCTGTGTGCACTGTTGGTCTATTACTTGTTGAGATAATTTTGAGATGAAACTAACAGGTCACACGTGCATAATGAGACAAGTTAATCACTTTGCACCTATACACCTTGCAACTTGCATCTGTTGTTAATTGGCAAAAAACAGAACTTGCAATTAGGGCATTAAGTATTAAATGTAGAAAGTGTTGTTCCGTGCTGACATGGAAAAAAAAATCTGATCGGATTGGTTTGCATGAAAAATCAAGCTATCCAATCGGATTTATTTGTCAGAATGATTATCCACCCATCTGTAATATTTAATAAGTTTTTCTAGCCTGAAAGCATTTACTTAATTACAGCTGGTTTAATTGCTAGACTGCATTACATACACCAATGTACTCACTCTTAGTTTTACTACTCCTCCACCCAATTTCACGTGTGGCTCTGTCTATGCAGTACATGCAAGTTTTCTTCTTACATTTCAAAAAAATGTGCCAGTCAGTATCAAGCCAAATCTCTCTATACAGTGCTCATTCAGTAGTGCAGGGTTATCTCAGCTTTTTCTTGTGCATCAGACGCCAACTTAGTATCCACGAGGATACTAAGTTGGTGTCTGATGCCCAAGGAAGGGCTGAGATAACAGGCCAGGATCCTGAGGGAACGAATAAATAAATGAAGTAAAAGAATAAGCAAGAACACCATATAACATAATAAGATATAAATATATTTTGCTTCTCAAGATACAGAATCTCTGAATACCTATTATAGAGAATTTAAGAGACTGAGGAAAAACAGTTATAAACTTTGGAAATCACATTTTAAAGGCATCTCTTGAAAAAGCTTACACTGTAGGTGAAACGTTGAGTCGTTTGCCATTTTTAAAACAATAAAAAGACATTATTTGAAAATGGAAAAGACTGTCTGCAGTAATATTTGTTCAGCGTCCCCCACCTTTTTGCTCTGAAACAGAAATTTTTCTATATTATTACGGTCCCCAAGATATGGCAAAATTAAACTGGGAATCTGCTCTGACTTCCTGTGATAATAATGTCCAGTGATGGAAGGGCTGGAAATTTTCTAAACTAAAAAGAGTACAGATCGTAAAACAGTTCCTGATCTTCTGTTTACTATATGTAAGTATGATTTTTCTCCTACCATCACATATAGAAACTCGTATATACAGTATTTATTTCCAGATGCTGTGGGGGAGTCGACTGAACTCCATTAAAAGGGCATTTACATACTTACCAGTGAAGAAAGGGGGTGGGAATGCTAGATCCGGTAGTGTTTTTCCATACTCTATTTCTGGCTCGTAATATAAAACCAGGATTACTATGCTCCATGACACACGCACATACAGTAAATGGATCTTGAATAATTTAAATCAGTATTCCAACCTATGGACCTCATTTCCCCTGAAACTCAGAAAAAATGTATGGATACTTGATTATATGAAACCACTGGTACAAAAATTGTACAAATAGAAATTATCCAGATCCCACATCACCCAAAGTACCTGTTCAAAACTACATACAATAGTAATGGATACCATTCATCCAAGGGAACCTGATTTTAAGAACTGTATGCCCCAAGATAGGACCACAGCTTTAAAAAACCTAACGAATCAAAGAATACCCAAACACATGTGGGAAGTAGAGGTGGGCAAAGTGGTCAAAATCCACTACGTGAAGCAATTTGCATATTAGGGCAGAATTTGTGAAGTAATCTGTAACACGAAGTGGAGTACTCCGCCTTATAATTAGGATTGTGAAGTCCATTGGAAACAATGACTTCGCATTACTCCACCTTTCCACAACCACTTCTACACCAATTTTAATGTGAAGTACATTGAAATCAATGTACTTTGCATCACTTCACCTTGTTGGTGAGATCCAAAGCGAATTTTACAGTGATTCATGGGATTGCAGGTTACATGGGCTCTAGATTGTTCTGCACAGCCTCAGTTCTGTGTAGTGTGTGTGTAGTGGTAGCTGGAGACAGTTTGCTCTCAGAGCTCTGAGATTCAAACCCTCTAAAAACCATTCAAAAAGCCTTTTTGAGCCATTTTGTTTTGCTCAAAATTTAGTACATCGATTGTAGGAAATCGTCCTGTGCTCATATCATCGAGTGTTTATTGTTTGTGTGTGGATTTTGAATGTTGATTTAGAACATTCAGTCTGTATACTGACAGACACTTGAAGTGTGCTTGGGGGAGGGGCGTGTCTGTGGTGGAGGTAGATTAACTGGAAGAAAGGCAGTCTTTCTGTTTTGGTTATGTTTTTCTTGTATAACTGTGTTCATGTACACACAGTAATATTTTCGTAATTTTTGAAATTTTTTTGCTGATTGTTGTGGTACAGTGCATAATTTCAGTCTGTTTAAAAGATCTGGTTATATTACTGAAGTTTTCAATTTGCTGCACATTACCTGTAGTGTGTGTGTGAGTGTGTGTGCAACACGTGCCATCAAATCAGACATATTTTATTGTGCTACGCAGTAATTGCAGCACTGTGAACCTGCTATCCATCTGAGTTATTTTGTACTGCTTTGTGGTATCTTGGTAGTGGACTGTTACTGCAGTGCTCTGCCCCCCAAACCAGCAAAATATATTCTTTTCTAGATTTGGATTTGTGACTTGTGAGCACTGGTTAAGGTGTTGTTGTGCCTTTGCATCTGCATCTCTTGTGTGCGCACACAGTCTTAATCTGTCTGTGCGTTTGCATCTGTTTAGAGCCCAATCTCCATCTGCAAGCCACAGTTGTTGTTTTTTGGCTTCCCATCCATCGGCCCAGGCTGAAAGTTCATAAATCTAAATTTGTTTAGAATTTTCTTGGTGATCCCCAAAAATGTCTGCAAAGAGATGTGCAATCAAAGCTGTTTCTGGCCATGGCACTGCTGCCAGTGGCAAGATTGGCTATGGGCGTGGTAGTACGCAGAAGTGTATAGCCAATGTCAGTAAAGGGATTTCTTCATCAATGTTTTTTTCTGTTGCTTCACTGATAGTTGGAGGAGATGATTTTGTCCCCACTGGTGGTGTTAGTGCAGTTGCTGCTGGCATGGGTATTGCTGCCCCAAGTTCCACTTCTGACCAGTTAACTATTTTACAAAATATAGTTGAGTCTAAAGCTGTGACTGACAGTGCAGATGATGTCAAACTCCCTAACATCCCCATAGTAGTTGAACATGATTCTGATCCTGATGACAATAACTCACAATGTCACATTTCCAGAGCTGTTGAGGCCATGCCTTTGCCATCCAATGATTCAAAGTGTGGCGCAAAAATATTGGGTGATGGTAATGATGCTGTGGTTAGAACATGTTCTCCACAGGACAGCATCCAAGCTGAAATTGTGGATGTGGATGATGTGATGAATATGATGATGATGTCAGTGATGCCTGTTGGGAACTGGAGAAAAAGAAAGTCAAGGTGGCTGTGTCTGGGTCTGTTGGTGTTAAATCTTCCTCTCCTCAAAAAAGTTGTGATTCAGCAGTTCCTGCTGATGATGATCATGATGACCTAGTAATAATCCTAGGTAGTCATGGTGGTCAGTCAGAGTCCAAGTGTGTCCAGCAAGAAAAATAACGTAGCACACCCCCCATTTCAGTGGTTAAAAAAACAGAGTCCAATAAGCAGCATCAAGGACATGTTAAAAGTGGGGGATCACAATCCCTTGTTTGGGATTTTTTTGTCCAAGATGCAAGTGATGAATCAGTTGCAATCTGCCAGCTTTGTCATGCATGTGTAAGTCAAAGGTAAAAAGGGGAGTCATCTAGGCATGGGGCCAGCATACACATCTTAAGAACAGGCACATGGCACTGTAGACTTGGCACCAAAGGGCAGCATATGCCATAGTGAGGCATTCACCCTCACCATCAACCTTATTGAGCATGTTATCTCCTTCTATGAGTGTAAGACCAAGTAGCAATGTCTGTAGTAGCATTGGGATTATATCAGAGGATTACTACAGGCATGATGAGGAGGAGGATTATGATTTAGAAATCTTGTCAAGTGGTGGTCAGAGTAGCAGCAGTGGTGGTAGTGGTCTACACAGTATGTCTAGTGCAAGTGGTACATCAACCCCTGTACTTAAAATGGGGAAAATAACTTCATTGTGGACTTGTCACCTATGCACCCCTCTTCATCACACGTCCGTGCCCCACCCTTGGCCATTCACAGAGCACAGCCATTTGGCACACCCTGTGCAAAACGTTTTATAACAAGTTAGCCCACATTGCAGAATGGTTTTGCCCATAACCTGAAGTACCCACCCAATCATGCAGTGTCACATGAAGTTAATGCTGCTGTAGCTGAAATGCTGGCAATTGATCTTTTGCCTTTCTTCTTCATGGAGAATTCAGGATTCCAGCAGTTTGCGGCATGCACCTGTTTGAAATTGAAAGCCCCATCCAGGACATACTTTTCCACTGGTGCTGTCCCCAAGTTATACCGGATTGTGACCGACTCAGTAAGACATGCCCTTCAACATACCTCCTTTCCATTCATCCACTTAAGTATGGATATGTGGACAAGTGACAAAATGGCAGGGAGTTCATATTTGTGTATTACTGTACATTGGACGTAGGTGCCGGGGGTTGTTTGTGCTGGTGTTAGTGGGAACAATCAGTGTAGTAAGGCAGACTGTAGTGGTAGCAACCTTCCAGAAATTCAACAGCATACAACACTTGCAATGCGCAGTGTGGCCTGTTCCCACACTGGTGAAAACATGCTGGACTTACTACTGACTAAAATTGATGAGTGGCAGAACCCCCTATCCCTTAGAGCTGGATTTATAGCAAGTGACAATGGTTCAAATGTGGTTAAACATATCATGAATTGTGGCTTTGTTTGGGTTCCATGCATGGCCTACTGTTTAAATCTGGTAGTCCAGGAGTTTCTGCAGCACACTGATATAAAGGAAATGTTGAAAGTTGCACTCCGTACAGTATCTGTTCGCACTTTTCACTCTCTGCAAAGGCCCGTGACCAACTTTGGCAGCTGCAGATCCAAAACAGCCTCTCACAGCACCGCCTCAAGCTGGAAGTTGTCACCTGGTGGAACTCAACTTTACATCAGGCAGAGAGGGTGATTGAACAATACAAAGCAATCTCTGAATATCTCATCATGCACACTAGCTGTGACACTTCCGGGGCCTCCATATCTCTCACAACTGAACAGTGGCACTTCATGGACTCTGTTATAACTATTTTGAGGCTTTTTGAACACGCCACACAGGCAGTGAGTGGCGAGTCTGCTTCCATCAGTCAACCAATTCCATTGTTGTGGGTGTTGAGGCAGACATTGATAAATCTACAGCATAGACTTGATGGTTCCAGAGACTGTGTTAGCAGTGTGTTACTGAAACACATGCTGACAATATTTGACCACAATAGGCACATCTTGAGCATTCGACAAAGTGACGACTTCGCAATAGCAACAATGCTGGACCCATAATACAAATATGGAATTGCGTCACTGCTGGAGAGAGGGCCTGAACAAGTTAAAAAATGTCAGTGGGTAACTGGTGCACTTGGTATGGTGGCACAGAAGTCATGTGCCAAGGTCAGAAAACCTCAGCAGCATAACCAGGCTGAAGGTTAGTTTGGAGAAGTACCAAGCACATCCTGTAAGGTGGCTGTGGTTCCAGGTGGTCTGTCATCAAACCTGATTGCCATTAACCCACTTTGGGGTGCTTTGTTCCCAGTCAGGATTTGTGACACCCATGAATCCGGAGAACAGGATGATGAGTCAACCACAGACTTCGTGCAGCACAGTGAATGGTTGACTCATATTTGGCTGAAAACACGCATCTGTCAGTAACTGACAATCCTCTTTTATACTGGCGTGGAAAGGTCAGTGAATGGTCAGAGCTGACTTCAGTGGCACTGAAGTACCTGACCTGCCCAACCCCCAGTGTAAGTGTCAAGAGGGTATTCAGTTCTGCAGGGGCAATGATGTAGTTCAGAACTGTTATACAAATCTCTCTCCTTCAAATGTCAGCTTGCTTACATTCATAAAAATGAATAAGGGGTACATATCAGCTCGAACTGCAACCTCTGTATTCATACCCCATCATGGTCATGGTTGTGGTGATGTGGGAGAAGCAGACCATCCTGGTGCCAGCATGAAATAGCCTACCATTGAGGTAGATGATGAAATCATGGAGAAAGAATTCCCTAGTGGGCATAATTCAGACACAGATGGCAGCGAGGGCAGCTTCCTGTATGATGATGATGATGATAAGGTCGATGTTGGTGGGTTTTAAGTCCACTGGCTGAAAAGTTGTCACATTTTTTCAATGGTACATGTTTTGTTTTTTATAACATAAAATCAGTGTCACACTCTGAATGAGCCTCATTCCATAATTTCATATTGGCAATTCGGCACAAGTAAATTCACAATCCTTCTATTTTACCTTCTACACCTTAGTATTATTTCTGATTAGACTTAACAGAATGTATGCTGCTGTCATTAGAAAACACAGTCAGCCTCTTAAACATAACTGTCCATTTGTAGTACTAGGTGTTAGCCACTTAAAACCTGCTGATTAAAGATATCTGCCTCCTGACTAAGAGTGAAATACTGCAACACAATACACACCATATCCAGCCACCCACCGGTGTGAGTCTGACAGTGAGAGGGAATGTGTTGCAGCTTTTCCCATGACCACCATTAGTAAATCGCAGTCAGTCCAAGCCACCAGATAGTGAGAGGGAATGTCATCATGTGTCCATGACAGCCACCAGTAAACCACTGTCAGCCAAAGCCACCAGACAGTGAAAGGGAATATCATCATGTGTCCATGACCACCACCAGTAAACTGCTGTCAGCCAAAGCCACCAGATAGTGAGAGGGAATGTCATCATGTGTCCATGACAGCCACCAGTAAACCACTGTCAGCCAAAGCCACCAGACAGTGAAAGGGAATATCATCATGTGTCCATGACCACCACCAGTAAACTGCTGTCAGCCCAAGCTACCAGACAGTGAGAGGGAATGTCATTATGTGTCCATGACAACCACCAGTAAACCACTGTCAGCCAAAGCCACCAGACAGTGAAAGGGAATGTCATCATGCATCCATGACCACCATCAGTAAACTGCTGTCAGCCAAAGCCACCGGATAGTGAGAGGGAATGTCATCATGTGTCCATGACAACCACCAGTAAACCACTGTCAGCCAAAGCCACCAGACAGTGAAAGGGACTGTCATCATGTGTCCATGACCACCACCAGTAAACTGCTGTCAGCCCAAGACACCAGATAGTGAGAGGGAATGTCATCACATGCCCATGACCACCACCAGTAAACCGCTGTCAGCCAAAGCCACCAGACAGTGAAAGGAAATGTCATCATGTGTCCATGACCACCACCAGTAAACTGCTGTCAGCCAAAGCCACCAGAATGTGAGAGGGAATGTCATCATGTGTCCATGACCACCACCAGTAAACCGCTGTCAGCCCAAGCCACCAGATAGTGAGAGGGAATGTCATCATGTGTCCATAACAACCACCAGTAAACCACTGTCAGCCAAAGCCACCAGACAGTGAAAGGGAATGTCATCATGTGTCTATGACAACCACCAGTAAACTGCTGTCAGCCCAAGCCACCAGATAGTGAGGGGGAATGTCATCATGTGCCCATGACCACCACCAGTAAACCACTGTCAGCCCAAGCCACCAGACAGTGAGAGGGAATGTCATCATGTGTCCATGACCACCACCAGTAAACTGCTGTCAGCCAAAGCCACCAGATAGTGAGAGGGAATGTCATCATGTGCCCATGACCACTACCAGTAAACCACTGTCAGCCCAAGGCACCAGATAGTGAGAGGGAATGTCATCATGTGTCCATGACCACCACCAGTAAACTGCAGTCAGTCAAATATGCCAGATACTATCTCATTCAGAGGGAATGTGATTGTTTTCCATCCTGTGCCCTGCCCATGCCATGGCAGATGGAGACCGCATCCAGCAGCCAGAGCTGCAAGGCTTCTTACTATCAATACTTTACAGTGAGTATGTGTACTAATTTTTCATACTATGGAACTTCCTTGAGCTGTGTTATGCTTCCTGTTGTATTTCTGAGATGCAGTTGAGAAACGCGTACGGTCAACTTCTTTTTTACAGGTTAACAGTTTCAAGCACTCTCCTGGACTGGAGGACTGTAGTACTGCAGTACTGTCTACAACCACCTATAGGATATCCATTTCTGGTAAGTATATCAATTTTATTTCATCAGTTCTTTTTTTGTAGCTCATTTTTTCAAGAGAGTGTAAATCATACAAAGTAGGTGACATGTACATCACATAATATATTTTTCATGCACATTAGACACTGTATTGCTGCAGCAGGCCATGGCGGTGTTAAAGTTTTATCCAGGTCGTGACAAGACGTCTTTTAAAATGTAACTTAAGTTAAGACATTGGGACAGTGTATGGGTTACACTACTAAATTTGTGATTTGGACTTGTTGTGGCTTACTGACAGCTTGGTATCTGTTACACTGGACATATAACAGACAGTAACAGCCACACTTTAAACAGAATGTGTTACTGCAATCAAGTACTAATAATTTCTTGTTCATCTGTTTTTTGCAGGAACACCTCGGTGCTGTGTGCTGCCATTGGTACTTTCTCCAAATAAGAAGTTCAACATCACACCCAGGCCGCAACAACTGGTATGAATCCTGACCATCAGGACTGGACTGGGGGATGCACAGAAAACTTGTGAAGAATTCACAAAAAAGAAACCATTAATGAAACTTGCTTCCAAATGATAACCCTCCTCCCAAAAAAAAATACATACCTTGACTGGCTTGACAGTATTCCAGTGCCAAAATTCCACATGAAGCCCAAAAATGCACACCCCAAGTTTGACTATATGACCTGTGATACAAAATAAGCAATGATTACATGTATATATATATATATATATATATATATATATATATATATATATGTGTGTGTGTGTATAAACATTTAAGGTCAGGTTCTGTGGAAAACCCTGATGGTGCCAGGAACATTAACTTACCAAGGGTAGTATGAGTATGCACGCACAGGGCATCCTTCCTGTTTGGATCAGCACAGCAGACTTTGGGCAACCAACAGCATCATCACATCATCATGGTTAACTCAATGGTTGGGTCATCCTTTGCTATCACATCATTTGGCAAGATGTTGTGCATCATCCCAGTCAGGGCAAGAAGCATTACACAAAATTCCAACAGCAGCAACAGGTGATATAGTTCTTGTGTGCATGCATGAATGCGTGCAGCATGAATTAATGGAGACTTTTCATTCCATTTTATGCTCTCATTTCTATTCATCTGGAGTCAGTAATTTTTGGGACATAAGACAACATCCCAAGATTTATACAAACACTTGCCAAAAATATTCTACAGAAAATAAGCTAAAAAAGTGATGCCCTTCCTTTCCTTGTTAAATTCCAACTTAATAATCTCTATTTCCAAAAATATATTATTTTAGTGGTCTCAGTAATGTTTTATTTCTGTCTTGCTCTGTGTGTGTGTGTGTGTAAAAGCAGGAGTAAGCAGCGAAATAATCCACTAAACAGCATATGTGCATTGTCAGGTGCACACTGCCCAGCCCCAGAAAACATATATGGTAGCTGACTTGTTTCACTGTGATGATATAAAGAATAAAGAATATATAACACAAATGACCCCTGCACTTCAGTGGTTAGGCCTTCATTAGATGGCCCCCTAATGAAGGCCTAACTACCGTAGCACAAGCTTCATTTGTGTGTCTTGTTTTCCCATAAATACATTTGCACTAGCAGTGAAAATGTTTTATTGGCATTTATTCATCTGGAGTGCTGGCTTTCTGGTTTTGTTAAGTAGGAATATAATGAGTGCAAGTACACCACTTTTGTACTTTATTTTATTACATCTGTTTTGGGGCATGGTTCTTACCGTTTTGGGGAGGTAAACAAGGTTATGTGAAAGAAAGAAAGACGTGAACACACACTTAACATTATACACATAACAGTGCACAATGGGGGAAGACTAACAACAACAAAAATGGATAGTGACCTGTGTCAGATGACCTAAAGGTATGCAAGAAATGCCAGAAGGAAGGAAGGAGGGCTGGGGGACAGGGCATACTGGGATACATTGGGAGGCATAACATTAAAATTAAGTCAAAAAATGGAAGTTCTTATCCCTATCTACATATATTTGGTAAGATCTTGTCTTAGGTACAGCATGCGGTGATGAGAGCACATCTCTGCAAGGCTATACACAGGATGGAGGCTGTACAAAGGAGGGCAACTAAAATGTTGAAGGGTATGCACCAGAATGAAGCCAAATGAAGAGACACTAAAGGACATTACGCATAAACGCAAGGGAGGGGGGCATGATAGAAACTATCTAGTACTGAAAGGAAATCAACAATGTACAAGAGTGTAGCATCATCCAGAAAAAGAGATTTGCATGAAGAAGATCCCAAAATTTGAAGATAGAGGGGGAAGGATCAGGAGCAACATCAGGAACTATTTTTTCACACAGAGGGTGGTGTGTGCAAGGGCAAGCTAAATCTAATGATCAGTGTTGTGATGGGACAGCAGCAGGAAGCATCCCCATAATTTGTAGTTGGTGCCCCTCAATTTGCTCCAACTGCTGCTCAGCGTTTTCAAGCCAGTGGTTAGCAGCCTCCAACTCACTCCACAGCAGGTCCAAACTGGCCTATTTGGCAGGCAGTTGGAGAGGGCTGCCACCATCACCTATACGTGCTGCAGGTTGTGGTGGTGGAGCAACTGGTTGATCCAAGGCCCTCCCCTGCTTCACACCACCATGCGCAGATGGATGCCATGCTGCCCCCTCTTCCCCAGCAGGGCCAGCAGGTGCATTACTGCCCTGTTCTGCAACCTTGGCCTGCCACTGTACATGATGGTGGTTGTACAGATGGATGCACTGACCACCTGTGCCAAGATGACTTTCTTTGGGGCCATGGCACACCTCCACACCACAAATTACATTTCACTACACTGCTGTCCCCAGACAGTGTAGTAAAGAACTGCCACACTAATGAGGTGTGGAGAGGACTGGGCACAGCTGGAGGGGCTGGAGCCAGGGGCTGCTGCTGCACAATTGGGGCCAGGGGTGCATAAACCTGTTGCTGCAACTGCTGTGGCTCCTCCTCGCTGACTTCCTGCTGCTGAGCAGCTGGCACAGGAGCCATAGCAGGTGCTGGAACTGGAGGGGGCACTGGTAGGTGCCACAGGAGGTGGTGCTTCCATGGCACCAAGTCCACTATCTCTTGCTTTGAGGGGGAACACTACTTAAGAAGATGGTGCTCCGGTCCAAATGCAGCCTACCACCACGGTGTTGTGCATACACAGCATCTCCTCCTTACGTCTCCGAAACCACCTCCCCCTCTGGTCTCTCTCTCTCTCTCTCTCTCTCTCTCTCTCTCTCTCTCTCTCTCTCTCTCTCACACACACACAAAAACAATTAACAAATACTAAACTAAAATACTGCACAAACACAAATCCAGACAACAAACAGGCAAAAATAATCAGTTAATTAGCAAAAAAAATTAAAAAGTTTATGGTAGTTTTACACTACTTTCTAGATTTTCCTCTCTGACTCTCTAATCAACAAGCTCCTTCTCCTACTACAAGGCGAAAGTGAACCTCTCTTTCAAGCATGATTCACTTCCTGCCTGCCTGAAGCATGTGACCTACACTGTGTAAGCCATGTGATGTGTGTGGGCTACCTGTGAATTCTCACTCCACCTTAAAGCGAAGTAAGGTGGAATGAGCAACGCAAAGTCATAATTACAATGCAAAGTGGCGAAGTAGCGGTTTAAAATGGACACTTCATGTAGTGGAACAGTAACGCGAAGTGGGCTATTTGCATCCACTTCACTGGGAAGTTAACTGGTTAAGTTTCATTTTCAGTCATTTTATTTTATTTGTTAACAGGGTTGGGGCACTGGACAAGTCCTTTCTCGGGCCCGACCCAGACAAAACACAATAACAATAACAAACATTTCAGTTACAGTTTACAAATAACAAGTACAATCATCCTTTGACATCAAAAATCACCTACCATTACATTTAAAAGTATTTAATGTGGAAAAAACTCTTACATTTTCAGGAGCATTGTTCCAAAATAAAGGACCAGCTATGGAAAATGATCTTGATCTATCTTTGTCCTATGGACAATTGTTTGGAGAACTGTGCCCTGGAAAAAAACACAAACCTGCAAGAACATATTGTGTAAATACCAAGTCAGTAAGAGGAAATTTAGATGTAGGGAAAACAGACTTGAACATTTGGCAACCAGAAAAGTAAGAAAGCCTACCTTTGGGAGACAACCAACCCAAGTGAGAGTATAAAGAACAGTGACGAGTATGATGGGTAAGTTCCTACGGAAGATTATATGTCAGAGGTAACAACAAACACAAGGTTATGGACAAATGCTCCTGTCCTTATATAGATTGTTAGGCTCCTGAAGAAACTATGGAACATTTCTTATTTAATTGTTCTTATGCTAGGACACTATGGTCCTTTTAAGCCCTAAAATGGGAATTACCTTGGTTAAATAATTTAATACACACAAGTGTGGTATTTGGCATTTACCCCCCAGCACTTAGGAATTTGTATAGTGAGACCCTATTTTCTTCATATGTTTAAAGTACTACCTATGGCAAGTTAGAAGCCAATGGGTATTAAAACAACAATGTATCCATATATAACATTCAGTAAAGTCTGTACATCTGCACTGTCGAATACTTATGAAGCAGACTGTTCCTTGCATCCCTTAGCTAAGGTGAAAAAATGGTGGACAGGGCTTTCCTTTTTCTTGAAATACAAATATAGATGTTAATACATGACTAAAATGTTTCACCTAATTCGGGATTGGTGGTGGGTGGGTGAAGTTTTGGGTGAATTGATTACGTAAAATGGTGTTTTGACTATGATGTACTACTTCACGTGATTTTCAATAAAAGTCCCCTACCCTTTCACCAAGGGTTGCACTCCTGTGTGAGATGCAGGACTCTGTGCAGATGGAGCACAGCAACAGTGAAGAGCACATCACGGAGGAGGAGAGTGCATTTGGCACTATTGAGATGGCAACAACCCAGGATTCATCTACAAAGGAGACCAACCAACAAACTACACAGCAGCAAGTACCACATAATGCACCTGCTACCAGCAATGATACAGAAAGCTTAACATCAGAAGAATGGCTGCTACAAGAATAAATGACCCAGCAAAAACAAACCTTGCTTGAAAAAATGAAAGAAACTGAATCAACCGTATACAGATGTTTTGCCCCCGGATGATTCTTTGTGGTAAAAACGTTTCAGTGAAAAAGCCACATGGACAAATAAAAGCCACACAAAATGTCGGTAATCTGCTGAAGTTGTGGGCCAGTAGTCACTGCACAATCGATAACTAGACAAAATGATGATGTACAGATCCACCTCGTCCCTGCCTGTTAAATAAATACTTTGCACAAATAGAAAATCTAAACTCACCCTGCCCATGTATGCATTTCCTGTTGGCAGTGCAACTGTGTAACTGTATTCGGCTTCCCCACTCCTTGTGCGTTCGAAGTGAATCCCTAAAGTCGTATCACCAGTCAAAATCCTTTTCTTCTGTTTAAAAGTAGTTGTCAAGTACAAGCTTTTGATTGCTGTTCTGTGTTGGCACGAACTCCATGTCTGTCTTTACATGAATGATGAACATTTTTCATGCACCTTATGTACACCGCAGTGTCAGTTAGTGGCACCGGTTAGCACTGCACCTTAAGTACTCCCCAGTGGTGGCAATTAGAGGCAACAGGTGTATATACCAGTTAGTTGATTGTCACCTGTTGTACATTAGACCACTATGCCTTTAAGAATGCTCGATTGTGTTCTGTTCCTCTTTGCCCATGTGACCAGAAGTTAAGACCAGAAACACCATTGCTTTATGCAGGGGCTACACATTATATTTTTTGCTGCCACAGAATTTCGGTAAGTACAGTATTTAAGGAACATGCATAGAGTATCAGGCACAGAGGAAAAAAAGACAATGTTTGCTTAACAACCCAGCAGAAAGCTCAGAGAAATCCCAAACTCCAGTTTTTTGATTTGGAGCATCATGAAAGTGCCCGGATTTGAACACCTGACCAACTGAACAAGATGGCACTCAAAACACAAAATGGACACCAGAGGAAGTGCTTGAGAGTGCTGGATGACTCAATACGCTGACAGGATGGATTCTAGACCCCAGCGCAGCTCTGCCAGAAACCTCAAACAGTTTTTCAAAGAAACATAGAAACATGGGGCCCGATTCCAGGACAGCATACACTGGCGTAAGCTGAGATATGCCAAGCCCCATGGCGTATCCCGTGACTTGTGCCAAGCAGTATGTCAGCCCTGATTCCAAGAGGTGCCCTGTGCCATGTCAGCTGTGGGCTACGCCAACCATGGGTTACGCCACCCACTACACCACAGCCTGCAATGACATGGTGCAAGGGTGGGTTATGGCAACAACTGCACCCTATTCCAGGAGGGCGGCTGCCATAACCCTCTGCCATGATTCCAGGAGCTGCACTGGTGGAGCGATGTTAGTGCAGCATGGAGCTGCTCTAAGGGCCATCTGACAGTGCCATCTGTAAGATGCCCACTCCACAGCATCGTGGAAATGGCACTGATGTGTCCCCCATGCCCCCACAAACACACCCATGCCACCCACCCCCAAACGTCAGGGACCCTTTGGGTCTGATCGTCAGTGCACCCCCCCCAGACTCCTGTGCCACCTGTCCTGCTCCCCATGCCCCCTAGTGTGTGCCGTGCCATTTCGGGGCAGGGGGGCTCCAGGGGGATGTCAGTAGTGGGCTGTGACTTGCAACATGCAGGGCTATTATGCCATGCCCATGGCATTAGCCTCCACATGTCGCAACTCATATTGTGTATGTGCCAGGACCCTGCCGCTCTTGGAATATGGTGCAGGGTCCCCGGCGTAGCAGCGAATGTCACAACTCGCATATGCCAGTGAGTTGTGACATTCATTCTGGAATGAGGCCCATAGACTTTTACAGCAGATAAGGACCGCTTGGCCCACCCAGTCTGCCCATTTCCTTACCTATTAAATAAGCTGCAGAACCTAGTTAACCAACAGTTTCTTCCTCCTACCCCACTAGATTTGCTTTATGTCTGTCCCATGCATTCTTGAATTCCCCCACTATTTTTGACCCCATGACCTCCTCAGGAAGGCCGTTCCATGCATCCACCACCCTCTCCATGAAAAAATACTTCATCACATTGCCCCTGAACCATCCCCCGTCTATCTTCAAATTGTGTCCCCTTGTTCTCGCACATCTCTTTTTCTGAAAAATGATACCCTCTTGGACTTTGTTGATTCCCTTGAGGTACATAAATGTTTCTGTCATGTCCCCCCTCTCCCTCCTTTCCTCAAGGGTATACATATTAAGCTCCTTTAGTCTCTCTTCATATGGTTTCTGGTGCACACCCTGCACCATTTTAGTTGCCCTCCTCTGGACTGCCTCCATCCTGTCTATGTCCTTGTGGAGATGGGGTCTCCAGAACTGCACGCAGTATTCCAGATGGGATCTCACCAACTGTCTGTACAGAGGGATAACAACTTCTTGTTTTCTACTGGTGATGCCTCTCCCTATGCATCCCAGTATCCCTCCAGCCCTCCTTACTGCCTTCTCACATTGCTTGCCTACCTTTACGTCATCTGATATGACTACCCCAGGTCCCTTTCCATTTTTGTTGCTGTTAGCACCTCCCCCCACATTGTGTACTCTTCCACTTTAAATTGTACACCCCAGGTTACTGCTGCAATCAATCACACTGAAGTGGCATCCAGCACAACAATTTTCAGCTCAGCACCACCAGTACCAGACTCACAAGACACAAGTACACTCCCTACTCCCCTCTAGAGGGAACGGGAGATGTTTTTTTTGCAGCATTATCAGACATTGATAATATAAGAACTGAAGTTGTGGGTGAAGTACGAAATGAACAATTAAATGAAAACATGATCACTGATACTGACACCAATGCAAATGCTCCTGACATATGCCAGCCTATTGCAATGCCCCATCAAAATGGCAAAGAGAAGGCATGCTGTCTGCCTCTGATATTTACGGAGCATAGATATTTCCCTGACAGATGTTAAGTGGGAAAATCTTTAATCAAAGATGCTCTGGGTTTTTTCTCCAATGATGTGTATGCCTTAATACATGCTGTGGGGGGAAAGTACCGATGATATTAGTTTCAGAACAGCTATCTTACTTAATAGGTTTTAGTCTTTATTTACAGCCCCAAAAAATACTCCCCTGCGGCAATAATTTCAGGCCATTCCTCTTAACTAAACCAACGTTCAAGGTTATAACAATTCTGTTTCACAATGAGGGGGTTAACACAGCCGTTGTAATCTTTTAGCTAGAAAAAAGATGTGAAATCCAAGGCACCCATTATTGCTGGAGAAAGATTTTGGACAGGGAGGTGGAAGTTCAAAATCAAATTAAAACAGACTGATGCTGTTACTTCCCATCTTCCAAATTGCTTCTACATAGGATGAGATAAAGGCATCCTATTTTATCAGGGACAACCCAGAACATGCTACAAGTGTGGTTCACAGAGACACATCAGTAACAACTGTGAGGTGCAAAAATGTTTGTCATGCAAAGTACTAGGACACTCCGGGTTCCTTTGCAGAACTAAGCTGATATGTAGTTTATGCAAAGAATAAGGACATAATTTCACTTCTTGCCCATGGGCTGCACATAACACCACTAGCGCGGACTACAGTGAGCAAGCAAGATTTCTACATAAACAAAGCAACTCATCCTGCAGGGATGCAGCACTCAGGGCCAATACCACCCAGCCATGGGCAAGAGTACACCAGTACACAGCCTAACCTAACTCAAACCACAACTACACTTTAGCCAGTCAACCCACCCATAAATATAATACAACAGGAAATAACAACAACAGCAGTGACAGGCACTACACCCCCCCCCAGGGACAGTGACTCACATCACAAACAACAACAAGGAGTACTGCCCATTTTAGATGCAACTATTACTGCACCGGAACAAGAATCCAAATCTGACAAAATGCCCCCCGCCCCTGCCAGTTCTGACATGGAAGCATTTCAAATGGTTCAAAAAGGGAAGAGTATGGAAAACACATCTATAGCTACTACATCTGAGCAACTTGCATGCTGTAAGTCCAGGGACAGCAGTGTCGCCATGTGCATCTCTATCAAATACTCAATATGCTTTTCAACCACCTCCCCTTTTGCCTATGAACTGCTACTAATAAAAATATCCCTCCCCTCCCCTGCTCCTTCCCCATATTCATTGATGGTCTCTACTGCTGTCCCAATCTTTCTGTCCCTACTCTCTCCTCCATCTCTGACCTTCTCTCTACCATCTCATCCCTCGCCACCCCAGGGGAGCTGTACCTCCTTGGGGATTTTAACATAAATTGGCTCTCCAGCAAGCAGTCCAAAGTCAGCAATCATGCTTCATCCCTGAACTTAAAGCAATTGATATTAGACCCAACTCACCTAAATCACAAAACTGGTAAACATACCCTAATAGATTGGGTTTTATCTTCACACCCCCACCGTGCCATTAAGTTTGGTATACTCCCTGATGCAGTCAGTGACCATCACATGGTCTACTGTGTGTGCAAAATCCACCGTACAAATTCCCCTCCTACCATTCTTAACATCCGCTCTTTCCATTCCCTCTATCTGTCCACTATCCATAGTGAGCTGACCAATATCGACTGGTCCCCCATCTCATCTGCTCCCTCTGTGGACAAAGCCCTATCATTCTTTAGCACACAGTTCTTATCTGTCTGGGACCGACATGCTCCCACTAAGGAATGCAAGGGTATGAGGTAACCACCTACCCTGGGTCTCAGCTGACCTCGTTGCATGTCAACATGTGTGTGATCATGCGTGGGTCACTTATAGGTCCTCAGGCACCCCCCAAGATCTTCAGTATTATTGCTCACTCCAGAATGCCTGTACCTGTGCCATCCATCTCACCAAGGATGACTATTTCAATGCCTCCTTCCAAGAAAACTTACACAACCCCTCCAAATTTTGGAAGGTTATTCACGCCTTGTTCCCCCCCAACCCCCCTCTCCAGTCCTAAATATTGGATCCCATATAATTGATGACCACCACACCATAGCTAAAGAGTTCAATAACTTCTTTACTACTTGTGTCTCCTCCCTACTTGCTTCACTTCCCCCTATTACCCCTCCTCCCCTTAACACCCCCACCCACACACAATCCCCAACAACATCATGATTCACTTTCAAACCTGTCCTCCCTGATGACACGTAAGAGTCTTACTTGCCCTTAATCCCAACAAAGGCAAAAGCCCTGATGGTCTTGACCCTAAACTCCTTCACCTTACTGCTTAAGCTATAGCTCTCCCACTGACATGTCTCCTTAATCTCTCCTTCTCTCACAAGATGGTACACAAGGCTTGGAAGTCTGCTACCATGGTCCCTCTTCCCAAAGATGGGGACTCCTCAAATTCTAGCAACTTTCATCCAATTTCCTTGCTACCTATCCTGGCTGAGGTACAGGAGCACCTGACCCTGGAGCAGCTCTCCCTCTTCCTTGACTCCTCCTCCTTTTTCACCCCTTTCCAGTCTGGTTTCCATAAAACCCACTCCACTACCACCTCCCTCCTCCAGCTCACTGACTCCATTCTCACAGAGATGGATCAGGGATGCATCCCCTCTGCCATCTTTGTCAACCTGGCCAAAGCCTTTGACACTGTTGCCCACTCCCTCCTTCTCTTCAAGTTGTCTGTGGCCAGCCTGTCAAATACTGTGACCGACTGGTTCTGGTCTTACCTCACGGGCTGCTCTCAATCTGTCCGAGTAAGTGACTCCACCTTCTCCCCCCTCCCAATCAACACAGGTGTCCCCCAAGGCTCAGTACTTGGACCAGTTCTGTTCTCCATTTTTCTGAATGATCTACCTGATGTCTGCACATCTGCTAGCATCCACATGCATGCAGATGATACCGTGTTATTCTCCTCTGGGAGTTCCCCCGCCAAAGTGACTACTGGACTTTAACAATGTCCAGCGATGGTTTAATGCTAACCATCTCTCTCTGAATGTCAAGAAAATGGCCTCTATGACCTTTGGCACCAGACAAAAGCTGGCCAGTTTAGACTCCACCCTCTTCTTCCATACCCTGTCAGGTTCTAAACTGGATGACGTCCCCTCATTCAAATACCTTGGGCAGTGATTAGACAAAAATCTAGACTTCGGTGTTCATGTTGATGCAATACACAAAAAACACCGCCCTAAGCTTGGCACCCTGTACAGACACAGTAGCTGCCTACCCATGCAAGATAGGTGTGAATTGTACAAAAAATGATTCTCCCTGTCTTTGATTTTGGGGACGATGTCTACAGTTCTGCCCCCAAGACCACCCTAACCAGGTTGGACACTCTCTTCAATTCCTTCTGCAACTTTATCCTTGGCTGCCCCCCTCTCACCCATCACTGCAATCTTTATACTTCACTTTCCTTCCCCTCCCTCTGTTATGCCTGGGTTATATGCCACCAACTGACCCACGTGTACCCATAACCTTATACACTTACAAGTATTAGTGCCTTACCACAGTCTTATAATGTTTTATCTTGTTTTATTACTTATATTAGTGTTCTTTATTATATTTACTAAGCTCATATTTGTCTGTAATGCATTTACCCATATATACTGTTTCTAGTTTCCACATATATCCTGCTATTCTTATAATCACTCATATTCTGTAGTTTTCCACCATTGTGACGTTGTGTGCTTTTATGATTATGTTGCAAACATTACCAGACTAACTGTCTGGAAATAAGAACAGATAACACTTATTCTTGCTGCATGTGAGTTTCATTTGTTCAGAGATTCTTCCTTATTTCCTATGTAATTGCCCAAGGAAGCTACCTTATTTACATGCCTTATCCAATTCTGTATGTTTACCATATCTGTAACAGCACTCTTATCAGTCATATATAATTGTATGCACACCAGCTTCTCAGAGAGAAAGAGACGATACTCGAGGAATGGGAAAATCGGCTCCTTTGTGATTGCTTTGCTTCACTTGTTATGGCATGAGTATTGTAATAAATGCCTTTTATTACTTCTAATTGTTGTTACTTTCTTTGTCCAGCATACCATGCAAAGAACCTAAGGTGTGATTTTTTTTACATATAACAAATGGTGAGCCAGCCTGTCATGGTTTTGTCTGGCAAAGAATAACACTCATTTTACTTACTGATTTGAGTTCTGAGATGTGCTTTCCTCAGAGGCAAGCAGCAATGTGTTTGGCAGCTTAGGAACTCCGTGTGCAGGCTGCCACTTGTTTTGTGAATTCCTCCTTCACAGGAGTTAGCAACACAATCTGTCTGTGTGTGTTTGGGTGCTGTGATTACAAACATGGCAGTTAACCCACAGAAGGGTTTAAAGATTTCCCTGCTTATTGACATGTCTAAAATATGCATAGAGCTGAGAGACAACATCTCAGCTTATCTCACTGCACGAGGTGGGTGGGACGTACTTAAATAACTAATAGTTAACTAAAGATGTTTTGGATCCAGTTACATTGATCTGTATGCAGTATACTGAACTGAGACAGTCAACTGCAATGCAATCTGCAAGAGGGCTGTTTTTGAAGCTGTCAAGCCTAGTAGGTTTAATGGCTACTGATCAATCGGTGGCTGAACCATCTAATAAGTTTATTATAGACTTCCATGAGGAATCCTCCTTGCTGATGTTATTCACAGACCAAACATTCGTCTGTTCTGACCTTGGAGGTTTTTTTAAATGGAAAGAATGTCTGGCAGGGTGTTGCCCTGTCCTTGTGTTTTGAGTTTGTAGTGAGTACACCTTGATTATATCTGTTGGTTGATCCACTTTTCATTGTGTTCTATAAAGAATCTAAATGTGAACACTTGTCTATACAGCGGTTCCTTGCTACTCCCTTTAGGAGAAGCACTATATTTAATAGTCGTACACCATATCTTGTTATGTATTCCCTGAATGCTTAGTTTACTCTGCTAATTGCAGACAGCATACTCAAGGTCACGCTGTTCCCTGCAGTTCTAATAATGACTAATTGGAGAATGTTTTGAAATAAAAAAAATGGCAGAAACATCACTGTATTTGGTAATAAATGTTAAGGTTTAATTATATCAGCTTCATTAACCATAAATGATGTGTCTTATTTTTAGCTGTTTTGAAATCAGTTATCGGTGCTAGCTGGGATGCAGGAGTTAAATCTGTTTTTTACTTTTTTACTCTGATCGCATCACTTAGTTTTGTTCACTCGAGCTAATTATTATTTTTTTTTAATTAAAAGAATCTTAGTTTGCTTGTTCCAGGTTTTCCTTCATCAGTGACGTAGTGTTGCAGCATATGTTTTTGAATGTGCCATCAGACACCACTGATCTAGTAGGCAAGTACTGGCTTGGTTCTCTGCCATCTTACTTGTCCTCCTTCTTGTCAGTCCCAACTCCCTCCTGCTATTCCGCATGGTACTACACACACAGAATGCTTGTCCTTTCACCTCAGCTACAACATCTGGTCAAGCTGCCTTCTCATACAAATTCCCTAGCATCTGGAATTCTCTCCCCCCCTCAAAATTCGCTCTGCCCAATCTCACCCTTCCCTTGTGCTCCTCTTTTGCAGAGACACTGCTCCCTGATGCAACTGCATTTAACCCCCTGAAAACCACTCCCTACTTACTCTCCCTCCATTTTCTTTTTACTGTGTCCCACCCCGGCATAATAGCCTCCTCTTTTTCTCCCTTTTTGCCAACCTGTCCTCTTTCCATCCCACTCCCCTCTAATTTCTCCCCCGTTGATCCTCTTAAATTTCCTCCTTCTACTCCTCCCTCCTCCTGCTGATCTTCTGTCATACCCCTGCTTCTTTTTGTCCTCTCTCCACTGCTACCACTAGCCCCTATTTTTCCCTTTCTTCATCATCTTGCCAGTTCCAGTTTCCCTTGCAGGGGTCTCAGCACCCTGAAGGGAAGTAGGTTTTTGACTACCTTTCTTCTTCCCTCTCCATCTGGCTTAGATGGCCTAACTAGTGAATGTTATAAATTTCTGTTTACTCAGATGGAACAAGAAATGACAGCCTTCTACAATCAGTTGCTTAGTGAGGTTCTACTCCCTGATAGTATGTACCAAGGTTTGTTGATGCATGATACAAAAAAGGGGGCAAATAGTGTCTACTAAATTGGAGACCCATAATACTTTTAAATGTAGATTTTAAAATTCTTACAAAACTGTTGAGTATATGTTTAACATCCATCTTTGATACCATTATCCACCCTACACATGAATGTTCAATACTGGGTAAAAAAACTTGTATGCCTTAATCCTCCAGCGAGAACTTATAGAAAAAGGAGAGGAAGAAGAGCTATCAGGCTTCATAGTGAGCCTGGACCAAAAAAAAACATTTGGCAGAGTACCATACACATACATATGGCACTGTCTAGAAGCTTATGGAATCCCAGTAACTTCTGTCTCCTGGATTTATTTACTGTATGTTATAAAAATGCTCTAGTATATCCTTACATCAATGGATGGATGTGAGGCTGCTGCCCTATCCTCACAGGGGTCCATCAAGGCTGTCCCCTCAGCCCTATCTTGTACATTATATCTTTAGACCCTCTTATGCAACAATTTAATGCATCGCCAGATATCACCAGGTTATCTGTGTCTGGTCAAGACAATGAAATCAAGACGCTGGTCTACGCAGATAATATCTGCCTGTTATTGGCTTATGTACAGTCAGGAACCAATGCAAACCACATTTTGCAAGCATTTTCCAAAACTACTGGAGCAGCCATAAACTAGTCAAAGTGTCAGTGCTCCAAGTGACACACCAAAACTTTTATAGGGATCCCTGTAAAAACAGAAAAGATACAAATTTTAGGCCCTTTTTTTTGGCACCAGGGACTTGGCCTTCTTTAACTTGAATTATCTCCTCAAAAGAGCACTAGATAAAGTAGCCTTATGGAATAAATGGTGTATGCGCAAAAAGAAAAGGGTTTTCATGGTTAAAACATACCTTGTACCATTATTATTACATGTTAGTCATATTTAACCTCCCCACAAATCTCTGGAAATGAGACCATTCAGTTGCTTCTTTATGTGCATATATGGGGTAGTACACTGAACCCCATAAAGAGGGGAATCTCATAGTTAGACATATCTGAAGGAGGCCTAGACATGATCAACCCCTTGGTCTTTTTTCCAAGTATTTTTTTATGTAGTAACATCAAACCAATACTCACACAACATTATGCATTCTGGACTGTTTGGGTATATGACCAGATCTACTCCCTTGTGGAAAATTGGCCAGCAAATACTTCAGCACCCAAACAAATGCAACTTTCTAAACTTCTAGTATATTTTCAAACAACATTTAGTTAACTCAGACAATAGAACATTTGTAAAACCTTTATCCTTAGCATGTCCAAGAAACAGTTTTAAAAAACTATTAAAACTCAGTATTATCAGGAACTCCCTGTATTTTCACAGGCTCCACCCCAAGAAAGAGAATTTGTCAGATGAATGCTGACCTGTGCCCACCTCCCTCTAACTATGTGGAATGTAACATGGCTCTGCTCCCACAGCAAATCAAATCTTAAGAATAGTCTTAAACATAAAGGGATAACTGAAAGACACTGTCCCAGAAGTACATGCCAAACAACTTTGGAAACCATGGATCTATATTTTGACTGTCCTTCTATCTAGACATTCAGGACTCAAGGACAAAATAAATGGAAGATATCCTTTTTTTCCAAAATAACTCATGAAACTTTACTCTTCGGAATCCCCTTGAGATGGGAATGATATACAGTATAACTATGATACTATATGAGTAATTCTAGCATATATCAAATGCTGGATCTGGCAAACAAGGCGTAGGCTTGCTTACCCTACAGCAAATAGAACTTTCTCCTTAACAATTTTTACAAACTATTATACATATATTTCTATGATATGAGAAAAACAGAAAAGAATTTATTCAGGTACCGAATATAACACATGGTGGAAATCATGCCAATGGCTAAAATGAAGCACAGAAAAAGCCTTAAAGTGCTTATTTAAAATAAAATACATGATAGGCAATGAATTCAACATTTTAATTAATTTTGGCCAACATAAGTGATCGTCAGGCCTAATGTTCCCATTCATAGGAACATTTAGTTGTACCATGGAATTAAAAGATAAGGTGCTTGATAAATAGGTAAGGAGAATTTCCTTATTATAAGAAAGGTAGGCAGACTGCATATTACAGTATACAGACATGGTGTTTTTCATTCCCTATCTATTCTCTGTCCAGTTATTAAGTTTAACCATCTTTACTGCCTAGATGGTGTTTTGTGGGAATGCAAGATGGGAATTTAATGATTTCATACTGCATAATTAAGTATGTGCAATAATTTGCCCCTTTAATATACAGTTTTGCTTTAAAGTTATGCAGAAAATAACATCTTTGACAAATAATTGATTTTTTTAGTATTTTTTTTTTACAATGGTTTGGGGCAGTAGGCTCAACCCAAGTAAAACATACATTCTGTAATCCCTTTTGCACAGGGTAGGTTGAACATGGTGGACCCTGTGTTGTTTTTTTTGTTAGTGTGTTTCTTAAGTATAATATGGTTTCCCAGATATTGGGCCTTCCATCCCTCTGGAAAGAATCGGTGCAAGTCTGGATGATACCTCTTCATTTGGATTAGAATAAACCTAACACCCTTTTTGGCCATCAAGCTGTTTTCCTGAGTTTTTGTTACCTTTTTTGACTTTTATAAGATGACGCTGTGTGTTGTGGGATTTAATCCGTACCCAGCACAAGAAGGCCTTTTACAAGGCATTGGTATCCGCTGAAGTGGACATCATGCTGGGGGTTATACCTGCCATTCAAAAACAGACTTTGCATTATCTGACCAATTCTTTTTTACCTCCTCAGTACTGGGATGTTAGGCTGTGTTGCCAGGCAGGCTTAATGTAAAAGGCATTAACAAACATAAGATTATTATGGAATGGATTTGCCCTAGGGACAGTTGCCAAGCATTGATTGAATCCATTCAGCATTTGTATTCTGACTGCCCTTTCATAATCTAGTTTTGTTCCTTTTTGGGAACTTCCTGGGCTAACCCTTTTTGGCAGTCCCTTACTTATAAAGCCCTTATTTATGGTTTTGTGTCAGGCACGCCGCCCAAGCATGATCCTTCCGTATTACTCACAATTTTTTCCTGCCTCAAGGTAATGATCTGGAGGGTTTGGTGTAAGTTTGTGTTGCAACAACAGCTTTTGGACCATACCACTATTTTACAGACAGTGGAGTCTGACTTATGCAGACACTATGCAGTACAGTGGACCGAGTTCTCCCAGTCAGTCTGGATTCACCCATGGAATTACTGCCCATAGCTGATTTCTGAGTTTGATGCTATGTTTATTTTTTTTTTGCTTCCTGACTGTTTGTTATTTATGTTTGTCAGTAAGGGATTCTATCATCTCTGGAACATCACCCATATTAAATCTCTCATTTCCCCTGATGACCTGCCCATGCTGATATGTGTATTTGTCACTTTGAGGCTCGACTACTGCAATACCTTCTACCTCAGAATCAATGGGGGTATGCTTTGATGCCTGCAGCTGCTGCAGAATGTGGTGGCCTCACTGCTGATGGGGGCTTTGCCATCTTGCCACACTATGCCACTGCTTCACAAACTGAATTGGTTGCCAGTGCATTGGCATATCTCCTTTAAGATAAGTGTGTTGACCTATAAGGCCCTACACAGGCTGGGTTCAGGCAACCTGAGTGAGCTGATGCATCCTTACACCCCAAATTGCTCTCTCTGGTCTGCAGGGGAAGGTCTCTTGGAGATGCCCAGATTATGAATTAAACTGTCTGGAGAGCGGGCATTTGAAGTGGCTGCCCCATCTTCTGGAATTCACTTCTGGGTGCTCTCCAGGAAGTACCAACACTGTCAGTATTTAAAAAACTTTTGAAAACATTTTTATTCAGACAAGCTTTTGGGATAAATTACAATGTTATCGCTTATCTGTAGTTTGTTATATTGATGATTTATTAAGGTTTTATGTGTGTGGTGAAATGTTTGGTTTTATTGTGTATTGTATTTTTTTATTGTACTACCCTGTAAGAGTGCTCTGAGCCTGAGGAGAAGTGCACCCAATATAAATAAAATCTACTATGACTACTATTTTTTGGTTTCCATGCTGTTCTCCTGGTATTCCCTGTCTGTCATTTTTGGGATTTTTGTTTTTTTTGCCATGATTTTGGTTTCCATCCTACATAACTCAGCATGAGGTAATGCTGCTATTTCTTGTGTTTTTCTTCTTTTTTTGTTTCTTTGTGATTTACACATCTTGTATTATTATATTATAGATTTTCTTTCAATTAACAATTCCCCTACTCTTTTTGCAAAGTGCCATGGGATCTTTAACATCCACCTGAACAACCACCAGAACAGAACCTCAGTTTAATGGCTCATTCAAAAGACAGCACCTCAGGAGTGTAACATCCCCTTCATGATGCACTATGATGGCAGTACTGGGATTTACCGAAGTGCCCGGTGTGGGTGTAGAACCCACAACCATTCAATCCTCCGGCTTCAGAGGTGAGTGTGCAACCTGCTGAGCCACTAACACTGGCCAGGGTGGGGGGGAAGATGCTGGAGAGGGAGAACAAGAGCAGAGGGAGGGAGGAGGGAAGACTGTAAAACATGGAAGGTCAGGCTAACGAATGCCAGTAGCCTAGGAAATAAGGTTCCAGACCTGGAGGCCTTGTTGGCAGATACAGACCTTGACATAGCAGCAATAACAGAGATGTGATACTCTGCAAATCATGGCTGGGAAGTCAATGTGCTAGGCTATACATTGTTCAGGAGGGACAGGGAGAGTAAAAAGGGTGGGGGAGTGGCCCTGTACATCAGAGATGGTATAAAGGCTACAGAAGTTCAGGGAAGACAGAGGGAGGCTGAGGTAATGTGGGTCACCCTGGAGCTAGGGAATGGAACAGCAATATGCACAGAAACACCACACAGTTATGTGGGAAAAATTAAGGAACACAATAATAAAGAATGACATCAAACAATTTTGGATCCTGGTTAGTAAGGGTTATGACAAATATGCAAATAAGATTGAAGCAGCTATTACTCCATTAAATTAGGAAGTCCATTTTAAAAATTTATATTTTTCAAAGCCAGTCCATCAGCGCCACAGTTGGATTTCCATTTGTGATGCCGGCAACCTGGGTTCGGGAGCAGACCCAGGTCACTGGAGGGCTGGCCGGGTGGGGAGAGAAGGTTGGAGCATCCAATGATGGCTCACTTTCTCTGGGGGAGAGGGAGGGGACATGACACATCATGTGATGACTGCTGACTCCTGACAGAGGCTGGGAGTACAGCAACACATCAGTGCCCTGGGCTTGCCTGTCCTCAGATGTAGGTTGGAGGTACTGCAAGTTCTGGGGCTGATGCAAGGGGATACGTTGAGGATGTCAATGCTTGCACCTGACATCAGGGCTTTCACAATGTCTGTGAAGAAAACTTTGAAAAATGCCCTCCAGAGTTGGGAAGATGGAGTGCTGAGCCGGGTCCTAATCTGCCACTGCCTGTCCAGCTGTCTCGAGGGCCCAAAGGGATTTGAAGGTTTTGGGGTGGCCCACCCAGACCCCATATGGGGGGCAAACCACAGCATGATGAGAGACTTGAACAGTCAGGTAAGGCGGCGGTAGGGACAGGGTTAATTGGTGCCTCCTGATGAGGTGACTCTGGAGGAAGGGAGGAGGAGAAACAGTAATGGAAAAAAAATTATATTTTTCAAAAGAAGAACAAGATAGAAAGTTTATTGGTAAAAAGTCTTAGTGTAATAGGTTTCCCTGTAGCATTTTATATAAGTAAAGATGAAAGTACAAGAGCTGTCAATAAAGTATCCAAGAATAAGGCCCCAGAGCCCATTGGAATTCTGGCTGATATTTATAAATCATTAGAATATTGATGGACTCCAGTTCTACATATATTCTATAACCACTGTATACAGGAGCAATATTTCCCTGACTCATGGAAGGGGAGTATAATTTGTCCCATCTTTAAAAAAAGAAATATAAATAATTCAGCCATGTACAGGCCTATAAGCCCCCTTGATGCTTCACCGAAGATCTTTTGTAGAATCATATTAGACCGTTTACAACAGTGGGCTAATAATAATAAGTTGATGTCTGAAACCCAGAATGGTTTCAAAGAGAATCGCTCAATACAACATTGCTTTTTTTAAAATCACCTTACATGGAAATATGTGACAATTAAAAAAAAAATTAAAACTTTTTGCTGTTTCGTTGATTAAAAACAGCATTCAACTCTATAAGTATAAAGTTACCATGGAGCAAATTGGAAAGTATAATATCCCCAGTTAATTTTTAAACATATTAATGAAGGGCTTCATGAGAGTACATGGCTGAAAGTTAAGTATGACCAGGACGGGAATTTGACATCTAAAATTAATACAAATTTAGGAGTCCAACAAGGTTGTTTGATAGTCCCATTTTTATTTAATATTTATATAAATTTGATTCTTGAATCTATGGACACTCCTGAATTCCATTCACCCAAAACAGGTCAGTATCTGGTGACTTTACTAGCTTAAGCAGATAATGCAGTTTTGATTTCAACTTCTCTCTTGTGTCTACAAAGAAAAGTTTCCCATTTTTCGGACCTAAGTAGGAAAGATAAATTGGTTATAAATATTGGGAAAATGAACATGGTGGTTTTCTGGAATAGTTCCAACAAACAATATATCCTATATATTGATAGAATTAACTTAAATACCACAATATTCTCTGACTATCTAGGGTTAAGATTTGCAAATAATTTAGAATGAACTTTGCACACCAAACTCATGTTACAAAAACTAAAGACATGTTTTATGGCATTTAAAAAATTCCATGGGGGATTGGGACAATCTTCTATATTAGGCTTAATTACAGTAATTAATGCTAAGATAAAGGCTGGAATATTATATGCCACGGAAATATGGACCCCATCTAACATAAAATCTCTTGAAATAGAAATCAACAAAATATACGGGTATCTTTTGAAAGTCCAGCAATCAGTGCCAGCAGAAATCTTAAGAAGAGAGCTGGGTCAGTTGCCGCTAAGCACTTTGACATTAGAGAAAAGAATTGTATTCACACTTTGTTTATTTCTTATAGATGAAAACCAACTTCTGCGAAGATGTTTGGAAGAGCATATAGTATATCATGATATGAGTTTCACACCGAACATAATTAAAACCATACAGGATGATATTCTTCCCCTGGACTTGGAAATTTATTATATGAGATACATAGACTCCCTATTTTCCAAATTAAACAAATGATAAAGACCAGATTAAGAGATGACGTTGTCCAACAAGATATAGCAAAAATAAGTAACTTATGTCATTTTAAATGGTACAAAATAATAAAAAAGACCATAAGTTGGAGCCTTATTTGACCATGCTTAGAAATCCAGAGCAAAAAAGAGTGATTACATAATACAGACTGGAGCTTTATAAAGCAAAATATATATTATTTGATCAAAAAAGACCATGGCTAGGTGATTCCAAATGTTGCTGCCTTATGGGAGTAGCAGATGATCTCAAACACATACTACTATATTGTCCTCAATTTGAAATAAAAAGAAGGAAATTGTTGGCTCCAAAATTGGTTTCTCTTGGTCTCCCCTCAGATCAATTGGTTAGCTACCTAATGAATAGTGAAGATCCGATTGTACTAGATAGGTTGTATAGATTCTTGAAATCTTTGAATTTATAAAAATTCCATTTGAATTCATGATACAAATTGTGCACTGAAAAATGAGTAGAGTTAATACAGATTTACAGTATGTTAGTCAGATAGTAAATCGATATTTGTAATTTTGTGTATCTGTATGAAATGTATTTACGAAACTTTTGTAATGACTATTGACTATTGTCAAATAAATAAAACATTTACCTACCTAATACACACAGGAGTGATCTACAGACCTCCAGCACAGAGGGAGGAAGTAGACAGGGAACTAGTGGAGAACATATACAACATGGCAGCTAAAAGCAAAATCCTGCTACTGGGGGATTTCAATATACCGGATGTGGATTGGACCACCCAGGTGACTGCTTCAGTCAAAAGCACAGCCATCCTAGAATCCCTGCAGGGGGTTAGACTCAGGCAGTTGGTGCATGAACCAACCAGGGACAAGTCAGTTCTGGATCTGGTATGGACCAATGGGAACAGAGTCAAAGAAATACAGGTGGAAGAGCAGCTGGGGTCCAGTGACCACCACATGGTGTGGTTCAGCATAGAGACATTTTATTCATTTATTTCAATCTAGGATTACAAGTACCTTTGAGCCACAGGCTCTTTTACAAAGGTTCCACGTCAGATGATGGACAATAGTAGACAAGACAGTTAGAAACTGGACAACTGGAAAGAGCAATGCAATTTGAGATGGCAGATTGCAATACAAATTACAGTCAACTCCAAACAGTTACAAACATACATCACTATGATACAGGTGCAATTGTCAGGAACAAGAAAGTGCAAAAGGGGGAGGGGGAGACGGTTGGAGGGGTGCAGTACAGGAGGTGAATGGGAGGTAAGTAAGAGCATTAATTAGGTGGAGCAGGTACTCAATTAAGCCACACAAGGGCAAGAGCATCAGGTTTCAGGAGGGTGGATTTCACTGACATGGGTAGATGTATACAAACAGTCCTGGAGAAGGAAGGGGTAATGTAGGGGGTGGAAGAACAATGGAAGAAACTGAAAGGAGCCATAGTGTAGATAACAAACCAATGCATTAGGATGGTGGTCAAAGGGAAAAGAAGAAGGAAACAACTATGGTTCTCCAAAGAGGTGGGGGACAAAGTTAGGGCTAAAAGGTGGAGTTTCAGGAAATATAAGGGGAGCCAAAGGGAGGAGGCCAGGGAGGTGTACCTTGAATGTCTAAGGGAAGCAGGGAAGGCTGTTAGGAGGTGAGGGTGCAGACAGAAGAGGGGTTAGCATGGTATGCAAACAAAGTAGATAAGGCATTTTATAGGTACATCAGCGAAAGAAGAAAAACTGGGGGGGGGGGTTGTGAGGCTCAGAGGGGAAAAGTGAGAGTGTAAGTAGGGGGATCTGGAGAAGGCAGAAATACTGAACAAATACTTCTGTTCAGTATTCACTAAGGAGGGGGAGGATCAAGGACCACAGTTGGGTTGCAGAGGCAATGGGAGGGGGAGTGGACACCAGTCCATTCACAATGGAGAGAGTTCTGGAAGAACTCCGAAAGCTGAAGGTGGATAAGGCCATGGGTCCAGACAGCATCCACCCAAGGAGATTAAAGGAGCTGCAAAGGGAACTAGCAGTGCCTGTGGTAGCCCTGTTCACAGAGTTACTCAACACAGGTATCATTCCAGAGGACTGGAGGAGGGCACATGTAGTCCCACTGCACAAAAGTGGCAGTAGGGAGGCGGTGGGGAACTACAGCCCAGTCAGTCTCACCTCAGTGGTGGGAAAGATCATGGAGACACTGCTGAAAGAAAGGATAGTGGCACATATGAAATCCAGAGGTGCTCAGGATCAGAGGTAACATGGATTCACAACAGGAAGGTCATGTCAAATGAATCTAATAGATTTTTTTGATTGGGTGACTAAGGAAATAAACCAGGGAGGAGTGGTAGACATTGCCTACCTAGATTTCAGCAAAGCCTTCAACACTGTCCCACATAGAAGGCTTATTAACAAGATGGGTAGTCTGAGCACGGGAGACAAGGTGGTGAACTGGGTTAGGAACTGGTTAACAGACAGGAGACAGAGGGTGGTGGGAATGGGGTACAATCTGGGGAGAGGGGGTGACCAGTGGAGTACCACAGGGATCAGTACTAGGACCAGTCCTGTTCAATGCCTTCATTAGTGACATTGCAGAGCAGCTTGAAAGAAAGGTCTGCCTGTCTGTAGAAAACACCAAGATCTGCAACAGGGTGGATACTCCAGAAAGAGTTCAGAAAATGAAGTGGGACCTGGAGAAGCTTGAAAGATGGTCGGAGATATGGCAACTGAGGAGGTTCAATGCAAAGAAATTCAAAATAATGCACCTGGGTAGCGGGAAGCCTGGGGAGAGCTACAGGTTGGGGGGGGAGCTGACTGTCACCAAAGAGGAAAGGGACCTAGGGGTTATAATTTCTGATGACCTTAATGTATCAAAGCACTGTACAAAGGCAGCAGGGAGAGCCAGTGGCATGCTGGGGTGCATAGGCAGGGGTATCATTAGCAGGAGGTGGGAGGTGGGAGATGGTGATGCCATCATATAAAACATTGGTAAGGCCTCACCTGGAGTACAGCATGCAGTTCTGAAGGCCACACCTGTGTAAGGACATAGATAAGGTGGAGACAATCCAGAGAAGTGCAACAAAGATAGTGCAGGGCTTGCACCACAAAACATATGAGGACAGACTAAGGGACCTCAATATGTACTCACTGGAGGAGAGGAGACAGTGGGGGAACATGATTGAAACTTTAAAGTACCTCAAGGGCATAAACAAGATGCAGGTGGGGGACCTTTTCCAATGTAGAAAAAGTACTAGAACAAGGGGGCACAATATGAAATTGGAAGGGGGTAGATTAAGATTAAGAGGTAATGTGAGAAAGTTTTTCTAAACAGAAAGGGTAGTCTACGCTTGGAATAATCTGCCACAGGAGGTAGTTGGGTCAAGCACAGTGGAGGGGTTTAAGCATGCCTGGGACAGGCATAAAGGAAGCTTAAGAGGGGAAGGAGTGATGAAAAGCCATTGATCACATAGGGTCAGTGGCCACATACAATGTATAGGGCACACGGGCAGACTGGATGGGCCTAGCAATCCTTTTCTGCCAACAGTTTCCATGTTTCTATTAATAAAGTTGCAATTATAGTAACAAAAATAAAAAGTACATGATAGATAATTAAGAGAAAGCTCAATGTTCAAGTAGTGTAAAACATAGCATATCAATGGCAACAGCAAGCAAAGCGCAACTGGCACCCAGTTGCACACTTAAAGTAGTAAGCTTGAGTGAACACAGCTACAGGTATAGTGCTGTCATGTCCAGCACTATATTTGCCCTGTAGCTGTATTTGCTTGTGCTCATTTTACTGCGTGATTTTTACCACACTCATATTACTTCACTCTTTTGACCAGCTACCTGGCTGGCTACAGCACTGTTACAATTATTTTCTAAGAAGTTCAGAAGAGTGGTCTTAAGGGACTTGTTCAGAGCCACACAGACAGTTTCACACTGGTACTCTAACCACTAAGCTATAGGGGCTGGTCAGAGATCTGGGACTTGCCCGCCTTCAGACCAAATCATTATCCTGGGGGTGGGTGCTGGGGTGGGAGGTTCAGCAGGTACCACATTAGAGCACTGGCACATCTAGTATTGTCCTTATGACCAGTAGGCACATCCACTGTCTCATCATTCACTCTTTCTTATCTCATTTCAGTAGTCGTGCTGTTTATTACTACAGTACTACACAGTAGGTTAATTGCTTTTTTATATATGGATTTCAAAAATAATGCTATTGTAAAGTATACAAAAAAATCCTCATAATAGCATCATCCCTGAAGTGATAATAGCATACTTGGCAAGTGATAATACTATCGTTCTGAGTCCGTAATAGTATCATTTGGATCTCTGAACTATAGTATTGTCACAAAAAGTCAACAGCGCAAGTGCAAGCTGTCCTGCAGCATGCTATGTTACCAGTGTCATTCAAACAGTAGCATCTGAAAATGCAGCTCATGATTGGCCATTTTCTCCCTCTGGGCAGGCAGAACATTTTGAACAACATGGCAGCTGTCTCTCGCTTAGCGAGGGAGAATTGCGACCGGAACGTTTCTCACTTTTTTTTTTAAACTGTACGTAAAATTGTACTATCTGGTTGATCCTGCATTTTGCAACAAAAAAAGAAAAGGTAGGTCTGCTTATGAAAATCAAGCTTTTGCGCTCAAGAGGGGTGCCAGTGGGGGTCTGGTTAGAGGACCAAGACAGTGCGGCAGTCGGTCATGACAGTGTCTTCACCACAATAGCCAAATGCCCCTCACAAAATAAAACTGGATCCATATATTACAAACAATAACAAATAACTACAGTAAGTGTGCAGTGCCAGGCGGTACTCCCATATCCAGGTTTTGGGGACTTTGGGGACTTTGGGAACCTCTTGAGTTTTGCTCTCGAGGTTCCAAGTCCCCAAAACCTCTCGATGGGATTACTGCCTGGTAATGCACACTTAGGTATCCATTATTCTCTTTTTTCTACAGATATGTGAATTAAAAGTTGTTTAAAATGATTTTCTTAACATAGTTACCCTAATACATAAAGGTTCTAAAAGGTTCAAATAACTTTCCGAACCAATTGTTGGTTATCAGAACCTTTTGGAACCTCAGAAACTTTTGAGGTTCTCCCAGCCCTACTCTGTATTAAAGGAGAATTCCAGTTAGCTGAAGCTGCCTACTCCCTGAAGCTAGCACGGGGTCAAGAAGTCGCAAACAAAAACAGCACAGAAAAAAACCTGCAGGCAAAACACCAAAAACAGTTACAAGGTCAGTGAAAACACCGACCGATACAAAATGCTGTGGACACCATAGAAAAACATTAGACTTTTGTGTTTTATGGAGGGCTCCATCCCCCGCACTCCCCAAAACTAATATAATCAACTCCAAGGGGGTGTGGACCTCGAGCACGGGGAGAAACTTGAGAGGGGGAAAATCTATTTAAAAAAAATTCCAACATCGGGAGATGGGGAACCAAACCCTGATTCCCAGGTTTCTATTGCTCCAGGTGCTAGTGCCTTAAACACTGCACCACTGGAGCAGCTCAGCCTGGCACTGCACTTGACATTAGTTCAGCCCTTTCTCCCCTCTGTGGACAGTGACAGGGATAGTGGTAATTTAAAAACTCTATTCTACCCCTGTTGTTATCATTACTTTTGACATTTCTACAGCACAGTTTATATCACAGTATTATTGAAGCAACTTCTTGACCAGGTACCCCCGAAGTCTAACCACCCGATTAGGCTTTTCACATGAAAAAACAAAAATTAAGTGCCTGCACTTATTCGCTTTTATGCTCATAAACTCCGCCAGCAGGCAACATGGTGGGTGCTGCACAGTGGCATCTCATGTTAGAGTGTGGTGCCACACTGCGGCTTGTTTCAAGTGAGCAGTGCGGCGCTGTACTCTGACATAAGATAGCATCATTCAGCACCTGCCATCAGTGTTGGGTAAGTTACTTTTAAAAAGTAATCAGTTACAATTACTAGTTATGTTCAAATAAATGCAATCAGTAGCAGTTACTTATTATTTTTATATAAAAAGTAATTAGTAACTGTAATGCATATTACTTTTCATATTACTTTATATTACTTCTGATAACATGGTTGTATTTACTCATTGAACAGAGCTATGTGCTCATGAAACCCCAAGAAGTATATAAAAGAAATAAAACAGATTTAAAGACATTAACAATCCCTTTACATTTCGATACATAAGAGCTCTATTTAAAAAAAAAAACATTCAGCCTGAATCTAACTTTGCCATTGCCAGCCACAGATCCACTCCACATCACATACAATAAGTTCCACCAGCACACACCTGGTTACACCAACACACAATTTAAATGCTATTTCCCACTGCTGAACCTTGACTTGCCACTACCACTGAGACACAGTTATAATTATAACAAAGTCTGCCATGACTATTATGCCACTGTCAGTATGCCACTAATGAAGTCAGACAGTGTCACTTATAATCAAATTATCACACAACACAACACACTTGTTACACTCCAGTAACACCCCTTTGATGTGGATTTTATTTGAGATGGGTTGGGTGATGGTGACAGATCTGGCAGATGGGCAGGCAGACGGACAATCAAGCGGCCTGCTGAGGCAGTTCGGCACATGTGGTGTTGGTGGAAACAGGCCCAGAGCCCTACCTGCATACAGACCACTTGCCTTTTTCCCTACAAAAGCTATACTGGCCCTAATTTCCTAGGTGTTCACAATGGCTATTATAGAAGGCCACAACTGATGACATGCAGGGGTGTAGCTAGCTATCTGTAAATTGTACATCAACTGGCCAATCTGTTGCCCCCTCAAACAAATGTCATTAATTCCTATAGTGATTTTAGCTGTACCATGCAGCAGTGCAGAAGTCCTGTAGTATAATTTGTATATCAAATGTTGCTAAATTATATATTTAATAATAAACTGATGAATAAAATGGTGTTTTCTGACTTTTATTTGCACAGCACATGTTACAGATATACAACAAAATGTCAATATTAAGTGCATGTTGAAAATAGAAAATTTAATTAGAACTGATTTTTCAACCATAGGTCTTCTTTGGTATCCAGTGAACAAGGCGACCGAAATTGGGCACTTACAAAAATGGTGATTCAGTTATGACACCTATGTTCACGGCTACCTAGCAGGGGGTGACCGAGTACTGGGGTGGGTGAAATACCGTGGTGGGAAGTAGCAGGTATACACATGCATGTGCACATGTATAGGAGAGGCAGGGGAAGGATGGTAGGTGGGGGGGTGGCAGGCAGCTGCCAAGCTGGGCCACTAGCGTAGTGGGGAGGGTGGCTGGCTGGGAGGCACAGGGTTTGGGTCTGGCAAGGTGCAGGTTATTTTTGCAGGCAAGTGGCTTTAATTTTATTTAAGTTTTTCACACACACCTGACATGTACCCCCCTGGAGTTCAGGATCCATAAGTAGGGGGATTCGGGGGTATAGCCCCCCACATTAAAAATAAGACCCATAGGTCTCAGATGCCATATTTATCTGTGCTGCGAGTGTGCATCACCGCAATTCATTTTCAGCGATGTTTACTCGCTGTAATGGCGATCACTATTCCGTGATCGCCATTCTGATATGGAACCATCTTCTTCAGGAATTATCTAAAAGAGAAAAAAGCAGATAAGGGAAATAAGAGAAATATGTGTGAGGAAAGAAAACAGGGGGAGGCTGTAGGAGAAAACATGATAGTAGGTAAGGTGACTTTAGATTCTGGAAAATGCAAAGGTGATGAGCAGTATGAAAAGGCATAGAAGAAGTGAACGAGCTGAGGACTCCTTAAGTGGGAACTAATTAACAGGACCTAGTAAGAAGGCTGAAAGGTGAAAGCTATGTGTGCACACTCATTTTTATTTTCTACAGATCAAAGAAATATTCAAAATGGAGGGGCCAGTGACTTACACCAGATCTGTGACAATTGGTACAAGGACACCTAGCGCAATGACACCTCACCAGAGTGATTCAGCCTAAAAACATTTTCTGTAATGAGACTACTGGCAAAAACAACCCAACACCCACCAGCAGTTGGATTGTAACCATGTAGAAAGCAGTGGTGCAATAAATGAGGCTACGTTGTAGTCGTAGCCACCATGTTAGAGCAAAGATCTTGTAGGGCACACCAGTATTTGGTCAAAATTTGGCACCGGGTCATAATGTAGTGGTTAAAACCACACACATCAAGAATGAAACATGCGATTTAGCGTACAGCATTATAAGGTCAGCACAACATGCCAACAACAACAATTATGGTGCACACTAGAACAGTAACTTTGTTTTTGCAGGGCGTTTCGCCCCTCACACCCCCCCGGACTAAATATAATCAACTACAGGGTCATGGACTTTGGAGAAACACAAAAATTGGAATGGTGATGTTTTTTGTCCCCCCCCCAAAAAAATGCAGCATAGTAAGATCTGGGGAGAACTGAACTGCAGCCCCAGGTCCCCGATGCCACCACAGGCAGGTGCTCTAACCTCTCCACCAAAGAAGTGGCTCAACCAGGCACCACCCTGTTGGCATCCTTCACCATCACCAATGTCACCCTACAGCGACAGGGGTAGCGGTTCTTACTGCACACTTAAAGGACCCCTGTCACGTAAAACCATATGTGCTTCTTACAGCATGGTATTCCATGTGCGGTTCTGTCTGCACTATATTCACCAGGTACCTCAAAATTCCCAGGTTAAAGGTCAAAAGGCCACATGTCTTTGCTCCAGTTGTTGTGCCATGGGTTTACACCACCCCATAGCTCTGGCAGCTCATAATACCTAGACACTGCAACTATGCAAACCTGAATATCAGCAAGGCTACAAGAAACAGCATCTCACAGCCATGAAATGTTGCCTAAATGTTTTATTGTGAAAAAAAAGCAACAAATGGTGGGCAACTTGCATTCAATGTGCAAGGTAAAGATGCTGAGTGCTCACGCAGTGTTTGTCAGAAGCCATTTTTTTTAGTCTGATGTAATAAAATCGAGCATGCAGTCAGCTGAGCAGCCTTTGTTTACACTGAAACCTGAATAGCAAAAGACACTTACACAATCTCCAGATTTCTGTGATGTCATAAACCTCTTGAGCTTCAATCTTGAGGTTTATGAAGTCGCAGGAACCCCTTGACAGATTACAGCAACCGTAACAGATGGATGCCCATCTGTTATTCTGTTTATATTACAGTAACTAGTTACTGTACTTTTAAGGAAAAGTAATATCATTACAGTTACTTATTACTTTATTTTTAACACAATACGTTATTATTACTAGTTATCTAGAAAAATAATCAGATTACAGTTACTAGTTACGAATAACTAGTTGCTCCCCAAGACTGCCTGTTGTTGCCTGTCAGAGGAGTTTACGAGTGTAACATCGAGTAAGTGCAGGCACTTAGTTTGTGTTTTTTCTTGCGAAAAATCTAATCTGGTGGTCAGGCTTTGGGGGTGGGAGCTGCAGCTAACTGGAGTTCTCCTTTAATAGTTTTCAATAAACTCTTTAAAATAAAAAAAAAATGAGTTATAAGTGGTTACATATAGAAATATAGCTTATTTATTTACTTATTTAGTTAGTTATTTTACTGCTAACTAGGAATACTGGACTGAGACTCAAGCCTCAGAAACATAATGCCCAACCAGTAGTTATACAAAGGTGGAAGTGAGGTACAGTACATATACAGTAGTAAAATACATTAAAATGAATAAAGCCATTCTCAGTACCAATTACTTTGTGGTTTTGTTGTTGCTGTAGTTCTCATTACACATGTAATTTAGTCTTTACCAATAAGGCTGTTACTTAATTTATGGGCACTTAGACCTATAACAGTTTTCTTAATGGCCTCCCCTTAACCTGTGTCTTCTCACACATCTGCATGAATGTAGATGACAGTGTGCGCTTTGCCTCTGGATCCTCAACCGTTGAGCTTTAAATAACTTCACGGCATGACCTTGACAACATCCAGCTCTGGTTCTGCTTAAAGCAACTTATGCTGAATGTCAAGAAAATAGCCCCCATGACATTTGTCAGCAAGTGGCAGCAAGCCAGGCTTTACAAAACCACAACCTTCTGACTGACTGATTCTCTCTTTGTAGAAGTCCCCCACTTGAGGTGTTTGGCTAGCTTAAAACCTCAGTCTCTTTCCACATCACTGCCATCCATAAACAGCTCATCACTAAGCTTGGCACCCTGTATTGCAACAAATTCTGCCTCCCACACCCTGTCTGCTGTGAGATCATCCTCTAGACCATGAGGATGTAGTTTACTGTGCCACTCCTAAACACAACTTGACCAGACCCCATCTTCCAGTTCTTCTGCTGCTTTGTCCTTAAATGTCCCTCCCCAACACCCACTGTGCTTCATTTCTCTACAAATTGTGGATGAACTCTCTCTTCAGATTCTGGCTTCGCTCTCTCCCCAGTTAGGTCTCCTGCATTCTTTCCCTTTCCACCCCTCCTCCTACTTCCTGTGCTCTGCCAATCCATCTTAATCCCTCACTATAAAACCTCTGCTGGACAAACTACTTTCTCCCACCTCCGCCTACTCTCCCCTCATCATCCTTTTCTTTTTTTTATACTTATTTTATTAGAGACATTACAGATTCTCAATATCTCATTTCTTTGGTTACATTTGATGTCCATTTTCTTTGTGAACAATACGTTATTCATATTCCATATTTCTGAATACACAGCTCTTACATATCTCTAAGAACCACTGAAGTACATACAGTTCTAGTTTTTCTTAAACTACTAATTATAAGGGACCCTTAACTAATAAACTTATGGCTGATATCTACCTAAGAAGAAGGCACAGAGGAGGATACATACATAGAGGGCGGAGGGAAAGGGAGGGAGGGCAGTTTATTTAAAACAGTGATTCTTTGTATAAGTCCCACTGAGTCCATCTATTATTGTATTGACTTATATTATGATTATAGAAACATAGAAACATAGACTTTGATGGCAGATAAGGACCGCTAGGCCCATCTAGTCTGCCCATTTCCCTACCTACAGGATAGGCAGCAGATCCTAGTTAACCAACAGCCTATATCTTCCTGCCCCCCACAAGAATTGCCTTATGTCTGTCCCATGCATTCTTGAATTCTCCACAGTTTTAGACCCGCAATCCTCAGGAAGGCTGTTCCATGCATCCACTACCCTCTCTGTGAAATAATACTTCCTCACATTGCCCTGAACCGCCCTCCTTCTATCTTTAAATTGTGTCCCCTTGTTCTTATAGTCTTTTTCTGAAAGATGCTACCCTCTTGGACTTTGTTGATTCCTTGAGGTACTTGAAAGTTTCTATCATGTCCCCCTCTCCCTTCTTTCCTCAAGGTACATATTAAGCTCCTTTAGTCTCTCCTCATATGGCTTCTCTTGCAGACCCTGCACCATTTTAGTTGCCTCCTCTGGACTGCCTCTATCCTGTCTATGTCCTTGCAGAGATGGGGTCTCCAGAACTGGACACAGTATTCCAGATGGGGTGTCACCAACTGTCTGTACAGAGGGATAACAACTTCCTGTTTTCTGTTGCTGATGCCTCTCCCCATCCCAGTATACCCCCGGCCCTCCCTACTGCCTTCTCACATTGCTTGCTAACCTTAAGGTCATCTGATATGATTACCCCCAGGTCCCTTTCCTGTTTTGTTGTTGTTACTACCTCCCCACCCATAAAAGGACTGGACCCAGTACTGAACCATGCAGTACTCCACTAGTAACCCCTCTTTCTTCAGAGTGGACTCCATTTACAATTACAAAAAGCGCAGCCTACTGGGAATTGAACCCCCTGACCCCTGGCATGCAAGTCCAGTGCTTTTACCATTAAGCTATAGGCAAATGTAATTCTTTCCATTGTTTGTATTTGATCAATTATTTGTAACCAATCGGTAAGCTGCGGCACAGATCACTGCAACCATTTTTTAGTTATTACTTTCATTGCAGCAATATATACCACCGCCCAAAGATAACGCCCTTCCTTGCCTTTAATTTATGAGGGACATAGTCCCAATGTTATGTTCTCTGGGCCTATATTGCTGCTTAAACTAAACAATTTACTCAGGTGAAACCTTACTACCTGCCAATACATCTGTATCCTTGGGCAGGCCCAAAAAAACATGTGCCATACCCGCCTCCTTACTACCACACCCTCTCCAGCACTCAGCTCTCAGACTCCTGTTCATTCGAGCTAGCCTCTTTGGGGTCATAAAATATCTCACTTTAATCTTCCAGGAGAATTCTTGCCACATTGGGGATAATGTAGTGTGCCAACTATTTCTAAAGACCTGGTTCCACTGTGTATTATTAAGTCTTACCCCAAGCTCTTGCTCCCAACTCCTCTGTATGTGGGATGTGTTATGTGCCCTGCCTGCTACTAAATTCCAATATAACATTGTTATTGCTCCTTTTACATGTGTTGTACTCCAAATTGATTCAAACACTCTAGGGAAAGGTCTCTTGTCCTCATAATGAAGACTCTTTTGTATTTTATCATTTATGTAATCCCTTAATTGGTAATAATACAATCGGTTCCTTTCGGTCAACTGATACTGAGCTTGGGCTCGCTCAAATGGTATGATTGTCATGCCCTGAAGTATTTGCCATGTGGCATATATACCCTTCTTTGCCTGCTTTTTATACCAGTTCGAGAGTTTAGCTGGAGGGAAATTCCTATCTGTTGACCACCAGATATATCTCCACATATCTCTGGCTGTGTATCCTCGTCTGACACCCTGAAACCAACCCGCAAGGGTTACCTTAGCAGGGGTCAACGTATCCCCTAACTCTTGTTTTTTGTTATCCAAATCAAATAATCTGGAACCAAGCTGCATACTCCCTATCTGCTGTAACTCTATCTGTTGCCAGTGAGCTCTGTAACTTTGATGTACCCATAACAATGCTATTTTCATCTGAACTGCGGTTCAGTAGTCCGCTAGAGCCAGGCAAGCCCTAGCTCCTTCTCACTTCGGTAAGAACAATGTCTGCTTGCCTATTCTAGGCTTAATATTACCCCATATATAAGTCATGACCAGTCTTTGCCAAATTGCCATTTCCTTTTGAGGTATCAAGCATGGTACTGTTTGGGACAAGTATAGGATTCTCGGCATAATATTTGTCTTAGCTATTTGTAACCTTGAGTGAAGTGGGAAGGGTATACTATTCCATTTTTGAAGGTCTGCACAGATTTGTTTAATCAAGGAGGGAAAATTATCCTCAAATAATGTTGCTGGAGGCTTGCCTAGATTAACTCTCAAGTATTTGATAGTCTTGCACTCCAACTTCATGGGGTACTTGGTCTTAATCCCCTCTGATAGAGCCGCAGACATCACTAATACCTCTGTCTTTGATCAGTTAAGGGTATAACCTGACAGGGCTGAGAAATGATCAATTTTGTTTAAAAACTTGAGGCAAGGACTCGTTAGGGTTCGTCAAGTAGAGCAGGATGTCATCCATGTAGAGGGCTATTTTATGCATAGAAACTCCTATTTTTTACCCCATGATCATATTGTCCTTCCGGATACTCTGCGCTAATGGTTCTATATATAAGGTGAAAAGCAGGGGAGAGAGAAGGCATCCCTGCCAAGTTCCCCTCTTCAGTGTGAAGGAACCAGAAATATGATCATTTGCTCTAATGTATGCTAGTGGGTGGGCATATAATTTTCCCAGAAAAGATAGGAAAGGGGCTGGAAAGCCGAAGCCGGCCAGGGTACCCCACAGGTAGGCCCATGAGACTTGGTCAAATGCTTTTTCTGCATCTAAACTCATCAAATAAGCTGGTGTCCCTGATTTTTGTAAATGTTCTATAATATCCACCGACATCCTGATGTTATCTGAGGTTTGCCTTCCCGGTACAAATCCCGTTTGGTCTAAATTGATTAATTCCGGCAATAAACTTTCTAACCTTCTAGCCAGTACCCCTGTTATTATTTTGTAATCTGTGTTTAAAATAGAAATTGGTCTATATGAAGTACATAGCGTGGGGTCCCTGGCCGGCTTCGGCAACACCGGAATAATGGCTTGAGCCCATGAAGAACCGCATCTCCCACCCTCTGTCCACATCGAGTTGCATGCCTCTTTTAATAAGGGTGTAATGGTCTCTCTAAATGTCTTATAAAATTCATTAGGGAGTCCATCGGTGCCAGGGCATTTTCCTGCCTTTAAGCGGGAAATCTCTGCATGTATCTCTTTCTCTGAGATAGGTGTAATTAAATTTTTTTGTTGTTAAGTATTTATTTTTGGTAATTGCAAAGGGGACAAATATTTTTCAATAATTTCGGGAGGTGGTTTTGCTCCTTCACTATATAATGTTTGATAATAGTGTTTAAAGGATTCAGTTATTCCTTCTACATCTGTTTTCCAGATCCTATGTTTAGGGTCTAAGATTTTTGGTATACATGCTTTAGCCTTCCATTGCCTCAGCCGGCTGGATAAAACTCTCAGTGCCCTCGGGCCCCCTTCATAGTATCTTTGCCTTAAGTATATTAACTTGTGTTCTACCTGATAATCTAAGATTTCAACATATTCGTTTTTCAACTTTTTCAGTACCTCTCCCCTTTCCCTGCTTATTTGTTGCTGCTGTTGATATTCCAGTATAGCTATTTGGTCTTGTAAATAGACTCTCCTCGCCTCCCTCTTTCTTTTAATTCTGGATGAAATTTCTATGCATTTACCTCGCACTATGGCTTTTACCGTATCCCATAAAATTGCTGGTGCTATTTCTGGGTCTCTGTTTTCCCTAACTGCTTGTTCTATAGTTGTTCTTATTATCTCTTTAGTGTCATCCTTGTGCAACAATGAGAGATTCAGTCTCCAAAAGGTATTTCGCTTAACATGACCTAGTTTAAGCTTAAGATAGATTGGGGCGTGATCAGATAACGTTATATCACCTAACCAGGTATCAGTGCATATCAACATCGAACTTTTTGATACCAAGAAATAATCTATCCTTCAGTATGTTTGGTGTGCTGCAGAAAAAAAAGTGTATTGTTTGTTAGTTCTATGCATTTGCCTCCAAGCATCCATAAAATCAAGTTCGCCTATCAATTTTATCACCTTATTGGCTAAGCGCCTCTCTTGTTGAATCACTACCCCTGATGTGTCCATATGAGCATTAAGTCGTAAGTTTAGGTCCCCACCTATTATCAAATGACCTTCTGCCCACTCAGTAATTTTAAGAAAGAATTCTCTACAAAATGAAAAATCTGAGCCAGGGGGACATATACCGAGACCAGAGAGATAGCTACTCTGTCGTATCTGCCCTTTAAACCCACAAAGCACCCCTCTTTGTCCTTTATAGTGTCCTGTACCTCAAAAGGACATTTGTTAGGGATCAAAATGATGGAACCCTTTCTCCTTCCCTTCTTATACGAGGATGATACATTTATTTGGTACCCAAATTTCTTGAGCTTATCGTGCTCTACCTGAGACAGGTGCATCTCTTGCAACATTATAAAAGACGCCTGTGATTTCCGCAGAAAAGACATAATTCTGCCTCTCTTGATCGGATGCGTCAGACCATTTACATTAAGCGACAATACAACTTGCTCAGATTTATCCATAGTCCATTAGCATTGTGTAAATCCTTACATTGTTGCAAGTAGATATTTTGTTTCCCCACCCCCATCCCGCCTCGTATCAGCCTTATTTAGGTTCCTACAAACATTGAATATCATAAACCTTAAAGAACAAAGCCACATCCTAATCATGGATGTGAGAACTCCAATATTTCTTTAAAACTATAACTTCAAATTAAATCCTTCCAAAAGTGGAAACCCCCTGTATTCCAAGGGGGTTTCTGTTACCAGCAGCTTCTTTCTACTGGAACGAGGAATATTCCATGCCACAATGAGTGCAACTTTCCTCACAGGGCCTGTGAAATAGTATATTAAAATTACCAGGCTCCTAAACGATTCGGAGACCAGGAGTCACTAAACCGTATGCCCTTACAAGTGCTGATCCCCCCCCCCCCAAGAAGACATTACAATTTGCCTCTTAGTCTGGAGAATAACTGTACCCGCATTACAGCCTTATAGTGGGTAAGTGTAAAGAGTAAGGAAAAAGCAACATATGTTTGTTATGAGGTATTAGAGGCTTCTCTATTTTGTGAAAGTCCCAGCTTAAATTATGCTCTCATTAGACTGTCCATCCTTTTTTGTATAAAAGGAGGCAGGACTGATTCGTGTCTTTCTGCTGTTGATCAAGAAAAAGCCAGTCTCAATACCATGTTAATTCAATTCACATTTTAGACCCCTGTCAGTTTACAACTTTACTTCAAACCACTTCTATGTGGCCCTTTACTATTTTTCAGCATTTATTGTGAGTAAAGGGCTTAACTGCATTCCGATGCTTCACTTCGCCCATTCCAAACTTCTGCATTTCAACTCAGTCCTGGGAATCGCACTGCATGCCTTCTCTGCTATCCTGTAATTTCTTGAGCAGGGCCTACATCGCTGGGAGGGGGAAGAATGATAATGTCTCTCTGCCGCAACCTCTCTTCCTTTTCCCCAATGAGACCGTTCAGTCCTGATACCCTTCTGGTGTCTTCTGGGAAATCGAGTTTTTCTGTCCCATATTCTGTGAGATCAACAGTCCTTTCTCCACGAGTGCCTCCCTGGCTTCTTCGGGGGAATCGTAAGTTTTAACTCCTTCGGGCCAAAATGCTTTTAACTTTGCAGGGAAAGGAGTATGAAAGCGCAGACCCTTGGTTTTAAGTAATTTAATCAGCTCCGTATATTGTGCACGTTGCCTTTGTATTTCCTGAGGGTAATCCTGATCAAAGTACAGTATATTATTTAAGTATGTGACTTCCTTTAATCTCCAGGATCTGATTAGAATGTCCTCCTTCATTTTGTAACTATTGAATTTGATAATGATAGATCTTGGTCGTGCACCCTCCTCTGTTGGTTTAGGCTGAAGGGCCCTTTGTGCTCTCTCAATGTTCAATTGATACCCAGCAGGTAGTTGCAAAACGTCTGTCAAAAGGTCTGAAAGGAATTCGTGCATTAGGCCCGTTTCTGAGCACTCAGGTAAGCCGTACAGCCTGATATTCTCCCTGCATGACCAGCTCTCGAAATCAGTGCATTTCTCCTGCAATTTCTCTGTTTGCATTATTAAGGCCTGCAGTATTTTCCCGTTTTAGTAAACTCCATATTCCGCCTGTGCAATTTGTTTCTCCACCCCTTCCACATGTTTCTCCAAGCCTGTCAGTTTTTGGTCTAGATTTCTAAATTCCATTTTTGTTTCTGCTCTCATTTCCTTAATCTTCCGAAATAGCTGCTCAAAACGTGATCGAGTCAAATGCTCGTTCTCTTCTTCCGTTTCTGCGATGCTGGAAGGAGAAGGGCTGCGGCTCGGCCGTCTGGAGGGTGATCGCAATCCTCTCCCATCCTGTGCAATTTGGTTTGTTTTTAACTTGTCTCCACTGGTTTTATCCCTTACACATCCCATGGGAGTCATTTTCAATGTTTTTGTTAAACAATGCAGGTATTTTTAGTCTTTTTGAGGAGTTTAAGACGGGGAGCTCGTATCACTCGCTCTCTCCTGGCTCCGTGACGTCACCAGAAGTCTCCCCTCATCATCCTTTTCCCTTGCTTTCAAAGCTTTACTACATGAACTTTCCGCCCATTCATGCCCCTGCAACTGACCCCACTTCCCCTCAAGCCCCCAGCTGCTTTATTTCCCTCCCAGTCTTCTACCCTCCCTTATGCCCAATTTAGATTCTTGTTGTTACTTGGCCTCAGCCACCCTCATTTTGGAGGGTATTTAATTTTTAGGGTTTGATTACATAACTAGAGGTTTATTGGAGTCATTTTTGTAATACACTACTTTATTGCCATTCTTCGGATGAGACATTAAACCAAGGCCCTGTCTGCCTTTTCTGGTGGTTGTTCAGGTGCACATTAAAGATCCCATGACTTCATGAAAACAGTAGGCCACGTTTCCCCCATCCTCTAAAAAATACCACCAACAGCTTAATATTGTTAAACTTCAGTTGGTTTGCATACATTATATAAATGATGTTGAAAATAGGTAGCATTGTCTAGCTCTCCTTTCCTGGTCAACAAAAACAAAATTAAATAATAAAAAAATGTTGTGAAGCGCTATTTATTTGTATCATATTACGTTTTTACCACCCCATCCTGCTGTAATGCCTTCCCCCTATGTCATATCAGGAAAACAGTTTTCAGACAATGTGTCTGTCCTGGCCAAAATTTCCAACTAAATAAAGAAAAAAAAGAATAAGAAAATGTAACACTCCCCTGAGGTGAGTTTACGCTAAATGGGGACAGTGCTAGGTTGGGACCATCAGTTAAATGTTTAAATGTCACTGTTGCACTGCTGGGAGGTCCGTGAGTCAACGGCCATCACTGGTGCACAAGGTTATAAACGGGGATTTTTGGCACCAAAAAGGGTATTCAGGAGTGAGCTGCAGGGAAGTGTAGTGGGGAGGCGGTGTAAGAGAGCAGGATCATTTGCCTGCTCTCAGGGCCAGCAATTCATGTGTGGGGCATCTGAAAAATAAATCTGGCAGTGGACATGGTGGTGATTGTTGTTTTGGCCATCGGGTTTTCCTCTGAAAAGCCACCCCTGGGAAGTCAGTGATGGTGAAAGTAGAGCAGCATGGATCTTGTGAGGGCTCTATGGTGCTATCAGTGAAAGAAAAAGAACAGTAGGAAGAACCCAGAGACAGAGAGAGCCTTTGCCCTGGAGCAGATATGCCAACTTGATTGGGGCAGCTCCGGTGGGGCAACAAGAAGTATGCGGGTCACAGCCATGCCCATTTGTCTCTGTGAGCCATTTCCGGTGTTGTAAGAAGCCAGTTCAGCCAGGGGATGTCATGGAAGCCAGGGCTAAAAGCCATAGTCCAGAGTCCAATATGCCTTCCAGGAGGGTGCAGGTCAGTGGTAACGTTTGCCTGTGTGCCTGGGTGGAGTTGCTCGCTGTGGTCGGCCAATTTGAGAGATCCAGTGGTTGGGAAGTAGAAGAATTTTGACCTAGTTTGAAGAGTAGAGAGAGAGCAAGTTTTTAGGAGCCAGAATGAGAGAAAGAGAGATTGCCTTTTGTCGTCTTAGGGCCTGATTCAGCCCAGTGGGAAATTGCTGCCTAACTTCACTTGTGGCCAGCTCGGCCCAGAAGAAAGCCACTCAGGATTAGTGGGACCATTTTGGCTACAAAATGCATCTACTGTCCTCACTTTAAGGACCCCCTCAGTCCGGATGTACAGTCTAGATTTTTAAAGGGTGCCATGAAGTTTGTTTATTAAATGGAATCCCCCTGTTAACATTTAAGCTTGTGTGGATTTAAGTTATTTTTGTTGGGACTGTTTATCTTGCTAACATGAATTACATTGCAGCCCAGCACCAGAAGACAGTACCCCCCCACCCCCACTGTGGACCATCTAATGCCAGCCATCTCAGTAGGTACAACTATTTTGGTTTTTGCTACTGAGTGCCCCTCCCCTTTGAAACCTATCACCTCATGCTCATAGATGCTGGGGAGGGGGCTTATAGAAAATGTAGTACACAAAACAAAATTTGGCATTGTGGGCTCACTGTTGGAAAAACAAAAAGACCAGCTTCCCCAAAAAAAAAAAAAAAAAGAAAATTCCAGTTCTTTGTCATATAGAATATTGGTGGGGGGTTGTCCAAAGTTCCCTTCCATGTCACTATGTTTAAATGTTGATTTCTGGTTGTTGCTAATGCTCCATTAATTTATGTCAGGAGGTTTCACCTTTATTTTGCTTATATTTGCAGGTATAGTAGATATATAAAAGAAAACAGGCCTTGCAGAGGGTCAAAATTCAAAACCACTCTAGACTGGTCCAGCTTTTCAGGCAAGCTAACTCATTTGTGATCAGGCAAATGGATTATTTAAACACAAAAGGAATGCTACAGGAAAAGCACATCTAAAAGTCATTGCAAGAGTCATTGATGATGATTGATGGGTTTGATGGATTTGAACTGAGTCAAATGGTTGCTGTACTTGACCACTTGATTCAGACAGAATATGTACAAACCCGAGAGTCTGTATTATTCATAGACGTGAAGACAAGCTATTCCAGTGCAATCTTGCTTTGTCAGACACCAGTTTCTTAATTAGGTTTTAATGATCTACTGGAGGTGCACATTACATAGACGTAAAGACAAATAATTACAGTGTGGGATAATAAAGCCACTAGATATAATTGGCTTGAGTCATATTGTTGCAAGTTGCCTCAAGCTATTGTGGAAACCTTTTACACACATTGCTATTTGTTTTTGACTGATGGGGCTGTGACTGATGGGGCTGTGACTGGCAATCATCCTAATCATATTCAAGAAACAGAATTGCTTAGTTCCAAACAATTGATAGCCTGCAATTAGACACACTTCTAATTACATTTTAAAGCAATAAGCAATAATTTTAAATAATTACATTTTAAATAATGAAGGAAGCTATCTCTGAGCAGGTTTACATATGCTTACATTAAATGATATACAGTACAACAACAGGGTTTCCATGGCATTATTTGTTGCTGGGCTAACATCATTTTCCCCCAAAGGTATTCCCCCGTCTTCCACTCTGACACTGGAGGCCCTTTAACCTATTTTTCACAAACTGGAACATGGAGTCCATAAAACGCATTAAAGCACACTTCAGCACACCATTCTTAACCTAGCAAACCAGGGTTTGAGTCCCCTGATGAAATGCCAATGAGGTGCAAAGCACTGGGGGCCCCATTTTCAAAAGGTTAGTATACCACAAACTGGGTTTGTACTGCACTAGCTGGGAATGGTGCCAGCTGTCGGGGGCATGCCCATATTCAAAGGGCATATATGTGCGGCACACCCCCGACAGCGCCATAGCACACAATATTGTGCTGCACCTATGTAAATGAGCAGCACAATATTGAAAGTTTTCAGAAGCACTAAACAACCACCAGCAGTGGTGCAGTTTAACTCTTCTGAAATCCTTAACAGTGCACAGACCCATCTGCCCACACTCAAGGGATGGGTACCCTGTCAGTTCAACGGTCCCTCCCTAGCCCCGATCTTGTAATAAGTAAACTACCCCATCTCATTGGTAGTCTAGTGGTTCCCCTCCCCAGCCCTAGTTTTTGTAATAAATAAAACACCCCATTCCATTGTTAGTACAGTGATCCCCCCCCCCTCCCAGGCCCTGATCTCTGTAATAAATAACACACCCTGTTTCATTGGTAGTATAGTGGTCCCCCCTTCCCAGCTCTTATCTCTGTAATAAATAACCCACCCCATTTCATTGATAGTACAGTGGTTCCCCCCCTTCCTGAGCCATAATCCGTGTATTAATATTGGAGCACTCATATCCCTGGCAGTCCAGCGGTCCCCCTTCCCAAGCCCCGGGCCCTGTATTAATATTAGATCACCTGTATCCCAGGTAGTCTAGTGGTCCTCACTGCCCAATTCCTGATCCCATTCAGCATAACAAAATCCCCACATCCCTGGTAAACTAGTAGCCTCCCCATCATGGTAGGCAGTGACCCACCACCCCATTCCCCCCACCTGATCAGAGCCAGCGACTGGCACAATCCTCCTCACACCGCCATGGCCAGCCACTGACTGAACTGTATCTGAGTGTGTACAGTGTACAGTACATGCTCATTGGCTGACCAGTCTGATTTCAGTCTGAGCTTTGAAATTCTTGCGAACTGCCACTGATAATCTGGTCTCATGATGATAATTGTCCCTTGCTGGCTCTTTAATGTTTCTGGTTATAGCATTGCAATACCCCCACATCAGTATGAAGTACTTTTAAAGGCAGGGGGTGTCACTAGGGGCTGTGATCTGGTAGCGAGCAGTGGCCATGGTTTGTGTATGGGCCTTTAGGAAATTTATTTATTGATTTGTTTACTGGAAAAGGTAGGCAAGAACATGCATCATCTTCGTGTCATTTACAGTACATGGCAACCCCCACCCCATTCACTGTGTGTTATTAATGTGTATAGTGACTGGCTGGGAAGAGCTGTAACATCCTTTGTGCACAACACAACAGGGTCACACACAAAGGACTATGTATGTATAGGACCCATTGTTTTTTTGATGGGTAGCCATTCAATTTTCAATCAAAACTATTAATTATTAACTGATAAAGATTATTGCTTTTTTTCTAAATGGGTTTTTCTGCCTTCCACCACACTCATCGAGTCTACAAATGGTCCTGAGGGCCATCCAGTACCATCCTTCACTAACCTGCTGCTGCTATTCCCCCATGACTTCACCACCCCTCATAGCCGGGCTCCAGAGGAAGTCTGTCTTAACTCCAGTGACCAGGATCCAATGCAGATGGCCAGCAGCACATTTTGGGGCTTAACTAGACTTGGGCCATTATCCTGATAGTAGCCAGTGCTGCTTCCCAATGGGAGGAGCAGCTCCCTGCCCTGCCACAGAGGTTGCTGTGGTAGTAGAAAGTAACACCATCCCCCAGTTTAGAAGATGCTGACCTCACTCTTACCTTTTCAGCCTGCTTGCATACAATGTGACAAATTTTATCCTAAACCTTGGTTTCCAACTTGCAAACAGGCAGCCCTCAGTGATCGTACTTTATAATAAATCAGTGTTTAATCACTATCAATCTGTTTGAGAGAACGGGCTCTGAGCCATTCACCCCACAGCACTCTTTTTACCCCACGATCTCCCTATCTAATGAGACACTAACCTCCTAGTACCCCCAATCTTTTTGGATACTAATCTGGTCATGGCAGGCATGTCTGTGTGTGTAAGATCACAGTATCAGCCTCCCCATAAAAAAATAAATAAAAAATAAATTTAAAAAAACGGTGCTTCAAAACATTTTGTCATCCAAAGTTCTACGATTGCAAGCCATGGCTACTTTGACAATCTTGACTGCATAGAAGGACACTGAACGCAATTGTCTTGCCATGTTTAAACATAGAAACATAGAATTTGACAGCAGATAAGGACCCCCTGGCCCACCCAGTCTGCCCATTTCCCTACCTAATGGATAAGCTGCAGATCCTAGTTAACCAGCAGCCTACTTCTTTCTACCCCCACCCCCTAGAAATGTTTCATTAAGAAAAAAGTATTTCCCCCAACATGGAAATGCAGGCTTCCAGAGGGCCATTTTAAATGTTGAGTTCTTTTTTCTATTCAAAGTTACACAGACCATTAAGATCTTAAGCGTATAGTGGATTTTAGCTGATAGAATCAACTAGGCATTATAGAAATCAGACTTTAACCAGCCAAAAACAATGATAGTATGCCACATGGTAAAACACAAGATATTTAATATGCCTAATGTAATGCACTGGCACAATAAAACAATGAAATATAAAGTTTTTCATAGGTTTACAATGACTGGGCAGCTATGGAGAACATAAATGTCACAATGAAAAGATGAGGCTGCTACAGCAGGGACTGGAAAAAAGCCAGTGGCTAAACTCCATGGCTATGATGAATCATCAGAAACTCATTAGGGAGCTATTTTAAAAATAACATATTGCATAAAAAGTACTATGCAATGATAATTTATGACAGGGAGACTAAGAAAGACCCAGGAAGGCAAAGAAGGTACAAAACAGAATACTGAATAGTGTTTGGGGCAATATTTACTGTAGCTACACAAGGCCATGTTAGTGCTTCACATGAACCTTTAAAGCTGGAGGTAGGGAGCTGCCTGAATCTAGCAAATTAACCCGTAGAAATCATGGAGTGCAGTGTCTGTTAGGTCAAGCTGAAAATGAAATGGTGTGCAATGCTGACACTGCTGTTTGAAAAAAGACCTGTCATAATTTAGAGAAAGGCAAGCCCTGAAATATATAGAGAATAATGGATGGGGTGTTGTACATTTTGAGTTTTTTTATACACCTGACATGTATAATACCACATAAACCATGAGTGTGCGGCAGGAGTGGTTTGTGATGGTATTACACACTGGGGGTGTAAAAAAAAATTATGTAACACCTCATTATTTATTTTATATAATTGCTGGTTGGTTTAATGTTGTGTATTAACAAAAGTCGATTTTTCTTTTCCGTAGCATTTTGTTTCTGTGAGCATGAGATGGCAGTGGTTTTCGCTTTTACTTTGACTGTCTGACACCTGCACCATAATTACCAGTTTCCAGTCCATAATAACCAGCCAGTATATTCGGCATTAGAAAGTGATGACAGTCCAGTAAATAAATGGGCTTACCAATCATTATATTTGCATTAAGTGTACTGGACTAGAAATATTTTAAGAGGTCTCTATTCAACAGTGGTATACAAAATGAGCAGCAGGGGAATTCATTGTTTCTGATAATTGTTAACCAATAAGGTATGGCTTGGTTGACTGCAGTGGGCCTAGTAACAATTGTAAAGTAGAGGATACAAAAATTAGGTTGACTTGGACGACAGCACTGTAGTACTCCAACAATTATTTTATTTGTCAAGCACCCTTCTAACAGTGTAGGGTGCCAAATGACACAGCACACAAAGTTACATGAAGTTCCCCTCAGTAGAAGCCTTCATGAAGGCACTCAAGTCTAATTTGTTTGCTAGCCTACAGTAACTGCTTATAATTGCAATTCTGTTGAATGCTTTGCTTTGTTTACGACTGTTTTTATTTTCCTTCTGTAAGGTACACCGAGTCTTTTGTACTGGACACCATAAAAATAAACTTGCATTGCCTTGCCCTAAAGAGGGAGAAAAATGATATCTCCAACAGTCAATGTCACAGTATGATAGATGCAAGAGTCACAACAATAAAGACCAATGCGCAAAGTGAAAATCCCAAATGCTAATAAATTAGACCAGAAACACTATCTACAACACTGGTGCACACCTTAGTCACGTTGAGGTTGGATTACTGCAACGCTCTTTACCTTGGGTTTTTCAGAAGACTGACGCAATGTGTACAGCAGGTCCAGAATGCGGCAGCTCAGCTGGTTGCCAGAATCTCCCAGTTCGAGCATTTCACACCATTGCTCCGTGCCCTGCATTGGCTCCCAGCACTGTTGTGCATCAGTTTCAAGGAGTGCTTGTTAACTTACAAGGTCCTGCGTGGTCTGGGTAGTGCTACCTAAATGACCTCTTGCTGTCATACTCACCTGGTCATACCCTCTGGTCAATTGAGGCAGACCATTTAACAAGTACTGAGATCCTGCTTAAAATCCTCAGGGGACAGGGCATTTTGTGCGGTGGCCCTGATTTTATGGAACACCCTTCCCTGGCAGATAAGAGGTGCTCATTCTCTGGCTCTTTTAAAAAAAAAATTAAAAATTATTTTTCTACTTTATGTTTTAGCCTGGCTTAATAGTATATTTGTTTTTTTTTTTGCACCTGTATGTTTTTAATCTGCTTGTCATTTGTATTTTCTGTGAGGCACCCAGAGCCCTCAGGAATGGGTGCCATATAAATAAAATTGCCTTACTAAAAACTATGTAGTAACAGTTGTAGCATAAAGATGACAGGGGCGCCAGTATCCTGTGTCCAGGAACTAGAAAATTACATCAGACACTGGATGGGGGGAGGAATGAGTGCCCCATGGGGTACTCTTCCAGAAAGGACAGCATTCTCCACTGCAATACCTCCACCTAGGTAAACACATTAAATGGTGCAGATGGAGGAGTTTAAAGGAAGGTGGTCACAGTCTGGCTTGCGAATGCAGACATACAGTTGAGTGTGTATGCATACCACGGAATCCCTGCAAGCTGCATCCTTGGGGCTGGGAGAACTCTGAGTTGAAAAAAAAAACAGAGCCTAGAACCATGACACTAGCACACTCAGGCCCCTCCGTCATCCTCACTTGCAACTAGAGGTGGGCATTTCCCTGCCAATCACCTTTATGGAATCCACCATAGGGTCAAAAGCCCAATGGGCCCCATGAGGACAGGCAAGTGCCAGAGGAGTTGGATGGGGCTGAGTAGTTGCCTGGCAGAGGTGGGCTGCTCTGTTGACCAGAGGATAAGTGAAATAGCATGTTGATGATGGAAGAAAATTGTACAGGACAGGGGCCAACACAGCAAATACTTATTCAATCATAGATTTCAAATGGGATGTGAGGGCCCAAAACAACCCCTGCCCCTGTGACCAAGATAGCCTTCCCAGGGAATTAGGGGTCAGAAGTGAGATAGAGAGGCCCAGATTATTCAGGGTTTTAAACATTAGCAAAAGTGCCTTGTAATCAATTCATTGCCTAACAGCCATCCCAGGTTGCATAGTAATAGTGTACTAAGTGTACTAAGTTCTGCATGTGAATGAAGATAAGAAGTCTCCCTTCTGCATTCTTGATCATCTGCAGGTATCAACCATGTGGAGTGCATGCATTAGTTCAACCTCAGCAAAACAAAGGCACTGTCAGGGAAAGGGCACAACTTGATAATGTTGTTAGACAGTAGAAGCAGCCCTTGACTGTAGCAGATAACAGAGACTCCAGTTACAGTAATTTGTTGACGACAACTCCCACGCTTTGAACCACCCACGCTGCCTCAAGCTTCAACTTTTCAAGGACCAAGAGCATTAAGCCACACCTAGGTGCTGGGAGCTCCTTATCTGAGTCCACTAGTAGTGTTTCGGTCTTTTCTGGGTACACTGCCGGTCAGTTAAAGGCCTTATAGATTCAGTTGTCCAACAAGTATTGTTTTAACCATTGCACACATTAACTATTATCCAGTGCAAAGGACAGATAGAGCTGGGTATCATTGACATAACAAAGAAACCCCCACACTATTGTTTTATGATCTCCCCCGGCGGAAGCATATCTACTGTGAACAGCATGAATGGAAAGTCATACCCTTGAAGTGTATCACATTCCAGAGTGATTGGGCGAAGCTGGCAGGAACAATTTGCACCAACTGCTTCCATCCTGCATGGAAGAACCTACCAAATGAAACATAGAAACATAGACTTTGATGGCAGATAAGGACTACTTGGCCCACCCAGTCTGCCCATTTCCCTACCTACTGGATAAGCTGCAGATTCTAGTTATGAGATTAGTTCCCAATGGTCTCCAGCGAATCTCCAAAGTATCTATTAAAACGAGATGGCTGACAGTGATGAAAACAGATGACAGTTCAAGGGAAATTATGATGGAAACCCCTCCATGATTCCTTACCAAGTAGAGGTCACTGCAAACCCTGACAAGAGCTGTCCAGGTGCTATATTGCTGACTGCTGTCTGGAGCGTAAAGGCTCAATGATTATACTGTCCAGTAGTTATTCCACAAGCTGCTAGGCCACCACTCTCTCAACAACCTTCACCAAAAATGGCAGGTTAGGCACTGGTTGATAATATGTGAGATTGAAAGGGTTTAGAGATTTCTTTATGATTAATGGCCACACCACTGCACCCTTTAAAGGCACCGATGGAATACCCTAATTTAAAGAGGTGCTGACCACCCCCACAAGAATGTGAGTCAATGCTTTGTCTTCAGGTTTAAGGAACTAGGTTAGAGCAGGGTCCAGTCTAGATGAGGTGCAATGCAAGCCTGGATAATATCTTACACGCGTGACAGAAATCAAGCTACAAAAAGGCCCTCTTTAATATTGGGAAAATGGGGGCGGGGTTTGATCCCTGGCTGATAAAGCACTGTATTGGGCTCTTCGTGTAAGGTACAGAGGCGTTACCAGTAGCAGTGTACTATAGACATCAGTGACCAACATTTTGTGGAGTAGCTCCACTTTCTCAAGATATGGTGGTCACCATTCAAGATTGTGCTGAAAGGCTCCACTAGAGGAAAGTGGAACATCTCAACTTCTCACAAGAGCAGGATCAATGAACAGGGTAAATCCCGGAGTGTAATGATTTAGAAAGGATTTGTAAGAGTGGGGCCCAGACCAGGAACCCTGAATGACTTATAAGGATAAGAACCTGTTGAAGAGAGTCTTTAAACACAGTCTTGAATGGTGACCACCATACCTTGAATAAGTGGAGCTACTCCAGGAGATGTTGGTCACTGATGTTTTCTTAAGGTGGCATGTTAAAAAATATCACTACAAACTACAGTATCTCCAAGGAGTTGAGTGCCCACTGTTTTTTAACTAGACTCTTTAATATTGGCTCATTTGCACTACTGTTGTCTATGTTTATGTTTTATTGCATTTCACTTTATTTATTAATCTGGAAATTTTTGGTGAGCTAATCAGCCCTTTTTCAAGTGTCTAGTTACCATGAAATACAATGCAACATATATAAAAAACAACAAGTAACAGTTCGTATCTACAAACATTTACATCAAGATTATGTAAACAGAGCTGGCCCAGTGGTGCTGAGGGTTGAGGCACTGGACCTCACACCTCGCACCATGCCGGTGACCCGGGTTCGGGAATGGACTTGAGTCATTGGGAGTCAGCAGTGGAGGGAATGGATTGAGGGTCCAGAGGACTGCTCTCCCCTCCCAGGGTGGGTTCCAGGGTATGCCCACTCCATTACAGCTCCTGGTGGAGACCAGGAGCCATAGAGGTAGCAGAGCTTGATGCTACATCGGGGGGCTGAGCAGCGGTGGTCAGCTGCACATAGGGGCACTGCTGGCATTGCACATCTGCGCTCCTTGGGAAAACAGTTAAAAAAAAACCTGGTGGTTTAGCGGAGGCAAAGGGGGCCCAGAGACCTGCCCACATCCCTGAGCTCAAGCTCTACCAGCTGTCACAGCTGTCCTTCTAATAACAGACAGGCCACCATGGGCAGGATGGGCAGATGAGTTTGGTGGGCTGGACAGGTGGGCCCTCCCCTGGGGGGTGATCCAGGGGGCTGGTCAAGCCATGGGGACTGATTGGAGACAGCTCAGAAGGAGCCCAGAAGAAGTGGAGGTTTCAGGCAGGGAGCAGAGGCAGAAGTCAAGTGGTACCCTGGAGAGATGTCCTAGGTCCCAGTGAATAAAAGAAAGTTAAAAAAAAAAAAAACATTGTGTAAACAATAATTTTGTGACACACAATTTTAAAATTTCCAAGCAATTTGCAAGAAGACACTCAGTGGAGGGAATATGGTCCCTAATGGAGACAACCTTGACTGTGACAATACTGGTTTGGAGTGGTCCTGAATGGTAAATTCTCTGACGTCAGGATTTCACAAGTAGAATACCCCAGGAGTCAGTCCTGGGGCCAGTATTCTTCAATATATTTATGTGACACTGGAGTGAGGTTACATGATAAAGTAAGTACCTTCACTCTGACACTAAATTTTTCATGAATATAGACAATGATGAAGGGATCAGCAGCATTAAAAGGGGTTTTGAAAACAGAAAAGTGGTCTTAAAAAATGGCACTTAAAATCCAGCACAAAACAATGTAAAGTGATGCACATTGGCAGCAAAATGCTGTTGATAGACTATATCATCAGTTGAGTCATGGTAGGGCATTGAAAAGAGGAAGGAGACCTTGGGGTTATAATAAGCAGCAGCTGAAATTCCTATTATCAATGCAAGACTGCATGTGGGAAAGCTAGTAGTATGCTGTGACGTATCTGATAGGATTTTCATGGTCAAACGAAAGAGGTGACATTGCAGCTATACAGATCGTTGACTGGGCAGCACCTGGAGCACAGAGTGCAACTTTGGAACTGTTGTCTGAATTCAGTAGCAGCAACAAACAGAATCAATAGGCAGCAAGGTAGGCTCTATTCAGAAAATATTAAACAGTCTAAACACATACTCACTAGAGAACAGCAAAGAGAGAATGGCGACATTATAGAAAACTACAAATACATATAGGAACAGAACAGGTTGGATTCCTTGGAGTTATATAAATTAAGGAGCAACATGATAACTAGGGGTCACAACCTCAAACTAGTAGGGAGGGGGCATCTGAAAGGACGTAAAGAAATATTCCTTTACAAAGGTGGTGGTGGATAGGTGGAACAATCTCCCCACTGATGGGATTAATGTTTACTACCTCAGGATTCAAAATCCAATGGGATATTTACAGTGGGGTAATTAGAAATGGAAAGGAAGGTTGGGGGCACTAGCAGCCCAGAAAGGATTGTGCAATTCTAGTTAGAACCAACAGAGCATACTTGATGGACTTCCAGTCCCTCTGTCCTGTACCATCTATGTATCTATGGGTAAGCTATATGTACCACTTAAGAGAGAGAGACAGTCTTCCCTCAGTGCAGACAGTCAAGATGTAAATAATTGTCTACTGTGTGATAAAGAGCAGCTGGCCTGTTCTTCATAGCCACAATATGTTCTGAAAGGTATTTTCTCCTTTCAGCATGTAATGTGTCTTCATAGCCTTTGTGACTGGTTGCCAGGACATGCTTAAAGCAGCAGTATTTGTGAGTACAGTAACCATAGAGTTATTTTCAGCAATAATGTCTGTCTGGCAAAACTATTAAGATACACAGTTTTCTTCTTGTTTTCTTTTATTCCAAAACCATGATACAGGATTTAGAAATTTTTAAAAGTTTCCACTCCCGTGACACACCTGCCATGAAAAAAATAAATATCTTGGTACAGTGTTTTACTGTTTACCATCAAAAACATGTGGCAGCATCATCCTAATACATCCACAGTATGAATCTACCATGTGCATTCAACAGGTAACCTCAGTGTAAGATATTTTTAAAAAACATGAGTGGAGGCCATCTGTAATGATGTTAGTCTAATTACAAAATTAACTGTACAAGCTGTGTTTTTTTTATGCTTCTACTTTTGCCCTCAGCTGATGGTCAGGGAGGGACCCCCCATATTGGCTTGGTCCCAGAACTTACCAGGATCTGGGCATCATGGGGCTCACACCGAGGTGTTTTTCCTTGTATGTCCCCCTGTGACCCATTGAAATGGAGTCTGTCATGCAATGCCCTTGGTGCACAGTCAGGCATGTTCTTGCCCCTGACATGCAGAGGTTCACCAGCCCCATCTGACAATCCCAGACAGCATGATCCCAGACTGCTGTACCCCGCAGCCAATGCTAGCGGTCAGCTGGCAATGGGTGCCAGGTCCTCTCCCTTCCCAGAGAAGACATGCAGTCCCCTGGAAGTGCCACCTCCTCCCTCTCCCCAGTTGACCCTCCAACATCCTGAGGTCCACTTCCAAACCCTTGCCATCAGCATTGTAGGTAATAACACTGCTGCTGCACCAGCAGGCCAGCCATACAAGCTGTTTCAACAATATCTAGGAAATCTAAAAACACACTGAGCATGAACCTTAGGATGTGACCAATACATTTTTACTAAGGAACTACAGGTACATGATGAATTTTTGCTTTAAAGCCATGAACCCACAGTTTTCTACACCTGCACTCTAACTGCCTGTTCAGGTCCTTCACATGCTGATGTTCATCATTAAACCAAGGGGTACCTTGGCACATGCTCACTAAGTGGGAACAAACTCATGTTAGAGAGTTTGCTACCTTGGGAGAGGCTGCTTATAGGACCCCACTACTGTAGCACACCCCCTGGAGAAAACAACAATTATGCGTGAGATGTCCAAAACACTTACATTGCAAAATGATTCTGTTTTAATGAGAAAAACTAAAAACAAGTAGATGTTTTATCTTTAAATCACAACACCAGGTTCTGTTAATTGGGCAAGATGATTATCTAAACAGGATCTTCTTAAAATAAGAAAATAATTCTTATTTTCAGGATTTGCGTATCATATAAAACAAGACAATAACTCTTAAAATAAGAACATTTGAAGATTTTTGAAAAGTGTTAGAACTTATTTTAAGCTATTAAGCCATATAGTAAGATATAATGTCCTTATTTTAAGATAATAAATAAAGATAATGAGGGATTTTCAAAAGGATGGATGCAGACACAAATGCATGCTGCTCTTGTATCCGTGTCCATCCAATGGTGTCCATGCAGCCCTACTGCTGTTTTCAAAGGGTAGGTATATTTATGATAAAAAGTCATAATTTGCAGTAAAGAATGGACACAATTGTGAGCTGCATACAAATGCAAGCCAAGTAACTGTACTCCAAACAAAAGAAACAATGCTCAGGCTATACTGCCTCATGATTAAAAGTACATTTTATTCAAAAATATTAAACATAGCAAACTGAACAGCAGCCAGTCACATGTGTAACGCTCACATCCCAGCACTTTACCTGTTCAGTCTTCATCAGTTTGTTACGTTTAATATTTTTGAATAAAGTTTACTTTTGATTGTGGGTATAGCCTGAGCAGTGTTCCTTTTGTTTGGAGTGAGGCTACTGTACTTGGTTTGAGTTTGGAGCATGCTGAGGTTTGCCACACCTTAGCTGCACCCTCCTGGAGTCCACTGTAGCATGTTATTCATTTTGGAGTTTGTGAGCTGCATCCAGTTTGGATACACTTGTGTCCTTTGGTGGACACGGCATTTAGATGCTATTAGACCACCTAATAACTGGTCTACCTGTTTGGATGCATTTCTGTGTTGTAAATAGTAACACATGTTTGGATGAATCCTTTTGAAATTCAGCCCAATAACTCTTATTTTAAGATTTAATTTGTAGAAAATTAAAAAGTTATGAAATAGTCTTAGTGCACTTAGTCTACTGTTTTTTTTAAATGTCTTTCATCCAGACTCACATTCAAATCCATACCAATTATTGCAATACTTATCAAGTCCAGGTTGATATGGTGCTCATCATACAGAAAAATGCCTTCCTTTTCTCTTTATGTTGTACATAGTGAAATGCAAAATTGCTGTTTACAGTATATAACCTCAGAGGAAACCATTTTTAGTTGCTTGCGAGTCCACATGTTAAGATTTTTTTGTGGGTCAATACATTGGCAAACTGGTAGGGGTATTGTGTGCAATGCAAGTGACCAAGTTCAGGAACAAGCCTGAGTCATTGTGGGCTGTACAATCACCAAGCAAGCTGGTGTACTCCGATGTGTGACAGTGTGAGTTGCAAATGTCAGATTCTCTTGTAGTAAATGTAATACTCTACAATGCACAAATGAAAGATCCTTACTACAAAATGACTCCAAAATTTCCAAAGCTGGTAAATTCCATGCATTTATTCAAACCAACAAACAGACATGCAGAGACAGTGTGCAGCTAACCACTGCCCCAGTGCTTCGGGTTCAGCAACCCTTCCTCAGGAGATGAGCCTTACAGGGTGCACATTACTACTTTAATATCATTTTTACAAATACTGTTCCCCTGGTGCTCATTAATTACACAGTAATTTAAAAGAAATTCTTTTGAAGATACCTTGTTTCAGGTGTATTTAGCATGACTTACAAAAAGCAGTGTTTTTACCCAAAAAATTCTAATGCAATTCCTGTCCTAAAATCAGTTCTACCAGATTTACACAATAGCATTTAAACCATTGTCATTCAGTAATTTATAACTTTCTAAATGTTAGCAATTATTACTGATTATACTGAATATGCAGTCAGCAATTTAAGCATTTCTATCAAAGTAAAAGTTTTTTTAAGCAACATAATAGTTATTTATGCAATAGGTGTGAGACCAAAAGCCATTGAATAAATCCATTTATTTCCACATATGTGGAATAAATCTAACCATCCTAGATTTATCCCACATATGTGGGATAAATGCAAACTGTCAATCAAAGCTTGTTTTGTTCACTTTTTTGACAAACAAATGTGAATAACTTTAAAACGAAAAATGTTAGCATAGTACTGTGAGCACAAAAATGTTCTGGACAAAATTATCTACAAAATGAGTGGTGTTTCATTTATAGATACCTTTTAGTTTTTTTTATAATTAGCAAAAAACAGCAAAAAAATCCTATTTTCTTTTCACTTTTCAGACAAACAAATATAAATAACTTTAAAATGAAAAATGATAACATGGTACTGTGAGCACAAAAAATGTTCAGCATAAAAATATCTACAAAATGAGTGGTGTTTCATTCAGAGATACCTTTTAGTTTTTTCATAATTAGCAAAAAACAGCATAAAATTAAATTTTCTTTTCACTTTTTTGACAAACAAATGTGAATCACTTTAAAACTAAAAATGATAGCATGGTACTATGAGCACAAAAAATGTTCAGCATGAAAATATCTACAAAATGAGTGGTGTTTCATTAATAAATACCTTTTAGTTTTTTTATAATTAACAAAAAACAGCATAAAATTAATTTTTTTTTACTTTTTCATCAAACAAATGCGAATAACTTTAAAGCAAAAAAGGTAGCATGATACTGTCACCATGACATTTGTTCAGCAAGAAGTTCTCTACAAAATGAGTGGTGTTTCATTTAATAGCAACCACCCCGCTAGGCGGACATACACCAGGAAAGTTAACCAAAAGTCCCAGAAAGTCTCAGAAATTATCATTTAAAAAAAGAAGATAAACAGTCAAAACCAAATGTTCCCACACCGATAAGAAGCATCCCTATTGCATAAATGAAATATACAATGGTGAGCTGTCAGATAAATGATTTATCTACACTTGTACTGTTTGACCTCGGACACCTCACTCGTGGCTTACGCCACTCGTGAAGTTACCTGAGGTCAAACAGCACTTGTGTAGATAAATCATTTATCTGACAGCTCACCATTGTATATCCCTTATATATATATATACACACACACACATATATATATATATATATATATATATATATATATACACACACACACACATATATAAACATAGACATTGACGGCAGATAAGGACCGCTTGACCCATGCAGTCTGCCATTGCCCTACCTTTTGGATAAGCTGCAGACCCGGTAAACAAAAACTAAATAAATAAAATAAATAAATAGTTAACCAATAGCCTACTTCCTCCTACCACCACTAGAATTGTCTTATGTCTCTACCATGCATTCTTGAATTCCCCCACTGTTTTTGAGCCCACTACCTCCTCTGAAAAACTGCTTGATGTGTTCACCACCCTCTCTGTGAAAAAATACTTCCTCACATTACCCCTGAGCTATACCTCCATCTTCAAATTGTGCCACTTGTTCTTGTACATCCCTTTTTCTGAAAGATGATACCCCCTTGGACTCTGTTGATTCCCTTGCGGAACTTGAATGTTTCTATCATGTCTCCCCACTTTCCTCTAGGGTATACATATTAAGCTCCTTTAGTTTCTCTTCTTATAGCATCATATGACTGCATAGATAACAGAAAAAATATTGAGACCCTACATCCTAGAAGGAAGATCTAAGCTTTCATGTAATATTTCGGGTAAGTAGAGTAGAGACAGATTTAATGGGATATAAAGGGATACAAAGTAGCTACACCAAAAAGTGTGCATTTCAGAAAATGAAGATGTGTTTAGTCAGGTTGGTGCAGAAGTAGATTGTAGTCGATCAGAGCTTCTATTCCAGACTTCAGTGAGTTGATCAACGCCAATGTCTATAATGCTTCATAGCCATAAAAGTTCTAAAAAATAAAAAGATAGAAAAATGAACTGGCAGAAATCCAAATAAATTTCCCATTTCAGAAATACGTACATTTTTAACCCCACCATCTTAGATCGTAGATTATATATAATCATGATATAAATACTTATCTCTCTCCAGTAAATTGTTTGACCCTGGAGGGCAACCTATTACATGGGAGGTCAAATTATGTAAAACCTGGGATAAGGACGTCCAGGATTATGGGGGTGGGGGGGATTCTAAATTATTCATTGTTTACTTGCCAGTTAGAAATTCCACTTTTTAAATGTGTGGTTTAAGGTCTCAACATTCATTAAGGCCATTTGGTTTGACAGAGTTTAAGGTTTATATCCAGAAACTTTCTTTTTTCAAACATAGATCTTTCTCGTTACTACCGCCAAATCTTGGGTAAGGTATATGTTCAAGGCCAATAAAGTTTACATTCTTAGGATCTGAATTATGCATTTCCATAAAATGTGTTCCCACTGGGGTATCAGATCTGGCATTTATGATAGACCTGATATGTTCTTGAACCCTCAGTTTAAGGGAGTGCATAGCACAGCCTACATAAATAAGGTTACAAATGCACCAAAGCACATACATACAAAATGTAGTGTCACAGGTTATGAGATCCCTTATTTCCACACTTGTGTATTCCATTTCAGGGTGTTTATGGTGTTTGAAAACCTTGCTTATCCCCTGCAACCTTTAGAGAGCTCAGGAAAGTCATTACATATCGGTTATCCTCCATCCATCCTATCGGTCAATGTACAATTGTAAATCTTTGCTGGACTGCTGGAGGCCAATCTCCCAGCTACATCCAGAAATTTCAGTTTACTTCATGCATGCCTAGAGGCTAGCCACGATCACTGATCACTCCCAAACTCTCAGGTAATTTTCTAACAAAACACTACTTTTCTTCACCCTTTCCTACTCTCATATACTGTAGCATGTCAACAGATAAAAGAGCTTGTTAACCTTAGAATTTCTCCTAACTTTCTGCATTCCTGTATTATCACACTAAAAAGAACAAATCTCTCAGGGCACTGAACAGGGGAACAACATAAACTAGACCCTCTAGAAGCATCCTACCTTACATCCCTGTGCAGGTTGGGACCCTCAGATAGCATCCCCTCCAGAAGTTGCCTGAGGAATGGACCCTCATGTAGCGTCCACTCCAAATCAGGTAGCATTCATCAGGAGTCTCAGGCTCCACAGCCACTAGGACCCAGGGGAGCAGTCCATAGGAGCATAGGACACAAAAGTGTTAATGGCCTGGCTGCATTCAGCAGATCTAAGTGTGATTCCTTACTCCATGCTGGCATTCTGAAGGCAGTAATATAAGGGAGCTGGCCCCTCTTTTTCTGTGATATCCTGAGCTACGAACTGTGCACAGTGTGGATTCCCTGGGAGGGTCTGTCTTGTTTTGTTGTTTGTAATGATCAAACAAGATGATTCCTTAGATTAGCAAACAGCGTTTATTTTGCCTCTCAGTAACATCCAGCACAGAGTAACAGTCAGACCTCTAAGTCACCAGGTCAAAGGGATGAATGATCTCATCTTCAGTCCTGGCACAGCCTGATGCCTGAATTAACCCTTACTTGTCTCAGATAGTTCTGTACTAGCACAGGGTCTGTAGTCTTTGCCAGTGCCTCTGTGCTGGTGACCATTCCCAGCAGCATTCAAGTGCAAAGTATCAGTTAGGTTAGAGCTGTTGGGCAAGGTGCTATAGTTAAACCTTCCCTTACAAAAAAAAAACAAACAAAAAACTGCAATACAACTATAAAATAAAACTGCAGTATTATGGCAGACTGTTACAAGAAATTGAACTTCACCCCCCCAGCCACCCCGGCTACAGGATGCATAAAAGAACCACATGAAATGGCTCATAGCCTGGAGGTTAGAATATTGTACCTACCATGGATCACTTCTGGGGCATGGCATCAAGCAAAGGGATTCCCCCGGAATAAGGAATATATCTAAAAAAATAAGATTCTCCATTTTTCCCATGGGCAGCTAGGAGGGGGGTTCAATGTAGGGTTACCACCTTTTAGGAAGCCCAAAGTGGGACATTTCTTATCGAAACATGATTTCTCGCAGGACAGTATGCAACTGCGACCATGTGACCAATGCAACAGACTTGTTTTCTCTAAATAATCAGAATTAAGACTAAATGTTGCAGTTTTTTTAATTGTTTATACTATTTGTTATCATTGTAAGGTATTTAATTAAGGTATTATATTTTTTGCAACATTTAGAGGAAAATTAGAAAACATATTTTCTACTATAATGTCAGGACATATAGTATTTGTCATGTTTTTTTGCAGGACACAGCTACCCAAATCAGGACTGTCCTGCAAAAATTAGGACAGGTGGTAACCCTAGTTCAATGGGGTGCACAATCCTAGCTCCCATACTTTTAGGAATTAAATGGGCACCAATCACCATCTTGGTGACACCCACTCCTGATTTGGCTAGCTCTCTGCCCCTTCCCTGCAGACTGCAAAAGGCAGGGTGTCACACTCCTCAGAGCACCAGAGATCTCATGGCCACTGTACTGGGGCCAAACTCTCATGGGAGTAGTGCCCAATCTGTTCCCACACTAAACATGCACAATGCAGGGATCACAGGTGCACCCTTTTAGTGAAATCACTGCAGTGCACCTTCCTGGTTGCAATGGTGCCTCTGTTTTTCTGCCTAACTTCTCCAGGGAAGCAGGCAAGGGCCAGGCAGCATGATCTCATGAGGTAATCTTGAGAGACTGGTGGCCATGCTACCCTGATACTCCCACAGCAGGCAGTCTCACGGGATGACAACCATCTTGCTACAATGTCCAGGAACACCAAGCTCTTGCAGGGCCACATTGGGCTCACAAGATTGGTGGCTATCTTCTGTGAGGCATCCTTCCTTACACTTGCATGTGTAAAATGGCCATGAGCTCAATGCTCCCCTGGAGGAAAAGGTTAACCATCTTGGGAAGGCCTCTCCAGATATCAAACACAGGGTCCACTCAGCAACTACCGTAATTGCCATCTGCTCACTATAGCAGCAGCCATATTAGTACAGTGCCTATGCAGGATAGCTGCAAATCAGAACCTAAGGTCAGAACTCTCCTGCAGCATCCACACACAGTCTAGAAAAAAGCAGGTGTTTCCAATTACAGCTTCCTACTGCTAGCTTTTGGCAGAAAGGAATCTTGCTTTCACAGCAAGAAGCAGCTGTCTAAAACAGCTACAACTTTTCTTACTAATAGAACACTTCTATCTCAGCAGGAGTCAGTGCCTGTTAGGATTAAGCAAACAGATAATTTATTAGAAGTGTGGGGTCTCATTTAAGGTAAGAAAAAAAGAAAGAAAGCCAGGGTGTGTTCCTGTGTTGGGGAAGGGGACTGTATCAACTTAGTTTGCTAAATCAGGAGGAGAGGAGAGGAGTTAATTGGGGGTGTGGCTTAGGTAGTAGAAAAGCAGGTGTTTCCAATTACAGCTTTCTGTTGCTAGCTTTTGGCAGAAATAAATCTTGCTTTCAGAGCAAGAAGCAGCTGAATAAAAAAGCTACAGCGTTTCATACTAATAGAACACTTCTATCTCAGCAGGAGTCAGTGCCTGTTGGGATTAAGCAAACAGATACTGTTTTAGAAGTAGGGGGGTTTCATTTAGGGTAAAAAAAAAGGAAGTCAGTGTGTGTTTCTGTGTTGGGGAAAGGGACTGTATCAACTTAATTTGCTAAATCAGAAGGAAAGGAGATAAATTAATTGGGGTTGTGGCTTAGGCAGTAGAAAGGCAAGTGTCTCAAGTTACAGCTTCCTGCTGCTAGCTTTTTGCAGAAAGGAATCTTGCTTTCTGAGCAAGAAGCAGCTGAATAAAAAAGCTACAACTTTTCTTACTAATTGCCCTCTCTCCCTTCCCTCCACCCTCCCACCCTAAGCCAGTTCTACTTTTATAGCCACTGGATTTGATTGACAGCAGGAACTTCCTATTTGGCAGTAGGAAGGGAAGGATCACTGAGACACATTAGTTTCATCAACCTTGAAGGAAAAAAGTAGCTCCCCCCACCCCACAGCTGATGGGAGTCTGACTCTGAGCAAGGAAGAAGGAAACTACTGAAGAATACAAGAAGTTCCTGTCCCAGAACAAGAAGGGTGAGAGTTGTAAGGGCACATAGGCAGTAGAAAAGTAGGTGGGAAAATAAATAGAGGGAGGAGAGAGCAAGAATACAAAGCAACAGGAGAGGGGACACAAAATAAGACATGATTGGAGTGTTGCAGTGTAATGGCTGTGGGCTGGCAGTGTTTTGGGAGACATTCTGGAGGCTGCAGTTATGCCCTATTTGCAGGCACCACTCTGGTCTGAGGGAGGAGGTTGCCCATCTCCAGACTGACCTGGCTAGGATTTGTGAAACCTCCTTCCCCACCTAGGGACCACCAGGGCCACGGTTGCTACCTTGAAAGTTGCCAAGAAAGAGGAGTGGTTGGGTCAAGGTGGGCTCAGGGAGGGAGAGGGTGGTGGAACAGAGTAGATCTCTCCAGCTGTACCTCTCCACAATTCATATGCTGTTCTGGTGGAGAGTGGTTCCTCTATGGAGGCACCTGCAGTGGAGACCAAGGAGAATGCTGGGAACCTCCAAAAAGGAGACCCACAGAAGGGTGGCATGGGACCCCACAGGGGAAGGAAATGACTCTTGGTGAGGGATTCAATCATTGGGGGGATAGAAGTGGGGGAGGAAGGGGAGAGGGAGGTAAGGTGCCTGCCTGGCACCACAGCTTGGAGGGACAGGAAGCAAATCCTCAGGATTGCAGAAGCAGCTGCACAAGGGAGGGAACTGGATAACATTTTCCACCTAGGGACTAATGACCTGGCTGGGAATGGGATCAGAGCAGTGCAAGAGGAGTTTGTAGAGTTGGGGAGGGGCCTTAGACAAGTAACGCATATGATAACCTTCTCGGAGGTGCTGCCTGTCTATGGCAAGGGTGATTCTAGGGTACTCCATACCATAGGACTCAATGAATGGTTGAAAAACTGGTGTGGAGCTCAGGATTTTAGCTTTACTGGAGACTGGGGAGCCACCTGGAGGGTCAAGCCCTACAAAAGCAAGAGTATTAGACTTTAGAAGAGCTGACTTTGGGACAATGAGAGAGTGCCTCAGAAAAGCATTAGCAAATGGGCAAGAAGGAAGGGTGGAGGAACAATGGAGAATAATCAAAACAGCCGTCACAGAGGCAACAAGCCTTTGTGTGAAGCAAATCAACAAAACAAAATGAAGGAAAAAAACACTATGGTTCTCTAAAGAGGTGTCAGGAAAGGTTAAGGAGAAAAGGATAGCATTCAGGAAATATAAGGAAACACAGGAGGAGCAGGACAGAAAACTTTATCAGTTAAAGCAGAAGGAGGCAGGGAAAGCAGTCAGATTAGCAAAGGCCCAAACCTAGGAAAAAATAGCCAACTCTGTTAAGAAGGGGGATAAAATCTTTTATAGGTTCATTAAGGAATGAAGTAATACCAAGGGAGGGAGGGATACTGAGGCTTAATAAAGGGGAGGAAATGTGAGCAGAGGGTGACAGTGAAAAAGCAGGGATACTAAATGAATATTTATGCTCAATATTCACAAAGGAAGAGGGGGGGGTACATAAACCAAACAAGAAAAACACTCTGGATGGGGGATCGATACCAGTCCATTCACAGAAGAAATTTTTCTGAAAGAACTATTAAAACTGAAGGTGGACAAAGCAATGGGGATGATGGAATTCACCCCAGAATTCTAAAAGAACTAAGGGTAGAACTAGTGTCACCACTGACTACTTTCTTTAACAAATCATGGGAGGATGGAGTGGTACCTGAGGACTGGAAGAAGGTGGATGTGATTCCACTTCGCAAAAGTGGGAGTAGGGCAGAGGCAGGAAACTACAGACCAGTTAGTTCGACCTCAGTGGTAGGGAAGATGATGGAATCACTTCTGAAGGAAAGAATTGTGGAGTACCTAGAGGTCAGTGGAGCACAGGACCCAAGGCAGCATGGATTCACAGCGGGAAGGTCATGTCAGATGAATCTAATAGATTTCCTTGACTGAGTGACCAAAGTAGTAAACCAGGGAGGGGCTGTGGACATGGCCTACCTAGATTTTAGCAAGGCATTTGACACAGTCCCACACAAAAGATTAATATACAAGTTAGTCAGCCTTGGAGTGGGTCCCAAGGTGGTAGCCTGGATAAAAAATTGGTTGGACAACAGGACGCAAAGGGTAATAGTAAACGGAGTCCACAGTGAAGAAAGGAGTGTTACTAGTGGGGTACCGCAGGGTTCAGAACTGGGTCCGGTCCTCTTTAATGTCTTTATAAGTCACATTGCAGAGGGACTGGAAGGAAAAGTATGTCTCTTTGCAGATGACACAAAGATCTGCAACAGGGTTAATACACAAGGTGGGGTAGAAAGGATGAGAAGGGACTTGGCAAGGTTGGAGGAATGGTCAAATGTATGGCAGCTCAGATTCAACACAAAGAAGTGCCAGGTAATGCACCTGGGAAACAAAAACCCAGGAGAAGAGTACACAACGGGGGGTGAGATACTAACAACAACAAAAATGGAAAGGGACCTGGGGGTAATTATATCAAATGACCTAAAGATGGGCAAGCAATGTGAAAAGGCAGTAAGGAGGGCTGGGGGGATACTGGGATGCATAGTTACAGGTATCAACAGTAGAAAACAGGAAGTTGTTATCACTCTGTACAGACAGCTGGTGAGACCCCATCTGGAGTACTGCGTGCAGTTCTGGAGACCCCATCTCAACAAAGACATAGACAAAGTGGAGGCTGTCCAGAGGAGGGCAACCAAAATGGTGCAGTGTCTGCACCAGAAGACATAAGAAGAGAGAGACTAAAGGAGCTTAATATGTATACCCTCAAAGAGAGAAGGGAGAGGGAGGACATGATAGAAACTTTCAAGTACCTCAAGGGAATCAACAAAGTCCAAGAGGGTGGCATCTTTCAGAAAAAGAGATGTTCAAGAACAAGGGGACACAATTTAAAGATAGAGGGGGGACAGCTCAGAGGTAATGTGAGGAAGTATTTTTTAATGGAGAGGGTTGGGGATGCATGGAACAGCCTTCCTGAGGAGGTCGTGGAGTCAAGAACAGTGGGGGAATGCAAGAATGCATGGGACAGACATAAGGTAATTCTAGTTGGGGGTAGGAGGAAGTAGGCTGTTGGTTAACTAAGATCTGCAGCTTATCCATCAGTTAGGGAAATGGGCAGACTAGGTAGGCCAAGCGGTCCTTATCTGCCATCAAATTCTATGTTTCTATATTTACCTAAGGGACGGGACCCCTCCTTCAGTGTCCAGTCCTCATCCAGGTAGTGGTCACAGCTCACCACCAGCACTATATGACCTGAACCCAAATCATATGCTAATACATTCCATTTACTAGGACTACCTCCCAGGTTGGGAGGAGGCACAATGCTCAATGGCCCCCCAAAGGTGTGTTGGTTACCTAGCAGATAGAGTAATGACAATAAATGAGCTTGGGGCATTCAGCAGACTGGAATTTTGAGTCCCACAATTTCCACAACCCCCCTTCCCTCCATACAGTAGTATTGCATTAATGTAATGTAAAAAGAAAGTCATACTGCACTGTACTTCAAATTATCTGTCTGCTGCACATGACATGGACCATGACAATCCTGTGTGACCGTCCACGGAAGTCTTGTGGAGACATAAGGGGGGAGGGCATCACTGTCACAGCACAGATAGACACAAGGTATGCACACACAGGATAAATGTGACCTGTGGATGCCTTCCTCCACCAGCTCTGTGAACTGCCATGACCCCCCCTTACGGGGCATCTTGGTAGGCTGTGGAGCTTTCTGGGGTATGCCCTAATGAGTCCTACTTCAGGCACTGATATGCTTCTTCTTGGAGTGCTTGCTGCTTCTGCCATCCAGTCACACAATAAGAGCTATAGTGACTCTGTGATACGTCTTCACACTGCATTACCCCGCCAACATGCTGGGTAGCTTCCCATTTAAAGAGGTTCCTGTAAAAAATGAGCACCCATGCAGCATAACAGACAGGTCCTCTGTCCGGTAGTATACAGAGGTGGGGCCACTACACACCATAGTACAGCTACAAAGGGGTTCACAGGATGTGCCTGAGGCTACTACGGAATGTCCTCCTGCTGGATGGGAGAAGGGAGCATCAGTGGGCAATGAGGGAAGGTCTGCAGCCATATGTGTTCTGGCCATGGCTGAAGGTCAGCATCCTAAAGGATACACACTGCCTGGAAAGATTTGATCTGGACCGCAACTCAATCACAAGGCTGTGTGACATGGCCCGTGCACAGGTGGCACCACATACACAGTGGTCATGGGTGATGTCCACGGAGAAGAAGGTGTTGTGTGCACTGGTGTACTATGTCACTGGGTCCTTTCAGAGAGTTAGTAGGGATGTCACAGGTGTTGGCCAGTTCCCCTTGTCCAGGGACTGCACCAGGTCACTGACACCCTGCTACTGCATGATCACATATCACTCCCAGCTGTAGAAGCTGGTATAAGGTCCACAAAGGAGGCATTCCTTGCCATGCATGGCATGTCCAGTGTATATGGGGCAATTGACTGTATACATGTGACAACCCTGACACCGTCAGTGGATGAGGAGGCATGCTGGAACTGTAAGTGGTATCACAGCATTAATTGCCAGACAGTCTGTGATGCTGTAGGTATTATCACCAATGTGTGTGTCGAGTACCCTGGGTTACGTCATGACTTCTACACATTTGATGGGTCCAGGCTGTGTGCCTGTCTTGCTGTGTAGGAGGCAGGGATGGCTGGCTGATAGGTGAGTATACATACGCTGCACAGGTGCAACACAGATGGATGCAATGCTGCAGGATATTACAATGGCAGTCTTTTACCCACTGCATACGTCACAGCAGATACCCACTATGGCCATGCCTGATAACCCCATACTGAAGGCAAATGGCTCCGAGGAGGAGGAGGAGATATACAATGAGGCACACTTGAAGACACATACCATGATCGAGAAGACAAAAGGGCTGCTGAAGATGCAGTTTAGGTGCCTGGATATGACTGGTGGCTTGATGATGCTTGCTCCAGGGTGGGCATGTAGAATGTTCACAGCTTGTGCCATACTACACAACATAGCTCTGCGGCATTGAATACCCTTACCATGGGACAGATAAGGCTGTGACCCTCTAGGTAATGAGGAAGGGATGGACTGCCAGGGGTGTAGTGCTGAGTCCCTATCCAGATGGATGGCATGTCATGCACTCATACGGGGATCATTATACAGTCCCATGCTCTCTTTTACTGTATCTGTGACAAATCTGTTGTATCGACTTACTGTACTCTAGTTTAACTGTATTAGATATGTGTGATTAACTGTTGTATTGGCTCTGTAACCTCTTTTATCAATATTTTGTATTCAGCATTCATATATGTATTTTGTACCTGTTATGGCAATTGTGTATGTATCCTTTACCCACATGTACCCCCCCCCCCCAGGATTTACCATGAGATGAGCAATTTCAATTGCCCAGTGTACTTCTCTGGTGAAACTTTTCAATAAATAGGTAAAAATAAAATACTAATGGGGTGGGGATGGATGGCAGGGCATTGTGATGATGCCCCACCCTGAGTGCCATTCCAGCCATGGGAGGCCATCTGTGAACATGCCTGTGGATTATAGGCTGGTGATATGTGGCAGTGTACAGTGGGTGTTAAGTGGCAGTGTACAGCTGGGTGTTCTGTGATACTGTACAGGGGTTCCTTTTGTGGTGGTGTATGGGGGAAGGTCATGTGGCAGGGAACATTGTTACAGATATTTGTATGGTATGTGCCTTACTGACACCCTGTGGTATTGTCAGGGTGCTGCTGGTAGGCATAATTTCTTACAAGCCTGTTGTTGCCTAGCTATATTGTCAACCATGTGCCCAGAAGTCTGATTTTGCCACCTCTATGTGGTCACTGGTCCAGCTGGCACCTGCTGTGGCTGTCTGTCTTCTGCATCTTGGGTACACTGAGACTGGAAGGTGTGGGGTGCATCAGGGCATCCGAGTGTGCCTTGTGGTCATGGGGCTGGCAGGTGCAGGGTGCATTGGGATATCCCGGTGTGCTTCAGGGTCGGAGGGCTTGTTAGGTGCAGAGTTCATCAGGGCATCTGGGTGTGCCTTGGAGATGGACAGAGTGGCCTTGACAGCCCCAGATAACAAGTGGTCCATCACAGGTGGTCTGTCAGCCTCTCCAGAATGTCACCAATTTGATCTGTACCTCTGTGCATCCTCTTCACCTCAACCTTCAGATCCTTCAGGGCCTCAGTGTTCTGATGCTGTGTCTGTATCCAGTCTCGTTCCAGCTGCCACATCTCTGGTTAGTATGTATAGAGTATACCATGTGTGGGTGGCCTCTGTATCTGGCTGGACTGGTGGTTTGAGGGGCCCTCATCCCCACTGTCATAGGGCTGTTGTGTGGTACCCCTCACACCCTGTATTCTGCTCATTGTCAGTGGTAGACTGACAGCTGGTGTCCTGTGGCTGTGCACTTGTCCTGGCAGGCTGTGCTCGGGGTCCACCTTATGTGGCTGTGTGGTAATGTGCTCTGTGCCCTGCAGTCCTCCATAGGGCAGCTGTCTGTTGTGCAACTGTGATTGGGGTTCTGCACCAGGGGTGGTTGAGAGTTGGCTGTCTATGGGGGCAGTGTCTAGCTCCTCCTTGTCCACCTGTGTCTCTACCACTGTCCTCATGCATGTGCCTTCTGGTACATGCTCCTTGTCCACCATGCCCATGGACTCCTATGTTGTACCTGGGGGCAAGAGAAATGACAGGTGTAACATCCTATGGCAATGCTGAGGGTGTATCATGGCATACTACAGCCTACCTAAGGTACCATCTACCTGTTTTGTCTTTCTGTCCCTGGCTGCCAGTGGAGGACTTGGTTTGTGTGACAGACTCAACAGAGGTCGCTGCCTCCACATTGGGGTGTGCTCTGTCTCAGGGTCTGTAGAGTACAATACAGGGTGGTTGGCATGCGAATGGCATCCCAGATATCATGCCTCTTGTTTCTGCATTGTAATACATAACTGGCAGTGTGTCCATGCCCTCCTCCTCCATGTGCAGGACCACATCGGTGAGGGTGTCTGCCACCATTCCATCTATGCGGAATAGGCTATGCCCCTGTGTGGGTGGGCCACTGCCTGTACCAAGCTGTGACAGTTTGATGGCTGCCAGCTTACTCTTAACAACTGACCAGAGGTCATGCCACTTATGTTTTATGGTCAAAAGTGCCCATGTCTCAGGGTCAGCTGCATTGACAGTGGCCTATATGTTGAGCCACAACTGGGATTTGGTCTCAGTCAATGCATTGAAGGAGTAGGCCCCATAGAGGATGGCAAAGTGCTCGCAGATGTGTATGAACATGGCTGCCACCTGTCCACTTGAAAAGTCTGTGGTCCAGCCACCACTGCATGTCCAGTCATGTCCTAGCCACTCACTATGGACCCAATCTGTGCCATGAGTCCCTGTTGGTGGACAGGGTACCTCTGGCACAGCCCTGCCTTTCCTCACCACTGCTTGGTCTCCATCATCCATCACACTATTCACTTCCATGTTTCCACATAGGGTGGTGCTAATGTCCATATATGGTGGGGTTAAGGGGTGGGACCATGTACTGTGGGCCCACCCAGGGAGTGCTCCTGGTGACCCTGTGCACATCCATAGGACACATCCATGCTCAGACTGTCCTGTGCATGTGTTTGTGCATACTACATTATTGGGACAGCATGCTTGGTGCATAGCTGCTCACTGCTGCTACAGTGCATATAGGTGCAGTTCCTGCACATTAGCGCACAGGCCCCATTATTAGTGATCTACACTAATTGGTACAAATGTGTGGCTTCCTGAATTTAAAGTGTGGGTACTGATACTGGTTGGTCTCAGAGTAGAGTTCTAAAGTTATTGGGGGAGGTGGGTTACTATTGGATCCCAGGAGACAGTATTGTACTTGTTTTCAGGTCCACAATTTCTTTCTCTGAAGGTACCACACTATTCTCCTTGCTCCCCCTCCAAACCAATCCACCACATGAGGAGTTTAATAGCTCAGGCTTCTCAGCCATGCTTGGCCCCCACAGATGCAAGGCAGGGGTAGTAACTGAGAAATAACACCTGTACCATCTGCACAGCAACCCGATTACGTAAAGAAGGCAAGGAAACAGAGTGGCTTGTAAATGAGACTGAGGTACTATAAGAAAACACCCAACCTGAGGGAACTACCCAGCAAAAACAGGAAACCTAAGTTAAGGTATCAGAAGTTACCACTTCAGATGATTTGACCACAGAATGTAACAAACTCGTAATCCCCAAAAATCACAAGAAACAAGGAAAGAAACAAAGCAATACTCCTCCCCCAACATCTGTCTGCAGAACAACCCAGGTGTCTGATGAACTCTGAGATGCTCCAGCAGGACTAGCATAACCAAAGCTTTGTTCTAGAGGGTATCTTGCTGGTACAGAATTTACAAGGGCAAGGAATGGAAGAGGATAAATCGGTAACATGTGAGGATGTGCATACTGTAACAATGACCAATAAAACCATTTTAAGTCACAGTTCCAACACACCAAATTTAGAAGAGATGGTAAAGAACTCACAAAATAAAATAAAAGAATGAAACTGAGAAACAGATGGGATTATTAAAAGCTGTGGTGTCTGTTATGTTACTGTCAGGAGGTCTAAACCTCACTCTCAGATTCTTGGCAATATTGGGAATGCAAGAAATCACAGATACGTTGCATATGAGTAATAAACTTGTTTATTACTACCAACGGGATAAATCACAGTTGCCCTAAGCAGTTCTTACCAATACGAACTGGGAGCCAATGCTAAGCGTTCCCTATACCTCAAGGTTTCTTCGTGTCTCTTGGGGTCTTAGAGGTATAAGACTCAGTGTCTCACATTATATAACTATGATAATTACTATGATTACTGCAAGATAGAAACATTTCTAGTTACAGAGGTGAGCCCTATTGGCTAAATTAGAGGTGGCTCCACGGTCCAAGATAACATTATACAATTTTGTAGTAGTCATCACTTTGTGAAACAAAAGAGTACAGTTCTTACACAAATCAGTGTAGTAGTACAAATCACCAAAAGGTGGCAATGCAGACTTATATATCAAAATCATTACAAGGACACAGATGTCTTAACATCTTATAAGTAAGAAATACATAGAAAAAAAAATATATATATGTGTGTGTATATATATATATATATATATATATATATATCAGGAAGCAACATGTATAACAATAATATGCATGCATATTCTGACATCTACTCTTGTACGGTAGATTCCTGTAGCACTATATGTTAGTATAACATATGCCTAAGCACTAGCTGTCTACGGTGTACCTCTGGGGGTGCCAATAAGGGTGCAGGGACCTCGTGTAACATTCACCCCCCCGTTGTCTCCAAGGGCAACACAGGCAAAAATATGGAAAGATCAGGGAGCAGGGGCCGTTTACAAACATGACACGTGAGCTTTGTAAAGGAACTCCAACTGCTTATGGTGTTGGCGCAGTGTACGCCGTAAGCAGCATAGCATAATAACAAGAAAAATATCAGAAATGCTTGTATAATAACAAAACCTTTAAAGGTAATCTCTAACCATGTGTTAGTCAATGCATCATTCATATCACCATCATTAATCAAAATGAAAGGATAGCTTCACTAGCTTTGGTTATATTATTGCTGATGTGGATGAGATGGGTGTCTTTCCTCTCTAAAAGTGATTTTAATGTAAGTGACAGTGGATCTATGTGTACATCAAAATATGGTAGACACTCAGAAAGGGTGAGCAGATAATCGGGGTTACCATCAATGATGTCCGCATCCATAAGAGGGACGGGGGTAATAACGGTATGTCCAACAACAGCTTTCTGATGCTGAATGAAGCAGAAGTTTGGGGACTCAATAATACATGTTTGCGAGCTATATGTTCTGTAGTTAGTAACTACGTAATACTTGCCATCTGAATTGTACTGCATTTTAACCGTAGGTAATCTCCACTTTTGCAACTGTACTGGGCCGGTGTAGGTTGTCTTGGAAATCTGTGTTGACAGGCAATGAACCTCCTCTCGATAAGACTGGTAAAGTTTGTCCGAAAAGTCTGTATAATTCGTGCTGATGTCACTGTCCATGGAAAAGGACCAATTAATACTGTCGGGAGAATTACCACATATAGGTTTAATAACATCAAATACATCACATCGACACAAGTAGATATATTGTTTCTTCACACAGCAATTGGTGTGTGGAGTGACCCAGGCATCCAGGAAAGGATGGAAGACCAATAGAGGAGGCAAGTCCAGGCGTTCTCTGTAGATGTCGTCATCAAGATGCCCAATGGAGTGTACAGAAGCCAGCTTGTCGAACAAAGCTGTAGTGGAATCAAAACATGGTAAAGCGACAGTAAAAGAAACAAACATTGTATCTTTGATATAACATTGCTTAGAAGTAAAAACAGGGACCAGTATTTGGGTGTCTGGTCACAAAACCCAAATTCCTAGCTGTAGAAAAAGGAATAGTTAAAGTTTGTTGCATACACATAGCAATACAGCCAGGGGTTTTACAGCGTGGACAATACCATTTAGAAAGATATCTCTCATATATAATATCAGGGATCCTTCCAGATTCTAGATCATGGAAGAGATTATTGATGTATGAGCCATAGGCTGAACATACAATTTCATGGGCAATGTATTGTTTATCTGTTTCTTTGTTGTTCTGTGCAATTAGTGCGTTTATCTTATCTTTAGAATCTGTAAATGCCTTAGCAATATCGTGCATATTGTAAACAGTGTATCTGTCTTCCTGGCTAAGGCCATCCACACCATGTAATAATGGGGGTAGTATATTATTTACCAAACCAGTTTGGAATTTGGCTGAATGAGATTTGATAGCAGCAATGTCTGCTGTATTCCAGATAGACATAGCTGTACCAAAGAGACCTGTGACAGTGCCTGTTGCACCAGTGACATCAGAACTGTCAACCTCATGTGTATTACGTTTATGACTTTGATCATCAGGATTGGGATTTTTCCTGAGGTTGCCTCTATGCTCGGTGGTATGTACCCTGGCAATAGGGTCTTGAGTATGAATCTGAAACGCTGCTAAACTATCAAGCAATAAAGTATTATAAAATGCTGAAGTGTTAGTATTGTGTCACATATCAAATTCTTTCATATTCCAGTAAGTCAAATTAAACAAAACAGGTATATGCATAAACTGTAAATTGTTAATAAGTGTACCAGGTAGAGCAGTGGCTGTTAGACCACTACAACGACCAGGGGTGTGCTTTGGACATTCCAAAAGCTGTTTGTCAGTAGGTGGTAACACAGATAGAAACAAGGCCACAGAGGCCATGTTGTGTACAGCACAACATTTTCAAGCAGAGTCCTTAGACAAAGAATTACAATAGGAGGGATCAATCAAAGCAGTAATATTGTATAAACCAGAATGTCCAAGAGCAGTTTGTAGCAAGGACAGAGAACCATTAGGGTATAATTTAGCATTAGGCCAACCCTGGAAAGTTCCCTTGGACAGTTTGGCCACAGGGAGAATTTGTCCTTGCGATGTGGTTTGCCACTCAATTTGAAAGGAAGATTTATCAGGAGCAACAACCGAGGCAGTGAGGTAGGCATCAGAACCTTCCTGGACAGTAATCAAACTATTGGGTATTCTGATGGATACTCCCTTTGGGGCAGATAGTGGAGGATCAAGGTGAAGAAGGAGGAGGTTCGGTACCATGCACTGGATGCAGGGGATAACTCCTGAGATGAGGAGAAAATGGAACAAGGTAGCCATCTTGTCAGTGTATCTGAAAAGGAAAATCAAACATTAGTAGATTAGTACTATTCCACCCAATGGGGTGAGGAAAAGTAATTATACTTATTTATACAGTTTCAGTTGGTTTGCATGTAACCACTTGTCAGTCAGTTTATTGTTGGCAAGAGTCTAACTTGATAGACTGCTGGACTGAGCTTGTTGACAATGGGGTAAGGACCTTCCCACTTATTGGAGAAGAAGTGTGTGAGATGGGCAAATCTGAGGACCATCACTTGATCTCCAACTTGCCAATCTACTTCTTGTGCGTGTTTGTCAAACTGTATTTTGGACTGTTGCTGGGCCTTGCCCATGAAATTGGTTGCATACAAGTGTGTGTGTGTGTGTGTGTGTGTGTGTGTATGAGGTCTTCTCTGAGTTTTTCCACATATTGGTCTACAGACACATGGTCTGCAGTGGGGGTGTGCAGGTCAAACAACAGGTGTTCAGGTAATCTCATCTGTCTTCCAGTCATCACCTCAAATGGTGTCAACTGAGTAGTGGCTGATGGTGTGCCCTAATTGCCATAAGGAGTAATGGCAACAGGGAGTCCCAAGTCTTGGGATTGTCCTCAATAAATTTGGAAAGCATTTACTTAATCTGTCTGTTGGCTCTTTCTACTTAACCTGAAGATTGAGGGTGGTAAGGTATGTGAAACTTCTGTTGAACTCCAAGGAGCTCAAGGGATTCTTTCATCAACTCACCTGTAAAACTGATTCCATTGTCAGAGTTTACCTTAAGAGATAGGAACCACCGGGAGAAAATTTGTTCCACCAGGATTTTGGCAGTGGTTTAAGCAGTGCATGTCTTAGTGGGGAAGCTTTAACCCACTTAGAGAAGAGATCAAGTCACCACAAGAGCGTACTTGTTTCTGCTGGTATTGGTCAGGGGACCAATAAAATCAATCTGTATGGCATGCCAAGGGCCAGAATGTCTTTGTGGTAGAAGTTTGGCATTTCGCTTGGTGGGGATGGGATTGTTTTGTGCACAAATGAGGCAGTTGTCTATGTACTTTTTGACTTCTTTGGTGACACCAGGCCACCAGGTGGTGGTCTTGAGCCTCTGGATGGTGTTTTCCAATCCCTGGTGTCCAACAGTGGGGGTATCATGCACTTGGTGCAATAATTCAAACCTAAGGCACCTGGGGACCACCCACAATTTGGTGGTGGAATCATTTGGTCGGTACCAGGTGAGCTTGTCATCTGGGGAGAAGCGTAACTTACCTTCATGCCTCTGGTAAGGGTTATGTGTTGGAAGTTTTTCTTCAGTACCCTTGTCATGGAATCTGAACACTTCTTTGAGTTCAGTGTCACCATGCTGGGCAGCTGAGAGGTCCAAGGGGGAAAAAGGTTCAGGTTTTTTCTTAACTGCTGCAATGTGTACAGCCGCATTGGTCTCTGGATGGTCCATCATCCAGGTGTCCCCCCTCCTTGGGCCCCTTCCTTGGCAAGGGTGTCTGCTGTGTCACTGAAGACATGATAGGAATCGTGTATGGAGTGAGCTTTAACTTTGTGTACATAGAGTTTGTGTGCAAACCTTTTTGCCAGTGAGTGTATGTATATTACCAGTTCTTTGTGTTTCACTGGGCTGCCATCAGAAGAGAGAAATGCATTCTTCTGCCAGAAAGGAAGAAATTCTGTAAGAGAACAACAAACCCAGTTAGAGTCTATAAAAATGATGGTATCCTCGGTCCCATGCTGGATGAACTCAAGGGCACAGGCCACCGCTGCTATCTTGGCATACTGGGAAGATGCCACACTGCAATGCTTAGAGATTTTAACAATGTTACCATAAGGGTAAATCACTAAGACACCCATCTCTGCATTCTGTTTTCCTTGGTAATAGGAAGTTGAACCATCTGTAAAAATACGACACAAAGAGGTGTTCTTGAGCAATTGTGGTGTGGCATGGAGGAAAGGACCTGAATCTGGCAGATCAGGTGGTTGCAGTGTACAGTCATGGGGTTCTCCCTGGAAAAGGAGTCCATGTGCCAGCATGGATGGCATTTTGGTTGGGTCATTGGGTGTACCCGTATGTCTCTATCCTGAAGAAGGAGTGACCAGTGTGTCAGTCTGGTGTTAGAGACTAACCCATCCTTCACTCTGTCTGATAGCAGAAAGGTAGTTGGGGTATGGTTTGTGTTAATGATCAGTGGGGAGTACCCAATGATATACAGAAAGTGCTTGACAGCCCAGTAGGTGAGCTGAAGGTTCCTTTCACAAAGGCTGTACTTCTGTTCCACCGGGGTCAAAAGCTGTAATGCATATGCAATGGGTCTCAGAGTACCATGAACCTTCTGGGCCAACACTGCTGACAAAGCAATGTCAGAGGTGGTACACTCCAGATAGAATGGTAGTCCTGGATTGGGGTTGACCAGAGCTGGAGCCGAGGCCAAGGCCTGTTTCAGTGACATCACAGCCTGGGTGTGTATGGGGCCCCAAGTCCAGGGAATGTCCTTTTTCAGTAACTCATACAGAGGAGCAGCCTTCTGAGCAATAGTTCACCATACCTAGAAACCTTCTAAGAGTTGCCACACTGGTGGGTAATGGCAAGTCTTATAATCCTTGTATCTTTTTCCAGGTAGGGCTGTGGCCTTGATCAGTTATTCTCAGGCCCAGAAAGAATACTTCCTTCTGACATAGTTGTACTTTTGCTGGATTACATTTGAGGCCTGTTCTCTGGATGAGAATCAATAGTTCATCCAAGAGATCTAAGTGTTGTTCCTGTGTGGCTGTTGCCAACAACAGGTCATCCACATATTGCAAGAGACACTGGTGAGTAGAGAAACCCTCAAGGGCGTCTATCATATATAGATGGAACAGGGACGGGCTGTTATGGAGTCTCTGTGGTAAGCAGGTCCATGTGTGCTGTCTACCTTCAAAGGTGAAGGCGAACTTATATTGACTCTTAAGAGCCAATGGTAGTGACCAAAAACCATTGGAAATATCCAGGGCACCGAACCATTTTTGGTCAGGGGTCAAGAATCGTAGCACATCAGGTGCTGACGCCACAGTTGGAGTACAACTGGTGGTGACCTGGTTCAGTTTCCTGTAGTCAATAGTAAGTCTCCAGGCACCCATGGGTTTTTTCATGGGCCACAATGGGGAGTTGACAGTGGAGACACATGTTCTGATTATGCCATGGTTGAGGAGAGATTTTATTGTTTCCCTAAGAGAAGGCCAGGCCTCAGATGGGAAAGGATATTGTCTTTGCCTTTCATGTGCTGGGCCTAGCACTTCGATGACAGTGTGCATTCTGCCACAGTCATGCTTGTTGGTAGCAATTCCTTCCAAATGTCTTTGTAGAATGTGGAGAAACTCTGGGAAAAGCTCATGGTTCTTGAACAAATCTATGATGTCATATTCTTTATTGTTGGCAGATATGGTTGCCACGACATGTGAATCAGGGATCAAAATAGTATGATATTGGCCCTGAATCTGTATCAATAGCATGTTAGCTAGAGCCACCACATAGCCATGTGGTGCAGGGAAGTCAATTCCAATGATACTAGGATGATCATGCAATACCATCAGTTGGAAGGTGTGTGAGGCCTTCAGGTGTTCCAACTCTACAGGTAGTGGTAGAGAGCGGTATGCAGGTAACCTAGTACCATCTACTCCTGACATGTTGGTCCTCTGTCCAGTGGACTAATGAGATGTATCTGGGTGGTCATCATGTAATACAGACACAGCCATGCCTGTATCCAATAACACTGTAAGTAGGTGGCCCCCAACCTTGGCCTCAGTGCAGGGCCTTCCGTTTGTATCCAAGACCAGCTTGTTTACAATCCAGACTGGGGCCTGTAATTGTCAATCTGTGCTGGAGGGAGCATGGAGAGGTTGGGTCTGGCTCCTTTGAACCACTTCACTATGCTGAACTGCTGCTATATTGGGAGGTGCTTCTGGTTTCAGGTCTGTATTGGCCTGAGGGGCCTGTACTTCCACTATTACCATGGCCCATTGGGGCCTGGGTTCCCAGTTGTATGGCTGCAAGGGACTGAGCTAGAACAGCATCCGTTACAGAATGCACTTGTCCCAGGCGCTCTCTAAACTTCTGATTCTCTTCGGCTATCTCCCTACATGAAGGGCCTGGTCTTTGTTGTTGTTTACCCTTATTCTTGTGGTGTTTTTTATTCTTATGATAATTCTGGTTCCTACCCCATTGTTGCTGTTGCTGCTGCTGTTGTGGTTGTTGGGTCTGCAGGGTATGTTGGTTGTCTGTGGGGGAGGGGCTGTTTGTGTTAGGCCTGCCCTTCCACCACGTAGTGCATTGCGGCCTCTGTTGTAAGTTCAACGGTGGCTACTTTCTTGGAACCGGAGCCCAGATCATGGATGTAGAGTTGATAAACTCTCTCAGTCTTCCGAAGGATATCAACAAACCTTTCCATGGTGGGCTAGGTGGTTGGCGTTACCTTCTCTCTTACTGCAGGGATCATGTTCCTAAAGAACAAAGTCTTATATTCAATAATATCCACATCTGCAGCTTCTTGTGTGAGTTGTTTTCCTGCTCAGTAGGCAATCCAGAGTCTCTGGTGGTAAGTCAGTGGACTTTCCTTTGCATTCTGTTTTACAGGGTATGCAAGCATTACTCCTACTACACCTGGGCTGTGTGCAGAAATGAGTTCAGCTGCGACCTCATAAAAGGTGGCATTGCCAGCCTGGTGGATGGCATTGGGGAGTTTGACCAGTAGTCCAGGATCGATGGTCTGGCGTAGTATTTGGACCTGATAATCTGCAGTGAGGCTAAGCATCTCCCATTTGGAACACACCTTTTCCATGTGGCAGCTGAGGTTGTCGGATGGGCTCATCCAACCAATACTGTCAGCTATTTGCTGAACAGAGTAGGCCATTTGTAGGGGGATTATTGGGCCGATCAGGCTGAGGTAGGTTACCTCGGGTGCCATTGAGGGCTGCCCAAGCTGCAGCTTCAGCCGCAGTATGAATCATGCCTTCCTGAGTACCAGCCTCTTGCAGAAGCTGCCTAATCTGGGTTTTAAGGACCTGCTTATTTCTCTCAGAGATAGGCATGTTACCCACTGCATTCTCAATCATTGTTTCTATCTTCTGCCTGTCTTCAACATTAATAATGGCTACTGGTGGTGCCATCAGGACCAGGCTTGGGCCTGCTCCCCCCTATCATGGGGGCCGGCATGATGGCATCGCCCATGATGTGCGTCATGACGTCGATGATGTATGACAAGGTGTGGGTGTGGTGGGGACTTGCAATGTTGTGTATGGCTGGGTGGGGTTTCTAGGCCATAGTAGGGGTGTGACTAGGCATTGCACTGGGAGATGTCATCATCTGAGACCTACCCTTCAGATGATGTGGTTAAGGCAGGGGGAATGCCTCCCATCACCTTAACATGTCCAGCCAACATCTCCCGCTGATGGCACAGTTTCACCATCTTAGATTCACATTCTGAATGACTCACACCTGCAACATTCACATCAACCTCATCTTGCATATGTTTCTGCAACACTCTATATGCGGCGCTCAATTCACGATTGTCCCCTAGTAGCCACTTCTAAATCATTACATTTTACCTTTGTTTTTCCTGTTGTCTCTTTGCTATAACCATGCAGACAGTATAACGAAAACGCTCATTTATTCGGGACAGTATGTTTGAACTTTGTGGGTAGAACTTTACTTCTGCTTCTAATTTCCATCGTGAGCGATTGAGAGACAAGTCTTGAACTTATCTGGGACTTAAAATTTGCAAAATCTAAGTTATTATGACAAATCTTAGTGCAACACCGAATCTACTTGTTGAAGAGGAGTACCCGGATGTCGGAGTTGATAGCTCTGAGGAGAAAGCCACATTTTTGGATTGCCTGGAAGACCCAGAGGACATCCACAAATGTAGGGAGAGGACTTGCTTAAAAATGTTTCCATCAGGAAATGCGGAAGAGAATAATCCTGCTTTTAAAGATCTCTTTCAAGAACTTGAAAGACTGTGGGTAAGAGAACTGAATCTTTATTATAATAAAATCACACTCAGAAGATATCTAGAATTAAACATCACACCTAGAGGCTTAAGAATAGATAAAACATCAAGTTTAGGTCTCGACGATGAGGATCTTAAACAAGCTTGGGAAGAAGCTATTGTAATTTGTATCAACAGTTGGCTCAAAGCACTTATTAAGAGAGATATACGTCTACAGCTTGAAACGAATTTTGAAATTAAAAAAATCCAAACTAAGTTGCAAGTATTCAAAAACCAAAAAGGCTTTTATAGAGACCTGGGTGACTACTCAAGACGAGAGGTTTTTGTGTGGGAGAAAATAGACTGTTCTAACAGCAGGGGTCGCTCCAGATCTGCTAATCATAATTGGAACAGAAATCAAACTAGAGGTCACCAAAACAAAAAATGGGTTACTTTTCACAAAGAGAAGACTGTTTTGGATATTAACAAAAAAACTGACACTGGCATCTCTAATATTACAGAAAACGTTTTTTTAGCAGAAGAAGAGCAGAGAGTGAGAGACGAGGAAAGGAGAACTTTGGGAGCTATCCCCAAACATGTAAGAGGCCACACCAGAAAACGTGCAAGGGAAGGAGAGGTGGGCACAAATCAACTGGCCCAACAGAGATTGCTGAGGAACAAGGAACTGAAATCTTAAACTTAACTAATTTAAAGCTAACTAATCCACAAATCCAAGTCCTACATAAAGGCTTGACTTTTGTTCCTACAAATTTACTTGATAAGTTTAAAATTAAAGTGGACATATTTAAACTTGTTTGCAAACTGAAGTTAAAATACCTTTTTGGTAAAAAAAACATCATTTAGAAACATGGAAGGAGACCAAGCTGTATCAAACATTATTGAAGAACCCATATTGTCTTCTGATGAACTTGATTTGGTGAATTTTTCAAATGGAATTACAAACATTTGGGATGAATTTAATTGGGTCTTTAATATTATTGATAAAATTGATGTCTCTGCTTTACTTGAAGAAGCATCAGGTAGTAGGGGGGTTAGTGAGGGCTGGACTTCTGAATGCTTTAAATTTTATCCTAAATCTATTTTTTGTCCCCAGGTGTATAGCCCTGCAATTACAGTATTTGAAAGATGATTGCTATCTGATGTTGACAAAATATTTGAGAACTTAAATACTAGATGCCATAGAAATATGAGTATCACTGAAAGTCAGGCTTTGAAGGAGTTTGAAAATTTAAAAGGTATTGTAATCAAGAAGTCAGACAAAGGCAATAATGTAGTGTTAATGACTGAGGTATTCTATAAAGGTGAATGTTTGGAACTTTTAGAAGATCAGAATACCTATAAGAAACTGATGAGAGATCCTACTGTTAAATTTCAAACTGAGTTATATGAATTTCTGGATTGGGGACTATATTGTGGATGGCTTACTAAACAAGAGGCAGAATTTATTAAAACAGATTTTCCAGTCATTTTTACTTTTTATCTTTTACCAAAGATCCATAAAGAAATAAACAACCTGCCTGGAAGGCCAATTATTTTGGGTATTGGTTCCCTCACCTACCATTTAGGCTTGTTCATAGATAGTTTTCTTCAGCCTAAAGTTTTCCAATTGGGCTCACATATCAGAGACAGTATGGATTTGTTAGACAAGTTTAAAGATAAAATATGGGATGCTAATTAAAGTTGGGTCACGATTGATGTGTGTAGCCTTTATACTTCAATAAGGCATGACCTGGGAATTAAGGCAATTGAGTTTTTCTTTAATGACCAGAAGTTAATTTCCACACATTTTTTACATTGAGCAATTGGCTTTGCATTGTATCATAATTACTTTATTTTCAATAAAGAATACTATATGCAAACTTGTGGCACAGCAATGGGGGCAGCTTTTGCCCCATCTTACACTAATCTATTTATGAGCTATTTTGAATTAAAGTTTGTAAATAGTACAGAAAATAGATTTGCAAAGTACCTGTATACTTGGTATAGATTTATTGATGATGTGATAATTGTCTAGAAAGGGTCAGAAAATGAAATCTCAGAATTTATGACCTATTTGAATCAGAACAGTCACCACTAATTTTAAATCATACCCTCTGCTTTCTCAATTGTAGGACTGTTAAGGATTACATCCCAGATTTGTGCAGTTAACCTCTGACCCCCCTTCCCCCACACACAGACAGTCTTTGCCGCATAAATAGAGTCTCTTACTTCTTGCCTCCCCACAGCTGTGCAGCTGCCCAGGAGGTCACCGGAGGTCATGAGGGTCTGGAAGAGTATCCCACCCCGCCCCCAAGCTACTCATAGAAGTGGTCAGAAAATCAGGTAGATGCCGTTTTGCAGTCACTGTACAACACTTACTCGGCCTTGCTAGGAGGAAGTGTTTGTGTTCTGCCCCGCCACCCCCACCACCACCCTTAGTGGAGTCACACATTTATAGCAGCGCAGACCACTCCCCTGTAACTTTTTAGCCTGTCAGCCAGTTTTACCATCTGAAGGTTATACCCGCCCACCACTAGGCGTCCCTTCTCCTACTATGCTCTGGCCCTTAAATACTAAAGAGTTTTCTCTCTCCAGCTCCAACATGTTACTGTGCATCCTCCTCTCTCTCTCTCTACTGACCCTTCAGAGTCCCGCCTTCCCTCTCCCAATCTAGGAACAAGGAATAAAAGCTCAACACTTGACCCTCAAGCAGGTGAAAACACCACACCTAGCTCCACCATCCCCAACTGGCGCCTAAGCAGCATGCGCCTACAAGCCCAGGTCAGCACCCAGTTGGCTGCACCATCTCGCAGCGCCAGTCTGAAAAAAATTAACTTCTCCTTTTTCACCCTCTCGCACCCATGTCATCTCCCCATGCAAATGACTCTTTGGAGCCCCTCATTCTCATGCCAACCTCCAGCAGATCCTCTACCGTGCCTCCCCCCTTTTCTCTACTTTTTCCTCCTATCAGTCCCCCTCACCCTAAAACTCCCAATACCCTCCATAGGGTACGTGCAGAAACCATCCCATTTGCTAAACACCCAATGAGGTAACAATCGCCTCCAGTTGCTCATCCTGCTCCTCCTACTGACGGGCAATGTCCACCCCAACTCTGGCCCTCAGAAAGCATCCCAGCCCCTCCAACGGTCAGCCAATGGGCTGCACATTGCTTCCTTCAACATCTGCAGTCTGCAAAAAAAAATGGGACCCTTTTCAGGGGTGGGTCCTCCAACACCACCCAGACATCATAGCACTGAGTGAAACATGGCTCTCCCCCTCCATCCCTATGCAGCGGTCTACCTTTCTGGCTATCTCCTCTATCATTCTGATAGAATTGGTACACGAGGGGGTGGCTGCGCTCTCTACCTCAAAGACTCACTCCCAGGTCAATTACTCCCCCTGCCACACCTAACATTGAGGGCTCAAGTACTTACCCTGAAACTAACCCTGGGCAAGTCTACCTCCCCTCTCCTCATCACTACTGCCTACATCCCTCCCCAGGACCAGGAGCAAGCTTTCCAAGACATCCTGTCCCGTCTAGCCACTTTTCCCCCAATCAGGAAAAAATAATTACGGGTGATTTTAACATAATTGTCTGTCCAAGTCAGCTGACCCATTCATAGACGAGGCCAATGCACTTGATCTCACACAGATAGTCACTGCCCCCACCCTGGTCAGCTCCTGTACAGGGACATCTTCCCTCCTAGATCTAGTTTTCACAAACCGTCCCCACAGAATAACTAACATCTTAGTTCTCCCCAACGCTCTAAGTGACCACTCCCTAGTACTCTTCACCTGGTCCTGCATTGCCCCCAAACCTCCCCTAAAATTACCACCCAACGCAAACTTGGGCCTGGTAAACTTGCCCAACTCAAAGCCTACCTCAGTGCCTGGGACTAGACCCCACTAGTAAATGCCCTCGAACCTGATACTGCACTGGAACTATTTATCTCCACTTTCAATAATGCCTGTGATAAGTTTGCCCCCATTACCAAGAGAATGACCAAAGGCAACCATGCCCCCTGGTTCTCGGATAGCTTCTTGGGCATGCTGCGACACCATGATGCCCTATGGCATCTAGGTAATGAAACCCAATGTCCTGCGGATAGGCAACGGTATAGGGAAGCCTGTAACAAATGCATGTGGGCCATTCGTACTGCCAAAGCAGAATACTACAAATCCTCCTTAACCACCACATGGGGCTCCGGATGCAAATTTTGGAATAATATTAAGGAACTCCATGGCAAAAGTACTAACTGACCTCCAGACCAGTTGGTAATAGATGGTTATCTCTCATTGGATCCCCTCAGCATAGCCTCAGCCTTAAACTCCACTTTCACTGATCTCAGCCATGTCCTCCCCATAATTTCTTTGACCTGCCACCTACCCGGACAAACACCCCGCCACCCCACACTCCACCTTTCTACCTTTGCATCCTTACCCCACAGACCACCAAACCCTACCTTGCTAAAGCCCTTAACCACTCTCTCTTTAGTAGCAACTCCCTTGACATAAGGCTTCTCTGACTCACCCTCCAGGAAGTCCTTACCCCTCTCACCCATATCCTCAACCTCTCCCTCTGCCACGCAAAATATCCCACTCACTGGAAACCCACCTACATCACCCCGGTACATAAGAGTGGAGACCGCACCTCCCCTAATAATTACTGCCCCATCTCCATTCTACCCCCTCTATCCAAAGCATTAGAGAGCATAGTCTCCGATCAACTCACTGACCACCTTATCGAATATTACATGCTATGCAACCAGCAACACAGTTTCTGAAAGGGACACAGTACCACCACTGCCTTCCTTGAACTTACCTCACATATTCACACTGCCTTAGATAACGGCCACCTCACAGGAGCTATCTTCGTGAACCTCTCTAAAGCATTTGATACCATCAACCATGCCCTTTTACTCAACACACTTGCCCACAGTGGCCTCTCCAATGAGGCCTTAAACTGGTTCACCAGCTACCTCTCTGATAGAACACAGCTGGTTAAGGTAGGCACTGTCCTATCCTCCAGCCTCCCTGTCCACTCCAGTGTCCCTCAGGGTTCCATCTTTGGCCCCCTGCTATTCTGTCTATACCTAAACTCCCTCCCATCGGCCTGCCCCACCAACCTACTCTTGTACAGTGATGATGCCATTCTTTTTGCAACTGATCCAGACCCCCTTAAGCTCCACCAAACACTCCAGCACTCACTCCATGCAACTGAACACTGGCTCACCTCCCAGCGCATTATAATTAACTACAATAAGACAAAAGTCAAGATTTTCTCCCACCCGTAGAACCCACTGAAGAGCCTCTGCAACCAATTTCTTACTGTAAACTGAACTCCCCTCGAACAAGTGGACACCTTCAAATACCTAAGGCTAACACTTGACCCGGCCCTCAGCGTTAATCAACATATTTAGCATCTATCCACTGCCTTCAACTCTAGACTTGGTGTACTTTATTGGCACAAACACTGCCTCACCTCTGAGGCTCTACGTCTCACCATTAACTCTTCTGTTCTCTCATTGCTATATTATGGCATTCTAATCTACAGTGCTGCTCCCACCTCTGCCCTTAATAGACTTCAACTTGTACTAAACAAGGCCTGCCAACTCATACTCAGATGTGATTGCTCCACTCACACCTGCTCCCTCTACAGCGCCACTAACTGGCTAAACTTAGACAATAGAATGAAATACCACACCTGCTTAATGACCAAAAAGATAACCTTAGGCCTCACCCCAACTACCCTAAACAAAATCATCCACCCAGAACCCCCAGTCAGAGTCACATGTAACTCAAGCAAACCATTACTAAGGGTACCCCATTGCTGGACCTCCAAATTCCAAAAAACTTTCAGTTACAACACCCCATCCTGGACTAATGTGCTCCCCACTCAAATATCCAGTGAAACAAGATTAGTCCCTTTTAAATCTAGTCTAAGAAATTACCTCCAGGCCTCCAGCCTATGTGATGACCCCTAGACCAGCCTCTAATCAGGCTCTAGACCCAATTTCCACTGAATCTTTGTCTTGACAAATAGCCTCTCTCCTATCCTGGGCTGTGCTAACCCTGGTATTCCATGATGTCCTTGTATATAGTTTCACTTTTGTATCTAGTGTATATCTCAATGTGATATTATGTAAGTCACAGCAACCTGTATGTTTTCTGTTACCCCTGTACCTCACTTTGTATGACATGGAACCATTATAATCTCACTGTGATGTAATACACAGCAACCTGTATGTTTCTGTTCCCCTGTACCACTCTAAGTATGATGTGGAACCTTTGTAAATGAGTCTCTGACTCAAAGGTCTTTCTGATTATCTCAAATAAATAAATAAATAAATAAAAAGAATGATTTAGGTCTTACATTCACTTGTTCATATGACAAATACAAAATTATGTTTTTGGATTTAGAATAGGAGGGAAGAAGTGGTGAGAAATATGTACTTCATGCTCAGAGCTCATATCCTAAAAAATTAATTGAGTCCATTCCATATGGGGAACTTATAAGATTGAAACGTAATTGTACTTTTGAGCAAGATTTTGAAGATTTAGCAGAAGAAATGAAATTGAGACTTAGGGAGAGAGGTTATCCAATGGAGGTGCTAACTAAAGCCCACCAAAAAGTTACAATGTTAACTAGGCTTGATTTATTAAAGCCAAAGAAAGGAAATTTATCTGACAAGAGTGAAGTAAAAAGTAAAATTGTGACTTTTGTTACTGAATTTAGTCCAGTGGCAGGAAGAGTGGGGAACCTGGTTTACAAAAACTGGCCAATCTTGCTTACAGATTCAATTCTCAAACACAAGGTTTCAGATAAACCTAGAGTTACTTTTTCTAAAGGGAAAAACATAGGAGAAAAAATTTCACATAGTCATTTTGTGGAATCCAGTGATTCTCCCCCTTTTGATAAAAGATGGCTAGGAGAGAAACCACTTGGTTTCCACAAATGTGGGAGGTGCAACATTTGCAAATATGCTTGGACAGGAAATATTTTTCATAAAAATGAAAGATCATTGGAAATCACACAATTTATTACTTGTATTACACCATTTGTGATTTATATATGTTGGTGCAACTGTCCAAAGTATTATATTGGGAGAATAACAAGGATTATCAAATTGGGAATTCAAGAACATGTTAGAGCTATAGTAAATGGTAATACGCACAACTCCATAGGAGCCCACTTTTGTGAATGCCACCAGGGTAACCCAGATTCCCTACACTTTACAGCCCTGGAACATGTCCCCTGACATCCAAGAGGAGGTAATAGAGTTAATACTCTCTTACAGAAGGAAACAAAGTGGATTATGACTTTGGACACTAGCTCCAATTGGCCTAAATGAAGAGGTTGACTTCACCCCATTTTTACAACACTAAGGTTTAACCTGTTATCAGAGTGACCCTCCATCTGAAGTTTTTCTTTTTACCCCCTTTTTCCTTTTATTTCCTTTTTTGTTTTCTTTTGGAATTAGTTTATCAGGTATTAATGAAGAGTTTATTTTTGTAATTTAATGGCTTGTTCCACTGAAATTGCTATAGTATAATGTACATGTACTTTGAATTGTATTTATTAGAGTTATCAAGTGGCCTTACACTGAATTAGGCTCACTAATTTACTTCTCATTGTGAGAACAGCCATAAAATTCATTAAATATTTCCTTCGGGAAACTTAGTCCTAAGATATTTTATTTTTATTTTTATTTTTTTCTGCCCCCCATCATTATACTATTTTTCCAATTCATTTCTCCTTCCATCCCTCTCTATTATTCTGTCCACTCCCACTTATCTCAATATATCAAATGTATAGGATTCTTCTTATCTAGGATGAGTGTATTTTATAATATATCATAAAGTAATTTATGACTGATGGGATTTAGCCAGTACTGTATCTATTGAAAAGTAGATAGTTTATGCTAATAGATGGACAAATAACAGTACTTGAGCTTTGGCTTGATTTGTATTGTTTTGACTAATTTTATAAGTATTTGTGAAGTATCTCTTTAAATTTTTCATGATTACCTTGATTGTATGTTATTCTGTGAACTATAAATGATGTCATGCTTGTGGGTGTTTCAGATCTGCCCCTTAGGATACCCACTTTAAGTTTGAAGCACAGGGCTTGGCCTGTAAGGCGTTTTGCTGACTCAAATAAAATTATTTCAGTAGGAATTTTCAGTACTTCAAGTGCCTGCTTTTTCTTCTAATGTTTTGAGCTGGTAAACTCTGCTAGAGCACTCCCAAATCTCCAGAGCGCATGGTACCTTTGTTTTTCCTAAGTCATTACGTACCTGGTTTATCTCGTCCTGTAGGTCTCCCACCTCCTCACTCAATTGTTCATTCACTCTACTTAACAAGTCATTCATATTCAAAGCCTGTCCCCTATCCTGTCTCAAACTTTCACACTCCTGCTTCAACATACATATTTCTTGCTCTCCTGCCTGGGCAGAATGATGCAAAAGTGAATCCTTTTCATTGCGCAGTGTTTGAAGTTCAGACTCCAAGTTCTGCTGCAGTCTAACAAATTTGTTTCCTGCAAACCCATCTCCTGCTTAAGAGATGAAATTTGCAGGTCAAGGGTTCAAAACCTCACTTTGGAGTCTTCTAGAGCAGCATAGAGAGCCATGACCAACAGCCCTTTAGCATGACGCTTATTAGCTGTTTGTTTCATCTCTGAGTACTGGGTTGAAATCCCCAGTATAGGGTTTTTGGATTGACTTGCGTCCCGCACAAAGTCAGCCCATCTTCCATGGGAGGCAAGGAAGTCTGAGACATCAAGTTTCAGTTCTGCACAGATATTTGATGCGGTGGCCATTGTGTGGGAGGCAATGAAAAATCAAACTGTGAAAAAAGCTCTGTGCTGTGTATCGATCCACAACAGGAGCACTTTACGTACAGTTGAGCTACTGTATACTCTGTGGGCTTGCAATTCAAAGCTGCTGTGGAGTGGGTCAAGTCGGCATTGACCACAACCAAGAAAAGCAGCCAGACTTTGCAAGTTACCACAAAGTGATGAGAAATGGGAGAGGTGATGCGGGAATGCACACCTACAGTCCCTATGGGGAAGGAAAAGTTTTAAGCACAAGTGAACTCTCACAAACACCAAATATTGCCTGCACATGGTCATCAATTGTCAGGAAGTCTAAACCTTACTTTCAGGTTCTTGGCAATATTGGGAATGCAAGAAATCACAGATACATTGCATATGAGTAATAAACTTGTTTATTACTACCAAAGGGATAAATCACAGTTGCCCTAAGCAGTTCTTACCAATATGAACTGGGAGCCAATGGTAAGCGTTCCCTATACCTCGAGGTTTCTTTGTGTCTCTTGGGGTCTCTGAGGTACAAGACTCAGTGTCTCACATTATATACCTATGATAATTACTATGGTTATTGTAAGATAGAAACATTTCTAGTTACAGAGATTAGCCCGATTGGATAAATTAGAGGTGGTTCCACGGTCCAAGATAACATTATACAATTTTGTAGTAGTCATCACTTTGTGAAACAAAAGAATACAGTTCTTACACAAATCAATGTAGTAGTACAAATCACCAAAAGATGGCAATGCCGACTTATATATCAAAATCACTACAAGGACACAGATGTCCTAACATCTTACAAGTAAGAAATACATAGAATATATATATATATCTATCTATCTATATATATGGAAGCAAAGTGTATAACAATAATATGCATATAGTACATATCCTGACATCTACTCTTGTATGGTAGATGCCCTTAGCCCTTTATGTTAGTATAACATATGCCTAAGCACTAGCTGTCTACAGTGTACCTCTGGGGGTACCAATAAGGGTGCAGGGACCTTGTGTAATATTACTAAACCAATTATTTTTTTGAAATGTCAGATAATCTGAATCAATAAATGAAACTGAAAGAGTTGTCAATGAAAATATTGTTTCTGTGTTATCTTCATCCATGGGGAGCTTACCAAATCAGTAATTCAAACTCTTTACCTTCAGAAGGTGAAACCTTAGTTGCCAGGTGTTAAGAAACATAAATTCTACCTAGGTACACAATGTTTACATGTAGTGGGAATCTTTGTAATCAATTCACTCCACTTCATTCAGAATGTAAACAAGATTCCAAAAAGAGAAAGCCGACATATTTTACTTTGAGGTAAAACTTCTACTAGACTCATAGGCAGAAATGACTCTGCTAATTAAAGGTTAATTTAACAAACTTGACAATACCTTAGGCGAAACAAAGCACCTAAAGTTTCTCTCAGGTAACTTACAATGTGTGGGTTATGGAGAAGAATTCAAACTCCAAGTCTATGTTATGGGTAAGGCAGTCAATGACTTCCTGATTTCAAATAACCTTCACAAAAAGATCAGACATAATGGACTACTTTCATTGTGTTGTGTCATCACAGGTAAACAGATCTGACCATATATAGAAAATGTTTCAAAGGTCATAAACAAACAGGTTATGTTACATTGCAAAGGATGATTCAATGTTTAAACTAAATTTTGCACGTTTCGGTCTACCTGAGTTGTCTGAATTTGGTACGTAGAAATTTGGTCAAATAGAAGGAGAAAGTCCATGTGGTCTGTACATCACAACGGGATCTGGTTAAGGCCAACACTAATGCCAGAAGCTTAGCTTTCTTCTCAAAGGAAAATGTTAACCCTGAGTTTTCAGAGCCCCACCTTTCTTCTAAGACAGAGGCCCTACCCTCTGTAAACACTGTCAACACAGAGAACTGCGAAGTTGAGAGGTCACTAAATCATAGAAACATAGAATTTGACGGCAGATAAGGACCGCTTGGCCCACCCAGTCTGCCCATTTCCCTGCCTACTGGATAAGCTGCAGATCCTAGTTAACCAGCAGCCTACTTCTTCCTAACCCCATCCCCTAGAATTGCCTTATGACCTGTCCCAGGCATGCTTGAATTCCACCACTGTTTTTGACTCCACGACCTCCTCCGGAAGGCCGCTCCACACATCCACAACCTCTGTGAAAAATACTTCCTTAAATTACCTCTGAGCCGCCCCTCTATCTTCAAATTGTGCCTCTTGTTCTTGCACACCTCTTTTTGAAAAATGCTACCCTCTTGGACTTTGTTGATTCCCTTGAGGTACTTGAAAGTTTCTATCATGTCCCCCTCCCTCCTTTCCTTGAGGCTATACATATTAAGCTCCTTTAGTCTCTCTTCATATGTCTCTGTGCAGACCCTGCACCATTTTAGTTGCCCTCCTCTGGACAGCTTCCATCCTGTCTATGTTCTTTGAAGACTGGGTCTCCAGAACTGCACGAGTACTCAGATGGGGTCTGACCAGCTGTCTGTACAGAGGGATAATAACTTCCTGTTTTCTACTGGTGATGCCTCTCCTATGCATCCCAATATCCCCCAGCCCTCATTGCTGCCCTCTCACATTGCTTGCCCACCTTTAGGTCATCTGATATGACTACCCCCAGGTCCCTTTCCATTTTTGTTGTTGTTAGTATCTCACCCCCCATTGTGTACTCTTCCCCTGGGTTTTTGTTTCTCAGGTGCATTACCTTGCACTTCTTAGCATTGAATCTAAGCTGCCATACATTTGATCATTCCTCTAACCTTGCCAAGTCCCTTCTCATCCTTTCCACCCCACCTTGTGCATCGACTCTGTTGCAGATCTTTGTGTCATCTGCAAAGAGACATACTTTTCCTTCTAGTCCCTCTGCAATGTCGCTTATAAAGACATTAAAGGGACTGGTCCTAATACTGAACCCTCAGTGCACCGACTAGTAACCCCTTTCATCAGAGTGGACTCCATTTACTGTTACTTCTGTGTCCTATTTTCCAGCCAATTTTTACCCAGGCTGTCATCTTGGGACCCACTCCCAGGCTAGCTAACTTGTATATTAATCTTTGTGTGGGACTGTGTCAAATGCCTTGCTAAAGTCTAGGTAGGCCATGTCCACAGCCCCTCCCTGATCTACTACTTTGGTCACCCAGTCAAAGAAATCTATCAGATTTGTCTGGCATGACCTTCCTGCTGTGAATCCATGCTGCCTTGGGTCTTGTGCCCTCTGGCCTCTCGAGACTGACAATTCTTTCCTTCAGAAGTGATTCCATCATTTTCCTACCACTGAGGTTAAACTAACAGGTCTGTAGTTTCCTGCTTCTGCCTTGCTCCCACTTTTGTGAAGGGGAATCACAACTGCCCTCCTCCAGTCCTCGGGTACCACCCCATCTTCCCCATGATTTGTTAAACAGGGTAGTCAGTGGTGTCACTAATTCTACCCTTAGTTCTTTTAGAATTCTGGGATGAATCCCATCAGGCCCCATTGCTTTGTCCACCTTCAGTTTTAAGAGTTCTTTCAGAACCCTTTCTTCTGTAAATGGGCTGGTATCAACTTCTGCATCCAGTGTGTTTCTACTGTTTGTTCTAGGTACCCCCCCTTCCTTTGTAAATACTGAGCAAAAATATTTGTTTAGTATCTCTGCCTTTTCACAGTCTCCCTCTGCCCACAAATCACTAATCTTTTCTCTTTAAGGTACACACAGGGAAAGAAAAGAGATTATGGAATATCTGTTGAAGCAGAGGAGAACTTTCTTTCACTTAGTTCTGTGTTATGCTGTATGTTTGGGGTATGAGCACTGTCAAATCAGTGAACTGTTCTATGAAATGCTACAAAAGGTAGAGACCTGGCTTAACTCTTGTAACAATGAAAGAGTGGCCAAGGATGGTCCAAACCATGAAAGACACCACAAAGGCTTAGGAGTTTGTACCCTGAAGTTCTAGATAAGGACAAAGACTATACTGCAACATGTATATGCACTACAAGGTTTAAAGTCCACCACGTGCACCAGCTTGGATATCCTTGTAAGACTAGCTGCTTGTCTAGACCTTGCTGTACTATTTTGTGGTCATGGTTATGCGGAGACCCTTACCCAGCAAAAGTGACACCACAGGCCTTAAAGTCAGCACAGACCACTACTCAAAATAGATCTTAGTAGTGAATGAATTCACTGTTACCATCCCTGGTAATGTTAAAGAGTTTTCCTTTAAGATCAATATTCAGAAAAGCCAGAACATACCTAACACTCATGTATCATCTGAGTCTAACCAGCAGTTTTGTAAGAAGGGTTTAAAAATCTTTTCCACATCCTGCTTAGATATGATCAACAGAATTACAACTCTTTTGGTGTACAATCCTGCGTAAAAAGCCAGTATTATAGAAGTTACAATAACAAAAGGTTAGGTACAGTACTATGATCAGTCAAACGTTTTATGATTTGGAACTTGCTAGTCCTTTTTCTGGAAAACTACCAAAAAACATTGAAAAAAGGGGTGACGAACAGAAAAATATTAGGCCCTCCCCTAGTGGAATAATTGTCCTTCGATGTATCTGGCCATTTAACAAACATGAACTGCATGTACTTATAGTAGGGTAGAAAATAATGATCTTGTACTTTCCAGCATTCTCTGTGAAATCTGCAGGAGAATTCAAGTACTCAAAAGGGCATTTCTCTGTTGGTTTCAGTACAGGCCAAATGTATGAATTATGACAAAATAATCTCTCTTTTAAGAGAAATGGAGGCTCATAGATGACAATCAACAACTAAATGAACAAGTACCTTTCTCTCTCTCTCTCTCTCCCTGGTCCATGACATATTTAGATTGTAGATTAGCAACAATTGAAGGGGAAAAATATTTGATGTAATAAATAGATTCTGGGTACCTAATCCAAAAGTCCAACACAAATTGGCCTTTATGTTTGGCAAAAGACTGTATACATGGAACAGGTGCCCATCTGAGTACTTGAATTCTCCTGCAGATTTTACAGAGAATAAAGTGGCCCCAAGTGTGAAGAACAAGCTGGGTTTCATAACAAGGAGCGACAGTAACATTATAGAGCAAAGCTTGAGTGCTCTGTGATGGCACTGCCCCTCCAGGGTGTGAGAAACAACTTGTTCTTTATACTCGGAGGTGATTTTATTGTTTGTAAACTAACATGAGCATTGTTTGCTCTGCCCCACACAGTGACTGTGTGTCTTTTGCTACAGCTGGGATCAGAGGAAGGGGGTTACTACTAGCACCAGAGATAACAGCATTTAAGCCAGGTTAGGGATCGTGGCAGGGTACCACTAGCACCAGGAATGAACATTTTAAGCCAGGGCTGGGATTAGGGAAGAGAGGGGTGCCACGAGCACCAGGGATAAAAAAATTTAAGCCTGGACTGGGATTGGAGGGAAGGGGGTTATCAGTAGAACCAGGAATAACAGTATTTTTGCCAGGGCTGGGATCAGGAGGTGGCAACAATAGCATCGGGGATAATATGTAATCATAGAATGGGCTGGTAGTCAGTGGGTGGGGGGTATTGCTAGCACCAGAGATAGGTTTAATTGAAAGAATGGGCCAGTGATCAGCAGGGGGGAGTGCCATGGATCACAAGGGGCCGTTGTGCTTCCCCAGTGGCCCACCAACTAAGTGCGTGCCTTACGTCTTCCAAGCCTCTAGGGTTTCCTGAAGTTAAGTCGGGGTTTTGTTTGATGGTATTTGCACTGCGCAAAAAGACAGTGCTAAATCCTTTTGCACAGTGCAAAACTGCTAAATACATTATGTTTTGCACAGTCCCTAACCCTCTTGCCCATGCAAAAACCCCTTTTGAATATGGAGCTCAAGTGCAAACCCTGGTTTGCATAGGCACAGACTCATTAGCGCTTGCACAAACATTTGAATATCGGGTCCTTGATGTCAAAAAAAAAAAGGAAAGAGCATGTATGGTTTTTAAAATAACTTATTGTACGTAACCACACGAATGTTGGAAAAAAATAATGTTTTGTGACACACATCACTTTTCAAGGCAGTGATGGTCATGTCAATTTAAACATAAACAAATTGTTAACAAACAATATGGTAATATCAAATGCATGCTGAAAATAGAAAATAGAGTTAAAATCAATGTTTCAACATAGGGTCTTCTTCAGGAATTATCTAAAGGAGAAAAAAGTAAAGTTAGTGGAGAAGGAAGGGGACATAAGTGATGTATATATTGGGAAAGAAAAAAGAGCAAGGCTCTAGGAGAAGAAGTGATAATAGGCAAGGAAAGAAAGAATTTGGAAACAAAAAGGTGAAGATGGATGTGACAACTCAAGGCACAGTAGAACAGAATGAGCTGTGGAGTCCTCAAGTGAGTACTAATTATCAAGGCCTACTAAGAAGGCTGAAAGGTGACAAATATGGGGAAAGGAGACAGAGATGGAGAGATCTGTGTAAAATGAAAATATATGTGCACGCATGACTGGAATGCCAATGTGACAAAATGTTATATAGTATGCAAACAGGCAATCCTAAAGCATACAAATTCTTTCACCCGAGTATTTAAGTAACAGATGATCCAAAAAAACGTCAATGCCATTTAATGAATGTATTCAACAAAGCCAAGCAAGCAATGTGAGAAGGCAGTAAGGATGGCTGGGGGGATACTGAGATGCATAGGTAGAGGCATCACCAGTAGAAAACAGGAAGTTGTTATCCCTCTGTACAGACAGTTGGTGAGATCCCATCTGGAGCACTGCATGTAGTTTTGGAGACCCCATCTCTGCAAGGACATAGGATGGAGGCAGTCCAGAGGAGGGCAACTAAAATGGTGCAGAATCTGCACCAGAAGCCATACAAAGAGTAACTAAAAGAGCTTAATATGTATACCCTTGAGGAAAGGAGGGGGAGGAGGGACATGATAATAACTTTCAAGTACCTCAAGGGAATCAACAAAGTCCAAGAGGGCACAATCTTTCAGACAAAGAGATGTACAAAAATAAGGCACAATTTGAAGATGTGGGGGGGGGGGAGAGAACAGCTCAGGGGCAATGTGAGGAAGTATTTTTTCACAGAGAGGGTGGTGAACACATGGAATGGCCTTCCTGAGGAGGTTGTGCAGTCAAAAACAGTGGGGGAATTCAAGAATACTTGGGACAATCATAAAGCAATTATGGGGGGGTAGGAGGAAGTAGGCTGTTGGTTAGCTAGGATCTGCTCCTTATCTAATAGGTAGGGAAATGGGCAGACTAGGTGGGCCAGGTGGTCCTTATCTGTTGTTAAACTCTATGTTTCTATGTAGCCCATTATTCACCCTGTTAATATTGCCACCATTTAATACCCTAGAAGTAGTGTAAAGTCATTTCCAAAGTCCAGGTATGCCTACATTTCAATGTTTCCTTGCACGTGAGCAAGAAACATTTTGCTTCAGAGAACAGCATTTTAGAGGTGCGTCTTGGACTAACCCAATGCAGAGTAATCTGCATTGTGCTTGTACCTGACACACTAATGGCGATGCAAGCAGAGTATGACAATGGTCACAGTTTCATGGGCGTAAACTTTGTGTACTTGAAAGGACTGAAGTGCTCCAATGAGAGACCGCTTCAGTACTTTCATTTGCATAAAGCCTGCTGGCAAGCAGCTGACAGGGCCAGCCTTACCATAGTGAAAAACGTGTGACTGCAGAGGGCCCCTTTCTTCCTTTACATATTTTAGAGGTATGATCAGAACCTTATATTGGGGGCATGCTGTAGACAGAGATGGATCCCTAACCATATCAGTAAGGGACTTGATCTTAGAACTGTACATAATGAGGGCACCATAAAAGAAGAAACTGACAGGCCTACATGCCCAAATGATTTCTCAATAGCATTGTCCTGGCAAGGGTAGGGAGTGTCATGATACAATGAGCCAGACTGCCTGTCAGCCCAGGCTGTCAGAGCTCTCAGTCCTGCCACCCCACAGGTGTGTATTTAAACCCCATGGGCATGCTGTGCTGGGCCTGCCTCATTTCCTGACCATCTGGCCGGCCTTCCTCACAGCACCTTACGCGCCGGAACTTCTTACCTCAGTCGCACCAGCCAGCTGATGGCTCACTCACTTCCCACTGCGTAGGCTGTGCTGCTGATCCACACACATGGCTGCTAGCTCTCCCTCACAACCAGTGCCACTCCCACTGCACTCTTGCACTCACGCTGGAGTTCTGTCCCTCACGGCACACAAACACACTTTCTCTGGTTTATGGTGATGGCGGCCCTCATTTTAAATGTCATAATGGTATTCCAGTGTACAGACGTCTCTCGGAGAGTGTCTGTCCTAAAAAGGCTCATGGGAGATGTAGTTTGGCATCATCACGGTAGCTGCTGAGCTCTCCGCGCCTCCTGAGGACATTTGAATGAAGCAAACACATTTTTTTCATAATTGGGTGTTACTGGGACAGGCAGCAATACATTTATGCACACATTAATAACCACATTTTATGTTACAATCCAAAATATTATTATTTAGGTAATCTAATACAAATTCATCTTCTAACTAAAGGATACTAAATATTGTTAAGATCACTTGTTCCATTCTTACATACTATATTTCCATTATTCTCTCTCTATACTAGCTATAATCTCCCTTCCCCCTCATTTTCCTGCTAGTTGCACTTTGTTGAACTGTTGCTATGGCTATGCTATGTCAGCAAGCAGCTGAGAGGGCTGGCACAAAACCTGCAAAGCATTGCAGCAGGCGAGGATTTCTTTAGTAACCTTAAGTTATGACTCAAGTAACACAATACACCCCTGCCACATGCACCACACAAGAAAACATTTAGCACTGACAAATTCTTGTTTCATTAATACTTACCCCTCTGCTATATTCTGAGTGTTTTTAGAGGAGACACTTACTAACATATGATTTTGTGCTACAGATAATCTGTATATAACAAGTTCCTGTCCTGTAAAACAAAAAGTAAACAAAAAATGACATGAATCTATACAGGCATATCTCATTAAGAACACCCCACACACTCACATTTTTTTTCATCTTATGTTTATACATCTCTCTTCCCTGGACCCCCATTCTGGCCATGCCCTCTCCAGCCCCCAGCGACCCAAGACATACCTTCCACCATCTCGTTCTTATGGTGGGTGCCCAGTCACCGGAAGAAGCCTTGAATGGGCCTGCCATCATCCTGTCCAGAGGAGGTATTTCCTGGTTTTCTTCCCCTTACATCTGGGGCCCCAGACACAGACACACGTGCTAGTGGAGGCGTGTATGCACCCCGCTGCCCCAGTAACAGCCCCTTCCTCCCTCCTGGCCTAATACCTGGCTCCTTTTTCAGCCTGCGCTGCTCCCTAACCTCCACCGCAAGGCAGCCAAGAGCTGAGGGAAACCCCCATCCCTCCCCGAAGAGGAGAGCTGCTTCTCAGCAGCTTGATCCAGTTCTGCGCCTTCCTCTCTGCCAACCTCCAGATGCCCATGCTTGCTCCCGAATATGGGTCACCAGCATAGCGCAGGGTAAGGCATCCAGTGCCTCAGCCCTCTGCGCCACCGGGCCAGCCTCCACACATATTGTGTAACCAATTATTACTGAACGTTTCAACAGAAGGGCACACTAAAACTATGCCAAGCTTTGAAACCTTAACAAAAGTAAGTTAAGTTTCCAGATTAGTAACTTGTGAGTATTATATTACGGGTTTCACTCTGCTAAGGAAGTTACTGTAAACTAGTTTTGGGATAGCTGAACTGTCAAGAACAGTCAAGACTGATCAATATAGAACTACAGTATTTTTTTAAATACAAATAGTAGTGTATGGAGGATATTCATGATGACATATGACTGTGTAGTGCAGGGGCATGATATTGAGACTCTAGTGCTGCGCTGGCCACAGGCGATAGTGCAGCTTTGCTAAGATAATATATGCAGTGCTAAAACGTGGGGAGGTAACCTAAATATGACCTGCAAGCTGGTATTGAAACAGACAGCACCATGTTTACAGTCATTAGCACCCTGTAATACAGCACTAAACATGGACTATAAAAGACTGCCCTTATCCCAGCACAAACCCACAGGAAGGGAAAGGCACTGCAGCACAGACATGGCACATATCCTGTACTTGATGCAGGCCATCCAGGAGGATGATGACAGAGAGAATGCCACCCTGGGCTACAGCACAGGCTCTGTACGCACTATGCTGCAAACAGACAGCACTGGCCCCAGATCACATTCCTAGATCTCGGTGATGAGCAGATTGTGGGAAGGTACAGGCTCAACAGGCCTATGTTCAGGCAGCTGTGTGAGCTGCTGCATGATGAGCTCTGAACAGAGACCACTGCAGCTACGCGATGTCCACTGAGATCAAGGTGACTGCAGCACTGTGTTTCCTGGCCACTACTACATTCCAGGTACTGGTGGGTGCCACCAGTATCACACAGTCTGCCTTCTCACACCTTTTGAGCCAGTTCCTCAAGGCTCTGCTGGCCCATGCTGGGTTCATCATATTCAAACAAACATCAGAACTTCCCTTAGAACTTCCCTGTACCATGTATCCATATGGCAGTGCCGACAGGGGCTGGGATGTCATCCATTTATTGGGACATCAATTTGGGGGACACCAGTGGGGCCCTTGCAGATTATTTTTTTTGTGATACAGGTGAATGAGACCCATTTGGGACTGAAGTCCCATCACCTGATAAGACGGTACATGAAAAGCAACCACATGAAGCTCCTGTACCTGTTCCAGATATTGTGGCTGCATTTCAACAATTAGAATTTGCAGCCATCAGTGCACATAGAAATCACTGGCACAAGATAACCCTTGAGGCCTACAGTATATGAGGGTAGAAAGGGTGCCTCGAGGTCTGAGAGTCATCAAGTGGCCTGGGTAGGGAGAAGATAGATCTGTCTTAATAGATAACTGGCAGTACCAAATGCAGGCAGCATCAATTTTGTTCATGTACTGCCTTATTAGATGCTATGCAACTCAAAAGACAGAGAAGTTAAAGGAGTGTGAAGAAACTAGAAACACATTCTGGGATCTTCCCAACTTTAAAGATTTCAGGCCCGATTCTCATAGGGGCCTGCATCTGGCACAAGCGGCAGCAAACAGCAGCTTGTGCCAATGCCCATTGCGTCAGGGACCCTGCACCTGATTCAGGTGCAGGAGGGGTCCCAGCAGCTAAGTCCTCACCCTTATGTCAACTGGAACCCTGCGGCAAACCCCTGGTGCACAGCACGGGTCCACTGCAGGCTACCAGTGACTAACACAGGACCCCCGTCCCACCAGGTAATGGGCATTTGGACCCAACCTGGTGGGCCAGTGTCCCCCCACCATGTTCGGTGCAATTGGTGCCCGGCCATGGAGGTGAGTGGTGAGATGTGCCGGGAGCCGGGGAGCAGTCAGGACTGGTGTTGGGGGGGTGGTCACCACCTGCTGGGTCATGGGTGGGCACTGTACCACCATAAGGTGGTGCTGAGGTAGAGTCAATGGGGTGGGCATCGGGGATCGGGGGAGCCATAGTCAGTATGGGCAGCATTAGGACGGGGTACCAATGTGGTACATAGGTGGCATCAAAGAGCTGGGAGGGGTGCCATTGGACCCTTGGATGGGGGCCACACTTGAGGGTGTATGGTGGGTGGACCATCATCCATGGTGTGCTGCACACAGTCATGTCACCCAGGGGAGATTGTCTAAGTCCCCTTACGCCTGCCCTGGCTAGTCTAAGGGGACTAAGAATTTCTCCCACTGGGTGATGTCTGTGAATCACAGAATGCAGCTTGTTTTGGCCACATTCCCCCTACTGCTGTGCCACAGCACATTGCAGGGTGCAGGGCTGCTGCAAGCGCTGTTTGGGGCAGGTGGCCTGCGGTCAATGCAGGCCACCTTTGTGAATCACACGGAGGTCAGTCATGGATGCAAGGAACACTTTGCACCATATCTGTTCTGTGCAGGCACCTTGCATCCGATGCAGGGCTTTGAGAATCGGGCCCTTCAAGTCACAGTTATTTCAAGCATTGCAGGATGAAGACAAAAGACTTATGCAAATTAAAAAAAATAAATTTGAGAAGGATCGACAAGATTACCTTATAAATCGTGTCTTTACATGTAATCAAAAAGGAGGAAAGCATAAAGATAAATGCAGTAACAGCACCAACAGTAGCCAGCAGCTGGACTCTAACCCAAAACTAGACAAAACTACAACACCCCCTAATCCAGCAGCAAAACGTTATTTAGTGAAACATTCAAATGATTTAAACATAACATGTGATCACTCCTCTTCTATATCAGGAACTGATTCTGTGGAGGATTTTTTAGAACAGGAAGAAACGGAGGAGCAGGAGCAGGAACAAGCCTGAGATATCCCCCTACCCAGACACAGTCCATGGAATGGCCAGTTCCAGGAAGAACAAATGTCTACAAAAGGACCAGACGAGGAGGAAAGAAACATTAATGTAAACAACAATACTGGAGCATGACCCAAATGGAGCTATCATCAGCAGAGCTACCAATTGAGGTGGACACCATAGACACAGCAATCATGGCAGAGAGGCAGGAGGTCTTATAGAGCCAGAGGCTTGTCTTAAACATTATTAATTTATCTTCAGTAGAATTAACACCTATACAAGAAACTGTCCTTCAGAGAGGGTTAAGTTTTGTACCCACCTGCACCACAAAGGGATTTAATATATTTGTACACATGAACATTTTTTTGAGGAAACCGAATTTAAAAGTTCACTATGCTAAAGACAGACATACTGGTGAATCTGAATTAATCACTAATGACATTAATGAGACCACAGATGCACCACAGTATGTTAATGTCAGCCTGAGAAAAACATCCACCTTTGTTCAGTTTTATATGCCAACCGTATTGACATTTGAAAGGGTCCTCTTAAGTGAACTGAACAAAAGTAAAAGACGAATTATCAACTTCACATTTTTTGAACATTTCACAGGCAGAGCATATGGCTATAAAAGAACTTAATGAGAACTCTCATATTATTTATTTATTTATTTTATTTAAAATGTTGGTGACCGAGAAAGACCCACTGAGCCGAGGCTCATTTCCAAGAGTGACCTGGGTGAAAGGGGAGTAGGATATACAAAGAGTATACAAAGCATATTATTAACATTGCAGCAGAACCAAAAATGAAACAAATACATACACATGTGGTCCCAAGACAGGGGACAGTAGTGTCCCTGAAATCATTATACAATATGGGTTATAAATAGTCAAATATACAATTCAAGTATAAATAGTGTTATAAGAATACAGAAGTGAGTCCCAGAGCTATCTAAAAAGGCAGGGGCCAGCTTTATAGCAGAGGAGATAGTGGGGTAGGCAGTGGGGGAAAGGGTTGGGAGGGAAGGATTACTGTCAAACCAGCAGCCAAAGGGGGCTCTACAGTCATCCTTAATATTGATGACTACAAAAGGGAGATATTTAAACAGCAGACTAACACAAATGTTTATTCTGGTTTAAAAACAGATCCAACTATCAAGTTCAACAAGAAGTTGGCAGTTATTTGTTGCAGGAACATGAAAAAGGACATATCTGGTCATGCATTAGATTTTTAACTGTCTCTCATCCTAATATGCAGACAACATATGTACTGCCAAAGGTGTACAAAACCACTGTGGATCCCTCAGGGCACTCTATTGTTTGAATTCAGTTAAGGTATTGGTTCCTTAAAGATCAATGGCAACCATTTTACACATTGTTTAACAAAAGCCTAAAAACATCTGAATTCAAGTCTCTGTATTATGAGTAGTGTTTCCTGAAAATTTCATGCTATTTGGTTTTGTGATTTTCTTTAAATCAGCATTTAATAATCTGTTCTGCCCTAACTGAAAACAGTCAGGCTGTTTCTGTCCCTCTGAGCAGGGAAGAGCGATTACATCATATGGGACTAGGCTACAGCTTCAGCGGTGTAAGTACCTGCTTGACTGACGAGCTGTTAACTTCCCAGTTAGAACAATCTGTAAGGTAATTGTTTGCTGTCAAGATTTTTTACAAACTCCGTCTCTGGGGTTTGTTTAGATGAAATAGCTGAAAATCCACATTTTGTTCTTCTAAAGAACTGATCATTTGAGTTTCAGTGCTGAATTGCAGTGATATACATTTGAGAAATCCGCTTATCTGTATCACAGCTGCCACCAGTTCTTTCTCATTACAACTGTTTTTTTTTCTAGCTATATAACACTGGATTGTTTATTTAATGGATATAAAATAAATCTAAAGTTTGTTAATTCATACAAGTAGTTTGATGTAGCCTCAATAAATAGGTACATGTAAGAACAATTTTTCTTCCTCTCAGATTGACAAACAGTTGCCTTCCACACTCTGCTATTTCAGGCAGATGTACAATATGAACTCACAAATTTCAGTTCTTTTATGGCTTCTGTGTGTAAATACATAATGTATAACTAGAAACAGTGTATAGCATCCTGATGCCCCTTGTGTCCTGCACCATAGTTGAGGCAGCTGGACACTGATGCCCTGTCCTCTGCCCCCACAACCCCTCTGTCTCTTGCCCCACATTCAAGGCCACTGCACCCTGCTGCCCACTGTCTTCTTCCACACAGTTGGGGTTGCTGCACCCTGTTGCCCACCATCAGCCTGAACAGTCAGGGCTGCTGCATCGTGCTTCCCCATGCCAGAAGAGTTGGGGCTGTTGCAACCTGCTATCCACTGTCCCCCAAACCCACAGTTGGGGACATTGCACCCTGTTGCCCCTTGTTCCTGTCTCCACAGTCAGGGCTCTAGAGCTCTGCTACACCCTAGGGTCCATTGTATATTGCCACTACAGTTGGGGCTGCTGCACTATACTGCCCCATACCACCAGAGGTGGGGCTTTTGCTTCACCTTGCTATCCACATACAATGTTCCAAATGAGCCAGGCTGCTGCACCATGAGCACCCCATCCCACAGTCAGGGCTGTAGAGCTCTGCTACACCCTAGGGTCCATTGTATATTGCCTCTACAGTTGGGGCTGCTGCACTATACTGCCCCATACCACCAGAGGTGGGGCTTTTGCTTCACCTTGCTATCCACATACAATGTTCCAAATGAGCCAGGCTGCTGCACCATGAGCACCCCATCCCACAGTCAGGGCTGCTGTACCCTATGCCCCCTGTGTCCTGCCTCACAGTCAAGACTTCAGCATCGTGCTGTCCACAGTCCCCTGGTACCATAGCCAGAGCTGTTGCACCCTGCTCTGGACTACTCAGACAGGGCTGCTGTGCCTAGAGCCCCTTGCCTCTGCAGCTAGGGCTGGTGCACCATGTTGCCACTTGCCACAAGGGTTGGGGCATTTGCTTCCCCCTGTCCTCTGCCCCATAGTTGTGTCAGTTCCACCCAGGTGTGGTTGCTGCATCCTGTCCCACACCTTGGGCTGCTGTACCATAATGCCACCCTTACCTCCTGAGCAAATAGTTGGGACTTCTGCACCCTAATGCCCTCTGTCCGTCAGCCCCATAATACAAGAAGAAAGCATTTTACAGTTTTTTTTTCTTTTGGGCAGTGCAGCAAACAAACCTGACTTTGGTGGTAGGGGGCAGCATGGTGCAGCAACCCCAACTGTGGAGTCATTGGATTGTGGAGGAATTGGGTTGTAGGGTGCTAGAGTGTACATCAGCCCAGACTGTGTAGACAGTAATAGGGTGCAGCAATTCTGGCTATGGTGGCAGGAGACAGACTATAACTTGGTGAAGAAGCCTTGATTGTGGGGCAGAACATGGGGGGGTCAGCAGGGCACAGCAGCCCTGACTGTGGGATGGGATGGAATGTGCATGGTGCAGCAGTCCTGCCAATTTTGGATAATGGATGTAGGTAGCAGGGTGCAGTAAAAGCCCCACCTGGTGGCATGGGCATCATGGTGCAGCAGCCCCAAATGTGGAAGCAGGGGGCATGGGATTCTAGGGTAGAGAAGTCCACAGCAGCCCCAAATAAGGTGACAGGAACAGGGGAAACAGGGTGCAGTGGCACTGATTGAGGGGTGGGGGACAAAGGGCCACAGTAGGGTGCAGTAACCTCAACTGTTCAGGCAGGGGGCAGCAGGGTGCTGAGGCCCTGATTGTTCAGGCGGGACATGGGGCAACAGGGTGCAGCAGCCCTGACTCTATGGGGCAAGACAGTAGGCAGCAGGGTACAGCATCCTCAAATTTGGGGCAGGAGACAGGGTGCACATGGGGCAGGTGACATGGGGAAGCAGAGTGCTGCTGCCTCAACTGTAGGTAGGAGATGGTGGCATCAGGATGCCATGTAGTTTTTCTAGTTACACATATGCATGATGTATTTTAACTCATAAACCATCAAAGTACTGAAATTTGTGAGTTCATATAGTATATGTGCCTGAAATAGCAGTGTGTGGCAGACATCTGTCTATCAATCTGAGAGGAAAACAATGTTCTTACATGGACCTATTTATTGAGACTACATTAAAAAGACAAACTACTTTTATGAACTAACACACTTTTGACTTATTTTATATCCATTAAATAAACAACACAGTCTTATAGCTAGAGAAAAACACAGAGTTCTGATCAGAAAGAACTGGCAGAAGCTGTGATACAGATAAAATGATTTCTCAAATGCATACCACTTCAATTCAGCACTGAAACTCAAATGATCAGCTCTTTGGAAGAACAAAATGTGGATTTTCAGCTAATTCATCTGTACAAACACCAGAGACTGAGTTTGTAAAACCCCTGGACAGCAAACAATTACCTCACAGATTGTTCTAATTGCTAAGTTAACAGCTCGACAGTCAAGTGGGTACTTACACTGCTGAAGCTGTAGCCTAGTCCCATATGATGTCATCACTCTCCCAGGCTCAGTCAGAGGGACAGAGACAGCCTGACTGCTTTCAGTTAGGGCAGAACAAGTTAACAAATGCTGCTTCAAAACAAACCACAAAACCGAATAGCATGTAACTTTCAGGAAACATTACTTTTAACCCTGGGACCTGAATTCCGACTTTTTTAGGATTTTTTTTTTACAATGTGTAAATGGTTGCCATTGATCTTTAATCAAACCACTTTCAACGTTTGTTAACCAATGTATCAGCCATATACAGTAGTTCTAACACTTACATTATATATTAAGGACACTACACACATTCTAGGCATCCTGGGGGATCTACAGATGGAAAATTACAGGATATTTGTTACATTAGATATCCAGTCTCTGTAAACAAATGTGCTCCATTTTGGTGGCTTGGAAGCCCTAAGATTTTGGATGGAGACAACCACAAACTTTTCTTTGCCTTTTGTCGACTTCTTGTGCAAACTATCTCAGTTTATTTTGATTATGAATTTATTTGTATTCCAAGGTCGGCACTTTCTCCAGGTAAAGGGGACAGCAATGGGTGCCACTTTTGCCCCAACGTATGTTAACTCTTACCAGGGTTTGTGTCAAATGCAAACAATTTATGATGCAGAAACAAATCCTTTCTTTCAGAAGGTGGACCTTTGGTGGTGTTTTATTGATGATGTGCTGATGGTGTGGCGGGGGTGGTGAAGCAGAACTATTCGAATTTGTGGCATATCTTGAGGCATCCAATCCAAATGTAAGATTTACAGTACATTATGATAAAAATTAAGTACAGTTTATGGATCTGGACATACTCAAGATGCCTGATGGGACAATTGAGACTGATCTGTATAGAAAAGCTACAGATCAGAACAGCTTACGTATGGGCAGCAGCTGCCACCCCCGCCACACCATCAGCAATATTCCAAAGTCACAGTTTATGAGGACCAAGAGAAATTGTTTCAGACCTGAAATGTAAACCCAGAGAAGCTACTGTATGAATTAAGTCAGTGTTTTCTAGATAGGGATTATAATAGGGGTCTCATTACACAGGTTCAGGAACCGGTAGACAGAATGACGAGAACAGAACCCTTGACCTATAAAACTAATAGAGAACCTCCTAGTGATCACTATCACTCAGTTTAATGTGAAAAAGTCACATCATCAGGGACTGTTTGATAAAGTGCTGGCATAACCTGGAAGCAGAACCAGCTTTGTCTACGTTTGCAGCTCGACCCCCAGGGAAAACATATAAAAGAGGAGCCAATATTAGAGACATGCTGGTTCACAGTTTTCTTCCTATGGATAAACCTAAAATTCATCAGTGGCTCCTAATAAAACCTATAGGATGTTTTACTTGTGGAAGATGTGTGTACTGTTCCCACATTGTTAAAGCTAAAGAGTTTAGCACAGTTAATAATGAAAAAAACTATTCACTGTGGAACAATATATCAATTGCAGCACTAATGGTGTTCTATATTTTTAATTTTTTATTTATGTTTTTGGTAACTAGGTAAATGCACTGATCCAGTGGACCAATTTCAGTCATGACCCAGGCCACAAGGTGGCAATACAGGGAAATCACAGTGGTCACAAATTACGTTTTAGTACACAGTCAAACAACATTTTAGAAATAGTGAGAACAGTCATTTATACATGATATATACAGGCATGGGGGTGACATTTGACAGAGAAGATAGCCAAGGATAAGAGGGAAACAGATTAAGTGTCAGCACAGATTAGTTAACAATTGCACAACTAGACAAGGACCAGTATGACAAACCAGCACACTGTCTTTAATCTAGTCTAGGTAGACACTTGTGTCCTGTCAGATTACTGGAGCAGGCCAAGTTGGGTCAGCATGTCAGGTAGGTCGTGCGATTCATCATGAGAGTCATGCATATTGTTGGCGCTCAGGGGAGAAGTCGGCAGTGGCTACAGAAATGGAAGATTTAAGGTGGTTTACGGGTATCCGCGCCTCCCAGTGAGCATTTACAGGTGGACTTTTCCATTAGCCAGGCCTTAAGGTTAGATTTGAAAGATGCATGGGATGGAGATGCACGAATGGAAGTGGGAAAGTTATTCCAAAGGGAGGGAGCACCTACAGAGAAAGCTTTGCTGCCCATCGCGTGGAGATACAAGGAACTTCAAGGATGGGAGTGGAGACAGCCCTCAGGGGTCTAGTGGCTGCTCTAGGTATGAGTAGGGGGCATAGGGAGATAGCTAGTTACTTCTGGGAGCGCTATCCACCAGGCAGCCAGTAGCATAGTCAAAGTGTGCCTGGAGAGGGAGCCATCCTAGGGACTGGTACAGCATGCAGCGGTGGGTTAAGGAGAGGGCTTTGAGAACAAAGCGACATATAGCATTATATGCTGTGTTTAAGTGGAAGTGTTGCTTTATGGACATAAGGGAGTAGATGGAAGAACAGTAGTCCAGGAGAGGGAGTACGTTGCCTTGCGCAATGGCGAGTCAAGCTTCCAGTGAAAGAAGGTGGATTGCAAAGAAAGCCGCGCCTAGTTTCTCATTGATCTTTTTTATGGTCAGGGTCGTGTGATCATTAAATGTGAGGAAGGGGTCGAGGGTGACACTGAGGTATTTAAAAGAGGTGACCTACTCCAGTGGGGGGCCTGCTGGTGTACATATGGTGAGGGCGATGTTATATCTGGTGGTCTTGTTTAGGAAGGGCTTAGATCCAAAGAGCATGGCCTTCATCTTTTCCCCATTGACTAGGAGTTTTGTGGATGTGAACAAGCTTTCAGTCACCTGGTAGTTGTCAGTGAGGGTGGAGGAGATGGTTTCCAAGGGCTTATCGCTGTGGTACAGGACTAGTCTTGCCACATGTAGCTGTTCTTCATTTTATGTGGGTAAAACTAGATGTCCCCTTAAAAAATGATTAGGGGAACATCTGAGCTGCATCAGATTTGTAGACCAACATAATGCCCTTTCCCTACATATACAAAAATATGGGGGGAGTGGAACTCATATGTTCAAGTTTCAAGGAATAGAAAAAGTTACATTTGGCCCTTAGAGTGGGGATTTGGGTTTTCTTTTATGCAAGAGGGAGTTTTTTAGATGTATGAATTGGGGGGGATTATACCATCCAGGAATAAATGATGGTATTGATATTTCTTTATTTTTAAGAAATACATAAAGTGGTCTTGTCTGGTGATATATATATATATATATATATATATACACACATGACGTTACTTCTGGATTAAACATGAAATACATAAAAATAATGTATTCACCATCTTTTTCTATGTAGGAATTGTAGGCATCTTTATGGTTTCCCCAGGGCAATAGTCATGTAAGCATTTAAAATCAAATGAATTCTCTCCCCTTTTTTCCCACCATTTGATTGAGTCCCCCCATTATGTGCTGGTGTATAATCTTATTTATTAAATTATCTTAAATAGGGTTACTTTTATTCAGTATAGTCCTTGACTGAATTAGGATACATTATGTATGATATTTATAAATGGAATTGCTGGCACGCTTTACTGTTGTATTAGTTATTATGATACATATGCATATAGCAATGATTAACTAATATTTGGTTTGTTAAACCTTTTTTAATTTAGGTGATCACTTGTTTTGGTGTGTGTATATTATAGATTCCCTTGGGTGATGGTATTATTTGTTTTGCACTTTTTCAGTTCATGTATTAAGTACTTTAAAATTGTAAAGTGCATGTGGCTCTTTAAGAATCTCGCTTAAATTGGGGTTACACATCATCTGAGGCAGTCCCTGATGATACAGTAAGAGAAACTAGTTGGAGGTGTGTGTGCAGAGGCTCCTGCTGGTGTCCCCATTCGAGAGATATGGGTTTCTGGCATTTCTTGGAATAAATTAAGCAACATAAGAATGTTTATTTTTTGTGTCTGCTCTGCTTATTTAGAAGTAGGTGAATGGTGCAGGGAAGTTCTGATGTTTGTTTGATTCCTGGTTTACCCTAGCACACCTAACACATCAAGCTGTAGGGACAGCTACTTGTTTTGTATTTAGTTCATCATATTCCCCAGCACACCAGAAGAGCAAACAGCAGCAATGCAGCAATTTATCAGCTGTGCACCTGACAGCTGTTTTTGGTGCCATTGACTGCACCCATGTTGCTATCTGTGTTCCCCCAGGAGATTGGGTGGAGGCCTACATGAACAGAAAGGGCTTCCACTCCAGGTTCTCTGTGATGCAATAGGGTGCATCATGAGTGTCCTGGCATGGTTCCCCAGAAGTGCCCATGATGCCTTCATCTGGCACACCTTCACCCTGTGCCAGAGGTTCAAAGAGGGGACATACTCAGTGGGCACCTCATTGGTGAGTATACACCCTAGGCCCTACCTCTGATTGTAGCTTCCACTGATGACATTAAGCAATGGATTCTGTCTACATAGGGGACAGTGCATACCCCCCTTCCCACTGGCTAACACCTGTGTACATCTGTTGCACAGCACAGATATAACATGGCACATATTGTAAAGCACAGTGCCATTGAGTATGTCTTTGGCATGCTTAAGATTTGGTTTAGATGCCTTGACCTATCCAGTAGCACCCTACAATACAGCCCACAGAAGCCCTGTGCCACGTTCCTTGCCTGTTGCATATGGGCAGTTCAGGGGCAATGTGAGGAAGTATTTTTTCACAGAGAGGGTAGTGGATGCATGGAACAGCCTTCCTGAGGAGGTTGTGGGGTCTAAAACTGTGGGACAATTCAAGAATGCATGGGACAGACATAAGGCAATTCTTGTGGAGGGTAGGAAGAAATAGGCTTTTGGTTAACTAGAATCTGCGGCCTATCCTGTAGGTAGGGAAATGGGCAGACTAGATGGGCCAAGCGGTCCTTATCTGCCATAAAAGTCTATGTTTCTATGTTACCTGCAGGTCCCGGAGGGCAACATTGCAGTGGATGCGGAGCCAGTGGACAAGGGGCTGCTCAACAGGCATAACTGCTGGATATCCAAGAGGTCCAGTGAGTACCAGCACAGGATCATTGCAGAGCAATCACACCCAGACTGTGAGTACAGAGCACTTGGGAGACAATATGGTGCAATAAAATGTATTAAAGGAGTGTAGAAATAGGTACAATGCAAATAAAATGGAACCATAACTGTGGGGCGAATAACCATACAAGGTGTGACAAAAGAAATGGAACAGCCATCATAGTAGGAAGGGGCCAGAAGGGGTGGCTCAAAATAAACTGTACAGCTATCCTGGAATGGGTGGTAACCACACAAGGTGGGTCAAAATAAATGGAATAGCCATCCTGGTGGGGAACACAAGAAAGGGTGAGTCAAAATAGTGTGCTGTTCACACAGTGAATACACAATGATGAAATCCCTCACAGCAGCAATCTTGACAGGTTTCAAGATTGTTGCTGTAAGGGACCCAAGGGTGAAATTTCACCATTTCTCCATCTTTTGCCCCCCTTCCTGAATCAACTCAGACTCGGAGTTAGATATCTTAAGAAGAGGGTGAGGGAGTGCAGCCCCCTATAGAAAACACACAATGTCTGACAGGCGAAATTTCGCCTGTGGACATTGGAGATCTCGCCATGCCAAACTTTAACAACACTGTTGTCATTTCGGCATGGTAGAACCTTGGCTGGGGGTTGCCAGAAGGGGTTGATTAAAATAAATGGAACAGCAAATCTGGTAGAGGGTCAGAAGGGGTGGGATGGAGGGGCTGGACCCGAGAAGATGTGTAGAATTGAGGACACAGGTCACAGTGGTGGCCTCTGCAAACTCACATGTGACCCATTCCCCCACCATGGGCACAGGGCAGGCATTTGCCACATGTCCATGTGGCCTGCATGGGGGAAATTCACCCCTGCAGGGAGGATGGGTGAGGTAATAGTGTCTACCAACCATGCCCTCGGCCGTGGCCCCACGGTGTAGTGGTCATGGTGGCAGCAGCTCCCCATGGGCCAGGGTGTGTGGGTTGCATGAGGTGCGAGTATGCATGGGATCTGACAGCCAGTTCTGCCCAGGGAAGTCGCACCTCAAAATGTCCTTCATGGCATGATACATGTCCCCCACTCATGTCCACCACTCCATCCAGCCCCTGTATCCCTCACACTGCAGCAACGGCCTCTGGAACAGCAGTGGCTAGGCCCCCACAGCCTTCTGCCATGGTCGATTCCAGGCTGCCCAAGGTTGCCATGTGCTCCTTATGGTGCCTTTCCATTCACTGTTCATAGGCCTGGAGCATGCCCCTCATGCAGCCCACCTCAACCTACAGGCCATCCTGGGCCCTCATTGCAGCCTATAGCAGCTGCCTACTGACAGCCACCTGCTGCCTTCGGGGACTGTCCTGGGGGACAGGTTCAGGTTGAACCCTGGGTGGGGGTGGGAGCTGTGGTGGCAGAGCAGCAGCTGGGCCTGCAGAGGGGAGGGCTGTGGCAGCACAGCGGTGCCTGGGCCTGTGGGGAGGGGAGGCTGTGGCAGCTCAGTGGTGGTTGGTCATGCAGCTGGGCTGTGGTGACACAGTGGTGGTTGGGCTTATGGGGGGCTGTGGTGGTGCAGCTGTAGCAGAACCTGCAGCTGTGGACTGCTATCAGACACATGGTTGATTAAGCTAGGAGCCATGCACAGCTGCTAGCATGCTCCTCACTATCCTCTGAGTTCTCAGATATCTCCTGCCCTCAGAACGTCTCAGTGAGGGTCTGGCTCTGGTCCTCATAATCATCATCCACAGGCACTGCACTGGCCCTGGTACTTCCCTCCGCTGTGCACAGCACCTCTGTGTGCAGTGCCAGTCTCGGTACAACAGAATACTCAGTGTCTTCTCTGATCTCTGTTCCAGACAGGGAATGGGCTGTTGAAACAAAGAGATGGACATTGATGAGTAATGCATGTACCAGTGGTAAGAAAATGCCAGCATGCAGTCCCAGTATGTTGTGGATAGCCATACACATAGCACCCAATCAATGCAGTGCCTCCGCCCCACTGCTGTACACATCACACACACCACCCATCGCCATTAGTAACATGATAGACACCACCTATGTGGTACACCAGGGGATCATCCCGTGGAAGGCCGGTCCACCAGGATACCTGGAAGTCACCATGGGTAACAGGATTAAGTCTAGAAAGGGTGGTAACTGTGCTGGGAGTGAAGCAGTGCAGTGGTTGCAGGGTGGCAGTCTTCAGGCAGACCTTCTGGAGTTTGAATTGCTGCCCCATCTGCAGGCACCTCTCGGGCTGAGGCAAGAGGTTACCAGACTCAAAGCTGAGGTAGCTTGGGTTAGGTGGACCTTGACCCCCCAGAGACCACATAGTCAACCTCCTCTGCCTCAAAGGGTGCTGGGAAGAAGGAGCAACTAGACAACGGTGGGCTCAGAGAGGGTCAGGGTAGTGGAGCATAGGCACATCCCCATCCCATACCACTACAAAACTCCTACGCTGCAGTGGCCAGGCAGGATCGTCCCTCAGAGACACCCATGGTAATGACTATGACAGATGTTCTCCATTAAGAAGACCCAAAGGGTGATAGCAGAGGATCCCAGAGGAGGGGGAAGTAGTGAATCCTGGTGGGGGACTTAATCATGGAGGGGATTCAGCTGGGGACAAGGAGGGACAAAGAGAGGGAGGTAAGGTGCTTTCCAGGTGCCACAGCTTGAAGGGCTGGAAGGAGGACCCTAGAGATCCCTGGGGAATCAGAGAGAGAGGAAGAGAGGGGGAGAACTGGATGCCATTTTCCATTTGGGGACAAATGACATGGCCAGGGAGGAGCCAGAAGCAGTGCAGGAGGAATTCAGGAGATTGGGGAGGGAACGCAAGCAACTGGCACAATCCGTTACATTCTCGGCGGTACTACGTGTCCACAACAATGGGGATGACTGGAATCTCCACACCAGGAACTTCAACTCATGGTTGAGGAAATGGTGCAAAGAAGAGGGATTTGGATTCATTGGGGACTGGAGTGCCACAGAGAGGGATGGAGGCCTGTACAGAGGCGACAACCTACATCCTTCCAGGAGGAGTACTGGGATCCTTAGAGAAAAGTTTAAATGCTATATTGGTAAGCATTTAAACTAGCCAAGGGGGAGCAGACTGAGGCAGAGGGACATGGACAGTTTACCCCCACATGCTAACAGAATCAGCAGCAAGAATCCCAAGGACAAGAAATCCCAAGAGATCCAAATACAAGGAGGAAATCTGGTAGGAGAGGGAAGGAAATAAGGGAGGTGATGAGGAGGACAACTCGACAGAAAGAAGGGAGGTGACAGTAAAATCTGGAAAGCCATGTGTGCAAATACTCGAAGTCTGGGCAACAAGGTTGCAGACCTAGATGCCAACATGACAGTAGCAGACCTGGACATAGTCACAGTGACAGAGACCTGGTACAGTGATAACCAGGACTGGGATGCAGCCATACCAGGGTATGCTCTAGTTAGGAGGGACAGGGTAGGTAAAAAGGAAGGAGGGGTGGCCCTTTATGTGAAGGCAAGCATAAAGGCCACAGAAATACAAAGGGATCAGGGAGAAGCAGAGGTACTGTGGTTTACCCTAGAGACAAGAAAGGAGGCTGTTATTCAAACAGGGGTGATCTACAGGCCTCTAGTGCAGGGAGAGGAGGTAGATATGGAAATGATGGAGGAAGTCCAATGAATGACTAACACGGGCCAGGTATTGCTGATAGGGAATTTCAGTATGCCAGATGTTGTAGAGTGGAGCATCCCAGCTACAGCAACAGGTAAAAGTAGGGAAATCCTAGACTCTAGGCAGAGTGCGTTCCACAGGCAACTAGTCAGTGAACCCACTAGTGGAGGGGGGCATACTGGACCTGGTACTGCTGAACAGAGACAATGTCACTGACATCATAGTGAGGAGCCACCTGGGGACAAGCGATCATCACATGATGTGGTTTGGGGTAAGAACTGGGCCGTAAAAAAACTACACTAAAACAAAGGTCCTGGACTTCAGGAAGGCTGATTTCAAGAAAATGGGAGAGTGCCTTGGGGAAAATCTAGCAGAGACAGGGAAAATGGAGGGTGTAGAGAAACAGTGGGCAGAAATAAGGAAGGCCATTGAGAAAGCAACAAACCTCTGTATCAAGCAGATTACAAAGAGCAGGAGAAAGAAGAGACCACTATGGTTCTCCAAGGAAGTAGCAGAGAAAGTAAAGGCAAAGAAGCTAACATTTAAAAGGTACAAGGCAACACAGAAGGAAAAGGACAGGGAGGGTTCTCAGGAGAAGCAAAGGGAGGCAACAAAAGCAGTTAGGAGCGCTAAGGCACCAACAGAAGAGAACATTGGTAAGTCAGTAAAAAAGGGGGATAAAACATTCTTTATGTAGATAAGTGAAAATAGGACGACTAAGGTGGGGATAGTAAGACTAAAAGGGGAAGAAGGGGATTGTGTGGAAGAGGACCAGAAGAAAGCAGGCATACTGAACGAGTACTTTTGTTCAGTATATACAAAAGAGGGCGGATGATGGGCCACAGATAGGGAAAAGGGCATTAATGGAAGGGAGGTGGACACTAGCCCTTATACAGAGGAGAGAGTTCTCAGGGAACTAGAGCAACTAAAGGTGGATAAGGCAATGGGCCAGATAGGGTGCACCCCAGGATACAGAGGGAACTCAGGATGGAGCTCACTGGACCTCTGACACCACTGTTCAACATATTACTGGTTACAGGGGCGGCACCGAGGACTGGGGAGAGGAGCAGCTACTCACTCACAAAAGTGGGAACAGGGAGGAGGTGGGGAACTACAGACCTGTAAACCTGACGTCGGTGGTGAGCAAACTTATGGAAACACTACTCAAGGAAAGGATTGTAGAATACCTTGAGGCCGATGGATTGCAGGATCCAAGGCAGCATGGGTTCACCGGGGGAGATCTTGCCACATAAACCTGATTAATTTCTTTAACTTGGTGACCAGGGAAGAGGATCAGGGAGGGGCGGTGGATGTGGCCTACCTGGATTTCAGCAAGTCCTTTGACACCATTCCTCACAGAAGACTGGTAAACAAGCTGAACAGCCTAAGAGTGGATAAAATGGGTACAAAACTGGCTGATTGGCAGAAGCCAGAGGATGGTGGTGAATGGGCTTACACTCGGAGGAAGGAAGGAAAGGTAACCAGCAGGGTGCCACAGGGGTCAGTTCTGGAACTGGTCCTCTTCAATGTCTTCATTAATGACATCACAGAGGAGCTGGAAGGGAAAGTATGTTTGTTCACAGACAACACAAAAATCTGCAACAGAATGGACACACCTGGGGGGGGGTAGACAGACTGAGGGGTTACCTGAAAAAATGGAAGAATGGTCAAGGGTATGGCAACTAGGCTTCAATGCCAAAAAATACAAAATTAGGCACATAGGGCACAGGAACCCAACTCAATTGTGGGGGAGGGGAGGGTTGACAACAAAAACACAGGAAAGGGACCTGGGGGTCATTATAGCTGATGACTGAATATGGCATGGCAGTGTAATAAGGCAGTATGAAAGGCTAATGAATACTATAGCGCATAGGGAGGGGTATCACAAGGAGATAGAGGGAGGTGGTTTTGCCCTTGTATAGATCAATGGTGAGGCCCCACCTAGAGTACTGTGTCCAGTACTAGAAACCTCATCTCAGCAAGGACACAGATTGGGTAGAGGCGGTACAGAGAAGGGCAACCAGAATGGTGCATGGCCTGCATCAGAAGCCCTATGAGGAAAGAGACTCAATTAATTAAATATGTACTCTGCATCAGAAGCCTTACAAGGAAAGACTCAAGGAATTAAACATGTACTCTCTAGAGGACAGAAGAGAAAGGGGAGACAAGATAGAAACATTCCAATACCTCAAGGATATCAATAATTTACAGGCTGGTGGCATTTTATAGAGAAAGAGATGCTCAAGGACAAGGGGGCATGATATGAAGCTGGAAGGAGGAGGCTCAGAGGGGATGTGAGGAAGTACTTCTTCACAGAACAGGTGGTAGACCCTGGAACAGACTACCAGCAGAGGTGGTGGGTGCCAAAACAGTAGCAGGATTCAAGCTTGCATGGGATAGATACAGGGGGGCCATAGTAACAGGGCTGGGGGTGAGTAAGGCCACAGATCAAGTAAGGTCTGCAGTGACACAGTAGGTATGGTACTCATAGGGCAGACTGGATGGACCAAGGAGTCATTTTCTGCTGGCGACTTCTATATTTCTATGTTTCATCTGTGTATAACCTGGCTACTTTGTATACCATGACAGGAGTGCATGTACTATATCACTGAGAGACCACTTATGTGGGGCATTGTCTTCCTTGCAAGGACATGTGGGATGCAAGCCTAGGGCTACTGTAGCAATTGTTTGGTGGTATACTGATAAGTGCAGGACATCCTGTGCCCACCCCAGTGATAATCCAGCTGTGCCTTGTATCAGCATGCTATATGGGCTCCCCAGCCCTGTTATAACCCTGCAACACATGACACCACTGTGACATGTGCCCCCCTCCCGTGCCCATGCAGAGCACTGCAATGTTAGGGACTACTGCAGTCACTTACATGGCTGTGATGGTCTGTCCTGGCTCTCATAGCCCCCACATGGGACTTCGTTCCTGATCACAGCCTGTACAGTGGCCACCATCATTATCTCCTCCACCACAATCAACACAGGGGCTATGGAACAGCCACCACCCATGGGCTCAGATTTGCCAGCACCTGTGCCAGCAGCTCCCTTGTGCAGGTACGTAGTCCACTGGCTCACTTTTTGCATTCCTGGGGTATCCTGCTCCTGCTGCCTACAGCACTGACTGGATCAGCCACCTCCTGCCAGCCCTGTGCAATCTGGGTTAATGTACCCCTGGGGCAGGCTAGTAGGTACTCCCTGGCTAAGTAGGCCTGGCCTAGGGCAATCACCTCCTCTGCACTAAATTTGTGCCTCCTGATATGTTCTGCATCTGCCATTTTACATGTTGGGAATTGGAGAACAGTTAGCCATGAGCATTGTATACACACACAGCAGAACAATGTTCCTATATTATCAAGCCATAGTAAATAGACTCACCTCCATCTGCCTGCAGTACCTCAGTGTCAGCTATGTGGTGGTGTGGTGCTGTCTGCTCCTTATATGTGCACCAGGAGTGATTGGGCATGCAAACGAATGAATATATTCCTGTGATAGTACAGAAAGTGGGCCTTAGGGCATGGGCTGTGTAATGAGGTCATTTGCAAACACTGGTTCAATATTTCAGGTTGGCACTGAGCGCTAACGGAGCAGCATTGGCACAGTGCTATTGCCAGATGCCAGTGCAGTGCCAGCCAGACATCACAGTTCTGTGCAGGTAGCAGCACTATAATGTTTCACCACATTACCAAATGTCATAGTACTGCATGGTTGACAGCACTATGACGTTGAATGACACAGCTGTGCATGCGCAGTGGCATGCCGAGCATGTGTTGTCATCACCCAGGAAACATAATGCCTTCCTCATGAGACCCATACATCCTGCACCCTGAAAAAAGATGTAGCACTGTGCAATGCATCATTAGTGCAGTGCAAGTGTCATTTGTACTACATTACACCCCTGCCTAAGCAGCACAGCCCAGGCAGTCCTGAGGGCAGCAGTTAGAGTGTGATGGTGCAGCCAGCCATCAGACTATCATGGCAGACAGCCCAAGAGAGGGATGCTCTCTGGTTGGCTGTGGAGCTTCCCAATCTTGTCAAACTGGTTGTGGCCAGGGGAGACCAGCTTCTGGCGGAGCGGGAAGAGGATTCGACAAGGTCCAGGTGTGAGATCTGGGAGTCTATAGGATGGCACCTGGCACATAGGATAGGCATACAGTAGACAGGTGACCAGTGCCACCATTGTTTTAATGATCTCTCCAGGAGAGAGCCAAGACACCAGCAGCAGCTGCGGATTATGGTGGAGAGTGGCACCATGCCCACGCTAGGTGATCACAGCCATATACAGATACGGATGGTGTGTGTGTTGGTGTAAAGTACTGTTCACTGTAAATGCCAGAGGTGTGTGATACCACATAGGCATGTGTTCAGTGTTTGTTATTAGATTTTACTTTGGTTTGTTGTATGTCATATTCTTTGGTGTTTACGTTTAGTTGGGGTTGACATTTTAGTGTATATCATTGTGTATCTATATTTCATAACTGAGTCATACAGTGTCTACTGTATGTTGGATATGAGATTATGCATTTGTACAGTCCAGGGTTACACCTGCCGATAGGCCCTCTGCATAGATGTGCTTACCCGGCTGACAAAGGGACTGTACTCTGCCCTCAAGTTCTTTCTTCCTATGTACATGACCTTGCACTTATAGAAATATTTCTACACAGCCACGCATTTGGGGTAGGTTGAACTTTGAATATTTTGTTTTAAACATACTGGTATTTCATAATCATGGGTCCATTTTTTAATACTGTCTTTATTGTGCTATTATTTGGTCTGTTACCTTGGCAGGTTAACAATACTTGTTTACCTAGGGATGTGCAATTAAATGGCCTGGTGTTATGTAGGCCGATGTCAAGCACCGGAAGCACCGATAGCAGTCTGAAAATTTCTAGCAGCCAGTGGATGCCCTTTGTCAATGTCCCGGTTTTCTTTCCGGTGCTCTGATATGACAAATTAGTAACTTTATCCGAAATGCATTACTTCAAGTCAAGCACGGGATGGTACCTAGGGCAAGTATTTACTGTTTTAGACAAGTTCCTTTACAACCCACTCTATTTTTAATATGTTTACCCACCAGGATTTCTATTTTATTGAGGTTACTTTTGAGTGTGGATGTCTCATCTAATCCAGGGCCTTTGTCTACTTGTTTTAGAAGTAAGATGGGTATTTCATTTTTACATGCAAATGTTGGAAGTATTTTTACCAAAAATGGACATGATTAGGGATTTTGTGGTAGAATACAATTCAGATTTTATGATGTTTACAGAAACTTGACTGTGTGCGCAAAATGATGATGCATTTATACACTTACAGGGGTATAATTTAATGAGGGCAGATAGAAACAAAAGGGGAAGGGTCTTGTTTTTTATTAATCAGATAAATTCACTGCAAAATGATTACCATTAGAGGTGGGACCCAATAGTTGTGAATACTTTGCAGCTGAATTAAAATTTCATGTAGGTAAACCTTTATTGGTATTTGGAAGCTACAGACCGCCTCATTTTCCCATGCATCAGTTATCTACTATTACTACTGTTCCAACCCATGAACTCTTATTACTGGGTGATCTTAATGCAGATTGATTGTGTCCCCCTCAATCTAAATACTAAAAATCAATTGTGTTGGAACTGGGGTTATCACAATTTATTGAGGCACTCACTTGTGTTAACACAAGGAATCCCAAAGATTCCTCTTTACTTGATGTAATTTTAACTAATCACCTACATTTATACACTGAGCCAGGTGTTACTGCAAATATGCTTAGTGATCATAATATGGTATACTGTATCAGGGGGTGTAGCAGAGTATAGGGACCAGTCAAATACATAACCTTTAGTTCCTTAAAGAATTTTAATTACTTTGATTTTATGGCTGACCTTGAGGGAATAAACTGGGAATGTCTGGAACTGATTCCCGATTTGGAATTAGTCTGGGACAATTTTCAGGAGGAGCTGATACAATTGTATGATAGACACATGCCTGTAAAATCTAAAAGGGTTAAAGCAAATTCAGCAGTGTGGTTTTCTTCCACACTGCAAAAACTAAAACGGGATAAAAATAAGGCTTGGTATGTTGCCTGTTGGACAGGTACTGTGTCAGGCTGGCAAAAATATAGAAAATGTAGAAATAATTATGTGTTAGGGGTTAGGGCTACTAAATGAAGTTACTTTAGGACAAAAACTACAGAGGCAATAGGAACCGCAACAAAGTTCTGATCCTTAATTAAAGACCTAAATGGTACTACTAACCTTAAACATACTATTCAACTGTCCCCAGAAGAAATATTTGCATCTGGTCATGATGTTTTGGGTAGGTTTAATATCTTTTTTAGCAAATCTGGTAACATTTTTGGAGATACTTTAAATCCGCTACAGAATCCCTGTACCAATATAGATAATAACCCATTGTCTTTTCCCTTCAAGGAAATTGAGTACTATGAAGTCATTGATAAGTTACTGGGACTCAAGACTAGTGGTAGTAGTGGTCCTGATGGTATTTCTTCTACAATGTTGAAATATTCCACCTGGAACATATCCCGGCCTTTGACGTATTTATTTAATTGGTCCTTTACTCTGAGGATTTTTCCCCAGGCATGGAAGTGCACCAGGGTTGTACCCATTTTTAAGGGGGGCAGTCTTGGCTTGCTTTCTAATTTTAGACCCATATCTTTGCTTCCCATTGTCAGCAAAGTCCTGTGGAGAATTTTGGCTGATCAGTTGGTTAATTATCTATCAAAGCAGGACTTATTTGACGAATTTTAATCTGGATTTTGTAAGGTCCATGGTACTGTGGTCTCTGTGTCAAGAATCTTGAACAACATCAGTAGGGCTAGTGGCCATCAATACTATACAAATGCCATACTGATTGATTTGTCCAAAGCCTTTTACACGGTTGACCATCAGTCCATGTTGCAATTATTATTTGAGGTAGGACTAAGTAGGGAAGCTTTAGCCTGGTTTTGTTCTTATTTAAGCAACCAGTACCAGTCTACCAGGGTTAACAGACTGGATTCTTCTCCCTTGAGGGTGGTAAGGGGCATGCCGCAGGGTTCAGTACTAGGGACACTTCTTTTTTTACTTTATTTAAAGGATATGGGTGGGAGCGTGGAGGAGATAAATTACCATTTCTATATGGGTGATATGATTCTTTATTATTCCAATAGCTCTGTTCTGGAACTTCAGTCCACTTTACAACCTAAGTTTGATTCCTTACAGACATTTTTCAGACATTTAAAGTTAAAGTTAAATACTTCCAAAACAAAGTCAATCATATTTGGTCTGGCTTCAAAGATAACATTAGACAATAAGTTAGAGATTAATGATTTATCAGGTACAAACTTAGAATGTAATAAAACATATAAATATCTAGGTACTTGTTAGACCAGCTAGGTTAGGGGAATAATCATGTAGACAGTCTAGTTGTTCAGGTGGGGAAAAGGGTAGGTTGCCTATTTAGAAATCAAAAATGTCTTGACCTAGAAACTATGAAATATATTGTGCAGGTACAGATTTTGCCCTTATTTGATTATGGAGACATATTATATGGAGGTGCCTCACAAGATAGACTGCATAGGCTGGATGTACTCTATAATAAACTGTCTAGGTTAATTTTGATATACATAGATACACAGATACATAGACAGTGTCGGCAGATAAGGGCCTATGGCCCACCCAGTCTGCCCAGTTAAGTCTGTAAGTTCAGTTTATGTTTTCCAAGAAGTCTGTTGCCCCTTACCCCTGACCTCCAGAATTCCTTTATGTCTATCCCATGCATTCTTAAATCCCGTGATTGTTTCAGCCCCCACCACTTCCACTGGCAGGGTGTTCCACTTGTCCACCACCCGTTCTGTGAAGAAATTCTTCCTCACGCTTCCTCTGAATCGTCCTCCCTCCAACTTCATCCCATGCCCTCTAGTCCTGCAACATCTTTTTGCTTAAAAATAGTGCATTCCTGCACCCTGTTCCTCCCTGTAAGATACTTGTATGTCTCTATCATATCCCCTCTTCCCCTCCTCTCCTCCAGGGAGTACATGTTCAGTGCCTTCAACCTGTCCTCATAGGACTTGTGATGCAATCCATGCACCATCTTTGTTGCCCTCCTCTGAACCTTCTCTAACCTGCCTATGTCCTTACGTAGGTAAGGTCTCTAGAACTGCACAGTGTACTCCAGGTGCGGCCTCACTAGTGTCTTGTATAGTGGAATTATGACCTCCCTTTTCCTGCTGGTTATGCCCCTGCCTATGCATCCCAGCATCCTATTTGCTTTACCTGCTGCCTTGTCACACTGTTTCCCTACCTTGAGGTCATCAGAGATGATAACCCCAAGATCCCTTTCCTGCTTGGTGCATGTTATATCCTCACCTCCCAACTGATATATTGTGCCAGGGTTTTGTGCCCATATGCATTATCTTGCACTTCCTTGCATTGAATTTCTAGCCAAACCCTGACCATTCTTCAAGTTTCTGCAGGTCCCTTCTCATTCTGTCTACACCCTCTGGTGTGTCTACTCTGTTACAGAGCTTTGTGTCATCAGCGAACAGTGAAATTCTGCCTCTAGGTCCTGTGCAATGTCACTGATGAAGATATTGAATAGTACCGGTCCCAGCACTGATCCCTGTGGTACCCCACTGCTCACTCTTCCCTCTGTGGAGTGACAGCCATTTACCACCACCCTCTGTGTCCTGCTGCCCAGCCAGTTACCTACCCACCGCGCTACTGTCCTGCCCACACCCATATTCCCCAGTTTGTGCAATAGTCTCCTATGTGGCACAGTGTCAAAGGCCTTGCTGGAGTCCAGATAGGCCATGTCCACTACCCTCCCCGATCCACCTCCCTAGTCACCCAGTCAAAAAATTCAATGAGGTTAGTCTGACATGACCTTCCCTGGTGAAACCATGCTGTCTTGGGTCCTGTAGTCCATTGACAACCAGATGTTCCACCAATCTCTCCTTCAGTAGTGCTTCCATGATTTTCCTACTACCGAGGTGAGGCTGACTGGTCTGTAGTTCCCCACTTCCTCTTGCTCCCACTTTTGTATAAGGGGACTACATCTGCTATCCTCAGTCTTTGGGTACCTCCCTGTTTCTAGTGATCGGTTCACAGGATAGCAAGAGGTTCAGCCACCACCTCTCTTAGTTCTTTAAGGACCCTGGGGAATCATCTGGCCCCATTGCTTTATCAACTCTTATTACTTCCAGTTCCTTCAGGACCCTTTCTCGTGTAAAGGACTTGTGTCCATTTCTGCACCATTCTCACCCCTTGTACTCCGTTCAGACCCATTACCCTCCTCTTCCTCAGTAAAGACTGAGCAGAAATTCCTGTTCAATATGTCAGCTTTACTGTTGTCATCCTCCACAGCCCCCATCCTCCCCTTCAGTCTCACTATCCTCCTTTGCCTTTCTTTTTTTCACTTATGTACCTGTAAAGGTTTTGTCCTCTACCCACTGATTTTGCAATGTGTTCTTCTGTCTGAGCTTTGGCTTCCTTACTGACCTCCCTGCCTCCCTTTGCTTCTCCTGGTACCCTCCCTATCCCTTCCGCCTGTGTCTTTTGTATTTCCTGAATGCAATTTTTTGGCTTTCACTTTCTTTGCTACCTCTTTGGAAAACCATAATGGTCTCCTCTTCCTTTTCCTCTTGCTAACCTGCTTAATACATAATTCTGTTGCTCTTGTAATCCCCATTTTAAATACTTCCCACTGTTCCTCAACCCCTGATTCCTGCCCCATTTCCTTAATGCCTCTTTCAAGTATCTCCCATTTTCCCAAAGTTTGCCCCTAAAATCCAAGATACGTGTTTTGTGTGGTTTGGTTCTGCTCTTTCTGTGATTTCAAACCACAGTGACTGGTGGTCACTGTTCCCCAGGTGCTCCCCCACTGTTACCCCCATCACACTGTCCCTGTTTGTGAGCACAAGGTCCAGTATTGCCTTCTGCAAAGTTGGTTCCATGACCAGTTGCTTGAGGAAGGCACCCTGAAGGGAGTCCAGGATAAATCTGCTCCTAGTTGATGCTGCTGCTGGGATGCTCCAGTCCACGTCTGGAATATTGAAGTCTCCAACCAGTACTACCTCACTCTTGTCTGCCATCCTCTGGATGGCTAGCATCAGCTCCCTATCTGTTTCTTCCTCCTGGGCTGGTGGTCTATAGACCACACCTGTGTGGATGGCTGGCCCCATTTTCCTTTCCAGCTTAACCCACAGTATCTCTCCCCATTTTGTTCCTCCTGATCCCTGTGGCCCTTATGTCATTTTTCACATACAGTGCCACTCCTCCTCCCTTCCTGCCTGCCCTGTCTCTTCTGAATATGTTGTAGCCAGGTATGGCCAACTCCCAGTCATGGTTATCATTACACCAGGTTTCAGTGATGGCCACAATGTCCAGGTCTGACTGCACCATGACAGCCTCCAGATCTTCCATCTTGTTCTATGTTATATGTTCTATAACCGCTCATCACTCCGATCTATATAAATCTTTAGGTTGGGTCTCCCTGGTCACTAGGAGGGATATACACACTAGTGTGTTTGTGTACAAATCTGGTCTGTGTCTCATTCCCAAATACCTACTGATATCATTTATCTAGACTTTAAGAAAGCCTTTAATTTAGTTTCCCACTATCTATTAATTCAGAAAATGATCAGGTTAGGATTTAATGGCTTCACCATACAATCGGTGACAAATTAGTTAACAAAAATAACATGATGTGTTAAAATAAGGGATGCTGTCTCTACACCAATGGCTGTCACTAGTGAGGTACTGCAGGATCACTGCTGGGCCCTGCTTTGTTTGAAATTTTTATTGGTGATTTACACATAGGAGTAAATAGTTCAATTACCAAATTTGCAGACAACACAAAAATATCATCAGAGATTGATATGGAAAATAAAATATCCCAATTTAAATCAGATTTGCAAACAACTGAAAAGTGGGCTTATTCAAATAAAATGGAATTTAACACAAATAAATGTTCAGTCATTCACATAGGGGCCAAAAATCCAAACACCACGTATTTTTCATGAGGAAGTAAAATGAACTCAGTAATTACTGAAAAAGACTTAGGGGTCATAATAAACAACCAGTTAATGCCAGGTGACCAATGCAGGAGTGTTGCACTTACCAGAAACGGAATTATTAGTGCTATTAAAAGAACTTTCTTGTGCAGGAATGAAGCCTGCATTTTGCCACTTTATAAGGCATTCATTAGACCTCATACAGACTATACTGTGTCATTCTGGGACCCCTACCTTTTAAAAGACAAATAAAATTATTGCAAGCTTACAGCGAAGAACAACTAAGCTTATCCCGAGACTCACCAACTTGCCCTATCCAGACAGGGTAAAAGCCCCTGGCCTCTATGATCTCCAACTTAGGATAGATAATTGGGATTTGCTTTTGCTGTACAACATTCTTAATTATCAAGATCTTGTGAAGGGATGTAAAATTATTCAAGTTAACAAAACAGCAAACCTGAGATCCCACAAGAAACAGATTCTCATTCCAAAATCCACAACAAACAAACGTAGACACTTTTTTACAGTTAGGGCCTCTGAAATGTGGAATGTTCTCCCTAACCACATAGCAGAAGCAAGCAATAAAGTACAATTTAAAAAAGTATTGGATGATTACAGACTTCAATGGGAAGGCTAATATCCCCCACCTGGTGTGGGGAAGGTGGTCCTGATGGACTAGAAGCCTACTTCCACCTTAGCAACCAAGTAATACAGAGTAATACCTGAGCGATAGGTTAACATTTTGGGACACTGCTCCATCTTTAGGAAACTCTCAATTTTCTCCGTCCAGATCTGTAAATGTTTTAACTAATACCATAACTTTTATATTTGTATGTTGTACATTGTATGGTTATGATGATGTATATATTTAATGTATGCTCTATGATACCATTGTGAATGCGCTCATGCTCAATGGTTATTTAAGCAATAAACCACAACTGGGTGTGGGTTATACTGGAATTTACCATGGCTAGTAGGGTTTGGCCACAAGGCCACAGGCTGAGTGGTCAAATCCAGGTCAGCCGTGGTAAATCCCAGCATAACCCACACCCTGGAGTGGTTTTTTTTGCAATTATATTATGTCCCCCTGTATTTTTGGCTACAAACAAAAAGAAAAAGTATTTTTATTTTAAATTATTTTTCTTCGGTTCATTGCTGCACCAGAAAAAATAATTCTGGGTTGCCAGGGATGTGGTGCTTCTGTGCATATGCAGTACACACACACGCACACACCCCTAGCCCAAAAAATCAATCCAAAAATTACTCCTTGCCAAGTAATGGCTTCGGAAGATAAAATAATGGGCATCAGGTAATCACTAAGAGCCTGCTCAGGAAGAAGTAGTAAGTGCAGTGCTTTCGGTCAAAAATGTAACAGCAACAATGGATTTTATTCAGGGCTCCTGTATGGCTGTCACAGAGGAGGTACTGTCTGGCAAAATGTTTTTTTTTTTTTTACCTTTATAGTATGTTTTGGTGCCAAGTGTAGTTTTTGTTACCTAGGTGTTTGCACTTCAGCAGTTCTGGAGGTTAGCAGGGAAATCAGATGCTGGTAGTTTGTTTTTGATGACACGGATGGTTTGAACAATGTCTCTGGCCTCCAAGCTGTCTCTCAAATGTCATCACTCCGTCTCGCTCCTCCTGAAGCTTACTAGTCATTTACAAGTCACTGCTCAGACTCAGGAATTTTAGATTTTTTTCTAACCTGGTTCCTGGTTGCAAGGAAGTTGTGGGACAATCAGTGGATGACAGTGTTCTTGATGCCTCGTAGTTTGTGTTGGTTGGGGTTGGCGGGGGGAAACCGAGGACCGGATCATTGTAATGATTTTAACTATTTGGTTTAGCAGTATTTTTGTTAAAATTTAGTTATCACTGGACCTGATCATTTGGGGAGCATGGCAATGCAGGGTGGGTATGTCGTGGGAGATGGACATTTAGCAGGGATTCAAGATGGAAGTTTTCCTATGCCAACTACAGGTGGCAGATGGAGTTTGGAGATGCGACTAACTGGCACCTCTGCCATGGGTATATCACAGGATTTGCTATGGCAGAAAGCTGCCAGACAGCCAATCACAGTACAGGATTTTGGTTTAATTTTTATGTCCATGGTATAATCCTAAATAAACAACAGCAACACTTCTTAGCACTGAACTGTAGCTGCCATATGCCAGGCCAACTCTGCAACTTCGCTAGGTCCTCCCTTACAGCCCGCACTCCTTGGTCTGTGACTACCTCCAGCACAGGGGTTGTATATAGACCCCTGTCTCAGGGGGAGGAAATGGACAAGGAAATGATAGAAGGCATCCATGGGATGGCAGAGAAAGGGGAGATATTGCTGATGGGGGACCTGAATATGCCAGATGTTGACTGGATCACCTTTGCTACAGCCACATCCAAGAGCAGGCTATTCTCAATGCCCTACAGGGGGCATGCCTTAGACAGCTAGTTTTGATCCCATTTGGGAGAGAGCAATCTTAGACCTGGTACTCTCAAATGGGGATGGAGAGAGGATCTCTGATCTTGAAGGGGTAGCCATCTGGGAACAAGTGACCACCAAACAGTGTGGTTCACTATAAACTTAGCTGTAGAGTCAAGCCACACAAAAGTGAAGGTACTGGACTTCAGGAGGGCTGATTTGTCAAAATGGGAGAGTGCCTCAGAAAGCACTAGCAAACAGGGAAGGTGTGGTGGAGCAACAATGGGAAACATCAAAACCGCCATCACAGAGGCAGCAAGTCTTTGTGTGAAGCAAATAAACAAATCAAAATGAAAGAAAAAAACACTATGGTTCTCAAAAGAAGTAGCGGGGAAAGTAAGGGAAAAAAAGATAGCATTCAGGATGTATAAGGAAACACAGAAGGAGCAGGACAGAGAACTGTACCAGTTAAAGCAGAAGGAAGTGGGTAAGACAGTCAGAATAGCAAAGGCCCAAACCAAGGAAAAGATAGCCAACTCAGTTAAAGAAGGGGGATAAAAACTTTTATAGGTACATTAGGGAGAAAAGAAAGACTGAGGCAGGGATACTGAGGCTGAACAAAGAGGAAGGTGGTTAGGCAGAGAGCGACAGTGAATAAGCAGGGATACTGAACAAATACTTCTGCTCAGTATTCACAATGGAAAAGCAGGGGGAAATACCTAATCCAGTCAATAGAAGCACTCTGGATAGGGGGGGTTGATATTAGTCCTTTCACAGAAGAAAGGGTTCTCAAAGAACTCTTAAAACTGAAGGTGGATAAAGCAATGGGACCTGATGGGATTCACCCCAGAATTTTAAAAGAACTAAAGAAAGAACTAGTAACACAACTGACTACCCTTTTTAATAAATCATGAGAGGATGGCGTGGTACCTGAAGACAGGAGGAGGGCAGATGTGATTCCCCTTCACAAAAGTGGGAGCAAGACAGAGGCAGGGAAACTACAGACCTGTCAGTTTGACCTCAGTGGTAGGGAAAATGATGGAATCACTTCTGAAGGAAAGAATTGTTGAGCACCTAGAGACCAGTGGGGCACAGGACCCAAGGCAGCATGGATTCAGAGCGGGGAAGGTCATATCAGACAAATCTAATTGATTTCTTTGACTGGGTGACCAAAGCAGTAGACCAGGGAGGGGCTGCGGACATGGCCTACCTAGACTTTAGCAAGGCATTTGACACAGTCTCGTACAAAAGATTAATAAACAAATTATCCAGCTTGGGAGTGGATCCTACGGTGGTAGCCTGGGTAAATCACTGGTTGGACAACAGGACACAGCAGGTAATAGTAAATAGAGTCCACAGTGAAGAAAGGAGGGTTACTAGTAGGGTACCGCAGGGTTCAGTACTGGGGCCAGTCCTTTTTAATGTCTTTATAAGTGACATTGCAGAGGGACTGGAAGGGGAAAGTATGTCTCTTTGCAGATGACACAGAGATCTGCAACAGGGTTGATGCACAAGGAGGGGTGGAAAGGATGAAAAGGGAGTTGGCAAGGTTGGAGAAATGGTCAAATGTATGGTAGCTTAGATTCAATGCAAAAAAGTACAAAGTAATGCACCTGGGAAACAAAAACCCAGGGGAAGAGTACACAATGGGGGGTGAGATACTGACAACAACAAAAATGGAAAGGGACTTGAGGGTAGTCATATCAGATGACCTAAAGGTGGGCCAGCAATGTGAGAAGGCAGTAAGGAGGGCTGGGGGGATGCTGGGATGCATAGGGAGAGGCATCACCAGTAGAAAACAAGAAGTTGTTGGCCCAATGTACAGACAGTTGGTAAGACCACATCTGGAGTACTGTGTACAGTTCTGGAGACCCCGTCTCCGCAAAGACATAGACAGGGTGGAGGCTTTCCAGAGGAGGGCAACCAAAATGATGCAGGGTCTGCATCAGAAGACATATGAAGAAAGACTAAAGGAACAAAAGATGTATAGCCTCGAGGAAAGGCGGGAGAGGGGGGACATGATAGAAACTTTCAAATACCTCAAGGGAATCAACAAAGTTCAAGAGCATAGCATCTTTCAGAAAAAGAGATGTGCAAAAACAAGGGGGCACAATTTGAAGATGGGGGGATAGTATTTCTTCACAGAGAGGGTTGTGGATACATGGAACAGCCTTTCTGAGGAGGTCGTAGTGTCAAAAACAGTGGGGGAATTCAAGAATGCATGGGACAGACATAAGGCAATTCTAGTGGGGGTAGGAGGAAGTAGGCTGTTGGTTAACTAGGATCTGCAACTTATCTGTTAGGTAGGGAAATGGGCAGACTAGGTGGGCCAAGCAGTCCTTATCTGCCATCAAATTCTATGTTTCTATGTTTCTATGTAACAGAGTTTGTGTCATCTACAAAGAGGTGATTTTCCATTTGATGCCATCTCCAGTATCATTAAGGAACACATTGAATAACACTGTGCTGAGCATGGACCCCTCAGAGCTCCCTCACCACCACCACCATTTGGATCCCATCACTAAGCCAATTCACCACCCACTTTGTTAATTTGTCTCCCACCCCTAGGTCCTCTAACTTCTTCATCAGTCTCTTGTGGGGCAGTGAGACGAAAGCTTTACTGAAATTCAAGTACAGAATTTCAACTGCCTGGCTCCTCTCAGCCCCTTTCATTATCCAATGAAAGAAGCTGATCAGGTTGGTTTGACAGGCCCCTCCTGACATGAACCCAAGTCATCTCTAATCCTGCAGCCCATTTTCTTCAAGGAGCCCAAGTCAACAAATATGACAAAGGTTTTTGAAGGGGTCAGTATCCTGGCAGCTCCCCTGGCCTACAAACTGTGCATGGTGAGGATCTGTAGTTGGAGGAGTCCTCCATCTACACTCTAATATGCTATTTCATGTTAAGGTGTTGAGGGAGACACTGACTCCTATTGGTTCAACATAAATGTTTATTTAACATGAAATTACATGAGCCACCTCTTGTCCGAATAGGCCAATATTTCATGGCCTATGATCACTTTTTCAGTGCCTACGGTTGTCTCTGACATGCATAGCATATCAGCTTTCATACCTGAATGGTTGACAAATGTTCTTGCATTACCTAAGGTGAGTAGTGAGTGGGCCATTGGGAGGCTTTGAAATCTGCAGTGGAGGAGTAAACCAAGCAGAGAAACTAAATATCCCGATGCAGCTGGACAAGTCTACTGTATGTTAACATAGAGGTTAACAAGGACATTTGCCAGCCATTCAGGTTTGAAACCTGACAAGCCATACATGTCACAGACCACCACTGGCCTTGCAGAAGTGGTCCTAAGCCACAAAATATTGGTCTATTCAAACAAGACATGACTCATGTAATTATATGATATATAATAAACATTTATGTAGAACCAGTAGGAGTCTGAGTCTCCCTCAACCCCTTAACTTAGTTTAACAAATATGACTGAACCTTAACTAACTTTACTCAGATAACTGCATTTTTTTATCATGGCCCCCAAATGTATCATTGAAACTGAGGACCCTCAGTAATAAATTATGTGCCGTAGTTTTAGTTTTCCCTATATGCTAGGTCCATCTCTCATTAAGTTTAAAAATGACTCATAGATATTTAAATATTTTAAACAGATTGCTTGCTCTAACCAAGTCATTTTATAATCTTAGTTTATCTATATACAGTAATAATGTTCAAAGTGCACATTCAACCCATTTCCCCAAATTGCAGTTTTAGAAGTCAGCACATGTCATTGCTGAACCTTGATACAGAAAGGCCATCTTGGAAGGACTGAGTTCTAACAGGCCAAAGTGCAAGCTTATTAGACTCTTCAAGTCGAAAGCTGTCAGACCTATGCTTAAATGGCGATCATATCACCACAATGGGAGTAGTCAGACTGAGGAAATATTGTAATTTGAGGTTCTTTCTGTGTCATCAGTGAGCTTGCAGCTTTATGCTTACTCATCCCCCACCCCCCCCAACACCACCCGCTTGAGTGGTTATGGAAAATTGATTAGCTGTGCTATGACATTAAGTAGCAAATCATTATGGCAATATTGATTTTTTTGTATAAGCACAGCCTAAGCATAATAAATGGCTATTTCTTTGGATTCTATATGTTCCTGCAGTAGGAGTCTAATTGCACTGTTATTTCATTACATAAATAAGTCTAGATTTCTGAAAAAACAGCTCAGGATGTATTTACTATATACTGCATGTAATATTTGAAGAAAATATTGTCAAATATACAAGCAGGGATGAAGTACTCTGGGACTGAAGTGCATTGTTCATTTAGAATTGCAGCACCATTTGACTTTTTGTTTTGCAGATTTTCTACAGTAAATTCATTCCGGCTTTGCTCCCTTTTCAAACGTAGCCCTCATTTTTCATGAATAAGTGTTTTTCCCATGAGATTCTCATTATGGAACCATGATGTGCCATAGGAAACAGAGGCCAAAAGGTGCATAAGTATTTGAGCTGCTTTTCAATCCAGATCAAGAAATCTCTCCCTCTCGTCTCTGTGTAGCTTCAGCATATATGAAGAAGGTTCTGTCTCTCCTGTTTGAAAGAAACACATTAATATTGATCTTTCAGCACACAGCAGGGGTGTCATGCAGCAAGATTTATGGCTGTGATTATCTTTTTTTCATGGCTGACGTAAATGTCTCCACTGGGAAACTCCATGTCTTCCGTGAACTGCGATAGCCTGTGAGTCAGGAATGCTGATCATTATTACTCCACTGAGACCATCAACAACAATGATGTTAAATATTCAGAGAATCTTAATTTCCAGGAATTATTCATATACAGAGAGAAAGAGAGACATTTTCTAATCTGGCAATGAATGTTTAACTATAATAATCATACATTTTCAGCTGTAACACTTACACAGCTACCTCGTATTTATGGTTTAAAAACGACAACCCGATATTCAAAATATGCGTTAGGCCATTAATTTCTCTGTACATGAAATGTCCATGTTGAAAGAAGTGCATGCAAGAGGTCATGGCGTGTGAGAAACATTAGATATTAGTGTACACCCTGAGATATTGAGGAAGAGGGTGTGAACTTCATAAGCCTACAGGGCAGGTTAATGTATTTACAGCTAGGTGTGCTGGCCTGTCAGCTAATCCACTCACACTAATAGCATTCACAAAGAACTCCTCCCAGAAATGGTGCAGTACAATATGACAGAATAAAGCTTGTATCCCTTTCCTCCTATGACACACGATTGCTATAAAAATTACTATTTAGGCATTTGATTGCAAGGATGTTGTTTAAGCACTGGTCTAAAATCTACATTTGCCAGACTGAACCAATTTTCACCCTAAACTACCCTCCGTGTACACACCACTGCTCTCTATGCTTTTCCCTCTCATGTCCCTCTGTAGAGTGTTGCCTTTTCTCATACTGTGTTTCCCTCATTATAAAATTCTGGTTTGGCTTTCTCCACTGTTACCTTTCCCCTCTCTGAAACTCCTCTCTTCCTTCTGCATCAGAAGCTTAGAATCAAACCCCTTTTACCCTTTCACCGGAGTCAATTATGGTCAGGCAGTTTTATCTTACAGACTTCCCCTCCAGTCCGCCACCTCCACTGCTGCTCTTAACCTTCTTCTTTGTGACTGTTTTACACGTGCCTGTTTATGCACTTAACCCCCTTCCTCTCCTTCCTCTACCATCTGATACCCCCTTTCTCAATCAATCCCCTCTCCTAAGCCTTCTTTTTCCTTGGCTGCCTGTTTCTGATTATTGCTACTGCTTCTGGAATCAGCTGTCTTGAGCTCCAGCAGTAGCTCCTCTGACAGTACCCTGGTTGTATCACACTTATTACCGTACATAACTCTGCATATTGCATTTATTATTTGCATTTATTTCAGTATTCCCTTGTTCTACGTGTATGTCGCAGGTGTTATCTGCTTCTGTTTTCTTGTTGCTGCCACTATTTACATTACAGTATATCTCTTGTCAGGTAAATGTTGCAGAATTATATTGTTTTCCTGTATCACACCCTTTCACCCTGGATAAACGTGGGAATAAGCTCAGTTCCACTCACCATGTCTTTCTTCATCTTTTTTGCACAAAAAATATAAACTGTAAAATAAATAACCATCTTTGAAGTGAATCCAGCAGGTGCCTAAGTATGCAAAAGTTTTTATTTTATTTAAAAGTTAGATAACTTACAGCAAGTCTCTTTTACAGAATGTCCCAAGTCATTCAAACAGTAGATACATAAGCTAACATAAACAACATCAGTTAAAACAAGTACGAACAGATTGTTCCTGCAATTTTTTTAGGCCATGTTTAAAAATATCAAGAGATGGTGAATTCCTTAGCAGAGGAGGAAGGTTATTTCATGAAAGTGCAGCAGCATAGGAGAAACATTCTTTCTCAAAGTGGGTTTGAAACTTCACAAAGAAAGGCCACATTGAGACACATCACAAACACTGTATTTGTAGGTAGGAGCTAGAGATGCAGCAAAGTTTTGCTTCACTAGTGAATTTCTACGACGTCATCAAATCTGTCTCTGCGGATCATTTTGCAAAGTCGTCCTGTTTCATTAAAAATTCATCATTTATAACATCGCCTTGCTTTTGGGTTTTTTTAATTGCAAATTGCACTTAAAAAAGCCTCAGAGCAGTAAGGAGAGCAAAGGCTCAAGCTGAAGAAAGACTAGCATAGGCAGTAAAAAAGGGGGGACAAAACAGTCTTTTGATACATCAGTGAAAGAAGGAATTCCAAGGGAAGGATTGTAAGGCTCAAAAGGGATGAAGGGGAGTGTGTAGAGGGGGACCAGGAAAATGCAGAAACACTGGATGATTACTTCTGTTCAGTATTCACTGTAGAAGGAGAGAGTCAGGGACCACAGATAAGAAGCAGGTGCGTGGGGAGGAAAGATGTAGATACCAGTCCTTTCACAGAAGAGAGGGTCCTGTGGGAGCTCACAAAACTAAAGGTGGACAAGGCAATGAGACCAGATGGCGTTCATTCTAGGATACTAAAGGAACTAAGGATAGAGCTAGCAGCACCACTGTAGCCCTGTTCAGTGAGTCCCTCAATACTGGAGTGGTCTCACAGGACAGGAGGAGAGAACATGTAGTGCCTCTGCACAAGAGTGGGTGCAGCGAGAAGGCAGGAAACTACAGGTCGGTCAACCTCACCTCAGTGGTAGGTAATATTATGGAGGGACTGCTTAAGGAAAGAATTGTGGACCACTTGAAAGCCAAAGGAGCGGAAGATCCTAGGCAGCATGTTTTCATTTATTTATTGACTTGTTTCACCAGGAAGGCACACTGAGCGACAAGTCGCTCATCTCCCAGTGCGACCTGAGTGGAGTGGGTACAATAGGACTGAAACATTAAACATTCAAGTTACAAGATCAACATTAACATACAGTCTAAGGCACATGTTACAAGCAGTGGTACAACAGTGTTGTGCACAATAGATAGAAAGAGTGGTCAGTAATAAGTACCAGGTTAATAAGTAAACAAGGGCTTACATAAAAGTAAAGAAAAGGGGGGGCAGGAAAGCAGGGGGAAGGGGAAGAGTCATGTTCAAGTTACAAGTTCAGCATTAACATTAACAAACAGTTGCAAGGCAGGTGTTACAAGCAGTGTTAAAACAGAGTTGTGCATAATAAGTAGAAAAAGTGAATCAATAATAAGTGCCGGGTTAGTAAGTAACAAGTGCTTACATGCAAGAAAAGGGTGAAAGGAGAGGGAGAGGTGAGGTGGAGGGATGTAGGGGGAAGGGAGTAGATGAGGGATACAAACCCCTGGTGGGGTAGGAGAGGGACCCATAGAGAGCATTTGGCATCCCTTACATTTTGTGAGAGATCAAGGGAGGCCAGTAAGGGGGAGCAGTTTGGGGAAAGGGAAGGAGAGCTAGAAATTAGTTAGGTAATGGTAGGGGTAATAGGGTTTGTCCAGGTCTTATAGGAGGGAATTATGGAGTGACATGGCAGGAATAGCTAGGCGTAAGGTAATTCTTGAGGGCAGAGCTGATGGAGTAGGCAGAGGATGAGTTCTGGATTTGAGGGGCGGAGTGAATTCCAGATTTTTGGGAGCTGGTGAGAGTAAGTGGATTGGCCAGTTAGGGTTGATTTTCAGGGGACTACCAGGGTCCAGAAGTTGGTTAATCTAAGGGAATTGTTATAAAGGAAGAGGAGGTTAGGCAGGAAGGGAGCATCCAGGGCAAAGCAGCAGAAGGAATTGAAGAGGGTGTCCAGTCTGACCAGGGAGGACTTAGGGGCAACACCACAGGCTACGTCACAATAGTCAAAAATTGGCAGTATCATCTTCTGAACAAGTTTACACCTAGCCATAGCAGGGATGCAACTACGGTTACTGAAAAGGGCACCAAGCTTGGGGTGTAGTTTTTTCTGGATGGCATCAATATGTCCAGAGAAGTTTAGGTGTTGGTCCAACCAAACACCTAAGTACCTGAAGGAGGATGTATCCTCAAGTAAAGTCCCATCAAGGGTGTGGAAAGTTGGTAAGGAGGGAAGCCTAGAGAGTTTCTGCCTTGTGCCAAAAGTCATGGAGACAGTCTTCTTGGCATTGAGTAAAAAATGATGGTTAGCAAACCAGAGCTGAACCTTGTCAAAGTCTCACTGTAAGCTGGTTATAACCTCATCAGGATAGCAGCCAGATGCATACAGGACTGTATCATTGGCATACATTTGTATAGTGGAGGATGAGGAGCAAACAGAGGGAAGGTCATTTAAGAAGATGGAGAATAGGAGGGGCCCTAATACAGAGCCTTGGGGGATGCTAGTGCTAATTGGGAGGGAAGGTGAAGTGGCATCAAAGATCTTAACTGATTGGGTTCTGCCAATAAGGCAGGCTTTGAATCAATTTGTGGTGGAGGGAGATAGGCCAGCTGCTGGGAGTGAGTCGAGGAGAAGGGAGTGAGAGACGGTGTTGAAGGCCTTGTCAAGGTCGACAAAAATGGCAGAGGTAATTTGGCCATTGTCCATCTCAGTCAGGATGGAGTCTGTGAGCCGCAGGAGAGAGGTGGTGGTTGAGTGTTTTTTCCTGAAAAACAGGTTCACAGCAGGAAAGTCATGTCAAACAAATCTGATAGATTTTTTGACTGAGTAACAAAGGTTGTGGACCAGAGGGAGTGGTGGATGTTGCCTACCTTGATTTCAGCAAGACATTCAGCACTGTACCACATACTGTAAAAGGCTACTAAACAAGCTGGCCAGCCTGGGGGTGGGGCAAAAGTTAGGAAACTGGGTAATGAACTGGCTGGAGGATAGAAAACAGAGGTTGGTGGTAAATGAAATCCAATCCAAGGAAAGAGAGTTGACCTGTGGGGTACCTCAAGGATCAGTCCTGGGGCCAGTCCTTTTCAATTTCTTCATTAGCGACATTGCAGAAGAGCTTGTAGGAAAGGTTTGCCTATGTGCAGATGACACCAAGATCTGCAATAATGTACACATGCCAGATGGGTTGCATAATATGAGGAGGGACCTGGAAAAACTGGAAGAGTGGTCCAAAGTGTGGCAACTGAAGTTCAATGCAAAAAAATGCAAAATCATGGACTTGGGGTGAAAAAACCATGCAAAGAGCTACAGGATGGAGGGGGACTGCTAGCAGCCACCAGGAAAGAAAGAGACTTAGGGATTATCATCACAGATGACCTTAAAGTGGCCAGACAACGTACAAAGGCTATAGGGAAAGCCAGTGGCATGTTGGGGTGCATGGGTAGGGGCATGACGAGCAGAAGGGAGGTGGTGACGCCACTGTACAAAATGCTGGTGAGGCCTCATCTGGAGTATGGTGTACAGTTCTGGAGGCTACATCTTTGAAAGGACACTGACAGGTTGGAAGCAGTCCAAAGAAGGGTAACTATGATGGTGACAGGGCATGCACCAGAAGACATATGTGGAGAGACTGAGGGGCCTTAACATATATACACTGGAAGAGAGGAGAGAATGCCATGACATGATTGAGACCTTCAAGTATCTTAATGGCATAAATAAGGTGCTGGTGGGGAACATGTTTCAGTATAGGAGAGGGGAAAGTACAAGAGGACATGACATGAGATTGGAATGGGGAAGACTGAGGGGAAATGTGAGGAAGTTCTTCTTCACTGAAAGGGTTGTGGACACCTGGAATAGCCTGCCATAGGGTGTGGTGGAGGCAAGCCCAGTAGGGGGATTCAAATATGCATGGGATAGGCATAGAGGTATACTACATATGGGAAGGGGGGCTAGACCGATGACCACACAGGATCAGCATCAGCCATGCAGATAGGGGAAAATGGGCAGACTGTATGGGCCTAGCAGTCCTTTATCTGCCAGCAATCTTTTGTGTTTCTATATTTCTAAAACCCTCAAAGCCATTGAGAAGTTAGAAATGGTGAATCGCCCCCCCCAATCTCCCTCCATTCGATTCCCTTGAGTTTAGTGCCCCCCCACTGATCACTGGTCGCTGTAAAATTAAATAATCATTAATACTAATGATTTGTGTCCAGTGCCCCCTCACCAATCACCGAGTACTGCCCCATGTAAAATGTAATTATTAATTCAATCCCTGGTGTCTAGTGCCCCCCCACCCCAGCTTATCTCTGGCCCAAATGTCAAAATAAATTATTAATTAAATTCCTGGTGTCTAGTGGTCCCCCCATTACTGACCTGATGATGAATAACATTATTTCGCTAGTGGATCCCCCTCCCTATCCCCATCCCCAAATGTTGCCATTGCTAATTCCCTGGTGTGTAGTGGACCCCCCATACCATCAGGTTGTGCCCCACCACCCCGTTCCTCCACTCTGACCCCAAGCAAGCAACCAGAACAGCCCTCCACTTTCCTCCATGGTCGACCATCCAACTGAGCTGGAATGAATGAGCCTGTGCTTGCACAAGCATGCGCCATTCATTCCAGCTCAGTCAGGTGGCCAGCTGTGCTGGTCACATGCTTGGGGTCAGGGTGGGGGGAAGTGGGTGGTGGGGCACTACCTGAAGAGGTGGGGGGGTCAACTACACACCAGGGAATCAGTAACATTTGGGGATGGGGATAGGGAGGGGGTCTGCTAGGGAAATAATGTTATTCAGCATCAGGTTGGTGCTGGAGGGGACCACTAGACACCAGGGACTGAATTAATAATTAAGGTTGCAAGTGGCAATCAGCAGGGGTGGCCACTAGACACCAGGGATTGCAATAAATTATTTTAATTTTACATGAATCATTGATCAGCAGGGGGTGGAGCCACTGGACTCCAGGGAAGTTTTATTCTAGGTGGGGCAGTGATCAGCAGGGGCGGAGGGGCAGACTAGATCCTAGAAAAATAACTTCACAAAATGCAGAGTTTGAACTCCACTGGCAGAGTTGCCAAAGTTTTTTGGTGGGGGTGAAATTCCGCTTCATAAGCTTCACAACTTGAGGAACATCCACAAAATATTTCACTTCGCCCATCTCTAGTGGGGACTATAAGCCTGTCAGAAACATAAGTTGCAGTCTGTTTATTCACTGTTTTGTAAATTAGGAGCAACCAATGAAAAGTGTATCTGGATGTAGGGGACAACCAGTTTAACTGAAACAGTAAGGTACAGTGGTGTTCAGTTCACTTAGACTTTAGGGTGAACTGTAGAAGATGATAATAAACAGTGTTCACCAGAAGAAGATCTGAAACATTGGCATGATGGTAAATGACGGTAGATGGTATCACTGTAGTCTAGTATGGGAAGGATGGTTTGAGCAATATTATGTTTATGATCCAAAATTGGCAGATAGTGCCTGGTGTGTTTTATGTGACCTAGGAATTGACAGACTTTTAAGATGGTTTTATCAAGATGGAATTTGAAAGTTAGGGATGAATCAAAAATAAGACCGAGATATTTAAATTCCTTGCAGTTTAGAAAGAGAAGATCATTGGAGAACCAGTGCACCATTTTAACTAGATCACCTTGAAGAACTGAAGAAAGAAAAGAGTGTTTTTTGTGAGCATAGAAGGGAACCGTGTCATCAGCGTAGAGTCGAACAGAACAATGGCCAACAACCAAGGGTAGGGGATCAATAAAAAGATTAAAAGAAATAGGACCGAGTATAGACCCCTTAGGAACCCCAGTGAGAACAGAGAGAGGAGAAGAAAGACAACCATTCCCAAGCACAGATTGAGTTTTCCTATATAAGTTAGAAGAGAACCAAGTGGTTACATTGGTAGAGAAACCATAAGAGGCTAGATGAGCCAGAAGAAATTGATGATTGATCATATCTGCATGCACCTCTCTGGGCTGAGAGAAGAGGTTGTCATACTCAAGGCCAAGGTGGCTTGGGTAAGGAGGACCTAATCCCCCATCCAGGGACCACTTAGTCTGCCTATGCTACCTCAAAGGGTGCTGGGAAGGAGGAGCAGCTGCACAACAGTGGGCTCAGGGAGGGTTAGAGTGGTGGAGTGTGGGCAAATCCCACTTCACATACCACTATGAAACTCCTACTCTGCACTGGCCAGGTGGGATCATCCCACAGAGACACCCAAAGCAGTGACCAGGATGGATGTGGAAGTCCTCCATGGTGGAGACCAAAGGGGGGGTAGTAGAGGACCACAGAGAAGGAGAAAGCAAATCCTGGTAGGGGACTTAGTAGTAAGGGGATTCAGATGGGGACAGGCAGGGATGAGTAGAGGGAGGTAAGGTGCCTTCATGGTGCCACAGCTTGAAGGGATAGAAGGAGGATCCTAGGGATTGCTGGAGAAGCAGGAGGGAGGGAGGGAGGGAGTGTGAGCTGGATGTCATTATCCATCTGGGGACAAATGACCTGGTTAGGGAGGAGCCAGAAACAGTTCAGCAGGAGTTCAGGAGATTGGGGCGGGGTCTTAGGCAATTAACACAATGTGTTACATTCTTGGAGGTACTACCTGTCCATGACAAGGGGGATGACAAGAGTCGCTACACGAGAAACTTCAACATGTGGTTGAGGAAATGGTGCAGAGAGAAGTGATTCAGATTCATTGGGGAATGGGGTGCCACCTGGAGGGATGGGGCCTGTACAGAGGTGACAGCCTGCATCCATCCAGGAGGGAAACTGTGATCCTCAGTGAACAGTTTAAATGCTACATTGGTAAGCATTTAAACTAGCCGGGGGTTGGGGGCAGACTAATTCAGGAAGACATAGACTGTCTACCCCATACACTTACAGGGTCAGCAGCAGGAATCCCAACAGTGAGAAATCTCAAAAAGAACAAATGCAAGTAGGAATACAGGAAGGAGAGGGAAGGAGAGAGAGAAAAGAAAATAGTGGAGGAAAAAGGGGAGGGTTAATGGGCAAAATAAGGGGAGGTGGCAGTGAAATCTGGAGAGCCATGCATGCAAATGCTTGAAGTCTGGGAAACAAGGTTACAAACTTAGAAGTCAACATGGCAGTAGCAAACCTGAACATAGTCACAATAACAAAGACCTGGTGAAATGATAACCAGGACTGGGGTGTAGCTATACCAGGGTATGTTGTATTCAGGAGGGACATGATATGAAAATAAGGAGGAGGGGTGGCTCTTTATGTGAGGGAAAACATAAAAGCCATGAAAATACAAAGGATCAGGGAGAAGCGGAGGTACCATGGGTCACCCTGAAGATGAGGAAGGGGCCAGCACAAGAGGAGGAGGAGGTTGATAAAGATATGATGTATGAAATCCAAGGGATGGCTAACAAGGGTGTGGTATTGCTGGTAGGGAACTTCAATATACCAGATGTGGATTGGAGCCTCCCAGCTGCAGCAACACATAGAAGTAGGAAAATCCTAGACTCTCTGTAGGGGGCATTCCTGAGGCAACTAGTTAGAGAACACAGTCATGGGGGGGAGGTGATTCTAGACCTGGTACTGTTGAACAGGGACAGTGTCACTGGCAACACAGTGGGGAGCCACCAGGGGACGAGTGATCATTGTATGGTGTGGTTTGATAGAAGAACTGAAACAAGCCACACTAAAATGAGGGGCTTGGACTTCATGAGGGCTGCTTTCAAGAAAATGGGACAGTGGCTCAGGTAAGCCCTAGCAGGGATAGAAAAAATTGGGGAGGGTAGAGGAGCAGTGGGCAAAACTAAGGAAGACCATTGAGAAGGCAACAAACTGTTGTGTCAGGCAGGTTACAAAGAGCAAGAGAGAAAAAAGAGACCACTATGGTTCTCCAAGGAAGTAGCAGAGACAGTAAAGACAAAGAAGTTAGCATTCAGAAGGTACAAGGCAACACAGATGGAAGGGGATAGGGAGGGTTATCAGGAGAAACAAAGGGATGCAGTGAAAGCAGTTAGGAGTGCCAAGGCACAAAGGGAGGAGGACAATGCCAAGTCAGTAAAAAGGGGGGAAAACATTCTTTATGTTTATAGACAAAAAGAGGAAGAACAAGGCAGGGATAGTAAGACTAAAAGGGGAAGGAGGGGATTGAGTGGAAGAGGAGCAGAAGAAAACAGACATATTAACAAATAGTTTTGTTCAGTATTAACAAAGGAAGAGATAGGTGATGGGCCACAGACACGGGAAAAGGGTAATAAGAGAAGGGAGGTATACATGAGCCCTTTTATGGAGGAGAGAGTCCTCCATAAAACTAGCACACTGAAGGTGGATAAGGCAATGGGGCCAGACAGGGTTCACCCCAGGATACTAAAGGAACTTAGGGTGGAGCTGACTGCACCCCTGGAAACCCTGTTTAACCTATCACTGAATACAGGGGAAGTTCCTTGGAACTGGAGGAGGGTGGATGTGGTTCTGCTTCACAAAACTGGGAATAGGGAGGAGGCAGGAAACTATAGACCTGTAAGCCTGACTTCGGTGGTGGGCAAAGATATGGAAATGGAACTAAAAAAAAGGATTGTGGAATACCTTGGGACCAGTGGACTGCAAGATTTGGGGCAGCATCGGTTCACAGGGGGGACATCTTGCCAAACAAACCTGATTGAGGTCTTCAATTGGGTGACCAGTGAAGTGGATCAGGGAAGAGTGGTGGATGTGGCCAACCTAGATTTCAGTAAGGCTTTCGACACCACTGCACACAGAAGACTGGTAAACAAGCTGGGCAGCCTGGGAGTGGGTACAAAGGTAGTAAAATAGGTATGAAGTTGGCTGAGTAACAGGAGTCAGAGGGTGGTGGTAAATGGGTTCACTCTGAAGAAGGCATGGTAACTACCAGGGTGCCACAGGGGTCAGTTCTGGGACCGGTCTTCTTCAATGTATTTATTAGTGACATCACAGAAGGGCTGGAAGAGAAAGTATGCCTGTTTGCAGATGCCACAAAAATCTGCAACATAGTGGACACACTTGGGGGAGGGATGAAGGAAGACCTGAAAAAGCTGGAAGACTGGTCAAGGGTATGGCAACTAGGCTTCAATGCCAAAAAGTGCAAAATTATTCGCATGGGACACAGGAAGCTAAGGGCAATGTACCAGATGGGGTGGAGGTGGTGACAACCACAAAACAAGAAAGGGACCTGGGGGTCATTATATCTGATGACCTGAAAGCAGCAAAATAGTGTGATAAGGCAGTGGGAAAGACTTGTAGAATGTTGGAGTGAATTCGGAGGGGTATCACCAGAAGGAAGAGGGAGGTAGTGTCACCCATGTATAGATCGATGGTGAGGCCTCACCTGGAGTACTGTGTTCAGTTCTGGTGGCCCTATCTCTGTAAGAACATAGATCGGGTGGCACGGGACAGAGGAGGGCAACCAAAATGATGCATGACCTACTTCAGAAGCCCTATGAGAAAAGACTCAAGAAGTTAAATATCTGCTGTCAAATTCTATGTTTCTATGTACTGTACTCTCTAGAGGATAGGAGGGAAAGGGGAGACATGAATACTCAAAGGTATTAATAAGGTACAGAAGGGTGGCATTTTACATAGAAAGAGATGCTCAAGGACAAGGGAGCATGATATAAAGCTGGAACAGGGTGGCTCAGAGGGGATGAAAGGAAATATTTCTTGACAGAAAGGGTGGTGGAGGTCTGGAACAGACTCCCAACAGAGGTGGTCAGTACCAAAATGGTTGCAGGATTCAAGCATGCATGGGATAGACACAAGAGGACCTTAGTAAAAGGGCTGGGGGGGAAGGCCGAAGATCGAGTAGGGTCTGCAGTAACACAGTAGGTAGGGAACATTAGGGCAGACTAGGTGGGCCAAGAGGTCCTTTTCTGATGACAATGTCTATGTTTCTATCAAAAGCTTTAGATAAGTGAATAAAAACAGTACCAACAAGATATCCCTTATCCAAAGCCCTGGAGACAGAATCATGAAAATTTATCAATGCTGTTTAGGTAGAATGATTCATTCTAAAACTCGACTGAAAATTAGAAAGAACTTGGTAAGTGTCCAGGTAGTCATAAATCTGACAAAGGACAAGTTTTTTCCAAGAATTTTGAAATAACAGAGAGCAGAGAAATTGGATAATAACTCCCTGCAAACGTTTTGTTCCCACCTAATGCAAGGGGATAACTACAGAATGTTTCCATGTTGAGGGGAAAGTCTGGGTAGTGAGGGATACGTTAAATATATGAGTTAACAGAGAAGCTAAAATGTCAGCACAACATTCAAGTAGAAAGTTATCCACAGTGGGATATCAATTCCCTGTGTCCATTTTCAATGAAGACAACAATTTGAATACTTCTGATTCAATGTGCCTGAAATAAAATTTAGGTCTTGAGCGAGGAGACACTGCCAGGGGATCAGAAGACAATACAGCAGTAGATAAACTAGCCTTTTTCAATAGCAGAGGGGGAGCCTCAGACAAAAATGTATTAAATGCATTAAACATACCACTAATACTTTCTTTGGAGTACACAGTGGAACCAGCATAAGAAACATTTGTAGTGGAGGAAGCAGAGGGTACCCTCCAAATGGAATCAACCATATGCCAAAATTTCTTAGGATTATTTCTCGCATCAGCCAAGCTGGTCTTGTAAAGAAGATTTGAATTTCCTGATAATAGTAACACGATAATTATGAAATTTACAAAAAATCTGCCAGGCCTCTGGAGTGTCTAATTTCTTGGCCTTTTAATAGAGTTTATCTCAGGACTTCAACTGGGAGATTAAAAAAGGAGTCACCCAGTTGACAGGCTTTGGCTTTAATCCTCTTTTCTAGAAAAGGGGAATGCTGATTAGAGAGTAGATTGAACTGATGGAACAAATAATCCAAAGCAGCATCCACATTAAAAATGGAAAACAATTCTCCCCAGTTAATTGCAAGCAGGGCAGAAGGATAAACTTACAAACTGAAATGCTTAAGACAACGAAACTTTATAGTGTTAGGTGTAAATGTAGACGGAGAAAGATTCATTGTCTAGTAAATAAGAGCATGGTCACTAAATAAATTTACCCGGCAACCAGAAGAGCTAATTGGGAGATCAGGGGAAACAAAAATCAAATATAAAGTTGTGAGGGTGCTTCTAGCTGAATCGTAACATGTGGGGTCTTTAATTAATTGATTCAGGTCAAGAGGGGCAAGGGAAGACTTCAGTCTAAGTCTCTTACTAGAGGGCCAGTTTGCATTAAAATCACTCATTAAAATAGTATGTTCAAACTCATCAAGACAGTAAATCAATGAGTACAGGTAAGAGAATTTGGTTGTTTTAAGTTTCGGGGGGGGGGGCAGTGAATGTTACCAACCAAAATCTCTCTTCCTGATAATTTTATAAAAACAAACACAGCATTATTCAAATCATCCATAGTGTCAGTTTTAACAAGAGAACGTGGAATGGAAGAGTGAATGAATAAAGCAGAACCACCCCCATGTCTGTTCCTTTCAGACCTGAAGACTGTAATTTGGGAGATTGATGTCAGAGTCAAGCACGCAAGAATCCAATCAAGTTTCACTTGTGGCAAGTACTGAAGGACTTGAAGAGACAGACCAGCTTAACAACAAGTTTCATTTAGGGAAGAGACGTTAAACATTGGAATGACTGAGTTGGTTTCTATGTTGCCTGCAACTAACAATAGGAAAAAGATAAACCAAAAATAAGTCAGAAAAAAGGGATACTTAAAATTTCATTTTGGCCAACATAACTGTTCAGGGCAAAGTAAAAAAACTGAGGGAACAAAATTGAATGCATCTCAAAGCAAAGTGATTCAGGTATACTACAGAGGAAATAGCGGACCAAAGTTGGGGATGGAGTAAAGACATCCTGAGGACTTCTCTGCTTGATCTTAGTAAAAGAGGTAGAGGATACTGGGGTGAAACCAAAAGAAACAATGCAATAATAAACAAACCACATGTGGAAAACAGATAGGGGTGGTGATTGGTGTCCCATCTTGAAATAACTGCCTATGTAAATACTGAGGTAAAAAAATGTAAAATTGGAACTCAGAATTGGCAAGTAACTTGTAAATGCAAAGGATTCACAACATAGCAATATAACATTTAAGATTATAAAGTAAAGATAAAACCATAATAAATGCTGACAGTAATATGCAAATGTATGTTATAAAAACCTCAAAACAAATACTAATGAATAACAATCTTTAATAAAAAGACAGGAAAAAGGGGAGGAATAATCCAACCTGTTTTTCACCCAGGAAGAAGATTCCTAAACAGTCTGAACTAGTGGCCTACTAGCTGTCACCAAGTAGGAAACCAGGTTTATAACTAAACAATAAGTGGCAATCACAGGGTGAACCATGTAGGGGAGGAATAATCCCACCTGGCTCTCACCCAGGGAGAAGATTCCTGAACGGTTTGAAATGATAACCTAATAGCTGCAACCAAGTAGGAGACCGGGTTCGTAATTAAAAAATAAGTGGCAACCACAGAATGAACTATGTAGCCACTAAAAATCATAGAATAGTGTATGAATTATGGTAAAAGTAGCAACCATAGTGAACTTTGTAGCCACTAAAAATCAAATCAATAAACAATATAAATTGTAGTCATCCTGGCTCTCACCCAGGAGATAAGCAAATTGGCTTAACCTGCAGTGTGACACGCTGCCACCGAGTGGGAAACAGCATTAAACCTGCAAAACAACTACAGTATAAAAGTGAGCAAATCAAACAAAATTTGCATTTGCAACTAGCTATACAAATCTACTTTTAAGCTTCTATAGGCATAGTAAATGTCAGTACAAATTGACATAAAGAATCAAGGCTTAGTGAAGCTAAGGACAGAATTTTATAAAACCAGTGTTAAAATTGCAACAATTTACATATAAACATATTAAAAATTATGTCTCACTTGCACTTTATGCTGCAGATGTCATGGCGGACACTTTACAGCGGAAGTGGCGTGGCGGATGAGAGTCTTGTGCTGCTCAAGAGTACTGCTCGGGACTTCTTGTGTGCCACACAGATTGTCACCTACCATGGGAAACTACAAAGCTGAGAGTAGGAGCCTGTCTTGGCAGCTCTACTCATTTAGCGTAGTGGCTAGGGTAGTGGAGTGTGAGGTAGGATGAGGCAGTGATAGGGGTTTAATTCCAATGGCCTGTGATTTGTGTGAAAAATTGCTAGATGACTTGAAACTGTAAACATTCTGAGGTTGCACCCACTCGCTGAATGACTGTTTCTGTATTTTTTTTTCTTCAATATTGTGCAACCTCAGAGTTGATTATTTACGTGGGGTGCAGTGGGGGAGCACAGCTCCCTATGCAAAAAAAAATTGTCTGAATTGTTTGTTAACTTTACTGATGGATAGACATACTGCTATGGCACAGATGGTGTTCCCATCCTCGAGGGTATTCCCATTGACCATACTGTTTCCTGTCCGTCACGACACCTGCAGCATAAATTGCAACTGCTCCAAAATTACCCTCATAAAAGCATATGTTTAGCAAACATATTAAAAATGACCCTCGAAAAACCACGTGTTTAGTTCACCTGAGAAATGAGTTGTTCATTATAAGACTCTTGGGTGAATAAGAAACAGCCTTCGGTGCAAGATATCCCATTTAAAACAAAAACAATGCTGTTTGCAAGTCCAGTCCAAGGGGCTCATGCACATCTCATGCTCATGCTTGTGGGTGGCACAGGCCTTTCAAAAGTCAGAGCCCTGCCCTCTGCTGATGTGACCCGATTTCAGGCTCCCCCAAGGCCCCTACACACTGGGACTGTCCGTGGCACAGCTGATAGCACTATTGCAGTAACTGGAGACAGTAGATGATGCAGTTCAGCAAGACAGCAGCCCCTACTTCTCCTGGGGCTACTGACACTCAAACTGCAGGTGTTTCCTGGCTTGCGGGCGGCGCAGGCTTTTGAACAATCAGAGCCTCACCCTCTGCTGATGTGACCCAGCTGCTGAATCTCCTGAGACCCCTACACACTGGGACTGTCAGTGGCACAGCTGATGGCACTATTGCAGTAACTGGAGGCAGTTAATGATGCAGTTCAGCAAGATAGCAGCCACTGCTCCTCTTGGAGCTATTGACACTGAGGCTACAAGTTGGTAAAGGAGCAAAAGTTCCATTTTCCTCTCTGTGCAAACAGAGCATCTGGTTAAAAATGTATTTATAAATTATACATCATGGAGTATTAATAATAATATAATAACATACATTAAAATTAGAGCTGTCTGAACCACCCAAAGTGCAATCTGATGGAGCTTGCTGGTGAGACTACCAAACCTTTACAAGGGTCATTTAAGGTCTATGAATCCTACAGCACTCTTTCTTTTTCATTTATAAGACCACCCACCTTACAAATGTCCTTAAAGAAAAGACCCACCCATGCAGTGCAAAGTCCTGTGAATAAAGACTCCAATCAGTTCTAAGAAATTGTGACAGCAAGAGAGGGCTCTAGTGGTGGTCATGAGATAGCAAGTATGAAAGTCAAAGAAACACTACTCTCCCAACTAATATAATGTTTCCCTTTAGCTGAATGGTTATAGCTGCTGTCTGCTAGACTTGAGATCCCTGGGGTAGTCCATCCCCCACCTAGGGCTCTCTGATGGTATGGCTTTAGCAGAGGGTGCTAAATAAAATATTTATATTTATTTTAGATCTGAGACACACACAGGTAATCCAGGCACATGCACACCATTAAATGAAAATACGGAGTCTGTAGTGCACATGATAATTTACTTTCTCAGTTCATATCAAGGTACAGCGTTTCCTCTAAGGGCATCATAATTAGCTCATTTGATTACATAGATCCAATGCTTTGTCACAGATTTGAATGAGCCAGAATGAGTACTCTGTTTTATATTTTACAGGTATAACAGACACCGGGAGCATACTGGCATAGTTCAAGTGTTTTTTATTGCTGATGTATGTTCTCAGCACTGAACTTGATAAGAGTAGGTACTCACAATCTCATCAGAAAGATTTACCAAAATTATTATTTCTCAATTCAGCAAAAGAAATATCTCGTAATTACTATTTCCTATGCCCGGCAATCTTATGCCCTATAGCCCTGAGTTCTAATCTAAGTTACAAAGCAAGCTAACTTATCGCAACTATGCTGCATATTTAGCATTCATAATGAAGCAGTTAACCAAAACTAACTTAACTAAGCTGCATGATAATATTTGCATTTATATTATTAAGCATCTACCCAATAACCCAGCAGCCTCAGTGACCTGTAGTCTTGGCCACTAAAGTGTTGCATGAGAGGCTGTCAATGCATGAAATTAGAGCTGTGTATATTCTTACCTCTCTGTGACCTTGCAGGCACCCTGCAGTCAATGCCCGCTAGGACTAGCAACAGCACCTACCATCTTCCCATGAGTCTGCTCATACTGTCCTCTCGAATGTCAAAAGTCTGGGGTTTTTATATTCTTGGGCTATCAAAAGGTGGTACTGACCCAAATAAAAAGTAGCATAGTTAAAACATAACAGGAATCACATGTTGAACCATCTATTGGTACTGACCCAGATAACAACTGGTATGGAGATAAACAGCAAATTTATGGCTGCTGATTTCATAGACTAAAAGATGGAGGCAAGTAGAAAGTTATAAAATGTCTCAGGTAAACAAGTATTTGTTGGTTCTAAAAAGCAAAGGCAAATAGGAACGTGCAAGCATTCAAAAGGTAAACAAGTACTTTTTGGTTGCTAAAAGCTGAAAAACATGATAAAAATTGCTACTTGTGGTTACTAACTAATACATATTGCTATGTATGGGTAGTTAAAATTCCTGTAGCCACCTTTCAGTTAGCAATGCTTGTAATTTTTCATATAGGTTGCCTTTGCAAATGCTTGGCCTGGGTGATTTTTACTCAAAGCTGGCTCCATCTTTGGTTGGTCCCTGCAAATGCTCAGCCTGGCTAATTTTTACTCACACCCAGGTCCTTGGGAAAGACTTCCTTGGTTTCATTTCCCCCTGATGTGGCCATCTGGCTCTTTTAAGGAAGAGGCCAAAACGGGCACAAATTAGAGGTAAATGGTTGTTACAGGGTACAGCTATTTACACGGTGCTGATACTGGAGATGGTACACCAAAGTGTGGGGGTCTGCTCTTTTCTTAAACTATCTTACACAGAAACAACATTGTTCAAAAGGGGAATTTGTAAATGTACAGCCGGAAAAGAGATTATAACATGCCCATACAGTTAGTTTTGTTCTGTCAGATGGAGTGGGTGTGTAACTGACAAGTAGATTCTTTTCTATGAAAGTAATAACATCAAAATTGTCCCAAAATATATGATCCATTGCAGTGTAAAACAGTACTGAAAGGCAATTTCTGTGGTTGCACATTCTCTGATATTAGAAGGAAAACTTATTTTATCCCTGGAAAGGCTGATTGTGATTGGGAGTAAAGAGGAGTAGAGTGTGCATGCAGACTTAATCTTCTAGATTGTGAAGTTGTGTGCTTTCCCTGTTGGAGAATAGCACATCTGATTACAAACAAGACTGCTATAATAACCAATATGATACACAGCCATTTCCATAAACTACCTAGCCCAGATATAAGGTTGCCTAACCAGGACGATACTTTAAAGATGCAATCCATAGGTTTTCAGGTTTAAAAAGAAGGGTTTGGTTCACATGAGAGTGTGTTAACTGAAGTTGTGCAAAGCCCTCATTAAATTCTGTTGATATAGGTTCAAGTACTAGAATTTCTTTTAGATGTGTAAAATCTTTCAAGACCATAAGGAACCTCAATTAAATGTATGGGTGAATGCTGTAGAGATGGTACATGCCCTTGATGGGGCTGGGGAAAACATCAGAATTACAGGCGTTGTAATGGGTCAACAGTGTAAAAAGATAGGTGTAGGGGATCCCAATGTTAAACTGCATTGAGAGTCTCGAATGATGTAAGAATCATTTACAGTGCAAAAGGTTGTATTGAAATGGAAATTATTATTTTGCATAATGACAAGAGGACAGATTTTTAGATAGTTCACACAACTGATAAGGCTTTCCAGAGCATATAGTGATCCTGTGTTGCCAAGTAGCACATTGGTCCCCAGAAAAACCTTTCCAAACAGAACCATAGTAAGTAATAAAGGCATAAATAACTTTTAATTTTGCAAACATTATATAAGCAGGTGAAAATAACCCCATATTAAGGATTGGCAAGCCTGTACTGGACCATGTTGCATAGATAATTGATATTCAAATTACAAATTCTAATTGTTGGTACTCAGATGCAGATAAGGAGTGATATGGGTATGTCATGGCTGTGTAAGCCATGGCATCAATCTCCGTATATGACTGGGAGTCATTACAGTACTTATGTAATAACATCTCAAGGAACTGATGTTCTAGGAGCTCTGTTGGTATCAACCCATTCTGCAGGTCAGAGACATCAATGAATGTATAGTAGACTGTATAATACTGTCACATTGAGCTTCCAGAATGTTTTCCTGGGTAGTATTGAAGAAGACTTCAGTTCCCTGGGTCAGCTTCCTAAGATTGTTTTAATGTGTGCCTGCATGAGAGATGCTGATTTTTTTTTTAATCATGTAAAATGTTATTAGGTTTTCCAGTTTGGCAGTATACAGTACATTGAAACAGCCACTCCGAAGAGCAACTTTAGATGAATATATTGGTAATATTTGTGGTACATTTCAATATGGTATTGAAAGAGATATTATTAATAACAGACATATCGCAACTATTCTATGTAATTTAAGCCTAGATGCTGAGTTTTTAACTAAATCATCTGTGGCTTTCCCTTGCTGGTACAAGTAGTAGGTGTCATATATTCCTAGTGTTACTGCTATAAGGCCCAGAAATCTTTTACGCCATTGTTTTGTCTCTGCCCAGCAACTACGTTTGACTGTCAAGTAATATTGCATGCTACCTCCAGTTTTTCTAAGCTGTTTAACTTTAAAGTCTTGAAATGCTTTTTTGATCCTCTCACTTTCCTTGTTACCTTGGACACACTGTTTTGCCACCAGAGTTACATTATAGACATACAACTCCCTATGAAAATATAATGGACATTGTGGCTTACATTCACAATCTACATACCCTTTTCAGAACCACCTTCTTGGGCAGAAGGAGAGTTTGAATTGGGGTGCAGTCCAGAATTAATGTTTGCTGACTCAACTCTGGGGACCCTGAAAAGATCACATTGTGCCCACCCCTTCCTTGTTATGTCAAATCAGGTTGATGTGGGTTACCCAAATATTGCCTAATGTCTTGGTCCAATTCAGAATGGTAAATATAAGTAGGCTTCAGGCTTAGTGCAGATCATACTGATACTTACATTGTCTTTACAAAGGACATATTGGAAGTTTTGTTATGAGTTCCTAGTAGGGTTCCAGAAGTAATATAGAGGGTATGGGCAAGCCACAACAAACTGGTCAGTGTTAAAAATACCCTGGTTAACTCAGAGTGCTGGTTCTATGAGGTACCCCAGAATATATACCTCTGCAACACCTTGAAAATTGTATCCATCCTCCAAGCCTATGACTGATCATAAACCAAAAGTATCGAAACATGAGTGCTTCTGAGGTGACTTGTCAAAATTAGGGAACTGAAAAGCAAAATTAATATTTGGCATGCTCTGTGAATAGGTAGAGGGGAGATTATTAATGTAATCCATTATATAATACATTAAAGTACCCGTGAGCTGGCCTGGTGGTGCAGAGAGTGGAGGCGTGGGCGCCTTACCTCTCACCACACCAGTGACCCGGGTTCAGGAATGGACTCTCGGGTGCCGGGGTCATAGGGAAGGGGAAGGATCGAGCATCTGTGGGACTGCTTCTCCCTGGGGTGTGTTGGGGATGCATGGTCACTTGTAGCGGCACCCGGTAAGACCGAGCATTGCTTGAGCAGAAGACACCAGGAGAAAGGACTGCTGTGTGACTAAACTTTCTGCTGGGACTAAAGAAGAAGAACTTTTGTATTTGGACCTTTAATTTAGGGTAAAAAAACTAACATACAAAACAAAAAAAAAGTGTGTGTTTGGGTTAACTGAACTGAATGGGTAACTGAAAAGCCATCTAGGTGTAAATCTCAGGTGACTGAAAGGACTTAACTGCTGTGAGGTTTAAATTACTTGTAGAAAGATCTGGTAAGTAGGGGGAGTGGCTTAGCTAGAAGGAAGCTACATTTAAAGACTGCCATAGAAAGATTCTGCTAATAGCTTGGCAGAAGACACCAGGAGAAAGGACTGCTGTGTAACTGAACTTCTCTACTGGGACTATATTGCCCTCCTTCCCTCCCCTCCACCCCACCACCGAAAGCTAGTTCTAATTTTATAGGCACAGGATTTGACTGACAACAGGAACTTCCTGTTTAGGGGCAGGAAGTGAGTGATCACAGAACCACCAAGGACCCACCATCCTAGAAGGGCAAGAGTAGCTCTCTGGCCCCCTCTAGCTGCTGGAGGTCTGCCTCTGAACAAGTAAGTGGTCTACTGAGAAATATAGGATAGTCTTGTCTCAGAACAGGACAATCAGGAGCTTAAAGGGCACACAGGCAGAAAGTAAGGAGAGAGAGAAAAAACAGAGGAAAGAGTAAAGATTGCAAACAGTTAAGGGGCCAGAAATAAGACATGATTGGAGTGGTAGTGGCTGTGGAGCAGCAGTCTTCCGGGAGATGTTCTGGAGGATGCGGTATTGTCCCATCTGCAGGCACCTCTCTGGGCTGAGGGAGGAGGTTGCTCATCTCCAGGCTGAGTTGGCCAGGATTTGTGGGACCTCCTCTTCCATCCAGGGACCACTAGTGCCACTGCCGTTGCCTCAGAGGTTGTCAAGAAAGAGGACAGTTGGACCACAGTGGGCTCAGGAAGGTGAGGGTGGTGGAACAGAGGCACATCCCTCCAGTTGTACCTCTCCACAATTCCTATGCCATTCTGGCAAAGTGTGGTTCCTCTGTGGAGGCACCTACAGTGGAGACCAAGGAGGATGCTGAGAACCTCCACAAAGGAGACCCACAGGAGGGTGGCAGGGGACCCTGCAGGGGAAGGAAACAACTCCTGGTGGGGGACTCCATTGTTAGGAAGGTAGAACTGGGCAAGGAAGGGGAGAGGGAGGTAAGGTGCCTGCCTGGCACCATGGCTTAGAGGGACAGGGAGCGAATCCTCAGGATTGCCGGAGCAGCTGCACAGGGGAAGGAGCTGGATGTCATTGTCCACTTAGGGACAAATGACCTGGCTAAGAAAGGGATTAGAGAAGTGCAGGAAGAGTTTGTGGAATCGGGGGAGGGGCCTTAGTCAAGTAGCACGCATGGTAACCTTCTCGGAGGTGCTACCCATCTATGGCATAGGAGAGGCTAGGGTGTTCTGTACCATGGTATTCAATCAGTGGTTGAAAAACTGGTGTGGAGCTCAGGGATTTGGCTTCATTGGGGACTGGAGGTCCACCTGGAGTGATGCAAGCCTATACTGGCATGATGGGCTGCATCCGTCTGGGAGAGGAACCAGGATCCTCGGTGATAAGTTTAAATGCTTCATTGGCAAATTTTTAAACTAGCCAAGGGGGGAGGCACTGGAAAGGAGCAGGAAAATCCTAGCCCCCCCCCAAACAATCATGGTAGTAAGTGTGGCAAACACCAACGTGGAGGTGTCGATAGGGAGAAGGGCAGGGGTAAATGGAGAAAGTGACAAAGGCAAGAAGGACAGGGATGGGGAAAAAGGGAGTAAGGCCATCAGGAAATGGAGGGTAATGAGTACCAATGCCCGTAGTCTGGGCAACAAGCTCCCTGAGCTGGTGGCCTTAATGGAAGAGGGATGCCTGGATATCGTAGCAGTCACAGAAACATGGTACACAGAGAACCATGACTGGGATGTTAACATACCAGGGTACATAACCTACAGGAGAGACATGCAGGGGAGAAGAGGGGGAGGAGTAGCTCTCTATGTAAAGGAAGGGATAAAAGCAACTGAACAAAAGAGTAAACAGGGAGGAGAGGAGGCACTGTGGGTCACCTTGGAGACTGGAAAGGGCACCACAATCCGCACAGGGGTTGTGTACAGACCCCCATGTCAGGGGGAAGGAATGGACAAGGATATGATAGAAGGCATTCTTAGAATGGCAGAGAGAAAGGGGAGATACTGTTGATGGGAGACCTGAATATGCCAGATGTTAACTGGAGCACATTTGCTGCAGCCACATCCAAGAGCAGGGCCATTCTTGATGCCCTACAGGTGGCAGGCATTAGACAGCTAGTTTTGGAACCCACTCATGAGGGAGCAATCTTAGACCTCGTACTCTCAAACGGGGCAGTGAGAGGATCTCAGATCTAGAAGTGGGTTGCCATCTGGGGACAAGTGACCATCAAACAGTGTGGTTCACGTTAAACTCAGCTACAGAGTCAATCCATACAAAAGTGAGGGTACTGGACTTTAGGAGGGCTGACTTTGGCAAGATGGGAGAGTGCCTCAGAAAAGCACTAGCAAACAGGCTAGAAGGAGGGTGGAGCAACAATGGGAATTATCAAACTGCCATCACAGAGGCAACAAGCCTTTGTGTGAAGCAAATAAACAAATCAAACGAAAGAAAAAGCCACTATGGTTCTCAAGAGAGGTGGCTGTGAAAGTCAGGAAGAAAAAGATAGCATTCCAGAAGTATAAGGAAACACAGAAGGAGCAGGACAGAGAGCTGTACCAGTTAAGGCAGAAAGAAGCAGGGAGGGAAGTCAGAATAGCAAAGGCCCAAACTGAGGAAAAGATAGCCAACTCAGTTAACAAGGGGGATAAAACCTTTTATAGGTACATCAACTAGCGTAGAAAGACAAAGGGAGGGATAGTGAGGTTGAATAGAATGAACGGTTGGTGGGCAGAGGGGGACAGTGAAAAAACAGGAATACTGAACGAATATTTCTGCTCAGTATTCAGAAAAGAGGAGGGGGAAGTGCCTAATCCAATTAACAGAAGCACTCTTGATAGGGGGGTCGATCCCAGTCCTTTCATAGAAGAAAGGGTTCTACAAGAACTCCTAAAACTGAAGGTGGACAAAGCAATGGGTCCTGATGGAATTCACCCCAGAATTCTAAAAGAATTAAGGAAGGAACTAGTGAAACCACTGGCTACTCTTTTTAATAAATCATGGGAGGATGGTGTGGTACCCGAGGACTGGAGGAAGGCAGATGTGATTCCCCTTCACAAAAGTGGGACCAAGACATAGGCAGGAAACTACAGACCTGTCAGTCTGACCTCTGTGGTAGGGAAAGTGATGGAGTCACTTCTGAAGGAAAGAATAGTTGAGTACCTAGAGGTCAGTGGAGCACAGGATCCAAGGCAGCATGGGTTCACAGCGGGAAGGTCATGTCAGACACATCTAATAGATTTCTTTGACTGGGTGACCAAAGTAGTAGACCAGGGAGGGGCTGTGGACATGGCCTACCTAGACTTTAGCAAGGCATTTGACACAGTCCCACACAAAAGATTATTAGTCAAATTAACCAGCCTGGGAGTGGGTCTCAGGGTGGTAGCCTGGGTAAAACATTGGCTGGACAACAGGACACAGAAGGTAATTGTAAATGGAGTCCACTCTGAAGAAAGGGTGGTTACTAGTGGGGTACCGCAGGGTTCAGTATTGGGTCCAGTCCTTTTTAATGTCTTCATCAGTGGCATTGCAGAGGGACTGAAAGGAAAAGTATGCCTTTTTGCAGATGACACAAAGATCTGCAACAGGGTTGATACACAAGGAGGCGTGGAAAGGATGAAAAGGACTTGGCAAGGTTGGAGGAATGGTCAGACATATGGCAGCTAGATTCAATGCAAAAAGTGCAAAATAATGCACCTGGGAAACAAGAACCCAGGGAAGAATACACAATGGGTGGGGAGGTAGTAACAACAACAAAACAGGAAAGGGACCTGGGGTAATCATATCAGATGACCTTAAGTTTAGCAAGCAATGTGAGAAGGCAGTAGGGAGGGCTGGGGGTATACTGGGATGTACAGGGAGAGACATCAACAGCAGAAAACAGGAAGTTGTTATCCCTCTGTACAGACAGTTGGTGAGACCCCATCTGGAATACTGTGTCCAGTTCTGGAGACCCCATCTCCGCAAGGACATAGACAGGATAGAGGCAGTCCAGAGGAGGGCAACTAAAATGGTGCAGGGTCTGCAAGAGAAGCTGTATGAGGAGAGACTAAAGGAGCTTAATATGTATACCCTAGAGGAAAGAAGGGAGGGGGAAGGGACATGATAGAAACTTTCAAGTACAACAAAGTCCAAGAGGGTAGCATCTTTCAGAAAAAGAGACTTGCAAGAACAAGGGGACACAATTTAAAGATAGAAGGAGGGCGGTTCAGGGGCAATGTGAGGAAGTATTATTTCACAGAGAGGGTAATGGATGCATGGAACAGCCTTCCTGAGGAAGTTGTGGAGTCTAAAACTGTGGGAAAATTCAAGAATGCATGGGACAGACATAAGGCAATTCTTGTGGGGGCAGGAAGATATAGGCTGTTGGTTAACTAGGATCTGCGGCCTATCCTGTAGGTAGGGAAATGGGCAGACTAGATGGGCCTAGCGGTCCTTATCTGCCGTCAAAGTCTATGTTTCTATGTTTCTATTGCAGAGGGATCACTACAAGGGGAACACCAGAAAAACGGAAATACCACTCTGAAGACTGGTCGGATGATGACTGCTGGCCCAGGACACCTCCAAAGACTTCCAGCAGACCACACAAAGCCTCAGCAGTGCCCGGGACTGAAGTAAAGAAATAGTGTGCCAGTTTTCTCTTGCCGGTGCCTTCCCCCTCGAAGAGGGACCCACCCGGTACAGGATTACGCCGGTCTATTCTGAGGCTGGCTGCATATTTGAGGTAAGGTGGCTCGTGTGGGAGATAGTAGGAGGAATGTCTGTGGGGTCATCATTGCAGCCTGAAGGAGAGGCAGCTCCTGAGCATGACGGGGGGGGGGGGTAAAATAGATAACTCAAAAAAAAAAGTACCTGGCTATCAGGGGTCCCTAGTCTGGTGAACTAGAGTCACCAGCCATCTGTGTGTGTAACTTTATAGGATCTACCTCTATCTTAACAGGTATTACTAATGTTTGCCTACAGTAAATATACTGGATAAGATATCTGATCATAGACTATCCTTTTGCCATTGGGTCATGGTATATCCTAAAGGTGGGCTGGCACAGTAAGGTGTTCTGATTCCAAAATCTGGGGTAAATGTTTGGTAAAAGTAGTTACGATGTAGAGATAGTCACGATAGTGGGTGACAGTTCATATGGAAGCTGTCTCCCATCTTACAGTATAAGATATGTGTAGGGGACATTTAACCACACAAATTATAACAGTTACCAACCAAAGTACAATCCCAAACAGAAAAAGGTAAAAAAAAACGTTTAGCATTTTGGCACCAGTTTCAATTGTGCAATAGAAAGAACTTGAGGAGATGAGTCTCTTGATACTGAATGCACTTTATCCACTGGCTAGCTCGCTGCTATCAGCTGTATTATCTGCAAATGGTTTCCATCATTGCCTTTCAGGTCATGTCAAGTGAAATTCTATGCTATCTCTATGTTTATTGGGTTCTAGCCCACAAAATGTACTTGTGATATGTTTGACAGATCCTGTTTGTATATCCTGCATTTGACTGCTGTCCCGCCCTCACGCTGAAATCATATGACTGCTGTCCAAGCCTGTACCATACTGCCTCTGACACGGGATGTAATGTCTATTGCCTGATGTTCTTGTCTGTACCTTGTAATCTCCCAGATCGCACCTGAAAATAGGCACTTGGCTGTCTAATGTGCTTACCTAGTTAACAAAAGCAAATACATAAATAAAATAACTTTCTGGAGTCCTTTATGTAATATTACTGCTGTCTTAGACCTTTAACATCTTATTGATGGGTGTTAGTGGACTGTATCTTGGTTGAAAAGACTTCTTCCTAAAGTGGGTCTTCCATACCACCAAATCTCCCACTTATGGAATGCAGGGGAATGTGTGTCCCAGAGGCAGAGCACAAATGCCCAGAAATCGCAAGCCTGGATAAAATTAATGGACATGGTCAATGCCATCAGTGACTGGAACACCCCCATGGAGGAGATGTGTAAGCACTTCATTGACATGACGCAATGGACAAAGGAGGCTCTGTCAACAACATGCAGAGAGATGAATGAAACAGGTGGGGGTCCACAGTCACCGGTGGCTGTACATACTCTAGACCCTGCAGAGGAGGCAATAGTCTCTATCCTACAGCCTATGGAGGTGATGGGAGTGCCAGGAAGTGGCTATGAGAGCCATGTGTGGCCAGCCTGGCCATGTAGCTGACCAACTGTGCTCCATCCAGTTGGGCATGTGTATATGTATGTGTGTGTGTGTGTGTGTGTGTGTGTGTATGTATGGGTCCATGCATACACCAGTGCTGTGTGATACATTGGGTGTAGGCATAGGTGTAGACCACAGGACTGTTTCTATGACTCCTGGTGTGTAGCCATCTGAGTGGCACTCCAGTACTGTACCCCATGTGTTGTTGGCTGTGTTCTCCCTGGTCATGGGATGTGGCTCACTGGTGCTTGGTTGTGTGCTCTTGGTTCTGGGATGTGTGCTTCCTGCTGATGGGGTACATAGCTACTGGTATAGGGTATGTGGTGTGTATGGCCATGGGGGTATGGCCTGTGCACTGCACAAACAGCATGAGTTTTGTGTCACCATATACCAGGCATGAATACTGCCTTGGCCAGCACACAGCTCTGCATGGTACATGGCTATATATCTCAACCTCCTCTCTCAACAGCTCACCCTGTCATTTCAGACACAGTGGAGGATGCTTCAGGTCCATCTCAGTAGGAGTTGCCCCTGCTGGCCACCCATGTGCACCTGCTAATCAACACCAGTGAGGAGGCTGAAGTGAATGATGACAATGAGACCTTCATCAGAAGCTGAGGACAAGAGAGGCTCACCCCAGACCATGAGGGGTCATCCACCCCTGCCTGCCCCCATAACAATGGGGCCTAGCTGCTGCCCCTACATGGCACTGGGATCACAATGGTGACTCATCCCACAACTCTGGCACAGTCACCATTGTGCCACCCCATGACTCCAAATCTGGCAGTGCTATTGTCCTGCCACCCCTGGCAGGTCCCACAGCTCCAGGCACTGCTGTGACTCCCCATGATCCTTCCACCAGCATGGCCACAGCCCTGCCACACCAGGCCCATCACACCAGCCCAGCCACAGCCAGCCAGCAATGCCTATGATGCACCTCAACACTGACTGCAATGCAGCCTTGGGCCATACAATGACCGAGGCTGTGGCCTGACCATGTCCTAATGGACAGTTCCCAGTGATACCAGCATGCAGCTACCAACTGGCAGCTGATGCAGTCAACTGTGGAGGCACAGAGTGCCATGCAGCAGGAACTGACATGCATCCACCACATGCTGCATGACAACATGCAGCTGCTGAGGAATTGATGGCGACACATCATGCAGAGCACATGGCAGCCATCCATGGCCAGAATATTGTCACCAGCATGGATTGCCTATGTGCCACTGTGCTGGAGGCTGCAGCCATGGTGGCAGGCACCGTGGGGCCAGCGACCCCCTAGAATTCTGCGGTCGCAGAATTTTGTGTAGAACTTGCAACCTACTGCAGAACTTCTGCAGTGCCACAGAAGTCATGGTTCTTGGAGATTCTTTATTAATATTTCCGTTTATCCATAGAACCTGGTTTCCTTCCCCTCTTTTTATATCCAGAACCCCTCTATGCTTAGAATGTGATGTTATCAGTGCTATAACATCATACATTAGCTAATGAAATGGCTGCATTCTGCAACAGAAATTAATAGTCACTTATCTACCACAGCTCCCACTGCCAGAGGTGGTGGCACAGCACATCAGGCATGATGATATTTGCTCAACCTGCATTACAGCCTAATACAATTTTCAGTCTTACGTTATTATACAAGGACCAACTTACAAAACCTTGACAATAGCATAGACCTGTTAAGTCCATACCTCTATTCACTATATATACATATTGTATATACTGTATATATATATATATATATATATATATATATATATATATATATAGTATCTCTATTCTATATATATATATATATATATATATATATACACACACACACACATATACAGTATTCTCTATTCACTGTATATATATATATACACATATACAGTATTTATCATTCTATATATATATATATATATATATATACACACACACACACACATACAGTATCTCTTGTTCACTATAAATATATAATATATATATATACACACATAAACACATACAGTATCTCATTCACTATATATCTATATATATATATATATATATATATATACACATACAGTATTTCTTGTTCAATATATATATATATATATATATATATATATATATATATATATATTATAGTACGGGGTCGCGCCACTATAGTTAAGGTTGAGTGGTCAATTACATACTAAAGTCAAAAGTTTGGATGTTAATAACTTTGGACCCGTTTAATGGATTTGCCTGAAATTTGGTACACACATTGAGGTACACTAGATATCTTGATTTGCCAAATTGCATTTTGGTTGGAGTGCTGGTCTTTGTGTACGAAAGTGCTGAAAAATACAAAATTATGAATTTTTGGAGGCACCTTTTGGCATTCTTAATGAGGTCCTGCACAGCCGTTGAGTGACATGCCATTCTATGAGATGGCTTGTGTGAAAGAGCGTTGGTGGCTGAACATGCCACTTTTTGTTTGGTGAAAAAATACTAAGGAATTCAAAAGTTATGGCACTTTTAAGTTCCCATTATAAGTCAAAGGGAACATTTATATGCATATCTTGCAATCAAAGAATGGGGGTTCTGGCCATCTCGTCCCACCTGACGGTCAAAGAATTTGCAGCCTCATGGTTCAAGAATCTTTGACCCAGAGGATTTTTCAAATTCTTTGATTGTGAGGTCCGCCATTTTGTTTTTTATTTTCCGATTGGAAAAACAAATATCTCGGCTCAGGGGTCACTTCTGAAGTAAAACTTTGATGGTTTTACTCAAGGGGCTCTGATCTATCTAGCCATGCCTTTGGTTTCATCCAAATCGGTCAAAACAATAAAGTTATAAGCTTTTAAAATCTTAATTTGCGGCTCGCTAATGCTCTTTGATCACGAGCCTGCAAATTCTTTGATTGTGAGATTCTTTGATCGTGATCTTGCATCACGACCTAAAAACACTAATATCTCAGCTCAGGGGTGGGCTAGGGGCACAAATAAGGGTGGGTTTTGCTCAGGAGGGTCCGTTCTATCGAGGCATGCTGTTGGTTCAGTTCAAATTGGTAAAAATTTGCATTTCACCATTTTTAATTCTTTGTTCATGAGCCTGCAAATTCTTTAATCACGAGCCTGCAAATTCTTTGATTGTGAGATTCTTTGATCGCGATCGTGCATCGTGAGCGAGGGATGAGATGGCCCAATTTAAAAATCAATTTTCTCAGCCCAGGGGTATCCTAGAAAGTCAAATGAGGGTGGGTTTTACTCAGGGGGTTTCGTTCTGTTGAATCATGACAGTGGTATACCGCAATTCCATCAATTTTTTGATTTATAAGATTTTTAATTCTTTGTTCGTGAGGCTGCAAATTCTTTGATCATGAGATTCTTTGATCACCATCTTTAATCATGAGGGAAGGACAAGATGGCCAGATTTTTTATGATGGAATTCTTTGTTCATGAGCCTGCAAATTCTTTGATTGTGAGCCTGCAAATTCTTTGATCATGAGATTCTTTGATTGGCATCTTTGATCGAGAGGGAAGGACAAGATGGCCAGATTTTTTATAATGGAATACATAGGGAAATTTTACTAATCTTTAACATTGAATATCTCATAGAAACATAGAAACATTGACTTTGACGGCAGATAAGGACTGCTAGACCCATCTATTCTGCCCATTTCCCTACCTACAGGATAGGCCGCAGATCCTAGATAACCAACAGCCTATTTCTTCCTACCCCCCACAAGAATTGCCTTATGTCTGTCCCATGCATTCTTGAATTCTCCCACAGTTTTAGACCCCACAACCTCCTCAGGAAGGCTATTCCATGCATCCACTACCCTTTCTGTGAAATAATACTTCCTCACATTGCCCCTGAACCGCCCTCCTTCTATCTTTAAATTGTGTCCCCTTGTTCTTGCAAGTCTCTTTTTCTGAAAGATGCTACCCTCTTGGACTTTGTTGATTCCACTGAGGTACTTAAAAGTTTCTATCATGTCCCCCCTCTCCCTTCTTTCCTCAAGGGTATACATATTAAGCTCCTTTAGTCTCTCCTCATACGGCTTCTCTTGCAGACCCTGCACCATTTTAGTTGCCCTCCTCTGGACTGCCTCTATCCTGTCTATGTCCTTGCGGAGATAGGGTCTCCAGAACTGGACACAGTACTCCAGATGGGGTCTCACCAACTGTCTGTACAGAGGGATAACAACTTCCTGTTTTCTGCTGCTGATGCCTCTCCCTATACATCCCAGTATACCCCCAGCCTCCTACTGCCTTCTCACATTGCTTGCTAACCTTAAGGTCATCTGATATGATTACCCCAGCTCCCTTTCCTTTTTGTTGTTGTTACTACCTCCCCACCCATTGTGTATTCTTCCCCTGGGTTCTTGTTTCCCAGGTGCATTATTTTGCACTTCTTTGCATTAAATCCTAGCTGCCATACTTCTGACCATTCCTCCAACCTTGCCAAGTCCCTTTTCATCCTTTCCACGCCTCCTTGTGTATCAACCCTGTTGCAGATCTTTGTGTCATCTGTAAAAAGGTGTACTTTTCCTTCCAGTCCCTCTGCAATGTCACTGATGAAAACATTAAAAAGGACTGGACCCAACACTGAACCCTGTGGTACCCCACTAGTAACCCCCCTTTCTTCAGAATGGACTTCATTTACAATTACCTTCTGTGTCCTGTTGTCCAGCCAATGTTTTACCCAGGCTACCACCCTGGGTCCCACTCCCAGGCTGGTTAATTTGACTATTAATCTTGTGTGTGGGACTGTGTAAAATGCCTTGCTAAAGTCTAGGTAGGCCATGTCCACAGCCCCTCCCTGGTCTACTACTTTGGTCACCCAGTCAAAGAAATCTATTAGATTGGTCTGACATGACCTTCCCGCTGTGAACCCATGCTGCCTTGGGTCCTGTGCCCCACTGGCCTCTAGGTACTCAACTATTCTTTCCTTCAGAAGTGACTCCATCACTTTCCCTACCACAGAGGTCAGACTGACAGGTCTGTAGTTTCCTGCCTCTGTCTTGGACCCACTTTTGTGAAGGGGAATCACATCCACTTTCCTCCAGTCCTCAGGTACCACACCATCCTCCCATGATTTATTAAAAAGAGTAGCCAGTGGTTTCACTAGTTCCTTCCTTAATTCTTTTAGAATTCTGGGGAGGATTCCATCAGGACCCATTGCTTTGTCCACCTTCAGTTTTAGAAGTTCTTGTAGAACCCTTTCTTCTGTGAAAGGACTGGGATCGACCCCCCTATCAAGAGTGCTTCTGTTAATTGGATTAGGCACTTCCTCCTCTTTTGTGAATACTGAGCAGAAATATTCATTCAGTATTCCTGCTTTTTCACTGTCCCCCTCTGCCCACCCACCATTCATTCTATTCAGCCTCACTATCCCTCCCTTTGTCTTTCTACGTTAGTTGATGTACCTATAAAAGGTTTTATCCCCCTTGTTAACTGAGTTGGCTATCTTTTCCTCAGTTTGGGCCATTGCTATTCTGACTTCCCTCCCTGCTTCTTTCTGCCTTAACTGGTACAGCTCTCTGTCCTGCTCCTTCTGTGTTTCCTTATACTTCCAGAATGCTATCTTTTTCTTCCTGACTTTCACAGCCACCTCTTTTGAGAACCATAGTGGCCTTTTCTTTCAGTTTGATTTGTTCATTTGCTTCACACAAAGGCTTGTTGCCTCTGTGATGGCAGTTTTGATAATTCCCCATTGTTGCTCCACACCTTCTTCTAGCCTGTTTGCTAGTGCTTTTCTGAGGCACTCTCCCATCTTGCCAAAGTCAGCCCTCCTAAAGTCCAGTACCCTCACTTTTGTATGGCTTGACTCTGTAGCTGAGTTTAACGTGAACCACACTGTTTGATGGTCACTTGTCCCCAGATGACAACCCACTTCTTGATCTGAGATCCTCTCACTCGCCCCCATTTGAGAGTATGAGGTCTAAGATTGCTCCTCACGAGTGGGTTCGAAACTAGCTGTCTAATGCCTGCCACCTGTAGGGACATCAAGAATGGCCCTGTTTGGATGTGGCTGCAGCAGATGTGCTCCAGTTAACATCTGGCATATTCAGGTCTCCCATCAACAGTATCTCCCTTTCTCTGCCGTTCTAGAGAATGTCTTCTATCATATCCTTGTCCATTCCTTCCCCTGACATGGGGGTCTGTACACAACCCCTGTGCGGATTGTGGTGCCCTTTCCAGTCTCCAAGGTGACCCACAGTGCCTCCTCTCCTCCCTGTTTACTCTTTTGTTCAGTTGCTTTTATCCCTTCCTTTACATAGAGAGCTACTCCTCCCCTTCTTCTCCCCTGCCTGTCTCTCCTGTAGGTTATGTACCCTGGTATGTCAACATCCCAGTCATGATTCTCTGTGTACCATGTTTCTGTGACTGCTATGATATCCAGGCATCCTCTTCCATTAAGGCCATCAGCTCAGGGAGCTTGTTGCCCAGACTACGGGCATTGGTACTCATTACCCTCCATTTCCTGATGGCCTTATTCCCTTTTGCCCCATCCCTGTCCTTCTTGCCTTTGTCACTTTCTCCATTTACCCCTGCCCTTCTCCCTATTGACACCTCTATGTTGGTGTTTTCCACACTTACTACCATGATTATTTGGGGGGCAAGGATTTTCCAGCTCCTTTCCAGTGCCTCCCCCCTGGCAAGTTTAAAAGCTCAGAAATTGTTTAATCTTTTTACTTGAAATTTGGAGGGTGTTTACAGCATGTCCTGTAGATGCGAATTATGGTGCTTAAGTGTAGGGCAAAATGTAATTTGTGGAGATATTGCATGATGCACTTTACATGTTGCAGACAGTGTTTTGCTTGTGGTGGTGGCTTAACATTGATAGGATATGTAGTCTTAGTGTCATGGATGTAGTTTTCAGTCATTGTGTGTGTTAAATGTCATATGTTAAAATGTTATATCTCGGACACAGTTTGGTCTTTTCACTTGAAATCTGGAGGGTGTTGGCAGCATGTCATGTGGATAAAAATTACAATGCTTCCGTGTTGGAAAACTTTTTTTGGTGGAGATATGGCTTGGTGCAGTTTACATTCTGAGGACAACGTTTTGCTTGTGGTGGTGGCTTGAAATTGATAGCATACCTAGCCTTAGTGTCATGGATGTAGTTTTCAGTCATTGTGTGTGTTAAATGTCAACAGGTGCATAACTGTGCCACTCTGATGAATAAAAATTTCAAATTTTGACATGTCATATCTTGGACACGGTTTGGTCTTTTTACTTGAAATTTGGAAGGTGTTGACAGCATGTCCTGCAGATGTCAATAGAGGTGTTTATGTGTTGGACAATATATTTTTTGTGGACATATTGTGTGACACACTTTATGTTTTGTGGACAGCGTTTTCTATTATTCTACTAGATTATCATTTGTTTGGTGGCTGGCCTTGCTGTTGTGAATATACTTTTTAGTCATTGGGTGTGTAATGTGGCCTGGTACTTACAAGTTGGTGGGAGCATGGGGCCCTTTCAGACTTGGGCAACTTTCTACTTTTCTATTCTTTCTTAAAAAGTAAGGAAATTCTATGCAAAAAACATCATTAATGCATCAGTTTGGGTTCTTCTAAAGTGGAAAAGTGAGGAAATTAAATTCTAGGGTTCCCAACCCTTGTACCCCCCCACCAACAGGCATCGGGATGTGCTTTGGGGTCAGTGGCCCTAACTCTCACCCCGTCCCATGTGTAAACAAGCTGAGGTGGTAAAGTGTAGGAGAATGGGCTGACAGTTAGGGTTGATGACCCCAACGCACACCCCGATGCCTGTTGGTGAGGGTGAGGTGTAAGGTGTGGGTACCCTAAAATCAAATTTCCTCACTTTTTTCACTGTAGAAGAACCCTAACTGATGCATTAAAAAAGATTTTGCATAGAATATAATTTTATATACGGTATATGTATGTGTATATAGATATATATGTATATATAGTGTATGATATATATATATATATATAGGATATATAACAGGGACCTTTGCAATACATGATTTATTTTCACAAGAGCTGTTTGACCTTGGGTAATCTCACGAGTGGTGTAAGCCATGAGTGCTCTGCCGAAGGTCAAGTAGCTCGAGTGAAAATAAATCATGTATTTCACAAGGTCCCTGTTATGTATTTCATTTATGCAATAGGGATTCTTTAGGCTTGTGTAAGGAGTTTTGTTTTAAATTGTTTATTTAATTTTTCATGTTAACATACATGGACTTTTTGCTGTTCTCTCAGGGTAGATTGACTTAGCATAATGGTTGCTAAGCAGTTGCTATGGATGCTCCAACTTTACATTATGGACAGTACATAATGAAAAAGTTTGATGCACAATTCTTTTGTTTTTACATTTTTTGGGGGGATTTGTCAGTCAGAAAAAGTGAATAAAAACTGAATTTTCTGCTATTTTTGCTGATTATAAAAAATCTAAAAGGCATCTATATATGAAACACCTCTCATTTTGTAGATAATTTCATGCTGAACAACTTTTGTGCTCAATATACAATGCTGTCAGTTTTCATTTTAAAGTTATTAAAGGAATAATACCTGACATGGTGGATGTTATGCTAGGATAACATCCCACCTTGGGTGGTTGGGCCTGAGGCCACTGTCTGAGGGCATCCAGCACCCAAGAAGGGATGTTATCCCTGCAAAATACCCACCCTGGAGGGCATTATTCCTATTATACAATGGCTTATTGTTTTATAATTAAAAAAAAATTAAAGAATGTTTTTGCTAGTGTGTAAAAATATTTTTGTTTGCTAGACAAGTAAGAGATCATCCTCCTAATCATCCAAATCCTGCAAACAATCAGCAGGGATGTTCTGCCAGGATAACATCCATGCTGTGACAGCCAACTGACCAATCAGAAGCCAGGATTCTTTCTTGCCATTGTATAATTGTATTTATTTGTCAAAAAAGTGCAAAAAAAAACCTTAACTTTCTGCTGTTTTTTGCTAATTCTGCTAATTCTACAAAAACTAAAAGGTGTCTATCAATAAAACACCACTCATTTTTCAGATATTTTTGTACTAGACAACTTTTGTGCTCACAGTGCCATTGTATCATTTATTGTTTTAAAGTTATTAGCATTTGAATATGATTAGTACTGCTACTGAGGCTGAACATTCTAAATTGGCTGATGACATAGCAACTGTGTATATAAATTTGTGATGACATAGCAACTGTGAATATAAATGAGTGATGACATGGTAACTATGTACATAAATGAGTGATGACATACTTACTATGCATATAAATGGTTGTATTTATACAGTAGCTACAATACACATTATTTATGGCATGCATTGACTGTTCACACCTTTGCATAAATATATACACACACACACACACACACACACATTTGTATGTATGTTACAGATTGCATATAAATATATGAGTGATACACAATGGGGGACCTCATGATTGGTGTAGACAGCACAAGTAAATATATAAGTGATACACAGTGGGGTCCTCATGAGTGGTACAGACAGCATGAGTATAGAAATACCTTATTTATCATGTAAGGTCTCCTCTGTGTATTTCATTTATTCAATAGGCTAGGATCTTAAAGGAGATATATTTTTTTGCCTTTTAGGCATAAAATAATTTTATAAGTCTGTTACTTATTGAACTAGTGTTACTGTGCTTTTCCCATCCTGATTGCTGCAACCATTGCCATGGACATAAAGTCAGGATGACAAGCTGACAGTATGATGTGGTAGTTCATTAGTGCCGCAGAACTTTCGCAGAAATTATAAACCACCACCGCAGAAGTTTCTGCGGCAAATGGTAATGTTGCCACAGAACTTAATCCCAATATGCTGCAGAAAAGTAGGGGCCTTGGAGCCAGCCATAGCCATGGCCTGTCCAGTGGGAGTAGTGTCACCCCATGACAGACAGCACGGTGTACGCCCATGTGACACAAAGCCAGAATAAAAATGTCCAGCACACCTAGAATTCCCAGTATGATAAGGACACCATGCATTCTAGGACATGGCCTGCTCCTTACTAGAGTCAGTGCCCTGTGGGGCCATGGCCAGGGGTAGCTAACACCATCAATATGTTCATTTCCCATACTATGGATGCCTACCTCCAGCCATATTGGGTATGGTGCACACATATGTACTGGGGGAGGTGGTAGGAGATGCACATAGGATGCAACTTGCCAACCCTTCCCAATAAGTCAACCTTCAGTCCCCTTGACAATACCCATGTGTCACTGCTCCCTGCCTCTGTTGCCTATCCCATCTATTTGCTCCATCTAGATTGCCTGTATTACTGTTGTCCCCCCTTTTGGATCACCCCCACCTGGCTGGCATGTATATATGTTTACACCTCTTTAGAACACCTCACCACCACCAGAATGGACTGTATATGTGTGCACACCTCATTTGCTACCCCTCTGCCTGGATGGCCTGTACTTATGTTTACCCCCCAGTTGGACCCCTCCTCCTGGTTGACATGTATACATGTTTACACCCCTTTAGAACCCCCCCACCAGACTGGACTGTGTATCTGTGTACATCCTATCCCCCACAATGGACTGTACTTCTGTTAACCCCTCCTTTTGATACCCTCTACCTGGATTTCCTCTATGTATATAGTGGTATTGTTATGTTATAAGGCTAAACACATTACAGTCTCTTGTGTGGTCTATACTCATCCCCCATGTCAGAAGAGGTATTACAAGGCAGGCTCTGTACTCGTAGGCCCTTCTGGTCATCCTGGTGTCATGCCTGTCAAGCTTCTCCCATATCCCCTGGTCCTCTGGCTCTGAATCCACTGCAGATTGTTCCTCTGGGGCCAGCATGCATATCCCTCAGTTGTTTGCTATGTTGTGTAGTATACAACAGGCAAGGAATATGGCACAGGCCTTCAGAGGGGTGTACTATACAGCACCGCTGGAATGATCAAGGCACTGAAGCCATATCTTGAGCATTCCAAAGACATGCTCAGTGATTTTTCACTTTGATTTTCACTTTGAATCTTAGAGACAGCAAAAAGGAAAAACCCACATGCACTGTCCCATGCTAATAATCGTAATCCAACAGACCTCTTTCAGCTAAATATTTATCCAGTCTCTCTTTAAAGATATCAAAATCTTTACTATCTACTACCGCAAATGGTAAGATGTTCCAAATATTTGCTATTCTTCATGTAAAATATGTCTTACGTTTTTCAGTTTTAAATTTGTTAGACTGGATTTGTTTATTCCATACATAGTAGTTGTCAGCAGAAAAGGACCTCCTGGTATATCTAGTCTGCCCTGTTTTGATTTGCTCCTATTTTGTTAGTATTCCTATTTCCATAATGACATAAGCTGAGATGGGTGCAGTATAGGACAACAGGGTAAGCGTTAGGACCGAAGACTGAAAGACATACCCAATGCCTGTCCATGTCTGCAGGGTGGGAGTGGTGGTGGTGGTGGAATGGTGTGTCCATCACAGCTGATGACCCCAAGACACTCCCGCAAGTCTGTCAGTGTCTGCATGGTGGGGGTGGGGCATCAGGGTTAGAAACCCTAACACCTCATTTCTATCTTTTTGTTGTCATAGTACTCACCCTAACTGATGCATTAACAAAGATTTTTGCAGTGAATTTCCTTACTTTTTGAGATAGTATAATAGTATGTTTATTTTACTGAGAGAGTGCAGGGTTCTTTGAACCCTGCGCTCCCATCTCTCCACAGATGCACATATGTATGTAGCGGTGGAAGCATCTTTAGGGGTGAGAGCACAGGATATGAAGCACAGTGCCCTACAGACCCTGTTTCAACAACTTTATGGGTGGGAGGGCAAGGTCTTTGGACCCTGTGCTCCCACAGTATCTGAGGAACCAGCACAGTGGGATATAGACCTTGCACTACAATATCTTTAGGGGTGAGAGTGCAGGGTGTGTCAGACCCTCCACTCCCACAGTATCACAAGCACCAGCACTGTACCCTACAGACTCTGTGCTGTGCTCACATCCTTTCATAGATGCGTATATGTATGTAGCTCTGGAATGCCGGGGCCACTTCCGCACATAACGTTATAAGCAGATGTAGCAAAATTGCAACAAATAGTCATAACTGTGCCATCTTAAATAATATTCACCCCAAATATTCAACACAACCTTGTTATCATCTCACCACATGTACCCAGTATAGAAAATGTTCAAATCCCCCAAAACATAATTCTGTGCCACTGCAATGCCATTCTATGCCACAGGTGTGAAACCACATTTTGGCCAAGATTTCAAAAATGACAGCTGTGGCATACATGACATAGGGTACTAAGAAAACTATGTTGAAAATATTGGGTGAAAATATTTAACATTTCCAATGTTACGACCGTGTGCAGCAAGATTGAAAGGAATGACCATAACACAGCCATTTTTTGAAACTTTGACCCCAAATTTTCAACATGGCCTCTTTGGGACCCCACCTCATGAACAGTGATAGTGTAATTTCATTATTCAGTTCCAAAAGGTGATTTTGTGCAGGGACCACACCATTCCATGCCACCAGAGCGAAAACACATTTCGAGCAGTATGCAAAAAATAACAGCTATACTGTTCATGAGGTGGTGTAAAAATATGAGAATGTTGAAAATTTGGAGTGAAAATATTAAAAATTACCAAAGGTACGTGTGTGTATGTGTAGCAAAATTTCAATGACCACGTGTAACTTGAGTGTTTTGGGGTATTTTTGAACCAGATTTTCAACATGGACTTTTACCCCACCTCATGAACGCTGGCACTGTCATTTCATTACTCGGTCCCAAAAGGTCTTTTTGTGCAGTGACTGCAAAATCACCTTTCAGGACCGAGTAAGGAAACTACAATACCAGTGTTCATGAGGTGGGGTCCCAAAAAGCCCATGTTCAAAATTTGGTACAAAAATACCAAGAAATGGCTGAGATATCAACATAAGTTGAAAACACCATTGACAGCCATTATACTGCACTTACCTTGATTCTTCAGTTCACAGCTCAGCTTTAAAGAGTGCAAACATATCCTGGTCCACAGAAGATGACAGCCACCAACCTCTGATAGTAAGTATAAGATAAGGAGTGGGTGGGTTGCTCAGTGGGAGAGTCGGGATGGGGAGGGGACAAGGAGACAACGAGGGACCATTTTCTTTTTTTTAGGGGAAAAAGACAGGGGACTGTTTCCTTGTTTCACAGGTACATTTTTTGAATATTTTGGGACACTGTGGGGTGGGCTTCCCAATGTCCCACACTGCGAGGAGGGGGAATGATACACAGGGACACTGGGAGTGTGCTCCCCAGTGTCCCACAGGGCTGCAGAGGGGAGGACATACATCACAGGAAAGTTTTCTTTTTACAGGTACTACAGAATTATATAAAATGATATTTGGGGACACTAAGAGTGGGCTCCCCAGTGTTCCACAGTGCAAGCGAGGGGTGGTCGGCATTGAAAGTCTCAGGATACCGAGAGTGGGGTCCCCAGTGTCCCATGCTGCTGGGGGATGAACATAACTAGAGGCTGGGAACACTGGGAGTGGGCTCCGCAGTGTCCCACACAGTTTGTGGGGGACATGAATAGGGACACTGGGAGTGGGCTTCCCAGTTTCCCAAGTTTCTTTTTTTGTGGTGTTGAGGAATGCATCACTCAGAACACTAGGAGTGGGCTCCCCAGTGTCCAACAGTATTGGGGGGATGATATATGCTTGGGGGCAAGCATCCACTTATGGCCCCTGCGGCTCTCAATGTTTGTCTACAAATGGATGGTAAATGTGATTGTGGTATGAGCAAAAAATAGTGTATGCCTATTTTTCACACATACCATATTTTCAAATGTTTACAATACATTTTCAGCCAAACATTCACGTTATTGCTAAACACAGAAGAAGCAGACAAAACATTTGGTTTCTCACATAGTGTAGAGGAACGAGTGCAAGACTGTAGAAGCAACGGTCGTGGATTCAAATCCAGTGTTGGTATGTTTTTTTTTTTTTGCTGCAGTGTAGTTATAAAAAAAAATAGAGAGACACTGGACTCAAACCCAGCACCCTCAAATCCAGAGTCTTGTGCAGCCTCCTCTGCACCATCCAAGATGCACAGTAACAATCTTACTTTTCTATTGTTAACATACTCTCAATCTGTTGGTTCAGTTCAAATCAGTGAAAAATTTGCATTTCACCATTTTTAATTCTTTGTTCGTGAGCCTGCAAATTCTTTGATCACGAGCCTGCAAATTCTTTGATTGTCAGATTCTTTGATCATGATCGTGCATCGTGAGCGAGGGATGAGATGGCCCAATTTAAAAATCAATTTTCTCAGCCCAGGGTGTCCAAGAAAGTCAAATGAGGGTGGGTTTTACGCAGGGGGTTTCGTTCTTTTGAACCATGACAGTGGTATACTGCAATTCCATCAATTTTTTGATTTAAAAGATTTTTAATTCTTTGTTCGTGAGGCTGCAAATTCTTTGATCATGAGATTCTTTGATCACCATCTTTAATCATGAGGGAAGGACAAGATGGCCAGATTTTTTATGATGGAATTCTTTGTTCATGAGCCTGCAAATTCTTTGATCGTGAGCCTGCAAATTCTTTGATCATGAGATTCTTTGATTGCCATCTTTGATCGCGAGGGAAAGACAAGATGGCCAGATTTTTTATAATGGAATACATAGGGAAATTTTACTAATCTTTAACATTGAATATCTCATAGAAACATAGAAACATTGACTTTGACGGCAGATAAGGACTGCTAGACCCATCTATTCTGCCCATTTCCCTACCTACAGGATAGGCCACAGATCCTAGTTAACCAACAGCCTATTTCTTCCTACCCCCCACAAGAATTGCCTTGTGTCTGTCCCATGCATTCTTGAATTCTCCCACAGTTTTAGACCCCACAACCTCCTCAGGAAGGCTGTTCCATGCATCCACTACCCTCTCGGTGAAATAATACTTCCTCACATTGCCCCTGAACCGCCCTCCTTCTATCTTTAAATTGTGTCCCCTTGTTCTTGCAAGTCTCTTTTTCTGAAAAATGCTACCCTCTTGGACTTTGTTGATTCCAGTGAGGTACTTAAAGTTTCTATCATGTCCCCTCTCCTTCTTTTCTCAAGGGTATACATATTAAGCTCCTTTAGTCTCTCCTCATACGGCTTCTCTTGCAGACCCTGCACCATTTTAGTTGTCCTCCTCTGACTGCCTCTATTCTGTCTATGTCCTTGCAGAGATGGGGTCTCAGAACTGGACACAGTACTCAGATGGGGTCTCACCAACTGTCTGTACAGAGGGATAACAACTTCCTGTTTTCTGCTGCTGATGCCTCTCCATACATCCCAGTATACCCCAGCCCTCCCTACTGCCTTCTCACATTGCTTGCTAACCTTAAGGTCACCTGATATGATTACCCCAGCTCCCTTTCCTTTGTTGTTGTTACTACCTCCCCACCCATTGTGTATTCTCTTCCTGGGTTCTTGTTTCCAGGTGCATTATTTTGCACTTCTTTGCATTAGATCCTAGCTGCCATACTTCTGACCATTCCTCCAACCTTGCCAAGTCCCTTTTCATCCTTTCCACGCCTCCTTGTGTATCAACCCTGTTGCAGATTTTGTGTCATCTGTAAAAGTACTTTTCCTTCCAGTCCCTCTGCAATGTCACTGATGAAAACATTAAAAAGGACTGGACCCAATACTGAACCCTGCGGTACCCCACTAGTAACCCCCCTTTCTTCAGAATGGACTCCATTTACAATTATCTTCTGTGTCCTGTTGTCTAGCCAATGTTTTACCCAGGCTACCACCCTGGGTCCCACTCCCAGGCTGGTTAATTTGACTATTAATCTTGTGTGTGGGACTGCATCAAATGCCTTGCTAAAGTCTAGGTAGGCCATGTCCACAGCCCCTCCCTGGTCTACTACTTTGGTCACCCAGTCAAAGAAATCTATTAGATTGGTCTGACATGACCTTCCCGCTGTGAACCCATGCTGCCTTGGGTCCTGTGCTCCACTGGCCTCTAGGTACTCAACTATTCTTTCCTTCAGAAGTGACTCCATCACTTTCCCTACCACAGAGGTCAGACTGACAGGTCTGTAGTTTCCTGCCTCTGTCTTGGACCCACTTTTGTGAAGGGGAATCACATCCACTTTCCTCCAGTCCACAGGTACCACACCATCCTCCCATGATTTATTAAAAAGAGTAGCCAGTGGTTTCACTAGTTCCTCCCTTAATTCTTTTAGAATTCAGGGGTGAATTCCATCAGGACCCATTGCTTTGTCCACCTTCAGTTTTAGGAGTTCTTGCAGAACCCTTTCTTCTGTGAAAGTACTGGGACTGACCCCCCTATCAAGAGTGCTTCTGTTAATTGGATTAGGCACTTCCCCCTCCTCTTTTGTGAGTACTGAGCAGAAATTTTCATTCAGTATTCCTGCTTTTTCACTGTCCCCCTCTGCCCACCCACCGTTCATTCTATTCAGCCTCACAATCCCTCCTTTTGTCTTTCTACGCTCGCTGATGTACCTATAAAAGGTTTTATCCTCCTTCTTATCTGAGTTGGCTATCTTTTCCTCATTTTGGGCCTTTGCTATGCTGACTTCCCTCCCTGCTTCCTTCTGCCTTAACTGGTACAGCTCTCTGTCCTGCTCCTTCTGTGTTTCCTTATACTTCTGGAATGCTATCTTTTTCTTCCTGACTTTCACAGCCACCTCTTTTGAGAATCATAGTGGCTTTTTCTTTCAGTTTGATTTGTTCATTTGCTTCACACAAAGGCTTGTTGCCTCTGTGATGGCAGTTTTGATAATTCCCCATTGTTGCTCCACACCTCCTTCTAGCCTGTTTGCTAGTGCTTTCTGAGGCACTCTCCCATCTGACAAAGTCAGCCCTCCCAAAGTCCAGTACCCCCACTTTTGTATGGCTTGACTCTGTAGCTGAGTTTAACGTGAACCACACTGTTTGATGGTCACTTGTCCCCAGATGGCAACCCACTTCTGATCTGAGATCCTCTCACTGCCCCGCTTGAGAGTACGAGGTCTAAGATTGCTCCTCACGAGTGGTTTCTGAAACTAGCTGTCTAATGCCTGCCACCTGTAGGGACATCAAGAATGGCCCTGTTTCTGATGTGGCTGCAGCAGATGTGCCCAGTTAACATCTGGCATATTCAGGTCTCCCATCAACAGTATCTCCCCTTTCTCTGCCATTCTAGGAATGTCTTCTATCATATCCTTGTCCATTCCTTCCCCCTGACATGGGGGTCTGTACACAACCCCTGTGCGGATTGTGGTGCCCTTTCCAGTCTCCAAGGTGACCCACAGTGCCTCCTCTCCTCCTATTTACTCTTTTGTTCAGTTGCTTTTATCCCTTCCTTTACATAGAGAGCTACTCCTCCCCCTCTTCTCCCCTGCATGTCTCTCCTGTAGGTTATGTACCCTGGTATGTCAACATCCCAGTCATGGTTATCTCTGTACCATGTTTCTGTGACTGCTATGATATCCAGGCATCCCTCTTCCATTAAGGCCATCAGCTCAGGGAGCTTGTTGCCCAGACTATGGGCATTGGTACTCATTACCCTCCATTTCCTGATGGCCTTACTCCCTTTTGCCCCATCCCTGTCCTTCTTGCCTTTGTCACTTTCTCCATTTACCCCTGCCTTTCTCCCTATCGACACCTCTATGTTGGTGTTTTCCGCACTTACTACCGTGATTATTTGGGGGGGGGCTAGGATTTTCCTGCTCCTTTCTAGTGCCTCCCCCCTTGGCTAGTTTAAAAGCTCAGAAATGGTTTAATCTTTTTACTTGAAATTTGGAGAGTGTTTACAGCATGTCCTGTAGATGTGAATTATGGTGCTTACGTGTAGGGCAAAATGTAATTTGTGGAGATATTGCATGATGCACTTTACATGTTGCAGACAGTGTTTTGCTTGTGGTGGTGGCTTAAAATTGTTAGGATATGTAGTCTTAGTGTCATGGATGTAGTTTTCAGTCATTGTGTGTGTTAAATGTCATATGTTAAAATGTTATATCTCGGACACAGTTTGGTCTTTTCACTTGAAATCTGGAGGGTGTTGACAGCATGTCATATGGACTAAAATTACAGTGTTTCCGTGTTGGAAAAATTTTTTTGGTGGAGATATGGCGTGGTGCAGTTTACATTCTGTGGACAGCGTTTTGCTTGTGGTGGTTTCTTGAAATTGATAGCATACCTAGCCTTAGTGTCATGGATGTAGTTTTCAGTCATTGTGTGTGTTAAATGTCAACAGGTGCATAACTGTGCGACTCTGATGAATAAAAATTTCACATTTTGACATGTCATATCTTGGACACGGGTTGGTCTTTTTACTTGAAATTTGGAGGGTGTTGACAGCATGTCCTGCAGATGTTAATAGAGGTGTTTATGTGTTGGACAATATATTTTTTGTGGACATATTGTGTGACACACTTTATGTTTTGTGGACAGCGTTTTCTATTATTCTATTAGATTAACATTTGTTTGGTGGCTGGCCTTGCTTTTGTGAATATACTTTTTAGTCATTGGGTGTGTAATGTGGCCTGGTACTTACAAGTTGGTGGGAGCATGGGGCCCTTTCAGACTTGGGCAACTTTCTACTTTTCTATTCTTTCTTAAAAAGTAAGGAAATTCTATGCAAAACATTGTTAATGCATCGGTTTGGGTTCTTCTAAAGTGGAAAAGTGAGGAAATTAAATTCTAGGGTTCCCACCCCTTCTACTCCACCCCCACCAACAGGCATCGAGGTGTCTTTGGGGTCAGTGGCCCTAACTCTCACCCCGACCCATGTGTAAACAAGCTGAGGTGGTACAGTGTAGGAGAATGGGCTGAGAGTTAGGGCCAATGACCCCAACACACACCCCAATGCCTGTTGGTGAGGGTAGGGTGTAAGGGGTGGGTACCCTAAAATCAAATTTCTTCACTTTCTTCACTGTAGAAGAGCCCTAACTGATGCATTAAAAAAGGTTTTTGCATAGAATATATATATATATACGGTATATGTATGTGTCTATAGACATATATTTATATGTATGTGTATATATATATATATATATATATATATATATATATATATATATATAGGATCTGTGCAATACATGATTTATTTTCACAAGAGCTGTTTAACCTTGGGTAATCTCACGAGTGGTGAAAAGCCATGAGTGCTGTGCCGAAGGTCAAGTAGCTCGAGTGAAAATAAATCATGTATTTCACAAGGTCCCTGTTATGTATTTCATTTATGCAATAGGGATTCTTTAGGCTTGTGTAAGGAGTTTTGTTTTAAATTGTTTTTTAATTTTTCATGTTAACATACATGGACTTTTTGCTGTTCTCTCAGGGTAGATTGACTTAGCATAATGGTTGCTAAGCAGTTGCTATGGATGCTCCAACTTTACATTATGGACAGTACATAATGAAAAAGTTTGATGCACAATTCTTTTGTTTTTACATTTTTTGGGGGGATTTGTCAGTCAGAAAAAGTGAATAAAAACTGAATTTTCTGCTATTTTTTGCTGATTATAAAAATCTAAAAGGCATCTATATATGAAACACCTCTCATTTTGTAGATTATTTCATGCTGAACAACTTTTGTGCTCAATGTACAATGCTGTCAGTTTTCATTTTAAAGTAATTAAAGGAATAATACCTGACATGGTGGATGTTATGCTAGGATAACATCCCACCTTGGGTGGTTGGGCCTGAGACCACTGTCCGAGGGCATCCAGCACCCAAGAAAGGATGTTATCCCTGCATAATACCCACCCGGGAAGGCATTATTCCTATTATACAATGGCTTGTTGTTTTATAATTAAAAAAAAATTAAAGAATGTTTTTGCTAGTGTGTAAAAATATTTTTGTTTGCTAGACAAGTAAGAGATCATCCTCCTAATCATTCAAATCCTGCAAACAATCAGCAGGGATGTTATGCCAGGATAACATCCATGCTGTGACAGCCAACTGACCAATCAGAAGCCAGGATTCTTTCTTGCCATTGTATAATTGTATTTATTTGTCAAAAAAGTGCAAAAAAACCTTAACTTTCTGCTGTTTTTTGCTAATTCTACAAAAACTAAAAGGTGTCTATAAATAAAACACCACTCATTTTTCAGATATTTTTGTACTAGACAACTTTTGTGCTCACAGTGCCCTTGTATCATTTTTTGTTTTAAAGTTATTTGCATTTGAATATGATTAGTACTGCTACTGAGGCTGAACATTCTAAATTGGCTGATGACATAGCAACTGTGTATATAAATGAGTGATGACATAGCAACTGTGAATATAAATGAGTGATGACATAGTAACTATGTTCATAAATGAATGATGACATATTTACTATGCATATAAATTGTTGTATTTACACAGTAGCTACAATACACATTATGGCATGCATTAACTGTTCACACCTTTGCATAAATATATATATATATATATATACACACACACACACACATTTGCATGTATGTTACAGATTGCATATAAATATATGAGTGATGCACAATGGGGACCTCATGATTGGTGTAGACAGCACAAATAAATATATAAGTGATACACAGTGGGGTCCTCATGAGTGGTACAGACAGCATGAGTATAGAAATACCTTATTTATCATGTAAGGTCTCCTCTGTGTATTTCATTTATTCAATAGGCTAGGATCTTAAAGGATAGATATTTTTTTTGCCTTTTAGGCATAAAATAATTTTTATAAGTCTGTTACTTATTGAACTAGTGTTACTGTGCTTTTCCCCATCCTGATTGCTGCAACCATTGCCATGGACATAAAGTCAGGATGACAAGCTGACAGTATGATGTGGTAGTTCATTAGTGCCGCAGAACTTTCGCAGAAATTATAAACCACCACCGCAGAAGTTTCTGTGGCAAATGGTAATGTTGCCACAGAACTTAATCCCAATATGCTGCAGAAAAGTAGGGGCCTTGGGGCCAGCCATAGCCATGGCCTGTCCAGTGGGAGTAGTGTCACCCCATGACAGACAGCACGGTGTACGCCCATGTGATGCAAAGCCAGAATAAAAATGCCCAGCACACCTAGAATTCCCAGGATGATAAGGACACCATGCATTCTAGGACATGGCCTGCTCCTTACTGGAGTCAGTGCCCTGTGGGGCCATGGCCAGGGGTAGCTAACACCATCAATATGTTCATTTCCCATACTATGGATGCCTACCTCCAGCCATATTGGGTATGGTGCACACATATGTACTGGGGGGAGGTGGTAGGAGATGCACATAGGATGCAACTTGCCAACCCTTCTCAACAAGTCCACCTTCAGTCCCCTTGACAATACCCGTGTGTCACTGCTCCCTGCCTCTGTTGCCTATCCCATCTATTTGCTCCATCTAGATGGCCTGCATTACTGTTATCCCCCCTTTTGGATCCCCCCCACCTGGCTGGCATGTATATATGTTTACACCTCTTTAGAACACCTCACCACCACCAGAATGGACTGTATATGTGTGAACACCTCATTTGCTACCCCTCTGCCTGGATGGCCTGTACTTATGTTTACCCCCCAGTTGGACCCCTCCTCCTGGTTGACATCTATACATGTTTACACCCCTTTAGAACCCCCCACCACCAGACTGGACTGTGTATCTGTGTACATCCTATCCCCCACAATGGACTGTACTTCTGTTAAACCCTCCTTTTTGATACCTTCTACCTGGATTTCCTCTATGTATATAGTGGTATTGTTATGTTATAAGGCTAAACACATTACAGTCTCTTGTGTGGTCTATACTCACCCCCCATGTCAGAAGAAGTATTACAAGGCAGGCTCTGTACTCGTAGGCCCTCCTGGTCATCCTGGTGTCATGCCTGTCAAGCTTCTCCCATATCCCCTGGTCCTCTGGCTCTGAATCCACAGCAGATTGTTCCTCTGGGGCCAGCATGCATATCCCTTAGTTGTTTGCCATGTTGTGTAATATACAACAGGCAAGGAATATGGCACAGGCCTTCAGAGGGTGTACTGTACAGCACCACTGGAATGATCAAGGCACTGAAACCATATCTTGAGCATTCCAAAGACATGCTCAGTGATTTTTCACTTTGATTTTCACTTTGAATCTTAGAGACAGCCAAAAGCAAAAACCCACATGCGCTGTCCCATGCTAATAATTGTAATCTAACAGACCTCTTTCAGCTTAATATTTATCTAGTCTCTCTTTAAAGATATCAAAATATTTACTATCTACTACCGCAAATGGTTAGATGTTCCAAATATTTGTTATTCTTCATGTAAAATATGTCTTACGTTTTTCAGTTTTAAATTTGTTAGACTGGATTTGTTTATTCCATAGTTACATAGTGGTTGTTGGCAGAAAAGGATCTCCTGGTATATCTAGTCTGCCCTGTTTTGATTTGCTCCTATTTTGTTAGTATTCCTATTTCCATAATGACATAAGCTGAGATGGGTGTAGTATAGGACAACAGGGTGAGCGTTAGGACCGAAGACTGAAAGACATACCCCAATGCCTGTCCATGTCTGCAGGGTGGGAGTGGTGGTGGTGGTGGTGGAATGGTGTGTCCATCACAGCTGATGACCCCACGGCACTCCCCCAAGTCTGTCAGTGTCTGTAGGGTGGGGGTGGGGCATCAGGTTTGGAAACCCTACCACCTCATTTCTATCTTTTTGTTGTCATAGTACTCACCCTAACTGATGCATTAACAAAGATTTTTGCAGTGAATTTCCTTACTTTTTGAGATAGTATAATAGTATGTTTATTTTACTGTGGGAGTGCAGGGTTCTTTGAACCCTGCGCTCCCATCTCTCCACAGATGCACATATGTATGTAGCGGTGGAAGCATCTTTAGGGGTGAGAGCACAGGCTATGAATCACAGTGCCCTACAGACCCTGTGCTTCAACAACTTTATGGGTGGGAGGGCAAGGTCTTTTAACCCTGTGCTCCCACAGTATCTGAGGAACCAGCACAGTGGGATATAGACCTTGCACTACAATATCTTTAGGGGTGAGAGTGCAGGGTGTGTCAGACCCTCCACTCCCACAGTATCACAAGCACCAGCACTGTACCCTACAGACCCTGTGCTGTGCTCACATCCTTCCATAGATGTGTATATGTATGTAGCTCTTGAAATGCAGGGGCCTCTGGCCCCTGCACTTCCACACATAAAGTTATAAGCAGATATAGCAAAATTGCAACAAATAGTCATAACTGTGCCATCTTAAATAATATTCACCCCAAATATTCAACACAACCCTGTTATCATCTTGCCACATGTACCCAGTATAGAAAATGTTCAAATCCCCCCAAAACATAATTCTGTGCCACTGCAATGCCATTCTATGCCACAGGTGTGAAACCACATTTTGGCCAAGATTTCAAAAATGACAGCTGTGACATACATGACATAGGGTGCTAAGAAGACTATGTTGAAAATATTGGGTGAAAATATTTAACATTTCCAATGTTACGAGCGTGTGCAGCGAGATTGAAAGGAATGACCATAACACAGCCATTTTTTGAAACTTTGACCCCAAATTTTCAACATGGCCTCTTTGGGACCCCACCTCATGAACAATGATACTGTCATTTCATTACTCAGTTCCAAAAGGTGATTTTGTGCAGGGACCACTCCATTCTATGCCACCAGAATGAAAACAAATTTTGAGCAGCATGCAAAAAATAACAGCTATACTGTTCATGAGGTGGTGTAAAAATATGGGAATGTTGAAAATTTGGAGTGAAAATATTAAAAATTACCAAAGGTATGTGTGTGTATGTGTAACAAAATTTCAATGACCATGTGTAACTTGAGTGTTTTGGGGTATTTTTGCACCAGATTTTCAACATGGACTTTTTGGCGCCCCACCTCATGAACGCTGGCATTGTCATTTCATTACTCGGTCCCAAAAGGTCATTTTGTGCAGTGACTGCAAAATCACCTTTCAGGATGAGTAAGGAAACTATAATACCAGTGTTCATGAGGTGGGGTCCCAAAAAGCCCATGTTCAAAATTTGGTACAAAAATACCAAAAAATGGCTGAGATATCAACATAAGTTGATAACACCATTGACAGCCATTATACTGCACTTACCTTGATTCTTCAGTTCACAGCTCAGCTTTAAAGAGTGCAAACATGTCCTGGTCCACAGAAGATAACAGCCACCAACCTCTGATAGTAAGTATAAGATGGGGGGTGGGTTGCTCAGTGGGAGAGTCAGGATGGGGAAGGGACAGGGAGACAACGAGGGACCATTTTCTTTTTTTTAGGGGAAAAAGACAGGGGACTGTTTCCTTGTTTCACAGGTACATTTTTCGAATATTTTGGGACACTGGGGGTGGGCTTCCAATGTCCCACACTCAGGAGGGGAATGATACACAGGGACACTGGGAGTGTGCTCCTAGTGTCCCACAGGGCTGCAGAGGGGAGGACATACATCACAGGAAAGTTTTCTTTTTACAGGTACTACAGAATTATATAAAATGATATTTGGGGACACTGGAAGGGGCTCCCCAGTGTTCCACAGTGCAAGCGAGGGGTGGTCAGCATTGAAAGTCTCAGGATACCGAGAGTGGGGTCCCCAGTGTCCCATGCTGCTGCGGGTGAACATAACCAGAGGCTGGGAACACTGGGAGTGGGCTCTGCAGTGTCCCACACAGTTTGTGGGGGACATGAATAGGGACACTGGGAGTGGGCTCCCCAGTTTCCCAAGTTTCTTTTTTTGTGGTGTTGAGGAATGCATTACTCAGAACACTAGGATTGGGCTCCCCAGTGTCCAACAGTATTTGGGGGATGATATATGTTTGGGGGCAAGCATCCACTTGTGGCCCCTGGGGATCTGAATGTTTGGCTACAAATGGATGGTAAATATGATTGTGGTATGAGCAAAAAATAGTGTATGCCTATTTTTCACACATACCATATTTTCAGATGTTTACAATACATTTTCAGCCAAACATTCACGTTATTGCTAAACACAGAAGAAGCAGACAAAACATTTGGTTTCTCACAAGGTGTAGAGGAACGTGTGCAAGACTGTACAAGCAACGGTCTTGGATTCAAATCCAGTGTTGGTATGTTTTTTTTTTGCTGCAGTGTAGGTATAAAAAAATAGAGAGACACTGGACTCAAACCCAGCACCCTCAGATCCAGAGTCTTGTGCAGCCTCCTCTGCACCATCCAGGATGCACAGTAACAATCTTACTTTTTCTATTGTTAACATACTCTCAATCTGGATATGTCACTTTTCCAACTGTAGCTTGTATGAAAAAAAGCTATAGCTATTCTCCCATATGCTACAGTTACAAAAGTCATATATCGAGCTTAGCAAGAAGATTGATCCAGTCCCAGTGCACAGAGGATGACAGCGCACAACCTGCAAAGGTAAGTATAGGGCAAGGGGGGAAGGCGGGTGAGGCAGAGTGCAAAGATGACGAGGGACCGTTTTCTTTTTTTTCAGGTTTAAAATTTAAAAAGACATTGGGGGACTGTTTTCTTTATCCACAGGTTTATGGGGACACTGGGAGTGGACTCCCTAGTGTTCCACATTGCAATGGGCTGGCAGTATATATATGGGGACACTGGGAGTGGGCTTCCCAGTGTCTCAGAGTGTGCTGTGGGGAAGGGTGCTTATGCATGTCTTGGGACACTGGGAGTGGGATCCCCAGTGTCCCTCACTGTTTTGGGGGGCAACATAACTTGGGACACTGGGAGTGGGCTCCCCAGTGTCCCACACTACTGGGGGGCTACATAAAACAATGGTAATGGGAGGGTGAGGGGTGCCACTAGACACCATGGCAACAAAAACAGGGGTACCGCTAGACACCTGGAAAAAGGAGTGACTCAAACATGACTCTGCAGCTTGCAGCATGAGTTCCAGCTGTGACTGCAGAAGTCATGAAAATACTGCTCTTCTCATACAGAGAACTGGAGACAAGCGGTCATCTCCCTAAGCTGGCACCCGAGATTTTGGGAGCTCAGTAAACTTGTTTTGGGCCACACAAAAATAAACATCAGAATGTAGCTAAACAGGTCCCCTTTAGCTAAGTTATGATTTTTTTTTATTACATTCTTTTTTTTTTGCATATTTTCTACACTTGTTGGTCCTTGCTAAGGACAAAACAAAATGGCAGACACACCAGAGTCTCTTCGATCAATCCAGTGTGATACTTCAGCAAAATACCTCCCTTCTTTGTGAAAAAAGGGACTCGTACTTTGCGCAAAGTATCGTTGGTGCAAACATTCAAATCTTTCATTCCTGACATATAAATAATAAAATAGGAAATAATGGGAAAATTAAACATTTAATAACTTTTGAAAGGATTAATATTTTTTCATCAAACCTTAAAAAGGCACATCTGTGAGGCAAAGGCTTTTTACCCTGAAAATTTCAGATCACAACCTAAAGCTGTTTCTGAGATTCAAGTGAACAATGAAATGTCAAAAAACACAGATTTTTCTGTTTATTCAACACTCTGTTTCTCAGGAACAACACAAAGTATTTGCAAAAAGTTTGGCATATGAAGAGACCTGCTCCTAGAGATTATGCATGCCAACATTCATGCACATCCATTGAACAGTTCAAAAGTTATTAAGGTTCACAAATTCGGGTTTAACATAGAAGTTACCTTTCACCCTAACTATGCTGGCCCTACCGTGACAATATAATATACTGTATCTATATATATGTGTGTGTATTTGTGCATATATCACAGTATAGGAGCATGGTGGAACCCCAGAGGTTCTATGTTAAACCCCTAACTTTGCACCTTAATGGCTTTGGCAGCATTTGATTAACTTAGCTGAAATGTTGCATGTGTTGTTTAGGAAGCAAGGTCTAAATTTGTGGAATGTTTTGTGATGTCAGCTTGTGCAGTTTCTGAAATCCACATATTGTATGTCATTTTCTTGTAGCCATCTTAATTTTTTTCCTATACTTAACATGAGATTTGGGTTTGCTGTTATGTACAGCCTACATGGAATGGATTTTTTTCCAAACTGTCAGGGTAGAAGCATGATGTGCCAAGGTAGTGCCTTTGGAAGGTTTTGTGAAAAAATATTAAACAGTTCCAGAGTTACAAAGATTTAAAATTGTTATTTTCTGTTCTGAGCATGTGCAGTAGGGTTTTTGGGATAACGTTCTGATATGACACCAACAAATCTGTGTTGCAAGACCATTTTTGGTTTCTCATCACTTGTTTCTCACAACATTAATTTATTTTGTGCTGTGAGAGTTGCCATCTTGTTCTTTGCCCCTCAAACTAAAAAACATGGAGCACACATAAAAAGTGTGTAATTTTAATAAACAAAAACCTGAACCCAGCTAAATGGGACCTGTTTAGTGAGAATCTGATGTTTATTTTTTAAAGTAATAGCCAGAAGTACTTTTTTCTGAGCACCCCAAAATCCATGGTGCCCAGCTTAGCAAGAGGAGCCATTCACCTGAGTCTCTATATCAGAACAATGAGACTTTATTGAATGCTGAAGCCACAACTGGAAGTTGTACTGAGTTTCAGCTGAAGCAGTGAGCTGGCAATTCCCTGTTCACTGTCTGTGTGTTCATCTCTATGTCTCTCTTTCTATGTACTGTAGATCTTAAGCAGACTGGGGAGCACACCCTTGGCACTGCTTTTATCTCACCCCTCCCCTCCAGATCACCCGCCCCCACATCCCAAAGATTTGTACTTTATTTCTTAAATAAGTGGACAGCAGTGCCCACCCCCAGTACTGCTTCTCTTTACCAAAGGTTGCCCACCCCCATTCCCATAATGTACCTGGCAGCACCGGAGTGCCCACCAATGGTGTCACCAAACAGTAGCCCAACATTCCCCAGTGTAAGAATATCATCTGAAGTAAAGAAAACCATCCCTCAATATTTTTTTATTATCCTGTAAAAATGAAAACTGTCTTTTGCCAATCTGATCCCCACATAGACCTCCCCACCCACCCCACCTCAACCTCCCACTCAGCACCCAGCGCCTCATACATAGGAACCCAGTGTTAATGATCTTTCTGTTTGTGTCCTTCAGTGGGGTGTTGACCAAAGAAAAACATGGAAACCATGCTGATCATCTGCCTAGGCTCCCAGCAGCCCTCTGATTTAAATGACAGACTGTTTTATACTGACATCTTTTGCCACCTTATGGCTTTCCACCATCTTTTTTACCCCCACCCCTGTAATATATTTGTTTGAATGTGTGCTTGGTACATTTGCATGTGTGTGTGTATGCATGCACACACTTCCATCCAGTGTGTGCTTGTGTGTGTGTGTGGGGGGCATACTCACGTGAGAATTCCAGCTATGTGTGCACATCTATTTTCATTTTCCACAGATGTCCCTATCTCTGTTTCCTTCCCCCACATTTGTCACCTTTCAGCCTTCTTACTAGGCCCTGTTAATTAGTCCCCACTTGGAAACGCTTTAGCTCATTCACTCCTAGTATACTTTTTCATTCCCACCATCACCTTTTTGTTTTCCAAATTATGTTCTTACCTTGCTTCTTATCACTTTTTCTCCTATAGATTCCCATAGTTTTCTTTCCTCACATATATAGCCCTTAGTTCCCCTTACCTTGCCCTTCTTCTCCACCCCACCCTTGCTGGGATTGCTTTCCTAGAGTACAGCTGTTATAATTTTCCTTCGACAACTGATTTCTAAAAATACTTAAGTCTGATGTATATTGTGTTATTTTATGTCTGTGTATTGTACTGTGTTTCATGACATGGAACCTTTGTAAAGGAGCTCTTGCTCAAAGGTTGTTTTCCAAATAACTAAAACAAAATAAAATTTGCTTTTTTTCCCTTTTAGATAATTCCTGAAGAAGACCTATGGTCAAAAAGTCAATTCTAACTCTTCTACTTTCATTGTGCATTTAATATTACCATTTGGTTGTATTTTCATACCACACGCTGATGCAGTACCTTGTTTTTTTCATGTGTTGTGCCAGTCTTGACCCCAGCAGCTATGCTTTGTGATCCTGTGCTAGTGAACTGAGTTGAGAAGTGAGCTTTATGACCTGGCAGAATGGGGTGAGGGTGGAGGGATGATGCTGTTATGTGATACCCACCCAGCCAAGGAATGAAAGCTGCAGGGTTGCCCACAAGGGCCTGGGCACCATATAGTGAAGACAGCTTCTTCTTGGCATAGGTCCCTGCACCTCTGCATACATGAGTGGCAGAGGGCCCTGTGCATTGGCTGACAGATGGAGTCTTTGCTCTGTGCATTTGTATCTGCAGCCACATTGAAGCACAGGCACCAGAGGGCCCCAGGTTTCCACAGCCCAGCAGACAGCCTCATAAATTCTTGGCATCATCGCTGCACTTCTGTATTGAGAAAGAGTCTTCCTTTGGCACAGGGCCATTTGCATCTGTTCACGGAGGTCCTGGAGGGACTTGCATGAATGAGGATACAATCCCACTATCTCAAAAAGAAAGGAAATTCTTTACAAAATTTGTTAGAGCACCAGTTAGGATTCCAGTTAACACCACAAAATTATGAAAATGTGACATTAGGGTTTCCAACCCTAACTCCCCACCCCCACCCCTCCTCCAGCAGCAAAAGGAAAAAAAAAACCTCAGAGTGTTGGAACTCCTGAGCCTTGGTGATTCAGTGGTGAGGTCTTCCTTGGGGTTGTCAACCATAATGCCCATCCCCTTCCCTAAGCAAACAATGTCAGATGTTATGGTGCAACAGATTGTGTTGGCAACATGTGGCAAGACTTACTTCTTTACCTTTGAAGAGTGTATTACTCTGAGGCCCTTACTTGAAGCTGTATCTTGTGCTTTGGACAGGAGGCTATGGGTTGGGGTGGAGGGGTGAGCATTGGGGTTGACAACCCCAAGGAAGTCCCCACCACTGAATGTCCAAGACTCCAGAGACCCACATTTCTGATGTTATTTTCCTTTTACTACTTAGGGGGCGAGAGTGGGGAGTTAAGATTGGAAACCCTAATGCCACATTTATTTTCTTCTTTGGCATTAACTTGAACTCTAACTGGTAGATTAATGAAGTTTTTTGCAAAGAATTTATATGTACTCAGCATACTTTTTAGGATAAATGCCTGGATAAAAAGTGATATCTTGGGCTAAAGTGAAAGATACAGTATTAGTATCTTTCTTTGTACCTATACATCATTCTTGTATCTATAATTGTTCCTTGAGCCTAAAAGTATAAGTGCACTTCATAATCATACAGCTCTGATAGCTGCCATGTGGCTTTGAGAGCTGCACTTAATAAAAAGAGACTCTGGCCAGAGACACTATGGCTGCTAATTCATTAACTTGATATGGGATATACAATTAAGGTGTGTGGTGATGCATACCTGATGCATATTGTACAGACAGTAAGGAATATTATAATAAGAGAGCAAATTATAAAGAAAAAAGGCATGCATGGTACAATAAAGAATGTAAAGATGCTAAGAGGAAATTTAATAGATTATTAAGAGCGTTAAAAGGGATCTTATCAGTAAATAATAATAAATAAATAAATAAACTAAGGAAGGAGTATAAACTGGTATTGAAGTTAAATAAAGAAATATATCAAGTTAAATTGTAAATGGAATTAGAGGAGGCTGTAAGAATAGACAACCTGAAGAAATGTTGAAATATAGCCAACAAAGGTACAACAAACTATGATAACAAAATAAATACCTTGATAGACCCAGATAAATGGGTCCAATATTATAAAAGCTTGTTCTTCCAAATTGATGGGAAGAATCAAAATCAGCAGAGATGGGATGATCAACAGAGAAAGGCTAAAACAGACACTACAAAAGAATATCCCAATAATAATCCAATTACGGAAAAAGAAATCTGGGAAGTATTGGACTCATTTAAAAAACATAAAGTGCTAGTTCCAGATGGGGTACCTTCTGATGTTATTTTCTATACGACTGAAAACTGGGTTCCTTTTTTGACACTGTTATTTAACAAGTTCTGGGAAAATAGAATGATATCAGTAAGTTCGAAATAAACACTATAGTTACAATTTTTAAAAAAGGCAAGAAAAACAAGCCAGAATGCTACAGACCAATTAGCTTATTAGACAGTACAGAGAAGATATCTACAAAGATAATAATAAATAATAGATTAACATCATGGGTGGAAGAAAACAGAATTACAGACATAGTGCAAGCAGGATTTCAAAATAGCCAGTCTACATTGGACCAATGTTGGACTCCAGTACATCTAGCCTTTAAATATAGCAAGATTAAAAAACAAAAATTACATTGCATATTTGTGGATTTAAAAACAGCATTCACTCAAGTAAACTGAAATAAGTTATGGGTAAGGTTAGAGGGACTGGGAATGAATAAGGATAGCATAGGTATGATTAGACATTTATATCAGGATAACTATAGTAGCATGCAATATTCCACAAATGATCAATGAACAGAATGGATTCAAACTAATATAGGGGTAAAACAGGGATGTACATCATCACCCTTGTTATTTAACTTATATTTCCAAACAGTGTTAAGTAAATTGTATGACTCAGAATATCATTTACCTAAAATAGGATAAAGGCCTTGTGCCTATCTAGCTTTTGCAGATGTTGTGGCACTAATTTCAACAAGCTTTATAGGCATTAAAAGGATGTTAAAGAAATTCATAGAAGAATGCAAGAGGGTAGATTTAACATTGAATTATGATAAAACCAAATTAATGGTCCTTGGAGGGAACACGAAAGAATAACAATATATAATTGATGGCCATACATTGGAGGTAGTTAACAACTTTTGCTAGTTAGGATTAACTATATCCCAGGAAGGGACATGGAATAAACATGTCAAGGATATAGGAAACAAGGTGAATAGATTTTGCCACTCTTGAACAGATTTGCATATAAGTATGGAGGGCATTCAATAAATGGAACTTTAATTGTCCTAAATGTAAAAGTTAAATCTCAATTGATTTATGAGGCAGAAATCTAGGGATTACATGATATATCGAAACTAGAAAGTATCTTTAATAAATTTTATAAGAAAATCCTGGGTCTCCCTAATGGAACCTGTTCAGCTATGGTGAGGGCTGAATTGGGCCAATTACCATTAGAATGCGATATTAAAAAAAGACAATTGAATTATTGGCTCAAAGCATATAATATGAGCAACCAAAATCTGCCTAGACTATGTGTGGAAGAGGCACTAGAGTATCATAATCAATATATTTTATTTCCAAGCATGGCAATAGTTTAAAAGTTAATAAAAAACATTAGGTCTGCTGGAAATAATCCTGGAGAGTATGATATCTCGAGTAAAACTAATAAAGTTAAAAATTTATGAAAGAATCAGAGATATTTATATTCAATCAGATCTGGCTTTTTGCAAACAATACAAAACCAATAAATGGATGTCAAAAAGTGAAAGATCACATAAATTAGAATATTATTTGTGAACAGTGAACAATCCCGATTAAAGGAAATTGTTAACTAGATCTAGATTTGAATGTATAACAAGTAATTGGAAAACAAATGTTTACAGTAAAGGGAAAAATGCAGGGGAGATATTATGTAAATGTGGTAATGGATACAGATACTCTTAAACATTTGATGATACTATGCCCTCTATATGAAAAAGATAGACACCGGATATTAGGGGGAATTCTTAGCGAGTTAGGGTTTGAACCGGAAACTGCAATAGTCTATTTATTAGAATCCCATAAATCCAAAATACTATATGCTGTGGCCTCCTTTCTTAAAAAATTGAACAGGAAAAAGCTCCATATGAGGACTGACTTATGATTTAAGGCTCAGGAGAAATCTTTTTTGGTTAAAAGTTCAAACCAAATTGGAATCTGTAGCTATATTTATTAAAAATATGGATAAATACTATATATATGTACATAGCAATAATTGTATAATTAATGCTGTATGTACAATGGTATTCTAGATAATGTACTAAGGAATTTTATATGGTTGTATACGTTATTTGAATTTCATTTATGTATTTTTACAATTGTAATGACTTATTTAAGTCGATCAATAAATGTTACTACTATTACTACTACAGACAGTACACCAATATGTGACTGCAAAATATAAAAATCTGACCATGAACATTCGCATATGGAGCAACAACATAACAGGTTTATGTGATCTAAAAAAACTCAGCTACATAAGAAAGCTAGTAAGTACCTGTTTTTGCCCAGCAGGAAATGATGCCTTTGACAGATCGCTGATGCTACAAAGTGAGAGATACCGCATTCATGAATGGCATCTGGAGCAAGTGTATACTTGTCTTGCTCATTCATGGCACTAACTGCTGCTGTCTCTCTCAGTACAACTATGATGGGAATGCCCTTGCATGAAGCAGGAGGGGTGGGTTTACTGATGGCCTGCTCTGAATAAGTTTGCCATAAAAACAAGATTTATTGCTGGATTTATTGGCAAATGAATCCATTGCTATAAGTAAAATACAAATAGACAAATTTTAAGAAGCACACACTTTATTGCAATAAAAAATAAAGCCATGATTCAGCTGCCACTGCCACTTTAACATTCTGAATGAATTCATTGAGATAATTTTACTGTCACATGGTACCCTAGATGCTTATTACATCAGCATCAGTAGAATTCCCCCTGACATTCTCTACTGTCAGAGCTGTTATCAAGAAACTGTGGCACTGTAGCAATCCTTTAGTTAAGACACAGGAGCCACTCTCAGAAAGGTATGGCATCCCTGTTTGTTATACGCAGTAATGTTGCAAATGTGCCTAAACCAATGTGAGTAATACTGTCATGGAGCGGTATGGGAACTAAGGGCCAGAGCCCAGAACTGCAGTGATGGATGTCTCTGGGCAGTAAAAGTGGTATCGCAGCAGACTTCCTCTGACCGCATCCCCAGTTTTCAGGACCAGCACTTAACAGTTGTAATAGAGTTGGTCTTAAAAGAAGATTTGTAGGGTACTGATCATTTCAATAGAATAGTTTTAAGTAGTGTCCTAATGTCAGCTTTTGATGTTCTTCTCGTTTTATGTTTTTTTTGCTTTTTCATGCAATTTTGGTCACATGAAACCAGCTGTAAAGTTTGCATGTGTTTTAGTGTGTGAGAGAGAGAGAGAAAATAGTGCAGTGGGGGAGTAGGCGGGGAAGAAAAAGGAAACCCACTTGTTTACCTAATGGAGACAGCAGAGTGCTTGCAGAGTGACAGTGCTTCAGTTCCAAAATTGTGTGTTCTTCATTCAGAATCCAGTGAGTTCCCTTTTCTGTCATTACAAAAAAGCTTGCAGAGATCTGCCCTGCAGTCATAAAAAGCAGTACACTCAATCTACCCCTCTCCTACTATGTAGTAGTTGATACTCTCCCAGCCCTTGACTGTCTATTTGTTTTACAAAAAAATGTCATATTTCTAATCACAGCTGAACTGCAGAAACTGCAACTGTTTCAAAATTTCAAAAGTGAGAATACTTACTGATCAAAAGAATGCATTAAGAGTTGCCATTTTGATTTCGCATAGCCTTTCATTATTTAGCTGGTTTACTGTTGTTTTAAATATTTACAGATAGTGACCCATCACCATTTCTAGCAAGCCGAGTGTTGAGCGTTGTGATCCCCCAGCATCACAGGATCATGCATGCTCTCTTCCATGTATATGCTGACTCGAGGTCTTAATGCTCAGCATGGCTTTATGCTGTGCTATCTGGTGGAGCAAACCAGCAGCAAAAACAAAAAAATACAGTACCTCCAAGGAGACCGATGGTGAATGGGGAGAAAACTGTTTAATTATGCAAAGATACACAAACATAGCAAAACAGAGAAAAGGGAGACACCATTTCAACTAGCTGATGCAGCACAGCTGAAGAAAGGCATCATCCACATGACAACATTAGCACTTTGACACTTTTCATATAGATCTACTGTAAGACCAAAGAGACTACCAGGGCTACAGTTTTGGGCTTCCCTGGGGCTATTATATGCTATGAATATAAAAAACACTTCACAAATAGTGTGTACTTAATACAGATTAATGCGGAAACAAAGGAGTTTTCAGGTACTTTTCTGAAACTTTTTTTACTGGTACTTTTCACAGTACCACATAACCCCAAAGGTATATGTTGTATAAACTGAACATGACATTGCTTGACATAAGATATAATATCTATCTTCATTTGAGACCAGTGATATTAAAATAGCTCACTCATGGCTTCACCCATCATGAGATATCATAATATCATTGACCTGCCATGAAGATAAATATGATATCTTCAGTCATGTCATGTCATATCCCATTCAGATGTAAAGATATATAGATAAATATGTGGCCTCAAATATAATATATATACCCTATTTCCTCTGCCCCAAAGTGCACAGTCCAGGTCAAGACCACCTTCAAGTAAGGTCCTCAGCTGGGATATCTTGAGAATTTGATTCAATACTCAGAGAAGCAGTGGCTTTTTCCAATAAGTCCCATAAGGCAAAGGGGTCTGCCCCAAACCCAGTGAAAGTCAAAGGCTAAGAAACAGTCTCAGTCTTAGGTGTCTCCATGACCTTGATATTTACCCAGTCACAAGAGCTTCAGTCCATTGTAAGCAAGGACCAGTAGCATTGGGGCTTAAGCTGCAGGAACAGTTCTAGGCATACACAGGTATAATCCTAGTTAATGCCCCTTTAAGTTATGGTCTAGTGTCCCCCACCCAATAGAAGCAGGGGGAGGACTAGGGTTAATAGCTGCTCTCAGTATGGATAATGACTTGGTTCCAAATCTGCCACCTCAAAGCTAAGAGGACCAGAAGCCTAGAGCCATGGAGACCAGCTACCTTGTACCTATTTGAGCCCTTGGACTCTGGAGATGATAAACAGATTCCCTTTGGGGACCTAGTGATCAAGCAAAAGGAGACACCCCTGCATTACCAGGTGAGAGAACAAACAGAAACTTTTGTTTCTACAATGAACATTTCTGTCACCAGGAATGGTCCATAAGACCACTTGATCCCATTGCCTCTCTTCCACTTGACTCCACTTCACTATAATGCCTTATTTGCCTGAGGCACTTGGTGTCCCTTACGTTCCATAGATCACAAGAGTTGTTGACAAGCACTTATTCTAGCACCTCACTGATCTCAAGCTGCTACCAAAAAACATCATTACAAGGTCCACAGCTGGGTAAACACAGAAGGAAAGATTACTCTCAAGTTAAGGTACTATTACAGACACTGCCATCACCTTCACCAGCAACAAGAGCAGCTATGTTAACAAATAGTAGATGTGGTATCATTGATTTCTCTCTAGACCTCCAAGAGTCATTAGGACCTAGGACCTCTCAGGGCCCCCCTTACCTTACTAGTCTCTCATGGGAGCCTGTCTGCCTGGCCCTTTCTGGGTCACCTTTTGTGTCCTGGGGTCTTTTCCCCACTGGCTGACCCAAGAACTCCATTACTCCAGCCAAAAGGACCTTCACATCTTTCACTGTAGCCTTTCCCTCAATAGCTTCTCTGCTGACTACAGATCCTTGGGTTCAGTTGGAGCCTTAGTAGAGGCCTTAAGCTTAGATTTGTTCCCTGATGCCAACTTGCACATCATAGCAACAAATCAACACAACATTGTGATAACAGAAGGGATGTAGTGTCATCCTGCCCACCTCTCCTGAAACACGGTAGCAACTTTGTTCCAATCTGAGTAAAGACACATCTTTATGCTTGTTAACCAGAAGGCTACTGCTACTCAGGCTATGTAACTCTCAGTGCCATTCTTACAAGGAGACTTTGAACATGAAAATGCTTCTCAAGCAGCAACTGAGGCTGCTTTCTCAGTGCCCCAAGGGTCACAGTGGCAGGATGATACAAGAGTTGAGTTCAGACACCTTAAGTGAGGATGATGATGAGGTTCTGGAGCCATTCATGATCTCTCTCTTCTGAGCATCTGGAGCCATTCTTTCATCTTCTTTAGACATAGACACCCAAGATCCCCTGCAGGAGGCTCAGTAGGAGATGCCCTGTAAGCTGTGGAACCTCATCAAAGGAGGTTTCTTTCTGTGGTGGTCATGGCCAAGCACAACTTTCACAAGGTCTTGGATCAAGTAGATTCCACCTTCAATTGTGGCTGAGCAGAGATAGTAGTCATAAAATATAGGGTGTGAGGATGGGCAGCTTCAACCGCCAGCATGAGAAGACATTTTCCCTGGTGGTTCTCCCTTGTAGAGCTCTTGATTTGTACTAAATATTTCATTTTGATTTCTTTTCCCAAACTCCAAGTAGCACATTCGGTGCAGGGAAAAACTGCCAACTACCTATCTGAGTTTCATCTTCCAGCAGCATGGACAACCAGGAGAAATTCACAGGAGATGAAGGCATCAAAAAAGAGCAACAGGTGGATGGGCCAAGCAGTGCAGGGAATGTTGCAGCCACCAGGATACAGACCAATGGGGAGCCCACCATTCATGATGTGCTGAAGGCTAACTCAGCACTGGATGCCCAGGTGGTGGTATTGTACAATAAAGTACAGGGTTTCCCCATGAAGTTGACTGCCTATGAATCTCAGTCACAGCAGGCAATCACTGAAGCAAAGGATGCAGTGAGTTTAGCAACACAGGCCGCTGTGACTTCAGTGGGGCTCATAAAAGAAAGCAAAACCCTGAAATTTAGACTGGAAACCCTAGAAAAACAGACATGGGCCTCCAATCTTAAAAGCTTGGGCCTCCCAGAAGCCATGTAGGGGATGATCAGGTATGAGAAATGTTGCAGCTGGATCCTGCTCCAGTAGTACATCATGCTTACTAAGTTACCCCCCAGGGAAACAATGGGAGGGAGATATGACACCAAAGACAGTGTTAGAGCAGTTGCCAGAGACATGGTCAGATATTTCCAGATATTTCACAAAATTTCTAAAGAGTTTCTCTCTGCTGCCCCTACTGTGGAACTGGAGAAAGCAGGAGATGTCTCTAGAAATAGCACAGAAATTTCAGGAAATATCTGACCATGACTGGCTGTGACTATAATTGTTTTGGCTGGCTCCCACAAGAGGGATAGAGTACTGAATGAAGCTAAGAGGAGGGGGTCCCTTGATGTTGGATGATATGAAAATCTTGATATTTATGGACATGAGCTTTGTGACCAAGTACAACAGGAGGACATATGATGGCTTCTGTTCTACCCTGTGGTCTCTCAGCTTGGTGCATGCTTTGTAATATCTTGCCTGGCTAAAAATGATCTACAGAGGCAAACAGTATTTGTTCATGGACCCCAGAGAGGCAGGCACATGGGTGAATCATATTAAGGCAGACTGTGGGCCTAAGCACACCCAAAATGTCTCAGATACTGAGGATTGAGACTTGCTGGTTAAAATCTTATTATGGCTGTGGGCGCAGCCTTGCAGATATTTTGCATTCAGAAAAGGGCTGATGTCATTCTTGCTACCAAACAACGACAGTGTTAAAAATAAATTCCTCTGCTGAAGCCTTATTACTAAGCTGCCTGTGTGTGTGTGTATAAGAAGCTGTAACGCACTATTTTTCTTCTGGTTTGAGGAGTTAATTGAGCTCACAGAAAGTTAACTCATTATCTTCTGGTAGTCATTCTGTGTCAGATTACCAATGGATAGTACAGACATCATAGAAAGCTACTGGAAGTAGAATGGGCTAAACACTTCCTGGAGCTTTTTTTATAACAAATAAGCGCTGCTGTGCCATCAGCCACTATGAAAACATCATTAAGCCATTTGACACCACCATCCTAAGAGCAGTCATTCTGCTACTTCACAGGACATTCCATAGCAAAGAATCCCAGTGATGCCTGTTTCCAAATAATACACCAACTTAATTTTCTCAAGCAGGCAGTTCTGAACTACTGTTTATATTCTACTGAATGTTCTTAACCTGCAATTTGTAAATATAGGTGTTTACAACTGAATGACAGTAACCACATTTGCTTCACTTGCAAATAGGTAGGTGTGTATGTGTGTCTAATTTTTGTTTGACTTAGGTTACACACAGAATCTGATCAGTTCATAACATGCTGTATTGTGACTAAATGAACTGATAAATGGGGGCTTTGGTTTCTTTTACAAATTCATTTTTCCTAACCTTGGATACATTAAAACAAAAATTTCTCAACAACATTTTTAAAAATAAGGAGTTTAGCAGTAATTTAGTTGATGTGGTGTACAGAGCTGCTCCCTGGAAAATTACATGGTTTGGGGGGGAAGGGCTGCCACAAGCAGAATGGGACTTCGTGGATAGAGGAGTTTGTGGCAACAGAAGAGGCATGATGGCATTAAAAGCTTAATGGTTTGGATGTAGAGGCACCAATATTTGAGCATGACTTTAATAGAGGACTAAGTGTGACTTTGGGGTGGAGGACCATCAGGCATTGAGTGAGTCTTGATATTTTTAGCATAATGGTTTTCTGAAACCTCAGCCTTCAATGGGTTAGACTCTGCATCCATCAGTACAGTATGTCACTAAGCCACATGCACTGGCGTATGGGTAAAAAACAGATCACCAGACCCAAACCAGAGCTGCAAAATCTGGACTGGGCACAGCTTGCGCAAATATTGCTGATCCACTCACTCCAGATGATCTGGTCTGGCTTTTACCTATCTGGTCTGGTCCTGACAGTTCCGTTTTCAACCATGCCAAGGAAGGGTTGAAAAACAGACTTCCAGGAGTGGTCCAGAGATGTAAAAGTCAGACTGAATAGTGCAGCCAGAATGACCGGACCAGCAGTATTTGTGCAAGTTGCACCCACTATGGCCAGTTTGGATTTTGTTTGCTGTGGTTCAGGTCTGTCACTCCAGTTTTTAATCAGTCATTCTTAATTTTATATTGAAAGGTGTGTGAGCAAAAATGCCAATTTACACAAATGTCCAATTAAGATAAAAAGAGAACAGAACACCAGGCCAAACAATTACATAGAAAAATACAGTATAAACAGGTCTAATACAGAGATCTTGAGGGATATACAGAAGAATGGGGAAGCAAATAAATGACAGTGACAAATTTACAGCATGAGATATAGTTGGAGGTAGAATTCAGGAACATGAACAGTTGGGTAATGCATTGAAAAGAAGTGCAAGTCCTGCAGCACCCAGATTCTGCATGTGGATAAGCAATCCTGCTGCTTGATCCGCCTAGGCCCCAAAAACTGGGTCAAGGACTGTACACCCTGCCAATCCTTCAACCAGGCCACATAGATTAGACAACAGAAAAAGTTATATGCCCACTTGCTGGAGAAATGCCTAGCTTTGATGTAAAAGGAACTTCAGAATCTGTGGAAAAAATCTTCTCCAACCCCAGAACCCAAAAAGAAGAAACAGGACAAGGAGATGCACCGAGACCGAGATAGATCTCCATCCACTTGGTCACAACCATCAGGCGCCACTGACACTGGAGGGGCCTCCACTTCAGTAAGTACCCCTACTACCAGGTCTCCTACTGCTCCTGCAGATCAGACCACAGCCTTTCTGCCTCCTTTACTCATGGTGCAGTTGGAATTCTTCTTGGACGACGGAACTCCTATTGTGCTCCTTAGGCCCATAACTTCTTCAGGGTCTATCACCAGTAGCCAGGTCAATAAGTCACTCCCCGGCCCCACTGAGAAGTGCACAGTCATAGCCGGTAAGCTGGACTCCAGCTCCAGTATTGTCTGCATGGCCCAGACCGATAAGTCAGACATTAGCTCTTCTGACGTCTGCACGGCTGTGGCTGATAAGTCACTCCCCGGTTCATCTGGGGACTGCACAGCTGAGGCTCTCCTGTTGTGGTTGCAGGATACCCCTGCTGTTGAGTTGAGTCAGCTTCCGGACATGCAACACGCTTCAGAGGGTTCCTCTCTCCCACTAACCCAACCAGACCTTCTGGGCTTGCCTGAAGATCAAGAGCCAGAAGTGGGCACTAATCTAGAGATTCCTCTCCTTCGCTGGGTCAGTCTCTTCCTAGTTTACCCACTGGGCCTACTGCTAATCCCTCTGGGGACCTTTCATCAGGACCTCTTCAACCCAAGCCCCCATGGACAACCAGGTTCCGCCATCTTGGACTCCGGCTCCCCAGATGACAGCAGATCTTCCATCAGGTTCTAATCACATCCTGATGCCAAGTGACCCTTCACAGGTGGACCCTTCACCAGGTCAGGGTATGTCTGGCACAGTGACGATTCCTCAAATGCTGGACAGCCTTCTGTCAGGCCCCCAGGTGCTGAATCTTCCGGTGCTGGAAATTCCTGTGCCTAATCCAGTGCCATCCCCATTGAATGTCCCTATGGGGCCAACGCCTGGTCCTTCTGGACCTCCTGCCAGGCCTTCAGTCCCACCTCCTACCAGGCCTTCAACTCCACCTCCAGCTGGACTTATGGGCAATATTCCAGACTAGCAACCCCATTATGTACCAGGGTACCAGACACCCATGTCTAATCAAGGGTATGCTCCTTCTGGCTTTCCCTAATCCTATCAGGCTCATGGATACCCTCAATATTAGACACCAGGCTATCCATTATGCCAGCCTCCTCCTCCTCCTCAGCCTCTGCCTCCACAGCAGCCTCAGGCTGATTTCCAGGCCTTGTTTCAGACCCTGATTTAGTAAGCCAGGACTCAACTAGCCTCAGAGCTTGACCATCAGAAACCAGAGGCAGCCTCTACTCCTGCCTCCTTTCTAACCCCTATATCAGCCTCTCCTGTTGATTTCCACCTTTCCAGAGAAGGCTCCTTTAGACACTAGATCAGTAATAAAAGCTAGAAAACTCCTCTAAAAAGGGTTCAGACCCCCAGCAGGCACTCTTTGGACTCTGTCTCTGACTTGTCCTCCAGCTCTGGTACACATACACCTAAGGAGTCCTCAAAGTCCCCTCCAGAGGACCCTTCCTTTGCAGAAGTCCTCGTTACTATACAAAATGCCTGTGGCTGGGCTATCCAGGAACAGGATCCAAAGCAGAAAAGGCTTGTGGAGCATCTAGACATGACTGCCACAGCTCCTATGCCAACACTGCCTTGGACTGGGCCCCAGGAAGACCTGACATCCACTATCTGGCAACAGCCTTCCTCCATTCCAGCTGTTTCAAAAAATGCAGACAGAATGTACCACCCCCCAGATGGGGTCACATCTTACTGGCCATCATAATGCAGACTCAGTTGTTATCATGGCTGCCCACAACCGGTCCTCTAAACCTAAATATTAGAGCATTTCTCCTTCTGATAAGGAGTCTAAGCAGCTGGACAATTTTTTGTCACAAGATCCATTCCTCCTCCACTTGTGCCCTCAGGTCCATTAATTATGTGGCTCATATGGTTTTCTACCAGAAATTTTCTCTGGCCTCACTCGAGTCCAAGCTGGAAGCTATCCAGGAACAGGAGCTTAAGGCTGAGATTGCCAAGACAGTGAGAATGGCTAAAATCTCCTGTCATCATGTCCTCCAGGCCACTTATGACACAGTAGACTCAGTTGCTCACACCACAGCCACTGCTATGTGCAGTAGGTGACATTCATGGCTCAGGATTGCTGGCCTGGCACAAGACATCCAGACCTCCATCCTGGATGCCCCTTTCAGGGGATCTGTATTATTTGGAGGTGACACCAAGGATATTATCACTGAATTGCAGGACCACAGTAAATCTATCCACAATGTCTGCTTCATGTACCAAGGGGGGGGGGTTACAAAGGCAAACAGCCTTTTCGTCAGCAACAGAGATGCCAGACCAAAGAGGGTCCTGCCAAACACCAGGCCAAATGCTGGTATCCAGCATCAAGAACCACTACTCCCCCTTCCCAGTCCAAGAAGCCCTCTGGAGGAGCTGCTAGCTCCCTCCCCTTGGCCTCCTGACTCATGGGGGGCCCCCCTGCCTCCTCCACATCTTCTAGGGGAACCAGTTGGGGGGAAGATTTGTCCTCCACTTTCTGAGGTCGCAGGACATAACCACAGACTCTTGGATCCTTCAGTTAATAGCACAAGATCACACCATAGAGTTCCTAGACAGGCTCTAGACAACCCCTCCAGGTCTCTCCCATTATCCTCCAAAGCACCTGTCTCTGATAGGGGATGAGATCCAGGCTCTTCTGCAAAAGCCAGCCATAGAGCCCATGGCTCTGGCACAGATAGGAAGAGTGCTACTTCCATTTATTCCTAGTGTGCAAAAAGATGGGGGACCTAAGACCCATCTTGGACCTCAGCATGCTCAACCTGTATGTCAAGTACCGGAGGTTCTCTAAGCTTACCTTCCAGGGACATCTACCCATGCTCTACAAGGGCCATTGGCTTTGTGCACTGCACATAAAGGATGCTTACCTGCACATTCCTGTCTTCCAGGCCCACCACCACTTTCTTCAGTTTGCCTTCCAAGGAGAACATTACCAGTTCAAGGCTCTAACTTTTGGCCTATCCTTGACACCTTGGGTTTTTACCAAGTGCCTAGCAGCGGTGGCCACAGCCCTGTGCTGCAGTGGGATCTAATTGTGCCTGTATCAGGATGACTGGTTTCTGTCATCCCCTTCACAGAGCAGTCTGAAGGAGTCCCTCTCCTTCACCCTGAACCTCTTTTCCAGACTTGGAATAACAGTCAACTATCCCAAGTCCCACCTCTCCCCTCCCAGCACCTACAATTCATTTGGGGTGGTGCTGGATATGGTCCAGGGCAGAGTCTTACTTCAAACAGACAGAGTGGAGACCCTGCAGGAACAGGCCAGATTAGTGGCCAATTCATGCTGGACCACAGTCCAGGTGATTTTCCATCTTATCAGACTGATGGCAGCGGTGATCTCTATAGTTCCTCTAGCCAGACTGCATATGAGGGTGACCCTATGGGCTCTTCATGTCCAATGGGATCATCAGCTGGACAACCTGGACCACAGAGTCTGAGTGTCTGGGTACATGAAGAAGGATCTTCTTTGGTGGCAGGAGTTGTACAATCTGTCCATGAGGGTTCCCCTTTCAACCCCCTGCTCCTACCATGACCCTTACATTGGATGCTTCTTGTTAAGACTGGGGAGCCCACCTAGGAAATCATCAGATCCAGGGAACATGGTCTCAGCTGGAACTGTCTCTACACATCAATGTGTTAGAAATGAGGGCAGTTCTGTATGCCCTCCAGGTCTTCCAGCCTCTTCTATGCCTGGGAGCACTCCTGGTTCAGATCGACAGTATGTCTGTGGTCTGGTACCTGCACAAACAGGGAGGCACTCACTTGTACCCTCTATGCCAGGAAGCAATGTGAGTGTGGTACTGGGCAGTCCAGCATGACCTCCACCTGACTGCTGTCTATGTGCTAGGTGTCAGCATCCTGGCAGACAGTTTCAGCCACACCACTGTCAGGACTCATGAATGGGAGGTAAATCAAGAGGTGGTCAAAAGCTTATTTGACCTGTGGGGTCAACTGGAGATAGACCTCTTTGTCTTCCCATCCAACACAAAACTACCCAATTTTTGCTCGCTCGATACTGGGTGTGGTGTTTTCTGGTGAGATGCACTGTCTCTTTGCTGGACAAGGAGGTTGTTGTATGCCTTTCCTCCCTTTCCAGTGCTTCGGGGGTTCTCCTAAAGCTACAGGTGGAAGGGGCTCACATGATTCTAATAGCCCCTCTTTGGCCTCATTAGATTTGGTTCCCTCTGCTTCAACAGCTGCAATATCGATGGAACCCCCAGTACCTCTGCCCCTCTGCCATGATCTTCTGACTCAGAAGCGGGGCAGACTGGTGTATCCAGGCCTTAAATCCCTCCACCTGCATGTGTGGCACCTGTGGACATATGTGGAATAACCCCCACTGTTATTTTTTTTACAGATTGTGAACTGTGCAGAATCATTTGTAAAAAATGAATTATAATAGTGAGACTTTTTGAAATGTTATTTGACTTACCTTACTCATGCTTGTCCACCCACTTACTCAGTTTCCTACTTGTTTTTGTCCTTGTACTAACTAATTTCTGTTTCTTCACATTAAGGGGTTGTTGATTTTCATATTGTGTGTGCCTGGGGTGGAGCAGCAATAAAAGATAAACTATGCAATACCCTCAATAACACACCTACCCCAGTTTACTTTTACCTAACAACCATTTTTAGGCCTTATACAGTAAGATCTTACTTCAAGAGAACAGACTGTCCAAGAAACTAAGTATGCACAATTATGTAATGACAGATCCAATTCATCATGGCATTTGTGTGGCCCATGTAGGCATATGTATTGTTTTAATAATGTTATCTTTATTGTCCCCTGCATGATGGTATACACTGGACAATTTCTGTCAAGTATCCTATTTTTTTCTTGTTTTTGTAACATCTTTCTATTAAGCTTATAAGTTCATTTTACAAACAGGTAAACAGAGCAAATACATTAGCAGGAGACTAAGCACATAAATGCTTACAATAGAATACAACAATTCATAGCCCAAGGTAGAACATTATATGGAAGGTTAAAAAAACATGAAGACTTATAAATCAAATATTGATATTATTACACATGGCCCTGCTTGCTGTCACAGTAGGGTTGACTGATTAGCGGAGAACATGACAGTATCATTTAAACATGATTCCATATGTAGCCTTGATGTCCAGTAATAACATCAGACATCCATAAAAAAACAGACATAGAGCTTGATTCTCAAAACAGGGTAAGATCGGCACAAGCTGCAGCAGACAGCAGCTCGCACTGAAGCCTACTGTGCCAGGGACCCTGCGCCCAATTCTCAAACTGAAAGGGTCCCAATGGCAAAGTTCCTAGGCTTTTGGCAACCCTGGCCATGCACCAAACAAATGGTGCAGGAGGAGGGCTTGCAGCAAGCTGTGGGGTGGCTGTGTGCCAGTCTAGCAGGGCCCTCGGTGGTTAGCACCCCCACCCCAATATGCCCATATTGAGCATTGTATTATTCAATTTATCTTGGTGGTCTAGTGGTCCCCACCCCCATATGCCTGGTATTGAGTATTGTATTATTCATACTAAGGTTCATACTACGATGTAAGGAGCAGAGAAGGCGGTGGGCCCATGGGTGCTCCTGTCCGCTTACCCATAATATGCTAATGTATTCCCCTCTAATTAGTGTTTCTACAGCCTTTTTTAAACTGATCTTTATCTTTACTGACAACCACACTTAATGGCAGTCTGTTATATGGATTAACCACTCTTTGTGTGTAAAATGCCTTCCTTTTGTTGGTGTAAAATTTTATAGGTCAAATTTGCAGTGGTTGTCCCCTGGTTCCTTTTTCATCATTTCTGAATTGGAAACCAAGCTCACTGAATAAGTACAGTAGAATCCCGTTTATCCAAACCCCCCCCCCATGGACATGTGAATTGTTTGGTTAAATGGGAGTTCAGATGAACTGGATTCATGAAAAAGTCAGTGACTATTTTTGATGGAGAGCTAGACTGTACACAGACACAAACAACCAAAATCGGGGACACATCTCGATCAAAACAAGTTCATAACAGCTCAAAAACTTGCAACATTTGGCTAAGTGCGAGAGCATTTTTGCTGGAGAGCTGCACTATTCAGCATTTTACTTTGTTTCAAATCCGTACTCCTCGGTGACAGAAATGCCTACATAAAGAGGGAACAAGCAAAATATTGAGGTAATATTGGACACTTGTATGTACCGTACGTGCGCCTGCCTCTAGCCTGCTGATTTGGGCTCAAGGGGGTCGCCAGCTGTTAGGATTCAGAAGACTGCCGCACATGCATGGAGCTCAGGAGGGAGGTTCACTACTCCATCCAGCTCTCGTCATCCACACAGGCAGCCAGCCTCTTGAGTTAGAAGACAGACATCTGGGAAACATCCGTACCTTCCCTCAGCTGGGCTCCCTCCCTGGACCTTTATGGAAAAAAACCAGCACATTGGCATCATCACCCCAGAAATCCCCATCCACCCCCAAGTCTCAGATGACTCTGAAATCCCCTCCTTCCAGAAAGAAAGATGACTCATTTCTGGGCAAACTTGGTGGAACCTTGGCGAGGAGGAAAAAGGTGAAAGAAGGTAAACTGACACCAGTTGGGAGCAGATCGGTTTACAAAAGTGTTTACATGCTGCTGCTGATGTTCTGCTCGATACAGTAAAGCCTAAGTAAAATAGTAATCGGGCGCCACTTAGTGTTGAAAGCTGGTAATTGTAGGAGTGAAGGGGACATAGTGCAAGTCCGTTAGATAGGGAGTTCTGGATAAACGGGATCCGGATAAACGGAATTCTACTGTAGTCATCTTTCACTATATCATAGAGCAACAGTATATCACCTCCAATTCTCTGAGTCTCCAGTGACATTATACTTAGTTTCTGTAGTTTCTCATTATATGTCAGGGTCCTTATGTACTAGTTTTTTAGCTTGTCTCTGCACTCTCTCCACTCTTAAAATATTCCCTGTAGTACCAATAATGGTCTTATATATGATCTGTATAGTGGTAGAATAACCTGTTCATCTCTACAATTAAAGTTCCCATTTATAGTCCAAATTAGCCTATTTGCCTTTGATATTTGCATCTCACAATGGCTAACACTAGACATATTTTTATTTATTATTATTCCTAGATTATCTAATGGAGGATCCATTCATAAGGTACGCTGTATTTGACTGTTGATTCCCTAGGTGTGTAACACAGCATTTATCATGGGTAAAATTCAATCTTACTTTGAGAGGAAGCTCTTGCAGCAGGTAAGACATATGTAGGACTGTCCCCACCTGGTAGCAGATCTCGGCATTTCTCTTTCTGTAGAAGTACCGATGTGGGACTGCCTACCTGATGTCAGCCCTGCCCCTGACGTCACATAGTATAAAGACCGTAAGCAATCCCCACGTGCTCCAGTTCTTTCCCACCACGGCACTCGCTAGTACAGCTCTCAGTTCACCTACGGGTTCCTCAGCTCTAGAACAGTTCCTTAGTAATTTACTTTGAGTTTTTTCGATGACGTATGTCCTCCATTTCAACCAGGCACCGTAACAAGTGCTCTTGTGCATGGCAGATCCCTGCCAAGGATGATCACTCTGCCTGCCTCTTCTGTCTGGGACCAGACCATGACACCGACGCCTGTACCCACTGCCAGGCCTTCAACAATCAGACCAGGATCAGAAGACAAAAATTGCTACAGACCCATCTAGTGCAGCAGCAACTGGCCCAGATGCAGCAGGACATGTCCTCTGGGAGGGAGTCTCACTCCCCTACTCCCCAGAAAGGAAAGGAGAAGCACCGCCACCAGGATTGAGACTGCTCACCTTCCAAGCCCAGGTCTTCTAACTCCGCTGGTCACTTCCAGCTCCTCTGGACATGAGGCCTGGCTTACACCCCTCAAGCCTCCCGCCTCTCTTTCCAAGGCACCCGCCTTGCAACCTATCAGGATCCAGATGGATTCCAGTTCCGCAGCAGCATCTAGGCCCATGGACTTTGGGGTATCTGCCAAGAAGCCGTCCGGTTCAGGCTCGGGTCACCAGAGGCACTCTGACTCCTGCTCAGTGCCTCCTTCAGGTAAGCAGTCCTCCTGCTTGGCTTTGGCTGACCCCGGGAGGCCAAACAACCCTCGGGCCATTCTGCTTCTTGGGCCTCTTCTTTGCCACCAAAACACAAGTCCAACCAGCGTCGGTCCATTTAGTTGGACCAACACCACTCTGAGAAGCACAAGGCTGATTGACCTTCTAAGCCCTCAGCTAGTGGTCAAACAGGAATTCAGCGTGTTTGCTGTTCATTTGCATCACCAGGTAAGAAAAAAGGTTTGTCTCCCCAAACGATGCACAGGGGTAATGCCAAACTTCACCCAACAACTAACACACCAAAATCTGGCCAATGGAAAATCATGTACACAAATGCTCACAGCCTGGGAAATAAGATCCCAGACCTGCAGGCAATAATGTCAGAGGCTAAACTGGACATAGTAGCAATTAGTGAGATGTGGTTTACCAGTAACCACACTTGGGAGACTTCAGTACCTGGCTATGTATTGTTCAGAAGAGACGGAGGTGCAAAAAGGGGGGGAGGAGTGGCCCTGTATGTTAATGAAAATATCAAAGCTACAGAAATTCAGAATACACGTAAGGAGCCAGAAGAACTGTGGGTCACCCTGGAAACAGGAAATGGGACAGCCATAAGAACTGGGGTTGTCTACAGGCCCCAGACCAGAGGGAGGACATAGACACATTACTGTTGGAAGATATACAAAACATGACAGCTAAAGGGAGGTTCTGATAATGGGAGACTTCAACATGCCAGATACAGATTGGTCAATACCAGCAGGAACATCTGCCAGAACTAGACTCATAGTGGATTCCCTGCAGGAGGGCCTCAAACAACTGGTACAGCAACCCACAAGAGACAGGGCTATCCTAGATCTAGTACTGACTAACAAAGAAGGGATCACAGATCTCCAGGTAGAAGGTCACCTGGGGGCCAGTGACCATCACATGGTATGGTTCAATTTGGCTACTACATCTAAATCATCCCATTCCAAGGCAAAAATATGGGACTTCAGAGGAGCTGACTTTGATAAGATGGCCAACAGAGTTAAGCTAGCCCTGGCAAAAAGAAACACAGGTGAGGGGGTACAGGCAAAGTGGGCAAGCATTAAGGATGCAATACTTGAAGCAACATCCCATTGTGTTAGACACAAAAGGAAGTGCAAAAGAAGAAGGAAACCACTTTGGTTCTCAAATACAGTAGCAGAAAAGGTCAGAGCCAAAAGGCTGGCCTTCAGGAAATATAAGGGAACACAGCGGGATGAAGATAGGGAGGCATACCAAACTGCCCTAAGGGAAGCAGGTAAGGCAGTAAGGCAGGCAAAGTCCCAAACTGAGGAAACACTAGCATGAACAGTAAAAGAAGGTGACAAGACTTTCTATAGATACATTAGTGAAAGGAGAAAGTCCAGAGGGGGTATTGCTAAGTTTAATGGAGAAAAGGGAGCATGTGAGGAGGAGGACCTGTAAAGGCATCTATCCTAAATAGATACTTTTGCTCAGTATTTACTGAAGAGAAGGTAGGGCAGGGCCCACAGCTCAGCATCATGGACACAGGGGGGAGGGAGGTAAGCACTACTCCCTTCACAAAAGAAAGGGTCCTACAAGAACTTGCTAAGCTCAGGGTAGATAAGGCAATGGGACCTGATGGCATAAATCCCAGGGTACTTAAGGAGCTAAAGGAGGAACTAGCAGAGCCATTAGCAGAATTGTTTAGTGAGTCTCTGAGCACAGGAGAGGTCCCAGAAGACTGGAGAAGGGCTCATGTGATCCCACCCACAAGAGTGGTAGCAGGGAGGAGGCGGGAACTACAGACCGTCAGTTTTACCTCAGTAGTGGGCAAGATTATGGAGGCACTCCTTAAGGAAAGGATAGTGCAACACCTGGAATCCATAGGGGCACAGGATCCAAGACAGCATGGGTTTACAAAAGGAAGGTCCTGTCAAACTAATCTCATAGATTTCTTTGACTGGGTAACCAGAGTGGTGGACCAAGGGGGAGCAGTTGATGTCGCCTACCTTGACTTCAGCAAAGCTTTTGACACTGTTCCACATAGAAGATTGATAAATAAGCTGGGTAGGCTCGGGGTGGGTCAGAAGTTGGTCAACTGGGTGGCAAACTGGTTGATGGGCAGAAAACAGAGAGTGGTGGTAAATGGTATACAGTCAGAAGAGATGCAAGTCACAAGTGGGGTACCTCAGGGATCAGTCCTGGGGCCAGTCCTCTTCAACATCTTCATTAGTGACCTTGCAGATGGACTAGAGGGTAAGGCTTGTCTGTTTGCAGATGACACCAAGATCTGCAACAGAGTAGATGATCCAGATGGGGTGGGCAGAATGAGAAGAGATCTGGATAAACTAGCAGAATGGTCAGAAGAGTGGCAGCTGGGATTTAATGCAAAGAAGTGCAAAATCATGCACATAGGGAAGAGAAACCCTGAAGCCACCTATAGGCTGGGAGGGGAGTTGCTAGCAGTCACAAAGGAAGAAAGAGACTTGGGCATCATCATCACTGATGACCTAAAATCATCCAAGCAGACCTCTAAAGCAGTAGGTAAGGCTAGGGGGGTGTTAGGGTGTATTAGTAGGGGTATCACAAGTCGTAAGAGGGAGGTAATAATCCCTCTGTACAAGACACTGGTTAGGCCCCATCTGGAGTACTGCGTGCAGTATTGGAGGCCACACCTTCACAAGGACATTAACCAAATTGAGGCAGTCCAGAGAAGGGCAACCAAAATGGTGCAGGGACTGCATCAGAAGACTTATGAGGACAGATTAACGGAGCTCAATATGTATACCCTAGAGCAAAGGAGGGAGAGAGGTGATATGATTGAGGCATTCAAACACCTTAAGGGCATAACCAAGGTGAAAGAGTCTAACATGTTTAAATATAAGAAAAATAGCAGGACAAGAGGACACAGCATGAGATTAGAGGGAGGCCGATTAAGGGGGAATGTGAGGAAATTCTTTTTCACAGAAAGGGTGGTGGATGCATGGAATGGCTTACCACAAGAAGTGGTGGCTATGAATACAGTGCAGGGCTTCAAACAGGCATGGGATAGGCATAAGGGAGCAATACAAATGACTATGAATAGATAGGTCACTGACAGAGCAAAGGTCGATGGCACATTTATAAGGTAGAAAAAGAAATGGGCAGACTGGATGGGCCTTGCGGTCCTTATCTGCCGTCAACTTCTTCTTCCGACTGCCCCAGTCCTCCAACAGCTAAGGGGTGTCCATCGGATGTGGCTTCCTCTGCCTCCACCAGTGCCAGATAAAGCTGCTCTGCAGCTCTCGTTGGCCCCTCCGACGTCGCCTCATGACCGTCTGCCGGTTCCCCCAATGCTGGAGCTCCCCGACGTCACTGAGTTTTCACCGGCATCACTGGCACCACCGACGCCAGTCCTTACTGATGCCAGTCCTCCTCCTGAGGATGTCCCAGGCCAAAAACCTTTTTGCTCACTGGTGGGAGACAATTAAGCAGGACATTGTGGGCCCTGCTCCTCCCTTCCCTCAGCCTGGTGGGCCAGCGTCACCTGTCCCTTCCAGAACTGCTGGTGATAAGTCACCAGCCAGCCCTAGGAGGTGCAGGGACAAGTGCAAGAGGATTAGGTCCCCTTCCACCTCTCGCTCTCCCTCTCCTAAATGGCCCAGGCACAAGAGGAGATGTTGATGGGCTTTGTCTTCCTCCTTCTCTTCCTCTGCCTATGGCAAATCGGACTCCTATCCCAATTCAGACCTGAGATCTCTCCCTGGGGACACTGAGGACCAACCTAGGTCTCTTCCCGATGACCCCTGTTTCCTTGAGGTCATGTGGTGCATTCAGGAGAACATGGGCTGGGCTACAGAGGCCCTGGACCCCGAACACTTGTGCCTGGTGAAACACCTGTACCAGAAGGATCCCAAGCCAGTGGTCATCCCTCCCTTGGTGGATACCTTCCAAGACATTACCCTAGCTACCAGGAGGCATCCACGTGCATCCTCTGCAGTGCCCAAGAAGACTAACCATCCTGTACCAGGCCCCCAAGGACCATGCTTACTTGGCCAAGCATCCCATGGATGATTCTGTGGTCATCTCAGCCATGCACGATTGTTCACAAAGGCCAAAACACCTAAGTACCCAGCCACCTGACAGGGAGTCTAAGCAGCTGGACTCATTAGGTCATAGGGTGTACTCATCTGCCACCTGCAGTATCAGTATTTTCGGACTCATATGGTCCAATTCCAGAACGCCCTCTGGGACCAAGGATTGAACATTCTGCAAGTGTTGCCTGACTGTCTTCAGCGGACAGAGCTTGCTAAACTTTTACAGATGGGTCTGCATAAGTACCCCATGTTCTTCGAAAGAGACGCTTTCATGGACACTTCGGCAAGGGCAGCCGCTACTGGGATTTGCCTTTGGCACCACTCCTGGCAGGGGTCAACCTTAACCTTTTTTTGCACTAGCCAGCGGGGCAAGTTGATTCAAAATTGCACTAGCCCGCAGATGGTTGCACTAGCTCTTAATTGTAATGGTAAATTTTGACCACTTATACAGGAAACAATGCAAGCAAAGCCAAGAAATACTCTGATTATTGCACATTTATCCTGCTCCCACATTGCTTCCAGCTCCCCAGCAGAAAAAAAGACTGCAGTGCCATTACAGTGAGCCCCCATTGTTTTGTACCATAGCCTCCTCTCTTCCTCTTTCTGCCCCCCACACCAAACAGAAAGAGGATATCACAACAGCAAATATTTAATCAAGCAGTCCTAGCTCTGTGCACACAGTAGCTGACATCATCATGCACCTCACCACACTGTCACCACCACCCACAGGGTAATGAACAGAGTCAGGCAGAGAAAGACACTCTCAGCCCCCACCCTATAGTCAACTGGAGACCTGCACTTTTGAAAGTTTTTGTATGGTCTCAAGTGAGTCAGGAGCACATCTAAGATTTCTTTGGGTTGGGGGCTAGACAAACCTAAGGGGCTTGGGAAATAGAAAACTGACATTTTTATTTGTAAAAGCATTGATTTTAAAATGCTCTACCCCAACAATAACAGATTTTTCTTTAACATTGTCCTTTCATCAGCCCAGGGGAAACAGTACACAGGCATAACACTATATTATTTCTATTTCTGTATAGGATGATCTATGCACCGCAGGAATGCCTATTTCAAGGTTTCAAATTATGTATTTTATCAAGGTTTATTTTTGTACCATATGTGATCCAAAGCTTTGTTTTCAGGCTGAAAGGACATGCTAAGTGGGATAAGGGTGGAACTGTATAGATGGTGATGGCTGGCATGGAGCAGAGCTGTGGACCCCCTACACTTGCCAGTAATGGCAGCTATGGATCTATGGATGGTCATTTCAGAGTCTGGTCTGCAGTGGTGTCCAGGGAAAGAACAGAGTTAAGAGATTTGGAGGGGAGAGGGAAGTTATGGTGAGGCTGGGATAAAACCCACCACCTGCAGGGCCGATTCTGTATACCTCTTTGCATTTTGTCACTGAAATGTTGGATACAAGCACTCAAAATTTAGTGAAATGAGGGGCACTAGTCTTAATAATATTTGACAAATTGTTAGACGTAGACACATTCAGAAAACTGGAACCTAGTGACTTAACAGCACTCTACCCTTGATCACACCCTGAACACTAGCTGAAAGTCTTAACAGTGGAATGATAATGACTCACATCGAGTCTTTTGTGGGATCCATCTCTTGAACTGCCAGATAATTTCAGCTTTTAATGAGCTGTTAATCACACCTGGCCATCTGGAACATTGAGAGAGAGATTAGCATGAAGACTAGAGAATGCTAAGTAGAAACAATTTTAACTTCACTAACAGCCATGAAAATATGCACTAGTCAAGATGGGCTAGTAGAGAGTTAGCTGCACTAGCCCTGGTCAATTTGCACTAGTGTTTGGGCTAGTAAAACAAAGTTAAGATTGACCCCTGACTCCTGGTTCCGGGTCTCAGGGTTCGACCCAGAGGTGCAGACCACACTTCTGGATGCCCCTTTCAAGAGCTCTGTGCTCTTCAGTGAAGACACAGAGAAGGTTATTGTTAGACTGTAGGACTCTGGCAAAGTGGTCCATGGTGCAGTCAATGTATTGCCCGAAGCGGGAGCATTTTCGTTGGACCCTTTTTCATGGCAGATGGGGACACCAGCCTCAGCAACCCCATGCTCAGCCTCACACACAGCGGGGTGGCTTTGATCGATGAGGGGGTCACCGAGGTGCTGCCTCTGCCCTTCTAGACAGGCTAGACCTCCAGCAGCCACCCTTCCACCCCCTCCTTCCACCTGACTATGCAAATGACCCCCCTGATCTGACGTCAGGAGAGTGGGTCAGAGGTCGTTTCTCTCTCCACCATCTTGCATGGTGAGAGGTGACCTCCAACAGATGGGTCCTCAACCTAGTGGAGTTCGGGCACTCCATAGAGTTTGAGTCTCTTCCCCCGGACAGACCATCACCCCCGTCTTACTACCTGAGAGACCACAGGCCTCCCATCAGGCAGGAGATCCAGTCTCTCCTAGACAGGGACACCATAGAGTGCATCCCAGAGGTGGAAAGAAACTGTGAGTTTTACTCCTGCATCTTCCTAGTTCCCAAGAAATCGGGGGACCTGCAGCTGACTTTGGACCTCAGTGACCTCAACCAATGGGTCGCTTACCACAGATTCCATATGGTGTCACTTCTGAATCTCCTCCCCTTCCTCATGGTCGGGGACATGCAGGATGCCTACCTTCACATTCCTATTTGCTACAGTCATCGGAGATTCCTGAGGTTCAAGTTTGAGAGCCGGGCCTATCAGTTCAAAGTCCTCCCTTTCTGCCTCTTCTCCACTCCCAGAGTCTTCACCAAGTGCCTTGCCATCATTGCAGCGGCCCTGCACTGAGACAGCCACTTTTTGTTCCCTTATCTAGACGATTGGCTCCTCCTGGCTCTGTCCAGGTCTTGTCTTTGGGACACCATCCTGGCTACACTCTCCCTTTGTCAGCACCTGGGGATCATGGTAAATCCTGAAAAATCTCAGCTTTATCCCTCCCAGCATCTTCAATTTAGAGGCTCTCTGTTAGACACCACCTTGGGGAAAGCTGTTCTCCCTTCAGACAGTACAGAGTGCATCCAGGCTCTGGCATCCCAAAGCTTTTCAGCCTCCATTGTTCCTGCCAGATCTGTCCTCAGGCTTCTGGGACACATGGCGGCCACCATAGTCTTGGTCCCCTTTGCCAGACTGCACATGCGCACCATTCAGTGGGCTCTTCCAGTCCAACGAGACCAGACCAGGGATGACTTGGACTTGCTGGTCAGGATCTCGGAGCCTGTTGGTCACAGACTCCTCTGGTGGGCATCTCCCCAGCATCTCTGCCAAGGACTCCCCTTTCAGCTGGAAAGTCCTGTCCAGACACTCACCACAGATGTGTCCGGGATGGGTTGGGGGGCTCATCTGGGGATCCACAGAATTCAAGGGCTGTGGTCTCCACTAGAGGAGAACCTGCATATCAACGTGCTTGAGCTCAGAACAGTCCTGTACTCCCTGCAGGCACTGGCTCTTTTTCTATTGCCCGGTCACCTCCTGGTTCAGATGGACAACACTTTGGTGGTGTATTTTTTTTTTTACAACTATGTTTCTTGCCCCACAGCCTAGAACTCTCTCAGGCCTCCTGCTCATGCCAGCTTGCTCTACCTCCCGTTGTGTTCCCCAATCATCTTCAAGGTCATTGTGGTTCCCCGGGTTGGGCAGGTCAACCTGGAGAGACCGCAGGGGCAGTGGCGGGGAACCAGCGTTGGAGTGTGGCAGTACCTGTGGCAGGGGCCATTGCCTTTTCAGGGCTGGAGTGGGTATTTTGGTAGTTAGCCTCGAGAGCCCCCCTCCATCCTGCATGGGCACATCTGACACTGGCGCTGGGCAACCCTGCCTATGTCAGCCATGCTCTGACGTGCAGCCTGATGGCTCGATGGTGCCTCCAGTCTCCACTGGGGGTCACCAGAGCACCGGGCATCCCTAACCCTCCCACCCAGAGAGGAGAGCTGCCCAGAGGGTGCTCAATCCATCTCCCTCCACTGCCGACCCCCAACTCCCGAGCCCACTCCTGAACTCGGGTCATTGGCGCGGTGTGAGGCATGGCATCCAGTGCCTCAACCCTCAGTGCCACCAGGCTGGTTCTTTGGTGGTGTTTTACATCAACAAGCAGGGAGGTATGCACTCTTACCCCCTTTGTCAGGAGGCTATGAGGGTGTGGGACTGGGTGGTGGAGCACCATCTCCATCTTTCTGCAGTCCACATTCCAGGATCCATGAACATGGTCACAGATGCCCTCAGCAGGGCAAGACCACTCTGTCATGAGTGGTTCCTGAGATAGTCCATGGCAGACGAGCTATTCGCAAGATGCGGGTTACTGGATTTGGACCTTTTTGCATCTCGCTGCAATGCAAAACTGCCCAGTTTTTGCTCACTTGGTCCAGAGCCTGGAGCTTTCTGGCAAGACACATTGTCCCTATCTTGGAGTGTGAGGTTTCTTTATGCCTTCACTCCCTTCCCCTCTTGCAACGGGTCCTCCTCAAAGTCCAATCAGAGAGGGTCACCATGATCCTAATAGCCCCTTTGCTGCCCAGACAGATTTGGTTCCTGCTTCTCCGGCATCTGTTGGTGCAAGTGCCATGGCCTCTTCCCATTTCAGGTCAGTTATTCTCGCAACAACAGGGGACCTTGGTTCATCCCAACCTATGCTCCCGTCACCTGCATGCTTGGCTCCTGCAGACCTAGCAAAGGTTCGTTTTGGAGTTTCTGAAGATATTGCTCGAATTTTGGTAGAGACTCGGAAGCCCACTACCAGGGCCACTTATGCCATGAAGTGGAAATGTTTCTGCCTATGGGCTGCAGCCAGGAGGCTTAACATGGTGGTCTATCCGGTTAACTTGATCTTACTGTACCTGCTATCCCTGTTGGAGTCAGGTCTTAGCTATTCCTCCATTAAAGTACACCTGGTCACTGTTTCTGCCTATTACTATTCTGTTCAGGACAGGACGGTGGCTCAATTGGAGGTGGTCAAGACTTTCCTGAAGGGGATTTTACATCTCCATCCTCCAGTCCAGTCCTGGTTCCTCCTTGGGACTTGTTGTTTGTTCTGGAGAGGCTTACGCTTCCTCCCTTTGAACCGGCTATGTCTTGTGAGCGCCGCTATCTTTCTGGGAAGACATTGCTTCTGGTGGTCACCTCCACTCAATGCATCTCTGAACTTAATGCTCTTATGTGTCAAGAGCCCTACCTTATTTTCCACAAGGACAGGGTAGACCTCAGAACAAATTCAAAATTTCTTCCTAAGGTAGTGTCAGAGCTTACACTTAATCAGTTGGTTCAGCTTTCAGTTTATTATCCGGAGTATTCTAATAGGGGGGAAGTGATCTTGCATACCCTTGATGTGCACCACGCTCTGAGGTGTTTTTTGTCCAGAACAAAGGGTACCCGGAAATTGGATCAACTGTTCATACCCTTCATGGATAGGCCCTTGGGGCATCCAGTTACAAAGCAAATGCTTTTGCGTTGGTTGGTAAATTGTATATCTTTATGTTATCAGCAAGCTAACAAAGACTCTGCCAGGCTCAGTGAGGGCTCATTCCACCAGAGCAGTGGCTACCTCCTTCGCAGCCCCTAGGAGAGTTTCAGCGGCAGGCATTTGTGCAGCTGCCACCTGACACTCAGTTCACATCTTCATCAGACGTTATAGTCTGGACATTGTTTACAGGTGTCATGCAGGTTTTGGCCTGGCGGTCCTCTGGGGCCTTATTTCCTGAGAGGTCTCATCTCCTGAGGATTCCTGCCTCTCCTTTCCTCCCCATTCAGGGTTGTCTTAAGTTTAGACCTTGAATGTGGCATGTGTGTGTGATTTTGTATTTCTTTGAAACTTGGCTTCCCAGCCAAATGCACTTTGGGCTAACCATTGCCTCAGTGCTTGCACACAGAGGTTCTTTGTCTTTTAAACTGTTTTTTGTTTTAATTGGGTTCACCACAACATAACCCAGATCGACCATCTTAGGGTAGTTGGTTCATTCCACTGGGGTGTCAAACAGACGAGGCATACTGATGAGTCCTGGTAGGACTAAACACGTGTCTATGTCTTCCATTGGCGCCCTTTGCAAGCTGTGTGAGAGGCCTTTCAGCACCGTGCATTTCTGCTTAAAGTTGAACCAGCATAATATTCTGTGGTGATTTGCATATGCAGCCCATGATGCTTTGCATTGTGGGGCCATGTGTGATTTTGTATTTCTGTGTTTGTTAACCCCTTTTTCCCAGGAGTTGTCTTAAGTTTATACCTCTGGGAGATGTTTCTGATCTTTCCTTCCCCCACCCTTTCCTAGCGGTTGTCTTTAGTTTATACTGCTAGGGAATAAGTCCTACACATGTGTTACCTGCTGCAAGAGCTTTCTCTCGAAATAAGATAGAACAGTTATGTAAGAACTTACCGTAACAGTAGATCTTCGAGAGAAGCTCTTGCAGCAGGTATGATTTCCCTCCCTCCTTTCCCCAGGATTGGATCTTTCTGCTCTGGATTGAAGTTTTGCTTCTGCTGTGGGCCTAGCTCTGGTTTGTGGGTTTTTTACTGTGGATTGTTTTTTTCCTCCACATGGTTGTTGTTTGGCCTGTCTTTGGCATGCAAGAACTGGAGCATGTGGGGACCACCTACGCCCTTTATACTACGTAATGTCAGGGGCAGGGCCGACATCGGGTAGGCGGTCCCATGTCGGTATTGCTAGAGAAAAAGAAACGCTGAGATCTGCCGCCAGGTGGCAACTGTCCTACATATGTAGTCCAACACCATTTAAGATGGCTAACAGGTATACTGTCTGTGCTACCACAAATTTAAATACATCCAAATTCCATACAGCGGTGCACAAGACACGCCAAAACAAAAGGACCTAAAACCAGGTCTCAGTAAGTGGAAAATACAGTTACCCTCCCTTCTTTCCCCCTTCCCTTTCCCTTTCCCTTCCCTCCCTTCCTTTCCCTCTTTCCTTATGGTATTGCTTCTTGTATTGCACTGCTAATATATTTTGGATGTAATTAGATAGGTTTGAATATTCCTATAGCATCTTATTTGTTAGGATGTCCTAAAATTTAGATATTTTATGTGAAATAGTGTAAAATATATATGTAATTAACAAAATTGTCTTCTGTACACACATATATATATTTATGCAACAGGGGTCAGGATAAAAACTGTAGAATAAAACCATTTATCTTCGCTACTATGGTAATAAATTTATTTATCCACATAGTAACTACATCATCACTCATTTATCCACACAGTAACTACATCAGTAGCTCATTTGTCTACACAGTTCTCTTCAGAATTCATTTAGAATGTTCGGCCTCAGAAGCAGTACTAACCATATTTAAATGTCAATAACTTAAAAACGAAAAAAGATAACATGGTACTGTGAGCACGAAAATTGTTCAGCACAAAATTATCTACAAAATGAATAATGTTTCATTTATATAAACCCTGTATATTGTATATGGTTAGCAAGAAAACAGAAGAAAATGTAATTTTTGTTCACTTTTGACAAACAAATATAAATAACTTTAAAACAAAAATTATAGCGTGGTACTGTGAGCACGAAAATGTTCAGCTCAAAATATCTACAAAATGAGTGGTGTTTCATTTATAGATACCATTTTGTTTTTTATAATTAGCAAAAACAGCATAAAATTCAATTTTCTTTTCCTTTTTGACAAATTATTTACACCTACCAAAATCAAAATGTTCACACAACATCTAAACCTGTTGCATAAAATGGAATATGCAGTGGTTCAGTGTGTGATAATGCATTATTTTGTACGGTTTCAGTGACCTCTGTAACTCTCACTCATGCCTTCGGCCTGCAGTGGGGTTACTTGAGGTCACTGGAAACTGTACAAGATAAATGCATTATCACACACTGAACCGCTGCATATCCCTTATACCTTTTAACTTAGCACTGATTTGTGTTCACAATAGGCTATGTTCTCTGAAAGATTACAAGTGTATGTTGCTTTAATTGTTCACCTTATAAAGGGATATACCTTAAACACATAGCCCTGCCTTGAAAAAGCATAAGAGCTACGTTAAACATTGGTGGAAGGGGTGCTACTACTGCCCTGTTTGTATTTTTTAGCTTTTTTTGTGTAATAAAGCAGTTTTTTACTGAGATCTGGATTTAGGTCCTTTTGTTTTGGCGTGTCTTGTGCACTGCTCTATGGAATTTGGAGTCCTACATATGTGTTACTTGCTGCAAAAGCTTCTCTTGAAGATCTACTGTTATGGTAAGTTTGTACTGTACGTAACTGTACTTTCCCCATCTTTTGGACCATTCAGTTACAGTATGTTGTCTAAGTCACTCTGTAACATACATCTGTCAGCGTCGGTGTGTACAACTCTTGCCAGTTTTGTGTCATCTGCGTATTTACTTAACCAACTAGTTACCTCACTACCCATATCAGAGATAAATATCCTGAACAGTATGGCCCAAAGACAGATCCCTGTGGCACCCCACTTGTCACAGAAAATGGTTTAGTGTAATACCCATTAATACTCCTATTGTTAAGTCATCCCTTGATCCACCTCACAACCCTGTGATCCATCCCCATATCTAGTAGTTTTAGTACAATTGCTGTATGTGGTACAGTGTCGAAGGCCTTCACAGAATCCAGATATGTGCAATATACCAGTAATCCTCTATCTAAAATTCTAGATACTTTCTCATAAAAACGCAACAAGTTAGTTATGCAGGATCTATGCCTTGTAAACCCATATTGTTCAGTGTCATTGTATGTATTTTTGTTTAGATTTTCAGCAATTATGTCTCTTATCAATGATTCAAAAACTTGCCCAGGTACAGAAGTCAAACTAATATTATTCAATTTACCCTGGTGGTCTAGCAGTCCCTTCCCCCAACCCATATGCCCTGTATTCAGTTTTGTATTATTCAGTTTACCCTGGTGGTCTAGCGGTCCGTCCCCCACTCCCATATGCCCAATATTGTGTATCGTATTATTCAATTTACCGTGGTGATCTAGTGGTCCCTGCCCTACCCCATATACCTGGTAGTTACAATCGTAATATATAAGTTATCCTGGTGGTCTAGTGTTCCCTCTCCCACCCCCATATACCCAGTAATGACAATCATAATACACTAAGTTATCCCAGGAGCCCAATGGTCCACTTCATTTCGGCATGTAGTTTCATCATCTTCCTTTCAACCCATACCCCTGTTGAGATCAGCACACCCTCCCTCATACCACATCTGCCAGTGCTGACTGAACTGTCCCTGAGTGTGTACTACAACACAGTACATGCTCACTGACTTATACAGTACATGCTCAGTGACCCTTCAGTCAGCGCTAGACAAGGTGGTGTGAGAGGGGTGTGCCATCTACCGCCCGGAGTATGCTGTAGCGGGGTGGTGGGCACTACATGCCCGGGTTGGGGGGTGGGGACTCAGACCACCATGATAACTTATATAATATGATTGTCACTATGGGGCATATAGGGGTGGGTGGAGGGACTGCTAGCCCACCAGGGTAAATTGAATAATACAATACTCAATACCGAGAATATGGGAGTGGGAGCAAGGGCTTCTAGACCACCAGGATAAACTGAATGAAAAAATACTCAATACAGATAATATGGAGGTGGGGGAGGGACCACTATACCACCAGGGTAAATTAAATATTATACAATGGCAAGAAAGAATCCAGGGCTCTGATTGGCCAGTCTGGGACTGTACCCGTGATGTTATCCTGGCATAACATCACGGCTGTAGTCCCAGAACAGTTATGACCACATCACATAAACAAGTAAAAACAATCACTGCCCACCGACCAGTACTTGCACTGCCCTGTGTATGGCTAGAAGCAGCAGTCATCCCTCTGAAGCAGATATTCAGTTGCTCCATTACTAAGTTTTCAGTCCTCACATAGCCCCAACAAGTTCAGAAATGAATCACAATTCTGTTTTAAAAAAAAAAAAGCAGCTACACATAAAACAAAGCAAATCCCCGAATCCAGCAGTTCTACATTTCCCAGGAGCTGTTGTCGAGCGCTTCCCGACTTAAAAGTGCACTGCCTTACACAACGATCAAATTTCCATAAATATGTAGCCCTCCGCAATACACATGGATATAATTTTCTCCCAGTATGTCTGTTAATTTAATCACCTAAATGGTACAAAATTGACAAAGTGCCACTCCATGTGGCTTCATCTTGAGTGTTGAGGCGGCGACCATCTCTTCAGTATTCACCACGCCGACTCTCACTCACACACTTGCTGCTAACTCACTTTATTTCTAGTTTTCATTTTAAACCCCACAGTGAACCAAATAACAAATATTCTCCCTACCTCCACCCGACATCTGTTCTTCTCATCTTCACTGCATTACGCGAGTGGTCGAAACCATGGGGGGTGGCAGACAGCAATGTCCTATTCACACCAGCAGCAGCAGTACTATGAACACTGATCAAGAAAAATGTAAAGATGCAGAAAAACAAAATAAAACCACTAGAACCCCTCACCTAAAAACAGAACACATACAACAAGGGAATAGGGTACATCAAGAAAGAGCAGCAGCACTGACAAAATGTTCCTGTGTGGAGTACAGAGCCAGATAAAAGTGCAGCAGCTCCACCCAGTAGCTGAAACAAGAAATCAGCACTTTTTTTTAATAATGTAACCTTACCCATTAAAACATATGGCAAAAATCTAATTTAAATGCACTTTTTCAGCGTTTTTTTTTCCTTTCCTTTTATGAATGAGCCATTGTATAATAGGAATAACTCCAGGGTGTGTGTCGTGCTGGGATAATGTCACTTCTGGGGTCATTAGTCACACTCGGCCTGCAGCCTCTTGCCTAATCACCCAAGGTGTGACGTTATCCCAGCACGACACACACCCTGTTGTGCATTATTCCTTTATTATAATTCACAATAACAGGCCTATCGGTGCTGGGTGCGTGTGTGATGGGGGAACCTGGCACATTGCCACAACTGGCTAAATTCCTCCAGAGGACATTATTCTAAGTACCCTTAGATCAGCCCTGGCTGGTCTAAAGGTACTTAGAAAATCATCCTCTGCAGGAGTTTAGAGAATCCCATTTAAGGGGATGTGGCAGCGTGCATCTGCCACATGCCCCCTAGCGCCATGTCACAGCCCATTTTTAGGTGCAAGGGTGGCACAAGCCCCATTTGGGGCATTCAGCCTATGGTTCAGGCTGCTTTTGTGAATAGCTCAGGGTGAAGTTTTTGACGCAAGGTACCACTGGCTTCATTTATGCTTGATGAAGGCACATTGTGTCAGTCTCAGGGCTTTGAGAATTGAGCCCATAGTATCTGTGCTTCCTTCACCCCAACCAAAATGTCAGAAACATAGAATGAGTAACAGACATTTAATTGGTTATCTAAAAAATGCCCAAATCATCACCCATTACAAACCTGGAAGGAAGACATCCTTTTAAGATACACCTGTCAGGTGGGTTATTAAACTGTAGGAAATGTCTTGACTAATACATCAATTATTGCAAATGGTGTTAACCCGATTACCTGAAAAAAAGGCCCAGGAAAATCAGAAGAAATATAAAAACAAATGTGGAGCACCTCATCAAAACAGGTAGCATAAGTCGCCTCTCCCTCATTGTGAAAAAACAAATTTGTACCATAATGGGCATCAGCATCTATCATAGTTCAGTAATGCAAACTGTCGCTCTGCATGAGGGATGACAGAAACTAGGGAAATAGGAGGGAGGACACAAGAAAGAGATATAAGAATCAGAAACCCACCATGCCGCCAATGCCATTTTAGAAAGGCATAAAGCCCCCAGTATGGTACAAAGCAAAATTAGCATAGTTATTGTAGAACACATACTTCCTGAGATATACTCACTTTGAGGGCATGTAGCTCCATCACCTGGCATCAACATCTGTTTCCAAAACCCTCTCTGTCCCCTAACCCCAATGTCACTTACAGTTCACTGTAACAGGAGTCCGTCACAAGCCTTCATTCTGCATCCCCTTCTTCCAGTACATTCTGGTCTCCAAGATAGGCTCTGAACTTTCTTACAAAATTTCCCAGCCTCCAAGGGATCTGCAAACAAGTATTGTTTCCAGCACAAATAATGTTAAGCTTAGAGAGGTACTGCACCAAGTGCGTGATGCCACGAGTTTTCAAAGAGGTGAGCACCCCATCAAATGCTTTCCATCCAGCATTGATTTCAAAATGAAGGTCCAGAAAAATAGGAAGGTTAACCCCCTCTGATGTTTCCAGGGGTCCTACATGGTATACCTCCTCCAGCACTCTATCATGTTCATGGATTCCACCTGGGACAACCTGAAGGGTATGTGGCATGGTGGTAGTGTCCAGTTTTCTATGTGTGGTGATGCCGTATGCACTCAGGACTAGTAGTGCTGGCTCCATATTCAGTTCGGTCCCCAGCCAGGTACTTATAAATGCTTTTTTGTCTTCTCTTTTGGCCAACTACAGGAAACCCAGGATACGAATATTGCTGGACCGCACTTGGTTTTTTAATGCTTCCAAGTGGTTTTTCACCAGCTTGTTGTCTAATTAAACTTGTTGTCACAGCAGAGTCCTTAAGGGCTGCACCAGCCACATCCTTAGCCTCTGATACCATTACTGTAATCTGGGTCTCACATACTGTAGCAGAAGTCTGGAGCTAAAGTCTGTAACCTTCTGATCCAGGGCAATAACTCTGCTACAGTGCTTGAATGGCCCTCATGACATCCATAAGTGCTGTTTCCTCATTACCACAGTCAATTGCACTTGTGGCCTTGTCCTTGGCCCTAGGCCCTCCTGGTTGCTGTTTCTTCCCACCTCCTTCAGCTGTTGATTATTTAGGAATCAACCAGATCATCGGTCCAGCAGAGTGGTATACAGTAATTGTTAAGATCTAGATTTTAGATTATATTTATATGATATTAAACAATATTTGAAGTTCTGGTGAAGGGAGCTCAGGAAAATGCCCAGTGGCAGTAGGCTGCCCCTCCTAACGTAAGGCATGTTGCTCTACTGATCTGTATATAGATTGCTGTGATTATGTTTTGAAGCTGATCTTCATAACTAATGAAAAGAATTAGCAAAAAAAAGGGTATGAGCCAAGACCCTGGCCATTCTGGTTTTAGTTATTTAACAATTGTTGACCAGGAAAGGCACACTGAGCCAGGGCTCATATCCAGGTATGACAGGGGTACAGAAGGAGTGGAATTACAATAAATGATAGAAAGTTAATGAAGGCAGGAGATGATTTCTAATTGGTAACTGTTTATAATGTTCCAATTTACAGAAATGATATCCATGAGCCTAAATGATCCATATGTAACTGTACCTCAGTAAAAAGTGATGTGAAAAACTGTATTTTGCATTGTTTTGTTTTTATGGACAGCATTCTGTTACAGTTCTCTTCATGGAACCTGTGATTTGGAGTTTTAGCTATGTCACAGTTTGAGCAAAGAATTCTAAGCAAGGTTCTGATAGGACCATAGCTCATGTTTAGCATTCTGTACTCAAACCGTGACATAGTAAACACTCCAAATTACTGGTTCCATGAAGAGAACTGTTCAGAATGTTGTGCATAAAAAGAAAACAACTGAAAACACAGTTTTTCACATCAGTGTTTATTAAGGTACAGTGAAATATGGTTCATCTAGAGGGAGGTGTATCATTTCTCTTACTAGGAACATTACTAACTGCTGCCAATTAGCACAGATTTCCTGTCCCCTTTAACTACAATACAATACAAATAAAGCATGACACTAATAACACAGTATTTACAGTACAAAATAAATAAAAGGTTCATGAAATAAAAGCAGGAATTGAAATAGTCCTAGCACACAACAGAGTGACTAATAAAATGAAATACAATACAATACAATACAATACAATTCAATACAATACAATAAAATACAATACAATACAATACAATACAGTGCAATATAGTACAAAGATCAGCACCAAAATACTGTGGAAAAGTGGTGATCACAAGTATTGTAATTGGGTGGTACATGGGGTGCATCAAACTGCTCAGACGTAACTGAGTGAGAGGGTGTACAGGCTTAGAAGTAAGGAGTTGTGAAGGAGGAGATGAGGGGAAGTTCAGGGGAGGAGGAAGAGATTTAAGAACTAGATGGGCAGAGTGGAGGAGGCTAGTTGCATGGGCAGGTGTATGTTCAGAGGTCATGGAGGATGGCTTTTAGAATGAGGGAAATAGAGAAGGAGTGGAGGGCTGTGGAAAGGTTGTTCCAGAAGAGGAGGAGATGGAAGGAGAATGGTGAATGTCCAACAGAGGTTTTTCTGCGAATGACAGAGATGAAATAGGTGTCAGAGCAACAAAGGAAATAAGAGACAGGTAGGAACAAGGAGAGAAGGTAGCAGGGAAGGAAGTAACTGAATCAAGATTTGGAGGAAAGAAAAGTATGGTGGGGAAGGTGTCTAATGTCAAGGGAGAGATGAGGCTGGAATAGAGTGAGCAGTGGTGCATGAGGAGAAGACAATTAAAAGAGAACCGTGCTGAACCTTTAAGTCATTTTTCCCAGTAGAAGCTGTTTTCCATGGCTGCATGGATGGAGCTCTGTATTCATATTGCTAACATCTTGAAAAGGGCACTGTGGAAGCACATGATTGGAGTGTTCTCCGGTGTTCTTCCACAGTGCTGTGAAAAAGTTACAATGCTATTTGTTTTAACAACCCTTCCCCCTCTGCTGGCCGCATAACCACACTCCCTTCATGGGGCACTAATTTTTCCCCCGCAACTGCGTTAGTGACAGCTGCCGTGCCCAAGATGGCCACCATATTAAACTGTGCATGCGCTAGTATCGTGCTTGTGCAGTTCTGTCATGGCAGCCATCTTGGATATGGCAGACTCTGGTGCGGAAAGAACTCCGAGTATTCTTTCACTCAGTCTCGCTACTCTGACCAACCATACTGGCTCTGACTAGAGTCTGTTAAATACTGGCTCCAGTTCTGTCATTGTCACATCTATACTGGTCTATTAGTAACCTCAGTGGTTGCTTCTGATTTACTCTCTGATGTTAAGTGCCATTTTGGAACTGTTTGATGTAGTTTATGTCCCTCCCAACCATAGAGTTCTATAGTAGAACACAGATGCATTGCTCCAACAATGAAAAGATGAGCAAAGACATAAACTAAGTTAACCCATGCAGGTGCGACAGTGAAAATGGTGAGGGACATTAGGGTGCCAGCATAATGATGACAGCAATCATCATGCCTGACAATTGTGCCACTCAACCCAAGTTGCACCCAATGCCATGGGACAAGAGCAGGCTGTTTGCAGGGGGCTGCACCCCACACCCTTCAAAACTATAATATAATCATTTCCATGTTGGAGGTGTATTGGGTAAGGGGCGCAACACCCCTACAGCACCATCCATGGGGAGCGCTGTGATATCCAGATCACCAGTATGACAGGTGAACTGGTTGCAATGCCCACATTACAGCACCTAAATGATAGCGCCGTTCTAATAGAATACACAGAAACTACATCATACAGTTCTAAAATGGTACTTACTACCTATGTGTAAATCAGAAATACCCAATATGATAAAACAAAAACAAGAAGAAGCCAGAAGGGTAAGGAAGGAAACATATTCAATTCAGTGCTTTAGAGTAACTGGTAATTGCTATTTTTCTTTTAAACTTAGATTGAGGGCTTTTAGTGACACTATACTTTCTTTGTTGTCTTTACTTATAATTGTTTTTGGGCTGTTGGAAATTTAAAACATAGTGGTGGTGTAATTCTGTGCTGTCTTTAATTGTTGCAAATTTTATCTTGGCTTGTCTGACTGCCCTGTAGTTGGGTGAAGGGTGTTAATTGTCTGGCCTCTGACCTCAGCTACGTGATAACTGGAGGTGGGGCTTAGTCAGAGTTAAAGTAGCAAGCAAAGTTTTATTTTCTCAGAAGAAGCCAGAAGGGTAAGGAAGGAAACATATTCAATTCAGTGCTTTAGAGTAACTGGTAATTGCTATTTTTCTTTTAAACTTAGATTGTGGACTTTTAGTGACACTATACTTTCTTTGTTGTCTTTACTTATAATTGTTTTTGGGCTGTTGAAAATTTAAAACATAGTGGTGGTGTAATTCTGTGCTGTCTTTAATTGCTGCAAATTTTCGCCCCCCTTCCCCCAACTCTTAATTATATGCCCTGTTAAATCTGATTGACAGGAGCTAAACACAGAGTATAGTAAGGGGTGTGAAGTAGGAGGGGCATAAGGGGGAAGAAGCCCACCCTCAGCACGACAAGTGTTTTGACTCATTTATTTATTTATTGGTTTCTTTTTCTTTAAAAAAAAAATTATCTGAGGATCAGTGGCAGGATTTTTAGTACAGTAAATTAATAAAAAGGGAACTAGGAGAGCTTCAGTAGCAGACAAGTAGTGGAATTGCAGTATAATGTGGGGAGTGGTGCAATGCAGTGGCTGTGGAGCAGCCATATTCAGGCAGACCTTCTGGGCACTGATGTGCTGCCCTATCTGCATGCATCTCTCTGGACTGTGGGATGAGGTAGCCAGACTCAGAGCAGAAGTAAACTGGGTCAGGAGTACCATCACCCCTATCCAGGGACCACCCAGTCCAATGCAACTGCCTCAAAGGATGCCGAACGAGGAGCACTTGGATGACAGTGGGCTCAGGGAGGTTAGAGCAGTCAGGCAGAGGCACATCCCAGATCCTATTCCACTCAAGAACTCATATGCCACACTGGCAAATGAGGACAACCAAATAAGTACCCAGAGAAGTGGAAGGAAAGGATGTGGAGGTTAGCCAAGGAGGTGACCTCAGCGGGAAAGCAGTGGACCCCAGAGGAGGAGGAAGCGAATCCTGGTGGGGACTCCATCATAAGAGGATCCAGCTAGGAACACAGGAGGGGAGGACAGGGAGGTGAGGTGCCTACCAGGTACCACGGCATGGAGGGATGGAAGGAAGATCCTGGGGATCACTGGGAAGGCAAGACAGGAGGGTGAGCTGGATGTTATTATCCACCTAGGTACTAATGACCTGGCAAATGGGGAGCCAAAGGAAGTTCAGGAAGAGTTTAGGAAACTGGGAGGGTCTCAAGCAAGTAGCTACCTCTGTCACTTTCTCAGAAGTACTACCTGTGAGAGCAAGGGAGAGCATAGGAGTGCATGCACCAGGAACTTTAACTCATGGTTGAAAAACTGGAGCTGTGAGGAAGGGTTTGGATTCATTGGTGACTGGGGACCCACCTGGAGGGATGGAGGTTTGTTCAAGCCTGACGGCCTGCATCCATCCTGGAGGGGAATCCAAGCACTCAGTGATAAGTTTAAAAGCTACATTGACAAGCATTTAAACTAGCAAGGGGGTGGCAGGCCAGCAAGGAGGGTACCCCCATTGCTCACCCCCCACAGCTAGCAGTGGAACCAGTGAACCAGAGGAGTGGCTATCTCTGCAAAGCAGTGTGCAAAAGATGGAGATTAGTGCCCAAGAGGTGGATAAGCAGAAAGGGCAAAATTCAGCAGAAGGGCAGACAGCAAGGAGAACCAGGGATAAATGACAACCAAGGAAGGGCTGGAGTAGAACAGTGAAACAGTCTAGGAGGTCAAATCATGGAAAGCCATGTGTGCAAATGCCAGGAGGCTTAGCAACAAGATGGAAGATCTGGAGGCTGTCATGGTACAGTCAGACTTGGACATTGTGGCCATCACTGAAACCTAGTGTAATGATAACCATGACTGGGAGATGGCCATACCTGGCTACAACATATTCAGAAGAGACAGAGCAGGCAGGAAGGGAGGAGGAGTGGCACGGTATGTGAAAAATGACATAAGGGCCACAGAGATCCAGGAGGAACAAAATGGGGGAGAGATACTGTGGGTTAAGCAGGAAAGGAAAATGGGGACAGCCACCGCACAGGTGTGGTCTATAGACCACCAGCCCAGGAGGAAGAAACAATAGGAAGTTGATGCTAGCCATCCAAAGGATGGCAGACAAGGGTGAGGTAGTACTGGTTGGAGACTTCAATATTCCAGACGTGGACTGGAGCATCCCAGCAGCAGCAACAACTAGGAGCAGATTTATCCTGGACTTCCTTCAGGGTGCCTTCCTCAAGCAACTGGTCATGGAACCAACTCGGCAGAAGGCAATACTGGACCCTGTGCTCACAAACAGGGACAGTGTGATGGGGGTAACAGTGGGGGAGCACCTGGGAAACAGTGACCACCAGTCATTGTGGTTTGAAATCACAGAAAGAGCAGAACCAAACCACACAAAAACACGTATCCTGGATTTTAGGGGGGCAGACTTTGGGAAAATGGGGAGATACTTGAAAGAGGCATTAAGGGAATGGGACAGGAATCAGGGGTTGAGGAACAGTGGGCAGTATTTAAAATGGGGATTACAAGAACAACAGAATTATGCATTAAGCAGGTTAGCAAGAGGAAAAGGAAGAGGAGACCATTATGGTTTTCCAAAGAGGTAAGCAAAGAAAGTGAAAGCCAAAAAGATTGCATTCAGGCAATACAAAAGAGCACAGGCAGAAGGGGATAGGGAGAAGTACCAGGAGAAGCAAAGGGAGGCAGGGAGGTCAGTAGGGAAGCCAAAGCTCAGACAGAAGAACACATTGCAAAATCAGTGGGTAGAGGGACAAAGCCTTTACAGGTACATAAGTGAAAAAGAAAGACAAAGGGAGGGATAGTGAGACTGAAGGGGAGGATGGGGCCACGTGGAGGATGACAACAGTAAAGCTGACATACTGAACAGGTATTTCTGCTCAGTCTTTACTGAGGAAGAGAAGGTAATGGGTCTGAAGGGAGTACAAGGGTGAGAATGGTGCAGAATGGACACAAGTCCCTTTACACAAGAAAGGGTCCTGAAGGAACTGGAAGTAATAAGAGTTGATAAAGCAATGGGGCAGATGGGGTGCACCCAGGGTCCTTAAAGAACTAAGAGAGGTGGTGGCTGAACCTTTGGCTATCCTGTTTAAGCCGATCACTGGAAACAGGGAGGTACCCAAAGACTGGAGGACAGCAGATGTAGTCCCCTTATACAAAAGTGGAAACAAGAGGAAGCAGGGAACTACAGACCAGTCAGTCTCACCTCAGTAGTGGGGAAGATCATGGAAGCACTACTGAAGGAGAGATTGGTGGAACATCTGGTTGTCAATGGACTGCAGGACCCAAGGCAGCATGGTTTCACCAGGGAGGTCGCTGTCAGACCAACCTCTGAATTTTTGACTGGGTGACTAGGGAGGTGGATCGGGAGGGCAGTGGACATGGCCTATCTGGACTTCAGCAAGGCCTTTGACACTGTGCCACATAGAAGACTATTACACAAACTGGGAATATGGGTGTGGGCAGGACAGTAGTGTGGTGGGTAGGTAACTGGCTGGGTGGCAGGACACAGAGGGTGGTGGTAAATGGCTGTCACTCCACAGAGGAAGAGTGACCAGTGGGGTACCACAGGGATTAGTGCTGGGACTGGTCCTATTCAACATCTTCATCAGTGACATTACTTGGGACCTAGAAGGCAGAATTTCACTGTTCGCTGATGACACAAAGCTCTGTAACAGAGTAGACACACCAGAGGGTGTAGACAGAATGAGAAGCGACCTGCAGAAACTTGAAGAATGGTCAGGGTTTGGCAGTTGAAATTCAATGCAAAGAAGTGCAAGATAATGCATGGGGCACAAAAACCCTGGCACAATATATCAGTTGGGGGTGAAGATATAGCATGCACCAAGCAGAAAAGGGATCTTGGGTTGTCATCTCTGATGATCTCAAGGTAGGGAAACAGTGTGACAAGGCAGCAGGTAAAGCAAATAGGATGCTGGGATGTATAGGCAGGGGCATCACCAGCAGGAAAAGGGAGGTCATAATTCCTCTATACAAGACACTAGTGAGGCCCCACCTGGAGTACAGTGTACAGTTCTGGAGACCATACCTACGTAAGGACATAGACAGGGTAGAGAAGGTTCAGAGGAGGGCAACAAAGATGGTGCATGGATTGCATCACAAGTCCTATGAAGACAGGTTCAAGGAACTTAACATGTACTCCCTGGAGGAGAGGAGGGAGAGAGGGGATATGATAGAGACATACAAGTATCTTACAGGGAGGAACAGGGTGCAGGAAAACACTATTTTTAAGCGAAAAAGATGTTCCAGGACTAGAGGGCATGAGATGAAGTTGGAGGGAGGACAATTCAGAGGAAACATGAGAAAGAATTTCTTCACAGAATGGGTGGTGGACAAGTGGTACACCCCGCCAGAGGAAGTGGTGGGGGCTGAAACAATCACAGGATTTAAGAATGCATGGGATAGACATAAAGGAATTCTGGAGGTCAGGGGTAAGGTGCAACAGACTTCTAGGAAAACAAACTGAACTTACAAGCTCAAATGGGCAGACTGGGTGGGCCATAGGCCCTTATCTGCTGACACTGTCTATGTATCCATGTAAGATAGACTAGTAACCAAATTGGAACCAGTAAGTAAAAATCCGTTTCTACAGGTGCAAAAATGTCATGTAGGTTTAGTGCTGTTTTTTTAAAGTGCAATATGGCAGAACGAGTGGAAAGGGGAGCTCCAGTCTAGCCAGGTTGGTTTTAGTGGCAGCACCATACACCACATCAGATGATGAGTACCAGAAGAATCATTTTGAAGATGGTTTCTCAGCAGACAAGGCAAGGGCAGCATTGTTTGTTGTGGCACAGCACACCAAGTTTGGGGGAAACCTTTCTGTGGATAAAGTCAATACAGGAGAAGAAATCAGGTTATAGTCCTGCCAACACTGAGTAACCTGAAATGGGAAACCTCTTCAAGGGGTGGAGCCATCCAGAGTACAGAATACCTGGCAGCCCAGCCTGGCAGGTCTCTTATTGCCAAATGTCACAGAGACAGTTTTCTTGGCATTAAGTGAAAGATGGTTCATGTGGAACCAGCATCAAACATGATCAAAGTCATACTGCAACAAGGAGGTATGGTATCAGAGAGAAAAGGGAGCATCCCAGCTTTGGCAAATGAAAGCCCCAAATGGATGCAAGAACATGAGATATGTACAGTAGGAAGCAACACACTGTCCAGCAATAGCTAGCTGTCCTGACCAGCACTCATTCCAAAAGTACATAAGGAACACACTGACACACTTATAAGTGACAAAAATTATTCAGTATTCATTTACATTCCAGTACATCCTGCAAGGCAGACAACCTCCAAAAATCATAATACCTCTGGCCCTGATGATATGCTGTCAGATTTCTATAAGCTGGGTAGTACTTGGTGGGCTTGAGTCCTGGCAAATTTTTACAGTAAAGCTGATATGTATGGTTTCCATACTCATGACAAGGTAGTTATGTGGTCCTGATCTGAAAGAAAGCCCTTAAAATTGATCCAAAAAAACTATCATTCCATCAACCTTATTGATAATATGGCTAATATTCATGAAGGCCTCCTATTGAACAGATCGATGAACTGGATACATTTAAATGATAGTCAGGCTACAGGAAAAACATGAGTACCACAGCGCAGTGTTGCCTAGTAAGTCATCTAATTAAGAAATACAAAATCACACATACCCCATAATGCAAAGCATTATGGTCTATATATGCAAATCACCACAAAATATTATGCTGGTTCAACATTAAGCAGAAATGCATGGTGCCGAAAGGCCTTTCACACAGTCTGCAAAGGGTTTCAACAGAAGACACAGACACGTGTTTCATCCTACCAGGACTCATCAGTGTGCCTTGTCTGTATGACACCCCAATGGGAATGAACCAGCTACCCATAGTTGTTCTATCTGGGTTGGGTTGTGGTAAGCCCAATAATAAAAAACAATCTAAAAGACAAAGAACCTTAGTGCACAAGCACTGAGGCAAGGGTTACCCCCAAAGGGTAATGGCCGGGAAGCCAAGTTTCAAAGAAATACAAAATCACACATACCTCCATAACGCAAAGCATCATAGGCTGTATATTCAAATCACTACAAAATATTATGCTGGTTCCCTTGCCTCACTGCTTGCACACTAAGGTTCTTTGTAATTAAGAAATATACTAAAATAAGAAAAGAAAAGTTGTATGTGGCATATGCAGACTTTACAGTCATGTTTGACTCCATCTCAAGATATCTACTATGGGAAAAACTTAAGTTATTACAAATAGATCAGAATTTACTAGTATTAAAAAGAAAGTTATACTCAGATACTTGGATTCAGATAAGATACACCAACTCTGGAGAGTATTTGGACTCAGTTAAGACAAAGTGTGGAGTCCATCAAGGCTGTGTACTGGCTACCACTCTCTTTGACATTTATATAAATAAGATCCTAGAAAAATTCATCAATCTGATTGTACACACTCCAAAACACTCTAATGAAAGAATACCAGTACTAGCTTATGCAGGCCACCTGATTCTCATATCTTTGTCTAGGCTAGGTCTTCAAAAAATTTCCAAAAATATTGAATGAGCTTGATTCCAAAATACAAAGATTAAAATTTGATACAAACACAAAATAAAAACAAGCATTTGTCAATGCCGAATGTTTGCTTGCTGGCATTGGCATTGGTAGTGTAGAAGTTACAGAGCTGCATAATAGGAATGGCAGCGAAGTATTGAACTGAAGTCAACCCCAGCACCACACTGCAGAGAGTGATAGGCATTGGGGTGTGCCTTTGGGTCGTCAGGCATAATGACCACGCCATTTCACCACACCCTACCCTGCAGACACTGACAAGTGTCACGGTGTGCCTTGGGGTCTTTATTATACTCGCACCCCATTCCATCAGGAAATACAGTGAGATGGGTGCAGTATAGGAGAATGGGGTGAAGTTTAGCCTGAAGAGAGTCCGGGAGGCACACCTTGATGCCTCTCACTGGCTGCAGGGTGTGGGTGGGGGTGGAATGGTATGAGCATGACAGGCAAGAATCCCAAGTCACACCCCTGATGCCTGTCATTCTCTACAGGGTGGGGCATTATGGTCGGAAACCCTAACGCCTCAGGCATTCATCGGTATTTTCACTCCAAATTTTCAACATTTTTTTTTGTGACCCCACCTCATGAACAGTGGCAATATCAGTTTGTTAGCTGAAAACTGCTTTTGCACAGTGACTATGGCATTTGGCACCACAGGTGCTAAAACACATTCTGAACAGGATGTGAAAAATGACAGAGGTACTGTTCATGGGAGGTGTAAAAAATGGCAATGTTGAAAATCTGCTGTGAAAATCTTAAAAAAACTGGTGAAGTCACGAGCGTGCATAGAAACACCCGTAATATAACTAGTTTTTTTTGTTTTTTTTTACAGCAGATTGTTAACACAAGCATTTTGGGACCTCTGATCATGAACAGTGTCAGTGTGATTTTCTTTATCTGTCCCAAACAACGATTTCCCACAGCGACCACGCATTTCTGTGCTGAAAGTGTGAAAACACATTTCAGCCATGTTGTGGAAAATGACAGCTGTACTGTTCATAAGGAGGTGTAGAAAAATGCCACTGGTGAAAATCTGGACTGAAAATATTACAAATTCATGAACTTACAAGGGTGCGTGGAAACTGCGCAATGCTCACTCATGACACAGTCATTTTATGGAGTTTTGTCACCAAATTTTCAACATAGCCATTTTAAGACCTCTGTTCATGACCAGTGTCACTGTGATTTTCTTAATCTGTCCCAAGCATTGTTTTCACACACCGACTGTACCATTGTGTGCTACATGTGCAGAAACACATTTTGGACGAGATGTGAAAAATGGTAGCTGTACTGCTCATAAGGAAGTGGGGTAAAATGGCACTGTTGAAAATCTGGTGTGCAAATATTACAAATTCGCAAACTTGCCAGCGTGTGTAGGAACTGAGCAATGTGCGCTCCTAAAACAGTCATTTTTGGGAATTTTTTCACCAAATTTTCAACATAGCCATTTTAACACCTTTGCTCATGACCAGTGTCACTGTGATTTTCTTAACGTGTCCCATACATTGATTTCGCACACCGACTGCGCCATTGTGCGCTACATGGGCAGAAACACATTTTGGGTGAGATCTGAAAAATGACAGCTGAACTGCTCATAAGAAGGTGTGGTAAAATGGCAATTTTGAAAATCTGGAGTGAAAATATTGAAATTTCGCAAACTTACGAGCATGCGTAGGAACTGCACAATGCACACTCGTAAAACAGTCATTTTTAGGAATTTTTTCACCAAATTTTCAACATAGCCATTTTAATACCTCTGCTCATAAACTGTGTCACTGTGATTTTCTTAATGTGTCCCATATATTGATTTCGCGCACCAACTGCACCATTGTGAGCTACATGGGCAGAAACACATTTTGGGTGAGATCTGAAAAATGACAGCTGAACTGCTCATAAGAAGGTGTGGTAAAATGGCAATATTGAAAATCTGGAGTGAAAATATTGAAAATTCATTCTAATTTATGAGCGTGCGTAGGAACTGTGCAATGCACGCTTGTAAAACAGTCATTTTTAGGAATTTTTCCACCAAATTTTCAAAATAGGCTTTTTAAGAGCCCACCTTAGGAACACTGGCAGTGTTGTTTCGTTAATCATTTTGGAAAGGTGATTTCACGCAGTGGCTGCGAAATCACCCTTCAGGTCAGAGTAATGCCATGACAGTGACAGCATTCATGAGAAGGGGTCCCAAAAACCCCATGTTGAAAATTTGGTGCAAAAATTCCAAAAAATGCCTGAGGTATGCAATAAAGTTGAAAAAACCCTATCTATTCCATTATACAGCTTACCAGCATTTCCTCAGTTCGCGGTTGGCTTTGAAGAGTGCAGACGTGTTCCCGGTCCGCCAAAGATCGTCACCGAGCCCTAGAGGTAAGTATGGGGTGAGGGGGGGTGTGGGGAGGCAGGGTGCACAGTGGATGGGCGCAGGTGGGGGCAGACACAGTGAGGGACCGTTTTTGATTTTCAAGTTTTTTTTTTATGACGACGACGTGGGACGTTTGCCACACTGGGGTGGGCTCCCAGCATGGCAGAAGTACGGCTGGGGGGTGTGGAGCCGACAGGGGATTGGGCACCCCCATCGGCCATGGCATCTTTTGCCACGCTGGGGTGGGCTCCCAACATGGCACCCTGTACTCAGGGGGTCAGGGACACAGTGGAGCCGACGGGGGATTGGGCACCCCTGTCGGCTATACGACATGTAGCCACGCTGGGGTGGGCACCCAGAGTGGCATATGAATCTGTGTTTGCGGGTGCAGCACAGCCAATGGGGATTGGGCACCTGGTTGCCATACAGTGTGTACTAAAGCAGCACGCAGCATATATATGTGTGTGTGTGTGTGTGTAGGGGAGCTGCATGAGCAGGTGATATCTGATCGCTGCTCACTGAAGCATAGCTCCCCCTTTCAACTGTACGCCACTACATTCTGGAGCCATCATAGACAGCTCCAGTAGGCATTGGAGAACTGCGGCTGCACCTGCAAACACACTGACTGAATTGGAAGAGGGCTGACACACCTCCGAAAACTCGGATGATGGCACTATGTTTCTTGCACATGCATGCAAGCAAACATAAAAACATAAAGTCATGGTCTTTGGAATGGCAACTAGAAGCAAAATAATTCAACTTCATCTAAGAGGTGATCCCTTAGAGGCAGCGACAGAATTCCCTAACCTTGGAGTTACTTTCAGTTCAAACACCAGATGGAATAAGTACATTGCTAATAACACATGCGAAAATGAGTACTTCATCACACGCATTGAAATGCTTCAACAGGGTGTATGAAGGTTACATGATACCCCTCTTATAACTGCTGTAAATGCAAAAGTAATAAATCAAAGTGTTTACTGGTGTGAAATCTAGGGTTTCACTGATGTGAAAAGTTTACAAAGGGTAATCACAAGCCTATACAATGAAACCTTGAAATTACCTAAAGATACCCCAAGTGCCCTAACTAAAATGGCACTGAAATTAATCACCTAGAAAAACACTATACAAACATGGATTACAAAATTCTGGTTAAATATCCAGGCACAAACAAGATTCTTTACTAGCTTTGTGAGTAAGGGAGAAATATGACATGATAGGGTTCTCTCCAGGAAATAAAAGGCTAAATCAGGTTTTATCCCTTTTACATGAGCATGATCTATTCTTTTTACAACAATATATAGATTTATTTATTTATTTAGACTTTGATAACTGGGTAAGCCCACTGAGACCAGATGTCCCTTTTTCAGGGGTGACCTGGAATTAGTTACAGCAGAAGATTACATACAGTATATTGGAAGCAATATACAGTAGTTACAGTAGATACATACATTGGAATGGGCATTAAGCACTTACAGAAAGAAAGAGCAAGCTCACAAAATGTTAGACAGGTGCACAGTATATTAGACAATATTACACAAGAGTTTTGTGGGAGGAATAGTAATGGCAATAGAAGTACAAACACAACTCAAACCCAGGCAGGGGGTTAGCGATTGCAGCTGCAGAGACTAAGTTCCAGTAGGTAAACATAGAAACAGAATTTGACGGCAGATAAGGACTGCTTGGTCCACCCAGTCTGCCCATTTCCCTACCTACTGGATAAGCTGCAGATCCTAGTTAATCAGCAGCCCACTTCTTCCTACCCCCAACCCCTAGAATTGCCTTATGACTGTCCCATGCATGCTTGAATTCCGCCACTGATTTTGACTCCACAACCTCCTCCGGAAGGCCATTCCATGCATCCACAAACCTCTCTGTGAAAAAATACTTCCTTAAATTACTTCTGAGCCTCCCCTCTGTCTTCAAATTGTGCCCTCTTGTTCTTACACACCTCTTTTTTTGAAAGATGCTACTCTCTTGGACTTTGTTGATTCCCTTGAGGTACTTGAAAGTTTCTATCATGTCCCCCCTCTCCCTTCTTTCCTCGAGGCTATACATATTAAGCTCCTTAAGTCTCTCTTCATATGTCTTCTGGTGCAGACCCTGCACCATTTTAGTTGCCCTCCTCTGGACAGCTTCCATTCTGTCTATGTCTTTGAGGTGATTGGGTCTCCAGAACTGCACACAGTACTCCAGATGGGGTCTCACCGGCTGTCTGTACAGAGGGATAATAACTTCCTGTTTTCTATTGTGGATGCCTCTCCCTATGCATCCCAGTATCCCCCCAGCCCTCCTTGCTGCCCTCTCACATTGCTTGCCCATCTTTAGGTCATCTGATATGACTACCCCCAGGTCCCTTTCCATTTTTGTCGTTGTTAGTATCTCACCCCCCATTGTGTACTCTTCCCCTGGGTTTTTGTTTCCCAGGTGCATTACCTTGCACTTCTTAGCATTGAATCTAAGCTGCCATACATTTGACCATTCCTCTAACCTTGCCAAGTCCCTTCTATCCTTTCCACCACCCTGTGCATCAACTCTGTGCAGATCTTAGTGTCATCTGCAAGAGATATACTTTCCTTCCAGTCCTTCTGCAATGTCGCTTATAAAGACATTGAAGAGGACCGGTCCTAATACTGAACCCTGCGGTACCCCACTAGTAACCCTCCTATCTTCTGAGTGTACTCCATTTACTATTACTCTCTGTGTCCTATTCTCCAGCCAATTCTTTACCCAGGCTGTCATCTTGGGACCCACTCCCAGGCTGGCTAACTTGTATATTAATCTTTTGTGTGGGACTGTGTCAAATGCCTTGCTAAAGTCTAGGTAGGCCATGTCCACAGCCCCTCCCTGATCTACTACTTTGGTCACCCAGTCAAAGAAATCTATCAGATTCATCTGGCATGACCTTCCCGCTGTGAATCCATGCTGCCTAGGGTCCCGTGCCCCTCTGGCCTCTAGATACTCAACAATTCTTTCCTTTAGAAGTGATTCCATCATTTTCCCTATCACTGAAGTTAAACTAACAGGTCTATAGTTTTCTGCTTCTGCCTTGCTCCCGCTTTTGCGAAGGGGAATCACATCTGCCCTCCTCCAATCCTCGGGTACCACCCCTTCCTCCCATGATTTGTTAAAAAGGGTAGTCAGTGGTGTCACTAGTTCTACCCTTAGTTCTTTTAGAATTCTGGGATGAATCCCATCAGGACCCATTGCTTTGTCCACCTTCAGTTTTAAGAGTTCTTTCAGAACCCTTTCTTCTGTAAATGGGCTGGTATCAACTTCTGTATCCAGAGTGTTACTACTGTTTGTTTTATGTACCTCCCTCTCTTCATTTGTAAATACTGAGCAAAATATTTGTTTAGTATCTCTGCCTTTTCACATTCTCCCTCTGCCCACCCTCCCTCCCTTTATTAAGCCTCACTATCCCTCCCTTGGTCTTCCTTTGCTCCCTGATGTACCTATAAAAGGTTTTATCCCCCTTCTTAACTGAGTTGGCTATCTTTTCCTCGGTTTGGGCCTTTGTTGTTCTGACTGCCTTCCCAGCCTCCTTTTGCTTTAACTGATACAGTCCTCTGTCCTGCTCCTGCTGCGATTCCTTGTACTTCCTGAATGCTTTCTTTTTCTCTTGAACTTTCACTGCCACTTCCTTTGAGAACCATAGTGGTTTCTTACATTGTCTTGTTTTGTTTATTTGCTTCACACAAAGGTTCGTTACCTCTGTGATGGCAGTTTTTATTATTCCCCATTGTTCTTCCACCCCTCCTTCCTGCCCATTTGCTAGTGCATTCCTTAGGCACTCACCATTTTGGCAAAGTCAGCTCTCCTAAAGTCCAGTACTTTTGTCTTTGTATGGCGACTCTATTGCTGTGTTTATTGTGAACCATACTGTTCGATGGTCTCTAGTTCCCAGATGGCCACCCACTTCTACATCTGTGATCCTCTCTCCATCTCCATTTGAGAGTATCAAGTCTAATATTGCTCCCTCTCGAGTGGGCTCCAGTACTAGTTGTCTAAGGCATGCCCCCTGTAGGGCATCTAGAATAACTGCACTCTTTGAAGTGGCAGCTGCAACTGTGCTCCAGTTAACATCTGGCATATTCAGATCACCCATCAGCAATATCTCCCCTTTTTCTGCCATTCTAAGTATACTTTCTATCATTTCCTTGTCCATTTCCTCCCCCTGAGAAGGGGGTCTGTATACAACCCCTGTGCGGATTGTGGTGCCATTGCCTGTCTTCAAATTTACCCACAGTGCTTCTTCTCCTCCCTGTTTACCCTTTTGTTCTGTTGCTTTTATTCCTTCCCTTATGTAAAGAACTACTCCTCATCCTCTTTTACCCTCCCTGTCCCTCCTGTAGATAGTGTACCCTGGTATGTTTATGTCCCAGTCATGGTTTTGTGTGTACCATGTTTCTGTGACTGCCACGATATCCAGATGTTCCTCCTCCATCAAGGCCACTAATTCAGGAAGCTTGTTACCTAGACTATGGGCATTGGTACTCATTGCTCTCCATTTTTTGATGGCTTTACCTTCTGTTGCAGCACCCCCCACTGACCGTTCTACCTCGGTCTTGTTCTCATTTAGTACCCTGTTTTGTAGGGAGGCTGGGATTTTCTGCTGCTTGTCAGTGCCTCCCTTTGACTAGTTTAAAAGCTTGCCAATGAAGCATTTAAACTGATTGCTCAAAAGACTTGTTCCTTCCTGGACAGATGCAGACCATTCTGCCAGTATAGGCTAGTGTCCCTCAGGTGGAACCCCAGTCCCCAATGAAGCTAAACCCCTGTGCTCCGCACCATTTTTCAACCATTCATTAAACTGCATGGTGCCAATTACCTCGCCTCCCCATGCCTTTGACAGGCAGCACACATGAGAAGGATATCTGTGTGTGCTACTTGTCTTAGGCCCCTCCCCAACTCTGCAATGTCCTCCTGCACTGCTCTAACCTCATGATGAGCCAAGTCATTTGTCCCTAGGTAGACAATTACATCCAGCTCAGAATCCCTTGCAGCTGTTCTCGTGATCCTGAGGATGCGCTTCCTGTCCCTCCAAGCCATGGCACCAGGCAGGCACCTTACTTCAGTTTTCCCAGCTCCTCCCAGTTCTATCCCCCTAATAACTGAGTCCCCCACCAGGAGCTGCTTCCTTTCCTTGTGGTGTCCTCTGCCTCCTTCCTGTGGGCCTCCCTTGTGACAGTTGTCCTCAGCCTCCTTAGTCTCCTCTGCGGGTGTATCCATAGGGGAGCTATGCTCCCCCAGAATGGTGTATTGATTGTGGTGTGGAAAAACTGACTGGGTGTGCCTCTGTTCCACTATCCTCACCCTCCCTGAGCCCACTGTGGTCCAACTGCTGTGCTTTCATTGCAACCTCTGAGGTAGTGGTGGTGGCTCTGGTGCTCCCTGGATGGGGAGGTTCCCTTCCTACTGTCCAGTGTGGCCTGGGGGAAGGTTCCTGTACTACTGTCCAGTGTGGCCTGAAGATGGGCAACTTCCTCCCTCAGGGCAGAGAGTTGTCTGCAAATAGGGCAGCATCTCCGCCTCCAGAAAGACTCCCAGAAGACTGCTGCCCCACAGCCATTACATTGCACTACTCTCCACATTTTTTTGTTTTGTTGTGTGTGTGTGTGTGTGTGTGTGTGTGTGTGTGATTGGTTTGTAATATAGAAATAGATATATATTTATATTATACAATGTGTATGCTTATATTGTCAGTGCAGTGTGCTAGAGAGGATATGACAGTGACATGCACCTTGCACTCTTGAGGAAATGATGTCAGAACCCCAGGTATAAAGGAACTATTTCCAGGGGTGGGTGGGGTGAGGGTCAGAAGGGTTGGGCCTAAACTGTGCCCTCACAAAACAATCAGCTAAAAGCTCTGACCCACTGCTGCAATGAGTGCCTTCCTGTCAGCAAGATGCCCTACACAACAATTTGATAGAGAAATACCCTGCTAATCAGACAGAGAAAAATCCACACATCCAAGTCAGACACAGGTAAACCTCCATAGCCCCAAAACAGGCCTGGTGGTTTGTGCTCTGAAAGCTGTCAGCCCCAAAATAAGTCAGATGTGCTTTAAACTCTTCCTGCACTGAAAATCTTAAGAATTGTAACAAACAAACGTAAACCTAGATCCACCACCCTCTGTTGCTTGAAAGACTGTCTTTTCCTGTTTCACACTGCAGGTTTTTCTGTGACCACTCCTTAACCCCAGTAACTTTGTTAAAAGAGTTTAACTATCACAAACTCCACGCACCAGTAAATTATTTAAAAATAGTTTCTGTCCCAAAATCCTAGTAGTCAATCCAGCTGCCCCAAGGGACAACCAGAATGCAGTATTCAAACACTTATGAGGTTACTTCCAAGATAAGCAGAGTTTGCAAGTTTCTTTTTCAACTCCTCAGACACCTGTAATTCATTTAAAAATAGTTTAACTCTCAGCAAATCCTAGTAGACAATCTAGCTACCTCCAAGGACCTACCCAAATGCAGTATTTAAATCTTTCACTTTGAGACCTGACTTAAACCCGTGGAGAGTGGTCTTGTCAACCAGGCTTTCTGGGAGGGTGTTCCATAAGTGCAGAGCAGCCTACTCAAAGGATCGATTGCCTAGCTTAGTGTGTACACATGGGATGTCTAGGAGACAGCCTGTCAAGGATCTCATGTCACAGCACTGTACTTTGGGGGTGAGCAGCTCACACAGATGGGGAGGAGGGCTGGTAGTGGTGAATTTAAAGGTCAAACAAATAGAGGAGTAGGCCAACTTGTGCCGTATAGTTGGTCAGTAGAGGTCCACAAGCATCTCACAGTGGTGCCTCCTGGGAGTGGGAGTTAGTAGCGAAGCGTGCTACTCTACTGTAGAGCACAGTAAAGTTGCTTAGTTCCCCTCTCCCGGAGGAACTGTAGCAGGGGGGCCCCATAGAGGAGGGAGGAGAGTGGGGTGCAATTGGCTATTTCTCACTGAGCCTCTCCAGAAAGAGAGTTACCCAGCCAGTAGAGGAGTCCAATCTTCTGGTGGATGGACTATGTTAAGGAGTCAATGTGGGGTTTGTAGGACAGCTTCTAGTCAAGGAGGATCCCAAGGTACTTAATCCTGTTGATGACCTCAACTCTATTCCCTTGGGCTGTGTGGAGCTGGAGCAGGTCACACCTGTCAGTATAAAAAGGCGTCTGGTCCCAAACAGAACAGCCTTAGTCTTCTCTTCATTCAGCATGAGTGAGTTGGTGGAGAACCAGGTTTCAAGTGCAAAGAGACTGGCCTGCAGTTTGGCAGAGATAACACTAGTTAGCGGGTCACTGCAGTAGACAACAGTGTCATCCACATAAAGGATGAGGTTGCTCAGCCCACAAACCCCCTCAATGTCATTGGCAAAGAGGGTGACTAGCAGGGGGCCCAGGATCAAGCCCTGGGGTACCCTAGAGACCACAGGTCTGGTGCTGGATTGGGTTCCTCTCCATAGAAATTTTTGGGTTCAACTGAGCAGGTAGCTCTCGAACCAGGAACATGAGAGCACATCCAGTCCTAGTCGGTGGAGTCTGGAAAGAAGTATTTTGTGTCTGACCAAGTCGAATGCCTTGGACAGGTCAATGAATAGAACCCCCATCGGGGAGCCCCGGTCCATGGCATTGAAGATGTCGGACGTGAGCTGGATAAGGGCTGTGTCAGTGCCATGGCCTTTCCTAAAGCCATGTTGTATGTTGGCTAGGAGGGGTGCTGCTTGAGGTAATCCTGCAGTTGACTGTATACCAATCTCTTCTGCACCTTCCCAAGAGGGCAGAGTATGGAGATTGGCCTATAGTTCTCCACTTTGTCCCTAGGTCCTTTTTTATGGACAAGGACTATGGTCGCTACTTTCCATTTACTTTGGATGGTTCCTTCAAGGAGGGACCTGTTGATGAGCATGGTAACAGGGTAGGTGATAGCAGGGTCAACGGCACTCAGCAGCCTCGGTTCAAGCAGGCCATGTCCCAGGGAGGAGTCAGGGTTTATTTTGAGTAGAAGGGGAAGTACTGTACATCTTTAGGTTTGACCAGTTTCAGGTGGAACTGAGGCCGAGCATGCTCCCAATCAGCACTGCTATTGCAGGAAACACCAGAGAGGACGGGGGTGAGAGTCCACCTGGGTTGGAGAAGGAAGCATTGAATGCCTCTGCTACTGCTGAGGAGTCATTGGTCAAGGTATTCCCAACCAGGAGTGTACCATCTTGGACATTAGGGGCACCCTTGAGAAGCATGTTAATATGGCCACAAAATTTCTTAGGCTGTCGTAAGTGACTAGTCTGGAGATCACGCAGATATTTGGACTTCGTATGTTTGGAAGCTTTCTTGCATTGATTTCTAAGCCCCCTGTACTTCTCCCAGTCAGATCTGTGGCCTGAGGATTTGTATAGTCCCCAGGCCCTGTCTCAGAGCAGCATACTTTGCTTAAGACCAGGCCTAAGCCATTTATGGCACTTGCCCTGTACCCTTAGTTTCTTTCGTGGGGCATGTAAATTGGCCACGGACAGAAACGAGATGGTAAATTAGTCCAGCTCCTCATCCAGTGTGGGGAGAAAGACTATAGAATCCCAGTCCATGGCTCACAAGTCACAGAAGAAGTTAGCTGTTATGAGTCTGCTAAAGTTTCTGGCTTCTATTACTGTAGCAGCAAATTTAGGGGGCTTATTAGACCAGGTGCAGAAGATTGGTGAGTGATCACTCAGTGAGTCTGCCATGATCCTGGCTGTCAAAACTGTATATTGTCTGGGCACGAGACTAGTGCCCAGTCAAGTAAGGAATGATTGCCAGACTTGCATTATGCCCTGTAGACAGCTAGATGACTAGGGTCAGGTTGGAGTCAAGAAGAGGGTTCTTGCTAACGGAAGTCCCCAGGGCAATCCAGTTCTGAATGTAGTCCCCAAGGAGAATCATCTCCCCTAGGGGGTGCTTCACCAAGGCATGGGTTAGAGATTCAAGGGAAGAGGCAGCTAATTGGGGTGGGAGGTAGGTGCACCCTATGTACAAGGATTTGGAGTCTCCAAGGAGCACTTTAGTAAATATGATCTCACCTACTGAGTCACAAAGAGGAGGGTGATTAAGCGGCATAGCATGTAAATTTGTGCTGACATAGATGAGAATCCCACTGCCTTTTTTCCCCTACTCTGTCCTTTCTAAAAGCACTATAGCCAACCAGATCAACTTTGTGAGGGAGGATTTGCAGCTTGAACCAGGTCTCTGTCATCTCTAGTACATCGTGTTTGTACAGTGCTGTACAAGCTTCAAGGTCTTGGACTTTATGCCTTAGGCTGCTGATGTTCATGTGCACCAGCTTCAGACCCCTGGCATTGGCCCAGAGAGGGTTGGTGGGGTCACTGAGAGTAAGATTAGAGGAGTGGGACCAGGGTTTAATTCAACATCCCCCCCCCAGTGCAAGCTCAAGCCTGGCAAGGTACCCAATGATTTTGGAGGGGGTGAAGAGGAACCTCCGTTGGTCATGCACATTGAGGTTGTAGAATAGGTTATAACAATTTCCATTTTGGATTACTCCACACACGGATAGGAGTAGCGTGTTAATCCCCTTCTCAAGAGGTTCGAGGGGTCTGGGGGTGGTGACCAGTGTTCCCACCCAGATCTGAGGGGTGGTGGCCCCAGGAGTAGAGCTGGTCAATCCCCAGTATCAGAGCTATATATACAAAAGCTGCCATGGGTCCCAAGTACCACATTCTTGCTGATATGAGAGATGATACCTGGCTTAGGGTAAGGCCAGGTCAGATAGGTAGTCCTCGGCAGGAGTTCAGTTCTAAGGATAGTGGAGTAGACTATGTACCCTCCTAAGTACAGGCTTGTGGTGGGGGAGTACAGTGAGTCCTGTATTATGTGATAGGAGAGTATCCCACTCAAGTGGCTGGGAGGCAAGCTAGGACTAGAAACTACAGCAGGTAAGATACAGCAGGTAACTGGTGTAGCTCAATTACAACAGTAAAAGTAGTAGGGTTATAGATTAATTCAGCACGGTATCACAGTAAAACTAGATAGCTGTTATAGAAACCCCTGAAATGGTAGAGTCAGCTGTATGGCAAGAGGATATAAGCAGCAGATCTATTACCTTAGTACTAAAAGGCTATACAGTATAACCTCATTTATCTGGACCTCGATTATCCGAATCTCCAGATTATCTAAACCGTTGCTGTGTCCCCCAGTTCCTCCTTAAAAAAATGCCTTTTTCAATTTGTGCCTTTTATTCTTTTTTACCGATCATTGCTGATTTGCCCTAAAGCGCTGCCTCCCATAGCAATACGGTACATAAGTACAGTACTTAAGAAGCTGTTGTATCAGGCTGTCACTTGTTGCTGTAACTTACATTACATTTGAAAATGGCCAACCGTAAATGAAAGCGCTGCATCCTTAATATCTCCCAGAAAATTTGCATCTTGGAATGCCTGGAGTGAAGGGAGAAGGGAATTGAGGTTGCCAAATGCTTCAACATGGGGAAGTCTACTGTGTCTGACATTCAGCTAGCTAAGGAGGAGCTCCATACATATGTGACTACAATGGAGCACTCGGCTGGCACAGACAAAAGAAAAACAACGAAGTGCTGCACTGTCGAGCAGCAAGATCACTCTATCTTTGGTTTGTCCAGAATCATGTGCAGGGGACACCGATATCTGGACCCATACTCAAACATAAAGTCATGCAATTTCATCACGATCTCAATAAAGAGGAGGACAGTTTCACAGCGAGCGAGGGGTGGTTTCATTGGTTTAAGGCTAGACATGGAATCTGTCAGCTTTCTATCGCAGGTGAGCTATTGTCATCAAGCAATGATTCGGTTGCTCCCTTTCGAGATTGTCTCTGCCTGCTGATTGAAAATGAATCCCTATGCCCAGAACAAATTTACAATGCCGACGAGACTGGCTGTTACTGGAAGCTACTCCCAGAAAAAACATTAGCCAGCTTGTCGGAAAAGTGTGCGCCTGGGCATAAGAAGAACAAGGAACGTCTGACAATCCTTGGCTGCAGTAACACAACTGGAAATCACAAGCTAAAGTTGCTTGTTGTAGACAAATCTTTTCGCCCATGGTGCTTCAAGCACATTAACATGGAGACCCTGCCGGTTCTTTACAGAGTGCAATCGAGTGCCTGGATGACAGCAGCTCTGTTTAAATCTTGTTTTTTCCAGAATTTTGTTCCCTCTGTTAGGTCTTATCTATGAAGGAAGGGACTGCCATTAAGAGAGATTTTGCTGGGGCTCTTCCAGACAATGACCAACTTACAACTGAGGACAACAGCATACGGTGCATGTTTCTGCCGCCGAATACAACAGCTAAACTTCAGTCCATGGACCAGGGCATTCTAGCCACCCTCAAATGAATCTACAAGGGTAAGTTACTGAGCAATGTGCTGTCCAAAGAGAATGATGTCCTCACCCTTTTGGACATCATAAAGTCAGTGAAAGTAAAAGATGCTTGCTATCTGCTCGCTGAATCATGGTACGAGGTGCGAGCAGATACAATTGAAAAATGCTGGACATGTTCCCATGTTCTGTCACCAACAACAGTAGAAGTGGTTGTGGATCAGCAAGATGAGGCTACACGGGGACTTATGCAGGTTGCTGAACAACGTGTGCTAGATGAAATTGCCATGACAGAATGGATAAATGAGGATTCCAATGACCAGGGCCATGAGGAATTAACCGACAATGACATTATCGCCATTGCCTCTCAAGAAGGCCCTACAAACTCACTTGACATGTATTTGGAAGAGGAGGAGGAAGAGGATACTGTTTTACCGACTGCCTCAGAAGCAGTGAATTAGTTTGAGCATTGCATCATTTGGCTAGAAAGCCAGCCAGACTGTGATTACCTACACACTCTACTGCTTAGGCAGTTGAAACAAAAGGCTCTTAAGAAACTGAATGACAGCAAAAAGCAGCGTGTCATAACATCTTATTTCAAGTAACAGTCTTGTTTGGCACCACTCTATTATTTTATTTATTTTACAAGCACTTAAAGCCTAATAAAGTCTATTGACTTGCACAAAACAGTAATGTTTGAAGTGGTCTATTTTATACAGTAGATACAGTTCTGCTCATTCTGGTTGTTCTGCTCGTTGCCCGTTAATTTAGATAGGACACTCGTTTATCTGAACCTCTTGTTCATCCAAACAAAAGTTTTGTCTCCCTCTAAGTTCAGATAAATGAGGTTATACTGCAGTGATTAGAGCTGGACTATACAGTTGCAATCATTCAAGGCAGTGAACATCAGTATAGCAAGTCAAATTAAAACCAGCCAACGATATGACAAGAGGATACCAGCAGTAATTCTAGCACCTGAGGAATAAGTATCCTTTTAGATAGTAAGTTAGATTATTCTGTAGAAAATATTCCAGGCTATGGTCATCATGCTAGAAAGTCAGCTGATTTTAAGACCCCAGAAATTAGCCAGGTCAGTTATACGACAGGTGGATATTAGGCAAGTTTTAGCGCATTTCGGAGCTGGTAGCTTTAGGGTTTGAGTAACTGGATGAAGAGTTACAACTATTCAAGGCAGACCACATTAGACCCAGTGGCTGTCACAAATGGGATAGGACCTCTTGAGTTAGTGGGAGGGTTTAGGTCCATTCAAGGAGAGGAAGGAATAGAGGCAGGTGGGTGGGAAATTTTGTCCCGGTAGTTGCAGACTTTAGGGCAGGTCCGCCAGTGCCAGCGCCTCTACCCGGAGGAGAAGTTCTTGAACAATTAGTCCCATAAGAAGGTCCATGGCAGGGGGAAGGGGCCTGTGGCAGTGAGCCACCCTCTCAAACCTCTGAGATAGTCTCAAGTGGCTTCTAAGGCCAGCGGGGCTCGGAGTCGGCTTTTTATTCCAGCCATCCCAGCATCACTGGTTGCTGGGTTAATGGGCTCTGAGTGCCTTTTTTAAATTTGGTGCTCAGGGATAGGTGAGGAGTGCTCCAGTTGTTGAAAACAGCTCTTGTGTAGTTGGGGCTGAACAGTCCAGATGCAGAGGCCCAGGAATGAGACCCTCCAACTGGTAAGTGGCTCCAGTAATCTGGTTCAGTCTTGAAACAGTGCTGAAAGCAGTTTGCTTAGAAGCAGTAGATGCAAGCAGGTTGCAGCAAGATGTCCAATTGTCCCAGTAGTTGCAGACTTCGAGGGAGGTCCACCAGTGCCACGCCTCTACCCGAGGAGAAGATCTTGAAGAATTAGTCCCGTAAGAAGGTCCGTGGCAGGGGAGGGGACCCGCAGCAGTGGGCCACCCTCTCAAACCCCTGAGATAGTCTCAAGTAGCTTCATGATAAGGGGATCAAAATACCTACTTCATATGGGAAATAGCGTTGCTCAGATAGAATTCTAGCAGGTCAGACACCATCATTTTGGTCAGATATCGGATATCCTTGGGTGGCATAGACATCCGACCAAGGATCCAACCTGCTAGGATCCACTTTAAGTATCAGAGGTATCCATGGAACTGACCTAGATTCAATGGATCCAACCACTGGATCCAAATATCCGAGGTTGGATCTGATGGATTAGGCCTCGGATCCACTGGACGGATCCTAGGTCAGATACCAGCACTATCCGATGGAGTATAGCTGGATCCACAAAAGCACTATCCTAGCAACACTAATGGGAAATATAAAATAAAAAAATACAGAATTTCTCAAGTGATTAAGATAGGACTATGCTGAAAAACCATTAAAGTCTCAAAATGACTAGTTGATAATAATAAGGAACATTGCCTGAAACCTACTTGAATATTATGGGGAGCCCAAAACAATGAAAAATCATTTCTAAGTTTAGGTTTGAAGCCTTTGAAAGCAATGTCTTAACTTCTAGATAATGCTAGAGAAGAGGGCATTATTTCTACCTTCTGCTACTGTGGTTTAAATAACCAAGAAGATCTCTTACTCTCCCTCCTACCTGTCTGTCACCTCCCCCTACTAATGGCACCTTTTCACCCCATACCCTCCCCCTTACCCTTAGACCTACCACGCTGACTAATGCAGCTATGACAATCCTGAAGATATTAGAATTGCCCCCTCTCACCCCATCTAACCTCTCCTCCCTCCATTATCCTTAGCGTATCCTGTGTCCTCGGTGCCCTTGCTTTATAGTCTTCTCCTAGGCCAAGTAATGCTTTGCTGGTCTAGACCTCATCCAATATAATATTATACTCTACTGTCTATCAGAGACCTGCCTTGCACAGAACTCGTACATAGCGGTATGCTGACTGCCTTTGGCAACACGCCTGTAAATTATGCTTCCTTGTTCTTTTCTCAGTGTCAAGTCTTACGTTGCCGTTTGTAAATTATTGTACACCACTGTGCCAAGCCATGCCATTCTCACTTGTAATGACTGTACATAGGCTGCTAATGTTGCTACGCCTATGCCATATTGTTGTATTGTGACTTGTTGTTCTTGTTTAAACTACCAGGTCATCTTGTAAATGAGCCCTGCTCAATGGTGTTCCACCTGGCTAAATAAAGATATTGATTGATTGATTGATTATATGTAATATTAATCTGCCCATGGTATAGTAAAGAAAGAAGAATCTGGATTGGGCAATATATTGGTAGCATGTCTATTCCTCTGAGATACCTGTTAGACAGAGGCATGCACAGAGTCAGTGAACAAGGGGGTCCAAAATCCTCTCAAAGCTAGGGGAGGGTGGGGGCATACCCACCCTCCCCAGAAGTATTTTAAAGCAAGCAGGGCAAGGCAAGGTTTATTTATATGGTGCCCATTCCCAGATCCTCAATAGTTCAAAACAGCAATGTAAATCAGTGGTGTAGATCGGATTTTTCTTTGAGGGGAGTGTTTGGATTTAAGATTTGTGAAGTGGGATACATAAAAGCTGGGGATCTGGGGGCCAATAGGCTCCCAGAAGCTCTTGGGGTTTACATGCTCTGTGGTGAGTTTGGGGGCTTTTTCTGAAAAAAAAAAAACCACTTTTGTTACATGTTCTCTGCCCCTGATCTCAGTGGAAATGTTTTCCCCATGGACTCAGGGGTATGGGAGACTCTGGCTAGCATTAGAGTCTGTAGCTGCAATTGTTGTGGACAACTGACTGACCAACAGTGCCATTAACCACCCCATACACTATTTTGTAATATACTGTGAAATATTTCTATATTAAGGCAAGGGGTTGGGGGACGCTAGGCCCCCAGAACCTCTGGGGGGTTCCATGCTCTGTAGTGAGTTTTGTGGCTTTTATTGAAGAAAAAAAACACACTTTTGTGAGGTCTTTCCTACCCCTAACTTGAGGGGGGAAAAATAATTTTTTACCATGGTCTGAAGTCATGGGTGTAGGAGAATTTGACTGGCCAATGACCATATGGGTGATCGGTCACGTTGGGGGCCAATGACATCCAAGTGGTGGGGGAATCAACCCTCCCTCCCTTAACTCTCTCATTCAAGGGTTTGGGGACTGAAACACAGAGGCAGGAGTTAGCATGCAACTCACCCTCCACCCCCCGAATATTCCATTCCTGGGCGGCTCCAAGTAAGTAGTTACATAATCAGCCTCAGGTTCCCACTTCTTCCAGGCTAGTGCTCAGCCGGCTCAGTCAGACTGCTCCACAGTCCTCGGTCCTGGAGGACCTCAATAGTTAAAAAAAAATAAACATCAGCAACAGCAAATCATAATAACAACTTTTAGTAAACTTGACTGCGCCTTGCCCTTCACTGCTGCCTGTTCCGGCTCCTACCGCATCCTGCACCTCCTCTACAATCATCCGTCTGACTCCAGTCCAACCAGCAAACAAGACTCAGAGAGAGGGCCTGGCTGAAATTCTTCGACTGCTTCCCTAGATATTGTCACGTCTACACTCACTCCAGGCAGGCAGGCAGGCCACGGGCCCATGGCCCGATCTGTGGCACTGGTGGCGATCTGATGACCAGAGAGATGAGAGGTTCTGGCACTAGGTGTGGCAATTTCTGGCAGCCAAGGGGACAGATTCTGTGGAGTAAAACCCAGTAACTGGACTTGGAGGAGTCGCAGCCTGCAGCAAACAAGTTCAACACATGCTGGCAGCTCAGACCTGATGCACACACACCACTAGGAGTCAGAGACTGGAGGAGGTCAGTAGTCATGCAGTCTGCTGGGGGAAGAAGTAGTAGAAGCATATCTATCCAACCACATGGCAGAGACAGTTTAGCCAGCCAGTCAGTGAGCAGTCCAGCCCTGGCTGCCTCCCCCCATTGCCTTAGTGACACAGCCAAACATGCTGGGACAAGAGGAGAGGAAAGAATATTAAAAGGTGTGACTCCCTGCAGTGGGCCAAGGTTCACAGGTACATTTTGGCATAATCCAGGAGAAATAAGAGAGAAATCCTGTAGAAAAGTCATTGTTTACTCTAAATTACATTATTTAACAATGACTTTTCTACAGCGAAACCGGGACTTTTGCACTGCACAAATAATAGCACATTCCAAAACTGGATCTTTGAATGTCCTGGGCAGACTTTCTTATTTCCCAGCAAAACCAGAATGGCCCGTGACTTGAACAGAAATTTCGGAGCTAATTCTGGGGGGTGTTTAAACACCCTGTACACCCCCCTTACCTATGCCACTGATGTAAATGGTGCATTTTCCTGGATTTTAGAGCTGAGTAAGAGACCCTTACTTAGCTCTAAACTAAGAGATCATGCCCCGTATTTAGTGCCATCTATCGTGGACAAAGTTAAAATGCCTTGCAGCAGCACAGAGACCGATGGTGCAGAAGGGAGTATTATGGCATACCAAAATGTTGAAGCCCGACACCCAGGAGCCTGAAAATCATAGCCCAACAGTCGGTATCTCGATAGTTAGGAATTCCCAGCAGCGGAGTTGGCAATCGTAAATTGTGGGGGGGCGGAGGGGTGAAGCCTCCCAAAACACAGAAAAAAACTCCACTGTGGGCAATTCCTGACTGTTGGAATACCAACTGTCAGGCTATAATTTTTGGGCTTCTGGGTTTTGGAATTCAGCATTTCGGTATGCCGTAGTAAATATGGGCAGAGAACAGAAAGAATACTTGTGGCTTTCTCAGTCTGCTGGCATCCCCCTCTTGTTTGAAGACAGCTTCAGTGTCTTGGCCATAGTGCATGTCATCCATCCAAACTGTGGGACCCAAGTCTAGCACTACGATTTTGATCAGCACCACCACTGTTGTGTAACATTTCCTCCTCAGTTCTTGTCCCTAGTTGGCAGTGGTCGGCTGCATCATGTTGGAGTGCAGCGGGTGGGAAGCTGCCACACCTAGCGGTAACAGTGTCTTCCCAGCATGACATCTTCCCAAGCCCCTTCCACAGCAGCAGAATCAGTAGTAAACCCTGACCAGGGCAGTGAGTGGATGAGAGCCTGAAGATTGTTTTTTATATATCCAGCCAAAATGATGTGTGACTGCATGTCGCTGCCAAAGTAAAACTGCCCAAGATTGGACCACCCAAGATGAGGCACACTGATTGGCTGTCTGAGATACTGAAACCAAGTTGTGTATTGCTATCTGTTGGGTGGTTGAGCAACGGTGGCTGGTAGGTTAGACTAACTGGTTCAGATTGGCTGTCTGAGGTACTGAAGCCAAGTTGTGTATTGCTATCTGTTGGCTTGTTGGGCAACGGTAGCTGGTAAGGGAGACTAACTGGTTCAGGAGTGACAGTCCTTGCTGAGTCCAGCAGAATCCCAAATAAAAAATAATAATAATTATTAACATTTGTTTGGATGACTTTTAACGGGGGCTGGAGCCAAGGTCAGCCCTCCTGCACATGCCTATGCTGTTAGATCTCTTGTTCAATTCAGAAAATACTAAATCACTGACCATACTGATAGGATTTCTACTACTTATACTTAAGTTAAGGAAAAAAAAAGACTCAGCTGATAAAATAACATTTTTGACTCCCTTTGTTACCTTGCTAACTCTAGACACACACATCGTCAATGTCTTACATGCAGGCTGTTCTGTGTTAGATAAATGTGTTTGCTTAAGATCCCCCCCCCAGATGTGCATGAGATTGAGTAGAGCTGAAATGGTTAAGGGGCAGGAAACAGAGGGTGGTGGTAAATGGGATCCAACCTGGGGTGAGAGGGGTGACCAGTGGGGTATCTCAAGGATTAGTCCTGGGGCCAGTCCTTTTTAATGTCTTCATTAGTGACATTGTTGAAGGACTGGAAGAGAAGGTTTGCCTGTTTGCAGATGACACCAAGATCTGCAACAAGGTGAACACTCCAGAAGGGTGGAGAAAATAAGGAGGGACCTAGAAAAGCCAGAAAGATGCTCCAAAGTGTGACCACTGAGATTCAATGTGAAGAAGTCTGAAGTCATGCACCTGGGATCCAGAGACCCTGGGGAGAGCTACTGGATGGGAAGGAATTCCTGATGGTCACTATGGAAGAAAGAAATCTGGGGTTATCATCTCTGATGACCTAAAGGTGACCAAGCAGAGTGTAAAGGCTGTAGGGAGTGCCAGTGGCATGTTGGGGTGCATAGTAAGGGGTATCACCAGCAGAAGGAGTGAGGTGGTGATTCCACTATATAAGACACTGGAAAGGCCTAATCTGGAATAATGTGTATAGTTCTGGAGGCCACATCTTTGTAAGGATATAGATAGGGTGGAGGCAGTTCAGAGAAAGGTGACTAAGATGGTACAGGGCTTGCACCAGAAGACATATGAGGAGAGATTAAAAGACCTCAATATGTGTACATTGGAAGAGAGGAGGGAGCAGGGAACTTGATAGAAACCTTCAAGTATTTTAAATGCTTTAACAAGGTGCAAGTGGGTGACATCTTTCACTATAGGAGTGATACAAGATCAAGGGGCACAATATGATATTGGAGGGTAGGATAAGGAAAAATGTGAGGAAGATTTTTTCACAGAAAGGTGGTGGATGCATGGAATAGCTTGCCACAAGGGATGGTGGGAGAGGGCACAATGGGGGGGGGTCAAATATTCATGGGACAGGCATAAGGGAACCCCAGAAGTGGGAAGGAGAGGCTAAAGCCGATGACTATATAGGGTCAATGGCCACTAATAAAGGTAGGGTAAAATGGCAGACTGGATGGGCTTAGTGGTCCTTATCTGCCATCAGTTTCAGTTTCAGTTTCTATCACCCACAAGTGGGTACTTTTTCAAATGTTAAGATTACTGATTCCATTATGTGACGGGCCATGTAAGTAGCCTGACCTGAACCCTGTCATGTCCAGTTTACATCTTATATTTCAAAATCAGCTAAGTATGTTGCATCTCTACTCACTCTTCAGCTATACATGAAGATCAAACTAAATGCATTTTACTGCATCATTTTTATGTGCATATAGGAATTTCATTGTTGCAAAAACATTTTATATTTTGCTATTAAAATGTTTGCTGTCATTGTATGTTTCTACACATTGTAATGACTTGGTGTTGAACAAATAAACTAAAAAAAAAACAAAAAACTAAACTCCTGCAAGGCAACAGGCATGGTCCAGCACCTTAAAGTTGCAGAAAGGTCACCCCCAGATATACTGGGAGGTTGACTGAGTGGTAGTTAATTAGACTGCACTTTTGCAATAGTCGTATGTGCTATCTTCCTTAGGTTTTCACAATATATGGCATTACCAATTTCTTCTTATGCTCATCTGTTTGAGTGTGAAAAAAATATATTTGTGTGCAGATTAACACTATTTGTGCAAAATAGCAATCATTGAAATTATATACTGTAGTAGCTTTTAAGCCACAGTATTAGCCAGTGGCCTATTGTCTTTATTGTTTCATTTTTAATTAGCTTTAAGGGATATCCGATATGATTCTTCTTCAGGACAGTTAATGAGGAAAGAATGTGCAAAAACAGCAATAATCTCAAAGTGCATGCAGCAAAGTACCAACCAGTATATGGTTTTATACAAAAGCCTTAAAGTGCATTCACATTTTCACAAATCCATTTAACTCAGTGGACTCAGTCCCTTGGTCACAACAGTACTTCGCAATTCGAAAATGTACCAGTTCTGTATCCAGTAGTTCTTGGATGCAGTTAAGAAGCATCCAATTACATTACAAAGCAAAATCTATGCACCAGTGAAAAATAAAAAAAAAACCTTTGACAAAGGAGGTCCATGCTTCTAAAATGTCAACACATTCATCACTGGTGGGTGGGGCCCCAGACAACTGAGTAGTACTGGCAGTGCTACATGCCTGCAAAAAGCATACTTATTTTCTTTTTGAAACTTTTACTGGTATTGTCTTTGTAAGTAAACTGGATGCTTCTTAACTATGCACTGCATTAGCTATTTGTTTTGTGCAACCCTTCATAACTAGCTGTTGGGAAAAGAACTGTATGAGATATTTCTGAAAAGCTAATTGGATATTTTACAATACAGACACTAGGCTGTAGGCTGAGACTATGGTTTAAAAGCTGCTACTGTATATACAGTAGTTGCACTGATTGTTATTATACACAGACAGAATTAATCTGCACATGCTGAGAAATATATTTATGCAATACCCAAACAAACAAGCATAAACAAGCATTTGTCAATGCCTAATGTTGGCTTGCTGGCACTGGCATTGGTAGTGCAGGAGTTAGAGAGATGCACAATAGGATTGGCAGTGAAGTAGTGAACTGACACCGATGCCACCCCCACCATGCAGAGAATGACAGGCATTGGGATGTGCCTTTGGGTCATTGGCCATAACGCTCATGCCATTTCACTTCACCCTACCCTGCAGAGACCAACAACTGCCGCGATGTGCCTTGGGGTCTTCGGGCCTTATGCTCACCCCATTCCATAAGGAAATATACTGACTTGGGTGCAGTGTAGGAGAATGGGTTGAACGTTGGGGCCGAAGAGTCCAAGGCACACCTCAATGCCTGTCACTGGCTGCAGGGTGGGGGGTGGAATGGTGTGAGCATTGCAGCTAACAATGTCAAGTCACACCCCTGATGCCAGTCAGTCTGTACAGGGTGGGGCATTAAAGTTGGAAACCCTAATGCCCGGGGCATTCATTGGTATTTTCACTCCAAATTGTCAACATGGGCTGTTTGTGACCCCACCTCATGAACAGTGGCACTATGAGTTTGTTTGCCAAAAGGTGATTTCATACAGTGACTGTGCATTTTGGCGCCACAGGTATGAAAACACATTTTGGGCAGGATGTGAAAAGTGATAGCTGCACTGTTTATGAGGAGATGTAAAAAATGGCACTGTTAAAAATCTGGAGTGAAAATATGAAAAATTGGTGACATCATGAGCATGCGTAGAAACTGCGCAATGCACACCCATAATGCAATTATTTGGGGGATTTGTTTAACCAGATTTTCAACACAGACATTTTGGGAACTCCGGTCATGAACAGTGTCACTGTGATTTTGTTAATCTGGCCCGAACATTGATTTCCCACAGCGACCGCGCCACTGTGTGACACATGCGAAAACACATTTTGAGCAGGATGTGAAAAATGACAGCTATACTGTTCATAAGGAGGTGTACATAAAATACAATGGTGAACATCTGGAGTGAAAATATGAAAAATTGGTGACATCATGAGCGTGTATAGAAACTGCACAATACATGCCCGTAACGCAATTATTTGGGGTATTTTTTTTACAAAATTTTCAACATAGGCATTTTAGGACCTCCACTCATGAACAGTGTCACTATGATTTTGTTAATGTGTCCTTGAACATTGATTTCGCACAGCGATTGTGCCATTGTGTACCACATGTGCGAAAACACAGTTCAGGCAGGATGTGAAAAATGACTGCTATACTGTTCATAAGGAGGTGTGAAAAAAGAGCAATGTTGAAAATCTGGAGTGAAAATATAAAAAATTGTCAAAGTTACGAGCGTGCATTGAAACTGTGCAACACATGCTTGTAACATGGTTATTTTTTGGAATTTTTCCATCAAATTTGCAAAATAGGAATTTTGGGACCCCAGCTCATGAACAGAGGCATTGTTGTTTTGTTAATCAGTCCCAAAAAGTGATTTCGCGCAGTGACCTCGAAATGACCTTTCAGGGCGAGTAATGAGATGACAGTGCATGCATTCATGAGGAGGGTTCCAGGCACCCTATGTTGAAAATTTGTAGGCAAAATTCCAAAAAATGGCTGAGATATCCACCTAAGTTGAAAAAAACACATTTATGCCATTGTACAACTTATTGGCATTTCTTCAGTTCACGGTCAGCTTTGAAGAGTCCAGACGTGTTCCTGGTCCACTGAAGATCATTGCACCGGGCTCCGGAGGTAAGTATGGGGTGGGGCGGTATGGGGAGGTGGGGTGTGCAATGGGTGGCTGCGGGTTGGGGGAGGGGACCCCATAGCGAGGGACTGTTTTCTTTCTTTCTTTCTTTCTTTCTTTCAGATAATTAAAAAAAAAATGAACACCATGGACAGTTTTCTTTTTTTACAGGTGTTTGAAAAACTGTTGTGCACACTGGGGTGGGCACCCAGTAGCCCATGAATTCAGGGGTGATGTTGGCCACAGGGGTGGGCTCCTTGTGTAGCACAGAATGGGGCGGGGGTTATAACATGCCGACGACGGTCGGCTTTGATTACGGGGAGGCATACTGCAGTGGGCTCCCAGTATGCCAGACAATCTTGGGGGTATTTGGCATGCCAACAGAGGGATTGGACACCTCTGAAGTTGGCTTTGTAGGCATTGTGCAGAGGTGGCAGCTACTTCTGCCATGTTTATTGAAATACTTCACCAGGAAAGGCATGCCGGGTGTTATTGTGCCGCTGCATGGTGAGCTTGTCTCTCATTGTAGCGGTACTTTCTTTACAAGTTTTGACCACTTTACATATTTCTTGTGTGAGCGCCTGCATGCTGGCTTATTCGGGAATGAGAGACACACCTACTAAAGTGTGCCCTGCATTTGCCCACACTGACACACCTCTGAAATCTGCTACTACCACAAGATGTTGGCTTGTGCGCAGGCACAAGTCAACATAAAAAAGGACTGGTTATGCAATATACAGTGTTGTGAACACCAAAGGAAAAATTCTGTTTAATTAATTACCTCTCAGTCAGCCACCCAGTATTATCAAGGGGTGTTCTTTCTGAGACTTTAAAGTGCTGAACCATGTCTTCTGCCTTGCAAGAGATATTGTAATGTAAACAAATACTGAAACACTTTTTTAATTAATATAAGTGCATCAGAGTGCTTGTTGGACCAGCTACTGTAGCCATCACTGAAATGTTCGTTCTTTCCTGTAAACTGCATGTAGGGTGATATTATCATAAATATGAATGTGTGAGGAAAACAAAGTGTTTTGGGTGCCCCAGTCCTTCCTGGACCTCCAGAAGTGGAGCTGTCTGTCCCATATTCTAGCAGTGGTCATCAACCATACCTGACAAATGGGTACTGGTGGTTATTCAGAACAGTCTCTGAGAGTTTGGATCTCATGACCACCTTGACTATTTCAACTCCACTCAGAAAATTATCCTTTGGAACAGCTGGCTGTTCTTCAATAGGAAGTAACCTCACTGCTCTAGGCCAGAACCATTGAGGAGAACAATCCTGATGTAGTTGGAATGAGGTTTATTTCCAGATGACAAAAACTGAGGAGGGGATATAATTCTGGACTTTGCATTTAGAGGTAAATACAAATTACCAGGCTAGACCAGGACATGGCTGTGGTGCAAAATCAGTTTCATAAAGATGGGGGCAAAAATTAAAAAAGCACCCAAAGCGAAGACTGACCACAAGCAATGGTATGGTTAATATAAACTCACCATTTTTATTAAAAATATAAATACAAACCACAGTAACGGTCATCTAGTGTTCATAACATGCTAGCAATGACTAGTGATATAATAATGGATTTGGAAATGCTGAACTTTTCCCTTGGTGTCGCCCAAGCTTCAGAGACAGCATCAATACCCTAATGGTGCTGATTTATACTATAGCATTACCATAGTAACCACAGTATGTAATCATTTAACAGTACACACAAAAAACTAGCAGTGACAACTGTGAAAATGCAATCATAGCTAAGGCAGTCAAAATAAATTTTACAACATTTTTCACTCTAGGTGCTGCTTGTCCATGCTTTTGTTTCCTTACTGGTTAGGATAATCTCTGATCAGTTAGATTATAAGTATATTCTGACTACCTTGGATATGATTGTATGTTCACAGGTGTCACTGATAGTTTTTTGTGTGCACTGTTAAATGAGCACATGTTGTGGTTACTGTGGTAACATTATAGTATGAATTAGCACCATTAGGGTATTGATGCTGTCGGACGAACCTTGGGTGACACCAAGTGAAATGTAAGTCATTACCAAATCTATCATGATGCCACTAGTCATTGCTGGTGCTTGATGAATAACTAGATGACCATGACTGTGTTTTGTCTTCACACCATGTACTGTGATAACAACAGTGAGTTTATAGTAACCATACCACTGTTTGTGGTCGGTCTTTCCTGTGGCTGCATTTCTTATTTTTGCCCTGATCTTTATGAAACTGATTTTGTACCACAGCCACAGCCCAGTGCTAGCCCGCTCATTTGTGTTTACCTTTGCTGTTCTTTGCTCACTGCATGGGTATCCCTAAGAAGGGTATAAAAGAGCTTCCCCATACTTGTTGGTATACTGTTTACAGCTTTGAACAGTTACCATTCAGTGTCTCGACACACATGGTTGTCTTAGTGGGCTGTGTATTCACAGCCCTGTTTTATGGGTTTTCTTCCCAGTATTTCCACTTCTACCCAATGGATTAATATGGCCATAGGCAATAGAGAAACAAATACCGGTACCAACCCAGTGGTGGGTGGGTTTGCTCATTTTGTGTTCAGAACTGACGGGGATAGTAATCCAATAGTGGTCACTAACATCAAGGTTGCAGATATAACTACTCAGCACAATGTGAAGAATGAGTTTAGAGTACTCGAAAAAAGTGTTCTGAAGGACTTCCATATGTATTGGCATAACGTGACCCTCAAAGCATAGCTGGAAGTTAAACGATTGCCCCATGGCCTCCAGATCTTGGGGAAAAAAAACATGTATAGGACAGAGGATACTGTTGTCATGGAGGTGTGGCATGCTCTTATGGAAGAATCTGCACTCAGACACATACAAGTTACTCTGAACATAGTGGCTCCGATAAAGGATGAAGTGTCACAGGATATTAACACACAAAAGGATAGACTAAAGCAGCTTACTACTAGAGAAGTTTAAAAAAATGCTTCAAGATAAGGTCACCAGATATGATAAACAGATAAAAACTACCAAACAAAAGAAATTCGATCATGATGCTACAAATTATAGCCTTAATTGTGTTTTTGATTGGTAATATCAAAAACATCAGAAGCTCCACCTAAGTCCATTTTAAAAAATAAGAACATGATGGGGAATGAACATCAGAAGATGGCCCTAGACTATAACACTTGCCCCTCTGACACGGAAGGCTGAGGGTCCAGTTTTTAGACCTCTTTCCCAAGAGAGAACCATTACCAGCCCAATACAATACCCTCAGGTGTAGCAAGCACAAGACATGCTTCCAGAAATGATATTACTGTATCAGAGGCAAAGAAGATGAGAAGGGGAGGCAGGTGTGGAAGGGGCAAAGGGCAAAGTAATTATTAGCCCAGGACACAATGGTGTTATCCCCTGATGCCCATGCGAGTCAGGTCTCTGAATGGAATTTGACCACAGAACTTTACCTAACAGTGTCTAAACAGGATCCAGCTTCTTCGTTATTAATATCTCTACTAGAGTACTTATGGCAGCAGAGGAATTAACACTCAGTAAGGGACTGTCATTTGCCTTCACTGTATCCCTATACTTCTTTCAAACACCCATTATTTTGTATAGACTTGCAAGGTCACTTACAATACAAAACATTTATTCTCCATCAACAAATGCTGAGGATGGAGCTGAACTGATTGCATCCCAGAATTCATCACCAGCAATCAGACTGAAGTCTACATACAGTTTGGCCCTGAGCCCCAGGTTTTTGCTTTTTTGAGAAAAAAGTGAAGCAGATTTCAAGGCTTTCAGAGCAGTGCCTATCGCAAGGGGTCTACAACACCAGTTCGACAAGAATTTTGTCAACCGACATTACAGCAATGGATTTATGTTGACTGCAAATTGCGGTTGGCATGAATTTGTCAGGTAAACTGTCTGTTTTTTGGGGGAGTGAACCATACAGGGGGCTCTGTCCCCACACCCTCTGAACTTCAGGATTATCAACTCCGAGTCAGAGTTGATTCGGGGATGGGTGCTATACTGGGAGAAAGCAGTGCTGGAGTCCTGTGAGTTCATTACAGCAGTAACATCAAAATGCCTCTATAACGTTTGCCACAAAATTGTCACTGTTCAGTTGTCATACCTTAATAAAACCCACTGATAAAGGTGGGGCTATAGTGGTAATGAACACATCAGACTATATTTCTGAAACTGACTGACAGTTGTTGGATTTATGTATTTAAGAGATTTACCAGATAAGCATACTGAGCGGGGACCGCTCGTTTCCAGATGTGACCTGGGGGTTACATAGGTTGAGGTAAGGAAAGAATACACAGTACAACAATGAATAGATAGCAGCATCAGTAGACAACTCAGTACCAGTGGTAATTAAAACAGCTGCAGAGTGCATAGATTAGTTGTGGCATGGTTAGGCATAGACTGCCAGGTGAAACAGTAAAGCAGAAAATATATTGGCACAGTAGGAAAACTAGACTTGTTGCTTTAGTTATTATTTATGATCCAATTGGATGCCCCTGGTAATAGGACTAGGCTGTGGGTAGCAACTACATACATCTGAGAAGTGGGTGACTAGAAGTGGTTTGCGAAGCCAGTGGGAGGTGGAGAGCCTGATGTCTGCAGGTAAATCATTCCATAGTTTGGGTAAACCGGTATTTGAAGGCCAATTGGCCCTTTGAAGTGCGCATGAAAGGGACTTGGAGTTGTTTTGAATCTGATCCTCTGAGGGGGTATGCTGGGGGGGGGGCTGAGATGCTAGTATGCAGCTGAGATATGGGAGGAGGGCATTTACCCAGTATTTGGCAATGAGATTTGTGCAATGCAGTTGGCGCCAAGACTCCAACGATGGGAAAGCAAGGGCGCTGTACAAATCGCAGTGATGGGTGGAAGGTGGGCAGTCAAGGACGAAATGGCAGAAAGAATGAAAGGGGGGGGCTGCACTGTAGACCACGTCGCCATAGTCAAAGATGGGGAGGATCATTTTGAGGACTAGTTCTCTCTTGATTGAGGTTGGAAGGTTGCCTTTATTGCGGTAAAGTGCGCCTAATTTAGGGTGAAGTTTTTTCTGTAGTGAGTCAATATGGGCGTAGAAATCAAGGTGTTGATCTAGCCAAACCCCCAGGTACCTGAAAGAGGTGCAGGATTCTAGGATGGAACCATCCAGGTGTGGAAGACAGGGGGACTTCTAGTCGGGATAGTTTAGGGTGGGTGCGAAAGTTATGGAAACGATTTTCTTTGCATTAGGACTAGTTGGTTGGACCTAAGCCAAGCAGGCAAGCATCAAAATCCCATTGAAGAGAAATCGTGTGTCCTTGATGGAGGGCGGAGGGTGTGCAATACGGTATCATCGGTACATTTGTATGGCTGAGTTGGAGCAGACTTGAGGTAGATCATTTAAGAATATGGAGAAAAGCAGGGGGCCCAGGACCTAACCCTGGGGGAACCCCATGTTGACTGGGAGTGAGGTGGAGACATGAGGGCCAACTTTTACTGCCTGCTTCCTGCCTGTTAGGTAGGCTTGGAACCAGCTGGTGGCGAGATGAGATAGGCCTGCATGTTGCAACTTTATGAGAAGTTTTGAGTGGTATACAGTATCAAAGGCTTTGGCCAAGTCTATGAAAATAGTGGAGGTGATGTAGCCCTTGTCCATTCCTGAGGAAATATCATTTGTGAGCCTTAGCAGTGCTGTAATGGTGGAGTGTGTTTTACGAAAGCCCGACTGAAATGGGGTGAAGAAAGAGGTGGAGTCGAGGAAGTGTGAGATTTGGGAGAGGGCTAGGTGTTCTTGAAGCTTGGTCAAAACCGGAAGGAGAGAGATTGGGCGGTAGTTGCCAGGCTCAGATGGGTCGCCTCCTTTAGGTAGTGGGATGATTACTGCTTCCTTCCAGGCAGCTGGAATTTTAGCCGTGGAAAAGAGCAGTTCAAGAGGTCGGCTGGGGGTGGCTATTGCAGGGCTGATAAGAGAGGTTTCGTCCAGTCCCAGAGGGCACTTGCCTTTGTTTGGGTCAAGGGAGCGTAGGGCGGCTAGAGCTTCAGCTGAGGAGATAGGTCGAAAGGAGAAAGAAGACACGTGAGGGGTCGGCTGGGGTATTGCGAGAGGGTTGTATATGGGTGTGTGGAGTTGTTGGCTGTCTAGAAGAGATTTTGCGCTAGTGGAAAAGAAGGAGTTGAAAGCTGTGGCAACTTCGCTGGGGGCTGATATATTGATGCCCTGTATATTTAGGGTAAGGGTGGGTGGCTGGGCATAATATTATGCCCCACTTTTGCCCAATCAAATGTAGTGTTCAAGCATCAAGTAGATCTACTCCTGAATCAGGGCTTCATAAAAGGGTATATTACTAACAACACATATAATGCTTTGACAGTAGCACACCCTGTGGTTCTGATGATCTATACTTTACCTAAAGTCTATAAGAACTTTTGGAATCCATCAGGTAGCCCCATTATATTAAGCAATAGATGGGTCACTGAGCTCTTGTCAAGATATATAGACAGTTATCTACAACTGTTTGTTACTGTCTTACCGTTATACAGCAGGGATTCAGTGAAGGCTGTCAACCTCATAGAAGATCTACAAGTCCAGTACTCCTGTTTTTTGGCCACTTTAGATGTGGGCTCTTTGTATATGGTAATCCCACATGATAATGGACTTGATGCTTTGCAGTATTATTTGAATCAGAGAGAGGAAGTGCATTACATGAACATGCCCACAAAATATCTGATTGACATGTCTCGACTAATATTAGAGTCTAATATGTTTATATTTCAAAACAGATTTTATAAACTACTGTGTGGTACAGCTATGTGGGCCACCATGGCCCACAGTTATGCAAATTTGTTTACAGGCATGTGGGATGAGGATATTTGCACAGTAATTCCACAGATCCACACAGGTCTTTTTGGATTTGTGACATCACTATATTGGTAACATATGGGTCATTTGGAAGTGTATGTTGCTGAATTCATGAATTGTGTTAACTGGTTAGGAAGGACATCTGACTGTTTAAGGTCTAAAGCCACTAGTTTGTATCAGAAAATGACAGCTGGGAATAGTCTTTTGCTTTTCAACAGCTGTCATCTGCCCTGTCTGACCTGTAACATACCTAAGGACCAACTGATTAGACTCTCAGAAATTGTACAATTGAGAACAATTTTCAGATCAAGAAAAGTGAACAGGTTAAATGGTTCAAGGACCATGGTTACAGCCATGAGTCTATAATGGATGCTATTACCCACATTAATGCAATTTCTAGAGCATCCATATTAACCTCTAGGGTTCCCTGCACAAATGAATCTACTTCGGTTTGCCCCTTTTTCATGATGTATAGCACTCATAACCAGGAAGTGAAAACATTATTTCAAAAAATTAGGGGATTTTGAGTATCAACCCCAAACTGAGATCTGATGTTGATGCAGAGCCTGCTGTGGTTTTTCATAGGCCACAGAATATTAAGGACAAAGTTGTTTCAAGCTTTCTGACAGTTCCCCCTGACGCATATATTTCCTGTTTACCCCCACTGCCATGTAGCACCTTTAGGTATGGCAGATGTTCTTATTGTAGTTATGGTAAACAAACAAAAAGCTTTTGTAACTTTGAGAATGGAAGGGATGTAGTGATTAAACATTTCATTAATTGTAATACCTATAGGGTGGTATATGTGCTGTTTTTAATTGTGGTTCTTTTTATGTAGAATGAACAATCTGACAGTATAAAACTTGTATTAGGGAACACATGCATGCACTATAGAAGGGTGATACAACCTATGTGATAGTTAAGCATGTGCAGCAGTCAGAAGGCCTACATACAACACAATTTCTGGGCATCAAAAAGGTAGGTATGGGTTCCTGTGGTGGGAATTGGGAGCAGAAGATAGACCAGAGGGAGATCTATGAGCTGGGGGTAAGACAGGGATTGGATTTAAATGAAAATATCAATTTAGCTGCCTTTCTGTGATAAAATGGTACAGTCTAAACTCTAAAAATATGCTAAATACTATTTCTATTTATGCAAGTGACCGAAAAAAAATTGTTTCTTTCTTTACTGTTTTTGATAGACATTTTTTGTGGCTTTAAGTGTCCAGTATATGCAGTTCTGAGACCTTGTTGAATTATTCTGCCACATGATTATTTTTTTTAATGTATTGAATATAATTTGTGGTGTATTGATAGCCATATTCAGAGTTTCTTTATGTTGGAATCATATTCATCAGCATGTATATGACTGTATGGTAATATTAAGATATAACAGTATGATTGAATTCTTGGCATCTGGTACCCCCCCCCCATCCACCATGTATATATATTGGTCCCTTTTGGTATTTGGCATTGCTATTTTGTGAGGGTCCATGGCAGTCTCAGTCTTTAATGCTGGTCTGTCATATGGATGCTAACATTCCCTTGTTGATCTAACAACTTTTTTTTACTCTAAGGTGGTGCCTATCCATCAAAGTGGTGGACATGATGGGCTAGATTCACAAAAGGATTTAGCTCATATGGAAAAGGATGCCTTCATGAGAAAAAATAATTTAGACTTAGTTTTTTTTTCCAGATTCTTTTTCTCAAATGAAGGCATCCTTTTGTCATATGAATGGTACAACCTCACAAAAAAGGATTTCTTCATACGGAAAAAGAATCTAAAAAAAACTAAGTCCAAATTCTTTTTTCATATGAAGGGATCCTTTTAAGTATGAACAAGAAAAACTCACAAAAAAGGATCCCTTCATATGAAAAAACAATTTGGACTTAGTTTTTTTTAGATTCTTTTTCCGTATGAAGAAATTCTTTTTCATGTGGTTTAGTCATTTATACAAGAAAGGATGCCTTCATAAGAAAAAATAATTTAGACTTAGTTTTTTCCAGTTTTTTTTTTTGTGTGAAGGGATCCTTTTTCATAAAACTGAAAAAAGCTCATGAAAAACAATCCTTTCATATGAAAAAATAATTTGGAATTAGGTTTTTTTTCTGATTCTTTTTTCATATGAAGCGATGCTTTTTCATGAGGTTTTCTCATATGGAAAAGGACCCATTCATATGGAAACAGATTTTGGACTTAGTTTTTTTTTCCACATTTCAACATCAACGAGTCAAAATTCTCTCAATATTTTCACTAAGGGGAAATCTATATATCAAAATAAAGGTCTTAATGAGCACTACAAGAACAACACATAATACCCCCCTTCCAATTTAGAGGCCATATAAAACAGCATACAAATTACAAAATGAAAATTCCCATAGGATAACACTGGAGGTTTAACAAGCCATGCAACTATAGAAACATAGAATTTGACGGCAGATAAGGACCGCTTGGCCCACCTAGTCTGCCCAACCAGGCAAATAATTGCTTTTTGGAAGAAATGGAAGTGCAGGGCCCAGAGAGCCCTGCATTTTCACACCAACATGGATGTATGCATTACATGGTGAGCATTAGGGTTGACAATCCCAAGGAACACTCCAGCTCAGATTTGCAAAGACTCAGGAGAGGTGACATTTTAATGTTTTTTTCTCTTGCTGCCTGCAGGGTGGGGTGTTAGGGTTGAGAATCCTAACACTATATTTCCCTACTTTTGTTGGTTTAATCTGAACCCTAATTTTATTTATTTATTTATTTGAAATTTGGTAACTGGGTAAGTCCGCTGAGACAACAGCAATCCCTTTTTCAAGGACACCCGGGACAGCAACAAAGGAAGTACAGTACAGAATAATTCCAACAATTCCACAAGGGGATAGTTTCAAGTACAGTGCAATCTCACAGGAAGATAACTACTCAAATCATAATACAAATCATAGTAAAAGAACTATGGTCAACAAGTGCAGTAAATAAACAGCAAAGGGATCAACATAACATAATTAACAGGCAAGGTAGATTACAAACATTGCAGTTATGCATTCTCATGTTCAGGTCAACCCAATAAAGACACATGTAGGATATTAGAAAGGAAGGAGTCTGGGGCAGAAGAGGGGAAGGGGAGCAAAGGTAGTGTGTCAGGCAGAGGAGAGCTTAGGGAGAAAATAGCTCGGTAGGAGCTGGAGTGAGCATCATCGGAAGCAGGAGCATGTGGCGGCAGCAGGGAGAGTTGTGCAAATTGGACTGGAACGTGGGAAAAAAGAGGCAAGATAGGATGCAAGGAGGAAGGGAGTTCCAGTCGGTCACTGCTGCAAAAGTGAAGGACTTATGAGTCGTGGCAAGACACAGGTTAGGCCATGTGAGAAGGGGGAGGGAGGCAGATCTGAGGGCCAGAGAGGCTTGTCTGTGGCTGACAATCACATTGAGGCAGGGTGGGGTGAATTTCTGGACCAACTTGTGCATAAGACAGAAGGGGGTGTACCTCAGTTTTAATTCACAGGGTAGCCAACCTAATGAAGAAAGGACATCGCAGTGATGGTAACAGGCATTGACCCCCAGTGTGAGCCTGCCTACTGTATGATATGCCTGAGTCAGGAGAGACAGGGCAGTGACATTGGTCGATTGTAATAAAGGAGCACCATAGGTAAGAAGAGGGAGAAGGGATGAGGAAGCAATTTTAAAGCGGGAGACAAGTGAGGAAGGGACGGATATGGTAGAGTTGACCTAATTTTTGGTTCAGGAATTTAACTATAGTGGAAGCATGGACATTAAAGGAGAGTGAGGAATCAAGAGTGATGCCCAGGTATTTAAAGGTGTGGACAGATTCAAGGGCATCACCACTTTGAGATATGATATTTAGCGAGGGGAGGGTACTAGTTGAGGAGGATGGTGAGAGAATAACAGATTTTTAGTTTTTTTTAGTGTTGAGGATGAGATGATTATGCTGGAACCATACTTCAAGGTTGGAGAAGTCAGAGGTGAGGTCCTTGTTTATCTGATTGACATCAGGGGATGAACAGCATATAATTGCATTGTCTGCATAGAGGTGCACAGATGCACCACCACAGTTACTGGGCAGATAGTTTATGAACAGGGAGAACAACATGGGTCCAGAATAGAGCCCTGTGGTACTCCATGAGTTACGGGTCTAAGGCTAGATAGGGCACTAGCCCATCTAACCCTTTGAGATTTGCAGGACAAATAGCTGTGGACCCAACCCAAGGCACTACTATCAAGACTGAGGATGAGGAGCCGTTGTAGCAGAAGAATATGATCCACCAAGTCGAACGCTTTTGTCAGGTTGACAAAAATAGCATCCATTGAAGAGCCTTTATCCATGGCCTGGGGAGTTGCTGGCAATCACAAGGGAAGAAAGAGACTTGAGCATCATCATCACAGATGACCTGAAATCATCCAAGCGTTTCACTAAAGCAGTAGGCAAGGCTAGAGGGATGTTGGGGTGTATTAGTAGAAGTATCACAAGTCATAAGAGGGAGGTAATGATCTCTCTCTTTACAAGACACTGGTTAGGCCCCATCTGGAGTACTGTGTGCAGTACTGGAGGCCACACCTGCACAAGGACATTAACAAAATGGAGGCAGTCCAGAGAAGGGCAACCAAAATGGTGCAGATTAACGGAGCTCAAAATGTATACCCTACAACAAAGGAGAGAGAGAGGTGATAAGATCAAAACATTTAAACATCTTAAGGGAATTAACAAGGTGAAAGAGTCTAAAATGTTTCAATATAAGAAAAATAGCAGGACAAGAGGACACAGCATGAGATTAGAGGGAGGCCGATTCATGGCAATGTGAGGAAGTTCTTTTTCACAGAAAAGGTGGTGGATGCATGGAACGGCCTACCTCAGGAAGTGGTGGCTATGAATACAGTGCAGAGCTTCAAACAGGCATGGGATAGGCATAAGGGAGCAATACAGATGAGTATGAATAGATAGACCATTGACAGAGTACAGCCTTATGGCACATTCATAAGGTAAAAAAAATGGGCAGACTGGATGGGCCTTGTGGTCCTTATCTGCCATCAACTTCTATGTTTCTATGTTTCTATATATCTGTGGTTACTTTAATCAAAGCAGTGAGGGTGCTATTATTCTTTCTGAATCCATGCTGGTTTGGAGAGAGTAGATTGTGGTGTTCCAGGTAACTGTGCAAATGGTTATAAACTATACGTTCCAGTATTTTAGACGGGCACAGGATGGATATAGGTCTAAAGTTTTCCACTACTGAGTTAGGACTTCCCTTATGCACTGGTATGACTACCACTATCTTCCATTTGTTGGGAACAGTACTTGAAAGGAAGGAGCAATTAAGAAGGTCATGGACCGAGTGGGCAAGGGCAGAAGCCCCTAATTTGAAGAACTTTGGTTCAAGGGTGTCATGACCAGGTGAGCTCTCTGCCTTTAAGCTGGCTAGAAGCCTCTGAACCTCCTTGGTAGTGGCCAGCTTGAGGCGAAAGAAGGGACAAGTCTCTAGGGCATTGGGGGAGATTGAGGAAGGGGGGCAGTGGGCTGTTGTTGATGAGTGAGGTGTATTTATCAAGCTCAGTGAAGAATTCATTAAAACCAGTAGCGATCGAGGGGGGATTATTATGGATGGTGTCCTGGCTGATGAGTGAGCTCAGGGGCTCAGTGGTTTTCCCTTTGACCAAGGAATTGCTCTGTCTCCAGAATGGTTTAGGACAGCAAAGATGTTCGGTTTACAATGTCTTGCAGTAGTGGCTTTTTGCTTTATGTAGGGAGTTTTTGCATTTATTTCTGAGATGCCTGTAAAGCTGCCAGTCAGAAAGGAGACCACTTTTTTTATAGGTCTGCTGGGCATGGTAATGGGAGGACATAAGCATCCTGAGGTCTTTGTTGAGCCATGGGGCCTTAACACCTTTAGACCTGCATTTTTTTCAGTGGAGCAGGCTTGTTGACAATTTGAATAAAGGTGGAAATAAAGAAGTCCAGGGCTTGGTTAATATTCGGGAGGGTTTTGATGGGTCCCCAGTCAGCGGTGGAAATAGAACTGAGAAACTTATCAGTGTCCAGTCTTGACATGTCACGGATAAGTGAAATCTTAGAGGGAGGGTTGGGGAAGTTATTTCTCCAGACACATAGAGTGGGAGAATGACTACTTATGCAATCAGAAAATACACCCACTATTTTTGCCCTCAGGGGTCAATTAGTAAGCACCTAGTCAAGCAGAGAATGTTTGCCAGTTTTGGTGTTGATGTGAGTTAGGTCTGAGATGAGTTGAGCTAGGTGGGAATCAGCAAGTGTTGAATGTAACTTGTCAGCAGCAGGTCCAAGCCAGTCAATGGTGAAGTCACCACAGAGCACAAGATCATGATTAGGAAGATTAGTGAGGGAGGTAATGAAGGATGGGAGGCCTAGGGAAGCCTTGTTGGGTGAAAGATAGGCATGATCAATGATAAGTTTCTTGACTTTACCCAGGGTCAGGGGGAAGAATAAGGACACCACGGCTTGAGATTCAGGGTCTGGAACAGAGAGCTTGGAAATATCTAGATCAGACTGAGAGTATATAAGGATTCCCCCACCCCTCTTGCCAAGTCTATCCTGTCAAAAGCCATTAAAGCCAGGAAGTGCCACCTCATGGTGTTTGATAGTGGGTTTCAGCCAGGATTCAGAGATACATAAGATGTCCGGGGCCTTTTGGCCAACCCAGGCTTCCAGCTCAGCCATTTTGGGGTGCAGACTATGACTATTTATATGTGCAGTCTTCAGGCCTTTAGGATAGGGTGGGGTCATAGTCATAGGATTTTGACTAGGGGCAGAGCAGAGAGGTCCTGGTTTGAGCTCAATGTCCGCTGCACAGGCTAGCAGGAGGAGGACAGATAGACATACCCAGAGTGAGACATTAGGAGGTACACTCTTAATGGCTGCTGCTGCTGCTGCTGAAGGGAAGAGCAAGTACCTATGTAGCCAGAGCCCTAGAAGTGCAGTGTTGGACTTTGGAAGACATGGGAGGTAAAGGAGCACATAAGGGGAGACAGGCAATGTGTAATACAGTGGGGGAGGGTTAAAGTCCTGGGAGGGAGCTCTTAGTATGAAGGCAATGAACTGGTCAGCGCAACAAAGGAGGATAAGACAGGATAGGTTAACTAGAAAACCAGAACTACCCGTTGTGAAGCAGTTCAGAGTGGTCAGCCACCAAGAGTCAAATCAGTGAGAAAAGGAAGATCCAAAAGAGGAGAAAAAGACCCAGAAGAGGGGAAAGAGTACTCGAGTAGCCAGAGATTGTAAGTTTAAAGATGTGGCAGTGAAAAGAAAAATGGATTAAAGGAGCAAGTAATAGAAAGGCAGTAGGGGACGAGACAAAAGAAAGAAGCTACAGCTTTAGGCTATCCACAGCTTTAAGAGCTATCAGCAGCTTTTAGACTCAGAATGTGAAATTACCACAGGCATCCAATAGAGAGTAAGCGTTGGAAGAGAAGGATTGGCCATGGTGTATTTAATTAAGGCCGGGGGAGGGGTGCAGTGGGTGGGCACAAAAAATTGTGGTATTGTAAGTACCAGTTCAATAGCAGCAGAAAGTAAAAAAATAAATAAATCCTGAGTGTTGGCAGCGAGAGAATAGTGCTGCAGAGGGGGAGCCGATTCTGGGTTCAGACTCAAAGAGTCGTTATTTGCTGCTTACTCACTCTAGAAATGGGAGAAACAGAGTGAGTGCCAATCAGGAGTTGGGAGTCTTGAAGCCAAATTTAAAGAGGTTAGCTCAGTACCTGGGATGTTTGGGGAGCCATCCAGGAGGTCCTTCGACCGCAAAATGCGGTTATGAGCAGAGGGGAGGGTCATGCACCCAAGATGGGTTAGCGGTCCCCCTGGGAAAAGGGGAAGGAAAACAGAGGCTAAGTGGAGGTAGCAGGGGGAGGGAGTTTTTAGAAGAGCTAGGCTGGGGGGAGAGATAGGCAGCAATGAAACAAAGAAAAGAGGAATTAAATGGCAGGGGAAAGGCAAACAAAAGAGACAATAGGGAAGGGGGGGCGATGGTAAATTGGGGGAGTGGGAAGGGAGATATTGAGTGGCAGGCTGCTACAGGGCCAGTTAGAGGCAGAAGGCTGCAGGGGTTTTTAGGAGCCAAGGACAATTAATTAGCCACACTGTGCCCCAGAAACAAAATGGAGCCAGGATAAGACTGAAGTTGGAAACTGGCTCAGTTGCAGGGATGGAGTGCTGCAGCAGAGTAAAAGGTCAGACAGGCTGAAAGAAGTTAGAATTAAGCTGGCAGAGATTAAAAATAATTTTCTAAGGTAGGTGACAAAAGGCAGCAAGTTTAGGCAACATTTTTCTAAAAATAGGTAACAAAAGTAGCAAGTTTAGGCAAAAATTCTCTCTAACTAATATTGGATTTATTAAGCACAGGCAGTGAAGTCAATTCAATTTATACATGCAGGCCCAGATATTCAAAAGAGTTGAGCCATGCGCAATAGGGTTGTGCCTGCACAAGTCCAAAATTGCACCATTCTGCGATATTCAGCAGGAGGCAGTTGCACCCCCGAAATCATGCTGAGCAACAGTGCAATGATAATGAAGGCATGCGCAACCGAAGGGGGAGGAACCATGCATAAATGGTGCAGTGCGATATTCAACGACTTGCGCCATGTGCAATACAGGAGCAAGTGGAAGTTGCACCATAGTGGAAATTAGCCAAAATAAAAAGGAGCAAGGGAGAGGTGCAAGAACGCTACAAGGAAGCCACATGAGGCAGAACTCTAGCCAGACAGACAGGGCAGGAGGGACACACAGGGCAGGCCAGGGAAAGGGCACCCTGAACACACAGGCACAGGGAAGGTGTGAGGAGCCACAGCCAGTGCAGAAGGGGGAAGTGCCACACAGCACAGAGGCCACCACAGGCAGGTGTTCCAGGTGCAGGGGAAGTAGCAGGGAGGACAGTGGGGGGGAATACAGTAACAGCTGCCGGGGGGGTGAACACAAGCCAGGGACATGGCCAGTGCCACTTTCCAGATGGAGGCCGTTATGAGGGGGTGAGAAGGTGGGCGGCAGGGGGGCGTGGCCATGGAAGGGCCCATTGGCGGTATGCCCCCAACAGGCAGTACTGAGCCCACACTGCTTTGAGCTGTACACTGATACTGAGATTGTGGGCCAGTACCACCTGAATAGGGCAATTCTGAGGCGGCTCTGTGAGCTGTGCAGTGATGTGATGCAGGCACCCACACGACGGAGCCATGCCCTGTCAGTGGAGATTAAAGTAACAGCCTGCATGTGCTTGCTCGCCACGGATACCTTCCAGAGACCAACTGAGGACACCACAGGCATAACCCAGTCGGCCATGTCATGCCACCTCACCCAATTCCTTAGCGTACTGCTGCCACATGTTGCGGAGTACATCCATTTCCCCAACACACCGGTGGAGCGCACAGTAAACATACAGGAGTTCCACAGGGTAGCATGTATGCCTGGCATGCTAGGGGCAATAGACTGCACCTATGTGGCCATACGCACACCACCTGGCCCCGAGGGGGCCGCATACATCAATTGCAAGGGCTATGCCAGCATCAACTTCCAGGTAGTGTGCGATACCAGGGGGTGCATAATCAATGTCTGTGCAACGCACCCTGGGGGAGCACGTGATGCCTTCATCTGGCACCAGTCGGCACTGTGCCACAGATTCGAGAGTGGGGACATCCCCACTGGACACCTAGTGGGTGAGTATGCAAACCACATGGACAATCATAGGGCCTGGGGGGCATGGCCAGAGGTGACATGGGTAGTGGCCTACATAGCCCGGGGCAGAGCGATGCTGATCACCAAACTAACCTCCACCCTCTACACACAGGTGACAGTGGATACCCACTCCATCCCTGGCTGCTCACACCCTACCGGCGGCCCGCAACCCCATCACAGCAATGCTACAATGAGGCACACGCCACCACACGTAATGTCATTGAGCAGGTGTTCGGAATGCTGAAGGCATGCTTCCATTGCCTGGACACCTCCAGCGGTGCCCTACAGTACAGCCCCTCAAAGGCCTGTGGGCTATTCCTGACCTGTTGCATCCTGCACAACATGGCCAATGAATGTGGGATAGCTGTACAGGTCAAAGAGGGGGACAGTGATGGGGACAATGAGGACGCTGGTGGCGATGGTGATGGGCAGCCCCCCCTTGGCCAATGGGACCCCTGACTGATCCGGCTGGCACAGCTGCACCGGGACACCATCATGGAGGAGCACTACAGCCAACCCAGGTAAGTCATGGGGCCATGTGCAACCACCAGTGGCTAAGGCACAACCCACAAACACGCATGGACACACACCAGGGGTGCATGCCATCAAGGGAAGTGGTAGGGCACAGAAGCACACACACAACCAGGGATGGGTGAGGATTAACATGCCATGCAGACAGACACACATGCACACACACAACACACCAAATGTGCACAGACAGCAGGAGGCACACTGACCCAGAACGCCAACCCTAGCAACACACATGTCCACAGGCCACCACGCCCACTGCCTGTCCATGTGCATGTGTCAGATGCTCAGCACCATTGCGCATTGGTGTACAGCACAATGCAGGCATCATCATGCACATGCAACTGCAGACAGCAGCCGGGAGGGTGTGCAGGTGGACTGTGTGTCCACAGGCAGGGCCAAGTACCCACCCGTGCACTGCCCACTGAAACACACAATGCACACAGGGCAGCACCAGACAGTAGCTGTGCTGGGAGACAGGTCAGTCATGCGACACAGTGCCCCGGCTGCCACGGATGCGTGGTTGGCCCCGCTGAGACCCGCCAGCACTGACAGGCTGACCACTGGCCTCATGGGGTGGCACCGATGGTCCCCCAGGGGTTCCACTGCATAAACACAATCATGCTTATGCAGGGGTCTGCAGCACACTGAACATGCCTGTGCCAGGAGTGCTCGGGATGCCCACAGCTGAACCTGGTGTCGACAGGGTGGGAGTCGCATGATGCCAGGAACGGGGGGGTGGACAGTGCACTGCGTGGTGTCCATGATGCATGGGCACCTGACTGTGTGCCCATTGTGGCCATGACAGCAGTGAATGCCTGTGCATGCCTGTCAATGGCAGCGGTCACATCCTCCTGCAAATGGTCCATCCCTGCTAGGATCAGAGCGGTGTCCCTGCTGTGATGCTCCTCTGCCTGCTCCAGAGCCACACGCAGTGCATCCACTGACGTCACAAGCTGCATCTGCTGCTGGACTGATGCTTGCAATAGGCAGGTGTGCTCGTCCAAGAGGTCATCTGCCTCCTCGGCATCCTGTCCCACAGGGTGTGCACGGCCCTGATGATCAGCACCCCTTGAGGGTGGGTGCTGTGCACCAGGACCAGGTCTGGGCATGTCCAGAGGCAGTGCACAGACACCGCCGCTGAACCCTGTACCCCCAAGCCCATTGGCCGACTGCTGATGCTGCCCCTTCGGCTGCCGCTCCCCAGGGTTCATTGGTGCTGCTGCAGTGGCCGCAACAGTCCCACTGTCCTGAACTGACACCAGTGCTGCCCCACTGGTGCTGACAGGCACAGGCTGGGACTGTGCTGACACACAGGACTCCACGGCAGCACCACCCACAGCCATGGGTGTGAAGTGCCCTGCTATGTGGCCATCCTGTGGCGCACAAGTGTCACTGCCCATGACGTTAGCGTCATCATCATCGGTGATGGATTCTGCACCGGCCCTAGTCACAGCATGCTGGCGTCTGTGGATGCCAGCACACTGGGACACAGGCAGGGCTTCCTCCACACCTGTTACAATGACATCAGTGTGGACAGCCAGGTGGCCTCACTGTCACAATGATCCACGCATACCTGTGGAGGTGGCTGGGCCCTCCTCCATCTCCAGCTGACTATCCTCAATGGACAGGCCCACCACTGATGACCCATGCAGACACTCAGGATCTGTAAGGGAAAGCAAAGTTGCGTTACTGCATGTGACCTACCCTGCCCCCCCATAGACAGACCATGACTTACCATGCAGTGATGAGCCACCACCCGTCTGGAAGCCACCACCCGGAACACCCTCAATGGCACTGCGCTGCATGCTTCCAGCAAGCCTCTCCTCCTGTGGGGTCAGCTTTACCACCTCCGGTTGTCCCCCACCTGTTGCAGCTCGTGCTGCCCTGATGGCAGCCACCTTCTTCTTTATCCTCCTCCTGTCCATGCCCATCTTTTTCTTTCATTCCTGCATGGAGCGCTGGTGGCTGCCATGCAGGTTCACAGCACGTGCCACCTCCTCCCATGCAGCAGCACGGGCTTGAGGTGTTCCCCGTTGTCCACTGAGAAGTGGCTCCTGATCCAGGTAGGCCTCAAACAGGGCTTTGGTTTCGGCCTTGGTAAAGTTAGGCCTCCTCCTCCTCCCACCACTGTGTTCCTCCTCTCCAACAACTTGCTCAGTCATTATGTAGCCTGTAAGAATGGCAGTTGTTACCTGTGACTGTGCAGTCCCATGCATGTCCCTAAATCCACAGTCCACACTCCCAAACAGCATGCAACTCATCAATAGACTGCAGTAACCGACTATGGCCATTGCAGCCCAATGTCACACTTTTATAGCGCAACCCATGCAAATGAGGCGAGGCGCAACTTTAAGTAGATGCAAACTGCAGTGCTGCACCATTGAATAGCTGATTAGATGATTTGCATACGACGGCTGAATATCATGCTGTTGCGCTTTGCACAATTGTGTTGAACGTGCTGAGCCAATGGCGCAGTTCTTTGACATGCGTAGTACACATCTCACTGCGCATGCCTGGGTTGCTGACGCAGGCATCTGCCATGCTGATGACGTGCTGTGCACGGTAGGCAATGCAGGACACAGCCACCATTGTGCCAGTGGCGCTATAGCGATGGTCACTACATGGCGCTGTGGCACTGAGCCATCATAGGCGCACTGGGCCAACTGCGCAGTAAGCCGCTATGGTGGTGGCACACAGGCCGCCAATCACGCTACACGCATTGTGTTCCAATGGTGCTGTGCGTGTCCATGCACCAGAGACCCTTGACCCTGTGCCCGACCTTTGCCCCCTAGGCGCCATGCTTCAGGCATGGGTGCACCTCTATCGTGCTGTTTGGTGACAGCGCGATAGGGAATGGCAGCGCTATACCATGCAGCATCTGCACGTGGGGAGCCGTGCTGCAGAGCACCATATTGCCAAATTGAGCAGTGAGAATGGCATGCAGGAGGGCAACGCAGTGGTCTGCAATAGAGCTGACCAACCTAGTGGCCATTGTGGAGCCACACCATGGGCCACTGTTTGGGGAGGCACCCCCTGGACAGGTCCAGGACCCAGGTGTGGCAGGAGGTGGTCACTGCAATTGAGGAGGCCATAGGATGGGAGATGAGCACCAAGCAGTGTTGCCACAGGTACGGGGACCTGTGGTGGAGGGAGCCAAAGCTACTGGCATGCCTGCGGGCACATGCTAGGAGGGGCACAGTGCCACGGCCAGGTAGGGGCTATGTCAAAACACTTTAATCTTCCATATGGGTAACAGTGTTGTATGTGTCCAGCACATGGGGGAGGGACCATCTGGGGTTGGCTGTGGTAGTATTCACAGGGTGTGGGGTGGATGGGTCTGGCTGGATGGGACAGCACACACCTGGGGGCAGGTGGACTTTGCTGCGGGATTGTACTGATGTCCCTCTCTCCATGTTTGTCCCACAGGCCTGGAGGAATGCCACCGTGCCCGTGAAGAGCGGTGGCAGGAAAAGCAGGATGCAGCAAGGCGTGGTGAGGGCCCTCACTGCCCACTGGACCGGCCATACATCCATGATTACTATTGCACGCTGTGTGACAGGGTGGGCAGCGGGGCATGGCCACCATCCATCAACACCACTGCCATGCACGCAACTTGTTACAGTCAACACTGTCCAGTTGCAATGCATGTCTGGGAATGCGTCAATGGTGGTCCATGCGTGCACCAGGTACATGGTTGTGCCACTGCCTTTGCACCACATAGCCATGTCACTAAACGGCCACGGTGGTGCTGTACGTGACTTGGCCGGTAGGTGTGTGCAGCTTTCTGCATGGCTGTATGCACCTGGGTGGGCAGGTCATGTGGACGTGATCACTGCGGGTGGTCACACACCATCACAGAGATATGTACCAAAGCCGTATGCCATGCACAGTGGGCGGGCTGTATGGGGTTGTGCATTCACACCTATTGACTGTGCTCCCTTGTCCTAGGTACACGCCATCTATGGGAAATCAGGAAGGCACTGCTGGAGATACTCCTGGTGGTGAGGGCTTCGCTGGACATCCTCAGACGGATAGATGACACCGGGGTCCTGCGGAGGCACAGAGCTCGGAGGAGTCAGAGCGAGGAGAGGCGCTCCCACTAGGGATCAATCAGTCCCTGTATTCTCCTACCCCCCTGGACCCACCCTCACACCCCTCCTTTCCCATCCTATTTGCCCACCCCTGCCCCTACTCACCCCCACCTTGTTTGTGGCCCCCCCAACCTTGTATATAGTTTGCACGTAATATTGTAAATAATTGAATTTTATATGTTTGTTCAATACATTTAATTTTGATATGAATACTGTGGTGGTCTCTGATTTGCAGCGGGCTATAGGTGCTCAGCTGCAGTGGTGTGCAAAGCGTCAGGGGTGGTGCGGTCATGGGTATGTGTGTGTGTCCGTGTGGAGGTGACAATGGTGTGGGGGTAGCTATCAGTCAGTGTATGTGGTGCGTGTGTTGTGCCCTGTGCACTGGATGACTGTGTGCAGTGGTCCGTGGTGCGTGCTCTGTGTTCATGGCGCACCCATCGGCCCATCCATGGCCTGTTCAGCTGACACACATGCATGTCTGTGACCTACACGGTCTGCTGGCATGTCAATGGTGGCAGTCCCTGCAGGGCAGCCACTGTACCCGTCACATTGCTGGGTTGTCTCCTGTCACTGGTGTGGTGCATATCTGCCTCGGGTGGCACTGTGGGCTCCACAGTTATTGTCCCACCTCCATGCTGTGCCTTGTGTGTGTTGCCGAGAATGTGCTCCACTGTCTGTGCTCCGGGCGAATGATGGTGGTGTACGGGTCCACAGTGCCTGCGCAGGTTGGCTGGCACTCCAGTGCCATGGAGGACTGCGGGTTGTGTGTACACAGTTTACATGGGCCCACACTGGGGGCCTGGTTGCCCCACCACTGCGTCCCTGTGTTGTTGTGCCCTTGGGTATGGGTGGGTGTCAGTCCATATACTGTGTGGAATCCAGTGTGGTGCATGCTTCCACGCACCACTGTGGGTGTCTGTGCTGGCTGTTGTGGCCAGTGGTGGGTCGGGGTGTGTCATTGGAATACTGTGCAGGGCGCTGTACCACTGGTGGTGGTGTCCGGGGCATGCCCTGTCCCGTGTGGGGTACCTCATGTAGTGACGCATGGTTGGTCTCTCAGCAGTACCTCGGGGGGACTGTGCATGGTGGCACTGTGTCTGCTGTTGTTGCATTGCTGTGTGCTGCCACCCACTGATGGGTGCTCATGGTGGGGCTGGCTTGCATGGTTCTGTGGTGCACAGGGTTACAGTGTCACAGTGGGGGTGGTGGCATGCTTGGGGTTTCCTGCAGTGGTGGTCACTGCTCATGGGGGGTGTCTGGGGGTCACGGTGCAGGGTGTGCTCTGCATTGGGGGGATGGTGTGGCACGGGGTGGTAAGCCCTCCTTGTGTGCCAGTCACAGCTTGCCGGTAGGTGTGATGGGGCACCATGGCCTGGCTGTGGGTTGTTTGCTTGTCTCCATGGGCCAGTGGTTATTCCAGCCCTCCCCAGCTGTGCAGTGCATGGGGTGTAGGGGGACGATGTCTGTTCTGCTGTGTGTTCCTGTGCCCATCTGCGGCATGGGTGGTGGGCCCCTACCTCCCTGGTTGTGCAGTTGCATTGCTCTGCTGCTGTGGGGCATCCCTGGTTGCACTATGGCACCTCTGGACTGCTCAGCTGAACATCCCTTGTTGCGCTATGGCGCATCAGATCTGCTCAGCTTCCCCTCCCTAGTTGTGCTATGGCACAGGTGGTGCGATATTCAGTCGTCAGCTGTAGGCGCAGTTTGGCCTGCTCCATTTTTGAATATCACGTCTCTTGCACATGGGCGCAATAGACTTACGCTTGCTCCTGCTATTGCGCACTTTTTGGGCGTAGTTTGAATATCTGGGCCGCAGAGTACAATTCAATTTGAGCATTCTGGTTAAGCTACTTGGTTTTACAGCCCCCCAAAAATTGTGGTACTGTAAGTACCAGTTCTGTAGCAGCAGAAAGTAAAAAAATAAATAAATCCTGCACATCAGCACCGAGAGAACAGAGCTGCAGAGGGGGAGCTGATTCTGGGTTCAGAATCAGAGTCATTATTTGCTGCTTGCTCACTCCAAAAGTCCAGAAATGAGAGAAATGGAGTAAGCGCCAATCAGGAGTCAGGAGTCTTGCACCCAAGATGGGCTAGTTGTCCCCCTGGGATGTTCGGGGAGCTGTCCAGGAGGTCCTTCAACCACAAAATGTGGTTATGAGCTGAGGGGAAGGTCGTGCACTCATGATGGGCTAGTGGTCCCCCTGGGATGTTTGGGGAGCCATTCAGGAGGTCCTTTGACTGCAAAACGTGGTTATGAGGTGAGGGGAGGGTCATGCACCCAAGATGGGCTAATTTGTGCATTAATGATGTTTTTTGCAAAGAATATTAACCATACCGTTGTTTGTGGTCAGTCTTTGCTGTGGATAAAGTTCTTATTTTTGTCTTAAACTATGCATATACAGTAGAAAAGGCAACTGTTGAAGGCAGAAGTTCAGAAAGGTAATTTTGGGCAAATAAACGCATTACTGGAATATCAGAATTTGTTTTGCAGCCTAAACCTGACTGATGTGTATTGATACATGGGGAAGGAGGCTGCTTTGGTTTTCTAGAGATGTGGCAAGGGCAATGGGGGAAATAAAGACATTCAAAACATATAAAAGAACACAAGGAAAAAATGACAAGGAGGTATATAGGGAAAAACTATGGGTGGCAGGGCAGATGATCAGGAGGGCGAAGGTAGATACGGAGGAGAGGATAGCAAAAGAGGTCACTAGGTGAGACAAAAAGTTCTTCAGATATATCAGTGAGAGAAGGAAAAACAAGCAGGGTATAATGAGACTTAAAGTGGTGGGGTGATTTCGTTGAGAGGGACTCAGAAAAAGCAGACCTGTTAAACAGTTATTTCTGCTTAGTGTTTGAAAGAGAGGGACATGGACCAGTATTAAAGGGGACAGGCAATGAGGGTAGTGAGGTGGACAATAACCCATTCAATGAGAGTAGGGTATTGGAGGAATTGGGGAAGTTAAGGATGGACAAGGCAATGGGTCCAGATGCCCTTCATCCTGGGTGCTTTCAGAGCTTAGGGAAGAGCTGGCAGAACCTCTAATGGGGCTGTTCAAATGATTGTTGGACACAAGGAGGGTACCAGTGGACTGGAGAAAGGCGGATGTAGTGCCAATATACAAAAGCAGAGGAAAGGAGAAGCTGAGTAACTATGGTCCAGTCAGTCTTATATCAGTGGTAGAAAAGATTATGAAGGCACTCCTAAAGGAGAGGATAGTGGAATTACTGGTAGAAATTGGGCTACAGGACAACAGGCAGCATGGCTTCATGCAGGGAAGGTCATGCCAGATGAACATCATAGAATTCTTTGACTGGGTGACAAGAGTATGGGGTACAGTTCTGGAGACCTCACCTACAGAGGGATATTGATAGGGTGGAAAAGGTCCAGAGGAGGGTGACCAATACGCTGCATGGTATGTAGCATAGGACATATGAGGAGAAGATGGAGGAGCTTGACCTATATCCACAGGAAACCAGAGAGGGAGGGAGGGGTGATATGATTGAAACTTTTAAATACCTGAAGGGAATTAACAAGGTGAGGGAAGGGAGTATATTCAAAATGAAAGACAATCCAAGAACTAGACAGCACAGTCAAGTCAAAGGAAATAAGACAGGGCACTATTTCACTGAGAGGGTGGAGAGCCCCTGTAATGGGCTACCAGAGGGGTAGTTAAGACATCAACAGTGGGAGGATTCAAAAGTGCATAGGATAACTACATGGGTTAAAACAAGAGAGGGAGGGATAGATACCCTGACTGGAAAGAGTGGTCGGGAATCTACGGGGACTCTGAAGTAAGGTGTACAGTGGTAGAGTCAAGGCTATCTATGGGGAGGAAACAAGGGTAGACTAGATGGGCCAATGAGGTCCTTTTATGCTGACACGTTTCTATGATTCTATGATACCATTGGGGGGGGGGGAGTATAAATGAACTCAACAAAACATTCATTAGGTACCGGTAGGGGCAATAAATATATTATCATCTCTACAAGGTCGATATCATAACTGCAGGAATGTCACAAGGATTGAACCCAATGGTGTAAGCTTTTTATTTTCCTTGGCCATGTAGGTAACAATGCCTCTTGCACTCGGGATCACATGATGAGCTGAAGCCATTTGGACGTTTCCTGTGCTGCTCCGAGTCCCTGTTATTAATAAAAGTTAATAAAAGCTTCAAAACCTCCTTTCTCTGCATTGAAACTGCTGTAAGTGACTCGAGAAGCTCGGCGGGTGTGTTACGTGGAGGTCTAGTGGAAAAGGGTAGCGGAAAGGAGCCGGGGTAGCCCCCCCTAGATAGCGAGTGTTTGGCTGAGGCAGTAGGCTGCTTGAAAGCATCGGGATGGATGCAGAACTTGGCGAGCCTTTGGCAGCGAGATCTCCTGCTACTAAGCGGCCAAAGCCCCACTCCCCCACTCCAAATGACCAAGAGGAAGAGCCCGGGTAAGAAGAAGGTTCGGGTTCGACTAATGCGGACCTCCAGGATATTAAGGTAATGCTGCAGGGACTAGTGTCAGACTTTGCAGCGATGAAACCAGTTTTACATTCTCTAGCCCAGAGAATGGGTGACACGGAAGCTCGGATCTCCTCGCAAGAAAGAAAAACATTAGTGCTGGAGCAAGAACTGGTGGGGGCTAAAAGGCAGATAAAGAAATTGGAAGAAAGAATGGAGGACCAGGAGTCGAGAAGTAGGCGCAATAACTTGATTATTGCAGGATTACCAGGGAGGGCTGAGGGGCAAGATTGTGTGGCATTTATGCAGGATCTTCTGTTTAAGCTGCTGGGCCCCACACCCTTCAGTGAGGTGTACAACTTGGAGAGAGCTCACCAGGCATTAAGGGAGGTGCCACCACTGGGAGTCAGACCCCAAGTGATAATAATTCGTTTCCTCAACTATAAAGAGAAAACACATGTATTGCTTACTGCTAGGCAGAAGAAAACGTTACAGTGGAACGGTGCATCGCTCTGGATATTTCAAGACCAAATGCCAACGATTAGAGAGAAGCAGAAAGCATATGTTGAAATCAAGAAGAAACTTTATTTGGCAGGAATAAAATTTCGATTGCAATATCCAGCGACCCTGGTGGTGCGGTTGCACTCTGGGAAGAAGAGGTTTTTGACCGCAAAAGATGCTCTCGAGGGGCTGAGAGTGGCACTCCTGGACCTGTTCAAGGCTACAGCTTGAGGATATCCTTTCGGACAGGAGATGGTGCAATTTAAAGGACTGGGACTGGGAAATAATAACAAATCCATTATTTAGGGAGCTTGTCTGTTACTCCGGGTCACCGGATTTGAATATGTTCTTCGATTATAGAGGGTGTTTAAAAGTTTGGGGGAATAACGCAGTCGGGGCGGGGGTACTGGATTTTTTGTTGTTGTTGTGCCTATAAGTGAAAGATTATTACTTGCTTGGTAATGTTAGGGTAAAATGTAGGTGATATTGAGAGGGGGAAAGGAAAGAGGTGCAATTAAAGATGGCACATGATGGGGAACTATCTGATGGAGGTTTAGGTTGGGTGCTTTGATATTGCATTGGGGAAGGGTTAGGTAATAAATGTAGATAAGTAGAGAGGGGCAAGCTTTATGGGGGAGCGGTGAGGTGGGGGGGTTGCTGTAAGTAAGTTAACCTAATAGGGAGGACCACACTTTTTTGGATGGGATTTGGTAAGAGTGGGAGCAGAGTTTGCCAGACTGGTGTAATAACCCAATAGTTGTGGTTACTGGGGAAGGGCTGACTGGGGGATTAATAATGTGTTTGGAGAGAGAATTTCCCTCTACGCAGGGATTAGTAGAACTGTCAGGGTTTCCAGACAAAGAAAAGCAGCCCTGACTGGGATGCGACAGTATAACATGGCTACATAAGGTATAAGCAACTGACATCTTGGGGCATGATCTCTGGGGTGATGAAATGGGGGGAGAATTGAGCCTGGAATTCGGGTTGGGTGGTAGCCAATTCCCCACTGCTGGATATGAGGGGATATATAGTGAGGTGTGTAACTAGAGTAAAAGGGTCACTCAGGTTTCGGGATATTAGGAGGTGGGGGAGTGAGAACTCTGATCTACCCTAATGGGTAGGGGGAAGAAATGGGACATAGTCATTATTGGAGGGAGCAAGTTATCAGTTATGGGAGGGGCTGTATTGGACAAAGGGAAATAAAGGCACTGGAGAGAGGAGTGTTTATGGTATTATGGGCATGGTGGGCAGTGAGTTAGGTTTTTGGAGCTACTTAGGCAAGGGAGGGGCAGGGGCAGCACAGGAACAGGTTCATCCATGATTCCATGATTCAATATTTGGTAGGTGGCGATCTTTGAATCGGGGGTTGAAGGGTGGGAGGGGGTGGGGGTCGGAAAGAGAGAGTCCCATACGGAGAGTAATTTAGGAGCAGACCTAGAGCAGATAGATAAACCTGATATAATTAAACTGTTTGGAACTTACTTCAATGTCGGGTATTAAAATAATTTCTTGGAATGTTAAGGGACTCAGGGGTAAAAGAAAGAGAATATTGATTTTGAGGCATATTGAACTATTGGGGGCTCATATTGCTGCCTTGCAAGAGACCCACTTGTTGACCGAGGAACTGAAAGGGCTTAAGAGAAGATGGGTGGGGCAGGTATATGGGGTAGGCAGGGATAGAGCTGCAGGAGGGGTAGTAATATTAATAAGGAAACCATGTCCGTATGAGGTGGTGCAAGTCAACTCAAGGGAAGATAGTAGAGGAATATACATTTCGGGCATATTAATGGGCAAGTCTATTACAGTGGCCTCTATATATGGCCCAATGCCTTCGGACCCGAGGTTCTTTGCCTCTATTGAAGGGGATATAACGGCTCTCCCTTCGCCTTCATTAATCTTGGTGGGGGACTGGAATGTATGCTTAAATAATCAGAAGGATAGAGTACCACTATCTGGAGGTCCTATGTCCAAGGCTCAGGTTGCCCTGAACAGACTCCTTGAGATGATGGCATTGGTAGATCCTTTTAAGATTTACTCGAAGGGGGGCGTGAGTATGACTTATTATTTGGCAGCTCACAAGAGTCAATCCTGAATTGATTTTTTCTAGTAAATAGAGAGGTGATCGAGGAGATTAAAGAAACGATAACAGGGGGTAGAATTTACTAGGATCACTCTCCCATTCAAATAGTGTGGGAACCCAGAACTGCTCCACCTAGATCGTATAGGTGGAGGCTAAATGATGCCTTGCTGGTAGAGCCCCTGGTGCGTGATAGGTTGGAGGAGGCGCTGCTAGAATTGATGCATCGACAAGTGCCTACAATGCAAAATAAAGCATTAGTGTGGCCCACCTGTAAGGTAGTATATGCGGGGGTTGCACAGAGTATTGCGATACAGAGACATAGACAGAGAAGAGCAAAGGAGGAGTTTCTTCTGGGGGCAATCGATTCACTGTCACCATTAGAAGGGTCCTCTGAGGAGATCAATATGGAAGGAGGAGCTAGGGGATATTGTTAATAGAAAAATAGAATTTTGGTTAGATAAAATCAATGCCAGATACCTGATGCGGGGAGAGGTTCCGGGGCGGCTGTCGGCGGCTAGAATTAGGGAGTGGGAAGCTAGTAGAATGATTTCCTCCATACATTGGGAGGGAAAACTCTTAACTGACTCACAGGAGATGGCGGAGGCATTCGTCTCATATTATCAGGGAATTAACTGGGCTGGAGATCTAGCACAAGAGAGGGAGATTGAGAGTTTCTTGGAAGAGATCCCCATACCAACTTTGGACCCAATACAAGCTAGGGAGTTGGCGGCTCTGATTAGGGCATCGGAGATTATGGAGGCAGTGCAATCGCTACCTACGGGTAAAACACTGGGGCCCGATGGTCTTACCACTAAATTTTGTCAAGTACATTTACAAACTATACTTCCTATGCTTCAGGAATTGTTCTGAGCTATTATGCAAGAAGGAGTATTCCACCCTCCGATGTACCAGGCATATATTACATTGATTCCTAAACCAGACAAACCCAGGGATCTCCCCGGTAGTGATAGACCTATAGCTTTAATGAATCAAGACATTAAGATTCTTGCAAGTATTCTAGCAAATAGGTTGTTGTTAGTTGCCCCTAGCTTAATTAGTCAGGAACAAGTGGGGTTTATGCCGGGGAGGGGGGCACATGATGCCCTTAGGAAGTTACACCACATACTGAGCTACGCTCCCGGCTCCCAGTTACCCTTAGTATTGATATCGTTAGATGCAGAGAAGGCTTTCGATAAGGTCTCTCACCCTTTCCTTTTTGCTATTATGAAGCGGAGGGTATCCTTAAGGGCATTAGGAATCTATATGCTGCACCAACTGCTAGGGTACTATGTAATGGGTATCTCTCAAGGGAAATACAATTAGAAAATGGGACTAGACAGGGGTGTCCTCTTTCACCGATACTCCTCAATATTTACCTGGAACCCCTCTTGAGGGCTATTAATAAAGATGTACATATTAAAGGAATTAAATTGGGGGGAAGGAAATGAAACTTTCGGTCTTTGCGGATGATATATTGCTGCATTTAGAGGAGCCCGCAGTTAGTTTCAAGAGAGTAGCAGAGGTAATAGAATCTTTTTCTAAGGTCTCCAACTATAAACTTGATTTAAATAAGACTCAAGTCCTCCCTTTGACCCCCCATGTTACCAGGGCTGATTTCTCACCGCTACAAATACAATGGTGGATAGATAAAATCAAATACTTGGGTATCTGGATTGCGTTGGATTTAGAAACCAGGGCGGAAATCAATATGCGGAGAATTATATCAGCACTCGAAGGGGATGTACTAAGGTGGAACAAATTACCCTTAAACTTTACTGCCCGATTGAGCCTTATCAAGATGAATATCTTACCCCGTTTGCTATACCCGGTGTACCTGGTCCCATATAGCATCCCCTATAAATGGTTTAATACAATCAAGAGAGTAATCTCAGGTTTTCTATGGAAGGGCAGGCCCCCAAGATTGAAATATAACAGTCTGCGTTTACCGTACAAAAAGTGAGGGGCCCAGCTTCCTGATCTTCACTTGTATCATGTGGCGGGCCAGTTGGGCTTGATGAGTTGGTGGGTTAAAGAGCTAGCAGACGGGAGCTATATTCCAACTTGGCTTCAATTAGAGAGGCAAAAGTTGAGAGACTTAGGCCTTAATCTGGAAGCAATGTTGTATGCTAATCTGGGGAATATTTTCAAGGAGAGCTATGGGAACCCAAATGCAAAGACGGCGGAGGCGTGGTGGTCCTTCCTATCCTCTGTGCAGAGAAGGGGTCAAATGAGGGCTGGAGACCAGCCTCTTCTAGGCAACCCTAACTTTGTAATCGGGAATCGGGTAGTTAAACAGCAGTGGGCTGCTCAGATGTCAGGCTTAAACCTTAGGGAAGTTGTTCAGGGCAATAGAGTAGTCTTACTGGTATGATGCGATGGAATGCCCTGTTTTCAGAGATTGCAAATTAAGTATATGGTGGAGAGAGCTTTAAAGAAGCTGGGGGGTATTGCGGATGCCTTTTTCTCCTGGGGGTTGCTCAAGGAGGTTGATCCAAGAGTTCACCCTCTTTCGCAAATTTATAAAGTGGTACTGGATTTCCTTAGCCTAAGCCCTGCTAGGAGGGTCATATATTGGGAAAATTTGATGGCTCCTTGGCAACTAGATTGGGATAATATCTGGGAAAGCAGCAAGTACAATATGATACCCAAGTATAAAACTCTGCATTTTTTTATTGTGTCTAATCTGTACTTTACCCCTGTGAAGCTATGTGATAGAAACCTGAGACAGACAGCCTTGTGTTTTAGGTGTGAGGCTGGAGTAGGGGATTTATTACATGTGACCTGGGGCTGTAGTAAAATAACCCCACTTTGGGGGGAAATTAAGAGGCGTATGGATCCAATGTTGGATTATTCAGAATTTATAATACCAGAGATTTGTGTGGTGGGCGACTACTCCCAAATCTCGGGTGTTATGCCTAAGTATCATCTCTCCTTGATGACGGCAGTAGTTAAGGGTTATCTATTAAAACATTGGAAAGATGACCAAGTTTACCATTATGGTCAATGGGTAAAAGATTTATTGGGGATGCTGAATAAAATAAAGAGATATTTGTATATGATGGGGAGAGGTGATCTATATCTCAAACGCTGGGCAGCGTTAGATGCAGTTTATTCTGTACAGACCATAAATGGGTAAGCACAAGCTGTCTGTCGGATGGTGAAGAGCAGATGGTAGTTATCTCCGATTGTGAAGAAGCCTTTTTTAATTTTTGGGTTTTAACTGGAAATATGTAGAGACAACTCCGATCTATGTATAGTGATAGTCATAAGCTAGGTTAAGGTCTGCTGATTAGAGAGGGGGGGGGTCTCTCTCTCTCTCTCTCTCTCTTTCCCGGGGACACAGATGGGTGCCACCAGTAAGAAGAGGGCTGTAGACGTCAGGAGGAGCTTTGAGGCTGCTTGGAGACTATTAATGTATCGGGATTCAAAAGAATCGTGGTTAGGGCAATTAGATATATATGCTCACTGTGATAAAGTACAGAATATGTGAGAATGTTAGTCTGTCTTGGGGGTGGCTACCCACTGTGACTGTAAATAGAGGGCTTGTACATAGTTTGCACAGTCAGTTTGAGGCTGTGCACCCTGGCTTGCCAGGTTTCTATTTGTGTGTTTGTTTGTTTATCTGTGAATGCTCTTCATGGAAAATGAATAAAGATGGTTTACAAAAAAAAACAACAATGCTCTTGCACTCATTGCTATGCCACTCTTGCCAATAGGGCACTGTTACCAACATTTCAGAGAAAAATAAAAACTTACAGACTAGAATCCCATGTGATGTCCCCTATATATGCCACACCAGTGGTGATAAACTGGGTAAATAAATCATGCTGTTTTTGAGATACATTTTTATTTTCACTTATAACATGTTATTAAAGGAATAATGCCTGACAGGGTGGGCGTTATTCTAGGATAACATCCCACCTCGGGTGGTTGGGCCGAGGCCGTAGGTCAAGGGTGTCCAACACCCGAGAAGGGATGTTATCCCAGCATAACACCCTTCCTGGAGGGCATTATTCCTATTATACAATGGTTCATTTAGATTTACATTAAAAAATAGGTTAAAAATAAAGTTTCAATTGTATATTTTGAAGGTTTTTATTGTGGAAGGATATTGGTTTAAAAAGTAGTTCCTTTCTTACACTGTGCAGTAGGTGGAGCTGCTATTTCTCTCTTTCTGCCTTAATTCTGTGACTTTGTAATGGCTGCCCCCTTCCATCCCCTGCCTCCTTCCCTAGTCATGTTTGGTTAAATGTTTTTCTACTTCTGTTGTTCGGTAAAAAAATTAAAAATAGAGATGGAAGATGAGCTGCACAGCAAGCAAGTGCTACTTGAATGGTCACATGCTGACTGGGAAAGATGCCCTCTCACTTGGTCTGCTCGCTTTTAATTCCGACACAATGTTCTTTTCTTTTACTGTTTTTTATTTAAATGGAGCAGGTAATATCACTAGCTGTTGAGAAGGATCCAGGAAGTGAAGTTGGCGATGGTGGTGTTGGCGAGGCGGGCAGGAAGTGAAGCCAGCGATGGTGGTGTTGGCGAGGTGGGCAGGAAGTGAAGCCGGTGATGGTGGTGTTGGTGAGGTGGGCAGGAAGCGAAGCCGGTGATGGTGGTGTTGGTGAGGTGGACAGTGGGGAAGGAGCTGGAGACTGTTGTGAAGCAGACTGAAGATGGCCTTTAGTTGTTTTTTTGTTGTTTTTTCTTTTAAAATAGGAAAATAGCACACAGAGAACAATGAGCACAATATAGAGTTAACAATGACAAGAAAAGCAGTTTTATGCTATTTATAAATAATTTATTTTTGAACTCCATTGAAGTGACTGAGAGGTCCTGCAGGATGTGAAGACCTCACATACAGCAAAGAGCGTTTCCTGTGCTGAAACCTCTGTGCCCCATACTTCTCAATTTTGTGTTCTCTGTTCTATTGAATGATTTAAAATGCCAGCATTAACTAACTTACAGTGCCTCCAATCACGGCACAGACCATAGTACTACAAGCACAAACTTTGAAGCTTGATTGCTTTTTTTCTTCTTTATCACAAGACTTCACGTGCCAATGAAAGAATTGTCAATTTACAGTAGCATATACTTTTGTTGGATGTAGACAAGCTGATGCAGTCCCTTTCTAAAATTTTCATTTAGTAACCTGCAGTGGGAAGTTCTCAATGTAATAAAAAACATGCTGGTTGTGTGACTCTTCCTACTATCCAATTGGCTCCATTTCTTCTGGGGGAGGGGCAAGTAGCGGCATTACAGTACAAGCTCTGAATATCTAACAATTAGAAATGTTCTTTTTAGCACAATGCTTTAAAGATACATTTAAAAATAAATCACACAAAATGCACTTAAAAAAACTATAAATAACTGCATAAAACTCCAGCTCATACTGTACCCATTTTTGTACCTTCTTAATCTTGTATACCAGTGAAATTACTGTTCACCAGGGATAAATAAAAAAGAAAATATTCATAAAAATGTAATCATTTTCTGATTTACCACAAACAAGATTTCTTTTCAAGTATCTAAAAGGACAAGCATGAGGAGTTTGGGTGGGAACAGTGCATCTGTTTTCTCTTAAAGAAAAGCCTGTTGAGTTTCTCGTCCACATACTGTATCCCACTTCAACTATTGTGTGTTTGAGAGTGAATGCTGAATTAAAAAGAAAAGATTTACAATGACTTGAGATAGAAATGAAAATTAATTTTAATCTTTACCATGCATATTGGGGGTGGGGGTGGGGGGAATAGTGAAATTGACTAGGCTACTGTCTTTCCTTTCCTTTCCTTTCCTTTCATTGATGACTCGACATGACTCTGACCACATTGGGAACAAATCTGCTGGAAAAAAGAAATGATTAATGAAAAGTAAATGACAATCAAGAGATGTCTACTGACTAATCAAGAGCATCACCTGGAGACTCCTTAGTGTTCCAGAATCACTTTTAGCTTCACTTTGTGGTTCTCAAACACTATAACATAATAAAACAACACTCTTGATTAGCCAAACGACATCTGTCAATTGCTATTTACTTATAAGCAAGGTAACATGCTTATAATAACAATAATAGTGCATTATACTGGCTAGGTAGCACAGCACTAGTGGTTCCACTCACTACTCCAGCAACCCATGTTCAGGAAAGGACTCAGGTTGGTGAGTGCTGGCCAGGGGAAGGCACAATGAGTGTTCCACAGGGCAGCTCTCTTCCTTCTTCCTTCCTTCCTCCTTCTTGACTGGTACTTGGTGGAGGCCAGGTGGTAGGGCAACAGAGGCATACTTTGGGGATAACCTACTGCCAGATGCCAGCTGTGTGACTGCAAGCTAATGCATTCTTATGCACTAGTGTCATTGCATGCCAGCACCCCTAGGATAAAAATGTTCAGGATGAAAGGCCAGCTTCCCTGCAGGCCCCACACTGCCAACTTGACACCCGACTCCACAGAAGATCCAGACCCTATCAGAGAATTAGTGCTTTCAAGGGATCCCACTGGGGGGGGGGAGCTGTGGAGGAACAGTAGGTTGGGGCACTGTAAGTAGCTCAGGAAAGTGGTGATGGAGCTGAAGGAGCTGGCCAGATGGTGGATGGCTGGTCTCAGAGAGATAAACACAGGCTTGAAAAAATAGCATACTATACATCAAATTCATAATCAGTTGCAGTGGAATAACATTTATCTCAACACAAGTGGTAAGACCTTTATAACTTACTCGTGGCTTTGCCGCTCTTGAATTAATAGTCTTATCACTCACTTAGTGGAGATAAATGTGTTACTCCAATACAGCCCATTATGTATTTTCTATTTCTATATTTGGATCTGCTCCTTCCACCAGCATAACTTACATATCCAGCTGGCAAGACCCTTTTGCCAGTTTACCTCGCAGCTCCAATCAATCAATCATAATGTCACTCTGAGAAGGACCATTTAATCTAATATACATCAGTTTTTTTGTGGCCAGTACTGTAGGGATGTTCTGGTCCACCCCTTCCTTGCTTACCTATACAGTTTATCTGTGCTTCAGCCCATCATAAAAGAAATGCTATGTATAGGTTGGGTTGTTTGATCTACAGCATGGATTATACAGAGTGTGCATCTTGGGATATTTTAATAACTGTACAAGAATATAAGGGGGGGCTGTTGCATACTGATATTTTAATACAATGAATTGACATACTGGTTGAAGTACCCCAGCACAAAACCAAAAGGTCAGCCAGGTCAAATTCTAAAAGGTTTGCATGTGTGACTAAATGGTCCTGATGTTTATCCCCATGGTTTACAGGAGTCCCATTTGGGACATAATCTTTCCCTACTGGCAGGGTGACACCCTGGGAAAAGTGATACTGTTGATAATCAGTCGCTGCCCAAAGCATAGCAAATTGGAGATCTATTTGAGAATATTTTTTTAGTGATGAAACAGGGAAACTAAGATTTTCCTAATGATGGAAACACACCACCAGAGATGTGACAATCTCCCTATGCACACCCCAGCCAGTGTCTCATAGCCAGATGCCACAGATGTTCATGCATGTTCACCCCTCGAGCGTCCTTGTGCCCACACTTCACCCTCTGCAAAGGTGCCACAACGCAGACACCTGGACCCTCTGATCCCAATCACCAGTCCCCCTGGATCAATCCAAGTCCTACTGCTTGAACTGCAGGTGAAATGTGGGTTCTGTCTTATCAAACCTCACTGCACTCCTTTCCCTGCATCAGAAAGGAATACATTTTTTTCAAATTGCTTAAATTATATTTAATGTGCCTCTCCAGAATGACGATTATCCCAGAAATTCACAAACTATACACCTTTTATTAAAATGCACAACCAGTCTGTACATTGTGCTAAATAAGAACTACTTTATTTACACAATATATTTACACATTGATCAAAATAGAACAAAAGTGCTTACAGGAGAAAACATTGAAAATAAAAAGAGTTAAGCCATAAAATGCAAATTTAACTTTCCTATAGCTGGGTCAAACTTACAGGTTTAGGTATGGAAAAAGAACAGTCTCTTGTCTTCAGAATACTTGAACACATATCAGAGTTTGCCCCTTTCCATTCTCAAACCGTTGATCAGCCTGTAGAACTACACACTGCCCCACCTCTCTTTCTCTTTCTCTCTCTCTCTGAGGAAAGCTCTTTATAGAGAAAACTCCCACATGATCCAGTACACAGTTTTTTCTAGGACTTGCCTCTTGTAAGTAAAAACATTTTTTATAATAGGATTATACATGCTTTCAATAGAAACCAGACCCTCACTATGTTTCCTGATGAAAACCAGACCCCACTGTTCTCCCATCATTGGGAAAATGTCAGTTTCCCTGTTTTATCACTAAACAAAAATACTGAAATAGCCCTTTACTTTGCTAGGCTTTTGGCATCTAATGATTACCAACAGTATCACTCCCAAGGAGTCACCCTGCAAGTAGACACCCAGGAACAGAGAGAAATTATTACCCAAAGAACCGTCCTTGTAAACTATTAGGATTAAGCAGCAGGATCATTTGGCCTCGTGAGCAAACTTTTAGAATGTGACCAGGCTGACTTCTTCATATTTGCTGGGACAATTCAACCAGTCTTTCAAGTCACTGTATTAAAACATTAGTATGCCACAGGGGCATTTATTTTTCAACAAAAGACAAGTTAACACAAACACCATGATCACCTGGGTCTCAGTAATGTAGGACAAGATGGCAAAATTGTATTGCTGAAGGAAGCAACTCTGCATCCCCCCCCCCAGATATGCAGGTGCATACCATGGTGCTGCAGACTCTGAGCTGAATTAACAACATGAAAATGTTAATGAAAACGACTTAAATGTAATATCCAAGGCCAAAAAGACTTTCTGATTATACGGTCTCTGAATGACTCCAAAGAAAATGACCAAATACCAGTAATCCAGTCTCTAAATCAATTAAACAATTAGAAATACAAACAAGGTTACCTGCTGCTGCCATGCACAAGCATACCTCTAAACTCCCTGCCTCATAAATCAGGGACAAGGCTTAAAAAAATCAGGGACAAAGGACCAAAATCAGGGACACGTCTTCAAAATTAGAGCTATCCACCCAGAAAGCTGGTAGAATATGGGGCTTAGTGCAAAATACATTTTCTAAAGAAGAACAAGTCTGTAAATTTAATGCTTGACATTGTTTTGTGCTTACAGTCCCCACTGTTTAGCCACAAAAACACAAATTTTAGGAGGGACAGAGTAAAATTTTGAGGCAAAATCAGGGACGTCCCTGAAAATCAAGGACACTTGAGAGGTATGTGCACAAGAGTAAAACAAAAGAATCCAGATCTGAGGAATGAGAAGAACATCTGCAAAACTCACCTGGACCCTTGGCTACAGCAAGTACTCCAGAACGGATTAAGATTACAACAGCTTTGGAAACTATTTTACCTGCTCCACTATTTATCAAAAAGAAAACACTACGTGAAGTGCATTTGAATGCTTCTGCTCCAGTGGTGAAGATGGACCTGCTCATAGAGCAGAAGAATCCAGGAAAAAGTGTCAACAAGGAGCACCTTCAAGGGGAGCTGGAGATAGAACAACGAACACCAGCATTGCCAGGTGCAACATCAGCGGACCCACAAGGTGCAATGAAGACAAGCTTGAGAGAAATGGTGCAAGATGATACAGAACAGAGTCATGCTGACTTGAACCGCACTGAACAAGTATGAGCTTTTAGGTTACAGTCTGTACCTTTCACTACAGAAGAGTTGAAATTTGCGGAGAAACACACAGGTTTGAATAACATTGTTTGAGTCCCAAAGGGGAGTTTAATTCCACTGGGCAGAATGAGCATTAACTGTAACAAGACAACTGTGGAAAAAAGTATAACTGCAGGAGATGTCAGAAAAGGGGGAAGAAGGAAAACAGGGCTCTAATAATACAACAGATAGAAATGAACGGGGGGGGGGGTAAGAACATTAGAGCTATGAATGCCTTGGGCTCTGTAACAAGTACAAACCAAAATATTGAGGAAGCAGACCTGAAACCTACTTTTACAGAAGAGATAAATATTCAGGGCCTAATGTTTCTTCTGACTCTGAACTGTCGAATTTGCATGATGAACTGGATAGTGAAGACTCTGTACCTGCCTCATGGGCCAAGCAAATACTTGAACAACTGGCAAAAATAAACACAGGTTTACAGAAATTAGAAGTAATGGAATAAAAAATAGGTCAATTTCAATTAACAGTTGACAAACTGCTTACTGAGAATACTCAAATTAAACTGTAAATAACATCAATACAGCAGAGAATATCCAACTTAGAAGATGAAGCAATGCATATTCAGAGACAAATAAAGGTGTTAGAGCAAATAAGCAAAGAACTTCAAACAAAGTTAATAGACTTTGAGGTGCACGCCAGATGGAAAAACATCCAAATATTAGGAGTTCTGAAAGTATGAGATAATACAAGACCCCTAAGAGGCTCATTGAATCAAATCTTTGCTGCTTATTTAGAGACCAATAGGAGGCAGTATAGCGCAGTGGTTTAAGGCTCTGAGCTGCAAATCTGGTGACATCCAGCAGACCAGACCTGGGTTTGAATCCTACACCCTCCATTTGCATACTGTGTGACCTTGAGCAAGTCTCTTAACTTCCCGTTGCTCCTGTAAAACAACTTTCAGCTTAGTGTGCAACTCCTGGTTAAACAACTAAATAAAAAAAAAATACTTCTAATGTACAAATGGGTATTGATGGAGTGCACAGGACCTTTAGACCTGTTTGATTTTAATACTTTCGTACTCCTCCTAGACCCATCAAAGTAAAATTGTTCAGATCTGAGGATAAAGACAATATGATGGCCCAAGTGTATAAAACAATCGAATATCTCTGATGGGAGCTACTATTTCTATTTACAATGATCTTTCACCAGAAGTTGTCCAGGATAGGAAAAAGTTTGATCTTTTAAAGAACAAATTATGGGCTAAAGGTTACAAAGCAGCAGTCATTTTTCCTGCTAAGATGAAGGTGGTGATTGATGGAATCAGACTGGTGTATGAGTCGCTGGATGAAGCAGAAAAACACCTGAAAAAAAAGCTACTTAACTTGTTTAACTAAGAAAGTGATAATTACTGAGAACTGAGATGTGCTTTTTTACTTTTCTTTTCTCAGAGCCGTCAGGTGGGGGGTGAAATCAATCTGGAGTCAAGCAATGTGGTATATCGGAAGCCCTTTTAGACTTCAAGGTTTTTTTTTTGCTTATTTTTGATAATAATTTGGGGAGGGGAGGGGACGATCTGACAGGGGGGAGGGGGAGCTAATAGAGAGATGCTAGAAGTGGTTAAGGACTGTATAAGTGGGGATGGCCTCTTTTTAAGTTTTTCTCTACTGCATAAAGATTTATCTGGGTAACTTCATATGTGCTTCCTTCAATGTTAATGGCATATATTCACCCATTAAATGAGCTAGATTGCTGAACTATATTAATAAAACAACGGCCAATTGTATAGCTTTGCAAGAAACACACTTGCATCACAAATAAATTTTAAAACATAAAAGGAACTGGATTTCCCACATTTTTTTCTCTGATGGTACTAGGAAAAGTGCAGGGGTTGCTCTTTTACTAAGGAAAACGGGGAACCTATACAATACTAGAACGTTTTCAGATAAAAAAGGAAGAATTGTACTAGTAAAAATTGAATTGTTAAATTTCATTTTTACACTTGGATCTATCTATGCACCATTTACAGAATATGGATAATTTTGGGCAGACATTACTAGGCAGTTAATGAAGATTCAAGCATAAAATGTTGTGCCATTAGGTGATTTTACTATTCTTTTAATCCCAGATTTGGATAAGATGCTAAAAGCAATTCCATCAAATAAATATCATGCTAAACTATTAAAGTTTTAAAATACATGATTTAATTGATGTATGGAGAACTTAGTAGCTGATGGCTCAGGAATGTAGCCACCATGACAAAAAAATCAAGGGTTTTCAAGAACTGATTACATTTTTATATCAAAATCAATAATGTCTTAAATATTAGAACCAAAAATAAATACCACTGTGTTTTTCGACCACGCTTTAATTCAAGTAGATATTAGAATGGTAGACTCAAATAGAATACATAGCAAACAGTGGAGGCTTGACAATGACCTATTGCAGGACCCAGAATTTCGAAAGTGTATACAGGAAGCAATAAGGGAGTGTTGGTTTTAGAATTATGATGACAGCATGCCAGTGTCAAGACTCTAGGATGCCTCTAAGGCAGTGCCTAGAGGGGTTATTAGTTCCTTTAAAGCCCACAAAGATTAACAGAAGAAAAAACAAATAGAAACATTAAATAGGAGATTAAAGGAATTGGATACACTCATTACTCTGGACTATAAGAAGTATTGTGAGGAATGGTACTGACTTAGGCTTTAGAAAACCAAAATGAATAATCGGGAAGCTGCAAGTAACTTCCAAATATTAAAAAAGCAGAATATATCCATGGAGATAAATCTGGCAAAATGTTGGCATCTCTCCTCAAAAAACAGAGAGAACAAAAAATGATTTCCTATTTGGAAGATGAATTAGGGAATGTTCTGTATGCTGATAAGGAAATGGGCACTTTAATAGCAGAGGCTTATAAATAATTTACCAAATGAATTTGGGCCCAGATACAACAAAAATAATTTGATACCTAAACAGTATAAATTTACTTACACTTAACTATAATCCTGCACCATTTCTTCAAAAAGAAATAGGTGAAGTAATTAGATCCTTACCAAAACATTAAAGTCCAGGACTGGATGGCCTAACCTCTGAATTTTACATAACTTTTCTAGATCAACTAAGTCTGTGGATTAGTCAAATGGTAGTGAAACTAAATACAAGTGCTGTGCATCTTCCTCCTTCAATGGAAGAAGCCAAGGTCATTTTTATAGTAAAAAATGGTAAAAACCTTGCAAAAATAGAGAGCTATAAACTGATTGCTTTATTGAATATGGACTACAAGGTCTTGATAAAATTAATAATGACTAGGCTAAAAGAAGCCCTGCCCAACTCCATACATTCTGACTAGTTTGGTTTTGTACAAGGTCATTCGACATTTCAGGCAACAAGAAGAATCCAAGCCCTGTTTCACCATGCTCATGTAAAAAACATTGTATCCCATGAAGTTGCATTAGATGCTTCCAAAGCATTCTACTTTTTGGATAGAAACTGTATGATGTGTTGTTTGAAACATTGGGGGATTCCTCTTATTTTGGTAAGATTAATAGATTTATTATATAAAAATACAACAGTAAGATTTACTATTAATTCATATATTGGTGATACATTTAAGATGGAGAATGGTGTTAGACAGGACTGCCATTTTCTTCAGTTCTTTTCATGCTGGCTTTGGAAGTGCTTCTGAATAAAATAAGGGCAAATCAGGAGATAAAAGGTATATCTGTTACAAATGGGCAAATTAAATTAAATGCCTTTGCGGATGATATTCTTCTGGTAGTACAAAATATAAACGTGGTTCTACCAATTGTTCTTGCTGAAATAAATGAATATGGATACTTATCAGGATACAGCCAGAATGAACGAAAATCAGTGGTAATAGAAATTTATGGTAAAGGATATACCATAGATCTAGCCATTGCAAAATACTTTATCATTAGTGACTGCTGCAGACATTTGGGGATCATGTTGACTAATAACCAGTCTAACTTAATTAAAATGAACTTTGATAAAGCAATGAACAAAACTAAACTTTTATTAGAGAATTGGGAAAAGCTGTCACTTTCCTTATGGGGTTGAATTGAGGCCATTAAGATGCTGGCCCTACCTCTCTTGAGTTTTGTCATCCAGATTGTGATAGGGGTCCCCTCACTCTCATGGTTAAATGAGGTTAAGGGAACCTTTGTCAAGTTTTTCTGGAGAGGAGGAGGAAAGCCACGAATAGCTTGGCAGCAATCAATCTATCCTAGGAAAGAGGGGGCTTATAGTTGCCGGGACCCATTGTGATATGCAGTATCATATCAAATAAAATTTCTGTGGAAATGGGACTGCTTTCCTAGTAAAGAGAAGTTGTGGAAAAACATTATTTGGGAAAGAAGTAAATATATCAGATGCCAATAATTGGATAGGGGAATTACAAATGGGCTTGAAAATCCTTCAGCTGTGTGGTGCATTAAAAAAAGAAATAAAACAGGCCTGCAAAATGTTGTTGCATAGCAATATTTTCCCCTGTCTTTACTTAAATATAAGGGCCCGGATATTCAAAGGGGTTGTGCATGGCACAACAGAGTTGCGCTGGCACAACCCCACATTGCAGTATATTGGAAAGGCTGCCCGGTGCAGCACAAATCCAGATGCGCTAGGGTGCAGTGTAATCGTATGCAGTGCAGATGCAGGGGGCATGCCCATGCATATGCAGCACATCCCGATATTCAGCCCAGGATGTGCAGCGCATGTGCTGGCACAACTCTGCATTGTGCCACACAGGGGGGCTCAACGTTGAGCCCGTGAAAAGTGGTAACAAATCCTGGCCACCCACAGACAGGCTGCTGTAGTGCATGGTGCAACACAGCAGCCGCCAGTTGTGGGTAGCCACCCACCCAACCAGAACACCATCATTAAGCACCCATATAACCCTGGTAGTCTAGTGGCACCCCCCTGCCCCGTAGCCACGATCATGGTAAATGTAAATTCAAACAATCCCTGGTAGGCTAGTGGACCCCCTACCCTCTCGAGTCCCCGATCATGGTATAGGTATTATAATCCATTCCCTGGTGGTCTAGTGGACTCCCCTCCTTCCCAGTACCCCGATGGATGTGTAATAATACAGTCCCTGGTGGTCTAGTGGACCCCCCTCTCTCTCTCTGGTCCCCGATCATGGTAGATCACCAAAACATAATTCCCTGGTGATCCAGTGGCAACCCCCACCCCTCCCTCCCACAGGACTCCTTCACCATCCTGCCCCCATCATCAGCAGGTGGCTGCCACACCCGCATACCATGGCCGCCCGCTGAATGACAAATACAGTATGGGCTGTAAGCCCATTGATCCACAGTGTGGACCAATGGGCTTGCAGGGCAGACTGTATTAGACAGTTCAAACATGTGAATGAAGTCATTCACATATTTGGGACTGACTCCTGCAAACCCTTGGTCCATACTGGTCAGACCAATGGCTTACAGCCATACTCTATCTGTTATTCAATGGGTGGCGGTGGTATGCAGGCAGGTTACAGCTGCCTGTCAATGATGGGGGTGGGTGGGCAAGGGGTCCTGTGTGGGTGGGAGGGTGGGGTGTCACTGATCACCAGGAATTACAGTTCAGGATCTACCATGATCGGGGACCGGGAGTGTGGGTCCACTAGACCACCAGGGAATGGATTATAATACATATACCATGATAGGGGACTCGGGAGGGAGGGAGGAGGGGGCCAATTAAAATACCAGGGAATGTGTGAATTTACATTTACAGCGATCATGGCTATGGGGTGGTGGGGTACCACTAGACTATCAGGGACTGAATTATTATACATCTTCCATGATCGGGGTAACGGGAGGGAAGGGGGTCCACTGAACCACCAGGGATTGTATTATGAACATTCATCGGGGACTCAGGAGGGAGGTAGGTCCACTAGACTACCAGGGAATCATCGTATGGAGATTTCCTGCATTTGCAGTTATGGGGTGGGGGATGCCCAGGGACCCCCACTGTGCACACACCATGCTGTGCAGGGCACCAGGCACAATCCACCAGGCTGCCCTGCACAAGGCATGCAAATGGGGCCATAATAACATGCAAATGGCCCCATTTGTGCCTTGCATATCTTATGGCCTCATTTGCATGCCCTCTGCTGAATATCATGGGTGTTGCACCCAATGCAACTGCATTTGTGCTGGCACATCCCTGTGCTCCCTATCTGTGGCTTGTGCCAGCGCAGTGCCACTGTGCCAAGCACAGTACATGCGCTGTTCATGTCATATTCAATGGTGCTGTGCCATGGCTCATCCCCATTGAATATCGCCTGGATCTGGCCCCGGCACATCCCAGTTGCACTGCACCCAGGCTTGCGCCACTGCCTGGTGCAGTCTCAATATCCAGGCCAGGGGGTAATACAGCAGTTAGAACTAATAGCTATGTTAAGAGATTTATATCATCAAAACAAATAGTAATACAAAATTGGATACAGTTATTAGAAGCTGGAGAACTGGTGTTATATGATAGATTTAAAGAAATGATTTACGATGTACCCACAATTAATTTTATTTTTCATTTCACACTAAAAATGAAATTTAATTAATTCAAGAATCATGTTTTGCAGGGACTAAAGTATGACTTGTCAGTGCTAAGTCAGGAACATGGGAATATTACAAAAAGGGGTACAGATAAGCTGCTACAAAGAATCTATAGTATTATGGTAACCACCAAAAAGGATCCATGGTTGATAAGAAATAATAAATAGAATAATGAGAGTGATATTCAGTAAACAGAACAATAGTGGAGAAATTTAAGAGCTAACATAAATAAGGACTATACTTGTGCCAAAAATAAGGCTATTCAAAAAAAGATTATCGACAGAGCATACTATACACCCCAGATTCTGGGAAAAATAGCAAATAATGGGAACTTTCAATGTTGGCATCAATGTAGTGCATTAGGCAATACTGTATGTATCATTGCATTTGGGAGTGTCAGTATATCTTAAATTGGTGGTTAGATACTACTAAGGTGTTATCCAAAATAACGAGGATTGACATACACCTTAATTTTACATTATTAATTCTAAATGATACTACCCAGCTGAAGAAAAATCTTTGGTATTGAGACTATGGTAACTAAATGCCTAATTGTGGAAAAATGGAACTCCCCCTCTCTAGGGAACTTGAAGCATATGAGATGGTGTTTTTTGGTGAAGGAAGCAATACAATAGGAAAAACTTTGGGATGAATTACAGGATTATCAAGAAACATCTGAACTAGTGTGGAAAGAGATACAGGCCATCATCCCACCATTGTTTAGGTTTTGAATGAATAGAATTGCGTATTAATAGGATGGGTTAGGGAGGAAGGGGGTATGGATACAGAAAAAGTATGGGTAGGCTGGGGGTTATGGCATGAACTGTGATTGTAAGGTAATTAGAAATACATTTTTTTCAATATGGTTAAAAAATGTATTAAGATGTATTCACTTGTTTATGTGGAAATTCAATAAAAATATGGTTAAAAAAGTTAACACAAACACCACTTGTTTTGTTAAAATAAATCCTGTAAATCCCAATATTTCTTGGAGTAGTGGTGAAGGACCTAGGCATCACTTCTGTTCAGAAAAACTATCTATGATAATTTGTGACTTTTAGAAAACTCAATATGTAAGCATGGCCAATATTTTGATGCCCATTTCCACAGGAAAAATGGCATCTTGACAGCTGTGTTTCTCTATTAACAGTACCTGTCATGTAAACCACTGATTAGTACAATTCGGTGTGTCTAGATCAATTTTAGACCACCAAAAATAACTGCAAGGGCAGACTGACAGCATCATCTTTATTATTCCTGCATGTTCTTTGCACAGATGCTGTAGCAACCTTGAATGACAGCAGCAGTTATTATGACAAATGAGCCATACAGCACATATCCAAAATTAGTAAACAAGTTAACTCTGGTAACAGTTCACTGAAATTCATCTTAAGTAAGTGATTGGCCATAACATTCAAGTGTTCCTTAATATGGGCATCCTTTATTGTGCCACTCAGAAACCCTCGGACCCATATGGAAAAGGTGATGTCCCACATTTTACACAACCTTTAAAGCAGTTTAGAGAGGTTTTTTTTAACATTCAACCAAGGTACAATTCTAATACCTGTGGTAAAATGATCTTCATAAATCACTTCTTCAGAGACCCTTGTAGCATGATTCAATCTACCCATGAAGGATGCTTGACACATTGAGTCATAGCTAGTCTTTTTCCTCTCTTGACATAACTCATATGAATAAAGTGCTTGCAGTATTATGTTCAGCAAGCATTTTATACTGAGTCTTATCTGCACATTTGTGAGACCAGGGATCACCTTTACATTCTTGCAGCTACTAGGAAAGAAAATCTAGTCTTTGACTTAAGTATTCTGAATAGTGGCATACAGTCTGACGTGAATATAAAGTTCAAGGCATACTATATACAGTAGTATAACTACTGCTAAGATGTAGTTTTTCCAAAAACTACACTGCACTCAAGGCTTCCTCAGCCTAAGAATCACTTTTCCCTGGTTTGGTTATGTTTGAAAACTGACTTCTCAGTGCCATTTTTTAAGAACTGTGAAATAATACAGTGGTTTCCCCATCAAGAGGCAAAACATCTTACATCAAACACAAGGGAAACTATCCCATAGTGTGCCACAGATCTGGATGAAATAAACTTGTCCATTCTTCAGTCAAATACAGTTGGGTACTGTGTAGTCTTATGTTATTTCTTTAGACAACTCAGTTGAATAACTGAACTGTGTTGACAGATTAAAATTCCCAGAGCAATTACACAAAGCATCACAGCTGTGCTTTAATTTTTAGAACAGAAGTTTTTGCAATTTGCACCCAGCTTCTTATTAACTGAGTGAATTCGATCCACAGTTTTATGAAGACCAGGGATACTAGGTAGGTAGGTAGGTAGGTAGGTAGGTGGGTAGGTTTTTATTTTTTATAGTGCTCTTCTGAGTACTCAAGCACATTACAATACTGAACAGAGCAGGGTAATAAAACATACTGTAGAGACATAGAAAGTGATGGCAGAAAAAGTCCCAGCACCGTGTCCATTCTGCTACCCTACTGAGTTACATCACAAAGGCCATAGTTTCCATACCTCCCTCTTACTTCTGCCCCATCCCTCTTACTATGGCCACGTGTCTTTTTCACCCTCCCTTGAATCTCCTGCCCCGATTGTTTTAGCCCACAGCAATTTCTCTGACAGGGTATTCCACTTACCCGCCACTCTTTCAGTGAAAAAGTGCTCACATACATCTTTCTTTAATCTTTTCCCTGCCAGTTTCCATAAAGTCCCCCTCATGCCTGAGTTCTTGCTTTATGCAAAAATGCCTTTGCAATCCACCCAATTTATCCCATGCAGGTACTTATAAGTTTCTATCAAGTTCCCTTTTTCCTCTTGGTCTTTAGTGTATGCATGTCAAGGTTTTGCAGCCTCTCCTCTTACCTCTTTCCCCCATTTCTTGAATTATTTTAATCACCCTTCTCTGTACTGCCACCACCCTCTCACAGTTCTTATTAAGTTATAGATTTGAAAACCTTTGCAATACTCTAGGTGCAGTTGCACCAGTGAGCTATATAGTGGGAGGATCATTTCTCAGCTTATGCTGCTGATTTCCCTCCCAATGCATCTGAACATCCTACTTGCCTTGCTGCAGATTTCAGGTTATCTGGAATTATAACCTCCAGATCATTCTCATTTGCTGTGCTTTCCAGTACTCCCCCCCACACACACACACACTTTGAGTTTGGCATTCTTGGTTTCATTTTCCCCATTGTGCATTACTTTACATTGTTTTGCATTGAACCTTAGCTGACAGAGCTTAGACCATTTGACCAGTCTCTCTACATACTCCCTTAGTGCCCTAATCCCTTCCTCAGAGTCCACCCTTGTGCAGATCTCTGTGTAATCTGTAAAGATGTAGAGCCTCCCATGTATGCCCACCTCTATGTTGCAGATGTATATGTTGAAGAGAATGGGGCCCAAGGATAAGCCCTGTAGTACCCCACTTGTAACCTCTTCAGAGTCTGAGAATTTGCCATTTACTACCACCCTCTGAGTCCTCCCACTCAGCCAGCTGTCTATCCAAGTAACTGTCCATTCTCCCACCCTTAGATACCTCAGTTTTTGACCAGCCTCCTGTAAGAACTGAGTCAAAGGCCATGCTGAAGTACAGGTATGATATGTCAGCTACCTGCCCTTTGTTAGCTGCCCTAATCACCCAGTTGAAGAACTCAGGTTTGTCTGGAATTACCTCCGTTTGGTGAACTCGTGCTTCCTATCATCCTGTAACACATTTATTTTGAGAAAGCCCACTGGTCTTTCCCTCAGTTTGGCCTCAAATAACTTACCCACTATAGATGTCAATGACTGGTCAATAGTTGCCAAGTTAAAGCTTTCTTCTGCTTTTATACAGAGGGACTACAGCATCTGTCTTCCAGTTTCTGGGGACCACACTTGTGTCAAGTGAGTAGTTAACAATATCGGCAAGAGAAGGTGCTACTGCCTCAGCTGCTTCCTTGAGTGTCCTAGGGTGTAGCCCATCAGACCAAATCAATTTGTCTGTCCTCAGCCCTTTTTACCCTCCAGCACTCCTCCTTCCATGATTCTTCCCTGACTGTTACTGCTTCCTTCTTCCCTCCTATTAATCCTCACCCCACATTCTGGTAAAGGTCCCTCCTCTTCCCTAGTAAATACTGAATAAAACTTATGATTCAGTAACTCTGCTTTGTCCCATCTAATTCCTCCCATCCTTCCCATTTTTTAGCCCCATGATACCCTCCCTGACTTTGCATTTCTCCTGTATATACCAGAAGAATACCTTGTTCCCCAGCTTCATTCCTCTTGTAATTCTGAGCTCTGTCTCAGCCTTAGCACTTCTGATCTTCCTACTGGTCTCCCTGGTTGCCCTTATATAATCCTACCTATCATCCTCCCTTTGATTACCCTTGTATTTCTAAAATGATCTCCTGTTTTCCCTCACTGCTTCCTTCACATCTGATGCCAATTACAGTGGGTCTCTTGCTTTGATCACTTTGCTAGCCCTCCCAATACAGTATTCTGCAGTCTTTAATATGTCTACCAGGAATGCTTCCCATTTTACCCTCCATCCCTTCCTTATCCACTATTCCACCAATGTTATCCCTTAGTAGACTTTGCCTCCTTTCAACAGCTGCTTTTCTGAAGTCTGATACCTTTACTTATGTTCCCCTTGATGTCTTCTACTTGCACCTCCATCCACATTGTCTTGCAGTCCCTTGACCCCAATGGATCCTGGACTCCTATGTGTTGAACCCACTCACTGTTTGTGAGTATAAACACAGCAATGACATACATATCTTAAATCCAATAAAACCATCAGAAGGATAGAGAAAAGTAAACTCCATTTCACCAAAAAGAAAGTTGGATGATAAGATGAGGGAAAAGCCACCTTTCTACTTTTGTCTCTTTCTAGAAATTTTTCTAATAGCAGCAGGGAGAGACTTCCAGAGGATAGGGTCTACAACAGAAAAGTAGCTTTCCTTAGAAAGTGAGGGATACGAAACATTTCCTGACCTCCAAATTGTGAGTTCTTCCATGACGGCAATGATATAAGGAACTCAAAGAGGTATTTTGGACCCAGAACTTTAAAGGACATAATTGTCAACACAGGGATCTTGGAGTCCAGTTTTTTTTACCTTACTGCCAATCAGTGCAGTCTGTACATCACAGAATACTGTGACCTGTCTTCCTGGTACAGCCCAAAAAATGAGCTGCCAATTCTACACCAGCTGCAGGCACCAAATATGGCACATATTAATAATAAGGGTAGACCCTTATAAAGCTCAATACAGTAATCAATGTGGGAGAAGATGGACATCTTCACTAGAGTTCCCAGATCTCCTGAATCAAGAAAAGGGCAAAACCTGGTGATATTCCTTAGATAGTAAAAACAGCTCCTGACAATGACAGACATCTAGGACTCCATGGACAGTTGCTTGTGAAGAACTACTGCCAGGTTGCTAATCGCCCTCCCTGCCTCAAGCTGAATACTATTAAAGATGGGGAGCCTGATGCTGCTGTATTGACCAGACACATGTCAATCTGTAACCAGTAGTAGTAGCAGAAGTTCAGGTTTGTTCAGAATCAGGGTGAACCAGTTGAAGGCCATTCATTATGTCACTTCCTCCAAGCACAATTTTAACAATTGCATAGAGTGTTCACTCTGATGCTGGTTAGGTGTGAAGGAGATGTGTACCTGGGTATCATCTGCATAACAGTGATACCCAACACTGTACATCCTAATGATTTCTCCAAAGGATCTCACATATATGGTGTATAACACAGGTCAAAGAACTCTTCCCTTAGGAACAACATAGTCCAGGGCTACTGGCATTTATAGAACAGGACCCATACCCACCAACTGTTTATGATCCCCAAGAATGACTGAAACATTGCAAGCATAATCCTAAATGGATCTTCACATTCCTGGTGTGTTCCTAACAACTTCCCAAGATCTGCTGTATTGAGCTCTGAGAAAGGATCAAAGAGGATCACTACTGACACCTCAGCTTGATTCCTTGCATGAAGGAGATCATTGCATATCCAATCAAGAGCCCTATCTATGCAGTGATGTTTGAAGAAGCTGTAGTTGGAGGACTTAGAAATATTAAACCTGTCCTGGCGCTCCCCCAACAGATGTGCAACCACCTTCTCAAAAACCTTATTAGCTGTGAATGGCAGATTGGAGGTAGGCCAATACTTAACCAGGTTACTGGGATCTAATGACTGCTTCTTGAGTAGAGGGTCTTATAACCACCTTCTTCAGTGTGATTGGGTAGATTCCTTCCCTCAATGAATCATTAAAACTGTTGACTATGACCGGGGCCAGTGCCACCAGCCCAGCCTTCACAAGCAGAGATTTGTTTACTTGGTTAATTGGTGGATTTAGATAAAAGGAGGCCAAAGGCCCATCGTGATTTTCTCCCTATTTAGTGGGTATATTATTTATTTCTTGATTGAATTATAAATTTATCCAACTCATGTTTAAAGCTGATGAATGACTGGACATTTATTAAATACTTAGGTAATGAGTTCCACAATCTAGCTACTTGTATACTGAAAAAATGTACCCATTCGTTTGTGTTTGCTTTTGAAATAATAAGTTATTTATTATGGGATAGTCCACATATTTAATTGAAAGCCAAATTGTTCCATAAGAACTGAGTCTTTCAGTATATTGCATAGAAATAACAGATCACCTCTACTCTTCCTTTTCTGTAAACTGAGGAGACTCAGAAGTTGGAGTCTATTATTGTAATCCAGCATGCCAATTCCACAAATCATTTTTGTTGCTCTCCTTTGTGGTTTTTCTAACAAGTTTATGTCCTTCTTTACGTAGGGATTCCAAAATGGAGAACCATAATCTAGATGGGGGATCATAAATGTCTTATAAATTTGAATAATGCCATGTAAATCTTGTGAGACAAAAGAATGCTTTATTGAGCATAGCAGGTGATTTGCTTTCCTTGACACTTGTGCACAATGGTCAGGTGAAGACAACTTGTTATTGATGATAATTCCTAGGTCTTTTTCTTTGTCTACTTAACTAAGAAGAATGTTGTTCATATAATATTGGTATCTAGGATTATTCCTACCAAAATGCTACACAATGAATTTATCACGGTTAAAGGACATGCAGATAGTAATTATTTATTTATTTATTGAATTTTGCTGACCGGATAGGCCCACTGAGACTAGAAGTCCTTTTTTCAGGGGTGACCGGGGGGAGGGGAGATACAGATGGTAACCAACTGACATTGAACCAGATTAAGCTGTTGGAGGTATTTTTAGTAAATGGGGGGAAATTTGGCTAGGACACCAGGGAAATTCCCCTACTCTAGGGAAGGGGGCACTGTTGGCCCATTCTCTGTGATGGAGGAGCCAAAAGCTGCTGCGTGGTAGAGAAAAAGCGATGAGCTGAAGAGCCACTCTCCCCCACTGTTGCCAATAATGGTGTAATGGATGGTAATTCTATGGCTAAAATAATGGAGACTGCTGAGATTGCTTCAACATCTATGGAAACAGAGGATTCTGTGTAAAATGTTTCAGATATGGATTGTTCTGAAATGGAGGTAGCTCTGGCAGAGGAACTCCTGGAAAAGAACATTTCTGATAAATGGCAACAATTGGCAAAAGAAATGGCAATAGAGGAGGAAGTTAATTTAAGGAAGAAAAAGGACTTTGCAAAAAAAAGAGTTTAAACGAAGGAAACTAGAGAAAATGACTGACACTAAATCAAAATGGAAGCCACCTCAATCCGGGTCTGCTGGCACATCAAGAGGGTTTACAGTGAGGGAAGGTATCAAAGAAGCATTTAATATCTGTACACCTGATGGAACAAATGCAGAATGGACTCCAGAGGCAGCTTTGTGCAACGTGGGAGAAATGTTGAATGAGGCTGGGATCTGGGTACTGGACCCCTCAATGGATTCTTCGAGCAGGGACTCGTAACTGACTGCCACACTGAGTGAAGCAGCAGCTGGAAAGGAGAAGCTGCTGACAAACACATTACCAGATACAAGGAGTGGTAGGTAAGAGACTCACAGAGGGCCCTATTCACAAATGGGCCAGGGTGGCTATGCACCACATAACTCAGGTACATAGTCACCCCGCACCAGTTCGCACCCACTGTGCTTCCTCAGTGGCATTCACAGACTACTTATGCCCCCCCGTACCGAATCCCCAACCAAGCATGGAGCTCTGTGTGTGGGCGGGCCGAGGTCTCTGTTAGGGGCTGTGACAGCACTCCGCACCATTCACAAAAGTGTGGAGTGCCATACATGTGGGCTGGTGTATACATGTCTGGAGGGCAGCCGTAACTGCTACGCACCCCCTCTAGATGCCACCGTCGGACCCCCAGTGCAGGCAGGAGATCATCGGACTCCCTCCGGATGTCGTCACAGGTGTTGGGGGACAGTAGTCAGGCCAGGGGCAGGTGGCCAGCAAATGCCCCCCCGGCAGCATTACCGGTGCTCTGCATGCCTCTGCAAGATGGTGCCATAGCGGCACAAGTGATCCACTGTAGACCTGAGTAGGACAGCTGATTGGCTGCTGACCTGGGTCCACAAATCCACCCCCACAAACCTCTACGCTGGTAGGGCAGGGATGTGGAAGGGATCTGGGCAGGGACCGCTGCTTCGTGAATGCAGTCCCTGTACAGATCTCCCAGGGGTGCAGAGCTATGCACACCTTTACACGCCAGCTCTGTACATCTTTGTGAATAGAGCCCAAGGTGAGTGCTATCTTAGATAATCCTGGAATTTTATAGGATCATGATGTGACTGCTCACCAAATTGCTTCTGTACAAAATATTCCATTTTTCTTCATGGGTACAAATGAGACTGCTGAACTGTTACCACAGGCTGAAAATGTGACTAGTATAAGTGCTGATAAAACTTTGCATGAGAGGATGCCAGTAGTGGCCCCTGCTAAGTCTGATTGTATGGAGGGTGTTCAGTTAACTACTACCCTGAACCCCAAGGCCCAAAACTCAACCTCCCCAGTAGACCCAGTAATTATTCCAGAGTCAGCAGAGGCCACCCCAAATATTGAAGACCAGACAACAAATACACATACTGTGGAGTCAGAGGGTGAACAGATGGGGGACTCAGAACAATTCCACAGTGCAGCAAGCTCCAGTGAAGAGGAAAACCATGACAAGACCTCAAGACCCCAAGATCCTCTGAGCTTTTTGATGGAACAACCCCCAAGCCAAGGAGAAACACTGTCAGCCTACACTATGGGGTGGGTTGGAGGTTCAACCTGACAGGGAATATGAAGGATGAAAACTCAATAAAAAAAAAAGACTCTTTGCATTTTTCTCCTGGAGATGTGCATGCCCTGATTCATATATCAGGGGAGAACAATTTTGACATTAGTTTTAATTCTCCCCAGGGCCTGGAACATCTCTGGTTCAAATACAACCAGGTGAGATTTTCTCCTTTATGGACTCCCTTCATGGTGATTCCCCTAACACAGTCCTTGATCAAATGTATAACTGTGATGTTCAGGAATGAAGGGGTCAGTGTGGGGGACATACATCACTGGCTACAGAAAAGGTGTGATGTCCTCAGTGATCCCGAGCCCATTATTGACTCAGAACAGGTCTGGACAGTGGGGGGATGCCACTTCATGGTGTAACTGCATCAAAATGAAAGAGGTATTTCACATATTCCTAACAGTTTTTTTATTGGTAATGTTTTGGGGTCTGCTTCTATGAAGACCAGCCTAAAGCCTGCCACAAGTGTGGGGAATGTACCCATTTAGCCAGTATGTGTGATAAGTTGTGCTACATTCTCTTTGGTGAATACAATCATGTAAGCACAGCTTGTAAAAATGTAGCCAAGTATAACCTGTGTGACACCAGTGGACACGTCTTTCAAAAATGCCCATGAGCAGCTCATAACCGGACAGATGGTGTGAATCAAGATGCCGTAATTGCCCCCCCAAAAAATCAGCAGGAGCAAATACTGATCCAGACCCTGCACAAAGCTCTGCATCCACCAATAGCAGGACAGGGGAGTTCCACAACACTGACTCCCAAGACACACAGCAAAGTGACCCGACATCAACGGAGGTTCCAGTACCTAAATTAATTTCTCAAAAGCACCCATGAGCACAATACAGTAACACACAGTGTTCTACAGTGAACATCTCTGTCAATGAAACAGGAACTAATAACAAAATAAGTCCCCCCCCGAGTGGTCTAAATCAGCAACCAGGAAAAGCACCAGATTGCCGGCCTCAAAGGCTCCACTTATCACAACTGAAAATAAATTTGAAGCCCTATCAAAATTTAAGAACTGGGGAGACTCTGATTTTGAAGAACAGGGATCTGGTACTTCCACCTACTCCTTACCCCTACCTGAGAGACAAGATGGAAGGAAGGAAAAAAAGAAAAAGAAACATACTGAAGGGGCACAGAAAATCTCTTAGAAGAAATTCTCAGTGTTATCCCTCCTTACAACTTTAACAATGGATTCTTTACATGTGGCATCTCTGAATGTTGGTGGTCTTCAAAATGCAATAAAAAGATCGGCTGTTTTTGCTGTTTTAGAACAGTTGCATTTAGATGTTGTTTATTTACAAGAGACCTGGATGGCAGACTCTTACCAGTTAAAACAGATTAAGAATGCATGGGTATGGGGATCTTCATACTGGTCCTTTGGACTTGAAAGAGCAGATGGGGTGGGGATTTTATTTAGGGGTGATTCCTTTAAATTGCAAAATTAGTCGACTTAGTGCCAGGCAGAGTGCTCATACTAGATGGATTATGGAAAGGGAAGCCATGTCAGTTTATAAGCATCTATGCTCCACAAGTAAAAACTGAAAGTGTAAGTTTGTTTGAACAATTTCAACCCTATCGTGTGACTGCTAGAATGGTGGTGCTTGGGGGCTATTTCAACTGCTCCGTAGATACCTTAGATAGAGTCAACGCAGGAAAAAAGTTTACTGTGACTATGTATCACCAAGGCAGGATTACAAAATGCCTACTGTGTTAAGGGAACTGCCCAAGGAAAACTTATTTCAGAGGAATGCTAGCCACACAAATAGATTTCTTCTTCTTTTTACATCCCCATTGTAAAATAACAAAACTTATTACCATATCCTGTGAGCTTTCTGACCACTTTTTATTACAAGTTGAGATATGCCTTTCTCTAAATTGTCCCTCTCAGACCAGTAGATGGAGAGCAAATATTAACTTACTTCAGGATGATTACATTAGGAAGGGTTTATTATCAGAATTACAGGAGGCTAGAACCTATATCCTATGTCTATGATTTTGTAGGAGATTGGTGGGTGGATTAAAAAAAACAGTAAGATTTTGGTTACAAAAACAAGGAGCAAAAGAACAAACTGAAAAATTTCTAAAATATTTAACACTTAGAAATCAGCTATAGTTCTTATTTTCAGCCACCAACAGATATGGGATAGACTATTCAAAACAAGTCACAAATATTAAACAACAAATGAAAGTTTATCTGTATGCTAGGTCTGCTACCCTGACTACAGAAATCAGTTTTGGTACCATTAAGACTCCTACTAGCGATCCTTGTGCACTCTCAGATGGGGACAGAGAGGATCTCAGATCTAGAAGAGGGTAGCCATCTGGGAACAAGTGACCACCAAACAGTGTGGTTCATGATAAACTTAGCTGTAGAGTCAAGCCATACAAAAGTGAAGGTACTGAACTTCAGGAGGGATTATTTTGTCAGAATGGGAGAGTGCCTCAGAAAAGCACTAGCAAACAGGCAAGAAGGTGAGGTGGAGCAACAATGGGGAAACATCAAAACTGCCATCACAGAGGCAACAAGCCTTTGTGTGAAGCAAATAAACAAATCAAAATGAAAGAAAAAAACACTATGGTTCTCAAAAGAAGTGGCGGGGAAGGTTAGGAAGAAAAAGATAGCATTCAGGAAGTATAAGGAAACACAGAAGGAGCAGGACAGAGAACTGTACCAGTTAAGGCAGAAGGAAGCGGGAAGGCAGTCAGAATAGCAAAGGCCCAAACCAAGGAAAAGATAGCCAACTTGGTTAAGAAGTGGGATAAAACCTTTTATAGGTACATTAGGAGCCAAAGAAAGACTAAGGCAGGGATACTGAGGCTGAATAAAGAGGAGGGTGGTTGGGCAGAGAGTGACAGTGAAAAAGCAGGGATACTGAACAAATACTTTTGTTCAGTATTCACAATGGAAAATCAGGGGGAGATACCTAATCCAGTCAATAGAAGCACTCTGGATAGGGGGGTTGATATTAGTCCTTTCACAGAAGAAAGGGTTCTGAAAGAACTCCTAAAACTGAAGGTGAATAAAGCAATGGGGCCTGATGGGATTCACCCCAGAATTCTAAAAGAACTAAGGGAAGAACTAGTAACACCACTGACTACCCTTTTTAATAAATCATGGGAGGATGGTGTGGTACAGTACCTGAGGACTGGAGGAGAGCAGATGGGATTCTCCTTCACAAAAGTGGGAGCAAGACAGAGGCAGGAAACTACAGACCTGTCAGTTTTATCTCAGTGGTAGGGAAAATGATGGAATAACTTCTGAAGGAAAGAACTGTTGAGTACCTAAAGGCCAGCAGGGCACAGGACCCAAGGCAGCATGGATTCACAGCAGGAAGGTTATGTCAGACAAATCTAATTGATTTCTTTGACTTGGTGACCAAAGTGGTAGACCAGGGAGGGTCTGTGGACATTACCTACCTAGACTTTAGCAAGACATTTGACACAGTCCCACACAAAAGATTAATAAACAAATTAACTAGCCTGGGAGTGGGTCCCAGGGTGGTAGCCTGGGTAAAACATTGGCTGTACAACAGGACACAGAGGGTAATTGTAAATGGAGTCCACAGTGAAGAAAGGGGGGTTGCTAGTGGGGTACCACAGGGTTCAGTACTGGAGCCGGTCCTTTTAATGTCTTTATAAGTGACATTTCAGAGGGCTGAAAGGAAAAGTATGTCTCTTTGCAGATGACACAAAGATTTGCAACAGGGTTGATATGCAAGGTGGGGTGGAAAGGATAAAAAGGGACTTGGCAAGGTTGAAGGAATGGTCAAATGTATGACAGCTTAGATTCAACAGAAAGAAGTGTAAAGTAATGCACCTGGGAAACAAAAACCCAGGGGAAGAGCATACAATGGGGAGGGGGGGTGATACTGACAACAACAAAATGGAAAGGGACCTGGGGTAGTCATATCAGATGACCTAAGGTGGGCAAGCAATATGAGAAGGCAGTAAGGAGGGATGGGGGATACTGGGATGCATAGGAGGCATCACCAGTAGAAAACAAAGTTCGTTATCCCTCTGTACAGACAGTTGGTAAGACCACATCTGGAGTACTGTGTGCAGTTCTGGAGACCCCATCTCTACAAAAGACATAGACAGGGTGGAGGCTGTCCAGAGGAGCAACAAAATGGTGCAGGGTCTGCACCAGAAGACATATGAAGAAAGACTAAAGGAGCTTAAGATATATAGCCTTGAGGAAAGGAAGGAGAGGAGGACATGATAGAAATGTTCAAATAACTCAAGGGAATCAACAAAGTCCAAGAGGGTAGCATCTTTCAGAAAAAGAGATGTGCAAGAACAAGGGGGCACAGTTTGAAGTTGGGGGGGTGGCTCAGAGGTAATGTGAGGAAGTATTTCTTTACATAGAGGGTTGTAGATGCATGGAACAGCCTTCTTGAGGAGGTCATAGAGTCAAAAACAGTGGGAGAATTCAAGAACGCATGGGACAGACATAAAGCAATAGTAGTGTGGGGTAGGAGGAAGTAGGCTGTTGGTTAACTAGGATCTGCAGCTTATCCATTAGGTAGGGAAATGGGCAGACTAGGTGGACCAAGTGGTCCTTATCTGCCATCAGATTCTATGTTTCTATGTTTCAAATTGGATTCCACAATGCTGTCATAATTACTGGATGATTCAGGGAAGTTGAGCACGGAAACTCCAGAATTAGAGGGAATAATACAATATTTCAGGAGTTCAATAATATACATATAGGGGATGAAGATGAGAGGAATGAGTGTTTGTCTAATACAGGGATTCAATTACATTAAGATTAACAAGATGCATTAATAACACCTGTCATGATAGAAGAAATTGAAAATGCAATAAAAGGGATAAAAAAAATATTTATCCTGGATGGGATGGATTGCCCATTGAATTTTATCAGATGTTCCTAAAAGAAATTTCTCCTTTTTTACTTTTAGTATTTAATGAAATTTCATCCAAAAGTAAAATCAATCCAGAATTTTCAATTGGAATTTTGAGATTTTTATTTAAGAAGGGAAAAAGAACCTTGCTGCACAATTGGAGGTCCATCTGTCTTTTGAATACAGACTGGAAAATTCATACTATCATTTTAAATAAAAGATTACAGAAGACCTTAAAAATCCTGATACATCCTTCCCAGACGTGCTCAGTTCCAGGGAAAAAAATACAGGAACATGTATTCATTGTCAGAGATTGTCATGAATATTGCTCACAGGATAGCCAATCAGGATACCTTTTGTCAATGGACCAAAGCAAGACCTTTGACAGGGTCTCTCATACATTTTTATTTCATTTACTAAAGCAATATAGAATTCCTATACAATTTATTAATTGGATTACTACCCTATATAGTGTAGCAACTGTGGTACCTTTACTGAAGGGATCTATAGGGGGAAGATTCAGTTACAGTGTGGTGTATGGCAAGGCTTGCCCCTCATCCCACTTTTGTACGTACAATATTTAGACCCCTGTACCAGACGTATATGGGACAACCAAGAGATTATTGGTCTTTCTAGCCCTTTTGGGGATAACCCATTAAATCTGTTAGCCTATGCTGACAATTTATTGTTATTTTGTAAAAATGCATCCAGTGTTGAAAGTGCAGTAGATAAATTACTAAGTTTCTCAAAAATATCAGGAGCAGAAATAAATACAGGTAAAAATTGCGGAATTTATTTAGGTCCATAAAGAAAATGATAGCAGCTATACAAATTAAGACTGAACCTATTAAAATCTGGGAGTTTACATAGGGGGAAGGGACATAGCTTATCAAAGTTGGAATGAAGCTGTCTCTAAATGTGAATCTCTGGTTGCCAGATGGAAGGGATGGTAACTGTCTAAACTGAAACGAGTGTTTGTTATCAAACAATTTTTAGTCCTCATACTATTGCATATTGCATGGATTTTTTCCATTCTATTTCAATTTGAAACTAGGATATATAGTATATTCTTCCAAAAGTTATGGGGAAGCTGACTGAACCCCATAAAAAGGGATTATACTTATTTAAGCAGGAAACAAGAGGGAGTAGGGATGATTCACCCCTTAGTCTTCCTTCACACATTATTTTGGGTAGGAACCTTAAAAATTGTGCTGCAAGAGGAGTCTTTTCTCAGTAAAGAATGGATTTTGAGTGTCCTAAGTCCCTTTCTGAGGAAATGGGAGGAAGACCCACCAAAAATAGCCCCATCCTTGAAAATGCCAACTTACTTAAAGCCTGCAGTTAAAAAATTAGTGTATGGCAGATAAAAAAAAAAATCATATTTTGACTTTTCATAGAAAGTTATATGAACTTGTTTTAGGAACTACAGTCCCTACAACACCTGAGTTAAAAGAATGCTCAGCATGGAAAATCCAGACTGACAGTCATCAGTTAAATAATCCTAGAATCCCAATAGAGATGTGGGATAATTTATGGCTATGCAAATATGGCAGGATCAATATTAGGAGTAATTTGAAACATAAACCCACTGAAGATAGATGTTGTCCATACTGCAAATGCTTAGCCCCTGTGGAAACAATGTCTCATTTTATTCTGGAGTACACTTATACAGTTAATCTATGGGCATTTTTGACTCTAAGGTGGAAGCTGCATTGCTTTGAGAATTTAACTTATAACCAGATTGTTTTAGGAGATTTTTCTAGCAGACTAATCAAATATGATAGGAATACTCTGGAAGTACTGTTTGCTATTATGATGTTCTATTTATGGCAGGCTAGAAGCAAATATGTGTTACCACAACAGAGAATGCCTTTTCTGTCAGTAGGAAAACTTTGTGAAGCAGCATGCAAAGAAGTCTTTCACAAAGATTTACAAAATAATCCTCATAAAGTAGTCCAAAATATGTGGAGAGGTCTACAGGGTATAATACATTCATTTTAATATAAAACTTTTCTACAGATGTACTAATATATTATAAAAGCTTATTAGTTTACGAGAGTAGTATCTGCTGTTTAACAGCCAGGAGTCTATGATGCTTATAGAAGGGCGCATTGTAAGAATCTAGCCCTGAGTATTTATTTAAGTTTGAAAAGTTTTTCTTTATTTATCTGATTATTGTTTTCTTTTCTTATGTTTATTTTGTGTTCCCCCTTGATTTTTGTATTTGAACAGAGATGTCGTGTAGTTTCCTTTATGATTTGCTTGTACACTTTGTAATGAAATTTTTGTGTAAATAAAATACCCCATCTCTTTTCAAGAAATGCCATGGGATCTTTAAGGTCCACCTGAGCAACCACCAGAACAGGCAGATGGGACCTTGGTTTAACATCTCATCTGAAAGATGGCACCTCAGGAGTGCAGCACCACCTCATGCTGCACTACAGTGTCAGTATTGGGATTTAACCCAAGTGTCTGACATGGGGATAGAAGCCACAGCCTTCTGATCTTCTGGCCTCAGAGGTGAGTGTGCAACCTGCTGAGCCACTGACACTGCTACACTGCTAATTGCCCAGTTTTGCATATAATGTAAATCACTAGAGAGAGAGAGAGAGAGAGAGAGAGAGAGCATATGTCTTACAATAGTGTCCACCTCTCCTACCAATCTGGTATCATCCGCACATTTTACTAACTGACTGTTAATGTTAGTACTCATCTCATTAATGAATAATCCAAATAAAAGTGGTCCCAATACAGGTCCCTGGGGGACTCCACTTATAACCCTACCATCATTGGATATATGGCCAGATATTTATACTTTTTGGAAGCAGTCAGTAATCTAATTGGCAATCCATCTTACAACATAGGTATTCATTTCCATGTTGTGTAGTTTAGCAACCAATGAAGCATGTGGTACAGTATCAAAGGCCTTTTCTAAGTCTAGCATAATTACATCATAAAATTTCCCACTATCAATATTATACCCCTACTGACATGTTCATAGAATGAAGTAAGATTTGTGATGCTGGATAGGACTTTCTTATATCCATGCTGTGATATATCGTCCAGTCCTAATGTTACAATCTCTTTGTCAGTTATCTGTTTTAATAGCCTTTCTGTTAATTTACAACATATGGGTGTTAAGCTAATGGGTCTATAATTTCTTACATAGCTCCTATTTCCCTTTTTATGAATAGGGACCACTACAGCTTGCCACCAATCAGGCAGGGCATCACCAGATCCCAAGAATGTGTTGTACAAAGATGAAGCAAGATCTAGCCTAGAGGTGGTATAGTGCAGTCCAGTACTAAAATTACCCACATTACACATTTTTACATTTATCGGATGGAAACTGTAGGCTCAGTTCTGAGGCCTAAGTTACCAACTATCATGGTGAAATGTCAGTTCTATGTAGAAAGGCCTAACAGTACTTGACCTGTTTTTATAGCCTATACAAGTGGTAGAATTTACAGCAAACTGTAAGAGACCGTCATATAACCTTCATATGAACTTAATGTTTTTCTAAAATGCTGACAGGACCTTACTGGTCTTTGTGACCACAAACCATTATTCCACTAAAGGTCTAGAGACACCTTAGGTCCAATTTTCAAAGGTTGATACAGGGCTTTCATCAAGCCTTGCATCAACCCTGATGTTTGGTGCAACTGTGCCAAACTCCTGTGACATAACTTCTCCCAATTTTAGTACACTGGGCGCAATTGCAATAGTTTCCAAAGTTTATAGCAGCTTGTGCCAAATATTTGAGCAAGCCCTGTAAAAAGGGTCCCCCAAATGGTACAAGTTAGACCAGGGGACCTGGTCGAACTTATGGCATTTGACGTATCTGACAGAAAATCACGATCAACACCACAGGCATGCCACATGCCCCCTGTGCTGTAGGTTCGATGCACCAAGGATTGTGCATCCACTAATCTTCATACAATCAGGCCCCTTATGTCACAACATTCCTAAATTTAGTCCGTGAGCCCCTATACTTTGCAACACAGACAACCATGTGGTTAGAACTTCAGGAACTAAAACTAGGAGTGAAAGATCACCAAATTGAACAATGCCAACTCCTTGGGTATGAGACTCGTTCAGTTAGAAATTGACAAAAACAACTGTTAGACCAATAAAGGATCACACATTATTCTCCATGGAACTTTGTTTTTTATAAGAATTGTGTGCAAAGAACAAACAATTGTATACCATTTTTATTTCTACTTTGAGCTAACAAATTCCTGACCTCGAATATACTACGGAGACAAAAGCTATTCTACGTCATTCTAATTTCAGAACTTTTGCTTATATGACTTCAGCTAAAAAGACAATTTGTTCCAGAGGGTACTTCTCATGACATTAAAAGCAGAAGTTGCCCAGAGCTTTTGCTAAACTTATGAACATTGTTTGGAATTAACTTTCAACAAAGACAGAAAGGAAGGAGACCAAGACAAAGAACTACAAGGTACCAGAAAAGGAAGGAATGCTACTTTTTGGGCATCAGCAAAACTCTTGCCAACTCAGAACATAAGGAGATGAGTAGAAAACTTGACAAATCCTGCTCCAAATCCAATTGATGTTTGCCTGAGTGTGTGTGTATGTGTATATATATATATATATATATATATAAATCACACATGCCCCCACAATGCAAAGCATCATGGGCTGCATATGCAAATCACCACAGAATGTTATGCTGGTCCAACTTTAAGCAGAATTGCATGGTGCCATGCAATTCTGCTTAAAGACCAGACCATAACATTCTGTGGTGATTTGCATATGCAGCCCATGATGCTTTGCATTGTGGGGGCATGTGATTTGTATTTTCTTGAAACTTGGCTTCCCAGCCAAATGCCCTTTGGGGTAACCCTTGCCTCAGTGTTTATGCACAGAGGTTCTTTGTCTTTTATATATATATATATATATATATATAGATAGATAGATAGATATAGATATATACATATATTTATACAATATGGGTGAGCGATAAATGAGTGAGATAAAACAATGTATCCTCCACTGCAGTGTGATATTTCTACCCTCTGCTCTACTGTGATGATATCAGCCATTTACACATACAGGTCACACAAAGATCACTGATATCGTCACTCTAGGTAGTTTTCCCCTCAACATACAAAAAACACCTGTGCTGTTACCATAGGCACAAATGAAGAACTACATGAGAGGTCTCATTGTTGCCTGCAGCTAACTCAGCATTACAAAACACTACCACTTATTCCCCACATTCTAACTTCCAGCTCATTACTGTGATACTCTCAGTTTGACTTCAGCCAGAATTCTAAAGAGCACAGCTTTGCAGAACAGTGTGTTCCTCACTGCTGCCTGCAACTAACTCAATTACCACTAAAAACACTCACTTGTTCATCAAACTCTGCCTCTCAGCCCATTACAATTACTGTGATACTCTCAGTTTGACTGCAGCCAGACTTCTAAAGAATACAGCTTAAAAAAACAGTCTGTTTCTCACTCCTATCTAAAACTAACTCATTTAGCATTGAAAGACACACTCATCTGTTTCTCAGAGTTTGTAACACTGCCAGCCCATTCAGAAAAACTCACATGCAGAATGAGCAAACACATAAACAGGAACAGAACACAAGACAACATAACAATATTTCTGAAATGACTGGCCCTATTGTATAAATTGAATACATGATGTGCAGATTGTGTGCTATGGCAAATATTGTCACCCCCGCAACGTGAGCTCTGGATATCTCACTCTGCAGGAGTGACAGTATTTGCCATATCACACTCATGCCCATCATGTATCCCCTATATATATATATATATATATATATATGTGTGTGTGTATGTATACAATGTAATGAAACATTTGTGAGAATCAGTGTTCAAGATATAAGCATATACATAAAAATACAGCAGTACAAATTGTATAAGTTAGGTACTGAGACTTAGGAAGAATTATGCATGCATGTTAGAAAGAAATATTTAATTGAAGTTACAGTTAGTTTCTTAGAAGAAAGAAGCCTGTGGTTATAAATGAAATAGAGCATGTTTATGTACAGTACATGAGACTGTAGTCATAAAGAAGGTCAGAAAAGGGTTAGTCAGACTAAAACTTTTGACTTACAGTATCTCAGAGATATTTTAGAATTATAAGAACTGTTACATGTGTATACTTTGTGTGTATGACATCAAAAACAAACTTCAAGTCTAACTTATACCAAGAAAGGTGAAGCCATCTCAATCTGTACTGTCACCCGGAACCAGTATGAGAACTAGAACTGGTACCAGAACCAGATGTCTATGCCAGGGTTCAAATGATACAACAATATGAGTACTCCATTTACATGTATGTTATAAATCAGATCTGGGACATGTTGGCAAAACCCAATGGTTTTATTATAAGAATATTTTCATGATACTAACCTCCATAAGCATAAATTGTGTGTAACACGTTTTCAATGTCTTAGCAAAGATATCCCTTAGATAAAGACAAAACAGAGAGTCATTCTTCCTGTTTACCAAGATAATCATATGCAGCTTCTCCTTATCTAAGCTTGGCAGTCTGTTTTTTTTTTTGTTTTGTTTTTTTGTATCTAAAACAAAAAAATGCTTTTCTAGAATGAAAAACTAGCTGCCCTAATCAAGACATGCATTTCTTATAATTCCTATTACAATCAATTATTCAAAATTATATTGAAACTAATCTATTGCAAAGCTTCTACATATTTGTTGCAAAGCATCCCCAAAAAGTAGTCTCTCTTGACCTGATAGCCTATGACTACTGGTAATATACATCTGAAGCTATTCGTGCAAGAGGCAAGGAGCTGGACCAGTATCTTACCTCTTCGTGGACTCTGTTAATGGGTCTGGCCTATACTTGCTGAACACTCAATAGCCTCTTCTCAGGAACATGTCAGAACCTGTCCTCTCAAGTTATGAAAAGTCTGGGATTTTTTTAGTTTAACTGGGAAGGCTGTTTCAAGCAGATACTAGTTAGGTATCATAGTTGCTTATGTATCATAGCTGAAATGCTAATAATAAAATTCACTGTTATTAAAACAGACCTTACTACCCATTGTGAATGCTGTTTTACAAGGGATTTTACTACCCACTGTAAATGCTATTTTACAATGGATCTTACTACCTGTTGCAAATGCTGTTTTATGACTTTCTCATAAAATAAACTTTCTTCATAAGATTATAGTATACTTTGAAGCCTTGTGCTTTTATGGTCGAAATGTATTACCCTATTCAATGACTATGGGCAAAGCTATTTGCATGTGTGAAAAGTTGTTAAGCTGAAAGGCTATATTTTCAGAAAGATGTTTGTAATAATACAATGTTTGGCTAGCTTGCTTCAGCTTGTTTTTTTGCTTGTATTATTCATAACTAAATTTCAAAATGTGTTTCAGCCGTGTTAGTCTGTTAGGGTTCCCTACCCAGTGCCTTTGCCTGGATTAATATGGGTCCTTGGGAAACAGCTTTCCCCATATTGTTCAAACTGTTAGTTTTATATGACTTACAGCTATGTATTATTTGCTCCAAGGTCTTCTTTAGTAGCTAGTTTTGACTGGAATGCTGTTGCCTACCCTGCTTGTACCCAGGTCATGGGGAAAGATTCTCCTAGTATCAGTACCATTAATAATAAAAATAATAATAATACAAATTTCTAAGTTATAAGTATCATAGGTCATAAATGTAGTCTATGCTAATTACCTTTTGGATAAAACATTTTACTGATACAGCTATAGAGATATGCAGAAACATTCAGAGACACAATTGCAAAACTAGCTAATAGCATTTGTGATTACAAAACTGTTCCCAGATGTTGAAGTGTTCAATCTCCCTTTCCCTCTACCCTGTCACTGTGAACATGAGCAGTGAGAGGGAGAGTGGTGGTGGTCATTCAGTCCTGAATACTGGCAATCTTTATTTTAAAGAACAGATTTACCCACTCAGACTTCTCCGAAGAGGTACTATCCCTCTTCAGTAGACAAGTTAGATGAAATATCCTATCCACAGTTTGAAACATATGGATAGGCTCTTTCACAGTTTAGAAAAGTGTGTCTGGACTGCTCTTGTCCTCTGGTATGAGACCCAAAATGAATGTCTCCCTCATAGCCTCTCAATAACTCTCACAGTGAGCCATCAGGACAACCCTGACTCTCTTCCATGTACATTCTAACAGGTGCCCTGTACTTTCACAGCTTGAAGCTCCTCAGAAAATAATGCACTGCTTCAGCAAGAAGTCACAGTGGCCCCAAGGACTGGTGGCAGGGTGTCAATCACTATCACCCAGCTCCCATCATGGGCCTCAAGAATACTAGTAGACCCTCTGAATGATGTAGTCACAAGATCCAAGGTGTCCAGAAGACTTAGAAATTGATTATGATCCAGATCCCATTTAGAATTATACTGGATCACCTCTGCTGCAGTATTAGAGGTGGTATCAGGTGGTCCTGAGATTGAAACTCATGGTACAGTGGTTTGAATAAGTGACTGAATCCACTGAGGTATTCTTTGACTGCAGCCTTGTGGAAGACATCAGACCAATTGTGTGACATATTTTGTGTATGACCAATGTAATTTTCTGTCTGACACCCAGAGCAATATAAGTGTGAAGGAGACTGTTAAGAAAATTTCTGGAGGGGATTGTCAACCTTCAAAATGAAGTCCTCTGGTGACAAACATCTGTGATAATCTAATGACATGGCCAAAAAACCATCCATAAACTCCTGCAGGAATTCTGACACACCACAAAGGTTAGTAGTGTACAATAATGACCAAAACAAACCAAAACACAGTCCAAGGAAGGAAAATAATGAACTGCATTTAGGTTGTAAAATGCACTTTCATGCTTTAATATAAAAATATTGATTAAAGTGTGCAGCCAGTTTATTAGACAAAGGATAACCTATATGGGTCAGCTGCCTGTGCACTTTAAACATTATTTTTTTATTAAAGCATGAAAGCACATTTTGCAACCTATGGTGAGTGCTGCAGTTCACTGTGTTCCTTCCTCAGAGTGTGCTGTGGTTCATTTTGATGAGTGTTCTATCCTTTGGGGCTTGGCAGGCCAGTTTCAGCAGCATACCCGATCCTCAGCACTGCTGTGCATGAGTTTCAAGTTCTCAATTCTTCAGTAGTGTAGAATAATCTTGCATCTCAGACTGGCCACAGATGAAATGCCCTCCATTTGAAGGACCAAGTGTTTTCACGGGCAACACCAAGTATTTTGTGGTACTAGTTGCATGATTCTGAAAAAACTGCACTTGAATGTTGGTGCTATCAGACCATATTTTTCAGTCTTTTTTGGATCATCAGCAGGTGTCTGACATGTTCCTGCACAGTCAAAACTGTTATTAAATTATTACCCCTGTGATAAATGGCATTGTCAAAACTCTGAAGTATCTGATCCATAATTAACTGGAGCACAGGTGGGGCACTGGCCATCCATATCCCAGGCAACTATATTGAAAACTGCTGCTTCTTTAATTTATTATCCAGTCGATTTCACATTTGCATTAAATTATACTTGCTGGCATGCTTGAGTCAAATCAAAGGCTAAATCTGATCTCTCCAGTCAAATTTGCAAGCGCGTTCTGGGGTATGGAAATTTATAACGAGCATACAGTTCATATTATACAGATACTGAGGAAATTTAATTTTCCAGAACTTATACTGAATGTTGTGTTGAAGATTTTGATGAAAAAGTCTGTTTAGTTAGTGCTGCTTCTTCAGTTTAGACATAATTTTATGCATTGTTTGTTTGACAAGCATTCTGTATGAAAGTGGGTATTTTGGTCCATCCATAAAGTACATTCATGCCCACTTAAACGCATACCGCTTTAACGCATAGACTGTTTAACCACATAAAATATCATAGTCCTGATTTTTTCCATATGCTTCTCATATAAAACAGCCCTGATAAATGTATAATAGATCCTGTTTAAATGCATGCTTTTTTTGGCCAGAGGCAGTGTTTATATGTGTCTTAATGGACAGTATCTTACTGACTGTGAGTGTGTCCTAGCATTCAATTGTCTCATTAATACTATAACGAGGTGCAGGTGTGAGAACAGCACTGAGAAACCTCCATGGAAGTGCAGCACCTCATTATCTAGTTATCACCACTAATTGGTTTTGCTACAAAAGAACAGTGTTCTGCTTGACCCCTTTAGATTCATACAATGGCCACATCACACTCCTATCCTGTTTCCACCTCCACAAAGAAAAAGGAGTAACCTACGGTGAAAAAATTGTTGCCCTTGATGAATTAGATCTGCCGGGGGTAACGCAGAGTCAAGTTGCCAGACAATGGGGAATTTCACAGTCACAAGTAAGTCATCTCCAGAAAAACAAAGAGGCAATCAGATCTGAATTTCAGAGCAATTCCAACGAGTCGCAAATGAAAAAGGGAGGTTAGGGACTCCACTGTGGAAGATGCTTTATTGCGCGAGTTCAAAAATGCTAGGGGTTCTGATATGCCGGTCTCTGGACCATTGATGCATGCTAAAGCAAAAATCTTGCAGAGTGCTTGGGCAAACCCAAGTTTAAACCCAGCAATGGATGGCTGTGCCACTTTAAAACAGCGGCACAACATTGTGTTTAAAAAGGCCCATGGGGAAAAAAAAGATGCCGACACAGCAGGGGCTGATAACTGGGCTCAGACAGTGCTCCCTAGCATTTTAGCCCAATTTCAACCCAAGGACGTTTACAATGCCAATGAAACAGGCATTTATTACAGGGCTACTCCTGATGGGACCCTAACATTTAAAAATGATGCCATTTTGGGGAGTAAAAAAGCTAAAGAAAGAATCACAGTTCTTACTTGTGTGGACATGGATGGCTCCGATAAGCGCAGGTTAATGGTGACAGGGAAGAGTCAGAAACCTCGTTGTTTTAAAGACATCGATATCCAGCATTTGTCTGTCACTTACAGGGCTAACCAGAATGCCTGGATGACTTCATTGCTCTTCACTGAGTGGGTGAAAGATTTTGACAGGGACATGGGGCGCTGGAGAAGGAAAATCGTACTCCTACTCGACAACTGTAATGCCCACCCCCGTTACAGCTCTGTAACATAACTGTCATTTATCTGCCCCCAAACACAACTTCATTGATTCAACCAATGGATATGGGCATCATTAAGAATTTACAAAGCCTTTACAGGTGCCATATGTTAGACCGCATTGTAACATCCTTTGACAGTGGGACGACCATCTCTGTGAATGAACTAGCAAAACAGGTCACCATTCTTGACACCATTCACATGTTATGCAGATCTTGGGGAGAAATTAAAAGTGAGATGATTCAGAACTGCTACTGTAAGGCCAGGTTCCATAAAGAAACAGCAAGCGCTGAACCAGAACCAGAAGTTCTATCACCATTGCCTGACAACATGACTGCAGAGGAATTCAATGCCTTTGTGGACATCGATGAGTCTGTGCCCTGCTTTGGGGAAATTAGTGACTCTGAAATAGCAAAGCAGGTGCTACAGCAGCAGGAGGAGGAAGAGGAGAAGGGTCAAGAGGAGGAGGAGGAGGAGGCGGAGGAGGAATTAGAAATTGCAGTGCCAACAAACTCCGAGGTGCCTAAGCAAACTGCAGCATTACATAGAGCTCAACGCAGTCTGTGATGACAACTTTGCTGCATTTTACCAGCTCGAAGAGTTCTGCATCACAACAGCAGCTCAAAAAACATGGCAAAGTACAATTACAGAAATCTTTGGCAAACAAAGCTGATTTTAATTATTTTAAATAAAGTTAATGTTTTTAACAGAAAGCACAAAGCACAAAGTCACAAAAAAAATGTAAAGCACAACACAAACACCAACCCTCCCTCCCTACTGCAAAAGTCACTACAGAAGTACTGTACCACCGTACACAATATTTAATGTGGCTGCACCTATTAAAACCATAAAGTGGCTATAAAGTATATAAAACACACAATGAATATACTGTGCGATGTATACGCGATCCCCCAAAAAAACAGTGTTAAGAATAGAGGACTGCATAAGCGCATAGCCCGCTTAAAAGCGTACTTTTCTTCCATCCCGAAGGTATGCATTTAAGCGGGATCTACTATAGTATGAAATAGCAGCCCCCATCCCCCAGCTGGTGAGACATCACTAGTCAAACACAGAAGTAACTCTGAGTCAAAGTGTACCAGGCCCGCCAACAGCAGTTTGACAATGTATAATCAAATTACAAGTTGTTGTTTTGATTTTGTCTTTCATTTGCACAACTCTACTAAAGAACTGTTGAGTCTGTATTGATTGATTGAGACCTTCTTTTCACCAGAAATATAGATGTTATGTTACCATACAGTACAGGTAGACATAGCTGCCATGTTACTAGGAGACTACAGGGGAAATAATCCCCAGCATTCTCAGGAGCCCTTAGGGTGTTAACCTTTTTCATGAGGAAGTCGTTTGTTCTAAAGATCTTTTAGTGTTTGCAGAATGCCTACCAGGACCATTGTCTTCAGGCTTCCTACTGCCTGCCTCCAAGATTCTACAAGCTTGCTGCTGCTTATCTTTAGCACTCTGATTAAGGTATCACCACGCAGTAGCCACTGACCTGCAGGACTCTCCCATCCCTTCTGGGATTGTAAGCAACTGTTCTCCACAAGAAGGACTCATGCTATCACTGTTTCCATCCACTACAGCCCGCAGTCAAGATCTTTAAATTCCCTACTTTATCTTCTGAGGTAAGGGATGTCCAGCAATACTGAATCATTAATATTTGCCCACTGGTATCACCTGCCTATTCAAATTAGTATTAATTAATCTCATGCTTTGCATTATTTTACCACTGCACTGCATCTACTCAGTCCTTCCTTGCCCTTTTTTTTATATTGCTAGTGTAGTCTAATCTACTTAGTTTAATTGTACTTTCCATTGCTTTGTTATAACTAAGTTAGCCCCTCCAGTTTGTTTAATTTAATGTTTACTTTACTCTGATGAATTAATTAGATGATACTGCTGACCACAATATAGGGATGTTCAAAGCTGGGATGCTTCACATCGCAAAAATTCTTTGTTAAGTTTCCTGACTTTGTGAAGTGCAACTTCACGTAATTCTTTGTGAGGCAAAGTGCATATATCACCCTGTGAAATCTATGCATAGTGGCCCTTCACCAGTGAAGTTGTTGGCAGAGTGCCACTATGTGTGGTTTTTCCTGGGTGAAGCAGCACTTCATTCATGAATAACTAGCAAACTACCCTTAACAAAAAAACTGCAAACAAAAGTCACCATCCCCTCCCCCCACCAATGGTGCCATCAACAACCACTCCTCCCAGCACACAGACCCTTTTAACATTATTCACACCCACCCTGCCACCCCCAGCAGTAGAAGAAAAGGCCCCTCCTTCCTGTTGATGTTCCCGTAATATGATTTATAGAGGGAGCATGGCTGGCCAGTGATAAGATGGTAGTATAACCCCCTAGCTCTCTCTCTCTACCTTTCTACGGCCGCTTGCCATTCAGTTGCTCTATCAGCAGCATCATTATTTCCTCAATGGTTCCTAATCACTCCAGTAGTGCCGAGTCTGCCAATACTGCTTTTGTTTCAGTCTGGTAGTGTTTCACATACCACATTATAACAGTGTGCTCTCTAGTGCAGCAGCTGTCTGCAGCTTACTGAGACTATGTGCTATGGTTAGCTCAAAAATGTGGTACATATTGGCAAAGTTATTTCAGGTTTTGTGCAGTACTGCCAATCTGAAAACTGCAGTTGCCCAAACATCTCAGGAACTTGCCACTATCAGCTGCCACTTGTAATCTGCTAAAGGTTGCATTGCTCGGGTCGAGACCAGGGGCGATGACATCCAGGCACAGCTTTAGGAACAGGCCACACTATCAGGTACCTACTGGACAAAGGGTACAACGGGTAAAACAGAGCCTGGTACACTAACATGCACTTTGTAGGGTATCCTGAGGGTGTTAAAGATTTGGATTATGTGACCTTCTTCCAACAGGCCATCCTGATCATGTTGTAACATCACCTGCTAAGAAACACACTGAACCAAAAGCAAGACAGAGGGGAAGAGGTGAAGGACAAGATCTGAAATTCAACCAGCTTTGCCTTTTACTAGATAGTGCTGGACTGGCTTCCCTGACAAACAGCCTGTCAACCATGACCGTGCTGCCCAATGCCCACGAACACCGGCTGGGATGCCACCAAGGGTGAGCAAATCTCAGTGTAAGGTGGAAGTCAGAATACCTTTTCTTGAAGTATGAATGAATGTACTCCACCAGGGACAGTCAGATTGTATGTAGTGTGTATCACTATTAGGGAATTTTTAATCACGCTCAGCCTCTTTCACATTGTGATGGTGAGCATTGCAGCACTGAGTGGAGTTTTGTGGAGTTGCAGAGTAGAACTTTCCAGCTCAGATGATGTTATTTTATGTTTGGAGGGGTCTGTCCGCTGTGAGGGGGTGTGTTACATAAAAAATGTATTGTTTACTTTTAGTAAGTTTTGCTTTTTCTGTTTCAATCCTAATGTGTTGCTTATGCTTGCCCTGTTGCAAATGCTTTTTAATAGGTGAACCAGGTCAAACTGGTTCGCCATTAAGAGAATTTAGATGAACTCTGTGCAGTTCGATGATGAAAGTTTGTGCAGCCAAACTTTGGGAGATTTGCACAGCCCTAATATATTCTATACCTTTAACTGTGCCTACCTCTTCATAATTTCACTTCTTACCCTTTAAATTAGACAACTTTCCAAATGTTATCACTCTGCTGAGAACTTGGCTTCAACACTACCCAGTAATGTATAAAAAGCAAAATATGTTTCTCCAATATATTATCTTTATAAACTTATAGTTATTAGTTAAAGACTCATTTTGTCTGCAGTTTATTAACAAGTTTCCCACTCAATTCTATGTTCCAGCTAGAGTGCTTCAGCTGTATGCTCTCATATTTTGTTCAGTTCATATATGGTTTCCTCACTGTAGACAATGAAATACTCATGTAAATCTCACACTTCTTTTCACTGTCATTCCATTTTATACTGTATATTCAAGCTTCTTACACTTTAATCTCTTACCTTAAGCTTTTCTGCACTGTTATTGTGTTACGGTGCCCAACAGCTGTAAGAACGCTGTATTTCTTATTAATCTAATTGCAGAGTTTTCACTGAATTGAGGAGACACGGGAGTCTGCATTATCACCTTATGATGTCACAAATGAGTGTTCCATTTCAGAGCGCAAACCCCCTACCTGCCCGATCCATCCTAGTAGACAGTAACAGTAAGAACTACTGTTGTCAAGTGAAGTTCTATACAAAAAAAGTTTAGTCCTTCAAACTGCTGATTTACCAGTTTCCAAAACTTATTTTACCCCCAAAATATTAAAAACATTTATATGCCGACCCACAGGCACAGCGGTAGCACTACCGCTTACATCACCGACAGTGAGAATGGGCCTGGAGCATCAGAGGGTTGACCAGGGAGAGGTGGATTGAGCATCTGTCAGACACCCTCCTCCTCTGGGGGGTTACAGCATTCAGCAATAGTCTGACCACAAGCAATGGCTGGGGGTCAGTGCTCCTGAGTCCAAAATGAGCAGCAGAAATGGTGGAGTGGCAGATGTTGGCGCATCAGGCATGGGAGCACGCTTGACATGACCTAGATGTCATTACATATCCACCCCACTGGGAGACACTGTCAAGTGAAAAAACGTTTGACTGAACGGAATAAAGCCCGTCTCCTGGGTGCACTCTTGCCATCACTAAGGAACCCCAGATTAGCATATTTCTACTCCCTCCTCTCTCAACCTTTGGAGGGGAGGGAACCCACCGAGTGGATCAAAGTACTGTCCTGGTAAGTCCTACGTGGGGGGGGGGAGGGAGGCTGGGAACCAAAATGATGGATAAGGGGTACATTACCACAAGCTCAAGGGAGCTTAAAATAAAATTAAAAAAAGCATTTGTATAATATTTCTGTTGCTTGACTGTAGAACTTCAACTAAACCCTCGATTTACATGATACTTCTACTGAACTACAGATTTGCAAGCATGTGTGGTGGGATTCAAACCTTTAATCTACTGTATTTCTATATTCAGGTGGCTGGTGGGGGCCTGCCAGTCTCAGGATGGTGCCAGGGTTCCAGGTATAGGGTGGTAGAGGAACCCTCCAGCCCTGTCTGCTTGTAACAAAGGGAAGGGGGCTCATTTGGTGCATGAATTAGGAATGTGGTTTCTTCCTGGGATATGAGCTGGGCAGACTGCAGCATTTTGCTGGGTGAGAGACCCCAGGGAGGGATGTCTGTAGGGTTGGGTGCCCAACCTTATGGAGCCTGGATGTGGTGCCCCACTTGGAGGTGCATGGAGGCCCGTGAACTTGCCAGAGTGTGTTTTGGAAACACCGGTCTGGAGGTGCATAAAGGAGAAATAAGAGTTCTGGACATTGGGATGCTTTGCTGGTGTGCCATTTCACCCTTATGACAAGTTTATGATATTTAGGTTCCCTCCCAAGCCACATACCTTTAGCTATACTGTGTTAAGGGGACACAGAAAAAAAAAACCTTCTGGCTTCCCGCCATGTTCAAATCAGGGATGAGAGACTCAATAATCTGGAACAGTGAATCAGGGACCCTGAGGTGACCACATGCCATGGGCCTTATGTCATTCTGTAATGAGTAATACAGCTGGCAATGAAATGCTGAGTCATTGGGCTCAAATTAAAGTGAATCAGCATGTACACAAATGAACTGTTATGATATCACCTCAGTAAAGACCACAGATAAATTGCCACTCTAAATGTTCAATGATCATTTTCCATCTTTACATGGGTTTCTGCCTCAGTGTGAATCAAGAGTAAGTGTGGCAGCTGTGATGTAAGTGTTTGCAAAGAGACTCCTAGCAAGCTGCAACATCCCTACACACCTAAACACAGGAGTCACCCTTGGCCATGCCCATCCCCATCCCAATCAGAGCTGATACAGAATTGGCTGCTGAGCCAAAGGAGGGGTTGCATGTAAATTACATAAACAGCAACTGTATTTCTTCAATTAGGAGCTTATTGAAAAGGTATACCTTTCAAATTGATAGTCTGTAAACCCCACATGTTGCTAGGCAACAATCACTTTTATCCCCACTAGTGAGGATAAGGCAAGTACATACACCTGTGCTACCAAACTCCAATCATTATAAAGCCTCTATATGTTGCATATCTCTACCACGTATCTTAAGAGCATCATTATTTATTTATTTTGTTTACTGTATCTATACTTTTAATAGGCTGTGTATGACTCTGCTTTGCAACCTTATATCCAAGTACCTTGCTATTATCAGTGAGAACATTTTCCAGATAGACAGACGGACAGACAGATCGCTAGACAGATAGATAGATAGATACCTGTAGATAGATAGATAGATAGATAGATAGATAGATAGATAGATACAGACAGACAGCTAGCTAGATAGATAGATAGAGATAGACAGTCGTTTCTGATTCAAACACAGACCTGTCTTATGGTCTCTCTGTGTTCTTTGCCTCCAAAACCCATGTTTCACCATTCCACAGCTCCTACATAGTGGACATTGGAATTTGCATTTCTCTGCATCATGGCTATTTAATACCACCACAGTAAAGTCAAGCCTTTTCCTTCTTGTCCTAGGCGGATTCCAAGTAGTCTGCTGTGATAGGTTTCTTTCCCACAGGCATGAGTAGAGGCGCTCCACTTTGTCAGCTCCAGGGACAAGGCCATATGCAAATCCACTATTAACTTCACATCTGATGTCTGTGACACATCTAGAAGCCAGTGAAGATTTACACTACAGACTCTGCATACTAATCAGTCTCTAAGCACATCCTCAGCAAGCATTTGTCAATGCTGAATGTTAGTCGCTTGCATTGCTGTTGTACTGGGTCTAACTTGTATACATTTTTACAATATGATTACCCTAGGTAGACTACATGAGATGTAATATGCCATTTGCAATGAGGTCCTGAGTGTACAGTTTTATACTGTATTTATCCAGGATAGTAGAAGTGAGATGCAATTTCTCATTTTTAGTATGGTCCTGCTTTTCTTATGTATTTGTCTAGGACAAATCATTTTAGATGCAACATTTCCTTTTCAATGGGGTTCTGGTGTAGGGTCCTATTTTCACAGTTTTGCAATATATTTACCCCAGATAACCCAGCTGAGATCCAGTATGTTATTTTCAATGGGTTCCTGCTTTGACCTATTTCTGTACTGTATTTACTCAGGATAGCACAGCTCAGATGCTGTTTTGTTTTCAGTGGGATCCTGCTTTTCCCTGTCTTTACTCTGTATTTACTCAGGGTTGCACAGCGAAGATACAGTATCTCATTTTCAATGGGACCCTGCTTTCACCCATTTTCATAAAGTATTTACTCAAGATAACCCAGCTGAAAGGCAAGTTACATTTTCAGTGGGATCCAGCTTTTACAATGTATTTTCCCAGGATACAGCAGCATATATGCCCATTTCAGTGTTGATCTGCTGTACGAGGGTCCTGCTTTTACACATTTTTACTAAATAAAATAGACCAGATGAGGCACAATATCTCATATCTTCCAAGAATCAATCTTTACCATTTATTTCCACCAATGGGTCTGTGCTGAAGGCACTAGGACCCAGTGGGAGCAAAGTCTTTCTGTAGCCTAGTGCTAGGGGACTGATGTTGGTGCCAGCACCGCCTACAAGGTGGATGTATGATGTGGTGCTCATTGATTGGCTAGTAATCAACACTTGCCTCCTACCTTCCTCAGTTCTATTTTTCTCACCATGGAGAGCACACAATGGGAGCACTTCAGTCATTGTTATCTGTGTCATACTCCTTCCTCAGGTCTCCACTGCCCTGTTCAATGCTGTACCTCAGCACTATATCTCTTCTGGTATCTTTTTATTATTTTCTCTCTGTGCAGCATCACACCCTTTTCTGTCCTTCATTTTTTCTAATTTTCTGTTCGGCATTATGTCCGATTCTGAGGAGTGCAAGAACAAGTCTCAGAAGAAGAAGAAAAATAAGGACAGCCTCCCTATGCATTGGTGCTCCTGCAGAGGTCACACCACCATCCAGGACCAACACAATGCCTGTTGGACCTGGCTTCATATCAACCATGATATAGATAGGTGCAACACCTGCATCTCTATGGACATCTGCACACTTGAGACACGCACGTTAAAGTGGTGTTGCAAGACCCCACTTTCAGAAGCAGATGTTGTACCAGGGACACCAAGGTGAGGGCCCTTGGCTCTTCCCCGAGTCTCTTCCTAGTATTATATGTATTGCAGAAGACCAGGCCTCTCCATGCACTTGACCTACCAGGACATTGGAAAGCCTGAGGGAGGGGTCTGATGGGCAGTCATTCTCCTCTGGAGGACCAGATGAGCACCCATCCCAGTCCATTGGCCCTTTGGGGTAGGTGGACACCCCTGGTGGTGAGGTTGAAGCTATACATTGGGCTTACACCCATGGGAGAAACTGGTGGGGTGGGTCCAGAATTGGCTGCAGGACAGGCTGCAGGACAGGAACCAGGGGGTGATTGTTGGGGGGGGGACTATTGAAGCCTAGACCTGTGGCCAGTGGGGTCCTACAGGGCTCTGTACTCAGGCTGGTGCTATTTAACGTCTTTATTGGTGACATAGCAGATGGGATCTAAAGTAAAATCTGCCTATTTGTAGATGATATCAAGATATGTGGGAGAGTGGATATAGAGGAGGGGAGGCGGAAGCTTAGGAAGGATCTGAATAGACTAGAAAACTGGTCAGGCATCTGGCAACTGGGGTTTAATGCCAAGACATACGCGGTCATGCATCTGGCAGCTAGGAACCCTGGGAACAGCTACTGACTGGGGGGATACAAGTATCCTGTTTGGAGGAGGAAAGGGATCTAGGGGTCATATTTAGTGGAGACATGAAACACTCAATGCAGTACCATAAGGTGGCAGCCAAGACAAATAAAATGCTGAGCTGCATTGCCAGGGGAATCACCTCCAGGAAAAAGGAAGTCATTCTACACTTATGCAAGTCTTTGGTGAGACCACATTAGCAGTACTGTGTGCAGTCATGGTCCCTGTATTTGAAAAAGGACATCAGACTACTGGCAGGAGTACAGCGTATGGTGACCAAGACCTAGGGGAAAAAGCCTATGAGAAGAGCCTATGGGATCTCAATATGTATTCCTTGGAGGACAAGAGGGAGATGGGAGATATGATAGAAACCTTCAAGTACCTAAAAGGTATAAACAATGTTGGAACAGAGGGCTTATTTAATCTGCAAAGGGAAAGGGCCATGAGGGGGCATAATCTAAAATTAGCGGGGGAATGATTTCAAAAGGAAACAACAAGGCACTTTTTCACCAAACAGGTGGTATCAAAATGGAATGAACTACAGGAGGAGGTGGTCTCATTGAGAACGGCGGATAGTTTTAACAGAGAGTGTGACAAGGTAAAAGGGAGAGTCACAACTGGTGGTAGGAGGGGGTGGGAGTTAGAAAGGGTGGAGAACAATGCTTCAGGGGGAAGGGAAGGCAGCTCCCATATAATTTACTGTGAGCTGCACACTTGAGCAGACTTGATGGACTGTTATAGCCTGTTTCTGCTGGTATCTTCGTATGTTCGTAACATAAAGGAGAAAAAGACTGAAACAACAGTGGGAAAAAATATCTTTCAGTCTGATCACTGACCTCTCCATCCTGGTTCATAAAGGACACTTCAAAAAAATACAAGAAAGGCAGGCTTATGAGCTCAAACTTATTTTCTTGATACTAAAACTAATGCACTGAATATAGACCTTAGTTTCATGACCCATTAAAAAACTTAAACTGATAACTGCATTTCTCTTGCTTCAGGTGCATGTGCATTTCCTCTGCATGTATTTATATTCATTACAAAAAATGTTGTTAACGCACCAGTTAGGGAAATGTGGCATTAGGGATTCCAACCCTAACACCCCACCCTTACCCTACAGGCAGTAACAGGCATGGTGTGTGCCTTGGGGTTGTCATCCCTAAAGTTCACCCCATTCCATGAGTAAATAAGCTGAGATGGGTACAGTATAAGAGAATGGGGTGGGCATTAGGGCTAACAACCCTAAGGCCATCCATGCCTGTTTCTAACGAAGATAAGCTAATGCCATATTTCCCTACTTTTGTCACATTAACATTAACTGGTGCATTAACAAAGTTTTCTCCAATGAATTTCCTTACTTTTTGAGATAGCATAATTGCATCCTAATTTGGCGGTGGGAGCACAGTGCACTTTTTGAGATAGTGTAATCATATTCTTATTTCCGTGTGAGAGCACAGGGCCCTCTGGGCCCTGCACTCCAATCCCTCCATAGATGCATACATGTACAGTGCTGTAGGCTCTGCACTTCCAAGATTAGCAAAATTGCAACCAAACTGTCACCATAAACTTCTTATAACCCCACCTCATGAATCTGGTACTGAAAATGTCCAAATCCCCACCAAAATGTGATTCCATGCCACCACAATGTAATTCTACACCACAGGAGTAAAAAGACAGTTTCACCAGGATTTGAAAAATGGCAGCTGTTACATTCATAAGGTGGTGTACAAATATGTGAAGGGTAAAAATTTGGTGTCAAAATATTGAAAATTACCAGAGTTATGAGCAAGCATAGCAACATTTCAACACATGCTTATAACTTTGCCAGTTTTGCATATTCTGACCCCAAATTTTTAACATAGTCTTCTTATGACCCCACCTCATGAACAAGGGCAATGTAATTTTTCAAATCCTGCCCAAAAGGTGATTTTGCCAAGCGACTGTGAAATCACCTTTTGGGATGGATTTGCAGAATTCCACTGACATTGTTCATGAGGCTGTTCATGAGGCTGGGTCCCAAAAAGGCCATGTTGAAAATTTGGTGTCAAAATATGCAAAAATGCCCAAGTTATGAATTAAAGTTGAAAACCTCATTGAAATACACTGAACCACATTTACCTTAGTTTCTCATATTGCAGTCGATGGATCCAGCAGTAAGGCGTGTCTTTGATCAGAGAGTGGATCTTCAGCCAGAGCGCTGTTCAGGTGAGTGAGGGTGTGTGGGGGATGTGGGAGGGTGTGGGGTGGTGGTTGCTCAGTAGGAGGCTGGGGCTGGGGGACCAGATCAGGGAAGGACCCTTTTATTTTTTTATAGGTTAAAAGACATTGAGGGACCATTTTCTTTATTACAGGTTTAACAAGAGAGGGGATTGGAGGATGAGGGGCACCACTGGACACCAATGAGAAAAACAAATATTAGGGGGATGGTGATCAGAGCATGGAGGTGCCACTGGTCACCAGGGACCATAAAGAAACATATTATGGGGCAAGGATGGTATGGTGGGGGGGACACCACTATACACTAGGAAATAATTAATTATGAGGACTGTGATCAGAGGGTGGGTTTGCCAATAGATGCCATAGAAATAACCAATAAATACAGGGGTGGTAATCAGACAGTGGAGGACTCACTGGGCACATGGAATAATAAAGGAAAAAATACAGGGAGGGCAATTGGAGGGTGGGGGTGCCACTAGACACCAGGGAACAGATGTCAGCAAAAGAAAAATGATGTTTACCTCACAAAAAAGGATCTTTTTTTGTGACTCAGGATATCAAAAAGAATCCTTTTTTGTATTATGAGTCATGAAAAAAAGATTAATAATCTTTAAAAAACAACATGTCAAGGGCATTTCTCATACAGTTAAGTGCAGAATACAACTTAGGGGCTCCAGATAAGCAAGCTATAATATGTGTTGGTTGCTCTGCAGAATGTCATTTTTGTGGTTTTCCAAATTAGAATTTTTAAGGGAAGACTGAAAACAAGATTGCGACCATAAAAAAAAAAAAAGAAAAAACATATGAAACAGGGTTCCCATAGGAAAGCTATTTTGAGAGGCTGACTGAGCAAGACTTTTACTAAGGATCATTACTAAGGAGGGAGCAGGAGCAAAAGAGCACAGTGCCCATAAAATGCTTCCATCATTCACCCATAATAATTTATATTGTGATTTCCCAGAAGATATGTATCCAGCCTTTTTTTAAACTTATCATTTGTACTACCAATTATTACCTCTGTAGGCAATAAATTCCATAGCTTAATGATTCTCTGAGAGAAATAAAATGCTCTTTTACTTGTTGAAAAACCTTTTCTTTCAATCTGTAGCAGGTGACCTCTAGTGTTAATGGATATCTATTTAAAGTCAAGACCTATTTCAGATATAAATTATTGGTCTTGGATTATATTCCAAGTCAGCAAAAGGTCACCATCCAACCTTCTAGTTTCCACACACATTAGACTGAAACTAGTAAAGGAAGTTGTTACCCTCTGTGCAGACAGTTGGTGAGACACCATCTGGAGTACTGTGTGCAGTTCTAGAGATCCCATCTCCACAAGGACATAGACAGGATGGAGGCAGTCCAGAGCAGGGCACTAAAATAGTGCAGGGTCTGCACCAGAAGCCATACAAAGAGAGACTAAAGGAGTTTAATATGTATACCCTCAAGAAAAGGAGGGGGAGGGGGACATGATAGAAACTTTCAAGTACCTCAAAGGAATCAACAAAGTCCAGGAAGGTAGCATCTTTCAGAAAAAGAGGTGTGCAAGAACAAGGGGGCACAATTTAATGATAGAGGGGGAACAGCTCAAGGGCAACGTGAGGAAGTATTTTTTTCATGGACAGGGTGGTGGATGCAAGGAACGGCCTTTCTGAGGAGGTCATGAGGTAGGAAACAGTGGATGAATTTAAGAATGCATCAGAGAGACATAAGGCAATTCTGGTGGGGGGTAGGAAGAAGTAGGCTGTTGATTAACTAGGATCTGTAGCTTATCCAGTAGGTAGGGAAATGGGCAGACTGGGTGGGCCAAGCAGTTCTTATCGGCCATCAAAGTCTATGTTTCTATGTAACTACTTGATCTTTTGTTAAAACTTTGGCTTCTAGCTTCTGTCACATATCTAGTTACTTTTCTTTGAATTTTCTCTAATTGTGCAATGTCCTGTTTTTTGAATGGGGACCAAAACTGAGAAGCATAATCCAGAAGTGGCCTTGCATGGGCCCTATACAGGGGTAAGATCATGGATTTATCTCTTGAGTTGATAGATTGTCTTATAGGCCACCATACTTTATTAGCTTTAGCTATGTTTTCAGAAATTTATCAAAGGTATATCATTAGATATAGTTATTCCTAGATCTTTTTCATGCTTGGCTTTGTTTAAAAGTTGGTCACAAAGGTAGTAATTATGCTCTGGATTATGAGGTCTGAAATACATAACACTACATTTATTCAGATTGAAATTCATGCCCTGTAAGTTTGACCAGGTTGTAAGGTTATCAAGGTCTTTTTGTAGAATATTACATTCATCAGTAGTATTACAAGGTCCCCCAATTTTACAATCGTCAGCATATTTTAATATCCAACTATTAAGATTTGAAGAAAGATCTGCTATGAACACTTGAAACGCTTTACCGGGAAAATAATCTTGAAAGCCTTCTGGAATGAAAATAATCCTGATGTGAGAGAGTTATTAACCTCTTCTTTATAGGATACCACTGAAATTACCAGCGCAGATGGAGAAGAGATGGAGGAACATTTGGTGTCAGATAATGATTGGTAAGGCAAAAAGAACTGGAACTTGATAAGTTTAAACCACAGTCTAAATTTTGCCTGGTTTACAACAGTAGTATATTAGTTTTTGAAAGAAGATGTGCAGAAGAACTCAGAGCAATTGTTAGTAATAGACAGGATAAATATGATCACTTAGATAAATCTGAACATAGAAACATAGAATCTGTCAGCAGATAAGGACCATACAGACTACGTAGTCTGCCCATTTCCCTACTTGGTTTGGCAATCCCTACTCTTATCTGGACTGCCTTCCCCCACTCTGTTGTACAGCAGGGTGCCTTTGTGCTTATCCCATGCACTTTTGAATCTCCATACTGTTTTTGCTTCCACCACCTCCTCTGGTAGGCTGTTCCATGGATCCATCACCCTCTCTGTGAGAAAATACTTCCTAGTATTCCCCCTAAGCCTCCCTCCCTCCAGCCTCATGTTATGTCCTCTTGTCCTTGTGCACTTTCTTCTCTGAAATATGCTCCCCTCCTGTACCCTGTTTATTCCTCGAAGGTATTTGAAAGTCTCTATGATATCCCCTCTCTCTCTTCTCTCTTCCAGTGAATAGATGTTAAGTTGCTTGTGTCTTTCCTCATAAGGCTTGTGGTGCAGTGCATGTATCATTTTTGTTGCTCTTCTCTGGACTGCTTCCATTCTGTCTATGTCCTTCCTGAGATGCAGTCTTCAGAATTGCACACAGAATTCCAGATGAGGCCTCACCAGTGATCTATACGGTGGCATCACCACTTCACTCCTCCTACTGATTATGCCCCTTCCTATGCACCCCAGCATTCTGTTTGCTTTCCCCACTGTTTGGATGACTTCAGGTAATCGGATATGATAACCCCCAGGTCTCTCTTCTGACTTGTGGTGGCTAGAACCTGCCCTCATCCTATATTCCTCTCTTGGGTTTCTGTGTTCCAGGTGCATTATCTTGCACTTCTTAACACTGAAACCCAACTGCCGAACCCTTGAGCAATCCTCAAGTAGTCTTAGATCATTTCTCATTTTATCTAGCCCCTGAGGAGACTGGAAAGTGACAAAAGTATCACTATTAAAAGGGCAGCTAAAAGAGGGGCTGTGGTGGTTTGGGATACACAACTGTATATAAATGAATGTTTGAACCAACAGTCTAATGAAAAGTTTTATACTAAACTAGGTAGTGACAATGCCCACAAATTTATAAAACCAGATTGATGTATTACTTAACCAAGCTTTTACTGAAAGGGTTATTACTACGGATGTAATGGATTTTTTGAAGGTAGATTGTCCTATCAAAGCCTGTTTTTATGTACTGCCAAAAGCCCACAATAATATCGAGAACCCCCTTGGGGTACCCTATAGCGGTGGGAATAAGCAGTTTAATGGAACCAGTGTCCCAGTATATTGATGCCCACATTAGTAAATTAGTAAAACTGATACTCTCCTGCCTATGTGATACCAAAAGGTCCTGAACATATTTGGAGATCTACAACTAGAACAGCCCTGGTGCCTTGTATCCCTTGATATTGAGGCACTATATACCAATATCTCTCATGAGAAGAGATTGGTGGCATTGTGCCAGTGGCTGAAAGAGGGTACTGACTTGAGGAAGGTCTTATAGAATTTTTGTGTGAGTGTACCAAGCTAGTATTAACCTCTAACATGTTCCTGTTCCAGGATGAATATTACCTGCAGGTAAAAGGTTCAGCTATGGGAGCAACCTTTGCTCCCAATTATGCTAATTTGTACTTAGGGTATTAGGAAAAGCAAACTATCAATAACCCAAAGATCAACCCTTAATACCATGGATTGGATCTCTGGTGACTCTACATAGATCATATCTTAGTGGTATGGAAGGGCAACAGGGGTGAATTGGATGCATTTGCAAAGTTCCTTGAGAGTACCAATCCAAACCTTCTATTTTCAATACATGCAGTTCTATGTCATAATGGTGAAAGCCTAAAGGCGATCGCTGTTATGCAAAAGTCAAGAGTGCCGAAAATTTATTTTGGCATTCTAACACACTGGTGCACACTAAAAGAGCACCGGGGGCTTAGTTTTTTAACGTTTTCTGCTGGGGGCTGTGTGCCCCGCACCCACTCCAATGGGGGGCTTCACCCCCCCACACCTCCCTACTAAAGGATTCTCAATTCCAGAGGGGTGCATGTCGGGGGGGGGGTGAAAACATTAAAAAAGTTCAGGCCGGGTGAAACAAAAGCACACCAGTGCCTGGACATGAACCAAGTACCCTGCGGACTGATGCCGGCAACCCACCCACCACACCATGGGGTTGGCTCGGCAACCCACCATGGCACCACCCCTCACATTCCTCACTGTGCGTGCCCACTCCCACTCCCCCTGTACACGTATGTATAGTGACATCCTGTTGCATAGTCACCCACCCCCCCATCCAGCTGGCCTACCCTCCCGTAGCTATCCCTGAAATGCAGTGGGGAGTGATCGCCGTTATTGTAGGCTCCCATTCCCCAGTGCTCTTATCACGGGATACCATGCATGCAGACCAGGAGAGAGTGAACTTCCTGGATCTGGACATAAGAAAGCCACAGGATGGTACAATTAGGACAAACCTATACAGAAAACCATCTGATAGGATACTGCATGCCTCCAGCTGCCACCCAAAGCACCTGATAACAAATATCCCTAAATTTCAATACCTTAGAGCTAAATGCAACTGCAGTGATGGTAATGATTTTAAGGAACAAAGTGGACAGATGAGGGAGAGGTTTAGGCAAAGGTTTTACATTCTACAGATTCTGGACTAAGCGGAGAAAGAAGTAGAAGAAATCAGTTGGGATAACCTCTTAGTAGTCAAACCTAAGGGAGCCAATGGAGAACAGCCACCAAGTTTTATCATGGCCTATGGTGGACAAGCAGGGGCTATCAGGAATGTGATCATATAAATTGGAATATTATACGTAGTGATCCCATATTACGCAATTGTTGCCCAACCCCACCTACAGTAGATTCATGTATAAAAGGGCCCTGAACCTGGCAGACACCCTAACACACAGTCTCCAGATAGCAGAAATAAAAACACAGGGGACATGGTTACCAAAACTCCCACAAAGATGCATTAACTGTGGGAGATGCAAATAATGTGTGGTGATAGAAAAAGCCAGTCACTTCACAAGTAGTAATGCAATGAAGAAGAAGAAGAAGAAGAATCAGCATTTGTATAGCTCCTTTCATACACAGTGTATCCCAAAGCATTTTACAAGCAATGCTAGACTAGTAGTGAAGTAACTGCAGTACTGCAGAAGCAGTTGGGGTCTGGCAGAGGTTGTCTGAACCTTCTTTTGCTGAGCAGTTCGGGAAAGGATTTAGTTGCTGGATAAGCTTTAAATTCTTTTTCAGTTTGTGGACTTTAGGGCAGTAGGGCTAACTTGTTTAATAGTGCTGTGTGGTGTGGGGGATCCATAGTGGAAGCTGGATATTCATTTATCTTTTCTACAGGCTATGTGAGCAGCTTTCTGGAAGATTCTGTTCTTCTCAGCCAGGATCAATTTACAGCTCACTGGGGCCTAAATACCAGGGCTTCTCACATAACAGTACTTCAGAAGCAGTTGGAGTCTGGCAGAGGTTGTCTGAACCTTCTTTTGCTGAACAGTTTGGGAAAGAATTTAGTTGCTAGATAAGCTTTAAATTCCTTTTCAGTCTGTGGAATTTAGGGCAGTAGTGCTGACTTGTTTAATAATGTTGTGTGTTGTGTGGTGTGGGGGACCTTCCTCCGGAGGAGGTTGCAGTACTTGGAGATGCAGTGAGGGGCAGACATAGGGCTGATACACTCTCGTGAAAGTCAAGTGTGGGCTGTAATCCCACCCTCCCTCCCAGAGTACAGCTCATTTATAGGGAACACTTGCCCTGCAATTGGAAGAAGGGGCTTCAGGTGCAGCTCATGTAGTTCTATCCAATAATGCAGCCATGGGGCAAGGAAAAAGCATAGGTAGGTCTCAAATAGGGGTACAGCATCCACAATGAATTGCTGATTAGTGTGATAGGTGGATATTGTGGGGGGCCTTCAACTGGAATATATCAGGAAAAATTTCTATTAGAGGCTGGGCTAGGATTAGTTAATTCTACTTGCTGTAGGGATAGTTAGTGTGGAGAGGCTGTATAGGTAGTGTGGACCATGGGTAGGATTGTTGGTTGCAATGGTTGTGGGGCAACAATGCGGATGAATATACTGTGGAGGCTGGGAGGGTGCCCAATATGCCACAGGCTAAGGAGGCTCAAGGAAGAGGTTCAGTGGCTTGGCAGGGAGCTGGGGAGGTTGAGGGATGAGGGGAGGATTGCATCAGTAGGAGGGCTGACATCTGAGAGTATCGTGGGGGCATAACAAAGAAGGAACAGTGGGTCAAGGGATGGGGGAAGGGGCAAACTAGACAGGAAGCCAGCTGTTGAAGGGTGGACTCTAGTAGGACCTAGAAAAAGAGGAGCAGCAGGAGGGAGGAGAAAGCACATAGTAAGGCAAAGAGGTTAGGGAACATGTTTATTTTACTAGCAACACATGGGAAAGAGGATGCAGGAGGTGATTGCACAAGGGATAGCACTCACAAAGAAACATAGAAACATAGAAACATAGACTGTGACGGCACATAAAGACCACTTGGCCCACCCAGTCTGCCCATTTTCCTACCTACTGGATAAGCTGCAGATTCTAGTTAACGAACAGCCTACTTCCTGCAACCCCCCACTATAATTGCCTTGTGTCTATCCCATGCATGTTTGAATCCCCCCACTGTTTTAGACCCAACGACCTCCTCAGGAAGGCTGTTCCATGTATCCACCACTCTCTCCATGAAAAAAAATTTCCTCACATTACCCCTGAGCCGTCCCCCCTCTATCTTTAAATTGTGCCCCCTTGTTCTTACACATCTCTTTTTCTGAAAGATGCTACCCTCCTGGACTTTATTGATTCCCTTGAGGTACTTGAACATTTATATCATGTCCCCCCTGTCCCTCCTTTCACCAAGAGTATACATATTAAGCTCTCTCAGTCTCTCTTCATATGGTTTCTGCTGCAGACCCTGCACCATTTTAGTTGCCCTCCTCTGGACTGCTTCCATCCTGTCTATGTCCTTGCATAGATGAGGGCTCCAAAATTACCCACAGTACTCCAGATGGGGTCTCACCAACTGTCTGTATAGAGGAATAACCACTTTCTTTTTTCTACTTGTGATGCCCCTTCCTATGCATCCCAGTATCCCCCTGGCTCTTCTTACCGACTTTTCACATTGCTTACCCACCTTTATGTCATCTGATATGACTACCCCCAGGTCCCTTTCCATTTTTGTTGTTGTTAGTACCTCCCTTGCTATTGTGTACTCTTCTCCTGGGTTTTTGTTTCCCAGGTGCGTTACTTTGCACTTCTTTGCATTGAATCTAAGTTGCCATATGTCTGAGCATTCCTCCAACCTTGCCAAGTCCCTTGTCATCTTTTCTACCCCCTCTTGTGTCTCAACTGTGTTACAGATCTTTGTGTCATCTGCAAAGAGGCATACCTTTCCCTCCAGACCCTCTGCAATGTCACCTATAAAGATGTTAAAGAGGACTGGACCTAGTACTGAGCCCTGAGGTACTCCACTAGTAACCCCCCCCTTTCTTTGGAATGTGTTCCATTCACTATTACCTTCTGTGTCCTGTTGTGCAGCCAGTTTGCTACCCAGGCTACCACTCTGGGACCCACTCCCAGGCTGGCTAACTTGATTATTAATCTTTTGTGCAGGACTGTGTCAAATGCCTTGCTAAAGTCTAGATAGGCCATATCCACAGCCTCTCCCTGGTCTATTACTTTGGTCACCCAGTCAAAGAAATCAATTAGCTTCATCTGACATCACCTTCCTGCTGTAAATCCATGCTGCTTTGGGTCCTGTGGCCCGCTGGCCTCTAGGTACTCAACAATTCTTTCTTTCAGAAGTGATTCCATCATTTCCCTACACTGAGGTCAAACTTACAGGTCTGTAGTTTCCTGCTTCTGCCTTGCTCCCACTTTTGTGAAGGGAATCCATCTGCCCTCCTCCAGTCCTCAGGTACCGCCCCATCTGCCATGATTTGTTAAAAAGCGTGGTCAGTGGTGTCACTAGGTACTCCCTTAGTTCTTTTAGGATTCTGGGTTGAATCCTGTCAGGCCCCATTGCTTTGTCCACCTTGAGTTTTAGGAGTTTTTCAGGACTCTTCCTTCTGTGAATGGACTAGTGTCAACCCCCCTACTCAGACTGCTTCTATTGTCTGGTTTGGGTAACTCCTCCTCATCTTCTTTTGTGAATACTGAGCAAAAGTATTTATTCAGTATCTCTGCCTTTTCACTGTCTCCCTCTGCCCACCTCCCCTCTCCTTTATTAATCTTCACTATCCCTCCCTTAACCTTTCTATGCTCCCTAATGTACCTATAAAAGGTTTTATGCCCCTTCTTAACTGAGTTGGCTATTTTTTCCTCAGTTTGGGCCTTTGCTAGTCTGACTGCCTTCCCCACTTCTTTCTGCTTTAGTTGATACAGTTCCCCTGTCATGCTCCTTCTGTGATTCCTTATACTTTTTGAATGCAGCCTTTTTCTCCTTAACCTTCCCTGCCACCTCTTTTGAGAACCACTGTGGTTTTTTACTCCGCTTTGTTTTCCTTATTTGTTTCACACAAAGGCTTGTTGCCTCTATGATGGCAATTTTGATTTTTTCTCCATTGTTCTTCCACCCCTCCTTTTTGGTCATTTGCTAGTGCATTCTTCAGGTATTCACCCATTTTGCCAAAGTCAGCCCTTCTAAAGTCCAGTATCCTTGTTTTTGTATGGCTTATCTCCATGGTTGTGCTCATTGTGAAGCACACTGTGCAGTGGTTACTTGTTTCCAGATGTCTACTGACTTCTAAATTTCTGATCCTCTCTGCATTTGAGAGTACCAGGTCTAGTATTGCTCCCTCCCGAGTGGGTTCCAACACTAGCTGTCTAAGGCCTTCCCCCTGCAGGGCATCAAGAATGACCCTGCTCTTGGATGTGGCTGCAGTACATGTTATCCAGTTAGCATCTGGCATATTCAGGTCCCCCATCAACAGTATCTCCCCTTTTTCAGCCATTTTGAGAATGTCCTCTATCATTTTGTTGTCCATTTCCTCCCCTTGAGACGGGGGTCTGTATACAACCCCTGTGTGGATTGTGATGCCATTCCCTGTCTCCAAGGTGACCCAGAGTGCCTCTTGTCCTCCCCCTTTACTTTTTAGTTCTGTAGCTTTGATCCCTTCCCTTATGTATAGAGCTACTCCACCTCCTCTTTTACCTTCCCTGTCCCTTCTGTAGATTGTGTACCCTGGTATGTTGACATCCCAGTCATGGTTCTTGGTGTACCATGTTTCCGTGACTGCCAGAATATCCAAAGAAGAGGGAGTGAGGGACATTACTAGAGGAGAGATTGAGCATGGTGTGGCAGGGGGAAGGATAATACTCGGAGAGGTGAGGAGGGAGGGAGGTTGGCAGTCAAACAGGAGGAGGGAGGGGTCTTAATTGGGAGGGACAGGAGGGATGACATTGGGGAACATGATAAAACACAGTCTTGAGTGGCTCCAAAATGAGAACCTGGGCGGGGGGAGGGTGGCACAAGGAAAGAGGAGGGGGTGTACTGGTGTTGGGGACTCCATACTCAAGGGGATCAGATGGGGCAGCAAGGGGGAGAGGCACAGTCAGATATGGGTGGAGTCTATACCAGGATTAAAGGCAGACATGGCAGGACAGGCAATCCTACTGTGTGTAATGAGGGGTAGGAGGAAACCACACCTTGTGGTACATGTGGGGCCAAATGACCTAGTGGGGGAAATGGTGGAGGTAACAGGGAGAGGATTGAGGAAGTGAGAAGGTTGTGCAAGGAGATTCTGGAGTCTGTGGTCTTCTCTGAAATACTCCCGGTACCCTGTGCAAACACAGTGAGAAAGGAGAGGATTAGAGAGTTGAACACATGGTTGGTAAAATGGTGTCGAACTAAGGGGTATGGGGTTGTGGACGGCTGGGGCAGTACCTGGGAAAATAACAATCTTTTTGCAAGGGATAGGCTGCACCTGAGTGAGGAGGGAAAGGAGGTTTTAAAGCAAAGACTGGGGAAGTATATTGCGAGAAGGGTGGATTTAAACTAGATGGGGGGGTGGCAAGTGGACAGCAGGTAGGCAGGGATCTGATAGAGTGGAGTCACAGCCTACCTCCCAGGCTAGCAGGGAAGGACTCGAGTGGCCAAAAAAGGAGGGAGTAGAAGGGAGGAGATGGAGGCTAGTGAAGGGAAGGGGGCATTATGGAGGGTGGTCTCATTGAATGCAAGAAGCCTAGCAAACAAATCTGCTGAGCTACAGGCACTCTTAGCAGTGTGGAGGGTGGATATTGCAGCTGTCACAAAAATGTGGGCAACTGAGCACCAGGAATGGGATCTGGCAATCCCAGGATACAAATTATACAGAAAGGACCTTAATGAGGGAGGGGTGGGGTGGCAGTCTATGTGAGGGACAGGATCAAATGCACAAGGGACGTGGGAGAAGAAAGGAGAACAAAGGCAATCTGGCTGCAGCTCCTAGACTCAAGGGGTAGGAAATTGAGGTTTGGGGTGGTATACAGGCTGCCGTCCCAGTCTGAGGAGCTTGACAGGGAGTTAGCTGGACAAATCAAAAACGTATGTAGAAAAGGGAAGGAGGTCATCGTGGGGGATTTCAACTTGCTGAGAGTTGACTGGAGCATTCCGGTCACCTCCAATGCTAGGGAGCAAGGGCTCCTGGACGTGATCCAGGAGGGTCTCCTGACACAGTTGTTTACTGTATCTACTAGGCTAAAGAACACTTTAGATCTGGTATTGTCGAATGGGGAAGCAGTGAGGGAAATAAAGGTAGAGGACCCACTAGTTGACAGCGATTACCAGTGTGGTTTAATATCACAATGTGTGGGGAGCCAGAGAAATCAGTTACTTGGGTGGTAAACTTCAGGGGGGCGGACTTTGGGAGGATGCAGGAAGTACTGAAAGAGAAACTGGAGGGCATAAGGCAGGAGATGGACGTGGAGCAGAAATCTGATATTATTAAATGGGGGGGGGGTACAGAGGCAACAGAAGCCTGCACCAAGGCAAAGAGTAAGAGGGGCAGAGCAAGAAAACCATGCTGGTTGAACAGCGAGGTTGTGGAGGTGGTGAGGGCAAAACGAGAGGTGCACCAGAGGTTTAGGAGGATGGGGAAGGAAGTGGACAGGGAGAAATATGCAAGATGGTCTAGGGAGGTGGCCAGAAAAGTCAGAGAAGCCAAGGCCCAGAAAGAGCTGAGATTTGCACAGGGAATTAATGGGGGGGATAAAGACTTTTTCAGATACATCAGGGAGAAAAGGAAGTGCAAGGAGATAATAGTGAGGATGAAAAGAGGTGGGGAGTGGACGGAAAAGGGGGAGGAGCAGGCAGAAGCACTGAAGGAATACTTTTGCTCAGTGTTCATGGAAGGAAAGGGGGGACCGCTACCAGCATGGGCTGGGAGGGTGGGGACAGGGGGAGAGGAGGCGACAGATGGAAGAATTGAGGTAAGTAGAGTCCTAGAGGGACTGAGGGCACTGAAGGTAGACAAGGCACCAGGGCCGGATGGTATCCATCCCAGGGTGCTGAGCGAGATGGCGGAGGTGTTGGCAGAGCCGCTGGTGGATCTGTACAGCACCTCACTGGAGTCAGGATGTGTGCCACTGGACTGGAGGATGGCACATATAGTACCATTACACAAGAGCGGGCCAAGGGATGAACCGGGTAATTATCGTCTGGTAAGTCTCACCTCCATAGTGTGCAAATTCATGGAAACGATACAAAAGGAAAGACTGGTATTGTACCTGGAGGACAATGGCCTCCAGGATGTGCGGCAGCATGGGTTTGTTTCGGGGAAGTCTTGTCAAACCAACCTCATACATTATTATGACTGGGTGATCAGTGAGCTGGATAAGGGTCATGCTGTGGATGTTCTTTACTTGGACTTCAGCAAGGCCTTCGATTCAGTGCCTCATGGGCGACTTAGGGGGAAGCTAACTGGTGTAGGGGTAGGGGCCAAAATTATGAACTGGATTACAAGCTGGCTGAGTGGTAGGCTGCAATGGGTGGTGGTGAGAGGGGAGCTCTCAACTCCAAGGCCGGTGATGAGTGGGGGTGCCACAGGGCTCTGTGTTGGGGCCAGTATTGTTTGGGCTCTTCATATCAGACATTGCACACAGGGTGGTGAGCAAGGTAAGTCTGTTTGCTGACGACACCAAAATCAGAGCAGTGGTAGATGGAGAGGAGGGATGGAAGCAGCTGCAGGGGGACCTACACAAGATAGAGGAGTGGTCAGAGAGGTGGCAGCTGGGGTTCAATGCAAAGAAGTGTAAGGTTATGCACTTTGGGGTGAAGAACCCAAAGAGAGAATACTGGCTGGGGGGGTTAAGCTGAGGATCACTGAGGAGGAGAAGGACCTGGGGTAATGATAACAGGGACCATGAACAACACTGTCCAGTGCAGGAGAGTGGCTGCAAAAGCGAACAAAATGCTGGGGTGCATAGCAAGGGGGTTTTCGTCCAGACGAAGAGAGGTGATCTTGCCCCTCTACAGGTCACTGATTAGGCCACACTTAGAGTATTGTATGCAGTTTTGGAGGCTATACCTAAAGCATGATATCAGACTACTAGAGGGGGTGCAGAGGAGGGCAACAAAGATGATATGTGGAATGGAGGGGAGAGACTATGACAGCAGGCTGGGAGACCTGAACTTGTACACCCTGGAGGATAGAAGGGACAGGGGGGACATGATAGAGACATTCAAGTATCTGAAGGAAATCAATAAGGATGGGGCAAATGGGGTCTTTAAGTTAAGGAGGGGGAGGTTCACCAGGGGGCACAGGCTAAGAATAGAGGGGGGAAGATTTAGGAAATAAATTAGACACTATTTCACAGAGAGGGTGGTAGCAAAATGGAATGCCCTACCAGAATGGGTGGTATCATGTAAATCTGTGAACAACTTCAAAAGGGCATGGGACAGGGAACAGGGGAGAGGGACAGTGAGGGTGGGGGAGGTGGGGTGGCAGTGGGATGACAAAGGGGAGGGTGGGGCAGCTGCAAACTAGGGGTGTTGGCTGCACACTCGAGCAGACTTAGATAGACCGGGTGGTCTGTTTCTGCTGGCACATTTGTATGTTCATATGTTCGTATGAATGTGTTCAAAAAAATATTATGTATGCCCCTTTGCCCTTGCAGAGTCAGTGTCCAGTGATCTGTTGTGGTGGTCAGCGGGAAGGATGAGCAGCCCACTGGTGACATGAGAGTTCAGGGCCTACAGAAGCCGGTCAGGGCAATTCGCACCATTTCCAGTTCTTGCTTAACTGGCGTGCAAACAATTCCTTTGTAAAGCTCTGGAGTCCAGCCTCACCAGCCCCAACAACTCAGAGTTCAGTGAGTGCCTCTTTAATTCTTCAAGCCAAAAACATAGTTTACATGTAGATTACCGGCGAGGAATGAAGTTTTTATTCCCCTCACAGTGTTCCTAATTCACTACGTGGTCTGTCTCTCTCGCTCTCCCTCTCTCTCTACACAATGTCGCAGTCAGATCATACACAGTATCATACAAACATATAAAGGTGCCAGCAGAATAATGCCTTGTGGTCTATTGAGTCTGCTTGTATCGCAGAATCCTTAACATAAGCTAAGGACTCTGCCCTCTCTCCCCAGCTGATACCCCTTCATAGCCAGTTATATCCCTTTTGGCCCTGATTTTCCCCTTAACCCTGTCTCATCCTCTTTTGAAGCTATCCACTGTTTCATGTGATACTACAATCTCAGGGAGCCCATTCCATGCCGCCACCATCCTGTCTGTGAAGAAATGCCTCCTGATGTCGATCCTGAATTTCCCCCTCCAACATAAGACAATACCCTCTAGTATTTTTGTTTCTACTAAACCTGAAGAGGTGCTCCTTGTTCACCATCTTTATGCCTTTCAAATATTTAAAGGCCTTAGTCATGTGTTCCCCTCTCCCTCCTCTCCTCTCCTCCAGGTAGTACGTGTTCAGGACCTCCAGTCTGTCCTCGTATATCCTGCCCTACTCACCTTTAACCATCTTTGTTGCCCTCTACTGGACCACCTCCAGTAGGTTTATGTCCTTTTTTAGGTAGGGATGCCAGTACTGCACATTGTACTTCAGGTGTGGCCAGTTCAGTCACCTGTACAATGGCAGTATTACCTCCTTCCTCCTGCTGCTGATCCCTCTTGCAATGCATCCCAGTATTTGATTGGTCTTTGTCACTGCCTTCTTGCATTGTGTGGTATTCAGCTTGCTAGTGATCAACCCCCTCAGGTCCTTTTCTTCCTTGGATTTGGCTACCAGGATCCTCCAATGCTGTACTCCATCTTTGGGTTCGTGGCTGCATTGTGCATAACCTTACATTTTTTTGCGTTAAAGCTAAGTTGCCAATATCCAGACCACCTCTTGAGCTTTGCCAGACAATCCTTTTGGTCCTTTATCTCTTCTGCTGTATCTACCCTCCCACAGAGCTTGGTGTCATCTGCAAACTAACAAATCTTGCACTTTATGCCCTCACCAATGCCATTGATGAAGACATTAAAAAGCACTGAACCAAGCACTGAACCCTGTGAGACCCCCTGGTAACATCCAGAGCACCTGAGAGCCCCCAAAACACCACCACCCTGTTTCCTGTTTTTCATCCAGCTAGTCACCCATCCAGTTTCCCTCCCAACCCCAGATCTGCCAACTTCCTGATCAAACTCTTGTGGGGCACGGAATCGAAGGCTTTGCTGAAGTTCAGGTACAGGATATCCTTTGTTTGGCCCTTGTCCACTGTTTTAGTGACCCTGTCAAAGAAGTCAATCAGGTTTGTCTGGCATGATCTCCCAGCCACAAACTTGTTTTACTGCTCGTCCTGGGGACCATTTTCTTCCAGGTATCCTACCAGACTTTCCTTAAGTATGTCCTTCATGAGCTTGCACATGATTAAGGCCAGGCTGACCGATCTGTAGTTGCTCGGGTCATCCCTGGGTCTGCTCTTTTGGAGCGGCACCACATGTGCTGTTCTCCAGTCCCAAAGTACTACCCCTGACTCAAGCAAACTATTAAACAAGTCAGACAGGGGCCTGCAAGCTCCTTTGCTAGTTCCTTCAGCACTCTTGGATGAATGCTTTCAGGACCTGGAGAACTGTTCACCCTCAGGGCTAACAAGCTTTTCTTCACCTTACCACCTCTATTATTCTGTCTGTGCCTCTTGTTCACCCCCTCCTTCCTTCCTGCCCCCTTATGGCACTAGATCATCCTTCTCCTTTGTGATGACAGAGCAGAAGAAGTACCTGTTCAGTACCTCTGCCTTGTTCTATTTGCTTCCACACACCCATCCCCCTTCCTGATCCATCCTGTCCTATCCTTTTTATCCCTTTTTTGGCCATGTACTTACAAAAGGCCTTTTCTCCTTTTTTAATCCCTTTAGCTAGCTGTAGTTCTTTCTGAGCTTTAGCCTGCTGGACTACTTTTCCTGCCTCACTAGCCTTTCTCTGATAGCCATCCTTTACTTCCTTCCTCTGGGTTCTCCTGAACTTCCTATAGTTGGTTCTCTTATCTCTCACTGCCTGGGCTATCCCCACAACTCAACCAGCTGGGTACTTTGGCCCTTGAATTTTTTTCCTTTTGCCTAACATACTCTTTTGTGGCTGAGGTTATTCCCTCCTTAATGATAGACCAGTTTTGGTCCACCACCATCTCTACACTGATGACCTGCAGGTGCCCCTTTAGCATCTCCCCCATCCTTCTGAAATCCACCTTTCTGAAGTCTAGGACCTCGATCTTTGTGGAGACCTTCTCCTTGCCCACACCCAACCTGAACCACACTGTGCAGTGGTCTCTCCCACCCAAGGCCTGATCAACCTGGATGTCCTGGATGTGATCCCCCATTTTTCAGTACCAGATCAAGGATTGCCCCCTCTCTGGTGGGCACCATGACACCCTGGATCTGAAGTCCACTCTGCACCGCATAAAGGATTACTTGACTTCTGGCGCAGGTCATGGAGGGGTTCTTCCAATCAATCTTAGGCACGTTAAAGTCATGCACAATTACCACCTCTCTCTTCCACTTCCATGACGCTGCCCTTATCACTAAATCTGGTTTCTTGTCCCTTTCCTTCTTCTGGTTGGATGGTCTGTAAACCACCCTCAGTCTTGTCTTCCTCCCTTTATTCGATAGTAACTGCACCCACATCACTTCTGTCATCCCCTCTTCTGACTCCTCCCTTGTGCGAGTTATTTCTTCCCTTCCCCTACTCCCCTTGTCCCTTCTGTACAATTTGTATCCAGAGATCAAGAGGTCAGTCATGCTTAGGGGTAGCCAACATCTCAGTGACCACTGCAATGTCCACACTCCTCTCTGTCACCAGTGCCTGCAAGTCATCAATCTTGTTTGAGACTTCTTCCATTCACCACCCTTCTCCATGAATCTCATGAATCTGTGCCTCTCTACCCCTTGCCTGACTGTTTTCCCTCATTTTCTCCTTTCTCTGCTCTCTCCTCCCACCCTGTAATCCTCGCCTTTTACTTTAACTCCAGATCTTGCTCTGAAGTCTGCATGCCTGGATGGGGGAAGAGGCCTGCCAACTTTCTCTTCACAGAGACTCTGGGCACAAAGACCCATTCTGTCCTCCCATTAGTTCAAATTAATGTCCCTGGACATGTACCCACCAATCTGTCCCTAAGGACCCTTGAACCCCCTCTACTGAGGTGAGGTCTGTCTGGTGAGAATGGGAATTTGCCGCTCTAGGTCTTCCCCTGTTGCCAATGCAATCATAACTTTCTTCTTTGCACCATTCACACAGCCAGCCATTAAACTCCTCTATCTTTTCTTCATAATCATGCTGACTGTAGGTATTAGCAACACCTCAGAGAAGGCTACTGATCTGACCACCCCACTACAGATCTTCTCCACCTTCCTGAATCTCTCCTGCACCACCTCCGCCTCCTCTCCAGATAGGTTGTTTGTTCCAAGATGGATAATCACATAGGGTTCCCTCCGACCCCCTGCACTAGTGAGCAATCCTTGGGCACACCCTCTCTGCCATAATCCACGGCATGCATACCACCTCCCTTCCCCTGCATGATCTCCCTTTCTTCCTCCAGTGTATACCCTTTACTATTGAGCCATGCCATGTAGTTTCATAGCATTTTCTTGTCCTTATGACATTTTTTCACCTTCTTGATTTTCCCAAAAGTAAATGAGTGACCCTTCTAATTAAGGGTGAGAACACAGGGTATGCAAAGCAGAACTCTATATCCTTGGCTCGCAGTTGGTTCATAAAGGGGGCAAATATCTTCCTTTTTATTTGTACTAGCCAGGACAAGTTCTGGAAAAAGTACTGCTGATTTTCTTTCATTTTGAGTATACCAGCCTTCCTACACTCCTGTAATATTTATCCAGATAATGGTGCAATCTCAGCACCAATTTGTTTTGTGGGAGCATCTTGTGCAGGTGTAGGTCCCAGGGTTCAATGTGCCTTGTCTATCCAGATCCTCCCCTTCGAACAATTCAACTTCAGAACTTTAGGTATCCGGGTCTGAAGAAACACCACCATGTCTGGCCCCTTAATCCCCTCAGGCAGACCTCTTATCCTTAAATTGTTCCTCCGCCAGTTATTTTCTTGTGAGGCAACCTTTTCTTTTAAATCAGCCAACTCTTTTTCCAGCCTCTCAATTCTCAATGGAATTTCCACTATCTTGTCCTCAAGCATAGAGATCCATTGCTCAGCCACTGTCAGTCAAGTTGCCTGCTCTTCATATTTAGTTGCCAGGCTGTTAATTTTGGCAGAGACAGCCTCAGTCCTGGGGGACATCATGATGGAATTATCTTTTGAACCCCGACATGGTTCCGCACAGAAGGCTGTAAAGAAGTTAGACTGCATGGGGGTGGGACAGGAGGTGGTAAATTGGGTTAAAAATTGGCTGCAGGGCAGAATACAAAGGATTCAGATCAATGGCACACTATCAGCGGAGGGAGAGGTGGCCAGCGGGGTACCCCAGGGCTCGGTGCTGGGGCCGCTACTATTTAGTATATACATAGCTGACATTGCCACTGGAGTTGAAGGAAAAGTGTGTCTGTTTGCAGATGACACAAAGATATGCAACAGGGTGAACTCCTCAGAGGGGGCTAGCAAAGTGGAATCAGATTTAAAAAATTGGAGGAGTGGTCCAGAGCATGACAGCTGAGATTTAGCGCCAAAAAATGCAAGGTCATGCATCTGGGTAGAGGTACTGCCAAGTGGGAATATTATCTACAAGAGGAAAGACTAGTTAGCACAAACCAGGAGCATGATCTAGGCATCACAGTATCAAACTATTTAAAGGCAGGGATATAGTGTGAAAAGGCAGCACTAAAAGCCAGTGGCATGCTGGGATGTATTGGGAGAGGAATCATGAGCAGGAGAAGGGAGGTGGCCCTACCACTGTATAGATAGCTGATCAGGCCACACCTGGAATACTGTGGCAAGTTTTGGAGGCCTCATCTCAGGAAGGATATCGACCGGATTGAGACAGTGCAGAGAAAGGTGACAAAAATGATATGGGGATGGCATCAGATGTCCTATGAAAACAGATTGACAGACCTGAACATATACTCCGTGGAATAGAGGAGGGACAGGGAGGACATGATCAAAACATTCAAGTACATAAAAGGCATCAATAAGGTACAAGAACAGGAATTCTTCCACCTCAAAGAAGGAAGTAGAACAAGGGGGCATAAATTGAGACTGAAAGGTGGAAGATTTATGACAAATGTAAGGAAGTTCTTCTTCACAGAGAGGGTGGTAGATGCATGGAATTGCCTGCCACCGGGGGTCGTTGGGGTGAGGATGTAAGGAGGCTTCAAGAGGGCATGGGATAGGCATAATGGTACCATTGTACTGAAGGACAATTAAGGTAGGGAGGTAGGCTATCAAGTAATCTTGGGCAGACTAGATGGACCTTGTGGTCCTTTCTGCCATCATGTTCTATGTTTCTTTGTTTGGGGGCCAGTGCAGCCAGAACCTGGGCTGAAACCGATTGCCTCCAACACCTCCTCCAAGACTCCATGATGGCGTCCACATCTGCTGCCTAACCCAGGCACAGCATTCCTGGCATCCATATTCTGCAAAGCTCTGGCTGATTTTGGACCAGGGTTCAAAACACAATTATCCATCATGGTGTTCCCCATCAGGATATGCTCTTGTCAGTGGCAATAATGGATTGATTACCATGGAATACGTATTTTGGGATCCATGGAGGAGCGGAGCTCACAGAAGCATGTCTAACCTATACAGATGCACATGCACAGTCCCTATTCAATTTTAATTGGCTGTGTTTACCCCAGCCAAAAACTGCCACCAATGAGCTTACTTCACTCATGTCATTCCTAGTTGATCTTCCCCCATACGATACTGTGATTTGTGGGGACTTCAGCAATGACTGGTTGTCCCCACACAAAAATAAGGCACATACCATCATTTCTGACACTAACTTTATCCAATATGTCAATGAGCCTACTCATTATCATGCCAAGACAAGGACCTCAACACTATTAGACTGGATTGTCTCAAACTGCCCCCATAGGATCAAGTCAGCCGCTGTACTATTTGATTGTATCAGCGATCACTCTCCTGTCTATTGTGTTTGGTGCAACAATTTCAAGTCCCCCCCAACAGTAATTCATGAATCCAGAAATATGACACAGTTTAACTTAGATGAGTTCCGAACTTCAATTAAGAATACTGACTGGAGTCCAATCGTAAAACTCCCTACCATAGACCTTGCTCTAGACTACTTCATTGTTAACTTTTAGGACATTATCAACAGACATGCACCACTAACTAAGCGCAGATCCAAAGATATCAAAGCCCCTTGGCTTTCCAGTGAAATTAGGTCACTTATGGGGAAGCGGGAGGATGCCTGGAAAGTTATAATAAACTCAGCCAAGTATGCTCTGACTGGCTGTCCTATTGTCAACTGAGAAATCAATGCGAAAGCAGGATTCAGGATGCTAAATGGGCCTATTATCGTTCTCTCCAAACAGAGAAGCTAAGTAACCCCAAGGCTTTCTGGAAGCTGATTAATTCTTTGATCAAGGGCAAATCAACTCAATGTCCCAGCTCCATATCATCTGGGTTTGAACTGTTACAGGATCCACCCTCCATTGCAGAAGGAATTAACCAGTTTTTCTCTGACCTCAATAGGTACACTGCCCATCTAAAGCCCACTCCTGTGTTCTCTGCTCCTAGCCAGCCCCATGCCACCCTTAGATCCTGCCCTGCATTTCACTTAATACTCACCACCCAAAGTGAAGCTTGTAGGTTATTACTGAAACTCAAGGACGAGAACTCCCCTGGATATGTTACTATAGAATCTAGGTTCCTCAAGTTAGGGGCTGTGGCTCTTGCTGTTCCTGTTTGTATTCTTTTAAATAGATCTTTCCTTTCTGGTACTGTGCCTAGCCAATGGAAAGTGGCTGTTGTAGTACCCCTCCACAAGGGTGGCTTGTTTGCCGTTGAAAACTTTCGCCCGATCTCAATTTTATGTCGCCTTTGCAAAGATCCAGGAGAGGATCTTGTATAACTAATTACAATCTTACTTAGATGGTCATCAACTTCTCACAGAATGCCAGCATGGCTTTAGAAAGGGACATAGCACTACCACTGCCCTGGTCAAGGTCTTGGCAGACATCCTTGAAGCTAGTGATGCCGGCCTCGTTACTGGTGCAGTATTTGTAGATCTGGTGAAGGCCTTTGGTCTCATTAACCATCACCTTTTACTCGGTAAATTGAACCACATAGGCCTTGACTGCCTTGCACTAACATGGTTTTAAAGCTATTTAATGGGGAGATCGCAAAGGGTAAAATGGTCTGGATCTCTCTCCTCCCTCAGGCCTATTTTGCACGGTGTATCCCAGGGTTCAATACTTGGTCTGTTGCTGTTCTTGCTCTTTATTAATGAGATTCCAAACTTCTGTTGTGGTGCATCAGTGCAACGTTATGTGGATGCCACTATCCCATACTGTTCTTCTGGAAACATGGGTTGGCTTAACCAAGGTCTCAACTCTGATTTCAGCATGCTCGAAACTTGGTTCACAGCTAACCACCTAATTCTGAATACGAAGAAAACTAAAGCTATGATTTTCCACAATCCCTCCCCTAAACTATCCAACTCTGTCTCTGCATTCTCTTCATATCTGCATGCAGTCAGGCGACACTACTGAGGTAGTTAAAACTTTTAAATACCTTGGGATGCATCTTGATGCCTCCTTCTCATTAAAGTCTCATGTTAGCCAAGTAACTAAAACCTTAAATCAGAAGTTAGATCACTTCTACCATCTACGGCCCCTTTTATCATCCTCTTCCTGCCATAAAATTGCTTCCACATCCCTTTTCCTCATGTTATTCTATGGCGCTCCACTCTTGCTATCTACTCAGCCCTCTTCCTTTTCCCAGCTGTGCCAAATGTGTTTAGGATTGGGCGTTTTTCCTTAGGGGCTGACCCTAGAAGGCACCATTATGACATCTTGGCTTCTCTAAACTGGCCAGACTGTAACTCCAGGTTACAATACCTCACATTATGCTTTGTTTTCAAACTAGTGAATCTCCTTAATCCACCCTGCCTAAGGGGTATCGTATACCGCAAAACAAGTGCTCACCCACTCAGTTCTACTTCCTGTCCATTACTAGCAATTCAGAAACTATACTGTCTTGCAGGTAAACATTCCTTTGCCTACTCTCCCACTTCAGCTTGGAACTTCTTCCCATCTGCTGTACTCTCCTGCCCTACTCTGCCACTTTTCAAACAATAACTTACCTCTCTCCTAGTTAAACCCCATCATTGTTTCTGCTTTCGCCAATCCCTGTCACATTGTACAACTTTTCCCTAGCAGTATGTTATTCCTGAAGCTTTACGATGTATATGTCTGTAAATAATGTCTCTTTTCTGGACCTGTAAATGATAGCTCAGGATATTAACCTCTAAGTATTTTATCATTTATGTTATTCTCACTGAACTTATTATGGTTATTTTCTAGTTTCAGTAAGCTAAATATTGTCTCTGTATTGCCATGTTACTCCTGTTTTACCTTTGTACATTACTATATCTGATGTTTGTGTCAATTGTATTTTGCTGTTTGTATCCCCCGGGTTGTCAATGAAAAAGGGACTGCATGGTCTCAGTGGGCCTACCCGGTCACCAAAATTCAAATAAATAAATAAATAAATATTCATTTTTTGAAACTCAGACCATGTAATTACTGGTCACATATGCTGTGGCCTGCATGTGGTTGTATCGTGAACACCATATTATGATACTTGATATTGCAATATGTCATCACTAGGACTAGCATTTTCTGGATATAGAATTGTCCCAATTTCAGTGATGCAAAATAGCCAATTTCAGACAATTCCTATAGTATCTCATAGGTTGTATATAAACAAATGTAATTTAAATGTAACATGAACCAAATCAAGACTGCTGTTGTAAGGGACAGATGAACACCTGGTGCAGCTTTGAGTCACTCCCTGCCCCTGAGTTCAGCAATTCGACCCAACGCCCCCACACCAAGTAAGTTTATGTATAGTACTTTACCCACGCTAAAACAAAGAGCAGCCATAAACAGAAATAAACAGAAAGTAACACGGTCAACTACAGCTGCTGGTGGTCAATGTCAGATGTGATTCACAATCCAGGCAAGAGCAGGCAGAAAGAGAAGCCACAATGAAGAAAACTGCCCACTGCTCACACACTGCTATAGCTTGTGTGTCTGTGTGGCTGCTACTGAGTTGCAACATTTGGCAAGACCCCACAACCACTCTGTAAGTAACCCTGTAACCTTGTTAAAGAGCACCTATAGCTTGCTCTGTCTATGAACTTTCTGCCCCTGAGTTCAGCTGTTTGACGATACTCCCCCCACCATTTAAGTTTATGTACAGTACCTTGCCCATGTTAAAACAAAGAGCAGCCGTAAGAAGAAAGCAACGCAGTCAGCTAGAACTGCTGGTGGTCAACATCAGCTGTGGTGCACAATCCAGGAGACAGCAGGCAGAAAGAGTAGCTATAGTGAAAATACTATCCACGCCACACACATTGCTATAGCTTGCTCCATCTGTAGGGCAGATAGTGAGCTGAGGTATTTGGGGAATACCCCTCCTACCATGAAGTAAGTAACCCTGTAACCCCATTAAAGAGCAGCTGTAACTTGCTCCATCTGTGAACTGCCTGCCCTGGAGTTCAGCAATTTGGCGATACCCCCCACTCACACCAAGTATGTAACCCTGTTAAAGAGCAGCTGTAGCTTGCTCCATCTGTAAACCGCCTGTCCCAGAGTTCAGTAATTCGGTGATACCCTCCCCCCCCACCAAGTAAGTAACCCTGTAACCTGCTAAAGAGCAGCTGTAGCTTGCTCCCTCTGTGAACTGCCTGTCCTGGAGTTCAGTAATTTGGCGATACTCCCTCCTCCCACACCGAATAAGTTTATGTACAGTACCTAACCTGTGTTAAAACAAAGAGCAGCCGTAAGCAGAAAGTAACGCAGTCAGCTAGAACTTTTGGTGGTCAGCGTCAGCTGTGGCTCACAATCCAGGCAACAGCAGGCAGAAAGAGTAACTGTGGTGAATAGAGACTGCATGAAGGGAAAACAAATGCTACCCCCTCCACACACACACTGCTGTAGCTTGCTCCATCTGTGGGTCTGCAACTCAGCTGAGGCATTCAGTGATACCCCTTCCCCACCAAGTAAGCAACCCTGTAACCCTGTTAAAGAGCAGCTGTAGCTTGCTCCATTTATAAACTGCCTTTTGCTGAGTTCAGCAATTTGGCGATACCCCCCCAACCCTCCAAGTAAATTCATGTACAGTACTTAACCCATGTTAAAACAAAGTGCAGCTATAAGCAGAAAGTAACACAATCAGTTAGAACTGTTTGTAGTTGGCGTTGGCTGTGGCTCACAAGCCAGGTGAGAGCAGGCGGAGAGAGTAACTGCTGAAGAGTGACTAAAAGAAGGAAGAAAAAAGCTGCCCACTCCACACACTGCTGTAGCTTTCTCCATCTGTGGGGCTGCTAGTGATCTAATGCATTTGGTGACCCCCCCCCAAGTAAGAAAGTAGTAACTTTGTTTTATGGGCATAGAAAACAAAAACAAGCTCAGACAAAAGAAATATTGAGTTGATCAATTGAAGGGAAAGTAACACGCGCAGTCAGCTAGGGCTGCTGGAGGTCAGTGCTGGTTTTGCTGTGAGTGAGCATACAGGGAGACATGCAGTATTCAGTTTATTTGTAATTTATGCACTGTATAATTACTGCTATACTGCCAAAAGAAACAGCAATAGAAATGCCAAACCGATCGTGTGAAGGGAAGGTAGCACGTGGTTGGCTAGGTGTCACCTATCCCATAAATAAGGATTAACCCATGATAGAACTTGGGTTACTGGGGAATTAATCCATGCCTGGGGGGGGGTTGTGGCATGAGGTCACAGGCCAAGTGCCAACAACCATCCAGGTGTGGATTAATTGCCCATATAACCCACACTCTGGAGTGGGTTAATTCACTGATAATATGGCCTGGGAAAATGGGGACTGTACACTACAGTATACACAGAGATGGCAGACTCAGGTGATCTTGCAACTGTAATATTTATTCAACAATGAACAGCACTCTGAAACATTTACTCAGCAGCACTGCACAGCATAGCACAGTGTGGAGCACAAAGCAACCGCACTGAATATACAACTTTTCACTGAGATCACTAGTAGCACAGAACAAGAACACTGGAACACATACCTGTGTGTCAGAACAACATGAAAACTGGATCAACTGACACCTCCTGGGACCACATGGACATGGCATTAAGTTTGAGTTTGGAGCCCAGATGAAAGTGGAGTGGGGTGGGGAAGGAGCAGTCAGGAGACAGAAATGCAAGCACAGATTAACTTTCACAATGGAGGGACGGTATCAGGAGTCGGGGTACAAGTGGCCATGGTATTCTCAAGAAGTAGGCTGAAAGGATGTTTTTGAACAGAAAACAGAACATAAAACAAAGAATGTGATAAAGAATGTAAATGGTGCTGCACGGCATAACCAGTTAATTATCCACAAAAGGCACGAAGAACTTCGGAATGTTTTTAATTATGCATTTTATTAGTAACATCTATGCAAAGTATAGAATTCTTATTCAAACACTGTACAGTACAAAATTTGCTTACTTGGGGTAGAGACTATGCTCTTTCAGTAACTATATAAACAAGAACAATTGCATTTAGCTGTCATTTTAACCCTTGCATGGCTGTGGACTGATATATCAGTCCAAAATCCCTATACGTTCTAATTCTGTCGGCAGCCTAAGGGTTAAATTAAATGAGACAGCATCATCACGCAGAACTGCAGCTATATAACTGAGCTGGAGGGGACATCCTGCCACTGCTCAGGCTGTGTCTCACATCTGCAGGGAGCAACCGTGGATTAACTGAATATTAATCCATGGTCACCTGATGGCTGCTGATGAATGGGAGTGGGCTATTTTCCCAGGCCATGTTATATCAGTTTAGAGTGCATAGTAAGGTTAGTAAACATTGTAACTGATAGCCAAGCATTTAGCTGCACAAGTGTGCAAACTTTATTTTCTAAATCCTGTTTTTCCTACTGTCTGTATGGATTGTTCGTAAATATTGTATTTACATGTTTATTACAACCAGTATTTAGTAATAAAAAAATAAATTTTATAGAAAGACAGGAGTAACTGGTTTGTGAATGGCTGCATCCCTGAGGGAAAGGTGCCTAGATAAGATGTGCAAAGTAAAGTATCTCTGAGCAAGCAAAGTGGGCATACCCGGTACAAAGACGCCCAGAGCACCTGGTTCTGCTCTCTTACTAAAGACATTACCTTGATGGCAGCAATACTGGTCCAAATGGTCTAAGGGGCAAAGTCTGAAAGAGAAAAAGGCCCTCTGGGGACTGCAGGGTACACAGACCATCACATTTGATCTGTATATATGGATTTAGCCTGTCTTTGAATTGATGTAGCATACCTTTGTATGGATATAGCGGCTATGTGCTGGTGTGCTTAAATGCATGGACACACATGAGTGTGTGTGTGTGTGTGTGTGTGTGTAATGTATAAGGATGAGTATGGATATAGTGTGTCTGTACATGGCTGTGAAAGTCAGTGTGGACATGTACTGTACCTCACTGTGTATGTGTCACTGTTTGAGTGTATTAGTGTATCTGTTTCAGTGTGTATGTTAGAGCATTAGTATGTGTGCATGTTAATGTGTGCATTAGTGCACCTAGGGGTTAAATTGGGCAGTAGTCCACAGGAACTCAGTTCCATGACCACTTACAAAATTGCTTGAGAGTTCCTGCACCTCTATTGCCATTCTCAATTGACTACTACAGTGTAGGAGAGTTCCACCACTTAAAATCTAGATGTGAGAGTTCACCCACCTAAATATTTCCAGTTTAACCCCTGAGTGTGTCTGTTTGTGTATGTCAATTTGTGTGCATTAGTGTGACTGTGTGCCCATGTTGGTGTGTGCATTAGTGTTTTGGTGTACAGCATGTATAAGTGTGTCTGTAGGTGACTATGTATACTGTTGTCATGCAGGTGTACAGTATGTCAGTGTCTGTACATCATATGTATGCATGTTAATATTTGTGCATGTTACTGTATGTGCATTCATTTTCTCTATGTGCATGCATTTTAGAGTGTATAAACTAGTGTGTGTGTGTGTGTGTGTGTGTGTGTGTGTGTGTGTGTGCTTCTATGTATACGTGTTACTGTTAGTCAACCCTGAACTTAAACAAGACCACAAATTATCTCACAAATTTGCAAATATACTGTAGCACCAGTCAACTCCTGTTTATTTTGTTTCAGGATGAAACTATTGAGTCAATGTTCATTTACAATGGCATCCCAAGCAGGCTAGATAGTGAAACAGATCATTTAGTTCAAATAGTTCAAACATGCAGGGATTACAACATTAAGCACCTACCACCACCCCATAGTAAATGCACCTGCCTATACTGTAAATGAATACAAGGCACGCTATAGATTGAGTGTCAAAAGCAAACTGCTAACTGCTAGACATGTCTTAATTTCTTGATGAGTATGGTCTTGACTGTCAGCTCTTTTATTACAGGCAGGAATCCCACCAGTGATAGGCAATAAATTGCTTTACCAAGGACAAACAAAGGAGACAGGTTATTTGATAAAACTGCAGTAGTTGTGAAACTTGGACACACACTAAAAGGTCAAAGTCAAGAAGCAGAAGGCAGCCCCACCTCCATTCATACAAGTTACAAATTCTGAAAGGGAAGAGTTTGCTGAACATTAAGGTATTAAAGAGGGACTGAGGCCAACATTTTTGGCATCAATAAATTCAGAATTTGGATCAGTATATCTTCAATCAGCCTCATGCTAAAAATCAGGGCCCCCATACTGATAGGAGATGCGTGGCACATCCTGGCAGAAAATGGAGATGTGCCGTGCATCCAACACAATGCGCCGCAGCGCGAATTCAAACGGCATTGATGCGTCGCCCAAACGAGAATGGGCCAAGGTCCAAAACAAATGTATGTGTCACATGTAGATGGGTGTTTCCATGAATGTGCCTCACATGGGCATATTCACAGGGAAGGCAAGGCAAGCCAATTTTATTTATAGGGTGCTCAATAATGGAGGCTCAAGGTGCCTAACAGAGTTTAAAATGAGAACACAGACACAGAATAATCATAAATTACTATAACAGTAACAGATTGATAAAAACTAAATGCAGCAGTTAAATTATAAAGGGCTTTTGGACTGTCACATATGAGACTAGAATAGGATGGGATCAGCAATCTGTGAAAGCCACAACAAAGAGGTGGGCCTTCAGCCTCTGCTGAACACCTCAGTTGAGTGGGCTTCCCACACTAGAGGTGGTAGCGAGTTTCACAGGTTCGGCTCAGAGAAGCTGAATGCATGATCTCCTGAAATCCTAAGCCGAACCCTGGGAATGACCAGGAGGCCCCTCTATGAGGAGTGGAGGGAGCGAGCAGAGGTTGCCGGTGTCAGGAGCTCAGACAGGTAACCAGGACCCAGTCCATATAGGGCCTTAAAGGTGAGAAGACTCACCTTGAAAAAGACCCTTCACCTGATCGGCAGCCAGTGCAGAGCCCGCAGGACCAGGGTCACATGACTGGACCTCGAAAGGCCCGTCAGTAACTGGGCCACCTCGTTCTGCACCAGCTGCAGTCTGCGAATGGTCCTTTCCATGACCCTGAAGTATAGAGAGTGTCAGTAGTCAAGCCAGGAGGTCACAAAGGCATGCACTAGTGTAGGCAGGTCTTTGAGCAAAATGAGGGGCTTAATCCGGGCAATGTTCCGTAGATGGTTAAAAACACTGCTGATAACAGATGACACCTGGTCTTCAAAAGTCAATCTGTTATCAAGGATCATGCTCAGATTTCACACCCTCAGGGAAGCTGCCATTGGGCAGAACCCAGGAAAAGCCCTGTATTAACCCCAGGAAGCAACCCATCATGCCCGCGACCAGGCTCAATCACCATTACCTCCATCTTGGCCAGGTTGAGTCTCAGCCAGCTGGAAGTCATCCAGTCATTGATTTTAGCCAGACAGTTGTTAATCATGTCGACAGCTCCTGATGTTCCAGGGACAAAGGACAAGTACAGCTGGGAATCATTTGCATAGCAGTGAAACTCCACATTGTACTGTTGAATGATCTCACCCAGGGGCAGCATATACACTGCGAACAGCATCGGCAACAAGATTAAGACCTGTGGCACTCCACAAGACAGGGGCATTGGGGAGGAGGAGGAGGAGAAGTTCCCCATCACTGCCCGCTGCACCCTGTCTGAGAGATAGGACTCAAACCATCTGATGACAGTCCCAGCGAGTCCACAAAACTCACAGAGCCGATCAGCAAGCACAATGTGGTCCACATTGTAAAAGGCTAAAGAGAGATTGAGGGGAACAAGAACTGACCTGTCTCCTCCGTCCCTAGCCCTGAGCAGATCATTATGCACCCTCACTAGTGCTGTTTCTGTACTGTGTCTTGCCTGAAAACTCAACTGAAAAGCTCATAGATGTGCGAGGACACCAGGGGATCCTCAAGTTGATGTACCGCTAGCTTCTCAACAACCTTGTCCAAAAGGGCTGGAGGAGATAGGACGGTAATTCGCCAGGACATCAGGGTCAAGAGAAGGTTTCTTTAGGAGGAGCCTCACCAGCACTTGTTTCAAAGCCACTGGGAAGACCCGCTTTGCCATCAAGCACCTGGCAATCCTAGTGAACACCAGGTCAACAGCCTTGACACCTTCCATTAAGAAATGCGTCATGGCCGGGTCCAGTTCACAAAATGTGTGCTCTAAGATCACCTTTGTCACTTCAGACACCTCCACCAGCCTAAACTCTTCCCAGACAGGTGGTGTGCCTCTGCAACCTCCAGCCCGACCACTGCAAAGCAAATGCCTCTCTGGCTCGATCCCTGGCTGGATGGCCGACACTTTCTCAGAGAAAAACAGAGCAAACTCTTCACACAAAGTGGATGACAATACTTTTTTCAGCTGCAGGCAAGCTGGATGAAGAAGCCTGTCTACAGTCTGAAATAGCTGACATGGTCTGTTTTTCCCTGCAGCAATTTCCCTGAACAGGAATTCTGCCTTCTTATGGGAAATTTCCCCCTGGTATTCCACATAGTGGGCACGCAGGTCCAGCCTGTCGGCCTCCAGCTGGGTCCTCTGCCAGCAACGTTCCAACCTCTGACCCTTGATCTTCATCACCTTGAGGTCCCCATCAAACCAAGGGGACCTCAAGTGAGAGGATCTGGGTTGTATACGAACTGGTGAGAGAGCACCTAGAGCTTTGGAGACCACCCTATTATAGGTGACCACCACCTCCCCGGACCCAGTCGCACATGCCGTGTCAACCTGAGATAGGTCAGCTAATGCCAGCCATACCTCAGGACTCACACTCCTTAAAGGGCAGTAGCTGACCATCTCAATGGGGGGGGGACTCCCAGAGGGGCCCCAAACATGACATGAACTCCACAATGCAATGATCAGACCAAGCGACCCAATCAATCTTGAGGTTATCAACCTCAAGTCCCAGCTGGAACACCAGATCGAGTGTGTAGCCATGCTGTTGTGGGAATTTGCCCCACAAGTGCCAGTAATGTGTCATGCACAGATAGGCTGACAAAAGATAGCCTAAACCTGCCAGCCACCCACAGGCAGGCTGCGGAAATGCTGACAAGTGCACAGCAGCCCACCAGCCCTGGTAGTGTGATGGTACCCGCACTCCCATCCCTGATCCCCAATGTATAACAGAATATACACATCCCCCCATTGTCCATAATGTAGGGACCCCCCTCCCATCACCAAACTCTGTTTGTATGGACATGTACCCACACCCATTTCCACAGTACAGGTTCCACCCCCAGCTCTGAACCCTAATCGTGTAAATTCCCACCCTGAACCCTGTTCCATAGTGTAGGGACCCCCTCCCATCCCCGAACCTGAATATACATAACAGTAGAAGCATCCCCACCCATTTCCCATTGTAGAGTGAACTCCCCACCCATCCCTGATGGCACAAATAAAATAAATATCCCCTCAGTATTTCCATAGTGTATTGGCCCCACACCCCATCTGGATGGGAACACAACCCCACTTCCCCCCAGCCAAACCGAAGCTGGCGACTGGCTTAGCCCTCTGCACACCACCACAGCCAGCTGCCAACTGCACTGTCCCTGACAGGGTACTGTACATAGCACACACTTATTGCTTATACATTGGGGATCAGGGATGAGAGAGGGTTCCACTAGACCACCAGGGCTGGCAGGGGTTTAATTCTCCATTCCGATGCTCCGGGCTGGGAGAGGGCTGGCCCAGTGTGTGAAGACAGGTGCAGCCATGCTAATAGGCTCATAATGAGCATGCATGGGACCCATTTGTGCCATGCATGCCCAATGAGCTCATTAGCATTTGGTGGCTGAATATTGCCCTTGGGGAAACGGCGCATCCGAGTCTGTGTCACCCATTCCCCCATCCGCAGGGTACAGCCCTGACCCTGGATGCACTGCATCCACCATGGCAGCTGCCTGCTTTGTGCAGCACATCCATGGTCTCATATTCACACAGGATGCATGATCTGTACTGATTGCGCATTCTGGGTGAATATGGCAACAGAGCCGGCCGGCACATCTGTTTTGTGCGACACACATTTATGCGTGCACAACCAGCCAGTTTCGGAATGCAGTGGTAGTAATAATAATAATAATACGTTTTATTTGTTTGGCGCCTTTAAAAAACCAAGGCGCCTTAACAATAACTAAAATCACAATACACACACAAAACATCTCAGCATAAAACATAATAATAATAATAATACTGATAACATCCTTTAATCACTCATGAAAAGCTTGGTTCCACAAGTAGGTTTTTAATGCTTGTTTAAAGCCCACTATGGTCGAGCACTCACATAGCCGATGGGGTAGAGAATTCCAAAGGGTAGGGGCAGCATACATAAATGTTCTTACCCCAGATGATTTCAAACATACCCTTGGAATCTCTAGCAACCCCTCATTGGCTGAGCGGAGCAATCGCCGAGGGCAGTGAGGCACCAGGAGCTCTTTCAGATTGTCTGGGCCCTGTCCGTGTAGGGCTTTAAAAGTCAGAAGACTGACTTTAAAGGTGATCTACCACTGAACTGGCAGCCAGTGCAGTCCATGCAGCACAGGTGAAATATGACAGGACCGAGATGATCCTGTCAAAAGCCATGCTGCAGCGTTCTGCACTAGCTGCAAGCAACAGATTTCCACCCCAGGTAGCCCTAGGTACAGGGAGTTACAGTAGTCCAAACACGAGGTCACAAAGGCGTGAATCAAAGTAGGAAGGTCGCTGGATGGAACCAGGTGCTTAATCCTGGAGATATTCCTCAGATGGTAAAATGAGGATTTAACAACAACCGACACTTGTGAATGTGCAGCTTCATTTACAGCAGATCCTGGAGTTCTTTGCGGTTGGGGATTGTCCTACAGTGCATGTTAAGAGCTTATATAGGCTCTCAGCTTTGGTTTACTGGCCCCACTGAACTCCCTGAGCTAAGTTCTGTCACAGACTGACTTATCCTCTGGAGAAGAGCAGAAGTGGAAAACATCTGATAAGAGATTGTGTAGGCTCAAATGTGCACTGCAGGCTATTGGAACGTCTATTGCCTGTTGCCAGCTGCAGGGAGTTCTGGGACTGGTTGTGTCTGCGTATATCTGCCAAGAGATGGTCACAGTTGGCCTGCTGCGGTGTGCTATACTGCAATGGATGGTAGTTGGAAATTCCAAATCGGTTAGGGGGGGACTTAGAGGAAGGATTAGGAAGTACTTCTTCACTGAGAGGGTGGTGGACAACTGGAGTGGGCTGCTGAGAGAAATGGTGGGAGGGTTCACGAGGGCATGGGATAAGCACAGAGGGCAACTGGCACGGGGGGACTACAGAAAAGGCCTAGTGGATATCTAGGCGAACTGGGCAGACTAGGTGGGCTTGCGGTCCCTTTCTGCCATCACATACCTGTGTTCCTGTGTATTCTACAGGCAGATTGGGAAAAGGGAGGGGGGATCCACTACACCACCAGGGAAGCATTCATTGTGCCTTGAATATCTGTTCCTTGGTGTCTTTATCCTACCCTGTGTTGGTTGATGTGTGGAGCAACATGACGACCTACCCCCAAAAAAGATCAGTTCTAGGGGCACGGGCAAGGAGTCCTCCTCCTCCCTCCCCCAACCATGACATCCCCTGAGTGACCGAGTCCATTCTAAAAGCCAGGTTGATGGTGTGGTACAGGTCTGGTATCTCCCCCAACCCACTTTTTTTATTTTAACCTCTACAGAGCCTTCCCAACTGACCCAGCTGATCAGTATTTTTATTTTTCATACTGACCCATTTTCCCTTTTATATCTACAGGTCTGACAGGACATTGACTGGGACTAGGAGTACACTGACTGTATGTATCAGATAAGTATTGTTTTTTTGTTTACCCATACATTGTTTGTCATATAACAGTCCATAACGAGCTGCAGATCCTTTGTGAGCCCATTGCTGTTCTTGTTTTACAGGTACGAATGGCTGCTATGGGAGGCACTGGGTTGGAGCTGTACCTTGTGCTTTAGAAAGAAGACTATGGGCTGTGGGGGTATGGGATGGGTATCAAGGTTGGAAACTCCAGGGAACACCACACAACCAATTTGCCAAGACTCATGAGGCTCAAACCCTGTTTTTCATTTTCTTGCTTTGTGTGCTTTGCATTCTAATGCCTGCATTAATGTAGTGTTTTTGTTTTGCAACAAGTACTGTCTATATATGTGTGTGTGTGTGTGTGTGTGTGTGTGTGTCTGTGTGTGTGTGTGTGTCTGTGTGTGTGTAATAACCCACTGTAGGGTGTGCGGTCATGCTCTGATATACGCACACCTTGGTGTGTGTTGTTGCACATGAGGCCGCAGGCCGAGTGCATCAACCACCCAAGCCGTGTGTATATCACTGCGCTTCCACACACCACACAGTGGGTTATCTATCTTATAAAATGGCAAAATTGTTTTGGAGGGGAGTAAAAGTGCAGGTGTGTGGTTGCACTACGATATACGCACAGTCACCTAATGGTGTTTGTCCAATGCAATTGATAATCCCATTATAGAGATAGATAGAGATAGATATATAGATATATATATAGATATGTATATATATATATATATATATATATATATATATATATATATATATATATTATGGTAGCACGGTAGTGCTACCATAGTTAGGGTTGAGGAGCCATTTCTATGTTTAACCCCAAATTTTGCACCTTAATAACTTTGCAACTGTTTGACAGATTTAGCTGAAATTTGGAATAAATGATCAAGAACCATAGGCCTTGGGATATGCCAAGTTTTGTACCAGTCAGATACACGGCTGCAGAGTTATTAAGCGTGATCTGCGTGCGCGTTTATGCTTTTTCTGGAATTCTACGGTCGCCGTACAGGTCGCACGGTTTGCGCTACCAGCCCAAAATCTTCAGAGAATGTGCGGCCGGGGTCCCCGATGTGCCTTTCAAAGATTTGGTGAAAAAATATTAAATGGTTCAAAAGTTATTCAAAAAACAATTTCCCATTATAAGTCAATGGAAAAGTTAACAAAAAGTTCAACAGTGTCGCAAATGCATTTTACTTTGCAAATGGCTCTGTTACTTTGCAGATCCACCATTTTGTTTTCAGTTAGTGATCAGAAAAATGCTTGGCATTTAAATTTGGGACCCTCTAGCAACCTAATTCTTTTTGTATTCACCTAGTCGGACCCTGAGGATGCTAGCCATGTCTTTATTTTGGGGTAAAACACCCCAGAAATATGTTTTTCAAATTTCTGGAAAAAGTACTTTCGCAAATTACTTTCGTGCTCATGAAAGTGTCGCAAATTTTTGAGAAAGCTTTCGCAAATTGCGACAGTAATTTTCTAGTCTGTGGGAAAATGACAGCAATTCTTTGGCACTGCGCTGCAAAAGAACGGTTGGGAGTTTTGGGCTGAAATTTGGAGGGAACACAGCCGACATCTAACAGATGTGCCTTTCAGTATTGTGTTGAAAAAATATTACACAGCAGCAAAGTTATGGCACTCCAAAGTTGACGCTTTTCCCATAGGATAACATTACGGCGCCGACATGATTACAGGAATCCTTTGGCACCCTGCTGCAAAATAACAGTTTGGTCTTTTTCCCTGAAATTTGGAGGGAAGACAGCCAACAGCCCACAAATGTGCCTTTCAGTGGCTTGGTGAAAAAATATTACAGGGAGGCAAAGTTATGGTGCTCCGAACTTCTCTCTTTTTCCCATAGGATAACATTATGGCATTCGCCACGCCTTTCAGGGCCCGTATCTCGGAAACGGTGCGAGATACGGACTTTTCGTCGGAAAAATGCTTAGACCCTGATGGGGGCTAAGTACAAAACTAGCCAGGACAGTCGTAAATCATATGACTTTTAAATTTTTTTTCTACATTGTACGGTTCCTGAGATATAACCTATTTAGTTTTCCAAGTCCTCATTTTCTGCTCCGATACCCATTATTATGCATACATTCTTTGTACTCACTGTCTTTCTCTATGCAGGTTTTGGGGAAAACCAGCCTGTGCGCTTACATTACTGTTATGCGTTGCCCTTTCCGCTTGCGGTTCCATACCCGTTTCACTTACCATTGACGTCTACGCCACCATATGCGTTATCCTTTGCGTTTTCCTTTGCGCTTGCGTTTCTGTTATTTTTTGCCATTTGTGTCTACAGTACTGTTTCTCTTTCTGTTTCACTTTGCGTCACCATGCCCATTGACATTTCCGTTTGCAGGCACCATGTTACTATGTGACAACACATTACGTGGCAGACCGTTCCCATCTATGCCACCATGTGCGTTACCCTTTCTGTTCTCATTCGCGCTTGTGTTACCATGTATGCCACTGTTAGCGCTTCTGTTTGATTGCTGTTCCTGTTTCTATGCCATCAAGACATCACGTGGCCTCCCGCCACTGCATTACATTCACTATTCTCGTTATCATTCTCAAAAGGAAATAGGGGCAAAAACTCCATTTAATGTTAAGATAGTTTACAAGAGTGAGGGATGAATTGATGTGAGGTTGAAAACCCCTTGGACCCCTGCCCACCCCACTGGCACTGGGGTGTGCATTGGGTTGTCGGTCCTAACTCTCACCCCATTCTCCCATACTTCTGCTGCTTTTACACATGTGATGGGGTGAGAGTTAGGCTGATGACCCCAATGCACACCCCAATGCTGGTTGGGTGGGTGGGCAGGGGTTCAAGGGGTTTTCAACCCTAACACTGAATTTCCTCACTTTTGTCGCTGTGGAACAACCCTAATGTATTAAACTGGAGTTTTTGCCTCTATATATAGAGATATATATATATATATATATATATATATATATATAGATATATATAGATATATATAGAGAGAGAGAGTTAGATAGAGAGAGAGAGAGGAGAGAGAGAGAGAGATACACACACAGACACACACAGACACGCACGCACACACACATATACATATACATGCACACACTTCACTCAAACAGCCCCTTGATACCAAAAATAATTTTCCACACCGTGCATGTGCTCCTAGTCCAAAGAGGCTCTCTTCTCCTTTTGAAGATAAACCTGGAAATACTGGTGAGGACCTGCATATCAGGGAGGCTCCCATACCATTTTCTGCAAACCAGAACGATTGTTGGTCATTCCTTTACCTAAATGTCCACCCCCTTCCTTGTGACTTTGAGTCAAACATGGGGTAACAGACTTTAGTACCTCCTATAGACATAGCCCCCAAGATCTCCATCTTCTTTGGAATTTACAGATGGCTTTCTCACTCAGGAACCGTTAAGCAAAGCTTCCTCTGCTGAGGTTGCAGATACTTGCAGATGAATACTGTTTTGTTTTTGTTGAATTTTATGCGACGCCATCTTTAATGCAGCCTAATACACTAAAACAGAACTACAACACTGCTGACAGGAGTGCTACCAAAATCACACTGCACACTTAAGTGCACTACAGGTGTTGATGCAGTGCTAATTAACATAATTCGCACACACTGAAAAAGCAATGCAATACTGCTTTAGGCAGTGTTGAAAACACTGCTAATCGCAGTACTTTTGCAGTGTGATTACAGTGCTAATTAACATAATTCGCACACACTGAAAAAGCGAAGCAGTATTGAAAACACTGCTAATTGCAGTACTTTTGCAGTGTGATTACAGTGCTAATTAACATAATTCGCACACACTGAAAAAGCAGTGCAAAACTGCTTAAGGCAGTGTTGCTGACAGAACACTGCTTCAGGCAGTGTTGATGACAAAACACTGCTAATTGCAGTACTTTTGCAGTGTGATTACAGTGCTAATTAACATAATTCGCACACTGTATCAGCACTGCATGTACACCAAAAGAGACCTGAAGATGCACTGATTAAACACTGATGGACTGCATTATGCAATGAAGTGTGCAGGAAGTGTACACTGCTACTGTAACACTGAAATAAGACCAAATAGTGACTATTTGAACACTTCACTTCCCTCTGGGTAGGGTCAGCCTCTCATCGAAGATTACTCCAGGTTCCGCACCCATTCAGAGGTCAAGAGTGGCACACCCCCAAGGAAAAGAAAAGAGGGTGAACCCCCACTCAGCCCCCCTGTCCAGCGACCCGGATCCACAACCAATACCTCAGTCTTATCAGAGTTCAACTTTAACTAACTGGCATCCATCCACTCCTGGATTTCAGCAAGGCAGCTATTAAAGACTGAGACAGCTCTATCCTGGTCGGGCACAAAAGAAAGGTAGAGCTGGGTATCATCTGCATAACAGTGAAATCTCAGCCCATACCTTCTTACAATGTCTTCAAGGGGCAGCATATACACTGTGAACAACATGGGGGACAGCACTGAACCCTGAGGGACCCCACATGATAGAGGGACTGGGTCTGAGGAAAAAACCCTGGACACCACCATCTGAGATCTTCCTGTGAGGAACGATGTAAACCACTTAAGGACTGTACCCGATAGTCTGCAAATGGACCACAGGCGATCAAGCAGGACCCCATGGTCCACAGTGTCAAACACTGATGAGAGATCAAGGAGGACCAGAATAGAATGGCTCCTCCCATCTCTAACCATCAGGAGATCATTGAGCACCCGAACCAGCGCTGTCTCAGTACTATGCTTCTTTTGAAATCCAGACTGGAGGGGTTCATAGATGTCATGGATGGTCAAATGGTCTTCCAGCTGCGAGGCCACTACTTTCTCAATCACCTTCCCTGCAAAGGGAAGGTTAGAGATTGGTCTGTAGTTTGCAAGGCAGTCTGGGTCCAAAGAAGCTTTCTTCAAGAGTGGTGTCACCACCGCTTCTTTCGGTGAGCTTGGAAACTCACCTGTCTCCACGGAGCACCAGACTATCCGAGCTAGGACCAGACTGATAACACAATATAACCCAAAATCAGGGAAGTAGGTCCCGGGTCCAAACTACAGCATGTATGGTGCACACTCTGGATGATCCGCATGACATCCATGAAAGCTGGTCGGACAAAGGTACTCCAAGAAGACCGAGGGTAAGTGATCCCACTCTGATCCACAGCAACACCCACTGAGTGTGCTGAAAGGCAAGCCGATCTGATGTCAGCCACCTTATCTGCAAAATATTGAGCAAATTCATCACACTCTTCTTGCAAAAAGGCTTTCTGGACTTGTAGACAGGCTGGGTTGCACAGTCTGTCCACTGTTCAGAACATCTGAGCTGGTCGATTCTGAGCAGCCGCAATCTCCCCAGATAGGAATTCTGCCTTCTTACAGGAGGTTGCAGATTGATAGACTTGATAATGGCCCATCAATCTAAGGTGGTCAGCATCAAGAGCGTATTTACACCAGCAACGCTCTAGCCTTCGTCCTAATCGCCGCAACTCCCTCAGAGGCCCATCAAACCAAGGGGGATTGAGGGCAAAGGGAGAGAGGACGAACATGAACAGGAGCAATGACATCCAGGGCTGCAGCAATGGCTGAATTATAAGCCACCACAAGGGCCTCTGGATCACTGTTTGCCTCTGGGAGGGACGAGAGATCCAGCACCGCCATTATGCCTTGAGAATTTATATCCCGTGGTGATGCACAGTTATGGAATGTGGTGGTGACACACTGTTTCAGAATGTGATAGTGACACACAGTTTTGAAATGCAGTGGTGATGCACAGTTTTGGAATGCGGCAGTGATGCACAGTTTCAGAATGCGGTGATGACACACAGTTTCGGGATGTGGCAGTGACGCATAATTTCAGAATGCAGCAGTGATGCACAGGTTCAGAATGCAGCAGTGACACACAATTTTGGAATGTGGTGGTGATGCACAGGTTTGGATTGTGGTGGTGACACAGTTTAGGAATGCAGTGGTGATGCACAGTTTCGTAATGCGGTGGCGACTCCCAATTTTGGAATATGGCGGTGACGCACAATTTTGAAATGTGCCTGTGACTCACAATTTCGGAATGTGGTGGTGACGTAAAATTTCAGAATGTGGTGGTGACATGCAATTTTGGAATGTGACAGTGATGCACAGTTTCAGAATGTGGAGGTGACACATAGTTTCAGAATATGGTGGTGACCATCAATTTCAGAATGTGGCGGTGATGGATAATTTCAGAATTTGGCATGATGTACACTTTGGGAATGTGGCAGTGACAATTTTGGAATGTGACATTGAAAAACAACTTGGTGCTGATGTGTAGTAATAGAATTTGGCAGTGATGTGCCATTTCAGAATGTGGCAGGGATGCGCAGTTTGGGAATGGGGCAGGGATGCACAGTTTTGGAATGTAGCAGGGATGCTTAATTTTAGACTGTGGCTGGGAAGCATAATGTTGGAATGTGGTGGGGATGTGATGCATAGCTTTGAAATATGGTGGGTGCGTACAATTTTCAAATGCAGCAGGGGCAATCGATTTCAGAATAAGTGGTATGTTCTGTCATATTCCGACAGCATGCATCCCCACTATATTCCAAAATTGCCAGTCCCCACCAAATTCCTCGATGTGTGTCCCTGTCACATTCCAAAACTGATTGTCCCACCACATTTTGAGATATCACCTCCTTGTCACATTCTGAGATTGTGTGTCTCCCCCAACATTTTAAAATTGTGCACCGCCTTGACATTTTATGCCTTGGTTCTCTGCTGCATTCCAAAACCACCTTCTGGCATGTTCTAAAGTACAGTGTCATGCATCTGAACATTCTGGAAATGCAAGCACTGCAGCCAACTCTACGAAATTTTTATGTTGTCTTGTGCATGCAGCACAGACAACATATTGTGGTTGCTTCAGTTGAGAAGCGGGTTTTGGAAGTGTGGTCCTGCTGCAGCCAATGGCGCCACTGCTTTTTGTGGCCATGCTCTGTGGCACCAATGGCATAACACACTGTCTATGACAGTAGTTGAGAAAACGTGACACCACCTTGAAAGAATTTAGCCGCTGCAATCAGGGAGTGCCACAAAGCAATCCCTGATTGCAGCAGCCAATTACTGTTGGGGTTCCCTATAAGCAACATGGCGGTGGCAGGGAAGCCAAAGGATAGCCGCTGCCTTGCATAGTCTTTCATCCCAATCCCCCTGTTGGCATGCCCCCTCCTAACTTAATTTGCTGACGGGGGTGCCCAATCCCCATCGGCATGTTCTCCCCCCAATGTCTTGAGTGCTGAGGGGATGCCCAATCCCCCTTGGCTAATGTGACCCCCCTAGTATGTGTAGATGGGGGTGCCCAATCCCTGTCGGTGCCAGTTCCCCCCACCTCGAAACACACAGGTTGTATGCTGGGAGCCCACCCCAGTGTGCCAAAAGTACCTGTGAAATGCAACAATCGTCCTGCGATGTAGGTGACTTTTTTTTTAACCCTGTTAAGAAATGATCCCTCGCTGTCTGCGGCCCCCTCCCCAACCTGCACCCACCCACTATGTACTTCCACTTCCCAACACCCCTTCACCCTCTACTTACCTCCAGAGCCTGGAGCGATGATCTTCGGTGGACCGGGAACACGTCTGCACTCTTCAAAGCCGACCATGAACTGAAGAAATGCCGGTAAGCTGTATAATGGTATAAATAGGTTTTTAACTTTGGTGCATAACTCTGGCATTTTGGGGAATTTTAGCACCACATTTTCAACATGGGGTTATTGGGACCCCACCTCATGAATTCAGTCACTGTCATGGCGTTATTCAATCCCAAAAGTTGATTTCGTGGTCACTGTGTGGAATTACCTTTTGGGACTGATTAACAAAATGACAGTGCCACTGTTCATGAGGTGGGCTCTCAAAAAGCTTATGTTGCAAATTTTGTGAAAAAAATCCAAAGAATTACTGTTTTATGAGCTTACGTTGCGCAGTTTCCATGCACGCTCATAACTTAATAACGCAAATCTATAATATTTTCACTCCAGATTTTCAACATTGGCATTTTTCCACACCTCCTTATGAACAGTACAGCTGTCATTTTACACATCCTGTCCGAAATGTGTTTTCGCACTACTGGTGCAGAATAGTGTGGCCGCTGTGGGAAATCAGTGTTCGGGACAGATTAAGAAAATCACAGTGATAGTGTTCATGAGTAGAGGTCCTAAAATGCCTATGTTGAAAATCTGGTGACAAAAGTCCACAAATTGAGTATGTTACAAGCATGAGTTGCACAGTTTCCACGTGCACTTGTAACTTCGAAATTTTGTAATATTTTCAGTCAACATTTTCAACATTGTCAGTTTTGCACACCGCCTTATGAACAGTACAGCTGTCATTTTTCACATCCTGCCCAAAATGTGTTTTCGCACAACTGATGCACAATGGCGTGGTTTCTGTGGGAAATCAACGATCAGGACAGATGAAGAAAATCATAGTGACAGTGTGCATGAGCAGAGGTCCCGAAATGCCCATGTTGAAAATTTGGTGAAATAATTCCACTAAATGACTGTTATGCATGTACATTGAGCAGTTTGTACGAATGTTAGTAAATTCGAGCATTTTTAAAATTTGCACTCAAGATTTTCAACACTGCCATCTCTTCACACCTACCTATGAATGGTATAGCTGTCATTTTTCACATCCTGCTCAAATGGTGTTTCCCACATCTGGCACAGAATGGTGCGGTCGCTGTGAGAAATCAACGTTCGGGACAGATTAACAAAATCACAGTGCCACTATTCATGAGCAGAGGTCCCAAACACTTTCATGAGGTGGGGGTCACAAAAACGCTGTGTTGTAAAATTTGCAGTGCAAATACCAACAAACTGCCGGAGCATTAGGATTTCTAACCATAATGTCCCACCCTCTACAGACTGACAGGTGTTGGGGTGTGCCTTTGCATTGCCAGCTGTCATGCTTATGCCATACCATCCCCCCACCCTCAATCCACTGACAGGCATCGAGGTGTACCTTGGGCTCTTCGGCCCCACATTTCACCCCATTCTCCTATGCTGCACCCATCTCAGCATATGTCCTTATGAAATGGGATGACTGTAAATCCAAACACCCCAAGGCACAACTCAGCACTTGTCAGTGTCTTCAGGATAGGGTGAGGTAAAATTCCATGAGCTTTATGGCTGAATGGGGTGAGCGTAAGGCCCGAGAACCCCAAGGCACAACGCGATATTTGTCACACTGCAGGGTAGGGTGAGCTGAAATGCCATGAATGTTATGGCCGATGCTCAAAGGCACACCTCAGTGCCTGTCAGTCTCTGTAGGGTGATGTGGGGTTATCATCACTTTCATACTTCACTGCCATTCCTATTATGCATCTGTTCAACTCCTGCGCTACCAATGCCAATGTCAGCAAGACAACATTCGGCATTGACAAATGCTTGTTTAAAGGTTTACTATAGCTACAGTTTCCTAAACTTTCGAGAAGCAGATCCTATAAGGTTGCTGTCAGAGAGGACTAGAGTGTGAGTTCAGGAGATCACATCATCAGTGGCTCTTCTCTGAAACTGGCTTTTTTGAATAGGTAATGAAATCAGGGTTACAAAATAGTTCATAACTTTAAAATGAAGTAAACGTAAAAATCAAATTTTTGGTATGAGATTTATTGGGGGTATGCTTACTCTAATTCAGCACTGCAGTACTTTTGGTGGGAGTCCCTCGTTAAACAAGTGAGGAAGAAAAGTTATCACCTATAGAAACACACACTGTAAAATGAGCTCCTACTGATAATAGGACAGCATGAAAGTATGGGGGAGGTTCAATTATATAACAAGATTTATAAAATAGGTAGGGACAATCCTGCATCCTGATTGGCTAAAACATGTTTATACCTATTCGACTGGGATATCACAACCAATGGGTATGAACAAGTTATACCAATCAGGACAGAGCAACAAAACAAATGACTGTGCCATTATATAGAATTTGTTTCCAGCTCCCACACATCACAATACGCAATACTATACATTTTACTCTCATTTAGAAAAACACTCACAATCCACAACAAGCTCCATAATGTTGTTGTGTTCCCCCATTGTACCTATGAACACTCTAGACAGCAGTCACAAATGGACATCACATGGCATCTTTCACTGAGTGCCACACCATAGCCAAAAATTTTTTTTCTTCCCCACCTCCTCTTCTCTGTTTTACAAAATTGTTGTCTGTTTTCAACTCATGCTGCCACTGATTTTCTGATCCAGCATTCAACACACAGTAAACTGAAAACAATCTGCTATGAAAGAAAACACCATCATGCCCCCTTGACCCCTGACAGAGCACTTTTCAGTAACCGCACTCTGCCTTCAGGCTTGCACACCAGCCGTTTTGGTTCCAAACAAAAAACCTCCACCATCTAAAAATCACCTGGACACTAAATGAACGGAACCCCAAAACAAAACAAGGATGTGCTGATAAATGGGAAATAAGGAGAATGAGGGAAATAAATTATAATGCAAGAATGGACAGAGTAGTTTGAGCAGGGTGGTGATGTCATGAACCCAGAAGAAGAATGAGAGAGCATCTGGAAAGGAGGAAAAATGCTGAAGGACAAGAAAACACGTAGGACAACCTCAAAAAAGAAAACAGAAGACGGAGGAGACATGGGGGGGAGACAAAAACAATAACGGAAACAATCCAGAGTGGCAACAAGGGTGGGAGGGGAATAAACAGCCGAGGAGTGGCAACAAAGACATGAGGAGGCATGATGTACCCGGGGGGGGGATGAAAACAAAGATGGAAACAGCATGGAGCAGCAACAAGGAGGGTGGGATGAACAGCTGTGGAGTGGCAACAAAGACATGAGGAGGCATTTGGTACTGGAGGTGAAAACAAAGATGGAAACTCTGTGGCGTGGCAATGGGGGGGAATTTACGGGGAGCGGCAACAAAGACATGAGAAGGTATGAGGTACCTGAGGGGAGGGGCAAAGACAAGGACGGAAACATTGTGGAGCAACAAGAAGGAGGGTGAATAGCCATGGAGCAGCAACAGAGGAACAAGGAGTTCATCTGGGCAGCCAGAAGAAGAAGAGGAGGAGCAGGGTGGGTGGGGTGGGAGAAGGAGGTATGCCATCAGTGCAGCGAACCCCCTACTGCCATGGCAATGTGGATGCTGCAACCAGACCGACCGTCATTCTGACGATTGGGATTTCACAACGCCCACCATTGTTTCCACCCCCGGGGTGTTGCATTCTTCCCCCTATACCTCCAACCTGGAGGTGATTATATTATTTCTGGAGGGTATGGTGTAATGTTGGTTGACCTTATAGGTGCCGAACTGACATTGTGGAACCGGAGAAGGAACAGCAACTGCCAGGGAGCAGCTAACACACAGAGAAGAAAGAGAGAGGCTGACAGGCTTCTGTTGCTAAAACTTGATCAGCTGTTTGCAGCTGACCAGCTTCAGGCAAATCAAAGGACCAAGCCCTCTTTGATTAGAGTGGCTTGGTCCTTTTCAAAGTACAAGACGTTTCCTCCCTGTACGCAGCAAGTGGTGTCATGACCACACTGTTTGGTCATTGGGTTAGACTTTCAAGCCCCTGCTATTTTGAACTACAATGGGCTCGACAGTGCCACCCCCCACACACACACACGAAATGCCCTTTCACTACAGCAAAACATTTGGTGCGAAAAACTGCAGCTATGAAAATTCAAATTGGGAAAATTTGTTTCAGGTAATGTTTGAGTGCATAACAAAGCTAGAAGAATCTGGCTTACACCAATAATGAATAGTATACAAACTGTTAGCAAACATGAACTTTTGTTTATAATGTTTACTACTGAAGATGACTATCTTAGTACCAAAATGGCTGGGTACCTCTGTGCTGTAAACAAAATATGCCTTAAACACTGGGTGGTTTCAGTAGCACTATATTCACTTTTTGAATGACACCATACCACAAACATGTATATTGCTATGTTTTTATTCATTAGAATCAGGGGTGCTTTTTGTATTATGCAAGCAATAACATACGACGAAGAGTGGGTTACGTGCTGATAAGAGCACGCCCAGGGGTGTACTAAGGCATGAGGTGCTTGCGCCGAGTGCCTTATGCCCCTGGGCATGCTCTTATCAGCATGTAACACACACCTCTGAGTTTGTTATTTTGCTTATAAAATTGGCTCATTCAGTAAGGAAGTTATTTAAAAATACACATAAAAAAGTAGATAAAAACAGTAAAATGTATGATTATGAAGTAGAAAAAAAGAAAAAGTAGTTCCTGTTACTGTTTTGGTATGGAGCTGTTTAATTAAAAGTTGGTACAGGCTATGTTGTCTATGATGTATGTGCAGAGGATAACAATGCCATTTATAAAAAAAAGAAGTTTTAAAAGCATTTTGTTGTGCTGAAATATTTCGCACTTTATCTGCCTGTCTCCTGCCCCCCCCCCAACTTCGCATTTCAGTTAACGGCAACTGGAGCGAGTGTGTTCGGAAATTTATGTGTGAGATAGTAGGTGAGGTTGTTCTCCTGTGTAACATTTGTTGTCTGCTTTTTTTACAGAAAATTAATGTTTTTAAACAGCTGGGTGACTAGCTAGCTTGTAGCGTGCGTGTCCATTAGCGGTTGCCGTACGCTTTGTGCTTCTTGGTCTCGGAAGTATTAGAGCAAGGAAGATAAAGAAACCATTTTTTTTATTTTATTTTGCAGTTATACTTATGGAGTTATGGACTGTTGCAGGTTTTAAAGTAAGGAGAGTAGTTGGGGAGCAGAGGAAGCACAGATTGTGGAGACTTTTAAGTAGTGACACAGCGAGTGGGATTGAAAGCTATGGTCTGCAATGCAGATGGAAACAAGCAGTGAGTATTTGATTTTTTTTCATTACTGCTTGTGTAGGAAGAGATTCCATATTATAGACACTCACTGCTAGCATGGGTTCTGCGTTCGTGTGATCGTGTCTCTGTCTGCTGCTGTTGGGGTTCCATTTGACTGGGATCATAGTTTAGAAGTGAGGAGCTGCAGTGGCTAGGAAGAGAGTAGTGGCATGGATGGATTATTTGATGTGCTGCAGTTTGCTTGGCACAGCTAGTGCCGGTTGGCATGATCATGATACATCCTGAAAAGGACATGGCTGAAAACAGCTGTCACCCAATCAGGATGGTTGATTTCTTTAGCCCATTTTATAAACTATATTATTATATATCATTACAATGTTTTATGATGTTTTATGGGTATCTTTGTACACACATTTGATATTATTTTATAACTGTAATTATCTTTTCATGATTAAACAAACTTATGATGATGATGCTTGTGTACACCAGTCATCTCACAGAACAGCACAGCATAAACATAGAAACATAGAAGTTGTCAGCAGATAAGGACCTCTTGGCTCATCTAGTCTGCCCTATATTCCTTACCTACCGTGTCACCATAGACCATACTTGATCTCCAGTCTTCTCCCACCACCTCACCTTACTTCTAAGGCCCACTTATGTCTATCCCGTGCATGCTTGAGTCCTACCATTTTAGCACTCACCACCTCTGCTGGGAGGCTGTTCCAGGTGTCCACCCCACCTCCGTGAAGTAATATTTCCTCACATCTCCTCTAAGCCTCTCCCCCCAGCATCATAATGTGACCCCTTGTCCTGGAACACCTTTTTCTGTGCAAAATGTTACCTTCCTATATCTTATGTAGGATATCTTATATCAGATATCCTATATCTGTGAGGTATCTGAACATTTCCATCATATCCCCCTTCCCCTCCTTTCCTCTAGAGGGTACATATTTAGTTCCCTGAGTCTTTCCCCATAGGACTTATGATGCAGGCCCTGCACCGTTTTGGTAGTCCCTCCTTTGTACTTCCTCCACCCTATCTATTCCCTTCCAGAGGTGGGGCGTCCAGAACTGGACATAGTACTCAAGGTGGGGTCTTACCAATGATCTATACGGGGTAATACTATCTCCCTCTTTCTGCTGGTGATGCCCCTCCATATGCATCCAAGCATCCTGCTAGCGTTCCCCACTGCCTGATTACACTGCTTAGCTACCTTCAGGTCATCAGAAATTATTACCACTAGGTCCCTTTCCTGTTTTAAGAACATAAAAAAAAATGTCGGCAGATGGGGATTGTGTGACCCATCTAGTCTACCCAAAAAGATTACCCCCCACGTTGGCTGCAACCTAACCTGTCTGCAATGCCTATCCCATGCAAGTTTGAAATCTCTAATCATCTTTGATGCTGCCAGCTCCTGGGGTAGGCTATTCCGTGGTTCCACCACTCTCTCTGTGAAGAAGTTCTTCCTGAGGTTGCTTTAAACCTAACTCCTACAGTACCTACCTCAAATTATGGCCCCTTGTATGTGCTTTTGTGGTTGCTAATACCTTCCTGCTCAATTGGTACATTGCCCCTGGGTTTCTGTGCCCCATGTACATGAGTTTGCACTTTTTTTGCATTGAAACCCAGCTGCCATTCCTTTGATCATTCTTTCAGCTTTTGTAGACTGTCCCTCATTCTTTACAGACCCTCTCTGGTGTGTCCACTCTGTTGCAGATTTTTGTGTCATCCGCAAACAGGCATTCCCTTCAGCCCCTTGGCAATGTTGCTAATAAAGACATTGAAGAGGACCTTGCCTAGTATTGACCCCTGTGGCACCCCTCTGATCACCTTGTCTTCTCCAGAGTAGACCCCATTTACCTCTACCCTCTGACTCCTATTGCTCAGCCAACTTCCTACCGATTTTACTACTTTTGGACCTACTCCTAGGTCGCCCAGCTAGTTCAAGTTCAAGTTCAAGTTTATTGCAGGAAAACTCCATTGAGTAAGCTCATTCACAAGGAGGTCCTGTGACATAAACACTTAGGGCCAGATATTCAAAAGGGTTGCGCCATGCGCAACACACGTCCTACATGGCACCATTCTGCGATATTCAGCAGGAGGCAGTTGTGCCACTGAAAACAGGCTGAGCAACAGCGCAATGCAAATGAATGCATGCTCAACAGGAGGGGGAAGAACCATGCATAAACTGCACAGCCCGATATTCAGCCGGGCTGTGCAGAGTTGTGCAGGCGCAACCCCCAACCTGAGCCTGCAGGACCTTGAACCAAAAAAAAAAGGCTTAAGTCGAGGGCCACCCACAGGTGAGCTGCTGTACTGCAGGGCGCAACACAACAGCTGCCACCTGTGGCTGGCCCCCAACTCAGTCCCTGTGCCCCCCCAGCCCGATCGCGGGCATAGTGTACTCCTCCCCCCACCAGCCCGATGCGGGCATCAAGTAGCTCCCCTCCTGTTCACATCCCTGGTGGTCCAGTGGACGAAATGCCCGATCGCGGGCAGAAAGTAAAGTGAACCCCAGACATGTCCTAGTACCCGATTGTGGGCGAAAGTAAATGAACCCCCCAAACATGCTCCCTAGTGCCCGATCATGGGCAGTAAATAAAGTGCCCCACGAACATCTCTATGTTTGGTCCAGTGGACCCGTAATGCCCGATCGCCGGGCAGAATGTAAATTGACCCCCAAACATCTCCCTGGTGGCTAGTGTCCCCCACCCCACCCACCCAGAAGCCCCACCCGCTCCCCGGCGGCGGCGGCAACATCCACCGCCTGCCGCCGTGGTGGGTGGGGTGGGGACACTAGCAACCAGGGAGATGTTTGGGGGCTAATTATCATTCTGCCCGCGATCGGGCATTACGGTCCACTGCGTACCACGGGAGATGTACGGAGGAGGTGAGGAGCCATTGCTGCCCGCATCGGGTTGCAGGATGCGCCGGTCCTCGACGTTGCTGGTTTTGGCAGGGCGCCAGGCACAAGTCCTCGGGATCGGGCGCACTCTACATGCTTAATGGCATGCAATGGGTCCATAATCAGATGCAAATGCCCCCGCCGCCTTGTATGAATTATGGGCCCCATTTGCATGTCACCTTTTGAATATCGTGATTTTGTGCATGGCGAATGGTACTTGGCCACCGATGTTGAATGCTCCACTCTGACAACTTGTGGTGGCGCAAGTTCCACTGCAGCATGCACAGTGGTTGTGGTGGGGGTGATATTCAAGGAGTTGCTCACAGCAACCTTTGAATATCCCCTGCCACACCCCTGCGCAACTATTTTGCGCAGCGTAAGGGCTTGCGCCTCAGAATGGCGCAGTTTGAATATCCAGCCCTTAAAGTACAAACACAGATAGGTAATAACAGTATATACATGAAATGCACGTTACATGATACATGCTGGATATACATACAAGGGTACCATATAGGGTGACTGCAGGTGGTAAACATTGATATGAGACTGGGAAGCGACTTACAGGTTGCATACTGATAAATGAAACATGATGACTGGTGTGTGAAATACATATACAATATTTTGGCAGCTAGAACAAACAACAGTCTACAACTGATATGGGGGGGAGGAGTGATTTGATACAGTAGCAGAGGAGTGTAAGCAAAGATAAAGCCAGGAGTAGAAGGGGAAGGGAAAGCAGTTAATATGACAAATCAATTATACCTTACCAGTGGACAAATATGGCACACATGGGGAAGGAAGAGACTTAATGACAGTTACAGGCGTCTTTCATTTTGGCTGAACTTAGCGATTTGTAGACGTTTATTGAAACTGTGCTAGTTAGTTTCAGTACGGTTTGTAATTGGTTCCAAATGGAGGGAAGGGCATATGCAATAGCACGTTTATCAAAGGAAGTCTGTGTCCTTGGTATGTCAAACATAATAAAGTCAGATTTTCTTAATGAGTATGCACTATGTGAGATACTAATAAGGGAAGAGAGATAGCTTGGCAATTTCTGCAGAAGCAGTTTAAGAGTCCATAGCCCAGCATGGAGCAGGCATCTAGTAGTAAGGGATGTCCAACCAACAGCTGCATATAAGTCACAGTGGTGCGAACGGTAAGGGGAGTTGGTAATGAACCGTAACGCACGGTGATAAAGGATGTCCAGTTTACTTAGATTTGCAAGAATGGTGGAGGAATAGCCATAGTCGAGTAGGGGGAGAAAAGTGGCCTGTACAAGCTTGTTTCGAGTTTCAAGGGGGAAAAGGGGCCTATTTCTGTAGAAGAAACCTAACCTTGCTTTTAACCTTCTAGAGACATCTTCGACGTGGTCACTGAAAGATAATGTATTGTCAATCCAAATACCTAGATATTTAAATTTGGTTACAACTTCCAGAGGCTCGTTTAGCGTGGTGACAATGAAGTCTTGGGCAAGGGTATTGGGGGGGCCTGAGACAGCACTGCGGGAAAATATCATCGTATTAGTCTTCTTAGCATTGAGCAGAAGCTTTGTCTTTATTAGATTATGCTCAAGTTGTGCGAAGTCCACTTGAAACACTCCCTTGACTTCAGATAACGATGAGCCAGAAGTATACAACACAGTATCATCTGCAAAAAAGTGCAGACTGGACGTAGATATGTTAACATCTAAGTCATTAATGTACAGAGAAAACAAGATAGGGCCTAAGGTGGATCCTTGGGGACTCCTCTCTGCAACTGGCAGGCAGCAAAAAAAGCCTCCGCCTTTACTTTTGGAATCTTCCAGTTAGGTAGCTAGAGAACCACTGGGTGGTATGGTATGTGGCACCCAACTTTGCAAGGCAATTGACTAATAGTTTGTAATCAACAGTATCAAAAGCTTTGCTGAGGTCCAAAAAGACTGCACCAGTTACCTTCTTAGCATCTATGGCAGAGATCCAATCATTGGTTACTTTTGCTAGTGCAGTGATTGTGCTGTGATTAGCCCGGAAGCTAGATTGAGCTGGGTTAATGAGAGAGAAGGTTTCCAAGTGATATTTTAACTGAATATGGATCAGTTTTTTGAGAACTTTAGAAAGGATAGGCAATATGGAGATAGGCCTATAGTTGTTTTCATCGCATGGGTCACCAGATTTAAATAGAGGGAGGATATGTGCTGATTTCCAGCAGGACGGCACAGTAGCAGATGTAATGGAAATATTGAAGATGTGGAGAATTGGGGCAGTGAGATGGGCGAGCCTGACCTTAGGAAAAAGGGTTCCAAGCCATCGTCCCCTGTGCTTTTTTTGGTGTCTAAGTTAAGAAGAGAATCTCCTACTTCTTTATAAGTTATCTTGCGCAGTTGGAAGGGGATGGGTGCAGGACTAGATGTGGCGGGAGGAGTATGCTGGCTCACCGTAGCACCAGCATACGGTGACGAGTCAAAAGCTAATCCAGCTGTGGCAAGGTGGGAGTTGGGTTCCTCCAGGATTAGGGACTTGTTTTCCACAATCTTGCCACCTGCAACTATCTTTGTTGGGACAGAGGGGGCCATGGGCCGTCCTTCTATAGCTTTGATAGTCTTCCATATTTTATGAGGGTTACCTTTGCTTTGTTCGGAGTAGAAATATAATAGTTAGCTTTAGCAGAGCGAAGTTTTTCACACAGTTATTCCTGGCTGTTCTAAAGGCCTGCCAATCTGAAGATTCTTTGGAATGTCTAGCTTTAGCCCAGAGCTTATCTTGAGCTATAAGGGCTGCCTTGAGATCCGAGGTGAACCAGGTGATGGAATTGTTCTGTACCCTTACTTTGATGAAAGGGGCATGCTTATTTATTATTGTAGTGAGTTTGTCATTAAGGATGCAAGCTTCCTTGTTGACATCTTTGGCTAGGTAAAGATCTTGCCATCTGATCATGCTCAGGTCAGATAGGAAGTTTACTGCACTGAATTTACGAGAGGATCTTTTGTTATAAAGATGGGCTATGGACAGGCCTTAATTTGAGATCTTATGCAAGCAACAATTCCATGATCGCCATGTCGTTGTGAAACACTGCCAAATGAGATATTTTGTGTGGATGGGTGGTTAGTACCACATCTAGAATGGAACTGTTGGCAGTATTTAGAGTGTTGTTCCTAGTAGGTTCACTGACTAATTGCCCAAGACCTAGCTCGTCACAAAGGGATTTGAGGTCCGTGTGATTTAGGTGACAGCCAGTCCATATTTAGATCTCCTAGAAATATTGTTTCAGTTTTTGCATCTATGAACATGGATTTCAAAAGATTAAGACTTCATCACCACCAGACGGGGTCTATAGCCACCTAGGATAGTGATACATTCCGAGGAGGGAGATGAAGGCTCAGTGAAACTAACTCAAATTCCTGGCTAGAGATTTGCAACTAATATTGGTGACCAAGTACTTAGATTTGGCGAGATAACTACACCTCCACCTCTAGACTCTCTATCTGCTCTAAATAAATTGTAGCCCTGCAGTGATATTTGTTGATCAGTGTTCGCCTTTTAACCACGACTCAGTAATTATGATAAGGTCTGGGTTAACGTGGTGCAGCCCAGGCTTGCAGCTGTACAAGTTTTTTAGGCAGGCTTAAAATGTTGACCATCATCATTTTGAGACCTGTGGCCTTAGCAAAATCGATAGGCAAGGTAAGTTGTGGAGGGGCAGGGTTGAGCTCCACATTTCCTGAGCAGAGAAGAGCAGAAGTATAACTTTCTTTAAGGAGCTTTAAGACTGGAGACTGCTTTTTATTTCTTCGTAGCAACCCATATCATGCTGCGCAAGAGGCGGCACCACTGTAATGACAGTTGATCGTGATCAATGTAAGTGCTTGGGTGGACATAGGTGAGGACAGTAGCAAGGGGTAGAAGTAACCTGGGGAATAGGCTAAAAGGGAGAGGAGAATGGCATAGTGTCTGCACGGGTAGACTGTTATAACATTAGATATTGATAAGGTACATTGGAGAACTGAATTGCATTGAGGTACTTCGAATTGCACTGTATTGTTGAAAACTCTGCACCTTAGGAGCAGTAAAACACAATAAGGAGAGCCATGGTCCCAGATTGAGTGGTCTCGTGATTTGTATTAGTGCAATATTTTCTAGGCAAGAAATTTGCCCACCTAGGTACTCACTTAAAACCTAGATGAGAAAATACAGCAGAAAGGGGAACAAGGAGAGCAGGAGCAGCTTAGTTAGTGGCCATCCACCCTTCAGACTCAAGTCCCCTTGTAGCAGAACCGGGAAAGAAGTAGAATGATAATGCAGGCCATATTGCACACGAATGAATACAGTGATTTATGTAGAAGACCAAGAATCTCTCTAGTGGCAGGTCTGTATAACCTGCTAATGGAAAACTAGCCACTTTGGGGGGTAGTAAGATTTATCGGCACCAAGGCAGAGTGCTTGGATGGGGGGCTGCAGGAAGAGCAGTCAGACAGAAGAGGTGTAAGCACTTTAAAACAGTAGTAGAAATTACAATCCAGCTAATACAGTTGAAAAAGTCCTAATAACACAATTGAAATGTGCTTAGTTCTATCGAAAATCTAACAAAGTGCCAGGTGTCTATAGCAGGGGAAAACTCCTGCCAATCAGAGTGGGTTTGCTGGAAGCACCCGTGTTCCGATTGGCTGCGCTGTCCCGTACCTTCCAAGGAGCTGCAGGCGGGTGTCCTGGTAGCTCACCAGTCTTCGATATGGAGCTGTGTCGAAGGCCTTACTGAAATTCAGGTAGGCCCCATCAGCTCCCTGGTCACTCAGTCAAAGAATGCAATCAGGTTTGTCTGGCAAGACCACCCCTCTGTGAAACCATGTTGCTTCTGATCCTGTAATCCACTGGTTACAATGTATTCCCCAGTTATTTCCTTCAGTAGAGATTCCATTAATTTACCCACTACCAAAGTCAGACTGACAGGTCTGTAATTTCTTGGCTCCTCCCTATTTCCACTTTTGTGTGGTGGGATCACATGTCATCTTCCAGTCCCCTGGACCCTCCCCTGTTTCTAGTGATAGGTTGAACAGAGCTGTCAGAGATTCAGTCAGCACCTCCTAGAGGTCCCTCAGTATCCTAGGGTGCACCCTGTCATGTCCCATTGCCTTGTTTACTTTTAATTGTGCCAGTTCCTTGAGGACTCTCTCCTCTGTAAAAGGACTAGTGTCTACCTCCCTTCCTTTAATGCCCTTGTCCCTTATCTTTGGCCAGTCACTTACCCTTTACTCCGTAAATACCAAACAAAAGCAATTGTTCAATATTTCTTCCTTTTTTAGGTCCTCTTCCTCACAAACCCCTCCTTACCCTTTTAGCCTTGCTATCCCCCCTTTGATACACAGATACATAGAAACATAGAAAATGTCGCCAAAAGCCCTAACTTGTATGCAGTCACTAACCCTAAGTGATCAATGGCTTTTCATCACTCCCTCCTCACCCAATGTTCCTTTGTGCCTGTTCCAGGAATGTTTAAACCCCTCCACTGTGCTTGTCCCCACCACCTCTTGTGGCAGACTGTTCCAAGCATCCACCACCCACTCTGTATAGAAAACTTTCCTCACATTACCTCTTAATCTACCACCTCTTGTTTCATATTGTGTTCCCTTGTTTTGAGATCTTTTCTAGATTGGAAAAGATCTCCCACCTGCACATTGTTTATGCCCTTGAGGTACTTGAAAGTTTCTATCATGTCCCCCCTTTCCTCTCCTCCAATGGGTACATATTGAGGACTCCTAGTCTCTCCTCATATGTTTTGGGATGCAAGCCATGCACCATCTTTGTTGCCCTTCTCTGGATAGCCTCCACCTTGTCTATGTCATTGTGCATGTGTAGTCTCCAGTGCCACATGCAGTACTCCAGGTGAGGACTTACTGGTGTTTTATACAATGGCATCAACACCTCCTGTCTCCTGTTAGCAATGTCTCTGCCTATGCACCCCAACATACTACTGGCCCTCCCTGCAGCTTTTGCACACTGCTTTGATACTCTAAGTTCATCAGATATGAGAACCCCTAGGTCCCTTTCCTCCTTGGTGACAGTCAGCGCCTCCCCCTCACATTCTGTAGCTCTCCCCAGGGTTCCCCTTACCCAGGTGCATTATCTTGCACTTTTTGAACCTCAGTTGCCACACCTCTGACCATCTTCCAAGCTTCTCCATGTCCTTCTCCATTTTCTGCATCCCTTCTGGAGTATCCACTCTGTTGCAGATCTTGGTGTCATCTGCAAATAGGCAGACCTTTCCTTCTAGCCCTTCTGCAATGTCACTAATGAATACAGTGAACAGGACTGGTCCCAGTAATGATCCCTGTGGTACTCCACTGGTCACCTCTCTCTCTCTCTCTCTCTCCATGAATTGGATCCCATTTACCACCACCCTCTGCCTTCTGTCAGTCAGCCTGCTTCCAACTCAATGTATCACCTTATGCCCCATGCCCAAACTACTCATCTTGTTAGTCTACTGCCCCTCTCTGATTCACTTCCCTAGTCACCCAATCAAAAAAAATGTGTCAGATTTGTTTGACAAGACCTTCCTGCTGTGAATCCATGTTGCCTCAGATCCTGGGCACCAGTGGATACCAGGTGTGCCACTGTCCTTTCTTTCTGAAGTGTCTCCATGATCTTCCCCACCACTGAGGTGAGGCTGACTGGCCTGTAGTTCCCTGCTTCCTCTGTACTGCCACCTTTGTGCAGTGCAACTACATGCGACCTCCTCCAGTCCTCTGGAACCATGCCTGTGTTGAGTGACTCTGTGAACAGGGTGGCCAGAGGCACTTCTAGTTCCCTTCTCAGCTCCCTTAATATCCTTGGGTGTATGTGGTCTGGCGCCATGGCTTTATCCACCTTCAGCTTTGTGAGTTCCTCCAGAACTCTCTCCACTGTGAATGGACTGCTGTCCACTTCTCCCCCCAATTGCCTCTTCTCCCAAGTTGTGGTCCTTGACCCTCTCCCTCCTTAGTGAATACTGAGCAGAAGTATTTGTTCAGTATTTCTGCTTTGTCTAGATCCCCTTCCTTACACTCTTCCTCCTCCCCTTTGACCTCACCATCCCCCCTCATTTTTTCTTCTGTCGCTGACATACCTACAGAATGTCTTGTCCCCTTTTTTCATAGTCCATGCTAAACCCTCTTCTTTCTGTGCTTTGGCTCTCCCAATAGCTTTCCCTTCTTCATTTAGACATTCGACATACACCTCCCTGTCCTCCTCCCTTTGGGTTCCCTTATGTTTCCTGAAACTTGCTCTTTTAGCCTTTACTTTGTCTGCTACCTCTTTAGAGAAACATAGTGGATTCCTTCTTCTTTCCCCTTTGGCCACTATCCGAATGCATTGGTTAGTTACCTCCACTATGGCTCCTTTTAGTTTCTCCCACTGTTCCTCCACTCCTTTCATTACCTCTTCCTTCTACAGGGCTGCTCTTAAACATCCACCCACTTCACTGAAATCTGCCTTCTTGAAATATAATACTTTTGCCTTTGTGTGGCTTAATTGAGTCCCTGTCTCCATGTCAAACCACACCATGGGGTGGTCACTGGATCCCAGCTGCCCTTCCACCTGGACTCCTTTGACTCTGTTTCCATTGGTCCATACCAGGTCCAGAATCAATTTGTCTCAGTTGGCTCATGCACCAACTGTCTGAGTCCAACCTCCTGCAGGGATTCAGGATGGCCGTGCTTCTGGCTGAAGCAGCTGCCTGGGTGGTCCAATCCACATCTGGCATATTGAAATCTCCCATCAGTAGGATTTCACCTTTAGCTGCCTTGTCATGAATTTCCTTCATTAGTACCCTGTCCACTTCCTCCCTCTGTGCCAGAGATCTGTAGATCACCCCAGTGCATATTGCTCTGCCATTCCCTGGTTCAAGGGTGAACCACATTACCTCAGCCTCCCCCTGTCTTCCCTGTACTTCTGTAGCCTTTATGCCTTCTCTGATGTACAGGGCTACCCCCCCTTTACCTTCCTTGACCCTTCTGAACAGTGTATAGCCCAGTACATTGACATCCCAGCTGTGATTAGCACAGTACCATGTCTCTGTTATTGCGGCTATGTCAAGGTCTGCATCCGTCATAAAGGCTTCCAGGTCTGGAACCTTATTTTGCAGACTGCAGGTATTTGTAAACATGACATTCCATGTTTTATACCCTGCCCTCCCTCTGTTCTTGTTCTCTCTCCCTTGCCCGTTTCCCCCAACACTGGTTTTCTTGTTCTTGTGCTCCTGCCCCCACATTTCTTCCTCTTTTACATGCTTCACCTGCCTGCTCCTCACTGCTCGCTTCAGTTGTTCCTGTTGTCAACTTGTGTTTTTGCATGCTGTCATGGAGGGGTGTTCCTAAGCCACCTGTCCCTCCTGACTCCCCCCCTTGGCCAATTTAGATGTTCGCTGCTGAAGCATTCCAACTTCTCATCAAGGAGTGAGGTCCCCCTTCTGCTCAGATGTGGCCATCCTCCTGATATAAGCTCACATCTGCTCAGGTGGGGCCCCAGTCCTCTATGAAGCCACATCCTTCCCTTCCACACCAATCTTTCAACTAGGTGTTGAAGGTTTGGTTGTGGAATGCCCTAGCCTCCCCTGTGCCTTGGACAGGTAGCACCTCTGAGAATGAGATGAAATGTGCTACCTCTTTCAGGTCCCTCCCCAGCTTCCTGAAATCCTCCGGGACTCTGGCTAACTTCACTCTTCTTCCCATCAGGTCATTGGTCCCTAGGTGGACAATGACATGCAGTTCCTCCCTCCTGGCTGTCACCCTAGCAATCGAATGGATTCGCTTCCCATCCCTCCATGCAATGCTTCCTGGGATGCACTTAACCTTCCTCTCTCCCCTGCTAAGTGTCCCTAACTTCATACCCCAGACAATAGAGTCCTGCACTAAGAGATGCTTCCCCCTCCTCCGGGGTCCCCTGTCCCCCTTCCCTGGGGCTCCAGCTTGGAGGCCCTACCATTCTCCCTGGTTCCAGCTGCAGGCACCTGTGAGAGGCATTCCCATTCTTCCAAAACAGTGTAGGAGTTATTCAGCTGGACCAGCTGGGGAATGTGCTTCTGACTGCCCACCCTCCCTCCCTCCCTGAGCCCACCGAGGTCCAGTCACACCTCTTTCTGGGCATTCTATGAGGTTCATGTTGTGGACCTAGTAGTCTCAGGGTGGGGGTGGATGCTGCCTGTAACCTGGCCAACTCTGTGCAGAGACAGGCAACCTCCTCCCCAGCCCAAAGAGGTGACTGCAGATAGGGCAGCCTCCAGAATGTCTCCCTGAAGACTGCTGCTCCACAGCCACTGCACTGCACCACTCTCATCATGACTGTTACCCTCCTCACTCTTCTGCTTGCTTATGCCTCCTAACTGCTATCTGCAATCTCCTAACCCTCTTCCCTCTTCTGCATGCTAACCCATTTTTTCCTTCTCCTTCTCTCCCTGTCTCTCTTTTTCTGTAGTGACTTATAGCTTCTCTCTCTCTCCCCTCCTCTTGTATGTGCCCTTGTGGACCTAGTTGCTAGCTGCACCCTTTGAACTTCTGCCTGTATACCAGCTACGCTATTGCTTGTGCTGTGCTGCCTAACTGTTCCTGTGTCTTTAAGGAGGTGTGGCTTGGCTCACCACTATAAAATTAGTGCACCCGGTGGTGGTTGGGGAATGAGGGTGGGTGGGTTGTTCCTTTGGAACTCGGTGTCTATAAAAAACAATCAGGTAAAAAAAAAGACTTTCTTCTGCAAACGACAGAAGAATTACATAAAACCTGTTACAACACACGGAAGTTACCTGGAATCTGTTACCAAACACAGATACTTCCTGAAGTGTAGCAGCAAAAGAAATCCCCCAAAGCAGACTGGAAAATCACTTTAACATCTAAAGGTAGTGGAAAGAGCACACAGCTATATAAACTCAATTACAAAAGCCTGTTGCAAAACACAGAAGTTACTTGCTATCCACACCCCCAACAATTACTTCCATCTGCCTATGGTGACACTTGTGAGCATTGCAGTGACAGCAGGATGGCGCATAGCAGTTTTTTTTGTATTTTTTTAACACATATTATTTTATCCCCACCTACCGGGCATGTTCCGTCCACTCCTTTGGGCAGCCAGTTCTGCCGTTGCCTCTGCTGCCGACCCACCATCCTGCTGCTCCAACGCTCTGCTGACCCGGTGTATTCCTTCACTAAGGGGGCCCCCCCGACCCAGAGAGGGTGACAGGGAGGGGAGTATAGAGTGCCTAAGCACCCTCTTGCTTCTGGGTGGAGTGTGGCTACTGCAGCCCTGGATTCTTCACGGCAGAGAGGCGCGTGGAGGTGGGGCTGCTGTCATCCGGTCAGAGATGTGCCATCTTTCACATTTTTCTGGAGAGCCCTCATTGCGATGCTCCTTGTAGTGCCTCCGCTCTCCACTGGGGGCCACTACAGAGCGAAGCACTTTCTCCAACCCACCCCTGGAGAGGAAAGGAGAGCAGTCCTCCATATGCTCAATCTTCTCCTCTCCTCCCCTGCCAGCCCCCAGAGACCCGAGTCCGTTCCCGAACCCGGGTCGCCGGCGTGGTTCCAGGTGTGGCATCCAGTGCTGCAACCCTCTGCACCACCGGGCCAGCCAGTTTGGGTTTTAATGATAGTGCTGCCAGTGTGACATCTGAGTGCCTCTGCCATGATATTTTTACATAGAGGTAATTTGCCCTTGTGTGCATGGGGAGTTCCTCTGAGCTCTGTGACTGTTGTTTTACCTGCCCAATGCCAAATCATTTTCAGGGTGAGATGCAGATTAGTGCTAGTCACAGTATGCACAGAGAACCTCATATTTTTGAGGGGGCATCCCTTTACTAATGGTGTCCACTCCAAGGAGGTCTGATTGGTTCATGCCTCTCCACACCCTGATTGCGAGAGGATCCCGCAGAGAGTAGTGGAATTTGTGAGTGGATGGGAGAGAGTAGAGGGTGCCCTCACTCCTAGGCTCTGCAGGTCTTGGCAGCCACAGGAGAATATGCCTTTGTATAGGGGCTCTTATCTGCATAGTTGTGTTGTATTTGTCACCCAACGTAACAGCTTAAGAGATGCATTCCTTAACCCCCCCACACCAAGATTACTACCTCCTGATTAGAACAACAGCAATAGTTTGAGAAATATATCGGGTCTCTGTTCTGTCTCTTGGAATTGTCTGTCAGGTGAAGTGGATGATTATTTTAAGTACTGTATCATGGTGGTGTTCCTGATGGGCTGGGTCTTTGCTGACCTGTCTCCATGTCCAGCGATGAGTCTGGAGGGATGGAAGCTTGCAGTTGGAGGCTAGGCTCATTACCTGGAGAGAGGATTTGGGAGTGTCCAGTCTTGGTCAGTCTGGATGGTACCTGCCAGTTCTGCTGAGAGATTACCCTGAAGAATGCATGGGAGGAGATTAAGCTCTGGCTGCGTGTGCCAATTTTCTTGCTGTCACAGTTTATTTTAATTTACAGTCTTGTTGCCATTCTGAAGTGGCAGTGTTGGGAATCTGAGTGCAGAAGACCAAAGGGTCATAACAGCCAGGGAGACCAGGGCAGCATCTGTCTTGGTCCTTTAGTCGTTGAAAGTCTTCAGGTCGTGGGGGAGAATTAGTTTGAGTTTTTAACCCCAGGCAGCATAGCGTCAAACCACATTTATCGATAATGGTGTGTAGTCCTCCCCTCCAAATACTAGTTGCAGAATAGGTAAGTTGGGCTCTGCAGGTATGGAGGGCCCTCCATTACCCACCCATGAAGCTCATGAATGGATGAAATATTATAATATTGAAAAAAAAATGGGGAGGGCAACCGGAGAGTGAGGGCACCACTAGACACTAGGGAACAATAAAATAAAATTGGGACAGTGGTCGGAGGGTGGGGGTTGCTACTAGAAACAAGGAAAATAGAAAATAAAAAGGGGACAGCAATTGGAGGGTGGTGGGTGCCACTAGACACCAGGGAAACTATAGAAATGGAGATTAGAGAGTGAAGAGTGCCACTACAGACCAGGAAAAGGATTTCCCCTTTCGAAAAAGGATCCTTTTTCGTGACTCATGATATCAAAAGAATTTTTTTATATTATGACTTATGAAAAAAGATTTATAATCTGGGAAAAAAAACAATTCAAGGTAATTTCTTGAACAGATACGTGCAGAAATCCAGCTGAGGGGGACCTGATAACAAGCTACATGTGTTGGTTTCTGCTTAACACTTAATTGTTCTGAGTTATTTGATTTTGTTTCCCTCCCTGAAATAAAATGGCCGCAGCACAAAAAAAGCAGGATGACCCATTTGCAAAATAGGATTACCTATTTGCAACAAAGGATCCTTTTTCGAGCGGGACATCTAACTGGAGAGTGGGATGTGCCTTGAGGTTATCAACCCTAATGCTCACCCCATTCCATAAGTAAATAAGCTGAGATGGGTACTGTATAAGTGAATGGGATGAGCGCTAGGGTTGACAACCCCAAGGTACACTCCACACCTATTGCTGCATACGGGTTGGGGTGTTAGGTTTAGAAATCCTAATGTCACATTTCCCTACTTTTGTCACTTTTACCTCAACTGATGCAATAAAGTAGTTTTTTTTTTGCAATGAATTTGCTTACTTTTTGAGATAGTGTAATCATAGCTTTACTTGCCTATGGGGCCCTGCACTCCCACCCTTGTATAGTTTCTGAGATCGAGTAAGTGTATACTTATTTGCCTGAGGAAGGGCCCTGTACTCCTATCCTTGCAAAGATGCATATATGTAGGTAGCTGCGGAAGGGTCCCGTGTTTCCATTTATAGGATAACAGTGACCAAATTGCCATCATAGATGTCTTATTATCCAACCTCATGTACCTGGTACTGAAAATTTTCAAATCCATGCCAAAATGTAATTCCACACAACTGCAATGCCATTCTTCACCACAGGTGTGCAAAGACGTTTTGAACAGGATTTGAAAAATGACAACTGTGACATACGTGTGGTGGGGTAATAAGAAGTGTATGTTGAAAATACGGGGTAAAAATATTTAAAAATTCTGAAGCGTGTGTAGTGAAATTGCAGTTAATGGTCATAACATTGCCATTTGTACATATTCTGACCCCAGATTTTCAACATAATAATAATAATAATAATAAACTTTATTTATAATACGCCTTTCAAAATCAAGGCATAGTACATAATTAAAATAATTTCACAATAAAACATCATGATAAAATAACCAAAACAAGTTCAGTTAATCCATGTCAACACCATCCCCATATGCCTTGTTCCATAAATAAGTCTTCAATGCTTGTTTAAGGCCCCCCATAGTCATGCACTCCCTAATCCAACGGGGTAGAGAATTCCAGAGGGTTGGTGCCATGAACATAAAAGCCCGGGCCCCAGAAGATTTTGAAACCACCCTCGGAATCTCCAGCAACCCCTCGTTGGCCGAGTGGAGCGGTCGCTCTGGGAGGTAAGGAACCAGAAGCTCTTTCAGGTAGTCAGGGCTCAGTCCGTGTAGGGCTTTATAAGTCAGTAAACCGACTTTAAAGGTGATCCGCCACTGAACCGGCAGCCAGTGCAGTTCCCACAGCACCAGTGTAATGTGAGAAGAATGAGGAATCCACATCAACAACCGGGCTGCGGAGTTCTGCACCAGCTGTAATTGGCGGGTATCAACCCCTGGAAGCCCAGAGTAAAGGGAGTTGCAGTAATCCAAATGCGAGGTCACAAAGGCATGGATGAATGTAGGCAAGTCCCCGGACGGAACAAGGTGCTTGATCCTAGTGATGTTCCTTAGATGGTAAAAGGATAATTTAATGACAGCCGACACCTGAGAACTTAATGTCATCCGGTCGTCAAGAATCACCCCTAGGTTGTGCACCTGTTCAGAGACAGGGAGCTCAATGTCCCCAAGGAATATACCTGTGGAATGATTTGCTCCCCAACCCCCTATCCGGTGACCAGGATCCACAACCATCACCTCCGTCTTCCCAGAATTCAACTTCAGCCAACACAGCCTTCTTATGATCCTACCTCATGAACAAGGTCAAGAAAAATTGTCAAATCCCCCCCAAAAGATGAATTCACCAACCAACTGCAAAATCAACTGTCGGGTGGGAGTTGCACAATGCCAATCATATTCTTCATGAGGTGGGGTCCCCAAAAGGTCATGTTGAAATTTGGGATCAGTATGTCAAAAAAATGGTTCAATTATGCATAAAAGTTGAAAACCTCATTGAAATAAATAGAGCCGCAGTTACATATGAACACATGAAATTGCCAGCAGAAACAGGCTTCATGGTCTATCGAGTCTGTTCGAGTGTGCAGCTAGCCCTTCATCTCGCAGCTGCCCCTCCCATCCCCTTCCCAATATCTCTTCCCCTTACCCTGTCCCAATCACTCTTGAAACTTTCTGCCATCTTACAGGACACTGTCTCGTCTGGTAAGGTGTTCCATTTGTCCACCACTCTTTCCATAAAAAAAGTCTCCTCATCTCCCTCTTGAATCTTCCCCCTTCAAATCTCAGTTTATGCCCTCTCATGTCCCTCCCCCTTCTCATCTGAAAAATCCCTTCAGTGTTGGTCTTGTTTATCCCCTTCAGATACTTAAAGGTCTCGATCATTTCCCCCATCCCTCCTCTCTTCCAGTGAATACATTTTCAGCTCTCCCAGCTTGTCCTCGTAGGGCTTACTCTCTAATCTCTGGATCATCTTTGTGGCTCTTCGCTGCACCCCCTTCAACAATCTGAAGTTCTTCTTCAGGAATGGGCACCAGTACTGCATGCAGTACTCCATGTGGGGCCTGATCAATGACCTATACAGGGGCAGGATAACCTCCCTCCTTCTGGACAAGATCCCACTCACAATACATCACAGCATTTTGTTGGCTTTTGCTGCTGCTTTCCTGCAATGAGCAGAGTTGTTCATGCTCCCCGTAATGATCACTCCTAGGTCCTTCTCCTCTGTGGCGCTCACCAACTGTCCTCTATTCAAGTGATAATCCCTCCTCTGGTTCCTGGCTCTGAAGTGCAGAACCTTGCACTTCTTGGTGTTGAACTCCAACTGCCATATTTCCCCTACTCCTGCAGCTTAGTCAGGTCCTCCTGCAACCCCTTCCATCCCTCCGCACCATCAACCACAGCTCCAATCTTGGTATCATCTGTGAACAGATGGATCTTGCTCCAGATCCCATGTCAGATATCTGCAATAAAAATCCTAAACAGCACCAGTCCCGGTACCAATCCCTGTGGTACTCTGCTCGTCACCGCTCTCGGTGATGAGAAGTCCCCCCCCACCATCACCCTTAACTGCCTTCCCTTTAGCCAGTTTGTGATCCATTTCACCATTTTTGGTCCCACACCCACATATTCCAGTTTCTCCCCCAACCTCCCATGCAGCACCAAATCAAAGGCCTTGCTGAAGTCCAAGTACTGAACATTCACTGCATGGCCCTTATCCAGTTCCCGCATCACCCAGTCATAGTACTCGGCAAGGTTTGTCTGGCAGGTGCTGCCCACTATAAATCTGTGCTGTTGACCATCCTGGAGACAATTTTTCTCCAAGAAAATCACTAGTCTTTCTTTCAGTATGGTCTCTATGAGCTTTCCCATGCTTGACGTGAGGCTCACTGGTCTATAGTTTCCTGGTTCATCCTTTGGGCCACTTTTGTGGATGGGCACCACATGGGCCATTCTCCAGTTCTATGGTACATATCCTGAGTCCAAGGAGGTATTAAGCAAGTTGGCCAGTGGCCCCATCAGGACCTCTGCCAACTCCCTTAGTACCCTAGGATGAATGCTATCAGGTCCAGGTGATTTGTCCACACTTAATGCCCTCAACCTATCTGGTACCCTGCTGTCTGTAATCCCTACATCTTTTGTCCCTCCCCTCCCCCACCTATAGAAACATAGCAGTTGACAGCAGAAAAGGACCGCAAGGCCCATCCAGTCTGCCCATTTCTTTTTTTACCTTATGAATGTGCCATCAGCCTTTGCTCTGTCAATGGCCTATCTATTCATACTCATCTGTATTACTCCCTTATGCCTATCCCATGCCTGCTTGAAGCCCTGCACTATATGCATATCCACCACCTTCCTGAGGTAGGCCGTTCCATGCATCCACCACCCTTTCTCTGAAAAAGAACTTCCTCACATTACCCCTTAATCGGCCTCCCTCTAATCTCATGCTGTGTCCTCTAGTTCTGCTATTTGTCTTATATTGAAACATGTTAGACTCTTTCACCTTGTTAATGCCTTTAAGGTGTTTGAATGTTTCAATCATATCACCTCTCTCCATCCTTTGCTCTAGGGTATACCTATTGAGCTCCATTAATCTGTCCTCATATGTTTTCTGATGCAGTCCCTGCACCATTTTGGTTGCCCTTCTCTGGTCTTCCTCAATTTTGTTAATGTCCTTGTGAAGGTGTGGCCACCAGTACTGCACGCACTACTCCAGATGGGGCCTAACCAGTGTCTTGTAAAGAGAGATTATTACCTCCCTCTTCCAACTTGTGATACCCCTACTAATACACTCCAACATTCCGCTAGCCTTGCCTACTGCTTTAGTGGTCTGCTTGGATGATTTCAGGTCATCTTTGATGATGATGACGAAGTCTCTTTCTTCCCTTGTGACTGCCAGCAACTCCCCTCCCAGCCTATAGGTGGCTTCAGGGTTTCTCTTCCCTATGTGCATGATTTTGCACTTCTTTGCATTAAACCTCAGTTGCCACTCTTTCGACCATTTTGCTAGTTTATCCAGATCTCTTCTCATTCTGCCCACCCCATCTGGATCATCTACTCTGTTGCAGATCTTGGTGTCATCTGCAAACAGATAAGTCTTACCCTCCAGTCCATCTGCAATGTCACTGATGAAGATATTGAAGAGGACTGGCCCCAGGACTCATCCCTAAGGTACCCCACTTGTGACTTGCACCTCTTCTGACTGTATACCGTTTACTACCAATCTCTGTTTTCTGCCCGTCAACCAGTTTGCTACCCCATTGACCTACTTCTGACCCACCCTGAGCCTACCCAGCTTATTAAGCAATCTTCTATGTGGAACAATATCGAAAGCTTTGCTGAAGTCAAGGTAGGTGACATCAACTGCTCCTTCTTGGTACACTGCTCTGGTTACCCAGTCAAAGAAATCTATGAGATTAGTTAGACAGGACCTTCCTTTTGTAAACCCATGCTGACTTGGATCCTGTGCTCTTATGGATTCCAGGTGTTCCACTATCCTTTCCTTAAGGAGTGCCTCCATAATCTTGGCCACTACTGAGGTAAGACTGACTGGTCTGTAATTCCCTGCCTCCTCCCTGCTACCACTCTTGTGGAGCGGGATCACATGAGCCCTTCTCCAGTCTTCTGGGACCTCTTCTGTGCTCAGAGAGTCACTAAACATTTCTGATAATGGCTCTGCTAGTTCCTCCTTTAGCTCCTTAAGTACCCTGGGATATATGCCATCAGGTCCCATTGCGTTGTCCACCCTGAGCTTACCGAGCTTTTGTAGGACCCTTTCTTTCATGAAGGGACTAGTGCACCCCCCCATGCCCATGGTGCTGAGCTGTGGGCCCTGCCCTACCTTCTCTTCAGTAAATAATGAGCAGAAGTATCTGTTTAGGATAGATGCTTTTTCATGGTCCTCCTCCTCACACACACCCTCATCCCCTTTGATCTTAACAATACCACCTCTGGACTTTCTCCTTTCACTAATGTATCTATAGAAAGTCTTGTCACCTTCTTTTACTGTTTGTGCTAGTGTTTCCTCAGTTTGTGCCTTTGCCTGCCTAACTGCCTTCCCTGCCTCCTTAAGGGAAGTTTGGTATGTCTCCCCTATCTTTATCCTGCTGTGTTCCCTTATATTTTCTGAAGGCCAGCCTTTTGGCTCTGACCTTTTCTGCTACTGTTTTTGAGAAACAAAGTGGTTTCCTTCTTCTTTAGCACTTCATTTTCTCTCTAACGCAATGGGATGTTGCTTCAAGTATTGCATCCTTAATGCTTGCCCACGTTCCCTGTACCCCCTCACCTGTATTTCTTTTTGCCAGGGCTAGCTTAACTCTGTTGGCCATCCTATCAAAGTCAGATCCTCTGAAGTCCCATATGTTTGCCTTGGATTGGGATGATTTAGTTCTAGTGGCCAAACTGAACCATACCATGTGATGGTCACTGGCCCCCAGGTGACCTTCTACCTGGAGATCTGTGATCCTTTCCCTGTTAGTCAGTACTAGATCTAGGATAGCCCTGTCTCTTGTGGGTTGTTGTACCAGTTGTTTGAGGCCCTCCCCCTGCAGGGAATCCACCATGTGTCTAGTTCTGGCAGATGTTCCTGCTGGTATTGACCAATCTGTATCTGGCATGTTGAAGTCTCCCATTATCAGAACCTCCCCTTTAGCTGTCATGTTTTGTATCTCTTCTAACAGTAATGTGTCTATGTCCTCCCTCTGGTCTGGAGGCCTGTACACAGCCCCAGTTCATATGGCTGTCCCATTTCCTGTTTCCAGGGTGACCCACAGTTCTTCTGGCTCCTCATTTGTATTCTGAATTTCTGTAGCTTTGGCATTTTCATTGACATACAGGGCCACTCCATCCCCCCCCCCTTTTTGCACCTCGGTATTTTCTGAGCAGTACATAGCCAGGTACTGAAGTCTCCCCAGTGTGGTTACTGGTAAACCACATCTCGCTAATTATTACTATGTCCAGTTTAGCCTCTGTCATTATTGCCTGCCAGTCTGGGATCTTGTTTCCCAGACTGCGAGCATTTGTGTACATGATTTTCCATTGGTCAGATTTCATTGTGTGTTAGTTGTTGGGCGAGGTCTGGTGTTTCCCCTATGCGTCGTATGGGGAGCCTCCCTTGGGGTATCTGCACCCCTTCTCCTGTGTGAGTACAGAGCAGAAGTATTCATTCAGTGCCTCTGCCTGCTCTGCCTCTTTTGCCACCCACCCCCATCCTTCTTAATCCTCATTAGCTGATCCTTCTCTTTCTTCTCTCTCTCTCTCTCTCTCTCTAATGCTTCCCTGTGCCAGTCTGGTATACTGTGTATAAGATAACCACAATTGAGCGCTTTCAAAAAGGGTGACTCAGTCACTGTGGCTGTGTGCAGGGCTACCCTGGCAGGTAGCCACCACATGTGGGGGTAGGCGACTACGCGATGGGATGTTTATATATATATATATATATATATATATATATATATATATACACACACACACACACACACACACACGTGCGAGGAAGACCACGTCACATGATGGGTGGAAGGGGAGGGTATATAAGATGTAGTGTGGTGGTTGGCTGCCAAGCTGGCTGTGTGGTGTGGAGGTTAGGTGGTGGGCTGGGGTTGAGAAGGTACTGGGTTCTATTCTGGAGCAATTGTGCTTTTACTTTTTTTTTTTAAGTTTTACACCCCCTGACATGCACCCTCCCAGAGTTGAGAATCCTTTAGTGGGGGTGTGTGTGTGGGGGGCATAGCCCACCACATGAAATAGAAAACTAGTCACCGGTTTTCCAGTCGCTGCAAGTGTACATCGCTGTAATTCATTTTCATTGATGTACACTCATCCTAACGGTGATCACTACTCCACGATTGCTGTTATCACATGGAACCACCAGTCTCAGCTCCCTGGATGCCATGGCCACCCTGACCAGTTTTGTAACCTCCCTGGACTTCCTCATGTAGGTATCCTTATCTTCACCCCTCCCCAATTTCCTGTACTTTTAAAACACTGCCCTCTTGGCCCTCACCCTTTCCATAACCTCCTGTGTCAGCCAACTGGGTTTCTTTGTCCTTCCCTTCTTGCTTTTCTGCCTTAGTGTCTTATATTGCAGTTGCCAATTCCAGCATCCATTGCAGAGTGGATCTTACCCAGGGACCTGTTCAGCTGAGATAGTGTGTGTGGGTGTGTGGGGTGCTGAGTGGTAGGTCAGGGTGGAGGTGTTTGCGATTACCGATTAATCTTTTTTTTACAGGTTTTAAGGAGGAAAAAAAAGACACAAAGGGATCATTTTCTCTTTTACAGCCTGGATCCCTATCAGGGGAAGGGGGAGTACAACTAGACACCAGGGAAACTAAACGTGTAAATGGGGACAGCAACTGGAGGGTGAGAGGGGTACCACTAGACACCAGTGAAAATCAAAGTTTAAATGGGGACAGCAATCAGAGGGTGAGGGTACCACTAGACACTAAGGAAAAGTGGAAAGTTATGGGGACAGTGATCAGAGAATGGGGGTGCCACTAAACATCAGGGAAAGCAGGGGAATAACACTGGAGGGTGGGGGGTGCCACTATACACCAGGAAAATAACTGGGATTGGAGGGTGTGGGGGTGCCAGTAGATACCAGGGAAACAACACTGGTAGTGACAGGAGGGTGGGGAGCCAGCAAAGACCAGGCAAAGGGAGAAAGGGGAAAATGTTTAACCAGGAAAGGCACAAAAATTCTCTGTACAGTTATGATCAAGAAATTATTCTAGAAACTTACCACTGACTAATGGAATGCAGAGTACAGAAAGCAATAATAATAAACCCACATGATGTTTCCAGGTTCTGATAAAATTTCATGCGGAAGATACAACTGAAAAAAAAAATTTAAAGTTCAAGACAGGACAAAAAAGAGGTGGAACAACTGGAATGGTGATCTGGGGGTTGGGTGCCACTAGACACTAGTGAAAGGAATTGCCATTATGAAAAAGGATTCTTTTTCGTGATTTGTGATATGAAAAAGAATCTTTTTTCATATCACGTGTCATGAAAAAAGATTTATAAATGTGAAAAAAAAGTTAATTCAAGGGCATGTCTTCAACGAATAAGTGCAGAATCCAGCTGAAGGTGTTCCAATTAGCAGAACACATTGTTGGTTTTAACTCAACACATTATGTTTTTGAATTATTTACTTTTGATTGCCTCGCTAACTGAAAAATAAAATGGTGGCAGCAGGAAAAAGGATTTCCCATGTGCTGCTCAGGATTACCCATTTGCAACCAATAATCCTCTTCTGAGCCTCACATCTAACATTTTCAATAGGAAATAATGGGAAACTTTAAAATTTAATAGCTTTGGAACAAGAGATTCCAGCCATATTGGTCCTTGGAAAACAGGAAATGATGTAAGGGTTGATACCTTTTATTGGATCAACAAGTGTCTTGTATAAAGATGGAATCTTTGTACAAGACACTTGTTGGTCCAATAAAAGGTATCAACCCTTCCATTATAACTTTGGAATGGATTAATATTTTTTCACCAAACCTTCAAAAGGCACCACTGTAGCCCATGACCTATAGTCTCTAAAAAATTCAGACCAAAATTCCACACAGTTTTTCGCAATGCAGTGACAAAGAATTTGACAAAAAATGGTAATTTACACATTTCTTGACACTCTACATCTCTGCACCCACACATCCGACTGGAACACAACTTGCCACACCAAGAGATCTTTGGTCCCTGATGGTGTATGTCATATTTCATGCAAATCACTTACATGATTGTGAAGTTATTGAAATGCAAAATGTTCAGTTTAACATAGAAGTGAAGATTTAACCCTAACTCTAAGGGTGTGACTGCTTATATATTTATTCATTGTAAAAAAATGTTACTGCATCAGTTAGGGTTAAAGTGACAAAAGTGCAGAAATGCGATGTTAGGGTTCAGCACCTAACCCCCAACCCCCAATCCTCCACAGACCAACACACACTGGAGTGTGCCATGGGGTTGTCAGGCCCAACTCTCACCCCATTCCATGTGTAAACAGGTTGACATGCTACAGTAAAGGAGAATAGGGTGACAATTAGGCCTGACAACCCCATGGCACACTCCAGCATCGGTCGGACTGTGGAGGATGAGGGGAATGGGGTGGTGGGAGTGCAGGGCGCTTTGGGCCCCGTGCTCCCACCAAGCTGCCCATTTGTGCATAATGATATGTATCTGTGGGAATGCGGGCCCTCTAGGCCCTGCACTCCCACTTACACATAACTACATAGTCATACAGCAGTTTTATAGGGCAAGAAACACTTGTAACACTAATTTACCAATATCTCAGCAACTGTAGCAGCTATGAAAAAAATTCAAGTGCTTTTGTAATCATGACAGCAAAATCTCCATACAAAGTAGTTGACTAACTCTGTATCTCACATTCTTTATGAGATACAGGCACTGAAAAACACGGTGAGTGCCGCAGTGTTAACCTATGGGAAAAATCTCAGCTTCATAATGACTTATCTATGGAACTGATACATTTGTTCACACCAAAACAGCATAATTCAAATCTCCGTGGCACCCCCTTTACACCCTGAAAATTTCAAATTGAAAGACCAAACCATTAATTTACAATGCAGTGGCAAAGTTTTAAAAGTTTGTAAGGTAGCAAAATCTCCGACTGCAAGGCCAATCTCTGTACATGAAATGTCAAAATTGCCATCTGTAAGAAATCCTTGACCATCAGATTTTGGCCATCTGGACCCTAACTGATGGTAAAGGATTTTGCTACCTCGTAGACAGGGATTTTGTCAGCTCGTGGATGGGGATTTTTTCAGCTCATGAAAGGGGATTCTCAAACCCAATCCCCTTTTGTAAGGTAATAAAATCCCCATCCGTGAACTGAGCCCCTTCATGAGGCAGCAAATTCCTTGACCGTGAGCCAATCCTTGTCCATGAGAATGGCCATCTGGGCCCTAACTTATGGTCAAGGATTTTGCTACCTCGTGAAAGGGGATCAGCTCATGGACGTGGATTTTGTCACTTTGCGAAAGGGGATCGGAAGCAAGTCATGGACAAAGAATTTCACAATTTTAAATGACCATTTTATGCTGAAAATGAAGTAAACCAAAGGTATATGTTTGTAGAAGGCATCACCCTGAACAAAACCCATGCCTTATTACAGCAGAAAGTCATCCATGGAGGAATATGTGGCATTTTGTTTGGAGGGAAAAAATGGAAACAAGATGGCGTCTCGCTAAAGGGGAATTTTTATTCACAGATGGGGATTTTTTAACTACCCTTTCGTGAGCTGACAAAATCCTTGACCGTGAGCCCAATCCCCTTTCACAAAAAATGCATATAAATCTTGGAGTGAACTGAGCATGCTCAAAACCCCCAAATTAAAAATTAAATAACTTTGGAACAGATTAATATTTTTTAACCAAACCAATGCTGTATTGTTCTTTGACCCAAATTCTTTCTACCCTGAAAGTTTCAGATTGCAAGACCTGATAGTGTGGTCACAGTGCGATGGGCAAAAAAGGTATCAAGTGGCACAAAAACTGTAAGGTTGACCAAAACGCATGTTGGTAAATTAAGAGATCTATCATACCAGTCTGTGCATTCCACATCTCATGCAAATCCGTTGAATGGTTGAACAGTTATTAATGTGCAGAATTGGGGTTTAACATTAAACTGCCTACTCAACCCTAACTATAGTGCCAATATAATATACTACATATATATAATATATATATATATATATATATATATTTATAAAATGGGCTAGAAAAAAAAATCAATGGCATCAATGGCATTGGACAAACACCATCAGGTGACCATGCATATATCAGAGTGCGACCGCACACCTGCACTTTAACCCCCTCCAAAACAATTTTGCCATTTATAAGATAGATAACCCACTCTAGGGTGTGCAGTTGTGCTCTGATATATGCATGCCAAGGGTAGTTGACACACTCAGCCTGCGGCCTCGTGTGTAACAACACACACCAAGGCATGCGTATATCAGAGTGTGACCGCACACCCTAGAGTGGGTTATCTATCACATATATACATGTGTATATATATATATATATAGAGAGAGAGAGAGAGAGAGAGAGAGATATATATATATATATATATATATATATGTATATATATATAGGCATACTGTAAATATGTCAGTTTAGCTTTTCTGTAGGTGTATGATCACTGAACTGACGTTCACTCACAATGATGTCCTGAATGACAGCAGCAGAATATTATAGTAAAGGTACAATACTGTATAAAAGTTTCGGAATTGTATAAAAGTTTCAGAAGAAAACATAATTTCAGTGTGGTATAAGGACACCCCAACACAATACAGCAAAATTACAAAATAACTACAGTATAATGTGCACTGATATAAATTACCCATAACCGCATGATTTCCACTAGAACCCACTGTCAAAGTAATATTTTTTTACACAGTATATATCTCTAAACTAGAAAGGCTGCACACAGTTCAATTTTCCTAACCATATGGAAGCTGGCAACTTTAAGCTCAATAAACTCCCAACATACTGTAGTGCCACTGTGTCTAATTCTGTTATGTTAGTGTGTGTGTGTGTGTGTTACATAGAATAGCTAGATGATTACACAGCTTCTGTGTTATTGTGGATTGTAGCCAGACTTAAACTGCAGGAAAATAGAAGAAATTAATACAGCTGCTGCAGGGGATGCTTGGGCTGCATTCACAAAAGGCAACTCATCTTCCTTAGCAGACTTCTCACTACACTAAAAGGCAAATTCAGCAGGCATCAATCATTTTGAGTTTCCAGGCAAATTACTTTTTGTTGACTCACAAAATGAGCTGGGCAGAACCAGCTTTGCACAATACTAGACATCCAAGGCTTCAATGGCTTATTTTTCACCTGTAATCCATTCCTGTTATCCCTGGCTACAAAACAATCTCAGGTCCACAGCAAGCCAGAGCAGTCCACCACCACTTGATTTCACGGAGCCAACACTGAAACATGTGATTTGTGAAAATCTGTGAGTTTTCCTAGGATTTATGAGGTGATATGTTTATTCCTAATGAAATTTTACATGTGAAAAAATAGAATATTATTACTTCTTTATTTAATTGAAAAATCACACAGATGGACAATAGGATTGTAAACATGTAAGAGGAGCACTTCTTTACTGAAAGAGAAGTGTATTTCTTCTGAAAAGGGTGGAAATAACCCTACAGCTTCTCATTAAAATACTTTGGGTTCCTTAGTAGTAGGGATTTTCCGAAATCACAGTACCATAATTCCATTGATTTCTTTTTACCAGCAGTTTTCAAAGTATACGTGAAATCCATCTCAAATAAATTAATACATATGGCACATGTTTTGACATCAAATAGGAAATAATATACCAGCTCTTTCACTCCAAGTACACTCTTACCACATAAACTTAAATGTATACTGCAATCAGGAAGTACACAAATCTATAGAACTTGTTAAAGGGGATTTTTGTTCTGCATTTATAAATCAACCCTTATAGGGAATACTCTGAGCAATTTAGAATCTCAAAAAATACCAATTAGATTTCTGTATTACGTAAGTCAATGGGCTGCTTAAGAAAGTGATTGGTGAATCTGTTCTTATCTTATCATATCATATCCATTTAATATCATCAAACATGCATATAATCATGACAACAGCCTTCATTTATCTACAACTTACAAACATAATAGTGTGTGATGGGTCACTTTTCCTATAGGGAAATTGTAACAGCACAAACTTGAACCATTATTCTGACATCAGGCTGCGGTTGTGCCATTGTTCCGATGTCAGATCGATGGTGTAACAACAGCTAGAAGTCAGATCTCAGTTGTGCAAACATTTAAAGGAGAACTGCACTGAATCTCTAAGTAATTTTACCAGTACAGTGCAAGTCACATTAAACTGTTCCATCAACTTACTGGTGTAGCATTTTTTTTTTGTGATGCTACTGCAGTGTCCACTTGAACTGATGAAACTTTCAACTATTTTCCAACCATCCTTCACTGCCTATTCAACTCACTTGTAACTATTTAGTGAAACAGCGGTAGCTGCATTTTCATGGCATTGTTTATAAATATCACAGCATTCCTTAAGAGCATTGTTTATAAATATCACAGCATTCCTTAAGAGTTGTTTAGTCTGCCTTCAGAAATGAAACTCATAAGCACTCAGCTGAAAACAAAGCTTATAGGACATAACAGCTAGATGCAAACCAACACTAACCTTTTACTAATTCATTGAATTAAACACTGCACAGATTAGAAACTCACTGAACAATGCTACATCAGTGAGTTGAGGGAACAGTTTAATGTGACTTATACTGTAGAAGCTGTTTTATAAGTACTAGTTCAAATTATGTTATTTTTCTGGCTATACAGACTTTATAGTTATCCTCATGGGTGTTTCTGATTTAGAGCTGGCCCATTGGTGCTGAGTGTTGAGGTGCTGGACGCCACACCTAGCGCCACGCCGGTGACCTGGGTTCAGGAATGAGCCTGGGTCATTGGGGGTCAGCAGGGAAGGAAAAGGAAGAGATTGAGCATCCATTAGACTGCTCTCTCTTCCTGGGTAGGGCTTATGGGAGCATCTGCACATTGAGCGACCTCTGGCATTGGCCAGAGGGCACCGGCATAGTGGCGCTCTGTGTACTAGGGGGCAGAGCTGCAGCACTATGTTGCCATGATGGCCAGGCTCTGCAGGGGACAGAAACACAAGCCAGAAAAAACCCTCCATGCTCATGGAGATGAAGGGGGGTTCCAGTGATGCAGCCCACATCCCACTGACAGCCCAGCGATTGGAGGACTCCACGGCCAATCTGCCACCCAGGTAAGACCTCTCTAATTTCAGAAAGACTGTAGCAGGAGGAATGGCCCACTCTGGGGGGTGATCTGGGGGGGCTAGGTCTGCCTGGGTGGTCGGGGGAGTCTCTATGGTCAGTGGCAGGGTTTAGTCAGGTAGTAGAGACTACCGTTGAGAGTACAGCCTGGAAGGATGCCTGGGTGAGGTGGAGACTTAATAGCGTTGACAAAAAAAAAACATTTTAGAACCCTCTGATGGATTTTATGCCCCTGTTCTGCTCTTCCATTGTTGGCACACTGCATCCATCTTCTATTGTAAAACTCTGTGGTTGAGTGTGACATAAGTTACATCATAGAGTTCTAAAATGGCACTTAACATCAAAGTGTAAATAAGAAACACTCACTGAGCTTACTAATAAGCTCATATAGATGAAACAATAACAGAATTTGAACCAGCACATAAAAACAGCTACTACTGGAAAAATGACTTCTAGATTCAAAGCAGTTCTCCTTTAAAAGAAATTGTGATTTTCTGTTCTTAAAAGTGACAGAGAAGGGCACTCAATCTGTAATTCAAGTGACCACTTACACTATAAACAAGCATTTGTTAATGCCGAATGTTTGCTTGTTGGTATTAGCACTGGAAATGCAGGAGTTAGAGAGATGCAGAATAGGAATGGCAGTGAAGTTTTGAACTTCACGCCAGCCCCACCTCCACTCTGCAGAGACAGACAGGCATTGGGGTATGTGTTTGGGTCATCGCCAATAATGTTCATGCCATTTTATTCCACCCTATCTTGCAGACACCAACACGTGTTGAGGTGTACCTTGGGGTGTTCGGCTTTACGGTCACTCCATTCATTAAGGACTTATGCTGAAATGGGTGCAGTATAAGAGAATGGGGTGAACTCTGGGGCTGAAGAGTCCAAGGCACACCTCAATGCCTGTCACTGGCTGCAGGGTGGTGGGGTGGGGGTGGAATGGCATGAGCATCACAGTAGACAATCCAAAGGCACACCCCTGATGCCTGTCAGTCTGTACAGGGTGGGACGTTATGGTTAGAAACCCTAACACCCCAGGTGTTTGTTGGTTTTTGCACTACAAATTTTCAACATGGCCTTTTTGTGACCCCGACCTCATGAAAGCATTTGGGACCTCTTCTCATGAACAGTGGCACTGTGATTTTGTTACTATGTCCTGAACTTTTAGTTCCCACACCGACTGTGCCATTCTGCAGCACATGTATGAAAACACAGATCAGGCAGGATGTGAAGAATGACAGCTGTGCCATTCATAGGGAGGTGTGAAGAGATGGCAATGTTGAAAATCTGTAGTGAAAATATTAAAAATGCTCAAACTTCCGGGTTTACATGGAAACTGCACAACGCATGCATGTAACACAGTCATTTAGTGGAATTTTTTCACCAAAATTTTCACATAGGCATTTTGTGACCTCTGCTCATGAACAGTGTTACTATAATTTTCTTAATCTGTCCCGAACATTGATTTCCCACATCGACCGCACTATTCTGCGTCAGTTGTGTAAATGCATATTTTGGGCAGGATATGAAAAATGACAGCTGTACTTTCATAAGGAGGTGTGAAAAAATGGCAATGTTAAAAATCTGGAATGAAAATATTACAAATGCACGAAATTACGAGGGTGCGTGGAAACTGTGCAACATACGCTCATAACACAGTCATTTCATGGCCTTTTGTTACTAAATTTTCAACATAGGCATGTTAGCACATCTGCTCATGAACAGTGTCACTGTGATTTTTTTAATCTGTCCTGAACACTGACTTCCCACAGCAACCGCACTATTCTGCGGCAGAAGCGTGAAAACACATTTCGGCCAGGATGTGAAAAATGACAGTTGTACTGTTCATAAGGAGGTGTGAAAAAATGCCAATGTTGAAAATCTGGAGTGAAAATATGACAAATTTGCAAAGTTATAAGCATAAGTGTAAACTGCACAACTCATGCTCATAACAGAGTCATTTTATGGACTTTCGTCACCACATTTTCAACATAGGCATTTTAGGACCTCTTCTCATGAACAGTGTCACTGTGATTTTCTGAATGTGTCCTGAAAACTGATTTCCCACAGTGACCACGCTCCCCTTCCAAAGAGCACCACTGCCACAACCACTGCCTCAGAGGTTGCCAAGTATGAAGAGCAGTTGGACCACAGTGGGTTCTGGGAGGGTGCGGGTGGTGGACCAGAGGTGAAGCCCCCTAGTTGTACCTCTACACAAATCATATGCCATTCTGGCAGAGCAAGGATCCTCTATGATGGCACCCTCAGTGGAGACCCAGAAGAACGTTGAGGACAGCCACAAGGGAGACCCACAAAAGGGTGGCAAGGGACACCACAGGGGAAGGAAACAGCTTCTGATAGGGGACTCTATTGTCAGAGGGTAAAACTGGGAAAGGGAGAGGAGAAGGAAGTAAGGTGCCTGCCTGGTGCCATGGCTTGGACAGACAGGAAGCGAATCCTCAGGATTGCAGAAGCAGCATCACAGGAGAGGGAATTCAGATATCATAGTCCACCTTGGGACAAAATGACCTAGCTTAGCATGGGATCAGTGCAGTGCAGAATGAATTTGTGGATTTGGGAGGGGCCTCAGATGGGTAGCAAGCACAGTAACCTTCTCAGAGGTGCTACCAGTCCATGGCAGGAGTGAGGCTAGGTACTGTACACCATGCAGTTTAATGAATGGTTGCAAACTGGTGCAGAGCACAGGGCTTTGGCTTCATTGGGGACTGGGGGCCACCTGGAGAGATAAAGGTCTGTACTGGCATGATGGTTTGCATCTGTCCACGAAGGGAACCAAGCTCCTAGGTGATAGGTTTAAATGCTTCCTTGGCAAGCTTTTAAACTAGCCAAGGGGGAGGCACTGATAAAAGGCAGGAAATTTCAAGCCTCCCCCCACAAAACATGGCAGGTAGTAAGGTAAACACTGAGGTACAGAGCTCAACACAGGGGTAAATGGAAAAATATACAAGGACAATAACAGCAGGGATGGGGGAAAAAAGGATAAAGCCAACATTAAATGGAGGGCAAAGAGTACCAATGCCCGTGAGTCTGGGAAACAAGCTTCCTGAGCTAGTAGCCCTGATGGAAGATGAACAATTGGATATTGTGGCAGTCACGGAAACATGATACACCAAGAACTATGACTGGGATGTCAATATACCAGAGTACACAATCTACAGAAGGGACAGGGAAGGTAAAAGAGGAGGTGGAGTAGCTCTATACATAAGGAAAGGGATCAAAGCTACAGAACTAAAAAGTAAAGGGGAGGACAAGAGGCACTCTGGGTCACCTTGGAGACAGGGAATGGCATCTCAATCTGCACAGGGGTTGCATACAGACCCCTGTCTCAAGGGTAGGAAATGGACAACAAAATGATAGAGGACATTCTCAAAATGGCTGAAAAAGGGGAGATGCTGTTGATGGGGGACCTGAATATGCCAGATGTTAACTGGATAACATGTACTGCAGCCACATCCAAGAGCAGGGTCATTCTCGATGCCCTGCAGGGGGCAGACCTTAGCCAGCTAGTGTTGGAACCCTCTCAGGAGGGTAGCAATACTAGACCTGGTACTCTCAAATGGAGAGAGGATCACAAATTTAGAAGTTAGTAGACATCTGGGAACAAGTGACCACTGCACAATGTGCTTCACAATGAGCACAACCATGGAGATAAGCCATACAAAAACAAGGATACTGAACTTTAGAAGGGCTGACTTTGGCAAAATGGGTGAATACCTGAAAAATGCACTAGCAAATGACCAAAAAGGAAGGGTGGAAGAACAATGGAGAAAAATCAAAACTGCCATCATACAGCCTTTGTGTGAAACAAATAAAGAAAACAATGTGGAGTAAAAAACCACTATGGTTCTCAAAAGAGATGGCAGGGAAGGTTAAGGAGAAAAAGGCTGCATTCAAAAAGTATAAGGAATCACAGAAGGAGCATGACAGGGAACTGTATCAATTAAAGCAGAAAGAAGTGGGGAAGGCAGTTAGACTAGCAAAGGCCCAAACTGAGGAAAAATAGCCAACTCAGTTAAGAAGGGGGATAAAACCTTTTATAGGTGCATTAGGGAGCATAGAAAGGTTAAGGGAGGGATAGTGAAGATTAATAAAGGAGAGGGGAGGTTGACAGAGGGAGACAGTAAAAAGGCAGAGATACTGAATGAATACTTTTGCTCAGTATTCACAAAAGAAGATGAGAAGGAGCTACCTAAACCAGACAATAGAAGCACTCTGAGTAGGGGGGTTGAAACCAGTCCAATCACAGAAGAAAGAGTCCTGAAAGAACTCCTAAAACTCAAGGTGGACAAAGCAATGGGGCCTGAAGGGATTCACCCCAGAATCCTAAAAGAACTAAGGGAGGACCTAGTGACACCACTGACCACGCTTTTTAACAGATCATGGCAGGATGGGGCAGTACCTGAGGACTGGAGGAGGGCAGATGTGATTCCCTTCACAAAAAGTGGGAGCAAGGCAGAAGTAGGAAACTACAGACCTGTAAGTTTGACCTCAGTGGTAGGAAAATGATGGAATCACTCTGAAAGAAAGAATTATGAGTACCTAGAGGCCAGTGGGGCACAGGACCCAAGGCAGCATGGATTTACAGCAGGAAGGTCATGTCAGATGAATCTAATAGATTTCTTTGACTGGGTGACCAAAGTAATAGACCAGGGAGGGCTGTGGATATGGCCTACCTAGACTTTAGCAAGGCATTTGACACAGTCCCACACAAGATTAATAATCAAGTTAGCCAGCCTGGGGTGGGTCCCAGGGTGGTAGCCTGAGTAGCAAACTGGCTGCACAACAGGACACAGAAGGTAATAGTGAATGGAACACATTCGAAGAAAGGGGTTACTAGTGAGTACCTCAGGGCTCTGTACTGGGTCCAGTCCTCTTTAACATCTTTTATAGGTGACATCAGAGGACTGAAGGAAAGATGCCTTTTGCAGATGACACAAAAATCTGCAACAGGTTGATACACAAGGAGGCATGGAAAGGATGAAAAGGACTTGGCAAGGTTGGAGGAATGGTCAGAAGTATGGCAGCTAGGATTCAATGCAAAGAGGAAAATAATGCACCTGGGAAACAAGAACCCAGGGAAGAATACACAATGGGTGGGGAGGTAGTAACAACAACAAAAGGAAAGGGACCTGGGGTAATCATATCAGATGACCTTAAGGTTAGCAAGCAATGTGAGAAGGCAGTAGGGAGGGCTGGGGTATACTGGGATGTAGGAGAGGCCTCAGCAGCAGAAAACAGGAAGCTGTTATCCCTCTGTACAGACAGTTGGTAAGACCCTCATCTGGAGTACTGTGTCCAGTTCTGGAGACCCCATCTCCAAGGACATAGACAGGATAGAGGCAGTCCAGAGGAGGGCAACTAAAATGGTGCAGAGTCTGCAAGAGAAGCCGTATGAGGAGAGACTGAAGGAGCTTAATATGTATACCCTTGAGGAAAGAAGGGAGAGGGTGGACATGATAGAAACTTTAAGTACTCAGTGGAATCAACAAAGTCCAGGAGGGTAGCATTTTTCAGAAAAAGAGACTTGCAAGAACAAGGGGACACAATTTAAAGATAGAAGGAGGGCGGTTAAGGGCAATGTGAGGAAGTATTATTTCACAGAGAGGGTAGTGGATGCATGGAACAGCCTTCCTGAGGAGGTTGTGGGGTCTAAAACTGGGAGAATTCAAGAATGCATGGGACAGACATAAGGCAATTCTTGTGGGGGTAGGAAGAAATAGGCTGTTGGTTAACTAGGATCTAGGCCCATCCTGTGGTAGGGAAATGGGCAGACTAGATGGGCCTAGTGGTCCTTATCTGCCATCAAAGTCTATGTTTCTATGTTTCTATGTCTGGAGGGAAAGGTATGCCTCTTTGCAGATGACACAAAGATCTGTAACAGAGTTGATACACAAGGGGGGGTAGAAAAGATGAGAAGGGTCTTGGCAAGGTTGCAGGAATGGTCAGACATATGGCAACTTAGATTCAATCAAAGAAGTGCAAAGTAATGCACCTGGGAAACAAAAACCCAGGAGAAGAGTACACAATAGCAGGGGAGGTACTAACAACAACACAAATGGAAAGGGACCTGGGGTTAGTCATATCAGATGACTTAAAGGTGGGTAAGCAATGTGAAAAGTCAGTAAGGAGAGCCAAGGGGATACTGGGATGCATAGGAAGGGGCATCACAAGTAGAAAAAGGGAAGTGGTTACCCCTCTGTACAGACAGTTGATGAGACCCCATCTGGAGTACTGTGTGCAGTTTTGGAGACCTCATCTACGCAAGGACATAGGATGGAAGCAGTCCAGAGGAGGGCAACTAAAATGGTGCAGGGTCTGCAGCAGAAACCATCTGAAGAGAGACTGAGAGAGCTTAATATGTATACTCTTGATGAAAGGAGGGACAGGGGGGACTTGATAGAAACGTTCAAGTACCTCAAGGGAATCAACAAAGTCCAGGAGGGTAGCATCTTTCAGAAAAAGAGATATGTAAGAACAAGGGGGCACAATTTAAAGACAGAGGGGGGGACGGCTCAGGGGTAATGTGAGGAAATTGTTTTCTCATGGAGAGAGTGGTGAACGCATGGAACAGCCTTCCTGAGGAGGTCGTTGGTTCTAAAACAGTGGGGGAATTCAAACATGCACGGGACAGACACAAGGCAATTATGGGGGTTGCAGGAAGTAGGCTGTTGGTTAACTAGAATCTGCAGCTTACCAGTAGGTAGGGAAATGGGCAGACTGGGTGGGCCAAGTGGTCCTTATCTGCCATCAAAGTCTATGTTTCTATGTATTGGGCTCTGAGCTGCAAATCTGGAGACCTGGGTTTGAATCCCGCCGCAGCCCCCACTTGCATACTGTGTGACCCTGAGCATGTCACTTAACTTCCCTGTGCTCCCAGGTTGCACCTGTAAACAAGCTTTCAGCTTAGTGTGTCTCACCTGGTTAAACAATTGGGGAAAAAAAATAAACAAATTCTGTGCCAGAAGTGCAAAAACATTTTGGTCAGAATGTGAAAAATGACAGCTGTACTGTTCATAAAGAGGTGTGCAAAAATGCCAATGTTGAAAATCTGGAGTGAAAATATTACAAATTCTTGAACTTATGAGCGTGCGTGTAAACTGTGCAATGCACGTTCATAAAACAGTCATTTTTTTTATTTTTTTCACCAAATTTGCAACGTAGGCTTTTTGAGAGTTCACCTCATGTACACTGGCACTGTGATTTCATTAATCAGTCCCAAAAGGTGATTCCACGCAGTGACTGTGAAATCACCTTCCGGGACCCAAATAACGCCATGACAGTGGCTGAATTCATGAGGAGGGATCCCAATAACCCATGTTGAAAATTTGGTGCCAAAATTCCCAAAACTATCTGAGATAGGCACTAAAGTTGAAAAAAACATGTTTATGCCATTATACAGCTTACTGGCATTTCTTCAGTTCGCTGTTGGCTTTGAAGAGTGCAGACGCATCTCATCCACCAAAGATCAGAAAGGCCAGGCTCCAGAGGCATCGTGGGTGAGGGTGTGTGTGGAGGCAGGGTGCACAGTGGGTGGGTGCGGTGGGTGGAGGGACGCCGATCAGCGTGGGACCGTTCCTTTCTTTCAGGGAAAAACAAACCAAAAGACATTGCGGGAAGGTTTTTTCAGACTTGCTTTCAGCACACTGGGGTGGGCTCCCAGAGTGCCACCTACTTTTTGGGGTGGGGGACTTAAGCCAACAGGGATTGGGCTCCTGTTGGCAAAGAATAACTGTTTGGGGGGCATGATGTTGAGGGGTATTGAGCACTCCCTTTGGCACACAACAAATGGGGGTGGGGGTTACATTATGCCGATGAGGAGTGGGCTCCCTGTCAGCAAATGAACTGGATCAGAAGCATGCCTCTAGGGGATTGGCCACCCCTGTCTGTTTTCATGGGGCTGTGAGGCTACAAAAAATGTTACAGTAGGCAAGGCACTGCCTTGCAATGATAGGTCACTCCCTCATTGCAGCAGAATGGCTGACACTGCAATGACAAGGTAGCCCCTCATTGCAGTGGTGAAATCGTTTCAACTTGGTGGCACTTTTGGAAACCAATGTCATCAGCACTGTGTGCCTGCATTGGTCCACCAGTGCCAAGCCCCCAGATGCTGTGCTGCCATTGGCTGACACAGTACCGCACCTCCACATCCGGCTTCTCTCCTAAGATGCTGCATAATCTTTCTTATGCATGCACGCAAGCAAACATAAAAATGAAAAATGGTCAAACGGTGCCCAATAAGGCTGAGTTCCCATCTTAGAAAACCTTGTGACATCCAAGAGTATGCAAACTTCCCTCTCGTTTATGATATTGCAAGATTTGCTTGATTGGAACATATCCTTGTTGTTCACCATTGTCCACTTATTATTCTGCTGTATTTATACACAGATTTTTACCATTAAACTCTTTAAAACAAGGCAACAACAAATTATTGCAGGACTAACTGAATTATAAAATAAACTTCTAAGACACGAACAGAAACCTAATACAAATTTGCAGGAATTTTTGAAGAAAGAAATAAGTATACAAAATGGCTCTTGACCAGAATAGTATCTGGGCAAGTGTTCATAAAACTATGAACATGGATATGTACTGTACAGATTGACCATTTTGAATTCTAAACAACACTTACTGAACTCAGATCCATAGTTTCCAAACTGATCTCTGTAACTCCTCATTGTGTACCCCCTGAAAAAATTGAAGAAGGGACTAGTGGAGGGAGAAACTTTAAAAATCCATTCTATGCACTTTTCGCTTAATTGCAAAGTGAGCACAGTATATTTAAAAGCAACATGTTTGCACATAGCACTAGTCATACAGCAGTAGCTCCAGCCATAAATGCACAGGGCAACTGAACTAACAGCTGTATATTAAAAGGAAAACAGTGTTTCTATGTGATTAGCCAGTTGCAGTACAATCACCCTGCTTATAAGGGGACTGCAGTGCAGTACATGTGCAATGATGTAATGCCCAAGTGTCAAAGCTGAAATCCACCTATACAGTAGCAGTAGTGTCAGCCATAACTGTGAAGGGAAATTGTGCTAGCAGCTATATATTAACAAACTCTAGCCAGAGCCGATAGGGCTGTGAAGAGCTACCAAATGGCCAAAGGTATTTTCTTGTTAGTGCCATACAGTGCTGTTTAGTCACAAACACAGTGCTCCCAGATCCAAATAACAATTTTCCTGTAAAAAAACCCTAATTTTTCCTGTATTTTCCCTATAGAGGCAGCACCAAATCCCTGTATAAATCCATGTAGATTTTGCCATAAATCACTAGTTCCTTATTTGTGATTTTGTTGTTTGCTTAAATTTAATATGTTGGCAGCCTTTTATCAGGAAAAGGGCTCTGATTTGCTGTTAGGTATTACAATAATATGTCAAGATTACCTTGGAATGATCTGGATTTATATGGAATCCCTAAGGCATAATGGGGGAATTTATTTATTTGTTGAATTTTGTTGACCAGGTATGCCCACTAAGACTAGAAGTCCCTTTTTCAGGGGCGACAGGGAAGGGGGGTACAGATGGTAACCAACTGAAATTGTAAAATGGCATAAATCCTTACTTGAACCAGATTAAACTGTTGATAGTATTTTTAGTGAATAGGGGAAATTTGGCCAGGACACCATGGAAATTCCCCTACTCTTTTTGAGAAGTGCCATAGGATCTTTAGCATCCACCTGAACAGGCAGACAGAAAAGATGGCACCTCAGGCATGCAGCACCCCCCCCCCATGCTGCACTACAGTGTCAGTATTGGGATTTAAACAGCTAGTTAACCAGGCAGACAGAAAATAATATAAATTTTAAGAAGTAGTCAGTTATAAAATTTTAATTCTGAAGTACCTTTCTTTTTCCTTTTACCCATCAGAGAGTCTTCTATGTCGTAATGTTGTGGTGGATGTGTGGAACAGCTCTTAGTACAGCAGCTGACATATCTAGCTCTACTTCCACCACTGTATCATCAGCATTGTGATTTTGCTGACAGTGAAATCACAGGTGAATGACCTGGCAGTCAGTGAATTGTTGTTCCTAAGTAGCAGTGATGTCACAGTCAGTGAGGTCACAATGCTGGTAATGTCGTGGGGGCAGTATAGCTAGCTATGTCAGCTACCACACAGAGTGCTGCTCTACACATCACACATGTTAACATCAGGTAAACAATCTTCTAATTAAACAAAGGGAAAGAAAAGGTAACTCAAATATAAAAGGTAATGGCTGATGGCTTTTAAAATCTAATATTGGTTTTAGGCAGTACACTAGCTCTTTAACCCACATGCCTAGTGTGGGGATAAAACCCACAGTCTTCTGATCTTTCAGTCTCAGAGGCCAGTATGCATGCTATTTTTTGCATCTTCCATTTGTTAGTTTTTACACAAATTCTCTCGACTTTTTTCTGACCACCTGATGGAATCTTGAATGAATTAGATAAATGTTATTATTTTCTTCAAGGCCCTGACCCTGCAACTAAATACACACTCAGCACATCATATTATAAAATAAGAGGAAAAAAAACAGTCTTCTGTTTCCAGTGCTTGCCTGTAACTTGTCCTGCTCAAAGAATGACAGCTAACAGATTGCAATTCCACTATCTGTAATCTGACACTAAGTCTGACTTTCACTTCACAAAAGCCTAGAGAAAATGAGTTAACCCCCAGGTTGCTGAAACAAATAAGACAAATCTGTTAGACTGAGCTGGACAGATGATAGAAGCAGCAGTTTAAAAAGTTATTTTTGTTAATATCCTGAGAAGTTCTGAGGTACAATACAGTAGCATTCCCCTTCCCCTCTGCAGATGCCTGTAACATAGAGAAGCACATAGCAAAAATCAGAGGAGGAGTGCACTACTTCGCAGCTGTGGAGGAATACATACAACTGTCTAAAAAGGAAGTTCCACAAAAAGCCATTTTTAGAGCTACAGTCTGATCCATGACAGAAGGGCTATAGACTCCTTCCACAGCCCTTAAAAAAAAACTGTGGTTGTAGTAGTGGTGATGGGAGGGAGTATGTGATCATCCAGTAGCAGTACAAGCACCTGGCTCATAAGGGAGTCCTACCCCACATGCAACGGTGCAGTACATGTGCTGTGCTCCAATTCCTAAGCATCAACACTGGAATTCGTCCAGTAATAGTAGTTACATTTGGAACTGTGCAGGGAAATTTTGTTAGCAACTGCTTATTAAAGAGAAAACAGTTGGGTATGTCTTGGGATCAGCCGGTAGCACCATAAGCACCCTACTAATAAGAAAGTCCTGTGTTGTGGGTGGCAGTGCAGTATGTGTGCAGTGCTGTAATTCCTAAGCCACAGCACCGAAATTTATCATATGACAGTAGCACCAGACACAGTTGTACAGGTAAATTGTACTAGCAGCTGTATATTGAAAGGAAAACATTGTTTTTGATTATTGTGATCAACCAGTAGCATTACAAGTGCCCTATCCATAAAAAGGTCCTCCATCATGCATAACAGCATTACATGTATGCCATGCTGTCGTTCCCAGGCATCAGCACTGACAATCATCATATAGAGGTAGTGTAATCTCAAGTCAAGGTACTGTAACTGAGGAAACTGAACACCATAAAAATGAAAGTATTATTATCAGAAGGAATAAGGGGAATAATAGCAAAATAAAACTAGAAACTTTGTTCTTGCTAATGTAAGTAGTTTAAACAGCATGCAAGTATTCCTAGAACATCTAATGGTGAGGTAAAATCTTGTTGCCATTTGTACTACAGAATCATGGTGGACAGATAGAGATCATTGGAGTAATAATAATTCAATGGGCCTACGCAACCACAGTGGTGTTATGCTTGTGCAACTGTGATAACTGTTTGGCTGTTTGCACTCTTTATTCCATGGGGAATTACCACTCTGTGGGGGTACCAGAGGCAAGGAATCCTTGAAGAGGGTTCCTCCCCTAGAGATGCTGCAGGAAAAAGTCCCTTGGCTAAAGGTACCTTAGGAAGGAGCTCCCCTGAGGAGAGAAGCAAGCCACTGGAGGAGGAGGGGAGGATGGTGGGAAAAGAAAAAAATGCTTCCAAAGGAGACTGGGTGGAACTGCTTATATAGCTCAGGAAGGGGGCATGGTGGTTGCTCACCCCATCGAACTACAGGCATAGCCTTTCAATTCAATGGGCCTATGCAACCAGAGTAGTGTTATGCTTATGCAACTGTGCTAACTGTTTGGCCATTCACACTCTCTATTCCATGGGGAATTACTTAAGCCCTGTGTGAGACACTGCTCTGCACAAGATTCTTTATAATAATAATATATCTGCTTTGTTTTGTGCTTGTGCTGACTTTTTCTGATACACTGTGTGAGCCCTGTTTATATGGGTAGAGGGACTTTACCGTCCAGATATACTTTGGAGCTGCAGGTACTCTGCACATTTTAGAAACCACTCAGGTGGTGTTTTGCTTTTAAATTCATTAATTAAATCTGGGCAGTGTGTGAGTGTGTGATCCACAATCTCTGAATACACTTCTGGGTAGGGGCTCATATAAAGAGAGCCCTACAGTGAGTGGGGTGAGCTTGGGTGGTGCGAGCGCGTGCTTGGCATGCACGAAGACATGCACAAAGATAAGCGTGTCCTCATGCATGTTTCACATGTTTAGCGGGAGAAGTGAGGAGACAGTGACATATTTGGGTTTGTATCTCATAAATATCCTTACCATAAGTGTTACTATTAGACATAGGACATTCAGTTAGTTATTGACCTATATATATAACGTGTGTATTTCTTCTGTGTTTGGGATCCACTTGTGATGACTGAAGTCATAATAGTTTATATCTTGGTATAAGCTGCAGCCTTTTTGAAACCCTGAATAATAAAATGTTTGGGTTATTGTGATTGTGTACCACTTTCCTTTCATTTCACATATTAACATATATACAATACATTAGTTTGAGATATAATACAAGTTAAGTATTTTGTTGCTAACTAGTACTACTTAATTGCTGCCCCTCTAATACCTGCCAGCTTTTAAACATATAATTCACTGTGTGAAAAACTTGGGGCTGTTTGACCCCAGGGCTTATATTTCTGGCTCTGTCTGCTGTTTAAATAATGGGTTCTGTGACTGCAGTGGTGATTCTTCAATCCTTATAAAAATTATTAAAATCTGGCTCTTGGAATCAATATTTTAATAAAATGGAGTCGTTTATTGAAATAAATAGTGAAAGTTTTGGATTCAAATGTCAATCTTATTCAATGTACCTTATAACTAATACAAGAAATGTTTCACTGCCCTACACTTGTATGAAATGCCAGTCAAATTTAGAACTAGCAGTTGAACTCGAACTTTTTAACAATAGACTGAAGTTCTTGGAAAAGACATGTCCAATAGATTTAAAAATCATAATGACACCAATAACCAACCTACTCAAACTAGAATGGGCACAAAAAAGACAAAAAAAACTAGGGAAGAAATAAAAAAAATACCTAAGGGACAAACAGCCAACAACTCACTTACTTCCTCTGTAGTTGTCACTGACACAACCCTAAATAAACATAAACCTACAAAAAGAACTAGTGAAGAGAATGACCAAGACAATGCTGATGAGGAATGGTATACTCTGCAAAGTCAAAAAATGCCAAAAAAGGTAGAAGGGCAGACCAATATATGGTCGCAACATTTAATTAATTTGACCTCTTATATCTGAGAGTGTCAATACTTCTGTAATGACTAAATCTGTTGACAATGAGTCTGAAAATTTAATTGAAATTTTAAGCTCTGTCCACTCTTCTTGCATAGTGGAGCCCAGTATTAATACTAATGAAGCACCAAATAGCCAATTAAAGGATGATCATTTGTTTTCACTGGATGCAGAAGTAGGCAATAATAATATTGAAATGCAAGATGAACCTGTTAACAGTACGAGACAAGTAATAGTATTGGGGGACTCTATCATAAAGCATATTGATAGGTTAATCTGTAATCCTGATAAAAATAACAGAACTCTATCGAGTTTCAGAGGAGCACAAATTTCTGATCTCATCTAAATGTCTAACACAATATTACACAAATCAGGTGTTAACCCTTTAGTAATTGTACTTGTGGGTACAAATAATATACTTTATGAGACTAATCAAAAAATAAAAGATGACTATGTCACTTTAATAAACAAATTACTATATATAGGATGTGAAGTACAGCTATCGGAAATCCTACCAATACCACATGCAAATTTATTTCTGCAGCAAAAAATAAGGGACATCAGTAATTGGTTAAGATCTTGGTGTATGAAACTGAATTTAAAATATATCACCCACTGGGAGGAGTTCAATGGTAAATCAAATCTCTACTGTTGGGATGGTTTACATCTCAGTAGGAGAGGTAGTAAACTCCTAGGTGAGAGCATAGCTCTCTCTATTACTAATTGTTTACACTTCCATTAAAGGGGGAGCTGTATCCCAATAATACAGGTCTAAAACCTAATGCACAAAAACAGCTAAACTTGTCCCAAACCTCAGTAAACCTGATATCTACACTCCCTAATATTACTAAATCTTTTAATACAACATATTTAAATGTTATACTCACTAATGCAAGAAGCTTGCAGAATAAAAAAGAAGAGCTTATGTATGTACTAAAAACACAAACCATATCAATATGTGGAATTACTGAAACTTGGAACGATGATGAAGATTGGGATACTGAGATTTTAAGGTATAATAAATTCTATAAAAATAGAAATAAAAATAAAAGGGGGTGGAATTGTATTTTACATTGAGGACAGTTTTAAAGCATGATTGATAAATACTACAAATTATAATAACAAGAGTTTATGGGTTAAAATTAGTCTACCTTATGATACTCTAACACTTGATCTAATTTATAGACCACCCAATTTAACCTCTGATAAAAATCAACAACTAATTGATGAAATCAGTGAGATGGAAACCAATAATACTTACATATTAATGGTAGATTTCAATCTACCCATTATCAATTGGGATACTTATGAAGCTAATTCAAACTTGGAAATTAAATTTATAGATCTTTTCATCCAATCCAGTTTGGAACAAGTAGTTAGACAGCCCACTCAGGGTAAAAATATTTTGGATATTGTCCAAACAAATAAAGATGAGAAAATTGAGGACATAACGACACTTCCCCAACCCCAGGTGATAGTGACCACTGTATTGTAAAATTTAAATATATGACTAAATTGTCACAGACCAACGGTATCGCCAAAATGAAAGATTTCAACAAGGCAGACTATTTTAGAATAAATGACTTCTTAACCAAATGGAACTGGGAATCTGAACTTTGTAACTATAATTTAACACAAATATGGGAGACAATTAATAATAAAATTAACATTTGTATCTCTAATTGGGTTACTGACAGAATTAAGTACTTCAAAATTAAACATTTCCCTCCATGGTGGTCTAATAATATTCAAAAACAACTTAATAGAAAAAGGAAACTGTATAGAAAGTACACCCGAAATAAATCTTCTACTTTATGGACCCAATATAAAACTGCGGTCATGAAATTAAAAAACATGATTAACTCTTCTAAATCTAGAGTAGAACAAACTTTGGCAATAAAAGTAAGAGATAATAAGAAACAGTTCTACAATTACATTGGTTCCATCAAAGGCAAACAACCAACTATAGGTCCCTTTATTATTAATGATACTCCCATTACTGATGAAACTATGACTGCCACGATACTAAATGAACAATTCTTAAAAGTTTTTGAAACTAAGGATAACAATACAAATTCCATTTTCTAAAAATAACAATAGCCATCCAGTTTTTACAAGAAATGAGGTTGCTAAAATAATAAAATCATTGAAGTCAAATAGTTCAGCTGGTCCTGATGGTATCTCTCCAAAATGTTTGCAAGAAATTTGTCTTATGATCTCCGGACCACTAACTGCATTCTTTAATAAATCCATTCAAGAAGGTAAGGCTATCCAAGTTTGGAAGGAGACTGCTGGGATTCCTATATATAAGGGAGGTGACAAACATGATCCAAACAATTATCGACCAATTAGCTTAACCTCTATCATAGGACAAATCATGGAAAGATTACTCAAGAATCATATTATTAACCATATAGATAGAAATAACAAAGTGGCCATTTTTCAACTTGGTTTTGTGAATAATAGGTCAGTTCTAACAATTCTCTTGCAATTTTGTGAACCAGTCAGTGCAGCCTTGGATAGATATATACCTATTGATGTGATATTCTTGGACTTCGCCGAGGCATTTGATAAAGTGTCTCACAAAATTCTGTTACATGAATGAGCAAAAATCAGTATGCAGCCTGATATTATAAACTGGATACAATCCTGGTTGGAGATAAGGACCCAGAGAGTGTCTGTTAAAGGTCATCTGTCTGAATTGGGTGTGGTGACTAGTGGAGTTCCCCAGGGCTCTCTCCTGGGTCCCATACTTTTTAATATTTTAATTGCTACAATGCCAAGAACTGATAAAATATGGGTATCCAAGTATGATGATGATTGCAAGATTGGTTGCCTAGTTAGTTCTTTTTCAGATAGAATTCTTATGCAAAATTATTTAAACAATTTATCCTCTTGGGCCAACTCATGTGGTATGTTTTTTAATATAGATAAGTGCAAGGTATTGCATCTGGGTAAAAATAATATGTTGTTTGACTATTACTTAAACAATGTATTATTGAAAAACATTACTGAGGAAAAAGACTTGGGAGTTATTATTTCTAATAATTTATCCTTTGATATAAACACCACAATTAAAATTAAAAACTGCAATAAAATTGTAGGCTTAATTGTAGGAAATATTAAAAACAGAAAAGCAGACATTACTATGCCACTCTTTAACAACTTGGTATGTCTGCATCTGGAGTACTGCTCCCAATTCTGTGCTCTGACTACTATTAGGAGTCTGAAACTAGCTGAAGGTGTACAGCATAGATTTACCAAGAAAGTCACACCCCTACAACTAAAAAGTTATGATAATAGACTTAGAGAATGAAAACTTTTTTCTGTCAAATATAGACAAATAAGGGGAGATTTATGTCTAGTATATAAAATAATAAAAGATGATTACTTAAAAAATATAGTGGGTTTAACAGTTGCTTCTAATATTAAATCAACTAGGAGTCATAGTTATAAACTTATTGGTGATAAATGTGTATCAATCAAATGTAGTCGTTTCTATACACAAAGAGTGGTAGGAATGTGGAATGCTTTACCAGTTAGAGTTATTAATAGTAATACTATAACAACATTTAAACATGGATTGGACGACTTTATGGGTGGGGGGATGTGAATTCCATCCATAGGGTATATGGGTGTCAAGTACAATAATGGGCATTTTATGTCTACTGTGCTTGTAAACTACTATGAACCTATGAACCTATGAACTCTGTAGGGGTACTGAAGGCAAGAAACCCTCAAATAAGGTTCCACCTCTAGAGGTGCCATGGGAAAAATTCCCTTGGCTAAAGGCACCTTAGGAAAGAGCTAAAAAAAAGAATATTAAGGAGTAAACTTTGACTGTGGGGTTGAGAAGCAGATTAACAGCAACATAATAGCTGAAGAAACACAAATAAGATACACAGGCTGCCAGGATTGCACTGATGACATAAGGGCTTCCTAAGGAGAGAAGGAACAGTGAGTAGGGCCACCATCTGTCTCCATCCCTCAGTGGAACCTACCTAAGGAAACTAGGGAAATATACTATTAATAACTAACTACATATTATGATCTTTGGCATGGAGGAGAGGGAGAAAAAAAAACTTATAAAGGAGGAAACCTCTGGGGATCCAAGGTCTAGGTCACCTCTCTCTCTCTCTCTCTCTCTTTAAGCTTTAGGGTATTTTGGTTAGTGACAGCTCTGCTGTTGCAATTTAGAAGGCCAATCCAGGGGGTTGAAAATATTCCAATTTGAGGGACAACTCTGACTCTATCCCTCTAACAGGAACACCTTGAAAGGTTGCGAGATACCTCTGCAACATGGGATACATGACATGGTACCACTTTCAAGGTGGGAGGAGGAGGACAGTGATGACCACTGAGGCACTCACTCAGCCTGCTGATCTAAGCAAAAAACAGGTGAACCAGAGGTGGTCATAGGGAGAATAGCTTAAAAGGTGCCTCCAAACCTGCTCAGCTAGGTGAAGGAGCCTAGACTGATGAGGCCCTACCCCTCATAGCTGAAGTATTGAATTCTACATCAAGAGGTGCTGCCAATGAGTAAGACAACTGAAGATCCACCTGGAGAAAGGACCATCCCGCTATGAGCCAGATGAGAAGGACTCCACCCTGAGTTTCACATGCTCAAGATGCAGACTTTGTGCATGCAAAGCAAGAGTGTCAGCTGCTGGGCATGCCCTGAGCCAGAAAAGGTAATGATCATGGTTGGCATGCCTCTGATTTATGAGTGAGAGCATGAATCAACTTCAATGTGCCAGACAGGAGGAGGTCTGTTCAAGTCAGCGGCTGTAGATTAGATAACAGGTTATTGATGAGGAGGCTGGGAGAAGCCAGCAGCTGTAGATTAGGCAGCAGCTTCATGATGAGGAGGCCAGGCAAACCTAGCAGTCTGGGAGAGGTAGGAGCTGCAGTGCAAGCCATTTGAATGTAGTAGCAGCCAGTGGAAAGCAAGCCAACCAATTCCATTAAGGAAGCCAAATTAATGGTGACATAGAAGGTAGGTGTTTAAGTAGTGAGAGGCTATGACACAAGTAATTGAGTCAATGAGGTATAGAGTAAATGAATTTATGAGGTTTAGCAGATGATTGCTATGGATTCAGCATGAATAGTGAATTGATATAATCGGCATGACTACCTTAAATGCCATTATGAGAGACTTAGGGTATTCCAGTAGGAGCATTTGCAAGGCAGTAATAAAATGCAATGAATATCTTGAAGCCATGTAGGCTGCAAGGTTAATGTATTTATGCATGGATAACTGAAAAGCCACATAGGCAAGGCAAAGGAGCAGCATGCTTCCTGCTACTTGGAGCCACGATGCCCCACTGTGACATCACAGTCCCCCGCTGTGGGAATAACATGGAAGCCACAAGTTGAGCACCATGAGACCAAACAGAAAGTGTAATGTTGGTAGGGTAGGAACCCCGAAAACAGAGGCGTTTGTACTGGCAACGTCCCAGTTAAGGACAGAGCCATATGACAGCAAGCTCAGAGTAATGTGAACAAGTGGAAACAAATTAATGAGTGAAGGTTCAGAATAGGGAAAATCAGGAACACGCTGCTAAAATGCATATAGCTGTTAGCTGTGACAGTACAGCAATACAGCAACAAGACATACTAGAGAAGCATATAAACATAGACTTTGACAGCAGATAAGGACCCGCTTGGTCCACCTAGTCTGCCCATTTCCCTAGCTACAGGATAAACTGCAGATCCTAGTTAACCAACAACCTATTTCTTCCTACCCTCACAAAAATTGCCTTATGTCTGTCCCATGCATTCTTGAATTCTCTCTCAGTTTTAGACCCCACAACCTCCTCAGGAAGGCTGTTCTGTGCATTCACCACCCTCTTTGTGAAAAAATACTTCCTCACATTGCCCCTGAACCGCCCCCCATCTTCAAATTGTGTTCCCTTGTTCTTGCACATCTCTTTTCCTGAAAGATGCTACCCTCTTGGACTTTGTTGATTCCACTGAGGTACTTCAAAGTTTCTATCATATCCCCTCTCTCCCTCCTTTCCTCAAGGGTGTACATGTTAAGCTCCTTTAGCCTCTCCTCATGTGGCTTCTCCTGCAGACACTGCACCATTTTAGTTGCCCTCCTCTGGACTGCCTCTATCCTGTCTATGTTCTTGCAGAGATGGGGTCTCCAGAACTGGATGCAGTACTCAAGATGAAGTCTCACCAACTGTGTGTACAGAGGAATAACAACTTCCTGTTTTCTGCTGGTGATGCCTCTCCCTATACATTCCAGTGCACCCCCAGCCCTCCCCACTGCCTTCTCACATTGCTTGTTAACCTTAAGATCTGATATGATTACTCCCAGGTCCCTTTCCATTTGTGTTGTTGTTACTACCTTCCCCCATTGTGTAATCTTCCCCTGGGTTTTTGTTTACCAGGTGCATTACTTTGCACTTCTTTGCATTGAATCCAAGCTGCCATACATCTGACGATTCCTCCAACCTTGCCAAGCCCCAAGCTAGAGCAGTGCAAAAATTGCAAAATGAGAGTAGCAACTGGCTAACTGAGCAAACACTAAATGAACTGAGCAGAACTGCTGAGAAACAACATAACACAGCAGGGAGTGGCAGCTAGCTGGAGCAGGATGAAGCCAGGACCAGGTACAAACAAGTAAGACAGATAAGCACGGGAGACAACAGAGGGAGGGAAGCAGCAGCTTGAGCTGGAGCATACAGAAAACAAATGCAGTTAAACTGAGGGTTTGTCATGACCCGGTGCCACTGAGGGTTGAGGAGCTGGATGCCACATCTCATGCTGTGCCGGCAACCTGGGTTCGGGAACAGACTTGGGCTGCCAGGGTTGGCAGGGGAGGGAAGGGATTGAGCATCTGGAGAACTGCTTTCCCTTCCCAGGAAGGGATTTGGGCATAGCACTGCTCCTGTGCAGCTCCTGGTGGTGGCTGAGGGCAGTGCCAGACCATGCAATGCAAGCCGAAGCTGGGGGCAGAATGACAGCAGGCATCACTGCATCAGCACCATGGATGCCACTACATGACTGTGCTCTGAGGAGAGAAAACAAGCGAAATACCCCAGAGGGCCAGGGAGGTGATGAGGGCCTCAGTGGTCTAGGCCCCACATCCCCAATACCAGATTCCTCCTCAATCAGTCCCAGGCGCCACCCACAGGACTGACCCTCTAATCAGCAGAAAGAGTCACCAGGTGGTCCGGGTGCTGGTAAGTCCTGTGGCGGAGACTTACAGGAGGATCTCGGTGTGCAGTAGAGGGCAAACTGAGAAGGGGAACTCTGAGAGATGCCCCGGTTCAAAGGAGACAAAATAAAGTGTAAAAAAAAAATCTGGTGCCTAACTAGCACAGTACAAACAAAGGGAAAAATGATGCTAGAAAAACTAGAAAGCCCCCAAAAGAAAGAAAATGCAAAATGCAAAAAAAAAAAAACAAACACAGGAGGACAGGTAAGCAACACAATGAAGTACACAGCAGCCAAAGGCAAAGCAAATACCAACCCAAAGCAGGAGAAGTCCAGCACAATCCAAGCAGAGCTCAAAACACAAGGGAAGGAGGGAGCAAATGCTGAGGGGTTGGGGGGCAAAGCCTCAGCAGGCCCCAGGGGAGAAGGCAGAGATGAACAGAGTCTCTGGTCACAAAGAATAAATGCTTCTGAAGAAGGCTGGGAGGAACCACTTATAAAGGTCAGGAAGGGGGCGTGGCTGGTTGCTCACCCCATCAAACTGCAGGCATAGCCTTCCAATAATAACAGTAATGACCTTTTAAGACATAATAGAAAGTTAATATGTGGAGGAGTGGCTGTATTCATTAAAAGTAATGTGATGTATGTACACTAATAAATGTCATTAAACACTCTCAGAGTCCTGTGGGAAGTGTATGGATTACTGTAACTGACTAACATTAAAGGAATGCAATTAACTAGAAATATGCTACAGGCCACCAAACTGTAATGCACAAGTGGAAAATCAGCTTTGCCAGGAAATCACAAGGTGGCTTGCCTTTTAAAAGGCAGCCCCTATTTTCAGGGTTTCCTGACCAAAATGGAAGAGATGGTGCTACTGGAGCTAGGAGGGACAGGAAGTGTGGGGTGGAGGGGCTGAGAGAGAGAAAAGCAAGGAGTAAGGGCATGGAGGAAGGGAGGGAGGATCATGGGAAGAAGGGTGGTAGAAAAAGGGGAGGGGACAGGTAATAGAAGATAGAGACTGGTGGAGGGGAACAAAGGGAGGCCATGAAGAAAGGGCTATAAGAAAGGGAATTAGAACTGGTATCACCAATTCTTTTGCTAGACAGTGATTTGGGAGCAACTTGCTGGCTTCTAGCAGTTCAGTTGGCACACATTTTCCTCTAGGAGCAAGGGAAGAGATAGGTAAGATGGGAGAAAGGATGGTAATGGCAGTGTTTTATTGATGGATGTATTGTTTTCTTTTATTCATGGAGAGATTTTCTCAAAAAGCTGATTGCTTGTGAGATATAAATGATAGAGAGGGGTGGAAGTTTTTTTGGCTTGCAAAAGGTGCTGGAGAGTAGTTGTTTTATTTTACCGATGGGGGAGAGAAGGTAAGTTATTGTGGGTTTGCAAGAGAAATACATTCATTTTAAAAAAACATACATATGGGAAGAGCAAGCCACAGGCAGCTGACGAACGGGGACACAGGAGTATAGGCAGGTGATTAAGGGATACGTACCAGCGGAGGTTTAAAGTATGAGGCAGTGGTGGGAGAATCAATCCAAAGAGCAGTGTGGTGGTATAAAAGCTGATGGCAGGCCTGGAATAGGCAGCATGTCCTGTGTGCAGCCAAGGATAGAAGAACTATTGGGAAGTGGGGATGGGAGAGGTCGCAGCGGCATTGTTATCTGCTCTGGCAGTGGATAAGGCTGTGGATTGTCTGGAGAGCTGTGGAAACGTAGTAGAGTGGCGAGGTTGAACAAGGATTTGCAACCCTACCGCCCTATTAGCTGTACAAACTAAATTTAACTGATCACTTAGTAGTGCCTGTGACCTTGGCAAAAGCCAAATATATTAGCAGGGCATCAATAACCCAGATGGCTACATGTTCTATTCTTTATATTCTAGTGCAGTAAACTTTTAATGCAGATGGAAATTGGAGATGAAGGGTGCAACTTCTTTGTAAATTATGCTGGAATGGCACAGGCAGGGTAACATTTTTCAAAAGGCTTGTAGGACAGAAAAAATGAGGCAATTTACATCTGACCTCAGTTACTGGCAAAGCCCACTACTCCCATCCATGGCCAGCCGCAGACTGAAAGGCACTGGGGAGCTGTCATAATATAGGACAGCACTCTTTGGTGGATTCAATCGACCAATGAGCATTGTCCTATATTATGACAGCTCCCCGGAGCCTGTCAGTCAGCAGCTGGCTGTAGACAGGACTGGTGGGCTTTGCCACTTGCCAGCATGGGTGGGGATGTGGGGGCTACTACAGGATGGAATGGAAGTAAGCCTCCATATATCAAATGTTGAGGATCGGGGATGGGGTGGGAGGTCCACTAGACTACCAGGGATGAGGACATCTATACTATACGTGACGTGCATTCCGGGCTGAGGCGGGGAGGTCCACTTGTCTACCCGGGTATCATCGCTGCGTGCATATGTTATGCATTTTGCCATCAGGGCACAGGATGGGGGTTGACTGGACTACCTGGTCATCACCGGTCATTACCGGTCTCCACCTTCAGCAGATGGGAATGCAATGGGAGGGGGGTTACCACTACACTGCAAGGAAGGGCTTTGCAGGTGTCAGCAAGAATGGGGTTAGTGCCTGAGGGGGACTTGACAGGTGCATGCTGCTGAGTGCAGCTATGCTAATGGCATGATGATGAGCATGCATGGAGCCCATTTGTGCCATGCATGCTCAATGAGCTCATTAGCATATGCTGGCTGAATATTGCCCTTGGGGTTGTGGTGCATCCAGGTATGTGCCACGCAGTTCCCAATGGAGGTAGTCAGCCCTGACCCTGGATGAACTGTGCCGGACCTGGTGGCCGACCACTCTGGGTGGCACATCCAGGGTCAGATATTCATACAGTATGTGAGATAAGCCCAACAGCGCCTGCTGTTTGAATATACCATTGTAGCTGGCCGATGCATCTATTCTGTGTGATGCATCTTTGTGCCTGCATAACCAGCCAGCTCTGAATATGTCCCCTTCTAACTGTACCACAGATTTAATCTCAGAGTATTCCAGGTTAATGCATAAATTAGCAGATATGTTAGCTCCAACTGAAAGGAAACAGAACAAGCTAGAGGTAGACAAGTTTAGCTCCTATCGATCATAAATTCCATCAGCTCATGTCACAAATACACAAAGTAGGCAGACAATCAAAAATGAAGACATTAACAAAAGAACTCCCTACGAGACATTATTCCAGTAAACAAGCCGCACCTCTTCTCTCATTCTGGAGTCTTCTTCACTGATCTCAGTGACCACTGCTTTATTGCTTGCATAAGAGCTGCAGCCAAGCCTATTTCTAATTCAAGGTTCACAATCAGGAGATGTTTATGTAATTTAGTGCCACAAGCCTTCCTTTCAGACTTACAAAACTCCTTGCTATGGCAGGACTTCTACCTAGCCAAGACAGTAGAGACAGCATATGAGACCTTCCATACTATTGTCCATGGAGCTATTGACAGACATGCCCCCCTTGATCAAAGCACGTACCAAGAAAAAGACTCTCCCTTGGCTTACGTGTCAACTGAAGTCAGCTTTGCTCAACAGAGACAAGCTCTGGGAGAAGGCATGTAAATCAAGCTTTAGTCGAATTGGGCTGATTTTAGGGCAGCCAGAAACCTCTTCACAAAGCTTGTCAGAAACATTAAGGCTAACTACTTCCAGTCAGCTCTGGACTCCTCCACCAAGAACCCTGCCAAATTCTGGCAAACCCTTAGAGATGTTCAAGAACATGCTTCGTCAGGTTCTCTCCCTACCAATATCTTATACGAAGGATCCCTCATTACAGAGAAGGCAGAAATCCTTGACTGCTTTAATAAACATTTTTTTACCACAGGTATGGCCTTTGACATTTGAACTGCAACTAACCTACTTACCCAGTTCTTATCACAAAGACCAGCAAGCCCTCCACCTGTCCACAGTAATCCTGTCACGGGTTTCTCCTTCCAACCGGTAACATACAAGGAAGTGGATGACCTGCTCCTTCAGCTGGATATCAGAAAAAGCGCAGAAGCAGACCTCATTGGCCCATTTTTTCCTAAAGCTCAGTCCTCAAGTGCTGGCAGCTTCATTAATGTACCTCTTTAATATGTCCTTCAGCTTGGGTAAACTTCCTTCTGTCTGGAAGACTGCCCAAGTTTTACCACTCTTCCAATCAGGAGACCCCAGAGACCCAAATAACTACAGGCCAATCTCCTTACTCCCCACCCTATCAAAATTGCTGGAGAAATTAGTGAACTGCCAAGTTAGAAACTACATTGATGCCTCAAATCTGCTAAACCCTGTGCAATCAAGCTTTAGGCCATGCCATAGCACAATCACAGCTCTGGCTAAAGTCACAAATGACTGGCAGAGAGCCCTTGACTTAAAGAATCACGTATGTGCGGTATTCCTCAACTTAAGCAAGCCCTTCGATACCATCGACCATGCACTGCTCTTAGTTACGCTCCGCAACATTGGTCTGGATGCACCTTCCCTAAAATGGTTCTCTTGCTACCTGGCAGAGCGGATGCAGCAAGTAAAAGCAGTAGGAGATCTCTCTGCTGTAAAACAGATTAGCAGAGGCGTATCTTGAGGCTCCATCTTGAGGCCCTTACTTTTCTCACTTTATATCAACAACATTGACCATGGTATCAAACTTTCCAGTGTACATCTCTTTGCAGATGACATGGTCCTTTACACTGCCAGGCCTACTCCCGAAAGTGCCTGCTCGGACTTGCAAGCAGATTTCCTTATGCTGCAACAAAACCTCCTGAGTCAAAATCTCCTATTGAATTCCAAAAAGACCAAGGCTATGCTGTTATCCCCAATAACCGAGCCTATAAACTCCCTTAAGCACGATAATATTCCCAATATCACCACCCTGCTTGGTGAGTCATTTGACTATGTGACCAAGTTCAAGTACATAGGTATGTGGATTGACAACAGACTTTCTTTTGCTGATCATATAGATGAGCTCTCAAAAAAAGTTAGACAGAGGCTTGGACTTTTTTTTAGAATCAAGCATCTGCTTACCCAGGAGGCCAGAAAAAGCTTAGTACAAACCACATTCCTAGCTATCTTGGACTATGCAGACTTCCTGTATGGCTATTGTAAGTTCTAAAAACCACCCTATCTAAGCTTGACACCCTTTCTCATAGGGCTTTACATTTGATCTCAGGTGCAGCATATAATACCCATCACTGTGTACTCTATTCCACGGTAGGATGGACATCACTTACATTCAGGAGGCAAAGGAATGCTATACTGAGCTAGGAACACAGGAGGGGGAGGACAGGGAGGTGAGGTGTCTACCAGGTGCCATGGCATGGAGGGATGGAAGGAAGATCCTGGGGATCACTGGGAAGGCAAGACGGGAGGGTGAGCTGGATGTCATTATCCACCTAGGTACTAATGACCTGGCAAATGGGGAGCCAAAGGAAGTTCAGAAAGAGTTTAGGAAATTGGGGGGGGGTCTCAAGCAAGTAGCTACTTCTGTCACTTTCTCAGAAGTACTACCTGCGAGAGGCAAGGGAGAGCATAGGGGTGCATGCACCAGGAACTTTAACTCATGGTTGAAGAACTGGTGCTGTGACTGGGGACCCACCTGGAGGGATGGAGGTTTGTTCAAGCCTGATGGCCTGCATCCATCCTGGAGGGGAATCCAAGCACTCAATGATAAGTTTAAATGCTACATTGACAAGCATTTAAACTAGCAAAAGGGGGTGGCAGGCCAGCAAGGAGGGTACCTACATGCTCACCCCCCACAGCTAGCAGTGGAACCAGTGAAGCGGAGGAGTGGCTATCTCTACAAAGCAGTGTGCAAAAGATGGAGATTAGCGCCCAAGAGATGGATCGGCAGAAAAGGGGCAAAATTCAGCAGAAGGGCAGACAGCAAGGGGAACCAGGATAAAGGACAACCAAGGAAGGGGCTGGAGTAGAACAGTGAAACAGTCTAGGGAGGTAAAATCATGGAAAGCCATGTGTGACAATGCCAGGAGCCTTAGCAACAAGATGGAAGATCTGGAGGCTGCCATGGTGCAGTCAGACCTGGACATTATGGCCATCACTGAAACCTGGTGTAATGATAACCATGACTGGGAGATGGCCATACCCAGCTACAACATATTCAGAAGAGACAGGGCAGGTAGAAAAGGAGGAGGAGTGGCAATGTATGTCAAAAATGACATAAGGGCCACAGAGATCCAGGAGGAACAAAATGGGGGAGATATACTGTGGGTTAAGCTGGAAAGGAAAATGGGGCCAGCCATCCGCACAGGTGTGGTCTATAGACCACCAGCCCAGGAGGAAGAAACAGATAGGGAGTGATGCTAGCCATCCAAAGGATGGCAGACAAGAGGTGAGGTAGTACTGGTTGGAGACTTCAATATTCCAGGACGTGGACTGGAGCATCAAGCAGCAGCATCAACTAGGAACAGATTTATCCTGGACTCCTTCAGGGTGCCTTCTCAAGCAACTGGTCATGGAACCAACTCAGCAGAAGGCAATACTGGACCTTGTGCTCACAAACAGGGACAGTGTGATGGGAGTAACAGTGGGGAGCACCTCAGGAACAGTGACCACCAGTCATTGTGGTTTGAAATCACAGAAAGAGCAGAACCAAACCACACAAAAACACGTATCCTGGATTTTAGGGGGGACAGACTTTGGGAAAATGGGGAGATACTTGAAAAGAGGCATTAAGGGGAATGGGGCAGGAATCAGGGGTTGAGGAACAGTGGGCAGTATTTAAAATAGGGATTACAAGAGCAACAGAATCATACATTAAGCAGGTTAGCAAGAGGAAAAGGAAGAGGATACCATTATGGTTTTCCAAAGAGGTACTGTAGCAATGAAAGTGAAAGCCAAAAAGATTGCATTCAGGCAATACAAAAAGACACAGGCAGAAGGGGATAGGGAGAAGTACCAGGAGAAGCAAAGGGAGGCAGGGAGGTCAGTAAGGGAAGCCAGAGCTCAGACAGAAGAACACATTGCAAAATCAGTGGGTAGAGGGACAAAACCTTTACAGGTACATAAGTGAAAAGAAAGGCAAAGGAGGGTAGTGAGATTGAAGGGGAGGATGGGGGTCACGTGGAGGATGACAACAGTAAACTGACATATTGAACAGGTATTTTTGATCAGTCTTTACTGAGGAAGAGAAGGGTAATGGGTCTGAAGGGAGTACAAGGGGTGAGAATGGTGCAGAAATGGACACAAGTCCCTTTACTCGAGAAAGGTTCCTGAAGGAACTGGAAGTAATAAGAGTTGATAACGCAATGGGGCCAGATGGGGTGCGCCCCAGGGTCCTTAAAGAACTAAGAGAAGTGGTGGCTGAACCTCTGGCTATCCTGTTTAGCCAGTCACTGGAAACAGGGGAGGTACCCAAAGACTGGAGGACAGCAGATGTAGTCCCCTTGTACAAAAGTGGGAACAAAGAGGAAGCGGGGAACTACAGACCAGTCAGCCTCACCTCGGTAGTGGGGAAGATCATGGAAGCACTACTGAAGGAGAGACTGGTGGAACATCTGGTTGTCAATGGACTACAGGATCCAAGGCAGCATGGTTTCACCAGGGGCGTCACGTTAGACCAACCTCGTTGAATTTTTTGACTGGGTGACTAGGAGGTGGATCAGGGAGGGCAGTGGACATGGCCTATCTGGACTTCAGCAGGCCTTTGACACTGTGCCACATAGAAGACTATTACACAAACTGGGGAATATGGGTGTGGGCAGGACAGTAGTCTGGTGGGTAGGTAACTGGCTGGGTGGCAGGACACAGAAGGTGGTGGTAAATGGCTGTCACTCCACAGAGGGAAGAGTGACCAGTGGGGTACCACAAGGATCAGTGCTGGGTCTGGTCCTATTCAACATCTTCATCAGTGACATTGCGCAGGACCTAGAAGGCAGAATTTCGCTGTTCGCTGATGACACAAAGCTCTGTGACAGAGTAGGTACACCAGAGGGTGTAGACAGAATGAGAAGGGACTTGCAGACACTTGAAGAATGATCAGGAGTTTGGCAGTTGAAATTCAATGCAAAGAAGTGCAAGATAGAAGACTTATAGGTAGAAGACTTGGTTTGCTGGCCAAGGCACCTAGCTTCACCTGAGACTCTTTCCTTCTAAGACTGCTTGAAAGGCAGAGTAGAGAAACTTACCAGAGCAAGGGAAAAGGATTAAGACTTATTTTGGCTAAGCAGATTTACTGTGTGGTGTTGTTTTAATTTTTTACTCACAGGGATTGCTACTGTTTGTTGCTAACATTTCATTGTTTTATTTTTCTCTGTAGCAAAGTGTTTCTTACAGCATATATCTTCTCTGAAATTATTACAGGTAGTGCTTACAGGTTTTACAGTTTTATCTAACATTAGGATAAGCTTTCAGGGTTACTGCATTTGTTGTTGACTGATTGTTTCTGCCCTTACTTCCTTTTTCTTTACGTCCGTGGTTTTCGTTTCCAGCAGGGAAGGCCCAGCCACCCACCCCATCCCAACCACCCCCCACTACACTCCTTTTATAGGGTACCACAGTTGTGACATTTCCTGTGGCAGAGCAGGAAGGGGTGGTTCAGTGGGGCCTCCACAAGGTGAGCTCATTTACAGGGGCACTAGTAATTTAGCTTGTTATTATAACAAGTTAAACAAAACACAATCAAACCATTACTTGCATTTTTTTCCCTTTTTTTTTTCCTTCTAATTACTCTGACTAGGTTATAAACCCAGCAACATATCTGGAATGGATATCATTAACTGCAGGTACTGTGGAACAAGTTTCAGAAGGACATTCTTGCAGGATTTAGGACACTGTCCTACATGCTGGGCCTTTGGAGATCTTAGGGCTCAGCTCCGGGCAGCATGGACAGAGATTGCACGCCTCAAATTTCATATTCAAGAGGAAATACATTATAATAACCACCGGCCTTTTCCCCAGCATCCAACAGAAAAACCTGAACGAGAGGTAGTTGGTCCTGAAGGTTGGCAGGTGGTTAGGAGGCAAATCAGGCCCCATCACCTCTCCTCTCAACATATTACCTCCAAAACCATATAAACACTACAAACAGGTATCTGCCTTCTATCTCTGAAATCAAACAAAGAGGCAGAAGACACTGCAGAGCAGGACACTGCAGCACAGGAGCTAGTACAACAAAACTCACCCAAATCAGGAACCAAAACAAAAAAGCAAAAGGAAATCCAAAAACTTCTGATCATAGCAGACTCCAGTGATTTGGGGAGTTGATACCATCTCCTGCCAGGGTAATGGTCAGATGTCTCCAGGTACATCAGCATGGAAGACACTGACCGCATTATAAAATTGTTCACAAAGCAGGAGAAAACATTGATGTGCTAGTACACATAGGCTAATAGATCTCGCCAGCCGGTCAGTTGTGGAGACCAAGGAACACCTGACCAGGCTGGTGACAAACTATCATCTATTTCGTTCGGCATCTCCTTCTCTGAGATCCTGCCAGTCTGGGAGAGGGGAGCAGATGGACAGAAGGTCAGAGAAGGGGAGATAGGGGAGCTAAACACATGGCTCAAGGGCTGGTGCCAGGAAAAAGTACACAGATTTGTAGGGAACTGGCAACAGTTCTGGGAGCCAAAGTTCTTTAAATTTGATGGACTGCATCTGACTAAGGAGGGAGTCAGTGCATTGGGGCAGAAGTTTGACATCTTTGCAGAATATTTAAAATAGCAAATGGGGAGAGGGGTGCAGCACCTCATACGTCGAATGGGAAGAACACTCCTCCCCCCTCAGCTAGTGGTCAAACAGGGATTCAACATGTTTGCAGTTCATTTGCATCACCAGGTAAGAAAAAAGGCTTGTCTCCCCATATGACGCACAGGGGTAATGCCAAACCTCACCCAACAACTAATACACCAAAATCTGGCCAATGAAAATCATGTACACAAATGCTCACAGCCTAGGAAATAAGATCCCAGACCTGCAGGCAATAATGTCAGAGGCTAAACTGGACATAGTAGCAATTAGTGAGACGTGGTTTACCAGTAACCACACTTGGGAGACTTCAGTACCTGGCAATGTATTGTTTAGAAGAACCGAGGTGCAAAAGGGGAGGTGGCCCTGTATGTCAATGAAAATATCAAAGCTACAGAAATTCAGAATACATAAGGAGCCAGAAGAACTGTGGGTCACCCTGAAACAGGAAATGGGACAGCCACAAGAACTGGGGTTGTCTACAGGCCCCAGACCAGGGGAGGACATAGACACATTACTGTTAGAAGATATACAAAACATGACAGCTAAAGGGAGGGTCTGATAATGGGAGACTTCAACATGCCAGATACAGATTGGTCAATACCAGCAGGAACATCTGCCAGAACTAGACACATAGTGGATTCCCTATGGGGGGGGGGCTCAAACAACTGGTACAGCAGCCCACGAGAGACAGGGCTATCCTAGATCTAGTACTGATTAACAAGGAAGGGATCACAGATCTCCAGGTAGAAGGTCACCTGGGGCCAGTGACCATCACATGGTATGGTTCAATTTGGCTACTACATCTAAATAATCCCATTCCAAGGCAAAAATATGGGACTTCAGAGGAGCTGACTTTGATAAGATGGCCAACAGAGTTAAGCTAGCCCTGGTAAAAAGAAACACAGGTGAGGGGGTACAGGCAAAGTGGGCAAGCATTAAGGATGCAATACTTGAAGCAACATCCCATTGTGTTAGACAGAAAAGAAAGTGCAAGAGAAGAAGGAAACCACTTTGGTTATCAAATACAGTAGCAGAAAAGGTCAGAGCCAAAAGGCTGGCCTTCAGAAAATATAAGGGAACACAACGGGATGAAGATAGGGAGGCATACCAAACTGCCCTAAGGGAAGCAGGGAAGGCAGTAAGGCAGGCAAAGTCCCAAACTGAGGAAACACTAGCATGAACAGTAAAAGAAGGTGACAAGTCTTTCTATAGATACATTAGTGAAAGGAGAAAGTCCAGAGGGGCATTGCTAAGCTTAATGGAGAAAAGGGAGCATGTGAGGAGGAGGACCCTGTAAAGGCATCTATCCTAAATAGATACTTTTGCTCAGTATTTACTGAAGAGAAGGTAGGGCAGGGCCCACAGCTCAAGCATCATGGACACAGGAGGAGGGAGGTGAGCACTACTCCTTCACAAAGAAAGGGTCTACAAGAGCTGCTAAGATCAGGGTGGATAAGGCAATGGGACCTGATGGCATACATCCCAGGGTACTTAAGGAGCTAAAGGTGGAACTAGCAGAGCCATTAGCAGAACTGTTTAGTGAGTCTCTGAGCACAGGAGAGGTCCCAGAAGACTGGAGAAGGGCTCATGTGATCCCGCTCACAAGAGTGGTAGCAGGAGGAGGCGGGAACTACAGACCAGTCAGTCTTACCTCAGTAGTGGGCAAGATTATGGAGGCAATCTTAAGGAAAGGATAGTGCAACACCTGGAATCCATAGGGGCACAGGATCCAAGACAGCATGGGTTTACAAAAGGAAGGTCCTGTCAAACTAATCATATAGATTTCTTTGACTGGGTAACCAGAGTGGTGGACCAAGAGGGAGCAGCTGATGTCGCCTACCTTGACTTAAGCAAAGCTTTTGACACTGTTCCACATAGAAGATTGATAAATAAGCTGGGTAGACTCGGGGTGGGTCAGAAGTTGGTCAACTGGGTGGCAAACTAGTTGTCGGGCAGAAAACAGACTGGTGGTAAATGGTATACAGTCAGAAGAGATGCAAGTCACAAGTGGGGTACCTCAGGGATCAGTCCTGGGGCCAGTCCTCTTCAACATCTTCATTAGTGACCTTGCAGATGGACTAGAGGGTAAGGCTTGTCTGTTTGCAGATGACACCAAGATCTGCAACAGAGTAGATGATCCAGATGGGGTGGGCAGAATGAGAAGAGATCTGGATAAACTAGCAAAATGGTCAGAAGAGTGGCAACTGGGATTTAATGCAAAGAAGTGCAAGATCATGCACATAGGGAGAAACCTGAGCCACCTCATAGGCTGGGGGAGTTGCTAGCAGTTACAAAGGAAGAAAGAGACTTGGGCATCATCATCACTGATGACCTGAAATCATCAAGCAGACCTCTAAAGCAGTAGGTAAGGCTAGGGGTGTTAGGGTGTATTAGTAGGGGGTATACAAGTCGAAGAGGGAGTTAATAATCCTCTTTACAAGACACTGGTTAGGCCCCATCTGGAGTACTGCGTGCAGTATTGGAGGCCACACCTTCACAAGGACATTAACCAAATTGAGGCAGTCCAGAGAAGGGCAACCAAAATGGTGCAGGGACTGCATCAGAAGACATATGAGGACAGATTAACAGAGCTCAATATGTATACCCTTGAGCAAAGGAGGGAGAGAGGTGATATGATTGAGGCATTCAAACACCTTAAGGGCATTAACAAGGTGAAAGAGTCTAACGTTTAAATATAAGAAAAATAGCAGGACAAGAGGACACAGCATGAGATTAGAGGGGGCCAATTAAGGGGGAATGTGAGGAAATTCTTTTTCACAGAAAGGGTGGTGGATGCATGGAATGGCTTACCACAAGAAGTGGTGGCTATGAATACAGTGCAGGGCTTCAAACAGGCATGGGATGGGCATAAGGGAGCAATACAAATGACTATGAATAGATAGGCCACTGACAGAGCAAAGGCCGATGGCACATTTATAAGGTAGAAAAAAGAAATGGGCAGACTGGATGGACCTTGAGGTCCTTATCTGCCATCAACTTCTGTGTTTCTATGTTTCTAAGATAATGCATATGGGGCACAAAAACCCTGGCACAATATATCAGTTGGGGGGTGAGGATATAACATGCACCAAGCAGGAAAGGGATCTTGAGGTTATCATCTCTGATGACCGCAAGGTAGGGAAACAGTGTGACAAGGCAGCAGGTAAAGCAAATAGGATGCTGGGATGCATAGGCAGGGGCATCACCAGCAGGAAAAGGGAGGTCATAATTCCACTATACAAGACACTAGTGAGTCCCCACCTGGAGTTCAGTGTACAGTTCTGGAGACCTTACCTACGTAAGGACATAGACAAGGTAGAGAAGGTTCAGAGGATGGCAACAAAGATGGTGCATGGATTGTATCACAAGTCCTATGAGGACAGGTTGAAGGAACTGAATATGTACTCCCTGGAGGAGAGGAGGGAGAGAGGGGATATGATAGAGACATACAAGTATCTTACAGGGAGGAACAGGGTACAGGAATACACTATTTTTAAGCGAAAAAGATGTTCCAGGACTAGAGGGCATGGGATGAAGTTGGAGGGAGAACAATTCAGAGGAAACGTGAGGAAGAATTTCTTCACAGAATGGGTGGTGGACAAGTGGAGCACCCTGCCAGAGGAAGTGGTGGGGGTTGAAACAATCACGGGCTTTAAGAATGCATGGGATAGACATAAATGAATTCTGGAGGTCGGGGGTAAGGGGCAACAGACTTCTAGGAAAACATAAACTGAACTTACAAGCTCAAATGGGCAGACTGGGTGGGCCACAGGCCCTTATCTGCCGACAATGTCTATATATACTTCTTGGAGCCTTGTCAATGCCTTCCCTGTCATTAAACTGTAGCCAAACATTGCTATTCTTATAGTCAACCCTATACACTTTCTATCCTCTCGTTAGAATTACCCTAAGCCATGTTTCTGGATTCACCCTTGCTTTCTACTTGCCGCTGAGCCCCCAGCTTGCACTGTCACTAACATTACTTCTGTTCTACTAGAGCTATCAGTGTCTAAAATCACTAGTTCGGCACATTGGTGCTGACTTGCTTCCACCTCTCTGCTGTATTGTTTACTGGGATGAGGTTTCACCTTTCAACTGGGCCTCATTGATTATCCTTGTACCTTGCTTTTATTGCTATGTATTGTATTACTATGCCCATTTGTGCTATATATTCTATTGTGCTACTGTATTATTTATACTGTACCTACCAGGCCCTCCTTGGAAAATGAGCTTGCTCAATGGAGTTTCACCTGGATTTTCCCCCAATTGTTTAACCAGGTGAGACACACTAAGCTGAAAGCTTGTTTACAGGTGCAACCTGGGTGCACAGGGAAGTTAAGTAACTTGCTCAGGGTAACACGGTATGCAAGTGGGGGCTGTGGGATTCAAACCCCAGTCTCCAGATTTGCAGCTCAGAGCCTTAAACCACTGTGCTAAATAAAGATTGATTGATTGATTGAAAATGTTCTTTTTAAAAGGAATACAGGAACATATTACATACTAAGAAAAAGGGATGTAAGGAATACCTTTGGGAGAAATTACAAAATGCAATCTACAGTAAGGACACACAGGTCTTTTTGCTACTAGTCACCCATTGGTACACTAATGGTAGCAGAAGATTTAACACTAATGCAATCATTACAGGTGACAAGTGTGTTGATTATGTTAAGACTATGTATATCATTGATGTGTATGATACTGAAGAGGACCGCTCTGTAACTGAGAATTCCCATTTGGCTATGTGGCCCCACAGGGACCCTGTTAATCCCGCAGAAGTAAAACTAGCCATTTTTGCACAACACCATAATAAAGCAGCTGGTTACAACAATATTCAAGTGGAAGTATTTCATTTTAACATATAATTTTGGGCACAACTGTTAGCAAATATATTTACTTTAATAAATAAAGAATTTAAAATCCCAGAAGAATGACAATGTGGTATAACTGTGCCTTTATTTTAAAACTGAGATAAGAGCAACCCCAACTACTATAGACTATTACTCATTTACCTGTTGCTCAGAAAATTTATTCCAGGACAATTCTGTCTTGTTTTGAGTCTTGGGTAACACATAATGGTTTGATTTCTTGGCTCCAGTATGGTTGTCATAAAAACCACAGTACAATGGATCTGGTCTTTACCTTAAATTACATTTTAGAGAAGTATGTGATATGTTAAAAAGGAAATTCTATGCTAGTTTTGTGGTCATAAAAGCAGCCTTTGTCTCTGTCAGTAGGAGTACACTGTGAAATAAGCTTGCTACCTTTAATATTGATGGCATATTTTGAAAATATTGAAAATGCTGCATCTGAATCAAGGTTTCAAAGGATGGTGCACTTATTGCTCCTTTTAACATCAGTAAGGGTGCAAAACAAGGCTGTATACTAGCCCCTCTTTTATTTAACTTGTATATAGAAAGCTTGATTGATTCTTTGGATAAAATAGACACTTTCCCCCCAGTAATAAATGGAGTAGGGATAAAATGAATGTTGTATGCAGATGAAGTTAAATGATGTACATGAATAAATACCATTAAGCAGTCTGAGAATAGTGTGGGAAAAGTATGGATTACTGTAATTGACTAACATCAGACAAATGCAATTAACTAGAAATATGCTACAGACCATCAAATTGTAATGCACATGTGGAAAATGAGTTTTGCCAGGAAATCACAGTACAGAAGGTGCAGAGAAAGGAGACTGTAATATAATGGGGTCTTCAATAATTCAGAGGGGAGGAAGGTGCCTCATATACTTTCCCAATAGGCTGCAAGCACAGAAGGTGCTAGTGAATCCGTTCACTAACCAGTGCGAGTGCCTTGCCATCCCGATCCAACAGGACAGTGGGCTGCGATCTCTCAATGTGATTACAGCCTACATACCCCATGGAAAGCACTCACTAAGCATTGAATCCTTTGGTAGCTACTATTCCCAAGCATGCTCTGCTGGTGAATCTATAATACTAGGTGACTTTAATATAAACTGGGCATCAAAGACTAGCACAGTGTATAATGATCTCATCTCTGGCCTATTCCTAACCCAAGTAGTTGGGGATCATACTCGAGTGAACTGTAAAACCGGTACCAAAATCCTTATAGACTGGGTCCTAACCACTCATACTGAGTGGCTAATTAAAGTTCAGGTACTGCCGGATACCATTAGTGACCACTTACCCATTCTGTATGAGTGGTCTGCTTGACCCCTAAAGCCACCCCCCCCAAAACCATAACCTTCAGGATCCTCTGTAAAGACTGGGTTACATCCTTCAAAACATAGCTAGCCCATACTTATTGGATGTTATACATGACATAGACATGGCCCTTGACTATTTCTGCAGTATAGTCACAGAAGCATGTGACACATTTGCCCCTCTCAAAAAGCACAAAGTAAAAGACACATCGGCAAGCTAGAGCACCCCCCCCCGCATGCCCAAATGTGAGAAATTAATGATCTTCGGTGCCTAGCCAAAGCCACCGGGCTCCTGAGTGATTAACAGAGGTTGTTTAGCCTGTACACTGGCTAAACAACCTTCTCACCTCCATCTCAGAACTACTTAAAATGTTTCTGTTCAAGCGAATTCTCAAGAATAACTCGCTGAAGAATCCACTTGCAGATTCCTATCCTATCCTAACCCCTAAACTCAGCCTGACCCATCCTGCTCTACCCATCCCCCTCCCAACTCCTTAGCCCCTTATACCCTGTCTCTCTCCTCCACTGCTCTTCCTCCTCCTTCCTAACCTAATGGTACATATTGTAAACTACTGATTTATTAAAACCATGTATTGTATATTTTCTTTAACATTGCTCTGACAAATGGTCACCTGGGCTGCCTGTAACCATAGTAATTGAATGTAATGGCAAATGCATATTATGCTGCCTATATATAAATTTGTTTGTTACAACATTTGATGTGGAACCTTTGCAAATGAGCACATAGCTCAAAGGTATTCTGATGTACAAATAAACAAAATAAATAAACAAAGATATTGACTGGGGACATCATGAATCAAGTTCCAGCACATGTGCATTTATAAATATTGTACACATCACAAGTTATGCCAGCCACTTCGTGAGCCAACCAGAGAATATCGTACATTAGACTTAAATATAAACTGACATAGAGAATGGCATACTGTACTTTATTGTACTACAAGAGAACTGTTGGATCCTATAGAGTGACCACAATATGATAGATTTCAAGATGGACAGAAAGAGTAATGAAATGACAGGCAGTAAACAAAACTGCCTATCTATACAATAAATATAGTTTAAAAAAGCACGAGGAGGGAACTGAAGGGATATATACATTTTAATTGGGAGATAATAAAAATGTGGATGATCAATGGAAGACATTAAAAAAAATTCTAACTCAACAGTATATGTTCATACATCCCCCCGAGCCACTCTTTGCAGAAAATGAGTGTTTTCACATCCCTTCAGCTGAGTGAGAACAACGAAGTGAAGCTGAGCTGTTCTGGCTCAAGCTGAAGGCAAATGAAACCACTCATTTTCAGCAACGAGTGGCTCTGGGGGACGAATTAATATATTATTGCTCAAGAGCAATCAATAATATATATATTTTTTTAAACTTCCCAGAACGTGCCTGTTTCCAGGGCATCTGCACGTGAGATGCTCTTCACAAAATAAGAGTGCCTCACGTGCAGGGGAAAGGAGCACTCTGATTGGTCGGGAGCACTCCCTCGATCTACAGTATAATTGAAATAGTCCCATTTATCAAAAAGTATCATTCAAAGAGTAAAAAGCTACTCAGGCTCACTTTTAGGGTGAATAGGAGCATATCCAATAAAAGTAGTGTACTACAGGATTAAAAACACACCACAACTGCAAACATGACTAACTACAAATGTGCACTCTGCAGTTGTAAGAAGGAAATCAGGTGTGCACAATCTAACATGGATGTCAAACTAGTAAATACTGTACAAAAGATACCCTCAAAATCTTCTATAGCTACATAAATAACAGCAACAAATCTAACAACAGAGTTAGGTAACTAATCATGGAGTCTTGCGAAACTCAGGCACTCAAGAAAATTGTGAATATTGTTAATGACTGTTTCTGCTCCGTGTTTAATAAAACTGTACAACTAGCAGATACCATATCTGGATTGAGGTTTAATGATTACATACCTGATGGAATACATTTATAGACAGAATGGACTATAAACAAATAAAAAAATTCTTATGTTTAATCAGCAGGCATAGACAGGCTCCATCTCAACCTACTTGTCCACCTAGAGACAAATGACTTGGCTCATCATGAGATTAGAGCAGTGCAGAAGGACTTTGTAGAATTGGGGAGGGGCCTAAGACAAGTAGCACACACCCTATCCTTCTCAGAGGTGCTGCCTTTCAGTGGCATGAGTGAGGCGAGGGTACTTTTCACCATGCAGTTTAATGAATGGTTGAAAAAATGGTGTGGAGCACAGGGGTTTGGCTTCATTGGGGACTGGGGTTCCACCTGGAGGGACACCAGCCTATACTGGCAGGATGGTCTGCATCTGGCCAGGAAAGGAACAAGTCTTTTGAGCAATCGGTTTAAATGCTTCATTGGCAAGCTTTTAAACTAGTCAAGGGGGAAGGCACTGATAAACAGCAGGAAAATCCTGGCCTCCCCCTACAAAACAGGGTACTAAATGAGAAAAAGACCAAGGTAGAAAGGTCAGCGGGGGATGCTGCAACAGAAGGTAAAGCCATCAAAAAATGGAGAGCAATGAGTACCAATGCCCATAGTCTGAGTAACAAGCTTCCTGAATTAGTGGCCTTGATGAAGGAGGAACATCTGGATATCGTGGCAGTCACAGAAACATGGTACACAAAACCATGACTGGGATGTAAACATACCAGGATACACTATCTACAGGAGGGACAGGGAGGGTAAAAGAGGAGGAGGGTAGCTCTTTACATAGGAAGGAATAAAGCAACAGAACAAAAGGGTAAACAGGAGAGAAGAAGCACTGTGGGTAAATTTGGAGACTGGCAATGGCACCACAACACGCATAGGGTTGGGATACAGACCCCTCTCAGGGGAGGAATGGACAAGGAAATGATAGAAAGTATACTTAGAATGGCAGAAAAGGGAGATATTGCTGATGGGTGATCTGAATATGCCAGATGTTAACTGGAGTGCAGTTGCAGCAGCCACTTCAAAGAGTGGGGTTATTCTAGATGCCCTACAGGGGCATGCCTTAGACAACTAGTATTGGAGCCCACTCGAGAGGGAGCAATCTTAGACCTGGTTCTCTCAAATGGAGATGAAGAGAGGATCACAGATGTAGAAGTGGGTAGCCATCTGGGAACTAGCGACCATCGAACAATATGGTTCACAATAAATAGAGCAATAGAGTCAAGCCATACAAAGACAAAGGTACTGGATTTTAGGAGGGCTGACTTTGTCAAAATGGGTGAGTGCCTAAGGAATGCACTAGCAAATGGGCAGGAAGGAGGGGTGGAAGAACAATGGGGAATATTAAAAACTGCCATCACAGAGGTATCAAGCCTTTGTGTAAAGCAAATAAACAAAACGAAACGAAGTAAGAAACCACTATGGTTCTCAAAGGAAGTGGCAGTGAAGGTCCAAGAGAAAAAGAAAGCATTCAGGAAGTACAAGGAATCACAGAAGGAACAGGACAGAGAACTATATCAGTTAAAGCAAAAGGAAGATGGGAAGGCAGTTAGAACAGCAAAGGCCCAAACCGAGGAAAAGATAGCCAACTCGGTTAAGAAGGGGGATAAAACCTTTTATAGGTACATCAGGGAGCGAAGGAAGACAAAGGAGGGATAGTGAGGCTTAATAAAGGGAGGGAGGAGGGTGGGCAGAGGGTGACTGTGAAAAGGCAGAGATTCTAAACAAATATTTTGCTCAGTATTTACAAAGGAAGAGGGAGGTACCTAAAACAAACAGTAGAAACACTCTGGATACAGAAGTTGATACCAGCCCATTTATAGAAGAAAGGGTTCTGAAAGAACTCTTAAAACTGAAGGTGGACAAGCAATGGGGCCTGATGGGATTCATCCCAGAATTCTAAAAGAACTAAGGGTAGAACTAGTGACACCACTGACTACCCTCTTTAACAAATCATGGGAGGATGGGGTGGTACCCGAGGACTGGAGGAGGGCAGATGTGATTCCCCTTCACAAAAGTGGGAGCAAGGCAGAAGCAAGAAACTACAGACCTGTTAGTTTAACCTCAGTGGTAGGGAAAATGATGGAATCACTTCTGAAGGAAAGAATTGTTAAATGTCTAGAGGCCAGAGGGGCACGGGACCCAATGCAGCATGGATTCACAGCGGGAAGGTCATGCCAGACGAATCTGATAGATTTCTTTGACTGGGTAACCAAAGTAGTAGATCAGGGAAGGGCTGAGGACATGGCCTACCTAGACTTTAGCAAGGCATTTGACAAAGTCCCACACAAAAGATTAATATACAAGTTAGCCAGCCTGGGAGTGGGTCCCAAGATGACAGCCTGGGTAAAGAATTGGCTGAAGAATAGGACACAGAGAGTAATAGTAAATGGAGTCCACTCTGAAAAAAGGGGGGGTTAGTAGTGGGGTACAGCAGGGTTCAATATTAGGACCAGTCCTCTTCAATGTCTTTATAAGTGACATTGCAGAGGGACTGGAAGAAAAGTCGTCTCTTTGCAGATGACACAAGATCTGCAACAGAGTTGATGCACAAGGTGGAGTGGAAAGGATGAGAAGGGACTTGGCAAGGTTAGAGGAATGGTCAAATGTATGGCAGCTTATATTCAATGCTAAGAAGTGCAAGGTAATGCACCTGGGAAACAAAAACCAGGAAGTGTACACAATGGGGGTGAGATACTAACAACAACAAAAATGGAAAGGGACCTGGGGTAGTCATATCAGATGACCTAAGGTGGGCAAGCAATGTGAGAGGGCAGCAAGGAGGGCTGGGGGGATACTGGGATGCATAGGGAGAGGCATCACCAGTAGAAAACAGGAAGTTATTATCCCTCTGTACAGACAGCTAGTGAGACCCCATCTGGAGTACTGCGTGCAGTTCTGGAGACCCAATCTCCGCAAAGACGTAGACAGGATGGAAGCTGTCCAGAGGAGGGCAACTAAAATGGTGCAGGGTCTGCACCAGAAGACATATGAAGAGAGACTTAAGGAGGCTTAATATGTATAGCCTTGAGGAAAGGAGGGAGAGGGGGGACATGATAGAAACTTTCAAGTACCTCAAGGGAATCAACAAAGTCCAAGAGGGTAGCATCTTTCAAAAAAAGAGGTGTGCAAGAACAAGGGGGCACAATTTGAAGATAGAAGGGGGGCGGCTCAGAGGTAACTTAAGGAAGTATTTTTTCACAGAGAGGGTGGTGGATGTATGGAACGGTCTTCCAGAGGGGGTTGTGGAGTCACAAACAGTGGTGGAATTCAAGCATGCATGGGACAGTCATAAGGCAATTCTAGGGGGGTGGGGGTAGGAAAAAGTAGGCTGCTGGTTAACTAGGATCTGCAGCTTATCCATCAGGTAGAGAAATGGGCAGACTGGGTGGGCCAAGCGGTCCTTATCTGCTGTCAAATTCTATGTTTCTATGTTTCTTAAGGAGCTCACCAGCAAACTAGGAAAACCTTTACAACTAGTTTTTAATAACTCCTTCAAATCTGGAGTAGACATCCAGTATTTTTTTGTGCCACTACAGCAGTCATTGGTCAATGCCATTGATGTTTGGTTGCATGATTTTATAATGCAAATGTAGTGTAAACAGGGGCATAGAGGAGATCGGTGAAATGGTGGGGAGGAAGACTGGTCCTTTATGCTGTGGGAGAGGTTGCACCATTGGGACATGTTGCTTGTTTAGCTGTCCAGCTGGTGAGAGAATGTAGAGGACAATGGGATAACCATGGAGTGTGGCTCCTATCCACATGCCACTCTCTTCCATGGGAGGTGGGCTGGAGCAGTGTCAAGCACAGCTCCAATATGGATGCCTCCTCTCACTCAGGAGGCAGGGCAGCTGAATCACCACTGAACATGGCTCCTCTAAGGATGTCCTCCTCTACTGAGTAGGATCAGCTGGATTGCTGCAAAGCATGACTCTTGTTGCCACTCCTGCGGGACAGTGGCCTGCCTTGGTGGGGGGCAGCTGGATGGGTTCCTGCTGCTCCTATGGGGAACTGGTATAGGCCACGCCAGTGGCTGGAAGTGGCCTGGGTACTGGCCCCCACCTCTGTCCCATGTCATGGCTGATTTGTCCCTCGATGCCAATTCTTCAGTATCCCTCAGTGTGCTGCTCCTCTAACCGCTGACCACAATAAAATGAATATTGAATGTGAAGGTCATTGATGTTTCTATGGTTTTCACGGTAATGATATATTGTATTTGTCCCTCACTGCTATAGTTTTTATTTATTTATTTTTTTCTTGGGGTGGCAGTAATATGGTCAACAACCTTCCTATCTAATAAAATAAACAATCCTCTATGCCGTAAATGGAAACTAATCTGATTCAGATTTAATTAGACTAATTTCTTTTTGGTTAGCTCCTTAATTAAATACTCTATTTTCAAACACCCTGTACTACTTGATTGATGGTACAGGAATTTCAGTGTTCACAAACAACACAGTAACACTTGAAATGTGCTCAGATATTTATTTTGCATTGTTTTTTTTCCTTTCTTTTTTTCTTTTTAAACTGTCAGACCCCAGCTCTGTGGAGGAAAGCAGTAGCTGGCACTAATACTTTAACTGCGGCTACTGAAGAACAGCTGTCACTCATCAAATGTGAATGTGCACATCTGTAAGGACAGTACTAGGGGCACAGCTGCAGCGTTGATGTCCTATGAAGCCTGAGTCTTTTTTTTTTTTTTTTAACTGGTGTTACACAGACTTGGGCTTCCATGAACATTTTCTTTTTTTTTTTTTTCAACTTGAAGACTCAGCAAAGGAAACATCTACCAGGGAGGGATAAACATTAATGCTAACAAGACAGAATCAGTCATATTTACATTTAAGCCAATGAAACAACACTAAACAGCATGTTTTACGCCTACCTGGAAATGACAGGTTATAGTGAGAACCAGCTCTCTAAGCCATGACTTTGGGCATGCCCATTAGCATCGATGCCACTGCGCATGCTAGAGCTATGGTTTCATAGGCAGGCTCCTGATGTTGAAAGTTGCTCAACTGTTTGCTGAGGTGACTTCATACAAATCAAAGGACCAAGTCCTCTCTGATTGGAGCAGCTTTGGTCCTTTGAAGCACATGAAATTTCCACCCCACAAGCAGAGAGTAGCATCATGACCACAATGCATGGCTATTGGTCTAGACTGCTGAGCCCCTGCTATTCTCAACAACAATGGACTTGGCAGTGACACCTTCCCCCAAAATCCCATTTCACTCCTCACAAAATGTTTGGTTTGCAGGCGCATCAAATGTAAAAAGGGGGATAGATAGTACAACTTATAAGTACAAAATAGCAAAACTGCACAATAACAGCAGACAAGTTTAGGAACTACATCCTAGCAAGGCAGAGGCCGAATACAAATAAATAGGGCTGCATAAGGTAACAGTGAGGTTAGACACAGGGAGATGGGGGAGAGAGTAATGGCTACATGACAAAATCAGCCAAGGGAGCAAGAGCAGGTGACAGTAGGTGTGACCTGAGGAGAGAGTAGAAATGCTGTCAGGAGTCAAGAGCTCTAATGGGGAGAAGATAGGCTATTCCAAAGGGTTGGGGCCATGGATGAGAATGCCCTCTGGCCCATGCAAGTGGAGACTGGTGGGCACTCCAGCATGGGGCTTGCAAAGAGGTGGAGGTCACAGTTAAACTTCTTAGCCTGAAGGAGGGAGGAGAGAGGATGTAACAGGATTTCAGATAGCCTTCTCAATGGAACAAGCCAGGAGATAGCTATGTCTAGCTTGAGGGAGGAGCCATCCATGGGTCCAATAGAGGATGTAGTGGTGGGATGAGTCAGAGGCAAAAGGGCAAATTGACAAATATTGTTATAGGTGGTGTTTAATCTTAACAGGTTTGTAGAAGGGGTTTGAGAGTTGATGGGGGAGCAGTAATCCACAAGAGGGAGGAGGTCACACTGGGCAATGGCAAGATGGGCTTCTGGGGTGAGGTAATTGATTAGATGATAGCTGATCCACAGTTTCTGATTTATGTGTCGGATTAGGATCTCAATATGGTCTGAGAAAGTAAGGGTGGGGTTGAGGAGGACATCCAGGTATCTGAAGGAATTGACAGTCTCTAGGAGTGAGCCATCAAGGAATAGGATGCTTAGAGTGTTGTGGACTAGAGTTAGTTTGGCTAGCCTGGGCTTGGAGCCAAAGAGCATTGTTCTTTGTCTTTTTGGTGTTAATCAGCAATCTGTTTACAGTGAACCATTTGTAGGCATTACTGTAGCTGGAGGTAAGTGAAATGGAGAAGTTGGTCAGGGATTTGTCACTCTGGTAGAGGATGAGATTGTCCACATATAGTAAGGAGTGGCAGGAGAGACAGGCCTGAGGGAGAGAGTTTATGAAGAGGGAGACAAAAAACAGGTTCCATGATAGATCCCTTTGACATGGACTACATTAAAGTGTGGATGTAGTTCCTTTCAAGCAGAAATACTGTATGTTTCCATCACTGTTGGTGGGCCATGGGTTTATGCCTATGATCAGTATAACCACTGTTAACTCAGTCTGCTAAAAAGTGAGTGAAGGCTTTTTGGCAATAAATTGAGTCAGTGAGTATCAGTTTCTCAGGGTGACTACCAAACATGGAATAGCCTGTTGCAAGGCACAGACCTCTTCCTCTTGTGCCGAAGATGCTACAAATGGTAGAGAAATGCAGTTGCCCAGGACTACTTTTCCATCCTGATATCTCCCCATCACCATACCTATACCTGTTCTACCTCCATCTTGACACTTTTGGAATGATCCATCACAGTACTCAAGGAGTTGTGATGGTTAGGGGAGGGGTTTTGGCACCAATGGTGGGAACCTTTAGGTCCATTAGTGCAGGTAGGTGGTTATTCTGATGGCTGTATTCAAAGTGCAACAATGAATCATCCGTTTTAGACACCATTTTGTTACCATGTTGAGCCGATACCTATACCAGAACCAATAATTTGGGTCAGAGCCGATGTCGGAACCAGAACTGATGCTGATGTTAGGGTTTCCTAAGACACAAATGTGTCATCTATTTCTATATGTAGAAAGCCAATCTGAGGCATTCTAGCTGGATCCAAAGATCTTTATTCCATTACTAACTAAATACAGGTAAGTCTTGAACCTTATAGCAAAACAACATGTAGCATAGGATATCCTATATTTTGTCTAGCAAAAATAAGCAATAGGCAAAATATCTTTCTCATATTCCTAGAAGTAGTAAGTAAAAATAATCATCTCATGTGTCTGGCTGTTACAGATACAGAAGCAAATGATTTGATACCTTTTAATGGACCAACATAGAAGTAACAACAAGAACAAAGTTCTCTAACTTTCGGAACAACCAGTCCTTCTTCAGAAGCTAATGGCAGTTGTTTAGAAAATACAATACTTTTAGCAGCTAGATCATGCAGAAAAAACAGAAAAAAATCTCCATTGGTTTAAAATACTCATTTAAAAAATACAGAAGATGATGTCAGTGAAGTTTAACAGTACCATACTACCTTCAGCCAGGAGGGTCCCCGGGTCAAAGGTACTTGGTGGAACACAGATACAAAGAATCCTACTGCATATAAATTTAATTGACATAAGATAACACTGCTGGAGCAGATGACTCTTAAATCAAGCTATGAGTGTCACAGTTTGTATAAGGATGCGATTACTGAAAAGCAACCCTCACCCAGATTAAAGACATACTAAGATTGTTTTAGGACTCCAAGAAGTTTCAATGCATGCACTATAGACAAGAAATTACCAGTAAAGTGTCTTAAAAACATCAGTGCACACTGTATGATGTGTAAAACCTAGCTGGACCTGTCACCCAGCTGTACTCTCCAGCTAGATATCACACCCCATAAATTTCAAAAACCTCTAGTGTAGTGGCAGGACTTTATAAATGATAATTTAAATATAAATTGACAGCATTAGTGTCAAACAAAAAACTCTAGTTGAGGACCATCAAGGAATTAAGACCATGTAGCCTGGTATGTACTGATGTCAATATATGCTGAGAATGTAACAACTTGACATACCAAAAATGTCTAAGGAATCTGAAAAAGAGATAAAAATGTAATTTCTCTCCTCCTCTTCACACAAACAATAAACCCTACCCCACCCCACTTCACCATAATGTGGGGTGTGGGATACCTAGCTTTAAGGAGATGCTCTCTCTCTCTCTCCTCTCTCTCTCTCCTCTCACACACACACACACACACACACACACACACACACACACACACACACACACTCCTAGTGAACCTTTATTCACATCAGTTACTGCAATTGTTCCCCAAAGGAATTCAACTTGTCATAAAATCCTAAGTAAAAGGGCTCATGTATCCTAATACCTACAGAGCAAAAAAATTGACACTATTTAACCATATTACTATCTGCATAGTAACATTTCCAAGGATTCTGGATAGAACTACAATGAAATAAAACTGCCACCCTCCCCAGGATAAGGTAACTAGAAGTAAATATAAAGTATGTGTGTAAGACCAGAGGTCTAACATACCTACATTTCTACAAATTACTACAATATTAGCCTAATGTAAAAAGATCTGTCCAGGACCCTCATGCAAATGAGATCTCTCACCCCAATATGTACAGAGGTAAAAAAAATATGTGACAGTCTATGATAACACTCCTGTATGTACAGTAAAAGGCTAGGTAATCTGAATATATGTGCAATGGAATCAACCCCACTCCCGGACAAAGATAAAAAGTAAGGAGGAATTAATATTCATTATCTGTGTGAAGTAAGAATAGTAACACACTGTGACTTCATGTATCTAAATAGAGGCCTACCTCAATGTGACAGCAAGCCCCACACCTGTTATATCACATACCTCACAATACATATCTACACACATACATACACACACTCACCCACATCTCACACATGCTGAAGTCCTATAATATGCCAGTCTGAAGAAGAAGAGGTCTGTGGATGTCAGTTTCTGTAGTGTCCCATGAAACCCACATCAACCTTCATCCCATCTGCTAACATATTGAGTTGTAAAATAAGTTTAATCTCAAAAGCTCGTCTCTGTTGTGTGTTTTCGAGATTTCCTTTTAAGACCATTACTGACATATCTGAAATTGAGTGGTCAGGCTGGGAGAAGTGGTGCCCCCCTGGTTTTTCAGTCTTCTTTTCTGTAATAGTATGTCTGTACGAGTTCATCCTAGTGCATAGCTGTTGGCTTATCTCTCCAACATAATCTGTTTGTGGACATCTCCTGCACTGAATGAAATAAACAACATGTCGTGATGTGCATGTATAACTCCCATGCACCTGGAATTATCTGTTTTGTGATGTAACCACACAGTCTGAGGTGGAAATGAGCTTACAAGTTTTACAGGGGCATTGATTGCAGGGTCGTGTGCCATTGTGTGACATGGTATTCTGTTCTGGTGAAAGTTTGCTCCTAATAATTAGGCTGGCTAAATTTGGTGGTTGTTTAAAAGATAGTAGTGGGAGTTCTGTAAAAATACAATTAAGGGTTTCATCCTCATTAAATATTGGGTAGAGGTCTTAAATAATCTTACGTAGATGTTCAAGGTCTGGATGAAATTTTTGAAATTTATGGGACATGATATCTAGTTGGAGAGTACAGCTGGGTGACAGGTCCAGCTAGGTTTTACACATCGTACAGTGTGCACTGATGTTTTTAAGACAACTTTACTGGTAATTTCTTGTCTATAATGCATACATTGAAACTTCTTGGAGTCCTAAGACAATCTTAGTATGTCCTTAATCTGGGTGGGGGTTGCTTTTCAGTAATCACATCTTTATACAAACTGTGACACTCTTAGCTTGATTTAAGAGTCATCTGCTCCAGCAGTGTTATCTTATGTCAATTAAATTTATATGCAGTAGGATTCTTTGTATGTGTGTTCCACCAAGCATCTTTGACCCAGGGACCCTCCTGGCTGAAGGTAGTATGGTACTGTTAAACTTCTCTGACATCATCTTCTGTATTTTTTGAATGAGTATTTTAAACCAATGGAGATTTTTTCTGTTTTTTTCTGCATGATCTAGCTGTTAAAAGTATTGTATTTTCTAAACAACTGCCATTAGCTTCTGAAGAAGGACTGGTTGGTCTGAAAGCTAGAGCACTTTGTTCTTGTTGTTACATCTATGTTGGTCCATTAAAAGGTATCAAATCATTTGCTTCTGGATCTATTCTTGCAAAGACCACTACGTCAACTACTAAATCTAAATTTTGGCTATTACAGAGTAATATTCTGGAATATAGAACACACTGGCCTAATCCAAAGTACATGAATAGTCACAGTATAAGCATGTGTAATTCCCAGATATGGGTCTGCTTATACATATTATGTGTTAGCCTACCAAACAGTCATGCACACAGTAATGTAATATTTATATCATAATGCAGTTATTATAGCTAATCCTAAGTAAAGCAATTATTCCCAGAAAGAAGCAGTCCATAATGACTTCTGTCTTTACCACTGTAAACCTTACATATGAAGATAACCCATGCAAGAAGCAAAAAGCTGATTCATTCTTACCCCCAAAACCTCTGTGGCTTGTCACAGGCCTGCCAAGCACCCACTGTGACCAACAGCCAAGATCTCCCTTGGGTTTTTCTTGGACTGTCCTCCAGCTTGCAGGGAGATTAGCATACTTATAGTGTTGTCACAGGGTCTTTTCCAGGCCAAAGTTAACCAGAGGGGAACATAAATTTTACAGCTAGTGGCTATGCCGAGAAATGGTCTCATAAGTTCAGGTAAACGGTACCAGAATACAATCTGTTTTTTTTCCAAGTGATATCTAGTTAGTAATTTGCATAGACTAATAAAAAATAAGTAACTTCCACTAGATAAAAAAATAAGACGTGCCAGAAAATGGTATCTCATTTCTGGTAAATAGCATCCTGCAGGTAGAAGTGTGTTAGCTAAGACAAGAGATACTACAGCTAAATTACGAGAGTGCTATCAAATAAAATAAAGCACTATATGTTATTATGTAATTTCCAGTGAGAAGGCCTTTAGCTGACTCTGGCTAAACTGTGAGCTTTTTATTCTCTGTCAGAAATACAAAATATTGGGCCTTTTTGTTAGTATGCTTTGGCCTAGTTGTTCCAGGTCCTTTCTGGCTATTTTATCCTGGGTACTGGTCAATAGGTCTACAGAATTACAGCATGGGAATAATACAGAAGGAAAAATAACATATTTAACAGTGTGGTATGGCTCACATGGCCATCTTGTGAGATTGCCCTCTGTCCTCTGGTGCCCAGAATGGAGTTGGTTATATTTAGGGGTGTGGGGTGCAAAGTTCCCATATGACAATGTAAGGAAGTTGGAGTGTGTGGTGTGCAGTTTTTGCATGACATGTGTTGGCCTCTTTTTAACCTACCAGAAGGTGTGGAGTGTTTGCGGTTGGGGGAATGTGCCTCCTGCAGGTAGGTTATCAGCTGGCTGTACACTTTAGATGTGTGTGTTTCAGTGACTGCTGGCTGTGGGGGCATTGGGCACAGCTGCCTGCTGTTTCGTCATTTGGTTAGGTATTTACCACCATTGGAGTGATGTGCCCATTTATGTTCATGGTTTGCCAGGGAGGAATACAATATCTGTTGTTGGGGACTCTGACTTTTGTTTCTTCCGTTGTTTTTTTCTTTTTCTTTTTTTTTAACCTGTTTTGTGCGAGTTTGATGTATGCTGGTTTGTCCATGTACTACATATGTTATCGGCATTTTTCCCTCATGGTTCTTAACCTACTGTACATGTTTTCTGTCTCTGCATTATTACATGATGCCTTTTATCCTTAGTGTGCTCAGGCCTGAGTATTCCACGTCTTGGGAAGACTCTCTGGTATCATCTCCTATCTCATTGAAAAGGATAGCATTAACAAAATAGTTTAAGATATTAGTGTCCCCTGCATCATCCTTAATACTTACTCGAATATTTTTATTTCTTTTAATGCTCTCCCCAGTCTTCCTTTTTTCTCTTATGTACTAAGGATGCTTGCAAATGATCATTTCTATTCCACCTTACATTCGACAGATCCTTGGAAATTTTTATATCATGTCCAGTTTAATTCAGATTCTGATAGCACTCAGCAACTGGAATCAGAGTTACAATGGGAAATTCTGATTCCATATCTGATCCTGGCTCCTGTGGTCCAGTAGAACCTTAAGCCTCCCCCAGCTAAATTCAATTACTCTGATTGTCTCCAGCCCCAAACCTTTCCATGCAGACACAGACATGCCATCAACATCCTGCCACCATGCAGATAAATGTATAGTAGGCACTGCAGAAACTAACCTGCTAATTAGCTAGCCAGGTCATTAAGCCCACAACTTAGGGACATATGACCAGTACAAATCCTCCCTTCTCCTTGGCTGGCCACCATAGCTTACATGAATATTTAGTTTGGTTTATTTAAGCAATAAGCCACGAGGGGGTGTGGGTTATCGGGGGATTTACCATGGCTGGGGCGGATTTACCCACTTGGTGTAGCACCCCCAAGTGGCTTATTGCGATTATACCATGGCAAATTGTTGTAGATTTAGGGAATTGTTGAGATTTTTGTTTAATTTTAATTAAAAAAATATTTTTATGGATGAGATATTCATCCACTAAGAAAAGTAGTCCATTGGTTGCAATAGAAAAATTAATTTATTGTGAAAAGGAATACATAGGTACACAGTTAAAGTGATTTTAATAGATGAAGGTAGTAAGTGCACTCTTTGTTGTTTAACAGTGGAACACAGATGAACATTTAGGTATTTTTAACTGAGAACTGATAAACTGCACTGTTTATTTTGTAAAAGTTCATAAATTGTAAGCAGAATTTGTAGGTTTTCTAGTGCAGGCTCTGTTGCTCTAAATGCTGTCGTGCTGTCGACGTTGTATATGCGTGGTGGGACCTGTTGGAGAGGAGGAAAAAGAAAGAGTGGTTATGGCGGTTTCGGCAGTTGAAGACGGACGCTCTATCGGAGAATGTAAGTCCTGGCAAAGTACGGTAGTTTTGCGAATAGGACTAAATTGCTTTTCCAGACTACTGAATATTGCGTCTAGCTCTTCATTGTCTATTAGTTCGAAGGATGTCTCCATGCTTTTTTCGTTGGTACTGAGCGGCTTTAGTGCGAGGAAGTATGGCGGCGCTTTGATGTTGTTTCAGGTGTCGGAGGGATTTCAGTGATAGGTTGGCACAGGAGAGTGGCAGGCTGGCACGTTTTCCAGTGATTATCAGTAGATAATCAATGGGGGTGAGTTGACAGGCTGCCTCTGTGATTGGTCACTGAGCGAGGTCCATGGTATAATAAAATATAACCAAGGTTGATATTACAGAGTCATCAGAGAGTAGCTCATGTTCGGTGATGTCCCATACAAAATTCACATACATACATACATAATATTACATTACAGCTAGGAAGAAAGATATATATAAAACATATCAGTGTTATGTTAAAACAGATGACGCCATTGGCATCTTTGAGTAACCCTTGAATGGGCTTTGAAATATTTTCACAAAACCATGCCTCAATCTTCCTTAAAGTAGCCATCCATGTGAATGGTGTCAGTCTTAGAAGCCCTGTGTGGGAAGGGAGGATGTAGAAGGGGTGGCTGTGAGAAACATAGTGGTAAAGAAAATAACAAGAGGTAAATGTAAATAGTTGATCATATAGTTTAATATGAGCTTTAGACCTATTAGGTTATGCCTTGTGGCACCTCTATATAGTACAGCCATGGCTCCTGATATCCCAAAAGTTAGTTCCAGCTTCCAACTCCTCACCCAGCTCTGGGTCTCCTTGGGGTCACAAGAATTTCTGTTGATTGGACCAACTCTCCCTCCCCCCTACTGATCACCAGTCCCCTGACTACTTACTGGGAACCACTGAGAGCTCTAAAGATAACCGTGCCTTCCTCCAGTGCACTGTGAACAATCTGGCAGATTTTCATTGGGAGCTGACTTGGTAAGAAAGAATGCACAAATATGAAAAACTTTGCAGTGACAGACCATGCACTGTGTTTGGTGCCAACCCCTGGATCCATGACAGTCGGTCAACAATTTCGTTGTCGACCGACGCTACAATACCAATACAGATTGGTCAATACCAGCAGGAACATCGGCCAGAACTAGACACATAGTGGATTCCCTGCAGGGGGAGGGCCTCAAACAACTGGTACAGCAACCCACAAGAGACAGGGCTATCCTAGATCTAGTACTGACTAACAAAGAAGGGATCACAGATCTCCAGGTAGAAGGTCACCTGGGGGCCAGTGACCATCACATGGTATGGTTCAATTTACTACTACATCTAAATCATCCCATTCAAGGCAAAAATATGGGACTTCAGAGGAGCTGACTTTGATAAGATGGCCAACAGAGTTAAGCTAGCTCCTGGCAAAAAGAAACACAGGTGAGGAGGTACAGGCAAAGTGGGCAAGCTATTAAGGATACAATACTTGAAGCAACATCCCATTGTGTTAGACAGAAAAGAAAGTGTAAAGAAGAAGGAAACCACTTTGGTTCTCAATACAGTAGCAGAAAAGGTCAGAGCCAAAAGGCTGGCCTTCAGAAAATATAAGGGAACACAGCGGATGAAGATAGGAGGCATACCAAACTGCCCTAAGGGAAGCAGGTAAGGCAGTAAGGCAGGCAAAGTCCCAAACTGAGGAAACACTAGCACGGACAGTAAAGAAGGTGACAAGACTTCTATAGATACATTAGTGAAAGGAGAAAGTCCAGAGGGGGTATTGCTAGTTTAATGGAGAAAAGGGAGCATGTGAGGAGGAGGACCCTGTAAAGGCATCTATCCTAAATAGATACTTTTGCTCGTATTTACTGAAGAGAAGGTAGGGCAGGGCCCACAGCTCAGCATCATGGACACAGCGGGGAGGGAGGTGAGCACTACTCCCTTCACAAAAGAAAGGGTCCTCACAAGGCTTGCTAAGCTCAGGGTGGATAAGGCAATGGGACCTGATGGCATACATCCCAGGGTACTTAAGGAGCTAAAGGAGGAACTAGCAGAGCCTTTAGCAGAATTGTTTAGTGAGTCTCTGAGCACAGGAGAGGTCCCAGAAGACTGGAGAAGGGCTCATGTGATCCCACTCCACAAGAGTGGTAGCAGGGAGGAGGCGGGGAACTACAGACCGTCCGTCTTCACCTCAGTAGTGGGCAAGATTATGGAGGCACTCCTTAAGGAAAGGATAGTGCAACACCTGGAATCCATAGGGCACAGGATCCAAGACAGCATGGGTTTACAAAGGAAGGTCCTGTCAAACTAATCTCATAGATTTCTTTGACTGGGTAACCAGAGTGGTGGACTGAAGGGGGCAGTTGATGTTCGCCTCCTTGACTTCAGCAAAGCTTTTGACACTGTTCCATAGAAGATTGATAAATAAGCTAGGTAGGCTCGGGTGGTCAGAAGTTGGTCAATTGGGTGGCAAACTGGTTGACTGGCAGAAAACAGAGAGTGGTGGTAAATGGTATACAGTCAGAAGAGATGCAAGTCACAAGTGGGGTACCTCAGGGATCAGTCCTGGGGCCAGTCCTATTCAACATCTTCATTAGTGACCTCGCAGATGGACTAGAGGGTAAGGCTTGTCTGTTTGCAGATGACACCAAGATCTGCAACAGAGTAGATGATCCAGATGGGGTGGGCAGAATGAGAAGAGATCTGGATAAACTAGCAGAATGGTCAGAAGAGTGGCAACTGGGATTTAATGCAAAGGTGCAAAATCATGCACATAGGGAAGAGAAACCCTGAAGCCACTTATAGGCTGGGAGGAGTTGCTAGCAGTCACAAAGGAAGAAAGAGACTTGGCATCATCATCACTGATGACCTAAAATCATCCAAGCAGACCTCTAAAGCAGTAGGTAAGGCTAGGGGTGTTAGGATGTATTAGTAGGGTATCACAAGTCGTAAGAGGGAGGTAATAATCCCTCTGTACAAGACATTGGTTAGTTCCATCTGGAGTACTGCGTGCAGTATTGGAGGCCACACCTTCACAAGGACATTAACCAAATTGAGGCAGTCCAGAGAAGGGCAACCAAAATGGTGCAGGGACTGCATCAGAAGACATATGAGGACAGATTAACGGAGCTCAATATGTATACCCTTGAGCAAAGGAGGGAGAGAGGTGATATGATCGAGACATTTAAACACCTTAAGGGCATAAACAAGGTGAAAGAGTCTAACATGTTTAAATATAAGAAAAATAGCAGGACAAGAGGACACAGCATGAGATTAGAGGGAGGCCGATTAAGGGGGAATGTGAGGAAATTCTTTTTCACAGAAAGGTGGTAGATGCATGGAATGGCTTACCACAAGAAGTGGTGGCTACAATACAGTGCAGGGCTTCAAACAGGCATGGGATAGGCATAAGGGAGCAATACAAATGACTATGAATAGATAGGTCACTGACAGAGCAAAGGCCGATGGCACATTTATAAGGTAGAAAAAGAAATGGGCAGACTGGATGGGCCTTGCGGTCCTTATCTGCCGTCAACTTCTATGTTTCTATGTTTCTACGTTACAGTGACTCTTATGTCGACTGCATTTGTGGTCAGCATCAAAGGAGTCACTTCAGATTGTGTTTTCTTTGGGGGTCTTTGCCTCCTGAACCCCCCATGTGGAGGGCTCTGTCCCCGCACTCCCCCACTGCTAAATTAATAAATTATGAATTGGAGTTGCTTCAGAGAGGGGGTGCAATACTGCCAGAAAGCAGTGCTGGGGTCCAGCACTGACATTACAGTGACCTGGTGCTATTGTCGCCATAGTGTCAGTAGTGGTAAAGTTGTTGCCATAGTGACGGCATACCCCAACTCCTCACCCAGCTCTGGGTCTTCTTGGAGTCACATGTGTCTCTGCTGATTGGACCCAACCCCCCCCCCAGTGATTGCCATTCTCCTGACTACCAAGAACCACTGAGAACTCTAAACATAACCTACTTCTCTCCAATGTACTGTGACCAATCAGGCAGCTTTTTAATAGTCAGCCCTTTCAAAAACCAATGGCCACAGGTGGTCCTACGTGCAGCAGTCCAGAGCGCTAAGGGCTGCGGCACAAAGGCAGAGTAATAGGATGTCTACTGTGTTGTAGAGGGTAGCTGGGAATGCTGCCCTAATTGGGCTTTGTAGGGGAGACTGTAGTGTGGAACTGAAATAAGGAATCCAGGTAGAATGTCATGCTGCCTATGTGCTGTAGTATGCCTTGTGCAGTATTGATCAAAGCCATATACTGTATGTTTTGAATGAGAGCTTACTGCTGCTAGTTAGTGGACTGTCTTGTTTTCTCTGTATTTGCTGACTACTTCTCATCTGTAGTAAAGCATATTGCAAGGTGCAGTACTACCTTCTTGTGCTACTAGTTACTTCCAGCATATCTGGATGGTGTGGCTCTATTTCTTACAGCACCTGGTGGTCATTTGGATATCCTTGGTACACCCAATTTGGATACAGTGCATGTGCAACACTACTATTAGTTTTTGGTATCTCTTACATATTCTCTGTCTGAGTGGAGTGCACATGCTGGATGTATGCAATGATCTCATTTAGCTTTTTGGTAATTTTCTAGATTCACCCTATCTGTGTGGAAGGTGTTTGCAACCTAGACTGCTCCTTCAGTTATTATGAACTGATTTTGCTGTCTTTGTGGTTTCTCCTAGCAATAACATATCAGGGTCAAGTGTCTCTTTAACCTAGTATACCCTCTCACAAGGTTGCTGCATCTCTGGAATACTTTCCGGGTCTCACCGGAGCTCTCATATACTCTCTAACCTGGTAATTTGGTTGTTTTTACCTATAAATTATCTGTGGTCTATTTCATCCCGTTTCCAAATTTCTGGGTGGCAATCACTAGAGAAACTCAAGCTTAGTATTGCTGTCAAGGGGATTACTGATGCTGCCCTTTCCATCATAAGGGTTAGCAGCATGGACCTAGTAACCTTGGGTCCTGACACTCCTCTGCACAGTCATCAGCCCTATTTCCTTATGCAGCATTCTCACTTGCACAGCTATGACTCCCTTCTACTCATACTTCATGGTCTGTATCAGAATGGTAATTGCTATAAGCTTTTTTCCTTCCTAAAGCAAGCTAACGGTGAGGTCAATGTTGGCTGACCCTGGACCCCTAATTAGGCTAATGATGTCTCTTCTGTTGCTGTTTTCAGTATAGTAGAGCTTAACTCAGGTCCAGCCCCCACTAACTACAGGGTGTCTTCTTCCTCTGACCCAAGCATGTCCAAAACAAGAAGTTTAAAGATGGTCCACATGCATATTTACAACCTTAGGCCCAAACGTACCAAGGAACAACACACACTGGTACAGCGTTCAGACTTCAGAGCCTGTTAAAGGCCATGGGACCCCATCCCACCCCACATACCAAGGAGCAACACACATTGGGACAGCATTCGGACCATAGAGCCTGTTAAAGGTAAACAGCTCCCCTCCTATGAGCAGCATTTGTGAGGGGTGTTAGCCTGTTGATGCTGCATGTTGAATGCCCCACCCTCCCTAGTCACCCTCCCACCCAGGCTCGTCCCTTAATTTATTGACTCCTTCCTGTCATGTGACTAAGTGTTTGAACTTCCCCTAGCAGGTTATCACTCTCTCCTTCCCTCATCTAGCCAATCTCACCTTCACGCTATCTCCCCACCTGTCCCCTCTTCCCTACATTTTGTTATACTCCTTCTGATCTCTAGGAGGCAGTGTTGCCACTTATGTCTTTTCTGTCCTTGTGTTTTTTCTCCTTTCCTTAGTATGTTCCCCCCTCTCACCTACCTCCTTATAGCACTACCTCCCTTCTCTAACAAATTTCCCGATCTTTCCCGCCCCCAGACTTGAACCTGGTACCTTCTACGTGGGAGTCCATTACCCTGCCACTGTGCTATTCAGGCTTCCCTACCACTTGCTGCCTACAGGTTCCCCTTGTCTTCTCCACTACCTCCCCTGCCATCCATTGTGGATCACCATCTACCACCACGACCCACACTACTCACCCTCATTACTCTCCTCATCCTTGCCCTGTTCCCACCTGTTGCCACACCATCCCCACCCTTTTACACCCCTTCTCTCCCCACCTCTACACTCTCACTGCTCCTCTACACTTGACTGTTTCCCACCCCTACACCAGCCTCCCACTCCCCAACCCAATCTCCCCCACTACACCATCTGGCCCCCTTCTCCTATCCCTCCCATGCTTTTGCTCTCTGCCAATCCCAACCAGCCCCCACAGTCCATCCATCCCCACCTTACCTCCCCATGCAAGAAGGCACTGCTCTAGCTGTTCCTTAGAACTCTCCTTTCTTCTTCTAATATCTGGCAATATTTACCCCAACCCTGGCCCCCCAGCACCCTCCCAACCCCTCCCTCATCAGGAGTTCATGTTGCATCCATTAACACATGCAGCCTCCTAAAAAAATTAAATCACCTCCAGGTCTGGATAACACAGCACCACCCTGACATCCTTGCCATCACTGAAACGTGGCTCTCCAAATCCACTCCTGACTCCTCCATCACTATCCCCGGGTACTCCCTCTTCCACAATGGCAGAGTTGACAAATGTGAAGGAGGCTGAGCCATCTATCTTCACGACTCCCTCCAGGACTTCACCCCCCCCCAGCTGGAAGCTGGCACCCAAGCACTGTCAATTAAGGTCTCCCTGGTCCCTCCCGGGCCCTATTTATCATTACCTCTGTCTATATTCACCCTCGCTGCCAGAAACTAGCCTTCCAATCTCTTACTGACTACCTCTCCCATCTCCCCCAAATCTGAACAACTAACTATCGGGGATTTCAACATTAATTGGCTCTCCCCTTCAGCCTCCACATACAAGGATACTATAGTGGCTCTTGACCTCAACTAACCTGTTACCTGTCCCACCTGCTTTAATCCCCACAATGGTACTGCCACCATACTTGACCTTATTCTGTCCTGCCACTCCCATAACATCTCAGACATCACGGTCCTTCCCAATGCCCTAAGCAATCACTTCCTGGTTCTCTGTATGTGGTCCTGCAAAATAAAGAAACCCCCACCCAAGACAATCTTCACCTGGCTACTCAAATCTGATAAACTTGGCCAGCTGAAAGCCCACCTTGCTCAATGAGACTGGTCCCCAATATACCACTCCTGTGGCACTGATGCTGCCCTAATTTACTTTATTCAATCCTTCAACATGGCATGCAATGCTTTTGACCCCCTCACAAAATGTATTCTTAAAGCCCCTGTCACTCCTTGGATCTCTCAGGCCCTACTTGAGCAGATGCACCTAAGGGATAACCTTTGGAAAAAAGCCTGGAATCTGGCAAACCAGCAGATAGACAGCAATATTGGACCACACGCAATAGCTGCATCTGGGCCATCTGAAAAGCCAAGGAGGAATATTTCAGAGCTACCCTTACCTCCTCCTGGGGTTCTGGTCACAAGTTCTGGGAAAACATGACATTTCTTAATGGTAAAACCACATCTGCTCCTCCCACCCAACTGTATGTCAATGGTTCCATCTCCACCGCCCTGCAACTTGTCGCTAACACCCTTAATTCCTCCTTCTCTGATCTTAGTTTGACTCTTCCCTCCAACTCCTTTGACCCCGTTACTTGCCCTCCCCCAACCTCCTCACCTACCTTTCTGTTTCCGTGCCCATACTCCCCTTGAAGTCAAACCCTACCTCCTTAGAGCTTTGAGTGGTTACCGCCATAGTAATGATACCCTTGACCACCGACTCTTTCACCGGGTCCCTGATGAGGTTCTCTCTCATCTCTCCTACCTCCTAAACCTTTCCCTCTGCCTTGGTAAATTCCCCTTCATATGGAAAACTGCTGTCATCACCCCGATTCACAAAAGCAGAAACCGTTTCTCCCGTGGCAATTTCTGCCCAGTCTCCATCCTCCCTCCCAAAGCCCTGGAATGCATTGTTTTGGACCAGCTTATGGACTACCTCTTCATTTATAACCTATTCACCAAAGAACAGCATGGTTTCTGTCAGAGACACAGCACTTCCACCACCCTACTGGAGTTCTCCAGTTTCATCCACTCTGCTCTTGATAATGGGAGACTCGCTGGTGCAGTCTTCTTAGATTTATCTAAGACCTTTGACACTGTCAATTGCACCCTCTTCATCACTGCTGTCTCTCACCTTGGCCTCTCCCAGGATGCCATGGCATGTTTCACTGACTATCTGTCCAATCGCTCCCAGTTAGTCAAAATTTGTAGTACCCTCTTCAAACCCCTCCTGGTCCTCTCGGGTGTCCCTCAGGGGTTTATCCTAGGGCCCCTTCTGTTTAGCATTTACCTCAACACCCTACCAAAAGCATGCTCAGAGAATATCCTCCTTTATGCAGATGACGCCGTTCTCTACTTCTCCAATACTAACCCAGTCTCCCTTCAACATTCTCTTCAAAACTCCTTTAATGAAGCTGAGTCCTGCTTTATCAAGCACAAACTGGTGTTAAACAAAAAAAACAAGGTTATGCTGTTCTCCCACCACCAAAACTGACACAAGAATTCCCCGTTCCTCATCCACACCTCCCTTTCTCTCCCCCTTGAGCAGGTGAACACCTTTAAATACCGGGGTGTCACACTTGACTCTGCTCTCACCTTTCACAACCACACTCACCATCTCTGCACCTCTGTAAACTCCTGACTTGGCCTACTCTATTGCCATAGGGATTTTCTCCCCACGATGCTCTCCAACTTGCAATTATGTCCTCTGTCCTGTCCCTCATTGATTACAGCATCCTTATTTATGGGGCTGATGACAATACTGCCCTTTACAGAGTCAAAGTCTCTTTGAACAAAGCCTGCTGCCTAACCACAGAGTGCCCTAGAACCACTCACACCTGCTCTCTCTATAGCAAGCTAACTGACTGAACTTTGAAGACAGGCTAAAGTACCAGACATGTCTTCTTACCAGTCAGAGATCCAATAGCCTTACTGCCCCAGCCTCTCCTCCTTCATCCAACCAGCCCCCTCTACTGTGGCCACTCATAGCTTACACAGACCTACCCTACTAGTGCCTGGCCTTAAAACTTTGCTAGGCCAGCTCTCTTTCTCAGATAGAGCCCCTCCTGGCTAAACTCCCCTCTCTACTCTATCATCCAGGAACCCAAACTTAGTCACTTCAACTCGCTACTCCGTGACCACCTCCTCACAACCCACTCCTGCAACTGCCCCTAGCCCCCAACCCCCTCCTCTGACAATGGAATCAGGTCCAGCTTGAATGTCTACTAGACTTAACCACCTCCAGAGCTAAGTGTTTCTCCCATTGCTTGTATTTCAGCTTTATGCTATATGTATTTGCCTGTAGCATTATCACCTATTGTGTATGACTCTGTCACCAAGCTGTTATATTCTCTGCATACTGTCTGTAAAGTTTGGTCCTTCTCTGATGTGGAGACTTTGTAAATGAGTCTTTGACTCAAAGGACCGTAATTGCAATACATAAATAAATAAACTCCATCAGCTCACAGCCTGGTTAGACCTTTATACTCCTTATATAATAGCCATTACTGAGACTTGGCTCAAAGCCCTTCATGCTAACTCACAAGTTTGAACTGCCATGATTTGCTGTCTTCAGAAAAGACAGGATAGGAAAAAAGGCAGAGGCATACTAATGTATGTAAATTCCTTCCTTAACACAACCTTGAATAGCATCCCAGACCTTGAGAAATCTATCTGTGAGTCCCTATTGTCAAGTTACTCCTAGAAGTAACAAAGCTACGCTGCGTGGGGTGCCTCTATAATCCTCCGCAAGTGGCTATCACAACCCTTGGCTCCCCTAACAAAAAGTCTGGCAGATAAATCCTTAGAGGAACTATTACTTCTTGACAACTTAATTTAAACTGGTCTAATGATGTGAACAGTGGATATATGGCTTGCCTGCTTAATGTCCACGTTTCCCAAATTATTAAGGAGCCCACCAGGATGAATAACAAGTCAGGTAACCATACTCTCCTCAACTGGGTCCTAGTTAACAAATCTGACAAAATCAGAGCTGCAGGTGTATTTGCTGACTTCCTCAGCAATCACTCCCCATCTTCTGCATTTGGAAGAATGATTTTCAGAAACCACCACCTAGATATAATGACATGCAATCATTCCTAATTTGACAGCATTTCCTTATTGAGCAGCTTCTTTGAAATCCACTAGGAAACAATAAAGGGTCTCCCCAGTGTTGAATCTGCTCTTGATTTCTTCCTTAAATTGATTGATTGATTGTTTTCTTCATTAATCGCTTCCTCTCAGTGATCAATAAATATGCTCCATTAAAGCAGTTAAGTGTAAGGGGGCACTGTTCTAAATGGAATGACAGTAAGCTGAGAAAGCTCATGAAAAGGAGACAAAAGGCGTGGGGGCACTTTAAATCCACAGGTCTCACAGCTGTTTGGCTCAAATGTCTGCAAATTGAACCTTAAGCATGCTAAAAGAAATTGCATTAAAAATGTACAAGAAAAAACTCTCTGAACCTAAAAACTTCTTTTATGGATAACATTCTTCTGAAGGGTCATTCTGGTCCACCAAAGCATGATGTTATCGCTGAGGCCACTTACACAGTGATCCCTTGGCTACTGCTGATGCATTCAACAGTTTTTTACTGATCTGGGCAGGTTCAGACCCCTAACCTCTGTGCTTCTCTCTCACCTTCCAGGTCCATTTGAAACCGGGAAGTCATCCCCTAAATTTAATTTCTATTTAATCACACAGAAGGAGGTGTTCACCCAGCTGGGACAGTTAAAAACTGATGGTTTGTCAGGCTTTGACAAGCTTGAACTTAAATCTCTAAAACTACAGTAGTTGCCCCAGTCATTGCATTCCCTTTTAAATTGCTTTTTAAAAAGTCCTTCTTGGAGGGGGCTATCCCAGAGAGATAGAAAGTGGCCCTGATGGTTCCCAAACAGCCTTAAGGAGCCAGTTGAGAACTATCACCACATCTCACTACTAAGCTCCTTAGCTAAAGTACAGAAGAGTCTGGTATATAACCAACTCCAAGAGTACATTGAGTAACATTATTTACTGACTGACATGCAGCATGGGTTCAGGAAGCACTATGGTACTGACAAAGCACTGGTGTTGCTGGCCTCTGATATACTTGGTACTATAGACAATGGGCTAATAACGGTTTAGAAAGATTAGTCCCCTAAGACCTGGTCTGAGACCAATTTCTCTCTTTTTTCGAGCAAACCTGGTCTGCAACCACTTTACATAGAGACATAGAATTTGACGGCAGATAAGGACCACTTGGCCCACCTAGTCTGCCCATTTTCCTACCTAACAGATAAGCTGCAGATCCTAATTAATCAACAGCTTACTTCCTCCTACCCCCCACTAGGACTGCCTTATGTCTGTCCCATGCATTCTTGAATTCCCCCACTGTTCTTGACTCCACGACCTCTGCAGGGAGGCTGTTCCATGCATCCATAACCCTCTCTGTGAAAAAATACTTCCTCACATTACCTCTGAGTCGTCCCCCCTCTATCTTCAAATTGTGTCCCCTTGTTCTTGCACATCTCTTTTTCTGAAAGATGCCACCCTCTTGGACTTTGTTGATTTCCTTGAGGTACTTGAAAGTTTCTATCATGTCCCCTCTCTCCCTCCTTTCCTTAAGGGTATACATATTAAGCTCCTTTAGTCTTTCTTCGTATGTCTTCTGGTGCAGACCCTGCACCATTTTGACTGCCCTCCTCTGGACAGCCTCCACGCTGTCTATGTCTTTGTGGAGATGGGGTCTCCAGAACTGTACACAGTACTCCAGATGGGGTCTCACCAACTGTCTGTACCGAGGAATAACAACTTCCTGTTTTCTACTATTGATGCCTCTCCCTATGCATCCCAGTATCCCCCCAGCCTTCCTTACTGCCTTCTCACATTGCTTGCCCACCTTTAGGTCATCTGATACAATTACCCCCAGGTCCCTTTCCATTTTTACTGTTGTCAGTATCTCACCCCCCATTGTATACTCTTCCCCTGGGTTTTTGTTTCCCAGGTGCATTACCTTGCACTTCTTTGCATTGAATCTGAGCTGCCATACATTTGACCATTCCTCCAACCTTGCCAAGTCCTTTCTCATCCTTTTCACTCCATCTGGTTTATCAACCCTGTTGCAGATCTTTGTGTCATCTGCAAAGAGACATACTTTTCCTTCCAGTTCCTCTGCAATGTCACTTATAAAGACATTAAAAAAGGACCGGTCCCAGTACTGAACCCTGCGGTACCCCACTAGTAACCCTCCTTTCTTCACTGTGGACTCCATTTACTGCTACCCTTTGTGTCCTGTTGTCTAGCCAATTTTTTATCCAGGCTACCACCTTGGGACCCACTCCAAGGCTGGTTAACTTGTGTATTAATCTTTTGTGTGGGACTGTATCAAATGCCTTGCTAAAATCTAGGTAAGCCATGTCCACAGCCCCTCCGCTAAAATCTAGGTAAGCCATGTCCACAGCCCCTCCCTGGTCTACTACTTTGGTCACCCAGTCAAAAAAAATCTATTAGATTCATCTGACATGACCTTCCTATCATCAATCCATGCTGCCTTGGGTCCTGTGCCCCACTGGCCTCTAGGTTCTCAACAATTCTTTCCTTCAGAAGTGATGCCATCATTTTACCTACCACTGAGATCAAACTAACTGGTCTGTAGTTTACTGCCTCTGTTCTGCTCCCACTTTTGTGAAGAGGAATCACATCCGCCCTCCTCCAGTCGTTAGGTGCCACCCCATCCTCCCATGATTTGTTAAAGATTTGTTAACTTTCTCTTTTTAACTGGTCTGGGATTAGTTACTGTTACAGATGTGTCTAGCTGCAAGCTTGCTAAGAACCAGTCAGAATAGCCTGGTTAGGGTACAAAGTTGTGATCCAGGAGGCGTGGGTTTGAATACTGATTTCCTTAAAATTCTTTGAACCTCAAATTTCATAGAAGTGATAATTCATGGTGGTGTGGTGTTGGAATAGTAAATGTACATTAAAGTGTGTAAAGGGAAAAAAAAAACTATGTGCAACAATGAAACTGATCTCAGGTCAGGTCTTAGTGGAACAATTTACCTGGAGTGCTAATGACTGGAAAACTTTTCATAGACCTTACCAATATCTTTGATTTGGTTAACTATAGACTTCTGTTAACTAAGCTGAAGCAGGTAGGTCTTGATAGTCTTTGCTGCTGCTGGGTTCCTTCCTGGGGGTATGCATGGAGGGCAGGGGTTTATGGTGTGTAGACAGATGGGGCAACTTAGAGAGGAGCTTGGCAGGTTGAGAAGGGAGCTTAGTAGTAGAGGGGATTGGGTTGGGGGAACACCAGATGCCAGGTAACCTGAGGAGGGCTACACCAGAAGATGCAGCAGATGAACAAAGTGGCAAACAGGGAGAGAGGACGGGTGGAGCAGCCACTAGGAAGCAGCTGAGAACAGGGACCGATAAGTGAAAGGTGGTCATGTATCAAGGGAAGACAGAAACCGAGGTAGAGCAGGGACGGAAGTCACAGGGAGGGGTAGCAGGGGTAGCTTGGAAAATAGGGAATGAGTATAGGAACAGGTTCTCAGTGTTGACTAGCCTGCAGAAGTGGGGGGGGAGAAGTCGCAGGGGAGGTGGGGAAGGAGGGTAGTAGTAAGGGCAGGGGAGACAGTAGAGAGTTGGGAGGCAAGATCACAGGACCAGATGGCAGCAGAGGCAGGGGGGAGTGAAAATAGGAGGCAGAGCAGCAGATTCAGGAAGGGAGGTGGCAGGCAGGTAAGGAAAGGATGGTGGGGGAAGCAGTCAGCCCAGGCAAGGACAGTACTGGTAAGGTGGGGGGGCATATGGAGAGGGAAAAGCATGGAAAAGGTTGGACATTGGGAGCCAGTGGTAAAAGGGGTGTTATAGTAGAGGAGGGAGTAGCAGATAAAGGAAGGTGGGAGGAGGAGCAGATGAGGAATGGTAAGGGGGTGGAATCAGATAGAATGAGCAGAGGAATTAGAGAGGAGCAAGGGGGAAAGGATGGGGAAAAGCAAGATCAAGTGAGGTACAGTGGTCTATAGGCATGGAAACAGGGGAGGGAGATCAGAGGAAAAACAAGCAACAGGAGGGTGTAAAGGGCAAAGGAAGGAGGGTCATTATTCTAGGGGATTAAATGTAAGATGGGGATGTGGTGCCCGGAAAAGCTGCATATGGGTGTACTGTATGCTGGGCATGACAGCAGGTAGAGTAGGTCAGTATATTAACAGATGTGTGGGGAGGATAGGAGAGAAACCCCATATTGTGATGCACCTGGGTACGAATGACCAGGAGGGGAGAAGGGTAGTTGAGGTGCAGGAAAGTTTTGGGGAAGTATGTAGGCTATGCAGTAAGGAGGGAAGATCAGTGGCTTTCTCTGAAATTCTCCTAGTACCAAGAGCTAGTACTGCCAGGAAGCAAAGACTCACAGAATTCAACTAATGGCTGGGGGATTGATGTGTGTCCATGGGTTATGGGTTGGTGGGGGAGTGGGGCAAGACATGGAAGAACAAGGACCTGTACACGACAGATAGGTTCCACCTTATCAAGGAAGGCTCGGCGGTCCTAAAGCAGAAGTTGGGGGGGTACATACAAGCTAAGTACAATTTAAACTAGGTAAGGAGGGTGGTGAAGGGGTGGGCAACCGCCAGATAAGGGAGTCCTTTAGGCCCCTCCACATAACTAGGAAGGAGGGGAATTCAAAAAGGGGAGGGGATATGGGTGAGGGGAAAGGCAATGAGGGAACAGGACTACACTGGAGGGTGGTCTCACTGAATGCTAGGAGGCTTGGTAACAAGACAGTAGAATTGTGGGCAATGATGGTATAAGGGAAGGTGAACATAGCCACCATCACTGAGACATGGGCCACCCAATACCAGGACTGGGACCTAGTTATCCCAGGGTTCAAGCTATGCCACAGGGACAGAGAAAAAAGGAAGGGGGCTATCTTTATTAGGGAAGGGATAATGTGTAACAGGGAAGAGGGGAAGGAAGGAAGGCAGGGCAGAAGCCTTATGGGTGCAACTCCAGAGCTCAAAGGATAGAATGGTTAGGTTGGGGGTTGGGTATAGGTCACCAGCTCAAAAGGAGGAGATTGATATGGAGCTGGGGGAGCAAATTAGGAGGCTTAGTGGCAAAGGTAGCACTGTGGTGGTGGGGGAATTCAACCTACCAGGGGTAGATTGGAACATCCCAGCTACCTTGTGTGCCAGGGAGCAGATCCCCTGGAGGCCTTCCAGATGGCTTCCTGGCACAAAAGGTACTGGATCCAACTAGGGAAGGAACATTCTGTACTTAGTGTTGTCAGACAGTGAACAAGTCTAAGATGTTGGGGTGGAGGACCCCCTGGCGGGAAGCAACCACCACACAGTGTGTTTTTTCCTCAATCTAGGAAAGGAGGTGATCACAACAAAGACTAAGATTCTGGAGTTCAGAAGGTCAGACTTTGGCAGGATGGGAAGTATACTGGAAGGGCACCTAGCTAACATCTGCCCACACATGGATGCCGAGCAAAAATGGGCAGTCAACCAGTTTGGACTGGCAGAGGCCACTAGCACACGTGCAAACAGCCAGAGTAAAAATGTCAGGTTCAAAAAGCTGAGCTGTGTGAACAGGGAGGTAGGGGAGAAGATGAGGGAAAAGTGAGCTGAGCTGCATTTAGGAACTATAAAAGATCCAGCTATGAAGAGGACAGGGAAGAACACGTAAGGAAATCCAGCGAGGTGAGTAGAATAGTAAGGGCAGCCAAGGTGTTGAAAGAACTGAGGCTAGCACAGGGGGATCAGAGAAGGGAAAAATAATTTCTTCAGGTAGATAAGAGAGAAGAGAAACAGCAAAGATCAGATTGCAAGGCTCAAGAAAGGTGGAGGATGGGCAGAAAAGGGTGCAGAGCAGGCAGAAGTACTCAGCAAGTACTTCTGTTCAGTGTTTACCAGGGAGAGGAACGGGCCCATACCTAAGAGGAAAGGTTGAGTGGGAGTAGGGGAGGAGGAGGTTACAGACAGGGAGATCCCAGTAGATAGGGTGTTGGATGGCCTTAAGTCCCTGAGGGTGGATAAGGCTCACTGCACCTGTTCAGGGCACCGGTGTTAATGCACCCATCATTAGGGCACCAAAACCCAAAATTCACCACCCCTTCCCTGAGGTCTTCCCCGCGGATTTGGAATCCTAAGTTAGCATAGGTGTTGGGGGCACAGACCCCACATAAACAATGATCAGTGAAGTCACCACTGGTGCCCTAATGATAGGCGCACTACAGCTGGCATATTCCAAGGGTGGAACCTCCCTGGGTACTGGGTGTGTGCCCAAGAACTGGAGGATGGTGCATGTGGTTCCCCTCCATAAGAGTGGGCCCAGGGACAAACCAGGGACTACAGACCAGTGAGCCTTACTGCCACTGTAGGAAGGCTAATGGAGACTACCCTCAAGGAGAGGCTGGTGAAATTCCTGCAGGTGAATGAAATACAGGATGGTAGGCAGCATGGGTTTGTGTCAGGCAGATCCTGTAGGACAAACCTGGTTGACTTTTTTGATTGGGTGACATGGGCACTGGATAAGAGCCATATGGTGGATGTCCTCTACCTGGACTTCAGCAAAGCCTTTGACTCAGTGCCTCATGGAAGGCTGACCAGTGAGCTGTGTAACCTAGGAGCAGGAATGAAACTGGTCAGGTGGGCTAGGAGCTGGTTATAGGATAGGCAGCAGAAGGTAGTTATGGGGGTGAGCTATTGGAGCCAAGAGCTGTAACAACTGGGTTCCCACAGGGCTCAGTGCTAGGACCAGTACTGTTTAACATTTTCATTGCCGACATATCGGGCAGGATAAAAAGTAAGATCGGCCTCCTCACAGACAACATAAAGATCTGTGCAGAAGTGGATGGCGGGCAGGGAGGGAAAGTACTCCATGAAGATTTGGCAAGGCTTGAGGGATGATTGAACACTAGAGTTCAATGCCAAGAAGTGTAAAGTCATGCACTTGGGGGCCAGAAATCCTGGGACTAGTTACTGGTTAGGGGGAGTGCAGTTATACACTTCAATGGAGGAGAAGGATCTGGGAGTACTAGTACCAGGCGAAATGAACCACTCAGTACAGTGTAGAAGGGCAGTGGCAAAGACAACTAGAATCTGCACAGGTGTGATCTATAGACCACCAGCTCAGGAGGAAGAAACAGATAGGGAGCTGATGCTAGCCATCCTAAGGATGGCAGACAAGGGTGAGATAGTGCTGGTTGGAGACCTCAATATTCCAGATGTGGACTGGAGCATCCCAGCAGCAGCATCAACCAGGAGCAGATTTATCCTGGACTCACTTCAAGGTGCATTCCTCAAGCAACTGGTCATGGAACCAACTCGGCAGAAGGCAATAATGGACCTTGTGCTCACAAACAGGGACAGTGTGATGGGCTAACAGTGGGGGAGCACCTGTGGAACAGTGACCACCAGTCATTGTGGTTTGAAATCACAGAAGGAACAGAACCAAACCACACAAAAACATGTATCCTGGATTTTAGGGGAGCAGACTTTGGGAAAATAGGGAGATGCTTGAAAGAGGCATTAAGGGGAATGGGGCAGGAATCAGGGGTTGAGGAACAGCGGGCAGTTTTTAAAAAGGGGATTACAAGAGCAATAGAATTATGCATTAAGCACGTTGGCAAGGGGAAAAGGAAGAGGAGGCCATTATGGTTTTCCAAGGAGGTAGCGTAGCAATGAAAGTGAAAGCCAAAAAGATTGCATTCAGGCAATACAAAAAGACACAGGCAAAAGGGAATAGGGAGAAGTACCAGGAGAAGCAAAGGGAGGCAGGAAGGTCAGTAATGGAAGCCAAAGCTCAGACAGAAGAGCACATTGCAAAATCAGTGGGTAGAAAGAACAAAACCTTTTACAGGAACATAAGTGAAAAAAGAAAGGCAAAGGAAGGGATAGTGAGACTGAAGGGGGAGGATGGGGGCCGCGTGGAGGATAACAACCATAAAGCTGACATATTGAATAGGTATTTCTGCTCAGTGTTTACTGAGAAAGAGGAGGGTAATAGGCCTGAAGGGAGTACAAGGGGTGGGAATGATGCAAAAATGGACACAAGTCCCTTTACACGAGAAAGGGTCCTGAAGGAACGGGAAGGAATAAGAGTTGATAAAGCAATGGGGCCAGATGGGGTGCATACCAGGGTCCTTAAAGAACTAAGAGAGGTGGTGGCTGAACCTCTGGCAATCCTGTTAAGCCAATCACTGGAAACGGGAGGAACCCAAAGACTGGAGGACAGCATATGTATTCCCCTTATACAAAAGTGGGAACAAAGAGGAAGCGGGGAACTACAGACTAGTCATCCTCACCTTGGTAGTGGGGAAGATCATGGAAGCACTACTGAAGGAGAGATTGGTGGAACATCTGGTTGTCAACAGATTACAGGACCCAAGGCATAGATACATAGATACATAGACAGTGTCGGCAGATAAGGGCCTATGGCCCACCCAGTCTGCCCATTTGAGCTTGTAAGTTCAGTTTGTTTTCCTAGAAGTCTGTTGCCCCTTACCCCTGACCTCCAGAATTCCTTTATGTCTATCCCATGCATTCTTAAATCCCGTGATTGTTTCAGCCCCCACCACTTCCTCTGGCAGGGTGTTCCACTTGTCCACCACCCGTTCTGTGAAGAAATTCTTCCACATGGTTCCTCTGAATCATCCTCCCTCCAACTTCATCCCATGCCCTCTAGTCCTGGAACATCTTTTTCGCTTAAAAATAGTGTTTTCCTGCACCCTGTCCCTCCCTGTAAGATACTTGCATGTCTCTATCATATCCCTTCTCTCCCTCCTCTCCTCCAGGGAGTACATGTTCAGTTCCTTCAACCTGTCTTCATAGGACTTGTGATGCAATCCACGCACCATCTTTGTTGCCCTCCTCTGAACCTTCTCTACCCTGTCTATGTCCTTACATAGGTATGGTCTCCAGAACTGTACACTGTACTCAGGTGGGGCCTCACTAGTGTCTTGTATAGCGGAATTATGACCTCCCTTTTCCTGCTGATGATGCCCCTGCCTATACATCCCAGCATCCTATTTGCTTTACCTGCTGCCTTGTCACACTGTTTCCCTACCTTAAGGTCATCTGAGATGACAACCCCAAGATCCCTTTCCTGCTTGGTGCATGCTATATCCTCACCCCCCAACTGATATATTGTGCCAGGGAGAAAATTGGGAATATGTATCTGACTGTGTAACTTATGAATCTGGAGCAGTACGCACAGCCCCTAGTGAGATTTGAACTCACGACCCCTGGTTTACGAGACCAGTGCTATAACCTCTGAGCTATAGGGCCACAAGGCAGCATGGTTTCACCAGGCAAGGTCATGTCAGACCAACCTCGTTTAATTTTTCGACTGGGTGACTAGGGAGGTCGATAAGGGGAGGGCAGTGGATGTGGCCTACTTGGACTTCAGCAAGGCCTTTGACACTGTACCACATAGAATGCTATTACACAAACTGGGGAATATGGGTGTGGGCAGGACAGTAGTGCGGTGGGTAGGTAACTGGCTGGGTGGCAGGACACAGAGGGTGGTGGTAAATGGCTGTCACTCCACAGAGGGTACAGTGACCAGTGGGATACCACAGGGATCAGTGCAGGGACCGGTCCTATTCAACATCTTTATCAGTGACATTGCGCAGGACCTAGAAGGCAGAATTTCCCTGTTCACTGATGACACAAAGCTCTGTAACAGAGTGGACACACCAGAGGGTGTAGACAGAATGAGAAGGGACCTGCAGAAACTTGAAGACTGGTCAGGTGTTTGGCAGTTGAAATTCAGTGCAAAGAAGTGCAAGATGATGCATATAGGGCACAAAAACCCTGTCACAATATATCAGTTGAGGGGTAAGGATATGGCATGCACCAAGCAGGAAAGGGATCTTGGGGCTATCTTCTCTGATGACCTCAAGGTAGAGAAACAGTGTGACAAGGCAGCAGGTAAAGCAAATAGGATGCTGGGATGCATAGGCAGAGGCATCACCAGCAGGAAAAAAAGAGATCATAATTCCACTATACAACACACTAGTGAGGCCCCACCTGTAGTACAGTGTACAGTTCTGGAGATCTTACCTATGTAAGGACATAGACAAGGTAGAGAAGGTTCCGAGGACGGCAACAAAGATGGTGCATGGATTGCATCACAAGTCCTGTGAGGACAGGTTGAAGGAACTGAATATGTACTCCCTGGAGGAGAGGAGGGAGAGAGGGGATATGATAGAAATATACAAGTATCTTACAGGGAGGAACAGGATGCAGGAATACATTATTTTTAAGTGAAAAAGATGTTCCAGGACTAGAAGGCATGGGATGAAGTTGGAGGGAGGACGATTCAGAGGAAATGTGAAGAAGAATGTCTTCACAGAATGGGTGGTGGAGAAGTGGAACACCCTGCCAGAGGAAGTGGTGAGGGCTGAAACAATCATGGGATTAAAGAATGCATGGGATAGACACAAAGGAATTCTGGAGGTCAGGAGTAAGGAGCAACAGACTTCTAGGAAAACATAAAGTGAACTTACAAGCTCAAATGGGCAGACTGGGTGGGCCATAGGCCCTTATCTGCTGACGCTGTCTATGCATCTATGTAGAATGTTAGGGTGTATCGTAAGGGGAATCACCTCTAGGAGAGAGGAAGTAATTCTGCCCCTGTACAGGTCCCTGGTTTTGGAGTACTGTGTGCAGTACTGGTGCCACTATTTTAAAAAGGACAACAAACTACTGGAGGGGGCACGGCAGACAGCAATGAAAATTATCCTTGGATTAGGACATAAACTATATGAGGAAAGATTACACTCTACTAGATGTATCCAGGTTTAAGTCAGGCTTGGGTAAGAGGTCCTTTGTCACCTCTGCCCCATCCCTGTGGAGTACCTTCCCACTGGAGTTACAAAACTGCTCCTCTCTTGGAGGCTTTAAGAAAGGGCTAAAGACTCTTATACTAGACCACAGCCAGTACACCAGCAGCCATTGATTCTGAACTTCTTAACTTGTGTTCACTGCTTTTACTGCCTACTGTTGTGACCTTGCATTTTTGCTAGTTCCCTTATAGTAATGCAATCTGGAATGTTTTCCTTGTCTAGACATTGTCTATATATTTTTGCCAGTTCTGATATTAATGTAAAACCATGAATGTTTCTTACCTGTGTCTAATGATCCATGAGTAATCTATAGGGGCGCTAGCTGCATAATCGAGCAGACTTGATAGACTATATGGCCTGTTTCTGCTGGCAGATATGTATGTATGTATCATTCCAATTTCTTGCATACTACATTTTTTTCTATGCTCTCATTGTAAATAATCCTGGGTTGTCCCTAAAAAAGAGATCTTTAAGTCTTAGTGGGCTTATTGGGTTACCAGAATTCAGTAAGAATAAAATAATTTGATACTTGTAGGAAGGAAGCCACCCTGGTTACCCAAGCTTCTTATTCTCTAACTGTAGGGCTAGTGGGTTTCCTCCACTTCATGAGCAGTTGTCATTTTGCTTCCACAGCCATGGAACAATTCAGGGCTGTATGGGCAGGGATTTGTCCTCGGTGCTATTTATGTCAGAGAGGGGATACTCTGTACCAGGGAGGAAGCGGATGAGGGGAGGCCAGAAGCCATATGGGTATTGCTCCAAAGCCCTAAAGGTAAGAAACTCAGGATGGGGGTGGTGTACAGGCCACCCTCACAGAATGAGGAGGTGGATAGGGAGCTGGGGGAGCAAATCAGGAAGGTCAGTGGCAAAGAGAATATAGTTATAGTGGAAGACTTAAGATCTACCTGGGGTTGACTGGCAGACAGTAACTACAGTACACTCCAGGGAACATCTGCTGCTGGAGGCTATCCAAGACAATTACCTAGTGCAAAGGGGTGATGGATCCTACTAGGAAGGGGAACATCCTGGACTTGGTGTTAACATATGGAGACCAAGTCCAGGATGTGGTAGTATAGGACCTTCTAGCAGGAAGCGACCACTGCTCAGTGTGGTTCCTCCTTAACACAGGGAGAGAGTCTGCTCAGACCAGGACAAGAGTGTTGGATTTCAGGAAGGCAGATTTTTCCAGAATGGGCAGCATCCTAGAGGGGTATTTAGTTTAAATTAACCCCAGGATGGATGCTGAACAGAAGTGGGCAAGCATTAGGAAGGGGCTAAATGAGGCCACAAACACATGTGCCAAATCTCAGAGTAAGCAGTCCAGGTCAAAAAAACCTAGCAATCTCAGCAATGAGGTGGAGGGGAAGGTGAGGGGAAAAAAATGGCCATCAGTAAGTTCAAAAAATCTGGGTGTGAAGAGGATAGAGAAGTGTTCTCAAAGGCATCTAGGGAGGTGACCAAGTCAGTCAGGGCAACCAAGGCAGCAAAAGAGCTGAAGTTGGCTCAGGGTATCAGAGAAAGGGGAAAGAGGTTTTTTAAATACATAAGGGAGAAGAGGAGCTGTAGGGATAACATTGTTAGAATCAAAAGAGAGGGAGGATGGACGGAACAAGGGGAAGACTTTATTAGAAGAAGGGGGTCTCATTTAAGTAAAAAAGAAAAGAAAGTCACTGTGTGTTTCTCTGAGGAAGGGGGCTGTATCAGCTTAATTTACTGAGTCAGGAGCAGAGGCTGAGGCTAATTGGGGGTGTGGCTTAGGAATTTAGGAGTACAAAAGCAGGTGTCTCCAATTACAGCTTCCTGCTGTTTTTGACAGAGAACTTTGCTGTTGGAGCAAGTAACAGCAGTCTAGAACTACAGCTCTTATACTGATAAATCACTTCTTTCTCAGTAGTGACTGTTTGGATTAAACAAACAGATCATTTATTAGAAGAAGGGGGTCTCATTTAAGTAAAAAAGAAAAGAAAGTCACTGTGTGTTTCTCTGAGGAAGGGGGCTGTATCAGCTTAATTTACTGAGACAGCAGCAAAGGCTGAGACTAATTGGGTGCGTGGCTTAGGAGCTTAGGAGTACAAAAGCAGGTGTCTCCAATTACAGCTTCCTGCTGTTTTTGACAGATAACTTTGCTGTCAGAGCAAGTAACAGCAGTCTAGAACTACAGCTCTTTTACTAATAAATTGCTTATATCTCAGTAGTGACTGGATTAAACAAACAGATACTTTATTAGAAGAAGGGGGTCTCATTTAAGTAAAAAAAAAGAAGACAGTCACTGTGTGTTTCTCTGAGGAAGGGGGCTGTATCAGCTTAATTTACTGAGTCAGGAGCAGAGGCTGAGGCTAATTGGGGGTGTGGCTTAGGAGCTTAGGAGTACAAAAGCAGATGTCTCCAATTACAGCTTCCTGCTGTTTTTGACAGACAACTTTGCTGTCAAAGCAAGTAACAGCAGTCTAGAACTACAGCTCTTTTACTAATTGCCCTTCTTCTCACCCCTCCACCCTCCCACCCAAAGCCAGTTCTACTTTTATAGCCACTGGATTTGACTGACAACAGGAACTTCCTGTTTGGCAGTAGGAAGGGAAGGATCACTAAGAAATATTAGTTTCATCAACCTTGAAGGAACTTAAAAAATATCTCTTTCTCCCCCCTCTGGCTGTTGGAGGTCTGAATCCAAGCACGGAAGAAGGAGACTACTGAAGACTACAAAAAGTTCCTGTCCCAGAACAGGAAGGGCGAGAATTGTAAGGGCACATAGGCAGTAGTAAAGTAAGTGTAAAAATATATAGAGGGAGGAAACAACAAGCATACAAAGCAACAGGAGAGGGGACACAAAATAAGTCAAGCTGTAGTGGTGCAGTACAATGGCTGTGGGACAGCAGTGTTCTGAGACATTCTGGAGGCTGTGATGCTGCCCTGTTTGAGGGCACCTCTCTGGTTTGAGGGAGGAGGTTGCCTGTCTCCAGGCTGACCTGGCTAGGATTCGTGAAACCTCTTCCCCCACCCAGCAACCACCAGGGCCACCACCGCTACCTCAGAGGTTGCCAAGAAAGAGGAGCAGTTGGACCAAGGTGGGCTCAGGGAGGGAGGGAGAGGGTGGTGGAACAGAGGTGCATCCCTCCAGCTGTATCTCTCCATAATTCATATACTGTTCTGTCAAGGAGGGGTTCCTCTATGGAGGCACCTGCAGTGGAGACCAAGGAAGATGCTGGGAACTTCCACAAAGGGTACCCACAGGAGGGAGGCATGAGACCCCACAGGGGAAGGAAACAACTCCTGGTAGGGGACTCAATTCTTAGGGAGGTAGAAGTGGGGGAGGAAGAGGATAGGGAGGTAAGATGCTTGCCTGGTGCCACTGCTCAGAGGGACAGGAAGCGAATCTTCAGGATCACGGGAACAGCTGCATGAGGGAGGGAGCTGGATGTTATTGTCCATCTAGGGACAAATGACCTGGCTGTGAATGGGATCAGAGCAGTGCAAGAGGAGTTTGTAGAGTTGGGAAGGGGCCTTAGATAAGTAGCATGTATGATAACCTTCTCGGAGGTGCTGCCTGTCTATGGTAAGGATGATGCTAGGGTATTCCGTACCATGGGATTCAATTGGTAAGGTTTTGCTTGGAGTTCAGTGGCCAAGTAGCCAGCCACTCCCACTTCCTGAGCTATATAAGCAGTTCCTCTCAGCCTCACTGTGAAGCTTTTTTTCTTTGTAGCCAGAGGCTATGTTGATTTGTCCTCTGAGCTGGCTGGGGCCCACCCCCCCAGCTTGCTGTTTCTGTGTGTGTCTCTGCTGGATTTCAGTGTTAGTTTTCCTGCTTCTGGTTTGTATCTTTCCTCTGGCTGTGTGCTTCCCTGTGTTTTGTGTTTCTTGTTTTTGGGCCTTTCCCTGTTTTCTGTTTTGGTGTTGTCTCTTTGGGGGATTTGTTTCTAAGCTCCTATCATACTGCTACTCAGAGTTCCTGCTACTGCTTTCAGTTACCTGCAACTGTAGCCACTGCTGCTGTTTACTTTGATTACTATTGTACCCAGTGCCTGTCTTTTAACACTGTGCTCACCACGCTCAAACTACTGCAATGCAACTGCAATCATTATCTGTGTGTTTCAGCTCAGCCATAGCTGCTCCATGATGCATGCTCAATTCTTTTCACCTGACACAGTTTACTCTGACTCTAGCTGTGCTGCTCATTCCTGCTCTCATTCTATTTGCAGCTTTATTGCACTGCCTGGCTACACTTGCTTTCAAACATTGTCTTCCTGTTTTATTGCAGTTACAACTCTGAGGTCAGCCAACTAATCTCCTGCTGAGGCTGTTAATATAATTTTGATATTAAAATTGCCTCACTGCTGAAAAATCCTCAGAGTATTTGTCACCTTGATTTGGCTATTCATGTCTGGCTGGCTTGCCCCCAATTCATGCTGTTAATGCTATACAGTATGTTATGCAGACCTCCGTGCAGGTCCACCTATCACTGCTACTGCTTACTGACCTACATGCAGGTCTACACTTGCTTATGCAACTGTTGCTCCTCGCTTACACAAACCATTGCTTCATGCCTACTGCCATCTCTCGGCTTCAGCCTCTAGGATTCTGCTGCACTCAATCTGCATTCAACCTTGCAAGGTCTCAGCACTCAATGCCCATTACAATCTCAGCACGCCATGCTCATTCAGCTCACCAGCTTTTCAGCTCTCAATCAATTTCTGGGGCATGCCAGCCATTCTATTCTAGCACAGGGTTCCTGCAGCCAATGGCCTCGCTCTGCATTTAGTCCGCATCGTGAACATGTCCAGCTTGGGGCAGATCCTTTTCACCTGGCTCATAGCTGGGAATGTTCTCACCCCAGGCTTGGCTTTAGCTGCCTGCTACATGACAGCAGCTTTTGGTGTAGAATTTAAGACTAGCAGTGAAGGGTGGAAAAAGTTACCTCCTTTGGCTCTAGTGTTCCACTATAATGGTTAGCCATTGACTTTAGTGGTTTCCCTAGTGAGGCACCTTCACTGCATTCTCCCTTCCACTGCCTCTGGTTCACCGGGCTTGATTCAGAGCAGGTAGACCAGGTGAGTGCCTCAGCAGTTGTTGCTCTCCTCCTGTGCCTTGGATGCACGTATTGTTGCAGAATTTTCTCGTAGCCTTCCACGGCATTCCTGCTAGAAGGTTTGCGTGACAGCCTTCCTCCAAATTGGAATATTTTCCACCACCCTTTAATTGGGTATTCCAAATTGCAGCTGCAGAGCCCTCACTAACTAAACTATCCCAAGTCTGGAGGGAAGGCGACCTAGGCCTTGGATCCCCAGAGATTTCCTCCTCATAGGGTTTTTTTTCTCTCCTCCACTGTCTCTAGTCATAACACTTGGTTAGCATAGTTGTTTCCCCCAGTTTCTTTAGGTAGGTTCTGCTGTTGGATTGAGGTGGAGGATGTCCTGCCATTCCCTCTCTCCTTAGGGGATCCCCTAATCTCAATGCAATCCATCAGTATCATGCTATGCAAGCCTGGGAATTCATTACATTATCCAGCTGAGCATCTCATGCATTTTCAACTGCCTGTGCTTCTCCGCTACTACGTTACAGTTACTGATCCTATGTCACAGTTACTGCTTGCTCATATGCTTCATGTTGCCTCTTCTTTGGGGATGATACTACATTTCTTTTGGGGATTTCTAAGGTACCTTAAGCCACAGGGATTGTCCCTTGGCACCTCTAGTGGTGGAACCTTTGTACCCCAAAAGGGTGTTAATTCCTCTGGAATAGAGAGTGCAAATGGCCAAATCCAAACTAACACAGTTGCACAAGCATAACACTGTGCTGGCTGCATAGGTCAGTGAATTGGTGAGGCTTTGCCTGAAGTTCGATGGCTAAGCAGTCAGCCACTCCTACTTCCTGAGCTATATAAGCAGTTCCTCTCAGCCTCACTGTGAAGCATTTTTCTTTGCCCCACCATCCTCCCCTCCTCCTTCAGCGGCAGCACTCTCTCCTTAGGGGGATTCCTAAGGTACCTTTAGCCACGGGAATCATCCCATGGCATCTCTAGGGGTGGAACCCTCTTTGAGAGTTCCTTGCCTTCGTCCCCCTATGGGGTGGTAATTCCTCTGGAATAGAGAGTGCAAATGGCCAAAACCAAACTAACACAGTTGCACAAGCATAACACTATACTGGTTGCATAGGTCAGTGAATGAATGGTTGAAAAACTGGTGTGAGTTCAGAGTTTTGGCTTCACTGGGGACTGGGGAGCCACCTGGTGGGATGCAGGCCTATACCGGCACGATGGTCTGCATCTCTCCGGGGGGAACCAGGATCCTAGGTGATAGGTTTAAATGCTTCATTGCCAAGCATTTAAACTAGCCAAGGGGGGAGGCACTGAAAAGAAGCAGGGAAATCCCAGCCTCCCCTACAAAACACAGTAGCTAGTGAGGTAAACACCAAGGTAGAAAAGTCAGTAGGGAGCAGGACAGGGGTAAATGCAGAAAAAGGCAGTAAGGACAGGGTTGGGGCTAAAAGGGGCAAGGCCATAAAAAAAAAATGGAAGGTGATGAGCAGCAATGCCTGCAGTCTATGTAACAAGCTCCCTGAACTAGTGGCCTTGATGGAAGAGGGATGTCTGGATATTGTGGCAGTCACTGAAACATGGTACACAGAGAACCATGACTGAGATGTCAACATACCAGGATACACAATCTACAGGAGGGACAGGATAGGTAAAATAGGAAGAGGAGTAGCTCTCTACATAAGGGAAGGGATTAAAGCAACAAAACTAAAGAGTAAACAGGAAGTTGATGAGTCACTTTGGGTCACCCTGGAGACAGGACATGGCACCACGATCCACATGGGGGTTATGTACAGACCCCATCTCAGGGGGAGGAAATGGACAAGGAAATGATAGAAGGCATCCTTAAAATGGCAGAAAAGGGGAGATACTGTTGATGGGGGACCTGAACATGCCAAATGTTAACTGGAGTACCTTTGCTGCAGGCACATCCAAGAGCAGGTAATTTTGATGCCTACAGGGGGCATGCCTCAGACAGCTAGTTTTGGAACCCACTCAGAAGGGAGCAATCTTAGAGCTGGTACTCTCAAATGGGAAAGGAGAAAGGATCTATGATTTAGAAGTGGGTAGCCATCTGGGAACAAGTGACCACCAAACAGTGTGGTTCACAATAAACACATCCATAGAATCAAGCCATACAAAAACAAGAGTACTGGACTTTAGGAAGGTTGACTTTGGGAAAATTAGAGTGTGACTCAGAAAAGCACTAGCAAACAGGCAAGAAGGAGGGGTGAAGCAACAATGGGGAATAATCAAAACAGCCATCACAGAGGCAACAAGCCTTTGTGTGAAGCAAATCAACAAAACAAAATGAAGGAAAAAAACACTATGGTTCTCAAAAGAGGTGGAAGGGAAAGTTAAGGACAAAAGGATAGCATTCAGGAAATACAAGGAAACACAGAAGGAGCAGGACAGAGAACTTGATCAGATAAAGCAGAAGGAAGCAGGGAAGGCAGTCAGAATTGCAAAGGCACAAACTGAGGAAAAGATAGCCAACTTTGTTAAGAAGGGGGATAAAACTTTTTATAGGTACATTAGGGAGTGAAGAAAGACCAAGGGAGGGATACAGAGACTTAATAAAGGGAAGGGAATGCGGGCTGAAGGTGACAGTGAAAAAGCATAAATACTGAATGAATATTTCTGCTCAGTATTCACAATGGAAGAGGTGGGGGAGGTACCTAAACCAAATAACAGAAACACTCTGAATAGGGGGGTCGATACCAGTCCATTCACAGAAGAGAGGGTTTTGAAAGAACTCTTAACACTGAGGGTGGACGAAGCAATGGGGCCTGATGAGATTCACCCAAGAATTCTAAAAGAACTAGGGTAGAACTAGTAACTCCATTGACTACTCTCTTTAACAAATCATGGGAAGATGGGGTGGTACCTGAGGACTGGAGGAGGGCAAATGTGATTCCACTTCACAAAAGTGGGAGCAGGGCAGAGACAGGAAACTACAGACCTGTTAGTTTTACCTCAGTTTTAGGGAAAATGATGGAATCACTTCTGAAGAAAAGAATTGTGGAGTACCTAGGGGCCAGTGTGGCACGGACCCAAAGCAGCATAGTTTCACAGCAGGAAGGTAAAGTCAGACAAACCTAATAGATTTCTTTGACTGGGTGACCAAAGTAGTAGACCAGGGAGGGGTTGTGGATATGGTCTACCTAGATTTTAGCAAGGCATTTGACACAGTCTCACACAAAAGATTAATATACAAGTTAGCAAGCCTTGGAGTGAGTCCCAAGGTGGTAGCCTGGACAAAAAACTGGCTGGACAACAGGATGCAAAGGGTAATAGTAAACAGAGTCCACAGTGAAGAAAGGAGGGTAACTAGTGGGGTGCTGCAGGGGTCGATACTGGGACCGGTCTTCTTCAATGTCTTTATAAGTGACATTGGAGAGTACCTGGAAGGAAAAGTATGTCTCTTTGCAGATGACACAAAGATCTGCAACAGGGTTGATACACAAGGTGGAGTGGAAAGGATGAAAAGGGACTTGCAAGGTTGGAGGAATGGTCAAATATATGGCAGCTCAGATTCAATGCAAAAGTGCAAGGTAATGCATCTGGGAAACAAAAACCCAGGGAAAGAGTACGCAATGGGGGGTGAGTTAATAACAACAACAAAAATCGAAAGAGACCTAGGAGTAATTTTATCAGATGTCCTAAAGGTGGGAAAGCAATGTGAGAAGGCAGTAAGGAGGGCTGGGGGGATACTGGGATACATAGGGAAAAGCATCAACAGTAGAAAACAGGAAGTTGTTATCCCTCTGTACAGTTGGTAAGACCCCATCTGGAGTACTGCGTGCAATTCTGAAGACCCCACCTCTGCAAAGACATAGACAGAGTGAAGGCATTCCAGAGGAGGGCAACCAAAATGGTGCAGGGTCTGCACCAGAAGACATACAAGGAGAGACTAAAGCAGCTTAATATGTATACTATTGAGGAAAGGAGGGAGAGGGAGAGGGAGGACATGATATAAACTTTCAAGTGTCTCAAGGGAACATAATTTGCTTCTCATATATAATGGCAAAATGTCCTATGAAATAGGAAGTTACTATATGGTTACTAAGTTGAAGAAAATGTGTTGGCTACAGACTTGTTATAATGTGGGGAAGAAATATATTGTTAATAATGGTGGTAAACAGAAATTCCTTTTTGGAAAATATGGGAATAAAGATTTAGGGGTTAAATGGTTAACATTGATGTTATTAATGTTATCAGGAACAGTTCACCTCAATCCTGGGCCAATTAACCATATAGATAAGGGTGTTAATTCCTTTTTGAAAATAGGACATTTAAATATTCAGAGTTTATTACCTAAAAATAATTTGTTAGAAGGATGGTTGGTTGAAAATTCTTTTGATATTTTGGCATTGACAGAGACCTGGTTATCTGATAGAATAACTGATGATGAAGTTAGGATTGAGGGATATTCGGTATACAGAAAGGATAGAAAAGGGAAAAGAGGGGGTGGTTGTTTACTTTATGTTAAGAGTAACTTATCAGCTAATATAAATAATGTTGGACAGGACAGTTGTTATTATGAGTCTCTGGTAGTTGACTTGGTTTTAGGTGGAAATAAAGTGCTCACCTTAATTGATGTGTATGTACCTCCTTTGAATATTAGTATGGGAATTGAAGCCTTTTTTCATGATTTATCCTTCCCTTCCTCTAGAGAATTGTTAATTTTGGGTGACTTCAATTTAGATTGGTCATCTAATCAAGCAATTGATGTTAGGAATTTAGTTTTAGGATTGGAATGTTTCAGTTAGTGACTGATTCCACTAGATATAATTATCGAACTGGGTATGAGTCACTAATTGATTGGATTATTACTAATTGTCCGGACCATGTAATTAAGTCGGGTGTTTATCCAGATTGTCTTAGTGGCCATTGTGCAATTTATTGTGAATGGTCAGTGAAATACTTTAAGGAACCGCATAGAACCTTTCAGTATCGGAAAGTTTCGGACCTTAATTTGCAGTCTTTTGCAGATGAAGTTCAGTTAATTGATTGGTCTTTCCTAGATGTTATTGATGATATTGATGATGCCTTTCATAGGTTTTGTAGTTATTTTATTGGTATCTGTGATAAGCTATTGCCGTTTAAGACTGTTAAATTAAAAGCAGAGGAGAAAATATGGTAAGGAAAATTATAAGGGATAGAAATAAGGTTTGGAATAAGTTTAGGAAGCATAAGACAATTGGTTTGCAGCAGGAATATAAGAGACTACGTAATTTATGTAAGGCAAAGATAAGGAAAGCGAAAAGGGATTATTTGGTAAATAAATTGGGTAAGGGGTTGTGTGACACTAAGGCCCTTTGGAAAGTTTTGAATGATTTAATGGGAAAGAGTAAGGGTTTGGATAATATTTCTCTGCAATTAGATGGACAATTGGTTAGTGATCAAATTAAAGTAGTTAATGGGTTTAATGCTCATTTTACTAATTTAGAAAGGTTTAATATTCAAGGACATATTACAAGTTTAGAATTAAAGGAGCTATCGGAAGAAAATGATGTGTATAGGGGGTGTGTGTCTAAATTTCATTTTCAAGAGCTTACTGAGAACGAGGTTTTGATGTATATTTTGAAGACTTATCCTAGGCCATATTTGGGGGCTGATGGTATAGACTATAGAATTTTAAAAAAAGTCGGGTCAATAATTGTTCCAATGTTGACAAAAGTTTTTAATTTTTCCCTTAATAATAATGTATATCCGTTAAAGTGGAAATGTGGTGTTGTAAGGCCAATTTATAAAACGGGAAGTAAAGTTAATGTTAATAATTATAGACCCATAACATTATTGGCTCCTTTATCCAAATTATTAGAGAGTATTGTTTCTGATCAGGTTAAAGTTTATTTGGATCAAAATTTTCTATGGTCTCCTTCTCAGTATGGATTTTGGCAGGGATTTAGTACAGAAACTGCCTTGGTGAGGTTCACGGGACAGGTGTATAAGGCCCTAGATGAGGGTAAAATAGTAGCTGCTGACTTTGTGGACCTCACCAAGGCGTTTGATTTGGTAGACCATAGGAAGTTGTTAATGAGTTTGTTGGAGGTTAATTTTTCAAAGGATGTGATATTATGGATTAATGATTATTTAACTGGTAGGGTGCAGAAAACTATGATGAATGGTGTATTGTCTGATGAGGGCATTTTGATGTGTGGTGTTCCCCAAGGGTCTGTATTAGGTCCTTTGTTGTTTACTTTATTTTTAAACTCTCTGCCCAAAATATGTAAGGGATCAGAGCTTATTTTGTTTGCAGATGATACAGTTTTATTATGTATTGGTAATACTTTACAGGTTGTGCAGTAACAGTTACAGGATGATTTTAGTTTAATGCATGGTTGGTTAATAGAGCAAAATTTAGTGTTAAATCATGTAAAAACAAAATGTATGGTATTCAAAAATACAAGATCTAATATGAATTTTGAGCTAACTTTAAAAGATAACTATGGAAATAACATAGAAAGGGTTTCTGAAATCTATTACCTGGGCCTGGTCATTGATTGTAATTTATCATTTAAATATATATTCAGAAGTTAATAGGTAAGTTGCATCAAAGATTAGGAATGCTTTATCGATTGAAAAAGTATTTAACAGATGAGGTTAGAATAATTTTGGTTAATAGTTTATTGTTTTCAGTCATTGATTATGGTTTAATTATATATTTTTTTACATCAGCTAGAATGCGTATTAAGTTGACATCCACTTATCATAATATTATTAGATTTGCTACAGGACAGAAGAAAAGAACTCATCATTGTTTACTTTATAGTTCTATGGGGTGTTTGTCATTAGTCGATAGGTTTAGATTACGTGTTTTAGTATTTCTTCAAAAAAATAAAATTAGAAATTTTCTCTGGTGTTATTTGTGATATGTTTCCTAAATTGATTAATGGTGTAAGAACCAGGTCACAGGTTAACTTTAACTTTAATTTTCGGATTCCCTATTATAAAAGTGTGTTGGCTCAGAATTCCTTACAATTTTATGCAGTGAAATTATATAATGAATTACCCACTTATATTATGCAATGTGTTACAATTTTGTCATTTAAGAGGGTTTTAAAAAAATTTTTGGTCGCTGATTCAAAGTGTTGTTGTTTTAAATAATGTATTTTATTTGTATGTTTTGTTTATTGTTTATGTATGTGTTATGTTGTGACTGGGCATCAGTGAAAATGGGCATTTTGCTCACTGATTATACAGAATAAAAATAGACAAACAAACAAACAAAAAAAAAAACAAAAGAATTAACAAAGTACAAGAGGGTAGCATCTTTCAGAAGAAGAGATGTGCAAGAACAAGGGAGCACAATTTGAAGACAGAGAGGGGACAGCTCAGAGGTAATGTTAAAAAGTATTTTTTCACAGAGAAGGTTGTGGATGCATGGAACAGCCTTCCTGAGAAGGTTGTGGAGTCAGAAACAGTGGGAGAATTCAAGAATGCATGGGACAGACATAAGGCAATTCTAGTGGGGGGGTAGGAGGAAGTAAACTGTTGATTAACTAGAATCTGCAGCTTATCCATCAGGTAGGGAAATGGGCAGACTAGGTGGGCTAAGCAGTCCTTATCTGCTGTCAAATTCTATGTTTCTATGTTTCTAAGATCTGGCAGAGGCACTCAATGAGTATTTCTGCTCGATGTTCACAAAAGAAAGGGATGGCCCAATACCGCAGGGGAAAGGGGGCAAGGGTGGAGGGGGCACAGAGATAACAGATGAGGTCATTCAAGAGGATAGAGTTCTGAAGGGCCTTAAAGGCTTGTGGGTGGACAAGGCACCAGGACCGGATGGTATACACCCAAGGGTCCTGAAGGAACTGGCAGAGTTGTTGGCAGGCCCTCTGATAGACCTGTTCAATACCTCCTTGGAGATGGGGAATGTACCCAGGGATTGGAGAATGGCTCATGTGATGCCCCTTTGCAAGAGTGGACCCAAGGATCACTCAAAGGACAGTGGATGGCTTTAAGCTGGGTTGGGATAGAGTCAAGGGTAGGGTTAGTATAGACACAAAAACACAAAGGGGGGAAGGACCGGAAAAGAGGAGGAGGAAGAGAAGGGTTTGGGTTGGGGTGGGGCAGCTGTACTGATATGAAACTAAGAGCTGGACAATCGGGCAGACTTGATAGACCTGTGGACCTTTTTCTGCCAGCAAGTTTGTACGTTCATATGTACAGGAAAAAAAGACACCGTCTCTCTCTTAATTTCTGCCACAAACTGCTCACTAAATCCAACACCCTAGCGGAGCTCTGCACTGACTGCTGGTATGTTTTCTGCCATCATTTGTGGTGAGCTGTGGAAGGACTATGGGAATTTGTATTAAGGACCTAGATGTTCACAATCAGAATGGGGTGGGTTTGCATTCGTCCTTGCACCATAACCCACCTACCCTCCTTATCTGTCACAGTTCCTTCGACCACCAGCAGGCACTCTTTTTAAATCAGTATAGAGACTCCTCTTGTCTTTGTGGTAAAATTGGTTGATACATACATCCCTACACATTCCCAAGCTACTGTAACTTCTGGAACTCCCTCTTAAGGAGTTGAGTCTCCTGAATGATGGCAATGTCAAATCTAATTTTTTCATTTGTATTTAATGGTGTGATTTACCACTTGAACATTCCAGGTAACACACTTAATATCTGTCATAGGGGATGTTCAAGGGTAAAAACAAAGAAGCTTTACTCATGTAAGTGTCGGGAAGTTTGGTCCTTCCCTGGATCATTCCCACCATGAAACCCTTGGAGGAGAGGAGGAGTTGAGAAGATGCCTGAGAGGTTAGATATGGATAGCAGTGCAGAGGGGAATTCACAAAGCAATCTGGCAAAGGCAGAACTGCAGGTTAACATTTCTAGGGACGTGCCTCATAATAGCTTGGGTACTAGTTATAATACACATTGTTGTGAACAGGTGCACATTATTTGAAAAGAAAGTGTCCATGTTCTAAACATAATTGAAACCTAACACATTTACAGACCTGTGGGTTGCTGAACATGGGAGGGCAACTCTATGGTTGCCTATTTCTGTACTCCCTAGATCTGGGGCTAGCCTCCTTCAAAACCACACAGCTAAGACAGAGAGTTGCTCTGACCCTTACTTTTTCAAATAGACTAATAGAATGGACATTCTCTATGGTCTGTGTAGCAGTAGCTGTTATATGAACCTTTCACAGTGGGCAAATGCCCAGTGTAGAATAGCCCTACTGCCCTCAACACCATTATCCCAGGCAGTCCTAGAGGTGTGAAGTACTCCTGGGTAACTCTTGAGTTTAGTACGACATGCTCAGTCTGTAATACACCACTGATCCCTATGTCATGATGTGACATGGGTTCTGCCTAATGTCAGTTGATCCAAACGTTTCCTCCTCAGAAAGAGGGAGGGTGGAATCCCAGGCTTAGTATCCATAGCCAGTGCCATGAGATGGAAGAATAAGGATGTGATCATCCTTTTTGTTATTTACACTATTATCCTCCTTCTGACCCTAGCTGGCCCTCATTCCTACCAACCCTCCAGCCCTGTCACCTGGTTTCTCCCTGGACTTACCCTCCCGAGTCCCCCACAGCTTGCATTCTGTAGCAGTGTGGTGGGGAGTCCCTCAACCTGTCGTTCATGGATCCAGATTCTGGGAGGTGCCTGGGTCATTGGTACTGAGCCTGCAGAGGGGTTGGTGATCATCCTTCCAGCCAGGGCAGTTTCAAAATTTCTTTCCCTTCTTGCTTGTGTCGTGTATCCCTCCCTGTAGGGACGTTGGTGTCAGGATATTGCCCCTAATATGAGTGTATGTTGACACACTCACATGACGTGCAGTGCTGTGTGGCCCTTCCTGTGTCCCATGCACCCACAAACCGGACATCTGCAGGTAAGAGTGGTGCAGTGGGATGTGATGCCTTCCCTCTGGGAAGAGGAGGAGAATGCACCCAAGGATGCTCAATCATCCTGCCCCCTGCTGGCCCCTGACAACCCAGGCTTGATCCTGAACCTGGGTCACCAGTGTTATGAATGGCAGTGTTATGGCTGCACTGATGGGCTGGCATTGATATGATCATCCTTAATGTAGTGCTGAGCTGAAGGGGCAGATGAGAGGGAAGGCTGCAAAGCAAGAAGGGGGGCAGGGGGGCATATGGTCTGATTTGAACAGGTTCTCTGCAGCTGTGTTGAAGACTGCTGAACCAGATGTTTTACCCAGTCATTCTATTGTCCCTTACCCTTGGATCTGGGACCACAATGGAACCCCAAATGCTTCCTGGATCAGAGTTTGCAGATATACCTGGTTGGAGGCATTGCCAAGACTGTCAGTTCATTTTCGTCAGTGTTGCTCTTTGTAGTGGAACATAACCTACTACCACTCTTAAGCCAGGCAACCTCTTACCATCCCATCCAGCCCTCTCATGATGCACAGGGCTTCTCCACATTATCTTTAATGTGTGAGATTCATTTTGGAGTAAAATATTCCTCTTCTCATTGGCACCTGATACCCCCTCCTCATAGCCATGTATGATAGGTGGCATCAAGTAAAAGAAAAGCTTTGTGAGAAGAAAATAACATGCCTAGTCACCAAACATCGGTTCCTCATCCCATTTACAAGTAGTCATACAGCAACTAGTTTGCATAACATTGTAGGATACAGTTCATTGAGACAGAGTTCAGGGAAGAAATGTGTCCCTTCAGAGCCACAGTTCTTGCTTCTCAGCACTCAGTGCTCCAGCTGGCTGCCCACATTGGGTCACAGTGTCAAAAGACCCAACTGCTCTTGGAGACATACTCACTTTAGTAGCCTAGTGAGGCTGCAGGAATACAGAGTCCTCAGTGGCATCAAGACAAGGTGATTCCTTAAAGCTAGTCTGTTCAGTCTTTGACTAGCTAAATGATTGCCATGGGCTCAGACTCCAATCCTTCTCTGGCTGCTTTGTAGGGAGGTTCAGCATCCTAAGAGGGTGAGCAGTATTTCTGCATTGAGGCTGTCAATTCTTAGCTTCTATTCCTGCTTTACTGTCTGAGGGGCGAGGTTAAAGTCAGTGTTCATGCTGCTCACTCCCTGTCATTCCGCTGCTGCCTCTTGGGTTTGACTGCCTGCCAAGAGCCTGCTGAAGGAGTGCCAGCTGCCTGCTTTTGCAGTATCCCTTCTGTTTGCTGCTGCTGCCCCCTGAATTCTTTTGAGTATTGGCCTGACATGGAAGGCTGTGTGCTGTCATTGTGGTAGTGCCGCTTCCTGCTTTCTGTTTGCTAATTGCCAGATTTTTGCAATAAAAAGGCTGATTTCTGTGGTGTGTGAAAAGTATGCCACCACCTATTATGCTGAGGATTTAAGAGAGGGTGGAACAGAGTGAGGGGGGTAGTTATGAAGAGGGGAGGGAAGGTGGTGCAGCTGCAAGTTGAGGGGCTAGCTGCAAAATCAGGCAGACTCAATAGACCGTGAGGCCTGTTTCTGCTGGCATTTCGTATGTTCATATGTTCATATAAATATTTAGTGTTGCTGGATTCCTCAAGGGATATGAGAATGGAATGGTCTTTTTTTGACAGGGGTGAAGGCTTTACAGTGGTCTGTCGAATGTCTCATGTAGTCCTTCAAGTAGTCCTGAAAAAATAAATAAATATATATATATATATATATATATATATATATATATATATATATATATATATATATAAAATAGGGTGTAGTAGTGGCCCTATAGTTAGGGTCGAGTTGCTTGTTCAATGTTAAATCCCTAACTTTGCACATTAATATAGTTGGCTCCATTTGACGAAATGAGCTAAAATTTTGTATGCGTTGTCTAGGAGGCAATGTCTTGATCTGTGGTAGTTTTTATGATGGCAACTTGTGCAATTTCTAAGATCTGCATCTGTCATTTTTTGCTAATGTCTAACTTTTTTCCTTTACTTAACATGGGTTTTTTTTTTGCTCTCCCCTACAGGCTGCATAGAATGAAATTTTTATCCCACACTTGCAGGAGACGTGTAATGTCCTAAGGCAGTGCCTTTGACAGGTCTGGTGAAAAAAATATTAAAGGGTTCCAGAGTTATAAGGTCTTACAATTTAGTGTTTTCCAACCTGCACATACCCAGTAGGGTTTTTGAGATAACGTTCTGCGACGAAAGTAAAAATTTGATGTCGCAGGACCCCTTTTTTGGTTTCTTGCAATTTCCTTCTCCCTTCCAGAAGCAATTTTTGTGCCCTGAGACCACCATCTTGTTTTTTCCTCCTTGAGTTAAAAAAACATGAAAATACATGGAATATAATGTATTTAGAAAATAAAAAAACACCTGAATCTAGTTAAACAGGGATATGTTTCACTATATTCTGGAGTTTGTTTTTAAAAAGCAATGCCAGAAATACATTTTTTGACCAGACCAAAACCCAGGCTGCCAAGCTTAATGGGACAAGCCATTCACCCACATTCTCTGTATGAGAACAGCGTGACTTTTTGACATCTGTGGCCGCAGATGGAGGCATGCTGCGGGGCTGTGTAGCAGCATCGAGTTGTTGATCTTGAGCTTGATCTCTTTTTCTACTCTTGAGCATGCTGTTTGTTTTTATCTGCAGAAACACAAAGCAGTGAAGATTGGAAAGCACTAGAATAAACTTTGAGTAATATATTGGACCCAGATATTGCCCCCTCACACACCCACATTTTTTTAGTAGTATCCCATATACAGTAATATAGTTATGTTGATTGCGCGCATGCGCAAGAAACATGTTGCATCAGCTTTCTCCACAAGCAGGTTGTGGAGGCGTGGCACTGTTGTGCCCAATGCCCCCACAGCCTGAAAAGCCTTGTCCCCCGTCCCCCAGTGCTGTGGCACACTGCTGCTGACACTAGTTCAGCCAGCGTGCCACAACTTTCTAAAAAATCAGCTGCTGCAATCAGGGGCTGCCTCGTCATTGCAGCATCAGCCATCTGCTGCAATGAGGGAGTGACCAGTCATTGTAGGGCGGGATGTAGGATGTCTGATATTGTTTGTGAACATGGCGGCGGCTTGCCGCCATATTCACAAACAATATCTACCTCCCCAATGTGTATTTGCTGATGGGGGAGCCCACTCCCCGTCGGCATACTGTAACCCTCCCCCATTTTGTTGTCTGCCGACGGGGTGCCCAATCCCCGTCGGCAGAAAGGAATCCTCCCCTTCTGTTGTTTGCCAACGGGGATGTCCAGTCCCCATCAGCAGAAATGAATTCCCACCCCCTTTTGTTGTTTGCCGATGGGCTGCCCAATCCCCGTCGGCAGAAACTAATTCCCCCCTTTTGTTGTTTGCCAATGGGGTGCCCAATCCCCGTCAGCAGAAACAAATCCCCCCCCTTTGTTGTTTGCTGACAGGGTGCCAATTCCCCGTTGGCAGAAACAAATCCCCTCCCTTTTATTGTTTGCTGATGGGGTGCCCAATCCCCCGTCGGCTACAGCTGCTCCCCCCAGCAAGACTCCAGTGGCACGACATGCCCCTGGAAAGGTAAAAATGGTCCCACAACATTTGTTTTTGTTTTTTCCCCTGAAAAAAAGGAAATGGTCCCTCGTAGTCTCTGGGGCCCCCATCCCACAACCTGCACCCACCCACTGCGCACCCTGCCTCCCCACACCCCCCTCACCCCATACTTACCTCCAGAGCTCGGTGCGATGATCTTCTGTGGACTGGGAACATGTCTGCACTCTTCAAAGCCGACCGTGAACTGAGGAAATGCTGGTAAGCTGTATAATGTAATGAATAGGGTTTTTTCAACTTTAGTGCATATCTCGGGCAATTTTGGGAATTTTTTTCACCAAATTTTCAACATGGGGTTTTTGGGACCCCTCTTCATGAATTCTTGAACTGTCATGGCGTTAATCGGCCCCGAAAGGTGGTTTCGTGGTCACTGTGCGGAATCACCCTTTGTGGATGATTAACAAAATGACAGTGCCAATGTTCATGAGGTGGGAGCTCTCAAAAGCCTATGTTACAAATTTGATGGAAAAATCCAAGCTCAATTACTACGGCGTGCGTTGCGCGGTTGCTGCGTCACGCGATAATTTCTAATTTACAATATTTTCACACCAGATTTTCAACATTGGTATTTTGTCACACCTCCTTGTGAGCAGTACAGCTGTCATTGGACATCCTGACCAAAATGTGTTTTCGCACTTCTGGCGCAGAATAGTGCGGTCTCTGTGAGAAATCAGTGTTCAGGACAGATTAAGAAAATGACAGTGACACTGTTCATGAGTAGAGGTCCTAAAATGCCTATGTTGAAAATTTGGTGATGATAGCCCATCAATTGACTGTGTTTCAAGTGTGTGTTGTGCACTTTCCACGCACCCTTGTAACTTCGCAGGTTTGTAATATTGTCACACCAGATTTTCAACAGTGCCATTTTTCCACACCTCTTTATAAGCAGTTCAGCTGTCATTTTTCACATCCTGACCGAAATTTGTTTTCACAGTTCCAGCGCAGAATAACATGGTCACTGTGGGAAGTCAGTGTTCGGGACAGATTAAGAAAATGACAGTGGCACTGTTCATGAGCAGAGGTCCTAAAATCCCTATGCTGAAAATTTGGTGACGAAACTCCATAACATGACTGTGTTATAAGTGTGCATTGAACTATTTCCACGCACCCTTGTAACTTTGCAAATTTGTAATACTGTCACGCCACATTTTCAACAGTGGCATTTTTTCACAACTCCCTATGAACACTACAGCTGTCATTTTTCACATCCTGGCTAAAATATGTTTTGCACTCCTGCCGGACAATAGCACGGTCACTCTGGGAAATCAGTGTTTGGGACAGATTAAGATCAACCGTGGGGGGGGGTGACTGAGCTAAACTGAGCTCTGTCGGGACTGCTGCAGATTTGTTTGTGGACAGACAAAGGTCCCAACACAAGAGCCCAGTACAAAAGGGCAGCCTGTAGCACTGGGAGAAACAGAATGAGTGAGGGAGGGGGAGTGAGCGAACTCACCGCAGCGCTGTCAGGACTGCTGCAGATTTCTTTGTGGGCAGAAAAAGGTGTCAATACAGGCAGGGGCCCAGTACAAAAGGCCAGCCTGCAGCGGTGGGAGAAACAGTATGAGCAAGTGAGACAGGGGGACTGAGTGAGCACAATGGAGCTCTGTTAGGACTGCTGGGATTTCTTTGTGGGCAGGAAAAAGGCGCCAATGCAGGCAGGAGCCCAGTACAAAAGGGCAGCTTGCAGCACCAGGACAAACAGAATGAGCAATGAGAGAGGGAGACTGAGTGACCTCAACGGAGCTCTGTCAGGACAGCTGCGGATTTCTTTGTGGACAGTCAAAGGTGACAACACAGCCAGGAGCCCCATACAAAAGCACAGTCTGCGGCGCCAAGAGACACAGAACGAGCGAGTGACAGAGCGGTAGTGAGCGACCTCAACGGAGCTCTAGTGTGACTGCTGCAGATTTCTTTCTGGGCATAAAATGTGGCAACTCAGGTAGGAGCCCAGTACAAAAGGCCAGCTTGCACCGCCAGCAGAAACGGAATGCGAGAGTGACAGAGGGGGAGTGAGCAAGCTCAGTGGATCTGTGTCGGCACTGCTTCAGATTTCTTGCTGGCCAGAAAAAGCCACCAATGCAGGCAGGAGCCCAGTACAAAAGGGCAACCTGCAGTGCCAGGAGACACAGAAAGAGCGAGTGAGGGAGGAGGAGTCAGTGAGCTCAATGGGGCTCTGTTGGGACTGCTGCAGATTTGTTTGTGGGCAGAAAAAGGAAGCAATGCATGCAGAAGCCCAGTACAAAAGGGCAGCCTGCAGTGGCAGGAAAACCAGAATGAGTGAGTGAGTGAGCTCAACAGAGCTGCATTGTAACTGCTGCAAATTTATTTGTGTGCATAAGAAGGCAGCAACTCAGGCAGAAGCCCAGTAGAAAAGGGCAGCCTGCAGTGCTGGCAGAACAGAATCAGTGAGTGAGAGAAGGGCAGTGAGCGAGCCCAACACAGCTTTGTTGGGACTGCTGCAGATTTCTTTGTGGGCAGAAAAAGGCACCAACAGAGGCAGGAGCCCAGTACAAAAGGGTAGCCTGCCGCGCCAGGAGAACAAGACTGAGTGAGACTGGGGGAGTGAGAAACCTCAACGGAGCTCTGTCAGGACAGCTGTGGATTTCTTTGTGGTTAGAAAAAGCCACCAACACAGGCAGGAGCCCAGTACAAAAGGGCAGCCTGCAGCGCCAGGAGAAACAGAATGAGTGAGTGAGAGAGGGGGAGTGAGCCACCTCAATGGAGCTCTGTCGGGACAGCTGCGGATGTCTTCATCAGCAGAACAAGGTGTCAGTGCAGGTAGCAGCCCAGTACAAAAGAGCAGCCTGCAGCACCGGGACAAACAGACTGAGCCAGTGACAGAGGGCCACTGAATGAGCTCAACAGACCAACGCAATCAACATTCGGCATTGACAAATGCTTGTTTTTAATTGTTTTCAAATGTCTGTACATTTCCCAAATCCCGATTCCTTCAAAATCTACTGGCAGCCTTTATTTAAATTAATGATCTGGAGAAGGTACAATACTGGTTTAGAGAAAACAGTATGATTTTAGCACATTAGAGGTTTATAATACACAGTATTTATTTGTGTTATATCATTTATAAATCGAAAAGCCCAATACTGAGAATGCATCAAAATGAAATGCAGAATTGTGAGTTGTTGTTTTTGTTTCTTATTTCCCAAAGATATACAGTAATTAACAGAAAGAACCTTGAGGAAGTGCAGGCATTTGGCGAGGACGAGGAGAAGGCTAATGCTCTGGTTGAAATTCTGTGCAGCCTGCACTGCTATCGGATGAAGAGCTACAGGGACTTGTTCTGGTCACCGTAATCCAGAGAGCAGCTGGAGAACAGCTCGGTGCCCACCAGTTGCTGCATGGTGCACTTTGGATGTCCACACATCCCGGTGCCCATGACATCTACAAGGATGACTGCTTCAAACATCAAGGACAGCATGTTTTATATCACCACAGGTGCCCTGGGGCTTGCAGTTGTCCATGTGATTGGCATCAACTTGGCTTGTTTGCTGGCTGCCAGACTCTCAGCCCTGGATGCTGAATTACCATGTAGACCAGTGGCATCCATTGTATTTCCAATTACAATACAATATGTACTACAGTTATGAGAGAGGCTACATTACCCATCATAAACAGCAAGTAGAGGGATAAGTACAAATGAAAGCTCAATTAGCAGCAGAAGACCATATAACTTTCCTTTAGTACATCTCCAGGGTGTTCTTCTCAAATGCTGATAGTTTTCCGTGCCTCTGATTTGTTGACGGAGGTCACCATTTAGGAAGAATTGCAGTGGTCAAAAGAGCAGCACATCTGGTATTACCAAGCAGTAGTACAACCAGGCAGTATAGCACAGTGATTTAAGGCTCTGAGCTACAAATCTGGTGACATCCAACAGACCAGACCTGGGTTTGAATCCCACAGCTTTCACTTGCATACTGTGTGGTCCTGAGCAAGTCACTTAACTTCCCTGTGCTCCCAGGTGACACCTGTAAAAGAGCTTTCAGCTTAGTGTGCTACTCCTGGTTAAACAACTTAAAAAAAAGGCAGGTAATGGGCATTTTTTTTACTTTTTTTCTGCCCCGTGGCTCCCAGTCAGCACCTACTTTTTCCAGGCATCCCCTCTTCCTCTGGCCACAGTCCATCCATGCCCATCTCCCAACTGGGCCACCAGTCTGCTACCCCCGTGGCTTACCCCCCATGGCAGGGTGGAAGGATCCCCCAACTCCCCACCAGAACCAGATCCAGTATGGGTGGCTCCCTTGGAAATGGGGCATTAGTCAGATGGCCATCAAGCCACACGACCTTGGCTGCCACTTCATTTTTGGTGACAGAACATGCAATGCCGACAATGGGTATGCCATGCGTGCATCCACATGTAGTGCACCCGCCACCTGCTCTGCCTCCATGCTCCACTGTATTGGCCTGGTATACCTACACCTGACCTCTGCTAGGTGTCAGGCAAATGCTGGCTGCTGTCCCCCACCCTCCCTGGGAGAGGAGAGCAGTCCTCTGGATGCTCGATCCACTCCCATCCTGGCTGGCCCCTGATGACCCGTCATACTGAGAACACGGGTCACCAGCATGGCAGGAGGTAAGGCATCACTGCCTCAGCCCTCCAGGCCACTGGGCCACACTGGACATTCTTTTTGATTTTTTTTGCTGACTGTGATAGCGAATCTTTAAATCACTGTTAGTTCCCTCCGTTATTTAAAACCTGAAATAAAGAAAATGGTCCCTCGATGTTTTTTTAACCTGTGAAAAAAGAAAACGGTCTCTCGACAATCAGTCCCCCCACCTCCCACTCAGCACCCACCTCCCAGCACCCCTCAGTACTCCCCCACACTCTCTCACAGACCAGGTTCGAGATCCACTCTTCGAACAAAGATATGTCTTGCTGCTGGAACTGGTGACTGAAATATGAGAAACTAAAATACAGTTGGAGTTGAAACTCTGCAGATGGTGACAGGCAGCTGGAGCTGGATGATCAGTACTTTCTCTATGCTGATAAGTACTTTCTCTGTGCTGTTTCTTTCCTTTTAGGATTGAGGTAGCATTTAATGAGATTGCAGTGTGTGCTGTGTGATTTAAACAGTGTAACTGCAAAAGAAATCATTTTGTCTTCACTGGGGGGGCATTTAACTGAGTGATCCAAAGCATTTGATCTGGTGAATCATAAGATTTTGATGGGTAAACTTAAAGATATAGGAGTGGCAGATGAACCTTGCCAATGGTTTAGTTCGTACTTAAGTAGAAGAACACAGGTGGTTACCATAAATGAGTTTAAATCAAATATCCTACCTACAACCCATGGAGTGCCCTGGGGATCAATCCTGGGGCCATTATTGTTTATTATTTACATCAATGATCTCCCAGGGTATATAGTGCACTCCTGCATTCGTCTATACGCGGATGATATGGTACTGGTGGCAGAAGGTGGATGTCCCAGTGAGCTTGAGAACACATTGCAAACTGATTTTTTGGCAATGCAGGAGTGCTTTATTTCCCTGGGATTGATTATAAACAGTAAAAAGACCCAAGTTATGCTATTTGGTTCGAAACAGTCAGAATTAAACAAAGTATGTTCACAACTGGAGATAAAGACAAAAGAAGGGAACAGTTTAAGTCAAACAATGACTTATAAATATTTAGGGGTTCACTTTGATCAGCATCTCACATTTGATTACCATATCTCAGATTTGATAAAGAAAATAAATACACGTATTGGGGCAGCAAGGTGGTTTTCAACTTGTACAACTAAGAATGTATGCCTAACAATAGCAAATTAACTGATCTTACCAGTCATTGACTATGGGAGCCATATTTATTGGCATGCCAGCAAACAACATCTAGAAAAGTTGGGTCATAGCCACAATAGGTTGGCAAGATTTGTACTGAAGTACAAGTATAGCACTCATCATCATGCAATGTATAGTGCATTGGGTTGGAGCTCGCTCGACCTAAGAAGGAAAGGTACTTGGATTAGTTGAGTCTGGGGTATGTTCAAGAATAACACACCTCAACACTTTATAGGGAAATTACATAAACCAACCACGGTTTAAATTTGAGAAAAAAAGGGGCTAGGGATTTACTAAAAACATACTAAAACATACTAAAATGCCAGCAGAATAGGCCTAACGGTCTTTCGTGTCTGCTCGTTTGGTCAGCCCCCACCCTGGGTGCTGACCTTGCTGTCCCCCTCGCCTTCTCTGGCTTCTCCCTTCCCAGTTCCGGATATTCTTGCTGCATTGGATTTTACTTCCAGAACTCTTCCCCTGTACCTGTCCCACCCCCTCTTGAACCCTCCACTGTCTCTGCCTCCACCAGCCCCCTAGGCAGTGCATTCCATGGCTCCACCACCCTCTCAGTGAAGTAGCACCTCCTTTCTCCCTGAATCTTCCCCTCCAGTTTCCACCCATGCCCTCTAGTGGCCCGCTCCTTCCTTGAAGCACCCTGACTGTTCCACCCCTATTTACCCTCTTCATGTACCTGAAGACCTCTATAATGTCCCCCCGGTCCCTTCTCTCTTCCAATGTGTACATATTTAGCTCTTCGAGCCTCTCCTCATAGGTCCTTTCCCCCAAACCCCAAAACATTTTGGTTGCCCTCCTCTGGAACCTCTCCAGTAGGTTAATGTCCCTCTTTAAGTGTGGCCTCCAAAACTGCACACAGTACTCAAGGTGCGGCCTCACCAAGCAGTTATACAGAGGTAGTATCACTTCCCTCCTTCTGGAGGTGATCCCCTAGTGATGCATCCCAGCATCCTGTTGGCCTTGGCTGCTGCCCTCCTACAAGTCTCAGAGTTGTTCATCTTGACATCCACTACCACCCCAGGTCCCTCTCAGCCATCGAGACTTGTAGCATTCCCCAGGGTGTACACTTGGCCTGGCTTTTCTGGCCCCAGGTGGAGTACCTTGCATTTCCCTGCATTGAACCTCAGCTTCCACTTTCTAGACCATCTTTCCAGAGCCTCCAGGTCCCCTGTGAGGTCACCCTCCCTCCTCCCCATCCACCACCGCCCCAGTTTCGAGTCATCTGCAAGAGACTCATCTCCTCCTGATTCCTGTCCTTATGTCAGAGGCGTGGGCATTGAACAGAAGGGCCCAAGGACTGATCCTGTGGGACCCCACTAATGACCCTCCTTGGGGATGAGACTATCCCACCAACTACGACCCTCTGGGTCCGGTCCTGGAGCCAATTGCCTATCCATCTGATCATCTGGTTCCCCACCCCCATTTCTCCCAGCTTATCCAACAGGCCCATGTGAGGAACAGAGTCAAATGCCTTGCTGAAGTCTAGAAAGAGGACGTCCACTGGTCTACCCAGGTCCAAGGCACTCGTCACCCAGTCATAGAACTCCACCAGGTTTGTCTGACACGATTTCCCCGGGGTGAATCCATGCTGTCTATCGTCCAGACACCCTGACTTATCCAGGTGCAGCCTAATATTACAAATAACTTTAATAAAATGACATTTGAGTATAATGTTGCCAATAGTTAGAATGCACCACCACTACACTTAAGAAACCTGGAATTATCACAAAATAGCTTTAAATCTCAGCTCAAACAGGATGTAAACTTCCGCTGTGAGTGCAATAGGTAAAGTGCGATAGGTAATTTAAATTAGTTGTTGGAATTAGTATTAAATATTTTACTATGATCAAATGTATAAGTATGTTCATGTGTTTGTTCCTACTTATTATGAAACAAATATTGGTCATGTATTTTTGTGATGTATCAAATTGCCTGTATTTATTCCTTCAATATAACAAGTCTTGGTTATGTGTAATGTGGTGTACAAGATTGTTTTAAATGTATGCTTTTACAGGTACACCTTGTAAATAGGGCATCTACAGCCCTAATGGTGTCATACTGTATAAATAAATGTTATTACTACTTACTGTTACTACTGAGGGAGGGGTTGGGAAATACACAGATGGGGAAGGGTGGTCACGTGACTTGGCCCAGCCAGTAGCAGGACTGGGATCCATTTATATTTCAAAGGGGACCAAGCGACCCTGAAGCTTGAGTGATACCGAAGCTTGAGCGCCACAAAGCAGGAGTGTAGCATCTTGAGTAGTGTCTGCAGGGCATCAGCAGGGAGGACAGCAGGCATTGGGCCACACTGGTAGCCAGGGAAAAGCCTATCTGGGAGGGCCACATATTTTCTGTACAGACATGGGGAGTCCAAGGTGGAGGAAGGGTTCCATGGGGTGGGGTAGGACCAGGATAAGGGAAGAGAGGATGTGCAGGGGCAATCAATTAGGGTGGGAGATGGGAAGAGTTGTATGTTGCCAAGGATGTGGAGCAGCCATATTCCTGGGAGTGGCATGGAGGGCAGGGGGTTGTAGGGTGTGTTGGCAGGTGGGCCAGCTCAGGCAGGAAATAGGGTGGTTGAGGAGGGAACTGGAGGCATGGAGGAGACAGAATAGGGGGGAACACAGGCAGGAGGGGAAACTAATGAGATATCCAAAATATCTAAAAACAGGCAAAAATCAGGGGGAACTAAGTGGGACAGCAGGAGGGCCACACAGGATGGTGCAGCCAAGGGAAATAAGTGATGACTGGAGGAGGATCAGGCACAGGAGCATGACTAAGACTGGGTCAGAGCAAAGATGTCAGTCTTTGGGAAGGGGGACTGGACTCATTCAAGGAAAGGAGATTAGCACTGCAAACCGACTCTCAGTGTTGGCTGGTCCAGAAGACCAGGTAGCAGAAAGGAGGGAAGCTACAGTGAAGGAGAAGGGAGAGGATGCTACAGGGGAAAAGGTATACAGAGTGGAGGCAGTAGACAGTACACCAAGAAGACACATTGGCAAGGGGGGCCGAGGTGATGGTGATGCAGTCTCTCCAGAGGGAAGGAAGGAGCAAGGAGACAGGAGGAAGGGGGAAGTGGCAGACAGCCCGGGAAAGGCTAATGATATTGAGAGGAGGGGAGTCCAAGTGGGGGAGGGCCACATTTCAGGGAAGACATGGGGAAGTAATAGTAGAGGAAGTGGTAGTGTGGTGGATGGAGAAACAAGTCAGTGCAAAGGGAGGTTCCACAGACGGAAAATAGTTCAGAGGTGGAGGTCAGTAGTCCAGTCATAGTTGTGAGGGGGGAGAGGACACAGGAAAGGTTAGGGGAGGCAATGGGGGACCAAGACAGGGGGGATAAGAGGGCCTCACATGTTGGGGGTGGGCAAGTGGAGGGCAACAAGAAGGTGAGCAGGAAAAGCATCAGAGAGTCACAATCCTAGGGGATTCTACACTTAAGGGTATTAGGTGGGGGGAAGGGGTGCCAGAAAAAGTAACACATGGGTAGAGTGCATGCCAGGCATGACAGTGAGTAGAGTGGGGCAGCATATGGGTGGATATATGGGGAAGGTGGGTGGGAAGCCCCACATTGTGGTACACCTGGAAATGAATAATCTGGAAGGGAGAAGGATAGAGGAGGTACAAGACAGCTTCAGGGAAGTAGGAAAACTATGCAGCAAAGAGGGAACAACGGTAGCCTTCTCAGAAGTTCTGCCAGTGCCAAGGGCTAATACAGACAGGAAGAGAAGAATCAGTGACTTCAACAAGTGGCTGAGGGAATGGTGTGGGACCAAGGGGTATGGTTTAGTGGGGAACTGGGGTAGCACATCGCATGACACAGATCTTTATGCAGGGGGTAGGTTATACCTCAGCAGGGCAGGTTCATAGGTGTTGAAGCAGAAGCTGGGGGATTTCATCAATGAGAGGTATCATTTAAACTAGGTAGGGGGGAGGCATTGGAGCTGGAAATCACCAGAAAAGGGGGTCCCATGGACTTCCCCCCAACACAGGGATAGATATGACCTTAGGCAAAATGGGGTTAGAGTGAAGGTTAAGGAAGCAGGAAGGATAGGTGCAGTGTGGAGAATGGTTTCACTAAATGCTAGGAACCTGGGGAACAAGTAGGCAAAGTTGCAGGCATTGATGGCAGAGGGAAAGGTGGACATAGCTACTATTACTGAGATATGAGCAACCAGGCACCATGACTGGGACCTAACCATCCCAGGGTAAAAACTATTCTGGATGGATAGAGATAAAGGGAAGGCTGGGTGGTTGCCATTTAAGTAAGGGAAGGGATCAGATGTAATTGGGAACTACCCAGCCAGAAAGGGACCAAGATCTGTCTGGGGGTCATTTATAGACCTCTGGCCCAGAAGGAGGACATTGATAGGGAACTGGGGGAGCAGATAAGGAGGCATAGTATCAAAGGGAGCACATTGATGGTGGGGGACTTTAATCTATCAGGGGAGGATTGGAGCATCCCAATAACCAATTGCATCAGGGAGCAGATCCTCCTGGAAGCATTCCAGGATGGCTTCCTTACCCAGAGGGTAATGGAGCCAATGAAGGAGGGGAATATTCTAGACCTGGTACTGGAAGAGGGAAACAGGTTAGGGATGTAAAGGTGGAGGAACCTCTGGCAAGCAATGAACACCGCACAGTGTGGTTCTCAATCAACTTGGGTAGGGAAGTAGCCACTATAAAAACTAGGGTCCTGGACTTCAAAAGGGTGAACTTTGGCAGGATAAGAAACATACTGGAAAGTCATATGGCAAGCATCCACCCAGGAATGGACACAGAACAAAAATGGGCAGTCATCAAGACAGGATTGGCTGAAACCACTAAAACTTGTGTCAAAAGCCAGAGAAAGAAAGCCAGGACCAAGAAACCTAGCTGGATGAGTAGAGAGGTAGTGAAGAAGATGAGGGAAAAGAGGAATGCATTTTGGACCTACAAGTGATCCAACAGGGCAGAAGACAAAGAAAAATATGTGAAGAAATTCAGAAAAGTGAGCAGAGTGGTAAGGGCTCAAAGGCTGCTAGGGAAAGGAGGTTAGTGCAGGAGATCAAAGGAGGTGAAAAGGATTTCTTCAGATATATCAGAGAGAAAAGAAACAGCAAGGATCAAATTGTTAGGATCAGGAGGGGAAGTGGGTGAGTAGAAAAGGGGGCTGAGCGGGCAGAAATACATAAGGAATACTTCTGTTCAGTCTTCACCAAGGAGAGGGATGAGCCCATACCTGAGAGGAAGGGAGAGGTGGGAGATGGTGGGGGAGAAGCAACCACAGATGGGGAAATCACAGTGGAAAGGGTAAGGGAGGGCCTTAAGTCCCTGAAGGTGGACAAGGCACATGGCCCAGATGTAGTCCACCCCAGGGTGCTGAGAGACTTGGCAGAGGTCCTGGCAGGGGCATTGGTGGACTTGTTCAATAGCTCTCTGAACTCAGGGTGCATGCCTAGGGACTAGAAGGAAGCACATGTGGTACCTCTCTATAAGAGTGGGCCCAAGGATGAACGGGGAAACTATAGACCTGTGAGTCTTACTGCAATTGTGGGAAAACTGATGGAGACAATCCTCAAGGAAAGGCTAGTGCAATTTCTTGAGGATACCAACTTCCAGGACAGCAGGCAGCATGGGTTTGTCTCAAGCATATCCTGCCTGATGAACTTGGTTGATTTTTATGACTGGGTTACAAGGTCACTGGATAGGGGACATGCAGTGGATGTCCTCTACCTGGATTTCAGCAAGGCCTTCGACTCAGTGCCACATAGTAGGCTGACCTGCAAGTTGAAGAGTCTGGGAGCAGGGAGGAAACTGGTCAGATGGGTTGAGAACTGGCTGCAGGGTGGACTGCAGAAGGTAGTAGTGGGAGGGAGGCATTTGAACTCAGGGCAGTAACAAATGGTGTACCACAGGGCTTGGTGCTGGGACCGGTTCTGTTTAATATTTTTATAGCTGACATTGCAGTAGGGATTAAGAGCAAGATCAGTCTCTTCGCAGATGGCACACAGATTTGTACCGAGGTAGATGGGGGGGGAGCAAAAGTACTTTGGCAAAACTGGAGGAATGGTCTCACACTTGGCAGCAAGGTTTCAATGCCAAGAAGTTCAAAGTAATGCATTTAGGAGGCAAGAACCCAGGACACAATTACTGGCTGGAAGGTGTCCCATTAACAAAATCCGAGAAGAAGAGGAATCTGGGAGTGCTGGTAACCATGGAGATGAACCACTCTGTTCAGTGCAGAAGGCAGCAGCAAAGGCAAACAGGATGCTAGGGTGCATAGCAAGGGGGATTACTTCTAGGAGTGGGGAGGTCATCTTGCCCTTGCACAGGTCCTTGGTGAGGCTGCACGTAGAGTACTGTGTGCCATTCTATTGCCCCTACTTGAAAAGGGACATCAAACTGCTGGAGGGGGTACAGTGCAGGGCAATAAAAATTATCCTGGAGTTGGGGGACAGACCATAAGAGGAGAGACTAAGAGAGCTCAATATGTATACTCTGGAGGAAAGAAGGGAGAAAGGGGATATGATTGAGACCTTCAAGTATCTGAAGGGTTTGAATAGAGTAGACACCAGGTGTATGTTCAGTCTGAAGGGTGGAAGAGAAACTAGGGGACATGCTATGAAGTTGGATGGGGGTAGGGTCAAGAAGGAACTGAGGAGGCACTATTTCACAGAAAAGGTGGTGGCAGGGTGGAACGCTCTGCCAGAGGAATTTGTATTATTGCAGAGTGTTGGGGGCTTCAAGAGGGGGTGGGACAGATTCAAGGGAAGGGTACAAACTGGGAGGGGGCGTGAGATGGGGAGGGCATATGAGGGGGCAGCTGTAGCCTAATGGACTGAGGTGCTGCACACTTGATCAGACTAGATAAACCGAATGGCCTGCATCTGATGGCTTTTTCGTATGTTCATTGTAAATGTGGTTCAATGTATTTCAATGGGAGTTTCAACTTTTATGCATAACTTTGACATTCTTTTACATTTTGACCCCACATTTTTAACATGGACTTTTGAGGACCCCACCTCATGAACAATGGGACTGTTATTACACAACTCCCATCTGAAAGGTGATTTCTCAATCACTTGATAAATTCACCATTTTTGGTGGCAATTGGAAATTTGTTCTGCACTTGTTCATGAGGTGGGTTCATAAGAAAGCTATGTTGAAAATGTGGGGTCAAAATATGTGAAAATAGCAAAGTTATGACCGTTCATTGCAATTTCACTATACATGCTCATAACTTTGGAAATTGTCAATATTTTCACCCCCAGATTTTCAACATAGTCTTCTTATTACTCCACCTCATGTATGTCACAATTGTCATTTTTCAAATCCTGTCCAAAATGGGTTTTCACCCTGTGTCGTGGAATTGTGTTGCAGTTGTGCAGAATTTCGTTTGTCAGGGATTTGGAAATTTTCTGTGCCAGGTATATGAGGTGAGGTAATAAGATAGCTATGCTGACAATTTGGTCACTGTTGTCCTATAAAAGGAAGCACAGGCCCAGAGGGCCCTGTGCTTCCACAACTGCATAAATATAGGCATTTATGGAGGAATGGGAGCAGTGCTCCCACAGCCAGATAAGGATAAGATTATACTATCTCAAAAAGTAAGGAAATAAATCGCAAAAAACTGCATCAATGCTCTAGTTAGGGTTAAAGCCACAAAAGTATAGAAATGTGGCATTAGGGTTTCTAAATCTAACACCTTACCCCCACGCTGCACACACCAACAGGTGCAGGGGGTGCCTCAGGGTCAGCAGCCCTAATGCTCACCCCATTCTCCTATCTATATCCATCTCAGCTTATTTACTTACAGAATAGGGTGAGCATTGGGGCTACTGACCCCAAGACACCAAGACACCCCCCCCGAGGCCTGTTGATATATGCAGTGAGGGGTGAGGTGTTAGGTTTGGAAACCTTAATGCTACATTTTTCTACTTTTATGGCTTTAACCCTTACTAGAGCATTAAAAAAAAATATATATATATATATATATATATATATATATATATATATATATACTGTATATATATATATAATAGGAGTGCAGTAGCTCCCCTGTAGTTTAGGTTGAATAGGATGTTTAATGTTAAACCCCTTACTTTGCACCTAATAACTCTAGCAGTGTTTGTCCCACTGGGCTACAAATTTGTATTTTCGATTGACACGCCATGTTGTCAACATCTGCTAAAATTCATGTTGGCACTGAGTGTGGTTTCTGAGATCTGGATACCTCTTATTTTGAAAAAGGGTCATATTTTCCCTGTACTTAACATGGTTTCTCTTTTATTCTGTTTTAATGTACAGGCTACACGGTACTGAATTTCTGCACAAAACATCCAGGGTACATGTGGTCTGTGCTAAGGTAGTGCCTTTTGAAGGTTTGTTGAAAAGATATTAAATGATACCTGAGTTATGAGGATTTAAAAGTTAGCCACTGCATACAAACCAGAAATTTCTGGTTCATGAGACAGCTTTTTGGTTCACATATTTGATGCATCACGAACCAAAAATAGGTCTCAAGAACCATTTTTGTTTTTTTGGTTTATGACAACTGCCATCTTGTTTCTTTATTTCTGTTGACAATGAGGTTGGAAAACACTTTCAAAGAGATAGTTTTAGCAAAACTAAAATATCTCTGATGTTAAATGATTTCCCTAAGCAAGAGTCTATAGTCAGTTTACAAAGAAAGTTGCAAAAATCTTATTTTTACACATGCATGATATCTCCTTCAGAGTGACTTCTGGTTCAAACCATTTTTTTGGTTTGAACTAAAAACTTTCTGGTTCGCAAACCAGAAAATGTGGTTAGAAAAAAAAGTAGTTTGCACCAGAAGAAATAGTTCTCATTTGATGTGAACAAGAAAAAGTGGTTCTCAGTCTGGCACAGTCAGACATGTCAGAGTCTCATGACATGGACCATTTTGTGACAGCATCTTGTATGGTGTTTGAGATACGGAGTGCCAAAGAATGAACCAGAAAAAAGAAGTTCTCAGTTGGTAATCTGGGTCACAATTTTGCACCCTAATAACCTTGGCATCGTTTGACGAAAGCACCCAAAATTTGGCATGCACAGTCAAGCAGTCTGAGTCTCAAGAAATGGAAAGTGTCATGACAGCATCTTTTACAGTTTTTGAGATACTGAGTGCCAAAATTTAATTTGAAAAGCAGAAAAAGTAGTTCTCAGTTGCTGCAAACCATAAAACGTGGTTCACAGTTAGTGCATAGCAGAAAAAGTGGTTCTCAGTAAGTGCATAGCAGAAAAAGTGGTTCTCAGTTGCTGCAAACTAGAAAAAGTGGTTCTCAGTTAGTGCAAAGCAGAAAAAGTGGTTGTCAGTTGGTGTGAACCAGAAAAAGTGGTTCTCAGCTGGTGCAAAGCAGAAGAAAATGGTTGTCGGTGCAAACCAGAAAAAGTGTCTCTCAGTTAATGCAAACCAGAGAAAGTGGTTCTCAGTTGGTGCAAACTAGAAAAAGTGGTTCTCAGTTGGTGTAAACCAGAAACAGTGGTTCTCAGTTGGTGCGAACCAGAAAAAGTAATTCTCAGTTGGTGTGAACCAGAAAACGTGACTCTCAGTAATCTGGTTTGCAGATTTATAATTTAATAATTTTGGCATCATTTGAAAAAATAGCCCAAACTTTGGTAAAGTATGTACAGTCAGGCTTTCAGAGTCTCAAGACATGGAAAGTTTTGTTATAGCATCTTGTACAATTTTCGAGACATGGCATGCCAAAGTTTGCAAACCAGGAAAAGTGGTTCTCAGTTTGTAATCTGGTTCACAAATTTGCACCTTCATAACTTTGGTGTTGTTTGACAAAATAGCCCAAGATATGGCATGCACAGTCAGGCTAGCTGTGTCTCAAGACTTGTAGAGTTTCATGATGGTACATTGTATGGTTTTTGAGATACAGAATGAAAGTTGTGACAACATTTTGAACGGTTTTCGAGATACAGACTGCCAAATTTCGCAAAACAGAAAAAGTTGTTCTCAGTAATCTGGTTCACAAAGTTTAATCTTAATAACTTTGGCATCATTTGACAAAATAGCCCACAATTTGGCATGCACAGTTAGGCTATCAGAGTCTCAAGAAATGGAAAGTTTTGTGATGGCATCGTATACGTTTTTCGAGATATGGAGTGCCAAAATTTGTGCACCAGAAGTGGTTCTCAGTTGGTAATTTGGTTTGCAATTTTGTATCTTAATAACTTTGGTGTCATTTGACAAAATAGGCCAACATTTGGCATGCACAGTCAGGCTGTCAGGGTCTCAAGACTTGGAGAGTGTTGTGATGGCATGTTGTAGGGTTTTTGAGATACAGAATGATGTTTCAGCATTCATGAGGTGGGGTAATAAGGCTATGCTGACAGTTCGGTTGCTGTTTTGGCTGAAATGCAAGATGGCCCTGCACTTCCATGCCAAAATATTTGTATGCGTCTATGGAGGGATGGGAGCACAGCATTCAGAGGGCCCTGCACTCCCACAGACAAATGAGGATACAATTATTCTATCTAAAAAAGTAAGGAAATTCATTGCAAAAAACTGCATTAATGCACTAGTTAGGGTTCAAGCTAATGCCATAAAAGTAATGAAATGTGGTGTTAGGGTTTCCAACCCTAACCCCCCCCCAAGCAGCAAAAGGACAAGTCCACACAAGTAACCACAGACAGCCATCATCAAGTAGGACAAACAACATACAACTGTTTCCAGATGACATAAATGCAGTAGCACTTGTGATGCTTGGCCAGCTGAGTATGACTGCTGTATGATATTTGTAAAGACAGCCTGTGCTCCTGGGTGACCCTCCCCCCAGGTTTCAGTGAAGCCACATATATTACACTGACAGGAGATCTCTGTAATGTAATTAACTTCCTTGAGAAATTGCATTTTTTGGCCTTGTTTATGACCTGTGCTGCTTTGAAGCTGGGAAGCTAAATATGCATTTTGTTACAGGACAGGATGTAACTTAGCTGATTCCTGTTGGTTATATTCACACCTAAGTGACGTATGGTGGAGTTGTAAAAACATTTGATGTTCCTTGGGAAAATAAGAAACCAGCCACCAGTTCAAATGAAAGGCTTGATTAAAGACTGTTGTAATTTGGGAAATTAGTTTTTGCTGAAGTCACATTATTTAAAATAGCTCCTGACAGGAAATCATGTTTGCATTTTTTTTGGTTCTAAAATGAGGAGCTAGATGACTCATAGAAGGGGTGTGCAGACACAGAGTTTTAAACTAATTACTGTGTCTGAACTTTGTTGTCAAATACCATCTTGGGACTGTGGAAAGACACAGCTCTGATAAGCACTTAGAAGGAATACATTACATAGAAAGATATAAGTGTACTTTGGTAGGAGTTTGTAGTTTTTCTTGTTTTTCTTTATGTGATTGTATGCTCTTTGATATAGTGTTCTGCGTTTACATTTTACATATTTTTATCTATTTTTAGTAAACCTTTTATTCAGAAGACTGCCTGGGTGTCTGCAAGTTCTTTTTTTGCATGTGACGTATAGATGGTTACATTTGACAACTGTTCAAAATCTTGATGGTGTTACTAAACCGGGAAAAGGAAAGAATATATCTAAGGTCTTTTATAGAGTTTTAAGTGTCCATTTTGGAAGCCTGGCTTGGTGCCCCTGGTGAAAGATTGTACCACAATCCCCAAAGAAGGTATGTATCTGAGCCTGTACATTGGGTACGCTAGCATAAGGTTCACAGTTTGAATCCCCCCAGAACTTGAGACTAAAGGTGATTCGGACCCAACAGCAGACTGGAGGGTTATCCTGTCTGTACCTGTTCACATTACTGCACTCAGAGGTTGGCACTGTGGGACCAGAGGGCCTGACCTGCTGAGTGCATTTGTGACAGACTTGGTTGACAGCGGAGCAAAACAATTTGGTAACACAAGCTTTAACTGTTCAGTGTGTCAGCTTAATACTGTACAGCTCACTTGCAAAATAAGGCAGTGATTTATTTTTTAAAAAGGAAACAGAACTATATCATCTTTTTTTTTACTGTCAAGTTCCTAACTGTTTTATTTTTTTTCTAAAGTGCAAGTTAGAGTAGCCGTAGTTAGGGTAGAAGATGGCTTCCAACTGCAGTGGGTACACTCCAGACTACATGAGGCAGCTGTGCCAGGAGAGAGGAGTCCTGCATGAGGTGAGAGTCGCCAAGCAGAACCTCACAGATGCCCTGATGGTAGCAGATGCCCAGAGCATTGAGTCACAGACTGAGACTGAAGAGGACCAAACCTCAGGCATGGAGGGGCTTGCGGCCAGTGCAGTGTCCAGATCCAGTGAGGAGGGCAGCAGAGCCAGTGCAAGTGAAGGGCCACAGCAGCAGGGGAAAGTCACCAGCATTCTGGAGCCAGAAGCAATCAGGCTGCAGATTGAGTTATGCAGAATGGAGCTGGAGTTCCAGAGGGAGGCTGAGCAGGAATGGCGAGAAGCGGAGTGAGAACGTCAAGAAGTGGAGTGAGAACAGAGAGAAGCGGAGTGAGAGAAGTGAGCCACAGAGAAGAGGGAGCGAGAACAGTGAGAAGCTGACCATGAACAGTGAGAGGTGGGCCAAGAGGAGCGAGAGTGCCAGAGGCAACATGAACTGAAGTAGCTATGACTCCAACCACCAGCAACAGAGCAGGTAAGTGGCTTGGGTTTAACTGGAACTACAGGACTGGGTTACAAATTTAATTCCAAATTGATAGCTGAATTTAAAGGGGGGAGGATATGGATGCCTTTTTAAATTCCTTTGAAAAAGTTTGTATTCTGGCTAAAATTCTTAGAGGGTCCTGGAGCTTCCAGCTATCCCCGCTACTTACCAGAAAAGCTTGGGATGCATTGGGTCAAATGGACAATGAGGACAGTAATGATTATAGCAAACTTAAAGCTGCACTTTTAAAAAAGTTTGCTTTCACTGCAGAAGCATACAGAGCTAAATTCCATAAGCTCAGGAGAAGACCTGATATGAGCTACAAGGAGCTAGCCATGAAACAACGTCAGTTTTTAAAATGTTGGTGGGAAGGAATTGAAGCAAACTCTGTAGATAAAATTGAAAATGCTATTTTGTTAGAACAGTTTATTGGGCATACCCAGCAGAGCTGAAAACCTGGCTGGAGGACCGAGATCCCAAAACAGTACAAGAGGCCGCTGAACTCTCTGACCGCTATGCCAGGAGCAGACCTGCTCTGAGAGTGAATGGGGTGGGTGTGGCAGTGCAGAAAGGGAAAAGTGCGCCTTCAGGGCAGCTAAAACCCTCACTGCCTCCATTGAAACCAGTTAGCCCCAGGTTTAAAAGAAAAGATTTTTCAGATAAAAGAAATGAATGTTGGGCTTGTAAAGAAACTGGGCATATTGCCAGACAGTGTCCCCAAAGGATGAGCAATATGCAACATGGGACTAGAAAATAAGTGGGTTGTTTGTGTGTCCCTGGAAGCATGCCTGTGAACATAAGGGAACACATGCACCCAGTTACAGTGAATGGTGTGCAGACTCAAGGGTTAAGGAACCCTGGGGCATCCCTGATGTTGGTAAAAGGGGATCTGGTAGAGCCTGGTCAGCTTATACCCAATGAATTTGTAACTTTGCAAGGGTTCACTGGTAAGGAGACCACATTGCCACTTGCTTGTGTTCTCCTAGACTGGGGTGAAACAGGGAGAACTGTGCAACAGGTGGCTGTAGCCAAAACTTTAGTAGTTGACATCATCCTTGGCAAAAATCTCAAACAGAGGATGGTGTGTGCAGTTACCTGTAGCCAAGCGGGAAGGGGAAATTGTACTTCCCTGGACCCCACAGAAGCCAGTTGGAAATCACTGGCAGGCTTATTCCCCAGCCTGTGTCTCCTGATGTGAAGACTAATGAAAAGGTGGTAGAAATTTCCCCAGTAGCAGTTAACCACACAGCTACAGAGGGTTACTCTGAAGAAGGAGGGGTGACCCATTGTCAGAAGGTTAGGGATGACAGTGATCCTGAGTGCCCTGATGCTAGTGCTAGGAACCCTAGTTTACAGACTGAAGGGGACCTATCCCATGCCTTGGGAATGTGTAAGGAGTTTGCAGCTGCTCAGAAAAATGACCCTAGTCTAGAGAAGCTGAGGGCTTGGACAGAATCTGATGGAGCACAGGGAGGTGATGGTAAACATAAGGTTTATTGGGAAAATTGACTGATGTATACTCAGGATGTGAAGACAGAGAGGGAGCAATAGGCATGCTGCTTGTTGTTTCCAAGGGGTACCGTGGGCAGTTGCTCAAGATTGCACACGATATTCCCTTGTCTGGTCATCTGGGAATTGTGTGCACTATGCAGTGATTGGCCCAGAATTTCTACTGGCCCAACTTCACCCAGCAGGTGAAGGAGCATTGCAGGTCATGTCACTGGTGCCAAGAAATAGGGAAGGCAGGTAAGAAAAACTAAGCTGCCCTAATTCCATTGCCCATAGTGGAGGAACCATTCCAGATGGTGGGAATGGATATTGTGGGGCCTTTAAATACCCCCAGCTCCTCCGGGAAGAAGTTCATCCTGACTGTGGTGGATTATGCCATCCGATACCCTGAGGCAGTCACCCCATCCTCACTGAGGACAGACAAAGTGGTAGATGCCTTACTTGGGATTTTCTCCCATCTTGGGTTTCCGCAGGAGGTTATCACTGATCAAGGGGGTTCCTTCATGTTGGACCTGATGGAATGTTTGTGGGAGAAGTGTGGGGTGGTGCAGAGGTGCATGACACCTTATCACCCACAAGCCAATGGGCTTGTGGAAAGATTTAACGGTACCCTGAAGTCAATGCTTCAAGTGTTTACTGAACAGCATAGGAGGGACTGTGAGAAATACCTTCTCCACCTGTTGTTTGCATAAACGGAGGTGCCCCAAGAGTCAACAGGGTTTTCCCCCTTTGAGCTCTTATATGGACGCCGGGTATGTGGACCCCTAGACTTGATCTGGGAGGACTGGGAAGGCAAGCATGCCACCCAGGGCACTCCCATAGTGGATTATGTCCTTAGGTTTAGGGAAAGGCTGAAACAGCTTATGGGGACAGCCTAGAGCAGCCTGGCAGCTGCCCAGCAGAAACAAAAAGTGTGGTACGACTGCAGAGTCACAGCTTGCTTGTACATGGTGGGTCAGGAAGCCATGGTCCTTATTCTGGTCTGGAAAGACAAGCTGCAGACTGAGTGGGCAGAACTGTACAAAGTAGTTAGAAAGGTAAATGGCGTGAACTATATCACAGAGTTACCTGACAGAAGGCATACAGAAAGGATGTACTATGTCAAAATGATGAAGCCATATGCCAATACGGCTGATACGGTGTTTGCAGTATGTAGTCCTGGGGAGGGGACGGACAAAGGAGACCCCCTTCTGGACTTGCTGGAAGAAAGCAAGCAGGAGTCCTCTGTGGAGGCAGTTAAATTGTCACCCCAGTTGGCTCCGGACAAGATCCAGGAAGTGAGGGAGGTTTTAGCAGATTTTGCCACACTGTTTGGCACCAAGCCTTGACTAACCCCCTTAGCAATGCACAATGTGGAGACAGGGGCACAGAGACACCCATACAGCGGACAGAATATCAGGTGTCAGAGGCTGTCCAAAAGGACATTAGGAGGGAGGTGGAAGAAATGCTAGATTTTGGGGTAATCCAGAAATCCCACAGCCCCTGGGCCTCATCCATAGTCCTTGTGCCCAAGCCAGATTGCTTTACTCATTTCTGCGTGAACTATTGTGGACTGAATGCAGTCACAAAGTCAGATGCCCACCAGACGCCCCAGATGGATGAACTCCTGGACAAGTTGGGAGGGGTGAGCTACCTTACAACTATTGACTTGACAACAGGTAGAGTTAACTGACAGAGCTAGGGAGAGATCAGCCTTCATCACTCTGATAGGCTTATTTGAATTTAAAGTAATGCCTTTCAGAATTAAGAATGCCCCGGTCACTTTCCAAAGGTTGGTGAACCAGGTGTTAAATGGAGCTGAAGAGTACGCCGTGGCGTACCTGGATGACATTGCCATCTTTAGTGCCAACTGGGAGGAACACCTGTCCCACCTTAGGGAAGTGCTGAGCAGGATACAGAGGGCCGAGCTCACTGTCAAAGCTGAGAAGTGCCAGGTGGCCATGGCTGAAGTGGCATACCTCGGACATGTTGTAGGCCGGGGACAGCTCCGTCGTAACCAAGTAAAAATAGAGGTGATCAAGGCATGGCCCAGGCCATAAATGCAGAATCAGGTCAGGAGCTTTCTAGGGACAGCAGGGTACTATAGGAAATTTGTACCCAATTACAGTGCCCTGGCTGCTCCCCTATCTGACCTGGTAAAGAAAAAAATGCCTAAGAAAATTACCTGGGAACCAGCCTGTGAAAAAGCCTTTACTGGACTGAAGGAGGCACTGTGCAGTGGTCCTGTTTTGACAAGTCCTGACTATAGCAGACCCTTTATAGTCCAGACTGGCACCTGAGATGTGGGTATTGGGGCAGTACTGAGTCAGACATCCAACCAAGGAAAAGATCACCCTGTAGTGTACTGAGTAAAAAGTTACTTCCCAGGGAGCAGGCTTACTGTACTGTGGAAAAAGAGTGTCTTGCCATAGTGTGGGCCCTAAAGAAGGTAGAGCATACTTATAAGGGCTGCATTTTGAGGTACAAACTGACCACAACCCCCTGGTTTGGCTGACGCAAATGGGAAAAACCAATGGTAGACTATTAAGATGGAGTCTTGCCTTGCAAGGGTATGACATGATGATCTTACATAGGGCTGGAGTGACCAATCAGAATGCAGATGGCTTATCGTGTCTCTATGAGGAGTGAACTGACTTGAGAAGCTCATCCCATGCAGGGGATAGAGTCCCCAAATTCAGTCTAGGTAGGGAGGATTGTGATGCTTGGTCAGCTGGTTATGATTGCTGTATGATATTTGTAATATAAAAAAATAGTAGCTGATTATCTCACATAGGACAGCCTGTGCTCCTGGATGACCTCTCCCCCAGGTTTCAGTGAAGCTACATATATAACACTGACAGGAGATCTCTGTAATGTAATTAACTTCCTTGAGAAATTGCATTTTATGGCCTTGTTTATGACCTGTGCTGCTTTGAAGTTGGGAAGCTAAATATGCATTTTATTACAGGACAGAACATAACTTAGCTGATTCCTGTTAGTTATATTTGCACCTAAGTGACATATGGCAGAGTTGTAAAAAACGTTGACGTTCCTTGGGAAAATAAGAAACCAGTCACCAGTTTAAAGGAAAGGCTTGACTGAAGACTGTCGTAATTTGGGAAATTAGTTTTTGCTGAAGTCACAGTATTGAAAATATCTCCTGACAGGAAATCATGTTTGTATTTTTTTGGTTCTAAAAGGAGGAGCTAGATGACTCATAGGAGGGGTGTGGAGACAGAGTTTTAAACTGAATACTGTGTCTGAACTTTGTTGTCAAATACCATCTTGGGACTGTGGAAAGACACAGCTCTGATAAGCGCTTAGAGTAATACATTAGATAGAAAGATCTAAATGTACTTTGGTAGGAGTTTGTCTATAGTTTTTCTTGTTTTTCTTTATGTGATTGTATGCTCTTTGATATAGTGTTCTGTGTTTACATTTTACATATTTGTATCCATTTTTAGTAAATATGTTATTCAAAAGACTGCCTGGGTGTCTGCAAGTTCTTTTTTTGCATGTGTTGTATAGATGGTTAAGTCTGACAACTGTTCAAAAGCTTGATGGTGTTACTAAACTGGTAAAAGTTAAGAATATACCTAAGGTCTTTTATAGAGTTTTAAGTGTTCATTTTGGAAGCCTGGCTTGGTGCCCCTGGTGAAAGATTGTACCGCAATCCCTGAAGAGGGTATGTATCTGAGCCTGTACATTGGGTATACTATCATAAGGTTCACAGTTTGAATCCCCCTAGAACTTGAGACTAAAGGTGATTCGGACCCAACAGCAGACAGGTGGGTTACCCTGTCTGTTACCTGCTCCCATTACTGTGCTCAGAGGTTGGCACTGTGTGACCAGAGGGCCTGACCTGCTGAGTGCATTTGTGACAGCACTGATGTGCTCTGCTCATGGATTTGCATCTGCAGCCACACCTGTGTCTGTATGTGATACAGTGTGTTCTGCAGAAAGAAGTCCCCATGGGGTCTGTACCTCTGCATACATATGTACAGTACTCATGCATGCTGCACAGGAGGTACCTTTCTAGATAGCATGATCTGCTACTGCATGGTTTTCTATATGCAGCTGTGTAACTAAAAACCTACTACCCCCCTGAACAATTTCTAGATCTGTTGCTAAAATCATGCTACACACATTGTAACAATATTTCCATCTGTGTATTGGCAGGCCCCACACGTGCCTCGCTTCAGCAGCCAGAAGTCGGTGTGTATGTCTTATTGAGGAGAACCCTCAGGGGCTTGGGCTTCAGTATACATACTGTTGCAATTTTTTTATCTGAAAACCTGCTACCCCTTGAACAATTTCTAGATCTGCTGCTGAAACCATGATACTCACGTTGCAACAGTACTGTACTTCCATCTCTGTAACAGGTGCCTGCCCACCTGAAGCCAGAAGCTGGTGTGTATGTCTTACATTTGTGTCTGAAGACATGCAAGATTCTGAGGTGCTTGCACTTCTGAAGATAGAAATACTATTGCAGTTTTGGTGTCATGGATTTTGTGGCTCCAATGCTTCTGCAGCCAGAGGTCAGTGCATATGTCTTGCATCAGTGTCTGCAGAAGCACAGGCCCATCAAGTGTGTGCATGTCGTATAGTATGCATGAGCTCCTGAGGCTACAGAAGTGCTGGTCCATTATGGGCCTGCACTTCTGCAGAGAAACAAACTCTTGTTATTTGGGTATAATGGATGTGTACTTGTGGCTGCAGGGGCCTATGCTTCTGCACTACAGAAACAGTGTTGTGATTTGAGTATCCTGGATTCTGTCTCCACTGACAAGTGAGTGTGTCCATCTTGCAGTACGCATGCCTCATATACAAATCCATGAAGGTAGTACATCAGTGCTACTGCATTTGTGTAATCTGGAAACAGTTGTATGTTGTTTGTCTTACCTGATGATGGCTGTCTGTGGCTGCTTGTGTGGGCATGTCCTTTTGCTGCTTGGGGGGGGATGGGGTGGGGAGTTAGGGTTGGAAACCCTAATGCCACATTTCCCTACTTTTTGACATTAACTTAAACATTAACTGGTGCATTAATGTAGTCTTTTGCAAAGAATATATATGCATATACTGTATATGTATGTGTGTACAAAATTATATATACTGTATATATATATGTGTGTGTGTGTGTATATATATATATATATTCTTTGCAAAAACTTCGTTAATGAATCAGGGTTGTTCCACTGCGGCAAACGTGAAGAAATTCGCTGTTAGGGTTACCAGCCCTACCACCCCACCCCATCCCACTCCCACCAGCAGGCATCGGGGTTTGCGTTGTCATCATCGGCCTAATTTTTTCGAAGCAAACCACTGAAGGGCACATCTGTGGCACTAGGGCTTGCCACCCTGAAAATGTCAGGCCAATATCACAATCCAGCTTGCCACAATCAAGTGACAAAGAAAACAGCATTTCAGAAAATGTGATCGTGCAGTGTTACTGCAGTCATTTAAAATATAATCACGACACTCCTATCTTTATAATGGGAATACAACTGCAAACATAAAAAACAGTGTCACGGTTGTGTTTTTTATGGTTGTACATATTACTGCTGCAATTTGTTATAGTGTCGCAATCAAAAAATGGCAAAATGGTGGAAAAATCTGAAAACCACATTTGCAGACCAGCTGGTGAAAAACCAATGTCAGATTCCTGTTCCTCAGGCCCCGAATAGGTAAACCCAATGGTTAGTGTGTGGAAAAATGCAGTATTTTTTGAGTTATATTGTTTTTTCTCTCTCGCTAACTGAAAACAAGATGGTGGCAGCACAACACTATTTTTGCCAAGCTTGACACTAAAAAATATGATCGCAGCAATTTTCGAGCTGCACATATAAGTTCTCCCATAGGATATAATGGGACACTAAAATGCTATAAGTTTTGAACGGAACAAGAGTTTTACACAAAATCTTCAAAAGGCACATCTGTGACCCAGGACCCATGTAGCCCACCCAATTTGAACCCACTCACATGCATTCTTCAGTCCAATATGCACATTTAAAGAAAATGGAATGTTGAGAATCTTTCACGTTTTGAGCGCGCTATGATTCCACAACTGTATATCCAATCGACACAAAAATTTCCTGATCTGGAGACCTCTCAATCATCTTCCTCCAAACCAAATTTCAGGCAAATCAGACAAACGGTTGCAAAGTTATTAAAGTGCAAACTTTGAGGTTTAACATAGAAATGGCTACGCAACCCTAACTATAGTGTCACTACTGTGCCACTATAATATATATATATATTAGAGGCAAAAAACTCTGTTTAATGTATCAGTTAGGGTTGTTACATAGTGACAAAAGTGAGGAAATTCGATGTTGGGATTGAAACCCCCCCTTGCACCCCTCCAGCCCACCCCCCCAACCAGCATTGGGGTATGTGTTGGAGTTGTCTGCCCTAACTCTCACCCCATCATATGTGGAAAGAAGCTGAGGAATAGGAGAATGGGGTGAGAGTTAGACCAACGACCATAACATGCATCCCATGCCAGTTGGGAGGTGGGCTGGAGGGGTGCAAGGGTATCAACCCCAACATTGAATTTCCTTACTTTGTCGCTGTGGAACAACCCTAACTGATGCATTAAACAGAGTTTTTTGCCTCTAATTTTCCTTCTTTTTGAGAATGATAATGAGAAATAGTGAATGTAATGTAGCGGGGGAGCGCTGGGCTGTCTTGTCACATAGTAACACGGTGCCCGCAAACACAAATGGTAATGCGATGATGACGCAAAGTGAAACAGAAAGAGAAACAGTACTGTAGACACAAATGGTAAAAATAACACAAACACAAGTGCAAATGAAAACGCAAAGGGTAACGCACATGGTGGCGTAGACAGGAACGATAAGTGAAACATGTACGGAACTGCAAGCGGAAGCGGTAAGGGTAACAGTAATGTAAGCACACAGGCTAGTTTTCCCCAAAAGCTGCATAGAGAAAGACAGTGAGTACAAAGAAAGTATGCATAATAATGGGTCTCAGAGCAGAAAATGAGGAGTTGGAATACTAAATTACTTATATCTCAGGAACCATGTGATGTAGAAAAAAAATAAAAGTCATATGATTTATGCCTCTCCTGGCTAGTTTTGTACTTAGCCCCCAATAGGGGACTAAGCATTTTTCTGACGAAAAGTCCATCTCTCACACCGTTTCCGAGATATGGGCCCTGAAAGGCACGTCGAATGCCGTAATGTTATCCTATGGGGAAAAAAGAGAAGTTTGGAGTGCCATAACTTTGCCGACCTATAATATTTTTTCACCAAACCACCAAAAGGCACATCTGTGGAATGTTAACTTTCTTCCCTCCAAATTTCAGTGTAAAAGACCAAACCGATATTTTGCAGCAGGGTGGCAAAGAATTCCTGTCATGCAGCTGAAGCCGTAATGTTATCCTATGGGAAAAAGCATCAACTTTGGAGTGCTGTAACTTTGCCAGCCTATAATATTTTTTCACCAAAACACCGATAAGCACATCTGTGAGATGTTGGCTGCTTTCCTTCCAAATTTCAGCCAAAAGGACCAAGCTGTTCTTTTGCAGCAGGGTGGCAAAAAATTGCTGTCATTTTGTCATAGCCTGGAAAAGTAGTGTCGCAATTTGTGAAAGCTTTCGCAAAAATTTGCAACACTTTCATGAGTGTGACACTACTTTGTGAAAGTACTTTTTCCAGAAACTTGAAAAACATATTTCTAGGGTGTTTAACCTCAAAATAAAGACATGCCTAGCATCCTCAGGGTCCGACTAGGTAAACACAAAAATAATTGTGTTGCTAGAGGGTCCCAAATTAAAATGACAAGCATTTTTCTGATCACCAACTGAAAACAAAATGGCAGATTTGCGACATTACCAGGGCTATTTGTGACACTAAAAAGTGCATTTGCAACACTGTTACTTTTTGTTAACTTTTCCCATTGACTTATAATGGGAAATTGTTTTTTGAATAACTTTTGAACCATTTAATATTTTTTCACAAAATCTTCAAAAGGCACATTGGGGATCCCAGCTGCATGTTCCCTGAAGATTTTTGGACCAGTGGTGCAAACCGTGCAACCTGTAGGGATGAGCAAAGAATTAAAAGAAGCGTAAACGCGCTCGCAGATCACGCTTAATAACTCCACAGCTGTATACCCAAACAGTACGAAAGTTGGCAGATCTGAAGCTGTATGGTTCTCGACCATGTATTCCAAATTTTAGGCAAATCCATTAAATGGTTGCAACGTTATTAAAGTGCAAAATGTTAGGTTTAACATGTAAATGGCTTCTCTACTATAATATATATATATATATATATATATATATATATCTATATATATATATATATATATATATATATATATATTGCAAAAACTGTGTTAATGCTCAGTTAGGGATAAAGCCACAAAAGTAGGGAAATGTGGCTTTAGGGTTTTCAAAGCTAACACCCCAAAACCCACCCTGCACACACCAAAAATCATTGGGGGTGTGCCTTGGAGTCGCCGCCCCTAACACTCACCCCATTCTCCTATGCTATACCTATCTCGGCTTTTTTACTTATTGAATGGGGTGAGTGTTAGGTCTGATGACCCCAAGGCAGAAGCACACCCCTGACGACGATGTGTGCAGAGTTGGTGTTGGGTGTTAGCTTTGAAAACCCTAATGCCCTACTTTTGTGGCTTTATCCCTAACTAGAGCATTAATTAAGTTTTTTGCAATTTATTTCCTTACTTTTTGAGATAGTATAATCATATCCTTATTTGCCTGTGGGAGCACAGGGCCCTCCAGGTCCTGTAATCCCATTCCTCCATAGATGTGTATATGTATGTAGCTGTGGAAGCGCAGGGCCCAGGACAACAGTGACCAAATTGTCAGCATAGGCATCTTATTACCCTACCTCATGCACTTAGTACAGAATTTTTTGAATCCCCACCGTAACGTAATTCTGCACAACTGCAATGCCATTCCACGCCACAGGTGCGAAAACACATTTTGGGCAGGATTTGAAAATTGACAACTGTGACATACCGCACATGAGGTGGGGTAATAAGAAGGGTATTTCATTTATTTGTTTATTGAATTCTCAGAATTACAAACCTTTGAGTCAGAGACTCCTTTACAAAGGCTCCACATCAGACAATAAATGGTTACAGACAGGCTGAGATACAAAAAATTAGATAGATTCAATAAATAATAACATAACATAATAGCATAAATTGAGTAAAAAACACAGTTTGTAAATTACAGGCATGCACACCAGGTGCTGTAGTAGGCAAAGAGAAATCATTCAATAGCGAAGAAGTTTAGAGAGCAGTCAGAGATAGACTTTGTCATATCAGCGGGGAAGGGGTAGTGGACATGAGATCAGGAGGTGAAAGTAGGTTAGAGACAGTCACAGTGTCTTGAAGCCAGGAGAAGCTGATGGAGATTAGGTTTAAATTGCCCCAAGTTGGCTAAGGCAGAGATCTCTCCAGGAAGGGTATTCAACCATTGGGGGGGGGGGGGCCCTGTACATAAATGCTCTCTGGCCAAGAAAGGTTCTACAATCAGGTACTTGCAAGAGTATGCTGACAGTCTGGCCTCAAAATATTTTAAATTTCCAAAGTTATGCACGGGTGTGCAAAATCACAATGAATGGTCATAACTTTGGGATTTTGTCATGTTTTAACCTCAAATTTTCAACATAGAAACATAGAAACATAGAAGTTGATGGCAGATAAGGACCACAAGGCCCATCCAGTCTGCCCATTTCTTTTTCTACCTTATAAATGTGCCATCGGCCTTTGCTCTATCAGTGGCCTATCTATTCATACTCATTTGTATTGCTCCCTTATGCCTATCCCATGCCTGTTTGAAGCCCTGCACTGTATTCATAGCCACCACTTCTTGAGGTAGGCCATTCCATGCATCCACCACCCTTTCTGTGAAAAAGAATTTCCTCACACACCCCCTTAATTGGCCTCCCTCTAATCTCATGCTGTGTCCTCTTGTCCTGCTATTTTTCTTATATTTAAACATGTTAGACTCTTTCACCTTGTTAATGCCCTTAAGGTGTTTGAATGCCCGATCATATCACCTCTCCCTCCTTTGCTCAAGGGTATACATATTGAGCTCTGTTAATCTGTCCTCATATGTCTTCTGATGCAGTCCCTGCACCATTTTGGTTGCCCTTCTCTGGACTGCCTCAATTTGGTTAATGTCCTTGTGAAGGTGTGGCCTCCAATACTGCACGCAGTACTCCAGATGGGGCCTAACCAGTGTCTGGTAAAGAGGGATTATTACCTCCCTCTTACAACTTGTGATACCCCTACTAATACACCCTAACACCCCCTAGCCTTACCTATTGCTTTAGAGGTCTGCTTGGATGATTTCAGGTCATCAGTGATGATGATGCCCAAGTCTCTTTCTTCCTTTGTGACTGCTAGCAACTCCCCTCCCAGCCTATAGGTGGCTTCAGGGTTTCTCTTCCCTATGTGCATGATCTTGCACTTCTTTGCATTAAATCCCAGTTGCCACTCTTCTGACCATTTTGCTAGTTTATCCAGGTCTCTTCTCATTCTGCCCACCGCATCTGGATCATCTACTCTGTTGCAGATCTTGGTGTCATCTGCAAACAGACAATCCTTACCCTCTAGTCCATCTGCAAGGTCACGAATGAAGATGTTGAAGAGGACTGGCCCAAGGACTGATCCCTGAGGTACTCCACTTGTGACTTGCATCTCTTCTGACTGTATACTATTTACCACCACTCTCTGTTTTCTGCCCATCAACCAGTTTGCCACCCAGTTGACCAACTTCTGACCCACCCTGAGTCTACCCAGCTTATTTATCAATCTTCTATGTGGAACAATGTCAAAAGCTTTGCTGAAGTCAAGGTAGGCGACATCAACTGCTCCCCCTTGGTCCACCACTCTGGTTACCCAGTCAAAGAAATCTATGAGATTAGTTTGACAGGACCTTCCTTTTGTAAACCCATGCTGTCTTGGATCCTGTGCCCCTATGGATTCCAGGTGTTGCACTATCCTTTCCTTAAGGAGTGCCTCCATAATCTTGCCCACTACTGAGGTAAGGCTGACTGGTCTGTAGTTCCCTGCCTCCTCCCTGCTACCATTCTTGTGGAGCAGGATCACATGAGCCCTTCTCCAGCCTTCTGGGACCTCTTCTGTGCTCAGAGACTCACTAAACAGTTCTGCTAATGGCTCTGCTAGTTCCACCTTTAGTTCCTTAAGTACACTGGGATGTATGCCATCAGGTCCCATTGCCTTATCCACCCTGAGCTTAGCAAGCTCTTGTAGGACCCTTTCTTTTCTGAAGGGAGTATTTCTCACCTCCCTCCCCCCTGTGTCCATGGTGCTGAGCTGTGGGCCCTGCCCTACCTTCTCTTCAGTAAATACTGAGCAAAAGTATCTATTTAGGATAGATGCTTTTACAGGGTCCTCCTCCTCACATGCTCCCTTTTCTCCATTAAGCTTAGCAATACCACCTCTGGACTTTCTCCTTTCACTAATGTGTCTATAGAAAGTCTTGTCACCTTCTTTTACTGTTCGTGCTAGTGTTTCCTCAGTTTGGGACTTTGCCTGCCTTACTGCCTTCCCTGCTTCCCTTAGGGCAGTTTGATATGCCTCCCTATCTTCATCCTGCTGTGTTCCCTTATAATTCCTGAAGGTCAGCCTTTTGGCTCTGACCTTCTTTGCTACTGTATTTGAGAACCAAAGTAGTTTCCTTCTTCTTTTGCACTTCCTTTTCTGTCTAACACAATGGGATGTTGCTTCAAGTATTGCATCCTTAATGTTTGCCCACTTTGCCTGTACCCCCTTACCTGTGTTTCTTTTTGCCAGGGCTAGCTTAACTCTGTTGGCCATCTTATCAAAGTCAGCTCCTCTGAAGTCCCATATTTTTGCCTTGGAATGGGATGATTTAGATGTAGTAGCCAAATTGATCCATACCATGTGATGGTCACTGGCCCCCAGGTGACCTTCTACCTGGAGATCTGTGAGCCCTTCCCTGTTAGTCAGTACTAGATCTAGGATAGCCCTGTCTCTTGTGGGTTGTTGTACCAGTTGTTTGAGGCCCTCCCCCTGCAGGGAATCCACTATGTGTAGTCTTACGACCTCACCACATAAACCCCATAGGTGAAAATTTTAAAGTCTTTGCCAAATTGCCATTCCACACTACATGTATGAAAACACGTTTTGGACAGGATGTGAAAAATGACAGCTGTGACATACTGCACATGAGGTGGGGGTAATAAGAAGGGTATTTCATTTATTTATTTATTGAATTCTCAGAAATACAAACCTTTGAATCAAAGACTCCTTTACAAAGGCTCCACATCAGACAATAAATGGTTACAGACAGGCAGAGATACAACAAATTAGATAGATTTCAATAAATAATAACATAACATAATAACATAAATTGAGTAAAAAACACAGTTTGTAAATTACAGGCATGTACACCAGGTACAATAGTAGGCAAAGAGAAATCATTCAATAGTGAAGAAGTTTAGAGAGCAGTCAGAGATAGACTTTGTCATATCAGCGGGGAGGGTAGTGGACATGAGACCAGGAGGTGAAAGTGGGTTAGAGACAGTCACAGTGTCATGAAGCCAGGAGAAGCTGATGAAGATTAGGTTTAAATTGCCCCAATTTGGCTAAGGCAGAGATCTCTTCAGGCAGGGTATTCAACCATTGGGGCCTGTACATAAATGCTCTCTGGCCAAGAAAGGTTCTACAATGGGGTACTTGCAAGAGTATGCTGACATTCTGGGCTCAAAATATTTTAAATTTCCAAAGTTACACACGGGTGTAGCGAAATCACAATGAATGGTCATAACTTTGGAATTTTGTCATGTTTTAACCTCAAATTTTCAACATGGTAGTCTTATGACCTCACCACATAAACCCCATAGGTGAAAAGTTTAAAGTCTTTGCCAAATTGCCATTCCACACCACATTTGTGAAAACACGTTTTGGACAGGATGTGAAAAATGACAGCTGTACTGGTCATGAGATGGTGTGAAAAAATGGCTATGTTGAAAATCTGGGGTCAAAATATGTAAAATTACCAAAGTTATGCACGTGCATAGAAACTTTTCAATGAACGCTCATGACTCTGGCATTTTTAGGAATTTTTTCACCAAATTTTCAAAATGCCTTTGTTGGGACCCCTCTCATAAACACTCATGGTGAAATATTGCTGTTCAGTCCTGCATGGCGATTTCACGCAGCGACCGCAAAATCACCTTCCTGGCTCAGTTATTGAGATGAAACTGGCAGTGTTCATGAGGTGAGGTCCCAAAAAAATTTATGTTGAAAATTTGGTGAAAAAATACCTTAAAAAGCCAAAGTTATGAACATAAATTCAAAATGCCAGTGAAATACATAATACAGCATTTACCTTAATTCATCAGTTCGCGGTTTGGCTTTGAAGACTGCAGATGTGTCCTGGTCCACAGAAGATGACAGTGTACAACCTCTGGTGGTAAGTATAGGGTAAGGGGGCTCGTGGGATGGTGGGGGATGCATGGGAGGTGGACAGCAGGGATGACGAGGGATGGTTTTCTTTATTTCAGGGTTTAACAAAAAAAAAAGATGCTGTGGGACGGTTTTCTGTTGCAGGGAAAAAAGCTACTTCTGGAAACTGGGAGTGGGCTCCCCATTGTCCCACACTGTTTGGGGGGATTCTGATACAGGGAGTGGGCCCCCGGATGTCAGCACAATGATAAAACAAGGGCTTGTGGGGGGAATCCGACACCTGGTGGACATCCCGATTGCGGATTGTATAAGTAAATATAAAAATATAGGGGGAGATGGCAATCGCACAAGTATCAGTTCAGATACTTAGTATGGGAAGGAGATAACATTCTGCTGTAAACATAGGTGATGTCACTAACAAAACCTGAATTGTGAATAATTGGAAATGGGGGTGGACTTTGGAACTGCTTGCTCAGATGTTATGATAAATCCAGACAATATAAATTACTGTACAAAGAACAAAAACAAATCCAGTCTAACCCACCATACCTCTCCACTGTCCTCTATTATGAGAAGAGTTCCTAATTTTACCCCTAAAATCTGCTCTGTCCCACATCCATCCCTCATGGAAAATGTGATATCATGCAATGAATATGTTCAAACACACAGATTTTAAGATACTAAATCAAAAAATAAATTTTGTACAAGTAAACAGTGGTCTCACAGCATTTTGAGCTTGCATCTCTATGTTTCTCATTATGAGGGTCAATGTCCCTCATTTCAGTGAACAAAGGTGAGAGGTATGTAACCCGTAGCAGCCAACAATGTGTCGGATTAGAACATAGTTTAGTGAACAAGTGCATGTACTACTGCATTCACACACAAAAATGTCTCATAAATGGTGTTTTCCCACCAAGAGAGCACAAAACCAAGTTTTTTTTTACTCACATTTGCCATCCTCGGTGGCAACCAGTTGAAAGAAAGCTGGGAGTCTGTGACACACAAGGTGAGCCTTCTACCATGTGACAAAATGAAAAGAGCAGAGCCGATGTGCACTTCATTTTATTAGAATCACACCTGCAATCATTGGGCTTCCAGATGGGATACGGCATGTTTCCAACTCTCCCACCCAAACAGCTGCTGCCTATAGAGGGCTCCACCGGCAACTCCCCCAGCCATCATCAGCACAAAAGCACCTTTTGTGTGTCCTTAAAAGTAACAGTAATTGAATCAGCAATACAGCAAAATGAGTAGTACCCCGAGCCTTGGCTTCCTGGATCTTCCACTGGCAAATGAGGCAACTCCAGTCCCCTGGGAAGTAATTGAGCTACAGTAGTGAATACGGCAGGGGTGACTCACAGCTCACTCTGTACCCGGCAGCACTAGTTCAGCTGCAGTTGCAGAAGTGAAGAAATTCCTGGTGTTCTCATACAGAGAGTGCGGGGGAAGTACTCCTCTCACTAAGCTGGGCACCCAGCATTTTGGGTGCCCAAAAAACATTTGTGGGCTCAGTACTAAAAAAACAAACATCAGAATCTACCTAAATGGGTCTTGTTTAGCTAGGTTCTGATGTTTGTTTTTAAAAAGCACAGCATTTTTATGTATTTTCCACTTCTGACATTTTGTAGAAAAAAAACAAGATGGTGGTTGGCAAGGCTTAAAACCCCTACTGCACATGCACCAGATAAATGTTATCTCAAAACCACTACTGCACATGTGCAAGTTGGAAAACACTAACATTTAAGTCTTAATAACTCTGGAACCCTTGATATTTTTTTCACCAGACTGGTCAAATGCACTACCTTGGGACATAGCACATGTCCCCTGCAAGTCTGGGGCAAAAATTCCTTTTCATGTAGGCCATAAGGGAGAGCAAAAAAACAAAACAGAAAACACAATGTTAAGTATAGGAAAACATTTTTTTTTCTAGAAATGACATGCAAATCTCAGAAACTGCACAAGCTGCCATCACAAAAAATTCCTCACATCAAGACCTTGCCTTCTAGGCAACACATACAAAATATTAGCTAATTTCTTCAAAGGGAGCCAAAGATATTAATGTTCAAAATTTGAGATTTAACATTAAACAGGCTACTCATCCCTAACTATAGGGACACTATTGTGCCTCCCTCTCTCTCTGTCTATATATATATATATATACTGTATATATATATATATATATATATCTTCAGTGTTCAATTTAAAGGAGCCCTTTTCCCTAGTGAGCTTCAATATGTGCTCTTTCATGCTGTGTCTGAGGAAATAGGCTATGATGGGTCATGGGGTTCTCCTTTGAGGTCAAGGGGCAAGGGACCAATGAGACCTCTCAATTTCTAAGGGCTGGTCCCAGTATTAAAAAAGAAATCCGGTGATAATATCTGCAATTCTCACACTCACCAGTCTGTTGTCTGTGGTCTCTGTAGTGGAACAGCGACGAGAGTTCATTTTTTTCCCCCATTGTTGAGCTTTATATTTAAAAGTTTAATCCTGCATTCCCATTTCCTGTTCACTGACGGGGAGCCAAGCACGTTTAGGCAGAAGTGACATCACCTCTAGAACACACCTATCATAGTGTGCTCTGAACAGAGCAGGAACCACATTGCTTTTTAATGTGACAAGTGTCCCATTGTCACTGAGTGTCTGGGTGCCGATTAAAAATCAATATCACAGATATTTCCCTTGCTGACCAGATCGATAGTTCACTAGTTCAGTGCTGTTTGGTGGAAGCTGTGAGTTTGATTTTGTGTGTAGAGCTGTAGCAGTAGTATTGATCGATCATAGAAGCAGCTGTCAAATGCTTCTGCTCTACTTGTCTGGCTGGCTGTGTTTCATGCTGCAAGACCCTCGGCAGTATTTTAGTGTATCTCAATATGGCAGTATGGTCCAGTGTTTCACTTTTTGTATGCTGAGATATGAGCTTTGACAATTGCTGATATGGTGCTTGTGCTGTTCTGTACTACTGTGAAAGATTGCTTATAGGAGCTAAACAGCTGTTCCTGTAAAGCCATTTCATTATAAATTCAGTATTCAACATTGTTATTCACCCTTGGTGTGTGCAATTCATTTTCTGTCATTTTTTGGAGGGTGGGGGGTGGGTGCTGGTGTGCTGCATGTCACTGGTACAATGGCTGTTTGAGATCACAGGTAATGTCTTTGCTGTTCCTTGCTGACTTAGTTCATTAGCTATACACTTTGGGATCCCTAGCAAAATAGTGTCACTGTTGTTATTACACTGTGCAGCAATGGATAACTGGGTGCAACTACCCTTATAATACTCAAATTGCACTGCTTATTGCATTGATATCTGTTTTATTGTGCCTTCTGAACTGTGTCCTCAGAAGTGATTCTGCTGTGGGTGGTTGCACCTACACAGTTCATCTTCTTCTAATAAGTGTGCCCCATGTGTTAGTCCAGCTAGTAGGCTATTTTACAGTGATAGTGTCACTATAAGTATCTGTAACCTTCTGGCAGACTATAGCTCCTTTTACTATTACAATCTCCTCAACTGAAGTTGTTGTTATACTTTCTGGGAGGATGCCTGCTCATTGTGTGGCCACTAATTGTGGTAATACCACTAAAATGGGGTTTTCTCTATTTACTTTTCCAAAAAATCCACATCTTAGAGCACTGTGGAACTGGTTTGTCAAAACAACGTGGGCTGACTGGTATGGAGCTAATGACAATAGTTTTCTGCCCACTTCAGTGAGGACTGCTTTGATAGATTGATCCTGGCTAGATATAAGCTTAATCTTGTTCATGGTCTTCGATTGGTTCCTGATGCTGTTCCTTCGATCCACACTCCTAAGCCTGACCATACTGACACCACCAAGACTCCACTTGGGGAGGAGTTAATCTTTGTTAGACTGGTGAAGGGACATAAATGCGGATTTGCTTTCAGATAAAGGCAATTTGCAGAGGTGTGCCCCATATGTCATGTCTGTCTCCATACAATGGTCACGAATCACAAGTTCACCCATTTGACATGGTGCACTGTCTGATCTAATGTGTGCACTTTTTTCTGGATGTAGATGAACTTGTGCTGTATGGTGGGAGGTCCCAGGGGTATGAACATAGTGCTGATAATTTTGTCAAGGTGTATTCCATCACACTAGATACAATGATGGTCTCAACACTGTTTCTACACAGACATGTGTCTGTGCCTTTTCTTCACCCATGGTTGTGTTCTCCTGACGGAGTGCAGTGATCTTCAATCCTTTCTATGTCATCAGACCACCCCCACTGCAACACTGGGCCTTAGAACTTGTGTGCATTTGGGGTCACACGCAGCCTTCCACTCAACTGTGGACTGCATCTGTGATTAACAGCATTTTGATGATGTTTTGTAATTGTTTTTTTTTTACACCTTTTTTTTTGTGTCCACTATACCAGCCCGCACTGGTGACATACAGCCAATTTATAGCACCCATCTCCCCTTACTATCATTGTGCAGCAGGGTAGTGGGCTTTTGATCTTATGTGGATGCTTAGGTAACTACATAGTCCGTAATCCCTACTCCAGAGGATGTCGGAGTGAATGGCCAAATGCCAGGCAGGGAGCTGTGCTGAGACACGGCTTACACCAAGTGCCTAACAGTGTCCTTTCTGACACTGTCTGCTATCCAGAATGGTGTGTAGCCCTCTCCAGGAGAGGAAAGCTTCCAAATGGTGGCTTGATCCAACTCATCCCCCCCCAAGACCCACGATGGCCCTGGATCATTCCCTAACTCGGGTAGCCAGGGTAATGCGAAGTCTGGTGTGCAGTGCCTCAACCCTCAGCACCACCGGGCCTGCCTGATGTTTTGTTATTGTTGTGGTTGTCACAACTGTCAGTAATACTGCTACCTTGCTGTCTTCATTTACTGGCTTGGTCTACTTTTTGCGAAGGAAAGTATCGCACAGGTACATGTGCTGATGTTGCACTCCTCACGAAGTCAGATGATGTTCATGGGTACAGCCTTGACAGCTGTGTGCCAGTAAGGGTACCATGGATTGGTACTAAATATAGAATAATTGCTGGGTAGGTGGTTATAATGAAAATTTTACATACACCTGAGGTGTGGATGCCACATAAACCCTAGAGCAAAGCTCAAGGCATTTGCAAAGGCATCCCACACTGAGGGTGTGTGTAAAATTTGAGTTTTTACACACCTACCCAGTCTTTATTTTACAGTATATAATTGCTGGAATCATTTTTTCACCACAGCAATTTTATAAAATAAAGACATCCTTCCGGAGCTGCGGACTGGTCAGATTTCAGCATAGTCTGTGATAGAAACCTTTACTTTTTTTGTAAGGCAGTTTGAGATGCATTTTTTTAGCAGGTATTTGTTGTTGTCTTTTAACTAACTTACCACCAACTCTAGGTGGCGGTGAGCTGTGTAGCACTGTGGAATGGTGGCTGGCACCAAGGAATGGAAGAACAGTGGCTGCGCATGCTCGGAACAAGGGAAACATAGCGTGTGTTCGCCTTTATAACACACGGGTTATAATGGGGAAAATATAACCAGGTTTCCCTTTGGGAGAAAATGTTCTACAGTTATTATATGAGCGTTATGGTTTGTACAACCAAAACTGGGAGTACTGCGGTAACGTATCTTGATTACATGTAGTGCCCCCCATCCCAACATTTGATAAACAGATGATACAGCCCAGGTTCCATCCTGTGTGAGACTCATATCCTTGCTGATAAAATAAATTGTGTTTTCCTCATTCTGGTGGATGTTCTTTATAGATTCCTTTATTATGTTATCCATCTTCAGGACTGTGCAACTCATTTATGTTCAACCAGGGTGACACCTGGGTGACTTGTCATATATGATGACCAAGTTGATGTCTACTTACGTTGTGAAAAGAATGTGTAAGTTTGGATTTCATTTCTTTACTTTGCCCCTTTTGGATTACTATTATATTTTCTCCAATCTCTATGTTACAAGGCCTCAACCTCTTTGTACATCAGTTGTTTTTAAACATGTGTGCAGAGAAATTGTCATCATTCCTCCGTCAACAGAAATCAGTGATGTATGTGGTGTTGTAATGTCTGTTGTTCCTTTTTAACTTTGTCCTTTTTTTATTCCATGTTTTTTTGTTTTGCACTGTGAGACAAGCTGGAGGCCTAGTACTGTGTGGGCTTTGCACATGTCCCTGGACCCTGTTCTGCTCACTGGGATTGTAGCAGACACTATCCCAGAGCCTGTGCTTTGACTACCATCACTTGTTGAGGCATGTACATACATCTGTTGATACATGTGGAAGCTGGATTCCCTGTGAGACCATCTGTACTTGCCCGGGTATTTCACACCATGTACCATGGTCCACACTCTGTGGTTGTCACGTGGTGTGGTAGTAACAATGTCTATCCCAAGGTGAATACAGCTGCCATTTATCCACTCAATGTAGGTGTCAACATCACCTCCCCAGTCAACCACCCATGAGCAATGCTTTGTCTTGATCATGGGCCTCGTGCATGGCCTGAAGGGTTTATGTCCAGTGCCTCAGTTGTCACTGACATGGGACATGGGGGATGGTGTAATGACTGTTTCCTGGTACACATTCAAAAAAGAAGTTGTCCATAACATTAACTATTGTCATAAGTACATACAAAAATGCCTGTGTGGGCATTTATTCGTATGATTTTTCACACCCCCATGTGTTTAGCCACTGAATGAACACATACAGACAACCAATTGTGCTTTGTGACCTTATCATCCCAGTCACTGTGTGTAGGATATTCATTGAATAAAGTTTTCAGTGACATTACTGTGCTGCAGTGAGTGCTGCAAGTGAACTACATTAGTCACCCACTGAGCTGTGTTTCTGCCATGGAGTGTGTGTCATCCTAGTCACTGTACCTCCACAAAGAATGACAGCTTGAGGATACAAACGGCACAGTGGCCCACTTTCCATTACTCGTGTAACGGAATGTGTTACTGTGTTGGTGCAACCTTCATAGAAATGTATATATCTGAGGGCTTCCATGCTTATAATGTCATGTTACTGACAGTGTGCAAGTACCACAGTGTAATATATCACAATTGACGCTGTACTGTTCTATATTTTAGATGTGTCTTTGGTTTGGCAGAGCTTTCCATTGGCGTGTTTGATGGGATTCGCTGCACCACCACGCTGAAGAGCCCCAACCTGGGCAAAACACGTCTCTTGCCAAACTGCACATTTGAACATTGTCTGTGCAACACAAAATTAGGTTAGTATCACATGTTGCATGATCATCTACCATCACATTCTCATAATTACATATATAGTACCGGTCATTCCTGTATGTAGTGCGATGCATGTCACATACGCATATTACACAATACATCACACCCATGATGAACAAAGGTAATGCATGTTGTGTGATGAAATTAAGGGTACATCATATTCTTTTCAATGTTCTTTTCATGACAAGTAGTGCATAAGATTCATGGTTGTGCTGTACCATTGCTCAATTAAAAATATTCTGCATGACTTCCGGTTCTGGCTCCAGCGAGAATGGTCGGTTAATCATAGAGCTCTGTCTACAACCTGTTAAATACACCCTCCCTTCCAATCGATCAGTTTCTTTTTCATCTGCTTCAGAGTTAGTATTTTTAAGCATTTATAGGCAAATCAAGGAGAAGCAAAGCAAATGACTTACCGAGTGTTTTGATACCCAATTCGGCTCCAGCTTCCTCTGCAGCCGATATCGTGTCTACTCCCCTGACTCAGGCTGCTGCAACAGCATTTGTGGGAGACAGTGTGGGCCCTTGAATGTGGCATTATTAGATGAGCTGAGAACATTTGGGGAAAAAGTCAGATATTACACGAGGAATTAAAAGCTTCCATCTTGGCTTTTGATACACAGCTCCGGGATCATAATCTCCAACAAACAAATACGGATTCCTGGGTTGACTGGTCTGAGACAGTCACTGTTAAATTGCTTCAGGAAAACTAATGGCTCTGGGAAAAATGTGACCACCTAGATAATAGGTCAAGACACAATAATATAAGGCTCTATGGGTTGCCAGAGGGGGAAGAAGACTCTGGGAACTTCCTTCTACAGTATCTTTTGCCCTCTGTATTAGAAATCGTGGATCTGTGCCTGCTGCCCATTGAAAGGGCACATTAAGCTTTATCTCCTTGTTCAGTCTCCCCAGCACAGAACCCTCACGCCATCGTGATCTGCTTCTACAATTTTGCAGTTAAGCAAGCGGTGTTAATCAGAGCATGGAATAAAAAGCAAATCATGTATAAGGGGCACAGACTGAGATTCAATAATGATTATTCTGCTGATCTCATGGCCTGTAGACATGCCTATATGTCTATCTTTTGAAGCAACATAAAGTGTGCTTTTCAACACCTTACCCAGAAAAATTGTGGGTGCACTTTGGGGATGGAGTTAACATTTTTGAAAACCCGGAGACAGCATTTCAGGAGCTAAAATCCCATCAACTCTTACCTGTGGATGACCATTTGGAAGTTACAGAAGTATGAGAGAAAAGAGAGCTACAGAGAAACTTGTAGTCTAAAATCTCCCCTTCCAGGAAAAAGTGCAGGTCTGAACAGGCACTGACCAAAGTGAAAGCAGTATTTCAATTTTTTCATAGAAAACAGCAAACCTGAAGGGTCTTACACAGGGCCACTGGTGAAACCTTATTTGGCTTTAGCTGAGCACTGAGAACGCAGTTTATTACATAACTCCAAATGTTCCTCAGAATATGGACTAGACACAGGCTCTTGGACATCTAATTACCTCCTATCTGCCCCCACACTTTTTTAACATTTTTTACAGGTTACTGAAGGATGGCCCTTGGAGAGGACCACTGATAGTTTGTGTTATCATTGGAAGAGCTACGGATCAGAAGATTTTGGACTGCAGGACTGAGCAGTGGTCTACTGTTTTTTCTTCCTGTGGACACTATAAAGGCTTGATTTATTTGTTTTCTTCTTGTGCATCATTGCTAATGTGACTTGGTACAATACTTTGTCTACGTATATCGACTCCTCTGTTTTTATCTCTGGGACATTGATAAGATGCTGCTACTGATCCCATATTAATGTCTCTTTCAGGTTTCTTTGAAATTTAATTCTGTATGGTGGGGACATTGTGTTTGTGTAACGGTGGGTACTGTTATTAGGTGGAGCTTATTGGTACTTGTGGGGTTGAGGGGTAGTTTAAGAAAGGAAGAGTTTTTTTCTTCCCTCTACCCTCTCCCTTTTTTTCCATTTCATTTTCTTTTTTCTTCTCCCCTTTTTGCCCCTTTTTACAGATGCTGTGTCTGTTTTTTTTTTTTTTGCAGGTGCTGGAGGGGAGGTGTTACTGGAAGTTCCAAACTTAGAGGACGGTGTACTACGTGACTGTCATCCAGTATGATAGCTGCTTACTAACTGTTCCTTCTGGTGGGAAGGGTCTGTTCCCTCTACAGGGATTTTGGATAATCCCTGTAGGTGAATACTATACCATCAGTCACCTACTGTTGTACCTTTTGGGTACTGGCCTCCAAGGGGCCTTTACAGTTCATGTTTAGATATTGCTGGTTTAACGTTTGAGGTGCACGAGGGGCTGGGGGTTGTTTTTTGGTAAGTTGGACTGTTTGGAGAGGCCTCTTTTTTCCTTTAAGGTTGTCTGTATATGGGTGGGGGATAAAAGGCTGGGTTTTATTATAGTTTTCATAACAACGTTGGATGGGATTGTTACGTGTTTGTTCTTTAAATGTGAAAGGTGTACATAATGTTATAAAGCGAGCCAGAGTTTTACAAGAGAATAATCAGCTGAGATGCGATGTGGGGTTTTTACAAGAAACCAGAGTTTCAGCTTTAGAACATAGCAAGCTTTGGCGTTCTTGGGCGGGAACTGTTTTTGCAGCAGCTCATCCTTCTTTAAAAAAGCCAGGTGCTGCCCTTCATCTTCGAAGGGGTCTTCCTTTTCAATTGAAGAAGGTGTGCAAGGACCCTGGTGGGAAATACGTGGGGATTTATGGAATATATCTAGGTCAGTTGTTACATTTAGTTTCTGTTTATGCCCTAACTCCATCTGTTGCTTTTTTTTAGGCAATTCTTTTATTTTCTAGTCAAATTACCAGAGGGTCAAGTGATTTGTGCCAGGGACTGGAATTGTGTGGAATGCCCCAATTTGGATAGACTACAAGTCTCCTGGAAGGGAGATGGGGCTTGTTCTAAATTGCTGCAGTCTTTGTTAGTAGAAGGGGGTTGGGTGAACTTCTGGAGGCAGCAATTTCCAGCCTCTAAAGATTATACTTTCTATTCCCCTGTTTCTAATTCGTATGCTTGTTTAGATCAGTTCTCTACACAACAGAGAGGGACCAATAGATTTAAGGATACGCGTATTCACCCTATTTCATTATCTGATCATGCTCTGGTATTTAGTAGAATAGATGTAGGGTTAGCAGGGTGGGTTGGTTTATGACATCTGAACGTGGGCCTCCTATGGGACCCTTCTTTGGTCACTTACATTAGGGATACTAATAAACAGTATTCGGCAGCAAATGAGTGAAAAGGTACTCCTCTGAAATATATATGGGATGGGTTAAAAGCAGTGTTACAGGGTCACCTGATTTCTTATGCTTCTTTTAAAAACAAAATTGGAGGCCCTGTAGGCCCAGATAGAAAAGGTTCATAAGCAAACGGGTGACTCTTCGTTACTGCCGCAGATGCAGAAAGTTAAAGAGGACCGTAATACTTTAGGGCTGTGAAGGGTGGAAAATACATTACATTTTATGAACCAGAAGTATTACAAAGGGGAGACAGGATGGGTAGGCTTATGATTATGAAGCTTCGGAAACAGGAGATGGAGAGGTGCGTACCATTGATTATCCCTGATAAATCCCCTCACGAGAGTCATATGGACCCATCTCAGATTATTCAGGATTCTTTTGATTACTATTCCTTTTTATATACTAAAGATAGGGTTAGTGACTATGAGGCAAAGGTCTATCAATTTTTTTTCAATCCTGAGTTTATCCTCCCAGCAGGTGACGGCTTATGCTGGTCATCCGACACCAGACTTCCATGGTCATTCGGGGCACCTCCTCATCTACCCAGGTGGAACCACTAGAGCCAGTGTGGGGGACTTCATCCAGCTGGGGCACCTGATATTTTCACTTTTTTTCCCCTTGTTTCCTAGAGCCCTCAGACAAGGTCAGCACGTGCATGGAGACATGCATGTGCACCTTGGCCCAGATTGACTCACTCCACTCTGCCCACCCTGGCCTAGTGCCCAGCTCCATGCCCTGCCTGCACCACTGCCATACCTCCACGTGGTGGTAGTCAAAGGCTGGGAGAAGCAACCTCCCCTATCTGGGAGAGGAGACTGCCAGCGGCTGCTGGATCCTCACCTGGCTCTCCCTTCCTGGCCTACCACTGGCATTCCGTGCTCATTCCTGAACACGGGTCACCGGCATGGTGAGAAGTAAGGTGTCCAGTGCCTCATCCCTCTGCACCACTGGGCTGGCTAAGATTGATCAATTTTTGAAAGAAATTCAGTTGCCCGCTCTCTCACAAGTCCAGCGGGATGGGTTGGATTCTCCCTTAACGGATGCGGAAATCTCTTGGGTCATAAAGACATTGAAGGTGGGTAAATCCCCAGGACATGATGAGTTTATTCTGGAATTTTATAAAATTTTGGCCCCCGAACTGGTCTCTTTGTTGACTAAACTCTGTAATTCGGTTCATGAACCAGGAACCCTGCCTGAATCTTGAGATGAGGCTACAGTATTATTACGGTTTTACCAAAACTAGGTAAGGTATCAATGAGATGTGCAAACCTTCTCTCTATTTCGCTTCTCAATTATGACTTTAAAATTTTTACTAAAGCAAAAAGTTTGAGATTACAAAAAGTTGATCCCACCCTGATTCACACTGACCAGACAGGCCTTATCCCAGGTAGGTACCTGAAGGATAACATTCAGAAATTGTTAAGTGTTATCACGGCCTCACAGATCTGGCTGAAGAAACAGGTGGAGGGGGTGGTAGCAATTATTCAGGCATGCACACTTTCTAAATTTCAGTTCAGCCCAAAATTTTGTAATTGGTTAGGAATATTAATGCTCGGGCTCGGGTCAATGGGCTAATTTCCTCAAAGTTTCCAATAGAGAGGGGCATGAGGCAAGGGTGTCCTCTTCTCCCTTATTGTTTGCTTTAACTGTTGAACCTCTAGCAGCATTGATTCATCAGTTGGAGGCCTCTCAGGGTATAACTGTGGCTGAGAGGGAGTTGGGTACTTGGCAGTACATGGATGACATGGTTTTTATATCTATCTGACCCCCTCTAACTCCCTTCAAATACTTGTTGTCTTGGTATGGTCAAGTTTCTGGTTTTAAAATTAATGAAACCAAAACCGAGCTTATGTTTTTGTATCAACAGCTAGACAGTTCACTCCTGAATAATCTCAGGTTTAAGTGGGTTAAGGGGGTGTTTAGATATTTGGGTGTTTGGATCCCCTGTGATATATCTAAATTGTATAGTGCTGTTTACCTTAAATTGTTAGTGAGGGTCCAAGAAGATTGTTCACGTTGGGGGTGCTCCCTTTGTCGGTGGGTGGCAGGGTGAAAGTGGTCCATATGAATGTACTACCCCATTTTCTTTTTTTAATCTTCAGTTTTACATACAGATGTGTCAAGCCAGGATGAAATGCAGAAATGCTGCAGAATATCACAGAATACTGCAGTTTACTGCAGGGGCCATTGTAAGTCAATATCAATTAGGCCCTTTTGTCATGCAGGATTTTGTAACGTCATTACTACAAGTTACTGCGCTTCATCGTGGCTGACACATCTGTATATCTCTTTCAGGGGGCCTTCTGATTAACTTTGAAACACACTTTGTCTAAATTTATTTGGGGAGGGGGGGCGAAATGACAGCGAGTCTGATGGTCTGTTATTTTTGCTCCTAAAATTAAAGGGGGGTTAGCAGGCCCAAATTTTAAAGTTCATTTTTGGGCTGCTCAACTGTGCTATTTTGTTACTTTTCTCTCCAAATATCTTTCTAATCGGGCACAGTTGGACTCCACATCTTTGTCACTGATTACACTGGTGGACATCCCATTTGTAGATACCACTGCTTTACAATCACTAAGGACTTCTAATCCCTGGTTGACATTACTGGTGAAAGTGCAGTATAAGGTATGTAAAACTTGTAAACTGAATCTTGGACTATGTGGCGAGACCCCTATATGTTCTCTTTTAAACTTTCCTCCCTGTCATATGGACATTGGTTTCTCACAATGGGCTTCTTAGGTAACTTGGTCAGTTCTTTGAGGGAAAGGTTTTTAAAACTTTTCAGCAACTGGTTTCATTGCTATGAAGTGACTTGACTGTTATCTTAGTGATAGAAAGCAACGAGTCAAAGCACAAGTGGAACTCACCCCTCTCAAGATTCTCCAAAGAGGGGTGCCACAAGGGTCAATCTTTGAATCCCTTCTCTTTACAATCTACATAAATAGCATAGGCTCCAAAATCAGTGTGGCAAAAGTGCGTCTTTTTGAAGATAATACAGTAATTTACACTGCCAGGCCCAGCCCTGAGCTCGCTTGCGAGAGTTACAGTGAGAATTTGATGTCCTATAACATAACCTCTTAAGGCTGAAACTACTACTTGACATCAAAAATACAAAAGCTATGTTTATCTCCACCCCTACACATACAACGACTTCCAACTTACTGAAACCCAATTTACATATCTGGACCTTGCTTGGGGAGCAGTTGGAAATAGTAGATAAATTCAAATACCTGGGCTTTTGGCTTAACAATAAACTCTCTTTCCACACATCGAGGAGTTAGCTAAAAAGTTATGACAGAGATTGGACATTTTCTACTGCATTAGACACCTCCTCAACTATGAAGCTAAAATAAAATCGGTGCAATTACCTTTGTACCACTGATCAACTATGCTGACATTCTCTGTAGTCATTGTCCAAAATCCATCCTATCCAAACTTGATGCACTGTATCACTGTGCACTGAGGTTAATTTTGTTATTTTATTTTTCAGTAACCGGGTAAGGCCCACTAGGTACAGGTGCCTGTTTTCAGGGGCAACCCGGAAGGACTGAGGAGGTTAAGTGACTTGCTCAGAGTCACACAGTATGCAAGTAGAGGTTGTGGGAATCAAACCCATGTCTGTCTGGGATATACCAAGCTCATTCACAGCTCATTACTCTAACCTCTAGGCTATACTGCCAGCCCTAAGTTGCCGTTTTAATACACACCACTGCTTTCTATATGCAAAGTTAAGTTGGCCCTCACTCAATGCTAGGAGGATGAGCAATGCCGCACTATGGATCCATAGAGCTATTACAAATAGACTTCCTCATATATAGGCAAGCTCTTCTCACATACACAGGGGCTCTACTGTCTGAGGAGTTACTCCCTTGTCATGTTTGAAGTCCCTAAGGTCAGAACACATTACTGTGCTGCAGCCATGAGCTACGCCATCCCCTCTCTTTGGAATGCCCTTCAGAAGTCGTTAAGACTTACTCAAATACCTGGGTTATCTACCTTTAAATCCCTGCTAAACTGCTCACTAAATGAAACATGTACCTGTCACTCCTAACAGTATCATCACCTTTGATATGGTAACCGAACATAAGCTACCCCAGTATCTAACACTTCCCCCTCCCTCCTCTTCCAAGCCTGTATGCCTTCCGTCTTAATTCTCCCACTTTCTCACCTTCTCTCTCCCTCTCCTATGACTAAACTTATTTTATTGCTCCCCTTCTTCAACACTTCTCCCCATACCATCCTGTTTACCCCTACCTCTCTAACTATGCCTAACCTGTCATCTATTCCTTCAACTCTCCTTGATCTCCCTTCCCCACTGTGTCACTCATTACTAAGTACCTTCCCATCTATTTATGTACCAAAGCATTTATCTTCTATCCCTTGTACCCCTTTTAGTGTATCTTATGGAAAGAGGTGTAGTAGCTTAGAACCTGTGTAGTAGCTCATAATATGGTCTCGACTAGATATTATGTTCATTTATTGTAGATACTGTATTACTTGCTTTCCTTTGCATTTCCTGTAAAACCTATTGTTTTTATGCCTTTCCTCTTATGCGTATCCATGTGTACCACTCATTATGTGTAAAGACATGTGTGGCATATATGCCCCCAAAGTATTTCCCTCGGGTCGCCCCTGGAAAAGGGGCTTTCCTGTCTCAGTGGGTTTACCAGGTTACCAAAATTCAAATAAATAAATAAATAAATAAAATTTCACATGTGTTTTTTTGTTTCATTTTGTTGACCAATGTAATTATCTTGGGTCCTCCCAGGCCCATCTTGTAAATCAGCTTGCTCAAAGATGCCTTGACTGGTTAAATAAAGATTGAATTGAATTGAACTCAGAAACGATCTAGGGATCTTTTTTGTTATCTACAAACCCGCCATTATTTGTCTGAGACCTCACAAAGGGAATTTCTTCAAGGAGTGGATAACTCTTTGCGAAGTTTGCTAAGCAACCAAACAAGAGGGGTTTAATTTCTAAACTTTATAAAACCCTTTTAGAATTTGAAATGGACCCTTTAATCTCAGTTAAAGCCAGGTGGGAGAAAGAGGGTGGGGAATGGCTGGAAGATGAGGTGTAGGTTCAGATAAGACAGGGGGTACATGCAACTATGGCCTCCCCTTCCTGACGGGAATTCTGATGGCGGGTGATATTACAGTATTTCCAGGTGCCTGTTGTTGTCAAAGACTATGGGGATCATAGTTTTGATCAGTGTTGGGGTGGATGTGGAGACCTAGGAACCCACATTCATATATTTTGGACTTGCCCCTCCCTGAAGAAATATTGGAGGAAGATAGGACAGGTAAGATTTTTGATATTGATATCCCTCCTTTGTTTCAAACCTGGATTTTAGGACCCCCCTCCCCACACACAGCTCTGAAGGAGGCTAGCCAAATATCTGGTTCTTATTTTGATTGCTGTGGCCCTTAAATCTGCAACTAAACTTTGGTTGTCTACAACTGTTCCACCCGAGGATCATAGGATCAGAAATTGTAAAAAGATTCTGATAATGCAACAAATCATAGGCTCTCTATGACTTCAAGTGGATAGGTTTAAGAGTCGCTGGTTTCCTTTTTTTCATTTCCTAGTAACAAGAGAAGGGGCAACTGTAGTTGAAATTCTGGCTCGCTGTAGCTAGTTGACTAATGATGTTTTTCAATGCATTATTGGCTATAATTTAGTTTACATTTAATGATTTTCTCTTCGTATCCCCTAGTCTATTTTTATTTTCTCTATTTTTTAAGGGTGACTTAACCCAAGGTCCTCTCCATATTATTTCTTATTTGTATTAAACTTTTTTGGGTTTATGTTTGTATATTGATGTGCATATGGATTTTTTTTCTTGTTTAGATTGACATTGTTAAACTGTTATAAAAATGGAATTAAAAAAAAATGTTCTGCATGTACTTTCACAGTTACTACAACAGTACTCAGTCAACACTGCATTGAGGACTCCACAGAAGTGCATGAACATGCTGAAGACATCTCAGAAGATGGACTTGTGTAAGTGAGCAGTGATGCACACTCAGATGCCTCTACTTCTGCATTCAGTTCTTCATTGGAATGCTCCCATACACACCATGACAAGTCCATCCGTACTCTGCTCCAAAACCGCATCATCATTCTGTGGGTAATGTATAACCTTACAGACTACCGTGTCATCATGCCAATGCTGTATTCTTTTGAGTTGTCACACATTTACTTTGTGGTTATGGGCAGGCAAAGTATGGTGCCTATGCACTAATGGGGCATTAGGTATGCGTCAAAGGTGCGTACCCCGCCCACATATGTCCATGTCCCTGGACAGGCACAGGTTGCACATTACGCACTTCTGCATGCACCCGCTGGGCACCTGTCTGAGGCCCCACCACCCCCAGCATGCAGGACTGCACATGGTGGTGGAATAAAAGACACAGGTGGACATCCAGTCAGATGCCCATCCTGGGTCTCATAGTGGATCACCTATGCATGCAGGTGATGATCTGAGTGCATGAATAGCAAATGCAGGCACCCGAACATGTGTGGCCATGCCCCCTTTGCTGGTTGATGATCACCCTAGGCCCATATGCCAAGCCCTCCCCACATGTCTTCCCCATCCCTTTTGAGTATAAGCATAACCCCCCAACACATGTATGCCCATTCACAGTTATGGTGATTTAACCCCCCCGCCCCCACATGTATGCCTGGTTCCCATTGCAATGCATGACTCCCCTTCACAAGTATGCCCGGTTCTCACTGTAGAACATGACCCACCCCACAAGTATGCCCGGTCCATGTAGAAATACATGACACCCCCCAAAAAAGTATTCCCAGACCACATAGTACTACATGACATGTGCCCCCGGTACATGTATGCCTGGTTCCTGTCACAATACATGACAATCCCCCACACACACCCAGAAGTATGCTCGGTTCCTGTAGAAATACATGACATCCCTCCCCTCCCACAAGTATCCTCAGTCCCCATACTGACTCCCCCTCAGTTAGTACTGACTGTCAGGTATGGGAGTTGGGGGAGTTGTCGGTGCTGTGGGTGGGGAGATGGTAACCACAGCATACCAATGAGGATGCAGATGTACTTGGATCGGAGATCAGTGTTGTGTGGCAAGGGCAGCACTGTGTGTGTGTGTGTAGGGGGCTGTAAAGTATTACTATGGGGACAGTGCTTACTTGTGTTGGAGGGATGTCATGTGTTTCTACATGGACTGGGCATACTTGTGGGTGGAGGGGTGTCATATTGTAATGGGAACTGAGAATACATGTGGGTTGGGGGATCCTTTTCCACAATGAGGAATGGGCATACATGTGTTGGCGGGGGCTGCTATTACACAACAGAGATGGGAATGACATTTTGGGGTGCTGGCTGGCATACAGGCCTGGGCTGGGTGTCTGGATGTGTGTGCGTGCTGACTGGCAGACAGCTCCTGGGGCCATAAAGGGGTCCTGTGTGCACAGGGCTGGGCGTGTAAAGCAGTTCCGGCATGGTCCCCCCGGTGTAGCCAGCACCCTCCTAAGTCCCCCCCCAGACACAGCAGCATGAACCTTAGTGAATGGTGGGTAGTGCATGCACACACACAGCATGCCTCCCACCCAGCCACAGTGCATTGCTGTCCGTACGCCAGGGGATCAGGCATGTAACCACCTTGCATGTGTTTCCTGAATGCTGCCATTGGTCTGCGGGACACCCGCTGTGCATCATTTCAACTTCAGGTTGCCAACACGCGCCCTCAGTACATGGTGCATAGGCAATTCTGTATTTTTAGAGCATACTGCCCTATGTCTTTACTGGTAATGTAAGCATCCATGAAAGATGGCTGAATAGGTAAAGGTACAAGGGCCATTGGTGATATGCGGTGATGAATTTCATACAGAGAAGGATATGGACTAAGCTAGTCATGGGTTGACATACAAAGCAACATGAATATGGAGTTTGACAACTACATGCAATACAACAGCAAATGCAGAATCACATATGGGAGAATGATATTATGTCATATGTTAGTGGTGTAAATGGGAGTTTATGGTATTCAACCCTGAGTTAACAGGTGGTATGGATCATCCCCCTATCACAACACTCACCATAGCATATCAGGCTGCACAGCTGCACTTCCAAATGCATGTCATACTGTGTCATCTGAATCAATAGCAATAGTGAAGCTTGTGGTTGCTGGGTGTCTTACACATTGTTTTGTGCATGTGACACAGGTTGCACTGCTTCTGTAAGAAGATAGATGTTGTGACTTAAACAGATCCCTTGGTGCCACAACCACTGATTTCAACACTGATACCATCCTCTGACTCAGAAAGTGAAGATAGGGAAGACCCTTATGATGCCAAGGATTCCACCAACCATCCATCACTGTCCATTGAGGATGATTATTCTGAAGATAAGGATAGCACCATGGTTGTTACTGCATAAGACCCCTTTTTTTCTCAGTTGGAATTGTGTTCTTCCTGCCGACATGTAAGTTCACTGCATTTGTTGCTCGAATACAGTTCTTAACAATCCTGGTACTGGTTTATACTGTTCAGCTGTTTCTACAGTAATAATGCTGCATGCTGATGGCATGGGTATTCAACATGTTCAGGTTTGTCATGCATATGCTTTGCAACAATGATGATGCAGTATTCATGCTACACATGTCATTCTGTGAAGAACCATACATGTTTTCTAGCAGGCACCATAACTCAGCCCTGTATTGTATATATCTGAGGAAACGCAACTGCATAACATGTTCATACAGTGACAGAAGATGCTTTGGAGTGACACGGGGTACTTGGTCTTCTGGAACTGGGATTGAGCATGAAGTGTACCTTCACCTGATGGGTGCTCTGTGTCACCTGAAAGTTTCATTCCATGAGGTGAATAGTGGGTGGTGAAATGTGCTTTCTGCTCTAAGTATAGTGATCGTGCTGTTCAGGGCATTCCATTGCAGAAGGATGGCTGTGTTGAGATATGCCGCTGGTACCCCTGAGGCATGACTGTAGTATGCAGTCATGCTGTATCATGGCTAGGACACTGCAGGTTCATCCTGTGCTGTATGTATTCATCACTGAGGTACTAGTACTGGGATTTTGACAATGTAACACCCACTGATTGTTCCATTTAGATTTCGTGGTTTTTTGCTAGTAAAGGATATCCAACAGTCATCACAGGTTGTCTGACTACCAGGACAATCTTTCCATCTGCCTATGCTCCTATTGCCTGCTTTTCACACTTGTTCTCTGAGATACTAGGTTAGACACTGAAAGGTATGCATTCCTGCTTGATTTGTCTTTCATGTCTCTGTGTCTTTCTGCTCTGTTCTGCAGGGAAAATTCAACGGACCAGGACATGTTACAACATACAATGAAGAGAGGAAGTTTCTTGTGTTCGAGTCCTGTCTTCTGTCCTTATTTGCCCTTTGCCACAATTGTAAGGAAAGATGCTACCAGCAAATCATAAACATACAAGGTTCTTTTGTCATGGTAGAACAATAATGTAAGAAATGTGAATTCCAAACACTTGGAGATCCCAGCCTTATGCTGATGGTTTCCAGTTGGGAATGTTCTGCTGTTGATGGCAATAGGCTGCAGTGAGAATTTGCATGATGTGACTCATTAATGTTCAGAGTATTTCACTTACTACATATTACAACCACTGTCATAAATTGCTGCATCCTTTCATCTACAAAATATACAGTAAACAGAAAAACAAGCTTATGGTGCAAATAAGGACAGAAGACAACATGGTACAGCTCGGTGGAGATGGGCGTTGTGACATGTCTGGCCATAGTGCAAAGTATGGCACCTATACGTTAATGGACTTAAACCATCAGAAAATTGTCTCTGTGACTCTGGTTCAGGTGAGTATACCAACTTTTGACACTTGATGTCACATTCTGCCAGAACAGTATTGGTCCCCAGTATGTTTGTTTCATGGTGGTATGTGTGGCGAGATAAGGCCATACCTTATTGTTCCAATCATATTTCATAGTATTTTATGTGAGAAATACATCAGAGACATCAATGGTGGCCCAGTGTAACTCACAAGGGATCATGGGTACAAAGAAAATCCATGGGCCCAAAATAATGATGAAATTTCTTGTTTCTAGGCAGAGAAGCTGTTTGCTCTTGGTCAGGGACTAGAGTTTAATTAAATTATTTAGAAAGAGACAAAAGAATACTTAAGCATAGCTGGGAGGGCAGGTAGCCCAATTTGCTTGTGAAAAGGTCAGGACCTCTAGAGGAGCCGTGATGTCTGAACCCCTTTTGTTTTGAGAGGTCTGTACTGACTTCATTTCACTACAGTTGAATGGGCTACCATTTAAGTAAATGGTTGTACTGAGTGTAGCTTAATTATAGCCATTTCAAAGGGGGAAGGCTGAGTGGTTTTCTAAAATTCCGGTTTAGACTAGCTGACCTCTGAGCCTTTTTTCCTCTCATATTCAGAAATGCACATTTGTTGTTTTGTAATAAAATACTAAAAGCTGATTGGTTGTGTAGCCATGGAGATGAGATGCTAGCCAATTGCAGAGCAAGTCAATATTCACTGGACCTGCCCTTTGAGAAACCCCATAAAACAACGGTGCAAGACTGTATTTGAGCCCTTTGCATTTGGGGACCCTGTCTGCTTGGAAAGCAGAGACAATTTCTTCTTAAGACTTCTACGGGACCAAAAGCCAAGACTTCAGCTACCACTTTTGAGAACACTTTGCACTTCAAATTCAGCAACTAAGGAGTTGGGGAAGAATTTTAAAACTAGAATTCTCAAAGTTTAGTTTTTTTTTTTTGTAAACTTCCATTTTATTTTCCATATCTTGTAACCAATGTCTAAAATTATCTGTCTTTAAGTTATTTACTACATTTATTAATTAATTAATAAAGCTTTTTGTCATGCTTTTTAAGATAATTCTGCCAGTGTCTTTTGTGTGTGTTGCCTTGGGGAGGGTTATTCAAACTATACTACGCCTGTGTGACTACTTTAAGGACCAAACACTACCAAAATGAAGTACCACTAGGGACTCCATGGATGAAAGGAGGGGAGGAAATATGAAAGGTCTCAGGGGGACTCTGTGGGAGTTTGAACTGGTCTCTGCATTTCTGGGGAAAGGCACGTAATAGGGTGTATAGAGTCCCCCAAGGCCTATACATGCCTCTGGCTTTTTCTGGTTTGTTGTGCAGTGGCAGACAGGGTTCTATCCCAGGAACACAGACTCAAGACTGCATTTGTACCCCCTCACACGGAGAAAAGGAACCCTGGGATTCTGTGGTGTATGTTCAGTTGTGAAACAGTGAGCGTAATAAAAGGACAGAGATGTGGTATCCCTGACCCCACCCCTGTCACAAGAGTGATTCACTGGGACATAGAGAATCCCGCCCCACAGGAGTGGGCCTGTGACAGTACGTATAGTGCAAGTCCATGAGGATGTAAAGACCTCACAGGTTCTGGGGTGTCAAACATTGGACGAGTGTTTTATGGACACCCAGCATAGTCTGCTGTGGTTTCTGATGGGTTGAAATGCCTACGAGACATTGATAGCTGAGGATGTGCATACAAAACATGGTTCAGGCATACTTAGTACTGCATGCAGTGTGACCCCTTTGGGGATGCAGTGTGGGAGCACACTGGGATCGCGATTCACATCGTTACATATGTGTTCCTACCTGTTGCTGAATAAGGTACCAGTCCTGGTCTTCCAGTTAAGCACCACCCTAGGAGTATTCAACATAACAACATAAGGTGTAATCCTCATCTGCTATCTCTGCAGCATGTTTGTGTTTGACGAGTCTGTCCATGTGACTAGTTACCTTTGTCAAAACCCAAAGCGAACACTGCCACCCAACTGTGTGGTGGATGCAAGCGGAAAAAACAATGGTGGAGAATGTGTTCACCACATCCACTTCCAGTTGTTTCTATAAATACATGATGGAGAAAAAAATAGGAATGAATCCAGAAAACTGTGCTTACCTATATTTTTGGGTAATGCATATGTGATACTTTACTCTTAACATGGTGTCATTACAGTGCACTGCAGTACTACTTTGTAGTTCTCACACAATAGTCATTGTTACAACACTCATTCATCATCTGTGTAACCGCACCATATTATTTGATGCACTCTCAGTCAAACACATATGATCATACTTGAAAAAATACAACAGGTTGCTGCAGGGGGAACAGCGCAGAGCATCAAAAATGATCCCGGGATTGGGACATAAAACTTATGAGGAGAGACTGGAAGAGCTCAACATGTATTCCCTGGAGGATGGAAGGGATAGAGGAGATATGATTGACACCTTCAAGTACCTGAGGGGTATGAACAGAGAAGACACTGACAGTATTGTCAAATTAAAAGGTGTAAGGTAAACCAGGGGCACAGTCTGAAATTGGAAGGAGGCAGGTTCAGGAGGGAAATGAGGAGGCACTATTTCACTGAAAGTGTGGTTTCAGGGTGGAATGCACTGCTATAGGATGTGGTACCACTGCAGACAGTGGGAGGCTTGAAGAGATTGTGGGACAGGATCAAAGAGAGCGTTCAAACTGTGAGAGGGAGGGTGTGGGTGTGGATGTGAAGGAAACAGTGGAAAAAACTGTAGGGGTGGTGGGAAAGTGGAGGTGGTGTGGCTGCAGTCTAAAAGACTGAAGTGCTGATCACTCAAGCAGACTAGATAGACCGTAAGGCCTGTATCTGCTGGCAATTTCGTATGTTTGTATGTTCGTATATGAACATACGAAGAAGCCTGCAGAAAAAGGCCATTTGGACTATCTACTCTGCCCATATTGTAGAGTCCACAGCTTGACCTATTGTACTGTTTACACACCTCCATCCCCACTCCTACCATCCTCTATACCCATTATCCTTACCTTCACCTGATGCCTGTACAAGACTCTGTAGAAGCTTTCCAGTGTCAGCAAGGAGGCCACTTTTTCCTGGCAGCATATTTCAAGTGTCCAACACCCTCTCTGTGAATAAATGTTTACTGACTTCCTCCCGAAACCTCCTCCCTCCAGCCTATGACTATACCACCCCTTGCTATGGTTACCACTCGGCTTAAAGCGACCCTCTTTATAAACCTTATTTATCCCTTTCAAGTACATGAAGGTCCCTATCAAGTTTACTGTCTCACTCCTTTCCTGCGAGTAGTACATTGTCAGTGCCCTCAACCTCTCCTTGTATGCCTTACCATGCTGGTCCACTATCATGTCTGCAGCTTTCCTCTGTACATTCTACAGCAGTGTAATGTGCTGGTGAGGATTAAGAAGGATGGTAGGTGGGCGGAGAAAACGGTGGAGCAGGCAGAGGCACCAAATGAATACTTCTGCTCTGTATTCACTCAGGAGAAGGTGGGCAGATACCCCAGGCAGGGGGATGGGTGGGTAGGGGGAGGGATGACAGATGTAGAGATTACAGAGAGCTGATTACTAGATGGCTGGAGGGCATTAAGATGGACAAAGCACCTGGACTTGATGGCATTCACCTTAGGGTACTAAAGGAGTTGGCAGAGGTCCTGGCAGGGCCACTGGCTGACCTGTTCAACACCTCCCTGGACACGGGGTGTGTACCACAGGACTGGAGAATGGCCCATGTGGTGCCCATCCACAAAAGTGGCCCAAAGGATGAACCACTAAACTATAGGCCAGTGAGCCTCACATCGATAATGGGAAAGCTCATGGAGACCATACTAAAAGAGAGGCTAGTGAGCTTCTTAGAGGAAAACTGTCTCCAGGATGGTCAACAGCATGGGTTTGCAGTGGCCAGGTCCTGCCAGACAAAACTTGTAGAGTACTACGACTGAGTGATGTGGGAACTGGACAAGGGCCATGCAGTGGATGTCCTTTATTTGGACTTTAGCAAGGCCTTTGATTCAGTGCCACATGGGAGGTTGGGGGGGGACTGGAATATGTAGGGATGGGACCATAAATCGTGAAATGGATCACAAACTGGCTAAGGGGAAGGCAGCAAAGGGTGGTGGTGGGGGACCTCTCGTCACCGAGAGCAGTGACAAGTGGGGTACCACAGGGATTGGTACTGGGACCAGTGCCGTTTGGGATTTTTATAGCAGATATCTCACATGGGATCCAGAGCAAGATCAGCCTGTTCACAGACGATACCAAGATGGGAGCTGTGGTTGATGATGTGGAAGGGTGGAAGGGGTTACAGGAGCACCTGACTAAGCTGCAGGAGTGGGCAGAAATATGGTAGTTGGGGTTCAACTCCAAGAAGTGCAAGGTTATGCATTTCAGAGCCAGGAACTAGGGGAGGTATTATCATTTTAGTGGGGTACAGTTGGGGAGCTCCACAGAGGAGAAGGACCTAGGAGTGATCATTATGGGGAGCATGAACAACTCTGCTCAGTGCAGGAAGGCGGCAACAAAAGTCAACAAGATGCTGGGGCGTATTGCAAGAGGGATCTCCTCCAGAAGGAGGGAGGTTATCCTGCCCCTGTATAGGTTGTTGGTCAGGCCCCACCTGGAGTACTACATGCAGTACTGGTGCCCATTCCTGAAGAAGGACATCAGATTGTTGGAGGGGGTGCAGTGAACAGCCACAAAGATGATCCAGGACTGGAGAGCAAGCCCTACAAGGACAGGCTGGGAGAGTTGAATATGTATTCACTGGAGGAGAGGAGGGATAGGTGGGATATGATCGAGAACTTTAAGTATCTGAAGGGGATAAACAAGACCAACACAGAAGGGATTTTTTAGATGAGAAAGGGGAGGGACACGAGAGGGCATGGACTGAGATTGGAGGGGGGAAGATTCAAGAGGGAGATGAGGAGACATTTTTTCATGGAAAGAGTGGTGGACAAATGGAACACCTTACCAGATGAGATAGTGTCCTGTAACATGGTGGGCAGTTTCAAGAGGGGTTAGGACAGGAGAAGGGATACTGGGAAGGGCCGGGGGGGCAGCTGCATGATGAGGGGCTAGCTGCACACTCGAGCATACTTGATAGACCACAATGTCTATTTCTGCTGGCAATTTCATATGTTCGTATGTGCTTTTTTCGGTGTGGACAACAGTGCTGAAGTACGTATTCTAGATGTGGCATCAACAGTGACTTGTACAAGGGTGGTTTAACCTCCTCTCTCCTATTGCTGATCCCCCTAGCTACACACCACAGCATCTTTTTGGCCCTCGCTGCAGCTTTATTGCACTAGTTGGACTATTTGAGGTTACTAGTAATCTTCAATCACAGGTTAATCTCCTCCTGTGATGCACATACCTGGAATACGCACAGGTAGTACTCTGTCCTGGGATTCGTCACCTCAATGTGCATATCTTGGCATTTTTCGGTATGGAAGCCTTGCTACCATATCCTGGACCACATCCCCAGGTCCTGTGCCCATTCAACTGCGTCCACTGTCCCACAGAGGTTGGTATCATCTGCAAAGAGTTACATCTGTCTGAAGTCATTGAGCCACACCGTGCCCAGCATCGAGCCCTGCGAGACACCAATGGTGACCTGTATGGTGCCATATAATTGTACCCCCACAACCTCCCTCTGTGTTATGTCCCTCATCCACTTATCTACCCATCTGGATGTCTTTTCCCAAACTCCCTGATCTGCCAACTTTATGATCATGTTTTTGTGGGGCAGAGAGTCAAATGCCTAGCTAAAATTATGGTAGACAATGTCTAGCACTTGGCACCTGTTTTCTGTCTTACTGACACAGCGCCACAGCCTCTGTTAATACAGAACCTTAGTTGACTACTCACAATGTTGTGGTTCTGTGCCCGGCCTTCTGCTTAGGAGTATAAGTATTGGAAACTGCAGTAGAAGTTATCTGGACATGTTGCCTGTCTTGAAACTTGAAAATGAAAATTATGAAAAAGTGGCTGCCAATGCATCTGTTAAGTCATGTACGTCCTGTGCTGTCATGTTCAAGAAATCTTCATGTTTGTCTATTTACCTAACCGCATAACAACGAATTCACATCAGCATACCACATGGAATTGGAGGGACTGGAGCGGGGCCTGGAAGGCATCCAGAAAGATGGAACTAACATCGAAAGTCAGGTCACAGATCGCCAAACCCCAAATCAAAAGTACCTAAGGGACACACATCCAGAATTTAGACATTACTACGATGTGTGGCTCTTTGTGAAAGGTGAGTACTCTGGGTGCACCACACGCCACACACTGACCACCTGTCCAGACATATTTTTTTATCTATGACAGATAGTCATATGCATTAATGCAGATAGGAATTGCAGGAAACTCCTTTCCCACATCACGGCCACAAAACCGTCAATGGTGTTTCATAGAAGGGATTTCTGTCAAGCAGTTTTTCTTGATCGTCCTGTCACACCGGCTTCATTCCCCAATGCACATCTTGTAGTAGTTCTACTGTGAAGTCCATGTTTACAGTATATGCTATTAGCAGACATGTTTTCAACCTACACCTATCTGGTCTGTGGCCACTCCCCCGTTGTCAGCATCACAGTATGTGGCAGCACTTGCTCTTGCTGTTGCTGTTGAAAGGGGTCATCGTGAGTCAACATAAAGGGAACTGTCACGTGTGGATGTGTTACCTACCCACCTGATGATGAAATGACAGGTGTGATTAGTTACGCCTAAGTGACATGGATGTATATTATCAATCACGACCACCTCGCTGCCAAGGCAGCACGGTCAGTGTTCCCACATAGTCACACATCCACCAACACCGTTATGAACCATGACAGCATATTCCAGTTTTTCGGGTGTCAATAATATTGACACTGGATGTTGGACAGCACACCAACATCACAAGAGAATGGCATGGTGACAACAGTTGCAAGTGCAATTTCAGGTTGGTAGGTACTTTTAAGTGTATTGTGAAATAATATCATACAGAGAACAGCAGAACAAAACTGTTCCTTCAAAGTCGTTACACACTGTGACTGAAAGTAATGTATGCTCTCTTTTACTGTAGTCATCACCAAAAAGCTGGAAGCTGCATCAAAACAGGTTGAATGTCAGAACGTCAAACCATAGATCCCGAGCATTAGCGACATGATCTATTGAATCCCCCAAACAACACCTGATGGGAATGCTGACATGATGGTGGCCAAGTTTGAATCTATCAAACATTATATCCAGGATGTACATGTACACCAGTCACCTCCATTTCCCAAGTGTGTTCATGGTCCATTACAGGAAGGGAGTAGGAAAAGGAAATGGATTCACCAACATAAATTCTCCTGTTTCTACATTCTGCATTACTACAATGTTGATACTGTCTAAGGGCGTGCCATCATGATGGGCATTACTAATACGTAGACTTTGATACTGTCATAATCTTCCTCCATAAATTCCATTGTTGATGACCAAAACTTCCATGGAGAGTCAACATTGGACAATTTTTGGTATCTGTTCATGACATTGACATGAGGCCAATGTTGACTGCAAGTCTGGATCCCAAGTGGAGTGGCCACAGTGATCCCTGCTGGATCTGCTTGCAGGCATTACACTGTTGCCCAGCTGACATAATGCTCAGCAGGCGAGCTGTGACAAGCCTTTTACCACAATCATCCTTAGTGGTGTTGGGTGGGAGCAGGATGGTAACCAAATCAAACAAACATTGCATGTCCGTGTTTCAGGGATGGTGTCGGGACATGTGCAAGACTCTATAGCAATACTACATGGTCATCGTAATGGCAGCAACCAGCACTGCATGTCTGTGTGTTGTGACGTGGTGTGCAGTACAACTGGCAGCAGTCCATCTGGTACCCATAATATAGTGGCACGCCATTTGATGTAAGCGGTCTGCCCTGTTGACAGAAAAATTTATTAACCCTGCTGAAACATTCATTCTGTGATTGATTAAGTTGACAGGTTTTATGTGATATTTATACGATCCCAGGTGCAGTGGTCCAACACCCCATTGAGAAGACCTGTGGGTAACCTAATTGTAAGGTGATGGTTTTTGCACCTCATTGTACATAGGTCCATAGGTGTTGAAAGGCAGTGAAATGAAAAACACAAACAACAACACATAACGATGTAGATAGAGGATAACATCACAGAGTTGTATGGGTTAAGGGTGGTAAGACAACATTGTTGTGTCTTGAAGCCATAATCATACTCTTGTCTGTATTTCTACCATAGATAAGAAGGCCTACATGAAGGTTGAGCAGATACTATCCACCAGTACCATGGTTCAGGATGTACAGAAACTCTCAACTTTGTATCAAACATCATCGCTGGAGAGTTTCCACAGCCTCCTAATACAGTATGCTCCCAAGACTGCTGCCTTTGGGTATAGGGCATGTTAAGTTGGTGAGCCATTTTTATATAGTTGACATGCACGTCCCATATTTGGTCAGTTTGGGACAAAGCACTTGCACTCAAACCATACTGTTGTTTCAAGAAACCCAAAGGTCGCTTATCAATTACTGTACACCACCGACACAGGAAGTGAAGATTTGCTTCAAGATCAAAATGTACCATAAGTGTACATCACACTTACATTCCTTTATGCATTGTGGACACTTTCCATGCTGATGTGTATGGAATTGGTACATGCACAACCACCATGTTCATTGTGGTGGTGTATCAAAAAAAACACCACACTGACAAACAGGGATGTGCAGACAGCCACAATGGAAGAATGCAAACAACAGCAGCTTAACTGGTGCTGCCACTACACAAGTGTGTCTTCCTGCTTACTTCGAGTAGAAGTCACTTCACCTTGACTGTTGTATCACTAACGTTTTCACAGAGTAACATGGTATTGCAAGGGGAAAATAACATGCATGTGATACAACCCTGATAACTACTGGTGCATATGAATTTAAAGTTATGTAACATAACTGTGGTTTACAGTTCTTCATTTCAAGGACAATGTTGAGTGTGCTACATTTCAATGAGGACTCCGGAAGACATCAGGTGGTGGACCATAAAAGGAGAAATAAAGTTCAGAATTGACATGCCCGAGTATAAAAAGGGTCAGCAAACCATCAGACTGGTGAAGACCAAGGCCACATATGGTATTGAATCTCATTGTTAAATTCATGATCACAGTAACAATGTTGACTCATGCTAACAGTAGCCTTATGTACATGGGTTTCATAACAGAAGGTATTTCACGGGCGACTGTTGTCAACGTGACTGTGATGCTCTCTGGCAACACAGTCGCGTATGCAAATTCAATAATTGTATGTATGTCTTCATCTGTTGAGCATGCTGTATCACACAGCATGGTCAAAAAGGAATACTTGGCATGCAACAGCCATTACATGGTGCCTGGCAGTCCGTAGATGCCACTCCTCATCACCCACCATGGCCACACCTTTTACATCCCCCTAACTCACACCATGCTATGTTGGACTCCTGACCAACCACACTACAATGTGGACAGTACTAACATATGTTTTGAAAATTGTCATTATGTGAGTGGCACTTAACCCACCCTTCCCCTCTTCACCACTCAGCTGTGAAATGCCATCATTGTGGGGGAGGAATCTAAATGTTATGTGTGATTCATCCAAGAATTGAAGAGGGGGTACATGCTACACTTTTGTAAATGCATGGACACGTTTTGTAGGGAGTGTACAGCTGCAGAAGATAGTTTTGCTGCCCCAATTCCACAGTTCAGGTTTGCCTTCACAGTCCACTATGCAGTGGGATGATGAAATTAGTATTGAGTGCTAATATCTGAGGAACTGTAACATGATTCATTGTTTCTCGCTGCCGGTTGCATACACACTTTGCATGAGGTGGAAGATCATGATGCAAAAGAATGACTAGGGGTCATAGGGACATGTCGGGCTACATACCATGATATGACCAGTGTGTCCATGTAACAGTCCACATCATAGCATTCAGTGACATGCTCATCTATGTAGGTAATTCCTAAATACAGCAGGCAGGGCTACAGGGTCACACTGTCAGTTGTGCAGTTGTTGGGGTACCTCAATCAGAGGTTAAATTGTTCAGGAGCTCACAGGAACTCAGTTCTACCTCATCTGACACCTTTCTCCATTGAATACTGTTGGAGAGTTCCATCTCCTAGGGATAACAGTTCCACCTAAGAACATAAGAATTTGCCGGCAGAAGGAGACCGTGTTCTCCATCTAGTCTGCCCGGGTTTTCTACCCCCACTATCAATTTGTCTTGCTATGGTGACTATACTGTGTATCCCATGCCTGTTTGAATTCACTGACCATCTTGGCTGCCACTACCTCCAGTGGCAGGCTGTTCCAAGGGTCTACAACCCTCTCCTTGAAAAAGTACTTCCTAACATTTGTTTTGAATTTACCTCCCACCAGGCGCATGTTGTGTCCTCTAGTACATGCAGCCTTATTTTCCCTGAAAAGGTTTCTAGTTTGTACTGTGTTGATCCCTTTAACAAATTTAAATGTCTTAGTCCTGTCTCCTCTGTTCCTCCTTTGCTTAAGGGAGAATAAATTTTGCTGGCCGAGCCTAGCTTCGTACGTGTTATGGTGCAGACCCTGCACCATTTTGATGGCACGTCTCTGCATGGTTCTCAGATGGCCTATGTCCTTTTTTAGGTGAGGTCTCCAGAACTGCACACAGTACTCCAAGTAAGGTCTCACCAAGGACCTGTACAGTGGGAGGATTACATCACTCTTCCTACTGGTAATACCCCTACAAATACATTTGAAGTTGTTGCTTGCCTTTAATGCGGCTTTTTCGCATTGCTTCCCCACCTTTAAATGATTTGAGATCATGACACCAAGATCCCATTACAGTTTTGTTTCTTCTAGTAATACAAATGTAGAGGTTACGTTCCACCTCCTAAGCACTTCCAATTTTACTACTGACTGCAATATGCTGTTTTTTTATCGGAATGTTATAATGTTAAAAAAGATGATGCTACCAGCCAGTAAGGAACAACATAACTGAATCATGGCACGGACACATTTACAGTGGTGAGCACTGGATGGAGGCACATCTCCATGTGTCGTGTTGTGGTGTAAAACCCAACACCAGCTGTGTGCACGGTGTTTGTGTTGCATTGCTACCACTTAGAAAAGTTACACTATGAACATGGGTCACACCTGGGAATGAACCACAGCTCAATGTGCTTTTCCCAGTAACAAAATGTTTAAATAAATAAATAAAATTAATCATCATAAAACACAGAAAAAAATTAACAACCTGTGTGCATCAACAATAAACTTTATTTCAGGCCATACAGAGAAAGCAGCACATTGTCATGCAAGTATCAGTAACTGCTGCATTCCATTGCTTTGAACAACATGTGAACAGTAAAACACTTTTTGTAAATGACCATTCTAAATCCTTCTCTTCCATGAGTGGGTGTTCCTCATACATGACTAAGCACATTGATAGCTCTGTGGTGTCACTGTGGTGGCGTTCTCCTCCACAGTGTGTGTTGCCATGCACTGGTGTACTTGATGAGGCAGAGTCTGCAATACAATAAACTGACTTTGATAAGATGGCCAACAGAGTTAAGCTAGCCCTGGCAAGAAGAAATACAAGTGAGTGGGTACAGGCAAAGTGGGCAAGCTTTAAGGATGCAATACTTGAAGCAACATCTGATTGTGTTAGGGAGAAAAGCAAGAGCAAAAGAAGGAGGAAACCATTTTGGTCTTTAAAAACAGTAGCAGAAAAGGTCAGAGCCAAAAGGTTGACCTTCAGGAAATATAAGGGAATGCAGTAGGATGAAGACAGGGAGGCACACCAACCTTCCCTAAGGGAAGCATGGAAGGCAGTAAGGCAAGCAAAGACCCAAACCGAGGAAACACTAGCACGAACAGTAAAAGAAGACTTTCTATAGATACATTAGTGAAAGGAGAAAGTTCAGAGGGGGTATTGGTAAGATCAAGGAGGATAACGGGTTGTGTGAGGAGGAGGACCAGAGAAAAGCATCTATCCTAAATAGATTCTTCTGCTCAGTATTTACTGAGGAGAAGGTAGGGCAGGGCCTACAGCTCAGCACCATGGACACAGGGGGAGGACAGTTTGCACAAGTTCCTTCACAAAAGAAAGGGTCCTACAAGAGCTCACTAAGCTCAGGGCAGACAAGGCAATGGGACCTGATGGCATACACCCAAGGGTACTAAAGGAGCTAAGGGTAGAACTAGCACAGCCATTAGCAGAACTGTTTAGTGAGTCTCTGAGCACAGGAGAGGTTCCAAAAGACTGGAGAAGGGCTCATGTGATCCCGCTCCACAAGAGTGGCAGCAGGGAAGAGGCAGGGAATTACAGACCGGTCAGTCTTACCTCAGTAGTGGGCAAGATTATGGAGGCAATCCTTAAGGAAAGGATAGTGTAACACCTGGAATCCAAAGGAGCACAGGATCCAAGACAGCATGGCTTTACAACAGGATGGTCCTGTCAAACTAATCTCATAGAGTTCTTTGACTGGGTAACCAGAGTGGTGGACCAAGAGGGTGCAGTTGATGTCACCTACCTTGACTTCAGCAAAGCTTTCAATACTGTTCCACATAGAAGATTGATTAATAAGCTGGGTAGGCTTGGGATGGGTCAGATGTTGGTCAACTGGGTGGCAAACTGGTTGGTGGGCAGTAAACAAAGAGTGGTAGTAAATTAAGTGGGGGTACCTCAGGGGTCAGTCCTGGGCTAGTCTCTTCAATATCTTCATCAGTGACATTGCAGATGGACTGGAGGGTAAGGTTTGTCTGTTTGCAGATGACACCTAGATCTGCAACAGAGTAGATGATCCAGATGGTGTGGGCAGAATGAGAAGAGATCTGGAAAAACTGGCAAAATGGTCTGAAGAGTGGCAACTGGGGTTTAATGCAAAGAAGTGCAAGATCATGCACATAGGGAAGAGAAACCCTGAAGCTACCTATAGGTTGGGAAGAGAGTTGCTGGCAATCACAAAGGAAGAAAGAGACTTAAGCATCATCATCACAGATGACCTGAAATCATCCAAGTAGGCCACTAAAGCAGTAGGTAAGGCTAGAGAGATGTTGAGGTGTATTAGTAGGGGTATCACAAGTCATAAGATGGAGGTAATAATCCCTCTTTACAAGACACTGGTTAGGCCCCATCTGGAGTACTGCATGCAGTACTGGGGGCAGCACCTGCACAAGGACATTAACAAAATGGAAGCAGTCCAGAGAAGGGCAACCAACATGGTCCAGGGACTGCATCAGAAAACATATGAGGACAGATTAATGGAGCTCAACATATATACTCTCGAGCAAAGGAGGGAGAGAGGTGATATGATATAAATATTCAAATATCTTAAGGGCATTAACAAGTTGAAAGTGTCTAGCATGTTTCAATATAAGAACAATAGCAGGACAAGATGACACACCATGAGATTAGAGGGAGGCCAATTAAGGGGTAATGAGAGGAAGTTCTTTTTTACAGAAAGGGTGGTGAATGCATGGAATGGCCTACCTCAGGAAGTGGTGGATATGAATACAGTGCAGGGCTTTCAGCAGGCATGGGATAGGCATAAGGGGACAGTACAGATGAGCCTGAATAAATAGGCCAGTGACAGAGTAAAGGCCTATGGCACAGTCATAAGGTACAGTAGAAAAAATGAGCAGACTGGATGAGCCTTGAGGTCCTTATCTGCCATTAACTTCTGTGTTTGTAAACAAGAGAGGTCATGCTATGTTACCAACAGTGGGTTAATTCAACTACTTCAAGAACATGAGGAGGTGTCTGTGGTTCTGTATGTACTGTTTTGGAATGACACCAAAAGGGTATGGTGGGGTAGGGACACATTGTGCTACAGTCTGTGTGATTGGAAAGTGAACCTGAGTTTTACATCAAGGTGACCACGCAAGTGGCTTTTGCAAATATTTACTGTTAGTGGACAGCACTGAGTTTGAATACAAATAGCAGGGTGAGATACACCACTGTCTTGGAAGTGCTACTAACACCAGAGGGTTTTTAAATCATAAGCAGCACAGACACCTGGTACACATAGCACCAATGACTTCCATCTGACCATTGCTGGTGTCACAGTGCTCAGGAGGAACAGGGTACTGAAGAAGGAGTAGGTGCAGCAGTGAGATATAGGGTGCGAAAGACTGAATGAGGTACCATGGGTAAATCTGGAAAGAGGGAAGGGGTTGATAGTCCATGCAGGCATCATACACAGATGCCATACATATAGCAGGGACTTCCACTTGGGCTTGCTGAAGGAAATCAACAGGGTGGGAAGCAAGCGAGAGTTGCTCATGGTAAAAAATGTCAAATTCCAGAACATACTTTGAAACATCACACCAGGGTATACCTCCAAGGGATGGAAATTATGGCCCTCCATCCAGGGGCACTGTCTATGACAGGTACTGTACTGAAAAGAAAACTGTGTGGGATGGATGGGTACAATACTGGAAGTAGGTTTTAAAGGCTTTGACTTCTGGAAAGGGTGGAAGCGTCTGAACCCCATGTTGGCCAGTGACCACAACTACGTGTTTTTTTATATTAACATGAGATTGCCAAAGGGCCACACAAAACCTACTGTCATACATCTTATGAGGGTGGACCTAGCATAAATGATATACTTCCTGAGACAAACACAAAGCCGAATATGTGGAAGTAAGGTGGTGTAATAAAGGTGGAAGGCGATCAGGGATGCCAAAGGAATGACAACTGATTTAGGGCTCAGGAGTCTTACTACAGGTTAAAAGTGGAGGACAACTACTCTGTTCAAAGGGAGGTTGTGAAACAGCTGAGGAAAATAAGGATTCTGTTCTTCATCCATAGGAAAATGCAGAATGAGGTGGTGTGGGGAAAGTCATCAGGTCGTAAAGAGGGAGGCGGGTCACAATGTTAGAAGGTTAATAGTTGAGATGGGCCTGGATTAAGAAAAGCTATTAACAGCATGAAATGAGGGGTTGGGGCGTGCCTATTTCTGCTGAACCAAATATGTGCAACTGGGGAACACAGTATGAAACTAGAGGGTATTTGTATTTTTTTTAAATTCAACTTCTTTATTGAATTTTAGTAACAACAAAACATGATGTACAGACAGTATCACATACTGTAGCGAGACAAAAAAGCATATAACCAGTGTGACAACAGGGAGCTAGATGATGTGTATGCCTAAATATACACAACCAAAAAAAAAAAAAAAAGACACCAACTAAACAAACTAGCCCTTACACCCCTCCTTACCCTCCCCCCACCCACCCTTGGAGGGTGCCACCAAACCTCGATAACAGAGATGGATGGCAAGAGGTACTCTGGTACTAAAAAACAATATAAGGGAGGTAGAGTGTACTAAGGCTGTCAGAGGTAACTCTTGTATGGGATTTAGTGTAAAATATAATGAAGCTTGTCCTCACTTCTGGCTAAAGGAAGGCATACCATTCCGGGAGCTAGCTATTAACCTTTCAGTCTTGAAACAAAGAGAAATTTCACTTAGCCATTCAGTATATGAGATAACAATTTGATCCAGCCAGTGTTTGAGAACCAGCCTTTTAACTGCTATGGAAATTAAGGCCATATGGAACCGGCGTTCTTTAACTCTAATATCAGAATACATCCCTAGTATACATATTTCAGCTGTGAATAACTCCTCTAATCCCAGGAGTGGATCCAGATTGGTTTGGATTGTATTCCATAGGGGGGGCCACCTTGTCACAGTACCAAAATATATGCAATAAGTTCCCTTCGCCTGCTCCACATCTTGTACAAATAGTTGAAGTCAGCCTGCCAAATTTGACCAGCTTAATTGGCGTATAATACAGATTATTCAAAATGTAAAACTGGATTAACCTATTTCTATCTTGAGTAAGATATCTATATGTGTCACGCCAGATCTGGTTCCAAGGTAGGGGGGAGTCAGGTAAGAGGGAGACCCAAACCTTGGAACCGGTTAAAGCATTGTGGTATTTAGTATCTAATAGATAAGAATAGATTCTGGCAATTCCATGGGGTTTGCTTGCACGCTCTTGAATTTGATCTAAGAAAGGTTTGGTTTGGGATGGTATCATTACAGTCCCAAACAGCTTCCCTAAAAGGTGTCTCAACTGGAAGACCTTAAATATATATTTTGCGAGATATTCAATTTGGTTAACAATCCAGTGGAGGAAAGAAGAGAACCCTGAGAATAGAGAGTCTCCACTGGCCAATCATGTATTTGTGGAAGCCAGTCTGAAGTTAGCAGGGAGCCACCGATTTTGATGTTGGGATTTAAGGTAAGAGGTTGTGCCACATCTTTTGTGAATGGGATATTAAAAAAGCTCCAGCATTGAGAGAGAATCTTAATGGAAAGCCCTATAACCGAATTTTGTATAACCTCTGGTAGTGTGGAATAGGTGTAATAGAAAATTCGGGGGAGGGCGAAGATTGTATTTGTCCAGCAGGTTGAGTTCTAACATCAACAAATGGGTTGATAAGTATTTGATTGGGTGCTGAACCAACGCCCTATTTTGGCTAGATGGCTAGCCCAGTAGTAAAACAAGAAGTTAGGAAGGCAAAGACCTCCCCTATCTTTAGGTAAATTGAGTTTTAGGAAAGCCCGTCTGGGGTGTTTACCCCGCCAAATGAAGTTGGATAGGGCAGTATGAATTTGCTGAAAATAGGATCTGGGGAGCCAAATGTTAAGAAGATTTAGGGTGTAAAAAAATACGGGGTAATATGTTCATTTTAATGATGCTGAGGCGACCCCACAAGGACAACGGTAGACTGTCCCATCTACAGAGATCCTTTTGGACTCTCACCAGCAGGTCATCTAGGTTAAGCTTTTTAGTAATCTCCGGGTCACGAGCTAGATGTATACCTAAATATTTGAGGGAGACCAGAGACCACCTCATGCCAAATTGAGAGAAGTTAGCTTGGGGTATAAGGGAGTTAAGAGGGAAAATAACTGATTTGGTTAGGTTTAACTTGTAATTGGATACATGCCCGAACTGACTAATAATTTGTAATGCCTGCAGTAAAGAGGATTCTGGGTTGGTAAGATGCAAGAGAATATCGTCTGCAAAAACTGAGAGGGTCAAGACTTTCTGGGAAATAACACAACCTGTAATCTGGGGTGAGGCCTTAATACTGAGTATCAGGGGTTCTAAGTACAAGTTAAATAAGTAAGGGGACAGAGGACAACCCTGTCGGGTACCAGAGTACAGGGGGAAACGAGATGAGATGATGCCATTACAATAAATTCTGGCAGAGGGTGAGTTGTAGACTGCTCTAACCCACTGGATAAAGATATTTGGGAAGCCCATTCTCCCAAGTGTGGACCACAAAAAATCCCAGTTAACCCGATCAAAGGCTTTTTCTGCATCTAAGGCAATCAATGCCATGGGAACCTGGGAGTCTTGTGCAACCTGAAAGATATGGGAGAGGGTATGCAGATGGTCTGCCGCAGATCTACCTTGGACAAACCCCACTTGTTCGGGACTCAGCAAATGTTGCCAGACCTGTTTGAGGGTATTTGTATTTATTATTTAATTCTTCGGAACAAACCTTTGAGCAAAGATGCTCTTTTAAGAAGGTTCCACATCAACCACACAATACAGTTACTGTACATAGGAGCAGATCACAGCACTATACAGTCACAATGGTACAAGTCACATTTGAGAATAGTCAAGAGGAATCCATAGACAACCCTAGAAGGACATATATACTAATGTGTTGGAGAAAAGGAAAAATGGGAAACATGAAATAGGTTTCAGGTCATGTTAAGAACTGGAGCAGCCAGGCAGACAGGCATTGTCAAATTGTTACATTCAGGGTAAGAAAGAGGAGTGAGGAGTAGTGGGGGTGGGGGAAGGTAGTTCCTTTACAGATGCTTCAAGGGGGGGAGGTGAGTTGACGTAGTAATCCAGGAATAGAGTGAGGGGTGGCCAGGGTGTAGGAGGTGAGTTTGGAGGATGGAGCAGTGGGGGTAAGGTCTGAGAGGTAAGAGTGTGTGGTTGGCAAGAGGTGGCAGTAAGGTAAGGCAGAAGGGGGTCAATTAGGGGGGTAAGTGTGGATGTATAAGAGTGGCTGGAAGGTATGTAGTGCAGAGAAGAAGGCACAAGAGGTGGGGATAAGAAATGTGAAGCTTGCTGTTAAGAAGGGTGGTAGTGGGTCAGGTAGAAGAGGCCAACGGGGAGGTATTTGGGGTTGAGTGCACAGAACTAGAGGATGTAAGTAGTTGGGAGTCTGGAAGTGCAGATTTAACTCTCGAACATAGAGCTATAAGAAGGTGTTTATGGGAGGCTGTGGGCAGAGTTTGAATGGTCAAGTTGTTGTCTTGCCATTGCATGCACTAGACTTGTCAAGGTGTTGCTTCAGTTCCAGTTTGAAGGTTGGGAGGTTAACGGCATTATTTATTACCTCTGAGTGCTCATTCAGCTAGAGGGGTGCCCTATACATGAGCAAGCAATGTCCAAGCGAGGTTCTTCTGAAATGGACATGGAGTGTACTACAAGCTTTACCCCTTGTGACATACTGAGCATGAGCTACTTGAAGCATTTTTAGTATGCAGTGGGGTGAGTAGCTCAGGCATGCTTTTTTCCCTGAGGAGATATATCTGGAACTTTATCCTGTCATTCAGGTTAAGCAATTTGTTTTTTTCATACAATGCACATGAGTGGGTGAGCCTATCAGCACCAAGGGTAAGTGTGCAAGCCTTGTTAAGAACCATAGCTACCCTTTTGAGTGCAGTGTCAGAGGCTGCACTATAAACCACCAGCCCATAGTCTATTACCAAAAGTATGGAGCTGGAGACTGTTAAGTGAAGAGCAGTGGGCGTTAAGTATTGCCTGTGCCTATTAAGTACACCAAGTCTGGCATTGGCTGGTTTTACTACCATATCAATATGATGAGTGAAAAATAGGGTATCATCAATCATGACCCCAAGATATTTGAAAGAGTGGACTTGTTCAAGAGGATCCACCCTTTTGTTAGTGATGTTCAGAAGGGGGTTGTTTTTCATATTTTGGTGATTAGAGAGAAGCATGTTTTTGGTTTTTTTTATAATTAAGAAGCAGTTTTTGTGTGCTAAACCAATCCTCTAACAGGTTGAAGGTGGACTGAAGGGCAGTTGGGTGGGCACTTTAAGGGCAAGACATGTAAGTAATTGTTCAATGAAACAGTCGTGGATGGTAGGAACAACATGCCGGAAGAGGTGATGGATGAAGAGATGGTTGGGGGTTTCCAATTTGCATGGGATAGGCACATGTGCATTTGGGGGGGGTGAAGAGTGTTGAGGGGTGGCTTCAGGAGGTGGGCAAGGGTAGATGGCCAGTGGCAGGTTGATTTGTGGGCATAGTAGTTGGGCTGTATGGGTTCTTCTCTGGCTGCAATGTGCATGTATGTAGGTACATGTGTGTAATACAATTTTTCAGGACAGCCACTATGAGTCATGTCAGCATTATTTCCTTCCTTTTGTGAGAAAACCAGTGCACACACATGCTGGATATAGAATAACAATGACTGTCTTATACTTCAACAGATTTTGTTTTGAGCATCATTGACACGGTTGAACACAGACTGAGGAACTGCCTGAAGGAAGATGAATCTGAGAAGTTACCCCAAGCACCACCACTGTCCTCGATGTTTCCCAAACTAGGTAGAGAGGAAGCAATTGAAAGCTGGAAAAAATATCATAGATATAACCATCCTTAGCCAAAACATATATGGACTGTGTAAAGAGTACTGCTGATTCCCACAGAAAATGATTGAATCTTACAGTGACATACAATGTGACGTACGATTGATCAAAAGTAAGGTTGTATCAGTGATAATGTCTGTGACTAATGTAAACAGCTTTTGAAGCTACACTGACTGCGATAAACATTGTTTCAATGTTTTGGTGAATAGAGTATGGGGTTAGTAGTGCTTATGTAACTGTAGTGTACTTTTTGACTTTTCTCTATTCCCACACTTGGTAGGTAAGCCGGGTAGTGAGTAGGGAATAGAAAGCCCAGCACCAAGGGTGAGTAGAGTGCTACAGGACGAGGCAGGGGTGGATGGTGGGTGTTTCACAACGCACTAAGCAGGGAACTGCTGTGGGAGGCTGGCCTTTGTAGGGATGTGGGAGGAGCTATTCCCCCACATTGAACCTCAGGCTTTAGCCCTCCCATTCAATGTTTTGGTGAATAGAGTATGGGGTTAGTAGTGCTTACAGTGTGTAACTCTAGTGTAGTTTTTGGCTTTTCTCTTTTCTCACCCTTGGTAGGTAAGCCAGGTAGTGAGAAGGGAATAGAAAGCCCCAAAATTACCTCCTCCAACTCACAGAGAGTATGACCAGCAGCATGCAGGAGGGGAAAAAAGCCCAGGTGGAGGAAACCTCTGAGGACCCATGGCTACTGGCCCACCCATCCTCTGGGCAAACTAAGAGGAGATGAACCTAGGTTCTTTCTACCATATTCTGATTTCCGAGGAAGGTGAGCTGCTTGGAGAGATGATGGTCCATTTTCGAAATCCACTGCATGATGTGTTTTGAAAGGACGATTCTGAGGTTGAAGAGGTAGGTCTATTCTGAAGGAGCATCCGGATCCTGAAAGTGGAGTAGGTCCAGTTGAAAAGGGGTAAATGCAGTCTGGGCTTCCAAGGTGATGATGGATGATGTCCAATGGGATTAGAGAGGCAAACTGAGCATGAATGCCCTTCATACATAGAACACTGCTGCAGACACCAACAGGGTCCCGCCTCATCCCTACCTGGTGGTCTAGTTGCCTCACCCCCACCCGGCAGGTGGTGCCTCCACTGCTCTCCTACCCCATCCCAAACCAAGATTGGGAGACTGACAGAACCCTCCTCACACAGAATGACCACCCACTCAATGAACTGTCATAGCACGTACTGAATTCAGTACATGCTCTGACAGTTCATTGGGTGGCTGGCTGTGGTGGTGAGAGGAGGGTTGTGTCGGTCACCCTATTGGGGTATGGGATGGGGGAGGGAGCAGGGTGGTGGGCGCTACCTGCTGGGTGGGGGGCCACCAGACCACCAGGTAGGGATGGGTTAGGGGCCCTGTTCACAGTGTATGCCACAGTGTTCTATGTATGATGGATATACCAGGGCTGGGGGGGGCAGGATGGACAGCAGGAACTGTCCAGTTTGCCATTTTTTTATGACTATTACACATTGGGGGCATATCGGGGATATGGGGGGGTTGCTGCTACTTAACCAGTGACCGATAGGTCTTTTATTATTACCTTTCGGGCATATGGGAGGGGCACTAGATCACTAGGGTAGTGAGTTGTAGGGATTATGGGTACTGGCTGATCATGCCGGGGGGGCATATGATTGCCTATGTTGCCAACCCACCCAGAGGATCTCTAAGTACTGTTAGACCTGCCCTTGGCTGGTCTAACTGTACTTGGAACTTTGTCCTCAGGATCAAGTTTGAAAATACAAGTTTGGGGGCATATGGCAGCCAGCATCTGCCACAAGCCTCCTAGTGCCATGCTACAGCCACTTTCATGGCGCAAGGCTGGTACAAGCCCCTTCGGCGCATGCATCCTGCTGTTTGATGCAGGCTGCATTGTAAAATAGCTCTGGGCACATATCTTGGCGCAAAGTGCTTGTTGCATCAGTCATGTCTGGCGCAAGCACCTTGCGCCATTCTTAAAGCTTTGAAAATCCTTCCCCAAGACTTGGCTTCCTTTGTAGGAATAAATCTCTGTTTAATAATGAAGCTAGACTATGGCTGGTCCAGACAACCTTCATGCCACTCCTCAACTATGCAGATATCCTCTATGGCCACTGCCCAGACTCTCTGTTGCGCCAACTGGACACACTATATCATTGAGCAATAAGTTTAATCTCCAACACCCATCGTTGCATGCATCACTGTAACTTATATGCCTCCCTTGTCTGAACAACTTTAGCCACCAGATGGCTCTGTCACTCCCTCACATGGCTGTACAAAACCCTCCTGCTTAAACTCCCTGCATATATAACTAATCTCTTTCAGCATACATCATCCTCTTACACCTTACACAGCACCACCACATTATGCTGGAAGTCCCTAGCTCCCATTCTCACTTCAATAGCTTGGCCATAAGCCATGCAATACTGGCCACCTGGAGCAAAGCCCAGGCATGCCTCAAGCTTCAACATCTAATCCCTGTGGGCAGCTTCAGTCACCTACTTACTAGCAAGTTACATGTCTCCTGTACTTGTCGCTACTATAGCCCTACATAATTTAGATGGCTGCTGCCACATTCCCCTTATATGAGCGACCCTCTCCTCTCTATGCTCCCTCCCTCTACACCCACCACTGTAAGCCTCCAGGCCTCTGTCTCTTTTTTTCCTCCCACCCTTCCCACTGCTGTCACCTCCCACTTATTCTGCTCACTGCTCTCCATGCCTTGCCATGCCCTCTCTTCCGTATACTATTGATTACCCGAACTCCACTGTCCTGATCGCCTCGCTCCTGAACCCTGCCTATCCTGGTAGATTTCTGGTCTACTTGCAACCCTACTACATACTGTCAGTACTTCCTTGATCCCCTCACTTACCCTGATATTGTTCCTTATCAGCTGCAGTGTCCTACATCTACACACCTGTGTACTATACCAAGACTTTCCTCTCTTGGGATTCTCCTCTGCACGCATGTGCATGTTTGTATGTACATATGTATATATTTCTACATGTATATGTATATAAAATGTGTTGTCTTTTGTTGCTGTTATTGCTGCTTTTGCTCATCACCATGTTATTTTGTGCTACAACTGTATTTGTTGTTTGCGTATGTTGTATTGTAAGTGCATTGCACATCATTGCCTCAGGACCTCCTTGTAAATGAGCCTGCTCAATGGAGTTATCACCTTCCAATAAACTTTGTCTTGACTTGACATGTAACCTGGGATTGGCCCTACACCTTGAAAGACAAAATGTCACAGCTTCTCTTTCCCAAACCTGTGAAAAGTCAGATATGAAAGTTACTAACAGGGAACAAACCCACCTTTGGTTCACATCCTGATATCCAATATAGTGTTGTGAGGGCCACACAACAAGGGAGGACAACTCTGACATGTTGACCTAACCAGCCCCAGCACCACCTCGTAAAAAGCACCGGTATGCCAGAAAGTGGTTCTGCCTGAAAAAAAAAAATTAAAAAGCAACGTGCGTTTGGTACACTCTGACAAGACAATCAGAAGGTGGGCTTGATTTCACAGTCATAATATCAGCTAAATTCACTATTCACACATCAGCAACCCCCCCCCCCACAAACACACATAACAGTTCTCTGTAGACTCATTGGGTTGAGCACACGCAAGCATTATTCATTAGGGGCCTCCACAGTGGGGAGCAACACGGTCAACACTGCACACAGAAGCACAGGTAGAGTGTTTATATGTGTAAGAGTGAATATGATGTGGTGAGCAGCCAGTGAGCTAAACAACATTACTGTCACAGAGAGGTGTTGCGCCAAAGGAAGATGCTCCACAACACACTCTAGAATGAACAACTTGTGTGGTTGTCCAGTAAAGAGACACCCAGACCTCACCAGACCACACTGTGGTGGTGATACTGTGTGCAGTTAGATCCTGGTCATAACACCTCACGCTGTTCACCACTGTGATGTCATCTGATGCACTATGCAGTGTTCCCCACCCCAACAGCACAGATATACAGTGCCGCAACAGCACACAAGTACAATGGTGCATATAGAAACATAGAATTTGATGTCAGATAAAGACCACTTCTACCACCTAATCTACACAGTTCACCACCTACTATATACACTGCATATCATATTATCTTGGGTTCCATGTCAATTCAGCAATGCAATAATAGCGACGCCAATTTGAGTGATGATATTAAAGTGACTGCAATTACAGCACCCTGAAATATAGGGGCGGCAACCATTAAAGCAAACTTTGTTAAAGATATTTCTTGTGGGGGGGGTTTACCCTACTCCTTTGCAGGGAGCTTTGCCCCCAAACCCCCTTACTAATATATATACAACCCCAAGGTCGTAGCACCTCGGGGAAAGGGGCATACATTAGTCATCCTAATGGTGGTCGCTCATATTCCTACGTGCTGTAATTGGATTTGCTGTAATAGCATCGCTCAAATTGGCATCGCTGTGTTGGACTTGCTGTATTAACGTGATACCATTATCTTGATATGCACAGGTGGTGCATCGCCTACATGACAGGTCCCTGTAGGCAACCAACAGCCACACCCTATAGCCCAACAATCATTACATGGATCCCTCGGACAAGGTGCTACCATGCTATTTGTTAATTACACATAAATAATACATTCTGTGCTCTACAGCATTTACTTACGCAGCAGTATGACATGAAAGTTACAGTAACGAGCTGTGAATGAGCTCAATACATCCAGTAGACATGGGCTAGATTCCCACAACCTCCTGTTCAATACTGTGTGACTCTGAACATGTCACCCAACCTCCCCCAGGCTCCCTTGTCACCCCAATAAACAGGAATTTGTGCCTAGTGGGACTTACCTGGTTATCAAAATACTGAAATAAAGTACAAAAAAAAAAAATTTAAAATGTGATGCAAAGCGAGTATCCATCAGTGAGGATACCCCATTGTACAATAAGAAATATCACATACACACACACACACACAACACAAAAGAAAGGTAATAACAACTTCAAAAAAGCAGTTAGACCACATAGTGAGCAAGTGAGATATTGCTAGTATCACAACACTCTGATTATCTACATGTGGCAAAACAGGAATAGGTACAGTACTTGACAGTATCACAGTACCAAGCAGCATTACTGGGGAAGACAGCCAAGACAGTAGTTTTCATAAGGTGGAAGACCAGAATATTAACATCACAATTCGAGTGCAAGAAGACAACAAACATTAGCTGTACTGACTATATTCCAAGTCAATAAACATACACATGTTCATACCATGAAAAGTGCTTTCACAGCCTGCGTTACCTGGTTGTAAAATTTCCTGTGAAGCATAGATGTCACATCAGTCATTAGCATCATAATTGCAGTCAACAGTACATTCTCAGTGACACATCACAGCAACACGCATCATGCATCACAAAGGCATGATGACATAACATTGCACATTTATTAGAAATATTACAAACAGGTAAAGCAGTTGTGATTCACATAACCATAGTGGTATGATTTGATGGTACATAACTGGGTTTTCTCATCTGGTAATCCACGTTAAGTAGTTTGCATTCAGGGACAGGTACACCAGGAGTAGCATTTTCAGCATCCATCATTTTATCAACCACCTGTGCAACTTTTCTGCAGCATACGCATTCCCTCTCTGTCAGCATATGGTCACAATGAGCACACAGGCAACTTTGGTGAATAAATACACATTTTAGCACTTTGTGTGGAATGGAATTAGCAGGCACAGATACATCGAACATGAGGCCGCCACATTGAAGTAAACTGCTACCTTCAGAAAACGCTAAAGTACATGAATGTGAACATGTGGCATACAGAGTAGGATGTGTCCAGACATGGTAATAGTGCAATGTTGGCATCAGCTCATATCTAGAAGGTACTAAGCCCAGTACATAATACCACAAAAGTAGTGGGTAGACAAGAAACATGCATCAAGTCACATCGCAAGTACAGCAGTAGCAAATGTAGAGAATGACACTGCTGGCAGCAGCTTGATCAAGAAGTATGGAACTATGGTTACAACAGCACAATGACTGCATGTAGCAAATTTGTATCCCCATATCAGGATGCTTTTTGGTGTTGGATTATTGCCATTCACCAGTGGTGACACACAGGGCCATATTCACAAAGCGGGCTGAGATAGGTACAGTCTGCTAGCTTGCACTGAAGCCCAGTGCACCAGGAACCCTGCACCAGATTCAGGTGCAGGAGGGATCTTGACACCAAAGTCCCCACACTTGCGGCAACTCTTCTCATGCGGCAAACATATGATGCATGGGAAAGGGCTGCCGCATTCTCCTTGACAAAAATGCAAGTAGTCCCCCCATCCACAAGTCCCAATCACCCATTTCATTACTATAAAACTCACTGGTAGTCTAGTTACCACCCCACCCCAAGTTCCGATCGACAATTTTATTACAATGAAAATCCATGGTAGTCTAGTAACCACCCCCACCCTGCAGGTCCCAAGCACCCAAAATGTAACATATTATCCCTGGTGTTGCAGGGGAGTGCTCCAGTACTGATCACCCATTTCATGCCAACTCAACGTATGTGGTGGTCTACTGCACCCCCAACCCCACAGTGCTCTACCACCCCACCTCCCCCAATTCCATTACCAATACAGCGTCTGGCACAGCCCACCACTCACCCCCATGGCCATCCTCGGAATGAGCACTGCATGAGTGTGTAGTGCATATAGTACATGCTCAGTGAATGATAGCAGCTGTCATTCATTGAGTGCATACTACATACACTACACACTCATGCAGTGCTCATTCAGTGGCTGGCCGTGGTGGTGAGAGGTGGGCTGTACCAGTTGCTGCATTGGAAATGGAATGGGGGTTGCAGGATGGTAGGGCATAGTGGAGTAGGGGTGGTGGTTCCCATAGACCACCAGGTATGCCAGGTTGGCATGAAATGGGTGATCTGGGTTAGAGCAGTCCAGTACACCACCAGGGATAATATGTTACATTACAGGTGATCAGGGCTTGGTGGGGGGGGGACTTAGTAGACTGCCATGGAGTTTTATTATAATATCTGGAACTTGGGGGGGACTAGACCACCAGGGAATTCTATATAATATAAGATATGAACGTGGCTGGGGCTAAGAACAGCGGCATAGTGCCGCAATGTGTTCAACTCAGACAGATCCATGGAGTAACAGGTGCACATTAGTGATGGGACTCCAAGACATGCCAATTAGTAATCACACTGCTGTGAGTGTCAGGCACAGAAAACAGGAAATGAAATCAAATGATGGAACCCTGACTGGAAGACACACAGACTCACACTTTAGTATACACATAGTACCATATAACAGAAATGATAGATGACAACCCACAGTTTGCACTGCACATTGAAAGGCAAATGAAATTCAGTTGCTATATGGTACTACATGCCTTAATAAATTTTAGGTAGCCAATGTGACTGTAGTTCCATGAGTTTTTACTGTTTTTTCTGGTTGCCTACATGATGCTCCCCAGGTTGTCACACTTCAGAGTCACTCAGTTATTTTAAGACACCATGGAGTGACAGTGTGCCAGACCAGTACCTAACTACAGCACAAAAGGCACACAGAATAACACTGTGCCACAGGGCAACATATCCATCCCAGTTGTCACCCATATGGCTGCCTAACAAATGTGCCATGAAATTCAGTTGCTACATGGTGCTTCACACATAATAAATTTCAAATAGCCTATATAACCGTACTTCCATGAGTGTTCACTACTTTTTCTGGTTGCCTAAATGATGCTTCCCTGGTTGTCACAGTTCAGAGTGACTCTGTTATTTTAAGACACCATGGAGTGACAGTGTGCCAGCCCAGTACTTAACTACAGCACAAAAGACACACACAATAACACTGTGCCACAGGGTGCATATCCATCCCAGTAGTCACCCACACAGATGCCTAGCAAATGTGTCATGGCATTAAACTGATGCCTACCAGTCTTTGTTGTTAAGGCACTCCTCTTTGGGCTCACTTTCAGTATTGCTTTCTGAAATGCCCGCCATTGGACTCGCTCACAAGGGGATCTAGACAGTAAAGATCCTCAAATATGGGCTCAGTAAATTCAGATAGTATGTCAGATACATTGGTGTCTGTGTCAACATTAGCATTATCCACACCTTCTGGTGAATTTGTGGTGCTGACACTTGTTTTGGTACCAAAAGAATCCAAAAACTGGGTTTCCATCATTCCTTCCATTGCACAGGGCGCCGGGATGTTCTGGAGGTGACAACATGCCACCTGTGTATGCGCACTAATGCTTTCTTCATGGTCACAGGGGGAAACACAGAAAATGGTGGAAAATGGAGAAAAAAGGTAAAAAATAAACAAATATTACTTAAAAATGACTAGGAAGACCGTTCAGACAGGCCATTGACTTGCAGAATATGCAGAGCTATACTGATCACCGGATTCCCTCTTTAATCTAGTGTCTGTGGCAAGGCAGCTTTCGGAAAGTTACAAACATCTTTTTCCACCACCTCTGGGAACCCAAACAGCAGCAAGTTGTGGTGGCCGTGGTTCTCCAAATCATCAACTTTTGCCCAGAGCATTTGATCAGAGCACGTCACCAGAGTTCTCTAATTCAGGCATGGTGTCCCATTAAGGATCACATAAAGCACTCTTACACTATGTTTTGTGTGCATCCTGCTTTGCTGGCTTCATCTCGCACTGCAGACATTCAAGCTGTTAACGTACATGAAAAGTACACTGTCATGTTGCCCTAATAATGGGAATGAATCTGTACTTCCAAATCACAGTTAGTGAGTGGATGAACTTTAACTGGAGACCACAGCTATGCAAAAATCACTCAGGTTACACATCGCATAAAAAAGTCAGACACACTAACGAAATGCTCTGCACATACAGTACCTTTATTTACTTTATGCTGTCCACATTTGAAACACAGTAATTGTACTAGTGAGGTTCAGCTTGCTGCACCTTGTCAGCCATGCTTGTGCATTCATATCTATGCATGTGTTCACACACCACATCATCAATGGAGACATGCATGAATTGACCAAAAAGCTGTTACACTCCCCGCTCATGCCAGCTCTCTGTAAACTATGAACAAACTCCCTGCACATGCTGGCTCTCTATAAAGCTATGAAGAAAGGTAAATCCTTAACAAAATTGGTATTTTTTTACATAGTGAAAGTAAAATATGCATTGGAGACCTATAATAGGTTTATTGGTGCAGCTGGAGGCACTCTTATGGGTATGAGTGTCACCTCTTGCATTCTTAGGTTGTCAAAACTGCTCCCCTCTGGTTCACAATTCTCACAACCAAAGAATGCACAAGGTAACACCTGTATATCGATAATGGTGCCTCCAACTGCACATCAAGTTTACTGGAGGCGGTACAGTGCAGGGCAACAAAAATGATTTAGGGTCTAGGGGACTTATCCTATAAGAAAAGGCTGAGGGAGTTGAACATGTACTCTCTGGAAGAAAGGAGGGATAGGGGACATGACTGAAACCTTCAAGTACATGAAGAGAATAAATAAGATGGGCACAGAAGCGCTTTTCAAACTAAGGAGGAGGAGGGACACTTGCAGGCATGATCTGAGACTGAAAGGGGGAAGGTTCAGGAGGGAAATGAGGAGACACTTTTTTATAGAGAGGGTGGTGTCTGGGTGGAATGCATTGCCAAAAGAAGTGGTATCCTGTAGAACAGTAGGCTACTTCAAAGAGGATGGGACAGGGTAAGGAGGGGGGTCACTGGAGGAGGGTGGGGAGAAGTTGCAGTATAAGGGCTGCTAGCTGCACAATCGAGCAGACTTGATAGACCATAAGGCTTTTATCTGCTGGCAGTTTTGTATGTTCATATGTAATAAACTTGAATTCTAGGACCGGAGTCCTGTCCTGCTGCTTTATCATATAAAAATCCATTTTCCCCATGTAGGTCTAGTCAGCGGTCATTCAGATTTCCATGAGCTCTGCCCATTGGTACGTGGGTCCAGGAATTGCGTAAGTCCCAAGAAATGTAATAGTATGACCGAGCCTTCAGAATAAGATTCTGATCTGGTAGAATGACTCCCTTCTGCTGTGTTCTCAGCCCTCACAGTCTATCCGTACTTCCTACTGGGATGGACAGAGGAGTGACTTGCAGCAGATTGCCATCAAAGCCACATCATGGCTAATGCAGCCTGCTCCCTTCCCTGCTGATGGAGCTTGTCTCCTCTGCATTGGCAGTTCAGGGCTTGGGAGCCCATCTGCTGCTGGATTAGTATGAACCAGATGGCAGCACAACCTTACAACAGTGGGCCAAAAATTAGATTACTGTTTCACATCATTTTCCATGTGTTTTCTCTGTAATTTAGCTCCCATCTTCAATGAGACATCAAATTATAGATCTGGGTCAAGGCGCAGAAAATGTGACATTACAGTATGTAGAAACAGGATGTTTCATTTGCTGTATAAGGTCAGAAAGACATGGCGTGGGTGTCTAACAATGAATCTCAGAAATATGAAGTAAGAAGTTAATATACCCCTAAATAATTCAGCCTTTTATTTGTGAATGATAAGACTGATAACCTTTATTGAAGAGCAAAATCCCATTATTCATTATGAATCTATGGGGAGCCAGACAAAAAAACAAATTCTCCTGCATTGAAATCAATGCATGTCTCTGAATGTGACTGAACAAATGGATGTTATATGGAGCCCTGTTTAAACATACAGCTGATTGTAAACCTTCCCTTCTTGTTATATCGAACAAAGCAGATTATAAAAGTAATAATGCAAGGGAGGCAGCTTAGAAAAAACACAATTAAGTTAATTGCTTAGTTCAAGGAATGGATAACATTTATTATGTTGCTTCATGCTGTATAATCGCAGTGCTGAAGCTATTTGAGGTTCTCCAAAACTGCAATGCACCTGTAATTAGTTTTCCTCCCAAAGATTTTGATTAAAACACAAAAATGCAAAGACAAGAATGCAGGTCGGAAGACTGGAAAGGTAATTACAGAGCCAGTAAGGAAAATAAAATAAATATGCAGTGATGGCTAAAGGTTTACATTACCTTCTCATGTTCTACATGAATGAAAAGTCAGGGATAGTCAGATGGGGAGTGAGTGAGAAATGTTTATTTAATTTTAGTATTGAAAAATGTTCACAAAAATGGTGCAGGGAAATGATTTCTACTCAGATGCATATCCTGTTTCTTATGTTCAAAAAAGGGTCAGCCGATAGGGCTCTAATATGGAAAACTGCCTAACAAAATACTTACCTCTGCAATATTCTTTTCAGACTTCTAAACATCTTCTGTTCCTGTGTCACCTGCAGAAAGCCTGGCAAAATGTATACAGACAAACAAAAAGAGCCAGCAGAAGAAGACCACCCAGGCTGTTGTGTCTGCTCAGTAAGTTATGCAGGGTCTGACCTTACAGTTTACACTAATGACCCTGCCCCCCCCAACTGTCCCTCCCTCTCCTCCACCCCTTCTCCTTTTCCTTGGTCGCAATGGTTCCCTTTGTGCTTGCCCCAGGTTCTCTTGAATGCTCCCACTGTCCTTGCTGAAGCCACCTTTTCTAGTAGCACATTCCAGTCAACACCACCCTCTCTGTATAGAAATGCTTCCTTACATCCCTTCTGAATACCCCCATCAATTTTAGGCTGTGCCCCCCTAGTGATGCTGTTGTCACTAATTTTTAAAGACCCTCCCTTTTCACTCTGTTAATTCCCTTTATGTACTTGAATGTCTCTATCATATCACTCCTCTGCCTCCTGTCTTCCAGAGAGTACATCACCAGGGCTCCTAGCCTCTTCTCATAGGACCTATTCTATAACCCCTCGATCATCTTGGCTGCTCTCCTCTGGCCCCTCTCCAGCATGCTGATGTCCTTCTTAAGGTAAGGATGCCAGTACCGCACCCTATATTCTAAATGTGGTCTCACTAATGACCTGTATAGTGGTAAAAAACCTTATTCTGCCTACTACTGAATCCCTTTGCAATACACTCCAGCATCCTGTTAGCCTTTGCCACTGCCTCTTTACACTGAGAGGTGTGTTTCAGGTCAGTAGTAGTCACTACCCCTAGATCCTTTTCCTCTTTGGAAGCAATTACCTGAACCCCTCCTATGGAATACTCTGTCCCAGGGTCCTTGGATCCTATGTTCATCACTTCGCACTTTTTGACATTAAAACTAAGTTGCCAGATTCCTGACCATTTCTCTAGTCTGCCAAGGTCCTATCTCAGGTCCTGCATCCCCTCCTTGGTGTTCATGCTCCCACAGAGTTTGGTGTCATCCACAAACAGGCAAATTTGGCCTTTAAAGCTTTCCCCAATGTCATTTATGAAGACATTGAACAACGCTGCCCCCAGCACCAATTACTGTAAGACCCCACTGGTGACCTCATTGGTGCTGGAGAACTCATCCCCAGCCGCTACTTTCTGTGTTCTACCACTCAACCAGTTTTCAACCCATCTTATCATATTCTTCCCCATCCCAAAACCCCTCAGTTTCATTATCAAACTTTTGTGTGGCACAGAATCAAAGGCCTTACTAAAGTCCAAGTATATGATGTCCACCACCTGACCTTTGTCCACTGCCCTCATGACCCAATTGAAGAACTTGATCTTGTTTGACACGACCTGCCTGCCACAAACCCGTGCTGTCTTTCATCCTATATACCATTCTCCTCTATGTACCTCATCAACCTTTCCTTTAGTATGGTCTCCATGAGTTTACATACTATTGAGGTCAGGCTGATTGGTTTATAGTTACCTGGGTCATCTTTGGGTCCGCTTTTGTGGAGTGGCACCACATGTGTCATTCTCCACTCTAAAGGCACCACTCCTGACTCCAGAGATCTATTGAAGAGAACAGCCAATGGCCCTGCCAGATCCTCTGTTAACTCTTTCAGTACCCTGGGGTATATTTCGTCTGGCACTGGGGATTTGCCAACTTCAGGGCCATCAGCCCCTCCCTCACTCTTTCAATCCCGATTACTCCTGTTCCCTCCCTCCTCCCTGCCCGTGGCACTGGTCCATCCTTTTCCTCTTTGTAAAGATGGAGCAGAAGTATTTGTTTAATACCTCTGCTTTGCTCCCATCTTCATCAACCCAACCATCCTCTTCCTCAGCCTAACAATGCCATCCTTCTTGTCCCTCATTTTGCTTATGTAGCAAAAGCAGGCCTTCTCCCTATTGTTTATTTCTTTGACTATTTGGAGCTCTTTCTGTGTCTTTGCCTGCTGAACCTCCATTCTTGCCACCTTAACTAGCCTGCGGTATTCTTCCTCATCCTCTTCCTTTGCTGTTATTTTGAATTTTTTATAGGCTGTCTTCTTTTCCCTTACCACTCTGGCCACTTCCTCATTAAACCAGCTTGGTAGTCTGGCTTTTGATTTTTTCCTCCTCATTTTGATACAGCTGCTTATGGCCTTTTGAATGGCCCCCCCTAAGGATGGCCCATAATCAGTCAACCCCCACTCCCTCATCCATGCTCTGCAGGTCTTTCTGTAGCACTTCTTTCATCTTTTAAAATGTACCCTCCTAAACTCCAGTGTTCTGGTCTTAGTGGGGATGTCATCCTTGTGCATATCCAAACTGAAACACACTGTATTGTGGTAGCTTCCACCCAGGGGTTACCTAACTTCGATCTCCTGTACGTGTTCCCCATTGGTGAGCACTAAGTCCAGGATTGCCTCCTCCCTGGTGGCATCAGTCACACACTGAGTCATGAAGCCATCCTGGACTGCATTTAGGATTTCCTGACTTCTGGCGCAGGATGTGGCGGGAGTAGCCCAGTCCACTTTAAGCATGCTACAATCCCCCACTATTATCATCTCCCCTTTTCCGACTGTGATCCTCAGCTAGGAACACAGCTCTCTGTCCTTGTCCTCACCCTAGTTGGGCGGTCTGTATACCACCCCATCCTGATCTTCCTTCCTCTGCTAGCCAGCAACTGGAGCCACAATGTTTCTATGTTACCCTTTTCCTTTTCCTCCTCCCTCATACAAATGATTTCCTCCCTGATGTATGTTTGTTATAGGACTAGAACTAGGCCAGATATCATGGGCAAGATTCACACAGCAGAAACACTGATGCAAGGTTGGCCTGTGTCCAAATATATGACTGATATCATTGATCTCAGCAGGGTCCTCCTCCCAGATGTCTTCTGCTCGAGAACTATAAATGATAACCTTGGGAACCTTGACTGTGCCCCTGCACACCTGCAATTCCACTTCAAAGTCATCTTGCAAAGCCAAAATATTTCCTTAAGGTGCTGGGGAAAGCTAGACTTAGCGGGGATGACCTTGATCTTAAATTTGTCTCCATTACTCTGGATGAAATCCTAGCACCACTTACCCACATAGTTAACCTATCTCTTAGGTACTCGCAGTTTCCACAAAAATGGAAGTCTGTGGTAGTGACACCAGTGCATAAGAGTGGGGACAGTGCCCTTTATGGTAATTACAGACCTATTTCCATTCTTCCACCACTATCTAAAGCCCTGGAATGGATAGCAGCTGACCAATTGATCAACTATTTGGAAAAATACCAACTTCGATGCCCACAACAATATGGGTTTAGGCATGGACATAGTACCACAACAGCTTTACTTGAGTTCACAGGCTTCTTACATAACTCCTTTGACCATGGTCATCTCGTTGGTGTGGCTTTCATTGATTTAACCAAAGCCTTTGTTACAGTGTACCATGCCCTCTTGGTTGATCAGCTTGCAGTCACTGTCCTCTCCCAAGATACAGTGGCTTGGTTCAGAAGTTATTCACACAGTTTAACACAGCACACAAAGATTGAGAATGTCCTATCTGACAATAGACTTATCCAATCAGGAGTACCACAAGGGTCCATTTTGGGACCACTCCTGTTTAGTATTTTCCTCAATTCACTCCCAAATGCTTGCCAGGGTCACATCCTGTTATACACAGGCGACACCATCATCTTTGCCAGTGATCCTGACCCCAAGGTCCTCAACAACACTTTGCTGAAGTTGCAAAAGGATTCAGAACTATAAGAAGACAAAAACAATGTTATTCACCAGCCCCCAAAATAGGCACAAAACCTATCCTTTTACTATCAATAACACTGTGGGCTCCCCATTGGAGCTAGTTCACACTTTAAGTACCTGGGGATTACTATTGACAGTACCTTATCCTATGTTCCCCACATTGACAATATTGCCAAGGCAGTCAATATGCAAATTGGGCTGCTCTATAGGCATAAGCATTGTCTATCCTCAGAGGTTCTTAACCTTGCTATCCACAGCTCAGTTGTCTCACTTATCAACTATGGTATGGTCATATATGGGGCAGCCACAGGCACTGCCCTCTGTCGCATCAAAGTAGCTCTAAACAAAGACCGTCACCTCCTAACTGACTGTTTGTTTGACCCACACCTGCAACCTGTACACTTAGGCTAACTGACTACAGTTCAAGGGCAGACTTATGTACCAAACCTGTCTGCTGGCAAAAAAAAGTCACCTTAGATCTTGTGCCACCTGGGGTACAGAAGCTTCTCACTCCTACTGACAATCAGCATTGCACTAGAAGTGCCGATAGTCAGATCTTTAAGATCCCTCATTGTTGTACCTCCCAAAGTCAAAGGTCATTTGCACACCGAGCCCCACTTTGGTTCAATTCCCTCAGTAGTGAAATATCTTTGTCTGCCACCCTGAGCTCATTTAAGTGGAAGTTGCAGCAACAACTAGTAGCAAATGCCAGCTGTGATTGCTTCCACTAACCTGGTTTATCCTCAGCACTCTGCACTTAACTTAACATCTTCTTGCCACTAATCTTAGTTGTAAGCACTTCATCCTGCCCCCACACCCCCTACCCATCTTCCCTCTCCTACACTCCCTCGCCCTTCTCATCACTCTTTGTCATCCTCCCTCCTTGTTTAATTGGACCGTCACACTCCCACCTGCATCCTCAATTAGCTCCTCCTTCCCCTTTCCCTTTCCCTTTCCACCTCCTGTGCCCTCCCTCTCTTCTTACCCACCCACCTTTCTCTTGTAAACTATGGTGACTAGGCCTCTTGGGCTGATCCTCACTTCCCCAGTTGTAGTTCTTCACTCCCTGTCCTGTTCTCACTATTTGTTGTTGTGCCTTATACTCCATGAGTCTGACCAGGCCTCCTGGGCTGATCCTCCTCTCCTTTGTGTAGTTCTAAGTCTCCAATTGTTCATTTCCATCACTCTTCTGTGCATTCCTTTTACTCTGCAATGTTTGATTGCACTATTGGTTGCATATGTTACAGTAGTTGTATTGATTGACTGTAACTGCTATTTTCACTTTTATCATTGTAAATGTTACTAGCCATCTGCTGGCTACATAATTATTCCCTCTTTTGTAACTCATCTGATGGGGAACCTATGTAAAGAGTTTTGCTCAATGGTAATATCTGAGATCCTGATCAAATAAATAAATAAATAAATAATTAAAAAATGAATGAAAGCTGACCTAGTGCCCATACCTCACTGGGGTAGAGTCAGAGATGCCCTACACCCCACAACCCAGCCACCTACACTCTGAACTCTCTGCATTCACATTTTGGATGCAAACAGAGTGCTTCATCCAAATTTTGGATGAAAGTGGTGCCGCTATTGTCTACAAATGGATTCACATCTCAAGGCACTTTTGAATTAGGTAAGGGTCCAGATGCACAAGTCACAACAGGTTTTTCCTCCAGTAAGTGGGGCACAAAGCTACATACACCCTCCCACATCACCCACTCTGCATCCACACCCCACAACCTCTGCCCCCTCAATGTGTTCAAATCACCCACCCATGTCCCAGCTACTCAACAAACTCATCTCACACCTTCAGCCTCCCCAGATATGTTCATAGCACCCAACCACATGCTAAACATACAGCAAACTCATCTTGCACTCCCTGACCCCCTTAATGTATTCCAAACACCCACCTGTGTCACAACCACTAAGTAAACCTACTCCAGACCCTGAGAGACTACCTTACTGATTGGTCCCTAATCCTTTCTTTTCAGCAAGGCCTGATGGAGTGAGGTGGCAGTGACCAGAAGGAGCAAGAAAACCTTGGATCCTTTTAGAATAAGTACGCTTATCACCATACAATACAGTACTTTATATTTCTGCATCATGAATGGCAAGAGAAGAGCATCTGCCTTACATTCTGTACCAGACAGCTTTGGTTTGTAAGGCTACTTACATCATAGAGAGGGCTCTTATTTTGTCCACAGTGCACTGCGCAGGTATTTCAAACAGAGCCCTCAGTCGAATCACGCTACCACTGTTTACAGAAATAGATGCTAAGCCAGTTTTGTTCTTCATATCAGATGGTAAATGTCTATGCACTGCATCAGTACAATACCACCATCCAGAATATAAATAGAGTCCTATTGCTAAGCAACGTCATGGTCAAGCCTCAAAGGAGTGACTAACTCAAAGAATTAAGTGAAATGCACAAGTCAATAAAATGGGGGAACAGAGAGCAGATTCAGTCCAGTGAGTGCCAGAGAAAGCAAAAATATAAAGGAGAATGCCTGTTAATTAGTATGAGTGCACGGTGTACTTAATTCATTGCTGCTTTTGTGGAGGGGAAGCATGAAGGACCTAGAGTCCCTTCAGACCTAAAATAACTACTATATATAGCTAGAAGGAGCCCAGCATGAATCCAGAAATTGAGAACAAGAATGCAGAGAATCAAAAAGTAATCATACAGAGTAAATGACTCAGGGTTCCATACTGGAGGTTAGCGTACAGTTTCAAACAATTGGATGTTAGCACGACCACATGGAACTGACAGAATCAAATAATTCTGTATGTGACACCTCTCTGTCCACTGCAGGCTGTTCAGCTTGGAAAGTATGCAGTAAATGATGTTTTTTGATTAGGGGTGAGTGGGGATGGGGAGTTCTCTACAACCAGTAGCGGACCCTTGGACTAGCCATACTTTCAGGCAGTAAGACCTTTGTAGTCCCTCCTTCCCCACCATCAAAAAGTTATTTTGGAAATATACGACACCACCCCACCCCACTCAGCTAGCCAGTCCCACATCCCTTACTGTTCTGGCCCCCTCTTCTGCTGCCACCTAGTCTGCTTCATTGACAGTGAGTGACATGGTGGTGAACTGAAGGCTTCCTCCTTTTCTTCATTCTCCTTTCCCAAGTTTGTGTAGTTAGCTCATCCTATTTAAGAGTAGTCTATTAATATGTTCCAGATAGGGCAGTGCTACAGCTGTAATAATAAGTTTATGGATTGGACTCTTTTAGTATAGCCTCACCCAAAACCACCTGGAGTATAGCACAAGGCTGCAATTTATAGCCCAGTCTAACTAAACAAGCATTATCAGGAGAGAGGAAGGGAACATATAGACTGCTGCCACTACTATCCCAAATTATAGATATGGGGTGTGAGGACTGACTAGTTGGGTTAGGGTTTATTATACCAGCAAAATATTTATTTAAAATAATATTTTATTTGCGTGACCAGATTAAGGGTGGGTTACAACTGCAAATAGAAAAAAATGCATGTAGTTATCCTTGATGGAATATGACCACTAGTATCTTACTGTATGATGTAGCTGCCAATATTACATCAAGGGTTGTCCATCTCTATTTAACAATCTGACACATGATTTGATGTGCATAAATGCATAAAAATTGTAGGGACACGACACAGCCATGTCAACCTTACTGCACATATTCATTTAAAGAAATCAACGTCTTAGCCCAAGCAGTTCCTAAGTTAGCCCTTTTCAAAGAAATTATCTGTAGACTGGGCTATCTTTTGAATAATCATGGCTAGGGACTTAGGGCCCCCTATTCAGAGCTGCTCATGTGCACCTGCAGAGAGGAGTGCTGTGTAGCAAATATTGTACTGTTGGTTGAGGGCAATATTCAGACAGTTAGCAGCCCCTGTCTATAGCATGCTGTCTGAATATGGGACTATGTCAATGCAGCACATAGTGCCTATGTGCTGTGCTCAGACAGCCCTGACCGAACATGGCCTATAGGAGCTCAAAAAAGATAGTGTGGCCCAAACAGGACAGCACCAGGGTTTCTGTGGATCATATTTATTCCTATAACACTAAGAGGCTAGTTGGACATGCAAGGTACTATGGGCCATTGCAAGACCATTATGGCTCATTCATTTATTTATTTAAGTTTTTGATAACTTAGTAAGAACACTGGGCTGAGGGCAAAATTTCAGGTTTGGCTCAGGATTTAATATTACAGAAACTCAAAACAGTCACAAAACATTACTTCCTAAAATGAAGAATGCTGTACAAAATATATACACATGATTTTAAAATAAAATGAACATAATGACCTAGATATTCAAACTGTGCCCATAAAGGGCACAAATGGTTGCTTCGCACAACTGAGATGTGCCGGAGCACAAAAGTGCTATATTCAAATGAGATGTGCAGTCGCACATCCTGTCTGAATATTGCAAAAGATGAGAGTGGCACAAATGGGGCCACCAGAGATGTGCCGGCACATCCCCATGTGCGGTCTGAATACCTGGAATGGGGATGCATGGCGCATCTTGGGGATACATCAAGCACAAATTCCAGACATTCAGACTGCAACATGACAATGGGCCATTAGTCATGCAAGGTGCAAATGAGGCCATTTGCATTATGGACCCATTTGCATGTCCTGAGCAGGGGTGCGTCTAACTGGATGCGCCGGGCACCCTACAACCCCCCCACCCAGTCCAGTGCCATGGAATATGTCAGAGTATATTCCCTTATAGTCTAGTGCCCTCCCAATCCCTGATCGTAAAATACAACAAATCCAAACCCCATTTCCCTGGTAGTCTAGTGGCCCCCCAATAGTAAAATACAACAAATCCAAACCTCATTTAACTGGTAATCAAGTGGCCCCCCATCCCTGATCATAAAACAAAAGAAATCAAAGCTCATTTCCCTGGTAGTCTAGAGGCCCCCCTCCCATCCCCGAACCATGATGTAAGTGGAAATAAACATCCACAACATTCCCTGGTAGTCTAGTGGTGTCCCCCTTCCATCCCTGAACCTGATAGCAGGGTTATATGAAGATCCCATTACCCCTGGTGGTTCAGTGGACCTCCCACCCACTGAGGTACCCACACCCCACCCCGCTCCCCCATCCCAGCATGGTCATTCAGCCATGGAGCCGGCGGGCAGCACATCCCTCCATACACTGCCATGGCTGTCTGCCAACTGAGTTGTCAGTGAATAACAGCATACAGTACACAGTAGTAGCCCATTGGTGGACACTGTTGACCAATGGGCTTGCAGTGTGTCATGTAAGCTTTCATTCACAACATTATGAATGACACAAAGTTGTGAATGAAAGCTTACAGTACACACTGCAAGCCCATTTGTCAACAGTGTCCACCAATGGGCTTCTACTATGTACTGTACACTGTCATTCACTGACAGTTCAGTCGTCAGGCAACCGTGGCGGTGTGCATAGGGATGTGCTGCCCGCTGGCCTCATAGCTGAATGACCATGCTGGGATGGAGGAGTGGGGTGGGGTGTGGGCACCCCAGTGGATGAGGCAGTGGGGGGTCCTCTGGACCACCAGGGATACTGGGATCTTTTGTATAATCCTGTGATGAGGTTCAGGGATGGGAGGGGGCACCACTAGACTACCAGGGAATGTTGTGGATGTTTGTTTCCACTTACATCGTGGTTCAGGGATGGGAGGGGGGCCACTAGACTACCAGGGAAATGGGGTTTGGATTTCTTTAAATTTACAATCAGGGATGGGGGGGCCACTAGACTATAAGGGAAATGGAATTTGGATTTGTTTCATTTTACGATTGGGGATGGGGGGCCACTACACTACCAGAGAAATGGGGTTTAGATTTATTTTATTTAATGATTTGGAATTGGGGGGCCACTAGACTACCAGGGAAATGTGTTTGGTGTTCTTTTATTCTACGATCAGGGATTGGGGGGGCTAGCCACCAAGGGGCTAGAGGCAGCTGTGCTGTGCAGTACAGCAGCCCACCTGTGGGGGACTATGAGTTAGGCATGTTTCTTCCATGCCTAACTTTGTGTGGCATATCTCAGAGATGTGTGGGCAGCTGCACTGCACAACTTGGCTAAATATTGTGATGTGCCACTTATTCATGGGAACGCCCCCTCCAGATGCACCACATACATTATCTTTGCACTACGGCGCATCCAGAATTGCATGGTGCATCACTTCCTTTTGAATATGGCCCAGGGGCACACCTCTGGGGTGAGTTGCACTGGGCACATCTCCTTTGAACATCTAGGCCAATATATATAAAAGGGCAAACCACAGAAGAAACCAGCACTTCATCAGCATTTCCAAATACAAGGACGTCACAGCTTGAAAGTTCATAAATACTTTATTGTAGATAAAATGTAACCCACAACATAATAAAATGTATGTGCACTTGATGCGTTTCAGATAAAATATCCTTTATCAAAAACTAACACACATTATCAAACTGCCACATTAAATACTCCACCAAAGGTGTGACATCACAATACCAGAGTTTGAAATCATTGGTCAAGCCTTAAGTGGCCTGAACTGGAATAGTAATTGTTATACCTCATTCAGTGCTAGTATACCATTCATTAAACTCTCTGTAGTAATGACTGTGGTCACACTTACAACCCTAAGACAACATACAAAGGCAAATGGGGGGTGGGGGGGGGAACAGGTCTGAATCAAAATGTAAAAGATTAACCTTTAAAGTGCTGCATATTTAAAGTGCATAACATCAAAGTGCATAACAATACTGTCACATTCCTATATACAAAAACAATATGGTATAATATCTAAATTACAGTGACTAAAAATGCATAGAGCTTAAAGTTACTCTCACACTAATAATGTAAAAATCATCACACTCCTATGAAGCAAAGTTCAGAAAAGAACTAGAGACCAAGTAATTCATCTGTCTTCTAAATAAGGTTTCAAATCAAAACCTGCATTACGTCCAGGTTTTTTAAGGGCCTGCAATGTCAATATCCAAAATGTTTCTCTTTTCTTTAGGAGGTTGTTGACATTACCCCCTCTTGGGTTATGACTAACTTTGTTGATGATGGTAAATTTAAAACTGTGGTTGGGGTCATCCTTATGTTCTGCAATATGCATGGCAGTGGCATAGGGAGGGTCTTCCCTTTTGATGGCCCTCTGGTGCTCACCTAATCTTTGCTTAAACTATCAGGTTATTTTGCCAACATAAAAAGCCTTGCATATACACTCTGCAAGGTATACAACCCCTGTAGTACTGCACCTACAAAACTGCCTGATCTCGAAAATCTTTTACCACATTAGCACTCGTAAAGGTGTCACAATCTGATAGTTTAAGCAAACTGTAAACAAATAGCACAATTGTGCCTGCCTGACACCTTTCGGACTTGATAAAGGGCCCTGTCCAAAACGCGTCAGGCGGGCACAGTTGTGCTATTTGTTTTCATGTTTGTCTAATAAAAGCTGCATCTATGTGGAATCTCAGTGGTGTCCAGCATATTACTTTGAGGTGGTAAGTAACCATTTTTTTGTTGTAACTGTAAACCCCCCCTCACAAATGGGGGTTCCTGAAAAGTCTTCCATGAGCTTGCCTAAATGCTCACTGCCAGGCTGGTGTCCTGCGTTTAGCAGTTAATCATTATTGCCAAAGAGTGCCTGTGCAGCCTCTATGTACTGTCACTTTAAGAGCTGCCTAGATTGCAGAAATAATTAATCTGGGAGGGGGCTGAGTGTTGTCATGCTCGAGTCCTGCCCAGGCTGCCAGGTAATTGCTCCGTTTCTGTCATCGCTAATTTCCCAGAGTGAGCCCTGTTAATAGATGTAACTGTTTGCTGATCATTCATTAGAGTAGTAATAATACTGTAGTTTGTCTAACCTGCCTTCTTTGCAGCAAGGACTGCTTTGTTTATCCCCACCATTTTGGTCTGGAACTGCCAAATTGGACCAATCAGTCTGGTGGGACCTAAAATGGAGCCGGACTACAGGAGCTGTCTGGAGTTAAAATCTGTAGGAATTGTAGTTTGGAGCTTTTGGTGCCTTTTTGCACCTGAAGGGGATGCCTTTGTTGTGACTGACAGACAGATCAGCCAACTGAATATTTTGATCTGAGGGAAATCCCCAAGCTGCCTAATGTTTCAGTCAGTTCTGAGCTGGGAAGTGAAATGAGAACAGCTCAAATGATTTGGGCAGTAGTTTTGTATGGGGGAACTGTGAAAGGGCTGAGTGTTGGCCTGCATGTCTGCCTGCTGCCCCTGAGAGGGAGAGAAGAGAATTATTTTGGACTAAATCCAAGTTTGTGAGAATGAAGTAAGCCACTGATTTTTTACCAGGTTCATACCTGAAGAAGACCGAAGATTTTGCTGAATGCGATCGGCCTGTCAGGATTTCCAGCTGCTTTTGAATCCCCGCCTTGTGCAGAGGCTTTGCGATCATGACTGGAGAGCAGTTTGCCTGGTACAGTAGAATTTCCTTACATGTAAATGTGCTGTGTATTGAAAGTGGGTCATGATCTGGTCCCCCACTGTGTGAACTGTGTTCTCCTTGCTGGAAGCTGTATCCAGCCCAAAACGAACTGTATCCGAATGTGTCTCCATTTGGCCTGGGCCTTGCCACACTGGCCAACCAGACTACCCGCTGCACAGAGAAAGCCATCAACGAGAGACCTGCCTGGGGATCAGCCCCCCTCTCCATGCTTGAACAGGAATGGTGCCTCAATGATTCGTGTGGGCCCTGCTTCTCCTGGCACTCCAGATTAACCACCTGCTGTCTCGATTTTTGTCCAGCCTGTGTCCAGTCCTGGGTATCATGAGTAATCATAAGGGTAGCTCCCTGCAACAACAGCCTAATCTAAAAGTGTGTCATCTGATTGTCTTGTTGTTTTCTTTTCACAAACTGAGCCCTCTGTCTCTGGATTACAAATAGTGTGTGTTGTGCATGTTGTTTTCTTCCATCACAGGGCCCCAACCAGCTGCAACATTCCTGGCTAGCCCACCATTCTCCATCTGGGTACCCAGAGTGTGTGACTGTTTATGGACCCTGAAGCGCATGCATAACTATTTGATTGATACAGCCTTTAAGCAAATTAACCTGATTACGCCCCTCCCTTGTTCAAGTCCCTTAAATAAATCGGATCTAACTCTTTTTTGCATTTACCCTGACTGTGGTTCCAGTTTGTGCAAGAGTACTGTACTGCTGTTATTTGCTGTGTATAACCTTGTTTTACAAGGGGTCCCCAGGGCCAGGTCAGAGGAAAGCCCTGGTGGTAAGTGCAAACAGTGTGGGTACTTGTGTGGTGTATCAGAAGTATTGTGAAACTGATTATTGTGCATTGTTCTGGCCACTAGTAAGGAAAGGGGGGTTACAGTGTCCCAGAGAGCTGTGCCCAGGTTAGCTTGACCACTACCAACCCTGACCTCCGGGTGGAGGCACCCATTTCAGAACTCAGGCCCCTTAACCTGCTACTAGCCAAGCAGGCAGAGGTAGTATCCCTTGGGATAGTGCCACTTAGGTGTTACATAACTATTTGGAAAAAGAACTGGAGGCAGCTAGGTAGTGACAGCTGACGCACGGTTGGGGGAATGAATGCATCGCGAGCGGCAGTCTGGAATACAAAAAAAGCACAGAAATCAAGTGTTTTATTTGCTGTGTTTGGCCCTTTTGTGCCAGTTTATTAGAGAGCTGCTGTTGGTAGTACCCTTATATGGTATAATAGAAATGTGCTAGGAACAGAGACATTGTGGGAAGGGGTTGACAAACTGAAAGTGAATATGTACTATAAGTAGTGCCAGAGGCAGGCAGGAGGGAGAGGGGTTTGGCCAAAGGATGATGAGTCTACATGCGAAACAACTGTTTTGTTGCTGCAAAAGTGATATTTCTTGTTGCAAATGTGGATTGTACTGCCGAGATTCTGCCATCTTGTTTTCAGTTAGCGAGGCAAACAAATTTAAATATTTCAAGAAATACTTTCAAATGATAAACACCAATAGTTGTGTTTTCCTAATCGGGGCCCAAGGAATCTGATTTTGTGATCAGTTTTCCCCCAAGATGTGCAGAAACATGTTTATTTTATCCACAGAGGTTTTACTGCCACAAATTGCAGCACTATTTGCACAAACCGGGGGTGGGGGGGTTCTGCCCCAAATTGCAGCAAAATGATTCATTGTTTTGTGAAACACCATTCCTTTTTCAATGAAACAAGGGGTTCTGCACTAAACTGTGGCAGAACCCCCCTTGTTTTGCAAAAATAGTGCTGCAATTTGCAGCAGTAAAACCTCTGCGGATAAAATAAACATATTTCTGCCCAAGTTTGGGCAAATTGACCACAAAATCTTGGTGGCTATTATATTTTATTTTTAAATTTCCTGGTGGTCTAGTTGCCCTCCCTCCACAAGCCCCAATATTTGTATAATATGTTTAAAGTTTATTTTTCATGGTGGTCTAGTCACCCTTCCTCTCCAGTTTCTGATTCCCATCTATTTATTTCTTTGGTGGATAGTGGGCACCCCTCCACCCTCCCATGTTTGTAAACTGCTGTAAATAAGAAAACTGTCCTTCAATGTCTTTTTTTAATTTATTTTTTATTTGTAATAAAAGTCCATCGACGATCACATCCGCACCCCCACCCAACCTCCCACTGTGTACCCACCTCCCACACCCCTTGACACCCCCACACATCCTCATTCACCTGAAGAGGTCCCAGGTTCCAGAAAAATTCTCCAATCAAAGACATGTCTTGCTGCTGGAACCAGCGACTGCAGTATGACAAACTAAGATAAATGTGCTTCAATGTATTTCTTTTTTTCACTTTATCTTTTTATTGAAATTCAAGTATATAAGAAAGCACTAATCTAACACAATAGAAAACTATCCTCCATTAAAGGTATAAAATATCACTTAACAAAACACGGTATTTAGGGTAAGCACTTTGGAGAAGCCTTATATACTGTACATGTATTGATAATAAAACACAAACCTAGACAGGATGTAAGTGGAGAGCAGAAAGGTTACAATCAATAGGGTATTATATAATCAGAAATAGCAACCATGTACAAAATACATGCTAGGGCAAGCTATGGCAAGGCATTCAGTAAATTGCAAAAAGTGATAAATGTGGTAATATGAACAATGTTCAGTAATGGAGAGGTGAAGATAAGAGAAAAGTGTGCAAGGAAAGAAAGAAGAGAGAAAAAAGCAAGGAAGAAGGGAAGGAGAGAGGGAGAACACAGGGAAGAAGGGAAAAAAGAGGAGAAATATGTACACAAAAGTTTTGAGAAAACCTAATCTGAGAGCAAAATTAGAAGGAGGACTAAATATCCCTAAGAATTAGGGTCTAGAAGAACTAGATTATATGTACTTGAAGTAATCCTGCCAACATCTGTCATATACAATGAGTCGGTTATGAGTAACATGAGATAATCAGTCTAGGGAGGCATACTTAGAGAGGCTTTGTAGAACACCTGAAAGAGAAGGCACCAGAGTTGATTTCCATTTCATAAGAATCAGACGTTTGACCAGAAGAGAAAGTATGTTTAGCCATCTAAAATGTGCATGTGAGAGGAGACAGCTATTGGGGATAAGGATGCCTAGAAGGAATAGTTTGGGGTCAAAAGGTAGTTTTCGTCCTGTTACTCTGGAGGCAAGTAAACAGACTTTATGCCAGAGCTTATTAATGGGAGCGCAAGACCACAAGATATGAAGTAGATCCCCGTTGGTCAAATTACTGTGCCAGCAATTATTATTATTTAATAGGCCCATTCATTGAAGCACAGAGGGGGTTCAATACCAAAAATGTAGGATTTTAGTTTGTATTAAAGAACTACGGGCATCTTTAAAGGTATTATGTGCAATACGCCAACAATTACTCCATTGTGCGGCTGAAATATTGTAGTTAAGAAGAGTACTCCTTTTATTTTTGGCCTGTAAAGACTGATCAGGTCAATTATCAATAATGTCTTTGTAAATGGAGCTATTTAATTTTATAGATAAATTAGTCCAGTGCAAGATGTATGGGTTAAGAAGAGTATGCCTATACACTAAACTAGAGAGAGAGTTATAAGCTGTCCGAATTTGTAAAAACTTCCAGAAGTCCTGTTTAGGAAGTTTCCATGTGACCTGCAAGTTTGAGAATGATCTAAGAGTGAGTGAATTCTGGTCCAAGATATCTCTGAGAAAGAAAATGCCTTTGTTCCTCCATGTATGAGAGAAAATTGGGTGATCTTCTAGAGTGAGCAGTGGATTGCTCCATAAGGAGGCATAAAACCAGGGTGTTGGATTGGATTTCAGGAATTTGTGGGTTAGTTTCCAATAAAGAGCAAAGGATGATATAGTAGGGTGAGATTTTAGTTTAGAGGAAATGGGATTAAAAATGAAGGAAGTAGGAACTCCTCCCGGGCACAATGCAGATTCCATTGCAACCCATAGTGGTGAGTGAGGGGAGGGTTTCTGAAACCATATAATGGTTTGGGCCATTTGGAAAGCCCAGAGGTAGCCTTTGAATCAGAGGAGTCCGAATCACCCTTTTTTCCAATGTGATCGAAGTTTGTTGCGGTTAAATCTCGGTGGTTTCCCATTCCAGATAAAGTTACCTATTAATTTATCAATTTTAGCAAAAAAGGAGGATAGTAAGACTAAAGGAATATTGGCAAAGAGGTAAAGAATCTTGGGAGAAATGGACATCTTAATGGCTGCAATTTTCCCCATGAAAGATAGATTAAGAACCTTCCATCTGTCCAGAATTGTTTTGATGTTATCAAATAAGGGGTTAAAGTTAATGTCCCATATCTTCCATAAGTTACTAGTAATTTTGATTCCTAGATATGTTATACACTGTGGTGACCAGCAGAATCCAAGAGGTATGTTCATAAAGGCTTTACAGTGATCGTTAAGGGGCATAGTTTGTGATTTGCCATAATTCAAAGCAAGGCCAGGAATTTTAGTAAAATTATTAAGCAAATCAACCAACAGGGGCCCAGCCTTAATCAGGTTTTCGAGTAAGATTAAGAGGTCATCAGAGGAGAGAGAGAGAGAAACATATCTTGAATTGCTCACAGGTATGCCCATAATGCCAGAAGATTGACGTAAACAAGCAGTCAGGGGTTCCATGGCTAAAATAAACAGGGAAGGGGACAGCCTTGTCTAGTTCCCCTTGCTAGATGAAAGTAAGAGGAAAGGGTGGAATTAGTAAGTACTTTAGCAACAGGGGAGTTATATAATGGCTTAATCCAGGAGCAAAATGTATGGGAAAGACCGAAATAAGATAAAACTTGATGAAGGTAGTCCCAGGTTAAGGAATCAAAGGCCTTCTCAAAATCAATAGTTATGGCTGCAGCTGGTGTCTTGAGGGATTTGGCGTTGTGAATTAAATTAAATAAGGAACGTAGGTGATCAGAACCAGCTCTATGTTTAATAAAACCAGCTTGCGAAGAATGAGTTAGCTTGGGAATCAAGGATTCAAGTCGAGAAGTTAGTAGTTTAGCAAATATCTTCCCATCCATGTTTAATAAAGAGATAGGCCTGTAACTTGTGGGGGGAGTAGGGTCTTTTTCTTTCTTAGGGATTAGGGTTATGATTGCTTGAGTGCAAGATGGGGGAAGCTTGCCAGTATTGGAAGCTTCTTGATAAACATTAAGAATAAGGGGACATCAGGTGTCGGAAAACATTTTATAGAAATCGACAGAGAATCCATCACCCCCAGGGGATTTGCCGGATTTCAAGGAAGACAAAGCTTTCTGGATTTCCTGAAGTGAGAAGGGTTCATCTAAAGAATTTGTTTCAAGAGTAGAAAGATGAGGAAGATGTAACAATTTAAGGAACTGTTGAATTTGTAAAGTAGATGGAGGATTTGTGTTAGAGTATAGTTTTTGATAAAAGGTTTTCATGATACAATTTATAGAGGGGCTGTCAGAGTGAATCGTACCCTGTTCATCTTTTAGGCTTGGATGTGTCGTTCCATTGTTGTGCTTTGAGCTGGTAAGAGATAAGTTTCCTATTTTTATCGCCATGTTCCCAAAACTTATATTTAAGTTTAAACAAGGCCAGTTTGGTTTTGTGAGAAATTTATTTGTAATTTTAACTCTAAGTTGAAGAATTTCAAGATGAAGTTGAGAATCAGGACAGTGCTTATTAGAAGAAAAGTATAAATTCTCTTTAGCCTTAAGAGATTTTTCCAAGTCAGCCGGCTGTTGTTCCCTTACTCTTTTCCTATGTGCAGCATAACTGATAATTTTCCCTCGAATCATAGCTTTAAGAGCTTCCCATACAGAGGACATAGAAGATTCAGTTGGGGTATTGTGAAACAGGAAGTCCTGAATTTGTGCTTCGATCATGGATAAGAAATTGGGATCCTTGAGAAGGAGAGGGTCCAGCCACCAGTAAGAAGATTTAGGTGCTAATGGGCCCCACAAAAGTTGCAATTTGACAGGGGAATGGTCCGAGATTATGATGAGAGAGATGGATGAATCAATAGTTTTTTCCATTATAACAGGAGAGGCTAACCAGTAGTCAATTCTACTGTGTCTTATGTAGAGAGGAGTAAAAAGTAAATTCTCGATCACGGGGGTGAAGGAGGCGCCATATATCAGCTAATCCAACATCTTGCATTAGTAATGAGTGGGCTTTAATACTTCTAGGGTGGGCCTCTGTAGTGAGGCTACTTCTGTGAATGCTGGCTTCTAAAGCTAAGTTAAGATCCCTTCCAAGAATAAATGGTGTATTATCAGTGTTAAAGGATAGAATCTGTTAAGCTAAATTATGAAAAAACTCCGGGGAATCGGAGTTGGGTGCATAGACATTAACAAGCAGAAGAGGACCAGAGTTGACATTACAAGGGACCATTTGAGACTCTTATGAATAAGACTGGCAGTATAGCCTAGAGGTTAGAGGAACGAGGTGTGAACGAGCTTGGTACATCCAGCAGACCAGACCTGAATTTGATTCTCACAACCTCCACTTGCATACTGTGTGACTCTGAGCAAGTCACTTAACTGCCCAGTGCTCCCAGGTCGCTCCTGAAAACAGGCACTTGTGCCTAGTGGGCCTTACCTGGTTACCAAAGAATAAAATAAAAAATAAGAATAGCAACTCCTCTTTTTTTTGAGGTATAGGATGATTCGCAGATCTGACCGACCCAATCTTTTTTAAGTCTATGAACATCCTCTGCTAATAATTTTGTTTCTTGAAGGAAAACAATTTGTGTTTTATGTTTTTTGAGATGTGAAAGAATTTGCTTCTGCTTACAAGGAGAATTAAGTCCCTTACATTCCATGTATATAAAAGTATGTCACTCATATTGTTAGTAAGAAAGAAAGGAATAATCGTGGGTGTGAAGGGACAAATAAATGAGGCAGAGGATGATTAAAATACAATATAGAGAGCTTACGTATATGCAGAGAGTGGCAGAAACATTCAAGCCAAAAAAGTGAGACATATGATACATGAGAAGCACAGATATCTTATTAAAGGTAGAATAGAGATAGGGAAGGAGAAAAGTCATTAACAACAATAACAATACTAGTAAGCTAAATAACAAAGAAAACATTTTATGGGTGTGAAGAGATATGAGTCAGCCAACTGGCTAAGACAGACTCTCTCACCACACTCTGGGGCGTCGATGTAGGGAGGAGACTAGGGAGGACGGTTATAAATATCGGCCCAAACCTAAGTCTGATCCCAATAATATAATAAAGTAAGTATTCCTGATAAGCTAAACTGAAAGGGAATAATGCCAAGAAAGGCAGGGGACTGTAATAACCTCAGCTTAATTCTAAGCTAACAGGACAAGGTATAAGGATAAAGCTAAACACCAGGACTTATTTATAAACATTAGTAGTAATAGTACAAGATATACCAACTCGAAATAACAATAAATTAAAGAACCATGTCCGAGATGCCAGTACAGCCTAGACAGAGCAAGGAATTCAGGGAGCCAGGTGGAATGCAAATGAACAAATATAAAAGGAAAACTAGATCATTACCACATTAGAGTGACTCTGAGTATACTTTGCAGTGCAACAGAATAAGTACATAATAAATACAATATTGAGGGGGAAATAGAAAGGGGAGGTCAATTTAAGCTCTTACGCCATGAGCTAAATGCAAATCGGGATTATGTGGAGAGGTATAGGCTTCAGTGATAACTGTAGACAGAAGAGATAGTCATAGTAAAGATCAGCTCCTGTTACTCAAAAATCGCCTAAATAGGTGTTATATGGGGTGACTAGGTCTAGAAGACTAGGCCCAGTGAGCCCCAAACAGGAGGGACCACACAGCAGTGGATTTCTATAATATCTGTAGGCTTTGAGTAAAATAAGGAGCATAAGGAAGATGTAGATTGACAATCCTTTGCAACAGTATACCAAACATAGCCCACCTCTTTGAGTGCTAATGATAGTTCCATGTTGTAAACAGGAGGTAGTAAGAATAATGGAGCATAGGGAAGGAGATAGATTAAATGTAGTTGCCAATAATACTTAAGAACCTGTCTTCAGGAGAGGGAAGGTGTAAGTTGCCTTGTACTATATAATAATTCATATATGAAAAAAGAAAATGCAATAATCAGGATGTATACTGATTGAAGATATGCAACTGAACAGCCAAAGGACTATAAACCTGATGCACTGCTAAACTGGAGAGTAAAAGGCTAGATACAGAGAGCCTGTTTATTGAGGTAAGGTATAAGATCTAACACTAAAATAATGGGTTAGAAAAGCATTGCTGATACACCAAAGTTCCCTTGAAGACCTTTAAGCTGCTCATTTAAACACTGCAACAAAAAGTAAATTGATCACACCATGATGTACAGCCTTTGCTTTCTGCACCCGCTGGGAACGAAAGCAACCAGGTAGCATAGACTGTAGAGCGGGCGGCTAGGCAGAAAAAGTGTACTGGCACTCCCTTTAAGTATCCTGGAAGCAAAACCTACCAAGATATAGCAACTGTGACCATATTACTGACTATATAAGCTCGTGACACCTTAGATTTATTAGCAGGATTGTGACTATTGATGTTCTTGCTTTTGGTCTTTGCCCTATGTTTCTTTTTGAGTGGCTCTAAAGATTTGAGTGGGGAACTTACAACAGCTTCTGCCCATGAAGAATTGGCTGAAATACATCCCTGAGGCACAGGGCCCAAATTAGAGGGATGTTCATCAGAAATTTGCTGGGAAAGATCCTCCTGCAAGGAGTGCATGTCATCCTCCAAGAGAGCAAACTTATTGCTCAAGGGAATAGAGGGGTTGATTTGAAGGTGAGAGGCTGCAGCTTGGGGTATTTGGGGTGAAATCTTGCTAGAACAGCATGAAAGTCTTGAAGAATAATGCCCCGATAGAAGCTTCTCTTGCAGCTGTGTTGATTGCCTTGGGGGTCAAATCAGTTGCAGCATTGCAGCTTGGGGCTGAGAGTTCTGCAACACTTTCCCCACATTCCTGTACCTCGTCATCCACCCTCTGTGTGGATACCAAAGCTGTGTTTGGGTTGCCAATTGCTGCTGAACCTCCCAGGGTAAGATTGCAGAGAGAGGCCTCCAGATAGTTGGCTAAGGCATCAGGGGTTTCAAAATCCTTGAAGGAAGAGCCTGAGAAAAGGCGTAGTATTGCAGGGTAACGTAGAGCAAATTTAATGCTTCTTTGGTGGAGGATTTGTTTAAGTGGATTGTAGGCCTTCCTTCTGATGGTTAAATCTTTTGAAAAGTCTCTGTAGATGGAAATATTAAACTCTTGCCACTGAAGTTTCCCCATTTCTCTGGCTCGTTTCAGTATTAATTCTGTGTGGGAATAGCTCAAGAAGCGAGCAATGATAGGCCTTGTTCGCTGGTCTGTTGTTGGCCTGGGACCCAGAGTGTGGTGAGACCGCTCAGTGATTAACATTAGGTCAGGAGGCAGTTTAAGCATTGCAGGAAGCACATGTAATAAAAGCGCAGTAGTGTCTCCTAATTCTACACCTTCAGGGAAGCCAAAAAAATCATAAATTGTTGCGACGATTACGATTTTCAATATCGTCAGTTTTGGCTTGTAGGGATTTAATGGTTCGATCTTGATTGCATACAGTAGCCTGGAGGTCATGAATAGTAGTGGTGTTACAGGCCATTGCTTTCTCATTAAATGCAATTTTCTGGCTAAAAGTTTCAAGAGTGGTGACATTCTGTTGGGTGGAGGTTTTTAGATCATTAATTGCAGCCATCAGTTTAGAATACATTACTTCCACTCTAGCAAGTGAGCTTTGTTGTACTTGGAGATCTGCCATAATGCTGAAGGATGAGGCCTAATATGCTGCAGTACAGTGTAGAATAATTGAATGTAAGTAGATGATGGATCAAAAATGACTTACAAACTGTGCCAGGTAGTAAGATTACAGGATTGTTACAGGAGTTGGTACCAAAGAAAGGTCTGGTGAAGGCTGGATGAGGTTAGATTGCAGGCATTCCTGCAGAGATTCTGAACTATGTTGCCATCTTCTGCCTGGTCAGGCCACACATCCCCATCAATGTATTTCAATGGGGTTTCAACTTTTATGTGTAACTTTGGCATTTTTTGAGATTTTGACCCCTAATTTTCAACATGGTCTTTTGGAGACCCCATCTCATGATCAATGTGATTATTGTTATGCAAATCCTACCAGAAAGGTGATTTCATGGTTGGGTCATGAAATCACATTTCGGGCATGATTTCTGTAACAACATTCATAGTGTTCATGAGGTGGGGTCATAAGAAGGCTATGTTGAAAATTTGGGGTCAAAATTATTAAAAATAGTGAGTTATAACCATTTATTGCAATTCAGCTATGCACGCTCATAACTTCGGAAATTAAAAATATTTTGACCCCAAATTTTCAACATAGACTTATTATTAACCCACCAACTGTATGTTGCAGCTCTCATTTTTCAAATCCTGGCAAAAATGTGTTTTCACACCTGTGGTACAGAATGGCATTGCTATTGCACAGAATTATGTTATGGAGAGGATTAACATTTTATGTGCAGGGTATATCAGGTGGGGTAATAACATAGCTATGCTGACAATTCCATCTTTCTTCCCATACAAATGTAAGCGCAGGGCCCTTACAGACCTACATATATACTCATGTATACAGCCCACACTCAACTACGGAAACCATTTAGGAGTGTGTGCTCCCACACACAAAAATGTGTAGTATTATGGAGTGGTGGGAGAGCAGGTCCCAGAGGGCCCTGTGCTCCAACATCACAATAAAGATACAATTACAATATGTGAAGAATTATTGATGGTTGGGAATGCAGGGCCCTGGGCCCAGAGGGTCCCTGCACTTCCACAAGCAAATAAGACTACGATTATACTTCCTCAAAAAATAAGAACAGATCCAGAAGCAAATGATTTTATACCTTTTATTGGACCAACATAGATGTAACAAAAAGAACAAAGTGCTTTAGCTTTCAGACCAAAGTTTAAGCTTCCAAGGAAGGACTGGGTTGGTCTGAAAGCTAAAGCACTTTACTCTTTTTGTTACATCAATGTTGGTCCAATAAAAGGTATCAAATCATTTGCTTCTGGATCTGTTCTTACAAGGATCAATATGGCAAAGACTAAATCTGTATGTCACAAAATAAGGAAACTCTCAGTAAAAAACTTCATTAATGCATCAGTTAGAATTTATATTAAAGTGACGAAAGTATGGAAATGTGATGTTAGCTAGCTGTTGCTAGCCTTGCTTGTAGAGCAGAAAGCAGCTAACTAAAAGAAGCTACATTTTCTTATTAATTTAAAACTTATATCTCAGCAGGAGTCAGTGTCTGTTAAGATTAAGTAGACAGATAACTTTATTAGAAGTAGAAGGGTCTTATTTAGGGTTAAAAAAGAAAGAAAAGAAAGAAAGTCAGTGTGTGTTCTGTGCAGGAAGGGTACTGTATCAGCTGACTTTGCTAAACCAGTAGGAGGAAAGAGAGCTTACCGGGGTGTGGTTTATACACTATAAAAGCAGGTGAGTCAAATTACAACTTCCTGTTGCTAGCCTTTTTTCTTACTAATTGCCCTCCATCACACCCACCCAAAGCCGGTTCTACTTTTATAGCCACTGCATTTGACTGTCAACAGGAACTTCCTGTTTGGCAGTAGGAAGGAAAGGACCATAGAGAAACATTGGTTTTGTCAACCCTAAAGGAAAAAAGTAGCTCACTCTCCCCCCCAGCTGCTGGTGGTCTGATATTGAGCAAGGAAGAAGGAGGCTACTGAAGAAGATAGGAAGTTGCTGTCCCAGAACAGGAAGGGTGGGAGTTGTAAGGAGAGGAGAGAATAAGCATCCAGAGAAACAGTAGAGAGGACACAAAATAAGACATGATAGGAGTGGTGCAGTGCAATGGCTGTGGGGCGGCAGTGTTCTGGGAGACATTCTGGAGGCTGCGATGCTACCCTATTTGCAGACACCTCTCTGGTGTGAGAGAGGAGGTTGCCCGTCTCCAGGCTGACCTGGCTAGGATTCATGAAACCTCCTCCCCCACCCAGGGACCACCAGGGCCAATGCCACTACCTCAGAGGTTGCCAAGAAAGAGGAGAGGCTGGACCAGGTGGGCTCAAGAGGAGGAGGGTGGTGGAACAGAGTTGCATCCCTCCAGCTGTACCTCCACAATTCATTCGCCTCCTGGTGGATAGTGGTTCCTCTATGGAGGCACCTGCAGTGGAGACCAAGGAGGATGCTGGGAACCTTCACAAAGGAGACCCACAGGAGGGTGGCATGGGACCCCACAGGAGAAGGAAACAACTCCTGGTGGGGGACTCAGTCGATGAGGGGTAGAAATGGGGAGGAAGGGAGAGGGAGGTAAGGTGCCTTCCTGGTGCCACGCTTGGAGGGACAGGAAGCGAATCCTCAGGATCGTGGGAGGAGCTGCACAAGGGAGGGAGCTGGATGTCATTGTCCACCTAGGGACAAATGACCTGGCTAGGAATGGGATCAGAGCAGTGCAAGAAGAGTTTGTAGAGTTGGGAAGGGGCCTTAGACAAGTAGCGCATACGGTAACCTTCTCGGAGGTGCTGCCTGTCTATGGCAAGGGAGATGCTAGGGCACTTCTCACCAGGGAATTCAATGAGTGGTTGAAAAACTGGTGTGGAGCTCAGGGTTTTGGCTTCATTGGGGACTGGGGAGCCACCTGGAGGGATGCAGACCTATACTGGTGCGATGGTCTGCATCTGTCCGGGGAACCAGGATCTAGGTGAGAGGTTTAAATGCTTCATTGGCAAGCATTTAAACTAGCAAGGGGAGACACTGAAAAGAGCAGGGAAATCTGAGCCTCCCCCCACAAAACATGGTGATTAGTGAGGTAAACACCAAGGTACAGAAGTTATTAGGGAGCAGAACAGATTTAAATGTAAAAAAAGGCAAAGGCAGTAAGGACAGAAATGGGGCTAAAAGGGGTAAGGCTATCAAAAAGTGGAGGGTGATGAGTACCAAGCCCGTAGTCTGTGTAACAAGCTCCTTGAACTAGTGGCCTTGATGGAAGAGGGTTGCTTGGATATTGTGGCAGTCACTTAAACATGGTACACAGAGAACCATGACTGGGATGTCAACATACCAGGATACACAATCTACAGGAGGGATAGGGAGGGTAAAAGAGGAGGAGGAGTAGCTCTCTATGTAAAGGAAGGGATCAAAGCAACAGAACTAAAGAGTAAACAGGTAGCAGGTGAGGCACTTTGGGTCACCCTGGAGACAGGAAATGGCACCACAATCCGCATGGGGGTTGTATACAGACCCCCATCTCAGGGGGAGGTAATGGACAAGGAAATGATAGAAGGCTTTCTTAGAATGGCAGAAAAAGGGGAGATATTGTTGATGGGGGACCTGAATATGCCAGATGTTAACTGGAGCATCTTTGCTGCAGGCACATCCAAGAGCAGGGTCATTCTTGATGCCCTACACATGGCATGCCTCAGACAGCTAGTATTGGAACCCACTCGGGAGGGAGCAATCTTAGACCTGGTACTCTCAAATGGGGATGGAGAAGGAATCTCAGATTTAGAAGTGGGTAGCCATCTGGGAACAAGCAACCACCAAACAGTGTGGTTCACGATAAACACAGCCAAACAATCAAGCCATACAAAAGCAAGAGTACTGGACTTTAGGAGGGCTGACTTTGGGAAAATGAGAGAGTGCCTCAGAAAAGCACTAGCAAACAGGCAAGAAGGAGGGGTGGAGGAACAATGGGGAGTGATCAAAACAGCCATCACAGAGGCAACAAGCCTTTGTGTAAAGCAAATCAATAAAACACAATGAAGGAAAAAACCACTATGGTTCTCAAAAGAGGTGGCAGGGAAGGTTAAGGAGAAAAGGACAGCATTCAGGAAATATAAGGAAACACAGAAGGAGCAGGACAGAGAACTTTATCAGTTAAAGCAGAAAGAGGCTGGGAAGGCAGTCAGAATAGCAAAGGCCCAAACCGAGGAAAGGATAACCAATTCTGTTAAGAAGGGGGATAAGACCTTTTATAGGTACATTAGGGAGCAAAGAAAGACCAAAGGAGGGATACTGAAGCTTCATAAAGGGGAGGGAATGTGGGTAGAGGGTGACAGTGAAAAAGCAGGGATACTGAACGAATATTTCTGCTCAGTATTCACAAAGGAAAAGGAGGATGAGGTACCTAAACCAAACAAGAGAAACACTCTGAAGACGGGGGTCGATACCAGTCCATTTACAGAAGAAAGGGTTCTGAAAGAACTAATAAAATTGAAGGTGGACAAAGCAATGGGGCCTGATGGGATTCACCCAAAAATTCTAAAAGAACTAAGGGTAGAACTAGTGACTCCGCTGACTACTCTCTTTAACAAATCATGGGAGGATGGAGTGGTAGGTACCGAGGACTGGAGGAGGGCAGATGTGATTCCTCTTCACAAAAGTGGGAGCAGGACAGAGGCAGGAAACTACAGACCAGTTAGTTTGACCTCAGTGGTAGGGAAAATGATGGAATCACTTCTGAAGGAAAGAATTGTTGAGTACCTAGAGGCCAGTGGGGCACAGGACCCAAGGCAGCATGGATTCATGATGGGAAGGTCGTGTCAGATGAATCTAATAGATTTCTTTGACTGGGTGGCCAAAGTAGTGACAAGGGAGGGCTGTGGACATGGCCTACCTAGATTTTAGCAAGGCATTTGATACAGTCCCACACAAAAGATTAATACACAAGATAGCCAGCCTTGGAGTGGGTCCCAAGGTGGTAGCCTGGATAAAAAATTGGCTAGACAACAGGACGCAAAGGGTAGTAGTAAATGGAGTACACAGTGAAGAAAGGAGGGTTACTAGCGGGGTACCGTGGGGTTCAGTACTGGGACCAGTCCTTTTTAATGTCTTTATAAGTGACATTGCAGAGGAACTGGAAGGAAAAGCATGTCTCTTTGCAGATGACACAAAGATCTGCAACAGGGTTGATACACAAGATGGAGTGGAAAGGATGAGAAGGGACTTGGCAAGGTTGGAGGAATGGTCAAATGTATGGCAGCTCAGATTCAATGCAAAGGCAAGGTAATGCACATGGGAAACAAAAACCCAGGGGAAGCGTACACAATGGGGAGTGAGATACTGACAGCAGTAAAAATAGAAAGGGACCTGGGGGTAATTATATCAGATGACCTAAAGGTGGGCAAGCAATGTGAGAAGGCAGTAAGGAAGGCTGGGGGGATACTGGGATGCACAGGAAGAGGCATCAATAGTAAAAACAGGAAGTTGTTATCCCTCTGTACAGACAGTTGGTGAGACCCCATCTGGAGTACTGTGTGCAGTTCTGGAGACTCCATCTCCGCAAAGACATAGACAGAGTGGAGGCTGTCCAGAGGAGGGCAACCAAAATGGTGCAGGGTCTGCACCAGAAGACATACGAAGAAAGACTAAAGGAGCTTAATATGTATACCCTTGAGGAAAGAAGGAGAGAGGGGACATGATAGAAACTTTCAAGTACCTCAAAGGAATTAACAAAGTTCAAGAGGGTAGCATGTTCCAGAAAAAGAGATGTGCAAGAACAAGGGGGCACAATTTGAAGATAGAGGGGGGACGGCTTAGAGGTAATGTGAGGAAGTATTTTTTCACTGAGAGGGTTGTGGATGCATGGAACAGCCTCCCTGAGGAGGTTGTGGAGTCAAGAACAGTGGGGGCTTCAAGAATGCATGGGACAGGCATAAGGCAGTCCTAGTGGGGGTAGGAGGAAGTAAGCTGTTGGTTAACTAGGATCTGCAGCTTATCTGTTAGGTAGGAAAATGGGCAGACTAGGTGGGCCAGCGGTCCTTATCTGCCGTCAAATTCTATGTTTCTATGTTACTACCCAACCCCACCCCACCCCCATGCTCCACACACCAACAGGCATCAGGGGTGTTCTTTGGGGTAATCAGCCCTAAGGCTCACCCCATTGTCCTATACTGTACTGTCTCAGCTTCCGTACACATGGAATGGGATGAGCATTAGGGCTGATGACCCCAAGGCACACCCACAATGACTGTTGATGTGTGGAGGGTGGGAGTGGGGTGGTAGGTTTGGAAACCCTAACACCGCATTTCCATACTTTTGTGGCTTTAATATGAACCCTAACTGATGCATTAACCAAGTTTTTTGCCAAGAATATATAAGTAAATATCATATTTGTCAAAAACATTAGCATGCATGTGACCTCATGAGTGCCTGTCCAGTTGTGTCTCTCTATGCCATGGTGGTCTAGTGGACCCCCACCACCAATCACCCACCATTCTATGTAGTTGTAAAGCTATGGTAGCCTAGTGGACCCCTCACCCCTCAAAAAGGCATGTAACCACCTCTGGATATGCCTGCTCAGGACCCTCCTTCCTGTACTTTCCTTATCATGCTCACTGCAGCCAATATATGGCAACAGTGCCAGTGACCAGCACGGCCTTCTGTTTACCACCTCGGCTGGCCACTGTCTGGCTTTCAGTTAGTGACTGTGCATGTACTATAGAACCAATTTTCTATAGTACATGCACAATTGCTCACTGACAGTCAGACAGTGGCCAGCTGAGGAGGTGAGTAGAGGGCTATGCTTGTCACCATTACTCTTGCCATATATCGGCTGTGGTTGGGGGGTGCAGGGAGGAGGGTCCACAGTGATTCGGGGGTCTTCTAAAATACCCAGGCTTATAACCAAGTGAGATCCTGGGCTATAGGGGATGAGAGTCCACTAGACTTTCAGGGTTTATAACTATGTGGGATGATGGCCGATTGGGGGATCCACTACACTACCAGTGTATACAGCTGAGTTATGGAATGGGCACAGCTGTGCTGGGATAAGAGCATTGTTTCGGGCAGCACCAAACAGTACTGCAAAGGAGGCTGTTTGGTAAATCTAAAATGTCTGCATATACTGTTGCACCCAGTATGCATGGTAGATCTCTTATTTTCATTAGTTCAGTGGTATATTCTGTGTACCAGGGTCCTTTGAATATGGCCCAACCCCATCTACCAGTGCTATTGTGGTTAGCAAGGCACTAATCCCATTTATGCAGTGCTAGCTGTTTGAATATGGAGGCCTTATTTTTTTTTAAATGAAAGTTTGGTGTTATGTCAACATGGCAGTAGCATTTTGATACAGTGTTTAGGTAGAGATGCACTTATTTTTACATTTATCTAGTGCCATCATGTGATAATAACAATGCAACTGCAGAAGTCAATATGTTTTATACCTTACATGACAGAATCCCATGCTATACATTGTTAAGAAGACCCAGCCTTCACATTTTCAATGACATATAACATTATTTATTTTTATTTATTTATTTTATTTAAGACAAAGTTCAGAGTACAAGTAAGAAGTCAGATCAAATTACCATAAACAGTTAAACAATTCAGGATTACAAGGCAAAAATCACAGAGAATTGTGTAAATGACTGTCACTATAGCGTATCAGGAGCAGCCATGAAACAGCTTTGTCACATATGTTGCAACAATTGGAGTTACCAGGGAAGGCTGTGTAAGGAAAAGGAGGTACAGTATAACCCCAATTATCCTAATGCCTCAGGAGACATGAAATTCGGATAATCGGGGGTTCGGTTAAACGGAAGAATGCACTTTTTCTCAAAAAAGATGGAGCAAGCTGTTTGGTATAAGTTATGTTTTTAATACAGTACAGTTAACGTACATACAATTTAAAAAGCAGTAAATAATGCAGCAATAATACCATGCTGAACAGTGCAGAAAATTAAAGTGCATTGCAGTATTGCGGTACAGAGAATAAAGAGCTAATGTCAGATACTGTAAATGATAGTGCACTGTGAAAGTTGTCAGTCTAGATCACTGTAAAAAATTGTGTTATGGCACTCTGCTTCTTTGCTTTGTTTAACTTTTCTGCACCTTGTAATTTAAGTTTTCGCAGTAGCAGAGTGTGTAGGTAGTCAGTGTTCTCTTGGTTTTCAAGCCACAAAATACATTTTGCAAATGCATCGACCACTTCTGATGTGGTTGGTATCTGAACAGCTGAGTTTCCCTGCTCCCCGGTGTCCTCCTCCCCCTCTGCTGTGGCACCCATGACATCTGGGTTGTTCTGAGCGATTGCAACGATATCTTTCGTCACTCAATTCGCCATAGCCGTCATCTTCAGCATCACATTTCAGCCACTCATGCACTGCCTCTAATGTACAATTTGTTTGCTGTGCAATCTGTAGAAGTGCCTCATTGGCTTCTTGTTCTTGTGGTACAACAAGTGGTTCAGCAGGTTGCACTCTTGGCTCAGTTAGAACTTCTGATTTATCCCAACAGCGCTTTATTGTTTCCTGTCTGATCTCTGACCAAGCTTCACCTAAAAGGTAACATGCATCCTTGATTGTTAATTTTTTTATAGTGTCTGTGAGAGTAAGCTGGTAATTTTCATCAGCCAGAACTGTAGCCAGTAGTTTACCTCTGTATAACTTTTATAATGTGGCCAATATGCCCTGGTCCATGGGCTGCAGCTTTGATGTCGTGTTTGCCGGGAGAAAAATGCAACGCACGGCTCCATCTGCAGAGGTCAGTTGGTCCAGATCAGGATGTGCGCCAGCGTTATCGATGAGTAAAATAGCCCTTTGCTGAAGGTTAAGTGACCATAAGTGAGCTCGAACTGTGGGAACAAAATCTGTGTGGAACCACTGTTTAAATATGGCAGCATTCATCCATGCATTGGATTGAGCTGTATAAGTCACAGGCAGACACAGCATGTTGGTGTGCTTGAAACATCTTGGTCGGATAGATTTACCAATCACTAACAACTTTAAGCAGTGTGTTCCTGTAGCATTACAGCAGCCCAGAACAGTTAGTCTTTCTTTTTGTTTTTTAAATCCAGGGGCACATTTCTCAGACCATGCAGCTAAAGTCTTCTCTGGCAACATCTTCCAATATGCTCCTGTCTCATCTGCATTATAAATCTGGGTTGCATTAAGTTGTTCAGCAAACATGAGATCACACAGTTTCTGTCTGAAAGGGGCAATGCTGTCATTTGCAGCAGATAACAGTTCACCAGCCACAGAAAGCTGGCGTATTCCGTGGTGCTTTTTAAAGCGATTTAACCAACCTTCGCTGGCACTGAACATATCATCTTGCCCATTAATATCATTATGGAATGCAATTGCCTTTTGCTTCATAATTGGTCCTGATATCGGGGTTCCTTTCACCCTGTTCTGCATGAACCATAGATAAAGCGCCTTGTCCAACACCTTGTCCTTACTCCCCTTCATGTCTTTTCGTTTGCTGTTTGACTCAGGACAATCCATAGTAGCACCGTACTCCCGTATTTTATCTCATGCAGTCCTGATATCCCACACAGTAGCATTTCCAATGTTAAATTTTCAGGCGATAGAAACAATCTTTTCACCACTTTCCAGGCATTCAAGTACGCGGAGCTTTTGTTCGATATGGAGCACACAGCGTTTGCGCTTGCCAGCCATCACATGAATGAATGAATGAATGAATGAATGAATGAGAAAAGCAGTTGCCGTACAATAAGAGAACCAGATCATTACAGAACCAGGTTAATTCAATTAACTTCAATTGAACGTGGAACAACAAAGTGCAACTAAGTATGGAGAATGCAGCAAATGAGCATGTTAAACACTGCAATGATTAATTATGCTGCTTACGTAAACGACCGAGCAACAATCTTTTGAATGACTGTGTGGAGCCAGAGTAAACACTACAATATTGCATGTAGGGCGGGGGACATAACCTAATTTCGGATAACCCAGAGATTCGGATAATAGGGTTTCAGATAATCGGGGTTACACTGTATTCAGAAAGTTAAAGGAGAAGGGGTGCTTGAGAAGAGAATAGTTAAGGGTGAAACAGGGAGGGTAATGTGGGGTTGGAGCAAGGGAGGGAGATGGTGGGGGGTATCTAGAATAGGATTAGGAGGACTGGCCTAGCCTTTAGTAAAGCTAGAGGGCTAAGAGGAGGACCCTGAATTGTAGAGTGCAAAGTGCATGGTTGGGGAGAGTATATTTCTAGGGTTAAGTAGTCAACATTAGCGTGTAACTTGCACAGCTGCATTGCTGTACCAATACCATACATCGATGTGCACGTCTCACAGAAGGTTGAAAAAATACGTTTTCAGATTTTTCAAATACATGTAAAATAAACAGCAATGTCATCAACTTGGTCAATAACAAAACATTTCCAACGTGCTTTAATCATATTACAGCACATAACATCTTCAGTATCGTTGAGTAATCTCAGATCTTCCTATAGTTTTTACAGGTTATGCTTGTGAAAGAACACAAAAGTTATCATTTGAGACAGGGGGTGTGACTAGCCTCCCAAGGTTCACTGCTGGCTTTAGATAATACTTAAAGCCCACTCCCAGTTAGATAAGGGGCATCATGAAAGCAGGGAATATCCTTATGGGCTGTGAAGATTTAATTTGGTGGGAAGGGGAGATATCAGTTTATAAAGTGGTATATTCTGTGCTGATAGGTTAGTGTAATGCACCGGGGGCCTTTGATTATAGCCCCACCCCATCAACCAGTATTAGTGCAAGGAAATAACCCAGTTAGTGCTGCATTGTTTGAATATGGAGACCTTAATTTTTTTTTACAGTAAAAGTTTGGTGTCATGTCAGCATAGCAGTGGTATGTTGATATACTGTTTAGGTACGGATACACTCATTTTTATAGTTATTTAGTGTCTTTATATGATAATGACAATGATAATGCAATCTCACAAGTCAATGTATTTTCTACCTTACATTATAGAATGTCAAGCTATACACTATTAAAAAATCTCAACCCTTCACATTTTCCATGATACATATAGTTCTAACATGAACAGCTGCATTGCTGTATCATTACCATACATCGATGTACACATCTAACAAATGGTTGAAAAAAATTTTTTTTCAATGTAGAAACATAGAAACACGGACATTGATGACAGAAAAAGATCAATGGTCCATCCAGTCTGATCGAGTTGCCTATTAGGTATTGTGAGCTGTTATCCGTCAGGGTTCTAGACCCCCCAATCTCCTCCATTATTCTGTCACCCCAAGCCATCACTGTACCATTCATTCTGTCTCAGCTGTGCTTGAAACCACTAATGGTTTTTGCACTGACTGTTCCATGGCTCCACCACCCATTCCGTAAAATAGTACTTGCTCGCATCTCTCCCGAACATCCCTCCTTTTTGTTTCCACTCATGACCACATGACCATGAGTTACTGTTCAAGCTAAATAGCTCCCTGCTGTTTACCTTGTTCATTCCTTTTAAGAACTTGAAGGACTGTATCATATCTTCACTCTCTATCTGGTCTCCAGCGAGTAGATGTTCAGTGCCTTGAGGCAGTCCTCTTAGGACTTGCCCTTTTGGCGCTAAATCATTTTTTGTTACATTGCACTGCACTGTCTCCAGCTTAGCCCTATCACTCATGAGGTGGGGACTTCAGAGTTGGGCACAGTACTTCAGGTGTGGCCTCACCAAGGCTCTATGTAGGGGAAGTGTTACCTCTCCCTTTCTGCTATCAATAACCCTCCTAATACATCCCAGCATCCTACTTGCCTTACTATAAGCCTTGTTGCACTGACTTGATTGCTTTAGGAGTCACTGATGATAACTCCAAGGTTTTCTTCCCCAACCATAATACTAAGTCTCACCTTTCCCATCTAGTACTCTGTCCTGGGGTTCTTGTTCCCTATATGCATTATCTTACACTTTTTGATGTTGAATTTCAGCTGAATTTTAACTGCCATACCTTTGATCATCCCTCTAGCTTTTGTAAGTCTCTATGTACAGTATTTCCATTATTCCCTCTTCGCAGTCCACCCTCCAACAGAGCTTAGTGTCATCAGTGAAGAGCACAACCTTCCCCAGATTCCCTCACCAGTGTTGCTAATGAACATATTAAAGAGGACTTGGCCTGGGATAGATCCCTGTGGCACCCCACTCGAGACCTCCCTTTCTTCTGATTTAACCCCATTGACCACAACCCTCTCCTGCCTGCCCTGTATCCAGTTACCTACACAGTTTACTATGAATTGAGCCACACCCTAATCCTCCATCTTCTTTAGCAAGCATCTGTGAGGCATTGAGTCAAAAGTTTTGCTGAAACTGAAGTAGATTTTCAGAGTTTGGTATGTTCAGCTCAGAAAAATAACTAAACTATTACATCCTGTCCCTGCAAAATTGACATCAGTTTGGAGCTCAGCTCTGCAAAACAGCTCTGAATTGCAAGCTGGTTCTGCACTTCTATGCATGCTTTTCCCCTGGAACTGACAGCCGACTGAGAGCTGGGGGTTTAAGCATAAAGAACAATACATGAGATGTTAGCCTCTGATATTTAATCCTTTGATTTATGCACAAGACAGCCATGTGAAATAGAGCAGAATGGTCTGAGAGAAATGTTTGAGTTGAGGATAGCATTTGTGAATAGTTTCCAGTTGCCGTTCCTGTCTGACTAAAAGGTTTGTCCAAAACAGACTTGAGACCCCTGAAAAAGGGGACTGATGCAGCTTTAGTGCCAAGCCTGGGCTTTACCACTGAATTAGAGCAAAGTGTTACCTTGAAAGCTGCTCTGCTTCTGGGAAGGTACTGACCCCCTACTTTCTGCTGCTGTTAGGATTTTAACCTGACAGGGGATCAAACCAGCTTAGGTTCCAAGTGACTGTCTGCCTGTCGGTGTGGGTGAACACAAGTCCCCTTGTGGGGTGAATAGGATCACCATTGTCTGGAGCATCATAGCCTGCATTCCTCACCACCGGAAGCATGTTGGGCCTGCCACACCGCCAACCAGCTTACAGAAGAGAGCTCCCATCAATTAAAGTCATCATTGCCTGCAACCTTTGCCACTGGGAGCACATTGGGCCCACTGCATCTGTATCTAGCCTACAGAAAAGACAACCCAGCCATCATCTGCCTAAACAGTGGAGGCTTCCCCACAGAAAGAGCACCAGCCTGTCATTTGAAGGTCATGAGTACTGGGCTTTACCTCTATTGTTTAGCTAGCTACATACTTTTTGGGCACTCCTGCATGATGATAGAATCATGTCCATAGCTACAGCTTACAGCCAGGAGCAACTGTTTTACTGTACATCCAATTGTGTAATTTGCCAGTGAGTGCTTGCAACCAACAAACGAAGTTGCACAGTACCACACTGAGGCTCAAGATTCACAGGCCTGTAACTCTGCATCTGTGTGTACACTTGAACTGCAATTAGGTTCTATCTATCTATCTATCTATCTATCTATCTATCTATCTATCTATCTATCTATCTATCTATCTATCTAATCTGTCTCTCTGTCTCTCTGTCTATCTATCTATCTATCTATCTATCTATCTATCTATCTATCTATCTATCTATCTATCTATCTATGTGTCTGTCTGTCTGTCTTGTTTTTGTGAAGAGATTGGTTAATAGTACTTTACTAAATCCACTTTTCTCGATTCTGCATGGCAGCTTAATAATACTAATGAAACCCATCTCCACACACAGTAAATATTAGTTTGTTCCACGAAACTGTGAAACTACTTTATTTTGTAACTTTTTTTTCTACTTTTTTGCTCCAACCTGTGGTTCCTGGTCAGGTGCTATTGTGGAGTTCCTTCAGTTCTGATGTTGCTGTGGTTTACCATTTCACAGCAAGGAACCATGCTGTTTACTTATATCCTTGAATTTTCACCCATGGAAGGGTTCTAATTATTAGCAGGTTCTAGCATTCCATACCACCAGCTCCACCACAATACTCACAAGGAAGGTTTGAGTTTATAGCAGATTTAGACTCTTTTACTATCATTGATGTTACCAATAGTTAAACCAAGCTGCTTAAAACTGTCAGTCTTAAGAGGTATCTTGTAAGCACTTTATTTCAAAGACTGTGTTTGCCATTTAAAAGTCAGACATTTTCCAACCATGAACTGCACACTCCAAGCACTCTATAGATTGCGTTTCTGAGCTTATGTTTTTTCTTACTCCTTTTGCACTATTGCCACTTTGCACAATTTTATGGTAGCACTTTATTTCGGAGATATCTTAGTTTTATGGGTGTTCAACTACTCTATTATGCTAGTCTGAATATAATCCCCTTTAGATCATCTATCAGTGCATACAAAATTATATTGCTAATGACAGTAGTGCTTATCACAAACTTAACTGACTAAAACAGCACTCTGAAAACTGCCATTTACTTTTGAGATTTAAGGACAGCATTCTGGTTCTCTATGGACAACCAGCTTATTCCCATAGCTGTTACTGAAACAGAAATTTTTTTGCAAGGTGTTCCTGTGTTGTTGTTTCCTTTTGCTTCACAGCTGATACAGAATTTTGCTGCTTTATAGATTAACACTTGTCAGATTATCAGCTGACTGTGATTTCAGTCTGAAAACTGCCTTATCTACAGCATGAGAATGTAAAAGACAGCACTCTAGTATTTTTGTCAGTTATTAGCGCATGTGTACATGCTGCTAACAAGTGGATTTTAGTGTCTTGTTTCGCTTTGGGCTAGATACATATGGAATAATGTTTACCATTAAATTACACTGCAAAGCTTACTGAAGAATGGTTCAGTTACATTGGTGATGCTGTGGCTTAGTATATCCTTGAAAGATGGGAAGTATACCCCCAGCACCTTCAGCACATCACCAGACATTAAGCCACCATCATTTAGCCTACCTTTTTAGAGTTTGAAATTAATTCAGATTTATTCAAATTTTACACTGTTTCCTGATGATAGATGGTAGAAAATGATTAAGTCCTCTTCCTGCTATAAATGACAAACTTCAAGGCCCCTGCCAACCCCCAAAACCCAGACAGCAAAAATGTAGATTAAGCATAGAATAAAGTTCATTGCAGGGGTTATGCATATTTTGGAAGTCAGTCTATCATAACTGCAACATGTATCCATTTGAAATGTCAAGATACACACCAAATCATAGAACTAATGTATTAGTTAACATGTTTTTTCTACAACCTAGTATTAAACATTTTTTTTTCTCATACCCTGTAGAGGTTCACATGTTTCTGTAGTGCATTCATTTCTATTAATAATATAAAAAGGCTCAATGGAAACAGATTCAGAAGAAATGGAACAGTAGCCTTGGCCATGCTGGTCACTAATCTCCAACTGGGATAGGGGGAGTGAGGTGGTGGGTCACACTGGATGGGGTGGGGGGAAGGACCCTAGACTACCAGGCATGGAGTGTAGGTAATTGGGGATGGTGATCGGTGACCTGGGAGGGGGGATGGACCACTACACTTTGGAACAATCTGTTTTCCATAGTGTAGTGGTCCCCCCAGTCTCTGATCTCCCACCTGGCTGCAATAAAAAAAGTTTCCATGGTGTAGTGTCCCTCCACAGTCCCCGATTGCCCACCCCATATTGAAAAATCAATTTTTCATACAGTAGTAGTCCCCCAGTCATTGAACTCCCACCCGATATTGTTAATCCATTTCCCAAAGTGTAGTGGTCCCTCCCCCCTCCCAGGTCACCGATCATCATCCCCAATTACCTACATCCCATGCCCTGGTAGTCTAGGGTCCCTCCCCCACCCCATCCAGTGTGACCCATCACCTCACTCCCCCTATCCAAGTTGGAGATTAGTGACCAGCACAGCCCTCCTCACACCACCATGGCTGGCTGCTGACTGAGCCCTCAAGAAGCATGTACTGTATACAGTACGTGCTCCTGAGGGCCTGGTTGGTGCCAGCCGTGGTGGTGTGAGGAGGGCTGTCTCTGGTCACTGATCACCGATTGGAATGGGGAGGAGCAGGGTGATGGGTCACATTGGACAGGGTGGGGGTGGGGGGAGGGACCGTAGACTACCAGGGCATGAGGTGCTGGCAATTGGGGACAGGGGAGGTGGAAGGGAACACTACACTATGGAAAATTGATTGTTCAATATGGTGTGAGAGATCAGGGACCAGGGAGAGACACTACACTAAGGAAACTTTTTTATTACAGCTAGGTGGGATATTGGGGACCAAGGTGGACCACTACACTATGGAACATTGATTTTTCAGTATGGATTGGATGACTGGGGACTGGTGATGGACACTACACTATGGAACAAAGATGTTTTAATATTGGGTGGGTGGTCAGGGACTGGGGAGGGACACTACACTATGGAACAAAGATGTTTTAATATTGGGTGGGTGGTCAGGGACTGGGGAGGGACACTACACTATGGAACAAAGATGTTTTAATATTGGGTGGGTGGTCAGGGACTGGGGAGGGACACTACACTATGGAACAAAGATGTTTTAATATTGGGTGGGTGGTCAGGGACTGGGGAGGGACACTACACTATGGAACAAAGATGTTTTAATATTGGGTGGGTGGTCAGGGACTGGTGATGGACACTACACTATGGAACAAAGATGTTTTAATATTGGGTGGGTGGTCAGGGACTGGTGATGGACACTACACTATGGAACAAAGATGTTTTAATATTGGGTGGGTGGTCAGGGACTGGGGAGGGACACTACACTATGGAACAAAGATGTTTTAATATTGGGTGGGTGGTCAGGGACTGGGGAGGGACACTACACTATGGAACAAAGATGTTTTAATATTGGGTGGGTGATCAGGGACTGGTGAGGGACACTACACTATGGAACAAAGATGTTTTAATATTGGGTGGGTGATCAGGGACTGGTGATGGACACTACACTATGGAACAAAGATGTTTTAATATTGGGTGGGTGGTCAGGGACTGGGGAGGGATACTACACTATGGAAAAATGATGTTTCAATATCAGGTGGGGAATCATGGACCTGGGAGGTGGGTGGGGGGCTGCAATACCTCTGCCAGCCTTTAGGGTTGTACAGATTACTGCCAGGTTTTTGTTGGCAGTAATTTCTCCATGCATGGGCCTTTGTAAATGGCCCTTGTGTGGAGCAATAACTTTGTGAATGGTACTGCGGGGATATGGAGATCCCTTCCCCTCCCCTTCATTTGCATTGCAGCCCCCCTCCCAACTTTGACAGGGCACAAACACAGTTTGCCTGGGCAAACTGGGCTTTGTAGATACCAACTATGGGCAAAACCCAGTTTGCCCCAGGCAAACTGGGTTTGCGCCTGGGCAAAGTTTTGTGAATCTGGCCCCTTGTGTCCTGTACTTTTCCAGAAAACAGGCAACAGTTCTTTCCAATGTAGGTGAATTTATTGTGTCAGTATATGGAAATGATGCAGTTGTGGAAATAAAATCAAATACTGCATTTTGTGGATGTATAACACAAGCATTTAAGATTCAAACGTGTGTTCTGGGAGGCAAGTTTTATTATATTCTGCCTGCCCTTGGAAAGTTAGCACCCTGTTATGCCACCTTTTTCTTCTTCACATCATATGTGAAGTGTGCTGGTGTTTTGATCTACAGCAACACATTCTCACATAATGTGGGTGTCAGACACTGAGGACCAGGTTTGCACTTACCCTACCATTTTGACTAGAGATGTGCGAAGTCTGCAAAACTCACTCAGCGATTTAATTTGCAGAGGTCATGAAATTCAAGAGTGATTTCACAAAATTCGCGGCCATGGAGTGTGTGAATTTCATGCTTCACCCGCGAATTTCATGCTTTGCAGTAAAGGATGCTGAATTTCACTGAAAACTTTGAAAAAAGCATGCAAAGCGAATTTCAAGGGTCTGGCCAGAACTCAGCGAATTCCGTGAAGTGAAAGTTTTTGGCTCTTCGTGCGGAACTCACGGATGAACTTTAACTTCATAACATCTCTAATTCTGACCACTAGCCAAGGGCATATATTGTTACTTTGGCTGTTTTTTGATTGTGAAGTCTGTTCAGTAGAGAACTGGAATTTGGAAACTAGGTTTGTTCTGGTCAGTCTTCTAGATTATCATGACAAGTCGTTCAGTTTGAGAACACTCAATTTGGTTCAGAGGCTAACCTTTTGTGTGAAAGTTAATAAAATAAACTGTTTTACTAAACAGGCACATAACCTGGACCCTCTCTACCATGAAAATCACTAGTCCTCTTCCTTGCTTATCATAATGATCTTTTGTATAATTGTATGGCTTAGTTTTCTTTTGGTTTAAAAGGTAAAACAACAAAAGTTCACAAATGATGTTTGTGACTATTGCACACTGCTAGTTTCTAGCCATACTAATAATAAAAAAATAACATGCGCTATAAAAAACTAGTAATAAAATACTAATGAAAAGGCATCTGGCAGATAGTGATTTGAACCCACAGCCCCAAACGACTGGATTCTTAATCCAGCATGCACACAAACTGAATTTGTAGGGTGAAGTGAAAAAAAGCTATCATTTGCAGACACATGCACTGGTTATTAAAAACTGCAGGATGGGATCAAACATGTTACTTAAAAGGTTAGAAACATATAGTCTTGTGCCTGTTCCTGAGTAGATGAGTAATGGCTATACAATTTGATTAGCATATGATGATAAAGAAATGGATTGCCCAGCTCTTATTCTCAGTATTGATCACCATTTAATTGGAAAATACAAAACAAATTGCAGCTCCACCCTTTGTGAGGTCAACATTGGTCAAATGTACAGATAAGAATAAATATGATATTTTTGGGTGTCCATGGCATAATCCAGATATATAGCTAACAGACTGGATGGATGACTAAAACTAGGAAATGTGTTCCTAGTGCTGTTTCCATGCTGACTGACTGACAAACTGAAAAGATATTAAACGGTTGCAGATTTATAAGGATTTAAAGTTTTTTTTTCCTGCTCTGAGTATGCTCAGTAGGGTTTTTTTGGATAGCGTTCTGATATGACATGAACAATTCCATGTTGCAAGACTGTTTTTGGTTTCTCACCTCTAGCTTCTTATGGCATGAAAAACTTTTTTTATGTTGTAATGGCAGCCATCCTGTTTTTCCTCCAAACTAAAAAAAACATGGAAAATACATAAATTGGTGTAATTTTAAAAAACAAACACCTGAACACTGACCTGTTTAGCTAGATTCTGATGTTTATTTTTTTAAATGGCCAGAAATGCCTGTTTTGGGGGTAGTCTGTGACATGGGTGTTGGCAATTGAGCGCTTACAATAACGGCGACTCAGTCCCGGCGCATGTCAATGGGGCTACCACTGACAAAGGGCGACCAGATGGGGGAGGTGGGCATATAATGACAGGACATCACTATATGTATATGCCCATGGGCAGGAGCAAGCATGATGGAAGGGAGGGAGGGTTGGCCTGGCATGGCTGGCATGGGGCTGCAGAGCTGGTCCCATAGCATGGCTGGTTGGTGGGTGGCAGCCTAATGCTGTGAGGGTTTTGGGTTTGTGTCCGGGTGCACCTAAATTTTTGTGCGCCGGCCCCAAATCTTTATTTCTCAAGATTTTGCACCCCCCCGACATGCACCCCCCTGGAGTTAAGAACCCTTTAGTGGGGGATGGGGGGCAAAGCCCCCCACATGAGCAAAAATGTACACTCTCACTGCCGCTGATCGTGATTGGGCTTTCACCCTTATCACATAGATCCATTCTGGGTACCCCAAAATCCAAGGTGTCCAGCTTAGTGACAGGAGCGCTTTAGTCACATTCTCTGTATGAGAATAGCAATACTTTCTTGAATTCTGAAGCCACAACTGGCATCATGCTACTGGCTTCAGCTTAAGCAGTGAGCTGGTGATCACCTATTCTCTCTGTCATTGTCTCTTTCTATCTGTCTGTCTATACTATATATCTATCTTGCTGTTGTGAAGAGGCTGGTTAACTGTACTTTACTAAATCCACTTTTCTTTTCTTGATTCTGCATAACAGCTTGATAATACTAATTAAACTCATCTCTGCTCACAGTAAATATCAGTTTGTTCTGTGAAACTGCTTTATTTTGCTTTGTTTTTCTAGTTTTTTGCTTCAGCTCATGGTTCTTGGTCAGAGCTTATATGGAGTTCCTTTAACTTTAGTGCTGTGGCTTACAATCTCTCTGCAAGGTACCCCACTCTTTACTTTAATCTTTGAATTTTCACCCAAAGAAGGGTTCTAATTATTAACAAGTGTTGGTCCTCCATACCACCAGTTCCACCGTGATACTCAAGATGAAGGTTTGAATTTATAGCACATTTAATCTCTTTTACTGTCAGTGATGTTACAAATAATTAAACTAAAAACTGTCAGCCTTACAAGGTACCTTGTAAACACTTTATTGCAAAGATTGTGTTTGCCATTTAAATGTCAGACATTTTCCAACAATGAATTGCACACTCGAAGCACTCTATAGAGTGCATTTCTGATCTTATGTTTGCTCATACTCCTTTTGCACTATTGTCATTTTGCACAACTGTACTGCATCACTTTATTGTGGAGCTATCTTCCAGTTTTATTTATTTATTTAAAAAGAGATTTACCAAGAAAGACATACTGAGCCATGAAGCTCGTTTCTGGATGCATCCTGGGTTAAGGGTGTTCAACTACTCTATTATGCTAGTCTGAATATAATCCCCTTTATATAATCTATCAGTGCATATACAACATTTTATTGCTAATGAGAGTAGTGCTTATCACAAAATTAACTGACTAAAACAGCACTCTGAAAGCTGCCATTTCTTATTTTTGAGATTTAAACACAGCATTCTGTTTCTCTGTGGACAATCAACTTATTCTCATGGCTGTTATTAGAACTGAGATTTTTTTTGTAAGGTTTTCCTACATTGTTGTTTCCTTTTGCTTCACAGTGGATATGGAATTCTGCTGCTTTAGAGACTAACGCTTAGCAAATTATCAGCTGACTGTGATTACAGTCTGAAAACTGCCTTATCTACAGCTTGAGCATGTGAAAGGCAATGCTCGGGTTTTTCTGTGGGCTATTAGCTCATGTGTACATGCTTCTAACAAATAGATTTTAGTGTCTTATGTTTTGCTTTGGGATAGGTACTGTACAAGTGAAATAATTTCTACCATTAAATTATACTGCAATGCTTTCTGAAGAAAGGGTCAGTTACAGTGGTGATGCTGTGGCTTAGTATATCCTTGAAAGATGGGAGGTATACCCCAGCACCTTCAGCACACCACCAGACATTAAGCCACCATCATTTAGTCCACTTCAATCAATCAATCAATCAATCAATCAATCAATCAAACAAAAAAATCAATCAATCAATCTTTATTTTAACAAGCAAAACACCATTGAGAATAACTAATTTGCAAGGTGGACATGGACATATAGCATAACAAAAGGAAAAAAAATACAGTGGAGTAATAAGTACATAGTTGTGGAGATGTACAAATAATATATAAGATACAATAAAAAGACAAAAATACACTTCAAAATACAGCAGCAACGGCAAGTAAACAAAATATATGTCAAAGAAAATATACAGCAAATATACAGCAGATATGTACAGCATTTACAAAGACAACTCATAAGAAAAGTGTTCCAAAAGGGTAAAAAGGTGAAGTGTAGGAGAGGATATGATGTCCTGGGGTACACTGGGTGGTGACACGCACCCATGGTTAATGGTTAGCTGGGGAAGCAGCTGCATGACTCTTTGAAGGAACATGGAATAGCATTTTGAAGGAAGCCAGATTTATAGGGAGTACAGTTTTCAAGGTTTTTTTGTAATGTATTCCACAACAGTGGAAGTGCATGGCTTATGACTGATTGGCCAAAATGCGAGTTAACTTTGGGAATACTAAATGAGGTATATGCAAGACTTCTGAGGGAGTAATTGCCTGTAGGACAAATAGGCAGACACTCAGCAATGTTCTGATGGAGTCTCTTGGAAAGTGCACTGAGAGTTCAGAGGGCAGTATTTTTTTTGCCTTCTAAATTTGAGGGATGTTCAACCAACTAAAGAGTAAAGCATGGAATGGTGGGTGGAGTAGGGTGTGCCAGAAATAAATCTTTTTGCCCAGTGATAGAAGGTGTCGAGTTTGAAAAGAACTGAACCAGAACCTTGACCATAGAGGAAGTCAACATAGTCCAATAGGGAAATAAAGGTGGTTTGGAATAGCCTGGTTTTGGCATCCTGGGTAAGGAGGTGCTTTATCTGGAAAAAAAAGACCAAGTCTCTGTTTAAGTTTTTTTTTTTAAAGCTTATCTATATGATCAATGAAGAATAGTTTATGGTCAAGCCAGACACCCAAATATTTGAATTTTTGCTATGTAGTCTAAGGATTCATCTAAGAATGTTGTAATTTGGGGGACTAAACCTAGAAAACAGGGATTAGGTGCATTAACTACTGGAGGAAGGAGCATAGCCTTGATCTTTTTTGCATTTAGCAAAAGTTTTTACTCAGAAGGTTTAACTGTAGATGATTGAAGTCTATTTGAAGGTCCTTACAAGCTAACTATGGGGTGGGTCTGTTGATGTAAAGAACTGTGTCAACAGTAAAGAAATGTACATTGGATGATTTGATGCCTGAATCAATATTATTGATATAAATTGCAAAGAGAAGAGGCCCCAGGATGGACCCTTGCAGCACACGTCTCAGCAGTACTTTCAACATTGAGAGGTCTCCGTCCGCTTTGATTTGTTGGTGTCTACCAGTAAGATAGCTGGTGAACCATTTTAAAGCCATAGGTTCCAGACCAATGTGTTTAAGGATGTCCAAAAGCAGTTCATGGTCAGCTGTATCAATGCCTTACTCAGGTCATGAAATAAGGCACATACGTAGTTCTTTGAGTTGAAGGCCTTCTGCCAATCATTAGTGACCTTAGCCAGTGCAGATATTCTACTATGGTACGATAGAAAGCCTGACTGTACTGGGTTTAAAAGATTGAATGACTCTAAGTGATTCCTAAGAAGGATGTCAACTAGTTTCTCAAGCAACTTGGAAAGGATATGAAGCAGGGAGATCAGCCTGTAGTTATTTAAGTCACTGGGGTCACCAGAATTAAATAGGGGTACAGTGTGGGTGGTTTTCCACACTGATGGGATAAAGCCCTGGGCCAGTGACAAATTGAAAAGGTGTTAGCCTGCTGATGAACTACTTCTTTTTACAGTTTGAAATTAATTCAAATGTTGCACTGTTTGTTGATGATAGGCAGAAAAAATGATTACGTCTGCTTCTTGCAATAAATGACAAACACCAAGGCCCCCACCAACCCCCAAAATCCATACTGGAAACATGTAAATTATGCACAGAATAAAGTTCATTGCAAGGGTCATGCATATTTTGGAAGTCAATCTATCAAAACTGCAACACACATCCATTTGAAATGTCAAGTTATACAACAAATTATTGAATGAATTTATTATTTAAGACATTTTGTCCTTTATACAATTAAGTATAATGTTAAACATTTTTTTTCTCATGCACTGTGGAGGTCCACATGTTTCTATAGTGTATTATTTCTATTAATAATACAAGATAACATCAAGGCTGAATCAAAACTGGTTGGAAGAAATGGAACTGTCACCTAGTGTATTGTATTTTTTCCAGAAAATGGGTGACAGTTTTTTCCAATTTAGACTAATTTATTGCAACATTATGTGGAAATGATACAGCTGTGAAATTAAAATCAAATGCTACATTTTGTGAATATATAACTCAAGTATCTGAGACCCAAACATGTGTTCTGGGGGCAGTCTCACTATATTTTGCCTGCTCTGGGAAAGTTAGAACCTTATCCTGCCACCTTTACATTCATCACATCACTGTTTGTGAAGTGTGCCAGTGCTTTGATACATAACAACACATTTTCATACAATGTGGATGTCATGGTTTAGTTTTCTTTTCATTTAACAGATAAAACAAACAGAAAAAAAAGTTCACAAATGATGTTGTGTGACTATTTTGCATTGCTAGTTTCTAACCACACAAATAATAAAACTACATATGCTATAAAAAAAAATCTACTAATAAACTACTAACAAAAAAGGCATTTGGCAGCAGTGGTTTTATCTATATATCTATCTGTCTGTCTGTCTATCTGCCTGTCTATCTGTCTATCTATCTATCTATCGATCTAGCTATCTGGAAAATGGCACCAGGAAAGGCTCTCAAGAAGTGGAGCTGTAATTTATTTTTTATTTTCCAGATGACAGGCGATTAATACAGATGATAACAGCTGGTGTTGAAGTAATAGAGTTTATATTTTTGATATTGATTTAAAGGAAATGGGGACTGTGACATGTAAATAAAGCAAAATGTTACATGAAACAGAGTTTGGAGGATGTCACGTAAAATAAGAATAAGAGGCATGATGGGGGGGTACACCAGACGTAAGAAGTATAAGTTGGCACCTGCATGATAACAACCAAGAATTCTACCAAGATGTCTTTTTAAATCATTGAAAGACAAATAGAAAAGTTAATGTATTCTCTTGTAAATTTTAACAGCACTGAAACATGTTTCTGAAACAGACTGAAGTTCAAAGGCGTTCATTAAATAGATTGTGTGTTGCCATGTGAAGCTATCCTCATTGACTGGTCCAGTTCTTGGTATGATGGATGGGATTTGGTTTAGTGCAATTTCTGAGAGTGTAGCAGTTCCACAGAGGTCATACCACTGTTTGTAGGGCATCACTGCTGAACTAGTGCAGATATTTTATGTTACAACCTACAAGAGCTTTTTTATTCAATTCAAGTTTATTGTTCGACTTACAATAAGTCATTACAAACAGATAAACACATACATTAATACCTATATAAAATTACATATTAATAAGATGCATAGCCATATTTTAAAATGGGATTAACCTGATCATATATCACATTTTTTACAAAGTGCATTTATACTCTTGAAAGAAAATACTTTCTACTAGTATAATTGTCTATGTAGTTCTAACAAATATAAAGCAAAGTGTATAAGATATGAAAACATCAGACCCAAACATCAAGTGGGATACGGTAGCACCAGTATAGTTAGGGTTGTGCAACAAGTTCTATGTTAAATCCCTAACTTTGCACCCTAAAGCTCTGGCCATATTTGAAGAAATTAACTGACATTTTAAATGCATTGTTTAGTAGGCAAGGTCAAAATATGTGGGAAATTTCAAAACGGCAGCTTGTGCAGTTTCTGGGATCCTCATATGTTATTTTCCTGTAGCTGTCTACCTTTCTTCCTTTACTTAACATGGATTTTTGGTTTTGCTCCCACAGCAGTAGAAGCATGCTGTGCCAAGGTATTGTCTTTGGAAGGTTTTGTGAAAAAAATATTTAATGGTTCCAAAGTTATAAGGATTTAAAATGTTGTAGTTTCTTTGCTGTTCTAAGCATGCTCAGTAGGGTTTTTTTGGATGACGTTCTGATATGACTTGAAAAATTCCATGTTACAAGACTGTTTTTGTTTTCTCACCAGTTGCTTCTCATGGGCCTGGCATGAAAACATTTTTTTCATGTTGGGACGGCTGTCATCTTTTTTTCCCCTGAACTAGAAAACATGGAAAATATATGAAAATGGTGAAATCAGAAAAAAAAAACACCTGAATCTGGCCAAATTCGACTCATTTAGCTAGATTCTGGTAGTTGTTTTTTTTTTTTAAATGGTCAGAAATACAGTACCTTTTCTGTGCACCCCAAATCCAGGGTGTCCAGCTTAGAGAGAGGAGCCATTCACCCATGTTCTCTGTATGAGAACAGTGGGACTTTCTTGAATTCTGAAGCCACTGCTGGAGTCGTGTTGCCAGCTTCAGTTGAAGCACTGAACCAGTGATCCCCAGTTCTCTCTGTCACTGTCTCTGCCTCTCTTTCTCTCTGTCTGTTTGTCTGTCTGTCTGTCTATCTATTTATTTTTATCCATCAATCTATATTTTAATATATAATACAACCAGATTGGAATGCCCACCCCTGGTACCTCTCCTCTTGACCTCTCTTCTCTACAGTACACCTTCCCCCTTCCCATGATATAGATGGTGGCACTGAGGTGTCCACCCTGATGCCATCAAACCATAGCCCAACACTGAGGTGCCCAAACCCCAGCACTGGAATGTGAATGTCCCCTGAAATAAAGAAAAACATCCCTCATTGAAGAAAACAGTCCCTTGGTGATCTGGCCCCCCCAATACACATGCACCCACCCCACCCAATCTCCCAAGCAAAACCTGCCAGCCCACACCCAACCAGATCCTCACTCACCTTAACATGTCCCATGATGTAGATTCACTCTCTGATCAAAGACACATCTTGCTGCTGGAACACTTATATTCTCTGTATGAGAACAGCGGGACTTTCTTGAATTCTTTTTTTATTTAGTTTATTTTATTGAATAGCAAGAAACCAAGCAAACAGACAATGAACAAGAAACATGCCAAAGACAAACAGAACACTGATAATTGTAAGATTATAAAAAGCAAGTAGTACAAGGGCGTGAACAAATGGAATACAACAAAGATAGACTAAATACAGCTGCATCAATAATAACAAAAAACAGTCTTTCAACATCTTGGAGTTGTCACCACATGCATAGGTGCTTCACGTACCAGGATTCAGTGATAAAGAATATAAGGTATGAAGCTTTCCCCAGAGGGATTGGCAGGATGACAAAGCATTGCAAGTGCTTGCATTAAACTTCTCAATCCTCAGGTTACATTGCGAGTCTTGTAACCATTAATGATAGCTAATCTACTGATTATCAAGCCAATGCCATAAAATGATATATTTAGTAGTGAGGTAAATCAAAGCTTTATGGTGCTTCCTTTCTCTGATAGGTGCAGTTGAATAATCACAAAGAAAGCACATCTGATGGGTGAAAAAGTCATCCATGCCCAGAAAGGGGTCAGCTCGTGTTTTTATTTTCTGAAACCACAGCCGGAGTAGTGCTACTGTGTTTCATTTGAAGCAGTGAGCCAGTGATCCCATGTTCTCTCTGCCACTGTTTCTATCTGTCTGTACATCTAACTAGCTGTCTGTCTATATATTGTATTTATGCATTTGTCTGTCTGTCTGTCTGTCTGTCTGTCTGTCTGTCTATCTATCTATCTATCTATCTATCTATCTATCTATCTATCCATCTATCTATCTCTGTAATTAAAATATTTCTTAAGCAGACTGGAAAGCCCACACCTGGTATCACTTCTTTCTCCCCCCCATCCAGGTCATCCACCTCCCCAATGTTTATGTATGTTTTTATTATTTTATATATAATACAAGCAGAGTGGGGTGTCCACCCCCAGTATTGCTTCTTGTGGCCCCCCTCTCCCCCAGGTTGTCCATTCCCATTCCCATCGTGTACATGGCAGCACTGGAGTGCCCGGTCCTGGTGCTGCTGAACAGTAGCCTGACAGTGGGATGCCCAATCTCTAGTGTTGGCTAAGTGCCCTGAAACAAAAGCCATCTCTCAATGATTTCTTTTTTACCTGTTAAAAAAAAACAGTCCCTCACCGATTTGACTACCCCAACAGGCATCCACACACCACACACCACACCCCTACCTCCCACTCAGCACCCACCACCCTACAACCCCCACACACCTAAACATGTCCCACAACATAGATTCTTTCTCTGATTGAAAAGAGTTTTGCTGCCGGAATGGGTGACTGCAATATGAGAAAATAATATAAGTCTGGTTTAATGTATTTCAATTATGTTTGAAGTTTGATTCATAACTTTGTCATTTTGCATATTTTTACACCAAATTTTCAAATTGGTCTTTCTGGGACTCCACCTCATAACCAGTGGCAGTGGAATTATGCAAGTCTGGCCTGATGGGTGATTTTGTGGTTGCTTTGCAAAATTACCTTTTCAGGTAGCATTTGAAAATTTTCCTTACCCATGTTCAGAAGGTGGGACATAAGAAGGCTGCATTGAATATTTGGGGTCAAAATATGTAAAAATGACAAAGTTTTATAGTTACATTGAAACGTTGCTATGCTCAATCTTAACTTCGGTAATTTTTTTGGAGAGTGGAATGTGGAATTTTTATTATTATTATTTTATTTATTGACTTTTGCCAGTAAAATAACTTACAAATACAATAATCCATAGATGGATCCAAAGAAGTAAGCATTAAACCAAAAAGGTACACATCTACAAAGGAAGAAATGAGGAACCACCCCATTCAGTATCACACTGGGGGAAGTAACCTAATACAATATACCAGATGAAAATGTAATCCCCATGTTGATCGCAACCCAGGAAAATCCAAGGGGAGAAAGCATGCAGAAAACAAGTTTTACCAAATATGGCAGGGACCGGAAACCAGCTGGTCTGATAAATCCCCCCTATGTTCCTGCAGGATAATATCCATCATAACCTTCCCAAAACTATAAAGTAACTGATAAGCTGACATACTAAAGGCCTCGAAAGAAAATAACAAGAACCCCTCTAGTAAGGGCTATAGGGGCAAACCCCAGGTCTAAACAGAAATATTAAAGTTGTACAAGCAACCATAAAAGCTTAGTGCTAGTTAACCATTAAAGTTAATAAAGCCAGAGCCCTGCCACAATGAGAACTAAACAGTCTTTGCAGTGCAGCACCCTAAGAATTCAGGGCAATACTTCAGTGCACAGATAAAAGTTTATGAGGAAACAGCCCTGCACCACCTCAGCCATTTAAATTAAGCATCCCCCAGCACACCATAATACTGTTCGTACACCTATTGGGAAAAAGGGAAGACATTAGGCATGCAATACAAAACAATGCAGTCCAAATCCCATGCCAGGATTGGGCTCAGTCCTCTTCAGATACTTCAGCCTCTGTCTCCTGGTGAAGCTCATGTTCCATAAGGGCAAGCATCTTCTCCGCATCCTTAGACTCAGTAAACAGATAAGTTTTATCTTGCCAGAAAATGTGAAGTCTAGCTGGGAGCAACAGCTGATGTTGGACCATAAGCTGGTGAAGACGACTCCAGATATCATCAAATGATTTGCAGCACTGATGAGTAGAAAAGGATAGGTCTGGAAACAAATGTCCACATCTCCATATCTGAGTTGTTGCCTTCATCTGGCTGCAGTTAGAATGCGGTCCTTGTCATCCATTCTAGTGCAGACTAAGAGCAAAGTTCGAGGGGCAGACGCATCTGCGTGCAGCTGTCTTGGAGTAATTCTGTATGCCTTCTCCAAAGATAACAGTGGGTCCTCCTTAGTAAGTACCAAAAGTTGGGGCAAAGCAGAGTGAACAAACTTCAGGGCATCTTCTCCTTCTGAAGCTTCTGGCAACCCCAACATGTGGACATTACGCTCACGGGTTTGATTCTCCACCGACTCAAGCCACGATCTTAATAATGCGTTCTCCTTGATGAGCTTAGTGGCCGCCTCCATCATTTTATTTGGGATAGATTCCATTTTAGTTGCAGCCTGGTCCATTTGCTCCACTCTGGTTTCCAAAACTGTAACTCTAGGGGAGTGCATATCGAACTTACAGACCAGCTCCTGTACTGTGTGGACCAATTGTCTAAGGGTACTGTTAACCATAGCCAGAGTTACTTTCTCAGTCACTGTGCTACCGGAGTCCCCTGATTGAGCATTGTGAGGAGGCAGTTCCTTATGTCACACTTTCAGCTGGAAAAATTCAGCAGATGATGCAGCAGTGCCCTTTGTCTTCCCCATTCTACACAGCAGCAAGCCAAGCAATAGAAAAAGTGAAGCAGCCAAATGAAAATAAGCTCCAAAAAACAATATTAGTATATATTTATTAAGTAAAACTCAGAATCTCATGGAAGATGCTATTTTCTAGTCAGCTGCTCCACAGCGCCCCCCCAAACTTTGATAATTTTAAATATTTTGACCCCAGATTTTCAACATAGCCATTTTTTCACACCACCTAATGAACATAGCAGCTGTTATCATTCATATCCTGGCCAAAATTTGTTTTCACACATGTGGCACGGAATGATATTTAAGGGAGGATTTGAAAATTTAAATCAACCGGGCCCATGAGGTGAGGTCATTAGAAGGCTATGCTGAACATTTGGTGGACAAATATGGTGAAATGCCCAGATTATGTGTGAGCATTGCAATATATCAATGTTCATTCATAATTTTGCTAATTTTAAATATTTTAACTCCAAACTTTCAACCTAGCCATTTTTTGACACCATCTCGTGAATGTGATAGGTGTCATCTTTTAAAATCCTGGATGAGACGTGTTTTCATAGTTGTGGTGTGAAATGACATCGTGGCCAATTTACTATAAATGCCACATGTCATGTTTATAAGGGGAGTCATGAAACAACTACCTTGAAAATGTGAGGTCAAAATAAAAAAATATATAATTATTAAAAAATGTTGTGCCTAGTGCCAGTCTTCACCGCAGCGGGTATTCTTTGTGATCCCATGCCAGTGACCAGAGTTTGAGGGTGAGCTCAGTAACCCTGGTACATGGGGTGAGGCTGAGTGACTGTGCTGTTATGGGACACCTTCCCAGCCAGGGAATGAAAGCTGTGGGGTTGCCCTGCATAGGCCTGGATGCCATATAGTGAAAACAACTCTCTTCTTGGCATAGGGACCTGAACCTCTTCACCCATGGGTGGCAGAGTGACCTGTGCAGTGACTGACAGGTGGACTCTTTGCCCTGTGCATCTATATCTGCAGACACATGGAAGGATGGGACCATAGAGTCCTGTACTTCCATAGCCCACCTGAAAGCATCAAGACTTCTTGACATCAGTCCCTGCACTTTCATAGAAATACACAGTCTTCCCTTGGCACAGGGCCCAAAGTGCCCTGAGCATCTGCATCGGTTCATGCAGATCCTGAAGGGACATGTGTGAACAAGGATATGATTCCAATATCTAAACAAATTCTAGCCAGAGCCAATAGGGCTGTGAAGAGCTGCCAAATGACCAAAGCTGTTTTCTTGTTGGTTCCATATAGCGCTATTTAGTCACAGTCATCAAAAACTGGCATGCTGCTAATTCAGTCCTCTTAAGTTTATTTAGTCAGAGTACATGCTGCTGCTGCTGTGTGTGTGTGTGTGCCCACAGTGGAACTGGAAGACTGTAAAAGATGGAGGTGCCAAAGATAAAAAGGGCACTTGTTGCATTATAAAGGGCACTTTTTCCAAACCAGCTTTTTATATACAGTAAATGAACATTTATGACAACAATAGTAATTTTAAAAATACCTTTATACCTTATCAGAATATTTAATATGTAATATTAAGGGTTCAGCTCATGGATAACAGTTCCAACTTGTTTTTCAAAGTTAAAAAAGTGAGCCACAAAGATAAGTTATCCTATTAGACAGCAATAAAATATCATCCAATTGTACAGAAAACAGCAGTGCAATTTAAAAAAAAGAGATAAAACTGCACCATATTGACAATGCTATCTGTAAAATATGCAAACAATGGTTTACAAATTGTATATGATATCTTAAGCAAGACAGTTTTGCTTAGTCTTTTACTGTAATCATGTATTGCTATATCCATCAGTTAAAAATGGTCTGTGGTGTTACAGAAAATGTCCAGGATGTGGTTCCTTACCATTTAGATAAAATACCTGACATTTCCTATAAGCTTAGTTAAATGAGAACTGCACTGAACCTGTGAGTAATGTTTCCTGTAGAAGGTTTTTTTTTATATAGTGGGTCCCCTTCTGTTTCTGCCCCATTTTGCTGGCATTTTAGTTAACCCACTGGATATTTGTGGGTTACACATTGCTGCAAAGTGCCATCTGAGAATTGAATGATGTTATTTATGTCCCCATGAACCTAAGAATTCTAAATTAGAACACAGATGCATTGTACCAACAATGTAAGTTCTTGACAAGATCATACTGTTCTAAAATGGTCAATGCCAGCAGTGTATGAATCAGAAACACTCACTGAATTTACCAAAAGGCCAGTTAAGATTAAGCAGTAACAAAATGAGAATTGGTATTTTAAAAAATAGCATCTACTTCTACAAAAATGCACGTTTGCTGATTCAAGGCAGTTCTCCTTTGAGATATTAACAGCCCTGTGTAAATTGTTCACTATTTATGGGGCTGGCAGTATAGCCTAGAGGTTAGAGTAATGGCCTGCAAATGAGCTTTGTGCATCCAGCATTCAAATATGGGTTTGAGTCCCACAGCCTCCATTTCCGTACTGTGTGGCTCTGATTAAGTCACTTCATCTCCCCAGTGTTCCTGGGTTGTCCCTAGAAACAAGCACCCGTGCCTAGTTGGCCTTACCTGGCTACCAAATGAAAAAATATATATATTTATTAAATTACATTTGTAAACTGTAAACAAACATTAAACTCCAGTACATAGATTCCAAATCCATGCAATAACCAAGGAATACACCAACCAAGTCTGGGGCTGTCAATATAGCCTTAGAGGTTAGAGTAAAGAGCTTGATACATCCAGCACTACCTTGAAAATGTGAGGTCAAAATAAAAAAATATATAATTATTAAAAAATGTTGTGCCTAGACCTGAGTTTGATTCCCACAACCTCCACTTGCATGCTGTGCGACTCTGAGCAACTCACTTAACCTCCTCAGTAATCCTGGGTAGCCCCAGAAAACAGGCACCTGTGCCTAGTGGGCTATACCCGGTTATGAAAGAATAATAAAAAAAAAGTCTTTAAATGCAGGCCACAGTTTAAATATTAGAGGTTGGTGTGCACTGCTTATAGCCTCAAATCAGGAACAGACATAAATCAAATACTGCTGCTTTAAGCAACAAACCCAAAAAAGAAACCCACCCTGAGGAATGCAGGACTGTAGAAGGGACTCACTCCATTACAAATGAGCTTGACTCAGTGGTTACATTCCCTGAGACTGAAGTCTGTGATTAAAGACAGTGACAATCCCCTCTCCCATCAGTGCAAAACAGACAGGATACTGCCAATGAAGTGTAAAGTCTCATCTCCCCCACCCCAGATGTGACCCAGAGCCGATAGGGCTGTGAAGAGCTACCTAATGACCAAAGTTATTTTCCTACTGGTGCCATATAGTGCTGTTTAATCAAGTGTGTGTGTGTGTGTGTATGTGTGTGTGTGTATATGTGTGTGTGTCTGCTTGCGTGCAACCTGTTCTGCCCATAGGAATAAGATAGCTAACAACTGCAGTTGCAAAGTGTGTAATCTGACACTGTAGTCTGACTTTCAGTTTCAGGGACTGTCAGACAACATATAATGAGTTAACCCCTAGGTTGCTGATCTAGGCAGATGATAGAAACAGCAGTTTAAAAAGTTTTTTTTTGTTAATATCCTGAGAAGTTCTGAGGTACAATACAGTAGCACCCTTCCCCCCCTTCAGATGCCTTTAACATAGAGCAGCACATAGCAAAAATCAGAGGGGGAGTGCACTATTTTGCAGCTGTAGAGGAATACTTCAAATGTCCAAAAAGGGAGTTCCACAATCCGCCATTTTAGAGCTACAATCTGATAGATCCCAGAAGGGCTGTAGGCTCCTCCCACAGCCCTAAAAAGAAAGAAAATTCTTTGCAAAATACTTTGTTGCACCAGTAAGGTTTCAAGTTAATGCTGCAAAAGTAAGGAAAAGTGGCATTAGGGTTTCCAACTCCAGCTTCCTTCCTCTCACCCCAAAGCAGCAAAAGGAAAAACACATTTGAGTTGTGGGTCTCTGGAGTCTTGACGAGTCAGTGGTTGGGCCTTCCTTGGGCTTTTCAACCCTAATGCACACCTCGTTCTCTGTACAATGTCAGACGTGATGTCCTTTCTTCATGAAGAAAGCTACAACAGATTATTTTGGCAGCATGTGGTGAGACATACTGTACTTCTCTACCTTTGAAGAGTGTATCACTATGAGGCACTGGCATGGAGCTGTACCTTGTGCTTCAGACAGGAAGGGATAAACATTAGGGTTCACAACCCCAAGGAAGAGCCCAGAACGGATTCACCAAGATGCTTGAGATCCAAAACCCTAATGTTTTTCATTTTGCAGTTTTAGGGGTGAGGGTGGGGAATTAGGGTTGGAAACCCTAACACCACATTTGCCTTCTTTGCAGCATTAACTTGAGCACTAACTGGTGCATTAATGAAGTTTATTGCAAAGAATTATATATAGAATAAAGAATGTGGAAGTGTGTGATACGAGAATTTAATGCACATCCATGGTGTGGAATGCTACATAAACCCTGAGGGCAAAGCCCAAGGGGTTTATTAAAGCATTCCACACTGAGGGTGTGCATTAAATTTGAGTTTCAGACACTTCCTCATCTTTTATTTGATGTAATATCTGGTCAGCAATTTTTTTCCATCCCGAGTCCTGTCACACACACACACACACACACACACACACACACACACACACACACACACACAGAGTCTGCCTGTCCCCTCCTCTGGCATCATAATTTTATTTTATTCATTCATTCATTCATCCATTCATTTATTTATGAATTTTAAGTTATTGTTCAAATCGGGTTTGAGGATTGCGCTTACCATCGGAACTCTTCCCGTTCATGGTTGCACTTTGCATTTCATGAAGGAAGTAAAGCACAGGATCAACCAGATAATGTTTTTTAAATTTAATTTAAAGGCAGGATCAGCAAGATAGGTACAAAAAATTGTAAAGGTGAGCCCTGAGCAGTGTTGTGTTTGGCGCCTCCTCGCTAATGGAGATCAGGAGCTGCCATGTTCGATGAACTGTTCTGCCTGACCACACAGAAGACAACAGCAAATTAGGGAGCACTCAAGTTTGACAGACAGAGTGTGTGTTTGCTGTAAAAACCTGCTGGTTATTAATGCGAATATCATCCTGGTCAGCCTTACAAAAAAATTGTTGATCAATTATTATAGTATGATAAAGTACAGTTATGGGATGTCCTGGAAATACAAAAAAGGCCATGTCACTTCCTAGCATATGCAAATGATATAGTACTTTTAGCATTGACCCATAGGGGATTACAAAATTAAATAAATATTTTCAAAAATAGATGCAGTAATTTACATTTAAAAATTAAAGTGGGCACCAGACCAGTGGCACTGAGGGTTGAGGTGCTGGATACCACACCTCATGCTAAGCTGGCGAACCGGGTTCGGGAACAGACTCAGGTTGCCGGGGGTGGGTCGGGGGAGGGAGGGAGGATGGAGTGTCCCAATGGATGCTCTCCTCCCTCCGGGTGGGATACTAGGGTGATATAAAGCACCTGACATCCTGAGAGAGCCGTTGGGTGCACCGGATTTCGAGGAGCATGGCAACTTTGCTCACCAGAGCCAGGGAGGGGGGATTCTGTTAGGTGCTTGAGAGAAGCGTGTGTCTGCACGTTGACTCTCTGGACTTACGTCCTACATGCCAGCATCTCAGGGGGTTGGGTAACAAAGGGGATCAGAGGAGGAAAAATCCTTTACCTCTCCTAGGTGATGACCTCTCCAGTAGCATGTGCACCACCACTACCACCAACAACATCAGGGCAAACTCCATTGTGCAAGCCCTCTCCCTGAAAACATTTGGGGAAAAGGTAAGGGGGACCTCTCCTCATCCCACCCAGGGGGGCAATTAGGGCCATCAAGGATTTAGGGGAGTCGAGCTGGGGCACTCTAGGGGCAGACCCTGAAGTAGGGTAGGTTAGCATGTTTGAGGTGTTGAGGGCTCTGATTGAGTGGACAGTTGAGGGTAGATAAGGTGGTGGGGATAAAAAGAGAGTAAAAAAAATTAAAGTGAACAAAAATTATAATCTTTGGATTAAAGAAGATTCATTTCTTCCTAAATGAAGAAAAAAATCAAGGTAGTTCATGAAAATTTAAATACAAATATATATCTATATCGATATATATGTGTATATATATATATATATATATATATATATATATATATATATATATAGATATAGATAGATATTATACTGGTGAGGTAGCACCAGTATATTAGGGATAACTGCAAACTTCTAAGTTAAACTCAAAACTTTGAACCTTAATAATTTTAACCACTCAACAGATTAGCGAGAAATTTGGCATGCATAATCTCCAGTGGTACTGTAGGTCCCTTGATGTGCAGAATATTGTGCTAATTCATTGTGTGGTTTGTGAAATAGAAGCTGTCAAATAATCCTAAATTTACCTGTTTTTTCACATTTCTTTGTCCACCTGTATCTCAGGAATGTCTTTATGCTGTGGTCTGAATGTTTCAGGGTAGAAAACCTTTGGATCACAGATGTGCCTTTTGAATGTTTGGTGAAAAAATATTAATCCATTCCAAAGTTATTACATTTTAAATTTTCCATTATTTCCTATGGGAAAATGTATATGTATAATGAAAGTGAAAGTACTTTTCCCACACTGTCATCCAGTTTTGCATACTTTTCACCTTAATAACCTTGCAACCCTTCAATGGAGTTGCATGAAATTTGGCATGCCTAAGCTCTGGAGGTAGTTCTTTTGATGTGGTAAATTGCATGTGAATCTGTTTTGAGTTTTGTGAGCTACTGAGTCTCAAACATCCTTAAACTTACATGTTTTATTCCCATTTCAGTCTTCCAGTTTTGCGTATTTACACCTTAATAACTTTAGAACCCTCTCAGGGGCTGTATCTGTAAATGTAATAAATTTAATTTGAGCCTCCTGTGTGATTTGTGAGATATTGTGTCTCAAACATCATTAAACAAGTGTTTTTTTTCAGTTTTTACTAACAGTCTTCCAGTTTTGCAAAATTTGTACTTTAATAACTCTGGAGCCCTACAACATATGTGCATAAAATTTTGCATGCATCATTTCATAGGATTTGTCTGTTGATATCTTTAATTCCATTTAAATCACTTGTATGGTTTTGAAGATACGGGGCTGGATATTCAAAAGGGTTGCGCCATGCACAATAGGGTTGCGCCTGCGCAAGTCCGAAATTGCGCCATACTGCCATATTCAGCAGGAGGCAGTTGCGCCACTGAAAACATGCTGAGCAACAGCGCAATGATAATGAAGGGATGCGCAACTGAAGGGGGTGGAACCATGCATAAAGTGCGCAGTGCGATGTTCAAAGACTTGCGCAATGCGCAACTGTGGATCAGGCGGAAGTTGCGCCATAGCGGAAATGAGCCAAAATATAAAGGAGCAAGGAAGAGGCGCAAGAACACTACAGGGAAGCCACATGAGGCAGGGAGAGAGACAGAACAAGAGGGACAAAGAGGGCAGGCCAGGGAAACAAGAGGACAGAATAGGGGCAAGGGAAGGTGTGTGGGGCCACAGTGAGCAGAGGCCAGTAGGTGTACCCAGTGCAGTGGAGGTAGCAGTCAGGACAGCGGGGGAAATATGGACAGTGCCACCTTCCACATGGAAGCTGTAATGAGGGGGTGAGAAGGCATGCTGCAGGGGGACGTGGCCGTGGAAGGGCCCGTCGGCAGTACGCCCCCAACAGGCAGTACCGAGCCCGCACCAGTTTTGAGCTGTACTCAGATGTTGAGATTGTGGGCCGGTACCACCTGAACAGGGCAATACTGAGGCGGCTCTGTGAGCTGTGCAGTGATGTGATGCAGGCACCCACACGACAGAGTCATGCTCTGTTAGTGGAGACAAAGGTAACAGCCTGCATGTGCTTGCTCGTCACGGGTACCTTCCAGAGACCAACAGAGGACACCACAGGCATAACACAGTCGGCCACATCACGCATCCTCACCCAATTCCTCAGTGCACTGCTGCCACATGCTGCGGAGTACATCCATTTCCCCAGTACTGTGGCAGAGCGCACAGCAAACATACAGGAGTTCCACAGGGTAGCACGTATGCCTGGCGTGCTAGGGGCGATAGACTGCACCCATGTGGCCATTCACACACCACCTGGCCCCGATGGGGCCGCCTATGTGAACCAGAAGGGATATGCCAGTGTCAACTGCCAGATGGTGTGTGATGCCAGTGGGTGCATCATCAATGTCTGTGCCACGCACCCTGGAGGAACACATGATTCATTCATATGGTACCAGTTGGCTCTGTGCCATCGATTCAAGAGTGGGGACATCCCCACAGGACATCTATTGGGTGAGTATGCTTGTAGAACTGACAAATCGTGGGTGGGGGGGTAAGCCACAGATGCCATGGGTGTGGCACACAGGGTTTGGGGCAGTCTGAGCCTGAACAAGACATTAACCTCCACTAAGTCCACACAGGTGACAGTGGATACCCACTCCATCCCTGGCTGCTCACACCCTACTAGCGGCCCACGACCCCATTGCAGCAATGATTCAATGAGGCACATGTCACCACACACAACATCATTGAGTGGGTGTTTGGGATGCTGAAGGTGCATTTTCGTTGCCTGGACACCTCTGGCGGTGTCCTACAGTATAGCCCCTCAAAGGCCTGTGGGATATTCCTGACCTGTTGTATCCTGCACAACATGGCCAAAGACTGTGGGATAGCCATACAGGTCAAAGAGGGGGACAGCAATGGGGACGACGGTGACTCCGGTGACGATGGGGATGGGCAGCCCCCCCTTGGACGATGGGACCCCCGACTGATCCGGCTGGCCCAGCTGCACCGGGACGCCATCACAGAGGAGCACTTCAGCCAACACAGGTAAGTCATGGGGCCATGTGCAACCACCAGTGGCTAGGGCACAACCAAGGCCCCTAGAATTCTGCGGCCACAGAATTTTGCGCAGAACTTGCAATCTACGGCAGAACTTCTGCGGTGCCACATAATTCACTCTTCTTGGTGATTTTTTATTAATATTTCTGTTTATACATAGAATCTGGTTCTGTTCCCCTCTTTTTATATCCAAAACCCCTATTTGTTCAGAATGTGATGTTGTCATTGCTATAACATCATACATTAGCTAATGAAATGGCTGCATTCTGCAACAGAAATGAACAGTCACTTATCTACCACAGCTCCCACTGCCAGAGACGGTGGCACAGCACATCATGCATGGTGATATTTGCTCAACCTGCACTACAGCCTAATACAATGTTCAGTCTTACATTGTTGCACTAGGGCCAACTTAAACAAAACCTTGTAAATAGTTAAGTCCATAACTCACTATGTACAAACCTATTTGTGCCTTTAAGGTATAGAGACGCTATCTGAAATGAATAACTGGTAAAATGAATTTAACTGTCTAAATTTTTTTTTAAAATAAAGTAATTATGCCCAGAAAAGTGAAATATAATAATATGTAGACCTGTTGAAAGAATAGACCTGTTAAATAAATAATTGCACCGTATGCATTTTTGCCAGGGTTATTGATTACATATTGTCATTGATTGGTAGAATCACCTAAAAGTTATTGAGAAATGTTGTGTGCAGGGATAGCTGTTGGGCCAGAGGGTAGCATGCTGTGTTTCCGTGCCGGCAACTCAGGTTCAGAGATTAGCTCTTGGAGCTGGCTGGGCAGCACAAGGATTGGTGGAACACATCACTGCTTGGAGTCTGGGAAGGTATGGTGCAGTGTTCTGTCACATGGTGGACACAATGTGATGGGCCGGAGAGCTCTATCTCACAATTGGTTCACAGGCATGTCATGGCCTGATGGTGTTATGTAGTGTGTCAGGGAAAGCAGGTTGACATGAAAAATGAATTTTGCAATAACTCCTCTATTCCATTTCCAATGGGACCTGTATGAATGAGGATGCAAGTTCATGGAAATTAAAAATATATATATATATATATATATATATATATAACACACACACACACATTCAGTATCTGTCCCTCTCTCCACACACACACACACACACACACACATATTTGTATGTTATGTTACAGGTTGCATATAAATATATAAGTGATACACAGTGGGAACCTCATGAGTAGTATAGAAAGCACATACAAATATGTAAGTTATAAACAGTGGTAACCTCATTAGTGGGATAGATAGCATGCATATAGAAACACCTTATTTATCACATAAAATTCCCTCTGCATATGTCATTTATGCAACAAGCTAGGACCTTAAGGGAGAGACATTTGTTTTGCTTTTTTAGGCATAAAATTATTTTTATAAGTCTGTTATTTTTTGAACTAGTGTTACTGTGCTTTGCACCATCCTGATTGCTATAACCACTGCCATGAAAGTGAAGTCAGGATGATAAGCTGACACTGATGTGGTAGTTTGTTAGTGCCGCAGAACTTCCCAGAAATTACAAACCACCGCCGCAGAAGTTCTGCGGCAAATGGTAGTCTTGCCGCAGAACTTGGTCCTACTGTGCCACAGAAAAGTAGGGGCCCTGGGCACAACCCACATACACACAGGGAAACACACCAGGGGTGCATGACGGCAAGGGAAGTGGCAGGGCACAGAAGCACACACATACAACCAGGTAGGGTGAACAGTAACATGCCACATGGACGGACACACACACACACACACACACACACAATAGGCACAAAGTGGACAGGGGTCAGGTGCAAAACAGAGCCAGAACACAGACACTAAAAACACACATGTCCACAGGCCACCACATCCATTGACTGTCCATGTGCATGTGTCAGATGCTGGGCACCATCGCACTTTGGTGTACAGCGCAATGCAGGCATCATCATGCACACGTACCTGTGGACAGCAGTCGGGAGGGTGTGCAGGTGATCCGTGTGTTTGCGTGTAGGGCTGGGCACCCACCGGTGCACTGCCCACCAAAACACACATTTCACACAGGGTAGCACCAGACAGGGCCCGCACTGGGAGACAGCTCAGTCTTGTGGCACAGTGCCACGTCCACCTCGGATGCGTGGGCGGCCCCCGCTGAGACCCAGCAGACTGGCAGGCTGAGCACGGGCCTCATGGGGTGGCACCGATGGTCCACCAGGGGTTCCACTGCACAAACGTGACCATGCCCACACAGGTGTCTGCAGCACACCAAACATACCTGCACCAGGAGTGCTCGGGATGCCCACAGCTGAACCCGGCGTCGACAGGGTGGGTGTCGCATGACACCGGGAATGGGGAGTGGATAGTGAACTGCATGGTATGAGCGACACAGGGGCACCTGACTGTGTGCCCAATGTGGCCACGACAGCGACCAACACCTGTGTCTGCCTGTCAATGGCAGCGGTCACATCCACTCGCAAATGGACAATCCGTGACAGGATCCTCTCGGTGTCCCTGCTGTGTCGCTCCTCTACCCACTCTAGAGCCACACACAGTGCCTCCATGGATGTTGCAAGCCGCATCTGCTGCTGGACTGATGCCTGCAGCAGGCAGGTGTGCTCATCAAAGAGGTCATCTGCCACATCGGCAACCTGTCCCTCAGGGTATGGAAGGGCCTGATGTTCAGCACCCCTTGAGGGTGGGTGCTGCTCACCAGGACCAGGTATGGGCAAGTCCACAGGTGGTGCACATACGCCACCGCTGAACCCTGTACCCCCAGTCCCAGTGGGTGACTGCTGCTGCTGCCCCTCCGCCTGCTGTGCCCAAGGGATCAGTTGTTCCGCCACTGTGGCAGCAACAGTGCCACTGACCTGACCAGCCACCGGTGCTGCCCCACCGGTGCTGACAGGCGCAGCCTGGGACTGTGCTGACGTGCTGGCACACACGTCGGAACCAGCCAGGTCCATGGGCGTGAGCTGGCCTGCTGTGTGTCCATTCTGTGACACACACATGTCAATGCCCATAATGGTCATTGCATCATCAATGGTGCAGGTCTGTGCCACAGCCACAGCCACAGTGTGCTGGCATGCTTGGACACCAGACCACTGAGACACAGGAAGGGCACCCCCCACACCTGTCTCAACAACATCAGTGTTGGCAGCCAGGTGTGCACACTGTTGCAATGCACGCCGGCTACCTGCGGAGGTGGATGGTCCCTCCTCCAACTCCAGCTGACCCTGCAGATGCACAGGACCTGTAACAGAAAGTAAGGACACATTAGTGCATGTGATCTACCTTCAACCCCCCCACAGACCATGACGTACCATGCAGTGATGGGCTACCACCTGTCTGGAAGCCACCTCCTGGATAGCCCTCAATGGCACTGCACTGCATGCTTGCAGTGAGCCTGTCCTCTGCCGGAGTCAGCTGCACCACCTCCGGCTGGCCCCCGCCTGTTACAGCACGTGCCGCCCTGATGGCAGCCATCTTCTCCTTCACCCTCCTCCTGTCGGTACCCATCTTCTTTTTACACTCCTGCACAGAGCGCTGGTGGCTGCCGTGAAGATTGACAGCACGTGCCACACCCTCCCGTGCAGCAGCACGGGCCTGAGGGGTGCCCCACCATCCACTGAGCAGAGGCTCCTCATCCAGGTAGGCCTCGAAGAGTGCCTCCATCTCAGTCTTAGTAAAATTAGGCCTCCTCTTCCACCCACCATCGTCCTCCTCACCCAGTCCTCGCTCGGTCATGTCTCAGCCTGTATGGATGAGAGTGGTTACCTGTGACTGTGCAGTACAAAGCAATTCCCTGAGACCACAGTCCAGAACAGCACACAGCATGCAACTCACCTATAAACTGCAGTAACCGAATATGGCCATTGCAGAACAGCGTTGCATTTTTATAGTGCAATCCATGCAAATTAAGTGTGGCGCAACTTTAAATGAGATGCAAATCGTGTTGCTGTGCCATTGAATGGCTGATTGGATGATTTGCGTATGATGGCTGAATATCGCGCTGTTGCACTTTGCGCAATTGTGTTGAACTTGCTGAGCCAAAGGCGCAGTTATGTGGCTGCATAGTACACCGCACTGCACATACCCAGGTAGCTTACGCAGGCGTCTGCTGCGCTGATGATGTGCTGTGCACGGTAGGCAATTCAGGGCATGGCCACCATTGTGCCAGTGGCGCTATGGTGAGGGTCACTACATGGTGCTGTGGCACAACTGCGCTATAGTTCACTGTGGTGATGGCACACAGGCAACCAATTGCGCTAGATGCATAGACGTCTGATGGCACTGTGCGTGGCCTTGCGCCAGAGACCCATGACCCTGTGCCCGACCTTTGCCCCCTTGGCACCATACGTCTGGCATGGCTGCAGCTCTATCGCGCTGTTTGGTGACAGCGCGATAGGGAATGGCGGCACTGTACCAACAGCGTGATGGGGAATGGTGGCGATGTACTGTGCAGCACTTCCACATGGGGTTACTGCACTGCGGAGCACCATATTGCCTACTACAGCACTAGAGATGGCATGCAGGAGAGCCCCTCAGTGGAGTGCCCTTGAGCTGGCCAACCTTGTGGCCATTGTGGAGCCACACTATGGCCCACTGTTTGGTGAGGTGCCACTGGACAGGGCCAGGACCCAGGTCTGGCAAGAGGTGGCCACTGACCTGGAGGTGGCCACTGGCTGCAGGAGAATGGCTGAGCAGTGCAGGCACTGGTATGTAGACCTGAGACGGAGGGAGCCGGAGCAACTGGCATGTCTGCAGTCGCATGCCAGGAGGGGTGTGGTGCCTTGTTCAGGTGGGCGATTCGTCTACGCACCTGTATGGTCCATATGGGTAACACTGTCTTTTGTGTCCAGCACATAGGGGAGGGATGGTCTAGGGTTGGCTGTGGCGGTGTTTACAGGGTATGGGATGGATGGGTCTGGCTGGGTGGGTGGGCACACACATTGGGGCAGGGGAAATATGCTTTGGGTTTGTACTGATGTGTTGCTCTCCTTTTGTCTCCCACAGGCATGGCAGAGCGGAGGAGGGCCACGGAGCAGCAGCGGAGGGTGGTGGAAGCCGAACGGGAGCATGTCGGGGAACAACCCCAACACCAGCGACAACCCGATGAGAGTGAGTGCCATGACACCATGATTGCTATTGCATGCTGTGTGACAGGGTGGGGAGCAGGGCATGGCCACCATCCATGGACACCACTGCCATGCACGCGACTTGTGACAGTCAGCACTGTCCAGTGGCACTGCATGTCTGGGAGTGCATCAATGGTGGTCCATGCGTGCACTGGGCACATGGCTGTGGTACTGCCTGCCCACCGCATAGCCACGTTACTGTACGGCCTTGGTTGTGCTGTGCTGGACATAGGCGGTGTGTGTGTGCAGTGGTACACATGGCTGTTGCTTCCTGGTTGGGCATGTCTTGTGCACACGGTCACTGTGGGTGGGTGCACACCATCACAGGAGAGGGGCACATGGCTGTATGCCATGCATGATGGGTGGGCTGCAGGGGGATGGACAGTAACACCCATTGACTCTGATCCCTTGTCCTAGGTGTGCAGATATTCCTGATGATAGAGTGGGCCATCCAGGATCTGGTTCTCGTGGTGGCAGAATCCTTTGCCATCCTACAGGATCTCCATCAGCATGGGGTGAGGAGGAGAAGGCAACCCCGGGAATGGCCCCAGGCAGTGGAGGAGCAGGCTGGACACCACTGACCAAGAACAACCTCCCCCTTTGACCGACCCTCACACCCCGCCTTCCCTCTCTCATATGTTCACCCCTGCCCCTTACCCACCCCCACCTTGTTCCTGTCCCTCCACCCCATATATGTATATATACGTATATAGTTGTTGCTGTTGTTGTTATATTTTTTGAATATAGTAATTTTGATATGAATACTGTGGTGGTCTCTGATTTGCAGCTGGCTATAGGTGCTCAGTTGCAGTGGTGTGCATGGCATCTGGAGTGGTTCAGTCATGGGTATGTGTGTGTGTGCGTGGGGAGGTGTCTCTGGTGTGGGAGTGGCTATCAGTCGGTATCTGCGGTGTATGTTGTTCTCTGTGCATTGCATTACTGTGTGCAGTGGTCCATGGTGCCTGCTCTGTGTCCATTGTGCCCCTGTCAACCTGTCCTTGGCCTGTGCAGCTGACACCCTTGCATGTCTGTAGCCTGCGAGGTCTGCTGCCTTGTCAGTGGTGGATGTCCCTGCAGGTCATCCACTGTGACCGTCACAATGCTGGGTTGCCTCCTGTCACTGGTGAGGTGCATGTTTGCCTCGGGTGACACTGTGGCCTCCGCTATTGCTGTCCCACCTCCATGATGTGGCTTGTGTGTGTTGCAGGGGCTGTGCACCACTGTCTGTGACTTGTGATCCAGGCATATGCTGGTGGCGTACAGGGCCACAGTTCATGCACAGGGTGGGTGTCACCCCTGTGCCATGGTGGACTGCAGGCTGTGTGTGCACAGTTTACATGGGCCCACACTGGGGGCTTGGTTGCCACACTACTGCGTCCCTGTGTTGGTGTCCCCGAGGGTATGGGTGTGTGTTTGCCCCTGCACTGTGTTGCATCTGGTGTGCTGCATGCTTCCATGCAGCACTGTGGGTGTCTATGCTGGCTGCTGTGGCTCATGGTGGGTAGCGCTATGACACTTGTCTACTGTGCAGGGTGCAGTGTCAATGGCAGTGGTGTCAGGGGCATGCCCTTTCCCATGTGGGGTACCTCTTGTGGTGACACATGTTCAGTCTCTCAGCTGTGCCTCAGGGGGATTGTGCATGTTGGCACTGTGTCTACCGTTGTTGCATTGCTGTGTGCTGCCACCCACTGCTGGGTGCTCATGGTGGGTCTGGCTTGTATGGTTCTGTGGTACACGAGGTTGCAGTGTGACAGTGGGGGGTATGCATGAGGATTCCTGCAGTGATGGTCACTGCTCATGGGGGGTGTCTTGGGGTCACAGTGCAGGGTGTGCTGTGCACAGGGGGCGGCTGCTGTACCATGGGGTGGTCCACCCTCCTTGTGTGGCAGTCTCAGCTTGCCGGTGGGTGTGCTGGGGCACCATGGCCCAGCTTTGCTTTGTTTGGTTGCCCCCATGGGCTGGTGGATATTCCATCCCTGCCCCAGTTGTGCTGTGCTTGGGGTGTGGGGGTGCATTGTCAGTTCTGCAGTGTGTTCCTGTGCCGATCTGTGGCATGGGTGGTGGGCCCCTCCCTACCTCCCTGGTTGTGCAGTTCCATTGCTCTGCTGATGGGGGGCTCCCTACTTGTGCTATGGCATCTCTGGGCTGCTCAACTGGGCAGCCCTTGTTGCGCTATAGCGCATCATATCTGCTCAGCTTCCCCTTCCTAGTTGTGCTATGGCACAAGTTTTGCGATATTCAGACGTTGGCTGTTAGCGCAATTTGGCTTGCTCCTTTTTTGAATATCATGTCTATTTCGCATGGGCACAATGGACTTGTGCTTGCTCCTGCTATTGCGCACTTTTTGGGCACAGTTTGAATATGCAGCCCACTGTGTCTCAAATATCCTTAAATTTACATGTTTTCTCATTTTTGCAGTCATCCGGTTTTGCATATTTTGCACTTTAATAACTTTGCAACTGTTCAATAGATATGCATGAAAGTTTGCATGCATAAGTTTGTGGGGGTAGATCTGTTATTGTTGCTAATTTCATTTGAATTGCTGTTGTGGTTTTTGAGATATTGTGTATTAAATATCCCTAAATTAACATGTTTTTTCTATTTTCGCAGTCTTCTGGTTTTGCATACTTTGCACCTTAATCAGTTAGCAACCCTTCAATGGATGTGTATGAAATGTTGCATGCATAATCTCATGGGGTAAATCTGTTGATGTGGCTAAATTAGCTTGAACTGCTTAATTGCGACCAGGGCTTCAGTTAATTCCATTAAGTATTTGACTCCCAAAAATAAGGCAAAAACTTATAAAATAAAAGGAGAGGACGTCATTGACTTCTAAATAGGTTCCTTCTCCATGCCAAGCCAGAAAAAGCCTCAAGCTCATTGCCTTTCACTTGAATCCCTGAAAAAATTGCTACTCCTCCTCTTACTCTGCTCTGGCAATGTCAAGCTTAATCCAGGGCCCATAAATAAATTTACCCCCCCTTCTGAGTCACTATCTCTTAAAGGTATCAGTTTTATGCACATTAACGTGTGCAGCCTGCTGAAGAAATTCACCCTTATCCAGGCTTGGACCACCTATACAATGCCAGATGTGCTTGTTATCTCAGAATCCTGGCTACGGCCCTGTATGCCAAATAGCGTGATTAATATACCTAACTACCAGATCTTTAGATGCGATAGGCAATCCAGAGGAGGTGGGGTTGCCATCTACATCAAAGATAGATTTGTGGCATCAACACTTAATTCTAACTCACCGGTAGCGGGATTTGAGTGCCTGGACATAAAAATCGACCTATCCCCATTGTTAGCACTCCAAGTCATAGGATGCTATAGACCACCATCTGCTGGTACTCAGCTCTTGTCCTATCTTACAGCTATCTTGGACACTAGCCCCCTGGAAACAATTATCCTCTGGGATCTAAACTATGATTGGCTGTCGGAAGCCGGTCACCCGCTTAAATCTTTCTGTGACTCCCTTGGTTTCACCCTACTCAACGAAGAGCCCACCCACATCAACAAAAAGAATACAGCCAAAAGTACCCTTCTGGATGTCTTGCTTGTGAATAAACCCCATTCCTTCTCCCACGTTGGAACCTTTGACATGGATATTAGTGACCATTGCCTAATAGCTGCAGTTTGGGCAGCCAAAAAAGTGCCAACTACGGCCAAATTCTCCACCAAAAAGTCAACCAGGTCATTAGACCCAAAGGCATACCTACTTGACCTAAAAAACTCCCCCTTCTGGCAGAGTTTTTACCTTGCTAAAACAGTGGAAACTGCATATTCTATACTACATGAAATCATTACCTATGCCATGAATCTACATGCGCCTCTGTCAAAAATATGCATAAAGGCTAGGAAATGCCATTGGTTCACTCAAGATCTCAAGGCTGCACTACTGTCCAGGGATAAACTCTGGAAAACTGCCTGCAAATCCCAAAAAGAGGAAAACTGGCTCCTCTTTAGAACAGCCAGAAATCGCTGCACCAAACTGATTAGGGAAGCTAAAGCCTGCTATTACCAAGCAGAACTAGATACTGCAGCCAATTGTCCCTCCAAATTCTGGGTCACAATCAAAGAACTGGTGGAAGCCATGTCACAAAATATGCTCCCTACAAAAATTACCTCTGACAATACAGTAATCAATGACAAAAAAGAGATACTGCAGGCATTCAACATGCACTTCACCACAGCAGGCTTAGCCTTTGATAACTCGCCTGCATGTAGCCTGCGCACCCAACTTGGCATGACCCCACCAAATGTTGGCTCCGTTAGTCAACATTTCTCATTCTCATCGGTTTCCCTCAAGGAAGCGGAAGACTTGATTCTCCACCTGGATACTAAGGAAAGTGCCAGCACAGATGCACTTAACCATACTTCCTAAAGATAGCATGCCACATATTGGCAGTGCCTATTACTCATTTATTCAACCTGTCCCTAACACAAGGTACCTTCCCTCAAATATGGGAGATCACACACGTTATCCCGCTATTTAAATCTGGAGACCCTTACGACTTTAATAACTATAGGCCAATTTCTCTCTACCTACACTCTCAAAGCTACTGGAAAAAATAGTAAATGGCCAACTAAGATCCTTCATCAACAGAGAAAAATGACTAAACCCCCTTCAATCCGGATTCAGAGCCAACCACAGTACAGTCTCGGCATTAGCTACAGTAACCAACGGCTGGCAACTGGAGTTGGAGCATAAAAAGTCAGTATGTGCTGTGTTTCTTGACCTCAGCAAAGCATTCGACACAGTCGACCACGACCTGCTCCTCGACTTGCTAAAAACACTAGGACTGGATGCTACTTCTCTAAACTGGTTCTCTGAATATATGACAGACAGATACCAGCAGGTGAAAGCGGATGGCGAACTATCTGCCCTAAAACTCTTACAAAGAGGTGTCCCTCAGGGATCCATATTAGGTCCCCTCCTCTTCGCAGTGTATATCAACAACATTGATGAGGGAATCAAGGATGCAAGTATTCACTTATTCGCGGATGACGCAGTGCTGTACCTGAGTCATCCCACACCAAAAGAAGCTTGTACTGACCTACAAAAAGATTTTAACCTCCTACAACTCCAACTGATCAATAAAAAACTGCTATTAAATGCTAAGAAAACTAAAGCCATGTTATTTTCCCCTTGCAAACTACACAAGCGCTACTGACTCCCTCCTCCCAATAACCACGATGCTGGGAGAATGCTTAGAGTAAGTTCTGAAATTCAGATATCTTGGGGTCTGAATCGACTGTAAACTCTCCTTCACTGTCTACCTCGAAGACTTGCTGAAAAAATTAAGGCAAAGACTTGGCCTTTTTTACAGGATAAGAAGACATCTTACAGCAGACACAAAGAAACGACTAGTCCAAGCCACGTTCCTGTCCTTAATTGACTACGCCAGACTTCATATACAGTAGCTGTGTAGCTTCCTATCTTGGAAAATTGGATACTCTCTACCACAGAGCTATACGCTTCATCACTGACCTCCCCTTCTCTACCCATCATTGCGCACTATATGCCGCCACGGGCTGGACCTCACTTCACTATAGGTGCAACTTTAATGCAGCACTCTGGACACTTAGAGCCCTCAGTGGCAAACTCCCTCAATACATCATCGACTGTCTGTCTCCGATTGTGCCCAGGAATTATTCCCTTAGAAGCTGCTCACAACTCCTGCTAATTATACCCAGGGCACTCACACGAGTCGGGAGGGCTGCCTTTGGAATCTCACTCCCATCAATATGGAATAAAACCCAAAAAATACTTAAGCTGAAAACCCCAGTAAGTACCCTTTTGTTCAAAAGGCTTTACCGTGATGGCATTACAGAAATTTGCAACTGCTTTACTAGACACTAACTAACCTCCCTCCCTCAAACAGTGGCCCGCAAACGGCGGCCCCACAGCTGAAATGTGTGCCTCTGCCTCTTTGCCTGCCCACCAACAGATCCACGGGACTTATTGCTGAACTCCCATATCTTATTCTTTGATGCTCTGAACAGCTACAGCCTGATTCTAGCACATGCTACCACACTTGGGGATATTTTCCATCTTTCGCCCCCAAAAATATTCGGTCCCTCACCCACCCAACATCTCTCTCTGCCCCAACCTCCAGGACCCTCCCAGTTATGCCCCTGCTACTATATTCCTTCTCTTGCACTTAGTACAACGGCAGCTTTTCTCCTCCATATTTCGCCACGTTTTGGGGCAAAAATCGCTTTGTTGCCTTTCGTATGGTCCTCTGTCCTCCCAATCCCTCACTCTGCTCATAAACAATTGGGTCCTCTTCACTTGCACCCCTATTCCCCACCTCTCCCTACATTATGCACTTGATATCTTCTATCTGGTATGCCTACCCTCTCCCTAACATTTCCCACTACAAAATGCACAGTTTTTGGGCTTGGATCCAGCACAAGTTCATTATCCATGACTCCTTGTAGTTCTATGTTCAATGTATATTAACTGTAAATGTGCATTTTTACTATAATAGCAACTATTTTTACTGTTTATACTATTGTAACTTGTCTTTCTGTATTATTACTGTAGGACCACAGGTCCACCTTGTAAATGAGCTTGTTCAATGGTGTCTGCCTGGATAAATAAAAATATTGATTGATTGATTGAGTGAAATAAAAAAAAAAAACTAAATTGGATGACTTCCAAAACTGAAGGTACAGAAACTAAGAAACTATGGATTTTTTTCTAACAGAAATTGTATTTTACCAATAACATTTGTATTAACATCCATAAACTGATCATTCCTAGAATATTGGCCTTCAAATTATGGAATCTGGGAAGTATTTTGACTTCCAAAAAATTGGAATGACTTCCAGATTTTGACTCATGAAAGTATTTGACTTCCACTAAAAATAATTTAACTGAACCTCTGATTGTGATATTGTTTGCCAAAAGAACTAGGGTACTGCCGCAGTTTGCAACACTACTTTTCAAGATATGTCTGTTTCTTTGCCACTTCATAACTAAAAAACAGTTTGGGCTTTTAGGCTGACATTTTCAGGGTACAAAGGACTTGCCCCAAAGATGTACCTTTTGCTGGTTTGGTGGGAAAATGTTACTGTGCAGCAGAGTTAAAATACTTTGAAGTTTTGGAATTTCTCTTAGGGTAACAATATAATGGTTCAGGTACTTTTCAGATGCTATATCTCGAAAATGCTTTGAGATACAGCTGCGGCACTATGGGTAGTTTAGTACACCTTTGGGTGTACTAAGTTGTTTTGCATGTTACCAGGCCCTGTTTCAAACTGTCTGTGGATTGTAATGAATCAGGCACATATGACCTATACTGTGGCATGCATTATCAACAGGGCAGCAGTACTGCTTTGCAGGGCACAGTGGTATTGCAACACATTGTGCACTGATGGGAGTCCCACATGCTTATTAGGGACAATTACATACAGTAGGCATGGATGGGAGCACAGATCCTAGAGAGCCTTGTGCCCCTACTGCTCACTATGGACTGATGGGAGTTCAGGGCCCAGAGGGCCCTACAGTCCCACATGGAAATTAGGGACAAGTACAATAGGCATGTATAAGAGCACAGGGCCGTACCACTCAGTATAGACTGATAGGAGCACATGGCCCAGAGGTCCCTGCACTTGCACATGGAAATGAGGGACAATTACAACAGGCATGGATGGGAGCACTGGGCCCTCCTACCTCTCCCATAATCAAAAAAGGCTATGATTATTCTTTCTCAAAAAGTAATGAAATTCATTGCAAAAAAACTTTGTTGATGCACCATTAGGGTTGAAGCATCAAAAGTAGGGAAACACAATCTTAGTGCTCCCAAGCCTAAGACCCAACCCCACTGTGCATGCAGGAATAGGCATGAGGGGTGTGTTTTTGGGTTGTGAACCATAATGCTCACCCCATTCTCCTATGCTGTATCCAGCTTACTTTATTTACTCATGGAATGAGGTGAGCATTAGGGCTCACAACTCCAAAACACACCCCTCATGCTTGTCCCTGCACGTACAGTGGGTGGTGTCTTAGGCTTGGGAGCCCTAAGGTTGCATTTCCCTACTTTTTATGCTTCTTCCCTAATGGTGCATTAACATAGTTTTTTGTAATGAATATATATATATATATATATATATATATATATATATATAATCACACATGCCTCAATTACAAAGCATCATGAGCTGCATATGCAAATCACCACAGAATGTTATGCTGGTCCAACTTTAAGCAGAATTGCATGGTGCCAAAAGGCCTCTCACACAGTTTGCAAAGGGTGCTAACAGAAGACATAGACACGTGTTTCATCCTACCAGGACCCATCAGTATGCCTCATCTGTTTGACACCCCAGTGGAATGGACCAGCTACCCTTAAGGCAGTGTGCCTTGGATATATTGTGGTGAACTACATTCTGTGGTGATTTGCATATGCAGCCCATGATGCTTTGCATTGTGGGGGCATGTGTGATTTTGTATTTTCTTGAAACTTGGCTTCCCAGCCAAATGCCCTTTGGGGTAACCCTTGCCTCAGTGTTTGCACACAGAGGTTCTTTGTCTTTTAAATAGTTTTTTATTTTAATGGGTTCACCAATATATCCAAGGCACACTGCCTTAAGGGTAGCTGGTCCATTCCACTGGGGTGTCAAACAGATGAGGCATACTGATGAGTCCTGGTAGGACAAAACATGTGTCTATGTCTTCTGTTAGCACCCTTTGCAAACTGTGTGAGAGGCCTTTGGCACTATGCAATTCTGCTTAAAGTTGGACCAGCATAACATTCTGTGGTGATTTGCATATGCAGCCCATGATGCTTTGCATTGTGGGGCATGTGTGATTTTGTATTTTCTTGAAACTTGGCTTCCCAGCCAAATGCCCTTTGGGTAACCTCTTGTCTCAGTGTTTGTGCACAGAGGTTCTTTGTCTCATATATATATATATATATATATATATATAGATATATATAGATATATATCTATATATATATATAGATATATATCTCTATATATATATAGATATATACTCTCTCTATATATATATATATATAGAGAGAGATACACACACAGATAGACAGACAGATAGACACAGAGACAGATAGACAGACAGGCAGACAGACATAGATAGATAGATAGATAGATAGATAGATAGATAGATAGATAGATAGATACATACATAGACAGATATGGGGTGAAATCCACCTGTAATGGACAATGGAATCAACAAATCAAAATTCAATGTAGTAAAGCTAAGCAAATAGTCAAATACCTTTTAAAATATAATTACTCAAACAGATGGAGTACATTTTATTTATTTATTTATTCATTCTCAGATTACAATACATTTGAGTTCATAACAGCTCTTTTACAAAGGTTCCACGTCAGCGGAAGGGTGACAGACATATAATGGATGGTATTACATTAAATTTTGACAAGAAAGTATTTAAAATGACAATATGACATTAATATTGCAACTAAAATTAAAACTATGAATTGGTAGGAAATCAAAAATAACCTAATACAAGGAGGCAGCCCAAGGTGCTTTGTCAAATAGGTATAGGTAGATTTGGGTGAACAAAAGTTTAGGTAAGTGAAGATAAACAGTGGAAAGAAGGTGGAGGGTGAGAGGGGTGAGGTGAAAGAAGGATCAGGGAAGGAAGCAGGAAATAGGGCAGAGTGGTTAGGGTGAAAGTGGTAATTCGCAGACAAAGGGGAAGAAGTAGGTACACAAGGATATGTCTATATTAATACATTACTAATACATTAAAACCAGCTTTACTAGGAGGTGACATAAAGATAAATCCAACACTATTATATGGGTCGGAAGTATGGGGTACAAAATATTTTAAAGAATTACAAACCTCAACCCCCTTACTATTCTACTTTAAAGCATTACTATGGGTCTGTGCATCAACTTCATTTGCAGTGGTAAGGGCAGAACTGGGTGACTTTGACATCTATTTATAAGTTATAATAATGATTAATATCCTGCTTGTTATAAAGAACCTGGTTCTTGCTCAATAAATAATCAACATGGTAAACAGTTCTACTGGTATATTTTAATAATCTTAATGTAAGACATCTCTGGAATGACTACCTAAAAAACATCAATATTACTACATCATATAGGGCATTAGTGAAAAGTAAACTATATCTGAATGCACATAACAATGACATGGAAATAGTTAGATATGCAAGCAATAATACCCAACAGGGTGGGTGGTATTGGGCAATACCAGACTGCCCAGGGGCATAATGAGGCCCGACACTGCAAGTGGAGGGCCTTATAGCCCCTGGAAGGTCCAGGATTGCCCATGCCACCCACTCTGGAGGGTATTATTGTGCTTAGAAAATGGGCTGTAAGTAAAATTTTTACCAAAATTACATAAAAGTTTAAAAACAAATATGATAAATGTAAAAAAAAAAGAATAAATACACATTTTTCTTGTAAAGTAGTCCCTCTACTACTGTTCTTGGCCAGTAGAGAACAGTACTGTTTAGGGGCCCATGTTTCAGTAAAATTCTTAGCTGCCTCATGCTTTCATGGGATCTGTAGTTTCTTTGTGCAAAGGCATGTAGTGTAGCTGACTGCGCTGATAGTGGGTAATGAATGGCAGGAGAGAAAGCATGAACACCATCTGCACTGTCTCACTTGTTGAACTGTCTCCCCCCGCCATCGCTCAGTTGTGTAGAGTTTTTGTTTTCCTTTGGGAAACCATGGTCTAACCACCCCCCCAACCACTTGTGTTCTTTTTTGTTTCCTTTTGGGAGACCACGGGCTGACAGAAGCAGTGCAATGAAGAAAAGAACAGATTTAGACTACACATTTGGAATGCGGGCTGAGTTCTCTATGCTAGGTGAAATTACGAAAGGGTAATCTGTTGATTTCTGCTAAAAAAGTAACATTTCTACAGGTTGTACTGGAGTGTGTGTGGAGCAAAGGCTAGTTGGGAAGAAAGTTCAAGTACTGTGAAGGAGTAGCACATTGCACAAGACATGCTAGCGCTAGTAATTTAAAATACATTTTGTATGAGCGGGACTTTCTTGGAAATGGGTGCCGGAGATAAAGTCCCACTTCTGGGTAGTGGCAGTTGCAAGAGTAGACAGGGAACGGGAGGTCGGGTGTCATGCTAGCACCTGAGTGAGGTCCAGTGAACAAACAAACAAGTTGTTTGGCTAGCGGTTGAGCTGTCAGCAAGTGACACTTTTTAAATAAAATTATTAAATTGGAAATACTGTCAGAAGGTGTGTATGAAGGCAATGCAGGTTGAAGAACTTCATGTAAGCATAATTTGCACACATGATAAGCAGTTTTATTTTGGGGGAGCATGTGAGCGACCAGCTGGAGGAGGGAGGGGCGAGACAGTGTTCAATATTCAATTTGAGATATTTATAATTTAATACTTGGATCATAGTGAGATGTGTTGTCCATGTTCTAATTGAGATATTTATAATGTATGTTTTGTAACTGTGCATGTCCGTTTGTCTATATTAGAAGGACTGTGTAAATTGTACACAATAAATGATCATTTTGCCAATTTCAGGCCATACCAGAACCAGGAACTGTAGAAAGAAAGAAAGAAAGAAAGAAAGAAAGAAAGAAAGAAAGAAAGAAAGAAAGAAAGAAAGAAAGAAGTAGCCATACATGAGGATGATGTGTGATTTGGCAGCTGAGGGCTACGAATGTAGCACAGAGCACTAGGAGTCATTATGTCTCACTAAGCCAAATAAACAAATGGCAGCAATTTCATGCTCAAATTAGGTGGTTTCACCCAATTAGAAAGCAGGGTGGGCACTAGGATACTTCAGTGCGTTGGCATACAGTAGCTGAGATTTTTTATTTACAGGGCTCTTACTGTAAGTTAATGTACCCCTGCTAGCCAATCACATTTCTAAGATGTTTAAGACCATTTTCTAACTTAAATTGGTCACCTGGCTTAGCTCTAATAAGATATTACATGGGATACAACAGTATCTACAAATGCCCCTTTGACCTGAAATAAGAAGAGCTATCGTGCTCACAGGATTGGAATTGCTCCCATCAAAATACTTACAGCAAAGAAATTAAAAAAAAAAATAAAAAAAATCTACAAATCACACACTGGAATGCCCATGTCAAATTGGCTGTGAAGGAACATTGTTCCATGTAACCATTCAATGAAAACTCTATTAGAAATGGAACCATCTACAGTATACATTGGGTGATTTCTGCAGAGGTATTCAAAATCACAATATGATGTGCTGTCCATAATGTCATACCTAGAATGTGAAAAGGAGGAGTAGCCAATTGTTAAATTCCTATAATGCCTTTCTAAAAAAAGAGAAAAAGTATGGTAGTAAATGACTAACTGATGCAGGATGGTAAAAACTCATTTTCTGCTTATACTTAGCCACAGTTAGTATAGAGATTATCTATTGACTACAGCCAATGGTGGAGGTCCCAAGCTCCACTGGCATAATAGATAGATGTAAATGCCCATCATTATGGCAGGACATTAGCTAATGAATTTTCACTCTCCTCTACAGACACTGTACATCTATACTGCACTTTATCAAAATGCAGAACATATTGAGAATGAGATAAAGCAACATTTGCATAAAAATGGGTATAATATTTGGATCATAGTGAAATATGTTGTCCATATTCTAATTGAGATATTTATAATGTATGTTTTGTAACTGTGCATGTCTGTTTGTCTATAAGGACTGTGTAAATTGTACGCAATAGTTGATCCAATAAAATGTTCTACTAATATATACATCGCAATACTTACTCATAGACTATATAGATATTGTTATGGCAATGCCAGTGAATTAATGTTGGGATTACATTTGTTAATGATTGTTTGGTGATCACATTTTTGGCTGTTGACAATAGTGTATTTATAAAGCATATCTGATTTTTGTTCTTCAGAAGGGTGGTAGAATCAAGAACAGATTCTATTTTGGGCCTGTTACATGAGGTTATTTAGTTCTACTTTCAACTGATCACAGATTGGCTGGAGGTCAGTGCAGCTTCAAAAGGTATGTGTACAGTATGGTCTCCTCTCACCCCACTGGCACCAGCACTGTGGGCATGGAATGAGGTAATTTACTGTAGTTCTATTTTCAACTGGTCCCAGAATGGCTGACGGTGAGTGCAGCTCCAAAAGATATATGTATGGTACGTTGGCTTCTCACCACACTGGCTCTAGCATTATGGGCAGAATATGAGTGTGGTATTTGACCAGTGTAAATGGACAGCAGTAAAACCTGATGCTGTTTTCAATGCAAATTGTCTCCATATGAGGGAGGAGATGGCCTTCTGTTGTACTAGGGAAGATTTACTCCGTTCCTCCTCTGTAATGATTGTCCAGTGTTGGTGATCCGCTTGTTCAAAATATTGACCATGCCTTTGTCTTGCATCTTTAAAAGTGCTTTGTTAAGCTTAGGTGTGAAACGTTCTTGAGTATACCTCATATAGTGCCTTACACTATGGAGGTAAATGTTGATTCTACTTCATCTTCTGGAATTGCTTGTGCCACAGAGTTAATGTTGTGTCTGACTTGTAGGTATCTGTAGATATCTGTATGTTGAAGTTGGTAATTTTGTGCATATAAGAGAAAGGAATGAACTTATTGTCTTGAAAAAAATAAAATATGCGGTGCAAACACTATGTTTTCATCCGAGGAATTTCTGGTTTAATCTGTTTGGTCAAAACAAGGTATTGTATGGGACAATACTGCAGTACAAATAGTGTCTTATTAAGTGGCAACAGAGCCTGACCTGCAGCCATAGTGAGAGGGGGCCAGATTTTCAAAGGCCTTAGATTGACGCAAGGTGCTTGTGTCAAACAGGTCTGATGCAATGGCACCTTGTGCCAAGTGGGAATTTGAAAGGCAGCCTGCATCACCCAGCAGGCTGCCTGCACCAAAGTGTGCTAGCGCCATCCTTGCACCACAAAAGTGGCTGTGACATGGCACTGGGGGCTTGCAGCAGGCCCTTGGATATGGATTTTGAAAGACCCCCCCCTGGAACCAAGTTCCAAGTACCCTTAGACCAGCGAGGGGCTGGTCTAAGGGCACTTAAAATGGCTCCCAGGGTGTCATCCTGTACATGTCACCATGTGGCCCACCCAATCCATCCCGGTGGTCCATTGGCCCCCCACCCCGTCATGGTCCCCGACACCCATGTCTGTGCATTCTGCCATCCCCGTGGTACCCATCTCAGCACTCCCCCTCCCACACCCTGGATCTAGGATTAGCACTGCCCTCTTCACACCACCATGGCTAGCCGCCGAATGAGCTGTCAGTGGGTGTACTGTATACAGTACGTGCATGGACTGCTCATTCAGTGGCCGGACGGGATGATGTGTGGAGGGCAGTGCCGGTCACTAGATCGGGGAACGGGAGGGGGGTAGGAGTGCTGAGATGGGTACCGGGGGGCACTAGTCCACCACAGTACTGGAAAGTGATATGGCACTGATGCCGGTGGCGCGGTGATGTTGGGGGGCAGTGCCCGGTTGCCAGCCCCTGTCTGTGGGTGCTGCGGACTCCCCACAGCCTTTGTGGCATTCTGGGTGGGTGCGCCATTTGTCCGGTGCAGCACCCCCTTTGCTGTGAGCCACTGGACTTAGGCACTGGGACCCTGTACAATTGAATTTTGGGTGCAGGGTCCAGGGCGCACCGCACTCGGCGCAAGCTGCCATTGTTGCAGCTTGCATCGGGGATTTGAAAATCCAGCCCTCTAGTATACATTCCAAGCAAAGAAGATAAAGCACTTTACTGGTAAGAGAAAATGACTCATGTTATATTCTGGAATGCCTTATGCGATAATTCTAGGTCTTTCAAGTATGCTATATAGAAGGAAGATATCAAGTAGATGACAGTATCCAGGTCAGCTGCCTTATGACATTCTATACGATTTGGTAGTAAAGGCCCCCCCTTGCGTTTTGGCAATTGGAGCATCCAGAATTGTATTATTGGTCTTCCTCCATATAAACCTTGGCTCAGTTGAGTTGTACTGTATTCACTTGTTATCTTATCTGTTGACTCTGACTCTAAACCCTTTGCAAATTGGCCTTGTCTAAAGGATTTTATGTGTAATACATACATACCTAAATAAATAAATACCTGGAAATCCATTTGTCCCACTTTAAAAACATTTGGTTCGGAGGTGTGTTAGGTTCAGTAATGGGTGAAAGAAATAAAATATTCTTGATAGAATACTCATCAGGATCATTTTGATTCTACTGAAAAAGCTAAGCATAAGATGGATCCATTTCTACAGGTCTACTGTAATAGCCTTTATGGTCATTTCTAAATCAATTTTTATGAGACTGGAAAGAACCCTGAGGGCCTGAGTCTCAAAACTCGGTGCAAGCTCTACCAAAAGCAGCTTGCACTGATTGCTGCTGTGCCAAGGATCCTGCACCCTGTTCTCTATTGGACAGGGTCCTGGCAGCAAAGTCCCACCACTTGTGGCAACCACAGGGGTGCACCAAATAGACGGCACACCTACATAGGTTGCTGCAAGTCGTAGTTGGCCGTTTGGCAATGTCCCCAAAAAGTCACTGGTATTCTAGCGGCCCCCCCCCCCAAGGCACGATCACCTGTTATGATTATGATAAAAACCCTGGTAACCTAGTGGCCTGCCCAAGTCCCGATCACCCATTATGATTATGATAAAAACCATGGTAGTCCAGTGCCACATCCCAAGCCCTGATCACCTGTTATGATAATGATAAAATCCCTGGTAGTCTAGTGCCACCCCCCCAAGCCCTGATCACCTGTTATGACTATGATAAAATCCCTGGTAGTCTAGTGCCACATCCCAAGCCCTGATCACCTGTTATGATAATGATAAAATCCCTGGTAGTCTAGTGCCACATCCCAAGCCCTGATCACCTGTTATGATAATGATAAAATCCCTGGTAGTCTAGTGCCACATCCCAAGCCCTGATCACCTGTTATGACTATGATAAAATCCCTGGTAGTCTAGTGCCACCACCCAAGCCCTGATCACCTGTTATGACTATGATAAAATCCCTGGTAGTCTAGTGCCACCCCCCACCAAGCCTCAATCACCCATTATGATTATGATAAAAACCCTGGTACTATAGTCTAGTGGCTCCCCCACCCCAAGCCCCAATCTCCTGTTATAAAAATTTAAATATCCCTGGTGGTCACTCCAGCCACGATTCCCCGTTACATGAAATTCCAAAATACCTGGTGGTCTAGTGGCCCCCCCCATGCTGCAGTGCCCTAACACCCTGCTCCCCAATCCTGTAACTGAGCCGGTACTAGCTCAGCCCACTGCTCACCACCATGGCTTGCCACTGACTGAGCATGTACTACAGATAGTATGCACTCAGTGACTGACAGCTGTCAATCACTGAGTGCATAATATATACAGTATGTGCTCATTCAGAGCTCAGTTGGTGGCTGGCCATCATGGTGTGTGGTGGACTGTGGCAGTTGCCAGCTCGATTACAGGATGGGGAGTGGGGCAGTAGGGCACTGTGGTGTGGGGGTCCCCTAGACCGCAAGGTATTTCGGAATTTCACGTAACGGGGGATCAGGGCTGGAGCAGTCCACTAGACTGCTAGGGATATTTAAATTTTTATAAAGGGAGATTGGGGCTTGTGGTGGGTGGCCACTAGACTACCAGGGTTTTTATCATATCATAATGGGCAATCATGGCTTGGGGGTCACTAGACTACCAGGGATTTTATTAAATATTATAATGGGAGATTGGAGCTGGGGGCAGAGGACTGCTATTGCCTAGTGGCAGCCAACTCACCCAGAGGGGAATTTACTCACTCCTTAGACCAGCCCTGGCTGGTCTAAGGACTTAGAAATTTGCCCTCTGGGGTGAGTTTTGAGAATCCTGATTGAGGAGCTTTGGCAACCTACATTTGCTGCAAGCCCCCAGCACCATGCTGCAGCCCATTTTGTAGTGCAAAGGTGGTGCAAGCCCTGTTTGGTGCAGGCAAGCAGGCTGTCTTTGAAAATCGTTCCTGCCACGTCTTTTGGTGCAAAGGGCACTTTGCACCATTCCTTTTGGTGCAAGACCCTTGCCCTGTGCCAGGAGCTTTGAGAATTGGGCCCAGAGTATTTTCATGCCCAACTATTCGACAGATGAGAGTTCCCTTTTAAACATATGCAACCCTTCCATGGTTTGCAGGGGTTTATAGTGAAATGGTAAGATTTCACTTGTCCTTTATTTAAGAACCAACAAGGGAGCTTTATTGTTCAGTGGTTTGTCACAAAGGTGTTAGTGATGTGTCAGGGTTAGTTAGATCTATTAGTAGGTCATCTGCGTAGAATGCTAGTTTATGTGATGATCCTTTATCTCAACTCTTTGTATACCTGGGTTTTGTCTCATGACCTGCTCTAAGGGCTCTATATAAAGTGTGAATAATATCAGGGATAGTTGGCACCCCATCTTGTATCATGAGATGAGATAAGGTAAATAGGAGAGATAGTTTACTCAGACATAAGATATGGAATGTGTATGGAGGGCCTTAATGAATGATATGCACTGTTCACAAAGTCAAAATTTATCATGAGTATAGGAAAGGAACTGCCAAGATAAACAAACATCTTTCAGTATATAGACTCATGAGAAGAAAAAGTAATCTAGAGGTGAGTATTTTTTTGTATAGTAGTCTGTTTCATGTTGTCTTTTGTCTGGTAGTGACAAATCATGTCTGATCTCTACTGAAGCTTTTTGGTAATTTAGTCTAGTCTAGTAATTTTGGTATGGTAGCCATTTATAATTTGTAATCTGTATTTAGAATAAATAGTGGTCTATATATCTTGCATTTTGTGTTCTTTTCACATGGTTTGGCTATAGTAGTAATTGTGGCATATCTCCATGTGTCTGGTTGTTTGTGAGCCTCATGCGCGTGTGTGTGCGTGTGTGTCTTCAGTAGAGGAATGATCAGTGATGTGTATTGCTTATAGAATTGAGGGGAGACCCATCTGGTCCCAAGCATTTACCACTGAGCAACAGCTTGATCATCTGTTATTTCTTCTCTTTGTAAAGGGGCAATGTTAATTGCTATATGATCATTAGTTTGTTTTGGTAGGTTTATCTTGTTAAAGTATTCAGTGAATAGAGTACTAGGGGATTCTAAAGTTTTGTTGTACGGTTGGAAATAATATTGTTTAAAGGTGTAACTTGTCTGTTGTGATGTGTTAAAGTACTGATTGTTTCCTTGTCATGGATCTTGGTTACCATAGCTTGTGATTTTTGTGCTCTCAGCCACCTAGCAAATACTTCCTCCACTTTTGATCCTCACTCATAAAATCTATGTCTAAGATATTTAAGGGTCATTTCAGTGGGATATGTTTGGATTTCCTGTATTTCTTTTTGGGTTTTTAATAAAGTAGTTCTGTAACTGACTGGTCCCCTTGTTTCAGCATCATTTGTAGTTGTTGAGTAAGAGTTGAGAATTTAGCTTCTCATTTTTTTTTCTTTTTTTAAAGCACATGGTACGGTGTATTCTCTAAGTACTGTCCTATATGTGTCCCACAATGCTGTAGGTGTAATAGCTTATGAGTCATTGTCCGTCAGTATCTCCGGAGTTTTGTCTTTGATAAATTTGTGGAACTTTGGGTCATTTAAGAGGGATGACCTGAATCTCCAGTTCGTGGATCTTGTCTCCTTATATAGGTCTACAGATAGCCTGAGCTGAGCTGGTCATATAAAGAAACAGTCCCTAATGGTAGCTAGGGTTGCCACCTATCCAGTTTTTGACCGGATAATCCGGTTTTTAGGGTCCTTATCTGGTCATCCAGTTTTGGTTACATGCAGTCCGGTTTTTGGGCCATTCTGAGTGCTCATATACTCTTAAAACTGATGTATCAAATCATTCACTGTTTTGACTGGTAAAGTGTGGTTCCTCTATGGAGGCACCTACAGTGGAGACCAAGGAGGATGCTGGGAACCTCCACAAAGGAGACCCGCAGGAGGGTGGCAGGGGACCCTGCAGGAGAAGGAAACAACTCCTGGTGGGGGACTCCATTGTTAGGAAGGTAGAACTGGGCAAGGAAGGGGAGAGGGAGGTAAGGTGCCTGCCTGGCGCCATGGCTTGGAGGGACAGGGAGCGAATCCTCAGGATTGCCAGAGCAGCTGCACAGGGGGAGGGAGCTGGATGTCATTGTCCACTTAGGAACAAATGACCTGGCTAAGAAAGGGATTAGAGAAGTGCAGGAAGAGTTTGTGAATTGGGAGGGCCTTAGTCAAGTAGCACGACGCAACTCTTCGGAGGTACTACCCATCTATGGCATAGGAGATCCTAGGGTGTTCTGTACCATGGGATTCAATCAGTGGTTGAAAAACTGGTGTGAGCTCAGGGATTTGCTTCATTGGGGACTGGGGTCCACCTGGAGTGATGCGCCTATACTGGCATGATGGGCTGCATCTGTCCGGGAGGGGAACCAGGATCCTAGGTGATAGGTTTAAATGCTTCATTGGCAAGCTTTTAAACTAGCCAAGGGGGGAGGCACTGGAAAGGAGCAGGAAAATCCTAGCCCCCCCCAAACAATCACGGTAGTAAGTGTGGCAAACACCAACATGGAGGTGTCGATAGGGAGAAGGGCTGAGGTAAATGGAGAAAGTGACAAAGGCAAGAAGGACAGGGATGGGGCAAAAAGGGGTAAGGCCATCAGGAAATGGAGGTTAATGAGTACCAATGCCCGTAGTCTGGGCAACAAGCTCCCTGAGCTGGTGGCCTTAATGGAAGAGGGATGCCTGGATATCGTAGCAGTCACAGAAACATGGTACACAGAGAACCATGACTGGGATGTTAACATACCAGGGTACATAACCTACAGGAGAGACAGGCAGGGGAGAAGAGGGGGAGGAGTAGCTCCCTATGTAAAGGAAGGGATAAAAGCAACTGAACAAAAGAGTAAACAGGGAGGAGAGGAGGCACTGTGGGTCACCTTGGAGACTGGAAAGGGCACCACAATCCGCACAGGGGTTGTGTACAGACCCCCATGTCAGGGGAAGGAATGGACAAGGATATGATGGAAGGCATTCTTAGAATGGCAGAGAAAAGGGAGATACTGTTGATGGGAGACCTAAATATGCCAGATGTTAACTGGAGCACATTTGCTGCAGTGACATCCAAGAGCAGGGCCATTCTTGATGCCCTACAGGTGGCAGGCATTAGACAGCTAGTTTTGGAACCCACTCGTGAGGGAGCAATCTTAGACCTCGTACTCTCAAACGGGACAGTGAGAGGATCTCAGATCTAGAAGTGGGTTGCCATCTGGGGACAAGTGACCATCAAACAGTGTGGTTCACATTAAACTCAGCTACAGAGTCAAGCCATACAAAAGTGAGGGTACTGGACTTTAGGAGGGTTGACTTTGGCAAGATGGGAGAGTGCCTCAGAAAAGCACTAGCAAACAGGCTAGAAGGAGGTGTGGAGCAACAATGGGAATTATCAAACTGCCATCACAGAGGCAACAAGCCTTGTGTGAAGCAAATAAACAAATCAAAAGAAAGAAAAAGCCACTATGGTTCTCAAGAGAGGTGGCTGTGAAAGTCAGGAAGAAAAAGATAGCATTCCAGAAGTATAAGGAAACACAGAAGGAGCACGACAGAGAGCTGTACCAGTTAAGGCAGAAAGAAGCAGGGAGGGAAGTCAGAATAGCAAAGGCCCAAACTGAGAAAAGATAGCCAACTCAGTTAAGAAGGGGGATAAAACCTTTTATAGGTACATCAGCGAGCGTAGAAAGACAAAGGAAGGGATAGTGAGGTTGAATAGAATAAACGGTGGGTGGGCAGAGGGGACAGTGAAAAGCAGGAATACTGAACGAATATTTCTGCTCAGTATTCACAAAAGAGGAGGGGAAGTGCCTAATCCAATTAACAGAAGCACTCTTGATAGGGGGGTCGATCTCAGCCCTTTCACAGAAGAAAGGGTTCTGCAAGAACTCCTAAAACTGAAGGTGGACAAAGCAATGGGTCCTGATGGAATTCACCCAGAATTCTAAAAAGAATTAAGGAAGGAACTAGTGAAACCACTGGCTACTCTTTAATAAATCATGGAGGATGGTGTGGTACCTGAGGACTGGAGGAAGGCGGATGTGATTCCCTTCACAAAAGTGGGACCAAGACAGAGGCAGGAAACTACAGACCTGTCAGTCTGACCTCTGTGGTAGGGAAAGTGATGGAGTCACTCTGAAGGAAAGAATAGTTGAATACCTAGAGGTCAGTGGAGCACAGGATCCAAGGCAGCATGGGTTCATAGCGGAAGGTCATGTCAGACTAATCTAATAGATTTCTTTGACTGGGTGACCAAAGTAGTAGACCAGGAGGGCTGTGGACATAGCCTACCTAGACTTTAGCAAGGCATTTGACACAGTCCCACACAAAAGATTATTAGTCAAATTAACCAGCCTGGGAGTGGGTCCCAGGGTGGTAGCCTGGTAAAACATTGGCTGGACAACAGGACACAGAAGGTAATTGTAAATGGAGTCCACTTGAAGAAAGGTGTTACTAGTGGGTACCAGAGGTTCAGTATTGGGTCCAGTCCTTTTAATGTCTTCATCAGTGGCATTGCAGAGGGACTGAAGGAAAATGCCTTTTGCAGATGACACAAAGATCTGCAACAGGGTTGATACACAAGGAGGCGGAAAGGATGAAAAGGGACTTGGCAAGGTTGGAGGAATGGTCTGACGTGATGGCAGCTAGGATTCAATGCAAAAAGTGCAAATAATGCACCTGGGAAACAAGAACCCAGGGAAGAATACACAATGGTGGGGAGGTAGTAACAGCAACAAAACAGGAAAGGGACCTGGGGTAATCATATCAGATGACCTTAAGGTTAGCAGGCAATGAGAAGGCAGTAGGAAGGGCCGGGGGTATACTGGGATGTATAGGGAGAGGCATCAGCAGCAGAAAACAGGAAGTTGTTATCCCTCTGTACAGACAGTTGGTGAGACCCCATTTGGAATACTGTGTCCAGTTCTGGAGATCCCATCTCTGCAAGGACATAGACAGGATAGAGGCAGTCCAGAGGAGGGCAACTAAAATGGTGCAGGGTCTGCAAGAGAAGCCGTATGAGGAGAGACTAAAGGAGCTTAATATGTATACCCTTGAGGAAAGAAGGGAGAGGGGGGACTTGATAGAAACTTCAAGCACCTCAAGGGAATCAACAAAGTCCAAGAGGGTAGCATCTTTCAGAAAAGAGACTTGCAAGAACAAGGGGACACAATTTAAAGATAGAAGGAGGCTGTTCAGGGGCAATGTGAGGAAGTATTATTTCACAGAGAGGGTAGTGGATGCATGGAACAGCCTTCCTGAGGAAGTTGTGGAGTCTAAAACTGTGGGAGAATTCAAGAATGCATGGGACAGACATAAGGCAGTTCTTGTGGGGGTCAGGAAGATATAGGCTGTTGGTTAAATAGGATCTGCGGCCTATCCTGTAGGTAGGGAAATGGGCAGACTAGATGGGCCTAGCGGTCCTTATCTGCCGCCAAAGTCTATGTTTCTATGTTTCTATGTTTGGCTGCATTACATGTCCAGGTTACAAAGAAGTTCTGCTGTCACAGTCATTCAGACCTGCCTTTGTTTGTAAAACCAGACTGTCTGAGAGGTGTAAAGTATGGCCATTAAGATCATTAGCAGTAAATTAACCTATTCTTTTCCACTCTGAATTTTAAGTATGGGCTTTTACTGCTATGACAGGAAACAGTTTTTATACCTTTATGTGCTCTCATGTGTTTCTTTTTGTTTGTTCTATATTATGGTAAGTTTTAACCCCATTTTTGTTAAATTAATAATCTAACTTTTATTGCTTTTATCACTATATTTGCTCTAACTTTTTGTATTACCTGAACATTCTATGATATTAGCTACACTTTGACAGGTCATTCAGATAAACAGCATGGAATGGTGTATCTGAAATTGTGGAATGTCTTAGAAATATGAAAAGAAACAGCAGTAGCTGCTGAGGGAAAGGGGAACACAGTGCAGTATTAAGGATACCACAAGCAATGATTAAGTTTTCAAAAATTGGTCAAAGAATCAGAATACATGACTGACATGGAAAGGAAAATGGAAGAGTGTTTAACAGAGGGCTGAGCAATAAGCTGTGGCTGAGCTTGGCACATCCAGCAGACCTGAGTTTGATTCCCACAACCTCCACTTAAATACTGTGTGACTCTGAGCAAGTCACTTAACCTTCCTCTGCTCCTAGGTCACTCCTGTAAAATGGGCTATGTGGCCTGTGTTAGGTAATCTGGTTGCCAAAGAATAAAAATAAATAACTGAATAAATAAATCAAATAAATAACAGTATAAAAATAATTTCGTATCACTAGTAATGTCTATTCCAACATTACAAATGGCTTTGGAGGAGGAGTGATATACTCGCAAGTCATAAAAAAGGGGTGGAGCCTGAGGTGGAGTTTGGGGTGTGGTTTCCGATCCGGTTTTTACCTCATCCAATGGTGGTAACCATAATGGTAGCCTGTGACATTGGCGCCTGAATGATGGCACCTTCCAAAATGGCGACGCGATGTGGGCGAAAGCCTTAATGGCAAGGGGAGGGTGACCGGATATGGTGGGGTGGGCATTGTAGTGACGGGATGTTGCTATATGTACACGTGTTGGGGGGCGCGAGCATGGTGAGCATGGCCTGGGAGGGGGCGGAGGGGATGTAGAGGGTGGCACTGCGGTTGGCTGCTGAGCTGCACCATGGCATCAGGGGTTGGCCTCCGCTTACGGTACATGGGGTTCCGGGTTCAGGTCTGGGTCTGGGCACTACTGCAGTTTTGTTGCTCCCGGCCCAAAACATGTTTTGTTTTTGCTTTCACCCCTCCCAACATGCAGCCCCCTCTGGAGTTGAGAATCCTTAAGTAGGGGGGTACGGGGAAGCCTCCCACATGGGGATGGTGTGCAGGGCACAGGCCCCCAGAGAAAGCAAGTGATTTTAGTCCCGACATCATTCCTCTGTGCGCCGAGATGTCAGAGATAGCAAATTACTGCCGCTCTAACGTCACCGCACACGCGAGTCGCCTTTCGGCGCTCACCATTATCACATAGAACTGTCCCTAATGACCAGTCAAGATCTTTTTGGTATGTTTGAGTGATAGGAAAAAATGGTCAAGTTGTGTATAAATGTTGTACAGACAAGAGTAATATGTGAAGTACTTCGTCTTTGGGTTTACATATCTCCATGCATTCTTCCAACCTTAATATGATTTGCTGAAAATATTTTTGTGTTTACATTTGTTTCAGGGGCCTCAGATTGGTGGTGTCTAATGATATAAGATGAGAGTTAACTCCTCCTCCTATTATTAATATATCTTGTTGATGCTGCAGTGTGGTGTCCAAGATTGGTTTTGTGAATGATTTGGTTATGCCTGGGGGCAGGTATAAACTCACCACAGTTAGCATTCATTCCCTTAATGATGGCATAACACACATCCTGTCTATCCTTTGTTCCTATATTTGTATTAGAGCATGTCGGGGTAATAAAATAACAACCCCCTGCCTCTTCCCTTGTCTATAGGCAGAATAGATGATTTGTGAGTAGCCACTTTTTAAATTTAGGGTGTTCCTACTTGAAAATGTGTATCTCTTGCAGTAAGATTAATTCAGCTTTCCCCTTTTTGAACACAAACATAACTTTTGAATGTTTGACAGTGCAGTTCAAGCCATTTACATTATGAGGGTATACCATCTATGAGGTATTTGTCATGATGGAATGATGGGTATATGTTTTAGTTGAATGGCATAGTACTTGACATAGGGGTTAGAATCCCTAAGTTGGACTTCTGGTCCCCATTCCCCAGCTCTGCTTTCGTATTCCAAGTAGCTATACTGGTTACACTTTATTTTATCCATTTCAGTGTGACTATGGGGCAGGTAATCTTAATTACATGCAACAGGGGTAATTGCACTGTAGTTACATGTTTGTTGCATGTAACTACAATGTAGTTAAGGAAATTTCAAGTGTTACCACTGTATCTCTAGAATGTAGGATAAGCTATGGTGTCAGGTAACATAACAAGTAATATTAACACTGATCCCAACTGGGGGGGGACAGTTTTAATGCTTTCATGGCTAGGAGTGTGAATGTCACTCTCCTTTGCACCCAGGACAGCAGTGTAGATGTGTGTACTCTTCTGGATGAGTGGCTATCTGGTGAAAATAAATCCCTAGGCCTACCTCAGGATATATCATGAGTGGAAAAAATGTATTGATGATGAGAAGGTAGGTGAAGGAGAAAAATCACATTGCTGGACTGTAACAATACAAGTTTATGTTTCAGTCCCAAGAGAATTTTTGTGGTGATACCGTATGTGGAAGAGCACAGTACTAGAAAAAGAATTTGCCTGGGGTTTATGATCTGCAACAGGACATCCACTGGTTGGTAGAAGGGCTCACAAACAGCTGAGAGAAGCTTCACCTGGCACCACTACTGCACTATCAATAAAATTAAAAAAATTGATATTTACTTCTGCTTTGTAAATAACTTTATTACATGCTAACTCTTGTGAACTTGCAGAGTTTTCATACTTTGCAGTTGCATAAGAGTTACCACATAATAGAGTTTTTTGCATAGCATGAGTAAGTTGGTCAGTGGCCACCTTGTACAGTGATGTTATTCCAAACCAGCATCACTCTATCAAGGTACAGCAGCCAGATTACCTTTTTTACATTTTCTAGTAATCTAATCAGTAAAATGAAAAACCTCCTTCCCAAGAAGTCTTGATGTGCCCCCCATCAAAAACACACAACATTTCTTTTTATTTGTACAATAGTGTTTTTTAATTTGTTAACTGTGCAGAGAATGAGTCAGCGAGTGAGTGAGAGAGTGAGCGGTTCATGACAAGGACAGTGTACAGCTGTTCGTTTCTGATACCGCTCACTCAAGAAATTGCTCTCTTTCCATTTTATTTCTCCTTTTATTTTGTCCTTTTTTTCAATTTAAAACAAAAAGCTGCAACTCTGTGTGGTATTACTTGGAGTGACTGAGCAGTACTTGAAAGGGACAGCACCCAGCTGTCCCTTTCAGTTATTGATCATTATGGCATTCAATCACTGTGCCCACCTCACACACTTGGACACTTAAAATATAGATTAGATACAGATATTACTTTTTCTGGACTGAGCTTTTCTTTCTCAGAGAGAGTGATGACATGGAGTTGTGGTGAACACCATCAAAAGCAAAAATGAAAGAACAAGCAGAGCATGGGAAGTGAAAAGCAACAATAAGCAAAAGAGCCACAGACTGAAAACAACAGAAATTGTGCACTTTTGTTTATTACATATACCTCTACATGCATAAAATATATTTTTCACATTTTTTTCTTTTTCTTTTCCCTAGTGAGAAATTGTATAATAACAATAAAAGATCGCGGAGCATCATGTGACATTTCTGACCAATCACAGAACTTCCTCATGAGGTACTCTTCTTTCCATAAGAATGTCTCATATGCTGTTCCTGCTTAATGGGTTTCTGGCTAGTGCCACTTGTGCCACAGGGACTGCTAACAGGTATTTTTTAAACAAATTATGGCATGATCTATAATAAGTTTATAGGGGTGCAAGGAGGGTCTCTTATGGCTAAAAGAACATTACCTTTTGCATCCTTACGGCACCATAACTGCTTACCTTTGGTCTGCAGTTCTTTTGCTCTAAGAACATGTGAGGTGACACTCTAATAATCTGAAGAGGTCTTCTTAGTACCCCTATAAACTGCCCTCATCATGCTGGGATAAAGTTACCTCTTGGGTGTTGAACACACTTGGCCTGCAGCCTTGTGCTTCAAACACCCAAAGCATGACATTACCCCAACATGACATCCACATTGTTTTGCATTATTGCTCAATTTTTTATTTCATCTGGTTCTGTACGCTGTTTGCAATTGGTTTTGAAAAGCACCAGCTTTCTTTTGCAGCATTTCCCTCAGTTCTTGCATTGGTAGAAAGGCTGCACAACAATTTTAGTACCCTATTATAAAAACTGCTAAAGATAATATGAGCAGGCCTTATATTCAGGCACCTCTTGGTGAATGTTATTTTATACCAAGAGCAAGAAGGCTTCCACCAGTGTTACCTACAGGTGCTTGACATCAGAGGGCCACTTGACACTGGTGCATTTAGCTTCTTTAAACCTCAACAATGAAGTCAATCTGATTAAAACTGTAACTACAGTTCTGTTTTTTGTTAGTGAACAACTTCATGTGTAGAACAAAATGAATGTAATGTTTTGCTCTGATCGTATGTAATGGTTTTCATGTTTTAATCATTTTATGTTTGGATAGGACATAAAAACATGTTTCATGACAGTTTTCAGGTTTTAACACTTTTGTTCATGTAGGACATAAAAGTGTTTCGTAACCTTTTTTTGATTGAACATTTTGGTTGCTGAAAACTTAGAACACTTTTCACAATGGTTGTAAGGCTTTAAATGTTTTGTTTTTGTAGGACTTACTACATTTTTTCACAATGGTTCTAAACCCGTTGAACCATTGAGCAACTCGATTGTTGTAAAATTGTCCAGTATCTTGACTTTTTTAAAACTACAGAGCAGCTCAGTTATTATCCCTTGAGGATTGTATTACAAACTTGTGACCGGTTTTTGTTTACTTAATAATACGTATGTAATTAACAATATTTCAAAACACAAAATGTACTGGGAAACTCATAAGACCCTCACCCCAGCCATGACCATGTAAGTACAAATCTCAGCTTTTAAGTATGTTGTGAGTTTAACTACTTTAAGCCTTTTGTCCATGTAGTACTTTAACATAAACAAAAATCTACACATTTTTTCTGCTTCATATTTTGTTTAGAGTACTGAACATGTGCGAACAAATACTGTTAATTACTGAACAACTAATTAATGTTATCTTATGAAACCTACAAAAGGACTTATTTCCAGATTACATCTACCTAACCTGTAAGTTTCATTATTTAATGTGTAAACAGCCAAATACTGTGTACCCATGACCTTTATATGTATATGTTCAACTGTCTATAACCTCATGTACTGTTATTCCCGGGTCGCCCGGGAAAAACAGACTATCGGGGCCCAGTGGGCCTACCCGGTCATCAAAATTCAATAAATAAATAAAAATAAATAATATAACCCATACTCCCATACTGCAAAGCAACATGGAATGTATATGCAAATCACCATGAAAATGTAAACTGGTTCTTCTTTAAGCATGAGTGTATGGTACCAAAGGGTATCTTGCTCAATCTGCAAAGGCTGAGAACAGTGGACACATATACATGTTTTGTAGTTCTCCCATCTCATCATTGTGCATCATCTGAATCTCAACCCAGGAGAAAAATAATTAGTCCTTATGTGGTCTCGCTGGTTTGGATCATGCTGGGCCCTAAATAAGAAAGCAATCTAAAAAGACATGGAGCCTCAGAACAAATGCACTGAGAGAAAGGTGATCTGGAAAGGACATTGGCAACAAAGCCAGGTTCAAAGAAAAACAAAATCACACATATCTCAGTAATGCAAGGTATCATGTGATGTACCATGTATATAAATCACCATGACACTTCAGATTGGTTCTTTCCTCCTACCTAATGGGGTTGATGAAAGTATATTTAATTCCCCATCAAAAACAGAGTTGCTGAGTTATATCTTATTTTGTATGTTCTCATCTTCCTGATTAACCAAAGGAATTATTGTTTTCCACTCCTTGTATTCATGTTTTTTATTCCGGTAATGTTAATACAGTTAGGATAGGTTTTGTTATTCAGGATGACCTAAAATATCCTTGAGCACTGTTACCTTTCAAAATTAAAAACCAAAGAGCATAAATATTCAAAATACTTTCAATTTTTGTGCACAGTAATAATATAGAATCTGTGCATCACCTGTACCAGACTAGGCGAAGGATGAAGCAGTCATAGTTTGGCCATACTGGTTTGGGTCACAGTGAAACCCAGAATAGGAAAATATCTAAAAGTCAAAGAACCTCAGCACAAATGCACTGAGGCAAGGGTTACCCAGAAAGGATATTGGTAATAAAGTTAGGTTTCAAGGAAACGTAAACTTACACATATCACCATAATGCAAGGCATTCTTGAAAGTATATGCAGATCACTGTGAAAGAGTTTAGACTGGTTCCACTTTAAGCAAGAGTGCATGGCATCAAATGGCCTCTAACATAATCTGCAAAGGCTGAGACAGGAAGACACAGACACATGTTCATATTTCCAGTGTTATGGGTATTGGTAACGGTGGGTCCAAAATAAGAAAGCAAGCTAAAAACACAAAGGACCTCAGCACAAAAGCACTTAGGCAAGGGTTACTCAAAAAAACATTGTCAGTAAAGACAGGTTTTAAAGAAATATGCAAAGCATTATTATGGGATATGTGTGATTTTGTATTTCTTTGAAACCTGGCTTTATTTCCACTGCCCTTTGCAGGTAACCTTTGCCTTGCTGCTTTTGTGCTGAGTTTCTTCATCTTTGTAGATAATTTACCATTTCTTATTTTTTTGTTCTTTGAAGGCAAAAATTCAGCTGAACAATTGGATATTTTTATAAATTCAGCACACTGCAACTCAAACATGGCAGAATGGAATCCAACCAAATTGGGCAGAAAATTGGACCATAGGACTGTGACTGTGCCACATTTCAAACTCCAAAGATGGCCCAGCTATAAGCTGCGAAAAACAATGCATACAGTCAATTCCACTGGCATGCCATTAGTATGTATGAAGGTCTGGGATACATCCACATTTTTTCAGTTCTAAATCATTTAGAATTGTAAGCTGTTTATATGTTTCAGTTCCATGCATAGCACATTTCAGTTGTATTCAACTTTTTTTGCTTCTTATCTAGATAGTCTAACTTGACTGAGGAGATAATGGCTCAAATTCGGGGGGAAGTTTGGTATTAAATGGTGTTGTAGATGTAGCTTAGAAGGTCTGAGGAGACCTATATATTCTACTGTATAGCATATGATGCCTGCCAAACAACTGAGGAAACCTTGAGAACTGTGCTTGCCATGGAGCATAAAGTACAACTGCTTGATAAGCCTTCTAAAACTGGAATAAAATAGAGCAATTAATTACTGTACTAATAAACTTGAAAAAAAAACAACCTTATGCTGATTAGGGATTTTACTGTGCAAAACTCAAACCCCACAAATGTTCGAAATGTCATATGAGGACTGTCAACACAATGTCCACAAAGTTCAAAAATGTGCTATGTGGGTTGTGAAGCCTAACCCATTGCCTTCACACCTTCACTACCCCTGTGTTCCCAGGAAAAGCTACTGATACAGTGGCATGCATCAGTAATCTGATGCCCCACAGAGGGCTAACATATTCACAGTTTGTAAATAGCAACCCTAATCCCACAACCTTCCCCTTTTCCAACACTTGTGACCTGAGTCCAAGCTACAAATTCAGAGTAATGCCACACAGGTCTGGTGATTCATACACATCTTATGAACTCTAGACCTGTAATTAGAATACTTGTAGAGTGCGCCTGCAGAGGTTTACATCTGTTTATGACATGTGGCTTACTTTGAACACAATGGGGCGTATGCACAAATGTGCAGGGTGGCTATGTGCTGTGAATCCGTGGTATGTAGCCACTCTGCACTCATTGCACCTCCCACACAGGATGCATGACCCGGGATGCCCAGACCCTATGTACCTGATCCCTCGGCCGCACGGACAGCAATGAGCTGAGGGCAGGCAGGGAGCCTGCCAGCACTACATGATATGCATGAAGGCACATAGTGCTGCCCACAGGGGTGCAGAGAAGGGCACAGGTTATAGCAGGGGGACCCTGTGGCAACTCCTGTATGTGTCCCATGCACACAACAGTCCACTGCCTGGACCAGGCACATAGCCCACGTCCCTCACCTACAAGACCTTTGCAGCGATCCCCAATGGCCACCCAGTGCCACTTGCCCCAGCACACAGCTGTGCCCTATCCCCATGTAGGCTGCCCCCCCCACACACACACACACCACACATAGGGGCACTGGCCTGGGGATTGCAGACACCTCCCACTACCCCCGCCCCGTACAACACCACCAGCCCACCCCCCCTGACTGCCACTCTTGACCCCTCCAGGGACTCAGTGGTGGTGGTCAATGTCCCCCTGCGGCACTAACAACATAACCCCCCTGGCTCCTGTAACTGTCCTCCGGTGCCTTGGGATGGCCAGTGGCACAGTCCTCCACATACCTCCATGGTCACCGGTGGTCCAAGTGATGCTGGAAGCACAGTGCCCATATATAGGCAGCATCACTTGGATGGCCGGCGGCCAAGGAGGTGTGTGGAGGTCTATGCTGCTGGCCATCCTGTGGCACCGGAGGATGGGTAAGGGGACTGGGGGGTCTATCTCCAGGGATGGGGCATGGATGTGTGTGGGAGGGGGACTGACAACAATGTGAATGGGGCAGGGGCACCATTGTGTCGGGGTGAGGGGATGCTTCATAGAGAATAGGGCAGGGGCATGGGTGTGGGGGGATACATGCCTACATGTGCACAGGGATGGGGAAGAGATGTGTGCATGGAGTGGGGGTCCATCATGGGGATGGGGCTGTGCTGTGGGGGGCGCAGGCATACAGGACTGGGAGGTTGCCATTGGGGTGGGGGTTTGCACCAAGGGCATGGCTGAGGGATGCACCGGGAGATGAGGCCTGGCCGCACTGGTCTGAGTGCACATGTGGATATTCATGCAGCCAGATCCATGCCCTGCCACATAAGGGATCCACTGTGGGACCCGGGATGGGCAGGTCCGCAGCTCTGCCCCGTCCACCCCACGTGAACTTGCGGTTCTGCAGACAGGCACATCATGGGTGTTTGAAGTTGTGAATGTGTGCACCCTGCATCTGTCTGGGGCCTTGGAGCTATGCGGGCAGGATACATGCCTTCGGCACGTATTTCCGGCCCATTCGAGCATAGGCCCAATACTGTGAAACCTGCATAAAGCAGCAGACTTGTTGCAAATTTCTATCTACTATGCGTGTTACACACTTGTAGCTTGCTTCTTTTAGGGAACATACCTGGAAATGCTAAAAGCAAGTTACATGTCTCAAACATGTGTACTGTTTTATACAGGGTCTTATAGCTGTATTGCAAAAGTTACAAGTGGATGGTATACAGCATATTAGATTAGGCAATCTATGAAACAAAATATTACTGCCAAATATATGCCATACTATATGCAGTATACATAATACCATGCAACAACATATAGGATAGTGCATGAGTACCAGTTAACAACAGGGCTATTCTTTCACCGAGTTGGTACTATGACAACAGATTACCTCGAGAGCACAGCTCCAGAGGTAATCAGTCATCATAGTACCAACGAGGTGAAAGAATGGACCTGCCATTAAATGGTACACTTGCACTGTTCTGTAGTGTATAGTGGAATGTCGTTGCCTCAAAAAAAATATTACTACATCTTTCTTTTTAAAATAAGACTGTCAGATTGCTGCTCGAGGACACCATGTGTGATGTTCGCACTGCAGCCGAACGAAAAATTGTTCTGCTGTCCTGCGGATGTCACTTTTTGGTTCTGCTGCACTACTGACATCACTAGTGCAGCAGAACAACATTTTGAGAGCACTAGATTTCAGTGAACAATGACGTTCCACTATACACTATAAACATCAAACAGTATGGTAACTGTGCAACTTAACAATGGACCTTCAGAGTTTCACATAAACCAGCAGAGGCTTGTGTCTCTGAGCTGGACATTTAGCTTGACCATGGACTTGTTTTTGGTATGCAAAAGTTTATCTTGTTTTTCCCATGTTCAAGACCATTAAGGCTCATAAAAGCAGGGGTATTATCTTACATAAGTGGGAGCCTACTCACAAAAGTTATGTGTATCAGTTTTGCAAAAATCCAGTTATGCATAATTTGTGTGAAAATAAAGAACTTCCCATGCACTTGCCTTGCTTGATTTTGTTGCTATGTCCATGATTCTGACTGATCTTGTCTTGCCATTTTTTGTTGCAAGGTTCCTGCCGCTCTTGTCCTGCTAACTTTTGTAGGTAATTACACTGTTCCTGGTTATATGTGCATTAGATATATTTTTGATCTCAGTGTTTTCATTCTGGCTGCCATCTGAACTGGAGTTTAATACTTCCAGTGTTGTGTGCTCCTCTGCCATTTTTAAAGCTGTATATACTGTGTACTGCCCATCTAGTTTTGTGCAATTTTACCATTTTTAGTGCTTATTTGAGGGTGAGGATTCAGCGCCAGGCATAAAATGTATTAGGTGACTGTAACTGGTTCATCCAGTTTCGAAAGTGACTTGCAAATGCAGTGTCAGTATACAAAACAAGATCTGGCAGAGCCACAAAGGCTGTAAATGCATTAACTAGATAAGGGTGTTTCATGGGCTTAAACATAAACATGAATTGCCGATGCATACACTAACTGAATCAACGTACGGTACATTGAGAAAGGGCAGATATAAAAATAATGCCACCGTCTAAATTACAGTTACCTATATGTTTCACATTTTATTCTATGCACTGTTATAACAATCAACGCAACAGAACCGGGCCATCATATACTGTATATAAAGCTACTGTACCTTAATTGCAAACACTGCTGAGACAACTATATGTTGTGACAAGGTGTAAGATAAACACAATGTCGAGACATGTTTAGGAAGACATTTGATGTGTTTAATTTATTTTTTTAGAGATTGCTATGCAGTACACACACATAATTAATATAATATAAAAGTGCATATACCCAATTGTCAATGTAAATGTTACACATTTCATTACAAGATGTTCTTTTGAAGGAAGATTTTACTGTATAAGGCCTAAAAATGGGTGTTAGGTAAAAGTAAACTGGGGTAGGTGTGTTATTGAGGGTACTGCATGGTTTATCTTTTATTGCTGCTCCACCCCAGGCACACACAATATGAAAATCAACAACCCCTTGATTTGATGCAATAGGAATTAGTTAGTACAAGAAGAGAAAAAAGTAGGAGACTGAGTAAGTGAAGTATGGTAAGTCAGATAACATTTCAAAAAGTCTCACTATTATAATTCATTTTTTACAAATGTGTCTGCACAGTTGACACTTGTAAAAAATAACAATGGGAGTTATTCCACATATATCCACAGGTGCCATGCATGCAGGTGGAGGGATTTGAGGCCCGGATGCACCAGTCTGCCCAGCTCCTGAGTCAGAAGATTATGGCAGAGAGGCAGAGGTACTGGGGGTTCCATCGATAGTTGTTGAAGCAGAGGTAACCAAATCTGATGAGGCCAAAGAGGAGCTATTAGAATCATGTGAGCCCCTTCCGTCTGTAGCTTCAGAAGAACCCTCTGAAGCACTGGGAAGGCAGGAAAGGTGTACAAGAACCTCCCTGTCCAGTAAAGAGACAGCGCATCTCACCAGAAAACACCATGCCCTGCAACGAGTGAGCAAAAATTAGGTAGTTTTGCATTGGATGGGGAGATGAAGAGGTCTATCTCCGGCCGCCCCACAGGTTGAATAAGCTTTTGACCAACTCTTGATTTAGCTCCCACTCATGAGCCCTGACAGTGGTGTGGCTGAGGCTGTCTTCCAGGGCATTGCTGATGCCCGGCACATGGACAGCAGTCAGGCAGAGGTCGTGATGGACTGCCCAGTACCACACTTGTATCACCTCCCAGCATAGAGGGCATGAGCGAGTGCCTCCCTGTTTGTTCTGGTACCAGACCACAGACATATTGTTGGTCTGAATCAGGAGTGTCCTCAGACGTAGAAGAGGCTGGAAGGTCTGGAGGGCATACAGCACTGCTCTCATTTCAAACTTGTTGATGTGTAGAGATGCTTCCAGCTGAGACCATGTTCCCTGGGTCTGATGGTCTCCTAGGTGGGCTCCCCAGCCTTGACACGAAGCATCCATTGTAAGGGTCATGGTAGGAGCAGGGGGTTGAAAGGGGAACACCCGTGGAGAGATTGGACAACTCCTGCCACCAAAGAAGACCCTTCTTCATGTACCTAAATACTAGGACCCTGTGGTCCAGGTTGTTCAGCCGCTGAGCCCATTGGACATGAAGAGTCCGTTGGCTCACCCTCATATGTAGTCTGGCTAGAGGAACAGTAGAGATCACAGCTGCCTTCAGCCCAAGAAGATGGAGGATTGGCCGGGCTGTGGTCCAGCATGAGTTGGCCACTAATCTGGCTGATGGGAGGAAGGCCTTGTCCTGGACCATATTCAGCACTGCCCCAAATTATTTGTAGACACTGGAAGGGGAGAGGTGGGACTTGGGATAGTTGACTGTTATTCCAAGTCTGCAAAAGAGGTCCAGGGTGAAGGAGAGAGACTCCCTCAGACTGCTGTGTGATGGGGCTGACAGAAGCCAGTCATCCAGATACAGGCACAATTAGATCCCTCTGCGGCATACGGCCACAGCCACCACTGCTAGGCTCTTAGTAAAAACCTGAGGTGCCAAGGATAGGCCAAAAGGGAGAGCCTTAAACTGGTAATGTTCTCTCTGGAAGGCAAACTAAAGAAAGTACTGGTGGACCTGGAAGACAGGGATGTGCAAGTAAGCATCCTGCATGTCCAGTGCACAAAGCCAATGGCTCTTGTGGATCAGGGGTAAAAGTCCCTGGATAGCGAGCATGCAGAACCTCTTGTACTTAAACATAGAAACATAGAAAGATAGAATTTGATGGCAGCTAAGGACCACTTGGCCCACCTAGTCTGCCCATTTCCCTACCTACTTGATACACTGCAGATCCTAGTTAACCAATAACCTACTTCCTCCTACCCTCCGCTAGACTTGTCTTATGTCTGTCCCATGAATTCTAGAATTACCCCACTGTTTTTGACTCCACAACCTCCTTAGGAAGGCTGTTCCATGCATCCACAACCCTCTCCATGAAAAAATTCTTCTTCACATTACCTCTGAGCCTTTCCCCCTCTATCTTTAAATTGTGCCCCCTTGTTCTTGCACATCTCTTTTTCTGAAAGATGCTACCCTCTTGGACTTTGTTGATTTCCTTGAAGTACTTGAAAGTTTCTATCATGTCCCCCTCTCTCTCGTTTCCTAGAGGGTATACATGTTAAGCTCCTTTAGTCTCTTTTCATATGTCTTCTGGTGCAGACCCTGCACCATTTTGGTTGCCTCTTCTGGACAGCCTCCACCCTGTCTATGTCTTTGCGGAGATGGGGTCTCCAGAACTGCATGCAGTACTCCAGATGGGGTCTCACCAACTGTTTGAACAGAGGGATAACAACTCCCTGTTTTCTGCTGGTGATGCCTCTCCCTATGCATCCCAGTATCCCCCTGCCCTCCTTACTGCCTTCTCACATTGCTTGCCCACCTTTAGGTCATCTGATATAACTATCCCCAGGTCCCTTTCCATTTTTGTTGTTGTCAGTATCTCACCCCCCATTGTGTACTCTTCTCCTGGGTTTTTGTTTCCCAGGTGCATTACTTTGCACTTCTTTGTGTTGAATCTAAGCTGCCATACATTTGACCATTCCTCCAACCTTGCCAAGTCCCTTCTCATCTTTTCCACCCCACCTTGTGTATCATCCCTGTTGCAGATCATTGTGTTGTCTACAGAGACATACTTTTCCTTCCAGCCTCTCTGAAATTCACTTATAAAGACATAAAAAGGACTGGACCCAGTACTGAACCCTGCGGTACCCCACTAGTAACCCCCCTTTCTTCACTGTAGACTCCGTTTACTATTACCCTCTGAGTCCTGTTGTCCAGCCAATGTTTTACCCAGGCTACCATACCACCCTGGGACCCACTCCCAGACTGGCTGATTTGTTTATTAATCTTTTGTGCTGGACTGTGTAAAATACCTTGCTAATGTCTAGGTTGGCTATGTCCATAGCCCCTCCCTGGTCTACTACTTTGCTCACCCAGTCAAAGAAATCGATTAGATTCATCTGCCATGACCTTCCAGCTGTGAATCCATACTGCCTTGGGTCCTGTGCCCCACTGGCCTCTAGGTACTCAACAATTCTTTCCTTCAGAAGTGATTCCATTATTTCCCTACCACTGAGGTCAAACTGACAGTTCTGTAGTTTCCTGCCTCTGTCTTGCTCCCACTTTTGTGAAGGGGAATCACATCTGCCCTTCTCCAGTCCTCAGGCACCACACTGTCCTCCCATGATTTATTAAAAAGGGTAGTAAATGGTATTACTAGTTCTCTCCTTAGTTCTTTTAGAATTCTGGGGTGAATCCCATTAGGCCCCATTGCTTTGTTCACCTTCAGTTTTAGGAGTTCTTTCAGAACCCTTTCTTCTGTGAAAGGACTGATATTGACCCCCCTATCCAGAGTGCTTCTATTGACTGGATTAGGTACCTCCCTCTCCTCTTCCTTTGTGAATACTGAGCAGAAGTATTCGTTCAGTATCCCTGCTTTTTCACTGTCCCTCTCTGCCCACCCACCCTCCTCTGTATTCAGCCTCAGTATCCCTCCCTTTGTCTTTCTTTGCTCCCTAATGTACCTATAAAAGGATTTTATCCACCTTCTTAACCGAGATGGCTATCTTTTCCACGGTTTGGGCCTTTGCTATTCTGTCTGTCTTCCCTGCTTCCTTCTGCTTTAACTGGTACAGTTCTCTGTCCTGCTCCTTCTGTGTTTACTTATACTTCCTGAATGCTATCTTTTTCTCCCTAACCTTCCCTGCCACCTCTTTTGAGAACCATAGTGTTTTTTACTTTCATTTTGATTTGTTTATTTGCTTCTTACAAAGACCTATTACCTCTGTGATGGCAGTTTTGATGTTTCCCCATTGTTGCTCCACCACTCCTTCTTGCCTGTTTGCTAGTGCTTTTCTGAGGCACTCTCCCATTTTGACAAAATCAACCCTCCTGAAGTCCTGTACTTTCAGTTTTGTATGGCTTGACTCTACAGCTGAGTTTATTGTGAACCACACTGTTTGGTGGTCACTTGTTCCCAAATGGCTACCCATTTTCAGATCTGAGATCCTCTTTCCATTCCCATTTGAAAGTACAAGGTCTAAGAGTGCTCCCTCCCGAGTGGGTTCCAACACTAGCTGTCTGAGGCATGCCCCCTGTAGGGCATCGAGAATGGCCCTGCTCTTGGATGTGGCTGCAGAAAAGGTACAGGTTGATGTACAGGTTGAGCATGCTGAGGGCCAACATGGGTCTTGTGTCGCCTGTCTTTTTGGGCACTAGGAAGGAATGGAAGTAGTACCCTCTTCCTATCTGTGCCAGAGCCATGGGCTCTATGGTTGACTTTTACAGAACAGCCTGGATCTCATCACCTATCAGAGACAGATGTCTTGGAGGATAATGGGAGAGGCCTGGGGGGTTGTCCGGAGGCCTGTCTAGGAACTCTATTGTGTGACCTCTTGCAATTAACTGAAGGACCTGAGAGTCCATGATTATGTCCTGTGACCCCAGAAGGTGGAGGGTAAATTTTCCCCCCACTGGTTCCCCTAGAGGATCTGGAGGTGGTGGGGGGGTCTCCTACGAGTCAGGAGGTTGAGGGGAGGGAACCAGTAGCTCCTCTGGGGGGCTTCTGGGACTTGGCAGGGGGAGTAGGGGTTACTGATGCTGGATACCAGCATTTTGTCTGGTGTTTGCCAGGGGCCTCTTTGGTCTGGTGTCTCTGTTGCTGACAAAAAGATTGTTTGCCTTTGTAACCACCTCGGTACATGAAGCAGACATCAGGGATGGATTTACCATGGTCCTGCAATTCAGTAATAATATCCTTGGTGTCACCTCCTAAAAACATGGATCCTCTGAAAGGGGCATCAAGGATGGAGGTCTGGATGTCTTGTTCAGGATGAGCAATATTGAGCCACAAATGTCACCTAATGCAGGCAGCAGTGGCTGTGGTGTGAGTAACTGAGTCTACTGTGTCATAAGTGGCCTGGAGGGCATGACGACAGGAGATTTTAGCCATTCTCATTGTCTTCACAATCTTGGCTGGTCCTGGATAGCTTCCAGCTTGGACTTGAGTGAGGCCAGAAAAGATTTCTGGTAGGAAACCATATGAGCCACATAATAAAGGGACCTGAGGGTGCAAGTGGAGGAGGAATGGATCTTGCAACCAAAATTGTACAGCTGCTTAGACTCCTTATCAGGAGGAGACATGCTTAAATGTTTAGGTTTAGAGTACCGGTCATGGAAAGCCGTGATAACAACCAAATCTGCATTAGAATGGCCAGTAAGGTGTGTGACCCCATCTGGGGGGTGGTACATCCTGTCTGTCTTTTTGAAACAGCTGGAATGGAGGAAGACTGTTGCCAGATAGTGGACGTTAGGTCTTCATGGGACCTAGTCCAAGGCAGTATGGGCATAGGAGCTGTGTCAGTCATGTCTAGATGCTCCACAAGCCTTTTTCATGTTGGATCCTTTTCCTAGATAGCCCAGTCACACGCATTTTGTATAGTTATGAGGAGTTCTGCAAAGGAAGGGTCCTCTGGAGGGGACTTTGGGGACTTCTTAGGCTGAGGCTCTATTGGTGTGTGCATACCAGAGCTAGAGGATGAGTCAGAGTTAGAGTCTGAAGAGTGCCTGCTGGGAGTCTGAACCTTTTTAGAGGAGTGTCCTAAGTTTTATCCCTGATATGGTGTCTAGAGGAGCCTTTTCTGGAAAGGTGGGAATCCACAGGAGAGGCTGATTTAGGGGTCAGAAAGGAGGCGGGAGTAGAGACTGCCACTGGTTTCTGATGGTCAAACTCTGAGGCTAGTTGAGTCCTGGCCTCCTAAATCAGGGTCTGAAACACTGCTTGGATATCAGCCTGAGGCTGCTGTGGAGGCAGAGGCTGAGGCTTAGGAGGAGGCGTTGGAGGAGGAAGCTGGTATAAAGAATAGCTCAGCTTCTGATGTTGAGGGTATCCATGAGCCTGATAGGAGTAGGGAAAGCCAGAAGGAGCATACCCTTGATTGGACATAACCCAGAGTCTGGTACCCTGGTACATAATGGGGTTGATGACCAGGCATTAGATACCCTGGTGAAGGGTACATTGGGTATTGTGGGGTGGATAGCCTGTAACATTGCCCACAGGTCCATCCAGAGGCAGAGCTGAAGGCCCAGCAGGAGGTCCAGAAGGAGCAGGCTTTGGCCCTGTAGGGACATTCGAAGTGACTGGCACTGAATCAGGCACAGGAATGTCCAGCACTGGAAGATTCGGTACCTGGGAGGCATGACAGAAGGCCATCCAGTGTTTGAGGAATGGCCGGAGTGCCAGACATACCCCAACCCAGTGAAGGATCACTTGGCGAAGGGTCATTTGGCATCAGGGTGTGAACAGAACCCAATGGAAGACCTGCAATCATCTGGGGAGCCAGAGTCCAAGATGGCAGAAACTGGTTGTCCAAAGAGACTTGGGTTGAGGAGGTCCCAACGGAAGGTTCCCAGAGGAAATAACAAAAGGCCCAGTAGGTGAATCAGGAAGAGAATGACCCGGGGGAAGGAGGGGGAACCTCCAGATTAGTGCCCACCACTGGCTCTTGATCTTCAGACAAGCCCAGAGGGTCTGACTGGGTCAACGGGAGTGAGGAACTCTCTCAAGACTGTTGCATGTCTGGAAGCTGGCTCAACTCAATGCTGATGGTATCCTGCGACCCCGATGGGAGAGCCTCAGCTGTGTGGTCCCCAGAGGAATCCAGGAGCGACTTATCAGCCACAGTCGTGCAGACATCAGAATAGTTAACGTCTGACTTATCAGTCTGGGCCATGCAGAAAACAGTGGAGCTGGAGTCCACCTTACTGGTTGTGAGCTTGCACTCCTCAGTGGGTCTGGAGAGTGACTTATCAACCAGGCTGCTGGCGATAGACCCTGAAGAAGATATGGGCCTAAGGAGCACAATAGGAGTTCTGTCATCCAAGAGGAGCCCTGACTGCACCATGATTAAAGCAGGCAAGGAGGCCATGGTCTGATCCACAGGAGCAGTAGGAGACCTGCCAGTGGGGGTACTTACCAAAGTGGAGACCCCTCCAGTGTCAGTGGTTCCCAATGATCGTCGTCAAGTGGATGGAGGCCTATCCCAGTCTTGGTGTCTCTCCTTGTCCTTTTTCTTCTGTTTGGGTTCTGGCATTGGAGAAGAAGATTTTTCCTGCAGATTCTGCAGCTCCTTTTTCATCAAATCTAGGCACTTCTCCAGCAAGTGGACTTCAAGCTTTTTCTGGTGCCTAATCCATGTGGCCTGGTTGAAGAACTGGCAGGGGGCGCACAGTCCTTGATCAGGTGTTTGGGGCCTAGGCAGATCACACAGTGGGAATTCTCATCCTCATGCAGGGTCTGGGTGCCACAGGACTTGCACTTCTTCTTCTTTTCAACCCATCACCTAACTGTTCATGTTACTGAATTGTACCTCCAACTATATCCCATGCTGTAAATTTGTCACTGTTATTTATTTGCTTCTCCTTTCTTCTATATATACCTCAAGATATCTGTATTAGACCTGATTATGTTAGACCTGTTTATACTGTATTTTACTATGTAATTGTTTGACCTGGTGTTCTGTTCTCATTTTTTACTTAACTGGAAGTTTGTATAAATTAGCATTTTTGCTCACATACCTTTCAGTATAAAATAAAGATTGATTGATTAAAAACTGGACTGACAGACTTGAACCACAGCAGTTCTGTAAAAATCCAAACTTGCCATACTGGGTGCAACTTGCACAAATACTGCTGGTCCAGTCACTCTGGCTGCACTATTTAGTCCAACTTTTACATATCTGGTCCACTCCTAGAAGTCTGTTTTTCAACCCTTGGCATGGTTGAAAATGGAACTGTCAGGACCAGCCTAGACAGGTAAAAGCCAGACCAGATTATCTGGAGTGAGTGGATCAGCAATACTTGCACAAGCTGTGCCCAGTCCAGATTTTACAACTCTGGTCCAGGTCTGGCGATCTGGTTTTTAGCCATACACCACTGCATGTGGCTTAGTGACATACTGTACAGATGGATGCAGAGTATAACCCATTGAAGGTTGAAGTTTCAGAAAACCGTTATGCTAAAAATACCAAGACTCACTCAATTCCTGATGATCCCCACCCCCCCAAGTCACACCTAGTCCTCTACCAAAGCCATGCTCAAAATATTGGTGCCTCTACATCCATACCATTAAGCTTTTAATGCCATCATACCTATTCTGCTACCATGAGCTCCCCCATCCATGAAGTCCCATTCTGCTTGTGGCATACCCACCCCCAAACCAGGTAATTTTCCAGGGAGCAGCTCTTTACATCACATCAACTAAATTATTGCTAAACTCCTTATTTTTAAACATTTTATTGAGTAATTTTTGTTTTAGTATATCCATGGTCAGGAAAAATGAATTTTTTAAAAGAAACCAAATCCCCCATTTGTGAGTTCATGTAATCACAATACAGCATGTTATGAACTGATCAGATTCTATGTGTTACCTAAGTCAAACAAAAATTAGACACACACATGCCTACCTATTTGCAAGTGAAGCAAATGTGGTTACTATCATTCAGTTGTAAACACCTATAGTCATAAATTGCAGGTTAAGAACATTCAGTAGAATATAAACAGTAGCCCAGAACTGCCTGCCTGAGAAATGAAGTTGGTGTATTATTTGGAAACAGGCATCACTGGGATTCTTTGCTATGGAATGTCCTACAAAATAACAGAATGCTTTTAGGATGGTGGTGTCAAATGGCTTAATGAGGTGTTCATAGGGGCTGAGGGCACAACAGAGCTTATTTGTTCTGCAGAAAGCTCCAAAAAGTATTTAACCCATTCTACTTCCAATAGCTTTCTATGATGTCTGTACTATCCATTGGTAATCTGACACAGAATGACTGCCAGAAGATAATGAGTTAACTTTCTGTGGGCTCAATTAACTCCTCAAGCCAGAGAAAAATAGTGCTCTACAGCTTCCTATACTCACACAGGCAGTGTAGTAATGGGACTTGAGAGGAATCTATTTTTAACGCTCTATCATGTTGATTGGTAGCAAAAATGACCAGCCCTTTTCTGAATGCAAAATATCTGCTGTGCTACACCCACAGCCGTAAAAAGTACTGTCTTGCTGTTTGCCAAGTAAGGTAGTGCAGCATGTTGGTTCATGTCCTTAGGGTTTGGGAGCAGTAGTTATTGTGGAATGGCAGTTCATACACAGGCCCAAAATTACTGAGGCCAGACTGAAAGCTAGATGAGCCAGACAGCTGAAACAATCTGAAAAATATTGTGGAATTGTGTGTAATGTAGATGTACAATGAAAATGAGGGGATTTATGACTTGTTTGTAAATAATGGATGCCTGTTTTTAATGTCAGCATAGTCAAATATGGCAAATTCAATATGGCGGCATTTGTATGCAGGGAAATGTTGTGCCAGGTAAAGAGATCCAACACCTGACTGTGTGGTGCTAGGAATTCAATGCACAATCAGGGGATGGTTTTCATCTTATTAAGTTACTAGATTTTCTTTGCTGGCTCTCTCGCACTCTACTTCATCCATCCGTCTGCCTGTCCATCCATCCGTCCATCTGTCTGTCTGTCTGTCTGTCTGTCTGTCTGTCTGTCTATCTATCTATCTATCTATCTATCTATCTATCTATCTATCTATCTATCTGTCTCTCTCTCTCTCTCTCCTTGGAGACGATAGTGGCCGATCAGATCTCAGATTACATCCAGAAATACCAGCTGCAATGTCCTCAGCAGCACGGTTTTAGAAAAAAACACAGCACCGCTACAGCCTTGGTTGACTTCGCTGATGACACTCACAAGGCCTTAGACGAGGATAAACTGGTCGGCTCCATCTTCGCTGACCTAACAAAGGCCTTTCACACGGTCAACCACCACCTTCTCCTGGAACAACTACAAACCCTTGGAATGGCCCCAAATGCTGTACAATGGTTTAAGAACTACCTATCTGGCAGATCCCAAAGAATCAAAATAGGACAATCAGTGTCTGATTCCAATGAAGTCTCACTGGGAGTTCCACAAGGGTCCATCCTGAGTCCCTTGCTGTTCAGCTTGTTCCTGAATACTCTTCTGAAGGCCTGTACCGGTAAGATTATACTATACTTGGATGATGCTGTAATTCTCAGCAACCACTCCCACATCGAGCCACTTTAGGTTGAGCTGCAATCTACCTTCCAGCAGCTGGAGAAATGGTTCAGCTCCCAAAAGCTACTACTTAACTATAAAAAGATGAAAATAAAGCTCCTTTGAATCCCCCAGTTAAAGAGGAGGTACCCCAGCACAACAATTACCAATTATGACTCAGTCCCACTTGAACAGGTACACTCCTTCAAGTATCTTGGAGTCAAGATTGACAACACCAGAGCCAGCCCGGTGGCATAGAGGGCTGAGGCACTGGTGCCATACTTCTCACCACACTGGTGACCCGGGTTCGAGAGAGAGCTCAGGTTGCCAGGGGTCGGCCGGGGAAGAGAGGACTGAATGTCCATAGGACAACTCTCCTCTCTTGGGGATGAGTGGGTTGTGAAATCTTGGCACTAGTGACACCACACGGAGGCGTACTGTCCTGTAGCCAGGAATCACACAAGGACATGGGGAGAGGTGACAGTGGATGTCAGTGGGGTGAGTGCAGGAGCACACTCATGCCCGCACTTGACATCATTGCACGTCTGCACCTCTGGGGGAATGTAGAACAGGGAAACACCCCTCTCACCAGGAGGAAGATGTCTCTCCTGCCACCACGCCCATGCTGGATTCTCCTTCCTGAGCCCTGATTGCCTCCCTCCTTCCCCTCTGCCCACCTGGCACTGCATAGCAGGAAGTTTGCCATGGAACTGAAGGTGACCCCATTTCCGGGGAGTAACTGAGGGGTGCCAGATAGGTGTGTCACTGGTGGGTTGGAGGAACAGGTGCATTGGGACCAGGACATCACAGCAGGATGGGAAATGGTGGGGTAACTGATGAGGCCCCTGTGAGAGGTGACTGGAGGGAAATAAAGTTGGACAAAAAAATTGTTGACACCCTCTCCTTTGTGCAGCACATTGGCAAGGTGGTGGTTTCCATCTCAAGCTCCATTCTATCTGTCATAGATTATGGCCTGATGGTATATGGTGTGGTCACAGATATGGCTCTCAAGAGGGTAGTTATAGCCTTAAACAAGTTGTGCAGACCTTTACTCGATGCTGACCGCTTCATGCACACATGCGCACTTTATGAACAATTGAATCTGCTAACTCTCAGCAACAGAATCAGGTTCCAAACTTGCTTACCATGGAGGAAGGCTATGCTCGACCTAACCACTCAATGCATATCTGATATGATATTGATATTGATAACCAGCTCCTTGTACAATACCAGAAGGAAGGAGACAAATCTGTTCAATGTCCCCTTCCACAGGACAGCTCATGGACAAGGCTCATTTTCCTACAGAGCCCCACTATGGCTTAATGAGATCCCACCAGCTTCACTGATTGCTGCCAGCCCCCAGGCCTTTAAATCAGAACTGAAACAGTTTCTTCTAAACAGAAATGGATGTGAATGCCTGTTCTGATCTGACCCTTCCGCGTCCCTGGGTCCACTTCACTCCCTGGACTTTGAAACATTACCGCAAGGCCACATATCTCAGCCCGCTCCCCCCTCCACTTGTTCCCCTGCTTCCCCTCATGGAGCTAGCCCACTCTAATGCTCCTTTTGCCCATCCCTGTATGATATGAGAACAAACACTCCAACAATCACCTCATTCTCTCTCTCTCGCCCCCTCCCTCCCTCTCCCCTCCACCTCCCCCCTCTAGCCACTCTCTCCTATTCTTCCTCTCATGCTCCCTCTTTCCATCTCTCACCCCTCTCCTTCCCACCCTCTCTCCCACTCATGCTCTCTCTTACCCTCTCCCCCTCCCTCCCTCTCTCTCTTTCTGTCTCCCCCTCCATCACCTCTTCTATCTTCCCCTTCCTATACTTTTTGCCCTTCTTTCCTTGGAGACCTCCTTGCTTCTCTGCCCCCTCCAAGTTTCAGCCACTTGGCCCTCTCCACAGTAACTGTCTCTCCCCATCCTCTCTTCTGCCACACAGTTACCCATTTTTCTAATTTCTGTGACCTTCCTCTTCTCAAAGAAGTAATTCGACAAGGCTACTCCAGGCTGCACTACTGAGAATAACTGTCTCAAAAATAGCAGCCCTGCAACAGAGTGTGCTAATAGGACACAAATTAATATACCACTCTCCAAAAGTCCAGCACCACTCACCACTCACCAAAAACCACCACTGGGACCATACAAATGTATGTAAATGCCATTTTATTGAAGGCAAAAAATACTAGTGCACTCACCCAAAGTGCAATAACAACAAGCTAGGAGGAGAGGCAGAGCCCCACAAAACTTTGACCGGTTTCACTAAGGCATCATCAGGAAGTGTTCCCACAGGTGTCAATACTTGCCTTTTATAGGCACAGATTTAAAGGAACAGTGCTCACTGAATAAAAACTTAACATAATTAACTTACTTATAATTGATCACCCTGTATCAAACACTTGAAAACAATGAGCATCCTTTACACAAATATATAAAAAAGAATCAAAAAAAATATAAATAATAAAAAATGTGTAAACTGAACCAACCATAAACAATGTACTCAAAAAACACAAGAAAAACACCTGATTAACATATAAAAATATGTGAAAACCTAAATATATACATATGTATATAGACAAAAAATGTTTACAGTAATAAATAGGAACTTGGTAGAGGACACTGTTAAGATCCAAAGCTCATCAGATGTCCTAATACAAAGGTCCACTGGAATGTGCAATAAAATTGCACAGACCAAATGGCACATATGTATACATATGTGTCTATCCATATGTAAAATATATATAAAGATCCATGTGGACCTACAGACTGCACACACAGAGATGATTCTTGCATGTACATCTATATATCCTACTTAGGAAAATTATAAATAACACACAAAATATATATATATATATATATACACACACACACAGGAATTATATACCTAGGGCTGGATATTCAAACTGCGCCCAAAAAGTGAGCAATAGCAGGAGCAAGCACAAGTCCATTACGCCCACACGCAATAGATGCGATATTCAAAAAAGGAGCAAGCCAAATTGCGCCAACAGCTAACGTCTGAATATCACACAACCTGCGCCATAGTGCAACTAGGGAGGGGAAGCTGAGCAGATACGATGCGCTATGGCGCAACAAGGGATGTCCAGCTGAGCAGCCCAGAGGCACCATAGTGCAAGCAGGGAGCCCCCCAGCAGCAGAGCAATGTAACTGCACAACCAGGGAGGTAGGGGCCCACCACCCATGCCACAGATGGGCACAGGAACACACAGCAGAACTGACATTGCCCCCACACCCCAAGCACAGCACAACTGGGGAAGGGCTGGAATATCCACCGGCCCATGGGGACAAGCAAACAACACACAGCTGGACCATGGTGCCCCAGCACACCCACCGGCAAGCTGAGACTGCCACACAAGGAAGGTGGGTCACCCCGTGCCACACCAGCCCCCCAGTGTACAGCACACCCTGCACCGTGACCCCAGACACCCCCCATGAGCAGTGACCACCACTGCAGGAAATCCCATGCATATCACCACCCCCACTGTCACACTGCAACCTCGTGTACCACAGAACCGTACAAGCCAGCCCCACCATGAGCACCCAGTAGTGGGTGGCAGCACACGGCAATGCAACAATGGCAGACACAGTGCCAACACACACAATCCCCCTGAGGCACAGCTGAGAGACCGACCATGCATCGGCACAAGAGGAACCCCACATGGGAAAGGGTGTGCCCCTGACACCACCACCATTGATACAGCACCCTGCACAGTAGACAAGTGACACATCCTGACCCACCACTAGCCACAACAGCCAGCACAGACACCCACAGTGGTGCGTGGAAGCATGCGTCACACTGGATGTAACACAGTGCAGGGGCAAGCACACACCCATACCCAAGGGGACAATAACACAGTAGTGTGGCAACCAAGCCCCCAGTGTGGGCCCATGAAAACTGAGCACACACAGCCTGCAGTCCTCCATGGCACAGGAGTGACACCCACCCTGTGCAGGCACTGTGGACCCGTACGCCACCATCATATGCCTGGTGCATAAGTCACAGACAGTGGTGCACAGCCCCTGCAACACACACAAGCCACAGCATGGAGGTGGGACAACAACTGCATAGGCCACAGTGTCACCCGAGGCAAACATGCACCACACCAGTGACAGGAGGCAACCCAGCATTGTGACGGTTACAGTGGATGACCTGCATGGACAGCCACCACTGACATGGCAGCAGACCTTGCAGGCCACAGACATGCAAGGTTGTCAGCTGCACAGCCCAAGGACTTGTTGACAGAGGCACAATGGACACAGAGCATGCACCATGGACCACTGCACACAGTCATCCAATGCACAGAGAACAACACACACACCACAGACACTGACTGATAGCTACTCCCACACCATAGACACTTCCCACGCACATACACACATACCCAAGACTGCACCACCCCAGATGCCATGCACACCACCGCAGCTGAGCACCTATAGCCAGCTGCAAATCAGAGACCACCACAGTATTCATATCAAAATAATTATATTGCAACATATTAAACAAAACTATATACAGAACTATGTACATATGGGGGGGAGGGAAAGAAACAAGGTGGGGGTGGGTAAGGGGCAGGGATGAACATATGGGAGAGGGAAGATGGGGTGTGAGGGTGGGTCAAAGGGGGGAAGGTGTTATTCGGTGCATGGGGACATCAATGGCCAGCCTGGTCCTCCTCCTCTTGACGCTGTTGTCTTGGCCTCCTCCTCCTGACCCCATGTTGGTGCATGTCCCGCTAGATCTGCAGGGACTCCCCCACCACCCGCAACAGCTCCTGAATAGCCTGCTGTATCTGCAGGAGTCACCGGTCACCTAGGATGAGGGATCAGAGTCAATAGGTGTGACTGTCCATCCTCCTGTAGCCCACCCATTGTGCATGGCATACAGCCATGTGCCATGCGCCTGTGATGGTGTGCACCCACCCACAGTGACCATGTACACAAGACCTGCCCATCCAGGCAGCAACAGCCATGTGGACCACTGCACACACCCATCGCCCATGTCCTGCACAGCACCACCAAGGCCGTACAGTAATGTGGCTATGCAATGTGCAGGCAGTGCCACAGCCATGTGCCCAGTGCATGCATGGACCACCACTGATGCACTCCCAGACATGCAGTGCCACTGGACAGTGCTGACTGTCACAAGTCACGTGCATGGCAGTGGTGTCCATGGATGGTGGCCATGCCCTGCTTCCCACCCTGTTACACAGCATGCAGTAGTAATCATGGTGTCATGGCACTCACCCTCATAGGGCCGGTGATGTCGGCGGTGCTGGTCCCTGACTCTCCTGGGCCCTGTGCCCTCCTCCCTCTGCTGCTGCTCCCCCAGCTGCCATCGCTCATCCACACCTGTGGGGGAAACAAGGAGAGAAAAACATCAGTATAATCCCAAAGCAAAGTCCCCCTGCCCCAATGTGTGTGCCCACCCACCCAGCCAGACCCACCCACCCCATACCCTGTAAACACTGCCACAGCCAACCCTAGACTATCCCTCCCCTATGTGCTGGACACATAAGACAGTGTTACCCATATGGACAATACAAGTGTGTAGACGTATCACCCACCTGGATGAGGCACCATGCCCCTCCTGGCATGCGACCGCAGATGGGCAAGTAGCTCTGGCTCCCTCCTCCTGAGGTCCCCATAACAGTGCCTGCACTGCTCTGCAGTCCTCCTCCTTCCAGTGGCATCAATAAGGTCAGTGGCCACCTCCTGCCAGACCTGGGTCCTGGCCCTGTCCAGTGGCTCCTCCCCAAACAGTTCCCCATGGTGTGGCTCCACAAGGGCCACAAGGTTCACCAACTCAATGGCAGTCCACTGTGGGGCTCTCCTGTGCGCCATCCCAAACAGTATAGTAGGCAATATGGCGCTCTGCAGTGCGGCACCCCACGTGGAAATGCTGTGCGGTACAGTGCCACCATTCCCTATCGCGCTGTTACTGAACAGCGCGATAGAGGTGCAGCCATGCCGGATGCATGGCGCCAAGGGGGCAAAGGTCAGGCACAGGGTCAGGGGTCTCTGGCGCAAAGCCACGCACAGCACCATCAGATGACTATGCGTCTAGCGCGATTGGTTGCCTGTGTGCCAGAGCCACAGTGGACTATCACGCAGTTGTGCCATTGTGCCTATGAAGGCCCATTGCCACAGCGCCATGTAGTGACCCTTGCTATAGTGCCACTGGCACAATGGTGGCCATGCCCTGCATTGCCTACCGTGCACAGCACGTCATCAGTGTGACAGACGCCTGCATAAGCTACCTGGGCATGTGCAGTGAGGTGTACTATGCATGCCACAGAACTGCGCCATTGGCTCAGCACGTCCAACACAATTGCGCAAAGCACAACGGCGCGATATTCAGCCGTGATATGCTAATCATCCGATCATCCATTCAATGGCGCAGCAGTGCAATTTGCATCTAATTAAAGTTGTTCCTCACCTAATTTGCATGGATTGCGCTATATAGGTGCGACAATGTTCTGCAGTGGCCATATTCAGTTACTGCTGTTTATTGGTGAGTTACATGCTGTGTGGGTGTCTGGACTGTGGTATCAGGGACATGCTTTGTACTGCACAGTCACAGGTAACCACTGTCATCCTTACAGGCTGAATAATGACCGAGTGAGGTCTGGGTGAGGAGGACTACGAAGGTGGGTGGAAGAGGAGGCCCAATTTCACAAAGGCAGAGATGGAGGCACTCTTTGATGCCTACCTTGATCAGGAGCCACTGCTCAGTGGACGGCGGGGCACCCCTCAGGCCTGTGCTGCTGCATGGAAGGAGGTGGCACATGCTGTCAACCTGCATGGCAGCCACCAGCGCCTTGTGCAGGAGTGTAAGAAGAAGATGGGTACTGACAGGAGGAGGGTGAAGGAGAAGGAGGCTACCATCAGGGCGGCACATGCTGCAACAGGCGGGGGCCAGCCGGAGGTGGTGCAGCTCACACCGGCAGAGGACAGACTTGCTGCAAGCATGCACCACAGTGCCATAGAGGGAGTTCCAGGAGGTGGCTTCCAGACGGGTGGTGGCCCATTACTGCATGGTAAGTCATGGTCTGTCTATGGGGAAGGGTAGGTCACAAGCAGTAACATGACTTTTCTGACTGTTACAGATCCTGCTTGTCTGCAGGAGTCAGCGGTGGAGGGCCTGTCCACTGCGGACAGTCATCTGGAGTTGGAGGAGGGACCATCCATCTCCACAGGTATACGTTGAGCATTGCAACAGTGGGGCCACCTGGCTGTCCACATTGATGTCGTTGAGACAGGTGTGGGGGAAGCCCTTCCTGTGTCTCAGCATTCTGGCATCCAAGGATGTCAGCACGCTGTGGCTGTGGCTGGGGCGGAGACCTGCACCAATGGTGAAGACATGACCGTCATGGGCAGTGACACGTGTGCGCCACGGAATGGACACACAGCAGGTCAGCTCATGCCCATGGACCTGCCTGGTGCTGACGTGTGTGCTAGCTTGTCAGCACAGTCCCAGGCTGTGCCTGTCAGCACCAGTGGGGCAGCAAAGGTGGCTGGTCAGGACAGTGGGACTGTTGCGGCCACAGCGGTGGATCAACTGATCCCTTGGGCACAGCAGGTGGAGGGGCGGCAACAGCAGTTGCCCACCGGGACTGGGGGTTCAGGGTTCAGCGGTGGCGTCCGTGTACCGCCTGTGGACTTGCCCATACCTAGTCCTGGTGAGCAGCGCCCACCCTCAAGGGGTGCTGAACATCAGGCCCTTGCATACCCTGAGGGACAGGATGCTGAGGTGGCAGACGACCTCTTTGATGAGCACACCCGCCTACTGGAGGCATCGGTCCAGCAGCAGATGCGGCTTGCAACATCTGTGGAGGCACTGTGTGTGGCTCTGGAGCGGGCTGAGGTGACACGCAGCAGGGACACCGATAGGATCCTGTCACGGATTGACCATTTGCGGGAGGATATGACCACTGCCATTGACAGGCATGCACAGGCGTTCATTGCTGTCATGACCACAATGGGCACACAGTCAGGTGCCCATGCATCGCTCACGCCGCGCAGTTTGCTATGCACTCTCCATTCCCAGTGTCATGCAACACCCACCCTGTCGATGCCGGGTTCAGCTGTGGGCATCCCCGAGCACTCCTGGTGCAGGAATGTTCGGTGTGCTGCAGACCCCTGTGCGGGCACAGTCGCGTTCGCACAGTGGAACCCCTGGTGGACCATTGGTGCCACCCCATGAGGCCCGTGGTCAGCCTGCCAGTGCTGCTGGGTCTCGGCGGGGCCGCCCACGCATCCGAGGTGGATGTGGCACTGTGCCACAAGACTGATCTGTCTCCCAGCGCAGACACTGTCTGGTGCTGCCCTGTGTGCATTGTGTGTTTTGGTGGGCAGTGCACGGGTGGGTGCTCGGCCATGCATGCAGGCACACGGTCCACCTGCACACCCTCCCGGCTGCTGTCCACAGGTACGTGTGCATGATGATGCCTGCATTGCACTGTACACCAAAGTGCGATGGTGCCCAGCATCTGACACATGCACATGGACAGTCAGTGGATGTGGTGGCCTGTGGACTTGTGTGTTGCTAGTGTTTGCATTCTGTCTCAGCTTTACCCCTGACCCCTGTGCACGTTTTGCGCCTATTGTGTGTGCGTGTGTGTGTGTGTCCGTCCATGTGGCGTGTTACTGTTCACCCCTCCCTGGTTGTGTGTGTGTGCTTCTGTGCCCTGCCACATCCCTTGCCAGCATGCACCCCTGGTGTGTTTTCATGTGTGTCTGTGGGTTGTGCCCTAGCCACTGGTGGTTGCACATGGCACCATGACATACCTGTGTTGGCTGAAGTGCTCCTCTGTGATGGTGTTCCAGTGCAGCTGTGCCAGCTGGATCAGTCAGAGGTCCCGTCAGCCAAGGGGGGGCTGCCCATCCTCATCATCACCGGCGTCACCGTCGTCCCCATCGCTGTTCCCCTCTTCAACCTGTATGGCTATCCCACAGTCTTTGGTCATGTTGTGCAGGATGCAACAGGCCAGGAATATCCCACAGGACTTTGAGGGGCTATACTGTAGGGCACCGCCAGAGGTGTCCAGGCAATGGAAATGCGCCTTCAGCATCCCGAACACACGCTCAATGACATTGCATGTGGTGGCATGTGCCTCATTGTAGCATTGCTGCGATGGGGTCGTGGGCCGCTGGTAGGGTGTGAGCAGCCAGGGACAGAGTGGGTATCCACTGTTACCTATGTGAAGATAGTGGAGGTTAGTGTCATGTTCAGCTTCAGACTGCCCCAAGCCCTGTGGGCCACACCCATGGCACCTCTGGCCCACCCCCATGCCCACGATATGTCAATTCTATATACATACTCACCCACTAGATGACCTGTGGGGATGTCTCCAATCTCGAATCTGTGGCACAGTGCAGACTGGTGCCAGATGAAAGAATCATGTGCTCCCCCAAGGTGCATGGCACAGACATTGATGATGCGCCCACTGGCATCGCACACCACCTGGCAGTTGACACTGGAATATCCCTTGTGGTTCATGTAGGCGGCACCCTCTGGGCCAGGTGGTGTGCATATGGTCACATGGGTGCAGTCTATTTCCCCTAGCATGCCAGGCATACGTGCTACCCTGTGGAACTCCTGTATGTTTTCTGTGCACTCTGCCGCAGTGCTGGGGAAATGGATGTACTCCACAGCATGTGGCAGTAGTGCGCTGAGGAATTTGGTGAGGATGTGTGATGTGGCCGACTGTGTAATGCCTGTGGTGTCCCCTGTTGGTCTCTGGAAGGTACCCATGGCGAGCAAGCACATGCAGGCTGTTACCTTTGTCTCCACTGACAGAGCACGACTCCGTCATGTGGGTGCCTGCATCACATCACTGCACAGCTCACAGAGCCGCCTCAGTATTGCCCTGTTCAGGTGGTAATGGCCCACAATCTCGATATCTATATACAGCTCAAAGCTGGTGCGGGCTCGGTACTGCTTGTTGGGGGCATACCGCAGATGGGCCCTTCCATGGCCACGTCCCCCTGCCGCATGCCTTCTCACTCCCCTCATTACGGCATCCATGTGGAAGGTGGCACGGGCCATGTCCCTGGCTTGTGTTCCCCCCAGCAGCTGTTGCTTTGTTCCCCCCGCTGTCCTGACTGCTACCTCCCCTGTACCGGGTACACCTACTGGCCTCTGCTTTGTGTGGCCCCACACACCTTCCTGTGCCCCTCTTCTGTGGTGTGGTTTCCCTGGCCTGCCCTCTTTCATGTTGCTCTACTGTGCCTGTCTCTCCCCCTGCATCATGTAGCTTCCCTGTAGCATTCTTGCGCCTCTTCCTTGCTCCTTTTTATTTTGGCTCATTTCCGCTATGGCACAACTTCCACCTGCTCCACTGTTGTGCATTGCACAAGTCTTTGAACATCGCACTGCACCCTTTATGCATGGTTCCTCCCCCTTTGGTTGTGCATGCCTTCATTATCATTGCGCTGTTGCTCAGCATGTTTTCAGTGGCGCAACTGCCTCCTGATGAATATCGCAGAATGGCGCATTTTCTGACTTGTGCTGGCGCAACCCTATTGCGCATGGCGCAACCCTTTTGAATATCCAGCCCCTAATATATATATGTATGTAGCGTGGATGTTCACTCCTCAAGTAGTAAAACAATGAGCCCATATTCTTATAACCATGATGTACCTATTATATTTACATGTCTGAATGTGTAGTCCAACAGTCACACATGGATGAACAACATACAGATATGAACAACAGATATAATATTTTTTTCCATTAGCAGGTTATACAGACCTGCCACTAGAGGGATTCTTGGTCTTCTACATAAATCACCGTATTCTTTCGTGGGCAATATGGCCTGCATTATCATTCTACTTCTTTCCCGGTTCTGCTACAAGGGGACTTGAGTCTAAAGGGTGGATGGCCACTAACTAAGCTGCTCCTGATCTCCTTGTTCCCCTTTCTGCTGTATTTTCTCATCTAGGTTTTAAATGGGTACCTAGGTGGGCAAATTTCTTGCCTAGAAAATATTGCACTAATACAAATCACGAGACCACTCAATCTGGGACCATGGCTCTCCTTATTGTGTTTTTATTGCTCCTAAGGTGCAGAGTTTTCAGCAAAACAGTGCAATTCAAAGTACCTCAATGCAATTCAGTTCTCCAATGTACCTTATCAATACCTAATTTTATAACAGTCTACCGTGCAGACACTCTGTCATTCTCCTCTCCCCTTTTAGCCTATTCCCCCCGGTTAGCCTACACCCCTTTGCTACTGTACTCACCTATGTCTACCCAAGCACTTACATTGATCACAATCAACTGTCATTACAGTGGCGCCGCCTCTTGCGTAGCACCATATGGGTTGCCGCAGAGAAATAAAAAAAGCAGTCTCCATTCTTATAAGCTCCTTAAAGAAAGTTATACTTCTGCTTCTTCTCTGCTCAGGAAATGTGGAGCTCAACCCTGGCCCCCCCCCCCACAACTTACCTCGCCTATCGATTTTGCTGAGGCCACAGATCTCAAAATGATGATGGTCAACATTTTAAGCCTGCCTAAAAAACTTGTACAGCTGCAAGCCTGGGCTGCACACGTTAACCCAGACCTTATCATCATTACTGAGTCGTGGTTAAAAAAGACGAACACTGATCAACAAATATCACTGCAAGGCTACAATTTATTTAGAGCAGATAGAGAGTCTAGAGGCGGGGGTGTGGTTATCTATGCCAAATCTAAAGTACTTGGTCACCAATATTAGTTGCAAATCTCTAGCCAAGGAATTTGAGTTAGTTTCGCTGAGCCTTCATCTCCCCTCCTCGGAATGTATCACTATCCTAGGTGGCTATAGACCCCCGTCTGGTGGTGATGAAGTCCTTAATCTTTTGAAATCCATGTTCGTAGATGCAAAAACTGAAACAATATTTCTAGGAGATCTAAATATGGACTGGCTGTCACCTAAATCACATGGCCTCAAATCCCTTTGTGACGAGCTAGGTCTTGGGCAATTAGTCAGAGAACCTACTAGGAACAACACTCTAAATACTGCCAACAGTTCCATTCTAGATGTGGTACTGACCACCCATCCACACAAAATATCTCATTTGGCAGTGTTTCACAACGACATGAGCGATCGTGGAATTGTTGCTTGCATAAGATCTCAAATTAAGGCCCGGCCGCAACCCATCTTTATAACAAAAAGATCCTTTCGCAAATTCAGTGCAGTAAACTTTTTATCTGACCTGAGCATGATCAGATGGCAAGATCTTTACCTAGCCAAAGATGTCAACAAGGCAGCTTGCATCCTTAATGACAAACTCACTACAATAATAAATAAGCATGCCCCTTTCATCAAAGTAAGTGCGGAACAATTCCAATCCCTGGTTCACCTCGGATCTCAAGGCAGCCCTTATAGCTCGAGATAAGCTCTGGGCTAAAGCTAGAATTCCAAAGAATCTTCGATTGGCAGGCCTTTAGAACAGCCAGGAATAACTGTGTGAAAAACTTCCTCTGCTAAAGCTAACTATTATATTTCTACTCGAACAAGCTAAAGGTAACCCTCATAAAATATGGAAGACTATCAAAGCTATAGGAGGACGGCCCATGGCCCCTCTGTCCCAACAAAGATAATGCATGTGGCAAGATTGTGGAAAACAAGTCCCTAATCCTGGAGGAACTTAACTCCCACTTTGCCACAGCTGGATTAGCTTTTGACTCGTCACCCTATGCTGGTGCTGCGGTGAGCCAGCATACCCTCCGCCACATCTAGTCCTGGACCCAGTCCCTTCCAACTGCGAGATAACATAAAAGTAGAAGATTCTCTTCTAGCTTAGACACCAAAAAAAGTGCAGGGGACGATGGCTTGGAACCCTTTTTCCTAAGGTCAGGCTATGCCCATCTCACTGCCCCAATTCTCCACATCTTCAATCTTTCTATTACATCTGCTGCTGTGCCGTCCTGCTGGAAATCAGCACATATCCTCCCTCTATTTAAATCTGGTGACCCATGCGATGTAAACAACTATAGGCCTATCTCCATATTGCCTATCCTTTCTAAAGTTCTCGAAAAACTGATCCATATTCAGTTAAAATCTCACTTGGAAACCTTCTCTCTCATTAACCCAGCTCAATCTGGCTTCCGGGCTAATCATAGCACAATCTGCACTAGCAAAAGTAACCAATGATTGGATCTCTGCTATAGATGCTAAGAAGGTAACTGGTGCAGTCTTTTGGACCTCAACAAAGCTTTTGATACTGTTGATCACAAACTATTAGTCAATTGCCTTGCAAAGTTGGGTGCCACATACCATACCACCCAGTGGTTCTCTAGCTACCTAACTGGAAGATTCCAAAAAGTAAAGGCGGAAGGCTTTTTCTGCTGCCTTGCCAGTTGCAAGAGGAGTCCCCAAGGATCCATCTTAGGCCCTATCTTGTTTTCTCTGTACATCAATGACTTAGATGCTAACATATCTACGTCCAATCTGCACTTTTTTGCAGATGATACTGTGTTGTATACTTCTGGCTCATCGTTATCTGAAGTCAAGGGAGTGCTTCAAGCGGACTTCGCACAACTTGAGCATAATTTAATAAAGGCAAAGCTTCTGCTCAATGCCAAGAAGACTAAAGCGATGATATTCTCCCACAGTGCTGTCTCAGGCCCCCCCAATACTCTTGCCCAAGACTTCATTGTCACCACACTAAACGACCCTCTGGAAGTTGTAACCAAATTTAAATATCTAGGTATCTGGATCTACAATAAATTATCTTTCAGTGACCACATCGAAGATGTCTCTAGAAGGTTAAAAGCAAGGTTAGGTTTCTTCTACAGAAATAGGCCCTTTTCCCCTTGAAACTCGAAACAAGCTTGTACAGGCCACTTTTTCTCCCCTACTCGACTATGGCGATGTAATCTATTCCTCCACCACTCTTGCAAATCTAAGTAAACTGGACATCCTTTATCACCGTGCATTACGGTTCATTACCAACTCCTTACAGATTCAGCACCACTGTGACTTATATGCAGCTGTTGGTTGGACATCCCTTACTACTAGGCCTGCTCCATGCTGGGCTATGGACTCTTAAACTGCTCCTGCAGAAATTGCCAAGCTATCTCTCTTCCTTTATTAGTATCTCACATAGTGCATACTCGTTAAGAAAATCTGACTTTATTATGCTTGACATACCAAGGACGCGGACTTCCTTTGGTAAACGTGCTATTGCATATGCCCTTCCCTCCATTTGGAACCAATTACAAACCGTATTGAAACTAACTAGCACAGTTTCAATAAACTTCTACAAATCGCTAAGTTCAGCCAAAATAAAAGACACCTGTAACTGTCATTAAGTCTCTTCCTTCCCCATGTGTGCCATATTTATCCACTGGTAAGGTATAATTGATTTGTCATATTAACTGCTTTCCTTCCTTCTACTCCTGGCTTTATCTTTGCTTATGCTCCACTGCTACTCTATCAAATCTCTCCTCCCTCTCATATCAGTTGTAGACTGTTGTTTGTTCTAGCTGCCAAAATACTGTATATTTGATTTGATTTGATTAAATCAAATCACCCAGTCATCATGTTTCATTTATCAGTATCCGACCTATAAGTCGCTTCCTGTCTCATATCAATGTTTACCACCTCACGGTCACCCTGTGTGAGTACCCTTGTATGTATATCCAGCCTGCATCATGTAACGTGTATTTCATGTATATACTGTTATTACCTATCTGTGTTTGTACTTTAAGTGTTTATGTCACAGGACCTCCTTGTGAATGAGATTGCTCAATGGAGTTTTCCTGCAATAAACTTGAACTTGAACAACACACAGATATGTGGACCAGCACAGCCTAGAATAACCTCTAGTGTTATATATTAAAGGCTTTGTTCTTAATCATAAAACAGACCAACAGCACTACTAATATGACCACACCATACTTGACAAATCTAATGTTAATTGAAAATATCATGACTGAGAACCACTTAACAAAATTGCATAACATATTTCACATTTCAACACTCCAGTTATGTACAGGAAAACATACTGCATGACATATCAGATACTATATCAATATCTAGACCTTTTGTCTAGGTAAACGGTCAAGTCTATTTCATCATTTAATCCTGAACACTTCATCGTCCTTAATGTATATATCCAGAAAGTTTCCTTATGTGTGAAAATTGTCTGAATGTCTCCCCCTCTAGAGCCTAAAAATGTATGGTCTAACCCTGTAAATAAAAATCAATGTTTCTGTGGTTCTTTGACCTGCATCATATGAGTGCACAATGTGCTTTTATGATCCTGAAGTCTGATGCAGCTCAAGTGTTTTCCTATCCTGACCTTAAGGGCTTGTGATGTTTTTCCAACATAAAATGAACCACACACACATGGCAAATACACCATATTAGTTGTATGACAGTTAATAAAATGTTGGATGTCAAAAGGGCCCTGATTATTCACTGTGTGGAATATTTCGGTTTTGACCATATCCTTGCAGTGTGTGCAATTTCCACACTTAAAACTGCCGGGGTGGGGGTGGAGAAAGCAACCAGTTCAGAAATTGTTCCTTGGGTGTGGGTAAAAGGAGTTGACCAAGCTGTCATACAGATTTTTGCCCTGTATACAATACTAGGGGTTTCTTCACAATCTCACTTAAATAAGGGTCTGTTAGAATGTGCCAATACTTGTTGATTATTGTCCTCACCTGTTCACTATCAATACCAAACTTCATAATAAACAAAGTTTTGTCTTGCATCTTGTCTGCCTTTGGTTTATACTGCAGCAGCCCTGTTCTACTAGTCCGGCTCACCTGTGTCATTGTTTTTTGAAGTAAATCACTACTGTAACCCCTGTCAGTAAACTTCTGGCACATTTCAGTGCACCTCTCATCTGCCATTTCCCTATCAGAACAATTTCGTCTGACCCTCAACAACTGTGATTTGGGGATGTTGTTGATGGTGTGGCAGGGGTGGCAACTACTAGGTGGAAGCAAGCTGTTTCTATCTGTAGGTTTATAAAAGATACCTGTGGAAATCATCCCATCCAGCTCCTTAGTGAAGTGTACACTCTCCTTTGAGTATGTGATCATAAACTTCAGGTTCGGATTGGACAATTCCAAATATGTCACAAACATGTGAAGTTGTGCTACACTCCCCTGCCACACCAACACATCATCTATATATCGTTTCCATAAATCAATATACATAAAAAAGAGGATTTTGATCTACATCATAAATAACATCCTTTTTCCACAATCCCATGTACAAATTGACGGATGGGGGGGTGGCAAACGTAGCTCCCATTGCTGTTCCTTTTGTTTGTAAATAGAACTGGCCCTAAAATATAAAACAATTCATCTTAGGAATCAAATCAGACAACAGACACAGGAAATCAATTAACTCAACACCATAGGGGGACATAAATTCCAGCCAGTATCAAATTGCTGCCAGCCCACCAATGTGTGGTACATTTGAATATAGGGCCTCTATGTTGAGAGTGACCAGCAGCCAATCTGTTTCTAATTCCAAATCCCTCAGGATGTCCAAAATCTCAGTAGCAGCCATCCCTGATGTAAGAACGTAAGGAAGGAACCAAAAAATTGATATGACCATCCACAAATTGTGAAAGGGGCTCTGTCAGAGACCCTAGCCCTGAGACAATTGGGCATTCTGGGGGATTAACAAGGGACTTATGAATCTTTGGCAGGATATATATGGTCTGTCTCACTGGCTTATCTACCACCAAAAAATCATAAGCCTCCCTTGAAATGACACCCTTATCCAGGGAATCTCTCAAAATTCTATCTATCCGAGTTTTAAACTTTCTAGTGGGGTACTTTTTCAAACTCGCATAGAAGTCAGTATTGGCTAGCTGCCTAAAAACCCTGTCCTTGTATTGCTCGATATCCATAACTACTATGGAGCCACCCTTGTCGGCTGGTTTGATAATAATGTGTGGATTAAGTTGTAAATCATGCAATGCTGTTCTCTGCACCTTGGAAATATTGACAAAATGTAAGTCCTTATTTTGTTGACAAAGCTGTTCAACTTCTTTTAGTACTGCCCTTTCAAATGTTAAAACAGCCAGAGTATAACCAGGTATAAATTTCGATGTTTTTTTTAAAAGATGTTCCAATTTGTAACATTAAGTTCTGTGAACTCGAGTCACTGTTCTCATTCTGAGCCCTCTCACCCACATCTTGTGTTAACCCCCTCTTTTCACTCTTTTTGGCAAACAGGGCCTTCAAACTAAGTTTTCTAGTAAACTTTTTAACATCCACAAAAGGTTCATAAGCGTCATTCTTACACGTGGATATGAAATTCAACCCCTTAGACAAAACTTGCAAATGAACAGTTGATAGGAGAAATTTAGAAATATTTACCACAATTAATGTTTCTTCCTCTTGTCCTTGCGATGTCTTTTTGTTGGATACCACCACTGATGTTGTTAAGCCGAGTGTCCTTTCTTTTGTAACATCAGTGTTTTCTCCTCTCGTGTCTCGTTCTTTTTCAAGTTCTATCTCTCTACTTGTATCAGGACCTGAAATTGGACTGAGCGTAGGCTCCATTGCAGAGTTGATGTCACCGCCGATCCCATTTGTGGCAGATATTTGTTCTCCTTCTCCTATTCATCTTCTAAAAAATCCTCGGAAGATTCCGTCTCAGATGCCAAGGTAAAATGTTCCATGGTTTGATTCAAATTTTTTGGTATAGACCTAAGTCCCATATTTTGTTTGAACTGCCACTTTTTGGTTTTATGTTTATCCTTCCTACGCCATCGTTGGTTTCTCTTGCTAGTGAAATTACCAGTATTCCCAGACTGGTTGCTCAAATGGTTAGATTTCTGATTCCAAGTGAAGGCTCTATCAAACGCATAATCTTTTTTGTCCCTTTCAAATTTGATTAGCTTGTGTTTCTTAATTTGTGTGTCCTGTTCGATAATTGCTTGACTAAGAATGTTTTCAAAGTCCTTAAAGTCAGGGTGTTCTTTAAACTTAATCGCTTCTGCTTCTCTTGGTTTTAGCATCAACTCTATTTTGCTTTGTTGTGCATTGCAATCACGAATTAAGCAATATACTAACAGCATAGACCCATCTTGTAGCTGTTGTTTCCAGTCCATTTGTAAATCGTACCTTTCTTTACCATATCCTGGCCACTTGATTATACGGAGCCCCCTCAGAACACGGTTAACTTTGACAAATGCTTCCAGGGTCGAACAATGCCAAAACACCCTTCTTGCTTTAAGGGTATTGGCTTCCAATTGTCAAAATGCTACCACTATATCTGGTTCAACTGACTCAATTATGTTGCTGGTGTTTCGGTACTTGGATCAGTAGGTGCTGTGGCCTCAATTAAGAATGGATCTTCTGAACTAGTGTCTGAAAACTGTGCCTCTGCTAGGGTTCCGCCACCTGCCCCCCACTAGCTGGATGTTAGTAAAAAAAACAGACATCCCAGTCCCCTAACTGTTCACGCTAAAGTAAAGAACAAATATTAAATGAAATATAGGGGGACTAAGTGAAGCACTAATATTGCCTTCAAAATAAAAAATAGCACCCAGTTACAACCCAATGAAGCTGGTAACACACAGAAATGGTGGCAAGGGGTTGTCACAGACAAGCTAACAGCAATATCAAACTCTCTCAAAAATAGCAGCCCTGCAACAGAGTGTGCTAATAGGACACAAATTAATAATTCACTCTCCAAAAGTTCAGCACCACTCACTACTCACCAAAAACCACCACTGAGACCATACAAATGTATGTAAATGCCATTTTATTGAAGGCAAAAAATACTAGTGCACTCACCCAAAGTGCAATAACAACAAGCTAGGAGGAGAGGCAGAGCCCCACAAAACTTCGACCGGTTTCACTAAGGTGTCATCAGGAAGTGTTCCCACAGGTGTCAATACTTGCCTTTTATAGGCACATATTTAAAGGATTTTATTTATGATGCACATCAAAATCCTTTTTTTATGTATATCAATTTATGGAAAAGATATATAGATGATGTGTCGATGGTGTGGAGGAGGAGTGTAGCACAACTACACATTTTTGTGACATATTTGGAATTGTCCAGTCTGAACCTGAAGTTTATGATCACATACTCAAAGGAGAGTGTACACTTCCTAGATATCAATATTACTAAGGAGCCGGATGGGAAGATTTCCACAGATATCTTTTACAAACCTACAGATAGAAACAGCTTGCTTCTGTCTAGTAGTTGCTGCCCCCGCCACACCATCAACAATATCCCCAAATCACAGTTGTTGAGGGTCAGACAAAATTGTTCTGATAGGGAAGTGGCAGATGAGAGATGTGCTGAAATGTGCCAGAAGTTTACTGATTGGGGTTACAGTAGTGATTTACTTCAAAAAACAATGACACAGGTGAGCCAGACTAGTAGAACAGAGCTGCTGCAGTATAAACCAAAGGCAGACAAGGTGCAAGACAAAAGTTTGTTTATTATGAAGTTTGGTATTGATAGTGAACAGGTAAGGGCAATCATCAATAAGTTTTGGCACATTTTAACAACAGACCCTCATCTTAGTGAGATTGCTAAGAAACCCCACAGTATTGTATACAGGTGGGGCAAAAATATGCATGACAGCTTTGTCAGCTCTTTCTTACCCACACCCAAGGGACAATTTCTGAACTGGTTGCCTCCCCCTCCCCCCGGGCAGTTTTAAGTGTGGGAATTGCACACACTGCAAGGATGTGGTCAAAACCAAAATATTCCACACAGTGAATAATCAGGGCCCTTTTGACATCCAACATTTTATTAACTGTCATACAATTAATATGGTGTATTTGCCATGTGTGTGGTTCATTTTATCTTGGAAAAACATCACAGGCCCTTAAAATCAGGATAGGAGAACACTTGAGATCCATCAGACTTCAGGACCATAAAAGTGCATTGTGCACTCATATAATGCAGGTCAAAGAACCACAGAAACATTGATTTTTATTTACAGGGATAGACAATACATTTTTAGGCTGTAGAGGGGGAGACATCCAGACAATTCTGACACATAAGGAATCTTTCTGGATATATACGTTAGGGATGATGAAGTGTTCAGGTGAGATTAAATGATGAAATAGACTCGACCGTTTACCTGGACAAAAGATTTAGATATTGATATAGTATCTGATGTGTCATGCAGTATGTTTTCCTATACATAATTGGAGTGTTGAAATGTGAAACATGCTAAGCAATTTTGCTATGTGGGTCTCGGTTATATGATATTTTGAATTAACATTAGATTCATCAAGTATGCTGTTGTCATATTAGTAGTGATGTTGGTCTCTTTTATGATTAAGAACATAGCCTTTAGTATAAAACACTAGAAATTATTCTAGGCTGTGTTGGTCCACATATCTGTATGTTGTTCATCCATGTGTGACTGTTGGACTACACATTCAGAGATGTAAATAGGAATAGGTACATCATGGTCATAAGAATATGGACTCATTGTTTTACCACTTGAGGAGTAAACATCCACACTGTATAGCTATATATATATATATATATATATATATATTTTTTTTTTTTGGTGTGTTATGTATATTTTTCCTAAGTAGGATATATAGATGTGAGTGTGAGAATCATCTTTGTGTGTGTGTGTGCAGTCTGTAGGTCCACATGGATGTTTATATATATTTTACATATGGATGGACACATATTTATACAGAAGTACCATCTGGTCTGTGCAATTTTATTGCACATTCCAGCGGACCTTTATATTAGGACATCTGATAAACTTTGGTCCTTAACAGTGTCCTCTGCCAAGTTTCTATTTATTATTGTAAACATTTATCTCTCTCTCTCTCTCTCTCTCTATATATATATATATAGTTATGTTTTTACAATTTTTTATATGTCAATGAGATCTTTTTCTTGTGTTTTTTGAGTACATTATTTATGGTTGGTTTAGTTCATATATTTTTTTATTATTTATATTTATTTTGATTCTTTTTTATGTATTTGTGTAAAGGATGCTCATTGTTTACAAGTTTTTGATACAGGGTAACCACTTATAAGTAAGTTAATTATGTTAATTTTGTGTTCAATGAGCACTGTTCCTTTAAATCTGTGCCTATAAAAGGCAAGTATTGACACCTGTGGGAACACTTCCTGATGATGCTTTAGCGAAACCAGTCAAAGTTTTGTGGGGTTCTGCCTCTCCTCCCAGCTTGTGCTTATTACAGTTTGGGTGAGTGCACTAATATTTTTTGCCATCAATAAAATAACATTGACATACATTTGTGCGGTCTCAGTGGTGGTTTTTGGTGAGTGGTGCTGAACTTTTGGAGAGTAGTGCACTATTGAGAATACAATGCTTCTCCATCCTGATTGTATTTACAACTTGTAATCATGAAATACTATATTTTACTACCTTTTGTCAAGTTTGCCTGCCCCCTACAAGGGAATTTTTTATGTACCTGGCCAATCTTAATGTCTGTATTGTTTTGCACTGTGCTTATGATGTGGATCCTTTCGGCTAGCACCATCCCATACCTCTTTGAAGAAATTGCTTCATGATCATCTTGCTGTTTCCTGCTCATACTCCTGCTTCAAACCACCCTAGCTCTCTCCTGATCTATGCACCCTCTCACCCCAACAGGTAAGCACCCTCCCACCTCAGTAGGTAAGCACTGTACTTTCCTTTAGTCACCTCCTTGCTCCTAACCTAGTATACCACGTCCCCATCCCCTTTGCCTTTTTTCTCTCTCCTATCCTATCCTCCTTCCTCTTATATCGCTTCCCCACACTAGTCATTTCCTGACTCTACTTGATCCTCTTAATACAATTATAATATCTGGTATCTGTTCTCATAATATCTTACCCCTTTTTCTCCTACTGAACTACTGCCAAATGGTTTTTATTTATTGTACTTTCTCTCTTATTCCATTCTATGTTATACATTATTGTTCATTCAATTTGTACTCTTGTTTTTTTGGTCCACACTGTATTATTACTGTCTATGCTGTTTCTGTATAGTATTGTTTCTGCCTCTGTTAATCAAATGTTTTGTCTCTGTAAACTCCCAGGTCATGCCTGAAAATAATCATTGCTATGGCTAGCGCACCTAACCCGGTCAACAAAAACTAAATAAATAAATAAAAGAGTTCATACTCAAAGGTTGTTTCTGAAAAATTACAAATAAAATAAATAAAAAATATCTATCTATCTATCTATCTATCTATCTATCTATCTATCTATCTATCTATCTATCTATCTATCTATCTATCTATCTATCTATCTGTCCATCCGTCCATCTGCCCATCCGTCTATCTATCAGTCTATCTATCTATCTACCTATCTATCTATCTATCTATCTATCTATCTATCTATCTATCTATCTATCCTGGTGAATCAGGGATGGGGAGTTCCTTGGGGTTCTCAGCCCTAACACTCACTCCATTCCATGCAGAAATAAGGTCAGATATAATCTGTTTTCTTCAAGCAGGGCATAGAGTTTGTTGGCACTATGTGGGGAGGCACAGGTTATTTGAAAAATAAATGACAATGGGTTGAGTGCAAATGTTGAGAACCCCAAGGAACACCACACCACTAATTTGCCAAGAGTGATGACAGGGCAAATTGTAATGTTTTTCCTTTTGGTGCTTGGGGCTGAGGGTGAGAAATTAGGGTTGTAAATCCTAATGCCACATTTCCCTACTTCTCTTGCTTTAACCCTTACTGGTGCATTAACAAAGTCTTTTGCAATGAAATTCCTTACTTTTTGAGATAGTAGAATTGTATTGTCATTCATGCAGGTCCCTTTGGGATCTGTGTGACTACATCCATGTGATTACAGAAGGGTAGGGCACTCTGGGCCCTGCTCATCCATACCTCCATTTATCCACATATGTATGTGGATGTGGAAGCACCAGAAAAAGCAGTTTATGTGCTTCCTTGTAAGTTTTTGTTTTTATAGGGATGGACTATTTTCAGTTCTTATTTCTTAGGGGCTTAGTATTGATGTAGTACTCATTAAGCCATTTCTGTTGATATATACATTATCTGTTAACTCCAAAGACTGACACAGTTACAGCTTATTAAAATTACAATGTTGTCCTATGGGAATTGTAAGTTTTTAATGTTTATGGTTTCTATAGGCCCCTAAATTATTTTTGGAAGATGTGTTGTATGCTAGTGTTAGTTCCCATAAAGACCTTGATTTTTATATATAGATTGTCCCTTAACTGCATATGTTGACTGCGTTGTGGCTTGTTAAAGTTGAAATGTGGAAGGGATCTTTTTTTGTGAGGTTGTGTCATTCATATGAAAAAAATATTCATTCAGACGAACAAAGAATGTGAAAAAACACTATGTCGAAATTATTTTTTCATATGAAGGTAATCTTTTTTCATATGGCCCTATTCCTTTTTCATATGGCCATATAAAAAAGAAATTCAGGTCATGAAAAAAGATTTTAAAGTGTGTGAAAACCATGTTTCTGGGTGATTTTTCCCAAAACTAACTGCAGAATTCACCTGGGGGGGGCCCAATTAACAAGATTCATGTGTTAGTGTCTCTGCGGGATATGTTTCTTATGGGTTTTCAAAACTTTTTTTTTAAAAAAAAAAACAGAAACAAGATGATAACCAATGTCCATTAGAAAAAATAATATTTTGCAATGAAAAAAGATCACCCCCCAACATGAAACAGAAATTTTTTCATATAGCCCAAATTCTTTTTCCATAAGAAGTATTTATCCATGCTCAGAGCCAAAATTTCAAATCCTTATAACTCTGGCATGGATTAATATTTTTTTATCAAATCAATGAAAGATACCACTCTGTCCCAAGCCCTTTCTACTCTGAAAATTTAAGACCAGAATTCCAAACCATCCAAACCCCCAGCAAATACCCCTGATTTTTTCACTATCTGGATCTCAGAATCTGTGCATCCAACTGGAACAAATCTTGGCACCTCAAGAGACCTTGTCCCAAGACTGTGCATGAAACATTTTGTGCAGATCCATTGAACAGTGGCAAAGCTATACTGTAATAGTGCAAAGTTAGGGGTTTAGCACTGAATAGCCTACTCAACTCTAACTACAGTGACTTGTGCCACTATAATATTTATACATTCCTTGCAAAAAACATTGTTAATGCACCAGTTAGGGTTTAACTTAACCCCCAAAAGTAGGGAAATGTGGTGTTGCGATTTCCAATCCTAACTTCCCACCCCAGCTCCAAATCAACAAAAGGAAAAAAAAATAGGGGTTTGAATCTCCAGAGTCTTGACAAATCAGTGGTGGGGTCTTATTTGGGGTTGTCAACCAGAATGCTCACCCCTACCTCCTAGCCTATAGCCTCCTATTTGAACCACAAGATATAGTTTTAAGCCAATGTTTCCTACTGCTACATGGCTACAAACATAGATACTGTCAGCAGATAAGGGCCTATGGCCCATTCAGTCTGTCATTTGAGCTCATAAGATCACTTTAAGAAGTCTGTTGCCCCTTACCCCTGACCTCCAGAATTCGCTTAAGTCTATCCCATGAATTCTTAAATCCCATGATTGTTTCATCCCCCACCACTTCCTCAGGTAGGGTGTTCCACTTGTCCCCCACCCTTTCTGTGAAGAAATTCATCTTCACATTTTCTCTGAATTGCCCTCCTTCCAACTTAATCCAATGCCCTCTAGTCCTGAAACATCTTTTTCACTGGAAAATAGTGTTTTCCTGCACTCTGTTACTCCATGTAAGGAACTTGTATATCTCTATCATATCCCCTCTCTCCCTTCTCTCCTCCAGGGAGTACATATTCAAGTCCTTCAGCTTGTCCTTATAGGACTTTTGATAAAATACCTGTACCATCTTTGTTGCCCTCCTCTGGACCTTCTCCACCCTGTCTATGTCCTTACATAGGTAAGATCTCCAGAACTGGACACTGTACTCCAGGTGGGGCCTCACTAGTGTCTTGTATAATGAAATTATGACCTCCCTTTTCCTGCTTGTGATGCTCCTGCCAATGCATCTCAGCATCCTATTTGCTTTCCCTGCTACCTTGTCACACTGTTTCCCTACCTTGAGGTCAACAGAGATAATAACCCCAAGGTATCCTTCCTGCTTGGTGCATGCTATATCCTCACCCTCCAACTGATATGTTGGTCCAGGGTTTTTATGCCCCATGTGCATTATTCTGCACTTTTTTGCATTTAATATCAACTTCCAAATCCTTGACCATTCTTCAAGCTTCTGCAGGTCCCTCCTCATTCTGTCTACACCCTCTGGCATGTCCACTCTGTTACAGAGCTTTGTGTCATCAGCAAACAGGGAAATTCTGCCTTTTAGGTCCTATGCAATGTCACTGATGAAGATGTTGAATAGGACTTGTCCCAGCACTGATCTCTGTGGCACCCCACTGGTCATTCTTCCCTCTGTGGAGTGACAACCATTTACTATCACCCTCTGTGTCCTGCCACCCAGCCAATTACCCACCCACCGCACTACTGTCCTGCCCACTCCCATATTACCCAGTTTCTTTAACAGATTCTATGGGGCTCAGTGTCAAAGGCCTTCCTGAAGTCCAGACAGGCCACATCCACTGCTCTCCCCTGTTCCACCTCCAGTGTCACCCAGTCAAAAAATTCAATGAGGTTGGTCTGGCATGACCTCCCCCTGGTGAAACCATGCTGCCTTGGGTCCTGTAGTCCACTGGCAGTCAGATGTTCCACCAATCTCTCCTTCAGTAGTGCTTCCATGATCTTCCCCACTACTGAGGTCAGGCTGACTGGTCTGTAGTTCATTGTTTCTTCTTTGTTCCTGCTTTTGTATAAGAAGACTACACCTGTTGTCCTCCAGTCTTTGGGTACCTCTCCTGTTTCCAGTGATTGGCTAAAATGGATTGACAGAGGTTCAGTCACCACCTCTCTTAGTTCCTTTCAGATCCTGGGGTGCAACCCATCCAGCCCCATTGCTGTATCGACTCTTATTCCTTCCAATTCCTTTAGGACCCTTTCCCAGTAAAGGGACTTGTGTCCATTTCTGTGCCCTTCCCATCCCTTGTACTCCCATCAGACCCATTACCTTCCCCTTCCTCAGTAAAGACTGAGCAGAAATATCTACTCAATATGTCAGCTTTGCTGTTGTCATCTTCCATGCTGCCCCGTCCTCCCCATTCAGTCTCACTATCCCTCCTTTCATCCTTCTTTTTTCACTTATGTACCTGTAAAAGGTTTTTTCCCCCTCTAACCACTGATTTTGTGATGCACCCTTCTGTCTAAGCTTTGGCTCCCCTTACTGATCTTGTCATTTTTACATATTTTGACCCTAAATTTGCAGCACAGCCTTCTCATGTTCCCACCTCATGAACAAGGGTGCAGTAAATTTTCAAATCCCACCTGAAAGGTGATTTCACAAAGTGACTGTCAAATCATGTTTCTGACCAGATTTGCATAATCCCACTCTCACTGGTCATGAAGTAGGGTCCCAAAAAGGTCATGTTGAATATTTGTGATCAGAAATATGTAAAACTGACAAAGTTATAAATCAAAGCTTAAACCCCATTGAAATACATTAACCTGGACTTACCTTATTTTTTTCATATAGCAGTTGCCAGTTACAGGAGCAGATGTGTCTTCGATCAGAAGGTGGATCTATGTCTCTTATGGCATCAGGGTTCAGCTAGGCAGAGGAGGATTGAGCATCAGGAGGGTAGCTCTCCTTTTCTGGGGAGTGGATACACCAGTCCTGGCAATTGCCTGACCACCAGCAGTGGCTGGGGTTACATGCAACCAGGACTGCAACATAGGGAATGGAGGAGCAGTGGCTGTCAATGTCTTATGCACAGGAGCATGCATTGGCACATCTGGATGGCATTGCATGTCCACACCTCTGATGGGAGGGAAAAACAGTGAAAATGGCTGGCCTTGGGGCAGCATGAGACTGACCCTCTCAAGCTCCACCCCCAGGCTACAGGGTCCTCTCCCAGAAACCAGCTCCATTCCATCAGCAGCTGGGAGCCACTGACCCACACCATGGAGGCAAGCACCAGGTGAAGACCAAGATCCAGGTAAGTCCCTGGGATGCCAGGGTGATGGGGATGGGGGGCAGTGGAAGGAGCAGCCTGCTCCAGCAGGAGTGAAAAAGAAAGAAAAAAAAAGAAAGTGGATCTTTGTTGTTGGACATATTCAGGTGAGTGAGGGTATGTGGGGTGATGGGTGCTGAGTGGGAGGTCAAATTGGGGGTGTGTGGGTGAATGTGTGTGTGCTTCAGATTAGTGAAGGACCATTTTCTTTTTTGCAGATAAAAAAAGTAAATGAGGAACAGTTTTCTTTTTTTCAGGGGACTTAACCGACACTGGGGATTGGGCACCCCATTGTTGGGCTACTGTTTGGTAACACTGGGAGTAGGCACCCCAGTGATGCAACATACATAGTGGGAATAAGGATGGGTGGTCAGGAAGGGAGGGGGTCAAGAGAAGCAGTACTGGAGGGACCACTTTACTACCCAAGATTTGGGAAGGATTGATGGGCTAAGTGGAAGGGAGAGGGGAAAAAGAACCAGTACATGGGATGGGCACCCAATTCTATTAAAAATAAAATAATTTAAGAAATAATTTAGCTAGATAGATACAAAGACAGACAGACAAAGAGAGAGATAGAGACAGAGAGAGAGAGAGAGAGAGCAGAGACAGAGAGAACAGGAGATCACCAGCTCACTGCTTCAACTTAAGCTGGAAGCATCACTCCAGCTATGGCTTCAGCATTCATGAAAGTCCCAATGTTCTCATACAGAGAACGTGACTGAATGGCTCCTCTTATTAAGTTGGGCACCCTGGATTTTGGGGTGGCCAGAAAAGATATTTTCAGAGCAATTTTCAAAAAACAAACACCAGAATCTAGCTAAACAAGTCCCGCTTAGTAAGGTTCGGGTGTCTGCTGTTGGAAAAAACATAATTTTTATGTATTTTCAATGTTTGTGAGTTAAAAAAAACAATATGGCAGCCATCACGATCAGTATTTTTTCAGCACAATCTGTATTTTTTTCCACACGATCAGTAATTTTCCTACACAACAAGTAAATCATGGAAATAAACACTCACCATGTTTTTTTTGTTTTACCGTTTGCATGTGTCGGTTATCAAAAAAATCCTTATTACTCTGGACAGGTATAATAGTTTTTCACAAAATCATCAAAAGGCACAAACTTAGCACAGGCCCCTTCAATCCTGAAAATTTCATGCAAAAAATTCCAAACCGCCTTGATTGTAGGTGTGAAGAAAAAAAATTTTAAGTACAGGGAAAACAAAAGGGTTTTATTTATATTTTTTGTTGAATGCCACTAATATTATTAAGATGCAATAATTGGGGTTTAACATTAAACAGCCTACTCAACCCTAACTAGGGGTACTACAGTGCCCCTATGATATATGAGGAATATAGCTGCACCCCATTTTAAAAATGGCACTTGTTTGTTGTGAGGCACAAGGCTGCAGGATACAGGCCTTTGACACTGTGTATGAAGTTGGTGTTGCTTCACAAGTGGTCCACGGGCTACTCACAATATCTGCTTACATCTGGGGCAATATATGTGACTTTATTGTGGGATATGTACAAATTTTGTTACATATCTAGGGCAATGAGTTTTACTTTGCTGCTGCTTTGCAAATAGCCAGCATGGCCAGAAGAACACTTACGGTCAAAATGTTAATTTTAAGGAACACCATTTAAAAAAAAAAAAATTCTGCTTGCATTTAATTTAAGTCTTTTGTTTTATCATCAGACCTAAGATTTAAGCGTGGGCCTGGATGGTTACCAGAAGGAGCTTTCAGGGTAACATGATGAGATGTGGCTAAAGGGGGCATCCCTGTTGGGTACCTGGAGAGAGTAAAGGTTGGAGAGATTGTTACATTATTGGTCAGGATGTGCAGAGGAGCGAGCCAGGATGCAACGTAATGCCTTGCAGTAAATGACATGACACAAAATACTGCATAATAAAAAGCTTTAATTTCTATTGAATTGCACTGTTCCCTGCAGCATACTGCAGCACTCTGCGATAATCATGCAAGGTGATGCATTGCATCCTGTCTGGCTCCACTGTATAGCAGTTGCCATTCATTCAGCATTTTATCTATTGAACTCAGAGTTGAACTGAAACCGGATAAGTGCATTGTGTGTGTGTGTGTGTGTGTGTGTGTGTAGTATGAGGGTTCACTTGACTGTGATAAGTACTTTCCTAGCATTCATCAACAATAGTATTAATGAAAGTCATTGCAGTACTGTATTTGGGTAAGAAAAATGTAATACTAAGGATAATATTAAAGTTTTGATCATGCCTGGCATGTCTTTTAAGAGGGTGGGCAATATTCAAATCAATATTTTCTGAGTTAACTTGATTATGCTCAACCAATGCAGCATGATATTTTATGGAAAAAACTTGAATTCAGATCCTTGTTCAAGTCTAATTGTAGCATAACGTAATTCCTTATGTGCTGGTAAAATGTTTTCAACTGTGTGTTGAGGAAGAATGAATGCCTGGAAATTTTAAGCAATCGATTTTACTAGCCATCCAGGCTGGGCACCTTGCCAGTTGACAAAACTTTAATTATAGTAATAATTTATAGTTCAGTATCTGGGGATTCAAACAGCTATGATTCTTCTGAAGAAAGGAAAGGAATACAAACTAGAAAAATGTTATGGTTCTCCTTTATGGAATACCACAAGTATCTTCCAATTGTTGCAACTATTAATCTATTAAATTTTAAACCCAAATGTATTGATGAAATACAACTTGTAAATCCTTTTATTGGTCAGTATCTTCAAACCATAGATATGGGGCAGGTTTTCCAAAAAGATCTGACAAGTATCCCCCCACACACACAGTTATATTCAAAATGGACTGCTATCAAAACTGTAGATGGTCTTATTGCAGCTGGATTTTGCATAAAAATACAGAAATGGAGCAGGAAATGACTCAAAATTAATTTCTTTCAATTTTGTTCTGCAAATTTGACTTTTTGTTACAAATGGACACATTTTTTGCAAACAGCACCAGGGATGCTTGGATCCCATTTTTTTGGACACACATGCAGGCACAGCATGTATCTGTGCCCATGTTTGTCCCTTTTGAAAATCTCCTGCATGATCTTAATTTTTGTTATAGTATTAATTTGTGTTATGAGTCATATACATGTTCAAGGGTAAAAAGCTGAATCACACACACTGTATATAGTTTCCTTTTTTAGATATCAATTTATTCAGATGGAGTAAAACAGATTATAAAATAAATATACTCTAAAAATATTTTTGTTTAGAATAGACTTCCTGGGCTCGATATTTGAAGCCCTGCCCCTGAGAATGCCCAAGCCCCTGGTGCACTGATCATTTGGGGCATGGGGCTTGCATCATTCTCCCCATTGGCAATCAGGGTTTTTAATCCAGAGCAACACATGCCACAAGTTAGACCAGCTTTTCCCTGGTATAATTTCTGCCATTTGGGGGACCCTTTTTATAGAGCTTGCACCAAATCTTTGATATAAGCTGCCATAAATTGAGGAAACTGTCACAGCTGTGCCTGATGTACTAAAATTGGATGCAGTTATGTCAAAGGAGTATGGTGTAGGTGCATCAAAAAACCGGTGTGAGGCAGGGCTTGACCCAAACCGTGCATCACTCTTTGAAAACTGAGCCCTCTATCTATAACTTCTTTTGCTTTAAAATATAGCATGCAATGATAGTTTTTTACATATTCTAAGTACAGTTGATTATGAATGACAACTCTCTGCAACAAACAGAATCAGGCATATCAATTTTCATGTTGGCGCGCTTGCGCAGCCAACATCATGGGATAGTGCAGCTTTGGAGGCGGGATCGCTGTTGGGCGAATGCAGGGCATGCACCAGTAGGTGTGTCCTGCATTCCTCAATCAGCCTGCATGCCGGCACCACACCATGCATACATAATGTGGTGAGCACATCAGAGAAAAGGTCCACTGCAATCCGAGCAAAGCTCATCATACGCAGCGGTCATTTCTTGCCGTCTCTCACTGCCATTATATGTATGGTCAGCGCGGCGGCCGCCTAATTCATTACCGACTGGTGTCCAATCTCTGTCGGTTAACCCCCGCTTTATTTGTGTGCCGGTTGGGGAGCCCACTCCTCGTCGGCATAAACCCCCAATTGTTGAATGCAGAGGGGGTGCCAAATCCCCCTCGGCTCATGCTCCCCCACTTTCTTTGTGTGCCGATGAGGGTGCCCAATCCCCGTCAGCATTATTTCCTTCTCCTCCCATGTTGTGTGCTGATGAGGGTGCCCAATCCCCTGTTGGCTACAGACACCCTCCCCCAAACAGTTAGGTGGCACGCTGGGAGCCCACCCCAGTGTGCCAAATCCCTTGCAAAAAAAAAACTGTCCCATGATGTGTTTTTTCATTTATTTTCCCTGTAAAATGAAAATGGTCCATCGAAGTCTTGATGCCCCTCCCCCACCCGCACTCAACCCACCCACTGTGCACCCTGCCTCCCTCACCCCTCACCCCATACTTACCTGTGGAGTCCAGCACGACGATCTTCTGTGGACCGGGAACATGTCTGCACTCTTCAAAGCCGACCATGAACTGAAGAAATGCCGGTAAGCTGTATAATGGAATGAATAGGGTTTTTTCAACTTTAATACATATCTCGGGCATTTTTGCGGATTTTTACCCCAAATTGTCAACATGGGGTTTTTGTGACTCCTTCTCATGAATTCTTGCACTGTCATGGCGTTATTTGGTCCTGAAAGGTGATTTCTCAGTCACTGTGTGGAATCACCTTTTGGGACTGAGTAATGAAATGACAGTGCCACTGTTCATGAGAGGGGCTCTCGAAAAGCCTATGTTGCAAGTTTGGTGGGAAAAATCCACAAAATGACTGGTTTACAAGTGTAAGTTAGCACATTTGCAATATTCTCATGCCACATTCTCAACATTGTCATTTTACCACACTTTCTTGTGAACCATACAGCTGTCATTTTTCACATCCTTGCTGAAATGTGTTTTCGCACTTCCGGCACAGAATAGCACGGTTGCTGTGCAAAATCACTGTTCGGGACACATTACGAAAATGACAGTGTCACTGTTCATGAGCAGAGGTCCTAAAATGCCTGTGTTGAAAATTTGGTGACAATACTCCTTAAAATGACTGTGTTAGGAGCGTGCATTGCGCAGTTTGCACGCACGCTCGTAAGTTTGCAAATTTATATTTTCACTCCACATTTTCAACAGTGCCATTGTTCTACACCTCCTAATGAACAGTACAGCTGTCATTTTTCACATCCTGACCAAAATCTGTTTTTGCAGTTCCGACGCACTATAGCGCGGTCGTTGTGGAAAGCCCGTGTTCGAGACACATTATGAAAATGGCAGTGACATTGTTCATTAGCAGATGTCCTAAAATGCCTATGTTGAAAATTTAGGGATGAAAGTCAATAAAATGAGTGTTTTATGAGCGCGTGTTGCGCAATTTGCACTCACGCTCATGACTTTGTGAATTTGTAATACTTTCTCTCCAGCTGTTCATCATTGTCATTTTTCCATACCTCCTTATGAACAGCACAGCTGGCTGAAATGTGTTTTCGCACATCCGGTAGAGAATTGCACAGTCACTGTGTGAAATCACTTTTTGGGACACTTTCAGTAAATGACGGTGACACTATTCATCAGCAGAGGTCCTAAAATGCCTATGTTAAAAATTTGGTGGCGAAAGTCCAGACAATGACTGTGCTGCAAGCGTGCATTGAGCAGTTTCCACGCACCCTTGTAACTTTGTCAATCTGCAATACTTTCATGCCACATTTTCACCACTGGCATTTGTGCACACCTCATTATCAACAGTCCAGCTGCCATTTTCCACAGCCAGCCCAAAATGCGTTTCCGCAGCTCTGCCACACAGTGGCGTACTTGCTGTGCAAAATCACCTTTTGGGACACATTAACAAACTCACACACTATGCCTCTCCACCTCCACCACTGCCAATGCCAGCACGACAACATTCGGCATTGACAAATGCTTGTTACAACTGAAACAATATACTGTAAATGTTTTCCACAACAGCATACTAATCTTAACAATGTAACATTGCATCTTGACTTACATGCTTAAAAAATAATACATAACAGAAACATGTGCCATTTAAATATGCCCCACCCAGTAAAAAAAAACCTAAATGATTAATCAATCAATAAATAGGGAATAATGGATGAGTAGGGGGTTATAATGAAAATTTTACACCCCTCCCCAAGGGTTGGGATGCCAGATAAACTCCAAGAGTAAAACTCAAGGGGTTTATTAAGGCATCCCGCCTCGAGGGGCTGTGTAAAACCCAAGATTTTACCCTCTACCCATCCTTTATTTTGTATAATTGCTGGGGATCATTTTTTTGCCTCAGCAGTTACACAAAATAAATGGTTGTGTGTGCTGAGTCATGCCACTGGACCGTTGGGAGCTCAGCAGGGTCCTGGCTGCTGCTGAGGTGAAGCTGCATTTCATTTTTTTTTTTTATTTCCGCTGTGCCCGATGATTTTTCATTTAAAAAAAATAAGTTACCGCCAACTTCTTCTGTCGGAGAACTGACCTGAATGCCAAGAAGTGGGGACCACAGAAGACAGGATGGATGAGGAAGATCGTGACATGCGCATGCACACAGGTAGGGAAACCGGGTGCGTGTTTGTCATTATAACCAGCTGGTTATAACGATAAAATTACAACCCAGTTTCCCTATGGGAAAAAAACGGGCTCCAGTTATTATATAAATAATGCTAACAATGTCTCTACATGTAATTTACAGTTCTGTCAGTTTTCTTACTCACAGACATATTTCTAGAAAAGGGATAGGATTTTCCTTTTTTGCAATACCACTAATATGTTCTGATTTTATTATCCAGTAACTGTTTCTTAATTAAAAATGGTAACATCGCTGTAATAACTTAAAGTTTTTATATCTCAATATAGTACTGTACATTCTATCATATAAATATACCACTAAAGTACTTTTACAGCATTGTTGCACTAAAATGCAACTTCATTAACTCAACCTGTTATCAGCCATTACTATATTAAAAATACATTTCTTTATATCAAATGATTAAATGCATTAACAGTATAGAAAATCAGTATATCAATAGTGTATAAGTTTACTTTCACTATAGCATAATATTGACCATGCACACCTGAGATTAGGATGCTTTTAAAGATGCTATTGATATTCCGTAAGAAGTCACTAATATTGTCTTAAGCATCCTAAGGATCCTTTAAAAATGAATATCTGCTTAGGGCTAGAAACGTGATTTGTCTTTTAATAAACACTTAGATTAATATTGTCTAGTCAGTTTAATGCACGTTATTTATTTATTTGAATTTTGGTAACTGGGTGAGCCCACTGAGACAATCCCTTTTTCAGGGATGACTGGGATAGTTCATTGCAATGACAAAGCAATTACACAGTGCAATTCATTGACAATAACAGGGTAGTGACAGAGGATACATTAACATCTGGTTACATTGTTTATAAAATACAATTTACCACATAAGTAATAAGTCATTTTCATAAATTGCATCATACTCAGTATAACATTACTGTATTTACAAATGCTCAAACGGATTAATAGTTATACTTTCAAATATGCTCAAGTATGGAAGAAAAATCAAGAGCATAAGTATCAGTCCATAGAAGGAGGAGGTAGGGAATAAGTTTAACAGACGCATGTGCATGGGGAGGAGGGAAAGAGATGGAGTAAAAAGGATGATTGAAACAAGGTTAAAGAGGTGCAGGAAAGGGTAGAGTGAGGTAAGGAATTCCAGGTGGACACCACCAAGTATGCAAATGATCACCAGGCCAAAGCTAGCAGTGTTTTGGGAAATATAAGGAGAGGGACTGAGGCTGACCTAAGAGCATGTGGGGTTGTCGTAGCTGGATGAATTCACATAGGCATGGACATGTGAAGAAATGCACCAGTTTGTACACAAAATTCAGGGTGGTATACTGCAGCCTAGATTCATACAGGAGCCAGCCCAGGCCAAAGAGAACATCATAGTAGTTGCTGTGTGGGCATTGACACCTTGGGCAAACCCACCCACTCTATGATAGGATTGTTTGAGGCAGGAGAGGATGGATCCATTGGTTGGGAGTAATAATGGGGCGCCATAGGAGAGGAGAGGAAGGAGTGTGGTTGAGGCTGTTTTAAGGCAGGATGCCGAAAAGAGGAAGGGGCATAAATGATAAAAAAGGTCCAGCTTTTGGCTTGGTCAGTTGAGAGATATGGGGGTCAAGGAAAAGAGATGTGTCAAATATAATGCCTAGATATTTAAAGGATTGGACTTATTCAAGGGTATCACCTGTGTATGAGCAAATCACAAAGGGGGTAAGCATGCGTCAAGGGGGAGGGGTTGCAAACAACATGCACTTAGTTTTTTTGGTGTTGAGGACTAGATGGTTCTCTAAGAACCAGCCCTCAAGAGTTCAAAGGTCCGAGGCTAGCATACTGTGGAGCCACCCGACATCAGGTGACGAATGACAGATAATGGCATTGTCGGTGCAGAGGTGTACAAAAGCCTAACCACAGTGATTTGGCAAATTGTTAATAAAGAGTGAAAATAATGGCAGGCCCAATATGGAGCCCTGGGGGATGCCGTGTGTAATAGGTTTAAGGTCAGAGAGTGCTCCTGACCACTTGACCCTTTGTGAGCAGCCAGAGAGGTAATTTTGGATCCAGACTAAGGCACTGGTGTTGAGGCCAAGCGAGTGTAGTTGCCAGAGGAGTAGGCTATGGTTGACCAAGTCAAATGCCTTGGTCAAATCAACGAAGATAGCACCAGTGGCAGCACCATGGTCCATTGCCTGGAACAGGTCAGAAGCCACTTTAATTAAGGCAGTGAGGGTGTTGTGGCCTTTTCTGAACCCATATTGGAAATTTGAAAAGAGGTGGTGGCAGTCCAAGTAATCTTGAAGGTGGTTTTAGAATATATGCTTTTGGAGTTTTGCCAGTGGTCAGAGGATAGAAATGGGTCTAAAGTTTTCTACTGTTGTAGTGGGTCCACCCTTTTGTATGGGGACAACCACAGCAAACTTCCATTTATCTGGGACAGTCCCCATGATGAAGAAATGGCTGATCAGGTCACAGATTGGGCGGGCGAGGGCTGGAGCACCCATTTTGAGGACTTTAGGTTCAAGGACATCGTGGCTCACGGAGCTATCTGATTTTAAATTAGCAAATAGTCAGCTATCTTCTTTGAGGGTGATGAGTTTAAGGTGGAAAGTAGGATGAGCACCAATGTCAACAGGAGGGGGCAGAGAGAGGAATGGGGAGGGGAGTCGGTAAAGAGCAATGTGTACCTATGAAGGTCGGTAGAGAAATTGTTGAATCCAGCAGCAATTGTCAGGGGGTCATCGAGGACAATGCCTTTGGCAGTGAGGGAGCTTGTGACCTCTGCAGACTTGCCTTTAATTAGGGAATTCACCTGTCTACAGAATTCCTTAGGATTGCACAGATGTTCTGTTTGGAGTGACGTAAAGTGAGTGCGTTTAGCTTTCAGGATGGAGTTTTTACAGGAGTTCCTAAGCTTTCTATAGGTTTGCCAGTCAGCAGGCAGCTCACTACATTTGAATGTTCACCAGACCCTCTCTTGTGTGGTCATAAGTTTTCTTGGATTCTTAGAGATCCAGGGAGCTTTGAGTCCTTTTGATCTGCACCTCTTCAAGGAGGCATGAATGGCAACTATACTGGTGATAGCGGTCATGAAGTAATCGAGTGCCTGATTGAAATCCGGTAGTGTGTTTACGGGATCCCAATTGGCTTCAGAGATTGAAGCAAGGAAAGCACTATGATTAAAGTGTGACATATTCCTAACAAAGGAGACCCTGGGAGGGGGATTGGGAAAGTTATTTTGCCAGATGTAGAAGATTGGGGAGTGATCACTGATACTGTCGGATAGTATGCCCACTGATTTCACCATGAGTGCACAGTTGGTGATCACCCAATCAAGCATACGTCACCACAGAATATGAGGTCACGGCAGGGGAGATTTGAAAGAGAGGTGATGAGGGGGTGCAAGCAGCCAGAGGCCTCATTGGGGGCAGATAGACACTGCCCAAAATTAGCTTTTTGACATCACCAAGTGTGAGCAGGAGAAATAGTGATTCTCCTGCTGGGAGTTCAATGGTTGGAGTGGGTAATTCACTGGCATCCAGGCCAGACCAGATATACAGGAGGACACCACTGCCCCATTTTCCCAACCTATCCTTCCTGAAGCTGATGTAGCCATGCAGCACTGCCTCATGTTGTTTGACACTGGGCTTTTACCAGGATTCAGAGATACATAGTATGTCCAGAGAGTGTTGTATGACCCATGCCTCGAGCTTGGCCATCTTGGGATGCAGACTCCGGGCTTTTTAAGTGGGCAATCTTTAGTCCTTTATGAGATTGGGATTGATCATGTTTGGTTAGGGTGGAAGGTGTGCACATGGAGAAGATGGGTCCCAGGCTGTGCTCAATATCACCCGGACGGGTAAGGAGGAGGAGGATGGGCAGGTAGGCCCTGATTGAGGAACAGAGTTGTTTAAGAATGTGGCAGTCGAGCGTTGTGGGCACCCATAATCTTTTACAGAGCCATCGACTAAGAAGTACAACATCCCATCTAGGGGGACAGAGAGTGAGGAAATGGAAGTGTACTGGATCTGCAGGGACTTGCCTCAGCAGTGAGTGCTCGATGCACTGATGTAGGTGCACTAAGGAGATGACAGTGAAATATTCGGCAGCGTAAATGGTCAGAAGACAGAAAAGGGTAGTCACCCAACCTGTTTTGCACATGGTGGATGAACAAAGATGCCACACCTAAATAAGAAGGTAAGAAAGCTGTATTAATAATAGAGATTTAATCTGAATTCTGATCACTGGAATGGCCAGATGTTGGAATGATAGATTATCATAGATATGTGGTAGATAAATAGGGCAGGGAGTATTACTCTGTTTTACTCAGGCAGTTTTGTCTAACAGGCAGGGTAGGATAGGCTTTTACAATCATTGCTACACATCAGAATAGATCAGTATACTTTTAACTGAGGTGTATCTCCAGCAGAAGGAGGAAAGTGGTGTTACCACTGTATTGCTCAGTGGTGAGACCCCACCTGGAGTACTGTGTCCAGTTTTTGGAGGTTGTACCTCAAAAAGGAAATAGACAGGGTGAATGCAGTCCAGAGAAGTGCACAAGAAGCCCTACAAGGACAACCTCAGGGATCCCAATGTGTATGCCCTGGAAGAGAGGAGGGTGAGAGGGGACATGACAGAGACCTACAAGGATCTCAGAGTGGTAAACAGGGTGCAGGAGGGGAGTCTTTTTCAAATGAGAAAAAGCACTAGGACCAGGGGCATGTGATGAAGCTGAAGGAAGGGAGTTTAAAAGAGATGTGAGGAAATATGTCTTCGATGAAAGAGTGGTACACAACCGGAAGGGTTACATGTCAATACAGTGAAGTAAATACAGTGAACGTCAAATGGGCAACTTCATAAGAGTGACCACAAATACAGCACTACCATGTCACAGTGATGCACAATATAGTTACAATACAGGCTCATACCAATAGCTTAACATTGTATGCTATATTGCTTTGGTCTGCCTTATCCTGTTGGTATTATGCGGGGGGCTCTGCCCCACACCCCCCGTGGGGGAGGGTCTGCCCTGCCCCTCTCTATTTCTAATATTCTCACTCTACAGCACACATTGATAGTGGGTATCCTAGCATCACCACATTCGCCAAATGATGACCGAAGTAAAAAGCAAGTAACAAGTTAAATTACAGGCAGTCCATGATTGCATTACAGACTCCTTGTACTACAGACTCCAAAAAGTTAACACCTAAGCTGGTTGCACCTACAGTTAGTGGTTCAACCTATTAGGGCAGACACTTGATAGCCAGAAGAATAATGGCCTTCACTACTTTTAATTTTTTATTTAAAAGTTTTTCCAGGAAGGCATACTGAGCAGAGTACTGCTCGATTCCAGATATGTCCTGGGGGTAATGAAGCTTCTAGAGGTTCAAAGGCATCATGAGAGGAATTGAGCTGAGGGGTCCTCTTTCATCTCTCTAGCACTGGTGGCTCTTCTTCAGACTCCAAACTCTAGAATCTGCTATGAACTGATTCACTTCTGATTGACGTTTGTGTGACTGGCAGATATACAGCACACTAAGCTCCTTCCCTGCACGTGCACCAAAGTACACAGCAGTAGGAGCTCTCCAATCATAACCCTGAGGTGCAAGATGACAAATTCAATGAACTTTAAGAAACCATGGGATTCCCAAGGGTTACAAAAAGGTGAGTAACTATGGGATGCAAATTAAGGAACTGGCATTAAATGGTGATTGTGACTTGTTAGTGCCAGTAACTTGTGGCTATCTAAGGGACCTCAATAGTGTATCAACATGTCCTGACTATATTTAGCTAATACTATACTTTCCTTTAACAAAAATATTTTCCTTTTTTTCACAATGTATTCACCCAGGACAGCCCAGCTGAGAAGTTGTATGTCTTTTTTAGTGAAGTCCTATTTCTACCAATTGACTGGATACTTACTCCCCGGCCCAATAAGATCAGATGTTTAGGGGTACTCCCTGACATGATAAGTGATCACCCTCCTGTCTTTTGTACTTGGCATGTGATGTATGATAAACATAGTATATTTCTTAAATGGATTCTATATGTCACTTATCTTGCTTTGTATTGTACTTAAGGTAAGCTGAAACCTGTTAGACAGCAGGACAATCCTGTAAATGGAACATTCTCCTAGTGACCCAATCTAGCATAAAAAGAAAATAAATTTGAGTACTATGTGCAGTTCTAGGGTCCTCAATACAAAAAGGATATTGAAGAATCTGAGCAGGTGCAAAGCAGGGCCCCAAACATGCTCAGGGGTATGGGGGACAAAAGCTATGATTAGAGGCTACAGGCCCTTGACATGTTCTCCCTGGAGAAAACGAAATTGAGATGGGATAGGCACCCGGTCTTCTACATACAGTAGCTACATAGATGGTATAGAACAGAAAAAGACTAAAAGACCAGCAAGTCTGCCCTGTTATTCCTTCCCAAATTCCTCAATCCTTTTGGAGCTCTCAAAGTCCCTGCCCAGCCGTTTGCTTCTAATTTTCCCTTGTGCTGGCAACTATCATATTACTGGGTAGATTGTAAATTCCTCCATATCTATGCTCCTGCTTTACCATCTCCTCTGACTCATTTACTCAACCTCTCTTTCTCCCTCAATGCTGTCCCTCCATCCTGGAATTTGGTCAGAGTTCTTCCACTCTACAAAGGGGAAGACCCTTCCTCTCCTGGAAACTTCTAACTTATCTGCCTCCTCTCCTTCCTTGCTAAGCCGCAAGAGAAGCTTGTTTACAACACCAGACTTTCAAATTTCCTTTCCTTGTTTCAGTCTGACTTCTGGAAGCATCACTCCTCCCTGTTGCATGTACAGTAACTGATTCTACCATCTCAGGGATATATTGGCACACATCACTGCTACCACCTTCATTGGCCTGACAAAGGCTTTTGACTCAGTGTCCCACTCCATCTGCATATGTTGAGTTCTGCTGACCTCTCAGCTCTCACTGCTAGCTGGTTCTGTTCTCATCTCATGAGCCATCTACTGTTGGTACAGTTTGGTAGCACCTTGTCACCTCCACTTCCCGTCCAGACTGGGGTTACTCAGGGCTGCATCCTGGGTCTCATTCTCTGCTCCATTTTCCTTAATGACCTCCCTTGGCCTGTACCAACTCACATTTTCATATGTACACCAATAACATAGTCATCCACACCTCTGGTCCTTCCACTACCCCCATGGAAGGTCTGCTATAGCAAGACTTCCACAATGTTCTGCACTGGTTCCAATCAAACCAACCCTGGGCCAGCACACACAAACAATGTTGTCATTGACGTTTGGCACCAGCCAGGTCATACTTGCAATTCTGTCCATTTCTCCACCTTGGATAGCACCTCTCTAGAAGTTGTTCAATCCTTCAAGTAACTTGAAGTGTGGCTAGATAGCAAGCTTGACTTCTCTGCCCACATTGACACTATCCATGCCAAGTTCCATCCTAAACATGGTGCCTTTTACCACAATAAAGCTTGTTTGTCTCTGCAGGTCTGCTGAGAGCTTGTCACCAAAATGGTGCTCCCAGTCTTTGACTATGCAGACATGGTCTCTGGCACCACCCCCTCCATCTCCCTGGTCACACTGAATACCCACTGTAATTTCTTCTGCCAATTTGCTATCAGCTCCCCCTCTTGTACTCACCCTTGCTCACTTTACTCCTCCTTATCCATTCTCCTTCTTCCTTCATGTCGCCAGATCCACTGTGCTTCCTTCATACCCCAGTACTGGTTTGGGTCCCTTCCCTCTTACCTTTCATCACTCCTCTCCCACATCCACTCTGCTTCTTCCACTCCAGGGATCCTTGCACCTTCATGATCCCTCATCCCTATTCCTTTGCTGGTCAATCAACCTTTTCCTATTGTCTCCCCTCACTTTGAAACCACCTCTCTTAATCCCTCTGTTTCACTACCTCCCCTGACTCCCTCAGATATCAGCTAAAAAACTTCTTCCCTCCCCAATGCTCCTGTTTTCCCTCTTCCTGACTGTGTCTCATGCAATGGCCATCCAACCCCAGCAAAAGTGTGGCTAAAACACCTAATTGTTGCTTCTGCCATGCTTACTCATTTGGCACTTACTCCTGTATTAATCACGTTCTCTGACTACATTTTCTTGTAACTGCAAACTCTGTCTGCACTATCTACTTTTGATTCCCCATTCCCTTCCAGTACAGCATAGTAGGTAGGGACTTTAGGGCAGCTGATGTGGGCTAAGAGGCCCTTTTCTGCCAACAGCTTTTATGTTTCCCTCGGGTTACATCTGGAAATGAGACTCAACTGGCTGTGCCTTTCCCAGTGACCACTTTTCAAATAAATACTGTACATTGTTACAGCTATTCACCACCCTCTCTGTAAATATGCATTTCCTTAAGTCCTTCTTGAAGTCTCCTCCCCTAATACTTTGAGTTTGTGTCTCCTGGAAGTTGTGTTACACCTTTATTTAAATAAATCCAAGGAGTCCACCTGGTTGTGACCCTGCATTTACTGTATTTATAGGTTTCTAGTATGTCCCTCTCTCTCTGTCTCCTGTCCTCTACTGAGTACATATTTAGACATACATACTTGTACATATGTTTCTTTACTTAATCAATCAATTTAGGTTTTGTTTCCAGTAAATGCTTATACAAATAAATACTTCAATCAAAAGGAAACAATATACAAATAAAAACACATATAAATAATAAAATCACAAACTAATACAAAGTAACTGTCTAATAATAAGCATATCCATTTGAAGTCTTGGGAAAAAAATGGGAAAAATACAAAACAGAGAAAGAACAGTTACGTCAAAACTTACCGTAACAGTAGATCTTCGAGGGGATCTCAGTCATCAGATCTCTCAGTAGGAACTTCACCATTGGTGAAGAAGGATTCACATGGAAGATTTTCAGTAGTACAAGTGGGGTTGCCCAGGCTCATACTATGTGATGATGTCACCAACCCTATAAAAGTGTGAGTGGTCCTGCTCCCTCCTCAGTTATCTCCCCTGGAGACAAAGAGAGCATGGCTCTAGCCAAGGGGGACCAAGGACAGTGAGAGAGAGAGAGAGAGAGAGAGAGAGGGGGTGCAGGCCAAAAAGAAAGGCTGGATACATCAGATAGCCAGTTCTAGAAAACAGTCCCCAAAAAGGGAGATGTTGGGAGGGAAATAGACCTGGTGACTGAGATCCCTTCGAAGGTCTACTGTCATGGCAAGTTCTTACATAACCATTCTATCATCTTTAGGGGTATCTCAGTCATCATGTCTCACTGCAGAAATGAGTTGTAAGCAGTTACAGGTACAAACAAAAGTCTGGGAGGAAGGCCAAGCTTAGGCTGAAGACAGAAGGCCTTGCAGCACAGCCCTGCCAAATCCTGCACAGGCTCTAGAGGCAATGTCCAGACTGTAGTACTTGGTAAAAATGTGGATGGTATGCCAGGTGGTAGCTGCATAAATGTCTGTGGCTGATACCCCTCGGAAACAAGCCACAGAGGTAGCCATGCCTCATGTGGAATGAACTTTGACAGCTCCAGGCAATTCTTTGCTGTACTTGCTGTAGCTGAATATTGAATACAATGCAGTTAGCCAACCATTTGGACAAATATTGTTTGGAGACCTGAATGCCCTCTCTCCCTGGTGTGAAAGAAACAAACAACTGCTTTGAATTTCTACAGTCCTTGGTCCACAGCAGGTAGTACTTCAAAGTAATGTGTGGAGCAGTGCTTCCTCTGGGTTGGCATACTCAGCAAAATAAACATTAAGGTGTATAGATTAGTTCAGTGTAAACTCAGACACCACCTTAGGAAGAAACTTAGGATTCTTGCACAAAGACATTCTGTCTTTGTGGAAAATCAAATACGGCTCCTCACACCAGAGGGCCTGAAGCTCTGTAGCAATAAAAAATAACACCTTCCAAGAAAGAAAACATAGATTGCAAGTTGTGACTGGTTCAAAAGGAGACAGAGTCAACTTCTCCAAACTTAAATTAAAATCCCAAGCTGGGACAGGGGAATGGATGGGAGGTTTCAGATGCAGGATGCCCCTCATAAAGGTATGGGAGATGTCCAGTAGAGCTATAGCATGGTCACCAATGGGCTCATGAAAGGCCAAGATAGCTGAAAGGTGCACTTTGAGGGAGGAGTACTGGAGACCTGAGTCAGACAGAGAGATCAGGTAGTCCAGGATCTGGTTCACTGAACAGGTGAAAGGGTACAGATTGTGCTTGGCAGCCCATATAGCAAACCGCTTCCACTTCATGGCATAAGTGGCTCAGGTGGAAGGCTTTCGGGTGGCAATAGGATGTCTGCCACTCTGTTGGAAACCCCAAATCTGGTGATGTCTACGTCCTCAGGAGCCAAACATTCAAATGGAGGGACCTGAGGTTGGGATGGACCAGAGTCCCCTGATCCTGGGTCAGCAGATTCCTGCAGAGGGGAAGAGGGACTGGAGGTTCCTCCGCCAGCTGCAGTACAAGAGGAAACCATCTCTGGCAGGGCCAGAATGGGTCTACCAGGATCACGGTGGCCTCCTCTATCTGTAGCTTGATTAGCACCCTCTGAATCAGAGGAAATGAGGTGAAGGCATAAAGAAACCTCCTGCTCCAGGACAGGGACAACATGTCTCCTCAGAAAACTCCAGGCCCTGGATCTAGCGAGCAGAAATGGGGTAGTTTTGCATTGAGTGGGGATGCAAAAAGGTCCAACTCTGGATAACTTCATCTGTCAAATAGCTCTTCTGCAATGGATGAGAGACATTCCCACTCATGCATGTTGGACAGCGTCTGGCTGAGGCTTCCCACCATAGTGTTAAGCACTCCTGGGAGGTGGGCCGCCAAGAATGTCAGGCTGTGGTCCAATGCCCAATACCGCACTTTCATGGCCTCCCTGCATAGGGGGTATGAATGAGTTCCCCCATGCTTGTTGATATAGTACACTGCACTGAGGTTGTCTGGTTGAGTCAACAACTGGCCTGGAAGATGGTGGGTCTGAAAAGTCTGCATGGCATACAGAACTGCCTGCTTCTCCAGCATATTTATATACAGGGAGGTTTCAATCTGGGACCAAGAGCCCTGAGTTTGAAAGGGACCTAGATGAGCCCAACAGCCAAATCAATAGTGGGGAAGATCATGAAAGCATTACTGAAGGAGAGGTTGGTGGAACATCTGGTTGCCAGTGGACTTCAGGACCCAAGGCAGCATGGTTTCACTGGGGGAGGTCATGCCAGACCAGCCTCATTGAATTTTTTGACTGGGTGACTAGGGAAGTTGAACAGGGGAGAGCAGTGGATGTGGCCTACGTGGACTTCAGCAAGGCCTTTGACACTGTGCCACATAGAAGGCTATTAAACAAACTGGGGAATATGGGAGTGGGCAGGACAGTAGAGTGGTGGGTGGGTAATTGGCTGGGCGGCAGGACACAGAGGGTGGTGGTAAATGGCTATCACTCCCAAGAGGAAATAGTGACCAATGGGGTACCACAGGAATCAGTGCTGGGACCAGTCCTTTTCAACATCTTCATCAGTGACATTGCACAGGACCTAGAAGGCAGAATTTCCCTGTTCGTTGATGACACAAAGCTCTGTAACAGAGTAGACATACCAGAGGGTGTAGACAGAATGAGGAGGGACCTGCAGAAGCTTGAAGAATGGTCAAAGGTCTGGCTACTGAAATTCAACACAAAGAAGTGCAAGATAATGCATATGGGGCACAAAAACCCTGGAACAACATATCAGTTGGGGGTGAGGATATAGCATGCACCAAGCAGGAAAGGGACCTTGGGGTTATCATCCCTGATGACCTCAAGGCAGGGAAACAGTGCAACAAGGCAGCAGGTAATGCAAATAGGATACTGGGATGCATAGGCAGGGGCATCACCAGCAGGAAAAAGGAGGTCATAATTCCACTATACAAGACACTAGTGAGGCCCCACCTGGAGTACAGTGTACAGTTCTGGAGACCTTACTTATGGAAGGACAAAGAGAGGGTAGAGAAGGTTCAGAGGAGGGCAACAAAGACGGTACAGAGATTGCATCAAGTTCTATGAGGACAGGTTGAAGGACTTGAATATGTACTCCCTGGAGGACAGAAGGGAGAGAGGGGATATGATAGAGACATACAAGTACCTCACAGGGAGGAACAAGGTGCAGGAATACACTATATTCCAGCAAAAAAGATGTTCCAGGACTAGAGGGCATGGGATGAAGTGGAGGGAGGGCGATTCAGAGGAAACATGAAGAAGAATTTCTTCATAGAAAGGGTGGTGGACAAGTGGAACACCCTGCCAGATGAACTGGTGGGTGCTGAAACAATCATGGGATTTAAGAATGCATGGGATAGACATAAGGGAATTCTGGAGGTCAGGGGTAAGGGGAAACAGGCTTCTAGATGAAAGTAAAGGGAACTTACAAGTTCAAATGGGCAGACTGGGTGGGCCATAGGCCCTTATCTGCCAACAGTGTCTGTGTATCTATGTATCTATGTAACCATCCACCACTGAAGTACATTGGGGACTGGGTAAGAGACCAGCACTAACTGATCTAAATTGTCTGTTCTCTGGTCCCACTATACCTGGAGAGTCCACTGGATAGTGTGCATGTGGATCCTGGCCAGTGGAACCATAGATATGGCAGCCACCATCATACCCAATAGTCTAAGGTACTCCCTAGCCATGATATAATGGCTCTGGGCCACCTCCTGAGGCTGGGCAATAAGGCACTCCACCCTGGCTTGAGGCAGAAAGGGCTTCCCCTGTGCTGAGTCTAGAACCGTCCCTATGTATTGCAGCTTTTGGGATGGAACCAGGACTGACTTGGGCATGTTGACAGTAATTGCCAAGGAGAGAAACAACTGGATAGTTCACTCTAAGGTCCCCATGAGCAGTTCTCTGGATGGGGCTTTTAGGAGCTAATAGTCCAGATAAGGGAAAATGTACATTCCCTCACTTCTGAGGGCCGCAGCTACTGCTGCTAAGCACTTGGTAAAGACCCATGGCACAGCAGACAAGCCAAAGGGCATCACCTTGAAGTGGTAATGCTAGCCTTGAATAAGAAACTGGAATCTCCTGTGAGGAGGAAATACTGAGATGTACAGGTATGCATCCTGCATGTCCAGAAAAAAGAGTCAGTCACCTTGCTTGAGAAGGGGCATCAGAGCTTGCAAAGTTACTGTTTGAAACTTTTTGTACTGGACTTACAGATTGAGGTTCTTTAAGTCTAAGATGAGCCTCAGATCTCCAGTCTTCTTGGGGACCATGAAAAACCTGGAATAAAACACCTTGTTTCTCTGGTACCTGGGCACAGGCTATATGGCCTGTTTGTGCAGAAGGGACTGTACCTCCTCCTGGTGAAAAGCCAGGTGGGCCAGGCAGTAGTTGGAGGGCAGAGGGAAAGTCACTGGGGGTTGCTTAGTGAGCTCCAGAGTGTGACCCCTTTCTATGATTTGTAGAATCTAGGCATCCACTGTAACGGTTCTCCATTGATTGAGATGGAGGGAGAACTGACTTCTGACCTCTTGGTTGGGTCCATAAGAGAGGGGGCTCTGGCAAGTAGTCAAGTGGAGGCAGAACCTGCCGTGGGGCTGGTCCATCACCTCTGGGATGGTTGGCCATGGCTCTAGAAGTGGAGGGGACAGGCAATGCAGCAGAGGCTCAGCATTTGCCTTGAGCCCAAGAGGCTGCTTCTGGCCTACTGGATGCTTTATGAAAGGGAGGGCACTGTCTGCTGTTAGCTTGCATGTGGTAGAGCGAGTGGACAGATTTTAGAGCCCTGCCAGATGCCTGCAGGTCATTAATGATGTCCTGGACATCTGGACCAAAAAGCTTAGAGCCACTGAAGGGGGCATTAAGCACCTTCTGCTGAACATCAGCAGCAAAGCCAGAGATCCTCATCCTGGAGTACCTACTGAAACAAATACCGGTGGCAGCAGCCCTGGCAATAGTGTCTGAAATTTCATAGAGGGCTCACAGGAAGTACTTGCTAACATCTTCAGTGGCCTGCAAGCATTTGAAAATCTCCTGCTGCTGTGTACCTTCAGGGAGGTCCTGGGCAGTGGCCTCGCCCTTCTTCCAGTTGATATTCTGGTACTTTACCTTATGGGACAGGTAATTGGCAATCCTCAGCCCAAGGATGGAGGAGGCATAAACTGTCTTACCCCAAAGGTCAATCCTGCGTGACTCTTTGTCAGGGGGAGGGCACCTAAGACCTGTCATGAGCTGCCTTTATGACCACTGAATCAGGTTGGGCAGCATTATGTGGAAATCCCTGAGGGGCATGATAAAGTTTATCTGCCCTATGGGGCATGGCTGGCACCATGTTAGGCCTTTGCCAGACTGCAGTAGTGGCATTCCTTACAGCAGGTAAAATAGGAGGAATGATCTTGAGAGGAGACTCTTGGATTTACAGGAAATCCACTAAATCCTTTCTGGTGACATCCTCTTCCTCACATAGGTGCGGTGTGCCTTGGTGGTGCAGCTGGTTAGCATGACCAGAACGGTATTCTGGGTGGCCTGAGTTCAAGTCCTAGCTGAAGCATTTACTTCTTTCTCTCCTCTGTTTGTATGTGTTCCATAAAATATATACACAGCACCCACATGATTGAAAACGTAGTAATTATTTGTGCAGCACCAGGCTGTGCACTGGAGAAAAAGTATGTGTGCTCTGGGATGGCCCAGGTTCCAGTTGCCTTGGTGGCACAGCTAGTTAGTGCAATTGGAACAGTACTGCAGGTGGCCTGGGTTCAAGTTCCAGTTGAGACACTTACTTATTTCTCTCCTCTGTTTGTATGTATTCCATAAAATATGCACACCGTACCCATGTGGTTGAAAATGTAGTAATTATTTGTGCAGCACCAGGTTGTGCACTAGAGAAAGAGTAATGTGTGCTCAGGGACAACCCAGGTTCCAGTTGCTTCCGTGGTGCACCTGGTTTGTATGACTGGAACAGTATTCCAGGCAGCCTGGGTTCAAGTCCCAGCTGAGGCACTTACTTCTTTCTCTCCTCTGGTTGTATGCATTTGTACAGACTGTTCTTAGGGTCTGCAAAAGTCTGTGATCAAGAGGTAGAGGTGAAAGGTGTGAATGAAGGCAGAGAAGAAAAAAAATAAAGAAGGGTGTCCACATGCAAGGGACAAAGCAATAAAGGTTGCTTCAAAATACTATACCCACAGAGAAAATGTAATCATAAACATCACAGTAGATGTCTGTGGGCCAATTACTTTTGAGCAGAAAATTGATCTCAAGACATTAAAAATCAGCAGGTAACAGATCCATGTATTGCAGATAAAGTCTAGGATTTATAGGAAAGGTGCCAGAGCTTCAAGTAGGACTATTCATTTTTTTTACTCCTTGGAGCAGGATCTCCCAAGATCTCATCCATGGGGGGTGGGATTAATGCAACCAGTTGCCCTTAATCTCATTCTCTTGGTGTTGGAGTTGTGTACTTCCCTGAAATGTGCACCCAGGGAATTATTTATATTTTGATTGATTATGGCATGCACATGGTCCTGAATGTGGCATTTCATGGAATGCACAGTCCTGCCCACATATACTAACCCACATAAACACCATGCAACATATACTGCAAAGTCCATTTGGCAATTACCATACATTTTGAGTTCAAATTCCTTGCCAGTTTTATGGTGTTTGAAAGAGGAAGTTTATCATAGTTCCAGGCAGGCTTTAGAACTGGTCATAGAACCATTGGAAATTGCTTCATTCATCCCCTATTGGAGAAATATGTTACTATAAGGAAGCAGAAACTATATGCCACTTATGCATAATATAGTTCAGCCTTTGATTCAATTTCAAGAGGTTTACTTTGGAGACATATGCTAGAATGGGGTATTGAGGCTAGTCTGCTTAACATAATTTGTTATCTTTATTCAGAAACATGGACAGAAGTATGCCTGGGGATCAGGGGTGCAGCTCTCCAATGTACTCCCAATGAACAGGAGTATGAGGCAGGGTTGTTTCTTGGCCCCAACTCTTTTGTGCATTTACATAAACCACAAACTTACAAAAAGCACCTAGCTTTACCTGAGCTTTTTGTCTTCTAGATTTGCTTGAAAGGACAGAGCAAGGAGCAACATTAACAAAGCAAGGAGAAACAGTAAGGCTTCTTTTGGCTGAGCAGAGTTACTGTCTTGTTACTATTTTGTTTTGTGCTTACAGGTTTGGTTTTGTTACTGTTTTGTTTTGTGCTTACAGGTTTTACAGTTTGATCTCTCTTTAGGCTAAACTGAGTTCTGTTTTGTTACTATTTTGTTTTGTGCTTCCAGGTTATTCTTTATCGGCTTACAGGTTTTGCAGTCTCTTTCTCACATTAAAGGAGCAAATTTTTTCTACAGAGTTCTTCCAGGGATTAGGAATGTAACTGAGGGTGGGGGAGGGGTGTGAAGCTGACAAAGGCTTAGAATCTTTCAACAGAAGGAAGAATTTGTTTTATTCTGTGCAGTGTTAACATAAGGGACAGTTTTGCATGTACTTTGGTTTTATGTGCAGTTGATGTAATAAGGGCTTGGTACATCTAAAAGGCAGAACACCACTGATTGTTTTTACAGGTAACAGAAACAAAGGACAAACAGACCAGGAGGTTGAAAACTGGTCAAAAACCACAATGCTCCAAAGCCTACAGCTTGTGGAACAGTCACACCTGTGCACAAAACAAATAGATACTCTCCACTGACAGCTAGCACAGAGATAGTGGAGAGTAAGGGACAGGTGGATCCAACACAGCAAAACATTGAAAAGTCCCCCAAAAGAGTAAACAAGCCAACCACCAAAAAACAAGTACTAATAGTCGAAAACTCCATTATTTGAGGTGTAGAGTCTCACCTTCAGTAATCCGGCCATACCAAAGTTGTTGTTAGGTATCTCCCAGGTACTTGTTTGTGGAGGGACACTGACTGCATTCTAAATATCGTATGCAAAGTGAACCATAAACTGCATGTCATCCTCCACATAGGCACAAATGACATAGTCTCTCGCATGGTGGAAGAAACCAAACATAACATAACAAATCTGGCCAGCAAAATTAATTCTCTTTCATTCAGTCTCTCTTTTTCAGAGATCCTGCCTGTATGGGAAAAGGCCAGAATCAGGCACAGGATCAGACAGAGAGAGACATCTCCGAACTCAATGCCTGGCTTAAACAATGGTGCCAGGAAAATGAGCATGGCCTTATCGGCAATCGGCACAACTTCTGGGAGCAGGACTTCTACAAATTCAACTGTCTGCACCTAAACAAACAAGGAACTTGGATGCTCGGACAAAAACTTGATGTGAACATAGACCATTTAAACTAGTGAGTGGGGAGAAGCAGCAAGGGCACCACGAGGCAGGAAGGGTGTCACGTGCCCTTCCCCCACCAACAGATGGTTCGACACAGGTCTCTTTTAGTGATCTCGGCAACAGTAGTTATCAAGACACTTCCCATGACAGGCACAGGAATAAGCGTGATAGGCACAAGAGAAGCAACACTGATACATGGCATAACGATTCTACTACTTCACCATGCCACACAAAACAGGGATGGAGGGCTATGTGTGTCAATGCACATAGTCTGTCAAATAAAATCTCTGACCTCTCTGCTTTAATGACAGAAGCCAGATTAGACTAGGTAGGATTCATGGAAACCTGGTTTATGGAGAACCACACTTGGGACGTCGCTATACCAGCTTACATAATTTTTTAGGAAGGACCACACTGGAAAAAAGGGGGAAGGGGTGGCATTATATGTAAGAGAAGGAATCTCAGTGACAGAAGTCCAAGCAAAACAGGGAAGACCAGAAGGCAGGGGACAAAGCCCCCATCCGAGTTGGAGTCATATATAGACCTCCCTCCCAAGGCTCTGACATAGACAAGGAGCTCCTGGAAAACATCTTCTTGATGGCTGACAAGGGAGACCTGTTAATAGTGGGGGATTTTAATCTACCTGATGTAGATTGGTCCTCATTCATGGCATCATCTGAATGCAGCAAAGAGTTACTACTTGCCCTGAAGGGGGCAGGACTTAATCAGCTGGTGCAGTCCCCCACCAGAGAACAGACTATCCTGGACCTGGTGCTAACAAACAGCTCCAGAATCTCAGACATAACCATAGGGGTAAATCTGGGAACCAGCAACCACAGGTCAGTCTGGTTAACAGTGGAAAGGGTAGCAGAATCAAGTCACACAAATCTCAAAATACTTTACTTCCGTAAGGCAGACTTCAACACCATGAAAACCCAGGTAAGAAACTTGTTGAAAATCAACAACTCATGGGACATGGAGAGGGAAGCTGGAAAGCCTTGATGACAGCTTTACTTCAAGTTACTGAACTGTGCACAAAGCACATCAGCAACTCAAAAAGAAGAAAAAGCCGTTGTGGTTCTCCAAAGAAATAGTAACAATAGTAAAACACAAGAAAAGGGCATTCAAGCGGTATAAGCAGACAGAGAAAGAAGCAGAGAGGGAGCATTACATATTAAAGCTGAGAGAATCGGGAAATGCTATCTGGATTGACAAAGCCCAGACAGAAATAACACAGGGAGTAACAAAGGGGAACAAAATGTTTTTTAAGTCCATAAGCGAAAGAGTAAGAGTGGGATAATCAGGCTAAAATCAACTGAAGGACAGATAGTTGAAAAGGATGAAGACAAGGCAGAAGTGCTAAACAAATTCTTCTGCTCAGTCTTCACCATTGAAAACCAAGACAGTGGCCCTACTATGGGAAAGGCAATGTGCAACAGTAGAACAGCAGATGACTTCTGCCTCTCAAGAGAAGAGTCCTAGAAGAGCTTAGCAAACTAAAAGTAGACAAAGCAATGGGACCCGATGGAATCCACCCTAGGATTCTACGGGAGTTACAGGAAGAAATTGCAACACCGCTCACTGACCTTTTTAATAAGTCACTGGAAAGTGGCACATTACCACTGGACTGGAAAAAGGCTGTGGTGGTACCCTTACATAGAAGTGGAAGCAGGGAAGAGCCTTGGAACTACCACCCTGTCAGTCTGACCTCAGAGGTGGGCAAACTTATGGAAACCCTGCTGAAAGATAGAATAGTGGATAATCTAAAACAATCTAGAAAGCTTGACCCCAAGCAACACGGATTTACGGCAGGAAAATCATGCCTAACAAACATGACTGAATTCTTCGACTGGGTGACCAGAACAGTGGATCAGGGAGGGGCAGTGGACGTGGTGTACCTAGATTTCAGCAAGGCCTTCGACACTGTGCCCAATAGAAGGCTTACAAATAAGCTAGAGAAAATATGACTTAGTCATAAGGCAGTCAACTGGATTGTAAACTGGCTCAAGAATAGGACATTGAGGGTCTTAGTTAATTGACCTCAGTCAGGGGAGGGCGAGGTGAACAGTGGAGTGCTGCAGGGGTCAGTATGAGGTCCCATCCTCTTCAACATTTTCATCAGTGGCATTGCTGATGAGCTAGAGGGGAAAGTATGCCTTTTTGCAGATGATACAAAACTCTGCAACTGGGTGGACACCCAAGAGGGAGTCTTATTTTTTTTTTTTTTTGTTAACTCTATTTTTGCTCCCCTACTGGAGGAACTCTCTCCGGCAGCCCTGTAACCTGTTCTCTACCTCCCACTGTGACAACTTCATCTGCTCCCCTCACTCCAACCAGCTACTCCTCCAGGGTTAAACCCCCATGGGGAAGGGTTTTCCTATCCTCCCAGGGCGCTCTGTCTACAATGTTGAGTGCCGACCAGAGTGTGGGACTCGGGTAAAGTGAGGTGCCCAGTGTTAGGAGTGTGGTGCAGGCAGTGGTGCCATTGCCTATCTGCCAGAAGAGGTTTTTCTGTTTGTACGTCTCTCGTCCACCCCCCCCAGAGTTCAGTCATACAATGACGTCTCCAGACGTCCGCCGCAACTCCGCCCTTCTACTTAGTGCCCAGACATGTGCATGTCCTCCGGTCTCCACCGGGGGATACTGTTGCACTGAGCAGTCCCTGGGGCCCTCCCCAGAGAGAGGAGAGCAGTCTATGGATGCTCAATCCTCCCTCTCCCCTGCCGACCCCCGACAAACTGGGCTTGCTCTCGAACCTGGGTTGCCAAAGTGGAACGAGGTGTGGTGACCAGCACCTCAACCCTCAGTGCCACCACGCCGGCTGTCCAAGAGGGAGTCTTGAAGATGGAAAAGTATCTGATAGGCTGGAAGCACGGTCCAAAAATTGGCAATTGAAGTTCAATGCTAAAAAATGCAAGGTCATGCATCTGGGTAAAAGAAACCCCAGGAAGAAGTACATGCTGCTAGAACCCCAGCTTGAAGTAACACAAGTGGAGAGGGATTTTGGTGTAGTCATTACAAATTACCTTGGGACAAACAAGCAATGTGAAGGGCAGTGTGGGAAAGCAAATGGCATCCTAAAATGCATTGGAAGGGGTATAACTAACAGAAAAAGAGAGGTGATAATGCCACGCCACAGATTACTGGCCAGGCTGCACATGGAATATTGCATCCAGTTTTGGAGGCTGCACCTGAAGAAGGATATCAACAGACTGGAGGCAGTGCAGAAAAGGGCTACAGAGATGGTGCAGGGTTTGCACCAGAGCCATATGAAACCAGACTGGTCAGCTTACAGCTGTACTCACTTGTACAGAAAAGAGACGGGGGGGGGGGACATGATAGAAACTTTTAAGTAAATGAAAGGAATTAACACAGCACAGAAGGAGAAAGCTGTTTCAGATATATCAGAGAGTCATACAAAAGGCTACGACTGACAGGAGGCAAATTTAGGGGAAACATCATGAAGTACTTTTTTCTGAGAAGGTGGTCGACCCCTTGGAATATCCTACCACAAGAGGTAGTAGTCTCAAAAAATGTAAGGGTATTCAAACTTGCATGGGATAAACATTATGCACAAAAAAGGAAATAGTCTAAGAGGAGGGGGGGTAGGTATTCTGGGTAGACTAGATGAATCAAGAGGTCCCTTTCTTCTGGCAAATTATTACGTTCTTATGTACTTTACTTGTGAACCTGGATGATCTCCTTATAGACTCTCCTAAAACTGACTGATGGAAGTGTTTGGTGCTTGTGTATGTTGACTGCTTATTACTGCTCTCTTTAAGTCATTATGCTTTACAGAAAAAAATGGACATATTGACTAAACACTCAGACATCCTAAAATTAAGCTTAACCCCAAAAAAGCCTAGTCATGGTTTTTGATTCCAACAAAATAAGATATAAATGGAGAGTTGGATGAGATTATTTAAGTACTGTACACGAGTAAGAATATCTGGGTATATCTGGGTCTAACTTTTTCCTCAAACTGTTTGTGTAATAAATGTTAGGTATCAGGATTATAATGTTAGCCGTGTGTTACAAACTGTAAGAGCAAAATACAGTTCACAAACTCTGTACTGGGTAGAAATATGAGTTGAAAAGAAGGAGTGTGCTCCAGATACAGTAAGCCAGTGATGCAATTTTATCATACACTCTTGGCTGTTCCTATGTCAGTTCCTGCATCTTATCTGAGAGCAGCATTAGGTAGCATTAGTATTTCTGCTCTAGCTATTACTTGGAAGATTAATTCCTGGATAACTATAACCTGTATAAAGGATGGGAGATTGCCAGCATCATGTCTAGTAGAAAAAAAAATTGGAGGGGGGATTATTGCATGCGGTCTACACATGAAGAAAGGCTTGGCTCCACATAGAAACATAAACATTATTGCCAAAAAAAGACAACTGGTCCATCAAGTCTGCCCATAGTTATAACTACATAACCCACTAACCTCGTGTCATGTTTGATTAATCCTCCTCTCCATACTATGTATCCTTTCTCTTTATATGTCCCACTCTTAGGTGTAAAAGTCTCTTATTTCTGCCCCAGCTAATTTTTGAACTCATTTACAGTTTTGAAGTCCACTACTCCCTTTCAGAGTTTATTTCATGACTCCACTACCCTTTTCATCAAGAAGAACTTTCTCACATCTTTTTTGAATTTACCACCTATCAGTTTGCAGTTGTGTGTGTATCCTTGTTTTTATTAAATATACTATCTACTCATACTTTATTTATTCTGTTCAGAAACTTATACAGTAAGTTTCAATCACATCCCCTCTCTCCCTTCTAGTATCTAACATAATTTGTTATCCTTATGGAGGTAAAACACGAAAAATATTTTAATTAGTAATATGTATAAAAAATATGTTACAGATAAAATCAGTAGTAACCACATATGCAAGGATCTTGAAACAATAAGTGAGCCAAAATATTCTCCCTGATTTGTATCAAATGACAACAGGTATAAATACAGATATTATTTGCATGTATTCCCAGACCTGGTCCACATAAAGCTATTTTACAAATTTTAGGCTTGAAACATTCACAAGCAAAGTATTACAAGCAATATTTATAAATTCAAAGAATACTGAAGATAGGAAATATGTGACCAAAGAAAGAAATTTTTTATGAGAGCACCAGGGTCTTTGCTGACCACAACTACTCTACAGCAGAGATACGCTCCCTGAGGAAGACCTGGATTGCGGTCAAAGCACTGGAGACTTGGTTGTTGTCAGTCACCTGGCTATTAAACTTGCAACTTGCATCTTTAAAACTAAATTGGAGTGCCGAGCCTTCTTCTTCTTTTTTATTTTATACTCTGCAGCAGTGATGGAACAGAGAACATGTCTGGGCACCATTTTAGTGATTCTCTGAGAGAAGCCTTTGCACTTCCAATTAAAATGCAGATCTCTGCAAAACTTAGGACTTTCTTTCTGGATGGCCCAAATCTTTGTCAGTCCCCAGATGAAGCATTCAAAGACCTTAAGCAATGGGACACAGAGTCAACAAAGCCACAACAGCCTAGAAATAGAGCAGAACCAACAACAAGACATCTAACTCTGGAACTGTCTCTGTTACAGACAGAAAAACCCACTCAGAGGCTACTCTTAAAGAAATACAGAGCCTTGAGGAGTCATGTGATGCAGGGCACCAGAAAACAGCTCTTCTCTCTAGTTCTGACAATCCGACCCTAATTTATTGTCTAATATAGCACTTTTACCTCCTGCAAAGGGCAAATACCAAATTAACTGACTGGCTAAGACTGTCAGCTTCCTCCAATGAGAGTTTTGGTGCTAATGGATACCGAAATGAAGAAAGCCCCTCCTAAACATACTCCACCGCAAATGCATGAGAAGGCCCCTAGGAAATCCAGGGCCTCCTCCACTGTGGATACCAAGACCTCGGCAGCTGCTGTGCAAAACCAGGAACCCCTGACAGTGGCAAGATGTCTAGCAGAGTTCAAACCTTTTCGTGGAGAGCTCCACTCGATTATATCAGAACTAAAAGCTGTCTGTCAAGCACTGGAAGATATTACAACCAGAACCACTGACAATGAGGCATGGCTATTTTTGTTGGAAAATAGAGTCTCTAAAGTGGAGCCAGATATAGTAGCAATGAGGCAGAAAATGTCAAAATTGGAGAATAAAGTGGAAGACCTGGAGGGCCGCAGTTGCTGTAACAATGCGATACTGATCGGCCTTCCAGAGAAAGAAGGGACAGATCCAATAATTTTCGCCTAAAATTTCATTGAGAAAATTGCCGGCCCATTGTCATTCGGGCCCAGATACACTATTGAAAGAGTTCACAGAGCCCTTCACCCAATGCATCCGAAGGGTACCCCTCCTCGTACCTTCATATTTTGTTTCCTGAACTATCAGAAAAGACAGCATTTCTTTGCCAAAGTCAAGGAGACCCAGGTACTGAATTGGGAAGGCACAAACTTCGAGTGGTGCAAGATCTCCCCATTTCAGTAAGGCAGAAGAGAGTTCCGTTCCATTCATTAGTTACCAAGCTTATAGCTGCGGGGGTCAGATTTAGGATGGGGTACCCAGTGCAACTTCAAGTCCTTATCTTGGGCTCCTGGGCTACTTATGAGGACATGGATTCAGTGGCTGTGGGCCTAAAGGCAGCATTTCCAGACCAGATTAAGACAACCTGAAAGAACTAGTCCTCTTATTAGAGAGGAGGCCCTGTGGGTCTAAAGCTCTTTTCAATTTACTACAGTGAGGTGCCTTGTCTCATTAGTTTTGCCATTTTGTTAGTGGCAATTTGAGATGTCCGCCCTATCTCAAGGTCCAGAATTGGCTACCTAGCAATCATCTATCGTATGCAAGTTAACAAGAGCCATGGCTATTACCTCCTACAAGTTTCTTCACTGAGGTGCCAGGCCTTCGTGTTGACACCATGATCCATTTTGGAGCTCCACCAGACATTCCAACTCAGCTTGCGAGCTGAGCAAAATGCTTGCAGTTCGACATTCACAAATTCGAACAGCGTCTGTTTTCCCTGGCTGGGTCAACTGCAGCACTTAACTAACACTACTGGAGGGTACTCGTGATCCAGAGATTTATCCTATGGACAGTTGTAATGGCTTAAGCTCTTTTTTGAATCCTGTCTGCTTTCTCAAACCCATTTTCAAATCCCCTGTTGAATTGCTGCCTCATTTGACTTTTTGCCTCTGGGGCTCCCTATTTGATTACTGGATGTTGAGGAATGCTCTTTGCAGTTAATTACACGTGTTGGTCCAATCAAGTTCCAAACTTTCTCTCTTCACGCTCAAGAGGATCTCTATCACACTTTCTGGATTTGAAGGACTAATATTAGCCATCTGAATATGACTTTTCCTCATTTGTTGCAGGTTATATTAATGGCTAAGTTCAAAATATGATAACAGTATGGGCCTAGGAATATAATAAGGCTCCTAAGCTCATTTTGGCGATGTGCAGGAATTTATCCTTATTGCCTTATTTTTCGACACTATTTTATCATATAGGTTGAGTCAATTGGGCTTTTTAGTTAATGCCTATGCTAGAGCATGGTGGTAGTTTTCAAGTATTTTGGGGTCAGGGTGGTTGGAGGAGGGCTCAAAGCTGGTGAGCTGTTGTTCATGGACCATGACAGTTTGGAGGGTGGGGGTTAGGGACTGTTGATTACAGAGTCATAATAGTTTGGGGGGTGGGGGATTAGGGTTCAGGGTACTTACACTTATGTCTCCTTAACATGTATTATATGATTGGTTTGGAGGGGTTGGAATTGGGGGCTTGGGGCTTGGGGTGGGAGAGTACCTGGAATGGCTCCTTACTGTTTAGTGGCTCTCTGGTTAGGGGTAGTAAAGAATACCCACTATGTTCCATCCCTAATCATCTTCAAAGATATGGCTATCTATCTCTCTCCCTGGCGACCTGGAATGTTAAGGGGGCATGAAATAAAACCAAGCAGTACAAGTTGCTAAAATACTTACACCTCTTACATGCTGGAATCATTTTCCTGCAAGAATCTCACTTACTTAACTTGGAAGCTTCCAAATTAAGAAGACAATACATTGGCCAAGTTTTTTTTTATCTAAAGGCACCACGCAAAACTGCGGAGTAATGATTCTTTTAGCCAGATCAATCCTATTTTTTCCCACTTAAACTATCTGTGACCCCCCAGACGGATACATATTTATTAAAGGGCTAATGCATACCACAGAGTTTCTGCTTGGTAGTGTCTATGGCCCTAATACAGACTCCCCGTCTTTCTTTATGCAATTTCTGAATATTTTAACCCCTTTTGTGTCTATTCCAATGATTTGGGAGGAGAGTGGAATTTAATATTCGACCCAAACTTGATCAGTCTGGGCATCCCCAGAAGGGCTTATCTCCAGCACAAAGAGCACTACGAGACATGGTGGACCACCTGGTCTGTGTGATATCTGAAGAACCCTGCACCCCTCAACTGAAGAGTTTACTTTTACTTCCCCTATACATGGCATGTCTTCTTGGCTTGATTGTATTTATCTTTTCCGTACTCTTTTGCCTGGTGTAATGGATTCTGCTATCCACCAAGAACCCCCCTCAGACCATTCCCTGGTAAACTGCAAGCTTTCACTATCATTTTTGCCCAAACCAGATGGTTGCTGGAAACTTAATAATCAGATATTAAAAGACCCTGGGATAATACAGGTAATTTCTGACCATATCAGTCAATTTATTACCACCAACGGAGGCTCCACGGGGAAAGTTGATATACAATAGTGCACCTGGAAAGCACACCTCAGGGGTGTTTTTATTGGCCTTACCTCTTCTCGTAAGAGGAAAAGAGATGAGCATTTACTATCAACACTTTCTGAAATTAGAGCTAGAGAAGCTCACCTCTCCTCCCACTCCTTGAAACAATTCAGGCAGGATCTTATCAAACTCAAGGAATCTTATTTGGAACTCTTACGAGAAAAGTCAGTGTACGCCATTTTGAAGGCTAAGGCCAGTAATACAGATCATGGGTAAAAAGCCAGTTGCCTTCTTGCACTAAGAATCAAGCAGCATGAATCATCCAAACTTACTGCTGCCTTCGTTCCCCCAAAGGGGGCTCCCTTAAGACATCCACTTCAGATATCATATCTGAGTTTGAGAACTATTACAAGATACTGTATGGTCCCACGGTCAACCCTCCATCCCCTCAACTCCTTGAAGCCTACCTTAAAGACTGCCTTCTTCCCTCCCTTATGATGGTACAGGCACAAACGTGCCTGTCTCCCATCTCAGAATCAGAAATCATTAAAACAATTAAAAATCTCCATTCAGATAAAGCCCTGGGTCCAGATGATTTCACCTCTAACTTCTGTAAAGCTTTTGCTGACCAATTGGCCCCACTGCTATGGTTCCTCTTTCAGCACATCCTTTCAGGTGCGAACTCTGATAAATCCTTTTTTTAAGCCTTGATTATGTTATTGCCCAAACCTGGCAAGCAAGTAGAACTAGTTACCTGATCTCCCTTCTTAATCAAGACATCAAGATTTTAACAAAACTCTTAGCTGAGCATATAAATTTAATACTTCCTGATCTTACTGGACCACAGCAAGTGGGATTTATGAAAGGCAAATCCTCAGTGGACCATCAGTGCACCCTGGCTCATGTTTTCTCGGCATCCAGGGAGGCTGATTATCGAGCGGTTATGGTCTCCCTGGACACTAAGAAAGCATTTGACAGAGTCTCTGGGCTTTTCTTTTCCAAGCCCTCTGGGCCTTTCAATTCCTAGCAAAATTCCTACAAGGAATCTGATCTCTCTACAACTGTCCAATCGCCCGTATTTATTGTAATGAGAAATTATCAGACCTATTCCCACTACAATCTGGACGCAGGCAAGGCTGCCCCTTATCTCCTCTTTTTTCTAACTTAGATTTAGAGCCCCTGATCTGTAGACTATCGGCATGCCAAGGGATCCAAGGCATTACCATTGAAGGGCATGAAATCAAAGTATTGGTTTACGCTGATGATCTTCTCCTTCAAGTGGCCTACTTGGACACCTTGATGCCACCCCCCATGCTGGAAATCATCGAAGAATTCAGTGCCCTGTCAAACTACAAATTAAACTTCAATAAGACGGTAGTGTTTCCTCTAAATTATAGGGTTCATAAAACAGTGATCACTGCCATTGGACTTCCCTGGGAACCTAATGCCCTTAAATATTTAAGAATTGATCTTGCCAGAAGTGAACCACAGTTTAAGACGGCTAATCTGGACAACCTCCTCCAAACACTTACCCAGGACTTGAATAGGTGGTCTCTCCTTCCCATTTCTCTCTGGGGTAGAATCAACCTGATAAAAATAAATGCCTTTCCCCGTTTATTTTACCCCCTTAATCTTCTCAATATCTGGCTCCCTCTCTCCTGGGTTAAAAAAGTTAAAATCCTCATTACAGATTTCATCTGGGCTGGTAAGGCACTGCGTTTGGCTTACCATAAACTGGCTGCCCCCAAACTCAGAGAGGGGATTGCGCCTCCCCCACTGGGGCCTGTAATACTGGGCTAGCCAGTCGAGCAGATTCCTTCAATGGTTATCCCTGGAATATGCGCAGATTCCAGCCCTGTATATGCCTATCTGGCCTCAGATTGAGCAGGCCCAGCTTCATTCCTATGGTATGTCCCCTGCTGCTCTCCTCCATATAAAAAACAAATGTCTCCCTCCTGAGCTGCAGTCCTCACCCATTGGCACCTACATCAGTGTACATTCCCAATTATGCACAGCTCTTAAGTATAATCACACTCGTGATATGAGCCAGCCCCTTTTGGGTAATCCTAATTTTAAAATTCATGGCAAAATGCTCTCACCAACTTGGTTACCACACTTAACTTTTTTCCTCCTACATCTTTTCTGAATGAAACAGGAGGTTAGTCATCCTCCCTAGAGATTATTTCCAAATCTGGTATTCCTAATAACCTTATCTTCAAGGTATATCAACTAAGGCATATCTTGGTGCAAGCCTTTGGACCTTCCCCGTCAGCCCCAACCCACTCCTACATCTTTTCAGATCTGGGATCCTTTGCTGCTCATTGCATGCTGTCTCCAAAATGTACAGACACCTGTACAATGGGTTTTACCCAGACAACATGGGTCCAACAGCTTATTGGTCAATCTTTTTCCCTGATTCTACTATTAATTGGGTTGCATTATGGTTGGGCTGTCATAAATTTGTAACTCAAGACAGACTTCATTTAATGCATTTCCAGATTCTCCACAGTCTCTACTACTCTCCAGAGAAATTGGCCAAGCTTAACATCAAGGTGCCTGCTCTCTGTACAGGATGCCACCGGGCAGTGGGAACTCTGCTTTATATTTTCTGGGATTGCCCTAAAATAGCTCCTTTATGAGCTGACATTAAATATAAGGTAGATCCACTACTGGGGCTTGAAGATTTATTTACAACAAAGATATGTCTCTTTGGGGATTTCACAGAGGTTGGGGTCCATAATTGGAAATATCACTTGTCATTCATAGCTGTGTTTGTCAATAAACTTGTCCTGAAACATTGGAAAGATACAAATACAATTACCTTTTCCGAATGGCTACACAAATTATTAGCCAAACTCAGAACTGAAAAAATGATTGCCAATATACGGATCAGCTACAGATTCCAAGAAAATCTAGGGCCCACTTCTCACTTAATGGCTAGAGTGGGAGGAGAGTGGGGACGTAGGATGCATTTTGGGGGTAGGGGGATTGGAAAAGGGGGGAAGGGGAACTGTCCCTCATTTAATTTGGTTCATGTTGTATGTATCAGATTCTGGTGTGGACTGCTTGTTTTGTGAGTTTGTATTGTATTGTAAAATCTTTAATAAACTTTTAATAAAAAAAAAAAAAATACAGAGTCTTTTACAGTCTTTCACCAGAACCTGACTGTCTCATGGATACCTATATTTGCCATTTTTTTGATAACCCCTCTTCAGCGCCCTAAGTTGGCAACACTAATTACTGCACTCCATTGTGGAATTGATTTGCTGTTGTCGGATTTACTCAAATCTCCTCCTTACGACTGCTTTTCCTGGCCATGATATTACTTTATTATAAGAGGCTTCCTTGTGAGAGTATGTGTGGTGGCTGGTTTGTGCATCACAGTGGGGACATAGCTAAACAAAAGCTCAATAGGGAGGCGGGGATGATGTGGTTCTCTGCACATCTTGCACCATTGATCTCTGCAGCTAACATAATTTACAGTTGTCGTGGGGGGCACCCAGCAGCATCAGAACACTCCCCTGATTACTGTCAGGCCACCCCTTTCACCTTACTAATAATGTAGCTGCTCAGTGCTCATTTTTAGGGAATCACTTGCGCTCTAAACAACCCTACAAACACTGAGACCTCTGCATTGTGTTACACTTAAAGCCTGAATTCTGTATACCTTAGGGAAGTGTATATCGACTGAGGGGGGAGCTGGGCCCAGACTCCCACCTCCTCTTTAATTAGAGGTGCTTACTCCTCCACCATGGTGACAGTGTAAATGTCACACACGGTTCAAACTCTTGACACAGTTTGTCTCACTGCCTTGCACTAGATGACAGTCACTAAGCAAATGTTACTGATTTATTTGGATGATGCATGTCCTTGTCTCTCAACAGAGTTTCCTTGATCTAATTCTAACCCTTTGTTGATGACTTGCTTTACAAATCATTTGCTCTAGTCATTTTCTCTGAACAGATCACCATGGGCCTGAAATTCCAGGACTTGAACTACAGTTCAGGTCCCCTTGCTTTGCTTTTCAGGTGCTCACAGAGCATATCCCTGCATGTTAGGAAGTGTTGATTGACTCCTGCAGTGCTCTTTTCATTTGCATATCCCCTATGCTACTCTTATATAATAACAGGGAGCACTGTTTATTATTAGACTCAATTAATTGAACTGTGTAATTAGTTTATGCTGGACTCCCCTTTATTTTTCCACACAAGGGGCCACAGAGAGAGTAGTCCACTTGTTACCTTTTAGTCAACAGCCCAACTACCCTTGGTTCACTAATAGTGCTTGGTAAGTCACCATCTATAGCTGGAGTTTTGCTAGGCAGTTTTTCTGCTTATACTTGCCGTTCTCAACAAAACAACCTCCCTCGTAGTACCTCCATAGTGCAATTTTGCTTTGTGGGAGTTTATCAATAAAATTAGGGTATATCGCTCTGGTTTATCTCCTTTTTAAGTCTCACCTCCAGCTACCAGAAATACTCCCTTCTGGGTACTTGGTTCTTTCCCCTTCTAGCCTTAACCATGGCACATGGTCTTGGAGTGGGGGACCACTGGTAAACATTTAAACTAGCCAAAGGGGGATTGGTGGAATTAAGCAAAGAAATATCAACTGCCTCTCCCACCAGGTTGAGGTAGACAAACAGACAGATGCTAGAGCAGAAAAAGGAACATTTAAGCAAGCCAAGGGGAACGGTGGAATTAAGCAGGGAAAAACCAACTGGCCCTTCTCCCCACAGGGTGAGGTAGACAAACAGGCTGATACCAGGGCCATGAAAGCAACAAAAGGAAACACAAAGGAAGGAAATAGCAGTGGAGGCTTGGAGAGAGGACATAGGGATCAGAATGGGGGGGGGGGGTGCTGGTACAGGCAGGGGGACCAAAACATGGAAAGCCTGTATACAAATGCCCTTAGCCTGGGAAACAAGATCCCAGACCTAGCGGCCTTAATGGTGATGAAAGACCTAGACATTGCTGCAGTCACTAAAACATGGTACACAGGAAACCATGACTGGGATGTTACCACACCAGGTACACAATATTCAGGAGAGACATGGAGGGCAAAAAGGGGGGAGGGGTGGCTATGTACATCAGAAAGGGGATTAAAGCAATGGAGATGGGGGGAAAGACAAGAAGGGGAAAAGCCTCTATGTTTCACATTAGAGAAGGGAAATGGCACTACCATCCACACTAGAGTTGTCGACAGACCTCCAGCACAAGGGGAAGAAATAGACAGGGTATTAGTAGAAACCATACACAAAATGGCAGAGAAAGGGGAGGTGTTTCTGGTGGGGGACCTAAACATGCCAGATTTTAACTGGAACACATATGCACTAGCCACTACCATGAACAGAGACATCTTGGATGCTCCTGAAAGCATGTACTTCAGACAGCTGGTGAAGGAGCCCATATGGAGGAAGCACTACTAGACCTGGTTCTCATAAATGGAGACAGAATAACAGATCTATCAGTGGGCAGCCATCTAGGGACCAGCAATCACCATACAGTGTGGTTTAAAAAGTAGCTTCTTACTTATTAAGTCCCCTCTTCGCCAATGTATACAGCAGCTTACCAGCCCAGCAATGGATTAAGACAATAAGTTAAATTTATTTCTCCCTGCATTTTCTGTAAAAATGCTTGTAATTTTATTCTCGATAGCTGGCAGCCAAAATGGACTTAGTTCCCTATAGGGAGACACACCCCCATGCATGTATGTTATGAATGGAAAGGAGGGTGGGCGCACAAGCTGGAACGTTATGTGCACAAATACCTGCAGTCTGGAGAACAAAATCCCAGACCTGTTGGCATTAATGGAAGATGCAAACCTGGACATGGTAGCTATTACAGAAACATGGTACACATGGAACAATGACTGGGATATAGCCATACCAGGATACACACTTTTTAGGAAGGATAGGGAAGGGAGAAGAGTAGAGGGGATGCTATGTATGTGATGGAGGGGATTAAAGCAACAGAGGCTCAAGGGTCACAAGAAGGAGCAGAGGCACTGTAGGTCATGCTGGGGGTGGGAAAAGGACAGCCATTCGCACTGGAGTGATTTACAGGCCTCCAGCACAGGGAAAGGAATCAGATGAAGCTCTTGTGGAAACCATCCACAAAATGGCAGCCAAAGGGGAACTGCTACTAATGGGTTACTTCAACCTGACCGAGGTAGATTGGAGCACTCAGACTATGAATACAATGAGGGGCAGGGACTTCATGACTGCCCTGAATGGGGAAAACTTAAGACAGCTTGTAGCAGAACCAACCTGTGAGATGGCTATACTGGATTTGGTCCTGACCAATGAGGCAGGATCACAGATGTGGAGGTGGGCAGTCCCCTTGGTACCACAGACCACAGGACAGTGTGGTTTAAGGTAACCACAGTGGAAAAGGCAAGTCATACAAGGATAAAGGTCCAAGATTTCAGGAAGATTAACTTTAAGGAGATGGGTAGAAATCTCAAAAGAGCCCAGGCAGCGGAAGGTACGGGGGGATGTGGAAAAACAGTGGTCTAGACTCACGTGAGTCATAACAAAAATAACAGGTCACTGTGTTAAAATGCATAGCAAGAGTAAAAGAAGGAAAAGGGCGTTATGGTTCTCGAAGGTAGTGGCTGAGAAAGTAAGGGAAAAGAAAGAGCCTTCAGAAGATACAAGGAAACACAAAAGGATGAGGACAGAGAACAATATCTGGAAAAGCAGAGGGAATCTGGGAAAATAATTAGAAGGGCTAAAACACAGACAGAGGAAGGTATAGCCCAGGCTATTAAGAGAGGTGACAAGTCCTTCTTCAGATACATTAGCGAGAGGAAAAATACCAGAAATGGGATTGTTAGGCTGAGGAAGGAAGGAGAAGAAAGGGTGAAGGATGACCTAGAAAAGGCTGAGATACTGAACAAGTACTTTTGCTCAGTATTCACCAGGGAAGGGGAGGGTGAGGGACTGAGACTCAGTAAGAGAGGCATTCAGGGGAGGGAGGTAGACATTAGCCCATTCATGGTTGAAAGAGTTCTAGAAGAACTCAGGAAAATAAAAGAACCTGTAGATAAGGCAATGGGGCCAGATGAGATCCACCCAAGAGTACTAAAGGAACTCAGGGAAGTGCTGGCAGAACCACTGGCTGCCCTTTTCAGTGCATCACTAGAGATTGAGGAGGTATCAGAGGACTGAAGTAGGGCAGATATGGTTCCTCTCCACAAAAGTGGAAGCAGAGAGGAGGCAGTCTATTACAGGCCTGTGAGCCTGACCTCAGTAGCGGGAAAATGAATGGAGTCCTTACTTAAGGAGAGGATTGTGAAGTTTCTGGAGCATATGGGGGCACAGGATCCAAGGCAGTATGGATTCTCAGCAGGAAGGTCCTGTCAGATGAATCTTATAGATTTCTTTGACTGGGTAACCAGGGTGGTAAATCAGGGAGGGGCAGTGGATGTAGCCAACCTGGATTTCAGCAAGGCCTTTGACACTGTCCCGCACAGGAGATTGCCAAATAAATTGGGGAGCCTGGGAGTGGGTCCTATGGTGGTAAAGTGGGTTGGGAACTGGCTAAGGGACAGGACTCGGAGAGTGGTGATAAATGGCATTAAAGCTGAGGAGAGGGAGGTGACCAGTGGGGTGCCACAGGGATCGGTGCTGAGGCCAGTACTATTCAATGTCTTCATTAGTGACATTGCAGAGTGTCTGAAGGGAAAGGTGTGCCTCTTCACAGATGACACCATGATTTGCAACAGAGTGGGCACACTAAAGGGGGTGGGGAAAAATGAAAAAGGATCTAAGCCTATCAGAGGAGTGGTTGGTTGTCTGGCAGTTGGGTTTCAGTTTGCAAGATCATGCACCTGGGTCACAGGAATCTAAGGGAGGAGTACAGGATGGGTGAGGAAATTATGGCCCCCACAAGTCAGGAGAGGGACTTGGCGGTTATCATATCTGACAACCTGAAGGTGATCAAACAGTGTGAAAAGGAGGTGGGGAGAGGAAACAGAATGTTGGGGTGCACAGGAAGGGGCATAACAAGCAGGAAGAAAGAGGTGGTTATGCCACTGTACAGATCACTGGTGAGGCCTCAGCTGGAGTACTGTGTCCATTCTGGAGACCACACCTCCAGAAGGACATTGACAAAATAGAGGCAGTCCAGAGAAGGGCAACAAAGATGGTACATGGACTGTACCAGAAGCCCTATGATGAAAGACTCAAGGACCTTAGTATCTAGTCACTGGAGGAAAGAAGGGAGAGGTGAGATATGATAGAGACTTTCAAGAACCTTAAGGGAATAAACAGGGCACAGATGGAAAGCATATTTCAGAGAAAACTCTGCACAAGAACAAGGGGGCATGATATGAGGTTGAAGGGTGGAAGGTCGGGGTAATGTTAGGAAGTACTTTTTCACTGAATGGGTGGTGGAGCCATGGAGCAACCTTCCAGCAGAAGTGGTGGGTGTGAAAACAATACGGGGGTTCAAGAGTGCATGGGATAGGAATAAGGATACCCTGGAGATGTGCAGCGCGGGACAGACGCAGATCAAATAGGATCTGGGGCTGCAGCAGGGAGTAGGGAAATGGGCAGACTAGGTGGACCATATGGATAGTGTGAAAGGAATCGAAGGAGGTGATGATGGCAGTAAGGGCAGCCAAGGCCGGTGCAAGGCATCAAGAGGGCAGAGAAGGAATGCTTCAGGCACATCAGGGACAAAAAGGAGTTGTAGGGACAAAATAGTAAGGAATAAGAAGGATGGGGGAGGGTGGAAACAGGGGCAGAGCAGGCAGAAGCGCTTAATGAATGCTTCTGGTTGGTGTTTACTAAGGAGAAAGAAGGGGCGCTACCAAGGAGGTGGGAGGTCAGGCTCGAGGAGGTAGGAGGTGACAGATGGGGGAATCACAGAGGGCAGGGTACTAGAGGGCCTGGAGGGCACTGAAGGTGGACAAGGCACCAGGGCTGGATGGCATTTGCCCCAGGGTGCTGAGAGAATTGGCAAAAATCCTGGCAGGGCCCTTGTCAGACCTGTTCAATTCCTCCCTGGTATCTGGAAGTGTACCTCAGGACTGGAGGATGGCTCACGTGGTACCCCTCCATAAGAGCGGTCCCAAAGACTAACCGGGAAACTACAGGCTGGTAAGCCTCACATCTACCATGGGAAAACAGATGGAGACAATCCTGAAAAAGAGGCTGGTGTCCCTTCTGGAGATCAATGGGCTGCAGGACGTTAGGCAGCATGGGTTTGTCATGGGCAGATCCTGTCAGTCCAACCTGGTGGATTACTATGACTGGGTAACTAGACAGTTGTTCAAGAGCCATGCAGTGGATGTCCTGTTTCTGGACTTCAGTAAGGCATTTGACTTGGTGCCATATGGGAGGCTGGGTAGTAAGCTGGCAGGTACAGGTGCATGGGTGGAAATGGTGGGATGGGTAGTAAAATGGTTACTGGGAAGGCAGCAGAGGGTAGTGGTGGGAGGGGAGCTCTCATGTCCTGTCCGAGGGTAGTGACAAGTGGAGTAACACAGGGCTCAGTGCTGGGACTGGTGTTGTTTAAGTTGTTCATATCAGACATCTCAATGAGCATCAAGAGCAAGATCAGTTTGTTTGCAGTTGGCACCAAGATGAGAGCAGTAGTGGATGGCCTAGGAGGGTGGCATGGGTTGCAGGATGATCTGTCAAGATTGTAGACTTGGTCGACACCTGGCAGTTGGGGTTCAATACCAAAAGTGCAAGGTGCTACATTTCAGGGCAAAAAACAAGAAGGAGCTACCAGCTGGGGGCGTGGGTCAGCTAGCCATGACAGAGGAGGAGAAGGATCTGGGAGTGATTATAATGTGCTCAATGAACAACTCAGCACAATGTACGAAGGCAGCTGCAAAGGCCAACAGAATGCTGGGTTGTATTGCTAGGGGTACATCTTCAAGGAGAGGGGAGGTGATCCTGCCATTGTATAGGTCACTGATTGGCCACACCTGGAGTACTGCATGTAGTACTGGCGCCGATACCTGAAGAGGGACATTAAGTTACTGGAGGGGGTGCAGTACAGGGCAACAAAGATGATCCAGGGACTAGGGGACGTACCCTACATGATCAGGCTGAGGGAGTTGAACATGTACTCACTGAAGGACAGGAGAGATGGGGGATATAACTGAAACCTTCAAGTACATGAAGGGAATCAACAAGACAGACATGGAAGGACTATTCAAGTTGAAGGGGGGGGGGGACACCTGAGGTCACGATCTTAGATTGGAGGGTGGATGGTTCAGGAGGGAAATGAGAAGACACTTTTTTACGGAGAGAATGGTGTCTGGGTGGGACCCGTTGCCAACAGAAGTGGTATCCTGTAGAACAGTGGACAGCTTCAAAAGAGGATGGGATAGGGTAAGAGGGAGGGTTAGGGAGGGGAAAGAGAGGTAGCTGCAGCATAAGGGTTGCTAGCTGAACACTCAGGCAGTCTCAATAGCCCATAATGCCTTTATCTGCTGGCAAATTCATATGGTCCTTATCTGCTGACAGATTCTGTTTCCATGTTTCTATGAACAGTGTGGGGATATGCTTCATAGACTTTAATGGGGGCAGTTTTTTAAGGCATTTTTTAATATTTTAGAGTGACGATTTTGACGAAGAATGATTGCCACTCAACTAACAAAGTCCTGTTAGTTGAGTGATGGCCATCCTTTGTCAAAATCGTCACTCAAAAGTATAAAAGAATGCTTTAAAAACTGCCCGCATCAAAGACTATGGAGCGTGTCCCCACGCTCTTCATTTTACAATAGTACATAACATGTATGCTTGGGGGCGTGTCTCTCTATAGGGAACTAAGTCCATTTTGGCTGCCGGTTATCAAGAATAACATTATGAGCATTTTTACAGAAAGTACAGGGAGAAATAAATTGAACTGATTGTCTTAATCTATTGCTGGGCAAGTAAGCTGCCTTATTGGGGATGAGGAGCAATGATAATCTGCTCTTTAAGGTGAAGAAAGTAGTAGAATTGAGCCACTCAAAAGTAAAGATAATGGACTTCAAGAGAGCAGACTTTGCAAGAATGGGGAACACCTCCAGAAAATCCTGGCAAAGGGGAGGGAGGGGGAGGAGTGGAGGAACAGTGGCAGAAAACTAAATGAGCCATAGCAGAGACAACAGACCTCTGTGTAAAGCTAATAAACAAAGCAAAAAGAAAGAAAAAACACTATGGTTTTCAAAAGAGGTAGCAGGGAAGGTCAGGGGAAAAAAACAGGCATTCAGAATGTACAAGGAAACACAGAAGGAGGGAGGCAGGGAAATGTACCAGGCTAAACAGAAGGAGGTGGGAAAAGCATTCGGGTGCACAAAGTTACAAACTGAAGAAAGGATAGCAAAATCAGTAAAGAAGGTGACAAAGCCTTCTTCAGGTATATCAGGGAAAGGAAGAAGACCAATGGAGGGATTGTAAGGTTGAATAAAAGGGTGTGTGTGTGTGCAGAGAGGGACCTAGAAAAAGCAGAAATTCTAAACGAATACTTCTGCTTAGTATTTACAAAGGAAGGAGAGAGGAGGGACCAAAACTAGGGGTTGAAACACACACGGGGGGCGGTTGTACACCAGTCCATTCACAGAGGAGAGAGTCCTAAAGGAACTCTCGAAACTAAAAGTGGACAAGGCAATTGGACCAGATGGGATGCATCCCAGAACACAGAAAAAACTCGCGGAGGTACTTGGAGCACCACTAACAGCCCTATTTAGCAAATCACTGGAGGAGGTAGTGGTGCCAGAGGACTGGAGGAAGGCAAATGTGGTACCACTACACAAAAGTGGGAGTAAGGTGGAGGCTGTAAATTACAGGACGGTCAGCTTGACCTCAGTGGAGGGGAAAATCATGGAATCCATGGTAAAGGAAAGGATTGTGGCATATCTGGAGGCTAGTGGGGCACAATACCCGAGGCAACATGGATTCACAGCAGGGAGCTCTTGTCAAACAAATCTGATAGATTTCTTTGACTGGGTAACCAAGGTGGTGGATCAGGGAGGGGCGGTGGACATGGCCTATCTTGATTTTAGCAAGGCATTTGACACTGTCCCACACAGGAGGCTAGTAAACAAGCTGCACAGTCTGGGAGTAGGTCCCAAGGTGCTACAATGGGTCAGAAATTGGCTGAGCAATGGGACACAGTGGGTGGTGGTGAACAGAGTTCAATCCCAGGAGAGGAAAGTGACCAGTGGGATGCACAGGGTTCAATTCTGGGGCCAACCCTCTTCAATGTCTTCATTAGTGACATTGCAGAGGGGCTGGATGGGAAGGTATGCCTCTTTGCAGATGGCATCAAGTCTGTAATAGGGTAGACACTGCAGATGGAGCGGAAAAATGAGAAGAGACCTAGGCAAATTGGAGGAGTGGTCAAGAGTGTGGCAGCTTAAATTCAATACAAAAAAGTGCAAAGTTATGCACTTGGGCCACAGGAATCCTGGAGAGGATTACAAAATGGGGTTTAGATACTAACAACAACAAAACTGGAAAGGGACTTGGAGGTAAACATAACGGATAACCTGAAGGTGGCCAAGCAATGTGAAAAGGCGGTGGGAAGGGCCGGAGGGATGCTGGGGTGCATAGGGAGGGGCATCACCAGTAGAAAACAGGAGGTGGTGATGCCACTGTGTAGACAGTTGGTTGGGCCACATCTGGAATGCTGTATTCCATTCTGGAGGCCGCATTTCTGGAAGGACATTGACAGAATAGAGGTGGTCCAAAGAAGGGTAACTAAAATTGTGAAAGGATTGCACCAGAAAATATATGAGAAAAGACAGAAAGCCCTCAATATGTAAACCCTGTAAGAAAGGAGGGATAGTGGAATGTGATAGAGACATTCAAGTACCTGAGGGCATTCAATAAGGTCTAGAAGGGCAGCATCTTTCAAAAAAAGAAATGTGCAAGAACAATGGGTCACAATATGGGGTCAGAAAAGGGGGAGACTCAGAGGAAATGTGAGGAAGTATTTTTCTCAGAAAGGGGAGTGGATGCATGGAATAGCCTCCCAATGGAGGTCATACAGGCTAAAACAATTGGAGGGTTCAAGAATGCATAGGATAGACAGAAGGCAACCCTAGTGGTAAGAAAGAGAGGATAAGCTGCTGAGCATTTAGAATCGGGAGTTAATTAGGCAGGGAAACGGGCAGACTAAGTGGACCAGGTGGTCCTTATTTGTCTTCAGAATCTATGTTTCTATGTTTCCATGTTTACATTCAGATATGCTCCCGCCTCTGGTCTTCTGGCTCATTGGGGACTTAATGCCCTTTCTCAGTTGCCCTGACATATCCCAGCATCCACTGGTGCACATATCCCATATTTACTGTGTGGACCCTACCTGACTCTGGGAGACATGACCCCTGCTGTAGAGCCATTTGTCCTTCCAATAAAGACAGAAGAGGTAGGAAGGGAAGCACACCTTACTCACTAAGGTGCCACTGTTAGTAGAACAACTGAAAGACACACATGGACCAACTGAGGCTAGGCAGTAAGTCACGTTTAGGGGAGATCCTACTGGGAAGATAAAAAGCTGCACTTCTATGTGTCCTGTATGTTCTTGTCATGACGAGGGAGAGGAACAGCGAAAGAGTGGTACAGGTGTAAGATTACGTAGAAACATAGAAATATAGAATTTGATGGCAGATAGGGACTGCTTGGCCCACCTAGTCTGCCCATTTCCCTAGCTAACGGAGAAGCTGCAGATCCTAGTTAACCAACAGCCTACTTCCTCCTACCCCCCACTAGAATTGCCTTTTGTCTGTCCAATGCATTCTTGAATTTTCCCACTGTTTTTGACTCTACGACCGCCTCAGGAAGGCCGTTCCATGCATCTACAACCCTCTCTGTGAAGAAATACTTCCTCACATTACCTCTGAGCCATCCCCCCTCTATCTTCAAATTGTGCCCCCTTGTTCTTGCACATCTCTTTTTCTGAAAGATGCTACCCTCTTGGACTTTGTTGATTCCCTTGAGTTATTTGAAAGTTTCTATCATGTCCCCCTTTCCTCGAGGCTATACATCTTAAGCTCCCTTAGTCTTTCTGCATATGTCTTCTGGTGCAGACCCTGCACCATTTTGGTTGCCCTCCTCTGGACAGCCTCCAATCTGTCTATGACTTTGCAGAGATGGGGTCTCCAGAACTGTACACAATACTCCAGATGTGATCTTACCAACTGTCTGTACAGAGGGCCAACAACTTCTTCTTTTCTACTGGTGATGCCTCTCCCTGTGCATCCCAGTATCCCCCCAGCCCTACTTACTGTCTTCTCACATTGCTGGCCCACCTTTAGATCATCTGATATGACTACCCCCAGGTCCCTTTCCATTGTTGTTGTTGTCAGTATCTCATCCCCCTTTGTGTACTCTTCCCCTGGGTTTTTGTTTCCCAGGTGCATTACTTTGCACTTCTTTGCATTGAATCTAAGCTGCATACATTTGACCATTCCTCCAACCTTGCCAAGTTCTTTTTCATCCTTTCCACCCCATCTTGCATATCAACCCTGTTGCAGATCTTTGTGTCATCTGCAAAGAGACATACTTTCTCTTCCATTCCCTCTGCAATGTCACTTATAAAGACATTAAAAAGGACCGGCCCCAGTACTGAACTGGCATCTTAGGCATCGGTAGGCATCAGCAGTAGGAAGTGGAGGACTCTGCCAGTCGACTAAGGTAAGGTACCTGTTCACTATTGTTGTTGCACTCACTCCTGGGAAGGTCAGAAAGTAAAACGTATGTCTAAACTAACAATAGGAGTAACACCCTATATAGAGTAGGTGCACTAGGAAAATAGCTAGAAACAAAAAAGGGTAAAGCAAATAACACCTATAAAAGGTACAAAAAGGTACAGCTGCCAGAAAAGGGGTAGACCCCAATTAGTAATAGGAACAACACCCTATTTAGGGTAGGCATACAAAGGGGTACAACAGATAAAGGCAAAGAGATTTCCAGTCAACAGAGAGAAAATAGAAGTTGGTAATGCTGGGAGCGTAGCAGTGCCTGTAGGGTGGCAATTTTCAGGAAGACCTTCTAGAGACTGCTGTGCTGCCTCATCTGCATGCATCATTCTGGCTTGAGGGAGGAAGTTGCTAGACTCCAAGCCAAGCTGACTAGGATTCAGGGGACCTTCCTCCCCCACTGAGGGGTCGCCACATCTGACACCAAAAACCTCAGAGGATGCCAGAGAGGAGAAGTGACTGGACTATGATGGCCTCAGAAAGGCTGAGGGTGCTGAGTTCTGGAGAAGGCTAGGGGGTGGGTCATAAGCACATTCCTCAACCAGTACCACTACAAAATTCCTGCACCACATTGGCAGGTCAGGACTTCCAAGAGTAGGCACCCGTGGTAGTGGCCATGGTGCAAGTGGCAAGGCAAAGCATTTTTATTTATATGATGCCCAATTTTGGAGGCTATGGGTGCCTAACAATGAATAAAACAAATAAAATGAACTACAATTAAGAACAAAACTATGGGAAATTAAAATCAGGAATCCAGGCCAAAGCATAAATTAAAGAATGGGTTTTTAAGGATTTAAAAAAAAAAACAATGAAGAAGCACCTCTCACTTCCCATAGAAGGGCATTCCAGAGAATTGGGGCTGCCACACCTTATGCCCTATCACCTGAGGACTTCAACCAGGATCTAGGTATGGATAGGAGGTCAGCCTCTACTGAGAGGAGGGCACAACCAGGAGTGTATGGCACTAGGAGGTCTTGTAGGTAGCCTGGACCCAGACCATGCAGGGCCTTGTATGTCAACAAATACACCTTGAAGCTAATGTACCACTGAACTGGCAGCTAGTGAAGTACATGGAGAACCAGTGGGATATGCTCAAACCTGGAGGTCGAAGCAAACATCCATGCCACTGTATTCTGAACTAGCTGCAGGTGGCACATCAGCCTCATGGATAACCCAAGGTAGAAAGCATTACATTAATCCAACCTAGGCATGACTAATGTGTGCACCAGTGTTGCCAGGTCAGTTGGTTCAAGATAGGCTTTCATCTGAGTGATGTTAAAAAGGTGATAAAAGCCACTGCGGACAACAGCAGGCTCTCAGAACTCCAGAGTCAGCTTGGAGTCCATAATGATTCCCAGACTCTTCATTCTTTCTACAATGTGAACGGCCACACCATCCAATAGAGGAAGGACTTCTCTACCACTTGTTGCTGCTGAACCTGGCTGACCCAGTTGCAAAAATAACACATCTGTCTTTGATGGATTAAGCCTAAGCCAGCTAGCTGCCATCAAATCTTGGATTCCTGTAAGGCACTCACTCTGTTCCAGGACAGCTGCACTATCATCATGGGCACAAGGCACATACAACTGGGTATCATCAGCATAGCAGTGAAATGCCAGATCAGTGTTTAATGATCTACCCCAGTGGCAACAGGAACACAGCTAATAACATGGGAGACAGAATGGCCCCCTGAGTCATTCTACAGCAGAGTGCAGCACTGCTCACTGTAAAGGAGCCAAGTGGCACCTGTTGCATTCTGCTGGACATGTTGGACTCAAACCAGCATGACACTGTTCCCAAGAGTCCAACATCATGCCTAAGATGATCCAGCAGCACTCCATGATCCACCATGTCAAATGTCCAAGACAGGTCAAGTAGGAATAGAATGGAACAGCATCCACTATCCCTCACTAGGAGGAGATCACTGTGCACCCTGAGTAAGGCAGTTTCCATACAATGATGAGGCTGGAACCCAGATTGGAAAGGCTCATAGATGTCATACATCTCCAGGTATTGTTCCAGTTCTACCACCACCACTTTCTCAATCAACCTCCCAAGAAAAGGAAGGTTAGAGATGGGTCTGTAGTTGGTGAGATAATAAGAGTTCAAAAAGGCCTTTTTGAGGAGAGGTCTCACCACAGCCTTTTTAAGGTTGGTTGGAAAGATGCCCTCCCAAAGTGAACACCTGACAATTTCTACCACAATTGGATCCATCATTCTAAAAGAAGTTTGGTCACTCAGGGTCCAATACACAGAAGGTGGAATGCAAAGCAGATACTACTCAGGAGACATCATCCGCAGAGACTGGCTCAAACTCAGTCCACAAAAACAGAGTATCTATGTCGTGTGATGATCGGACACTGTCAGTCAATGACAGACTGCTTGGGGATATCCCAGCCTGGATAGTGGACACCTTGTCTAGAAAGAACCAGTTAAACTCCTCACACTTCTGAGGAGAAAAAGTTGTACAGGACTTCAGACAGACTGGATTTAAAAGTCTGTTCTCAGTGCTGAGCCGAACCGTTCTTTATAGCAGCAATCACCCATGACAGGAACACAGACTTTTTCAGGGTGATTGCCCACTGATACTCAGTGTAGTGAGTCACCAGCACCAGACTGTCCTCCTTTGAGTGGGACCTTTGCCAATAACACTCCAGCCTCTGCCTCGTAGTCTTCAACCCACTTGGGTCTGCACTGTACCAGGGCAACCTGAAGAGGGATATCAAGGGGTTTACACAGAACGATGCTAGGGAGTCAATGGCAGATGAGAGGGCTAAATTATAACCCCCTACAGCTGCTTCAGTGCCCATAGCACAAGCCATCTTCAAACTCAAGATGTCCAGTACAGCCAAGATGCTCTAAGGCTCCAGATTTTTAAAAGAGCAGTAATCTGACCATCTCCACAAGGGAGATTAAATGAGGAGCGCTGCAGAGGAACTGATGACATGATGATCTGATCAAGTGACCAGATCAACTCTGACATCATTGATGTCAAGACCTATTGAGAAGACCAGATCCAAGGCATAGACATACTGGATGGTATCAGTGACAACCATCTGCACATAGCCCAGGTATGACATCACCTGGAGGAACTGCATTCCAAAAAGATATGTTTCATCACTGACCCAGACATTAAAGTCATCAAAAACCAAAGGTTTGGGTGACCCCAAAACCAAGTCAACCATGAATGTCTCCAGTTCTTGCAGGAATTTGTGCCTACAACTAGGGGGCCGGTATATGTGCACGATCCTACAACTTGTACCCAGCCCGCATTTTACAAGCACATATTCAGATGATCTGGTCAACCCCAAGGGGTTTGCCGTCAGGCCCAGGGTAGATGTAAAACAGATGGCTAGCCTGCCTCACCCCCCCATGATCTTACCTAGAACAATGCACCACAGAAAAAACAAAAGGAAAAGACAAGTCAAGCACAGGACCTGAGTCATCCCCCAACCAGGTCTCCATGATGCATGCCAGGTCAGCAGAGGAATCTGTAATGAATGTTTCCATTACAGCTGTTTTATTCCTAAGAGATCTTGTGTTACAAAGAACTGTCCTAAGGGGAGGAGCTTAGTCAGCTGAACCCTTAACCACCTGCTGAGTAGAAAGCTCAGGATCCTGGGGGACAGAGACCAAACAAGGAGAACTCCTTTCCAGAAACCATCTGCTCCTCATATGCCTCTTGGATGCCACATTCCTGATCCTACCCCTAAAGTCTGCCAGCAGAGCAGATCTATGTTTTAACCAGCACCCCCGGAAGGTCCCCAACCCCTCTACAGGGGTTGAGCACAACTGTAGGCAGGGTACAGGGGAGCCTCCCGAAGGGACGGCAGTCCCATAGCTGCTCTGTGGAGTTGAGTAAATAAGATCTGTCTAAACACATAGAATAAAATGATACAATTAAAATAACATGAAATGAAATAACTACTCCTAGAACACAAATAACCCACCCAAATGCCAACACAGGTTACCCTTAAAATTGCAGAAATACACAAATCATTCACACAACATTCATACAAATTAACAATAACTATACAAAGCATTCACACCCCGATGCACTTCAGCATAAAATGAGCTATCTAAAAACTCATAAAGTGAAGGTTTGGGATAGTTCTAATACTTAATAATTGATAATGTTAGTCTTTAAATGTCCAAGTATACCAGAAAAATAGTGACAGGAACCTCTACACTCACCAGAGGAGGGCCGAAGTCTGAAGTCCTCAAGCAGTTTAAACTGAGATACCAGCAGCCCTCTCAAGGCTGCTTGCAAGAGTAATAGAGTTGCAAAATAATAAAAGAAGCAGCAGGAACTTGCAGTGTGTGATCACAATGTGCAAATGATTCAGATTATATACTGGGATGCTTCCATGGCTTATCTATTGTAAAGTTTCTTGCAAAATGATTAATAAAAGTAAAAAGAAAAAAAAAAAGAAGGGAGAGGGAGATGCACTCTCACTGCAACTCAGTTCCCAATGCTAACCCCAGACTGTAAAGACTGAGTCATTATCCCGCAGTGATCCTGTATAACTAGTCAAAAGTGCTCTCACCACCTTGCCCAAGTACAATGGCTAAGAAACAGAACCAAGGAAGGACAAAAAGTCAGATTCATACAAAAGACACTCCTTTAAAGGGAACTCTCCTCCCAACCAGATCCACTGAGCAGGGAAGGCTCCCTCAAGCAGGTGCCCATCGATTTGCAGTTCCACCGAGAAGGCAACAAAGCAGCCAGATGTAAAGCAAGAACCCTTCTTCTTGGCAAATGTACCCAGAGAAAACTGAAAATGTTCAGAATGCTCTGCTCAAACTGAGACAGTACTGCAGTAGCCAACCCCGTCCAGCTCACACTGTCGGAGCCCACAGCATAGGAGGTAAATAACAGTAGACAATCACCATCCGAAGAAAAGGTAACAATGCTGTGAGCTGCAATGAATTAAGCACAATAAGCTCCAACTGAAAGTCCAAACCTGAAAGTGAGTAGGGCAATGTAAAACTGGCAGAAGCACTAATATAGCAGTAGTGTAGCTGTAGAATAGTAGCGGTAATAGTGGTAGTACTGTAGTGGTAAAGGGAGTAAAGCTAGTAGTGGTGAAATATAAGCAGTAACTATATTAGCGGTAAAGTAAAAGCGATAATAGTGGTAAAGTAAAAGCCGGCAGTAAGAATGAGGCATTCTGACTTGGACTCAGACTTGATTTGCTAAAACTGCTGAGACAAATAAAATAAGGTAAAATAAATGCCCAGGTAAAATAAATTCCTTGAACAGCTAAATCCCCTAATTAAAACCTAAAATCCTTGCAATTCAGTGGCAGTACAGTAAAACACAGATTAAAGACGTGTGGCTTTCAGACAACATGTGAGAGCTCAAAAATAGTTACCCAGCATGGCTGCCACCCTCCTTAGTGGAGCCCCCAGGGAGGGTGAAAGTGAACCCCAGAGGTGTAGAACACAACTTCTGGTGTGAAACTCAATTGCTGGGGGATAAATTTGGGAAAAGGAATGGGAGGTCAGGTGCCTACATGTTACTACAGCCCGGAGAGATGGAAAACATATCTTAGGGATTGCTAGGGTAGCAGGAAGGAAGGAGGAGATAGATGTTATTATCCAACTTGGGACAAATGACTTGGCTAGGATGTGGGCTGGGATAGTGCAGGTGGAGTTTAGGGAATTGGGGAGTGGTCTTAGACAGATGGCATGCTCAGTAGTTTTTACCGAGGTGATGCCTGTCTACGACAGGGAGGAGGACAGGGTTCTCTGCACAAAGACTGTCAACCCATGGCTGAAGGGGTGGTGCAGAGATGAGGAGTTTGGATAAATTGGGGACTGGGGATGCACCTGGGAGGATAAGGACCTATACAGGGGTGATGGCCTGCATCCCTCCAGGAAGGGAGCAGCAGTCCTCAGTGGACAGTTTAAATGTTACTTCGATGAACATTTTAACCAGCTGAGGGGGGTAGTCCAAGGAATTAGGGAGAAAAATACTGACCCCCACAAGCTGAAGTAGAGAGTAAGAAGAGCCTGAGGGGAAAGGAAAACCCCTAGGGTGCAAATAAATAAAGAAAGCAGGGTGATAGTAATGGAGAGGGAGTGGAACAGAAACATTAAAAACATGAGGGGATGCCATTATAGTACTTCAGGTTTGGCAGCATGCTGGCAGGTCTGTAGTTTATGGGGGAATCTTTGGCACATATTTTGGGGTTTCCTGGCTTTGTCTGGATGCCAGCAGTCCATTCAGCTGATGGTACAGGACATTACTGGCATCCTTCTTCCTCTGGAATTCAAGGAATGGGGATTGGGGCTCCCAATGGTCACACACCAGAGGGGGAACACTAGAGGAGTCTTTTTGACTATATTGGCAGTTGTCCTCAAACGTATCACAGCAAACTGGCTGCAGCAGAAGCCTCCCACCCTGGGGGAATGGATTCAGTGGGTTAAAGACATGTTATCAATGGAAGCCTTAACAGCAAAACTAAGGCTTTGCCAGGATCAATTAGAAGCAAGGTGGTGAGGATGGGAAACCTGGCTCATGAATAGAAGTGAACTGTAGAATACAGTAATAGTAGGGGATGGTCTCTTTGGAGAAAGGAAATGGGTTTTTGGTGGTTGGGGATATGTGATTATCCAGGATGCCAAAACTTTTAAATGGGCAAGTGCTTATAGAAGCGCATACCAGACAGAGTAATAAAAGACTACTTAGCAGATTAAGATATTACCTAAAAAAAATTATTACTACTTCTCCTACTCTGTTCAGGAAATATTGAACCAAGCCCAGGCCCACCCACTTCTCTGGACACCCCTGCAGACCTCCCACAATATAAAGGTGTTAACTTTCTCCATATTAATGCCTGTAGTTTACTAAAGAAGCTCGACCCTATACAGGCCTGGGCTCTACATGCTTCACCTGACTTCCTCATGATAACTGAATCCTGGCTCACGCCCTCAACCCCAGACAAATCTATCTACATACCAGGATACAATACCTACCAATGTGATAGACTGTCTAGAGGAGGGAGGGGTTCGTAATTTATGTCAAGAGCAAATTCACAACCACAGTCTTTGATTGTACTTCAAAGGCTAAAGAATTTGAATGCTTGGCTCTAAAACTATCCCTTTCCAACAATGAGTCACTCCTTATAGCAGCATGCTACCAACTGCCTTCTGGAGGTACGGCATTCCTGTCAAGTCTCCAAAGCTTACTTGACTCTACTAACACTGAATGTATTCTAATGGGGGATCTCAACCAAAATTGGAATGATGATAGCTCAAAGAAGCTGAAGGAGCTTTGTGGTGCAAATGGACTGGTACAAATGATGACCTCAGTCACCAGACCAAATAGTAAAAAATCCTGAGCGTAGCTCCCTTCTAGACCTCATGCTAGCAAACAAACCATATAGCATCTCGCATACTAGTGTATTCTTCAATGACATAAGTGACCACTGCACCACTGCTTGTATCAGACATTCTCCCCAAATGAAACCGGCCACCAAATTCAAATTGAAAAGGTGTCTGAAAAAGTTCTGCCAGAACACTTTCCTAAAAGATTTAAGCAGCATCAGATGGCAGGACTTCTATCTAGCACCCACCTTTAACGAGGCCTATAACATCTTTCATAGCCTACTAATGGGACTAATTGACAAACATGCCCCACTAAGAATGATCAGATATAAAAAAAGACCCCCCGGCTGGTTTTCTCCCATCCTGAAGAAAGCACTTAAGGAAAGGGACTTCTGGTGGAATAAAGTGAGGAAATCTCAACTGGAAGCAGATTGGCTAGCATTCTGCACTTCTAGAAATGCCTGTACCAAACTAATTAGGTCTGAAAAAGCCAGATATTTCCAAACTGAACTAGAAAACAACAAAAACAACTCTGCCAAATTTTGGAACATCCTTAAGGAGGTCAAAGGTCAGTCTGCTGACTCACCCCTCCCAACCAAAATTGTGTTCACAGGAATTACCTACACAGACAGAGCTGCTATATTAGAGCAGCTCAATGAACACTTTGTCACTGCAGGGCTTGCCTTTGACACCTCGCCCATCAACAATCTCAGCCGGCCAGGGGACTCTACTGCTAACCCTACTACTAACCACATCCAAAACCAACCACATCCTGCCCACTTCAGCTGTCTTACAGTCACGTTTAAACAAGTTGAGGCCCTCCTCCTGTCTCAGGACACTAAAAAGAGTGCCGGTGCAGACAATATTGAACCTTACTTCCTAAAACTTGGCCGTTTCTACTTGACCGCCCCCATCACCCATTTATTCAACACCTCCCTCAAACAGGGCGAACTACCTGTGTCGTAGAAAACTGGTCACATCCTTCCCTTATTCAAATCTGGGGATCCAGGTGATCTGAACAATTATCAGCCTATCTCGATTCTATCCGTCCTCTCAAAATTACTCTAAAAAATTGTCAACGCCCAAATTAGAGAACACTTGGACTCAAATAATTAGCCAAATCTGGCTCAGTCTGGCTTCAGAGCCAAGCATAGCACTGTATCGTCCCTAGCAAAAGTAACCACTGATTGGCAAATTGCCCTGAATTCTAAGAAGCATGTAGTTGCCCTATTCCTGGATCTGAGCAAGCCTTCAATACTGTGGATCATAACATCCTGCTTACTGCTCTGGTTAATATTGGCCTTGACAGCTCTGCCATCATATGGTTCACCAGCTACCTAACCAACAGGTACAGCAAGTCAAAGCTATAGGTGATCTGTCCTCACAAAAATCCCTTTTACGAGGTGTCCCACAAGGCTCCATCCTGGGCCCAATCCTCTTTGCAATCTATATCAATAACCTGGACTCACATCTGCACACAGCCAATGTGCACTTATTTGCAGATGATGCTGTACTCTACATTACTAACTCATCCTTGGACTTGGCCCACGAGAACCGTCAGCGAGACTTCACCACTCTCCAATATAACCTCATCAAACACAAGCTCCTCCTCAATGCCAAAAAGACTAAAGCCATGATTCTCTCACCAAAATCTGCCTCAGGATCTACACATACCCCCCAGATCCCAATGTTGTTAGATGAACCCCTCAGAATAGTTGATACTTTTAAATACCTAGGGTTCTGGCTAGATAATAAGCTCAACTTCCTGTGTCACCTGCATGAAATTTTGAAGAAACGAAGGCATCGGTTAGGCCTTTTCTATCGCCTTAAACATATGCTTACCCTAGAAGCCAGAAAGAGACTAGTACAAGCCACATTTCTACCCATACTGGGCTGTGCTGACTTCCTTTACAGCCATTGCCCCACAACGATGCTTAACAAACTTGACACCCTTTACCACCGGACCCTAAGATTTATCCTTAACCTACCCCATTGTACTCATCACTGTCTATTATACCAGGAGTCGGGATGGCCCTCACTCTCAATCAGGAGGAAAAGAAATGCTTTCCTTTGGCTCTTTAGAGTACTATCCGATAATCTCCCTACATACATTTCATGCTTCTTTGAACATGCCAAGGGATCTTATGGCTTGAGATGCTTCTCCATTATTAGTTTCCAGTTTCCTAGAGTGAAAACAACTTATGGTTCGGCAGCAATCAGTTTTTCACTGTCAAGTCTTTGGAACACTATGCAATGTTCTTTAAAGCTTTCCTCACTTCCTAGTATTTTCATGTTCAAAGCCCTGATAATGGACCTGTTGAAGGATACATGCAGCTATTTTAGATGACTCCAAACCTTAGCCACTGTTCCCTCCTACAAATATTATGATCCGAATGTCACCCACCTCCCTTCCCTAGCAAGGGATATCCAGCACTTACTAGTTTTTATCTCCCCTAAACTCGGTCTTTCTCAGTCTATTCCCTTCTTTTAGTGCACTCTCGCGCCCTCCCTCCACCCTTACTATTTTCTTTCCCCTCTCTCCCTGCTTATTAGTAAAAAGGTACTAGCTCCTAATTAGTGGAGACAGCCTATGATGGTCATCTTTTCACACTCCTGTAAACCCTTATGGAATGTAGTTGTAAGTAACTATGTTAGATCTTATGTATAGGCCTCCTTTGGCCTACACCTGTTCAATGTTGCTACATTGTTGGCTACCATATCTGTAACTATGTATTGTCTTATACTATATTTTACTGTATTAATGTCCAGGACCACCATGAAAATGAGCTTGCTCAGTGGTGTTTTATACCTGGTTAAATAAAGTTGATTGATTGATTGATATAGTGTATCAGTCCTTGGGGTGGGAAACACATTTTTTATTTAGTCTTTGTTAACCAGGTAAGGTCTGATAGCCATAATTATGACTATTTTCAGGCACAACCCAGGAAGTTACAGACATTTTAGGCAGTAAAACAATTTACAGACATTAGTACAGAAGATAAGCAACAACATGAAACAGAGAATATACAAGACATTTCAGGTAATAACAGTGATGATATGATGCTAGAAAACAGGTAGTAAAAAATGTACATAGTTCATACAATCATAGATACTAGAAATTTTGCATACCATCCACACTAAGTGCTACATATTATGGCAGTCAGGTTCCAGAGAGAGAGAGAGAGAGAGAGAGAGAGAGAGAGAGATGATCATTCAATGATAGGAGGCAAGAAATAAGAACAGTCTATGGAGGGTTAAAACAGGATCATTGGGTGCTCTTGACCAGGAAAGTGTGATGCATTTTTTTAGACAGCACGATTAGGGGAAAAGCGAACATCAAGTGGGAGGTAGTTCCAGTACTTTGGGGCCAGGCATAAGAAAGTTAAGGTACCTTTCAGAGTCTTACACCTGGGAGTACTTAGTAGAGAGAGCTCAGAAGAGTGGAGGCCATAGGCGGGGGTTTGGGGCACTAGCATGGTTGCAAGAGTGGTAGGAAGGCAGTTTTAATGCTATTATCTAGTAGCATACCAAGGGCAAGAAGACAATGGGCAGACGAAGAGGGACAACTTAGGTCTGAATATAGCAGGCAATGGTATTTCAGGCATGGGGAAGCTGAGGCATAGCGACAGATATTGTTAAATGCTGTGTCCCATTAACTGAGTGTGATTTCAGAGACATTTGTATAGGTGACTGCACCATACGCGAAGGACAGGAGTAGAATGCTCTTGGCAATAGCCAGTCTAGCAGAAGGAGAGAGCATCAGACTAGTTCTGTAGGCAATGCCTAGTTTAATGTTGATTGATTTGCATGTGGTCATGATGTGTTGTTCAAAATATGAGTGATTCATCAAGTAGGATGCCTAAATACTTAAAAGAGGTTACTGCCATAAAGAGAGGAGCCATTTGCACAGGAGACAGTAAAGAGGCTGCAACTAGCATTAAGTTTGGCAGGGGATCCAAAGAGCATGCCCTGCATTTTACTTATGTTGAAGACAGGTCTATTGTTGTGGACCCACTCTTGGATTTTTAGGAACGTAGAGGTTAGATGACTATTTCCTTTATATGTGCTGAGGAAGTGTAAAGTACAAGATCATCTGCATATAAAATAGTTGAGCACCCAGGGGTGATTGGAGACATGTTGTTTATAAAAATTGAGAAGAAAAGGGGGCCTCAAAATGGAGCCTTGAGGAACACCAGCACTTACATGTGCAGAGTCAGACACCGCTGAGTTTAATTTAACATGTTGGCTTCCATTGCTTAAGTAGCTGTGGAACCATTTAACAACTTTTGCAGAGAAGCCAAGGGAACCAAGACAGGTAAGTAGGAGAGGGTGATCAACGAGATTGAACACCTTAGAGAGTTTCAATGAACACTCCACCTGTCATTTGTCCTTGATCCATCGCAGTAAGGGCATCATTAGCGAATTGTAGTAGTGCTGTAGAGGTGCTGTGCTCTTTATGGAAGTCATGCTGAGTAGGTGATTGAGGCTGTATTTGGAGCGGAATTCAGAGACCTGCACAGCCACTAATTTCTCCAGGATTTTGTTAAGTGCTGAAAGAATGGCAATGGGCCCATAACTGGAAATGTCCTTTTTGTCTCCTTTCTTAAAGACCGGGTTAACTTTTGCTATCTTCCAAATGTCTGGTACATGACCATGGCAGAGTGACAAGGTAAAGATTTTAGCCAGTGGAGCTGCATAAAGGGAACAGCTAGCTTCAGAAGTTTAGGCTCCAGGCAGTCAGAACCTACACTAGTGTTGTCAAAGATTTTGTTGAGTAGTTTTAGGATATCAGCATTCGTAATAACCTTAAAATAGAAATGTGGATGTTTAGGCACACTAGTTTCAGCAGAGCACGGAGGGATGTGGTTCACTGGGAGAGAGGCGGTGTACTTAGAGAGGTCGGTATTGAAGGAATTTGCAATGGTAAGAGGGTTGTTGCATTGCACACCATTTAGGATCATATCATTTGTGTGCTGTGACTGCTGTGATCCCAGAAAGGATTTTACTTGCGCCCAGAATTTCCTAGGATCCCCGGAAGCTTCAAGTAGGAGACCCCTGCAGTATGAGCTTTTGGTATGCCTAATTTGTTTTTTGCACATGTCCCTCTGTACTTTGTAGATGTCATAGTCTATTTGACTACCAGAAATTTTTAAATGGTTCCAGCTTTTATCACGTGTCTGGAGAGAGGCAAGGAGTTCTTTATGCAACCATCTAGTCTGTGTAGTCCTAACAAGCTGTGTATGTTTTGGTGTATGTATGTCCTGAAGGGAAAGGAATATAGATATAAAATAATTCAGGGCAGTCTCGATATTATGTGATTGAAAAATAGAGGCCCAGTTTGTAGAAGAGATCATGGGCTGGATATTCAAACTGCGCTATTTTGTGGCGCAAGCCCTTTCGCTGCACAAAATAGTTGCGCAGGGGTGTGGCCGGGGTGATATTCAAAGGAGTTGTGCTATTGAGCAACTCCTTGAATATCACCCTCCGCCACAGCCACACTGTGCATGGCACAGTGGAACTTGTGCCACCGCAAGTGGTCAGAGAAGCATCTCTTGGGTGTGCGCAAGTACCATTGCTCCATGCGCACATTCCGATATTCAAAAGGTGACATGCAAATGGGGCCATAATTCATACAAGGCAGAAGCGCCATTTGCATCTATTTATAGCCCCATTTGCACTCTCATTAGCATGCAGGGTGCACCGATCCCTGAGGACTTGCGTCGGTGCCTCTGCCAGGCAGCAGCCGTTGGGGACCGACGCCTGCAGGCCAGATCATGGGCAAAAGTGGTAAAATCCTCTCTCTCGACTGGCCCGATCGCGGGCATTAGGTTAAATAACCCCCCACCAGCCCGATCGCGGGCATAATTGGTAAATATCCCCCACCGGCCCGACTGCGGCAGCACAGAGTCCCACCCCCCAGAACATATCCCTGGTGGACCAGTGGACCGCTAAGCCGATCGTGGGCTGCAAAGTGATGAATCACCCCCAAGAACTGATCCCTGGTGGTCCAGTGGACCGCTAAGCCCGATCGCGGGCTGCAAAGTGATGAATCACACCCCACCAAGACCATAGCCCTGGTGATCTAGTGTCCCCCACCCACCCACCCACGAAGCCCCACCACCCGCTCCCCGTCCAGCGGCAGGCGACAGCATCCCACCCGCCTGCCACCCACATACGTGACTGACTGCTGTAGTAGGGCTGCACACCCATTGGTGCAGAGCAAGAGCCAATGGGCGTGCAGCCCATACAGTACAAGGCAGTCCAGATATGTGAATCCGTAGGGGAAGATATCCAAGGATCGAGAAGCATCCCTGGTTTGAACCACAGATGTGGTTCCTTGCTGCCACAAGCCCAGAGGGGCTGTAGTCACCTTAACGTAAGCATGGACTGCTGCTCAGTGGCTTTGAATCCCCTTCAGAAAACTACTTGTCCCAGCTGGTGTTTGATGGCTTTTTCGGTCAGATTCCTATGACTTTCTGGCTGTTCCTTCTGCTCAACCCTTGCCCAGGCAGGCAATACTGGCTTTAGGTGAGGAAGCGGCAGGAGAGCGGCACCTGGATCTGTAGGGGACGATGTCCAAGGATCAAAAAGAGTCCCTGGTTTGAACCGCAGATGCGGTTCCTTGCTGCCACAATACCAGAGGGGCTGGAGCTAACAAGGACCTTGTTAATTGAGTGGTGACTTTCTTTTCTCAAAATTGCACATAAAAGTATTTAAAAACAAATGCCAGAACTGGCCCCATTATAGCCTATGAGGTGTGCCCCTGTGCAATTATAGGACTGACATCACATAACATACGAGCGTGGTGGCGTGCCTCTTAGTGAGGAAGTGTGGGTGTTTTGACCACGGGTCTCTGTGCTGTTTTTTATGAGTGATCATACTAGAAATATATTAAACAAATAAATGCTGCACATATAAGGATCTTTAAATTGCAGGGTAAGCTACAGAATTGGGGAAGTGGGAGGAATTTTTTTAAGTGAAAACCTGCTCTTTAAGTTATAAATATCCATTTAGACAGTATCCCCTGAAAGAGGGGAATGGTATTTTAGCTAATCTTTTTATGTAGCAGACTTCAGCACTGTTAACATACTAATTACCTTCATGTATCTCAAAGAGTACATAACACATGTTACTAATGTATGACCTTGAGGGAGACAACTGAATGTACCTGTGGATTCTGATTTCTAAAAATGTATTTCTGTAAGTATTTGCTTTGATAGACTAAAGCTGAGTTCTAAAAAAAAAACAAGAGGGGAAGGATGGGAGGAAAACAGGAAAGGGGATAACAAGCAGAGTACTAACAACATCTAGAAACATAGAAGTTGACAGCAGATAAGGACCACAAGGCCCATCCAGTCTACTCATTTTTTCTACATTATGAATGTGCCACAGGCCTTTACTCTGTCAATGGCCTGTTTATTCATACTCATCTGTATTGTTCCCCTATAAATATCCCGTACCTGTCTGAAGCCCTGCACTGTATTCATATCCACCACTTCCTGAGGTAGGCCATTCCATGCATCCAACACCTTTTCTGTGAAAAAGAACTTCCTCACATTACCCCTTAATTGACCTCCCTCTAATCTCATGCTGTGTCCTCTTGTCCTGCTATTTTTCTTGTATTGAAACATGTTGGACTCTTTCACCTTGTTAATGCCCTTAAGATATTTGAATGCTTCAATCATATCACCTCTCTCCCTCCTTTGCTCTAGGGTATGCATATTGAGCTCCGTTAATCTGTCCTCATGTTTTCTGATGCAGTCCCTGCACATTTTGGTTGCCCTTCTCTGGACTGCCTCCATTTTGTTAATGTCCTTGTGCAGGTGCGACCTTCAGTACTGCATGCAATACTCCAGAGGGGGCCTAACCAGTGTCTTGGAAAGAGAGATTATTACCTCCCTCTTATGACTTGTGTTACCCCTACTAATACACGTTAACTTCCCTCTAGCCTTACCTACTGCTTTAGTGGTCTGCTTGGATGATTTCAGGTCATCTGTGACGATGATGCCCAAGTTTCTTTCTTCTTCTGTGATTGCCAGCAACTCCCCTCCCAACCTATAGGTAGCTTCAGGGTTTCTCTTCCCTATGTGCATGGTCTTGCACTTTTTTGCATTAAACCCCAGTTGCCACTCTTCAGACCATTTTGCCAGTTTTTCCAGCATTCGTCTCATTCTGTCCACCCCATCTGGATCATCTACTCTGTTGCGGATCTTGGTGTCATCTGCAAACAGGCAAACCTTACCTTCCAGTCCATCTGTAATGTTCTTGATGAAGATACTGAAGATGACTGGCCCCAGGGCTGATCCCTGAGGTACCCCACTTTTGACTTACATATCTTCTGACTGTATACCATTTACCACCACTCTCTGTTTTCTGCTTGTCAACCAGTTTGCCATCCAGTTGACCAACTTCTGACCCACTCTGAGCCTACCTAGCATATTAATTAATCATCTATGTGAAACAGTATTGAAAGATTTGCTGAAGTCAAAGTAGGTGACATCAACTGCACCCCCTTGGTTCACCACTCTGGTTACCCAGTCAAAGAAATATATGAGATTAGTCTGACAGGACCTTCCTGTTGTAAACCCATGCTGTCTTGGATCCTGTGCTCCTATGGATTGCAGGGGTTGCACTATCCTTTCCTTGAGGAGTGCCTCCATAATCTTGCCCACTACTGAGGTAAGACTGACTGGTTTGTAGTTCCCTGCCTCCTTCCTGCTACCTCTCTTTTGGAGTGGGATCACATGAGCCCTTCTCCAGTCTTCTGGGACCTCTCCTGTGCTCAGAGACTCACTAAACAGTTCTGCCAATGGCTCTGCTAGTTCCATCCTTAGCTGTCTTAGTACCCTAGGTTGTATGCCATCAGGTCCCATTGCCTTGTCTACCCTGAGCTTAGTGAGCTCTTGTAGGACTCTTTCTTTTGTGAAGGGACTTGTGCATACCTCCCTCTCCCCTGTGTCCATGGTGCTAAGCTGTGGGCCCTGCCTTACTTTCTCCTCAGTAAATACTGAGCAGAAGTATCTATTTAAGATAGATGCTTTTTCTTGGTCCTCCTGCACACACTCCTCCTTATCCCCTTTGATCTTAGCAATACCCCCTCTGTACTTTCTCCTTCCATTAAAGTATCTATGGAAAGTCTTGTCCCCTTCTTTTACTGTTTGTGCTAGTGTTTCCTTGGTTTGGGCCTTTGCCTGTCTTATTGCCTTCCCTGCTTCCCTTAGGGAAGTTTGGTATGCCTCCCTGTCTTCATCCAACTGTGTTCCCTTATATTTCCTGAAGGCCAACCTTTTAGCTCTGACCTTTTCTGCTACTGTTTTTGAGAACCAAAGTGGTTTCCTTCTTTTGCTCTTACTTTTCTCCCTAACACAATGGGATGTTGCTTCAAGTATTGCATCCTTAATGTTTGCCAACTTTGCCTGTACCCTCTCACCTGTATTTCTTCTTGCCAGGGCTGGCTTACCTCTGTTGGCCATCTTATCAAAGTCAATTCCTCTGAAGTCCCATATGTTTGCCTTGGAATGGGATGATTTAGTTCTAAGTGGCCAAATTGAACCATACCATGTGAAGGTCACTGGTTCCTTGGCGACCTTCTACCTGACGATCTGTGATCCTTTCCCTATGAGTCAGTACTAGATCCAGGACAGCCCTATCTCTTGTGGGTTGTTGTACCAATTGTTTGAGGCTTTTCTCCTGCAGGGAATCCACTATGTGCCTAGTTCTGGCAGATGTTCTGGCTGGTATTGGCCAATCTGTATCAGGCATATTGAAGTCTCCCATTATCAGAACCTCCCCTTTAGCTGTCTTGTTTTGTATATCTTCTAACAGTAATGTGTATATGTCCTCCTTCTGGTCTGGAGGCCTGTAGACAACTCCAGTTTGTATGGCTGTCCCATTTCCTGTTTCCAGGGTGACCCACAGTTCTTTCGGCTCCTTATGTGTATTCTGAATTTCTGTAGCTCTGATATTTTCTTTGACATAAAGGACCACTCCACACCCCCTTTTACCACCTCGGTCTCTTCTGAACAGTACATAGCCTGGTATGGTAGTCTCCCAAGTGTGGTTATTGGTGAACCATGTCTCGCTAATGGCTACTATGTCTAGTTTAGCCTCTTTCATTGTTACCTCCAGGTCTGGGATTTTGTTTCCCAGACTGCGGGCATTTGTGTTCATGATTTTCCATTGGCAAGATTTCAGTGCGTTAGTTGTGGGGTGTGGTCCGGCTTTTCCCCTGTGCATCATATGGGGAGCTGGACCTTTTTTCTCACCTGGTGATGCAAATGAACCACAAACATGCTGAACTCCTGTTTGATCACAAGCTGAGGAGGGAGGGGTGCTCTTCCCATTTGATGTATCGAGTGCTGCACCCCTCTCCCCATTTGCTAGTTTAAATATTCTGCAAAGACATCAAACTTCTGCCCCAATGCACTAATTCCCTCCTTATCAGAAGCAGTCCATTGAATTTAAAGAACTTTCACTCCCAAAACTGTTGCCAGTTACCTATACATTTGTGTCCTTTTTCCTGGCACCAGCCCTTGAGCCACATGTTTAGCTCCCCTATCTCCCCTTCTCTGACCTTCCACCCATCTGCTCCCCTCTTCCAGACTGGCAGGACCTCAGAGAAGGAGATGCTGGATGAAATGGATGACAGTTTGTCTCCCAGCCTGTTCAGGTGTTGATTGGTGTTCAGGTGTTGATTGGTCTCCACAACTGACTGGCTGGATAGATCATTAGTTCCTATGTGCACCAGGTTATCAATGTTTTCTCCTGCTTCCTGCATGATTTTAGCAATGCAGTCAGTGTCTCTCCATGCTGATGTACCTGGGAGACATCTGACCATTACCCCTCTCTGGAGGTAGGTATCAACTCCCCGAATCATGGAGTCTCCTATGATCAGAAGTGTTTTGGATTTCCTTTTTGCCTTGTTTTGGTCCCTATTATGGATGAGTTTCGTAGTGCTAGCTCCTGTGCTGCAGTGTTCTTTGCCCCTTTGTTTGATTTCAGAGATAAAGGCAGATACCTGTTTGTAGTTTTTATATGATTTGTGGAGGTGATACACTGGTGAGCACTGAGTGATGAGGCACTTGATTTGCCCCTCCTAACCACCTGCTATCCTCCCAGACCAACTACCCTCTGTGGTTGAGGTGCTTCAGTTGGATGTTGGGGAAATGTCAGGTGGATCTTACAATACATTTTCTCATGGATATGCAATTTGAGGTGCAATCTCTGCCCATGCTGCCCAGAGCTGAGCCCTTAGATCTCCAATGGTCCAGCATGTTGGACAGTGTCCTAAATCCTGTATAACTGCCCTTTTGAAAGTGTCCCGCAGTACCTGCAGTTAATAATATCCATTCCAGTTAAGTTGCTGAGTTTATAACCTGGTCTGAGTAATTAGAAGGAAAATGAAAGCAAACATGTAATTTTTTTTTGTTTTTGTTTTGTTTGTTTTTGTATAACTTTTTATAACAAGTTAAATTAATTGTGCCCCTTTAAGTGATGTCACTGTGTGGATACCCCTCTGATCCTCCCCTTTCTGCTTTGCTACAGCAAACACGATAGTGTTACTCTATAAAAGGAGTGTATCATGGAGTGGTTGAGGATGGAGGTGGGTGTTTGGGCCCTTCTCCTGCCGAAAAAGAACCGCCGACAAAAGAAACAAGGAGATAAGAGCAGAAACAATCAACCAACAACAAATGCAGACACTATCACACAGTCTGTATCTCATAGGTGCTCCTGTAATTTGCCCAGAAAGCTTAGCCTAATGATAGCTAAAACTGTAAAACTTATCCACACAAAATGTAACAAAACCTGTAAGTGCCACCTGTAACAATTTAACAGAAGATATGCCCTGTAAAAAACACTTTGGTACAGAGAAAAATAAAGCAGTAATCTGTAAGCACGAAAAGTAACAATACCTGTAAGCACCACCTGTAACAATTTAACAGAAGATATACCCTGCAAAAAACACTTTACTACAGAGAAAAATAAAGCAATAATCTGTAAGTACAAAACAGTAACAAACCTATAGGCACACCTTGTAACAATGCATAAGAAAGTATAGCCTGCAAAAACAATTTGAATCAAACAACAATAAAGCAGTAATATGTAAGCAAAACACAGTAAAAAAAACCTGTAAGCACAAAAGAAAATAGTAACACACAGTAAATCTGCCTAGCCAAAAGAAGCCTTAATTATTCTCCATGCTCTGATAATGTTGTTCCTTGCGCTGTACTTATAAGAAAACCTAGAAAAGAAGAGCTCAGGTGAAGCGAGGTGCCTTTGCCAGCAAACCTAGTCTTCCAAGACAATGTGTGTGAATGCTAGAAGTATAGAAAATAAAATTCCAGACCTAAAGGTCATCATGGCAAAGGCCGACCTGGATATAGTGGCCATCACCAAGTCACTGTGACCTGAAAATCATGACTGAGACATGGTCATACCAGGATATTCTCTGCTCAGGAATGACAGGGTGGAAAGGAAAGGAGGGGGTGTGGTGCTTTGTATGAAGGGAAGCATCAAAGCAACAGATACAGGGAATTTAGGGGGCAGAGGTACTGTGGTCACCTTGAAATCGAGAAACGAAGCCACTATTTGCACCCATGTGATCTACAGATGTCTGGCACAGGAAGAGGAGTTAGATAAGGTAATGTTGGAAGTCACTGGCAAAAGGGTAGAAAGGGGGAGTTGTGCTGGTGGGGGACTTCAGTCTGTCGGATGTAGATTGGAGACTCCCAGCTGCTGCTTCAGATAGAAGTAGGGACATCCTAGACTCCCTGTAGGGGGTGTTCCACAGGCAACTTGTCAGTGAGCCAACTCATGATGGGTCAATACTGGACCAGGTTCTCACTAACAGGGATAGTGTTGTAGACATCAGTGTGGGAGGCCACCTGGAGACCAGAGATCACCATACAGTGTGGTTCAATATAAGGATGATTGTAGAATTGGGACACACATGAGCAAAGGTCCTGGACTTCAGAAGAGTCGATTTTATAAAGATGGGTGAATGCCTTAAGAGTGGCCTTGCAGGGGGGTTGACTTAGGAGGGGTGCGGAAACAGTGGACCAAGCAAAAAGGGAGCATAGTGAAGGCAACAAACCTCTGGATCAAGCAAATGAGTGAAAGTAAGAGGAGGAAGAGACCACTATGGCTCTCGAATGTAGTGGCAAAAAAGATAAAGGCTAAAAGGGATGCATTCAGAAGGTATAAGCAGATGCAGAGGGAGGAGGATAGGGAGGTGTATCAGGGAAAACAGAGGGAAGCAGGGACAGTAATAAGGAGCACAAAGGCACTAACTGAAGAGCAAACAGACCAGGAGGTATCAAAAGGGGACAAGACATTTTTTAGGCATGTTAGCAAAAAGAGGAAGACAAAGGGAGGGATTGTAAGGTTAAAAAGAAAAGGGGAGGCTGCACAGAGGGAGACAAGGAAAAAGCAGACATCTTGAACAAATACTTCTCAATATTCATAGAGGAAGGGGATGGACCACAAAAAAGTAACAGGAACTTTGGTGGGGGGGTGGTGGACACTAGTCCTTTTCAGAGGAGATGGTCCTGCAGGCACTCACAAATCTGAAAGTGGATAAAACAATGGGGCCAGATGGAGTGCATCTAAGGGTGTTGAGGGAGCTAAGGTAAGTACTGGCTGCAACTCTGGCAGTCCTATTTAACAGATCACTGGAAACCACAGTGATTCCAGAGTACTGGAGGAGGGAAGATGGATTCCCACTTCACAAAAGTAATAGCACGGAAAAGGCTGCAAATTATAGGCCAGTTAGCCTGACATCAGTGGTGGGAAAGTTAATTGAATCACTGCTGAAAGAAACGACTATGGAATATTTATTTATTTATTCAATCTCAGATTACAATACCTTTGAGTGCAAGGCGCTCATTTGCAAAGGTTTCATGTCAGTGGAGAAGTGTGAACAAACATACAAAGGTGGTAATACAAAGACAAGGTTTAAACAAACAGCAATAGTGCAATACTTTATATCTAGAATAAAAAAAACTTTAGGAATGGAGGAGAAAGGAGTGAGGGAGGTATGAGGAGAGAAGAAGAGGCATAAGCAGCCAGAAAACCTTATCAGTTAGAGAGTAGAACGTGTGGTCGGGTGCAGGTATGAGGTAGTAGTGTGGGCGGGGGAGGTGTGGGTGGTGGAGTTGTGGGAGACGGTAGGGCGAGTGTAGGAGGAAATAGCAAGGGTTGGATAGGTAATGCTTTGAGTAAGAGAGAAGAGGAAGCTGGACTGCACACAAGCAGTGGCATCATTAGGTGAAACAATCACAGGAACTGCTTGTCGTAAGATGCTGACGGAGCCTGTGCTTGAAAGGACCTAATTTGGATATAGACAAGATTTCATTGGGAAGTGCATTGAACCCAAATGGGGCTCTATATGAAAATGAACTCTGTTCTTGAGATGTCCAGCACCTAGGAATCTTCAGAGACTGATGGGCTGAGCTTCAAGTGTGCTGAGAGCTGGAGTGAGGGCTAAGGAAGTTGGAATATCTTGAATCCAATGGATTACAAGACTTGAGACAGCATGGATTCACAGGGTGAGGTCATGTCAAACAAATCTGATAGATTTCTTTGACTGGGCAACCAAGGAGATTGATCAAGGAGGAGCAGTGGACATAGCCTATCTAGATTTTAGTAAAACTTTTGACACTGTTCCACATAGGAGACTAGTAAGCATGCTGGGTAGCTTAGGAGTGGGCAAAAAGCTAGTAAACTGGGTAAGAAATTGGTTAGGTGGTAGGTGACAGAAGGTGGTGGTAAACAGAGTTCACTCCATTGAAGGGAGGGTGATCAATGGGGTACCTCAGGGTTCAGTGCTGGGACCGGTCTTTAATGTCTTTTGAAGTGACATTGCAGAGGAGCTGGAAGGGAAAATCAGCCTCTTTGTGGATGACACCAAGATTTGCAACAGGATGGACACTCGAGATGGGGTGATGGAAAGGATAAGCAGAGATCTGGGAAAACTCGAGGCATGGTCAAGGGCATGACAGCTGGGTTTCAATGTAAAAAAGTGCAAAATAATGCATGTAAGGCACAGATAGCCAGGGGCAGAGTACATAATGTGTGGAGTGGTATTGATAACAACCAAGCCGGAAAGGGACCTGGGGCAATCATATCAGATAACCTAAAGGTAGCCAAGCAGTGCAACAAGGCAGTCAGGAGAGTGATCATGATGCTGGAGTGAATAGGAAAGGGTATCACCAGCAGAAAGAGGGAGGTGGTATTGCCTGCTGGTAAGACCTCACCTTGAGTACTGTATCCAATTCGAAACCACATCTCCAGAAGGACATAGAGCAGAGGCCGTTCAGTGGAACCCAACTAAAATGGTACAGGGTCTGCATCAAAAGCCCTATGTGGAGAGACTAAAGAACCTCAGTCTGTACACCGTGGTGGTGGTGGGGGGGGGGTGACAGAGACCTTTAAATACCTCATGGGGATAAATAAGGTACCGGAGGAAGGTATTTTTCAACAAAAGGTGCTCACGAACAAGGGAACATGCTATAAAGGTGGAAGGGGGTAGATTCAGTAGAAATGTGAGGAAGTACAGTACTTCTTCACAGAAAGAGTGGGGGATGCTTGGAACAGTCTTCCAGTGGAGGCTGTGAGGATGAAAACAGTGGTGGGGTTTAAGAATACATAGGAAAGGCACAAGGGAATCATAATGAAAAGGAAGGAGGGAAAGTGGAAAGGAGAATGAGCTTTACTGTAGATCAAGTAGGATCTGCGGTGAGAATGTAGGAAGGGAAATAGGCAGACTTGGTGAGCCAAGCTGCCCTTAACTGCCATCATATTTATGTATCCATGATAGAAGAAGCCTCCTATCAAGGCAGTATGTAGGGGTATCTGGTCAGCATTCTGTAGGAACCTATGCAATTTGCACTTTAATGAATAGTCCCAGAATACAGGTGTGTGTGCTTTTTTTTTTCTGTTAGTTCCTCAGTTAAGGGCTGCTGCAGCATGTTAGCTTTTTCATGATCATGTACAAAACCTCAGAATTGGTTTTCCTGCCTTGGAAGCCACCCCTCCTATTACTGGAGGGAACGGTCATAGATATATTGGCCCAGATATTCAAAAGAGTTGAGCCATGCGCAATAGGGTTGCACCTGCGCAAGTCCAAAATTGGGCCATTCTGCAATATTCAGCAGGAGGCAGCTGCGCCCCCGAAATCATGCTGAGCAACAGCGCAATGATAATGAAGGCATGCGCAACCGAAGGGGGAGGAACCATGCATAAATGGTACAGTGCGATATTCAACGACTTGCGCCATGCGCAATAGAGACAAGCGAAGTTGTGCCATAGCGGAAATGAGCCAAAATAAAAAGGAACAAGGGAGAGGTGCAAGAACACTACAGGGAAGCCACATGAGGCAGAACTCTAGCCAGACAGACAGGGCAGGAGGCACAAACAGGGCAGGCCAGGGAAAGGGCAGTCTGAACAGCCAGACACAGGGAAGGTGTGGGGAGCCACACAGCACAGAGGCCAGCACAGGCAGGTGCACCCGGTGCAGGGGAAGTAGCAGCCAGGACAGTGGAGGGAATACAGCAACAGCTGCCGGGGGTGAACACGAGCCAGGGACATGGCCAGTGCCACCTTCCAAATGGAGGCTGTTATGAGGTGGGTGAGAAGGTGGGTGGCAGGGGGGCGTGACTGTGGAAGGGCCCATTAGCGGTATGCTACCAACAGGCAGTACCGAGCCCACACTAGCTTTCAGCTGTACACTGATACTGAGATTGTGGGCCGGTACCACCTGAATAGGGCAATTCTGAGGTGGCTCTGTGAGCTGTGCAGTGATGTGATGCAGGCACCCACACGACGGAGCCATGCCCTGTCAGTGGAGACTAAGGTAACAGCCTGCATGTGCTTGCTCACCACGGGTACCTTCCAGAGACCAACTGGGGACACCACTGGCATAACCCAGTTGGCCACGTCACGCCACCTCACCCAATTCCTCAGTGCACTACTGCCACATGCTGCGGAGTACATCCATTTCCCCAGCACAGCGGTGGAGCACACAGCAAACATACAGGAGTTCCACAGGGTAGCATGTATGCCTGGCGTGCTAGGGGCAATAGACTGCATCCATGTGGCCATACACACACCACCTGGCCCCGAGGGGGCCACATACATAAATCGCAAGGGCTATGCCAGCATCAACTGCCAGGTGGTGTGCGATGCCAGGAGGCGCATAATCAATGTCTGTGCCACACACCCTGAGGAAGCACACGATTCATTCATCTGGCACCAGTTGGCACTGTGCCACAGATTCGAGAGTGGGGACATCCCCACTGGACACCTACTGGGTGAGTATGCAAACCACATGGACAATCATAGGGCCTGGGGGACATGGCCAGAGGTGGCATGGGTAGTGGCCTACATGGCCTGGGGCAGGGCGATGCTGATCACAAAACTAACCTCCACCCTCTACACACAGGTGACAGTGGATACCCACTCTGTCCCTGGCTGCTCACACCCTACCGGCGGCCCACGACCCCATCGCAGCAACGCTACAATGAGGCACACGCCACCACATGTAATGTCATCGAGCGGGTGTTCGGGATGCTGAAAGCACATTTCCATTGCCTGGACACCTCTGGCAGTACCCTACAGTACAGCCCCTCAAAGGCCTGCAGGGCTATTCCTGGCCTGTTGCATCCTGCACAACATGGCCAACGAATGTGGGATAGCCGTACAGGTTGAAAAGGGGGACAGCAATGGGGACGATGGGGACGCTAGTGACGATGGTGATGGGCAGCACCCCCTTGGCCGATGGGACCCCCGACTGCTCCAGCTGGCACAGCTGCACCGGGACACCATCATGGAGGAGCACTTCAGGCAACCCAGGTAAGTCATGGGGCCATGCACAACCACCAGTGGCTAAGGCACAACCCACAAACATGCATGGACACACACCAGGGGTGCATGTCATCAAGGGAAGTGGCAGGACACAGAAGCACACACACAACCAGGGATGGGTGAGGATTAACATGCCATGCAGACGGACACACACACACGCTCACACACAATGCAACAAACGTGCACAGAGGGCAGGAGGCACACCCACCCAGAACGCACACCCTAGCAACACACATGTCCACAGACCACCATGCCCACTGCCTGTCCATGTGCATGTGTCAGATGCTGAGCACCATTGCACATTGGTGTACAGTGCAATGCAGGCATCATCATGCACATGCAACTGTGGACAGCAGCCGGGAGGGTGTGCAGATGGACTGTGTGTCCACGTGCAGGGCCGGGTACCCACCCGTGCACTGCCCACTGAAACACACAATGCACACAGGGCAGCACCAGACAGTAGCCACACTGGGAGACAGGTCAGTCATGTGACACAGTGCCGCGGCCACCAAGGATGCGTGGGCGGCCCCGCTGAGACCCGCCAGCACTGACAGACTGACCACTGGCCTCATGGGGTGGCACCGATGGTCCCCCAGGGGTTCCACTGCATGAACGTGACCGTGCTCATGCAGAGGTCTGCAGCACACTGAACATGCCTGCACCAGGAGTGCTCGGGATGCCCACAGCTGAACCCGGCGTCGACAGGGTGGGAGTCGCATCATGCTGGGAAAGGGGGTGGATAGTGCACTGCGTGGTGTCTGCGATGCATGGGCACCTGACTGTGTGCCCATTGTGGCCATGACAGCAATGAATGCCTGTGCATGCTTGTCAGTGGCAGCGGTCACATCCTCCTGCAAATGGTCCATCCCTGCCAGGATCAGTGCAGTGTCCCTGCTGCAATGCTCCTCTGCCTGCTCCAGAGCCACATGCAGTGCATCCACGGACATCGCAAGCCACATCTGCTGCTGGACCGATGCTTGCAGTAGGCGGGTGTGCTCGTCCAAGAGGTCATCAGCCTCCTCGGCATCCTGTCCCTCAGGGTGTGCATGGCCCCGATGATCAGCACCTCTTGAGGGTGGGTGCTGTGCACCAGGACCAGGTCTGGGCATGTCCACAGGCGGTGCACAGATGCCGCCACTGAACCCTGTACCCCCAAGCCCACTGGGCGACTGCTGATGCTGCCCCTCTGGCTGCCGCTCCCCAGGTCTCAGTGGTGCCGCCGCAGTGGCTGCAACAGTCCCACTGTCCTGAACAGACACCAGTGCTACCCCACTGGTGCTGACAGGCACAGCCTGGGACTGTGCTGACACACAGGCCTCCACGGTGGCACCATCCACAGCCATGGGCATGAATTGCCCTGCTGTGTGGCCATCCTGTGACACACACGTGCCACTGCCCATGATGGTCGTGTCATCATCACTGGTGACAGACTCTGCACCGGCCACAGTCACAGCATGCTGGCATCTGTGGATGCCAGCATGCTGGGACACAGGCAGGGCTTCCTCCACACCTGTGACAACGACATCAGTGTGGACAGCCAGGCGGCCCCATTGTCGCAGTGATCCACATATACCTGTGGAGGTGGATGGTCCCTCCTCCAACTCCAGCTGACTGTCTGCAGTGGACAGGCCCACCACCGCTGACTCATGCAGATGCTCAGGATCTGTAAAGGAAAGCAAAGTCGCATTAGTGCGTGTGACCTACCCTGCCCCTCTCATAGACAGACCATGACTTACCATGCAGTGATGGGCCACCACCCGTCTGGAAGCCACCACCCAGAACACCCTCAATGGCACTGCGCTGCATGCTTCCAGCAAACCCCTTCTCCTGTGGGGTCAGCAGTACCAGCTCCAGCTGTCCCCCACCTGTTGCAGCACGTGCTGCCATGATGGCAGCCACCTTCTCCTTTATCCTCCTCCTGTCCATGCCCATCTTTTTCTTACACTCCTGCACAGAGTGCTGGTGGCTGCCATGCAGGTTCACAGCACATGCCACCTCCTCCCATGCAGCAGCATGGGCTTGAGATGTTCCCCTTCCGTCCACTGAGAAGTGGCTCCTGATCCAGGTAGGCCTTGAACAGGGCCTCGGTTTCGGCCTTGGTAAAGTTAGGCCTCCTCCTCCTCCCACCACTGTGTTCCTCCTCTCCAACAATTTGCTCGGTCATTATGTAGCCTGTAAGAATGGCAGTTGTTACCTGTGACTGTGCAGTTCCATGCATGTCCCTGAATCCACAGTCCACACTCCCAAACAGCATGCAACTCACCAATAGACTGCAGTAACCGACTATGGCCACTGAAGCACATTGTCGCACCTTTATAGCGCAATCCTTGCAAATGAGGTGAGGAGCAACTTTAAGTAGATGCAAATTGCAGTGCTGCGCCATTGAATGGCTGATTAGATGAGTTGCATATGGCAGCTGAATATCGCGCTGTTGCACTTTGCGCAATTGTGTTGAACGTGCTGAGCCAATGGCACAGTTCTGTGACATGCGTAGTACACCTCACTGCGCATGCCCGGGTTGCTGATGCAGGGATCTGCTGCGCTGATGACATGCTGTGCACGGTAGGCAATGCAGGGCATCGCCACCATTGTGCCAGTGGCGCTATAGCGATGGTCACTACATGGCGCTGTGGCACTGGACCATCATAGGCGCAATGGCCCAACTGCTCAGTAGTCCACTATGGCGCTGGCACACAGGCAGCCAATCGCGCTACATGCATTGTCTTCCAGTGGCACTGTGCGTGGCCATGCACCAGAGACCCTTGACCCTGTGCCTGATCTTTGCCCCCTAGGCACCATGCGTCAGGCATGGGTGCACCTCTCTCGCACTGTTCGGTAACAGCGCAGTAGGGAATGGCAGCGCTGTACCACGCAGCATCTGCACGTGGGGAGCCACGCTGCAGAGCGCCATATTTCCTACTATGACTGGAAGAATGGCACGCAGACGGGCAGCGCAGTGGTCTGTGATTCAGTTGACAAATCTGGTGGCAATTGTGGAGCCACACCATGGGCCTCTCTTCAGGGAGGCGCCCCTGGACAGAGCCAGGACCCAGGTGTTGTAGGAGGTGGCCACTGCCCTGAAGGAGGCCACCGGACTAGGGAGAAGCATGGAGCAGTGCAGGCACCGCTATGGGGACCTGCAGAGGAGGGAGCTGGAGCTACTGGCATGACTGCGGGCACGTGCCAGGAGGGGCACAGTGCCATGTCCTGGTAGGGGTTCCATCAACACACTTTTATCGTCCATATGGGTAATAGTGTTGTATGTGACCAGCACATAGGGGAGGGACCATCTGGGGTTAGCTGTGGTGGTGTTCACAGGGTGTGGGGTGGGTGGGTCTGGCTGGGTGGGAGAGCATACACCTTGGGGCAGGGGGACTTTGCTTCGGGATTGTACTGATGTTCTTCTCTCCTTGTTTTTCCCACAGGCCCGGAAGAATGCCGCCATTTGAGAGAGGAGCGGTGGAGGGAGGAGGACGGTACAGCCAGGCAGGGCGAGGGCCATCACTGCCCACCTGACCGGCCTGATGAGGGTGAGTGCCATACATCCATGATTACTATTGCATGCTGTATGACAGGGTGGGCAGCGGGGCATGGCCACCATTCATCGACACCACTGCCATGCACGCAACTTGTTACAGTCAACACTGTCCAGTGGCAATGCATGTCTGGGAGTGCGTCAATGGTGGTCCATGCATGCACCAGGTGCATGGTTGTGCCACTGCCTTTGCACCACATAGCCATGTCACTAAATGGCCACGGTGGTGCTGTGCATGACTTGGCTGGTGGGTGTGTGCAGCATTCCACATGGCTGTATGTGCCTGGGTGGGCAGGTCCTGTGGACGTGATCACTGCAGGTGGTCACACACCATCACAGTGGTATGTCCCATGGCCATATGCCATGCACAGTGGGCGGGCTGTATGGGGTTGTGCATTCACACCTATTGACTGTGATCCCTTGTCCTAGGTATCCGCCATCTACGGGACATCATGGAGGCTCTGAGGGAAATACTACTGGTGGCCCGGGAATCGCTGGACATCCTCAGGCGGATAGATAGCACCGGGGTCCTGAGGAGGCACAGAGGCTGGAGGAGTCGGAGCAGGGAACGGCGCTCCCACTTGGAATCTATCAGTCCCTGTATTCCACTACCCCCATGGACCCACCCTCACACCCCTCCTTTCCCGTCCCATTTGTCCACCCCTGCCCCCTACCCACCCCCACCTTGTTTGTGGCACCCCCCAACCTTGTATATAGTTTTTGTGATATTGTAAATAGTCGAATTTCATATTTGTTCAATACATTTAATTTTGATATGAATACTTTGGTGGTCTCTGATTTGCAGCGGGCGATAGGTGCTCATCTGCAATGGTGTGCATGGTGTCAGCGGTGGTGCAGTCATGGGTATGTGTGTGTGTCCGTGTGGAGGTGACTATGGTGTGGGGGTAGCTATCAGTCAGTGTCTGTGGTGTGTGTGTTATGCCCTGTGCACTGGATGACTGTGTGCAGTGGTCCATGGTGCATGCTCTGTGCCCATGGCGCACCCATCGGCCTGTCCATGGCCTGTGCAACTGACACACATGCATGTCTGTGACCTGCACTGTCCACTGGCATGTCAGTGGTGGCAGTCCCTGCAGGGCAGCCACTGTACCCATCACTTTGCTGGATTGCCCCTGTCACTGGTGTGGGGCATGCCTGGCTCGGGTGGCACTGTGGGCACCACAGTCATTGTCCCACCTCCATGGTGTGCCTTGTGTGTGTTGCAGGGGATGTGCCCCACTGTCTGTGACTTGTGCTCTGGGTGACTGCTGGTGGTGTATGGATCCACAGTGCCTGCGCAGGGTGGCTGGCACTCCAGTGCCATGGAGGACTGTGGGTTGTGTGTACATAGCTTACATGGGCCCACAATGGGGGCTTGGTTGCCCCACCACTGCATCCCTGTGTTGTTGTGCCCTTGGGTATGGGTGGGTGTCTGTCCATACACTGTGTGGCATCTGGTGTGGTACATGCTTCCATGCACCACTGTGGGTGGCTGTGCTGGCTGTTGTGGCCAGTGGTGGGTCGGGGTGTGTCACTGGACTACTGTGCAGGGTGCTGTACCACTGGTGGTGGTGTCAAGGGCATGCCCTGTCCTGTGTGGGGTACCTCTTGTGCCGACAGCATGGTTGGTCTCTCAGCAGTACCTCGGGGGGACTGTGCATGGTGGCACTGTGTCTGCCATTGTTGCATTGCTGTGTGCTGCCTCCCACTTATGGGTGCTCGTGATGGGGCTGGCTTGCATGGTTCTGTGGTGCACAGGGTTGCAGTGTCACAGTGGGGGTGGTGGCATGCATGGGGTTTCCTGCAGTGGTGGTCACTGCTCATGGGGGGTGTCTGGGGATCACGGTGCAGGGTGTGCTCTGCACTGGGGGGATGGTGTGGCACGGGGTGGTCTGCCCTCCTTGTGTGCCAGTCACAGCTTGCCGGTAGGTGTGATGGGGCACCATGGCCTGGCTGTGGGTTGTTTGCTTGTCTCCATGGGCCAGTGGTTATTCCAGCCCTCCCCCAGTTGTGCTTGGGGTGTGGGGGGACGATGTCTGTTCTGCTGTGTGTTCCTGTGCCCATCTCTGGCATGGGTGGTGGGCCCCTACCTCCCTGGTTGTGCAGTTACATTGCTCTTCTGCTGGGGGCACCCTGGTTGCGCTATTGCACCTCTGGACTGCTCAGCTGAACATCCCTTGTTGCACTATGGTGCATCGGATCTGCTCAGCTTCCCTTCCCTAGTTGCGCTATGGCGCAGGTGGTACAATATTCAGTTGTCGGCTGTAGGTGCAATTTGGCCTGCTCCATTTTTGAATATCGCATCTGTTGCACATGGGCGCAATAGACTTGCACTTGCTCCTGCTATTGCGCACTTTTTGGGTGCAGTTTGAATATCTGGGCCATTGTGTTTTAATTTTTTATGTGTTTGCATTGTTCTATTTGTCTTTTTTTATTATTATCTGCAAGTTCAGGACAATGTGTTATGTATCTAGATGCACAGACAGTTTTAAGGGAACAAATTTGGAATTTATTTACTTGTCTGACTCGGTCTCCACCCCAACTGTAGCAGGAGTGATGTGGTGGGAAGTCACTCTGGGAAATTCAATCCTGTCCTGCTCCTGGTGCACCGTGGCAGGTCCACTAATCCTGTTCTCTAACTTTGCTAGGTTAAATGGCTAATATTAAACCTGCAGTCACATACTTGCATAATGATAATGGCTTTACAACCTCATAAAACATAATAAGGTACTTCATACCATTAGAAAGACATACCCCTCATTTATACATATACAAGAAATGCACCTATCCAAAAATGAACATGCAAAACTGGAAACATTTGACTTCTCCCAAGCGGTGACCTCCAACTACCAGAGGGAAAAATGTAGTGGTACGGTAGTATTGGTACCCCAATTGACCTCATTTCGGTCCATGAGCTCCTATGTAGACCTTCAGAGAAGATTAGCTATCTTAACAGGTTGATATTTGGGAAAGGATCTGACATTAGCCAGTCTTTACTTGCCTTTCAGTATGGACACCCCTACTGTTACTACACTTCACCGTAAAAATCTGCAGCATCAACAGTGGGTCCTACTGTTATGGGGTGGCCATAACATAGTGTATGACAGGTTAGATACAAAAAAACTAAATCCACCTAGGAGATTGGGCCCTTAAAAAGAGATGAACATTGCTTAAGACTTTTGCCTGGATAGATACCTGGCACTCCATCAACACAACGACTACGCATTACACCCATTAATTGGCTTTGCATCAAATAGACCCATGTATAAACTTGGTGCAAATATCATAGGAGCACATTGGTCTCCTGGTTGAGTATACCTTATTACCCATATGTTTACTGGACCATGTCCCTATTCTAGTAACTTTGAATCGGGAACCAACCAAAGGTAACATCTTGTGATTTAACAATTCCTTACTGAATTCAACAGACTTCCAGGACATTGTCCGAGATAAAATACAACAGGTCATAGATGATAATGCTCATCTGGATACTTCACTGGGAATTATATAGTACACCATTAAGGTGGTGCTCCATGGAGAACTGATCAACTATTCAGCAAAGTTAGAACAAAACAAAGAGAAGAGATACAGTTACACCTACAACAGCAACTAGTAGATACACAGCTGTTGTACATGCAGGGGGATGATATGGTAGCACTACTTTATATTAAAGCAAGAGATTGAAGATATTTTGAATGCTAAAACTGAGAATGACTTTATGCTATTTACCTCAAAAATATTTTGAAGGGGGAGCCCCGGCAACTAAAGTGCTCACCGTTAGGCTGCAACATCATATTATACAACAAGCAGTCACCCATATTAAAGATCCTTCCTCACAGGTGACTTTTGCAGACCACGAATGAAACCTGGAGGCATATTGAGTGTACAGTATTACAAACAGCTATACACTCCTAAATGCATGGTCACCCCCACACAGTATAATCCTTTCGGGCTATGTTCATACTCCCCTCTCTTTTGCAGACTTAGACAGCCCAGATTATGACCCCAATTCAGGCCTCGGAGTTAGGTGGGACCCAGAAAGATTTTAAGAATGGAAAGAGCCCAGGACCAGTTGGGTACAATGGACAGTTCAACAAATGTTTGGAAGACCTTAATGACCCCATTACTTGCAGTCTGTAAACAGGTGACCCAAGAAGGCCCAGCACTGCTCACTTGGAAGCAGGCCGCAAATACTGGTATACTGAAACCAAACAAGGATAAGACCATCTGCTCCTCATATCAACTGATATTGGTATTAAATATTGATAATAACATTTTTACCTCAGTGCTAGCTCGAGCATCACATAAACTCTTGCCCTCTCTTGTAGAAAAAGACCAGACCAGTTTTGCGAGATCCCGACAAACACAGGACAATATTAAATACACACTGCATCTGCTTTACCACACCACCTAGTCTCGCAGTTCCATTTTCTTATTACATTTAAATGGTGAAAAGGCATTTGATTGGGTGGCATGATCATTCCTGTTCCATGCATTCTGCAAATTGGGATTCCCACCTGAGTTTTGAAGGCTTTGTACGATACACTGCAAGGTTATGTCAAAATTAGTGGGCAACATTCCACCACTTTTCAGCTATATAGAAGCACCCTCTTTCACCACTGTTGTTTGCCATTTAGTTGGAGCCACCGTCTCAAACTATCAGGCAGATACCCACCATATGGTGTGTACAACTAGGTGGCCACAGCAAATGTTAGTCCTCTATGAGGATGACTTTTTAATGTACGTGACCTTCCTGGATACCTATTTGCCCCTCCCCAGGGATCTTCTTCATAAAACTTGGGAATGTGTGGGACAGAATTTGAAAAAGTCAAAAAATGATGTCCTGCAGTTTATTTATAGCCCCATCCCACAGATTATGAGACAGTTTTAGATTCAATGGGACCTTCCTGCTTTAAAATATCTATGGATAATAATTTCTAGGGATCACACAAAAATGTTATCCCTCAGTTACTGACCCCTCCTAAAGGCTTTTAAAGGGATCTCATAACCTGGCAATCTGTCCCACTCTCCCTGATGCAGCAGTTTGATTACTTCCGCATGAACATGTTGTTACATTTTTTATATCAGGCACAGACACTCCCAATACTGCCCCTGAAAAGGCAGTTTAGATGATGGGATAGATTAATCTCCTATTTCCTATTGGCTGGAGCATGACCCAGCATAAGATTCACAATGTTGCGGTTACCGAAAAGAAAAGGGTACTTTGCCCTGTCCAATTTAAAGCATTTTCATCTGGCTGCTCAAATCCATGCTGTCCTGTATTGGGTTTCCCCAAACTACCTAGCACAGTAGAAGATTGTTGACTAGTTTGGAAGCTATAACTGCAAATTCCAAAATGGTTTACAGTCTAATATGCACTGTATTTTGCCTCTCATCTTATGTAACTCCCAGGTCGCCTCGGAAAAAGGGACCTCTGAGGCTCAGTTGGCTAACCCAGTCATCAAAATGTAATGAATAAATAAATAATATACTATATATACTAAAACCACTTTACAATTATAGTTTTAGCTTCTTGCTCACAAAAAGCTGCATCCTTATAGATTCCATTTGCACCTCACCCTGACTTTAAACCAACCAGATTAGACCATACCTATCAAAGGATGGGAAAGGCAGAGCCTGTAGGTACCAACTCATATTATGAGAGGGGGTGAATTTCTAAATTTTGGAGAACTGCAGCTCCAGTATGGTCTATATGCCACAGACTCCTTCAGATTCTTACAAATGAAGAATCTTCTTCAAACCCAGATACAGGCTTGTCCATCAGATCAGGACACACTGACTATTATTATTATTTTGTCAGTGGCTCAGCAGGTAGCACACTCGCCTCTGAGGCCAGGAGATCAGAAGGCGCTGGGTTCTATCCCCACACCAGGCACTTGGGTAAATATCCCAGTACTAACACTGTAGTGCAGCATGAAGGGGGTGCTGCACTCCTGAGGTGCCGTCTTTCAGATGAGACATTAAACCTAGGTCCCATCTGCCTGTTCTGGTGGTAGTTCAGGTGGATGCTAAAGATTCCATGGTACTTCTCAAAAAGAGTAGGGGAATTTCCACAGTGCCATGGCCAAATTTCCCCCATTCACTAAAAATACTACCAACAGCTTAATCTGGTTCAAGGGCTCTGTGCTGTGACCTCTCCTATTTAACATACTTATTTCCAGTATGCAAACCTCAAAAGAAGTCTGGATCAACAAGTACGCTGATGACTGTAAAATAGGAAGCCCAATAACTGATACTTTATCTGCCTATACTTTACAAGAAAATCTAAATAGATTTGCAATGTGGGCAGATGAAAATAAAATGAAATTTAACATTAAGAAATGTAAAGTTATGCACATGGGTAATAATAACCATGGATTCAATTATTCAATACAAAATATAAATTTAGAGGAAACTACTGAAGAAAAAGACTTGGGTGTTATGATATCTAATAATTTAAAATTAAATTCTCATACTAACTTGACTATCAAAAAATGCCATATGATTCTTGGCAATATTTTGAAGCACATTAAAAGTAGGCAGCAATCAGTTATTCTTCCTTTATATTCCTGTCTTGTACGCTCACATTTGGACTATTGTTCCTCCTTCTGTGCACCAACTTCTGCAGGCTGTTTAGGCGTGATAGTAAGGGTCCAACATACAGCCACTAAAAAGAATTGACAGCGTGCCCAATATGGAATATGGGTTTAGACTCAGAAAACTACAATTATACTCCCTGGAATACAGAATATTAAGAGATCTAATTTTAGTATTTAATGCCTATCAAAATGAATATTTGCTAAACACAATTGGATTAGAAAAAAACCCAAATTAAATCACACAAGATCACATAATCTTAAACTTAAAAACCTCATTATGCAAAACAAATAAATGTTCTAGGTTTTTTACTGAAAGAATCCCTCTGATTTGGAATTCACTTCCTGCAGTTATTGTTAAGAGCAATAATCTTCAGCAGTTTAAGAAAAGGCTTGACATTTATATGGGTGATAGAACATTTTTTTCCACCACTGAAAAGTGGCGGCGAGTTCACTCATGGGCATCTGCCCTCTGAATTTGTAAATGTCTATGAATCTATGAAGGTCAGTTGGCATTCATCTGTATCCCACTTTCCCGGGTCGTTCCTGAAAATATGCAGAGTTTGTCTAGTGCACTTACCCGGTCAACAAAAACTAAACAAATAAATATTATACTCCTGATATTAAATGCACTGGGGGGACCTTTGAACTCCCTGATATCGTGCTTATATATTGTTCTTTCTAACTTAAGCCTCTACTCAACAGAATATATAAGAATTAAATGGCAAGAGGACTTAAATAAAGACATACCTATTCAGCAATGGGAAAGGTGTACTATATTTATACATACCTGTAGACCCACTTGCTCAAACATGTGAAAAGCATTTTCATGGAAGACCATGATATTCTTTTGCACACTGACCCAACCAGTCAAATATACCCCCTCAAAGGGAGCATAATGTTGATGTACTTGTGCAAAGGTGACAGCTGCTCATGCCCACATTGTTTGGTCGTGCCTGGTTCTACAACTATATTGGGCTGAACTTACAGAAGAGCTGAAAGCATCTTCGATAATGCATTCACCTTGCAGCCCACCTTGCTCTTATTCTCTGGCCCACATAGAAGGTACCAAGATCCTAATACCTGCAAACTATTAGAAATCTGCATTCTTATGGCAAATAAATTAACAAGAAATGGTTGTTACCTACCCCTCCTTTAACTGGCCTATTGCAGGAGTTAATGTGAAATCTATATTATATGGAGAACTTAATAGCCAAAATAAACCAAGATGTATTCTGCTTTGAACTTGTCTGGTGTAGATGGGTGCTATATATCATGTCAAAATAGAACAACTTTGTACCTTAACATATACTGAATGAGATATTACCATAAACATTCCTATTTCTAATGGAATGGAATTGATGGGTAGGATCTGTATTTATAGAATATTTATGATGAGTGTAGCTTGTTTATTGTGTTATGTTGTAGCTGAAAATTTGAATGAACTTCAGTTATAAAGCAAACTCTGTTCAGAACCGATATAGCTGCTCAGTGTGGCGAGAGTGATTACAGGAATACTCGGTGCTCTCGCCGCGCTGGAGGCTACCATACCCAAGATGATGGTGATATCAGAACTGTGCATGCATGACACTCATGAATGTACAGTTTGAATCGGTGGCCATCTTGGGCACTGTGGCCATCACTTCCACAGTTGCAGAAGAAAAAGTAGTGCCCTGCGAAGTTGGTGTGTTTATGCAGCCAGTGGAGGGGAAGGGCTGCATAAACACAACCAGTGGAACTGTGCCAGAGCACTGTAGAAGCACACAGAACAGTGGTCCAGTCACATGCTTCCACAGTGCTACTCTATAGGATTGTAGCAATACATCTGAGGGTCTCCCTCCACGCAGCCATAAAAAGAAGAGACGTGAGAAATACTTAATAACAAAATTAAGGTGTTGGGAAATAATTTCAGAGCCGTAATGCATACATACAATCACAAGGGTAGGGTACTACTATGGTTGTCCAAAGAAATAAAAAATTAAGTCAGATAAGCAAAAGAGAGCATTCTGCTAGGCTGCAAATAACAGTAAGATTTAGGACTGGGAAAGCTACAGAAAATGTCAAAAAGACCTTGAGACTATGGTAAGAAAGCCAAAAAGGAGCATAGAAAGGGATGTAGCCACAAAATCAAAATATAACAGCAAAGAGTTCAGTATATTATAGGGGAGAGGTAGTGCCCCTGTAGTTAGGGTTGAGTAGCCTGTTTAATGTTAAACCTCAAAGTTTTCACATTTATATCTTTAGCTCCATTTGACAAAATTAGCTAACATTTTGTATGTGTTGTCTATGAGGCAAGGTCTTGATGTGTGGAAGTTTTTGTGATGGCAGCTTGTGTGGTTTCTGTGACCCACATGTGTCATTTTTAGTAGAAAATTAACTTTTTTCCTATACTTTGCATGGGGTTTATTTGCTCCCACCTATCAAAGAGTTCCAGAGCTGTAAGTGTTTTAATTTTAGTGTTTTCTGACCTGCGCATGCGCAGTAGGGGGTTCAAGATGAGTAAAAAGTTGATCCAGCAAATCCTAGTTTTTGGTTTCACATAACAGAATTGGCAGGGTACCAAATATATTTGGTGCTCTGCCAACTGCCATCTTGTTCATTTTTTCCACGGATTGACAAACATGGAAAATACAAAAAACTGCTGAGATTTTTAAAAATAAACATCAGAACCTAACTAAACAGGACCTGTTCATCTAGATTCTAATGTTTATTTTTTAATATTGTGCCCACTAATATATTTTCTGGGCACTCCAAACCCTGGATGTCCAGCTTAGCAAGAGGAGTGCTTCTCTCGCAGTCTCTGTATGAGAACACTGTGAATTTCTTGACTTCTACAGCCACAGCTGAAGTCATGTTACTGGCTGCAGTGTTATCTGTGAGTTGTCCTTTTACCTGGTGTCTAGTGGCACCCCCCCACCACCAATCGTTATCCACATAAGCAAGATGACTATATTCTCTGGTGTCTAGTGGCACCCCCCCACCCTCTGATTGCCATCCCCTAATTTTTATTTTAGTCCCCCCAGCAGTCTGTTGTTTGATTGATGGTGCCAACATAGGGTTGCCCAATCCCCTTGTTGGCATTACAAGCCCCACCCAGCAGTGTGGGACACTGGGGAGCCCACCTCCAGTGTCTCAAAATATTTATATACTTTTATCCTGTAAAAAGAAAATAGTCCCCCAATGTTTTTTTTTTCCATTATTTCTGCGCCTTCAGTGTGGTGCCCCATCTGGAGTGTGCCCCCAGTCCCATCCCCCAGCATCCACCAGCTGGCATAGGCACTTACCCCAAGGGCTTACCCACCCACCCGATGGGACCGGCGGAGTTCCCCAACCCCCGTCGGAGATGGGATCCAGTGTTGCCAGTGCCATGGCTAGCCAGGAGCGGGGCATGTGAAGCGTCCTCCTTCATCCAGCTGCACTGCTCTTTTTTCCTCTTTTCATGCCCCTTGCAGGTGCGTGGTGTGCAATGATGCCTATGACGGGGTCATGCATGCTCCCCTGCACACCCACATCAAGCTTTTGCCATGCTTCCACCCCACACTGTTGTGGCTCCATGTCACCAAGCCCTAGCCTCCACTAGGGGTCAGGCATGCACTGGCTGCTGGTTCACCCCTCCCTGGAGATGGAGAGCAGTTTTTCAGATGCTCAATCCATCTCCTCCCCTGCTGACCCATGGCAGCCCATGCTTGTTCCTGAACATGGGTTGCCAGCATAGCACGACATGTGGCATCCAGTGCCTCAACCTTCAGTGCCACCGGGCTGGCCCCAATGTCTTTTATTTTAAACCTGAAAAAAAGAAAACAGTCCCTCATCATCTCTGCCATCCCCCTCCCCATGTTGAACCTCCCACTGAGCACCCACCACCCCACACTCCCCCTTACTAAAGTTGTGAATGACAGCTTACAGTGCACACTGCAATCCCATTGGTTGACAGTGTTGACCAACAGTATTGTAGTATTCATAACAGTTCAGTCAGTGGGCAGCCGTGGTGGTGTGCGGGTGGGCTGTGCTGCCCATCAACTCCTTGCCACTGATGGGACAGGGGAGCAGGGTGGAATGTGGTTGCTGAGTGGGTGGGGGGCACTAGATTATCAGGAAAAGAACAATTAATTATTTCAGCATGATTGGGGTATGGGGAAGGGAGGGGGGCCACTAAACTACCAGGGAAAGAACAATTAGATTGAAGTACAGGGAAGGGAGTGGGGTCACTAGACTACCAGGGAAAGAACAATTAATTATTTTGGCATGATCAGGGTACAGGAAAGAGAGGGGGGGCACTGAACTACCAGGAATAGGGAAATATAAGTATATCGGCATGGCCAGGGTACGGGAAGGGGGCCGCTAGTCTACCAGGGAAGTCTATCTTATACTATTTAATTTGCAATCAGGGTACGGGGAAGGGAGGTGGTCCACTAGACTACCAGGGACTATGGTCTGACATCCTACTTGCAGGGTGCCTGGCTCATCCTGCCGGGCGCAACCCTGCATAGGACATGCAAATGGCTAATGGCCCCATTTGCATGTTTTAGTCTGAATATCTGGAATTTGTGCTTGGCACATCTGCAAGATACACCACGCATCCCCATTCCAGGTATTCAGACCAAACAGGGGGATGCGCCGGCACATCATCGGCAGCCCCCATTTGCACTGCAGGCATTTTTTGCTATATTCAGAAGAGATGCGCAATTGTGCATCTCATTTTGATTCTTACAGTTTTGCACTCTGGCTTATCTCTCAGTTGCACAGAGCAACTACATGCCTTTCCATGCATTTTGAATATCTAGGCCCTTAAGTGTTGTTTATAGTTTTTATTACAACTGTTTCTTTGCTGACAAATGAAAAATCCCCCTTCTATCTTTACCTGCTCATCAGAGAAATCTCTTCTGCTTGTCCTGACATGAGATAATTGAGTCTCTGGCTATAGAATAGGCCTTTATAGTGTATGGTGGAATGTTGTTACCGATAGAAATTGGTTACTAGAATCCATGTGGTGTTGTCTTCACACATGTGAGATGAAGCGGGTCGCTGTGGTGAGAGCTCATGAAGTAAATGGTACTGGAAGGAACTGCGCCACTGTGAGGTATTTTTTTTAAGTTCTGAGGGGACATTTTTGTGACAGAGGAGCAAAATTGTGGTTGTCCATACACTATGAAAGATTGCGTATGGGCAATAATACACACGCAAGGATCTTTTCTGTTCTTGAGGTTTCCATGGTAATGAGACCTCTTGAGCTGCACTCTTGAGGTTTCTTGTTATCACGGAAACCTCTCGATCGGAAAATATCCTTGTTGTGTATGATTTCCCATACACAATCCTCTATGTTGTGTGTGTGCACAGTATGTTTGGAGAGGAACATTCTGCCATTGGGACTGAGCAGAATTTTGAATATATGTATTCCATGGTAAACAGTTCATGATAAACATTCCATATCTTGAATCTTGATTCCAGCAAAGGACAAACTTTGTCCAGCAGTGCATCATTTTGCAGTGGGCGGGAGGACTATTTTACCATAAATGCGCACAAGTAAATCTATTGTTTCTACATATAAACATGCTTTTCTTAACTGTAAAAAGTTAAAAAAGGGGCCCATTTTATAAGCATAATAAAACACTCTGGGAGTGTGCATGGAACAGATTTTACCACACTTCCGGGGGCTGAAGGCACTCATGGCTTCGTGCCTCACTATGCCCCTGGGCATGTGATAAAATCTGTTCCATGCAGATCCCATCATGTCTTATTGCTTACGTAAACAGGAAATTGAAAAACACATTAAGTAACTATTTCTGTATGGTATTAATGACTCTGATCTGAACAGGGTTAAGCTATGGAACTATGTGGGGACACAGCAACAGTACATACTCAGGGATATCGTTTTGAATAAACTCAAAAACCTAAATCAGAACGAATCGCTGGAACCAGACTACCAACACCCAGGATTGCTCAAAGAAGTTGCCAATAAAATAGTAGCTTCCTAATATGGATTTCTAACAAATCTTTAGAGTTGGACTGCTCCAGATGTACTGAGGGATGCAATAATCACATCTATCCACAAGAGGGGAGACAGCAGAGTTAAATCCAACATTAGGCCAATTAGTCTCACATCATTGGTGGGTAAGATCTTGGAGACTATTGTAAGGGAAAGGATTGCCATATACTTCAAAGAGCATTACCTGGGAGATATCACACAATTTCAGAAAGAGAAGATCATATCAGACCAAGCTTATTAGCTTCTTTGAGCCAATTAGTAAGACCCTAGACTCTGGTCACTCAGTGGATGTTATGTACCTTGATTATAGCAAGGCTTTTGATTCAGCCCCTCACAAGGAACTGATTAAAGAGCTCCAAGAAACAGGCATCGATAGCTGAACACTCAGATGGGCTAAATCATATGTTAAATCAAGGCTAACTGGCAGAACGCAAAGAGTTTGAATTAATGGTTCTGTATCCAAATGGGGTTTTGTGATAAGTGGGGTCCCCCTACACACCTGAGTCACTGGATATAAGAACTTTGGTTCACGGTATGGAACCAGGATATATCTGACTGAAGATTCCTGATCTGTGATAGCCCAGAGTATACTATTTCTAGTACTCAACTATAGGATAACCATCCTAGCAACTTTACCTGGCCAGGAGCTATCTCAAATAAGAATGCTTTACAAAAGAGCAGTGCTGTTTTTGTCCTTAGCCCCAGCTACTGCAGAGTATTTGAAGCACTACAGTGCTTACCACTAAAGGCTAGCCTTCAATACTCAGTCCAATGCATGTCCTTCAGGATTCCAGTACTGGTACACCAACTAGCCTTACTGTTCTTCTAGCTCCCCAGTGCAAGGAACAGGGCCTAAGGTTGGGAATGAACCTTTCCTTCCATACTCTGTGCATGAGAACTGACATGGGCCAACATTCCTTTAGGCATGCAGCCCCAATACAGTGGAACACATCACCTAAGGGCAAACCAAATTATGGGTATCTTCAAACACCCCTTTAATGTTTCCTGTGTGAGAAAAACAAATGTAAATGTTTCACCTGTTACTTGTAAGTGCTATATCATATTACTGTATACTTCAGCTCAATACATGCATTCTATATGTGAACTGTTCTTTGGAATGTTTTCTGCTGTTGTTCATTTGAACTGTGAATAAAATGCCTGGGGAAACAGTCAGTGTCTCCTCCGGGTGGCTTCTAAAAAGGGGCTTGGTGCCCAGTGGGCTTACCTAATTACCAAGAAACAAATAAATATCCTCACGCTTGTGCTGGAGAACCTCATTTTCCATTTTTAAGTCCGCAGACTCATTCTTGTACTGTATCAATGATTCATTAAATAAGCCTGCCAAAGGAGCAGCCAGTGATGAACTCCGTCAGTAACCTCAGCTGCAGCCCATCTCATCCTGGTGACTTAGCCACAGTAAAAGTCTTGCAAACCTGGCAATTCCACTTCTGAAATGTTTTTTTGGAATTGTTTTGATAAATTTAATGGAATTCCAAAAATGTTTTAATCCACCAATTAATGTTTCATGGTTTGCATAAAGAGTGGATTAGTTATCCACATTTTATAGAAAACTAATCTGCTGTTTCCATGAACCACAGAACACTTACCCATGGTTTGTGTTAACCATGAATTACTAGCGTTTAGTTTGAACAAAACCAGCAAACTGCTTTCTAAGTTTTTGAATCCTGCCACTGACATAATTCTGTGTAATCTGGCAGAATTTCTGAAATTCTGTGGAATTCTGTTGGAAGCAGAATTTGAAAATTCTACACAGTTCTACATCTGACTTATCAACAGTAGCTGCTGCTAGATCACAACATCCCTTAGAATCTTTTGCTTCAGTCTGGATTGCAAAAGGTCTTAATTTACATATGGAAAAGAACTGCAATTCATTGTTTTGCTAGAGTCTGAGCTTCTCAAAGACTACTTAGGGTTGGAGTACCCAAACATTGTGTAACCCTGCACAAGTGCAGATGAGCTTGAGATCCATGGGTTGCTCATTCCACATGTGCAGGACACTCCATTGCATACTGAATGGGGGTACATACTCAAGCCCTGCCCAAACCCTGGGCCAAATTCTGAATTACATGTCTGGCTGGAATGTGGCAGGAAGGGGGCATGAGCACTGTAACCTGCCAGTCACAATCCAGTCACTGCAGAGTGGAGCGTCAGCAGAGGGGGCACAGGCTATTTGGCCAAGTGGCCTGCCATACATGCCCTCTCTGTTTAGCCAAAACACTTGCCTGTGGGCCTAATCAGCCTCCACTCACCCTGTCCTTAGCCATCCCAGCAGACATGGAAGTCTGTGAGAACAGCAGGTGCATTTCTTCTGTATTATACAAATAAAAGTATAATACACTTCAAGCCTGTTTTTCTGGTGTTTACAAAACCCTGTTCTTCAGATTTCACAATTTAGAACTTGTTGTTCTTAACATTTTGGAATGTGAAGAACAATGTTGCTCTCTAAACCAATTAAAGCAGCGATCACAAGTTCCATTATGAAAACAGGCGCTGAGCTGTCACAGACATCAAATGGCACTGCACGCCGATTCAAAATTGGCAGTTTGATCGTCAGTAAATCATATTTCCCTATTGAAAAACAGGCTCAAATTGCATTATAAATAACATAACCCCATTCATTGAGAACTCGCTGGATTCTCAACATCTTGTTAGTCCGGTGACATCAGGAAGGCACTCAAGCTTTGCTCTTGTGCTGTGATATCACCGAACTAACCCGGTGTTGAGAATTTGCTCTTTCTCAACAAAGAGGGATTGATTATCCTATCTAATTTCCCCAAGGGGATGTGGCAGTCTATGGAAGACTGCCATATCCCATGACCCTCTGCTCCATATGGGAAAGGGGAAATCCACTGATGGTCTGAATAGGCATTCATGTGTATACCAGATGTCTGGCCTAGCTTGGCCCACACTGCAGCACCCTGCCACTGCACAAAGCTTCATACAACTGGAGAGTAGCAGGCAGGCACTGTGGATGCCCTTTAGAGCAGTTCAGCATCCAGACACAAATATTTACAGCTCAGACACCTCCTCTAACCTTTTCCTAACCCTCCCCCCAAAGTTGTGCCATCCAGGGACATGACCTAGTTTTGTCCTCAAGCCTTTTTAGCCTCCCTATCCCAGGCTACTGGTCTCTGGTCAACCACCTACTTGATGATGACAAGGCTTTGGAATTCTTCACAAACACCTTCAACACCATAGTCAACCTCCACACTCCTATGGTCAAGAGGAGATCTAAGAGTGCTCATGCCCCATGGCTCACTAAGGAACTCGGAGGCCTCATGGTGTCATGGGAGGCTGCCTGGAAGTTATATAAGAGCTCAGGTATGCTTGCTGACTGGCAGGCATACAGACACCTCCTTAACCTATGTAAGGGTAAGCTGCACTCAGCCAAACGCTCTTTCCTCCAAGCCCTCCAAAATAACAATCTCTAACCCTAAAGAATTCTGGGGACAGATAAGCTCCCTACTAAACGGGGTAGATCCTCATCCTTACCCAACACTATGTACCTCAACAGCTCTGAGGTTACTGATCTCACCACTATAGCTACTGAATTTAACCAGGCCTTCACTGACCTATCAAAACATAAGGCCTCCCTCCCCACCCATTACCTTCCTCCTCCCTTGCTCTCTCTGCCACTCTTATTAGCACCTTCTTCCATCTCAAATTGGCCACCTGGAAGGAGGTTCTGCACCACCTTAACAGCATTAAGGCTACTACCTCACCGGCATTTGACTCTCTGGAATCCAACTTACTAAAATTAGGTGCTCATTCCATTGCCTCTCCTGTGTGCAACCTGTTTAACAAATCTTTCTGCTCAAGCACTGTGCCTTGCAAGTGGAAAGCCACAATAGTAGTCCCTGTCCATAAAAATGGCCAAATCTCTGCACTTGAGAATTACCAGCCCGATGGAACATTAATAAGGTAGAAAAAGAAATGGGAAGACTGGATGGGCCTTGCGGTCCTTATCTGCCATCAACTTCTATGTTTCTATCTCCATCCTTTGCCCCTAGCTAAAATCCAGGAAAAAATCATCCATGCTTAACTCCAATCTCATCTAGAGCTTAATAGCTCTCTCTCCATAGACCAGCATGGATTCCATAAATCCCATAGCACTCACACTGCCCTCATAAAGGTAACATCTGACATTCTCAGTTCTATGGACAAAGGCCTAATCACTGGTGCAATTTTTGTTGACCTTACCAAGGCCTTTGACCTGGTCAATCATAACATACTACTTCACATGCTTCTTTCTATTGGTTTCAACTCGCTTTCCTTAAACTGGCTTTCAAGCTACCTTACAGGCCACACTCAATGCGTGAAATAGGCTGGTCATACTTCCCCATTTAGAGCCATAATGGATGGGGTCCCTCAGGGTTCTATCCTTGGCCCTCTCCTGTTCTCTTTATTTATTAATGGGCTTCCACAGCACTGTGGTGGTGTGACAGTCCAGATGTACGCTGACAACACTATCCTGTACAGGTCCTCCTCTGACCTGGCATTACTAAACACCCAGCTGCAACAGGATTTCCGAATTTTCGAGACATGGTTCCTTAACAATCTCCTTGTGCTCAATACCAAGAAGACTAAATCTATGCTCCTTTATCACCGAACCCCTAAACTAACATTTCTGCCCCCCCAGTGATCAACTCCTCCCATGGTGACCCTATTGAATTGGTATAGTCCTTTAAATACCTGGGTATTACCTTAGATTCTCACCTCACTTTTGACACCTACTTCACAACTGTGATAAGGATCCTATATCAGAAACTAGGACTGCTGTACCACCTTCAGCCCTACCTAACTTTCTCCTCCTGCCTTGCCATAGCCTCCTCCTCCTCCCTTCTCCCTCTTACCTCCTATGGAGCTCCCATATTCCACTACTCCCAGATCTTCCCTCTCACTAGGCTCAAACAAACTCACCATAGGACAGCTCATTTTGCCCTTGGTGCTAATGCAAGGGCGCACCATTGCTCAGTCCTTGACTCACTTGGGTGGCCTTCACTTGAAGCTAGATTGCAATACTCCACCTTTTGCCTGACCTTCAAACTAGTTCACACTTTCCTCCTCTCTGCCTCAAGCCTATTGTCCAATGAAAAACTGTGACAAGATCCTTAACGTCAGCTGACCTGCCACTGCTCACAATCCCTAAAGCCTGCCTTGTGGTGGGTCAACGTGCTTTCGCTTTCTCTGGGCCCTCTCTCTGGAACTCGCTTCTACCTGCTATCTTGTCCTGCCCTTCTAAAAATATGTTCAAGCACTCTCTTAAATCCCACCATGCCTCCTCCCAGCTCTGCACCTATTCCTGAGTCCTCCCACCCTAGCCTCTGGGACTAGCCTTTAACTCAATCCCCTCCTTTTCCTCCCTCTCTCATTGGCAAATCATGCTCCCCTCTCATGTTCTGCACAATCTTCGCTCCCCTTCTTTCTCATCCTCTCTCATGGGATACTCATGCTCCCCTCTAGTGTTCTGCATAACCATTGCTGTGCTTATATCCTACACAGGCCTTGTTGTGATTTATTTGCACTACATTGAATTGTATCTACTACTGCTGTGCCTGTATACTCTGCATCTTTTGTATCTGCTGCATATGTACCTTGTATATATCCCGTTCATTGCTGTTATCCCTATGCTTTTTTGCATTAAGTAATTTTGTAACCTAATTTATTTATGCTCTATGTTATTTTTATTGTATGAACTATTGAAAAAGTGTTGTGCACACTTACATTATGCTGTCATTATTGTATTTCTGTACTTCCCTTTGTACCCTCCCCTGGGTTGCCCCTGAAAAAGGGACATTCTGTCTCATCTGGCTAACCCGATTACCAAAATTCAAATAAATAAATAAATAAAATAGACACGTGTGAACTGCATGTAACCCAAATTGCTTTGTGGATCAGGCCCTTAGTCTCTATTACATTTGACCATTTCAGGAGGAGCATATCTTGCTTGGACAAAGGCTATTAAGAACGTTAAGGTGCTGCAGCTGAGTCAGATGTTTGGAATCTTTATTTGGATTTTCAAATCTGTTTATAATCCCAGATGTAAAAAACTTTATTTGGGTTTTTGAATCTGTTTACAGTCCCAGATGTAAGAAAACCTTGTGGGGCATCCACCTTTTTTAGCGCATAAGCAAATCATACTAGTACATATTACTGAAGATTACATTGACAGTCTTCCAAGGACTGCCATATCCCATAGGGAAATCTAGATTTAGTAGTTGCCGTATTGGTCCTTGCAAGAATAGATCCAGAAGCAAATGATTTGATACCTTTTAATGGACCAACATAGATGTAACAACAAGAACAAAGTGCTCTAGCTTTCGGACCAACCAGTCCTTCTTCAGAAGCTCATGGCAGTTGTTTAGAAAATACAATACTTATAACAGCTAGATAATGCAGAGAAAACAGAAAAATCCCCATTGGTTTAAAATACTAATTAAAAAAACCAGAAGATGATGTCAGAGAAGTTTAACAGTACAATACTGCCTCAGTCCGAATGAACCTTGGGTTCAGATGTGCTTGCAACACACATGCAAAGAATCCTACTGCACATAAATTTAATTGACATAAGATAACACTGCTGAAGCAAATAACTCCCAAATCAAGCCATGAGTGTCACAGTTGGTATAAGGATGTGATTACTGAAAGGCAACCCCCACCCAGCTTAAAGACAAACTAAGATAGTTATAGGGCTCATAAAATTACAATGTATGCATTAAAGACAAGAATTACCAATAAAGTTGTCTAAAAAACATCAGTGCACACTGTGTGATGTGTAAAACATAGCTGGACATGCCACCCAGCTGTATTCTCAAGATAAATAAAAGGCCCAAGAAATTACAAAAACCTCAGGACTATATAAATGATAATTTAAATATAAATTGATAATATTAGTGTTAAAAACTCTAGTCGAGGAACCTCAAGGAATTCAGACCATGCAGCCTGATATGTACTGATGTCAATATATACTGAGAATGTGGCAACTTCATGTACCACAAGTGTCAAGGGAATCTGAAAAAGAGATAAAAATGTAATTTATCTCCTCCTGTTCATACAAACAATACAACCTAACCTACCCCACATCACAATAATGTGGGTGGGGGAGATACATAGCTTAAATGAGATGTTGTCTCTCTCTCTCCCCCTCCTTTTTTCTCTCTCTCTCTCACACACACACACACACACACACACACTCAATCTCTCTCCTAGTGAACCTATATAAACTTCAGTCACTGTAATAGTTCCCCAAAGGAATACAACTTGTCATGGAATCCTGAGTAAATTACTACAATATTAGCCTAATGTAAAAGATATGTGCAGGACCCCAAGCAAATGAGATCACACATCCCAATATGTACAGAGTTACAAAATTATATATAACAGTATAAGATAACACTCCTGTATGTACACTAGCAGGCTGGGTAATCTGAATATGGTGCAATGGAATCAACTCCTCCCCACCCCACCCCCACCCCCCAGGCAAAGATAAAAAGTAAGGAGAAATTCTTTATGTGTGAAAATAAAAATAGTAACACATTATAACTCCATATAGCTAAATAGAGACTTACCTCAAAGTGACAGCAAGTCCCACATCTGTTATATCACATACCTCACAACACATACCCACACACATACATACACACACGCATCCACATCTCACACATGCTGAAGTCCTATAATATGTCAGTTTGAAGAAGAAAAGGTCTGTGGATGTTAATTTCAGTAGTGTCCCATAAAGCCAATATCCAAGTTCATCCCATCTGCTACCATATTGAGATGTAAAATAAGTTTAATCTCAAAAGCTTGTCTCTGTTGTGTGTTTTGAGATTTCTTAAGACCATTACTGACATATCTGAGACTGAGTGGTCAGGCTGGGAGAAGTGATGCCCCACTGGTTTTCAGTCTTCCTTGCTGTAATAGTATGTCTGTGTGAGTTCATCCTAGTGCGGAGCTGTTGGCGTGTCTCTCCTACATAACCTGTTTGTGGACATCTCTTGCACTGAATGAAATAAACAACATGTCGTGACATGCATGTATAACTCCCATGCACCTGGAATTGTCTGTTTTGTGATGTAACCACACAGTCTGAGGTAGAAACCTTGACTGAGGGGATCTCAGGGTTTATAGAGACCATTTTGAAACCGCTGGTTATGGAAAGAGACAGTTATATCCAGGACACTACACACTTGTTGCGTGTACTTTCTGGTTATAAGGATTTACCACCTGATACCATTTTAGTGACAATGGATGTAACATCCCTTTACACTAATATTCCACACACAGATGGCATTTATATTTATAATTTATATTTAAATTATCATTTATATAGTCCTGAGGTTTTTGTAATTTCTTGGGCCTTTTATTTATCTTGAGAATACAGCTAGGTGGCATGTCCAGCTATGTTTTACACATCACACAGTGTGCACTGATGTTTTTTAGACAACTTTATTGGTAATTCTTGTCTTTAATGCATACATTGTAATTTCATGAGCCCTATAACTATCTTAGTTTGTCTTTAAGCTGGGTGGGGGTTGCCTTTCAGTAATCACATCCTTATACTGACTGTGACACTCATGGCTTGATTTGGGAGTTATTTGCTTCAGTAGTGTTATCTTATGTCAATTAAATTTATGTGCAGTAGGATTCTTTGCATGTGTGTTGCACTAAGCACATCTGAACCCAAGGTTCATTCGGACTGAGGGCAGTATTGTACTGTTAAACTTCTCTGACATCATCTTCTGGTTTTTTTTAAATGAGTATTTTAAACCAATGGGGATTTTTTTCTGTTTTTCTCTGCATTATCTAGCTGTTAAATGTATTGTATTTTCTAAACAACTGCCATGAGCTTCTGAAGAAGGACTGGTTGGTCCGAAAGCTAGAGCACTTTGTTCTTGTTGTTACATCTATGTTGGTCCATTAAAAGGTATCAAATCATTTGCTTCTGGATATATCCCATAGGGAAATTAGATAGAATAATTAATGTCCAGAGGGGATGAAAGGGTAATCTGAGATGGAGCCCTGAGAGTGGGAGGCAGAGGTCTCCAGAGATGGAAGAAGCAACTCCTGGTGGGGGATTCCATTGTCAGGGATATAGATTTGGGAACAGGCAGCTAGGGAGAGGTAAAGCGCCTACCTGGAGGCACAGCTTGGAGGGATGGGAAGCGGATCCTGAGGATCACAAAGGCAATAGCTAGGAAAAGGGAGCTAGATGTCATTGTCCCCCTAGGAACAAATGACCTGTTGAGGGATGAGGAGGAGATCGGTAGAATACGGGAGGAGTTTAAGGAATTGGGGAGGGGTTCTAAGCAGACAGCAAGCTCCATGACCGTCTCAGATGTGCTGCCTGTCCACATCAAGGGAGAGGCTAGGACACTCTGTATTAAAGAATTCAACACATGGTTGAAGGAATGGTGTGGAGAGGAGGGGTTTGACTTCATGAGGGACTGGGGTCCCACCTGGGGAGATGTGGGCCTGTATAAGAGCAATGGCCTGCATCCATCCAGGGAGGGGACCATGGTCCTTAGTAAACAGTTTAAATGCTTCTTTGACAAGCATTTAAACTAGCCAAAGGGGGAGGTGGAGGGACAAAGGGGGGCAGATTTGCCCCCCACCAGCAAAGTGCATAAAAAAATGAGGACATGGGGCTGGAAGAAACAATTACTACTAAAAAGGATAGTGGATACAGTAGGGAGAGGCAAAAAGGAAAAAAGAGGGACAGTGGGAAAACATCCTGAAGAACCATATGTACAAATGCTCAAAGTCTGAGCAACAAGATAGGTGACCTTGAGGTTACCATGAAGGAAGCAGACCTGGACATAATAGCCATCATGGAGACCTGGTGCAATGACAGCCAGGACTGGGAAGTGGTAGTACCAAGTTACACATTGTTCAGGAGGACAGGGTAGGTAGGAAAGGAGGTAGCATTGCTCTTTATGTAAGAGACAGCATAAATGCCACAGAAATTCAATGGAAACAGGGAGGGGAGGAGATACTGTGGGTTTCCTTGGAAAGAAGAAATGGGGAAGCTATCCCCACAGGAGTAGTCTACAGACCTCCATCACAGAGGAAGGCAGTAGATGAGAAAATGTTACTAGCTATCCAAAGGATGGCACACAATGTAAAGGCGTTACTGATGGGTGACTTCAATATGCCAGACGTGGATAGGAGTCTCCTTTCAACAGCAACAGCCAAGAGCAGGAACATCTTCGAAACCCTACAAGGGGGCATTCCTTAAACAACTGGTTAGGGATCCCAAACCATGAGGGGATACTACTAGACCTGGTACTCACAAATGGGGATGGTGTGGAAGATGTCACAGTAGGGGAGCACCTGGGGAATAGTGATCACTGTACAGTGTAGTTTGAAATAATAGATGGATCGGAACCAAGCCACACGAGGACAAGGATCCTGGACTTTAAGAAGGCTGACTTCAAGAAAATGGGAGAATGCCTGAAGGAAGCCCTAACAGGAGTAAGGGAAAAGGGTGGGGGGGGAGTAGAGGAACAGTGGGTAACTGTCAAAGAGGGAACTGAAATAACGGCACAACTCTGTATCAAGAAGGTCAGTAAGGGCAAGAGGAAGAAGAGACCGCAATGATTCTCAAAGGAGGTAGTGGAAAAAATAAAAGCAAAGAAGACAGCATTTAGAAAATACAAGAAAACACAGGAGGAGGAGGGAGATAGGGAGAAATACCAGGAAAAGTGAAGGGAGGCAGAGAAGGCAGTTAGGAGCGCTAAGGACAAACAGAGAAATACATTGCAAATTCAGTGAAAAAAGGGGCTAAAACTTGTTATAGGTACATAAGCAAGAAAAGGAAGGTAAGGAGTGGGACAGTCAGCCTGACAGGAGAAGGGAGAGGTTCTGTGGAGGATGACCACAAAAAAAGCAGACATACTGAACAAATACTTCTGTTCAGTATTCAAGGAGGAGGGGCCAGGATACAGGCCAGCAATAAAGGACAAAGGTATTAAGGGAAGGGAGGAGGACACAAGTTCTTTTTCAGAGGAGAGGGTCCTTAGCGAACTAACAGTGCTAAAAATGTATAAGGCAATGGGACCAGATGGGGTGCACTCCAGGATACTGAGGGAACTAAAAGAGGTACTGGCTGCACCTCTGACAGCCCTCTACAATCTCTCCATGGAAACAAGGGAGGTACTGGGGGACTGAAGGAGGGCAGATGCAATCCCTCTGGACAAAAGCGGAAACAAAGAGGAGGCAGGAAACTACAGGCCAGTCAGCCTGACCTCCATGGTGGTCAAGGTAATGGAAACACTACTGAAGGAAAGGATTGTGAAATATCTAGTTGTCAGTGGTGTGCAAGACCCAAGGCAGCATGGGTTCAAAGGGGGGAGGTCATGCCAATCAAACCTCATAGAGTTCTTTGACTGGGTAACTAGGGAAGTAGATGGGGGGGGCAGTAGCTGTGGCCTACCTAGATTTTAGTAAAGCCTTTGACACCGTTCCACATAAAAGGCTACAAAACAAGCTGGACAAACTAGGAGTAGTCACAAAAGTAGTGAAATAGGTAGACAGTTGGCTGGAATAGGACTCAGAGAGTGATCGTAAATGGCATACACTCTGGAGTGGGCAGAGTAACCAGTGGGGTCTCACAAGGATCAGTGTTGGGCTCGGTCCTCTTTAATGTCTTTATCAGTGACATTACAGAAGGTCTAGAAGGGAAAGTTTGCCAGTTCGCAGACAACACAAAGCTCTGCAACAGAGTGGACACCGGGGTGGATAATATGAGGAAGATCTAAAATGCTAGAGGATTGGTCAATTATTGGCAACTGGGTTTTAATGCTAAAAATTGCAAAATAATGCATATGAGGCACAGAAACCCAGGAGCAACATACCACCTGGGAGGGGGAGGCAATAGCATGCTCAAAACAGGACGGGGACCTGGGACTAAACATCGCTGATGACCTGAAGATAACAAAGCAGTGTGACAAAGAGTAGAGAAGACTATCAAGATGCTGGGATGCATTGGCAGGGGAATCACCAGCAGAAGAAAGGAGGTAATAATCCCACTATACAGATCACTGGTGAGACCACACCTCAAGTACCGTGTCCAGTTCTGCAGACCCCATCTTCGAAAGGACATAAACAGGGTGGAGGCGGTCCAGAGGAGGGCAACCAAAGTGGTGCGGGGCCTGCACAAAAGAAACATATGAGGCAAAGCTTTAGGAATTAAACACGTACTCCCTGAAAGAAAGGAGGGAAAGGGGGGATATGACTGAAATATTCAAATACCTCACTGGCAAGAACAAAGTACAAGGAGCTACCATTTTCCAAAGAAAAAGATGCTCAAGGACAAGGGGCCACAATATGAAGTTGGGGGGGGAGGGAGGTTGAGAGGAAATGTAAGGAAGTACTTCTTCATGGAGCAGATAGAAGACTAGTGGAACAACCTACCAGCTGGCATGGTGGGGGGCGGAAACAGTTGTGGGGTTCAAGAATGCATGGAATAGACACAAAGGGATATTGGAACTTAAGGGGGGGAACCTAAGACCAATTAGGGCCTGCAGTGTCACTGTAGGTAGGGAAAACAGGGCAGATTAGGTGGGCCTGGAGGCCCTTATCTGTCTGCAACTTCTATGTTTCTATGTAATAATGAATTAAATCTGCTACCCAATAAATCCAATAAACATACACATGGATTCTGTGTAGAGCCATGCAGTCTAGCTGTAATATCTAGTTACTTATTGAAAATTGTACAAAAAAAGAAAATGTGCCAATGTCTGGGTGGCTAGAAATAACAATAATAATTTTAGAACTCATTAGTAATTAAAAATATATTGCTGGAGGACTAGCAATATCTGTGTGATTAAATGGCTCCAGATAATGTAGCGGTCAAACAGAGAGCATAACTTCTGTTGGTTTGTGCAGATATGCATCCAAGTAGGGTCATGATCTTTGGAATGGAGTCAAACAGGCTCTCACACCAGGGCAAAACAGAGTGAAGCAATCTCATTTATATTTAAATTAACATGAAATTAGGGGGATGCAAGAGAGAGAATTATTTTTCATGCCTACAAACTACAGAGGTATACAGAAAGGTTGAGGGGACTTTCCCTTTAACACTCTCTTACTTTATATGTAATCACCCTTACCTTAATTAACCTTTCTGTGCATGCCTAATGGATGCTGCCAGCTCTTCATGAATTGAAAAGCACTTCGAGATACAGCGTGTATGAATGACAGTATATGGAACACAATCCATTTTTTTCCTTTCATGTTTAATACTGTATAATCCACATAATCAGAGCTCTGATACTGGGGACATTGGTTAATGAGAACATTTCCCTAGGACTCATTTAACACTATTCACACCAGTGTTAATCTTTTCTATTGCTAGGGACTTTATTTTTGCTTAATGGGAGCAGTTAAATGGGTCAGATGTGTCATGAGGGGTTATTAGTGGCTATTTAAGGACATATTAGCACCCCTTTCTTCCCATTACTTACAATTTACAATGGCTACTAGACCCAGCATGCAAAAGAAACCTGTATCTGGAAGAACAAATCAAAGTCATAAGTCTTTCAAGACCAAAGACATTCCTACAGTAGCTACATCCCCAACAGTTTTGCATTTCAATGAGATAGGCAGGTTAAATAAATAAAATTTACCTAGGCTGCAACTCAAAACTGAATGTGAACTGAGCTGAAATGATTAAGAGAGAGACTAAAGGAGCTTAATATGTATACCCTTGAGGAAAGAAGGGAGAGGGGGGACATGATAGAAACTTTTAAGTACCTCAGTGGAATCAACAAAGTCCAAGAGGGTAGCATCTTTCAGAAAAAGAGATGTGCAAGAACAAGGGGACACAATTTAAAGATGGGGGGTTCAGGGGCAATGTGAGGAAGTATTATTTCACAGAGAGGGTAGTGATGCATGGAACAGCCTTCCTGAGGAGGTTGTGGGGTCTAAAACTGTGGGAGAATTCAAGAATGCATGGGACAGACATAAGGCAATTCTTGTGGGGGATAAGAAGAAACAGGATGTTGGTTAATTAGGATCTGTGGCCTATCCTGTAGGTATGGAAATGGGCAGACTAGATGGGCCAAGCGGTCCTTATCTGCCATCAAAGTCTATGTTTCTATGTTTCTATGCAAATGATACAATTTTTTCTTTAAATGATTTGGTTCTGGTAAAACTAAAGTATGAAGTAAGCTGCAATGCAAACTAGTGTTTTTGTCAATCAAACTAATGGGCGTCTGTTAAAAATCATATCTACTGTATTTACTAGGGATGACCTTGAGTGTACCTAGCCATCCCTAATAATGCAGCAATGCATGATAGCAGTGAAAACTTTTGACTTTTTTATTCTATTTTAGATTACGTCTTATCTACAGACTTCTATAATTTCTTTTTTCCCATTTTGAGTCTGCTTTACCACATTTTTAACAGTTGAAATAATAAAAGGAGTGCTCCGTTTAATATGGCTTGGATCAAGTTTTCTTGTGTATTCTCTGTGGTTTTTGAACACTCATTTAACATTGCATATTTTGTGATTATAATGAGCTAGCATGCAGTCAACACTGCTTCCCGATCTTGTGGAACATGACACAGGGTCAAAATCCCGCAAGCAAAAACAGCACGGCAAACAAAGTCGCAAGCAAAATGCCAACTGCTGAAATAAGGTCAGTAAAAAACACCAACCGACACAAAATGCCACATACAACACACACCCTAATTGAAAACATGTACTGTACACATTTTCTTTATGGGGGGAGGGCTGCACACCCGAACACTCAGATGTGGGGTGCTTCACCCCCCCCACACCCTCCATAATTGCTATAATAAACTCCAAGGAGGTGTGGACCTTGGGGATGAGCAGAAACTCAGGAGGGGGAAACTTTCTTTTTAAGAAAAAAAATTACACTATCAGGAGCTGGAGAACCAAACCCTGCTCTCTAGTGCTCTACTACTCCAGGTGCTAGTGCCTTAGCTACTCCACCATGGGAGTGACTCAACCATGCACTACACTTGAAGATTTTTCAGCCATTCCTCCATTCTGTGGACAGCGACAGGGTTAGCAGTAATTCACTACTGCTATTACACTCCTGTCGCTGTCATTGCTTTTGGCATTACTACAGCACAGTTTATTGTGTGCTGTTGTTGCAGCAATCAATTGACCTGGTATTGTGGAACATCATGCATAGAAAAACAGCTGAGAATACTGATGAAAATCTGGGCCCAGCCGTATTAGAAGGCATACTCCTTTTATTATTTCAGATGTGAAAAAAATACTAAAGCAGACACAAAATTGGGAACGAAGGGTATCATACATGTCAGGAGATAAGGGGCAATCTAAAAATGAAAAACAAAATAAAGTATAGGTCAAAATGTTCACCACTATCATGCATTGCTGCTTTAAGAGACTTAATCTGAATTGCAAGGGGGATATGTTTCAGCTGTAGAAGTGGTGAGGTATGAGTCCACCTGATATTACACAACTACCAGTGACAATGTTATGCTAAATCTGGATGTACTGCATGGATAAATATACATGTACTGTACACTGCTCCTAGAGGCTAGGGTAAGGTGCAGCATGGTGCCTAATGCTAGGAAGAGAAGAGAGAAAATGGAGGGGAGTGAGACTGTATAGTGCATACAATTAAGTAATGAAAGAAAACCTGATCACTCTGAGTCAAGGGGCCACATTTTCCAATGGCTTAGACTGCCACAGCTCTGGGAGCACTGAAGATATGGCACCCAGGGCTTGCAGCAATCCCCTGGCCAGCAATCGGATTTTGGATCCCGTGTGCCAATTGCCACAAGTTAGACCAATTTTTTATGGTCTAGCTTGAGACAATCCCAGTTACCCTTCTTATGGCACTTGCACCAACTATTTGATGTATGCTGCTATAAGTAAAAGCATTGTAACTGCACCCTACCTACTGTACCAATGTTGGGCACAGTTGCAGCAAAGGTATCTTTGCACAGCTGCACCAAGGGCAGGCGTTGACACAGGGCTTGATGCCAGCCCTGCATCTCTGTTTGAAATTTGTTCCCACAGTCTCTAGATACGATGAGACCCTTTCATCTATAGTGTACAATATATCTTCCCTCCACCATGCCTATATGTTATAGCACAGACTAAGCATGGTTATGTGAAAGAGAAAGCCTACACTGACACCTCCATCAACAGGATATTTAATATGTGTAAAAGTGTGCTACATATGAAGTTTAGCTGTCTTTAAACTGAGTCCAATTATTATTATTATTAAGGCTGGGCACCAGTGGAACCGTGCAGATAGTGGAATGATGTCACAGGTCCTATTAGACATGGTTTAAATCTGCAGCAGTGCAAACGTCTTACACTTGGAAGTTGTGAACAAATTTTTTTAGACTAGGAAACATTCAAATTTTTTTAAATTTGGTTTTAAAGTTGCTCAGAACTGGGCTTTGTAATGGCATTTTGCAGTATGGATTGAGAAAATGGAATTACTTTTTCTTTTAAATCTTTAAGTGTTTTGTTGTATTGGTGCAATGGATAATGTACAAAAATAAGCACTACCTTAGCTCGGGTAAACACCTTTGTATCTCCTCAAGTACAGCACATAGAGAGGAAGAGAATCACTCCAAACCAAGAATAGCAATTCTCAAAACATTATGGGCAGGATTCACAAAAGGGATATGCCCAGAGCATCCGAGATGCACCAGCACATCCCCGACTTACGCACTGGCGCGATTCTGGTAGAGGGCCAATGCACTGGTGCATTCCCAATACACCAACACATGGCAGATGCACCACATACCACCCATAATGATATGCAGCGCATCTGGAGGAGCTGTGAAAGGGGCATGCCCACACATATGGTGTGCAGCCCCATTCACAGCCCATCCTGGAGTTGCATCTCTGGGGTAAGTCCGGAGATGCGCCTCCCAAAGATAAGTCTGCTTCAAGTAGACTTAAATGGGTGGCCACCCACAGGCAGGATGCTGTACTGCAGATATCAGCACGGCAGCCTGCTCACCCTGGCAGTCCAGTGTACCTCCCTGCCTGCATCCCTGTGATGTTGCCACTCTCAGCAGCAATTATGTTTAAATATGTCCCCCTCCCCGCCCACATGCCCATTAACCTGCCACTCACTGCAGCGATGTTGCTGAATAGGAAAACCCAGCCTCCACATCCCTGACCCCAACAGCAATCCAGAAGGCCCCCCCAGTAGCCCAGTGGACCTCTCTTTCACCCACTCATGCACCCCCATCCCACCCAGCTCCCCATCCCAGCTGAGTCCAACCATTGGCGGGAAGCACAACCCACCCTCATACCTCCATGGCTGCCCACCAACAGAGCTGTCCGTGATTGACAGCTACTGTACTACTGACAGCCCATTGGTGGACCCTGTCCACCAATGGGCTTGCAGTGAGTACAGTACTCTGTCATTCACCTGAATGACAGAGTACAGTACTCACTGCAAGCCCATTGGTCAACAAGGTCCACCAACGGGCTGTCAGTAGTACAGCAGCTGTCAGTCATGGACAGCTCTGTTGGCGGGCAGCTGTGGAGGCACGAGAGTGAGTTGTGCTGCTCGCCGATGGTGGGACTCAGCTGGGACGAGGGGGACTGGGTGAGTCTGGGGTGCCTGAGTGAGTGGGTGGGGGGTCTGCTGGGTTACAGAAGGGGGACTTTTGGGATTGCCGGTTGGGTCGGGGTAGGAAGGTTAGGTTCTCCTATTCAGCAATATCACCACAGAGGGTGGCAGGTAAACAGATATGTGGGTGGAAGGGGGTTTTATTTCAACATATCTGCCACTGAGAACAGCAATATCATGGGGATGTGGGCAGGAAGGGGGTTTCTTCATCCATGGATATAGTGCTGCTGAGTGTGGCATTCAGAAGGGGTTGGGCAGGGAGGGGGACCTCTGGACCACCGGAGCATTAGTGTGGGTGTCCTCACAGCCAGCGAATGGGCCAGGGATGAGTGGGGGGTGCAAACCACCTCCCTGGGGCTGTGTGTGGCCCATAGCCATTGCAAGCCACCCGGTGCATTCCATCAGGTGCAACCCTGCTTGGCGCATGTAATTGGGGCCATAATGATATGCAAATGGCCTCATTGTGCCTTGCATGCCTAATGGACCCATTTGCATGTCCATGGTTGTGAATAGCAGGTTTCGGAGCAGCACATCGGGAGATGCACTGCCCCATTGTGTACCCAGCCCAATCAGGGGGTTGTGCCGGCGCATCCCGGGCTGGGCGCAACAGTAGTATTCACAGAGGGGATGTGCCGGGAGCATCCCCCGGCACATCTTCTGTGAATACCACTTTTGGCTCTCAGTGCATCTCATTTGTGCTGGGGCATCCAAGATGCGCCGAGCGCAATCCCTTTGGGAATTCTGCCCTTTATCTGCATTCCTTCCAATGTGCTTAACAGCGATCAATAGGTGTAATCATCCCTAGCAAGGCTCTCTGTTTATATAAATAAATGCCAATTAAAGAAAGAAATTATACAATCCTGTCATGATCTGTCTGTTATTAAAAATGAAATGCCATCCAGTTCCCCTTTCCATTCCCCCAATTCAACCCACCCCTTTCCCCTCCTCCCTGTAAGTCTTAAGGAACCAGATCTAAATATAGCACCATATAATCTGTAACCATGAAACTCACTTATCACAAAACCGAGTTACTCAGCCCCATTAAGCAAAAGTGATTTTTTTCCATGAAATAAATTCCACTGATAATCTCCATGATTTACTCTGTGGTGGTAACAGAAAAGCTAATTTCTCATTATCTCTTTTAGAACATGGAATTTCTAGGTTTGAACTAGCTTGGCTGCTTTTATCCAGTCTGAACACTGATTCTCCCATGGCAAAAACAGTTTCCTGTATGTTTGGAACAAATCGAGCCTGAGGTTCAAGCGGTTGGTGCCTTTATTTGCTATTTGTTTCCACTCTACTGATTTAAAATCATCAAGCGTGCAATACCATGCTTGATGATCACTTTTCCAATAAACTGATGGCCTATCTCTGAACATGTTATTGAAAAAATGGCATTTGTTTCATACAGCTTGTTTCTTCTTATTATGCAGTACAGTAGTAGTTCACACCATTCACATCTGCAATATATTGCCAAGCAAACCTTTCTCGTGGTTGTGAAATGTGAGGTAAGACCTTTACTGGCAAGTAAAAAGAAAGGCAAAGAAAGAAATGTCTTTTAGTTAATTCATCAATAAATATTTCAGCTCATCAGATTAAAGGAGCAAGAGCTTCTTCCCAATTTAATTGGATTTGTCTTCGAGTTCAGATCATGAAAGCAGTTTCCATAGCAACCACACAACCCTTGTAATTGAGGAGACACAAGGGGAAAAAAACTAGTCCTTCCTAGCTGGCAAGAGTGGTAAAAATAGAAAGCTACTGGTAAGTAATGAGCATCTGAGGTGCCTCCCTCTGTTAAGTATCACACTCCTATTAAAACAGCAATTCACAATACTAAAAAGTGAATTCTAAAATGGGTTGGAAATGTCCTGCTTTCTGATTAGATAAATAAGTTCCTAGAATAATATGCTAATCCCCCAGAAATTCACAGGTTGCAACAAGTGCAGGTGCAGGATTTGGAATTTAGGAAAATCACATCCATTACAGAATTCTAAGGCCTACATATTCAAATGACATGTGCGGCCTAAAAGGAGATGTGAGACGCATCTCAGAAAATACACGGAATCACGATATTTGAAAGGGAGAGATGCATCGTGCATGCTTGAATGCACAATCGCACAGAAATAATGTATTATACGATACAAGAAAAGGGGAGTGTACATGAATATGCAGTGTATCAGTATATTCAGTCGAAATGTGCAGCTCATCTGCCATGCATCTCAGAAGTGTGCCACACAAAGTTAGGCAGAAAAAAGGATGGCCTAAATTGGCCAGTCAATCAGAGGCAGGCCACGGAACTGCAGGTAGGCCATCCTGAGACAGCCCTTGGAGGTGCACCAGGACATGCCCCAGGCACTCACACACAGCAGTCATGCCAGGACAGAAGTACTCAAAGCCACAGGTGCCAGGACACTATCGGCACCACCAAGAGAGCCAGCTCCCACACCGCACCCAGGATGTAGACACCCAGTAGCCACATGCCAGTGCTGTTGGGTGCCATCTAGCACACCAGTGGAGCAGAGATCCACAATGCAACACACATACCAGGGTCCTTGGCCTGCACCCATGTGACCTACAGAGTGTCACCCAGTGGTGGCATGGGCCCATGGTGATATCTGGGGCAACGGTGCCCAGGTAGCTTGGTGGTACTAGTGGCAGCATGGCACAGGCCAGGGACTGACTTGTGGCACACACCCATGGTGGTACACCATAGGTGCACACAGCATGCCCATGCCAGGCCCACACAACAGGGATCCACAGGTATGTCACTGATTCCTGCCATGTGGTATGACACTGCCACAGGGGCACTGCGGTGGGTCTGTGCAGTGTTTCTGTGGTGGATGTAGCACAACAATGAATGGTGCGGGGCAGAGGTGGCACAACTTGTGGTCTGAGGGGACATGGGCATGCCTCATGGACACCCACCCCCTCCAGTTTTAGGTGTATGGCCACCATGGGCACATACATAGCCAGTGTCAGACTGGCCCATTGGGTTACCTGGAATGGTCCAGGTGGGGCCCACACACTTGGGTACCTGGTCACCTTCTGAACACTGACATTCCTTGCGTGTATCGCCATGTTCCTAGCATGTGGGGCACTGCAGATGACTGTCAGCTGCAAATGTAGCTAGTGTATCACATTCCTGTGGCATACCAATCAGAGTGTGCCACTCTGTGCCCTCCCCTGTTGCTTGACCAGGTGGGCCCCCTGTACCCTAGTCCAACCCTGTACATGGCCATGGGTAATAGCACTATATTCAGGAAAATGCAGCCCACTCACCCACATACAAACATGCCATCACACCTGCCTGCTAGGCTGCAGTACCTCCTTTTCACCTTTGTAGAGTGGTAGGGTAGCCCTGCAAAGCTGGAACTGCGCATGCCTTGGGTATGCAAATTGCCAGAATACATTCCAGTAATGATCTGCATGTGTGGAGAATGGGCTCTGAATGTTCAATAAGGCCAGTTGCATATCCCAGTTGAATATTGCAATTCTGCATGCTGCGCATGTGGCAGCCAATTGCGCATTTCCCTATGGCCCACTCAGGTCTCAGGGCACCTGCCACACCACACATCTCCCACTGCATGATTGCACATGTTCGGGCAATTCACCCACACATGCATGATCGCATCTTATGGTGCATCTTCTGAATATGCCATTATTTTGTGCTGGCGCATCTCAGTTACGCGGTGCATGCACTTGCGTGATGCAGCCTTGGACTTTTGAATATGGGGCCCTAAAACTATACCTGGGAAATGGAGCATTTCCATTAACTGTCAGCACTATAAATGTTACGTTAATGGCTGAAAAACCGTCCTGTACAATAAAATAATTAGATTTTTCACTATTAAAACATTCAGTTTAAAATAAAATACTTTAATAATAGCATTAAAGCACAGAAGGATTATGGTCAGCTTTTTTTACTGTAACCCTAGAGGCATAAGATACTTGTAAATGCCTTGTGTCTCATAGCCCTTCCCCACAGGGTTAAAGTAACGGCTGGTAACGCAATCCCTGGTCATGCCTTACTGCTTTTGTAATCTTGTCAGAAGCTAAAACAAACAAAAATATAAACATTCTAATCTATCCGTTATTTAATTTCAAAGAAGTTTGTAAAAACAGCTGTTCCCTTGCCAGGTCTAGCCTAACCAATACACATAAGTTTGGGGGTAGTACCATGCTATCAACCACCATTAACATGTGCTTGTGTCACCTAGATGTAGTAGCACTGGAGTCTATGCCCTATGCCTATCTGCTACATATACATGGCACGAAGATACCCCTATGATGGACAGCAGTATATCAGGAGTCCAATCAGAACCCTGCAGCATTCACAGAAGGGGTGTGGGCTCCTTCCACACCTGATCCCCTATCTGTGCATGGATCTGCACATGTGGACAGACTGGGGCAGTGTCCAGGGGTGCTGGTACACTCCATGCCATCACTATGGGGCAGAGAGATGGTGGCATCGGGCATAGGCTACATGGGAGGAACTCTGCCGTAACTGCTATGCACCCTCTCCATCTGGACCATAGCAGCCCAGCAGGGCAGCAGCCACCCCTCTACAGCATTCGCCAACCCTTCTGACATGCTACGAGATCTGGGGGCCCTCAGGTGGTACCTACCCATATTGAACAGCCTTGGGTGGTATTGAGTTTTCTGGTACCCATAATCCACTGCTCTGTGTGGAGCAGAAGATCTTGTGATGCATGCCAGCACCCTCAGTCCTACCCACACCCCACCCTATGTCCCCACTGTGCACCTACACGCCTGTGGGGTGTAGCCATGGACATGCAACCAAGGTTCATGCATGATGCGCACTCATGCCAGTGTGCAGAAGACCATGATCAGGGTATATGCCTATAGTGCATACCTTATGCCCAATAGTACATGGAGCCCATTGTGAATATAGAAACATAGAAACAAAGAAGTTGACGGCAGAAAAGGACAGCAAAGCCCATCCAGTCTGCCCATTTTTTTTTGTTTTGGTTGTATTGGCTTGGACCTGTATTCAGTTTGATTATTTGGAGGACGAGAGCTCTGCACTATGGGAATTAGCTCCTCCTACCCAAGTAATATGAGCACAATCGCAATGTGTACCATCATCACAATAAACACATCTGAGAAACTGACCCACACAAAACAGTTTTCTGCATGGACCTTGGAGAGGCGAGGCACAAACATACCATGACACACCTAGAATTTAAACACATTCAGAATCCATATCGCTAAACGGTAGTTAAAATGGGCAAACTTGCTGCTGATTATATGTATAAAAAACATCACCTTAAGAAGGAGCACTGTTTACAATAAGCTTAAAAAAATACACTAATCATAATCTTAAAACTTTAGCCGAGAGACTCGTGATTTTTTTCTTTGTTTTGGGGAGGCCAGTATGTGGTTAGAGAATGTCTTCTGTGTCTTTTTTTTTTTCAAATTTAGTATGCTTTATTCAAAGTTAAAAGTTGCAGAGTAAACATACACTGGTAAACAGGAGCATATCAGCATATACAATAAGATTTAAAATACAATCCTTGTGCACTTCCAGTATTACAGACATTATAGACAAGTGTTCACTAATGAAGCATAAAAGGAGTAGAAACAATCATAAAACATACAAGCCCGTCCCCCCTCCCTCTCCCCCCATCCCTCCCCTTCCCTCCTATACCACTAATAACAGTGTGAATAGACTGGATACCACTAGGCACTAATAGGAAATATTGCAAATGTTGAGCCGCATGAGGGCATAGTTAGAAGAAAAGTTAACTAAAGAATAATAATATCACCTTTACACCAAAGGGTCAGTAGTGTGCATAGGAGAGCCCACACTCTTTGGTAATAACTGACTCTTTTTGAGAGGCTGGCCAGGAGATTTCTGCTTGTAGGGCAAAAAGAACTTCATGTAGCCATTCCATGAGTGTGGAGGTGCACTGATCCAACCATTGGCGTAATATCACTTTTTTGGCACTTAAGGACACTATGGCCATGTGTTTGCACTGGTTGTCAATTAAAACATCACCATAGTCCCCCAGTATACATATCTTGGGTTGGAAAGCATCAGATAGGCCTAGGATAGGATCCAATTTGGATTTAATGGCTGACCAGAGTGGGGAGGCCTTACTGCATTCCCATAGAATATGGAGTAATGTACCAGGTTGCTCCCCACATCGGGAGCAAAGATTAGTTGGAAGCTCTCCCATTTTGTGGTGCTTGACTAGGGTGTAATATAGGTCAAGAAAAAACTCTAACTGGAGAAGATGATAGCGGTCCCATTTAACATCCTTATATAAATGGGTCCAAATCCGTGACCGTGAGCGGGTAGTGAAAGAGGCAGGGGGCAGAACTTGGTCCCACACATAAAGGGGATGTCCTTCTAATTCCCCCAGGAAGTCACATAGGTGATGATAGAAGAAAGAGATGGGATGGGAGGAGGGAGAAGTCGAGATAATGTGGAGGATAGGACCAGCCTGATTTTGGTCCCAGGGCCCTAAGCTGAAGTGGTGAGGGAGTATATGGGAAAGCTGAATATATTTAAAACAGTAGGAGATGTGGAGGCCAAATTTAAGTCGGGCTTCCTGAAAAGACAATAGTTAGTGCTCTTTCAATAAATCACTGACAGTTATTCTCATATCTTTTGGCCAGAAAGATGAGCTGAGAGTCTAGCCCCCAATTTTAAAATTAGGGTTATGCAGTACAGGTTGCGAGACATCATGTATGAGGGAAGTATGGGTGAGAGCACAAAGCAGGAAGTGCACTCGAAGTGTTGCCATGATGGGTGTATCTCGTAATTGTTTGGGGACATGCTTAAGAGGGACATACAACAGGGATCCTAAGTTGAGACTGTGTTGGGTACATATTGTTTTCTCTATTTATAGCCATAATGGGGAATAAACTGTTGAGTGCGTTGTCGCCTTTAACCAGTGGAGAAAAAATGAGCAGTTAATGGAGAGGTAATAAAGGAAAAGATTAGGTAATTAGAGGCCACCTCTTGTCTTTGCACACTGTAGCTTGGAGAGCACTCTATGACAGAGTTTGCCCAACCAAATAAAGTTGGAAATGATCCCATGCACCTGAGTAAACCAGGCTTTCGGGAGGGAATAGTTGTACATCTGTAGAGGGTATAAGAGGCGAGGAAGAAAGTTCATTTTCACTACACTTATCCATCCCCAGAGGGAAATAGGGAGCAGGACCCAACAGTTTAAATCAATTTCAATTTGTGAGGACCCCATCCAGATTGTATTGCTTCATTTTAGAACTAGATCTAGAGAGGTAAACTCCTAGATATTTCATTTTGTCTTTAACCCACGTGAGACCCAGATGTTGAATGTCCACATACAGAGTGAACACACTGAGGGGCATGACTTCCGTTTTGGAAAGGTTCAGCTTGTAGTTGGAGAACCTTCTAAATTCTTCAATAATCACTAGGGTAGCAGTGAGAGAGGTGGAGGGATGTGATATATGAAGGAGTATGTCCTCCGCATAAACTGATAATTTGTACTGATTTGGTCCAATAACTATCCCAGAGACCAGTGGGGAAGTATTAATCCATTGGATAAGGGGTTCCAGATACAGATTAAATAGAAAGGGGGATAGCTGGCATCCTTGTCTGGTGCCCTATTGGAGAGTGATGGAGCATGAAAGTACTCAGTTGCAGAGTATGTGGGCCATAGGGTGTGCATAAAGGACCTTGATCCATCGGACAAATTTGGGAGGGAATCCATATTTAGACAGTAGATGAAAAAGATAGTCCCATGATACCCTGTCAAAAGCTTTCTCTGCATCCAGGGATACCAATGTTGCAGGAATGTGAGAGTCCCAAGATGCAGAGATCAGGTAGGTTAATTTACGTGGATGGTCTGCAGAAAGTCTACCAGCTACAAAGTCAACTTGTTACAGGCTTATAAGTACATGCCAGACCATAGCTAATCAGTTGGCCAGGACCTTAGCAAGGATTTTGAGATCTACATTGATCAGAGATATGGGACGGTAATTAGAAATAAGGAGTGGGTCTCTACCCAGTTTAGGAAGAACTACTATCATGGCATCGGTAAAGGAGAGATCTGACAAGCCTTGATCATACTGTATATGTAATTGTAAGTGTTTAGGAGAATGGGTGCCAATTGGGACTTAAAAGTTTTATAAAAGTCCATAGTGTAGCCATCAGGTCCTGGTGCCTTGTCTGTGGGAAGCATGTCTATGGCTAGTTTAATTTCTGTGAGTGTCAGGGGAGGCTTGTAGAAAAGTAACCTGCTGCTGTCCTAAATGTGGGAGCAGGATATCTTGTATAAACTGGTCTAAGAGGTCAGGGCTGAAAGTGCCGGGAGGCTGGAAATATAAAGTTTAATAGTAATTCCCAAAGCAGGTTACTATCTCTCGGGGTGAGGTAACTATATCTCCAGCCAAGTTACAAAGAGAGGATACAATTTTGTCCATAGCTTGAGCCTGAAGGCGTAGTACCAGTAATTTCCTGGCCTTGTTGCCTTGACTGAAGTAGTGGACTTTAGAACACAGAATAAGATGTTTAGCTTTATCAGTTAGTAGGGTGTTATAGCGAAAATGGAGAATTTCTAATTGGTTGCGGTCAGTGGTGATGAGTTGAGGGGAGAGGGACAGCTCCAGCTGGCAGATTTGTTGCAGAAGGGTAGAGGAGGCCTTGGTAGTGATTTCTTTATGAATAGAAGCGAGGTAAATGATTTCCCCTCTTGTGGTACATTTCAGTGCCCCCCAGAGGAGATAAAGCGTGGGCATGGTCAGAGAGTTATCATGAGAAAATTAAAGATAAAGGTGTGGAAGTGAGAAACAAAGTGGTCTGATTTTAATATTTGAGTGCTGAACCTCCAGACCTTATCCCTATTTGTGGGGGGGGGGCCTAAGTTCCAGTGAAGTAGTGTGGGATGATGATCTGAAATTACTTTAGATAAGTAGTTACAAGATAACACAGCAGGAAGGTGCCCAATCCCCAGCAAGAAATAGTCGATTCCAGAAAATGAATTATGAGGGATCTAGTGGAAAGAGTAGTCTCTTTGAGTGGGAAAAAGGGCCCTCTAGGGATCAATGAGCCTCACAGAGTCCATCATCTCTCTAAGTGCAAGTTGAGCTGGCATGAGGGAATGTTTGCTGGGTCTAGTTCTGTCCAGAACATTACAATAAACCAGATTCCAGTAGCCACCTAATAGGAGGGGAAGGACGGACCAAGGGGCCAAATATGTCATAAGAGAAGTGAAGAATTGGGGAGCCTCAGTGGTTGGGCCGTAGACAGAACCAAGCACAACTTTGGAGTGGCCTAAAGAGCCTTTAGGAGAATGTACCTCCCCTGAGGATCTGTGATAGATTCCAGCATTCTGAAAGGTACCTTGCGGGGGCGTCTATGTGATAATGGTGAACACCTAAAGGTAATCACCGCTATCGCTCAGTCAGAGTGCTGAAAACATTTCAGCACTCTGACAACCCCGGCACATCAGGACAATGGTGCCGGACAGTTTTTACTGCTTTCTGTGGGGAGGGATGCACCCCCCCCACCCTCCTCGGGGCATTGCCCACCGCACTCTCTACTTAACGATTCTCAACCCCAGTGGGGTGCATGTCGGGGGGTAAAAGCAGTTAAAATAAAGGTTTGGCTACAATAAATCGCACCAGCGCCCGGACCCAAACCCGGCACCTCATCCGCCCCAACCACTAGCCAACCCCCAATGCCATGACGCAGCTCAGCCAGCTACCACAGCACCACCCCTACAGCATCTCCACCCTCCCAGCCCACCCGCCATGCTTGCTCCCACCCACCCCGTGCGCATACTCATAGCCACATCCTGTCGCCCAGTTCACCCACAGCCTCATCTAGTCACCCTACCCTCCCATCGCCATGAGGGATTGCACCAGGAAGGAATCACCATTATGGATGGCGCCCTTCCTCATGCACCCACCTCATGGGTTACCCCTTGTGGGTTACCAAAATGGTGACACCCCTTTTACGTGCGTACAGCCCTGTTCTCGGTGCCAGACCTACCCAGGACCTCCTCAACTGGAGGACCTGAGAGGGGGGCAAGTGGGTTTATTGTAAGAAAACAACATCAACGTTTAATTTGTGGAGATGTAAAAGAATTTTGGCCCTCTTGGTGGAAGACTGGTCACCTTTAACATTCCATGAACAAAATTTGAGGCTTAGTGCCATACTTTAAGGTGATATTTAACTGCTCTGTCAAGGTAAAATGGTCTACCCATGGTGAATTTGTGCTTCCAATTAGTGACTGAAACAGCATCGTTAGTGGTGTGATCTCTAGCCCCAAAACCCCAAACCTCTATTAGATATACCCAGTCTATAAGTGAGGGGTATAAAAGGTAGTACATGCCTGGAAAAAAAATCTTGCAAATGTACCCCCATGTCATATTCCATCACCCCCCGTACCTATCCCTATGATTTCCCCCAACAACAACATACAACTTGCAACCAGAAATGTAAATAGAGAAAAACCCAATGTAGTCAACAGTGGTTACCCCCCTTCCCTCCCCAGAATTAACCTAGGCCCACAACATATAGAAAGGTTTCCTTGGAAACATGGCCATGCGTGGAATAAAAACATCCAGGTAGCCCCAAGGGGCTGTCAGTAGCCCTGTAGTATTAAATGCTGCAGTCCAGACAAAACCTAGTGTCCATGTTAAAGTTGTGAGCGCCTCACCCCCTTTTATGATACGCCATCCGCTGCCTAGAAAGCAGGATTGACTACTAACCTCCCCCCACCCCAAGCCTGGATAAGAATATCCAAAACAGTGCTAAACCCAGTAATACCACTGCAGTGTTGCATACTTGAAGAAGGAAAAAAGAAAAAAAAAGGCAAGAGAAAGAGATTTGCTTGATGTAGGTTGATCAGCTCCTTAAGACATCTAATCTCTAGCCCAGGATAGTTTATAATAAAAACAGAAAACAGCTGTTATGTCCACTCCAACGGGGAGAAAAGGAGGAAAAAAAAGGAATTAAGTCACCTGGGAGTGGCGATAAGTAGTGAGAAAATAAAGCATGTAGAGAAGTGTCCCCAGTACAGCCATAGCGCATTCCAAAATGGCGTCCCGGTGGGTAGAAATGCTTCCTAGGACCACGTGCAGCCTGTGGGAAGTTGCTAGGAGGGTGTTGATATCGACGCTATTGATGTTGGTATGTTGTTCCATGGATAGGCCGGGGACAGTCCAGTGGAGATTAGGAGGAAAGGGTGAAGGGAAAATCCACATTGCAGTTCGGACCTCTAGGGGAAGAAAAAACAGTCACATCCATTGTGTAGACAGTGGTGCGCACATTCGTGCTGCAGAAAATAGCTGGAGGTGGCCCTCTGCTAACAGAACTCAGCACGCACTATAACAACTCTGGGAACATGGCCTGTAATGCTGGAAGGGCCTGTTCTGTGGTCTCATAGTTGTGTCAGGAGCCTTGGTGTAAGATTGAAAGGCAAGAGGGGTAGACCACCTTGAACTTGATTCCAGCTGCTATTAATTTTGTGACCATAGGATGGTATACTGCTCTCTTCTGCCTTGTGGCCACAGGAAGATCTTGGGTGAACCACAGTTTCTGACCCTCCCAAAGAAAGTCCTTAAGCTCTCTCACCTTGCCAAGGACATGGATTTTATCAAGGTAATTAAGGAACTTAAGGATCAGAGGCCTTGGAGGGAGACCAGCCGCCAGTTTGGGTTACAGTAAGCGGTGCACCCTCTCGATGATGTAGGTTGTATTGTTGAGAGAGGGCCCCAAGATTTTAGTGAGCATTTTTTGAAGAAATAAAATAAGAGTTGCCCCCTCTGCCTCTTCTGGAAGGCCGAAAATTACAATGATGTTCCGATGACTTCAGCCTTCCAGATCCTCGAGTTTAGATTCCATTTTGAGAAGTTTCTGCCGGAGAGAGATCATCTCGGGATCCACTTTGTCTTGCCACCCTTCCAGGGATGACATGCAGGTGGCCACATCAGTAATGGCTCTTGTGGCTTCAGTGAGGCCTCCCCACAGTGATTTCAGCTCTTTGGTCAGATCTTGCAGGGCTAGTTTAAAAGGCTACAATTCTTCTAAGAACTTTTGCTCCACGAGCGGTATTTGCTGTGGAGAGGCTGCTGCAGATTTATTGGGGTTGGTCGGCTCGCCTTTAGTTCATTTCGAGGACCTTTCGGGAGTCTGTGGCAGCATGTGGTGTGACGGAGCCTGATGCATCTCTGACACCATACCTTAATGACTCCCAGAAAGCTGCTTTTTCCACTTTCGTCCCTCTTCTGAAAAGTACTACTGCGGTAAGGAGTTGTGACTACCTTTTAAAATGTTTAAAGCCTGGAGAAATTGAGCAGATGGAGCAGGACCTAGTCCATGGAGCTGCTACTTAGGCAAGGACATCGCATGACTCCTGTCTTCTGTGTCATTAATACAAAAGTCTATGTGGATGTTGCAGACGAGATCAGTCCAGAGCAGTAAAACCTTGTTCAGTTTTTGTTTGTGTGCTAATGTCAGTCAATGTATTGGGACAGCCAGCGGAAGCCTTTGCCATGTCCTTGCCTCTTCAGAATGCTGCTATAACTGCTATGTACCCCCTCCATCTGGACAATAGCAGCCCAGCAGGGCAACAGCCACCCCTCTACAGAAGTCCCCAACCCTTCTGACATGCGAGATCTGGGGGCCCTCAGGGGGTACCTACCCATATTGAGCAGCCTTGGCTGGTACTGGGTTTTCTGGTACCCATAATCCCCTGCTCTGTGTGGAGCTTTCCTGGCTGAAGCTAGACCACAAGAAATGTGATTTGTACAGTCTGCTGGGGGCTATCATCTTTTTTGTAGATCCACACTAATTATGCAATTAGCAATAAAAGCTATTTTTAAAATGGTTAAATGAAATAACAGCCTTGCAGTGGAAACCTAACGATGCCTGGAATACCTACAGTATGTACCTTCCAAAAAAACTGAACTATAAGAATAAACCCTGCTAACATAAACTGCTGCTCCAAATGTACTGTATTTTGATTAAAAAAAAAAAAACTGTTTTCATGTAGAAGACTCCAGCTGCTTCTTATCAACAGATACATTTTTGGTTTTGTGGCATGCCATTAAGGATTGATAATTTAAGGTCAGTTTCACTCACAGATACTATATTACTTTTGTAGTGTTCCTCTGACTCCATCAGTTTATGGAAGGGTAGCTTTTGTTTGGCACATTTGGGCAGTTAATGAAGGGATGGGCCACAGTTTAGGTGATGCTATTTATTTGCAAAATCCTCTTTTCAGATCTGCTGATGATTTATGGGACAGATTGCATAAAAAAACACAGTGTGGACAAGGTCTACAAGTTCCAGTGCAGTACCCTACTTTTAGTGGCTAGAACATAGACCTGACACTCAGAAGGAAACCCAGGCTCAGCTCTCTCCAAAGTCGCTAACTGTGTAACCCTAAGCAATCATTTGACACCCCAGTGCTCCAATTCTCCCAGCTGTACAATTAGGTAGATGCAGGACCCCACATAAAATAAGATGTTACATCTCAGTTGGACAGTCCTGGGTAAATAAATCTAATGCTAAATCTAAATCTTAGTTAAAATGAACAGTAACTGTCCTGTATGTCACAAAGTAACATTGCATTGTTTTAACATGCGTAGAGCTTGTGTGCATGATTTAACAACGTTTCCCCTAAGTTGCATGGTGTCTTCACTACATGTCCTAATCCAACTTTCCCAGCAAACCAATAACAAGTAGATAAAAAAAATCTGTAAACAAAATCAAGAAAATAAGTGTTGCCCTACTATAAGAAAATACTCTCATTTTTACGGCTGCGTGGGCGGAGTTCCGTAGACGTTATGCGATCATCTTTAAAAGAGCACTGTGGAAGCACATGACCAGACTGCTATCCAGTGTGCTTCCACAGTGCTCTGCCTAATGTCCACTCATTCTGTTTATGTGGCTCTTTTCTTCCGCGGGCCGCATAAACACACCCCCTTCGCGGGGCACTTGTTTTTCTTCCACAACTGTGGAAGTGATTGGCGCCATGCCCAAGATGGCAGTGCCTGCTCAAACTGAGCATGTGTGAGTATTGTGCATGCACAGCTCTGTCAGCACCACCATCTTGTTCACTATTGCAGACTCTGATGAGACCACTACATTTGATAAGTTAGACACCACTGTAAATATGATGCTGAGAAAGTGTGATTTGTTATTTCCAAGTGAAGACCATATGATTATTTTTCAAGTAAGTTAGTCAGAGATGTTCCATTTGGAAACTACGCACTCATCCACCTGCTTTGAGTTTAATAAATCATGTTTATTTGGATTTAATTGTCTACACCTTCCTGAAAATATCCTCTTTCCTGCCCAGTCAGTGCCTACTATTTAACAGCTGTTTTGCTTAATGCCCTGACTATACATTTTCCACTCTCATGGATGAGTGGACCAGGCAATTTTTGGTAAACAAAGGCATACTGGTTGCTAAGAACAGAAAGATTAAAGCTGCCCTCCAACTGCTTCCTGTTTGCACACAGTGTATGCAGGAGGGAATGTTCTCATTCTACTGACTTTCAATTGCATGTTTTGCAGGATATGTATGTTTGCATATCATTTCGCAAGATACTGATTGGTTAGTTTTAATGTTTGTCTTACGTCGTGGATGTTCAAAATGTGTCATGCTCTATTGCATAAAGTGAATGCTCAAATTCATGCACCAAGTATTGCTTTGCAGGCAACAGAATGATTAATGATGTAGGTTTGAAGAAAATAATGAGATTATCTTACTTATGGTTTCATAGGAGAGACGTCATCTTAATACTGACTAATGGCTTTTTATGACCTTTAAATAATACCTTATGTCAAAAAAAATATGACTTGTGTGGACTGTTTGATTCTGCTTAGCTTTAATTCATTACCTTTAGCAACCCCAAATCTCCTCCATGTAGAACTATTGTATATGTTCAGTATGAGCCTCATTTGCCAATTCAGTAATATTTCAAAATGTTGAGAAATGTTAAAATTAAGAATTGTATAGCCAAGATCTCTCTCTCTCTCTGTCTCTCTATATATATTTATAAACTGTGTATATGTGTGTGTGTGTGTGTGTGTGTGTGTGTGTGTGTGTGTGTGTGTGTGTGTGTGAGAGAGAGAGAGAGAGAGAGAGATGCAAACTGTATGGCATCCTGCCACTAGCTTTGAAATACAACATAGATGTATGAAAATGTATTGCAGTATGTTGGGCACTGGGTCCAAAGAGTGTTGACTAAAATAGCATCAGCAAGGAGCGTACTTTAAAAATAGCACCGATTTTCCTTTTGCGGGGGCTCTACTCCCTGTACCTCCCTAGCTATAGGATTCTCACTCCAAGGGGGAACAGATCCCAGTGAAAGTTAAAATGTGTGGGGCCATGAAACACAGAAACATAGAAACACAGATTTTGATGGCAGATAAGGACCGCTTGGCCCACCCAGTCTGCCCATTTCCCTACCTATTGGATAAGCTGCAGATCCTAGTTAACCAGCAGCCTACTTCTTCCTACCCTCACCCCCTAGAATTGCCTTATGACTGTCCCATGCATTCTTGAATTCCACCACTATTTTTGACTCCACAACCTCCTCCGGAAGGCCGTTCCATGCATCCACAACCCTCTCTGTGAAAAAATACTTCCTTAAATTACCTCTGAGCCGCCCCCTCTATCTTCAAATTATGCCCCTTGTTCTTGCACACCTCTTTTTAGAAAGATGCTACCCTTGGACTTTGTTGATTCCCTTGAGATACTTGAAAGTTTCTATCATGTCCCCTCTCTCTCCTTTCCTTGAGGCTCTACATATTCAGCTCCTTAAGTCTCTCTTCATATGTCTTCCGTGCAGGCCCTGCACCATTTAGTTGCCCTCCCTCTGACAGCCTCCATCCTGTCTATATCCATGGAGATTGGGTCTCCAGAACTGCACGCAGTACTCCAGATGGGGTCTCACCAACTGTCTGTACAGAGGGATAATAACTTCCTGTTTTCTGCTGGTGATGCCTCTCCCTATGCATCCCAGTATCCCGCCAGCCCTCGTTGCTGCAGTCTCACATTGCTTGCCCACCTTTAGGTCATCTGATATGACTACCCCCAGGTCCCTTTCCATTTTTGTTGTTGTTAGTATCTCACCCCCCATTGTGTACTCTTCCCCTGGGTTTTTGTTTCCCAGGTGCATTACCTGCACTTCTTAGCATTGAATCTAAGCTGCCATACATTTGACCATTCCTCTAACCTTGCCAAGTCCCTTCTCATCCTTTCCACCCACCTTGTGCATCAACTCTGTTGCAGATCTTTGTGTCATCTGCAAAGAGACATACTTTTCCTTCCAGTCCCTCTGCAATATCGCTTATAAAGACATTGAAGAGGACCGGTCCTAATACTGAACCCTGCGGTACCCCACTAGTAACCCCCCTTTCTTCAGAGTGGACTCCATTTACTATTACTCTCTGTGTCCTATTCTCCAGCCAATTCTTTACCCAGGCTGTCATCGTGGGACCCACTCCCAGGCTGGCTAACTTGTATATTAATCTTTTGTGTGGGACTGTGTCAAATGCCTTGCTAAAGTCTAGGTAGGCCATGTCCACAGCCCCTCCCTGATCTACTACTTTGGTCACCCAGTCAAAGAAATCTATCAGATTTGTCTGGCATGACCTTCCCACTGTGAATCCATGCTGCCTTGGCTCCTGAGCCCCTCTGGCCTCTAGATACCAACAATTCTTTCCTTCAGAAGTGATTCCATCATTTTCCCTACCACTGAGGTTAAACTAACAGGTCTGTAGTTTCTGCTTCTGCCTTGCTCCCACTTTTGTGAAGGGAATCACATCTGCCCTTCTCCAGTCCTCGGTACCACCCCATCCTCCAATGATTTGTTAAAGAGGGTAGTCAGTGGTGTCACTAGTTCTACCCTTAGTTCTTTTAGAATTCTGGGATGAATCCCATCAGGCCCCATTGCTTTGTCCACCTTCAGTTTTAAGAGTTCTTTCAGAACCCTTTCTTCTGTAAATGGGCTGGTATCAACTTCTGTATCCAGAGTGTTTCTACTGTTTGTTTTAGGTACCTCCTCACTTCCTTTGTAAATACTGAGCAAAAATATTTGTTTAGTATCTCTGCCTTTTCACAGTCACTCTCTGCCCACCTTCCCTCCTCTTTATTAAGCCTCACTAGCCCTCCCTTGGTCTTCCTTCGCTCCCTGATGTACCTATAAAAGGTTTTATCCCCCTTCTTAACAGAGTTGGCTATCTTTTCCTCGGTTTGGGCCTTTGCTGATCTGACTGCCTTCCCAGCTTCCTTTTGCTTTAACTGATACAGTTCCCTGTCCTGCTCCTTCTGTGATTCCTTGTACTTCCTGAATGCTTTCTTTTTCTCTTGAACCTTCACTGCCACTACCTTTGAGAAAAATAGTGGTTTCTTACATCGCTTCATTTTGTTAATTTGCTTCACACAAAGGCTTGTTACCTCTGTGATGGCAGTTTTTATTATTCCCCATTGTTCTTCCACCCCTCCTTCCTGCCCATTTGCTAGTGCATTCCTTAGGCACTCGCTTATTTTGGAAAAGTCAGCCCTCCTAAAGTCCAATACTTTTGCCTTTGTATGGCTTGACTCTATTGCTGTGTTTATTGTGAACCATACTGTTCGATGGTCGCTAGTTCCCAGATGGCTACCCACTTCTACATCTGTGATCCTCTCTTCATCTCCATTTGAGAGGACCAGGTCTAAGATTGCTCCTCTCAGTGGGCTCCAATACTAGCTGTCTAAGGCATGCCCCTTGTAGGGCATCTAGAATAACCCCACTCTTTGAAGTGGCTGCTGCAACTGCATTCCAGTTAACATCTGGCATATTCAGATCACCCATCAGCAATATCTCCCCTTTTTCTGCCATTCTAAGTATTCTTTCTATCATTTCCTTGTCCATTTCCTCCCCCTGAGAAGAGGGTCTGTATACAACCCCTGTGCAGATTGTGGTGCCATTGCCGGTCTCCAAATTTACCCACAGTGCTTCTTCTCCTCCCTGTTTTCCCTTTTGTTCTGTTGCCTTGATTCCGTCCCTTAAGTAAAGAGCTACTCCTCCTCCTCTTTACCCTCCTGTCCCTCCTGTAGATAGTGTATCCTGGTATGTTTATGTCCCAGTCATGGTTTTGTGTACCATGTTTCTGTGACTGCCACGATATCCAGATGTTCCTCCTCCATGAAGGCCACTAATTCAGGAAGCTTGTTACTCAGACTACGGGCATTGGTACTCATTGTCTCCATTTTTGATGGCTTTACCTTCTTTGCAGCATCCCCACTGACCTGTCTACCTCGGTCTTTTCTCATTTAGTACCCTGTTTTGTAGGGAGATGCTGGGATTTTCCTGCTGTTTATCAGTGCCTCCCCTTGACTAGTTTAAAAGCTTGTCAATGAAGCATTTAAACCGATTGCTCAAAAGACTTGTTCCCTTCCTGGACAGATGCAGACCATCCTGCCAGTATAGGCTGGTGTCCCTCCAGGTGGAACCCCAGTCCCCAATGAAGCCAAACCCCTGTGCCCCACACCATTTTTTCAACCATTCATAAAACTGCATGGTGCAAAGTACCCTCGCCTCACTCATGCCATTGACAGGCAGCACCTCAGAGAAGGATATTGTGTGTGCTACTTGTCTTAGGCCCCTCCCCAATTCTACAAAGTCCTTCTGCACTGCTCTAATCTCATGATTAGCCAAGTCATTTGTCCCTAGGTGGACAATGACGTCCAGCTCAGGTTCCCGTGCAGCTGTTCTCATGATCCTGAGGATGTGCTTCCTGTCTCTCCAAGCCATGGCACCAGGCAGGCACCTTACTTCAGTTTTCCCTGCTCCCCCCAGTTCTATCCACCTAATAATTGAGTCCCCCACCAGGAACTGCTTCCTTTCCTTGTGGTGTCCTCTGCCTCCTTCCTGTGGGCCTCCCTTGTGACAGTTGTCCTTAGCCTCCTTAATCTCCTCTGCAGGTGCATCCATAGGGGAGCTATGCTCCCCCAGAATTGTGAATGGATTGTGGTGTGGAACAACTGACTGGGTGTGCCTCTGTTCCACCATCCTCATCCTCCCTGAGCCCACTGTGGTCCAACTGCTGTGCTTTCTTTGCAACCTCTGAGGTAGTGGTGGTGGCTCTGGTGCTCCCTGGATGGGGGAGGTTCCCTTCCTACCATCCAGTGTGGCCTGGGGGAAGGTCCCCTTACCACTGTCCAGTGTGGCCTGAAGACGGGCAACTTCCTCCCTCAAGGCAGAGAGTTGTCTGCAAATAGGGCAGCATCTCAGCCTCCAGAAAGACTCCCGGAAGACTGCTGCCCCACAGCCATTACATTGCACTACTCCCCACATTGTGCCCTCACAAAACAATCAGCTAAAAGCTCTGACCCACTGCTGCAATGAGCGCCTTCCTGTCAGCAAGATGCCCTACACAACAATTTGACAGAGAAAATACCCTGCTAATCAAACAGAGAAAAATCCACACATCCAAGTCAGACACAGGCCATGGAATACTGTTTCCACAGTCCCTTGTAAAAAAACAAAGTCCCAATATGGGACAAAATGTCAGAGACCAGGATGAGAACCCTGGTCTCCATGCCCCAGCCCTTCACACCACAGGAGCAGCTCAGCCAGCCTCCCATTCCTTGCAGCCCTTGTCCTTCTACAGGACCATGGACAGTGACCAGGACAGAGCTTATAGCAAGTGCTGTAAAACCCCACTCACTGTCCATGTGACCACTTACCAGACTAGCACTGTATAGTGTGACGCTATTCTGGTAGTGCTCACTTGATGGGGTACCATATGTTTATGTCTTACGAATAGTGTGATATATAAACTTTGACAATATCTGCATATCTTGTAATGCCAATAAAGTTATTTGAATTGATATTAGAGAAAGATAGAAACAGACAGAGAGATAGAGACACAGAGCAGAGACAGAAAGCGAGAGTAACAACCTCCAGTTGCACAATGTGTGGCCCTTAGCAAGTCACTTAACCTTCCTGTTCTTCCTGGATACACCTGAAAATAAGCTTCTGCTCAGTGGACTTTTCCTAGCCAAACTTGTAAAATTAAATAAAATATATCAAAAGCAATGCAAATACTGTATTGTTTTAAAATTCATACCTCAAGCAGGGGGTAAGAAACGTCCTCCACAGGGTGCCCCACACTCCACTGGCCTGGGGCATGGAAGTCAGGCTTGGGGCACAAATTTATGTTTCCCACGTAGCTGCACAAAGGTTGTTATTCTTTATGTTATACAAAGGTACTGGTCCAATAGTGAAGTGGTTGCAGGCACTGTGTGCTATGCCTGTGGCCTGGCTTGCTCCCCAAGTCAATGGTGGGTCCATCCCAGCAGACCAACTTGAGGAGGGTCATGTATTCAAATGGATGATCTCCTCCATTAGGGAAGGAGTGCTTCCCTTCTTCCTGCACTGTTTCCTCCAGTGGCTATAAAGGAAAGTGCAACAAGGGAGGTTCTGAGGTCAAAGAGTAGAGCAGGTCTGCTTGTCTTTCTGCAGCATGGGTAACTATTCCATAGCTTCTTCGATGGGAGAAGGGGAGCCGTAAAAGGAGCAGGAAAATGGTAGATATGGCATTACATCTGGCACCAGCACCCACTTTAGCTATTCAGATCTTGGTGCCCCACTCCATTAGCCTTGCAGTTGACTATTCCTGACTCAGTGTACCCCTTGGGCTGGGCCATGTTAGGAGATGGCACATGTTCAAGGAGACTAAGAGGCTAGGTGAATGTTTGCTTCAAACAGAGGTGAGCTCTTCAGAAGTGGTGGCAGTGGTTCTGGCAGGGGGTCCAGGTTGGCATTGGCCAAAAGAATTAATGCCCTTATAAAAAAAAGGGGGGAAATGATTGCAGTTACCTCCAGTTCTAGAAAATATTCAAATTACAAATGAAAAATGCAATTATTCATATTAAACAAGATACAATTGACTGTAACTTGACACCCATTATATGAGTTTAAGAATTGATGGAGGACAAGAACTCACCAATTGTTTGTGTGTTGCTTAGCATGGCAAACTATTTCTTTTTTTGTAACTTGATTATTTTCTAGAACTGTAGTGAACCCCTTATAGCCACTCTCACTCACGAAGAGAAAGGGACACTGGCTTTGCAGTAACAGAAGAGACAGGCCTTGATTTAGAGGAATACATGTTCTGCAACCCATGTCATGTACATTATTATAAAATGGGTAAGAGAAAAGCTGTACTGTGATTGGCGGAATCCAGTCACATGACTGTGCTGTTATCCCAGCATGACATCACAGATCAGAAATGCTTAACTTTTAGAATCTCATTACTTGTTCCTAAAATGAAAAAAAAAAACAGGGAAGTCATTTTCTAGTTGCAATTAGACATTCCAGGGTATGTGTAATTGAGGGATAATAGCACTTCCTGGATGCGTAAAGCCCTTGTCTTCACCTCTGGCTTTACTTCCTGAGGTGTGCCATTATCCCCCAGTAACACACACCCTGTCATGCTTTATTGCTTAATTAAATGTCTATGCTCTAAAATTTATGTGGGGAAAACAAGCAGAATGTTAAGGATAAGAATATCAGAAGTAAGTCTGATATTAGATGTCATTCTGATAAATCTAGTGCTAGGCAATTCAACAATGCTAACCATCAGGGGCCAGATTTTCAAAGGGCATTGAATGATGCACAGTGCTTGCATCAAAAAAGAATTACCCAAGGGCCTGAATGCAGCAACGGTTGCCAGTTTTCCAATGGTGCTTGCATTAAATTCTGGGTTGCTTGTGTCAAACTGGCCTGTACCATTCTTGCACCAAAAAACTGCCTGCACCATGTTGGAAGCATGCCTGCATCAAACAAATGATACATGGTCCCCTATTTGGGAATTTCCAAGAATGTGGGACCCATCTTTGTCTCAAACATTGACCTGGTCTAAGTGACACTAGAGCACATAAACAGGTCCACAGCATGCAGGCAAAGTTGAGTCACAACAGTACGAATGCAAGAGCACAAGCCACAGAGTTGTGAAATGCAAACATGTCAGGAGCAGTGGCTCTAATGGCTGTCCTGTTGGCCATGGCTGCAAGGAGGTGGAGACGAGCCTAGCAACAGGCAAAGGATGCTGGCAGGGCATAGAGGCAGGGCAAGTCACAAAAAACAGCAGAGACCTCACAGGAGATATTCTGTGAGGTTATACTGAAGATGGATATCATATATGACCTGACAGATGAGCAGTACATGGCATGATACCAGATCAACAGGGAAGCCATCACAGAGCTGAGCAATGACCTCAAAGGGACCTGCAGAGCAGAACACTCAGGGGCCATCCGACACCACTGGTGATAATGATCGGAGATACATTGTGTTTCATGGCTACTGGGACCTTCCAAACACCAACAGGTGATACCCATGGACTCTCACAGTCCTCTGTGTCAAAGAGCCTCAATCAATTTCTGGAAGCACTGCTACGTTGAACACAGAGGTACAGCACATTCCCATAAGATGCACAGCAGCAGCAGGTAGTGAAGCAGGGGTTCTACAGCATTGTATTCCTCCCACATGTACTGGGTGCAATAGCCTGTGCACTTATTGCCATAAAAGCACTGGTAACTGATGGGGATGCTTATGTGAACAGGAAGGGGTACCACTCTATGAATATGCCAGTGATATGTGACAGCTGATATCTCCTCCTGGATGTAGTTGTCCAGTACCCTGGAACATGTCATAATGCATACATATACAGGCACAGTGGAATGTGCGATGCACTGGAACGTGGAGACATAGATGATGGATGGCTAATGGGTATGTGCATGACTCATAAACCTGTGTAGTATGACCCTGCAAAGCTGGATACACCAATGTTATAGTCACAGCCAGTAATGTGCACATGGCATGCTGGTAGTGTGAGCCACAAGTGAGCCATGTGGCTACCTGTTGTGCAGTCACAGAGTGTGCACAGTACAGTAACATAGATAAGCAACCTGTTATGCATATGTGCCAATATAACACACAACGCTGTAGATGTCACATTCACAGGTACCAGTACAGCATGTGTACTATGTGGTGGATGTGGGGATGGGGCAGAAGAGAGGTGATGGGTGGTAATGGTGATGATGGGGCTACCACATGCAGGGCTGCATCTTCTGGCAGCAGGCTGGGTGTAAAGTTGCTGGCACTATAGTACTGCATGGTTGACTGTATACATACTGTACATGTCACCATGGCTAACTGATGCATTCCATTACCACAGCTGACAGTGGTTATCCACTGCAACCATGGCTGATGACACCAATAAGACATCTACAGAGAGAGGGAAATAGGGGTTACAATGATGCACATGCCACACCACGCTCAGTGATTGAGAGGACATTTGATCTTCTGAAGATGTGATTCTGTTGCCTCACAGATCTGGGGGCAGTGCAATACACACTCAAAATCACATACAAAATATACCTGGCATGCTGCATCCTACATAACATTGCCTTTGTGCACAGGATACAGATTCCTGAGGTGGGTGCAGACCGGGGTGATGGGGATCATGATAGCAACATGGCTGCCATACCCATACAGGTGAACACAAGGGCAAGGACTGCAACAGCTGTACACTGTGCCATGGTCCAACTGGTCACAACATCTTCATCTGACCAGACAACACCTCCACCAGCAAACCAGACCCACAGGCAGTGCAGCAACCCATACAGGCCAGCGACAGTGGCCACCATCCAGCCTGATCTCCAGCAAGTCTGCCCATCAGGCTGAAAACCAGCTAGCCCTCCAGCCAGTCAGGGAGACCACCAATCGGTAAGCCATACCTCCAGCCATCCCATCCACCATCCCATCTAGCAGGCATAAGAGCCACAAATATGCCAAGGTAAATGTCCCTGACTGACAAGCAAACGGACAAATACAAATGCATCAATATGAGAGATATGTTTGGGACTATATGCACAGAAGTTGCCTTGGTCTGTTGCCAGGGGCTGCTTACATACAACAGTCATCAGTATTGAATGTACTATGTGTGTTATATGAAAGATGTCTCCTGGATGCAGACATAATCATCCACACAAGTACCATTCAGTGTGGGATGTAATATGTCGCCCATGGACAGTGCCTAAGGTAGGTCATTACATAATGTTAACCATGGTAGGCAATATCTGTGATAATTCCTGTAATATGTATGCAATAGGACACTGAGGGAGGGAATATTACCTGAGAAGAGCATGCCCCAGGTGCAGTATGAGCCACAAATTGCTAGTGGCATATGTCTTAGCCCCTGGGGCGGGCACCTATATGTCAATATATCACATCTCTTGCACTTATATAATGGGTCCCACAAGTAAACATGTCAATGATCACATCACTGTAGTTCTTTACACTCCCCGAGTCCCATCGACTATACAGCAGCCCCCCCCATGGTCCTGTACACCAGCTTTCAATCCCATCAGCTGTACAGCAGTCCCCTTGTACACCACCCACTAGTCCCACTGACTACAAAGCAGCCCCCTCAGTGTCCTGTACACTACTCGCTAGTCCCATCAGCTGTACAGTAGTTCCCCTGGTCCTGCACACTACCCTGTAGTCTCATCAACTTAAAGCAGCCCCTCCAGTGTCCTCTACTCCACCCCGTAGTCCCACTGGCTGTATGGCAGCCCCCCCCACCAAAGTCCTGTACACCACTCCCAAGTTCCATCAACTGTACAGCAGTACCCCTGTAGTCCTGTACATCACACCATAGTCTCACTGACAGTACAGCAGCCCCCCATGGTTCTGTATACCACCCTTTAATCCCATTGGCTGTACAGCAGCCCCCCCATGGTCTTTACACTACCCTCTAGTTTCATTGACCTAAAGCAGCCCCTCTAGTGTCATGTGCAACACCCCCTAGTCCCATTAGCTGTTCAACAGTCCCCTGTGGTCCTGTACACCATAAACTAGTCAACTTGGCTCTTCAGCAGTCCCCATGGTCCTGTACACCACTCCTTAGTCCCACTTACTATACAGCAGTCCCCATTGTCCTGTACACCGCCCTTAGTCCCATCAACTATACAGCAGCTCCCTCATAGTCTTGTACATGACCCCTATCCCCATCAGCTATACATCTGCCCTCCCCTGGTGTCCTGTACACCACTGCATAGTCCCATTGACTGTACAGTAGCCCCCCTTGGTCCTATGCAGAGATGGCATAGGTAGACTGTAACAGAGTGAAGCGAGCAGCAACAACTCATCAACAACTTACTGTAAAGTAACAGTTCATTTTAAATGGACACTATCAGCTTTCGACTGACTATTCTCTCCCTTATGAATAATGGTGCCTGCCACTGCCTGTAGCTGTCTACATGGTTATGTAATGTATATATGGTGATGTCACAAAAAATAACCTGTTCACTCTAATTTGCAATGCAAATCATATTGCTGATGACCTACCCTTATCAGCAGCTGCCCAAAGCTAAGACATTGTCACCTGTAAGCATGGGGTGGAAGGGCTGGTAAGCTCTTCCACGGGTGAGATTGAGAGCATTTCTAGACATAGTATTTTAACACTGCTTTTGAAAGTAGAGAGTGAGCTAAACTCACTAATGGGACTAATTTTCAGAAACAAGCACAATATCCCTAAGTAATCTGTGTTTTAAAAGTCATGCCATGACACCAGGCATATGCCCCAAAAATGACACATGCAGTGTCACAAAGACGCATGCTTTTGACACACCATGCACGAACATCAGAAAACAACTCTACCTGCTTCAGAACTGGTGTGGACACTGGATTGACACAGGTACATCCCCAACAATATGATTCACAGTGATGGCCTCAAGGTACTGAACATGTGCATGCTGGAGACCTGATGTGAGAGGGGAGGTATGATAGAGACATACAAGTTGCTAAAAGGAATACACAAGGGGAATTGTGAGGAATTATTTAGTATGACCAATGGTTCAGGGGCATGAGTACATGAGTGCAAACTGATAGGAGTGAGGCTCTATAGGGATATTAGACAGTATTATTTTACTGAAAATCTGGTGAAACTATGAAATAGTCTACCAGCCGAGGTGGTAGTCACCAGAACTACTAATGGTTTCAAGTCATTTGGGACAGAGTTAAGAGTACAGTGACTACTCAGAGTGATAGTAAATGGGAGGAGAATATGGGAGTGGATAGGGATGGCTAGAAACCTGTAGGGGCAATATGTCCCACGGTTAGATGGGAAACCATGGACAGACTGGCTGGGCCATTGGTCCTTTTCTGCCATTATTGTCTATTGTTCTGTGTTTCTATAACCAATGCAGGTCTATGGGAAAAATAACCCTAAAGATGCCCCCAGTGCCCTGTAACATAAAGGACTCCCTGTAGATATCCTCTTGATCCTTCCAATCCTTTATGCCCTCCACCACCCCTTTAATCCTTCCAATCTTTGTATTTTTTTATATCTCCCCTAATATCTCTCCATACTCTCTGGTTGACTCCCTCACTGCCCCTGCCTCTCATGCTTCCTCCCATGAACTTCTCCTCCTTGGGGACTTCAGTATTAATTGGCTCTATCTGGCCACCTTGCCCACCTCCCACAGGATAGAGTTGTTAAACCTTACCCAACTAATTACTGAACCCACTCAGCACAATCCCCACTTCCCCAACCACATCTCTCTGGACTTAGTGCTGTTCTCTCTGCTCCATCAACTTATTACAGATAGTACCCTTCCAGACACCCTCAGTGACCATTGCATCACCTTCTGTATGAGGAAAGTCAGGCCCCCTCCTTCTGCGCCTTAGTACATTTAGTTTAGGCTCCTTTGGTCACTAAACAGCAGTGCCCTCCTAAATGGCCTGACTGCAACCAAGATTTCCCTGCCCTTTCTTCTTCACTCACTACACTGGATACCCTCTGCAATGTTCTCAGCTGATTTGCCTCTAACTCACCGTCCCATATTTATCACTGCTTCCTCTACTCCTCTCTTTCCATCCTCCCTCTTGCCTTACATTTCCAGTGCCACTGTGCTTCTTTCATCTCTAAATACTGGTTTATGTCCTTCCCCTCTTACCTGTCCTCACCCCTCTCTCCTATCCCCTCTTCCATCTATTCCCTCCATTCCAGGGGTCATAGCACCTTCCATACCCTCACTCCTCTGCTGGGCAGTCTGCTATCTCCCATCATCTTATCTCTCTCTGGAACCTGCCCACCTTAGCCCTCCACCTATCTCCCTCACTCCTAACCCTTAGACACCAGCTAAGGCTTCTCCCTGCTCCCTCCAACCCTCCATCTGACCCTTCCCCTGCTCCTGATCTCCCCTCCTGCAAATTCCCCCCACCTCATGATTTGGGCTCTTACCTGGGAACTGAAGCTGCCTGTTTTGCTCATCTGCATTGCCACAACACTATCACTTTTTAACAAGCACCATGCACTTTAACTCTTGCCTTCTTTACACGCTGACCTATAAGCTGATTTTATGGTCTATTTGTCATGGCTTTGTTCACCTGATTAGTCTGTATTGTGTTACTGTAGTTTGTAATTTATCACTGCAATTACATTTGTACTGCTTCATATGATTTTGTATTCTGTACACCCCTTTCCCTCTCCCCCAGGTCGCCACCTGGAAACTAGCTTTAGCCCAGTGTGCCTTTCCTGGTTACCAAATGTTTAAATACATAGAAATACATTAATAGATTTGGGAGTCCTGTAGTACTTGTATGTGTACCTGTAGCAGGTAGTGCCTAACTCAGGGATATATACATGTTGCTTACTGTAGCTGTATTCTCATTGCATACATGCATGTACAGGCCTGCCATATATCCATCACTGATGCTGTCCATCATATATCACTGCAGGTGCAGGACAGTGTAATGATATTGGGCAGGTGCAGCCCTCACACTGGCTAAATGGCCTACTGTGAGTCCTGTGGTGCCACAAGTGGCAGGAAGCCAAGGCCAAAGCAGAACAGACATGGTGCAGGATGCAGGAGGCCCAGATGAAGACTGCCAGGCCCACAGAGGCCATATATCCTGGGCCACAGACCAGTGGGTGACACAAGAGGAACACGATAGGTCTGCTACACAGCCTGAAGACAAAACTGTGGTGGCAGAGGAGGAGGACAATGATAGGGAGAATGAAGTTGTGAATGTAAGAGATGTGGCGTCTGATAGGCCACCAGCCCCTGACACATTGCTGCCTGCAGCTGATTACCCTGTCATAACCCTGCTGTCTCTGAGGAACAAAACACTCTGGAGGGGGGCTGCATGAAGAGGCAATAGGGGATGGTGCTGAGGAGGATGTTCCACCCTCAAGATGAGACAGGCTGCACTCCTTCATGCATAGTGTACAATCAAATTCAGCCTGTGACTAATGATATATCCTGGCTGCAATGGTACCTGCAGGCTGTTGTGGACATCGTAGACACATTCAAGGGCCTATAGGCTGCTTCCCTGTGTATAATGCTCCTTTATACATAGTTTGTTTTTTTATTTGCTGTGATTTTCTAGTTAATAAGTTTTTTTGTGTGTACATAGTTCATTAGTGTTTGGGTTGTGTTGTTCTGTATTGGTTTTAGTGCTGTGTTTCCCCCTCTTGCCAGGCTGGCCCCTGCTGTGTTGTTGTATATTAGTTTTAATGCTGTGTTCCCCCCCTCCCATGCCAGGTTGGCCCTCTTCTGTCTCTCAGCTCCCCAAACCCCATCACCAGACACCTCAGGGACTTAGCCTTAGGACCAACCTGTTCCTCCACAGGTTCTTCTCTGTGGTGGGGCCATCACGGATTCCCCGAGTCTCCTCTGGATAGCTTTGCTTGGTGCTGTGGGCCCAGTGCCCAGTATATGGTGTGGAGTATGCGAGGAGCCCAGGCTTCACTCTGCTTACAGCCAGTGATGTGTCCTGTTCTCTTTCTCTGACCCATGGACGATCCACGGAGATGATGGCTTGATGCGTGCATGTCATTGGACTTGCTGATGTCTTCCATTGGGAACATCTCTCTCCGTGAACTGCTACTCCTAGCCACATCGTCACCCATAATCACCTAGTTGGCAGTGTTGCAGAGGAGCAGGTTACCCACCCTCCCCGGAGGAGAAGAGCATCTGCTGGGATGCTTGATCCTCCTCCTCTCCCTGGTCAGCCTCCCTATGACCCAGGTTCATTCTTAATGCTCTCTGTATCACTGGGCTACCTGTTGCTGTGTTGTTTTTATTTGTCATGTTTTAACACTTGTAGAGCCATGGACTGAAAAATCAGTCCAAAATTCCTAAACGTTCTAATTCTGTTGTCAGCCTAAGAGTTAATATATTATTGTATATGATACACATGGTGTATGTATATTATTCTATTATAATGTTATATTTGTTGTGGTACTCAACTGCACATCCCCTACCTTTGTGATATGGTAATGTACTGTATAGGGGTAATTCTGCTGCAGCAGTAGTATTGCTGGTGAAACACAATGGCATGCAGTCACACATTACTGAATGCATGGGGGCAACATGCCAGTGCATTTAATTGTTCCCAGCAGTAGCCTGCTGTGCTGTGCTACTACAAGATACAGTGGTGCAGCATGGTTTCCTCTAGAGCTGCAAGTTCGGTTCTTCAAAAGAACTGAACACCTCAAACTTCAGGTGATCGTTTGTTTCAGACTGTGGTGAACTTTTAGGGGAAATAGGTCAATTTTTAGTTTGACTGATTCACCTGGTCTGAATGGTGCAGACCAGATGAACCAGTCAAACTGTGATCAGTAGTTTGCACCTGAAACAGTTAACTAGGGCACAGTGAGAGTCACAGCCTCGTTTTGGAGATAGACAGCTGAATCACATGAGCCAGAGGAAAAGCTCATTCGAGCACTTGTTGTTGGGCTGTTAGGTAGCTCAGGCAGGGCTATGATTCATTTCTAGTTAGATTAGCTAGGAAATTCTTCAAAACAAATACAATCTTTAAAAGTTCAACCTACACTAGTCCTGCAACAGCAGAATTGCTGAAGGGATATATTAAGAGGAAAAGAACACAAAAAAAAAAAAACAACAGACTGAGCAGCAGTGTTGCAGCTGGCCTCTGGGACCAGGGGCTTGCCTGATGGGGGGGAGACCTGGTAGAGATTTGACTCTGGAGAAGTAGTCTTGGGGCTGGGCAGATGGGGCATGAGGTGGCAGTCTGCCAGTGCCCACTTGTTGTCTGATCTCATCAGTGCAACACACATTAGGTTTTTCATTGCAGAAATAGTATTTTTCAGGACTTTATAAATGCAGACAGAGTTTGACTGAAGTTCCTGGCAGAAGCCTGAGAATAGATGTGATTTTTTGGGAGTACTTTTATGTACTAATTTTGCCGGGCAGTAAGTGTGTGCCAGCTGATAGTAGGACAGTGCCTGGCCACAGGTAGTTGGCACCTTGTTGGTATTCCAAAAAAATATTTAAATTCTTCATTCACGTTCTGGATTTCATGTTTCTTTTTGTGGTAGTTTCAAACTTACATTCACCCAAGTTGAAAGCGTGCTTACAGCTATTATTTCTTCCTCCTCCAGTGTCCTGAAGCAGCCTTTTGCAATGTGATCTGGGCAGTGGGAAGGGCAGCAAGTGTATGCCAGCTGGTAGCGTGCCAGTGCTTGGCCCCTGGTAGTTGGCACATTGGTGGCATCCCATTAAAAATGTAAAAAAAAAATCATGTTTTTCTTTTTGTGGCACTTTCCAAATTGAAGCTCTCATTCTTCAGGTTTCCGCAAGTTGCAGCAGTTTCTTCCTTCTGAGTCCTGAAGCAGCATATATGTGTGTGTGTGTGTGTGTGTGTGTGTGTTTCTGAGATGTGCTGTTGCATTGTGATCTGGACACTGGGCAGCAAATGTGTGCCAGCTGGCAGCGTGCCAATGCCTGGCCACTGGTAGTTGGCACCTTGGTGGCATCCCATAAATAAAAGTAAAAAAAAAAACAAAAAAAAATCTTCTATTTCCTCAAGTTGCTTCCTCCTCTTCCTGAGTCCTAAAGCAGCCTGTGTGTATTTCTTGTCTGGAGCTGTGCTGCTGCAGTGTGATCTGGGCAATGGGCTGTGTGTGTCAGCTGGTAGTGAGTTGGTGCCTGGCCTCAGGTAGTCCTTGGTTGCATGCCATTGATGAAAAAAAAAAAAAATTTAAAATAAAGACTTACAGTACTCTTCATCATTCATCACCCAACAGGCTGAGCCCTGTAGCAAGCATTAGGAAATGAAGAAACAGAGAGGCCAAGGAGATGGTGGCATGGGATCATCTAGTCACATCAAAGAAAAACCAAAATACAGTGGACTTGGTCAAAGACCCTCTTCCTCAGTGGGGAAATACAAGTGTAGAAGAAGATGACAGTAGTGAATGAACAGTCCATAAAGTATCACACATTGCAGGAACCACTTGAGTAGCACTGCAAGCGTTGTAACACAAGCAATCATTGCAGAATAAAGGAATATGAATGGGATGCATCAGGTAGTGATCCAGGCAGAGGGGGAGGAGCAAAATGATTGGGCAGAGCTTGGGGACAGAGATACAGATCGTGATTATATACCCAAAAAAAGTATTAGCAGCAGCACCAGTTCTGAGAAGAAAGAAGAGGAGGTGGAACAGGTGGGAGGTTGAGTTGGGGCATGTGCACATAAGAGAGCAAAAATGGTGGTAAACAAAACAAAAAAAAGAAGCAAGGCCACAAAACAACAAGGGGAAACATAAAAACAAGTATCTGAAATGACAGCAGATAAAGAAGACACAGGCAAAACTGGTTGCCCCAGACACATGGTAGAGGAAGAAGAACCATTCCCCGAACCTGAAGAATTGGTGGAGGAAGAGGAGTAGAGTGATGATGTGGAAGCAGCCCACAGTAGTTCACCCATTAGGTAACAGTCCAGAGTGCCAGGAGGAAAGACCAAACTGGTCATATTGGTGGTGTGGACTTTCTTTAGAGTGGACAAAGAATTATGAACACATGTAGTGTTTCTTTTATGTAAAGACAGGCTGAGCCAGGGAAAGGAGGGAAGTAGGCTGGGAACATCTACCATGAAAAGCCATTTGCGGCCGTCCCACAGATCTCAGTATGAGAAGACATGCCAGTGCATGGCAGCAGCAGCAGTAGCAGTAAATATCAGGCAGTGAAACTGATGATAATGTTAATGATGATGGTCAGGGGGAGGAGAACATTATGAGGCCAGGTAAAGAGGAAGAGGAAGAAAGTCTTTCAAATACATGCTGATGCACAACTCTAACATCTTCCATTCATCAGTTATTTTGCCCATCGACTCCCACACCTCTGAAGGGCTGCAAATTCCCAATCAATTCCACCCCAAGGGGTGGCAAAATTAGGGGTCAACTGTCACATCCAGGGAAACAAACCATTAATCTCTCACTGTCCCAGTCCCTGAAAATAGGCCAGAAATATAAATCCAACTGACCAGAGGCAAAATGTTAACAACAGCAGTTATGGAAATGCTAGTCATCGACTTGCTGCCACTCTCCTTTGTGAGCAGTGCTGGTTTTCTATCCCTAATGCAAGTTGTAGTGCCAAGGTATCAAGTGCCCCATCATACCTACTTTTTCACAGTGACTTTTCTTAATTTATATCAGAGTGTCTACAAGGCTGTGGCGCATGCCCTGAAAACATCATTTGTTCTAGCTGTTCACATCACCACTGACAGGTGGAACAGTAGACTAATTACATGGCAGTGACTGGCCAATGGGTTAATTTCACCATCTTCATTCAACTCCCCTTCCTCCTCCTTCTTCTCTAGGTTAAGAGCCAGCAACAGTAGCAGTAGCTGCAAGTCACGGGGCACCCCTAACCTCAGCAAGCAGGCAGCTTTAGAGATTACTGACTTTGACAATGATCATTGTGCAGAAAACTTGTTACACTTCCTTCAACAGAAGTTTGATGTGTGGATGACACCACGCTCATTAATATCAGGTTTTACAGTATCAGATAATTCAAAGAACATTGCAAAGGCAGGTGACGATGGAGATTATACACGTTCCATGTTTTGCTTACTGTATAAATTTGGTAGATCAGAGATTCCTAGATGAGGAAGGCACCGCTGTGTAGACGTGTATATCTGGCCAAAAAAGTTTGTGGTCATTTTAGCTATTCTGTCAATGCACATAAGCAGTTACAAAATATTCAGCAATGAAACCACCTTCCCTTCCACCACCTGAAACATGATGTGGCAACAGGATGGAATTCCATCTATTGCATGATGGAATGGCTGCTAGAACAACAAAAGGCTATCCACCAGTATGCTGCTAAGCATGGTGTTGGCAAGGGAGAGCCAAACATCAGCCCAAATCAGTGGTGCCTGATGGAGACCCTCTGCACTGTGCTGAAGCTATTTGAGGAGGACACGGTAAGTGCTGATATAGCTGGTCTAAGCCAGGTACTACCACTCATTGCCCTCATTAACCTGTGACTTCTTTGTGTGAAAACTCAATATGATGAAAAGGAGGATACCATTGCTCTTAGTCTAGTAGAAAGGATAAGATTACATTTCTGGAATGACACATTTCAAAAATGCATACAGATGACCTGTACATTGTGGCCACTCTCTTGGACCCTCAGTTCAAAGACAAATCTGAGACATTCTTTGATGCACAAGAATGTGATAAAGATCAACAGTCCTAAAAAACTGACTTATTCATCTGGTGATGAGGAGGATGGGGAGGGCTAATGTATCCATTACTTTTTTTTTAAACCAGTAGCCTACACACACACTGTGGGATGCAACACTATTGTCATCACTCAGTCTTCTTCAGATTAATGTTTTGTGAATTTTTGTTGGGTCCACACAGGCCAAATAAATACATTTTGGGTCAGCGATGCCAATGAAACTGGCGTGTACAGCACTTATCCATGGCATACTGGGAAGCCTTGTCCAATGTCCATGTGTGGCACTCTCCTAATGGGAGCATACATTTTGAAATCAGTAGCTCATGTTCTGGGATTCTGTACTGATATTTTGTGGGCATACATAGTCCTTATAATTAAAGTCACTTTATTTTGAGCATTGTTAGCCACATACTCTTCTTTACTACATGCACTGTCTATATTTGGCACTAACTGAATAGGCACAATTTTTGGAACCAGTACCCCTCAATGTAGCCCACTGAATTATCTTGCTGTTTGGCATATTTCATTAGCCCAGTCCATCAAGTTATTTCATTTTATTCCATTTCCTAATGCTTTTTAATGGGCAAACCAGTGCAAGCTAGTCTGCCATTAAGAGAACTTTGGCGAGGACTGCTAGAGTGATACATCTTCCAGTAGGATGATTGGCTGAACAGAGTTGTGTGATGTAGCTCGACCTGGCAGCAGCATTTTTGAACCATGCTTGCTAACTTTTTTTAGTCACTGAAGAAACCCAAGCTCGAGTGACCTGTGGTTTTTGGGACATGTCTAAACAGTACCACAGAGTGAGAGAAATAACTAATTATTTTAAAGAAGCATGGGACACACAGAGGACATCAATATCAGGAGATCCAGGTACTGAAGAGAACACCCACCGATTAAATTTTAACAAGCGAACAGGAGAGCACTTGTTGGCAGGTAACCATTCATCTCACACTGCCATTCCGGATCGAGGTACGTCTAAAACCAATTTCAATAATTTAAAGGGTATAGTACCGAATATTAGGAAGGAAGCTCAGGACAGGGCACCTGTGAGGGAGATTTGGAAAGATTTAAATCTATCCAAGAATAGTGCCCTACAGACAGATCTACCTTCAACGAAAGATACTTCCGCCATTGCAAAGGGATGTCAAACAGATTACAAATCTTTAAATCCTCCTGCGCCTGTGATATTATTGACTCAGCTCTGAGAGAACAAGATGTCACTGTAATTGTTAAAGGAGCAGTAAATATGGCAACAATGGCAAAAACTAGGGAGGAAAAGGCTTTGGAAAAAACAGATAAAGTTGAAAAAAATGGGGACAAATCTAGAACGGACACTAAAGATACTAAAGAACCAGATCCACCACCTAAAGATATGGTAATTTTGGATAAAAATGAGCCCCTCTCAGAAAAAATTTAGGAAACACACCTGACTATGTTAAAAGAAATGAAATGAGACTATGAAGCTCTTAACACTGCAGTAACCTCCCTATCTCAGAAACAGACAGAAGTAATTGAGAAATTTGAGGCTCTTTTGTCTGCACACAGAGGAGCGTGAGAAAAGAATTAGTTCTGTGGAAGATAATTTGCAGAAAATTGCACAGTCTGGATAAATATAATAAGAAAATAGAAGCCCTCAAGCTAAAAGTCAAGGATCTAGAATCTAGGTCAAGAAGGGGAAATTTGAAAATAGGTAACCTCCCAGATGGAATTGTAGGCCTGAATGCAGTTAAATATTGTGTGGAAATGTCTATGATTGTCTATGATTCTAGGATTGCAATATCCAGAGCATAAAGTGGAGCTTGATCAGGCCCATAGGGTCTTTGGGAATCAGTATAATTGGGATAGGCCTAGATTCATGTTTGTTTGCCCTTTGCATTATCAAGATAGGAAGAAAAACCTTCTGAAAACCTCATTTAGAAAGGGGCCTTTCATTTAGGGGCTTAAAATTGCAAGTATTTCCAGACCTACCACCCACAGTGCTTGCAAGGAGAAAGCCCTTGGACACCATAAGAGACAAACTGAAAAAAAGAGGGAATTCCCACTGCATTGTTATATCCTGCTAAACTTTGAGTAAACCTTGATGGAAAGATTTGTTTTTTTCTATACCCCTCATGAAGTAGAAGAAGCTCTGAAAAAAGGACACAATATACCCCTGAGGCCCCTGCACCAAGTTTGGTAGTTATCGAGATCTTGACTACTAATGCTCTTGCCGAGCCCCTGATTACTTAAATGCTACTTGTAGCCATGTTCAGGCTAAGCAGTAAAAAAGGGGGAAGGAAAGGGAATAAATAATCAAAAAAGGGGATATTCACACTTATACACAAAGGGCAAGAATGGTCTATGGGTCGCTTGAGCTATGGGTTCACTGTTTTGTTTCACTTAGGCAAGGATGGCTATGTAATACATTCTAACATAAGTTACAGGTGGGGTTCTTCTATACTACACCTTTTTGCACAGCTGAGGAATGATCACCTCGGAGACTGGGGGTGGGGGGGAGTTGGCATCCCCAGGAGGCTTGGGGAAGCCTGGGCAGGGGAAAATTAGACAGATAGTTGGGAGGATTGGGTTAGTTATAGCTAAGAGGTAATGAAAGCCTGATAAAACATGTAGATGATTTTTTGTACTTAAATATACAGTAAGGGTGAACAGAGAAAGAAAGAAGAAGCAGCGAAGGGTAGGTTAAAAAAAGAAAACCTATACTAGAATCTAATAAAATACATAGGTGCTTCATTCTAAAAAACAAAGTATGCCAAAAATGTTTATACTATTGTGTTGCATGGCTCCTCTTACATGTATTTTTTGAGGGTATTAGCATCTTCCCTCTGATAGGTCCTTGCATAGGAACATTTATACAAGAAAACAGTTCAGCTGGGTTATTTTGTGTTGCCATTAGTGGACAAAACAATACAACAAATGATTTAAAGATAATGACTTAGAACCTGAATGGCTGCAGGGACAGAATTAAAATCAAGAAAATTTATTAACATTGCAAATAATAAAAAAGTGGACTGTCTCCTTCTGCAGGAAACTCATTTTGAACAGATGGTCACTAACAATTTTGGAAATTTATTTAAAGCATTAGGGTTTTGTACATTATACTCTAACAAAGCTAGGGGGATGGCCATATTTATTAAAAAGCATTTGAATCCAAACATTTTGAAAACTTATATGGATCCTATGGGATGACTTGTAATAATTCAGCTCTCAATCTGTCAAACACAATTCACATTAGTAAGCTTATATAGGCTGAATGAAGGAGTTCAGACTTTTTTCACTAACTTTTCTTTGAACTTAGCTCTCTTCAACTCCCCTTTTATAACTGGAAGAGACTAACTTTACCTTTAACATCCTTGATAGAGCATTAGCAGCATCTGAGCAGAAGAAGAAAATAGCTTAGTATAAAGTTAAATGGAGCATTTTAATTTAGCAGAACCATTCAGACATCATTATCCACATCTGAAAAAAATGTTCTTTCTATTCCAAAGTTCATAGAAAGTGACGGCAGATGGGGACCAAAGGCCCATCTAGTCTTCCCAGGTCCTACCGGATCTACTGTAGTTCATAATACATATTCAAGAATAGATTTCTTCCCAGTTTCTCAACCCCTTTTATATAATAACAAAATAATAATAATAATAATATTTTATTTTTAAGGTGCCTTTCAAAAAACCAAGGCACCGTCCAGCTTAAAATCAAACAAATCAAAAATAAAAACAATCTTGAAATAAAACAATACCATAAATATTACTACACAGAATAATCAATCACCATAAGCCTGATGCCACAGATGGGTCTTTAAGGCTGATTTAAAGCCCTCCACAGTCGTGCACTCCCGTAACTGACGAGGTAGAGAATTCCATAGTGTGAGAGCCATGAACACAAAAGATCTGGCCCCTGAAGATTTCAAACATACCTTAGGAATCTCTAGCAACCCCTTGCTGGCTAAGCGATCACCCAGGGCAATAGGGAACCAAGAGCTCTTTCAGATAGTCTGGGCCCAGTCCGTGTAGGGCTTTGAAAGTCAGCAAGCCAACTTTAAAGGTGTTACCTACAAATCAATTGCAATTTTGGACGATGCTCCCTGCCACATGAAACTGGTATTAGATACTCCGACTGGGAATCTTACCAGGTCATGGTCATTGGATGATACATTGTGGTATTCTTCTGGAACAGCCCAAATTATTTTTCTTGACAAACCATCTGGGAAACACTTAAAATATATTTAAGAGGATGGATAATGGCTCAAGTGGGTATTAGAAAAGGAACCTTTTTTAAATTTTAGTCTTTGGTAACCAGATAAGGCCCACTAGGCACAAGTGCCTATTTTCAGGAGTGACCTGGGAACACTGGGTGGTTAAGTGACTTGCTCAGAGTCACACAGTATGTAAGTGGAGGTTGTGAGAATCAAACTCAGGTCTTATCTGCTGGCTATGCCAAGCTCGTTCACAGCTCATTACTCTAATCTCTAGGCTATACTGCCAGTACAGCTTAAAGCAGAGCTCTCCTCATTGGAGAATCAATAATTTCAGCACAGTCTGAACATGCTACCTTAGGAACTGAACAACCTAGTCTTAAAGTTCCTAGTTTAAGGGACAAAATATAACAAATTGCACACCAGCATGCTGAGAAAGCAATGTAAAGAGCCAGGGCTAAATATTACTTTTTTTTCAGATCTACTGGAGAAACATTTGGCATATCAGCTGAAATCTGAACAAAATCAAAACAAAATTGACATAATTAGACAAGAGGATGAACTTACAATTAATAACCCTGGAGAAATTAATGATACTTTTAAGAGGTATTATTCTAAACTATGTACTCCAGAATCAAATCCAGATATATCTGAAATTCAGAACTACTTAATGGGGTTACACATTCCCAATATACCCAGTATAGATTGAGAGTCATTAAAGAAAGACATTACTTTGGATGAAATATATATGGTACTGGATGGCCTCCCGAATGGAAAATCTCCAGGTTGAGATGGATTTCCATTTGAATTTTATAAAAGTCTAAAACATACATTTGTACCTTTATTAAAGGAACTCTTTCAAGATATATACTCATCTGGGAAAATTCCTTCTTCCTTTGATGATGCCATTATTGCTTTAATACTTAAAAAAGATAAACCACCGGCATATTGCCAGTCTTATAGATCTATTTCACTCCTGATAGATCCAACAGCAAATATTGGCACCAGACCCCTCAAAAAAAAAAATAAAGTACAAAATGTATTTACTGGTGAAAATAACAAAGGCTCACAACTTGGGTGTAACCTCAATCACTCCGAAATAGTGATTATAAAGTTTTTACAAAGATACTTGCAAATAGATTGGCAAAAATATAACCAAAACTTACTTACTCAGATCAAACTGGATTCATTGAGGGAAGAAGGTTACATCATAATACAAGGAAGGCGTTTAATATCATACAAGCACAGGCAGAGACAGACACAGCAGTATTATCACCTGATGCAGAGAAGGCCTTTGACAGGGTCCACTGGTCATTCCTGTTGGAGACTATGAATCCTTTCAGAATAAAGGGCACATTTTTAGAGTGAAATAGGACTGATTTACACAAAACCTTGGGCTAGAATAAAAATAAACCAACAGCTATCTCTGTATTTCCCTTTATTCAGGGGCACAAGACAGGGATGCCCACTTTCCCCATTGCTTTTTGCTCTGTTTTTAAAGCCCTTGGCAATAAAAATTAGATTTCAGAAAGCAGTACTGGTAGTCAGAATTGAAGATCATACCTACGTCATTATGCTATTTGCTGATGATATATTATTGTTTCTTTTGGATCCCAGTGCCTCTTACCCTGTTGTTATGAAAATAGTGGCCAATTTTGGTAAGAATTCAGGCTACAAGGTATACTGGGTTAAAACTGAAGCTCTTTACGAAGGGGAAAATCAGGAAACTTTAAGTAACCCTCCATTACAAGCAATCCGAAAAGACCACATTAAATATCTTGGGGTACAACTCTCAATGGATACAGAAAAGGTCATACAGTTAAATTGTAATCCTCTTGTGGAAAAAATCTAACTAGATCTGGACAAATGGCAACATCTCCCACTGGTCCTGATAGGCAGGGTAAATATTTTGAAAATGAATGTGCTTCCCAAATTATTATTTTTGCTTGAAGCAATCCCTATAGTACTGAATAAACTTTTATTTTTTCAGACTTAGAAAAGGTAGATCATTTTTGTGGAGAGGTCTACAGCCTAGAATAGCTTTGAAAAACCTTTTTTCAATTTAGTGAGAAAGGAGGCTTAGGATGCCCACATTCCTGGTGGTGGTAGTATTTGGCAACTCAGCTTGAAAGCACATATTATTGGTTTCATATGCCTACAGATCGGGAAACAGTTGGTTTTCAAATAGAGTAGAGCAGACTACCAGAGTTTACTTAAACAATTCATTAATGTTTAATTTAACTGCTGCTTCTCATTACAAGGTAGCACTCTTCACAGCTAAAGTCACTAACAACTTGTGGCAGAGAACAAAAAATTTGGGGAGATCCTGTGCATCTTTCTAGATTTTCTCAAATGATGAATAATACTCTTTTTCCACCATCAGTTACTGACAGAGTATTTATGAGATGGTGTAAAGTGAAAGGAATATGTCAGTTGGGGGATCTATAGCGCTGTTTGAGGAAGGAAAATTAATTTCATCAGAAAGATTTCAGGAAACATACAATATTCAGGAAACACACATTTTACAATATATGCAAATAAAAATCTTTAAAACAACCTAAAGACTGAATAATCTGCCATATTCAGGTTTAGAAGAGCTGTTGTTAAATTTAGAAACTAATAAACATTTAATTACTAAATTATTTACAGCGCTTAGGGATTGTAATTGCACCACTTTCTTAGAAACTAAACAGGCTTGGGAAAGGGATTTGAAATATGAAATCTTGGAAAATGATTGTAAGGAAATCATAAATCTAGATAATTGAGATAAAAAAAGAGAATAGATTGATGCAGATCCATATCAACATATTGCACAAAACATATTTAACCCCAGCTAGATTGAACAAATTTGATACAGCCATTTCAGAGACCTGTCAGAGATGCAATGTAGAAAGAGGAACATTGGGCCACATGATAGCCAGCTGCAAACAGATTAAGGAATACTGGGAGAGGATATTTTCTTTGTTGGGGAAAATATTAGGTTGTGACTTTCCAATTGATCTGGGGATTGTGGTATTTGGATTAAAGAAATTATCAACCACACACAGAAATCATTTAATATTATACAATGGCAAGAAAGAATGCTGGACTCTGATTGGTCTGTCTGGAACTGGACCTGTGATGTTATCCTGGCATAACATCACAGATCTAGACCCAGCCCACATATGACACATCACACATACAAGCATTAAAACAAATTACTGCCCAGTACCTGCACTGCCCTGTCTATAGAGCCCTTGGTCATCCCTCTGGCAGAGGTTCAGTCGTTCCATCACTAATAATTAATTCCACACTTAGGCCCAACAAGTTCACAAGTGAAACACAATTATTTTTAAAAAGTGCAACAAAAACAAAGTGAATCCCTGAATCCACCACTTCTAACTTTCCCTGGTGCGATTCTACGAGCTGCTCCTGAGTTCAGAACTGCCGCACTCGCTCCTGAAACAACGGCCACATTTACCTTATGTAGGAAAAGAACTCCCCCCATACACTTTATCCCTAGTACTTGTATTGATTTATTCATTTTCAACTAATTAAACTGAAAAAAAAGCAGCTCCATGTTAGCGTCTTCACTGTCAGTGAGCATGGCTCTCACTTGCATGCTCACTCTTTCAGTCACTTTGTTCATTTTTTTTAATTTTAAACTCCGCCAACTAAAACAAATCACATATATTTTCCCCACCACCTTCCTGCTTCCCTTTCTCTCATTTTGAAGGCATCTTCATGGCAGCAGGTGAGTGGTTGGAATGGGCGGGGGGCAATCTCGGATTCATGACAGCAGCAGTATGAAACACAAGTCAGAGGAACACACAGATGTAGAAAAACAATCATAACCACTGAAAAACGTCTGCTACAGAACATAAACAACGAGGGAATAGGGCGCATGATGAACAAAGACTAGCAGCACTGACAACATGTGAGATGGCTTAAAGTGAAAGGAATATGTCAGAGTACAGAGCCACATGAAAACACAGCAGCTCCACCTATTGGCTGAAACAAGAAATTAGCACTATTTTTCTATCAGGTAACCTCACCCATTAAAAATATAGCAAAAAAATACTTTAAATGTATGTTTTCGATCTTTTTTTTCCCTTGTTTTACAAATGAGCCATTGTATAATAATAATGCACTCCAGGGTGTGTGTCATGCTGGGATAACGTCACACCTAGGGTGTTGGATGCAATAGGCCTGTGGCTTCATGCTCAGCCACCCCAGGCGTGACGTTATCCAAGCATGACACACACCCTGTTGTGCATTATTCCTTTATTGATAAACACAGGAATCTTAGTAGCTAAAAGGATAATATTGCAACACTGGAAAGATGAAAACCTCCTAGAGTATATGGAATGGGTAGGGCTAATGCTTGATTCTAGCAAAACTGAAAGAGCATTATACATATTGGAAGATGTATATAGCAAATATGAGGAAATCTGGAATCCTTTAATTTCAGTAAATAATAATGAATGATATTGCTTCACAATGATGAAGAGCAACAACTTCAGGAGTATAAACAATGACTGAGGCACCCATGCTCTAAACCAAGCAAAAACAAAAACAAGGAAGAGAACCTTAGTGAACTTTGTATGGCTCAATGGTCAAAGTTTGTGTGGCTGAACTTTGGGAGGTTTGCACAGCCCTGGTTCCCTTCTGATAAATGCATCTGTGTGTGGCCACATACTCTAAGTATGCCATGGCATGTATGAGTGTTGTAGAGGTGGCTGTCAGGGCCGGTGTCAGTTTTTTGTGTTTCCCCAGGCAATGGACCTCCAATGAGTCCCCATCCAATCCATCCATTTTGCTCTGCAGTGGCCCCATGTGCAAAGCTCAATACCGAGGCCCCTACCAGACAGTGGTGCCAGCGGGGGTGGGAGGTGGGGAATGGGGTAACGCCTCCAAAAGATGCTCTGCTGGTCAAAGCCTGACAGTAAAGTACAGTACCAGTCAAATTAAAAATCTCACAACTCCCCCAACAGTGCGCCACTCATAACGGCTTCAAAAGATACTCTGCTGGAAAGTCTAACAGTGTAACCTACAGTACCAGAAAAGAATTAAACATCTTGCAACCCCCCCAGCAGTGCACCACTCAGCCACTAATGTAACAGTACCCAGGAGAGACCTGCAAAGATTGATGCCCCAAGCACTGTTGCACCCCACCTGGCTTCTCCTAACAGCAGCTATCAAACTTCCACGTAACACATTCTACACCAGCTCTGAGCTGCTCAATGCTTGGACCACAACCAGCCACCTAAACTTTCAATGTAAAGTCCCACAGCCTCCCTCCAGGGCTCTACCTTCCTGGTGTAGTGCTGGTGCAGGTTACACGAGGAGCTTCATCCATCCATCCACCATTGCTGTCGCGGTGCCGTTTCAGAGATCCTCCTGATGCACATCTGATTCATTCCCCTCTCACTCACTCCACTCAGCCCCAGTGCATTGCCACAACTCTGCCCAACTCCCATCACAACAACACAGCTAAAGCCACCTGGCTGGGCTGCTCGGGTCCGCTCCTCCTCCAGACTCTCCAACCATTGGCATTAACATCCACACACCGCCCCACAGAACATTCCCTAGTCTCACAAATGGATCAGGGCCTGCCAGTCAAGCAGGGCTTGCCTTGCAGCCTGTTTTTTTTCCAGGGAAATCCTGAGTTCCATAGTTTCCACTCGGCTTGGCACATACTGATTTAAATTGTCACCAGCAGTTGAAGGTGGCACAGCAGAGCCCAAGCAGCATAGCAGCTGTCATTCAAATCAATTATCCCACAGTGTTGTATCTGGTAGCCCAACTGAAAGCAGTGCCGGGCTATGGCAAAGTTGACACTTTTTTTTTAAGCCCCTGGTGTGCCCCTCTCTGAGGTCAGGGCCCCAGGCAGTTGCCCAGGTCACCCAGGTGCTGACGCCAGCCCTAGTGGCTCTATCCAGGTCCATGAACATTGATATGTGACACCCCTATTGTATGATGTCCCCTCTATCAGTGGTATATTTGTTAAGATAGCAGTATTATATGCAGTTATATACAATTTCACTGCAACATTACATAACAGACATCTCCCCTCTGTAGGGCGTACTCAGCTACGTACTACCGCTACCACAGTGTTGACCACATTTAACATGTCATGGCTACATACGGGCCCTTTGTTCACATTCATGTACACAGGATTGTAGTTGTAATGGACATGCCACTACACAGTTGTGTTAAATGCATTGTAGAGCTGCAACAGAAGTACACAGAAGAGACAGACACACCTGTACATTGTTGTGATTTGTTGTTTAGTGTAATGCGAAGGTACACAGGTATGTCACACAATATGATTGCATTATTCCTGGTGAAAGGACTACTACCCAGTAACAACCGCATATACCAGTAAGCCAGGATTGCATTGTTCTGCTAGTGACTTAAAAGGGGTGGGAGTCTGTGTGGGTGAGCTAAGGACAAATGGTGACTATAATCACTCACACGTGCTGAAGTGCATGAACGTTGTGTTACCCTTGTAGTGCATTATTTCACACATACAACGCACATGTGTATTATATACAAGTGCAGTAGTGCTACCCTATACCCATCACTAATGTATGCTGATGCTCTCCTTCAAGCAGGGGATTAGCCAGAAATTTCCACATTGTACACACACTCTCCAACTGCTGCGCCCCCCCCGCCCCACTGTATGTCTGCCTACAGCCTTGCCCTCAAGTGCTGCCAGGGACATATGGTACCACCACTGCATGCTCACATATGCAGGGGACTGGCATTATGATCATCATAATAACACATTGTGATGCATATGATCTGCAAGACTTTTGTAATTGTCTCAGAGGATCACATGACCACCAGGGAGCAGCTTGGTCTCTCTGTGCAGCATGAATATCAGCAGTGAACATTACTGTTGTGATACTGGACATCCTGCATGCTTTTCCTCTTCTTGCCATGCATCCATGTCTGTGCCTCCACTGTATGTGGCCTATGTGACCTACAAGTGGCTACTAATATCATGCTGCTGGTTGGGTCACATGCAGTCTCTGATGTACCACTGTCTTTTAGCCTTGTGACCTATGAGTCGCTACCACTGTAGTGCTGCTGGTTGGGCCACATGCAGTCTCTGATGTACCACTGTCCTTAGACCTCCTCCTCCCCTTGTGCTGTAGGGTGCACGTGTGGCTGTAGTATGTTCAGCAGCAATGGAGTCCTTGGTGGGGGGACCACTAATAGACCGGTAATCTGACTGCTGAAGGCATGGACCTGTGGAGCACTGAATGCCTAGATTCTGGGAGCACTGGGTTTCTGGGCCTGTGGAGTGTAGGAGGCCTGGGTTCTGGGAACACTGGGTTCCTGAGCCTGTAGAGCATTGACAGCCTGAGCTGTAGGAGCACTGGGTTCCCGGGCCTGTGGAGTACTGGAGGTCTATGTCAGATGTGGGCTGTGAGCATAGTGCAGTGGGGGCTGGGTGCTTTGTGTGCTATGGAACACTTGGTGGAGTCCACTGTATTACTGGCTGCTGGTGCCTTTGTATCCATGTCCACTGGGGCCACTGTAGCCAGTGTATCCATGGTTACTGGATCCATTGTTATCCTGGCTGATGTATGGTTGTGTAGAATGTTCACTGTATTCCTGAGTGCTGTGGGCACTATACAGAGTTTTGCTGTGGCCACTGTAGTGCTGGTTGCTTGGTCTGCTGGTATCCTGGTTGCCATATATATCATCATGGGCATGGCTGTTGTGTCCTGTGGCACTGGTGTCTTGCCTAAGGCACATTAGCTGTGCAGTGGTCTGCAGTGCAACAGCAGTTCTAGTGGTGGCATGTGTCTGCTCCCAGTTTTGTACAATATTTCACTCCAGCACTGTTGACATCTGCTCTAGTGACTTCATCTACCTCTGAGTGCATGCATGGATGCCATGTTGTATAGCAATTATATCTGTCTGGCATGTTTCAATGTTCCATACCGCAGTCTGGATGACTTCCTGTAGACCAACAATGGCCTCCTCCCTGCAGCTGTGGTGTGCCATGGTGACAATGTTATGCTCATCCATGGCTCCATGTATTACCCATATCTCCCTTTTATCAGTGCCTCCTCTGTGTTGATCACCCCCTGGCAATATTGCCCAGGTCATCATCCTGTAAGGGTACTGTGAGCTCCGCATCTGCATTTTGCCATGGTGTCTCCTCATACTGTTCTGAATGTATTGGACTGAGGTCCATCCTGGGCAATGTTGGCATGGAATGCCTCACCGAGGTCTGCATAAATCCCCTCATTGGTGTCCTGAGTGTCCACTGTGATCCCATCACTCTTGGTGTTTTGTTAGTCACCTCTGGACTTTTGTTGTGGCCTGTGCCTTCCTGCTTCTGCTTGTCTTCATCCTCAATGCTCCTACTATTGTTTGTGTCATCTGTCTCAGTTCCCTCTGCCTCCTTGGCATTGTTGTTGCTGAGGGGTACTTGTGGTGATAGATGTTGGGATTTCTGTGTTTTCACCGATGGTATCTGCAGAGACACAACATATACATTGTTGCTTGCTATGGTGACAACCATATCAATATGTCCCTGTTCTAGTGTGCTGTGTATATTGTTGCATTGCTCTATGTGACACCAGTGGGTGGATGCATCCACCATACCATGGTGCAGGTACTGCTGTGATGCAACCTGTGTACATTGTCCTTTACTAGGCATGTCATATTGTCTTGTTTATCTTTTGTTGCCTTGCGCTGTCTGCAATGGTGCTCTGTGTGTCTTGGGCTGTCAGTGTACTAGCAGCATTACATCCTTCTTATCTGCATCCCCCAGCTGTGTTGCTCATATAGTGTTGTACTACATCTTTTCGTACTGTGCTATGATGTGCACATGTATGTATGGCATTGTGGGTACTGTTGTCCAGGCTTCTGGCAGGCCTTGTGACCAGGGGGCTGGTGATAGGTGCTACCAGCCGGGGATCTTGTGATACTATGGTGTGCACATTTATGCATGATATTGTGGGTACCTTTATACAGGCTTCTGGCAGGGCTTAGGATCAGGGGGTAGCAATAGGTGCCACCAGCCCAATAGGAGAACTTGGGCTGCACTTACACAGGCAGGATCACTGTTGTTGTGTGTAGTCCACACAGCCACTCTGTCTGCAGGTATGACTGTTGTGCACTGGCTTGTGCTGCTACGCAGGCCAGTATGTTGTACTGCACAAGTGTGGTTGGTGGGGTACCGTATATCATTACGTGGGTGATGCAATTAGAGTGCCGCAATTAGAGCGATTGGAAAAGGTCGTGAGTGACAGGGGTGTGCTGGATTTTGCAGTGCCCTGCTCTCATGACCATTTTCACTGCCATCACTGTTCTCCTTTGGTCCACTCATGCCCAGACCTGGTGGAAATTATATTTATTGTCACAGGGTGTTGGGGGCGGAGCCCCCTGCATCAGGGGGTGCAGGGGACAAAGTCCCCTGCAAAAACCAACTGTTCTACCCTGCTGTCCCTTGTCACCCAACTTGGGTTGCAGCAGAATGTAGTTGGGTGCGACATGTTTCTGGCACCCTAATTTATGGTGACAAGATTCATGTCACTGCAACATGGGTGAACCATGGGGCACCATGATACCACTAGTGACAGAACAGTCAGAAGAGTGGTATTATCAAGTATGCAAAGGGTAGCTTCTCTGCCCTCTCAACATCCATTGAGTGGGTTCACTAACAGCCTCCATTTTTTTCACTGGTATCTGTAGCTTGTGGAGGGACTCCTCCCCAATGATTAACAGTAGGTTTCTGAGCCTGGTTCATTGATGCCCTCTGATAGCCTTGCCTTCCCTTTCTTTTTTACAGTCTTAACTCAAGCTACAGCCCCTGAACTCAGCCCACACCAATCAATACTACTCAGGTCTTTACTTTCCAAAATTCTGCTGACACCCTGCAAGCCACTGAGGGAGTGATCAGTAAGTTTACTGCACAACCTGCATTTTAAAGCAGAAGTATTTGTTAGTAGGGTAATTCCATGAAATGGGTGTACCAATGTGCCGCATACTTAGTACATCGATCAAAACAAATTAGCAATGCCCTCTACATTCATGATAAGTGAATTTAAAAGGTAGCCAAAAGTACAGCTACATTTCATAATTTGAGAAACCCAGGTGCATCCATTTTATTTTAATTTTTTCAATGGCCAGTTGCAAAATGTCACAAATTTTTCCTATCAAAATGTGACATGCAAAACCACAGTATATTCCATTGCTTTTTTGCAGACTTTATTCTAGTTGCACTTCAGTAAAGTTATGTTGAAAACCACCTCTGGTGTTGTCTTTTGTTAATGAAAACCGTATACCATTGCCACAGCGACGGAAATACTGTGAAGACTATTATAGCAATAAAATTGGTTGTTCACTGTAATGGTCCGCGGTATTACCGACACTGCCTTCTCTGGGGATTTTGCCCCTCCCCAAAACAATTCAGACTCAGAGTTGATAATCTATAATGTGGTAGATGTGAGGTGCATAGCCCCCTGTATGGGGGGGTGCAGGGGATGAGGACTCCGCACAAAACACTTGCTTCCCCTGATGGCACAATGCCGACTATCGGCATTGTGCCATAGCTGTAATGCCGGTCAACAAAATTCCTGTCAATGCGGCTTGGTGGAACCAATGAAGACATTTTCACCCTAGTTTTTTACTACATGTAAAATTTCTGGTTCACTCAAACTTTTACGTGGTGCATACAACTGTGGTGTCCAAGCAAACTGCATTTTTTACATGTTCCTCAAAATTTCAGCATAAGCATCCAACTCTTTTTGAGTTGGTGATTTCTTTTGAGATTGGGTCTTAAAAGTACTGCAGGAGTTTTGAGAGAGACAGGCAATGCTTTTTTTAACTTAGACAGTTGTGTGGTGTCCACTGTTGCACATGCAAAGTCTGGTGTGCACCATTACATATGCAACACTGAAGGTGCTTTTTTTCTCAAGTCTGTTATGGAGTTATCCCACAACATAGCCCATTTTTCACTCTTGGGTCACAGTGTCTTGAAATACTTAGTAGTCCAAGTTCAGGTTCAGGTTTATTAATCGATAGATATTGTCATTAAAAAAGTCGTATTAAACTAGAACGCTTATATAAAATATAAATGCATCAACTTATTTTGCCTCTATTAACATATAGTATTTCATATATTAAAATCATATCCTTTTTATCAATCCATTGGCAAGTGATTTAAGCTTCCATAGGGAGTTGCTCGCATGACTCTCAATCCCTCATCATTAAATGCTATAATAAATATTAGTGCATCCTGGAGAGCATTATCAATCAGAACAAAATTATTATATTAAATGCACGCTGAAAATAGATTTAAAAATCAATGTTTTGACCATAGGTCTTCAGGAAATATCTAAAAGAGAAAAAGAAAAGTTAGTGTAGAGGAGAGGTAAAATAAGAAATATATATATATATATTTATATATATATATATGGAAAGAAAAAAGGGTGAGGCTCTGGGAGAAGAAGTGGTAAATGACAAGTTAAAGACAGAATCTGGAAAACAAAAAGGTGATGATAGGAGTGACAAGGCATAATAGCAGTGAATGAGCTAGGGAAGTCCCAAGGTGGGGACTAATTGACAGGGCATAGTAAGAAGGCTGAAAAGTGACAAATGTGGGGGATGGAGACATCTGTGGAAAAAGAAAATAAGTGTGTACAGATACAAACAAATTTTAGGTAAAAGAATGGGAGGCTGAAAGATAGTAATAGAAAATAATTCTATCACTTAAACCGGAGAACTGCTGGGAGCCAAGACAGATGAACACCTTGGTTTCCATGTTTTTTATCTGGCCAGACTCCCAGAAGCCCTGCTGAATGACACAGACAGAAAGATCATTGACACTGTGGTCCCTGGAGATAAAGTGGGATACAATGGGTTTATCAGTGTCTCCATTCCTGACTGTCCTGTAGTGTTCCCTGAAATGGTCAGCAAGATGTCTACCAGTTTCTCTGATGTAAATAGCTGCACACTTCCTGCAAAGAATACAATATACCACATTAGTAGAGGTGCATGAGAACTCCTTGGTGATGTGAAAAACACCTGTGGACCCCTGAATTTCAGTCACACTAGAAATAAATTTGCAGGTGTAGCAGCGTGTTCTGTTGTAAGGTTTGGTACCTGGTAGGGAAGAACTGTTAGGAGTAGGTAGGCTGCTTCTTACCAGGAGATTCCACAGGTTGGGTGGTCAATGGTAGGAGGCAATAGGTGGTTCTGTAAAGGAAGTACCAACATTGGGGTCAGTTTGCAAACTAGAAAAGTTACTGGTGATGATCCTGTGAAGAGATGGTGTACTCTGATGGAAGGGAAGCACTAGTGGAATTCGTCATTGTTCTTGTGTGACAGGATCCTTACTATGGGGTGAAGGTTATGGGGCATGTTACTGATCCGGGAGAGTACTCTGTTCACTGTGCTTTTACGGTATCCCCTGTTAATAAAAAAAATATGCATTATTTGGGCCAGCTCAGCAAAATCATCATCTTCACTGCATAACCTGAGAAGTCTAAGAAACTGTGAATATGGCAGGCCATTCTTGACATGTTTAGGATGGAAGGAGCTGTGGAGGAGGAAACTGTGTGAGTCAGTGGGTTTGTAATAAACTGATGTCTTCAGACCAGTGTTCTGCACTGACAGTTTGATATACAGAAAAGACAGTGTAGAGGAGGATACTTCAACAGTGTACTGAAGGGAAGGATGGACCGTAGTTAACTTGTCCAAGAAGATTTGAAGGGTCTCTCTGGAGCAGGAGGTAGCTCCCACACAGTCGTCTATGTAGCATTTGTAGAGTTCAGGCACAGTCCCTGTGAATGAGAAAAAAAACTGCACCTCAGCCTAATCCACAACAGACTGGCAAAGGTGGGTATTGAAGCACATGGTGCGTTGCCGCACCTTTACACATAATGGAACCCCCATAGCATCCACCATACTTCTGGGTCACCGACTTTTCTCTATTAAAATAAAGTATGTTGCGATGCAAAAAAACTCTGCAACACACTTCAAAGGCTTAACTGGAGGATAAGCCTTGCAGGGGGCAGGAGCTCCTGTTACTGACTGCTTCCTTTTAAACATATACATACACATACATACATACATGCTCCTTATTGCCCTGTTTTTATGATCTGGTGCCTCAGTAATATTTACTTTCTGTTGTGGAGTGGTTCTGGAAAAGCAGGACTGAGCAGTGCAAGTATAATATGCTAAATTGCATGTGTGCAGTCAGTGTTGTTTCCTGTGTGTGTGTATGACATCAGACATTGTCCAGCTTCTTGCAAACATATATATGCTGACTTATTGCAGTGTTTATGATATAAAGAATAGAGATATAAATATATAACGTATATTTTATTGTCACTACCATCATCATCGGACTAAGTGATATGATATTTTTTCAGAGGTGTCTGACCAGAGTGCACCTTAGTCACATACTGCACACATAACTTTTAGGAGAGCATGTGTTTTTTGTGCTGTAATCTTTGCAAAGTCATGTGTGCACTGTGAATGACTGAGGTGCACAATGACCCTAGACCTCTGAAAAAATATCATATCACTTACTCAGCCGTTGCTGATGGTACAAATAAAATATACATCATATATTCTTTCTTATCTTTATTCTTTACATACTGCAACAAGTCACAGCATATATATGTTTGCACAAAGCTGGACAATGTCTGCACACATAGGAAAGAACATTGACGGCACACATGCAGTTTAGCACAGTATACTTGCACTGCTCAGTCCTGCTTTTTGACAAACACTTCATGAGTCCCGACACAAAGTAAACATTACTGAGGTTTCAGAAATATTTCTTTTTTGAAATAGACATTAAAGCAGCAGCACAACAATCTGGTGAAAACTTTGACCTATGCTTTTTTATGCTATTTTACCTTGCTACCTTACTTACCTGCTGACTTGTATGATACCATTCCTTTAAGAATTTGAGTCTGCTTTAGTACATTTTTTATCTCTGAAATAATAAAAGGAGTGCTCCTTTTAAAATGGTGTGGATCAGGTCTTCATCAGCATTTTCCGCTGTTTTTGTCCATCAGTTGTCTATATATCACTTCTATTGTGAGTAAAATTAACAATTATGCAACAGGCAGTGTTTTCTGACCTCACAGAACAATATTTGTTCAAAAACAGCTGCAAATAGTGATGAAAACCTGGTCCAAGCCGTATTAAAAGGAGTGCTCCTTTTATTTTTTTCAGACTTGAGAAAAAGTACTAAAGCAGATACAAACTGTGAAAAGAAGGATATCATACAAGTCAGGAGATAACTAGTGGCTGGCAATCTAAAATGGCATAAAAAAGTATAGGTCAAAATTTTCACCACATTGTTGCACTGCTGCTTTAATTTATAATTTAATTATGACATTATGTGCTCACTATCAGAACACACAAAATGCAACTGTTTTGTGTCCAGAAAATTCCCAAGTGCTGACAAAGTGAAATGGGATCATTACACCACAAGCAAAGTCCCCCAGAATTTATTGCGTAGTTACTCATCCATGCAGTGGTCAGAGTCCCCAGAATTTTTCTGCATCACCAAAATGCAACTATCTTGTGTCCAGAAAATTCCCAAGTGCTGATGAAGTGAAATGGAAACATTACACCACATGCAAAGTCCCCCAGATTTGATTGCGCAGTCACTCATGCTTGCCAGTGTGTCCAGAAAATTAACATACTGTGATGATGACGTCATGATACACAGTATCTTGCCAAACTGTGTGAAGGAGGGATACCATGAAATTAATCCATTCAATGTTCTGTCAGAAATGATGACCATGAAAGAACTGTTGCTGGTCTAAAGTGTGCTGTGATTCCTGCGAATGCTATGCCATCACCTCAACTGGGTGGAAGGGTGCCCTTTGTGTGTACACTAATAGTAGCCTTGGTGAGTTGATATATATATATATATATATACACATCTGTATTTTCTAGGTGGGGGGTTGACATATATAGACATGTACTCATTGTATGGTTTTGTATCACAGGTCACAGATACTGTTGGTGTGCACATTGCAGTGCTTGATGATAAATTTTGGCATTGAAATTGGAAATGGAATGCTCTCAAGCCAATGAAGGAAGGTACTTTTTTTGGGGGGGAGCATATTTGCAAGTAGGTCTCATTAATGGTTTATTATTTGGTTACTTCTTCACAGATTTCATCTGCATCCTTCTCCAGTCTGGTAATGATGGTCATGGTCATTGACTGAAAAGACTTCTGCTTGTTGCATGTCTGCCCCAGCCTGGGAAGGGGAGGCATGATGTCGAAGAAGTTCTTTGGATAAGGTAACTATGACACAACAAGGCATCTGGAAACTTCCTAAAAAGAGAAATGAAGGACTTATTGCAACTTGATTGCAGCAGTAAGATATTATGTTTAAGCTGTGGCTGTTCCACCACGGGTATCTGGATTAACACAGATACTGTAGCAAGCTGTCCCACTGCAATCATCAGATCACAAATAAATTTAGTACCAGGCTGTGTAACAAATATACTGCATCAGTGTCCCTGTGTCTCAACTCAAGTTACATTTAAAAACCACATCTTGTCATGTAACATAACCTGGGTCCAACTTTTTTCAACACTGTCATGACTGCACAGCTGGAAATTTGGAATACAATGCATGATATGTTGCAGAAATTTTTTTGTGATGTACATGTCACCTAGTTTATGAATCATCAGTTGGATTTGTGCACTCTTATGAAAAAAAAAGGAACAGATGAAATAAAATAGATATACTTACCAGTATGGATTGGAAATGGATATCCCATAGGTTCCTGTAGACAGTACTGCTGCTGTACCATTGATACAGACCTTCAGCAAAGGAGAGTCATTTGTTGCTAACCTGTAAAAAAAACAAAATTAATTGACTATATGTGTTTGACCATTGCAGCTCAGAAAAGCAACAGAAAACAAAATAGACAGCTAAAGGAAGTTGAATAGCATGAAAAACATTAGTACACATACTCACTTTATAGTTTTTATAGTAAGAAGCCTTATGCCTGTGGCTGATGGATGTGGTCTCCTGTTCGACTCCCTCTGCCTTGGCATGGTCAAGACATGTAATGGAAAACATTTTCACAATGATGGTGGTGGGTGGTGGTGGACTGGTGGTCATAGCTGAGGCACATGATGACATTCCCTCTCACATCTTCCTGCATCTGTTGGTGGTGGTGGCAGTTGTGAATAGCAGTCTTATCTCTTATGGTGGTGGATGGGTGGTAGTCCAAGGGGACACATGGTCACATTCCCTATGCTGGCAGTTGCAAACAGCAGTTTTATCTCTTATGGTGATGGACCGGTGGTAGTCCAGGAGGACACATGGTCACATTCCTTATGCTAGCAGTTGCGAACAGCGGTCTTGTCTCTTATGGTGTTGGATGGGTGGTAGTTCAGGTGGACACATGGTCACATTCCCTATGCTGGCAGTTGTGAACAGCAGCCTTATCTCTTATGGTGTTGGACAGGTAGTAGTCCAGGGGGACACACGATCACATTCCCTATGCTTTGCATTAAATCTAAGCTGCCATACATTTGACCATTCCTCCAGCTTTGCCAAGTCCCTTTTCATCCTTTCCACCCCATCTTGTGTAGCAACCCTGTTGCAGATCTTTGTGTCACCTGCAAAGAGACATACTTTCCCTTCCAGTCCCTCTGCAATGTCATTTATAAAGACATTAAAAAGAACTGGCCCCAGTACTGAACCCTGCAGTACCCCACTAGTAACCCCCCTTTCTTCACTGTGCACTGCATTTACTATTACCTGCTATGTCCTGTTGTCCAGCCAGTGTTTTACCCAGGCTACCACCCTGGGACCCACTCCCAAGCTGGCTAATTTGTTTATTAATCTTTTGTGCGGGACTGTGTCAAATGCCTTGCTAAAGTCTAGGTGGGCCATGTACACAGCCCCTCCCTGATCTACTACTTTGGTCACCCAGTCAAAGAAATCAATTAGATTTGTCTGACATGACCTTTCTGCTGTGAATCCATGCTGCCTTGGGTCTTGTGCCCCACTGGCTTCTAGGTACTCAATATTTCTTTCCTTCAGAAGTGAGTCCATCATTTTCCCTACCACTGAGTTCAAACTGACAGGTCTGTAGTTTCCTGCCTCTGTCTTGCTCCCACTTTTGTGAAGGGGAATCACATCTGCCCTCCTCCAGTCCTCAGGTACTACACCATCCTCCCATAATTTATTAAAAAGCGTAGTCAGTGGTGTTACTAGTTCTTCCCTTAGTTCTTTTAGAATTCTGGGGTAAATCCCATCAGGCCCCATTGCTTTGTCCACTTTCAGTTTTAGGAATTCTTTCAGAACCCTTTCTTCTGGATATTACTGGGTATGACATCATCTACACTGTCACTCACTGGCAATGCTTCACACTCCACTATATTTTCTGACATGGTAAACTGGTTAGAAGTGGAACTTGAGGCAGCAATACTCATACCACCACCAGCAACTGCACTAACACCACCAGCTGGGACATCATCTCCTTCAACTGTGAGTGAAGCTACTGATTGCACTGTAAAAAAACATTGAAGGAGAAATACCTTTCCTCACATCAGCAATGTACTTCTGCAACTGCGTACTACCATTCTCACAGACAGTCTTACCAATGGCAGCAGTGCCATGGCGAGAAACAGCTTTGCTTGCATGTCTCTTTGCAGGCATTTTTGGAGATCAACAAAAATATTCTAAACAAATTTAGATTTTGGAATGTTCACTCTGAGTGGGGGTCGGGGTTGGGGGACCTGGATGTGAAGCCAAAAAAAAACAACTGTGGGCTTCAACAAGAGATAAAGACACAAAGTCACAACAAGTTCAACAACACCTTAACTAACCAGTGGTGCTCTCAAGTCACAAACAATCCAATCTGGAAAAGAATACCTTTTGCCAGTGGAGGGGGAGGGCACTGACTGCAGATCACAGCAGTGCAAAACCAAGACAAGATACCACAATGGCAGTACAAAATCATGCAGGTGCAGTGGATAGCAGGTTCACACTGCTGTGCCTGCAATTACACTGTGGCACAATAAAAGGTATATTATTTGATGTCATGCACTGCACACACACTCACACAATTTGTCTACAAGTAATGCATAGCAAATTGAAAACTTCAATAATATACAACATATTTTAAACAACCTGAAATTATGCACTGCTGCACCAGGTCCTCCAGACCACAACACACACAATCAGCAAAAAAATGTCAACAACTTCTGAAAATATTACTGTGTGTACATTAACACAGTCAGTTAAACAAGAAAAATATAACCAAAAAACAAAGAACTCCCTATTTCTCCTACTTAAGTCTTCATACACCACAGATACACCCTTCCCCAAAGCATACTTCCACTGTCTGTCAGTACACAGACTGAATGTTGTACATTAACATTCAAAATCCACACACAAACAATAAACGCTCGATGATATGAGCACAGGAGGGTTTCCTACAATCGGTGAACTAAAGTTTCAGCTAAACAATGACTCAAAAAGGCTTTTTTAACAGCTTTTAGAAGGTTTGAATCACAGAGAGCTCTCAGAGCAGACATTCTCCAACAGCTTCCTACACATACTACCCCAAACTGAGGCAGTGCAGAACAATCTAGAGCCCACATGACCTGAAATCCCAAGAATCACTGCAAAATCCACATTTGGAGCTTAAAACAAGGTGAAGTACATTGTTTTCAATGTACTTCACCTTAATTTTTGTGCAGTAGTGGTTTGGGGAAGACAGAATAATGCAAAGTCATTGTTTTCAATGGACTTCGCGTTACCTCCTATGACACTATGACAAGCTGGCCTATGGTAGATGGAGAGGCAACACTCTGGGTTTAAAGTTCACAGAAGAAAATGTACTTTTATTGCTCCAAATGTAAGTTATTGCTCCAGAAAAACATAATCAGGCAGTTCAACTTCTCCAGCCTGGTCAGGTAACATAAAGGTTAACACAAAACAGTTCTTTCAGGCTGACTTGACAAAAGGAATCTTTGAACCACCTATGTGGGACAGCAGTTTTTCAATATGCAGTCTCAAACAAAACGTAAACGGTTTGTGGGCCAGCCGTTTTGAATGCACAGTCTCAAATCAAACACAAAGTTTTCCCTTTTAGCCTTATTTGCAGGCTGTTATTAGACGTACATTCCACTCACTGTTTTTGGCCCAGCTGGCTAGGCTGATCCTTTACCTCAGGACTCTCTGCTCTACAAATGGTCTTTCTCAGCAGTAGGTTTCAACTTCTCCCCAGAGGCTCTCTCCAATAATTAACCATTCTCCTTGGCTTTCTGCTGTGGTTTCTGTCTTACATTCCACCCTCCATCTTGCAGGGTTCTCTGCCTAGGAGTATCTCCTCCCTGCAGCAGTTTCCAGCTTCTAACTGACTCCTTGCTGGCTTCTCGCTGCCTTTTAGCAATCCTTCTATTTAGCAACACCTGGGGAGGCACCCCCCCCCTTGCCTGTTCATGTTGCATTCCCTGCATTTCCTCAGCCTCAAACAAGATGTTAACCCCTTGCTCCCCAGTGTAGTGTTTACACTGTCACAGACGTGAAATACTTCACTTTGTGCTGCGGAGCACTCCGCAAATTCTCCTTCACTCCGCGAATCACTCCATGGAGCGAATTAAGGCCACTTCGCCCACCACTAATACTGTATGAATTAAAGTTATTCTATCTTTTATTAGAATGTACAGTTCCTGTAAAGGTTTAACAAGTATAACTGATAGACAATGCAACAACTCATGTGGTTTTATATTTTCAATTACTACAAGTCTTGGAAAGACTAATCCGGCCCATGTAGCTAATTGTTGCCTCAATGCAAACTCTGGCGGAGTCTTTTGTCCTCCATTATGTAAGCTTTCAAACAACATTTAACCAACCTTTTCTCTATACTGCATTGTACAGGTAGTTGTCCCAATTCCATTCTTATTAACATGGACAGAGCCTCTAGAGGAAGACTCAGTAGTTTTTTTTATAAAATGCATTTAGTGTGACTTCCAGTGCACTATTACTATCAAGAACCCAGATTTCCACCCCATATAATACCTGACTTTTGATTTTTGCATTGATCACTTTTATGCAACCCTTAACTGAACTGCCCCCATATTTATATGCCAAACCTTCTACTGTTGGCAAAAATGTATTCACCTTTTGTTCCACTTCCTTTTTATGCCTATTCCAACTTAAATTATTTGTAAATGTTATCCCTAAATAACAAACTAGTTACCATTTCTGATTCCTGTTGTTTGCATTTTAGTTTATATTTCCCTGTATTATTCTGTCTATAATTTCCACAAATCATCAATTTTATTTTTTTGTAATGTATTTCAAGGTCCATTTTTAAACAATCTTCTTGTTATTTAACAAAGCTTTTTTTAATGCCCAGCAAACCTGTAGAAACCAGCACAACATCGTCTGCATAAGCCAGGAAGGGGCAGCACCTGGAGTCCACCCTCGGCATATGAAATTCCTCATTGTAGAATTTTATAAGGATTTCATCCAAAAACATATTGAAAAAGAATGGGTGACAGTACACAGCCCTGTCTCACACTTCTGTTTGCTATGAATTTTGTGCTTTTATCTCCCTCATTAGTGTACCTAATACTAGTATTATTATTTGTATATAATGTGATTATAATATTTAGAGTGGTTTCATCCAGGTCATATTTTTTTAGTGATGCTCATAATTTACTTCTGTTAACACTATCAAATACAGCCTTTAAATCTATAAAAATGCAATACAGTTTTTGCTTTTTGATTTTAATATACTAAAGTATTAAATGGACTAGAGAAAAACATTGATCAATAGTAAAATGGTCTTGCATGAAGCCAGCTTGTGCTTCATCTATTATGTTTTTTTTAATTTTACCCAATTCGATATTCTTGCATTTAGTATTTTTGTGAACGTATTTTGGGTGTTATCAATTAGGCTGATGAGCCTATAACATGTTGGTTTTTTTTATCTCTCCTCTTTTGAAAAGGGGGATGATAATATCCTCTCTCCAAGAGTCTGGTTTCTTTCCTGTTTCATTTATAAACATAAAAACTTTGTACAAGCAAGGAACCCACAGCTAACTGTTGTTCATTATTACATCAATTGGAATACCATCTGGTCCAGCTGCTGTATGTCAGGCAGATGATAATATTGACAATTTAATTTCCTCGTCTGTAATTTCCTTGCCTAGTAGTATCCAGGCATCATTGATTTTATCTTAGTAAAATAAAGTAAATAAAAGTAAAGTTTTCTTTTCAAGTTAAACACCTGTTGTGTCCACTGTTGCACGTGCAATGTTTGGTGTCCATTGTTACATGCATAACACTGAAGGTGTTTTTTCTCAAATCTTTGCTAGGGAGTTATCTCACAATCTGGTCCATTTTTCACTCTTGGGTTACAGTGTCTTGACAAGCATATTAAAACAGATCTATTGTGGATTTGAAAATTTGACCCTCATGTCACACTTTGGTATCCCCTTTTCATGGACCTACCAAGTAACAATAGTTTTTTCAGCAATAATGTTCATCTGGCAAAAATGCTAAGATACACATTTTTCTTACTGTTTTCTTTCATTCCTGAAACAAGATATGGGATTTTGAAGTTTTTAAAAGTTCCCACTCCCATGCCATGCCTACCATGAAAAAAATATATCTTGAAACATTGTTGTGCTGTTTACCATCAGAAACATATGGCAGCACCATCCTAATACATCTACAGTAAGAATCTAGTATTTACATGCAACAAATAACCTCAGTGGGAGAGATTGTTAAAAACTGTGAGTGGCAGTCATCTGTAATGGCATGAGTCATTAATTGCAAAATTAACTGCAAAAACTGTTTTAACAATATCTGAGAAAACCAAAAATATACTGAGTGTGAAAAAAACCACCTGTCTATGCCAGAATCAATGCTTCTCTCATAGCTGGCTGCTGTAGACCTTCATCGATTTTCATGCTTCACTGTGTCCTTATGCCCACACTCTACCCTCTGCAAAGGTGGTGCATCCCAGCCACCAGGACCCTCTGAGCCAAGTCACCAGTCCCCTGGATCAAGCCAAGGCTGACTGCTCAAACTCCATGTGAAGTGTGGGTTCTGTCTTATCAAACTTCACTCCACTCCACTCCTTTCCCTGTATCAGGAAGGAATGTTTTCAAATTGCTTAAACTAAATTTAGCATGCCTCTTCAGAATGATTGTTGCCCCAGAAATTCACAAATTATACCCTTTTATTGAAATGCATAACCAGTATGTATATTGTTCTAAATAAGAAAATTGTCAGTGTCAGTGGCTCAGTAGGTAGCACACTCACCTCTGAGGCCGGGAGATCAGAGGGATGTAGGTTCAGTTCCCACATCTGGCACTTGGGTTAATATCCCAATACTGACACTGTAGTGCAGCATGAGAGGGGTGCTGCACTTCTGAGGTGCCATCTTTCGGATGAGACATTAAACTGAGGTACCATCTGTCTGGATTGGTGGTAGTCCAGGTGGATATTAAAGATCACATGGCATTTATCGAAAAAGAGTAGGGGAATTTCCCCGGTGTCCTGGCCAAATTTCCCTCATTCACTAAAAATACCACCAACAGCTTAATCTGGTTCAAGGTCAGTTCGCATTCATCTGTATCCCCCTCCCCCGGGTCATGCCTGAAAATAGGCAGAATTTGTCTAGTGCACTTACCCGGTCAACAAAAACTAAATAAATAAAATAAATAAATAAATAAGAACTATGTTATTTACCCAATATATTTATACATTGACCAAAATAGAACAAAACTGCTTCCTGGAGAAAACATTAAAAATAAAAAGAGTTAAACCATAAAAATGCAAACTTAACTTTCCTATAGCTAGGCGAAACTTACAGGTGAATATATGGAAACAGCAGTCTCTTGTCTTCAGAGAACTTGAACACACATGGAGTTCTTCCTCTTCCAGTCTCAAACATTGGTCAGCCTGTAGAACTACAAACCGACTCCCTCTCACTCTCCCTCACAGTAAGGGAGGCCCGTTTATAGAGAAAACTCCCACATATCCCAGTATACAGATTCCTTTCTAGGATGTGCCTCTTGCAAATAAAACATATTATTTGTATTAAGATTATACCTGCTTTTGCTGGAAACCAGACCTTCACTGTGTTACCATCAGTAGGAAAATCTCAGTTTCTCTGCTATCACTAAACAAATATACCCATATAGCCTTCCAATTTGCTGTTTTGGGTATCAAATGGTTGTCCACTGTTCCTCTATTCCCAGGGTGTTACCCTGCCAGTAGATCCCCAGAAACAGCTACATTTTATTACCCAAATGACCTTCCTTGTAAACTGTTTAATAAACAGCAGAACCATTTGGCCACGTGTGCAGACTTTTAGAATTTGATCTTGCTGACCTTGTGGTGTTTGCTGGGACACTTCAACATGTCTGCTAATTCACTGTATTAGAAAATTAGTATACCACACTGAGCATGAATTTTAGGATGTCAGAAATATATTTTTTGCTAAACAACTATGTGATGACATTTTTTTCCAGCTAACAAATACTGCTGTTTTAAAGGTAGAACAGTCATGGTAGGGTCATGGCCCTACTGTCTCCCTTGTTCTAAGCTTGCCATTATGACAGCTTTTCTTTCAAACTATAGCATACCATAATCAACATACCTGGAATTGACACAAGGGGCTTTTTGACACAGCTTGCATCAGTTTAATGCCTTTTGAAAATCTGTCCCCAGGTTTCTACCTTAAAATTTTATGCAGTAGAAGGAGTCAACAGACTGAGAAGAGGGTATGACTGGGAGTGGTAACTCCTCCAGAGAGAAACAACATAGATAGACAGGTTAGGCACACTGAGCAAAACAAGGGAATGAATGCTGCAACACTGACTTTGAGATTTGCTCTGGTGAGTAGTAAGATGTGCTAAAGGGTTGTTTGAAACTTAAGCAATATTTAAGGTATACCGGTGCCTGAATTGAAATAATTTGCAACGAACTGACATAAATTTATTTTCTAATGGCAGGACCAGTTCCCTTGAGAAAGCTTGTGGTGGCAGGTGAAACTTTGAGGAGATTTTATATGGCACCTGGAACTGACGAGGTACCATGAAATGGCAAGAGAGTTAATAAAACAAGAAATATTTTGAAATTATGGCTGCTTTGGGTGTTGGTTTCCGAATCTCTTGTTTGGGATTTCTGGATGTCCCGCAGATATTGACCCTGGTGACCTAGGCTTGATAGTCTGGGGTTGAGACTTGAAGAACCCTTCGATTTACACTGTCCAAGCTCCTACCATCTCAAATGCTTTCTATGTTGCTATTAAAACATCACATGTTTAAATGACTGTCCAATGCACAACAAAAAACAAGCTATCATGATATTTCTTCTCTCCTAGGATTCTGTTACAGATCCCATATTCTGCTTTCCCTACAAACTACCTCTCCATTATGCTCACTTTGAGTGGGCTAAATGGACATTACAGTGGAGTTCTGATGTGGTGCTTGGTTGAGATTATGATAATACTGTAGTACAATAAAGAGTCCCAAAGAGCATGGAACACATGTTTGTACTTTGTCATTCTCCACAGCACAGCCCCCTGACTGGGTGCTTGTTTCGGCGGTGCGGCTTTCCTTCCTGCCGCCACCCACTTCCTCTGCCAGCAAGATGTTCACGGACCCTTCAGACTAAAGCACAGCCCCCTGACCGCGAACTCATTTCAGTGGTGTCGCTTTCCTTCCTGCCACCGCCCACCTCCCCTGCCAGCAAGATCTTCGCAGAACCTCCAGACTAAAGCACAGCCCCCTGACAGGGAGCTTATTTTGGCATTGTGGCATTCCTTCCTGCTGCAGCCCACCTCCCCTGCCAGCAAGATCTTCACGGACCCTCCAGACTAAAGGTATGTCTAAGGTATGGCTGCAACTCGATCTCAGCTCAGGCACTTACTTTTTGATTCCTGGCTTCTCTGCTCAGGTCCATCCTGATTGGTTAGCAGAGCTAGCTGAGCCAAGCTGATTGGCTATACTACGATCCTTGCTGCCTGCTGCTAGCCTGGCTGATTTTCGGCTGCCTCTCAGGTCTAGGCTAATTTAAACGTGAATTTTCAACTGTTACCTTGTAAATTTGTTAAACTAAACTACCTCACCATTTTTACATCACTCAGTCTAGTCTAATTTGTAACTCTATGCTGTTCTACTAAGCTAATGTGCTATGCCTTCTTAATCCTTAGCATTAACTTTACTGTTGAGCTAAAACTCTGCCTTGTAGTGAGGGGATATTTTTACTGTTGATATTTTCTTCTTCTTTTTTATTTCTCTACTCATCCCTGTGTTGTCTCTACCTTACTGCTTTCCCTTTCCCCCTGCTGGTGCTCAGTGTGACCCGTCTTCCTCCCCCCAGCTCTTTTACTCTTTTGCCACTAAACCTGACCCGCCCCCACTGCTTTTGGTCAAATTATACTGAAATTAAGTATTCCTTCTCCCTGTCTCCAGTCCCCTGCTGCTTTTTCTCACTCCCACCCCCATTCAGCTGCTACTGTTCCCTGCCTCTGACCCGAATTGCTCGGTGTACCCCCCGTCCCTAATGTTGTACCATTAATTCTAACTCCCCCTTTCTTTTTCTTTCCTCCACAGCACAGCCCCCTGATCGGGAGCTTGTTTCAGCAGTGCATCTTTTCTTCCTGCCTCCTCTGCCAGCAAGATCTTCATAGACCCTCCAGACTAAAGGTATGTCTAAGGTATGGCTGCAACTCGGTCTCAGCTTCAGCACTTACTTTTTTGATTCCTGGCACCTCTGCTCATCTCCATCCTGATTGGTCAATAGAGATGGCCGAGCCAAGCCAAATGGCTATACGATGATCCTCAGTACCTGCTGTTAGCCTGGCCAATTCTTAGCTACCTCTCTGGTCTAGGACTAATTTAAATGCTAATTTTCTCCCACCCTACCTCCCCCACCCCTGCACTCTTTAAATCCCCTTGCCTTGATCTGTGCCACTCCCCAGAGCCTCACTGCCCAATTACCTTCCACATCTAGCTTCTCCCTAGCGAGTGTAACTATCATTCCTCCCTCTTGATGACTTTTGCAATCCCTTGCTGTACTTTGGTACACTACTTAGAGGGTTTCTCTTGCAGTTTAATTCACACTTTATACTGCAACCTTTCATCCCCTTACAAGCATTCCTCCATATCAGTAATGTTTAACTGGGGACTGCATCCCCTAGCTGTAGTCCTCCCTCCCTCTGGTCATCCACTGGCTACCTCCACCTAAGCTATAAGGCAATTGCAACCCTTAAGTCCTAGTCATGCACCCTCTCTTGGAGCCTCTGTCCCCTAGTAGACTGTCTATGGCATTCCTCATGGTACTATATCTCCCCCTCCTCATGATTACTCCTATGCTGCCTCCTACAATGTCAGTCCCTATCTCCCCCATGTCCTCTGCCCCTGTTCATAATCTAGCCATGATCCCCACCCCTGTCCTCTCCTCCTGGGAGCACTACCCTGTCCAGCCCTGTGTCTCACTTCTACTTATGCCTCTCCTCCTCATCCTGATGCATCTGCTAAAATCTCAATCCCCTACCTCCTGCCCCTCCTTTTCCTCCTCTACTAACCTCAGCCCTGGTACAAGAGCACTAAAATACACTTCTTAATAATTGTCCTCTTGCTACTATCCTTGGGGGACATAAACCTGAACCCTGGGCTATGTGCTTCAAAAACCTCCTCATTTGCACCTCCCACTGCTGACCTTTCCCAGTCTAACACATTTGGATTACCCCATGGTTTAAAAATGATTCACCTTAATATTCTCAGTCTCTTCCCTAAATTAGACCTCCTCCAGCCACTAGTCGCCTCTCTTGTCCCAATATCATCATTCTGTCTCCAAAACGTGGCTAAACAGTAAAATGGGTGACCACTCTCTCTTCATTCCTGGGTTCTCTATATGCCAGCAATACAGAACCACTAGAGGTGGTAGAGTGGCAATCTATGTCTCCTCAAAAATCCAATTCACCTGCATCCTTGCCATGGCAGTCCCAAAAGCATATGAGGTTCTCATCCTTAAATTATCCCTCCCTTTCTCTGTCCCTATTTATATTGCCAGTGCCTAGTGTCGCACTGGCCTCCCACCCTCATTTATCATTGAGCTCATTAGGAGCGTATTCTCTCATGCTTCCTCCAGGGAATTATACATAATGGGTGATTTTAACCAAAACTGGCTCTCCGCCTCTCTCTGTAATTCACGAAATGACATCTCCACCCAAAAGCTATCCCAGCTCATTCACGAACCTACCTGTATGAATCTGAAAATGGGAAATCACTCCTTAATTGATTGGGCTCTCTCCTCCCACCCCCACAGAGTTGTCAAAGCTGGACTCTTACCTGATGCTCTGAGCGATCACCACATGATGTGTGTTGTGCGTAAAATAAATAGAACCAAGGCACCTCCAAAAACAGTACACCACCAGTCGAATAAATCCCTAAACCATGTTCCTCTCCTGAAAGATCTGACCCAAATTAACTGGGAACCCATTACCTCAGCCTCATCCATTGACGATGCTTACAGCTACTTCTGGAACAAATTCCTGGAGCGCTAAAACAAACACACCCCATTGCGATGCTCCAGGGTCAGGGGGAATCACCTCCCTTGGATCACTCCTGAACTCTTGGTGTGCCAAAGAGCCTGGGATGAGGCCTGGAAAACCCACAAAGTCACAAACCTGCTGCATGACTACAACATCTACCGTTCTCTGCAAAATAAATGCACCAAAGCTACTCACTTGGCAAAATCCAAATACTTCTGCTCAACCTTCCAGACTAATATAAATAGCTCCTTCCAAATTTTGGAAAGTGATCCACTTCCTTTTCTGTCCCCATCCTCCTCCTGAAGATCAACAACACCCAGGTTACCGAGCATATAAATGTTGTCTCTGAATTTAATAACTACTTTACCTCCTGCACCTCTACCCTCCTCTCCTCCCACCCGCCTCCACCTTCCAACCAGCCCACCTCCCTCTCGCAGTCACCCTGCCCCGACAAACTCCTTCTTCTTCTCTAATATCTCTCCCTCAGACACCTTGAAAGAACTATTTGCTCTCAATCCATCAAAAGGAGCTCGCCTGATGGTCTTGAACCTAAGCTACTTTTCCTAGCAGCTTCAGCTATAGCGGCTCCTTTATCCCTACTCCTCAACCTCTTCTTTACTACAGCTTCCATCCCATCAGTGTGGAAACATGCCACTGTAATCCTGCTGCCCAAGGGAGGTGACACCTCCTTTCCCCTCTTATCGATTCATCTCTTTCCTGTGTACCCTAGCTAAGCTGCAAGAGCATCTGGTCCTGGCCCAGCTCTCTTCCTACATCTATGACTCTACTTTTTTCACACCATTCCAATCTGGCTTCCAGAATAATCATTCCACCACCACCTCCCTGATCAGGCTCACTGACTCCATCCTCTCAGGGATGGGCAGTCTCCAAATCACTTCTGAAATTTTCATCAGTATCATGAAGGCTTTGGACACTGTCTCCCACCCCATACTCCAAGATGCCCTCTCCTTGGCTGGCCTAACAGATTCTACCATAAACTGGTTCAAGGCTCATCTTAACAACTGGACCCAGTTGTTCAGGGTAGCCCATGATGTGGGGGAACACAACTGAGCAACGCTCTAAAGGGTGACTCAATTGTGGTGCCTGTCACAGGGGCTACCAGTTAGGGACAGCGACTGGATTGGGGATGGGCGACTATAGCGACAGGAAGTCACTACAGGTATGCATGTGGGGGGTGGGAGAGAGCACACATGGTAAGGGGGTGGGAGGGGATTTGAGGGGTGGTGCTGCAGTAGGCTGCTGAGCCAGCCCCATGGTGAGGTGGTTCAGCTCACGGCCTTGGTAGCTAGGGTGCTGGGTTTGGGTCCAGGCGCGGGTTCGTTTTTGCTGTGCCTGGCCCGAATTCTTTTTTTATGTTTTGCCCCCGACATGCATCCCTTGGGTTGAGAATCCTTTAGTAGGGGGTGCAAGCAGAGAGCCCCCACGAGGTGTGTGTGTGTGTGTGTGTGTGTGTGCGGGGTGCAGCCCCCGCATAAACATAAAAAAACACAAGCTCCCGGTGCTGTTTTGTTGTGCACTGGTGAGTCAGAGTGCTGAAACTGATTTTCAGTACTCTTACTTCGCTGTAACGGTGATCACCCTTTGGCGGTCGCCATTATGACATAGAACCATTGGTCAGAGTTGCTGACTCCACCTCTCCACCTCTTCCCATCACCACTGGCATACCTCAGGGCTCAGTACTGGGTCCAATCCTGTTTTCCATATTCCTAAATGATCTTCAGACAGCCTGCTCATCCTCTTCTGTCCATATGTATGCCGATGGCATGGTCATCCTCACATCTGGCCAGTCCCCTATTGATGTAGAATCCAGACTACAGCTTGACTTCAACAATGTCCAGCACTGGTTCAACTCCCATCATCTCTCCCTCAATGCCAAAAAGACTACCTCCATGACGTTTGGCACCAGGCAGAGACTCACAAAGCTCCCCTCTCTTCCCACTTTCCACACCCTTAATGGGACAATTATAGAGGGCACCTCTACCCTTAGGTACTTGGGGGTTTGGCTTGACTGACACCTCAGCTTCTCTCGACATGTAGATGCCATCCTGAAGAAATTGCACCCAAAAACTTGACACAATATACAAGAACAGTAGTTGCCTCCCACTGTCAGCAAGGCGAGAACTTGTCCAGAAGATGATCCTACCTATTTTTGACTACTGTGATGTAGTCTATAGTGCCACTCCCAAGTCTTCCCTAGCCCTTTTGAACTCCTTCTGCCATTTCACCCTGGACTCCCCCCTCACCCATCACTACAACCTCTACCTCTCCCTATCCCTCACTTCTCTTGAAAATTGCCATCATCTGCACTGTGCCAAAGTTGTGTCAAAATTTTGGTTTGGGACATTACCTCCTTACCTCTCTTTCTTACTCTCCACTCTGCCTCCTCCATACCACTGCCTTACATAATATGATACTCGTCATTTGGTAATACCCTGCTGCTCGACAACGGTAGGTCAATCGGCCTTCTCGCATCACTTCCCTAAGCTATGGAATGACCTCCCTCCTCAAATCCCCTTATCTCCCTCCACCGACTCTCTATCTTAAGCCTTAAACAATTTCCTCTCAGTAAACTGCACCTGCAGCTAGTCCCTCTGCCATTAACCTCCTCTGACCAGTTCCAACTTCCCTCTGCCCCTTCATCTTCCTTTGCCCATGGCTAAGTTGTCACTAAATTTGGCTTGCACTATGTTGCACCTCCTGTTGTCAACCTAATGCACTTCTCTTATGCACTTATGTAAATCTTTGCTCAATGCATAGTGTTTTGACTAACCGTAATGTTGTTCTTTGCCTATCCTATACTAATTGTTTAATGTTGTTGAAATCTCCCTATGGATTTTGCATATTTAGGCCCAGATATTCAAACTGCACCATTCTGTGGCGCAAGCCCTTGCGCTGCTCAAAAAAGTTGCACAGGGGTGTGGCCAGGCAATATTCAACTGAGTTGCGCTATTGAGCAACTTCTTTGAATATCACCCCCTGGCCACACCCACTGTGCATAGCACTGTGGAACTGTGCCACTGCAAGTGATTAGAGTGGAGCATTCAGATGCAGTGGTGTAAGTTCCAGTGCACCATGCGCAGCACCTGCAATATTCAAAAGATGACATGCAAATGGGGCCATAATGTATGCAAGGCGCATGGAGGCCATTTGCATCTAATTACGGACCCATTTGCATGCCATTAACATGCAGGTGCACTGATCCCTGACGATTTGCGCCTGGCACCCTGCCAGGCAGCAGCCGTCGGGGACCGACGCCCCCTGCAGCCCGATCGTGGGCAGAACAGTACTCTGCCCCCCCAAGTAGCCCGATCGCGGGCATACAGTTCATCCCCCACCCCAGATAGCCCGATCGCGGGCATACAGTTTACATTTTCCCCAGTAGCCTGATCGCGGGCATACATTTCCATCCCCACCCCGAATAGCCCAATCGAAGGCATACAGTTTGCTTCCCCCACCCCCAGAAGCCCGATCGCAGGTGGCATCCACACACCCCCTGTCCAGACCCTGTGATCTGGTGGCCCCCACCCCTCCTGCCCACAGGCCCACCCCCGCTCCCCGTTGCGTGGCGGCAGCACCACCGCCTGCCACCCGCCACCTGCCGATGACAGCCTGGTAGGGTTGCATGCCCATTGGTTCAGAACATGAGCCAATGGGCGTGCACCATATTAGACAGAGCAGTCCAGATATGCGAATGAATGAATTTATCACATATCTGGACTTGCTCTTAGACGGAGTGCTGCACGCCCATTGGCTCGTGCCTGAACCACTGGGCGGTAGCCTCACCGGCTGTCAGTCGCAGGCGGCGAGGTGGCAGGTGGTGGAGCTGCCACCCACCAGCTGATGGGGAGCGGGGGTGGGGCTCCCATGGGAAGGGTGGGGGCCACTAGATCACCAGGGAGTCTGGACGTGGTGGTGGATGCTGCCCACCCATCGGGCTATTCGGGTGTGGAATGTAAACTGTATGCCCGCGATCAGGCTACTAGGGGATGGGGGATGTAAACTGAATGCCCGTGATCAGGCTATTCGGGGTGGGATGTGAACTGTATGCCCGCGATCGGGCTGCTGGGGGTGAAACTGTATGCCCACGATCGGGCTGCTGGGGAATTACATTGCGCCCATGATCAGGGCATGGGGGGCACCGGGAACAAGTGGAGGGTCACCCACAGGTGGCAGCTGCTGTGTTCTGCCCTGCAATGCGGCAGCTCACCTGTGGGTGGCCCTCTACTTGATCCTTTTTTTTTTGGTGTAAAGTTGTGCAGGCGCGGGTAGGGGTTGCGCCTGCATAACTCTGCATGGCCCAGCTGAATATCGGGCTGCGCAGTTTATGCATGGGCATGCCCCCCCACCTGTGCCTGCATACATTACTGATGTGCCCCAGCGCATCGGGATTTGTGCAGGTGCACTTTTCCCTTTTAAATATCGCACTGGGGCGCATCAGTGGGTTGTGCATGGTGCAACACTGTTGCGCCATGCTCAACCCTTTTGAATATCTGGGCCTTACTGTATTCAATACTGTATACAATACTCTATGTATCCAATTGGTTACTGGGTGCTCCCACTTCCTGTTGAACTTGTATTATGTCAATTGGATCTACATATGTAACTGAATGTATGCTACTTTCCCACTGTATACCCTTCCCCAGGACACAACATGAGGCAAGCAACCTGTTATTCAATATGCCTTTCCTGGTGAAACTTTTCAATAAATAAATAAATTCTCAAACTATACTGGATCAGATGGACAAGCCTGTTTTAGAGGTGATGTCTGTTCTGAAATAGCATTGTCAACCCAACTTACCCAGGCATTTGCATGCCCATGATGCTTTGCTCTGGGTATGAGACTTGAGAGGATGTGTATGGTTTGTGTAGTAGATGTAGTACTGGCCTTAAGGAAGTACTTGGATTGCCATCTTACTTTTAATCCAGTAGAGAACAATTAGTAGTCATTTTAATGTCTTGTTGCGCTCAGTCTGAAGCAGGGCTGTAGCCAGCAATTTTAAACTTATACTTAAAGGATACCTAAACAACATTTTGACAACAAACTATTCAAATATCTGACTCCATAGGTGACTAAAGGAAAGACTGCTGTATTCATTAATGCTAAAACTACATTTACATAATTTACCTAAATGTGGTTCCAGAGCATTTGAAAATGGTAAAATCAGCTTTCCAATTTAGAAAAAAACTGTCTTACCTGCTTCCTAAAATGGCCGCCAAATGTGATGTCATCAGAGCCAAAGTTAGAGAGATATATGGCTCTCTGTAGTGCTAACTAGTTCTTTTTTCCCTTTGCATAGAAGTGTTACACCCAAATGGTCAAAACCATGTGCAATATTTTGTATAATGCACATGATAGGCTATGGTTCTGTTCATTTTGTTTACTTTAACATGCTGAAAATGTGTTTTAATCCAACCGACTTTCTCTGTGGCAAACCACAGTGCAGTACAAATCTTGAATAACCTGGTGGTTTAGTGGTTATAGTGGATCCAGGATGCTACAATGGAGGTGCTGGGGTGGTGTGAATGCTTAATATGCACTTTTTAACATTTTTTATTAAACCTTTATATTTTCTGCTATTATTCTTTTCTAGTACGTTTTTGACAGAACCTACAAATGTAATCCATAGTTTGAATGTAAACATTTGTACAATCAATAAATCAGACTTCTTCAACAAAGTGAAATGCAGCAGCAGCTGCAAGCAAGTACGTTACTATTTGGGGGTTGCAGCCACACCCTTCACCACCCCCTAGAGCCACCACTGTTTTGTAGCAAAGTTCTTGTGCAGTCCAATGTTAGAGTTCATACTTTCTCGAAACTCAAATATATGCTTGTCCTCTTTTTCCATGGGAAATAATAATAATAAGAATCAGCATTTATATAGTGGTTTTCATACACACTGTATCCCAACGTGCTTTACAAGCAGTACTAGACTGATAGTGAAGTGACTGAACGTGTAGTGGCAGCTGTTCCATACATTAATATCCACACACAGCCTTGGACAATTGCATGCACTGGTGTTATAGGAAGGGGAATGTTGGCCAGAACAATGGGGTCAGGTAGTGATCAAGGTGCTGGCAGCCCCACATCTTATTTCTCACAGTAATCTGCTCATATTTCTCTCCTTCTGTCTTCCCCTTCCCTGAATATAGCAGTACCTTGCAAGAGTGGCCTTCTCAGTCCCCCTCTGGTATTCAGTCTTTACTGTTCCTCCTCACACCGAAAACTGGTGAGCTAATCACCCTTCTGCATAATGAATGCAAGTAGTACAGTTCCCATTTTATTTTGACATATCAAATATAAAAATATCTTTCCAGTAAGTCAGGCTCATATCAGCAGGGAGCAAGGGGAATGATGGGCTTTCCTATCATTAAAAGATCTAGGCTACCTTTGATTAGGCACTATTAAATGACAGGTGTGTACATCATTATGTACGTCATTTAATAGTACCTAATCATAGGTGGCTTAGATCTTATATGAGTATGAAAGCCTATTTTTGCACTTGTGCCATGCTGTTCTCAGCCTGGCTTACCAGAAGATCATGTTTATTATTAATATGTAACTATAACATGGGAGACTGTACTAACCACATTCATGATGCAGAAGGGTAGTGAACTCATCAGTTTTTGGTGTGGGGAGCAGGTGAGAAGAATGAATGCCAGAGAGGAACTGAAGAGGCCATTCCAGCAGGGTACAGCTATATTCAGGTTAGTTGAAGACATGAAGGAGGACCCTGAGCAGATCACTGTGAGATCTGAAATGTGGGGCTGCAAGCATTGTGCTCACTACCTGACTGTGGATGAGAGTAGCCAGCAATGACAAATTCTCATGTAATGGTCCCCACCCCTGCCTTTTTACTAAAATGACAGGTGGCATGCTGTTGGCGTTGGCATCAATACCTGGTGGGGGACCTGGGTTCGGGGAAGGATGAGGTTACTTGGCACAAGGGACCTAGGTTTGGCTACTCTGCACAGGGGAACCCAAGTAAATCCAACTACAGGAAGCAATAACTGTAATGTCCAGAACCAGAATTGGGATTTTCAGTGGCTTTATTTATTAACTAACTGAACATAAACAAAGCATTGCATGGTCCCCAAAGACGTTACTGTATGTGCAGATTAGAGGTTAACCAAGTGGTCCATTTGAAGAATGAACACATTACTACAGTTGTCTGGCTTTGAACCCACCAGGCACTCAGCCCGGACTTTGCATGCGCTTTGGATACATAGCCCGACTGGCCCGGCTCCCCTGCCGGCCACTTGACTGATGGTCCACTTGAAGAATGAACCCAAACTTTACTTGGAAAGACATCCCATTAAACAAGGAGACTCCCAAACTGTGGCTCCCCACACCACTTAGAGTCTGTGACTCCTAGAGAGATTTGTTTTCTTACTTCCAATCGAAACTCCCATCAAACAAGGAGACTCCCATCCAACAAGGAGTACTTTTCCCATCCTGTGGCTCCCCACACCACTTAGAGTCTGTGACTCCTAGAGAGATTTTCAAGTTGCGACCCACATCTGGGTACCCACCCCATCACTGGCCAAGTGCATGAGGCAAGTAGCAAAATACAGAAGAAATCCATAGAGGTGGACCTGGTTACTAAAGATGGGGGGTTTTCCCACCTCCAGCTCCCACAGCCCATACCCGGCCATTTCTCTGGACCCACACAGAAAACTTTAGAACTTTAAAATGTAGATTGAATGGTGGATGACCTGAAGCACCCCCTCTACAGCATTACTTGAAATCCAATAAAACTTTAGACTGTTTGACTGCTCCATTTGTTTGTCCTAGTTGACATAGTCCTCCCAAATAGCAGTCCCCATTACTTGAAATCCATTTAAACTTTAGACTGTTGGACTGCTCTATTTGTTTGTCCTAGTTGACATAGTCCTCCCAAATAGCAGTCCACATCCATTTCCCAACTGAAGAAAACAATTTGTTTGCCCCTTCAAATGGAGCCAAACACTCACCCATTCGTAGCAGGTGCCCCACAGGTGAAGTAACACTTTCTTTGCTGTTATACAAGAACAGACTAAATAAAACCAGGCAGCTTCCTTCCATAGTGGGAGAAGGTGATTGCCCTTGGAACCCACAGAGAACTCCCCCCCCCGGAGGGAGGAGGCACTGAGACTGGGGGAGCGGTCTCCACCACTTTAAAAAAGGTAAACACAGGAACACTTCCTTCTTTGAAACAAACTGCAGACTGACTGACTTCCTTCCTGTTTGCTTTTGGACAAACTGAAGAAGAAAAGCCTTTGAATTTCCCAAAGTTCTAAACTCACTCCCTGAGCTGTAGATTCCAAAGTGGCTCATACAGCTGCGACAGTTCTATAGTGATGTCATCTCTCAAGTCTCAGCTGTGACTGAGGACAGAGTGAGACAGTGTGAAACCCATTTAACTGGAGTTTCACAAGCTGCCTTCCCTGCCTACCACTAGGTCTTACTGGGATTCTAGTAACCCTGGGTAACAAAGGGGTTACACTCAGAGTGGCAGGGCTGCACCTAAACTGTTACTTGAATTCAGTGTAGGGAGATTATGGGGGGGGGGGGGTGTTGACATTTGTTAGGACAGTATTGAGGGAGTTGTGAATAGCTCATTCAAGATTTGGAAGGGTGGTAGCCAACCAACTCGCACTGTGGAGTAGAACACAGAAAAGTATTGGAGAAGAATTGCTGGGAAGGTGAGAAAAAAACACAACAGGGAATTGTACATACTAGCATCACTGTGCAGAAGGGTGGTGATCCACTTAATATTTACTGTGGGAGCAGAAGTCAGACATTGAGAATGTGAACTAGAGAGTGATTTGGGAGGCATTTTTTTAACAGTGCCAGCTTATGATGCATATCAGTATAGGTGTGCACAACCCTCTGAGGTACAACATTACAATCTGAGGTGTGATAATTCTCTTCATGAGACCGCAAGCTCATATGCATCCCAGGCAGTACTAAGGACAGGGTATGGATGGTGGGGTGTTCAACAGAAGGCAAGCTAGGTGCAGGGGGTTCACATGGAAAAATAAAGACTTATTTGTGGATTAACAAGAGAGCATGAGCTTTGGAACTGAACAAGACTGGTACTTTGCTGTGTGACCCTGAGCAAGTCACTAAACTTCCTTGTGCTCCTAGGCCACACCTGTAAACAAGCTGTCAGCTTAGTGTGTCTCTCCTGGTTAACAAAAAAAAAATCAGTGCATCACATAACCACTAGATTATCAGGTATTTGAACTGTTGTACTGTAATGTAGTCTGCCAAAGAAAAATTCAGCTGGATTGCAAGACATTTTCTGCAAGTTAAGGTAAACAAAATTAACAAAATCATAGCCTAACATGTGTACTGATCAAAATAATCCATGAGGTAATACATGGTGTTGGTCATTCTGGTACAACAATTCAAAATAAAGAGGGAAAGAAGAACTAGTTAGCACTATAGAAATATATGTTGATCTCTGTCTCTGGCTCAAATGATGTCATCATGACTCATCACTTAACACATTTGGCAGACATCTTAGGGAGAAGCCAAGGCTGTTTTTTGAATGTGAAAGGCTGATGTTTACATTTTTGAAAAGCTATGAAACTGCATTTATGTTATTTACATAAATGCAGTTTTAGCATACATGTAAACAGCAGCCTTTAATTTACCTCCATATGAAGCCAGATTTTGGAGTTTGCAGTTTTAAAAAACTACTTGTTTAGGTACCCTTTAAAAGTTGATGGAACTGTTGCCCCCTCTGTAAACATAAACCAAAAGATGTGCTACCTTGCCCCTCAAACATTGCCCCACCCCCATTTCAGTCATCAATATGCAGTAAGCCAATGATCCTGACAGAGTCACACACATTTTATTTATCTAACACACACACTGCCAATCACAGACAGAAGTTGACTGGCTTTTTGTTACAGTGTTTGGTATACATTGTGATAAGTCTCTGAGCCACATCAAGGTAGCCGGCCTTAAAGAAGTCCATTCACACCAGCACTCATGCATATGTACTTGATTAGGTTACTCATAGGGCCCAATTCTCAAAGATCCCTTAGAGTGACACAAGTTGCATTGCTCCAGGGCTGTGACAAACTCCGGGTGTGCCAGACAGCCTGCACATGATTTTATAAAAATCAGAGTCCTGGTACTAAACTCCCCAGGTTTTCCACAAGTTGACTGTTACACCAAACAGTTGGTGTACCTGTGGGAAGTACCACAGGGATCTGCCCCCTCAGTGCATCACTAGAGGGGGCCAGATGGGGGGGTGAAGTTGCTGGACAGTAGGGGGCCGAGGACAAAAGGGGCACAGGAGGTGGCCTAGGGGAAGTTTGGGGGAACAGCTGGGCATTAATGGGATTGATGTAGCACCCAGATGGGTGCATTTGCCATTGTATGTAATCCCATAGTTCATATTAATACTTATTAGAGTACCAAAACTACTGTATCTGTGTATTATACTGTATGGAGGGGGCGTCCAGGGTCAGACAGAGCAGCTGCCAAGGCTGTACCCACGGGGGGCCATGGCACATTCTATCACTGGATTTCCACCCCGTACAGTATAGTAAATAGGTACAGTAGTTGAGGTACTCTAACAGGTATTATTAGGAAGTACAAAGTGCAGCAGTTCTGCCGATCCCCGATGTCCCCTGTAAATATTTATATGTTTTACCTGGTAGTCTAGCAGACCCCACCATCCCTGGCTCCCTCCAAAACAAGTTATATAACATTCCCTGGTGCTCTAGTGGACCCCCACTCCCCACCTGGCAGGCAGTGCCCCACTGCCCTGCTCCCCTGCCTCTTCCATGAACTGGCAAATGGCACAGCCCTCTGCCCTCCACCATGGCTACCACTGACTGAGCTGTAAGGAGTGCATACTGTATACACTACATGGTCCTTTACAGCTCAATCAGTGGCAGGCCATGGTGGAGAGTGGATGGTTGTGCCAGTCGCCAGCTCATATAAGGGATGGGAAGTGGGGTGGTGGGGCATTGCCTGCCAGGTGGGGGTCCAGTAGTCCACCAGAGAATGTTATATAATTGGTTTTGGGGGAGATAAGGGATTGGGGGGTCCGCTAGACTACCAGGGAAGATATATAAATATTTACAGGGGACATTGAGGATCGGTGGGGGGGACTGCTGCACTTTGTACTTAGTATTAATGTCTATTAGATTATCACAACTACTGTACCTATTATTATACTGTATGGGGGGAACTTCCAAGGACAGAATGTGTCATGGTCCCAGGTGGACCCAACCCTGGCAGCTGCACTGTCTGACCCTGGACCCCCCCGTACGGTATAATATAGAGGTACAATAGTTGCTGTACTGTAATAAGTATTAATACAAATTACAGGATTACATACTCACAACAGCAAATGCACCCCACTGGGTGCTTCAGCAATCCCATTAATGCCCAGCTGTCCCCCCTGACTCCCTAATGCCACCTCCCGTGCCCCTTTGGCACCTGGCAGCCCAGTGTCAGACCCCGTCCCACTGGCACATGCCACTTAGACCACCTCCTGGCTGGTCTAAGTGGTGCTCCTTGTTGCATCTACAGCAGGGCTTGCAATATACCGAAAATGGGGATGTTGCAGCCCCACCGTGGCACAAGCCCCCTTGTGACCAGGTGCACCTGGTTGTTTGCTGCAACCTTAGCACAAAGGGGCTTTGGCACAGCGGCAGCAGGATTTGAAGCAGGCTGCTTTAGAAAATCACTTTGATGCAAGTTGTGAAGCAAGTCACCTGTTGCATCAGACTATTTTGATGCAAGTCCCGTGAGTTGATCTAAGACTTTTGAGAATTGGGACTATACAGTCATGGGGCTAAATTCTCAAAGCCTCTGGCATGGCACAAGGGGCTTGCACCACAAAGAATGGTGCATAGTGCTCCTCGCACCAAAAGATGTGTTGGGAGTGATTCTCAATGGCAGTCTGCATGAGCCACAGGCTGCCTGCCCTAAACAGGGCTTGCACCACCTGTGCACCACAAAATGGGCAATGGCATGGTGCTAGGAGGCTTGCAGCAGATACAGGCTGTCACATCCCCCAATATGGGATTCTCAAAACCCTCTCAGAGGGCAAATTTCTAAGTACGCTTAGACCAGCCATGTCTGGTCCAAGGGTACTTATAAATGTCAGAAAAATCCAAGGAAACCTGCACTCCAAGCACAGAAACACACACGCTCCAATATGTTTTCAAATGCTTTGATAGCAAAATAAGTGGAAGTGCATACAGATCTGACCACTGCCACTATGCCCCATCACTTTGGGTCAGAAACCCTTCATTGTACAGTATGCACTCACCGACAGGTCAGTCAGCAACCAGCCATGGTGGTAAAAGGAGGGTTGGGCTGGTTGCAGGGTCAGGGTTTAGGATGGGGTGAGGGGTGGTGGACACTACCTGCCAGGGTTGGGGGTGGGTGGGTGTCCACTTGACCACCAGGCATGGGTATTTATTAAGTACATTTGTGGTCTACATGAAGGATCGGGGAGGAGGGCCACTAGACCACTATGGAAGGGGGATTTATTATATATTTTTATAATGGATGACATCAGGGTTTGGGGGGCACTAGACCACCAGGGAAGGGGGATTTTATACATTTGATTTATGGGTAACATCAGGGATCGGGGGGCCACTAGACCACTAGGGAAGGGGATTTTAGTTTATATTTTTATAACAGGTGACATCGGGGATTGGGGAGGGGGGGCACTAGACCACCAGGAACTGGACTTGAATTATTACTGGGGATAAGGGATGGGGGTACTGCTAGCCTTTGCTGCACAGAGCCTATGACAAACCCCTCCTGTGCACCTTGTGTTTCTCACATGGGAGAAGTTGAAGCAAGTGTGGGGACTTAGGTGCTGGGACCCCTCCTGTGTCCTGTACCAGAATCGGGTGCAGGGTCCCTGACTCACCGAGCTTTGGCTCAAGCTGATGTTTACCACAGCTTGTGCCGATCTAAGTCCTCTTTCAGAATCGAGCCCATGGCCTCTAAGTTTAACACCCACACATCTTACAAAGATCATTCATAAACTCATACTAAAGTATCCAAGGAGGGGAAAAGCAGTTCTTCAGGCACATCAGGCTTTGTCTGTGTTTGTTGTCCTGGTCTGAGGCTCATATTGCTCCTGGATTTTCCTGATTTTACTGTACTCAGCAAAGTACACTGAGTATGCCTGCTGACACCAATGGTTTGAAGCCCTGTAGCCTTTTGCCCCTGTACAGTAGCCGTTGTCCTCAGTCCAAATAAAAATGGCAAACTATAACATCTCCCTACATCTGTGTTTGTTTGTTTTCCAATCCAAGAACATTTCAGTTTAGAGAAAAGAAAAAGTATAAAAATGAATGTCCAGCTGGGAAGCACTCCAAGGTCAAATGTCAACAGAGGCAGATAAGAGTAATACTTTGAGAGGCTGCCTCAGCAGCCAGCTGAGTTAAACTGATTTATTGCATTTAAACCTCAGTTATTTTTTAAAAAAAGATATTTTAAATCAATGAGAATTATTTCTGTTTTTTTTTTAATGTATGATCTGGGTGTTAATAGAATGTGCTTTTGCAAGCAACTGTCATAAGCTTCCGAGGAATGACTTGGTTCGTCTGAAAGCTTAAGGACTGTTTTCTTTTGTTACATCTATGTTGGTCCAATAAAAGGTATCAAACCATTTGTTTCTGGATCTGGTTTCAATCAAAGTGTTTATGTTTTGGATGCCCAGTTCTGCTCTTATGTATGATGCTTGACAGGACATACCCAGCTGCAATACTTTTCTCAGCATTTTAAAAAGTAGAACTGTTAATTTATCCCTGTGCTTTATGTCCCACACCTCAGTACTGTAAAGGGGTTGGGCTTGGAATTTTGCTTCGATCACTCTTATAAGAGACCTAATACTGGATCTGCCAAATTTATAATTAAACCTTGCTAAAGCCATTGTAGTTTTCTTCAAGGTTTCTAAGATTTTTATAAACTGTTCATTCCAAAGACAGTTTGCAGATAAGGTAATCCCTAGGTATACATAAGATTGACTACCTCCACTTTTCTGCTCCTAGTACCCATTTTCCCTTTTCTTTTTTGGGTGAATATTACTATTTTAGTCTTGACTAAATTTATTTTCACTTTAAGAGTGGATGAATATTCATCTATGAAGTTCATTTTTTTCTGGAGACCACTTTTAGAGAGAGAAAATAGGACCAGATCATCCATGCAGGTGAGGACGGCACATATCTGGTTATTTATTTTTGGTGAGTCTGAAGAAATTACCTCTAGTTCTCTCAACATGTTATCAATGTATAGTTCAAATAACACTGGGGCCAGCACACACCCTTGTCTTACATCCTTATTTATTCTGAAAGGAGAGGACAATTGTCCATTTGTACCCATGTGTACATTAGCTCAGGTCTCCTGATACAATTTAAATAATATGTACAATAGGGATCTAGCAATTCCCTTTCTAAGGAGCTGCTCCCATAAGATCCTATTAGATATGGAGTCAAAGGCCATTGAATAATTTATAAAAACAGTGTATAATGCTTGCTTCCTCAATTTCACATGCTGTACATTTCAATTAAGTGGTGTGGTACAAACATATTATCCAGCGTACAATATTCTACTCTAATGCCTGCCGGAAATGGAGTGAGCCCTCCAGAAGCCTGTATCTGCATATTTAGTCTCTCCAAGATAACTATAGAAAATATTTTCAAATTAGGCCCTGTCCACACTACACCAGTAAAACAGTTCGGTAACGTTACAGAGGGCTTAAACCGTTACCGTAACGGTTTGCATTTACACTGGTAACGTTAAAGAAGGTGTTTTCGGAACCGTTATAGAAACCTGTTGTGAGGTGGTTTCAACAACGGTCCCTGTAAAGGTTGCAGTTCTGTAACATTACCGGTGTGTGTGTCTAAATGTTCCACCGTGTTGCCTCCAGTCCCCCACCATACCTGCATGCATTGCAGCACTGGTGTAATGCATGCGGGGGGGGAGGCTACCAGGGTGTACCAACAGCAATGTGAGGCATGAGCATAGGCTGTAATACTGGGCAGTCTCCATAGCAGGGTAACCCAACCTACAGTGGTATGCCCACCCCTGGAGTTACCCATATGTCCCCATTTGACCTACCCCACTGTCCTCACATGCCTCCCTGAGAGCCCCCTCCTGAAGTATCCATATACTGTCCGTGATGACGCCTCTCACTGTGACGGGCGCTGGAAGTACCCCGCCTGCCCATCAGAACTGTGGCATCAATACTACCTGTGGAATAGTGCCAGTAGTGCACACATACAGCGGTTGAGCTCCTGAGTGCATCGTGTAACACCGCTGTGGTGGCCAATAGATGTGTGGCACTGTGTACAGGGGAGTGGTGGGGTACACCGATGGCGGAAGTAGAGGGGCTGCCATCAGCCATTCAGCAGCAGTACCTGACCAGCTGTCATGCCCTGGTGTCCTACCCCTGTTGGACATGTTGCCATGTCACACACTATCCCTCCCTCTCACAGCAGTACCTCCCTGTATCCACCATGCAGCCCCCCCATGCCTTCTCCCTGTCGCCTCCTCACCATAGGTGTGTAACAGATCATTGCCATACTCTATGTTGCACATTATGGCTTGTACAGATGCATACTACCCCATATGTATTGCGGATGGGTGCCTCTCATCAAAGCTGTCCTCACCAGGTGCACTATGGGACATGCTCTGCTTCGACGGGGTTGGGACCACACATACTTTTATACACAATGTGGACAGGCTGTACCATTTTCAATCCTTTATCAAACTGTTCACTGGCAGTGTGGACACACTGTACCATTATGGTCTGTAATGGTTTGGAACCATTACAGATTTCAAGTGGTGTAGTGTGGACGGGGCCTTAATGTCCAACAGACTTATAGGGCAATACATGCAAAGGTATACCCTATCCCCATTTTTATGGCTTGGAACAATGTTAGCTCCCTGCCATGAGGGTAGAAATAGGTTTTCATCAATTCATTTGTTATATAGCATATAGCATTGTGTGGTTTGACATAACTATACTTTCATTGGGATGAAATCTGGCCCAGGTGCTTTGGAAGTCTTTAGGGTACTAACTGCATTGTAAACTTCAGAAAATGAAATTACAGAGAGTCCTTTGGCTATATTGCTACCAGTTGGGAAAGATGCATCTGCAGATGGATCGAGAAAGAGCTTAGAAAAATTATGTATCCATTATCTTCCATTATGTGTGAGTCCATGTTTTCCTTAGTTATTCATCCCTTTGGCTACCAATAGCCATAATTTTTTATCATCTTGGTAGTTTACTGATTCTAACATTTCTTCCCATTGCTTTGTATAAAATACTCTTTTTTTTCTTTTAGAAGATTTGTGTACTGTTTCCTTGTTTGATTAATTTCCTTGAGTACTTCCCTGCACTTTGACTTCTTATATACCCTTATAACTTCCTTATGTGTTTTTTAAGTTTGTTACACTCTGTATCACACCATCCAGATTGCTTTTGCTTGGTCTTAAAAAGGGTATATGTATGCTCTGGTTTTCTTTTCACCTGCACAAAGAAAAGATTCAGATTTTCCACTAAGCAACTCAATTTTAGACCTTCTAATATGTTGAGATCCCATTGTAGGAATGAGTTATCCAGCGTGTCTGAAATTATTAGACCTGAATCATATTTCTATTTAATTTTTTGTAGATCTGATTTTGCTAAATAGGTAATATTTTGGGGCAACAGCCATATCAGGCTCCTTTGTGGTCAGACTTACACTTTTTAGGATTAAAGGGAAGTGGTCACTTTCTGAACGCACAGGAATACATACATTTTCCCAAAAGTTCAGTGATCCTGATCAAAGAGCCAGATCTACCACGGAGGAGCCTCTTGAGAAGATAAAAGTAATTTCTTCTCCTCTGTCTCCTTTCATTCTACCATTACGTGGGATCAAGTTATGTTCCTTTAATGTACGAATCAACTGTAGTCCTGAGCTATTCACTTTTGTATCCTTGATAGCTCTTATTGGGATATGGGGTAGGACAACTGTACTAGCGAAGAAGGAATTGTCAATTAAGCCATCATACAGACCAAGCCTAGTGTTAAAATCACCAAAAAATAATAAGTCTATATCTAAATATCTATACAGTATATTATGTCTGTTATACAGCACTAGTATTGAGGTCATTCCAAATATCTGAATAATAAAATGTTAAATTTTCAGGTGATGTATACCCATTAATCAGCAAAAAACATGCTGCAAGGCTTACCAGTCCCTCAGAGCTCCCCACGGAGTCTCCCCATTGAGAATTCATCCACCGAGTCAACCCGGAAGCCTGTAAAATGCTGTGAGGTATTTTGAAAAGATCCTGCCTGAGAGCTAATCCTGGACTGTGTTGTTAATGCCGCTTTTCCATCAGCAGATTAATTTAGATAGTTGTATCAACTCTAAGCCTTGTTGTTAATCACAGTGTTGTGACCTGTTGCTCCTCTGTACTTTAACGGGAATTACTTGTACAACGTATATTTTTCAGGCAGCTACTGGGTGCTTTAATTCAGGTGTAGCCTCTGGATTTGTACTGTGCTAGCTCTGCTGTTTACACTCTGCCTGCCAGTGACTACCGTGAATCATTTTTAGTGCAGATTCTGCCTGTCAGTAATTACTGTGTAACATTTCTAATGCAGTATTTCAAAGTAGTACCTGGTATTGCAATTCAGAGGTTTTGCTCTTAATTCGAATTTCAGTTTTTCTTTGCCTCCATGCTGAACCTCTGAGCCCTTCCACTCCACACATGCACAATATCCCCCATCCACTGTGCGCATCCTGCTATTACCTCCTCCCTATTGTTCCACTGACACCCCTTACCATCTCTCTTTTTTACCTCCTACAGCTTACTAGTCCCTCAGAGCTCCCCACAGAGTCTCCCCATTGAGATTTCAGCTGCCAAATCAGCCTGGAAGCCTGTAACAAGCTGCAAGGTATTTTGAAAAGATCCTGCCTGAGAGCTAATCCTGGACTGTGTTAGCTTGTCGATGCTTCATGTCAACTGCCCTGCCCACCCCCACCCTTGCTCGGCATTTGATTTAAGCATCATTAGGGTCATGTGACAGATCATGTGACCTGATGCCGTCTAGAAACTAAGTCCCCACTTTCCCACTAGTTTGTTATATTTCCTCACCACTTGGAACATTTAATAAGTAAATGTTTGTCCCTCCTGCTTCTGTGCTATTACTAGAGCTGTATGGAATATAAAATTCCACCTGTGGATCACCTGCAGAATGACCATTCTGATTCCGTAAAATTCTGCAGAATTGTCATGAAAATTCCTTGGAATTCTGCAAAATTTTAAATTTCAGTTATTTTGCTATAATCTTAAAAGTAAGCATCCAAGTAACACCTTGGAATGTTAACAGTACCCTATAGCTTACAAGAGTGTACCAAATTTTAGAGCTGCAGATTGAAAGGGAGCAGAGTTGTGGGTGGCCAAACATTTAATCAAAATTTAATTTTCAGTTATTTTAAGGTAATTTTAAAATTTCTTATCCAAATTTCTACACAATATCAGGATTTAGAGAAGCATATAGAATGCATATATGCAGCATGTTTTAAGACTCAAGCTTCAATGAGAGCTGAGTCATAGGTAAACAAATATGCTGCCAACATTTGGATTTCTGTAATTTTAGTATAATTTTGATAGTATTCATTGAAATGTTACAATAATTGACAGATATACGATTTATTACATAGAGAATAATGGATAGGCAAGAAGTGTATTGTTATGGATTTTTATTTACACGCAAGGTGTGTGATGACCGTAAACTTCGAGAGCGAAGCTCGACAGGTTTACACAGTCATCACACACTGAGGGTGTGTAAAAAAAAATCCTTAACACACACTTGCCTATATTTTATTTTTTATAATCGCTGGTGTTTTGCGCTGTTTGCATGGCTTAGCGTGGCTTTGCATGACTTTGCGTGGTTTTGCGTGACTTAGCGTGGCTTTGCACGGCTTTTCATATCAACTAGCCAGTTGATATGACTTTTTAAACTGGTTGATATTGGAGCTCACCTGTAATTATTACATTTTTATAGGCACATAGCTTCAAATGTCTAGCTTTAAATAGGACAGAGTTACAGCCTGCCAAACATGTTGCCAACATTTTTATTTTGTTTTTTCCCTCTAATTTTAAAACTACATATCTAAATTTAACCAGAGTTGAAACATTTAAACTACTATACCACATGGTCATTTCTAAAAAAAAGTTCATCATTGCAGCTTTAAATGGGATTGAATTAAAAGTAGTCAAACTTCCACAACATTTAAAAATTTAATTTTGCAAGAATGTAAACTACACATTTATAAACCCCTGAAACTTTAAAACTAAAGAATGCAAAACCATTACATTTGGCAGGTTCTTAGACTTTACAAGGAGACTGTGGGTCAGATATTTAAAACTTTGCCCTGGGGCTAAATTAGCACTGCCTGGCAGGCAAACTTAGCCTGGAGCAAAAAGCAAGCTATATTTAAAAGGAATAGCCTGGTGAAAAAACAGTTGAATATAGTAAGCAAAAGAAGCTGGGCAAACAGGGCCAGGAGTGCAGGACAAAAATACTGTAGCCCGGGAATAAGACAGCACTGAATATAACAACAGGGAAGTGCACACTGCAACTGCAGCTCATTAGACTCTGGAGCAAGTCAGTGTTGCAAGTGGAGGACATTGTATGTGATTGGACAGAGATGTCTCACATCTACTGCAAACAACAATGTAAGCCACATACTGCAGAACTGTGCTATGCTGAAGTGAGGTTTGCCCGGGGGGTAACCTGATTGTACAGTGCTAACACATTAGCCCGGTGCAAACTGGTTAGCCCAGGGCAAACGGGAGCTATATTCAACGCTTCCATGCAAATGAGCCTACTTAGGTAATCTGTGGGCAAACAGGCACATTTGCATCTCATTATATGCTGCTTAGCATACATTACCATGCAGTTTGCCTGGTGCTACTGCATGGTGAACACAGCTCCACCTTTTGGTCAGAATGGCAGTACAGGCTGGATGCTGCAGGCCAAGGCATGCCCACAGCATTCCCTGTTGGTTGGAATGGATTACAGAGCAGTATAGCCATATACACACACACACACACACATATATTCATATATAGATACATGTATATGTGTGTATATATAGGTATATATCTATAGATACATACCTACTCTGCCTGAATCCAACCAGGCCCTGGAGGACAGCCCCCATACCTCTCCAGTGTCCCTCATAATGAGGGACAGCCCTCATCTGGCCCCTTAAAACTGCTCTGTCCCTCATCCATCCCTCATGGAAAAGGTGCCGCCCACACAGTGAATGTGGTGTAAATCAGACCTGAAAGCAGAAACACTATAGTGTAACATACTAATTCTGATACATATTCTGTACAGGTACACACTATGGTTTTCACAGTGGTCTGGGTATGTATCCACATGTTTGAGGATGTGTTCCTCATTCTGAGGGTCTGTGTCCCTCGTTGTACCTCAGTTTGAGTGTCCCAAAAGGTCCATGTCCTACAAGTCGGTGACAAAAGGTTGAGAGGTATGACTCCCCCATCATGATCCCCAATCCCCGGTAGCCCCGAAATTCACTTTAAACCGTGATGATCTAGTGGTCTCCCACCCCCCCAGCATGAATCCCAACCTCCATTTCACTTAAAGCAAACAAATTTTGCCTGGTAGTCCAGTGGTCTCCTGACCCCCGTTCCACATAAAAAATGATTTTCCCTGGTAGTTTAGTGGTCCCCCCACCCAGCAGTGATGCCTCCACTCATCCCAATCAAAACCCATGAACTGAGCCAGTGACCAGCTCAGCCCTCCTCTCACCACCACAGCCGGTCACCAACTGAGGTATGAATGAGCGCTATTGTTACAGTAGCGCTCATTCGTACCTCAGTCAGTGGCTGGCCGTGTTGGTGAGAGGAGGACTGAGCCAGTCGCTGTCTCAGTTTGTGGGTGTTGATTGGGATGAGCGGGGGCATCACTGTCGGGTGGGGAGACCACTAGACTACCAGGGAAAATCATTTTTTATGTTGATTGCACGCATGTGCAAGAAACGTTATGGCAGCTTTCTCCACAAGCAGGTTGTGGAGGCGTGGCACTGTTGTGGCCAATGCCCCCACAGCCTGCAAAGGCTTGTTCCACTTCCCCCAATGCCATGGCATGCTACTGCTGACACTAGTTCAGCCAGCATGCCACAACCTTCTAAAAAAGTAGCCACTGCAATCAGGGGCTGCCTCATCATTGCAGTGTCAGCCATCCGCTGCAATGAGGGAGCGACCAGTCATTGCATGGCGGGATGTAAAAACCCTGATATTGTTTGTGAACATGGCAGCGGCTTGCCGTTGTGTTCACAAACAATATAACCTCCCCTCCACCATGTTTAATTGCCAACAGGGGCCCCACTCCCCATTGGCTTCAGTGGCCCAATGTTGATTGTGCTGACGAGGGAGCCCACTCCCTGTTGGCATTATGTCAAACCCCCCCATTATTGTGTGCCAACGGGGTGCTCAATCCCCGTCAGCATAATGTGAACCTTCCCTCTTTAGTTGTGTGCCTACGGGGGTGCCCAATCCCCCATCGGCTACTGGACCCCCAAAAAGAAGCAGTCAGGTGACAAACTGGGAGCCCACCCCAGCATGCCCAATGCCCCATGAAGAAAAAAAACTGTCCTGCTATGTTTTTTTTTTTCAAACCTGTGAAATCAGAAAACTGTCCCTCGTGGTCTCCCTGGCCCCCCTCCCACCACCTGCACCCGCCCACTGTGCACCCTGCCTCCCCACACCCCCCCATCACCCCATACTTACCTCCGGAGTCCGGCTCAACGATCTTCGGTGGACTGGAAACACGTCTGCACTCTTCAAAGCCGACCGCGAACTGAGGAAATGCCGGTAAGCTGTATAATGGTAGAAATAGGTTTTTTCAACTTTAATGCATATCTCAGGCATTGTTTGGAATTTTGGCCCCAAATGTTCAACATGGGGTTTTTGGGACCCCTCCTCATGAATTCTCAAACTGTCATGGCATTAATCGGCCCCAAAAGGTGATTTTGCGGTCACTGCACGGAATCACCTTTCGGTGCTGATTAATGAAACAACAGTGTCAGTGTTCATGAGGTGGGCTCTCAAAAGGACTATGTTGCAAATTTGGTAGAAAGAATCCAAAAAGTGACTGTTTACGAGCGTGCATTTCGCAGTTGCTATGCATGCTCGTAAATTCACGAATTTGCAATATTTTCACACCAGATTTTTCACATTGACATTTTTTCACACCTCCTTGTGAACAGTACAGCTGTCATTGTTCACATCCTGGCGGAAATGTGTTTTTGCACTTCCAGTGCAGAATAGCGCAGTTGCTGTGGGAAATCAGTGTTCAGGACAGATTAAGAAAATAACAGTGACACTGTTAATGAGTAGAGGTCCTAAAATGCCTATGTTGAAAATTTGGTAATGATACTCCATAAAATGACTGTGTTACAAGTGTGCATTGCGCAGTTTGCACACACGCTCGTAACTCTGCTAATTTATCATATTTTCACTCCAGATTTTCAACATTGCCATTTTCCCACACCTACTTATGAACAGTACAGCTTTCATTTTTCCCATCCTGGCTGAAATGTGTTTTCGCACTTCTGGCACAGAATAGAGCAGTCGCTGTGGGAAATCACTGTCCGGGACAGATTAAGAAAATTAGTGTGATACTGTTCATGAGCAGAGGTCCTAAAATGCCTATGTTGAAAATCTGGTGATGATAGCCCATCAAATGACTGTGTTACAAGTGTGTGTTGCACACTTTCCACGCACTCTTGTAACTTCACAAATTTGTAATATTGTCATGCCAGATTTTTAACAGTGGCATATTTTCACACCTCCTTATGAGCAGTACAGCTGTCATTTTTCACATCCTGACCGAAATGTGTTTTCACAGTTCCGGCGCAGAATAACGCGGTCACTGTGGGAAATCACTGTTTGGGACAGATTAAGAAAATGACAGTGGCACTGCTCATAAGCAGAGGTCCTAAAATGCCTATCTTGAAAATTTGGAGATGAAACTCCATAACATGACTGTGTTACAAGCGTGCGTGGAACTGTTTCCACGCACTCTTGTAACGTCACAATTTTGTAATATTTTCCATGCCACATTTTCAACAATGGCATTTTTCCACACCTCCTTATGAACAGTACAGCTGCCATTTTTCATATCCTGGCTAAAATATGTTTTTGCACTCCTGCCAGGGAATAGCACGGTCGCTGTGGGAAATCACTATTTGGGACAGATTAAGATCGAACAATTGAGAGGGGGGAGTGACCGAGCTCAACTGAGCTCTGTTGGGACTGTTGCAGATTTGTTTGCGGGCAGAAAAAGGCCCAAACGCAAGAGCCCAGTACAAAAGGGCAGTCTGCAGCACTGGGAGAAACAAAACAAGAGAGCAAGTGACGGGGGGGGTGAGCAAACTCATCGGAGCGCTGTCAGGACTGCTGCGGATTTCTTTGTGGGCAGAAAAAGGTGACAATGCAGGCAGGGGCCCAGTACAAAAGGCCAGTCTGCAGTGGTGGGAGAAACAGAATGAGCGAGTGAGACAGGGGGACTGAGTGAGCTCAACGGAGCTCTATCAAGACTGCTGCGGATTTCTTTGTGGGCAGAAAAAGGCGCCAATGCAGGCAGGAGCCCCATACAAAAGGGCCACTTGCAGTGCCAGGACAAAGAGAATGAGGGCGTGAGAGAGGGAGACTGAGCGACATCAAAGGAGCTCTGTTGGGACAGCTGCAGATTTCTTTGGGGACAGACAAAGGTGCCAATGCAGCCAGGAGCCCCGTACACAGGTGCAGCCTGCAGCACCAAGAGAAACAGAACAATCGAGTGACAGAGCGGTAGTGAGTGAGCTCAATGGAGCTCTATTGTGACTGCTGCAGATTTCTTTGTGGGCAGAAAATGCGGCAACGCAGGCAGGAGCCCAGTACAAAAGGCCCACTTTCCGCGCCAGCTGAAATGGAATGAGTGGGTGAGAGAGCGCAGTGGAGCTGTGTTGAGACTGCTTCAGATTTCTTTCTGGCCAGAAGAAGCCACCGATGCAGGCAGGAGCCTAGTACAAAAGGGTAGCCTGCAGTGGCAGGAGACACAAAATGAGCAAGTGAGGGAGGGGGAGTGAGCGAGCTAAACGGAGCTCTGTTGGGACTGCTGCAGATTTGTTTGTGGGCAGAAAAAGCCAGCAATGCACACAGGGGCCAGTATAAATAGGCAGCCTGCAGTGGCGGGGAAACCAGAATGAGCGCGTGAGAGGGGGGAGTGAGTGGGGATCATGTGATGCAGAGTGCTGAGTAGAAGCTCTTTCAAGAAGCTGCTGCCTCCCGATCATTAAATCATCTTTTTCGGACGTCCTAACCTTTTATTTTCTCTTGTTTTCGAGATTCAGTGCTGTCTAATAGCTGTGGCACTCTGGTTTGGGCATATTTCGGGCGGACGGAGGCTTACATGAAGAAAGCTCCACAGAAGCACACCCCCCAGCTACTCCTGAGAAGGCCTCTAAGAAATCCAGGGCCTCAGGTGGGCCTGGGTCTGATCCTCTGAGTCAAATTGGTGAACAGGAACCTTTAACGCTTTCCAGGTTCCTCGAGGAATTTAAACCCTTTCGTGAGGAAATGAAGGAAATGGCAGCGGATTTGAAATCTCTTTCCAGAAAGTTGGATGAAGTCTCGCTATCTGTTTCTGATAATACAGCTCGAATAGTTTCCATAGAAAAAAAGCTCGGAAGTCTCGACCCTGAACTGGTCTTGATGTGGCAGAAATGATCTAGTTTTGAATCTAAGCTTGAAGATCTAGACGGCCGGAGCCGTAGAAACAACGTTGTGATTCTCGGGCTGCCGGAGGGAGAAGAAGGCCAATATGTTGTGGCATTTGTTCAGAAGCTGGTTGAGCAAGTAGCCAGCCCATCTCCTTTTGGCCCTGGCTATATTATAGAGTGAGCTCACAGGTCCTTACAGCCTAAACCTTCCCAAGGGGATCCCCCCCGCCCCATTGTCTGCCAGTTTTTGAACTATTTGGAGAGACAACACTTTCTGCAGAAAGTACAAGCTTTGCAAGAGGTTCGCTGGGAAAACATGAAGCTGAGAATTTCACAAGATGTGCCTGCCTTGGTTCTCATGAAATGCAAAACGTTCCACCCTATTTTTTCCAAGATAATCATGGCAGGCTTGAAGTTCAGGATGGGCTACCCGCCAGGCTACAGATCTCAATAAATGGATCCTGGAAAAGCTATGATGATCCCGAGGTGGCCCTGATGAGTCTTAAGTCCATGTTGCCAGATCTTTTTAAGGACTCTTGAGTGGCTGTGTTGCAGTATGGAGAGATACACGTAGTCGAGAGTTGGAACTTTCATTTTTCCTTCTGGGGAAATCCATCTAATGTGAAGACCTGCGGATATTTCCCCTGCTGATCTGGACTGGGGGGATCATCGGGGGCCGTCCTGGTTTTCTTTTTTTCTCAGTTTTACTCACAGGGGACCCATGTTGGTTTGAAGCAGAGGACACTCAGGGTTTGGGACCTGTTTAAGGGGGGAATTATGCGCCAAGTCTTGGCAGCTTTGTACGATGGGTACAGAGAGAGAGAAGTTAGATTAGTTGTGAATTAGATTTGCATTTTTCTCTTCTGGATTGGTATAAGGATGATCCTGGGCTTTCTCTATTCTTGATTCCTATCTAGTTATGACATGGAACCAGTCACTAGAGGCCGTTCCAATCATAGGGGACTCACGAGGAAGCAACTCTTAACTCAAGGGGGATTTAACAGTACCTTGTCACTCGGTTTGTACGCAGCACTGTCAATTTTCACAGGGAGGGCCTGTGCATTGGGAGGTGGGTTATTTGTGGGTAGAGGCATTTGTTATGCCTTCCCCACCGGCGGTGTGATTACTCTTTGCCTTTTCTCTACTTCTGCTCTCAATATGTGCTGCAGCTATCTCTCCTCAGGAGGTCCCTGGTCTGGTATTGGTTATACTTGGGTCACCTTGCGTGGCGAGTATGGTTCCTGCTTCCTCCTCGATTTTGTTCTGGTTACCATGATCACTTGGGTGGTGCATGGATCTCACTCTGGCCCCTTTAAAATAAATTCCTTACAAGCTTATACTTTGGTGGGATCGAGGTGAAAGCCCAGGATCGTTCTCTCTCTCTTTTTTAGGGCATAATTAGTACTGTTTGGTTCGCAATATACGGATATCTGAGTGTAGTAGTTATTAGTATTAGGGGACATTATCGGGGGCGAGAGTAGAGGGAAAAGCACCAGTACTGTGCTGAACATTGCTTGTGACAGTTTGGGGGTGGAGGGAGGGCGGCCTTGGGGTATGGTTGGAGGGTGGGGAGGGTAGAGGGGATGAGTGGGATCTATTCTTGGGGGGGTTAGGGAGGAGGTTGGGTTTTACTGCAGTAACCCTGAGAGTATGTTTACAGGGGATATACATCCCATGTGCTGTGTGCAACTGTTTTAGCCTAACTATTTTCCTGGATGGCTAATGAGATAACATTTGCGACTTGGAATGTTAAGGGGATCAGAAAGATGCATAAACAATACCAGGTTCTTAAACATTTAAGTTTACTCAGCTCGCAGATAACTTTTTTACAAGAATCCCATTTACTAGAAGTGGAAGCCTTGCAGTTAAGGAGGCAGCAAGTGGGATTGATTTACAGTGCCCAGGGATCTACAAATGGCTGTGGGGTCATGCTCATGATTAACAGGGATATTCCCTTTGTTTCTACACAGGTTATTAATGATCCTGAGGGAAGGTTTACCCTTGTTAAAGGTACCCTCTGGTCTGTTACAATATTATTAGGCAGTATTTATGGCCCCAACCTGGGCGACCCAGGATTCTTTATCAGGCTTATATCTATCATTCTTCCAATGCTACCCATTAAGATTATTTTAGAGGGAGATTTCAATCAAGTGCTCAACCCTAATCTAGATAGATTGGGTAGAGGTCTGGAAGGGGTCACCCCTGGGCAGAAGGCGTTCAATGATTTATTAGATCAATGTGGGCTCTGTGATGTCTGGTGTGTTTTACATTCGGATTCTAGGGAGTTTACCTTCAGGTCTATGACACACGGCTTGCAGTCCCGCATTGACTACATACTCATTTCTCAGTGCCTATTGCCCGGGGTTAAGACCTCCTCGATTCAACCTGGTCCAATCTCTGATCATTCATTAGTAGTATGCAACTTGGTACTGCTTAACTTACCTAATAGGGAAACCAGATGGAAACTTTATGACCAACTCCTTAAGGATGTTAAATATTGTAAACTCATAAGGGAACAAATTGAATCCTTTTTCTTATTAAATCCATTAGATAGTGAAAAGCTGGATATTTTGTGGGGGGCTTTTAAAGCCTTCATGAGAGGGATACTTATCAGTATGGTGGTTGGTAGGAAAAGGGCATGGGAGAAGGAACTAAAATCCCTATTAACCCAGATCAGATCTCTGGAAGTTGATTTCCTGACTAATCCCTTAGATGAGGATATGCAAAAACTCCTAGAGCTGAAAGATAAATACTTGGAGTTACTTCGAGACAAAGCAGAACTAGCTATTATTCGTACCAAGGCTAGCTATACCAATCAGGGGGAAAAGGCGGGACGCCTACTGGCACTGCGAATTAAGCAACAGGAATCCATGAGATTTTTCTCTCCTATCAGGGCAATGGCAGATGGAACTTTTAAAGTATCTCCCACTGAAATAGCTCAAGAATTTGCCAGTTATTACACAAATTTGTACAGTGACATGAAGCACCCCCCCTTGCCCTGAGGACATAGAGCGTTACTTAAAGGATTCCCATTTGCCCCCTCTCTCTGATCGGTACAGAGATTCTCTGGTTGTCCCTATCTCCCAGGATGAAATTGCTAATGTTATTAGTGAACTACCAGTGGACAAGATCCCAGGTCCGGATGGATTTTCCTCCCTATTTTATAAGGCCTTCCGAGATCTCCTATTACCAATACTTGGCTGTTTATTTCAGCATATCTTATCGGGGCCGGAAACAGATCCGCACCTCTATGAGGCCCTGATTGTTTTGCTCCCCAAACCCGATAAAGACCTCGAACTGGTTCAAAGTTATAGGCCTATCTCACTTTTAAATCAGGATATTAAAATTCTCTCTAAAATACCAGCTAATAGTCTAACAGTAGTTCTTCCTCGGCTAATAGGTACAAACCAGGTAGGATTTATGAAATGGCGTTCATCCTCCGATCACTTACGCACCTTGTCTCATGTCTCCTCGGCTACCAAGGACGCGGAGTTCCCTGCCGGTTTGGTCTCCCTGGACGCCGAGAAGGCATTTGACCAAGTGAACTGGAACTTCTTATTCCATGCTCTGGAGGCTTTCCACTTTCCCTCTCTGTTTAGCTCCTGGATCGCCACACTTTATAAAAATCCCACGGGAAGAATCTCTGTGAATGGGGCCTTCTCCCAACCCTTTTCGCTTCATTCAAGTACGAGGCAAGGTGTCCCCTTTCTCCTCTATTATTTAACTTATATTTGGAACCTCTTATTCAAAATATTCTTAATAATGTTTCTATACAGGGTGTGAGAATCGGGCGGCACGAAATTAAAGTCACTGCATATGCGGATGATTTGTTAATTCATTTGTCTCATCTGGTGTCCTCAGTTCTGGCTTTACTAAGGGAAATAGCAAGGTTTAGTGATTTGTCCAATTATAAATTAAATGCTAGTAAGTCCCTCTTTTTCTACTAAACCATAAAGTTTTAAAAAATGACATCAGTCCTTTTGGTTTATGCTGCACTTCTAGGTCATTTAAATATCTGGGTATTAAACTTTCCCGTAACCCTCTAGCATGGTTTAAGGAGAATCTGGATTCCCTATTGCAAGTGATTACTCATGACCTTGAGAGGTGGTCTAAACTTCCTGTTTCTCTATGGGGCCGGATCAATATAATTAAGATGAACATATTTCCTAGGATTTTCTACCCATTGTCCCTTCTCAACACCTTTATTCCCTTACTCTGGTTTAAAAAGACACACAGTGTCTTCACTAGATTTATCTGGGCTGATAGGTATCCTCGTTTGTCTTATCATAAGTTGGCAGCCTCAAAACCGGAGGGGGGTTTGCGAATTCCCCATCTGGCCTTATATTATTGGGCTAGTCACCTTGCGAAATGTCTGAGATGGGTATCTCCCAGCCCAGAAGAAGCGCAACCGGTTTGGCTTAAAATAGAACTGGATGCAATTAAAGACAAAAATTTTGACCCTCTTGCATTATTTTTCCTCAGTTTATCCCAAGTAAATGCGACCGAAGAATGTCCCATAATAAGGACATCTTTAAAGGTCTATTTCCAAATGTGTTCCTTTTTGCAGTATTCCCCTCATCTGGACCTGACCCAGTCTATTTGGAATTCTCCATCATTCATTATTAATAAGACTCAGATTTCCCACCATTGGTTGCCTCAATTGGGAGAGGGGAAGCTCCTGGCTTTTACTGATGGAGAGGGGCATTGGTTATCAGTGGAAGAGATGATTAAGAAATTTCTTATCCCGGTTTCTTCTTATTTCAGAGCCCTACAATTGAAACACTTACTTGTTATTACCCTGGGCAGTACTCCCCCTTCCCAGACTATCTCTTCTCTGATACCCGAGGTGTCCCCACTTTCTGGCTCTTCTGGTGCAATCTCTAAACTTTATCAGGTCTTGTTTCACAAAAAGTTTGGGAGTCCATTTGGGTCTTCAAGATTTTGGAGTAGTTTTCTCCCTCAACTTCAATTAGATTGGCATTCTCTCTCTGGAATTCATGTCATAAATTTATTTCTCAAGATAGACTGTGCCTCATGCAATACCATATATTGCACAACCTATATTATACCCCGGCCAAATTGCATAGGTGGGGTTACTTAAACTCTAACATGTGCAATAAATGTTTACAGGAAGAGGGTACACTTTTTCACATGCTTTGGTCCTGCCCCAAAATTTCCCCCTTTTGGGATTCAATCCAAACTTCCTTAGACCCCCTGTTGGGCCTCCATGAATATTTCACTCCCGAGATTTGCGTGTTGGGGGACCTGTCTTCTATCAGAGTCAAGGTGCGAAAGTTCCACATTTCCATGATTGCCCTATCGGCTAAGAAGATAATTCTCCATCACTGGAAAGACAGATCCTCCCCTTCTCTCCAGGAATGGGTAAGAGAAGTTCTATCCAATCTGCGTTCAGAAAAAGTGATTGCTAGTCTTCCCAATAGACTGACAGCTTATACTAAAACTTGGGATCCCCGCCACTCATTAGTTTCTCTGGTTCTGAGTTAAAACCATCCTAGGTTCCATGTTCCGGCATGGCTTTTAGCTAGGTGCTCGGCATCCACAGGTATAAGGCTGGGTTACTGCAGTACGGGGAGGGTAGGGGGGGTTGGCAGTTACCTCTTCACATTATATCAGTGAGCCTTTGTCATTCCTACTTAATGCTGCCTTTAATGGTGGAAAAAGTATCAATAATAACCTTTAAATTAAAAAAAAGAGAGGGAGAGTGAGCGAGCTCAACGGAGCTCTATTGTAACTGCTGCAAATTTCTTTGTGGGCAGAAGAAGGTGGCAACGCAGGCAGGAGCCCAATAGAAAAGGGCAGCCTGCTGTGCTGGCAGAATGGAATGAGTGAGTGAGAGAAGGGGAGTGAGTGAGCTCAATGGAGCTTTGTCGGGACTGCTGCAGATTTCTTTGTGGGCAGACAAAGGTGCCAACAGAGGCAGAAGCCCAGTACAAAAGGGCAGCCTGCAGCGCCAGGAGAAACAGAATGAGTGAGTGACACAGGGGGAGTGAGCGACCTCAACAGAGCTCTGTCGGGACAGCTGTGGATTTCTTTGTGGGCAGAAAAAGGTGCCAACGCAGGCAGGAGCCCAGTACAAAATGGCAGCTTGCAGCACTGGGAAAAACACAACAAGCGAGTGACAAAGGGGGAGTGAGCGAGCTCAATGGAGCTCTAGCGTGACTGCTGTGGATTTCTTTGTTGGCAGAAAAAGGCGGCAATGCAGGCAGGTGCCCAGTACAAAAGGCTAGCCTGCAGCGCTGGCAGAAACAGAATGAGTGAGTGAGAGAGGGGGAGTCAGCAGGCTCAACAGACCTGTGTCGGGACTGCTGCAGACTTCTTTGTGGGCAGAAAAAGCCACCAACAGAGGCAGGAGCCCAGTACAAAAGGGCAGCCTGCAGTGCCAGGAGAAGCAGAATGAGCGAGTGAGAAAGGGGGAGTGAGCCACCTCAACGGAGCTCTGTTGGGACAGCTGCAGATTTCTTAGTGGGCAGAACAAGGTGCCAACACAGGCAGGAGCCCAGTACAAAAAAGCAGCCTGCAGCACTGGAAGAAACAGACTGAGTGAGTGACAGAGGGCCAGTAAGCGTGCTCAACAGACAAATGCAATCAACATTCGGCAATGACAAATGCTTGTTTTATGTGGAACAAGGGTCGGATTCATGCTGGGGTGGAGGGCTACTGGACTACCAGGAAATTTCATGTGTTTTAAGTGGAATGGAGGTCAGGATTTGTGCTGGGGTGGGGGAGGGCTCCTGGACTACCAGGGCAATTCATTTGCTTTAAGTGGAATGGAGGTTGGGATTCATGCTGGGGGTTGGGGGGGGCCACTGGACTACCAAGGAAAATACATGTGTTTTACGTGGAACGGGGGGTCAGGATTCATGCTGGGGAGTGAGGGGACCACTGGACTACCAGGGAAAATTTGTGTGTTTTAAGTGGAACGGGGGTCAGGAATGAATTCATGTTGAAGGGGCACTGCCGCATTACCACCAGCTTTTTGTTGGCAGTATTTAGTGCCGCGCTGCAGGTCGCGCTAATGCCTGTAGCATGACGCTATACCTTTGAATATGCCGGTGCCCCAGCATTCAGGACCCCCTCGCTTCAGTCCCTCCCCTGCATACATTATAATTTAGCATCAGCACTAACACCTAGCACTGACACTAAATGTCCTTTTGAATATTGCAGTCAGGCGCAAATTCCATGCTAGTCCAGTGCAACGGATTTGCTAAGTGGTGCTAAGCTTTGAATATCTGGTCCTGCATGTGCTAATTTTATTAATTGCTTGCTGTGAGAAATTGCAAAGTAACATCTGTACTTAAAAGTCAAATCCCATGAATCTTTGTGAAAATTGTAGAATTTCATGTCAAATTCCATAAAACTGGAATTTTAGAATTTCACTCAGCCTTATGTGGGGGATTCTAATTAAAGGATAGGGGTATAAGGTAAGGCAGGGGGTCACTAGATTCTGAAGTTAGATGCACAGTTTCACCAAGAAATCGACAGCTGAACTGGGTAGCATAACAGTGGTAGATCCCCAGGTTGGAGCAAGAAAGTACAGAGTGTCAACAATTCCAACCTGAATGCAGGATATTTAAGGATCACATCCAGTAAATTTATGATCTGGGTAGCCTGGTGTACATGCAAGTCTAGGACTTAGAGGTACTCAAAAAGATGTAGTGGGGAAGACAATGTCTTGGGCAGCAGGAAGAAAGAATTCTGGCTATTCCAACAGGGTAGGTCAATAGGAAAAGGAGTAAGTGACTCATGTTTTAAGGGAGTTTGTCACCATAAAGAATAAAGAGGAAACCAGTGGGATCAGTAGTTCTACTGAGTCAATCTGGCTATGCCAAGGGGGTGGGGTGGGATAGTCACCCAGAAAGGAACAGTAGGACTGCAAAAATATCAACCCAGATTATCAAATTAAGTAGCGATATGTGCATTGTTAATGTTAAATTCCACAAAAAGAATTCTGAATGCTTCATCTACAGTGTATGCTCTCATAAATATATGAGAAAATGTCACTAACCATTTTTTTTCTGCAAAAATAAAACTGCTTAGCCAATTTATCCAGTTGTGTTAGACACTAGGATACACACTGACTATGGATATGCATGCAAAATGTTAACTGTATGCATGCAAGAGCAGAGAAGTAACAAACATCCACATTTTTGATAGTTTTCACAAAGTTTTGCAAATATTTACATAATAAAGTTTTGAACCCCTGTAACTTAAAAATCTCTTATCTAATACTCTCCATAGTTTGATCATTCTATAAGCATTACAAAAAGGTTATTTGTACTAATTTACACATTTCTAGCTCGAAAGGTGCTGGAGTTATATGCAGATGAAATCTTTTCATGAAATATCCTGAAAAAAATAAAATGACAGATTTTGAGCACATATTATTTTGAGATGATGCATCATATTGTCATAAAATCTGGCACATTGTTAGAACACCTATCATCAAGACATCATGCCAAATTTAAGATCCCTGTTAGACAGTTACGGTATGTGCCGATAAAAATGTTCATGAAATTTTGCACAAACAATAAATTGACAACATTTGAGCACCTAAATTTGTGTAACTGTTTATCTCAATTTCATGATATTTTGCACATTTGTGGCCCTTGATCCACAGAATATACACTCCAAAGTTCAGAGTTCTAGATTGAATGGTAGTTGCATTATAACCAAATTACAACATTTTAAATATTCTGTAAAATTCAGATAAAATTCTGTTGAAATTTCATGGATTTGGAATTTTCCCATTCCACACAGCTCTAGCTATTACTATTATTCTTCTGCTGATTTCTATTTTCTTTAACCATCTTGGGTTCCTGTTTCCCCCCTCCTCACTCCCAATTGTCTTTAATATGGTGGGCACACCAATTTGTTGATTTAATTTCAGTATTTGTTGTTCCAGCTGGCCCACCAGTGTAGCAATTGGATTTCCACTTGTGATGCTGGTGACCTGGGTTCAGGAGCAGACTCTGGTGTCAGAGGGCCGCCTGGGGGGAGGTAGTCGGAGCGTTAGCCGGATTGCTCATCTCCTCAAGGGGAGGGGGGTTTCTTTGCCCAGAGGTGGCCTGACATCTGGCATTGGCCAAGAGGTATCGCAGCCCCAGTGCCCCACCAATGGGGAAGTGCACCGGACGCTGGCATAAGCCATGCTGTTGTGTGGCACGTCATGCTCGAGGGGTGTACAATCCAAAATACACCACCTGGAGCAACACCAATGCACAGGCCCAATAGTGGGTCCTTCCCCAGTCAGCTGCATCACTGCACATGTCTCCAGTGAAGACTTGGTTCCTTGGGGAAGGGGTAAAGGGGTATAGGGGGCCTCCCCCACCACAGTCTCACCTGGGAGGTAAGCCAGTGCTCAATGGGGGGAGACCTTGGGTGGACAGTAGGGATGAGCAGGAGATTGGGAACAACACTGGGTGGTGGGAGAAAAACATAAAGCAAAAAAAATATATATACATATATGCACATTTTTAAAGTCAGATACAGTATATAGACAAACAGGATTAGTCGATGCACATATGCCCATGGTAAGTTACAGAAAACTCATCAGCATACATATTTCAGAGGATCTCTGTCTTCCAGACTAGATTTTTGGTTCATTTTGAATTTTATTCCTCTTCAAAGAGTGGATATATCAGTGATAGAAACTACAGAACATAGACTAATAGGTATACATCATTTTGATTTACAAAACCTATGTTTTGGTAGATGCTATTGGAAGTTAAATTTCACTTCATTAGATAACCCCAAAATTCTGAAAAACTTGGACGATTTAGTGGAAACATGACAATCAGTCATTTTTCTTTACAAATCCAAAAGGGTTTGGTGGGAAGATGGTATGATTTTAAAACCTTTTTTTAACCAGGGCCGATTACAGGAAAGGTCTAATTATTGTAAATACATGGATAAAAGTGTTCAACTTCAGAAACTGATCTCACTCCAAAATAAACAAATTGGTGATTTTAGGGAACAAATCAAAATGATAAAATCAGAGATGATACAATATCAGCATAGCAAATTAAAGTCACTGGAAATGGAGGAACATTTTAGCACACAAGGCAACAAATTCCAGGTAAATCCTCTGCTCACAAAGTATGCAATGTAAAATCATTGCAGGCATTAAAGTTAACCATGGAACTCTGGTTACAGATAAGGCAGGTGTAGAGCAGATCTTTAAGGCACATACTCAATGGTCATTTGGGGTAGATTTTGGAGATACTTTTCAAATGGGCTCCCTTCTAGAAGAATGCTTTCTTCCTCAAATTTTGTCTGAAGCCAAAACATATCTAACAAACAATATAACTTTAGAGGAATTAAGTAAAGCTATAAAATCTCTTAAAACAGATTCAGTACCAGACTTAGATGGTTTTCCAGATGAGTTTTATAAGATGTGGTGGAAATGGATATCACAGGAATTGCTAGTTTCTATAATGACTTACTTTATAAGAAAAATATTCCCTTATATATGAATAGTGGCATTTTAGTATTTTTATTAAACAGGAGATAAAATGGAGGTAAATAATTGGAGATCTATTACATTACTTAATACAAATTTCAAAATTCTTAGTAAAAATATTAAATAAAAGACTTATGGAATCAATGAAACACAAAATCCACCCTGCACAGTTTTGCTCAGTGCCAGGTAGGAGAATTAGTGATGCCTTAATTCCGTTAATGGAAATCATTGAAAGTAGTAATGAAGGGAAAGTAACTGGCTTTTTACTTATGCTAGATCAAGAAAAAGCTTTTGAAACAGTAACTCATTCATTTTTATGGAAAACTTTAAAATATTATGGGATTTCTCAAGATTTTATTAGTTGAATCCAGTTGTGCTATGCACGCGCAAATTATAATATTTTGTTAATGGTTAGTTGGACAATAAATGATTAGTTAAGAGGGATGTGTGGCAAGGGTGTCCTCTCAGCCCTTTTATACTTCATTTGCTTAGATCCATTAATATGGTTCATACACAATTCTGGAGACATTAATGGTGTAGCTTGCCCGAATCACTCTCAACTAGTGAAAGTTATTGTTTATGTGGGCAGTATGTGCCTATTTGTTAAAAAAACAATCATCTTGTGAGGTGGTAAAAATAAATCTTTGACAGGTTTTCTTGTAGTACAGGTGCTCAGAGAAATTTTCAAAAAGTTCAGTACTTTGTCTGAATGTCAAAGATGATTCAAAAATTCAAATGTAGCAAGGATAGATTTCTTTAAGCTGCCTTGTAAGATTCTGGGATTTTTTTTACCCTGGCGATATGGCTTCTTTTAATTGGGAACAGTGTTTGACAACAGAGTCCAGAAAAGTGGAACAATGGAAAAAGTCGTCAATGTGCAAAAAGAATAAGATTTATATTATGAAAAACCTTTATAATGACAACTTTTTTATCTCTGATCGATGAGGTTAGAAACTAGTGTGTGCATGATATTTTCTTTCAGTGTTTATGGGGTAGCCAGCTTAACCCCATAAAAAGAGGGGTTACATACCTAGAATTTAAACAAGGTGGTTTACAAATGATACAGCATGCAGTCTTTCTCTTCAGTATCATCTGGTTTGCTAACATTTTGTCAGTGTTGCAGTGTGGTTCACAATTATGGGTACCTTGGGTTTTTTAGTGAATCACTAACATTCTAGAGGAATGGAGCCAGAACAAATTTTAAACACAAAGCAAGAGGTTACAGCCTTTGATTTAGTATTTAGAGGATTGTTTCATAAAAAATAAAACAATGGGGTATTTTGCAACAAAAAAGTCTGAGTAGTACTAGAACACATTTATGTAACGAAATCTTAGTCCAGATTTTTTCTGAACAACACAATTTTTATAGGGAATCCCCTGACCACTTGGAACATTTTGCTAAAAGTCTCACAAATAGAAAATGTGGGATACTGTGTGGCTATGTTGTCACAAAAAGCTTAATGTAAAAAACAACCTAAGGCATAAGGAAATACATTGATACTGATACTGATGCTTTGTCAAGACATGACATCAATCCTAAGATATGCTTTTAAATTCACTAATTAAACATGCTAATGTATTTGATTGTATTTAAAGGAACATACACCACAGAGGCATGCATACACAAATAGCTATCTATACACTATATACATAAATATAACAATGTTGCAAAGCAGTAAAAAAGGATTTTGTAATATTAACCTGATAATATCACAGTGACTAACCAACATAAAAGTATTGTCATGATCTGATTTCTTAAAATCAATGTTATGTTAAAACATTAATGTTTATGTCACTTGTTGCAAATGTTGAACAACACATCTTATTCAAAATCTGTCAGGACAGTTAATAAATAGCACACTATGCACATAAATTGATGCCTAATAGAGATCTGAAATGGAGCCACAACAAGTGACATAAACATTGTTAAATATTGTTGAAATAAGCCAAGTTTCAAAATATTGTCCATTTTCCATGCTCTGTCTTGGGCAGGTGTCTAAATACACCCCAGGATTAGGCAAAGAGCATTAATTCTTTTCGGTCATGTCAGTCTGGATGCTGTAACATATATATATCGGTCTTCATCAGTCTTACATCTTTAGAACAAACAACTGTTAGGAGAATCCAAAATGCTGCCATCAATTGAATATGTTTCACATTTTGAACTATGCTATATTTTCTGATACAAAAAAGTACCTGTTTTTCTTTCATCTTCAGGACAACTCACATAGACTAATAGAAAAAAATATTCCCAGTTGAGAAAAAGCTGTAACAGGGATTCTGGGGTTGCACACGGTAAGACAAAAACTGAAAAGGTAAAATAAAAACTGGCATTCACCCAACCACACTTGAAACAGAGACACTCAGTATGCAAACTATTCTTTATTGATACATACAATGCCAAAATCAATGCAGAAACCACAAGCAGTGACCCACAAACTGGCCCTGATCTACAGTTTCATGTTTAAGTGGATGCTTTGCAAAGGTGCAACACTCTTTGATTCATTAATCTTTATAGCATGCTCTTAAAGATACAAGTACCAATTTCACCTACAGTGGTTGCCACAGTGACAAGTGATCAGGAGTTATAACATTTACGATGTGGCAAATGCCGAAAACAAGCACTTGTGCAAGTGCAAATATTTCTAGTTTATATAAAAAACATTTAGATACAAAACTAAAGCAAGACTAAAAAGATGAAAACAGCTATAGTTCATTTGTTGTGACTGCAATCAGGATCTTTATCTATGATGTTTAAAGTTATGATGCTAAAGTTATTCATATGTTCCTAAATGAGATATCAGAAAAATTTGACATTAATATTGCATTTATGAGGAGGCATTTAAAAAAGATAATAAGTTCACAACAGAAAATGCACAGGTTGAACTCTCCGTTTAGCTACCAGTACAAAGCTCCAGTGGCGAAAATCTAATGACTCTGCCTTTTCAGGAGATGCCTGTCAAAAACACCTTCCATTGGGCTAGGTACCAGCTTATCTACAGTATACAAAATAATTTTAAATCATGCTTCTTGGGATCCCCTCTCTATAAAATGTGGTTTGCAGGGTGTAAGTTCTTGTGCCATTTTTACGACCCTAAAAAGTAATGTGTTGGGGAACTGAGGGAGCTTCTGGGCACCAAGGAAATTGATGGTGGGATCAGGAAGGGGAGGGACCACTGGATTTGAGAGATGATATTGCTGAGGGATTGGTACCACTAGAGTCAGGGATGATTCTATGGGGGGTGAACAACAGTGGCAAGGAGAACAGGCACTTGCTACAAGTAGGAGCATTGCCATGAGCTCTTTGGATGACTGTAAAAAGGGTTTTTGGAAGTGTTGACTAGCACTGAACAGATAAACTGTTGATTGTAATGTGTGAAATGCCCAATTTCCATCAAACAGAATAATTCTGAAGAATTAGCAGAATTCCATTACAAGCAGATTGTACAGAATTCTGCAGCAGGCAAGCAGTAGGTGTTCCTGCAGGTGAATGGGTTTTCATGGGAAGGCAGAATGCTGTTCTGCAATTTCACAAGATTCCTGCAGAAAACTTTTTTGTGACCATTTTATGCTAATTTCATGAAGGAAATTTGACAACGTTCATCAGAAATTCACCTGTCTGCTGTTTTATGTCATGTATAGGTCTGTGTTGATCATTACTTGTCTCTTTTAATGTTTTTTGTTGATGTTCTCATATGTCCCTAAATTTTGTTATGTGAATCATGATCTGTGGAAATGTAAAGCATGGAACCATGTCTGTGGATTTATTTCACTTGAAACTTACTGTGTTTTTTTGCATAAAAGTACATTTTGTGGAACATAATTCCATGGTTAATCTTGTGAGACTTTTTTAGAACCACATGGTACTGCATTTCATAGCAAATGTACCCGGTCTTCAGGGTCTCCACTGCCATCTTCATCTGGCATGTCACCCTCAAGGACACACTGTGGTATTCCATGTTGGACTGTAATATTGTGGAACAGGCCAGAAATATCATGCATACCTTTGCAGGGCTATACTGTAGTGCCCCATCAGACTGGTTCAGTCATCAGAACCTCATTTGAAGTATTCTGAAAACCTTTTCAGTGCTGTTCCTGATGGCCCAGTGGACCTCATTGTAATGCCTCTTGCCTATAGTGGCTGGCCACAGCACTGAAGACACTAGCCAGATGCAGGTGGTCTGTGCTATCACATGTGTGTGAGGCAAAATGCTTTCTGAGAGCTGTTTGGGGTGACATTGTAGGGAAGGTGGTGGGTATCATGTTTACCACATAGCCATCCACCTTGTATCTGCCCAGTCTCATGCATCCCACAGAGGGAGAAGTTGTGCCAGATGAAGCTATTTTTTGCTCCTCCTGGGTTCCTCACCACCACCACTACATTAGTGATGCAGTACTGTAGTCTGCACAATACAGTGCCTGGATGCTGAGGGAATGGAAACTTTGCATTTGACAAAGACCCTCTCCTCCCAGATGGTTATTTGATGGTGATATGGGTGCAGTCTACAAGACCCAACACGCTTGGAAGTGGGCACACTGGTAGAATGCCTGTGTTATTGCTGCTGTTCACTCCTGTGACATGGGGGATATTATATAGTCAGCACACCTCCTTGTCAGTGGCACTTAGAAACTGGAAAAATAGGCAGAACATTGCTGACTATTATCCCTGTGGTGTCTCCACGTGTCCTTTGAAATGTGTCAGTGGACAGAAAGCAGTGCTGCTGTGACCTTCAGTTCCACTATCAGCCCCTGACTCCAGCGTGTGGTGTTCTGGAGGTCCTCTTGGAGTATGCAGCACAGTACCTGGATGATGTTGTGATCTAGCTTGTAGCAGTCTATAGGAACTCTCTGCTGGTCAGGCAACTCCAAGTAGGTGTGCCATACCTCGTACCATGCTTTGTTGGGGATATGACCGGAGGGCTTGCATGTGCCATTAGCATTGGGCATTATTATCCAGGGCCTCATTCACCTCTCACGGCATTTCCAGCATCACAATAAACTGAACCTGGGTATGTGCGTGTGGCTGCTTCAGGCCTGGTTGTTTTTTATGGTCAACTGCCTGGTGCACCTGCACACCTGTGTCAGTATGTGAGTACTGTAGTCTAGACTAGCTTTCGATTGGTGTTAGTTTTGTGCTCACTATTCAGGATTCAGGGCTCACAATTTGCTTTTAGTATGTGATTGTGCCAGGTATTCAAGTCCCCAGCCCTTATTTGCATTGTTTTAGCATTGCTGGTTTGGTGGATGCGCTGCTGTGAGTACTATGCTCTATGTTTGGATATGCAACCTGCCTCACAATCCATCTGATTATCACTGTTTCCATGTAGAAATTCATATTTACAACTCCCAAACCATTCTTAGATTCAGGCCAATGAATCCAAAATGGTAAGTGTACTCAGAAACGTGCAATGTGCATTTATCTGAAATACATGACAGCAGATTCAGCAACACCTTTTGCAGTAAAACCTGTAATGAGACCACTTGCAGACTTTCTCAACCTCATAAACAATTTATGTAAACAAGAGGCAGTATAGCCTAGTGACTAGAGCACTGAGCTGTGAACCTAGGCACACAGCAGATCTGGGTTTATATCCCACAACCACCACTAGCATACTGAGTGAACCTAAGCAAGTTCCTTAACATTCCTGTGCTCTTGGGTTGAACACTTAGCCAAAATTTCTAAATAAATATGAATTTTTATGGAAGAAATCCTGCAAGAATAATGTCCAGAAAATTGCTGCTGGTGACACAGGAAAACAAAGAAATATGTAACAGTTTGATACATGCATGTATCAGAATACTGTTGCATACCTCCCTGCAATGTTGGGAGGCAGTATAGTGCTTTAAGTGGTTTAAGGCAGTGGTTTAAGGCTCTGAGCTGCAAATCAGGAGACCTGGGTTTGAATCCCACAGCCCCCACTTGAATACTGTCTGACCCTGAGCAAGTCACTTAATTTCCCTGTGCTCCCAGGCTGCACCTGTAAACACGCTTTCAGCTTAGTGTGTCTCACCTGGTTAAACAATTGGAAAAAAAAAATGTATTCAGCCGATCATAGACTTAACACAAAGGACTGTGAATGTTTTGAACATTAATAAATATATATTGTACAGCAATTTTTAAGCAGCCATTTTGCTTAAAGGTTAATAGATAGAAAGTTGGACTTCTACCCAATGAAACTAGAGGAGGAAAGTTTTTTAAGGAAGAATAGGTGCACCATGGACCACAACTACGTATTTAGTAACAACAATTGTAGAGACAAATAATGTGACCTAACTGGGACATAAACTTAGGCCCCAGAATAACATCAAGGCACCATGCCAGCTGGGGTAGCAGGCCAACTGACTGCTCCAACTTTTGTGAAGTCACTTTGTTTCTCAAATTGCAAATCCTGCACCTCAAAGCAGACTTGGAAGTTAAGGAATTATAGGCATAGTATTTTCTATTAAGTAATTGTACCTGTTGAGAGACAATTTTGCATCCCACTTTCTTGTATGTTTCATTTTTAGAAATATCACTGTTACTTCAGTGGATTACTAGTTTCACATGATTTAATTTGACGCTTGGCATAATACTTATTGACAAGATGATGCTGAGTTGGAGTGTTCATGGACCGTATCGTAAATGGATTTTTCTGCTCTATACAGGAGCATTGTAAAAACCCTTTGCACTCCTGTTTCCTTAGTAAAATACTACTGTATATATAAGAAGTTAGCATTTAACTTCTTGCTGAATAGAGCCCTGCAAGAGAGCATTTGTATTTTCTTATTAATAACTTGGCTGCGTAAGCCATTAGCAAACCACATAGAGACAGATTACATGTATAGCTATGGCACTTCAGCTCCTTACAGATAGGGTTATGTCCACCTGCATGGCTGATAGATACCTTTTAAAACTCACTCCCCAGCGAACTTACAAATTGTCTAAGGCTGAAGACTTTGAAGGTTACACTTAAAAGATGACTGTTTAACAGAAATGCTTGATTTTGCTACTAAGTTGTCTTTATACATGTTTGTTAATTTAATGTTTAACTGTACTTTGTCATTTTTTTAACCAATTGTTTATTCTGTTTGTCCTCATCAGCTTACAAATATAAGAAATAAACATGTAATGAAAAGATGTACGTCACATAGGATCAAATTTTGATCCCTTATCCTAAGCCCCTGCAGCTCCCACTGTCTTCAGTTTATTTATGCATCTTGATGAGACTACAGCACAGTCACATGAGCTCCTATACTCTGTTTGGCTGGTCTCACTATAAAATAATTCTGAAGAGAACAGCTCCCATATTTGTGTGAACCTATATAATTCTAGCAGACTTTGACTTGCTATTTAGAAAAGATTTTAACATTTCAAGCTTTTGTTAACTAGGCTTATGAGCTACATTCTGGTAGCCGTAGCCATACGCTCATTGGGATAAGAAGATCTCATAAGGCTTTTCATCTCCTATTATCAACTATAACTTCTCTGCTGTGCATGAGCTCTTAGCAGTTTTAAATTTGATGCTTTTGAAAAGCTGGCATGGAGTTATGCTGGCCGCTCTCCCTCACAAATGAGAGTGGCCCTGGTGTGCTTGCTGCTGCAGCCCATGGCTCATCAGCTGCAATTGAGCAAGTGCACTGTGGTGTATGGGATGATCTTGCTGGATACCCCCTGTTTATCGGGGTATCCAGTCTTTGGGACCATGTCTACTACTCTGGCCCTTATGGCTTCTCTGGGAGTGGCCATAAGTTGTGTGGTCACATCTGCCATGCCACTACTGTCTCCTGTGGTAAAATCAGCACTTTGCACTCTAAGCTGATGGTCCTGCTCAGCACCATTTCAGCTGCTGTTCATTATATGAAAGAAGAATAGCATGCAATACTTACAGTTGTGCCAGTGGTATGTTGTTAATTGCTGCATGCTCACGCAGCAGCACAACAATTCAGTGCAGCATTCCTGCTGGGCTTTGTGCATCATCTTTCAAATTTATTTTATTTTGTGCTGCTATATTTTAGTGTAATTCCAGATTGCTACCATGGTGGCAGGTAGGTAGGTAAAATTTTATTGTGTGCTATTTGACATTACAGTTTTACAAAACGTCAAAATCAAACCGTCATACAATACATAATTATATTAATACATCATTACACAATAAATAAATCATTTCAGAAAGTGTGCAGATTAGAAACTATCACACCCAAACATCAGACTTCATTTGATTGATAGCTACCTCTTGCTTGTAAGACCTCTTTGTCTTTTTATCTTTAAAACATCATTCAGGAAAAGGTCTAACCTTAGAAGTATATCTTTCTTCTCTGTTGTAAATAGAAAGACAAATCATTACTTCTCTATTACAATTTTGTTTCTTTAAAAAATTCCCAATCCATTTTCTTCTATATTTATTGTAAAAAGGGCATACCAAGACCACATCAGTGAGGTCCTCCAGTAAGCTGTGACCATAGTTACAGTAACCAGCGCATATTATATTTGGCTTCCTTTTATCTTTTTTATAAGATGTCATTAGGAAACATGCCAAACCAAAATTCTGTAAGTGCCATTCTGATCTATTGGTTCATGACAATTCTTAGATAATTTGCTATTGCAACGTCTGTTAAAAATTTACTTACCAATGGATGAAAATGGTTTTCCTTTAGTCTGAACATACAATTCTGCCTATCAATATCAACTAAATGGGTCTTTAACACAAAAGAATATGTAGGAGCAATAACAAATTTTTTGTGTTGCCCAATACCACGAAAAGCCTTTTCCTATACTAAATAGTGTTTGTCTCAGAATCGTAAGCCATGGGACATCACATTTTTTATCTTCAAAAATATGCATTTTCTCATTGAGACAAGCTTTAGTAAGGCCTGAGTTTTTTGTAAGTATAACCAACAATTCGAAACTCTCCATGCTGCCAGACATTCAGCTGAGGGCTGGCCTAATTGTAATCTAAGTGCATATCCAGGAATAGATTTTGGAAGAGTTAACTTTTTATAACAAGTATTAAGGTTTTTTTTTCTAATTTTTCTTCTATCTCATTTTCTAAGATCTCTGACGCATACAACAGTTGTGTCATGGGCTTTGTGTTTATTACTTTAAGGGCAGCCTCAGCTGTAATACCACCGAAATTATAATTAAATCCTAAAATTGCATTACCTGATTGATTTGCTTTTTTATTCAAGTTCACTATTTATTGTTTCCATGTGAATGTATTATTCAATGAAAGGCCTAGTTAGGTATAGCTTTTTGCTGTTTCCAGTTTGGCCATATCTATGCAGAAATTGTAAGAATTATATACTTTGTGATTATGTTTATGCACCATCATAATTGTACTTTTGTCCATATTTATAACTAGAAAAAGTTCTTTACTGTTTCGTGCTAATTTATTTAACTGTTATTGCAAAGCATGTTCCCTTAGTGAAATTAAAATTAAATCATTGGCATATGCAAGGATTGGGCAAATTCTGTTTTCTGTTTTAGGGTAGCTGTATTGGTTGTCATCCAAGCTGAGTATCAGATCATTAATTTATACATTGAATAAAACTGGTGCCAATACAGACCTTTTTTTTGACTCCCGTGATCATGTTGACCTTTTCAGTGAGGTTCCCCTTTCAGTCATATCTTACAGTATATGGCACCAGTTATTCAGACATAGGTTATTTGTAAGGTAAACCAATGCACAGTCTACCCCCATTTCGATGAGCTTCTTGCCAAATATATTTCTGCTCAGGAGTCAAATGCTTTTTTATAATTAATAAATGGCAAAAATAGTTTCTGTCATTGTATTCTTACATACTTTTCTAAAATATGATGTAATACAAAGCACTGATTTGTTGTTGACCATCCCTTCCTGAAACCAGCTTGAAATTCAGAAATTAAACCATAATGTTCCAAATGATTTTCTAACTTGTGGCATAGCGTTCTGGCAAAAAATTTGGAGGCTATGTCCAAGAGGCTCATGGGTCTGTACTTTAGAGAGTTATCTAGCTGTCCCTTCTTAAATATTGGAAATACTATCACTCCTTTCCATGTTTCTGGGAGGTTATCAGTTACTACAGTATGTAAATGTTCATAACCTTTGTCAGAAGATGTACCTGAAAGGATATATTAACTTTGTATGAGTCCATAGGTATCTCTTCAGGGCCTGGGGCTTTATTCCACTTTGCTAAATTTAATGCCTGGGATATTTATTTTTCTCCTATTGCATAAAGCTAATTTGGTCTGGAGGTTCAATTCTCAATATTAAAATCATCTTTACAAAAAACTGACTGAAAATGGGTTTGCAATAAATCAGGATGTATATGTGAATCATTGTTGTTCTGCCAGTTGGAAGTATCACATGCTACTAGTGTCCAAAAAGTTCTACTTTCTGGACTCAATTTTCAAGAGCCCCTAGATTGCCATAATTTGTGGTGATCTAGGGATGCAGGAACTCCAGTTGTGTCAGGGACCCTGTGCCCAATGTTTTAAAAAAAGGGGTCCCTGCATCAAAAATCCAGGAGTCACCACAGCAATAAACTAAAGCCAAACATATGGCACACCTGCCAGAATTGCCACAGGGATCCAGTCCCCCTGCCCAGCACATAATTAGAGGGGCTAAGATGGTTGGGGTTGGGGGTGATGAATCAGCCAAACAGAAGGGGGCTGTGGGCAAAAGGGGCATGGGAGGTGGTATAGCGAGAGTCTGGGAGACAGCTGGGTGTGGGTCCCTGTGCCAAAATCCCAGGAGTTACCACAGCCACAAGCTAGCACCAAACATGTGGTGCACCTATGGGAATTGCTGTAGGGATCCAGCCCCCCCCCAGCACTTGATGGGCTGGGATGTCACTTTCTGTCCCTGGCACACCCTCCCTTGGTGGTCCCATCCCATCGGCTCTGAGGATATGCAAACAGCACCCCTATTTCTAGGTACAGTACACCTCACAAAAGACAGATGTGGATAACGTGGACATTCGGGTACCAAGGACAAAAAGTGAAAACCAAAACCCTTCCCATAGGCATTAACATTATATACCCTGGTTTTCAGGGACATTTCTGACCATTAATGGTGGACATTTGATGAGGCAGATTAGTGTTAACTGACCAATTCATTGTGCTGCATTCAGCTTCTGGAAGCATTAATCAGGCTACTTAACTAGGCGCTATTTGTACCGATTACTTAATGCACCTTGGTAGCACCTAGGCAGATTGCCTGCTGTCTGAGATACGAACATATAAACATACAAAATTGCCAGCAGATAAAGGCCTTGTGGTCTACTGAGTCTGCTCATTTTGCAGCTAGCACCCCCTATACTGCAGCTGCCCCCTCCCTCCCTCCCCTCCTCCATTGACCCTCCCCTTACCCTGTCCCATCTCCTTTTGAAGCAGTCCACTGTTGTACAGGATACCACATCCATAGGCAATGTGTTCCACCCAGACACCACCCTGTCCGTGAAAGTGTCTTCTCATTTTCCTCCTGAACCTTCCCCCCTCCAATCTCAGATCATATCCTCGAGTGTCCTTTCTCCTTAACTTGAAAAGCCCCTCCATGCCTGTCTTATTTATTCCTTTCGTGTACTTGAAAGTTTCTATCATATCTACCCTGTCCCTCCTTTTCTCCAGTGAGTACATGTTCAACTACCTCAGCCTGATATCATATGGTGTGTCCTCTAGCCCCGGGATCATCTTTGTCACCCTGCGCTGCACCTCTTCCAGTAACTTAATATCCTTTTTCAGGTACAGTTGCCAGTACTGCACACAGTACTCCAGGTGTGGCCTAACCAGTGACCTATATATAGGCAGGATCAGATCCCCTCTCCTGGAGGATATACCCCTGGCATTACAACCCAGCATCTTGTTTGCCTTAGCAGCTGCATTCCTACATTGTGCCAAGTTATTTGTTGAGCCTGTATTGATCACCCCCAGATCCTTCTCCTCCTCTGCCATGGCTAGCTGACTCCCCCCTCCAATTGGTAGTTCCTCCTTGGGTTTTTCGCTCCAAAATGCAGCACCTTGCACTTTTGGGGTTGAACCTCAGCTGCCAGGTGTCTGACCTGGTCTCCAATTTTGACAGGTCATCCTGCAATCCCTGCCACCCTCCTAGGCCATCCACTACTGCTCCCATCTTGGTGTCATGTGCAAAGAGACTGATCTTGCTCTTGATGCCCATTATGATGTCTACTATAAATATCCCAAACAACATCGGCCCCAGCACAGAGCCCTGCGGTACCCCACTTGTCACCACCCTCAGGGATGAGAGCACCCCTCCCACCATTTCAGAGGAAACATGAGAAAGAATTTCTTCACAGAACGGGTGGTGGACAAGTGGAACACCCTGCCAGAGGAAGTGGTGGGGGCTGAAACAATCATGGGATTTAAGAATACATGGGATAGACATAAAGGAATTCTGGAGGTCAGGGGTAAGGTGCAACAGACTTCTAGGAAAACAAACTGAACTTACAAGCTCAAATGGGCAGACTGGGTGGGCCATAGGCCCTTATCTGCCGACACTGTCTATGTATCTATGTATCTATGTACCATCACCCTCTGCTGCCTCCCTTGAAACCAGTTCACTACCCACCCCACCAACTTCACCCCCACCCCTGTGCCTTCCAGCTTACTTCCTAGCCTCCCATGCAGCACTGAGATGAATGTCTTACTGAAGTCCAGGTACAGAACATCTACTGCATGGCCCCTGCCAAACTGTCTAGTTATCCAGTAATAGTAATCCACCAAGTTGGCTTGACAGGATCTGCCTGTGACAAACCCATGCTGTCTACTGTCCTGCAGCCCACTAGTCTCCAGAAGGGACACCAGCCTCTCCTTCAGGATTGTTTCCATCAGCTTACCCACAATGGATGTGAGGCTCATTGGTCTGTAGTTCCCTGGTTCATCCTTGGGACTGCTCTTATGGAGGGATACCACATAAGCCATCCTCCAGTCCTGAGGGACACACCCTGAGTCCAGGGAGGCATTGAACAGGTCTGCCAAGTGCCCCACCAGGACTTCTGCCAGCTCTTTCAGCACCCTGGGGTGTATGCCATCTGGCCTTGGTGCCTTGTCCACCCTCAGTGTGCACTCAAGCCCTCCAGTACTCTGCCCACTGTGATTCCCCCATCTGTCACCTCCTCCCACCCATGCCTGCTCTCCAATCCCCCCAGGTACCACCCCTCCTGTCTCCTTAGTAAATATCGATCAGAAGTATTTAAGTGCTTCTACCTGCTCTGCCCATTTTTCCACCCACCCCCTCCCTCTTAATCCTTATGATTTGGCAGGGCCAGATTAAGGCAACCTGGGGCCCTAGGCCCAAGAGGTATGCGCCCAGAACAGCGACACTATTACAGTGAAAATGTCGATGCCGACAACATTGACCTTTTCACTGTAGTAGACCGCCTGAGACCCCGGCACTCTCTCTCCTGGACCTGCACCCACTCTCCAATCCAACTCTGACTCAGAGTTAGAATCCCAGAGATCAGAGGGGGGCAGAGCACCCTGCATAGGGAGTGCAGGGGGCAAAGCCCCCTGATGAAAAAATGGCCAGGGTCTCAAGTCAGATTTATGTCATCCACAAGTTGCAGCTGACATAAGTCCATTGCTGTGATGGCGGTCGGCAACTTAGTTGTTGAACCGGCATCATAGAGCCAGCCCAAGAGAAATCTGGGGCCCCCTCACAACGACCACGTCCCTTCGCCACCACTGTGCCCCTTTGATGTAATTGCACCCCTTGACCATTGCATATCAGCTTCTGAGATGTGAAAAAATAATTCTGTCCCTAAAAAGTGACATAAAATATAACTAACCTAACTAAAAATGCTTCAAAATTAATGAAACCAAATATCAAAATGGAAAAACAGCAGTAGTCTGAGTTTTTGGTTTTTTGCGATGTATATTTATTGATTTTATGTATTAGTTTACATACATCTCCCGTAGGACAGTACAGTCTATAAATTGACATTTTACAAGATGTAATCTGTCAGTATTTATAGCACTCCTATCTTGGTACTACAATTGAGGGGTTTTCTAAATAATATTTTGAATGTTATTCATACAATACATAGGCTATCTGCTGCCATGAGTGGGGACATCTTTAAATCAATTAAGTATATTTTCTGCAAGGAAAAAAACAAACCTCTGAGATTGGTGAATTATATCCCCATTATCCTGCTATTATGGAACTTAAAAAATTAAGCAGGACACATCCTACATCTCCATATAGTACACCTTAACACTCCCATTAACAGTATAGAGTACAGTAATAAAATCTGTAACACTCTGTTAGAAGATAAAACATTTTAAAACTTAAGCAATTTAACCAAATTGGTTTCATCTGAGATCCCAAAGAGAGGCAACCCTACCTCTGTACCATTAAGTAGATGTAACATGCCAAGTTTTAGAAATAAACTGTGTCATAGCTAACGCTAAAAATCACTACTGAAATACTCCCTAAGTTTAATTAGAACAGTAACACTGTGCTCCTTAACCTGGATTAGTTATCAAGACTTGGTAGGAGTAAAAGAGTCCACAGTTCAAATTCCAACAAGCGGCATCAGTTCAGATAAACTTACAACTAATTGTCCTTAAAGACTTCAGGTTTCTTCCTCTCCCTCGGAGTCTGATTCTTGGTGTTGTGCCGCACAATCCAACTCGATTCTACCCAGCAGTTTACTCGCATCCATGGGATTGGTAAAATGAAAAGTCTTGTTCCCATACACCACCTTTAAACTTGCTGGCATGAGAAGCGTGTGATGAATGCCCAGCTGACAAAGTTTTACTCTGACCCCGTCGAATGCTTTGCGCTGCTGTCTTGTAGCATAGCTCAAATCTGGGAAGAAATGAACAGATGCCCCCTGCCACCTAATCGGGCCTTACTTCCTTGCCATTTGCAAAATGTTGTCCAGCTCCCTCATGGAGCCCAACATGGCCAAGACAGGGCGTGTCGGAGGATGGGCAGAGTCCACATGTAGTCGGGCCCCATGTATATTCACTCTGTAGGCCTGATGAATTGAGATCTGTGACTCCAACTGCATTTGCTCGGGGATCATCTTCCCCCATCTCTGGTAGGCTGATTATTCTAATATGGGATGCCCATGCCCCATTCTCAAGGTTTTCAAGACGTCGACGGAGTAGGGTATTCTCTTTCACAATACCCGTTGTGGCAGCTGCTGTCTTCTCCGCTGCTTTACTGGCCTCTAATGCTTTCTCCTCCACCATAGACAATTTAGTTTCTGCCACAGTTAACCGGGAAGTAAATTTGTCCATTTTTCTGTCCATTCCCTGTATAGCTTTTAGGTTGACTCGTGGTAGGCTCAGCCGCTTCTTTCTCCTTATCAGGGCCTTGACGATTTTCTTTCTGTTTGCCTCCTTCTCCTCCCGTAGTCGTTTTTATGCAACCCATAGTTTAAAGAAGCACAATTCTGGTATGCTCAAGTTCTGCTTTGACAGCTGAAGCTAGATTTAATACTTCTAAGCTGATTAACTCTGTTTTACTGCTGAAATTTAGTGACATTAGGGCTGATAGGTGTGGAGTTGTCTTGGAGTGCTGCTTCCAGCTCAGCTGCTAGCCACCCCCCCCCCCCAGTAGTCTGAGTTTTGATCATTCAGTGAAAATAATTACTAATTGGCCAGGTAAAATATTTTTGGGTGTGAAATGTCAGTATTTGCACTTCTTCAAGCCCCCCAAAAAACACAAAAAAAAGCACACCGCGATAGCATAACATGATCTAGGTATTATCATTTGTCTTCTCAGGTAGTATGAACCAGGATGTGATAGTTTTGTATGGCGGGGTATGGACCAAGCTATAGAAGAGGCTAGGTCCTGGGTGGTGTAGGAGTTAGCCTGGTGGTTTACTAGCGGAGTCATAAACTTTTGAGGTTATATTGCAAAGCAAGTGATTGTTGGAAGAAATCATGCCCGGGATCAAACATTTCTTTCATTGATAAGTAAGCCAGGATCTATAAATGGCAAGATTTACTGATGGGAATTTGGAAATATGTTCATTTATTCATCCTAAAAACTGAGCTATATCAAGGTCAGAACTTCAATATGAGTGAAAAGAAGAAATGAAAAAAAAAAAAGAGTACGATATTGAACTGTACTGTACCACTGAAACGCACTATAAATTTCTTAATTTTAGGAGTGAGGTTAACTATAAAGCATATACACTGAACTGTACTGTTAGAAAGACTTGATTCTAAGAAGGGATTCTAAGTTGGAGTGGGAGACAAAGCATAGGAAATAGGCCTGTTCACACCTTAAAGGTCATCCTGGCTGGGGCTCCCTGAAGCTCTCAGCTGCACTTAACACCTAATCAGGGAGGTGAGTGTCATGTTACAGTTCAGCCCCTGCATTGCTCAGATTACTCAGTGTCTGAATCCTTTACAAAAAATGTAGCTCGAGTAGAAAGAAAAGCATATATGGTAAATATATGTTGGGGATTGCTGGGGGCCCCGTGGCAGGCAGGAGCCCTAGGCCTGTGCCTGTGTTGCCTATGCCTTAATCCAGCCCTGTGATTTGGTCCTCACAGCTCCTTTTCTCCTTGATGTACCTGAAGAAGTCCTTCTCCCCCTCCTTAATGCCCTGTGCCAGCCTGAGTTCCCTCAGTGCTTTTGCTGCCCTTACTGTCCTTGTCACCTCCTTGACTCCTTCAGGTAATCCTCTCTGTCCTCCCCTTCCCTGTGTTTTTGAACCTCCTAAAGGAGGCTCTTTTCTTCTTTACTTTTTCCATGACCCCCTTGCCCCTTGCTCACCCAGCTAGGTTTCTTGGTCCTTTCCTTCTTACTCTGGACCCTGACGCAGGTCCTGGTTGCCTCCTCAATCCCCAGTTTGATGACCTCCCACCTCTGGTTAGTGTCCCTATTAGGATGGATTCTGGCCAGATACTCCTTTACTATTTCCCCCATCCTCTCAAAGTCAGTCCTCCTGAAATCTAACACCTTTGTGCCCGTTTCTACCCCTCCTTGCCCATATTTATCGTGAACCACACTGAGTGGTGGTCACTCCCCACAAGCAGTTCTTCCACCCCCAGCTTCCTCACAAACTCCCCATTAGCCAGCACAAGGTCTAAGGTGTTCCATAACCTGGTTGGCTGTCTGACCATTTGCAGCAGGAAGCTATCCTGGAAGGTGTGCAGAAGTACCTGCTCCCTTCTATTAGTGGTGGTTGGAGTACTCCACTCCACTTCTGGCAGATTGAAGTCCTCCACAATCACTGTATGTGATCACTGAAATGTACTGTCTATGTTTGTCTTACTTGCTGTTGCTACAGTCATGTAAAAGAGGCCAGGAATTCTGCTTGCTTGCAAAAATAGAGCTGTTAAAACAAATTGAAGCATTCCATAAGATGAGTGTGTGCGACACTGCAGCTCATCTATCTGTGCCAAAATCCCCTGTTTCTGACCTCCTTCACAGCAAAGAGCAGCACTCAGACCTGAACCATCTTCTTCAATAAATACATAATTTTTAACCACCACCCCACCCCTCCCTCACACCAATCCAAGAACAAGCACATACAAATTACTGAAAATCTCCTGTTCAAAAGCACAGTGCACCTCATAGTCATCGTTTTAACCTCCACCCCCTCCCTTCCACCAATCCTTGAGCAGCACAAGCATGTATTTTACATTAAAATCTCCATCTGTTCAAACACACAGTGCTCCTCAGAATACAAACATAATATAGTACAGTACAAAATTATAATTACCCTTTATTATCACATCAGCACAGTACAGTACTGCACCATGCACTTTACGCAGTAAGTTTGTTTTGTGTGTTGCCGTGTGTCTGGGGTGTGGTATACTGCAGTACAGAAGTGTGATCACCAAAATGTACTGTCAAGATCTCATCAGCAGTGGACATCACATACCATGGACATTATGTGATTGCATGAAGAAGTCTGCACTAAGCAGCTTACACAGTATATAGTTGCTGATAGTTACAGACTGTATACCGTAAATGTTTTGAGGTCTGCTGAGTTACTGTACATGTGCTGAAGTTGATATTTAGACATGGCACTTTCCCTTCCATGGATGTGTTGGACTTGCTCTGATTATTACTTGGAGTATACTGCAGTGGTACTGTACTCTGTAATGCAGTAGTATGAGGAGATAGATGATAGTGAATACATAAAAACAAAATGCACCCCACCAGATCCCAGATCATTCCCTCCCATGCCCAGCTGTGTCCACAACACCCCCATGACACCTCACATGCCCCTTCTGCCCCAGCAGCCCAGTTTTAGAACCCTTCCCCCTTTGCCACATTGTGTGGCACTGGTACACCTTCATTAGACCACCTCCTGGCTGGTTTAAGGGGACCATTGCTGCATCCATGGCAGGGCTTGCAAATTCTCAAAAAAGGGGATGTTGCAGCCACACTGTGGTGCAAGCCCCCTTGTGACCCCGCTTAATGGCACAAGGCTGGAGCAGTGCCACTTTGGCACAACAGCTTTCCTTTTTGACACAGGCCATATTTGAAAATTGGGATTGCCACATCTTTTGATGTAAGGTGCCACTTGTGTCATTTATGTGTGATGCTGACACTTTGCATCATTCCCCATGCTTTGAAAATTGAGCACTGTCTTTCTAATACAGCCTCCAACATCCCACTCCAGTTCTTTCCTTGATATGAATTTTTTTGTACAATAAGAAACTTTTGTATTCTCTTCTTGCCTTGTTGTTTCAGAGCAAGCCTGCTTGAATTATTCTTAAGCCTCTTACATTTGCAGTAAGTATTTTTTTTTTCAGATTTACCGTCACCATCAGGCCACCCACTATTGAGGTGATAATTTACATTGGTTTAATAACAGTAAGAGATGCAAGTTTCAATCAGATATACAGTACAAAAGTAGTTTCCTGATCAGATTCCTCCTTGATACAGTTTCTAAGAGTTGTGCAATTTTCAGACATTAGCATTTCTAACAGCACTGCTTTCACTGTGTCATTCCATATCACTCTTTGTTTGTTCCTTACTTCCATGCATTCCCCCTATTAGGGCTTCTCTGAGATGTAAGAGTTTGCCTTCTTAAAATTTTGACTGGCATATGGTTACACTCTGATGGTTCGATTACTGTGAATTCTATGTATTAATGATTGTCAAACGCTGAAATAATGACATAATCAATGACTGAAGCAAATGTTCCCACAAAATGAGTAAAACCACTGTTAAGTCTGCTATTAAGTATACATAAATTTAAACTGTTATGCAGAGCCAGTACAATTTTACCCATTGAATTCAGAGTTTTATCTTGGGGTATAATTTTTTTTCAACATAAATCATTTAGGGCTACCACAGCATGTCATTTGGATTGTGACATACAGTATACTGGGATGCATAGGGAGAGGCATCACCAGTAGAAAACAAGAAGTTGTTGGCCCTCTGTACAGTTGGTAAGACCACATCTGGAGTACTGTGTACAGTTCTGGAGACCCCATCTCCGCAAAGACATAGACAGGGTAGAAGCTGTCCAGACGAGTGCAACCAAAATGGTGCAGGGTCTGCACCAAAGACATATGAAGAAAGACTAAAGGAGCTTAAGATGTATAGCCTCAAGGAAAGGAGGGAGAGGGGGGACATGATAGAAACTTTCAAATACCTCAAGGGAATCAACAAAGTCCAAGAGGGTAGCATCTTTCAGAAAAAGAGATGTGCAAGAACAAGGGGGCACAATTTGAAGATAGAGGGGGGATGGCTCAGAGGTAATTTGAGGAAGTATTTCTTCACAGAGAGGGTTATAGATGCATGGAACAGCCTTCCTGAGGAGGTCATAGAGTCAAAAACAGTGGGGGAATTCAAGAATGCATGGGGCAGACATAAGGCAGTTCTAGTGGGGGGTAGGAGGAAGTAGGCTGTTGGTTAACTAGGATCTGCAGCTTATCAGTTAGGTAGGGGAATGGGCAGACTAGGTGGACCATGCGGTCCTTATCTGCTGTCAAATTCTATGTTTCTATGCACATGCGCCAACTCTGCCATGTTGTACAAGCTTTCCCCTATAGTACCTTGTAAGATTAATTTAAGCACAGTGTACTGTGCTTTTCTGTATTATTCATTAAGCCAAAATGCCAATGCTAGGAGCCATTTAATAGTCCATGGTAACTGTGGTTCGCTGGGGGTGGATGTAGGTGTTATGAAGTGAAAGATGTCTCTGCATTCTGCTTCACTAACACCATATACAACATACTGTAAGGCAAGGCAAAAGTTATTTAAAAGACGCCCAATCCCGGAGGCTCATCACAAAAATACAAACACATGTTTCAGAAAATATCAATAAAACACAAAATAATTATTAAAGTAATTATTAAAGTAGTCACCCTTAAAACACCTTAAAGTTTTTTTAGAAACTTGGGCATTTGTGGGCTTCTGGCATCACCTGGGGAATATGCACACCAAATTTCAATTTTATACCACAATAAATTCAAAAGTTATGCATGCTTTTGTACAGTGTTAATGGAGCAAAGGCATTGGTGTCCTGGAGACAGCTTTACATTTTGTTTCTTCACAGGCACCACATGGAATTCACCCATAAAAGACACTTTACACTTTTGTTATAAACCTGGGCACATGGCAGGCCTCAGGGAGACCCTGGGAAACATGCACACTGAATTTCAAGTTCATATAATAAGAAATTAAAAAGTGATAACATTTTCTGTGCGGTGCTATTGACCAAATGGCTACAGTTTACCTTTTTTCCTACACAGATGCTGCACAAAAGTCAGCCTCGAAAGCCACTTTACACTTTTGTTAGAAACATGGGCATTTGGTGATCTTCAGGGGACACAGTGGGAAACATGTAGGGTGTCAGTGAAGTGAAATCAGGCCCTCCCTGACATTATACATTAAAGATGAAAATCCAAGATTTGAGCTGCCATCTGCTTCCCAGATATCACACAGAAGTCACCCTTAAAAACACATTACACTTTTGTTTAGAACATGGGCACTTCGGAGGCTTCAGGGGACACCCTGAGGAACATGCAATCTGTTTTTCCAGGCTGAGACTTCTTCCCAGTGCCCGAGATGCCACTGCTCTGGATTTTTACCATAGAAAACAATCTTGTCCATGGTGGAACAGACAGGTTATACAGTACTGACAATTCTTCCAAGTTTGTACAGTTAAGCAGTGTTGGCAACAATGGAACATTTCTGTGCCTCATGCAGGATGAGAACAGCTGGCATTGGGTGATACGCACCTTTTGCAGGTACAAATCAGAGGTGCATTACTGCATCACATTCAACCACAGGTAAGGTGATGTGGTAGCTTTTGATGTTGCCAAATAAACAATGTGTTTACACAGCTAGAAACTCCTTACTGGGGCTGTTATCACATCGTCCATGCGCAATGAAGACGATTTCAGTTGAGATCAGGGCTACAGTGAGGTAGATGAGGATTGAAGGTGAAAGCATCAGGAGGATCCAGGTGTTAATGAAGAGCACCGTTATCTCCACCATGGATAGTGGGCTAAGGGCCCACCTAAAACAGAACATCTCAGTGCTACATGCACCGCAGCCTACCATCTGCACCAGGTGCTCACCCATTACTATTACTGACCTCTTCTGACACTTTACATATTATATTACTGTAGTGTAGAATACTGTAATAAATTAATCAACAGTCATTCAAAGACAAAATTAGGAGTAAGTCATTTATTTGATTTTTTTTTATTTCTGCACACAAGGAAACCATTCTAATCAGCAACTGCATGCTCAGTAAAGATGATGAGACCACAACGAGGGAAACTGATGAGTGTCTGGCCACCAAACGTGGGGTAGTGGCATCTGTCTCATCTATCGAGTGAATGCACCACCAGATGGAGAGGACATATGGTAAGGTAAGGTATCCATTACTGTGTTATCACAGTAAGTTTCATATGATAAAAAAAGGATATTTTTCCTTTTTTATAAAGGTTTTGCCCCATGATGTAGGATGTGAACTAAGAAAAAGACTGTTGCAAGCCAGAACATGGATAAAGAACAAGGAGACATTTCATAATATGTTTTTTCCTGATGAAATTACAGTGTCTTTAGAACAGTTTATTTCCATGGCATTTCATAAAAAGGGTATGGGCTCCATGAAGCCAAAATCAAAGCACTCGCTAAACCTTCATCTTTGTGGTGCAATATATAACCACAGGCATGGCAAACTGCAAATTTTCAAGGGTCTATCAGGCTACAGTAAATTGTAACATACAGTAGTTTGAGAAACCATCAAAATGTCACATACAGTAATGCCAAGAGTGCCCCATTTTTAATTCTCACAGGAACAATTGATGGCAAGCTCTACAGGGAACATATCATCAAGGGAGCTGTCCAGAAATAAATAAGGAGAACACTTCCAGATGGACATCGATTCTTTCCAAACAATGATCTTAAACACACTGCATCAGCAGCGGCTACTGCATCTGCTGGAATAAATTGGGTCAGGATGGCACCAGAGTAAGTACTTTACTTAATAGAAGCATCTGTACAAAAGAAGCTTTTTTTTATAATACAATATTTCAGTTTTATATTTATTACACCAGGTCACCAGATATGAATCCTATTGAGGTGGTGTGGCATGACATAAAAATGTTTATCAGGAAAAAGAGAAAACCACAGACAAAGCAAGAACTCGTTCATGCCATCAAGCTAATTTGGAAGACATTAAAAAGAAGACATTGCAAATGATACATTGCACACTTGCAAAACATCTTACCAGTTGTGGTTGTCAAGCTCGAACACGCCACTGGAATGTGAATAATGCTGTCTACTGCATTAGTTGTTTTTATTCAGTTTTCTTTGACAATTTTGTTTCGTAATTTACAGTACCTTCAGTACTATACTGTGTGAATATGCTTATGATGTTTTCATCCATATGGAAATGTTACAGAGTTAAAATGTAGTGTACACTGTTGCAATGTCAAATGAATTACAGTACATTGGGAAATATTACAATAAATGCAACTCCCATGGTAACACACAGTACACACTTACAGTATGAGTATAAAACACAAGAGAGATTCCACATTTCATTAAATGCCCATAGGAGGAAGGGAGACAAGTTCAAGGTCATGGTTTCCCAGAGATTTCCTCCACTGGCATTTTTTTCTCTCCAGAGAGTCTGGATGTTGTGAATGATAACATGTGGCAAAAATAATCATCACTTTTTTTTTCATCATGTAATATTTTATTGAAATTTTCAAATTTTTTTTTTATATTGTTTACCTAATACACAGAAGCATAGTCACCATAAGCCTCAATCCTTTACCAACAAACACCGGATGGCTAACAATACTGCCATCATAAAGGATACATCTATGGTACAACGTAGCTCTAAACTGCGCCACTATTTGTCAAAATCCAAATCTCAATTGGCCTCTTGAAAGGCCTAAGCTATGTGTAAGATAGACTAGCTGCAACAGGCTTTAATTAAACACAAAAATTTGAAGGGATAAGGGTTCAAGGAGAACATTACCTTGCAACACAGGCCTCTCATTTATGTAATGAATATATACCATCTAGGTTCTCATGATTAGTTTATACCCAGTAGTCCTACAGTAAAGTGTTTAAGCTGTCCATGAGGTCAGGATTGAAGAGGAAAAGAAGGAGGAAAATATGAGGAAAAAGAGCTAGAGATAAGAGGAGGGAAAAAGGAGCATAACAGGAGTTACACACAGGAGAGGGGAATATCTTATATTTGGCATATCACTCTAGGGTCGACTTGCTAAGAAGTAATAGGAGGATTTTGTAGTGGGGGAGGAGACACTCTGCAAATGTGGGAGTGCAGGTAGGCATCCCATTTTGAGTAGTAGTCAGCTAGTTTGCCTCTAGCTGCTGCTGTAAGCATCTCAAAGATGGCCAGCCTAGCCATGGCTGCCCACCATTGAGAATGTATGGGGGGTAAGGATTGTCTCCATCTCACCAGGATGGCTCTCTTTGCTTCCATGATAGCAACCAGGACCCAGGCTTTACCAGGAGGAGAAAGTGCATTTACTGAGGAGGTGTCCCCCAGTAATAGGGAGTAATGTTGTAGAGATAGCGGGTTACCCACTATAGCAGAACAGTCCTTCAAAACTGATGTCCAGAAGGTACGGATTGTTGGGCAAAGCCATAGTATATGGTATAGGTGGTCCAGAGAAAAGTGGCATCTCCAGCAGCTGTCTTGTGAGATTATCTTTTGCCTACAGAGGACTGAGGGAGTTTGATACCATCTGAGGAGAATTTTTAATTGAATCAACTGGCTCATTGAGTCTACATAGGCTGTATGGCCAATCTGAGACATTCCAACCACTGCTGTGGAGATAGAGAGTGAGAAAAATCCCACTCCCATGTGGCTTTGCTAGTTAAAGTGACATCCGGTTTGGAGTCTCTAAGAATTCAATAGATAGCACCTACACGGCCCCTACCTCTGTTGGGTAGAGAGAGGTTATTCAGGCATCTCCAAGGAGACTGGGGTGGCCAAATCTTAAGGAGAGGGATCAGTGCACTTCGTAATTGGAGAAATTTCCAAAAATCCTGAGATGGCAATTTGTATTTAGTTTTGAGCTGCTCAAAGGACATCAACGTACAGGTGTTCAGTATGAGAAGATCGGCTACCGTCTGAATGCTCCTAGAGGCCCAAGAGACCCAGTGAAGTGATTTATGATCTACCTTAATGAGAGGATTATTCCAAATCAGGGCATAACATAAGGGAGGAGGGTAGTCGGCATTTGGAACACCAGCTATGGGCATTGCCCGGTGCCACAATGCACATGTATTTGCCATAAGTGGCGTAAGTTGAGGATTGGCAGGTTTCCTGCAAGATAACAGTGAATAAAGGGGAGTCTTCACTGACAGCATGGCCTCCAGTACTGCCCACTGAGGAGGAGGGGTAGAATGAGGGGCAAACCACGTCATAGCCTGGGCCATGCTAAAGGCCAAATGATATCCCATAAACCATGGGAGGCCCCCCCTTGGTCCAATGAGCACGTAGTTTTGTTCATCCCCATCTAGGGGGTCCACCTTCCCAGAGGAGAAGTGCCACTAATCTATCTAAGGCTTGAAATAGTTTTTGAGACAAAGGGACTGGGAGGTTGTTCAGTAGGTAAGAAACCCTAGAAAAAAATAAACATTCTAATCGCCTCCACCTTTCCTTTCAGCGTTAGGCATAATTTCATCCAGCGGTGGACCTCGGCTGTTAATGTGGCTAGGAAGGGAGAGAAGTTGGCTGTTTCTAAGTCCTTTCAGGCTGCCATGATGTTAATGCCCAAATATGGGAAGCCCTGCGGTGCCCAGGAAATATCTGTACCAGCTAAGCATTGTCTACTGTATTTCTTGTTTAGAGGGGGATAATATAGTTTTTTTCTGATTCACTGTAAGCCCAGATATTCTAGCAGGATTGATAAAACCGGTGGGAGGGAAGACTGCGGGCCAGAAAGAGTAAGTAGCATATCATTTACATATGCATTAACTAAATAGGAAGTTTTCCCCACAGGGATACCAGTTACAGTTGAGGTGTTAATCAGTGTTCTAATTAAGGGGTTCAGAGCTACCAGAAACAGGAGCGGGGAGAGAGGACACCCTTGTCTGGTACCTCTATGGAGGAGAAAGGGAGAAGAGGTATCCTTATTAGTAAGAATTCTGGCTGAGGGTTGGTTGTACTGTGTGTATACCCATGAACAAAATTGGGATCCAAAGCCATACAGTCGAAGAATCTGGTGCAAATAAGCCTATTCCAGGGAGTCAAAAGCCTTAGCAAAATCAACTGCTAAGGCGGCCATGGAACCCTCGGACTGAAGTGCCAGCCATTTAAGATTTAAAATAAGGCGTAGCTTATCTGCACTAGATTTCCCTTTTAGGAACCCCGTTTGAGAGGGATGGATCAGATTTAATAGCACTGGGGATAGTCTAGTTGCCAAGATTTTAGCCAGTATCTTAGTATCGACTGGGAGAAGTGAAATGGGTCTATAATTTGCACACAGTAAGTCATCCGAGGATTTCTTGGGGATTAGTGAACTAAGAGCCTCACGCATAGTGGGGGGAAGTATAGCGTTCAATTGGGATTGCTGGAGAGCTTGCAGAAGGGGGGTGGTAATCTCATCCTGTAGCACTTGGTACAGTTCTTCTGCTGATATCCCATCTGGCCCCGGAGCCTTCCCTTTGGCCATCTGAGATAGTGCAGACCGGAGTTCGTCCCCAGTTATGGGAGCATTCAGAGCAAGGGCCTGCTCTTTAGAGAGCTTAGGGAGTTGCGCCCCTCGGCAGAAGCTTTGCAGACGCTGAGATAATTCAGTATCTGAAAAGATATTCTGAGACTGGTAAAGGTCTTGATAAAATATTTTCACAGTCTCATTGATAGCCTTGAGTGTTGTTGCAACCCTCCCCTCCTTGTTCTTTAGGGCTAACATTCTGGAGAGGTTTGTTGCTTCTGTAAATAATAAGCTAATAATTGCCCACCCTTATCCCCTCCCTCCCAGAACCTGTGCTTAGCTCGAATGAGTTGCCACTCCACCTTCCTGTTCAGTAGCACATTGAGTTTGTATTTTAAACCAATAATGTCAGCTAGGAGAGGGGAGTTGAGTGGGTTAGTGGGAGATATTTTGAACTGCTTCTCTAGAAGTGCTAGATCCTTCTGGAGCTCTGATATCTGCTTTGCCCTTTCCCAGTGCCGTAGGAAGAGTTAGGCGGGTGGTGCTCCCGTCCTGGGCGCAAGCCTCTGAGGGTCGCAGTTTTCAAGTCTAAAGCTCACTTTTTAATTCACTTGCGCTGTCGCTTTAAGGGTTTCTTTTTTTTTATATATATATATATTTTGGTTTTGTAATTACAACTGGCTGTCAGTAGAGGCGCATCTGTGGACCAAAGATCAGCAAATCGGGAGGGGGGTGTCACATGGTTGCGCCATCTGCTGCAGACAATATAATCATATGGTGGTGGTACAGAGAAAGAAACTGTGGGTGGGGCACCGCTGCCCAACCCATTAGTATAAAAGGTACTGGGTGGAGCGCCGTGAGCACGTGGCACTGAGAGGTGGTTAAATAGAGGCTGGAGATACAGTAGTTTGTTGAGATGAGACAGAAAGAGACTAGCAGCAAAAAACAGCAATAAACTATAGAGTGTAGAGAGGAGAGGAGAGGAGAGACGAGACCAAGAAACAGAGAGATATTGGATTTGTGTAAGCAATGCACTACTGTCTTATGTGATGTCTATAATGTAGTAGTCTGACTGGACTGCATTAAGTAAAAGCAACAGCAAGCATTTTTTCATTTCCATTCATGTCTGTCCTGTGTGTGACCCAAAATGAATTTTTTTTTAAATGAGAACTTGTGTCATATTGTGTGTCAGTGAAATGAATTATGGTGTATGTGGCAGCAGTGGTGCCAGGTGGGGGGTGCTAGATTGGAAAAAACGCAAACTCAGGAAATCTGCTTTGTATTTGATTACTGGGCTGGTTCAGCTGACTGGCTGCCAGCTGCTGTGTATTATTTCATGATCGAGGAGTGTGTTCAGTTCACTTTTGTGACCATCCGTGTGAAAGAAGTTTTAACTTGTACTGTCCACAGTGAATTTTTTTTGCTCAGCATGTTGTTAAGCTAAGTTGTATAATCACACTCCCATACAGTGCTTACTTGTGAGTTTCTTTTGGGAGTGACTGGGAGTGAAGAACAGAAGTCGTTGCCTTCCTAAATTGGGCTGACTTCTGTGGTGCGGGCCGTGGGGCACCATCCTCCCACCCACATGTTATATGTTTTAATTTTTCTTCTCCTCTTGACCCATCCCTTGCACTCCCATTCCATTGCCATTGTTTGTTTTTTTTCACGTCCTCTGTTATCTCCACCCCACCCACACCAGTCTTGCTGTAGAAAATGAAGCATTGCCTTGCCTTGGATGGAAGTTGTTAGTTGGTCTGCTGGCAGGCCTGGCTCTGGCTGCTCCAGTTACAGGGCAGGCAGGCTCCTGCACTGCTTTCCTAATACTCCAGGTGGGTGGCTGTTGGCAATGGGCCTTCTCATCCCAGTCCCAGGGCAGACAGAACCTCCAGACCTGAGACAGTTCTTCATTCTGACTCCACTGCCCTGACTCCCCCTCAACCAAGGACCCCTACTACTACCCTAGTACTCAGTACCTGCTAGGCTGCTACTGAATAAAGAATCAGCTGCAGCAAGCCAGGCAGCCAGCACTGGGAAGTAGCACTTATAGGTACTGCAATCAGTTGTATTTAAGACTAGCATAGATATACAATACCCAATACATATGATACAATTAAATCAATCAAGATTTGTTTCTTCTTATTCAGTTAGCCTCCCTCTGCCACCTTAGCTGGCATCAGGCAAGTGTAGATTAGTACATTTTATTTGTTGGTTGATCAGCAAAAGAGAACTTCATTTTACAGCTCACACTCTGATGCCAGCCAGCCAGAGTCTCACACACCTCAGATTCCATGGAGCAACATTTTCCCTAAAATCAGGGGTAGGGAACATATACCAAAACTATGTTTTTACCTCATGAAAAGCCCCAAAACTCACCACAGGGCATGTAAACCCCACAGGACTTCTGGGGGTCTTGTGGCCCCCAGACCCCCAGCTGTTTTCTGGAAGGGGGGCACTAAATTAGTGTCTTGCCCAGGGCACCGAAATGCCTTCTTATGGCTCTGCCCTTTCCTTGTTTTTAGCTGCAGGGTAGAAAATCATTCTCCCCCTTTTAACTGCCTTAAAGGCCTCCCAGACTGTGGTCACACTTGTTTCCCTGGGGTGTTGACTGAGAAATAGGAAAGGGTTTACGTTTTTATGTAATCACGAAAGACTGCATCCTCCAACAATAACGGATTACATCTCCACCTTGTGGAGCATGAGCCCTGCCCCGGGGGAGTGAAAATGATTGTTACAGGGGCATGGTCCAATATAACTATGCTGCCAGTGATGGGAGTTTTTATCTCAGGCATTGCAGCGTGATTGGCCAACCAGAAGTCAAGTCTGCTATGAGTCCCATGCACTGTAGAAAAGTATGTGTAATCACACCCACTTGGATGACTAATTCTCCATGGGTCCCCTAGTCCCCATTCTGACATCAAAGTATTTAGTGTTTCTATAACCTTCAGATGGGACTGAGGTATAGGTATGGATTTGTCTAAAAAAATATCATGCACCAAGTTATGGTCCCCACCTAGTAGGATTGGAATATCAAGGTTGTCACCACAGAGCTCGGTGAAGGCCTGACTCAATTCAGAATATACATCCCCTGTATCTGTATTGATGCCATAAACATTGGCTATTATGACTCTGCCACCAGGATATGACAGCTTAGCCACTATATATCTACCTAGTGAGTCCTGACGCTGACCCTCAACAGTCCATGGTCCCGAACTCCGTAGTAGGATGGCCACTCCCCTGGACTTTGTGGAGGCACAACTAGCCAGCACTGTTCTCACCCACAACTTTTTTAACCACTGCACCATGCGGCTGGTAAGATGTGTCTCTTGGAGTAAGGCAATATCCACACCTATCGAGTTTAGATATTGCAATACTTTGGTTCGCTTTGCTGGATGATTCAGTCCATGCACATTCCAGTAGACACATCCCCAACCAAGCGGTGCAACTGAAGTTGAGACCATAATAACAATTCTCACCTATTATGTAGCAAGAAAGAGGAGTGTACTCACCCAGCCAATAGTGAAAGGAGAAGCAAGAAAGAATAAAAGAAGAAAGATACCGGCTAGAGACCTGTGGTAAGTCCTGTACCATCGGTGAGCCTCAAACAGACAGGTGTTGAAACGGTTGAGAGGAGACAGTAACAATCAATCTACCTGCAGTTGAAGAGAGGCCTGTGCGAAATAAAGAGAAAACCACAGTTATGTACCTTAGAAATAAGTACAGGGCAGAAAACTGCCAATAATCAGCTGTCAAGCAACAGGTTAATTAACAGATTAATTATAAAACAATAACACTTCTAGAACAATCAACAATAACTCAGTTATTGGTGCCGAGTTGTACACGTGGAAAGGGGCAGTTATGCCCCTGAGCCACACTGCTTCAGACACCAAATGCAGAATCGGAAAGGAGTCACACCAGATTAGATGATCTATCCCAGCCCAAATCTGAGGGCTCGGCCATATGAACTGCTAAGAGCTACCAGGATAAACCCAGAGTATGGAGCCGCCCACAAACTGGAGGGGGAGGCACAGTCAATTGGTACACCCGACTGGGGAATGGGAAAGAGGACATGGGGGGGGATCTGTTAGCCACATATTACCTATAAGGTTCTAATCCATGGGAAAAATAACAACCCTTAGGAAAAGTAACCAGTGACCACTAGTATGAGTAACTACCAAGACCATCAGGGTGTATTAGAGGATGACCATATTTATGGGACTTAAAAATTACCCGGCCTATGAATTATTTAGGAAATACTTGAATTATTTAGGAAATATATAGCCAGCTCCATGAATAAGAGCATTGGGCTACCCAGCACATCCACCAAAAGGGAGAGATGGGTTACATACAGAGATATGCCTGTAGCAGCGAAGAGAAAGGAGGGGTTACTAACTACGTCAAAAGGGGCTTAAGAATACCAAGCAGAGGAAGATGGTACAAAAATGTGAGGGGGGAGGAATTCCTCTGCCTGTAATTTTTAGATACTGCTCCATTCAGCTCTAGGTGTGCTAATTCAATGAGGAGGAAAGGGGAGGCATAACCCTTCGCCCCATGATAGCCAAGTTAGACCCTCAGATTCTCAAATATTATTAACAAATTTCCTTTGCTTTTCAGGTCCCCAATATCGCCAGAGCTTCTGCATATGTTTTTAGCCCAGGTTTCAGAGCAGAACTGGTTGCCTCCTCCTCTTCCATCTCCTCCTCCACCGTCGATGCCCAGTCTAGCGGGACTGGATCATCCTCAAGGATCCCCATTGGTTCCTAAATCATGTCAGAGGGCTTGCTTTTCTCCAGCATTGTCAGATCTGCCTTCAGGAGTTTGGCTGGTGGAGACGCGGTATGGTTACTCTGTGTTGGTGGGTGAGGGCTTCTAGTGCGCGAGTGCTGTCTCACAGGCAGCGGAGGATCAGCCGCTTCAAGCGTTTTAGACAATTGGCCAGCAGTAGATACATCTGAAGTTGGCTGGGGTGCAGAATGAAGCAGAGGCAACTTATTTCTGTCAGGGGAAGGATTCCATAGCTGCTTGTGCGATGGGGGAGCTGTATTGGATGGACCCGTCCACCTACAATATTGGACCACTGAGACAGCACTGCCCTTTCTGCTAGTTCCTTGTGTTATTCTACCCCTTGGCTCCCAGATGCATCTGGGAGATGTAGTGCCCACCAGCATATTCGGCCAGTGTCCCCGAATCCAGGCCTCAGCATCCCTTGGAGAGTCTGCCAGAAAAGACTGGCCATCTTTAGACAGATACAGCGATGCAAATCCTTTAAATCTATATTGTACTGAGTTAGCATTCAGCACCTCTTTTAGTGATTTATAGGGACCTCGCCTGGCTGCAACCTGCTGCATAAAATCTCTGTATACAGAGATAACATGCCCCCTCCAGGATAGCTCTCCAGTGTCTCTTATGGCTTTAAGTAAATCGCTCCTTGACTGAGAGGTGCAGCATATATGCAACTATGGTCCAAGGGCTTCTAGTGTGACTCGAGTTGCTGGGAACCCGATAGGCATGTTTAACATTTACCGGCTCTTTCCATCGTTCTCCTAACAGCTGTTGAAGCCATTCGTTTAAGAACTTCTCCAAGTTGGGGCCCTCCGCTCCCTCTGGCACACCAAGAATATGAATATTATTCCTCCTGATGCGATTCTCTTGTACTTCAGCCCTTTGCCATAAATGAGCCAGCTTTGCTTCATGGTCTCTAAGTTTGTGCAGAACATTCCGTGCTGGCTTCAACTCCCCCCACCCTGCTCGAGGACATTATGTTGGTCCTAGAGCCTGCAATTTATCTGCAACGTTGCCTGCCAGAGAAGCACCAATGTTATCCACCCTGGAGAGTAGCGCTTCGAGCATTTTTGTGATGTTGCCCAAGGCTTCACCCACTTGTGTTTGGTCCGCGGTGCCCTGGGCCTCAGCTCCATTGCAGCAGCTTGTGGTCTGTTCCATCCCAGCAGGAGGATCCTTGAGTTGCACTAGGTGGGTACTCAGAAGGCCAGTAACTCTGTGCTTAAATCAGCGGCGGTTCTCTTAGAAGGTGATGGACCTCTTTCACCCACAGTTGTTGTCAGAAGGATATGGAGGGGGTGGGGGGCATGAACGCTCCATGGAAAAGAGACCAGGAGACGCTATGGTTGAAGAAACCACGGCCGGGCCTGTGCGGCCTATCTGAGAGCACCCAAGTCAATAACTGCGCTGGTCACCCTGCACTATAGATTGCAGTGATCCCCAAAAATACTTCACTGGTGGTGACAGGGGGTAGGAAGAGGAGAAATTAAGTGAGGAGTGTAAACTTTCAGCCCATTGTTCCAGCGGTAAGAGTAGGATTTTCCATCAGGCTGGGGCAGAGCAAAGGGTCCAAGCTGCCATCTTCACTGGATCCCACTGGAAGTCCAAAATAATCATCACTTTTACTGAATAAGGCCTTAATGCAAGTGCTGATGCTACATCATATAAAAAAAACAAAATTTTCAATAAGTGCAATATGCTCATTGTCACACACTGTCAAAGTAAGCATACTGTAAGTACCAAAATAAAGTGCACTACATGACATACACTGTCCCCTACATGCTAAACAGAATTTAAATATGTACTCTGTGCACATTTCACTATGTGCTCTTGGGAGGAAGAGGGGCAGTTTCCAAGAGATTAAAACCAATGGTGTTTTTTTTCTCTACTAAGAGTGTGGATGTTGTGAAATGATACTGCCTTCCAAAAATAAGTAGCACTTTTAAGGTCCTAATTGCTGATACTACAGTATATAAAAAAGCACCCTATTCAATAATGCACATGTGACAAACTGTGCAAGTAAGCATAAGCACCAAAATAAAACACACTACATGACACACACTGTCCTCTGTATACCATACAGATGTTAAAAATGCGCTCTGTGAGCATTTCATTAAGTCCTCATGGGAGGAACAGGGACACCACCAAGGTCATGGTATTCAAGAGATTTCAGCCACTGTCATGGTAGTCCCATGAAGGCATAACCTGTGAAGTTCCTGTGGTACTAAATACTGTATCAAAGGCAATCTGCCCATGTCTCCTATGTCCACTGGGGACGGCAGGGGACCAGGGCATACACCATATCTGTGGTCGATCGTAATATACGTGCACGTAAGCACTCATTGAAATGATGGGGGGGAAGGGTCATAAACAGTCAGGGAAGTGACCAACACTATGTAGTGGGTGAGAGACTTAGGAGATGTGTGGTATGCAGGATGTATACAAAGGATGAGCCCTTACTTAACTTCACATGAGATAAATGTTTATTAATTACTACTGTTTATGGGGAGATAAAATCCCTTACAAATAGACTAAATGTGCATTCTCAAACTAGAGAATTTTATTGATGAGGCCACTAGCAGAATCGAGGTAACACCTGAGTCAGGGAACGAACAGCACAAATCGGTCAAAAATAAAGAAGAAAGTGCAGGAGGGGGTACACCTGTTGTAAATGAAGAAGAAGTGGTGGAAGAGTGGTGCAAAATTCAGACTAGATCTGTTAAAAGAAGGGGAGGGCAGGTGTGCAACAGTGCTCCTGTGGTGTTACAAAATAAATATGCAGCATTAAGCAAAGAGATAACAAGTGAGCCATTGGATGGAACAATTGAATCTGAAATTAAAACATTATGTTCCCAGAAAAAGATTTCCAGAGTAAAGCAGTTTAAAGATAAAGATTGGGAAGGGAATATTAATAAAGAGACAAGTGATACTTCAAATAGGGTTAAAAAGCATGGAACAACTGAAAAGGAGTCCTCAACTAAAAGGGACAGGGACATATTGCTGATAGGAGATTCCATCACAAGGGGAACAGACACTATAGTTTGTAGAGGCAGAAAGGAAAGAACAACAGTGAGCACACTGCCAGGTGCTAAGTTGAGTGATGTGAGGACTACAATTGGGGTCTTATGGAAAATTCCGAGAAACCACTTGTCTTGTTCCATGTAGGGGTGAACGACATTGGTAAAAGATCTTTAGAAGAAATTTATAATGACCATGAAATCATTGCAAGGGAAATAAAGGAAAAAGGAGGTGATATTATAATATCCAGTTTGACACCAGTACATGGAAGGTACTATAATAAAAACATGGAAATTAATATGCTTAATAACTGGCTGAAGAAATGGATGATATGCCACCCTAACAGTGACATTTCTATGGCAACATGCGTCGATATCGACTACAGTGCCATGCCACCGTAGAAGTGCCACTGGAAGGGGCAACCACTTCCCCTGACTTGCACGCCCTCCCTGAAATAACTCCAACCTGGAGTTAGAATCCTTTAGTTCAGGGAGATGCAGGGGCAAAGACCCCAATGTAAAAAATATTCTCAAACAGTGTGGCTCCATGCGACTGCAACTTGCGGATGCCATGGAGCCCGTCGCTGTAACGTTGGTTGTAATCTTTTTTGTCGAGCCAGCATATACAGCCCAAAATGGACTATGGCCCAGGGGTATGGATACATAGACAACTGGGAAACCTTCAGGGATGATAAGCTTATTGGCTCAGATGGTTTGCATCCTAGTAAGTTAGAAACCAGAATATTGGCTAAAATTTTCAATGTTACCATTTACAATATTTTAAACTAATGGGGAGGGGGTCAGGGATATAGAAAAGGTTCACCATGAAGAAAATGTTACCTCCAAAGAGCAGCATACAAATTTCAAGCCAGGGTGGAAATGTCTTCTGATCAATGCCAGAAGCATAACAAACAAATTTGATGAGTTATGTTATATTATGTCATCACAAAAATAAATATTTGTGGCATAACAGATACCTGGTGGGATACTAACAACACCTGGGGAAAAACTATAAGGGGTTACAATTTATTCACAAAATCTAGGCTATGTTTCAGATGACATCCAGACAGTATAAATGTTAGAAGATAAAAACAACTTAGAACATATGTGGCTAAAAATTACACCATATGCTGCACCAAAAATAATATTAGGGATTATTATCCCTACCTGAACGCTGTGGCAGTACTCCTGCTCAAGCAGTTAAATATTCCAAGTGACTGTTCGACTCGAGAACTGAAGAACGGTAACTTGCCGGTACCGAGTGGGAGGAGAGACACACCAGCAAGTCAGTGAGAAGAAGAGGGGCAGTGCAGCATAAAGCTCTCGTGCTGCTCATTGTTGGCACATCATCGCATCTGTGAAAAGATCTAGCCTGCCTGCTCATGTGTCATCTGTGTGGTGGCAGGTTTTGTTGTGGACTGTATTTTCCCTACCTGAATGCTGTGCCAGTACTCCTGCTCAAGCAGTTAAATCTCCCGAGTGACTGTTGGACTCGAGAACTGAAGAACAGTAACTTGCCGGTGCCCAGTGGGAGGAGAGACACACCAGCGCGTCAGTGAGAAGAGGCAGGTTAGTGCAGCATAAAACGTGAATGGTGTGAGTGCCACTCGAAGATGAAAGTTCCATGGACTGCCTGCTGTAAAAAGTTCAGTTAGCTTCACATTGCATGTGTAGTATGAACAGGTAGAAATTTGTTTTTTTTAATATGCTAAATTTGGTATACCAAAGTTACAAGTGCTGTAAGACAGGGGGATTGTTTTAGAGTCAGTCTATGTGACTGTATTAAATAATAGGATGTTATGAAGTGTAATACATGTTTGGGAGGAAAGCCATTGGTTTAAATATTGTATGGTATACAGTTGGAACTGGGAAACCTTAATGTTTGTTTTGCACATAGTGATCATATTAATTCTGGTTTCTCTCTCCTTGTAACTTTTTAAAAGTCTTAGACTTACAAGTCTGTTTTAGATTTTGAATGTTTATGCATCTTTAGGCTTCCTCAAATACAGATTTACTGGTGATATTTTTAAAAGTCTCAGACTTACAAGTCTGTTTTAGATTTTGAATGTTTATGCATTTTTAGGCATCCTCAAATACAGATTTACTGATGACATTCAAAACTCCTTCAAGTTTATTTGTTTTAAATTGTCTTTTTGCTTGACTTAGAGCCTTAGCAACATTATAATTATGGCATATCTTGCTTTTTGGTTGGAAATGCTGGTTCTGGCGGTCCTGGATAAACAAATACATGGATTTCAGCCAGACCCGAGGTTAGGATATGCTCTTTTTCTGTGGCCATGACAAGAATGGCTCCCTCAACAGAGGACCCTAGTTGAAGAAACAAATTTCATATTTGCTGCTACATGGGTAAATGTGGGCTCACAGGACAACATCTATACTAAGTTGCCCTGAAGTTACATTACCCCAAAGTTAATAAAAGCCTAGTATCTCTTCTCATCATTGCTTTGACTAGTCGGGATATTGTGCCAAATCCAGGCCCAGTAAATCAAACTGGTGTTGTGAGGATAGCTCACAATAATGCTAGAAGCCTTGCTGGAAAACAGTCCATATTGGACCACTGGTTGTTTGAAAATGATTATGATATCATTGGTATCACCGAGACATGGCTTTCAAAAAAACATCTAGACTCTGAATTTTGTAAGGAAAACTATGACTTTTATAGGTATGATAGACCAACTAGAGGACGTGGTGTAGCCCTTTACATTAAAAGTAATCTTGGTCAAGTAGAGATACTCTTCTCATGAACATTGAGGGTGTAGAGATAATGATGGCCTATATAACTGGGTTGAAAATGTGTTTTGGGGTTATATATTCCCATCCAAGAATAAAAACATCTGTTTTTGAGGTTCTGTCTACAAGATTAAATGATTTATTAAGGTAAAAGGAAGCAGTTTTGATTGGAGATTTTAATGCAGCATGGGGAACAGATAGAGGCCTTAAGCTTCAAACTGAATTTCAGTCATTGGGCCTTACCGAAATTGTGAAAATTCCAACATGTAGAAATACCCATGTTAGCACAGGGAACATTTTGGACTTAATATTTATAACAAATGGCATACATTTGTTGGATTATACGGTGGGCTCTCCAAACTTAGGAGATCACAGTTCTCTTGAGTGTAACATAAAATGAAACTGTGACAATGTTGAATTGCCAAAATGTAGATGGGTTAGAGACTACACACATTTTAAGAAATCCTCTTTTCAATACCAAATAGAGCAAGTGAATTGGGCATGAATAGATCTGATTCCAGAAGTAGATATGGCAGTTAGAGAGTTTACAAAAATCTACCTAGAAATCTGTGACAAAAATGCCCCCTTTAAAGAATCCAAAGAAAGGCATCAACATAATCCCTGGGTAAATGAGGCAATTAAAAAACAAATAAGATGGAAGGATAGGGTATGGAAAAAGGCTAACTGATCCCTAAAATAGAAGACTGGGGATTGTTCAAAAATATCAGAAACAAATGTAAAAGTATGATAAAAAAAAGCACAGAAAGGATATTATTGAAATAAAGTTAATCAAACAAAAAATCCAGTCCAGTATTGGAATCTAATAAAAGATTTGGAAGGCAGGGAAAGGAAAAATTTGAGCTTAGCATGGAAGGATGAGAGGCGAGGGGAGATGCCAATAAAGCAAGTGGCAAACAATTTGAATCAATACTTCTGCTATCTCCCTGATATAAAAATGGAACATGTAGGTAGTAGACAGAAATGGGATTTTCAGCAAAGTATGCAGCTAGGGAAATATAAAAAGGATATTTCATGTTTCTATTTTTGAAAAATTAAAATCAATGAAGTAAAGAAACAAATAAGACAACTAAATCCATGAAAGGCAATTGGCCTGGATAAAGTGGAGACAAGTTTCTTAAAAACTTCAGTAGACCAAATAAGCCCAATTTTGTCCAACCTATTCAATTTTAGTTTACAGAGCAGAAGTTTTCCGGATTTCTGGAAAAACTCAAAGGTGATTTCAGTATTCAAGGGAGGGGAAAAAGATAATCAATCTAACTATCGCCCAATAGATTTGTTATCGATCATATCAAAGGTCTTTGAGCACCTAGTCTGTGCCCAGTTATATAAATACCTGGAAAAGTACAAACTACTGACAGAGTGTCAAACAGGATTTAGGCCTGGGAGGTTGATGGTCACTGCCATGATGGACTTCACTGGCACAGTGGCAAGTGGGATTGAGGCAGGGGAGTCTGTCAGCGTGGTGTTTGTTGACCTCTCAAGGGTCTTTGATTTGGTTGATTTTAATATACTGTTGGGCAGACTCTCCCAAATAGGTAGGTCTGAACCCATCCAGACTTGGATACTTTGCTATCTGACTGAGCATACACAACAGGTTTGTATAAATGGAACATTGTCAGACAGGGAAGGTACCTTCAGGGGCATCCCTCAAGGTTCAATCTTAGGCCCCCCTGTTGTTTTTGATATATATAAACCCACTTTCATCATACATTAAAAATAGTAAGATTTATTTGTACGCAGATTATATGGCTTTAATAGGGAAAGGAACAAATATTGACAGTTTACAAAAAAACATTCAATTGGACTTTGATATTTTACAACACTGGTTACTTCAATCTAAAATGGTTCTTAGTACAAAGAAAACTCAGGCAATGCTGTTCAGCTCTAAAGGTAAAAAAATCTTGTAGTCAGTCATTAAATATACACACAATAGGTGGACAAGTTTTAGAACAAGTTTTGGTTTATAAGTACCTAGGAGTACATATAGATAGTACTCTTACCTTTTCTGAACACATAAATAGTGTAGTTGGAAAGGTTAATACCAGATTGGGTGTGCTTAGAAGGAAAACCTCGATCCTTCCTAGAGAATCTAGAAACAGAATAGCTGTGCAGCTACTCCTACCAACACTAGAATATGGTAGTGCAGTATATCAATTTGCTTCTAAAACACCATTGAATAGGTTGGACAAAACATATAAAATGGCAAGATGTGTGACAAAATGTCCTTTCTCTTCTCTTCACTGTACCTTGCTTCAAAAGTTGGACTGAGATTCCCTTGCAAATTGTAGGAAAAAACAAATAGGGTATAAAGCCTACATGGAGTGTTGAGGAAAAAATGGCATAAAATAAATTCTATTGATGCCACTACTACTTGTAAGTCTAACTTGAGGGACTTGAAACATAGATGTTTGATAGTCCCTTGGGAAGCAAATACTTATAGCAAAATGCAAAGATGTTTCTATCTACCAAAGATATGGAATGAAATAGAATTAGAAATTAGGAACATAGAAAATTTGGAACAATTTAAACTTTCCTTAGACCTTGCCTGGAAAGATAAATGTATCTGTTATGGTGCCTCTGAGTGACTTTATTCCTGTTTTTTCTTGGGATTGTATGTTCTAATTTCTGGATTCCCTTCTGGGTAGGGGTACATTTGATCAAAATGGGTAGATGAATTAAATATGGATTTAGACACTGTAGTAATATGTCCCCTTTTAGATTTCATATTGTGTTATATTGTTTTTGGAATTTTGATGCTCTTGGCCCCTATTTCTGACTGTTAATGCATTTATCATTGCTTCTATATATTTTCCACGATTACTACATGGATAAACATCTATGACATATATTGAGGTTTCTCCCTTGACTCCTAGGTATATGTGTGTTATTTATTTTAATTTTTTTGCATGTATTATTTGTACCTAGTCTGTGTTAATTGTATTAAGAATGTTACTGTAATATTGTATTACATGATGGTATATTTTACTGTGAAACTGCAATCTTAAACAGGACAACTTTGATAACCAGGGCCTATTGGTCCTAAAAGTTATATTCCTGTCAAAAAATAGAGCTTTTTATCTATCTATCTATCTATCTATCTATCTATCTATCTATCTATCTATCTGTCTGTCTGTCTGTCTGTCTGTCTGTCTGTCTATCTATAGATCCCCATCCATTTAGGCAAAAACTGATGAGGAATTAAAAACATATATCCTGAATCTGAATCCAGCAGATAGACTTCTGAGTATGGGGGATCTTAATCTGGCTGGGATTGATTGGGTATCCCTAAATTCTAGTAAAGGCATTGATAAATCATACTTGGACATATTTGATGAGGTGGGATTACAACAGAGAGTCACACAAAATACCAGAGGTAATAAAATACTAGATCTAGTTCTGACAAATCTGGGCGATTCCATTACAGACTGCAAAGTAAACCCACAACTAGGAGCAAGTGATCACTGTGTAGTCTCTTTTACTCTCATGGAAAATAAGCAGTGTAAAGTGGGAGAGACTGTTATGTTGGACTTCCAGAAAGTAGATTTTGATACCATGAGACAGGAGCTAGCTAAATGGGATTGGCTTCAGGACTTTGAAAATTCAGGGTTTCCCCGCGGTGGGGTCGGTGGGGGTTCCGCAACTCCCCCTCTGAAGTCTGGATTTAGTTGGCCAGTGCCATGGCTAGCTGGGGGGGGCAGAGCCTGTGAGGTCCCCTCTGTCATACTTCACAGCAGTGTCTTTTCCTTCTCCTTGCTTTCTCCCCCAGGAGTCAGGACCATGCAATGTCACCAATGGAGGGGAGCGTGCATGCTTCTGCACGTGCTTCCTCCAGGTGTCTGGCCTGACTCCTCCCAGCTTGTGGTATGGTGCCATGTCCTCCAGCCTCCAGCTGGGGGCAAAGCAGGCCTGACCACCAGGAACCCCCCTCCCCAGAGAAGGAGAGCAGTCCATTGGATGCTCAATCCTTCTCCTCCCCTGCCGACCCCCGATGGCCCGTGCTTGTTCCCGAAAATGGGTCGCTGGCATAGCGTGAGGTAAGGCACCAGTGCCTCAGCCCTCAGTGTCACCATGCTGGCTTGTAGGACACTTTCTACAATAAAATATACAGTCTCATAAATAAAAATATCCCTATTAAAATAAAATATGGAGCACCATGCTGGTTGTCAAAGAAAATGAAACTTATGATAAAATAAATAAACCTTTCAGGAATACTAGGTTCACACAGGCAGAAGGGGCCAAGATAAGATATAGAAACCTGCAAAGGAAAGTTAAATAGGAAATTAAGAAAGCCAAAGTAGCTTATAAACTTAGGCTAGCAAAAAAACTAGGGATAATTATAAATCCTTTTATAATTATATAAATGACAAGAAGAGGACAGGAAATTCCATAGGACCACTCAAAGATGTAGTTGATTCACTAGCCACCTTAAATAAACAAATGGCGTACCTGTATAACAAATACTTTGTCCCAGTGTTCTGTGAGAAAGAAGCCAAAGGAAGCAGTATGAGACAGGGTTGTAATTCAACCAGTCCGATACAGGTGGAACTTGAGGATATCAGAAAAAAGGCCGAGTCAATTAAACCCTAATAAATCCCCTGGACCAGATGGATTCCATCCAAGGCTCATAAAAGAGTTGGCAAATTAAATAGCACCCCCTGTGACTTACTTGTTTCAGCATTCCTTAAATTCAGGTGAAGCTGCAGATAAATGGAAAGAAGCCTCAGTTATACCACTTTTTAAAAAAGGTAGCAAATCAGATCCAGCCAATTATTGCCCGGTTAGCCTAACCTCAGTTATATGCAAAGTATTAGAAGGTATTATAAAGGACTATTTCATATATTTCTTACAGACAAACAATTTGAATGACAGCACACAACATGGCTTTACCAGAGGCAGATCATGCCAAACAAATATGTTGGAATTCTATGATAGGGAGAGTAGATTGTTGGACAGGGGTAAAGCAGTTGATGTTATTTTTCTGGATTTCACCAAGGCTTTCGATAAGCTACCATATAAAGAATTTTTAATGGTCCTACAGCAAATAGGTATTCATAAGAGTATTGTAGCATGGATTGACTCATGGCTGACAGGAAGGAGACAGAAGGTCAGTGTGATGGGGGGTGTTAGACTGGGCAGAGGTTAAGAGTGGGGTGCCCCATGGTTCTGTGCTGGGTCCATGCCTTTTTAATATGTCATGTATCATCCCTGCAATATGTACACCAGAAGGTATGGTTGATTAAGTTTGCTGATGATTGTAGAGTAGAGGCGAGTGTTTAGAATGTGTCAGATGCAAAAGTACTTCAGAATGCACTAAACCACATCTATGGATGGCATAATGAGCACAAATTACACCTAAATACTGAGAAATGTGCTATTGTGCATATAGGGAAAAAAATGTAAAACATACATACTACCTTGGCAATAATACTCTTATGGAAGTAACCGAGGAAAAAGACTTGGGAATTACGATAACAAATTATTTACATTTCAAGGTTCACTGTAAGAATGTTAGCAAAAAGACCAATGGGGTGTTAAATTGTATCCTGAAGTATATTTCTAGCAGGAGACGAGAGGTGATTATGGCCCTGTATGGTTCTCTGGTTCAACCGTTGCTGTAGTGTAGGGTGCAGGTTTGGTCACCATAAGAAAACACAGAAAATGATATGCTGGAGAAAGTTCAGAGGAAAGAAACATGGGCCATCAAGGGGTAAAAAGGGAAGGATTATCAGGCTAGATTATTGGATTTGGACATTTTTCCTCTGGAATACAAAAGGCCCAGAGGGGACATGTGTATGCTGTTTAAGGCATGTACTGATGATGATCTATGGGATAGTTTAGGTCTAAGATTAAGGGAACAGACATACAACACTAGAGATCATCCACTACAGCTGGAAGGTGAGCAGTGTAAAACCAGTAGGAGATTAAACTGGTTTACCCAGAGAGTAATTTAATCTTGGAATAATCTGCCTCTGGAGATAGTAGGAAGTAAGTCTATTGACAAATTTAAATTAAAATTGGATAATCTATGTAAACAGGGATATCTTAATTTCTAGACCTAAAGTGAGCATTATGGATGAAAGTCTGCCTAGCTCTGATAAATTTATGAAACTTATGAACCTGGCCAAAAATTATTTTCAAGTTCTACTTGATAACACTGACTAGGACAAATTTCACTTTGGGTCAGTTTTCACCTAGTCACCATGATGGCTGCTAAATTCAAAGCAAAGTAGTTACCACCTGTTCAGATATTAATATTTGGTCCACAGACCAGTGAACAGTGAAAATGAGGGAAGGGAAATCATAGCATGAAATGAGTAGCATGTTAAGGACAACTTACAGGTTTGATTTCAGCAGGGTCACAGGGAAATACTTGTTTAATAAAGAGACTGTAGCTTTTATACAATAAAAATGCCTTTTAATGCAGCTTTGATGTCCAGGCCAAACTATATTGCATCACAACATAGAGTGGAATATCAGTGAGGATGGGGAGGGGGGATTGCTAAAGGTATGACTAATAAAGGTATGACTAGATTACACTCTGCCGACTCACAAAAGTGATTTTAATATTATATATCCAAATGCACAAGATTGGCAAAGACTGCAGATTAGCACTGTTAATGTTAGCATCACTTCACTGAACACCCAAGTATCTCCCCTTCTAGAAAAGGTATGTCCTAGATATGACAATAATGAAAAGCAGCACAGTGCAGACTGTACAGCAGAAAACGTTCTCAAAAAATGATTGCTGCAAGACTACCGATGCCATAAAGTCACTTTGTTCTAGGATTCCTGAGCTAGGTGTTCACAGTACCCATTCAGTGTGAGCAGTTTATGAATGGAACTAGAGTGAGTGCAGTACAATGCAGTGCATGCAACATATAGTATTAATTCTGTATTATGGAGTGACTGCACAGACTAAAATAGCCATGATCAATGTTGTCTCACTACAGGATGCTCAAGGGATGACTGTGGTCCTGACAGAGTTCACCAGAGGAGAAAGAGCAGTCAAAGGGGGATGGCACCTGCCATTGCTGCCAGATGGTATAGCATTGCCACCAGCACTGTCACTCAAAGGGGACCACTATAATGCTGACCCATACAACAGGGAGTGGCATGTTGTGGGCCACCGAATGCAGTGCTCCCAGATGGATTTAGCATTTTTCCTGTAACTCCAGGGCAATTTTCTTGTATTTTCCTTTAGATTACATTATTTCCTATAGAAGCCAAATTGTTCTGTTTTCCTGAAAAACCAATGCAAGTCTATGGGAAGAATTTCCCTGTAGATGGCTCTAAATCCCTGCAAAATACAATAATCCCTTCAGATCTGAGAGTTCTGCAAGTGAATAGTGACAAGAGTAATACTTTATGAGTATAGTATAGTGAAATTGTACAGACTATTCCCAATACTAGAAAGATACATTCAGCTTGTGTATTGATAATAATAGAAAGGGAGCATGGACCATGAGAACCACGTGTTCGACAATGACAGTGCAGTGCTGTATTATAACAACAAAACATCACAGAAAATGGCTGATATGTTCGGCATTTCTGCATACTTTTGCCTGAAATTTCAAAACCATGCCCTGAAGGTGTCCCCTAACCACCTTAAAAGCAAGAGTCTGTGCTCCATGTAAATTTCATTTTCTGGGAGGCTTCATGTGCCTGTTGAGAAACAGCTTTGTTCCCAGTGAAACTAATGCATTTAGAGTGTCACAGAAAGGAGATGACAGGTTTGGCATTTCTGTATAATTTTACCTGAAATTTCAGAATCATGTTCCCCAAGGTGTCCCCTAACCACCCTTGAAAGCACTAGTCTGTACTCCAAGCAAAAAATCATTTTTGGGGGGAGGGAGGGGGAGCCGTCATGTGTTTTCTGAGAGGCAGCTTTGTTCCCTTTGAAACTAATGCAGTTAGAATATCACAGAAAATTGCTGGTAGGTTTGGCATTTCTGCATACGTTTGCCTGAAATTTCAGAATCAGCTTCCCCAAGATGTCCCCTAACCATGGGGGGGGGTCATGTGCTGTCTGAGAAACAGCTTTGTTCCCATTGAAACTAATACATTTAGAGTGTTACAGAAAAAGGCAGATAGGTTTGGCATTTCTGCATACTTTTGCCTGACATTTCAGAATTGTGTTCACCAAGGTGTCCCCTAACCTCTCTAGAAGCAGAAGTCTGTACTCCAAGTAGAGATGTTACAAAGTTTTAATTCACCATAGAAGTTCTGTCAAAGTCGCCAAACCGCCTCGGTGGATCATTTCTTGAAGTTTATCTGTTTAATAGGAAATGCGCCATTTGTGACTTTGCCTTTCGATTTCATCTGTAACTTCCCCTTAATGGGGTACATAAAGGGGAAGCCCCCCGCAGATCACCAGTCCGTTATGAAAAATATCCTTTTCCTGGTATCTAGTGGTCCACCCTGATGATCACTGACCCATTGTGAAATGTACACTTTCCCTGATGCTGATGGTCCCTCCTCAACACACCCATACACAATGTTCCAATAATATTCCTAATGCCCAGTGGTCCCCCTATCTTAATCCACTATAAAATAAAGGTACACCATTCTCTGGTGTTTAGCAGACCCTCCTCCCTAACCCTGATCCACTGTAAAATACAGTTACACCATTCTCTGGTGTCTAGTGGACCCCCCCCACTAATGCAGGCAGTGCCCCACCACCCCGCTCCCTCCCCCATCCCAATCATGAGCCAGTGACCAGCGCACCCATCTTCTCTCCACCATGGCCGGCTCCCAATTGAACTGTCAATAAGCACATACTGTAACAGTATATACTCACTGACAGTTCAGCTGGTGGCTAGCCATGATGGAGAGCAGAGAGCTGTGCTTGTCACTGTCTCAGAGTCAGGATTGGGGAGCTGGGTGGTGGGGTACTACCTGCTGGGCTGGGGCAGGTGAGGGGTCCACTAGACACTAGGGAATGGTGTAACTGTATTTTACAGGGGATCAGGGATGGGGGGGTCTGCTAGACACCAGGGAATTGTGTACCTTTATTTTACAGGGGATCAGGATGGGGGGACCACTGGACACCAGGGAATATTATTGGAAGTTTGGAACATCGGGCATGGGTGCAGGTTGGGACTTGGGGGAGGGGCCACTAGCACCAGGGAAAGTGTACATTTCAAGAATGCCAGCGATCAGTGGGGGACCATCAGACAATTCTTACAACGGACCAGCAATCAGCGGGGGATGACCATTAGACACCAGGTAAAGTATATTTTGTACAACAGGCCAGTGATTGGTGGAGGGAGGGACCACAATCACCAGGGAAAGTGTATGTTTCACAATCGGCCAGCGATCAGTGGGGGGGGGCACTAGATACCAGGATAAGGATATTTTTTTACAATGGACCAGGGATTGGCATAGGGGGCCACTAGACACCAGGGAAATTTTCTTTTTTTTTTAATCTCTTTTATCACCCCACCAGACTGGAACTCTCTCGGCTCCTCAAAGTTGTTATCTCTCCCTGTGGGATCCCTGGCCCCTAGGTCTGCGGGGAGTTCAAGAGGCAGAGGCAGAGGACCAGTTATGGACGTGTGATAGCAGGCACTGTGGAACCGTCACCTATCCAGCCAGTGGATGGTATTTTTGCTATGTTTGAGCTTCACCCATGCATGGCACACACCCCGATGCACTGGCACATGGCAACCCTGCCTGAGTCAGCCACACTAGTTACATGCTGCCCAGCTTGCTGCAGTGCCCCCCAGTCTCCACCGGGGGCCACTGGCATGCTGGGCCATCCCACCCACTCTCCTGGGAGGAGAGCACCAAAAGGGAGCTCAATCCTCAACCCTACCCCTGCCAACCCCCGGTGCCCGAGCTCGCTCCTGAACCAGGGTCACCAGCATAGCGCGAGGTGTGGGGTGCAGCGCCTCAACCCTCAGCACCACCAGGCCAGCTCGGGAAATTTTCTTGTATACAACAGGCCAGCACTTGGCAGGGGGGACCACTAGACACCAGAGAAAGTTTATTTTACACAATGGGCCAGTGATTGGCGGGGGGGGAGGGACCATTAGACACCAGGGACATTTTATGTATACAATGGGCTGACGATCAGTGAGTGGGACCACTAGACAATAGTGAAAGTTTATTTTATACAACGGGCTTGAGATCATGGAGGAAGAGACCACTAGACACCAGCAAATTAATGTTACAAACTTCGCCTCTGTGCCAAACTCCACAGGCAGAGTTGCCAACTTCGCAGTTCACAGAGTTATCAGTTTTCCATGAATTTGGACTCTGCACAGCAGATTAACTTCATGAAATGAGGTGAATTCATGAAATAATCTGCTGAGCAAAGTTTCCCAACTTTGCACATCACTAACTCCAAGCGTAAGTTCATTTTTGGGGGGGCTTCATGTGCTCTCTGAAAAAGCTTTGTTCTCATTGAGATGAATGCATCTAGAGTGCCACATGAAATGGCTGATTGGTGTGGCATTTCTGCATACCTTCGCCTGAAATTTCAGAATCATATTCCCCAAAGTGCCTCCATCCACCCCTAGGAGCACAAGTCTGAACTCCAAGCAAATGTTCATTTTGAAGGGGACTTCATCTGCTGTCTGAGAAACAGCTTTCAGGCCTTAGACACTGATGCAATTTGATAGTCATAGAAAGTGGCAGCTATGTTTGGTATTTCTGCACACGTTTGCCTGAAATTTCAGAATTATGTTGCCCGATGTGCCCTCTACTCACCTATAGAAGGAGAAGTCTGTACTCCAAATGAAAGTTCATTTTCGGGGAAGGGCCTTTATGTGCTCTCTGAGAAGCAGCTTTCAGGCCTTAGACAGACATTAATGAAATTTGAGAGTCTCAGAAAATGGCAGCTATATTTGGCATTTCTGTATACTTTTGCCTTAAATTTCAGAATCATGTTCCCCAAGGTGTCCCTTAATCATCCCTAGAAGCACAATCTGTACTTCAAGTCAAAGTTCACTTTTTATTGGGGGGGGGAGCTTCATGTGCTCTCTGAGAAATAGCTTTGTTCCCATTGAAACTAAGGCATTTAGAGTGTCACAGAAAATGGAAATGATAGGTTTGTTATTTCTGCATACTTTTGTCTGAAATGTCAGATCATGTTACTCAAGATATCCCCTAACCACCCCTAGAAGCACAAATCTGTACTCCAAGCTAAAATTCATTTTCATGTGTGTGTGTGTGTGGGGGGCTGCATGTGCTCTTTGAGAAACAAATTTGCTCCAGTTGAAGCTAATGTATTCAGAGTGTCACAGAAAAAGGCATGCTAGGTTTGGCATGTCTGTATGCTTTTACCTGACATTTTAGAATCATGTTCCCAAGGTGTCCCCTAACCCTCCCCAGAAGCAGAAGTCTGTACTCCAAGCAAAAGTTCATTTTTTGGGGGGTTGGACTTCACGTGCTCTCTGAAAAAAAACTGTGTTTCCATTGAAACTAATACATCTAGACAGTCACAGAAGATGGCTGATAGGTTTTGCATTTCTGCATATTTTCACATGAAATTTTGAAATCATATTCCCCAAGACTCCCCCTAACCTGGAAGCACAAGTCTGTATTCTAAGTAAAAGTTCATTAATGTGTGTGTGTGTGGGGGCTTCATGTGCTGTCTGAGAAACAGCTATCAGGCCTTAGAAAGACACTAATGTAATTTCAGAGTCACAGAAAATGGCAGCTATGTTTGGCATTTCTGCATACTTTTGCCAGAAATTCTAGAATCATGTTCCCCAAAGTGTCCCTTAATCATTCCCAGAAGCACAAGTCTGTACTCCAAGAGAAAGTTCCCTTTTTGGGGGGTCCTCATGTCCTCTTTGACAAACAGGTTTGTTCCCATTGAAACTAATGCATTTAGAGCATCAGGCTGAGAAACAGCTTTGTTCCCACTGAAACTAAGGAATTTAGTGTCACAGAAAATGGCTGATAGGTTTGCCATGTGTGATGATGTTCACCTAAAATTTCAGAAATATGTGCTCCAAGGTGTCCCCTAACCACACCTAGAAGAACAAGTCTGTACCCCCTGCAAAAGTTCATTTTCAGGCAGGGGCCTTCATGTGCATTCTGAGAAACAGCATTGTTCCCCAATGAAAGTAATGCATTTAGAACGTCACAGAAAATAGCTGATATGTTTTGCATTATTGCATGCTTTTTGCCTGAAATTTCAGAATCACATTCCCCAATGTATCACCTAACCACTCCTAAAAGGAAGAGTCTGTACTCAAAGCAAATGTTCTTTTTCGGGGGGGAGGGCTTCATGGGCTGTCTCAGAAACAGCTTTCAGGCCTTAGACACTAATGCAATTTGTGAGTCAGTAATATTGGTGGCTATGTTTGGCATTTTTGCATACTTTTCCCTGAAATTTCAGAATCATGTTCTCCAAGGTGTCCTCTAACCACCTCTAGAAGCAAAAGTCTGTACTTCAAGTGAAAGTTTATTTTTGTGGGGCTTCATGTGCTCTTTGAGAAGTAGCTTTTTTTTACCAGTGACACAAATGCATTTAGGGTGTCATAGAAAATGGCTGATAGGTTTGCCATTTCTTCATACATTTGCCTGAAATGTCAGAAACATGTTCCCCAATGTGTCCCACAACCACTTCTAGAAGCAGAAGTCTGTACTCGAAGAAAAAGTTCATTTTGGGGAAGGGGCTTCATGTGCTCTCTGAGAAACAGCTTTGTTCCCATTGAAACTAATGTATTTAGAATGTCATTGCAATTGACTGATAGGTTACGCATTTCTGCATTCTTTTGCCTGACATTTCTGAGCCATGTTCCCTAAGGTTATCCCTAATAAGCACTGGAAGCACAAGTCTGTAGTCCATGGAAAAGTACATTTTTTTGGGTGGTGTGTGTGCGTGGGGGGGGTAATTCATGTACTCATTCATAAATGGACTGAAGCCACAGACAGTCACACATATTGGAAGAAGAGAATGAAGTGCTAGGGCCACCTATGGGATAGAAAAGAGATGGCATATTGGGATCGACACTGCCACAATGCAAAACAGATGTTATGTCACTGACTGCCACAAAATACCTGAAAATCATGTGCTGTGTGAAACTATAAAAAAAACAGCATGCTGCTGGGCAAAACTTTAGCAGGAATGTGAGCTGCTGTCAACACAGGAAGAGTCCAGAAGGATGCCTTGCTCGGTACTAACTTAGCATTGTGCACTGTCAGTGATATAGAAGACAAAATTACTTCCATTTTTCTTTTTTACTTATTTCAGTGCCAAGGGAATCAAAGAGTTCAGGCAATGAGATTAGACCATGCCATACTACTAGTGTGGTAGCATGCTCAGTGCCATATTTAAACTAGCCTGTGGTTTCTTTCACCCTACCCTTCTTCATCACCAATCTGAGGACTAGCATGATGTCAGACATACACTTGGACACACTCATGCTGTGCATGTCCCTGGGATGCTCTCAGCATGTCTGCCCTATACATCTCTATGTTAATGGCTGCACATGCTCAGACATGAGCAAGTGTGTGAGCATATTCAGGGCATGCTCAATACATTGCACATGCATGAAAAGTGATGCCCATCTTACCTTGGGCCTCAAAACATGTGTCATTGTGCATTCACACATGATGACAGCCATCTTGCTCCAGGGAGGTGGAAAGCATGTCGCAATGCATATGTGTCCAGCACATCAGTCATTTTGTATACTCCAGTCAATCAGTGATGGTGGGCATTTTGGGGATTGCTATAGAATAGGCACTATGAGGCACAACAATAGTACAATGCTGACTCCAACAATGCAGGATATGTTCAGCGGAGGGATTGTTATGATTAAGCAGAGATGACTAAGTTGTTAGAAAGTCCCTCATTGTTGCAGTGCCCAACTGGGCCACCAGAAGTATCCTTTGCATCACTTTCAGTAGTCATGTCCTACTGTTTGTGAACTGGCACAGCCTGCTATGTCAGCAAAGTTAGGCAGAAAAGGAAATGGGAGGATCACCCCAGTCAGTCTGTGCTACTCAGGGCACTTAGTATATGCAATATCACAGCTTTTTCTATATGAACCTATGCCAGAGACTAAGACATATTCCATATTCAGCCTGACTATACACCATCATGGAAATGATGTATATTTGCATGCAATGAGCTCATGTTAGTTGTTAAGAAACATTCCATGGTTGGTCCAGTTACACACCATCTTGAGAACAATGTATGTTTACATGTTATCAAGTATACTGACCACGCATCTGTACTCCTCTTTTCTTGTCTTGACAGATGACCAAGACCAGGAGGTGTCCCGCATGCAGTGTGCCCCTACTCCCACAACAGAACAGAACACAGTGCCCAGCTTGTGAGTTCAAGGAGGCAGAATCCTCTCCTCTCCTCTGTAGAGAAGGGGCCTGCCAACAAGGTGGACTGGCAGATAGACCATACAACCTTCATGCTGCAGACACATCAAGCCATGGCAGCAATGACGGAAAATCAGCAGTTCTTCATGCTTAGTATGATGGAGCACCTGGAAACAATGAACAATCCCAGAATACAAAATCCAGTAGCAGATCAACAAAACACCCATCAGCACAGATAAACTTACCAATACTGACACAGTACCTACGTCCATCTGGGATAGGTTGGATAATCCTGAAGGGCATTTTCCAGATGGAGACAAGAATCAGAACCCAGATGGGATCTTTACTCACGGTTCAGATGAGGAAGATGAACTGATGTCAACAGAAGAACCATCACTAACATCAAAGTTATACTTGTTCTTCCTAGTCCCAGAACTAATGATGTTGATTAAGATGACCGTGGGCTTCAAGCTACCTTCCTCCAACCCCAAAAGTAAGCTGGATCCCATGATTCAACAGAAACAAAAGCAAATGGACTTCTTTCCAATTTTCCAGCCATTGATAATGTCATCATGAAAGAATGGGAGGCAACTGATCCAGCTTGCTTTCCTGAAAGAAGATCCCTGGATAGACTGTACTCTATCCAGGAAGATAAGCAAAAAGTATAGTGCAGTGCTACCACAGTTGATCCACAAATAGCGGTGCTGAGCAAGAAGACCATCCTGCTAGCAATGGGTTTAGCTGTGTTGAAAGACCCACCCCGCCAGCAGTGGGTATAGCTGTGTTGAAAGACCCATCCTGCCAGCAGTGGGTATAGCTGTGTTGAAAGACCCAACTGAAAAAAAGCTGAAGGAGATGCTGGAAAAGGTCTTTAAGGTGGCAGGCCTAGTTACCAGAGCCATCACTACTGTCATATATGTGGTCAGGTCACAAATCAGATGGCTGGAAGAACTCTCCAAAGGTCTAACACCAAAAATCACAAGACGTTGATCTGGTACAGTAGACTGTACACTCTAAATGGCCAAGTACAGTATATGAGAGATACAGTATATCTGTGGATGCCCTGAAGTTGAATGCCAGGATGGCTGCACTAGCCAATAGAACAAGGAGGTTGCTATGACTAACATTATGGGAAGCAGATAGTGACCGTAAGTTACAAATCAAGAAATTCCCATTTAAAAGTGGTCACTTTTTGGAAGAAGGCCTAAAAGAGTTCCTTAAAGAGAGAGACAATGGCAAGGACTTGGCCAAAGACAAGGCCACATCCTCCTACCTGCCTTCCTACCACAGCCACTTTCATGGCAACAGACAACAACAAAACAAAATGGAGGACAGCAGTTTTAGAGGCAGAACCCACTACAACAACAATAATTGATTGGCATATTTGATTAACAACAACTAGAGTTTTAATAATAAATTAGGTCCAGTCAGAGGCAGATTCAACATTAACAGAGGCAGGAATAACACAGGCAGGAATAACAAATACACTCGGCTACAGTGGTCAACCAGTACAAAAGGAAATATAGCTGTCAGCGCTTGAATAACCCCATTCCATAGGTGGTTGATTGGTATTATTCAGAATAACATGGTGGAAAACAGCAACAGACAGATGAGTGCGGGAAGTAAGAAGAGAAGAGAAGGATATGTGATAGAGTTCAAAGAAAAAACAGTCAGAGACAGGTCAGCCCTATCACCCGTATCCTAAAGAAAAGTCACAGCACATGTCGGCCTGGTGGCACTGAGGGTTGAAGCACTGGATGCCAGACCTTGTTTCATGCCAGTAACCCATGTTCTGGAACGATCACAAGCTTCCAGGGGTTGGCTGAGGGGAGAGGATTGAGTGTCTGAGGGACTGCTCTTCTCTCCCAGGGAGAGAGGACTGCTGGCTCTGCTGAATGACTGCCACCAGGTGGAGGCTTCGTGGCAATGCATGACAGGAGTGACAGAAGTGGTTGGGTGCTGCAGGAGTCTGTGGCATGCATGTGAAGGTGCTGCATGACATGCGCACCCCAGCACGGAATTCTGGGAGAAAAGTGGTGGAAAATGGTTGCGAGGCAGGTGTTCATGATGCTCAGCCTGCCAGTTCCCCACCTGTCTTACCACCAGAGACCTGGGTTGCCAAGACTGGATTGTGCTTCAGAGGGATAGCCCTCCCTCTCCTGATCCAGTCACATGGGGTAGACCATGGGACATTCAGACTGCAGAGGTATGCCCTAGGGAGATGTTGGATGGTGGGGGTTGGTGGGGCAAGGATGAAGGGAGCCAATACCTGTTTTGGCCAAGGAGAATAAAGAGTTTACACAAAAAAAAGTTACAGTACAACAAGTAAAGGAGATTTTAGACAAATTGATCAAAAATGTGTCCATATACTGCAGATAGTACATGAGGAAGACAGAGAAAAAGGTATCTACTCAGTCTTCTTTATGGTGACAAAGAAGACTTGGGATCTCTGACCAGTGCCAGGTATTACATTTCTGAACAAGTTTGTAAAAGCCCAAAAGTTCAAAATGGAGATGATAAGATTGAATGAAGTGTGTGCTGAGGACGGAGGAGAGTTCTTGGAACTTATGTTTGAGGGTAAGGTGGTTCTTTGGCTACACGGTGGAAGTTTCAGCGAAATGGAGAGGCAGGAGACACAACTCACAAAAAGGACCAGTTAACTAAGCAGCTGAACCACAGAAATCAGAACAAGGAGGGGGTGAACAACACAATTTTTCACTTCTAAACCACGGTATTGTTGCTGCTAAACTGCTTGAGGTTACTGTTATAATTACAACTACTAAAATCACTATTACTATAAACCATACTATGCACTATTGCAAAATTTTCTATGACTAATTTGTATAATTTCACCCCAGAGTTCATATAGACATAGAAACATAGACAAAGAAACATAGACTTTGACGGCAGATAAAGACCGCTTGGCCCACCTAGTCTGCCCATTTCCCTATCTACTGGATAAGCTGCAGATTCTAGTTAACCAACAGCCTATTTCTTCCTACCCCCCACAAGAATCGCCGTATGTCTGTCCCATGCATTCTTGAATTCTCCCACTGTTTTAGACCCACAACCTTCTCAGGAAGGCGGTTCCATGCATCCACCACCCTCTCTGTGAAAAAATACTTCCTCACATTGCCCTTGAGCTGCCCCCCATCTTCAAATTGTGTCCCCTTGTTCTTGCACATCTCTTTTTCTGAAAGATGCTACCCTCTTGGACTTTGTTGAGTCCACTGAGGTACTTAAAAGTTTCCATCATGTCCCCCCCCCTTTCCTCAAGGGTATACATATTAAGTTCCTTTAGTCTCTCCTCATATGGCTTCTCTTGCAGACCCTGCACCATTTTAGTTGCCCTTCTCTGGACTGCCTCCATCCTGTCTATGTCCTTGCGGAGATGGGGTCTCCAGAACTGTAAGCATTACTCCAGATGGGGTCTCACCGACTGTCTGTACAGAGGGACAACAACTTCCTGTTTTCTGCTGGTGATGCCTCTTCCTATACATCCCGGTATCCCCCCAGCCCTCCCTACTGCCTTCTCACATTGCTTGCCAACCTTAAGGTCATCTGATATGATTACCCCCAGGTCCCTTTCCATTTTTGGTGTTGTTACTACCCCCCCCCATTGTGTACTCTTCCCCTTGGTTTTTGTTACCCAGGTGCATTATTTTGCACTTCTTTGCATTGAATCCAAGCTGCCATACTTCTGACCATTCCGCCAACCTTTCCAAGTCCCTTCTCATCCTTTCCACCCCACTTATGTATCAACCCTGTTGCAGATCTTTGTGTCTCTGCAAAGAGGCACACTTTTTCTTCCAGCCCATCTGCAATGTCACTTATAAAGACATTAAAAAGGTCTGGACCCAGTACTGAACCCTGCGGTACCCCACTAGTAACCCCCCTTTCTTCAGAGTGGACTCCGTTTACTATTACCTTCTATGTCCTGTTGTCCAGCCAATGTTTTACCCAGGCTACCACCCTGGGACCCACTCCCAGGCTGGCTAGTTTGTTTATTAATCTTTTGTGTGGGGCTGTGTCAAATGCCTTGCTAAAGTCTAAGTAGGCCATGTCCACAGCCCCTCCCTGGTCTACTACTTTGGTCACCCAGTCAAAGAAATATATTAGATTCATCTGACATGACCTTCCAGCTGTGAATCCGTGCTGCCTTAGGTTCTGTGGCCCACTGGACTCTAGGTACTCAACAATTCTTTCCTTTAGAAGTGATTCCATCATTTTCCCTACCACAGAGGTCAAACTGACAGGTCTGTAGTTTTCTGCCTCTGTCTTGCTCCCACTTTTGTGAAGGGGTATCACATCTGCCCTCCTCCAGTCCTCAGGTACCCCATCATCCTCCCATGATTTGTTAAAAAGGGTAGTCAGTGATGTCACTAGTTCTCCCCTTAATTCTTTTAGAATTCTGGGGTGAATCCTGCCAGGCCCCATTGCTTTGTCCACCTTCAGTTTTTGGAGTTCTTTCAGAACATTTTCTTCTGTGAAAGGACTGGGATCGACCCCCCTATCCAGAGTGTTTCTGTCAATTGAATTAGGTACCTCCCCCTCCTCCTTTTTTGTGAATACTGAGCAGAAGTATTCAGTCAGTATCTCTGCTTTTTCACTGTCCCTTTCTACCCACCCACCATCCATTCTATTCAGCCTCACTATCCCTCCTTCTGTCTTTCTACACTCCCTAATGTACCTTTAAAAGGTTGTATCCCCCTTCTTAACCAAATTGGCTATCTTTTCCTCAGTTTGGGCCTTTGATATTCTGACTGCCTTTCCTGCTTCCTTAAGCCTTAACTGGTACAGTTCTCTGTCCTGCTCCTTCCGTGTTTCCTTATACTTCCTAAATGCTATCTATTTCTCCCGAACCTTCCCCGTCACCTCTTTTGAGAATCATAGCGGCTTTTTTTTTTCATTTTGATTTGTTTATTTGCTTCACACAGAGGCTTGTTGCTTCTGTGATGGCAGTTTTGATGTTTCCCCATTGTTGCTTCACCCCTCCTTCTTGCCTGTTTTCTAGTTCTTTTCTAAGGTACTCTCCCATTTTGCCAAAGTCAGCCCTCCTGAAGTCCAGTAGCCTCACTTTTGTATGGCTTGACTCTGCAGCTGAGTTTATCATGAACCACACTGTTTGGTGATCACTTGTTCCCAGATGGCTACCAACTTCTAGATCTGAGATCCTGTCACTGTCCCCATTTGAGAGTACAAGGTCTAAGAAGATTGCTCCCTCCTGAGTGGGTTCCAAAACTAGCTGTCTGAGGCATGCCCCTATAGGACACTGAGAATGGCCCTGCTCTTTGATGTGGGTGCAGCAAAGGTGCTCCAGTTAACATCTGGCATATTCAGGTCCCCCATCAACAGTATCTCCCCTTTCTCTGCCATCCTAAGGATACCTTCTATCATATCCTTGTCTGTTCCCTCCCCTGAGATGGGGGTCTGTATACAACCCCTGTGCGGATTGTGGTGCCATTTCTAGTCCCTAAGGTGACCCACAGTGCCTCCTCTTTACCCTGTTTACTCTTTTGTTCCGATGCTTTTATCCCTTCCCTTACATAGAGATCTACTCCTCCCCCTCTTCTACCCTCCCTGTCCCTCCTGTAGGTTGTGTACCGTGGTATGTTAACATCCCAGTCATGGTTCTCTGTGTACCATGTTTCTGTGACTGCCACGATATCCAGGCATCCCTCTTCCTTCAAGGCTACCAGTCAGGGAGCTTGTTGCCCAGACTACGGGCATTGGTACTCATTACACACCATTTCTTAATGGTCTTACCCCTTTTTTTCCCCATCCCTGTCCTTATTGCCTTTGTTGTTTCTTCCATTTACCCCTGCCCTTGTCCTGTCTATTGACGTCTCTATCTTGGTGTTTACCTCACTAACCTCCCCCCTTGGCTAGTTTAAATGTTTGCCAATGAAACATTTAAACCTATCACCTAGGATCCTGGTTCCCCTCCTGGACAGATGCAGACCATCATACCAGTATAGGACTGCATCACTCCAGGTGGACCCACAGTCCCCAGTGAAGCCAAAGCCCTGAGCTCTGCACCAGTTTTTTAACCACTGATTGAATCCATGGTGTGGAGCACCCTAGCCTCACCCATGCCATAGACAGGCAGCACCTCTGAATAGGTTACCGTGCGTGCTACTTGTCTAAGGCCCTTCCCCAACTCCACAAACTCTTTCTGCACTGCTCTGATCCCTTTCCCAGTCAGGTCATGTGTCCCTATGTAGACAATGACATCCAGCTCCCTCCCCGTGCAGCTGCTCCCATGATCCTGAGGATTCGCTCCCTGTCCCTTTGTCATTTGAGCACAATAGATAGTGCATTGAAGAGGAATGTGAACTGAGAGACCTCTGAGCACAAGCTTTCTGTTGACAAGCTTGAAGAGCAGATTAAGGACAAGAAATATGGCCACTGGGCATTGTCAAAACCCAGAGATACAATCAACACACTTGTGATCCACAGATCACCAGGCCATCACAACAGACTACAGAAAAGACCAGTGAACTTGTATTTCCAAGGACCCATAGCAAACAGAAGAGTTTCTGGGTCATCACCACCACTGACCCTGAGAAAAGATCTGAAGAACTGAAGAAACTGAAGATCTGGAACACCTCTGGGCTGTCACCACTGACCCTGGGAAGAGATCTAAAGAACTGAAGAAATTGAAGATCTGGAACTCCTCCAGGCCATCACCCATGGGAGAATCCTGAAGAGTAGAAGACCTGAAATAAAACCCCACCCCACTAGGTGACAGATCCTTATCTGTGAACTGGTGCAGTTCACTGCATTACCTAGCTCACGCTTAGGGAAGAGTTGACCTGAAGAGTCTGCAGAAAGCAAATGACAAGCAGTTCCTTAGCTGACTGCACTATTCTTATTCTAACGACCAGCCCCACAATGTCATTATACAGCTGGGTGTACAGTCTCTGGACCATGCAAGGGAAATAGTGAACATGCGGTTAGGCAGAGGTACAATTTAATCTCTAAATGAACTGTCTTTTCACTTTGTGGTTGCTGGTCTCAGCAGACTTTATATCAAGTAACCATCGAAGGAATAGTTAGAAAGAGGCAGGGCAATTCGAGATCATGCAGGACTGTTCAATAACATGCAGGGCAATTCACAAGTTCTAAACAAGTGCGGTTTCTTTTGAAAAGGGACCCCAACATATAAGAGGAACAATATCTTAGTCTCAGAGTAGGTAGGGACCATGCAGGGCAACTTTTAAGACAATGTAAAAAGTCTTGGAGCCAAACAGAGTGAACAGGTTTGGTACATGCAGGGCAGCTTCACAGTCTCAGAGCATGCATTGGCTGTGGGCACTGTCCTTGTAAATAACAGTCTTGGAACAAAAATAGGGCTTGCCCTTCACATTTGTACACATTAACTTGGTACTGTCACTTTAAATACATTGACACTTTTCACTTTAAATTATTTGCTCAGAATTCACTACAGTCACTTTGAATAACAGTTGCACTTGCCATTTAGGATGCCTGTTCTGTCACCAGAGGCATAGTACCAGGGCAGATATTGCATAAGGAGACACCTGGTTAAATGATGTATATACCTAGCTAAGTGGGGGCCATGGGCTCTGCCCTCCCTTCGACAGGTATATACTTCACAGTAAATCAAAGTTCTGCCCTCCTGGTTGAGGGATGATTAACTTAGCCTGTGCATTAGGGGTCCTACACTAATTGTCCCTCCCTTGCTAGGGAGCTCTGGGTCAGTTAAACACTTTTAAACTAAAAGTTACTAGCCCTTGGCTAGGGTGGGTGGCAGCTATTCTGCTGGAATGGTTAACTGGGCTTGTCCACTCCCTTCCCCTTGCTCCTGGCTGGAGCTGGTATCACAGTACCCTTGAAGTATTTAATGCTTAACACTAGCCCTTGGCTTGAGCTTCTGGTGGCTACCTGGCTACTAGTCCACTTTTAACACTGCTGGCGCTGGTCAGTTTCTGCTGAAGTCTGCTCTACATTTACTCCACCCACTGGGTGCTGATTTATCTAAACACACAAAAAAAAAACAATGTGGACTTGCATGTCCTTGCTCTGCCACTCTAGGGCTGTCTTTATTTAAACTGGGGATTTACCCTGCCCTGCTCCTTTGTTGGAGCCATTTTCATATTTTGAATAGGGCCTACTCTGCCCTCTGCTCCTCTTTCCAGGAGCATCTTTTAATTGAATTAGGTCCTCTTGCCCTCTTGCTGCACCCTCCGTGTGCATAATTCATTTAAAATTGGGCCTCCTGCCCACTTGGCCCACATTTTGAGAGTTCCTTGTCCTGAGGCCTTTCCCTGACCCGTATTTATGGCCAGGGTATCTCCATTGTGCTGTCCAGCACTTTAAACAATTTCCTCCCCCCCCTTTTTTTAAACAATATTTGTTCTGGCAGTCAGCACCTGCCCTTTGGTGTTGCTGCCAACTCACTGCCCCGACTCGGGGAGAAGCTGCTGAAGAGGTTGGGGGGATAGCTGTTGGCTGCTAACAGTGGGGGTTCAGCTGTCAGGGGGCTTCACTGTGGATGGTTTTGCTGGGGCTTGGTTGATGGCTCCTCATCCTGGCACTCCTCCTTACCACCATTATCCCGCTTCTCACTGCCACTACCGAGGGACTGAAATAAATTTTATTTATTAAAATTCAATAAAATTATATGTAAGCCCCCTTGCCCATCTAGGGGTATTAGATGTGGTAGAAGTGTCGGGAGGGGTCACTTGACAAACACAATCTACCACAGTCCAAAGCATTTGAAGCAAAGATATCTTGTTACTTGGGTTCTGGAATCGGTGTGACTGGGAGTCACTTAAGTTGGAAGCAGGCTCCGTACTTAAACAGATCTTCTCACCTGTGGGGCAATGGTGGTTAGGAAAAGGCAGGCATGCGCAGCCATTTTGAGTAAGTTCATTGTCCATTCCAGAACCAAAATGCAACAAACAATTTAATTAAACTTGGAAAATGGTAACAACCTCTCCATGAATCAGGGGGTATTAATTGGTGGGTTGCTTTCACAGATATCACTGGAAAATCTACTGCAATGGCCTCTTGTGCTAACAGACTATTTATTTCATGCAGATCTCCATTCAGTCAAACAGACTAGAATTCCTGGCAGCATTTCTAGGGCCTTGCAGGCCTCTAAATGTGAGGTGGATTAAACATTGAGACACTTCACTGACTCATATCTTATTCCTTTCTCTAGTCCTCTTTCTCACTCTCTCTCTGCAGCAATCACTGGCCTTTTCCTTTACTCTCTCTTCAGGCATTTCCATTCCTACATGGATACTTTGGCTTATGAAAGCACGAGATGTTCTACTGTCCTAAACCTTTACACTCTTTTTACTTCATTTCCACCAGCCTGATACTATATCTTCTCGAGATTTTGCACTTTTTCCAACCCCAGGGCTATTTCTTTCTGGAGCATACTTCTAGTTTTCTTTAGATCTTATTTCATACTTTAAATAGATGTTCTTTAGCAAGAGCCGAACCATCAGAACCCTTTCAAAGGCCCAATTGCTGATGCCTTGGCTGGTAACTGTGCCTATTTTTGGAAGACTACAGCCTGATGTTCAATGGTGGGGGGGAATAGCTCCTCTCCCATTCCCTATTTAAACATCAGGCTGCCTCTCACTCTGCTTCGAGCATTCGGCAGTGCTGGGGTTCCTGGGCGGCTCGGCTGGTGCGGCCTCTTGTTTTGTCTTCTGTCTCCTTTCCCCTGTCTCCCCCTTTCTTCCCCTCCTCATTCCCCTCTGCGCTCCCTTGCTTTTTCCCATTTGTCCGTCCCTGCCTTGGTTCTCGTCATCTGTGCCCCCCCCATTTCCCCGTACCTCCTGTTTTTTCTCCCTTATGTGCCTCTTGCAGCCTGCCGCCACTTGGGCCCCAGTTGCTGGTGTGCCGCATGCGTTCGCCGTTTGCTTCCCTCACCACCTCTCACTCTCCTGGCCTGCTTCGTCCTCCGCTCTTCCTGGATTTCTTCTCCTTCACTTCCCCTGCTGCTCCTTTGGTGTCCTTGCCCTGGGGATCATTGCCGGTTGCAGTATTTGTTTTCTTTTGGGGCCTTTTCACATCTTGCGACCTACTACCAGTTAATGCTACAGAAGTCGCTCCTCTATTCCTCCTACTGAAATGTTTCCATTTGCTCCACCACTTCTTGACTTTAGGTTTCATCGTACATCGTGGCTCATCTTGCCACATGTGGTGCACTGCACAGCATATCGAGAATTGGAACAGTTCAGATAAACAGTCGCTCATGTGAGTTGGGGTGGTTTTCCCCTACTGCTCAGAGCTCGTTGGGATGCCTTATTTTAAATTATGACAACCCTGTATTACTTACCACTTAAGGACTACTGTTACCTAAACAGGCCCAAGAAACCTGGCTCCTCCAAACAACATCCCATAACTACAGCTCCCATTTCCTCTACTGGATGGTGGTAACACTCTCCTTAATGCATAGTCCCTAGTGTCCATTTTGATGCCTCTTGTTTGCTGGCTACTACCCTTAAGGATGCTGACCATCCACACAACCAACCGGAGGGGAGACATGGCTGGTTCTTTTCAGCTTAGCATACATCAGTTCTTAAACAAGGGGCAGCAACAGCTCTGTATCCTGCCATTTCTCTGCAAGCCAGTTCAGATGCACCCGAGAATTCCTGACTTTATTCCCAGGCTCTCAGATTCACAGATATCCCTGTAAAATATGGGGGTATTTTACAGGGATGTGGAGCCATCTACAGGCAAGTTTTCCCATAGATTTGAATTGCTTATACAGGTACAGAACAATTCAGCTTCCCTTGAAGATCTGTAATCTACAGGAACTCATAGGAAAATCACCCTTGAGTTACAGCTGACATGCCAATCAATATGGGAGCACTGATATTATCATGTTTCATCCTAAGAGGTTTGCCCTCTCTTATTGTCTTTGCTATCTAGGACCATATGTCGTGGCTATGGCTCGCCTGTGATTCAAGAAACAAATGGTTACATCTGCTTCTTTCTTCAGTGTGTTTGAAGGAACTGCAAAATGCACCATGGTTCGTATAAAGGCTAGATACCTTGCCACAAGGACTAACTTGGTCATATTAATTCTTTCCCCACTATAGCCTTCATTTGGCAAATATAAATGCCACATCCATTTATGTCCCAGTCCATTTATTCAAAGCCCACATTGCCCAACTACCTCATTCCTTCAAGTGGCCTCTCCTTCTATGTGGACTTGCTTACTTTTGAAATACTCTACCCACCATCCTGTCATTCTCTACACCATGATGATGGTGGACCATGTGGGGGTCCCACCATCCCAACCATCCATCCTACTCAATGGCAGCCATCGCATTACTCAGATGCCACTATTCTTACCATGGCCTACACAGTTGATTTGGTGATAGCGGACCACGTGGGATCCTGTTATGCTTATTCTGCAAAACTTCATGGGACATGGGGTCCCACCTTCCATCCCATGCACAACTCCTGCAATGGTGAAGATGGACCATCGGGTCTCGCCATCCCACTCAACATCCAGTCGAAGGGATCTATCTCACTGCTCCATCAGCCCCTTACTGCAAATTAGCTTACTTTGTGTTTCCTCCTCCCTACCTGGGTCTATGCTTCTATTGTGACAACAGACTGCGGGTCCTGCAGCTTTACCTGACTCAGGCTATACTCCAGTGATAGTGGACCATGTGGGGTCCTTCCATCCTGCTCATACTCTACTCAATACCATGGCGATGGTGAACCATGTGGGATGTCGCCATTCCAATCATGTACTCCTCAGTGGTACAGCGCTGGTGGACCACGTAGGGTCCCGTCATCCCCATCACACTCTACTCAGTAATACAGTGATGGTGAACCACGTGGGGTCTTGCCATCCCTATCATGAACTACTCAGTGGTACGGCGATGACGGACTACATGGGGTCCCACCATCCCTCATATATATGCCCTATGAAAGGGCCCTACCATAGGTCGAAAGTATTTCCTAATCATTTCAGGCATCCATACGTGGGAGTATCGCCCTCTTTATCTTGGACTGCATCATACTCTAGCTCATGAGGGCCCCCCTTTGTCACCCGGATTGTTATATTCTATGGCAATGGCAAACTACGTGGGGTCCCACCATCCCCCTTCTGCATGCCATTTGAAAGCCTTCGTTGTATTTCTTGTCTTCCAGTCCAACTTCTATGACTCTCACAGTACCTTGAACTATGCCATAGGACAGCAATTATGGACTTGTCTTGGATCATGTTTATTTAGTGATTCAGGACATACAGATAGATCCTGCTATCCCATCTCAATGTGCCCTCATGGGCCCTCCTTGCTCAACTGCATCTCTATCATACTACAGATTTCGATGGACGTTCACCCCCTCATCTCAGAGTAATCGATCTATGGTGATTGTGAACCCACATGGGGGTCTCACCATCCCAACAGTCCTAATTGCCCCACAAAACAGGGTTATCCTCTCTTCACCAACGTACTTCTACTTGCACTATGGCAGACTCTCATCGGGGGGTCTTGCCTTCCCAGTTTGGGTCACCTGAGACTTTCTGTCGCTCAAACAAGGTTATTGCAAACATCAGTCCTACATGGGAATCTCTGCATCTCTGCCCAGCTAACATTCCTCTGGGCTGTATTCCATCAGCAAGTCATAAATGTCAGTCAATCCACCAACTTACCTGTTCCAGTGGCACCCCCAACATCGCTAAGCATGATGGCGCCATCCATTTACGCGTGCCCTTTGAAGGGCCTTACTGTGCTGTTATGTCATTTCAGTCAGACTCATGTGACTCGTCCTTCATAACTTGCATTATTCCATACTTCTGCTATGGTGGTCCACGTGGGGTCCCGCCATCCCAATAAAGGCTATAGCCTTTTCTGTCTCGGATTCTATCTCAATGCAGTGATGGCCAATCCGCAAAAGGTTCTTGTCATTACCTCAAACAGACCCACTATGGAGCACTATTCTATTATTCAACAGCGTGCTATGGATGTACAACAGTCATGTAACTCAGAACCAAATTAACCATTGTCACAGCATCTGGACATCATTCCAAGTTGAATATTTCCATCTGCTCGAACTTTCATCTGCAACATCAACTTCCTGCTCATCTTGACCTTGATCAGGACACTTTGACCAGCAAAAATCAGACTGAACTCCTGGACATAACCATACCTAATTCTAAGCCACATTTAGGATTATTCTCCTCTTAGTATGCCCAGAGAACAGGCAGGTCAGTAGCCATGGGTTCTCAGTGGTTTCCCCCAAGGGGGTTTTTCCTCTCCTGTGTGCTACTGATCACACTCTCTGGAGTTGGAGGAGGTAGTCACTTCACTGAATTCTTTTTGGGTCTTAATGCTGACACCTACCCAGTATCCTATAGAGGGTGGGATGTGGAGAAGCACCAAAGCCCATGTCATAAACATCAAGCATATACCAGTCAGCATCTAAGTATACACAAGCACCAAGCTATGTACCCCACATTGAATTGGAAGGCTATAGCCTGATGTTCAATGGGGGGGAATAGCTCCTCCCCATTCCCTATTTAAACATCAGGCCACCTCTCACTCTGCTTTGAGCATTTGGCAGCACCGTCCATCCTCCCCTGCCTCCTCCTCCTTTTCCGGCATTCCTGTCTCACCCTCTCCACTGGGCCTTAATTCTGACACCTACCCAGTATCCTATAGAGGGTGGGATACAGAGAAGTGCCAAAGCTCATGTCATAAACATCAAGTATATACCAGTTAGCTCATAAGTATACACAAGCACCAAGCTATATACCCCACATTGAATGGGATTTTAGGTGCCTCAAACCTCGATTTGCAATCCTAGCCAGCACGCTCCGCTCATGCAGCGATTCCGACCTCTGAACTGACTCATCAGGGGGACTTTTGCCAGTGCCACACAGATCACTCATCGGACTGCCACCCTACTGGGGTCCCAAACATTATTCCCCCAAATGGACTTTCCCCTCCTCCACAAGCATCTCACACTGTGGGTCCCAAATCTGCGGTGGCCTTCAACCCAGGAAACAGGGGTAATTCTGCTACTGTTACACCCTCAACAGCTGGACTGCCACTTCCAGCTGTGCCCCAGGCCCCATTTGCCATATCAGGCCTGCCCACAGTAAACAATATGGCCCAAAAGCTAAACTACCAACAGACAATACTTTCTTTTGGGCTTATAGGCCCTATCGGTGCTTACCCACCAAGGTGCCGAAGTTTGCATGGAAGGCCTCCATTTTCATTTTATCCCCAGGCTTTCGCTCCCAAATACACCAACAGGTCCTTCTGCTTTACTCCAGCTCTCTGCTCCATTGCTACCCCACTACAGCTCCTGGACCATAGCTTTACAATTTGTGAGTCTTCAAGGGTGGTGGGCTGGAGCAGCAAGCAGATCACCCTGGCCCTGCCACGGCCCTCCGGCCGAACTTGCTGGCTGACCCCACAGCTCCTCTCCTCGGATCTCTCTCTGCTCCTCCCTCTGTCTTCCCCTAGGTGCCAAAATCCCAGTTATCTATACCCTTATAGGAGGGGGCCCCACCTACCATCTGCAGCCAGCACCACATCCCAGACTAAGCGGCACCACCAACTCCCTCTCTGCTTAACTACCCCCTACAACTGAAAATGAACTAGTAAGTGCCCAAAGGGTACTTACACTTTCCCCTCACACAAAACGTTCCCCTCCTGGTGAACGCCTAACCAGGCCATACCACTAACCCATGGGCATAGAGATATGCGCACTCTCCCTCTCCCCCAAGGGCCAGAGAATGAAACCAGCAGCACAGCTGAAGCAGTAAAGTTACTATCCTTTCCTTATCCCAAATCTCAATCCTCTCCTTAAAAGGCTAACTAAGCAACCCACCACTGGTTCCCATGGTCACCTACCAGGTACTACAGCAGCGGCAATCCTTTCCCCTTTCTCACTCAACACATTGTCTTCTTCACTATTTTGCTCAATCATTTTCTCTTTAGTATCCCTTTCTATCTAATGCTGCCAGGAATTGGAAACATTTCACTTATGGGACCCCCAAACAAAACGTGCATAGTAGCATTAATCATAAACACATTCTTGCAATTTTTATTCTTTTTGGTGTTCTATTTCTGCCAACAGTAGATTCTGATAACCACACTCTCACTAGCAAAAGTTATACAATCACTCAGTATCATTCCTTAAACTGTGAAAGTTTCATCTTCCCTCAGACATTCTCTAAACAAACTCTAACAACATTTTCTAAATATACTGTAAATTCACTATGCTGTTAAAGGGCCATGCTCTAATCTAATCACCTTCAGGTACATCTACATTATAATCTAATGAAACATCTTTTCATTTCAAACACATTATTCAAAGAGCAATATTTTGGCACAGCATGATTAATAATGTTAGAGAAACATTACTCAAAATGTAAACAGTAAAAGTCTGCGGCACTCACTGATCCAGTACCCAAAGCCTGTGAAGGAAAAGAATGTTAGATTTATTGTGTGAGTCTAGTAATATTTTATGTCAGGCTTGGTGATTGCTTCCCCAGTAGAATCTTGGGCGATAAAGTACCATTTGATTCACAGGCTACTCTCTTCTTACACCAACACACAAATTTTAAAGAGTGTAACACCAATCCAAATTGAAAAATCATACATTCTCCTAGCTCTATGGAAAAGTTTATTTCTAGTTGCTCATAGTCCATGTTCTCAAGGGCCATCATGGAGTTTAAAGCCTTCTGGAACATCCGTGCCTCTCTGTTCTCTTCCATAATATCCCAAATATTCTCTGCCACATATGGGTATTTAAAAGCACTGTATTCCTGCTTAACATGCTCTCTCATCCAACACTCTGCCTGAGACCACTGAATGTCTGTTAGCTTTCCTGAATCTGCAGCAGTACCTTTCTGCAGCCAAGGGCTAAACCTGTAGTCCAACACATGAGGATGTCTAGGGCTTATGGATTCCTTCCACTCACGCCTTTGTTTACACAGATCCGGCAGCCACCAGGGGATCACAGTCAATCCATCAGGTGGCAAGTCATATAGTTGTGGGATATCCCCCATGATACATGGATCAACAAACAAAAACACTTTAGGTTTAGTACCAAACACAGTGGCCTTAATGAAGCCCTCTGAATCACATGAGCATATCTCTAAGGATGGAATATCATATGCATCTTGGTGATCTAGGGTGGAGTATGTAGATGAATAAGTAGAGTAAGTACTCATGGATGCCTCCAGACCCGACTCCTGTGATTCCACAACCTCGGAGGGGTTACCAGGGTGAGTAGACAGATTTGTGCCTGGAGACTAGGCCCCCCTTGAAGCCTCTCCCTCTGTCATGGGGAGACATGGAATCCTGCAAGGAAAGGCTAGGCAGACATCTGTTGCCATTTCCTGCAACCCCCTCCTTTAGATCCTACAGTACTCACCTTGTTTCCTCCCATGCCAGTGATCCCGCTAGGGAATCTAGCCTGTCTCCTGGAAAAGGGGCACCTGGCCAGCCTCAGCTTTCCAAATTGGGCATTATGGCCTCACTTGGATAAGGTACAGTTCCATCAGTACAAGCCAAACACACAGACAAGTGTACCAGTCTCTCCCCCTCTGTCATGGCATACTACACAATTGTCCATAGTGGAACTACACTCCATCATATCCCTAATCCAAGACAACACTTACAATGGGATAGTTACCGTATGTTCTGAGGTTGCTTCTTGCATAGTGCTACTCTCCATCACTTTACACAGCCGTGAACAATGCCCCAGTCCTATTTGGTTCATAAAATGGTGACGACTGCTAGCTGAGGAATATCACACCACAGTTTCTTAGTCCCAACAGCCAATCACAGCTAAACATTTGCATAACCAAACTGTCGGTTATGTTTTAGGTCCATGTGCCTCCCTTTGGAGTGAGGCAGTACAGCAGACAAATGGCACCTTCACTGATATTGCACAATTAGGCCTGCAGATTTTGGTTCGATAGGCCCCACAGGTTTTAGCAAACACCCAGGCAAAACTTGCTCCCCAGAACGTCCTTTTACTTGAATCCCAGATGAGCCCCCACATTGTAAGTCCCCCATCCCATCTGGGGTATTAGATATGGTAGAAGTGTCGGAAGGGGGCACTTGACAAACACAATCTACCACAGTCCAAAGCATTTGAAGCAAAGCTATCTTGTTACTTGGGTTCTGGAATCGGTGTGACTGGGAGTCACTTAAGTTGGAAGCAGGCTCCATACTTAAACAGATCTTCTCACCTGTGGGGCAATGGTGGTTAGGAAAAGGCAGGCATGCGCAGTCATTTTGAGTAAGTTCATTTTCCACTCCAGAATCAAAATGCAACAAACAATTTAATTATCCAGCTCGGTGGTGCTGAGAGCTGAGGAACTGGATGCCTTACCTCATGTCACTCCGGCGACCTGTGTTCGGGAATGGACATGGAGTGCCGGGGGTTGACAGGGAGAAGAAGGATCGAGCATCCCTAGGACTGTTCTTCTTCTCCGGGAAGGGGGGATTGCAGGGATCAGTGATTGTCTGCCACCTAGCAGAGGCTGGGAGGTGGCACATCAGCACTGGAGACTGTTGGTGAGAGTTGCATCAGGCGCTTGGCGGGGATGTGCACTGATGCATGTGCACCGCCACCGCTGGTACCATTGCACACCGCAACCTCAGGGGAAGTAAGGGAAAAACAGAAAAATGGAGTGTCCTCTGATAGGATGATGATGGTACCCCTCCACAATGGCCTGGGAAGCCACCTTCCCAAACACTAAATCCGGTCCGAGTCACTCCCCACCCCCTGCCATGAAGGGTATGTCTTGGGGTCAAGGGAAGGGGTCTCATACCGGGGAACGCCAGATGTAGGCAGAGGATTCCAGGGGGAAAAATAGATAACTGTAAAAAAAAACCCAAAAAACAATTTCATTAAACTTGGAAAATGGTAACAACCACTCCATGGAGCATTAAACAGTGGGTTGCTTTCACAGACATCACTGGAAAATCTACTGAATAGCCTCTTGTGCTAACAGACTATTTATTTCATGCAGATCTCCCTTCAGTTATACAGACTAGAATTCCTGGCAGCATTTCTAGGGCCGTACAGGCCTCTAAACATGAGGTAGATTAAACATTGTGACACTTCACTAACTCATAGCTCATTGCTTTTTCTAGTCCTCTTTCTCTCTCTCTCTCTCTCTCTCTCTCTCTCTCTCTCTCTTTCTGCAGCAATCACTGGCCTTTTCCTTTGCTCTCTTTTCAGGCATTTCCATTCCTACACAGATACATTGGCTTATGACAGCACAAGACGTTTCTACTGTCCCAAACCTTTACACTCTCTTTACTTCATTTCCACCGGCCTGATATTATACCTTCTCAAGATGTTATACTTTCTCCAACCCCGGGGCTATTTCTTACTGGAGCATACTTCTCCTTCCCTTTAGATCTTATTTCATACTTTAAATGGATGTTCTTTAGCAAGGGGCCGAACCATCAGAACCCTTTCAAAGACCCAGCTGCTCATGCCTCGGCTGGTAACTGTGCCTATTTTGGGGGTTTGGGTGCCCCAAACCTTGATTCCTAGTCTTAGCCAGCACGCTCAACTCATGCAGCGATTCCAGCCTCTGAACTGACTTATCAGGGGGACTTCTGCCAGTGCCACACATATCACCCAATGGACTGCCACCCTGCTGGGGTCCCAAACATTATTCCCCCAAATGGATTTTCCCCTCCTCCACAAGTGGCTCACACCGTGTGTCCCAACTCTGTGGCAGCCTCCAACCCGGGGAATAGGGGTAACTCTGCCACCGTTATATCCTCAACAGCTGGGTTGCCATTTCCAGCTGCTCCTCAGGCCCCATTTGCCATAACGGGACAGCCCACAGTAAACAATATGGCCCAACAGCTGAACTACCCATGGGCAATACTTTCTTTTGGGCTTATAGGCCCTATCGGTGCTTACCCACCAAGGTGCTGAAGTTTGCATGGCAGGCCTTCATTTTCATTTTCTCTCCCCAGGCTCCAGTTCCCAATTGCACCAACAGGTCCTTCTGCTTTGCTCCAACTCTCTGCTCCATTGCTACCCCTCTACAACTCCCAGACCATCACTTTCCATTTCACTGGTCTTCAAGGAGGGGTGGGCCAGGGCAACAAGTGGACCACCCTGGCCCCACCATGGCCCTCCAGCCAAACTTGTGGGCCAACCCCCAGCACCTCTCCCCAGGTTTCTCTCTGCTTCTCCCTCTCACTCCCCTAGGCACCAAAATCCCAGCTATTTATACCCTTATAGGAGGAGCCCCACCTACCATCTGCAGGCAGCACTACATCACAGACTAAGTGGCACCACCTGCTCCCTCTCTGCCTAACTACCCCCTAGCAATTGAAAATTAACTGGTAAGCACCCAAAGGGTGCTTACATATAAATGGGGCTGAACAGAGCCCACACTGTGGCCGACTGACTCTGGAACTGCCGACTGCTGCTTTTGACTGTTGAGGAGACCACTGACACTTCAGCCTGACTGTTAACGACCAAAGAGGAACACAGAGATAAGGTCTTCTTCCTCTTCTTCCTCCACAGGTTTCTCTTCTCGTAATTGTTGACCTGACCACACTTCTCTTCAATGCCTGAGAGAACTGCCTGACTACTTAATGACCATGGGACTCCCCAAACACATAACATCAATGGTTTCCACTGCACTGGAACTTTATGGCCCCTCAACATTCAGGATGCTGAGTCCCTGGCAATGTGGGGGCAACCAATGGTCCAGCTTGAGCTGGACATTTGAAACTAGAACTGACTTGTGCCACATGGTTGGGGTGGAAAACTGCTATGGGGTTGGTCTGATAGAAGAAAATTAAACTGCAGGCAGCAGTATTCAGTAAGGATAGCGACTGAATATGGGCCACCGTCAAAATGGTGACTCATATTCAGCGCTATCTCCATGGGCTACCCTGCAAGGGTAGCGACCCTACATGAAAGCAAGCATAGGGAAGGGTGACCAGAAGGGGGGGGGATAGCAAGGTGAAGAGGAGGAACAGGGAAGGAGTTTTAGGGGACTAGTGTGCCTGCTGCTCCTGAGCTAGCTGTGTGGTGTGGTGGTGTGGGTGGTTAGCTCTGGCTCAGCAGGTACTGGGTTTGGAGTTGGAGACCAGGAGCATGGAAATTTTGCCTCTGCCTGTGGCTCTGGGACTTAAATATTTTTGCAAATCTGGACTGTGCCCCCTCCCAACATGCACCCACCTGGAGTTGAGAATCTAAATTCAGAGGGTGTGGGGGGCAAATCCCCCCATGAAGAGTTTGTGGGGGGGACACAGCCCCCCCAAAAAACACTTTTTGTTGTTCCAGATGTCGGGTCACTGGCAGGTGGATATCACTGATTTGCTTTTCGCTGATATACACTCGCCATAATGGCGATCGCTATTTTGCGATCACTATTATGACATGGAACCACAGGCAGTAGTTCATGGTGTGGGGCTCCCTGTCACTGTCTGCAACCCCATTCCTGCCACTTTATTCCATTTGTCAGGAAACCTGGTCTGGTGCCCCTTTCTGGGAGGTACTGGGGATATTGGGGCACCAAACTGGTTTGGGGATATTACAAGATCAGTGCTAAGAATAGTCAGACAAGGTGATTTCCTTAACTCCATAAACTTAAGGATCATATATCTTCATATTTCAATAAAACCATCACACTTCAGATACCTAAGATTTCACATACTGGTGCAACATTATCATTACCAGGTCCATCATTCGGACTAGCAATAGCACCAAGGGTATTCACAAGGATATCGGTGGTAAGAGAATAAGGAATTCACATTATCCCATATTGGATGACTGTCTCGTATGAACCAGATCTCAAAAACAGTCATTCAGAGACTGAAAAGGTAATGTAGACCTGAACAATACATGGTTGGGTGGTACGTGAAAAGAAGAGCTCCATCCATCCAGAATAAAGGATAGTGCAACTGGGAGCAAAAATAGATGCACTTGAGGGCAAAGTATGCCACTCGCAGAAACAGACAGACAACATGATGGGTCTGGCCCACAAATTCCAAACCAAACAGATATCAACAGTGGCACATGTAGCATAGCTACTGGTATGCATGGCATCATACATAGATTTGCTGTCATGGGCAAGATGGAACATGCACCTTTCACAGATTCTACTACTCCAGCTTGGTGGCACGGGGTCAATATGCTGCAGTCAAAAACAGTGCGTCAACATACCATACTGTCAATACAGCATACACATCTACAGAGCTCGGTAAAAATACCGAGCTGTAATAATAAGCGTACATCACACAGAAAACATTGCTTTTTGCGGGGGGCTCTGCCCCTGCACACCCCGTTACTGGGGGCCTTGTCCCCCACTCCCCCATATAAAAATAACCACTTCTGGGGGGGAGGCAACTCTGGAATGGGGAGAAACACTGGCAGGGTGAGAACTGTGGACCGCACAACAGTTTACAAGAAAATAAAAAAAAACAAAAACAACAGGTAATCTGGGACCGGGACTCAAACCACAGTCCACAAATGCACCACTACCCTCAGCTGTACCGTCTGAGCAATGGAAGCTGCTTGGAGGACCATCACCCAGCAGAGGTTTTATCCTCTGCATCACTGCCTCCCAGCCAACAGTTACAGGGGTATGCTACTGCTCCTTCACCATTTCTTCCATGCAATATTTTGTACCCTGTAGTTGTTTTACTGCATGCTCTTTAGGCTGTATGGTTTTGCCTGTGGCACTGTTTTCACAACATATTGTCCTGGTGCCCAGTTTGGTTAACCAATGGAGGAGAATCAACACACCAAGGTGGCCATAACCATCATGGCCAAGAAGTCACTGCAATGGTGGACCAAGAAGCAGAATCTGTCGAAGGGCATGCCCATTGATCTAAGTCATGATGTCATTGTAGACACTGATATCAGCCTATTGGGACTGTGGGCCCAGTGGACCATAGAAGAGCTCAATGGAAGTGGAAACTATTAGAATGCAAGATTTTGGAAATGAAGGCAATGGTGAATGCCTTGAAAACATTCAAACCCAACATGGAATGAAAGTAAGTGTTAATCAGGTTGGACAACAAGGAAACAGTGGTATACATAACAAAACAAGGAGGCACACAAAGTGTGGGCCTCCAGAGGGAAACCACAAAGATCATGTTGTGGGCCCAACAGAATCTCAAACTCATAATAACAACGCATCTGGCAGAAAAGTTAAACACAAAAGCAGACTGGCTAAGCAGGCAGCATATCTGCTTAGATACATAGAATTTGTCAGCGGATAAGGACTGTCTAGCCCATCTGCTCTGCCTAGGGGAATGGCAGCTGCACCTACAACTGATCAAGCTTAGACACAGAAGGTGAGGGCCCATAGCAATGGACCTAATGGCATCCAGAAAAACACACAGACCAATATGTTCTTCTCAAGGTTCAAGGAACAGCAGACAATGGGGATCAATGCACTGTTCCTACCATGAACAAATGACAGATCATACATATTCTTGCCATTCTCCCTGTTATTGCAGGTCCTCAGGAAGATCAGACAATCTCAGAGGCTAATTATACTGATCAACCCTTACTGGCCCAGGAGGGCATGGTTCACTACAGTTGTAGTGATGGCATTGGACAAATGGCAGCTGCCATTCAGGAAAGGCATACTCATAGAAGGCTTAGTCATGCACCCCAGCCATGAAAGTTGAAGCTTATGGCCTAGCTCCTGAAAGGTAGAAACTTTTGAATGCTGGATCATGAATCAGCCATTAACACAATGTTATGGTCCAGGAGATAATCCACAACTTCTACATATGGCAGAGAATGGAGGATGTTCTCTATATAGTGAGAAGCCAGAGACATATGACCAGAGACAGTATTTATCTCAGAGGGCCTCCTCCACTTACAGCAGGCTCTGAAGAAAGGTCTATCAACATATTTTTTTAAGGGTCCAGCTGTCAGCAATTGGAGCTGCAGTGAGCTGAGTGGGCGATACAGTCACTGGCTCTCACTGTCACATCATAAGATTACTAAAGGCCACCAATAACATCTGGCCATGAGCAAAAGCAGTACTGGCAGCATGGGACCTACTCTAGTCCTTAAAGCATTAACGGAACAACCTTTCAAACCTAGCTGTGGGCTTTTATTGGATGGGACTGAAGACTTAACTCCTAGTGGCAGTATGCTTGACTTGCATAATAGAAGAGCTGAGCCTCCTCTCATGCAAACATCCTTTCACTGTTGTCACATGAGAAGGGCTGACTCTAGGGACCATTCCATCATTCACCCCAAAGATAGCCTTCTCATTCCACATAAGCCAGACACTAGAACTGCTAACGTTCTACGTGCAACATATGGGTGAAAGGGAGAGTTCTGCACATTCTAGATGTGCAAAAGGGCCCTGACAACATACCTGGACAGGACAGAGTCATTCAGGAAGACTGAGAAGCTATTTGTGGTCACACAGGGCCACAAGAAGGGGATCACGACAGTGAAAGCAACCATTGTCTCATGTTTGAAAAGGACAATTCAAGAGGCATACAAGTACCAGAATAAGACACCACCAGAAAGTATTAAAGCACATTGAACAAGGGTGGTGGCCACATCCTAGGTGGAAAAGAATCATACCTCTGCAGAGCAGATATGTCTGGCAGCAATATAGACCTCAATTCACACCTTTGCACGAAACTACAGAGTTGAAGCTAGCCTCCTAAACAAGGCTGCACTTATGACAAAGGTTTTGATTAGTCACTTTTACAGGCTCAAAACTTTCTCACTTTTACACTCACAGTTGGTGTTGCAAAAGTTTATTCCTTACAAATACAAGGAAAAGGATATCCCTTTCAGTGGTTAGACTCATTTACAATGGGGTCCATAACGTACAAAATACTTTCATAAATACACATAACTCAGTAAAATCCATATCTTACAAAATAAAGCTATGTCACACACAAATATAACTTCTCTATTACGAAACCATGACACAAATGACAACTTTTCTTTCTTTCTTTTTTTGTTTAAAAAGTGCAAGATCCTAGCAATAACCATGCTTCTTGTACAAAAGTGACTTAGAGAGACAATAATAATAGTATTAGGTAATGGAGAGTGACCATAAAAAGTGCAAACCTTTAGCTACAACTGCTATTAGTTGGTTGAGTAGGACTCTGCCGTAACCACCTTTTAATCATATTCCATGGGGAAATTATTTTCATTCTCAGACAGTCTGGTAGCCCATTCCAAAGTCTGGGCCCACTAACTTTTAATGTGGAGTTCCCTTTTGCTGTTCTAGTTTTTGGAATTACCAATTCCAGATTTTGTGCCGATCATAAACCTACTTTGGGTATACGTGTTTTAAACAAGTCATCCAAATGGGGTGGAGTCTTCATCTTTAAGTGTTGATGGCTTAAGTAGAGTATATGCAAGTTTCTATGCTCCATAAGACTGGTCCAGTTTAAGGCACTGTGCATAGTGCACCGATGCGTCAAACGGGGAGCATCTAATGCAAACCTTGCAAATCTATTCAAGGCTGTATCCAACCTCTCTAATACGGTTTTTGACACACTGGCATACACTATGCCCCAGTAGTCAAACAGTAGAATTATTGTAGAGTTGATAATGTTTCCTGGCTTTATTTGGTATACATCTTTGCAATCCATACAACGCTCCTAATCTACTGTGTAGTCTTTTAATCAAATTGTCTACATGTATATCCCATTTTAGATGTGTATCCAGCCATACTCCCAAATATCTATACAAATTCATCTGTGTTAATGTTTGTTTAGTAGATGTTTTAATTTGAAATGTGTTTGTTGAAACCATCTGCTTGTTTCCAAAAAGCATAACTTGTGATTTTTTTGTTATTTAGTATTACATTTCACGACTTATAGTACTCTTTTTAGGGTATCGAAGTCCCTTTGAAGCACTTTCTGAATTTCCTGAAGGTAAGCACCTTCTCATACAGAATCACATCATCTACATACGAGTGGTGCTCCACCCCCCCTTATGAGGGCACCAGCACTGTTCGTATACAGATTAAATAAAAGTGAACCCAGCACTGATCCTTGAGGTATCCCAGATTTAAGTTTAAGTTAAACAAGTACTGTTTGTTACACACTTTATTTGTAAGGAGTTGGAGTGTCATGGATATACACAGATGCAAACCTGCTTTGGATATATGTGTTTTAAACAAGTCATCTAAACAGGGTGGAGTCTTCATCTTTAAGTGTTGATGGCTTAAGTAGAGTATATGCAAGCTTCTATGCTCCATAAGACTGGTACAGTTTAAGGCACTGTGCTTAGTGCACCGATGCGTCAAACGGGGAGCATCTAATGCAAACCTTGCAAATCTATTCAAGGCTGTATCCAACCTCTCTAATATGGTTTTTGATGCACCGGCATACACTATGTCCCAGTAGTCAAACAGTGGAATTATTGTAGAGTTGATAATGTTTCCTGGCTTTATTTGGTATACATCTTTTCAATCCATACAACGCTCCTAATCTACTGTGTAATCTTTTAATCAAATTGTCTACATGTATGTCCCATTTTAGATGTGTATCCAGCCGTACTCCCAAATATCTATACAAATTCATGTGTGTTAATGTTTGTTTAGTAGAGGTTTTAATTTGAAATGTGTTTGTTGAAACCATCTGCTTGTTTCCAAAAAGCATAACTTGTGATTTTTTGATATTTAGTATTACATTTCATGACTTATAGTACTCTTTTTAGTGAATCGAAGTCCCTTTGAAGCACTTTCTGAATTTTCTGAAGGTAAGCACCTTCTGCATACTGAATCACATCATCTACATATGAGTGTTGCCCCACCCCCCTTATAAGGGCACCAGCACCGTTTGTATACAGATTAAACAAAAGCAGACCCAGCACTGATCCTTGCAGGACCCCAGATTTAAGTTTAAGTTACACAAGTACTGTTTGTTACATACTCTATTTGTAAGGAGTTGGAGTGCCATGGATATACACAGACACAACACAATGGTAGATTACTTGCCTGGTAAATGCGATTGCATTAGTGTATATCCATGGCACTCCAGTACCCACCCATCAAGATAGAATGGTTTGGAACCTGGGAAAAGCACGCATGTGTATTTAGATATATATTTCATATGAGAAACATGCAACTGCACAATTTTAAATGAAGAGGCTGCTCACAATAAAGTAGCATAGAATTTTTATTATTGTTTATGGTCTATTATGTCAGAGACTGCATGGTTCACTCACTTCTACACAGCTTGGGAAGTAACTAACTGAAGACAATGGAAGTTGCAGAGGCTTAGGTGGAAGGATTGAAATTTGATGCTGGGTCACAGGTGAACCTATCAGGAGGATATGATCCTTTCTGTAAGGAGTTGGAGTGCCATGGATATACACTAACACAATCGCCTTTGCCAGATAAATAAACTGCCATTACTCTACCTTGGGGTTCTTGTTCCCTAGGAGCATCACTTTACCCTTTTTGGCATGGAATTTCAACCTCCAAACCTTAGACTACCCCTCTTGTCTTTGCAGGTCACTCTGCATCCCCCTAATCCCCTCATTACTGCCTACCCTCCTGCAGAGCTAAGTGTCATCTGTGAAGAGACACAGTTTGCCCTAGATTTCTCCTTCAATGTTGCTGATGAACATATTAAACAGCACAGGATACAGCACAGATCCCTGTGGCACCCCACTTGTGACCTCCCTCCCTTCTAATTTGACAGCATTAATCACAGCCCTCTGCTGCCTGTCCTTTAACCAATTTCCTACCCATCTTACTATGTCCCTTGCTGCACCCTGATCCTCCATCTTCTGTGAAGCAATGAGTCAAAAGCCTTACAGATGTCAAATTAGTGTACAATACAGTAAAGAAGGTGTTTATAAAAGGGCCCCATTGTTATTTGGTTTTCTTTTTTGTTCTTTTTTAAAAAGCAGGTCTCACTTGCTCCAACATATGGTTCAGAACCTCTCTCAGGTCAACAGTCTACATCCTGATACCATAGCACAACAGGCCAGTCACCTGTCTATCTTCCCTCTTCTCAATTTGCATAGCACATAGCTGCTGAAAGTATGTTTTATTTTAAATACAATCCAGTTGCATTACCCACAGCATCTTAAACCAAGAAATGGACTGACAGCAAGGCTACAGGATTAAAAATAACCCACCGAAACAGCATGTCACTCTGCATTACAACTGCAGCACCACACAGAGAGAAAGGCAGGAGTCAGAGCTACAGCAGGCAGAAGAGGGGTGGATGGGATTCAGCATTAAAGCAGGTGGGGATAGTGGGAATCATTTGTTTTGTTAAGACCTCTGTTGGTGCATACAAATGCCAGCAAACAAGCAGGGAGCATTATAGAGCGACAGAGTGTGGGGGAGAGGAGGAGACCACATGCACATTAGTTCAGCAGCCAGTAACGGCCACATGCAGTAGCTCTCTTTACTGACATAATTAAAACAACACACAACCAGACAGAATTTTTTAAAGATTATTTTTTATTCTTTTAATTTATTTCTTAAAATAACTAATTAAAAATAATTTTTGTATTTTAATTAGTAACCCATTTTATAAGCACAATAAGATACTCCAGGGTGAGGGTTTCTTTACCTGAACACTTACTGATGGTTAGAGGCACGCAAAGCAAGCACCTTGTGCCCTGCAACATGCCCAGGTTGAAGATCCACTATCTGATGGAAGACACATCTTGCTGCTGGAAACACTGTCTGTTATGTGAGAAAGTAAGGTAAATGCTGTTCAATGTATTTCAATAGGAGTTTCATCCCTGATGCATAATTTGCCATTTTTGCATATTTTACATCACATTTGGAACATGGCCTTTCTGAGACCCAACCTCAATGGCAGTGGAATTAGGCAAATCCTGCCTGAAGGTGATTTTGTGGCACTGGGCAAAATCACCTTTTGGACAGGATTTGAAAATTTCACTGCTCTTGTTCATGTGGTGGGGTCATAAGAAGGCTATGTTGAAAATCTGGGGTCAAAATATGTAAAAATGGCAAAGTTATGAGTATCAGTTGAAATTTTGCTGTGTTCAATGGTAACTGAGGAAATTTATTTATTTATTTATTTATTAGCTTTTGGTAACCAGGTAAGTGTGTTAGGCAAAAGACCTGCCTATTTTTAAGCACGACCTGGGTGTGTACAACAACAAGGGACAATATTACAATGGATTAATACAGCTATATGCACAGCAACACTGGACCACCACGCAGGGTGGTCAAACAAGGCTACAAAGAAAACAGCCATATATGCGTAGGTAACAACAAAACATCCAAGTAATTATACAGGAACTTGATATGCTTAAATTAGCAATATTAGAATTATACAGGAACTGGGTATGATGACTTAGCAATATTAACATGGAGTGAGCCAAGGAAAACCAGAGAGGGAGGGAGGTAGGACAACTGCAGACACCAGGAGAGATCAAGTAAGAAAAAAGTGCATTTTTGAATGAATTGTGAGATGGGGAATGCTTCATGTCAGTGGGAAGAGAGTTCCAGAATTTGGGAGCAAAGTGGGAGAAGGCTTGCTCACCCATTCTAGTAGAGCAAGGAGGAACGGCAAGCAGGGGAGAAGTCAAGGACCTCAGATGATGAGCTTCGGTAACAGCTTTAAGCATGGCTGCAAGCACGTCAGGATGTGGTGGACAGGATAAGGAATCAATAAGGTTACCCAGAGTGCAGGAGCGTAGGCCATCAGGAGACAGCCAGTTCAATGTAGAGTAGAGATCGCAGTGATGGGTGAGATGGGAAGCCGACAGGGTGAATCTGCATATGTTGTTGTATGTGGTGTCCCATTTGTGTAGGTCCACTACTTTGATATGAGAGAAGAAAGGAAGAGCATATTTCAGCCCTGGGAGCAAGCCCCCCTGGGCTATGGAGACCCAGGCTGAAGCAGTGAGTGAGTTTCGTACCCTGTAAGTGGCTGAATCTTTGAATTGACTTGCTGACAGACCTCATTGATATGCAAGGTGAAGTTGAGCTGGGGGTCAAGAGTCACCCCTAAATAGTTGAAGGTCTTTGTGTTTGATAGTACAGATCCATCAGGGCACTGGACCCCTACATAGTGGGATTTGACATTGCCTTTCCTTTGTGACCCAAAGAGCATAGCCTGGGTCTTAGATTGATTGAGAATTAATTGGTTAGAGGAGAGCCAGGCCTGGATCTGACTGAAAGAAGATGATAGGTGCATTTTGATATCATTGACAGATGTGGAGGTAGTTTAAAGAAGCAGGTCATCAGTGTACATGATAGATTTACAGTGGGTGGTGGAGGCTGGAATAGCATTAACAAAGATGGAGAATAACAATGGTCCCAGTATAGAGCCTTGAGGTACACTGCAGGAGATGGCAGAGGGAGATGATTGGACTTTGCAGAAGGAGGTAGTTTGGGAATGACAGTCAAGAAAGCTTTTGAACCAGGATAGGGTGGGATTAATAGCACTAAGGCCCTGTAGTTTGCATAGTAGGAGGGGATGGTTAACCAGGTCGAACGCTTTGGTAAGGTCAATGAATATGGCACCGGTGAGTAGTCCGTTATCCATGTTTGTTTTAACATCACTGGTGAACAAGGTTAGAGCCATGGTGATACTGTGCCCAGGCCTAAAACCATGCTGGAAAGGAGACAGAAGATTGTGTTCGGTCAGTTGGGAGATGACCTAGACATGAACTAATTTTTCAAGCAGCTTGCTGAGGGTAGGCAGTATAGCAATGGGCCTATAATTAGTTAATCTGTTAGGGTCACCTTTTTTGAACACAGGGATAATCCTATCCAATTTCCATGTGAGGGGAATAGTAGAGGTAGACATAGAGAGGTTAAATATTCTGATTACTGGTGTTGCTAATAGGGAGGCCAACAGCCGAAGGATCCTAGGCTCAAGACCATCCGTACCCACACTACCATGGGGATAGATGGATCTGAGAAGTTTTAAGACCTCAAATCTAGTGACAGGAGCAAGCTTCATAGATACTGGGACATCAGAGGTGTTCTGGAGGGAAGTAGAAGTGCCAGGAGAAGAAGCCAAAGGGAAGGTGGGGAGTGTTGTGAAAACTGAGTTAAAAGCTTCCACAATAGTAAGGGGGTGGTTACAGCTGACATCATTTACCAACATGTCCCTCGGAGTCTGCGGCCTGCTAGTCCCAAGAATTTCATTTATTCATGCCCAATATTGTTTTGGATTAGATGAGGAAGAGCGAAGTAACTCATGGTAGTATTTACTTTTAGAAACATAGAAACATAGAAGTTGACGGCAGATAAGGACCGCAAGGCCCATCCAGTCTGCCCATTTCTTTTTCTACCTTATAAATGTGCCATCGGCCTTTGCTCTGTCAGTGGCCTATCTTTTGGCCAACCTGATGTCCTTCTTACAGGAATTTCTTAAGGCCCGATATTCTTCATAGTCCGAAAGCAGGGCAGAGGAGTTCCATTTCACCCATAGTCTATCCTTTAGTTTTAGGTGCTGGAGAGGGCTCCTAAGCCACTTAATGGGTTTGCCCTTGACCCTACGTGTAGAGGTGGAGATTTGTCTCCTCTGAAGGGATAGTAGGACATTGGTAAAGTATTCATTAGCTGTGTTGACATTATTGGTGATGAAAATAGGGGACCAGTCAACCAGACTGAGGTCCTGAAGAAAGGCTGCTGTGTCCAGGAGGGCAAAATTAGAGAAGGATAGAGTTTTCGGAGGATAAGTTGGGGGAGAGGCCACCCACATACAGTATATAGGACAGTGGTCACTGATAGAGTCCACTAGGACTCCAGAGGAGCTAATCTGGTCCACTCTATTGGTGAGTATCCAGTCGATGAGTGTGCGACTGGAACCATTGGAGGAACCATTCTGGGAGGAGATGCAATGAGCTGAGTCAAGTTAGGTTTGCTAATGGTAGAAGCTAGGTGAGAGCATTCAGGCCCTGCCAGTCCAGGTTGAAATCTCCAATGCAGATACTATCACTTTTAGCAGATATTATAGGTATTTGGTCAATGAGTTCTTCAAGACCGAGCTTACTGTTTCTCGGGGGGGAGTAGACATTTAGGGTATGGAGTTTCTTTGTGCCTCCCAGTAGGAGGACCGAGTGCAGTACCTCACAATGACCAAGGGGAGGAACAGGTACAAGAGATATGTTAAGGTGCGGTTTGAAATACAGCACCAGGCCACCCCCCTCTTGGAAGTTGGACAGTCCGCATGAAGCATGTTGTACCAGGGGAAAGCACATGCTGAGTTAGGGACTGAGGATTTTAGCCATTTTTCTGACAAGGCGAGGATATCTGGATTGTGAACATGTACCCATGCTTCCAGCTCAGGGAGATTGGCTGCCAAACTTTGGATGTTAATGTGCGAGAAGGATAATCCAGGCAGTATGGATACTTGAGGTGAGATGACTTGAGGATGTTGTATGTTCAATACCCGGGACCAGAGTTAGGCTCAATGTCACCAGAGAGTGTGAGGGATAGTGTTGCAATCCATATTGTGGCATGCAGGAACATGCGATAGGCACAACTGTGGTTAAAGGTTTTCTTTCTAATCAGGAGTCTAATAATAGAACCGATGGGTTTGTAACTGAAGCCCAGAGGAGGTATCATCTCAAAGGATTTATATAGTAACATGTTTGAGTAGGATAAGTCATTTTGGGAGGCAGCGGAGAAGGTGGAGGGGTTCCCAGAAATTAGTAGCAAGGAGTCTAGGGTCAGTAAGGAGAGAACGGTGATAAGGCATTTAATCAGGAGCAACATCCTAGAGCCATTTAGTAGAACAGGAGGAGAAAGCGGAGAGAGTGTAGAGACGGTGGTGGGGTGAGAGTCCTCTGTGAGACCCAGACACACACAGTACAGCTTACTGCAGTCAACTAGATGTAATGTGACAAGAGCTATTGTAAGGGCACCTCTAGTGGCCAGCAGTAATAACCTACAGATGATAAACTAGGGAGATAGGTTTTTGCACGCCCACATCAGATGTAATCATGCGAGATTCCTGGCTTTATATTGAACACCAGCTAAGGGTGGGAGGGTATGGAGGGGTGGGCAGGGAGCAGCTGCACAGTGGCTACGGGGTGAGCTAGACCCCTTTCACGCTACCAGGCTACCACACTGCTACCAGGATTGTCCCACAGACAGCTGCTGAAATTATGGCTTGCGGTTAAAAGTATTTAAACAAGCAACCACACTGTGAGAAAAACAGAAACCTGTCCTGCACAGATATTTTAGCTAGGGAGACACTCGTACAGCAGACCAGCCTGTTTAGGTAGCTTACCGTCAAATTTGTGAAATGGAGTCAATTTGGATTTAAAATGAATACATAAATAAGCTACCAAGTTGTAGGTAGGGAGCCCAGCCCTGTGTTCAGTTAATTGGGCAGTCCAAATTAGCTTGATAGCTAGGGGCAAGTGAGGGAGAGCTCTCCACTCCGTTCACCAAAAAGGCACCAAGGTTCAAACTCCTTGGTCAGGAGCAAACAAAAGAAAATGCCGGCTTTTCCTTGGGTGTCTCAAATATTGTACCTTCAGTTACTGGCGACTCAGCTGCTCCTGAGGTTGCTAGCCCATGAAGGCCAGCAGCTTCAGTTATCAGCGACTCGGCTGCTCTGGAGGTGGCTAGCCCAAGTAATAATAATAATAATAAAATGTATTTAGTTAAGCGCCTTTCAAATTTTCAAGGCGCTGTACATAAAGCATAAAAACACCAGCATATCAATGCATACAATAAAACAATACAGCAAATATAGCAGATTAAAATAATCAATTACAGTATAACAGGGAATGCCTTATCCCATAAAAAGGACTTTAAGGCCCTTTTAAAACTTTCCACCGTTGTACTCTCTCGGAGCTGACGGGGCAGAGAATTCCAGAGGGAAGGAGCCACAAAACCGAAGGCATGGGCTCCAGAGGACTTCAAATTTACCCTCGGAATCTCCAGCAACCCCTCGTCAGCCGAGCGAAGCTGTCTCAGTAGGCCAGCAGCTTCAGTTATCGGTGACTCAGCTGCTCTGGATGTGGCTAGCCCAGGTAGGCCAGCAGCTTCAGTTATTGGTGACTCGTCTGCTCCAGAGGTAGCTAGCCCAGGTAGGCCAGCAGATTTTCAGCATTGCATTTTTTGTACATCAGCTCATGAATGTGACAGCTGTCATTTTGCAAATCCTGCCTAAACTGTATTTTTGCACCTGTGAGTGGAATGATGTTGTGGTGGAGCAGAATCAGGTTTTATTTTTTGTGTGTGTGCTTATTATTATGTATGTGTACATAGGAACTCACAAGCCTGTCTGATTGTGTTGGGGGTGATCACAAAAGGATATATTGTGATTACAGTAGCCTCATTTCTTTCCTCAGCAGTGCTAGGACATGCATACCTATCCATACCTCTCAACCTTTTTTCACCAAAATGTGTGACAAGATGTGTGACAAATAAGCAAAATGTGTGGCATATCATCAAACGTGGCACTGCAAGCTTAGAACTCTACTGCTATCGGTGCACTAGTGTTCATAATGTTTGCCAGTAATTGAGCATACTGGATTATAATGAATTTCTGCTTTGAAGTCTCAGTGTGAAATGTGTAAAATCAGTTTCCCCATGTGGAATAAAGGATTTCTGAGAGGCAAAATGAGTGATGTACCTTGTAATGTGTGACAGTTGAGAGGTATGTACCTATCTGTTGCTGTTCCACCATCTCCCTGTCATGCTTCTGATTTGATGTCCCACTGCCATGAAGGGCGTTTTTTTTTTTTTCTTTTGTCTTGGTTCCTTTGCTTATACAAAAATGGTGGCACACAACAAATGTTTCCAGGGCTGGCAGAAATCCAAAATGATGTGTGTGACTCTGAAAGGAGCAAAGCAGCACACTTCTGAGTGTGCAGATCCCACCACCACTGCCAAAAAACGCTTTTCAGCTTCAGATAAAATTCCAAACCAAGATGTCAATCCTGGATTTTGAATGCAGCCAGGAACAGAGGGAGAAAAGTAGCTGATTGGATACATTTTTTAGCCTATCAGCTGTCTTCTACACTTTTGCACCAATGGATGCTTGTTGACATTAAACCGACCAATAACTACTTTAGTGTCAAATGCCAGGGGGGTTGGGTGGGCTGTTGATGCTCAGAATAAATATGGAGGATTCCTGTAGTTCTTTCACCATTTCCTAGATTCTCAGACCTGCCTGAAAGATGACTGAGGACTTTCAAGAAAGAATACTGCTGCTACATTACTCCACTTTATTTCTGCTAACGTCTTGTAACTCAGGCAAGGTACTTACTCATGATTTTTTTTGTATTTTCCATGGCTTTATTTTATTGATAGAAGTTTTAATTGGCTCATTTTATTTTATTTGTATTTGCTGTCACAGCTGTGCAATGGAAAAAAGGCATTTTTTTCACTTGTGACAACCTATATATTCTCAAGTGCACTTGAAATTCTGCCCTCTCTGTCACTCCCTGGCACAACTTGGATTTTTTCTGGTATGCATGCTGCTATATTTATAGACTGCCATATACAATTAGCAAGAGAGTAAAAACTGAAGATTAGTAGTAGTAGTTTTCTTTATGTGGAGATGGGGAGTGTCGGTGGAAAGCTTGGCCACCTTGGCAAGGCCCTCCTCCACTGGCTCAGGGGAGATTCCCCTCAGTTTTTTCTTCTGTTTGACTGTGTGGTTTGGGGGCATGGACAATGACTGCCTCTACTGCATCCTCCTACTTTAAAGTGCAAATGAAGGTACTTAAGTCTGGCATGAAAATTTGCTTGACTCCATTGGGGAGGTCGTGGCTCAGCTCATGTAGGGCATCCCGGAATTTTGTGATGCTTTGGTGCTGAGGCCTACAGTGATCATACTGTATTTGTTGGTGTTGTGGCTGTCCTCTGCAGTCCCTATGTTCTTGTCTTATGCTGGCCATGAAACTTTTCAAGGCATAGTAACTGCCCTGCTGTTTTCTGAAGTTTAATGCCTACCTGAGTTAGAAAAAATGCTTTTAAAGAATACAGGGACTTCGCAAGACATGTGACAGAACTTACTGAGAGCATAACTTCTGTTGGCTTGTGCAAGTATGCATCATTGACTCCCATGATGCCTCGCATAGGTGGGGCCGTGACTTTTGTAATGGACAGAAATGGGTTTTCACACTGGGGTAAAACAGAGTGAAGTAACTTCATTTGTATTGTATTTAAACTAGGATAAAATGGGGGGTGTTAAGAGTGGGGGCTGTTGTCCATGCCTATGGGCTACACAGGTATACAGAGAGTGGGATGAGGGGATTTTCCCTTTAAACAAATAATAAAAGACAAAATTCCAGTAAGAGAACTTAACAGCTGCAGTACTTTGTAGTCAGCCAAAAGTTTCATCATATAGGTTTTTATCATTAAAATATTTGTACCAAAATTAGATTCATCATCTGTATATTTTTATTTCTCAAAGATGCTTCCAAACATCTTTTATCACTAATTTAATAGTTAATGACTCAAGTCATTAAAGATGGCTACAACTAGGAATTTATAAAAATCCATTCCGTTGAGGTTTCTAATTGAAATTGCATGCTGGAGTTATACCATGTGTGTATTAGGAGGGCACTGGCACACATGTCTTATGGCAAAAAGCACAGCAGCATGCCCAGATGTTTAATTTATTCATAGGCCTTATGCTAGTCTCCTCTGGTCTTCCAAATGGGCAGGTTTGATTTTTGTAATCACTACTAAAAGAAAGGTTTGTGATATGTCTCAAATCCAACAGAGCACAGGAATCTGAGGCAGCATGGATTCACAGCTGGAAGATCTTGTCAAACAAATCTGATAGATTTCTTTGACTTGGTGATTAGGGAGGTGGATCATGGAGGGGCAGTGGATGCGGCCTACCTGGGTTTCAGCAAGGCCTTTGACACTGTACCACATAGGAGGCTAGTAAACAAGCTGGGTAGCTTGAGAGTGAGTCCCAGGGTGGTAAACTGGGTCAAAAATTGGCTGTGCAATAGGACACAGAGGGTAGTGGTGAACAGAGTTCAATCCAAAAAGTGGGGGGTGACCAGTGGGATCTCAAATGGATCAATGCTTGGACCAGTCATTGCAGAGCAGCTGGCAGTGAAGGTGTGTCTCTTTGCAGAAGACATGAAGATCTGCAACAGGATTGACACTGCAGGAGGGTTACAGAAATGAGATGGGACCTAAGCAAGCTTGAGGAGTGGTCAGGGGTGTGGTAGCTAAGATTCAATGCAAAGAAGTGCAAGATCATGCACTTGGGGTACAGAAATGAGGAGGAGGAGTACATGATGGGGGGAGGTACTGACAATCACCAAATAGGAAAGGGACCAGGGAGTAACCATATCTGATGATCTAAAAGTTATGAAACAATATGAGAAGGCTGTGAGGAGAGCCATTGGAATGCTGGCGTGCATAGGAAGAGGTCTCTCCAGCAGAAGGAAGGAGGTGGTGATGCCATTGTATAGAATATTGGTGAGACCTCATCTAGAGCACTGTGTCCAGTTCTGGAGGGTACATCTCTGGAAGGACATAGACAGAGTAGAAGCAGTTCAGAGAAGGATGACAAAAATGGTGCAGGGGCTGCACCAAAAGTCATATGAGGGGAGACTGGAGGATCTCAATATGTATTCCGTGGAGGAGAGAAGAGAAGGGGGGATATGACAGAGACTTTCAAATACCTCAAGGGTGTAAATAAAGTACAAGAGGGTAGTATCTTGAAAAAAAAAGATGTCAAAGAACAAGGGGCAATGATATGAAAATAGAGGGGGTAGACTTAGGGGTAACATGAGAAAGTATTTTCTCATGGAAAGGGTGGTGGATCCATGGAACAGCCTCCCGGCAGAGGTTGTAGGGGAAAAAATGATAGGAGAATTCAAAAATGTATTTGACAGATGTAAAGGAGCTCTGGGGATAGGAAAGAGAGGGTGAGCCACAGATCATTTAGGATCTGTGGTATATGAAACAGGTAGGGACAACGGGCAGACTAGGTAGGCCAAGTGGTCCTTATCTGCCATCAGATTCTATGTTTCTGTATTGTTTTATTTCTGTGACAGGCTGTGGTATAGGCACTTTGTGTACAGACAGCACTTTTATGCTCTAAAAAGCAGTGATTTACTCCTTCCAGCTATCTCATGTTCAGCATTACCCATGTCTGTGTGTAGCAATTGATGAATTCATGGTTGTCCATGTGCTATCATGTTCAGTCAGACAGTAATAATTATTTATAGAATAATACTGGGGGAGGTGTGCATAATGAGAATATAGTAACTGTGAAGTGCTTTCTCCCATAGGGAAACCCGGTTATAATTTTGCCATTATAACTAGCTGGTTGAATACACACCAACTTTCCCTAGCACTGAGCACATGCAGCCACCACTCTTCACCTCCTCGGTGTCAGTCACCATTCTCTAGCTCTACACAGTTCTCCATGGTGGGAGTAAGCAGTGTTATTTTAATTTAAAAACAAAAATTACAAACAACTGGCCTAAGCTTTACCTCGACTGCTTCATCTTTACAAAAAAAAGTAATGAAAAACAAGTTATGTTTTTATCATGAGCTGTGGACTGCACTGAAACCCAACAGGTCCATGGCTCCCTTGTGATATCTTTATTTTGTATAATTGCTTTGGTGAGAAAGCACTCCCCAGCAATTATACAAAATAAAGAATGGGTAGGTGGTAAAAACTCAGATTTTACACACACCCTGGTGTGGATGCCTTAATAAACCCCCTTAAGGTCAATTCCTAGTTTATGGCAATCCACAACTCTGGGTGTGTTAAAAGCCTTGTTATAACCTCCTACCAATCCATTAGTCTCTATTTTATACATATCCATTGTGTGTAATGCCACATATACCTGAAGAATCAAGTTCAAGAGGTTTCTACAAGCAGGATGTGTACAAAATTTGAGTTTTGGCACACTGCCCAGTGCTTTATTTTATATAATTACCATGGAATATATTTTGGCCACCAAATATCTAATTATATACAATACTGGAATCATGTGCACTACTATAATCTGGGAATATTTTTCAATTTATACAAAGAATTTAATGATTTGCTGTTATCAAACAAAAGCCGTATAAGGAATTTCTTAGAGGCATTATATTTTGAATGTTGATTTTATTTTTAGGTGCCGGCAGCATAGCTGTAGCACCTATTGTGGTCATTCCTACTTTTTTGAGCATTTAGTCAAGTTTAGGGTTTCATTCAGTGTGAGTGATTTGGCTGCATGATGTCACTGATGATGTAAGTGATAGGGCTTTTAGGTATAAGCATAGAGTTTCAGACCTACACAAGTCTAGATGTGAGCACATTTAATGCACGTTTTTTCTTTCTCTCTACAAATTTTATAGTGAAATTGTTAGATGTCATTGCCGATGTAGTAAAGGGTTTCAGCAGAGCTAAATAGCAAACTTCCAGAACATTTACCTTAGTCCTACAATATGTTGTAGTCAATTAAATTAGTCCCAGCTAAGGTCGGTCTAGGTTTGAATACAATTCAAGTCACCTGTTTTTCAGGTTGTGACATAACCTCTTCACCATAGGAACTGCATCTCACTTGCCTGTAGCTCAGAGGCACCCTGAATGTGTGTTTTTTGCAGGCAAATGAACATCGGTTCGGATCCTGGCAGATACTTAAAAGGTTTTTTGGTAAGATGGAAACTTATTTGAGTGGCAATTCATGGTGATGTGGTGTTGGAATAGTAAATTATACAAGAAGTAAATTTAGCTAAGAACAACAGTCTATGAAGATAAACTATCGGCTGGGATTAGATCCCCAGTCACATGCTTTACAGGTTGTTACATGACCTCCACAACATAGGAAATGCATCTTCCTTACCTATAGATCAGTGGCACACTGAATGTGTGTTTGCTTATCAGGCAAAAGATCAGTGGTTTAATTTTAGGCAGACATAGTCTGAATCCTGGAAGGGCTAACATTATTTTCAATCTTTTATATAAGATGGAAACTCACTTGAGTAGTGATTCATGGTGGTGTGGAGTGGTGTAGTAAATTATATAAGAAGTACATTTAGCTAAGAACAGCAGTTTGTGAAGGTGAATTGCCTGCTGGGATTAGATCTCTAGTACCCTGTTTTGCAGTTGTGACATAACCTCTACATCAGAGGAACTGCAATTCACTAACCTGTGATTCAGTGGCACACTAAATGTGTGTTTGCTTACCAGGAAAATGATCAGTGGTTTTCATCTGAGCAGGGACTTCAGCATTTTTATTTTTTTTGTTTGTAAGATGGAAACTCAGTTGAATGGCAATTCACGGTTGTGTGGATTTGGAATATTAAATTATATAATTACATTCAGCTAAGAACAAAAATTTGAGGAGTATTGCTTGCTATGATGAGATCTCCAGTCACCTGTTTTGCAGGTTGCAACATAACCTTTAAATCATACTGTAGGAACTGTATCTCTCTTACTAGTAACTCAGTGGCATTCTGTACATATGTTTGTTTAGTATGCAAGGGATTAGTGTTTTAATTCTTGGTAGGAGCACACACTTTTTTGTAAAATGGGACTCACTTGAGTAGCAGTTCATAGTGGTGTGGAGTAAAACAGTGAATTATATGAAAAGTAAATTTAGCTAGGAACAACAATTTGTGACACTAAATCATCTGCTGGGATTAGATCCCCAGTCACCTATTTGCAGGTTCTGCTATAACCTCTACACCAGAGGAAATGGGACTCACTTGCCTGCAGCTCACAGGCACACTGAATGTGTATTTGATAACATGCAAAGAATCAATGGTTTAAATTCAAGTAGAACATAGTCTGAATCCTGGCAGGAACTTAAACACTTTTTTTTTGTAAGATGGAAGCTTAGCTGAGCAATGATTCATGGTGGTGTGGACTGGAACAGTAAATTAATATACGAGAAGTAAATTTAACTAAGAACAACAATTTGTGATGGTAAATTGCCTGCTGGGACTTGATCCTCAGTCACCTGTTTTGCAAGTGTGACATAGCTTCAGTATCATAGGAACTACAACTTACCTGCAGTTCAGTGACATACTAAATGTGTATATGCTTAGCAGACAAGGGATCAGTGGCACAGAACTGAGCAGGAACTGAAGCATTTTGTTTGTAAGATGGAAATTTACTGAAGTGGCAGTTCATGGTGTGGAGTTGGAATAGTAATTTATATGAGAAGTAAATTTAGCTAAGAACAACAACTTATGAAAGTAAATTGCCTGTTGGGATTAGCACACCAGTTCTCTGTTTTGCGGGATGTAACATAACCTCCATATCATAGGAAATGCAACTCACTTACCTGTAGCTTAATGGCACACTGAACATGTGTGTTTGCTTAGCAAGCAAAGAAACAGTAGTTCAAATACAAGTAGACACACTTCAAAGCCAGGCAGGTACTTACATTAAATATTTTATTCAATGTGTCTGTGTGTTTTTTTTTGTGAAATGGAAACTCACTTGAGTAGAGAAATTACAAAGTTTTACTTTGCCGGTAAAGTTCCGCAAATTTACCAACTTCGCCTTTGTGGAGCAATACACAAATTTTTTCCATAGCTTTGAAATTCACCTAGTGACTTTGCTGGTAACGTCACCATTAAGACAATTAGGCGAAGTCTGTTCAAAGCGAGGCTACTGGTGTTAGGTCACATGGGAACAACTCCAGCAGGTCACATGCTACTTCTCTATGTACTGACTCATCCTTAGTTTCACTTTGCAGTCTGGGTTAGTTAGTGGAAGAGGACAGATCTACTCTTTTGTAAAGGCTTAAAAACTCAAAAAAAAAAAACACACGTTTTTCAGCTTTCTTTTGCTTGTTACTCATTTTATTTTTACTGTACAGTTTGGGAGTCTTTGTTTAGTTGTTGTTTAGCAGGAGGAGTTTTCAGTTTCAGCATCCTGACTTACATCTGATTTTATTTATTTAGTTTTTGTTTAGGTGCACTAGCCATAGAAATGACTATTTTCAGGCACTACCCGGGAGGTTACAAGGTAGTGAAACAGTACATCAGTGTTTTACAGCATGGATACAAGATAGTGAAATAGTCAGCTAGGTACAATAGCAGCAAGATAACAGGCAAATACAACAACTGCAAATACAATTAAAACATAGATCAGGGCTAGCTGTAAAATAAACAATAACAGGCAAGTGCAGTAAGTGCTAGTACAGTGGAAAATAACTATTAGGCTGGGGATGGATTAACAAGGGAGCAAAAACAATAGTGGGGTAGTCTGAGATAGAAACGTTTCAGGCAAAGCACATGAGGGACATGGATTATAACGAGGGATTGTCGTAAGTCAATTTGAAAAAGAAGGAAGAGGAGCTATATCATAAGGAGACAGTGAGTAGAATATAAGGTACAGAGGGGTGGGGCAGGGCAGAGAAAGGCAGCATAGGGTGAAGTAGGGGGCAGGTGGGAATAGGGGAGAGGGCAGGGGGTGGTAGCCAGGTACAGGTAGGGGAGGAAGAGAGGTGAGACACAGGATAAGGGAGACAAGGCAGTCAGGGAGATAGCAGGATGAAATGACACATGATGGAAGTAACTGGACTATGGGGGTTTAAAGCATGAGCATTGACTCGAGGAGATAAGATAGCTGTGCACTGCTTTTTTAGAGGCTGTATGATGATTAACTGTCATGTCTAAATATTTGGTCAGAGGGGGTATTAGGGGAAGTCACTACTGGGGAGACCAGTAGGTTTACTCTGTTCAGATGCCAGAGCCACAAATCTTATCAGCCCCAATGTGTTAGTTTGAATACAAGATCTATATCAACTGTACTCAACAATGAGCAAGTCAAAGGTCCTAACTCAGGACCCAGGCAAGGTTCCACAGGGTAAAGGAACTGTGCTCTGGTGACTGCTATAATGTTAGAAAAGTGTTGTAAATAAATGGTGTTTCACTACTTGATCTCACACTACTGTACTGTGAAGGTTCAACTTGTCAGTGTTTGAGCAGCTGGTTCCAAATCAAGCTCCGGTTGGAATTTTGGATTTCATTTACAAGTGATGAGAGGTCAACTGAATGAATAAATGCTGATGACAGTTCAATTGTGAGAACAAACTGTGATGACAGGCCAGAGTAGCTGAGAGAATAACATGTTTATTTTCTCTGTTAAATATCTAAATTGTCCTGTCATAAGCAGAAATAACAATTTGTCTAGACAAATCTATATACACTTCTATTGCATAAATCATATAGCATCAGGCTGGTACGCTGTATCACATAGACAACAAAGAATGGATTTCAGTTAATAAATTGATGTATTTTAACCTTTAAATTCCCAGCATGGTGAGTAAACATCTCGTGTTGGTTACAGAACTGGCAGATGTTGCATCTGCTACATTTGTAACTGTCTGCTGGCAATGGCTGAAGCTAAGTAATGGGTGTCACCAATGTTGGACCTGTGTACAGACTTTGTGTCATCATATCCATGGGCAGAAGAGCAAGCCTTTAGAAACAGTATCAAAGATTGTACTACTACATGTAGGCAGGTCACTACTCCCCTTAAAAACAAGCATCTAGTAGCATTCAATTTATGTTGCTGGCAGTATGGCCTAGAGGTTAGAGTAACAACCTGTAAATTAACTTGGTATATCCAGCAGACCTGGGTTTGATTCCCACAACTTCCACTTGCATACTGTGTGACACTGAGCAAGTCACTTAATCACCCCCAATTTCCTGGGCTACCCCTGAAAACAGGCACATGTGCCTAGTGGGCCTTACTTGGTTAACAAAGAATTAAAAATGGTGAAAGCATAACCAGTTACCTAATTCAGTCTGCTTTTTCAACATTTTATCAAAGCAATCCAGATTTTATGAGTACTGACCATGTCAAACTACACAAATGGAATGGGGATAGGACCCAGGTCATTCTCCAAAGGGAAGCAAAATGGATTTCTTCCATTAAAGGTTGATGCCCACATGGACTGAATGCTAACCTGGATATTGTACTGTTTCCATAACTGGGACTGTAAATGCTTGACTGCTGGTTTTGTTATTAATGAAATAGTGTATCATATATTTTTATCTCCTCCTTGGATCTTATATAAGATGTAAGATTTTAAGCATCATGACTATTCTACCTATCTGTGTTGACTGGAGTAGGAAAGCATCACAGTGTCATCTTAGTGCAGCTCACCCTTCGGCCTGCTATGCCAAGTGCTTAACTGCCTTGCTGGTGATGTGCATGACCCAGAGTAACTCCTCATGTTTAATAATGGCATGGCTTGCTGGGAGTCCCCTTGCAAATTAACACTATAGCATGCACAAACCTTCCCTGGTCATCTCAGTCAGGAAATAGCTCACAATGGCACTCAAGGACTACTCTTGGCACCAGATTGATAGTTCAGTGTGTGGCTCCTTTACTTAGGGATCTGGGTGCAAGTGAAGTTTCATCTCCTGCATTCAGTAATTAATTTCACAGTACACCAATGGGGATTGGCACCCTCAAACTACAACTCATTGTGCAAAATCTCTTTTTTTCTTAGTCAACTCAGTACACAGATGTACAAGAACATAATAGCTACATTCTCTTAACCTGGCTCTGATGGTTTCATTCAGCAACAAAACTGTGTCCTTTACCTCCACTGGTTACCTTGGGCTCCTATTAGTTCGATCTTCTCCATCATCCCTCCTGGTGGCTATGACTTCCTTATGCATCTCTGAATTTGGACTCTTCAGGGACTCTCCAGGCCTGAAAGCCATCAATGCACATCTCTTAAGGGAATGCATACTTGGGAACCCACTACTTCTTCCTCGAGCCACTTACAGCTGTGTGTGCCCATTGTACTCCCTACCCAAATGCACAGCCATCCAGTAGTATTCCCGACAAGGGAAAACCTGCAGGGCCAAGCCCATGCCATTCTTCACAGTACCCCAATGTGCCTCCAGTCCAAAGCTACTCTGTCCCTGGCATCCTGCCATGGAGCCAAGAACAGTAGGACCCTTTGGTGCATTAGGCACCGGCCTACGCACTGGCTCAGGTACAGATATGGCCTCTCCTCAAGCTCCCAACCACCCAAGGTTAACTCTTTTCTTTCTCACCAAAATCTTCCACAGTATACTTATTTATTTATTTATTGATTGTCTAGGAATTACAACCTTTTGAGTCAGAGACTCATTTGCAAAGACTCCACTTTTTACATAAATAAAGATTGGTACACAGTATAACACAAATACATAAGTGTAACACAGATACATAATACAGACTACTGCTAGTACAGCATATGGCGCTAACTACAGGGGTGAGCGAATACATAATACACACATGTGGGAACATCAGTGATGTGAATTCATGATACATATACAGGAGCAAATACTGCAGTAAAATTGTTTAGGTCTTTTAGCAAAGTTTCATCTGTAGTCACAGTGGGAGTTGGACATAATGTGGCTCAGTAACTCAGGTTTAAAAGGCCCTAGCCTGGGGATAGATAAGATAGTGTCAGGGATTGAGTTCATCCAGAGTGGGGCCCTGTAGCAGAAGGACCTTTGGCCAGTAGTGGTCTTCATGAAGGGGACATGGAATGCTGCAGTGTCAGAGCATCTAGTGGTGCGAGCCAGCAGACTCCTTTGGAGGAGCTGGAGACAGCCGGGGGGACTAGGCCCAACTGGATTATTTTGGTCAGTAAGCAGGTCTGGTAAAAAAGTCACCCCTGGAAGTTTAGCCATGATGACCGTGGGTAGAGGTCACAGGTATGCGTGAGTTGATCACAGCCTGTGGCCAATTGGCAGACTTTGTTTAGGGTGCGTTTAATGCTGGTCAGTGCCGTGTCGGAGGCAGCACCATAGATGATTATACCATAGTCTACCAAGGAAAGGAGGGAGCTAGAGATTGGTAATCATAGAGCCTCAGGAGGGAAACATGGACTAAGCCTATATAAGAGAACGATTCTCCTATTTATTTCTGTGCAAGTCGATGCAATATGCTCACGATAGGTAAGGGTGGGGTCAAGGGTAACCCCTAGATATTTAAAAGTGGAACCAGGTTCCAGCATGGTGCCCAAGGCATTATGTATAGATATTTTGCACATGCTGTGTTTATGTTGTGGGTGGGTGAATAGCATAACTTTCGTCTTTTTTGTGTTGAGTACAAGTTTGTGGAAGGAAAACCAGGCTTCAATTTGTGTAAAGGAGCCCTGCAAGGAATTTTGGAACTGTGTAGGGTCAGGGTGCTGACTGAAAATCACAGCATTATCTGCATAAAGGAGGAGGCGCCCTGAGGAGGCCAGAGGTAAGGAGTTCAAGTATAGTGAGAAAAGGAGTGGCTCAAGGATGGATCCTTGGGGAACACCCAACCGGATTGGAAGGTTAGTGGAGAGGGTGTTATTTATCTTCACTTGTTGAGTGCGACCATGGAGATAGTTGGAGAACCAGCCAGTGGTTTCTTTGGATACACCAACAGAGAGGAGGGAGTTAATGAGCATATTGTGATTGACAGTATCAAATGCCTTGGAGAGATCAAAATAGACTTATCCAGCCAGGTCTCAATGGTCAAGAGCATCATGAATAAAGGAGGTGAATTCTAGTAGGGCAGTGGTGGTGCTGTGTCCTTTCCTGAAACCATGTTGTTGCTTGCATAGTAGGTGGTGTGAGTCTAGATAGTCAATATGTTGATTGGCCACTATTTTCTCAAGCGTTTAAGAGGGGAGGGAGTATGGAAATGGGCCTATAGTTACTACCTTGAGGTACGGGTGCCATTTTTATGAACTGGTGTAATCACCGCCTTTTTCCACAAAGATGGGAACTTCCCTAGGCACAGGGACATGTTGAGTATTTTAGTGAGGGGTATTAGGACAGCATCAAGAGTTAAGGATAACAGTTTTGCATCTAGTGAGTCACCACTATGCCTAGTCTTTCCTAGGAACATGGCAATATATGAGCGGGCATCACCAGTGGAGATAGTTTTGAAGTGAAAGGGTGGAGCACAGGGGGTGGCAGGAATTGTCCAGCATCTGCAGTGAAGAAATCAGGAGGGACAATAGTACTTAGGTCAGAAAAAGATATATTGAAAGTCTCAGCTATTTTGCAGGGGTCTTGGGTGGGGACACCATCAATGATAAGCATGGTAGGGGGAAGGGAGAGAGACTTGCCACTAAGTTCCTTTATATTTTCCCAGAACATCTTTCCATTTCCCCAAGTGACAGTAAGATTTGTCTGATAGTAAGCAGCCTTTGCCTGCCAGATAGCCCAGGCGCATGTGTTTCGGGCAGCATGGTACAGTTGTCAGTCAGCGGGGCGACCTGACTGAAGGGCTCAGTGCCACAAGTCATCACGTGCCTTCATTTGGTCAAGCAAGGAACAATTCAGGGGGAGGGTTTTGATTTTTCAATCTGTTTTACATGGGGGGCGAAGATGTCACAGGAGGATTGGAAGGAACTTGTGAAGAAGGAAAGAGCGGCATCAACTGACGTCAGGTGATCAAGAGGGGACCAGTTGATTTTTCAGAGAAGGTTTCGGAGATGCATTAAAGCCCCTTTTTTGAGTTGGTGATACATGGAGATCCTTGGGGGGGGGGACTTCCAGCTATTTGTCCAGAGACAAGTTACAGGGGAGTGATCACTGATTGATTCAGATAGGACCTGGACATCCTGTATGTGCTCAGGATGATTTGTGAGTATGAGATCAAGGAGGGAACTATGGCCATGTTTTTGTACACTCTAGTGGGGGTAAGGACCATTTGGAACAGATTTTGGGCAGCGGCTGCATCCCTGAGGGAGGATATCTGGGGAGCAAGCCAGTTTGTGTTTAAATCATCTAGTGCTATGACTTCAGAGTTTTTAGGGAGCTGGTCGATTATGTTTAAGATGGATGTGAAGACATCCCTTTGGTTTCAAGGGGGTATGTATACCAACACTAAAGAGATTTACCCAAGTTACCAATTTGAACCCTGACGGTGAGGGACTGTGCGCCTTCTGTAGGGCTTATGGTAGCAGTGTTCATTCCTTGCAGGTGTTCCTGAAGACAGTGCACAACCCCCACCCCGCTTATTTAGCCTATCTGACCTGAACAATATGTATCCCAGTACGCATACAGCTGAGTCAGGGGTATGCTGTGACAGCCATGTTTCAGAAATGGCTAGTGCATCAGGGCGGTGGAGGCAGACCCAGGCTTGGAGAGAGGCAAGTTTCTTTTGGAGGCTACATATATTAATGGCAGCCAATCGCAGACCTTTGTGTTGCGTTGTTTGTCATGGGGTATGGTCAGTGGGGCCAGGATTTGAGTGAATGTTGCCCACAAGTAGCAGGAGGATAATTGCTGTCCTGCTTAGGGTAATTTTTAGGATCTTTTTGCGAGTGTGCAGTGATGATACTGCATGATGGTGCAGTTTATTGGAAATATGGGAGCATGTGAAGTGCAGTATTTCATGGCCATATAGTAATGGGGTACTCATGATTTTAGGGAGCAGGTGACTTGGCACAGGAGGAGGGTGGGGAAGATGGGACATGGCAACTGATGAAGGAGTTTTCACAGGGCTGTGTGGCATAGGATGCAATTTTGGGGCAGGGGGAGGGGTAGTGCTAGAATGAGTATGTGGAAGGCAGGAGGGTAGTGGGCTGAGGGGGAGGGTTAACACGAGGAGAGTAAGCCATGGAGATGCTATGTTAACAAGAAAGGGAAATATAGCAATATTGCTAGGCATATTTGGGAGGGATTTAGTATTTAACCTAATGTTTCTTTGTGCTTAGAAGATGGGTAGAGAAAGATTGTTTCTGACATGCTGATTTGGGGGGGGGGGGTGAAGTGAGGGAGTTTAGGCAGGATTATTTGTGGTGTAAAGGAAGTTGTTTTGTGTCACACACCGAATGCAACCATGCTGTAGTTAAGGAGCTGAGAGAAAAAATCAGCTGAGGAAACAGTATCAGCCTCTAGTGGTAGGTCCTGATAATCTGCCAATGGAGAAGTTGCCTGATTGGTTAAAACGCGTCACCAGGGGTCTCTTGAGACTATAAAAGAAGAAGTCGACCAAGGGGGGTGGTGGTGGTGGAGGCAGTAGGGCAGTTGATGTAGAGCATCAGCGGGGCTTTCTAGTGTGAGTTTTGAAGCGCTCAGCACTGCATTGCTGTTTAGCCACTGTTTGTTCCATTAGAGCACACATTTTCCTGCTAGAAAATTGCTGTGGGGTCCTTTGCAAAGTTCGGGGGATGGAGACCTTGTCTTCACTACCAGCATCCACGAGGCGAGCCTTGCTGATTCTACTGGAGAGACAGAGGAAAAGCAGAAATAAATATCAGGTGAAATGAGATTCCACAGGCATGGGGGGGTGAAGTTTACTCCGAGAATGCAGGGGACAAGGGCTATTAGTATGAGACTAGTCTGAAACTGCGTAGGAGACTATGAAAATGGTGACCACAAAATTAAGCAGTGTTTGTAGCTACAGCAGGCAGTAACTTTCATAGACAGGCTACTTGCTTACTAACAGAATACAGGCTACTTGCTTACTAACAGGAATCACAATTTCTACTACAAATAAAGGCGCAGTGATTATGTTGTTAGAAGGTATTTTAAGCAGGGGGATATTTTTGGTGCCAAGAAATTACACTGTAAGGCACAGAGGGTTTTATTTTGTGCATACAAGCTGATCAGAGGCAGGATTAGCAATTTTGTCAATAAAGGCACAGTGTCTATGGTGCGCGGTAAAGACTGCAATATATAAACTTTAAAACTGGCACCAGGTTTACTTCTTAAGGGACAAAGAGATTTCATTTACATCCTGTCACTGATTTGTTGAGATAGTAAAACAACTAAGGACTTTAAACATGCGGTAATGATTAAGCTCTTAAAGTACAGAGAGAAATTAATTCAGAACCATTGAGAACACTTAAGAATTTAGGCAACAAAAACTATCTCCACATGTGTGGGGGCGGTAATTTGAAATTCAAGTCTGAGATTTCTAGTGCGAGTTTTGAAGCGCTCAGCACTGCATTGCTGTTTAGCCACTGTTCGTTCCATGACAGCACACGTGTACCTGCTAGAAAATTGCTGCGGGGTCCTTTGCAAAGCTCAGGGGAGGGAGACCGTGCCCTCATGACCAGCACCCATGAGGGGAGCCTTGCTGATTCAGCAATATATGTTACTATACTCTAAGCCCCCCCCTCCACCATGGCTAGACAATAGGTGCACGGGCACCTAGTTTCTTGATGAACAAACTATTAATAACCTACCCCCCTTTTAATGCCCTTCCAGCTTGATAGACTATGTTCCCCCTTTTTTTCTGCTTTTCACTCTGAATTGGGAGGGGTTGCTTGTCGCTTATTTGCAGTTTAGTTTTTTTCTCTTTTTTTGCATTTTGTTGTCCCTCTGGAGTTTATTAACTGTCTAATGGTGTTACTGATTATGGTGTCATGTGCCCTCAGCAAACTATTGGGGCCCATTGTTCTGTGTCTTCATGGAGCAACAACAATTCAGTATTTAAATGCAATACCACAATTATTTTGAGCAGACTGAAATAAGTAAAATGTGACTACAACAGTATGTATTGCACTTTATAATTGTCCTTTGTCAAAATGGTATTGTATTTTTTTAATATTTAATGTTGATTGTATAACCTGAATTTGCTCAAACAGGACAGCCCTGCAAATAAGACCCTAATGTTCTAGGTGTTCATTATGCTGTATAAAAGTAAATACTTTTGCTGGCCCAGTGGTAACACTATTGCTCTCTGTGCAGATGACCTGAGGTTGAGAGTGACCTCAGGAGGCAGAGGGTTGGCTTCAGGAGTGGGAAGCTAGAGCATCCCAGGGACTGCTCTCCTCCTCTGGGGAGGGGTGGAACCAGTGCCCAGGTTTAGCCTGGTAGTGGCTGGGGGTCAGCATGCTGACACTGTACACAAGCAGGCAGAGGTGAGGCAGACTCCCGGAGTGCTGCGTATGGGATTAGCATCATTGCATGCCGCCTCCTCCATGCTAGGGTTGGAAGAATATGGGAAATGCTGACTGGTAGGATGACACCAGTCTCCTGCTGGCTCCACACCTGGCTATCTGGGCACATCCAGGTGAACCAGATCCTGTTCCCAGTGAGGCTTGAGGGGGCCCCCACCGACCCTGCTACGGGACCAAGCCCTGGGGGAAAAGCCAGACAAAGTAAGTCCTAGAGGACACTGGAGTGACAGGGCTGGGGGAAGGGGACTGGTGGATGGGGCTGGTCAGCATGGGGAGGAAAAACAGATCAGCAAAAAAATACTTTTACTACTACATGTGATACCACAATAAACAGCACTATGTATTTATTTATTTTTTGCAGACACATACTGTTTGTAACTGTGTTTATCTCTTCTCCCAGCTCTATTTCATCTACTTTTGGTAGACATTTATATTTCAGTCATATAGTACAACACTTGATTTATTTTGATCTCTCTAAGAAGTCTTACAATGAGTCTATCTGTTTTCCAGCTCGTTTCTGTACATTCTTGCTGGGTGATTTTACTTACCTCTCTTAACAGGTAGAGTGGTCCGTAGGAATCTCAGGGCATCCTCAGTCCCCCCACTAGAAGTACCCCATGCCTCCACCGCCATGGGAACCCGAGCTTTCTCAGTCACAGCACCCTCCGTGTGGAACAAGCTCTCCCCGTCTGTTCATGGGTCCCCTCCCACCTAGCTTTTAAACATAACCTGAAGACATGGCTCCTCACTGCTGCAAAATGTCATTATTCCATACAGCAACACTAGGGTCTACAACTTGACTATGCTCTAATAACACTCAGACTTTCACCTGATGCCCTACAGCACTTATACCCCCCTGCCCCCACTAGCCTGCCCCTTTTTCCCCCACTTCTCTCCTTCCTGCTCCCAACCCTAAGCCTACCCTGCCCCCTTCCTCTTGTCTTACCCCTTGATGTTATGAACTGTGATTGTTTTCTTGTTTGAATTTTTATTACAGTTTGCTGGCCAAGGCACCTAGCTTCGCCTGAGCTCTTTCCTTCTAAGACTGCTTGAAAGGCAGAGTAGAGAAACTTACCAGAGCAAGGGAGAAGGATTAAGACTTAGTTTGCTTAAGCTAGATTTACTGTGGTGGTGTTTTTATTTTTACTCACAGGGATTGCTACTGTTTGTTGCTAACATTTCATTGCTTTATTTTTCTCTGATTCAAATTGTTGTTGCTGGTATACCTTCTTCTACAAGGTGTGCCTACAGGTGTGTGCTAACAGATTACTGCTGTGATCTTCTGATTCAAATCGTCTTTTGCAAGGTATATCTTCTGTTACTGCTTTATTTTTCTCTGGAGCAAAGTGTTTCTTACAGGGTATATCTTCTCTGAAATTATTACAGGTGGTGCTTTACAGGTTTTACAGTTTTATCTAACATTAAGATAAGCTTCAGGGTTACTGCATTTGTTGTTGACTGATTGTTTCTGCTCTACCTCCTTATTCTTTCGTCTGTAGTTCTTCTTTTTAGGCAGGGAAGGGCCCAGCCACCCACCCCCATCCCCAACCACCCCATCTACACTCCTTTTATAGGGTACCACAGTTGTGACATATCCTGTGGCAGAGCAGGAAGGGCAGATCAGTGGGGCCTCCACAAGGTGATATCATTTACAGGGGCACTAGTAATTTAACTTGTTATAACAAGTTAAACAAAGCACAATTAAACCATTACTTGCATTTTTTTCCTTTTTTTTTTCCTTCTAATTACTCTGACTAGGTTACAAACCCAGCAACTTATTTGGAATGGATTTCATTAACTGCAGGGACTGTGGAACAATTTTCAGAAGGACAGTCTTACAGGATTTAGGACACTGTCCTACATGCTGGGCCTTTGAGATCTTAGGGCCCAGCTCCAAGCAGCATGGGCAGAGATTGCACGCCTCAAATTTCATATTGAAGAGGAAATACATTATAAGAACTACCCGCCATTTCCCCAGCACCCAACAGAAAAACCTCGACCGCAGAGGGTAGTTGGTCCAGGAGGTTGGCAGGTGGTTAGGAGGAGCAAATCAGGTGCCCCATCACTCTCTGCTCTTCAACACATTACCTCCAAAAACCATATAAACACTAAAAACAGGTATCTGCCTCTATCTCTGAAATCAAATAAAGAGGCAGAAGACACTGCAGAGCAGGACATCGTGCACAGGAGCTAGCACAACAAAACTCACCCAAATCAGGAACCAAAACTAAACAAGCACAAAGGAAATCCAAAAACTTCTGATCATAGGAGACTCCATGATTCGGGGAGTTGATACCCATCTCCAGCCAGGGGTGATGGTCAGATGTCTCCCAGGTACATCAACATGGAGAGACACTGACCACATTGCTAAAATTGTTCACAAGGCAGGAGAAACATTGCTGTCCTAGTAGCACAATAGGGACTATCGATCTCGCCAGCCGGTCAGCTGGGAGACCAAGGAACACCTGACTAGGGCTGGGTGACAAACTATCATCTATTTCGTCGGCATCTCCTTCTCTGAGATCCTGCCAGTCTGGGAGAGGGAGCAGATGGACGGAAGGTCAGAGAAGGGAGATAGGGAGCTAAACACGTGGCTCAAGGACTGGTGCCAGGAAAAAGGACACAGATTTGTAGGGAACTGGCAACAGTTCTGGGAGCGAAAGTTCTTTAAATTTGATGGACTGCATCTGACTAAAGAGGGAGTCAGTGCATTGGGGCAGAAGTTTGACGTCTTTGCAGAATATTTAAACTAGCAAATGGGAAGAGGGGTGCAGCACCCCATACGTCGAATGGGAAGAACACCCTTCCCCCCTCAGCTAGTGGTCAAACAGGAATTCAGCATGTTTGCCGTTCATTTGCATCACCAGGTAAGAAAAAAGGTTTGTCTCCCCATACGATGCACAGGGTAATGCCAAACTTCACCCAACAACTAACACACCAAAATCTGGCCAATGGAAAATCATGTACACAAATGCTCACAGCATGGGAAATAAGATCCCAGACCTGCAGGCAATAATGTCAGAGGCCAAACTGGACATAGTAGCAATTAGTGAGACATGGTTTACCAGTAACCACACTTGGGAGACTTCAGTACCTGGCTATGTATTGTTCAGAAGAGATCGAGGTGCAAAAAGGGGGGGAGGAGTGGCCCTGTATGTTAATGAAAATATCAAAGCTACAGAAATTCAGAATAACATAAGGAGCCAGAAGAACTGTGGGTCACCCTGAAACAGGAAATGGGACAGCCATAAGAACTGGGGTTGTCTACAGGCCCCCAGACCAGAGGGAGGACATAGATATATTACTGTTAGAAGATATACAAAACATGACAGCTAAAGGGGAGGTTCTGATAATGGGAGACTTCAACATGCCAGATACAGATTGGTCAATACCAGCAGGAACATCTGCCAGAACTAGACTCATAGTGGATTCCCTGCAGGGGAGGGCCTCAAACAACTGGTACAACAACCCACAAGAGACAGGGCTATCCTAGATCTAGTACTGACTAACAAAGAAGGGATCACAGATCTCCAGGTAGAAGGTCACCTGGGGCCAGTGACCATCACATGGTATGGTTCAGTTTTTACTACATCTAAATCATCCCATTCCAAGGCAAAAATATGGGACTTCAGAGGAGCTGACTTTTATAAGATGGCCTACAGAGTTAAGCTAGCCCTGGCAAAAAGAAACACAGGTGAGGGGTACAGGCAAAGTGGGCAAAGCATTAAGGATGTAATACTTGAAGCAACATCCCATTGTGTTAGACAGAAAAGGAAGTGCAAAGAAGAAGGAAACCACTTTGGTTCTCAAATACAGTAGCAGAAAAGGTCAGAGCCAAAAGGCTGGCCTTCAGGAAATATAAGGAACAGTGGGATGAAGATAGGGAGGCATACCAAACTGCCCTAAGGGAAGCAGGTAAGGCAGCAAGGCAGGCAAAGTCCCAAACTGAGGAAACACTAGCACGAACAGTAAAAGAAGGTGACAAGACTTTCTATAGATACATTAGTGAAAGGAGAAAGTCCAGAGGGGTATTGCTAAGCTTAATGGAGAAAAGGGAGCATGTGAGGAGGAGGACCCTGTAAAGGCATCTATGCTAAATAGATACTTTTGCTCAGTATTTACTGAAGAGAAGGTAGGGCAGGGCCCACAGCTCAGCATCATGGACACAGGGGGGAGGGAGGTGAGCACTACTCCCTTCACAAAAGAAAGGGTCCTACAAGAGCTTGCTAAGCTCAGGGTGGATAAGGCAATGGGACCTGATGGCATACATCCCAGGGTACTTAAGGAGCTAAGGATGGAACTAGCAGAGCCATTAGCAGAATTGTTTAGTGAGTCTCTGAGCACAGGAGAGGTCCCAGAAGACTGGAGAAGGGCTCATGTGATCCCGCCAACAAGAGTGGTAGCAGGGAGGAGGCAGGGAACTACAGACCGTGCAGTCTTACCTCAGTAGTGGGCAAGATTATGGAGGCAATCCTTAAGGAAAGGATAGTGCAACACCTGGAATCCATAGGGCTGGGGATCCAAGACAGCATGGGTTTACAAAGGAAGGTCCTGTCAAACTAATCTCATAGATTTCTTTGACTGGGTAACCAGAGTGGTGGACCAAGGGGAGCAGTTGATGTCGCCTACCTTGACTTCAGCAAAGCTTTTGACACTGTTCCACATAGAAGATTGATAAATAAGCTGGTAGGCTCGGGTGGGTCAGAAGTTGGTCAACTGGGTGGCAAACTGGTTGACGGGCAGAAAACAGAGAGTGGTGGTAAATGGTATACAGTCAGAAGAGATGCAAGTCACAAGTGGGGTACCTCAGGGATCAGTCCTGGGGCCAGTCCTCTTCAACATCTTCATTAGTGACCTTGCAGATGGACTAGAGGTGAAGGCTTGTCTGTTTGCAGATGACACCAAGATCTGCAACAGAGTAGATGATCCAGATGGGGTGGGCAGAATGAGAAGAGATCTGGAAAACTAGCAGAATGGTCAGAAGAGTGGCAACTGGGATTTAATGCAAAGAAGTGCAAAATCATGCACATAGGGAAGAGAAACCCTGAAGCCACCTATAGGCTGGGAGGGGAGTTGCTAGCAGTCACAAAGGAAGAAAGGGACTTGGGCATCATCATCACTGATGACCTAAAATCATCCAAGCAGACCTCTAAAGCAGTAGGTAAGGCTAGGGGTGTTAGGGTGTATTAGTAGGGTATCACAAGTCGTAGAGGGAGGTAATAATCCCTCTGTACAAGACACTGGTTAGGCCCCCATCTGGAGTACTGCGGCAGTATTGGAGCCACACCTTCACAAGGACATTAACCAAATTGAGGCAGTCCAGAGAAGGGCAACCAAAATGGTGCAGGGACTGCATCAGAAGACATATGAGGACAGATTAACGGAGCTCAATATGTATACCCTTGAGCAAAGGAGGGAGAGGTGATATGATCGAGGCATTCAAACACCTTAAGGGCATAAACAAGGTGAAAGAGTCTAACATGTTTAAATATAAGAAAATGGCAGGACAAGAGGACACAGCATGAGATTAGAGGGAGGCCGATTAAGGGGAATGTGAGGAAATTCTTTTTCACAGAAAGGGTGGTGGATGCATGGAATGGCTTACCACAAGAAGTGGTGGCTATGAATACAGTGCAGGGCTTCAAACAGGCATGGGATAGGCATAGGAGCAATACAAATGACTATGAATAGATAGGTCACTGACAGAGCAAAGGCCGAAGGCACATTTATAAGGTAGAAAAAGAAATGGGCAGACTGGATGGGCCTTGCGGTCCTTATCTGCCGTCAACTTCTATGTTTCTATGTTTCTATGTTTTTTCTCACTTGTTCTTGAATTGGACCATGTACCTGTATACCATTACTGCTTGCCTCTTGCACCATCTGTATTATTTCGCCTGTGGCTATGCTTATGTACATACTGATATAACATTACCTGTCTACCCTGCCTGCACATTGTCATTGCATTACCACTGTTTCTGTCTCTCTCCACCCTTGTCACCAGGTGTTGGGCGTGCACATATTGTATCTTGTAATTGACTGTTTGTACCTGTACCTATTTTTTGCCACCTTGTGGCCCGGGTCATGACTGAAAACGGTCCTCTGGATCAGTGCACCTACTCAGTCACCAAAGACATAAATAATTAAATAAACTTTCATTTATTTTTCACAGTACACATCACATTCTTTTGGAGTTCCCTTGAAAGTTCCTTATATAACTAAATGGGTTCTCCAAGATGTCTTTTGGATCAAGAGTGTCTTCTCAAGACATCTTTGCATTCAAGAACTGCAAAGCAAAGCTGAGCATCTCTGGTAAATAAAGATGTCTCAAGAAGATTCTTTTTATTAGCCAAGAGACATCTCAGACAATCCATTAATTTTTTATTATGCATTTCTTTTTTATCAGTTAATATTTGCTGGTTGTTTTATGTAAGTTACTGTTTTGGGAGCCCAATTCAGAAGATTATGTTGCCACTGAGCAGCTCGCTTGCTTCACGACCTGTGACCCACTATGTGATGACTGAACTCTTGGTTCTTGTAAGAGTTCATGGCACTGCTATTCTGTTTATCCAGATCAGGGTTTTTATGCTTACATTTTCTGGTGGCATTTAATGACTGCTACTCTATTTATTTTTGGGGGGAGGGGGGAGTGTGGTACTGCCGACTGAAGTGAAATGATCAGAGGTCAGTTGTGCACTACGTGGTGAATAGACGTTTAAAAAACATCTAGAATGCCACAGCCAGTGTAAGTGAGCATCGCGTGAACAACTTTGAGGTATTCATACACTGCAGCTTCTCCCATTCATTCTAATGGAATAAAATAAAGAACTGCATTATAATACACTGCGTCTGTTGGTGTTATGGATGCTTAGATCACATTTGATAGAATATATTTATACGTGATTAGGATCCTGAGTATGCCTGTAAGACAGAAATGCACACATCTGGGAATGAACTTTTACAGAGACTTCTATCAGTGTGTTTCCCAGTTCTAATGGGAGCAATTTGGCAGGAATAGGTAAGAGAGCAAGTGGGGGATAAGCCCTGAGCAGTTATCAAAGCCTTTTCCAATATGAGCCACAAGGGTCTATACTGGTCTGGGCCCAATTCCTCTGCCCCTCCCAGCCATATCAGATATTTTGCAGAATGACTTGCCCAATAGTAAAGTTTGAAATGGGGGAGTGTTAACCCTCCCTTACTCTTGGGGGCAGTAAATTTATTATAGGCCCTGAGGGCCTGTTTGCCCTTCCATATGAAGTTCGCAATCAAGGAGTGTAGCTTAGAGAACTAGGTCTGTGGCAGCCATAAATTCAGCATATTGAGGGGGTAGAAAATTTGAGGTAGTACAGTATATTCATTTTAATTAGACTTATTCTGCCCCAAAGTGATAATGGCAGTACTGTTCATCTATCCAGATCCTGCTGAATTACATGTAGTAGGGCATCCAGATTACATTCCCTCGAGAATTTGGGCACCCTGGTTAGGAAAATACCCAAGTATTTAAGTTTTTTAGATTCCCATCTTAAACATAAGCCATCCACTTCCTGCCTGTGGGTAGCCATATTAAGGGGAAAACTATATTTTTTTCCAAGTTCAGCTTGTAATTCAATAGTAAACTGAATTCTTTGATCTAGCAGTCTTGTTTTTAATTGTAAGTAAGTAAAAAAAAGTAAGTAAAAATGTATTTTAAATGCTTTTCCAAAGATCAAAGCGCTTTACAAATGACAATAAATAAAAACAAATACAATATTAACAATATAAAATCATACACCATAAGCTTTTGCAAATAAAAAAGTTTTTAACTCCACTTTAAAACTCTCAATGGTCAGGCAGCTTCGTATCCGATGAGGTAGAGAATTCCACAGGGTAGGAGAAGCATATGAAAATGCACGAGCTCCAGATGTCTTCAAACGAACCTTGGGAATCTCTAGCAATCCCTCGTCAGTGGATCGGAGTGAGTGAGAGGGGCAGTAGGGAGTAAGGAGATCTTTCAGATACTGCGGTTCCTGTTTGTGTAGGGCTTTATATGTCAGTAACCCGACCTTGAAGGTGATTCACCATTGTACCGGCAGCCAATGCATCCCGCGCAGAACAGGCGTAATATGACTATGTCTAGATGTCCCAGTCAAAAGCCCGGCTGCTGCATTCTGCACTAGCTGCAGATGACAAATGTCAACCCCCAGTAGCCGCAGGTAAAGGGAATTGCAGTAATCAAGCCGAGTGGTCACAAAGGCATGGACCAGATTGGGAAGGTCAGCCGGAAGAACCAGGTGTTTCACCCTGGCGATATTCCTCAGGTAGTAAAAAGATGACTTAACAACAGCTGACACCTGGGATTTCAAAGTCAAACTGCTGTCAACAATAACGCCCAGGTTACGCACCTGGCCTGAGGTCAAGAGCTGGGCACCACCAAGCCAAAGGCCTGATGGTACTTCAGCCCTATGGCCTGCCTCAAGGTGACCTGGGTCCATGACCAACACCTCAATCTTATCCGCGTTTAACCTCAGCCAGCTGGCGCTCATCCAGTCATTGATTTCGGCTAGGCAGCTGTTAAGCAGAGGGACTGCATCATCCTGACCAGGAGTAAAAGGACAAATACAGCTGGGTATCATCTGCATAGCAGTGAAAACCCAGACTGTAATGCCTAATGATATCTCCTAATGGCAGCATACAGACTGCGAACAACATGGGTGCCAAAATGGAGCCCTGCGGCACCCCACAGGACAGAAAGATGGTATCAGATTAATAAATCCCCATAACAATCCTCTGAGTCTGCCCCATGAGGAAGGATCGAAACCAATGTAAGACTGCGCCAGACAGTCCACAAAGAGAATGCAGGTGCTCCAACAGCATGCCATGGTCCACAGTATCAAATGCTGCAGAGAGATCAAGAAGGACTAGAATAGTACAAGCCTTTCGATCTCCCGCAATTAGGAAATCATTTAAAACCCAGACAACAGCAGTCTCAGTGCTATGTCTTTTCCTAAACCCCGACTGGAGAGCTTCATAGATGTTGTGATTCATAAGATGGTGATCCAACTGTGTCTCAACCACCTTTTCAATAACCTTACCCACAAAGGGCAGGTTAGAGATAGGTCTGTAGTTAGCTGGGACGTCTGGATTCAATGAAGGTTTTTCAAGGAGTGGTCGAACGACCGCCTCCTTTAAGGGGGCAGGGAATACCCCTTACTCCAAAGACTTCCAGACAATTTCAGCAAGGATCGGGCAGATAACATCTACGCAACCTATTAAAAGTGACATAGGGCCTGGATCCAAACTACAGCTGGTTGATCGTACAGTCTGAATAATCCTCACAACATCCATGAATGCCGGTCTACTAAAGTCAGACCAGGTGACACAAGGGCTTGCTTCCTCTCGCCGATCGCGGCAACTCCCTAAAGAGAGAGCTGGACGGATGCCCGATCTGATACTGGCAATCTTATCTGTGAAGAATTGAGCAAGCTCATCACACTTCATCTGTGAAAAATCTCTTCCAGACTGCAGACAGAGTGGATTGCACAATCTGTTGACAGTCTGAAAGAGTTGAGCTGGTCGATTCCGCGCAGCAGCAATCTCCCTGGACAGGAATTCTGCCTTCTTATGGGTGATTGCTGATTGATAGACTCTATAATGGTCCACCAATCTAAGCCTGTCAGCATCCAGGCCAGACTTTCGCCAAGCTCTCTCTAGCCTTTACCCTACTACCCTCAGCTCCTTCAAAGAACCGTCAAACCATGGAGATTTTAGGTGCTGAGTGAGTGGATGAACACGAACAGGTGCAATTTGATCCAGGGCATCACCCACAGCCTTATTATAGGCAAGTACAAGATCCCCTGGATCAATGCACTCACTCAATATACCCAACAGGTCCAATACCGCCAAAAGGCCTTATGGGGTAGTTCCCCATAAAGGGCGATATTGTACCATCTACATAGGGGCAGGCCTATTTAGGGGTGCCCCAAAGCTAAATCTTTTGGTATGATAGTCAGTCCACACATTTGGTTCCACTCCCAAATGTGCGACTTCCAACTCCAGTAGGAACATTAGATCCAATGAGTGACCACCTACATGGGTAGCAGAGGTAACCACCTGTGTAAGGCCCAATATTGTCATAAGTTGGAGGAGGTTTTTCCCAAAAGGTGAGAGTTCATCGTTGACCCAGGCATTGAAATCGCCCAGTATTAACCACCTGGGCGACTCCAACGCTACGTCGACGATGAAGTCCACAAACTCCTTCAGGAATTCTCCACCATCACCGGGTAGTCGGTAAGTGAGGAGAATCCTGGGAGAGGGTCCTGGGAGCACCTGCTCCCAGGATACACTCAAAGGATCTAGTGAAACCCACTGGCACAACTGGGTTGTGGACCTAGACCTGGCATTGCACAACACCACCCAAGTAGGATGAAAGATTGAGGAAGACCACACCACCTGCCTGCACACAGAGGAGCCCTTGGGTATGGGAACCAGGCAGGGAGGACCCTATCCCAATCCCATTTCACCTCAGGGCACCTCCTTGTCCCCAGTACCCCAATCTGACCACCACTCTCCATTCCCCCACCAGGCCCAGAACCCTTTCCCTTCTTCCGCCTCTTGACTATCCCCAAATAGAGGTGTGCAAAAAAAAAAAACTTCCACCGGTGGAATTTCCATGAAAGGCGGATTTTCATTTCCGTGAAAGTGCAGAAATCAAATTAGCAACTTTCATGGAAATTCTGATTTGGAACTTCAGAAAAAATGTATAAATTGCAGATTATTGCATTAAACTATGGAGAAAAAGTTCCGCAGAACAGATCACTGAACTGTGGAATAATTACATGTACCGAGGAATAATTCATTAAACCGCAGAAAAAAAAAATCCTCAGAACTGTTATTCCACAATTCATGTGTATTATTCTGCAGTTCAGCCAAAAAATTCCACAGAACAGGACGAAAATCCGCCAAGCGCATTCAGAAGATTCCAAGCTCGCCAATGGCGGAAGTTCAGAAAATTTTGTGAAATTTCCCAATTTTTCTTAAAAGTTCCACAAAAGCAGAATCCACAACTTTCACCCACATCTATCCCCAAAGCATGACATCTTAAATATGTTGCAGCTAGTAACTGGGGACAGTAAAATGGGCGGAGGTCCCTGAGCCTGGAGGAGGAATAATGCCTGACCGTCTTTATACCTTCCCAACACATCCCAGTTAAGAGCAGCAGCAATCAGACAACTAACAATAACCAAAACATAACAATTTTATGAAAACAAACCACACACACTCCAAAACTCATACTCCACAACTCACAACACTTTAAATTCCAGTCAAAACTACACACCATACAAATAATAACCCTTCTTTAACTACCCCAACCCACCCAAAATGCAAACACACAATCCCCCCCACCAACCCACAAATAAACATGAAAATTTAAATTTTTATGGCAGCATAAAAGAAAAACACAGTCCAAAAGAGCAGTCACTTGAATCTCATGATAGTGGGTTATGAGGCAGAAGAGGTCCCACCTGTCAGGGAGACAGGCAAGAAGACTATTCCCTGGCCCTACCTCTCACGTAGGCCAGGTGGAAAAGTCAACAGATAATAATAAAGCAGTCACAATTTTAGCTGGCACTCTCACTGTCCACATCATTCAATTTGTGGTCCCAACAATAGAAAAGAAAAGAAAAGGAGGTCAGACCTTTAGCAGACTTTATGAGAAGTCCATTATGGCTGTTCACTCCAACTGTCCACCTTCACTCCAGCAGTGAAAATAGTAGTTGAGAAAATTTACAAAACTCCTGCCCGAAAAGAGATTTCACACAGGGACTACAAAGTCACCTTTTGGGACAGATCTGCCTAATGACAATGCAATTGTTCATGTAGTGGGGTCCCAAAGAAGGCATGTTGAAAACTGGGGGCCAAAATATGCAAAAATGGCCAAGTTATGAAACTAAGTTCAAACCCCCATTGAAATGCATTGAACTGCATACCTGTTTCCTCAGTTTGTGGTCTGACTTTGAAGATTGAAGACTTGTCTATGGTCCACAAAAGATGACAGCGCTGGACCTCCCCGTGGGTAAGTAAGGGCTTGGGGGGTGTGGGGTGGTGGGTGCTGAGTGAGAGGGTTGGGTGAGGGGTCAATAACAGCCACAAAAGACATCAATAGACTGTTTTCTTTTTTCAAGTTTAGAAGAAAAAAAAAACAAACCTCGAGGATTCCCATTCATGACACTGGGGGATTGGGCACCCCCAGCATCAGTGTTATGCTTCTGGGTGGGGTGAGGGGTGGTGGGTGCTGAGAGAGAGGGTTGGGTGGGGGGAGTTAAGTGAAATATTTAAAAAAAAATCACAAAGGTGGTCATGGCAGAAGACAACACAGTTTGCCGTGACCAACATGGCCACTGCAACATGCTGCGCATGCACTAATATCATGCATGCACTGTACTGTTTGGTGACCATCTTGGAAATGGTGGAGTGTGTCATGTTCCGCCATGACCTCTGCGAGACAAATAGTGCTACTACAGTCAATGGAGAAAGTGGACTGGTTCGAGTGGTGGCAGAGTGACAGCACTGCAACTCTAATTCCTGTGTTGTTGGTTCAGAATCCAGTGACGTGGGCCCCTTTTCTCCTCGCAAGAGGTCTGCAGGGCTCTGCACACTGCAGTCCTAAAAATGTAGAATATAGCAGCGGAAGAACAAAATGTGCCTTTTGAGTAAAAAGGACCTTACTATAAATAAATAAAACTTTGATGTCTGTCAATAAATGTATTTTTTGGTTTGAAATCCCAAACATCAGTAAATGAAATACCACATTATGGAGGGGATGAGGAAACATTTGAACAAAATTATTTACAGCACTGAAAATCAGGGACACTTGAGAGGTATGGGGAGAGTGACTTGAGTCGCTTATTGCTATTTAGCCAATGATTACCAGGTTTTTATTTTTGAGGTCTGCGGAGTTGCTTGCTCTGTAGTTTACCAATTCCATTGCAGCTGAGCTGGCCAGGCTTGGACTTGGATGGTTGGCTGGGAAAAAAATAACATAGTTGAGTGAGGTAGCAGAGTAGTAAATACTATTGCAAATGTCTCCTAAAATGTACCAGATGCCACCAAAGCCCCCAAATATTCTAGGAGGCCCCAGCATATAGTTTGAATTTTGGAATCTGTGGTCTTAAACATTTTTAAAGGCTGATTACTCCATTGACATCATGAGAAAGAACGAAGAAATTCCACACTACAGAAAGAGTGTCTTACAGCAAAGTGGGCTACTGAGTCACTGAGATACTATAGTATGTTCTGTGGGTAGAATTCACAATGGTGATGTACAGTATCTAGGTTTAAAGTAATTCCTAAACCCAGGGTTCAGGATGTGAATATAGATTACCTAATTTAGTACAGGTCATTGGTTCAGAATGGAAAGTTATGTTTGTGAGTTATGAATATGCACATGACTGTATTGTAAAGAAAACACAATTTGATGGAAATGATTATTTAAAGAAAAGATTTTGCTAGTTCTAGAAGAAGTGCTTGGGAATCATTATGTGATGGAGGCTGTTACATGGATATGTTCTTCCTATTTTTTAATTATTTTTGTTGTTTAATTAGTAAAGCATGCCAGAGTGTGCTTAATTGTAGGATAATAGCATGCCTTTGAAAGAGAGGCCTGAGTTGAAGCTGAGTGTTGCACACATTCAAGAAGGGCCATTATCCAACAATTATGCACATCATAGAGTGTTTTTTTACAATTATAAAATGCCTTCCCATATTTTTAATTATAGACCTGTTTAATGAATTTCAGAAAGTTATGCATTTCTGACTTGTGTTATTGAGATGGAACAACACAGTACATGTGATCAAAGGCAACCAATCACAGCACAGGATTTTCCTAACCCATTTCATAATCTGTTTTATTAGAGACACTAGGAGTGGAGTCCCTGAAAGAGGGAGGGTGGGGGTTCCTTCACTCCTTCAGAATCAGGGATTTGCTCTCTTTGGAAATGAGAGGTGTGAAAACTATTTCTCTGCTGGGATGAGTTTCCAGCTTAAGAAGGAAGGAATGTGATAGGGTGCTTTCCCTCCCAAGGCATTTTTTCTAAGGTGACGTTGGTGAGAAGCAGTGTCACAATGGCAGATTGCCTCCAGCTTGTTGACACCATATATAATAAAATGATAGGTTAATCTGGAAAAAGAAATGGAAAGCAAAAAATCATGTCTCTTTACTGTTTGCTTTCTCTGACCTCTCTTTGCAGTCACTCCATCTGATTCTTGGGCTAGGCACCTGGGAACAAAACTCCCTCTTCTGAGCATTTGCTTTGGCCAGTACCTTATTCTCTCTGTGTGGCCTCATGGCCTTTCAAGTTTTCATTATTCTGCTGGACCATTTTTAGAGTGACTGACAAGTAAGTCAGTTATAAAAATAGGGTAATTTTTTGTAAGGGCCTCTCATAGGCCTGCATTTACTTTTTGCTAACAAGCTGTGGGAAGTACTGTCAGTCTTGACCTGTCTGCTGTCATTATCAAGAACAGGCAGCAGGCGAACCTCACAATGCTCTGCAGAAGAGGAGCACTGCAATGTGCAATGCTATAGCAGCTCATCTTGTTGTTCATCTTTGGGCATGCTGATAGAGCTGAGCCCAAGGAAAGTTTTCTGTTCTGTGATATGTGGCCTTGTCTTCCTGTTCTCCCATGGAATCAGGTGTAGTAGGCACCAGGAAGGAGGAAAGAAGCAAGGGAATGAGTGGCATATTTTCCAAGTCAGTATTTGAGGCATTTGTGCTGGGGAGAGGTTGCATTAATTGCAAAAGCCCTGACATGTGAGTATCAATGTTCCCATGAAACAGGTGCTGTGAAATAGTTTTCTTCAATCTCTAGCTACTCAGAGCCAGTAGGAGGGGAATTCTGTTAAAATGCAGGCTTCTCAGTATGAAAGTACTAAAGGAAAACACTACTGAATGAAAGATCCCCACTCCCTCAATGAATAATCCCTCTGATTAGGGGTCTCATTTGAAAAACTAAGGTTTGAATTTCCTTTTTGCAGCTTTATTTCATCTCATAAAAAAGTATGTTAGTTATGGCTTTGCTGCACAACTTTTGGCATTAGGTCCAGTCATTAGAAGGACCTGGTCATCAAATAATAATGAGTGGGTAGGAATATTTTTGGCTATGATCTACTTTATTGTAAAAGAGTAAACGAAAAGGGTAGAGGTGTTGCTTTGTATACTAATTCTCACTTTGTATCTTTTGTCATTACCAAGAAAATTAGGAACACTATAGTAACTCAATCTTTGTGGATTGAACTTTTTGGTAACTCCACAGACTTTCTCATTTTTGGTCAGTGTTGCCATCCCCCTGATTCCAAAGTGGAAATCACAGCTGAGATTATTAATGAAACTGAGTTAGCATGTGATTTAGGAGAGATCATCTTCATTAGAGATCTAAATTTAGGGGATATTGTTTGGATAACACGCTCTGCTTCTTTAGTAGCCAAACATTTATTTATTTCTACTTGTGATAAGCTTACTGTGACTTAATATTTTTTGAAACCAACTGGAGGCTCGAATATATTAGATATTATACAATGGGTAAGGAAAATCCAATAACCTGATTGGCTGACTGAATCAGTAAAGTGTGAGTAAATTGCAGCATAACTCATGCAAAGAGATCCAGCCAGCCACCTTCCAATTTGACAGCTGAGATAATCCGCTGCATTCTAAAAAGTAAACAAACGACCACCATACTGCTTGTCATTTGTGGCACTTCACCTCATGGAGCACCACCGGATCCTGTCAAAAAACAGTACTGCCTAAAAAGAACAACCTGACCTGCTCATTTGAAATGGATAGCCTAGAAACCCTGGAACAGCTGTTTCATTCATTTAACGAGACTTCACCACTTACCTGTGAAATGGAAGAATTGCTGTCCTGTCAACCATCACAGAGCCTGTCTGGGCATCAGGAAAGCCAGCCTGAATCCTGCGATGATCGCACCTCTGCTTCAGAAGACTGTAATGGCATGACAACCCTTCCACAGCAATCAGAAGTGGCTGAATAAAATAAATGGAGAAAGAGAACTGAAGTGACCGGCAGGCACACAGACATCACAGACAATGAAATTCTACAGTTAGAAATAGAGCATAATGAACCCACCACTCTTAAGCAAACCAAGTGGGCAGTTACATTTTTTTGTGAATTGGTGTAAAGAGAAAAACATCTCCATGGACCTCAAAGAAATCACACTACCAGAACTAAATGACATTCTTCGGAATTATTACAGCACAGTGTGTAATAGTGAGGAGAAGGAATATGGTCTAAGTAGCTATATCAGCCTCTGTTCTGAACAAAACCACCATCTCAGCAACCCCTCCACCCTCAGCAGAGCCATTAGCCTCATAATGAATCCTGAGCAAACTACCAGCAACAACATCTTTAAAGGGGGTGGATAAAAGATAAATCATGGAAGGTAAAGATACAGCCACCCACCACCATCCTCCACTAAGCACTGATGACTTATAGTTCCTCAGAAGCTGTCCCTGCCTATCACCTGACACAGCACCTGGACTAGTGCACAAGGTATGGTTAGACATACAGCTCCAAATAGCAAGAAGGGGTAATGAAGGAGTGCGGTCATTCGCATGGAAGTCCTTCGAAATAAAAGCCACAGCAGCAGGAATCAAGCACCTAACCAAAACATTCAATGAGCAAACAAAGAACCACAAACAAAATCACAGATCCAAATAAAGAAAACAATTGTGGATTCTTGTTTGAACAGCCCAATCATCCACTATGCCTCATAAAAAGTTACAAGAATTATCTAAGTAAGCTACCACCAGAAGCAACTGCATTATTCTGCCACCCTAAGCAGCAGGCACAAGACAGTCTTGAAAAAATGCAGTACTGGTATTGGTATTCTACTGAACCGATAGGGCTGAACTAACTACGTTCAATGCTCCCATGACTCTGCAGAGAATCTGGCTTGGGAAAAACATACACAGATCACTTCCTTCATGCCACTGCAGTGACACTACTTAGCAATGCAGGACTTGTAGCTAGGGAAATCATGTCCTTAACCATACATAAGAATGAGCCATCCCTCAGGTCTTACTGGTGGCCCAACCTTGATGAATGACAGAAATGGAGCAACATTCTTGTCCCCAAACCAGTGCATCATATCAGCCCAAGCACCAGCTCCCACAATGAACAAACATGTGTAAATAACTGTTGCACCACCTGCAATGTGCCACAAAACAAAGTAGTGTTAGCTTACAAAAAGAAATGCATTCCCTGCTGCAAAAGTAAAAGAGAAACCTCACAACATGTTCCATCACTGCAGCATGCTGAAGTTGCAAATATCCACAAAGAAACCTCCAATGAACTTGAGTGTCAAGATACCCACCAACTGCAAGTGCTCCCCGAAGAAGAAGAATCCATTTTAATTGCAGCAATCCAAAAAATGAACTACAAGCCTGAAGAAGAACTTGTACAGCATGCGGATGAACAACTTGCCGAGTATGCAGCCCCACACCTCCCGGTAATCCTAAAATGGCTCCATCAGCTCTGCCCAGTACCAAATCTCATGCTCCAGCAAGATCTCACTTGAGAATGACATCACAAGCATTAGCCTCTATACTTAAAAACTTCATAAACCATGGGACAATACAGTTCTTTATACAGCAGTGGAAATATAAATGCATGCAAGCAACTGTTAAAATGTAACATTACACAAATTTCCCAATATATTTACTAAAATGTCACAGTTGCAGTTCAACCTAGTTAGCATTTAAACATGTTAAACCAGTTAAAATGTGTTCTTCATAGCATTTTAAACCTATAACAAATGTGATTGTGATGCACTTTACAGTTACAGTTAAACCTGCTTAGTATTTATAGACATGTTAAAAGATGTTCATAATGTAGTTAAACTTACTTTCCAAGGAACTACTTTATGTTGTGGAAGTATACACTTGAAAAAAATAAAAAAAAGTTTTAACACTATAAAAGTCTATTCTTCTTCATGAAACACATCTTGTCATATATGCTATATGTATAATCCCAATAACCCACTCCAGGGTATGGGTTATGCTGGGATTTACTCAAGCCTGGCATGGATTTGATCACTCAACCTGTGGCCTCATGATCAAACATGCCAGGCATGAGTAAATCCCAGCATAACCCACTCCCTGTCATGGATTATTCCTTAATTGTCCTCACAACAGGGAATATTGACATCAGAAACTGCAACATTGGTCCCCCATTGGGAAAAAGGGATCAAAATCTTATAAAGTTAGAAGTGGATTTTTCTTGGAGTGACCAAGATCTTTCAGTATAAAAAAGCAAACAGAACACAAATTGATAAGGAGCTTGCAAAAATAAATGAGGATATAATACTTAAATAATAACTGTGACATTGATAACATGTGGAACATAATCAAGTTTGTCATTCTTCACATCAGCAACAAGTACATTCCAAAAGTTTAAAAATAACAGAATAACAAATTAAGTCCAAAATAGCTTTTTAACAAGATGGGAAAACATACTGTATAAATAAAAAATGTAAACTATATAAATCATACTTATCTATTAACATTCCTGGCAGATGGGAAGCTTTAAAAAGGGCACAAAATGCATGTAAACAAGAAATTAGACAAGCAAAGGTTAAATTGAAGAATAATTCAGCACAATGTGTGTCTGAATTCAATAGTAAAGCCTTTTTTGGGTAAATTGACTCCTCCAAAAAACCACAATGTACGATGGGACCTCTCATTGTTAATGACTCTAGTGTCAGTAAACCAGTGTGCAGTATATGATCAACACATTCAGTGATCATTTCTTCGAGGTGTTTGCAACAAAAATCAAAACATTGGCCAATATTGATGTTAGCACCACATAGTGTATTGAAATTTCACTTAACAAAATTACCCTTTAAGATCAAAAACAGTAAAACAGACTTCTCCCCTGGTCCAAGCCAGATAGCAGGCAATATGATCAAAATTATGGGTAAGCACTTAGCACACACACTAAAATTACTATGTGAAAAAAAAAATACTCTGGTTATCTTCCCCGAGACTAGAAAACTTTAAACCTGATACCACTCTACAAAAAGGGTGATAATAAACAAAATGTATCTAATTAGGGACCTATCAGTTTGATACCAATTCTCTGTAAATTATGGAAGATATCATTAAATATAAATGTTAGTTTCTCTGTGCAATTTAGACAGGAACCAGCATGGTTTTTCAGAAGGAAGACCTTGCACCACAAATCTTTTGTGCTTTTATGAAAAAATCAGTAACCACCTAGATAACTGGGGTAGTTCTTAATGTTGGATCGTGTAAAACTAAAATTGGTTCACATGCTTTTAATGCAGCTGCTCCTCGATTTTGGAATAGTTTACCTGAATGTTTACATATAATCTGTTCTCATAAAAGTTTTTAAAAAACAACAAAAATTGTATGTGTTTGGTTTATGTACTTGTAGCTGTAATTGAATGTTTTTGCTGTATTTTGCACATTTTTTGTATTGCATAATTTGCCTGGGTTGAGCCTGAAATAAAGCCTTGGTTCAGTGCTCTTACTCGGTCAACGGATTAAAATAAATAAATAAATAAAATACTGTATGATGTCATCTTTCTAGACTTTAGTAAAGTGTTTGATCTGGTTCCACACTGGGCTGTAATTGAGAAACTGAAAAACACTAGTATTAATCAATGATTTATTCATTGGATCATGAACTGGTTAGATGAAAGAGTAGGAAACATGCTTTCACCTTTATAAGTGTAAAGTGATGCACTTAGGTGCTAAAAGCATAAAGCATCATTATTACTTGTATGGGAAATTACTTTCAGAAACATCACATGAAAGGGATTTGGGAATAATAATCTCCATGACTTAACTTGTACTAAACAAACAAAGGATACCATTTCTAAAGCTAATAAAATCTCTTGGGCTATAAGGAGAAATATTAAATCTAGAAATCCAGCTGTTATAACACCTTTGTATAGGGTGTATATTCATCCTCACTTGGACTACTTTTCTCAGGTATAGTGTCCACTCAGAAGGTACTTGTTTTTATGAGTCACATGGTGTAGTTTTACAAATAGCATATTAATGTTCATGAGGTCATTAACTTGTTATCTGGGCTGCAGAAAATGACATCACAGACACTACTACATAGGAGGAGTACAATAATATAGGAACCTGCAATAGTACAAGCACCATGTGATTCAGAATGGGCAGAGAGCACATGCCATCTGCCATTAAATGCACAGCCATCCAGTATGCAGTAGTCAGTCTATTTCCTGGACAAACAGGACTGTGGTATCTTGTGTGGTCTCTAACCTCTTGATGTGGAAACCAGAAGAACAAAGGTTCAAACCCTGTTAGAGCCAAATTATCACTGTGTGACCTAGGGTAAGTCACTTAACCTTCCATTGTTCTACACCACCCAGTTTTGGAAATGGGTAAAGGCAGGACCAACTGTAATCAATATGTTACATCTCAACGGGCTATTCTGTGTGAATAGTTTTAAATAAATACAAATAAAATAATAAACCTCTGCATCTCTTTCCTTCTCCTCATTCACTGCTGCTGGTATGAAGGCAGCCTGTACAATTGCCATTTTGGACACTATTACATCCTGGTGTAGTACTGTGCTATTTGAAAGGTGCTTGAGATTGAGAATCCCTTTATTTAACATAGCAGGAACAGTGTGATATTTGCTTCCTGAATGCTGTGCTATAGTGTTCTGGGGGTGTGGCTGGTATGTTAATCATGGCCACACTAGTGAAGACAGCTCCATTTTCATCAGTTCTGTGTGCTGCAGTGTCAGCATCCCTCATAAATTGCACCACATGTGCATGTTTTGTTACTGTGCCTGCATTGCTGCCTGTGTTTTCATTCTTGGTGGCAGTGGTGCCCTGTGCTGCTATCCTTCAACTGATGAACCCCTGCACTTAACATGTGCTACTTCCATAGTGTGTGTCTGAAATACTGTTGTGTCCCTGCTAATTACTGCTATTTCCATCTGAGGCTGTTTCCTGAATCAGCAGTCATGAAACAGTACATGCTACCTGAAGAAGCATGCATTCACCATGTACAGTAGTATTTCTTTCATGAATCTAGCCCAGTGCATACAAGTGAGCCTCACTGAGCCGCACTCACACTGGAAATTGAGTGACACAATGCAAACATTATTTACATACAGGGGCTTTTTATGTGGTGAAATAAAGGGACTAAAACATAATAAAAAATACATTTACAACTGAAACCCCTAATCCTTGGTTTATCCTTTGGGTGGTGGGGTGCTTTCATTCAGGAGTGTTTTCCTTTATATGGTTATGGTATGGTCACTTAAACTGTTTTCCATAACATTTTCCCAATCTAGTTATCAGATAAGGGAGGCAGTAGCACAGTGGTTTAAGGATCTGAGCTGCAAACCTGGAGACCTGGGTTTGAATCCCACAGCCCCCACTTGCATGCTGTGTGACCCTGAGAAAGTCACTTAACTTCCCTGTGCTCCCAGGTTGCACCTGTAAACAAGCTTTCAGCTTAGTGTGTCTCTCCTGGTTAAACAATTGGAAAAAAAAGATAAGGCTTGATAAGCAATACAGCAAAAATAAAAGCAATATCCATATGTATATAATTATTTTTACTTTGGGCCATGTACAGTTAGTGTCACAGGTGCTGAGTCTACCCCCTTATCTAATACAGTGATTTGATTGCCCGAGATTTACAACATTAACATGAAATATGATCCTCAGGTAGGGGCTATGAATATTTCTGGAAAAGTCTGAGGGAGGACTCAGAAGGAAGTCTGACACTAATGAAAGGTTTTTATGATTTATATATTGGCGTGAAAAGACTGAAACATAACAAGCTGTGTGTTATTTAAACCTCTTTAGGGGAAAAAAACTCTGTTTTTATCAAGGAAATGTAACTTAATAGGGTTGGTGGATTGCATGGTCCTGATTTCAGTATTTAAAATATGCATACGTAAGGGAGGTCAGTCAGCTCTGAGTCTGAGAAAGGAAGGATGTGTTCTCTGAGCTCGACTCAGAGGGGATTCTGCATGATCGCCTGGCAGATTGTAAGCAGCTGTGACTTTATACTTACTACTACAGAACATGGAGACAACATAAATGTGCCTGAATTAAAAAAAAACACCAAATATTTTTTTCAACTGAGGCTTTAGCAGAAAATAAGGTAGCCATAAGCCCTTGACATCCTCCTAACACCCCTATGTCCTGTCATAAAACTGCTCTACAGAAGGTTTTATGCAGTAAAATGACTCACACCTGGTACCTTGTACATATCTTGTATTGCCTAAATCCTTTACTGCCCTCTAGCCTCTGATAAGAAATCACTCCAAATGAAGGGACAAACTGAGTGCCTCGGCTGCTCACTCTCCTGACACAAAGTGTGCTGGATCCAGCGAGGTGACTTGGGAAGCCTCAGGCAGAGACTGAGTAGCTTGCTATGCCTGTCACAGGGCTGAGAGATGGAAAGCACAGTCGTTTTACTGCAAGGTTCATTGAAACACATCTCTTTTCTTTGGCTCTTTGACTCAGAACAAAGGTCTGTTTCTGCTACTGTGGAAGCTCTCTCATATTCACATGTAGCTTACTTACTGCATACTCCAGCTCCTCCTCCTCACTGTGCAGATCCTCTCATCACAGCAGCCAATTTGGTAGTAGTCAGGAACTTTAACAGGCACCCCATCATTCAAATGCCATGCGCATGGTATGCCCGCAGCATACAGTACAAGAGCCTCCATCTTAAATGCTATGCTGCATTATCATTTCTCCTCGTTGTAGTCCATGATGGCACTTGCATTTGAATAAATATTCCATGTCTTTCTCCCAGATACAGCAGTGCCAGACAGGAAGCAACACAGAAATGCCACAGTATTTCTCAAAATGCTGCTAAAGTGAACAATATAATTTAATGGCAATTAAGCTATTTTGTCATGCAGTGTTTTGTGAGAATTTTGTGACATGTTGTTTACTGCAAGTTACTGCGTTGCATCATGGCTGGCTACACTGTAAGTCTCTGGGTTGTGGAACCTACAGACACCTGTTTGAGGGCCATTTTATAACTGTGATACTTGAGATGTTTCTCCTATAGTGAGGGAGCTGGCTGGGACATAGGTGCACACACGGAGGGGGGCTGATACTGTCCATGGTCTCCCTGTTCAGAACCTGATGTCCAGTGTTCCTAATTCACCAATATGGGGCAGCAGGCTATTGCACTCTCTGTGGTGTCAGTGACGGCAAACAGAAGTTGACAAAGCAGCTGACATCTGGGTTTTGGATGGGAGTGATATTGGCACTGTATCTACAGGCAATTTAGGACTGTATGTAGCCTTTCATTTACCCATATGATCTCTGTTACAGTGTAGACAGTGATGGCATGGCTGAAAAAAGAGACATTGAGGTCCATTCCATCTTCCCTGGTAAAACAAATAGAAATACAATAAAAAAAAAGTGATTTAGCACAAGATCATAGTCATGTGATCAGATAAGGCAAAGTAGGTTGCTGTCGAGGCAACAATGGCATGAATGTGGAGCCAGTTCTGGACTGAATTTCTAAAGGGCAGCAAAACCACTTAATTGGCACCTCTTCTAGCATCACTTCACAAGTAGCAGAGGTTACATTTCTGGCCGTGTGATGATGATGCACAGTTGTGAAGACTGAAGCTCTAGGTCTGTCTGGCAATTTCTTGGTTGAGAGCAGGATAAATGGTGCATCTTTTTTTAAAAGGCTGAAAATCAATGGAGGTTTAAACTGAAGGGAATTTATTGAAAGTTAAATGGAAAAATAAGCTTTTCCAAAAAGGGAGGTTGGCAACATTATTGAAGCTATAAAATGCAAGGAAATACACCATTTAAAATTACTTTAAAAAACTAGTGGGGGACCATGCCTCCAGACTCCCACCCCAGCACTGAAGACTATCAGTTATGTTATTGTCATCCTTCCCCACCCGTTTATGTACTCTACACACATCTCTGGGCCAGGGTAATTTTTATTGAGCATGTAGGTACTATGAAAACTGAACCATGCACACAGCAAGTTCATTTTGAATGTCTCATTTTCTTGTATCACTCAAAGCATTTCAAAGAAACTGGAGCCCACCATATACAGAAGCATGAGGTCAAGCAGTGATAAGCCATTTTTTTACAAGACTTCAGCAGCTTTATTGTAGTCAAAAGAGCACAGTTCCTTAACCCAATGGAAACATTACAAGGTCCTGCGCTAGGACCTGTGACTTGCTTGTCATTCTATAATATTGATGATGGCATTGTACCCAGGCACTGTATTCAAGTTAACACCTCTGGAACGATATTGAGAGTGGGTCTGGCATCTGAACAGAGTAAACCTATTGGTCTCCCCCTACTGACTTCTCCTTGATACCCCCTCAGACCAGGTCTTTAAATATGCTTGTTACTTGGATTGTAAGTCATGCTGCTGAAGCTGTCACCTCCAGGACATCTGGAACTCTCACTCTCAGGTACATACAGGGACATCTAAACTCTCATTTCTCCCAAGTTGCTATATATACATTTTACTGTACTGTGCCTGCTGTTCAGGTTGTACTCACCATGAAACATCAGGTCAGACCCTCAGGACTTAAACTATGATGTACTTCCACAACATGCAGTGAACCCATGTTTGTGTGCTATCCTGAAAGATGGGCATGGAGCTGTTATAGCTATTTAGGGGAAAAAACATTTGTCATCATTCCCTTGTGATGATCTCTCAACTTCTATCTCGAAACATAAGCCCAAAGGCCAAGGGCCCTGGCCGGTTCCCCCTTGTAATAAATTCTGACTCTGCAGAAAACTTACATGGTCAGGAGCCTAGGCAATGACTCTTCTCTGCACAGGAGAATTATTCTTATTTCTACATTGCTGTACACTGCAATAACTCCTGAACTTTCTCTCTTTTAGAGAGGTGCGTAATACTTCTAGAGCTGAGGGAAGGGGGGACCTCAGCTATTCAGTACCAAACCAATAGTTTTTACCTCTTCTCCAAACCAAAGACATCAAATGGACACCTCTTTTCTCCCCATGGAGACTGAAACTACAACATGGCCATTACACTTTCCATGTGGTCTCAAACAACCCCGTGTCTACTCCCCCCTCTATGCTAGCAGTTCTTCTTTGTCTTTTGCCAAGAAAGAATGCTACAACTAGTACTCCACTTGTCTGGCTGCTGGAGACATCTCCTTCCTGTGTTGCGTGAGATACGACATCACTTTTCAGCCACCTGTCCCACACCTACATCCTGGCCTCTCACCCCAGATGCTCTGTATCTGTTCCCCTGGGCTATGCAGAATTTTTATTCTTGTTGAGATGGCTCTGTACTGTTTATGTTAACACCCTGAGCTGGGAACTACAACTGAGCACCCCTTGGCAGCATTTATTACAGGGCTGTGTCTGTTGTCCCCAGACTGGCAGTCTCCCACTGTCAAGGTTTTTGGCTTATTCAGAATGATTTAACCAGCCCCACTTTCAGAGGCATCTCCTCCCTAGTGGTCAGTGTTGGGCTGTCATTGGTACTTCCATTTTTTTCCCTGCAGATTTACCATATCGCCAGGTGAAGGTGAGGTTTTTCTAGCAGGCACACGTCCCCTCAGGGACCCCATTAACTGAACTCCATTACTTCTTTTTCAGTGGGCATTTGCTCTCCTCTGTAGGCTAGAAAACTCAGGAGCCCCAATTAGAGATCCTACAGTACATGCATTTTGATAGCTTCTGACTCTCTCTCACTAGACAGACTGACTTCAGGAAATGGGATCACTTATTCTAAACACAATGGACCATACCAAGTTGCTGTACACTGCTCTCTGTTGGGTCCAGTCTATACATAGCCTTCCAAAATGGGGGGTTATAAATGTTTTTGCAGCTAAAATTTTAATTGTTTCATTGTACAATGTACATAAGGATTTCCAGCTATTCAGCTAACTTGTAGAATGCAGTCTATTAATCAGATTGATCTGTTTCCAATTATTGTTTTATAAGTGTACATCACATACTGAAGAACAGAAGGAGGTAATGCCTATCTTCCTATCCTCCTGATATCTCATTAGGTATAGCAGACTATGTTCTTTGATCTTATATATGCACTGAGCTGCCTCACAACCTCAGTCAAGATAAATGACTCTCACTCTACTAGTTTCCCTTTTAGTGCATTCAACAAGTATATCACTTGGTCTGTGAAGAAGTTCTTAGGAACAAAGAGCTGAAATCCGTCTGTTCCATTTTACAGTATATTGATGTCCCATTTTATTTCAATGTCTCCTAGTTCACTCTTCCACAGTATGTCTCTGAAGACCCCCATAATCAAGCTCTCCATGATTTTGCATAATGTTGTAGACCTCATGTCACCCATAAGTCTCCAATGTTCTGGTACTTCAGTCATTCAATGTAGCTCATTTTCCTAACCTTTGCAACCATGCAAGTTACCCTCCTTTGCAACTTCTTTAACTCATCCACATCCACTGTCAGGTGACCAATCCTGCACACAGAATTCCAAGGAAGGTCTCACATATGGCACAGACAGGGGGACCATTATTCCCCTAATGGTAGAAAACAAACTGCTCTCAGTGGAGTGTTTATCTTTCCTATTTTCACAGGTACATGGATGGTGATGAACCATGGTGGAAGGAGGTTCAAATAAGGAGAGACTGGAAAATTTTGAGAAGACCTTGTTGGGGAGTCTGCATAATAGACCCTAAAGAGAAATGTGACCTGAATGTCCATATCTAGCTCTGTATAAACTCCTCAATAAGGAGTGTGACAAGGTTGAATAAGGCCCTGTCCTATTTGTTATGCAGAAAGAGTTTAAATGCAGGGGTCTGTTCTATCCTTTCCTTTTCTGTCTCTTCTCTGTTTGGTTGTGCAGCCAAATTTTCCTGTGAGACCTGGGAACTGATCACTCTGACAGTTTCGCAATTCTCTGCCTATTGCAATCTCTCTGCCTTCCCTTGCTGTTCTGTCTTTTCTTCCCCTTGCATATCTGCAGGTATAAAAATATATGTGAATCTTTATGTGGAAATGTCACTGATACTGGGATCCTTTTGTTTAAAACTGTATATAGTAATACTGTTGAAATGATTGAAAAAAGTTAATTGGAACTTAAGGGGTTAACCTGAAATGCAGTTTTTAAGTCTTAGCAGAGTTGTAAACTAGAGTCCAGTTCTGGATCATTATGTTATTTTTGCTGCACCTGCAAACACATTGGAAACATACAAGAACATTGTGCGAGAAACATGCTGTTTTCCAAAGGCGTTTCCCAGGCACAGACTTATAAAAAGAGCTGCAATGTTTTGCTAGAGACAGAGACTGAGATTTGAAACTGAGAAGAAAAACTCAGAAGGACTCTGCTTTATATGTTTGTACTACCATTGTAACTAGTTATACTGAACAATTATATTTTTTATTTTGCTGTTATTAATAATAAAACGCTACTTGTGAATTTTGAAACTGCTACTGGTTTTCCTATTCTTCCTGACCTGTGCCTATATGACAGATGGAGTCAGCCTAAGTGGGATTTATGCTGTGCATACTTTGAGCCAGGAGTTTTGTGTGTGGGTACTAGACCTAGTACCAGGAAAGCATAGAATAAATGTATGGATTCTGCAGAAGCAAGTCCAGGAGTGATTATCAGAAAAATGACAGCCAAACTAGCAGAGACAGAAGTCCAAGCTGAGCTGTAGAGCCAGCACCAGCAATGGGGAAAAAAAAGAACAGGCAGTGACAGAACCTAAAAGCCTGACTACCTTTTTCAAATGGTCTCTTACAGAAATAATTATATGAAACGTTTTCATGCTGCATACATAAAACTACCCATGTGATGTGCATGCTACAAGTATGATTTAAATGTTAAATTGGAATTGATTGCATGCATGTGGCATGAGTGCAGCAAGCAAGTGTGGAAAGCATACTTTTTATGTTAAATTGGAACAGACTGCATGCATGTGGCATGCATAAAAAAAGCAAGTGGTCACTGATAACTGAACACATAAAAGTTAAGTGACTTGCTTAGAATCACACCATATGCAAGTGAGGGTTGATGAGATTCAAACCCAGATCATCTCCAAGTCTCCTGGTTTGCAGTTCAGTGCCTATAACCACTAAGCTATATTGCCTGCACACATATGGCTCACTTATACTTCAGTACAAATCTGCACACATCTGCATGGATGCAGCATGCTTATAGCCACTGTTATACTTTAGGTTTTTTTGTCCTCTCTCATCTCAGCTGCACAGCTGAACTGTAGCATACATACCAATGGAAACACATGTGGTTCTTCCCACCCCAAAATACACACTTTCCCAAAAAATCTACATAACTGGGGGTCTGATTGACTGGAGGACAGCAAATGTAGTACTAATTTATAAGGGGAGCTGCAGGGAATAGGTGGGGAATTACCACCCTGTCAGCTTCACATCAGTGGTGGGTAAGGTGATGGAGGTGTTAATAAAGAGTGGTAAAATAATTAATGGACAATAAATTATTAGATGAAAAGCAACATGGCTTCACTTGTGGGAAATCTTACCAGACAAATTTGATTGAAGTTTTTGATGGGGTAACAAAGGTTATTGATCAAGGTGGGGCAGCTGATGTGGCCTACCTGGACTTCAGTGAGGCCTTTGATTCTGTTCCTCACCATAGGCTAGTAAATAAGACAGAGAACCTGGGGTTGGGACAGAAAATAACAAGATGGGTGAAAAATTGTCGGAAGGATAGAAGTGAGAGGGTGGTGGTAAATGGTGTACATTCTAGGATAATGAGGGTGACGAGCGGTGTTCCTCAGGGGTCAGTACTGGAACCAATCCTTTTTAACATATGTACCAGTGATATATCAGGGGGAATTGAAGGGAAAGTGTGTCTTTTTGTGGATGATGCAAAGTTATATAATAGGGTTGACATAGCAGGAGGGTTTGAGGCAATGAAGAGAGATCTGAGCACCCTAGAGAAATGGTCAGACATTTGGCTGCTGAAGTTCAATGCTAAGAAGTGTGCAGTGATGCATGTGGGACATAAAAATCCACTGGCTGAGTACTCACTGGGGGATAACTGACAAAGCAAACAGAACAGTAAAGGGATCTGGGGATTATAATCTCAAACAACCTTAAGGTAGGAGACCAATGTAGTAAGGCAGTAGGTAAAGCTTATAGAATGATGGTGTGCAGAGGAAGGGGTATAACAAGTAGGAAGAGGGAGGTGTCGATGCCTTTATATAAAACTATGGTCAAGCTGCACTTGGAGTATGGGGTACAGTTCTGGAGGCCTCATTTAAGAAAGACTATAGATGGATTAGAGGGGTTCAGAGAAGGGCAACAAAGATGGTACAAGGTATGCAAGAGAAGCTATACGAGACTAGATGGAGAGAATTAAATCTATACCCGCTGGAGGTTACAAGAGACAGAGGTGACATGATAGATACTTTTAAGTATATGAAGGGAATAAATAAAGAGAATGATGGTAGGTTATTCAAAAGGAAAGTAGGAGTTAAAATAAGGGGTCATAATTTAAGAATGGAAGGTGGGAGATTTAGCTCAAAAAATGAGAACCTGAGTGGGGGGGTGGGGGCACAAGGAAAGAGGAGGGGGGTGTACTGGTGTTGGGGGACTCCATACTCAAAGAGATCAGATGGGGAGCAAGGGGGAGAGGCACAGTAGGATATGGGTGGAGTCCATACCAGGATTAAAGGCAGACATGGCAGGACAGGCAATCCTAAGTTGTGTAAAGAGGGGTAGAAGGAAATCACACATTGTGGTACATGTGGGGACAAATGACCTAGTGGGGGAAACAGTGGAGGCAACAAGGGAGAGGACTGAGGAAGTGGGAAGGTTGTGCAAGGAGACTGGGGAGTCTGTGACCTTTTCCAAAGTGCTCCCAGTACCCTGCACAAGCACAGTAAGAAAGAAAGGATTAGAGAGTTGAACATATGGTTGGTAGAATGGTGTCAAACTAAGGGGTTTGTGGTTGTGGGTGGCTGGGGCAGTACCTGGGATAATAACACTCTGTTTGCAAGGGATAGGCTGCAACTGAGTGGGGAGGGGTAGGAGGTATTAAAGCAAAGGCTGGGGAGGTATATTGCAACAATGGTGGAGTTAAACTAGATGGTGGGGATGGCAAGTAGACAGCAGGTAAGCAGGGATCTGATAGAGTGGAGTCACAAGCCCCACCCAAGCTAGCAGGGAAGGACTCAGGGTGGCCAAAAAAGGAAGGAGTAGAAGGGAGGAGATGGAGGCTAGTGAAGGGAAGGGGGCATTATGGAGGGTGGTCTCATTGACTGCAAGAAGCCTAGGAAACAAATCCACTGAGCTACAGGCACTCTTAGCAGTGTGGAGGGTGGATATTGCAGCTGTCACATAAACATGGGCAACTGAGCACCAGGACTGGGGTCTGGCAGTGCCAGGATACAAATTATACAGGAAGGACCATAAGGAGGGGTGGGGTGGGGTGGCAGTCTATGTGAAGGATGGGATCAAATGCAAGGTATGAAGGAGAAGAAAGGAGAACAGAGGCAAGCTGGTTGCAGCGCCTAGACTCAAGTGGTAGGAAATTGAGGGTTGAGGGTGGTAAACAGGCCACCGTCCTAGCCTGAGGAGCTTGACAGGGAGTTAGTGGGACAAATCAAAAAGGTATGCAGAAAAGAGAAGGTGGTCATCGTGGGGGATTTCAACTTGCTGGGGGTTGACTGGAGCATTCCGATCACCTCCAGTGCTAGGGAGCAAATGTTCCTGAATGTGATCCAGGAGGATCTCCTGACACAGTTGGTTACTGTACCTTCTAGGCTAAAGAACACTTTAGATCTGGTATTGTTGAATGGGGAGGCAGTGAGGAAAATAAAGGTAGAGGACCCACTAGCCGACAGCGATGTGTGGGGAGTCAGAGAAATCAGTTACTCAGGTGGTAAACTTCAGGGGGGCAGACTTTGGGAGGATGAAGGAAGTACTGAAAGGGAAACTGGAGGGCATAAGGCAGGAGATGGACATGGAGCAGAAATGGGATATTAATGAACAGGGGGTTACAGAGTCAACAGAAGCCTGCACCAAGGCACAGAGTAAGAGGAGCAGAGCAAGAAAACCATACTGATTGAACGTGAGGTTGTGGAGGAGGTGAGGGCAAAACAAGTGGTGCACCAGATGTTTAGGAGGATGGGGAAGGAAGTGGACAGGGAGGAATATGCAAGATAGTCCAGGGAGGTGACCAGAAAAGTGAGAGAAGCCAAGGCCCAGAGGGAACTGAGATTAGCACAGGGAATTAATGGGGGAGGAGAAAGACTTTTTCAGATACATCAGGGAGAAAAGGAAGTGCAGGGAGACAATAGTGAGGATAAAAAGGGGTGGGGAGTGGACGAAAAGGGAGGAGCAGGCAGAAGCACTGAATGAATACTTTTGCTCAGTGTTCATGGAAGAAAAGGGGGGACCACTACCAGCATGGGCTGGGAGGGTGGGACAGGGGGAGAGGAGGCAACAGATGGAAGAATTGAGGCAAGTAGAGTCCTAGAGGGACTGAAGGCACTGAAGGTAGACAAGGCACCAGGGTTGGATGGTATCCACCCCAGGGTGCTGAGGAAGATGGCAGAGGTGTTGGCAGAGATGCTGGCAGATTGTACAGAACCTTACTGGAGTCGGGATGTGTGCCACTGGACTGGAGGATGGCACATGTAGTACCGTTACAGAAGAGCGGGCCAAGGGATGAACCGGGTAATTATCATCTGGTAAGTCTCACCTCCATAGTGTGTAAACTCATAGAAGCGATACTAATGGAAAGACTGGTGTCATACCTGGAGGACAATGGCCTCCAGGATGTGAGGCAGCATGGGTTTGTTTCAGGGAAGTCTTGTCAAACCAACCTCATACAATATTATGATTGAGTGACAGATGAGCTGGATAAGGGTCATGCGGTGGATGTTCTTTACTTGGATTTCAGCAAGGCCTTCAATCCGGTGCCTCATGGGTAGCTTTGAGGGAAGCTAATTGATGTAGGGGTAGGGGCAAAAATGCTGAATTGGATTACAAGCTGGCTGAGTGGCAAGCTGCAATGGGTGGTGGTGAGAGGGGAGCTCTCAACTCCAAGGCCGGTGATGAGTAGGGTGCCACAGGGCTCTATGTTGGAGCCAGTATTGTTTGGGCTCTTCAAATCAGACAATGCCCATGGGGTGGTGAGCAAGGTAAGTCTGTCTGCTGACGACAACAAAATTGGAGCAGTGGTGGATGGAGAGGAGGGATGGAAGCAGCTGCAGGGGGACGTATACACAAGCTAGAAGAGTGGTCAGAGTGGTGGCTGCTGGGGTTCAATGCAAAGAAGTGTAAGGTTATGCACTTTGGGGTGAAGAACCCAAGGAGAGAATACTGGCTGGGGGGGGTTAAGCTGGGGATTACTGAGGAGGAGAAGGACCTAGGGGATGATAACAGGGACCATGAACGACACTGCCCAGTGCAGGAGAATGGCTGCAAAAGTGAACAAAATGCTGGGTGCATAGCAAGGGGGGTTTCATCCAGGCAAAGAGAGGTGATCTAGCCCCACCACAGGTCACTGGTAAGGACACACTTAGAGTATTGTGTGCAGTTTTGGAGGCAATACCTAAAGCGTGATATCAGGCTACTGGAGGGGGTGCAGAGGAGGGCAACAAAAATGATATGTGGAATGGAGGGAAGAGACTATGACAGTAGGTTGGGAGACCTGAATATGTATACCCTGGAGGATAGAAGGGACGGGGACATGATAGAGACATTCAAGTATCTGAGGGGAATCAATAAGGATGGGGCAGATGGGGTCTTTAAGTTAAGGAGGGGTGGGTTACCAGGGGGCACGGGCTAAGAATAGAAGAGATAAGATTTAGGAAGGAAATGAGGAGACACTATTTCACAGAGAGGGTGGTAGCAAAATGGAACATCCTATCAGAATGGGTGGCATCATGTAAATCTGTGAACAGCTTCAGAAGGGCATGGGACAGGAAACAGGGGAGAGCGAGAGTGGGGGGTGGCAGTGGGATGACAAAGGGGAGGGGGTGGGGCAGCTGCAAACTAGGGGTGTTGGCTGTACACTCAAGCAGACTTAGGTAGACCGGATGGTCTGTTTCTTCTGGCACATTCGTATATTCATATGTTCGTAATATAAGGAGATGTTATTTTACTGAGAGGGTGGTGGAACCCTGGAACAAATCACCTCATGAGGTGGTGTGTGCAGAAATAGTGAAGAAATTCAAGAGGGTGTGGGACAGACAGAAGAGGTTGGCTGGTGGGCAGAGGAAAATATCCCTGGGAAGTGGAGACAAGTAAGGGTGGGTTGGAAATGGGCAGACTCGATGGACCAGGATGGTCCTTTTCTGCTGACACATTACTATGATACTATGCTAATTATGTCTGTCTTGCCTGTACTCCTGCTATTTTCTCCCATAGTTTTGAATGCTTCCACACAAACAGACTTTATGGGGCAAACACAAAAATAGCAATAACTCGACACCCACCCACATGGCCAGTCCCCCCATGCACACACACTGTAGTGGGTGCAGCCATGCTTCTACAGACAACCCACCAAGTATACAGTAGATACAAGTCAAGAGTCTTTTACTTGAGTACTAGGGAGCAAGAGGCAGGAGTCTTTAAGAGATGATGTCTATGGGTCAGAGGGCTGGCCCGTACTCCCTTGAAATGAATGGAGTTATTTTGTATTACTATTTTATACATTATGATGGTGAGTTGGAGAATAATGAAGGCCACAGTTCTACTAACAAGGCCCTTGTTCATCAATCGTCAAGCTGTGACCTTCATTAATCTCTAGCTCTCCATCAATAATGTATAAAATAGTAATAAAAAAATGCCCTCAATCATTTCAATGGGGCACGCCCCTGTACACTCCCTTGCCATATGTCAAAATGTGCCTGAGTGTGGGGATGTGGAGGTCAGCTTCTTTGGGAGGGGGTCATAAGCCTGACTATAGTGGGGCTCCAATAGTCTGTGCATACAATACTGCTCAACTGTCCCTGAATGCAAGGGACAGCCCTTATTTTACCACTGAAAACTGCTCTGCCCCTCATCCATTCCTCATGGAAAACATGCTGCTCACACATAGGATGTCCTGTAAATTTAGACTTTATGGCAGGGGCGCCATTTCAGATTTCAGCAGGGGGTAGTCAACAACCAGTGGAAGCCAGGTACAAGTTAGCCCCTAGGCAGCAAGTTCTGAAATGTCTGGAACATCTCTAAAAAGTAAAACTTATTTGTTGTGACCGAAAAGTGATATGCAAATCGGGAAAAATTAAAATGTATAAGATTCATCTGTTTATACCCCTGAGTAGTGCATCAGATTTGGGCTTAAACCCACCCAGTTACTAATCAATTTTTTTCTGACTTCCCTCAAAAAAAGTCCCAGTTTCTGTCCCTGACTCCATTTCATTCAATACCCATCCCATATGGGTTGTGAAGACGCCCAAAGGTGCAGAAATGTGAAAAACACATCAGTATTTCAGTCCTTCCCCCTTCCCCATTCTCCCTGTAAAAAACATTATTTACCTTTATTTACCTGGCCATCTGGCCAGAACCTGTGGCCTGGCCTAGTGTGCCACCAGCCCAGTTTTCAGTATGCTCCTCCTCCTCCGTCCTTCTGCCAGAAGCTGGATGCTAGAACTGACCATCCCAGGTCCCTAATGTGATCCATGACCAAGTCACCTCATTAACTGAACCATCCCAACCTGTGTTGCTTGCTTGTTGCATGGCTGCTGCCACACTGCACTGATCAAGGCCTTTGAAAGCTGCCCACACCTCTGTCACTGCTTCTGCTAGGCCTAGCTTGTTGCTGTGGGGGGTCTGTGCAGTTTGTTTTGTGAGACGAGCCTAGAAGAGTAAGTAGGTAGCCTAGTCTTGAGTTAGCTTCTAGCTCACCCCCTGCCACTTCAGTTATTAGGGGAGACGGATACTCATTAAGAGTAGACCAACAAAAATATGCCTCCATAACACTGCTATTGAGAGTTCAGTGCTAACCAACTCCTTCAAGCTGTAGTGTGCAACCTGTCTACTCTGTGGTGGGAAAGACAGTGCCATACTCACATGACTCATGTGCTGTTGCTTGGCTGGAACTCCTCCATGTCATGTGTGATGGTGCCACTGCTAATAGATGGAGAGAGTGGAGAACACAATACAGACACAGTCAAGTCAGGAGTGCATCTGCAGCGTGAGTGCAGACAGACCAGAGAGGCACTTATTGTGCAAAAGATTAAATCCAAATTTAATGGCATTATTGCCACATCGTAAGAACAACCTAGCCACAAATGTGTGTGTGGGGGGGGGAGGGACAACCCCCTCTGCCCTAACTAAATGGCACGCTGCTTTATAGTAGAAATTCATTCTCAGGTGTTAATACTGGTACAGGTAAATACCATGGTTTCCACTGTGTTCTGAAGTACTGTATCTTCATGTTTCAGGATGTGTCCTCATCAACATGAGGGTTAATGTCCCTCATTGTTCCTCATTTTGAATGTCCATGGCTCTCATTTCAATGACAAAATCTGAGGTATGGTGCATGCTTCCAAGACTACACTCAGCACAAAGAGTGCAGAGCATGGCCATAGTGTATATGCTCAATATAGAATGACAAAGGAAAGTAAGTGAGCCAAAACAGTCACGGAGAAACACATTTGTAGCACTAAATAAGCATAAGAGGATTTGCATGGGCAAAACCAAAAAGGTCAGGCTTCACAACACAGAGGACCCTCTTCGCACATCTGGAATGGGAGATGTTGGCTGACTATATCCTAGGCATTCAATGCAGTGAGCAAGCAATACTTTACAAATTAATGGCAATTTAATGACGAATATCGAAAGCCACTAAACAAGTTGCAAGAAGGTCAGAATTAATGAGTTTACCTAGTTTTAATAGAAAATCACTGAAAATGGTATTTTAATGGCTCTAACTGCTAGCGGTAATATGAGAAATAGAAACTGATGTGTTTTCTAGATGAGATTTGCACCAGCTTAGTTGCTGCACACATGGCAAGTGTGCAACATGTGAACCTGATGTGATTTTTAAATGATGTTCACACCAGCTTAACTGCTGCACTCATGTCAAGCATGCAACATGCTAATCTGATGTGATTTTTAGGAGATGTTCACTCCGGTGTACCTGCTGTACACATGTCAAGCTTGAAACATGCAAACCTGATTTGCTTTTTAGACCTGGTTTGCATAGGTTCACTTTGTGTATGCGATCCACATGCAACCATTGCACAATTAAGCATGTGGCATGCATTCTGCATGTACGCAGTACACTTATAGTTCTGAAAGAGGTGGGCTATACAACAACAAGAGCTGGAGAAACAGAAAAGGAGAGGATAGAACAGATCCTTGCGTTTAAAGTCTTTCTGCATAACAAATGGAACAGGGCCTTAGTCAACCCTGTCACAGGGACATTAAAATTTTAGATTGTGTTTATGGAATCTGCTGTTTGATGGCCCAATATGGATCTGTTAGGTTTGGTCCCCTCACCCATACTGGCAACCCATTGTGCACCGCTGACAAGCTATCTATGCATATATTATGGTAATAGCACTAATACTTAGAGCATTGGTACTTTCTGTACAAGTGTAAGTAACCAGGGATATGACTGATAATAATTATTGCTTGTAATACAAGTAGCAAGCCAAGAGTACATCTTTGTATTCTTTGCATATTCTTCTGAGAAGTTATTGTATAGCCTGCACTACCATCATGTGGATTTATGTAACACCGCACTTACACTTGTATTTTGTATGCCTTCTTTGTTCTCATTTTTAGCTGATTTTGCACTTTTGTATATCTTTAGATAACACTGTGGAGCCACCTAACTTTTGGCCAATAGGACTTGTTTTATGTATCTAGTTAGCCTGCAAATGTAATGGTTGTCATGACAATTATCATGGTACATAAGTTATTGCATTACGTATTCCCTCTGAGACCACTGTATACCCTGGGGTATATTGGGAAATTCTTGGCTCCCAGTATCTGTATTGGTAAGGCTCTGACTTAGGGTGAATATTTGTTTTATGTAATAAACAAGTTTATCACTGCACCTGCTGCTTGTCTGTGTTTCTTCTGCTAGCTTACTACCACCAAGGACCTGAGAAGTGTGGATGTGATTTGCCCACACCTTACAGCTCCAAACCTGGAGAAACATCCCATGTACCTAGAGGCATTATTTCTCCCATACCCCACTCACAGTGGATAATGTTGGGAGTTTCCAAAAACTGTTTACCTCTAAGGTGCTTATAAAAAAAAAAAGTGTTGTGGTCTTTGGGGTTTCATGCCTAAGAAACATTATACTGTAGCTCTTTAACCTGCAAATAATTTAATTAGAGCTGCAAAATGAATATGTCCCTCTTGACTCTGTGTTAGAACAAAATAAAACTGCTTGCCAGGATCTTTGAACTTATTTTTGATGCATAACTCACCATGAACTCGCTCTATGAGAGACTGTGTATTTCCCTTTGTTGGGATATTCTGAAAAACAAACATGGTTCTGATGCCTTGTGATGATTCATGACTTTATTTTAGTGATGGACTTTTAAAATATTTTTATATCATACGAACGTACAAAAAGGCCAGCAGAAATAGGCCTTATGGTCTGTCGAGTCTGCTCGATTGTGCAGCTAGCCCCTCATCTTGCAGCTGCCCTTCCTACTCCACCCCTCCTTAGATTTTCCCTCCCCCTCCCCCTGTCCCATCTGCTCTTGAAACTGCCCACCATCTTACAGGCCACCACCTCCTGTGGTAGAGTGTTCCACTTGCCCACCACCCTTTCCATGAAGAACTGTCTCCTTACCTCCTTCCCGAATCCTCCCTCCAGTCTGAGACTGTGCCCTCTCATGTTCCTTCCTCTTCTTAATTGAAATATCCCCTCTGTTTGAGTCTTGTTCATACATTTCAAGTGCTTAAAGGTCTCAATCATGTCCCCCCCCATCCCTCCTCTCCTCCAATGAATGCATATTTAGCTCGCTCAGCATTTCCTCATAGGCTTGCCCTCGAATCCCTGGATCATCTTTGTTGCTCTACGCTGCACCCCTCAAATAATCTGACATCCTTCCTCAGGTACAGCCACCAGAACTGCATGCAGTACTCCAGATGTGGCCTGACCAGTGACCTGTACAGGGGGAGGACTACCTCCCTACCTCTGGAGGAGATTCCCCTCGCTATGCACCCCCACATCTTTTTGGCCTTTGCTGCTACCTTCCTACACTGAGCAGAGTTGTTCATGATCCCCACTATAAGTACCCCAGGTCCTTTTCCTCCAATGTGCTACCCAACTGTACCCCTCCCAGATGATAGTCCTTCCCTGGTTCTTTTCTCTGAAGTGCTTTACCTTGCACTTCTTAGCATCGAACCCCAGCTGACATGTTTCTGACCATTCCTGCAGTTTAGTTAGGTCATCCTGTAGCCCCTTCCATCCCTCAATGTCATCAACCACCACCCCCATTTTGATGTCATCTGCAAACAGACTGATCTTACTTCGGATCCCATGTGAGATATCAGCTATGAACAGCCCAAAAAACACTGGCCCCAGCACTGATCTCTGTGGCACCCCGCTCATCACTGCCCTTGGTGCTGAGATTTCCCCTCCCACTACCACCCTCTGCTGCCTACCACTTAGCCAATTCTTTATCCATTTCACTCTCTTCACTCCCGCCCTCACAGCTTCCAGCTTTTCCCCCAGCCTCCTGTGCAGCACAGAGTCAAAGGCCTTGCTGAAATCCAAATACAGGACACACACTGCATGGCCCTTGTCTAGTTTCCTTGTCACCCAATCGTACTACTCAATGAGGTTGGTCTGGCAGGATGTGCCTGAGACAAACCCATGCTGATGGCCATCTGGAGTCCATTGTCCTCCAAAAAGGATTGTCTCTATGAGCTTCCCCATGATTGATGTGAGGCTCACTGGCCTCTAGTTTCCCAGTTTGTTCTTTGGGCCACCTTTGTGGATGGGTACCACATGAGCCATCCTACAGTCCTGTGGTACGCATCCTGTGCCCAGGGAGGTATTGAACAGGTCTGCCAGAACCTCAGCCAGCTCCTTGAGTACCCTAGGGTGAATGCCGTCTGGTCCAGGTGCCTTGTCCACACTCGGTGCCCTCAGTCCTTCCAGTACCCTGTCCTCAGTAATCCTCGCATCTGTCACCCCCTCTTCCCCCCCCGCCTACCACACTCCTCCCCTGTGGTACCTGCCCCACTTTCTCTTGCGTGAATACAGAACAGAAGTATTCATTTAATGCCTCTGCCTGATCCTCCCTCTATCCACCCACCCCCGTCCTTTTTTACCCTCATTATTTGGTCCTTGTTGTTCCTTCTTTCCCTTATGTATCTGAAGAAATCCTTTTCTCTGTTTTTAATACCCTGTGCCAGCCTCAGCTCCCTGGAACCCTTGGTTGCTCTGACTAGTTTGGTGGCCTCTATGGATTTCTTCATATACATCTTCTTGTCTTCTCCCCTTCCTGACTTTTTGAATCTTCAGAATGCCTCTCTCTTGGACCTCACCCCCTCCCTTAGCTCTTAAGTCATCCAACTGGGCTTCTTTGCCCTCCCTTTCTTGCTTTGTGTTCTAGTACATGCCCCCTTAGCCTCCACTAGCCCCTTTTTTATGACATCCCACTTCTGACTTGTGTCCCAGCCTGGTTGAATCCCTCCAGGTTCCCCGCCAGAATGTCCCCCAAGTGGGGGAGTCATGTGATGCTTCATCTAGGGTAGACATGTTTGCTCCAGTTCCCGATCCTTACTTATTCTTTATTTACTTCTTTCAGCTCAAAACGATTGGAAAGTTAATTATTCAGTGTCAGTGTCTCTTGAGTCTGGCGCTGCTTTCTGCTCTTAATTGTACAGCTTATTTAACCCCAAAATGGAAGCAGAAATGAAGCTGGCCCTGCCATGCCACACGCCACCTCGCCACCTGACAAATCCACCAAAAAGTGTAAGGGCTCGGCCCAAGCTGGTCTTCAGAATGCTAAGCAGCACCCAGTTTCCACTCCACTATCGGAGAAGAAATTCAAGGAAGAAATTTCACCACTTAAAGACTCCCTCTTAGCCTTAAAAGAGGAGCAAAAATCCCTTTGCACTGAAATTCGTGAACTGAACCACCGGGTCTCGGATGAAGAAAGCTGGACATACTCCCCCGAGCAATGGAGAGGCCGTATTGATCCTGAAATCTCTTCCCTTCTACAGAAGCTTTCTAAAGTGGATCTTAAATTACAAAGACCTCGAAGCGATGTCTTGTCGCATCAATTTAGTGGTTCAAGGCCTCCTGGAAGATGCAGAAGGCACATCTCCAGTACTGTTTTGCACGAATGTTAGTGAATAAGGTGGCGGGGCTCTCTCTAACAACCCCTGTTACATCGTGGATCCCTGTCCAGGCCATTCATAATGCAACTGCTCAACTGTTTGGATCGGCAACACATCCTTAGTAAGACTCGGAGATCCAGGAAATCACTTGGGAAGGGTGTCAAATTAGGATCACCCAGGATTTGCCTGCAGCCACAAGGCAGAAAAGGGCAGCATTTCACCCAATAGTTTCAAAAATCATAGCTGCAGGTATTCGATTTAAAATGTTATACCATGCTCAGCTTTAAATTCAGATTGATGGTTCCTGGCACATCTTTGAGGACATTACTCAAGCCACCACTGATCTGCAAAAGTTCCTGCTGGACCTCTTTGGAGTTCGCTGAACATTCAACGCTGGTTCTTGGTTCAGCAGAAAGGAGGTGAGAGTTTAGCCTACTGTTTTGTTAGTTAATTCCTTGACTTTATGGTCTGTGTTTTGGACATCAGCCTGCCACAGGGGCCCTTTGACGTTATGTTTGGGACCTTGGGCTGTTTTTTTTTTTTTTTCACTATAGCCTTAGCAATTAAGTGTGGGCCCAGTTGAATGCTGAGGATGTTTACCTTATTTCATCAGACCAGCATTTCTATGTTCCCTTATTGTCAAATCAAATCAAATCAATTTCATTTTTAAAGCGCTTTTCATAACCAAAGCACTGTACAAACAATAAACAAATATTAAATAAACAAACTTAAAACAGATTAATACAATAAAATTACAGTAAAATTAGCCGAACTTAAGGAAGGCTAAATCAAACAAATACGTTTTTAATTCAGTTTTAAAACTGTCAACAGTCAGGCACTGTCGACCTGCACTGTGAGTGGATATGCTGCCTGTTCAATGTGTGAGGCCACGTTGATGGGGATTCAGCACTGCATTTTCTGGGTACCACCTTTGTGTGTCCTCACTGGCCACAGCACTGCTTCAAGTACTTTGGAGGACCTCCTTGTTGGCCATTTCATTCATTTGTACTTTGCTTTGACTGGTTTTCACCTGTCTTCTAATGTGTGCTGTTAATATGTGCTGCCCTGCTTCCCTGCATCATTCCTTGTGGCTGCCGATCCCGTTTTGCCTCTTCATTCTACATCACCCAAGGTGGCACTGCTCGAGCTAATTCTCTGTGTTGTAGAGGTTTGATGTTCCAGGATTTCTCTGTTTGGTCTGCAGAATAACATAACTTGTTGGTTTGCTTTGTTGTATTAAAAAGGCATATACAGTACTCCAGCCTGCCATGGATCCATTCAACTCCTTTCAGTATTTTATTTTTCATTCAGACTTTTTACTGCTGCTAATGGACCATTGGAGTAGTGTACATTGTTACTTTTAATGGACACCCTGTGAGAAATGTTATGTCACTTACTTTATTTTCTGGCAGGACAATGGTGATAGATGTAGTTTGTTCTTTTAGCATTTTCTTTATAATGAATCATACCCCTCACATTTTTACCATGGTTCTGTTATATGTTTGACTGATGTTGTGGGCTAATGTTCTTTTTTCTGTCTCTATTATGATATATTGTTACTGCACCAACTATAGAGCTTTTGGACCTCATGTTCTTATAGGTGAAAGTTATTAGATAAATAACCACAGGTTAAGTTGGTACTTTTAAAATTGTTTGGATGGGTTTGTCTCTTAATTTTGGGGATCAGGAGTTGGGTGTTGGCGGGTGGTCTACTTGCGGTGAGTGTCATGCTCCAGATTGTGGGTGGGTTTTCCTTCTGCTCTATGGTGGTGGTTCCATTATTTATACAGGAATATTTCATACTATCTTTTTTTGATAAGGCCTCTTCTCTCTGACTCCTTATTAGCCCTGTTAATGTTATTGGGTTTTTCTTCCTTTTTCTCCCTGGCTCTGGGAGCATGCCAGCTGAGCGGTGCCTCAGGACATGGTTTTTGAGTGACGGAACAGTAGGAGGGGGGATTGTATTTGAGTTGTTCAGGATTGGGGGTAGGTCTGGGTTTCATGGGGATGTTGGTTTTGGTCAATATATTTTGCTTCTGTTTCTTCATTATGTAGGGGAGGGAGAGTGTGGGGGGAGGGTGCCACTGGTGATAGGAGTAGTCTTAGAGTGTGTGTTTCTGTTATTTTGTGTCACTGAATACTTGTATATTATTACTAGTATATATTACTATATGATGTCTCAATAAGGTGCACAGTCCCCCACCAAACGGGCCAAAATTTTACTCCACCTGCATAAGCTGCAAACAGACATGGCCTTTTTACAGGAGACTCATTTGCCCCAATCCCAGGTTCACCTTTTCAGGCATTCCTGGGTGGGGCAAATGTTTGGGTCAGGCCTTGATTCTCAGAAGAGGGGTGTGATTATTCTTATTGCTAGAAGAGTTCCATTTTGCCTTATCCAGGAGACCACAGACCCTCAAGGACTCTATGTTATTCTTAGGGCCTTGCTTGGTCATCTGGAAATAATGTTGGGTGCTATTTACAGCCCTACTAGTGATGACCCTTCATTTTAATTAATTTGATGTCCATCTTAGCCCTCCTGAGCTCTCTTCCACTTATTCTGGGAGGGGATTGGAATATGTTTTTTTGTAATAATCTGGATAGGTCTGGTAAAGCCCACCCAGTTCTCTCACCTGGTCAATTGGCTCTCCAGGATCTGATGGACTCTATGGGCCTGGTAGACCGATGGAAGGCATTACACCCGGACCACCAAGAATATTCTTTTTATTCCCTGCCACATTATTTACTCCCCAGGCTTGGGGAGGAGCACCTCTCTGGGGTAATCTCCTGTGATTATCTGGCCAAAGTTATCTCAGACCATCATCTGGCCTATATTCAGCTTAATTTTATTCCCTCCCTGCACAGATATAAAGTGTGGAGAATAAATAACCAATTACTTAAAGTAACAGATCTGGTGAAACATTTTTAATCTCTTATTACCTCCTTTATGGACCTTAATTCTCCCTCCATGAATAAACTTGATTTGCTATGAGTACCTTGAAGTGTGCTCTTCTAGGGGAGTTAATTCATCTAGCTACTAAATGCTAAAAGCAGGCTTTAACTCATTTATCCTCTCTGTTAGACCACATGCAATCCCTGGAGGAGAGCATTTCACAGGCTTCCCTTCAATCGGAGTGGGAGAAGCTAGAAAATCTTAGGTTGCAATACAACTCCTTACTGTGTGAGATGGCAGAGCATCTTATTTTGCATTCTAGGGTGAAATATTTTGACCAAGGTGAGATAGCGGGGAAGTTACTGGCTCTTCACTTACATTCACAGATTATGGATAGGATTGTTCCCTCTATTCATAATGACTCTGGGCATATTCTTACTTCCCAGCGAGATAATGTCGATGCCTTCAAGGCCTTCTATCAAAATTTGTATGCTCCGCCCCTTCCCCTTTCTCTCTAGACAAATTAGAAATTTTTCTTCAAGACATAACTTTTCTCCAACTAGTTGATTCAGACATTGCTTTCTTGCAGGCCCCTTTGACTTTAGCGGAAATTTCACATGCAATTGACTCCCTTGCCTTCACTAGGTCCCCGGGCCCCGATGGGTATACAACCAATTTCTATAAAACCTTTAAAGACCAATTGGCACTCATTCTTTTAGATACTTTTAATAATATTTTCAGAGTCAGTCTTTCTGACCCCTCACTTACAGAGGCAAGTGTGATGGTTCTCCCTAAACCCAGTTGGGACCCCTTGCTTGTCTCCAACTACAGGCCAATATCACTCATTAATGTGGACCTTAAAATCTTTGCTAAGGTTCTGGCCTGCAGATTGGGGCAAGTGTGGGATATACTTATCAGCAGGGAGTAAGTGGGCTTTATGAGAGGTAGACTTCCTGCCGACCATCTCGGGAAGTTATCTTATCTCCTTTCCGCATCCAGGGACTCCTCTATTCCTGTGGTCTTGGTGTACCCGGATGCAGAAAAAGCTTTTAATAGGATTAATATCTTTAGCAGATTTTATTTATTTAATTTATTTATTTATTTATTCAATCTTGGATTACAATACCTTTGAGCAGGAAACCGCTCTTTTACAAAGGTCCCACGTCGTAAGGGTGGAAATACATACAGTGGGAGTTTAAGATTATCTAGCTAACTGATTATACACAGGAGATGTGAGCATTCAAATACAATGTAATTAGGTAACAGAGAGGATTTTAACACAGGAATTAAACAAGTCAGAAGACCAGCCTAGTTGGCAATGTCAGGTCACAGATGAGGTACTAGCATACCAGAAGGGGAGAAGGTAAGGAAGTGAGAGTGTGTTGTGGGGGAGGAGTGGGGGTGCTTGGTGAGGGGGGTAGGGGAAAAGGAGAAGTGCTAGATCATGACGGGCAGAGGGAGCTCCGGGGGGGGGGGGAGTAAGACCCTAGTGGGAGGTTGGGAAAAGGCATTGACCTGGTGGATAACAGACTATAGTCAGGAGTCAGGGGGACAGGGAGCATTTAACTGGTGCAGTCACAGCAACTTTTCTTCAGCAGGTGTTGTCTTAGCTGGATTTTGAAAAGACCCAGTGTTGGTGTGCTGGCAAGATCAGAACCGAGGTTGTTGAGCCAAAGTGGAGCCCGGTATGAGTATGAACGCTGCCCTTGGAAGTTCTGCATCTAGATACAATGAGAAGCTGATGGTCAGAGTTTCTGGTACGTGAGCCTGAAAACAACTTAACAGGTTTGTGACTCCAGGAGATTCCAGGCCAAGAAGTGTTTTTTGGGCTAATAGGCAAGTTTGATAGTGTATTCGATTATTAAGTTGTAGCCACCCAGCTTGCTCATAAAGATCACATATGTGCGTTAATTGGGGGGGTGAGAAGTCTACAGGCCTTGTTGAGTGCTACAGCTATACTACATAGGGAGGTAGGAGCTGCAAAGCTGTAAATAACCAGTACATAGTCGATAATAGAAACAATTGAGCTATGAATTGCAGTTCTTAGGGCTTCCGGTGTCAGGCATTGCTTGTATCTGTGTAGGAACCCAGTTCTCCTATTGACTGTTTTGGCCACACTCTCTATTAGCTTTGTGGAGGAGAGGTAGCTGTCCAGCCCCGAAACATAACAACCACCTCCAATGGAATGGAGTGGCACTCTAGATCCAAAAATCACACAGCTTCAGACAAATTGAAAAGGAAAGTTTTATTGCTCAGTTGCACAACAGTATTATGATGTTACAGCTGAGCACTGCATCTTAGGACAACCCATCATTTTGACTACTTGTGAGTGTTCTTCAGGGGTCCTAAAGAAGACTCATGAGGAGTCAAAGTGCTGCGTGGTCCTAAGGTGCAGTGTTTAGCTGTATCATCACAAAACTGTTCTGCAATTGAGCAATAAAACTTTCCTTTTCAATTTGGCTCGAGCAGTGTGATTTTTGGATCTAGAGTGCCTCCCTGTTCCATTGCAGTTGGCTAGTGCTGACCCTCCTCTGGACCATCTCCAGCTGGTTGATGTCTTTTTTTTGAGATATGGACACCAGTATCTTACTTCATACTGTAGAAGTGCTCTCACCAGTGACCTCTACAAGGGTAGTAAAACCTCCTTCTGCTTACTGCTGATTCCTTCAGCTAGACACCCCAGCATCTTGTTTGCCTTTGCTGCTGCTTTTTTGCACTGTATGGAGTACTTCAGGTTGCTAGTGATTATCACCCACAGATCCTTCTCCTCCTCTATTGCTGCTACCTGGACCCCTCCCCCCCCAGGTATTACTTGGTCCTTGAATTTCTGGTTCAAATGTGCATAACTTTGCATTTCTTGGCATCGAAGCCAAGCTGTCAAATCTCTGACCACCTCTCAAGTTTTCTCAGGTCTTCCCCCATGTCTTGTATCCCTTCCACTGTGTCCACACACCCCCTTCCCCCATTTGGTGTTATCTGCAAATAGACCATTTTGCACTTAATACCTTCTCCATTGTCACTGGCCCTAGCACTGAACCCTTCAGGAACCTGCTGGTGATTTTCCTGGTGCTGAATAACTCTCTCCCTAGCACCACCTTCTGGGTCCTGTCCCTCAACCAGTGCTGGTGCTGTTTAGATTCCCCCTTTCTTGTCCCACTCTTACTCAGTATTTGCCCTTGGCTGCCCTTGGGGCTCAATGCCTGAGACTCTGCTCCATCCCTTGTTGAAGGGGTAACTGTACTCTGCTATTGGGAATTACTGACAGACTGGTTATGAAATGCACTGGGATTCCCTTGTGGAGGTTCATCTAGCTTTCTCTTAAAATAGATGCATGTACCCCTTGAGGGTTTTGTTCCCTTGACCAAACTTGACATGTTCCCCACTTGGGTGAGGAACACACTAGGCAATACAAACAGTACTAATGCATTAGCTTAAACATTAAATGTTTTGTTAAGCTGGTATTAGATGTGCTACTCTACCTCTTAAGCTACATTTTAATGCTACAGTTTGCTATAGAATTGTTAATCATTACATTTAAATAATTATGCAGTGCCTGGAATACTATTATGTTGCCAAACAAGTAAAACAAAATACAAACAGGATTTATCCTTTTCAGCTGATACTTTTGAAAATGGGCCTATCATTTCTTGATAAAGTAAGGTGGAACATGTTTTCTAGAGATTTCAAGTGTTGTTGCCTCTAAATGTATGAACAATATGTTCTTATTTTGTCTATTTTTATCCGTATATTTTGTGTGATAAACTGCTTGGTTTTTTTGGAATATTGGAAAGGCATACAGTCGAACAATAAAAACCAGCTGAAACCGAAGATGTAAACTGGTAAAGGTTTGCTTTGCAAAAATAAATAACAAAATCCAGCTGCTGCATCACGTATAACATTTACCTTTTCTGTGTCTGCAATTCTGAAATTCATCCAACTAAAATTTTATGAATACCCTTTGTGACTGCTTTACATGTGAGTGGTCAGTTTTACATGTTGCATTTTGTGTGAAATTATAGAAATACTGCACCTGGTTGCAATGCAGTGCTTGTTCCCTGTTTTGATACCAGCAGTGTATTTTATAGCACTAGCCTCCATGTACATATTTGTTTGTATATATGTGGAAAGGAAAGAATGTGATGTTTTGATTAGCTGTCAGAGTCCTGTGTAGCATTCACGAGAAGATCATGTCAGCAGTATAATTTTCAGTTGTGCATGAATACTCCTGTTAAAGAAAGTGTGTGTCACTTATTCTCATTACTGCAATCACTCCCACTCTCCTCTGAGTCAATGACTGGGAAAGCATTTGATAGGACTGACAGAAACATAAGGACAGCATTAAAGAAACATTTAAATCATATTCACATATATAGTACACAGTATAATTTCTTCATTTTACTGTACAGTGTAATTAATTAAGTCTGTATGTGGTAAAGTAAATTGCTTGATGTATAAACCATGCAGATATCATAAAGTCCCTTACCCCTGCAAAGATGTAGTCATACTGTGTGCAGGTTTTAAGTTCAATGTGAAGAAATAATGTGTTTGTGTGAACTTGTGATTATGTTTTACTTTGGCTTTACTCATTCTCACCCCTTGTTGATGAGAGGCCAGGATTGGGGAAAAATGAAGGCCCAAAAAATATTTGAGAGAAAAGCACCTCCAATTCGGAGATTGTGAATGACAGCACACAGGAGGGGAAACCCCCCTTTGAGGGAAACCTCTGAGGAACCTTGGCTGCCGGACTGCCCTTCCTCAGGGCATACTAAGAGGAGGTAATCCTAAACTATAAGTGTGGACTTGGAGTTCTTGGAGAATGCCTGTTTGGGAAGGATATGGATTACTGAAGTCTTCGTATCTGGAATCTTCAATGCAGATGATGCGTGCGTGATCCATGCAGAATGGGCAGGCAGTTACTGAGCAGTTTGATGAAGTGAAACATTTTCTTGTCCATGGATGATGATGAACTATGGAGCTGAGAATCTGGTGGAGTGGTGCTGAGAATTCAGGCCCCCATGAGGGCTGAGCTGGAATGGCATGACCTCCACTTAAGTCAGCCGATGGAAGGAATTCGGAGTAGCTGCACAGACTGCTAGGTCCTGCATGGTCCAGGTTAGAATTGGCTAGACCCCCATGTAGGACTGCCAAGGGAAGAAGCCAGGAAGTTTATACTGGGTAGGTAAGCTCCTTGTAACTAGGCTAAAAAATGGTGGGACCTCCACATAGGTCTGCCATGGGTAAGAAGGTGGAAGGAGTGTATAATGAGCAGGGCCCTCACATGGGCCGAGCCCGGAAAGGTGGGATCTGCACATAGGTTCACCATCGGCAGGAATTCAGAGTGAATAAACTGAAGGCTAAGCTCTCCTGTGAGCTTAGCTATGGATGGCGGGACCCCCATGTAAGTCCACCATGGGTAAGAATCTGGAGGGAATGTGCTGTGAGCTAAGCTCCCACCTAAGCAAAGCCAGGGGTGGTGGGACCCCCATGTGGATCCACCACTGGGTAGAGATCAGAGTGGTCGAGTCATGAGTGAGGCCCCCACGTGGGCCAAGGCAGGGATGGCAGGACTTCTACATAGGTCTGCCACTGGGTAGAGTTCAGAATGGTCAAGTCATGAGTAAGGTCCCCATGTAGGTCAAGCCAGGGAAGATGGGACCTCCATGTAGAACTGCTGCTGGGTCGAGTTCAGAATGGTTGAGTCATGAGTGAGGCCCCCACGTGGGCCAAGCTAGGGAAGGCGGGACCCCCACATAGGTCTGCCGCTGGTTAGAGTTCAGAATGGTCAAGTCATGAGTGAGGCCCCCACATGGGCCAAGCCAGGGATGATGGGATCTCCATGGAGGTCTGCCACTGGACATAGTTAAATTTAGTTGAGCCATGAGCTAGGCCCATTGAGGGTAAAACTGAAAGGTGAGACCTCCACATAGGTCCCATGTGGGAAGAAGCCTGAAGTTTGTGTTGTGAATGTAGGCCCCTTTTGGGCCAAGCTGAAGAGGAGGGGACCTCCATGTAGGCCCTTGATCAGAAATTGAAGCAACTGGTAGGATCATTAAGTTCGAGGACAGCCAACGTCTGCTGGGCCGAGAAGCCGCTAGGAAGGAAGGATTGACTGGGTGTGTTGGATGGAAGGTGCCACTATTGAGGTAAGTGTGGGCAGTTAGCCCTAGGATGGGCTTTGCTCAGAAACTGCAGACATGGAGGTAATGACACCCACAGATGAAGCAGCTGGATGTATTGTACTTATTGAAAATCGCTTGATATCCCACATAGGTTGTAGGCTGACCTTGGCTATCATGTCAGGAGTGAGGAAGTACTCTAGGATTGGGTATGGTGCATGTGATGCCTGTGGTGGTGAGAGTGGAGTCCCCAGTTGAAATTTGAGGAGGTGGATCCATTGAGTGAGATACGGATAGTGGGCAAAGTGATGCAAAATGGGAATAGACTCTGCATAGCTGGTAAGATAGGGCTTGTTGGCCAGCAAAGTGGCGGCAAAACAATTCATTGTCCAGGGTAGCCAGGCAATCTTCAAATTAAAGTAGGCCAAGGCGGCAGCTGCTTTGGTGGAGAAGGAGCAGTGGTAGTCACAGAAGAGTTTGCTTCTGTATCTGGCCCCCAAATCTACCAAAAGATACAGGCATGAACTGAGCTCCTGGCATCGGACGGGGAAAACAGAGTAGATAATGTCCTTGTAGAGGCTAAATGTAAGAACAAAATCTGGGACAGTCAATTTCTTGGCAAGCCAAGGGCCTCTGGATTTTAGCACCACTGAGATGTCCCGCAGAAGATGACTCTGTTTCCAAGGGTGTCTTGGGAGAAAATAAGGAGGGAAATTAGGTTAATGTCCTTGCCCTTGATGACATCTTTGTGCATGTGACTTGGGATGAGGTGAACTGCAGATATCGGGAAGCACGGTGTCAGAGTGACACCACAATCCTGACACTGGCATAGCAATAGGCATACACCTGACCGCCACAACAGCAACCCGTGACAGCTGCTGACATGCCTCCACAGTGGCAGCAAATGCACCGGCGGTGACTACACGGTCGACCACAGCAGCTGCAGACCTGGGTGCATTAGATGGGCCACCCTTACCCCCTGTGGTATTTGCACTCCATTCCCTGCCTACTGGTGACCCCTGCCCACATCCTGACCTGTCACTGAATTGCCTGTCGGGTCCTCCATGGGGGTTGTGTCATTGGGTCCATCATCACAGTGGCAGTCAGTGCTGGTGCGTTGTTGCAGTAGCTGGACACCTCTCAGTACCGTCAGTGCTTCTGTTCTGGCTACAGTGTTGGGGTGCCAGCGTTCTGTTTGTAGTGCATTGTGGTCGATTGTGGTGGTTTCAGGGTGTTGCTGTGGGGGCTGTTGGCAATGTTGCTGTTGGTGACCTGTGGTGGTTCCAAGATATCACAGTAGGAGGAGCGGCCATACTGGAAGATACTGGATCTTGAGAAGAAAGGGAGGCTGAAGATGCAGGAGCAATGAATGATGGGAAGGAAGGAGGCAATGTTGTTGAAGTACTGGATGCACTAGATGGCAAGGAGGTAGGTAATCGAGGATTAGAGAGGAAGGGCTGGGTACCCACTCGGGCCTTGAGAGCTGAAAACCGAGCTTGCATATCAGTTACAGCAGGGTTGGGCAGTTGTTGCATGGAGAGATGGGCTTCCAAAGAGATGAGGTGATTCTGGATGGCTGATAGAGAAGAAGTCAGAGGGGTCAGGAGGGTACAGAGTTCAACATATGCATCTGGTATGGGTTGGGGCAGTGATGCATTGGGAGAAGCAGTGATGCCATGTCCAGAATCAGCTGAGAGAAGCAAGTCAAACAATTCCTGTTTCTTGGTGGATGGTGCATGTGGAATGCCCAGTTGCTTAAGTTCTGCCAGGAGGCGAGGAATGGTCCAGTCCTTTAAGGAGTAGCGAGGTTTAGCAGGCCGTATTCAGAGGGCCAGCAGTTTCAGTGAAGGGAGTGTAGAAGTACTGTCTACTAGATCAGGCATGGAGTCACCCGACTGTAAACAGGCTAGAAGTTCGCTGGGTGGTGTATCAGGAGTTCCAGAGAGCGAAACAGAGTCCACAGCCACAGAGCAAGATCCGGGATGGGGACATGAAGCAACGAGCATGGAGATCTCCATCAATGGTGAATGCCTAGCAAAGTAGTCAAGGTGGTAGGGAACAAGCTTGCCACAGAGATAGCAGTAGAAGGATGAGCTAGAATATTAGGGACTCACAGCCTAGATGGGAGGCGGCTGCAATGTGGACCCCACGGAAGTCTGTTGTGTTTCACGAACCTCCCCATAGATATAGGGAAGTCCAAACAGAGAACACTAGATTGGGTGAATGCAATCCATCCTATCGAGGGCAGGTAGAGGTGCTGGGATGAGGCTTGATACCGGAGTGGTGTTCCCAGTAGGTACAGATGCAGAGAAGTGGGTTGGAGCTGATGGGATGAAAGGGACCAAGTCTTCAAGCAGGAGAGGATTAAGGTTGATGAGCTGGTAAATTCGGGTAAATGTGGGTCTGTGCCTTAAGGAAGTCCTGGAACTGACAGGAGGGGCTGGTGGAAGGAGCTGAGCAGGAACGAGGAAGTCGGAAGAGTAAGTGTACCCCAGCCAAATACCAAGTGCTGGATGCAGGCATCTGCATGGGGAACAGCAGCAGAGAAAAGTTGAAAAGTCCTCTGGACAAACAGGGACAACAGCACTGCAGGTCGAAGGCCAAAAAGCTGGAGAAACAGGGCGAGAAAGAGAGAAAGAGCAGCAGGGGAGGAATGAAGGACGGCTGGGGGTGATGTCACAGCACACTGCCTGTGGGGAAATGGAGACAAAATGAAGAAGGACTAGGCATAGTCAACAGTTGGGGCTGAAAAGGAGAACAGGGGATGCAACCCCCAAAAGAACAGAGACAGAAATGGAGCAACAATGTATGGGGAGAAGGAGCGGGGAGGAGGTCAGGGTAGCACAACATGGAGACAGGAAGGGCGGCACGGAGCCGCACACCAAGGGAAGGGAAAAGCAAGAAGGAGCAGAGGAAGGGGAATGGACAGGGAGATAAAGCCAGAGGGGGAGGATGAAGGGAGAACCCAGCAGCCAAAACCGAATGGAGGGAAGGAGGGAGGCAGCCATGGATGTGGGTGACAGGATGGGAGGGAACGGGAAAGGATTCTGGCACAAAGTGAAACCGCACTACTGTTTTGTGCTGTTTAGATTCCCCCTTTCTTGTTCCACTCTTACCACTGCTGCAGGGGTCTCCACAAGAAGCCCCCCCCACAAAAAAAATTCACTTTCTATAATTCCCTTGCAGATTGCCATCCCTCCCGTTAGGCTGGTGCTGGGTATATGCAGACTCAGGGGATAGGATTATGTTGCAAGGGTTGCTTGGTGGATTTAGTAGGGCATCGTCAGCTGTGAGGCCCATTGCAATTTCCCACCAAGTTTTGTGGAGGGACTAGGGAAGGAAACCTACTGTACATGGTTTCCTCACCTTGGGCCACCAGGTAAACATAGAACATGGATACTCATGGTTGATAAAGACTTTGTGGCTTATCCATTCTGCCCAAAAACCTGCCAAGCATAGGAAATTTGAGACAGCAACTGGTATATCACAACCAGACATCATCTAACAGTCAGAAAGTAATCATGTACATACTGTACAAACAGCTGTTTCTACAGTATGCGTATAATTGCTCCCTTACTTTCAGGTGGCATCCTGTCTGAGGTGGTGAGCAGAGGGCTGTGCATGTCACTGTTTCAAATACTGTATTATGGCATCAGTCACCAGGGTGGGGAGGCTCAGGGAAGAGGGTCCTGAGCTAGTGGATTGGAAGGGGACTGGATGCACAGTCAGGGGTTGGGGGTCCCCTAGACCACCAGGACACTAACATGCACAAAAGGACAGGTGATCAAGGGTCCACAAGACCATTAGAACATCTGAGTACATGAAAAGAGGGCAATTGGATGGGTTATTAGGGGGTGGGGGGCCACTAGACCACCAAGACATTCATATACATGAAAGGATTGGAAATCAGGGGAGTTGGGGGTCCACCAGGACATTCAAATATACAAAAGGATTAGCAGTTGGGGGATCCACTAGACTACCAGGGCTATTGCAGTACTTGTAGTGATGGGTGATTAGTGCATGCATGTTAATGGGTCCATAATGGGCATGTAACTGGTTCATAGCACCTAGCATACCCAGTGGGCACATTAGCATGTTAGGGCTAAATATGGCTCACAGGAGCCTTGGTGTTTTTTTGTTCTAGCCCCCCTCTCTCTGTTGAACTCCTGTGGGCCATATCCAATCTGGGGCTGTATCAGTGCAGGGCAGTCACATGTGCTGACACAGCTGCATATTCCGACAGTTATATGGTCCTACTGGAGTGTGCTAATTGTCTGAATATATTTAATGTATTGAGCCTATAGTGCTTCCTATCCAGGGTAAGCCTACAGAGGAAGGAAACAGAGGAATGCAGTCTCACTTTATCTAGGGTAGGCCCACAAAGGGATTGGTAGGGTTGCAGCTACACCCTATCTAGGGCAGGCTACAAAGAGTGCTGAAGGGGGTGACTGATAAGGGACGGGAGTAGTTTCCATATTCTGTAATGGTCAGACAAGGGCTGACTTAGGTAGTATGTAGTGGGAAAGGGAACATGTATAGGTGGTAGGAGGACAGCAGTAGGATAATGTGTTGTGGGAGGGCGGGGCAGTGGTGTTCATGTGGGAGGTAGGAGGTTGCCCAGTGTGTAGGAGTCTGAACCTCTTGTTGGTATAGGTGAGGTAGCTTAGATGTGAGCTAGTTAGGCTAGCAAGGGAGGAGGAGCAGAAACTGGGACAGGTAGGAGACAGAGTTGGAGGGAAGATCCAGGTGAGCAAGGCGAGCAGGAAAGGGAGGGCTGAGAAGGGGTAGCCCCAGGTTCCTTGGGCTCCTCTACCTCAGACGGTGAGAAATTTTGGGTGGGGGTTTGGAGAGTAAAGGGAGAGAGGGGAACGATCTGGAAGGAGGGGACAGGGGTGTGAGCACTCACTGAGGTGCCATTGTAGAATAGATTCCTTCGACTGACTTAGGAAGGGGAAGGAGACACAGATTGGCAGGGGATACCGTTCAGGATAGGGGATCCAAGGAGGCTAGACAGATGGGGGGAGATTGAAAGGTAATAGTGGCATGATTGGGTGGAAGGATAGGAAGGGTGAGGGCCTGTTTAGGGACTGGCAAGAGTAGGCATAAGGATGTGGAGGTGAGGCCTGATAGGGGAGAACAGCGGGTACAGAAAGGCAGGTCAGAGCCGGGGGAGGGAAGGTAGATGGGGTGGCTGTAGAGAGCAGTGTGGGTGGGGGTCAGTCAAACTGGTAGGTAGAGGCAGGCAGGAAGGTCAGAGGGCAAGGCTGGGAGAAGCAGACAGAGGGAGATTTTGAGAAGCGGGTAGTGTGGTGGGGAGTGAAAGGGAAGGGAGACAAGAGAGGAAGAGTTTCAATCCTGGATGACTCAATAGTGAAGGGAGTATACTTGGAAGTGAAGGGAAAGGGGCTTGCCAGGGATGACAGCAGAGTGTGTGTGCCCATTGATAGGCCAGCTTGTGCAGGGGGTGGGAGGCCTCATGTAATCATTCATCTAGCAATAAGTGACCTAGCTGAAGAGGAGGTGGATTTAATGCAGGAAAGGTTTAGGGCAGTGGAGAGGATCTGTATGGGATGGCTACATCAACAGCCTTCTCTGAAGTGCTACCATTTCCTAGTGCCAGTATAGCAAGGAAGAGTAGGATTGAGAGTTTTAATTGCTGGCGACGAGAATGGTGCATGGGGGACGATTTTGATTGCAAAAGAGGCTGGAAGAGGACCTGGAAGGACAAAGCTCTATACGCACATGAAGGCTACATCTTAGCAAAGGAGGATTCTGGGTGCTTAGGTACAAGCTGGGCGAGTACATGACCAGGAACTTTGATTTTAACTGACAGTGACAGTGGGGGGCAGAGTAGATCTCCATGCCCAGAGTCTCCGGGAAGAGGGAGTCATCAGGCACCCCCCGGTCCTAGCAGACAGTTGGGGTAGGGTATGGGACGGGGGAGGCAGTAATCAGCAGGGAGCAGACGGGAGGGGGGTCTTTGAGGGGTTGGATGCAAGCCATGGTGGTATACAGAGGGAAACTTATCAGTGGAACTAAGGGAGAATCGATGGTGTGGAGGGTAGAGGGAGCAGGTAGCAGATAGCAGTGGTTGGGGGGAAGGAAAACCTTGCTAAGGAAGGGAGAGGCATGGAGTTGTAATGGAGGATGGTGGCCTTACATGCAAAATGTTTTGTAACAAAATGGATGAAAAGCAGTGATTGTGGTGGAGAAGTCGGTGGACATGGTGGAGGTTACAGAAATTTGGGCTATTCCAAACCATGACTGGGACCTCTCTTTCCCTGGGTATAAGTTGTACAAAAGGGACAGGATTGTAGGAAGGAAGGGGTAGCAATATATGTAAGGGAGGGAATAATCTGTATGAGGGAAGAGGTGGAGGAGGGGAAGGCAGAGGTACTGTGGGTGCAGTTGCAATTTACTGGGGGAAAGAAGGTATGGTAGGGTGTGGTTTACAAACTGCCTAACCAGGAGGAGAAAAGGGATAGGAAGTCAGGGTCTTTAATCAGGGTGGCTGCTGGCAAGGATGAGATGGTGATTGTAGGGGACTTCAATCTGCCCAAGGTGGATTAGAAGATTCCCACCACCATCTGCACCAGGAGTCAATTAATTCTGGATGTGGTGCAGAACAGATTCCTGACCTAAGGTGTCACAGAACCCACCAGGGAGTGAGTAATCTTTAACTGGTACTGACAAATGGGGACCGTATTCAGGATTATCCTTGTTGAACAGCCCTTGGGACTTCAGGAAGATGGGGGATCGGCTAAGGGGACACTTGGCTAGCCTCGGTGAAGGGATGGCAGCAGATCCGAATTGGTCCATCATCAAAGAAAGGATAGTGGCAGCCACAAAGAAGTGTGTCAGGCTGAAGGGGTAAAATCAAGGTCCAAGGCACCAAGCTGGTTTAGCAGAGAAGTAGCTCAGACAATCACATATAAGAAGATCACATACAGAAAGTTCTGAAGGACTCAGAAGGATGAGAATAGGAAGCAGTACCATAGTAAAGCCAAAGAGGCAGGGAAAGCAGTCCATCTGGCCAAGATCAGAAAGGAACTGCAGTTAGAAGAAGGGATTACAAAAGGGGAAAAAGTCTTCTTTCAGTGCATTAGAGAGAACACGGACAAGAAAGATGGTATTGTATGGCTAAACAGAGGAGAAGGGTGGGTGGAAGATAGTGGGTACAAGGCAGAGGTTCTGAGTGAATACATCTGCTCTGCCTTTACAAGGGAGAGGGACTGTCTGGTAGGCAAGAAAGGAGGAAAGGGGGGAAGGAGGCATGCACAAAGGAAAAGATCAGCAAGGACAGGATAAAGAAGGGATTACTGACCTTGGTTGATAAATCCTCAGGCCTGGATGGTATCCATCCCAGGGTACTGAAATAACTATCAGCAGAACTAGCCGGACCCCTGGTGGACCTGTTTAATAGTTCACTAGAATTGGGGGGGGGGGTAGTGGCACTGGACTGGAGAATGGTCCATGTCATGCTGCTCCCTAAATGTGGACCCAGAGATGACCCAGGCAATCACAGACCACCTGGTCAATCTGACCTCTATCATGGGTAAGCTCATGGAGGCAATTCTTAAGGAAAGGCTGGTAGGTTTCCTGGAGAAAAATGGTTTTCAGGATAAAAGACAGCAGGAGTTCATGGCCGAGAGGACCTGCCAAACAAACCTGACCGCCCGACTTACCCCCGGACAGATTCAGACAGCCCATCTGTGGGCTTCCCATGTTGCTGCTGTGGCCCCGACACTCTCCGAGCTGGCCGCAGGTAACAGACCACCCGACTGACCCCCGGACAGATTCAGACAGCCCATCCGTGGGCTTCCCAAGCTGCTGCTGTGGCCCCGGCACTCTCCGAGCCGGTCGCAGCTAACCGATCGCCCGACTGACCCTTGGACAGATTCAGGTACGCACCGGACCTCCGAAACTTGTGGTTTTGCATGCCGCTGTTTTGACTGGATGCCCAGTGGATGAGCCAGGCACTGATTGGCAGTTTCTGCTCCTCGGCTGATTTTCCAACTCCTGGCGCTTCCTGATCTCAGGGAAATTTCTTTCTGTGCTGTGTTCTGGACTGAATTTTTGTAAATGTAATTACTTATGTTATGCATCAATTGGTCTTACTTTACCTGCCAGTTTAGCTAGTCTATTACAAGCCTCTAGTCTAGCCTCTCAGTGTTACTTGCTGCTATGAGACTAGTGCTGGACAAACTGTATTGTTTAGTAGCTGATGTTTGACTGCTTGGACCTAGCTACTCAGTAAGATTGCTGCACTTTTCCATTTCTGCCTCTACTGCCAAACCATGTCTCCTGTCCCACTGGTCACTCTGCTAATTATTAATTTCTCCTCTCCACTTGCAATGCTGTCTCTCTAAACAGCTTCATTTCTTCTCTGCCTTACCTACAAATCCCGTTACACCCTCTCCTGCTCCTGCTGCTGCTGTTGTCCTCCTCAGACGTCCCGGCGCCAAAGCACAGAACCCCCCTCCCTGTTAGCTCCTCTTCTATCTCTTAATAATTGCCCTGCATTTGCCACCTCTTTACCTCATGCTTTGTCTTTCCCCATTGCCTGCCCCCCACTGAGCTTGCTATTGTACTTTAGCTATATTTAATCCTCTGTCTTTCCCTTCTTGTTCCATAGACAGCCCATCTGGGGGCTTCCCAAGCTGCTGCTGCTGTGGTCCTGGCACTCTCCAAGCTGGCTGCAACTAACAGACTGCCCAGCTGACCCCCGGACAGATTCAGGTCCTCACAGGACCTCCGAAACTCATGGTTTTGAATGCTGCTGTTTTGACCTGGACGTCCAATGGAGGAGCCAGGCACTGATTGGCAATTTCTGCTTCTTGGCTGATTGTCTAACTCCTGGTGCTTCCTGGTCTCGGGGAAATCTCTTTCTGTGCTGTGTTCTGCAAAAAATTTTTAACCCCCCCCCGGCTTCACAGTATTAAATAGACCCTTGCTCCTCCCCTTACCTCAGCCTAGAAGCTAATTGGTCACTCCACTGCTGCACATTGTTATGGCTATTGACCTCCCTGTCTTCAATACCAGACTTGACCCACTTTCTTACCGACCCTTTTTAAAGCAATCTCACCCACAGAGTTGCACCTTTGCTCTCAAGTTTTCCTCCAGCCACTCCAGTTAGCTCCTCTCAATTACTGCTGTAACCTGCCCTATTGTTAGGGACCTCACCCTAACTCGACAATATACCCTTTCATTTTTTACACTTCTACTGCCTATGGTGACATACCCAGTCACAGCCAAACCATTCCAGTAGCTGGCACCTTTGCCTTAGCTGAATTTTCAAAGATTTCACTAAATTAGAACTAGTGTCCTGCGAGTGCTGTTTTGCTTTGTGTGGTGTGCTTCATTTTTCCCCTAAGCCACCCCAAACAGTTCAGCCCCCTCCCACCTTGGACCCCCCCCAACTCCTCTGCATCCACCACCTACCAACACCCCCGCTCCCTCTGCCCTCCTGGACCCTTCCTGGATCCACCTCTTTCTTGCCATACCTACCCTCCATGCCTTACCCATCCCCTGCACCCCTACTATCAGGACCTCACATTGGCACCACATTAAGGGTCCTTGTTGCCACCATCCCCTAATTAGATTAATCACTCTGCTCTTACTGCTCTCTGGGAATATACACCCAAACCCTGGACCTATGCCAGCTAGTCCTCCCATACCCCACTCTGGAGCCAGTCTCTGCATTGCATCACTGAACATATGCAGCCTTCTAAAGAAATCTGCTGCACTCCTGTGCTGGGTTGCACAACACCAACCCAATATTATTGTGTTAGTAGAGACCTGGCTCTCCAAAACAACCCCATACTCTGTTATTTGCCTCCCTGGATACACCCTGTTCAGGGAAGACCAAGTTGGTAAACGCAGCGGTGGGTGTACAATCTACATGTGGGACACCCTTATAAGCCTTGCACTCCCTGCCTCCAAGCTTGACTATGGTGCCCTAGCCCTCACTCTAAAAATTACCCTTGACACAACCAAGGGCCCACTCTTCCTCATGGTCTCCTACATACCCCCGAGGAACCAGAACCCTGTGGTCCAGTCTCTCATTGACTACCTCACCTCCCTACCACACAAAACTGAGCAACTCATCCTAGGTGACCTTAACATCAATTGGCTTGGTATCACCGCCTCCCATACAAGGGACTCCTTCGCTGCCCTGGACATGTCCCAGTTAGTCACCCAGCCCACTAGATTCAACCAGACAAGTGGCTCCAGTACCCTCCTAGATGTAATACTATTGAACTGCCCTCATAAAATCCAACATATTAACGTCCTCCCCAACTCGCTTAGTGATCACTCACCTGTCCTGTCTCTGATTATCCTCCATACCAAAACCTGGGTCCCCGGCCACCTTGAGCCGGTGCCTACACCCCGGGGGTCTCAGAAAGCTAAAATTGCATCTAGCACAGCTGGACTGGTCCCCCATCTGTCACGCCCCTGATATTGACTCTGCCCTAGACCTCTTCACCAATGCCTTCAGCAAGGCCTGTGACCTTTACACCCCCCACACCAGAATCCGTACTAAAAAACAAAATGCTACATGGATCTCCCCATCCCTTATCCAAAAACGTAAGCATAGGGATAATCTCTGGCACATCGCTATCGAATCAGGCAAGTTGGCTGATAGACAAGACTACAAAGCGGCATGTAACCAGTGCATCTGGGCCATTAGACGGGCCAAGGCAGAGCACTATCAGACCACCCTCATATCCACCTGGGGTTCTGCCTGGACTTTCTGGGACAGCACGAAATAGCTTAATGGGAAGACCCACTCCCCCCCACTGCCCCAGCTCTCCATCGATGGCACCTTCACTACAGATCCAACTCGCGTACCTGATTGCCTCAATACTACCTTCTCTGACCTAAGCTCTGTCCTCCCAAACAACTTTTTTGACCCAATCCCCACCTCTATGCCCCCTGCCTTGGATTGCCCTCCTTTCTACCTGCATACTATATTCCCCCATGTAGCCAGGCCACACCTGCTACAAGCCCTTGGTAGCAACAACCCCAGCTGTGACCCCCTAGACTCCAGGATCCTCCGCCTGGTTTTGGATGTCATCCTAGTTCCCCTTACAGACCTACTAAAGCAGTCTCTATGCCTTGGTCAGTTTCCCAGTGCTTGGAAATCAGCCAAAATCACACCTATACATAAGAGTGAAGATCAGTCTGCACCTAACAACTACCGGCCGATCTCTATCCTTCCCCTGCTCTCTAAAGTCCTAGAAAAAATAGTGTCTATTCAACTCTCTGAGTACCTGGCCAAATATGACATAATGTGCCCAGAGCAACATGGTTTTTGCCCAGGATACAGTATCACTACTGTTTTCCTGGAGTTCTCTCAATACCTGCACTCTGCTCTTGACTCCGGCAACCTTGCAGTGTTCATAGACCTCTCCAAGGCTTTTGACCCTGTTTGTCACCCCCTCCTGCTTGATTCCCTCCACCAGCTCGGCTTTTCCACTGGTTCCCTTGCCTGGTTCTCCAGCTACCTCTCTGCTAGATCCCAGTGTGTGAAGATAAACGGCTCCCTGTCCAATACCCAGCCCGTTCGTTCTGGGGTACCCCAGGGCTTCATTCTGGGCCCTGTACTTTTCAGCTTCTACTTCAACACACTCCTCAGCTCCTGCACAAGAAAAATGCTCCTCTATGCCAATGATGCAGTTCTCTTTGCATCCCACCCTAATCCTTCTTCTCTCCAGGTATCCCTCCAGCACACCTACAACCAAGCAGAAAAGTGGTTCCGTCACCACCGGCTTGTCATTAACCTAAAGAAGACTAAGTCAATCCTCTTCTCCTATCACCAAAACAAGGCCAAGAATGCCCCGCTCTTCATTCTCCCCAGTACTGTGCACCCGCTGGAGCAAGTGACCTCTTATAAATATTTAGGCATCACTTTCAACTCTACTGTCACCTTCTACACCCACATCAATGCCCTATCCTCCACCACAAATTTTCGGATAGGCCTACTATACCATCATAGAGATTGCCTCCCCCAAGTTGCCCTCCAGTTGGCCATCACCTCTTCTGTCCTATCACTAGTGGACTATGGCTTGCCCATTTATGTTGAGGTGGACAATACTGCCTTGACTAAAATCCGGCTCTCAATCAATAAGGCCTGCAGGCTCCTGACCGGAGTCCCTAGCTGCACTCACAGTTGCCTGCTCTACTCCACTGCCACCCTGCTCACCTTTGAGGAGTGTCTATGCTACCAGACCTGCCTACTCACCAAAAAATCTCTTCTAGGGCTCTCCCCCGTGGGGTCTCTGCTTCCCTACGGCATGCGTCCTCATTGGTTGACACCCATAGCTCTGTCAAGGCCACCTTTCTGGTGCCCAGAACCAAGACCTCACTAGCCCAGAGGTCCTTCCATTACTGAGCCACTGCTTGGTCTAACTCCCTCCCACCCCACATCACAAACATTGCCAAAATCGGTCCCTTCAAAATCGCCCTCTGGAACCATCTCTTCAATGCTCATTGCTGTAGATGCACCTAATTAATCCCACTGAGGTATCCTCCTGTCTGGCCTCCCTGACTTGACAACATCCTCTGGACAGCCTATCCTCTTCCCCTCCCTCCCACCCCACTCCCCATCCCTACCTCCACCCTTTCCAGGTATTATCAAGGTATGTCCAGGGCTGTACCCCCAAAATGTAACCCTTGGGTACCTTGTATTTGACTGTAACCTCTTATACGTAACATTATTATGTAACCTATGTGTACTCTATGTTTAATAGACAAAGAACCTCTGTTTGCAAGCACTGAGGCAATGGTTACTCATTACTAAGAAGTGCAAGGTCCTGGTAGGATGAAACACCTGTCTATGTCTTCTGTTGGCACCCTTTGCAAACTGTGTGAGAGGCCTTTCGGTACCATGCATTTCTGCTTAAAGTTGAACCAGCATAATAGCTGGTGCTGATTTGCATATGCAGCCCATGATGTGTTGCATTGTGGGGTCATGTGTGAATTTGTATCTCTATGTTTAATGCTCTGCACCTGTACCGTTCTCACTGTTGTAACCACACTATGTACTGTAACTCTGTTTACCACCCCCCCCACGATGAGGTGCCTTTGTAAATGAGTATATGACTTAAATGTTGTAATTCCAACTTTTATAATAAATAAATACATTTCTTTGATGGAGTGATGAATACAGTTGACAGGGGGCTGGTGATGTCCTTTACTTGGACTTCACAAGGTGTTTGACTCTGTGTCCCAGAGGAGGTTTAACGGAAAACTGGAGGAACTCATAGTAGGGGACAAACTGGCTGAAGGACAGGACCCATTGAATGCTGGTGATGGGGATGGGGCTTTCTGGTTCTAGGAAAGTCACCAGAAGGGTCCCATGGGCTTGGTGTTTGGGGGCCAGTGTTAATGTATTTGTAAATGACACTGGAGATAGCATAAAAGGCAAGATTTGCCTGTTTGTGGATGACACTAAGCTCTGTGGAATGGTATACTTGAAAAAAGGCATACAAGACCTAAAGGAATATCTGGCCACACTTGAAAGGTGGCAGGAATATGACAATTCAGGCTCATTACTAAGAAGTGCAAGGTCATGCACATAGGAGCTAAGAACCTGAGGACAGAGTACATCCTGGGAAGGGTCCAAGTAACCAAGCCTTAGGAAGAAAAAGACCTGGGAGGGGTGACTATAACTAGTGACTTGAAGCACTCCTCACACTGCCGGAAGGTGGCAGCAAAAGTCAATAAAATGCGGGGCTGCATTGTCAGGGGAATCACTAGCAGGCGAGAGGAAGTCATATTGCCACTATACAGATCACTGGTGTGGCTGCGTCTGAAGTACATTGTGCAATACTGGCATCCCTACCTGAAAAAGAACATCAACCAGCTAGAAAATGGTTGAAGGTCAGCAGGGCAGAACTTATGAGAAAAGGCTGGAGAACCATGTACTCCCTGGAGGAGAGAAGGGAAAGGTGGAACATGAATGAGACCTTTAAGTACATGAATGTCATCAACAAGGTGGACAAAGAGGACCTCTTCAGTCTCAGTGGAAGCAAAACTAAGAGGTGGCATTGCCTTAAATTGCAGGGGGGAAGGTTCACGGTAGAGTTCAGGAAGCATTACTTCATGAAGATGTTGGTTACAAGGTGGAATGAGTACCCTGAGTAGGTGGTCTTACTTTGGACACTGGAATTCAAAAGAAAGTATGATAGGACAAAGGGTAAGGTCAGTGTCAAGGGAGAAGGGTTAAAGGGTGGTAGGAGATAGGGACAGGGCAGAGCACTTTGACACTGAGGACTCCACAACATAAGCAGACTTGATAGACCACTGGGGGGGTCATGTGATGCATCTGCTCGGGTAGGAAGAGATTCACTTTGGCTCCACTCCCCATCTTGACAAATTGTTATTAAATACTGCTTCTATTGGATTATTTTGATGAATTACCTTCATTCTCGGAATCCTCGGAATCATTAATTGGTGGAGACTTCTGGGTGCTCGATTGCTAGTTGCAATGGTTACGGAAATGAAAGTGGCAGGACTGCGACATACCCATCTGGCCACACCGGAGAAGGCTGCTAAAAAGAGTAATGTACAGGCCGCGGCTGCTGCTAAGCGAACGCCGGCCCCCACACCTTTATCGGAGGAGCGTTTCCTTCAGATTTCCCCATTGAGGGAGGCCCTGCAAAATGTCATGGATGAACAGGTCGCGGATGTTGAAGTATGGGTTAATTACATCGAGGACTGGTGGGCCCACATGAGGCAGAAACTGTGTCCCTCTGAAAGAAGCCAGCCAGACTGGATGAAAAGATTGAAGACTTGGAGGAACACAGCCAGTGAAACAATATGGTGTTAACTGGATTAATAGAAGGTTCGGAGGGGCAGAATGCCATTATGTTTGTACAAACATTTTGTGAGAGGGTCGTGGGGGTCCTCTCCTAATGGCTCTACATATGTGGTAGAGAGAGCCCAAAGGGCACTGCAGCCCACTCCTCCATTGAACTCACCACCCCATCTATTGATATTTACATTTTTAAACTTCCTCGATAAAGTCCATGTGCTGGCAAAGTTAAAAGATAACAAAAAGTTGCTCTGGGAAGGTTATAAAATTAGAATGACTCAGGACTTACCCCACTCAGTTAGGCTCAAAAGAGCAGAATATGGCCCCCTCAACTAGAAACGTCTTGCAGCGCAAATCCAGTTTAAAATTATCTATTCTGCTAAAATGCAGATCATCTATAAGGGCTCTCCCAAATCCTTTGATTCACATGATCAAGCTGAAGAAGAGCTGCTGAACTTTTCCTGGATCTTTTTACTGCACCAAAGTGAACTGTAGGAGGACTAATTCAAAATGCTGATTTTTTTTGGCTAAGATCATGACTTGTTCTCTCTATCTAATTGTGGTGGCTCAGCAATTTTTTTTTAGATGTACCTACTGATAGTTGGGCTGAATCTATTGTGGGACTTATAGTGGCTTTAACTTTTTTGAATCCAATTGTTTTGTGTTGCAGTGGAGGAGGAGGAGTACTAGTTTCTAATTTCATAGCAGACTTTTAGTACAACAGAAGATGCTTGTTTGAGCTTGCTTCACGCCGTGGCAGCTGCCGGGAGTTTGATGGGGAGGACGGTGTTATCTTTTACCCTCAGCCTTTTCCATCCGGTCTGTTTGGACTCCCTTGCGGTAACTGCAGAATACATTGCTTCAGCAGTCCTCAATACTTTTCTGAAGGAGGCCGGCTCAGCTCGGACTGCACCGCACATTTCTGGACTGGCTTGGTGCACCAGTTTTTGCATTGACACTGTTTCACTGTTTGACTAAGGATGCTGATCATCGGCACTACAGTAACCACCAGCAAGTTAAGACTCCTAAGAGATGTCAGAAGGTTTTTGTGGGAAGGAAATGCTTTTCTTTTTAGAGTATGGTCCTAATTTTACCTTCTCCTCCCCTCAAGGTGCTGCGAGACCAAGGTTCTTAGCTCTGCTCGGTGATGGTGTACCCCCCTCCACCTGGCCCGCTACAGGTAGGTCACAGTATATGCTTTTGGGGAGCATTTGGGGCTAGATATTGAGACTCATCTTTAGCCCTATCCTATCCTGTTGGGAATAAGGGATCCGGGGTGACCACTCTTTGCATATAATTAGGACTCAAGCTGGTGTCACAGGGCTGAAAGAGCATGACTCACTTGCTCTTAATTGGTTCCTGTTGCCCTTCCATATATTTTCTTCATTGGGACTTCCACTAGTTCTTTATGTTACCTGCTGGAAGTGATTAATGGCTATGCCTGCCTTAGGTTTACAGGGGTAAGTGTTTATTCCATGTCTACCAGTAGATTACAGGAGATGTTTCCTTTACCCTTCAGCTCTGCAGTAACAACTGTCTATTGGAGCTCAGAGTCAGGGTAAAGAGGCAACTCCCCACTCTTCTCTTCTGAGGAGACACCATCTCACAAGTGAAGAACCCCTTTTTAGCAGGATAGTAGTATTGGACTCAGTGTCGGTAGAGGGTCTTCATGTCTCGGCCTCTTTCTCTGAGATAGCCACTGTATATATTGTGTGGCCTGCTGGCTTGAGGGATTGGAAGTGTCTCTTCCAGACAACTCCTTCGATGCTTTATCCTGTGGCGGACAGCAGGTGAGGGAATAACCCTGGTGAAGGTTACACATGCTTAGTTGAGCAGGGGTAGGTCTTTTCTGAGTCCCTGCTTGATTGACGGACGGAGAGGAGTATTTCCCAATGGTAGTCCCTGAGCTCTTTCCCCCAGGGAGCAGAGTGATGTCCATGTGTCCCTAATTGTTTCTTCATTGGGTTGCTGAGGGGCGGTTGAAGGAGGTGAATGGTTGCTGAAAGGGACATGGGCCTCTCGGATGCAAGGCAGATCTCCTTCAGGATGGACTTTGAGTCTATTTATCACTGATTATTTCCACTTACATAATTCTGCAGGGAGAGGTCATTATGTTTGCATTGTTCTTTACTCTAAACTGATGACTTGTCCTTTTCCTTTACATTGGGACTGTCATATATTTCTAAAGTGGTTAACTATGTTCCGGGGAGTCTCTGCTTGGGGAAAGTTGGGTTGGGGGGTGTAGTGGGTTGTGATAGTCAAGATTCAATAATAGGCAGAATACCAGACTCGGTGCATAAAAAGCGCCATCAAGATACTTATCATTGTATTTGCTCAAAATTATATTTCACAGAAATAATAATGTTTGCTAGTTAATTCACTTTGTAATGCAACAGAATAATGAGAATAAAAAGAATCTAAAGAAAGCCAAAGAAAAAGGGCCATTGCTATGCCCAACAGTACCACTATGCTATCTCCTAGCCTGCTCCACACAGTAGTGTGAGCTCCAGAGGTCCTCTACCTCTGACAGTCAGCTCCAACTGACTCACCCAATCTCCCTCAGTCTCAGTCTAACACTCATTTCAGAACTGAGTGTAACCCCTCTGTTACCCGGGGTTACTAGAATCCCAGTAAGACCTAGTTGTAGGCAGGGAAAACAGCTTGTGAAACTCCAGTTAAATGGATTTCACACTGTCTCACTCTGTTCTCCATCTCAGCTGAGACTGAGGGATGACATCATCACAGAACTATCGCAGCTGCATGAGCCACATTGGAATCTGCAGAAAGGAGTTAGATTAGAATGTTGGGAGTTCTGAACAGTCAGTGTTCAGTCTGTAGTTGGAGATTGTTGTGAGAGGAGCACAGCAGTTCTGTACACAGGCTCTTGGAGTCTCAGCTCTGAAATAGAGCTATATTTTAGGGAAAGGTGTGTGTTTCCGCCTAAAGAGGGACACAGTAAGCTATCTTTAAAGTGGTGGAGACCGCTGATTTGGGTCTCTGTGCCCCAGCCCTCAGGGGATGGGGCAGGAAGGTTTGCCTGCTATTCCAGGGGCAACCCCCTGGCTACTGCTAGAGAAGAAGCTGCCTTATTTTTCCCATGTGTGTGGGGTACAAGAAGATTTCAAGATTCACCTGAGGGGCACCTGCAACCAAAGGGTGAGTTCTGCTCTTGCTAAAGGGCCCATGTTTCTTCCTGAACTGTGTTAAAGTGGGGATTGGACTGCTGAAGTAGTGGGAGGCCTAGAGTAATAGGCTTAGCCAAAAGTAAAAGTATGTCCAGCACAAGGGGAAAGTCAAGACATGTAAAGGAGATGTGACATACGTCTACCCTGTAATCTACAATGCCAAGCTTTCAAAAAGAGTTGTTTAGTGTCCAGAGAAATGGCCGGGTATGGATTGTGGGAGCTGGGGTTGGGAGACCCCCCATTTTTAGTAACCAGGTCCACTTCTACGGATTTGCTCTGTGGATTTCTACTTTGCCTCATGCACTTGGCCAGTGATGAGGGAAGTACCCAGACGTGGGACTGGAAGAAAATTTCCCTTTAGGAGTTGAAGGCTCTAAGGTGGTTTGGGGAGCCACCAACAGGAAAACTGGTTCATTCCCATTCCCATTCCAGCACTGCGATCAAGTGGCCAGCGGGGGAGCCGGGCCATGGGAAAAACCCAAGTAGTGTACAAGTCGGGCTGTGAACCCAAAGCTGCGTGCAAGTCCAGGCTGTATGCCTGGTGGTTTCTTGCCTGAGAGCTGAAATAGTGAAGAAGTGTTCTGTTGCTCTAATCTGCATTACCAGGAATGTAGCCCTGTGGTGGTCCATCTATGCTTTGTTTGTTCCGTTTGGATGTGAATAAAAGCCACACTTTAGAATCCCATTCCTGGTTTTGGACATTACAGTTATTGCTTCCTGTGTTCAGATTTACTTGGGTGCCCCTGTGCAGAGTAGCCAAACCTAGGCCCCCTGTATCGAGTAACCTAGTCCTCCCCGAACCCAGTCCCCACCAGGTACTGCTGTCAGCTTCAACAGCATGCCACCTGTCGTTTTGCAAAAAGGCAGGGGTGAGGGCCTTTCAAAATGGAGGCACCGCTTTGGATTTTTAAATTTGGGAGGAAAGGTGCTCAGGCAAGGGGTTAGCATTTTGGTTATCTGGCAGTGGGTCGCCCAAAAAGCTGAAGCAAGTTAACTACTGTCGCTGTGTGCTGTGGATCTTATGCTGCTGTTATAATGCCAACTGTTACCAAGAAGCAGTAAAGCTAAAAGAGTGTGCCCTTGTCCTGCATCAATTGTTTACAGTGTTTTTGCCTGCTTTTTAAAAGAACTGTGTGTGATAAAGAAAAGTATGGAAGACTAGGGGTAACTACAGAAAAATTGTGCCCTGGACGTTGGAAATGCTTTTTAAAAAAAGAACTGTGGTGATAAAGAAAAGTGTGGAAGACTAGGGGTAGCAACAGAAAACTTGTGCCCTGAATGTTGGAAATGCTTTTTAGTAAACTGAGAGACTTGCTGTGTTAATGGCCATGCTAAATGGTTGAAATGGGCTCCCGTCATGGAGTCAGTTAAAAAAAAAAAAAAAGTCCTCCTTCCCTCTTTTCCATGTCATAGCCTCTTTCTTCGGTTAAAGGGTTTGGAGTTGTGCCGTTGCCTTGAGCTTGTTATTTTAATTATGCTCTTCTGGAGTCTAACGCAGAGTTATTGTGGCCAATGTATGGTTGTTATCCTTAGTAGGGAATGGTAAGGTGCTTGCTGCCAGTTGGGGGGGGAAGGGGGAGGTGGGATCTGTGTTGTCTTGTTTATTTCTTTTTGTTTTGGTGGTTTGTATAACTTAACTTTCATTGTATAATCACCAGTATCATCCACCCACGTCAAGTCCTGGTTTTATTTACATTATGATAAAATAAAGTTAATTGCCAAAAAAAAAAAGTGGTTTCTGCAGTTTAAATTTGCTTGCTCGACGATCGCCGTGAAGAGAAGAGCACTCGCGAGGAAGAAGAGGCTCATTTGCATGGCGTTGTGTGATTGGTTAGGCTGCAATCAGTCCTGCCCCTCAGCCAGCTCTACAGTGACTGCCCAGCATCCGAGAGGGAGTGTGGGTGGAGTTCGTGTACTGGCTAGTGGAGAAGAGTCGTGGTGATTAAAAAGCGCAGTAAAATGTTTAAAAATAGACTTTGCTGTTTAAAATCGGGCTCAATCCGCATCTCGATTGACTGAATTGCAAGTGTGGTGATCGGGGAGACGATCGGCAGGACTGCCCACCTGTTTTCTTTCTGAGGCCTCCAAGACTGGCTGCAGGCCATTTTCCATCGCAGCAAACAGCTACTGATAACAGTGAGTACCAACAGTAAAAGTTGCTCAAACAGTGATTTTCTGCCAAAAGCCAGCTGAATATGTGTGCAGCAGTGTAGTCGCTTTGCCAATAACAACAGTGTCAAGTTTTACCAGCAAGTGCAAGTCTGCTAGGCCATTGACTTTGTGCATAGTTATGAGTTCAGCATCAGTTTAAAGTTTCAAAGCCAGAGATAGACTGTGAGTTGTAGCCAAATGTGCAGCACTAGTTTACAGGCAACCCTGTGCTTGAAATTCTGAGGCTTTAAAGGACTGTGAACTAAAGAAATGTTTTCAGCAAGTGAAGAGTCCGTGGCAAATCATGTAAATGTGTTAGAAAAAGAACAGTGCAAGTTTGTGCAGTTTGAGCAAAAGTTATCAGTAGTATGTATCGTCGATGCGATTGACTGCCAATTCCTGAATGTTGATGCTCAGTAGTGTTGCCATTGCCATTACAGGGTGGGATACTAAAGTAAACACAGCAGCAGAGGAGCCATTTTAAAAGTAAAGAAAGTGTTCAGTAAAGTGGGACTTTCAGTTACAGTGAGCTTTTGTTTGTTTTTTTATGCAGTTATGGCCTCAGGACCAGCTTGCTACCCGGATCATGCCCGGGCTGCAGTAGCAGTAGCAGTAAATAGGTTAAGGGACATTGAAAGGTGTTATTAAAGAGGACAACTGCCTTCTCATGTGGCGATTCCTGGATATCCAGTGCAAGTGTGTCAAATATGCTTAAATGCTGGAAGGGATGTCTTTGTGATACCTCACTGTTCTGGGTGCCTAGAAAAATATGGCTTGTATAAAGCGCCCCAGATTCGTTTGGCTCCCACATGGACAAAGGTTCAGGAATCGGTAGCTGGCAGCACACAGCACCAGGCGGACCCTGTTGAGGAAGAGCCCCGGGAGTGTGGGGCACGAAGCTAGAGGGTGTAGATTTAGAGACAGAACCAGATGTTGAAGTTTCGGATGCTGGATCTCAGAAGGAAAATTCAGACAAAGCATCAGTAGACCCCTGGAGGGGGGGCCTAGCCCAAGTCTCATAGGAGAAGATGAGATGCGGGAGGCCTTTGAATGGGAAGTGTCGACCCCATGCCTAAGTGATGAGTGGATAGTCCCAGGAGTGGGACGACTGCTCACTCCTGGGGCACAGATTCTCAGTGAGGAAGAAGATGAGGGGGAACCTATGTGGCCTTGTGGAAAAGGGAATGTACACAGCCTCAAACTCTTGCCTCGGAAGAATGCATGGAAGAGAGTGGTGATGCCACTGCCCTGGCTGTGTAAGAAGAATAAGTCAGGGATCCGTTTTTCATCTCATTGAGGATGCGTAGCTGGCAGAACAGGGACTGGCCGCCCCCAAGCCAGGCCAGCGGTCTCAGGTTGACCAAAGCTAGTAAAGAGGAGAGACTGGTTCGTAGGAAGGCGAATGAAATCTATGGAATGTCCTTTCCTACCTTTCCTCAGAAAGTATGGAAGGGGATTGAGAACAGCAGGAAATCCTGGATCTGGGCCGAAGCAATGAAATGTGTGCATCCTGGTGCAAACAAGCATGTCAGAAACAGACTGTTTCATGAGAAATATACCCAGTCGAAGAGAGGAAGGACACTGTTTATGGACAGAGTGCGAATAGTGGATGGAGAGGGACGTGAAACCTTTCACTGTGTGAATTATGTGCACCCAGACGGGGTAATAATTCAAGCTTCTGACCCCCGGTACTATTGGCCTCAATGCAAGGACCTCCCGGCAAATGTGCCCATGCCTGCCAGATGGAAAGCCAAGCAGTGGTAGTCAATACTGCCACACCAGCCTTTGCAGTGCCTTTATTGATCCACCAGTATGGACATCCAGGACTCAGGTGCCCCACATTCATCAGTTCTACAGTGTACTGGCCTTTCCAGAATCCATCGACTGGCCCACCAGATGACTTCAGATCCAGAGAGGACACCAGCCCAGCTGTATCCTGATCCATCACCTGGTAATCGGATGACGTCAGACCAGCTGCTTTCTTTTTTGTTCCTGTTTGAAGGTTCCATCTCCAGAGATGACATCAACCCAGCAGTTCCCAGAAGTGCCCTCCTGTAGTTCCCGGAAGATGTCCGCCCAGCTGTATCGGAAGAAATGCTGCCAGGGAGAGTCTTCGGCAGAGGAGCAGGTCGGTTCCTTTAATCCTTCTACAAGGGGCAGGTAAGTCCGAACTTTTCTATCCTTATGACATTGCAGTACACACCCTACACTAGCAGACTCCAGAATGTGTGAACTATCCTCAAAGACTCCTCTTCGGGACTTTGGCCTGCTAGAACTGTGCTTCACCGGGCTCCGGCCCAGGAGATACTCTTTAATGGACTAGCCTTTGGGCACTGTAGTCACTAGATAGGACTTTAAGGGCACTCCATCCCCCAAATGTGTATTGTAAATAATGTCATTGTTTTTCTACTGTTTTCTAGTGTATATACTATTTTTCTACCTTTTCTAAAAAAAGAAACCTTTTTGGGATTCTCCAGTGTTTTGATGGTAGGGGTTTAGGTAGACTGTGTATGCAGATTAGGAGTGTATGCTGTCTTTTTTTTTCTTGCAGGTGTTCCTGAAGAAGATAGAAGAGAAGAGAAAACAAGAAGAGGAGAAGGGGCTCATCGGAGTTCCTCACTAGCACTTTAGTGTGTAGTAATTTAAAGTATTGTGGTTGTTATTGTTGTTGTTACTGTAGTAACCGTTTTCCTTCCACAGGAGTGGTTGTGGGGGTAGGGAGGCAGTAATGTAATGTAAATAGATGGTATTAGTTTCTTGTTGTGTGGTTGCAGGTTGCCCAAGGTCGGGGAGGTCCCCAGGTTGTTTTTGTTTTTGGGATGTTAAGTTAGAGGCAGATAGGTTTTCCCTAGAGGGCTAGGGGGGATAGACAGGCTGTGGCCCTGACCTGCAGTAGAGGTTGCAGTGCTGATCTATTAGGGCTATTCTCTGGACAGTTCTACCAGACCCACTAGGCATCCATGGTAAGTGGGGAGAGTAGAGGCTGATATGTTAGCTAAAGGCCTCTAGGCCCTTAGTGTTGCCTGCCTGTGCTCGCACATGGTAGGAGGGGGCCCGATCACCCCCCTCCGGAGGTAGCACATAGGGTGGGATGGCCTAAGCCGGGTAAACAATGACTGCGGACAGTCATTTTCCTGGTCAAGGGCGAGTGTAACCCCCCTGTTACTCGGGGTTACTAGAATCCCAGTAAGACCTAGTGGTAGGCAGGGAAAACAGCTTGTGAAACTCCAGTTAAATGGATTTCACACTGTCTCACTCTGTTCTCAGTCTCAGCTGAGACTGAGGGATGACATCATCACAGAACTATCGCAGCTGCATGAGCCACATTGGAATCTGCAGAAAGGAGTTAGATTAGAATGTTGGGAGTTTTGAACAGTCAGTGTTCAGTCTGTAGTTGGAGATTGTTGTGAGAGGAGCACAGCAGTTCTGTGCACAGGCTCTTGGAGCCTCAGCTCTGAAATAGAGCTACATTTTAAGGAAAGGTGTGTGTTTCTGCCTAAAGAGGGACACAGTAAGCTATCTTTAAAGTGGTGGAGACTGCTGATTGGGGTCTCTGTGCCCCAGCCCTCAGGGGATGGGGCAGGAAAGTTTGCTTGCTATTCCAGGGGCAACCCCCTGGCTACTGCTAGAGAAGAAGCTGCCTTATTTTTCCCATGTGTGTGGGGTACAAGAAGATTTCGAGTTTCACCTGTGGGGCACCTGCAACTGAAGGGTGAGTTTCTGCTCTTGCTAAAGGGCCCATGTTTCATCCTGAACTGTGTTAAAGTGGGGATTGGACTGCTGAAGTAGTGGGAGGCCTAGAGTAATAGGCTTAGCCAAAAGTAAAAGTATGTTCAAGTCCAGCACAAGGGAAAAGTCAAGACATGTAGAGAAAATGTGCTATATGTTTACCCATTAATCTACATTGCCAAGCTTTCAAAAAGAGTTGTTTATTGTCCAGAGAAATGGCCGGGTATGGATTGTGGGAGCTGGAGGTAGGAGACCCCCATCTTTAGAAACCAGGTCCACCTCTAGGGATTTGCTTTGTGGATTTCTACTTTGCCTCATGCACTTGGCCAGTGATGAGGGAAGTACCAGACGTGGGATTGGAAGAAAATTTCCCTTTAGGAGTTGAAGGCTCTAAGGTGGTTTGGGGAGCCACCAACAGGAAAACTGTTTCATTCCTATATGGACCGCGATCAAGTGGCCAGCGGGGGAGCCAGGCCATGGGAAAAACCCAAGTAGTGTACAAGTCGGGCTGTGTACCCAAAGCTGTGTGCAAGTCCGGGCTGTGTGCCTGGTGGGTTCAGAGCCTGAGGGCTGGAATAGTGAAGAAGTGTTCTGTTGCTCTAATCTGCTTTGCCAGGAATGTAGCCCGTGGCGGTCCATCTATGCTTTGTTTGTTCAGTTTGAATATGAATAAAAGCCACACTTTAGAATCCCATTCCTGGTTTTGGACATTACAGTTATTGTTTCCTGTATTCGGATTTACTTGGGTGTCCCTATGCAGAGTAACCAAACCTAGGCCCCCTGCATGGAGTAACCTAGTCCTCCCCGAACCCAGTCCCCACCAGGTACTGCTGTCAGCTTCAACAGCATGCCACCTGTCATTTTGCAAAAAGGCAGGGGTGAGGGCCTTACATGAGTTATAGCTTTTATAGGATCTCAGAGAAGTTTGGAAATTTCCACTCCATTGTGATTGATATCAGACCTAACATAAAATTAGCCACTAGAGGCTACAGTTCAGATGGCACCTGCAGGTTTGTTTACAATATTGGGAAAGGTCAGACCTGAGGTCAGAACATTTTGTTCTCTTTCCCCTTCTCAGATGAAACTAGGGCTGCACGAACCTCTAAAAGTTCTACCTCGTGAACTTTCTGAGTAGAACCCAAAAAAGTTCTACCTGGTTCTACCAGGTGGAACCCAGTAGAACTGGGTTCTACCAGGTAGAACTGGGTTCTACCATTTATAACCAAGTTCTACCAAGTAAAACCAGGTTCTACCAAATAAAACTAGGTTCTACTAATTAAAAAGGGCAAGTTCTACTAAGTAAAACCAGGTTCTATATGGTATAACAAGGTTCTATACTATACAATGCAAAACTAAAAAAACATTTTAGATGGTTCTACTTAATTAAGAAATCCACAGAAGTATTGTTTTTTTTGTTTGGGAAAGTACATGTAGTACTAAGAATGGTATATACAGTTAAGTATTGCAAAGCTTTACTGCATAGGATTCTGTCTCGGTACTCGAAAGCTTTGCAAAACTTACTATTCTTAAATTTAGAATCTTAGTACTACATGTATATTCCCAAACATGCGAAATAAACAATGTGGATTTTTTTATAGTTAAGTAGAACCAGGTAGAATGTGATTAGATATTGTAGAACCACCTGATTACCCAGTAGATGCTGTAAAATAGTGTTGAAACAGATTTAGCAAGTGGTAAAGGTCAGGAATGATCTATGACTCATATTATCCCTGACAACTTTAGCTTTTTAAATCTGGTTGCAGGCAGCCCAATGGGTTAACCCCCTGAGCTACACCCTGTTACAATAATTTTAAATCTTCCCCCATTGTTAGACCCAGGTACTAACAGAGCCCAGTTCAAAATGACTGGTGCCCGTGGTACCTATAGCCTCAGCTTCTTTAGTACCAAATACAGTAAGTACATGGACAAAAGTTTAAAGTAGAAAATGTATTTAATCCACACAATGTGGTAAAGCAAAATGCCACACTACCAGGGCCGGCTTTAGGGTTTTGGGGGCCCCCTGCATAATTAGTGAAGTTATGGGGCCCCTCTACTTGGCCCACCTATAGGCCATGTGTTTTACTATAGCCCATAAATGCAAGATTTTATTTGTTGTGATACTGGTAGGCAGGGAAAAATGGGCAGACTAGGTGGGCCAAGCAGTAGTTATCTGCCGGCAAATTTTATATTTCTTTGTTTCTATGTATAGCTTTAGTATAACTAGCAGTATTCTAAAAAATGTTTAGGAGGCCACAGCAGTGTCAGTTCTTGGGGCTGTTCTTCCCTTCCCATTCATTGCTGCCTATCCACCCCATGACATAACCTGAAGGATCTGCACAGTCCTTTTACTGATGTTTTTAAAACTATATTAAGATAAAAAATGTTTAAAAATGAATACGGTAAACTTCTCTGGTTGGGGGCCCCCAGCAACTGCAGGGTTCGCTGGTGCCCAAAACTGGCTATGCACACTACCCCAGCGCTTCTGCACGTTACCTTCCTCAGTACCCCCCACCCCGAGGAAGGCAAGGTGCCGAAGCACTGGGGCAGTGTGGCGTTTTGCTTTACCACATTGTGTGGATTAAATTATTTTTCTACTTTAAACTTTTGTCTGTGTAGTTATTATTTAGTACTATAGAAGCTGAGGCTACAGATTCCAGGAGCACCTGCCATGTTAAAAACTTTTCAGAATCTGAGGGTGGTCCCCTTTCTGACTGAGCAGCTCCAGTTTGAAGCTTGACACAAGTAGTAACCCCCCTAATGAACTACTAACAGAGCCCTATGGCTGTGGCCATGGGCCATAAAGAAATGCAGGGTTGTTAGTCATCTAGTGTCAGTTTGGGGCATTCTGTTATTTTGAGTAACTGTCAGTATTAGTAATACATTACCCACCCTCATTTTTTCCTTTCCTTCTAGTACACTCCCCTGCCTTGATCCATATACCTCCCATAGGTAACTATGTCAATATTACTTCATCTGTCCCACCCTCCCAAACACCTGCACCTTCCTCATCTTTATTCAGAATAATTGAAAACCCCATAACAGTATACCATAGAAACATAGAATTTGACGGCAGATAAGGACCGCTTGGCCCACCCAGTCTGCCCATTTCCCTGCCTACTGGATAAGCTGCAGATCCTAGCTACCATCTGCAAATTGTCTTTATGATGCCAGGTATGTGGTTTGGGGTCTAACAATGGAGGGCGAATTGTATTTTTAAGAGGGAGTGTCCCAGGGTGTTTGGAGGACTTGGAGTTTCGGAGGGGGGCTAGAATAAGATCAGGAATTTTTTTATTGTCATGATGGTTAATTAATGCAGTATGTGGGAAAATCATTTTTAAAAATCTTTTATTTTCATTGTACAGGTTATGATGAAAACTGTTTATATCTGGTGGATGACTCCTTCAGATCAAAACACTGGATGCCATTGGGTGCAGCATTGAAATTGGGAAAGTATTGTAAAGTTGACATTTTACAGTAAAACAAATTTTTTTAAATTAAATCCCCATCTGGAGTCAAACTGCCATATGCAGTGGTCCTTCAGTTTCTGGTGCTAGCCAGATTGGGCCTCAGTGGCACATGAGAACCAGCAGTGGATATTTGTTTCTGAAATTAATGGAACTCAAGGAAGAATATGAGAAGGAGACAGGATGACTCACCAGTGGAGAAAAGACAGTTGGAAAGGCTAGTGGCTACTAGTGGCAATAGAATCCTTCACCATCATCATCGTCATCATCAGCGTGGCATGCCATCTGGGTGCTGTTAACCTACATAAATTTTGGACAGTATATGTTTTTAAATGGAGGCAGGTTCATTTTTAAAAAAGTGAGCCTCTCTACATTCTTCGTGGCAAGACATGTTCTTTTGTCATTCACTGTTGCCCCAGCAGCACTAAAAATTCTCTCTGAATATGTGCTGGCGGGTGGGCAACTGAGGTATTCAATTGCGATCTCAGTTAAAGAAGGCCAGATCAATTTTTTCTGTAGCCAATAAAGCAATGGTTCATCACCTGCAGTGAGATGTACAGTCTCCTCCATATGATCCTTAACCATTTTTGCAGCAGGGACTTCTGGTACCACTGTTGCCGGCTGAGCCTTCCCAGTTGTCTTTATCAGACCAAAGTCTGACAGAATGTCCCACAGTGGTTTGTCCTCTTGTAGTCTAGCAGCAGTTCTGGTTGGTGTTTGATGACCCAGAACATCAGCAGTGATGGTGCCAGCAGCAGCAGCAGCAGCAGCGGCAGCAACAATGGCAGATTGTGCTCCCTCCCTCTCCACCAGATTTTGTTCAGAATTTGAATGTTGCCAAAAGGGCACTGATGATGTACTACTTTTCTCAACTACATGTGCTGACACTTTCTCAATTAACAGTTCACAATAGTGTTCCAGGTCTTTAAAGTCATGTGGTTTGAAGAATGTCTCAATTGTATCCTTAAACTAAGGGTCCAGAAGTGTGGCCAAAATGTAACGTTCTGCTTTGTGCATTTTTACATGCGTTCATCAGCCAGGAAGGTTTGTATCATTTTTTCAACATGTGATGCAGCATTGATGTCATCATTGTCAAACAACTGTGACTTGAGACACTGCAATCTCATCCTGATGAGTGAAATTAAGGGTAGGATCCGGCTTAGTCCGCACCATCAGAGCTCACCACTCGGGTAGCCTCCTCAAAGGGTTTAAGGATACAACAAAGATTCTCCATCAGATGCCACTGATTGGGGTCACCCTGTCACAGGGGAAGAGGGTGGGGGCTTGGGGTAGTTGGTCTCTCTGAATGCAGAAAAGGCCTTCAATAGAGTTTTGTGGCTGTATCTGTTAGCAGTACTTGAAAAATTTGGTCTCCCATCTAATTTTTGTAAGTGGATCTGGGTTCTATACACCCATCCTAGGGCTCGGATCTGGTGTAATGATCTCTCCTCGACTCATTTTCAACTTCAGAAGGGTACCCGACAGGATTATCCCTTCACCCCTCTTTTGTTCAATTTATATTTGGAACCCCTTCTGTTTAAATTGCAGAACAGCTTGGACGTGAAAGGGATTTTGGTGAAAGTGTGTGTGTGTGTGTGTGTGTGCATGTGTGTGTGTGTGTGTGTGTGTGTGTGTGTGTGTGTTAGGCATACCATGTCTGCCTATGCAGATGATCTGTTGTTAAATGTAGAAAACCCCTCCTCTTCTATTACGGCACCCTTAGTAGAGATATGGAAGTTTTCAATATAGCGGGCTATAAGTAAAACGTGGATAAGATCCAGGTTATGCAACTAAATGGGTTGGCCTCTAAACCCGGAGATACAAAGTATAGGATTGTCTTGGGAATAGAAGGCATTACACTATTTGGGGATCCAGGTGCCCCGTTTCTTTTTGGATTTAAGTAAGGTGAATCTTCTTCCCCTCATGCAAGCTATTAGACCAGACCTGCAGAGATGGACAGCTCTTCCCCTATCCCTTTGAGGCCGAGTTAGTATTATCAAGATGAACGTTCTCCCATGACTGTTATATCCTCTTGGAATTATGTGAATTTTTCTGTTGAAATCTTGGTTTTTCAATCTTCAGAGATCTATTAACCAATTTTTGTGGTAGGGAAAGTCGATCCCTCAAGCTTACTTTAATCTTACACAGCCGAAGGAAGGGGGTCTCCATCTACCTGATTTCTTCTTATATTATTTAGCTTTACACAGTTCAAAGTGGCTACACTTGGGTAGAGGAGTTCCTAGTAACTGTCCAGGGACTTACCAACCCACTTCGCGTCAGACAGAAACCAATCTGTGCCGCCAGGCAGGGGTCCAGCTCAGTAGTCCATTATATTTCAAACACTCTAGTTTACCACCTTTGCTTTATCCCCCTCCCTTTGTCTAGTCTTTAAAGTCTAGTTTATAACTACAAACTTATCTGAGGATAGACTGGAGCAAGACACTTACCCAACCTGTGCTGGGTAACCCCCACTTTCGGATCAGTGGCCGGCTTATTCCGATAGCTTTTTGTCATCTGCTGTGGGTAGCCACCGTGGAGTCCTTACTAAGGAATGGCCAGTTATTACCTCTTGGGGAGATACAAATCACTTATAAGGTTCCTGTCTTGCACAGTTTTAAGCATTTACAACTTTCTATGTCCTTAAGAGATTATTTGAGCCAGCCCGGTAGTGCTGAGGGTTGAGGCGCTGGACGCCACGCCTGCGACCTGAGTTTGGGAGCAAGCTCAGGTGCCGGGGGTCGGCAGGGGAGGCATAGGATTGAGCACCTGCTGGGCTGCTCTCCTATCTTGGGGGAAGGTGTTTGGGACCTTGGCATTCTGGCGACCCCTGGTGGAGATCGGGGGCGCCATGCGCGCTGGGCAGCATACATTGTGTGGCATGCGCTGGCAGGTGACGCCGTCTGAGAAGTCGGGATTGCGTACCACGTGGGGGGTGTGGGAGGGGGTAAGAGGGTGTAACAAACATGTAACAAGAGGGGAAAAACCCTCCTCAGCCGGATAGGCGATGGCTTCCTCGAGATCGATATAGGTGGACCCAATTCAGGACCCTGCATGATTTATATTTTACTCCCATGAGGCTGTATAGGATGGGTAGAGACCCATCTCTGGCCTGCTCCCATTGCAGTTTCCTGGAGGGTGATTTGAAATATATGCCATGGGATTTTGCTAAAATACAGCCTTTCTGGGGTGAAATTGAATCATCTCTGGACCTGCTTCTGGGTTTAGAGGGGATTTTCACTCTTGAAATTTGTCCAATAGGGGATTTCCCACCCTCCCTGATTAGAGAGCGTAGGGCTTATATGCCTTAATCTCCATGGCAGCCAAAATGGTGATTCTCCACCACTGGCTAGTGGATAGCACTCTGTCCTTTAGGGAATGCTACACAAAGATAACTCAGGCCCTAGCGGTGGAGAAGCAAATTGCCAGGATGCATCATAGAGATGATCTTTACAGGAGGGAATGGGAAACTTTACATGCACTCTTACTGGTATCGGGAGAACACTAGTCGGGATCTGGATCTTTAGCACCTCACTGGCTTAATCATGGTACTGGGTGGTGTGGTTCTTGGGTGAGCAGAGGAGGCAGGATGTTTCTGGTGAGAGTACTGGTATCTGCTTGTTCTGCCATATAAATATCTTTCATGATTTTTTCAGCACCAGAACGTATTGTCTGCATATGTGCTCTGGGAGGATATTGGGGAGCTGGGGTAGAAGGGGGAGTGGAAGGATTCCTTTGTTCCCAGTTTAGCTTTAATGTCCATATATTACGGTTAGAGTATATGATGATGTTTTTATAGTCTGTTTCATTTTTTAGATGTTTGTGTTGGTTGAAAATCTTCAATAAAGCATATTTAATTTAAAATAAATTATAGACCATTGGGCCTTCCTTTGTTGGCAATTTTCATATGTTTATGTAATATTTCCCCTGAGCCAGATGTTCACCATTTGCTGCATAGCACTCCTGACAGTGCAGCGCACACAGCTGTCTCTGAATATGGGGGCCATTAGTGTGCAAGATTTCCTGCTCCATCCCAGCTGTCAACCTAATTCCAGGCCTATGTAAAGCCACCTTTAGTAGATCAAGAATGTGTATAGATCCTTTCCCTTCCATGCACATACATACATTAGTGTGGACAAATGTAGTTTTCTTCTTTCAATTTTAAAATGGGTTGAAATGTTCCTGTTTCCTGATTAGCTAAATAAGATACAAGACCCATATGTTAATCTCCTAATAAAGCACAGGCTGGAAAAAGTTCAGGAACTGGGATTTTGAATTTGAAAACTAATGTACAGAATTCATTGTCCACTTCACTCATCCCTGATTAACCATAACACACATGGATGCTACCTTTACTAACTGGAGACTTTCAACAAGGCCTTAAAAAGTAAAACTTCCTTATTTTTTTTAAACATTCTTTCCTCTCATGATCCCCTCCTTACACACATACATTTTTTTTAAATGAAGCACTAATCACAGGGCCAGATTAAGAAATTGTGGGGCCATGGGCAACTAGTAATTGCAGAGCTTCCTGTGACTTTATCAATAGGCCGGAGGTTGGGGGGGCTGCCTAGGTCCCTGAAAGTTGAATGGTTTTTGATGCTTTAAAATGCATTTGGAGGGGTTTCCAGCTACTCTGAAATTCTGAATGCCATTTCTTGGGGTGGAAACAGAAGCGTAAGCCCTATCTCTTTTGAGAGGGACTTGTGCTCCCTTTAGGGACCCCCTTTCTTTTCAGTCGCCCCCAGGGTTTTGAGATTTTAGTGCTATGGGGGCACAGTTTCCATTAGCCACTATTTGGTGGCAGCAGAAAGCAGGGTTTTTATAGTATAAATAGTCAGCCAATAGAGATTTAGAAGGGGGGAGGGCTGTGTGGGAGAGTAGGAGAGACAGGTGGGAACTGCAGGGCAGTGCGAGGTGGGTACCCCCTCACTTTAGGTAGGCCAGCTTTTTATTGCGGCGATGAGTCAGGTCCCCTGGGTGAGCATCCATGGAAGGGCACAGAGTTAGGAAGCTGTGGCCGTTTGTCTGGGGTCTTGGGCCCTGGTGGCTGTTGGTGGGATGGAGTCATTAGGTGGTCAGGAGGTGCAGGATTGGTAGGCCTTTGGGGTCTGTTTTTTTTTTAGGCCTTGGTATTAGTGTTCATGTACCTGGGTTGTCAGGGCAACAGTAGGATGTGGCAGGGCCTTTTCAAATCGGCATTGCAAGGCACTCCAGGGACACTGGTGAGGGGGCTGAGAGGAACCTTTACCCTTGTAAAGGGTCTGTCTGGAGGGGCAGACCTGAGGGCTGCCAGACTTTGCTGAGTGGGCCATGGAGTGCCCTAGAGGTCTCCCCTTGTGCTGGTTGCACTTATGCGGCAGCATGTAAGGAGGGTTGTGGGTACAGTTTTCAGATAGCTTCCTAAAGTTTGGAGTCCTTCCTCACTGAAAAAGTGGGATGCCATTTGTATTCTGAGTATCACTTTAGGGAACCAGGCATGACCAGGGAGTGACCTGGGTGAGAGGAGAATGGGGTATGCTGCAGTGGGTCATGCTGGTACCACACCATCTGTGTCCCCTGGAGGCTGGAAGTTAAGAGCCAGGGAATGGGGTTTGGGGAGAAGCTGTGTGTTTTATCCAGGGAGAGAAAAATGGAAAGTCCTCATTTGTCTAAATAGTGAAGTGTCAGATACTTACCAGTGCCAGTGGAAATCTTTGGAGCTCCATGGTCCAGGATATAGAGGTCGAGCTAACCCTGATGAAAAAGTCTGGCTGCTGTATTATAGCTGTTAGAAGAACTTGTCCTGCCTATTTTGACTACTTTTTTCTCACGTATAAATGTTAGCCCCAAGGAGCTGAGAGAGTTATATTTAAAGCATACTGGACCCTTGTACCCCTTCATCATCTGGGTGCAGGAGAAATAAATTATTGCTTTAGGAAAAAAAATAGGGGTCTGCCTCCGTTTGTAGAAAAGGGTTCTAATGAAATGTTAATCCTTGAGTTTTAACTTCAAAATGAGATAATTTTCCAAGGGGGCTCTAAGCAAAACCTGCACCTCCATTTTCCCAGGGCCAGGGGAACCTGGTTGGCAAAGAGTGAAGATATCCAGAGCCGGGGATCTCCGGTGGAGTTTGGGGTGCTTTTTGGTGTTCGCTGCCGGGGTTTCTGGAGTTTCCAGCCATTTTTGAAGGCAACTCCAGGTAGGCCAAAATTTTAAATCTATGCTTAGAACCCGAGGATTGTCTGGTGAGATTTCAATGCTGTGGGCCCCCTCCTCCGGAACATCGGCCACTCCTAGATATCGGGGAGAGGATGGCTACAGAAGGTTAGAATGTTTGAAGTTGTATGGCTGGAGTACATTCTCACTGAGTGGCTGCACTCTTACCAGCCATGTGTTACTAGTAGCCAGGGTTTGGGAACAAGCCCATAACACTGGACAGTATGTTGGGGTATGACTTAGCTGATAACACAATTTACTCAATAAACAAACTATCAGTTGAATGGTTTTATTAATGTTGCATTCTGCTGCTGAGTAGCACTGCTGTCTCCAGTCTGATCTGCTCTTAAGTGGGAGAATCCCGTGTGGCTCCAGCCCCCGAAAATAAGAAAAAAAAATCCAGTGTACAGTCTGAGGTGCAGTGTGCATGTAGAGTGGCACACATGCTTGCACTCACAGAACAGAACTTACAGAGATCTTTGTATGCAGTGTACTCCCTGCACATATAAATGTGCATGAAGTTCATAATTTTTTACATTATTCACGTGCATTTACGTGTGAATGGGAACACTGCTGCCCCCACATGGGTGCTGTTTTTGTCCCCACAACTTCCTCAGGAAGGCTGTTTCATGTGTCCACCACCCTCCACATGAAAAATATTTCCTCACATTGCCCTTGAGTTGTCCCCCCCATCTTCAAATTGTGCCCCCTTGTTCTTGCACATATCTTTTTCTGAAAGAGACTACCGTCCTGGACTTTGCTGATTCCCTTGAGGTACTTGAAAGTTTCTATCATGTCTCCCCTCTCCCTCCTTTCCTCGAGGGTATACATATTAAGCTCCTTTAGTCTCTCTTCATATGGCTTCTGGTGCAGACCCTGCACCATTTTAGTTGCCCTCTTCTGGACTGCCTCCATCCTGTTTATGTTCTTGTGGAGCTGGGGTCTCCAGAACTGCATGCAGTACTCCAGATGGGGTCTCACCAACTGAGGGATAACGACCCCTTGTTTTCTACTGGTGATGCCTCTTCCTATACATCCCAGTATCCCCCTAGCCCTCCTTACTGCCTTCTCACATTGCTTACTTACCTTTAGGTCATCTGATATGACTACCCCAAGGGCTCTTTCCATTTTTGTTGTTGTTAGTACCTCCCTCCCATTGTGTACTCTTCTCTTGGGTTTGTGTTTCCCAGGTGCATTACTTTGCACTTTTTTGCATTGAATCTAAGCTGCCATACTTTTGACCATTCCTCTAACCTTGCTAAGTCCCTTCTCATCCTTTCCACCCCCACTTGTGTATCAACCCTGTTGCTGATCTTTGTGTAGTCTGAAAAGAGGTATACTTTTCCTTCCAGTCCCTCTGCGATGTCTCTTATAAAGACATTAAAAAGGACTGGACCCAGTACTGAGCCCTGCGGTACCCCGTTAGTAACCCCCCTTTATTAGAAGTGGACTCAGTTTACTATTATCCTCTCTGTCCTGTTGTCCAGCCAGCTTTTTACCCAGGCTACCACCCTGGGACCCACTCCCAGTTTGGCTAATTTGTTTATTAATATGTTGTGTGGGACTTGTCAAATGCCTTGCTAATGTCTAGGTAGGCCATATCCATATCCCCTCCCTGGTCTACTACTTTGGTCACCCAGTCAAAGAAATCTATTAGATTCGTCTGACATGACCTTCCCAATGTGAATCCATGCTGCTTTGGGTCCTGTGCCCTGCTGGCCTCTAGGTACTCAACAATTCTTTCTTTCAGAAGGGATTCCATCATTTTCCTTACTGCATTTTAGTAAGGGGAGGGAGTCCAGAGCCAGAAGAAAAAGGTGAAAATCAACACTGAAAGCAGTTATAAGACTCAATGAAGGAACATGCCAGCAAGGATTTAAAGGTGGCCAGTTTAACAGGGACAGTTATTTTTAGGGTCTTTTGGATGCTGTTCCAGAGAACAGACAGAGTATGTCTTGTAGAAGCCTCACCAAAGCGTATTCTAACCTTGGGGACAACTAAGAGTGATATAGGAGAGGCTCCTAAGGGGGTAGTTCCTCACAGAACAGGCCGGCAGACAGTTCAAGATATACTGGGGCAGCCTGTAAATTATTGCTAGGTAAGTCCAGGTGACTATGAATTTCTGCCTTTTGAGTTTAAGGGATTGCCATCCAAGTTCTGAATATAAGGAGCAGTGATGAGTAGAATAAGGGGCACCAGTAATAAATCTTATTGCATGGTGGTAGAGAGTGTCAAACTTTGCTAAGGTGGTACTGGGACCTTGCCCATAGATGAAGTCTGTGTCATTGAGGAGTGGAAGGAAGATGGACTGGACCAGACAAATTTTCCCTTCATGTGTATGAAGGTGCCTGATAAGGAAGAACAGACCAAGCCTTTGCTTTAGCTTTTTCGCTAGCTCCTCGATCAATATGGTCAATGAAGGACAACTTATGGTCGACCCAGAAACCCAGATATTTGAATTTGGTTACGAACTCCAAGTTTTCCCCCGGTAGGGTGGTAATTTGCAGTCCAGGGCAGTGGAAAGATGTTTTAGCTAAAGGTGACGGAAACATTGCCTTGTTTTTTTGGCATTAAGCAAGAGCTTTAGAAGAATGAGATTTTGCTGCAGAAAGTTGAAGTCTAGTTGTAAATCTCTGCAAGCAAGCTCTGGGGTGCCTCCAAGCTGAATCTCCCTAGAGAACAACTCTCAGGGTGAAGTTTAACCCTTTGAGAACCCTCTGGTAACTGACCTCGAGCTGAGTGAAAAGCAAGGCTGGTTATACAAGCTGAAACATCCTTGACAGATGGAATCAAGTGTATCCTATCCCACTGAACATTTTCAACATTTAGTATAAATACTACAGTAATGTAGAGTTAGATGAGACTATAGGTCCATCATGCCCCCCCCTTCATAAGTGAGGATAAAATAAGTACAGTATTCTGTGTAAACATAGAAACATAGAAACATAGACTTTGACGGCAGACAAGGACCGCTTGGCCCATCTAGTCTGCCCATTTCCCTACCTACAGGATAGGCCGTAGATCCTAGTTAACCAACAGCCTATTTCTTCCTACCCCCACAAGAATTGCCTTCATGTCTGTCCCATGCATTCTGACGCCCTCCCCACAGTTTTAGACCCCACACCTCCCTCGGGAAGGCTGTTCCATGCATCCACTACCTCTCGTGAAAAATACTTCCTCACATTGCCCTGAACCGCCTCCTCTATCTTTAAATTGTGTCCCTTGTTTCTTGCAAGTCTCTTTTCTGAAAGATGCTACCCTCTTGGACTTTGTTGATTCCATGAGGTACTTAAAAGTTTCTATCATGTCCCCCCTCCCTTCTTTCCTCAAGGGTATACATATATTAAGCTCCCTTAGTCTCTCCTCATATGGCTTCTCTTGCAGACCCTGCACCATTTTAGTTGCCCTCCTCTGGACTACCTCTATCCTGTCTATGTCCTTGCGGAGATGGGGTCTCCAGAACTGGACACAGTACTCCAGATGGGGTCTCACCAACTGTCTGTACAGAGGATAACAACTTCCTGTTTTCTGCTGCTGATGCCTCTCCTATACATCCCAGTATACTCCCGCCTCCTACTGCCTTCTCCATTGTTGCTAACCTTAAGGTCATCTGATATGATTACCCCAGCTCCCTTTCCTTTTTGTTGTTACTACCTCCCCACCCATTGTGTATTCTTCCCCTGGGTTCTTGTTTCCCAGTTGCATTATTTTGCACTTCTTTGCATTGAATCCTAGCTGCCATACTTCTGACCATTCCTCCAACCTTGCCAAGTCCCTTTTCATCCTTTCCACGCCTCCTTGTGTATCAACCCTGTTGCAGATCTTTGTGTCATCTGCAAAAAGGCATACTTTTCCTTCCAGTCCCTCTGCAATGTCACTGATGAAGACATTAAAAGGACTGGACCCATCTGAACCCTCTGCGGTACCCCACTAGTAACCTCTCTTTCTTCAGAGTGGACTCCATTTACAATTACCTTCTGTGTCCTGTTGTGCAGCCAATGTTTTACCAGGCTACCACCCTGGGACCCACTCCCAGGCTGGTTAATTTGACTATTAATCTTTTGTGTGGGACTGTGTCAAATGCCTTGCTAAAATCTAGGTAGGCCATGTCCACAGCCCCTCCCTGGTCTACTACTTTGGTCACCCAGTCAAAGAAATCTATTAGATTCATCTGACATGACCTTCCCGCTGTGAATCCATGCTGCCTTGGGTCCTGTGCTCTACTGGCCTCTAGGTACTCAACTATTCTTTCCTTCAGAACACACCAATGTATGTACTCTACTACTCAGGGTACCCACTGAATCTCTTGGTAAGCAGAAATGTGTCCAGACTTACCTTAAGGGCCTGTCTTGCCTTCATGTCCACCATATCTGTTGGTAAATTGTTCCATAAGTGCACCACCCTCTCAAAGAAAATGTGCCTCCTAATGCCAGAAGCACTCCTGTAAAACTTAAGAAAAAATGTATAAGAAATGTGATAGTCTCTGTGCATTAGCCAGGGTTGAGCTTACTAAACCTTTAACATTGCATTAGAAGTGGGGGCGGAGCTAGCCATCTACCATGGTGGCAGTGTAATTCTTTCAGGGGTCCATCACGAGAGCCATTTTTGCGATCATCCGTCTAAAGCGCGAGCTGTTTTAATCTAGTTTACCATACTCATTCTCCGGGAACCTCACGCTATCCAACAAACATAATTTTGCTGAAATTGTCCAAGGAGAACTGACTCTACACCGTGGTATCATCCTGAACAGTGCCATGAGGGACAGGGCCATTTCAGACGGGCGCACTGTAGTACTGGCTTGCCAACCAGAAGCTCCATAAGGCGCACAGCAGCGAGGGTAAACATGGCAACAAAGCACCGCTCTCACCACGCGTCTAGCCCTCAAACTAGCCAATCTGCCCTTGGCATGTCTGCAATGATGGCTAAGCTAGATAAAATTCTTACAGACACTGCAGATCTCAAAATCTCTGCGCGACAAACCAATAAGGAATTAGCCACCCTGGCATCAAGAGTCTCTCATACCGAACAAAAGATTCAGCACACAGTCTCCACCCTCACAATACAGGAGAGCACACTCCAAGATCATCACAACAAATTGAACAATCTGCTAAATAAGGTAGATGATCTGGAGAACCATGCCCGCCACAAAAACATCTGTACTGTAGGCATCCCTGAAGGGACTGAGGGCAGAGACATGATTGGGTTTCTCTCAAATCTTCTGCCTGAGTTGGTACAAAGCAACAATCTGCCCCCTCCTGAAATTGAACAGGGGGTCCACAGATCACTTGCCCCCCCCCGTCCCCTGCCAGAGGAGCATCCTAGAGCCATTCTGTGTAAGTTCCTGTGCTATCCAGTTAAAGAATTCTACCTCAAGCAAGCTCGAGACCATGGGTCTTTTCAGTGGCAGGGATGCAGGGTGCAGTTGTTCCAGAACTTCTCATTAGAACTTTCCAACCGTCGTAGAGCCTATGCAGGAGTGAAACAAATGTGTTACCATCTCAACATCCCTACTTCCCTAAGGTGTCCAGCTTTGCTACGCCTACAGGTGAATGGGGCTATATTACATTTGACACCCCGACTGCGGCAGAACAATATGTGCAGCAATATCAGGACAAAGAACACAGGGTAGACACTTAGGGCTTGCCTCATGGTTTGCAAGATGCCAATATGGAGGTGACACAGGCCGTGGCCCAAGGGGGAGACCGGGATGACCAGCAGGAAGGCATGCCTGCCCCAGCCTGGCAATCTACATCTCGAGGACGGAAAGCCAGGAAGAGATTTGGGGCCACAAAGCATGTTTCTTTCCATCCAAGACAGCAGAGATCGCGTAGCCGACAACAGAGTATCTTCCTTCAGACACTAGCAGCTGCTCCCCAGGGGTTATGCCAATTAAGACATCCAACAGATATGAACCCCGTCACGACCTGAGCCCTGTAGCATTGGATCTCTCTTCACTGACCAAGGAGAATACACTCTCTACTGAGACGGAGAAGGTTTCCGATACTGCCTGGTTCCCCCTTGCCTGCTGACTGGGCCAGCTGCTTACCAGACGATGACAATGCTGCCGCTGATTCTATTGAGACTTTGACTGAACTCTTAGATGTATCAGACAAGATGGTACAGCCGACCTAAGAGGTCTTGATACCCTTTTTGTTTTCTATCCCAGTGTAGATCTTGGGCTCTACCTGCCCCAGGCCAATTATGACTCTGGGCTGACTAAAGGGGGAGGAGGGGGATGAGTCTCATGAGCAATAAAGGTTATGTACTGCTTGAGTGTCCTGGGATCCCTGAAACCCTTCAAGCTCCCATGGGGTGCTCATTCAGTTGCCACCTACTTTCCTTTACCAACCCCGGATCCCTTCCCAGGGACAGGTAACTTCAATTTAGGTGCTCCTGAAGCCTTTGCATACTCTGGCCTCCCCCCATGATTGTGGGGAGCACTGGCATCTCTCATTTAAGTATATTTGGCTAAGCGGCTGCTGTCTTGTTTAAATATGGGGTGGCTCTGCTCATAGATAGCTCCACTAGTAATCAACACACTTCTCTTACACACTGAGTTTTCTAGTGAGTTCTACTGTGGGGCAATATGCCTTCTCTTTCCTGGAATGGGTGTTACCATGGGTTTTTCTTGATTGATTCTCATAAAACTGAGGTTCTATAAGTGTTAGTTCCTGTGTTTGTTCAACAATACAGCTAAAAGTGCTCTGGCTCTGGATGATGTTCCCTGGTTTTTAGAGGGTTCAACATCTCAGACAGTTTTTGTGTTCAGTGTGAAATGTTTAATGTTAAAGTTATTCCTACAAATATGTCAAATGTTTATCATGTAGCCCACCACACTGACGCCCCAGAGCGGACCCCTCAGGATCTTGAAGGAGCACAGGACCGGCTCCTTCCATCTGTAAGAGGGGCCCAGTCTCTTTTGTATGGGGAGGGACCTCTACCCCTAACCCCACTGATGAAGGTATTTCCCATCATAGGTCTGCCTAGTGATCAGTCCACCTGAAAGGTCCCACCTTACCCCCAGATGAGGCAAGGAAGACCTGGTTCCAAGAGTTATGTAGAAAAGAAATCTTTGCACAGCGGTCAGGTCATAACTTATCTGACTTACTGGGGAAGAAGAGGCACACCTGAGTAACATACACTCACAGAGTATTTGAAAGACAGAGTTCAGAGCAGAGGACATCACCTTTTTCTTGCACATTTTATGGGGGGAGAAGGCCAGTTGATAACAGATTACTATATAATTATCTATTCCCACCATGGATTCCCCAACACTGATAACTTTTACCACATGGAACGTTAAAGGCCTGAATGACCCGATAAAATGCAAAAAAGTGATGTCCAGACTCAAAAAACTCAAAACACAAATTGCCTTCCTCCAAGAGATGAAGGTCAATCATACAGAAGCATGGAAACTACTGAGGGATTGGGTAGGGTGGGAAGCACATAGTGTTTTGGGTAAGAACAAAGGGGGTGTGTCAATCCTAGGTCACAAGCAACTTAAGTGGAAGCTGTTGGACCAGCATAAAGACAAGGAAGGGAGATGGCTCTTACTGAAGGTCATAACAAATAAAGGGCACTTAATCCTAGGTAAGAGTTCTTCAATGTAATCTCCCAAAGGCTGCTAGACATGTCTCACGACCGGCCCGATATAATTTTGGGGAGAGATTTCAATATGGCCCTGGACTACTTTTTAGATAGGTCAAATGCCAAGCCAGAACCCCATAGTAAAGCTCTGAAGACCCTGTCTGACCTACTAGCCTTACATCACCTTACCGACACATGGCATAACCTTCACCCTACTGAAAAAGACTTCACTTATTATTCAGCAGCTCGATCAATGGCTAGTAGACTAGATTACTGGTTTTCCTCTACTAACTTAAACATGTCCATAGAGGAAGCCTCTATCATCCCCTTGTATATTTCCGATCATACCCCGGTGGTCATCCTACTTCTCTACAAATATTGTTCACTCAGTGACATGGAGGCTTGACCCTCTCCTACTGGCGGACCACCAGTTCCAAGTGTGGCTAAAGCAAGAGGTGTCCCACTATTTTCAGGGCAATTCAGCATCCTGTGCCTCCCAACAAATGATATGGGAGACCTTTAAGGCCACCATTAGAGGCAGGATCATATCCTATGCTGTCCACAGGAGGAGAAAACGGGAAGAAGGAGGCCCGGCACTTAGAAGTCCAGCTGGCACAAAAAGAGGCAATCTATGAAAATGACCCAGATCAGCTAACTAATCAGTCTCTAATATATGAGCTCACAGTTCTTTGACTCAAACTTAATACCTTAGCCACTAGGAAGGCAGAACTACAAATGACTAGACTACAGCATAAGTACTGGGACCAGGGGGATAAGGCAGGGAAGCTCCTTTCCTACAGATTAAGGAAGCAACAGGCTGAACGCCATATAGATAAATTAAGGGATAAATCAGGAGCAGTGCAATTTTCCCCCAAGGCCATAAATACCATTATGAGAGAATTCTATGACAACCTGTACAGCTCTCATGCTCCCTTCCTAAAGTCTAGTTTTGATGCTTTTGTTGCAAATTCTCCTCATACCAGAATCTCAGCTGAACATAGGGCCATGCTAGATGCTCCCGTAGAAGAGGTTGAACTGCTAGAAGCAATAGATGGCATGGCTCCCCATAAATCCCCAGGGAGCAACGGATTTCCAGCAGACTTCTATAAAGTCACTAGGGACCTTATCCATCAACCCATGCTCCACATGCTGAAGGACTCTCATACAGCTCAGTCCCTTCCTGACACACTCAAAGAGGCTGTGATAACTGTCCTCCCCAAGGAAGGCAAGGTCCCTCTCTCCCCAGCCAGTTACAGACCTATCTCCCTGATAAATGCTGATGCTAAAATACTAGCCAAAATACTAGCAAACAGATTGGAAAAAGTACTTCCATCCATCATTCATGAATCACAGGTGGGTTTTGTAAAAGAGAGATCCAGTGCAGACCACCTGAGGGCATTAGTGACCTTATTTCAACAGGCCTCCCAGTTGCCCTCTCCTGCAGCGGCCATTACTGTCGATTTCGAAAAGGCCTTCAACTCGGGAGAGTGGGGATATCTCCAAGCAGTCCTTAAACACTTCAGCGTAGGCCAGAACTTTGGGAGATGGGTCAGCACATTATACAAAGCCCGAACAGTGAAGGTCCTTACTAATGGCCTTCTGTCGGACCCACTGACCTTGCAACGGGGCATGAGGCAGGGCTGCCCTCTATCACCCCTCCTCTTTATCATGGCTATCGAAACCTTAGCTTTGGCCATTCGCTCCCACAATCTCATCCTTGGCATACAAATAGAGAGGAAAGAATTCAAAACAAAACTGTATGCAGATGACTGCCTCATCCTGACTAGAGACATTCAGTCTAGCCTGGATTCTGTTCTGAATATTTTTTCTGACTTTGAAGCCATCTCAGGACTCAAGATCAATAAAAACAAATCAGAAATAATCCCTCTGAACAAGCATACTATGGCAGAAATGGGAGAAGCTTCTGGTCTAGCTTGGGTAGGTTCCCAGATTAAATACCTTGGGGTTACCCTAACACCTGATCTTCACAAACTTAGCCAGATCAATATGCATCCTCTGATATCCACGTTCCAAAAAGAATTGAGCAGATGGCAGCACTTAAATCTCTCCCTCCCAGGGAAAATTGAGTCAGTTAAAATGATGCTAGCCCCCAGAGTATTCTATCTGCTGGCACATATCCCTATCCTCATTCCTGACAAATGGTTCCAAAAACTAGGTTCAATCATAGGCCACTTCCTCTGGGGGTCTTCCCCTCCCAGATTTAGTAGATCCAAGCTCAGGGCCCATTGGTCCAGAGGAAGGTGGAGTCTTCCCTATTTCAAACATTACATGTATGCCTTCATCACATCAAGGACATCACTGGTGTTCCATAACAGTGGTCCCTCTCCCCTTCCAGCATGGGGTAGAATTGAACAATCTATCCTAGGCATACGGCATCCTTCCATATACCTAGGATCGCAGCTACCTCGAGCAGCTGCCCAGTGGATTACTATACAGGTGGCCCATAGAGCATGGGTTCTAACAGCTAGACTAGCCAAGAAATGTCCAAGATTAGGAAGGTATACATACCTATGGGACAACCCTGACCTCCATATTGAGGGTGAGACCTTCAGATGGGTTGCATCGGAAAATTGCTCGATATGTATGATAGGGGATCTCCTCACTACTGATGAATGCACTATAGACACCTTTCAGGGGCTACAAACCAAATTTAACTTAAATTCTCGGGACCTTTGGAGGTACCTCCAAATCAGATCTGTTTACCTCCACTGGAGGGACACCCATTGTAAATGTCAACCCTGTAAAGTACAGAAACCAACCATGTCCCTGACCTGACACTTGGTGAATGTCGGGAAGCTCATAAGGCTAGAGCAGGAACTCTCTGCTGTATGTTACATGACTCCCAGCCAGATCCCACGAGTAAGACTAGGGACAACTGGCAGACAGCCCTATGCACTGAGATCCCTCCATCTGATTGGAATAGATGCTGGAGACTGGCCCAACAGGTGTGTATTGACCAAAAGAGTAGGTTGATTCAGAAAAAGATACTCTACCTCTGGTACAGAATGCCGGCCCAACTAAAGGCTGCCCTGATAGCTGCTGGAGGTGTGACTCTCCTGAGGCCGACCTTCTCCACATCCTTTGGGCCTGCCCCCAGCTTTCCTCATTTTGGTCCGAGGTGGTACACACTTGCTCCTCTATCCTTGAGGCAGATCTACCAATGTCTCGATCCACTATACTGTTGAGTTGTCCCCCCCAAAATACCCATTTGCCTGTATGGAAACTGAAATGGCTTATTGCGGCTTCAGTTGAGGCAAGTGGTTAATCCTTATTAAATGGAGATCCACATCCCTGCCCACTGTACAGGAATGGATCGCTTCATTAGAAACACTGGCCATGAATGCTAGGCTGACCTTTCTGACCAGGCAACAAATGGCTGCCTACTCTGACATGTGGTCTCCTTATATACATTACATAGCCCGTCTAGCTACCAACAAAAACCAAGCCAAACTCACTACCGTGGGGTAACTCACTCTCCTCGATAACAATAGACCCTCTGTGTTCACTACTGTGAAGGTAACCAAATGCTGTTTCAATAACAGACTATAATGGTGTACTGTTCTTTTCCTGTATGTATGCATATTCATGTGTATATCTGACCTATAATGTCTTTCCCATTTACGTGTACATCTGCTAAATGTTTACATATATTGTATACATCTGCAAAGATTTCAATAAAAAGTTTAACTGCAAAACATTGCATTAGAAGCAGGAAAGGTGTGCCTTCCTCCCGATTAGTAAGCTCGATAGTGATCACCTGTGAGCCTTTTTACATTCTTACGTTCCAGAGCACATTAGCACTTTGTACAAAATATGTAGCCAGAAAGTGGTTTCCACATAACAGAGAAGGCAGTGGGACCTCAGCTCACATTGTCATTTAAAAATTTAAAGTGTGGGCACCTAATCAATGAGGGGGCCCCCCTTGTCATTGGTGGTCAGACTAATTATGATTCAGCTGAATGAGACCAAGGGCCACTTTAAAATTTTAAAATGATTGAATGAAGACAGTGTAAGAAAATTGAATTAAATGAACTGCAGGCTTTGATACTGCTTTTTTGGGTGGGGGGGACACTGGTACTATAACTGTCGATGAGACAGGGTGCATTGTAGGAGCAAGAAAGGCAATAAACCCATCTGTGATGGAAATCCCCAAGGGTTGTAAAACTACTATAAAGCTATTTTTTTTTAATTCAATTCATGTTTATTTTTAGAGTGCCTTTCAAAATCAAGGCGCTGTACAGATTAAATAAAACAAGAGAATCCAAAATTAAACAATCAGAACTATAAAGGAAAAGCCAAAGTGAAAAGATGTATTTTTAAAGCAACTTTAAAACTGTCAATGGTTGGGCATTCTCTTAACCAATGAGGTAGAGAATTCCACAGGGTAGGAGCTGAAAAGGCAAAACCACGAGATCCAGACAACTCAAAGCGGACCTCGGAGTCTCTAGCAATCTCTCATTGGCGGAGGCGGAGGGAGGCGGAGGGGGCAATAGGGAACCAGAAGATCTTTCAGGTAACCTGGTCCCTGATCATGTAGGGCTTTAAAGGTTAGTAAACCAACCTTAAAGGTGATCCGCCACGAACAGGTAGCCAGTGCAGTTCAAGCGAATAGAAGTTTAATATGACTGGTTCTAAGAGTCCCAGTCAAAAGCCCGGCTGCAGCGTTCTGCACCAGCTGAAGGCAGCGGATATCAACCCTGGTAACCTAGGTAGAGGGAATTACAGTAGTCCAGACGGGTGGTAACAAAGGCGTGGACCAAAGTCGGAAGGTCCTCCTGGGGAATCAGATGTTTCACCCGGGCGATATTCCTCAGATGGTAAAAAGAGGATTTGACAACAGCTGACACTTGTGATTTCAGGGTCAGACCATCATCAAAAATAACGCCCAGATTTCGTACCTGTTGAGAGCTAGAGAGCGGTACACCACCAAGTAATAAACCCGATGGTTGTTCAGCACCCAAACCCCTCCCAGGATGACCTGGATCCACAACCAACACCTCAGTCTTATCCGGATTAAGTTTTAACCAGCTCGAACTCATCCAAATTCTGATCTCATCAGGCAGTTGTTAAGTACGGAGAGTGCATCACTCTGATTGGGAGAAAGGATAGATACAGCTGAGTATCATCTGCATAGCAGTGAAAACTCAAGCTGTATCTCCTGATGATTCTCCTAATGGCAGCATATACACTGCAAACAGCATGGGAGCTAAAATGGAGCCTGTGGTACCCCATGGTAGGGAGAAGGCGTCAGAGGAATAAATTCCAGTGACAACTCTCTGAGACCTACCAGTGAGGTAAGAAGCGAAACCATTAAATGGACTGTACCAGACAGCCCACAAAACCCTCAAGTCGCTCCAGTAGCACCTCATGGTCTACAGTGTCGAATGCAGCAGAAAGATCAAGAAGGACCAGAATGGTACAAGCCTTTCCATCTCTGGCCATTAGGAGGTCGCTCAGTACCGAACAAGGGCAGTCTCAGTACTATGCCTTCTCCTGAAGCCAGATTGGAGAGTATCATAGACATTATGGGAGGTAAGATGATCATCCAATTGCAGTGCAACTGCCTTTTCAATAACCTTACCAACAAATGGCAGGTTAGAGATAGGCCGGTAGTTAGCTAGACAGTCTGGGTCCAAGGAGGATTTTTTAGGAGTGGTGAACTACTGCCTCCTTAAGGGGTTGGGAAAACCCCATCTCCAAGATTTCCAGACAATGTCAGCAAGGATTGGGTAGATACTTCTACACAACCTACTAACAGCGGTGTAGGACCCGGATCCAAACTACAACTAGTTGGACGATTGTTTGGATGATCTTCACAATGTCAACGAATTCCGGGTGAAAATCCAACCAGATAGGCGAGGATTGGTACCACCCTGGCGTCCACCATAATCCCCGAAGGAGAGGTCGGACCAATGCGGACCTGATGCTGGCAACCTTATCTGCAAAGCGAGCGAACTCCTCACATCTAAGCTGAGAAAAGGCTTCTCTAGGCTGAAGACAGACTGGATTGCACAGTCTGTCCACAGTCCGGAAAAGCTGGGCAGGTCGATTCTTTGCAGCAGAAATCTCTGGACAGAATTCTGCCTTCTTACAGTGATTTCTGATTGGTAGCCATCATAATGGGCTAGCAATCTAAGCCTGTCAGCATCAAGGCCCAATTTCCGCCAGGCTCTCTCCAGCCTTCGCCTACTGGCCTTAATTTCTTCAAGAAGCCATCAAACCATGGACTCCTTGAACGGATGGTGAGAGGCCGAACACGAACAGGAGCAATTTTGTCCAGAGCATCTCCCACAGCCTTATTATAGGCAAGTACAAGACCATCTGGACTCATGCATTCACCCAACAAACTCGATAGGTCCAACACCGCCATTAGGTCATTGGGGCCAATATCCCTTAAAGGGCAGTATTGGACCATCTCCGTAGAGGCAGACCTATTAGAGGGGGCCCTGAAACTGAACCTTATGGTGTAATGGTCCTGACCAGCTGACTGGTTCCACCCCCAAGTCAGTGATCTCCATACCCAAGAGAAAGACCAGATCTAGTGAATGACCTCCTATATGGGTAGAGGCAGTAACAACCTGTGTCAGGCCCAGTGTATTCATCAACTGGATGAGACTTTGACCAAAATGAGAGAGTTCATCGTTGACCCAGGCGTTGAAGTAGCCCAGAATGATAATCTGGAAACCTCAACACAAGGTCGACAATGAAGTCTGCAATCTCCTGTAGGAATTCGCCACTCACCTGGTGGACGGTAGATGAGGAGAATCCCACAACCTGCACCTCACCCAGGATATATTCAAAGATCTGGTGTTCCCCAATGGAACATCCATAAGGCCGAGTTCAGATTTAAACATAATGGCCACACCTCCCCTCTGATCCAGCCTTGGACGGTGTATTACGAGAACCCAGCTGGAGTTGCCAAGGCCAATATAGGGCCAGCATTTTCATCCAGCCAGGTCTCGGTGATGCAAGTCAGATCAGATGACCCAACAAGATCAGCTATAATAGCTGTCTTGTTTTTTATAGATCTGGCATTGCACAACACCGCCAAGGCAGGATGAGATGTCGGGGAAGACCTCGGCACCTGTCCGCTATCTTTGGGACTCTTGGGTATGGGGACAAGATAAGAGCAACCTCTATCCTGACCCCATTTTGCCCCAGGACATCTTCTGGACCCTAAAACCCCAATCCGCCCTCCCCTCTCCTGTCCCCCACAAGGCCCAGCTTTCCACCTTCGTCCTCGCCTCTTCAGAATGCCCAATGCTCGACACCTAAAATAGGCATCAGATGATAATGGTGGGCACTCAAATGGACAAATTCCCTGAGCCTAGTGGGGGACTAGTGCCCAACCGTCATTAATAAATAAATCACAAAAATAAACCTAAAAATCAAACCTAAAAGTACCACGCTCACTAACACACTCTCTCTCACAGAGGGAGGGCGAGTAAAACAAATAAACTAACATAAACCAAAAATCAACTCAAAGAATAACCAAGCAGTAAAATTAAAATAAAAATCCAATAATCTAAAACACAATAAAATAGCTTATTAAATATTAAACAAATTTGAATTTTAAAACAGATTTGTATTTTAAAACAGTGCAGCACCTCTCACGTGCAGTACTGCTGAAGATGTTATATAATCTCCCAGTACCACCTCTCACATGGCAGGGAGTCGAATAGCTAATTCAAATTTGTAATAAAATAAAACTAAATAAATATCCATCACTCTCACCACCTTTAGTCCAGGAGTTAATAAAGACTAGAAAAACAGTACTCTGGTGATCCAAAAATAAAGTCCAGACAGGTCAAAGAGTTCTCAGCAGAAAGTCAAGATATTCAAATAGACAAACAAGGAAGCTTAAATAGTATCAAAAATCTTCCAGTGGCTGCTCCTCAAATGCCAATAATTAATTATCAAGGCAACAAAGTACTTCAGGAGGCAAAATATGTTTCTGCAGGAAGTATTACCCCACTCAGGTCAACAACCTGCTGCTAAAGCTGTCTATGAGTCAGCCCAACAGCTGACCCAGGCAGCCTAGAAGAAGGCCCTAGTCCCCCAGCTCCTGGGAAGCACCCAGGCGACTCCTGCCTGGCTGGAGACCAATAGGTGGACAACACTCCCACAAATTAAAACAAAACTCCTGTAGTTGCAGAGTTATAGCGACACTAGCACAAGTTAAGAAAACCCTGTATCACAATACAATTAAATGATGACTGAAGAGTCCTTAACTGAAGCTTGATCCTCCAAATTGTTCACAAATCCCTGAACACGGTTGAGTACTCCAGATCTGGTTCAGTTCGCAAACCATAACTTCTTCAACAGACAGCAAAACCATCCAGAGAAATGATGCAGGATCCTCTCCGCTACTCTCCGACTCAGTCTGCCACATCGCGACGTAGTAAGCGGTCAGACGAACACCAAGGCTCACTGGGGGGCAATACCAAAAGACAAAGACCCCACAACCCAAAGACAGTGCAAGCAACGCAGCCACCACAAAGTAAGCGAAAACACCCTCCGCAACTCCCCGACTCCACAGCCCAGCACACCGCAACAAAACCACGGCATGCAGAGCGAACCCGAAAAGGCCGAGAAAACCAACACCCGAACTCAACAAGCCAAAATTCGCACCGGACTCGCAAACTGAAAATGCATACAATGCTCGGGACCCTGGTCTAACTCACTTCTTCGACCCTAATCTAATCTACAAACATAGAGTTGAAAAAATAAAATAAGCAAATAAAATACAGCACGCGAAGCACACGGAGCAAAACGGAGCTAGTGCTCTGGCTGGCTGGCCTGAGCCGCCTCAGCTAGCAGGCTAATTCAGGGAAAACTCCTAATAGCAGACAGAGGGAAGGACACACTAGGACTTTAAATACAAATCAAAACACTCTGCATAACATATGCTTTTGCAAATTCTGGGTGGACTACTCCTTTAAGAAAGAGAGAAAGTGGTGGGACCTCAGCTCATAGTGGCATTTTAAAACTTAAAGTTCAGGTATCTAAACACTAAGGGGATCACCTTGCCATCGGTGGTCAGACTAATCATGATTCAGATGAATGATGAGACTAAGAACCCCTTTGAAAGAACTGAAGACAAAGTAAGAAAATGGAATTAAATTAAATGAATTGTAGGCTTTTAAGCTGCTTTGTGATGGAGCTCTGGTACAATAACTGTTTTTTTTTGTTCCTAACATTACCCCGATTTACCAACCCTGAGCTTCATGGCATGACACCACATCCTGCTTGAGGACACCAAATTAAACATTGTTAACTGTTTGATCTTGTCGATACCCTTGAATACCCAAAAAACTGAGATCATGTCCCCTCTCAGCCATTTCCTTGGTGAGCATGTTAAGGTCCTTCTGCTTCTCATAGCTTTTGGCCCCAGTACCAGTCATTGTGTTGGTGGCCTTTAGTTGTACCCTCTCAACTGCCTCAGTATTTTGTTTTGTGTTGAGGAGATCAAAGCTGTACAAAGTACTTTGTGTGGGTCCTGACCAGGACCAGAGTGCCAGAACAGCTTCCTTGCTCTGCTGGTCAGCTTCCTCTTTTAAGGTCTCCCAGCATTAAGCTGGTCCTCTTGACAGTAGCTGTGCACTGCTTTTCCTGCTTCAACTCATTGTCTAGTATGACCCCAGGTCCTTTTTCCCTCAACTGCAGCTGGAGGAGTCCCACACAATGTGTAGCTCTTACCTCTGTTTTCATTCATAACTGTAGCACTTTACATTTGGCTACATTGAATATAACACTCCAGGAGTCTGACCAATCATCCAGCTTGTTCAAGTCATCCTGAAGTTTGTTCCCATCCTCAAGGAACTCTACCTGCTTTGCTAGCTTAGTGTCATCTACAAACATAAACAGCTTGCAGGAGACCCGGCTTCCAGATCATTGATGAACATGTTGAAAAACAGTGGCCCCGGCAATGATACCTCAGAGAAACTGCTGAGTATTCCTCTCTACTCAGCAGTGTGCCTGTGCACCCCCATAATTTTCTTTCAGCCTCCAAACCAGATGGTAATACATTTGTTCATGTCTCATACATACCACAGTGTTTCACTTTGCCCCAATGTGTGTCTTGTGCCACAGTATCAAAGGCCATTCTGAATTCCAAGTAGACTATGTCTGGGGGTCAACATCTGTCCACCTCCCTGATTATTCCTTTCAAAGAAGGGGATCAGCTTGGTTTGGCATGATTTGTCTCTCATAAAGCTATTCAAAGAGGGTGCCAGAACCTTTGCCATAACCAAGTGCTCCATCATCCTGTCCTTAAAAATGGCCTCCAGAACCTTGCCCAGCAGTGATGTCAGGCTGACTGGCCTATTGTTGCCATGATCTGATTGTCCTTCCATCTTGAAGATGGGGACCACATTAATCACTTCCTAGTACTCTAGCACACCTGTCTGGACAGACTCCTGAAAGATTACTGCAAGTGGTTTCACCCTTTCTTCCTATAGCACCATCATAATCTTGGGGGGTATTCTGTTCACATCTTAGGACCTAGAGTATTTGGCTTGTGTTTGCAAGGTAGTCAGCTACCATTGCAGGTGTGATGTCCAGTGATGGCATCATAGTTACCTCCCGATGTTATGTGCCCCGTGAGGCCCTTCCCTTCACCAGGGACCCTTTGGAGAACACTTAAGCAAAGTATTTATTAATTATCTCATCCACTGACACTGGTTCTCTCAAAGGTTTCTCCACCACCCCAGTTTACAAAGGCTAAATCTCCTCCTTCACCCTCCTCCCACTATTTGTGTACTGAATGAAGGCTTTGGTTTTGTCTGTAGCCTTTACTGCTCTCCTGGCTTCCAACCCTTCTTTGGCTGTCTTAATTCTAATTTTTCACTCCCTCAGTGCTGCACTATACTCCTCTCTGGCCTGGAGGCAACCCTTCTCTAGCAGTCACTCAGTCACTGACATTTATTTTTCAGAATCACTTCCCTTAGCTCCCTGTAGAACTAGGGGTGACACTTTGTTGCCCTTTTCTCCATATAGGTTACAGGACTGGAGCCCTCTGCAGCTGTTTTAATCATGTTCTTCAATGAACACATATGATCTGCATTTCCATCCTCATACGGCTGCTCCAGACCCTTGGACCTCACATCCTTCATCATGGAGATTACTAACTTTCTAAAGTTTCTGGCCCTCATGGCTGAGGTCTAGCTAGTTTTCCAATTTACCAAGGGCAAGGTTAGCCAGTCATGGCCACTGCCACCAAATTCTTTCTTACATTTTATACTTAACATGATCCCATCCCACTACTAAGAGCAAGGCTACATACGGTCTCAAACCTAACATCCTCTTGGACATACTGCTCTAGGAAGTAGTTCTTGAAGGTGGACATGAATTTGTTCTCAGTCTTGCCTTTAGTCTTTCCAAGATGCCAGTTTATGCCCAGGAAATTATAACCCCCCAGGATCATCACTGCATCTGTTATGGCTACCTTCATAATTTCCCTAACCTGCAGTGAGGCATCATGTTTCACTGAGTTGTTTGAGGGCCCGTTGTGCCCTCCAGGATGACTCATTTACTTCTGTTTCCCCCTAGCTCTACCCAACTAGATTCTGTGATATTGTTGCCCCTGGATATCCTCCTTGTTCTCCACAATGTCTCCCACCCTTCCAAAGAATGCCACCCAGCCACCCCATTCCTGTTTGGCCTATCCCTATGCAGTAGTCTGTATCCTTCTGTCCCAGTAAGAGGTGTTGCAAAGCATTAAATCCGAGGTGAAACTGGTGCAAATTTGGGAAATTCACAGTTCACCAAACTTTGCAAATTTCCCAGTGGGCACATCAATTTTGCCAATTAATTTTAATATTTTGTTTAAAAAAAAAACTTTAAAATTCCATAAAATCCTTTCCCCAGTGCACTGTGGTGTACTTCCACCCCTCCCACCTCCAAAGCACTTTTAAATCTCAGCCCCCCTCTCCCATCCTCCCACTAGTACTTTCACCCTGCACTGGTGAATATATATAAAAGTGAAGTCCTGCCTGCTCCAACTGTCCAGAAAGTCCAAAATGTTATTCTTATATCCTCCCCCCCCAACCTGGGTGCCAAATGCACTCTCTGTGCCTCCCCAACTGACCACCACACCCTGTTGCACAGGAAGACCCCCTCACACAACTTTCCTAGCCCCCACCCTCCTCCCCACCAGCACCCATAAAAATCTGCTGTGACATTGTAATAAAAAAACAGTCTCCCAATGCAGAGTATCTGCTCTGTTCAGTGTCCTCCTCAGTAATGACACTGGTGCATGAATGAATGGTGATGACTTTGCTTCCAGTAAAACCCCATAATTATACAATATGTAAAATTCCTGGTTCTAGTGGTCCCTGTATGTTCAGGCAGGGAGCGTGCCTGTTATTCATAGAACAGGATGCATCACCCTGTCCTATAAATAAGAAGGGGTCTTTCTGCCTGGACATATGATGGCCAGCCGAGAAGGTGTGGGGAATGCTGTGCCAGTCACCATATGCACCCGCAACACTGCGGATACCAATCAGATGAGTGGGGGCTGCCCGGTACCACAGAGGGAACACTGGACACCAGGGAGGGGTTGTTTTTACTTCTGGGCTGGCAATTGGTGGGGGGGGGACCACTACCACCAGGGAAAATGGTTTTTATGTTGGGGCTGGGATTGGAGGGTGGGAATGGACCACTAGCAACAAGGATTTTACATATAACTTTAGGGCTGGGATCGGAGGGAGGGAGGGGACCACTAACACCTGGGATTTTACATATAACTACAGGGATAGGATTGAAGGGAGGGAGGGAGGACCGGTAGCACCAGGGATTATACATATACTGTAACTATGGGGCAGGGATCAGAGGGAGGTGACCACCAGCACCAGGGATTTAAATCATAACTATGGGGCTAGAATCCGAGAGAGGAAGGGGACCACTAGCACCAGGGATCTTATGTTACACTACAGGGCTGGTGATCGGGGGGAGTGCCACAGAGCACAGGGGTGGGTATGCTCCCCCAGTGATTAACCGAGTGGTTGGCTGAATTACCTATGGCAACCACTAGGAATGCATAGAATAAAAGGAGGTTTTCATGTGGTATTTGCATGGTGCAAAAGGATCATGCAAACCCTCTTGCACTGTGCAAATCAACTGAATATCGACTTGCACTGATATCCCCTCCAGCCCCACTATATGCATACCCCCTGTTTGGTTTGCATAGGCACTACCCATGTTTGCTGGTGCAACAGAGCCCTTTGAATATTGGGCTCCAGTGCAAAGACCAGTTTGTGTGGGCAAACACTGGTTAGTGCCCGGGGAAAATTCTGAATATCGGCCCCATATTCTTTTCATATGGTACATTAACAGGGTGTTCTTGCACCACAAAACCATAGCATTTTCCATATGTGCTTATTAAATTGCTGTAATTTTTTTTCCTATGACTGCTGACAGCTTTAACACATTTTACTAAGCATCTTGAATATTCTACATTTGAGGGATTTAGTAGTATTTTGATGCACGTATAAAGGGGAAAACTGTGCACATTGATAATATTGCTAAGGTACTGTATTTCAAATGCCATTTGTCATACAGTGAGCAAATAAACAATGTATGAATCCGACAGAAAGTTACAGAAGAATTTATTGTAATAGTAGATCTTCAAGGGAATCTCTTTCATCAGTCCACACCAGCTCTATGATGCCGGTTCAACAAATATATTGTCGACCGACATCACAGTGACAGATTTATGTTGACCGCAAATCCATCACAGAAACAGTTGCTTTTCATTAGGGGCCTTTGCCCTCCCAAACCCTTCATGTGGGGTGCTCTGCCCCCCACACCCCCCGGACTTAAGGATAATCAACTCTGAGTCAGAGTTGATTCAGGGATGGTGTGAAGGACTGGGGGAAAGAGTGCTGGGGTCCTGGGTGGGCTTTACAGGGAACTGTTCTATGTTCTTCAGAGATATCTGTTTCATCGGGTCACACCTCTGGAACAAATCTCAAGCAGTTCTGACAGCTAAACTAAGAGGGTGACAGGTGGCTCAAAGGCCTAACAGAGAAGGCACAGAAGCAAGGCCAGATCAAAACCTGCCCGCCTGCGAGAGGCAATGTCCAAGTTGTAGTGTTTGGTGAAAGTGTGGACAGTACTACAACTAGCAGCAGCACAGACATCTGCAGCTGACACATTCTGGAAACAGGCAACAGAAGAGGCCATATCCCTGGTGCAATAGCCCCAAACAGCCCCAGGAAGTTCCTTACAGTACTTTCTATAGGTTCCACCACGTCAGTTCAAAACCAAGAATGGCAACCGACATTACAGTGACATGTGCATGGAATAATAAATGTTGATTCGACAGCCCCCTTGGGTTATACTTTGCTCAGACACAAAGGGTAACCCTTGAGGCATATGCCAAGTGTGGTCCAGCCCCTAGCCTTACTGTCTGCTGAGCTTCACTGATCTTCACCGACTGGGAGAGAGACCAATCAAGGAGGGAAGGCAGACTCCGACAGGTGCAGAAGCAGGGATTCTATGACAGCAGTTCTACCTGGCTGAATCCCCCTTGGAGTGCACAGTCTGGGGTCCTATCTCTGTTGAGGTGATTTCTCACCTCGATTGCTCTGCTCAGACCCAGCCAGTGGCTGCTGTCTTCTGCTGAGCTTCACTGATCTTCACCAACTAGGAGAGATACCAATTACAGAGGGAAGGCAGAGTAGGAAGTTATTATCCCTCTGTACAGACAGCTGGTGAGACACCATCTGGAGTACTGTGTGCAGTTCTGGAGACCCAATCTCTGCAAAGACATAGACAGGATGGAAGCTGTCCAGAGGAGGCAGGGTCTGCACCGGAAGACATATGAAGAGAGACGAAAGGAGCTTAATATGTATAGCCTCGAGGAAAGAAGGGAGAGGGGACATGATAGAAACGCTCAAGTACCTCAAGGGAATCAACAAAGTCCAAGAGGGTAGCATCTTTCAAAAAGAGGTGTGCAAGAACAAGAGGGCACAATTTGAAGATAGAGGGTGGCTCAGAGGTAATTTAAGAAGTATTTTTTCACAGAGAGGGTTGTGGATGCATGGAACGGCCTTCCAGAGGAGGCTGTGGAGTCAAAATCAGTGGTGGAATTCAAGCATGCATGGGACAGTCATAAGGCCATTCTAGGGGTTGGGGGTAGGAAGAAGTAGGCTGCTGGTTAACTAGGATCTTCAGCTTATCCAGTAGGTAGGGAAATGGGCAGACTGTGGGCCAAGCGGTCCTTATCTGCCATCAAATTCTATGTTTCTATGTTTCTATGACAGGTGCTGAAACAGGGATTCCTTGACAGTAGTTCTACCTGGCTGAATCCCCCTTGGAGTGCACAGTCCGAGCTCCCATCTCTCACTGAGGTAACTTCTCTCCTTGATCGCTCTGCTCAGACCCAGCCAGCGGCTGCTCTCTCAGCATAAGAAGCAGCTGGAACATAAGTTCTTAGCTGGAAGCAACAGCTCAGACACAAAGGGCACCCCTAGGAGGCATACCCCAAGAGCTGTCCAGCCCCTTGCTTTACTATCTGCTGTGCCCACCACTGAAATAGTGGTTGGCTAATATAAAGCTCTCAGACAAAAACAACCAGAAGCAACAGCTCAGACACAAAGGGCAACCCTAGGAGGCATACGTCAAGTGCATTCTAGCCTTAGCCCTACTGTCGGCTGAGCTTCACTGATCTTCACTGACTGGGAAAAGTCTCTAGTTGTGCTACTAATTGGTAGACCTTAACAAACTGATTGTTTTTTTCAGCAGGAAGGAGTAACAAAGGTTAATTTGAATAATTATGTACTCTCTCTTTCAGTCCTCTGGCGTGCACATGGATATCATTGACTTCCAACACTGCAAGACACTCTTCAATGGTCACATCATCTGAAGGCAGGGCCGCTCTCCCATATGCTCAGAGATATGGCACCTCAGGGCTCAGCTGCAGGAGGCATGGGCTGAAATCAGCATCCTGTGTAACCACCTACAGGAAAACTTTTATTTTAGGTGTGCACCTCTACATCGCCGACACAAACCAGCACACCTCTCCTCCAGACAGCAACCAGGCCTGGGGGGTGGCAACTGGTTGCAGGAAAGGGGGCAGAGCTCGGGGAACTCTCCCAAACCAACAAAGCACTCTAAATGCAGCAAACAGGTACACACCTCTTGTGTCCATACCTTCCATAATGACAGAGGATGTCTCAGGCCAAAGGAATGCCAAATGCAACAGGATAGCAAAACAACATCATAAACAAAACCCCAACAGGAAAAAAATCATAATCATAGGGAACTCCATGATTCACGGTGTGGACCCCCACCTGAGACAAAACAAATATGCAGATGTGCAGGTCAGATGTCTCCCAGGAGCATCTGCTTGGAGGAACACTGAACTAGGGTTGCCACCTTTGGATGAGACAAAAAATGGATCCTAAGCTCCACCCCTAGCCCCACCCCTTTTCATGACTCATCGTGCATCGTTCCTCCTAGAAGGCTATTTGTCATATCAATAAAAGATAACACTTAAAGCAGCAGTTCAACAAAAATGTTAAGATCTGTGCTTTACCTGTTAAAGTTACTTTCCTAGGTTCTTCCTAGTCATTCATTTACTGATGTATTTATTTATTTATTGATATTGGTTTACCAGATAAACATACAGAGATAAAATAAATCTCATTTACAGGTATGATCGGGGGGAAGACAACAGAAATACTGTAAATAGCATATAACAGTATACATGGTATATAATATATAATAAAGAAATTGTTTCCTATAATGTGTACTTTTTATATCTTTTTCTGGCTCCATTCCCTGTTCATGTACACAGTACTATTTTAAAGCCAAAAAAGGGACCATACTTTTTTCTTGAGGCAAACAAAATAATTTAAAACATTTAAAAATGCCTAAATTCTGTTAGAGATGAAAATGGTTATCAGCAAATAAAGTGGAAGAGAACTGGCTCAGTTACTGTCACAGGAGGTGAGTGCAGCTGTGCTGCTATACCACTTTAAGATGCAGTGGAAAAGATTAGGTTAAGTAAGTGCTAATGGTGTTAATGGCCATACTTTACACCTCTCAGGCTGACTGTTTTCACAAACAAATGGCTATATTGACAACAGAACTTGTTTGTAACAACACATGTAGCTGAAACAATGAATGATATGACCAGATTTGTTACAAAAGTATGTGAGCACTCAAAATGGCTCAAAAACCTGACCAGCACAGAGCAAAACTGGATTACCTGAAAGGGACCCTGAAAACCTAATTACCAGGTAAAAAACCTGACAGGTGGCAACCCTAACACTGACCGAATAGTCAATATACTTAAAAAGGAAAAAGAAGGCTCAAACATCCTGGTCCACCCAGGGACCAATGACCTTGCTAGTCAGTTGGTTGAGGAGGTTAAGGAGCACATTGTGCAGTTCGGCGAGAAATTGGTTTCATTTTCATCCAGCATTGCATTCTCTGAGATTCTGCCTATATAGGAAAAGAGGAAGAACAGGCAGAAAACCAGAGGGAAAGAGATAAGTGAGCTCAACTCATGGCTCAAGGACTGGTGCCACACAACGGAGCATCACTTCATCAGACACTGGGGCAACTTCTGGGAAAGGGAGTTCTTCAAATTCAACGGCCTCCACCTGACTAAAGAGGGAGTAAGAGCACTGGACCAGAAATAAGATGTCCACGTAGGACATTTAAACTAGCGGGAGGGGAGATTATGGTAACTCTAGCAGAAGCACACATACAGCCTGCTGTCTCTCCCCCCTCCAGCTAGCACCAAATCTACACACTCCAGGATAACAAAAGCAGATAGCCAGGAACATAAAACCCTTTCCATTCAAAGTTTATTAAAGTTTTCAGCATACAACAACAGTTTACCATACGATACAAAGAGTGAGATCAGATATTATCGGAAAAAACATATGCCCCTTTCCCTTCCCCCTTACCCCCATCCCCCCCAACACAAAACAAAATTTACTTAAAGAAACTATATAATATCCCTTCTTCCCCCACCACCCCTTCCCTCCAGGTTTGCATGCACAGAACTTACTCAATCCATATCCCTACAACGGAAAGCCCATTACTCTAAGTCATTTGAAGAGAATAAAGGGTTAGTAACGGGGCCCATATTTTATTAAATCTATTCATTCTGTTCCGAAGACTGGACATCATTTTTTCCACTTTAAGATTAGCCAGGATCTCCTTCAACCATTCAGCATATGATATCTCCTCACTATCTTTCCAATGTCTGAGTACTAATTTTTTAACTGACATGGATATTAGAGCCATATGATATTTACGCATAGTTATTGGGATTTCAGAGTAGTCTCCTAAAAGGCAAATTTTTGCTGAAAACAAATCATTGAGACCCAATAGGGGATCTACTCTCTGTTTAATTTGTGACTATAAAGAAGCTATCTTAGGGCAGAGCCAGAAGATGTGCAATAAATTACCCTCCCCCGGGACCCTTTCCAACTCTGGTGTTGACCATCACAATGAAAAGGGAGGAACCATGAACAGGGAAAACTACAAACTAACAATAAGATCAAGGGAGGCATGACAAACAAAGCGACACAGCAAGAGTGGTCAGCACTATGCCTCAATGCACGCAGTCTAGCTAACAAGATGACTGACCTCACTGCCACAATAATTATGGTTGGGAGGTCACTATCCCGGGGTACAACTTGTTTAGGAGCGATAGGACTGGGAAAAAGGGAGGGGGGGTAGCTATTTATGTTAAGGATACCATCAATGCTACAGAAATGCAGCAGGTACTAGGGGAAACAGAGGATCTATGGATCACGATAGGGGCCAGAAGCCGGAAACCTATTCAGGTAGGAATAATCTATAGACCCCCAAATCAGGAGGAAGCCAGGGATAAGGAAATCCTGGAAACCATCCTCCAGATGTCAGGCAAAGGGGTCATGGTGCTGGTGGGGGATTTCAATCTGCCAGACATAGATTGGAATACCCACACAGAGGCATCACAGAACAGCAGGGAATCCCTAGTCACACTACAGGAAGCAGGCCTAAGTCAACTAGTGACATCACTCACAAGGGTTTAACGTGGTTCTAGATCTGATATTCACAAATAATGATAGGGTTATGGGTGTCAAAGTAGGGAACCACCTGGGCAACAGTGATCATAACACAGTATAATTCAGGGTAAAAAGGACTGTAGATTCCAAACACTCCAAACTGAAGGTCCTTGACTTCAGGAGGGCAGACTTCACAGACATAAAGGCCTGCCTAAGAAACAATCTTAGTAACTCGACAGAAGGGAGCGTTGAGGATTATTGGACAGAGTTGAAGGATGCAGTAACCATGATCACATCACAGTGTGCCCGTCTGGTTAGTAAGAACAAAAAGAGGAAAAATCACTATGGTTTTCCAAGGAGGTGGCAACCATGGTGAGAGAAAAGTGCATAGGCATCAGAAAGTACAGTACAAGGAGTCGGGGAATGAGGCAGACAAAACAGAATATAAACAGAAACTAAAAGAGGCAGGAACAGTGATAAGAAATGCAAAGGCTTAAACAGAGGTTAGGATAGTCAAGAAGTAGAAAAGGGTAACAAAATCTTCTACAGATACATATGTGAAAAAAGGAAGACCAAAGGGGGCATTGTTAGAATCACAAAAAAAGACATACAAATCACAGAGCAAGACAGGGAGAAGGCAGAGGCACTCACTGAGTACTTCTGCTCAGTCTTCACACAGGAAGCAGATGGTAATGGACCAACAATAGGCATAACGAAATGTCCAATTGAAGGAATAGACACGGGTCCCTTCACAGAGGAAAGGGTCCTGGAGGAAATAGATAAGTTAAAGGTAGATAAAGCTATGGGGCCAGGTGGGATACACCCAAGAATACTGAAAGAACTAGGGAGGGAACTGGCAGCCCCCTTAGCAGTGCTCTTCAACAAATCTTTAAGGAGTGGGGAGGTGCCAGAAGATTGGAAGAGCGCAACAGTAATACCACTCCACAAGAGTGGAAGCAAGGAACAGTCAGGTAACTGCCATCTGGTTAGTCTAACATCAGTCATGGGAGAACTGATGGAGTCCCTGCTGAAGGAAAGAATCATAGCTTTTTTGGAGCAAACTGGTCAGCTCGACAAAAGTCAACACGGTTTCATGGCAGGGAGGTCCTGCCAGACAGACCTGGTTGATTTTTCAATTGGGTCACCAAAACATTGGATCAGGGCGGGGCAGTGGATGTGGTTTACCTGGACTTCAACACAGCTTTTGACTCCGTTCCACACAGGAGACTAGTCAAAAAACTGGAGAACACTGGAATTGGGCCTGAGGTTACAAACTGGGTCAGAAACTGGTTACATGGGAGAACTCAGAGAGTATTAGTAAATGGCATTCTGTTTGTGGAGGGGAGGGTGACTAGCGGGGTCCCACAGGGTTCAGTTCTGTGGCTGATCCTCTTCAACATATTCATTAGCGACATTGCGGATGAACTGGAGGGAAAGGTGTGCCTGTTTGCAGATGACACCAAAATTGGCAACAGGGTAGACACAACAGAGGGACAGCAAAGCATGGAAGCTGATCTCCGAAAACTAGAGGAGTGGTCCAAGACCTGGCAATTGGAATTCAATGTCAAGAAATGCAAGGTCATGCACCTGGGAAGGCGTAACCAAGGGAAACTGTACTGAATGGGAGGGAAGCAGCCGTTGGCTGCCAGGCAGAAGTGAGACCTAGGGGTGATCATATCAGATGACCTCAAGGTCAGTAGACAATATGAAAAGGCAGCACTAAAGGCTAGTGGTATCCTGGGATGCATAGGGAGGGGCATCACGAGCAGTAGGCATAAAGTAATCATGCCCCTGTATCGGTCCCTGGTCAGGCCTCACCTGGAGTACTGTGTCCAATTTTGGAGGCCGCACCTCAGGAAGGACATAGATAGGTTGGAGATGGTACAGAGAAGAGCAACAAAGATGGTGCAGGGCTTGCATCAGAAACCGTATGAGGCAAGACTGGATGACCTCAAATTATACTCCATAGAACAACTCAGAAATTGTGGGGACATGATAGAAACATTCAAATATCTTAAAGGTAACAACATGGTGCACGTGCAGAACCTCTTTCAGGTAAAGGACTACAGCAGAACTAGAGGGCACAACCTTCGACTTAAGGGAGGAAAGTTCAGAAGTAGTACGAGGAAATTCTTCTTCACAGAGCTCGTTGTGGAACCATGGAATAGCCTGCCAGAGGGGGTGGTGGGAGCCAAGACAGTGGGGGAATTCAAGCAGGCATGGGACAGACACTACAAGCAGGCTGCTAAGTAAGGGAGTAGGAAACCAAGGGCAGACTTGATGGATCGTATGGTTCCCATCTGCCCACAACTTCTATGCTTCTATGTTTCACATCATGATAGCAGGGTGGATGACTTCTCCTTTATTGGCTTGGAAAAGGTGCAAGCCAATCCAAGAGGGAGTAATAAATGCAGGATTTTACTGTAACGTGAAACAAGGTGGATTTTTAATCTGAAAGGTCATACAGATAGGGGTCTCAACAGTAATCATTTAGATATTGTTCCCTACTTGTAAGATGTGTTATAATTTGTTTTTCACTGATCAGTATACTTGCAATTTGGAAGCCTTTTACTTGCCCCTTGTCCTTTAGACAGCTCCAGGGTATCTGTCTTCTAATATAAACTTGATTACTTGTTTGCATTTAGTATATTTGCCTGCTTTCTAAGCATATTTATTCATAATGCATATTTAAAAGAAATTTTTTCTTCTGTATTTATATTAAGTAAACACATGGGGCAGGATTCACAAAGAAGATGTGCCCAGTGCATCTTGGCTGCCCCGGCGCAGGGGAGATGCACTGAGAGCAATATGGGCTATTCACAGAGGAGGCACACAGAGATGCCCCCATCGCATCCCCTCTGTGAATAGCACAGGTGCGCCCAGCCCAGGATGCCCCAGAGCATCCCAGGCTGCTCTGGCGCATCTCTATGACAGGCCATGAGCCCATTGGGGCAGGGTATCTCAGGATGCCCTGCACCCAAAATGCGATTCACAGCCTGGGGCATCCAAATGAGGCCATTAGGCATGCATAGTGCAATGACCGTGCTTGTACCGTATAGCCCCATTTGCATAAGCTGGCTGGGATGCCCCAGCAGAATGCACCGAACTGTGTCCTCTGCCCCTCCCCTGCCTGACCCCAACCCAAGTCATGCCACTCCCGGTGGCCCCAATAGTACTGCAACCCCCCCCAAAGCCCTCATGCGATGCCGCACCCGGCGGCCGTGGCAGGAAAGATGCCCCCCAGCACCCGTACGATGCCGCTCCCAGTGGCAGTAGTTGATACACGAACCCCTCCCCAGCACCCATATGATGCTGCTCCTGGCAGCAGTAGCAGTAATGATGACCCCTCCAGCACCCTACGATGCTGCTCCTGGTGGCAGTAGCAGTAATATGACACTCCATCCCCAGCACCCCTCACAGTGCCGCTCCTGGTGTGGTAGTAGTAAAGATGACCCCACCCCGGCGTATAAGTGCACGCTCCTGGTGGCAGTGAATCTCGGTGCACCCCCTCCCAGCCCCATGCCCTCGGTAATGCCACCTCCTGCAGCAGCCATGCAGACAGTCCCCATGTAACCCCAACTCACCCCTCTCCCCCCACCCCATCAGGGTCCCACTGTCTGCAAGCAGCTCAACCCGCCCGCATACCGCCACATCCACCCGCCGACAGAGCTGTCTGAGAATGACAGCATTCACACAGCCTGAAGCGCTTCATGCTGTGCGATTTACTTTTTGTAATAACTATTGGTGTCTTATTGCTTGCTTTTGAGCACCTTACGTATCTTTTAAGTGTTCCTGTACATCTAATTATTGGAATGCTATTAACAGATAGTGGTTTGAGCGCTATTAATTTAAACAGTTCTTTACTAATTAGATATTTTGAATCTTGCATATGTTACTCATGTATTCATGTAAAGAAATGGAATAGGAATGCATTTTAGTACACTGTGTCTTTAACTGTGCACTTTAAATTGATTGTATGATTGCTCACTTGATCCTCCTACTGAAGAAGTGTCATGCTTAGATATGAAGCGCTGAGGGTTTGAGACTCACCATGGTTTTCATGAAATAAAATCTTTGCTGCTGCTTTATTTAGGCAGTCTGTTTTTTATGTGCCTTTATTTTAGCACCTAGTACTCAGTGCAGGCAGTGCAGCCTGTTTGCCTTTTTTTTTCCCCTCTCCTGAACTGCTAGGGAGATATGAGCCATCAGGCATTCCACCCTGTCCTGGGGCAGGAAAGTCTTGCCCTGAGATGTGTCCAAAACCACTCCGATGTACTGCAAGCATTGGGAAGAAAACGGGACACACTTGGGCATATTGATCATAATGCCCAGAGAAAGAAACAACTGCAGAGTCCTGTGCAGTGTGGTCATCAAGAGATCCCTGGATGGGGCCTTTAGCAGCCAGTTGTCCATGTATGGAACATGTAAAGGCCCTCCTGTCTGACAGCTGCCACAGCTGCAGATAAACACTTAATAAGGACCCACAGCGCAGAAGACAAGCCAAAGGGCAAAACTCTGAACTGGTAATTCAATTTCATTTCAATCCGACTTTATTTATAGAGTGCTATTCGCACTAATCATAGCTTATATACAATAAAAACAACAATAAATATCTTACTAAAAACATAAAAACTAATCCAACAATTCTACAACAAGAATCAATAATCTGGGAAGGCAAGATTAAGCAGGTACATTTTTAGAGCAGTTTTGAAACTCTCCACCGTCAGGCACTCACGTATCTGATGAGGTAAAGAATTCCACAGAGTAGGGGCCACAAATTCAAAAGCCTGGGCCCCAGATGTCTTCAACCGAACCCTGGGAACCTCTAGCAATCCCTCTTTGGCTGGGAGGAGTGGTCAGAGGGGCAGTAGAGATGCAAGAGCTCTTGCAGGTAACTAGGAGGGCTTTAAATGTCAGCAAACCAACCTTAAAGGTGATCCACCACTGAACTGGCAGCCAGTGCAGTCCACGCAGCACAGACATGATATGACCAGATCGAGACAGCCCCATCAACAGTCTGGCTGCCACATTCTGCACCAGCTGTAGGTGGCAGATATCAACTCCAGGTAGCCCTAGGTACAAGGAGTTACAGTAGTCAAGGCAGGAGGTCACAAAGGCATGGACCAAAGTAGGAAGGTCATCAGGTGGAACAAGGTGCTTAGTCCAGGTGATATTCCTCAGATGGTAAAAAGGGGACTTGACGATGGCTGACTCCTGGGAATGCAGTGTCAGCCCATCATCAAAAATAACGCCCAGATTCCGCACCCATTCAGAGGTCAACAGCTGGCTACCACCAAGCCAAAGCCCAGAGGCAGAGCCTACCACCAACCCCTCTACCCGATGGCCCAGGTCCACCACCACAATGTCAGTCTTATCTGGATTCAACCTCAACCAGTGGCATTCATCTAGTCTTGGATCTCAGCAAGGCAGTTGTTAAACACCGAGACTGCACTGTCCTGCTCAGGCACAACGTAATGTAAATTTGGGTATCAACTGCATAGCAGTGAAAACCCAACCCATACAGCTTTACAATGTCCCCCAATGACAGCATGTACACAGAAAACAACATGGGTGAAAGCACAGAGTCCTGCAGTACCCACAGCAGAGAGAATGAGTCGGAGGAATAAATCCCCGACACCACCCTCTGAGATCTGCCAGTGAGGAATGAATGGAATCATCTGAGGACTGTACCAGACAGGCCACAGATCATGCACAGATGCTGTAGCAACACCACATGGTCCACGATGTCAAATGCTGCAGAGAGATCAAGAAGTACCAAGATGGAATGGCTCTTCTGATCCTCCGCTATCAGGAGGTCATTGAGCACCCAAACAAGGGCAGTCTCTGTGCTATGCCTCTTCCGAAATCCTGACTGGAGAGGATCATAGATAACATGGATTGTAAGATGATTCTCCAGCTGCAGGACAACTGCCTTCTCAATAACCTTCCCCACAAAGGGGAGGTAAGAGACCGGAATGTAGTTGGCAAGACAGCCCGAGTCGAGAGAAGGTTTTTTAAGGAGGGGGTCACCAATGCCTCCTTCAGGGATTCCGGAAACTCACCTGTCTCTAACGAACACCGGATAATCTCTGCTAGGACCGGGCCGATGACTTCAACACACCCCACATGGAGACGGGTTGGGCCCAGGTCCAAACCACAGCAGATCGGCCACATACTCTGGACAATCTGCATGACACGTACAATCTCCAACTGGTCAAAGTCAGACCAGTCAAACTAAGGAACTGTAACCTCCCACCGACCACTGCGATCCCCATTGGTGCTAGCCAGCTGAATCTTGGAGCTGATGTAGGCCACCTTATCAGCAAAGAATCAAGCAAATTCATCACACTTTTCCTGTGAAAATGCTCTCCTGATCTGCAGACAGGCTGCATTGCACAGTCCGTCCACAGTTCAGAAGAGCTGAGCTGGTCGATTATGTGCTGCAGCAATCTCTCTGGACAGGAACTCTGCCTTCTTACGAGAGATAGCCGATTGATATTCCCTATAATGGTCCATTAATCTAAGCTTGTCGGCATCAAGACTCGATTTTTGCCAACAATGCTCCAACCTTTGTCCCACTCGCTACAACTCCCTCAATGTCCCATCGAACCAAGGGGACCAAGGGTGAAGGGTGAGTGGGTGAACACAGACAGGAGTGGTTGAATCCAGAGCCCCCATCACAGCCCTATCATAGGCTAGCAACAGATTATGTGGACTCATGCTTGCATTCGGTAAATCTGATAGATTCTGCACCATCATCAGGCAATCAGGGGTCAAACCCCTCAAAGGGCGGTACCGGTCCATCTTCATAGAGGCAGATCTATTGAGGGAGCTCAGAAATTGAATCTTATATGGACCTGGCATTGATTAACACCACTCGAGTTGGATGAGACACTGAAGCCAGCTGAGTCACCGGCCCACTAATTGCTGGAGCCCTTGGCTAAAAGGGTATTTCAGGGTACTCTATGGACTGCTCTGAGATCCATTTTGCCCTTAGGAAACTTCCTGGTCTCCACTAGCCCCATCTGGCCACCCACTCCCCCATTCCCCAGGTCCAGAGCTCTACCCCTATGCCTCCTACCCACTATCCCGAGCTCCTGGCAACATCTGTAGAACTCATCAGGGAGTGGTGGACAGTTAAAGGGCCGAAGACCCCAGAGCTCAGAGATGGAGTATCACCTGACTGAAGGGGCCACCTGCCAACACATTCCAAACACAGCAAAGTAAAAATAAAATAAAATAAAATAAATAAATAATAAACCCACCAGTACCTCTGAATCCCAGTTAAAACAACTCAGATAAAACAAACAAGTCTCCATCAATCCCCCCAAAACAAAATCCAGTCACATACTACCAATATAAAAACAAATCAAATAAACTAAATAAAATAAGTCACTGTCAGGCCAAAATTCACTGTCAAAATGTAGTCAAAGTGACCAGCGTATTAAGTCACTAATCCATTGATAGTCAAAAGAAGCATGCCAAAGCTCCACAATAAGTTCAAATGATGATGATAGGGCTCTCACCACCTCCTTCACCCCAAATAAATGTCCAATCACTGCAGCACTCTCACTGCCACAGCTTTACTGTTTTAAATGTTAAATGAAGTAGGAAGCGAATGAGGCCCTTTCACAGCCTCCTGAATTAAAATATGTATTTACTCAGAACAATGTCAGCCCCAGACTGATAAGTCTGCATCATATATCCAGAGGAGAAGTCCGACTTATGGAATTCCTGTGTCGAATCAATTCTCAATCCACTGCAACACTGAGGGCCCCAAGCTCACTCTGGACAGGAGATACTGGCAAGACCTTCAGCTGCAAGAAGCAATGGTAACTCCGAGAAAATAAGGATTCCGATAACGATGTCAAAGTTCGCTTAAGCCACTGCCTGCCCAACCTCAAGCAGACACCCAACCCGAATATCCCCCAAGTTGGAGCCACCTGTGAGCACTCGACCTCCACCAGACACCCTTTGGCAACCCTGAGGAAACCAGACAAAATGCCCACCCTCCAGACGGCACCACCCAATCCTCTCGGGGCAAAAATCATGGTCAAGCACCCACCTCGAAGAAAGCCAGCCAGGCTCACCTTCTCCACACAGCAAGTGGAACAAATTCTTCTCAGAGTATACAGAGAGAGTCCCCTGCTCAATGTCCAGGTCTGATGATACCTCACAGGTCAGCCCATCATAGGACAGTATCCTCCAAAAGGGAAATCCCCACCAGGAGACTCCTCAACTTCTCCAGTAACACAACAATGGGGAATGACCACAATGTCTCCAACAAGGATTGCAGGAAAGGCTAATAAAAAATCTGGAGAGCCTCGGAGGTGAAACCAGGTGTACAGTAACTAGTGTTATTACAACACCAAGTAGTAAACTCCACCGAAACAAAATTGTAACTTAAAATGCTAGCATATAGAAATACTCGCATTGACGTCCGGCAGTGAATCGGAATTAGCAAAATAAAGTAACGTTAAAATAACTTAAAAATAACTTAAAACTAAGCTGCAACAGACAGCTGGCCCAGCGTGGCTACCATTTTGCCTCCTATCCTATTATCATGGTAATGTTCCTCCTGGAACAGGAACCTGAGATATCGCCTGTGTGGGGGGAATATCAAGATATGCAGATACACATCCTGCATGTCCAGGGAACATAGCCAGTCCCCATTCCTATGACTAAGCTCTGAGCAGTGAAACCCATCAGGGTCTTTTTTCTAAGGCCCATTTCATTATTTTGTACTACACTGCTGAATTTAGTATGTGATTGTATATTTATTTAATAAAGTTTCTATTGCCCTAGTTGGAGTGGTGTTGGTATTGCCTTCCTTGCTAATATAGCCAGTCTCCCTGCTTGAGCAATGGCAGAAGGCCCTATAAAGTGACCATATAGAACTTATTGTACTTAATGTACTGTTTCAGTTCCTTGAGATCTAGAATGGGATGTAGATCTCCTGCTCTTTTGGGGACCAGAAAGAACCTGGGGTAGAATTTCATTTTCTGCTGACTGCACAGGGCAGGTTCTTTTGCCTGCTTCTGCAACAAGTAAAGGACTTTGTCTTGGAGCATTGGAATGTGGCCCAGAGGGTACAGAGTTGGAACAGGTGGAAAGTCTGGAGGCTGTTCCAGAAGCTCCAGAGTGTGGCCCTGCTCTATTATTTGCAGAATCCAAGCATCTGTGGTAATGGTCCTCTACTGCTCGAGATGGAGGAACAAATGACCCCCTACCACCACCTCCTGGCTTGGAACAGAGGGGGGCCAAGCAAGGAGTCAGGCAGATGTGGGGCCAGGGACAGAGGCAACACCACTGGCTCTGGGGCTTTTGGCAGAGGGGCCAGTGGTTGAGGAGGTGGTAGGCAGAGAGGAGGTAGCTCTGCATTCCCCTTGGAGATGGGTGCCTGACCCTGGGTTCTAAGAGACCATATGAAAGAATGACCTCGGACGGCTTCTGGGTTGAGTATGATAAAGGGAGCAGACTGACCTGATGGCCTTCCCTGAGGCTTTCAACTTGTTAATAATGTCCTGCATATCAAGGCCAAAGAGTTTGGAGCTCACAAACGGGGCATCCAGGACATTCTGCAGCACATCAGCAGCAATTCCAGAAATACAGAGCCAAGAGTGTATCTGTAGGCAAATGCCCATTGCAGTTGCTTTGGTTGCAGTGTTTGTCATATCACAGATGGCTTGGAAGAGGTGTTTACTGATGTCCTCAGCCACCTGAAGAACATTGAGATGTTCCTGCTCCTGACAGTCTTCTTGAAGCACCAGGGTGGCCACCCTACCCTTCTTCCACAGGGTGTTCTGGCACTTAACCTGATGAGACTGATAGTTTGTGATCTGAAGACCCAAAATAGCTGATGCAAAGTACCTCTTACCCCACAAATCAAGCCTCATAGACTCCTTATCAGTAGGGAGGGCGCTACAGTGTTTGGGCACCTTAGAATGGTCATAAGCAGCCATAATGACCACTGAGTCTGTTTCAGGCTGGGCAGAATAAAAAGGCTTCCCAAGGTGGGCCTGATAAAGTTTGTCTGCCTTTATAGGCATGACAGAGACTGAGTTAGGCCTGAGTCAAATAGCCTGGGCTGCATCACCCAGAGCTGAAAGTAAAAATGGACTGACCTTGGGGGGTGACTCAGGGATCTTTAGAAAATCCACCAGATTTCTCCTGGTAATGTCACCCTCTTCATGACAGATGGATAGATAGATAGATAGATAGATAGATAGATAGATAGATAGATAGATAGATAGATAGATAGATAGATAGATAGATAGATAACTTTTATTTTTTGACAGGAGAATAACTTTTAGGACCAACAGGCCCTGTTTATCAAAGTTGTCCTGTTTTGGATCACAGTTTCACAGATACAAACCATCATGTAATAAAATATTACAGGAACAATCTTAAATACAACACTCACATAAATTCATGCAATTCATATAAAAACATAAACACACAATATACCATAGATCAAGGTATGGAATCTTATGCTAAGATTGGGTATTATCCATTAAATGGACAAGGAAATGTGTAGGAACTTTAATACAAAATAGATTTTCTAAGATTCAGGTTAGGGGAGAGGAAACATCAAATGAGAGGAGGGGGAGGAAAAAAGGGGGGAACATAACACATACAATATCTAGAGCTGTAGTGGCTCATGCCCTAATACAACCAAATTACCCCAACCCAGAAATGAGAAAACAAAAGAGTTTGGACATTTACGATCTAAATGAGCAAACAAAAACAAATGTAACTCAATAACACCATGACAAATCCATCTGTCTCTCCAGACTAAATCTAGAGAGTGTTTAAATTGACCTAAATTGTCAATAATCCTAATTTCTGGATCTATCTCATTCCATGTTTTTGGTAGATAAAAACTTCTTTGCATTCTACTATACAGTAAATGTTGACTTCTGGAGGGATTCTTAAACAGCTATGTTTCAGATCTGTCAAGTTATACTTATGAGGGTTAGAGACATCAGAAAAGTTCATTCCATGCCTGTTTTTCCCCCTGTACTCCATATAAGCTTTATATCCTACTCATCTTTTTCTACGAGTTGCAAGGGAATCCCAATATAAATTTTGAAACAGAGTACAATGATGAGTAGAAAAATGACATTTCACCACATATCTTGCCATTCTATAGTATGTTTTATCCAAACAGTTCAATAATGTTTTTGAAGCAAATTGACATATTGCACTGCCATATTCTAATGTTGGTAGAAGTAACTGAACAGCCGCTCTATTTCTTGATTCTCTTGGAAGAATCAAAGTTTTCCTTCTAAGCACACCCAATCTAGAATTAACCTTTTTAACTGCCTTTGTTATATGTACAGAAAAAGTAAGAGTGCTATCTATATGAACTCCTAGATACTTATAGACCTGAACTTACTCTAACACTTGTCCACTTACTGTATGTATATTTAATGTCTAGTTATGAGATGATTTACCTTTTGAGTGAAACAACATTACCTGAGTTTTCTTTATATTAAGAATAATTTTTGATTGAAGTAGCCAATATTGTAAAATATCAAAATCAGATTGAAAAGTTTTTTTGTAAACTATCTATATTTGTACCTATTCCTATTAAAGCCATATCATTGGCATACAAATAAATCTTGCTGTTTTTAATATATGATGGGAGGGGGTTTATGTATATCAGGAACAACAGGGGGCCCAAAATCAAACCTTGAGGGACACCCCTGAAAATGTCTTCCCTATCTGACAATATTCGGTTTATACAAACGTGTTGTGTACTCAGACAAATAGGAAAGCAAGCAAGTTTGAACAGGTTCAGACATACCTATCTGAGCCAATCTCCCTAACAATTAATTGAAATTGACCAAACTGAAGGCCTTTAAGAGGTCAATGAACACCGTGCCATCAGACCCCCCCGCCTCAATCCCATTTGCTTCAGTATCAGTGAAGTCCATCAGGGTGGTGTCCGTCGACCTCCCAGGTCTGAAACCTGCTTGACAGTCTGTCAATAGTTTGTACTTCTCCCGCTATTCATATAACTGGGCACAGACCAGATGCCCAAAGACCTTCGATACAATCAATAGCTAAGCTATCGGGTGATGATTTTTTTTTTGGAACCCCATGGTGGACTGATGTTCCTTTATAATATTATAGAAGCTGGGGTTCTCAGAGGGGGGGATCTGGGGGTATTTTTCTTCTAGTCCCCACTTCTGGAAGAGGTGGTGGACCTATCAGAAGAGTAGGCCCTGATGTCCTCCTCTTCCTCCAGGAGGATGAGATCAGGGCAATACTCTTCATCGATGTTGACCTGTTCTGAGGCAGGAACTGACCAAGCGGATGCCAGTGACACCCGGGAGGGCACAGGGCAAGAAGATCGGGTTGTGAAGAAATGGAAGGAGGCCCTGAAGGAGGCATCAATAGTGGGGCAGGCGTAGGGGTGAACTGCCTGACCAGAGCCATCATTATAGAAGTCAAGATAAAGTTAAGGTCGATGATTTGGTAAGGGATAGCAGTCATGACCAATAGTGACAGCAAAGGGGCAAAGCCTGCCAACGATAGCCCCACGTGGGTTGATGGTGACATTTCTGGGAAAATGCCAGCCATTGATGGCCCAGCAGCAGAAGAGTGCAATGGGGCTGAACCTAGGCCAGCTGTCGATGACCTGCTGTCCACGATGAGAGCAGCGAGGCCCAGCACCATGGAGCCATGTGAAGAAACAAGCAGGGTTGGAGGAGTAGGAACTGGCAACCCAAAGGACAATGGCATAGCATCCTCAGACACTAGAGAACAACCCCTCACCCAGATCTGTCTGGAAGAAATTAAGGCCAAGGAGGCAGAGGACATCAGCCCTGAAGGTGCCAACAATGGAGTTCCAGAGGATTGTGGAGAAGCCAGTAGGGCTCAGGACCAGTGGCCTGGGGAGTGGTCCTTATGATGGTCCTTGTCCCTATGCTTCCTTGAGGTTTTTTTTCTGGGCCTTGGATGCCTATCAGCCCGAGTAACATGCCAAAAATGGGGAAGAAGAAGCCCCCGATGCCCCCTGTTCCATACTAGCTAACTTTTGCTCCTTTAGAAATACCTTGAGAGACCATTTTCAGTGCCACAGAGCAGTGAGGTTGAATTTCCTGCAGAGTTCACAGTCAAGGGTGTTATGAGAAGGCCCAAGACAGCAGACACAAAGTTCATGCTTGTCCTCATGGTAGATCTTCTTTCTGCAGTGGTAGCGACAGAAGAGAGAGGATGATGCAATACTTCTAGACATAAAAATAGTGAAAATAAGAAAATTTAGAAAGTTTTGGCAGGGGACTGAATGATGAAGCTTCCTATGGAGTCTGTGCGAGAATGGTCAATGGAAGGAAAAGAACTGAGGAGGGAGTGGGGCTGCCTATGCCTTTATAGAGAGAGTGACATTGGTGAGTGACATCAGCATGGGTGATCTCTGATAGACTGCTATAGAAAAAGCTTCCATGGGATCCTAGTGCCCGACAGCTAAGTTGCATAGGTGTGACCTGATGAAAGAGATATCCCAGATAAAGATCTTCATTGGTACCTTTTTACAATAACTGGATTTACTGGATGGTATAGGACAAAAGTAGGCACAAGGCCCATCGAGATTGTCCCCCACAATAGAAGGATATTACAAGAATTTAAGAAGCAATAAGCCATGTATCAAGTTTATATTTAAATGAATCAAAACTGGCTGAGTCTATGATATCCTGTGGTAAGGAATTCCAATGTTTTGCTACTCTGATAGTAAAGATATTGTCATACTTATTTGTATTTGCCCAATCAACATTTAGTTGTTTTGTATGCAATCTTCCCACTATTCGTTTATTAGAAAATGATAAACCACATGACTCAAGTAACGAAGGTACGCATGTTAGTTTATACATACTGTAAGCAATAGATCACCCCATTGCCTTCTTAAATGCAAGGCAAGGGATAAAGTCCTGTTTCTTTTTGTCTGGTGTCATAACATTTAGTTTTTAATCTTGGAATTAGTTTGGTGAGCCTTCTTTGGACCTGCTCTAACCGATTGATATCGGCCTTCAGGTATGGACTCCAAAATGGAGATCCATATTCCAAATGAGGTCTGATATAGGATCTAGATAGAGGAACTAAGCACTGTTCAAATTTACTAATAAAGGTTTTATTAACCTATCCTAAGATAACATTTGCTGTTCTAGACACCTTATTACAGTGATCACTTGATGTTAATTTGTTATTAATTATAATACCCAGGTCTCTTTCATTGGTAGATGATTTAAGTAGAATATTGTCCAGATAATATACATGCAGTTGGTTATTCCTGCCAAAATGGAGAACTTTGCATTTATCAATATTGAAGACCATTTGATTATTTTTTGCCCATTGCTCAATATAGAGTAAATCACGTTCAAGCAATTTGATGTTTGACTCAGTATCTACTCTACCTCCCAGTTTAGTGTCGTCAGCAAATTTATAAAGAAAATTGCTAGAATCAATACTCATGTCATGAATAAAAAGATTAAAGAGAGTAGGCCCCAACACAGAGCCCTGGGGAACTCCACTAGTAACCTTGCCAGAATTAGAGTATGCACCATTTACTCTAACCATTTATGTTTGGTCAGAGAGCCATTTTATAATCCAATTAACCAGTTAAGGTGAAAACCCCAAACTAGAAAGTTTATTAATTAACAAGGGAAGTGATACTTTGTCAAAAGCTTTACTGAAATCAAACAATAATACGTCAGTTGGAATATTGTTATCCATAAACTTACTTGTGTTATGATAAAAGGAAATAAGGTTTGTAGTACAAGAGTGCATTGGTTTAAAACCATGTTGTACGTTGTCAACTATACCAAGCTCTTGCATGGTTTTCTCCAGTCTTGATTTAATTAGGCGTGCCATCATTTTACCTATAACAAAAGTAAGGCTAATTGGACAATAGTTCTGAACATTAGATTTAATCTCCTTTTTGTGTATTGGTGTCACTATGGCTCAGCACCAAATATCTGGTATTTCATTCTCTAATAATGATTTGTTAAACAACAATTGAAGAGGTATTGCAATAATATCTTGAGTTTCCAATAAGAATCTTGTATTGATACTATCAAGGCCCGAACTGGTTGAGCATTTCAGACTTCCTAATACCTTCCTAATTTCAATGAGATCAAATAATGGTATAAAAGGCTCATTATTTGTATTTATTAATAAATGTATATCAGTCTTATCGAAAACAGAACAGAAATAACTATTGAAATGATTAGCTAATTCTACATCAGATGATATAATAGTACTGTTGTCAAGGAGTGAGTCAATTTGTCTGGTGCACCCTTTTTTATTATTAATATAAGAGTACAAGGATTTGTGATTATTTTTTGAGTGTGCTAAATTAAATTCAAATTTAAGTTTAGCCATTTTGATAGATTTCTTTGTAGAAACAGCAATTTGATATTCAAGCCTTGTGGTTGGACTTGTTTTGTTATTATACTTCCTGAAAAGTCCTTCCTTAGATTTAATTTGTTTATAAATAGTTTTATTAAACCAAACTGGAACTTTACCCTTGTTGTTATATTTTGATTTTACTGGGACATAAATACTTTCTAGGTGACGTATTATTTGTACTAAGTCTTCATAGACAGTATTCATTGTTTAGCCCCTAAATAGTTCAACCCAATTTATTTTCTTTAGTTCAAAATTGATTTGCTCAAAATTTCCTTTATTATAATCCTTGTACTCTATATTTTTAATTTTCTTTGGAGTTTGTACAACAATGCTCAAAAATAAGGTAGCATGATCACTGTTCCCAATGGGGGCCATGATGTCTACATCACAAATTTTCAAACTCACATAACCAAAATTATGAAGGTTTTGTTTTCCAAATCTGGCTTCTATCTTTATTAGAGATAACATAATCTGCATTGAGTAATAATTATCTTTTTTTTTATTTAATGATAATGTTAGACAGAACTCACAATTCTGCCAATTTTTTATGGTGTGAGTACTGTACAGTAGGTACCATGGGCAAATGTTTAGGTTCTTAATCACTGGAATATCTTTCTGCCAGTGCAAATTAAATAGTGTAGTTTTAAAGAGCAGTTGTTATTTATACACTTGTCAATGTTCCTAGCACCAATCAAATAGCTTCATTAAATAGTTTGTTATTTCCACAGTTTCTTCATACTAGTCACAGAAACATGGTACACACAAAACCATGACTGGGACGTAAACATACCAGGATACACTATCTATGGGAGGGACAGGGAGGGAGGGTAAAAGAGGAGGAGGAGTAGCTCTTTACATAAGGGAAGGAATCAAAGCAGCAGAACAAAAGGGTAAACAGGGAGGAGAAGAAGCACTGTGGGTCAATTTGGAGACAGGCAATGGCACCACAATCTGCACAGGGGTTGTATACAGACCCCCCTCTCAGGGGGAGGAAATGGACAAGGAAATGATAGAAAGTATACTTAGAATGGCAGAAAAAGGGGAGATATTGCTGATGGGTGATCTGAATATGCCAGATGTTAACTGGAGTGCAGTTGCAGCAGCCACTTCGAAGAGTGGGGTTATTCTAGATGCCCTACAGAGGGCACACCTTAGACAACTAGTATTGGAGCCCACTCAAGAGGGAGCAATCTTAGACCTGGTTCTCTCAAATGGAGATGGAGAGAGGATCAAAGTTGTAGAAGTGGGTAGCCATCTGGGAACTAGTGACCATCGAACAGTATGGTTCACAATAAACACAGCAATAGAGTCAAGCCATACAAAGGCAAAAGTACTGGACTTTAGGAGTGCTGACTTTGCCAAAATGGGTGAGTGCCTAAGGAATGCACTAGCAAATGGGCAGGAAGGAGGGGTGGAAGAACAATGGGGAATAATAAAAACTGCCATCACAGAGGTACCAAGCCTTTTTGTGAAGCAAATAAACAAAACAAAACGATGTAAGAAACCACTATGGTTCTCAAAGGAAGTGGCAGTGAAGGTTCAAGAGAAAAAGAAAGCATTCAGGAAGTACAAGGAATCACAGAAGGAGCAGGACAGAGAACTGTATCAGTTAAAGCAAAAGGAAGCCAGGAAGACAGTCAGAACAGCAAAGGCCCAAACTGAGGAAAAGATACCCAACTCAGTTAAGAAGGGGGATAAAACCTTTTATAGGTACATCAGGGAGCGAAGGAAGACCAAGGAAGGGATAGTGAGGCTTAATAAAGGGGAAGGGGTGGGCAGAGGGTGACTGTGAAAAGACAGAGATACTAAACAAATATTTTTGCTCAGTATTTACAAATGAAGAAGGGGAGGTACCTAAAACAAACAATAGAAACACTCTGGATACAGAAGTTGATACCAGCCCATTTACAAAGAAAGGGTTCTGAAAGAACTCTTAAAACTGAAGGTGGACAAAGCAATGGGGCCTGATGGGATTCATCCCAGAATTCTAAAAGAACTAAAGGTAGAACTAGTGACACTACTGACTACCCTCTTTAACAAATCATGGGAGGATGGGGTGGTACCCAAGGACTGGAGGAGGGCAGATGTGATTCCCCTTCACAAAAGTGGGAGCAAGGCAGAAGCAGGGAACTATAGACCTGTTAGTTTTTACCTCAGTGATAGGGAAAATGATGGAATCACTTCTGAAGGAAAGAATTGTCGAGTATCTAGAGGCCAGAGGGGTACAGGGCCCAAGGCAGCATGGATTCACAGTGGGAAGGTCATGCCAGGTGAATCTGATAGATTTCTTTGACTGGGTGACCAAAGTAGCAGATCAGGGAGGGGCTGTGGACATGGCCTACCTAGACTTTAGCAAGGCATTTGACACAGTCCTACATGAAAGATTAATATACAAGTTAGCCAGCCTGGGAGTAGGTCCCAAGATGACAGCCTGGGTAAAGAATTGGCTGGAGAATAGGACACAGACAGTAATAGTAAATGGAGTCCACTCTGAAGAAAGGAGGGTTCCTAGTGGGGTACCACAGGGTTCAGTATTAGGACTGGTCCTCTTCAATGTCTTTATAAGCGATATTGCAGAGGGACTGGAAGGAAAAGTATGTCCATTTGCAGATGACATAAAGATCTGCAAAAGAGCTGATGCACAAGGTGGGGTGGCAAGGATGAGAAGGGACTTGGCAAGGTTAGAGGAATGGTCAAATGTATGGCAACTTAGACTCAATGCTAAGAAATGCAAGGTAATGCACCTGGGAAATAAAAACCCAGGGAAGAGTACACAATGAGCGGTGAGATACTAACAACAACAAAAATGGAAAGGGATTTGGGGGTAGTCATATCAGATGACCTAAAGGTGGACAAGCAATGTGAGTGGGCAGCAAGGAGGGCTGGGGGGATACTGGTATGCATAGGGAGAGGCATCACCAGTAGAAAACAGGAAGTTATTATCCCTCTGTACAGACAGCTGGTGAGACCCCATCTGGAGTACTGCATGCAGTTCTGGAGACCCAATCTCTGCAAGGACATAGACAGAATGGAAGCTGTCCAGAGGAGTGCAACTAAAATGGTGCAAGTTCTGCACCGGATGACATATGAAGAGAGACTTAAGGAGCTTAATATGTATAGCCTCCAGGAAAGAAGGGAGAGGGGGGACATGATAGAAACTTTCAAGTACCTCAAGGGAATCAACAAAGTCCAAGAGGGTAGCATCTTTCAAAAAAAGAGGTGTGCAAGAACAAGGGGGCACAAATTGAAGATGGGGGTGGCTCAGAGGTAATTTTAAGGAAGTATTTTTTCACAGAGAGGGTGTGGATGCATGGAAAGGCCTTCTGGAGGAGGTTGTGGAATCAAAAACAGTGGTGGAATTCAAGCATGCATGGAACAGTCATAAGGCAATTCTAGGGGGTGGGGGTAGGAAGAAATAGGCTGCTGGTTAACTAGGATCTGTGGCTTATCCATTAGGTAGGGAAATGGGCAGACTGGGTGGGCCAAGCGGTCCTTATCTGCCAACAAATTCTATGTTTCTATGTACTCTGCTATATTGCCCTTTAGGTCATGAGAGAGCTGAGGAATTTTGGGTGGGTTGTGGACCAATAACAAAAAGAAATTGGGCTCAGAACCTTGTGGATGCTGTCACGCTTGTCAGATGATGGAAAACAGATCTGAGTTTACTAACCCCAAAACTGGCAAAAGGGAAAAAATACAAAGACAAATCAACTGTAATACTGAGGCAGTGGTTTACTGCACCTTTTGACTTTTTCCTGTGAAAGTATTTTGTGGGCAGGATACAAAGAACTGAAACTAAGGATTAATGAACATATACTGGCAGTTAAAAATAACAACATAGATTATGCTATGGCAGTACACATTAACAGAGGTTGAGAGAGAGAAACACAAGATGAAAGCTATGGGAATTGAAACTATCCCTAGGAACTTAAGGGGAGGAGACTTGGAACATGTTCTTAATTGTAAGGAACAGGAGTGGATATTCAAACTTTGTGCCTTAAAACTACCAGGTCTTAATGGCAAATTTGAAGTCCCTCCATTTCTCAAGAAATGCAAATAGCAAGTAATGATCTAATAATCCTCCCCCACAATCCTCCTACATATACTCCCCCCAGTATACACCCCTCTAACGCTTTCAAATATAGAATTATATACTTTGGATGTGAAAAACAGCTGATCACTGTTTTCTCATGTTCTTTGTGTTTTTTCTTGTAGGTACCGCATGTAGTTACACCAGTCCAAAGGAATCAGAATTACAACAACTTGTGAAGTTAAATCTAAACATGCGTATTGCAAAATGTTTAATACCCTACACTTATGGATTTTCTCTTGTTTTGGGTGTGGATGCTGAAGATAACAGTTTAATGGGTTAATACATTGAAATGCAATTTTAAGTATGTTATAGTCACATGACTGTTTCTGAAATCCTTTTAAACAATTTGATTGGTTCTAGGAACATAGACAAGTGTATAAATAACTGTTATGCAGAAGTTTAGTCTCTGAAGATGCTGTGTTTGGGATGTGAAATATAAGAATCCTGAGCTGTGTCTGGCAGGGGCTGACGCTGCAATAAACACACTGTTGATCTAAGCATCTGTTTCTGTTTTCTTTGTGGAGGGGTGTGTGTACCACTTATTCATGCTGAATTGTCTATGTCTTGTGTGTAGCACCACCATCCCAGTGCTTGTCTTCAATCCATTATTACAAATCACTGTAGTTTTAAAGAGTTGTTTGTATTTGGAAGAAATTACAAGTCCTCTTCTTGATTCTTGTCATAGGTTCTGTAAGCCCATTTGTTTCAGGATATCATGTAGTTTTTTGAATCAAATAGAATGTAAATTTAATGAAGCCAATTTGATTTCTCAGTTAAATATAATTGGTCACATATTATTTGTTTTGTTCATTATATGCAGCCAGTAGTTGACAAGCTTTACAGTTGCTAAGACTTCTATTGAAACCCTTTCCAACTCTGCTTTCATCATCTGCCCAGGGCATTATTTATTTACATGTAATAGTGCTCTATAAAATAATGACAATGGAATTTCTAGATAATTCTACACAATGGGGGGTGAGATACTAACAACAACAAAATGGAAAGGGACCTGGGGGTAGTCATATCAGATGACCTAAAGGTGAGCAAGCAATGTGAGAGCGCAGTAAGTAGGGCTGGTGGGATACTGGGATGCATAGGGAGAGACATCACCAGTAGAAAACAGGAAGTTGTCATCCCTCTGTACAGACAGCTGGTGAGACCCCATCTGGAGTACTGTGTGCAGGTCTGGAGACACAGTCTCTGCAAAGACATAGACAGGATGGAGGCAATCCAGAGGAGGGCAACTAAAATGGTGCAGGGTCTTCACCAGAAGACATATCAAGAGAGACTTAAGGATCTTAATATGTATAGCCTCGAGAAGAGGAGGGAGAGGGAGGACATGATTGAAACTTTGAATACCTCAAGGGAATCAACAGAGTCCAAGAGGGTAGCATCTTTCAGGAAAAGAGGTGTGCAAGAACAAGGGGGCACAATCTGAAGCTAGAGAGGGGATGGCTCAGAGGTAATGTGAGGAAGTATTTTTTCATGGAGACGGTTATGGATGCATGGGACAGCCTTCCTGAGGAGGTTGTGGAGTCAAAAACAGTGGTGGAATTCAAGAATACATGGGAAAGACATAAGGCAATTCTCGAGGGTGGAGGTTGGAAGAAGTAGGCTGTTGGTTAGCTAGGATCTGCAACTTATCCATTAGGTAGGGAAATGGGCAGACTGCGTGGGCCAAGTGGTCCTTATCTGCCATCAAATTCTATGTTTCTGTGTTTCTATAATGTGGTATATTATAACCCCATACTTCAGATCTACATAATCGTTAAAGGATTTATTTTTGCCTCACATACTCATAAAGCTTTAATTAACATAACATTGAAACTCAATATTGCCTGCATGTTTAATCTGACTCTACTTTCTAGTATTTTCTAGTGTTTTGTCCATTTCCTGTTATGTGAAAATTTAACCCCCAACTATATATTTTCAAGCTTCTTGTTTATTTATTTCATTTTTTGTGACCGGGTAAGTGCACTAGACAAATTCTGCCTATTTTTAGGCACGACCTGGGGAAGGGGGATACAGGTGAATGCCAACTGACCTTGAACCAGATTAAGCGGTTGGTGGTATTTTTTAGTGAATACTAAGTATTACATATATAAAAGTTATACGACTTCCTACCATCAAATGTCATAATTTTTATTTTATCAAAATTTAATGCCAATTTATGCTTCATACAATATTAGTGAAAATGATTTGGCTTATGATGTAGTCCAGTCATAGGAGCTGGAGCTGGGGGGGGGCCAGGAGGCCATGGCCCCACCCCACTTTCAAAAGTGGGGTGTAATGCCCCCTCACTTTTATGAAACTCTGGATTTAAATAATTTTGTCCCACTATTCCCCAGTAGGCTTAAATGAGCCCACCAACATTCCTGCCATGTACTTGCCTATGACCCTTTAAATTAACCAGAAATGGCAGGTGAGAGGAACAAGTAAAAAAGTCATGGCTCAGATGCTTTTGTCTCGGTCCAATCAGATTGGAGCCACAGAAGTTAATGCCACATTATAGCTGGCCAGGGATTGAATGGCTGGAAACTACCAGCTGGAATGGCACATAGCATTGCTGTGTATTACTGGAGAGACTCTCCCCCTTTCACTTTCTGGGTCCGGCTCTCTTCTCTGCTCTCTGGTCTCCACCTGTGGCCTTTTTTTTTTTTTTAAGTTTGTTGCCCATTTTACAGTCTGCTATGCTGGGATGTGCTACAAGAATGGGGGCAGCTGCAGAGTGTACCCACAGCAATGGCCTTTGGCCTGAGCATGCTTTGAACGTTGAACTACTGAACAAGCCTGCATGCCGAGCCAGAAAACAAAGGTGAGTCCATCAGTCCAAGTCCAAAATGTTTTATTTTTGCAGCCAGAATGACATGATCTGATGACGTTTCTGGTCCATCTCTGGAATTCACTTGGATTCTTACTGATCTGTGTAGAACCACTTAGGGTACAAAGAGAGTAGAATGGAATGGCATTTATTTGTATACAGCACCTTTTAGAGCCCAAGTAACTAAAGGCATTTTACAAAGCAGGATGTTAGATAGTTGGAGTGCAGTGCTTTCTGCAAGCAAGTGTGGCAGCAATTATACACTTAACAAAATGTTATCCATACCATAGCAATTAACGCCTGCATTAAAACTCAGTTTACTGATAGGGAGAATGCTGGTCAGAATGCTGGGGCAACTTTTTGGTCATTGTGATTACTGTCATCATGAGACTGTTTATTTGTATCTAGGCAACTAACAGAGGGGAGCAAAAGGGATCGATCTCTAACCATAAGTCCTCTGGCAGATCAATGCAAACTATACTACTTTACAGTGTTAGAACTTTTCATGAGCCCAAGTACCAGTACAGCACTTGAATCCATAACTTTCTGTACTAGAGGCAAGAGAATGCCACCTTTTGGGCCACACTTATACCATCACAATTAAAAAATATCTGTTAAAGCTCAAAAGAATGCTATGAAAAGAAGTGAAGGAAACATAGAATATATTCAAGTTCAACCTTTAAGATGTGATCTGTGTCCTTATTTTAAAAGGTACCAAGTGCTTGAGTTTTCCATACTTGAAATGCTTGAAGCATAATATTATATTTAAATGTAATATAATATGGAATTGCAGGTCTTAAGGTCAGGTCTCAAAAGGCAAACTCAAATCAGTCAGGGGGCTCAAGTCAAGTAGCAGTGGTACTAACTTTGATGGCTGATTTACTGATTTAATCCATCATCTGACTCTTCTTGCCAAATGTCAGGCTGACTTCACTGCACCCCAGTTTAAGCATATGCATCATCCCTCTAATTATTCTGTGTGTAACCCTCGTCAGTGCTGTCCTTTATCACAATTGTGAACACCAGAATAGACACATTTTGAATACCCATTTTTCAAAAGGGTCCCATGGAGGTCTGTTACAGCAGGCTGATGTTTCCACTAAAAAATAGTATTTACTATAGGCAGCAGCTTAGTACAATAATTACAGTAGATTCACATTTACAGGATTAATATTTAAGGAAAAAGGTGCCAGGGACAGCATTGTGGGACTTGGACTAGGCAGTTGGAACACCAAGGATTTGGGGACAGATGCATATGCACGGGGTGTGGAGGTGGGCACACACATGATGTGTTTAAAGGTGTTGACGCTGCAGCTAGTAGCTTCTTTGGGACTGGGAGGGAGGTTATTCCAAGTAGTGTGTACTGTGAAAGATTTTTGTATAAAACCTGGGGATCCAGGGAGCGCAAGGGCCTAGCAGCCCCCAGACCCCCAGCCTTTATATAAAAATCATTCACAGTTCATTACACTAATGCCTATGTGGTGGGTTGTCGATGCATTGGTCAGGCACTTGCCCACCTCAGTTGTGGCTGTAGACTTAAAGGTCAGCCAGAGCCTCCCACACCCCTGCCTCCAGGGAAAAAAAATTCCTTGGAGCCAGGTGTACCTGTAGGGAAGATGTGAGAAAAATGTGTTTTATCTTCAATAAAAGCCCCCAAACACACCACGGAGCACCTAAAACCCCAGAGCTTCTGGAGGCCTAGCAGCCCCCAGATCCCTGTTTTTTTACAAAAAAATTTCACAGCTTCCCCCTCACCCTCAGACCTTGCCCCCCCCCACTTTTAGAAAGGCTCTAGTGCCCCTGACTCCAGTTGGAGTTAAATATACCAAAATCATATTGTCCACATAAACTAATGCAAAACAGGTTTTCCCTAACATACTTGGTGAATGGCAGTTTACAGAGTCATTCCCTTAAATAATTTCATGCACACAGATGTTAAACAGGAGGGGGGAAGAAGACATCCCTGTTTAACACCTCGGTTAGAACTGAAAAAATAAATCATTTTTTTTAATTCTTTGGTAACTGGGGTAAGGCCCACTAGGCACAAGTGCCTGTTTTCAGGGGCAACCTGGGAGCACTGGGCAGTTAAGTGACTTGCTCAGAGTCACACAGTATGCAAGTGGAGGTTGTGAGAATCAAAACAAGGTCTGGCCTGCTAGATGTACCAAGCTCATTCACAGCTCATTACTCTAACCTCTAGGCTATACTGCCAGCCATGCAATGCCAGCCAGCAATAATGTTACCATTTAAATCATGTTGTACATGTTTTGTTATCAGAATACAGTTGCATGATTGGATGAAGAAGATTATTGCATATACCTCTTTCCCTTAATTTCTGCCATAAGATGCCTCTATCTGTATCATATATCTTTATTTTTTTCCTGGTAACGTACTTCTCAATCAAATGTGCTAGAGTGAAAGTGTGATCTAAACTTGAGAATCCATATTTGAAACCTACCTGTAATGATGAATAACTTCTGTCTTATCAACCCATGCCTGTAATTCATTAAGAAGGATTTTTGTAAATATCTTAGATGTGGTATCTAGCAAACTGATTGGATGAAAAGCTTTTTTTCATCTTTATGATCTTCCCTTTTTAAAAAAATAGGAATATTTATGTTCACATATCAGCTACCTGGCATATACAGTAGCTGTGTCTTAGACATTTCTTATAAAAGTAGTTAAAATAGGGACACAAATGTCTAAATGTACTTTATAAACACCTGAAGGAATTCTATCAACACACAGAGCCTTATTTGATTTATATGATATAATGGCTTCTTCTTCATTAGTGAAAACAAACTGCAGTGTTGAATTATTTTGTGGGAAAGTGTTCTGCAATATCTGACTGTTGGAGCACTCTGGAGCACTGAAAATACTACTAAAATACTCTGTCCATTTATTGGCTGGTATTAGGGTGGTAGGGTTTCCCTCATAACTATTAGTATCCCTTGGCAACCATCTGCCCAAATGCTTGTGAATCATTAGCCATTATCGCATCATTCATTTGTTTCCATAGATCCTGATGGCATTTATGCTTTTCATTAGCCAAAATGTGTTTCTATTTTTTCCTAGCTTGACGAAGAGACAAACTATTCTGTCTGGACAGTTTCAGCTTTGTGGATTTAATTATTTTTGTAGATTCTTTTTAGCTAACTTACACACCTTATTAAAACAATATTTATTTATCAAATTATATTTTCCCTCTTTATATAGTACAGAGGTTAATACAATAATATGTTTCATGAATAAATGTGCTGCCTGCTTTGGTGAATTTTCTTCTTTTTTTATTTCCAAAAGTGTCAAATTTTGTGCCTGGAAAAGCAGGTTTTCTCATAACTGATAATAACAAATGATCTAACAGAAGTCTTTTATTTACTATGACTCCTAGAAAATTATCTGGGATGTACACATTGGGCTGGATATTCAAAAGGGTTGCGCCATGCGCAATAGGGTTGCACCTGCGCAAGTCCGAAATTGTGCCATTCTGCCATATTCAGCAGGAGGCAGTTGCACCCCCCCAAAGGCAAGCTGAGCAACAGCACAATGCAAATGAATGCATGCTGAACTGGAGGGGGAGGAACCATGCATAAACTGCACAGCCCGATATTCAGCGGGCTGTGCAGAGTAGTGCAGGCGCAACCCCCAACCTGCGCCTGCCCAACTTTGAGCTAAAAGGGAGTAAGTCGGGGTCACCCACAGGTGAGCTGCCGCATTGCAGGATGCAACACAGCAGCTGCCACCTGTGGCTGGCCTCAACCTACCCTGTGCCCCTGCAGCCCGATCACGGGCAAAAGTAAAGCCCCCTCCCCTGACTGGCCCAATCGCGGGCAAGCGTAAAATCCCCCCTCCTCGACTGGCCCGATCACGGGCATGAGTTAAACCCCACTAGCCCGATCGTGGGCGGCAGGCGTCCAACCCCCAGGACATATCCTGGTGGTCCAGTGGACCGCTAAGCCCGATCGTGGGCTGCACAATGTTGAAACACCCCCAAGAACAGATCCCTGGTGATCTGGTGTCCCCACCCACCCACCAAGCCCCACCACCCCCACCCCGGCGGCTGGTGGGGCAGCATCCTACCTGCCGCCCGCCGCCCACCGACTGACTGCCGGTGAGACTGCGCGCCCGTGGTGCAGGCAAGAGCCAATGGCGTGCAGCCACATACTGTAAGGCAGTCCAGATATGCAGATGAATTCATTAATTCACATATCTGGACTGCTGCTATGCGTATAGGCTGCATGCCCATAACTCCTGCTCGCAATCAACGTCGCGGCAGTCAGTCGACGGCAGGGCGGCGCGGAGTGGAGCGTTTCCCCACCACCGCCGCCGGGGAGCGGGGTGGTGGGGCTTCATGGGTGGGTGGGGTGGGGAACACTAGATCACCAGGGATATGGTCATGGGGGTGTGTTTCAACATTATGCAGTCTCGATCGGGCTTCGATCCACTGGACCACCAGGGATCTGTTCTTGGGGGTTGTTTCAACATTATGCAGCCTCGCGATCGGGCTTAGCGGTCCACTGGACCACCAGGGATATGTCCTGGGGGTTGGACTCTGTGCTGCCACGATCGGGCTGGTGGCGGGGTTTAACCTATGCCCTGATCGGGCCAGTCGGGGAGGAGGGATTTTACGCTTTGCCCGCGATCGACCAGTCGGGGGTGGGGGGATTTTTACACTTTTGCCCAGCGATCGGGCTGCAGGTGGCGTTGGTCCCCGATGGCTGCTGCCTGGCAGGGTGCCAGGTGCAAGTCCTCGGGGATCGGTGCACCTGCATGCTAATGGCATGCAAATGGGGCCATAAATAGATGCAAATCGCCCCCCTGCACCTTGCATGAATTATGGCCCCATTTGCATGTCACCTTTTGAATATGGAAATTTGGCGTATGCGCAATGGTGCCTACACCACCGCGGCAGAATGCTCACTCGGACCACTTGCGGTGGCGCAGTTCCACTGCACCATGCACAGTGGTTGTGGCTGGGTGATATTCAAATGAGTTGCTCAATAGCGCAACTCCTTTGAATATCGCCCCGGCCACACCCCTGCGCAACTATTTTGTGCAGCGCAAGGGCTTGCGCCACAAAATAGTGCAGTTTGAATATCCAGCCCATTACCTAAATTTTTATGTGGCTCTGTACCAACAGGAATCTCATGCTGCATGGACACTCAGAATGCCCAGAGCTACATTTATATGCTTATTAATACCTATGTCAATGTACTGTGTAATAACAAGGTCCATAGCACTTTTACCAGTGCATGACAAATACATAAATTTCTCCTTCTATGTCTGATTCTGTTCATCCATTTATTATAACAAAATTCCATTAATTTAGTAATGTGATAAATTTATTACCATTTTCATTTGTTATGTTATCCTTACTTTTCATGTACTAATTTAAATATTCAGGGAGCTATATTTTGTATTATATTTTATTCTTTGCTAACCAGATAAGGCTTATTAGGCACAAGGGCTTGTTTCAGGGGTGACCTGGGAGTTCTGGGGAGGTTAAGTGACTTGCTCAGAGTCACACAGTATGCAAGTGGATGTTGTTGGAATCAAACCCAAGTTTGTTGGATGTATAAAGCTCATTCACAGCTTGTTACTCTAACCACTAGGCTATGCTTCCAGCCAATATATATATATATATATATATATATATATATATATATATATATATATTCATAGCAAAAAACTATGTTTAATGCATCAGTTAGGGTTGTTCCACAGTGACAAAAGTGAGGAAATTCGCTGTTAGGGTTGAAAACCCTAACTCGGAATTCATGCCCCCCAGCCCACAAACACACAGACACACACACACATTCAGGTATGGGGGAGGACCAAGTCAACACAACCAATGACAGACATCCAGCAGCAGGTGACAAAAATAACAAACAATTGTCTAAATGTACTACGAGACATCCCCACCCACCTGACCAGGTACTGCATGCTCAGTGGAGATCAACAGCAAAACTGAGGCCATGTACACCAAACGTACACATCCCTGATTGCAGCTGCACACAACGTACCACACTTAGTAGTTGCATGGCCTTACCTACGGATGCCCCACACCAGACCACACCACTTGTGGTGGGCCACCTGAGCAATAGAGTTCAGCAAAACCAAGGAGTTGTACAGGTATAATATCTCTGATTATAACAAGGGTTTGAGAAATGCAGCTTTCTAATTGACTGTAAACATTGTAACAGCCTTATGTTTAGTTTTTATTAACATACATGTAGAGCCTAACCATATGATTAACATGGTTTAATGTTGTTTAAAAAACAGTTTTATTATAATAGCAATAAGCCACTCCCAGGTATTATGTTAATGGTCAGTTTATCACTGTCTAGCGACATGTGGCACTCGGCTATGCCTCATTCAACATTAAACTCCTACAGAGTGATTAACAGACCATTTAACATAACTGTTGGTCATGCCTTATTGCTTAATTGTCTTTATGAGTAGATACTCTCCCTCTGCTAGGCACTGCAGCAGCTTTGCAACACAGTGTCCCACCCAGTTACATCATACTCTGTCTACTTACTGGAGAATGGCTGTGAATATGAACTCATGAAGATGAACAGTGTAACTTGATCATTACAGTCATCGAAACCCTAGTGTGATTATAACTGACAGAGTCAGTGATAGAGGATAACCCCCTGCTGTCCTAGTACACTTACCCCATTGTGAGTTAAATCAATACTAAAAGACATTCTGTTTATATCTACACCATACCTACTTGATTCCTGTTGTACCACAATTAACATAGTTATCACTTTGATAGCATCAGTGACAGAAGTGTGGCAAACCCAAACAGCAGGCATACAGCCCGAGTATGAAACAACTGTTAAAAAAAAAATCACACTGTGTCCATAAGTGGCATAGATCACTCATTGCAACAATAGTAAATGTATTACTATTTGAATAAGTTAGTCATCACAGATGCAATGAGATTGTCTTTATCAGGTACAACATACTCAGTAAGTGCCTACAGGAAAATCTATCCTATATACATCTCCGATACAGGTACATCATTGTTGGCTCAGTAGTGCTATGATATTTAGAGTTGCTTGGCCTGATCCATGCAATTACAATGTTTCTTACAAAGAATACTTACTGCATCTTTAGTATTGAAACACACTGAAGGTCTATGTATGTACATCAGCAGTACACCTCCATCAGTAAGAATGCATGTGATACTGGCAGTACGAATTTCACAGCGTTGAACAGGCAATGCTTTTCCATACGTTTACGTCAGCCTCTCTATATTGAGTAAACCGTTGCAGTAAATGTACTACTATGTAAATCACCTACTAAATGTATCACTACTTTTATCTTGAGCATGCTAGTGTCTTGTAGTTAATTATGTGCTTCTCTTAATTAATGTATACTCACTAGTGTTAAAACCTTTCTACAACTGTCATCATGCACCTTCAGCATTTATATTGAATAACGGCATAGTACCAGTTGTGGTGTGGTGTGGGGAGCATCGGTAGGTAAGGCCATGCAACTACTAAGTGTAGTACGTTGTGTGCAGCTGCAATCAGGGATGTGTACGCTTGGTGTGCATGGCCTCAGTTTTGCTGTTGCTCCACTGAGCATGCAGTACCTAGTCAGGTGGGTGGGGATGTCTCGTAGTACATTTAGACAATTGTTTGTTATTTCTGTCACCGCTGCTGGATGTCTGTCATTGGTTGTGTTGACTTGGTCCTCCCCATACTTGAATGTGTGTGTGTGTCTTGTGTGTGTGTGGTGCTGGGGGTGATTCGGAGTTAGGGTTTTCAACCCCAACAGCGAATTTCCTCACTTTTGTCGCTGTGGAACAACCCTAACTGATGCATTAAGCGTGAAGTTTTTGCTGATAATTTCCCTTCTTTTGAGGAATGAGAAGTCAAACTACTAAATAGAAACTAATCACTACAACCATGCAATCCCAGCACATCATTTACTGTATCAATACAATGGTGGTACTTACTCACCCTTGCCTGCCACAATCTCATCATGTAATTTGGTGCATGTATAACTATGCTGGCAGTATATGTACATCAGTCCATACAGTACCATCATGTAATTTGTCATATAGATGTAGTGCTGCGGGGCACAGGATCTTCAAGATATACACTATCAACAGATCATTACCTGCATGGATGCACTGCTACTACTGCATACCCTTCTGGCCTTCCACTTACATCACATCATGGGTGTATCATTGCACTTGTTCACAGAGCACATACAGTACGCACACCACACCAGCAGCAAATTATTACCATTATGTGTACAGTAGTGGTACTGCACAGGCTTGTCATGCTGTCAATACACCATTTGATTTCATGTATAACACATCAATGGTAAGTCTTACAAAAAAACAGAACTCACATTTACACCCACAGTATCGAAATGTAACACAATCAATACTGTGATTGTCAAATAACCACATAATATTTTTTGTGTTGGGTATCTATCTACTTATGCATTACTAGTTCTGCTTGTAGATTAACATGTGTTTAGGGTTGCAATGACACATGAAAACTATGTTTGCCTCCTCTTTAACATTCTGCCATTTAGCAGTAACTGCTACTACTGTAATAACACATAGAATCTGTTGCCATGTTTTCCTGATACACAGTTCAAGATCTCCGTATTTTTCATCTTGAACTTCACTTGCTTAAGTTTTAAGATACTGCTCAAACAACTATCTACATGTTATAAAACCTTTCTGAAAACAAGTGATAATAAATAGTCTATATTTCACAATAAAGACTGTTCAACTCTCATGATGTGCCTCAGCTTGCACTGCACAAAGAAATGTAACTATTTTTTAAATTTGACAATGATTGGTCAACAATTCTGTTGACGTGACATCTATGGCCTTCTAGCATTCTATTATGCCTTTACAATGTTTGCCCAAATGTAAATCTACTTGCATTACTTACTAATTCACCATCAACATAATTGTAGTCGTGGTCATGTGTTTTATAATTATCTTAACATGTTTGAAAACATGATAAATATTGACCAACATATTGCGTTTAATTGTACAGCTATATGAACTTAAAGATTGGTATAAAGCTGTAAGTAAGTTTTCACTGAACAATACAATCTCAGAGCTTCAACACCTCTTTTAACATCTCTTAAAAACAATAGTTTGTCATACCTGTTACATAGATACTACCCATAAAGCAAAAATTAAACTGAACCAATTTTTTTTTGTTAAGAAAATATTGTATTTTTCTAATTAAACAAATCATGTCAAATATAAAACATTTTAAAAAATATAAATCTGTCTTTCATAGAAAATAAATAGTTGTACCAGAAAATAAAAATACAAAAAATGTAGGAGTCTTCAAGTATTGTAACAACAAACGAAAAAAAAAATATCATTATTCTGAATAAATAAAATAAAACTTAATAATTATTTGTACTCTGTAAAACTATTTACAAAACACAGTGTCCAATCTGAAGAGAGGTGAAGGTGTACTCAAGGCAGTCAGGGTGAAAATTGGACAGTATGTGGGGCACAGCGAAAGTGGAAGCTGTTGCGGCATCAGCGAGGGGAGATACCTCTGAAGCTGTGGAGGCTATCACTCTGTCTCAGCAACAGTTGGTGTGGGTGGTGCAGGTGAAGGTATGGTAGCTGTTACACTGCTACCTGCTGCTGTGTCCACAGGCTAACAGTAACTTAATAGTTGCCTGCTGCGGCACAAGAGGGACAACAATTTTTCATCCCTCCCGCGAAGCGCGGCAGTTCTACTTTGTGCTGTCTATTTTGTTTCAAGCCTGCGGACACAGCAGCAGTGCACAGTGCATGTCTCTTGATGCTCTTGTTCTGTAAAGACACAAAAGAAAATCCATTAATATGCAGTTGAAAATATTTAGCTTCTCTCTTGAGTTTCATGTAATAATGATATGTTCTTTGCCTGCATATTTTTAAGTGAGCATACCGGGCTGGATATTCAAACCGCGCCATTCAAAGGCACAAGTCCTTGTGCTGTGCAAAATAGATGCGCAGGGGTAAAACTTGTGTGATATTCAAAGGAGTTGCACCATTGAGCAACCCTTGAACACGCCTCCCCAGCCATAGCCACTGTTCATGGTGCCCCGTGGAACTTGCATGGCGCAAGTTGACAGAGTGGAGCAGTCAGCTTGCCGGTAGGCGCCAAGTACCAATTGCACCATCGCCAAATCCACAATATTCAAAAGCTGACATGCAATGGGGCCATAATACATGCAAGGCGCAGGTGGGGGTCATTGAAAAGTCATTACAGCTCCCATTTGCATGCCAATAGCAATAGTAGAAGCGTCCCGGACTTGCACCTGGCACCCTGCCAGGCAGCAGCCTCGAGGGACCGGCACCCTGCAGCCCGATCGCGGGCATAGTGTCCCCCGCAGCCCGATCAGGGCATATGTCCTCCGCAGCCTGATGGCAGGCATAGGTATCCCCAATCCCATGCCCGATTGGCGGGCGGTAGTATCCCCATCCCAGGGATGAGCTGGGGACCAGCCACAAGGTGGCACCTGCTGTGTTTGCGTCCTGCAATACAGCAGCTCACCTATAGGTGGCCTTCGACTTAAGCCAATTTTTTGGCTCAAAAGTTGTGCAGGCGCAGGTTGGGGTTGCGCCTGCACAACTCCGCGCAGCCAAACTGAATATCGGGCTGCACAGTTATGCATGGTTCTTCCCCTCTGATTGCGCATGCATTCATTTTGCATTGCACTGTTGCTCAGCCAGGTTTTCTGTGGCGCGGCACGCACTCCTGCTGAATAGCGGGAATGGGCGCAGAAGTAAAGGATCTAGCGCCTGCTAACAAACGCAACGCACATGAAAATCCCTTTGAGATGGCTGGCCCACTGTTTATAACACACAAGTTCTTAATATTAGATGTGTGTTTATACACTACCACTGTAATGTCAGTCAGCACCGATTAGTAAATGTTCTGTACAATAATTTCTGTCACATAGCAACAAGCCAGAATAATCCTTTCGTACATCTATATCCATCAACAAACATAAAAAAAAAAAAAGTCTTCTCACTGATCGTAAACATGATATCTTACAAGTAATATTTTACGATAAAAAAAATCAGACTTATCCACTTGTAGCTAGCCAAGTCTTTCAATAAGACATGATCTGTATACATATTAAGTAACACAATATGCAAACAATCAATACAATCTAAACATGTTTGTTTTCTTCATAACATTACATATTAGAATAAAAAGCAACACTAAATGTTCTAGCTACTACTTAGAATTATATACAGAGGCTCAGCTATTGAAAACAGTTGTGTATGGTGCAGCAGAGTTGATGCACCCAGCTTCAATATTTAAAATGGGAAAGTGCACCTGCACAAATCCCAATTGCACTGGGAAGCATCAGTAAGTTATGCACCCCACAGGGGCGCCCATGTGTATGCATAAACTGTGCAGCTGACATTCAACAAACTGTGCAAAGTCACGCCACGTGCAACCCCTGCCTTTACCTGCAGAAAGTAACACAAAAATAAAGGCACAAGTCAAGGCGACCCACAGGTGAGGCATCACATTTCAAGGTGCAATACAGCAGCTTCCACCTGTGGGTGGCCCTCCACTTGTTCCCTGTACACCTGGTGACACCCCCATTCCCCAATCACAGGCTTAAATAGCCCCTCCAGTACCCAATCGCATAATATAAAAGTGCACCCCCACCCCTCCAAATAACCCTATAGTAGTCATATTATTAAAGGTGCCCCCCACCACCTGGGTAGCTCACTTCCAGGCATATTGCAAACATCCTCCACCTCTCGAGTAGTCCAACTGTGGGCAGCATGCCCCCATGTGCACAATACCTGGTCACATAGTGGGCTACCACCATACCACCAATGCAGCACCATCACCTGCCCTCACCCCATCAGACACCAGGCAGCAGGACCACACCACCTGCTGCCATACCACTCAGTGACTGAAACCTCAGTAGGGCTTCAAGTCCAGCTCATTCACAGCATGAGCCCATGGCATAGAGTCCATACTGCTATACGTAGTACAGATATGTGAATAAATATATCAATTCATTCATTCACATATCAGCATTACACTATACAGTAGAGCTGCATACCCATTAGCTGAGGGTCTGAACCAATGGGCATGCTGCCCTACTGAGCTCTCCAGTCAGTGGGCGGGCAGGGTGCCACCGCACGTGCTGCTGCCATACACCAGCTAATGGAGGGATGCGGTCCATACAGTTCCATAGCCAACAGCGGTGGGGGGGCACTAGATCAACAGGGATTTCTGGAGATAGGTGAGGGAGGATGGTGCCCACAATCACACCATTTGGGGGCTGGAGAACGCTTATATTATACCCATGATTGGACTACTTTTGTGGGGAGACCTTCACAATATGCCCCTCGATCTGGACTACCTCACGTGGTGGGGAACCTTTACATTCTGGCCGCGGATCATCCTACTGGTGGGGGGCCGTAGTAACTTTACATTATGTCCAGAATTGGTCTGCTGGGCGGGGCAAAATACTGTGCTGGCCATGATCAGGCTCCGGGAGGATAATACTATAATGGGCACAATCAGTCTGCAGGGCAGACTGGGTGTCCAATGCCTGCTGCCTTGCATGGCACCACATACAAGCTGTCAGGAATCAGCACAGCTCCATGCTTATCGCATCCCATATGACACCGCAATAGATGCAGATACCCCCATGCACATTCGTGCTAATTATGTCCTCATATGCCTGTCAACCTTCAATATTGGAGTGCTCCATGGCAGAATGGAAGTTGCACCACGCATCTCAATCCTCCAGTCTAGAACACTTACACTGGTGCAGTTCCACTGCACCATGCCACTAATGGGTGTGACTAGGGTTCGATATTGAAAGAAGCTGTGAGATACTGTAACTCTGTTGAATAATATTGCCCTGGCAACACCCTGCACAACTATTCTGGGGACACAGTGGCTTCTGCAAGAGAATACCATAGTTTGAATATCTGAGCCATAGTCTATCTCTCACAAAAATCTTACCTTTGTTTTACTATAAAAATCAATCAGTCACTATCAAACAGTGCAAATTTAAATATGTATTTACCAATTTGTGGTATACATCATAGATGCATGCTGATCTCTAACCCTGACATAATACTAATCATAAAGAACATACTGGAAACTTATAATCATTCTTCATTCACTTCACTGTATACTCACACCATATACCATGAAAGGGTAGTGCTGATGCCAACATTTACCCACATACTCAGATGTTCTTAGCCATGAGGCAGAGGTCAATATACTAAATACACTAGATGTAGCTGAATGCTGTCATCAGCAACATGCTGAAGTGACATATACAATTCTACAATGACCTCTTTTTTTGCACATGCTAAATAATAAACAACACATTTCTTATACTTATTTTATTAAATATTAGTGTGGTTACTGTTCCACTGGAAAAATACTCCCCAAATTAATGAACCACCCTGCTACGAGGATCACTATTTTAACTTCATAATTCATCAATGACAATTACATTTTTGCATTCCTGGTTGTAGAGTGAACAGCCACTTCACATGCGAAAAGGTGATGAGAGCACATTCAAACCATAATTGTGTTCTGTTGTGCAGCATTTGTTCAGTGTGCTCTTGTAATGTTTTTATGTCAATGCAAATGTGGTATTCATATTTTTGTTTAGACTAATATAATTAATTTTGTAATGCAGGTGTATATGCAACTAACAAACATATAAAGACATATTGACTAAGATGGGTTTGATAGTGATTTACAGATATAGCTAGCTCAAAGATAGCATACAGCATCTTACTTTAGCAAGAAGTGGTAGACTGTAACAGAGTTTGTTTCATACATATTAACTGCACACGCTGTAGCAGGTTCAATATGTAATTGATGTTTTGCAAAGTCAATGCATGGATAAATTTAACACAAACAGCTGTCTGTTTTCACTTCACATACTTGTGATTCAGCTTTTAGAGAATATGTTTGAACGTATTCTAATTCAGACAATGAAACCATTCCAAACGATTCTACATCTGAACACAAAGACACGGAAGATTCCACAGAAAGAGCTTGTTAGATCTCTAAAGGGTTCTGTGATGTATCTACCACTTCCTCTACAGGAAAATGTTCAAGCAATCTCAACAGAAAATAGCTTGGTGATTCTTGTAAATGGTGTGCCTACAAAGGCCAAGGTCATCTGGCAAGATGTTGTCAATGTGCAAAAGGTAAAGCTTGCTCTTGCTTATTTAAAGAGTAACAATCCCTTTTATATAGACCTTGACATAGATCAGATGGCCAGCCTCTCTGTGCAACATGATCTATTAGAAAAAAGTAAGCCAATCATTGAGAAGGTTAGTACACAGACAAGTGACAATGTGTATGAACAGTACACAATCCACCCACTACATGACAGAGATCCATTAGGAGACAACATTGATCTCTATCAAATGAAAGCAGGTGGAAGGTGAGCCTGTCAGCATTTGGGAGGCAACACTAGAAGCACGCTGTTTCCCAGACCTATTTCCAAAAGGGTCAGGTGGATGCCTAGATGAAAGAGAAGTACGGTACAGGGTGCTGAGTACCGCACTAGCCGTGTCCTGAGCAAAGATGGCAAATTCAGACGTAACATACAGTACCTGTTCCATCTGCTCTGGGAGAGTGAACTTAGCATTCTGTCTGCATCTATAGCACATACCATTCATCTAACAAGTCCACTAGATGGAATAACAGCTGCTCAATTTCTAGAGAAATTAAAGCAGAAAGATGAAATGTGCAAGGAATCTGTCTTCCATACTTTCAAGTCTTGTGGCACCAAAGAATATTGGTATCGCAGACACTCTGAAGTGATGACAATGCTGCGAGAGTATGGTGCAGCCACATGGTTTGTCACACTTAGTTGTGCTGAATATGCCTGGGACGAACTCATTGAACTGTTGAAGTGGGCAAATTCTGATGTCGAAGGCATCTCATCAATGACTGTCGGAGAAATGTGTTCACTTGATCCTGTGTCTGTCACAAGACATTTTCACAAGCGGTTCCATGACATTCTGACTTTCATCTTGTCAAAGGACAATCCTCCTCTAGGTATTGTGGAACATTACTTTTGGAGGACAGAATATCAAGCACGAGGTGCCCCTCATATCCATATGTTATTGTGGATCAAGGATGCGCCACGCATTGGTGAACATGAAGGAGCAGAAGTGCTATCATTCATCAAAAAATATATCACTTGTCACATTCCAGACAAGTATGACAGTCCTACACTATGGAAGTTGGTACAAAGTTCCAGCGACATATTTGTGCAAAATATTGCTGCAAGAGTAGTAAAGAACAAATCTAATTGGTACACACGATGTCGCTTGGATTTCTAGACGAGTTTGTCAGAATGGTGCCATGAATGACCTTTTCTCAGCAATGCGACACCACTTGAAGGCAAAATCAACCAAGAGGGTATACGAGTTACCCAGAGATGAGAAAGAGGTGTACATCAATGACTACAACCCAACTCTTCTCCTAATGTGGCAAGCAAACATAGATGTTCAGTTTGTGGCTGATAACTCACTGGCCCTGGTTCGGTACGTCACTGTACATAACCAAACATGAGCAGACTAGCTTGCAAGATCTTTGGGAAGATATTGCCAGTTCAAGCAAAAGCCTGACATCTCAGCTCTGGTCATTGGGTTTGAAGACTCTTTCACACAGAGAATGTGGAGCTTATGAAGCCAGTGACCTTAATGGGTACACATCTGTATGGAAGTCTGATGCTGTACTTTCTCAGTGTAAACTACAAAGAGAAACTGAAGCGTGTACTGATTCCTCATGCTGAAATTGAGGAGCTCGCTGTCAATACACCTTCTTCAAAACATATCTTGAAGAATAACCTGATAGACACATACTACCCACGTAGACACAACGACATGAATGATATGTGTCTGTTTGAGGTGGCTAAGTGGTATGACTACAAGACAGGTGCAGCACCTGACTCAACACGACACATTTACAAGGTCAATGGACTAGATGGCTGTCTTGTGAAGAGGAACAAGCCATGGCTTATAGATCACTGCAAACTGCATCTAGGCACATCAGAGAGCACAGAACATTACTACTTTGCTCTCCTATTCCTATTTAGACCCTGGAGGAGTGAGTCTGAATTAAAAGGTGACTCTGACACATTCGAAGAACAGTTCAATCTCACTTATGAGAATTTCCAAACTGAGTACTCACAGACATATATACAAAGACTAAAAGCTGAGAAAGAACAGCTTGAGAAGGCAGAGAAGCAACTTCAGGAAGACACTCCAGTTAGTTCACAAGACAACCTTGATCCAGAAGGACAAGGTGTTCTAGGTGACCCTCTGCCCTTAAATGCCCCAGAAGTGTTAATGTCAGAAATTGAGACAGCCATGCAACATGGCACACACTCTATGGTCAACCCAGCTGACTTAAGAGAAAGACTAAATCAGCTGCAGCATACAGTTCACTCCCAAGTGGTTGAAGCTGTCCAACATGGCATACTACATGAAACAAAACAATGTGACTGCACTCACTACAAGCCACTACTAATGTTTGTTAGTGGTTCAGCTGGCACAGGAAAGAGTTTCCTGATTGAAGCCATCACTGCAGAAGTACGGAGTGTGACAGGCTCTTCAATGTCTGTTGCTGTGACTGCTCCCACAGGACTAGCAGCATACAACATTGGTGGAGTAACATTACACCGTCTCTTTATGTTGCCAGTCGAACATGGGAGAACTGGAGAGTATCATAAACTGTCATTTGAGGTTGCATCTCAGCTCCATCCATGTTCACAAAGATGCAGTTACTCATTGTTGATGAAATCAGCATGGTCTCCAATGTCATGCTTGCCTGTATTCATCTACGTCTACAGCAGATCTTAGGTACTGACGATGGAGTGCCATTTGGTGGCAAAAGTATACTTGTGTTGGGAGACCTTTTACAACTTGCACCAGTCAATGCAGAGCATGTATTTACAACTCTAACTGCCAAGCAAGCTAAGAATATCCTCGGTTGCATTGCAGGCTATAACATATGGGAATTATTTACCTATGTTGAGTTGTCTGAGAACATGCGCCAAAGTGGTGATCTAGCTTACAAATCACTTTTAGATGAAGCTCGTACAGGTTCTCTATCACCAGAACATGTTTGTATGTTAAATGATCGAAAAATCACAGTAGATAGTGCATGCATAGAAACAGCATGTAATGTCTTCAGGATATATACTCTATCAGACACAATAGTGTGTCTTATGCCACGACTAAAGAAATGCACTGAATTCAACAATCTAATGCTACAGAGAGAAAACCAAGAGATTCTAACTCTGCATGCAGTTGATACAGTTGATGGTGTTATTCTTAGTCGAAAGCTAGTAGCAAAGATGACTGAACGACCAAGTGAACTGAAGTCAGATGTTTCACGAACAGCTGGCCTAGAAGCTGTTCTCACAGTTTGTAAGAATGCACGTATCATGCTGCGACGTAATCTAGATGTAGAACAAGGCATGGTAAACGGTGCCATGGGAAACATCACTGACTTTGTCTATAATGTCCAGAAGACATATATTGAGACACTTGTAGTGCACTTTGACAACATGGAACACTCTGTACACATAGATCGAACCTGCGTAAAATTCCAGGTTTTTAAGGATATCTACGTAAACAGGAAACAGTTCCCATTATGTATTGCATATGCTGTCTCCATTCACAAATCTCAGGGATTGAGTTTGGATTCAGCAATGGTAGACATAGGTACAGACATTTTCAAGGATGGCATGAGCTACGTTGCACTTTCACGTGTACGCAGCCTTTCTGGATTGCACATCATTAGTATAGCACCTCAGAAAATACGAGCTGACAAGCGATGTATTCTTGAGTACAACAGGTTACGTACTCTACATCAGCCACAAATGTCTTTAATACCACTGCCTACATATCTGTCTGTCTCACACAATTCAGTCACAGCTAGAGGTAGCAACAAACAGCAGCAAGCTTCCAAAAGTGATTCAACAAAAAAGAGTTCAGCAAAGGCCACAACTTCAAGTAAACATTCACAACCAGCAATTCATCAGAAATCAGTTGGTGTAGCTGCTGTACCAGTCTTTGACAACAGCAGTAGAGTAAACTGCTATGCTAACTCAGCTATGCAAGTTTTTCTACACATGCCACACTTTGTGCAGGCAATATCTGCTTCACAAGACAATCCCCTATCAAATGCTTTGAAGCAGATTATCAACATGACTTCTGACCACTCTAACAATGTACAGTCACTAACACCACTACGACAGGTGTTAGCTACATATGCTGGATGTAGTACATTTGCTGCAGACATACAGCAAGACACTACTGAGTTTATGATGGCTGTCATAAACAACCTGGATGAAGATGGCACCCCAATGCAGCAGTACTTCACAGTAACATATGTTACAAAATATGTATGTGTTTCATGTGGCAATTCACAGCGTGAAACCACACAAGACATGCTGTGGATAACTCTTTGTCCCTGAAACCAAAAGTGTCAAATTTCAACAGCTATTCACTAATGCTGAATGTAGTCATGCCTGTGGAAGGTGTGGAGGCAGATGCACTCAGTCCATACGTCTAAGGAGTTCATCTCAATATCTGTTGCTTATGTTGCACAGATTTGACCACAATGGGCTCAGAGTTGATACTCCTATCACAGATTACACAGCTAGTAGAATAGTCTTCAACCAATCAGTGTTTGACACTCACAGTATAATCTATCACCATGGTCAATCCATGCATTCTGGGCATTACACTTCGTTACTAAGGTGCAGAACTGGATGGTTAGAGTGTGACTTACTTTACAACAACTTTTAAACAGAGACTGCCACGGCACTTGAAAATGCATATCTTCTAATATTGAAGAATTATGACAACCTTCATATTTCAGAAGAATAGGACAAAACATGTTGCATTTTAAAATGACTACTTTGTCCCAAAAACATTCATGCCTCATTACAATGTTGTATAATGTACGACTCTAAATAAACAATACAGTTTAAACAAGATGGTATTCTAATACAGACATTACACACTGTAACATGTTAGATCTTAGGTGGATCAGTGACTACATGAAAATTGTTGTAGTGGCTTCAATCGCGCCAACAATATTCACAGTCACTAGAGAAACCATGATTACATGTCTATCAAAGATTGTACATCTGAAAACTGAGGACTTACTACTCTCCTCCTCTGTACATCTCTTTAAAAATCCATGTATCAACTCATATATGACAACAAATTGATATGACTTATAAGCTCTTACTCTTTGCAAACAAAGAGAACTTCTCAGTTATTATCGTAGATAACTGAGCTACTCTTATAACATGCAGCAAGCATTCCACTCTGTCACAAGTTGTCTATCAACACTTCAATTTGTCTAGTGACTCTTGACATATAGAGAACATCATTCGATCACCATGCAACAGTTTAGAACTATCACGCTTTCATGCGTAATACTAGTATTGTACATATGTAAAAACAACTACCTTTATTGATAATGCAAGAAGCTGAATTACACAACTGTAAATAATAACCAATTGCTTAATCTCATTTACTGACTCTTACATGTGTTTAAAATTACTTGTACATAATATAAAAATTTGTATTCAGGTGTACATTGTTAATAGCTAGTTTGATACTTGTACTAAAATAGTAGTGTACCACTAAAGTACAACTGAATGTTTTACATATTATTCAGCACTATAGTAACAACATTTAATTAACCATAAGTTTGTTAAAAAATGCATTCCATGACAGTTTTAGTATTTACAAGTTAAGAATTTACATAGAAGCCAATGTAAGAATTGATAATATGTCATTTGTTCATGTAAAAATATTATATTTTTTTAACTTGTCACATAAGTAATTCTACTGTATGTAAAAAAATATTGACAATTGTAAATCAGGCACTGCTGCTGATCACAACAAACGGCATACCTGTTCCTGACAATATTTATGATCACCTCAATTGAGGGGTCGGGTGGGAATTTTCCATTTGCGCCTAGTTAGTGACATATAATTAAATAATATCAATCAAATGTCACAAAACTTACATTTTGTAAATTGTACTACTTAGACAGTCAGCATATGGTTTTCGCCCACCCCAGGAACATCCACATTAGCAGTCACACACATAACAAAACACTTGTCTATCATGTGTGTAATCACACTTCGCAACCTACTGACATTGCCTTATTAACATAACACACAAGTAATGCACTACACATAATTACAACATACAACCATTTTTAAAAAAGTTACATTTTTTTACAAACTCCATTCACATTCAATAGTAAATATATAATGAAGTGTCACAGCTTCAGCCTGACTATTATAATGCCAGGTCGAATGTCAGAAACTACTTCCTCACATAAAGAGTAGTGAGTACTGAAACATAACTAGAAACACACAACACCTGATTAGTTTCCTATTATATCACACACTTACTCCAATCCATATTATACAGTTATTATTATTCTTACACATTTACATATTTGACAAGCAATGATTGCACACATACAAAGATTGTATTGTGAGACTGCTTCTGTTAACTAAATTTCACTCTTGATTGGACCTTTTCTCCATTTGACAAATTGGCAATACATTTTTGAAAACCATAACCACCTGTGTCGACTCCTTACTTTAAATACCATTATGACATAAAACTAAGTGTCTATGACTTAAGCATACAAATCAATGTTTACTAATACTGCTACAACTATACCTCCATCAATTTGTTTGGTACCTATGACATACAGTCAGTATCACAGCATATGCAACGATGTGGCACATTGCATGTCACATTTGACAGAATTCCTAACAGTGTAAAAAACTCAGCAATGTACTTACTTTTCCTGTGCCTATGCAGTCATTATTACTATACCAAGGTGCCACACATCAGCACCCAACAGGTCACAGCTGTGACTATACATGTACCATTCAGTCACTACTATGTGTACTTCACAGTCTGACAAAATGACGTTTCTCATTGGCTGCAAACATCCTACAACCTTATGTTAATGTTTTATTACCATACATGAAGAGGTTGACGATATACTGAACAAGGTTTAAAACTGTTTAAAAACATGTTTCATTATTATAGCAATAAGTCACTCCCAAGAATTGTGTTAATGGTCAATCACCCTATAGAGACATGTGCCACTCAGCCACACCTCATGCCACAGCACACCCCTGTGTGTGTCTGTGTGTGTGTGGTGCTGGGGGAGGTGAACTCAGAGTTATGGTTTTCAACCCTAACAGCAAATTTCCTCACTTTTGTCAATGTGGAACAACCCTAACAAATGCATTAAATGGAGTTTTTTGCCTCTAATTTCCCTTCTTTTGAGAATGATATTGAGAAATAGTGAATGTAATTCGCTCCGCCACATGATGTCTTGTGGCATAGTAACAGAGAGCAACAGCAAACAGAAATACTAACAGTGGCACACATGGTAACACAAGCGTGAATGAGAACAGAAAGGTAACGCACATGGTGGCGGGACTGGAATGGTGTGCCACGTGATTTCTTGTCACATAGTAACATGGTGCCTGTAAATGGAAATGTCAATGGGCATGGTGACACAAGTGAAACAGAAAGAGAAACAGTACAGTACACAAAATGGCAAAAAGTAACAGAAACGCAATAAAATGAAAACGCAAACGATGACGATATGGTGGCATTAGGTGTGCATTGGGATGATCAGCCCTAACTCTCACCCCATGACATGTGTAAAGCAGCAGAAGTATAATACAAGGTAAGAGTTAGGGACCCACGATCCCAACGACACCCCAATGCTGGTTGGGGGTGGGTGCAAGGGTTTTCAACCCTAACAGTGAATTTCCTCACTTTTGTCGCTGTCGAAAAACCCTAACTAATGCATTAAACTGAGTTTTTTAGCTCTAATTTCCCTTCTTTTTGAGAATGATAACAAGAAATAGCGAATGCGATGCAGCGGCGGGAGTGCAGGGCCCTTTGTGCCCCACGCTCCCGCCACATGATGTCTTGTGGCATACTAACAGGGACAGCAATGCAAACAGAAATGCTAACAGTGGCACACATGGTAACACAAGCACGAATGAGAACAGAAAGGGTAACGCACATGGTGGCGTAGACGGGAATGGTCTGCCATGTGATGTGTTGTCACATAGTAACATGGTGCCTGCAAACACAAATGTCAATGGGCATGCTGATGTAAAGTGAAACAGAAAGATAAACAGTACTGTACACGGAAATGGCAAAAAGTAACAGAAACGTAAGCACAAATGAAAACGCAAAGGATGACATAGCTTGGAGATTGTGCATTGGGATCAGCCCAACTCTCACCCCATGACATGTGTAAAGCAGCAGAAGTATAATAGAATGGGGTGAAAGTTAGACCCACGATCCCAATGCACACCCCAATGCCGGTTGGGGGGGTGAGTGGGGGGGCGCAAGTGGGGTTTTCAACCCTAACAGCAAATTTTCTCACTTTTGTCACTGTGGAACAACACTAACTAATGCATTAAATGGAGTTTTTTGCCTCTAATTTCCCTTATTTTTGAGAATAATAACGAGAAATAGTGAATGTAATGCAGCGGCAGGAGCAAGAGGCCCACCACATAATGCGGTGGTGGGAGCGTGGGGCCCAGAGGGCCCCAAGGCCTCCCCCACATGATGTTGTGGCATACTAACAGGGACAGCAATGCAAACAGAATGCTAACAGAACCGCACATGGTAACACAAGCACGAATGAGAACAGAAAGGGTAACGCATATGGTGGCGAGACGGAAATGGTCTGCCAGTGATGTGTTGTCAATAGTAACATGGTGCTTGCAAACAGAAATGTCAATGGCCATGTAGACGCAAAGTGAAACAGAAAGAGAAACAGTACTGTAGACAGAAATGGCAAAAATAACAGAAAGCACATAAGCGCAAATGAAAAGCGCAAAGGATAGCACAGGTGTAGACATCAATCGTAAGTGAAACGGGTACAGAACCACAAGCGGAAAGGGCAACAGTAACAGTAATGTAAGCGCACAGGCTGGTTTTCCCCAAAACCTGCATAGAGAAAGACAGTGAGTACAAATAATGTATGCATAATAATGAGTATCGGCGCAGAAAATGAGATCTTGGAATACTAAATACATTATATCTCAGGAACCGTATGACGTAGAAAAAAAATTTAAAAGTCATATTATTTACAACTGTCCTGGCTAATTTGGATCAGAAATTTTCCGACGAAGAGTCCGTATCTCACACCGTTTTCGAGATACGGGCCCTGAAAGGCGCGGCGAATGCCGTAATGTTATTCTATGGGAAAAAAAGAAAAGTTTGGAGCGCTATAACTTTGCCTCCCTGTAATGTTTTTTCACCAAACCACTGAAAGGCACATCTGTGGGCTGTTGGCTGTCTTCCCTCCAAATTTCAGGAAAAAAGACCAAACCGTTATTTTGCAGCAGGGTGCCAAAGGATTTCTGCAATGCGTTGGGCGCCGTAATGTTATCCTATGGGAAAAACTGTCAACTTTGGAGTGCCGCAACTTTGCCGCCATGTAATACTTTTTCAAAACAACACTGAAAGGCACATCTGTGAGATGTCTTCTGCGTTCTCTCCAAATTTCAGCCTAAAACTCCCAACCGTTCTTTTGCAGCGGAGTGCCAAAGAATTACTGTTATTTTGGGCATAGTGTCGCAAAGTAGTGTCGTGATTTGCGAAAGCTTTCGCAAAAATAATGCGACACTTTCGCTAGTTCGACACTACTTTGCTACACTACTTTTTCCAGAAATTTGAAAAACATATTTCTGGGGTGTTTTACCCCAAAATAAAGACATGGCTAGCATCCTCAGGGCCCGACTAGGTGAATACAAAAATAATTAGATTGCTAGAGGGTCTCAATTTTAAATGCCAACCATTTTCTGATCACCAACTGAAAACAAGATGGTGGATTTCGACACTAACAGGGCCATTTGCGACACTAAAAAGTGCATTTGCGACACTGTCGAACTTTTGTTAACTTTTCCCATTGACTTATAATGGAAACTGTTTTTCAATAACTTTTGAACCGTTTAATATTTTTCACAAAATCTTTGAAAGGCACATCGGGGACCCCAGCACACGCCCCTGAAGATTTTGGACCGTTCAGCATAAACCATACGACCTGTAGGCGCGATGTAGAATTCCAGAAAAGCGTAAACGCCGCACAGATCATGCTTAATAACTCCGCAGCTGTATATCTGAGCAGTACGAAACTTGGCAGAGCCCAAGGCCTATGGTTCTTAATCATGTATTCCAAATTTCAGATAAATCCATTAAATGGTTGCAAAGTTATTAAGGTGCAAAATTTTGGGTTTAACATAGAAATGGCTCCTCTACCATAATATATACCTCTTTTGTGTTGCTACTATAAGAAGCTATATCAGAATTAAAATTCCCAACAATCAGCAGATTTGAGTATGTGCTTTGTTCAATGGCTTTTGAAATGTTATCATTCAATTTACTCCAGCGTTCATCTCTGTAAAATTTAGTATCTGTATGTCGTGGTGGTAAATAAACATTTAAAATGATAAGAGCCAGATCTTTAAAATGCACCTTTACTAATTGAAAAATGCTATCTTGATTGATAAGTGTGACAGATTTTAACACTGGGGAAACGTGAGTGCACTACCGTGGAGAGTTTTAAGAGGGCTTTGAAGACTCATTTATGGCATTTTGCCTGTCAGGACTAATTGTACTCAGACAGTTATTTATTCACCTAACCTGTTGTATCTGAATTTTATGTTTTTTATTGGATTTTATCTGTTTTTAAAGTTGTACAGTGCCTTGGTTGCAGAAAACTGTTATAAAAATAAAGTTATTATTATTATTATTATTAAATGTTAACATATATTGCAAGCCCTCCCACTGGTCTCCCATTCTTTACCCGATTTTTCACTGGTGAAAATATACTTTGATACCCATTCAGTATGTAGTCTATTACTGGCCAAGTTTCTTGCAGGCATACTATTTGCCCCTCATTTATGTATTTCAACCATTCAGAATCTACCAACTTGGAATGAAGACCTGAAATATTCCAGGAAGCAATCTGAATTTTAGAGTTAGTTACCTTACAATTATTGGTTAAATTATTGAAATAATTATTTGATTGTACCAGTCAGTTATTTAAATAATTACTGTATGTCTGAAGGTTCACATCAGCATTACCAATTACAGTCTTTTGCTCACCAGTACAGGAGAACACATTGGTCCTTCCTAATACTGTATTCCAGTTTTTGTGAAGAGTGTTTGTTTAAAAAAACTATGGGCCAGATATTCAAAACTTTGCCCCGGGACTAAATTAGCACTGCCCAGCGTGCTAAATTAGCCCAGATCCAATCCTATTATATTCAAAAGGGATAGCCCCGGTGCTAAACCTGCTCAATATAGAATGCTAAGGAAGCCAGGCAAACTGGGCTGGAAGTGCAGTGCAAAAATAGCCCCGGAATAAGACAGCTCTAAATATAGCAACCAGGAAGTGCAAACCACAACAGCATCCCAGTTCACAGCGACGTGAAGGAAGGTAGAGATGAACTATGTAGCCAATGTGTGTGCTAGCAAAGGAGTGGAGTCAGTAAAGCTGCAAGCAGCAGCGCATGTGAAATTACAGTGTGCAAAAATATATAATGTTTCTGAAACATTTGTGCAGCACAAACACATTTCTGCAGGTTTGGCACTGAGCTAAGCCGTTTGCCCAGTGCAATCAGATTTGCCCAGGGCAAAACTTTGCTATATTCAAAAGTGACATGCAAATGAGCCTACTTAGGTAGTCTGTGGGCAAACAACCAGATTAGCATTTCATTATGACCTGATTTGCATGCAGTTTGCCCAGTGCTATTGCAGGGTCCCACAGCTTCACCTATAGGTCAGTCTTGCAGTGCATGGTGGTATCTGCAGGCTACATTTGTACAGTATGGCATAGACTATTGTGCCCCAGGGGACTACACAGCACAGGCACAGGTGGTGTTGCTGCATGCAATTGTCAAACTGTAGTTGATGCTACAGTGCACAGCAGACACTACAGTAGCAAGGGGGCCAGTAGTGTGTGGGGCACAGCAATGCCTGTGGTGTGTAGGGCAGTGATGACCACTGCACTGTACACAGTGACAGGCCCAACTTGCAGGTGTTTACTGACAGTGGACGTTACTGTTATGCTGTTGTGTGACCCACAGATGCTGCACCACTGGCATGGGATACTCACAGTGACATATACACGGCTGGCTGTGTGTGTTGTGGTGTCTGTAGATGTGTGGTATGTGGCTTGAGGGGCACATACTATCAGACAGGCACACTGGTGTTGGGGTATTCCCATCACTGGCCCATGTGCACTGCGTGGCTTGTCCCAGCCTTGTGACCACAGCCAGTCTGTGATGCAACCTGGCCACTTGTACACCCTCCCCTCAACACCCTCCATGCCCTCAGTGCTGCATGTGTGTGCTGGCGTCTGTTGGTGTCCACCAAAAGATGGTCTGCAGATGTGTGCTCTATGGCCACACTGCCATGGTGTCGACTGGGAGCCGAGTCATCACATGCTGCTTGGCATGGCTGGGACTGGTGGCAGATGATGGCATCATAGCGATACCATCAGTGAGCAGCATGTTTCCTCTATGTCTGGCTTATTTCTATGTGTCATACTTACTGGTTAGGGTCATGCAAAGCCACACAAAAGTCATGCAAAGCTGGTTTGCCCAGAGTTAAGACTAGCTTTCCATGGGCTGTAATTTGCACCATGCAAATTGTTGCGCTAAGTCACACAAAAACACTTTGTGCAGCACCATTTGCTGAATATAGCATTGCACCTGTATTCAAGTACACGCCCCCTCAGTCTGCTTCTTGCATACATCATCATTTTGCCCAGCCCTAATGCAGTTTGCATGCACTATTTGACCTTTTGAATATAGCAGACCCATGCTAACCTGGCACTAACCCTGCACAAATGGTTTGTGCCTAGCACAAAGTTTTGAATATATGGCCCTATGTCTTAGATCCACAATGTGGAATCCAAAATTATCAAGTCTCTCACTATTACCTAATATTTGTTTTGCCATAAAGCAATTTTTAAACCAGATATTTACTTGGGAACCCCATTCTTTATCTCTGCTCTTTGTACTTTAGCTATTTTGTCTTTTCTCAAATCTACATTCAAAACTTTTGCAAACAGTAATATAACTGCAGTAAACAGGAAGTTCCAATTTTCTTCTATTATAGGTTCCATCCTCAAAAGGACCAATACCTGATAGTCCATGTCACTAGCATCAATTTGATACATCCCATGAGACCTCATGTGATTCTTATCAAATGTACAAACCATCATGTTTATATATTCCACATCCAGATCTCTCTGTATATTGATCTTTTCCATTTATAAATAATCTATAATTGATTGCCATGAAACTGGTGAATTGATTTTAAGCCCTAATTCCTTAACCTTTTAATTGAGCCCCCTGCAGATTTATCAATTTCTAATTCTTTGGTAATAACATCTACTGGTTCCACAGAAGCAGATGAATCTCTAATATTATAAAATGGGTAAAACAAATGCCTTAATTTCATTGGCTGAAAGGACGTTTAAGCCATGTCACTATCAGCATGTATATATGCCAACCGGCACTTTTCTCCCTTGGGCAACCTCACAACACTGACAGTTCATTCACTACACTATCCGAGCTGCAAAATATTTTTAGGAGCGGGCAAACAATGCGCAACACTAGTCTAAAACCCCACACTGCTATATCACAAGATAGCAACCAACATGTAGCTTTCTGGCTCTGTAGGCAAAAGTAATTCAAATGAATTCATCCACACCCTTTTTTGCCACATGTAAAAAGATAAAAAACAAATACATCACGTACACTGTGATTGCTCAAAAAGAAAACAGCTTGTACATATGCCTTTCACGTTCTCTCCACGTTGCTTCGCTGCCTCTAATCTTGTTTCCTAATCCCCTGCAGGTTTATATTTCTTATTTGCTCAGCCCAACAGCTCCATACCGTGAGACAAACATTTAAAGAAAAGTACACCACACAGTAAAACAAATTTTAAAAAAAAGTCAACCTGGAAATACCTGCATACGATGGCTGCTACAGGACATGCTCGCTATCGCAGGGCAACATTAACAGTATGCCGAAATGTAGAGGACGCTACGGGAATAACACTATACAGAGAATAAAACCGCAATAAGGAATTAAAAATGTATACAGAGGGACAACCTGACCAGTATCTATGTATATCTTGGGGGCATGCAGTCCACATCAACCATTACAAAAACTACATAGATAGAGGGACTGTTTTTAAACTTCAGATATTAAAACTATAAAAATATTTTCCTTTTTTTTTTCACTTTTTTTACCTAAATAGTTACTTAAAGAACCCATTTTATAAGCGCAATAACACACTCTGAGGTGTGGGTTACGTGCTGATAAGAGTACGCCCAGGGGCATAAGGCATTTGGTGCAAGCGCCTCATGCCTTAGTACACCCCTGGGCATGCTCTTATCAGCACGTAACCCACACCTCGTCATGTGTTATTGCTTGCTTATACCGCAGGTATCTAGTGTTAACCATTCAGAACACAGGAAAACTGGCAGTTTTTATCCCTCAAACTGCTACCTACATGCCCACAGTGAGTTATCCATATTCAGCCATGCCCACAGTAGGTTATCCATATGTTCACCACGCCCACAGTAAGTTATTCATCTGTACCACGCCCTCAGTAGGTTATCCATATCCCCCTTCTCTGCAGTCCACATTACCTGTCTGCCCTAATGTCCACTTATACTCCACCAACATTGTAACATTAACCCGTCTACTCTGCACAGAAGTTTATATTTTCTGTCTCCAGCAGTACCTATTTCTGAGGCTCAGCAAATGAGACGGACCAGAGATACCAAAGCCGAGCAAGGAGTGAGAGATGACTTTCTTGCTCAGGTGAGCCAGGTATGGGGAAAAGATGAGGAGAGAGATAGAGAGAGAGAGAGAGAGCATCAGTAAGAGAGAAACAACATTTTGGCTTGTGGACACAAGAACTCAACAGCAGTGACAAACAAGAACCATCTTTTTTTTTTTAATCTTTGCCCTTCAGAGATTTTGATTGTACCTCGAGCAGACTTACTCAGTGAAAACTGGCTTTTAAAAGTAAAGCCATGACTCTGGGCATGTGTACTAACGCCGACACTAATGCACATCCTCAGAGTCATGGCTTTACTTTTCAAAGCCTGATTCAACACGTAACACAGCTTGTTTTTCATTAGGAGTTACATAGCAAAAATTCTATGTAACTCCTAGGGATGAACGACCTGGCCAGGGAGCAGGTGAAAGAGGTGCAGGAGAGATTCATGGAGCTAGCAAGAGCTTGCAAGGGGGTGGTCCATACCATAGCTTTCTTGGAAGTTCTACCAATGCACTGCACCAGCACAGCTGAACAGTTGAGAATCAATGACTTTAACCTATGGCTGAGGCAGTGGTGCAGGAGTGAGGGCTATGAATGCTTAGGAGGTTGGGGAGATGTGTGGGTGGACAGGTGCCTATTTGCTAAGGACAGGCTCCATATAAATGATAAGGGAGCTAGACTGTTGAGGGGAAAGCTGCAGGGGTACATAGAAAGAACACTGGGGGTGCTTTAAACTAGGAGATGGGGAGTACAAAACTAGGGGTGATCCAGAGAAGATAGCAGGTGGATTATACCTACCTCTCATTCCCCTATAGTTGGGAGCAGGAGACACTGGGGGTGGGGGGGAAGGAGAAAGGTGGGACTGGTGGAAGGGATTGCTGGCAAATGCCAGGAGTTTGGAGAGACCACGTGCTGCCTCAGCCTAGCTAGCAGCAAGTCCTCCCAGCTCCTGTCTAATCCTTCTTAATTCTACATTTTCTACCATCTACAACTTTGGAATTGAGCCTAAATGTCTTCTAAGGGTGCTGCATCAATGGGAATCAACACAATACCCCTGCTATATTCACCTCTTCAGTTCTATGGAAGAAGAAATGAAGCAGGCCTTACCTCAACATACTCCTCCGATGATGCCGGAAAAAAATTCTAAGCATCCTAAAGGCCACAGTTCTCAGACCAGACATTCTGGCACTCCAACCCCAGCAGCCATACCTTTAATGGAAGAGAGGTTCCTCCAAGAACTCCAGCCCTTCAAAGAATCTCTGCTAGAAATCACAGCAGAACTTAAGTCTCTTTGTAGCGATCTTGGGGACCTGAGCAGGTGGATGACTAACTCAGAAGCTCGTACCTATTCCCTGGAACAATGGTGGGACAAAACCGATTCAGAAGTAATCAAGTTAAAGCATCAAGTAGCCCACTTGCAGGAAAAGATGGAAGATCTAGAGGGACGGAGCCGCCGAAATAACTTAGTGCTTTTTGGGCTCCCCAAATCTTCTGAAGGCTCCTCACCAATCTTATTCACAAAAAAATTCCTCCAAAAAGTAGCTGGTCCCTCACCCTGTAACCCTGCCTATCTAATTGAACGTGCACACAGGTCCCTTCGTCCCCGATTGGCTGAAGGTGCTCCTCCATGTCCCTTCATCTTTAAATTCCTCAGTTACGTAGAGAAGCAACATGTGCTCCAATAACTTCAAGACCTCTGCTCCATCCTTTGGAAAGGATCCACGTTGAGGGTTGCACAGGATCTCCTGTTCGAGACCCTCAAGAAGAGAGCTGAATATCATCCGGTTGGTTCCAAGGTAATAACAGCTAGTATGTGCTTTAAAATGAGTTACCCTGCCCGCCTCCAGCTTCTAATCAATGACAAATGGCACTCATTCAACTCAGCTGACATGGCTTCGAGAGCTCTTCCCGATTTACTGCCAGCACTCTTTAAAACTTCGTGAGTACCAACTAATTTTTCCCAAAATGTTCGCCTAGCTGGGACTCCTATTTGTCCGACTTGGATCGCTTGCTGTACAGGAGCTACTCTGCAGGACTTTGCGATCTATTCAGTTGGTGTTGCCTGCATCCTGGACAGTAAGAAAGTCTTTAAACTGTTATACATTGGTGCACTGATGTAAGTGTCAGGAATCAGCGTGGGACTCACAGCTTCCATTAGCATTGCCGCTTTAGTTATACCTGTAGCGTCTGGATATATGCTGGCGAGGGACCTCAGCCAATGCTTTTATAGTGACTACTACATTTGTTTATAATTCTAGGTTATTATATCCTAGTTGTCATTCTAGGGTTAGGGAAGGGACTGCTGGGGTACCTATTTGGGTGGTATCTCTGTATTCTAGGTTACTCCTGTTGTGAAATCTGGACATCCTAGGGTATGTCTCCACAGATTTAAATTGAGTCCTGGAATCTTGCTCCCTCTAGTGGTAGATTTAAATCTTTACAACTTCGTTTTGCCTAATGCAGTTCCTTATAATGTTATTGGTAGATTTTATTTTAGTTTGTTGACTAAATTGCAGATTTTTATGGGCAGGGGTGGGAGCTGGGTGGGGGCTGAGCTGCAGCATGAATGTTGGTGACCATCATGCACTGTATTGTGAGGCTCAGAGTCTGGATCATCACTGCAGCTTTTATATGGATAACAACGTAACATATCCCCAGTACTTTCCCACTTAAGTCAATTCCCTTCTTGAGGTTGGTCGTTTGTTTCCTTATTCTGGTCTCCAGAAGAAGGGTGACCTCGTAGATATACAGTGACCCGGTTTTAGGGTTCCTGGGGACTTATGCGCTTGGAATTGATTATCAACAGGCACCCACAGTGCACTTACCATTGTCTCAAACATTAATCAGGGATCCAGACTCTAGGGGTAGAGCATTGTTATTTACCTTAAATCTTTTTGAATATACTACCCCAGGTGAGGTATGGGATGGGGAGGGTGGTTTAAATAGAGATTTTCTTTGGTGCTTATCAGATGGGGATTTCAATGTAAATAGTTACAAAAGGGGATTGGGATGGGGAGGGAGGGTATTTCTTCTTTGAGAAATTATTCTTGTTTTGGGGTATAAATGATTCTATGTCTGTTTTATTAATTATATATCACTTGATGTTTAATAGCCTTTTTGGACGATGTTACTGGTCAAAGGGGTTACAGGCTCATGTTCTGATTAAACTAGGGAGGGGAAAGGAGGTCTCATGGGCATTGCTAACTTTATTTTTCTTTCTGGCACTTACTTTTATGTTAATGGAAAGTTCCAATTGTTCAGGTTTTGGGTGGGGGGTGGGAGCGGACTGCACCTGGTGGTGGATAATGTTTTGTTGGTTAGATAATGGCTAATAATTTAATTAAGTTCCTTACATGGAATATAAGGGGTGCCAGGGATAAGTATAAAAGATAACAGATTCTTAAACATGTCTCCCTCCTTCAAGTTCCTATTATATTTATACAAGAAACACACTTATTAAGCCATGAAGCTCAGCTTTTTCATAAACAGGAGATTGGTCAGGTTTATGCTTCAGGCGATTCAACATCTAGTAGAGGTGTAGTCATGCCAGTAAACCGTAAAATCCCTTGGCAAGTTGATCAGATCATCTCAGACCCTAAAGGAAGATTCATTATTGTGAAAGGTAAATTAGAGTGAAGAGAGATGGTGCTGGGTAGTATCTATGGCCCAGTGGGAGGAAACCCAATTTTCCTTATGGATTTAATGGATAAGTTAACCCCTTTCTTCCCCTACCCACTAATTTGGGAGGGGATTGGAACCTACCCCCCACCCAAGATCTAGACCGATCAAACCAACCACTCAAATCTTTATCTGCTGCTCAAAGGACACTACATGAGTTTATTGATACACTAGGGTTCTGTGATTCATGGAGAACTCTCAACCCACTATCTCATACCTTCTCTTTTTTCTCCACAGTCTACTTAACTTCTTCCAGGCTTGACTATATTCTCATCAGTTGTTCTCTCCTCCCTGGCCTTAGCAACACTGGTATGGAACCTATAGTTATTTCTGATCATGCAGCTGTTTGGGCTGAATTAGTCCCTGACTCCACCTCACAATGAGACACAACATGGAAGCTAAACACTCAGCTTCTCAAGGACTTACATGTTCAATCAAGAATCTCTTCCCTCATTCAAACTTTCATCCACTCTAATCAAGGTTCAGTCTCTAGGGTAGACTATGAATGGTGTGCCCTGAAATGCTTCCTCTGAGGGGAGTTTCTTCAGTTGGCTTCTACCCATAAACACCATAGAGAAACAGAAGCCCTCTTGTTACTTGCCCAAATCCGTGCCTTGGAACAATCTCTCTCTCTCTCTCTCTCTCCCTCCTCCCCTCCAGATCTCTTACAATCCTTAACGTCCCTCAGAGATAAATACTCCATCTTACTACAAGAAAAAGTGGAATATACTATTCTTAAAACTCAGACCAAGTATATTGAACAAGGTGAGAAAGCAGGGTGACTACTTGCTCTTCAGCTGAAAAAACTTGAGGCATCATGATTTATCCCCTCTATTTTAGTTTCAGACGGCTCTACTAAACTTCTCCCTAGGGATATATCATTAGTTTTTCAACATTTTTATTCGGCTCTATACAGTAAGCGTTCACTTACACCAGATACCTCTGATACACCACATACCTAAATTCTATGCCCCTGCCCAGTCTTACTGAGCAACATCAAAACTATCTTTCAGCTCCCATTTCAACAGCTGAAATAGAAGTCACCATAAACAATCTAACCGCAGATAAATCTCCTGGCCCAGATGGTCTTCCCTCTAATTTCTACAAGAGTTTTCGGGCTGATCTAGCTCCTTTCTTGCTTCATCTTTTCAACTTTATTTTCTCTTCAGACTCACTTGATTCCTCACTATTCGAGGCCACTATAATCCTTCTTCTCAAACCAGACAAACCTTCTTCCGGCATGCTATTGACCAATTTCCCTAATGAATTGCGACATCAAAATACTTGTTAAACATGTTGAGAATGTATGGCTTGGCCTTCTTAGTCCAGAACAAGTAGGATTTGTTTCTGGGAGAACCTCAGCCAATCATTTCAGGAAGATAGGCCATCTCCTTCAGATGGCTAACTCCTCCCTTATTCCCATGGCCCTGATTTTCCTTGATGGCGAGAAGGCCTTTGACAGGGTTGATTGGTCCTTTCGCTGGTTAACCTTGCAGAAAATAGGTTTTCCCTCTGTCTTCATACAATGGATTCAGGTTCTTTACTCTTCTCCCAGCACCAGAATCTACTGTAATGGGACCCTCTCCTCTTCCTTCTCTTTATATACTGGAACCCATCAGGGCTGCCCTCTTTTCCCTTTTCTCTTCAATCTTTATCTGGAACTGCTCATTAGAAGCCTTAAAACCCATCCCAAGGTACACGGTATTTCAGTCGGTAACCCTACCATGTCTCTCTCTGTCTATGCAGATGACATCTTACTCCATCTCTCAGATCCTGTACCCTCTCTTACTGCGGTCTTACAGGTCATTGAGGAATTTGACAATTATTCCAACTACAGATTGAATCTCAATAAAACTGAAATATTCCCTCTCAATAATTTAGTTTATAGTCAAGATTTTTCCCCTTTTGACATGAAATGGTCCCCCCGATATATTAAATATCTGGGTATTTACTTAACAAATGACCTATCTTTAACTAAGAAACCAAACCTGGAAAACTTGTTAATTACTATATAGCAGGACTTGACACATTGGAGAGGCCTCCCAATTTCTTTATGGGATAGGATTAACATTATTAAGATGAATATTCTGCCAAGACTATTCTACCCTTTGAATATGCTCAACATCTGGCTTCCCCTTTCCTTTTTCTGGAGTGTCCATTCTTACATTGCTTCCTTCATCTGGTCAGATAAGTCTCCCAGATGATCCTACTCCAAGCTTAGGTTACCCAAGGACTCTGGTGGCCTAAGACTTCCTGATTTTCTACTATAATATTGGACCAGTCATCTTCAAAAATGTGGCAAATGGCTTCTGGCTCTCCATAATTTCACTGATAGTGTATACACCCTGATCTGGTTACAAATCGAATCCCAGATAATTTCTGACTACAGGCTGTCTCCCACCTCCATTTTTTTCTCCCCCTGAACTCTTTATCTGAACCATTATGGTTATCCCCGATTGGTATTTCCATTAAGGTTTTCTTGCAACTATGCTTTTACCTTAAAATTCCTTTATATAAGGATTTCTCCAAACCTATTTTTTATAACCCATATATTAAGCTGGGTAACTCTTCACTATCTTCCACGTGGCTTCCTATTGCATCTGATTTAAACATCTTAGAGTTTTATAACTAGACCTCCATATTAACCTCTTCAGAAATACGAAATAAATTTAATTTAAGTGCCATCCACATTTTTAAAGTTTACCAGTTAAGACACCTTCTAACATGACAATTTGGATCTGCTCCACAAACTTCCACTCTAGGGGACCTCCTTCAACAGATTCAATGGATAGCGTTCAAACTTCATGGAATCTCAGGTCTTTACCGGTACTTACTAACTTTGCTTAACCCACCTAACTCGAGTGGATCCAAAGTTTGGGAATCTCTTCTACCAGAATATACTTTTAATTGGCCTAAAATATGGAATAACCTCTACACATATCTAACTCAAGATCGATTGTGACTCACTCAGTATCATATTCTTTACAATATGTACTATACTCCTATTAAATTAGCTAGAATGGGTTGCCTTCCCTCTCCCCGCTGTACTAGATGCGGTAAAGCAGATGGTACCTTATTGCATGTCTTTTGGCTGTGCGAGAAAGTTTCTATCTTATGGGTGAGCATAGAAGATAACATAGATTCCCTTTTAGGATTATATGGCCTCTTCTCTCCTGAAGTCTGCATTATCAGAGATTTTTCACAGATTCTGGTTAAAGAAAGACACTACCACATGGCTCTTATCTCAGCAGTGGTTAAAAACTAGTCCTGCAGCATTGGCTTGACCAATCACTCATTACATATAGTGAATGGCTGAATGAACTTTCTTTCTCCTTAAGAACTGAACACCTGATTGCTGCCATGTGTAATCGCATGTCTTTGTTCAATAAGAAGTGGGGCAAATTATTTACATTATACCTGAATTAGCTGGCATCTTAACCCTGACACCTCGTTAATTCTTTTGTTGCTTGTTACTATGTTTCCAGTTACAACTTGACTACATCATCTTTTATTGAATAGGTTATAAAGGGATTAGGGCACTCCGCTGTGGGGGAGAGATTAGTAGGGGATAAGGAGGGAGGGGGGAAAGGGGTGATTTGCATTTTATTTCCTTTATCCCAAAAGTTATTCATGTTATACTATACTGACTGTTAGATATGATCTTATTAAAATAATAAAAGCTTTTTGATTTAAAAAAAAATGCCAGGAGTTTAGGAAACAAGATGGGAGATGTGCAGAAGGTGATGATGGCAGATGACCTAGACCTAATTGCAGTAACGGAGACTTGGTAGACAGACAACCACGGCTGGGAGGTGGAAATAGCAAGGGTATGGTCTTTTCAGGAGGGACAGGATAGGAAAAAGGGGGGGTTGCCCTGTATGTGAAGGAGGGGCTTCAGGTGTCAGTGAGCAAGGGAGGACAAGGGTCACTGGAGACCCTATGGGTCACCTTAAGCAAAGAGGGCGGGGTGGCAGTAAGGGTAGGGGTGGTCTGCAGTCCACCAAATCAGGGGGAGGAAAAGGACAGAGAGTTGGTTAAGGAGATACAGGGGATGGCCAGCAAAGGGGAAATCATGATGTTGGGTGATCTAAATCTGCCAGATGATGAATGGGAAGTCCCAGCAGCATTCACTGAAAGGAGTAGGGTGCTGTTGGAAGCCATGCAGGAAGCATTCATACACCAGCTGGTCACAGAACCAACTAGGAGGAGAGCCATACTAGATCTAATCATGACGAATGGGTTTAGTGTCGAGGAGGTGGAGGTTGGGGAAAACTTGGGTGACAGTGACCATAGAATGGTAAGATTCAAACTTTGAAATGGGCTAGTTAAGAGCAGATCCACCACTAAGGTGCTAGATGTTAGGAAGGCAGTTTTTAGGAGGATGAAAGAAATTGTGAGAAAAGAGTTAAAAGGGAAAGAAAACTTGGACGACATAGAGGAGCTATGGGGAGAAATTGAAAGGGGAATATTGAAGGCAGCAGAACTGTGCATTAGGACAGTGAGCAAGAATATAAAGGGAAGGAAACCACTCTGGTTTACAACAGCAGTGAAAAAAGCAGAGAGAAAAGGAGTGCGTTCAAGGCATATAAAGCCTCCCAGAGGGAGACAGACAGGGAGGTCAATAAAGTGAAACTGAGAGAGACAGGGAAAATAGTCAGAAGGGAGAAGGCAGAAATGGAAGAGAATATAGCAAGTGAGGCAAAGAGAGGGGATAAAAAAAATTTCAGATATGTGAGTGACCGAAGGAAGGGGAAGCTGGAGATTATGAAGCTTAAGGGGGAAGAGGAAGCGCTACTAGTGGGGGATTTAGAAAAGGCTAATATTCTAAATGACTACCTCACATCAGTTTTCACGTTGGAAGAGGAGAAAGGGCTGGTGCTGGACAGCAGGAGAAGGGATGGCAGGGAAATTGTCTCAAGTCCCTTCATGGAGGATAGGGTATTGGAAGAACTAGGTAAGCTGCAGATGGGTAAGGCAATGGGACCGAATAAGATTCACCTGAGGGTGCTCAAGGAGTTAAAACAGGAGTTGGTGGGGCCCCTCACGAGGTTATTTAATTTGTCGCTGGAAAGGGGAGGGTCCCCGGGGATTGGAAAAGAGCCGATGTGGTGCCATTACATGAAGGGGGGAGAGGGGAGGAGCCGGGGAACTACTGCCCAGTTAGCCTTACCTCTGTTGTTGGGAAGCTAATGGAGATACTTACTAAGAAAAGACTGGTCAAATATCTGGAGGAGGAGGGTCTCCTAGATGACAAACAGTATGGATTCACAGGTGGGAGGTCATGTCAGACCAGCTTGACTGAATTTTTTAACAGAGTTACGGAGATATGGGACTAGGGCCAGGCGGTGGACGTGGCCTACCTGGACTTCAGGAAGGCCTTTGACACCATCGCACACAGGAGGCTGGTAGGCAGACTGTGAAGATTTGGGGTGGGGAGCATACTCACAAGATGGGTAGAACATTGGTTAGAGGGGAGGACACAGAGGGTTGTGGTAAACGGGGAGCACTCAAAGGAAGATAGGATGATGAGTGGGGTTCCACAAGGGTCCGTGCTGGGATCCATACTCTTCAACATATATATCGGGGACATTTCAGAGGCTCTATATGGGAAGGTGTGCCTATTTGCAGATGACATGAAGATCTGCAATAGGGTGAATATGCCGGGGTGTGTGGAATGTATGAAGGAGGATCTGGTCAGGCTGGAGGTGTGGTCAGAATGGTGGCAGCTACAATTCAATGCTAAAAAATGCAGACTTATACACATAGGTCACAAAAACCCAAGGGCAAAATACTAGCTTGTGGGGGAAGAACTTGGGGTAACAGATCAGGAAAGGGACCTCGGGATCACAATTACAAACAACCTGAAAGTTCAGAATCAGTACAATAGGGCAGCAGGGACAGCAATCAGAATGTTGGCATGCCTAGGGAGGGGCTTTATGAGTAGGAAAAGGGAGGTGATCATGCCATTATACAAAACAATGGTCAGACCACACCTGGAATATGGGGTCCAGTTCTGGAGGCCTTACTTACAAAGGGACAAGGACAGGTTGGAGAGGGTACAGAGAAGAACAACCAAAATGGTAGCAGGGCTGCACGAGAAGTCATATGAGGAAATCCTGGGGGTGCTCAGCCTGTACACACTGGAAAAGAGGAGGGAAAGGGGGCATATGGTTGAGACTTTCAAATACTTGAAGGGTATAAACAGGGTGAGGGTTGACAGCATCTTCAAAAGGAGTGAGAACAAATCAACTAGGGGCATACATTCAAACTGGAGGGGGTAGTTTTAGAGGGGATGTCAGGGGGATGTTCTTCACAGAGAGGGTTGTGGGGCCATGGAATAGAGTGCCAAAATGGGTGGTGGGGGTAGATTCAGTGGACAAATTTAAAAAGGCTTAGGACACCTATATGGGCTTAAGAAACAGTGGGTAGGCAGGGTATGTGGGTGGGATGTCTTCCTAGAGGGGAAATAGGGCAGACCAGATGGGCCATGAGGTCTTTTTTTGCCAACAAATTTCTATGTTTCTATGATAATAGTAATAACATTCATCTAGTAGGCATATACTTGCAATAACCGGTTCTGTGGGGATTAAATGCCTTGGCTTCTCCTCGGCATTTAATCATCCATGGAAGCAGGTTATTGCTTCATATACTCCTACTAAATGAATGTTATCACTTAAATATACATAATACACTTGTTATTAGACTGTGTGAATATATTTTCCTGAATATTCAGTATTTGGCAGCTAAGTATTCGGGTATTCAATATTTGGGAAAGGGTATTCAGTCACAAAGATGAAAAAAAGACAAGAAAAAAGAAACAGCTCTTTCCTTCCTCCCCAACCCAGAACCAGGTAAAATGTAACTTCCATCCCTCACCCTCTATCAAAAGTACAATCCCACCCTCCTCCCCCTAGCACCCACACATTGTTTTTTTGTACATTTAAATAAAACTAGATCCTCCGATGGTGACTGGCTAAACCCACCTGCTTTCATGGCCGGACACCATTTTAATGAAAAGTGCTCATTTGTGCTTAAAAATAATTTATGCACCCCTGGCACAGCACCTGACCCTACTCAAGAATAGCTATCTCAGAGAAAGAGCATTGTCTGCCTTTGGGTTTTTCTAACCTTTTGAGAATCAAGTTCAATAGCTCCGTATGATGATTTATATAAGCTTTTACTTCATCTGTTTATTTTGTTTTTATCAAAAAGCTCATTACATTTGTACGTTGTTCTGGGGAAAATGGGTCTACCGAAATCCTAGCACTATCATAATACTCTGGACCTTTTATGGCCTGGGGAGGTACAAGTTTTCCTCAATTTTCTCCCTTTTTAGATACTTCAAACAACATAAATAGCCCTGATAAATCTGGCCTTGAATTGCTTGTAAGCTCTTTGGATTGCCCAGCAGTTTCTTCTACGGCTTTCTTTTTTGGTAATTGTTCTGCTTGCTTTAACGTGGTATCTAAATTTGAATTTATGCTTAATAGTCTAAATAAATCAAAATTTTTTTTGTGAGAGTCATAGTGTTCTCTACCATATCTGTCTGAGGAGGGGGAGTAAATAATACTATGAGGTCCCACGATTACTGCTTATTATTAACATACATTTCTGCTTGTATCACTTTCTTATTTCTTCTCCACTCTTCCCAAGTATTATTCATAAGAAAATATGAATTATAAACAGTAACAATTGAAAATATTTCTAAAAATGCTAGATGATTAGTAAATATGCTACATATTCATCCTTCCATAAAACACCAGAAAACATGCCATTTAGTTACTGCAGTTATGAAATGTAACAAACTCTAAAGTTTAAGTTGTGTGCAGCACAAAAAGAACGCAGTTATGCAAGTACTATATAACTGTCACAAATAAATAATGTTTGATATTACAATTTTGACACTAAACAGTACAGAGAGTTTACGTAGCTGTACACAGTTCAAGCAAATGTTGTAACATTTTTCCATATATACAATATTAACAGTGACTGTTTATTACAAATCTTCTATGTAGTAGGCCTCCATAGCAATGTGCTGGTCTCACTACTAAGCAAAATTGACAGCACAAATGCCACTTCAAGTGGACACTAGACAGGTGTTAGTGAGAGACAACCTGTATATATAAAATATCAAATATGTCCTTACTGTACTTGAAAAAGTATTGCACAATATGTGTGCAAACACATGTAAAGCTGCAGTGGCAGCATTCTACCACAATCTGTCCTCATGCATCACCAGACAGATGTGGTGCATGTACGTCGTGTACACAATGAACAAGAAACATTGCTAACCAACAAACATAGTTATGTTTCTCAATGTATTGAATGTACAGTGCATTAACATACGATAGTGTGACAGCAGTCAGAGCACATTATATGTCACATACTGCAGCATTGCAGAAATGAACACATTAGTACAACAGAACAGCATTGGGCATGAAATGACAATATTTTGAGATGTGCAAAATTAGAAAAATTCATTCCTATTTTGTGAAATTTGCACATTTTGCAAAATATTTTGCAGGGGCAAAATACAAAATTCTGTGGGTGAAATGCGAAATTTTGCCACAAAACGCAAAATTTCTCTCAAAATGCAAAATTTTGCCTGCAAAACAGTGAAATTCGGGCAAAATTTGGTGAAATTTGGCAAAATCGTGCATGTCACTGTGAAATTTCATGTTTCCACAATGAAATTCCACAATTGCACACCTGACAAAAAATTTCACGGAATGGCAGAATTTTGTGAAATGTTTTGCATGGCGAAAATTGCCAATGTTGTGGTAGTTTTGCTGGTGAAATTTAATTTTGCAACATCTCTTGTTCCCAACCATGGGGAGCGGGACAGGGCAGAGGCAAGCATAGAGGAGGATCGGGGGATTTTCTCCCACCCAACCACCCCTGCCCTGACCTCTATTAAATGCCCAGGGAGGGCAGAGTGGCTCAGCAGAAAGGATCCCATTAGTTGACCAAACAAGTGGGGAGGAGCTGTGCACCTCAATCTAGAAAACTGGACTGGAGTTGGGCTGGGAGGAGGAATGAGTATCTGAACTTAAAACGTATAGCTGGAAAAGGGGAGGGGATCTGGATGAAAACTAGGCACTACTTTTAAGCATTTGGGTAGGCATTTATTATTTATTTTGAAAACTTTCTGGTTGGAAAAAGCAGGGCAAGGGAAATCTGTGTTAAAGATTGGTGTCATAACCAGCTACCTCACCTTTTTGGTACCTGGGGTTGTGCATGTAACTTTTGGTACCTTTTGGTACTTGGGTTGGTCATGTAATTTTGGTACTAACCAGTTCAACTTTTGCTTAAGTTTTGTAACTGGCGGGCACCTCATTTTTGTAGGTTGGTCATTTAATTGAAGAAATTTCTCTGTTTGAGAAAAGGAAGGGAAGGGTGATCTGAAGCAAGGGGGCATTTATTGGTTGTTTTGAGGGACCCCTGTGAATAAATAAGAATAAGGAGGTACAGAAGGGAAGGGGCTTGGACCAGGGGAAAGAACCATAGGGGAAGGGGCTGGCAAGGGCCGGGACAGCAGCAGCAGATTCCCACTTGTAGGGGAATAGGAGAGGGATGTTACAGGGCATTGACAAGATATAGGGGAGGCACGGGGGGAGAATAGTGGGATGCAATGGCTGTGGGACTGCTGTTTTCATGGGCACCCTGTGGAAACTAGGTGGCTACCCTATCTGCCAAAAGATAGGATGGATGGAGGCAGAGTTAGCACTATTGAGGTGGAATCTTATAGAGATTTCCTCAGGCATAAGGAGGGGGCAGGAAGAGTGGTAGATAGACAATGATGGAATCTCTAAAACGACATGTGTGACAATGGGAGCAGGGCAAAAATGGGTAGGCGGTAGGAATGAGAGAACCCATGAACAGAATAACAGGAGTGCAGTCTTGGAGACTCAGAGAAGGAAGAGATACTCTGCAGGGGGGAAGGGGCAGGGAAAAAATCAAAAAAGGAAGAGATACTTGGCAGTGGGGGAAGGGAACGACCCTGGGGGTGTCTGGGTAAAGCTCAGGGAAATGCACATAAGAGGGTGAAAGAGAGAGCAAAAAGATGGGAGAAGGATCCAGCGACCAGGAAGAAAGAAGGGAAGGAGAGGGTGCACTGGAATGGACAATCACAAGAGGAGGGGACAGCAGCAACAGAGGGACAGGTGCCAGAGAGAGAGAGAGGGGAGGATCCTAACATGTAAAAATGCACAGGTAGGATTAGATAGCACAGGACCTTTGAAAACTCCACTGAAACAGGTTAGGCAGAGAGGAAGGACCCAGAAAGAAGAGAAGGAGGGGTGGTCCCCCGGATCAGGACTCCGTAAAAATGCACAGATAGGTGCAGCAAGGGAGGGACCTGTGAGAACTGTGCAGGAACAACCCAGGCAGGGAACTGAAAGAACCGTGCAGGAACAACCCATGGAGGGAGAAAGGATGCAGGGGACGGGGACCTCTGCAGGAAGGGCCGGAGACTGGGGGCGTGGAGCTGAAATGAAGCTGGGGTAAAGGGGATGGAGGGGAAATCCTGGGGGGGGGTCCAAATGGAGCAGGGCACAGGGGCAGGTAGCAGCACAGAGGAGCCAAGGAACCAGACACTGGCTCAGGGAGTTGAACAGGAGGAGGACAGGGAGAGGAGGTCTCAAGAAAGTTCGGGGGGAAAAATAGCAAGGGTAAGGACAGCGATGACTTGGGAAAGGGTGGGAGAAATGCAGTAACGAGAGGTGCCCAGGAGGAGGAAGGGGACATGATTTTAATAGCCGGGGATGCTATTGTAAAAGGTCTTACATGGGGGAGAAGGGGAGGCAGAGGGGAAAAAATATAGGTGGAATGCCTGCCAGGAATGACGGTGGCCAAAGTCATACACTGGATCCCCTCAAGGGGAAGGCACTGGATGAGAGAACTCATCTACTGTTCCACTTAGGTACAAATGAGCTTGCAAGGAGTAGTGTGATGGAGGTGCAGGCACGGTTTATGGGACTGGCTAGCTTCTGCAGCAGCTTGGATTTTAAATCCTTGACATTCTCCAAGGAGCTGCCAGTACCAAGGGCCAGCATAGAGGTGAAACAAAAAATGGAGGAATTCAACAGTTGGCTAGCAGGATGGTATGCTCTGAGGGGATATGGAGTAGTAGGAGATTGGGGAACAATGTGGAGGGACAATAGCCTCTATGCCCCGAATAGGCTGCATTTAAATGGGGAGGGGAAAGCAGTGCTCAAATGTAAGCTGGAGATTATGTTGAAAAGCACTATCATTTAAACTAAATTGGGGGAGGGGGTAAGGGGAAACTCTTCCTGTAGGACACATGGCAGGGGGTTAGCAAGCCTCCCCCAACAGACAAGAGGCATGAGGGCAGGAAATATAGGGTGTGTATCAAGTGGGGAACAGGGAGGAGGGGGTTGGAGGGTCACGTGTGCAAACACCAGAAGTCTGGATAGGAAGATCCCAGATCTAGCAGCGACAGTTGTTGAGGAGAGCCTTGACATTGTGGGGGTAACAGAAACATGGTGCCATCGAGAGCAATGATGGGACATGGAGATACCAGGGTATATGCTTTTTAGGAGGGACAGAATGGAAAGGGGGGGTTGCACTCTATGTAAAGGAGGGTATCAGGGCATCAGAATTGCAGGGCAAGTGGGGGGAAGCTGAAGGACTCTAGGTCTCCTTGGCTGTGGGAAACGGAGAGGTGGTACGCACTGGGGTGGTTTACAGGCCCCAGCACAACAGGAATCTGTGGATAGATGCATGGCTGATGAATTCATGAGAATGGTGGCTAAAGGGGAGGTGATGCTGATGGGAGACCTGAACCTACCAGATGTGGAATGGGACACCCTATCAACATCACCAGCTAGCAGCAGGGAAATATTGGACTCCCTGCAAATGGTCCTCCTGAGGCAACTGGTCAGGAAGTCAACCAGGGCAGGAGTTATTCTTGATCTGGGCCTGACAAATGGGGATAAGGTAGGAGAGGTGTTGGTGGGTGAACAGCTTGGTACGAGTGACCACAACACAGTTTGGTTCAAAATAAGGAACACTGCGGAGGTTCACTGGACTAGGTTGAGGGTGCTTGATTTTAAGAGAGTAGATTTCGGGAGAATGGGGGAAGTAGTGGAGGGGGCTCTGGAGGGGGTGGAGGAGTTAACAGATGTGGAAGACATGTGGGAGAGGGTAAAAGAAACTATTGTGGAGGCCATGGACCTATGCACCAGAAGATCAAGTAAAAATAAAAAGAGGAGGAAGCCCCTGTGGTTTAATAGGGTTGTAGCAGAAAAGGTCAGGGCAAAGAGTAAGGCGTTTTAGAAGTTCAAGGTAACACAAGCTGAAGAGGACTGGGAAAGGTACCAGGTGAGCCAGAGAGAAGCAGGGGTAGAAGAAAGGAGGGTGAAGGCACGGGCAGAGAAGAACATAGCTAGCGCAGTCAAAAAAGGGGATAAAATATTTTTTAGGTATGTCAGTGAAAGGAGAAAGACTAGGCAAGGAATACTCTGGCTAAAAACAAATGAGGGTGAGCTGATACAAGGGGACAGAGAGAAGGCAGAACTACTAAGCAACTATTTTTGCTCAGTGTTCACTAGGGAGGAAGAAGGGGTGGGCAGCAGAGCAGGAGAAACCAAGGCAGGGGAGGGGGGAGTGGATACAAGTCCATTTTGGGTGAAGGAATCTCTGGGAGAACTAGGCTGCCTGAGGGTGAACAAGGTAATGGGGCCAGATGGGGTGCACCCAAGGGTGTTGAAGGAACTTAAAGTTATACTGGCAGCACCCTTGACTTCACTCTTTAACAAATCCCTGGAGTCTGGTGGTACGGAGGACTGGAGGCAGGCAAATGTGGTCCCTCTGCATAAGCGGGAGGAGGGAGGGATGAAGTGGGTAATTACAGGCCCGTGAGTTTGACATTGGTGGTGGGCAAGCTCATGGAGAAACTACTGAAAATCAGGATCACCAATTACCTAGAGGTAAGCAGCCTGATGAATTCAAGGCAACATGGCTTTACCAGGGGAAGATCCTGTCAAACAAACTTGATAGAGTTTTTTGACGTGGTCTCCAAGGAACTGGATAAGGGGAAGGCAGTAGATGTTACTTATCTGGATTTCAAAAAGGCATTTAACTCTGTGCCACACAGGAGACTGCTGTACAAGCTGTCATACCTGGGTCTGGGGCAGAAGATGGTTTGATGGACAGGAAACTGGCTGGGGGACAAGAGACAGAGGGTTATTATAGATGGCGTGGCATCTGGAGAGGGCATGGTCACAAATGGGGTCCCTCAGGGGTCAGTGTTAGGGCCTCTACTGGTTAACCTATTCATGGGGGACATCAGGGAAGGCCTTAAAGGGGGTGTGAGTCTGTTTGCAGATGATATTAAAGTCTGCAATAGGGTGGACACTCCGGAAGGGGTAGAAAGAATGCAGAGAGATCTGGGGAGGCTCAAGGCTTGGTCAAGGAGGTGGCAGCTTTCATTCAATATGGACAAGTGTAAGATCATGCATCTTGGATACAGGAACCAGAGGGTGGAGTGTTGTATGGGGGGGCCAAGACCTGAAACTAACTGAACAGGAAAGGGACCTAGGCATCACTATATCGAGGGACCTGAAGCTGGAAAGGCACTGCGAGGGAACAGTGGCTAGGGGCAGCAGAATGCTGGGCTGCATCGGAAGGGGGATTACCAGTAGAAAGAGGGAGGTCATAGTACCCTTGTACACCCATCTAGTTAGACTGCATTTGGAGTATGGGGTCCAGTTCTGGAGGCCATACTTCAGAAAGGATGTGGGGAGGCTGGCGGAAGTTCAGAGGAGGGCAACAAAGATAGTTAAGGGGCTCAGCCACCTGTCCTATAAGGAAAGGTTGGGAGAATTGAACATGTACTCCTGGAACAGAGGAAGGTGAGGGGGGACATGATTGAGACCTTCAAGTACCTTAAGGGTATAAACTGGGTGCCAGTGAAAAGCATCTTCCAGCTTAAAGGGAATCAGAGGACTAGGGGGCATGGGTAACAGATTGAGGGGTGACAGTGCAAGGGTAACATTAGGAAGTACTACTTCACAGAGAGGGTGGTGGATAAGTGGAATAGGCTCCCGGAGGAGTTGATTAGAGAAGCAACAGTGGAAGGCTTCAAAAGGGCATGGGACAGACACAGGGGATTGTTGAGGGTGGGGGAGGGCATGTCCTAGCAGATAGCTAGACAAAAGGGCAGACTAGGTGGACCTGTTGGTCCTTTTCTGCCATCACATTTCTATGTTTCTATGTTTCTAATATACAGTTTATATGAGTGTTCCACAGCCAAAGCAAGTGTTGTGTGTCATGTGACTATGCACACAGCCTGCACAGATTCAGGCCCACTTAGGCTGTATTTTAACAAAAATCACAGCAACACCTACATTAACTGTTGGCATCATAAGCACATGCCTAATCTGTTTCTGCCACTATCATACACTGATATGAAAAGACCTGCACATGTACAGGAAAGTTGTACAGCACACTGTTATGACTACTAGAGTGTGCCAAACAGAGTGAAACCACATTTCCATCCACTATTCTTCTGCCCAGTGAAAGTCATTGTAATTTTTAAGAACCAGGACATAAGCATCTTATAGGTTCTGAGGTAATCTCTGTTTAAAAGTGCTCATGTAGTCATTGCATTCCATCCAGCCACTGATGTACCTCAGCCATGTCACATAATGTCCTGAATGCACAGATGCTCCATGGTGGAAGACCAGTATCAAAGCATGCTCCCATGAATTGTACTCTTACAGCTACAAAATCAGTGATTGGTGTGTCAACTCAAGGAGGAAGCAAGATGGCGGAAGAGCTGTGCCAGCATCTTGCAGCCCTCTCTCTGTTTGAGAGCCATTTGCCTCTTTCCTTCTTGTCTCAGTTTTTAAGTAATTTTAATTCTCTTCCCTTCATTCCTTATAGGAGAGCAATTTGTTGGTGCTGATCTCCGGTTCTGTGTTTTGACTGGATATCCTAAAATGCTTAGTCTTTGTAGAGATTTAGGGGAGAGATAGGGTTTTAGTGCTAGGCAAGGCATGAAAAGGAAGGAAGAAGCAGGAGTCAGCTTTTTTGTTTTTAGAGCTAGTCGCCCAGATCCCTACCTCACTGAATTGCGCTGGAGCGCTGTTCGAAGGGAGTGTGGTTTTGGTGTATCCGACTCCTGCTGTCTTGACCTCTGTGGCTACTGCTGATTGCTCAGAGGCTTCTGCAGATTTTGAGTGCTGCTGGAGTGAAAAGGAGGTGCTTTTTAGCACAGAGGGGACGACTTTGATGAACTGGCCTCGGTCTGTTGTGGTGCTGGACAGATCCGACGTTCTGTTTTGGGGTGCCGTTTGCATCACGGCTCGATTGTGCTTTCTGGAGGTGCTTTACTAAAGATCATGTGCAAGATCTGACTAGACTGTTTTCAGGCCTAGTTGCTATCCAGACCCGTGCAGGAGAGTGTGGTGGTAGAGGGCTTTATCGCACTCATTTCCTGTAGAAAATTTGTGGATTTTTCCCACGGCCTCTCCCCTGCTCAAAGAGCATTCAGGGACCTTGTAGATTCTGTAGGGCTCTGCGATGTATGGCATGTGCTTCATCCCAAGGTCCGGGAATATATATTTGTATCGCCAGTACATGGCACTTCTTCGCGGATCAATTATATTCTCATTTCTCAAACACCGTTGTCCGGGGTTCTAGATTCTAATATTGTCTCTGGCCCACTTTTGGATCATTCAGCGGTAGTATGTAGAATGTCCTTGTTTTCTTTTCCCGAAAAGGGGGTAGATGGAAGCTGAATAATCAAATTCTCAAAGAACCTGATAAGGTTGACTATACAGCATCCCAAATTCAACAGTTTATGGCTTTAAATACTAACATTACACGATGACCTGATATGGAATGGGGCACTCTTAAAGCGTTCCTTAGGGGAATTTTAATTGGCCTACTCGAAAAGGAAAAGGAACGGGAAAACAAAGCCTCCCGCCTTTTGTCTCAAATCAGGAACATGGAATGCTGTCTTTCCCCGGCTTCCTCTGAAACATTTAAGCAGGATCTAATCAAATTAAGGGATGCTTTCCTTGACCTGTTAAGAGAGCAAGCAGAGTTTGCTATTCTAAGAACTAATGCTGTTTACACAGACCAAGGGGGGAAAGCCGGGCGACTGTTGGCAATGCGTGTTAAGCAACTAGAATCAGCTAGATTTATTGCAGCTGTTCGCTCTTTAGAAGGGGACTCCCTCAAAACCTCACCTTCAGAGATAGTTGATGTATTCACTAGTTATTTCTGGGATCTATATGGTCCCATGGTTAATCCCCCTTCAGACGAGGATGTGCAAAGATATTTGATTGATTTGCATTTACCCTCCCTAACTAAATCTCAACAAGTTGCACTTACATCCCCTATTTCTGAGGGTGAAATAGCTGCGGTAATTAAATCTCTCTCGTCAGATAAAACCCCTGGTCCTGATGGGTTTTCTTCCAATTTTTATAAGGTATTCTCCAAGCAGTTAACCCCCATCCTGTTGTCTCTCTTTCAATTCCTTCTTTCAGGTCAGGGGTCTGATCCTTTCCTTTTTGAGGCCCTTATAGTTTTATTGCATAAACCAGACAAGCCACAGGACCTTGTTTCAAGTTACAGACCCATGTCTTTAATCAACCATGACATTAAAATCTTAGCCAAACTATTAGCGGATTGCATGAGCGTGGTTCTCCCTTTGATAATCGGGGAGGAGCAGGTGGGATTCATGAAGGGAAGATCATCTGTTGATCATTTACGAACCCTCGCTCATGTCTTCTCGGCCTCCAGGGAAGCCGTCACCCCAATGGCTTTGGTCTCCCTGGATGCCGAGAAGGCCTTTGATAGGGTTTACTAGAATTACCTGTTTACGACAATGGAGACATTCAGCTTTCCCAAGAAATTTCTGAGTTGGGTGCGTTCACTATATTTATTTCTTCTGCCAGAATCTCTTGTAATGGAATGATTTCCAGTCTGATTAAACTCCATGTGGGAACAAGGCAGGGGTGTCCTCTGTCCCCGTTGCTTTTTAACTTATATTTAGAGCCTCTTATTCGGAGGTTAATGAGAACCCAGGGTGTCCCAGGTATTTCTCTACACGGGCATGTGGTCAAGGTTGCAGCATATGCAGACGACCTGCTTTTGCATATAACTAATCCTGCCACATCTATTCCTGTTACTCTTAATATAATAAAGGAGTTCAGCAAGGTTTCGAATTACAAACTTAACACAGGGAAAACCTTGTTTTTTCCTCTTAATCACAGGGTGTATAAACAAGAAATTACTACCTTTGGGCTTGCCTGGCAGCCTAATTCCATCAATTATCTGGGAATCATCCTGACTCGGAGTAGCACTTGGCTTAAACAGTTAAATTTGGACTTATTGGCCCAGAAAATAGATCAAGACCTCCACAGATGGATGCTTCTTCCTCTTTCTTTATGGGGTAGGATCAATCTGATTAAAATGAATGTCTTTCCCTGTCTTTTCTATCCCCTTAATATGCTGAACATTAGCCTTCCGCTGTCCTGGTTTAAAAAAATCTATAGTATGTTCTCCACTTTTATATGGGGGTACAAAAAATCTAGAATGGTCTTTCATAAATTGGCTGCTCCCAAAGGCAAAGGAGGATTAAAGCTTCCGCATATGGGGTTGTATTATTGGGCCAGTCAGGCCAATAAATATCTTAAGTGGCTGACAGCGGAGCAGCAACTAGCACACTCCTTATATACCCCGATCTGGCTCAGGGTGGAGCTGGATAGTATTAAGAAACACGGCCTCCTCCCTGGTGCATTGTTATATACTAAAATAGGACTCCTCCCGGTATCATTGCGAAATTCTCCCATTGCAGTGTCGATCACGGCCCATTCCCAGTTGTGCGCGTTTCTTAAATATGATAATAATAAGGACTTGTCTCAGCCAGTAATTGGTAACCCTAATCTGAAATTGGATAATAAGCCTCTATCTCTTAATTGGCTTCCTCCGATAAAACACTCTTTGTTAAAAGATTTTATTACGGCTGATAGACAATGGTGTTCCTCTGTGGAAATCGTACATAAGTTTATGATTCCTGGTATAAATATTTTCAAGATTTATCAGCTTCGGCATTGTATGTTAAAAATATTTGGGGCTACTCCACCTCTTCCCGCACAGCTTAATTTTCAGATTTCTCTTGTGGAGTTGGCTGGAATGCCCCATGCGGTGTCGAAGATATACAGTAGCTTATTTGCATGGGCATACCCAGATAATTTTGCCCCTGTCTCTTATTGGTCTTCTCTTTTTCCAGATAAGGAGTTCGACTGGTCACTTCTCTGGCGTAATTGTCATAAATTTTTGTTCCAGGATAGACTTAGATTAATGCAATTTAAAATTCTACATAATATTTATTATACTCCGAAGAAATTGGCCAGGATGGGTGTAGTGTCCTCTCCGCTCTGTACAAGATGCAGGTTGCAGCCTGAGGACTCTCTGCATATTTTCTGGAATTGTTCCAAAGTTGACCCGCTTTGGACTACTATAAAACAAAGAGCTGACCCACTTTTAGGGCTTTCAGAGTTGTTCACACCTGAAGTATGTCTCTTGGGGAATTTTTCTGCTATTACGGTAGTGTGTAGGAAATATTATATGGCACTAATTTCCATGTCTGTTAAAAAACTGGTTCTTAGGCATTGGAAAGATTCTGACAACTTGTCCTATCTTGAGTGGCTCCAGGAGCTTCTTGCAAATCTCAGAACGGAGAGAACCATTACAAGTCTTTCCAATAAACTTAAGAAGTTTAATAGGATATGGGGATCTCTTCAAGTCCTGTACTCTTTGCAAGTGTGAAACACAGCCTTAAAAAAGCACATGGTGTTATCTGGTTGGTATACAGCTGTCAGCAATGGAGGGTATGAGGGTGGGGGTGGGTAGGAGAGAATGAATCAGCTCAATGTTTATGGTAATCATATTTTATTACGTTAAATGTCTTTTGGATTTGTTCTCTGTATTGTAAACTTTAATAAAAGTTGAATGGAAAAAAAAAAATAAATTTGTGGATTTTGGCTGAAGTCTTGGCCGGGCGAACCTGGGTCCTGTTCCATTCCGACGACTAGTTTTTCAAACATTCGCATTTGCCAGAGTTGCCACTTCCATGCTGGCCTGCGACTCCCCCCCCCCCCACTGGATTATTGTTGCGGGGATAGGACTGAATAATATCTGTGCCAGACTGTTTAACAACTGGTAACTTGATATGTCCTGGAACACCCTAAGCTTGTGTGAGCAGCTGAAGTGGTGTTCCAGGGAGTTATTATTCTTAGAAATATAGAAACATAGAAACATAGAATTTGACGGCAGATAAGGACCGCTTGGCCCACCTAGTCTGCCCATTTTCCTACCTAACAGGTAAGCTGCAGATCCTAGTTAACCAACAACTTACTTCCTCCTACCCCCCACTAGGACTGCCTTATGTCTGTCCCATGCATTCTTGAATTCCCCCACTGTTCTTGACTCCATGACCTCGTCAGGGAGGCTGTTCCATGCATCCACAACTCTCTCTGTGAAAAAATACTTCCTCACATCACCTCTGAGCCGTCCCCTCTCTATCTTCAAATTGTGCCCCCTTGTTCTTGCACATCTCTTTTTCTGAAAGATGTCACCCTCTTGGACTTTGTTGATTCCCTTGAGGTACTTGAAAGTTTCTATCATGTCCCCTATCTCCCTCCTTTCCTCAAGGGTATACATATTAAGCTCCTTTAGTCTTTCTTCATATGTCTTCTGGTGCAGACCCTGCACCATTTTGGTTGCCCTCCTCTGGACAGCCTCCACTCTGTTTATGTCTTTGTGGAGATGGGGTCTCCAGAACTGCACATACTGCAGATGGGGTCTCACTAACTGTCTGTACAGAGGGATAACAACTTCCTGTTTTCTACTATTGATGCCTCTCCCTATGCATCCCAGTATCCCCCCAGCCTTCCTTACTGCCTTCTCACATTGCTTGCCCACCTTTAGGTCATCTGATATAATTACCCCCAGGTCCCTTTCCATTTTTACTGTTGTCAGTATCTCACCCCCCTTTGTGTACTCTTCCCCTGGGTTTTTGTTTCCCAGGTGCATTACCTTGCACTTCTTTGCATTGAATCTGAGCTGCCATACATTTGACCATTCCTCCAACCTTGCCAAGTCCCTTCTCATCCTTTCCACTCCATCTGGTGTATCGACCCTGTTGCAGATCTTTGTGTCATCTGCAAAGACATACTTTTCCTTCCAGTTCCTCTGCAATGTCACTTATAAAGACATTAAAAAGGACCGGTCCCAGTACTGAACCCTGTGGTACCCCACTAGTAACCCTCCTTTCTTCACTGTGGACTCCATTTACTACTACCCTTTGTGTCCTGTTGTCTTGCCAATTTTTTATCCAGGCTACCACCTTGGGACCTACTCCAAGGCTGGCTAACTTGTGTATTAATATTTTGTGTGGGACTGTATCAAATGCCTTGCTAAAATCTAGGTAAGCCATGTCCACAGCCCCTCCCTGGTCTACTACTTTGGTCACCCAGTCAAAGAAATCTATTAGATTCATCTGACACAACCTTCCCATCATGAATCCATGCTGCCTTGGGTCCTGTGCCCCAATGGCCTCTAGGCACTCAATAATTCTTTCCTTCAGAAGTGATTCCATCATTTTCTCTACCACTGAGGTCAAACTAACTGGTCTGTAGTTTTCTGCCTCTGTTCTGCTCCCACTTTTGTGAAGAGGAATCACATCCACCCTCCTCCAGTTCTCAGGTACCACCCCATCCTCCCATGATTTGTTAAAGAAAGTAGTCAGCAGTGTCATTAGTTCTACCCTTAGTTCTTTTAGAATTCTTGGGTGAATCCCATCAGGCCCCATTGCTTTGTCCACCTTCAATTTTATTAGTTCTTTCAGAACCCTTTCTTCTGTAAATGGACTGGTATCGACCCCTGTCTTCAGAGTGTTTCTTTTGTTTGGTTTAAGTACCTCCCCCTCCTCTTCCTTTGTGAATACTGAGCAGAAATATTCGTTAAGTATCCCTGATTTTTCACTGCCACCCTCTACCCACAACCCCCTCTCCTTTATTAAGCCTCAGTATCCCTCCTTTGGTCTTTCTTCGCTCCCTAATGTACCTATAAAAGGTCTTATCCCCCTTCTTAACAGAGTTGGCTATCCTTTCCTCGGTTTGGGGCTTTGCTATTCTGACTGCCTTCCCAGCCTCTTTCTGCTTTAATTGATAAAGTTCTCTGTCCTGCTCCTTCTGTGTTTCCTTATATTTCCTGAATGCTATCCTTTTGTCCTTAACCTTCCCTGCTACCTCTTTTGAGAACCATAGCGTTTTTTTCCTTCGTTGTGTTTTGTTGATTTGCTTTACACAAAGGTTTGTTGCCTCTGTGATGGCTGTTTTGATTACTCCCCATTGTTCCTCCACCCTCCTTCTTGCCTGTTTGCTAGTGCTTTTCTGAGGCACTCTCTCATTTTCTCAAAGTCAGCCCTCCTAAAGTCCAATACTCTTGCTTTTGTATGGCTTGATTGTATGGCTTTGTTTATTGTGAACCACACTGTTTGGTGGTTGCTTGTTCCCAGATGGCTACCCACTTCTAAATCTGAGATTCTTTATCCGTCCCCATTTGAGAGTACCAGGTCTAAGATTGCTCCCTCCCGAGTGGGTTCCAATACTAGCTGTCTGAGGCATGCCCCCTGTAGGACATCAAGAATGACCCTGCTCTTGGATGTGCCTGCAGCAAAGGTGCTCCAGTTAACATCTGGCATATTCAGGTCCCCCATCAACAATATCTCCCCTTTTTCTGCCATTCTAAGGAAGCCTTCTATCATTGCCTTGTCCATTCCCTCCCCCTGAGATGGGGGTCTGTATACAACCCTCATGCGGATTGTGGTGCCATTTCCTGTCTCCAGGGTGACCCAGAGTGTCTCATCTGCTCCCTGTTTACTCTTTAGTTCTGTTGCTTTGATCCCTTCCTTTACATAGAGAGCTACTCCTCCTCCTCCTCCTCTTTTACCCTCCCTGTCCCTCCTATAGATTGTGTATCCTGGTATGTTGACATCCCAGTCATGATTCTCTGTGTACCATGTTGCTGTGACTGCCACAATATCCAGGCAACCCTCTTCCATAAAGGCCACTAGTTCAGGGAGCTTGTTACACAGACTATGGGCATTGGTACTCATCACCCTCCACTTTTTGATGGCCTTACCCCTTTTAGCCCCATTGCTGTCCTTACTGCCTTTGCATTTTTTTACATTTACCTCTGTCCTGCTCCCTAATGACTTCTCTACCTTGGTGTTTACTTCACTAATTACCGTGTTTTGTTGGGGGAGGCTGGGATTTCCCTGCTCCTTTTCAGTGCCTCCCCCCCTTGGCTAGTTTAAATGCTTGCCAATGAAGCATCTAAACCTCCTCACCTCAGGATCCTGGTCCTCCTGGACAGATGCAGACCATCGCACCAGTATAGGTCTGCATCCCCAGGTGGCTCCCCAGTCCCCAGTGAAGCCAAAACCCTGAGCTCCACACCAGTTTTCAACCATTCATTGAATTCCCTGGTGAGGAGTACTTCTATATCACCCTTGCCATAGATAGGCAGCACCTCGAGAAGGTTACTGTATGCGCTACTTGTCTAAGACCCCTCCCCAACTCTACAAACTCCTCTTGCACTGCTCTGATCCCATTCCTAGCCAGGTCATTTGTCCCTAGGTGGACAATGACATCCAGCTCCCTCCCTCGTGCAGTTGCTCCCACGATCCTGAGGATTCACTTCCTGTTCCTCCAAGCCGTGGTGCCAGGCAGGCACCTTACCTCCCTCTCCCCTTCCTCCCCTATTTCTACCCCCCTAATGATTGAGTCCCCCACCAGGAGTTGTTTCCTTCCCCTGTGGGGTCTCATGCCACCCTCCTGTGGGTCTCCTTTGTGAAGGTTCCCAGCATCCTCCTTGGTCTCCACTGTGGGTGTCTCTGTAGAGGAACCACTATCCACCAGAAGAGTGAATGAAGTGTGGAGAGGTACAGCTGGAGGGATGCAACTCTGTTCCACCACCCTCCCCCTCCCTGAGCCCACACTGGTCCAGCCTCTCCTCTTTCTTGGCAACTTCTGAGGTAGTGGCATTGGCCCTGGTGGTCCCTGGGTGGGGAAATGAGGTTTCACAAATCCTAACCAGTTCAGCCTGGAGATGGGCAATCTCCTCCCTCAGACCAGAGAGGTGCCTGCAAATAGGGCAGCATCACAGCCTCCAGAATGTCTCCCGGAACACTGCCGCCCCACAACCATTGCACGGCACCACTCCTATCATGTCTTATTTTGTGTCCCCTCTCCTGTTTCTCTGTATGCTTACTCTCTTCTCTCCTTACAACTCTCACTCTTCCTGTTCTGGGACAGAAACTTCCTATATTCTTCAGTAGCCTCCTTCTTCCTTGCTCAGTGTCAGACCACCGGCAGCTGGGGGAGAGTGAGCTACTTTTTTCCTTTAGGGTTGACAAAACCAATGTTTCTCTATGATCCTTCCCTTCCTACTGCCAAACAGGAAGTTCCTGTTGACAGTCAAATCCAGTGGCTATAAAAGTAGAACTGGCTTAGGGTGGGTGGGACGGAGGGCAAGTAGTAAGAAAAAAGGCTAGCAACAGAAGTTGTAATTTGAGTCACCTCCTTTTATAGTGTCTAAGCCACACCCCCAATTAAACTCTCTCTCCTCCTACTGGTTTAGCAAAGTAAACTGATACAGTACCCTTCCCAGCACAGAACACACACTGACTTTCTTTCTTTTCTTTTTTTTAACCCTAAATAAGACCTCTTCTACTTATAGTAAAGTATCTGTTTGCTTAATCTCAACAGACACTGACTCCTGCTGAGATATAAGTGTTAAATTAATAAGAAAATGTAGCTTCTTTTAGTTAGCTGCTTTCTGCTCTACAAGCAAGGCTAGGAACTTTTTTGCACTCAAAGCTCAAAGAATCTGTTTTAGTTCAGTTAAAGATCTGACCTTTAGGTGGAGATCTGTGAGAGGGCCCTCCATCTATGGTTAGTGGGCTGTGAAGGTTTTTTTGGTTTACTGTTGCTACACACAAATTGACTATAATATGACCAGCAAGTTTGGGTCTTATAACATAGGGATTCTGGGCTATGATCTTTTGACCTGAATTGCTGACTGCTGCTTTTTCCTGCCTTTTTGGGGTGGTTGTGGGTGTTTGGGTATTGGGTGTGGGGTTTAGGTTTTAGTGTGTGTTTGTGTTGGGTGACTGGTTAGGATTGTTATTTGTATTAGTGGTCTGCTTGTGCTGTATGATTGGTGATTTGGTAGTGGTTGTGGTTTATTGTTTTTTTGGCTGATCGATATGTGTCTGGGGGTGCCCAGTGACCTATGGTGAGCTAGGATTGTGTACATGGCACCCCAGCTCTGTGACTTGCAGCCCTTCACTGCCCTCCTGGTATCTATCACTGCAGCACGTTGTTGATGGGAAGTTGGTATTGGGAGGTGCCATGTGGGTCGGAGCTGGAGGGGCACCCTGTGCATGACTGGGGGGGCAGGATAGCGGTGTTGGATGTAGAAGGCACCCTGGGATTAGATGGGTCCTAGAGAGATGCCAGACATGTTTGTTTCCCATCCCTAGGGTTCCCATGAGACCAAGTGGGCAGGTAGCCAAAAGGGCTGTGCTGTCCACCAATCTCCTGAGGGCGGTGCTTTGCAATGCCAGGTCGATCAGAAATAAGACCACAATTATTGTGGATCTGGTTTCCTCGGTTGACTTGGCATGCATCATGGAGACTTGGCTGGGGGACAATGCTAGCCCAGTCTTAAAGGCCGCCGTTCCTCCGGGGACTCTGTTGTGCACTGCCCCAGAGTGGAATGCAGGGGTGAGGGGGTGGCCATCTGTTTTAGAGCTGAGCTAGGCTTCACTGTGCACCCAGTGAGAACACTGAGTTCTTTTGAATGTGTGGCCATTCATGTTGGTCTGGGTGCAGGTTGCAGGATTCTCCTGATTTACCGCCCTCCTGGGATGGTAGGAGAGTTCCTGCAGGAAGTGGCTGATTTCATCATCAGTGAAACATTGGAGGCCCCCAGGTGCTTGGTCCTGGGGGACTTCAATGTTTGGGCTGATGACGAGTCACCTAGGTTGGGTTGCCACTTCCTCTAAATGATGACATCTCTGGGCCTATCACAAGTGGTTACTTCTGTGACTCACCAGGGTGGTCACATGTTGGATTTGGTCTTCTCACTGGGGCTTGAGATTGATAACCTCAAGACTGACCAGGTCACTTGGTCCGATCATTATACGGTGGAGTTCTTGCTTAGTGCCCCCCCAAGATCCCTCCCTCTGCAGAGATGGTAAGCTACCGCCCTTTGAGGGGTTTGACCCTGGAGGATTTTCTGGTGGTAGTGGACCTATCTAGTGTGGGCAGTGCATGCAGGGGTGTGTGTGGGTGAAGCAGTTGCCGCCTATAATAGATCGATGGCTGGGGCACTCTACTCCCTTACACCAGTCCATGTATGACTCAGATCTTCTCACTTGAGATCCCTGTGGTTTGATGGGGAGCTCAAAGCATTGAAGATCAAGGGTCGGAGGTTGGAGTGCTGCTGGTGGAGGACTGGGTTGGAGGTGGACAGGCTGGCCCTGCGTACACACTAGGGTGTATACCAGTGGGCAATCAACCATAAGAAGGCAGTGTTCCTGTCCAGGGAGATTGCTGCCAGGAAGAACTGACCAGCTCTGCTTTTTAGGACTGTGGACAGGCTGCTACATCCAGCCTGTCTACAGCCAAAAAAAGCATTTTCTGAGACTTTGTGCAATAAGTTTGCTCAGTTCTTCTCAGACAGGGTGTCCACCATCAGGCAGGGTGTTCCACCAGTGAACCATTGTGTGGCTGACAGCAGTCACCTGGATTGTTGACCTGGCACTTCGCCTAGGTGGGGGGCATTTATACCAGTGGAGGTGGCTGATGTCATCGAGGTGGCCTTGAGGCTGAAGCACACATATTGCAAACTGGACCCGGTGCTGACCCATTTCTTAATGGGATGTGTTGAGACTGTTGGCCTGGTGTTCACCTTGATTGTCCGGTGCTTCTTGTTGGAGGGGATCTTCCCAGATGCCTTGAAGGAGGCACTGGTGAGACCCCTTCTGAAGAAACCATCGCTGGACCCTGACATCAAGGCGAATTACTGACCTGTCTTCAACCTGCCATTTCTGGGAAAGGTTGTTGAGAAGACTGTGGTGCAGCAGCTGGGAGAACACCTCATGGCATTTGGTATCTACAAGCCATTCCAGTTTGGATTTCATGCTGGACACTGTAAGGAAACCGCATTAGTTTGGATGCATAATGATCTCCTCAGGGCGAGAGATCGAGGAGAGGGGACAATTGCCGTTCTCAGTCTCTCCTCAGCTTTTGACACGGTGGACCATTGTGTGTTGCTTGACCACCTGAGGGAATTTTGTGGACTCTCTGGCACTGTCATCTGCTGGTTTGAGTCTTATTTGACAAATGAGACAAAGGGTGGTGATGAGGAATTTCTCCTCCTCCCCTAGCCTTCTGTCTTGTGGAGTACCTCAGGGTTCTGTCCTGTCATCAATGTTGTTTGCTGTGTATATGCTACCCCTGGGTGGGATCATTAGGAAGTACAGCTTGGAGTTTCATTGCTATGCCTATGATACTCAGCTGTACTTATCCTTTGCCCATGGGACATCCAATGCGCAGAAGTACTGAACAACTGCCTGGCCAAGATTAATGACTGGATGGCTTCTAGCTGGTTGAGACTGAACCCCGATAAGACAGAGGTACTGGTGGTTAAATCAGACAGGAGGCATGCTAGGATGGCCTCTGGGACAGATACTGGACTAGTTCTGGGGTCTGTCCCATTGAAAGCATGATCTCAGCATTGTTCTGGACAGTGGATTGACATTAGAATATCAGGTGTCGTATATTGTCAGGGCGAGTTTTTTCCATATTAGGAACATTGCTAGGATCAAACACCTGGTTCCGCCTTGGACCTCCCCACCTTGATACATGCTTTTGTGACATCTAGGCTTGTCTACTGTAATGCGCTATACCTTGGGGTCTCTGGAGGCACCCTCCATTGACTGCAGCTGGTGCAGAATGCAGCTGCCAGGTAATTGACAGGACAGTCTAAGTACTGTCACATCACCCCGGTGCTGCATGAACTGCACTGGCTGCCAGTTCGATGGAGGGTGCTCTTCAAGGTGGGCTTGGTCACCTTTAAGGCCCTACATGGACTGGGTCCTGGCTACCTGTTGGACCTTCTAACACCCGCTGCCCCAGTCTGCTCCCTTCGATCCTTCTCGAGGGCGCCTCCTCACGATTCCCAGGATGAGGTTGAAAATCACCGGCGACAGAGCTTTTAATGTCACCAGCCCCGTTCTGTGGAATTCGCTCCTTTCATCAGTAAGGGAGGCTCCTTCAGTTGAGGCATTTAAAGCCCACCTTAAAACCTATCTATTTAGCCAGGCATTCCCAGAAACTGTATGGTAGTGGAAGTATCAGCCATATTAGATTTATTGAGGGGTTCTTTATTTAAATGCTGATTTTGAACCCTCATTTTATTATAGTGTGTTTTAACTATTGATTGAATTCATTTTATGATGTATTAATTGTCTGTATGCTACTGCATGGTGCCCAGAGCCTCTGGGATTGGGTGCCAGAAAAATAAAATTTGCCTTGCCTTGTCTTATAGTCCATTTGCATCAAATCTCTGCAAGACTAGAAGAAGATACTGAGAAGAGGTCCTAAGTTGTATGGACTGAAGACACTCTCCTCCACACCGGGTACACTTCCAGCCACATTCTGCATTCCTGAGCAGTTGTCTGAACTTCACAGAATGTGCCTGTGGAACATACAATGAAATCCACAGCATGTTTTCTGTTACTTCTTTGTGTGAATGCCGACAAGACAGGCAAGTGTACTTTGTCACGTAGATGACAGTAAAGTACTGTCGCATTGAAATGTGATCTGATTCCAGATTGTCAGTGATAGCCATCATACACTCAGTCACATCTTGCTGGATGTTATTGGTGAATGTTTGATGGCCATCATATCCACCCAACACAAGTTGTAAGGGCATCAGAGTCTGTATGCTATTGTCACTCTTGTCACTATCATTCATGACCTTCTTTAATGACATAGACAGTGTTTTGTCATGTGGAGATTTGATAGTGGCAACAAAGTGAGGCATGTGGAGAAATGCTTGCATTGCTGTTTGCATAGCAATTTACTCCAGTGCTGTTGTCAAATGCTGGGACAACAGTCATACCAAGCACCTTCTTTTGTGGAGGAGAGCTTGTCTGTTTTTGTGTTATAGATTCCTTCTTTGTATTGTCTGAATTCAGTACTGCTCTATCTGTCTGGTACCTCTTTTTCATGCCAGAAACTGTGACTGTAGCATTGCAGTCTGCTACTTGCATGGGTAGTGGTATAAGAGGCAATGTTGACTGGTACAGAGTACGCAGTCTGTTGTACTCTTCGATGCACCGCCTGTCAGCATGGATTTTATGTGATGCTATGCAGATGATATACAAGCCAGACAGAGCCCATGCACATGAAAGTGCAACATAGCTCATGCCATCTTTGAAGATGCCAGTGCCTATGTCGACCATTGCTGAGTCCAAACTTAAGCTCGTGACTTGTGTATGGATACAGCATATGCAACACACACAGGAAACTGTTTCCTAGTTACATATAAGTCTTTCACAATCTGGAACTTTACAGTCATCCTGCAAATAGGTAATGGCTGTTCAATGTTGTCAAACTTGACAACTAGTGCCTTTTGGAATGTCTTCTGTACACTGTACTGGAAGTTAATTATGTGTCCCATTGCACCATTCACCATACCATGCTCTACATCAAGGTTGCGGTGTAGCATGATGCATGCATTCATATACACAGTTAGAACTACTTCTAATCCAGCTGTGTGAGTCACATCAGACTTTAGCTCAGACAATCGTTCACTCAGCTTTGCTACCAGATTCCGACTCAAGACTGCACCATCAACAGTGTCAACTGCATGCAGAGTAATGATTTCCTGACCCTGTCTCTGCAACATAATGCTGTTAAATTCAGCACACTGCCTGAGTCTAGGCATGAGACACACAATCCAAGCAGAGTCTGAGTACACATTACTGAAGACATCACATGCTGCAGTTAGAGAAGTGTACTTATTATTGATACAGCATGTGTTCAACAGAGAAATATTGTGTTGTGTCAAAGAGCCAATGCGAGCCTGATCCAACAGTACCTTGTAGGCAAGATCATGACTCTTTCACATGTTTTCATACAGCTCAATGTAACGGAACAATTCCCAAAGATCGAATCCTCCAATGCATCCTGTTGTACTCTTAGCTTGCTTTACCGTCAATGCTGTAAAGACATGCTCTCCATTCATAGGTGCAAGTTGCAGAAGGTCCCCAAACACGACAGCACTCTCCCCACCGAATGGCTCACCATGGTCAGTTCCAAGTATCTCCTGGAGCTGTAGATGGATACATGCAAGCATGACATTTAAGACCATGCTTATCTCATCAATGATCAGAAGTTTCATCTTGACAAACATTGGTCACAGCTCAGATGCCACCTCGTGGGAAAGTTTTCAGTACTCTCCTGTTTTGCCATGTTCTACAGGGAGCATTAACAACTGGTGTAGAGTCACATTGCCAATGTTGTATGCAGCCAAGCCTGTAGGAGCAGTTACAGCTAGACATCACTTCTCCTGTATGTTTCATTATCTCTGCTGTGATAACTTCAATAACAAAACTCGCCTATGCCGGCGGAACCACTAACAAACATTAGCAATGGTTCATAGTTTCCGAATATACATTGTTTCTTCACATGAAGGATGCCATGTCTCACTGCTTCAGTAACAGCATCATAAGCAGCAAACTGCTGCCTATTCAGCTGGTCTATCAGTACACTAGGATCCTTTGTTGCATGAGAAGCATGTTCCATGGCACTCTCAACTTCACTCATCAGAACCACAGGATCTTTCATTGGGAGAAGAGCTCCAAGAGTACCCTCTTCCTCAGGATCTACATTTTCCTGAGAATTCCCCGGGGTATCTTCTTCAAGCTGTTTCTTAGCTTGATCCATCTGCTCCCTCTCTAATTCCAGTCTATGAATGTATGTTTCAAACTGTTCAGTTTTGAAGGTCTCATATGTGCCACATAATCAGTGTTAGTGGCTCAGCAGGTAGCACACTCACCTCTAAGGCCAGGAGATCAGAAGGCTGTGGGTTCTATCCCCACACCAGACACATGGGTTAAATCCCAATACTGACACTGTAGTGCAGCATTTGGGGGGTGCTGCACTCCTGAGGTGCCGTCTTTCAAATGGGATGTTAAATCGAGGTCCCATCTGCCTGTTTTGGTGGTAGTTCAGGAGGCTGTTAAATGATCCCATGACACTTCTCAAAAAGAGCAGGGGAATTTCCCCGGTGCCCTGGCCAAATTTCCCCCATTCACTAAAAATACCACCAACAGCTTAATCTGGTTCAAAGTCAGTAGGCATTCATCTATTTCCCTCTCCCCAGGTCGTGCCTGAAAATAGGCAGAATTTGTCTAGTGCACTTACCTCATCAACAAAAACTAAATACTAAATAAATATGAAAAGTAGAACTGTTCTTCATATGTTTCACAGTCTCCTTTAAGTGCAGTCTTATTCCTCCATGGCTTAAAGAGGAACATTAGAGCAAAGCAATAATGTTCCTTACTGCCGGTTGTAGAGAGACTCAATTTACAGTGGTCAATCAGCCAGACTTGTTCCTTTTAGCAAGGCACCCATCAAAGCCTTTGACCTTGTGAATCTGTCATGTTCGGTCAGGTGCTACATCAGTCTTGTAGTCGTACCACTTGGCAACATGGTAGAGGCACATGTTATCCATCGTACTATCTGGCATGGGTAGTACATGTTAATCAAGTTGTTCTTCAAAATGGTTTTGGATGAAGGGCAGTGCAAAGTCAGTTCTTGAATCTCATCATGAGACTTCAAAACACGCCTTCATTTCTCTTTGTAATTAACACTGAGAAATCATACAATGTCAGACTTGCCGAACAAGTGTGTTCCAGTCAAGCGATCACTGGCCTCATATGCTCCGCACTCCCTGTGAGACAGTGTCTTCAATCCCAGTGACCAGAGCTGTGAACTCAGTGATCAACTGGAATTTGCAATATCTTCCCAAAGTTCAAGCTAACTTGTCTGCCCATGTTTCGTGATGTATGATATCATGTACTGAACAAGAGACAGAGTTATCAGTGACAAACTGCACATCAATGTTTGCCTGCCTCATCAGGAGAAGAGTAGGGTTGTAGTCATTGATGAACACCTCAGTCTCCTATCTGGGTAACTCATAAACCCTTTTAGTGGACTTTGCTTTGAGATGGTGCCCAGCATGGCTGAGAACAAGTCATTCATATGTCCTTGCTGACAGACACGTTCTAGGGAAACCAAATCAACACCTGGTGTACCACTCATTATGACTCTTGACTGGTCGGCAGCAGTACTTCCCACAAAGATGCTGCCGAAACTTTTGAACCAGCTTCCACAGTGTAGGACTGTCATATTTGTCAGGGATGTGACACGTGACATAACGCTGAATGAAGCTGAGCACTTCAGCTGATTCATTCTCACCAATAAGAGGAACATCCTTAATCCACAACAACATATGGATGTGTGGTGCACCTGGTGTCTGATATTCTGTCCTCCAAAAGTAGTGCTCGACTGATCCAAGAGGCATATTGTCCTTTGACAGTACGAATGTCAATATATCATGGAAGTGATGGTGAAAATGTTGGAACACAGAAACTGGATCCAGTGAGCACATCTCATGAAGTGTCATGGTTGAAATACCATCAACATCAGCATTGGCCCACCTCAAAAGTTCAACTATCTCATCCCAGCTGTACTCTGCACAGCTCAGAGTAATGAACCAAGTAGCTGCACCATACTCACGCAACATAATCATGACTTCCGAGTGTCTACAATACCAGTATTCTTTTGTGCCACGCAAACTCGAGCGTATAGATGTCAAATTCACCTGCAGTGTTTCATCCTTTTCTTTCAGTTTTTGGAGAAACTCAATTGCTGTAATTCCATCTAGTGGAGTAGTCAACCGCAGTGTATGTGCAATAGACGCAAAGAGGATACTAAGCTCACTTTCCCACAGCAGGTGGAACAAATATTGTATGTTTCTACAGAATTTGCCATCCTTGTTTAAGACTCTCAATGTACAATATTCAGCACCTTGAACACGCACCTCACATACATCCAGACAACCTCCTGTACCTTGAGGGAATAAATCTGGGAAGCAACATGCTTCCAGTGTTTCCTCCTATATGCTAACAAGACTACTTTTAACCTGTTTCATCTGGTACAGGTCAATGTTATCACCAATTGGATCTCTGCCACATAGAGTGTGAATTGTGTACTGCTCATACACATCTTCATGAGTTGCAACATCAACCTTCTCAATCATTGGCTTCCTAGTGTCCACCACTCCAAACTGAGCACTCATATCTGAGAGTTCATCTATGTCAAGATCAGCATAGAAAGGATTATTGCTCTTCAGATAATGTAGAGCACTTTTCACTTTCTGCACATTGACAACATCTTGTCAAATGACCTTAGATTTTGTTGGGACACTGTTTACTAATATAATAACACTGTTTTCCTTTGAGATTGTCTCCACATTCTCTTTCAGAGGCAGTGGTAAATACATAATAGACCCTTTCAGAGACCTCAAAAGCTCTTTCTGGGGCACTTTTCGTGTCTTAGCATTCAAGTGCAGAATAGTCTGGAATGGTTTCATCATTTGTATAAGGATCCATTCAAATATATTCAGTGCAGCAATCTCAGTGGGTGTCACATCTGTCTCCATGTTGTTCAATACAGACCTCGGTGGCAGAATGTCATGTTTCACCTTTGTCAAACAGTAGTGACACATGGAAACCACTGGGTCCAGGTCAAACTCATGCTTTACTAGTAGGTAGGCCAACAGTCGAACCCACATGTCATTAAAAGATGTAATCTTTTCCAGATCAACAGTAACAGCCTGGAGTCTGTGAAGTAGTCTGTGACATGAGACACACACACAGAGTCAAACTTCTCTCTCTTTGTCAGTTCAAACTTGGCAATGGGTTTCCCGAATGTCTTCAGTATGTCAGATTCCTGAACAGTGAGAACACATGATCCAGTGACAGAAGTGTCATCACATGGTGCATCATAACATTTACTATTATGTTGCACATCTTGTATCACAATTTTTGCAGCTTCCATATCTCCTGCTTTCAATGACTCATCAAGTTGCTTGTATACTGATACAGCTTTTCTCACCTGGTATATTTTACGCACAAAGCTGAGCATCACAGGATTCTGCACCGCAAGCATGAGCATATGATGAAACACACTGTTGCACACACCACTATCTAAGCAAGCCAAGAAATGCCCCAGCAATCCTTTATACTTACAAATTTCACAGAGATCAATATTGTGTAGTAAGTTGTATCTCTGTTTCTTCTTAATGGCAATAAAGCAATTAATAAACTGTTCAGTAGCATCAAAGGATGCTTGCCTGAGATTACAGGTCTCATCACATCTCCATGATGCACAACTTTTTCTCGGCGTCTCAGTGGTTGAGTGTGTGTCATCATCTGCCACACTTTACTTCATCACTGTGTGTCACACTCAACACATTATAAGCCTTACCACCCTCACCAACAGAAATGACAAGATTCTTAGAAACTGCATGATAAGACTCCTGCCAGAAAAATGCCTCTGAGTGCTGTTTATGTAACCATATGCCTTGAAAGACTTCACAAAAGTTGCCTCTGTTCAGAGTAACCAACATTTTGCAGCCTACTATGAACAGAGTTCACTGTAGCACTGAACCGTTCAATCTTCATCATCACTTGTGTCCACAAATGTGATACAACAGTAAGTGCCATGCTTACAAATCTACAAACCATAAGACATAGTTTCATCAAGGCAAGTTGACTCTTGAGTGGTTTGCCTTGATGTCTCATCATGGCAGAAATAATCCGATCAACTTTAGCCTTTGAAGCTAATTTTCAGAAAAATTTCAACTTGCTAAGATTGTTACTAATTACAGAAGTGTGTTTCTGTTTACAGGGTGCATTGGCAATGCTTGCAACCCAACCAGCTCTCCTGTGCTGTATACTACCAACATCATGATAAGGAACCGGGCACTTTGCTGTTGTTCCTGAAGAACTAACTGAGCCAGGCATCTCACAAGTAGCAGGCAACCTTTTCCTGTGTACAGACCTTACAGTGTCCTTAGCTTTTCTTGTGGCATTTTTACTGCCTACATTACTCTTCATCAACTTAACATTACTACAGTACTTATACCTCCTACATTTATTCTGGTGTCTATGTCTTGTAGACATTCTAGCTGGTAAGAAACACAGGTTTCAGCTAATATAATGGTACAGGATCACACACCTATAAAAGAAAAAAGCAATAGTCAGTTTCCTATAACTATTCATTTGCTATGAAACATTCAGAACAAATGGCGGTAAAATAAAATATCAGTATGTACATCAAATTCCTATACAGATTCAATACACCAAATAAACGGTATAATTTCGTAATCTCTATATTAACTAAAATCATATGAAACAAATAAACCTTTGACTTATGAACTTGTAACTTTGAAATAGCTAAAAACAGTTTGTTTCAATAAAAAGCCTATAAAAATATATGTACTGGAAAAACGAAAACAATGTTTTTGAGATAACATTTTTTTATACCAAAAATGTTTGAGCTTTGTAAACATACATAATTCAAATGAATGGTATTTTTGTGAAAAAAAAATGTTACTGCAAAAGGTTTCTAGGTACATGAAAGCATCCATTAAAGTCTATGATGTTGTCAAAGTCAAAAAAAAATAACAGCAAAGGTTTTCAAGCTACCTGAATGAGCCCCATTGAAATACAATATGTTATCGAGGTTAAAAAAAAATAACCAAGAAAGTTTTTGAGTTATGTGAATGAGACACATTGAAATACACTATGTTGTCGAGGACAAAAAAAGTTATTGCAAAAGTTTTAGAGCTATGTGTACATGCACCATTAGAGTCTATGATGTTGTCAAGGTTCGAAAAAGTAACCGCAAATGTTCTCGTGGTATCACAATGCACCCCATTAATAGTAACTGTGTTTTCAAGGTAATAAAATGTATCCATGCAAGTTTTGGGATACGTGAATGTGCTACACTAAAATGAATAATGTTGTCAAGGTAAAAAAAACTAACCGCAAAAGTTTTTGAGCTCCGTGAATGAGCCCCATTGAAATATACTATGTTGCTGAGGTCAAAAAAACTGACTGTGAAAGTTTTTGAGGTATGTGAATGAGACATTGAAATATACTATGTGGTTGAGGACAAAAAAAGTCATCATGAAAGTTTTCGAGTTATGTGTACATGCACCGTTAGAGCCTATGATGTTGTCAAGGTTTGAAAAAGCAACTGCAAAAGTTTTCTTGGTACCAGAATGCACCCCATTAACAGTAACTGTGTTTTCGAGGTAACAAAATGTAACCATGCATGTTTTTGAAGTACGTGAATGTGTTACATTAAAATGAATAATGTTGTCAAGTTAAAAAAAACTAACCGCGAAAGGTTTTGAGGTCCATGAATGAGCCCCATTGAAATACACTCTGTTGTCGGGAAAAAATAAGTTGTTGCAAAAGTTTTTGAGCTCCATGGATGCACCCCATTGAAATCAATATTGTTTTCACGGCGCAATTTTTTTTGTTACCTCACCACAAATAAGATACCCAAGCTCCTCATATACGTTACATTATAATTGGTGCGTGAACACAAAAATGCTGCCACGCCATCATTTTGTCATTGTGCTGATTTTAACTTTTACCTTTGCTTCCCTTGATGCTTTGCAACCAGAAAGTGGGTGAAATCGGGTCATAAAAATGCTAACAACCACCAAACAATGTACAGGCCATCAATAAAAGTTACACACCTGAATTATATTGTCAAAAGCACAGAGAATCAACATACTCATTAATAAATATGCGATAATGTGACTAAATTATTAACTAATTCCACTAAGAGCGGCCATGTTTTTTTTTTCTGGGCAAAACATCCACATACCACATCTAATCAATCAGAGAGTGGAGAAACAAGATTGACAGTCCAAAATAGCAAATGACACCACCCCACTAATTTATGCAGCTTTAAAATATTTAAAGTTATTTTTATGCATCACAGGAAATTCTTTAGCCGAGCCAATCATAGTAGAACAAAAGTCATGAGGAAGAAAGACATAGCTTCGTTTTGAACAGATGGAAAAGGTCCAGTGCATTAACAGTAAGTACATCACATCAAAATCAGTTTTATAACTTAACTTTTAGGCATTGTTTCCTGCTTAAAATAGTGTTGTTTAAAAGTTTGTTTCTTCCTACATAGCTTAGTGTAAGTCTAACCATGTAGAATAATTTATTTAATAGCAAATTTTATCAATTTAAGACAGAGCTTGAAACAGTACTCACCACCACAAATGTCAGCTCAAAAGGGAGGGAGACCACAGCAAGCACGTATATATCTTGCAAGCTAACAGCAAATCAGAATGCATCTTGTACTGTGTTCTTTCAAATCATCCAATCAGAACATTAATTCCCACCAAAACATATAGTGTTTTGTCTGAGGAACACCCAATTAAAAACTCTTTGCTGGAATCTATGAAGTGTAATGTTTTTATTGGTATACACCAAGTACTATCAGTCAATAAATATTTTTAGAACCCACTGTTGCTATCTGGCTGTGGAAGAATGAACTCTCATAAGCACAATTATAAACATTGCTTATTAGATCTCATTAGACACCAACAGGCACAGACTGTCTTTTTGAGCTCTCTGTCACTCTGTTTTGTAAGAAACTGTTAGCATGGCAGAAAACTCCAGAATCACAGTGTGGATGGTAGGTAGCAGTTTAATTCATCGAGGTGGTGAATATGCTTATAGAAGTCACCTTGGTAGTGACTTAAACCTTCCCAATTGCAAGGTTTACTGGTTTGGCAAGGGAAGCATGAGATGGGAGCAGCTGATACCAACCATGAAACATCTGCTGAGCAACCACTCTGCACAAGACATACTGTTGATCCAACTTGGAGGGAATGATTTAGGCAACAAAAGGTGGATAGATTTAGTTGCTGAAGTTAAATTAGACATAGCTTCACTGCTGGTGATGTTACCCACCTTTAAAATGATCTATTCAGACATTACACAGTGCATGGTTTGGTGTGCAGATCAACACATGAATCTGCTTGACAGGGCAAGGAAAAAAATAAATACACACATCTCTGCATTTTTACGTGATCTGGGCAGGCACACAATTTGTCACCCTGAAATCAAGTATTTTAAAGATTGGCTATATATAAGAGATGGTGTGCACTTCTCAGACACTGGCAATTGTCTCTCTTTGGGAGACCTCTGACATGGCATCCTGTCTGTGATCTAAAGAACAGTGTGTCTTGGCAAAGTGTTCAAAGAAAAAAAAGGTTCTTTTAAGAGCCAATCTGTTCTGGTCGAAAAATAGAAAAAAAAATGCACACAACGAATACAAACATTCAATTAAAAACCCAGTAATGCATGCAAAGTACTTACTGCACATATTATAAATAACACGGGGGCATATACTTCCAACAATCAGAAGAAGTTTTTAAACACAAATTACACAAAGTGATATGTGTGTGTGGGGAAGGAGGGGGGAAGAAGGGAGAAAATCTCAAATAACAATGCCCATGAAACAACATACAATTGCACACTGCTTATTACTCGTGTAACTTAACAATACCCAAATCCAGCCACTGCCACAATTTATTTATTTATTTATTTTTTTTGTGTTGTTAACTGCAGGGTTTACTTAAGCAATAAGGCACAACAGGGTGTGGGTTATTGGGGATTTACCCATGCCTTGTGTGGTGTATCACGAGACGTAGCTGAATGACTTAACCACACAAGAAGTAGGTAAATCACCCAATAACTCACACCCTGAGGTGCCTTATTGTGATTCTACAATGGACCCATGAGTGAAATAAATGTAAACTATGATAAATTATGTTTTTAATAAATGCCATTCCTCAGCTGTGGCTTATGCAGTATTTACCCACAGTCATGTGACATGTTTTGCCCAATGAGGTTACAGGATGTTCACATGCCATTGTATAATTAAACAGATATCATTCTATTATGCCACATGCTGTTACAGATGTATATGTCTTACTCACCTGGATATAAATATATATTAGCATATTTAAATCATTTTTCTTCTGTCTGCTTCTCTTACAGAAATGAGCAAATATTGAACTGTTGAACAGCTGCCTCTGTTGCTGGAGGCTGTCAACAAAATTGCTGACCCCAAAATAGTTATGCGGGCCACCAACATGCCTCTAGAGGAGACCTGGAAGGGGGTAGCCAAGTACCTTAGGCATGAAAAGGGGCTGGAGAACAAGAGGTGGAGGAAGTGTGGGGGAAGTGGAAACTGGTCCAACAAAAATTCTACAAGATGAAGGAGTTGGGAAAGGTACCTGAGAAGGACCGGGCCTAGTATGACCAAGCATATCAGCTGTGGCTCCAGGCAGGGAAGCCTAAGTTTGGAGAGAGAGTACTTCATTGTAAGTAAAATTTCACATTTTCATTAAACAGTATTATGTTTCAATTAAGCGATAAGGCATGACAGGATGTGCTATGATGGCATACCAGCCTACCTTGGGTCTGTTGAATTACGAGGCATAGCCGAGTGCTTCCACCACCAAAGAAGGACCGTTAGCCCACCTTAACACTCTCCCCGAAGTGCCTTATTGTGATTATGAAATGGGTAATTTTTAGTAGATTGTATGCATTCTTTAAACATATTACTTTCAGCTAAGCTGTTGTGCTGGGATAACGTCCCTCTGCTGAAAGCTGCATTTGGACAATTGGGAGCCAGCATTCTTTCTACCCATTTCATAATTAATCAATAACAACCTCAGAGGCAGTCATTACCTTCCCATTAACAAGAAATGAAGGGGGGGCAGTAAGGCTGAGGAATAGGAGTGGCACAGTGTTGTCCCAACGTACGACTGGCATGCACCCCATACAACCACTTCTCAATCTCTCAGAAATTTGTGTATAAGACTATTATTGTGGTATAGAACACTGCATGCTCAACCATATACAACCACTATGCAGTGACACACAGCGGTTCTGATTACTTCTGACCATGAGGCTGCAGCTCAACACATCAATGAGAATCAGAGCTCAAATGAGTGATAACACACTAGTTGTGCATAAAGGTACTCACCATGTTTTTTTAATAGTGTTTACTATGTTGTGAAAATATGTGCATTTTTTCCCACAATCAGACTGACTTGCTAATGTCAACAGATGATATGACAGTATTCTACCCAAACATTTAATAGATGAAAAAGAACTGTGGCAGCATTTCCAACTTGTTCTGCTGCAGTTGTGATATCAGCTCTACAGCAGAACAACATTAGGATGTCAACCCAGCAACAAAATCAGCATATTCCATGGATGTGATTCCATGAATAACAGCATTTGACATTACAGTAATCTGACTTAAACAAATATGCATAACTGTTTACTATGTGTATCCCTGTTCACAAGCAATGTCACCAATTTTTGCATTGTATGTGGAATGCAATATAGCAAAATGTAACAATAAAAACTAAACAAATGTTATTAGTGATATAACATTTAAAAATTATAGCATCAAAATCTTACCTAATTATAATACTTTGTAGGAAGAAAACCTGTGCACACTTTTACAGAACATCATATTACTCAGTGAACTACAAATTGCTCATCAAATCTTTTTCTTTTTTTTTGGTTTTCACAACAGCAACTGGAGCCACAGCTGAGGAAACAGCAGCTGCCCCAGGCCTGGTCCCTGCAGAGGAGGGGACAGAAACAGTAGACGATGATGACATAATCATCATCACCACCACAGAACGTAAGTACCAGCAAATACACACTTAGAACACAAATACATGCATCAACTAGAACATTCTCATCCTACTATGATCTCTAATTCTTGTGACAATAAAATAAAAGGTAATAGAAAAAAAGACAGAAAGTTTTCAGTCATGGATAAAATCAATGGCATTGCATTATTCCCACACGTACTCATATACATATTAGTGTATGTGCATAGGCATATGTGTGTGTGTCAAGTGTAACAGGTACAAATGTCATCAATGATTTGTAACGCTTCTAAGTATCATAAATTTTTGTATGTTAACTCACATCCTGCAACAACAGCTCTTACTAGTTAAAAGTTTTGTCTACACTCTTATTATTATGTGGAAACATACCACATATGTTACAGCTACAGTATAACTGCTACATTTTTATGCAAGTGATGAAATGATGTGCACAGTTGAAATGGTATTAGATAGGAGAATAGCACAGTAAGACACAATGCTTCAGATGTAAGTGTATTCAAGCACAGGCAGAGTTGTTCAGGGCCTATTATTTTCTGATACAGCTAACTACAGACTGTCACTTCTTTACATGGTACGACACACAAATAAACAAGACCGTAACATTCCTGTTGTGATGAACAGCAAACCAATCAGAGGCAACAATTGTTTCTTGTCATAGCATAAAACCCTTATTTCTTGTTGATTTTCTTTTTTTTTTTTCTTACAGAACTGCTGGAGACCATGACCTTGACTGTCGTAAAAGAGGAAGACACAGAGCCTGGACCATCTCATCATATGTACACGGGATGTAACATCTACCGATTATATTAAAGACTTACATGTTTGTAAAGCAAACTGAATGTCACAGACAGTCTAACCATTTTTTTCAACCCCTCGTGACATATAGAGCTGTATTTTTCATTGTTGGTAATACCACTACTGTTCTCAATTCTTTACCCAGTCATAGCACAGTCTTTCCATATTGTTCAGTTGTATACAAAATATTGCTTTCTTAATTATGGTTCTCTACAAACAAGGTTACTGTGTGTGGGGGGGGGAGTACTCCCATATAAGTAGGTTGCATAAAGTAACCTAGAGGAATACAGTATTCAGTACCAGATAAGACACACTCTTAGAGCATCACGGGAAAATCTTAGTGTTGTATTGCACATGGTCAAAACTAGCATATCTCCTCATTAGTTCACTCAGTTATTTGTTCTGTCAATTGCAGTAAGGAATACTTGAACAGGAATATACTGAAGTAAATGACAACTACAAAACCAGCACAAAATACGCTAACACTTATGTGTTTCTGTTTTCTTTTTTTTTTCACAGGCCCACAAAGCAGCCACATGCAAGCAATTTGTGAGTGCCTGGACAGTTTGATTCAGGGCCAAAAAGAAACCAATGAAAACATCAATACCTTTATTAAATTAGTTACAACCCAAGCAAAAACTCAAGAGAATACCTTCCACAAATTAGACCAAATAGAAAAAGCTATAAACTCATACACATTGCAAACAAATATCAGAATCGGACTGTCCAGGCACTCACAAACAGCATCCGGAAGATGGCAGATGGCGAAAGAGATCTGGCAGCAGAGCCTGGAGCAGAACAGCAAGGTCCTGGTCTCCAGTAGACACATCTCCTGTCCCCTCCTCTGTCCCTCTTATGCACCTTCCCCATCCGAGGAACCAGCTTCCACTTCCTCCTGCACCTTCCTACCTGGCCAGCCCCTTCTGCATCTCCTCACGGCCTCCAGCAGCAGAGGCAGCTGTAACACCACCCTCTCACTCTACCAACATTTCTTTGTTTATTAATCATATTATTTATTATTTAATACTAACAATGTTTTCATAGGTGAAAAAACATTTTTTTTGTTGAAGTTTACAAACTTGGGTGGGCTGTGTTGAAAATTTATGTTTTTTAGCAAAATGTATTTTTTAATGAAAAAGACCATGTATTTTTTTACTATATCTATAAATATATCTTTCAGGATTAGTATGCTAATAAGAAATAGAATGAAAGTATTAATGTGAATATATAACTCGTTATTTTAATGTAAAATGAATAATGAAAGCATCTTTTTTCTTACAGGGACACTGTCAACTTGTTTTTCATCATATTATTTCTAGTTAAAAACCTACATTTTATGATTGCTTACTTTCTCTAAAATTCATTGATGTTGCTGTTTGTTCTGTTTGTCTCCTTGTTTAGTAGAACTGAAATGCATGCTAATGTATATTTATAAACAACCTTGTTTTGTTTATAATCCTGGATCTGTTCTTACTGCATATTTCCTGAGCATTATCAATACGCCCAAACAGTTCAGTCTCTCATGAAGCAGTCGCCTCCTAAACTCCCACTGCATCATGAGGAGCTAGACTGTGTTTTGGGGGTTCCCAAGTTCAGGAAAGATGCAGTTGGAGCTGATTAAGAAATGTAAACAAACCTGTGTTGGTGTGGTAACACCAGTATGGTGGGCAGTCTGTTTTTCCCTTTTTTTAAGAAAAAAAGAGTCAGAATCAAACTACCAGCTACATCAACAGTCTTCACAGAATGTTAGCAATCATAAAATGTGTTTTATTAACCTAGGGACACTTTGAGACCTAAGGGGATTGACAGTGTCCCTTTAATATAAAAATGTCTTTTTTTCTTTTGAAATATTTGCGATAACATGTATCAGAATTTTAGTTTGCTATAAAAACAGTAAAAGCAATCAAAACCATCCACCACAGTGTCTTGATACTCATTTATAATGTTTCATGCATACACATCCTATTTGGTGGTTAGCAGGAGCCTGGGTCCAGGAGTGGTGTGTGTTTCTGTTTGTGTGTGTCTGTGTCAGTGTGACAGAGTGAGAATGATAGTGCTCTGTAGGGGGTGAAGAAAAGCAATGGTAGTGACATGGGTCCAGGAGAGGTGTGTGTGTGTGTGTGTGTGTGTCTCCCTACGGGGGGGAGGGGGGATGGTAGTGGTGTGTAGTGGGAGAAGGCAATGGTACTACTGTGTGGTGTGGAGAGGTGTGTGTGTGTGTTCTGCATGGGGGATGGTAGTGGTGTGTAGCAGGGGAGAGAGGCAATGGTACTACTGTGTGGTGTGTGGGGAATAGTTTTGTGTGTGTGTGTGGTGGTTGGGTGTGTGTGGGGATGGTGAGGGGGAAGGAGAGAACATAGTGATACTAGACAATAGGGGGGGGAGGGAGGAGGAGGAAATGTTAGTAGCATGGACCTAGGAAGGATGTGTATGTGTGGATGTGAGTGGGCAGGGACATGGTAGTAGTGTGTAGAGGGTGGGATGGGGAGGGTGGGGGAGAGAGGGAGATAATGTTACTGCTGAGAGGGGTGGAGGAATGGAGTAGTAGGAGAGAGTAGAAAAGGAGGGTGGGGAGAGTGGGAGGAGTAAATTGTAGTGCCATAACCAGAAGGGGTGTATATATGTGTTATGGTGGGGGACGTGGTAGTGGTGTGTAGGCATGGGGGAGGGGAGGGAGAGATAATGGTAGTGGTGTGTGTGAGTGGGAGGAATGAGGGTATGGAGTTATGGAAGAAAGGGAGGGTAGGGAGGAATGGTAGTGCAATGGGCCCAGGAGGCATGAATGTCTGGTGTGGGGAAATGGTGGTCATGTGGGGGTGGTGGGTGGGGATAGCAGTGGTGCATAGGGCGTGTGGTGGGGGGCGGGGAGAGGTAATGGTACTGGTGTGTGGTGTGTGTGTGTCTGGGAAGAGGGGACTGTATGAAGTGGTATGAGATAGGTAGAGGGCAATGGGGAGGAGGAAATGATAGTGGCATGGACCAAGGAATGGTCTGTGTGTGTGATGGTGGGAGGGGAGATGGTGTGGTAGCAGAGAATGAGGAGGGGGGGTGGGGAGAGCAGAAGGAGGAAATGGTAGTGGCATGACCCCAGTAGGAGTGTGTATGTGTGGCAGAGGGGACATGGTAGTGGTGTGTAGGGCATAGCAGGGGGGGAGGTAATGGTACCAGTTTGTGGGGTAGGCGTGTAGAGTGATGGGGTGGGGAGGGTATAGAGTGGAAGGAGACAGAGAATGGGTGTGGAGAGGGCCAAGGGAATGCTACTAGAACAGACCCAAGAGGGTGTGTGTGTGTGTGTGTGTGTGTGTGTGTGTGTGTGTGTTGGGGGTATGATAATGGTGTGTAGGGTGTATGCTGGGGAGGGGAGGATGAGAGGTAATGGTATTGGTGTGTGGGGTGGGGATGGGGTATGGAATGGTAGGACAGAGGAAGGGGATAAGAGAATGGTAGTGGCATGGGCCCAGGAGGTGTGTGTGATGGAGTGGGCGAGGAGGGGTATGGAGTAGTAGGAGAGATGAAAGGGTAAGGAGAGCAGGGGAGGAGGGAATGCTAGTGGCATGGGCCCAGTAGGGTTGCGTGTGTGTGGGGGAGGTAATGGTACTGGTGTGTGCAGTGGGGTGTATGGGAAGGGGTGGGGGTTATAGAGTGGTAGGAGAGAGAGGGGGTGGGGAAGGAGCCAAGGAAATGATAGTGGCATGGGCCCAGGAGGGGTCTGTGTGTGTGTGAGTGTGTGTGTGTGTGTGTGTGTGTGCCTGTGTGGGTGGGGGGGTGCTGCTGGTGTTTAGAGCATGTGCTGGGGAGGAGAGACGGGGTGGATGGTGACAGGTAATGGCACTGTTGTGTGGGTTGGAGGGGAGGTGTGGGGGTGGTAGGAGAGAGGGATGGGGAAGGGAATGATAGTGGCATGAGGCCAAGAGGACTGTGTGTGGCAGGGGAAGGAGCCAAGGAAATGATAGTGGCATTTAGGGGGGAGTGGAGATGGGGGTAGAGGTAATGGTACTGGTGTGTGTGTGGCAGAGGGGGCATGGAGTGGTAAGGGGGGATAGAGTGGAAGGTAATAGTAGTGGAATGGAAGAGAGGAGGGGAAGGGAAGAGTGAGTGGAGAGGTAACCACAACAGTATGTTCCCAGACTTCTGTTGCTCTGTTATCATCCCAAACTGATGCAGCAAAAGATTTTGTCCCAATCAATTTCCCTTTGTTCTTTCAGAAACTATTATGTAACTCATCAGTGGTATGTGTTTGTGGGAGTGCGGACCCTCCGTGCCCTGCACTCCCTTAATGTTATCTATTTTTTTTATGTAATGGTATGCATCTCTCATAGCATAAGCCCTCCGTGCTATGCACTCCCACTTAAACATAACAACAGAGCCATACAATAGCCCTATAGGCCAGAAAAGGAACCCTTGCAATACTAATTTAGCAATATCTCAGCAACTGTAGCAACTAGGAAAAAATTCCAGTGCACAGGTAGGTGTAATCTATGACATTTAAACTCCCTCAAGTGCTTAGTTCACGTAAAGATGAACTAAGCTGCAAGTAGCGAAAAATCCATATCTCGCTTCGTTTTCGAGATACGGGCACTGAAAGGCACCACAGGCACCACAATGTTATCCTATGGGAAATTTCTCAACTTTGGAGTGCTGTAACTATGAGCCCCTTGAGTGTTTTGGGACCAAACCTACAAAAGGCACATCTGCGAGACTAAAGATTGACACCCTGCAAATTTCAGCCCAAAAGCCCAATCCACCTTGACACAATGAAGTGACAAAGAAAACAACACATAAGAAAATGTTATTGTACAGTGTTTTTGCGGGAACTTTTATGTGTTCGTGGCACTCCTATCTCTACAATGGGAAAGTTGTCGCACACAGAAAAATTTTATCGTGCAACCTTATTTTCTGTATGACTTGCAAGGTCATAATCACGCACACAAAAAATGTTGTTGCGGCAACAAAACATCAAAATGGTGAATCAAGTTTCAAAATCATATTTTCAGACCCCATGCTGAAAAACTATTGCCAGGGTCATGTTCCTCAGGACCCGATTAAGTAAACGAAACTGTTGGTGTTTACCAAAGAGCATTATTTTTTGAGTTACAATGGTTTTGTCTCTCGCTAATGGAAAACAAGATGGCGGCAGCACAAAAACAAATTCAGGGAGCATGACAACAAAAATGTGTACGTAAACGTTTTTGCAATGCATGTATAAATTTTCCCATAGGCTATAATGGGAAATGAAAAACTTGAATAACTTCTGAATGGATTAATATTTGTTCACCAAATCTTCAAAAGGCACCAGTTCAACCCAGGCCACATATAGATATGCACATTTGAATCCACTCAGATGCATTCTTCGGTCCATTATGGCTGACCAAAAAATGCACCAAAGTTGATTGTTTTTCAAATTTTGGATGCTGTATGGTTCCGCAACCATACATCCAACCGGAACGAAACTTTTCAGATTCAGAGATCTGTGATTGGAGGCTGCATGTACAACATTTCAGACAAATTGGACAGCTGGTTGCAAAGTTATTAAAGTGCAAACTTTGGGGTTTAACATAGAAGTGACTATGCAACCCTTGATGACAAAATATAAACAGACTGGATGTGAGTACAAGATAGAAATTATTTAGACTATAATGTATGGTAGAATGTTGTTATAGGTAGAAGTCTACTTTTTATAACAACGTTTTACCATCGATGTACCGCCACTATATTGTTAACCCACTGATGGTACATCACATCAGTGGGTTAACAACTGGGAACAGTCTGTGCATGCCCGCTTCAGAAATCTACGACCTTCCTGAAATGGCCGCGGTGGTGAACATGACCCGAAATTAGCAGCAGTGATGGATCTAACAGCAGCTGTAAGGTTCCTGCTGTATTTTTTTAATTAGTTATGTGAACCATACACTATAAAATATTATGTATGGTTCGCTATCGGCAACCAGCTGGTTTAACCGTCTTGAGGTTGCCATGGCTACGTAAACCTCTTGACAGTTAACGAGCTGGTTACTGATAGCGACCCATACATTATTCTCTATGTAGTACACTCCCTGTTGTGTTACAGTACACCTTTGAAAGGAAACCAAAATTAAAAAAATTGAAAGAGAAAAGAACATTTTTCAAGGATACCTACCATCATATTTGTGATGGCCGTGCCTTGAAATGGCATGAAGGTGCCCCAGACAGAGGAGCTGGAGGTGGAGAACTCTTGCTTCCCGGATGAGAAGAGAGCAGGACAGTAGGAGTCCTGTGAAGTCAAGGGAAAATTATGTAGACCTTACTAAAGTGGCCAGTGTGGGTGACTGACCACATGAACAGTATATATGTTGTGCACTCCGATGGCCCAATTTTCAAAATGTGTTGGAATGCCGAAAGAAACTTACAAACGGAAGCTTGACACAAGTGGCGACTTGCATCAGACACTGGGGATTTTGCAATTTTACAACAGCTGTGGCTACAACTCCCGGACGCAAGCCCCTTGTGGCAGGTCCCCCTGCTGTATCTTTGCATCCCAGGGTGACCTCTTCAGACTAGCTCAGATACACCTGCAGGTCAGGACTCCCTCCAACACACATCTGCTGCCTTGGGAGCTCCAAAATGTAATCGCTCAGACTAGCAGGTACGTGGAGTCCTCCACTCCCGGCTGAGGCACTCTGTCTCAGGAGCAGTGAAAAGCAGATTTGAACCTGGCACCTTTCCACCAGCACACTAGTGCTGACTTATTTTCATACTCGCTGCTGTCTTCATTCTACAGCTTCCTGTAGTGGCACGGTATAGTTGCATTGCGAATGTGTGCAGGATTTATAGTTAAAACATCTGTAGTAATAAAAAAAACACTGTGAGCTGAGGCATTGGTGCTCCACCAAGCACTGAGTGCAGTCTATGTAATTTATTTCATGTTTCAGGGGCTTGTTTTGTATTAAATGTTGACTACTTAATTACAGAGTTGGGTAAGGTACTTTATCTATTACTTTCTATTTCTTTTAGAAACTTGATCTAGGAAGCTTTGTGCAGTCACTAGCAAAGATGTAGAAGTACTAGAAAAAGTAATACTCCTGACAGTTACAGTTACAGTTACTTATTTTTTTTTTAATACAAAAACAATAAATAAATAAATAAAACTATAACAGATGACATTTATTTGAAAGTAATAGGTTAGTTACTAGTTACTTTCAAATAAATGTAATTAGTTACAGTTACGTATTACTTTTGTATAAAAAGACATAAGTAAGGGGTATTACTTTTTCCAGTACTTCTCCATCCTTGCTAGTGACTGCACAGAGCTTTATGGAACGAGTTTCCAAAAGTAATAGAAAGTAATAGAAAAAGTAACTTACCCAACACTGCTTAATTAAGAAATTCATGCTTTGGGGGCTTGAGGAGTTCTGTTTGTAGTTTTGACAATACAGCCACAGCCTGCTTTACAAGCTTTATTGATTGTAGGCTAAAAAGTTCAATTTTTAATCCATTTTTAATCTGGAGTTTATATAATGAGTTGCAGTATTTTAAGTTTAAGATGCTAAGGGGCTCCCTCCTGCAGTCTGTTAACCCCCTTCTCCCTCTCACCTCCCATTATTTCTCCCTCTCACCTCCCATTTTCCAGTTTCCCATTTGCAAGTTATATCATGCTACTCATAGAGGTCACTGTTTCCTTTTCCTTCACACACTGAATATTCCTCTGACATCCTATTGCATAGCTCTTGCTCAGGTTTGGGATGCTTCAGCTGGGAGTGGAATACACTGCGACCTCTTATTTTTGAGGCGATGACCCTACCACTAGACCATCTCATAGGCAATAATTTCCTCTGGCTCATTGCACCCTTAACTTTGCTTTCTCTTCCTCCACTATTATTTATAACTTTTTTTTTCCTCCTTCTCTACCTGTTTGCCCATAGTTCAGTTGCTTAACTGATTAATTAATTGGTTCCTTCTGGGCATAATGCTTCTGCTAGGTCTGCCAATATCTCTGCCCCCAATTATCCCCATCACAGATGGCAAGCACACTCTTCTTGGTTGCAAACTCTGCCCAATTTTAAACCCCTTCATCGCCACTAATCCCCACCCTTTGTGGGACCATGCAACTACAGGGCATGCACTGATACTGATCTCTACTAACTCCACTGAATACCATGCCTTCCTACTTTTTTGCACTTCCTCCCTCTACCAATTTTCTAGCTCTAAAAAATGGTCAGCCTTAAAGTGCAATTTGCTAAATCACCACCTCAAGGCACACAAGATCTCCATGAGATTCTGGATAAGGCAACTAATCTTTTTGCTCCTCCTTTGCTTGGGCAATATAGAACGCAACCCTGGTCCAGCCCCCACATCACCTGCTGACTTTGCTTCTGCCAAAGGGTTCAAAATAATGCTTATAAACATCCGTAGTTTACAAAAGAAAATAACAGATGTTCAAGCCTGGGTATCCCATTCTACCCCTGATATTCGGGTCCTAACAGAAACTTGGCTCAAACACATCACCACAGACCAAGCCCTAGTCCTTCCATATTATTCCATCTATCATGTTGACAGACCCACAAGTGGGGGAGGGGTGGTCATTTACATTAAAGATAGGCTATCTGCCTCTGTCCTACATGCCATCTCCAAGCCAAAAGAATTTGAATGCCTGTCATTAAAAATATCCATCTCCTCTGCTGAATCCATTAACATACTAGGTTGCTTCAGACCACCCTCTGGGGGTCTAGATTTACTGACTCACCTACAAAACTTTCTAGACTTATATGCAAATGAAACATTAATTATCAGTGACTTGAATCTGGATTGGTTCAGCTCTAAATTGACCCCGTTAAAGAATCTTTGTGATGACCTCGGGTTGAGTCAGATAATTACAGGAACAACAAGGCCAAATCATAGAAACCACCTCACTCATTCTTTATTGGATCTAGTCATTACAAATAGACCCCATAAAATAATACAGGAAGCTATCTTCCACAACAGTCTCAGTGATCACGACATAGTAGTGTGTGTCAGGAACTTCTTGAAATATACTCCTATCAGGAAATTTGTTACTAAGAGTAATTTCAAAAGGTTCAACCCAACCCACTTTCTTGCAGTCCTAAGGGATATTAACTGGAAAAACATTTACCTAGCATCTACTACTAATGAAGCCACACACAATCTCAATGCCACCCTTACTTACATCATAAACAAGCACCCCCTACTAATTAGCCATAGAGTTAAAAAAGCCTCCTGACCCTGGTTCAACGGGGACATTAAAAAAGCCATTTGCCACTTTTGGTCCATGTTACAAGCCAAAAGACCTTAACCTTGCTCGTATATATTCTGGGCTATGACAGCTCCTCAGCAGCCTCTGTATTTCTCCAAATTTTCAGTCCCCCACCCTCCCCCATCCAGCACCTTAATTAAATACACTAACGCTCCTCCTCTCCACTCCTTCCTCTCCTCTTATTGGCTGCAGATCAAGCCTCATTGCTAGTCTGGTGGGGTGAGCCCACATCCTCACCACACTGAGGGTTAGTTTAACACCCTCCCAATCTCCCCTCCTTTTTAGGATAGTTATTAGGGCAGCTTTAGTCCTCTATACTATCCCTTACTTGCCTGATTGATCTCTTGTCTCCTTTACTGCCTTTTTATAATACTTACATTCTCTATACTATCCCTCACCTGCCGGATTACCCTGTTGTCTCCTATTCAGATACCCTGACCCACAGCTGGCTCACTGTTGTCTCCATTCTGACATTCTGACTCACAGCTGTCGCTATGCCTGCCATTCGGCATTCTCCTGTCTGCCCTTTTCTTAGCCCTTCTGATCATCCTCCCATTTAATTCCTTCCAGAGGCACAAAACGGCCAGACTTGCATATTTGTACATTCCCTCCTACCTACTGCTACTTCTTGCTGCTAACTACTTCATTTCTTTGTCACTAAAACAATCTCAGTGGCACAGTGAGCCTGTCTCCCCTCACACTGTGACTAATGATCCCCTCCACATATATCTCCTTGTACCACGTCTCCCTGGACAAGATATTGCATATCTTGGAAGGTGGTACATTAGAAGGCTGTTAAAGTCTGCTATTAATACTGAATTCTTGGAGTGGTGTCTCCTGACTGCAATCAGATGCTTCTTCCTAGCTCTTCTTCTCCTAACCCTTTTAGGTGATGTTGAACCCAATCCGGGCCCTATTACTCCTTGTCCCCCTCCCCACCCCTTCATCTTCCTCTCAACTCCCAAAAGGTATGAAAATAGCTCATCTGAATGTCCGTAGTATCAGACCAAAAATGGCAGAGCTTGAAGCCTGGGTTAACTAACATACCCTGGACATTCTGAATATTTCTGAGACATGACTAAAGCCTTGCATTAAGCATCATGAGGTTGCGCTACCTGGCTACAAGTGCTTCCATAAGGACAGGCTGGGGAAAAGAGGTGGTAGTGTCCTCCTATATGTCAAGGATAACCTGGAAGCGACTGAAATTCCATCACCTCACCCAGGCCTTACCTCAGTTGAATTCATATTCATTTCCCTCACCCTTGGAACCGTTAAGAAACTTGTGGTAGCATGTGTTTACCTACCCCCGTAGCTTGCCGCAACCAGTCTCCCCCCTATTGATGTCCTCCCTCTCAAATCTTCCATGCCACAACCTAATTCTACTGTATGCAGGGACTTAACATAGATTGGCTGAACCCTAGTTCACACAAGCTGCATACCCTGCTCATGGATTCCAACCTAGTCCAACTTATTGTGGAATCAACTAGAATCAACACCAAGACTGGCAATCACATTCTACTTTACTGGATAGTCACTAACTGTCCCACTAAGATTAGGGCAGTGGGTGTGCTTCCCAACAGCATAAGCTACCATTCTCCAACCTTTTGATTATGGTGCAACAACTCCCCAAACCCCCAACCCAGAGTCATCCAAGTTCAGGACATGAGTAACTTTGACCTTAGTGCCTTCACTACCACAATCCATGACACTGACTGGAGCCCGATAAATGCCCAGTGCGATGTCAACCTAACTCTCGATTTCTTTGTGACTAAATTCACAGAGATTGTCAACCATCATGCTCCCATGAAGTCCTGCTGGGTCAAGGGTAAAAAAGCACCTTGGTTATCTAAGGTCATAAGGAAGATCATGTCTGCTCGTGACAAGTCTTGGCAGACATTTAAGCCCAGTGAGCATCCCTCTGATTGGCTTTCATATAGGCAGCTAAGGAACAATTGCAAGAACTCCATCCAAAAAGCTAAACGTCAGCATTTCAGGAATCTCCAAACTGAACATCTTAGCAACCCCAAGGAATTCTGGAAGCATGTTAATTCCCTCATAAAGGGCCAGACCCCAGATACCCCTAGTTCCTTTGAGGCCCAGGGCGTGATGCTCACAAACCCCCCTTCTATAGCAGATGGCTTTAATACATTTTTTACTGATCTGCAAAAATATACCTCACTCTTTACTAAACCTTCTTCTCCCTGTCCAGACCCCCTCTTGTCCATTGAGACCTTGGACCACCCTTTCTTCCATCTGAAACTGGCTACTCTTACCAAGGTATGTTGGCTACTCAAAAACCTGAAAACAGACAGATTACCAGGACACGATACTCTTGAACCTAAATTTCTCAAGCTGGGGGCTGAAGGCCTCGCTTGTCCCATTTGCGACCTATTCAACCATTCTTTTCTGTCCAGTACCATCCCCGAGAAATAGAAGGGAGCGGTGATTGTACCGGTGAATAAGAGAGGTTCTACCTCTACTGTTTAAAATTATCATCCTATCTCGATATTGTGCCCCTTAGCCAAAATCCAAGAGTGGATACTTTATGACCACTTGCAGGATTATCTGGACAGCCACCAACTGCTTTCATCCCACCAACACGGATTCAGGAAAAACTACAGCACCCTCACAGCCCTGATAAAAGTCACTTCTGACATATTCCAAGGAATCGATCATGGTAAATCCACTGGAGCAATCGTCATGGATCTGACCAAGGCTTTTGACCTGGTCAATCATAATCTTCTATGACAGCAACTGCGTCTTCTAGGCCTTGATGATGGAGCTCTTATCTGGATCAACTGCTACCTTCAAGGTTGCACCCAACGAGTGAGGTGGGTGGATGGGTTCCCTCGCTGACCCTCAATACATTACCCATGGGGTCCTCTAGGGATCTATCCTGGGACTGCTACTATTCTCACTCTTTATAAATGACCTCCAGGATAAATGCGGAGGGGTATCTGTTCATCTTTATGTGGACGATGTTATCCTGTACCGGACCTTGGCCAACATAGGGTGGATCAACTCAACATCAACCTCTGACTTCCACACACTTGAAGACTGGTTTCTGCAAAAACAACTAGTACTCAATACTAAAAAAGCAAAGTGTGTGGTATTCACCAAGCTAACTTCACACCCACTCCTGCTTCTTGTTGTCCCCTCTCGAACTGGAGCTGTTCTTGAAACTAAGTCCTTCAAATACCTGGGAGTCACCCTAGATTCATCACTTTCTCTGGATAATCATGTTTCAGCCCTCACCAAAATTCTAAACCAAAAGCTTGGTGTACTATACCAGATCTGTCCCTTCCTCATACTGACCTCCTGCCGCAAAATAGCTTCCACCACCCTCCTCCCTCTCTTAAGTTATGCAGCCCCCATGCTTCTCGGTGCCTCCTCCACCATCCTGGCTCACCTCACTCAGATCTTTCATAGAGTAGATAGGGTTGATCTCAGTGTCAATGCTCGGCATCATCACTGTGATGTCTTATCTTCCCTTGGGTGGCTACCTTACGAAGCAAAGCTAAGGTTTGCTACCCTAAGCCTCACTAATAAGCTGGTTCACTGCTTTACTCCTCCCTGTCTTGCTTCCATAGTGCAACGTAAACAACCATGGCACCCTTTCAGATCTGCCTCATTGCCCCTTCTCCTACTGCCTAATACTCGGCTAGCCGTGGCCTGGAGGCCTTTTGCCTACTCGACTGTGTCCTGTTGGAACTCGCTCCCTCAGCTATACTGTCCATCTCATCTCTCCCTACTTTCCAACTGTTTCTGCAAACTCACATTACTACTACACACTGTACCTGCTATCACTGACTCCTACTGTCTGGCATTCCTCCCTGCCACTATGTTGTCTGCTTTTTTATACTATGTCCAACTCAAACCAATTCCTAGTTACCCTGTGGGTATAGTATAGCATAGCATAGCATATCTGTTAATTGTTAAATGTGTTTAGTGTATGATATTAGTGAACACTTGTCCCTCTGATTTTCTGGCACAAACTGTGATCTCATGTGTGACTACACTCTATAAGCTGTTGCCTACCCATGGCTTAGTATTGATGTATTGTTTTTGACCAAAATTACTGAATTGTTTTTGTGTACATGTAATGCATGCATCCGTACTGCTAATTTAGACAGCAATATCATTGTCTGGTGTCTGCTTGACCCCTATCTTGAAGTTTCTATAACTGCATTGTATGTTCTCTGTGGGATAGTTAATGTATTGTTTCAATGATTTGCACTGTCAATGTATTGCACTTCCCGGGTCACCACTGAAAAAGGGACTGCCTTGTCTCAGTGGGCCTACCCGGTTACCAAAATTCAATAAATAAAATAAAAAATTATTAAAAAGGGACCAACTCTGGGCCACTGTGAGACGTACTAAATCCAATAGCAACTGGACAGCTTTTAGGGCTTGCTGCAATGCCTGCACTAGGCTGATAAAGAACACAAAAGAAAATTACTATCTGAACATTATTGAATCAGCTAAAGGGAACCCTGCAAAAATCTAACACACTTTCAAATCAGTTGAAGGCTGCAAAGAACCTCGATCACTACCTGACAAAATTAATTGTCAAGGCTCCTTTATTACTGATAAGTCTGAAATATTCAATAAACTTAACAAACACTTTGCAACAGCTGGCCCTGCCTTCGATTCCTCCAGTGCTGCTGCCTGCGCCCAACTATCCTACACTTTGCAACGGATACCAGACCTCCTATCAATGCCACATTTAACTTCTCGACCATTACATATAAACAAGTTGAGGATCAATTACTTAAACTGGATACCAAAAAGAGTGCTAGTGCAGATAACATCACCCCCTTCTTCCTGAAGTTAGAGTACCACTTTCTGACTGCACCAATTACACACCTATTTAATTTATTAACAGAATGAACAGTAGCTCACGCCCATTTATTACCCCTGTTTAAATCTGGTGACTCTACTGACATGAATAACTATAGGCCCATATTAATCTTACCAGTCCTCTCAAAAGTCTTAGAAAAACTGGTCAGTATCCAGGTCAGGGAATTCCTTGAAACTCGTCGTCTCCTAAACCCCTTACTATCTGGGTTTAGAAGTCAGCACAGTACCATATCTGCCTTATCTAAGGTAACAAATGACTGGTTAGAGGCCATGGACAATAAACATTGCACAGGTGCTGTTTTTTTGAACCTCAGTAAGGCATTTGATACAGTCAAGCATGGTCTTCTCCTAGTCAACCTCAAGGAACATGGGTTCACCAGCTCAGTACTACATGGTTTACTGGCTACTGTACCTGGCAGATAGACAGCATCAAATCAAGGCTAGCGGGACTTTCTCATTACTTCTCTCCCTGGCAAGAGGAGTTCCCCAGGGCTCTATTCTGGGCCCCCAACTTTTCTTGCTATAAGTCAGTAATCTGAGTGAAAATATTGTGGACTCCAAAATACACCTTTTCTCTGATGACATGGTACTATACGTGTCCAGAACCTCATTCACACAAGTCTACTCCGCCATCCAGTCTAACTTTAATCACCTTCATAATAACTTACTATGATCAAAACTCCTATTAAACATCAGGAAAACTAATGTTCTTTCATCCACCCAATTCCCCAAATGCCCATCCTATCAGTTGCCCCCCCCTTGTCCATCACAACCCTTCTCAGTGAGACACTTGAAGTGGTGGATAGGTTCAAATATCTGGGTTTCTGGCTTGACTCTCATCTTTCATTTTCATTCCACCTTGAGGCACTAATAAAAAAATTGAAACTGAGGCTAGGCTTCTTTTTCAGAAATAAATCTCTATTTTCCTGGACATCCTGGAAGAGACTAGTCCAGGTCACCTTCCTGCCTGTTCTGGATTATGCTGACATCATTTATAACAGCTGTGCAGCCACCTATCTCCACAAACTGGATACCTTATATCGGCGTGCCATCCGCTTTATTATCAATGTCCCAGCTAGAACCCATCATTGTACCTTATATAAGGATGTCAGTTTGACTTCCTTGACCACCAGGAGAATCAAGCATATCTACACCTCGGTATATAAAGCCCTCTTAAGCAAACTGCCTCCCTGTATTACAACTCTGCTCCATCGATCACATAGTGTATTCACATTAAGGAAATGCTCGTATATATCCCTAGACATCCCTAAAACATGCACACACTGTGGCAAAGCAGCCATTGGTTACATATTCCCCACAACTTGGATTAAACTTCAATCAACTCTAAAGCTCCAATCCCTAACCACATTAAATGCTTTTAACACCCTCAGTAGCAATACCTCTACCAACACCTGTCACTGCACTTAACCTCCATTCTCCCCACTTTCCCTACTTTATCCTCTCTTCCATACTTGTTTTCTAAGTGGTGACTATTATGCCTGTTACATACTTGACTCATATGCAATCCATGTTATGTTGCTGATATCCTACATTGTCAACCCTATACCAAAAGCCTATATTTCGAATAAGAAGTCTGTAACATTCTTACCTTGTATCATTATTCATTGCTGCTCTTCTTAAAACCTGTGTATATTGTAAATTTAAGGTTTTATCAATGTCTGAGGGGTCTGACTGTTGGACTGTAAATAGTGTTTATACTGTAAATATGAATTTCTCTGTATACTGTTCATTTCTCTGTACACTGTTTCGTTTACTGCTTGTACAAGGGACATCCTTGCAAATAAAGCTTGCTCGATGGATCTTATCCCTCCACAATAAACTCTGAACTTGAACTATGGGGCTTACTGCACATGTTGGGCCCAATGGACAGTAAAATGGGTCTACTGTTGATAACTGTGCCAAACATTGTAAAATTGGACTGCGCTGCATCCAAGGTGTTTGGCGCAGTTGCAGCCAACATCAGGACGGATGCAGGGCTGGATGCAAGCCTTGCATCCACCTTTGAAAATTGGACCCCAAGTCTTACTATACCTGTCACCTGTTAAGAAAAAAAAACCAATTCAGCCTTCCTTTGCCATTGCTGTGGCTGCACAATAGAGCCATTGTCCAATCCCACTCTTTCTGTACCTGTCAGCTATGGAAAAAAAGACATTTAGCCTAACTTGGCATGGCCACTGTTCACTGTTTACCTGTGAAAGGAATAATTAACATTAAAACTTAATAAGACAAAAAAAGAATGTCATGATACCATCAAATTAGGGATGGCCATGCTGTGTACTAGCACAACGCCATCTCAGAGAGGGTAAAGGAGGAAGAGGCAACTTTAGTCTGTGGCTTGTGGTGGCCTGTCTGAAGTGAGAGGGAGACAAAATGAAAGAAATAAACACATTTTAACATTTTGTAAGCAATGGGTAAGCCCCTCCTGTGCAATGATATACTCACAACCAACAGTGAGGTTAGTTAGTGTGAAAAACAATGAAAGTAACTTACCATCATAGCAGACAATGTTGGCTTTTGCTGCACTTCAAGTCTTGCTGCCTTGATGGGCTGGCTGGCTGGAGGCTTAGCTTAAGGTCTGGCTTGCTGATTGGTGGGCTGGCTGATGGGCTGGCTAGCTGGGCTGAGGTTTACTTGACAATGGCATTTATGCTGGCTTTTAAGTCTGTGTTTCTCAAACTGGATGCATGAGTTAGATGCAATCTAGATTTAGTATTAGCCGTATTGGTCCTTGCAAGAACAGATCCAGGAGCAAATGATTTGATACCTTTTAATGGACCAACATAAATGTAACAACAAGAACAAAGTGCTCTAGCTTTCGGACCAACCAGTCCTTCTTCAGAAGCCTAATGGCAGTTATTTAGAACAAGCAATACTTTTAACAGATAGATCATGCAGAAAAAACAGAAAAAATCCCCATTGGTTTAAAATACTCATTTAAAAAATACAGATGATGATGATGTCAGAGAAGTTTAACAGTACCATGTTACTTTCAGCTGGGAGGGTCCCAGGGGACAAAGGTGCTTTGTGCAAAACACATACAAAGAATCCTACTGCATGTAAATTAAATTGACATAGGATAACACTGCTGGAGCAGATGGCTCTTAAATCAAGCTATGAGTGTCACAGTGTGTAAAAGAATGTGATTACTGAAAAACAACCCCCACCCAGATTAAAGACATACTAAGATTGTCTAAGACTTCAAGAAGTTTCAATGTACTGTATGTATTATAGACAAGAAGTTATCAGTAAGGCTGTCTTAAAACCATCAGTGCACACTGTATGATGTGTAAAACTTAACTGGACCTATCACCCAGCTATACTCTCCACCTAGATACTGTATCATGCCCCATAAACTTCAAAAACCTCTAGTGTATGACAGGGCTTTGATAATTAAATATAAATTGACAATGTTAGTGTCAAACAAAAAACTCTTTGTCGAGGACCACCAAGGAATTAAGACCATGTAGCCTGATATGTACTGATGTCAATATATTCTCAGTGTGTAACAACTTGATGTACCACAAGTGTCTAAGGAATCTGAAAAGGAGATAAAAATTACATTCTCTCCTCCTCTTCACACAAACAGTACACCCTACCCCACCCCACATCCCCATAATGTGTGTGGGGGGATAACTAGCTCTAAGGAGATAGACACACACACACATACACTCCTAATGAACCTTCATTCACATCAATCTCTGCAATAGTTCCCCAAAGGAATTCAACTTGTCATGAAATCTCAAGTAAAAGGGATCATGTATCCTAATACCTACAGAGCAAAAATGTGACACTATTTAACCTTAATCCTATCTGTGTAGTAACATTTCCAAGGATTCTGGATAGAACCACAATGAAATAAAATAAAACTGTTGCCCTTCCCAGGGTAAGGTAACTAGGAGTAAATATTAAGTATGTGTGTAAGACCAGAGGTCTAACATACCTACATTTCCACAAATCACTATAATATTAGCCTAATGTAAAAAGATCTGTCCAGGACCACCATGCAAATGAGATCTCACACCCCAATATGTTCAGATTTTAAAAAAAAATGTGACAGTCTATGATAACATTCCTGTATGTACAATAACAGGCTAGGTAATATGAATATGGTGCAACAGAATAAACACCACTCCTTGGTGAAGGTAACAAGTGAGGAGGAATTAATATTCATTATGTGTGTGAAGTAAGAGTAGTAACACACTGCAACTCCATGTATCTAAATAAAAGCCTACCTCAATGTGACAGCAAGCCCCACACCTGTTTTTTCACATACCTCACATCACATACCCACACACATACACCCATACATACACACACCCACACCCCACACATGCTGAAGTCCTATAATATGCCATTCTGAAGAAGAGGTCTGTGGATGTTAATTTCTGTAATGTCCCATGAAACCCAGATCAATGTCCATTCCATCTGCTACCATATTGAGATATAAAATAAGTTTAATCTCAAAAGCCTGTCTCTGTTGTGTGTTTTTGAGATTTCCTTTTAAGACCATTACTGACATATCCAAAATTGAGTGGTCAGGCTGGGAGAAGTGGTGCCCCACTGGTTTGTCAGTCTTCTTTGTTCTAATAGTATGTCTGTTGCGAGTTCATCCTTGTGCGGAGCTGTTGGCTTGTCTCTCCAACATAACCTGTGTGTGGACATTTCTTGCACTGAATGAAATAAACAACACGTTGTGATGTGCATGTATAACTCCCATGCACCTTGAATTGTCTGTTTTGTGATGTAACCACACAGTCCAAGGTGGAAATGAGCTCACAAGTCTTACAGGTGCATTGACTGCAGGGTCATGTGTGAGTTAGATGCAGGCATGTGGCAGTCACCTATGTTGTTGATTGATGTGGGGGATACAAGGAGGCCAGATGAGGAGGAGGAAGTAGTGTCTTGAATGTTGGTGGATGCATGGTCTGTATGGCTGGCAACAACAGTATTTATGCTGGCTTTCGAGTTCTTGTTTTTCAGTCATGAATGGGTGCATGCAGTGGAAGCAGGGGTGGGCCATGCTATTGGTGGATGTGGAGGACAGAAGCAGGCCAGAGGAGGGGGATAAGGTGGTGCCTTGACTGCTGGTGGATGCATGGTCTGCGTGACTGTCAATGGCATTTATGCTGACTTAAGAGTTAACAGTACATGTTTTTCAGTCTGGATACATGCAGTTAAGGTGGCAGTGGGCAATGTTATTAGAGGCAAACTTGGCATCTCATTATGTAGTGTTCAAGGATTTTCTACTTTGTCTGTGGGCATGACATAGCAGAGGGCAGATGGAGGTAATCAGATGGATGTATAGAACAGCAGCACAACTTGGGGAAAAATACAGTAACAGGCAAACAAAACTAAATCATAAAGAAAAGGATTAAACTGATAGGGAGGAAAGGATGGATCTAACACTTTTGTGTTTATGCTTTAATCATCCTCATCAAAGAAGCAGCCCTCACAGTCATCCAAACTGGAGTTGTCCTCACATGGGGACTCTTTCTCCATTACTGCTTCATCTACTTCAGTGGAAGGCAATTTGCCAATGCCAATAACACTAGACTGTTCAGGTTCTTCTTCATCACCACCGCCGCAATCGTGTGGTATGAGTGCAGAGGTGACTGTGTTACAAGGAATGTGCCCTGCATTCATTTTAATAAATGTTAGCATGCCAACATTTCTAGGGGACATATTTATACACCTGTCCTGCACAACAACCCCGTCAAACTGAATATTCTCTCCATGCTGACACTGGAGGGTGGACAGCTCAGATATTTAACTGCTATGAGGTCAGGGCTGGCCAATCAGTAACCTTGCTATTCCAGTACAGCAGGGAATCTTCTAACATATTAAGGTGCCTAGTATCCATCAAATATGTATTCACCATGTGTTGCACTGCATCCAGTCCTGCCAACTTGTCAACCTCCTCCTCCTTTTCCTCCATCAATTCCCAACTTGCACGAAGCATCCCAAAGTGGATTTATTGTTGTTTTTTCCTTTTTGTTTTGCTCCTTGCCTGCCAGCCCCCATTGGTCTAATTATGCTCAGCCCTGCCACACACCCCAAGAATTCCCCACTCCAAACACCCCCAACTTATCCCCAGGGGTGTGGCTGCCGGGGGCCCCCTTCTTCCCAATGGAGAATGATCAGTACCATAGAAATGGGAGCCTGTTTGGTGGCGTGGGGTCCACAACATTCTACGGTGGTGGAATCTTCTATTTTCCAATTTTCTGCCCAGGAGATGTGTTGTACAATGTTATTGGGGTGGACTTCACCAAATGTATGATGTGCCTTCCATACTGAGACAGTCCTGGCTGTTGGACCCCTAGCTACTGTGTGGGGTCATCCAAACACTGATGACTTCCCCCCCGGAGGAGGAGAGCAGTCTGTAGGATGCTCAGTCTTCCTCCTCCCATCAGCCCCCCAACTATCCAGTGTTGTTCCAAAACCTGGGTCATCAGCATCACAAGTGGTAGTGCTACCACTGCACTGGTGGGCCTGCTGATATTGTTGTTTTTTCTGTTATCAGGCCTGTTTTTTCAGCCTGTCTACCTGAGGTGGTAGCAACATTCATTCTCTGATCACTTTCATGTTGTGCATTACATAACTGTGACTGTAACATCTGTGCCTCATGAACCAATCTTATAAGCTGATTGGTTAGATTTTGGACCTGATCGCGCCTGCCTTCAAGTATCAGTGACAGGCCCTGTTTATATCATGAGTCCAGCATGGTGGCAATCCAAATATTTGCATACTGTCGAATGCAGGAAATATAGCTGTTGTAGTCCAACACATGGAACATGTGTTCCGTTAAGGAACAGCTTCTCCTATCGCCACCTGCCTCTAGCACCTGTTGTACATTCAACAGCATCTGTCTCAGTACCCTTACAGTAGCAGTGGAATGGCCTGACTTGAACAGGCAGTTTCCCCACTCACTGCCTGTGTTGCATGTTCAAATGGCCTTAGAATCACAATCAAGCCATCCATTAGTTACCACTGATCTGTTGTCAGACTCATGGATAAATTGGCACTGTCACAGCTTGTGTGCATTAGCAGATATTCTGAGATGGCTTTGTACTGCTCCTACAAGTGCTTGATCATGTACAGTGCTGAGTTCCATCTGATGATGACTTCCAGCTTTAGACAATGCTGAGGCAATTTATTCTGGACCTGCAGGTGCCTGAGATAGTCATGGGCTTTCTGGAATGGGCAAAGTGGGCACAGATGTGGTAGACCACAATCAACATGGACTTAGTTTCCAAATATGATAGAAACTCCTTCACTACTACAATAAGACAGTGTGCCATGTATGGCACAAAAGAAACCTGCATCACTAATGCATTTAACCACATTCGAGCCATTATCATTCGCAATGAAACCTGTTTTCAGGGAATGTTGGTATAGCCACTCATTAATCTCAGTCAGGAGCAGTTCTAACATTTTCTGACCCATGTGTAATCCACTTAAATGCTTCATTGCCAGAGTGAAATGCAGGCAAATACCTGGAATGTTGCTACAACTACAATTGGGCATCATACAACTTTTTCCCATTCTAGCATCAAATGTTACCACAGGTACCTGTGCCCAATGGGTTGTAATACACAGATAATAACTACCAGCTGTTTGGCACTAGTCCACATATCAGTACTAAGATGTGTGATGATGCTGTAGGGCATGCAGTACTGTGCATGAAACAGTACTATAAAGTTCAGGAATGGCATAGATGGAGAAATAGGTTCATGATGGAATCTGTCATTTTGGACAGGAACACCTCATGAACCTTTGGAATCCCACATTCTCCACAAAAGAGAATGGAAATAGGTCAATTGCCAGAATTTCAGTGTTTTCTGCATTTAGTTCCTCTGCAGAAGCAGGATTGGGTGTGTATTTGATATGATGCTCAAGCATGCTATGCAGTGGTGACTGCACCATTCGGTGTGCTGGGATAACAAATACCTGGACTCTGCGCATGGGTGGCATGACTGGTGGGGTAGCATTTGACGGGGGGGCATGGATGCTGCATGAATGAATGAAGTGATTTTTGGTGTTTTTTGGACTGGGGTTGATGTGCTTCGGTGACTCTTGCCGCTAATACTCAATCCACCACTGCTACTATGGCCACTACTAGGCAATCCCACTGATTCCAGCTCCTCATCTCTGTAGTAGTCTTCTGCTGTCAACTCTGACTCCACTGGGGCTCTGTCCATGCCACTTCAGGATGCCTTGCCCATTGAAGATAAGGGAGAGGGCCCCCTGCCACTGATTTCCCTTTGGTGCTGAGTCCAGCATAATAGGTGCCAGGACTTGAGGTGTGTGTGTGTTTTCCATCAGTGCCTAGGTGGCTCCCCTTTTTCCCATGACTAACACACACTTAACACAGCTGGCAGATAGCCACTGTTTTGCCAGCTGGGTCTAGTATGTAAAAATCCCAAATGAGGGCTTTTGTAGCCCTTTTACATGGTGGTGGACCTGGCACTGGGGCACTGGACTGCTGTCACTGAGTGTTTGTGAGGATGATTTCTGCACTGCGACATTAGGTGACTCATGCTCTGTTATTGGCACCTCTGTGCTAACAGCAACAACTGCTGGGGGATTGGGGGGGCTTTGGTGATTCCTTGAAATAATTGTGGTGTACACAATACCACAGGTTCAGCAGCATGACCTTTACTTATTTTTATTTTCTGGTTCCCATAGAGGGTCCAGATCATCATCCCCATCCCCAGATAGGCTCATAACCTTCTCCTGAGATCTGTCCTCCTCCTCCTCACTTTCTTAACCCTTTCCTTCTTGTCATCCTTGCATGCAACAGTAAGATCTCCCTTATCAGACTGTGAGTCATGCTCAAGCTCAGCAGCACCTAAAGAAATGGGAACCCATCACCTTGATCATTCCCACCACCAACAACGGTAGTCACAGGGACAACAGCAACCATCTCACCATCCTCAATCACATTTCCAGAGCAAGATATTTTTATGCTTTTGGCACTGATCCTCTTACTACGGCCTCCAATTATCAGAAGTCCCAGCACCCACCAGCATCGATGCCACAGATGTGGCAGAGAAAAATATGGCCACACTAATACCCCCACCACTGTTGCCAATTACTGCTTTTTTTAGTATTATGGCCCCCGATGAACCTGTGGCAGAAGTATTTTATTTTAGATATAACACCCCTCTGAACCACAAAACCAATGCTCTTCTTGGCAAAATCACCACTGCCAGCAACTTGAACTTTAGAGTGTCTAATTCCTGCCATTTTGTTATTTAGATTTCTGAACATTACAGTTAAACTAAATACAGGCAGTGGCAGAGACACTACAACACCTCAGAGCAGTGTGATTCAAATAACATAACACAATAGTTTACTGAACTAACAGTAGCTACAGTAAAAACACCCGAAAATAAGATTTTTGTAAGTTTTTTTTTAAATAAATAATACCTGACTAGGATTAACAATACACCCAAGACTAGGGTAATTACAAAGAAGTTACTGTAAGTATTACAGTAAAACTGTAACTTCAATAATTAAGCTATAGTAACACCAGAGTGACAACAAATAATTCACTAAAACAAACAGAACTGTTTTACAGAAATAAAAGAACAAATCACAGAAAACAGAAAAAATAAAGAAACACTGAGGAAAGCACTAATGCTCACAGATAGGGCTGTCTTGCTTGCTGTTTGCTAAAACAGCTCCCCTTCCCCATACTGCACTGCTTTCCTACAAAAAACAAAACCACAGCTTTAAAGAAAATAAATCTGAAAAACTACCAAAAACATTGCTACTCTAGCTGCACAAGGCCCTCTACACACTTCTAGGAATTATTTTGTTTTGAATACTCTACATTTGAAGTGATTTGAAAAGCTGTTTGGACACAGAAATTCAGGGACAGATTTAACTACAACTCTCTCTTCATAAGATTGCACTGAATTCAACTTACATATGACATACAGCTCATTTTAGTACCATGTGACCTTGAATCCTATGGAACATTGCAAACTTCACCTGTGGGCCCTATTTGGCAGGCAAGGTTAGCAAACCCACAATTCACAAATTTAGCACTGTAGTGCGAATTAGAAATCCACAGGGTGGATTAAATTTGCAAATTGGGGGGAATTCGTGAAGTTCTCCATGGAGCAAAGTTTCATAACTTTGAACACTTCTAATAAGGACTATTATTTCTCACACTCCCCCACCTTGCTGGCCCCTCCACAAATTACCTTTCCCTCCAGAAGTTACACACTGCTCACTTGTCTTGCAGTAAGATGAGTTACTTACAAGCTTGTCCTTTCATAACATACTTCGGCATACACACTGGCTGCCACCAAGGTCCTCCCACATGGCTCACTAGCACCTTAAGGCCAACAAAGACATAAGTAATCCCCCCCCCCCAGGTTGGGATTAGTAGTTTGGTCTCTGTGCCACTCTTTAAATAGGTATATCATTTGGCCTATTACTTCCTTCTACAGTATAACATAGGAGGTTTGGTATGAAAAGAGAGGTTGGAGGTGACTAGTGGCCCAGATGACTGTGCCAAGGGTGATCAGGACTGACTGTAGGCATGTTGCTGAGGAGTTCCATGGAGCCTAGGGAAGCCTGTGCATGGGTGCTTTTTCCCCTTAGTGACAGTCTCCATTTAACGACTCCAGCCTTGGGGCCCCTCAAGTAGGGATACTTCCCTCAGTCAGCTTCAAGAAGCTCATGCTTTTTGCTGCTGACAAGACGCTACCATTTCAGTAAATGAAATGCCCATGAGGGCATCTAGCCAGAGTGCCTGGAGCCTGTTACCATGCTGGCTCCCCACAATGAGCGAGGAGGGAGAGATTGAGGGAGATTTATCACTGCTAAGTTTACTTCTGTTGTTCAAGTCCAATTTCATGTTATTACAGTAGCTAAGTAGACACCAGCAGAAAAGTGCTTTATGTCAGTAGAGAGAGAGAACCAGAGAGGGAGGGTTAGGCCATTACCTAAAATATGTCTGCTGGTCTAACACCCAGACACCAGTCTGGTGTCACCAGATTTGACCATGTGTCCAACAGGGTGGGGATTGAATTTTTTTATTCAGTCTGAGACAATCTACAGTACATCAACTGTGACCAAGATCTGATTGCGATGGAAGCTTAGGGAACATCTATTAGGCAAGTCCCTGTGTTGTGAAATACAACGGTATTTGTCAAGGTTTACAAAGACTAGGCATCTGATTTATATCTATGTGTGAGGTGAAGGAGGGCCTGCCCTCCCAGGATGAAGAGGCAAAGATGTATTTGGTAATGTACTGATGTTGTTCAAAATCCTCAGAGATTGCAGACTGAATTTAAAAGTTGCTGAAAGGTTGAGGAAGAATGTTTGCATTTAAATCATGTTAACTCCATCTTTCCTGCCAATGCTTTCTCTCATCACAGAGAGTATCAAGAACGACTGGAGAATTTTGGCTGGCTTCCTAGTATCTTGTGGATCCCTCATTGGACCTCAGGTACACATGACAGATTTATGTTTGTTTTCCTTGTAAGATTATGATTTATAGGTATAAACTAAAATGTAGATAATGTTTGTTTGAATTTTGAGCCCTTGTTTAAAAGACAGTGAAAGTTCCCTTGCCTAGGAGCAAATGTTCTAACACTACAAAACAAGCATTTATCAATGCCGAATGTTCGTTGTGTGCACTGGTGTCATGGGGGGATGTCTGAAAATTGTTTCAGTGAAGTTGTTTATGAGATGGAGTTCCAGAAGACATATGTTGAAAATGTGAGGAAAAAAATATTTAAAAATGGCCAAGTTATGTCACTAAATTGAAAACCCCATTGAAATACATTGACGCTGAAAATCCCATTGAAATACATTGAATCACTTACCTCAATTCGAGGCTGGGCTTTGAAGAGCAAAGATGTGCCTGCAGTCCAAGGAAGATTATGGTGATGGACCTCCGGTGGGTAAGTATGGGATAGGGGGTGTGTGGGGTGGTGGGTCTTAGGTGGGAGGGTGGGGGGTTGGGTAACAGCGCAATGGACAATGGTGGATGGTTTTCTTTTTTTTACAGGAAAAAAATGATGAGGGACAGTTTTCTTTTTTTCAGGGAGTTTGCTGAACAGATGAGGACACTGGGAGATTGGGCACCCCCAGTATCTGTATATTGTTTGAGGGGGTTACAGAGCAGACAACAGTGGATGGACAGATAAGGACATGGGGGATTGGGTACCCCAGTGTCTGTATACTGTTTGTAGGAGGGGGGGTTACACAGTGGAAAATGGTGAATGGTTTTCTTTTTTCAGGATGAAAAACAAGCATTTTTCAATGCCAAACGTTTGATGCATTGGAAGCCGTCTGCCTCTGCATCTTTTTTATGCCCTTGAGGTACTTGAACGTATCTATCATGTTCCCCCACTCCCTCCATTCCTCCAATAAGTACATATTGAGGTCCTTTTAATCTCTTCTGATATGTTCTGTGTTGCAAACCATGTACCATCTTGATTGCCTTTCTGTGGACTGTCTCTACCCTGTCAATGTCCTTGCATATTTGCAGCCTCCAGAATTGCATATAGTACTATATAGAAACATAGACTTTGATGGCAGATAAGGACCACTTGGCCCACCTAGTCTGCCCATTTCCCTACCTACAGGATAAGTTGCAGATCCTAGTTAACCAATAGCTTATTTCTTCCTGCCTCCCACAAAAATTGCCTTATGTCTGTCCCATGCATTCTTGAATTTACCTGCAGTTCTAGACCCCACAACCTCCTCAGGAAGGCTGTTCCATGCATCCACCACCCTTTATGTGAAAAAAATACTTCCTCACATTGTCCCTGAGCTGACCCCCCTCTATCTTCAAATTGTGTCCCCTTGTTCTTACACATCTCCCTTTCTGAAAGATGCTACCCTCTTGGACTTTGTTGATTCCACTGAGGTACTTAAAAGTTTCTATCATGTCCCCCCTCTCCCTTCTTTCCTCAAGGGTATACATATTAAGCTCCTTTAGTCTCCCCTCGTATGGCTTCTCTTGCAGAACCTGCACCATTTTAGTTGCCCTCCTCTGGACTGCCTCCATCCTGTCCATGTCCTTGCAGAGATAGGGTCTCCAGAACTGGACGAAGTACTCCAGATGGAGTCTCACCAACTGTTTATACAGAGGGATAACAACTTCCTGTTTTCTGCTGGTGATGCCTCTCCCTATACATCCCAGTATCCCCCAGCCCTCCCTACTGCCTTCTCACATTGCTTGCCAACTTTAAGGTAATCTGATATGATTACCCCAGGTCCCTTACCATTTTTGTTGTTGTTGCCACCTCCCACCCCCCATTGTGTACTCTTCCCCTCTGTTTTTGTTTCCCAGGTGCATTATTTTGCATTTCTTTGCATTGAATCCAAGCTGCTATACTTCTGACCATTTCTCCAACCTTGCCAAGTCACTCCTCATCCTTTCCACACCTCCTTGTGTATCAACCCTGTTGCAGATCTTTGTGTCATCTGCAAAGAGGCATACTTTTCCTTCCAGTCCCTCTGCAATGTCACTTATAAAGACATTAAAAAGGACTGGACCCAGTACTGAACCCTGTGTTACCCCACTAGTAACCCCCCTTTTTTCAGAGTGGACTCTGTTTACAATTACCTTATGTGTCCTGTTGTCCAGCCAATGTTTTACCCAGGCTACTACTCTGGGACCCACTCCCAGGCTGGTTAATTTGTTTATTAATCTTTTGTGTGGGACTGTGTCAAATGCCTTGCTAAAGTCTAGGTAGGCCATGTCCATAGCCCCTCCCTGGTCTACTACTTTGGTCACCCAGTCAAAGAAATTGATTAGATTCGTCTGACATGACCTTCCCGCTGTGAACCCAGGCTGTCTTGGGTCCTGTGCCCCACTGGCCTCTAGGTACTCAACAATTCTTCCCTTCAGAAGTGATTCCATCACTTTCCCTACCACAGAGGTCAAACTGACAGGTCTGTAGTTTCCTGCTTCTGTCTTGCTCCCACTTTTGTGAAGGGGAATCACATCCACCTTCCTTCAGTCCTCAGGTACCACACCATCTTCCCATGATTTGTTAAAAAGGGTAGTCAGTGGTGTCACTAGTTCTCCCCTTAATTCTTTTAGAATTCTGGGGTGAATCCTGTTAGGTCCCATTGCTTTGTCCACCTTCAGTTTTAGGAGTTCTTTCAGAGCCCTTTCTTCTGTGAAAGGACTGGGATTCACCCCTTATCCAGAGTGCTTCTGTTAATTGGATTAGGAACCTTTCCTTCTCCTCTTTTGTGAATACTGAACAGAAGTATTCGTTCAGTATCCCTGTTTTTTCACTGTCTTTGTCTGCCTACCCACCGTCCATTCTATTCAGCCTCACTGTCCCTCTCTTTGTCTTTCTATGCTCCCTGATGTACCTATAAAAGGTTTTATCTTTCTTCTTAACCGAGTTGGCTATCTTTTCCTCAGTTTGGACCTTTGCTATTCTGACTTTCCTCCCTGCTTCCTTCTGCCTTAACTGGTACAGTTCTCTGTCCTGTTCCTTCTGTTTCCTTATACTTCCTAAATGCTATCTTTTTCTCCCCAACTTTCCCCGCCACCTCTTTTGAGAACCATAGTGGCTTTTTCTTTTGTTTTGATTTGTTTATTTGCTTCACAGAAAGGCTTGTTGCCTCTGTGATGGCAGTTTTGATGTTTCCCCATTGTTGCTGCACCCCTCATTCTTGCCTGTTTGCTAGTGCTTTTCTAAGGCACTCTCCCATCTTGCCAAAGTCAGCCCTCCTGAAGTCCAGTTCCCTCACATTTGTATGGCTTGACTGTGTAGCTGAGTTGATTGTGAAACAAACTGTTTGGTGGTCACTTGTTCCTAGATGGCTACCCACTTCTAGATCTGAGATCCTCTCGCTGTCCCCATTTGAGAGTACAAGGTCTAAGATTGCTCCCTCTTGAGTGGGTTCCAAAACTAGCTGTCTGAGGCATGCTCCCTGTAGGGCATTAAGAATGGCCCTGCTCTTGGATGTGGCTGCAGCAAAGGTGCTCCAGTTAACATCTGGCATATTCAGGTCCCCCATTAACAGTATCCCCCCTTTCTCTGCCATCCTAAGGATGCCTTCTATCACATCCCCTGAAGCACTTAAACTTGTTGTCCACAGTTTGGTACTCTCCATCATTGACCAAGGTTTGGTAATATATGGAGTTGCCTCCACTACATACCTAAAAAGGCTAAATATTACCTTGAACAAAGTCTGTAGGCTCATCACAGATGCTGATCACCTCACCCATACATGTGATCTGTATGCACTAACTGGATGGCTTAATCTCCAAGGATGAATCAAGTACCAAACTTGCATACTAGCCAAAAAGATGCTCCTTGGAGTGCTGCCAACTGGAATTCTGTCTAGATCCCTCAAGGCTCATTATACTCGGGCCTCTGTCACTGAACACCTACTCGTTCCACGGGTCCGGACCACCCAGTGCCAGCAGTCCTTCCTCTACAGAGCCCCCAACAGGCTAAACAGCCTGGGCTATGAACTAAATAACCTACCTCATTTGACCCAATTTAAACATCTCCTCCACAAGCACATTATAAATGAATGCACCTTTGACTGCCCTAACTAACCTCACGATGTGATCTCCAGTGCACCCAGTTCTGACCTCTGACAGAACATCTTCTGTCCCTATCTTCCCCCTTACGCCCACCCCTCTATTTTTCACTCCAATTTTCCCTGCATATCACTTCTCCATCATGTCAGAACCCTGGCCAAAACAAATGTCCCTGCACTTCTTTCTTCCTCTTTCTTTCCTCCCTCACCCTTTTTCTCCCCTCCTTTTGCCTCTATCTCTCACCATCACCCCCACTCTCCAACTCTACCCCAATCTCCACCTACCCTGCTACCCCTCCCCCTTTTTTCTCCCCATCTCTTGCCTCTGTCTCTCACAATCACCCTGCCACTCTCCCACTCTACCCCGATCTCCACCTACCTTACTACCCCTCTTGACAAGACCACCTGGCTGCAACTTTCCCACCCTATATTTCTGACCTAACTTAACTTACCTCCCTTCTCTTTCACTTAGTTTACCACCACCTTTATATTGCAAATGTATCAGAGACTGTCATTCAACTTTGTACTATGGTGTTTGCTGTAAACTGAAAATTTATTTTTTGCTCTCCTTTGTCTGTCTTTGTAACCCCTTCCATTACTGACATGGAACCTTTGTAGATGAGCAGTCCCCTGCTCAAAGGTACTTGTAATCTGAGAATGATTAAATAAAATTAAATAAATAAAAATAAATATCCTTATCCATTCCCTCCTCCTGAGATGGATGTCTGTATACAACTCCTGTGTGGATTGTAGTGCTATTTCCAGTCTCTAAGGTGACCCACAGTACCTCCTCTCCGCCTGTTTACTCTTTTGTACCATTGCTTTTATCCCTTCCCTTACATAGAGAGCTACTCCTCCCCCTCTTCTCCCCTCTATGTCTCTCCTGTAGGTTGTGTACCCATGTATGTAAACATCCCAGTCATGGTTCTCTGTGTACCATATTTCTGTGACTGCCACACTGTCCGGGCATCCCTCTTCCATTAAGGCCACCAGTTCAGGGAGCTTGTTGCCCAGACTATGGGCATTGGTACTCATTACTCTCCATTTATTGATGGCCTTACCCCTTTTTTGCCCCATCCCTGTCCTTATTGCCTTTGTCATTTTCTCCATTTACCCCTGCCCTTCTCCCTATTGACATCTTTATCTTGGTGTTTACCTCACTTACTAGCCTGATTTTTTTTGGGGGGGATAAGACTTCCCTGCTCCTTTCCAGTGCCTCCCCCCCTTGGCTAGTTTAAAAGCTTGCCAATGAAGCATTTAAACCTATCACCTAGGATCCTGATTCCCCTCATGGACAGATGCAGACCATCATGCCAGTATAGGCCTGCATCACTCCAAATGGACCTCAGTAACCAGTGAAGCCAAACCCCTGAGCTCTGCACCAGTTTTTCAACCATAGATTGAATCCCATGGTGTGGAGCACCCTAGCTTCACCCATGCCATAGACAGGCAGCACCTCCAAGAAGGTTACTGTGCATGCTACTTGTCTAAGGCCCCTCCCCAACTTCACAAACTCTTTTTGCATTGCTCTGATCCCTTTCTCAGCCAGGTCATTTGTCCCTAGGTGGACAATGACATCCAGCTCCCTTCCCCATGCGGCTGCTCTGGCGATCCTGAGGATTCGCTCCCTGTCCTTCCAAGACATGGTGCCAGGCAGGCACCTTACCTCCTTCTCCCATTCCTCCCCCAGTTCTACCCTCCTAACAATGGAGTACCCTACCAGGAGTTGTTTCCTTTCCCTGTTGGGTCCCATGCCACCCTCCTGTGGGTCTCCTTTGTGGAGGTTCCCATCATCCTACTTGGTCTTCACTGCGCGGGTGCCTCCATAGAGGAACCACACTTTGCCAGAATGGCATATGAATTGTGGAGAGGTATAACTGGAGGGATGCACCTCTGTTCCACCACCCTCACCCTCCCTGAGCCCACTGTGGTCCAACCACTCCTTTTTCTTGGCAACCTCTGAGGCAATGGCAGTGGCTCTGGTGGTACCTGAGTGGGAGAGGAGGTCCCCCAAATCCTGGCCAACTCAGCCTTGAGATTAGAAACCTTCTCCCTGAGCCCAGAGAGGTGCCTGCAGATGGGACAACACCACATGCTCCAGGGATCCACGACAGGAGTCCGACAAATATTTTGTCAAATGCCCCGTCAACGACACCGGCAGGTTGACCACATTCTGCAGTCGGCTGGGGTTCACTACTTCTATCTTTGTTTTCTAAGGGGGGGCTTTGCCCCCAAACCCCCCACATGGGGGGCAGTGGCCCCGCACCCCCCACTTAAGGATTCTCAACTCCAGTGGGAGCTGATTGGGGGGGTGCAGGGCCCCCGACAGACAGCACTGGATTCCAGCGGATCTCCCACAGCAGCTAGGCACTGTGGTCACTGTGGGGGATCTCACTGGGGAGGGTAACCGATGCTCCAGAATGTTTCCTGGAAGACTGCTGTTCCACAGCCACTGCACTGCACCACTCCCATCATGTCTTATTTCTGGACCCTTAATTGTTGTTTTGGATACTTACTTTTTCCTCTGTTTATTTTTTTTTTCTTTGTTTTCTTTTTTCTCCCTACTTAGTTACTGCCTCTGTGCCCTTTAAGCTCCTGATCTTCTTGTTCTCAGATAAGAAGTTCCTATATTTCTCAGTAGTCTCCTTACTTGCTCAGAGTCAGACCTCCAGCAGCTGGTGGGGGACTGAGGCTATCTTTTCCTTCTAGGATGGTGAGTCTTTTGTGGCTCTGTGATCACTTACTTCCTGCTCCCAAACAGGAAGTTCCTGTTGTCAGTCAAATCCTGTACCTATAAAAGTAGAACTGGCTTAGGGTGGTGGGTGGAGGGGAGAGAAGGAGGGCAATATAGTCCCAGTAGAGAAGTATAGTTATAACAGCAGCTCCTTCCTCTTGCTGTTCTCTGCCTGTTCTCTGACAGAAGCTATCTAGGGCAGTTTTTAAATCTGGATTTAACCTGGCTTTCTTCTAGCTAAGACACTCCCCCTACTTTACAGCTCTTTCTACACCTAGTTAATTGCACAGATAACAATTCCCTTCAGTCAACTGAGACAAACACCTATATAACAGCACAGATAACAATTCCCTTCAGCCAACTGAGACAAACACACTACTTCTTTTTTTGGTTTTACCCTAAATTGAAGGTCCCAGTAGTAGAGTTCTAGTTCTTTAGTCTCAGTAGAGAAGTATAGTTATAACAGCAACTCCTTCCTCTTTCTGTTCTCTGCCTGTTCTCTGACAGAAGCTGTAAGTGAAGCCTCACTAGTGCATTATACAATAGCATCACCACCTCAAGCTTTCTGCTAGTGATACATCTGTCTATACACCCCAGCATGCCACTGGCAGTCCTTGCAACATTTGTGCTCTGCTTTGACACCTTTAAGTCATCAGAAGTGATATCTCCTAGGTCCCTTGCTTCCTTGGTGATCATCAGCACCTTTCCCCCATCGTGTAACTCTCCCCAGGTTTCCCTCTTCTCAGGTGCATTGTTTGCACCTTTTTGCAGTGAACCCCAGTTGCCACTCCTCAGACCATTTTTCAAGCCTCTCCATGTGTCTGTTCATTTTCTCCACCTCTTCTGGAGTATTCACTCTTAGACAGACCTTTTCTTCTCGCCCTTCTGCAATGTCTGTAATGATGACATTGAACAGGACTGGTACCAGGACTGATCCCTGATGTACCCCGCTGGTCATCCCCCTCTTCTCGGATTGGATCCCATTACCACCACTCTCTGCCTCTGTTTGTCAGCCAGTTTCTAACCCAGTTTATCAGCTTGTGCCCTGTGGCCAGACTACCCATCTTGTTAATCATCCTTCTATGTTGGACATTGTTGAAGGCTTTGCTGAAATCAAGGTAGGTGATGCCAACCATCCCTCCCTGATTTACTTCTTTAATGAGGCATTAGGGTTTCCAACCCTAAAGCCTCACCCCCAACCCCAGCCTGCAGGTACTGACAGGCATTGTGATGTGCTTTGGGGTCTTTGGACCTAATGCTCACCCCCTTCCATAATGAAATAAGCTGAGATGGGTGCAAAATAGGAGAATGGGGTGAACGTTAGGGCCAAAGACTCCAAGGCATACCCAGATGCCTATCATTGGCTGCAGGGTGGGGGTAGGGGTGAAATGGTGTGAGCATTATGGCCAACAATCCCAAGCACATGCCCAACATCTGTCAGTCTCTACAGGGTGGGGGTGGGGCATTAGGGTTAGAAACCATAATGCCCCAGGTGTTTGTTAGCATTTCTCTCCAAATTTTCAACATGGGCTTTTTAGGACCCCACCTCATTTTTTTACTGAATCCCAAAAAGTGATCTCGTGCAGCGACTGTGCCATTTGGCACCACAGGTGCGAAAACACATTTTGGCCAGGATGTGAAAAATGACAGCTGTACTGTTCATGAGGAAGTGTAAAAAAATGGCAATGTTGAAAATCTGGAGTGAAAATATGAAAAAGTGATGAAGTTATGAGCGTGTGCAGAAATTGTGCAATGTACACCCATAACATGGTCATATTTTGGAATATTTTCACTAGCTTTTCAACATGACTTTTTGGGACCTCCCCTCATGAATAGTGGCACTGTGATTTTGTTAATAAGTCCCTAAAGTTGATTTTGCACAGCAACTGCGACATTCTGTGCCACAGGTGTGAAAACACATTTTGGGCAGGATGTGAAAAATGACAACTGTACTGTTTATAAAGAGGTGTGAAAAAATGGTAATGTGAAAATCTAGAGCGAAAATATTAAAAACTGGTGAAATTACGAGCATGCATAGAAACTGGGCAACGCATGCTCATACACAGTCATTTTTTGGATTTTTTTTTCACCAGATTTGCAACATGGGCTTTTTTGGATGCCACTTCATGAACAGTGGCACTGTTGTTTTGTTAATCCATCCCAAAACATGATTCTGCACAGCAACCGCAAAATCACCTTTCAGGACGGAGAAATGAAATGACAGTGACAGTGTTGATGAGATGGGGTCCCAAGAACCCCGTGCTGAAAATGTGGCATCATAATTCCTAAAAATAGCTAAGATAGCAACCTAAGTTGCCTCCTCATTGAGTCCCATTATACGGCTTACCTTCAATTTCTTCACTTTGTGGTTCGACTTTGAAGAGTGCAGATGTGTCCCGATCCACAACAGATGACAGTACTCAACCTCCGAAAGTAAGTATGGGGTAAGGGGAGTGTGGGGAGGTGTATGTGCAGTGGGAGGCTGAGAAGGGGGGTTGGGAGAGACAACGAGGACCATTTTCTTTTTACAGGTTAATAAAAACACTGTGAGGATGTTTTTCTTCATTTACGGGGAAAAATTAAATTAGGCACACTGGGGTGGGCTCCCAGTGTGCCACAATACTGGAGGGATGCCGACATGGGGATTGGGCACCCCGATGTTGGCAAGGGTTATAGATGGGTTTGGGGGGAGGCAGCATTCGACACCGGGAGTGGGCATCCCGGTGTCGGAAAGGGAAAGGGGAAATTGTTTAACCAGGATATTTGTCCACATAGGATGCTGACTCTTTTTCTTTTTATGGGTCAAATGGGGAAAAAAATTGGTCAGCTTTAAAAAGGTGCCGTAACCCCAAGCATTTACTTTTACCAGGATGGGGCAAATGCCATCTTGTGATGCATTTTGCTTACGAACTTAATCATACAATTTGATAACAGCTGTCAGATAATGTCAGGGATTTGAGGCTTTTGCTTGGGAGTTCACCTCCTGGGATACTGTCAGAATTGTAATATAGGTGTAATCTGCATTCTACAACAGTTCTCAGCTGATGACAGAGAACGGCGATTATGTTAATCTCAAAGGACGAGTTGCATGACCCTTGGTTCGGCTCTGTCCTATGAAATCTTTGCCGACTTCACCCCGAAACCAGAAAGTGTGTCATAAACAACCTGCCTAATGATTCATCTGCCACAGACCTGCACCTTGAACAGAGCTCTCCAGTGGATGCCCCCCCACACCTCTCTATATAAAACTCTCATATCAACAAGTTCATCTGAGCTTGTGTGCATGATGAACTTATAAAGGCAATTATGGCATTCCATATTCCTGGATTCTTGAATAGCTTTAAATTTACAGAATCTACTCCTTTCTGATACGTATCATTAAGATCACCATGAGACTGTAAAAAGCTACCCTGTGCTTAACATTAAGATACATATAAAGAATATTTCACCATTCCTGCTCATTGTAAATCCACTAAGCAGCCTTAATACTTAATAAATAAAAGACTAGTACTGTATACCTTCTGCTATGTATAAAGAAAACTACTATAGTAACTGGGAAGCATTTTCTCCCATAGGAAAACCTGGTTATAATTCACCATTATAACGTCCGGGTTATAATGGCGAACACATGTCGAGTTTCTCTCACTTCACGCATGCGCCACCAGCAATCTTTCCTTAGTAGCATAAGCCTGAGGACTGTGGCTAGCCGGCTACATTTTCTGTACTTACTTAGTCTCCTTAGGCAGCGAGTAAGTTTTACAGCCATCAACTACAGATTTTCACTGTATTTTTACTTTTTTTCTTGGAGGAAGCTGTTACAAAAAATAACAGTTTAAACAAGCTGCACTCAAGTTCAGCCCAAGCACAGAACGGGGCACAGAGGGACAGTGTGTCAAGCAAACTAAGGCTGAACAGCAATGCTTGTTTGTTTGTTGACCCGGTAAGCCCACTGGGGCCTAGAAGTCCCTTTTTCAGGGACGATCGGGGGGGGTGAGGGGGAATACAGATGGTAAGTAACTGAAATTGAACTGGATTAAGCTGTTGGTGGTATTTTTAGTGAATGAGGGAAATTTGTCCAGAACACCAGGGAAATTCCCCTACTCTGCCTGCAGGGGTGCTGTCACTTCCTGCTGGTGGGATGGAGGGGCCCAGTTCACAGTTGGACACAGGAGTAGGAAGAAGCGATGATGTGGCAGGAGAGCAGGCTGTGCTGCAAGGAGGAGGCCCAATTTCAAGGCCTACATTCTCTATACATGTACAGAAGGCAGACAGGGAGTGGGTTGGTGTGGAGGAAGAACTTATGGATGTGGAAGCTACTGCAGAAAATCAAAACATGATGTTGGAAACTGGAAAGAGTGCTACAGAAATAGTGAAAACAGACCTGAAAGAGATTTGTGATTCAGAGATATTTATTTCAACTGAGGACCTGTGGCTACAAATGCCTGAAGTTGATATACCTCCTGAGAAATCCGCAGAATCTGCATTAAAAGATTCCCTACAAGAATTACTGTCTAAGGAAAATAAGAGACAATCTTTGGAAAAAGAGCGTCTGATTGAGTAGTTTGCTCGCTTACAGAATGACTCCTCGACTGTCAGAACTCCCGGTGCACTTGTCATCGGGCCTGCACTACAGGATGACATGGCAGCTATGGGAGAAGCAGCTGAGCCAGGTGAGTCAGTTCCAATTACTTCTTCTGATACCGCTTCTGTAGTAACTGAGGTACAAGCACCTACGGCTGGCAGTAAGGAAGTGCAAAGTCACTCATGCCGAAAGCCGGTAGCTTCAAATCCTAAAACTGTTCCTTGTTCAGATATACCCAGTACAGTTCCTGATAATGTTAAACTGCTCCAAGTAAATGCAGAATTTACAGGGCCTGTGACTCAGGTGAATTCTGACATATCCACTGAACTGTCTGGCTCGAACCTTTCTAAAACAGCTGGGTTCGTTTTTCAGAATGCCATGCCGGCTTCAATTTCTGCTGAATATACTAACGCAGTGATTTACCAGACTTCACCTTCAAAACAAGAAGGGATAACTGTATTTAATTTTTCAAGAGATGTTGAATCTCGATCTAGGATGAGAGATGACAACAAAATAAAGCGTACGGCCCAGACAATTACAAATAGAAATATTTTTGTTACAGCACCTTCTAAAGTATTAAAACCTGATCAAAAGCATCAGAACTCTGAGCCCCCGATTGTTTTTCAGGTGGGGCATAACGAACTTCCATCGCCTACAGTGACTCCAGGCAAGCCCTGGTCCCCAGAAGGCATTGAGTGAGGCTGCTTGGACGCAGAACACCTCACGGAACTTGGATTCCCACCCTGATTGGGACCCTATGCTTAATTTTTCTCAAACTTCACCTGAATGGTGTCCTAAAGTTTTGCATCCTGCTACACATTCAGTGTTAGTACCTACAAACCTTGTAAGTGGCAATCTGGCATTTAGTGAATCTACATCCATTTTAAACCCTCAAAAACCTGCCGTACAGTTCCATACCATTAGTTTGGCTCCAGAGACACCTCTTCCTGAGGAGGAAAATCCTCAAATTCCCATAGAGACACAAAAACCGCTTCTCTCAGAACTCTTTTCTAAAATCAGAAAAGAAGCAGCCCCAAGGAGAAATGCTGTCCGCATTAGGTATAAAGGAGGCCTTGAAGTTCGCCCTGATAGGCAAGGCATCATGTGGGCAAATTATTACTGAAGGATTCTCTGCACTTCTCCCTGAGAGAAGTCTTTGCATTTATTAACATTTCGGGGAGGACAATTTTGATGTTAGCTTCCGATCTGCTTATGCCCTTGACTTATTTTGGGAGAGGTATAGCCAAATTAAATTCTCTCCTATGTGGACCCCCTTTTTGGTTATCCCCTTAACCAAACCACTGATAAAATATGTTACTGTAATGTTCCGCAATCAGGATGTCCATGTAGAAGAATAACCTACTGGCTCAGCCAGAAATGTGATGAGTCCTCCAGAAGCTATATTAGATACTGAAATGTTTTGGGCTGGGGGCTGACGGAATGAAGTTAAACTAAGACAAACTGAGTCTGGAATTGAACATATCCCTAATTCTTTTTTGTTGGGGTGTGATAGAGGTGTTTGTTTCTACGCTGGTCAGCCTCGGGCCTGTTATAAGTGTTGATCTAGAACTCACCTTTCCAATTCATGTGACAGACCTAGGTGTGATAACTGTGGGGAAATTGGGCATATTGCTTTTCAGTGTGCAAATCACACTAGGTGTGATCTCTGTGAAGATACTGGTCATGTTTTTTTCTGAATGTTCTTGGGCTGCTAAGAATAAAGCTACTTGTTTAAGCCCTGATCTCCTTATACAGCAGCACAGAACTCCATTTCCCCCCCAATCTACTACATCCTTAGTCCCTGACCCTCCGACTGGTATTCCTCTAGAGGACCTTCCCCCCGCCTCCTCCCTCTCTTGATCTCACTTCGGGAGTAAAGGCAGAACCAGCCCCCCCCCATTACTACCACTTCTTTAGCTTTGCCTCCTGACTCCTCATTACCAGTGTGTTACAGTGATCCTACAGAAACTGTTTCTGCCCCCTCCAGTCAACCATCTTATACCACTTTACCAGTACTTAGATCAACTAGGAATCTGAAGGTGAGACCAGTTCATCCCCTTGTAGAAATAGATTCCAAAAACCCCTTTTCTGTCTTCGCCACCCAATGAGGGGATTCTGAGATGGATTTGGGGGATTCTGATTCTCAATCTACTAAAACAGAAAATAGTGTCACTCTGCAGCACAAAGCAGATTATAAAGGAAAGAAAAAGAAAAGGAGGAAAAAAGAGCCATGACCTAGACATCACTTACATAAATGGTTCCTTTCAGTATAAGTTCATTGAATGTTCATAGCCTGTTGAATTTTAGAAGGAGACATACAGTGTATACCCACATTCACGATAATGCTTTTGATATTTGTTTTTTGCAAGAAACATGGATGTTTTCCAGTGACCAGGCTAGGCTGTTCCAAAGGGAATGGGTTTGGGGACCTTCGTATTGGTCATTTGGAATAGCAACAGCCGATGGTATAGGTTTTTTATTTAATTCATTTGATTTTACTCTTATTAAACTGGTTGATTTAGTTCCAGGGAGAGCTTTAATATTAGATGGTGTATGGAAAATGATGCACTGCAGATTAATCAATATTTATGGTTCACAGGTCAAATCTGAATGGGTGGCCCTTTTTGATAATCTGAAGCATTATTTACTTACCTCATATAAGGTTTTCATGTGGAGATTTCAATTGTAGTTTAAAATCCACTCCTGGTAGCACATCGAATCACGGGAAGAAAGTATATTGTGATTCAAATGCATTACAGAAACTAATAGAGACAGCTGATCTATTAAACTGTAGTATCTATCAGAGTTCTGGGCCCAAGTTTACTATTCAAAGAAACAAATTCACTTCTGCCATTGACTGCATGTTTATATCTAAATCTTTACCAAACTTTCAGTTTCACACTCGGTTCACTGATTTTTCAGATCATCTATTGCTGCTTTGTTCTTTTTCTAATGTTCCAGACCAGCCTCATGTCAGGCCAAGATGGAAATTAAATTCTTCCATCATATCTGACCAATGGATAAGGAATCAAATCACTGATATATTAAAAGCTCAGTTGTCTGTTAGTTTTTTGTATGAGGATTTAAAGGATTGGTGGGCCAATTCTAAAGCAGATTTTAAAACCTTTTTTTTTAAAACATGGGAAATATAGTGAAAACATTAAATTTCTTAACTATCTAAAACTTAGACAGCAGCTTCAGAATCTATACTCCATGGCTAATACCTCTAGATTGGACTATACAGACCACATTTCTTTACTTAATGAAGAAATGACAAAATGCCAGTATGATAGAGCACAGACTATGAAGGCCCTGCTTCAGAATGGGACAAAAAAGTCTCCCTATGGAGATCCGTTTGAAGCCTTTAAAAATTAAAGGATTCCACCTTTTTAGAGTCTCTGCTTGATAATAAGGGGAATAATGTGACTTCCGTAGAGGTGTTAAATAAGGTTATTAAAGATTTCATTTCTTCCCATATTCCTTTAGACCCTCCTTCAGAGGACGCTATAAAGCAATTCTTACACACAATATCTATTTCTGTAGTCTCAGATAGCAAAGCTGATTTGACACAATCTATCACCACCTCTGAAACTGAACAGGTTATTAAGACTTTGAAAAATGGTACATCACCTGGTTCAGATGGACTGACGAACAAATTTTATAAGACATTTTCGGAACCACTGTCTATTTGTTTAGAGATTTTTTTTGGTTTTTTACAACTTCCTACTGTATTCTTCTATGGTTTATGGAAGGTTTGTTGATTTTTTTTGTTTAAATCCGGGGATAAGTCTTCTATTGATAATTGGAGACCAATTACACTTTTGAACTCTAATTACAAAATATTGGCTATTGTCCTCAACACTAGACTTAAGCATTATGCAAACATGGTATTACCACCTCTACAGTTCTGTGGTTTACCTAATCGAAAGATTCAACAATCCTTGATGATTATTAGAGACCTTATTGATTACGTCTCCTTACAAGGGGGAGCTGGGTGCATCATTTCTGTAGATCAATATAAAGCATTTGATAGGGTTTCTCATCCCTTTCTTTTTTTAACCTTAGAAGCATATGGTATCCCACTACAAGTAATACAGTGGCTTAAATCTTTATATCTCAGGGCAGTAGTTCACCCAGTAATTAGACATCAAATTACAGAGGGTTTTTTATAAAGACAGGAGTCTGGCAGGGTTGCTCCCTTAGTCCTCTCCTGTATATTTTCACATTGGACCCCCTGATTCTTCTTTTGATGGATAACCCAAAATAGCTGGGAGTGAGGTGCTGGATAACAGTAAAGTGTCTTACATGCATGCTTATGCTGATGACATTTGTTTATTTTTTCCTAACTATACCCAAGTTCCCATTTTTTTAGAATCCATGAATATTTATTCTGTTTTCTCTAATTCCTGATTGAATGAAACAAAGAGCAAAGGTCTGTTCATTGGGTCTAACTTTCCAGATCCAGTTATTATAGAAGGGATATCACTTTCTTCAGAACATCTAAAAATCTTAGGCATCTATTTTGGTGCACAAAATATTCCCTCTTTTAATTGAGATTCCACATTGGCTTGCGTAGATCTTAAAGTTCAATGATGGAGGCATTGGAGGATGACTAAGTTTATACATATACAGATTATTAAAAAATTTATCATCCCTATGATACTGTATACCGCCATGATTTTCCCACCTCCCATACAGTTAGAAACCAAATTATATAGTCTTTTTTTCAGATGCTATGGAGAAATAGACTGAACCCCATTAAACGGCAGTACACATATTTACAGAAGGAGAAAGGAGGTCTTGGCATGATAGACCATGTGTTTTTTTTTCACACTTTGTTTTTTTCTCAGTCCCTCAAATGTGGTCTGATGTCTGGAGATGTGATACATTCTTACTGGATTAAAATAAATCTGTCCTGATATTTTGCCAAATGGCAGATCACTCCCCCTAAACTGACTGGTTGTCTACACATTCCACAATGGTTCATTCCTGCTGCCTAAAAACTATATAAATGGGGTCTAATGCCACAACAAATTACTGGAAATTCAGGGCCACAGCTGTAAAGTAGTCATGTCTTCAATTCATCCAATTGAACCCTGTTTCAAAAATTGTAGATCTTCCCATAATTCAGGAGTTCTGTCCCAATTAACCAATCCAAGAATCCTTGTTCAGATGTGGGAATTTCTTTGGTTAGCAGTTTATGGAATGATTAATATAAGAGAGAACGCAAAATATAAAGCTAAAACTGAAAGGAATTGTCCTTATGACTCTTGTATTAATCAAGAGGAAACTATGGAACATTTTTTATTTCACTGTTCCTATGAGACATCTCTATGGAATTACCTTGCCACCAAATGGAGTATGGGTTGGTTAAGGAATAGGCACTATGATAACCTGGTATTGGGGCAATTTTATAATCTAGGGACTCATTATTCTAAAGAAACTCTGGTTGTCTTTTGTTGTTGTCTAAAATTCTATCTTTGGCAAGCCAGATGTTAGTGGGTATTATACCAAAGATTGATGCCATATGAAACAGTGGGAAATCTTATACAGTCAGCCATGGAGAAAGTGTATATTTCGGATGTAGCGGTACATACATCCAAAAAGGTTTACACTTGGTGGAAAGGGTTTCCTATGTTCATTAAGTATAAATAATTGATCTTCCATGACTAGAGGAATAAGAGAATTTAGATTAGATCTGCTGGTTTAACTGTTTATGTTAATTGAGAGAATATATTGTAGTTTAGTTTAATAGTTTATTTGGAACATTGTTCAAGTTTTTTTTATTTTTTTGTGTGATTTAACACAGGTTTTTCTTTTCTTTTTCCTTTATATAAATTTGTTTTTCTTTATATTACTGTATATTTACATGGTTTTGACAGATATGATCTTTGATGTTATTACAATAAAAATTCCCCTACTCTTTTCAATAAGTGCCATGGGATCTTTAACATCCACCTGAACTACCACCAGTCCAGGCAGGTGGGACCTCGGTTTAATGTCTCATCTGAAAGATGGCATCTCAGAAGTGCAGTACCCCTCTCATGCTGCACTACAGTGTCAGTACTGGGATATTAACCCAAGTGCCAGATGTGGGAGCTGAACCCACAGCCCTCTGATCTCCTGGCCTCAGAGGTGAGTGTGCTACCTACTGAGCCACTGATACTGACAATTGTCATAAAATGTAATTATATTTGCTGTGGTGAGAAAACACTCCCCAGCAATTATATAAAATAAAACATGGGGTGGTGTATTTAATAAGATTTTACACACACCTGAGGCGTTGGATGCTACATAAACCTGAGAACTTGGTCTATGGGTTTATTATGAATTCCAGAAGCACCAAGGATTCCTGAAAATGTTCTGCCTCCAGTCTGCTAAATATCTGTATCTCCTGTGTAAATCACTTAATGGAGAAAATGTGTGCTGTTAAGACCTCCTCTGATATCAGGATGACATTTTGAGTAGTCAGTTACTGTAAGGCAGTATTTATCCATGAAAAGCTGCCTACACTGAGAAAAGGGACTTAGATCAGAGCTGCAGCATAGAATGCAGGCAGATCCCTCAAGGACAAAAGAAGTAAAGCTTGACAAAAGGATAGTTAATGAATCCCTACCAGTGGTAGTCTTTGGAGGACAGAAGATAGTGGCAGATTGAGGAAACTAAGGTTTGATAATTTGTAAGGCTTTACAATGGTGTGACTTTGGTCAATTGAAAGAACATTGTGAAGAAAGTCACAGTATTGTCATGGTCACAATGACAAAAAATAATGAAAATCATAGTAAAAGTCACAAAAAGTCATGGATGTATCATGTCTTAAACAATTTACATCTATTTTTATATATTTTTCTACAAGCTAAAAGCAAAGATCTAAATGTTTTAAAGATTTCATTGTTGAGCTGGTATAATAGCAGGAGGCAGCATATTGTGCTGCTATCTGGAAGACAGAAGCTTGCTTACATCCAAACCCAAGAAATCCATACATAGGCTGACTGAGGATTGCCGATATATTGTCATATGATTTTTTTTGCCAGTTATAAAAATCAACCCCAAACCATGGCCCCTATACACCAAGCATGTATGCACTGCGCAGGCCGTACAGTCTAAGCGCCTAGAAAACTATATCAGGGCAGTGCGCAGGACATGCACATGAAGCAGTCAAGTACAGCATGTAGGGGTGCACAGAAGAGCATTGTAGAATAGCAAGACAAGTGCAGAGGGGTGTAGCCATGCTGCGCTAAACGTGGCCCCACATGCACACATGCATGGCAGACACTAAGTCGGTAAGGCACATGGAACCGCACACACAGCACTATGTCAGGTGTAGGGCTGCCATAAACTACAGTTGCTCATTGTGCAGGTAGATATGGGACACAGCAAGATAGAAACATAGAAATTGATAAGGACTGCTAGGCCCATCCACTCTGCCCGTAAGCCCTATACGTGTATGCATCCACTTACCCTAAGTGGTCAATGGCTTTTCATCACTCCCTTCTTGCCCATGGTTTCCTGGTACTTGTCCCAGTCTTGTTTAAACCCCTCAACTGTGCTTGCCCCTATCCCCTTTTGTAGTAGACTATTCCAAGTGTTCACCACCCTCTCCATGTAGAAAAACATCCTCATGTTACCTCTTAATCTCCCCTCCTTCCAATTTCATATCGTGCCCCCTCGTTTCTGGTATGTTTCTACATTGGAAAATATCTCCCAACTGCACCTTGTTTATTCCTTGAGATACTTAAAGTTTCTATCATGTTGCTCCTCTCCTCTCTCCTCTCCTCTCCTCTCCTCTCCTCTCTCCTCTCCTCCTCCTCTCCTCCAGTGAGTACATATTGAGGTCTCTCAGTGTCTTCTTATATGTTCTGTGGTGCAAACCATGCACCATCTTTGTTGCCCTTCTCTGGACAGCCTCTACCATGTTTATGTCCTTATGCACGTGTGGTCTCCAGAACTGCATGCAGTACTCCAGGTTAGACCTCACCAGTGTTCTATACAATGGCATCACCACTTCCTGCATCCTACTAGTAATACCTTTGCCTATGCACCCCAGCATGCCACTGGCCCTCCCTGCAGCCTTTGCACACTGCTTTGATACCTTCAGGTCATCAGATATGATAACCCCTAGGTCCCTCTCCTCTTTGGTGATGGTCAGCACCTCCTCCCATCCTGTAGGTCTCCCCCGGGTTCCCCTACCCAGGTGCATTATCTTGTACTTTTTTGCATTGAACCTCAGTTGCCACACCTCTGACTATTTTTCAAGCTTCTGCAGGTCCCTCTTCATTATCTGCACCCCTTCTGGAGTATCCACCCTGTTGCAGATCTTGGTGTTATCTGCAAATAGACAGACCTTTCCCTGCAGCCCCTCTGCAATTTCACTGATGAAGTTATTGAACAGGACTGATTCCAGGATCAGTATGTTAACACAGACATGAACACATGCCACCAACACCACCGCTGCATGTAGGCATCTATGGCCACACAGGCAGGGGGGAGAGTGGCCCCACTCTGTAAAGCACCATCAATGAGTTGAAATGCAAACATAAACATACTTGTCAGGCAAGCAATGTAAACCAAACATTCACTGGGAAAGTACCACAGTGGTAGCACACACTGTACCCCTGTGAGAGTTGGCACAGAGCACACAGTACGATGCATGCAGTCCCGCCACACAGCAGCCAACATAACACATAGCAATGGGAACACCTGCAGAGGCATGCAACCCACAATACACACCATCTCCTGTCCTATGATGCATCAGCTGCCAGTGGCCCATTGCCAGACACACACAAGGCACATGGTGCACCGTTCTTCTACCCACCATTAGCACCTGACTGGTCGCCATGTGCCACCAGCCAGAAGAAGGCAAAGACATGGTTTTTGCTGGGACAGCACAGTTTATTCACATTAATGCAGTACAGGTACTCCTCCAAGGTGGCCTGTACCCTCAGTTTTCCCCCTCCTTAGTGTCAGTGGACACTTTAGGTACAGCTGACTTGGCTCCCTAGTGAGCTCCATTGCCTTGACCCTCCATAATAAGATTCACTTCTGTCTGTGCATGCAACATGGTGTAGTTTCCCTCATATGGTGGGGTCACAGGGCATGCCAATGGATCAGGGCCCCTCCTGCCCTGGCACTGTGTGGCTCTGTGCCTTGTCTACCCTTGTGCCCTTAGTAGTGGATAGGGCTTTGTGTTGCCAGCTTGCTTGATGCATATGTGTGCAATGCCATTCAGACACCTTGCAGCATAGTTCCCATGCTTTAGTGCATAAAGCTCATTATTTATAATATTAACACTGATTTGTTATCATGCTCATTTTTTTTTCTGTACCGTTCACAGCATGATACATCTGGGATCTGTTTAACATAACATCTTCAACTTCAACGTTCAACTTCAACTTTATTGGATATCAAATTGAGATAAAATAATCTCTTTTCCAATTGAATCCAACACTTGACATACAAACCACAAATTTACAAACATGTACACAATATTACATATAAAAATATAAAACACATAATCAAGACAGTGTGGATAAAATACAAATTTCATCCAAAAATAGTTGCAATGTGTATCATAGAGGGTGATCAAAAATTATCTAAAATGATCAAAAGATAATAATACAGTAACATTCACTTGCTTTGATAATCTTTCCCATGTTTTGGGAACCAAGCTTGACAAAGTTTTACTCCCAAAGCTGTTTTTACATTGTGGCACATAAAAACACATTCAATCCAGAGATCTTAAAATATGCATTTGTTTTTGCCTAATTTTCACTGTCTTCAAGAGAAAATCTGTAAAGACTGGATCACAAACTTATGAACTAGTAAATTCCAATGCAGATATTGCCTAGCAGGTAAAGAACACATACCCGAGTTCTGGTATAAAACACAATGATGAGTTTTATATGGCAAATTTACTATAAATCTTAAAGCACTGTTAAACGACACATCCAAAGAGCCTAGTAATATTTTATTAGCATTTTATAGACTACCTCTCTATTAACCTAATATTGTCAAGAACATAGATGTAACCAATAACTTCCTAACTTTTAAGCGAAAAAATGACTTATTCCTGTAGAAGAAACTCAATAGTCCCTTAAATTTATTTGACATTGATGTTATATGTAATTCAAATGTTAAATTATTGTCTAATACCACCCCTAGATATTTATAAGACTCCACCTGTTCTATAATAGTACCTGCTAATGACCTTATTTCCTTTATTATTAACTGTTTTGTGTTTTTTTTTTCCAAAAAATCATCCATTGTGTTTTGTGTTCATTCAAAAGAAGTCTCAGTTTTATTAGCTCTTTTGGTACATTAAAAAAATCATGTTACAAAACCTATAATGCTACATTAATATCTTCATTTTTATTATTATGTTGGCTCACGCTTGCGTGGCCAACATATTGCATTAGTAGCAGATTTGGAGGTGTGGTCACTGTTGGGGGAATGCAGGGCATGCATCAGTAGGTGCAGCCCTCATTCCCCAATAAGCCAGCATGCAGGCACCAATTTTTCATATTTTCACTCCAGATTTTCAACTTTGCCATTTTGTTACATCTCCTCATGAACAATACAGTTGTCATTTTTCACATCCTGCCCAAAATGTCTTTTCGTCCCTGTGTCACCAAATGGCATAGCCACTGTGCAACACCATCTTTCAGCTAACAAACTGATTGTGCTGCTCTTCACGAGCTGGAGTCACAAAAAGCCCATGTTGAAAATTTGGAGTGACAATACCAACAAATGTCTATGATGTTAGGGTTTCCAATTGTAACACCCCACCCTGTAGAGCCTGCCAGGCATCAGGGGTGTGACTTGGGATCATTGACTGTAATGCTCATGCCATTCCACCCCCACCCCCACCCTGCAGCCAGTGACAGGCATTGAGGTGTGCCTTGGAGTGTTCAGCCTAAAGTTCACCCCATTCTCCTATACTGCACCTGAGTGTATTTCCTTATGGAATGGGATAAGTATAAGGCCCAAAGACCCCAAGGCACACCACAACACTTGTCAGTGTCTACAGGGTATGGTGAGGTAAAATGGCATAAGCGTTATAGCTGACACCCCAAAGGTACACCCCAACACCTGTCAGTCTCTGCAGGGTGGGGGTGGGTTGGCATCAGTTCAATACTTCACTGCCATTCCTATTATGCATCTCTAACTCCAGCACTACCAATGCCAATGCCAGCAAGACAACATTTGACATTGACAAATGCTTGTTTGTATATAAGATTGTGTCATCTGCATAGAGCTGGATACATGTGTCAGGTAAACAAACATTTGGTAAATCATTTATATATAGTAAAAAGAAGAGTGGGCCCAACACTGATCCTTGAGGTACCCCATTACACATAGTAACAGGTGCTGAACAGGCTCCTCACACTCTGACACACTGTAATCTCCCTATTAAATGAGCATGAATCCAGCTCAATGCTGAAACACCCAAACCTACCTTCTTCAACTTATTCAATTACACAACATGATGCACAGTGTCGAATGCCTTTGACAGATCAAGGAATATAGCTGGCATTTCCTGGTTTCTGTCGAAGGCACCCAACCCATCATCAACCACCATCAGAATTGTATGAGCTGTATTGTATCCTTTTCTAAAGTCAGATTGACAGTGTGTCCATCACGTCATATTTAATAAAATACTGTATTAACTGTTGGTGAATAAGTTTCTCAAAAATGTTTGCACATACTGGGAGAATTGAAATTGGTCTATAAGAATACATATACATAAATTATTGTTTCTAAAATTATCCAGTTGATCTTTTTACCAAACATTTATAAAATGATTGTGTATGCCAGACATTTAAAATGATCAATAACAATATAACAAACATTCCATGATTTTCAGAATTAATGGGGACATCATTATAAAATGCAAGGGTTCTATTCACAGTCACAGTGGTCGGTGACAGTTTTCTGGGGTGAACATTGTTCTCTGTACTGCCATAGACAAACAGGTGCCACTGTCTGCAGGGGGCAGATTGTCTCCTGCAACAGTGGTTGCTGCATACAGTTAAGAAAATTGGTATTCCAGATATTAGTGATCACACATAGACTGTGCAACAACTAACATGTTGGAAGTACAGCAGCCTCGGGGTTGGACCATGGCAAGGCACACAAGGATCATGGTGCTATACCACGGTCCATGTTCTGGGCACACAGCACTGCCACTGATATCATTTTCCACCCTCATACCATTTACCTTAAGGCCAACCTCTATGGTCTTCCCTGGAGGTCCAGTGGGCTAGAAATCTTGCTTGATATTGATTGATGTCTCTAGACTACAAACAATGCAACCTCCCTCCCTCCCTAGCTCCATTTCTGTGTGCTGTCTAAGCCTTCCCTCTGCCAGAATGGACATTCCACCTTGCAAGGTAGCAACCCCTTTAAGCATTTCTTTCACCAGTTCTTCTGGTCCAATGGTTTCTGTGCTTTGCGACCGGGGTGAGAGTGCCGGTGAACCACTGTGCATTGCAAACACTTCCATACATACAAGCTCCCTCATTAATTCTGCTTACCCCTGCCCCTTTCCCCGGGCTGGCCCACTGACCTGTATGCTGGTGCAAGGAAAGTCTTGCAACTCCTTTGTGTATGGCACAAAGGGCTGCAACACAGTAATGTGCTACCTAAGTGGTCCTTGTGACTGCACTTGGGGATCCAGTTCTTCATTGATAGTCCTATTTTCCATCCATACGACAACGAATCCCAGACATCACATTTTATCATTTTTAGTGTACTGTCTGTTATATTTCTGACTTTTATATTTTGTTGTCTACATAGTACATAAATTGTACATTATCCTATGATTTATGTTTCTCATTTTTCTGAAACCCACCTTTCCATTTTTATTTTATCGCTGTGGTTGAAGAATGAAGTGGGTTCACCTACTGTACAGTAGTCTGTGTTCCAACAATGAAGAGGGATCTGTTACGTATCAAAGGCATGCCATTACTATAATGGACACACTAATTTTCTTTAATCTTAAAATTTCCAGTAGTTTGGTGTTTTTAGAAAGCAATCTCTTCTCAGTATTGTATTTGATTTCCTGACAACAACAGAAAACCGCTAAAACCATTAAAACAAGAATCAGGATTATTTTTAAAAATAAATATTTCAACAAAGAAAACATTTTGCCCTCCTAGAATGCAACTTGTATTGCATATTAAAAATACACATGTAATACTTTAACTTATAAAAATAATCAAAATAAATAACTATTACACTTTAGGATTAAAACATAATTTCCAGAAGTAGAGTAATTGAGGACAAAAATAATGTCACTCCCAGATAAACGTGGTTTCTTTTGAGGTGATATGAACAGCAAATTGCCAGTTCCTTATACCGGACATCTGGAGAAGAGAATGACATTCTCCATTATGATGCTTACCATATCCTGAATTTTGTAAGTAATACCAACATGGCTATGTATTTGAAAGCCACTGCAGATGAAATGTGTTGATAAAATTAAGAGGAAATCCTTTGTACAATAAGGCTGTGTCATAAACATTTCAGATTTTTCTATAAATTAGAACTTAAAATAATATTTATTTTCTTTATTTAATATCTTACAATATTACTTAGCCCCCCTGGGCTGGCCGGTTGGCACAGCAGTAGTGCTATCTCTTTTAACACTGGTGACCCAGTTTCAGAAGCAAGCCGGAGTTGTTGGGTGTTGACCAGGGGGAAGAAGGATTGAGCATCCCAGAAGATGCTTGCCTCCTCTGGGGAGGGAAGGCAGCTTGCTCTAGTGTTTGACTGCCACCTGGATGACCTCAGATGGCAGTGCACTCAGGAGTGGCTCGGCAAGTCGGGTGTCACCAGCGCATGATATGCACCATGTTCATGTCAGTGTTTGCATCACTCCCCAGGCTGGCATGTTGAGGATAGAAGAAATGGAGAAGAAATGTGGTAGGCCTGGTGCACAGTGATGGATTTCGCAGGCCCTGCACTGGTGACATTGTAACTTTTGCCCAAACAGGATCCTGTGAAGTGGCAGTGGAGCCCTGCCACTACCCACCATGGAGGGAATGTCATGGGGGCAGACAGGTGAAACAAGTAAACACATGCAATGCTGGGTGACAGGGTTACAGGGGTTGGTCCAGGTGGGAGGGTGCAGGCCTACCAGGAAGTCAGTAGAAGACTTAGGCTCCCATATTCACAATGTTAGCATAGCACTAACTGGGTTAGTGCTGCGCTAACTATGAATAGTGTCAGCACTCCAGGCAGGACCATATTCAGACGGAAAAATCTTTCTTTTTTATTTAAAATTCACCCTGGCATTTTGCTTCTTTATTGAAGCTTTTTCAAAGGGCCTTTAAATTATTTTATCTGAAATATAAACAAGCATATTGCCATTTTACTTAATATGCTCATTATCAAAATGCAGTTATGTGCTGAAATACTTTCTTGAATAAATGAATTTACAACTTTAGTGCTTGACAGTGGAAACTTATTCTTGAAAAGAAAACTATATATTCATCTGATAACTGAATCTGCGTTAAGCAGTTTCCTAAAAAAATATATTTACAATTTAAAAGTTTAAATTAAAATATAAATAAACCACATAAGCAAAAGTTGTTTCATACTGCCACATACAACCTGAACTTCTCATTGCAAACTAGCACTAAGCCTCACTGCATATTGCCTATTACTTCAAAATATATAATTATTGAAATAACAGTTTTATTATCAGCTTAAATCCACTCTTCACATTTTCTGGTACATACACATCAAAAACTGTTAAATTCAAAAATCTGTATTGTAAACTCTAAACAAAAAAAAAAACTTTCTTTCCAGTTTGTCAGTCTGTTACAGGCATAGTAGAACTCACCTGTTTGAATTGACTCACACAAACCAATTCTGGTTAGAATTGTATTATGTTTAGTCCCATAAATCAGTACTGCAACAATAAAATGAAACACTGAGTTGTAATTTTTTTTTTTTGTATTATCTATTTTTCTGCCCCCGTACTCGCTGGTCCTCCACTCCTTCAGGCTCTGACAAGTTCCCCCCCGACCTCTTCTGTCCTTACCGGCCTTCCTCTAGTCCCCAGATTGCAGCTGACCCCCAGGATATCCTGGTGTATCCCATCACCGGGCAGGTCCGTCTCCTCTGAGGGGGAAAGCACCAGGGGGAGAGTAGCCCCAGCGCATCCTTCTAGGGCCTGGGGGTGCTGCTGGGGAACAGGAGGCACCGGGAAGGCACCAGAGGCCCTTAGGAACAGAGGGACATCATCCGGAGGGCCAGCGAGTGATTTTTCTGGCTTTCTGTTGGGGGTAGCATAGTGACGTCACAGCATATGCCGACATCCGCTCCTCCCCAGTTAGTATTGGGCCATGCATTCTGTGATACTCCCAGCCTCCACTAGGAGCCAGCAGGCACTGGACCAGTCCCCTGCCCTCACTCCGGAGAAGGAGAGCTGTCCCTGGGATGCTCAATCCTTCTCCCCCCGGTTGGCCCTCCAGTGACACAGGCTCGTTCCCGAACCCAGGTCACTGGCGTTGCAAGTGGAAATCCAACCACTGCACCAGCGGGCCAGCTTAGTTGTAATTTTTAAATTCAGTATTGTGATTTTGAAGTTCAGTGTTTAGTGTTTTAAGCTATTCCAGCACCTCATTTTCCCATATATGTTTGCACCCTTGCAGTCAAATCTCACCTCTGCCTGCTTGTCCTGTAAAGATACCTCTGCTTTTATATACTTATCTTGTACCTGAAAGAACATTATGATTTATGCAATATAGGTGCTTAATGTATTGCTATTTTAGTAAGCCTGTGTGTTTAAACCTTTACCTCACCAGAACCGTGTGTGCCTAGTTAGTGAAATACAAAAGTCTAACCAAATGCTTTATTTTTTGTATTTGAGGAGTCTCTTTTTAGTTAGTTGGCCAAAAGCTGTAAACAGATTAGAACAAGTGCTAAGTTAAAACACAAAATGAGCACTTTTCTTTAGGTTTTAAAGTGTACTTAGCTTGTTCCTACAAATGTGTGGTGTTTGAAAATGGAGCCTATGGTGAAGGAGCCTGAGAGACTGTGCAATAAATTCTGGGGGACTTTGCATGTGGTGTAACGCTCCTGTTTCACTTCCTCAGCACTTGGCAATTTTCTGGACACAAGACAGATGCATTTTGGGGATGCATAAAAATTCTGGGGACTATATGTGACCACTGTGCGAATGAGTGACTGCGCAATAAATTCTGGGGGACTTCGCATGTGGTGTAATGCTCCCATTTCACTTCCTCAGCACTTGGCAATTTCCTGGACACAAAACAGTTGCATTTTGTGTGTTTTGATTGTGAGCACATAATGTCATAATTAAATTATAAATTAAAGCAGCAGTGCAACAATGTGGTGAAAGTTTTGACCTATACTTTTTTATGCTATTTTACATTGCCAGCCACTAGTTACCTCCTGACATGTATGATACCCTTCTTTTCACAATTTGTGTCTGCTTTACTTTTTCTCATGTCTGAAAAAAAAGAAGCATGCCTTTTAACATTGTTCTGACCAGGTTTTCATCATTATTTGCAGCTGTTTTTGAATAAATATTGTTTGTGAGGTCATAAACCACTGCCTGCTGCATAACTGTTAATTTTACAACAGAAGTAATATATAACAAGTGATGGAGAAAAACAGTGGACAATACTGATGAAGACCTGGTCCGCAGCATATTAAATAGAGTGCTCCTTTTATTATTTCAAACATGAAAAAAAGTCCTAAAGCAGACTCAAATACTGAAAAGAATAGTATCATACAAGTCAGGATGTAAGTAAAGTGGCAAGTAAAATAGCATAAAAAAGCATAGGTCAAAGTTCTGCCCCCACGCTCAACAACATTATGACCTGATGCTATAATGTTATAATGGTCAGTTTGTGGGGAAACATGGGCACATTTTGACTAACAGGAGCCTTGTTAGTGGAAACATGCCCACGTTTCACCACAAACTGACTATTATAATTTAAAGAAACATTCAGAAAGCTGCCCGCCATTCACTATAATGAAGCGCGCCCCCATGCTCTCCCTGGCATCACATCATAATGTTGCTGAGTGCGGGGGTGGAACTTGGGCAGCGCTTCAGAACGAGAAGTCCTCCGGGACCCGGTTTACTGAAATTATGAGTGTTTTTTCCAGAAAAGTATTGCACTATGTAAGGACATGTGGAGCAAGAAAGATTCCCCTTGAGGTAAGGCACCCATATATCGGGTGCAATACTGTAACTTGGTGAATCTCTTTAATGTCTATTTCAAAAAAGAAATATTTCTGGAGCCTTAGTAATGTTTACTTTGTGTCAGGACTCGTGATTTGAAGTTTTTCACAAAAAGCATGGCTGAGCAGTGCAAGTATGTTGTGCTAAGCTGCATGTGTGCTGTCAATGTTCTTTCCTGTGTGTGCAGACATTGTCCAGCTTCGTGCAAACATATATATGGTATGACTTGTTGCAGTATCTCAAGAATGAAGATAAGAAAGAATATATGATGTATATTTTATTTGTACCATCAGCACCAGCGGAGTAAGTGAAATGATATTTTTTCAGAGGTATAGGGTCACTGTGCACCTCAGTCACTCACAATGCACACATGGCTTTGCAGAAATCATGGCACAAAAAACACATGCTCTCCTAAGAGTCATGTGTGCAGTATGTGACTAAGGTGCACTTTGGCCAGACACTTCTGAAAAAGCATCGTACCACTTAGTCTGCTGATGATGATGGTGAAAATAAAATATACGTTATTCTGCTCACTATTCTTTATACCATAAACACTGCAACAAGTCAGCAATATATGTTTGCAAGAAGCGGAACAATTTCTGATGTCACACACACACACAAAACAACACTGACTGTGCACATGCAATTTAGCACATCATACTTGCACTGCTCATACCAGCTTTTCCACAACCACTCCACAACAGAAAGTAAACATTACTGAGGCACTGGATTATAGTAACAGGGCAATAAGGGGCATGTATGACTGTATGTGTATGTATATATTTAAAGGAAAGCAGTCAACAACAGGAGCTCCTGCCCCCTGCAAGGCTTACCTTCGGTTAAGCCTTTTAAGTATGATGCCGGCGTTTTCTCAGCTACAGCTTATGCTGTATCAAAAGAAAGTCAGCAACCCAGAAGGATGGCTGATTCTATGGGGCCCCATTATGTGTAAAGGAAAGGTGCAGCAGAGATGCACCATGCACTTCAATACTTTTGTATTGAAGCACATGGTGCGTCGCCGTTGCACCTTTACACACAATGGAGCTCCCATTGCAGCCGCCATACTTCTGGGTCACTGTCTTTTCTTTATTAAAATAAAGTATGTATGCATACTTAATTTAAAAATTACAACTATTTCATTTTGTTATTGCAGTACTGATTTATGGGACTAAACCATTGGACTATAATTGGTTTGTGTGAGTTAATTCAAACAGGAGAGTTCAATTACTTGTAACAGACTGACAAACTGGAATGAACGTTTTTTTTGGTGAGAGTTTAAGATACAGATTTTTGGATTTAACAGTTTTTGATGTGTATATACCAGAAAATGTGACGAGTGCATTTAAGCTGATAATAAAACTGTTATATTATAGTTAGCAATAGTTATATATTTGGAAGTAATAGCCATTATGCAGTGAGGCTTAGGGCTCCTTTGCAATGGGGAGTTCAGGCCATATGTGGCAGTATGAAACAACTTTTACTTGTGTGGCTTATTTGTATTTTGATTTGAACTTAGAAATTGTAAGTATGCTCTTTTAGGAAACTGCTTAACACAGATTCAGTTAAAAGATGACTATACAGTTTTCTTTTCAAGAAAAAGTTCCCACTGTCAAGCACTAAAGTAGTAAATTCATTTATTCAAGAAATTATTTCAGCACATTACTGCATTTTGATAATGAGCATATTAAGTAAAATGGCTATATGTTTGTTTATATTTCAGATAAAATATATTAAAGGCCATTTGAAAAAGCTTCAATAATGAAGCAAAATGTCAGGGAAAATTTTAAATAAAGAAATAAATATTTTTGGAACTGAAACATGCTTTATTCTAGCATTTGTTGACAAAAAAAAAATACTTCTGTCCAGACTCAACCTCAGCCTAATTCTTGTACCCTTGGACTGCATTATATGAAGCAACATCCATTTCCAATGGACCTACTCCCATGAATTCCATAGTCAGTTGCACCATGAGTTATGCCTAGTCCAGTAGTGTGATTCGGCAAAATATATTGCTGTTCCTATGCAAATGAGGGATCCCTCATGCATAAAAGGCACAGTGGTGTATTAGTTTGTTCTGTTGATGCTAAGCAGATGAAACTCTGACCTTAACCTGGCACTATGGCTGCACCCCCTCCATCATCCATGCTGCAATTTTTACCAGAATTCCTGGTGTCCAGTGGAGCCCTCCCTCCAACTGCCCATGTCTTAAACAATACCCACAGCCCTGCTGCCTAGTGGACTCCCACTCCCTGATTACACATGTTGTAAATTATCTGTATTTCCTTGATAATATAGTGGACACCCCTTCCCCTAACTGAGTGCCACCCCCCCCACCTGCTGAGGACCACTTCCCTGCTCTCTCCATCCCTGGTATGTCTCCAAACAATGCTGCAGCAAAACCCTCCACTCACTTTCTCAACCAGCTGCTGCCTGACAGTCACAGAGCACATCATGAATACTGTAGAAACAGCTGTTTCTACAGTACTTGCAATCATGCTTACTGAATGTCAGATGGCAGTGGCTAAGGAGGTACATGGAGGACTGTGCCAGTCACCATCATTTGCAGATATACTGGTAATCAGGATGGGGTATGGATCCTCAGCAGGTGGGTGGAGAGGACGGATGGCACTCAGTCAGAGGTTAGGACTACCAGGGAAATACAGATTATTTTACAGTATGGGAGATCATGGGGTGGGGGGTCCACTAGATGACCAGGGAAATAAAAAGTATTTTACAACATGGGTAGTTGGGGGTGGGGAGTCAGCTAGACACTGGTGCTGTGAGTATTATTTAAAACATGGGCAACTAGGAGAAGGGGTCCACTAGACACCAGGGATGTGCTTATTATTGAGCACATGGGTGCTAAGGGGCTGTGGCTGGGCATGAAATGAGCCCATAATGGGCATGCAAATGGACCATTAGTGCCTTGCATGACCGGTGGCCTTCTTTACATTCTAAGGCTCAATATGGCCACAGGAGCCCTGTTGCTATCCCATTTTGGGCAGTGTTTTCTTCAGTGGGATCCCCTCTAGGATATATTCAGCCTTGGGCTGTATCAGCACATAATCACTTTTCATTGTGCTGGCATGGCCCCATAGTCAGACAGTTAGCGCACTCCATTGGAGCGTGCTGTCTGAATATACTGCTCAGAGCCATCCATACACTATGTGCCATGCAGCACTATAGACTGCATGGCACTATCAACCAGTTGTGAATATGGGGGCCTTAATATCTTAAAATAAAAGTTAATATCTTAAAGCAGCAGTACTAGATAATCAGAATGTGATTATCAAAATTCTATTTTTTGGCTGGAAGCATGCATCCATAGTTCATGTTTCCATATCTGTAAATATTTTTTTCTAGTGATCTTTAGTTTTTTAGATATTTCAAATTTATTTCCATTGTTGTGGATCCACAGTAAATATGACTGCTGCTTAATTTGCAGCCAAACTCCCCCCTCACGTTGCATCACATCTTTTGTTTACTTCCATGGGACTCTGTGCCGCACGTTCCCACTGTCCTTGTGTAGTGCTGCGAGTCATGTGCATGTGCAGTTGGCAGCTGAGAGTTAAAATTCAACCTGGTGGGTGGGAGAAATGTAAACAAAAACAAAGAGAAATGGACCAAATTACGGGGTAATAGTACAACAAAAACAAGAAAGACTACCAAGTACGGAAAGTGCTCAGCAGAGCACAGGAAACAAACTGTCGCAAAAGATCTGATTTTTGTTTATCTAGTACTGCTGTTTAAGAAAAGGTTTTATATTTTTACAGGATCTTAAAATATTTGTATTCAAAGTTTTACTCATTTGTTTTATATGATAGTTACATTCTGAAAATAATTTTCTTGGTCGTCCATTTCCTGGGGCTCAGGGCGCTATGCTAAGGTAGAACAATACATATGTAGAGACATTCCAAATATAGATTTCCTAAATAACCATTACACTAATAATAAATAGATTAACCATTTAAATAGTCAGATAAATAATAACTAATAACAAGTCTGAATAGCTGTCAGAGTGAGGGGCCTTAATACGCTCCAAAGGCCTACCTAAATAGGTGTGACATCAGGCCCCTTTTGAAGACTTTTCCTGGTGTTTCAAATTCTCATTTTTCTGATGCTCTCGTAAACGTTTTCAAGGTTGTTTTCTGGCACAAGCCCATTCTTAAATATATGGAAGCATTATTAGAATGATGATTTGTCCTTTTATGTCATGTCCAGCTAAGAATAGATACAGGTGGACAGCAGAGAAATTAGCTCCCACAATTGCAACAGTTGGTATCATTCAAGGTGCTTTACCTAAATATTTGTCTGTCTTTGGTTACTCTGTTTATTTTATGCCAAAGCCATTGCCATTCTGCATGTACTTTTGAATTTTTTGAATAGTATTCTTGCAAATGTTATTTTTTTATTGGGGTGTTTCAATTATTTTTGCCCTGAACCGACCACCTCTGAAACTACAACTTTGAAAGCAGATATAACCAAAAGAAGCATGGCAACCGTTATATTGCTTTCTGTTTTTATATTCAAAACCATATTCAACATCTATCAGAAACGTTTTATGAAAATGACACTGGTTTGAAACAGTTTTATGTATAAAAACATACAAATATCCCCCCCTTTTTGGGACTATGAGTTCAAGTGGGTGCCATAGTATTTGTAATTTACTCTTTATTTATGGATTTGTGGAAAAAATGAAGCAAGCATCATGACAAATGATGTGTCCTTGTTTCACATTTTCTTTCACACTCATGTTGATATGTAAAAGATTGATGTTATAACCACATAAAACAATCTGACCCTTCCTGATTTTTTCTATAAAGAGAGATTAAGTCTCACTAATGTAACTTAAAAACAAACGTGGCAACCCGTGTTTTTTGTTGTGGGTTTTAAATGTTTAGATGACCATCACGTACTGGGTAAAAAGTATTTTTTTTGACATGGGGTTGATGAAACACCAAGGAGCTTCCTTAAGGGCCTCCAGCAAGGGGACCTCCCTTAAAGATCTTGGAAACGAGTTCCACAGGGCTGGTCTAGCCTCCTCAAATGACCAATCAACTGATGATTTGAGCCGTGCCCTGGGAACCACTAGGAGGCCCACCTTGGAGGAGTGGAAAGGGCACCCAGGTGTGATAAGAAGTCAGGAGGTTACTCAGATAGACAGGGCCCAGTATGTATAGGACTTTATGGGTCAGTAAACTGACTTTGAAGGTAATTTGCCACCTCACCAGCAGCTCTTGCAGATCTCGCAGGAATGGGGTCACATGGCATGACCTGAGGTGGCCTGTCAGCAACCTGGCCACTGTGTCCTACTCCAACTGCAGGTGACATAGGACCTCTTCATTTACACTGAAGTAAAGAGCATTACAGTAGTCAACTATGGAAGTCACAAAAGCATGAACTAGTGAGGGCAGGTCATTAGGTGGGATGAAGGCTTTATTCTGGGTGATATTCCTGAGATGATGAAAAGCCACTCTGAACAATAGAGGACATCTGAGCCTCAAATGTCACCCTCTAATCCAGAATGATCCCTAGATTCTTCACCTCAGCAGAGGCAGCCAGCGGAGAGGAACTAAGTCCCAGTACAGTCACCTCGCCTACTGCCTTTGCACTCTCTCGATGACCAGGCCCAGTCACTAGATCTCACATTTTGTGCGGGTTCAGCTTCAACCAACTAGAGGACATCCAGTCCTGAATCTCAGCCAAGAATAAATTTAGTACCTCAACCATGTCATGTGTCCCAGGTGCAATGGACAGATACAGCTGGGTATGATCCCCATAGCAGTGAAACACTATGCTGCATCATCTAATGATCCCTCCCAGGGGCAACACATACACCATGAACAACATAGGTGAGAAGATCGAACCTTGAGGAACTCCACATAACAGGGACTTTGGGAGTGAGGAGAACCTCCCTATTACCATGCTCTACATTCTATCTGTGAGAAAAGCCTCAAACCAGCTTATGATCGTACCAGTGAGTCCACAGAGCTCTCTAAGGTGGTCCAACAACATGCCATGGTCCATAGTGTCAAATGTTGAAGAGAGCTCGAGTAAAACAAGAATTGACTGTTCCCCTTTATCTCTAGCCCTAAGGAGATCATTATGCACCTTGACTGATGCAGTCTCCATACTGTGCTTAGACCTCAATCCTGACTGGAGGGGCTCATAGATATCAAAGGTCATAAGATGTGCCTCGAGCTGCAGAGCCACCACTTTCTCAATAACCTTACCGAAAAAGGGAAGTTTAGAGACTGGTCTATAATTTGCAAACAGTCCGGGTCCAATACCTTCAGAAGGAGCTTCACCAGCACCTCTTTGAAGGTGCCAGGAAAAGACTCCTCTGAATGAGAGCACCAGACAGTCTTAGTGAATATCTGGATCTATGGACTCCATACAGCCCACAAGGAGATGAGTTGGGCACCGGTCCAGTTCACAAGTGGGCCACAACTTCAAGATCTGGCATTTTGTGAAGATACAATGCATAATTTTTAGATTGTTTATCTCATTTTAAGAAGGTATTTTTTTGCAGTGTATCTTGTAAGAGCTTCCACAGACCTGGACTCTGTTTACTACCATGTCTTGCTGCTAAGAGTAGATTGAAAAGTGATTCATCATATTTTTATCTCCTAGCTCAAGTTTCCTATATAACTGAATGGCCGAAATAACTTCTTCCATTTGGTGCTGTGTCCTTGCTCCCTCTCACCGAGTCATCAGATCCGTGTACTGCAACAAATCACATAACTCCCTTTCTTGCTCTTTCCTCAACCAACCCAGCTCACTCCAACTCAATTACTGGACCCCAGACTGCAAATAACCACCCCTCAGCTGTGTTCCCAACCCTTCCCGTTCCCTCCCATCTGGTACCTTTACTCCTGGACACCAAACAATCACCCTTCTACAGTACCTTCCTGCTGTGCTCTAACGTGCCCCAGGAAGAACTAGTGCATTTCAATATGCTAGGGACCTTTTGATCCAAACTCCCTGTTTGCTGTATATGTAAATTTCTCTCCTATTTATCATGTTTTGGGAAATAAATCCTTTTTCTGTTCACTTGTCACCTCTGGAGATTTTGATCTCCTCTAGAGTTCAGCCTTCTTTTGTATTGCTGTGTCACCAACATGTCCTTTTCCCTCATAGTCAGTTCTCAGACTCATGAACAACAAACAATCCTCCAACCTTTCCATGATCTTTCCAGCCAACACCACACCTTCCTGCATGAACCATCCAAAAGTGCCAAGTACTGCATGGTGTCTAGTGACACTGGCACCACTTCTTAAACCCCAGACCCAGACTGATACAGCCCTCTGCTTACCTCCTTACTTGATTGATGATGGCTTGCAGCCATCTTTTGGGGAACAGCAGTCCTCAGTGGAAGATTTAAATGTTACATTTCTGAACATTTAAACTAGCTGAGGATGGAAGCTGAATGTCAAAGAGAGGCATAAGCTGCCCTCCCACAGACTGAGGCAGCAAGAAGGAAGGACCTGAGGAGAGGAAACTCCCCAGGGAACAGGTTAAAGGATGCAGCAGAGTAGTAGAGGACAAGAGTGATAGGAACAAAAACAGAAGTTGTAAAACAAGAGGGGAAAATGAGGTGGGGAACATGGGGGAAGGGAGGTCACAAGCTGAGTGGTAGCAAGGTGTGGACAGTCATGTGTGCAAATGCAAGTAGTCTTGGAAGTAAGATTTCAGACCTGGGGGCCGTCATGGTGGAGGCAGACCTGGATCTTGTGGCCATTACTGAGTCATGGTACACAGGGAGCCATGACTGGGACATGACCATACCAGACTACATTCAGTTCAGGAAGGACAGGGAGGGGAGGAAAGGTGGAAGGGTTGTTCTGTATGTGAGGGATGGTATCGAAGTGACAGAAATGCAAGGGAACTGGGAGAGTGGTGGGATCAGAAGTGCTGTGAGTCATGCTGGAGATAGGCGCTGGAGCCACTGTCTGAACTAGGGTGATATACAGACCTCCAATACAAGGGGAAGAACTGGATAAGACTTTGGGGAAACCATCAGCATAATGGAAGAAAAGGGGGAGATGCTGCTGGTGAGAGATCTCAATCTGCCAGATGTAGATTGGAGCCTTCCAGCTACGGTCTCGGCTAAAAGCAGGACTATTCTAGACTTCCTGAAGGGGTCATTTCTCAGACAACTAGTCAGACAGCCCACTTGAGATGGGGCAATACTGGATCTTGTGCTCACAAACAGAGACAGTACTGCAGATGTCAAGGTGGGATGCTGCTGTGGGACCAGCGATCATCATATAATGCAGTTTAAAATAATGACAATGGCAAAGATAGACCACACAAGAATAAGGGTCCTGGACTTCAGGAGGGCAGATTTATTTTTAAAAATGGGCTAATGCCTTAGAAACGACCTAGCGGGGGAACTGCCTTGGTGGGGTGGAGGAGCAGTGGGCAAGTTCCCAATTTTTCTACAGCGCTTTGGGACTAAATTCTGCAGCAGGATTACCATTTGCAACACACCTTCTGTGATAGTGGTTTGTAATTTTTGTGGACGTTCTGTGGCACCCGTGATTTGCCATGTTGCAACATCAGCTTGTCATCCTAACTCCACATCCAATGGCAATGGCTATGGCAGCCAGGATGAAGGAATGTACAATACCACTAAGTTAAAAGATTTTATTGATCTGCTAAAAGCCATTGCAATATTAAACCATTTAAAATATGCATGCATGCATATAGACAGCATCCATAAAACTGATCATATTCATAAAACTGTGCATATACAGTACAAACCCATTAGCATTTTTACATCTCAATTTGGAATAGCCTGTATGTCTTAAAAATGTAAGCAACCAAAACAGCTCAGTCACATAATAACTAGAAAAGCATAAGTGGAAGGCATTAAGCACAAAGACATAAACTGAAGGCTGTAAGAAGTAAACAAGGCTGCAATCACAGGATCACCAAACACCCCTTCAAGCATCATTCTTTGGACCTCTTCTCAAATTCTGAAGGAAAATGCTAGGCTCATTGCAACCAGAACTGTCCCTGTTTGAACCCCATACTTGGTGACCAGAGGCACAAAAGCAGCATCCTATCTTTTATAGACTTTCATTGGTCCACTGGTATTTGGCCCTTATATAAACCGGCCATTTAATGGCTATTTGTGCGCTTCATTACAGGGCCTTCCTCAGTCTTCCAATAAAAATATTTCAAGGAATCTTAAGTCGTGGCTCCTTGTCAAACCTGTAAGGGTTTCCACCTAGGTCTGCCCAGGCATACACAAGAATCACATCTCCCATTACAAACTAGCAATTTAACACTCCTGGTCACTTAAATAACTAGCTTCAGGGGGAGCTGTGATATACAGCCCTTTCGAGCCAATGAATTATTTCAACTGAATTATTTCATCCAGTTCACTCTCTATTATAACCATTAATTATCTGAGCTGTTAGGTCACATTTAGGGAGCACTCTTTAACAAAGGTCATTTGTTTCCCATGATATTATAGATATCAAAATTACAATAAACATTAAGACTTGACTAATAGCTGATTTATATATGGTTCACAGAATAATTGAAGTTCCCTGTAAAAATTTGTATGATATTTCTAATCAAAAGTGGTCAATACATTTCTCCTGCTAATCAGATATAAATGCACCTAACAAGGAGTATCAGAAAAGTGCCAAAATTTCAAATTGCAACACACTAAAAGCAGATGTTTTGAGCTGATAAATCAGTCGGTTAAGAGTCTTATAAAACATTTCTTAATTTGTACCAGGAGTCCACTTGCTTAGAGTCAGAAATTTATGCTCCATTCACTCAGGAGTCCATCATTTAAGATAAGAACCAAAAGCTCCAATAATGTTCAAGGGTCCATTAGTTATAAAGTGGAGCATACATTTAAAAATAAAAATATAAAGCATACAGCAAAGTAACACCTTTAAAGGGAATAAATCCTTACTATAGGCCTCTAATTTACATGAGTCACTAGAGCAGCATTTATAAAAAAATTCAAGGCATTGCATACACCAAGTAGAACCAGTATCCACAACAAACGGCTCCATTACCAGGAGTCCCCTGCCAAAAATAGCCTCAAAAAGAGGTTCATACCACACTCATGTTGTTCCTTACTAGAGTTGTGCAAAAGTGGAAAATTTCACCTAGCAAAATATTTAGTGTAATTTTCGCATTACGTAAAATTTTTCGCTGGGGGCGAAACATAATTTCGCCTCTAATGGCGCTTTTGCATAATGTGGAATTTCACCAAAAGTTGCCAAATTTCACCAATGTTTTCCAATTTCACCTGTGAAATTGCAATGCATTGTGGGTAAATAGCTGAAATATCACATGCAGGCTGTTTCCTGCACAGTATATTGTCTGTAGAGTCAGAGAGCAGTTCAGTGTTGTGCATCACAGCCAATAAACCCTTTAAAAACCTCTTTATTTGTGATTTTTGAGAGTTAATTGCTCCCAAAATCTTAGTTTAGTTCGTAGTGCTGCTAGTGAACATTTTTTTTGTTTTGTTATCTTTGGATAATACTTAGTTAAACTTAGGTAGTGTTTTCAGTTTTCTCTGTGTCTGTGAGGGAGTTGAGTGGGGAAGGGTCGACTATGTGGTGTGTGTGTGTGTGTGTGTGTGTGTATATGTATATGTAAAAGCAGAGTAGGCTAGTTCCTAATATTTGACAAATTTCTCACAAGTTGTGAGTGAGTTTCTGTAATTTCTTTTAAATCTTATTATTTTTTTTGGTGTACTACTTATTTGTCATATTTTTCTTACATATTGACCCTTTTTTGGGGCAACTTTATCTGAACAGTTACTACATTCTGACTGGGTAGTTCTGTTCCTGTTTCCCTTGCTTAATCACTTTTGTGATTTATTTTTTTATTGAAAATATTCGTGTACATTGACCACTTGTCCATATCCAGGTACACTGCATTGTTGAATTGCTCACATAAATTAAAATTGTGATCTAGTCTCTGCATTGCAGTGTTCCTGTTTTCCATTTCATTTGCTTACCATATTAACTCATTCCTCCCTGTTACACCACTGGTGTTTACAACCTGACCTGTACACTATATAAAAAAACTACATAGTTTTCCAGAGAGCGGTGATCCCTGCAAAACTGTTGGAGGTGACTTTGTTTGTTAATTTCAAATCTTGTTGTCCCTTCCGTCTGATATATCTATAAGCCAAAATTATATTTAGTAAGTACTAACACATAGCAGTACTTACCTTATACATACACCACATATCTGGACCGCAGTTCATATTTTGACTGTGAGATGTTCTGTATGGTTGGTTTACAATTTAGTTTGTGGGAACCTACCTGTACCTACCCGGTTATTATCAAGTTGTGTACTAATCATTCCATTTAAAAAGCTGATATTTGATTAAGAACTGCTTAAGTATTTTTTTAGAGTTACTGCATATCCTTGTTGTGGTGTGTTCTCTGTCAGTTTTGAATTTAAAGTCTCTTACTTCTGTTCTCCTGTTGCCCCATATTGCTTAATTCGTGTTTTTGTAATTAAAAAAATAAAATAGTGTTTTAACACTCGAAAAGGCTACAGTAGCAGTTGTAGGTAGCTGTATAGACTACAGTGCAGCTACTTGTTCTGATTTCTGTTTGCCCTTTGCAGATAGTACTACAGGTGTTAAATCACACTTATTCAATAGAAATACATAATCATATACTTCTGGAGGAAGGTAAATGGAACAAGCATATAAATATGCCTGTCAAGAGATGTTCTACTTCAGGGACAGGTGCCCAGGTGGGAGGTGGCTCAAAGAAGTCTGTTGGAATAAGCAAACCTATTTCTGAATCAGTGCCCCCTGTAGGCTCCACTGCTGCTGTGGCAGCCAGTAACAGCAAAACTAAAGTTAGAAGTGGCTTCAGGTCTGTGGCTCATTTTTTACTGCCCAATCTGTAGCTAGCATGTTTGTTCAGGATGATACTGGGACTAAGGGAGACTCTCACATCAGTGAAGGCACAGATGTCCAGGAGGAGGTGGAAAAAGTTGTTGGTGTGACTGTTGTTCCTGCTCAAGGTGGAGCTGATGGTGATGAGGGCGATACTGTCCAGCTTCAGTCTGTTTCTCCTGGAGAAGGAGATAAGGAAATTCAGTCCCCCACAGTGAGGAGATGCCAGAGAAGGAAAAAGTTTCTCTGGAAGTGGACAATGATAGGGAGGAGGAGGAGGAGGATATAATATGTTTCAGTACAGATGATGATGAAGTGTTGGATTCCCCTGTGAAAAAGCTGAAGGAGGGTGATGTAGCCCATTTAGATGACAAGCCTGAGGGTGAGGCTATCAGCAAGCCTACAACAAACAGTCCAGTAACCCCTCCCAAACGTAGCATGGTGGAAATCATGCAAGTGGCCCCAAAAGCAAAAATTTCTACACCTTTAACTCCGCTGTTTAAGTCCCAGTACCATGTCAAATCTAGAGGTGCAAAGTCCCTAGTTTGGTATTCTTTCATGCTTGATGCAGCTGTTGACACCGTGGTTTTATGTCAGCTGTGTCAAGCATCTGTCAGTTGTGGAAAAAAGGGCAGCCACATAGGCACCAGTGGCCAGTACGCCCACTTGAAAAACAAGCACCCGTTGCACTGGCACCAGTACCAGAAAGATACCAGAGCTGTTGATGGGACTTCCCTTGTCAAGCTTAATGTTAGTGACAGCAGTGCAATAGAGCAGGAGGGAGGGCTGAGTGGGTCGGTGGAGGATGAGTGTGAGGAATCCTTTTCTCTCTTGAGAGTTGGGCATAGTAGCAGTGGAGTTGCCACTCCCTTTAGTTATAAAAGTACACCATCAGGCACCAAATCCACCAAAATAACCAGTTTCATACATGCTTCACATCCCAGGCTCCAAAACTCACCTGGTACCCTAGCAAGAACAACATTGGTGGCACAAGTAAAGCGTTTTTGTCAACCTGCGCCCAACATGCAGCCCACATTGAAGAGTGTGTTTGAGTGGCACTCAGAGTACCACCTAATCATGCTGCTGCCCATGAGCTGAATGCAGTCACAACTGAAAAGCTGATCAGTGACCTGTTGCCCTTCTCTTTTGTACAGAATTCTGGATTCTGCAGTTTGATGGCTCATGCCTGTCCCAAATGGCAGGTGCTATTGTGATCGTATTTCTCAAAACGTGCCATGTCCAAACTTTACAGCAGAGTTTCACAGTCCATCCTACATGCCATGAAGCATTCTGCCTTCAAATATATCCACCTTGGCATGGATATGTGGACAAGTGGTCAAACAGTGGGCAGCTCATATCTGTGCATAACAGCACACTGGGCACAGGTACCTGGGGTGGTCATAGATTTGGGGCCTGGCAAAAGCTGCTTAAAGCAAAATTGTGGTGGTAGCAACACACATGGTATTCGTCTGCATGCCACCATCACTATGCAAAGTCTTACCAGGCCTCACACTGGTGAGAAAATGCTGAATGTGCTGCTAAATCAGATTGATGAGTGGCTAAATGCACATTCACTTACAGCAGGGTTTATTGCCAGGGACAATGGCTCCAATATGGTGAAGTGCATTACTGACAATGTTTTTTTCAGAGTACCCTGCCTGGCACACTGCCTTAATCTAGTCATGCAGCAGTTTCTGAACCATGATGAAATCAAGGAAACTGTGTCTGTCGCCTGATGCATCTGTGTGCAGTTTGTCCATTCTGCAAAGACCCGTGATCATCTGTGTGAGCTGCAGTGCACTAACCATCTGCCTCAGCACTGTATGAAGTTCAATATTGTTACCAGGTGGAACTCCACACTGTACATGCTGGACTGTCTGTATGAGCAGTATAAGGTGGTTTCAGATTACCTACTGCTGCACACCACCAGGGACAGTGCTGGAGTGTCCATTGCTCTAACAATGGAGCAGTTGTGACAAATGGATGGCATAATATGCAATCTATATCCTTTTGAGCATGCAACACAGGCTGTGAGTGGGGACACTGCCTGTAGAAGTCAGTCAATACCCCTTAAAAGTGTGCTGAGGTGGACACTGGTGAATGTCCTTCACCAGATAGAGGCAAGTGATGATCACAGTGCTGTTTATGTAATAGGTCACATGCTCCGCATACTGGACAGCAATACCCATATCTCTTGCATTATGCAGTCTAATGGGTTTGCTATTGCTACCATGCTGAATCCACTGTACAAACATGGCTTGCCTGCCATGTTTGAAGGTGGTCATGTGTGACTAGACAAATTGACCAGTTACCTTGTGAGATGGGTACATGGCACACAGATGCAAAATGCAGAGACACAAAGGGCACATATACCAGGTGTTGCTACCACCACCACCACCACCAGCAGCTCATCACAGTCCACTAAATCTGAGAAAATGTCCAAGTCACAGCAGAACACGGCAAGTAATCCCATTTGGGATGCTCTGTACCAGGTGGGTGTGGAAGAAATTGAAGACAAGGAGGAGGAGGAGCCTGATGAGGCAGCAGGACTCAGAGCAGTGCAACGAATGGTGGATGCCTACATGGGAGACACCAAGCATTTTGGCATCACTGATGAGTCATTGGTGTACTGGAGCAGCAAAGTGAGTGATTGGCCTGCACTGGCATCCATTGCTTTTAAATATCTCAGCTGCCCACCATCCAGTGTCAGTGTGGAATGGGTGTTCATTTCTGCTGGGGCCATTGTGCGTGACCGTAGGAAAATCTGTCACCAAAAAATGTGTCCATCCTAACACTTATAAAAATGAATGAGGCTCCCATTCTGCATTATACAGTTATTTCAATGGTGTTGCCACAAGAACTGTGTCTCAGAGATGATGAAGACAATGAAGACATCCACACCGGTAAGGCCTCTACTAGCAGGGAGGTAGATGAAGCAGCAATGATGACTGAATTTCCACCTGGATGACTCCAGTCTTGAAGACTGTGAGAGCTGCTTCATGGATGTCATCACTGGAAGAAGGTTAAAGTTGTTATGCCTTCCCACCCTCAGCATCCCCCACCCATTTCCACTGAGTGTGCTGTTTTATGTTATTGTTATAGATTTTAAATGTTATTTTGATGGTTGTTCTGTGTTACACATCCTGTTCATCCATTTAATTAGATTACCCTACCCAGTAACAATGTTTACTTCAGTTCATTTTTTGAACAATTAATTGCCTCTGCTATGCTAACTGGAATGTATAGGTCAACAATACACAATGGCTCCATCGAGCGACAGTTACTGAACAACTTCTTCCCTATTTCCACATATACCTCCTCCCTGAGACCTTGAATGTGTGTCTCGAGGATATGCCACCACTGTATATCCGATGTAACAATTTACTCCGACAGCGCACAGCCAGTACTATGTTAATCAGAAATGCATGCATACTCCATCCCCATGTATACAATTAACCATCATGTAATCCGCCTCCTTGTCATCCATCTTAATGTGTATAACACAGACTTCAACAGTGTGGGCCATCACTCTCATACTGCCAAGAAATACAGCTGAAAAGCTATGATGCTGACAGATGCATGCTCCAGCATAAACAGCAGTCACAGACCAGTACATCAATACTGCCTCTGAGTCCAGCTAAATTACTTCTCTTCCTCCAGCAGTCTTCCACCAAGAAGAACCAAAGCATTGCCAGCACATTTTGTACCAGTACATCAACCAGCACGATGGTGTCATTTTTTCTCCAGCCAAACAAACAGCCACTCAGAAAGCAAAACAGATCATCATCAAGCAAGGAAATATGTATGTTCTTTCTCCATGGCCTGTCTTCTGGTCAAGTGATTCATGGTGATTAGATTTCATTTGTTGTCATCTTATTACTCATACCTCCATTGTGCTGTTGTGCATGTCTTTATTGCCGTAGAATGTCAAGTTTGCATACTAGGCAGCACACCTTAATGTATAAGTTACCTTATGTATTTCCATTTCACTCTAAGCAGCTTTTGCCATGATCATGCCATGTGAGGCCAGGACCCAGGAATAAGGCTGATGCATCGACATGGCAGCTTCAGAACCTAGTCAATCCACATTGCAGGCATCATTATGTGCAGGTCAGTATTGTAATTGTAACATTTTTCACTTGTTAGATTTTGAGTATTCCATTCCAGGTACTGTACATTCTGGTATGTTTCACCATAGGCTCATAATTTACATCATTCTAGTGGTGGAAAATGTTTTTGGATGTTGCCAACATCGATGGTAAGTATCACCTCAGGTAAGTATCAATGCTAATTTTATTTTCCTTTCATATATTTTTCACCATCTTTTTACAGATGACATTAGTTCAAACAACATCTGTCTTGAGTCGTGACTGAGAAATGCAATTTTCTGTTTAAAAGGAATTCATTCTTGAACACTGGTAACAGTGTTAGATCAGGTAGCATCATAGTGTGGATATGCCACCATTTACAGTGTCAGATAAATGTAATATATCCTTCATCTTAACAGTGGTGCAAGAGACTTCTGTAAGCCCTGTATGGGTGATTCCACAGTGGCAATGGCAAAACACATGTGGATACAATGCAAGGTCACAATATTCAAGTTAGCTCAGCAGTATTTATAATATGTTTGCTTTCTTTCACAGGTGTCCATTGATGATGATGGTGGCGTATGTTTTTAGTTGTCAGCAGTGGCCCACACCTCGCAGCTGCAGCACCTCTATCCAATGTTCACACACCAGAATGGAAGACTTGTATTTAGTCCCCAGTGCCATACAGAGATGGGATGCATTGCCAAATGACCACCAGAAAATTAAACAACCATTCCAGTTGAAGTACTTTGTACCTGGCAATAAGAAAATGAAGAAGACATTTTGAACATTGTTATATGTAGGTGCCCCCTACCCTTCACCACCACCATCATTGCATGATGAAATACTTACCTCAGGGAATGGCTGTTAAACTGGAACCCTTGACATAAACAGACAATGTCTGATGAGCACAACCAGCAACTGGAATGGGAGGTAACAGACGCACCCCAGCTGCGGAATTCCTGAATATTAACAAAGCCATATAGAACATGGTTACTGTCAAAGTTTGACATCTCTGGATTACAGTAACCACACGAAACAAATTCTGGTCAGAACTGATATGGCTGTGCAGAGCTTTTGGGATGCTTGCATCCATTATTGTTAATTAATTTGAACAATGCAGATCTGTTGAGAGGAAGTTTCAATGTGGTCTTCCTTTTACACATTTTTACAATGTATTTTCCTAGAATATGCCTGCTGATTGCCATATATTTAGCCTGGATAGTTCACAGAAGAAATGGCATCTTATTTTCAGGTAGCAGAGTACTGGCAGTAGGATGCCAGAATGTGGCATACATAGGCACAAGCTGTGTGCAGGCAATAATGCCCAGTTGTCATACACCACAGATGCTAGCATTCAGATCCATCTTCCCAGTGCCGTTGCACTGGTCAGTGTGGGTGAGAGCCAATGCTGTACCCACTCACACTGGTCCCAGAACAGGCATGTTACAGCCAACCTCCCATTCATTTGTACATTCGGGGAACCGCAGATGCACTATCCATAGCCTGGAATGTACATTGCAAATGGCATTGCAGGATGCCACACTCCATGGCACCCAGGATACCTCAGCAGTCTGGACGGTGGCATGTCACACAGGGGAATGGGGAAGAGTGATGGCCTGCAACAGTGTATGACAGCAGGAAGATACAGCATCGACAAGGCATGCATTGGAGCTATGTCAATTCTCTCTTACAGTTTGCCAGGAACATTCACACAGGTACATACACTGGTGGGTCTGCAGTTTGCATAGTACCCCAATGCATAGTACAGCCACTTGGGTCATTCTGGAGTGCAAGTCCCTGGCCTGGGTCCCGTGCAGTCGGTGGCTGGCCATGGCAGGGTGTGGATGGCAGTGCCAGTCTCTGCAACAGGTCAGGTATGGGGGGAGTGGAGTTGTCTATATATCAAAGTGGTGGGTGGGGGTCCTTTATGCTATGGATGTAGACCATGGTTTCCTCTGGAGTGATTGGGTCCAGAGGGTCCTACACTATGGAGCTCTTTGAGGATGGAGTTGGATCGATTGGGGATGGGAGGGGGTACCTCTAGTCCACCAGGTCTGCCAGGCTGATGTGTACCTGGGTACACTTCCACAGCCCACCTGTGGGTGGCTGGCTGGGTTAGGCCAGATATTCATGGTCTAACTGTGGGCCATGCTGCTCTGCACTGCGACGGGCGCATCCCGACTGAATATGCTGCAACACAGCATATGCATTGGACGCACCCTCAACTTGCACGGCATACTATTTGTGTGAACCCTGGCCCATTTCCTTGTAGCTGGTGCATCCTGCACATTTGAATATCATGCTGCAGCACATTGTTGGAGTTGCGCGGCACAGCTCCCTTTTCCGCTGGGATGTGCCGTGCATCTCCTTTGAATATGGGGGCCCTGGACTAGGCTACCATGAAGAAATACATTATCAAAATGGTAAAATCAATGACCCCAATGAAAACAAGATATTGCATCTAATCTGGGACAGCCTGAGTAAATACAGTGCAAAAATATGTAAATGAAGATCCCTGTGGCAATGAGATGTAGCATCTCCCCTGTGCTATCCAGGATACAAAATATAGTATAAGAAATATTTAAAGGAAATCTACTCTAAACTGAACTTCACTGTGTTCACTGACATAAACAAATCTGTATTGTTTTATAATGTATTAGAATGCAGTATTTATTTTGAATGTTTTGGCCATGATGATAGTGTGTACAGATTGTGTGTGTGTTTGCTGTAGCTAAATACATTTTTTCCCAAAAAGAATAGTAGAAAATGCCTACTGATTGCTACGTATTTAGTATGGGTAGTTCACTGAAGACCTGGCATATGTCTGAGACAGTGCTTATCTGATAGTGTCTTTAGAGGTTAAAACAACAGTGTAAATTATAGATTTGCTGGGAAAGGGATGACATTTATGAGATATGAATCTTTCTTGAAAGACAATACATTCCCAAGTGAAACTAGTAGGAAGAAGCTGTTTAAATGCTAAGTATTTAAATGTGCAAGTTGCTGCATTTTGTAGGGGGTAAACAAATCTCCAGTTTAATAGGTAACCAACATTTAACAAATATTTAACAGGCTGTTTCAGTTTCCTAATGTCATCTGGTAAGCAGCTTGGAGTTATGTCTACAACATTCTTAACAGAAAGAAAGGAGTATTTTATTTCAGTTGGCATGGAAGGACACATTAAAACATCCCAAACATGTGTTCCACAATACTCCATTTTCAGCTACAGATAGCAAGATGGCTGTAGGCTCCACCCATAGCCATAAAAAAGCAATGAAAAAATATAATACGTAACCACATTCACCAATCCCACATCACCCTTCAACCACCACCACCGCCCACTGAAGACCATCACAAATTAAGAAATACTACCACAAGTTAACGAATTGAACACATGTTGAACAGCAGCAGCAGGAGTGCATCGGGAGTTAACATCACCAGAATTCCTGCATGCTGACAAAAGCAAAAAGAATACAGCTACAATCCAACTCAGATATCCGAACTGCAGTCACATACCCCAGTAATGAAAACGTCAATACTTTTCTTGTGCATTGTGAAATGTGGTGCATTCCAACATCCCATATCCAAATCCTGGCATGCATGTCATGATGATGTAATCCCCAGCACACTGCCAAATAATAGAAAAGCAGTACAAGCAAATTAGAACTCAAGATATCACAATAACAACCCACCATCACTCTTCTCTTGCACCGGAAAACATAAATAATGACAGATACTTATGTGTACAGCAGCAGCAGTATTGATCGAGTATGTGAAGAGGATCCATGAACCAGACAAGGCATTACTTCTCGTGGCAAGTAGTCAGAGCAGCAGGCAGTAGCTACAGGCAACAGCAACAGCACACAAAATGTCATTCAATTCACACTGACTTAAAACCACAGAGCCAACATAGCAAACCAGGACAGCAGCATTGCAAAATGATAATTCCACAGGTCTCAATAAACTGAGAAACCAGCAGCAGAAGAAAGCAAGTGCAACTTAAGTAGCAGGACCATTTTGTAGGAGGATTTATTTTTCTCAGTGTGGCAAACTGGCTTGTGGGGCATGTTAGTCAGTGGCAACACCTAGATTAGGCCTGAAAACCATTTGAAACGGTACAGAAAACAGTAGATTTGGGTCCTGATGGTGTATGTGAACCATCTAACTGCATGACTGAGACCTGATTTCAGTCTGAATTTACTGTGAGTATTTTTGGAAACATTTACGGACTTGTAGGCCAAGTTTGGAACAAGCAGCACTGAGATTCAAGCTGAAATCATTGGTAAACAGGGCCCAAACAACAATTTAATGTCTGGTTGGTGGTGGAGGTTGAGGGGAGGGGGCACCACATTACATCATGACTCAGACCATATTTCTGTATCAACTTTATGTACTACAGCCTGTTGTGTGCTCGAAGAAATAAGATTTAGCATGAAATCAATGTAAACAGTGGACCAAAGACCATGTTTTGGATTGGGTGGTGGTTTGGGCGTCATATAACAACATGTCTATTACCTGATTTCAGTTTGAATTTACTGTAACATTTTTTGGGAAACATTTATGGACTTCTGGGTCATGTTAGGCAGTGGTAACACCAAGATTAGGCCTGAAAACATTGGTAAACAATGGGCCAAACACCATGTCATGGTCCAGGTGGAAGGTGTACAACATTTAACAGCATGACTGAGACCTGATTTTGGTCTGAATTTACTGTAAGATTGTTTGGGAAACATTTCTGGACTTGGGGGCATGTTAGCAGTGGCACCACCAAGATTAGGCCAGAAAACCATTTGAAATGGTGCAAAAAACACCAGATTTGGGTCCTGGTGGTGGCTGTGGGTCATGCAACTGCATAACTGACACCTGATCTGAATTTACTGTAACATTTTTGGGAAACATTTATGGACTTCTGAGCCATGTTAGGCAGTGGCAACACCAAGATTAGGCATGAAACCATTGGTAAACAATGAGTCAAACACCATGTTTTGGTCCGGGTGGATGGCGTGCAACATTTAACAGCATGACTGAGACCTAATTTCATTCTGAATTTACTGTAACATTTTTTGGGAAACATCTGTGGACTTCTGGGCCATGTTAGGCAGTGGCAACACCAAGAGTAGGCCTGAAACCATTGGTAAACAGTGGAACAAACATGTTTTGGTCTGGGTGGAAGGTGTGCACATATGACAGCATGACTTGAGACCTGACTTCAGTCTGAATTTACTATAACATTTTTTGGGAAACATTTCTGGAATTCTGGCCTTCTGGGGCATGTTTGCCATCACCAGATGTGTTACATCTTTGTAATGTTGCACACAACAATATGTGACGCAACATCACATAGCATTGTGAAACAGTTTTTTTAATAGGCACAATACTTGGCATTTGTGGATAGAAGGAGGAAACATGTTAAAAAGCAGGTGATGCCTTCAACATAACTTTAACAAAACATAACACTGACCAACAATTCAGTTGCATTCCCCATATATGGAGTTTGCAAAGGAAAGGCTGGCACCTGTTGAAGGCTGTGGGCCATTAGGACCCTGTGCACAGAGTCTGTATTTTTTAAATTCAAATCCCATGTGTGAGTTGCTTTGACTCAAAGTAAGAATAATCAGAACAAGCACATATCCATAAAGTGCTCTTTCTTTATTACAGTGTGGCATGTAAAAAAATGTAAAAAACGCTCCCATATAACTGAGATAAAAATGCCCACTCCCTCAAGGCACCATACTTCATGACACATATAGGAATGACGGTGCCTTGGGGGAGCAGACGTTTTTAACTTGGTCCTATGGAAGCACTTTTTACATTGTTTACTTGCCACACTAGAAAATCAAATAAAGAACGAGTGCTTTATGGACACGTGCTGTGGTGAGTACTTTTAACTTTGAGTTGAAGCAACTCACACAAGGTATTTGAATTCCAAAACAATATGCACTAGTATGTGCACAAGTCCCAGATGGCCAACAGCCTTCGGCAGGAGCTGGCCTTTCATTTGCAAACTCCATATACATGGAATGCAACTGCATTATACAACATTATGTTGTTAAAAGGAATCTTGTAGGTGTAACCAGATCAAAGAAGTAACACAAACCACAAAGAATAAGATGTTTATTAAGGGAAGGGTACACAGACACGGTACAGAATAAGCATAACAAATACAGGCAGGATCAGGAGGACAAGGGTAATACAACAAAGAGCGGGGAGAACTAATAGAGAGAACAAGAAAAGGTACTGAATTCTATAGGGAGCATAAGACAGTAGCAAACAACAGCACTGGTCAAACAAATTCTTTTACATACAAAATAAAGAAACAAGAAGACTTAAGGAATGGATGTAGATTACAAAGGACAGAATAGATTTTTTTTATAGGGGGTAACATACACACAACAGAATTGAGGATAGAAAAATGAAAACAAAAATGACAAATTAATTTGTGCTGCCACATTAAGTACCAGTGGGACTGCCACAGAGTTCAGACAGGATGCCCATGATTTTGTCAACATGACACTGCAGTTTAGAAATCTCCCCCCAACCCCGGCATAATTAAATTCCTGTCTGAAATCATGTAACTCCTGTCGGAGATACTGGATTTCAGACAGGACAGTTGATAAGTCCACATGTGTCAGTGGCACTGCTGGTGGGGCAGGGGCTACCTGTGCTGCTGCTGCTGGCTCTGGACGGGGGGGGCCTGGATGGGTCTTGATGTTACTGACTGCTGCTGTTTTCTGGTATGGCGAGCCTGCGAGGACATTTAACTGGTCCAACCCTGCCTTCCTCCTGCTCACCCCCTTTAGTGTTCACACCTGCACTGCTCCCCACAACTGCGCTTGATGATGCCGCCACATCCTGCAGTTTGAGGTCCCATTGGAGTGGGTGGTGTTGCACCATGTGGCTACACTGGCTGGTTATCCTGAAGTGGGAACCACACTTTCTTCAACGTACTTCCTGCCTGCATAGATGGTAGGTGACCACTGGGTTACCTACCAATATTGTGTAAAGAAAAATCCCAGACAGGAGAACTTCAGGGATGATGGGGCTGTGGGGAGGTGGGGTGTAGAAGATGCTCCTGGCACTAACTCCTCCAGCTGCTTGGAAGGGGGTATGGTCTCCTGCTGCAGGGGTGAAGGAACAGTGTCCTCCTGGTGCTGGGGAAGGGGCACTGTCTCCTGCTGCTGATGTGGTGGAAGGACCATGGTCACCTCCTGCTGCTGGGTAGGGGGCACAGTTTGCTGCTGGATGTTGGTGGTGCTGGGGCCAAAAGCCTTCTACTGATGTGGCATTTCATTTTTACTGGTTAGCTGAAATGCACATACAGGTGCCCTGTTGCCTCTACCCTTCTCCATTATGCCCACAAACACCGCCAAGTTAAATAAAACCAAAAAAAAAAAAAACGGATAGAGACTCTGAGAGATCGGGGGGGAAGGGAATCACACACGCGTGCGCGCACACACACACACACACACACAATCCACATGTACCAAAATATGAAATAGGACAAAGACAAACAAGAAAAAGTTAGAATAAAATAGCACAAATTAAGTAATTTATGTGTAAAAGTGCACTCTGCAGTCACAGGAAGTATAGATGCTGCCTGCTTCCTCGAGATATATAGCACAGGAAATTAACCACTTATTTCCTGTCTGTTTAGACTCAACCATGTGACCGCCAGCAGAGCGAAAAGCCTAATTTCACGTAATTTCACCTCAGAAGTGCAGGTGAAATTCAAGGTGAAATTGGCTGCAAAATTTTGCTGAAAGGCCCTAATTATATGAAATGTTTTGCTGGGCAAAATTGGCGAGTTTGCCATAATTTTGCCGGCGAAATAAAATTTCACTGCATCTCTATTCCTTACTGCAGTCGGGTCTAAACTGCTTTTTCTAGGTCCAGGGTCCAATATGAAGTATACATTTTTAGCAGTTAAGGCCAAGAACAAACAGGTAATCAAGCCTAAATAAGTAAAGGTGGTTCTCCAGTTAAATCAAGACGTTTGAACCACATACCATAGGTTTCCTTCAGTTTTGTTCCGTTTTCCAAATGGATCAAATTACAGAATAATTCAAATCATCACACTTCTGTCTGAGCGCTGTAAGCCTTTTTCCACCAACTCTAGCTCAGAAAGTGTGGCATGAAAAGGTTGTTCAAAATGCTTATTTCCAAATCTCTATTCAGGCCAACGCCCGGCACCCAGCATTTGAGACCAAGGAGTTCATATTCTCCATTCAGTATTACAATAACTTGAGTCAACAGAACCTTCTGTATACAGAGCATCACTTATAACTGAATCTGAGCAGTACCTCCAAAAGAGTCTTCAGCCCAAAGCCAGCAAGCAAACATGGACTCTTGGTCTCTCAACTCTCGCCATGCTTTACCCCCAAGAGTTTTCAACCATATTTGATTCACTGCCATTAAATATCTCTGCTGGCTTTACTGCACTGCCACTCTGGTTCTCCACAAACTAGGGATCCGTCTCACTTTTCCCATAATTCGGTCTCGGGGAGATAATCAACCTGAAAGATAAAACAAAGAGAAATGCTCCTTTGAACATAGTATTTTCTTATTTTGAACAATTAGCACCTCTCCCCTTAGACAACAGTAGCATACCTGTAAAATGAGGAACAAGCACCTTGAGAGCAGATAGCACAGATAAACCATCAGGCTCTCCCCTCAGTGGTTCCAAATCTAGGCAGCTGGTGCTCCAATATCTCCTCCTCCAGTTCCACTGCTATTATTCCTGGACTCTGAAAGATGCAACTTCCTTCTCCTTTCTTGCTTCCGAGCCCTTCATACCAACTTTGATTCAAACACTTTTAATAAATTATAGTAAATGTTATAGTAAATGTCTGGCTGCACGCTAAACTTTAACAAACAGATGATGCAACCAACAGGAGCTAAAAAACAATTAGCAACTTGTTTCTGAGTTGCAGAAAGCACTTCTCTGGAGACTTTAATTAAAACTAATATGTTTAGTTTAGGAGAACTTTAGCAGTATCTTTAATAACTTTAATGCTCCACCAGCACTCACTTAATATAGCGAGTATCCAGCAAAAACGCTGGAGCTAATGGGTGGACAAAATGGTTGTTCACAATAAACATAGAAACATACAGTAGAAGTTGACAGCAGATAAAGACTGCAAGGCCCATCCAGTCTGCCCATTTTTTCACCTTATGAATGTGCCATAGGCCTTTACTCTGTCAATGGCCTATTTATTCATACTCATCTGTATTGTTCCCTTATGCCTATCCCATGCCTGTTAAACCCTGCACTGTATTCACTTCCTGAGGTAGGCTGTTCCATGCATCCACCACTCTTTCTGTGAAAAAGAACTTCCTCACATTACCCCTTAATCGGCCTCCCTTTAGTCTCATGCTGTGTCCTTTTGTCCTGCTATTTTTCTTATATTGAAACATGTTAGACTCTTTTACTTTGTTAATGCCCTTGTGATGTTTGAATGTTTCGATCATATCACCTCTCTCTCTCCCTCTTTTGCTCTAGGGTATACATATTGAGCTCCAGTAATCTGTCCTCATACATAGCAACGCTTTGTAACTTTCCCAACTACAAAGAAAATACCTTTCCAGCATTTTTTGATTAGAAAACAAGGAACATTTCATTCATAGAACCTGCTGGAAATCTTAGTTGGAGTCAGCAAGTGAGGAACAAAAGTCATGCAGTGTGGAGCGGAGCAGCACTGTGGCCATTTTGCTGCTCCACCCACTGATGTCCCCAAAACCACTAGTTCAAACAATAAACCCACAAACTTTTAGAAATAATATTTTTTTTTAAAGTAAAAGAAAAAATCCTTCACTTCAGGTCTTATTTATTCCATAAATGAAATATGCAGAGGGGACCTTGCGTGATAAATGATTTATCTATACTCATGGGGCTGGATATTCATACTGTGCCCAAAAAGTGTGCAATAGCAGGAGCAAGCACAAGTCCATTGCACCCATGCGCAATAGATGTGATATTCAAAAAAGGAGCAAGCCAAATTGCGCCAACAGCCAACGTCTGAATATTGCACAACTTGCGCCATAGCGCAACTAGGAAGGGGAAGCTGAGCAGATACGATGCGCTATGGAGCAACAAGGGCTGCCCAGCTGAGCAGCCCAGAGGTGCCATAGTGCAAGCAGGGAGCCACCCAGCAGCAGAGCAATGTAACTGCACAACCAGGGAGGTAGGTAGGGGCCCACCACCCATGCCACAGATGGGCACAGGAACACACTGCAGAACTGACAATGCACCCCCACACCAAAGCACAGCACAACTGGGGGAGGAATGGAATATCCACCGGCTCATGGAGACAAGCAAACAAAGCACAGCTGGGCCATGGTGCCCCATCACACCCACCGGCAAGCTGAGACTGCCACACAAGGAGGGCGGACCACCCCATGGCACAGCAGCCCCCGTGCACAGCACACCCTGCACCGTGACCCCAAGACATCCCCCATGAGCAGTGACCACCACTGCAGGAATCCCCATGCATACCACCACCCCCACTGTCACACTGCAACCTCATGTACCACAGAACCATACAAGCCAGACCCACCATGAGCACCCAGCAGTGGGTGGCAGCACACAGCAATGCAACAACGGCAGACACAGTGACAACATGCACAATCCCCCTGAGGCACATCTGAGAGACTGAACATGTGTCGGCACAAGAGGTACCCCACATGGGAAAGGGCGTGCCCCTGACACCACCACCAAAGATATAGCACCCTGCACAGTAGACAAGTGTCACAGCCTGACCCACCACGAGCCACAGCAGCCAGCACAGACACCCACAGTGGTGCATGGAAGCATGCAGCACACCAGATGCAACACAGTGCAGGGGCAAACACACACCCATACCCACGGGGACACTAACACAGGGACGCAGTAGTGTGGCAACCAAGCCCCCAGTGTGGGCCCATGAAAACAGTGCACATACAGCCTGCAGTCCTCCATGGCACAGGGGTGACACCCACCCTGTGCATGAACTGTGGCCCTGTATGCCACCAGCATATGCCTGGAGCACAAGTCACAGACAGTGGTGCACAGCCCCTGCAATACACACAAGCCACAGCATGGAGGTGGGACAGCAACTGCAGAGGCCACAGTGTCACCAAGGCAAACATGCACACACCATTGACAGGAGGCAACCCAGCATTGTACGGTCACAGTGGATGACCTGCAGGGACAGCCACCACTGACAGGTAGCAGACCTCGTGAGGCCACAGACATGCAAGGGTGTCAGCTGCACAGGCCAAGGACAGGTTGACAGGGCACAATGGACACAGAGCATGCACCATGGACCACTGCACACAGTAATGTAATGCACAGGGACAACACACACACACCACAGATACCAACATGATAGCCACTCCCACACCAGAGACACTTCCCCATGCACACACACACACATACCCATGACTGACCACCCCCCAGATACCATGCACACCACTGCAACTGAGCACCTATAGCCAGCTGCAAATCAGAGACCACCACAGTATTCATATCAAAATATCTGTATTCAAAAACATATCAAAATCAACTATATACAACTATGTACAAACATGGGGTGGAGGGACAGGAACAAGGTGGGGGTGGGTAAGGGGCAGGGCTGAATATATGGGAGAGGGTAGGTGGGGTGTGAAGGTTGAACAAAGGGGGGTAGACGCAGGCTGCTCATGCAGCTGTCAGTGTCCAGCCTGGTCTTCCGCTGCCTGGGGCTGTTGCCTGGGCCGCCTCCTCCTCCTCACCCCATGCTGCTGTAGATCCCTTAAGATGGAGAAGGACTCTTGTGCCACCCGAAGAAGCTCCTGGATGGCCTGCTGTAAACGCAGGAGTATCTGCACACCTAGGACAAGTGATCAGAGTCAATGGGTGTGACTGTCCATCCCCCTGCAGCCCATCCATTATGCATGGCATATAGCCATGTGCCACGCTCCTGTGATGGTGTGCGCCCACCTACAGTGACCGTGTCCACAAGACATGCCCAACCAGGCAGCAACAGCCATGTGTACCACTGCACACCCACAGCCCATGTCCAGCACAGCACAATCAAGGCCGTACAGTAACGTGGCTATGCGGTGGGCAGGCAGTGCCACAGCCATGTGCCCAGTGCACGCATGGACCACCATTGACGCACTCCCAGACATGCAGTGCCACTGGACAGTGCTGACTGTCACATGTCGCGTGCATGGCAGTGGTGTCCATGGATGGTGGCCATGCCCTGCTTCCCACCCTGTCACACAGCATGCAATAACAATCATGGTGTCATGGCACTCACCCTCGTCGGGATGTTGATGGCATTGGGGTTGGTCCCCGACATGCCCCTGTGCAGCATCCTCCACCCTCTGCTGCCGCTCCACCATCCTCCTCCACTTGGCCATGCCTGTGGGAGACAAAAGGAGAGAAATACATCAGTACAAACCCAAAGCATATTCCCCCTGCCCCAATGTGTGTGCCCACCCACCCAGCCAGACCTACCCACCCCATACCCTGTAAACATTGCCACAGCCAACCCTAGACTATCCCTCCCCTATGTACTGGACACATAAGACAGTGTTACCCATATGGACCATACAAGTGTATAGATGTATCACCCACCTGGATGAGGCACCACGCCCCTCCTGGCATGCGACCGCAGACATGCAAGTAGCTCCGGTTCCCTCCATCTAAGGTCCCCATACCAGTGCCTGCACTGTTCCGCTGTTCTCCTGTGGCCAGTGGCCACCTCCAGGTTAGTGGCCACCTCTTGCCAGACCTGGGTCCTGGCCCTGTCCAGTGGCTCCTCACCAAACAGTGGGCGATAGTGTTGCTCCACAATGGCCACAAGGTTGGCCAGCTCAAGGGCACCCCACTGAGGGGCTCTCCTAATGCTATAGTAGGCGATATGGTGCTCTGCAGCACGGCACCCCCAGGTGGGAGTGCTGCGCGGTACAGCGCCGCCATTCCCTATCGCACTGTCGGTACAGCGCAGCCATTCCCTATTGAGCTGTCACCGAACAGCGCGATAGAGGTGCAGCCATGCTGGACGTATAGCGCCAAGGGGCAAAGGTCAGGCACAGGGTCATGGGTCTCTGACGCAAGGCCACGCACAGCACCATCAGATGTCTATGCATCTAGCGCGATTGGTTGCCTGTGTGCCATCACCACAGTGAACTATTGCGCAGTTGTGCCAGAGCACCATGTAGTGACCCTCGCCATAGCGCTACTGGCACAATGGTGGCTGTGCCCTGAATTGCCTACCGCGCACAGCACGTCATCAGTGCGGCAGATGCCTGCGTAAGCTACCTGGGCATGTGCAGTGCAGTGTACTACACAGGCCACAGAACTGCACCATTGGTTCAGCACGTTCAACACAATTGTGCAAAGCGCAAAAGAGCGATATTCAGCCGTCACATGCAAATCATCCAATCAGCCATGCAATGGCACAGCAGCATGATTTGCATCTCATTAAAGTTGCTTCACACCTAATTTGCATGGATTGCGCTATAAAAATGTGACACTGTTCTGCAGTGGCCAAATTCGGTTACTGCAGTTTATTGGTGAGTTGCATGCTGTGTGGTGTTCTGGACTGTGGTATCAGGGACTTTCTTTGTACTGCACAGTCACAGGTAACCACTGTCATCCATACAGGCTGAATAATGACCGAGTGAGGACTGGGTGAGGAGGACAACGATGGTGGGTGGAAGAGGAGGCCCAATTTCACCAAGGCTGAGATGGAGGCACTCTTCGAGGCCTACATTGATCAGGAGCCACTGCTCAGTGGACAGCGGGGCACCCCTCAGGCTTGTGCTGCTGCATGGGATGGGGTGGCACCTGCTGTCAACCTGCACGGCAGCCATCAGCGCTCTGTGCAGAAGTGTAAGAAGAAGATGAGTACCAACAGGAGGAGGGTGAAGGAGAAGGTGGCTGCCATCAGGGTGGCATGTGCTGCAACAGGCGGGGGCCAGCCGGAGGTGGTGTAGCTGACTCTGGCAGAGGACAGGCTCACTGCAAGCATGCAGCGCAGTGCCATTGAGGGCATTCCAGGAAGTGGCTTCCAGACAGGTGGTAGCCCATCACTGCATGGTACATCATGGTCTGTTGTGGAGGGGGAGGGTAGATCACATGCACTAACGTGTCCTTACTTTCTGTTACAGATCCCGTGCATCTGCAGGGGTCAGCGGTGGAGGGCCTGTCCACTGCCGACAGTCATCTGGAGTTGGAGGAGGGACCATCCACCTCCGCAGGCAGCAGGCGAGCATTGCAACAGTGGGTCCGCCTGGCTGTCAACACTGATGTCATTGAGACAGGTGTGGGGGAGGCCCTTCCTGTGTCTCAGCAGTCTGGCATCGCACACTGTGGCTGTGGCACAGACCTGCACCATTGATGATGCAACGACTGTTATGGGCAGTGACATGTGTGTGTTACGGAATGGACACACAGCAGGCCAGCTCATGCCCATGGACCTGGCTGGTTCCGATGTGTGTGCCAGCATGTCAGCACAGTCCCAGGCTGTGCCTGTCAGCACCAGTGGGGCAGCACCGGTGGCTGGTCAGGTCAGTGGCACTGTTGTGGCCACAGCAGAGGAACAACCGATCCCTTGGGCACAGCAGGCGGAGGGGCAGCAGCAGCAGTCACCCACTGGGACTGGGGGTTCAGGGTTCAGCGGTGGTGTCTGTGCACTGCCTGTGAACTTGCCTATACCTGGTCCTGGTGAGCAGCGCCCACCCTCAAGGGGTGCTGAACATCAGGCCCTTCCATACCCTGAGGGACAGGATGCCGGGGTGGCAGACAACCTCTTTGACAAGCACACCCGCCTACTGCAGGCATCAGTACAGCAGTAGATGTGGCTTGCAACGTCCATGGAGGCACTGTGTGTGGCTCTGGAGCGGGTCAAGGAGCAACACAGCAGGGACACTGATAGGATCCTGTCACAGATTGTCCAGTTGCGGGAGGATGTGACTGCTGCCATTGACAGGCAAACACAGGCATTGGTCGCTGTCATGGCCACAATGGGCACACAGTCAGGTGCCCATGTGTCGCTCACACCACACAGTTCGCTATCCACTCCCTGTTCCCGGCATCATGCGACACCCACCCTGTCGACGCCAGGTTCAGCTGTTGGCATGCCGAGCACTCCTGGTGCAGGTATGTTCGGTGTGCTGCAGACCCCTGTGTGGGCATGGTTGCGTTCACGCAGTGGAACCACTGGTGGACCATCAGTGCCACCCCATGAGGCCCGTGGTCAGCATGCCAGTGCTGCTGGGTCTCAGCGGGGCCGCCCATGCATCTGAGGTGGACATGGCACTGTGCCGCAAGACTGACCTGTCTCCATTGTGTGTCTTGGTGGACAGTGCACCGGTGGGTGCCCAGCCCTACACGCAGACACACAGTCCACCTGCACACCCTCCCGACTGCTGTCCACAGGTACGTGTGCATGATGATGCCTGCATTGTGCTGTACACCAAAGTGCGATGGTGCTCAGCATCTGACACATGCACATAGACAGTCAGTGGACGTGGTGGCCTGTGGACATGTGTGTTGCTAGTGTTTGTGTTCCGGCTCTGTTTTGTACCTGACCCCTGTGCACTTTGTACCTATTGTGTGTGCGTGTGTGCGTATCCGTCCATGTGGCGTGTTACTGTTCACCCCTCCCTGGTTGTGTGTGTGTGCTTCTGTGCCCTCCCACATCCCTTGCCAGCATGTACCCCTGGTGTGTTTCCATGTGTGTATGTGGATTGTGCCCTAGCCACTGGTGGTTGCACATGGCCCCATGACTTACCTGTGTTGGCTGAAGTGCTCCTCTGTGATGGTGTCCCAGTGCAGCTGGGCCAGCCGGATCAGTTGGGGGTCCCATCGACCAAGGGGGGGCTGCCCATCCCCATTGTTACCAGCATCACTGTCATCCCCATCACTGTCCCCCTCTTCGACCTGTACGGCTATCCCACAGTCTTTGGCCATGTTGTGCAGGATACAACAGGCCAGGAATATCCCACAGGCCTTTGAGGGGCTATACTGTAGGGCACCACCAGAGGTGTCCAGGCAACGGAAACATGCCTTCAGCATCCCAAACACCCACTTAATGATGTTGCGTGTGGTGGCATGTGCCTCATTGAAGCGTTGCTGCGATGGGGTCATGGGCCGCCGGTAGGGTGTGAGCAGCCAGGGATGGAGTGGGTATCCACTGTCACCTGTGTGGAGATAGTGGAGGTTAGTGTCTTGTTCAGGCTCAGACTGCCCCAAACTCTGTGGGCCACACCCATGGCACCTCTGGCTTACCCCCCCTTGCCCACGATTTGTCAGTTCTACATACAAACTCACCCACTAGATGACCTGTGGGGATGTCCCCACTCTCGAATCGATGGCACAGTGCCAACTGGTACCAGATGAAGGAATCATGTGCTCCCTCAGGGTGCGTGGCACAGACATTGATTATGCGCCCACTGGTATCACACACCACCTGGCAGTTGACACTGGCATATCCCTTCCGATTCATGTAGGCAGCCCCAGCGGGGCCAGGTGGCATGTGAATGGCCACATGGGTGCAGTCTATCACCCCTAGCACGCCAGGCATATGTGCTACCCTGTGTAACTCCTGTATGTTTGCTGTGCACTCTGCCGCGGTGCTGGGGAAATGGATGTACTCCGCAGCATGTGGCAGCAGTGAGCTGAGGAATTGGGTGAGGATGCATGACGTGGCCAACTGTGTTATGCCTGTGGTGTCCCCTGTTGGTCTCTGGAAGGTACCCGTGGTGAGCAAGCACATGCAGGCTGTTACCTTTGTCTCCACTGACAGAGCATGACTCCGTCATGTGGGTGCCCGCATCACATCACTGCACAGCTCACAGAGCCACCTCAGTATTGCCCTGTTCAGGTGGTACCGGCCCACAATCTCGACATCTGTGTACAGCTCAAAGCTAGTGTGGGCTCGGTACTGCCTGTTGGGGGCATACCGCCGACGGGCCCTTCCATGGCCACATCCCCCTGCAGCATGCCTTCTCACGCCCCTCATTACAGCTTCCATGTGGAAGGTGGCACTGTCCATGTCCCTGGCTTGTGTTTCCCCCCAACTGTTGTTGCTTTGTTCCCCCCGCTTTCCTGACTGCTACCTCCCTGCACCAGGTACACCTACTGGCCTCTGCACTCTGTGGCCCCACACACCTTCCCTTGCCCCTATTCTGTGTTGTGGTTTCCCTGGCCTGCCATCTTTCTTCCTATTTCTCTGTCTCTCTCCCTGCCTCATGTGGCTTCCCTGTAGCGTTCTTGCGCCACTTCCTTGCTCCTTTTTATTTTGGCTCATTTCCACTATGGTGCAACTTCCGCCTGCTCCACTGTTGCACATTGCGTAAGTCTTTGAACATCGCATTGCGCACTTTATGTATGGTTCCACCCCCTTCGGTTGCGCATGCCTTCATTATCATTGTGCTGTTGCTCAGCATATTTTCAGTGGCGCAACTGCCTCCTGCTGGCGCAACCCTACTGCGCATTGCGCAACCCTTTTGAATATCCGGCACATGCTGTTTATGCCACTTGTGATGTTCCCACAGTGTATCACTTATATATTTATATGCAATCTGTAATGTAGTTTTTCCAAAATAAATTTCTCTTTTTGTGAATGTGAAATTGTATCCTCATTTGGACAGGTCTCTTTGGAAATGGAATTAACAGAATAGTGGAGACATTTAAAGACCCATTTTTCATGTCAACCCACTTCTCCTGACACATTATGCCACCTCATCAGGACATGATATGCACATGAACCCCTTCTCCTCAGCCTGTCACAAGGTATCACCTGTGCAACAGAACACTGCGCCATACCTTCTTAGGCTCAGAGTGGTGGTGTGCGACAGCAGTGGCCACCACCCTCATGCTGCTCAGACAGCTTCCTGAGCTCGTCCCCAAACTGAAGTTGGCAGCACAGGAACACAGCATGCTACCTGCTGGCCAAACAACCTGCCCAGCACAAATCGTTTCTTCATAACTTTCAGGCAATTCTGTCAGCCCATAATAAAAAGCAATCAATATCCCTGACGAAAAATGTGTACAGCACAATTATTCATTAAACAGGTCTGTTCTTTCAACAGGTCTGCACATCATTATATTCCTCCTTTCTAGACATTATTATATTATCTATTATCAAAAAGGCAGGTTAAAATTACTTCCAGTAGCTCTGTATGAAGTCTGAACCATTCATTGCTTAACCTGATACAAAATTGCTTCCCAGGTAAAAATGAATTAATTAATTTTACCAGTTATTCATTTCACACAATTTCCATATACCTTAAAAGCACAAATAAATCTGAAGTAAGTAAAGTAAAGTATTCAGTTAACAGGTCTATGCTGTTGTCAAGTATTTGTTTAAGTTGGCCCCAGTGTAATAACGTCGGAAATGAAAATTTTATTAGGTAGTACAGTAGTACATGTTGAGCAAATATCACAGCCCCGATGTGCTGTGTCACTTGCTCAGGGAGTGAGAGCAATGGTAGATAAATGACTATTCATTTCTGTGGCAGAATGCAGCTCTGTCATTGGCTAAAACATGATGTATTGTCATTGATAACATCACATACTGAGCACAGGGGTTTGGGATATAAAAGGAAGGGAAGGTAACCAGGTGCTACAGAAAAACTGTAAATGTTAATAATAAATCACCAATTGCAATTTCTGTGCAAAATTCTGTGACTGCAGAATTCTAGGGGCCTTGGCCACAGAACAAACTAAGGGATGGCAACAAACCTCTGCATGAAAGAAGACGGCAAAAACAGGAGGAAAAAAAGACCATTATGGTTCTCGAGAGAAGTGGCTGAGAAGATAAAGGCTAAAAAGATGGTATTCAGGAGTTACAATGATGCACAGAGGGAAGAAGATAGGGAGGTATGCTACTAAAAAAAATGAAGTAGGGAAGGTGGAGAGGGGCACAGAGGCGCAAACAGAAGAAAGGCTAACCAAAGGGCTAACTAAAAGGTACAAGGCCTTTTTAGATACATAAGCAAATAGAGGAAGATAAGGGGAAGGACTGTGAGATTAACAAGGGCAGGGGTAGACTGTGAAGAGGAGGATTAAGAAACATAGAGATGTAGAAACATAGAATATGGTGGCAGGTAAGAGCTGCTTGGTCCGCAAAGTCTGCCCATTTTTTAACCTTACTTTTTTGCTGCAGGTCTGCTGCTGATCTATTGCACCATTTCTTACCCTCCCTTCCTTACCCCGTGATTCCCTTGTGCCTGTCCCAGGCATTTTTGAACCCCGTTATGGTTTTTAACCCCACTACCTCCACTAGCAGGCTATTCAAGGCATCTACCACCCTTTCTGTGAAGAAGTACTTCCTCACATCCCTCCTGAATTCACCCCTTTCAGCTTCATACTCTTGTTCTAGAGCGCCTTTTTCTCTGAAAAAATATCCCCCTGCAATACCTTATTAACCACTGTGAGATATTTAAAGGTCTCTATCATATCCCTCCTCTCCTCTCCTCCAGGGTGTACATATTTAACTCCTTAAGCCTTGCCTCATAGGGCTTTTGATGCAGACCCTGCACCATCTTTGTAGCCCTCCTCTGGACCACCTCCACTCTTTCTATATCCTTTCTGAGATATGTTGTTGACCCAGCCAAGTTCCTGTCTGACATAAGCAACATTAAGTGGCAGGACTTCTATCTGGCACCTTCAGTCTATGAAGCCTACGCTTATGTCCACAATACCCTGGTTGATCTAATTAACAATCATGCCCCTACTACCAAGCTTAGAATAAAGAAAATGTGTCCATGGTTCACCCATGAACTGAAAAAAGCCCTTCTTGAAAGATATAAGCCCTGGGGTGAAACAAGATTCACAAAGTCAAACTCTGACTGGACTGCTTTCAGAAGGGCAAGAAATTCCTGCACCAATCTAATCAGAGCCGCTAAGACCTAAATATTCTGGAACTTGCAAAGAACAATAGTGCAAAAATCTGGCACACCTTGATGCAGCTAGAAGGGAAAAATACCCTCGCCTCCATCCTAACAAAAATTATCAACCAAGGAATAACATTCACTGATAGACCCATCATCTTAGAGGAATTAAACAAACATTTTGCCACTGCTTGCCTGGCATTCAACAAGTCACTAGCCATAAACTTTCAGCTCCACCCCCCTCACAGTCCAGAAGCCAGAATCCCCCTGGTGTTGAATCATGCTAAGTTTACTTTCAAACCAATAACTTTTAAGCAAGTAGAAAGCCTCCTGCTCACTCTAGACATTAAGAAAAGTGCCGGCTCAGATAGAATAGACACCTTTTTCCTGAAACTAGGTTAGTACCACCTCACAGCTCCTATAATGCACCTTTTTGCTATGTCACTCATGCAGGGAATTTTCCATGCTGCATGGCAAACTGCACACATCATCCCACTATTCAAGTCTGGTGACCCCGGCAATCTAATTAACTATAGGCCCATCTCGATTCTGCCCACCCTAAGCAAACTTCTTGAAAAAGTGGTAAACTGACAGCTAAAAGACTACCTGGAATCCTCAGACCTCATCCTCCCTTCTCAATCAGGGTTCAGATCTTACCACAGTATGGTCTCTGCACTAGCAAAAGTGACAAATGTATGGCTTTCAGCCCTGGATAACAAATACCACACAGGCACAATATTACTGGACTTAAGTAAGGCCTTTGATACTGCTGACCACAACATTCTTCTCAGTAAGTTAAATGACACAGGTCTGGACACACAAGCCTTATTATGGTTCAAAAGCTACCTCACAAATAGATATCAAAAACTAAAAGCAGACGGCGAGCGTTCTTCCCTTTCCACATACACTAGAGGAGTCTCTTGAGGTTCGATATTAGGCCCCTTATGTTTCATGGTCTACATTAAAGACATAAATTCCAATATCACAAATGCAACTCCACTTCTTCACCAATGACATGGTATTATACAGCTCAAAACCCTCCATAGCCAGCATCTGAGCAGAGCTTCAAAACGACTTCGACCAACTCCAGTTCAACCCTTTTAGGGCCAAGCTCCTACTGAATGCTAAAAAAACAAAGGTCATGTTCTTCACTCCTCCTCAACATGGAAAAAACCCTGCACATCCACAGCCTTACCAGTAATCACAACTTTGCTATCAGAATAACTAGAGAGTACTGATAAATTTAAATATCTTGGCTTCTGGCTAGACCACAGCCTTACTTTCTTTTTTTTTTCATTTATATTTTATCCTCCTGGAGCCCTGGCAGGCGGCTTCAGTCCCTCCTGACAGAGGGACTCTCTCTCTCTGGACCCGCCACTCCCGCACTAGCTGACCCCGGTAGTTCCCCCAGCAGATTACGCTCACAGCGGGGCCAGGAAGGAGGCAGCTGGCTTCACCTCCCTCCCTGGAGACCCAATCCAGAAGCCGGTGTTGGTCCTCTGGTGTGGCGGCCATCATTGAACCATGCCAGACCCAGTTTTTCCTCCATTTTCTTCTGTCTCCCTCTCCCTATCGATGTAAGTACATTGGAGCATGCCTCCCAACCCATACTGCTCTCCAGCCACTACCAGAGGGCAGTCAGCGAGTGGGATGACAAGCCTTCCTCCCCCTGAGAGAGGAGAGCAGTCCTCCAGATGCTCAATCCTCTCTCCCCCCCGCCGACCCCTGGTGTCCTGAGCTCATTCCCAACCGGGGCCACTGGTGTGGAGCGAGGTGTAGTGACCAGTGCCTCAACCTCCAGTGCCACTGGGCCTGCTCACAGCATTACTTTCTATGACCACATAAAGGGCGCTCTATAAAATAATAAAATCAAGATTGGGATTCTTTTACAGAAACAAAAACCTCTTCCCACTTGATGTCAGGAAAAGATTTATCCAAGCAACGTTTCTCTCCCCTCCATAGATTACACTGACCTCATCTATACCAACGGCCCCCTCCCTTTATAAATTAGATGAACTCTACAACCATGCTATCCATGTTCTCATAAATGCCTTTCTGAGAACTCACCACTGCTTACCATATTCTCAAATTGGATGGTCCTCCCTGGCAATCAGAAGGCAAATGATTAAGCTACATTGGATATACAAGGCCCTCCTAGATAAGCTATCATCCTATATCTCCAATTTCTTTATTAATTCTACCTGTACCTATGCCCCCAGGAAAATCCTCCTATATCATGTTTACTATACCTAGAATTCACTCTCACTACGGGAAAGCTGCTATGAGCTATGCCCTCCCATCCCTTTGGAATAACTTCCAGGAGAGGCTTAAATGCACTAGCCTTGTCATTTACTCTGCATTCAAATCCATCATTAACCCCCTCTGCCAAGAAAAGTGTACCTTTCTCTGAACATCAGTATCATCTCCACCTTCTAGAAGTCTAATTCTGCCTGAAACGTATGAACTATGGTCGAAGTCTCAGCATGGTTTCCACTCTAAACATAATACCGAAATTGCCTTGGTGAGAGTCACAGGCCATGTCATCAAAGCAATTGATGAAGGAAAATATGCTGCTTCGGGCTTTGTGCATCTCATCAAGGCATTTGATCTGATGGACCATGCTGAGCTCCTGAAATTGTTGCTTGATGTTCAGTTCACCGAGGAGGCGATTGCCTGGTTCGGTAATTATCTATCTGATAGAAATCAAAGAACTGTAATTAATGGGTCATTCTCTACTGAAACAGTCTGAAGGTGTGTAGTCCCACAGGGCTGAATACTGGGACCACTACTGTTTTCTCTTTTTGTTAATTCACTGTCAGAGATTTTTAAACATAAGGAATTCATTTTGTACGCAGACGACCCTGTCCTTTTTTGTTCTGAAAATAACCCATTATCATTCCAAACTATTTTACAATCCTATGTTAGTCTCTTGCATCATTGGTTTCAATCACACAAACTGGTATTAAATCCATGTTTTTTTTCTAGTATCAAGAAAACTTCCTTTCCTGGGTTGTTGTTAAGTGATAACTTAGGCAATCCTATTGAGCAAGTATCTGTTTTTAAGTATCTTGGTTTGATCCTTGATACGCACTTAACCTATGAGCAACATATCACTGATTTAGAGACTCTGCTTCTTACATAGAATACGAAGTAATCTCACAAATGAAGCAAGACATATGGTTACACATAGTTTACTATTGTCAGTTTTAAATTATGGTTTGGTGATATATTAATTTTCTTCAGAAGAAAATGTTGGTTAAACTAAAGCCCATATACCATAGTATTCTTTGTTTTGCTACAGGTTATTCTAGGTTCACTCATTGTCTCTTATACAAGTCCTTTAACTGTTTACCTTTAGCTGAGCGATTTAACCTAAGATCTCTACTATTCTTACACAAAATCCAACTGGGTTTCCAACCAAACAGTATTGTTAGTTCATTTGTTAAAAACAATTCATCTGGATATGCAAGAATGCAGTGTAAAAATTTTTTATAGTACCTTATTATCATACCAAATTTGCCCAAAGCTCCTTAAACTTTTCTCCAGTGATAGTTTATAACAAGCTGTCTCATATTATTGTTGGCTGCTCAAAGATGTCCACCTTTAAAACATCACCTAGGGGTAATTTATTGAAAAACACTGCTTGTAAGTGTTTCAAATGATCCATGTTGTGTTTTGTATTTATGTGTTGTATTACTTATATTGTGTGTTTTTGCGTACTGTAAACACTAAATGTGTGTGAAAATGGGTTCCTGAGCCCACAGACCTTACAGCATAAAATAAAAATGAAATGAAATGAAACTCTACCTGGCTGGTCAAAACTGACTCACAGTCCCTACTGCCTAGTCTGTATATTTTCTTCCCCCTGCAATGTTCTTTGTTGTCTCTCACTTAATTTAAAATGTTGTATATTTATTCTCATGTACTGTTATTGATGTCCCTCTATGTATTGTATTGTTTAGTCCTTCCAGTACCTCCTTGTAAATGAGTTTGCTCAATGTAGTTTTTTCCAGGTCCCAAATAAACTGAACTGAACTGGGCACAGTACTCAAGGTGAAGTCTTACCAGCAATCTACTGTATATATAGAGGCAGTACCACCTCCCCCTTGCTGCTGACAACACCACTTCCTATGCATCCCAACATTCCACTAGCCCTTCTGACTGCCTTGTTACACTGCCCAGACACCTTTAGGCCATCCAATATGATTACCCCACGTCTTTTCTTGCTTGGTCTTTGTTAGTATCATTCCACCCATTTTTTATGCCACTGCCAGCACTAGGTCAGAATAGTGCCAGCAAGAACAGTGCAGGCAACAATTGCGCCTGCATAAAATGCTGCCAGTTTTCTTTTGGCGGGGGGGGGGCTCTGCCCCTGCACCTCCCATACTAAAAGATCCCAACTCTGGGAGGAGCGGATCACAAGGAAAGAAAGAATTTGGGGGACTGTGGAATACTTGTTTCCATGGCCAATTGTAAAAAAAAACAGAAGTCCCGACTGTCAAAAGTGAGGGAGACCAGGATTAGAACCCTGGTCTCCACTCTTACATCACCAAGCTGTTCCATGCCTCAGCCCTCAATGCCACAGAAGCAGCTTGGCCAACCTCCCAAATTCCACTCCCCTTGTCCTGTGGCAGCACCACAGACAGTGACCTGGGGAGCACTTACTGCAAGTGCTGTAAATCTCCTCTTGCTGTCCGTGGCAGCGATGTTCAGAGTAACGCTGTCTTTCCTTGCACTATTCTGGTAGCAGTATTCTGACTGGGTACCTCACTGCCCTGTTTCTGTGACCCAAGTGCATTATTCTTCACGTTTGCATTAAAATCCTGCTGCCATACCCCTAACCACTCCACCAGTCTTTTCAGATCCCTACCTGTCATTTCCACCCACCCCCCCCGATTGTCCACTCTGTTGCAGATCTTGGATCATCCACAAAGAGGCAGACCTTTCCTTCTAGTCCCTCTGCTATGTCACTTATAAAGACATTGAAGAGGATCAGTCCCAGCAGTGATCTCTGAGGTACCCTGCTGGTCACACTCCCTCCCTTGGAGTGAACTCTGTTTACTACTACCCTTGGTGTTCTATCCCATAACCAGTGTTTTTACCCAGGTTACAGCCTTAGTACTCACCCCCACAAGTTCCCCAACTTGCTTACCAGTCTCCTGTGTGGAATGATGTTGAAAGCCTTGCTGAAATCTAAGTAGGCCATGTCCACTGCTCCTCCCTCCTTAGTCACTAGTCAAAGAAATCTATCAGATTTGTTTGGCATGAACTTCCCCCTGTGAAACCATACTGCCTTGGATCCTAAAATCCATTGTAGGCAAGGTATTCCACAATTCTTTCCTTTGGTAGTGTTTCCATTAACCTACCCACCACCAATGTCAAGCAGATCAGCCTATAATTGCCTACCTTTTCCCTGCTGCCACTTTTGTAAAGTGGGACTACCTTGCCTGCCTCTTCCCTGCTACCACTTTTGTGAAGTAGACTACTGTACCTCAGTCCTTCTCCAGTCTCCTAGGACCACGCCAGTCTCCAGTGATATGTTAAACAGGTCTGTCAGAGGTGAAACCAGTACCTCCCTGAGCTCTATCTGCACCCTTGGATGTACCACATCTGGCCACATACTGTAGCTCTGTCCACCTTCAAGTTCTTTCTGGATTTTCTCCTCAGAAAATGGACTGATGTTCATTTCCCTTCCATCAAAGCTCCTGGTGCCTTTCTGTGGTCCCCCTTTCCCCTTCCATGGTAAATACTGAACAGAAGTACCTGTATTTGTTCAAGATGTTTGCCTTTCCTTGATCCCCCTTCCATATAGTCACCCCTTCCTCTTTAACTGTACAATCTCCACTTTTTCCTTCATTTTCTTGCTAACATACTTAAAAAACGTCTTGTCCCTTTTTGATACTCTGAGCTATTCTTTACTCAGTTTTCACCATTGTGCCCCTTACTGCTTTGCCAGCATCCCTCTGCTTTCCTAGATACACTTCATTATCCTTCTTCCACTGGGTCTCCTTGTACCTTCTCAATGCTACTTTTTTAGTCTTTACCTTTTCTGCTACCTCTTTTGAGAACCATAGCAGTCTCCTCCTTCTTTTACTTTGCATACCTGCTTGACACAGAGGTTCATTGCCTTCACTGTGCCCTCTTATAGCTTGGCCCACTTTTCCTTCACACCCTCAGATCCTCTCCTCCTGCTTAAGTTCTAGAGGAATTCACCCATCTTTGTAAAACCAGCCCTGTTGAAGTCCAGGACTTGTGCCCTTATATGGTTCGATTCTGAAGCTGTTCTTATGTTGAATCACACTGTATGATGACCACTGGTCCCAACATGACTTCCTACTATGACTTCTGCAATACTATCCCTGTTAGTAAGCACCAGATTCAGTATTATCCCATCACAAGTGGGCTCACTGACTGATTGCCTAAGGAATGCCCCCCTTTAGGGAGTCCAGGCTGCCCCTGCATCTGGATGAAGCTGCCGCAGGGAGGCTCCAATCTTCATCCAGCAGATTGAATTCCCCCACCAGCAACACCTTCTACTTTTCAGCTATTTTGCCAATTGGCAAATATGCATAATCAAAGCAGATATACTGAACAGATACTTCTGCTCAGTCTTCACAGTGGATGGTGAGGGGGATGGACTACATAGAAGCAGTAGGAAAACTGGGCAAGAGAGATGGATAAAAGTCCATTCACAGATGAAAGATTGCCGAGAAGATTTACAACTCTGAATATGGATACAGCTATGAGATTGGATGGAGTATAGTCAAGGGTGCTTGATGAGGAAGCTCAGGGAGGTACTGACTGCACTGCTGACAGCCCTATTCAACAAATGTTTGGAAAAGGAGTAATAGTAAAAATTTTATTCACAATCATTGTCACATTATATGAACATGATCAGACCTCAACTGAGCCGAGGCTAATTTTCAATGGGTACAATAGGCAGATGACTAGGTTACAAGGTCATTACAGTACAGAGTTACAGTATACAATAGACTAGGTTACAAGATCATGACTGTACAAAGTTACAATATACAATGTGCAATGTCAGGGTTATGGGGTGACAATGGGGTAAATGGATTCCATCACGTTGCATACAATGTATGTCAGGGTATTACATAGCCATCCGCGGTACAGTAGTTTCCATTTTACACTGTCACACAGTATGTGACTCAACAGAAAAATAAGCATTTGGGTTACAATAGGATTGACATTGACAATAGCAGATAAGTACTACTCATGTTGCATCGGCTACAGATAATGGGTTCAGGTTACAGGTGGGTATTCGAGTCACAACAGTTACAGATTGGATATTTTGGAAGGCGGCTTAGGATAAGTGCTAGGTGCTGGGTGTATAAGTGCTAGGATGAATGGGGGGTGGCCATGTGGGCCATGTTTCTGAATGACATTATTCCTTGTCAAAGTCTGGGCAGCAGATTAGGGGTTTCATGACTTCTTTATATAATAACACTTTTTTTGATTGGGCCTTGTCTTATTGGGCTGTTTTTTAGCCTGAGGGTCATGGGCAGGGAGTTCCAGGCTGAGGGACCCCTAAAAAGGAAACATGACATTCCTGTGTTTGTTGATGTCTGTTGGATCCTGTATTCCAGGCTGCAGGCAGATCTAAGGGCAGACCTGTTGATGGGTTTGGATTCCATTTTGTCCAGAATATACCCTGGGAGATGGTTTTTGTATGTTTTTAACATGAGATCTAGTGTATGTATCTGCCTGATGGCCTCCAGACTTGTCCATGATAGCTCTCTGTATAGTAAACTGTGTTGTCTTGTGCGAGGGGCATCCAGTACGTATCTTGCAAATCTGTTATAGAGTACATCAATTTTATTTAGTTTGTAACTATGTGCCCTTCCATACAGTATGTCACCATAATCCAGAATAGATAGGACCATTGTCTCCACAATTCTAATTCTGGCTTCCCTTGGTATCTAGGTTCAATGCTGGTAGAGCACCCCTAGTTTTTTGTGGAGACTTTTGGTCATTTGGTCTATACGGACACTCCAACTTTGAGTCTATCTACAGGTCCAGGTACTTGTAGGAGTTGACTGTTTCTAGTTTGTTACCTGCATAGGTTACTATGCACAGCTCCTCCAGTGAGCCTACTCGTTTGCAGTGGGACCTAAAGAGCATAACTTTTGATTTTTTTGCATTGAGTATATATTTTTGGCTGTATAGAAAGTTTTTCAGGTGGTTAAAAGCCTCTTGTAAGGCTGCTTGGATCTGTCTCAGGTAGTTACCAGATGTGTATATTATGGTATCATCCAGGTAGAGGTGGATGTTTATTTGAGGGGTTGGGAATTTCAGGGAGTTCATGTATATGTTGAAGAGCAGAGGGCCTAGTATGGAGCCTTGGGGGACTCCAAGTACAGATGACAACAAGTTAGAGCTATATTTGTTCAAGGTGACCTGCTGAAGTTTGTCACTAAGGTAACTCTTTTACCATGTCAGCATTCTTGCGTCAAGCCCAATATCTTCGAGTTTGTCAATTAGGATGTTGTGACTTAGTGTATCAAATGCTTTGCTCGGGTCTATAAAGACTGCCATCACCAGTAACTTTTTGTGTAGCACTTCTTGTACGTATGTAGTTACTTTTAGCAGGGATGATGTGATGCTGTGGTTAGCTCTGAAGGCAGACTGGTATGGATTCCACTGTTTGTTTATTTCCATGTGGGCAGTTATTTGTTTACTAACCAGTTTCTTGAACCGTTTGGAGGTTGGTAGAAGACTTGGTTTGCTGACCAAGGCACCTAGCTTCACCTGAGCTCTTTCCTTCTAAGACTGCTTGAAAGGCAGAGTAGAGAAACTTACCAGAGCAAGGGAAAAGGATTAAGACTTATTTTGGCTAAGCAGATTTGCTGTGTGGTGGTGTTTTTATTTTTACTCACAGGGATTGCTACTGTTTGTTGCTAACATTTCATTGTTTTATTTTCTCTGTAGCAAAGTGTTTCTTACAACGTATATCTTCTCTGAAATTATTACAGGTGGTGCTTTACAGGTTTTACAGTTTTATCTAACATTAGGATAAGCTTTCAGGGTTACTGCATTTGTTGTTGATTGATTGTTTCTGCTCTTACCTCCTTGTTCTTTCGTCTGTAGTTCTTCTTTTTCGGCAGGGGAAGGGCCCGGCCACCCACCCCCATCCCCAGCCACCCCACACTACACTCCTTTTATAGGGTACCACAGTTGTGACATTTCCTGTGGCAGAGCAGGAAGGGGCGGATCAGTGGGGCCTCCACAAGGTGAGCTCAATTACAGGGCATCTAGTAATTTAACTTGTTATAACAAGTTAAACAAAACAAAACACAATCAAACCATTACTTGCATTTTTTTTCCTTTTTTTCCTTCTAATTACTCTGACTAGGTTATAAACCCAGCAACTTATCTAGAATGGATATCATTAACTGCAGGTACTGTGGAACAATTTTCAGAAGGACAGTCTTACAGGATTTAGGACACTGTCCTACATTCTGGGCCTTTGGAGATCTTAGGGCTCAGCTCCAGGCAGCATGGGCAGAGATTGCACTCCTCAAATTTCATATTCAAGAGGAAATACATTATAAGAACCACCTGCCATTTCTCCAGCATCCAACAGAAAAACCTATACCGCAGAGGGTAGTTGGTCCAGGAGGTTGGCAGGTGGTTAGGAGGGGCAAATCAGTTGCCCCATCACTCTCTGCTCTCCAACATATTACCTCCAAAAACCATATAAACACTACAAACAGGTATCTGCCTCTATCTCTGAAATCAAACAAAGAGGCAGAAGACACTGCAGAGCAGGACACTGCAGCACAGGAGCTAGCACAACAAAACTTACCCAAATCAGGAACCAAAACAAAAAAAGCAAAAAGGAAATCCAAAAAACTTCTGATCATAGGAGACTCCATGATTCGGGGAGTTGATACCCATCTCCAGCCAGGGGTAATGGTCAGATGTCTCCCAGGTACATCAGCATGGAGAGACACTGACTGCATTGCTAAAATTGTTCACAAAGCAGGAGAAAACATTGATGTCCTAGTACACATAGGGACTAATGATCTTGCTAGCCGGTCAGTTGTGGAGACCAAGGAACACCTGACCAGGCTGGGTGACAAACTATCATCCATTTCGTCTGGCATCTCCTTCTCTGAGATTCTGCCAGTCTGGGAGAGGGGAGCAGATGGACGGAAGGTCAGAGAAGGGGAGATAGGGGAGCTAAACACATGGCTCAAGGGCTGGTGCCAGGAAAAAGGACACAGATTTGTAGGGAATCGGCAACAGTTCTGGGAGCGAAAGTTCTTTAAATTTGATGGACTGCATCTGACTAAGGAGGGAGTCAGTTCATTGGGGCAGAAGTTTGACGTCTTTGCAGAATATTTAAACTAGCAAATGGGGAGAGGGGTGCAGCACCCCATACGTCGAATGGGAAGAACACCCCTCCCCCCTCAGCTAGTGGTCAAACAGGGATTCAGCATGTTTGCAGTTCATTTGCATCACCAGGTAAGAAAAAGGTTTGTCTCCCACACGACACACAGAGGTAATGCCAAACCTCACCCAACAACTATGACGAAATCTGGCCAATGGAAAATCATGTACACAAATGTTCACAGCCTAGGAAATAAGATCCCAGACCTGCAGGCAATAATGTCAGAGGCTAAACTGGACATAGTAGCAATTAGTGAGACGTGGTTTACCAGTAACCACACTTGGGAGACTTCAGTACCTGGCTATGTATTGTTCAGAAGAGACAGGGGTGCAAAAGGGGAGGAGTGGCCCTGTGTCCAATGAAAATATCAAAGCTACAGAAATTCAGAATACACATAAGGAGCCAGAAGAACTGTGGGTCACCCTGGAAACAGGAAATGGGACAGCCATAAGAACTGGGGTTGTCTACAGGCCCCCAGACCAGGGGGAGGACATAGACACATTATTGTTAGGAGATATACAAAACATGACAGCTAAAGTGGAGGTTCTGATAATGGAAGACTTCAACATGCCGGATACAGATTGGTCAATACCAGCAGGAACATCTGCCAGAACTAGACACATAGTGGATTCCCTGCAGGGGAAGGGCCTCAAACAACTGGTACAGCAACCCACAAGAGACAGGGCTATCCTAGATCTAGTACTGACTAACAGGGAAGGGATCACAGATCTCCAGGTAGAAGGTCACCTGGGAGCCAGTGACCATCACATGGTATGGTTCAATTTGGCTATTACATCTAAATCATCCCATTCCAAGGCAAAATATGGGACTTCAGAGGAGCTGACTTTGATAGATGGCCAACAGAGTTAAGCTAGCCCTGGCAAAAAGAAACACAGGTGAGGGGTACAGGCAAATTGGGCAAGCATTAAGGATGCAATACTTGAAGCAACATCCCATTGTGTTAGACAGAAATGGAAGTGAAAAGAAGAAGGAAACCACTTTGGTTCTCAAATACAGTAGCAGAAAAGGTCAGAGCCAAAAGGCTGGCCTTCAGAAAATATAAGGGAACACAGCAGGATGAAGATAGGGAGGCATACCAAACTGCCCTAAGGGAAGCAGGGAAGGCAGTAATGCAGGCAAAGTCCCAAACTGAGGAAACACTAGCACGAACAGTAAAAGAAGGTGACAAGACTTTCTATAGATACATTAGTGAAAGGAGAAAGTCCAGAGGGGGTATTGCTAAGCTTAATGGAGAAAAGGGAGCATGTGAGGAGGAGGACCCTGTAAAGGCATCTATCCTAAATAGATACTTTTGCTCAGTATTTACTGAAGAGAAGGTAGGCAGGGCCCACAGCTCAGCATCATGGACACAGGGGAGGGAGGTGAGCACTACTCTTCACAAAAGAAAGGGTCCCTACAAGAGCTTGCTAAGCTCAGGTGGATAAGGCAATGGGACCTGATGGCATACATCCCAGGGTACTTAAGGAGCTAAAGGTGGAACTAGCAGAGCCATTAGCAGAACTGTTTCGTGAGTCTCTGAGCACAGGAGAGGTCCCAGAAGACTGGAGAAGGGCACATGTGATCCCGCTCCATAAGAGTGGTAGCAGGGAGGAGGTGGGGAACTACAGACCAGTCAGTCTTACCTCAGTAGTGGGCAAGATTATGGAGGCACTCCTTAAGGAAAGGATAGTGCAACACCTGGAATCCATAGGGCACAGGATCCAAGACAGCATGGGTTTACAAAGGAAGGTCCTGTCAAACTAATCTCGTAGATTTCTTTGACTGGGTAACCAGAGTGGTGGACCAAGGGGGAGCAGTTGATGTCACCTACCTTGACTTCAGCAAAGCTTTTGACACTGTTCCACATAGAAGATTGATAAATAAGCTGGGTAGGCTCGGGGTGGGTCAGAAGTTGGTCAACTGGGTGGCAAACTGGTTGACGGGCAGAAAACAGAAAGTGGTGGTAAATGGTATACAATCAGAAGAGATGCAAGTCACAAGTGGGGTACCTCAGGGATCAGTCCTGGGGCCAGTCCTCTTCAACATCTTCATTAGTGACCTTGCAGATGGACTAGAGGGTAAGGCTTGTCTGTTTGCAGATGACACCAAGATCTGCAACAGAATAGATGATCCAGATGGGGTGGGCAGAATGAGAAGACATCTGGATAAACTAGCAAAATGGTCAGAAGAGTGGCAACTGGGATTTAATGCAAAGAAGTGCCAGATCATGCACATAGGGAAGAGAAATCCTGAAGCCACCTATAGCCTGGGAGGGGAGTTGCTAGCAGTCACAAAGGAAGAAAGAGACTTGGGCATCATCATCACTGATGACCTGAAATCATCCAAGCAGACCTCTAAAGCAGTAGGTAAGGCTAGGGGGGTGTTAGGGTGTATTAGTAGGGGTATCACAAGTTGTAAGAGGGAGGTAATAATCCCTCTTTACAAGACACTGGTTAGGCGCCATCTGGAGTACTGTGTGCAGTATTGGAGGCCACACCTTCACAAGGACATTAACCAAATTGAGGCAGTCCAGAGAAGGGCAACCAAAATGGTGCAGGGACTGCATCAGAAGACATATGAGGACAGATTAACAGAGCTCAATATGTATAGCCTTGAGCAAAGGAGGGAGAGAGGTGATATGATCAAGGCATTCAAACACCTTAAGGGCATTAACAAGGTGAAAGAGTCTAACATGTTTAAATATAAGAAAAATAGCAGGACAAGAGGACACAACATGAGATTAGAGGGGGCCGATTAAGGGGGAATGTGAGGAAATTCTTTTTCACAGAAAGGGTGGTGGATGCATGGAATGGCTTACCTCAAGAAGTGGTGGCTATGAATACAGTGCAGGGCTTCAAACAGGCATGGGATAGGCATAAAGGAACAATACAAATGAGTATGAATAGATAGGCCACTGACAGAGCAAAGGCCAATGGCACATTTATAAGGTAGAAAAAGAAATGGGCAGACTGGATGGGCCTTGCGGTCCTTATCTGCCGTCAACTTCTATGTTTCTATGTTTCTATAATGGGTAGTAAGGAAATAGGTCTGTAGTTAGCTATATCAGTTTTATCACCCAGTTTGTAGACTGGAATTACATTTGGGGCAGGATTCACAAAGCTTTGCCAGGGTGCAAACCCAGTTTATCTGGGGCAAACTGGGCTTTGTGAATATCTGGTATTCATAAAGCCCAGTTTACCCCCATAAACTGGTTTTCCAACTGGGCAAAGTAGTGAGGTGGGCCACAATGCAAATGAGAGGGAGGGGACCTGAAAATCCCCGCAATACCATTCAGAAAGGATTTGCTCCATGCAAGGGCCTTTGCAAAAGTCCTTGCATAGAGCAACATACTGCTGAAAAAAACCTGGCAGTAATCTGCAAAACCCTAGTGGTTGGCAGAGGTACTGTGACCTCTCACAGTCCCCAACCACCCATCTGAGAATAAAAAAATGCATGTTACATAGTGTATTGTCCCACCCTGGTCTCCAGTCACCCGATTACCCACCCAATAATAAAATATGTTCTGTTCCATAGTGTAGTGCCCCACCCTGGTCACTGATCACCCAAGTACCCACCTGCTATTAAAATAAAATCTTTCTGTAGTGTAGTGGTCCCTCCCCAGTCCAGATCTCATGTATCCTTCCCGATAATAAATATAATCATGTTCCATAACGTAGGGTCCCTCCCCAGTCCCCAATTGCCTTATTACCCACCTATTATTAAAATAACACCTTTTCCACAGTATAGTGGTAGTGGTCCCTCCCCAGTCCCTTATTGCCTGATTACCCACCCATTATTAAAATAAAACAATTTCCATAGTGTAGTGGTCCTCCCAACCCCCACATACTCCATTAGGCACACACCACCCCACTTACCCTGCCCTAGCATGGCCGTGGGTCAGCGAGCAGCACAGCACTCCTCACACTTGCATGGCTGCCACCACCTGAACTGTCAATGACAGTTTACAGTATACACTACAAGCCCATTGGTTGACACCATGTGAATGGAAAATAGGGAAATGGAAAAGCTGGAAATTATCAAAACATAAAAGGGTTTTCTTGATAAAATAATTCCTAATTCCTATTTTATTATATGTGGGATGGATTTACCCATTGCCTCTGAATTTAGAAACGAAAGTGTTTAGTATGTTCTTTCAGTTGCTCCTGGGGAGCAGATTGAATCCGATTAAGAGGGTGTTCACATATTTAACAAGGCACAAAGGAGGAGTGGGTATGGTGAACCCTATTGTCTTCTTTCATATAATGTTTTGGATGGGTTCAATGAGAGTGGTTTTACAGCAAAATGACCCCAGAGGGAAGGAATGGACACTAGGGTATTCTAGGTTTTTTTAGACAACTGGCAGGAGGATCTGATAAAGATAGCTCCAAGATTACAGGTATCTGAATATTTGAAACCAACTTTGAAAAAACTGTTTGTTTGGAAAGTGACTAAATCTCAACTAGCAGGTAACACAAGGAAACAACTTTATGACATGGTATTAACAAAAACAGGACCCACAGAACTGGGTATTAAATGTTGCATGCCTAGTAAATGGGGAAAAACAAACTAGAAAATATCAGATTGGATGTGGGATATTTTATGGGTAAACACATATGGGAAAATTAATATAAGAGGTAATTTAAACCATAAAACGATTGAAGAAAGAACCTGTTCATGTCATGAATGTCAGGCCATGGAAGAATCAATGCAACATTTTATACTAAATTGTATTTATACGTTAACAGTTATGGCAGTTTTTAGCCACTTGATGGCAGTTACCATAGCTACAGAGATTAATTTACACAGATTGTCTTGGGTGACTGTACTGGCAGATTGCAAGAATATGATGAAAGTACACTTGGGATTTTGTTTTCCTGTTTAAAGTTTTATTTATGGCAGGCTAGGTGCAGCTATGTATTACAACAGCAACACAAGACTTGTTTAGCAGTAGGAAAACTATGTGAGGCAGCTTTCCAAGAAGTATATGAAAAATATATACAAAGGAACACCAGACAAGTGCAAAAAATGTGGTATGGTTTATTGAAGGTGTTTCACTAACATTTTCACAAAGATCAGGATGCTAAAGCTGTGAAAATGGATGGAGCTCAAATGCAGAAATTTGAGGCATCCAGTCAGAAGAAAATGTTGATGTTCTGGCAAGGATGGGTGATAGAAGGAAAAGGAGGAGCAGTTATAGAATAGTTTAGTTAGCTAGGGGAAAGGTAGTGGAAAAAGATGGGGTTTTGATTGGGGATTATTTTTGATTTTCTTTATTTCAGTTCTGATATGTATGTGTATTTGGTTGTGGATATGCACTGATTTTGTATTGTTTTTGGTTTTAATAAAAATACCCTACTCCTGCAAATAGTGCCTTGTGTTCTTTTACTTCCAACTGTACACTCCCCAGGGCAGCACCAGTGATGAGTAGAAGGGACCTTGGTTTAATGTCTTATCCACAGGATGGCACACCCCAACAGTACAGCACCCCCTTGTACTGTATTTGGGTGCCAGCATTTATGGTATGAGCCCAATCATGGAGTGAGACTAGAACATGACCTTCAAGCCCATACATGGATGTGCTACCAACTTGAGCCATGCTGACACCTTTAGAGAGGTGGTGAAACCACTGCATCGATCATTGGTGAGACCCCACATGGAGTACTGTGTCCAGTTCTGGAGACTGCATCTCAGGAAGGACATAGAAAGGGTAGAGGCTGTCCAAGGGAAGGTAACTAAAATGGTGCAGGGGCTGCATCATAAGCCCTATGAGGAGAGACTGAGGTACACCCTGGAAAAGAAGAAGGGGGGAAGGACATGATAAAGACCTATAAGTACCTCATGAGGGTGAATAAGGTAAAAGAGACTAGTATTTTTCAGAAGAGAAGTGGCTCAAGAACAAGGGGACATGCAATGAATCTGGATGGGAGAATCTAGAAGGGATGTAATGAAGTACATCTTCATTGAAAGAGTGGTGGATGCCGGGCACAGTCTTCCAGTAGAAACGGTTGGTGCAAAAACAGTGGTGGGCTTCAGGCATGCACAGGATAGGCACAAGAAAATCTTGATAGTGAGGCAGGGGTTGGGGAATAGCCAGAGATCAGGGAGGGTCTGTGGTAACACTATAGGCAGGGAATTAATGGGCAGACTAGGTAGTCCAATAGGTCCTTATCTGCTGACAAATGCAAAGTTTCTGTGGTTTCCATCTAAGTCTGCAATTCTGCTCAGGCACAAGTTTTCCCAATCTTAATTGACACTTCCTTGAGAAAGGATTTCCTCACCACATCACTGAAGGAGCCACTGTAAGGTGCATACTCATAAAACCATATCTTTATCTTGATGACCTAACAAATTACCATCCTATCTCCAACCTGCCACTTTGGGCTATGAATGTGTAGTGAATGGTTACATCACAACTCAATGAGCACTTTGAATCAAAACACATCTTTGAGCTATTGCAATCCAGCTTCCAGCAGTGCTACAACACTGCAACCACACTGTTCAAGGTTTGTAACAGCAAGAGCTGATGGTGATATATCTGCTTTAATCCTCCTTGACCTTTTATCAGCATGTCGTACATTAGAGCACCCGGTGATGGTGTATACAATCAGGGAGGGCAGCAGTGTGGGTGGCACAGTGCTTCCATGGTTCCAGTCATTCATATCATATCAGCAGTCAGTTGTTTGTTTATTTATTTATTAATTCATTCTTCGGACATAACCTTTGCGCTAGAAGCTCTTTTTACAAAGGTTCTTGTCAAGTGACAAGAGACAGACTACACAGACAACAATTAATAAGGCGAAGCAACAAGCAATGGGTACACACAGTTACAGAGTAAACTGGATTACAGACAGTTGCTTAAATAAATTTAGCAGGTACATTTTATGGCTGCCTTTGAAACCAGGCATTGTTCACAGAGCTATAAACAAAGTCACTTCAATAGTTGATTTAGAATGTGGGAGAGAAGAGGGGGTGGAGAGTGTAGCTTAGGGGTGTCGGAGCAGCAAGTAGAAGGGGGGGTGAATCAGTTTGTGGGATAGGAGAGGAAGAGGGAAGGTGTTAGAGTGTGGTATGTAAAAAATAGTAGGGGGGGAATGGGGGAGACCGGGGGAGGGGTACACATGGATGGGGGTGTATGTAGAAGAACAGTTGGGATCTGAATGAAAAACAAGGATCTAAGGGTGCTAAGGTTAAGGGAGCAGTTGGGGAATGAGAAGGGAGAGATCATGTCAGAGCAAAAGGTGAGTCATGAAGCATGTAGGACCAAAGTGTGCTTAGATGAGGGTTAAGGGGGGCCAGAGGAGGTCACGAGATAGAGAGTGCAGTGTTGTCTGTAAGGAACAGGCCTTTGAGAGTCTAGTGAGGCTTAAGGTGTGCTTAGGTGCCAGCATGGGAGATTCAGCTGGACGTGGTTGTAGATCCTGGTCTACAGTCACAGGATCCAGAACTGAGTGGATAGTGCTTCAGATCAATCTTGAAGGTAGGGAGGTTCTTGACATTAAACACTTCGGCCTGGAGCTCATTAAGCCAGAGAGGAGCCCTGTAGGCAAAATAACACTGGCCAAACAAAGTCCTCATGAATGGAACACTTAATGTGCTTTTTTCCGTGCTCCTAGTATTGTATTGAGAGTGTGCTTGTTGAAAGATTTGGGCTAGGCAGGGGGGTGTATGTTCAAGTTGGGCTTTTTGCCAAGCAAATAAGATTGAAATTTGAGTCTGTCATTAAGGTTTAGCTATCTGGTTTGTCCGTACGATTCGCATGTGTGGGTGAGTTTAGCAGCCCTCAGAACTAGCCTGCTAGCTTTATTTAGAGCAGTAGTCACCCTTTTTATGGCTGTTTCAGAGGCGGCACCATACCCCACCAGACCATAATCAATTAGGGATAAGACAGAGCTGGCAACAGAGAGGCGAAGGGTGGTGGGCATAAGGTACTGACGGTGCCTGTACAGAACCCCCAGTCTAATGTTGATTGCTTTTACCGTATGTTCAATATGCTTTGAAAATGACAGGGTGTCATCTATCAGGACTCTAAAGGTACTTGAAGCATTCAATTTGTTCCAGGGGAGCAACCTGATTGTTGGTAATGGTGTGTAAAGGGTTTCTAGCCTTGTGCCAGTGACTTGAGGTGAGCATGGTCTTTGTTTTTTTGTAGTTAAGGAGTAGCTTTTGGCAGCTAAACCAGTTCTCGAGTCGATGAAAGACAAATGAAGCTCATGTTGACATTGAGCAGGCTGTGGGTGGCTGTTTTAAATGACAGCATCATCTGCATAAAGTATCATTTTGCAAGAACAGGCTTCTGGGAGTGAGTTTAGGAATAAACTGAAAAGTAACGGCCAAGTATAGACCCCTGAGGGACACCCAGGGGGACTTTTCTAGCACAGGAGACAGCAGACCCAGTCTTAACACTCGGGGATTGGTTGGAGAGGTAGTCTTGGAACCATCCAATGGAGGTGGTTGATAAGCCTAGCAATAGCAGCTGTTGGATGAGAAGGGAGAGGCTGACCATATCAAATGCTTTGGTGAGGTCTATGAAAATAGACCCCCACCTGCTTTTCTTCATCAAAGGCCTTGTGCACACAGTCTGTGAAGTTGAAAAAGTCAGTTACAGTGTTGTGGCTTTTCCTAAAGCCATGCAGCTAGGGGCATTGAAGTTGGTATTTCTGAAGGTAGTCATTGATTTGGTCTGCAACTATTCTCTCCAGCACCTTAGAGAGGGGGGAGAGGACCGAAATGGACCTATAATTGAAGATGCTAGTGCAGTCCCCACTTTCATGGGCAGGGGTGACTAGAGCCAGTTTCCATACTGAGGGGAATTTTGTCATTGTTAGAGATTTGTTGAATATTTTGTGATGGGGTAATTATTTCATCCAAGGTGAGAGCAACCATTTTCATTTCAAGGGTATCACTACCTAGCCTGATTTTGCTGAGGACCCTTCTGACATGCTTCTTAGCCTCTTTGACAGATAAGCATCTAAAGTAGAAGTCTGGGTGCTTGTTTTCCTTGGGAGGGGTGTAGGTGGGAGGTACGGGAATATTTATGTGGTGCGCAGGAAGTATTGACCTGAGGTCTGTGAAATCTGAATTATGGGAGTCAGCAATAGTGAGCAAGTTCTGGGTAGTGGACCCATCTATACTGAGCTTCATGATATGCTTTTTTTCATCATTCCCTAGTATCTCCCTGAGGTTTCCCTAGAATCTCCTGCCATCCTCCATAGAGTTCTCAAACTGGGTCATGTAGAACTTTGTTTTGGCTAGCCTTATTTTCCTTCATAAGATCCATAAGATTGATTTCAGGCACAATTAGCATAAGCCTTATTAGTCCTGCTCCATTAAGCATTGAAACAATACTTGATTGAATGGTAATGGACATTCAACATACAGTATGCTTGAAATGGTTCATTGTACTACTGGATACCACCATGTTCAGCAGCCCATTCCAGTTGAATACCACCCTCTGTGAGAACCAGTGTCCCCTCTGGTTTTTATTGTAGTGGTCACCCTTAAGCTGGTATGGGTGTCCCCTACATGGTCTGTCATCAGGCCTTTCTGTTAACCCCAAATATTCCCGGAGGTATGCATCCTTGGATGCCCTAAACACCAGAAACATGTCACCCCTGAACCTATGATATTTGAGGGAGTAGATATTTAATTATTGTAATTGTCATAAAAATTTATCAGATTTTTCAAACATGACTGCCCCTTTTGAAACCCATGTTGTTGCATGTCAGTTCTACCTGTCCCTTTAATGTGCTCATCTATTACATCCTTTAAGATGGACTCAAGGACTTTTCTCAATATACCTGTTATGTGTAACGGCCTGTAGTTTGTACAATCAGATCTGGAACCCTTTTTATGAATAGGTGTAATGCGTGCCAGTGTCCAATCAAGTGGGACTTGCCCATCCTGTATAGATTTATGGAAGATGGCCTGAAGTGGGGCAATTAGGGAAGGGACCAGCTCTTTCAACAATCTGGGGTGAAGCTGATCTGGACCTGGGAACTTGTTGATGTCAAGTTTCAGTAACTTAGCTCTGATCATCTCCTGTGTGATAACTATGTTACAATCTGATAGATCGGATGGGTTATATTGGAACAGGTTTTCTTTTAGATACATGCTCTCAAAAAACGTATTTAGTTAAGTGGCAATATCCTGATTAGCAGTTATAGTCTTTCCGTCTATCACCAGAGGACCTACTAGGTTACTAGTTACTAGGTTTGATGGACAAAAGAAGGCCATTGCCTATCGAGATTGTCCTCCACATGTGTGGACCATTTGTCATAATTCTAATTCAATAACCATTTATCAAGTTTATTTTTGAAATTCATAATAGTTTGTGAATCAATAATATCTTGGGGCAATGTATTCCACAACCTAGGGGCTCTGATAGTAAAAAAAAAATGTATTTTATTTGAATTAGCTTTTTTAATGTCCAATTGTCTATTGTGTAACCTAGCCACAATGTTTCTGGTGGATAGAGTTACACCCAATTGTTCCATCAGAACAGGTGATTTCATAATTTTGAATAGTTGTAAGAGATCACCTCTAATTCTTCTCTGTTTAAGTGAATATAAACCTGTTTTCTGTAGCCTAGTATCATAATCAAGATGATCAAGATATGGAATAAGTTTTGTAGCCCTACGCTGGATTTGTTCGATTCTGTTTATATCTGAAACCAGATAAGGACTCCAAAACGGGGAGCTATAATCCATATAAGGTCTAACATGAGCCCTATACAAGGTCATGATACATTGTTCTGACTTAGAGATGAATGTACTGTTTATCTTGTGAAGAAGAGCATTGGCTTGGTTGGCAATTTTATTACAATGAGAAGATGAAGAAAGCTTATTGTTTACTGGTATCCCAAGATCCTTTTCTAAACTAAATGCTCTAATAATAGTATTGTTCAAAGTGTATATTTGTTTGGGGTTATTTTTTCCCATGTGTAAAACCGCACATTTTGTAACATTAAAGTGCATTTTATTTATGTGTGCCCAGTGTTCGATTATTGCAAGGTCAGTTAGTAAGGTTTTTCTGTTAACTGCATTATTTACAATACCGCCTAATTTTGTGTCGTCAGTGAATTTCTTTATAATGTTGGAAGAATCAATTTTTATTTCACTGATGAAAATATTAAAAAGAGTTGGTCCCAAATCAGAACCCTGGGGAACACCACTCGTTACCCTGCCCAAATCTGACAAAGTGCCATTTATCCTAACCCTCTGAGTACGATTGCTCAGCCAACTGTTTATCCATGAAACTAATGTCGATGAGAACCCTAAATGACTGAGTTTTTTAATCAGAATGTTATGTGTTGCTATATGCTGTTTCTGCCTCTCATACCACCAATATAATTGCAGAATGCTTTTTTGTTGTCCTTAACTTTATTCATAAAACTATTGTTTCATGTCATTTCACTCTTTTAATAGCTTTTTTTAGTTTACAGAGTAATTCCCTGTATTTGTTCTTACTCACTATGGTTCCTTCCCCCTTTATTTTATTATAGAGTCTGTTTTTAATTTTTATTAATCTTTGAATTTTGAAATTAAACCTGACAGGTATTATTCCATGTTAATTATACTTGTTCTTAACTGGTATATAATTCAGCCTTTTCCAGGAGGTAAGATTTGAATGTATCCCACATTTTGTGCACGTTTTGATTGTAGAATGCCTTTTCCCTGGCCCAGCTTGCCAGATTTCCTTGCACAATTATTCCTGGCCACTCTGTATTCCTTGCAGTCCTGTGCCCTGCCTGAGTCTTTGACCCTGCACCATAGATTGTCACGTGCCCTCATACGTTCAAGCAGTTGCTGGTGATCCCACTGTTGCAGATGCCCCTGATGTTACTTCTCCTAACAGGGGCAAAAATGTCACAGGTATCATTGAACGTATCTCTAAAGTACTGTAGGGCTTGATCTATGTCTAGGAGAGTGTCCAGTAGGGACCAGTCAATAACTGCAAGTGCAGCCTTGAAGGCATTGAACTGGCCTCTCCTTAGGATCCTACTTTCAACCAAGGTGGGTGCTGCTTTAGTTATTTTATTAAACCTTAATCAAATGACAGGGGAGTGGTCGCTTAGGAAGTCAGTGTGAACTGTGACCTTAGATATCCTTGTGAGGCAGCTAGTCAGGACCCAGTCTAGGAGCGTGCTTTTCCCAATTTTGTAGTTGAGCCTTGTTACTAGGACCAGGAAGACCTCCACAGTTAAGAGGTGACCCATATTATCCATTTTGTTTTAGGGATTTATAACACTGACTGGAGGTGTCCTAGTCACTTGCAGGTAGCAATGTACATTGACTGTTCACCTATGCAGCAGGTGTAGTGAGTGGTTATTATCCCCTGACTGCAGCTAATAGATCAAGGTTAATCTTAGGAATGGAGTGGGCCAGCCCATCTATGTCATTTCACTGTAAGAAGTATGCAGTGGGCTGTTTGCAGATCTCCTGAAATATAGGCAGAGGGTGCCCTCTAATAGTTATTCCCTATAGGCTGCTAATGAGGAAGTGGGAACTTTACCATCTGACCATAGCCAGCTATAAAAGGCAAGCCAGCCAAGAGTGAGAATGGTAGGGGATGGGTGGGAAGCCGCCTAGCAGTGGTGACAGGAATAGCGCTGCTTGAAACTGAGCGGGCGGTGTACCTTCCAGTAAAACAGCAGCTTCAGTGGGTGGGTGGTTGGGCAGGTCTAGGAACTCGGCTGCTGTGGCTCTTGCAGGTCAGGTTGGGAGCCCTGTTCAGGGGCTGTTGCAAGCAGGATGAGACTGGGGGAAAAAAGAATAATCAGGGGGTTTGAGCTAACAATTAATAGGGAGGGTGTTCGGGGGATCAGATGGTGTGAGGGCAGGAAAAAGAGCTTTACAAAGGAGCGATGATCTATCATGATGGAGGGGGAAGAATGGAGTTTCCCAATGTGCTACCTAGGGGTACCGCTAACAAACTGAAGAAAGAATAAAACTTATTTAGTAGAGAAGAGAGCAATTTTTTGTTTGTCTGTTTGTTTGTTTTGTTTTTTGGAAAGAGCAGAGTCCATTAAAAAGTCAGAGATTAGACAGCAGAAATACTGGTGCAGCTATAGGGAGCACAAATCAAGGTTTCAGGAGGATAAGTTATAATCAAATTAAAACTAAATTATCAGAGATTTAATTAATGCCTTACTATGACATGAACCAGTTCCAGGAAGTCAAGAAATTCTCCACCAATTACATCAATATGCAATGCCCTTAGCAGTCAAGAAAATTCTTCACCAGGTTAAATACTATGCTTAGACCTTATTTAAGATGGAAATAATAAGATGCAGCTAAAATAAAGCCAGCAATTTTTATTACAGCAAACAGGCCCTAAAGGCAGATTAAAATTATATTAGCACCAGGACGATAGTTTCTAAGGGAGAAAAGTAGAGACTCAGACTGTAATTATCACTCAGCTTCCCAGACTGAGCAAAAAGGCATCAGGATTTAAATTTCTTTGCTTGAAACCAAGCAGGCAGCATATCTTCCAGTGAAACAGCAGCTTCAGTGGGTGGGTGGATGGGCAGGTCTAGGATCATGGCTGCTGGGGCTCTTGCAGGTTGGCTTGGGAGCCCTGTTCAGGGGCTGCTGCAAGCAGGATGAGCCTTCAAGTGAAACAGCAGCTCCAGTGGGTGGGTGGTTGGGCAGGTCTAGGACTGCGGCTGCTGTGGCTCTTGCAGGTCGGGTTAGGAGCCCTGTTCAGGGGCTGCTGCAAGCAGGATGAGCCTTCCAGTAAAACAGAAGCTCCAGTGGGCTGGTGGTTGGGTAGGTCTAGGACTGCGGCTGCTGTGGCTCTTGCAGGTTGGGTTAGGAGCCCTGTTCAGGGGCTGTTGCAAGCAGGATGAGCCTTCCAGTGAAACAGCAGTTCCAGTGGGCTAGTGGTTGGGCAGATCTAGGACTGCGGCTGCTGTGGCTCTTGTAGGTCAGGTTGGGAGCCCTGTTCAGGGGCTGTTGCAAGCAGGAGGAGCCTGAGGAGAAGAGAAAGAGGTATAATAGGCTCATTCCAGTTTACAACTGCTTGACCTAAACTGTGGTGTGGCCCAAGGGTCTGTTCTGCCCCTATTATTGTTTTCTGATTAAAAGCTTCCACTAAGGGGGATAACTAGGAAGTATAATCTGGAGTTTCACTGATGTGCTGTTGATACCCAACTGTATGTTTCCTTTGCATCTGGCCAGGTTATGTCTGTACTGATGCTGTGACGCTGCCTGTAAGAGATCAGTTCATGGACAGCCTCCAACTGTCTGGCATTTAATCTGGGAAAACAGAGCTTCAACCTGTGGGCTTGGATATGCAGGTCTCTGCATGAGTTATTTGGGATTAGGCCTTGATAACAAGCTGACATTTGAATCACAGGTGTTTGCAATAGTCAGGAGCTGTTTTTGCCATCTTAGGAATATCAGCAGACTCCACCCTTATCTAGGGCTTCCAGTCTGAGAATCCTGGTTCAGGCTTTCATCACTTCCTGCTCTGGCTACTTTAATGCATTCAATAAATTCTTACCTCGTGGCCAGATCTGCCATCCACACCATGTGTAGATTCTGGCAGCAAGATTAGTGATTTATGCTTGGAAGACAGATCATACCACCACCTTATTATGTGTTCTGCTTTGGCTGCCTGTAAAGCAGTGGACTGACTACAAGGGTAATTGGTTAACCCTTAAAACTAAACAATTTAGGCCTCTTTCTATATCTGTGAGCCCCTGACAACTTATGCATTTGGAAAGACTATTCATTTAACTGGTGTCCTTCCAATTCCTCCATAGAACTGAATTATGATGTGACTGGGTGTTCTCAGTTGCTGCTTCAGGTCTTTGGAACAGACTTCCATGAGAAATCTACCTGTCTACATCACTGCCTAATTTGGAAGATGCAGATATTTACTTATGTATTTAACCAGACCCATGGGGAGCTTTTCTCAAACAGTTATTATTTATCCAGTTATATGCAACTTATTTGCTAATTCGTAACTAAAGGATTTAGCATTGGAGTAAATCAGGATCCCCAAGCAAACCACAGTCGCAGGCTCCCCTCATGGGTAGCGGTCACAAAGGTCACCCTCCCCAGAGCTGAATTCAGGATCCCCCAAGCAAACCACAGTCTCAGGCTCCCCTCGTGGGTAGCAGTCGCGAGGGTCACCCTCCCCAGAGTGGAAATCAGGATCCCCAAGCAAGGTATGGAGTAAAACACTGTGGCTGGACATGGACCGGCTAGGAGTTTTGGCACTATTTTCAAATAAGAACTGTGCAGCACCAACCCTGACCTGACCTTTAAAAGCTGGCGTACTAATAGAGATAGTTTTCTTTTCTTTTTGTTTCTGCTAAATTAGGTTACTTTTTACTAATTCTGCTAGGAGCTTTAATCAGTATTTCACCATCTGTAGTATGTATAATTAAGTATTTCTAAAACTGAGCTCCTGCACAGGGGATTGTGTGCTAGATCTTTACAGGCCCTAGTTTTTTCGCTATTTTGTCTAATGAACTGTAGCAGCTGAGAACTAATTAACTGATGTATGTTTGCTAGCTAAGTTGCTTGTGTGCAGAGGCAGTCATATTTACCTCTAGGCTGTACATTTATTTGAATCAATTCTCTGTGAAATCGATTTGCCTGATCTCTGCCATTGAAGCTCAGAAAATGGTTCCTGTGCCTAATGTATCAGTGGAGCACAGTTAAAATTAACTAGCCTGTAGAATTGTTTTAAAAAGGTGGTTTGCTTAACTGCTGAAAAGATTTCTGCCCGCATACTTTGTGTATCTCAGGGAATCAGCAATCATCAGAAAAAGTGTTCCTACGCATAACTATCAGTGGAACACAGTTGAAATTAAGATCTGAGCAGCTCTAGCCTATAGAATTACTTTTAAATGTGGACAGCCTGCTTAATTTTGTGTAGCTTTGGGAACAGCAGTCACGAGGCTACACAAGTCTGACTGTACCACACAGTAAAGACTCCGAAATTGCCATACCAGGATACACAGTCATCCACCAGGACCGACCGGGTTGCAAATGAGGTGGTGGCACTGCCATGTATATTGCGACTATGCTACAGTTCTCCATTATCTCCCTTTCTCATTCCATGCAGTCCATCGACACACTCCTAAGAAAACCTGCCCTCCTCCAAACTGCACCGGTATTCATTGCAGGCTCTGACTGTGCACCTAACACCCCACTGCCTGCCATTTTGGACCACCTTGGAGGCCTAAAAACACTGGCCTTGAGGAGAACTCAACATCCTAGGGGATTTTAACCAAAATTGGCTCTCCCATGCAAACTCCAAACTACTGAATAAAGTAGGAGCCCTAAATCTTTCCTAAATTATCACAGATCCCACTCAGCTGAATCATAAAATGCTCAACCACTCTCTCATTGACTATTCACTTACCTCCCACCCACACAGGATACTAGCTGCAGGCCTACTCCCAGACTTACTTAGCGACCACCACGTGACTTTTATGGTTAGGAAAATCTTCAGGCCCAAGGCGCCCCCCCCCCACACATCCTTCTGACCAGGTTCTACAAATCCCTGGACATCCACTCTCTCCTTCAGGACCTGTCCTATATAGACTGGTCCTTCCTACATCGAGCATCCTCAACTGAAGCCACTCTAGGGGGCTTCAAAACTAGGTTCCTTGCCATCTGGAATCACTATGTCCCACTTAGATGGTCTAGAGTGCGGGGTGCCCACTTCCCTTGGATTACCCCCAATGTCATTTGCCCACCTCAAAGTGAGAGACACTGCCTGGAAAGCATTTAAAGATTCCGGCCTACCCCAAGCTCACCTAAAGTACCATGCTCTGCGTAATGCATGCACTAGGTTAATCTGCCAGACAAAAGCCAAGTACTTCAACACTGCCCTTTACACAAACATAAACCATCCTGCCAAATTCTGGCAGGTCCTCAAATCACTCTTTACTCCCCCCTCCCGGCCTCCAATACCTACCTTAAACTTAGGCACATCCACGATTACTGACCCACCAGCAGTAGCCACAGCTCTCAACTCCTATTTCACTAATTGCACTGCTGCATTGCTATCCTCTTTCCCTTCACCCCCTACCCCTTCTCCTCTCCCATAGTAACTGACCAAGACCTGCCACTCAAATACACCTTTTCCTTCCACCCAATTACTTCACTTGAAGTGTACCATGCCCTGCTTGCCCTCAATACAACCATGGGCAAATGCCCCTCCTTCCTTGATAGTAAAATGCAATACCTATCTGCCCCTGCCTTTGCCTCCCCCTGGCAGCATTTTTCAACTTATCCTTCTCTCTAGCCTTGGTACTGGTGGAGTGGAAGCATGCCACAGTCATCCATCTCCTCAAAGGACGTGACCCCTTTGTCCCGAGAAACTACTGCCCTATTTCCCTTCTTCCCATTCTGGCTAAAATCCAAGAAAAACTTGACTCTCTCAACTCTCCTCCTTCCTCGACTCTACCTCTTTCTACACCCCATACCAGTCTGGTTTCTGGAAGCTCCATTCCATCACCACCTCCCTGCTGAGGCTCATGGATTCCATCCTCTCTGCAACTGACAAGGGGCATATCACCTCAGCCATCGTTGTCAACCTAGCAAAAGCGTTTGACACAGTATCCCACTCTTTCCTCCTGACTAAGGTCTCCTGCACAGGGATCTCTAGCTCAGCCACTAACTGGTTCCAGTCCTACCTGGTTGGCCGAACACAGTCTGTCAGGATTGGCAACTCCACCTTTGATCCTCTCCCAGTCTCGTTGGGGGTGCCACAGGGCTCAGTTCTGTGGCCACTCCTGTTCTCTATCTTCCTAAATGATCTGCCTTCTGCCTGCCCACATACCTCCACTCACATGTATGCAGATGACATTGTGCTGTATACATCTGGTCCCTCCCCTACTGATGTGGCAACCACCTTGCAGCAGAACTTCAGCAGTGTCCAGCTTTGGTTTCACACCAGTCAGCTTCACCTCAATGCCAAGAAGACAGTCTCTATGACCTTCACCACAAGGCAAAGACTCTCACAGTTTCCTCCCAACCCAACTTTCCACACCCTTGATGGGATTTCTTTGGAGGCCTGCACCTCCTTCAAATACCTCAAGGTCTGGCTTGACCAGCACCTAGACTTTTGTGTATACATTGATGATATCCACAGAAAACTCCACCCCAGACTGGGTACACTTTACCATAACCATGGTTGCATCCTGCTGCCAGCCCACTGAGCAATTGTACAGAAAATGATTCTGCCACTATTTGACTATGGAGATGTGGTCTTCAGTGCCACCTCCAAGTTCACCCTGACCAAACTGGACTCCAGCTTCCATTCCTTCTGTCACTTTGGCATTGAATGCCTCTACTCCACTCATCACTGTATCCTATACCAGTCCATGGGGCTACCCTCACTTCAAGACTACAGATCATCTCACTGCATATACCTCACAGCTAAGTTCTGGCATTGGTACTTGGCCTCCTACCTCTCTTCAGTCCTGTCCACCCACTAGCCCCCAGCCTATGGGCTTAGGCAAAATGATACCTATCTGCTACATATTCCCCTCAGCTCTACCATGACTGGCCAAGCAACTTTTAGCTACTACTTGCCGAAACTATGGAACTCACTCCCCCTGGACACTCGGTTCACCTCTTCATCACGGCACCTAAATGGTCTTCTCTCAGTGCATTTCTCACCCACCTGCTCATGCATCTAACACATCAGCAGCTCCAGGCCAACTATCTCTCCCCTGATCTACTTTGTGCCACTCATTATTTCAAACCTTTTACAAATCTCTTGAGGTCAAATGCTGGTCTCATGACTCACCCCCCCCCATGTTAGTGCATCATTGTAAAGACTGTGCTACTTGCTTGTATAAATCCTGCCTAATGTACACTGCTGTAGTGTACTATTGTCACCATGATCCTTTTTCCATGGCTGTATTAATGTATCTTTATTGTTGTCTTCCTTATTCATCTGTACTGTCCCCAGGACGCATCTGGAATTGAGTAGTACTCTGCTCAGCATGCTTTCCTGGAAAAACTCTTAAATAAATAAATAAATAAATAAATAAATGGCATTCCCTTAAAAGACCACGCTGAAGTAAGGATAAAATCAACACTGCTTTGCACAGTTATTCAAACCCTAGGAACACCACAGCACACATCACAATCATCAAGATGCAGGAGAGTTTTTTACTCCAATGTCACATTATCTTTCTTTTGTGACCTTATGCTAAAACCCTAACTGCTGCCTTAATGTAATTTTATTTAAACGAATGTACTACAATAAAATGCAATTTATATGAATGAACATTGATACATCATTGCAACCAATATCCTCCCACACACAGACACACTTATTTGCAGAGAACATCAGCTCACATCCATCATCAAGGCTCTAGATATGAACTTTGATCTCCTACATGACAACTAAATGGACTGCCACCAGTGCCATGTTGAGACTTCCAACTACCAGGAAAAACTTCTATGTAGGTCATCTAAGTAGGTAATTTACCATGTTAATGTTAGTGTTGGGGCCACTTTGTGATAGAAGTCTTTGACCAAGTTGTTTCACTTTATGTTGAAGGTTATATGTCTCTATGAAGAATGACATTTTCCACATAACGTAATTTGTAGCAAACCAATTAAATATGTTTCTATAATAACTGGATCTTGTTTTTTTCCTAAGGGAAACACAGTTATAATTCACTGTTATAACCTGTGGGTTATAACAGTGAACATGTGCCGGGTTACCCTTATTCTCTGCATGTGCCAGCTGCAGCTCTTCTCTTTCTCAACGCCACCCACCTTCCTTCCCACTGGAGACTCCACCACCACTCAGACTTAGTGGTAAGTTTAAAAAAAATCACTGGGCTAAAAATATTTAAGGGCTTTAAAAAATGAAAAAGAAAAGACAACTTTTTTTCAGCAGCTGCCTCTGACCACGCTTAACCCTCCCCAACTGGGCCACTGGTAGCACAGGGACATCTTTTATTTTATATAATTGCTGTGGCAAAAAAAACAATACCCAACAATTATATAAAATAAAACATGGGGCTGTGTGTAAAAGTTGAATTTTATGCATGCCCTCTGTGTTGGATGCTTCACTCTTGGGATTTGTATAGCATCCAGCACCTCAGGTGTGTGTAAAATTCTCATTAAGCACATAACCCCATGTATTATTTGATATATAATTCTCTGTGCACAACATATACAATGTAGGTGGGGCACAGAACAAGATTACCCACACTGCTTGGTGAAGGAATCTCCAACCTGACATACTGTAGAAAGCCCACCTTCATTTGTTGAAAGGTAATGCTCTCTTCAGGTTCACTGATTTACGAGACTCTCTAGTAAAATTAAAGGTGTATGATATCAAATGAATTATATGCATGAAGGTTTAGAAAAGAAAGGTGAGAAAAGGAATTTGGGTTAATATGCATAAAGCATGGGTTCAGTCACTACCTTCTGAAATTGCTAGGAAACTAGGTGACTCAGAGAACTCAACAGGTTAGAACTGGTGACCATCTTTCTGATGAGGGTATCGTGAGTAGTGGCGTACTACAGGGATCACTATTGGGACCCACACTTTTTGGTCTCTTTATTAGTGATCTGCATCATAACATCACAAATCATTTATTTATTTCAATTTTGTTAACCAGGTAGGCCCACTGGATCCTGAAGGACCCTTTTTCAGGGGAGAACCGGAATTAGTTACAAGTACAGTAATTTGGAATAGATAGCAAATGCAGATGCAGGCCACATAGAGGAAGAACAGTGCCAATAGTACAGAGGGATCATACAATATAATACATTAGTAAATACAATGTATAGAGTGACAAACATCATGAAGGCAAAAACCAGGTCACATTCTAGCTTAGCAGGGGGGAGAGAAAAAGCAATAAACATGACTAGGGGCTGACCAGGCAACCCATTGACAATAGAGCTTTAGGTGGTAAAGTATCACTAGTCTGCTGGGAGATGAAGTGTGGGACAGTCAAGTTGGGCACAGTGCTTATGTACAGGAACAAGTGCTGCTTACTAGCAGCTGCTCTCACAGCCCTTTTTGAAAGGACCCCAGGGAGCTGGAGAGCTGAAGGTAGAGAGGGAGTTTGCTCCAGAGCACTGGAGCTGAGTGGGTAAAAGATTTACTCCAAGCCACTGTCTTTATCCAAGGCATCTCCAGTAATTTCAAGCTAGTGTATGTAACAGTCTGCTGCAGTTTTTGTGTTTAAGTAGGCCAGCAAGTCCCTCAGGTGGTGGGTCCTGTGTTAGTTTGAAGGCAAGGCACAGAAGCAGGTACTGGAGCCAGTGGCTAAGGGAAGGCCATTTTAGGGACACCAGGACATCCCAGTGGTACTATCAAGGGTGTGTATTAGCAGCAAACCTCGCTATCTTGTTATACAGAGTTTGCAACCTACTGAGCTCCTGTTTCTGAAGTGAGTACAGCATTGATGTAGCGTAGGTAAGGTTGTTGAGTAAGATGCTGTTTGCTATAGTAGTCCTAGTTTCAGGGATCAACTGTGGGTTCAGACAATAGAGAAACCCCAGCTTTTGATGTATGGTTCTGGTGACCTTGTCAATGTGGGGTTTCAAGGTGAAGCCCTGGTCCAGCACCATTCCTAAGTATTTAAACTGGGTTACGACCTCAATCACTGACCCTGAGTCGGAGGCGAGTGGCAACAAAGTACTCCAGTCAGGGAAAAGAGACCTTGGATCAAACATCATTGCTTTCATTCTGGTGGTGTTTTGAACCCGTGCTGGGTGCAGGCAAGCAATTTATTTCTTTACAAGTAGTCTCAGAGCTGTCCATACGCTATCTTCTTCAGGATTTTGGCTAGCATACACAGGAGGGATATAGGTCTGTAGTTACCAATCTGCTCCTTGGGTTCCCCTTGTGTATAGGAATCACATGGGCTTGCTGCTATTGGGCTGAAACAATCCCTTCAAGGAGGGATCTGTTGACAGGCCATTTAATTAAATTAGCAGATGACATAAAATAGGCAGGTGAAGTTGATACTGACATTAAACAACTAAGTCTGAAAAATTATTTAAAACAAATTGAATCATGGGCAGTTAAAAAATAAGATGGAATTTAATTGCAATAAATGCTCAGTTCTACACTTTGGTCAAAATAATTCAGTTTTTTTCTACAAGCTGAATGGCTGCCTACTTAATCCAGTACATAATGAACATGATCTTGGTATTATAGACCCCCATATTAAAAAGACTTGGGTAGCACAAAATGGAAATGCATGGCGCATCCCAGAAAATGCATAATGGCGTAATATTCAAAAGTGTGAAATGCGTCATGGATATTCAATTGCGTGATCTTGCACAAATAATGTATGCCGCACAGAAAAAGTGGGTGGACATCTGCATATACCTTGCATGTATATATTCAGAGGAAATGCACAGAGCATGTGCCACACAACTCATATTTGAGACACACAAAATTAGGTACAAAAGGGGCAGCCCTAAATCAGCCAGACACCCATAGGAAGGCCACTGAACTATGCTCAGGATGGCTGGGATAGCCTTTCACATGGCTGCCTTCATGGCTGATGTGAGGACACTGACGGAAGAGCAAGCTGGCTGAGGAAGGGCCCATAGGTGGTATGCCCCACAGAGACAGTACTGCCCCTGCATCACATTTGAAGAGCTAAGTGACAAAGACATCATGGGCCAGTACTGGCTCAACAGGGCTGTTCTGAGACAGCTCTGTGAGCTGCTCCATGATGAGCTCCAGGTACCCACACACAGAAGTCATGCTATGACGGTGGAGACCAGGGTCACAGCAGCACTATGCCTGCTTGACATGGGCACCTTCCAGATACCAGTGGGTGACACCACCGGTATCACCCAGTCGGCCACCTCTTGTCTCTTCACACCGTTCCTAAATGATCTTCTGCCTCATGCTGATGATTTCATTCAATTCCCTAGCACACCAGCAGAATGGACAGCAACAAAGCAGAACTTTTGCAGGGTTGCACACCTACCAACAATGCTAGGTGCAATTGACTGTACCCATGTGGCCATCAGAGAACCATCTGGTGGTGACAAAGACATCTATGTAAACAGGAAGGGGTATCACTCTATCAACTGCCAGGTGGTGTGCAAGGCATCAGGGCACATCACAAATGTGGTTGCCTGGTACTCTGGGAGTGCATTTATCTGGTACCAGTCACCCATGTGCAGTCGGTTTGAGTCTGGGGACATATCCAGTGGTCACCTTATGGGCGAGTGCAACTACAGTACCAAACAAGGTGTCCACATGGTATCACAGTGCAGTGATGGTGGATGTACAGATGTCAGCACAGAAAGAAGGGGTGTTGCAATGGCAGACATCCATGTGACACATGGGAGGAAGGGGAGGGAGGGAGGAAGGGAGGGATGGGACCTGAAAAGGACTGACATCGAACAGACATGTAAAGCTGGCATGGGAGGGATAACATGATGGTGAGCAGTAGGCACAAGATACAGGGGTGGTGTCAGCCAGTAGGAGGCTGTAACATTGAGGGAAGCTAAGTGCAAGACACCACATTGGATGGTGTCACTGCTGTGTGGAACAAACATCCCGAGATTGTGCCCTGACCCACAGCCCGAATGGCATGCAAGTGGTGGTGAAAGTGACAGTGAAAAGACAACAGCAGGAATAGAGCCAGAAATGGGAGGGCAACAATGTACAACAGTGACAATGTGAGTGGGTAAATGTGCAGACGAGACTGACCATATGGAATGGTGTCACTATGAAAATCCGACATTTAAAATCTCGATATCCACCAGCCCGAGACCGACATCCCGACACTGCACTTACCCGACAGAGTAACATCCCGATGATGGTAAGCCCTACAGTGAAGTTTGCCAGAACTCGGAGTTGGTGATAATAATTTCGGGGATGCAGGGTCCAAAGCTCCCCACAACGGGTGGTGTGCACAAATCCAGCATGAATCCAGTGTCGGGCTTTCCGTCGTCGGGATGTTACTCTGTTGGGTAAGTGCCATGTCGATATGTCAGTCTCGGGCTGGTGGGTGTCAGGATTTTAAATGTTGGGTTGTCATAGTAGATCATATGGAACAGGTCTGTGTGGAGAGCTGACTGTAATGATAGTAAATGGGGTACTAATATATCACCTCCCTTTAAACAGGAGACAGCACATATCCCCTTCGGAGGTGGATGCTCACCACAATACTGCAGCCCATGTCTAAAGCAGAAGAGAGGTACAATGAGGCACACACTGTTACTAGAAACATCATAGAGCGCGTGTTAGGCCTGCTGAAAATATGATTCAGATGCCTGGAAAGGTCCGGCGGTGCCCTACAGTATAGACCAGACAAGGCCGCTGGCATATTTCTCCCTGTTGTACACAACATGGCCATAGACCATGGAATAGTTGTCCAGGACCTGGAGGGCAACAGTGCAAAGGACGTGGAGCTGCCAGATGAAGCTGAGCATCTACGGCATGACAGGAGGGATCCAAGATTGGCCCAGAGGGGACAGCAGCGTGGGGACATCATTGTGCAGGAACACTTTGGAGCCTGATGGTGAGTGTAGCCTGCAGGTGAGACATTGCTGTTATGCACACAGGCACTGTGTATGTGAGTGCACAATGGGCCTCACATTAATGGTGAGTACATACTGGGCAATCCGGCGTGATGTGCACACAGGTGTGAGAAAGTGGCATGCACACATGTCCACAACTGAGACAACACTTGCAAGGATGCCTAGAGGTACTGGTAGAAGCTTGGCATGGGTCAGAGGCAGACCATTGGCACATATCCACAATGGTAAGCCACAGGTGCACTCATCATGTCCATGCCAGTCCCACGTCACCAAGAGCCACATCCATGTCCCAGATGCCATCCATGCAATGTAACAATGCCACAGGGATTGTGAAGTGGGTCAGTGTTTTGTATAGGGTGTGGACAATGCAGAAGCATAGGTATTATAGGGCAAAGGTAGCCCCAACTGTGGCCTGGAAACATCACGGGCATGCTACATAGACACTGGACCATTCAGGAGTTCTGCTTGTGGTCACTACAGACACAAACACGGCCTCATCCCGATGATGCAGGCATACCCACTGGGACATCTGGGCCACCTGGGATGAGTCAAACATCCCTGAGGGGGGTAGAAACACATGTCTGTGCATGGCTATGTGTTGGTATGAGTGTGGAGAAACGAACACCACAGCCGGGTGGAGGGGGACATGCAAGGCTAGGGGTTGGGGCATGAGGGGAAAAGCATTTGTTGCATGGTGTTCTGGGGGTGCTGGAGTTGCTGTGAGATGTGCAGCATGCGGTACAGCCACCACGTGCAGCCTGGGCTGCAGTGTGTTCCGTATTGCTGCTGCAATATTGGATAACCCTGCAGTAATGTCTTCATGGAACATGCAAAGAGCCCCCCATGATTTCCATATGGCAGACAGAAGCCAGCTCCTCATGGAGGCAGATCTGTGCCACAACCCCTGCACAGCATCATGGAGTGCCTCCTGGCCCTCCACAGTGGATCTCAGTAGTCACATATGGTTGGCAAGCTGTTGTTCCGGGGCAGTGAGTTCGAGGCTGGTGTCAGGCAGCCAATCCGGGGGCCTTGCATGTGACCATCACAGTGCATGGCAGCACCACAGCTGGCTGCTGGGATTGTGGGGATGATAACACGTGCCGTTACTGCATGTGAAGGGGCTGCCTGATTCTGCACCTGGTCTGGCTTTGGCTGGTCACGTATCCCCTGTCACTGGGCAATAGTGCTCATCCGCTGCACCCCTGCAGGCCACAATATGTTGCCCTCTTGCTGTGCAGTACCAACCACAACTGAAGACTCACCCGCTGCATATGGTGCCAGCCCTGGATGGCTGCTGGTGGCTTGTGCAGTGTGTGGGGGATTGATCTGGAGCACATGGGACGTGGTGTCAGGGATTACAGTTTATCATAGTGCTGTCATCCTCAATGTCAGTGGCAAGGACCTCCACAACAGTGAGGAGGGCATCAGCAAACATGGAGGCAGTCTCATCATCATCATCATCATCATCATCATCATCATCATCACCCCTCCCAATGGGTCCAGGCCTTTGTCAGAGAGCCCCACACTGGCAGGGACTGTGGCCATAGATATGAGACCATGCTGTGCAGTGTGCTGTATCTGTGTACCACCATTTGTCCCAGGATGTGATGGTGCTGTGGAAAAAAAGGATACATGGCCATGTATAGAATACTATAACATATGCAAGTAGGTGCACATACATGTACCAGGATTGCCCGTGAAACCATACACAGGCATGACATAGTGAGCAGTGCACACTCCATCCATGCTAGGGTGCACACATGTACTGTTGAATGCACAGCCATAATGTGGAATTAGTTGGTTGGCCAGATAGGGCTACACAACATTGTAATCTGGAAACACATATACATAGGACAACCCATCACGACCAGACATGATATGCAACATTTGTACTTACAGTGCTGGGACGGCTAATCCCTGACATCAAAGCCCCCACCAGGAGCACCCTGCAAAGCCATCTGATGGAATGTTGTGGCCATGAGTGCCTCCTGTTCTTCACAAGTCTGGGCCAGCAGGCCTGTGGCCCATACCCATAGGCCACTGGCTCACTTCTTGCACTCCTGGAGAGTGCAGTTGAAGTGGCCCTAGGCATTAATGGCCTCCATCACCTTCCTCCAGCACTGTTCCTGCTCCTGCAGTGTCTCCAACTCCTACTCAGCAGGCCTTAATGGAGCACATAGGCCTCGGTGAGGACCTTCAACTCATCCTTGGTAAAATTAGAGCATTTGTGTCTTTCTGCGGACATTTCTGGTGCTTGTGGAACAAACAGAGACAGGCCCATTTACAATGACATGGAAATGGGAATAAGCACCTTCCACAGAACAATAAATTCCTCACACACACACACACAAACATGACACAACACCTACCTTCAAGGCTGCAGTACCTCTTGATCACCTGTGTGGAGTGATGCTGCTGCTGACCTGCTTTTATGGTAATGTGCATGCAAATGAGTTGCATACATTCCAGTAATGAGGTGCAAATGTACTGCTTGGGCACAGACTGTGCAATGAGTCCATCTGCATATCCTGGCTGAATATTGCAAAGATGCATGCCATGCAGGTGGCTTCCAATAGTGCATTTAAATCTGCTCTGTAGAATGCCATGGCGCACAGACATTTGCACGATAGACCACATGTCACTGCTCCATGCAGGACATGCACAGCACCATTCAGTGACGGTAGCAGAGTTGTATCATGCATATGCAAATGCAGGTCAGTCATACGCGACACTAGCCTGCCACACATGCTCCTTGCAGTGTGTGGTATGGTTGGATTCAGTCGTGACAACAAGCGCCCTTTACAATATGCTGCCGCGCATGTGCATTTGCAGGGGGAATGACCTTAGTTTGCTGCACGGCACAATGCTATCGAACATGTGCAGTATTATGGCTGTAATACCCTATTGTGCAAAGGCATGGTGCTAACACCAGCAGCATGCGGCAAACCAATGATGCACTATTGCACTATGTACCTGGGTTTCAGGCCTGTTATGACATGGCTAGTTGTGCCTGTCTACAGCAGCAGCTGCAACATGGTGAGGGCAACGAGAGGGATGACACCAAGCCAGCATGACCAGAAATGCTCAGAGGTCGAGCTGGCTAAACTGGTTGACCTACTGGTCCCAGGGAGGGCTAGTTTTTTTGTTGAAGAGGACCTGGACAGGCCCAGGTCTGAGGTGTGAGCTGACATTGCCATTCGGCTCTCCAGGAGGACAGGGATGCAGCGCACTGGTGAGCAGTGTCACCACGGATTTGGTGACTTCACACGGAGGGACAGGCCATGGTTTGACTGGTTCTGAGCCATGGTGGAGGAGGGTACGGTGCCATGCCTAGGTATGTACACCATGAGAATGTGTGACATGTAGGATGTTGTTATCTGTCAGGGGTATGTGTGTCTGACAGTGACCAGTGTGGAATGTGGCATGGTCTGTCCATAGATCCACAGCTGCAGAACACTATGCTGCATACTGGTCCATTGTGTTTCGCACAGACCCTCTCTATAGTGCAGAGGTAAAGTGGCACATGTTCATGTCTGTTCTACTAAGGGTAACACCTGCCTACAGATGCTGACAACATGCTGAGCAGTACCATTGTACATCATGCTGATCAGGGAATGGTGCAATCAAATGCTGGGCACACAATGGGTGACACTGGACTGGCCGCAGGACCTGTGCATTGCACCTGTGTCTCCCCTGGAAATGGCACAATGTGGTAACAGGCACATACGTGACTAACACTGACACAGGTGACTGATATGTTATATAGACCCTATGTGCACCATGTTAGTGTGCTGCACACACACACACACACACACACACACACACACACACACACACACTACAGCTGCCTGTCCTGATATGCGTATGTAGGTATACACACCTTCAGATGTGGCTGTTCAGTACAGTGTGTTGCAGGTGCCAATTGCACATGTTCCGCTATGTACCACCAGCAGTGCTGCTGGTAGGCATCCCGTGTACTCCACAGTTGTCAGCAGTCTGTGTCCTGTATGCACGTATCAGTCCTGCATCCCACCCTGGCTCCCATATTACATGTACATATGGGCCATGGACCGCACCATTCCCTATCAATGTAACTGTTGCACTTTGGTACATATATGTCCAGTACTGTGCTATGCATATTGACATGGGTGTATCACACCCCAGTGACAGTATGGTGGTCAGACATACCTGTCAACATTGTGGGAGGGTGTTGCACGTTACTTGTATCATGCACCTGGGATGTGTCTCCTGCTGTACATGTCCCTCTGGCATGGCTTGCACACATGAGCAATGCACATCCAGAGCTCCTCCGGTTCTGACCTATCACACTGCCTTCATAGTGTACACACATGTCACTGTGAGTGTGTGTGTACATATCCTCTATGCAGGTATAGCCATGTGTTTGTCACAGCGGTCCTCACATGTACACATGGCATCCTGCTGCTGCATAATTGATGGAGGCATGTGGGGTATGTCACTGCAGATGTTCCATTCCAGTGCACACACACCCTTAGACAGAGACACAGATGGAACATGTCTGCTGCATACTGGCCCTGTTGGTCAGCATGGCTATGTCACAGTGTGCGATCATGGTGATGTACTGTATGGCCGTTATGCATCATGACATCACAACCCATTCCCATGGTTGTGTTGTCCATATGTGTACATGCATGTGTCTGCCCATGTGCCACAGGCAACACACCAGGACCATGTACATCAGCTAACTGTGTCATGGCATAACAGCAAACAACATTCCCCCTGCAGGTCCCACATGTCCCTGTGCATCACAGTCCTCCTTGTGGCCTGGCATGTTAGGGTATGTAGGCAGGTATTAGTGCACTGCACACTGTGCGGTACTGTGTATCCATTGTGCATCTCCATGATACAGTGTAGCAGTTGAAATGTCACAGCAACAGGGTATACAGGTGCCATGCTGACATTTGTGTCATACAAGTGTCTACTGTGTGTCATGCATGCCATCCTATAACAATTCTAGCACTGTTGGCAATGCAACCATGTATCCATCCAGTAGTGTCTGCTGCAGGTCATGGTCACAGTGCTAACAGGCACATGACTGCTGTGGTGTGTCCTGCCCTGACATGATAAGATGGACCTGCATAGATATACACATGTGGGTACCTGTAATGAACATAGTGACGGTCAGGTGCATTGGTATATATGGCCAGCCCTCCTGCCACAGCTATGAAGTCCTGTGTCTACTCATGGCAGGCCAATGGTTGAGCAGTACACTGCCTTGGTAGGCAGGCAGCCATGACAGTAACCTCCATTCAGTGTTGTCCTGTGCCATGGCCTCCTATTGATGTCACATGTCTGTCTACATCTGTTTCACACATTCTGGTGTGATACATTCATGGGATTGCCCATGTGCTGACCCTTGTATCCACTGCCTCCCACACTGCACCACCCACTGTAACAGTTGACTGTCCTGTGCGTTGGTCACTCGTGGTAAGCAATAGCGGTGCACCCCCAGCCTGGCTGACCACTATGTCACCTATCATCATGATGCTGCATATGTATTGTACATGCAAGGTCCACAGTCAGGGGATCAAGGTAGAGTGTTGCACACGTTACATGGTACACACGCTGACTACATGTACTGTACATTGTACTATCAATGTACTGTCTGTGTATTCTGGTGGTATTTGGGGGTTGGGGCCAGTGTACATCCCTATAGAGTGACTGTGCATAGGTACACCGTATGCCATCCACCGTTGAGGGTGCATACGTTCTCTCGTGGGTGTACAGTAGACATCCACATTACTGCATCATATTTGGGTGGACTATGAGGGAAATGTATGGTAATGCATGGCCCTGATTGTGTCTTTGTCATTGTGTTCTCATTGCAGACAGAAAGACCAGGGCACAGGCCAGGCACAACCGGAGAAGGAGGAGGAACACTGAGGATGCTAGGGGAGCCAGTCTGTGGTGCAATGCACATGATTCACTGCAGAGACAGTCACATGAGTATGCATGTGTGGTTCACATTGCCATGCCCATTCTGTGCTGCACTTTCACTGTGATGCATCTACTGTGGTCTTGCATTCACCGCATGTGGGTTTGCATCATGTAGTCACACATGTGGTGCATCCACCCTATACATCATGGCCTTCCCCACCCTGTTGTCCACCATGGGGGACCCATGTCTACTCCCATGCTTTGGGCACTGTGCACATGATGGTCCTGCTCTGTGCCACATGGCATGACCAAAGCAGCTGTATAGCCGATTTCTGTGTTGGACTCACATTCCCTGCAGGGCAACTCTGCACATGGTGCTTACAGGCACAATACATGGAACATGTGGCACCCTATGTGCCCCTGTCATGCTACGTGTGGTCTGCACTGGGGCCGTCTACACATCTGCCCGTAGTTATCTTGGTTGGGTGGTCATGTGGCCCCCACATGGGCCATGGTGATCGGTGGCCTGTGGCATGCACACGTCAGGCTTTCCTCCCATCTTGCACTTGGGATGGTTGTGGTATACTGTGGCTTGAGTTTGTGCTTCTTACAGATTCAGGGGTCACTGCATAGTCCAGGGTGTCACAGCTCCTGGCCAGACCTCCAGTTGCGCTGTTATTACCACACACCCATGCACTTGTCGCAACCTGTTCTGCTTGTCCCACAGGTGTGTTGTCACATAAATGTGTGTGCCCCTGCACAGCTATCCCAGCTCCCTTTGGTGTCTGTCATACATATATGGTATGCTGCTGTCGTACAGTGGACATGTCCCCCTCACCTCCCAGATATCGCTCTCACATTTTATTGGATCACATTGTTCTGGTGCTGTGCCCTAATACTCAGCCAGTTTGTTTTTTGCATATTATGATACGTTACTGTGCTGTGCCCAGATGTGATATCCCTGGATAATGGCATGCCCATAGCCACCTCCTGTGAATGCAACATTGTGTAGCCATGCCCAGTGCAGTATCTGCCACACCCATGACAGTGGTGGTCAGGTATGGCCTTCTTGCATCTGCCAATGGGGGATGTGTTGCCACAGCACTCACCTCTGACCATGTGTCCTGTGTGCTTATGGTCATGGCTGTATGTCGCTGTTGAGCTTGTATAACCATTGGCTGTTGCATGATAGCCTCTCCAGATGGCCTACAACACCATGTCAATGTGCTGCCTGACTGTCACGCACATCGTGGGTGATGTCCACATCCTGTTCTCCTGCTACACACCCGCACATGCAACCATCTATATACATATCCTCAAACATTGTGCAGGTGATATTTGTGCCATGAATGCTGCCACTGCCTTTAGGCTGTAGATTTTCCACTGCCATACACAGTGTGTAGGCCTGTCCTGCCAGCCTGATATACCAGATGTACCTAGTGACAGGTGTCAGGCCCACCGTGCCCTCTCTGTGGTGGGGACATGTGCTTGTGCCTTGGTCATGTGTGGATGCCTCTGCAGCATGTGGTTTGTGTGTACATGTGGCCCTGTGGTGCACCACAGCTGTTGCCATTTCATGGGTCATCAATTAGTCATGCTTCCATTTCCCAGCAGAGCTACTGACTAGGAATATACACTGGCTCACAGCCACTGTCAATAGCACAGCTGCTGTACTGAAGCATTTCCATGTCCAGTAGAGGTCCACAAGGGTAGTTCAGGGAGCATCCTACTATGACAGTACAATATCAAACAATATTTGGCTAGCATTCTGATGCCGGTTTCAACACCTGCATGTTCCTCTGCACCGCTGTCCCCAGGGCAGCTGGACTATGGGTGTATTCTTGGTCTGTGAGGGTTGTGTTGTTGGCCCACATGGGTCCACGCTGTGTCCCGTCCATCCTTGCTTGCATTGGTGGGCCACTGTGGGTGGTCACAACCTACTGTGGGAGGGCCGACACCACCCCTCTTCTAAAGGTCTGTCACCTGTGGCTGTCCCACACACACTTCTGCCATTGGACAGTGTACCATGGCTGTGGCTACTACCTATCCTATACACAGCCCTGTGTCTCTCCACACCATGGAACTGTGGCATGTGGGCTGCATGTCCTGCAGTGGACTTTTATGGTGTCCCGCCTGTGACTTATGTGTTGTGCTTCCTGGAACACAAGTCCACTGCATATTTGTGGTCACTATTTCATGCAGCACTGTGACACAGCTTGTGGCCACCACAACACACATACACAACAACACATCCCATATGTTGCTCTGTGGTGGCGTCGGAGCTAGCTGTGCATACATATCACCCCACTGGCACTGCTGCTGTACCAAATTTTTTTTCTTCCCATAGGTCATGTCCAGAATCTCTGAGGAGGAGCAGGAGCAGTCGGATGGGTACAGGTAGCAGGAGGGCCATTACAATGACAGCCACAGCAGGGAGCAACAACGGAAATTCCATGCAATGTTTGTGTGGCAGGGGGCCATTTTAAGAACTGTTAGGGCTATGGCCCACATCCTACGTGCCATGCATAGTTAACTGGTCTCCCTCTGCCACATGCAGGTGCCACCACCAGCTCATGTAGCCCCATGAGGCAGCATGGCCAATATTGTATTATAGGCCCACCCTTTTCCTGCCCCACTCTCCCACCACTTTTCTCATCCCCACATTGTATGCAGTTCCACCCCTTCCAACCTTGTCCACTGTTTTCCCCACCCAATACCTTCCCTTTTCATCTTTTCTTGTTTATTTGTAAATAGTTGTTGTAAATATTTATTATTGCTGTTATTCTTGTTGTTGTGCTTCATTATTGTCTTACTACTGTTTGCTGCTTCTTTTACTGAAATATATTTCTATTTTCATATTTCACATGGCTTTGTGCAGTGTGTTCTTTCCTAGGGCTCTTTAACAGGTGGTTGACCCATGTGCCCCCCTCATCTGCATGTCCTCAGGTGCAGGGGTGGTTGATGACCTTCACTTCCCCACCGCTCCATGTCCCGGGGGAGGAGCTCCACTGTGTGTTTCACTGTGTTTACCTACACAGGTTGCATGTTGGACCTGTGACATGTCTGTCCTTCTATTCTGTCCTGCCTGTTCATTTTGGTGGCCTGGCCATGCACTGTGTGGACAACACTGCTTGCGGTATGCACCCCTGGGTACTCATGTGCACATGTCCTGGCCTGTCATTGACCATGTACTGCCATTGGTGTGTGCCCCCTGTGTGTTCACCCAGGCTCCATGTCATTGTGGTTGTGTCCTGGTGTCACTGTGGATCTTCCATCATGCTAGCATGTCTGCTGCAGTGTCCATCATCCTCCAACATCATCAATATCCATGGGTCATGGGCACTGTTGTGCTCCCCTATCCATAGCAGTGTGTGTCTACCATGGGCGATGTGCATAGGTACGCACACACATGTCTGGGACACAAGGCTGGCCCCTTGTAGTCCTTGTGTCAGGCCCTTTCGGCCCTTGTGGTGTGCCACTGATCCTCCCCTGTCCCCTGGGCTGCTGCACTTTTGCACCAGCCGCATTCTCACATGCACATTTGCAGTGCACAACAGCTACTGTTTCTGCATCTGTTTCCTACCCCTTTGTGCGAGGTTCCCCCATATTCAAACATGGCCTGCTGCACCACATATATTCAAATGTGCAATCGTGCATATTCGGGATATTCAGTCATGTTTGCATGATCGCATTTCCTGGTGCAGTGTCTGACTATCCTATTATTTTGCGCCAGTGCATTTAAATACGCCATACAATCACTTGCATGGTGCACCTTGCCACTTTTGAACATGGAGCCCATGGTAAATAATTCACTGTCATCATCCTTACATTGTTAAAAAGCTGTTCAAACCACAAATAGACTGTTACAGAATATAAAGAAATCTTTTATTTCAAGAAATGAACAGTATATTTTATCACTGTACAGAACCTATGTTAGATCTTACCTAGATTATGGTTCTCCCTTTTGGTCACCATACCTGAAGGATGATATCAAGTTGTTGGAGAGTGTTCAGAGGAGAGTTACCGAAATAATTCCTCGGCTCAGTAATATGACCTATGAAAATTGTTTATTGGAGTTAGACTTGGTCTCCCTCGTGAACAGGAGACTGAGTGGCAACTTCTTGTTCCTATTTAAGATTGTATATGATCCATATTTAACGGGCCAGTGTGGTCTGTCTTTTAGTGATAGACCCTTCTACTTCAGATCACATAATAAACAACTGAAGGTACAGAACTCATATCAAGAAACATGCTCATTATTTTACTATTAGGGCAACCAAAGTTTGGAATGCATTATCTCAGGACATAATTGATATTATATCATTTAATAAATTTAAACTTGAGCTAGATAAATATTTAAGATCTAAGTCTTCTAGACACCAGGAGTGGGAGATGGACTTGATTGGCCATTGGCCTTTTCTATCTAATGTTAACTAACTAAATAACTAAGTAAATATAGCACCTTTCATACAAACTGCCTCCCAAATCATCTTACAAACTAGATGAGGGAGGGTAGAGAATACCTCTACCATTTAAGTGTATGGGAGGATTCAAAAAGCACAGATACTGTAGACTGGAGATATGTAAAGCACGTGAAATGTAAATAACTTGCACAGAGTCACACAATGAATACATGCTGACTGTAGGGCTCAAACTTAGGACTCCAGTTTCACAGCTCTAGGCACTGACCTCAAGACCAAACTGCCTTCCAAAATGGATTATTGCTCACTGCAAGTCAAATGACTGATATTAGCACTCATATTTTTTGTACCCTAACCCTTGACATAGATGTAAAATTATTAAGGGCAAATGTGCCTTTCCAGTGGTTGCAACTTGGTCTGTGTAACATCAGATTTTTATTATGTGTTATACATTGAGAGCCTTCTTACGGCTGAGTGGGCGGAGCTCCATAGATGTATTCCCATCATTGTATCTCTTCTAGCACTGTGGAAGCACATGACCATATAGTGCTGCACAGTGCTTCCACAGTGCAGGGGCACAGTTCCACTCCTATGTGTTTCTACAGCCCTTCCCCTCTGCCAGCTGTAGAAACACGACCCCTTCTTAAGGCACTACTTTTTGTCCCGTAATTCCAGAACTGATGACACTGTACCCAAGATGGCCACCAAAGCCAACTGTGCATGCGCGAGTATTGTGCACGTGCAGTTCTGTTACACCAGCCATCTTGGTCACAGAAATGAACTGTGCATGCTCACTTCTGTTTTCCAGGCCATCTTCCGTATGGCTGACTCCGGTGTGGCGAGAGCTCCAGTTACTGTTTCACTAAGTTCTTGCTGCTCTGAGCAGCCATACTGGCTCTGACCAGAATTTGTTTTAATGATACAGCTGCTGTCTAAGAAAATGGTGATGCACTCCTGAAATGCATGTATTTTTGAATATTGCCCACAAGTGAGCAAAATAAAATATTTTATAGGCAGCAAAGCCATGTGACTGGTGGAATGTTTTGCCCTCATGTGAGGCAAATATTCCATCTTACTCAGAAATGTAGGCTGCTTAGTTTATGTAATGTATATTTCTAAACAAAACAGCTTTTTGAACAACATTCTCATAGTGGCAGGGCTGTGTGTTATCATCAACAGGCAATACCATAGAGAACGATAATAAAACCTTACATAATGTGACAACAGTTAATGGGTTTGTGCAGTAACCAACTCAAGTTACAAAACTATATAAATAAGCCAATGTAGGTCTGGAGTGGCATTCACACTTACCAGTCACAAAGTCACATTTCCTTAAAATATGAAGGAATGTCAATATCCTGGTGGCCTATTGTCATGTGCAGATCATCAGTGGGTTGACCTACTGATGCCAGCAATACAAATCCTAGTCACACATTCACTAAATGTGATTACTTTCTTTGTTGGCTATGCAAAACACTTATTTGTGGACAGAAAAGCAGCCAATGATGAATCAGTTTGACACCAAATGAATCTGTTACGATTTTATTAATTATTTTTACCTCCCCTGCTCACTTGTTGTTTCTCAAACTCATCCTGTCAGCTGTATTGTCTCTCTTTCCATCAACTTTATAATGCTGGACTCCGGCTCCTAAGAGCTGCCCATATTGTCACACTTGGTGAGGAAAGCGTCCCATCGCCACCATGATTGGCCCAAAGACCAAGTAATTGGATTATACAAAGTCTGTTGTGATCATGGGAAAGATCCAATCCCAGGCAAACATCAGGGCAGGAACTATGGTATAAATTGGTTTTGTTATGCATTAAGAAAAAATTCAAATTCCCCAATAAGACTAACAACTCCCCTTTCTAGTGCCAATCTGGGCATGCCTGACCTGAGAGTGAGGCTGGTTATCTCACAGTGACCCAAAATATCCAACACCACTCCAATACCCCACACTCATGGTTGGACTGGCATTATAAGATGTAGTAGAGTACCAATATCTATGTAAGAAAATGTGGTGTGTGATAGTCATCTGTCACTACCTCACTAACTTTATGCCTCCCATTTGAGCCTTCTAATTAATAATCATTGTTACAACATCATTTCTAAATAATAAGAGTATTGTTGAGCAATGATATATCCCATGGCCCAGATATTCAAAAGGGTTGTGCCATGCACAACAGGGATGCGCCAGAGCAAATCCAAAAATGCGCCATTTTGCGATATTCAGCGGGAGGCAGATGCACCCCCCAAGTCACAATGCGCAAAAGTGCAATAGTAATGAATGCATGCGCAACTGAAGGGGGAGGAACCATGCATAAATGGAGCAGTGCGATATTCAACAACATGCGCCATGTGCAATAGGGGAGCAAACAGAAGTTGCGCGATAGTGGAAATGATCCAAAATAAAAAGGAACAAGAGAGAGAGGTGCAAGAACGCTACAGGGGAAGCCACATGTTGGTGAACTGCAGGCAGCCACACAGGCACACAGAAACTGTGAGCAGGACAGGGCAGGAGCAGGACAGAGCACCTGGAACCACGAGGAACAGGGAAGGTGTGGGGAGCCTGTGCCACAGTGCAGGACAACATTTGGAAGTGCCACACAGCACTGAGGGCACAGACAGTGGGCAGTACGGCCACTACAGGGAGGTATTCCTGGTACAGGGGGAATAACAGCAAGGACAATGGGGGGAACAGTAAAACAGCTGCCGGGGGGTAACACAAGCCAGGGACATGGCCAGTGCCACCAACCAGATGAAGGCAGTTATGAGGGGGGTGAGAAGGCAGGCAGCAGGGGGGCGTGGCCGTGGAAGGGCCCGTCAGCGGTATGCCCCCAACAGGCAGTACCGAGCCTGCACCAGCTTTGAGCTGTACACTGATACTGAGATCATGGGCCGGTACCACCTGAACCGGGCGATCCTGAGGCGGCTCTGTGAGCTGTGCAGTGATGTGATGCAGGCACCCACACGACGGAGCCATGCTCTGTCAGTGGAGACCAAAGTGACAGCTGTCATGTGCCTGCTCACCACGGGTACCTTCCAGAGACCAACAGGGGACACAACTGGCATAATCCAGTCGGCCGCATCACGCCTTCTCACCCAATTCCTCAGCGCACTGCTGCCACATGCTGTGGAGTACATCCATTTCCCCAGCACACCAGCGGAGTGCACAGCAAACATACAGGAGTTCCACAGAGTAGCACGCATGCCTGGTGTGCTCAGGGTAATAGACTGCACCCATGTGGCCACCCACATGCCACCTGGCCCTGAAGGGGCTGCATACATAAATCGGAAGGGGTATGCAAGCATCAACTGCCAGGTGGTGTGCGATGCCAGTGGGTGCATAACCAATGTCTGTGCCACGCACCCTGGAGAGTACATGATGCCTTCATCTGGCACCAGTCTGAACTGTGCCACAGGTTCGAGAGTGGGGACATCCCCACTGGTCATCTAGTGGGTGAGTATGCAAATCATGCAGAAAGACATGGAGCTTGGGAGGGGCATAGTCAGAGGTGACATGGCTACTGGCCTAGATGGCCCATGGCAGGGCGACGCTGATCACCAAACTAATGTCCACCCTCTACACACAGGTGACAGTGGATACCCACTCCGTCCCTGGCTGCTCACACCATACCGGCGGCCCGCGACCCCACTGCAGCAACGCTACAATGAGGCACATGCCACCACACGCAATGTCATCAAGTGGGTGTTTGGGATGCTGAAGGCACATTTCCATTGCCTGGACACATCTGGCGGTGCCCTACAGTACAGCCCCTCAAAGGCCTGTGGGCTATTCCTGGCCTGTTGCATCCTGCACAACATGGCCAATGACTGTGGGATAGCCGTACAGGTCGAGGAGGGGGCCAGCAATGGGGATGATGAGGACGCTGGTGAAGATGGTGACGGGCAGCCCCCCCTTGGTCAAAGGGACCCCTGACTGATCCGGATAGCACAGCTGCACTGGGACACCATCACAGAGGAGCACTTCAACCAACCCAGGTAAGTCATGGGGCCATGTGCAACCACCAGTGGCAAGGGCACAACCCACAAACGCACATGGACAAACCCCAGGGGTGCATGTCATTAAGGGAATTGACCAAGCATGGAACCACACACACCATCAGGGATGGGCAAGGTCTAACATGGCACGCGGTCACACACACACACACACACACTCTCAAACACACACACACACCCCACAAGACATGCACAAAGGGTAGGAGGCATGCTGACCCCAAACGCCACTCCTAGCCACACACACGTCCACAGACCACCACACCCAGTGCCTGTCATTGTGTGTGTGTCAGACACTGGGCACCATTGCACAGTGGTGGACAGCGCAACACAGGCATCATCATGCACATGCCACAGCGGACAGCAGCCGGGAGGGTGTGCAGATGGAATATGTATGTGTGTGTGTGTGTGTGTGTGTGTGTGTGTGTGCAGGACCAGGTACCCCACCTGTGCATTGCACGTTGAACAACACAATGCAGACAGGGCAGCATCAGACAGTAGCCATGGTGGAAGACAGATCAGTCACGTGCCACAGTGCCACGGCTGCCACGGATGCATGGATGGCCCTGCCGAGACCTGCCAGCAGTGACAGGCTGACCAATGGCCTCATGGGGTGGCACCGATGGTCCCCCAGGGGTTCCGCTGCATGAACGCGATTGTGCTCGCGCAGAGGTCTGCAGCACACCGAACATGCCTGCGCCAGGCATACTCGGGATGCCCACAGCTGAATCCGGTGTCGACAAGGAGGGTGTTGCATGACACCGGAAATGGCAGGTCAACATTGCACTGCGCAGTGTCTGCGACGCATGAGCAAATAACTGTGTGCCCACTGTGGCCATGGCAGCTGTGATTGTCTGTGTCAGCCTGTCAATGGCAGCAATCACATCCTCCTGCATCCGGTCCATCCCTGCCAGGAGCAGACGGGCGTCCCTGCTGCACCGCTCCTCTGCCTGGCGCAGAGCCGCACTGAGTGCATCCAACACCATCACAAGCCGCAACTGCTGATTGACTGATTCTTGGAGTATGCGGGTGTGATCTTCTAAGAGGTCATCTGCCTGATCAGCATCCTGTCCCTCACGGTGTTCGCGGCCCTGATGGGTAGCACCCTTTGAGGGTGGGCGCTGCACACCAGAGCCATGCCTGGGCATGTCCACAGGTGGTGCACTGACGCCACCCCTGACACTGTACCCCCATGGCCATAGGCTGACTGCTGACGCTGCCCTTCTAGCTGCTGCTCTTCAGGGCTTAACGGTGCTGCCGCAGTGGCTGCAACAGCCCCACTGTCCTGGACACACACCAGTGCTGCTCCACTGGTGCAGACAGGCACAGGCTGGGACTGTGATGTCACACAGGCCTCCACGGTGGGACCACCCACAGCCATGCCCATGATGTCACCTGCTGTGTGGCCATCCTGCGGCCCACACGTATCACTGTCCATGAAGTGAGCTCCATCATCATCAGTGACTGATCCGGCACCAGCCCAAGTCTCAGCATGCTGGCATTCATGGATGCTGGCACTCTGGGACACGGGCAGGGCCTCCTCTGCACCTGCTCCACCAACATCAGTCCAGACAGCCAGGTGGGCCCACTGCCACCCTGACCCTCGGACACCTGTGGAGGTGGACAGGCCCTCCTCTATGTCCATGGTATCACCCTCAGTGGACAAGCCCACCACCGCTGACCCATGTAGATGCTCAGGAGCTGTAAGGGAACACAGTAGCATTAATGTATCTGCCCTACCCTGCCCCCCCATTGACAGACCAGGACCTACCATGCAGTGACTGGCTACCACCCATCTGGAATCCACCACCTGGAACACCCTCAATGGCACAACGCTGCATGCTGCCAGCAACCTGCTCTTCTTGTGGGGTCAGGTGTTGCATGGCCATCTGTCCCCCAACGGACGCAGTCCATGCTGCCCTGATGGCAGCCACCTTGTCCTTAATCCTCCACCTGTCTGTGCCCATCTTCTTTTTGCACTCCTGCATGGACCGCTGGTGGCTGCCATGCAGGTTGATGGCACGTGCCACCTCTTCCCATGCAGCAGCATGGGTCTGTGGTGGTCCCCACTGTCCGCTGAGCAGGGGCCTCTGGTCAAGGTAGGCCTCAAACAGGGCATCTGTTTCTGCCTTGGTGAAGTTAGGCTTCCTCTTCCTCCCACGTCTTTGTTCCTCTTCCTCCACCTCATGATCACTCATTCTTTATCCTGTGGGAATGACAGGTGTTACCTGTGACTGTGCAGTCCCATGCATGTCCCACACACCACAGTCCACACTCCCAAACAGCATGCAACTCATCACAATAGACTGCAATAACAGACTATGGCCACTGCAGCCCAATGTTGCATTTTTATAGTGCAATGCATGCAAATGAGGTGAGGTGCAATTTTAAGTGGATGCTAATGCAGTATCTGTGCCATTGAATGGCTGATTAGCTGATTTGTATATGCCGGCTGAATATCGCGTTGTTGCGCAATTGTGTTGAACATGCTCAGGCAAGGGCGCATTTCTGTGACATGCGCAGTGGACACCAAATGGCGCATGCCCGGGGTGCTGACACTGACGCATGCCATGCTGCTGACATGCTGTGCGTGGGAGGCAATGCAGGGCATGGCCACCATTGTGCTAGTGGTGCTACTGCACTGTTCACATGTATGGTGTACTGACACTGGGGCGCCGTAGGTGCTCTGGGGCCACAGCGCAGCAGGCCACTACAGGAAGTGGCACACAGGTGCCCTACCGTGCTGCAAGTGGTGAGTACCAATTGCACTGTGGCAGTCCATGCGCAAGAGACCCCTGACCCTGTGCTGACCTTTGCCCCCAGGCACCATGCATCTGCATGGGTGTACCTCTATCGTGCTGTTCGGTAACAGCGCGATGGGGAATGACAGCGCAGTACCGCGCAGTATCTGCATGTGGCGAACGTGCGCTACAGAGTGCCATTTTGACACCAAAACTGTACAGGATGGCACGGAGAAGGGCACCCATCTGGAGCCAACTGGAACTGGCCAATCTGGTCCAGTTAGTGGAGCCCCATGCCGCTGCCCTATTTGGGGAGGCACCCCTGGATAGGGCCAGGAGTGCAGTGTGGGAGGAGGTGGTGGTGGCCCTGGAGGAGGCCACAGGCATGGAGAGGACCATGGAGCAGTGCAGGCACTGCTATGGTGACCTGCAGTGGCGGGACCCAGACAGGCTTGTGCCATGGTGAGGTAGGTACCCCATCCATACACTGTTAATGTCCATATGGGTATCACAGTGGCATGTGTCCAGCACATGGGGTGGCCATCCAGTGTTGGCTGTGGTGGTGGTATCGGGGTGGGGGTAGGATGGGTATGGCTGTGTGGGATTGTACACACACAGGGGCCGGGGGACTTTGCTACCGGATTGTACTGATGTTCCTCTCTCCATGTTTGCACCCTAGGCCCAGAGAAGCGCCAGCGGGCGAGGGAGGGGAGGCTGCGCCATGATGAACAGCAGGCCGAGAGGGTGGCTGGACAAGACAGGTGTAGGGACAAGCCTGATGATGGTGCATGCCTTACATCCATGATTACTAGTGCATGCTGTGTAACAGAGTGGGCAGCGGGCATGGCCATCATCCATTGACACCACTGCCATGCATGCAACTTGGTACAGTCAGCACTGTCCAGTGGCACTGCATGTCTGGGAGTGTGTCAATGGTGGTCCATGCGTGCACCGGGTACATGGCTGTGCCACTGCCTTCACACCACATAGCCATGTCACTGAACAGCCACGGTGGTGCTGTGCAGGACTTGGCTGGTGGGTATGTGCAGCGGTCCGCATGGCTGTGTGTGCCTGGGTGGGCAGGTCTTGTGGATGCGATCACTGTGGGTGGTCACAAACCATCACAGAGGCATGTCCCATGGCCATATGCCATGCACAGTGGGTGGGCTGCAGGGGGCTGTGCATTCACACCTATTGATTCTGCTTCCTTGTCCTAGGTGGACGACAGCTGCATGACATCAGGGTGGCACTGTGGGAGATCCTCCAGGTTGCCAGGGTGTCACTGGAGATACTGGAATGCATCGACAGGCTCGGTGTCAGACGGCGTCATGGTGGGAGGAGAAGCCAGAGTGGGGAGTGGGGCTCCCGCTGAGCTTAGCAATGATCCTGATTTCCCTACCCCCCTGGACACACCCTCACACCCCTCATTCCCTCTACCATTTGTTCACCCCTGCCCCTTACCCACCCCCACCTTGTTTGTGGCCCTCCCCCCAAACCTTTGTAAATACTTGTATATAGTTTTGTTTGCTGTTTTTAAATACATTTCCTTTGATATGCCTACTCTGGTGGTCTCTGATTTGCAGTGAGCTATAGGTGCTCAGCTGCAGTGGTGTGCATGCGTCAGGGGTGGTGCAGTCATGTGCGTGTGTGTGTGTGTCCGTGGGGAAGTGCGTATGGTGTGGAAGTGGCTATCAGTCACTGTCTGTGGTGTGTGTGTTGTTCACTGTGCACTGCATGACTGTGTGCAGTGGTCCACGGTGCATGCTCTGTGTCCATGGTGCACCTGTCAGATCGTCCATGGCCTGTGTAGCTGACACCCTTTGCATGTCTGCGACCTGCACGGTCTGCTGGCATGTCAGTGGTGGCTGTCCATGCTGGACAGCCACTGTACCCGGCACAATGCTGGGTTGCCTCCTGTCACTGGTGTGGTGCATGTCTGCCTCAGGTGACACTGTGGCCTCCGCTGTTGTTGTCCCACCTCCATGCTGTCACTTGTGTGTGTCGCAGGAGATGTGCACCACTGTCTGTCACTTGTGCTCTGGGAAAATGCTGGTGGCATACAGCTCCATGGTGCCTGTGCAGCATGGCTGGTGCTCCTGTGCCATGGAGGGGTGCTGGCCATGTGTACACAGTTTCTGTGGTGATACGCTGGGGGCCTGGTTGCCCCGCTACTGTGTCCCTGTGTTGGTGTGCCCTTGGGTATGGGTGGGTGTTTGTCCATGCACTGTGTTGCATCCTGTGTGGTGCATGCTTCCATGCACCACTGTGAGTGTCTGCACTGGCTGTTGTGGCCAGTGCTGGGTCAGGGTGTGTTCTTGGGAGAGCGTGCAGGGTGCTGTACCACTGGTGGTGGGGTCCGGGGCATGCCCTGTCACAAGTGGGGTACCTCGTACGCCAATGCATGGTCAGTCTCTCAGCTGTACCTTGGGGGGGACATGCATGGTGGCACTGTGTATGCAGTCATTGCATCACTGTGTGCTGCCACCTGCTGACAGGTGTTCATGGTGGGGCTGCCTTGCATGGTTCTGTGGTGCACAGGGTTGCACTGTCACAGTGGGGGTGGTGGCATGCATGAGGTGTCCTGCACTGGTGGACACTGCTCCTGAGCAGAGTGTCTGGGGATCATGGTGCAGGGTGTGCTCTGCATTGGTGGGATGGTGTGGCACAGGGTGGTTGGCCCTCCTTGTGTGCCAGTCACAGCTTGCCAGGGAGTGTGCTGGGGCACCATGCCCCAGCTGTGGGTTTGTTGCTGGTATCCATGGGCCGGTGGTTATTCCAGCTCTCCATTGGTTGTGCAGTGCATGGGGTGTGGGGGGTGATGTCTGTTCTGCTGTGTGCTCCTCTGCCTATCTGTGGCATGAGTGGTGGGCCCCTGCATCCTGTCCCTGCGCATCCCTGGTTGTGCTGTTGCACTGCTGCCCTGCTCCATGAAGCATCCCTGGTTGCGCTATGGTGCATCTGGACTGCTCCACTGAGCATCCCTGGCTGTGCTATGGTGCAGGTGGCATGATATTCAGTCGTGTGCCACAGGCGCAGCTTGACCTGCGCAGTTTTTGAATATCGCGCTTCTTGCACATGGGCGCAGTGGACTTCTGCTTGCTCCTGCTGTTGAGCACTTTTGGGGCACAGTTTGAATATCTGGGCCCATGTATAAAACCCTCCCCCTTCCCCACTGATGATGCTATCTATAATGTGTAAATATTTTGATGTTATTTTATTGTTGGCAAGGGGATTCATTTTTAATTGCTGTTAGTCTTATTGACAATAAAATTAAGATAAAGCTTATTTGGCATGATAAACAGTTTAGGTAAAATGCACATTATTATCATTGCTGGAGCATTTCATGGTCAACTCAATGTAGTGCTTCACACAATTACTGTTAAAGAGTGAAGATATATTGGATTCTGCAGCTGGATGCCATTTTAATCTCATTAGACTTAACTGTCACAGTACATAGACAGTACCCTAGTTATTTTTTATTTGAAAACACTCTCAGCATTGGGGTGTGGTTCCAGGCTTTTGAGTGACAGTGAAAGGGGTTGCTCTCTGCCCAGTAGTTATCTTCTTGGAGGAAAGAACTATTCTAAGAATAGTACTTGCAAGTAATTAGGTGACATGAAGCCTTTAACATGTATCATTCAAAACACTGACAGATGTTAATGTAGACCAGCTTGCAGTAGTATTTCTTTTGCAAATGCAAGTCTCTGCCACTAATCAGTAAAGGCAGAGAGCAATGACTACCGATGGGTACCATGGAATATATTGTGGAGACTTCAACAAGAAATAGGACTGAAATAAAAATGGTAGAGGTTTGGCTGGAGGGGTTGACCTTACATACAGTAATTCAGTAGATCTCTGATGAAAATAGGACATGGAAATATAGTACTCTAAGGGACATTAAGTTTCCAATACAAACCATAATAAATCTGCAATCTGAATGGATAGAGTCATAAACTGGTCTCTGTTATACTGTGATGTACAGCCTGATCACCGTTGAGCATGAATTCTTCCTGTCTGCATTCCATTCTATAGCAATTACTGGCATGATGCAGCCTGATTCTGAGCCAGCATTCTTAAACAGTTGGTGGATGAACAATCTTATTAAAGATCTCCCTCTCAATGAAAAAAAAAAATTTCAAAAAGCACACTCCTAACAATTTTCATTTGGAATAAGTTTTTCATAATAGCAGTAAAGCTCTCCCTGGATTTAGATTAATAGTCAGTTAATCAACCTCTAAGGGCAATGTGGCACTCGGCTGCACCTTGTGCCACATTACGCCCCTAGGAGGTAATTAACAGACTGTTAATCTAAACCCTGATCATACCATATTCTTTAATTTTATAAATAATGACTGCTATTGAGGGCAACAACAATAAACTAATTTAAGAGTATATCAGCATAATTGGAATTCTGAATCAATACTCAAAACCAAAGGTAGAAGGAGTTATTACAAAAGTGGTTCTGGTAAACCAAGAACAGACATTTTCTGGTACTGCTGGAAAACAAACAGCCAACCTTTATTTTATTACATATAAAATCTTAAAAAAATGGTCAGAACTAAAACACACTGCGATTCATTGTGAATCACAGTACTGCTACTCGTCAGAGGACTATCAGCTAAAAATCTCTGATTTGCACACGTTTATATACAATAGTCCACAGCTAAGAAGAAAGGCCATGCTGTTAAAATCTATGAGGGGGTTCAAAACAGCTGAGCAGTTAATAATGAATAATATGAAAGTATTTCAACAGATAGTAGTGTTTAATGACATGTAAAGATCCAAACATACACACCGTGAATGATAATTCCATGGATAACTATGCAGCTCTCCAAGGGCAGCCAGCCCAAAGCAAAACGAAAGTGCCAAAATGGAAAGCGCAAAAAACCTTTATAGCACAAATGATAATGACAGCTAAGTGACGACCCAAAGACCAAAAATTGATTGGGAGCGTTCTATAGTAAAAAACGCTCTAACTTTAATAAGGTCATCACAAAAATACACACCGTGCTGGTGACTGCTGCAAAGTATAACACCCCTAGCGCCTTGACTCACACGAGTCTTCAGAGGGGGTACTAGAACCAGTCAAAAGGCTCGTTTATAAATGTTCAATTAATTAATATTCATGAGCCCATGATTAATCATTTAAAATGACAAACACTATAAAGAAGAATGACGAATACCAATCAATTCCTACTATAAAATTTACCTAAATTATTTCTCAACATTTCTATAAATCCTTAACACATCTATACATCTATTGCTCAATATTTCTACACATTCAAAATGTATCTATGAATATATGAAAATAATCATATAATCATTTTAACATAATCCTAATATAAAGCAAAACAATAACATTACAGTACAAAAAGGATCATTTTAAAGAGCCAGGCTACAAAAGTGACACTCAGATTTAATATTGTGGAGGGGTTCAAAGTATTCTTTCAGACTTTAAGAAATGGTTTAACATCCCATTTATCATTAAGGCCATATGGCCTCATAGAATTCATCTTAAAGATCCACATACACTCCCTTTTTAGAAGTTTGTTTGCTCGATCCCCTCCAAAGGGCAAATTGGCAACATGTTCCAACCCCATAAATTTTAAATGACGTGGATCAGGATCATGAAACAGTACAAAATGCATCCCTATCGGAGTGTCTTGTCAACCATTTATAATGGATCTGATGTGCTCCTGGATTCTTTGTTTTAAAGATCTTATGGTTTTACCAATGTACAACAAACCGCAGGAACACCATAAGACATATACCACATACGAAGTATCGCATGTGATCAGTTCCCGTATATCAGCTGTGACACCTTGTATTTTGGGATGTTCAAAAGTTTTACCAGTCACACAATATTTACAAATGTTGCACCTTTTGCAAGAAAAAAATCCATTTGTTCTTCTTGGCATCCAGGAGCCACTGTCAGAAGCATCATACTTTCTTTCTCTACTATGAACCACCATATCTTTAATATTTTTGGCTCTGCAGAATGAAACCTGTGGCTTTGTACCCACCGCTTATCCCACTGTTTCATTTCCTGTTAATATAGGCCAATATTTGAATATAATATTGCCTATCCTTCCTGCAACATGATTGAATTCAGTAACAAAGCTGCAAACATCAACTTCGGAAGTGTTATTCCTTTTTATCAAAATTTCTTCCCTATTCATTTCTCTAACCCTACCTAAGGTTTCAATAAGTAATCTTTCATCATAGCCTCTCTCTAAAAATCTCAACAGGAGCTCATTTGATTGAATTTCAAAATCAGTATCAGTGCTACAATTCCATCTTATATGCATAAACTGACTAAAAGGGATAGATTCTTTGAGTTTCGGGGGGTGGGAACTATTAGCATGAAGTAAGGAATTCGTGGCAGTTTCCTTTCTAAACGTCTTTGATTTAATAGCAAAGGCATTGTTACCAATGTTTTCATTTCTAAGATTCAAATCTAAGAAATTCAAACTCTCTGAATCAAAAACATATGTAAATCTCAAATTTAACTCGTTATCATTCAAATAATCAATAAAAGAACGAGCATCACTTTCATTTCCTTTCCAAATACATATGATGTCGTCAATAAAACGATACCATTTCACAATGTGTTTCAGGAAAGGATTTCTACTTCCATCTAATACATAGTCTATCTCCCAACCTCCAAGAAATGTGATGACCTTATTAAAGTTAGAGCGTTTTTTACTATAGAACGCTCCCAATCAATTTTTGGTCTTTGGGTCGTCACTTAGCTGTCACTATCAATTGTGCTATAAAGGTTTTTTGCGCTTTCCACTTTAATGACATGTAACATGTCATGTTCCTTCTTTTCTAGTCATGATGACTAGATATGAAGATTAGAATCACATTCCAATTAAGCAATTATTGCATCAGAGATGGCCCTGTCCATTTTTGCCAGTTCCTGTCTGAAGGTACTGATTGATATGACTTGACAAGAAGCAACATGACACTGAGCACCTCCAGATATATGTATATTAATTAACAAAAGCTTCATTTAAAACAAAGTTAGGGTTCTACACATAGCTCTTCAACCAACGTGATACAGGTCAGGAAACTGGATGTTAGGGTTTACAACTGTTATACCCCTCCCCAACAAACCATACCATTGAAACTGCACCCCCCCCACCCTCCACACATCAATAAGTGTCAGGGTGTGACTTAGGGTCATGGGCCCACCCCACCCTTCATCCAACCCAACCATCACACACACTCTCACTCCTCCACACAACAAGCATCGGGTGTGCCTTAGGGTCATGGGTCCTAATGCTTATCCCATTCCATCTGTAAGGAACCTGACATGGTACTGTATGGGAGAATGGGGTGTGAGTTAGGGCCCCATGACCCTAAGGCAGACCCTGATGCTTGTTGGTGTGTGGAGGGTGGGGGTGGGTTGCAATGGTAGGGATGGTGGGTGGGGTGGTGGGGCCCATGACCCTAAGGCAAACCCCTATGCTTGTTGGTGTGGAGGGTGGGGTGGTGTTGTGATTGTAGGGTTGGGTGGGGTGGGACCCACAACTCTAAGCCATACCCCGACATTTGTTGGTGTGTGGAGGGTGGGAGGTGCAGTTCCAATGGTAGGGTTTGGTGGGGGAGGGGTATAACAGTTGTAAACCCTAACATCCAATTTCCTGACCTGTATCACTTTGGTTGAAGAGCTATGTGTAGAAGCCTAACTTTGTTTTAAACAAAGTTTTTTGTTAATTAATTTCCTTGCTTTTTAAGATAGTATAATAATATCCCAGTTTTGTGGGAGTTTTTTTTTTTTAGTATTTTTCCTGCAAATATTCAACATGGCCTTTTTGCAACCTAGCTCATAAACACTGACACTTTCATTTTGTTACTCAGTCCCAAAAGGTGATTACGAGCAGTAACTGTGCCATTTTATGCCACTACTGTGTAAACACATTTTGGGCAGGATGTAAGAAATGACAGGTATATTGTTCATGAGATGGTGTGAAAAACTGGCAATGCTGAATATTTGGAATGAAAAATATTGAAATTTGAAAAAGTTACACACGTGCATCGTGAAATTTCAATGGCTGTGCGTAACTCGGGCATTTTTGTGTATTTTTGCACCACATTTTCAACATGGCCTTTTTGGGACCCCACCTAATGAACAGTTGCACTGTGATTTTGTTAATATATCCCAAAAATTGATTTCACACAGCGACTGTGTCATTCTGCACCAGAGGTGCGAAAACACATTTTGGGCAGGATACAAAAATGACAGCTGCACTGTTCATGAGGAGGTGTGAAAAAATCTCAATATTGAAAATATGGAGTGAAAATATTAAAAACTGGTGAAGTTCCGAATATGCATAGAAAATGCGCAACACATATTCGTAACGTGGGAATTTTTGCACCAAATTTTCAACATGGGAGCTTTGTGACCTACCTCATGAACACTGGCACTGTCATTTCATTAATCAGTCCAGAAAGATGATTCCATGTAGCAACCATGAAATCACCTTTCGGGACCGAATAATGAAACGACAGTGACAATGTTCATGAGGTGGGGCCCAAGAACCCCATGTTGAAAGTTTGGGGTAAAAAATCCTAAAAATGGCTGAGATATCAACATAAGATGAAAACCCCATTGACAGCCATAATACGAGCCTACCTTGATTCCTCAGTTTGCGGTTGGGCTTTGAAGAGTGCAGCTGTGTCCCGGTCCAGAGAAGATCGCTGTTCCCAACCTCCAGAGGTAAGTATGGGTAAGGGGGGTGCAGGAAGGTAGGTGCTCAGTGGGAGGCTGGGGATGGGGGGGAGAGGGGACTGGGGAGATGACGAGGGACTATTTTCTTTATTACAGGTTTAAAAAAAGACATTGGGGATGGTTTTGTTTATATACAGGAAAATGAAAAATAAATGTGGGCACACTGGGGTGTGCTCCCAGTGTGCAACATGAGTTGGGAGGGATACATAATGCCGACAGGGGGATTGGGCACCCCCATTGGCAATGGAAGTGGGCTCGAGGGAGACATCCAACACCGAGAGTCGCACCCCGATGTCAGAAAAATAATAATTTAATTATTTCAGCACATGGGGGGGTGGGCTCCCCAGTGTGCCACAGTAATGGAGGGGAGGATAAATGCCAACCTGGGGATTGGGGACCCCGATGTCGGCAAAAGTGAGCAGTTCGATGCAGGATTCTGCATCGAAAATGGCAGGAAGCAGGATTCTGCATCGAATTTAAAAAATGACATTGGGGGACTGTTTCTTTTTTTCAGGGGGAAAAAAACTGATTTTTGGGACACTGGGCTCCTCATTATTCCACAGTCATTTTGGGGATGGGGGTGCCGACCTGCACTTGTACACTTCAGCAGGAGGCTTTGGCATACAATCCTATGCCGGACAGCTGCTCCGACAAAGAATTGTATACCCATTACTAAACTTCAGCATAAAATCCTATGCTGAAGTGCAGCTCTGACATTGAATCCTATGCAGCCAGGGACATCAATTTTTTGCCCATAAGAAATAATGGGAAAAACAAAGTTTAATAACTTCGGAATGGATTAATATTTTTTTACCAAACATTCAAAAGGCACATCTGTGAGGCTAAAGTTTTCTATGCTGAAAATTTCAGCACTGTTGCTACAGCTGTTTCTGAGATAAAGGTTGGCAAAAAAACAGCAAAACACATAAAAATCTCTTTTTTTCCAATACTCTGTATTTCAGAAACCAAACAAGGGATTCAAACCAAATTTAGCACATCCATAGACATGTCCTGTTTGAATATGCATGCAGTTTCAAGCAGATCTGTTGAACCTGCCCAAAATTATTACCCTGCAAAAACTGGCCTTTAACATTAAATGCCCTCATTAACCCTAACTATAGCTGCACTACCGTGCAGCTATAATCATCAGTTAATCTTAATAGAGCAAAGTTGCAGTTGATTGGAAATGTTATCATATGCCTACAGTATGAATCAGAAATGAAGTGCAGTGTACAACTCGGCCTGTAATCCAGAAGGTCCAGAAGAAGTAGGCGGCTAACTTGCCTACTGGGAGAGTGCCATTCATGCTCCCAGCCATCAGAGATTGTTTCGCATGGCTCAGGTTTTTTAATGTTGAAGCTATATGCTACAATAAAAATGATCTTTTGGTATACTGTAGGTGTTTGAGTGTTTTGCTGTTTTCCTTCTGTTTCTTTCATTCTCCCAATCATACCTGTATCTCTCTCATACAGCATATGCATCTGTGGGATACCAGCACAGGAGATCTGGCATAGTACTCATAAAGTTCCCTTCACCCCAATATCAAATATATGACTTTGCAGATCTAATGTGGTAAGAACAGGGAGCATGCTAAAACTCACCATATCTCATTTCTTACATGCTAAATACTGCAAATACTACCAAGATCCAGCTACCTATGTTCTTCAGCAAGATTTTTGAGATACCCTACACTGAGAAATAAATACATCAAAAGCAGTCCTCTTTACTGGTGCATGCACCAACCTTCTACTCAATCGTTGCCTCAAATTCTCATATATGGTCTCACTCCCCTAATGCTCCTTTAAGTCCAATAATCACTGATTATTTCTGACATACAGTATTTAGTGGTCTGCTCCTACCTAAATACTTAGAAATAGATTTTGTTGGCAGGAAATACCCTTTAGATCCATCCAGTCTGCCCTTTTACCTGCCTATTCCATAACCAGAGGCCCTAGCTGGTCACAGGCGTCTTTCTCTGCTCCCATTCCTCTACCTGATATGCCCCTGTACCTATCCCAAGCATGCTTAAAGCTCCCCACAGACTTTGCCCTTACTACCTCCTCTGACAGGCTGTTCCAGTCATCCACCACCCTTTCCATGAAGAAATATTTCTGTACATCTCTCCTAAACTTCCTCCCTTAGCTTTATTGCCCAGTCATTCTGTTGCCTTCGTTTCTCTGAAACAGAGTCTCACTTGCACCTTGTTCACACCTGAGAGGTACTTGTATATTTCAGTCATGCACCCCCCAGTTCTCCTCTCCTCCAGAGAGTACATGTTGAGTTCCTGCAGCGTTTCCTCATATGGCTTCTTGTGCAACCCACTCACCATTTTGGCTGCCCTCCTCTGTACCTCCTCCACCATTTCAATGTCCTTGTGGAGGTGTGGCCTCCAGAACTGAACATAGTACCCTAGGTGGGCCTTACCAGTAACAGCTACAATGGCAGAATCACCTTCCTCCTGCTCGAAATCCCTCTCCCAGTGCACCCCAGCATCCTGCTGGTCTTTCCCACTGCTTTGTTACACCATCCAGCTACCTTGAGGTCATCAGGTATGATGACTCCTAGCTCTCTTTCTTGCTTGGTGACTAAGCTCCACTCCCCTTCCAAAAACTCAAAAAAAAAATACTCCATCTTAGTACCAACACTTTTTAGTCAATTTAACAGGCTTCTATGCAACATTTTGCCATACAAAATAAAGACAGCTGCTGGCAGCAGATCCTTTACACACTCAGCACCTGTGCTATGGAACAAGCTCACTGCTACCCTTCAGATACCCACCGCTCTGGGATCCTTTTGAAAAGGGCTTTGTGAGCACCTGCTGGAAAGTAGCACCTGCACATGTACTTAAACAGGGATCAGTCTGAACACAACTGGGCTGACCCACTTTTGACTACCTAACTGTGTAAAATGCTGGGGTGTCATATCACCCGAGGGACAACATGATTAAATTGCTAGTGTTGTCATTAATGACCGGTACTAATTCACCCTTTGCCAGTTGTCTTGTCAGTTCATACTTGTGTTTTACGCTATTCTACCAAAGAATGTATGTATATTGGCACTGAACTCTCACCCTGTTGGTCACCTGATGTATTGTACTTATGTCTGAAGCTATTTCTGCTTATCAGTGAATTGTATGTATGACCTCATGCACTGTTGGCACTGTATTCACACCTTGCATGTCACCATATATGCAATATTTGTTACTACTTCAAATGACTGTACATGTAACTAACTCTGGGTTGCCCCTGAAAAAGGGAACTTCAGGACCCAGTGAACCTACCCGGTTAACAAAATTGAAATAATGATAATAATAATAATAATAATAATAATAATAATAATAATACAGGTTTAATCATGCTAGGTCCTGAAAAATACAATATATTCTTGATGTTTGTCAATAAACATAATGGAATTAAAAAGTTCACACATAATTGCACAGTGCACTCATGCCTATAGTTTTATATATATATATATATATATATATATATATATATATATATATATATATATATATATATATATATACAAAACCTATGAAACCATCTAATTACAACACCATAGTATCTATTTACTATAATAGATATTAAGTTAGCCACCTGTGCTCCCCTATTTACCAAGATAAATAGGTGTGCACCATATAAATATATACAAAACCTTAAACCCAAATGCAATTGAGTAGTGAAACCTGCCAGTGACATTGTACTTATTGTACTTGCATTCTTACCCAGGAACCATTGTAAGCTGCCTGAACACCCTTTATGTATGTATGGATGTATGTATGTATGTACATATGTATGTACGTACGTATTAACTTTCTCTGTACCCCTCCCCCTGGTCACACTTGGAAATGAGCCTCATCTCAGTGTGCCTCTCCTGGTTACCAAACCTTTAAATAAAAGAAAAAGAAATAGTGCTGGAGGTAAGGGGGGGATAAAAATTGCCAGACAGTAGCAGTCAATCAGTCTAGATGCAAAATTAAATTTACCTTTGTAGGTAGAAGTTCATATTCATACAGTATCATATTCAACAGTTGTGTCCTATAACCTAAATAATGAGTCGTAAGTCTCTATCTACATGATATTTCAGTTGTCTGTGTTGTGTTTCTTCTACCCGTGCAACAGCACATTTTCTATCTTTGAGTTAAATTCAAATTATATCCCTGCCTGTGCTTCTGCGTGTTCATTATGTCATCTTTAAAACATTAATATAAATTAGTGTGTCACTGTTTAATGTGCTGATACTTTTATCTTAAATAATACCCCATCACATTTTAATACCTACTACAAACTCTTTTAACAATACTATGGGACGCCTGTTTGCTGAACATGTCCCTCTTTAAAAAAAAAAACATAACATAAATCATTATTTCATTCTGTTCTTGGACTAGTGTTATCTGAATTAATTCCATATCCCATTCAGTACCTAGTTCCAACTCCTTTTAAAATACTATGAGATGTCCATTTACTAAACCCTTATCTCTTCCTTTGTAGTGGGCTTTCTAAAAGGTACACTATTAAGTTGATAGTGTTAAGTCTTATGAGTGATATTCTTTTTGTAAAACCTGGCTACTGGTGTCCAATTAGTAAATCCATAACAAAAGCGCATAAGATTGAACAAAGTTTTTTGCATTCGCTTGCGCATGTGCAAGGGACGTCTTGAAACAGTATGACTTTTTGGAGGTGTGTGACCCTCCTAGCAAATGCAGTGCTCAGTGTAGCAGGTGCGACCCTACCAGACCAATACATGCTGAGCTGCGTATGACAGCAGTTCGGCTGTGCTGGTCTTCACTTCAAACTAAAGGTCCGCTGCAATCAACGGTGGTAGCACGTGTACAATTAGCATACTGATTTCTTTATGTTTTCAGCACAGCTGAACTGCTGTTATACACAGATCAGCATGACATCCCTCCTGCTTCCTCCCTCTGCTAATGTCCTTCCCCTCCCTCATTATTATCCTCCCCGTCCCCCATGTTGTGTGCCGAGGGGGGTGCCTAATCCCCCTCGGCTCATGTGCCCCCCAGCACACTATGTGGCCAATGGGGGTGCCCAATTCCACCATCAGCTCCAGTCCCCCTCCAACAAAGACGTAGGTAGCACGCTGGGAGCCCACCCCAGTGTACCAAAGGCGTCCTGAGGCATCTTTTTGTTTTAAAAATTTCTGTGAAAGAAGAAAACTGCCCTCAGTGAGTCCCTTGCCCCCAACCTGCACCCACCCTCTGAGCACCCGACCTCCCACACCCCCTCACCCCATACTTACCTCTGGAGCCAGCATTGATAATCTTTGGTGGACGGGAACATGTCTGGACTCTTCAAAGCCGACCGTGAATTGAGGAAATGCTGGTAAGCTGTATAATGGCATAAATGTTTTTTTTTCATCTTAGGTGGATATCTCAGCCATTTTTTTGACTTTTGCACCAAGTTTTCAACATGGGGTTCTTGAGACCCCCTTCTCATGAATTTAGTCACTGTCATGGCATTATTTAGTCCCAAATGGTGATTTCACAGTCGCTACATGGAACCACCTTCTGGGACCGAGTAACAAAACGACAGTGTCAGTGTTCATGAGGTGGGCTCTCAAAAAGCCTACGTTGCAAATTTGGTGAAAACATTCCAAAAAATGACTGTTTTACGAACGTGCCTTGTGCAGTTTCTTTGCACACTCATAAGTTCATGAATTTGTAATATTTTTACTCCAGATTTTCAACATTGGCATTTTTCCACACCTTCTTATGAACAGTACAGCTGTCATTTTTCACATCTTGGCTGAAATATGTTTCCCCGCTTCCAGCACAGAATAGCATGGTCACTGTTGGAAATCAATGCTCTGTACAGACTAAGACAATCACAGTGATACTGTTTATGAGCAGAGGTCCTAAAATGCCTATGTTGAAAATTTGTGGACAAATGTCCATAAAATGGCTATGTTATGAGCATGTGTTGCACAGTTTCCATGCACCCTCATAACTGCACAAATTTGTAATATTTTCACTCCACATTTTCAGCATTAGCATTTTTCCACACCTCCTTATCAACAGTGTAGCTGTCATCTTTCACATCCTGGCCAAAATGTGTTTTCTCACTTCCGGCGCAGAATAGCGCGGTAGCTGTGGGAAATTAGTTTTTGGGACAGATTAAGAAAATCACGGTGACACTGTTTATGAGCAGAGGTTCTAAGTTGAAAATTTGATGATAAAAGCCCATAAAATGGTTGTGTACGAGCGTACATTGCGCACTTTCCATGCATCCTCATAATTACGTGAATTTGTAATATTTTCACTCCAGATTTTCAACATTGCCATCTTTTCACTCCTCCTTATGAACAATACAGCTGTCATTTTTCACATCCTGCCTGAATTATGCATTTGTGCATCTGGCGCACAATGACATGGTCCCTGTGGGAAATCAATGTTTGGGACACATTACGAAAATCATAGTGACAGTGTTCATGAGCAGAGGTGACAAAACACCTGTGTTGAAGATTTGGTGAAATAATTCCACTGAATGACTCTGTTATGAGCATGCATTGTACAATTTCCACACAGGCTCATAACCTTGAGCATGACCAGGGCGTTAGGGTTCTTAAGACAGACACTTAAGAAGTATGAGGCTGAAATATTATTCAGATGCAAGAGGAGTTGCAGAGAGGTACTCTGTGGGGGCATGGATGTTGAAGGGACATGGATACAACTGGGGGGGGACTGCATAAATGATAAACACCACTGAAAATACCTGCAAGTGAACATTAGGCATTGACAAATGCTTGTTATGTAAATGCTTTTTTGATATAAAGGCATGCTTGGTGCATGCTGCCATTCTCGTGCTAGTTCCTTCCCAGTTCTTCTGCATTTACATCATCTTGCTCACCAAAGAGGCTCCCTGTGAGTCTACAATGTTAATTTATTAATTGGGTAGGGCATTTTGGAACTGTCCCTTAACTGGATCTTGCCCCTTGATAGGATGACTTACCCATTTTAAAAATTCTGATTGATAGCTTCTGTTTGTGCTTTGCAGTCTCTGTTTTGCCCCTTGCTCTAGTGTTACATTACTTGTTGTCATATTCAAGTAATTAAACAAATTCTGAAATGCTCCAGAGTTACATTACATGTTGACATATTTGCGTAATTAAATTCTAAATAAAGTAGTCATTGTTCCCTTTTGGTTATTTATTAACTGTATTTAAGCATTGCATTTCACCCCGCTCTGGTTATTGTTTCCTCTGTAATGTTTCACTGTTTCTGTTTTTAACTGAGAAATCCCAGATCAATTTAATTCAATTTCATATTCAGATCAAGGGAGTTTGGAGCCAGTTAACAAAGCTTACAACAGAACTCACTGTTATACCTATAAATGTATTTCTAGTGTCACTGACATTCAAGGTCCCACTGGTGTTTTTCATATCACCAAGGAGTTATCATGCACTTCCAGTAATGTGAATTATTGCATTCTTTGCAGTAAGTGTGAAGCTATCTACATTGGAGAAACTGACAGACACCTGGCTGCAGTTATGGGAACATTACAGGGTAGTCAGGAATGGGGACACTGATAAACTCATTGTGTCCCACTTTACCTTCAGGGAGCATAATGTCAATGATCTTTCTGTTTGTGTCCTTCAGCAGGGTTTCCAGGATGGTGACCAAAGAAAAAGCATGGAAACCAAGCTGCTCATCTGCCTAGGCTCCCAGCAGCCCTCTGGTTTAAAATGATAAACTTATATTCTACTAACATCGTTCAGCCATCTTATGGTTTACCACCATAGTCTGTCTTTTTTAACCCCAGCCCCACCACATGTTTGTTTGCATGTTTGCATGATATGTTTGCATATGTGAGTATGCCTGCACATACTTCCATCCAACATGTATGTGTGTGTGTGTGGGGAAGCCATGCTCACATGGGCATTCCAGCTTTGTGTGCACATCTGTTTTAATTTTCTGCAGATGTCCCCGTCTCTGTCTCTTTCCAATACGTTTGGCACCTGTCATCCTGCTTACTAGGCCCTATTAATTAGTCCCCACTTGAGGACTCCTCAGCTCATTCACTCCTACTCTGCCTTTTCATACCCATCATTATATTTTTTTTTCCAGAGTCTTTTCTTACCTTGCCTATTATCACTTTTTCACCAAGAGCCTCCCCCTATTTTCTTTCCATATATGTATATATTTTTTTTTTCCAAGATTCAGACATAACCTTAGAGCAAAAGCTCTTTTACAAAGGTTCCATGTCAAGTACAATAAAGTGTGAACAACAGAGAACAAGAAAACAAAGGAGGGTGGAGCCCCAGTATACGCAAATTACAGGGGTGAAACATTATTGACAGAGACATAAGCTATCTGGTAAGTGCAAAGAAACATGACATGGTAAGTGCAAAAGAAACATGACAAGGCCAAACGGCCTGTCAGGTACACAGGTATCAATTTACAACAGCGCGGCGATATACGAAATGTGTGTGTGTGTGTATGTATATATATATATATATATATATATATATATATATAGTAACACAGTAGTGCTACCATAGTTAGAATTGAGGAGCCATTTAAATGTTAAACCTAAAATTTTGCACTTTAATAACTTTGCAACCATTCAACAGATTTGAAATGTGGAATACATGATCAAGAACCATACATCTTGGGATCTGCCAACTTTTGTACTGTTTGGATATACGGCTGCAGAGTTATTAAGCATGATCTGCGCACGCGTTTACACTTTTTTGGAATTCTTATCTCGTCTCTGCAGGTCGCATGGTTTGTACAACAGGTCCAAAATCTTCAGGGAACGTGTGACCAGGGTCCCCGATGTGCCTTTTGAAGATTTCATGAAAAAATATTAAACAGTTCAAAAGTTATTCAAAAAACAATTTCCCATTATAAGTCAATGGGAAAAGTTAACAAAAAGTTCAACAGTGTTGCAAATGCAGTTTTTACTTTCATAAATGGCCCATTTACTGTCGCAAATCTGCCATTTTCTTTTCAGTTGGTCATCAGAAAAATGCTTGGCATTTAAATTTGGGACCCTCTAGCAACCTAATTATTTTTGTATTCAGCTCGTCGGACCCTGAGGATGCTAGGCATGCCTTTATTTTGGGGGTAAAACACCACAGAAATATGATTTTCAAATTTCTGTAAAAAGTACCGTCGCAAAGTACTTTTGCACTTGCGACACTGTTGAATGAATTTGCCAAAGCTTTCGCAAAGTTCAACAGTACTTTTCCAGGCTGTGGGGAAATGACAGCAATTCTTTGCCACCCTGCTGCAAAAGAACGGTTTGGTCTTTTGGGCTAAAATTTGGAGGGACTGCAGCCAACATCTGACAGATGTGCCCTTCAGTGTATTGGTGAAAAAATATTACAGGGCGGCAAAGTTATGGCACTCCAAAATTGACACTTTTTCCGATAGGATAACATTATGGCGTCTGCCACACTACAGGAATCCTTTGCCGCCCTGCTGCAAAATAACGGTTTGGTCTTTTGGGCTGAAATTTGGAAAAGAAGAAAGTCAACACACCATGGATGTGCCTTTCAGTGTTTTGGTGAAAAAATATTATAGGGAGCCAAAATTATGGCACTCCGAACTTCTCTTTATTCCCACAGGATAACATTACGGCATTCGCCGCATCTTTCAGGGCCCGTATCTCACAAATGGTGTGAGATACAGACTTTTTGTTGAGAAAAATGCTTAGCCCCCTAGCTGGGGCTAAATACAAAACTAGCCAGGAAAGTCATAAATCATATGACTTTTAATTTTTTTTCTATGTCGTACGGTTCCTGAGATACAAGCAATTTAGTATTCCAACTCCTCATTTTCTGCTCCGAGACCCATTATTATGTATACATTCTTTGTACTCACTGTCTTTCTCTATGCAGCTTTTGGGGAAAACCAGCCTGTGCACTTACATTACTGTTACCCTTACTGTTTCTGCTTGCGGATCCATAACCGTTTCCCTTACTGTTCCCATCTACGGCACCATGTGCGTTACCCTTAGCGTTTTCATTTGCACTTGCGTTTGTGTTATTTTAACCATTTGCATCTACAGTACTGTTTATCTTTCTGTTTCACTTTGCATCACCATGCGCATTACCATTTGCGTTTGCGGGCACCTCGGGCCCCGCGATCCCACCGCCGCATTACATTCACAATTTCTTGGTATCATTCTCAAAAAAAGGGAAATTAGAGGCAAAAAACTCCATTTAATGCATCAGTTAGGATTGTTTCACAGCGACAAAAGTGAGGAAATTCGGTGTTAGGGTTGAAAGCCCCTTGGACCCCGCCCACACCCCCAACCGGCATCGGGGTGCGCGTTGGGGTTGTCGGTCCTAACTCTCACCCCATTCTCCTATACCTCTGCTTCTTCACACATCTGATGGGGTGAGGTTAGGGCTGGCAACCCCAACACCACCCCGATGCTGGTTGGGTGTGTGGGTGGGGGGGATCCATGGGGGGCTTTCAACCCTAACACTGAATTTCCTTGCTTTTGTCACTGTGTAACAACCCCAGCTGATGCATTAAATGGATTGTTTTGCCTCTAATATATATATCTATAGATATAGCTATATATATACATACATACACACAAACACACATCCTACCTCATCACTAGCTTGGCTTTTTTTTCTGTTTTAGATCATTCCTGAAGAAGACCCATGGTCAAAATGTTGATCCTAACTTCATTTTCTCTTTTAAGTGTGCATTTAATATGACCATTTGTTTTTGTTTTCAGGCTACATACTGGCACAGTACCTTGTTTTTTTTGTTCTTCCCATTTGCAAAGCCCACCACAAAGGAAGAGATAAAGGTTTAGTAAATGGACATCTCATAGTATTTTAAAAGGATTCAGAACTAGATACTGAAAGGGATACGGAATTAATTCAGATAAGAACACTAGTCCAAGAACAGAGTGAAATGATGATTTATAGTAAGTTTTTTTAAAAAAGATAAAATGATCATGTTCAGCAAATGTACATCCCATAGTACTGTTAAAAAGAGTCTGTATGAGGTATTAAAAGTGATGAGATATTATTTCAGATAAGAGTATCCACACAATAAACAGTGACATGGTGATTTACATAAATGTTTTAAAGATGATAAAATGAACACGCAGAAGCATAGGCAGCAACAGAATTTGAATTTGACTCAGAAATAGAAAATATTGTGCTGCTGCATAGTTAGGAGAGAGACACAATACTGGGAAATGAAATATCATGTAGAGAGAGCTTTATGACTCATTATTTATGGTTATAGGACATATCCGTTGAAAATAATATGGTATGAATCTGAACTTCTACTTACAAAGTTACATTTTGGTTTGCATTTTGACTGCTTGACTGCTACTACCTAAACATTTTTATCACCCAGTACCTCGAGCACTTGTCAGTTGTATTTGGTTTTATGGTTTTGTAAATGTTTATATGGTACACACCTCTTTATATTGTTAAATAGGGGAGCACACGTGGCTTATGACATTCTGACTTGGTGGTTTTTAATTTTTTTATATAAATAGTAAAATTAAAGGCATGAGTGCACTATGTAATTATAATAACTGGTTAACTCCATTATCAACTCGTTTTCGATAACTATAAAAAGCCGTATCAACCCACAGGTTGATATAAAAAAACTTGTATCAACCCACAGGTTGATATGACTTTCACAGTCTCGTGCTGAGAAGCCCACAGCAGACCAGACCAATGAAACAGACTGAGGCAGCAAGAGATGATTTTTCAACTGTATACTCTCACTCACAGCATGAACCCCATTTTAAAAGAAATGAACAGAGCATCAACGAGTAATCCTGCCACCAGTTAATATAAAAAATAAAACATGTGTAGGGGGTTGAGATGCAGTTTTTTACCACACCCTCAGTGTGTGATAATAGTGAAACTTCTTGAGCTTTGCTTTCGAGGTTTCTCTATTATCAAACACCTTGGATGTGTAAAAAAATGCATATCGACCCCCTGCATATGCATTATTCTCTATATACACAACAGTGCTATGTACTTTATAGTTCCATTATGTGTACTGAAAAACATCAAGAATATATTGTATTTTTGAAGAGTCAGAACCTAGCATGAATAAGCCTGTATGACAAAATGTTGAATAGAGGTTTGTTAAATGGAATAAAACAAGTTGGAACTGAGATGGTGTGTCATTCTTGAGGTTTCGGATGTGGATTTATGGTTGTAGAATTGACAGACAGTCTCAAATAAGAATACTATGATTGTTTCAAGTTAGGAACAGAGCACATCAAGTATGCTGGAGTGATGTGGACTGTAAGTTCCACTCCCCCCATCTTATACACAGCCCATGGCTCCACAGCCCAAAGTGCATTACATTGCATTTTTTGGCATTGAAACCGATCTACCACCCCTAGACCAGTCCTTTAGTTTACTCAGGGCCTAGATATTCAAAGCAGATGCATGGCACAAAGTGGAGATGCACCACGCACCTCAGAAGATGGGCAGAACTGTGATATTCAAAAGGGAGAGATATGTCGTGCAGCTCCGGATGTGCCAATGCACATCCATAATGTATGCAGCACATGTAGAGGGGGCATTCCCATGAAAGTGCTGCGCAACCCTATATTCAGTTGAAATATGTGGTGCATCTTCAGTGCATCTTAGAGATGAGCTGCCCACAGTTAGGCATGGAAAAAGCATGCCTAAATGGCCAGCCACCCACAGGCAGGCCACAGAACTGTAGGCAGGCTGTCTGAATACAGTCCTTGGAGGTGTAGCAGGATATGCTCCAGGCACCCACACATAGCAGGCATGCCAGTATGGATTAACCTTGAGCCACTAGCAGGAGAAACACTCCACACCACTCCCTGGATGTAGCCACCCAGCAGATGGTCACTGTCTGCACACTGCCATCCCCTTGCAGTGCCCATCAGGTACCTCCCATACTGGGGTGTGTGGGGCATTGCAGGTGATGGTATGCAGCATATGAAGCTGGTGTTTGACATACATGTGGTAGCCTTAGCAGCCTGTGTCACCCTGTGTCCACCCCTGTTGCACATCCAGGTAGCCCCGGTGGCCACTGTCCAGATGGGCCCCCTTACCCTTGTCTGACCCTGTACATGACTATGGGGAGCTAGTTGACCAGGTGTGAATATCCCTCCACATGTAGCTGTGCTGTGCTGTCAGAGTTTGGTGACATAAAACATTGCAAGAGGAGTGTGCTACAGTTGGTGATCAGTGCCAGTTCTTTGTGCTTCACTGTGCATGGCTATGGGCAATAGCACTGTATCCAGGCCAATGCAGTACACTCACACACATACCCTTTCATCACACATTCCTGCTAGGCTGCAATACCTTCTGTTCACCTTGGTGGAGTGGTAGGTCAGCCCTACAAAGCTGGAATTGAGCATATCCAGGGTACGCAAATGGCATGAATACATTCCAGTAATGTGATGCATATGTGGGAGATGGGCTTGGAATGTGCAATGAGGTCATTTACACATCCTTGCTGAATACTGCAGTTTTGCACACTGCACAAGTGGTTTGCATTGTGCATTTCCCCATGCCCCATATAAGGCTCAGGCCACCTGCTGCGCTGCACATCTCTCACTGCATGATCATGCACTTCAGGATATTAAGCTAGACATGCACAAGTGCATCTTAGAGTGCATCATCTGGATATCTCATTATATTGGGCTGGTGCATCTCAGTTGCACAGCGCAGGCACTTGTGCAAGTTTGCGGGGGACTTTTGAATATCTAGGCCAGATCCCTTTGCATTATTTCCACCCCTACCTGAGTGTCAACCCTGTTTGCAGATTGTTTTTATTATCCACAAAGAGATACACCTTTTCCTCAAGCCCCCCCCTACAGTATCACTTATGAAGATATTGAAAAGGACCAGTCCCACTCTCGGCACTGAATCATGCGGCACCCCACTAGTCACTCTCCTGTCACCTGAGTGGCTACCATTTACCACCACCTTTTACCTCCTATTCCTTAACCAGTTTGAGACACAGCTTGTCACTTTCTCCCCACTCTCAGGATGCTTGCCTCCTGTGTTACACATAGTTGAAAGTCTTACTGAAGTCCAGATAAGCCACGTCCACTTCTCTTCCTTGATCCACCTCCCTGGTAACCAAAAGAAATCTATGAGTTTAGTTTGAAATGGCCTTCCCCTTGTGAAACCATGCTGCCAGTGGTCCTATAGCCCTTTTGCCTCCATGTGTCCCACAAGCCTCTGCTTCAGTAGTGCCTTCATTAACTTCCCCACCACTGATGTGAGACTAACTGGCCTGTAGGTGCTAGCATCCTCCCTACTGTCACTTTTGTGCAGAGGGATCCAATCAGCCCTCCTCCAGTCCTCTGGAACTTACCCCATCTCCACTAAGAAGCTAAAAAATGCTGCCAGAGGGGTAGCCAACAGCACCGTGCTCAGTTCCTTTAGGACCCTTGGATAAATCTGATCCTTTAAGACTTCCAGTTCCTTCTGGCCCCTCTCAACCAAGAATAGACTTGTACCCATTCCCCCCTCTCCTTGGTGCTTATTGCAGTATAGTGCCTCCATCTCCACTCTCTTCCATGAAGACCAAGCAGAAGTAATCATTTAGTGTTTCTGCTTTCTCTTGATCTTCCTCTGTGCAGTCCCCCTACCCTCCTGATTCTCACTATCCCTTCCCTTGTCTTTCTCTTTTCCCCCACATATTTGAAGGTCTTGTCTCCTTATTTGACCTCCTTTGCTATTCTCTTCTCAGGTAGTGCTTTAGCTGCTCTCACACTTTCCTGCCTCCCTTTGCTAGATATACCTACCTGTCTTCATCCTTCTGGGTCTCCTTATGCTGTCTAAAGTCTGCTTTCTTCTCCTTCACTGTCTTTGCCACCTCCTTAGAGACCCATAGGGGCTATTTACTCCTCTTTTCCTTGCTCACTTCCTGCAAACAGCATGCCTTTGGTTTGCCTATATCCTTCTTAATCTTTCTCACTTGAGCCTACACTACCCCTCTGCCCCCCCCCCCCATTCTCTGAACAGTTTCCCATTTCTTTAAAATCTGCCATCCTGAAGTCCAGGACCCTCATCTTTGTGTGTGTGTGTGTTTTCCCCATTGTATATGCATTCCAAACCACATGGTATGGTGATCATTTGTACTCAGGGGACTACCCTATGACCTCAGCAATACTTATCTTGTTATAATGCTCACGTCCTCAGTCTCACCAGCTTCTCCGTCCACCTGTTCAGGATCACATGCACTCTTTAGAAATAATCCAATTAAGCTATGCGCTCAAGGTGCACCTTCCTCAATCTCACTTTACAGTATCTCCTTTTATGTTTCATACATCAGTTAGCATTGAACCCCCTCATCTCTAACAACCCTGTTTTCATACTCTATGAGCAATTTCCTATTTTCTTTCCTTTTGGCAGGCACTCATGGAACACCATGTTTATTCAACATATGGTTTCTGCGTATGTTAACATTAATTTGTGCGCTTTGTGTAAACACGTACATAATATGGAAAAGAAGATGTCAAGATAATGTTAGTGTTTGGTTGCTTACTATGCCGTATGATATGTGCCAGATAACCTATATTGGAAAAAGTACAGTTTAAAAGCAAGTAAAACGTCTCCCTAATTTGTTTCATTCTGTGAATATAAGGACAGTGATGTAATTCTGTGAGATCAACACAAAAGGCACCTCCAACTATACCTCTCAACTGTCCCTGATTTTCAGGGACCTCCCTGATTTTGCCTCAAAATGTTCCTCTGTCCCTCCTATAATTTGTCTTTTTGTGACTGAACAGTAGGGATTGTAAGCAAAATATAATGACAAGCATTAAAGTTACAGACTTGTTCTTTAGAAAATGCATCTTACACTAATCTCCTTATTCTATCAGGTTTCTGGGTAAATATTACCAATTTTTAAGATGTGTCCCTGATTTGGGGTCTTTGTCCCTGATTTTTTTATGCCTTGTCCCCGATTCCTGAGGCAAGAGGTTGAGAGGTATGCCTCCAACAAAAAACAAAGAAACATATACACAAAACTAATTATGTTATATGATGTGTAATAAAATTTTAGTTAGTATACAGCAATGTAAAATTCAACTGGTCCCTTATTTGGCTCTTGTACTGGAAAAATAAAATACCTAACACCAGTGTAGTCTGTGGCGCTAGTGATACAGGAACCAACTGAGAGTGCAGCAGGGGTTTAAAGTGAACTGCAGAGATAATTTTTAATATGCATGTTTTTTCAGTACTAAAAATACATATCAGTATGTCGGAGATACTGTCAGATAAATACCAGAGATGAAGTTATAACGAATCCCGCAGATAACACTATACTGATCTGCACACAACTCGGGGCTTATTATTATTAATAGGCTGACTCGCAGCAGCTACCTACATACCTCTCAAGTGTCCCTCATTAAGAGGGACATCCCTCATTTTGCCCCTTAAAATTGCTCTATCCCTCATCCATCCCTCATGGAAAAAGTGCTGCCCACACAGAGAATGTGCTGTAAATTCAGACTTTAAAGCAGAAACTCCTAATATTCTAAAATACTAAATCCAAAATAAACTTTGTACAAGTAAACACTATGGTTTTCACAGTGTTCTGAGCTTGTATCTCCATGTTTGAGGATGTGTCTCTCATTCTGAGCGGCTATATCCCTCACTTTGAGTGTCCAAAAATGTCCATGTCCCTCATTTCAGTGACAAAAGGTTGAGAGGTATGGCTACGTAAGCAAATCAGTCCTGAAATAATAAAGTATTTAAAAAAAATATGTGTTTTCCTTTCTTGGACGGCTCTATCATCGTTCTTTGGAGTATGTAATAGAATCGATCCCATGAACTCCCTTTGCTGAGTGTGAAGCGAGAGCAGATCCGTCTGACGGAGAAGACAGCAGTGTTTCAGCACGGACAGCTCGCAACGGTTTTTCCTCTTCTGTTTCAATGTGTAATATTCTGTTCACAGGCATACTCCACTGTAGAAAGTGCTCATAGGATGTCTTATTTTAGCACTTCTCCCTTGGGAGCATTACCATGTTGATTTTAAAGCAGGAAGACTGGATTTGACGTCAGGAAGGCGCTTTCGTAATGTTGACGTGCTTTACTCATTTCCATCGAAGCTCTGGGGCTTTGATTAGTTTTTCTTCTTGAAGACTCACAGTGTTCCCTGGTTCCATCTGCATTCGCGTTCAACCAGCTTTTGCTTTTCATCACGGGCATTAGCTTGGCCTGAAGAAGCGATTTTGTTTCGTGAGTTGCTTGTAGCATTTAATGTTCAGTGGTTTACGATGCGTGCAAAATGCTGGCTCTTGCTCTATGTTGCTTTTGCTATGTGTGCTGTGTTTTGTGCTCTGGACATCACCACTCCCGAAAAACAGTACGTTAATGAATGGGCAGTAGAGATCCCTGGAGGACCAGAGGCTGCAAAATCAATAGCTGAAGAATTTGGATATGATTTTCTTGGGCAGGTAAAACAACTATATGTATTAACCTATTTCGGAAAGGTATGCACCGTCTCACAGTAGGTGTTTTTTTGTTTGGCAGAGTGTTAGAATTGTTGTACGATGATGCCAAATACTGTACATTAACATAAACGTATATATCCACACATTATAACATGTACAGTGAACAATACATAAGAAGATATACGTTCACTAAAGTAGCAATTGTTATTTTGATCAATATGTACAATCGATAGTGTACTGCATGTATTAGGAACTGAAACTTTGTGACTGTTATAATTACGTTTGCCACTTATATTTAACTGCTGTCCACAAGTGTATTGCCATATAGCTGAGGTAGAACTATGCCTCATGTCTTACAGTATGTTTACCATTCTTCTTAGCCCTTGGGAAACCTTCATATAACAGGTGTAACTTACTTTAATTTTACTATGATTTAATGCGGAAGTTACACACACCACTGAGCAAAGTACAGCAGGGGCTTTGGTACCAAAAATGATATGATGGTGGTCTGTGAGAGATAAACTAACAAAAGACAGCCTCAGAAAATACTGGTGCCATTGTGCTCTTTTCCAGCTGAAAGGATATTGTTTAAGCATTGTTTGCAGTCTGTAACAGCAATTCTGTAACAGTAGTAGCCATACATGCCACCCAGTAGACACCTAGATTATACAACACCAGTGGGGATAAAATAAATGACAAAAAGGGCATATTTGTATTTGCCCTCAACGTTGTGCTGTCATAATTTGTATCTTAAAGATTATAGGTACATTACAATAGAGTAATGAACAAACCCAAACAACTCTCTCAATGCTGATGACATCCCAGTAGCACTCTACAGCACTGTAGGTAGCAGTTGGAATACATGAAAAACAGTGAAATCATCAACAAACAGCAGATTTAAAACCTATAACCTGTAAACTGACGTATAAATCAAACATGTAATTGTCTGACACATAGTACGTCATTTTAATTTTATGAGGGTCATGATTTTATAATTCACTCATGGCTGTTCAACTTCTGAGTTATGTTCCAGCCCCCTCACACTTGAAGACAAAGTGCATATTTTGAGTCAGACTATTGCATAATCACCAATATACCCAGATATTTTATGGAAATCCATGTGAAGTGAATATGGATTTGTGGCTATGTTAAATCTAACTATATCTACAACAGTAGATATACTGGGATTTATCTTTGGCTAACTGCATACAAGCAAATGGAGGTAAAATGGTACCCCAAATGAGGAGATAACAGAGGTGCACTACTGGACATAGAAAACCTAAGTTGCTGAGAGAGAGAGAGAGTTTTCTGTATACATTCAGTATCTACGTTATGCTCTTTTATATAATTCTAAAATACAGAGGTATATGATGATAATAGCATTTTTTTCACTTCACTTGTGAAAAGCTAACATTTTAGTATGTATTATTACTTAACCTCTTCATTATGTGATGCATGTTGGATGATTTGTTGTGCTTTTCTTGGTATTCACTGAGCTCTCTATTTAAATGGTAGATTCATTTTAGTTATATATCCTTCAATACTAATTAACCACTGCACCACAGTGACAGAAAGGTTGACCCTCTGTTGTATTCCCAAATTCATTTTATTCAGATGCTGACAGCTTGGAAGTGGTAACTTACGGTACATATGAAACATCATATGGTATATGCATTAATGAAGTTGTACAACACTGCATAATTTATTGGAAGTTTAGTGGTGGTTTAAATTTTGCTTAAGGCAGAGAAACCAATACTATCCATGTTTCTATTTACTGTATGTGCTTGAATGGCATAATTTCTTATCCAATGTTAACAAAAAAAACACCTTAGGAGATGAAATATGTGACCTACAGTATCTAGGAAACTGTAATCGATACCAATGTGATTTCCTATACATGGTTCAAATATAATTCTTGATAGTGTTTATAATGTGAAGAAAACTGTAAACCATTAGGCAGGTACATTACAGTAATGGACAGTTTCTGAATATGGAGCTATTGTAAGGTGCAGTGCAATTTTCAACAATAATAGAAAAAAAACCAGCACATCAACTGATGGTATTGGAAACTACAATCATTTCATAGTGTCATACTGTGGTACAGAGAGCTATAAAAGTAAAGCTATTTTTCAAGAAAAACTGGAATGATTTCACATGGATCTGAACTGTGACACTGTAACACTGCGCTTAACAGTTTTAAATGTTTTTACTTTTACTATTAATGTATTTATAATGCACGTATATTATGCAGTATACAGACTCTGAGTAAATTTGCATAAAACTTAAAAAGGAAAGGCGAGAAACAGACTTGGAGTCCATCCAGTCTATCCTGAACCCCTTCCCACGCCTCTTGATGAACTATCAGTTTGGACCTGAAGTGCTGGGGCTTTAGTGGCCAGTGGGTCTCAGTCTCACACTGGTAAGTATAGTATTGCTATCCTTTAAATAATAAATTCATTTGATTTATCTTTACCCGGTGTGAGTATCCAATCTTTATGAGTGCAACAACTTTGGGAACAGTTTTGCTTCAGGTTTGGCAACCTTTTTTTGTGTGCATCATCCTTATTTTGCAGTTCACACTATTCACTTTGGAACTATGTCCTGAAACCCTACCTGGAGATACTCTGAGATTGCACATCCCTCTATTCCCAACCCATTTTCCTCTACACTCTCCCCCAGTTAGTCCTTTGGAAGCCATCCCAGTTGTGTTTGAACCCATTTATTTATTTTTTTGCATAGACTACTCCACTGGATAGGCCATTCTACTTATGCAGTGCTGTCTCTGTGAAAAAGTGCTTCCTAACATTCTTCCTGAAGTTTCCTGCCATTAGCTTTAAATTGTGCCCTCTGGTGAATGAACTTTCATTCACCTGGAACAGCTCTGCCTGGTCTGCCTTGTTGTACCCATGTGAGTATTTGTAGGTCTCTATCACGCAACTTTTTCCTTCTGACCTCCAGGGAGTACATACTGAGGTTCTCTAACCTGTCCTCATAAACACTATTACCCTGCTGCCCCCTTATCACCTTTGCTCCCTCTACTGTATTGTCTTCAGCCTGTCACTGTCCTTTTTCAGGTGTGACTTCCATAACTGTACACAGTACCTCAGGTGTGGTCTCTCCTGTGTTATATACAACAGCATAATCACCTCCTTTCTGTGAGTGGCAAATCCTTGCCTAATACACACCAGCATTCTGTTTGCCTTATCATATGGCATATTGCATTTATCTTTCTCTCTCTCTCTCTCTCTCTCTCTCTCTTGCTCTCTCTACCTCTCTACCTCTCTTGCTGTCTCTCTCTTTCTCTCTCTTGTTATGCTATTGTTCATGCGATCATTAATTATTACCACTAAATCCTGTTCTTCCATAGAATGTCCTACTTTTACCTATTCAATGCTATACTCTGTTCCTGGGTTTATATTGTTGATATGCACAGCCTTGCATTTCTTGACATTGAACTTCAACTGGCAGATTCCAGACCACCTCCTATATTATCCACACCCTTTCTCATTGATTTTACACCCTACATACTGTCCACTCCCTATAGAGTACCATATGATCCTCAAAAACACTCATCTTCCCTTGCAGCCTTTCACTTTTGTTGCTATTCTGTCCCTCTGCCTGTCTGTCTGTCTCTCTCTCGCTCTCTCGCTGTATATATAACTTTTACATTGATCTTTTCCTCATAGAAAAGGCCATCATTTATGTCCCTGTATACCTGTAACTACTCTATCAATCAAAGCTATATACCTGCACTAATCAATCAATTAAAGGGATATACATGCACTAATAAAAAGTATACTGCTGCACTGCATTAAACCCTGTGCGGATGCTATGGATAACACAATTAACACAGCATTAAGAAGCTAGCCAAACCAACTAACAAGCTGCAAAAGAACCTGAAAAAAGACACTTACACAAAACCCTCCCAAATCCAGAAATCTCCCCAAATCCTACCTACACTCACTACACACCACCTCTCCTTGCTGTCAGAGACCTTCAGGTGCCATAACATGATTGCAAATGCGATCTCCATAACAGTAACCATCCTAATGTATTATATTCAACAAACAATGAGTAAAGGTGGAACACTCGGAAGTATACCCATCTCGGGGACTAGTTAGAGAATAAAGCCACTCATCCATATACATCCTTATATACCACCCTTGCCCATTGTTTATACTATATATATATTATGTTATAATGTATTATATACACATATCTCTCTTGAAGAGTATTGGTCCAAGTACTGATTCCTGTAGAACCCCACTGGTCCCTAATCTCATTACTGACTAAGGAGTCCTGATAATGCACAATTTAGGACCTTCCTCTGGGTCTTACACTCATACCTTCTCCTCATCCATCTGGTTAGTGCGTCCCCATTTTTTTCTACCAGCCTCCTTTAAATAAAGGATTGTGCCTGAAAATAGGCAAATGTATGCCTAGTGCACCCTACCTAGTCAACAAAAACTAAATAAATAAATAATATAAATGAAGAAATGTAGCATTTTAAAAAAATATTTGGCAGGGAAGACTAAAGGTTACAGAATACAGAACACAGCCTTTGAATGAGAGATCACTCTCACCTCATTAAGTATATTAAGCATTAATGAAATGGCGTATAGAATGTGTGAGGGCAATAAAACCCATCTATCAAGAATAATCATTTTTCAATTTGGTTAAAAGTTTGATAACCAAGGAAGGCACACTGAGCTGAAACTTATTTTCAGGTGTGACCCAGGGGAAAGGGATGGTGGAACTAGTGAACAGTCAGGTTACAATTAAATAAGACATACAAATATTAAAAATAAAAGGGAATGAAATAACAATGGTACACTGGCACAATATTACTAGACATTTGTAGCCCAGAACTAGCATAGGAAGTCAGCTGTAAAGGAGAAACTAAAGGAGGCAGGGAAGGAGGAAAAGAATCTTAGGGGCATGAGGTGAAAGTTACTTTTGGGAATTAGTAGTCAGAATGAGTTAGTGAAAGTGGAAGTTAGAAAGAAGACATGTATACAATGTGTGGGGAGAGAAAGAGAGAGGAAGAGAGAGGAAGAGAGTGAGAGAGAGAGAGACTCACCAGGGTTGTAGGGATGAGGAAGGACAGGAGCAAGAGGAAAGGGAGGGATTGGGAAAGAATATTTGCACATTTCACAGGTATACAGAAGAACAGAGTCAAGCACTCTTAGTTCCATAAAGGTACACTACATCATTAGTTAGTGCCAAAGTTATCTTTATTTTGGATACAAAAAGTTATGCAAAGAGCAGTAAATCTATTTGAAAATAGTTGTTATAAATAACTGTTACCACTATGTGGCACCACGTCTTAACAGAGTGCCTGAAGTCATGCAAAATGTTTGTGGTTTGATGGGTGGTGGTGCATTGAACTGTAGCTGCTGTTTGCATAAATTTTTACCTCTGGAATAAAGTTTGGCATTAACTAATGGACAGTGTGCCACTGTGGATTTGCTGGTGCCTGGTTCTTCGCTGTTCTGTATACCTGTATTGTTCTATGTGTGAGGCATTGTAGTAGATTCTGCATGGCAATCTTCCTCTGTATTATACACTTTTTACACTTTATATGGTATATTCATAATCCATCTCTCGCATCTCTCTCTCCCCCCTCCATCTATCTGTCTGTCTGTCTATCTGTCTATCTATCTATTGTCATACCTCTCTATCCCTGGTTATGAGGGACATCCTTCATATTACCCCTCAAAACGGCTCTGTCTGGCACCCATCCCTCATGTAAAAGGTGCAGCCCACACAGAGAATGTGCTGTAAATTTAGACTTTAAGCAGAAATTCATAATGTTCTAAGATGCTAAATAAAATATAAACTTAATAGTAGGAAACCTAATGATTTCAACAATATTCTGAGCTTGCTTCGTTGTATCCCTCATTATGAGGGTCATTGTCCCTCATTGTTCTTCATTTTGAGTGTCTGTGTCCCTCCTTTCATTGATAAAATGTTGAGAGGTATCATACAGATCACGTCAAACTTATTTTGCATCCAGTCAACAGCTGGTTAGCTTTTAAGCTATTAAGGCTCTTCATAGGAAATCATTACTTCACTGATAAACTGGTTTTTAGCTGGTTTCTGATGAGCTCTGGATGAGTTACTCAGATAGCCTTTCAGCAGAAAGCAACATTTTACAGCTGATGGGAACAAAAATGAATAAACTAGTTGTCAACTTATTGCGGTTACATAAAAAGAATGGGTTGCAAACTGGCTACATAATAAGTTTAATGTGACGTAAACACAAATTGCATATACTCCAATAATGCAAAGCATCATGGGAAGCATTTTCAAATGCCCATGAATTAATTTGGACTGGCTCATCTTTAAGCAGAATTGCATGATGCCAGAAGGCCTCACGATACAATTGGCAAAGGCTGAGAACAGCAGACACAGACACAGACACATGTTTCATCCTCATTTGGACTCATCATTGTGCCATATCTGTATCTCAGCCCAGGGAGAGGGTGACAGCCACCCTTTGGGGATCTTATTTGTTTGGGTCGTGGGCAGCCCAAAGTAGAGAGAGAAGAGAACTACTGTACCTCATCAAATAAGAACTTAATTAAAAACAAAATCCTTATATTTTATTGGAGGGACTTGATTTTTTTTAAGTTTATTATAAATGTATTGCTCATGTAAAGAAGAACAGAATATGCTTTACAGAGCATAGTATTGTGCTCAGAAATTACAATAATACTGCTTCTGACAAATGATTTTAAACTCACCCCTACCATGGTGCCCATATAGTCATACTAAATACATAGTATTCTACACACAACAGTGATCGGCTATGGGGGGCAAAGGTAATATGAATTATGAAGAGTTTTTTTCTGAATGATAGTAAAATATTTCTGCTAACAAACCAAACAAGAACTGCTACATGTTTGTGTCCTATATCTGGGACTGTCAGTCAGCTCTGACATCACAAAACACAACAGTCCAAGTGCTTTGATTTAGTAGGGTCACCTATATATAATAAAAATACATGCTGGTGTGTGGTGGTGCAGGTCAGGCTCATTGAGCCAGTGGCCCAGGTGGGCAGGAAAATGCATTGGGAGCCAGTTGGCTGGTGTTGGGTGAGAGGAGGCTGGGCTGCAGAAGGCTACATATGTGAGGGGAACTGCTTGCTGATTTTCTTTCTTCCACAATTCAAAAAGCATGCGAGGGGCTAACACTGGCCTCTGGGTAGGAGAATGGCAGTGGAGGGATAAGTGGGGTCAATGGATTGTTTGCTGGCTATTGATGGCATGGGTTGGGCTTGTTGAGTAAACTACCCATGTGGGTGGGAAAAAGTACTGTGAGACAATCAGGTAGTGGTGGGCAGTTTAAATTCAGGGTAGGACAAGCATCCTTGAGCATGAGTGCCACAGAGCAGGAGTGCGGCATCTGCAGTGGAATCCACAGGATACTGTGCCTAAGGCAGGAATGCACAGGAAGGGCTTTAAGGGGATAGCAATACAGTAGAAATGCTGAGTCTGGGTTGTGGGTTGTTTATGTGTGTGTGTGTGTGTGTGTGTGTGTGGGAGGGATCAGTCTAACATCCTATCTTGGATAGGGTAGCAAGACAGACAGAGAAGAGGGTTGGAAAAGTGAGCAGGTAGCAGGGATATTTGTAACTACAATACAGGACTGTAACTAGTAAGCTGCTCTAAAAGTCCATCTAGGGCAGGATCAAATTGCTAATAGGGAAGGGGGATTTGTAAGTACTGCTGGAAGGAGGGACTGTAAGTACTAAACTATAAAAACAGACTACAATTAGCCAATTGCCAAAACACCCTATCTAGGGTAGGGAAAAGTAGAACCACAAGTTCACGAAGGGGGGGCAGTTGGAAGTGCTCTTGCAAGGGGGCCTATATTATACCCTGGGGAATGCTACAAGTCTCGATGGCTGAGAGGGACCTGGGGTGGTGGTGGATGTCAAGATGAACAACTCTGAGACTTGTAGGAGGGCAGCAGCCAAGGCCAACAGGATGCTGGGATGCATCGCTAGGGGTCACCTACAGAAAGAGGGAAGTGATACTCCCTCTGTATAACTGCATGGTGAGGCCGCCCCTCGAGTACTGCATGCAGTTTTGGAGGCCACACTTAAAGAGGGACATTAAACTCCTGGAGAGGGTCCAGAGAAGGGCAACCAAAATGATTTGGGGCTTTGGGGACAGGACCTATGAGGAGAGGCTCGAAGAGTTAAATATGTACACATTGGAAGAGGGAAGAGACCGGGGGGACATGATAGAGGTCTTCAGGTACATGAAGAGGGTAAATAGGAGAGGAACAGTCAGGGTGCTTTGAAGGAAGGAGGAGGGGGCCACTAGAAGGCATGGGTGGAAGCTGGAGTGGGGAAGATTCAGGGGAGAAAGGAGGAGGTGCTACTTCACTGAGAGGGTGGTGGAGCCATGCAATGCTCTGCCTAGGGGGCTGGTGGAGGCAGAGACGGTGGAGGGGTTCAAGAGGGGATGGGACAGGTACAGGGGAAGGGTTCTGGAAGCAAAATCCAATGCAGCAAGAATATCCGGAACTGGGAAGGCAGAAGCCAGAGAAGGCGAGGGGGGCAGCAAGGTCAGCTCCCAGGGTGGGGGCTGACCAAACGAGCAGACACGAAAGACCGTTAGGCCTATTCTGCTGGCATTTTAGTATGTTAGTATAAGTAACTCATATAGTAGTAAGGGGGATTTGGAAGTACTGTTGGAATGAGGTGTTATAAGTAGCACAAAGTAGTTAAGGAGTTGTGGTCAGTATGGAGCATAGATCTGACTGGAGAGGGGGACTAGTTAGTTGTATGGATTGTAGGGGACCATCCCCTCTGGACAGTGCACTAGAGGTTTGGTAATTGCCCCACATGTAGTAGACTCACCGAACTACACTCTCAGCTGGGAGCAGCATGGGGTGAAATATAACTGCTGCACAGAAAATTGAACTGGAATCTTTAACCACAAATGATCCCTCCTCTCCCCCTGAGGCCACTGGTCCAAGCGGATGAAGGGTGGTGGAGAGGAGAAGTGGGAGTAGATCAAAACATGTGGGTGGCATAAGAAGTCCTATAATTATGACTACAAACTGATTTTCACCTCTGACTTTTCCAGGAGAGGCTGTGAGACAGTCATGTGGCAGGAATACATCAAAAAGGCAACACCCAATGTGGAGGGAGCTGGAAGAAGACAGACCCAACAGCAGGCAGATTACTGGTAGTAGTGGATCCAAAGATTAGGGGCATAGAGAGGGTGGTGTACAGGGGTAAGCAGGTGAAGCAGGTGATCAGATGCCTATCAGGGGGGTAAGATGAATGGGGAGGGAGCTGGAGGTGTTAGTACACTTAGGAACTTTCAGTCTGGCCAATGAGGGATGGAGGAAGTCAATGTAATCTTCCAGAAACCTGGGAGTAATTTAAGAGAGACAGCAGCATTTCTGACCTTCTTGGAGGTGCTACCAGTGTGGGAAAGGGTGAGAAAAGGGTGAGGCAGGAAAACAACCAGAGGCCTTCAATGAATGATTGAAGAAGTGGTGACATAAAGAGGGGGTTTAGATTTGTGAGGTACTGTGGTTGCTTCTGGGATAGAATGTTCTTTATTGGAGATAGTTGTCTTCAAATGAAGGAGGGAACAAGTGCACTTAGACAGAGGAGAATGGACCTAGATCTGTATTTGAAGAGTGGGAGGAAAGAGGGGACTTATCTAGTACATTCCAGAAATGGGAAGGAGGTATTGGGGAGCTAAGGACTGCATAGGCTGGAAGATGACTGAATCGGAGGAGAGGGGCAGGAGGCAGTTCAGGAGAAGGTAACGGGGGCAGGGGTAATTTAATTTGACAAAAGAATAGTGCAGGTGAAGGATAGTGTACAGGAACTGAAAGAGGAATCACAAAGGGTTGGTGGAACGTGGCTTGCATGAACACCAGGAGTTTGGAAAACAAAATCAAGCTGCTACAAGTGATGATGGCAGAAGTAGGGCTACATGGATAGTGGTTGTAATATAAACATGGGTAGCAGGAAATAACAGCTGGGATCTGGCTAACCCTGGTTATAGCCTGTTCAGGAGGGATAGGGGTAAGGGCAAGGGCAAGGGGAAGATTTAGCCCTTTACATTAAGGAATGCATAGAGGCCACTGAGTATGTTCCTGTTAAGGGGAAGGAGGAGAATATGGAGTTGATTTGGGCTGAGCTGAAAAGAGCTGCAGGGAAAAAAGGATAAGAATGGATGTGGCCTATAGATCATCAGGGCAGAAGGAGTGGAGATAGAGAACTAGGGAGGAAATTAGGAGGGTGCTTTAAAGGAGACAGTAGAGGTAGTGGGTGACCTTAATTTACCTGAGGCTGACTGAGCAACACCAGCAGTGAAAGTGCCAGAAGTCAGGCTCTGCCGGACATAAAGCAGGATTGCTTCTTTGTGCAATGGGTCAGGCAACTGACAAGACAAGATGCCATTCTTGATTTGATGCTTCGCATCTCGGAAGTGTTAGAAGGGGTAACAATGAGGGAACCACTGTGGTCCAGTGATCACAACTCTGTGGGATTTGACTGGGTCTTGGGTAACTGCAGACCTTCATCAAAGACTGTGGTTCTAGACCTTCATATGGCAGTTTTCAGTAAAATGAAGGAAAGTGTGTGGGAAAAACTGGAGGGCGTGGAGGTGTTCAAAAGAGTAGAGGGAAAATGGGATGCAATAAAAAGGGTTATATTGGAGGTGACTGACTCATGCATTAGGAACGTTACAAAAAGGAATAAATGCAAAAGGTCAATATAAATATAGAAATATAGAAAATTAGTGCAGAAAATTACCCACTGGCCTATCCAGTTAGCCTGGCCCTTTATGTATGTATATATATATATATATATAAATATTTATATAGTATGATGCAAATACCCTAGTAGTAACTCTATCCCCCCATATCATCTTCTCCAGCTATCCTCACTAGCCCCATATGTCTGTGATTTTCCAAGGAAGTGAGTGAGGCAGTGAGGACCAAAAGAAGGGCCTTCAAAGGATATAACGTGGAGGAAGAATGGGAGGAAGAACAGGGAAAGTTAAGAGGCACAGTGAGTGGTCAAGAGGGCCAAAGAAGACACAGAGCAGTGCATAGCTGAATGCATTAAAGGTGAAATGAGATTTTTAGGTACATTATGGGGAAAAAAAGAAAGACAAAAAGGGGGGCTGTTAAACTGTCCGAGGAGAGATAGGGAAGTGGAGGGTGATGGGCAGAAAGCAAATGCTTTGAACAATTACGTTTGCTCAGTGGAGGATGTTGGGCCATTTCCAGAAAGCAGTACAAAAGCTTTCGCAAGGGGTGTGCAAGAAATGTGGCGGGTGGTGATAACTGTCGACAGAGTGAAGAAGGAGCTTACAACACTTTAGGTATATATGTGACTGGTACCAGCTGGCTTACATCTGGAGATACTCAGAGTTATAATCAGAGCTGGTTGAGACTCTGGCTAAGCTGTTCAGATGTTCATTGCAGACAGGCGAGGTACCAGGCACTGGAGATCTGCCAGTGTTGTTCTGCTTCATCAGGTGGGGAGAGGAAAGACCTGGACACTACAGACTGTGCAGTCTAACCTCCATTATAGGCAAACTGATAGAGACCCTGGTTAAGGAAAGCATAGTAGCCTACCTAGAGACTAATGGGTTGCAGGAATACAAGCAGCATGGATTCATGGCAGGAAAGTCATGCCTGACCAGAATATTAGTAGCTTTTGACTGGGTCACAAGGGTGGCTGATAGGGGCAGGTGGTAGCTTCACTCTACTTTGATTTCAGCAAAGCATTTGATTTAGTACTGCACAGGAAGCTGAAGAACAAGCTGGAGGATCTGTGAGTGGGAAAATAATTAGTCAGATGGGTAGGTAACTGGTTTAAGGGAAAAGACAGATGGTAGCAGTAAATGGGGACAAGTTAGGGGATTGGGGGGTTCACAAGAAGGGCGCCACAGTGGCCAGTCATAGGACTGGTCCTGTTCAGGATATTCATTAGTAACACAAGGGAGGATATCAGGGCAAGATGCATCTCTTTGTGGATGTCACACACTATGTGGCTGGGAAGACAGGACAGTATGATGGAGCTAAAGATGGACTTGAAGAGACTGGAAAGATTGTCCAAAATATGATAAATGAGTTTCGAGGCCAAAAAGTGCAAAGTGATGCACAGTGGGAAGAAGAACCCATGTTTAGATTTCTGGATGGGGGAAGATGTAAGTTGGCCACAATGACTAAGGAAAGGAATGGGAGTCATCATTAGTGAATCCCTGACAGAATCCAGACAGAGCAACAAACTGTTCAGCAAAGCAACAGTGATGCTGGCATGTATTGGAAGAGGGTTTGACAGTAGAAGGAAGGAGGTGTCATTACCCCAGCACAGGTCCTGATGAGGCTCCACCAGGTATACTGTTTCCAGTTCTGGAATCCACTGCTAAGAAAGGTCTAGCTGCTCTTGGGCTTATAAGGATGAGGAGAAGGACCACTCATTTCTTGGCAGCACAGGCAGAGGACGCTAATCAGGAGCAGTAAGTGTAAAACAAGAAACTCATGTGGTTATACACAAAAAGTTTTGTCTTCTTAACAACAGGCTAAAAACAGAAGAAAAGCTAACAATGATACTTATTTTTGAAGCTAAGATACAAACCAAGTGAAAAAGGCAAGAAATAAGAAATATGCATCAGTTTATTACTCTGATATGAAGTCGTAAACAGCATTGTCAGAAATAAGTGTGTCCATGACTTGGTCGAGGGGGAGTAAAAGCCAAGCAGTGTGCTGTGTCACTAGAGCACTGGATGTTGGTGGTGGGAAAAGTGAAATTTGAATTTAAAAACAAACAATATAACTTAATGGAAAACATTACACTGCAGGCAAAAATAAGTGCTAAAACATAAAGAGCTGTGACAGAGATACAGAGAGAGATATTAAGATCATATCAGACTACAAAAAAGCAATTTTACTAAGTTTTGTTTGTAGTTGACTTAAACAATATAAGTTATGCTTGTAAATTTCTTAAAGGACAAGAATATGTAAGAAGTTCCCCGTGAAGAAACCATGTAATGGATATGGTGAAACACTAGGCTTTGAATAAAAAAGACTGGAATTTTAAAAATTGATTGAGTTTATTTTCATGAGAAGCCCCCCCCCTTTCTGAGTGGCACAAACCATTCTGCAAAGCAACAAAGATGCTAGGATGCATTGGGAGAGGGTTTGACAGTAGAAGGAAGGAGGTGATATTGTCTGTGCCCAGGTCTTGATGAGGCCCCACCAGGTGTACTGTTTCCAGTTCTGGAGTCCACTGCTGAGAAAGGGCAGGCATAGGCTGGAGACCATGCATTGCAGTAGGGTGTTGGTTAACCAGGATCTGCAGCTTATCCATTAGGTAGGGAACTGGTCAGATTAGGTGGGCCTGGAGGTCCTTATCTGCCATCAAATTCTGTGACTTCAGTGTCACCAAGATAATACAAGGCAAACAGGGCAGATCCTATGAGGGATAGTTGTAGGCCCTTAATGTACATGCTAGGGACCAAGTGGGAGAGGAGCAACATGATGGAGATATACATGTTCCTGAGGGGAATTAGCAGAGTAAATAGAAAGGACCTGTTTACCAGGAGCCATAGTGCAACAAGTAGAGTGCACAAATGGAGACTCATCCATGTGCAAACTTTAGGCGGTACATGACATGCCTCTCATAAGGACTCACATTCATCCCTGGTTGACTCTCTTTCATCCATCACTTCTCATACTGTCACAGGTGAACTCATCCTCCTTCAGGATTTCAATGTAAATTGACTTTTCCTCACCCTCCAAATCTACCATTCACAGGATTAAGTCCCTTAATTTGTCCCAGGTTGCTTCAGAACCTACCCGGCTCAGTCCCCACTCTACCAACAATACTCTTTTGTACTGGGTTCTATCCTCTGACCCCCCACTGCATTGTTGCAACAGGTATTCTGCCAAATTTATTTAGTAACTATCGCATGATGTTCTGCATCAGAAAAATCTGGCATCCCCACTCTTTGCTAAATTACATCTAGTTCAGGTCTATTTGGTCACTAAACGTCAATTGTCTGCTGAGCAATCTCACTGTAACAGACTGGCCAGTCATCTACTCTGAATCTGATATTCATGAGGATCTTGCACTATTCCATTTCAAATTCATTTCTGTTCAGGAAATGCACACTTCCCTCAAGAAATCCAGAATAAAACCAGCATCACTGATCTGTGCAAGTCTGAGATTTATCAAATTATCACACTTCTCTCCTGACCTTATCTCTTACAAGGCACTGAGAATCAACTGTATGAAGGCTGTCTGGGCTGCAAAATCACACTATTTCAAGGCCAACTTCCAGAAAAACTTTAATTCCCCACTACATTCTGGAAGGGTATCCACTCCCTGTTTGGCCCCCTTACCCAGTCTGCTCCCCCAATCCTCATGGTTAATGGTTCACTGTGTCTGAACCTACCTCTGTTGCTGCTCACTTCATTGAGTTCTTCACAATCTGCACACTCCATTCTTCTCCTCTCCTCTCCTGGCTCCTCTCCCACCCCACCTGCTCTACTCCCAGCAGCACTTGGATGGCTGGCAGTGGCTGAGGAGGTGTGCGGAGGGCTGTGCTGCTGGCCATCCCAGGCCACAGCCCTGACAGGAAGATATGGGGATGGGGATGGAGGCAGTTGTCGGTGCTGTGGGGGGGGGTGGGGGATCACAGACCACCTTTGAGGGGTGGGAGTACCGGGATCATGGCCGGGGTGTGTTGAGCATGTCAGCCCATGTGTTGGGGTAGTTGTCTAGCTATACAAAGGATCCATGCAGCCACATGTCAGGGGGTGGGGGAGTCTGTCCAGCAGCTGGTGTCTGGGCTGAAACCCATTGGGGGTGGGAGGGCATGTGCTACGTCAGCAGGGGACCGGGCAGACATATTCTGGGGTTGGGGGTGCCCTATCCAACCAGAAATGGGGCAGGGGAGCTGTGGTGGGGTGACCTCAGTGCGGTGTGCACCACTGCAGGGGTAGTGTACAGGCAGGGTGGTCAGCTGGTGTGTGGGGCACAGCAGCGTGGGTCCGGATGACTGCAGTCAGTAACCATGCACTCGGACCCGTGCCTCCCAGCACAAGTGAGCCACTGTGAGACCCAGGATGGACATCCTATTGGATGCCCACCTGGGTCCTCAACTCCACCCCCGTCTGCCCTGCAGGAGTCCTGCTTGCTGGGGGGCGGAGCCGCGAACAGGTGGTGGCCATTTATGAATACCAGCCTGTGTGCACCTGTCCATGGGTGCAGAGCTAGACGGGCAGGATGTATGCCTCTGGCATGTATTTTCCACCCATTCGTGCATAGGGGCCATTGTTTGTTCACCATGTATTGCTGCCACTTCTAGTCATTACACTTGTTAGGTGTTCTTATCGAGTCATTCTGCACTTTATTCTTTGTACATTCAATTTTTGTATTTATTCTATTTATGCACAAATTATTTACCAAATTTTGTTCACTGTTTTTGCTACTATGTATTGTGCTGCTGTCTTCTGATGTTTCCCCTCCCCCAGGTTATACCTGGAAATGAGCCTTGTATCAGTGTGCCTCTCCTGGTTACCAGTTTTCAAATAATAAAAATGATAAAGTTCTTCACTGAGACAGTAGTGAAGATATGGAACAGATTATCAGAGGACATGAGAGGGGAAGGTATTATGAATAGATTAAAGGATGGGTGGTACAGGTATAGAGGCTGGTAATACCAGGAAGTGCAGCGAATGGGTGCTTCATGGTAAGACAGTGCCCAGTTAACCAAATAGCAAGCAAAATAAACAAACTGGCACCAATGCCAGATCAATGCAACAAAGCATCATTTATTCATGCAGTCTGTAAAGTGCTATAACATTTCTGCAATAAATATGCAGAGAAACACTTACAGGATATGCAGCGGCAGCAAGATGAGACACTAACCCACTGGACCCCTGGTTAGTCACTCATCTTGCTGTCAGTGCATATCCTGTAAATGTCTCTCTGCAATGAAGAGATTACACAGGCAGTGACATTATCCTATGGTATCGTATCATATGGGGCTGCTAGAAGATGTTAACTGTTGGTGGTATACCGTACTCAGTGCAGATCTTATACATATACTGTAGAACTGCCCCAAGCTGGAAAATTTCTGGAAGCAAATTTGGGTCAACTGCTCTTCTGTGTTAGGCATCATGGTCCTACCTTCCCCAGCACTTGTTATTCTGGGAGACATCACATCACTATACACACTTCAGAAGGCACAGGAAAGTTGGATTCTAGGCATACTTATGGAACCAGAATGTCTCATACTTATAATATGTAGGCAACCCAATGCCCCCTTTGTACTTAGGTGGCATGGGGTTATATCCCAACTAGATATTTTTGAATGGCTTTACTATAAAACTCAGAACAAGGAAATAGAGTTTCAAAACAGGTGATGCCCACACTTAAAACCTCAGTTATGCTCAGTACTGCTACTCCTGACAATCTGACATCTGCTTTACATGGGAGAATGGGATGAGCAATACAGAATGGAGTGGGGAAAAGTTCAACTGAATTAGGATGATATGCTCCCTGACTTGCAATCTTGATTAATTCATGGAATGCATTTTAGTTCTCTTTGTTTTGGGGCCAGTTGACGATGTGATAGAACTGTTGTAGCAATTTACACTCTGTACTGTTTATATATTGCATACTGCGTCACTCTGTATGTGGTGTTATGATAGCATGCTATTACGAATACTTATGACTATGTTTTGGAGTATGATATTTAACTCTCCTGTAATACTAACTGAATAAAAAGTTTAAAGTTAAAAAAAGATGGTGGATTAGGAGGATAGAAAGCAACATTTTCCAGGCAGACTGGATGGACCCATCATCTTTATCTGCTTGCAACATCTGTGTTTCTATGAAAAAAAAATTGTCCCACATGTCATCATTTTCAAAAGTAATATTGTACGTTGACATTATTCCAAGCATTCACCTATCACTGCTGAATTGGTGAAGATATAAATCTTGACAGTTGTTTTCATTTTTTGTTAGAACAGCTGAGCTGTGATTTTACCAACAGTGTGGACTCTCTATCCTCTGGCAAAAGTTATTTGTTTTGTGATTGAGTAGTCATGTACAGGCATTTGGGAATAGCAATACAATGACATGGTCCTCTTTCACATACAGTAAATGTCCCTTTTATTGCTGCAAGGTTATCTGTCCTGTATGCCAGTTTACTAGGAAACACAAGCATTGTGGAGGCATTTGGCAACCCCCTTTTTAAGGCTGCAATGGGTGGAACCCTGCAGTCCCTTTACAAATATTGAGAAAAAGGACTACACATTCCTTCTGAATGAACAACATGTTGAATTGCGTCACAGTTGCCTCCGTGTCTGTGAAGCAGTCCGCCCATGCTGTCCCTACAGACTGCAGCACTGCACTATTTCACAGTGCTGGCGGTCATGGCGGAACATGACACATTCTGTCATATCCAAGATGGCCACTGCACTATACTGTGCATGCTCTAGCAGTCACTTATGTGCAGTACCATGTGATGGCCATCTTGGTTATGGCAGAGTGGACGGTGTTCTGCCATGACTGCCAGCACTTATTTATTTATATATGTATTTTTTTATTATAGAAATTCCCCGTACCAACTCTCCCTCTTGGCACCTCTCCCCAGAAACATAGAAATGAGCACTGGGGGTGCCCAATCCCTGAGTGTCATGATTGGACCCCTGAAATGTAATTCATGACACTGGGGGTGCCCACCTCCCGTGGTCATGATCAACCCCAGAAATGTAACTGTGACACTGGGGTGCCAATCCCCCAGTATCGCATCATTTTCATATGTAAAAAATAGTCCAGTGATGTCTTCCCCACATAACTGTGACACTGGGGGGGATACCCAACCCCCCAGTGTCATGATCGGGGATCATCAGTCTCTTTTTTTCTTCCTGTAAAAAAAAGTCCATCGATGTCTTTTGTGTCCATTCTTTACCCCCCACCTGACACTCCCACAGAGTATCCACCACCCTGCACCCCCCAAGCTCTTACTTACTCATCAGGGGTCCAACGCCATAATTGTCTTTGGACCACAGACACTCTTCAAAGCTGGACCACGAACTGAAGACACAGGTACGCAGTTCAATGTATTTCAATGGGGTTTTAAACTTAGTGCCATAACTTGAGCGTTTTTACATATTTTTGGCCCAAATTTTCAACATGCCTTCTTTGGGACCCCACCTCATGAACAGTGTCACTGTCCTTAGGCAGATCTGTCCTAAAGGGTGATTTTGTGGTCCCTGTGCAAAATCACCTTTCGGTCTAGAGTTGAACATTTTCTCTGCCCTTGTTCATGAGGTGAGATCATAAGAAGGCTATGTTGAAAATTTGGTGTAAACCGATTGAAAATCAACAAAGTTATGAGCCTACATTGAATTTTGTGAATGCAGACTCATAACTTTGGTACTTTTCAATATTGTCCCCCAAATTTACAACATATCCATATATTTACAGCACCTCATGACTGTGATAGCTATCATTTTTCAAATCTTGTCCAAAATATTTTTTTTACACTCCGAAAGGTGATTTCACAGTCCCTGCACAAAATCACCTTTCAGGCACAAGTTGAAAATTTTCTCTACCGTTGTTCATGAGGTGGGGTCATAAGAAGACTATGTTGAAAATTTGGTGTAAAAATATTACAAAACAAGCAGGTTATGAGCCCATGTAGAATTTTGCAAACACAGGCTCATAACTTTAGTAATTTTCAATATTTTTAACCCAAATTTACAACATAGCCATAACTTTACAGCACCTCATGAATGTGACAGCTGTCATTTCTCAAATCCTGGCCAATATGTTTTTTTTTATATTCTGAAAGGTAATTTCACGGTCCCTGACCAAAATTACCTTTCCGCCAGGAGTTGACATTTTTCCCTGCCCTTGTTAATTAGGTGTGGTCATAAAAAGGCTATGTTGGAAATTTGGTGTAAACATGTTAAAAAACCAAAAGTTATGAGCCTACGTTGATTTTTGCAAACACAGGCTCATAAGTTTGGTAATATTCAATATTTTCACCCCACATTTTCAACATAGCCATTTCTTTACAGCATATTATGAATGTGACAGCTGTTATTTTTCAACTCTTGCCCAAAATGTGCTTTTGTGTCCCAAAAATTGATTTTGCAGTCCCTGTCAAAAAACACACTTAAGCCAGGAGTTGAACATTTGTCTGCCTGTCTTCATGAGTCAGGGTCATAACAATGCTGTGTTGAAAATTTGGTGTACAAATATTACAGAACAACACATTTATGAGCTTATGTTACGTTTTGCAAGTGCACACTTGTAACTGGTAATTTACAATATTTTTACCCCAAATTCTTCAGCTGCAGCCTATCAGCTCTGGCCAGAGTATGTTCAAACATGCTATGTATGATCCTAAAGACCTGCTGCAGTGTAATGGAATTGTGCAACTTTTGTAGCCCTAGTTATATTAATAACAGATTGTGCCTGGTAGTAAATCAGCCTTCTGAGGTGATTGTGTTCTGTACTCTCATCACTCAATTAATTGTGTACCTACTGGTTTTCAAGTGCTGCTATCCCTGAAGTAACATCTTAAAATCTTTTATCGGACTTTTATTTAAACCTATATCTTACTCCCATTATTTTTTATAAAGATGTGTTGTATTCTGAGTAGTTTTAGCTTGCAGTATATTCAGTTTGTTTTCTACTACTACAATATGTGATATTTAAAATTGCTGTCATCTCTTATAAGATGTGTTCAATTGGGAGCCTGCTCCCTCCTTCTACTGTTTCAACAGTGTCCTGCTTCACCTATGAAGTAACTCCATACTTGGGGGCTAAAACAACAATTATACAGTAGCTTGCCACCTCATGTTGGTTTTGTCCCAAAGAAATTAACCCGGAGTGATATGGACATGCATGGTGGACTAAGAAATTAGGGGATATTTTGAAGCATGTATGCCCCCTTCAGCAGGATGTTCCATTCCATCTTTTAAAAACATTATGAGGTACTTCATAGTATGTGATATGTATGATGTCATCTAGTGATTAAGCATACTAGAATATCGTGTTCGTTGGCATTATGGATAGCACTGATGAGAATCACATTTAGGCAACTGCAGTTCTGATGTGACAGAAATTGAAACATGGCAGTTTATCAATGTTTGTAACCTGTAAAACAACCCTCAGTAGTCAATTCTGCCAATCAGAATTTCATGACAGGTCCAACAACTTCTTTTTTTTTTTAAATATTGGGAAGCAGACATTGAAAAAGATAACTTAAAATTAAAACAATGTTATAATAATTTTTTGTTTCTATTAGTTCCCTCTTTGGGACAGCTACTGTAGTGTCCCAAACTTCCATACTTGTCCTACATTCTTATACATTCTAAGTCACAATAAGGGCTGGCCTGGTAGCACAGCAGTAGCCCTACTGCTCACTATGCTTATGACCAGGGTTTAGGTACTGAGTTGGGTTGCTCATACGCCAGCCAAGTGAGGGAGGATCAAGCATTCTAAGGACTGTTCTCATCCCTCAGATATGAGAGATGCTGCATCCCCTTACTTGATTGCCACCTGGTGGAGGACAAGTGGCAGAACAGTGGCACACATAGCCAGGGAGAGCGGCAGCCACCACATGGCAATCCATCCTACTCATGCATGGTATGCATGCCATTGCATGCCTGCACCCTCAGGGGAGAAAATCATATGAGAAAATCCTTTGTCTGCCAGTGTGATACCAGCACACCCCTCATGCCCATGCACAACTGATAGAGCATACCACCCACCACACTGGTTTGGGGTAACCAGTGGATTACCTTTAAAGTTCCTGAGAATGTTGGTGACAAGGTTGGGAGTTACCATCTGGGGGGGACAGTCTCGGTGCAAGAGAAAAGCTCAAGGGAAAACAGTCACAATAATGCCTTACGCAATAGACATTGAGCATCAGATAAGGGCTTCTGAAGTCCCTAAATACTGTTCCCTGCAAACCAGTGTCGTACCCTCTTCAGCAGGCATTATCTTATAGCACACCTTGCTAGAACTGTGTCACATCCTGCTGGAACTGGGTTTAATGCTTAATAAATATGCTAACTTGCAAGAATAGTATTTCTTCAATATCTTATTTCATCAAAAAGCAGTGGCATTATGGTAGCCCTGATGGCCCATCAGTGGCACATCACATGGCCATGCAGGTGACCCTAGGTCAGAACACCATGTCAGGAGGTGAGACTATGACAACTGCCACACAGCAGCGCAGTGCGGTCAGCAGGGATGGCACTGGACATTTGATGCCATAGCAACCCTTCTGCTGTGGTTCAAGGGAGCTAGTTCCCCCTGAAGGATGTCACTGCATGCAGCTGAGGACATGGAAACTTCACCTATGCCAGGGGAGGAGGTAGGAAGCAACATATAGGGTAAAAGCTATACACCATTTACAGGATGGTTAGCCATGGGATAGGGATGGGCAGACTGTTCCATCTGAAATCAGGACCCCTGGCTCAAACCTTGAATCCACAGACCCAGATAAATATAGACTTCACTGCAGAAGTGTGGTTCTGGGTCCATGGAAAGCAGGGGTTTTTCTGCATGCCTGGCATGCCACGGGGGGGGTAATAATATTATTCATAGGGTTCCTGGTACTGCCCTGGGCACCCCCTCAAGTTGTCATGCCATTGCCATGCACAGCAGATTTACAGCTGGAGGAACAGATGGTGCCAGGCAGAACAAAAAGAGTGAGGAGAGGAGTGGAGCTGACTCTAGGAGCAGAAGGACTACACATCACAGTCACATGTAGTGGAGATCTGAGCGTGGGCTTCAGCTGCTGTGGTCGGCGGTTGGTCAGCTGTGTCGTCAGTCTTGTTCTCGGAGTGGAGATCGATTTGGTAAGTAAGTAGTACATCATACTGCCTGACTAGTCCTGTAGCCTATCCTGTGTGGGTTTGGAAATAATACTGAAATAATACCAGAAAGAGAGGAGAGTTGTGTACAGGCATAGGGCAAGGGCAGGCTGGCAAAATAAATCATTGACTTGTGCCAAAAGAGAAAGTGAGAGAGACTACTAAGGGCCAAAGACAAATCTTACAGTAACAGAAATCAAAAATAAAGATTATTCTTTGCCCTAGTGTGCCTGGCTGTTTACAGGGCAGGGGCAGGCTTGCAAAATAAATCATTGGCTTGTGCCACCATCCAGAGGTGAAAAACAGAGAAAAAGAGACTACTGGGGGCCAAAGAGAAATGTTTTAGTCACAGAAATTACAAATGAAGTTTATTCTTGGCCCCAGTGTGGCTGTGTGTGTGCACAGGGCAAGAGCAGGCTGCAAAATAAATCTTTGACCTGTGCCATCCAGATTGGAAAGACAGAGTGATAGAGGCTACTGGAGGCCAAAGAGAATTTTTACAGTCACAGAAATCACAAGTAAAGAAATTACTCTTGGCCTAAATTTGGCTGTGCAGTGTGTGTGTGCTATACACTGTACAGGGCAGGCAGGAAGGCAAATTAATGCTTCCATCTGTCTGTTTGTCTGTCTCTCTCTTTCTCCCTCCATCTGTCCCCTTCTCTCTCTCTCTCCCCCAGCACACTCATGTCACGGGCCTGGGCAGGACATGCCACCAGTACAAACCAATCATGAAGCAGCTAGCAGTTATTGTTGTTATTTAGCAGTTACTGTAATTTTTATACAAATCATGCATTAAATTATTTCCTTTTGGCCTGTGTTGAATATGTCTGACTTTGGCCACTTTTATGCATGTTATTGCATTTTCTTTTTAATATTTATAAATAATCAGAACTAATCAGAACTCCACTGTGTTCCAGTTCTTATTTAATAAGGGTCAGAACTTCATCAAGTTCTCCCAGCCCTACCATGGGAGACCTTTGGGTCCTAGCAGCTCCACCACCAGATCTTGTCCATAGAGTGGACTGCTTTAGGGGAGATGGTGGCCCTCCCCCTCGAGCTCCTGTCATGGAAGGAAAGCCATGGGGGACATCAGCTGTGGAAGGACATAGATGGAGCACAGAGACACCATCCTGTAACAATTATAACCTTGGGACCAGGGCACTGTATATCAATGTGACAGTGTATGGTGAGCAAAAAATTCTCTGTAAAAAGAGACACATTTGCTGTTTAACAAAAACTGCATGCCAGGTTATGCTGGCTAACATTCATGATTGTAATTGTTGTTTATTTTTATTTATTTATTTATATTTCAGATTAACATCTGTGAGCAGGAACTCTTTAACATAGGTTCCATGTCAAGGTACAAACAATTCAAAGAATGCATAACATACAAGAGTTTAGCAGCCAAAATCAATAGTGTACAACAAAAGAAAGAGCAGCTGAGATGGCCTTGTCAGATTAGAACAAAGTTAACATTGTAAATGAAACTGTCCTCCAGCATTGTACAATGTATGCCTGATTCTACAGGTTATTTGTAAACTAGAACCAAGTAGTGCAGATAATGTAATAGAAAATAGATCAGTGCAAGTTTGCATACTACCTGGATTGGGTGAAGTAGCCCAGAGTCTCTGACAGGATAGGAAAGGAGCATGGAAAAAAAGAGGGGGAGTAGGAGGATGGTTAGGGGTGAAGGTTATGAGCAGGAGAGGAGTATAGTAAGAAAAAGTGGGGAGAAGGGTGGCAAAGTGGGGTTGTGAAGAAGTTGGTAAAGGGTGTATATACTAGGGTGTATGGACTGTAGACAGGTCAAGTACTAACTTATGAGAAGCAGTCGCAGGAGGCAGGAGCAATGAGAACATGCCGCAGTTTATGTTTATAAGGGCCTAGGATGGGAGTACTGGTAACATCAGGGCAAAGTGAGCTGTACCACATTGGGTTCTAACAGCAAATGACCTCTGACCCTGAGCAGTGCGGCAGCGTGGAACTTGGTAAACACTGTTGTCGGACCTTCTTGTGTGATGGATATTAGAGGTTGGGCAGAGGAGCCTCAGCATCCCAGATGGCAAGAGGTCAAGGGAAGCTTTCTTAGCTAGCAGACAGGTATGGTAAAAGACTCTGCCTTTTCATAAATTTCACACATGTGAGGTAGGATTCCCCAGTAAGTAGTCGGCAGGCCTTACTGGGAGCCACTGCAACTTGCTGTATGTCAGTGTTAGTAGCATATACATAGATCACAAGCCCATAATCAACGACAGAGACTATCGAGCGCTGTATCACAAGATTAAGGGATTTCGTAGGCAAGCAGTGCTTATGCTTGTAGAGCAGTCTGATATGGGTGTTAACTGCCTTAGCTACATTATCGATGTGATTAGTGAAAGACAGGGTGCTGTCAATTGTCACTCCTAAATGCTTAGTTCAATCTGTTCCAGAGGGGCCTCCACATTGTTCTTGATAATAAGTTGTCTTTACTTATGTTTACTATGAGTGCCATGGAACAACATTGTTTTCATTTTTTGTAGTAAAGAATGAGTTTTTGGGAATTGAACCATGCCTCAACACTCATAAAGCTGTTCTGGAGTTGATTCTCTAAAATGGAAGGATCAGGACTGCTGGAAAAAGGACTGTGTCATCTGCACAAAGGAGAATCTGGTCAGAACACTTTGTGGGAGGTTTGTTTAAAAAGATATTGAAGAGTAGGGGCCCCAGGATAGATCCTTGGAGGACACCTGATCTGACTGGTTGCTTTGCCAAGTATACTTCTTCAATCCTCACCTGTTGTGAACGACTATTGAGGTAGCTGTGAAACCATCTTGCAGTGTCATTTGATAGGCCAAGGTCTGTCAGTTGTTCAAAAAGCATGGAATGGTTGATCGTATCAAATGCCTTGGTCAGGTCAATGAAGGTAGCACCAACCACTAGCTCATGGTCCACAGCATGATGAATGTAACTCATAAATTCTAACAGGGCAGTGGTGGTACTATGGCCTTTTCAAACTCCATGCAGCTGGGGACATTGCAGGTTGTATTTCTCCATGTATTCCACCAACTGATCAGCAACATTTCTTTCGAGTGCATTGGAGAGAGGGGGGAAAGAATGGAGATGGGTCTGTAGTTGCCATGAAGTGCCCTGTCACCACTTTTGTGCACTGGGGTAACCAGGGCCGACTTCCACGTAGATGGGAATTGGGAGAGTATAAGGGAGTGATTGAAAATCTTGATTGGGGAGACAGGATTTCATCAGTAATAGTATGGATTCTCACCAGTCATAGAATAGCAAGGGGTTCAAGGAGAACAGCATGGTTCTTATAAGAAAATTACTATATTTAAGCATAGTGTGGTGTTCTTTGGGTTGTGAATGATTATACAAAGTAGTGCTGGCATTACTTTATCTTTGTCACTGCCTTTCATGACACAGACATATACTCACAAATGACTGCTCTGTGAGAGTAATGCCAATACTGCTTCATGCAGTCCTTTAAACCCCAAAGAAAACCACACCAAGCAATTATGACGATTCAGGGGACTTTATATCAGAGCTGTACAGAACTGTCAAAGTCTGCTTCCACCAGAATTCTGCAGGTTTTCAGAAATTCTGCCTAATTCTGTGGAATTCCATCCAAAGTGGAAGTCTGAAAGCTGGACATTAACTGCAGATTCATACTCTGCAGTTTAAGTAAACAGCAGATTCACGTTCCTCAAACTGCAGACTGTTATTCCATAGATTGCATTATCTCTTGAATGGTTTGGGTCTGTTCTTGGCATTGTAAATAGTTAGTGGGGGTAGCGGAATATTATGCACATATTTTTTTACAGTGCTGACTGACAATACGGATGAGCTCCTAGTGTTGAAAAATAATGTGTGTGTGTGTGTGTGTGTGTGTAGGGTCTTTGTAACATTGGGAATAGGCTTCCAATATCAGAAATACATCCAAATTTAGGCTAGACTTTATTGGAAGTGGGGATGGGCTCTGTCAGTTTTTATTAAAAAATATATTTTATATATATATATATATATATATATATATATATATATATACACACACACACACACATACATATATATATATTATATAGTTAGGGTTGAGGAGCCATTTCTATGTTAAACCCCAAAACTTTGCACCTTAATAACTTTGCAACCGTTTGACGGATTTGCCTGAAATTTGGAATACATGATCAAGAACCATAGGCCTTGGGATCTGCCAAGTTTTGTACTGGTCGAATATACAGCTGTGGAGTTATTAAGCATGATCTGTGCGTGCGTTTACGCTTTTTCTGGAATTCTACGGTCGCACCTACAGGTCGTACGGTTTGCGTGACTGGCCAAAGATCTTCAGGGAACATGCGGCCAGGGTCCCTGATGTGCCTTTTGAAGATTTCGTGAAAAAATATTAAACGGTTCAAAAGTTATTCAAAAAACAGTTTCCCATTATAAGTCAAAGGGAAAAGTTAACAAAAAGTTTGACAGTGTCGCAAATGCATTTTTACTTTCGTAAATGGGCCTGTTACTTTCACAAATCGGCCATTTTGTTTTCAGTTGGTGATCAGAAAAATGGTTGGCATTTAAATTTGGGACCCTCTAGCAACCTAATTCTTTTGTATTCACCTAGTCGGACCCTGAGGATGCTTGCCATGTCTTTATTTTGTGGTAAACGCCCAGAAATATGTTTTCAAATTTCTGGAAAAGTACTTCAAAATTACTTTCATGCTCACAAAGTGTCGAACTTTTTACGGCTTTACTGCAAATTGCGACGGTAGTTTTCCATCTGTGGGAAAGTGACAGCGATTCTTTGGCACTGCGCTGCAAAAGAACGGTTGGGAGTTTTGGGCTGAAATTTGGAGGAGCGGCCGACATCTCACAGATGTGCCTTTCAGTGTTGTATTGAAAAATATTACATGGCAGCAAAGTTACAGCACTCCAAAGTTGACATTTTTCCCATAGGATAACATTACAGCGCCCGACGCATTACAGAAATCCTTTGGATCCCTGCTGCAAAATAATGGTTTGGTCTTTTTTCCTGAAATTTGGAGGGAATACAGCCAACAGCCCACAGATGTGCCTTTCAGTGGTTTGGTGAAAAAATATTACAGGGAGGCAAAGTTATGGCTCTCCGAACTTCTCTTTTTTTCCATAGGATAACATTACGGCGTTCGCTGCGCCTTTCAGGGCCCGTATCTCAGAAATGGTGCGAGATACGGACTTTTCATCAGAAAAATCCTGGGGCTACATACCAAATTAGCCAGGACAGTTGTAAATAATATGACCTTAAAAATTTTTTTCTACATCGTACGGTTCCTGAGATATAACGTATTTAGTATTCCAAGTTCTCATTTTCTGCGACGATACTCATTATTATGCATACATTATTTGTACTCACTGTCTTTCTCTATGCAGGTTTTGGGGAAAACCAGCCTGTGCACTTACATTACTGTTACTGTTGCCCTTTCCGCTTGCGGTTCCGTACCCGTTTCAATTACTGTTGACGTCTGCGCCACCATGTGCGTTATCCTTTGCGTTTTCATTTGCGCTTGCATTTCTGTTATTTTTTGCCATTTCTGTTTACAGTACTGTTTATCTTTCTGTTTCACTTTACGTCACCATGCCCATTGACATTTCTGTTTGCAGGCACCATGTTACTCTGTGACAACACATCAAGTGGCAGACCGTTCCGGTCTACGCCACCATGTGCGTTACCCTTTATGTTCTCGTTCATGCTTGTGTTACCATGTGCCTCACTGTTAACATTTCTGTTTGCATTGCTGTCCCTGTTAGTATGCCACAAGACATCATGTGGTGGGAGCGCGGGGCCCCCGCTGCTGCATTATATTCACTATTTCTTGTTATCATTCTCAAAAAGAAGGGAAATTAGAGGCAAAAAACTCCATTTAATGCATTAGTTAGGGTTGTTCCACAGTGAAAAAAGTGAGGAAATTCGCTGTTAGGGTTGAAAACCCCCCTTGGACCCCCCGCCCACCCCTAACCGGCATTGGGGTGTGCATTGGGATCGTGGGTCCTAACTCTCACCCCATTCTCCTATACTTCTGCTGCTTTACACATGACATGGGGTGAGAGTTGGGGCTGGCGTCAATACCAATGCTGGTGAGAGGGAAGATGGAGGGTCAAGGGGTTTTCAACCCAACAGCGAACCTCACTTTTGTCGCTGTGGAACAACTAACTAATGCATTAAACAGAGTTTTTGCCTCTATATATATATATATATATATATATATATATATATATATATATATAACAGTTACAGTAAGTGTAAGATGTATAGTGACAATGATGGGCTCCCAGTGTCCAAAGAGGAGCTGAAAGAGGACAATGAGTTCCTGTACCACTGGCCATGTGGCATGCCATACATGGGCCTGTCACTACAGAATGATGATGAAAATACTTTATGGAAACACCATAGGAAATCTACTGTGCATGCCAGGTCAGTGACAAATTATTTTATTATTAATTTTTTATTGACATTTGTCTTCAGTCCCCAAACTGCAAAAACACCACCTTTGGAACATGATTCCACAAACCGGAAAGTGTCAGGTTTTAAAGAGCAGCTGATGCCTTCAGGAGAACATTAACAAAACGCAATATTTAGACACAGATCAACTTGTATTTCACATTAGTTCTGTATTCCTCCTCCCCATTATTCATTATTGGTGTAATTTGCATGAAAACAGGATCTATGCCCCAGTAGTTCATCTATTCCTGTTGCGTTCTCTCTACCCGAGATCATAATTCATTCCTTGTGACATCACAGTTACCCTTATGGTAACAGACTGTAATGTCATAACACAGGATTATGACTTACAGTAGGGAGTAAGCTAAAGAGGCAGATGAACCCCAAGCGAACTCTACGGGATAAGAATCATGTATTCATGCACATTTCCTAAATAATAAATAATGGGGAGGAGAAATATGCAAAATATATATGGAATGCAAGCTGAATTGTACCTAAATATCATGTTTTTCAAATTTTTCTTTGCAGCATCAGCAGCTCTAATTCCTTATTGTTTGCTTTTTGTTTCATTATTGGAGAGCAAGCAGAAAGGGTCTTACAACTGGTGAACACTATTATTTTGACCCCACTCTAACTTTATAACTGCCAAATTCATTTTACCATATTGGGCCTGATTGTGGAGCCTGCCATGAGGGCGTGTCCTGCAAATTGTACAGTAGACCCCTTATTTAGGAGCCTGCTGTGTTATAAGCAGCTGAAAGTTATGATCGTTTACCTATTCAACCCAGCTATCATGCCGCTATAAAATGTGGTGTTCTGAGACACTGGAAAGCTTTTCTTGTATATTTTGCACAGTCAGTAGAGGAAGCACAGTTGGATTTATCAGAATATGTTTGCCCTCCTTGGAACCCGTACTGTTCCTCAGTAAAGCATTGAGTTTCTTTACTCTTGAAATTGGAGACTGTCTGACTAGGGTAACACCTCCTGCATCAATTTAAAAACAATCAGAACTGATTACATTGGTTTAAGTGACATGCACAGGAGGATGTCATAAATTCATTAATAAGGTCACACATTTCTTTTGCCACTCTGCAGCAGTGTTGATCAAACATGACAGTTTAGCCATGGTTACTAGAAATCTTGGCCCTCTAAGCTATCTAGGTTTAAAACATAGAGACGAACTGAATATCTAAATGTTCTAGATTGGCTGCTTACTGCAAACCAAAATGTTGAAATGAAACCATTTTACAAGAGCAAAACACATACAATACAGTTGCCCATACCAAAAAAAGATATTTTTATTTAATTTATATTCACTTTGTGAACCAATGTATTTCTGTCCAGCAGGTAGAGTATGGTGACAGAAGGAACAAAACATTTTGCCAAAAGACATTCTTAGTTGTTTATGAAACCAGACTGGTAGCTATCTTTGAAAGTCATACAAACAGATCTGGCCAGTAACATCACAGAACAAAATAAAGTGGTCAAAAATAAAGCGGCAAAAACAGTGTCACCATCAATATTGGTAGCACAAAATGTAGCGTACCAGAACAATGCAGGCCACACTACACACAGGTAGCAAACAACATCCACCATATGGAGACACTGCACTGGAACACACAGCAGCAGGCACCCATGCACAGGAACAGCACAGGGGTGCATGGAGATGGGACAGGGCAGGATGCAACCACCACTGGGGGAAGCAGGCCACTGGATACCTACCATGGTAATCTAATGGCACAGGCACCAACATGGTGGAGTACCCTCACCCAGAATGCTGAGTGATGGAAACAGTGCACCAGGGTAACCACTGGGGGACAGGTGGACCATGGCCACCATGTGGATGGCAGTGCATAATGCAGGGGGCCAGAAGCACAAGCCAGCATGCCATCTACCCTGTCCTGTGTGTTGTGTGTATTGCTGGAGACATGCTGGCTTGTGCTCATGGCTTCTTGCATTATGCATGGCCATCCACATGGTGGCCATGGTCCACCTGTCCCCCAGCGGTTACTCTGGTGCACTTTCTCCATCACTTGGCATTCTGGGTGGGGGTACCCCACCATGTGGGTGCCTGTGCCATTAGACTACCATGGCAGGCGTCCAGTGGCCTGCTTCTCCCAGTGGTGGTTGCACAGATTTATGTGATAATGGCGAAAGGCTAAAGGCGATCACCGTTATCGCGAAGCCAGAGTGCCAAAAATCAGTTTTGGCACTCTGACTCCCTGGTGCACAGCAAAATGGTGCCAGGGACTTGTTTAGTAAATGGTATATGTGGGGAGCTTTGTCCCCGCACCCTCTTACTTAAGGATTCTCAACTCCTGGGGGATGCATGTTGTTGGGGGGGTACAAAACCATTTAAAAAAAATATTTGGGCCAGGCGCAAAAAAAAATGCACCAGTGCCCAGACCTGAACCCAGCACCCTGCCTACCAAAGCTGCCAACCCACCCACCATACCATAGGGCCAGCTTGGCAACCCTTGGTGACACCACCCCTCACAATCCCTCCTGCCCCTCACTGTGCATGCTTGCTCCCACCTGCGCACATACATATAGCGTCATCCTGTCATTATATTTGCTGACCCCCCATCCAGTTGCCATACCCTGTTGCTAGCCCTGATGACATGCGCCGGGGAGTGGGTCACTATTTTTGAATGCACCCAATTGCCAATGTCCATGTCACGGGCTATCAGTTGCACCCTGCCCTGTTTCATCTCCCTGCAACCCTGTGCTGTTCTTGTACACTGGTGCCTGCTGCTGTGTGTTCCAGTGCAGTGTCTCCATGTGGTGGACGTTGCTTGCTCCCTGAATGTAGTGTGGCCTGCATTGTTCTGGCACGCTACATTTTGTGCTACCAATATTGATGGTGACAATGTTTTTGCCACTTTATTTTTGACCACTTTATTTTGTTCCGCGATGTTGCTGACTGTATCCCCTGCTTCACTACACCTATGTACCAATTAGACTGGTTGCCAGTTTTAGAAAAACCTAATATACTGTCTGAAAATGATAAACTAAGACTTTCACCGCAAACATTACATGCACTGTGCTAACTGCACTTTCTTTTGTTCCTGTGTTCATAGCCTTGTGATACATATCTTGTAATGTTTATTCTGTTCTACTACGTGTTCAGATTTTATTTAATCTGAGCCATGCCTGAAAACATGCATCTGTTGCCTTAAATGGTGTACTTACCTGGTCACCAAACACGAAATTAAAAGATAAATGTTTAAATGATAAAGTTTTATTTATTATAGTATAAGTTTAAAGCCCTGTAGTGGCATAAACATAAACCCCTGGTTTTAAACAGCTATCCCAGCAAATATCAGCATTTGAAATCAGCCATTAAACTACTGATGTCTTCATGCTTCACATGAGAACAGAAAAACTTCCATTGATGATATTCTAGTTAATTTAATGTTCTGATACATTGATGCCATTATTCCCCATTACCTGTCTCTTCTCCAATGTAAACATACATCAGTGTTCCAATATCTCTTTCATAGGTCATCTCCTCAAACCCTGGAATAATTCTTTTAGCCTTATGTTGCACCTTTTCCACTACTACTGTATAGAGATGTGTGTGAAGCTAGCAAATTTCACTCCACAAAACAATTTACGTTTGTCAAATTCATAAAGTGTGAAGTGCTAACTTTATAAAGTTTTGGCAGGCAAAGTGACACTTTTACAGGCAAAGTTAAGGCAAAGTTGCAACCTTTTTTTTTAATTAGTACTTTTTGCATTTTTTTTCCACGGTTTTCTCCCAAAGATCCTGGGACCCTGGCAGACACGGCAGTGTGTGTGTGCGTGGAGGCATAGATGAACTCTGGGTACTAGCTTGGCACCTTCTGCTACACCCTTGGCTATTGCTCGGCTTCCCGTTGCTCAAACTGGCATCCACCCTCCATCAGGTGGCTGCCAAGGGCCAGATAAACCCCCTTTCCCTCTCAAAGAGAGGAAAGCCACCTTACAGCAGCTCAATCCCACTCCATGCCCCCCCCTTGCTGACCCCCAACAACCCAGGCTCATTCCCAAACCCGGGTTGCTGGCATGGCGCAAGGTGTGGTGCCCAGCGCCTCAACCCTAAGCACCACCGGGCTGGCTACAAAGTTGCAACTTTTGCCTTAACTTCACCTGATTTCATCTAAGAAAGGGCCATTTTCTAAAGAAAACTCAATGTGAAGTGGCAAAGTGGTGAAGTGTGCAATTCGTGAAGTTATTTGCAAAGGAGAATTTCACAACTTCACCCGTGAAGTAAACTTTGCAACATCTCTACTACTGTACTATGGTGATAAAAATGTATTCACTGGTTCTCCTGCCCAAATCCTGGTGGCCTCAAAAGGCCTTAATTTACAGACACCAGAAATTACTAATGGTCTCATTTCTTATTTTGTCTTCCCATACCCCTGTTATAACAAATTTATTTTCACATCATAAATGATAAATGAAGTCCCTGAAGTATTTTCATTTTAAATGCAGCTTCCATACTTTTTTAAAGGTAAAAAACTGTCCATTCCAATACTACTGTAACTGAGACTCTAAAGAGCACAGTGGACACAGAAAATTCTGCTGGAGGGCACGTGTGGCCACAATGGCCTCATTTCAGAAACACTGTTCTAAATAGTGCTTTGTTAGCGCCCTGTACAGTGATAAATCACTTCTCTTGCCTCATTCATTTTTCCTTTTTTTTTCTTCCGCAGGTGGTATTTAGTAAGCAGTACAACAGGTACTCTCCTGTCAGTGCCTGAATAGTTTTATTCTGTTATGTTTTAATACTTTGTTTTTACTTCCATCTCCAGTGCTGCACCCTTCCACTTAGCAATCCCCCAGCCCCATTCTAACCATCTGTGGTACCTACAGTATATACTCAACCAGGTAGTCCAAAACTTGCAGCTCCTGCATCTGTAGCTCATTCCAACAGGTATGGCAAGAATCACCCCTCCAGTCCTTTGGATATGGGGGAGAGTACTGGCTAGTATGTTGGGCAGGGCCAGAGGGGCAGCAACATCATCTGGCATGCTTGAGGGGTGTTTCCTTATGTTTCTTCTAATCTCCTTAGATGCCAGAAATGCAGGAATCATTGGCATATGTGCACACACAGTTGAGTGGCTGCACACAGTGCCAGCTGGTATCCACTTCACTGCTTGTTATTTCTGATTCTAGTGACAACATCAAAAATGGAAAGGAACCTGGGGGTAGTCATATCAGATGATCTAAAGGTGGGCCAGCAATGTGAGAAGGCAGTAAAGAGGGCTAGGAGAATTCTTGGATGCATAGAGGGAGGCATCACCAGTAGAAAACAGGAAGCTGTTGGCCCTCTGTACAGACAATTGGCAATACCACATCTGGGGTACTGTGTACAGTTCTGGAGAGCCCATCCCCACAAAGACATAGACAGGGTGGAGGCTGTCCAGAGGAGGGCAACCAAAATGCTGCAGGGTCTGCACCAGAAGACATATGAAGAAAGACTAAAGGAGCTTAAGATGTATAGCCTCGAGGAAGGGGGGGGGCATGATAGAAACTTTCAAATACCTCAAGGGAATCAATAAAGTCCAAGAGGGTAGCATCGTTCAGAAAAAGAGATGTGCAAGAACAAGGGGGCACAATCTGAAGATGGGGGGATGGTTCAGTGGTAATGTAAGGAAGTATTTCTTCACAGAGAGGGTTGTAGATGCATGGAACAGCCTTTCTGAGGAGGTCATAGAGTCAAAAACAGTAGGGAATTCAAGAATGCATGGGACAGATGTAAGGCAATTCTGGGGGGGTAGGAGGAAGCAGGCTGTTGGTTAACTAGGATCTGCAGCTTATCCATTAGGTAGGGAAATGGGCAGACTAGGTGGGCCAAGTGGTCCTTATCTGCCATCAGATTCTATGTTTCTATGTTTCTAGTGCCCCCTGCAGTCACCCAGGTGGAAGCATTGCAGCTGAGCCTGCTGCCCTCTCTCTCTCTCTCTCTCTCTCCCCGGAGGAGAAGGGTATCATCTGGTATGCTCAATCTTACTCCCCCCCTCGGGGTCTGCCCCGATATCCTGTGATTGTTTCTGAACTTTGGTCACTGGCATCGTGAGCAATAGCCCTACAGCCATGCCACCGGGTGATTCATTCTTTTATTAAATACTAGCAAGCTCCCTATTATGAAACATACAAATGGAAATTCTTTTATAATTATTTTTAGCCCCCTTTCTCTGTATTCATTTGACCTCTTGCGCCACACAGAGGGCATCACTACACCATTCCTTAACCATGAAATGTATGGGTTTGTGGTCTTTTTTGAGACTGATTACAAGTCTTACTTGTGAATTGGCCACTGAGGTACTGTGCAGTGACATGCTTCAGAGCCTCCTCCAGTGAGTGAACACTCCTCTTCATGGCATGTCTGCTCTTTAATGCTATGTAAAGCTCATGAACTGACCATTGTGCTACTACTGAGAGATATGTGTCAGACTCTGCTCTAGTGAAGGTCAGCATGGGTTCTGAACAAAAGATTCCTGATAGACCATCCTGGCCAACTTCTTTGTGGCGATGACTAGGATGTTGAAATTGATAGAAAACTTGCTAAACAGCAGAGTACAGAGGGTAGTAAAACATATTATTTTCTCAGGTTAAGGGTAGATGACCATTTAGGTACCCCAAGCATCAGTGCTGGGACTCCTGCTAATATATTTAGATAAGATCCTGCAACATGGGTGACATGTATGATTAACATATTTACACAAGAGATGTAGAAAGCCAGGATAGTTAGTACAAAGCATAGCAATGTGCTAGGTTACTGAGGGCCTTGGAAAGACTAAAGGACTGGGTGGATAAAGTAGAAGATACAGGTTACCATGAGTAAATGCAAAGTGTGCACTTTGGTACCAAAAGCTAGAGCCAAAACATATACAATTTAAGAGATTCAACTTATGTAAAAAGAGCAAGAAAAGGATCTGGAGGTGATTCTAGAGAGTACTCTAGAGCAGGAACAACAGTGTAAGCCCAGAGTTGAAAAGACCAGGGGAATGCCTGGATACATCAGATAGAGAATAGAAAATAAATCCATGGAGGTGATACTCTAACTTTTAAAGCACCAGTGAGATCTTTCTTGGAGTATTGAGCCCAGGTCAGGGCACTACACTACATGAAGGACTTGAACTAACTGGAACAGTTTTGAGGGAGAATAGCTGCCTAGGGGCAAATAAGGTCTAGAGAAAAAATAAATACTACAGCAGCTGGAGCTCCTGTTTTTGTAGAAGAGGCTGAAAGGGATATGAAACTGATACGTAAAAAGAATGAATGGTATTGAGAATGAAGAGTTCTGTACTGTATTGTGGACTGTTGTCAGTCAGAAGGAGTGAACAGGAGAACACTGGCAGACACTTGGGGGAGGACAGGGGGCTAGAGGAGAAGAAAGAAAGCATTATGTCACTAGAAGGCACCAGATGGCAATCAAATCCAATTCATGAACATTGTAAACTGGAGGAGTTTCTGCAGAAGAAAAACATCCAAGGACGCAACTGATAGACAGTTGTTACCTTACTGATGGGCAACAGTTTGTTAAATATAACTCTACTGTATCTGGCCTATCCACAATTAACATTGGTGTTCCTCAAGGGTCTATCCTTGGCCCCCTCCTCTTTACAATTTTCATAAATTACCTATCTCTAAATGCCACATTTTGCGCCTCACTGCTTTATGCAGATGACTTAGTGCTCTTCTCCAGCTTAAACTGTCTCACTGACATTAACACTACCCTTACTTCTGATTTCCACAATATCCACTCCTGGCTCTCCCATAACAAACTATTGCTTAACTCCAGCAAAATTGCTCTATGCTATTTGGCTCTGCCCCCAGATTAAGAAAGCTCACCGAGCGATTATCTCCAGTGGTACCGGCTCTATCCTTGAAAATGTAACTACCTTTGAATTCCTTGGAATTACACTCTACCCCTCTCTGGACTTTTCCCAACACATCTCAAGCACCTGTTGAACTGTAAACTCTAAGCTTGGCCTGGCCTTTAAAACCAGTTATGCCCTTACACCCTTTGTCAGGATTGCCATTGCACACAGTGGCCTTCTACCTACCCTCACCTATGGCTCTGTCACCTATGTAAGTGCTACCAAAGTTAATCTCCACAAATGGGACACCTCTTATAGCAATATTTATCATTTTGCTCTGGCCTCTCATTGCCTTACCTACCATTGTCAGCTTTATAGTGGTCTAAATGGGCTATCCCCTGAGGCTAGCCGCTCCTATGCTCTTGTCACCTTAACTGATAAAATTATTAGAACTGGAGTGCCCTCTTCCTTAACCTTATTGCTGATTCCTCCAAACATTCACTGCCCCTTCACTCTGGAGATCAGTCCCAACTAACTGTTCCCAAATGCAGGACAACCATGGGGACCCAGACTTTCTAATACCTTATCCCGTATTTTTGGAACTCCCTGACCATGTCCATGTGACTTTCCCCTTCCTATGCCATTTTGAAATCAACCTTCACCACCATCTCCTAGTCTCTGACCCCTGTAACTGTTTCCTTCCTCTTTGATCACCCTGCCTGCGCTACCTGACTTCTGCTTGTCCAAGCTGCCTAACCTGGTGCACTTCTGTATGGTGCCCCTCTCCACATTTAGCTACTTTGTTTTAGATTCACCTCTGTGTTTGCTGTTTCGTAATTGATTTTGCTCCCTGTTACACTGTATCTAGTTTCACATTTTGTAGCTGTATTTACTTCACCCGATACTTAGTACATTTTACTATATTGCACTATGTTTTGTTATTATGTATGATTTCTCCTTGTAACCATGTAATTACTCATTCAACTACCTTTGTATTCTGTTACTAGTTTACTTCAATTGCTTCCCTGTTCTATGTATTCATGTATTGTTCTTATGACTTGTACTATATTGTTTGTACTCTCCTGGGTCATGCCTGAAAATAAGTATACTTAATGTCTAGTACACTTACCCGGTTATCAAAACTCAAGTAAATAAATAAATAAGGAGGGGACTGTCACATGGTAGTGTGGCTGCAACAGGAGGGGCACTTATTAAGGAATACAGATTTTCAAGTTAAATTACTTCAGACTGCACAGCTTTTCTCTGTTTTCAGTGTTTCACAACCCATTATAGTTTTTCCCTCTCATCAAGGTTTCACCCATTTCCCTATTGTCAAGGTAGTCTGTTGTATAACCCCATGGTAGGTTATAGCTTCAGATCCCTACTTAAACTTTTTTGTCTAGCGCACCTAATACTAGGGTGCAGATCAGACTCCAGTCTAAATCTTTCCTCTCACTCTGAGGAACCCTTTTCTCTAGCACACCTAATAACACGGTGCAGATCCAGACCCCTGTTTGAATCTCTTCTCTCACTCTAAGAAACCCTCTTCTCTAGCACACCTAACATCACGGTGCACATCCGGACCACTGACTAAATCTCTTTTCTAGGGATTCCCTTCATTTTGGCAATCCTATTGCTTCTTTTTATTCTCCTCCTGTATAATCTAAAGCAGGTTTGCCTTTCAAACCTCTGCCTGAAACTTTGTTACCTAAATTCTAAACTGTGGTCTGCCCTCTTCTTTTAAATGGGGATAGAACTCTGGCAGCCCCCGTTTCCAAGACAGACCCTAAATATTTATCCCTTGTTCTCTTCTCTGTGAAGTTAATGGTCACTAGAACTGTATCCAGACTACTACCACAAGCTACCGGAATTCCAAAGAACTAAACTCAGGGCAAACTTCATTATTTGTGGATCATATGCATACTGTACTGTATGTTTTAAAAATGGAAGCAGTGCCTTTAGTACCAGATCACCATCAATCTCTCCACCCCATCCCAGCAACACTAACATCAAATTCCTGATCCCCACCAGTTCCCAAGTCAGCACAGCACCCTTCTCTCTGCCATATATTTAATGCAATTTAATTGTAAGATCTACCAAATCCTCAACCCCTCAGAATTTGTACAACCTATTATCCTGTTTCCTCATCTTAAATAACCAAAAACTGTGTTCACAAAGCCTGATCCATAACTGACTCTGTACCATTGCAGCTCTCCTACTCCAACCCACAAAGCCCATTTTCCTCTTAACATCCAATTGAATATGGAACAAATACCTCCCATTAGTATCTCCTTCCCACCATTCCTGCCATAATCCAGTCATTTTTAATATGTTCAGTCCAGTAATTTTCAGTCTGCTCTTCAGTGATATAAGTGAGGGCATACAGGACAAGACAAGATGTGTCTCTTTGCAGATGATACTAATTTCTGTGGTAGAGTAGACAGCAAGGGAGGGAGGTGCAGAGGGACCTGCAAAAGTCTGGAAAGTTGGTTCAAGGTTTGGCAGTTGAAATTTAATGTCAAAAAGTGAAAGATGATGTTCATAGGGAAAAGATCTGAGGATGAAGTAGTGGATGGGAGCGATTAAGGTGGGCACTACTTCTGAGGAAAGAGTCCTAGGGGTCATCATTAGTGACTCCTTAAAACATTTCAGCCAATTTAACAATGTCTACAGCAAGAAAACCAAGATGTTGGGTGTATTAAAGTGGTTTTGATAACAGGAGAAAAGATGTGTTACCACAGTACATCTCTATAGATCACTGGTGAGGTCCCATCAGGAGTACAAAGCCCATTTCAGAAGTCCTCACTTAAGGAAATATATAGGCTGGAGATAGTGCAGTGTAGGGTAATGAAAATGATTTGGGGCTAGTGTGAAACAGACCCTTCAAGGATCAGCTTGGGACACTGAACATGTACTCACTGGAAGCCAGAAGGGAGATATAATGTAAACCTTCAAGTTCCCAAAAGGAATGAACAATGTAAACAGCAACAAACTATTCAGCAGGAATAACAAATCAAAAACTAGGGGGCACCAGCAGAAGCTGGTGGTAGTGGTGGTGGAGGAGGGGGTGATTCAAGAGAGATGTGAAAATGTTTTGTTTTTCAGAGAGTGGCTAAACCATGAACAGCCTTCTGTTTGAGGTGGTGGACTCAAAAACCATTAATGGTTTCAAGTAGGGCAGTGAAAGAGTTAAAGGTTTAATAGATACTCAGTGGAGCAGCGAGAGAGTAATGAACATGGGAGGAGAAGCATGGGCTAAAACCCCATCTAGACAACAGGTTCCATGGTACGATAGAGTAAGAAGGGCAGACTGGATGGACCAGTGGACTTTTTCCGCCATCAGTGTCTGTGTTTCTATGCATACCTCACAACCTCTTGCCTCCTGAATCAGGGACAAGACTTAAACAAATCAGGGACAAAGGATCAAAATCAGGGACACATCTTCAAAAGTAGAGATATCCACCCAGACAGCTGGTAGAATATGAGGCTTAGTGCAAAATGCATGTGCTAAAGAAGAACAAGTCTGTAACTGTAATGATTGACATTATTCTATGCTTATAATTTCCACTGTTTAGCCATGGAAACACAACAGTGAGGGAGGGACAGAGTAATATTGTAAGGCAGATTCAGGGATGTCCCTGAAAATCAGGGACAGTTGAGAGGTATGTTTCAATGTAACTACAGTGTATACTATTAATTTAAAATATTTTACCCTCTGTGGAAAAGGGTTATCTACAGTATATCCAGATGACCCAACCAACCCTTTTTTGCCTCAATATCAACTGACTCATTACCCCATTCCCCTCTACAAGTTAGGACCCATACAAAGCTAACTATTATCTCACTGTATCATAACAGGTGTACTAAAACAGTACCCTCCAAAACCAAATCTTGTCCAGCTTTTGAGGAGCCCTCTTAAGTTGCCATCAGTGAGGCCAAGCAGTTTGAAATAATAACTGAGTGGAAGGTCCTAACATACCCATTCCAGTTTTAAGCCCAAATAATCTCCATCATCTCAGCCACAAACACTGTCACATAATCCTTTAACCTTTTGATAGAAGACTACCCAAATGCTGGTACATACAATGCCAAGGAAACCACCCCCAGTTCTGGACATTTTTAATCATCTGTGTAAATGTGTAACTATTAACCCTAGGTCCCATAAATGAAATTATCATCTAAAACCTGACTAAAAAGTATACAGATACATAGAAGGGACTGCAGATAAGGACCATGTGGCCCACGTAGTCTGCCCCTTTGCCCTGCCTAATGCATTACCACAGACCCTAGTTGATCTGAGGCTTACCCTCTGTTCCCTATTGCTAGAGTACTCTTATGTCTATCCCATGCATTCTTGAATTCCCCTACTGTTTTCACCCCTACTACCACTGACACAAGGAGGCTGTTCCAAGCATCCACTACTCTTTCTGTGAAAAAGTACTTCCTCACATTGCCCTAAGTCTTCCCCCCGCCTCATATCATGCCCCATTGTTTTTGTACACCTTCTTCTCTGAACGATACTGCCTTCCTGGATCTTGTATATACCCCTTGTGTACTTGAATGTTTCTATCATATCCCCCCTCCTCTTCTCCAGGGAGTACAAATTGAGGTCCTCTAGTCTTTCCATATATGACTTTTGGTGCAGTCCTTACACCATTTTTGTTGCCCTTCTCTGGACTGCCTCTATTTTGTCTATGTCATTCTGGAGATGTGGCCTTCAGAACTGGACACAGTACTCCAGATGAGGTCTCACTAGTGATCTGCACAGTGGCATAACTACCTCTTTTCTTCTGCTGGTGATACCTCTCCCTGTGTACCCTCATAATAACCCTTTTCTTTTAAAAATGTTTCCATCATAGGCAAATCTACCACATGTTGTGCAAAAAGCCAGGGAGGAATGATATCTACACACCTAGATCACTAAGCCCCATACCTTTAAGACCCAAAGCCTCTAAATCCTTGTACACTCTTTCACCATAACATGACACCCCTTTTCAAGATCATTGATACTCCCAACAGTTATCAAAAACCTTCCTGGCAGAATGATTATCCCCTTGTTCTGCCACTCTAGCCCAACCACCACGACAGAGTCTCATTCTTATAAGCCACAATGGCATTTTACCACGTTCAATTAAAATCAACACAGTTAAGGAAGACTGTGCTGTTCTACAACGAATTCTCATGGCCCATAATAAAAAAAAATATCTAGTTTTTTTAACAAATATTTAGCTGCAAAGTTAAATGCTGGTCAGTTGTACTCCAATACAGACCTTATCATGCCCACATAAAGAAACGTCAAACTAACCCTAGCAGCTCCCCATGTATACCTTTTAACATCTTGCCTGGCTTGAACATCTAGGATAAAGTGTAAATAACATCAGGGACAAGTGACCAAAATCAGGGACACAGCTAAAAAATTATATTTATTCAATAAGTCTGCCATAATCTGTGGTTTAGAGTGGAAAGCTTTTTCTGAAGGATAACTAGACTGCAACACTCAATGCAGTTAGGCACTGCTTGATCATCAGTGACATCACAAGGTTCTAAGAATGGCTCTGATGTAGTATTTATAGTGCACAGACTCAGTCATCTATATCTCTGGACTGCTTCCAGCTATAGGTGTGCCCAATACCTCAATTAAAAGAACTGTTCATGGGCTTTCAGACTATGTATGCCACTGTACATGAATGTGTCCTTTTAACTACCCATTTAAATGGTGCCTAGTTTGGAGGTACACTATATATATGGTCAGTGTTTCCTAAGGCTATATTATGCTGACCAAATATGGTCAGTACTTCCTAGGGAGTAAAGAAACCTTCAACAAAGGTTTGACTGCCAACCAATTTATTACTAAGCATCTCTTAATTTAAAAGAACAGGTGCATCTCCTTAGTCACTTAGTTGTACAAAATCCAACATTTTACATATACGGTAGTTTGAAACTCTGAACCTCATGGCCTGCACAGTCTTTAAACCTAGAAATAATACAGCAAGAATAGTAAACACAATTTAACGTTTCTTATTTGGGGCTTTTTACACAGTTCCATTTTACATTTAAGCTTCTTGGCCCAGAACAGAACTTTTTCTGGCAACCTCCTGGTCTGGGCCTCTCAGAGCCCCTATAAAATCCTTCTGGGTACAGCAAAGTGATGAAGAACAAGGTCACTCCTTCACAAGAATGGACTTTATTGACCATTGGTCCTTTTCATTCTATAAAATGCAATGCACGTATGTAACTCCATCACTTTTATTGCTGCAGCAAAGTACTCCTTGTGGAATCCATTGGTCCCTCTCCTCTGTCATTATATCTACTGAGTCAGCAGCAATCATGTATAATGAATACACTTCTCATATTTTAATTCCCAAGCAGTTTGGCCAGCTCCTCTAGTTGTGCTGTCCAATCTTGTAGTGAATTACTGTAACTAAAGGACTCTACGCTCAACAAAAAAGTGATCTTGCTATTTCAGCTGCAACAGTTATTAAAATTCTGCTTGCAACACAGTCCATCACATTCATTTCAACCAGTATGACATGATTGATTAATTCAGCACCGAGTCTTATTGCTATTAAGGCCACTAGGATGTAAATATGGTAAATGGTTAGTTGCTTTCTTGTTTAAACCATCTTTTGGTGCTTTCCTTTGCAATTCTTCCTTTGTTTCATTGGATAGAAGTACAGGGATCCACTGCACTTCAAAAGATCCATATTTGGTCACATGCACACCCCCTGCTCTTGTTTCTTATCACTCTAACCCTGTATGCAATCATTATTTCCTTACTCAGCTCCTCCCTCCCATTTCTCCTCAACTCTTGCCTCTTCCTGTTGCTCCTTCCCCCAAAGTACAATAACCATTGAACACAGAACTCAAGATTCGTTAGTGGAATGCATACCACACATGTTTTATTTATTCACATTATCACTGTCTATTATCATTTGTATAAGCATTTCTTTACTCTGTAATGCACAACCTGTAGAATGATTGTTTGATAGGTGTAACTGCTTTAGCCTGTTGCTCTCAGTCCCACAGACTGTTTTGGAAACTAAATGTTACATGCAAATAAGGCTATGCTGATGCACAATTTCTAAACAAACAAACAAAAACAAAAAAAACAGAGGATGGTAAGGGAAGTAGAATTATGCAGTAAGACCTGCCCATCAGTGTTTCTGGTTGAAAGTGTAGTTAGCAGCAATGCTTGCTAATGAAGTACAAATTCAACTTTAAGCAAACCTCCTGGAGATTAAAATATAGGAAATCCCACCCACATTATGTCTAAATATTCTAATTTTGCAAAATGCTGCCCAAGAAGTCAGTCGTTTATTAAAGGTTTTTCTTTCTTTTTTTTTTTCTTGTAAATGCAGCAGTGCAATGAAATCAGGCAAAAAAATTGGCCCAATCTTTTTTTCACTCTAAAAGATTGCTGGCCTCTTCCAGTTTTATTTGGTGGCACAGTTTTCTAATTCCACCATAATTTGAGTATTTTATAAATGTTTGAATTTATTTTTTCTCAAGAAAAAAGATGGCTGCCATATTTTGCATAGAAATAGCATTGAAGACCTGGCAAGGATTAGGATCGAGAAAGTAAAAAAAGACTCTTGGTGCCCAGCATAGGAGGTACCCAGACAGCTACATTTTAAAGGTATGCTAATATTTTTATTAACTGTAGCTGAAACTAGCTTTTTTGGAAAAACATTTTTCATTGCACTGCTGCTTTAAAGCAAGGGACTAGATAGTTCCATTAACTGGTGGTCAGCTGTGGAGCTTTGTAACTTTGGGCAGTAGTTTAAATTCAGCTCTGGTTGTTATTGGCTGAAAACCATTATTTTCTGATGGCTTACTCATACACTGTCCTGCGCAAAATGAATTGTTCTTAGTCCACTGCTTTGTAGGCAGACATCCTCATCACACAGTCACCATCAGAACTAGCAATCATTTATACAGTACCTTTGTTGACAGTCTCACTTGAGAAGCCTGGGAGTAAATGTAAGTGGAGTTTGAATTACTCTCTCACCTGCAGTACTAGAGACTAATGACTGTCCAGCATCATAAGGTGAAACAGGTTTTATGTAAATTATGCTTAATGCTATGTAGCAAAATTGTGTATAACCTAACTTTTTAAAGAAACACACACACAGACACACACACACACACACCATTAAAATAACTTAAGGGTTAGGAAGTTAACAGAATGACATTGACAGCAAGTCCATTAAAATGTATCGACATGGGCTACACCTACAACATTTAAAATATTGTTTACTTAATCTGCTAAAAATATGTTGTTTAATAAAACTGCAACATCAAATGTAATTTACTTATTTCCTATTGCTGAACACTGATAGACGTATTACATGCATACATGCTCTATCCAACAAGGTAGGTCAGGGTATATAATATAATTTACTGTGTCCAGAAATGAGAGAAAAATAAGTTATACATTTAACATATAGCCATTAGTAGACAATTACTATTTGTTGTGCCTTTTTTAATAATTTTAATATTATTAATTTAGTTTTTTTTTTTTTTTAATCCATGATCTCCTGGAAATTTGAACTTACACTGGTACTTTAGTCTGGAAAATTATATTGGGGAAGGGGGCAATGAGAGTAAATGAGCATGCCACTGCAGGTCAGTAATGACTCCACTCATATTACATGTGTATGGCAAATATAGAAAGTCTACTCATCCCAAATGCAATCCCTTAAGAGCAATTTAGCAACATAAGTAAGATGCAATATTCAGACCCTAAGTATAAAAATATGTATGGACTTAACAAGCTGGGAAGCATACAGTAAATCTTCCAAATCTTGCAATGCCTAGTTGCCTGTGAGATACATCAGAGGTCCAATTTTAAAATGTGATGGGTGAGTACAAAGAATAGTACATGTAGAGTTTGGTAACAACATCCAAGTCATAAGTACAAATCTCTGTAATAGAATTCAGCTGCAAGGTCTGGCAAAACTTTTGCACCTGTTGTCTAAAGATATATAATAAACGCATACAGTATGTGAAGCAGACCCTCTGAAGCACCCAATTATAATGGGGGGTTGCAGGAAGTAGGCTGTTGGTTAACTAGAATCTGCAGCTTATCCAATAGGTAGGGAAATGAGCAGACTGGGTGGGCCAAGTGGTCCTTATCTGCCGTCAAAGTCTATGTTTCTATGTTTCTATGTAAGCAGTAGATTATGTATGCTGCAACATCCTGGTGCTTAAAACACTGTACTGTATTATTAAAATACTCCCGTGGTAGCACCTGCTCTGTATCTGTGTTACAAGAGTGAACCAGTCCCTAAACAAAATATTTTGTATATTAAAGTGCACATCCTGTGATAATGCTAGGGATGCAAATTATCCCAGATAATGAGTACTTAATATCATGGATCACAGAATGTGACAACTGGCATTCTGCGTTAGTAGCCAATGGATTAATTCACATTGAAGTTATTTCTGTGGGCCTTATCAAAATAAGTAAAGTGCCACCACACCCCTACCAGCTGCTAGAAAAGTGCAAAAGTGCAATGCACTTCCCTCATCCTCAATTGCCCCATTGCCTCAGCTGAGTGTAACTGAGTATAATAACCACCCTGCCCCCCCTTCCCTCTACCCTCAGTCCCATACCTCCCATATGAGCCTAGCTGTGTTCTAGAATTCAACTCACCCAGCTCCAAATCCATTATACATTTTTTTTGGGGGGGGTGATCCTACTGGGCTGGTTCAGGTGACTGGCAGCTACAGTGGCTAGTGGTCCCATTTTCAGGCAAGCTCAGTCTGCCAGTCCTCTTGACTTCTGATGCCTGAGTGCCAGGAGCCACTGACATTGGCAGGATCTGCCTCAGCATCTTCATGAGTCACAGGCAACTGAGGCAGTGGTGGAACAACTGGTGCATTTTATTAAACAGCACTGGCTGCCCTGTCTCTGCCATCAGCTCCCTGTCCCTCATGTGAATGAAAAGGAATAGTATGCACACGTCAAATAATGCTGGTACTGGTGAGGTCAGAAGCCAGGGGGATTTACAGGCTACTAAGCTAGCCTGGTAATAGGCCCACCAGCCGCCAGGGATTCAAACAAGCTCAGAGAACTTGTAATGAATGTCACAAATTCTGTGAATTCAGCACTCTATTCAGGTACTAGTACGATGACATCATTTAGGTTCATTTATTTATTGTTTATTTTTTTTTTTTTATTTACTCCAGGCAGGAAAACACAGATAAATTAAAAAATTTTTCCTGCTGTTACCTGGGGGAGGGGATGGGGAAGTTACAAAATTGAGCAGGTGCGGGAAAACAGTTGCATGACATTGAACATTACAGGACAACAATGGAAAATAAAGTTAAATAAAAGAGAATAATACAGTGATGCACATTAGTACAACAAGAAACAGGCAAGTGAACTGGGAGACACCAGAATCAAGCTATATAATATTGCAAAAAATATATGCAGTACCAAGGAAACACAGCAAGAAAAACACTGCTGTACATACTGTAGTAAGAAACAAAACAAGCCAGCACAAATCATCAATGACAAAACAAATGAAGCATTATTCATGTGGAGATCCCCTAGATAACATGTTCTTCACCCACTCCCACCCAGGTGTCAGAATGGGTCAAGAGCCCAATACCCTCCCTCTTGCCCCAGATCTTCCCTCCCCTATCCCCAAATTCCACACCTCTGATGTGTCACATTGGGCCCTTGAATTCCCCATACATTGTCCCTGATCCTTAATCTGGTATGATCCAATCCTACTAGGCTGGTTCATATGGCTGGTGCTGCTGTAGCTAGTGGTCCTATTTACAGGCCAGGAAGTGGGCCATGAGGTCCCCTAGTTTCTCACCTTTCTAGTGCCTGAAGTCATTGATCCATGTATACTCTCCCTCAGTGCCTGCATTTGTGACAGGCAGCTTACATACAAACATGCCAGCAGATAAAGGCAATGCAGTCTTTTTAGTCTGCTTGATTGTGCAGCTCCCTTTGTACTTGCAAAGGAAACTGTCCCCTCCCCATTTCCCTTTTGACCTCCTTCAACTTGTCCCTCTCCCTCTCACTCATCCCCCTTCTACCTGTAACTTTTCCCTTCACACTGTCTCAACACCTCTTGAAGTTGTCCATTGTTTTAGGCATACCATCTCCTCAGGCAGCTCATTCCACTTGGCCACCACCCTCTTGGTGAAAAGTGCCTCCTCATCCTCCCTCCTTGAGGGAGGAGATGCACCATTCCAGTTACTTGTTAGTCATAAGCACACCACAGTTAAGCATGTGCATGCCATTGACTGCTGGCATTGGTGAGGTCAGACATCATGAGGACTGGCAGACTGCTGCCTGGGATTAGGAATGTAAGTCACTGCACCTTCCAGTCACCTGAGTTAGTCAATTAGGATTGCATCCCACTTGGATTATGGGTCAAGGCAAATTGGTGGTGGGTAGGGTGGATTTCTAGGAACCAATGTGGCCCATCTGAGAAGTATGGAGCTTGGCGGACAGGCAGAGATTATTGTTTGGCAGTGAGAGATGTGGGGTGGGATATTACACTCATCCAAGAGAGCAGGGGGTATTTTGCTGGATAGAGTCCTGTCCTGATTTGGTTCAATGTTTGCAAGTAGTTAAGGGCTGTGCAATAGATTTTCTTATACAACACTTAAATTCATAAACCAAAAATAGACCAAAAAGAGATATTTACTGTAATGGACATTGGGCACACCAAACAGAAGGCCAACATGAAGATGAATTTCAGACTTCTTGCCCATTCCTACCAGTCTCTGCAGCTGCCAACCACCCCCACAATAAAGGATCAGGGCTGGGAGCATGGAATTCTAGGGCCCACCTTGGTACATATGAGAGGTATGAGGCTTAGGGAAGTGTGATTCTTAAGGGAAAATAGACAGTGTAAGATGACTGTCTGTCACACTATGCTGAGGATAAAAGGGGTGTGTCAGAGGAGAGTGTTTTCTGCCATGTTTTACTTTTGTGCTGGTGGGTAGTTAGGTGCTGTATAATAGATTGTATTGCACAACACCTAAATACCCAAACCAAAACAGATCTTTAGTAACTGATGACCACATAAAACTGAAAAAGTTGAATTTTCAAACGCCAAGCATATCCCTTCATAACTGATGCATTTGAAGTTCTAAAAGTGGGTCAAAGTTTGTAGATCCTTGATGCTCCTTAAGCCTTGTGCTATTGAGCAGAATGGCACTTCAAAGCTTATAGTGGCTTGAGCCTACATTCATTCATGCATATTTAGGCACTTAGTGCATTTGAGGCTGAAACAATGTGTTGAACTCTGAAGAAACTTTAGACAAGCCTTCTCACACATCACCAACCTGCTGAAATGTATTCCCTGTAATATGAACATACAAAGGTGCCAACAGAATAAGATCTTGTGTTTTTTTTGAGCCTGCATGTACTGCAGAGTCCCCAATGTCAGCTAAGGACTCCGCCTCCTCCCCAACAGATACGCCCTCCTTTCTGGCACCGACCCTTTTGACCCTGACTTTTCCCTTACCCTGTCCCATCCTCTTTTGAAGCCATCCATTGTTTCAAATGACACTACTTCCTCAGGGAGCCCATTTCACCAAGTCACCACCACTCTCTGTGACAAAATGCTTTCTGGTCTCCGACAAAATACCTCCTGCTCTCCCTCCTGAATCTCCTTCCCTCCAACTTAAGACAATGCTCCCTTGTATTTTTGTTTCCACTAAGCCTAGAGGGGCAATCCTTGTCTACTAACTCCTACCTTCAAAGGCCTTGTGCAGTGCAACCTCGATTATCTGGACATATCAGGGGACCAGACTTTGGTCCGGATAAGCGATCGTCCAGATAAATGAATTTCAACCAGTCATAAGTAAAGTTGAATGGTGAAACACTGAATAAACACTGAATGTACAGTAAATGAAATTAGATACCCAGTCTGCAATATAATATATTTACTTTTATTTTCATAATTATTGTTTATTAATTAGAAAATAGGGTAGAAACAGTAAAAAAGGAATAAAATACAGCACAGTACAGTACTGTAGTATAAAAACAGTTAATGATCTCAGTGAGATGTACTGCCGAAAAAGTCAGTGACTTTACACTGTCTATATTCACTGGCCCAGATATACAAACTGCGCCAGTTTATGGTGCAAGTCTGTGCGCTGCCCAAAATAGTTGCGCAGGGGTGTGGCCAGGGCAATATTCAATGGAGTTGCGATATGGCGCAACTGCTTTGAATATCGCCCCCTGGCCACCCCCACTGTGCATGGCACAGTGGAACTGCGCCAGCGCAAGTGGTCAGAGTGGAGTATCGAGATGCGTGGTGCAAGTTCCATTGCACCATGCACAGCACCTGCGATATTCAAAGGGTGACATGCAAATGGGGCCATAATTTATGCAAGGCGCACAGGGGGCCATTTGCATCTGATTACGGCCCCATTTGCATGCCATTAGCATGCAGGTGCACCAATCCCTGACGACTTGCGCCTGGCGCCCTGCCAGGCAGCAGCCGTCGAGGACCAACGCCCCCTGCAGCCCAATCGCGGGACGTCCTGTAAGGGACAATGAATGTCTCCTATCCCTGGTGGTCCAGTGGACTGCGATTAGTACAATCGCGGGCATAACAGTATTCCCCCCCCAGTAGCCTGATCATGGGCATTACTGTAACACCCCAGTAGCCCGATCGCGGGCATAACTGTAACATCCCGATTAGCGATCGCGGGCATTACTGTAACACCCCCAGTAGCCCGATCGTGGGCATAACTGTAACACCCCAAGTAGCCTGATGCAGGCATCAGTATCCCCCAAAGTCCAATATCCCTTGTGGTCCAGTGGACCACACGGACTCAATCGTGGTGGCATTCCTCACCCCAAGTCCGAAATCCCTGGTGATCTAGTGGACCCACACCACTCCGCCCACGGAGCCCCACCACCCGCTCCCCGTCAGCGGCGGCGACAGCACCACCGCCTGCCGCCCACGCCCACCGGCAGCTAGCTCGGTATGGCTGCACAGCCATTGGTTCAGCAAGATGCTTCCATATATGCATTGTCAGGCCAGATATGTGAATGAATTCATTCACATATCTGGACTGACTAGCATGGTATGGGCTGCACACCATTGGCTGGACAGGGGAGCGGGTGGTGGGGTCCATGGGCGGTGGGGTGGGGTCCACTAGATCACCAGGGATTTTGGACTTGAGGGGTGAAATGCCACCCACGATCGGGTCTTGTGCGTCCACTGGACCACCAGGATATTGGACTTTGGGGATACTGATGCCCGCGATCGGGCTACTCTGGCGAGGGTGTAAGAGTTATGCCCGCGATCGGGCTACTGGGGTGTTACAGTAATGCCCGCGATCGGGCTAATCGGGAATACAGTTATGCCCGCGATCAGGCTAATTGCAGTCCACTGGACCACCAGGGATATTGGACTTGGGGGGGGATACTGATGCCTGCGATCAGGGCATGGGGGGCACCGCCAGGTGTGGCGGGAACAGGTGATAGCCACCCACAGGTGGCAGCTACTGTGTTGCATCCTGCAATGCGGCAGCTCACCTGTGGGTGGCTCTCGACTTGTTCCTTTTTTTTTAGGCGTAACTTTGTGCAGGCGCAGGTAGGGGTTGTGCCTGCATAACTCTGCACAGCCCGGGCTGAATATCAGGCTGTGCAGTGTATGCATGGGCACGCCCTACCTGTGCCTGCATACATTACTGATGCACCCTGCACGTTGGGATTTGTGCAGGCACACTTTTCCCTTTTAAATATCGCCCCAGGGCACATCAGAGGGTTGTGCATGGAGCAACACCATTGCACCATGCACAACCCTTTTGAATATCTGGGCCACTATATTTTATCTTAGCCGCATATGCCAGAAGATGATTTAGAGTGAGCAAGTGAATTGGGTTAGAGTCTGATTGCCTTTCAAGCCATCTGATGCACTTTGTGAAATGAACAATAGCATCTTGAGCACTTACAGTCTCTTTTTCTTCATCGCTTTCCTCATCGGACTCTTCCTCCTTTATTTCAGGTTGCTCTGTAACAAATCTGACAATGTCAGCATCAGACAGGTCTTGTGATGTAAGCAGCTCCCGGCCTCTGGTGTCTAATTCATTTATTTCCTCAGCAAACTTGTCACTCTCTGTACCAGCTGCCTCGGTAGCTTTGTGTGATGCATCAGAAGCAGGATCCTGGGTCAAATCTGCTTGATTTTATGTCCCAAACCCGCTGCTTGCTGATGCCGTACAAAGCAGCAATGTTGATGGCTTGTTTGCCCCAGTCAAGTCTGTCCAGGATAAGTATTTTCTCACTGAGTGGCAACATTTTTCTTTTTCGTTTCACATCACTTGCTTTAGGTGAATCGCTTGCTTTAGGTGAAGCATTACAAACCTCCATTGTGATCCAGGGCAGAGGAACATGCAGACAGGAGGAACAAGGAGGGTCTTAAACATTTGAAATTCATTATTTGATTGTTTGATTTGATTAACACCGATCTATTTTTAGCCATGCTGCTACAACTAGCTGTGAAAAGCTTTGAGGCACTAATCAGGCATCATTCACACATCATTGCTAGGCAATCAAGGCAATCAGGGTGCGATATGCATTGCTTCACTCCAGATCCACCTTATCGCTTAGCCATCTGACTTACAACTTAGAACCTAGCAATGCGAAATTCGAGAAACTGCTGGCATCTTCGGGACCAGGCAACTGGTCTGCCAAATCAAATAATCCAGATATCAAGGTCCAGATACTTGAGGTTCCACTGTATATCACCGATCATTAGGTTAGTGATTTTAAATTCTCAATCCCCAGTTTTTTCTCGCTTTCTGCCTATAGCTTGTTCATTCCTTCATCCTTAATATTACTAATTGATATCTCATTCATCCCACATTGGATATGCTTTTGCACTGTAAAGTTTAGCATACTGTTGCACCGCATTACTGATTGTATGCTGTATTTTGTATAATCTTATTAAATGAGTGTGTCAAATGCTGCAATTTGATAGGCTTCCACTTCCCCCTAACTGTATATTTATTTCAGCATGACCCTCATTCACTACTGTTTCAAGGAACCCCAACCAAGTATTCTCTTAATTTACCTCACCTGCACCACTGTTTCACAGTACTCCAACCACAGGAACATTAAAAACACAGTTTCACTTTCATGTTTCAAACAGCAGTCTCTAGTTTTTCCTCATTTTTCACCTTTTACTATGTTTTACTTGTAACTAATGGCACCCATTTATAAGCACAACAATGCACTCCAGGGTTTGTGGGTCATGCTTCATCAGCCCACATCATAGGAGATTGAAGCCACTCAGCCCCATCTTGTGGCTCCAACCCATCTGTCTTATGATTTACTTGAGCATAGCCCACATCCGGTCATGTGTTATTGCTTACATATTCATCCAATTCACACTAAATACTACCAATAGATTAGTCTGGTTCCATTTCAGTTGTTTTTTCAGAGAACTTGTAATGAATGTCACAAATTCTGTGAATTTAGCACTCTATTCAAGTTCCAGTACGATGACATCATTTAGGTTCATTTATTTATTGTTTATTTATTTATTTATTTTATTTACCCCAGGCAGGCAAACACAGATAAATTACAAGAGGCTGAAAATAGGCAGCATTGCCAAGCCTTCTTTCCCAGGCAACAAAAATGAAATAAATAAAGGAATATCTCCTTCCTTCTGTAACTAGCTGTCTTCCACTGAAGTTGCCAATACTGAACTTTATTAATTCTGTATACCTTTTAAGCACATTTACTGTTAAAAAAGTACCATCCAATTATATAGGGCACCTTCCTCTCCCCTTCCTTCCCCTTCCCTCCCCATCAATACTGGAGTCCCACAGGGCTTAGCACTTGGCCCAGTCCTATTTTCAATCTTTTTAAACAACCTACCTGTTGTCTGCTCTACAACAGATATACACGTGTACAGTATGCAGATGACATGATCCTTTAAACCTCTGGTACTTCCCGATCAGCTGTGGCAGCAATACTACTGTAGGATTTCAACAAGGTTCAGCACTGATTCCACTCTAACCAGCTGTTCCTAAATGCCAAAAAGACTGTCTCCATAACCTTTGGCACTAGGCAGAGGCTCTCTAGACCCCACCCTCCCACTATCTTCCACACCTGGGATGGGACAACATTAGAGAACATCGCCTCCTTTACGTACTTTTGGGTCTGGCTAGACCAACACCTGGACTTTTCTGTACATGTGAATGCTACCCACAAGAAACTACACCCCAAACTTGATGCCCTATACAGAAACTGTGATTGCATTCCACTACTGGCTTGCTGCACAATCGTGCAGAAAGTGATTCTCCCCACTTTTGATTATGCTAATACAGTCTATAGTGTCACTCCCAAGTCCACCCTTGCCAGACTGGACACCAGCTTTCACTCCTGCTGTCATTTTGCTCAATCCTGCCCCCCCCCACAGACCCATCACAGTGATCTCTACAAAGCCCTCTCCCTTTCATCCCTTGAATCCTGATGCGTCGCCCACTCTGCTAGCTTTATGGCCAAATTCTGGTTCAAGTCACTACCCTCCTACCTCACCTCTACTCTCTCTACCCCCACCCTTCTGTCCTACTTCTTCTGCAACACCAGTCACAAATCTTTAGTTCTCCCCCATAGGTCCACCACTGCTAGTCAATCTGCCTTCTCATATCGATGCCCTAACCTGTGGAATGCCCTCCCCCTCCATCCAGAATGCACCAACCCCCACATCCCTTTCCTCACTACTCCATGACTACATCTCACCAGTTTGTGCCTGCCCCTAATTCTCTCGTACCTACTAGCCCAGGTCCAATCCACTCTCAAGCAAACCTTTTCTACCTCTTCATACCTTTAGATATTCTTTTTAGTCTAATTCTCACCACACAGTGGATCAGACCTACCCACCATGTACCTGCCCCCAACTCACCTACCTCCAACTAAATATCCACTCCTCCTCGTACACTGGCAGTCCCTACATACCTCTCCATACCTTCTACTACCTTCTAAGGCCCTGTCTACACTGCACTGAAAATCTGTAATGTTTTGAAACCATTACAGACTGAAAGGCCCTGTCTATACTACCCTTGGAAATCCCCTCTGTAATGTTACAGAGGGTCCAAATCGTTACAGTAATGGTTTGCGTTTACATTGGTAACGTTACAGAAAGCGTTTTTTGTAACCATTACAGAAACCTGTTGTAAGGTGGTTTCAACAATGGTTTCTAAAATGGCTTCAAAGCTCTGTTTAACCCTGTCCACACTACACAAGTAAAATCCTGTAACATTTTCAACATGTTTTCAGTGGTAGTGTGGATGCATTGTAACGTTTTCAGTCTGTACAAGTTTCAAAATGTTACAGATTTTCAGTACAGTATAGACAGGGCCAAAATGTTACAGTGTATCCACTCTACCACTGATAACATTACAGAATTTTACTTACATAGTGTAGACAGGCCCAGAATATCAGTTTTCAACAACGGTTTTGAAAACGCTTTCTGTGATGTTACCAGTGTAAACGCAAAACTTTGCAGTAACGGTTTGGACCCTCTGTAACGTTACAGAGGGATTTTTCTGGTGTAGTATGGATGCGGCCTAAGTCTACACCCCCCCCACACCATGCCGAGTTCTATACTAGTCTCAATGATCCTGGGACCTCCACTCCATCTGTTTAACACTTTCTCCATTACTACCAGTAATGCTGTATTTTGCTGTTATTGGTTGCTATTATTTGTAACTGGGTGTTCACCCACTACATGATACTTGTATCCAATGGATTTTGCTATTTTTGTTCTGTCCATATTGAGATGCTATGCTTACTATAGACTTCAAGTCAATGTATTCTTTGCATTTTTACTATACTAATGTTGTATCTTTTGCTATTGTTTGTGAACTGTTTATTCCCTTCCCCCTTCCCCCAGGATGCATCTGGAAATGAGCAATCCTGCTCGGTATGCCTTCTTGGTGAAACTTTTAAATAAATAAAAATAAATATATTTAATTGTGTTGACAACCTAATTGTGTAGTAATTTTGATCATTCTGAAAATATGCTTGTTTATCAGTTTTGCTGACCTGTTAACCTTGTATGCATTTCATAAGCTTGGAAACATAACTGGTACTCTGCTCCTGTTCTTGTCCCCTGGAACCCTGCAGTTAAACTTCATTCTACATCAAAATGAGACTATTTTGGAATGATAATTTCAAATGAATCAGTGTTAGTGAGCTGTGTGGTAAAAGGAAAAGGAAATTAATAAAACAGTTGCATTAAAAACAATAAACATGAGCAGGGGAAAATCTTGTAGGCCAAAGTTGAGAAACCAATAATCGGTTACCTATCCTTTACAAATATATGAATGAGTTACCATATTTGAATGGCAGCTCATCTTTATTCCAAGGTCATGACTGCATGCTATTTTTTATAGAACAATCAGGCAGAAAAAGTTGGAGGTCCATCTAGTCTGCTCTGTTGCTACCTAACCAATGGCATCAGCATATTGCTGTTGATCTTGTAATATAGTACAGTAGAATTAGAAAACACAGCACTAAGCTCCTGTTTGGCAAAGATGAACTCTCACATGAATAACTGCAGTGCAAAAGTAACAGTTTAACTGGTGCAGTAGCCACAAAACCCTAACACAGTAACCCCAGTCATGATGTTTCACTCATGTGCACTTGTCAGAGGTGTGTGTGTGTGTCATTAGAACATTGTATGTATACTGTGTGGTAGTCATACACATAGATTATGTCAAAACCTGTAAACAGGGCATCAAAACAAATCAATAGAAAGTAATATGTTTGAAAGAGAATCAAGACTGAGCTCATACCATAAATGCAGGTAGCTGAGTGCAGTACTAAGGGGATGCTTTACTTTTGGTGTGTCCCATCTTTTGGATAAGATGTTAAGCCAAGACCCTGTCTGCCTTTTTTCATGGTTGTTCAGTTGGATTTTAAAGATCCCATTGCACTTCTCAAAAAAGTAGAGGAATTTGTTATTAAAAGAAACAACAAAAACCATCAAAGTACCAATGGCAGTGAAGGTGCCAAATAAGGTTTTGTGTGAAATAATTATGCTGCCAGAAAGAAGGCTGACAGGCTTCTCCTGGCAAAGAAAAGGGATGTGGTTTGGGGGATGGTGTCTAAGACACAGCATCTATAAATTGCAGTGAGAAAGAAAAAAATGTTCTGCTCTGAGGATCAAATCCAGACCCCTTACGCTGTACTGCTTAGTATCCTGTAGCTTTAAGATTTTACTACACTATCTAGACAGGAGTTGCATGCTGTGGTAAAGGACATTCAACATTGACTGCAGACTACCCCCACAGCTGCAGTGAATTTTCATAACGAATAGTCTGTCTATTTGAAGTAATGTTTTCCAAGTTACATTTCAACCTCAAAGTCTGAGCTGAAACCTTTCAAGTTATTAGCAAACTAGAATGTTGAACTTTTCTGAAAGTCTTTTAGTAACATTAACAGTGACATCTAGTAATATATCTCATACTACATAAATTGTAATAAGAAAGAAAAAAATTTCCACTCTGAGGATCAAACCCATATCCACTGCTCCCTACTGCTTGGTATCCTATAACTCTATGACTGTACTAACCATTCTGCACAAGATATGCATGCTGTGGCCAAGGACATCTGACAATGAGTGCAGACACCCCCTATACAGTTGCAGTTGATTTTCATAATTACCAGTCTCTCCATTTGAAATAGTGTCAAAATCTGAGCTGTAACATCCAGCACTGAGAGACGATCCTCCCCCAAAAGTTGCAGTGAATTTTCATAATTAAGTGTTCCTAAACTACCATACAGTATCATATACTATTGTATATTATGTTATCATGTGTTGATTATTACTCTCCTGTATCTCTCTTGCTCAATTTGTTCCTTTAATTTTATGTGTTCATTGTACTCTTCATATTCCTCCCCCCCGAGTCACACCTGGAAACAAGCCTTAGCTCAGTGTGCCTCTCCCAGTTACTAACTTTTAAATAAATAAATTATGAACAGTCTGTCTATTTGAAGTAGTGTTTCCAAAGTTGCATTTAAACCTCAAAGTCTGTGTTGGAACCTTTCAAGTTATCAGCATTATAGACTGTCAGACCTTGCTGTAAGTCTATCACTGACATAAATAATGACATCTAACCATGTCTCTCATACTACATAAATTGTAGTAAGAAAGAAAAAAAAATATTCCACTCTTGGGATCAAACCGAGGCACCCTGCCCTCAAGTGCTTGAAAGACTATAGCCCTATCATGCATCTTATACAGGAGATGCATGCTATGACAAAGGACCTCCACTAATGAGTGCAGACCCCCCCACAACACACATTTGAAGTGGATTTTTATAATGAACAGTCTGTCTATTTTAAATAGTGCCAAAGCCTGAGCTGGAAAATCCTGCACTGAGTGCAGCCCCCCACCTTCCATACACATACAGAGCTGCAGTACATTTTCAGAATGAACAGTCTCTCTGTTTGAAGTAATATTTCCCAAGTTGCATTTAGACCTCACATTTGAGCTGGAACTTTTCAAGTTATCAGTGATATAGAAAAGAACCAGCCAACAATTGTTAACCAAATAAAAGGTAAATAAAATAGAATGTCAAACCTTGCTGAAAGTCTATCACTAACATCATTAAAACATTCTTACAATATCTGTCATACTACATAAATTGTAGTAAGAATGAAAAAAATTGTTCGACTCTTGAGATCAAACTCAGGCCCCTTGCCCTCATCTGCTTGATACCCTGTAGTCCTACCGCTGAACTAAGTATTCTACACAGGAGATGCATGCTGTGGCAAAGGACCTCCACTCTTGAGTGCAGACCCCCCCCCACACACACACAGCTGCAATGGTTTTTCATAATAAACAGTCTGTCTATTTGAAGTACATACAAAGGTTCATACAAAGGTTCAAGGGAGCTAAGGAGGCCAGACAGTAAAGAATAGCCCATAGCTGCTCCCATCCAATATGTCTAATGTAGTCATTACTCTCCTTCATAAGATATCTATCCAGCTGAGTTTTAAAAAGTATCTTTGATTTAGAACAGATAAGTGACAAGGTAAGCTCATTCCAGGGGGCCACCACTCTCTGTGTAAAGAAGGCCCTCCTTCTATTAGTATTATACTTTATGTGCCTAAGCTGGAGAGAGTGCCCTCTTGTACCCATAGTGTCATTTTTAAATTGAAGGTTTAATTCATTTAGTAAGTATTCATCCCCAATTATATCATAACACAGCAATAAATCTCCTCTAACCCTTCTTGTCTGAAGGGACATAAGTTTTAAATACTCCAAACGCCTTTCATAGGGGAGATTTTTTAAATTATGTATCATTTTGGAGGCCTGCCTTTGAACCCTTTCAATATGATTTACTGCTTCCTTGGTTATGGGTCCCCACACCGGGGCCCCATAGTCCAGGGTTGGTCTGACATATGCCGTATATAGGGGCATAATTATTTCCTTATTTTGACTCCTGAAATTTCTCCTAATGTTGTGTAACACCTGTTTAGCTTTTACAATCTGTTTATATGCAAATAGAAAGTCAATTTATGGTCTACAAGAATTCCCAAATCTTTCTCTTCAATTGAGTTTCGTAGCACCTTACCGTTCATATAATAATTCTGCATACCATTATGATTCCCCAAATGTATCACACAACACTTGTCCACATTAAACGTCATACCTCTAAATGTTACCCAGACATATATACTATTTAAATCAGCCTGTAGATCTCTAGCTCCTTCTGGGTCTGTTACTATTGTAGCAATCTTAGTGTCATCTGCGTACTTACAAATCCAGCTAGAGCTAGTCCTACCCATAGAGGACATAAAAATCCTGAACAGCACTGTGCCCAGGACCGACCCCTGTGGGACTCCATTAGAGACCTCCACCCTATATGAGCAATATCCATGTAAGCACACCCTCTGGGTCCTCCTCTCCAACCAGGTCACAATCCACTGCACCATTCTATGGTCCACATCCATTTCAGTGAGACAATGGAGGATCTGATAGTGGGGAACCTTATCAAAAGCCTTTGCCAGATCCAAATAAACACAATCCATATCCTGCCTCCTATCCAGTGCTTCTGAAATTTTCTCATAGAAACAAAGCAGGTTTGTCACACACGACCTCCCCACAATGAAACTATGCTGTTCTCTATCCTCCTGACCTGTTCTATTTAGGTGACTGTCAATGCTATCCTTCAAAATGGATTCCATAAGTTTAGCAGGGACTGAAGTAAGACTAATGGGTCTTTATGAAATGGGCAACAGAATTCAAACATCCTGATTGGTCCATACCTGTGTGATATTCCTTCTTACGCACAGGAAAAAGGACCAGCAGTGCCCTGTGGGCACTGATCCTAGTAAACATACCAGTTAGAATGTTGGCAAATTGAAAATCGGCCATCTTATTTTCACCAACTGCGAGTGAAATACAAGGCTGCATTTTCAATCTGTCAACATATCTGCAAATATTCAGATGCCCATTTCATAAATATTTACAGTATTAAGCTGACTGCATGATTTAAAAGTAAAAACAGTATTAAGCTGACTGCATGATTTAAAAAGAAAAAGCCCACCACCTGCTCACTCGCTTCTGCCAACCTCCAAGCAGTTGTCCGCTGGGAAGCTGTCTCCTAACCTACCGCCGGCTCACTCGCTTCTGCCTATTACCTTGCTACACTGTCACCATCCCCTAGGTCGCAACTAGAAACAAGATTTCTGGGCTCTGATCTTCAAGTTTTAACAGTAAATTATGCGATCTCGCTACCCGCTCGCTCACTCAGCCGCGATGTGTTTAAAATGAAAGCACAATCGCGCTACCAGCCCACTCACTGTACCTGCCATCCTGCTCACTCTGTGTGTCTCTCTCTGTACCAGGCCACCTGATCGTCACGTTTTAACATTAAATTATTATAAAAAAAAAACAGATGCATTTTTACTTGTCTACACACAACGTATGTGTGTGGGGGGTGAAGTGAATACTGCCATGACAACCAGACCTAAAAGTACAGAAGCCTTTCTAGGACAAAAGTCCTAATGCAAAAAAACCACAGGACACTTAGGCGGAGGAACTATTTTATTAAAAATTACACCAACATACATGTTTTTCCTACTTTAAATTGCAAATTTAACCTGCAAATGCAATTTCCACTAAGATGGCCATTTCATAAGCACAATAAGCCACTCCAGGGTGTGCGTTAGACACTTTAACACACGGCTAGGAGGCTGGACACACTCGGCCGGTGGCCTCGTGCCTCACTACGCCTCCTAGCCGTGTGTTAAAGTGTCTAACGCACACCCTGTCGTATCTTATTGCTTACATAATTTGTACAGTCCACTCTATTTCCCTTCTTATGTATAGGCACCACATTCACATCCAACCAATCCCCCTGCACAGTCCCGCTGTTAAGGGATTCATTAAACAGCATAGCCAAAGGTAGTACCACACTGTGGGACAATAGTTTAAGCATCTTATTTGAAATATTATCAGGAACTGCAGAGTAAGTGCTTTTTAAGGTCTGAATTTTTTTCAGAATTACATTTTTTTGTAATTCTTATGGGTCTCTCTTCATTTACTTTAATATTAAATTTATTATGCTGTTTGCCAGAGAGCACTGTACCGAAATAATCATTAAATATATTTGCAACATTCAGTGGGTCTGAGATAATTTTGTTACCTTTTTTATAGAGCACACATTATAATTAGATTTCCTCAGGGAATTGACATAACTATTAAATTGTTGCATGTTATCTCTATTGGCTGAGGATGCTAGATTCACTTCCATTCTTTTTTTCCTCACTCTTATAAGCTTCTTAGATTTAGCCTGCACTACTTTATATTTACTCCATATTTGAGGATCCTGTCCATGATTTTTGTATAGGTTAAATAATTTCTGTTTTTTTTGCAAAAGGTTTTGAATATCTCTACTTAACCACTTGTTTTTTTTTTCCTCTAGTAATATATAGCTTTATTTTTTCAAATGTTTATCACATGCTATGAATAGTTCTTTCTTGAAAACATTCCACATATCTTCCAAGGATTTATCTTTCAGTATACTATCCCACCTATATGCATTAATTCATCATTTATTTTATTAATACCGGGTTGCTGAAATTTATATACCTCCCTTCATCCCTTAGTGATGGGAATATAGTGTGCCAAAGTAAAAGATATCCCGCTATGATCACTATTCCCTAATGGGGGGATGGTTACACAAGATGAGCTGTTAATTTCCTTAGTGGACAATACCAAATCTAATATATTATTTTCTCTTGTGGGGGTAACAACATTTTGGGTCATGTCCACTTCCAGACATAATTCCAAAAATTCTGAACTAAGAGGGGATCCTGCTTTGAGATCCTGCCAATTTATGTACCTATAATTTAAGTCTCCCACCACCATTACCCTCCCTAACTCACAAGCTATTTTTATTTCTTAGTACATTTCCCTAGAGGTCTCTGTAGAAAGTGCAGGGGGCCTATAGCATACCCCTACAAGGATGGGTGTGCTACCACCTGCTTCCACTCTAATCCAAATAGTTTCTGGCCCTGTCCCCATGTGTTTTTTTTATCTTATCAGAGATATTAGTGGACTTTAGAGTATTTGATATATATGCAGCTACCGTCCCTTTTTATCCCTTCTATCCAGGTGATACAGGCTATATCCAGGGATATGCCACCCCCATGCTACATCTCCTGTCCACCAAGTCTCGCTAATAAATGCCATTTGTATTCCCCTTCTTAGATCAACCTGCATCTCATCCATCTTATTATTCAGACTTCTAGCATTTGTGAGCAAGCAGTGTACTTCACTTTTTAATTTAGGTTTAGAGTTAGTTAGGGACCTACATTTAGTTAGGAATTGCATGGATAAGTCCAGCAGGTACTCCCCCACCGTATCTAGTTTAAATTTTGCTGTGTGGAAACTTTTATTGCAGTAGCCAATGTATGGATTCTGAGCGAGTTGGGATGTAGCCCATCCTTCTTATACATTATCATAAAAAAGAGTCCCATAGATCAATAAAGTGGACACCTCTGTTTTTACAGCCATTCATTAATCTACTATTTATTCTTTGTATGGTAAGATTTTATTCAGGATCACAACCATACAGGGGGGAGGATACCTGAAACAATAGATGTCTTCCCTTTCTCCTGTATTAAATCCACACATAGTAAGTAAGTAAGTAAATGTTTATTTCTATAAGGTGCCCTTCCCAAGCTCAGGGCACCTTTTCAAAATCCTACATACAATATTAGAACCACAATTGTAAATAACATTATATTCAAGATAAAATTTAACATGATTTATATCACTAAAAATGCTTGATTAAAAAGGAAGGTCTTTAGAGCTTTTTTAAAGCTCTCCACAGTCAGGCTATTGCGTATCTGACAAGGTAGAGAATTCCACAGGGTAGGAGCCATAAAGGCAAATGTTCTTCCACAGGATGTTTTTAAGGTTACTCTGGGAATCTCTAGCAATCCCTCACCAGAGGATCGGAGGGAGTGGGAAGGACAGTAAGAAGTCAGGAGTTCTTTCAGGTAGCGGGGTCCCAAACCGTGTAGGGATTTATAGGTCATCAACATGACCTTGAAAGTGATCTACCACTGTACAGGCAGTCAGTGCAATTCGCGAAGCACAGGTGTTATATGGTTGGACCTCGGGCTTCCAGTCAACAACCTAGCTGCCGCATTTTTCACCAGCTGTAAGTAGTGAATATCCACTCCCGGTAACCCTAGATAAAGGGCGTTGCAGTAATCAAGACGAGTGGCAACAAAGGCGTGGACCAAGGTAGGAAGATCCTCTGATGGAATCAAGTGTTTCACCCATGCTATATTCTTTAGATGAAAGAAGGATGATTTGACTACGGCTGACACCTGCGCCCTCAGGGTCAAGCCCTCATCAAATATAACACCAAGGTTACGTACCTGACCAGATGCCATGAGCGGGGTTCCTCCCAGAAATAAAGCTGAGGGTTTTCCCACCCATGGATTTGATATCCTCACCCCCGGTTCCACCACCAATACCTCTGTTTTTCCCGGGTTCAACTTCAGCCAATTGGTACTCATCCAGTTCTGTATCTCCAGGAGGCAGTTGTTAAACAACGATTTTGACTCAAACTCCTGCTCGGGCACAAAAGACATATAGAGTTGAGAATCATCGGCATAACAATGAAAACTCAAACCATATTGTCTTATAATGTCCCCTAATGGAAGCATGTACACATAAATAACATGGGGGACAACAACGAACCCTGTATACTCTCACAGTGTAGGCAGTGAGAGGTCGAGGAATAAATCCCCACACTACTCTCTGAGTCCTACCCTGCAGAAAAGATTTAAACCAACTGTGGACCACCCCCCTTAATCCACAGAGAAACCACAGGCATTCAAGCAGCACCCCATGATCCACAGTGTCAAACGCTGCTGAGAGATCAAGGAGAACCAAGATAGAATTAGTTCTCTGATCTCTCGCCATCAGGAGATCATTCAGTACCCGTACAAGAGCCGTCTCAGTACTGTGCTGTTTCCTGAAGCCAGACTGGAGAGGGTCATAGATATTGTGGATGTTTAAATGATCTTCCAGCTGCAAGGTGACCGCCTTCTCGATAATCTTCCCCAAAAAGGGAAGATTCGAAATTGGTCTGTAGTTTCCTAGGCAGTCGGGATCAAGGGAGGGCTTTTTCAGGAGGAGACGTACTATTGCCTCCTGCAAGGGATCAGGAAAGATCCCTCTCTCCAATGATGCCACTACTATCCCAGTAAGGATTGGGCCAATAACCTCTACACACCCCACGAGTAGGTGAGTAGGGCCCGGATCCAAACTACAGCAGGTTGGATGCAAAGTCTGGATGATTCTCACTATATCCATGACTACCGGTTGACTGAAAGTGAAAGTTAGTTGGGTATTTATGTCCCTCGATTGATCACTGCAAGACCCAATGGGGAGGCGCTGGATAATCTCATCTCTGATTGCAGACACCTTATCAGCAAAGAATGTCGCAAATTCCTCACACTGCAACTGTGATAACGCTCGACCGGCATGAAGACAGACTGGATTGCACAGTCTGTCCACAGTCCGGAAGAGCTGGGCCGGTCTATTCTTTGCTGTAGCAATTTCCCTGGACAGGAACTCTGCCTTCTTATGGGAGATTGCTAACTGTTAGATTTTATAATGATATAACAGTCTAAGCCTGTCAACTTCCAAGTGAGTTTTCCGCCACGTCTCTCCAATCTTTGGCCCTGTCTCTTTAACCCACGGATCTCCATGGTAAACCATGGGGCCCCAGGGTGAAGAGTACAGGGGTGAACACGGAATGGAGCAATGACATCCAGGGCCTTCACAACTGCCCTATTATAGGCTAGCACTAAAGACCCTGGTCCATGCTATCCATTGAAATCCCTAGAAGTCAAGCTCCGTCATTAGGCCTTCTGAGGTAACTCCTCTCAAAGGACGGAACTGTACTATCTCCTTAGGGGCAGGCCTCTTTTGGGGGGCCGCGAAACTGAACCTCAGGGCATGATGATCAGACCAACTGATGGGCTCCACCTCTACATCAGAGACTTCCATCCCCAGATGGAATAGCAAGCCCAATGAATGTCCCCCCTGGTGGGTTGCAGTAGTAATAACCCGTGTCAGGCCCAATGAATCAGTCAGTTGGAGGAGGTTTTATCCAAAAAGCATGAGTTCATCATTGACCCAGGCATTGAAATCCCCCAGAATTAACCATCGGGGGGATTCCGAAACCCTCTCAGCGATGAAATCCACCGCCTCCCTCAGGAATTCCCTCCCATCATCTGGTGGACGATAAATGAGAAGTATCCTGAAGCCTGCACCTGCACCCACAATACATTCAAAGGAGTTGGTACACCCAACTGGCACCTCCCTGAGGTCCAGTTCCTGTCTAAAACAGACTGCAACTTCCCCGCCCCTACGGTCCACTCTCGGGCAGTGAATCACCGAGAACCCGTCCAGAACCGCGGACTCCAAAATGGGGCCCGCATTTTCATCAAGCCAGGTCTCGGTGATGCAAGCTAAGTCTGCAGATGCAACAAGATCTGCCACCAAAGCAGTCTTGTTTCTGATAGACCTAGCATTGCTTAACACCACCCAAAAGGAACGAGACTCCAAGGATGACTCCACTCCCTGCCTGATCAAATCAGTGCCCTTGGGTATGGATGCAAGATATGATGGACCTCGTTCCTGCATCCATTTCGCCCCAAGGTGCCTCCTGGTTCTATCTGTTCTTATGCTCCCACTCTTTTCCCATCCTCCACAAGAGTTCCAGGATCTCCTATTCCCGCCACTCCTAAGTCTCACAATGCTGAATATTCGGCATTTCCTATACACTTCTGAAGGAAATGCGAATAGTTCCATAACAATGCAAACAGTTCCATAACAATGTCCTTCTCATGATCCCTTCCCACATTATTACTACCCACATGTAACACCACAGTTTGTGTGCTTGGTATCTGATGTAGTAATTTTGGTAGTTGACTCTTAATGTCACTTGTCCTTGCACCAGGGAGACAATTTACAATAGTATAACCTTTATTTCCCCTTGTGACAATTGTATCTGTCTTTCGCAGTATAGAATCTCCTATAACCACAACTTGATTACCCTTAGGGATATCCTCAGTGACTGAGTTTGAACTAGTTTCAGAAATGGTGCTTGGGGGGAATATTTATTTTGCTGCAAAATGTCAGATGGCCCCATTGCTCTCCTTCTCTTTTTTCCTGGTCCTTTAGTAACCTTTGCCAAGCTACTAGAATCAATGTCTTTGGAAGCAGTAACCCAACCCTCAGTATCCGAACCTCTACTTGCATCTTTAGATACCTAACTACAAGGTAATGCACCACTACCTTGTCCTTTATTCTTATGTGTTAAGGGGGGGTGGAGTTTATACCTGGTGAACTGCAGGTCTGTGGCATGTTTCCCACAACACTGCCAGTTGTTGTAACAATACCACATTCTCCTTACAGTTATTACATGAGTAATCTAGCCTTGAACCCAAATCACCTACTTCATACATGTTACAGTGAATACATTTTTATTAATTTCCCCTACTGACACAGAGTTTCCAGCATTTGATATACATCACTATCCGGGACATCCATTTTTTTAATTGTGGCTTTATCTATGTTTTGAACTTTATATTAAACCTAACGTGTAGTTTACTGTCTCACAAGTCACTACTCGTAGTGTGCAATAATGTTATTTAGCAAAATCTCTAACCCGCTTCTTGCGAAGAAATGCCGACAATAGTTCAGTGTGCCCCTGTACCCTTGTCCTCACAGGACACGCAAGACACGCACTCAGACAAGTGTGTCTCTGCGTGCTTCTCCGTGCGCACTGCCACGCACTCGAGCTCATGCCGCTCACTGGCGTGAGTCCCTTAAATAGCCCTCATGGACCAGAAGTGCGTCACATGGCCCTTCAAGGTCTCAGAATACCCCAAACACTCCTATTTAAATATTAAATCCCCATGTTTGCAAACATCCACATCCAAATTACAGTTTTTTAGCATGTACTGCTGTGTAGCAGAGCAGCCAGCAATAGTGTAATCACCTAAAATTAACCCTCCTCCTTCAGATGCCTCAAATTAGTCAGTTTCACTCGTAAAAGTATTGTAATATACAAAAGCAATCAGAATCCTGATGCTAACTGTCCTGATGGGAGCTGCAGCATTATCCACTGGTCTTAGCAATCCACAGGCAACAAAAAGCACCCACACTTGAGAGGGGCTCTGTATAGAAGTAGTGTCAATGTCTGAGCTCAAACAGCCAGCACTGAGTTCAGACCTCCCCCCACAGTTGCTGTGAATTTTCATAAAGAACAGTCTGTCCGAAGGACTGTTTCCCAAATTGCATTTAAACCACAACGTCTGAGATGAAACCTTTCAGTTTAGCAGTATAGAATGTCAAAACTTGCTGAAAGTCTATGACTAACATTAGCAATGACATCTAATAATATTTCTCATACTACATGAATAGTAGTAAGAAAGAAAAAAAATGTTCCACTCTGGGGATCCAACCCAGGCTCCCTACCCTCTACTGCTTGGTAACTTGTATGCATACTGGTGTATGAAGTATTCTATATAGGAGATGCATGCTGTGGCAAAGGAGAGCAAACAGTGAGTGCCAATACCCCTTACACAACTGCAGTTGATTTTCATATTTAACAGTCTGTCTATTTGAGATAGTGTCAAAGTCTGAGCTGGAACATTATCAAAAAAACAGATTTTCAGATCTTGTAGAAAGTATATCACTATCATTCAGAAATAACATCTGACAATTTCTCTCACACTACATAAATTGTAATAAGAAAGAGAAAATGACAGTGACTGAATCAATCACAGTGACTGTACCTTTGAAATTGACTAAATGCAAAAAACAATAAAAAAATTGACAACAATAGGTGCATACATCTCTGCTGTTGATGCCTAAAATCTAGAAAACAACTTCACACATGTTTATCATAATATGAAAACAAAATTCAGAACTCATACATCAACAAAAAAAAAAATCAACAAAATAAAAGAAAAAACAGTTTGGGTATTTTAATCATGATATTTAAACTCTACTACATGCTCAATATCAGAGAGGGTCTCAAGATACGTATTTCCAGTAGTCTGTCAGTAATCTAGGGGACACAGAAAGGAAATCTTTTACATAGGCCACACCACATTCCAGGCTAATGACATCTATCAATATCTCTCATACTACATATTCAATCTCATATTCCAACTTGTTGTAACACATATTGGCAACAAATGTTCCAGATGCACCATTTTAAACAAGCAAAAATGTCCCATAAAGTCCCGGCATGATACTTCCCACATGCTCCCGGAATAACTCTATACACCAAAAATAGTATAATTCATACTAGTTAATAAAGTTTCTTTCTATTTTGTTGTAAGCTGTGTCCATAATTCAGTAATATACATGCATTTAAACAAAGAGATGATCTATGGTTTCTATTTGAAGAAAACAACAATCTCTTGGGCAATATTTTCTCTCCAGACTTTTGTACCTATGTTTATGTTGGACATGTAACCAGCCATGGTGACCGAACCATATTATGTACCACATTTTAGCGGGATTCTGAGCTTTTGTAAATGCACTGTCAACCAATGAAATTCTTGGTAAACAATCTAACATTGGGTCTGCTGGATTGAAAGCATTCATGATCTTCTTGTATAAATTCTGTGTTTTTTTTTCTACCATCTGTATAGTAATACCTTACTGTTTGACTTTCAAAGTATGGCTTTCAGAGAATCTAAACACTTTTAGAGGACCTACGGCTCATTTTCCCAGGAAATATGTACAGTGTGAGTGGAAATTAGAAATCCAGGGCCAATGGAGACCCAAAACTAAAGGTCATGCATTACTAAAAAAAAAAATACAAAAGAAAAAAAAAACAACAACAGGGATTTAATCATTGGCAAGCCTCCATCCTTCACAGGGTTATAGCGTATTTCTTGAAATCAGGTTTAATCTGCTACCCCATATTAATCTGAAAAAGAACCCACTATAAATATGTGTTTCTGACTTGAGAGGAGGAGTACAATGCACTAAGGTAAAGAAAAATCAGGATAATAAGGTCTTACGCATAGAAACCTCTCTTCTGATTTGCCATTGGTCATGTTTTCCATCTTTCCACTTTAGTTTCAGCTACTTGTAATTTCTCCATCCAGTTTAAACTGACTAAATCACTTTTAGCAAGTTTAATGCCCAGAATGGGCAAAGGGACTTCTTCCAGGGCAATCCCACTGACTTCTGTGGACCAGGGTTCCCTTTGCTTTTAGTAAGACTCACTTGAGAACCTAAGACCTTACCAAATACCTTCACACATTTTACAGACTGAACTCCAGACATCACATCTGGTGAAAATAAACACACGTCATCTGCGTAGGCCACTAAACAATATGGAAAAGGCCCTAAGAAGGAATGTACTGATTGTATCTCTCCATGCTGCTCTATTTCCTCAGAGCAGGGACCATACACAAATCTATAAAAACAGACTAGGAGCCATCCCTGTCGTATACCTTTCAGTATACCACAGGGATGACACAATTTCCTGTTAATAAGTGGTGTCAGTGTAGCAGCTTTATATAGCTGTGCTACCAACCAACAAACAGCAATGAGAATTTGTGTTTCAAAAGGGCATTAAACAAATGTACATGAATATGTAGTCAAAAGCATTCTCCTGGTCTAAAGCCTGGAGAAAACCTACTTTCTTTTCCTTTTCACAAAGTGTCACCAATTCTCTAAAAATTAAAAAAGTTGCCATATATCAAGTGGCCTGGTCCTCAGCAGGTTTGAGCTAGGGTATTCAGATGTTCTACAACCCTTGCCATTCTTTGGTCTGATATTTTTGCTAACATTTTCAAGTCAGTATTTAATTAACTGATTGATTGACAATTCCTTAGTTTCTGAATTGCTTATTTTTTTGTGCAAGAAAATTAGTATGCTTTTTGCTGAGGTACTACCATATATGTTTGTTCCAAGAATTGCAGTGGAAATAATTAGTAACTCTGGAAGCAGCAGGGGAATCATTGATTTATATAACTCCCTCAGTAAATCGTCCTTCCCAGGTGAGAACCCTGAATTTAAAGATTTTATAGTGTCCTGTAATTCAGTTGCCGTAATTTCTTTAGCTGCTTCTATGTTATCCACTATAACATTTTCCAAAAATGTCATAGTTTCTGCAGGGTACCAAAAATATTTACCAGATGGCATTGAATAATTTCTTTGATTAAGGCCTGGTCCATCTGTACAGAAGTGGTTTCATCATTCAAAGAAACAATCTACTTCGTACTCGCTCTGAGCAACTTTCAAAGTGGTTAACTTGTTGAACCTTTCCTTGGGTGCCAACATTTTGCTCTAATAAGGAACTTACATTGTCATACTGGTAGGATTTTATTTCTTTTTTAATATTTCCAATTTGTTTCAAGTACTCATCCCCTGGGTCTCTTCCACAAGACATTAATTTCTGAAAGTGAACACTTAATGATAGGTATTTTAAGTATTTATCTGCTTGAATCCACCCACATTGATTTTCAAATTTTTTTTCAAATAAATTCTTTTGTATCCTCCCACCAAGCTACAGGGAGTTCATAGATGTCAAACACAGACTGTCCAGTCAATAGCAGGGACTTAAAATGGGGTTGGACATTTGGATGATCAAAGAGAAATATTCAGTCTTCAAATTTCCATTTTTTTTGTACTTTTTTTTTTAATACAATGCCAATTTTTGTTGTAGTAACTTTGTGGTCTGAGGTCTCCAGTGGTAGAGACATTGTACTAGTTAATGGAAGCCAAGCAAGATAAACCAGAAATCTACCTTGGATGATGGGCTGTTCTTAAAAAAAAAGACTGGTAGACAGTTGCTGCACTCTGGGACAAAAAAAAAGTATGATCTGGCCATGAAGAGTGGGAAGAAAAAGCATCTACTAGCCCAGCTGTTCTAATCATATTTTTAAGAAAAAGCACATAATTTAAAAGCTTCTTTGTGCTTCCTCTTGTAACAGACAAGGACAAATCACAGTTAAAATCTCTCTAAACAGTACACTCTAAGCTGTAAATGGAAAAGGTTGTATTTGTTTAAAAACCACTATCCCTGCCATCTTACACTGGTGAGCATAAAGACTGATTAATCATAATTGAAAGTTAGCAATTTGTACATCCAGAATTAAAACCGTTTCGGGAATAAGGTCTATTACTTTATGTACCTCCAGGGAGTCGAAAAGAATGTCCACACCAAAACAGCTATTCCTCCCCCATGGACCAAAAGGAGGGACCTGTCAACCAAAATTTAGTAGCTTGCGCTATTTCTAATGTACTGTGAAGTCTAGTATCATGAGGAAAGATTATGATGCTACCTAGAGAACGAAGCGTTGAAGAAGTAGTCTAAAGCCTTGTCTGTTTTTTAATGCTATTTACATTAATCAATGAAATTTGTAAATCAAAGTTCCCCATTAAATAAAAGAGGAAGCACAGAAGGAACAATTTACCCATTTTCATGTGTTGCCACCCTTAGACCCTCTTTGTTAATTGATCTTCCTTATCCTGGAGGAATGGGAGTCAGTTGACACTATCGGTCTCTGAAGAATGATCTTGATGTGAGGAAATTATTGATGAACAGCCAAAATTCTCCTCAGTGTACCCCCAAATTATCTGTGATGATAAGACATCAAACTTGTTGAAAAGTGGTATGGTACCCAATTTTAAAACTTTAGCTCTTGGTTGACCATTTCCACCTCTTTACTGTGTAACCATATGACATTTTCAGTCACAGGAGTGGAGGGGGAGCAGGCATTTCTTTGGTCTTGGTAGGGGTGGTAGGGGTTGTAGAAACACCCACCATGTATTCACCAGGGTGAGTCACAGGCAACAATACTACTGGAAGAATTGTATGCACAGCTAAGGACACCCTGGGTGTCTGATTCCCTCCTGTATTTGGTGACTGATCTGGAAAATGCCTAGGTTCAGATTGCACACTTGTAGGGGGCTCAGTGGGTAATAAGTCAAAGTCAGATTTAGGTTCAAGTGGGGCTGGCTGCTGCTGAGGCCTACTAGCTTCCTGACCTCTAGGTGGGGCTCAGTTTCTGGAGCTTAATTTCTGGGTTGTAACATAAAAATCTTGTTCTGTTTGAGCCACATGGTCATTTTTATTGTGTGAGACCCATGGGCAGATATTAAAGGAATGGCCCTTCTCATCACATGGATTACATTTGATAGTTTTCTGACAAGATAAGTGCAAGTGCCACACTTCCCCACATAAACTACATTTCATCTTATCGCAAGAATTTTTCAGACAAACCCAGACCCGCAATGAAAACATGCTTTTAGCTGCCACGAATAGAACATAAAACTCTATCTTTCCATATTTAGAAGTAGTTCAGGAGGTGTTGAAGGCCTGTGTGGTCTGAGACAAACAAACCCTCACCCTACAATCCCCTTATTTAAATCAAAATGTTCTCAAAATCTACAGTGGGTTCTGTTGGCCCTAGTACAGTTCATTTGGATCTTAGCCAGTATAAGATGTTGATAATGTTCACCCCCTCATTCCTAAACAAAATGGTCACTGTCTCAAAAGCTGGTTTTGTTAAGGGGATGGCAACAATTGGAGACCAGAGTGGGATAAGCTTGACCTCATGAAACCGCTTCCAAAATCTTTCCAATGCATTTGCTTTTTAGAACTTGTATTGAAAATACTGTCCCAGCAGTATGAATTAAGGCATGAATCTTGATTGCAAAAAATTAGAGGCTATCTTTTAGCAGGGTATGACCACAAAATATCCTGTCAGGAGCATTTTCCGTGCCACTTTTTACTTAGGTTACACTGCATTGCATCTTTTAGTGGGTTTTGCAGATGACTAGAAAAAGTCAGAAAAATGTCTAGTGTCCTGACCACCCAAGGGCTCTTGCCTACTAGGTTCAGGTGGTGCCTGATTTTGTTTATTCTGATTTTTTTCTGGGGTAGAGTCAGGAGGAGTTCTTAAATCTGTAGGAGTATCCTGTTGCAAATCATCACTATTCTTGGGGATAATGGCACTTTTAATGCATTGTCCTGCCTCCACCTATATCCCAGGACCAGGATCAGGGTCTTGGAGGCACTTGCTGGATTTCTGGAGATGGAAAGTATGAGATTTGCTTCCACAGAAGTGGCTCAGCACCTGTGTTTCTGACAGTTTTTAGCTGGGTAGTCACAGATTGTTTAGGGGTATTAGTCTCACCTTCAGTAGTCTCTATATTTGCATCCTTTAATGAAACATTCCCAGATGTGGATGACCCATCGCTGGCTAACCCTGGTGATCCTGGAGGCACTGCTAGTGTTGACATTCCCTTTACAGTTTCTGATACTGGGCTAGGAGTGGAAACCAACATCAGGAACTTTTCTCTATTGCAAGTGCTGCTGTAGAAGTAGTGTTTGGTTCTGGGTGTCTCAACATGCTGGTTAACCTGGATGCACCATGTTCCTGGGCCATGGGAGCTATGCCCTTTTCCATCATTTTTTAAGAGGCATCTACCACAAATATGGGGTTGGCATCTTTTCTGTGGGGTACTGGAGCTAGAGGGCTGTCAGCTAGCTCCTGAAAGGAAGGGAGGTAGAGAGGACTCACTTAACTCCTGTTCTCACCCTGCAAGTACCCAGCTGTTGCAGCTAGAACAAAAATCCACATCAAACTGCTGAGAAGTAACTGGTTCTGGCACTATTGCCACAACTGCACCCCAGGTTTCCTCTTCTATCCAGCTCTCTGCAAATGCTGTTCAACTGATAATTCCAAGAGTGGGGGCTCTTCACGATGCTTGCTTCCAGTGTCCCTCTCCTTGCAGCTCTTTGACATTTACTGTTCCCACTTAGTATTGCCAGTTACTCTGAGTGGCAGTTGTTCCCCTGTGTGTTATTGTCCATTCCCTTGTCCTTCTCCAGGCAACCTTTGAACATTTGTGGAGTCATCACCTCATACACCACCAGTTTTTGAGGGTTTCTCAGCAGCATTTTCTGATGGGGACATTTCTTCTCCTCTTCAACAATTAACTGTAGCAACTGTGCTTTCATTTTCTGAAAGTCTAATTCCAGCTATTCCTCAACTCTTTGGATTAAATCATCTTCTGTCTCCTGAGACATGGTAGACTCCTACAGCTTCTTACCCACCACCTGTCCAGGTAAGCTCTTTTCAGGCACTGTTTCCATAGTTTCATCATTCAACATACAGTCAGGGCCAGGATTTACAATCCCCTCTATAGAGGCTTCCTCACTACACTTGGTGGGGAAGGAAGAAGACTCCTCCACCCAGGCCACCATTCCTCCATTCTCCTCACCATCATTCACCATCTTCCCAGAGGAAACAGCAAATCCTCCTGCAAAAAGAGAAGGGAGTTTCTCTGGTGTCATGGCCAAATTTCCATGATTCACCAAAATATCAACAGCTTAAAGAGCTAGTATACTGCTTAAAACTAATATTAGTTTTTAAAAGTAGTGAACTATTACCTGTTATATCTGAGATACTTTTTTTTCCTATTGTTTAATTAGAGGATTGTTTACTGATGATAATAGCTGTGATGTGTGGGACAGCACCCTACTTGGTAGCTGACATATCTGTCTCTATTCCCCCCACTACATCATGAGCATTGTGATCTCACTGACTGTGACATCACTGCTGCTTAGGAACAGCCTGTCAGTTCAGTCACCTGTGATGTGTCACTGTCTGTGAGATCACAATGCTGATGATGTAGTGGGGGAACTTAGAAAGATATGCCAGCTGCCAGACTAAGAGCTGTTCCACACATCCAGTACACTATTATCACACAGAAGACTTTCTAATGAGCAAGAGAAAAAATTAAAATGCTCCAGATATAAAAGTTACTACCGACAACTTCTTAAAATTTGCATTACTTTCCTGTCTATCTGTTTTGTCTCTACTAGCTCTTTAATCTAATTCAATTTCAGTTGGTTTCCATCTGTAGCTGTCCTCCTCCCAGGATGAGACTGACAATAGGCAATATTTTCTATCCTTCTTTTCCCGGTCTAAACAAAACTTAATAAATAATTAATAAAACTAGGATAAAAATCTATAAAATACATTTTCTTCACTACTACTTAGTTTTCTTTAAGGCAATTTCATTTCTAGTTTTGCTAATCCTTATAGGTCTGTGGCTGCTCTCCATTTTGATATGCTATGTCTTCCACAGATATAAAGCGAATAAAAGATTAAATATCAATTGTATTTTATTCCTTTAGTTGCATGCTGTCATCATTTGCACATATTCCAGTATGCCTGTACACAGTCTTTTCTCAGCAGGTGGAGGGTTTCTTGCGAGGGTGTATGGGGAGTACAAACATATTATTCTAAGTCAGAGATCTAAAGTAATCATTTAGGCCTACTAGGAAACAGGACCAGTTCAAAGGGCTTATGCAGCCCTGGCTAAATTGGCTAATGCAGCACCCTCAGTGTATAAATGCAGAGGGATTCTTTCTTATTTAACTTGTTTTCATAGTCCCCACCGTTATTACCCATTGCAACCTTTTCAGTCCCTACAAATCAGACTATATGCTCACTTGTTGTATTTGAGCCACACACGTGTAGCCATAGCATAATCTTGGTTGCAGCTCTGTATTGCCCTGAGATGTTCCCATACAATCTAACCTTAAACTTACTGCACATTTTATGCACCCTTTATGGATCAGCAAGACATATAAAGTGGATACTAGAAGCCATCATAGTTGCCTTCACAGACAGACAAACAGCAAGAACATAGCTCATATCAGCATGTTAACTTGAAAAGAGTAGGTTCCTGACTTTTTGAAGGGGTTACCTAGTTACCTTTTTAAATTCTAAGTACTATGTGTTCTTCAGCATGTACCTCACAAGCAGCCCTTTTTGACTTGATATTGGTTCACAGTGATTGTAATGGGTGTTAGTGGTTGATGAGATTATACAACTAGAATAATAGGCGATCATGTAATACGAGGTGATAACATTGAGAGGTTCAAGTGATAATGATAACCTCAAGAGTGAGGCTCGAGAGATTTCTGTCACCAGAACCTTGAGGCATTACATTAACCAAATTAAACATGGTTGCCTACTGTATCTGTTATTTATTGTAATGCAGTGTACAGTATGGATATGAGCTGTTTATGAATTTGCTCGATGGCCTGGACATAGCTGACATTTGCAAATATGTTGTGAGTAGTTGGAGATTACATAATGTATTTTTTTGATTTTGAGTATTTTCATTCTCTTGGTTTTACATGAATTGTAGTCAGTCATTTGTGGTATTTTTTTGATGTTGATAAAGTTATTTCTAGAAAGAAGAAATTATTTGCCTGTTTTTAGAAAGTGGGGCTTTTGAAGTAAAAACTGGCAGTGACTGAAACAAGCTGTAGCATGGAAAACTACAGCTCAAGATAAACACATATTTTTTTAATTGTTCTGTCTTACAATACTATTGCCTTGTAATACTATCACTGTGATGTCAAAAAAATAGTATTATCAGAAGTATGACATCGCAGTGATGCTCTTACCAACTTGTTAACTTGAAAAGAGTAGGTTCCTGACTTTTTGAAGGGGTTACCTAGTTACCTTTTTAAATTCTAAGTACTATGTGTTCTTCAGCATGTACCTCACAAGCAGCCCTTTTTGACTTGATATTGGTTCACAGTGATTGTAATGGGTGTTAGTGGTTGATGAGATTATACAACTAGAATAATAGGCGATCATGTAATACGAGGTGATAACATTGAGAGGTTCAAGTGATAATGATAACCTCAAGAGTGAGGCTCGAGAGATTTCTGTCACCAGAACCTTGAGGCATTACATTAACCAAATTAAACATGGTTGCCTACTGTATCTGTTATTTATTGTAATGCAGTGTACAGTATGGATATGAGCTGTTTATGAATTTGCTCGATGGCCTGGACATAGCTGACATTTGCAAATATGTTGTGAGTAGTTGGAGATTACATAATGTATTTTTTTGATTTTGAGTATTTTCATTCTCTTGGTTTTACATGAATTGTAGTCAGTCATTTGTGGTATTTTTTTTGATGTTGATAAAGTTATTTCTAGAAAGAAGAAATTATTTGCCTGTTTTTAGAAAGTGGGGCTTTTGAAGTAAAAACTGGCAGTGACTGAAACAAGCTGTAGCATGGAAAACTACAGCTCAAGATAAACACATATTTTTTTAATTGTTCTGTCTTACAATACTATTACCTTGTAATACTATCACTGTGATGTCAAAAAAAAATAGTATTATCAGAAGTATGACATCGCAGTGATGCTCTTACCAACTTTGGATGTCACTGCTATCTTATGGGAAAAGTAACTATTCATATATTCCAAAAGGATGCTTGCTGTAGTAATAGCAGTAAGACACAGCCCTCTCGAAATAGAGTATGATGTACCTACGATTAGTGTCCAAACATTTTAATTCTAGTTGAGATAATTATCCCCTTTGCAGTCTTACAAAAGCCACCCTTTCATTCTGTTTTGATCCTGCTTTAGAATTTGTTTTATATTTAAAATAAATTTATATAAATATGGCTATATCTGAGTTTCCTGCAGAACCCACATTTGCTTTGGGGTACTCATGACCTAACATCATTATTTTACTTACTGAGCTACACAAGCTGGTTATCATACTACAGTATGTGTATGAACTTTCTTAGAACTAATTAAGGATGGTAAACTTTTATTGATATTGCCCCTGCAAGTCTGGAACTTCAGTAACATAATTCAGATTGTTGCATATGTGGCTCAAAGGTTTATAAATCTCGCAACATTTTCATAACAGAAAGGAAAGGGGAAGGGGAAATTGTTTAACCAGGAAAGGCACACTAAGCCAAAGCTTGTTTTCAGGTGTGACCTTGAAGCACAAGGAAGTTAAGTGACTTACTCAGGGTCACACAGTATGCAAGTGGGAGCGGTGGGATTCAAACCCAGTTCTCCAGGTTTGCAACGCAGAGCCTAAACCACAGCACTATACTGCCTCCTATAATAATAAGATTACCAGAACTGTAGGGGAATATCTCTGTTTTGTGTGCAGCAATGTAACTTCTCAACAAGGGCTGCAGCTGGACTAAATGCTCTGGGCCTTAACCTCTTATAGTTTGTGCTACAGTCTGTGCAATAATCATTTAAAATCCACATTGGGTATGGTATAGACATGCTAATGTAGGATGATGGTATTTTGCAATTCGAGGCTGATTTAGCATGCCAGTAGTTAATGATCTGGGTATTCACCTCTCAGGGTGTCAAATGGTATATACCCCTAACCTGCTCTTACCCTGTCTTTGATCTTTTCCATGAATGTGGACATTTATGGTACTGTATCTACTATGTTGTCTACTATGTAGACCTAGAAGTGTATCCATTGTTATTTGTACTTATCGTTAGTTGTAGCTAGGCCTGGTGTGTGTACCTAAATGCTTACTTATTGTTATTCAGAATGCATTGTTTAATTGTGTTTCTCCCTTTTATCTCCCCTCTTTTTGGCTGCATAAGTTCCCCTTTTTAGACTGTATAAGCTTATCACACATATATTATACCTTTCAATGTACTGATTCTTGTTTTGTAACACTGATGTTGATCTGTTCAAAACTGTTATTACTGTGTATTGTCATGCTCTGTAATAATTTGTATATTGTACTGTCCCAGGTCATGCTTGAAAATAGGCATTTGTTTGCCTAGTGCACCCACCTGGGCAACAAAAACTAATTAAATTGACAAAAGGAGTGCAATTAATCATACATTGAGGGAAGCATCAGGCTCCTATATGACTATTCATAATGGTAGCCATGAGTAATTTTCAACAGTCAAAAGCAAACTTGACAGAAGGATTTTCAGAGACCTGACACTACAATCATTTGATTTATATATAGCACAATTATACAAAGGTATCACAAAGAGTTTTGCAGGTGCAAATAAATTGCATACACATTACTTTTTAGCAAAACATGAAGAATGATTTATACAATAAATAACATTACAAGAAACTAGTGATCCAAAAGATTCACATGGCAAATGACTGCACCATTGAGTGGTTATTAACAACTATTTACACTGTGTCTCAGAATGGACTTTAACAGTGATCCTCCTGGGGAAGTCGTGCACATCAGAATAGCCTTTAACAAAGATTCTCATGGGGAAGTAGTGTGCCTTAGAGTGACTGCTAATGAAGATCCACATGGGGGCAAAGTGTGCCTAGAGTGACCTTTACAAAGATCTGTATAGGAAATGGTATGCCTCAGAATGACAATTAATAAAGAGCAATATGATAAATAATGTGCCTTAGAGTGGCCTGTAACAAAGATCCACATGAAGGAGTAGTGTGTTTCAGAGTGGACTTTAACAAAGATCAACCTGGGGGAATAGTTTGGCTTATAGTGGCCTTTAACAAAGATTCACTTGGGGAGTAGTGTACCTCAGAGTGACCTTTAACAAAAATCCCTTTCAGGAACAGTGTGCCTTAGAGTAGCATTTAATGGAGGTCCACATGGAAGAGTAGTGTACCTCAGAGTGACCTTTAATAAAAATCCCTTTCAGGAAAAGTGTGCCTTAGAGTAGCATTTAATGGAGGTCCACATGGAAGAGTAGTGTGCCTCAGAATGACCAATGACAAATATCCACATGGGGATTAGAGTGTGTCTCTGAGTGGCCTTTAACAAAGATACACCTGGGGGACTAGTTTAGCTTAGAGTGGCCATTAATAGGTGTAACCCACCTACAAATGGGGGGCACTAAAAAGTCTTCTTTGGGTGAGCCTAAATGCTCTCCGCCCGGCTGGTGTCCTGTATTTCAGCTGATTTAAAAAATAATTGAGTGAGAGTGCCGAATGCCTCCATGTACTGTTGCTTTAAGAGCTGCCAAACTGCAATATAATTAATTTGAAATGGGGGTGGGCTGTGTGTTTCCCTGCTCGAGTCTCGCCTGGGTCACTGAGCAAATCGCTCCATTTCTGCAGTCGCTATATGCACAGAGGGAGCCCTTTCAAAAGATGTAATTGTTTGCTGGTAATCTGTTAGAGTGATAATGAAAATACAGTTTATCTAACCTGCTTTCCCTTCAGCAAGGACTGTGTGGAGAAGAAGTAAAGAAGAGGAACCTTAATTTTCAGACTGCGACTCTGAAGAGAAAGCAAATGCTGAAGTGCCCTGAGGTTTAGGGCAGAAGAGAACTGTTTTGAAGTTGGAAGCTGAGAGCAAAACTGCCCTGAGTGTTCGGGCAGCCATTGTAGTGCAGTAGTTCATGAGGGAAGCACGTGTGAGGCCCCAAAGTCAGCCTGCAGCCATTAGTAAGTGTAATTTGGACTGAATCTGAGTTTTCAGAGTGAAAGAAGAAGCAGAAGTCATTTTGGGATTAGGTTTAACCTTAAGAAGACCAAAAGTGTGCAGAATTGCAATCGGCCTGTCAGGACTCCATGGTTTGGCAGAGTAAGTGACCTTTACATATAAATGTGCTTAGTGCTTGTGGGGATTGAGATCTGAGTAATTCCCCATGTTGTGAACTGTGTGCAGTGCTGGGACTATGATTCCCTAGCAAGGTTCGGACTGAATCCGAGCAGAAAGAGAGAGAGAGAGAGAGCAAAAGTAATGTTCAGACTGAATCCGAGTTTGAGGCAGAGAAGAATGCCTCTAAAAGTGTAGCCAGGCTCAATCAGCTGAATGACAAAGATGCCTGTAGCGTGCAATTGAAGTGACAAGCTGCTTACCTGGTAGTGTTCTGTGTACGTATAAAATGTGCAGTGAGCTGGAAGTCATAGCCAGCATCACCTGGACTGCATCTTCCTGCATTGAGTGCAAGTGAGCCCTGCCACGAGGGCTGGGCCAGCTATTCTGTTTCCCCTGGCAATCCTGGACAACCTGCATTCCATCCAGTTTTCGGCATGGAGTCCATGAGTACAAATCAGGGTAGCTCCCTGCCATCTGTTTATCAAATTGCAAGTGTGTCATCTAATTATTTCTGTTCCATTTCTTCATGAACTGATCCATCCGGCTTCGGATTACAATTGGGTGTTGTGCATATATTTTTTTCTACAGGGCCCCATCTATCTACACCTACCGGCCAACCCCGGGTAACAGACCTGGCTAGCCCCCCCAACCTGGGTACCCAGAGTGTGACTTTTCAGAACCTGTATGTGTGCACAGTACTGTGATTTAATGCCACCAATTAACCTGATTTCCCCCTCCAGTGTTACTGTCCCCTAAATAAATCAGATTTGTTGTTATTTTACTAAATACTGTCTGTGGTGTTGGTATTTATGGAAACAGTATTGCCTTTTGCTGTGTATGTTGATTAACCTTGTTTTACAGGGGGTCCTCAGACACGTGCTGCAGAATCAGTCTCGAGGATAAGTGGTACCTGATGAGTGAACAGTGTGTATATGTGGGGTATTGGGACTGTAACTCCTGTGTACTGTGTGAGCCACTAGAGGGAATAAAAGGGGGTCTCAGTGTCCCAGAGGGCTGTGACCAAGCTAGTCTAACCACTACAAACCCTGACCTCTGGGTGGAGGCACCTGCCATAGGACCTAGGCCCTTCAACCTGTCAGTAGTCAAGCAGGCAGGGGTAGTAGCCATTGGGATAGTGCCACCTGGGGGTTACATAAAGATTTACATGGGGGAGTAATGTGCCTTGGAATGGCCTTTAACAAAGATCCAAGTGCACCACAGAGTAACCTTTATCAAAGAGCCACATGGGGGAGTACTGCACCTCACAGTGACCTTTAGCAAAGATCAGCCTGGAAGAGTAGTGGACCTCAGAATGGCCTTTGACAAAAATCCACTTGGTGAGGACAAAACAAAATGGTAATATTAAATGCACACTGAAAATAGAAAATGGAGTTAGAATCAACATTTCAACCATAGATCTTCAGAAATTATCCAAAAGAGAAAAAAGCAAAGGTAGTAAGAGATAAGGAGAAATAAGGATATATATATATATATATATATATATATATATATATATATGGAAAGAAAATAGGGAAGGCTGTAAGAGAAAAAGTGATAATAGGCAAGGTAAGAAAGGAATCTGGAAAACAAAAAGGTGATGATGGGTATGAAATGGCATAGTGGGAGTGAATGAGCTGAAGAGTCCTCAAGTGGGGACTAATTAACATGGCCTAGTAAGAAGGCTGAAAGGTGACAAACCTGGGGGAAGGAAACAGAAACATCTATGGGGGAAGGAGACAGATAGAGACATCTATGGAAAATGAAAATCGATAAGTACACATAGCTGGAATACCCATTTAGGTATGCCCACTGCACAAACACACACTGGATGAAAGTGTGTGCAGGCATGCCCACACATACAACATATTGTGCACACATGCAAGCAAAAATATGAGATGGATGGGGGTTAAAAAGGCAGCGTATTGTGGTAAACTGTAAGCTGGCTATAAGATGTTAGAAAATAAGTCTGTCATTTTAACCAGTGGGCAGCTGGGAGCCTATGCGGATGATCTGCTGGGTTTCCAAGGTTTTTTTCTTTGCGTAGCATGTCAGAAACCCTGCTGAAGGACACAAACAGAAAGATAATTGACATTATTTTCCCTGGTGGTAAAGTGGGATAAATGGGTTTATCAGTGTCAACATTCCTAATGCATAAGATGGTGGATGGGGTGATCGGGTGAGTCATTGCACATCGGGAAACAGAAAGAGAATGCCAATATCATGTTTTACTGAGCAGAGCTGTCACACTGGGAAATTATGCCAGTAACTCAATGAACAATCAGGGTGAGCCTCTTTCATGCTTCACTATTTTGTCTGCATCTTGAGGCCGAATACTGAACACTGTAAACTGAATGACGCATTAGCATTGGAAAGCGATATGTTGGGCAGGTATGTTAAAAACTTTTCATACTGTGGACAAGGTAAGAGGAGCAATTTATAGTGAGAAGAAGGCAAGTAAAAAACATAATTGGAGATGCTTTAAAAAGGAAAATATTCAGATGTCTCTGTCCAAAGCAGCAGTCATGGTAAACCCACCAGTTGATGTTGGGGGAAGGGGAGAAAAGTTCAGATCTTGAGCCAACCATGACAGAGAAAGAAAAATAAAAAAATGTCGATCATACTTCTGATCTGTCTTTACCTTTCAATCAGGACATTACTAATCAAACAAGAGCTCAGACCCTGCTATATAGAATGGAGGGTAAAGGAGTGGGAGTTGCCAGCCTAAAACAAGCTAAACTTATTGAGTTAGATCCATGCAAAGACACTAAAAGTAAACTTTATGGAAAGGATGGTTCTACATTATTATTGGCCACAGCAGCCACACCAGCATCATTGGTTAAAAAAATAGAGAAAGACGCTCATATTAAAAAGTTTATCTCAGCTTGTAAAAGCTCAGAAGTTGAATCTTTAAATCAGGGTACTACTGAGGATAATTTAACTCTGCCTTCAATAAGCACTGCACATGATAAAGAGAATTCCTGGGAAAATAACTTTGATATAATACCAAACAGCTCATCTATGGAACAGAACCAGCAGCAGCCATTACCGCAGAGAGTGGATATGGGGAAAGTGAATCAACAAATAGAAAACCCTACACAAAATTCACCTGATACAGAAATAAAAAGGATAAATGAAACTCTCAGCTAATTGCAACCCTTACCAACACTATATCAGGTCTGGCTGAGAAAATAAATGCTCTCCACTTAAGAACCACAGAGCTGGAAAATAGGGTTGTCCTGACAGAGGATTGAATGAGGACTCTACAAAAATAGGTTAAATCCTTAGTTGACTAACAAAATATATTAAAACAAAGGGCGGAGAGCCTGCCTGGTGGCATGGAGGGCTGGGGCATCACTGCCTTACCTCCTACCATGCTGGCAACCCATGTTCACAGTGCATGCAGGTCGCCGGTGGTTGGCCAGGGAGGGAGAGGATTGGGCATCCAGAGGACAGCTCTCCTCTCCCTCGGGAGGGTTGGGACATGGACCGGCACATGCCTGACCCCTAGCAGAAAATGGGGGCTGGCATGCCAGGCCCCGCAATGTGGGGGTGGAGTGGGAGCAGCTGCCTGATGTATAGCATGCAGACACGCACGTTAGGCATCATTGGCAGCATTGCACACTCACACTCCACAAGAAAACAGGAAAAAATTGGCTCCCACCAAGGATGACAATGGTTCCCCTCCACAGTGCCACCCTGAGAGGACACTTCCCTCAGCTGGATCTGTGCTGGTGGGTTGAGTCACTCCCCAACCCCTACCATGAAGGGTAAGTCATGGGAGCAACAAGGGAAGGGGTCTGATGCTCAGGTATGATGGGAGGGGGAATCAGAGAGAAAGCCGGTGGAGCCAGGGGAGAAACAAATACTTTAAAAAAAGGGTGGAGGAGCCTGAGACTCATGCCAGAAGAGACAACCTAAAGCTCAGCAGTATGTCTGAAGGGGTAGAAGACCATAACCCTCATGAATTATTTGAAATGCTAGTTACAGAATCCCTTGTCAGAACCTACCCAGACAATAAAGTGGAGCTTGATAGAGCCCATAGGGCTGGCAATAACCCTAATTATAATGGTAAACAACCAAGATTTGTTTTTTATTAAACCTCACCACTTTCTGGACAGGGAGGCATTGTTTAGAAAAGCAAAGTTGGAGAAGGGTTTAAATGCCTCTGGTATCTCATTTCAAGTTTACCTTGATTTATCACCTGATGTTCTAAGTAAAAGAAAGGCCTCTGGTTCCAGTGAAAGAATTACTAATTGCACATGGTATTAAATTTATGATGCTCCCTCCAGCAAAAATGAAAGTACTGTATGCTTGCAAGGAAGGTTGATAATCTTTAACTCTCCAAGCAAAGCTGATAAAGCTATAACACAAGTATTATTCAGTGACTTAGGAGGTGAAGCCCCTGAAAAATCATGAAGGGGTATTGGTAGAAGAAATGAATACCTAGTGGAAGTAAAAAAAACAAAATTCTAATTCTCTCTGCCCCAGGAAAAGGTCACTTAATAATCCCTCAGCTCTTGACCTGGACATGAATGTTGGTGACCAGAGTCAAAGGCACATCTTGCTTCTTTAAATGGGAGGGAGGGGATGTGAACCAAAAAAAACAGGACTTCAGATTAAATTCAGATTTTGACATTTTTTTCATTAAGCTTTAATTAAAATTTCAATAATGAATATAATTATAGTATCTCTGTAGGCTCACAACAAGTGGAGGGGTGGGGCACACTCTGGGTGTAGTAGTTTTACATATTCGATAAAAGGAATCAGAAATGAAAACAAAAATACTGAAAATAAAGGAAGAACAAAAAAATTAAAAAGAATATTGCAGGGGTGGCTCTCTGGTTGAGTATAAAAATTGTTCTAAATCTTTAAGTTTAAAGGATGAATAATAATATTATTATTATGTCATTAAATATCAATGGAGCTAGAGATAGAATAAAAATGAAGAAATTAAAAAAATATTAAAAGAAAGCATATTGACATATTATTCCTACAAGAAATTCACTTTCCAGTAAGAGATTATGATTACTTTAGAAAACTGATCCGTGCACATGGGGCATATTCAATGTTCTCTTCTAAAGCAAGAGGTACTGCAATATTTATCAATAAAAGAATAAAAGCAAGTATTGTTAAAGCTTACATGGATCCAGAAGGAAGATGCAATATTATGAATATAAAAACTGTCTCTTCAAATTATGTGATGGCAAGCATTTATGGTCCAAATATGGAAGATGCTAAATTCTTTGCTGATTTCTTTTTAGAACTAGTACAACACTGTACTTTATTGCAGTGGACTTCAATCTGATCCTAAAAGCTACTTTTTTTCCCCAATTGTTTAATCAGGTGAGACACACTAAGCTTAAAGCTTGTTTACAGGTGAAACCTGGGAGCACAGGGAAGTTAAGTGACTTGCTCAGGGTCACACAGTATACAAGTGGGGGCTGTGGGATTCAAACCCAGGTCTCCAGATTTGCAGCTCAGAGCCTTAAACCACTCTACTATACTGCCTCCCTACTAACAGAAGCCTAGGTACAATAGAAAAGAAACATAGAGCAGTCACCACAATTCTAGGTTTTATAGCGGTACTAAATCTGATTTACCCATATTGAAATTTGTTTTCCATAAAAAGAAACGTATTCTTTCTATTCACATCTGCACAACTCTTATTCATGGAGAGATTTCTGTTTAGTCTCAAAGAATATTTTACACAGAATTGAGGAAGTAAATTATGAACCTAGAACTCTCTCCAGTCACTCACCTGTAATTATAAAACTGAATTTAGAGACACAATAGAAAAAGAAAAAAACAGTGGAGTTTGGACATTAAATTATTGCAGGATCAGAACTTCATTACTTTACTTAAAAGGGAAATCTAAGAATTTTTTTAACTTAATTTAGATCAAGGAGTAACGTGGGATTGTATTTGGGATGCTTTTAAAGCATACGTATGTGGTGTATGCATTTCATATACAACACGCAGAAATAAAGTGTTAGTAAACTTATAAATCAGTTGGAACAAGAACTGGTAAATGCAGAAACACAATTTATAACCACTTCAGTTCAGGAAGACTTGGTTAAGATTTTTATATTAAAAGACAAAATAAATAAGATTACAGAAAACTGGGCTATAAATGCTAACCATCAAGCTAGGTCCCTGTATTATTTTCAATGAGAAAAAACAGAAAAATTATCATCATATCAAATACAGTCAGAAAAAGCTTTAAATGCAATAAACAAGATTGTAGATGAACAAAGAACTAAGATACATGAACCTGAGGCTATAAATGACATATTTAAAAAATGTTATCAGCAATTATACTCTAAAGAGATAGAACCATCAGAGAAAGAGATTATGGGATCATGTATAACATAGAATTACTATCAATCACCGAACAGGATAAAATGTTCATGGATACAGAATTTAGTCATCAGGAAGTTCTGGATGCAATCTCAGATTTAAAAAAATGCAAAGGCACTTGGACCAGATGGTCTTGGAGCTGAATTCTATAAACTCTTAAATAGAGTTATCTCAGGTTATGCTGAGGCTCTTTAATAGTTTCTATATACAGGACCAACTTCCTTCTACTTTCGATGAAGCCATAATTACTTTACTATTAAAACCTGGAAAGTCAGCTTTGAATTGTGCCTCGTATAGGCCAATATCTTTATTAAATGCTGATTATAAAATATTCACTAACATATTAGCAAAAAGGCTTGCAAAAATTACAAAAAAAATAATACACTCAGATCAGACTGTTTTCATCAAGGGTGAAAGGATGATAGACAATATTCACAGAACACTAGACCTAATGGATTGTACTACCTCAGAAAATGTAGCCCTGATAGCATTGGACACTGAAAAGGCATTCAATAGGGTAAACTGGGTATTTCTAGTGAATATACTGAGACGCTTTGGCTTTGGTGAAAAAATTATAAAATTGATTAATATGATATACGGTACCCCAATGCAAAAATCAGAACCAATGAGCAAATGTCAGCAGCTATACAGCTACAAAGAGGAACAAGGCAAGGCTGCCTACTTTCCCCACTGTTATTTGCTATATTTATAGAGCCACTAGCAGTATTAATTCATCAGAAAATTGAAGGCAACAGAGTACAAGATACTATGCATACAGTATCCCTTTATGCAGATGACATCCTATATATTTAAATGATGTGTTTGCATCATTTGATTCATTAATGAAAATCATGTCAGAATTCTCCAGGGTGTCCAGCTATAAAATTAACTAAAATAAAACAGAAATATTGTTTATGAATAAAGACTTTAAACCAGATGAATCTATGACAGTTGGGGAAATAGTGGCAACATTGAAATTTAAATATCTAGGTATTGAATTGTCTAATAATAGAGGTGATCTATTTAGACTAAATTATGAACCTTTGATACAAAAAATCTTAAATAACTTAGATAGGTGGTCGTCACTACCACTTACACTCATAGGGAGAATAAATCTAATAAAAATGGATATATTACCGAAATTACTATTTCTGTTCCAAGCTTTACCCATATGGGTTCCACAAAAAGTTTTTCAAACTATGGAAAAAAAAATAAAGGAATTTTTATGGCAAAATAAAAAGCCAAGAGTCTCAATGTAAACATTACATAATCCCAAAACTAATAGAGGATTAGAATTGCCTAATTTTCAATGGTATTACTTAGCTTCACAAATAGAACAGATTAGTAAGTGGTTTACTCCAGGGGACCCTACTAGTTGGGAACAAATAGGAAAAGCATATATCCCTCTTAAAGAAATTACAGGTATGCTCTATTTAGATCTGAAATAGAAAAAAACTAAGAAATTATGTTTAGCAGCAACTGAGCTTTCGATCAGGGTCTGGCAAAAGGCACATGAAATCATTAAACAGAAAATCAGAATATTGCCCTTCACATATATAAAATATATAAATCCTATTCCTAATAGAAAAAGTAGTATATTTGTTAATATTTGGGAAACTAAAAGGATATATCAATTAAAACATCTTTATGATAATGAGAACTTCATAGAATGTTTTTTCTTTAAACAGAAATTAAATTTAGAAGTCGGTCACTATCTAACATATCTACAGGTAAAAGATTATGTTAGGAAAACTGCTCAAACATATAAATGCCTGCTTCCATCACCTGTAGAGAATACATTAATTAACAGAACTTCAGATGCTAAAAGTATCGGAAAACTGTATCACACTGTAGCCGAAAATATGACTATTCTTTTAAAGAAACTTAAACTATCATGGCAGAAAGATATAGGACAAGACATGAATGACAAAGATGACAGGAAATACAAGCAAGAAGGACTGAATTTTTCTAAAAATAATAAGCTAGTGCGATTCAGTTTAATAAACTTCATAGAGTTAATCTTACACCAGAAAGATTACATAAATTGAATTCTTCAGTTTCACCTATGTGCCCCAGGTGCACAGACCAGAAGGGTTCTTTATTACACATGTTCATCACATTCCCTAAATTGAAGGAGTATCGGGAATATATAAGAATGATATATTAGGAAAAATATTAGGATTAGACATACCATTTGATCCTGGAATTTTTGTATTTGGCAAATATGTTTTGCCTTTATATGAGGAAAGGAAGGAACTTACTGAGCTCTTTCATTTGACATTAATAAATGCCAAGAAATTGATCCTACAACACTGAAAGGATAAAAAACCCACCTGCTATAAAAAAATGTATTAATCTGTTCACAGATTGTGTAACGTTAGAAATAATTTTCTAATTTCAAAATGATCATTTAGAATACTTCGAATGTATGTGGGAACCCTTCCTGATGAATATAACATGAACAAAATATTAATCCTTAGCAACAATTAAAAACTAAGATTAAAGAAACAATATTAGAATCCCAAGCCAGAGAGCATAGCCCCCAAGGAACATGATAAATTGACAAGATATTCCTCAGAGCAACTATAGGGAAAGAAGTCAATATCTGATTCCTTGAAAAAAAATGAAAGAAAAGAAGAAGAAAAAAAAAGAAAAAAAAAAATCAGTGTCTGCATTCCTGACTGCCCTGTAATGCTCCCTGAATCGGTCAGCCAGGCATCTGTTAGTTTCTCTGACGTAGATAGTTGCACACTTCCTGCAAAGAACACACTATATTATATTGCTGGAAGTGCTTGGGAACTCTTTGGTGATGTGAAAAACACCTGTGGGACCTTGAATTTCAATGACACTGGAAATACATTTGCAGGTATAACAGCAAGTTCTGTTGTAAGCTTTGGTACCTGGTAGGGAGGAATTGTTAGGAGTATATAGGCTGCTTCATACCAGGAGATTCCACAGGCTGGGTGGTCAGCGGTAGGAGGCAATTGGAGGCTTCATAAAGGAAGCTTTGATTTTAGGTTCTGTTTGCAGAATAGGGAAATTCCTAGTGATGCTCCTGTGAAGAGAAAGTATATTATATAGTGGAAAGCATTGTTGTTGTTGCATAAGAATATCCCTCCAGCGAGGGTCAAGGTTATGGGGTATATTACTGACCTGGGAGAATGCTCTGTCCACTGTGTGTTCTGGGTATTTTCTGTTAATAAAAAAATGTGCATTATTTGAACCTGATCTGCAAAATCATCATCTTCACTGCATGATCTGCAAAGTCTGAAAAACTGAATATGGCAAATCATTCTTGCCCTCAACCAGGCCCTGCAATTCTTTGTAGACACCTTCAATGGTATTTGTGATACCTATGCACTACTGAGAAAGAGAAGGATAAGGGCAGCCTCCAATGGCTGGGTCTCCTGTGACCTACTCAACTGTATGAGGCAGTGGTATAACCTCTGATGTCTGGCTAGAAATTCTGGAGACCCCACTGACTGGCAAAATTACCAAGCAGCGAGAAACAAGTGCACCCTGCTCATTCTGCAAGCCAAGGCAGCGCATTACAAAGAGAAGCTAAACAGCAGCTGGGGGTATGGTAGACGCTTCTGGGACAACATCAAAGACCTGCTTGGAAAGGAAAATAGGAGACACCCTACAATGCTCACCATTAATGGGACTCCTACCACTGACCTGCACATCATAGCTGAATCCTTTAACCTGTCATTCTTTGATCTTAGTGCTGTCCTGCCAGCAGACTATTTAAACAGCTCAGAACCTCCCCCTCTACAAGACCAACATAACCCCTCCCATCCAAAATTCTATTTTAAACAGGTCACAATTAGTGAAGTCAGAACCTATGTATGTAAGGTGCTCAGGAAAACAAGGCTAGGTAGCGATGGTTTGGACATGAAGCTTGTGGTGGTAGCACTTGAAGAGCTACTTATTACCAGGCTCTTTAATAAATCCCTTGCCCAGGTGATGTTCCCTTCAACCTGAAAGTTAGCCCTGGTCACCCCAGTTTAAAAAAGCAGAGACTGGTCCAACACTGCCAACTATAGGCCAATCTCCATTCTCTCTCCTCTCTCTAAAGCCCTAGAGAGGATTGTGGTGGACCAGGCTACTGAATACCTCCATAAGTATGGACTCCAATGCCCACAACAGCATGGATTCCACAGGAACCACAGCATGGATACTGCCCCGGTAGAGTTCTCCAACTACAATCACAAGGCAATGGACGGGTGCCATTTAGTGGGATCTATGATCACAGATCTCACTAAAACATTTGACACTGTCAATCACCGCATCCTTCTTTCTGGTCTACTAAACCTAGGACTCTCATCTGAAGTGGTCCACTGGTTCCAAGACTACTCATCCCACAGAAAACAAAGTGTCAGAATCGGGATAGCCATATCTCCCTTAAGGGAAATCATACTAGGAGTCCCCCAAGGGTCAATATTGGGGCTGCTCCTATTTAGTCTATTTATAAATAGACTCCCTGAAGCTTGTGAGCACAAGATCATCCTGTATGCAGATGACGCCATTGTTCTGTGCTGCAGCAAGCAGCGTATGGCCCTGCAGAAAGAGCTTCAGAGCTCTCTCAATGGGCTGGAGGATTGGGTCTGTAAAAAAAAAAAAAACTGATCCTCAATCACAAAAAGGCAAAGACGATGATCATTTCTAGTCCTCAGCACAAGAAAACCCTCCCTGCCCTTACTATCACCAATAGCAAGGCTGCCCCACTGAAGCAGGTACACTTTTTCAAATACTTAATGGGTTATTATCAATGACACCCAATCCTTCATGCAGCACATCAACTATGTGGTAAAAACAGTAAATGCAAAGCTTGGTGTGCTCTATAGGCACAGGTAATACCTCACACCATTAGCCCTTGATTTCTTGGTCTCCTCCTCAGTTTTGTCAATCATCGACTATGGACTTGTGGTGTATGGGGCTGCCTCCAATACTACACTTGCATGCATTGCAATGGCCCTTAACAAGGCGTGTAGGCTAACACTTGGGGAAGACAACCTTAAGTGCACATGCTCCCTCTTTGAGCAAACCAATTTGCTTAGCCTACCCAACAAAATAAAATACCAAACCTGCCCGCTGGGCAAGAAATTACTACTAGGTAAAGCAGCTCCATTCCTCAACAGCTTGCTGCCTGCCTGTAGATCTGGATACCAGACAGAGGTCACTCCCTGGACTCCCGAGCATTCCCCTTCAGAAAAACAACACTGGGACAGTGGTCATTTGTGTACCGTGCTCCCCTGTGGCTTATTTATTTATTTTATTTGCTTTTGGTAACTGGGTGGGTACACTAGGCATAAGAATGCCTATTTTCAGGCACGACCCGGGAGAGAACAGTTTGAAAAATACATAGGTGTACATGTGATGCAGCACCTGTGGTAATAGAGCACAAACAAAGTACACAAGTTTACAGGTGATGCAGCTACAATACAGTATGTACTGGTAAATGCAATTCAAAACACTTTGAGAAAGACAAGCATCTTAACGAGATCCCAGCTCACCTACTGACAAACTCGAACCTACCTGCCTTTAAGGCCAAGCTTAAACAGTACCTCTCTGGAAGCATGGCCTGTTGCTGTTAGCAGTAATTGCATTCCCAGCCCTGTAAGTCTTAAGGCACACTCACCCGGCTAACTGACATGGATCAAGTCACCTCCCACACCCTTTTTACAAAGCCTCCACAGGGCCACTGCCCACATCCTGGATCCCTCACCCTCAACTATCTATATCAGTTCCACTATGTAGATGGATCTAGCTCCCTGGCTACTGAAGATTATACCTTTGTGTCTAGCCTTTGGCTGTTGTAAATTATACCTGTGTACCTGACAGTGTTTGGCCTTGTCATGTTTCTTTGCAGTTACCAGATAGCTTATGTCTCTGTTAGTAATGTTTTACCTTTGTAATTTATTTACATTGGGGCTCCACCCTCCCTTGTTTTCTTGTTCTCAGTTGTTCACACTTTGTTGTACCTGATGTGGAACCTTTGTAAAATAGCTTTTGCTCAAAGGTAATGTCCGAATCTTCAAATAAATAAATAAATAAATAAATAAATAAATAAATAAATTCTTAATATGTTTGGGATGGAAGCAGCTGTGGAGGAGGAAGCTTTGTGAGTCAGTGGGTTTCTTATAAACTGGTGTCTTCAGACCAGTGTTCTTAACCAACAATTTGATATCTAGAAAAGACAATGTGGAGGAGGATACTTTGACAGTGTACCGAAGGGATGGATGGACTGTGGTAAACTTGTCCATGAAAATTTGGAGGGTTTCCCTGGAGCAAGAGGTTCCCCCCACACAATTATCTATCTAGTGTTTATAGAGGTCAGGCACAGTCTCTACGAAGGAGAGAAAGAACCATTTATCAACCCAGCTAAAAACAGATTGGCACAGCTGGGATCCATCCTGGTACCCATGGCAACTCCACTGACCTTCTGAAAACAAAATTATTGAAAGAAAAAAGCATAAAGTTTAAGAACAAGTCCTGCAAGTCAGGTTAATGTATATGGCTTAATATATATATATATATATATATATATATATATATATATATATATATAGATATGGTTAATATACTGGCTTATTGAAACCTTTATAATTTGCTGACCATTCTATGTAACATGTCTTGTTTGTTTGTACATTGATGACATGGAACCTTTGTAAAAGAGCCATTGGCTCAAAGGTAATAATTCCTAGAACAATAAACTAAACTAAACTAAAACTAATGTGTGTGTGGGTGGCTGCTGGACTTCCTGCTCATTCTCAAAATGCTGCAGAGCTGTCAGGCAATCATTGTGGGGGATCAATGTGTAAAGAGATTTGATATCCAAAGTAATGATGAGCTTATGGGAGCCACTGAATCTGAATCTGTCACAAATTGACTCCTATCGCCGACCACCTAACCTACGGAACTTTCTGGTGTGAAGCAGCCTATATACTCCTAACAATTCCTCCCTACTAGGTACCAAAGCTTGCAATAGAACTCACTGTTATACCTGCAAATTTATTTCTAGTGTCGCTGAAATTCAAGGTCCCACAGGTGTTTTTCACATCACCAAGGCGTTCTTATGCACTTCCAGTACATTTAATCCTTTGTAGAAGTATGCAACTGTTTACATTGGAGAAACTGGCAGATGCCTGGCTAACCGATTCAGGGAACAATACAGGGCAGTTAGGAATGGATACGCTGATAAAACCATTTCATTCCACTTTACCTCCAGGGACCATAATGTCAGCTAGCTTTCTGTTTATGTCCCTTAGCAGGGTTTCTGGGATGCTGACCTAAGAAAAAACATGGAAACCAAGCTGATCATCCACCTAGGCTCCCAGCAGCCCTCTAGTTTAAATTACAGATTTATTTTCTAGTAACATCTTTCAGCCTCCTTACGGTTTACCACTGTAGTCTGTCTTTTCTATCCCCTCTGTCATATCTTTGCTTGTATGTGTGCATGTCACATTTGCATGTGTGGCTATGCCTGCACACACTTCCATTCAGTATGTGTGTGTGTGGGTGGTGGACATACTTACATTAGCATTTTAGCTATGTGTGCACATCTGTTTTCATTTTTCACTGATGTTTCTATCTCTGTCTCCTTCCCCCACATTTGTCACCTTTCAGCCTTCTTATTAGGCCCTGTTAGTTACTCTCCACTTGAGGACTCCTCAGCTCATTCATTCCTACTATGCCTTTTCATGCCCGTCATCACCTTTTTGTTTTCCAGATTCTTTTCTTACCTTGCCTATTACCACTTTTTCTCCTAGAGCCTCCCTGTATTTTCTTTCCTCACACATATATCCCTTATTTTCTTACATCTCCACTAATTTTCATGTTTTTTCTTTGAGATAATTCCTGAAAAAGACCTATGGTTAAAACATTGATTCTAGCTAGGGATGGGCAAAGCCAGGGCAGATTTGGATCTGGTTTTGAATTTACCAAATCCAAGCTGAGTTTGGATTTGGATCTGCAAAGTATTTGGATTACCAGATTAGATTTATATGTATAATTGAAGGAAAAAGGGGATTATCAAGAGAAAAGTACCAGAAAATGTCAATCAAGAAATAATAATATTAAAAGGGGGTCCACTGCTTGAGATATATTGCATTGTGCTATTTAAAATGTTAATTTCTGATCAACCTGCGTGTTTTAACCCCACATTTTCAACATGGGCTTTTTTGACCCCACCTCATGAATTAGACAGGTGCCATTTTTTAAATTCCAATGGATACATCATTTTGCAGAATGATGGCAAAATGGCATTTCTGGTGGGATTTGAAAAAAAAAATGACACCTGTCTAGTTCATGAGGTGGGGTCAGAAATAGGGCTGGGAGAACTTGATGAAGTTCCTACGCTTATTAAATAAGAACCAGAACATGGTGAAGTTCTGATTTGTTCTGATTAGTCCTGATTTACTTATAAATATTTGGAAAAATGCAAACAAATGCATAACAATTACCAAAGCCAGTCACATTTGACACAAAGGCACAAAGGAAATAGTTTAATGGATTATTTGTATAAAGATTTATGTAAAACTGTTAAAAAAAGCAATCACTCACTACTAGCCCCTTCATGGCTGGCCAGTAATGGTGGCATATCCTGCTCGGGTCCATGACATGAGTGTGCTGGGAGAGACAGAGAGAGAGGCAGAGACAGAGACAGATGCAAATATCTATATCATAGCACCACCAAGCACTGCAGGCACTGCCAGGCAGCAAAGATTTTTTTTATTAATGGTGCTGTGTGGGTATTATTTTGATGGATGTTCTAGTCAGAACCAAACAGGCCAAAGAAATGGATATGAATGATCAAATGAGCAGCACTAAGAGAGCCCACCGACCCAACCCATGTGAGTGATGCAACTGCTTCACATGTTCTGGTGTATTGTGGTATATGGTACACTACCTGGTCCAAGAGGTGGTCATGTTTTCTAGTACTATGACTACTACTAGGCCTGGAAAAAAAAGAAACTTTTATTTGGGATTTCTGGGACTGTTACATTTCTTGTGCCCCCTCCCCCATGTAATCTCTCTCTCTCTCCCCGGACGGCACAATTCAAAGATTTATTTTGCTAGACTGCCCTTGCCCTGTACATACAGCCACACTGAAAAGCCAGGAAAACCAGGAAAAAAAGTAACTTTTATTTGGGATTTCTGGGACTGTTAAATTTCTTGTGCCCCTCCCCGCAGTCTCTCTCTCTCTCTCTCTCTCTCTCTCTCTCTCTCTATCCTTTGGACAGTACAAGTCAAAGATTTATTTTGCCAACCTACTGCCCTTGCCCTGTACACACAACCCCACTGAAAAGCCAGGAAAAAAATATTTGGGATTTCTGGGACTGTTACATTTCTTGTGGGTCCCCCTGCAGTCTTTCTCTCTCTCTCTCTCTCTCTCTTTCTCTCTCCCCACCTCTGGATGGCACAAGTCAAAGATTTATTTTGTCAGCCTGCTGCCCTTGCCTTGTACACACAGCCACACTGAAGCCAGGAAAAACATTTTATTTGGGATTTTCTGTAACTGTAAAATTTCTCTTGGGCCAACAGTGATCTCTCACTCTCTCCTCTGAATGGATCTAGAATGGCACAAGTCAAAGATTTTCCCAGCCTGCCCTTGCTTATGTACACTGCTATTCTGTCTGAGGCCAAGAAAAGAAAAAAAACTTTAATTTGGGATTTTCTGTAACTGTAAAATTTCTCTTGGGCCTCAAGTAGTCTCTCCCTCTCTCCTCTGGATCTTCTGCAATAGCACAAGTCATTGATTTGGCCAGCCTGCCCTTGCTCATGTACACAATCACACTGCCACACTGCCTGCCTTTTGCTCCCCCGGCAGCCACTCATTCCACCACTATCTCCTCAGTCTCTCTAGATTCCTCCTTTCCCCCAGTCACAACCCATCACCCTCCCCCAATGATCAGTTTCTCTCTTCCCTTCACCCCAGTAAATTTCCTTTCTTTCTGCTAGTATCTCTTCCCTCCACTCCAAAAATGTATATATTTTTTTATATTTGTGCTTTTCTTTCTTTTTGGCAACTTCTTCTGGCAGCTCTCTGCTGCAGTGAGTGAGCGAGGAGCTCCTCTGACCATCCTCCTCTCGTATGGGCCATGTTGCGCACTCAGCATAGATATATACCATGAGTGCATCATGTGGCTGTCTGTTGCCTGATTGGATGCCGTCAGCTGCCTGTATGTGGAGCAATCATGCCGACAGCATGCCCATGGCAACAATACACAAAATGGCACAAATAGGACTTCCACAGACTGGACTTCTGCGGCAAAGTCCATTTTTATCTGGGTCCATGGATTGTGGGTTCGATCTGGGGGTCTGGATCTCCTGAGGAACAGTCCACCAAGCCCTAGTCAAAAAAGCCTATGTTGAAAATTTGGGGTCAAAATCTTTAAAAATCATGAAGTTATGAATGTAAGTTAAAATGAACTGAAAAATTCTAAGTGCGAAAATCCTTTTAGACTAAGTTTTTTTCTCTGTTCAGGGCTGGACATGGTTTGGTGAGGTCACACACTGCAATAAGAGAAGATTACCACAAGTGACCTTATCGAGGTAAGTGGGTGACTGAGGGTGAGGGGTGGTGAGGAGCTGGGGGTGAGGGGTGTGGTTAGCATGGGTGGTGGGTGGGACATATGTTGATGGACAATTTTCTTTTTACAGGTTAGTGGAGGGTGAACAAGGACAGTATTGGACTTTTTTTTCCTTTTTACAGTATTTAACTTGGTTCAGGGGGAGGTGATGGCGTGGGTGTTAAGAGGGTGAGATAGGGTGGGGATATGTATTTTATTGGCCACCAGTCTTGGGCAACCTGGTGACTGAAAGAGGCTGGGGGGCATCCATGTGCCCACTGGGCTTGTGCAACCCAGTAGCTAAAAAAGAGGGGTGAGAGGTCTGTGTGGCTTGGGCAACCCAGTGGCCAAAAGGGAAATTGGAGGGGGGGGTGTCTGTGTGCATACCTCTTAACTGTCCCTGATTATGAGGGACAGCCCTCATTTTAACCCTCAGAAGTGCTCTATCCCTCATTCATCTCTCGTGGAAAAGGTGTTGCCCACACAGAGAATGTACTGCAAATTAGGACTTTAATATTTTAAGATGCTATATTAAGTAAAACTTGTCCAAGTAAACACAATGGTTTCCAGTTTTCTGAGCTTGTGTCTCCATGCTTGAGGATATCTCCTTCACGAGGGTCAGTGTCTCTCAATGTTCCTCATTCTGAGTGTCCATGTCCCTCATAGTGACAAAAAGGTTGAGCTGAGGTATGTTTGTGTGTGTGGCCACCGGGCTTGGGCACCCTGGTGGCTGAAAATCAGGTGAGCAGGCCAAGGGCTTTAGGGTAGGGGGCATCTTCCATGTGGCCACCAGGCTTGGGCAGCCCAGTGGCCAGAAAGAAAAAAGTGAGGCTGTATCTCAGCACCTCCATAGTCACCAAGAGACCTAGTTCCTCCCTCCCATGCATTCCCTATTAGAATGACACACTGAGCAGCCATGCCATCTGCTATATACTGAGTTTGTGCACATGCGCAAACTCAGTATATAGCTGAGGTGCGCATTGCTTGGGCATCCTCTGACCTCTTCCCCTGCATCCTAAGCCAGTCAGATGACAGGGAATAAACCTATCACATGACAGGGAGGTTGGGGAGTGCGAGTTCCGAGTCAAGCCAGCTGTGTTTGGTTTTGGTCTTGCAAAAACTGAGCCACTTGCATTCAAAGTGGCTTAGTTTTCAGGGAAGGCTTTGGCCAACCCCTAATTCTAACTCTATTTCTGCATGTATTTAATATTACCATTTTCTTTTCAGAACACACACTGTTGCAGCACCTTGTTTTCTTGTTCTTACACTTGGGAGTAGTTTGCCTTAGAGTGGCCTTTAACAAAAATCCACATTGGGGTACAGTGTACCTCAGAATGACCTTTCACAAAGATCCACATGGGGAATAGTACTTCAGAATGGTATTTAACAGAGATTTAAATGGAGCAGTAGCTTACGTTTAAGTGGCATTTAACAAAGATCCGCACTGGGGGAGTAGTGTACTACAGAATTGCCTTTAAGAAAGATCCGCACAGGTGAATAGTGTGCTTTATTGTGGCCTTTAACCTCTGTTACAGGAAAAGACTAAAGGCTATGTTTAAGCAATAACACCCAAACAAGCAGGCATTTCCAGGGGCTGAATGCCTAAGAGTATTGATGGTCTGTTGCACACTCAAGGGCCATTACTCCTGTCCATCCATTAATCCCTGAAGATGCCTGTTTGTGAGGGTCTTATTGTGATTATCAACCCAATCGCATTGAAAAACAACTAAAACTGTTTTTCTAAAAAAAACAAAACTAACAAGCACTACGTTGTTTTAGTGCTGTGCATTTCTAGGTAATTAATACCTGATAAAGCAGCCAATGAGAAATTGTACTGGCCTAATGAATAGTTTATTAGGTTTTTAGTTTCACTTTACTCGAGTTACTCGACTAAACCATACTTCCCTAATCAGTAATCAATCCATGATTAAAAGTTCCAATCCACATCCCTGCTAAGACTGCAGGATGAGCAGGTGTGACTACTGGATGCCCCCTATCCATCCAGGAGCTGGAAATAGCATTTGTCCAGCTCAGCAGAAAGAAGGTAGCTTGTGGGAATTGTCAGCCAGCTGACTTCTTCCAACTGATCCCAAAAGTCATATGCCCAGTGATGCAGAGAGTTTTTGAAGATCAATCAAATCAATCAATCAAACTTTTATTTATAAAAAGGCGCTTTTCTCAAATCCAAAGCGCCCGCACAATATCATAAAACAATAAATAAACAGAATTTAAAACTATTATAAATCATTAAAAGCTATACTAAAAAGGTGGGTTTTCAAGGTTCCTTTAAAGCTCAGGACAGTCGGACTATTTCGCACCTGTGGAGGTAGAGAATTCCACAGGGTCGGGGCCATAAAACTAAATGACCTAGCCCTTGAGGTTTTCAAATGGACCCTGGGAATCTCCAGCAATCCCTCATCAGTGGATCGGAGGGGGCGGGAGGGACAGTAGGGGCAAAGGAGCTCTTTCAGGTAAGTAGGTCCCTGGTCATGTAGGGCTTTATAGGTCAGCAAACCGACCTTGAAGGTGATTCGCCAAAATACTGGCAGCCAGTGCAGTCCGCGGAGCACAGGCATTATATGGCTGGATCTAGAAGAACCAGTCAACAACCTGGCTGCCGCATTCTGCACTAGCTGCAGATGGTGAAGCTCAACCCCTGATAGCCCTAGGTACAGGGAGTTGCAATAGTCAATCATCACACCTCCCTACCCCACAACACGAGGTAGGCGAACATCATTGTTCACCCGAAGAAAGGCAAGGACCTGCTCAGCCTGACCAGATACTATTTAAACTCTCTAATGAATGTGGTTGTAAAAGTTCCAGCCAAGGTCCTAGCCAACATACCTCAAAGTATGCCTACTTCCCTGGTGCATCCCTCTCAAGTGGGCTTCAAGGGCAGAATGGGGTCAGATCATTTCAGAACCCTGGTTACATTATTCTCTAAATGAGGAGGCAGACCTGCTCCAGCCACAGCAGTAGCCATGGACTTCAAAAAAGGCTTTGACTCAATGGAGTGGGACTACCTCCTCTGAGTCCTGAAACAAATGGGCTTCTGAGACATCTTCTTATAGTAGATCTGCACCCTCTACAGGTCACCGATGCCCAAAGTATAGAGAAGCTCCATCCTCTCAGACTCGTTCTCCTTCCAAAAAGGCACCTGACAGGGATGCCCTGTCCCCCCCTCCATTTTGTGCTATCCATAGAGCCTCTGGTCATCATCTTTCATGCCATGATGACATCCCAGGCCTCTTGGTAGGCAACAAGGAAGTCTCTACACTATTGTTTGCAGATGACCTCTTGATCCTCACAATGGATGCACTATGAGCCCTTGTGCCAGTTGTGGACACCTTGTCATGCTTTTCTAAAATTTCAGTGTTAAAAATCAACTCGGCCAAGACTGAAGTGCCACCACTAAGTAGAAGTTGCCTTGAAGCCCCCTCTCCAGTGTCACCTACTTGGGAATCAGAATTCTGCAAGACTCACTACAGTGGCCACAAGCCAATCTGCAATCCCTACTGGCCAAGCTCAGGGTAGAAAGTGAGAGATGGAAGCTCCTGAAACTCTTCATGGCAGGCAAGGTGATGGCACCAAAGATGATATTGACCCCAAAACTATTGCATTGCATCTCACACCTACCCACACTCATCCCTAAATATTGGTTTGCTGAGATAGACAGCTTGTGTAGTGACCTCCTATGGGAACAAAAACCACCAAGATATAGCAGGACCAAACTTAGAATGCATTTGAGTGTAGGGAGGGTGGAATCTCCCCTGGTTATTGAGCTATCACTGCACCTTCTTAGGAGCAAAAACCCTGCAGGGGGTGACAGCCCCTTGCCCTGAGGCACTGCAATAGGTGGGATTGGAGATGACTGTCTCCAATAACGCTTGAGGGACTATTTTCAGCTAAATAACCACACAAATGTAATCTCTCCAAATGGCACTTGCGGGCCTAGAATGCACTACCCAAACTGCTGAAAACAAAAAACCCTGCTGGCCTCCTTCTGTCTCCCCCATGGGACAACCCATGGGCCCAAGTGGATTGTTAGCCACTGAATTGGCCTACATGGAGAGAATGGGGTATATGAATGGTGTAGGACATGCTCATCCCTGGCACAGCAGTAATGAACTTCTTAGTCACCTTCCAAACCAGATTCCAGTTGCCATGTATGGACCACTGGTGATACCTGCAGCTCAGAAGTACACTAACCCCTCTCCTTAAAAAGATGGCTATCCCCCTTTCACCACCCCCCAGAACTTTGCTGGCCCAGAAATGGCTATGTCTGTGCTGGGGTAGAACAGGGGCCATATATAGGGCTATCCATACTCCCTCAAAGACCAAGCTCAGGGCTCTTTGGCTAAATAGGAATCCCAACCATCTGTCTCATTCTTTGATGAACTTTGGGCAATGGCCTGCTCTAGGACACACAAAGCCTGCACAGAGGGCAGAGCCCTACCCCTACAGAACAACAGGCTATACCTGAGGTACAGGACCCCAGCACAGCTCAGGCCCATGCATCCCCACCCCATGATCAGTGCTGGAGATGTGGGGCCTCAGGAGGGAACCCAAAACACATACTATGGTCCTGCATCTTTCTCACTGCTTTTTGGCAGAAAATCATAGCTAGAGGAAAGGGACCTGGGGATAATCATATCAGATGACCTTAAGGTTAGCAAGCAATGTGAGAAGGCAGTAGGGAGGGCTGGGGGTATACTGGGATGCATAGGAAGAGGCATCAGCAGCAGAAAACAGGAAGTTGTTATCCCTCTGTACAGACAGTTGGTGAGACCCATCTGGAGTACTGCATCCAGTTCTGGAGACCACATCTCCATAAGGACATAGACAGGATAGAGGCAGTCCAGAGGAGGGCAACTAAAATGGTGCAGGGTCTGCAAGAGAAGCTGTATGAGGAGAGACTAAAGGAGCTTAATATGTATACCCTTGAGGAAAGAAGGGAGAGGGGGGACATGATAGAAACTTTTAAGTACCTCAGTGGAATCAACAAAGTCCAAGAGGGTAGCATCTTTCAGAAAAAGAGACGTGCAAGAACAAGGGGACACAATTTAAAGACAGAAGGGGTGGTTCAGGGGCAATGTGAGGAAGTATTATTTCACAGAGAGGGTAGTGGATGCATGGAACAGCCTTCCTAAGGAGGTTGTGGTGTCTAAAACTGTGGGAGAATTCAAGAATGCATGGGACAGACATAAGGCAATTCTTGTGGGGGGTAGGAAGAAATAGGCTGTTGGTTAACTAGGATCTGCGGCCTATCCTGTAGGTAGGGAAATGGGCAGACTAGATGGGCCAAGCGGTCCTTATCTGCCGTCAAAGTCTATGTTTCTATGTTTCTGCAGAATCAGTTTGAAGTACTTTTTCTCAGCCTCCCCACTGCTCTGGTTACTGGGGATTCCCCTTAATTCCAAGGATCTTCCCAAGTACCACCACTGCTAGTTCATAGTTGCAATAGTAGGGGCCAAAAGACTGATTCTCCAGAAATGGGCACCACAGAGATTCTTTTCTTTGACCACTGGAACATTTTGATGGGCAGGCTGGCCAACTTTAAAAGGATGTTCCATTCTATAAGTGGCACCCTCGCCAAATTTGACAAAACATGGCCACCTTTCAGGGCTGCCATGGGTGCCTTCCATCAGGCAAGGCAACCTGACCTAATAGGGATTCCGACTACCCACACCTTCTCATCCCCACTACCTGCTTAGGATCCTATTTCTTACTCTAAGCCCCCCCCCTTAGTTTTTGTCTTAGACCCCAGCCCCTACCAGAGTCTATACCAGATTTTCTTTATGACTTGCTAGCATTTTCCTTGATCATTACCTGCTAGGTTTCTAGTTGTACTGTATGCTCTTACTGTCTGACTTGATTGTGTATCACTGACTCATTTACTGGATTACCATGCCAAATCAACAGCAGTGTTGTCGAAGTTCAGCATGGCGAGATCCCCAAATGTCAACAGGTTGAAATTTCTCCTGTCAGACAATGTGTGTTTTCTATCGGGGGCTGTGTCTTCCGAACCCCCCATGAGGGGGTCTGTGCCCCCTGCAGCCCCCCTTCTTAAGATATCTAACTCTGAGTAAGAGTTGTTTTAAAGGGGGGGTGAAAGAGGGCGAAAGGGCAAAAATTTGCCCTAGGGTCCCTCACAGAGACAATCTTAAAACCTGTTGAGTTTGTCGCTGTGAGGGATTTTGCCATCCCGGAGTCATTGTCTGGTCGGCATACCACTTGATCACATTCAGATACATCAGCACCATTAATTCATATCTGTTCATAGCCATGTCAACTACATATCCATCTACCCTGGCTGTTTGTACATCTCATTGTCTTGAACTTGTACATGATGTCTTGTATGTAATGAATTTGCTTTCTTTCAATAAAAATGATTAACAGAAAAAGTTGCCATCCACAAACAATTTTGATTGACACCTGTTACTGTAATTAGAATTCTAAAAGCAATTGATGCAATGGTATTGGGTAGTTTTATGCTAAAATTATTTATTTATTTATTTGGAGTTCTGAGAAACAATTTAGTGGAGGCAATGCTGGTGGATGAGCTGTTTCCCAAGGTAAGGTTGTTCCATATTTCTGAAACTGTAACTAAAAGCAAGTTGAACAGAATTCAGTTTGCACCTTTGGGCAAGGATAATGTATTGCCTGAGAGGGAGTGTAGATAGTGTGCAGACAGAGCAGCAGGGGTAAGCAGAGTACTCAAATAATTTGGGAGCATATGCCTAATACAGAAATAATATGTTAAAGGAAAGGGAATTGTTACGTGTTGCATAAAGTATGCTTTACTTGAGACTGTTACTTGTTTAGAATGACTTCAGTGAAGGCATAAACTCATCACCAAGTGTGGCAGCCACCACATTACTCTAAATACAGAAAAATCTGTATACTGGGTTACAGCTGTGTGGTTTAAAATATAATTCAGGCATGTTATGACTAATACTAACAAAAAATTATTGTGTTTTCACTGGAATGGCACATTAATAACATATACAATAATGTAATGGCAACCATACATAACAAGGCTACATTTCCATCTCAGGGCGCGATAACACCATACAGACCTCAAGAGTGAAACTGGAAAGATTTCTGTGATGTCATCTCACTCCAAGATGGACACATCAACTGAGACATGTATGGCTGCTCATATTTTATATGGTAAATGGTTTCTGCCATCCTGCCACCCCAAATGTGCTGTTGTGTTAAAATTTTTTCAGCACATAACCAGCTGTTCAGTATCCACCTACCTTGTTTCACAAGCAGTATTGGCTAATTTTCAGCTCACTAAAAATAAACATTACTTTTGAAATGTCCAGTGCCAGGCAACTCCCTGTCCATATGCTATGTGACACTCTTGCAGTGTTAGACTTGGCAGGGTAAGGACCTGACCAGGGAACTTGCCTTTTTAAAGTTTTTTTAATTGCTCCTGAATTTCCATTGAAGTAAGACCACAGGAAGTTAGTTGGGAGTTGTAGTCCTGAAGGATATTCCAGGACTACAGTACTTCCTGTAGCCAGAGAAGCGATTGCAGTGCTTTGTAGTTCTGAATTTTACCAACGGCCTTGAGCACTTTTCAGTGCTTCTTGTCTTGCAGGGCAGATATTTTGGGGAATAGGTAAAGAAAAAGGTCCAGCTCCCCACAAGATACACAGGCGAAACGCTGGACCTCGCCCAACAACTAACACACCAAAATCTGACCAATGGAAAATCATGTACACAAATGCTCGCAGTCTGGGAAACAAGATCCCAGACCTGCAGACAATAATGACAGAGGCTAAACTGGACATAGTAGCCACTAGCGAGACATGGCTTACCAGTAACCACACTTGGGAGACTTCAGTACCTGGCTATGTACTGCTCAGAAGAGACCGAGGTGCAAAAAGGGGGGTGGTGGAGTGGCCCTCTATGTCAATGAAAATACCAAAGCTACAGAAATTCAGAATACACATAAGGAGCCAGAAGAACTGTGGGTCACCCTAGAAACAGGAAATGGGACAGCCATATGAACTGGGGTTGTGTACAGGCCTCCAGACCAGGGGGAGGACATAGACACATTACTGTTAGAAGATATACAAAACATGACAGCTAAAGGGGAGGTTCTGATAATGGGAGACTTCAACATGCCAGATAAAGATTGGTCAGTACCAGCAGGGACATCTGCCAGAGCTAGACACATGGTGGATTCCCTTCTGGGGGAAGTCCTCAAACAACTGGTAAAACAACCCACAAGAGACAGGGCTATCCTAGATCTAGTACTGACTAACAGGGAAAGGATCATAGATCTCCAGGTAGAAGGTCACCTAGGAGCCAGTCACCATCACATGGTATGGTTCAGTTTGGCCACTAGAACTAAATCATCCCATTCCAAGGTGAAAATATAGGACTTCAGAGGAGCTGACTTTGATAAGATGGCCAACAGAGTTAAGCTAGCCCTGGCAAAAAGAAATACAGGTGAGGGGTACAGGCAAAGTGGGCAAGCATTAAAGATGCAATACTTGAAGCAACATCCCATTGTGTTAGTGAGAAAAGGAAGTGCAAAAGAAGAAGGAAACCACTTTGGCTCTCAAACTTCCACCAGTTAATGATTTTCACTGGGCTTCACACAGGTTATTTCCTCCCCGACCCATATTGGAGGTCATTCATTGGACTTGGTGTTCCTACTGGGGATGGAGATATCCGATTTGGTGGTGGAACCAGTCGGATGGTCTGACCATCATTCCATTGGGTTCAGTTTTGAGGCCATCCCTAGTAGGCCAGCCCCTATGGAGATGGTCCGGGACTGCCCTTTGAGGGGTGTTTCCCCAGATGGCTTGATGGTGGTGCTGGACCTATCGGGTTTTCCGAGTGATTGCATGGATCCAGGGGACTTGGTACTTGCCTATAATAAGGCAGTGACAGCGGCCCTGGATTCCATTGCACCTGTTCGTGTAGGTCCTCTCACTCTTCGCCCTAGGTCTCCTTGGTTTGATGAGTCTCTAAGGGAGTTGAGGAGAGCTGGACGAAGATTAGAGAGATGTTGGCTGAGGTCAGGCTTGGATTGTGACAGGCCGTAGTTGATGGACCATTAAGTGGTCTATCAATCAGCAATCTCGTCGAAGGAAGAATTCCTGTCCAGAGAGATTGCTGATGCTCAGAATAGACCAGCTCAGCTTTTCAGGACCGTAGACAGATTGTGCAATCCAATCTGTCTTCAGCCCAGAAGAGCCTTTTCTCAAGAATGGTGTGAGGAGCTTGCTCAGTTCTTTCTAGATAAGGTTGCCAAATCAGGTCCGGCGTCCGCTGACCCTCTAGTGGGAGTAGTGATGGTGGGCAGGGAGAGATGTCGGACACCGGTTTTGTGTGGTCCAACTTCAGCCTTCCTACAATCAATGACATTGTGATGGTCATCCGATTATTGTGTCCGACCAACTGTGGTCTGGATTCGGGCCCTACACATCTCCTATTAGGCTGTGTAGATAAAATCAGCCCAGTTTTGGCTGAGATAGTCTGGAGGTCTTTGGAGAGGGAGATTTTTCCAAATCCTCTGAAGGAAGCTTTGGTTCAGCCCCTTCTTAAGAAGCCTTCCTAGGACCCGGACTGTCTGGCTAATTACAGACCCATCTCTAACCTACCCTTTGTGGGAAAGGTTATTGAGAAGGTGGTTGTGTCACAGTTGGATGATCATTTAACCAGCCATGATGTTTATGATTCTCTCCAGTCCGGATTTAGGAAGAGACATAGTACCAAGACGGCTCTGGTCCGGGTACTAAATGATCTCCTGATAGCGAGAGATCAAAGGACCTGTTCTATCTTGGTCCTTCTTGATCTCTCTGTGGCATTTGACACCGTGGATGATGGTGTGCTGTTGGAATGCCTGCGGTCTATCTGTGGACTGTCTGGTACAGTCCTCAGTTGGTTTCGATCTTTCCTCGAGGGTAGGACTCAGAGGGTGGTGTCTGGGATTTTTTCCTCGACATCATTCCCCCTATCCTGTGGGGTACCACAGGGCTCCATTTTGGCACCCATGTTGTTTGCGGTGTACATGCTGCCATTGGGATCGATCATTAGGCGGTACGGTTTGAGTTTTCACTGCTATGCAGATGATACTCAACTGTATATGTCCTTTGTACCTGGCCAAGATGCCGTTCTCTCAATTTTAATAACTGTCTTGCTGAAATCCAGGACTGGATGAATGTGAGTTGGCTGCAGTTGAATCCCAGAAAAACTGAGGTGTTGGTCGTGGACCCAGGTCACCAGGAGGTGGGTTTGTTTTCTGGATCTCCCTCGGGCTTATGGATCGGGGGTGTCCAGCTAACTATACCGGGTGTGGAATCTGGGCGTTGTTTTTGACAGCTGTTTAACACTTAAATCACAGGTGTTGGCAGTTGTCAAAGCCTCTTTTTACCACCTGAGGAACATTGCCCGGGTGAAGCACCTGGTTCCTCATGACGATCTTCCTACTTTGGTCCACGCCTTCATTACCTCACGTCTTGACTACTGCAATTCCCTTTATCTTGGGCTACCAGGGGTTGATATTCGCTGCTTGCAGCTAGTGCAGAACGCGGCATCCAGACTATTGACTGGTTCTTCTAGGACCAGTCATATAACACTCCTAATAGCCCAGGGACTGCACTGGCTTATAATATGCTTGTGTATCATCTTCAAGGTCGGTTTGCTGACCTATAAGGCCCTACATGATCAGGGACCTAGCTACCTGAAAGATCTTCTTCATCCCTACTGTCTCCTCCGCTCTCTCTGATCCACTGAAGAGGGATTGCTAGAGATTCCCAGGGTTCGTTTGAAGACCTCCAGGGCCAGATCTTTTAGTTTTGTGGCCCCGACCCTGTGGAATTCTCTACCTCATCAGGTATGAGATTGCCCGACCATCGAAACTTTTAAGGGAGCACTTAAAACATATATTTTTAAACAAGCGTATAATGATTTTTAAGTGTTATTAAGCGTGGTTAATTTTATTGTTTTTTGTAATATTGTCTCATTATGTGATGTATAGGTGCCTTGGTTTTAGAAAGGCACCTTTTTATAAATAAAGCTTTGATTGATTGATTGAAACACAGTAGCAGAAAAGGTCATAGCCAAATGGCTGGCCTTCAGGAAATATAAGGGAACTCAGCATGATGAAGATAGGAAGGCATACCAAACTTCCCTAAGAGAAGCAGGGAAGGCAGTATGGCAGGCAAAGGCCCAAACCAAGGAAACACTAGCATGAACAGTAAAAGAAAGTGACAAGACTTTCTATAGATACATTAGTGAAAGGAGAAAGTCCAGAGGGGTTATTGCTAAGATCAAAGGATATAAGGGGGCATGCGAGGAGGAGGACCATGTAAAAGCATCTATCCTAAATAGATACTTCTGCTCAGTATTTACTGAAGAGAAGGTAGGGCAGGGCCCACAGCTCTGCACCATGGACACAGGGGGGAAGGAGGGAGGGAGGTGTGCACTAGTCCCTTCACAAAAGAAAGGGTCCTACAAGAGCTCGATAAGCTCAGGGTGGACAAGGCAATGGGACCTGATGGCATACATCCCAGTGTTCTAAAGGAGCTAAGGGTGGAACTAGCAGAGCCATTATCAGGACTGTTTAGTGAGTCTCTGAGCACAGGAGAGGTCCCAGAAGAATGGAGAAGGGCTCATGATATCCCACTCCACAAGAGTGGTAGCAGGGAGGAGGCAGGGAACTATAGACCAGTCAGTCTTACCTCAGTAGTAGGCAAGATTATGGAGACACTCCTTAAGGAAAGGATAGTGCAACACCTGAAATCCATAGGAGCACAGGATCCAAGACAGCATGGGTTTACAAAAGGAAGGTCCTGTCAAACTAATCTCGTAGATTTCTTTGACTGGGTAACCAGAGTGGTGGACCAAGGGGGAGCAGTTGATGTTGCCTACCTTGACTTCAGCAAAGCTTTCAATACTGTTCCACATAGAAGATTGATTAATAAGATGGGTAGGCTCGGGGTGGGTCAGAAGTTGATCAACTGGGTGGCAAACTGGTTGACGGGCAGAAAACAGAGAGTGGTGGTAAACGGTATACAGTCAGAAGAGATGCAAGTCACAAGTGGGGTACCTCAGGGATCAGTCCTGGGGGCAGTCCTCTTCAATATCTTCATCAGTGGCATTGCAGATGGACTGGAGGGTAAGGTTTGTCTGTTTGCAGATGACACCAAGATCTGCAACAGAATAGATGATCCAGATGGTGTGGGCAGAATGAGAAGAGATCTGTATAAACTAGCAAAATTGTCAGAAGAGTGGCAACTGGGGTTTAACGCAAAGAAGTGCAAGATCATGCACATAGGGAAGAGAAACCCTGAAGCCACCTATAGGCTGGAAGGGGAGGTTTCTGGCAGTCACAAAGGAAGAAAGAGACTTGGGCGTCATCATCACCGATGACCTGAAATCATCAAGCAGACCTCTAAAGCAGTAGAGGTAGGCTAGAGGATGTTGGGGTGTATGAAAGGAGCCATCCTAAGTCAGAAGAGGTAATAATCCTCTTTACAAGACACTAGTTAGGCCCCATCTGGCGTACTGCATGCAGTACTGGAGGCCACACCTTCACAAGGACATTAACCAAATTGAGGCAGTCCAGAGAAGGGCAACCAAAATGGTGCAGGGACTGCCTCAGAAATCATATGAGGACAGACTAACTGAACTCAATATGTATACCCTAGAGCAAAGGAGGAAGAGAGGTGATATGATTGAAACATTCAAACACCTTAAGGGCATTAACAAGGTGAAAGAGTCTAACATGTTTCAATATAAGAAAAATAGCAGGACAAGAGGACACAGCATGAGATCAGAAGGAGGCCAATTAAGGGGTAATGTGAGGTAGTTCTTTTTCACAGAAAGGGTGGTGGATACATGGAACGGCCTACCTCAGGAAGTGGTGGGTATGAATTCAGTGCAGGGCTTCAAACAGGCATGGGATAGGCAGAAAGGAGCAATAAAGATGAGTATGAATAAATAGGCCATTGACAGAGCAAAGGCCTATGGCACATTCATAAGGTAGAAAAAGAAATGGGCAGACTGGATGGGCCTTGCGGTCCTTTTCTGCTGTCAGCTTCTATGTTTCTATGTTTACATGTAGGTCTGTTTCTCAGAAGCTCTGGGGTGGTAACTAATGAACGAGGGGGTCACATGACCCACTGATACTTCTGGGTCTAGCAGTACAAAAGGAGCACTCCATGTGAGTCTAGCTAACTCCCTGTCCATATTTATTTATTTATTTATTTGGTTCAGAAAATACCTTTGAGTCATAGACTCATTTACAAAGGTTCCACATCACAGAGATGAGATACAGATTGACAGTAATAACAATTGCACAGTGAAGGTTCAGGTTTGTTGCAAAGAACAGCAAGGCTAACATTCGAATGTTAGGAGTTACTTAGTTAGATCCTCCACCATAATGGTAGAATTGCAGATATGATACAATTCTTAGGTTGAGAGGTGATGGGGGGGTATAGTCAGGCCAGAGGCCATCGTCAGTGGCCCTCAACCATGGTGAGGGATGCGGCAGGGTTCAGGTGCAGTCACAGGCACATCAGTTCAGTAGGTTTTCCCTAATGAGGGTTTAAATGGTCCAAGTCTAAGTTAATTTGCCAAGGAGGTGGGTAGGCTATTCAACCACAGGGGGGGCCCTGTAGCTGAAGGACCCTTGGAATAGGGAGGTGCAGCAGGAGGGAACCGAGAGGAGGTGTCTATCTGAGCTACAGGTGTGCTTCACCTTGAGATCTGGGTTGACTAAGGGGGTGATCCCTATTGGTGAGAGTCCAAGGGCAATTTTTTTAGCCATGAGGCAGGTGTGGAACCTGATTCTGTTGTCCAGGTTAAGCCAACTGGTGGCGCTATAAAGTGAGCAGGTGTGGGTTAGACGGTCACATCCCAGGATGAGGCGGCATGCTTTATTTAGGGAGAGACGTGTGTACAGCTACAAAAGGCTATGGATACTATAGTAATGAAAGATAATGAGATCAATGACCACCAGATAAAGTTAGAAGAATACAAAACTACCATTAATAAATCAATCATTAGTGGAGGTACAAGTGTAAAGAGGCAAAGACCAGTGGGTGATAAACATATGCTGTATGACACTCTTGCAGTGTGAGACAGACTTGGCAGGGTGAGGACTCGACCGTGGAACATGCTTTTTTAAAGTTTTTATAATTGTTCCTCAGTTTCCATTGAAGTAAGATCACAGGAAGTTACTTGTGAGTTGTAGCCCTGAACGATATATTGTGACTACAGTACTTTCTGCAGCCAGAGAAGTGGTTGCAGTGCTTTGTAGTTCTGAATTTTACCATCAGCCTTGAGGACTTTTCAGTGCTTGTTGTCTTACAGGGCAGATATTTTGGGGAATAGGTCTGTTTCTCAGAAGCTCTGGGGTGGTAACTAATAAACAAGGGAGTCACATGACCCACTGATACTCTGGGTCTAGCAGTACAAATGGATGCTCCGTGTGTGCGGAGCAAGCATGGGAGGAGCACGCATGCGACATGCGTGAAAACATGCGTTAAGACATACATAGCACATCTGTGCATGTCTTGCGTGTCCAGCACAGACAGCAGGACAAGGCCAGATCTCTTGTCAGGGTAAATACTAGCAATTCTTAAACTTTCAAACATGTACTGCTGTGCAAACCTGTCTCTAGAATGGAAACAAACATTGTTGAACTAGCTTCTGGTGTTCTGTAGATAAAATGCTCCAAATGTGAGATGTTTACAACAATGTCTGATACTGGTTTTGAAATTTCTATTTGTAAAGGGTGTGTAGAGCTACAAAAGGCTATGGATACTCTAGTAATGAAAGACAATGAGATCAATGACCGCCAAATAAAGTTACAAGAATACAGAACTACCATTAATAAATCAATCACTAGTGGAGGTACAAGTGTAAAGAGGCAAAGACCAGTGGGTGATAATGAGGAGGAAAACTCATTAGATTGGACAATAGTCCTGGATGGAACAAGACAGAAGAAGTTCAGATGTAGGGCCCTTACTCCCATTCTTGACTGCCATAACTGCTACTCCCCTTTAATACTACTTATGGACAGTATAGAGAATCAAACACAGGAGTTAATGGAACTGGCTAATGCCACTAACACTTTGAACCCTCCTAACCAAATAACCAGTCCCACTGGTAAGGCCACATTGAATATCACTATGCCAGATACTTCAGCCTTTACCAACCCAATACAAAACTAGATCAAATCCCAGTCAGGACATCCTCGGACCTCTTTAGCTAACCCTACCTTAATTACCACTTATATGCAATCAAGTAATCAATTATTAGAATCATCACAGAGACAGACACAGATTACCACATCAGGCCCCCTAGCTAGGGAAGCTACTATGTCAATCCAGAATGCACCAACTAGTGTCAAGAACCAGCCAGAGCAGGTGTTTATTCTGGGAGACTCAATGGTAAAATTTACCGATAGATACTCAGCTGGGGCAATAAACAGAATACAACTACATGCTCATATAGTGGTGCAAAAATTAAAGCTATTACACAAATGTTACCAGCCATGTTGAATCATGTTTGAGCACCAAAAAAGGTATTTATCCATGCCGGGACAAATGATATGGGGTACCACTCTGTAATAGACACCATAGAGGAAACTAAGTAGATGTATGAAAATATCAAAAAAGGAAACACAACAGTTATCTTCTCCGAAGTTCTGCCCATACCTAGGGTCAGCCTGGGGAGAGAAACTTGGATTAGGCATTACAACAATTGGCTACGCAAATGGTGCTTACCTAACAACACATCACCAGCTTGGAGGAATTCATAGACTGTTCAGATCTTTATAGTTACGATGGGTTACACTTGAATAAAAAAATGCACTAGGAAGCTAGGGAATATGTTCCATATAGTAGTTAATGGAACTCCTCCAAAAAACTAACAGCTTTGGAGCACAGGGCTATTTCAACAGTGATTATATCAAAAGGGAATAAACATAAGAAAAACAGGAGGCCCAAGGAATGGATCACAGTTCTACTAGCAAATGCCAGGAGTCTAAATGATATTAAAAAGGCTGATTTGAAACACCATATGATAGATAAAGATATTGATTTAGTTGCTATAACCAAGATCTGGTGGTTAGAAAATGACAATGTTAGTACTGCAATCAAAGTCTGTAATCTGTTTAGAAAAGACAGACATGGCAAAAAAGGTTGAGGTGTAGCATTGTTTGTGAAAGAGCACACAATGCGATTAACACACCAATTATACCAAAACACCACAAACAAGTGACTGTCTCTGGAAAGAACTAATGCAAGAAGGGATTAAAAAAAACTCATGGTGGGTGTAATATATAGACCACTGGACACTGATGTTACTAACAATCTATCTTTAGTTAATGCTATTGATAGTATTATAACAAATAAAGACATTCTACTACGAGGGGATTTTAATGCCCCTGGTATAGACTGGACAACCAGGTTAGTCGCAAATGGGCAGGAACTGTCATTACTTAATCTATGCATAGACAACGGGTTGTTCCACATGGTAGACAAACCCACTAGACAGAACAATGTGCTAGGCATGGTCTTTACAGACACTGTAGACTACGTCAGAGACCTAGCTGAACAGGGACTGTTAATCTTTAGCGACCATAATACAATTATATTTAAACACAATACTAAACCCATCGTACTTTCAGGGAGAACAGTGTCTAGAAATTACTCTAAAGCAGATTTCAATAAAATTCAACATATACTTAGTGACTGGAAATGGGAAGACATCAATGACACTTCTGAGAGCCTATGGCAGAAGATTAAAAAACAACTTTTAGCACTAGAGGAGGAATTAATTCCAGAAAAATTAACTTATAATAAAAAGGGAAAAGTACCATTGTGGTATACCATTAAAGTTAACAAGCAGCTTATCAAAAAAGAGGCTTACCAAGCAATGAAAAGGGACCATAGCCATTACAATGTTCATAAATGCAAAGATCAATTAAATGTAACCCCTTGTTACCTGGGGTTACTAGAATCCCAGTAAGACCTAGTGGTAGGCAGGGAAGGCAGCTTGTGAAACTCCAGTTAAATGGGTTTCACACTGTCTCACTCTGTTCTCAGTCTCAGCTGAGACTGAGAGATGACATCACCAATAGAACTGTTGCAGCTGCATAAGCCACATTGGAATCTGCAGCAGAGGGAGTTAGATAGAATGTTGGGAGTTTTCAAAGTGTTCCGTTCCTGTTTACCTTCTGTAAGAGAAGGTGAGTCTCCTGTTTGCTTTCATACAAGAAGGAGCAGTTCCAGTTTTGCCTTCAAGTGGTGGAGACTGCTGTTCGGGTCTCAGTGCCCCCTCCCTCCGGGGAGGGGAAGTAAAGATCCCCATGTAGATTCCTGGGGCAATCCCCTAATTTCTGCAGAAGAAAGAAAGCTGCCTATTTCAGTTTCAGTATGTGTTTGGAAAGTTGGAAGAGTTGAAATTCGCCTGTGGGGCACCTGCAACAAAAGGGTGAGTGTTTGCTCTAATATGAGAGGGCAAAAAATGTGTTTCTTCAGCCTGGGATATGTGAAGAATTCTAGGAATTGAACTACTATTTGGGAGGCCTATAGGACTAGGACAAACAAATGGAGTAGTGTCAAAAGCTAGAGTGCTGTGTGAATTCAAGTAGTATTGTAGAGGGGGTGCGACAGTTCATCCACTGTTTAATCTGCATTCAGAAGTTTCAGTTTTTCCAGAGAAATGGCCCGGTATTGGCTGTGGGAGCTGGAGGTGGGAACACCCCCCATCTTTAGTAACCAGGTCCACCTCTACAGATTTCTGCTGTGATTGCTACTTGCCTCATGCTCTTGGCCAGTGATGAGGGAAGTACCCAGACGTGGGCCGCAAATGGGAAAATCTCTCTAGGAGTCGCAGACTCTAAGTGGTGTGGGGAGCCACAACAAGTGTAAGGAAAATTATCTTTGTGAGATGGGAGTCAGAAGAAGTAAGAAGGAAATCTCTCTAGGAGTCGCAGACTCTAAGTGATGTGGGGAGCCACAACAAGAAAGTGGGTTCATTCTTCCAATGGACCACCAACCAAGTGGCCGGCGGGGGAGCTGGGCCAGTCGGGCTGTGTACCCAAAGTGCAAGCAAGTCTGGGCTGTGTGCCTGGTGGGTCCAGAGCCTGAAAACAGTAGAACTGGTTCATTCTTCCAGTGGACCGACTTGCAGTCTCTAATCTGCATTACCAATAAATGTAGCCCCATGGGGGTCCATCTATGCTTTGTTGTGTTCAGCTAGTAGTGAATAAAAGCCACACTGTAAAATCCCATTCCTGGTTCTGGACATTACAGTTATTGCTTCCTATGTTCGGATTTACTTGGATGCCCCTGTGCAGAGTAGCCAAACCTAGGTCCCCTTGTGCCGGGTAACCTCATCCTCCCCGAACCCAGGTCCCCACCAGGTATTGCTGTCAGCGCCAACAGCATGCCACCTGTCATTTTGGTAAAAAGGCAGGGGTGAGGGGTTACATAAATAAAACAAAAAAATGATCAGGAAGGAAAACAGATAACTGGAGTTTAGACTTGCTCATTTAGAGGACAATGGAAAGACATTATTTGCATATATAAATAATAAATCTGCTAACAGGTTGGTGGGCCCAATTCAGGTTGGTGACATCGAACATAATGACCTTGAAGTTATGGTTAGTGCTTTTAACAACTATTTTTGTTCCATAAACAATAAGCCTATGCCACTGGTAAATCAACAAACATCATTGAGAAGGTCTAACGTATTGGTAGACAGTGTGACTAGGTCTGAAATAGCAGATAAATTGGGCAAGATAGATTCCTCTGAATCAGCAGGACCAGACAAACTACATTCTATGCTACTCAAGGAAACCAGGGATTGTTTGGTTGATCCCCTTTACAGACTATTAAACATGTCTTTAGCTACCAGAGAAGTTCCCAGTGATTGGAAAAGGGCAGATGTGATTCCCATCTATAAAAAGGAGGAAAAATCAGATACAGGGAACTATAGGCCTATAAGTTTGGACTCAATACTGGGTAATATTTTTGAGTCATTATTGAGGGACAGACTGGAAGAAGATCTAGATATTACAAATATAACTGATGACGCACAACATGGCTTTAAAAAAAAAAAACAATCATGCTTAACCAATATGCTGACTTTTTACAACTAGGTAAGCGACCTGCTAGATAACAACAAACCAGTGGATGTAGTTTTTTTGGACTACCAAAAGGCATTTGACAAAGTGCCACATTCCTTACTCGTCAAAAAAATGATAACACTTGGTATTAATAGTCAAATTATTACATGGGTTAACAATTGGCTCCAGGACAGGATGCAAAGAGTCTGTATTAGGGGACATTTATCAAAGCTGGGACCTGGGACCAGCAGCATCCCACAGGGATCAATCCTGGGACCAGTGTTGTTTAATATCTTCATTTCTGATATGAATGAAAATCTTGCAAATAAGTGTATAACATTTGCCGATGATTCTAAAATATATGCTGAAGTTTGGGATGTTGGAAAATCTGATACCTTCAACAAGACCTATTAAAACTTCAACACTGGGCAAATAATAATGGCATTCATTTCAACGGCTCTGCAATGCCGGTTCAACAACTAAGTTGTCGACCACCATCACAGTGATGGATTTATGTTGACCATGACTTGCAGTTGACATAAATCTGACTTGAGACCCTGGCCATTTTTTCATTGTGGGGCTTTGCCCCCTGAACCATCAATGCTGGGGGGGGGCTCTGCCCCCACACCCCCCAATCTCTAAGATTCTAACTCTGAGTAAGAGTTAGATCGGGGAAGGGGTACAGGACCAGAAGAGAGAGTGCCGGGGTCTCAGGTGGTCTATTACAGCGAAAATGTCGATGTTGTCGTCTTCCTGGGTGTATTCCCATTTCAACACTAACAAGTGCATTGTCTTGCACTTTGGCAATAGAAATGAACAGCATATATGCACACTGAATAATACTAATCTAAAAATGGTAACTGAAGAAAGGGACTTAGGCATTCTGTTTTTAAATGATCTGTCATTCAGCAGACATTGTAATGAAATGGTAAACAAAACTAACAGAATAATCAGTATTATCAGAAGATGGTTTGTATCTAGACATAGAGCATGTATTTTGCCTTTGTACAAATCACTTGTCAGACCACATCTGGACTATTGCAGTCCTTTGAGGAATCCCTATCTTAGAAAGGACTGTAATGCTCTGGAGAGGGTGCAGTGGAGAACCACTAAGATGATCACAGGACTTGGAAATGATAAATACGAAGCCAGTCTGGAGAAATTAAAACTGTACCCCCTAGAACTGAGGCACATCAAGGGAAACCTGTTGCAAATGTTTAAAATTGTTAAGTACCAAAACCTAATGGAAAACGTAGGTACACACTTTGCTGTATGAAAATTTAACCTCATAAGTCACGATCAACAGCTTAAGTTAACATAACCAAACAAGAATTTAAGAAGAATTGTAACACGGCATTATGGAGAGCTGTGCCAGGGCGCCATGCGATAGGCGGGACGGTGTCACGTGGTGCAGGAGCAACACGGCATTGTGAGACGATAATGCCGTGTTGCTGTTGTGGGAAGCGCGTTCACGAGCCCAACACGGCATTATCGTCTCATAATGCCGTGTTCCTCTCCTACCAGCTGACTGCCTTCCGCTAGGGACCTAGCATGACGGCCGGACTCGCAGGCAGAAACGGAGACACAGGACTAGAAGAGGCCATTGGAAGAGGTAAGTTTTCAACTGTGATGGCTACTTGCATCGCACTAGTCGTGTTACAAGGGCATTAATCACCTCCAGCGTCGGGCTCTACCAGTGATTAATGCTCGCTGGGGGGTTGAAACCCTCGGGCTTCGCCCTTGTGCAACAACGCCCCCCAGCGGGCATTAATCTACCGGTAGAGCCCTCCTCTGTCGGTGATTAATGCTTACATATTGTTCACTCAAAGAATAATCCACACTTGGAATACTCCCCCCTCTAGAGGTCAAGGGAGCAACTACCTTAACAATGTTTAAGACAACACTTGACGACTACCTCCTTAATCTAAAGGGCCCTCAACACCCCATGTAATGGGCAATCAGACACAATAGGCTTTATAGTCTTCTGTCTGCCTTACCAACCGAGTATAGTACCGAGTATAACACATCGTCATAAACACTACTGTTTGAATGAGCATTTTACGCATAAAAATGGAAATGCTTAGGAGAGCAGTTCATTGCCAGGGCAGGATATTTGAAAAGTAATGTTTATTTTCTTTCAGCTGTAGAAGAATAATTAGCATTTATATAATGCTTTTCATATACATTGTGTTCCCAAAGCGTTTTATAAACTATGCTAGACTGGTAATGAAGTGAGAGAGTGTGTAGTGGCAGCTATTTGGCACATCAACACCCACGTACAGCCTTGGATAATTGCATGAAAAGGCTTTTTTAACTTCAATTGTATTGATTATTTTAATAACATATAATTTTTACATATTTGATGGCAACCAGTCCATATCGTGGGAGAAACAATCCAGCAACATAATCGTGATCAATCAAAATTATTTAACAATACTTAAAGAGCTGCTGACACCTCAAAGAAAACTTTGGAAAATGTAAGATTAAGATACAATTTAACTTTTGTTCCATATACCTTCTATATATTTCTCCTCTCCATTATTTATTACTGAGGCAATGTTCATGAATTCATGACCTTTGTCCCTCAGAGTTCATCTGCCTCTGTAGCTGATTTTCTACTTCTAGTCATAATCCTGTGTTGTGACATCACAATTGGTTGCCATGGGAGTAACTGTGAGTGTAACTATGATCTCACAAGCAGTACATTATGACCACAGGTAGGGAGAAAGCAGCAGGAATTGATGAACTTTTCAGTAGCAAAGATCCTGTTTTCATGCAAATGACCTCAGTAATAAATAATGGAGAGGAGAAATACAGAACTAATGTGAAATACAAGAAGAACTGTGTCTAGATATTATGTTTTGATAAAGTTCTTCTTTATGTTTTGATAAAGTTCTTCTGAAGGCATTGGCTGCTCTTTAAGCATGAACCAGTTTTATGGGAAGAGGAATACTGTCCAGGACAATGGGGAAAATCATACACTTCACTGAAAAGTGCCTTAGGTTGTTTTCTTGGTTCTACCATGCCAAAACAACAACAGTGCTGTCGAAGTTCAGAATGGCAAGATCCCCAATGTTGACAGGCAAAATTTTGCCTGTCAGACATTGGTGTATTTCTCTCAGGGGGCTGCACCCCCCCTGCACCCCCCTTCTTAATATAATTAACTCCGAATCAGAGTTAATTTGGTAGGGGTGGCAACGGATGGTGAAAGTGCAGATTTCTACCTTTGAGTCCTTAACATAGACAATGTTGAAACCTGTTAACATTGTCGATATTAAGGACTTCACTGTCCCGGAGCTGTTTTCCAGTCAGCATATCATTTTTCTTCCACCCCGGACACATCAGGAGAGTACCAGAGACACGTGGAAGTGACTTCAGATTAATGTCTCATCCAAAGAACAGCACACCCCTACAGTACAGCACCCCACCAGTATTGCACTGGGGTGCCAGCATTTAAGGTATAAGCCCAGTCTTAGTGTGGAACTAGAACCCGCGATGTTTGGCCCAGAGGCAGATGTGCCACCAACTGAGGCACACTGGCACCCTAAAATCGACAAACACTGCTTGTAGCACAAGATGGGGGGATACTAAGCAGCTATGTTGGTGGGGGTTCAAAAAAGGTCATGCCTATATTTCTAGCACTGCTGCAAATGAGACAATAAATGCCAGTATCACAGCTGAGCATGAGATACATTTAGCAGAAGGACTGTGACAGCTGAAGTTCATTGTGCCAACTGTGACATCAGAACTATGGTACTTGCAAAAGTTATACCATAGTACAGAATTCATAACTGGTGCAACAGGGTTCTTAAGTGTCATGATTTCCACCCACAATACACCTAACCATGCACTATAAAACAATGGTATATGGTTAGCCATTGTCCTGTGTAAAAAAATCAGCCTGCTCAAAATTCTTGTTGTGCACATTTCAAACTATTGTGTGTATTCTAAAGTATTGCTGTGCTCATTCCAGACAGTTTTTCTGCACAGTTCAAAGTCATACAATTGTAAATTCCATGTTCACCCCACACCCACCTGCTAACTAATCACCTGGTGCACAAAGTTGTACATTTCACAGTCTGTACATTTAATTTTCATCATTGAACAATTCACACTGGGAGATGATTTTGCCACATTAAGTGCTTCCATTTCAATCAGCGTTATTGAAATGGAAATGTTTAATATCACAAGACTGTCATCTGGCACTGAATGTTTCTATAATAAAAATTAAATTCACAAACTTCTACAACTTAAAAAGGTACAGCTCTGGGACCAGGATGGGTAGCCATCAGCTGGGCATGGGGTGAGGTTTTTATTCAACAAGAAATGGCTAGATGTTTTTATATTTACAGGGAAGGGTACTTCTGTGACTCCCTGAAAAAATATGTATCACACACAGCTCAGCATGTGTTTCCATAATGAGGTTGAGATGATAGTAATGACTTCTCAAGCTTTGTTCTCGAGGTTCATATGCTGTCATCTCAACCTCTCAATGGAAACACAGCCATGTTGTGTATGGTTGCCCATACATTATTCTATATATAATGCTCATCACCCATATCCAAGAGTATGAAGAGCTGATTATCCTCCTAAGACATTAAAACACTATGCAAACTATTCATCTGACTGAATGGTATTATAAAGTGAGTATGTGGTTATAGTCAGGCTGATGAATGTGTGTGAAACCCCTCTTATCATACAAGTGACTCCAGAGGACAAATTAAACATATAAGCTGTCCTTTTCAGACATCAGTGCAAAATATTTTACATCTCCTAGATGAACTCTGTTATTAATTAGGTGATTTTTGGCTTATGGACATTTAGAAGATATGATTACAATCAAGTAGTATCTTTCCCTTCAACAACACACTGATGCTTTCATACATATATTACTGTACAGTATGTGAAATGGTTTTAATCTACTATGTAAATGATTATAATGAAAAAAAGCAAACTTAAATGAAGTTTAAACTCACTGGCCCAGTGGTGCTGAAGGTTGAGGCAGCGGACACCACACCTTGCACCATGCCAGTGACCTGGGCTCAGGATTGAGCTTGGGTTGAACGGGGTCAGCTGGGAAGAAGAGGATTGAGCATCTGGAGGACTGCTTTTCTCTCCTGGAGAGCTTGGGCTAGTGACTCCCCAGCAGTAGCAACTCTCAGTGGAGACTGGTTGTGCAACAGCTAGAGGTTGTTCAGGTACAAGGTGGAGGTGACAGTGGACATCCATGAGAGGGGTGCGGGAGCGTGCTCATCTATTGCTGGACATCATTGCATGTCTGTGCCTCCAGGGGATCACATTCACACACAAAAAGAGGATAACCTTGTTTCCTAAGTACACAATGACAGCCCCATGCCCACTCCTGGATCCTTCCCACCCAGTCCTCCATATCCTCTGACCTCCAGCCTGCCTACAACCACTAGATTTAAGGAGTATCAAAAGTAGTGGAGGTGACCCCACCCTGGGGGTTGCAATCCAGGAGGCAACATGCTGCAGGTAAGGTTCTGGGGGCTCGGAGCACCAGGGGGGACTTGAGATAAGGGGATCTCAGGCTGGGTGGGACAAGCCATAAGTCTGAGGGAGTCTCAGGGTCTCAGGTGATGGTGATCAGGAAGGAAAAAGAAGGTAAAAAAAAATTAAAGAAAATGAGGTTTAAAGAAAACTCATAAAATTGTTACTTTATTTGTTCTTATAGATTGGATCCCTTGAAAATCATTACCTGTTGAGACATAAAAGCCACCCAAGAAGGTCTCGAAGAAGTTCAGATCATATCACTAAAAGATTAGCTGATGATGAGCGGGTAAGGCCTCATGTTACTGCCTCTTTCAGTTTTATGCTGTGTTTCCATCTTCCTATACTTTTGTTAATTCTTTCCAGAAATCCATTAAACCCAAATAAGCCTAAGACTGTTGTTTATCTCCACCATAAGTAAATAAATGTATTTCTACATGGGAATGATAAATAAGACTACAGAATAAGACTTGACCCCCTCTTCCACTCTTTTTATTGTTTTATTTTAGATTGTTCCCTGTACTCCACCATTGCTCACTCTACTGTGCAATTTCACTCCCTCTCTTGATGCTGGGCACATTTCCCTCCTTTATGTCTAAATTCCGGTTTTTCTCTTCCCTCCTGCCTCATGTCCCTCTTATCCTCTCCCTTGGCTTCCTACTACATCTCCACAATAAAAGTTCCCATTCTCTTTCTATTCCTTCTAGATATGTTCTGTTAGTCTATTACTTTCTCTTACCACCTTCCTACACTCTGGTCCTCCCTTCTTCTGTCAAGTAACTCTGCCTCTTCTTCTTTCTTCTTAAAGTCTCTTCTTCATTACTTTTTTTCTTCCTCCTGCAACTGTCTGTGACTCACTTCCTCCCCCCCAACTAGTTTTGCCATGGCAGTCTGTTTCCCTCCTTACCTGTTCACTGTTCTGCACTAGTAAGAGTAGTTACCTCGCCTAAATCATCTCAATTTTATCTACTACACATATCTATTATATTAAAGTACCTTCATTTTTTTGATTATGCTCCTTGATATATTGTATTTGCTTCATATGATTTACCATATCCCCTTCTACCGGGACATATCTGGAAATTAGCTTTTAGCAGCTCAGTATGTCTTTCCTGGTGAAACTTTTGCAATCAATCACTTTTGCAATCAATCACTCAATCAATCAATCACTCAATCAATTAATAATAATAAAAGTGTTATTATGAACTGAGGAGCGTAAATAGAGGAACCTGATTGGCAGAGAGCTCTTTGAAGCCACGATGATATCGGGCTATATCATCATGGCTTCAAAAAAGTTCCGGCGCCACCAGCCTCCTTGCTCTGTTCTGTCTGAGAACTATTTTTTTCAAAATGTACTCCTACATCACCCAAAAACTTGTTCATAAAACATTTAAAAACCTTTTTGTTTTATTTTTTTTATTTATGAAAATTCAAACTCAGTTCTTAATAGCAATAAGTCACCCCAGGGTGTGGTATATCATGGGATGTTGTGACTTCTCGAGTAGTTGGATGCACTCAGCCTGCGGCCTCATACCCAACCACCCGAGGCGTGATGATATCACATGATATACCACACCCTGTCGTGCCTTATTGCTTAATTATACCATCACTAAATCACTTGCAGTGGAAGTAATATATTACAGCATATTCACCGCAGCTCATGCTTTTTTCACAGTAGGCTACTAGCCTCATCACAGTGGCATTCAGTGTCCCATCGAATGAATAGGACATCCCACAAGAAATTCAATAATATACTTTTAAAGAATGTTGCAAACAGTGCTGACTTACAACTTGGGATTCATATTTCTCCGCCACATGCAGCTAGGCAGCATTTTGGGCAGTATTCTAAGATATAAAAAGCTTATTTCTGCATGCACTGTGGACTATCCCCTATTTATATCACACCTATGGTTAATAAATTGAGTAAATCCAGTAAATGATGTTATTTGATTTAAATAGGGGATATGTAATTACCTGACTCAAAATATAAATTTTATTTCTAAATGTGAAGGGCCAAGACCATGACACATGAATCACAGGGCCATGAGTGAGTTATGAAAGTTCTGCTCTCTTAAAAGTGATGATAAGCTGTATATTAGGTGTTAGATCATTGCATATTTGATTTGTGCAATATCAGTTTACTAGGTATAGCTTTTAAAATCTGTTGTTTGTTTGAAGGTTTACTTGTTGCTCTTTAATTTCAACTGATGACTTCAGTGGTGCATTAGGCAATTGTGATGTCATCCACATTACGGAAGCTGTTCTCTAATTGGTTTAGTACTCCACTGTGATGAAACTAACCTTTTAGATATTAATTATGACAGCACTAATAGATACCATGAGGTTAGCTACATAGATGTTACTTGTTATATTACCATTTTTATCTCCATTGCTGTTGTATAAATATTTATTTTTACTATAAGCAAATGTTATTTCCATTAAGATCCTACTATTTCCATTTAAAACCTGGAAATATGCTAGAACACAGAAAATAAAAGGTTAGATAAAGAGTTTACAGTTGAAATAAATGCAGCTTTAAGCTAAAATAAGTTACAACTTTAAAATAAAAACATTACAAATAGTGTGGTATAAATTAAATACATGATGGCTACAGAGGAATAACACATTTATATCCACATATTACATGTCAAACCTATACAACTAACCAAGACATAAAACAAGTGGGTGTGCATAGCAATTTCCTGCCCAAATATGCTATTTGTTAATCAAGTGCATGCTCGATTAGCAGAAGTTGCTAATCAATTAATTTGTCAAGTGCATGCTTGATTAGCAGAAGTTGTTAATCAATTAATTTGTTGCTTTTCACCAAAAATTTCTGCAGTGCAGTAATATTTTTTCCTGGAATTGTGGTGCAAAGGACACAACTGTGATAATGTTTCTTGTCATTTTATACTTTTTCTCCATAATTCCACTCTTCTTGGTTGTACCTCATAGATACTTTTGTTGATTAGCAAAGACTGCTCATGAAGTTTCCAAAACTAATTTATTTTTTGCTAACTCATGGCTTTGCTGCTTGTGAGTTATGAGTCTTAGCACTGACAGATGGAAATAAAGTGTTATTCCACAGCAAAATGGGAAAAGACAAAAATAAAAGCTCAACTTCTTGGTGAAAATAATGAATCAATTTATTTTCCACTCATGTGGGGTTCATTGTTTCGTGACACATGCCACTTCATCAGGAAAATGGTGGTTTGAGATTGATTGCTGTATAACGTCACAGGGATTCAAAACCTGTACAACTTTTCTTGGTTGTTACATCAGCTTGCTAGGCACTTGCTTATTTCTACATTCACATATGTTCCTATTGTACAGCACTGTGCCAAAAGTTTGTGAATATTTTAGGAGTGAACAGCCCACATCTCTGTTGAGGCAATTCCCTTCATTTCCCTGAGGAAGTGGCACGTGTCACAAAATGTTTGACCTCATATGGATGGGAAATAAATAGATTATTTTTACCAAGAAGTATAGCCTTCACTTTTCTTTTCTAATGTTGCTGATTTTGTTGCCTTTTGAGGATTGCTCCTCCAAAGTACTTCAGTTACTTGTACCACTAGAAGTCAGTGAACATCCTGTAACTCCATTTTGTATCATTCCACTAGAACTCATAGAATCATAGAAACATATAAGTTGATGGCAGAAGGAGACTGCTAGGTCCATCTAGTCTGCCATTTGTTTTAGACCTATTTTGATACTCTAGTTGCCTTTTGTAGTCAGGCTCCCTTATGCCTATTTCATGCATTCTTGAATCCCCCCACAGTGTTGACCCCCACAGCCACTTGAGGCAGGCTGTTCCAAGTGTCCACCACTCCTTCTGTGAAGAAAAACTTCCTGGTGTTGGTAGAGAACCTCCCTCCTTGCAGCCTGAGATCATATCCCCTGGTTCTGGAGCTCTTCTTGAAGTGAAAAGGTTCATGTGCCTGTACCTTGTTAATACCTTTTATGTACTTGAATGTTTCAATCACGTCCCCTCTCTCTCTTCTCCAGGGAGTACACATTCAGTTCCCTAAGTTTTTCCTCATGGGACATGTACTGCAGACCTTGAATCATTTTTGTCACCTTTCTCTGTACTGTTCTCACCCAGTCAATGTCCTTCCTGAGGTGAGGCCTCCAGAATTGGACTCTGTATTCCAGGTGAGGCCTGACCAACAATCTATACAGTGGTAGTACCACCTCTCTCCTCCTGCTCATGATTCCCCTCCCAATGCAGCCCAGCATTCTGTTGGCCTTCATTGTTGCCTTCTCACACTGCTTACTAACCTTCAAGTCATCTAAGATTATGATCCCCAGATCTTGTTCCTGGTTTGATGTTGCCAGTCTTTCGCCTCCTAGGTAATACTCCTTTCTTGGATTTTTCTTTCCTATGTGCATGACGTTGCACTTTTTGGCATTAAATCTCAGCTGCCACACTCCATACTATTCTTCTAGTTTCTTGAGGTCAGCTTCCATCTTGTTGTTTCCTTTTGGGGTGTCCACCCCACTACATATCTTGGTGTCATCTGTGAACAGACACACCTTCCCTTCCAGTCCATCAGTGATGTCTGCTATAAAAACATTGAAGAGCACAGGCCCTAGCACTGAGCCCTGGGGCACCCTGCTGGTCACCCTGCCTTCCGTCGATTGCATTCCATTAACCTGTTCCCGCTGGGTTCTGCCTTGTAGCCATGCAACTCATTATATATTTTGTGTGTGTGTGTCCAGTATCATGCACCTAAATATCTGCACAGCTTCATATATGCAAGATTTTTCCTTGAGAATGGCTAATGAAAACATTATGCCATAATAAAATACAGCTTTGGAATGGATTGTTGTCTGTTCTACCTACTGGTACTAACAGTATAAACAGTTTGGTTAAGATTATAGTTATTATGTTAAAGGGAAAGTCCCCTCAGTCTATTTTCTGTATATCTGTATAGTTTGCAGGCATGAACAATGACTCCCTCTCTTGCATTCCTCTAATTTCATCCTATTTTAAATATAAATGAGATTGCTTCAGTCTATTTTGCCCTGGTGTGAAATGTTGTCTCCCTGGCAAAGGTCTTGACCCCATTCATGCAAGGCATCATGGGAGTTGATGCATATCTACACAAGCCAGTAGAAGTTATACTCTCATTCAGCTCTGTTACATGTCTTGTGAAGTTCTGGTGTTCTCTAAAAACAAGTTTTTTCCTTCTAACTCAAGTACACTTTAAACTACAGAAAACAGCAGGGCTCTTACTATGCCTTGAAAAGTTTCATGGCCAGCATAAGACAAGGACACTGGGACTGCAGGGCACAGCAACAACACGGACTAATATGGTATAATTACTGCAGGCGTTAGCACGAAAACATTTTAAATTCCAGGATGCCTTACATGAGTCAGGTCATGACCTCTGCAATGGAGTCATGCAGGTTTTCACACTGGATTTAAGCACCTTCATTAATATTTAAGTCCTGATGAAATTATGAGGGTGCAATAGAGACAAATCATTGTTCTTGCCTACAAAATAGACAGTTAAACAGAACAAACAGCTGAGGAGACTGTGACTTCAAAGGTATACAGTACAGCTAAAGGGCACTACAGGGGAGCTGCATGGGACAGAACAAGGGCCACTCATGGAAACCTGAAAATGGAAAATGAAGAATGTATTGCAATCCTGGCTGTCTTGGCCTTTATTCTATGGAGGCATGCCAGATATCAAAAAGCAAACAAACAAATCCAGTCTATTTAACCTCCTGAAAAAACTGTCCTGCAAAATGTTCATTATTCTGGAGGAGATGTGCAAACTCACATTTCTGCGTCATGCAAAACAAACATTTATAAAGCATAATAAATTGGCAATACTAATTCAGCCAACAAATGTATAGTAGATTCAGTTGTGTGTGAGGCCCCCTTATAACCATAAGTGAGACTTTCATGCAAGAGATGAACAAATAGAATATTCAAATTACAAAATTGGGAGCAGGGTTTTCAACTTAAAAATAATTTTTATATGCACTTTAAAATATAAATGTACACATATATATTCTTTGCAAACAAAAACTGTGTTAATGCTCCTGTTAGGGTTCAACTTGATGTAGCAAAAGTAGGGCAATGTGGCATTAGAGTTTCCAACCCTAACTCCCCCAAAGCAGCAAAAGGACACCAACAGGCAAGCAACCACAGACAGCCATCATCAGGCAAGACAAACAAAAGGCAGCTATTTCCAGATGACACAAATAATGTAGCACTGATGTGCTACCTTCCTGAATTTGTATCTGTCTCATGCACACCACAAGACACACACTCACTTGTCACTGCAGATGCAAATTCATGTTACTCAGTCACAGCACTGCATCTGTATGCAGAAGCACCGGCCCCTGCAGCCACAGATACAAATCCACTATATCCTAATTACAAAAGTTATCTTGTCTGTAGAAGCACATGCCTGTATGGGGACAGTGCTTCTGTAGCCTCCGGTACTCATTCACACTGTATGACATGCACACAATTGATGGGTCTGCTCTTTTTTAACCACAGATGTAAGACATATACATCATCCTCTGACTGCAGAAGCGCAGGTGCCCTCAAAATCATTATACCAAAACTGAAACACTACTTTTGTCTTTCCATGAGGGGTCTGTGCCTCTTCAACCACAGGTGATTGAGATACAGACCAGCTTCTGGCTTCAGAAGGGCAGGCCCCTGGGGCCTGCAGTTATGCAGACAGAAGTACTATCACAATGTGGGTATAATGGTTTTAGCAGTGGATCTAGACATTGTTCAATGGGGTAGCATTTTTTCAGTTACACAGAGGCTTATAGGAAAGCAAGCACTAATGTATCATGCTATCTAACAAGGTACCTCAAACAATGTGCATGAGTAGAGCAGATCCAACCATGATGCAATGCAGTAACTTACAGTAAATGACAAGTCACAAAATACTGCAGTAAAAAATGGCTTAATTGCCACTGAATTACAGTGTTCCCTGCAGCATACTGCAGCATTTTTGTGATATACTGCACAGTTACTTCACTGCACCCTGGCTGGCACCGCAGTACCTCTGGATGCAGTGGCACAGGCCCCATGGAACCAGCGCTTCTGCTGCCACACATATTTATGAGCTCAATACAACATACTATACGGGGTCTGTGCTTACAGTATGTAGTCTCAATTACAAATCCATAAAAGCAGAACATCAGTACCACTGTATTTGTGTAATCTGGAAACAGCTGTATTTTATTTGTCTTACTGGATGAGGGTTGTATGTGGTTGCCTGTGTGATGTTATTGTTTTGCTGCTTTGGATGGTGGAGAGTTAGGGTTGAAAACTGTAATGCAAAATTTACCTATTTTTGCTGCATTAAGCTGAACACTAACTGGTGCATTAATGCATTTTTTTTCCAAAGAATTTCCTTTCTTTTTGAGAAGTGGAATCATATCCTCATTTACACAGGTCCCATAAGGACCTGCATAAACATGTGCAGTCACTGTGCCAAGGGAAGACTCCATCCTCCTATGGATGTGCAGGGCCCTGCTGACCCTGCACGTCTGTGCAATGACAGATGTTAAGAATTTATGGAGCTGGCTGGTAGGTTGCAGAAGTGCAGGGCCCTCTTGGCTCTGTTCTTCCATGTGGCCACAGATATAAACATGCAGGGCAATGAACCCATCTCTCAACTAATGCACAGGGCCCTCTGTGATCCACAGATGCAGAGGTACAGGCCCTATGCCAAGAGATGAGCTGTCTTCACTATGTGGTACTTGGGCCCACGTGAGCAACCCTACATCTTTTATTCCCTGGCTGGGGGGGGGAAGTCCCATAACATCACCATACCCCCACCCATGACTCATCCAGCTAGCTCACTAAAGTTGCCCTTGAACTCAGCTCACCACCATGGGATCACAAAGCACTACCCACTGGAATAATATCTGGCACAACACACAAAGTTTCTTAATAACTATTATTTTTAATTCTGGCCCCAAATTTTCAAGATAATCATTCTATGACTCCCCACAATCATATAAGCATGAATGACATGTGACATTTATACTATATTGGCTGAAAAATAATTTTGCATCACAGTGCTTAAACACGTCTTATCTAGGAATTAAAAAATTTCACCTGTCACATTTATGAGGTGGTGGGAAAAAATTGTTTTGTTGAAAGTTTTTAGTAAAAATATTGAAAATTAGAGAAGTTACAAGTGAATGCTGGAATCATTCAATGCACACTCATAATTTGGTCATTTTACCATATTTTTACACCAAATTTTCAACAGAGTCTTCTTATGACTACACTTCATGAACATGGTAGGTAAAAGTATTCAAATCCCAGTCAAAATGTCATTTCATGCCACAAGGGCAAAAACACATTTTGACGAGAATTAGAAAATGTACAGTTGTCACATTCATGAGGCGGTGTTAAAAGAAAAATGGTTATTTTGAAAATACTGGGGTCAAAATATTGAAAATTATTACATTTATGAACAAGCATAGCAACATTTCAGTGTATGCACATAACTTAGTTGTTTTCTAATATTTGTGCCCATAATTTTCAACATAGCTTTCTTATGACCCCCACCTCATGAACAAGGGTGGTGAAAAGGTTCAAACCATGGCCAAAAAGTGATTTCTCACATCAGCCACAAAGTTACCTTTTGGGTTAGGTTTGAAGAATGTCACTGCCCTAGTTCATGAGATGGGGTCCCAAAAATGTTATGTTGAAAATTTTGTGCAAAAATATTTAAAAATTACGAAGTTATGAATGACGGTTCAAAGATCATTGAAATGCATGAAACTGGACTTTACCTTATTTTCTCATCATGCAGTTACTGGTTCCAGCAGCAAGACGTACCTTTGATCAGAGAGTGTATCTACATCATGGGACAAGTTTAGGTGCGTGAGGGAGTTGGGGGTGGGGGTGGTGGGTGCTGAGTGGGGCTCAGGGTGCAGTGGGTGGGGGTTGGGGGCTCAGATCGCCAATGGACCATTTATTTTGTTCAGGTTAAACTTAAATAAAAAGATCAATGAGGGACAGTTTTCTTATTTAGCTGGAGGATGTTGAAGACACTGGGGATTGGGCACCCTAGTGTTGGGATACTGTTCAGCAGCAGTGAGGGTGGGCACTCCAGTGCCACCACCTATATTTCTGGAGGTGGCCAGAGAGGAGAAAGGTTAGTAAAAGAGGTACTGGGTGTGGTCACCCCTATCTACTTAATCTATAAAATATTTCAAGCTTTGCAAAGGGAGGAGAGGTTACCTGGAGGAGGGTGGGCAAGTGATAATGGGGTCGGGCACCCCATTCTTCTTCTATTATTGTAAACTCCATGGATCGGAGAAGAGCAAGGGAGAGCTGACTAAGCTGTGAGAGGGAGGGAATAAAAATAATAAAAAAAGATAGATAGATAGATAGATAGATAGATAGATAGATAGATAGATCAATAAGGTGAGAGAGAGACAGAGAGAGAGAGAGAGAGAGAGATCAGGGGACTGGCTGCTCACAGCTCCAACTTCAGTGTTCAAGAAAGTCTTACTGGTCTCACAAAATAACAGTATGAAAGAACTATAGTTCCTTTGTATTGCTCTTTCACATGAGCTGTTGCTAAGCCTGCCAACTCACTACTCCAAATGAAGCTGGTAGTATGCTTCTAGCTACAGCTTCACAGTTCAAGTAAGTCCCACTGTTCTTTTCTCCTGAAAGAACAATATGAAAGAACTATAGTTCTTTTGTATGAGCCTTCGATAAGCCTGACGGCTCACTGCTCCAACTGAATCCAGCAGCATGTCTTCAGCTGCAGCTTCACAATTCAAGATAGTCATTCTATTCTGATGAAAGAATAAGTTATTTTGTTTGAGCCCTCAATAAGCCTTCCACCTGGGATTTAATAGATGTCCCAAAAGCATATCCTGGAGTTCTTTTTCAAAAAACAAACACAAGACTCTAGCTAAATGGGACCCGTTTAGTGATAATCTGGTGTTTGTTTCTGTTCAGGGCATCACTTATATAGGGTTACATAAAAAAAAGAAAAAAACAAGATGGCAGCCACATGAAAGAAGACTTTTTCTCATGAAAGAAGAATTTCAGCTCACAAAAGAAGATTCTTCTTTAGTGAGTGGCTCATGGAAGAAGATTCTTCTTTCATGTGCCAGAAATTCTTCTTTTGCATCAGGCATATAAATGAAAGACCTTATGGAGCATGCTCAAAACTGACATTTCAAATACTTTTAACATGGGAATGGATTAATATTTTTTCACCAAACCAAAAAAAAGGCATCTTTGTACAGAAAGCCTCTTCTACCCTGAAAATTTCAGAACAAAATTCCAAACCAGCTAGGTTGTAGGTGAGAGCAAAACAACTGTCCAAAGCCTCAATTTGTCCACTTTTTGCACTAGGTGGATTTCAGAATGTGGGTATCCAACTGTCACAAAACTTGCCAAATAAAGAGAACAAGCCTCACAAACCACACATCCAAAATTTCCTATAATTCCATCAAGGGCATAAAGCTATTAAGGTGTAAAGTTAGTAGTTCAGCATTAGACACCTTGCTCAACACTAATTACAGGGGTGCTACTATTTTCCTATAATATCTATATCTATCTATCTATCTATCTATCTATCTATCTATCTATCTATTGCTCTGAGTGGGGGGTGGTGACCAATGGAATTCCTAAGGGATTGGTGCTGGGACCCACTTTGTTCAATGTCTTTGTATCATCTATGCAGATATCTGCAGGCTCATGGATCTGTAAGCTTGCAGATGATACTGAAATTGGCTCTATAGTGGACAGCGATGCAGCCACCATTGACTTCCAAAAAGACATGAGCAGAATAGAACAATGGTCTTAAAAGCACAAACTACTGTTTAATGAGGGAAAAAACGTAAGATTATGCACTTTGGTTTGAAAAATAAAATGGCAAAATACTTCTTGAATGGAAAAGAACTGAAGGTAATGGATAGTTAACTGGATTGGGGAGTAACCATAACAAATATATTATCATCTGATGAGCACACAAGGCAAGTGGTGAAAAAGGGCAGTGGTATGCTGGGGTGTATATTCAAACACATTAAGAGCAGAGATAAGAGGGTGTTGATACCTTTGTATTGGGCATTGGTACGTCCTCAGTTTGAGTACTGTGTACAGTTTTGCTCACCCCATACAAAAGGAAGCATTACACTTCTGGAAAGTGTGCAGAGAAGCAAAACAAAAAGAATAAAAATGATATCAAATTTTCCATATGAAGAGAGATTAGAAGAACTAAAGTTATTCCCTCCTGAGTACCGATACATTAGGGGCGATTTGTGTCCAGTATGTAGAACATTCACGGAAGATGTTCTGTGGAAATGCATAGGTCTTTAGAAAAAGAAAATGAATAGATAGACAAGGATTCACAGATATCAACTGAAAGGGGAGCTGTATAAAATGAATAAAAGAGGAGCTTGGTTGAACCAAAGAGTGGAGACCATATGGAATAGCCTTCTGGAAGCGTTAGTGATTAGTAAGATTACAGACATCTTTAAGGACACGGAGAGATATTTTGTACATCAGATTAATTAAAACAAATCTATTGAAAATGGTGAGTCAAATTTTGCTAACGCTATAGACTCGTACCTCTCCTATGACTCCTATATACATATGCATAAATGTATATGTATATACATATACACATACGTATATACATACACATTCAAATACTCACACATAAAAATAATTAAAAATATTAATATACATATAAAATACATAATGCCTTGCAGTGGAATCACAGATTTATCCCCACACATGTGAAACAAGACCTTCATAACTAACTTGTGGTATTTATGAGTTTAGGTTCTTAACACTCTCTAATGGAAAAAAATATTCCACTGCAACTCATCTATAGCCTCTATCTGTTCATTTATCTATCTATCTATCATTTTTTTATTTATTTATTTTTTTATTATTTTACAGTTGGTGATGCGATATGCCAACACCTGGGGATGGCGTTACAAGGTGGAGAATGCAGCAGATACAATAAAGTGCCTGCATCTGGGTACATGTACAAAAACAGCAATACTGCAACATGCAAGACATAAATTACAGAAATAAAAAAATATGTAGAATCCAAAAGCTGTTTAGGTAATCAAGAAAAAGCCATAGGGTAGTGTGCAGCAAACAGTAAAATGACAAAAGCAAGGCACAGGTACTGCAAAATAGAAATTTACAACATTGCAAAGTCATAAAATGTACAATGAACACACGTTCCTCAGGTAACCTATGATAATACAATTAATGAAAGGGGAAACAGAGTGCAAGATGCCAGGGTAAGGCAGGAATTGGCTAGCTGCAGAGGCATAGTTTTGAGAAGAATTCTAGAACAGTGGCTTGAGAGAATAAACTGGGGATGAGAGTCAGATAGGGAGATGGGGGTTCTTTCTCAAGGCTAGAAGGTGGCCAGCCTGGTGGCACTGAGGGTTGAGGCACTGGATGCCACACCCTGCTCCACGACGGTGACCCAGGTTCGGGAATGAGCCTGCGTCATCAGGGTCAGCAGGGAAGGACTAGGACTGAGCATCCTATGACAGATCTCCTAGTCCTGGGGAGAAAGATGGATGCACGCCACACTGTGCTGGTCCCTGGGGACACCCAGAGGTATTGCAGTTGCATGGGTGCTTAGTTGGGGGAAAGCATGGCAGACATCTGCACATTAGTGCATGGACATCATTGCACACCTGTGCTTCCATCAGGGGAAATAAATGGAGAAAAATGGCAGCACAAGTCCGTGGCAGCTTGATGGCCACAGTTTCACTGATCGACAATGCCTGAAAGGCATGTGCCGGTAATAGATCCTCACCAGGCATGGGGGCTATGGGGCCCTTCACAGCTGTAGTTGTGTATACAGCAGGGCATGTCAAGCTTCAGGGTGGTGGTGGAAAGGAGGAGCGGTGACTGGATATAGGTCAGGACTGTGGCTGCAGGTAAAAATTGTTAAATAATAAAAAAAAGGCTGGAAGGTGGTTAGATATGATTGACTTGTAAATTTGCAATGGCTGATTTGGAAGAAGCAAGCCTCAGATGAGTGGAGAGGGTAGGAGGACAGGATAGAGGGAGTCAGGAGAGTGGATGGGTAGGCAGTGAACAGTGGCAAGTCAGTATTTAGCTAGAAAGGAGGATCAGTGAGAGATGTGCCAGGCTCTGAGAAGAGACGAGGCAAGAGAGGTTTACATCAAGAGAGCAGTAATGGTTGAAAGATAGTGCATTAAGGGAAAAGTGACAGAAGCAGTAGAAAAGGGGGATTAGTCTGGCGAGTACAGATTTGATGGCAGCTTTGTTAACCACATCTGCATAATCAGACACCAGCAAGATCATCTTGAAAATGACCAGAAGATCACTTGAAAAAGACAGGAAAGAAAGGGATGAGAAAGTGTCAAGAAAGGGAGTTGGGCTTAGATTTAGTTTAGTACATTTGTTCAGTCTGAGAATCATTACATCCACTAGGGTTCATGCTTAAGCTGAAAGTGGGGAGGTTAGAAGACATTTGAAAGTTTTGATTCACGGACAGTGTGGGTGATGGATGAAGCAAACTTCCAGTCAGGGTTATAGAAGCAGAGACATCAGGGTTCAAGAGAAATTGTGATGCACTTAAGGGAGTTATCAGATGGGATAATGTAGAAAGGGGAATGAGAGAAATAATGTATGTTAAAATGATTTCAAATGAGTTATCTTGGGAGAGAATAGATGGATTACGCAGGTCTTTTTCTATCATTCTCTTTTCCATTTCTGTGTTAATAGATGCTGCAGATGAAGATAAATAGAAAGAAGAGGAACAAGAACCTGCACAGGTTCTTGGGGAGATAGCAAAAAGTTTGTAGATAGTAGAAGTTGTGGGAGATGGGGACAGAGGAGCAGTACACAATGTCACCATCAAGGATACATAGAACAAACTCCATCTGCACTTTACAGACACATGATTATCATGCAGTCTTCTGACTTTAAATTGCCTTTTTGTCTTAGTGCAGAGTAAGATGGTGATCCACATTTTCTGCACTCTCAGATAGTTATGTTACATAGGGCAATTAATGGTCATAAATTCAAGGTTTTCATAGAATCCATGAGTGTATGTCATTTCTTTAATTCTCTTTAAGTGCTTATATTAACTTATTGTTTTTATGCAGTGGCTCTATGTAAACATATTCTTTGCGTGGCATACATTACCTTGTTAATGTATTATCTTCACACCTCCAACACAGGGGAAGGAATTAGATAACATATTGATGGAAGCCATCGGCAAGGTGGTAGAAAAGGGGAAAGTGCTGTTGGTAGGGGACTTCAACCTGCCAGATGTGGATTGGAGCCTCCCAGTAGCAGCTTCAGCTAAAAGCAGGGACATCCTGGACTGTCTGCAGAGTGCATTTCTCAGGTAACTAGTCAGTGAACCCGCTCGTGATGAGGCAATACTGGACCTGGTTCTCAGTAACAGGGACAGTGTTGCAGACATCAAGGTGGGAGGCCACTTTGGGACCAGTGATCACCGTACGGTGTGGTTCAATATAAGGCCAGCTGTAGGACTGAACCACACAAGAGAGATGGTCTTGGACTTCAGAAGGGCATATTTTAAAAAGATGGGTGGATGCCTCAGGGATGACCCAGCAGGGGTGGGTGACCTGGGTGGGGTGAAGAAACAGTGGGTGAAGTTAAAAGGGAGCATAGTAAAGGTAACAAACATCTACATTAAATAAGTAAAAAGTGACTGCTATCGTTCTCTAAAGAGGTGGCTGAAAAGGTAAGGGTAGCATTCAGAAGGTATAAGGAGATGCAGAGGGAGGAGGATAGGGAGGTGTGTCAGGGAAAACAGAGGGAAGCAGGGAAAGCAGTAAGAAGCACAAAGGAGCAAACTGAAAAGAGAATAGCCCAGGAGGTAATGAAAGGGAACAAGACATTTTTTTAGTTATGTACAGTAAGTGAAAAGAGAAAGACCAAGGCTGGGGTTGTAAGGTTAAAAAAGGAAGGGACTGTGCAGAGGAGGACCAGGAAATGGCAGACATCCTGAAAAAAAATATTTTTGTTCAGTGTTTACAGAGGAAGGAGAAGGGGAAGGGCCACAAAAAAGTTACAAAAGCTTTGGAGGGAGGGTGGACAATAGTCCTTTTTTGGAGGCAAGACTCCAGAAGGGACTTGATAATCTGAAGGTAGACAAAGCAATGTGGCCAGATGGGGTACATCCAAGGGTACTGAGGGAGCTCAGGGAAATACTGTCTGCAGCTCTGACAGTTCTGTTTAACAGCTCACTGGAAACTGGAGTGGTCCCGGAGGACTGAAGGAGGGTGGATGTAGTCCCACTACATAGAAGTGGTAGCAAGGAGGAGGCTGGCAATTATATGCCAGTCATCCTGCCATCAGTGGTGGGAAAGTTAGTGGGATCACTGCTGAAGGAAAGGATTGTGGAATATCTTGAATCCAGTAGGTTATAAGACCCAAGGCAGCATGGTTTTACGGGGAAGGGGTGGTCTCAAACAAATCCAAGAAATTTCTTTGACTAGGTGACCAGGAAACTAGATCAGGGTGGAGCAGTGGATGTGGCATATCTAGATTTCAATAAGGTTTTCAACACTGTTCCACATATAAGACTAGTATCTATGCAACCCTTGGTCATATATGTGTGTGTGTGTGTGTGTATATACTGTGTATATATATATATATATATATATATATATATATATATATTTATTTAGTTTTGTTAACCGGAGTGCACTAGCATAAAATGACTATTTCAGGCATGACCGGAGAGTACAACAAAAGAGAACAGTTGAACAACAGCAACATGGGTACAATAATGCAAATAGAGGAACAGTACAGCAGTGCTACAAAAATACAATGGGTAGAAACAACAAAAAATAATGGCAAGCATTATACAGATAATGGCAGTAAGATATATAATATGTGCAGAAACCATGGACCCAACCAGTGGAGTGAAAGGGTTAATAAGATAGTAAGCCTATATAGAGAGAAATGTGAGGAATGTTCAAACATAACAAGAAAGACTGACAGAAGGAAGGTCAGGGGTGGTAATTGGCAAAACAACAGTGGATGGTCAGCAACAAGGTTCGAGAAGGAAGAGAGCTAGTAGTCAAGAAGTTATTTACAAAGAGAAGGAAAAATATGGGGAGGGGAAGAGGAGACAGTCTTGGAGCTGGATTAGAGCAGGGCTGACATTACTGGTAAGTCTCAGGAGCTTCAGGTTGGGTCAAACATGTACAAGCCGCCAGCTAAGGATAGATAACGGCTGATATTCACTTTAGTGAATATCTTATAACTTAACATATAACTTATAGTGTATATGTATACATATATATATATATATATAAAACACATTCAGTGTTATATATATATATATATATATATATACATATACATATTTATATATATATATGTATATACATATGAGAGGCAAAAACTCTGTTTATGCATCAGTTAGGGTTGTTCACAGTGACAAAAGTAGGAATTCGGTGTTAGAGTTGAAACCCCGGATACCTCTAGCCTGACCCTGTTAGCATCGGGTGCACGCTAGTCATTGCCCCTAACTCACCCCACTCACATGTGTAAAGAAGCAGAGGTATAGGAGAATGGGTGAGAGTTAGGACCGATGACCCCAATGCGCACTCGATGCCGGCTGGGTGGCGGGCTGAGGTGCGTGAGGGTTCAACCACTACACCAATGACCTTACTTTTGTCGCCAGAACAACCCTAACTGATCCATTAAACTGAGTTTTTTGCCTCTAATTTCCTTCTTTTGAGAATGATGACGAGAATACTAAATGTATCGCGTATGGTGGAGCGCGGCCTTGGGCCCCACGCCCGCGCCACGTGATGTCTTGTGACATAGTAACAGGAACAGCAACGCAAACACAAGGTGGAAATGCAAATGGTAACAGTAACAAAAACGCAAGGGCAAATGGCAATGCAAAGGGTAACTCACACAGTGGCGTACACAGGAACAGTAACAGTAACAGGTACATAAACGCAAGGGGAAACAGTAAGTGTAACAGTAACAGAAGTGCATACCCTCTTTTTGCTGGAGAAGTGCATAGAGAAACAGTGTGTACAAATAATGTATGCATTGTAATGGCAATGGAAACTTAAAACGAGCATTGGAAGTACTTAATTGCAAATATCTCAGCAACTGTACCACATAGAAAAAAATTTTTAATTTCACAGAAATCATTATTTTCCTGGCTACCGATTTGTAGTACATAGCCCATTGGGCTATGCAATTTGTGATGAAAAATCTGTATCTCGCACCGTTTTCGAGATACAAGCCCCGAAAGGCGCGGTGTACGCCACCATGTTAGTCTATGGGAAAAAGCATCAACTTCTGAGTAATGTAGCTTTGGAGCCGTACAATATTTTTTCACCAAATCACCAAAAGGCACATCTGTGACATGTTGGCTGCCTTCCCTCCAAATATCAGGCCAAAATACCTAACCATTCTTTTGCAGCAAGGTAGCAAAGAACTCCTGTGATTTTGGTCATAGTGTTACAAAGTACTTTCATGATTTGGGAAAGCTTTCGCACAGATTTGTGAAAGTGTCGTGAGCATGAAAGCACTTTAAGAAAGTACATTTTCCAGAACTTTGAAAAACATATTTCTGAGGTGTTTAACCCCAAAATAAAATCATGGCTATCATCCTCAGGCTCTGACTAGGTGAACACAAAAAGAATTGTGTCCATTGATGGTCCAAAATTTAAATGCCAAGCGTTGTTCTGATCACCAACTGAAAACAAAATGGTGGATTTGCGAAAGTACTATAGCCATTTGCGAAAGTAAAAAGTGCATTTGCAATAGTGTCGAACTTTTTGTTAGCTTTTCCCATCGACTTATAATGGGAACTGGTTTTTGAATAACTTTTGAACCGTTTAATATTTTTTCACAAAATCTTTGAAAGGCACATCGAGGATGCCGGCTGCATGTTCCCTGAAGTTTTTTGTCCGGTCGCGCAAACCATGAGACCGGTAGGGAAGAGCAAAGAAGTCACAAAAAAGTGTAATTGTGCAATTCATTGTCGCTTAATAACTCTGCAGCCGTATATCTGACTGGTATAAAACTTGGCAGATCCCACAATCTACCATGCCCAATCATCCATACGAAATTTCAGGAACATCCATTGAACGGTGGCAAAGTTATTAAGGTGCAAAATTTGACCCTTTAACCTTAAAAGTGCTACTCAACCTTAACTATGGTAGCACTACTGTGCTACCATAATATATACATAGGATATATGACATGGCCTGACTGAAGATATCATATTTATCTTCACAAGAGGCCAATGATATCATGATATCTCACGAGTGGCTAAACCACAAGTGAGATATATGATGTCATTGGCCCTGGAGGAAGATAAATATGATATCTTCAGTCAGGCCATGTCATGTTCTGTTTATACTATGTATGTTTTAGCTGCATTCAACAAAAGCTCCAAATGTGCACTTAATACATTCCACTACATAGAGGTGTTGGCTGTTTCAACACAAATCTGCAGTATGTCTACCAGCACAACAGATGCCATATGTTTAAAAAATATATGTAGTTGTTCCTGCTGCTTTAAAATTATTATAGAAAAATGTGTCTGGATTCTGGCTGACCTAGCCCTGACCACCCCAACACAAATCTCCATAGCCCATCCCTCAAAACAGCAGATTACATATATTCTTAAAAAAAATGTCTCATGTTGTCACTCTAATCTCATTGAATAATACATATCTGGTTGATCCTGCTTGCATCTTTAAACACATATATGTTTAAAAAAACATACATTATCTGGTTAATCCTGCAACTTTGTTTTATCCAGGTCCAACTGTAATGCAGCATGAGCGATCGATATGCAGTCAAATGTAGCGTGACTGAGAGCTAGAAGATTCAGATGTGAGGTACTGTAAGAAATTGTTAATTATGGTCGACAGCTTCTTTTCTGAAAACAGAGGCATATAATAAAGGGCAACTTTTCTACACTTTTACAGCACAGGCTCCATAATTAACAATTTCTTACAGTACCTCACATCTGAATCTTCTAGCGCTCAGTCACGCTACATTTGACTGCATATCGATTGCTCATGCTGCATTACAGTTGGACCTGGATAAAAAAAAGTCACAGGATCAACCAGATATTATTAAAATTAATTATTTGTGTAAAGATGTAGGCAGGATCAACCAGATGCAAGAGATGTGTGTGTTGAGGGGGGGGGCACGTCCTTGTACAGGGACAGAGGAAAGAGAGACAGGTGTATGATGAAAAGTGAAAAAACTTTCACTTTCATCATGATGAAGTATAGGAATGTGGAGATAAATGTATGACATATAGGAACATGAAGATAACAATGTTATCTTCACTGGGCAGCCTAGATATCATTTTTTACACTCTTATTTATCCCAAAACATACATTGTATAAATATATATATATATATATATATATATATATATATATATATGTATAGTATACATTTGTAATTACTCTATGTTCATTCACATGTACTTGTCTTTGAACAAACTGCTTCTATGTACATTTTATTTACCATTTAAATTACTTTTAGTTTATCCTCTGTCTTGTACCCCTGCCCCCGGGTCGCACCTGGAAACAAGCTTCCATTTATGGCACTTTTTCTGGTTAACAAATTTTAAATAAATAAATAAAATAGTAAGCAAGCTGAGTAGCTTAGGAGTGGGTCCAAAGGTGATAAACTGGATAAGAAATTGGTTAGGGGAAAGGTGATGGAGGGTGGTGGTAAATGCTGTGGTGGCTGTGAGGGCCCTTGGTTGCTTCGCCCTCCCCCCTGACTGGATCCCTGCAGACTCGTCTCCCCGCAGGGGAAAAAAAGAACAGCTGTGGTGGTCTAGGGGCCTCGGTTACTTCACCCTCCCCCTAGCTGGACCCTGCAGACTTGTCTCCCACAGGGTAAAAGGAACAGCTGTGGTGATTGTGAGGGCCCTCGGTTGCTTTGCCCTCCCCTAGCCAGACCCCTGAGACTCGTCTCCTGCAGGGAAGGAACAGTGGTGGTCGATGGGGCCCTTGGTTGCTTCGCCCTCCCCTAGCTGGACCCCTGCAGACTGCCTCCTGCTGGGAAAAGGAACAGCTGTGGTGGTCGTGGAGGGCCCTCGGTTGCTTTGCCCTCCCCCCTAGCCAAACCCCTGCAGACTCATCTCCCCACAGGGAAAAAAGGAACAGCTGTGGTGGTCATGAAGGTCCTCGGTTGCTTCGCCCTCCCCCCTAGCTGGACCCCTGCAGACTCATCCCCCAGGAGGGAAAAAAGGAACAGGTACGCACAGAAGGAGCTCAGCCGCACCTACCTACTTCGGTGGACTGCTGCCAGTGGAGGACATAGGCTCCTGTTCTTTGACGCCATTTTCAAAACAGACCTGCTATACTTTAAGTCGCCAGAGTAGTGAAGATAGCTTTTTTAACACTAAAAATCTGAATAAGCTTGTACAGAAATCTCTCTGATTGCACAGGAACCTTAAGTGTAATTTTAACTTCAGACTGAAGAATCTCCTGGCTACCTCTGGTGCCTTAATTTTAAGCTGCACAGCATAAGAAATCGTAGTTAACTGCCTTACTAAGCTGCAAAAGTCTCCATTGTGCCCCAGGTGCTTGTAATTAATTTGCACAGGAATTTCAGACTGCCCCTCCCTCTGTTTACCTGCATATAAATACAGTGCCTTTTTCTCTTTCTTCCTTAGCTGTGGTGGTTGTGAGGGCCCTCAGTTGTTTTGCCCTCCCCCCTAGCCGGAACCCTGCAGATCATCTCACCGCAGGGAAAAGAACAGGTAGGCACCACGAGGGAGCTCAGCGCGCGCCTACCTACTTTGGTGGACTGCTGCCAGTGGAGGCCCCGCCGGTGCTGCGCCGGTTCCCTACCACCCCCACCACCGCCCTTGGTGATCATCTACTTATATAGCAGAGATCATGTGAGCTGCAGAACCTATCAGCTCACTTTACCATTTGCAGGTTCTCAGTTTCCTCCACTAGTGGGCACATCTCTTGTTCACTCTAACCCACATCAGCTGGCTAAATAGGCAGGACATTTTGTCCCTTCACGTTTCTGGCTGCAGCTTCTGTCGCGCTGGAGCAGGCAGTAGGAAAAGCCTGCAAAACAACTTTTACAAAACAAGCATAGCTCGCTGCCACCCTGCCCTGTCTAGATTGGGGACTCATGGCAACAAACTGCTCTGAACCTAAATCATACTGTGCTCAGCCTGCTTCACTCTTCTCTGAACCCCCAGAGGTGGCCAAACAATATTGAATATACTTAGCCCCATTTTTAACCTGATCCCTGCCTGTAGTCTCCCAGTACATTATCCGACCAAACCAACTACAGCTAATTTGCTGGGTGATTCTCACTTAGCACACTTGCTTCCTAACCTAGCTGACTGGTGCTGAGGTTACAGCCCAAAACCTGCTTCCAACCCCCTCATATACATAACTCATCGTGCTGCCCCCACAGTGGTAAGAGGTAAAGGGTCTAAAGATTGCCCACCTCAATATACGCAGCATCCTTGCCAATCACTCAGATCTAACGGCATGGATCACCTACCACAAACCTGACATCCTTGGGGTCTCCGAAACCTGGGTCAAACCTGCACACCCCAACTCTGTCTGTGCTCTCCCTGGCTACTTTGTGATTAGACAGGACAGGGTGGGTAAAAAGGTGGTGAGTTGGTGCTCTATTACAAATCTCATCTAAAAGTGACTGACATACCTCTCCCCCCCCCGTGAGTTTATACCTGCCCTCCTCCTATTAGGTAACACTAAGAAGCTTCACCTCGCCTGTGTATACAACCCCCCAAAAGGTGGTGTTCGTGGGCTTTCCTACCTACTTGACTGCCTTAGTCCCAAGGTGAGGACTAGTGAACTCCTAATGTTTGGGGACTTCAACCTTAACTGGCTGAGTGGGAATGCAAAAATCTATGAACCCCTTCTATCTGGCCTTGCCCTCAGCCAACTTATCACCAAACCCACCAGACCCTCCTCCTCAAGGGAAAATGGCTCTCTGCTTGACTGGATGCTGTGTAATAGGCCTGACCGAATTACCACCTCAGGCCTCCTCCTCGATTTGATCTCGGACCATTGCCCTACATATTGCATCTGGAAGGCTCAAAATTCCACGGTTCCACCAAAAGTCTTACAGATGAGAGATTACTCAAACTTTTACCTAAACAACTTCCATACCCACCTCAGCCGGACAGTCTGGTCACAGGTATATGCAGACCCGGACCCCTTGGTTGCTCTAGACAGCTTCCTGACCATATTCACCTCACTACAAGACAGACATGCTCCACTCATTAAGAGTGAGGGGCACAGTCACTAAATGGTTACAAGGGGAACTGTTTGCCCTGATGAAGCTCAGGGACAAAAGCTGGCTAACATGCAAAGCCTCTGGGAACAGATCAGACTTTGAGGTCTACAGGGAGCTTAGAAATTCATGCAAATCCACTTGGCAAAGAGTGATTTCTGCAAAGCATCCCTCGAAGTGTCCCCCAAGAACCCGAGGAGTTTCTGGCACACTATAAAGCACACGGTAAATGGTCCAGCCTGCCAGCAGGTCCCTGACCTGCAAATAAATGGAGTCACTTGCAGTAATCCCCAAATGATAGCAAACGCATTCAATGACCTGTTCTTGGACCTATCTGATTATATCTCTATGCCTTCAATTTCTAAGGATATGGGTCCTGCTCCTGGTGCTCCACCCGATCCTCCCCTCCCTCCCTTTTACTTTAGTCTGTCTCCTTCAAAGAAACCCAGAAGCTTCTAGTAGGTCTCTCCCTTTACTCCAGTGCTGGGCACGACAACCTTGTGCCCAAACTGCTAAACCTTGGGGCCTCCTTCTTGACCCGCCCCATCTCCCATATTCTAAACTCCTCGCTCACGATGGGGTCTGTCCCTCCCATTTGGAAGGTTGCCCGTGTGACCCCTGTCCTCAAGCATGGCAATCCCAAATTACTTAAGAACTATTGACCCATAGCGATTCTATCCACAGTCAACAAACTGCTCAAGAAAGTAGTGGCCTCCCAGATTGCCCTCTTCCTCCAAACCTATGGCCTTCTCTCCCCTGAGCAGCATGGGTTCCGAAAAGGGCATAGCACCTCCACTGCCCTAGCACAGGTCACCTCCAACATTAGAACCACGACTGATTAAGGCAAACTCACGGGGGCTGTCTTTATAGACCTGTCCAAGGCCTTCAGCTTGGTCAATCACGCCCTCCTGGGCTCTGCTCTCCAGTCTTTTGGTCTCTCCTCTCCTGTCCTAGCCTGGTTCTCTAACTATCTCTTGGATAGGAAACAGTACATGAGGTTCCAAAATGCCACATCCGTCCTATCACCAGTAGCCTGTGGGGTACCTCAGGGGTCAGTCCTTGGTCCCCTCCTGTTTTCCCTGTTTATAAACCAGTTGCCCTCAATCCCAACCTTTGGACAAGTTACTCTATATGCCAATGATATGGTGCTCCTTGCCAGTTCACAAAGTATTGATGACATTAACTATGGACTCAACTTGGATTTTGGTTGCATCCAATCCTGGCTCAAGGCAAGTAAGCTGGTCATCAACCTTCAGAAGACGCAGGCAATGCTATCCGGCTCCCTTCCCAAGGTGAGAGCATGCCTGGCCATGCTCAGAGTCGATGACACTGACGGCACCCCTTTGAAGGTGGTGGAATCGTTCAAGTACTTGTGGGTGACTCTTGATTCACAAATGGATCTCACCCTGCACATACTTAACTCCTGTAAGGCAACCAACTGCAAATGAAGACTTGCGTACACAGCAAAAAGTTGCCTCATCCCAGCTGCCAGACTTGCTCTGGCAAAAGGGGTCTTCCTCCCCTCACTTTGTTACGGGCTTACCTCCTTCACGAATGCCTCCAAAGCCTGGCTCTCCAAATGGGACACCTCATATAACAACATATGTCGGTCCACCCTATCAGCCCCTCGTCACACCCATCGGTGTCTACTTTACTCTAGACTGGGTTGGCTTTCCCCAAGGAACCATTGCTCATTCATTATGGGCAACTTTATGGATAACATCATCTGATCATCTACTCCTCCAGCACTTGCTGACCTCCTCCAGCCTGTCCCCTCTGGCTATCAGTTGAGGTCCACTGAATTCCAGGCGCTGATGGTTCCGAAGACTCACTCCCTTGTGGGAGATCAAGCATTTGCAGCTCTTGCCCCAAAAACCTGGAACCTCCTACCTCCTCACATAAGAACTGCCCCCACCCACAGTTGTTTCAGGTCCTTCCTTTGGGATTACCTAAAACAAGCCTCAAGCTGCCTCTGTCTCCTGTAGTCCCTCCCTCTGTGAAGTGCCTGAAATTAAAAAAAAAAATTCCTGGCTGCGGGCATGCACTAATTCCAAAAATAAATAACAAATAAGCAATATTCACAAATATTGTTGCTGCTGACACTGGCTCTAATTTTTCCTGGCCGCCCTCCCTGGGTTGTTCTGCCTCATACTGAACTGCACTAAAATGGTTCTCTGCCTGTTACTTGACTGTAGAAGATTGCTTATACCTGTCTGTACCTTGCCTGACAGTTGGACCCAAGCCTTTGTACTTTGTTTCGGCTGGTCCTTCTTGCTTGTATTCTGACTGTACCTTTGTGTAACTTGATGCTAGCCCCTGTACTGTTAGTGCTTGTATCTCTGTAACTCTCCTGGGTCGCACCGTAAAATAGGCACGTGACTGTCTAGTGTGCTTACCTGGTAAACAAAAGCTAAATAAAATAAATAAAAATAAATAAATGGAGTTCACTCCAAGGAAGGCAGAGTAACTAGTGGGCTGCCTCAGGAAACAGTGCTGGAACTGGTCCTGTTTAATGTCTTTATAAGTTACATTCAGAGGAGCTGGAATGGAAGGGCTGTCTCTTTGCAGATGACAACAAAATCTGTAATAGGATGGACACTCCAGGGTGTGTGTGTGGAAATGTTGAGCAGAGACTGGAGAAAACTAGAAGAGTGGTCAAGGGTATGGCAGCAAAACAATACACTTAGGACACTTAGGGCACAGAAACCCAAGGGTGGGGTTAAAAATGGATGCAGTGGTATTGATGACCACCAAGCAGGAAAGAGACCTGGTATAATCACATTGGATGACCAAAAGTGGCCAGGCAGTGCAACAAGTAGTAGAAGAGTGAATGGGATGTTGAGGTGTATAGGAAGGGTATCACCAGCAGAAACAGGGAGGTAATGTTGTCTCTGTATAGATCACAGGTAAGATCCTAACTAAAGTATTGTGTCCAGTCCTAGAGACCACATCTCTGAAAGGATGTAAACAGAGTGGAGGCAGTCCAAAGGAGGGGAACTAAAATGATACAGAGTCTGTATCAGAACCCCTTTGAGGAGAGACTAAAGGACCTCAACATGTGCACCCTGGAACAGAAGAGGGAAAGGGTAGATATAATAGAGATCTTTAAATACCTCTTGGGGTAAATAAGGTACAGAAAGAAAGTATTTTTCAGAAATAAAAGGTACTTAAGAACAATGAAGCTGGGAGGGGGGGGCGGTGTAGATCCAGGAGAGATGTGAGTAAGTACTTCTTCACAGAAAGAGTGGTGGATTTCTGGAACAGCCTTCCAGTGGAGGTGGTGGGGACAAAAACAGTGGTGGGGTTCAATGATGTATAGGATAAGCACAAGGGAATCATAGTGGAAAGGAAGGGGGGGAGAGCTACATATTGGGTACGGTCTGTGGTACTAGTGTAGGTAGGGAGAAATGGGGAAACTGGAGGGGTCAAGTGGTCCTTATCTGCTGTCAAATTCTGTATTTATATGTTTCCAAGTGTTGAAGCACTGTGTGGTCTTCATAGATGAGACCCTGCCTTATACTATGAGACCAGAATGACCACCAAACCTGAGTTGATTGTGTTGTTTTTTTGTGATTCTGCTTGGTTGTTTTGCACAAGTACAGTAGGGATTAAGCTGTGTTTTCAAAGAAATACATATCACCCCGTTTTGTGAAACTGGAGTGGTCAACTGACCAATACAAGCTTACATGGTAACTGTTAATTTAAGTAATAGTAGTAGGACTTCTTGAGGAAAATGGTAGTGCAAAAGCATTGATTACTGATTTTCTTTTAAATTGACCTATATGCATACTATTTTTTTTTATTTATTGAGATTTTCAGAAAGTACCTTTGAACAGAAGTGTTCATTTACAGAGATTACAAAGAAAACATACAGATACTTATAAGCAATTCCAGGGGAATTTAGTGAAGATAAGCACAATATAGATATGGAAAGCTCAAATACATACAGAACTGTACAATCAGACACACCATTGTGTAAAGCAGTCTCAAAATAAGGTCATAGCAACAGAGCCAAAAACACACTTATATCAGTGTGTTCACCAGGAAAAATACAGGTTCAGAAGATTAGGGGTTACAATTGTAATAAACTGCTAGGGTGATGGCAGAGATCTCTTGAACTGGGCAAACTTATAGAGATTTAGTAGGGTTTCAGGCAATTTGTTTAACCTGCCAGTGTTCCTGTCAGTAAATGAGTGCTTGCCCAATTGAGTTCAATAGAATGAAGAGTTCAAGGGCATTTCTTGCCATGTTCCTGGTGTTGTATTAGTTGGCAACAGGGTGGAAGCAATTTGTTACCCTGGGGGGTTAGACACACTAGCATCTTTTTGCTAGCCTTCTATACCTTTTTTTTTACTAAATATATTGGGTAACATTTTTAAAAGGGTCAGGTGCGGGTGCAAATATGCATTGCACCTGTGTCTGTGTCCTCCTGTATGTGGTTAAACAGCCCTGAGAAATTTCCACGCTCCCGGTCCCAGTCCCAAACCCAATACCTGATGGCCAGAGCTAGCCACCCACACCACCACACCACATGGCTAGCTCGGTAGCAGCAGGCACACCAGTTCTCTAAAACCCCTTCCCTGTCTCTCCCCTTCCCCTCACTCTTCCCCCTTCCAGTCACCCTTCCCTATGCTCACTTTCACATAGGGTCGCTACCCTTGCAGGGTAGCCCATGGGGAAAGCGCTGAATATGAGTCACCATTTTGACAGTTGCCCATATTCAGTTGCTATCCTCACTGGATACCAAATTACACAAATGCATTACATTGCAAATTACATTAAATAAAGACTTGATTGATTGATGATTGAAATGCAGTTTCCATCATTTTGGTCCAGAACTGCATCTTTTTTGCCACATTTGGACACTGTTAGACCATGTAATAGATAAGACTAGCAGTTTGGATGGATTTACCATTTGAAATTAGTGTCGGGGGATCTTGGATGGATCATTTTGAAACTCCTGTCCACTATCTTTTCCTAGTGCTGAATTTCAAAACAAAGTATACTAAAACTGTATCAAATGATAACACAATGTGGCAGTGAATGAGGCCAATTGCCATACTCTACCATATAGACCAAAGAACATTGAGGAGCACTCAGAAATGAAAGCAGCTTAGCTTTTACATAGAATGGGACTACTCTGAAGTGAAGAGGCAGCATGTGTGTGTTTATTTAGTTTGGTTTACAGGGTATGGTATGCTAGATAAGTAAATGCCTATATTCAGGTATGCCTTGAAAGAGTACATCAAGATAAAATAATACAAGAAGAATATATGTTAGAGAGTAGCCAGTGATAAACAATTATGGTCTACTCTAGTGGATAGAGTGAAGCTTCACAACCAGAAGACACAAGCCCAAATCTCACACTACCCACTCAACCACTCTTTGACCTTAAGAAAATCATCGAACTTTTCAGTGCTTTAGTCTAGCTACTAGCTGTAAAAATGCATAAAAAGCAAGATCCCAGTGAAAAGAGGTACTGCATCTCAACTGGGCTATACTGGATAGATAAAAGAAAGCTACAGAGGTGCACAGTCATAGCTGTTCTAGAAATAGTGCACATTTAGTTATATTTGATACCATTTCCTAGCAATACTGTGCAAACAATGGAATGATGATGAACAACAGAACAAAAACAGTCACCATTAATTTAATTTCTCTCTTTCTCAGTAAACGCAGAGAGGCCACTTCTGTGTTAATGCTTTTGGAATGATGCTCCTGATTCTTTGAATAGTGAGAAATATAGCTTTTAAATAGTCTCTGTGACATTTGAAACATTGCCTTGCTTCACACTTTATTTGCTCATGAGCAATCAAATGGACCCATATCAAACACTCAAAACAGCATTATGCAATTAATATGTGCAGAAACACAATACTGTGATTAAATGCCACGCAGTCAGAAGTACCCCTCTTCCACAAGGAATAGCATTTGTTTAATAGCAGACCTTTTTAAAGAAAACTAAACATAAATAAGTAGCAGTAACTTCAGTAATACTGGTTAATGTTGTGTATCTGAATCCGATGGGATTACACTATCAATTTTAAAGACACTTAAGCATCATACGGAAAATCCCTCAAAATTCAGCTCATAACTTGGATATTTCCTGTATTTACTTTAATCAGTGCTTTATTAATAATATTTGCATGAAAACAAGGATCTCTCTCACCTGGTCTTTGTCTGTTCTGACATCATCTTTTCCTGTAACATCAGAATAATTTCTACAGTAATTCGTCATGGTATCACAAAAGAGGATCATGTGACTTATAGATAAGTGGCAAGAGCAGATGAAGGTCAAACAACAGAGATACTGTCTCTGTGAAAGTTTTATAAGAGACAACATATGATAGAAAGATAAATTTATTAAATATAAGCTTAACAGTGTGCATCTACTATATTGTTTTCAAGTTGTTCCAGTTGGGGTTATTTGCTCTTTAAGGAATACAGATCAGTGGGAACTGAGAACTTGCAACTATAGGATCCTGCAATACCTGGCTAGAGAACAATTAATTCAAACCTTATGCACGAGGACTCTCAAAGCACCTGACAGTCCAATTAGCTAGTTATGTGTAGCACAAGGACTTATATGGACAAACCCATCTGTCATTAAGTGCACAACAACTTATATCTTTATCTTCTACTTGAACAGGGCAACCCCTGGTTCTGGGCAAATGGGACCACCTTTTAACTTTCATCTAAAACATGGCACCTTCAGCAGGAATGCACTCCCTTACAGTGCACCGCAGTATCAACCCTGCCTGGGTATCAGTCCGAATTCCCAGTGTAAGTTGAACCCATGATTTTCTCACCCACAGTCTAACAACTAATATTTCAAGGAGCCCTACAGTACCTACAGCATTTGCAGTTTGTGAAGAAATGTGGTAATCGGAGGTTCTGGCAAGCCAGTTAACCTGATAGCTCAGCTGGTGCAACACTAAATCCCATTCTGAGGGCCTGATTTCACTTTGCAGTTAGGGAACATTAGTTTTTTCTCATCACAGTTTATGAACAAAAAACCCTAAAAGAAACAAAAAGAAGCCTTAGAGCACCTAAAATCCCATGGCACCATTGAAGAAAATTTGTCAAAATGTAATATTAAGGCACAATTCAGCTGATATATTTCATAACTGATTCTGTATTGCTTGCCCTTATTTCTTTGTTACTATGGACATCTGCATGAATACAGGATTGCTGCTCTGTTGATTCTATCTGCTCTGGCTGCTTGTCTACACCTGACATCACAATCTTCTGTTCGTCTATTGTTGCGGAGATGATTACGTCATAAACAGAAGATTACGATGTCAGGTTAGACGAGCTGCCAGAACAGGTGGAGTTTTGGCTAAGGGGCAATGGATAATACAGTATCTTAAATAATTGAACTGTGTTTAAATCTTACATTTTTCTCAGTAGTGTGTCTTACATTTTTCTCAGTAGTGTCAGTTACTCTTCACATAACACAGTTTTATGCCTCAAATTTGCAACAGTCAGATTATTAATGCTGTGTATATAATGCTATAACATGCAACTTAGAGAGTGTGCTAAATCTATGAAATGTTTCAGGGATCTGCAAGCAAAATATGCATGTAAGAACAGTACTCAGTTGAACTGAATGATACAGTATCAAAGTCAGGCCTGTGTTTTCATTCTTGCTTCTAATTTCTACAGGTGTCATGGGCTGAACAGCAGTATGAAAAGAAACGAACTCTCGCTCCCCACTAAGAGACTGCATTGACTGCACAGCAGAAGGCATGTTTAATGACCCCATGTGGAGTCAGCAGTGGTATCTGGTGAGTTTGATGTTGATGTGTGATGAGTTGGGAATTTATTTTAAATGCTTTTTTCCAGATATTTCAACTACAGTAAGACGTGGGGGACAGGGGGCAGTGTGGTCCAGGTGTTAGAGTACAGAACTGTGAACCCAAGTTTAAATCCATGCATGCCTCTGACACTGTGTGATTGCAGGTTAATTGTAAGAGATGAACTATATGTTGGGTTCCTGCACTACATGCATTGGGTGTCACACCATTTTTTTCAACTGGGTAGGGCAGTTCAGGATATTTCCTTCCCTACCCTGCCCATTAATGTTGCTTACAAAAATAGGGGATTTGCTGCATCCTGCGTGGCTGAGAGGGTTCTGAACCCAGAGCCTTACAGGGTGACAACCACAGCAGCATACCTAGATATCCATGCCTCCCAGAAATTGTTTTAAAAATGATTTCTGGCAGTCATTACTATACAGCTAAACACCTTAAGAACATTAATCTGCCATAACTGTGAAAAACCTATTTACACATGTTTTAACTTCACAACTTTCCACCATCACCACAAACATATATTCACCCTGAAAATATACTGAATGGCATCTCTCACCTTCTGTCTTTTGCTTTCTTGGTCTCTGCTTCCATGAGTCCTCTGATCTCAGGGCTGTCCCACACTCCCGCACACCCAACATTACTCAGACATCACTGACCCCATTTTATTCAACAGCCAGTTGGCAGAAATTATTCAGCTGATCACCCTCCCCACTCACCCACCCACTCACTCTGCTCAATCAACGAGTGTTATTATTTATTTATTTATTTTTAAAATCACTGTATAATTTGTGTGCTAATTGTGCTACCAGCTGCACAGCACTGTCTCTCTCACTAGCTGTGTAGCTGCTGGGCACACAGTGCACTCACTCACTCACTCACTCACTCACTCTTACAGCTGCCAGCTACACAACATGCTCTGTTTCACTCACTGGCATGCAGCCTCATCGCTGTAACTGACAGTCTCTAAGTAGACATCAGCTGTGTTTTGAAAAAATTTCAAAGTTTTGGTAGCTTGTGATTGCAGCGGTGATGGGGAGGGTGAAGTGTTGAGCAAAGAAGCCCATCAGGCTTGAAGAGTAAAGCCCATTTTACTAAACACACAGGCTTCCTCTGCACTCTGCTGCCACTTATTAGTCACTGTAGCTGCATAGAACACAGAAGTTATTACATACAGCAAGACTGACAGAAGTAACTACTTTTTAAAGTTTTTAAAAAAATGCAAATAAATATGGAATTGTTTTTAAAAATTCTGTTTTAAATTTTTGCATAGAGACCTATTTAATAAGTGCAATAAGACAATCCACATGGTAATTGTCATGGGATAATGCAGTTCCAGCTGCTGAAAGCATTCAGCACAACTGCCTCATGCCTCACGACGCACCTGGGCATGCATTAACCAATGACAACCACCACCCTGTTGTGTTTTATTGCTTACTGAAAATGTAATATTCAGACTAAATGGCAGTCACTGGACTTGATCCAATACTTAAAGCAGCAGTGCAACGAAATTGGGCAAAAAAGTTAACCCTACCTTTTTGTCACTATAAAAGATTCCAGTCATCTTCCAGTTTTATTTGCTGGTAACATGTTCTAGTTCTACCAAAATCTGAGTATTTTATAAATGTGTTTTAATTTAGTTATTTTCTGAAGAAAAAAGATGGCTGCTATATTTGTCTTAGAAATACCTTTGTAAACCTGGTAGGGGTTAGAATCAAGAAAATAAAAAACACTAATGGTGCACAGCATAGGAGGTACTTAGAAAAGTAGATTTGACAGGTGTGCTAATATTTTTATTTACTGCAGCAGAAACTAGCTTTTTTGGAAACACATTTTTCACTGCACTGCCACTTTAAAGCTCAGTTTTTTAACTGTCAGCAAACATGTACACAAAGTTTCTGCTTGCTCTATGTCTTTGTATGGTGGGCTAGATGGGCCAACTTTAGTCATAACTGCAAATGGAATGTGCGAGAAGTCTCAATTCCATTACACAGGCAGGCATATCTGCTTTCAGCAGAAATCAAGCAGGTTAATTCCCTTGAATAGAATGACATTCTTTCTTCATTTTTACTCACTTTTGGACTCTGCAATTAATGAGCCATGTCCCTAGAGTGGGCCTCCATGTATATGATTTTCTGAATAGCTGGCCATGACGCTGTACATCCCCATACCGCTCTGAAACCATGGCTTGCAGGTGGCATTTAGAGACGTTCACAACCCAACTGCTTGGATGTAAATCTTCAAATGGAGGGAGGAGCTTCCAGGCAGATGGAGGAGAGGTCAGTTACCTGTCATCTAATCAGAAACCTTAATAATACCACTACTGAATACCCTGCTCCATGCATGCTGGGGCTGTGGTGTACAGCACACTCTGTCCAGGATTGCTGTATTCACAAAAAAGCAAGGCATACATAACTTTGGAAAACAATATTTACAGGGTTGCTTGGTGCTGCCTCACAATGCTCCCTGCTATAAAGAAGAACTGAGAGACAGTGGTTAGAGGTCCAATCAGGGCCCACCAAACATCCCTCAGAAAGTGGTAGAAGTTGATAACAGTTTGGGCCAGGTACCCCTGACCATAACTAATACACTCCCACATGCCTAAAACTAAATTTATCCAGAAACAGGAATGCTGTGTAGGGGAGTCCATCCCCCTGTAATTGTCCCAACCTAGCTTCCTTCATAGCTCTGTGAGTAGAGTGAGATCAGACTGGGTGGTGATATACTATATGGGGTTGAGGGAAGGAGATGGTGCATAGCATGGAAGGATCCACATTTGTGGACAACCACCAGCTGTGGCATGGAAGCCTGTATGAATGGAATCTACATTACTTGCTCTGTTCTTCACTCAAAAGTAGATCATGGCAAGTAATGTTAAGTGTAGATGCCAGCAATAAGAAAACAAGAAATTAGAAAGTTTGCCCTTAAAATAATCACGTGGCCACCTCATGGCATGGGTTTCCCCCCATCCCTTTCATATTAATTTTTTGCTCATTTCATGTTTCTAAAGATGTATCTAATTTTTTTCTGTTTGACTTTAGCGTGCCTGGTGAGCTCATTGGCACAGAGGGTATAGATGGGTCTATCACATGTATTCCTTACAAACTGCACCCTAGTGGCTGTTAGTTAATGTTACATTAAGACTAATAAAGTCCCTGGGCTCGATTCTCAAAGTTCCCTGCATGGTGCAAGGGGCTTGTTCCACAAAGAATGGCGCAAAGTGTCCCTTGCACCAAAAGATGCACCAGGAGCAATTCTCAGTGGCAGCCTGCATCTACCAGAGCCCAGGCTGCCGGCTCCAAAGGGGACTTGCACCACCCATGTGCCCAATAATAGGCTGCAACATGGTGCTAGGAGCCTTGTGGCAGACACAGGCTGCCATATCCCCAATTGTGGGATTCTCATGACTCTCCCAGAGGGAGAAATTCTAAGTGACCTTAGACCAGCAAGGGCTGGTCTAAGGACACTTAGAAAAATCTCATCTGGGAAAGATGCCCTGTTTGTGACAATGTGCCATGGTCCCTCCTCCCCAGCCCTGATATGGCCAGTAGTCAAAATGCATTAAAAAAATGTCCTGGCAGTCAAGTGGTACCCCCCACCCCAATCCCCAATGCCACCAGTGTTTAATAATGTATATATGCCCCCATGCCTGGCAGTCTAGTGGCCCCCCTGCCTTGATCCCTGCTGTCACCCATAATGAAATATAAAATTAAGACTCCCCTCCTGGTAGTCTAGTGGCCCCCACCCCGATCCCTCCAACTTGAAATGCAGCTGGTGACTGGCGCAGCCAGCCTCTCTCATCCATGGCCAGCAGCTGAACTGAACTGTCAGTGAGCGCCTACTGTATAGTGTACACACTCATGAATAACCAGGGAGAGGCAAATGTTTTCAAGTGTTTTCTAAACAAACCTTTTAGCTGGACTACCAAGATGTGCTGCAACTCTTGGAAAGGGACATTGAAAATGAAAAATTATATTGTCTAGTAAATCGTAACAGCAAAAACATCTTATTTATGAAAGCACGTGCTGAGGTGTACAGTTACTCTTTAAAAGAACCAAGTGGCAATTGCTTGTGGTATCATGTCCTTATATTTAATCAAATGAAGTAAGACTGCTGTGCTAGAGCTTTCATATGATCTCTACCTAAATAGACAGGTTCCCCCTGCAATTAAGGAACAATTACAGCCTTGGTTGCATTATAGACAGCGCCTTTAGAAGTGGTAACCTGTCCCCCAACTCAACACTGATCTTGCACAAAATCACTTCTAGGTGCCTCTGACCATCCTCGGTCCCACCCTTTGAAGTGCCCAGGGTTTCCACCTGCCTAGGTAGCAAAGCCATGTCTGTCACAGCTCCTTCACTTTGGAATGCTGTCCCTGCCTCCCTTTGCTCCCTTGACTTGCACCACACTTTTAAGACACATTACAAAGCCTGGTTGCTGGCAGAAGCCAAGTGTGCATGTTAAGTCAGGATACCCCTGGCTAACAGCCCTTCCCCGCTCCCAGGCCTAACCGTTCATTCATGTCCTACACTTATTTTCCAGGACTGGCTGCTCTGTACCTCCCTACATTATGCGTTTGCACCTTGCGTGTACTGTTTGTATTCAGGTGATGTATCCTATATCCCAGTGTATCTGCATTGTCACTTTAATTGGAGCATTTCATGTATTTTTGGATTGCTTTTATTACCTGTTAATATTTTCTGAGTAACATAGAAACATAGAATTTGATGGCAGATAAGGACCGCTTGGCCCACCCAGTCTGCCCATTTCCCTACCTAATGGATAAGTTGCAGATCCTAGCTAAACAACAGCCTGCTTCTTCCAACCTCCACCCCCTAGAATTGCCTTATGTCTGTCCCATGCATTCTTGAATTCCACCACTGTTTTTGACTCCACAACCTCCTCAGAAAGGCTGTTCCATGCATCCACAACCCTCTCCATGAAAAAAATACTTCCTCACAGTACCTCTGAGCTGTCTCCCCAGCTTCAGATTGTGCCCCCTTGTTCTTGCACATCTCTTTTTCTGAAAGATGCTATCCTCTTGGACTTTGTTGATTCCCTTGAGGTATTTGAAAGTTTCTATCATGTCCCCCCTCTCCCTCCTCTCCTCGAGGCTATACATATTAAGATCCTTAAGTCTCTCTTGATATGTCTTCTGGTGCAGACCCTGCACCATCTTAGTTGCCCTCCTCTGGACAGCTTCCATTCTGTCTATGTCTTTGCGGAGATTGGGTCTCCAGAACTGCACGCAGTACTGCAGATGGGGTCTCACCAGCTGTCTGTACAGAGGGATAACAACTTCCTGTTTTCTACTAGTGCTGCTTCTCCCTGTGCATCCCAGTATCCCCCCAGCCCTCCTTACTGCCCTCTCACATTGCTTGTTCACCTTTAGGTCATTTGATATGACTGCCCCCAGGTCCCTTTCCATTTTTGTTGTTGTTAGTATCTCACCCCCCATTGTGTACTCTTCCCCTGGGTTTTTGTTTCCCAGGTGCATTACCTTGCACTTCTTAGCATTGAATCTAAGCTGCCATACATTTGACCATTCCTTCAACCTTGCCAAGTCCCTTTTCATCCTTTCCACTCCATCTTGTGTATCAACTCTGTTGGAGATCTTTGTGTCGTCTGCAAAGAGGTGTACTTTTCCTTTCTGTCCCTCTGCAATGTCACTTATAAAGACATTAAAGAGGACCGGTCCTAGTACTGAACCCTGCAGTACCCCACTAGTAACCCCCCTTTCTTCAGAGTGGACTACATTTACTATTACCCTCTGTGTCCTGTTCTCCAGCCAATTTTTTACCCAGGCTACCATCTTGGGACCCAATCCCAGGCTGGCCAACTTGTATATTACTCTTCTGTGTGGGACTGTGTCAAATGCCTTGCTAAAGTCTAGGTAGGCCATGTCTACAGCCCCTCCCTGATCTACTACTTTGGTCACCCAGTCAAAGAAATCTATTATATTCATCTGACATGACCTTCCCGCTGTGAATCCATGCTGCCTTGGGTCCTGTGCTCCTCTGGCCTCTAGATACTCAACAATTCTTTCCTTCAGAAGTGATTCCATCATTTTCCCAATCACTGAGGTTAAACTAACAGGTCTATAATTTCCTGCTTCTGCCCTGCTCCCACTTTTGTGAAGTGGAATCACATCTGCCCTCCTCCAGTCTTCAGTTACCACCCCATCCTCCCATGATCTATTAAAGAGGGTAGTCAGTGGTGTCACTAGTTATACCCTTAGTTCTTTTAGAATTCTGGGATGAATCCCATCAGGCCCCATTGCTTTGTCCACCTTCAGTTTTAAGAGTTCCTTCAGAACCCTTTCTTCTGTGAAAGGGCTAGTATCAACTCCCATATCCAGCGTGTTTCTATTGTTTGGTTTAGGTACCTCCCTCTCTTCATTTGTGAATATTGAGCAAAAGCATTTGTTTATTATCTCTGCCTTTTCATAGTCACCCTCTGCCCACTTCCCCCCCTCCCCTTTATTAAACCTCACTATCCCTCCCTTGGTCTTCCTTCGCTCCCTGATGTACCTATAAAAGGTTTTATCCACCTTCTTAACTGAGTTGGAAATATTTTCCTCGGTTTTGGCCTTTGCTGTTCTGACTGGCTTTCCTGCTTCCTTTTGCTTTAACTGATACAATTCTCTGTCCTGCTCCTTCTTTGATTCCTCGTACTTCCTGAATGCTCTCTTTTTCTCCCTAACCTTCTCTGCCACCTCCTTTGAGAACCATAGTGGTTTTTCACATAGTTTTTGTTTTGTTTATTTGCTTCACACAAAGGCTTGTTGCCTCTGTGATGGCAGTTTTGATTATTCCCCATTGTTCTTCCACCCCTCCTTCCTGCCCATTTGCTAGTGCATTCCTCCTGAAGTCTAGTACCTTTGCCTTTATGTATATGTAAATGTATCTGTACATTCTATGTATTATCTAATTAATGTAAATTGTATTGTACATTCTGTGTATCCTCTAAATTTATGTAATGTATTGTACATTCAATGTGCCATCTTTATGGCCTGGGTTGTGCCTGAAAATGGTCCATTGGATCAGTGCACCCACCTGGTGAACAAACAAACAAACAAACAAACAAATAAATAAATAAATATCTGCTGTTTCTATACAAGGCCCCACCCGCATTTCCCCATAGACATTTCTGTGATCAATGTAATGTGACACGATTTTCCTACAGTAGAGTCTGGGGACATTAAAGTGAATAAGATATAAAACACTGTTGCTTGTAGATTACCCTAATGGCTTGGTGTGGCTCATGCCCTAAATTGTTATATGAATATCACACTTTAAAACTGAAAGGTGTGTGCAGCTGTAAAGAACTGTAATAAAACAGTCTATCACTTTACTGTGTATTGATTGAACCATGTTGCAAACACAATTTTAAATGAAATAACATGAGCAATAACAGGAGCAATCTGCCATATTCATTAAAAAGATGGCGGCCGGGCTGGGCCAGCTGTCTGTTGCTGCTTGGGTGTTTAGCGTTATTTTTGTCAAATTTTAAGTTAATTTCATTCACTTTCAAGTTTTAAGTTTAAGTTACATTGAGAAGGCTCACTGTCAGTCCTTATGTACGGGACCCTGCTGGACTGTTTAGTGGGCTAACAACACCATTCATTCTGCCTTGGCTCGGCATGTCCTTGAGTGGAGTGGAGTGAGAACTGAGTGGATTGGGTTCGTTGCTACGAATCAACCAGAGTGAGTGAGCAGGAGGAAGACGGAGATTGGCTGCCTTTTTTGAAAGACTCTGCATTCACCTCTTTCACCAGGAAGGATTCTGCTGTACCTGGAAGGATTCTATCTGGGCCATCTGTTCTGGCAAAGGTGATTTGGTTGCCCGGCCAAGAGGTGGGTGCCCGGCTTGGGTTGTGACCTCAGGGGGGATTGGGCGGTGTCGTCCTGAGGGTGGGCACTTCCTGGTTGCCTGGGCTTGCTGAGGGTAGCTCAACGGAGGTTGAGTTTTCAGCAGCGATGTTGTGGGGAACGCTCGGGCCTGGTGCCCTCTTTAGGGCTGGGATTACTATGGCTTATAGATTGGAGAGTGTTGGATGGCTGGATCTGTTTTTCCTGGAGATTTAAAACTGCCTACCATTCTTGTGATCCTAGCTGGATGGTGCGTGTGGAATCAGTGACTGTCCTGATCCAACAGGATTTATCGGGGCCCGCTCTGACCCCAGAGTAACCAAGATCTGTGGCGGACTACCTGGGACCTGTCTCCTGCACACACAGTCAGACTATTTATATTTCCATTTACAATCTGGTAGAAGTCAGTGAGAGTGCCTTCTTTCCTTTTGTTTCCATGATAGTGAGAGTGTACCATATTAACAAAAGTGCTTGGACATAATCTCAGTAATCCCTCCCCTGGTAGTGAGCGTACTTTGGGGGTTAGGGAAATTACTGTTATTTCCTTTCATTTTTAACAGCATCCCTTGGTGGTGTGAGGACCATAGGGGGCTGGAAAGTTTTGTGCTTGTGTGCTTTTTGACTGGTTCCGGAGCATTGGAGAGGAGAGGTTTACCTGTGCCCCTTAAATCCGCTGCTGTGTTGGAGATCTTCTGAACTATGACCTGCACACTGCGCATCCGTTATTTGGATTAAAGTTTGATATCTATTGGCAGCTGGGGAGTATCCTTTTTTAAACAGATATTTGTGTGATTTATTTGTTTACTTGATATTTTGATTTTGGGTTTCTTTTATTATCTTTTTTGGACTTTGAAAATGTTTAAGTGATTATTGTTATTTTATGTTTATATGGTTTCAAGTCTTATAAGTTAAAGTTATTGTATTGTTAATTGGAAGTTTTAGTTAAGTTGAGTTGGGGTTATTTTTTCTTAGTTGCATTAGTCTGTAGGTCAGTTTAAGAGCCGAGATGTGTTGGAGGCCTACCCCCACGGTCGTGTGCTATTCATCCTCTGTGCTTCATGCCCTCCACCCTTTTTTTCCTCCTCCATTGCATTTTACAACTTACCAGCACTGTCGGTTGCTAGGTATTGCTCGTAGGGGGTGGTGAAGGGCAGGGGGTGGTGAACAGTGGAGGGTGAATGAGCGGGGCCACTACATCAGGGTGGTAAAATCCAGAAGATGCCCTGGGGCGAAATGAAATTCTGAACGTGGTTCACCTTGTCTGGTTTCCATACCCAAGGGCACCACCAATTTTAGTGGGCAGGTGGCCTGAACTGCCCTGGAAGTTCATCCAACTTGGGCAGTGTTATGCAATGCCAGGTCCGTCAGAAACAAGACTGCAATTATTGCAGATCTTGTAGAAAAGGTGAATCTGGCTTGCATTACCGAGACCTGGCTGCATAAAAATTCTGGCCCCATTTTGGAAGCTTTGACTCCGGCTGGGTACTCGGTGTTTCACCGCCCAAGATTGGATCGCGGGGGGTGCAGTCTGTTTTAAGACTGAACTTAACCTCACGAGTGTACCAGTTGAGGAAGCTGAGTCATTCGTGTGCATTGTGGTAGCTAGCAGGTGTAGGCTGTAGGATTGTCCTCATCTACCATCCGCCCGGAGATGAGAAGAGATTCCTTCAGGAAGTGGCGAATTTCGTCATCGACATGGCATTTGAATCACAGAGACTGATGGTTCTTGGTGATTTTAATGCCTGGACCAATGATGAACTCTCGCAGTTTGGACAGCACTTCCTCCAGTTGATGTAATCGCTGGGCCTTACACAGATAGTTACCGCTGCTACCCACAAACACGGTCACTCCCTTGACTTAGTTTTTCTCCTGGGGATTGAGGCCTCTGATTGGGGGGTGGAACCAGTTGGATGGTCCGACCACTACACCATGGGGTTTAATTTTAGTGCCCCACTTTGTAGGCCAACTCCTGTGGAGATGGTCAGGTATCGCCCTTTATGAGATGTTAGCTCTGAAGGCCTGGTGGCGGTACTTGACCTATCGTCCTTTCCAGTGGCAAACAATGATCCAGATGCCCTCATGGTGGCCTATAATAGGGCCATCTCGGCGGCTCTGGATCTCATTGCTCCTGTCCGTGTTTTTCCATCTCTCCCTTCGCCCTCGGTCCCCATGGTTTGATGGGACCTAGAGGGAGATGCAGCGACTAGGTCGAAGGTTAGAGCGTTGCTGGAGGAGATCCTCCCTTGATGCCAACCACCTTAGATTGATGGAGCATTATCAAGCCTATCAATCTGCAATCACCCGTAAGAAGGCAGAGTTCCTGTCCAGGGGGATTGCAGCTGCTCAGAATCGACCAGCTCAGCTTTTTCGCACAGTGGACAGGCTGTGCAACCGAGCTTGTCTACAGATCTGAAGGGCTTTTACCCAAAGGCAGTGCGATGAACTTGCTCGATTCTTTGCTACTAAGGTGGTTGACAACAGGGAGGTGCTCCAACCGGCACAGTCTAAGGGTGTTGTTGTGGAACAGCATGAGGCTGCTGCCCCCTTGGTTTTCTTGGAGTGCCTTCGACCGACCAGAATTTGTGGATATCATGTAGATTGTCCAGGGTGCACACCCTACGTGCTGTAGTTTGGATCCAGGGCCAACCTCCCTGATTTTGGGTTGTATTGACTCTATTGGTCTAGTCCTAGCAAGGTTAGTCTGATGCTCCCTGGAAACAGGTGAGTTTCTGAGCTCCCTTAAGGAGGCTGTGGTAACACCGCTCCTGAAGAAAGCTTCTTTGGACCCGGGCTGCCATGCAAACTACAGACCAATCTCTAATCTTCCCTTTTTAGGGAAGGTGATGGAGAAGGTAGTGGCTGTACAACGGGAGAACCATTTGACCACCCATGATATCTATGAACCCCTCCAGTACAGTTTTCGAAAAAGGCATAGTACTGAGACAGCGCTGGTTTGGGTGCTCAGTGATCTCCTGATGGTTAGGGATTGGAGGAGCTGTTCCATTCTGGTCCTCCTTGATCTCTCATCAGCTTTTGAAATTGTGGACCAGGGGGTTCTGCTTGAGCATCTGAGGTTCATCTGTGGACTATCGGATGTAGTCCTCAGGTAGTTTACTTCTTACCTCACTGGAAGAACTCAGAGAGTGGTGTGCGGGGTTTATTCCTCTGACCCAGTTTCTCTGTCTTGTGGGGTTCCTCAGGGCTTGGTATTGTCCTCCATGTTGTTCGCAGTGTTTATGCTGCCCCTCGTAGACATTGTAAGAAGGTATGGGCTGAGGTTTCATTGTTATGCTGATGATACCCAGCTCTACCTTTCTTTTGCACCCTATCAGGTTGGAGCTCTCTCAGTCTTTAATAACTGCCTTAGTGAAATCCAGGAGTGGATGGATTCAAGTTGGTTGAAGTTAAACTCAAAAAAGATGGAGGTGTTGGTAGTGGACTCAACACGCCGGATAGGGGGGTCGGGAGTTGGTTCACCCTCAGGACTTTATCTTTGGGGTTTTTTACTCAGAACCTCTGAACGGATGCGTAACCTGGGGGTAATACTTCATGAGGGTTTGACTATGCATTTGCAGGTGTCTGCTATTGTCAAATCCACATTTTACCATCTCAGGAATATCTCCAGAATTAGGCACCTTGTTCTGTCCGGTGATCTCCCTACGCTGGTCCATGTCTTTGTGTTCTCGTGTCTGGACTACTGCAACTCCCTTTACCTAGGGCTTTCTGGGGTTGAAATCCACTGCCTGCAGCTAGTACAGAATGCAGAGGCCTGGCTTTTGACTGGTACTTCTCTGTCCAGCCATATTTTGCCGGTGTTGCGCGGACTGCACTGGCTGCCAGTATAGTGGTGGATCACCTTTAAAGTTGGTCTTCTGACTTACAAAGCCATACATGGACTTGGCCCTGACTACCTGAAAGAGCTCCTGGTCCCTTACTGCCCTGGGTGATTGCTCCACTCACCTGGCGAGGGGGGTTGTTAGAGATCTCGAGGGTGCCCTTGAAATCTTCTGGGGCTCCTACATTTATGTACACAGCTCTGACCTGCTGGAATTCTCTACCCCGCCAGATAAGGGAGTGAGCGACCATGGAGGAGTTTAAAAAGGCCCTAAAAACATATTTGTGGACCCAAGTATTTGAAGTCTGATTGTATTATTTTAATTACTTGTTTTTATTGTAATGATTGGAATTTTATCTATGTATTTTGTACGGCGCCTTGACTCTTTGAAAGGCGCCTTAAAAATAAAGTTTTATTATTTTTTTTTATTTTACCTTTATTTTACATGGGTACATTATGTGTCTAATACTATGCATTATTGATATGGATCATATCTGGTACAAAGTGAGCAGGGGGGGACACTGTGGATATACAGGATGTGGTGATAGCAAGCAGCTGATACTGTCACTGGAAGGTTAGTGGACAAAATACTAGTCTTTTATGATTGCAGCTGAAGGTCTAATTGTCAGCTCTAACAGTGGACAACAAATGCTAACAAAAACTGAGATGACCTACCTCCAGCTACATCAGCATGTTTTATAGAATGAGTGCAATCATAAAATGGGCTTTTTGAACTAGAGACAAGTTGAGGCCTAAGAGGGGTGGACAGTGTCCCTTTAAAGGTAAACTGTTACTTTTTGTGTTTCTGGAATAACTTTTCTGTTGTCTTGCTTGTGCCAGTTGAAGAGTTACTGAATGCACTGCAGGGCATGAAGGGAAGAAACAGCACTTTAACTGAAGGCTGATGTACCAAGTGCTAATCCTCTTCATATGTCACCACCTTTGTGGCCTCTCAGATTGTGACATCACAAGTGAGCAATCAAAAAGAAAGCCTTTCTTTCTTAGTTATGGTGTTCTAGTCAATGATGTCATAATTCTGGTGAGGTGTTGAAAGATGTATTAGATATCAGAGTGTTATTCTGTGTATTAATACATTCCCTGGGTGACAGATTTAGTTTAGTTGTCGTATTGGTCCTTGTAAGAACAGATCCAGAAGCAAATGGTTTGATACCTTTTATTGGACCAACTTAGATGTTACAAAACAACAAGTTGCTATTTTTGTAACATCTAAGTTGGTCCAATAAACGGTATCAAACCATTTGCTTCTGGATCTATATTCCCTGGGGCACTCTTTACATTATAAAAGTGTTATCACATGCGTTCATCGGGTGAGAGAACAATGAAGTGAAGTCGAGCTGTTCATTCACCTGATGAAAGCATGTAAAACCACTCTAATACCATAGTGTAGGGATCTACAGTTATCACTAATATATTAGGGATCAAGGGAGTACTGACATTTTTTTTTTAATTAAAAAAATAGATGTTCCAAACCTGCTCATTTCCTGGGTGGCTGTTCTGTTTGTGGGAAATGTTCTACTGAATAAAAGTGTCAATCTCACACACAGGGCTAGTAAAGCATTCTGACTGGTCCACAGCACATGTATGACCTATAATGCACTTTATACCTTGCACACAGGTACAGAAAATATTAATCTGGCTTTGGATAAAAAAGGACTTCAGAAATAGAGTATGAATATGTCTAGTGTTGTTCCAGCTCTGGAAGAAGTGTACAGGGAATTCATTCCTCTTATTTGGGAGTGAATTCATTAGTCTTTTTGTGAGAACATTTTTTTTTTGTTTATCATTGAATCGACTAAGCTAATGAAATGTTTTGAGATTTGTAATATGATGGTGATGCAGACACACTTCAGGACTTTGACTTTAATCATATTAGCTACAATTCTGCAATGAGGTGCTACTGAAGTGTATACATGTGGACTCTAGGTACAGTAAGTCTCCCAATGGTAAAGTTGGATGAGGATCACACACTGTAGGTTAGGAATCAGCAAAGGAAACACTGAATCTTAATGGTAAAACAATCACGTACATCAGAGGTTTGCATACCTTATCTGTGAAGTGGCAAAGGAGGGTGACAGTCACCAGTATGCAAATCATGCAAGATAGCAGAGGCCAGAGTTACATTTTACAACCTTGGCAAAGCTCTATAGCAATAAAAGGGTGGTAGCACTGAGGTTAAAATGAGGAATGTATAATGCAGAAGTGATAATAAAGGGACAAAATGTATTTATTTAACAGTAGCTAACATATTTGCCATGTTGTGTAACTTTTAGATTATGTTCATCACTTTGATATACAGTGTACAGCATAAAGTAATTACACAATGAAAGGAAGGAAGGAATCTGGTTTTACATGCACACTCCATCTGAAGCACTTTACAATCCCTAAACAGCTGGCAGCTACCATTTGGCTAGCACAACGAGAGAAAGAATGAAGGGTCACAGTAAGTACGGGCGGGGGGCAGATTAACAAACAGTGAGAGTTGAGGAGATTGAGCTCAGGAGGGTTAGGAGACTTGCTCAAGATCACACAGTGAGTGAGTAAGTGAAGATGGTGGATTCCAATCTCTGTCTCTGTGATCTACCGGCACTTTTACATGCAGTGATCTGTATCAGAATGAGCGTAACAGATCAACTGCTACTGTACGTTAACTCTGGTGCATGTACAGGCAACCCGCTCCACAACAGAAGTGAGCATTAGCTGATTCCGTCTTCCCTGTTTTCCTGGGTTTACCAGCTCTTGTACTGTTCTGCCCTGCCATATACTCATGCCCTTGCACTAATTTCAGTTACATGATCGCCTGACCCCTAATGTCCTGGCTGGCAGGAAACCCTGCTAAAGCACTGGAAGGGACAAGAAAGTAAGACAGAAGATGTGTGTGTACAAGGGGACAGAAAGTGCAGTGCGTGGAGTGGAGCAAAGTGCGTCCTGAAACCAGCGATACAAATAAGCACTGTGTAAAAGCACCTATAGATTGTTGCTCTAACCTTTAGACTACACTGCCTCCCTAACAGTACTAGTGATAGTAATAGTGCTACTAATAGTCTTACATTTATCAGAAAACATAGCCCTGATCTGGAGGCTGAATGGATTTGACTGTAAGTTAAAATCTCTGACTTTCTCTCCTCACATAACTCACTATCACCTGTGTAGTCAGGTTTCCGAAAACAACACTCCACAATCACCTCTCTGCTGCCTGTCACTGACTCTAGCTTCTCTGCAATGGACCAAAGCCACATCACTGCTGCTATTTTTATAGATCTAGCAAAAGTTTTCAACTCTGTCTCCCATCTGCTCCTGCTCCAAAAGCTAAATTCTCTTGGCCTTGCAAAAACAGCAGTTGACTGGTTCTGTTCATACTTGCAAAACAGACAACAATCAGTTCAAATAGGTGATGCACTTTCTACTCGTCTCCCTATCATCTCCAGGGTCCCCCAAGTTTCCATTCCGGGCCCCAGCCTCTTCTCACTTTTCAAAAATGACCTTCCCTCAGTGTGCCTCTTGTCTAACATTCACATGTACACAGATAACACTGTCATCTATGCCTCTGGCCCATCCTTCAACTGCGTTCTTCCTGCTCTCCAAGATGACTTCAACAGGGTCCAAATCTGGTTCCGCACAAACCAATTTAAACTCAATGCCAAAAAGACAATTACCATGCTTTTTGGTTCCAGAGAGAAGCTTGCCTCTTTACCAGCCCCCCAAATGATCTCTTCACTGGATGGTTCACCCCTTGAGTTGGTCCCCAACTTAAAATACCTAGGTGTCTGGCTGGATAGTCACCTCAATTTCTCTACCCACATCAAGGCCATTAGCACCAAGCTTTGGCCCAAACTCACAGTCCTTTACCACCACAAAACCTGCCTTGCTCTCCCCACCCGACGTAAATTAGTACTAAAAAATCCTGCCAGTGCTGGACTACACTGACCTAGTGTACAACACCACTCCTGCCACCTCCCTCTCCAAATTGGACACTCTCCTCAACTCCTTTTGCAGTTTTTATATTGTACCCGGGTCGCACCTGGAAGCAAGTCTCGGCTCAGTGTTCCCTTCCCGGGTCACCAATTTTAAATAAATAAATAAATAAGAGCCTGATCTACATAGAAGACCAGGACATACTTAATTCAAGCATATCCTGGCTGTGGTGCTCAGCAGCTCAATGCCCGTCTGTACCAGATGGCATCCATAACAATGCATAGTGCAGAACTGCACATGGGGGCAGGGGGAGATGGGGAGGTGTAGCTGTGCCAGATTAGAGACATCTAATTCCAGGCTGGGGTTGGACTGCCAATTGATCCCTGACTCCATATGGAGAGGGATGGTGGTATACAGCAGTCCTCCAAGGTCCGATGTATCCCTGCTGAAATTGTACAAAATTCATGTTTAGCACCAGTTGGTGTAAGTACACCCCCTCTAACCACCGTCGAGGCTCTGAAGGCTGGGGACTCATAGATGGGGGCCACAAGGACAATTCTGTGACTATGCAGAGGGGGGGTATATAGCCACAAATGCTGCTCTATAGCCTTCACCCCCTCTGCTGGCCCACCACACTGTGGAGATTGATTCAGGAATGGGGCCCATGCCTGCCCCAAACTACTGGCCTATCCCTGCCCTCTGCCCAGCCATGCAAATAGCTCAGGTTTGGGTGCAGAGGAGGCAGTTGCCAGGATTATGGATGCACGGAAGTCCCTACATGTGGGAGGTAGTAGCTCTGTGTACCACAAGCCCACATATCCATCCCTCTGCAGGGGTGGGAAACATGTGCAGGCCTTTTATGAGTCAGGCTTTAAGTGCTATAAATGATGGCAGGAAGGGGTGTACAGAATGGACAGGGCAATTTTCATCTCATCAGCAATGTGGTAGCATTGACACTTGTGTCCCCAGTGACCCAGGTTCAGGAATGAGCAAGTTGAAGGACAAAGCTGAGCTGATATGAATGGAATGATAGAAGCCACAAGGCAGCACTCTGATTGGCAGTTACTAATATTGTATAGAAGTACAGTTTGCATTTATATGGTGCTTTTAATACAAACTGCATCACAAAGCACTTTACAAGCAATGAGAGAGATTAATAGTGCAACGATGGTGATTGTTTAGCGGCGTGAGTTCTGATCATCAGTATCAACACACAGCCATGGACAATTGCCCGAATCATTTTTATAGGAAGAAGAATGTTGCTCAGAGCACCTAGGAAGATTTTCTACTCTTGTGAAAGTGCCTTTGGTTCTCTGCCATCCACCAGAACACCCATCAGGACAGTATCAGAGATGGGCAGAAGGGACTGCAGTTTAATGCACACTACAATAGTACAGCAGGCTCCTAGTAGTGCACTGGAGTGACAACACTTGTGGTATGAGCCCATGTTCCAGTGTAGGACTAGAACCCATGATCGTCTGGCCTTGAGGCAAAGGTAGTACCAAATGAGCCGCACTGTTAGGACATGGGCAAGCCTTTAATCAATTATTGCTAGACTACTATCAACACTGGTCTAGAAGCCTTCTTCTGTTTATGTGCCATAAAAAGGTTGAATTTTAGACAGAAACTACTATCCCTGTTGAAGAAGCCATTGTTTAATTGAAGTGCTTCTTAGTTTATTTGTGTTTATGGTCTCTTGTTTTTTTTTTTTATAAAATATTCTAAAACAGATAACGTGACTAAGAATAGCACTGTATTTTTATCTGAAATGTATTGTTTCTAATGTGCATTAATATGGTGATAATCTTTGGATTACCATAATAAAAATGAACTGAACCCAACTGACTATAAGGGTTGCTTCAGTCCACTTAAACAATAGGGCCACCAAAGCAAACAAAAAATAGTTTTAACAGAATTATTGTAATTGGTGCAGGTAAAAAAAGCTTTCCTGCTTTCTCCAAAAGGTGAAAAAACAGGCAAGTTAGACAACAAAAATATTAAAAACCAAATCCTGCAGAGACGTTTTCTCCTTTTATAGATGCATGAGAGCCGAGATGACTCATATTTCATATTAATTTTTCATGGTGACAAACATAACATTTCTGGGGGCTATGAATCATCTAGGCACAAACTGATACACCCACTATGTGCAATCGCTTGTACACTAATTGATTGCTTTCCACAAAGAAGCTTGAATAACAAGAAAAAGTTCATCTCAGAGGGAGGGCACTTGTTACACAATTGGGTAACTTCATTAGGTATTTCTATTAATCAGTCTTTTATCTTTCTGTAGCAAGACACAAGGACCTCATCTTCATTGCCCAAGTTGGACCTCCATGTTATTCCAGTGTGGAAAAAGGGTATAACAGGCAAAGGCATTGTGATCACAGTGTTGGATGATGGTCTGGAATGGAACCACACAGATATCTATGCTAACTACGTAAGTTGTGTTGATTTTAAGAGGTTTATACCAATCAGTTCATGAGTGATACTGAGCAATATGACAACATGTCAAGGATACTTATGTGCCGAATGCAGAACAATACAATGTTTCTTCCAATAGGGATGTGCAAAGTTGTGGAACATTGCTAAGTTCCCCTTCTTCGTGAAGTTCAAAGCAGCACTTGGGGAAGTTCTTCACATGGGGGCACTGCAAAGTGAAGAACTTCACCCAGCGAAGTAGTTACTTCATCAGGCAAAGACATCCATAGTGGCACTTTGCAGAATGTAAATGCATTGCATGAGTGTGAGATGTTACTGTAAAAAACAAATGCCCCCCACATTGGCATGGCACTGTTTCTCACCCTCCTTATCCTCAGCCCTGCCAAAATAAAATAATTGTGCCCCACGTCCCACCCTCTGGCAACAAAATCCACCCTCCCTTCCACAGGTGAATTGACTACAATTGAATTGATTATAGTAGCAAGAGCAGCTCTGTATTATAAAAAAAAGAATTCCTTTCCCCAACCCTCATTAAGTCTCATCCCCCTCCTTCTTCGTGCCCAAACATTTTAATTCAACACGACCCACATTCCCTCTTGGTACCCATGCCACCCTTCTCCTACACAACACCCCTGCACTTGCACTTTTGCCTGCTCTGGTGGCTGCTATATTCAGTCGGATAGTGGGTGGTGCTATATGACTGAATATCAGACCATGTCAGCACAGCAGGACATGAACTGCACTGCTGTGACACAGACCTAGCCTGTAAATAACCCACAGGGAATAGAACTGCCATAAATGGGATAGCACCAAGATCCCTGTGGGCTATATTCAGCCTCAATATGAAAATGAACTCATTGAGCATACAAGATGCTAAGAGGTCATTTGCACTCCAAATATGGGCCCAGCAGCCTCTTAGAACCAGTCCCAATGAACATGTCTGTCTTGGTGGTCTAGTGTGCCCCCTGTCCCCCCATCACCTGTTCAATGATTGTACATAATACTCTTGTGTGTAGCGCTACCTCCGAACCCCCTATGACCAGTTGTAAATTAATACACTTATCCCTGGTGTCTGGTAGTACCACCCCCAATTGCCCATGGTAAATGAATATAGTTATCCCTCATGTCTAGTGGTATCCCCCAATCACCCATTGCAAATTAATGGACTTATTCCTGGTGTCTAGTGGTACCCCCACCACCAAATTGCCTGTGGGCCAAGGGATGAACCAGGTAATTATTGTCTGGTAAGTCTCACCTCCATAGTGTGCAAACTCATGGAAACGATACTAAAGGAAAGACTGGTGTCATACCTGGAGGACAGTGGCCTCCAGGATGTGAGGCAGCATGGGTTTGTTTCAGGGAAGTCTTGTCAAACCAACTTCATCCAATATTATGACTGGGTGACAGGTGAGCTGGATAAGGGTCATATAGTAGATGTTCTTTACTTCGACTTCAGCAAGGCTTTCAATTCAGTGCCTCATGGGCAGCTTCGGGGGAAGCTAAGTAGTGTAGGGGTAGGGGGAAAAATTATGAACTGGATTATAAGCTGGCTGAGTGGCAGGCTGCAATGGGTGGTGGTGGTGAGAGGGGAGCTCTCAACTCCAAGGCCAGTGATGAGTGGGGTGCCACAGGGCTCTGTGTTGGGGCCAGATGTTGCACACGGGGTGGTGAGTGAGGTAAGTCTGTTCATTGACGACACCACAATCGGAGCAGTGGTGGATGGAGAAGAGGGATGGAAGCAGCTGCAGGGGGACATACGCAAGCTTGAGGAGTGGTCAAGGAGGTGACAGCTGGGGTTCAATGCAAAGAAGTGTAACATTATGCACTTTGGGGTGAAGAACCCAAGGAGAGAATACTGGCTGGGGGGGTGTTAAGTTGGGGATCACTGAGGAGGAGAAGGACCTAGGGGTAATGATAATAGGGACCATGAACAACACTGCCCAGTGCAGGAGAGCAGCTGCAAAAGCAAACAAAATGCTGGGGTGCATAGCGAAGGGGTTTTCATCCAGGCAAAGAGAGGTGATCTTGCCCCTCTAAAGGTCACTGGTAAGGCCGCACTTAAGAGTATTGTGTGCAGTTTTGGAGGCCATACCTAAAGCATGATATCTGGCTACTGGAGGGGGTGCAGAGGAGGGCAACAAAGATGATATGTGGAATGAAGGGGAGAATACAAATATTCATCAAATCATCCCTGAATACAGATATTCACCAAATCATCCCTGAATACAAATATTCATCAAATCATCCCTGAATACAGATATTCACCAAATCATCCCTGAATACAAATTTTCATCAAATCATCCCTGAATACAAATATTCATCAAATCATCACCTGAAGGTGCTAGCGCACTCCTGTTTGAAACAAAAACCTTGTCCATACTACAAAATGTTATTAAAAATGTTTCTAAAATGTAGCTTTAGCACAGTGCTTGGAGCATCAACATTGTGCTCTGATGCTGTAATAGCCTGTCTGGGCTCCCACACAGCATTGCAGCACCTGCATGTGCTCTAACCTTCCCACACAGCCATGGTCAGTGATAAAACTCTTACGGTCTGTCCATACTAGGACTTTTAAATGGTAAACACAGTTAAGATGGTTTAAAAAGAGCCTGCATCCAGCCTGTAGCGTAGTAAAAACCATGCTACAATCTATGTTCTAAACTCTTGCTCTTACCCTGCTCAGAGGTCAGCTAGAGCACAGTTTTAGAACAACATGGTTTCCTTAACCCAAGTGGAATGGGAACCATGCTGTAACTTTGGTTAAGTAAACTGACAGCAAGAGAAAAAGTGGACCGTGGGCTACACAGCCTCAAACAACATAATAGAAACTGACAGGCATAGCTTGAACAGAGCTTGCAAATGAAGCCATTACCTTTCTCTGCTCTCCTAACTAATTCACGGTCATGGCTATCACACAATGCTTTGCAGCACCTGCTGTGCCTTTGGCAGGTGCTGCAATGCTGTGTGGGAGCCCAGACAGGCTATTACAGCATCAGAGCACAATGTTGATGCTCCAAGGACTGTGCTAAAGCTACATTTTAGAAATGTTTTTAATAACATTTTGTAGTATGGACAAGGTTTTTGTTTCAAACAGGAGTGCGCTAGCACCTTCAGGTGATGATTTGATGAATATTTGTATTCAGGGATGATTTGATGAATATTTGTATTCAGGGATGATTTGGTGAATATCTGTATTCAGGGATGATTTGATGAATATTTGTATTCAGGGATGATTTGGTGAATATCTGTATTCAGGGATGATTTGATGAATATTTGTATTCAGGGATGACTTGTTGAATACCTGCATTCAGGGATTATTTGATTAATATCTGTATTCAGGGATGATCTGGTGAATATTTGTGTTTAGGGATAATTTCATGAATATTTGTATTCAGGGATGATTTGATGAATATTTGCATTCAGGGATGATTTGGTGAATATCTGTATTCAGGGATGATTTGATGAATATCTGTATTCAGGGATGATCTGGTGAATATTTGTGTTTAGGGATAATTTCATGAATATTTGTATTCAGGGATAATTTGATGAATATTTGTATTCAGGGATGACTTGTTGAATATTTGTATTCAGGGATGATTTGATTAATATTTGTATTCAGGGATGATTTGGTGAATATCTGTATTCAGGGATGATTTGACGAATATCTATATTCAGGGATGATCTGGTGAATATTTGTGTTTAGGGATAATTTCATGAATATTTGTATTCAGGGATGATTTGATGAATATTTGTATTCAGGGATGATTTGATGAATATTTTTATTCAGGGATGATTTAATGAATATTTGTATTCAGGGATAATTTGGTGAATATCTGTATTTAAGGATGATTTGATGAAAATTTTTATCCAGGGATGATCTGGGGAATATTTGTATTTAGGGATAATTTCATGAATATTTGTATGCAGGGATGATTTGATGAATATTTGTATCCAGGGATGATTTGATGAATATTTGTATTAAGGGATGATTTGATGAATATTTGTATTATGGGATGATTTGATTATTTTTTGTAATCAGGGATGATTTGATAAATATTTTTATTCAGAGATGATCTGATGAATATTTGTATTCAAGAACAATACATTATTTCTTACTTGTATTTTTTTTTTGGTTCAGGCAGTGTTTTGTACAAAATGAACTGGAAAACATAGTTTTGCTGCCTCTCAGGTGGTTAGGGCTTGTCCAGTGACAACCCCCAGCTGCTAGGAAGAGGGATTTGACTAAGCTGATAGAAATTCTGCTCTAGTCTCATCATGATTCTGGAGTCAGGGTTAAGACTACTGGTAAATGCCTCTATAAACATCTTTAAACCCCCACTTTGATTTTTAATGGGGGGACCGTAGGTGGTCCAACACCCACTGGGTATGCTTAGATATACTGTATCTGTTGTTCTACAAGCCCCTACCCCCCACCTGATACCATCTTTGCACTTTACCTCCTCCCTAACCTAACCCTTACAAAACTGTATCAGACAGTTGACCTCAATTTTCCCTTGATGAGACTGAAGGGGTTGGGGATAAAAATATGGTATTGTGTAGGGCAGGTGCTGGAAGAAGGTCATATATTTATTTTAATGTACTATACAGAAGACGATGGAGAGGGTGGAGCATGAAATAATTGAGGGTGTGGAAGGGACCATGAGACTAATTTTGGCCATTTGGGGAGGGGAAGGAGATGAAAGTGTTTTTTTCCTTTTAAATTAATTTTTTAGGGGTATGGTCAGAATATGAATACCAATGAATAAGGCTGATACTTATTCAGAATCCAAATAAGGAATAGATTAGCTTACTATTTGTGCTATTCTGGAATTATAATTTGTTACTAGCATTGTTTTTAATTGTTATACTATATATCAGGATATGTAGGAAAACAGTGTCATTTTGCATGACACATTAGTTATTTAAAAACAGCTTCTTAGGATGACACTGCATGTTTACAGAGGTACTCTGCTGGTTACCACAAAAATTATATAAAAAAATAGAACACTTGCTTCCCTCTTTATAGAACTTAAATAGTTGTACAATGTACTTATACTCATCCTATCCCAGTGAAAATATGCCATCTTGTTTACCTTCAGGTCCTGCTTCTAACTAGTTTTAATACTAGGAGAACTAAAGCACAGAGGGGTCAAAGTCTTGCTCAAGGTCATACAATGGATCAATGCCCATGATATGATTTGAACCTGGGATCGTCTGCTTCACAGTCAGAGCTCTAACTACAGATTTGCCAGCACCCCTGTGCATCTCTTTTATTTCCTTGTTATATTTAGAATTTGGTGATCGTGACAGGCATGTTGAACTGAGGCTCATTTCCAGGTGTGACCCAGAGTGGTGGGAAAATAGGGAAGATCACTGACATAATTATAAAGAGCAGAACTACAAAGTAACATAAAAAGCAAAGCCAAGTAGGGACACTGCATTGGTAGTGCAGAGTTAAATAGATGGTAATAAAACATAAGCATGTTTACAAAATATGGAAGTCATCAGACAGCATGCAACAACTAGAAAATAATGTGCTTATTCTTGGACAGATAACCACTGGTTTCTTCCAACCATTTCTAAAAATAATCTTTTATTATTTTTTAGTGCTTTCAATGATATTTTAAAAGCTGTAACATTTGAACTGTTAGTCACAGAAACTTATTTTTTTTTAATTAAAGCTTTCAGTCTGATCAACACGTAAAAATTCTAATGATGCAGTTCTGTGTCTCTGTGTGTCTATATATGTCAATATACACTGCTGTTAAAAACGACATGACTTAAAAAATTAGTGAACTATTTTATTTTTGTTATTTTGAAATGAAACAGTTTACATTTATTTTTTTTAATATGGTCATTGTACCAATATCTTGTTGATATATACAGTATACTTAGCAGATTCCATGCTTTCAATGGAAAACAAATCTCTAGCCCTAGTGGTTCCAATGTTATCACAATTTATAGAAATTATCTTTTGAAAGGTATAACTTTGAAACTGTTGGGGCTAGAAACTTATTTTTTAACATAAAAGCTTGGATTCCAGCCATTAATAAGCATTAGCTTCCAAAACTTCTCTGGGGTATGTGCTGTGTCTCCAGTTACACCTTTTCTGTTGCACCCCTGCTCAGATCATTGCCAGACTAGATATTAACATCCTCTTGTTCTGACATGAATGTTTTGACTTGAACGTGGAACACTGGCTAAGATATCTGCTGTGACCATAGCAATGACTCTCTGCCCTCCCTCTGCTGATGTGTCACAGGGCACCTGATGCAGCAATGAGGCAGTTCAAAGAACAGCAGGGAGGGAGGCAGGTAAACATAGTAAGCACTATATTAAGGGAGGATTCCCAGCAATTATATTTGTCTTCATAAAACAAGTCAACTTAGGTTGTGAAACATTTATTTGAACTAGTTTTGCCAGGTGATACAGAGAACCAACAATTTCATTTACAGATGTGGCCTTGGGAAGAGGATGGGTAGATGAGAAGGGGGGTAAAGACAAGTATAAAATAACAGCATTAACAACCAATTCAAAAGAGTGCTGGCAGCAGTGCTGCCTCAGACAAAAAATAAATCAATGCTGAATTTGTATTCAGTGAATGTACTGAAATCTGACACTTTTACCTTAGATTCTGCCCAACTGACCTTTTGGGTCACTTTGGATCTATTTATCCTGTAGTACAGCCAAATAATTAAAACAGCAACCCATCATTCCTTCCTAGGTGATCAGGGCTCATCCAATGGCAATCCCTTTCCACACAATTCCCACTCTCCTCCTCTTTTTTAATAAAACAATATGGCTGACTTCTGACACTGTGCCAGCTGCTTAGTTATTTCCAGAAAATTGACTAGATGAATGGGGGAGGGTGGAAGAGGTTATGAGTTACTGGAGTGGGTGAGGGGCGGTGAAGGTGTACCTCTTACCCCCAGTTTTAGACTACTAGACCCCCATACCAAAGACCCAAAGTGTTGTTAACCAAAGCAGACCTGATGACAAAGGGTCTAAACTGAAGCTGAACTGAAGTTCGTAGTTTTTATATTCACTAACCCTTACCTCAGACATGGAAGGCTGCATCACATAACATGTTCTGGCCTCATACTATATCTTTTCAAAAAATAAGTTGAAGTGTTTGCCGGGTAGGCAGATCAGCAAGGGCTGGTTTCCAGTGAAAGCGCTGTAGCTGTTAATCACAAACTACAACAGCAATAGGCCTTTTCCTATTCTCACATGATACATAACTTTTCAGAAACAGACCGCTTAAAGGCAAACTGCTTTGGTGACAAATGTTTGGCTACTTAGCAACTCAATAAAATACAACAGGAGCAGTGAAACTGTGGGCAGAACAACAGTACTAAGCTTATAATACTAATCATGCACCATTACTGTAGATTCAGACAATGACAATGTCTTGGCTGTCTTAATAGGGATTAGCCTGATGTGATGCCAAATAGCATGCTACAGAATGCAGATCACTTGTAATTACATTCTGAGAGTTCTCTGCATTAACAACTGCAAAATGGCATTTTAATAATTCTAAATTCCTTGGAAATGTATGGGGTAAACTCGACAGTCTAAATATGTTATTATGGTAATTGCACGTCAATAAAGAGAAGTTTTTAAAACATTCTAAATTAACTTTTCTCCTTCCAGCAAATGAACGCAATTTGTTTTTATAATGGTGTTCACCTCTCCTGTGGCCAGAGCCGGTGACTCTTTAACATCTGTCCCCACCTCCCTCCAGTGGGCACCACTGCCCCAATACTTACCTGACCCTCTAAGTTCCCCAGAGATTGCCCCCTATAATGGGGCCAGGGAGAAGTCCATCCTCTCATATCCCAGGAGACAAACATCCAGATGAGAACCCATGATGCTGGTGATGGTGTGGGCAGAGGGCTGGCATGCAGAACTTCATGAAACTGGCCTCACCATTTCTCCACCAGTGTTTCTCTCCAATCCCTTGCTAGGGTTCACATGTTGGGGCACATGAGCAAAAGCACTGTGAGAGTCCCGCAGCTCCCTCCCTCACATTGCACTCGAACCTGCACTGTCACTCAGCCTCCAATGGATGGCAATTGATGGCAGAGGTGACAAGCCCTCCCTCCCCAGTAGAGGAGAACAACCCATCAGAGACTCAGTCCTCTCCCTCCTGGCCAGTCCCCTGTGACCTGAGCCTGTTCCAAAATCTGGGTCATCGACGTGATGGCAGGTGAGGTACAAGCACCTCAGTCATCTGCAACACGGGGAAAGCACAAATGTACATGACTTTTAAACGATAAATTCAACCCCATTGAGCTCTTTTGCCAAATAATATATGTTATGCTGAAATAATGAAAGGCATCCTAGCCCATTAAATAAGCTATGGGGGTGTTGGTATATTTTTTCAAACAGTGATATGGCAAAAATGGATTATTTCAATACATTTAGCATTTACAGTGCTCCTGTGTAAGAATATTTTAACCAGTCTTTTAAAGTCGCATTGCTTCTTGGTTTCTTAGTGCAAACTGTTTTTGTATTTACCATTCAGAGTATTTTCAAAATGCTTATTATGAGCAACTAGGCTACCACTACTTGAGTTATTGAACTGACATCTTGTTTTTGTGTTAGGATCCTGATGCCAGCTATGATTTTAATGATAATGATCGTGACCCATTTCCCAGATATGATCCAACTGATGAGAACAAGTGAGTAAACTTAAATTTTGCTCTGAAGGTATGCTTTGTAAAAACAATTTCAAGGTCAGAAAAAACAATCGATACCCACACAATATAAATACTCAAAATGTTATGTATATACTCTGTTGCATTATTAAACATGGTCACCTTTTATATACCATATGCACCAAAGAACAAAGGAAAGACTGTAGTACATTTAGGGGGGGGGGCATAACTTGGGCAAGATTTATTAAAACAGGTATTGACCTGAGTTGTTTCAGCATATGGAGGGAAAATCTTGACCTTTCAGGATGAACAATTGATTTCTAGTAGTCATATTAATGCCTTTAGCCTATATCTTTAGGTAATATAACCATTGTCAGTCAATAGTTCACTCCTCGGAGTTAGCATTTTCCTATTATATCCACTATATCCATCAACTCTGTTAATATTTGTATGCTATTGCCCATCTTTTCTTAGCAATGGGCAATAGTTCATGACAGCAAGCAATAGTTTAGAAACTATTGACTGCCACTGACTGCCATTAACAGACACATAGAATCACAAAAACATAGAATTTGATGGCAGATATGGACTGCTTGGCCTACCCAGTCTGCACATTTTTTCCCTACCTATACTGTCACCGCATACACTACTTGATTTCTGGCTCTCTCCCCACCTTACTTCCCACTAAGATTCCCTTATGCCTGTCCAATGCATGCTTGCAGCTCACCACTGTTTTCACCCACACCACCTACACTGAAAGACTGTTCCAGGCATCCACCACTCTTTCAGTGAAGAAGTGCTTCCTCACATCTCTACCTCACGTCTCTTTTGAATTTACCCCCTTCAAACTTCATTCCATGTCGCCTTGTTCTCAGGCATCTTTTCCTCTGAAAAATACTCCCATCCTATACCTTATGTACCATAGTGAGGTATTTATAGGTCTTATTATATTCCTCCTCACCTTTCTCTCTTCCAGGGTGCACATATTGAGGACCTTGAGTCTCTCCTCACATGGCATCTGTTGTAGACCCTGGCACCAATTTAATTGCCATCCTCTAAATTGCCTCTATTCTGTCTGCATCCTTTCTGAGATGTGATCTCCAGAACTGTACACACTCCTCCAGGTGAGGTCTCACCAGCAGTCTATACAATGGCAACACCACCTCCCTCCTTCTGCTAATGATACCCCTCACTATGGACCCCAGCATCCCACTAGCCCTACCCACTACCTTGTCTCATCACCCCACAACCTTGAGATCATCAGACATGATTCCTCCCAGGCCCTTTTCTGTTTTTTTGACTGTCAATACCCTTTACCCAATATTGTACTCTGCCTCTGGGCTTCTGTGCCCTAAGTGCATGATTTTGCACTTTTTTGCTTTGAAGGTAAGCTGCTGTGCCTTTCAGCAGTCCTCAGGTTTTCGCAGGTTCCTGTACATTCTAGCAACCCCCTCTGGAGTATCACCCTGTTGTGATTTTCTCAGCATGTGCGTCTCCAGTCCAGTAACACAGCAACAGTTCAGGAAACCAGGCAACAAGAACACTAGAAGTAACTGCTACCACTAAAAAAAGTGTAATGGGAAACCAGAGAGAAAGAACAACAGGAGCAGCTTGTGCCACTGAAAAAAGTGAACTTGGCATCACAAGCACAACTGATGCACCTGGGGCTTGATTTTCAAAGGTTGATGCAGGGCTTGCATCAAGCCGTGTGTCGAAACCCCATTCATTGGCACAGTTGCGCCAAACTCCTTCGGCACAACTTCCCCCTATTTTAGTACACTGGGTACAGTTGCAACCCTTTCTGCACTTTACGGCAACTTGCACCAAATATTTGGTGCAAGCCCCATAAAAAAGGTCCACAGCATGCCGCAGGTTAGATCAGGGAGGAGCTGGTATAACTTGTGGTGTTTGGTGCACAGGAGTGAAAATCCCAAATGGCACCAGGAGGCTGCCGCAAGCCCTGTGTGATGTATGATCAGTGCACCAGGGGCTTGCAGCATTTGTGAGCTTTTGGAAATTAGAACCCTGAAGTCAACAAGCACAGTAAGTGGTGGGACAGGGAACAGCTACAAATGGGCTACTGTGACTGTAACAGCTCTGTCTAAATGGGTTTCAATTACAGTTCTGTAATTAATTATTGTATTTGGAGTCTAACTGACTGTTGTTGTCTGCCTAAATGGGCTTTAATGGAATTAATTATCTAGTCACCTAAGGATGTGTGTGTGTGTATGTGTGGGTCAGTTTAGTGTATTCATACATGTAGGGTTCAGTAATGGAGTGGAGAATGGCACACGTGATGCCATTTGACAAGAGTGAACCCAAGGATGACCCAGGTAGCTATAGGCCAGTCAACCTGACCTCGATAGTATGTAAACTCATGGAGACCACACTAAAGGAAAGGCTGGTGAGGTACATAGAGGAGAATGGTCTACAGGACAATATACAGCACGGGTTTGTGGCAGGCAGATCATGTCAAATGAACCTGATCGAATTCTTCGATTGGGTCACAAGGACAGTGGACAAAGGCCAGGCAGTGGACATCATATACCTGGACTTTAGCAAGGCATTTGAGTCTGTACCACACAAAAGATTGATAATGAAACTGAGGTATCTAGGGGTGGGGGAGAATATGGCAAGATGAGTTGAAAACTGGTTGAGTGGTAGAACCCAGAGTGCAGTGGTTGGGGGTGAATTCTCCAGCACCAAGGAGGTCACCAGCGGGGTCCAGCAGGGTTCGGTGCTGAGGCTTGTGTTGTTCAATGTCTTCATAAGTGACATTGGGGAAGGCATTAAAGGCAAAATATGCATGTTTGTGGATGACACCAAACTCTGTGGGAGAGTGGACACCAAGGAGGCAATACAGGACCTGAGAGAGGACCTCACCAGACTAGAGAGATGGTCAGGAATATGGCAACTTAGTGTCAATGCCAAAAAGTGCAAAGTGATGCACATGGGGCCAAGAACCCTAGGACAGAGTATTACATAGGAGAGGTTCAGGTAACTGCTTCCGAAGAGGAAAAGGATCTAGGGGTACTGACTACGAGTGACCCGAAACACACCTCTCAGTGTAACAAGGTGGTGGCAAGGGCTAATAGTATGCCAGGGTGTATTGCAAGGGGATCCAGTAGTAGGCAGAGTGAGGTTATTTTACCATTGTACTGGTCATTGGTGAGACCACATTTAGAATATGGGGTGAGGTGCTGGCATCCTTACCTTAAGAAGGACATCAGCATGCTGGGTAGGGTCCAAAGGAGAGCAACCAAGATGATCAAGGGGTTACAGGATAGGTCCTATGAGGAGAGACTGAGAGCCCTGAAGATGTACTCCCTGGAAGAGAAGAGGCAGAGGGGTGATATGATAGAGACCTTCAAGTACATAAAGGGAATTAACAGAGCGAAAAGGGAGTGTCTCTTTAAAATGAGTGATAACAGCACCACTAGGGGGCACAGCCTAAAACTGATGGGTGGGGGGGGTTCAGAAAGGGTGTAAGGAAGCATTTCTTTATGGAGAGGGTGGTGTCCACCTGGAATGAGCTGCCAGAGGAGGTGGTATCAGCAAGGATGGTGAGAGCATTCAAGAAAACCTGGGACAAGCACAAAGGGAACCTTTGGGACCAAGGAAGGGGAGAAGAGGGGAGATGGAGGGATAGTTGGGGGGGCAGGGTCATCAGCATAAATTGTAAGGCCAGACCCTGCATCACTTACCAAGCAGATGCTATATACCAGGTGGTCTTCTTCTGCTGATTATTTTTGTCTGTTTGTAATAAAATATTGACTGGACCTTTCAGGATGTAGTGGGAACAATCTATTTCTTCAGCTTTGGGCAACATAACTATTGTCAATAAACAGTTAAGCCCTTGAGGGACAATATTTTCTGTTTATATTCTAACTATATTCCTCAATTTTGATCCGTATGTGTGTACTATTAGTCTAAATGCAATAGAATGCTTTGCTTTATTAATGTTGCCATTGTTTATTGAATATCATATTTACAGCATGTCAGAACAAAACATTGGGATAGAGTCATTTTTATTAAAGTTTTATTACTTTGGTAAATTTGGGCTAAAGAGTAAACTGGTAAATTAATTATTTTTTACTTTATGTCTCCTACAATGTGGTGATATAAACCCTAATCCTGGACCTATGCAATTGAAACAAAAAAGGGCATGTCGTTCATCTATTCTAATATTAGGAGCACGGTGCCTAAATTAGAGTTAATTAGGGAATTTCCTGTTGAGTATAGCCCTGATTTTATGATGTTTACTGAGACCTGGCTGCCCAGTAGGGTGGATGACACTGATATACTGGTTAAAGGTTACAATATACATAGGTCAGATAGGAATAAAAAGGGGGGGGGGGGCGGTTCTAGTATGTGTTTCAGATAAATGTTCTCCTAAACGATTGTTTTTTTAAATATGCTCTGATAATTGTGAATACATTGCCTTAGGCTTAGAAGTTACATTTCCTGCAGGGAAACCATTGTTGCTCTTAGGGATTTACTGCCCCCCAAAAATTTCAAAATACAAAATGAAGCAACTTTCAGTAGAACTGGGTCTGCATTTGGATACTCATGAATTATGCCTGTTAGGAGACTTCATTGAGAATTGGTTGCTCAAAGGAGATTCTAGTGTTACAAAAAACTTGGCACTTTCCCCTGGGGTTGGAGCAATTATTTACAGACCCCACACAAACAAATGTTAAAAGTCCAGGTAAGTCGACCTTATTAGATTTGATTTTGACAAATGCCTCACATAATTACATTGCAGGGCAATTAGAAGATTTGAATAGCGATCATACCACAATTTATTGTGTTAAAAGGAAGAGACCAATTATAACTCAAATTACTGTAGGTTTATCTCATTTCGAGCTACAAAAAACTTTGATTACCTGCTATTTGCAAAAGACCTAGATAATATAAACTAGGACAGATTTTATCTTATCCCAGACATTGAGTTAGCTTGGAATTATTTCCTTTCTGAACTTTTGGGGCTCATTGATTATCATTTACCACTAAAAATGAAGAAAATTAAACAATGACCCCCTGGTATTCTCCTGCACTAAGGAAACTTAAACGACAGAAAATGCATTTGTGGGTGTGGGCACATACAACTAATTACAAAATCGATTGGGACAATTATAGAAATCAGAGAAACATTTATGTTGCAGCAGTAAATGATGCAAAGAGGTAGTATTATAGTACTAAGTTGGAGACGTCAGCCGGAGACCCTAGGGCCTTTTGGAAAATTGTTAAGGATCTAAGTGGACCCTGTAGAGATTCCACACATAAAACTGAAATCCCAGTACAGTATGGGCTTGGATCCCTTGCTGATGTCTTTAACAATTATTTTGTTAATGCAGGTAACTTCTTCGGTAATATTGACAGTGATTCCAGTGATGACATTAATCAGGTTCCATCTCATTGTAGAAACTATCCCACCTTCACATTTAAGAAGATAGAGAAATATGAAGTATTAGATTTATTGTTGGGCCTTAAAAATAACAAGGATGGTGGCCTTGATGGATTGACCTAATTTCTCTTAAAAATATCTGCCTTACAGATTTCTGCTCCTCTCACATATCTGTTGAACTGGTCTATTCTTAAGGGGGTTATTCCCGAGAGATTGGAAGTGGGCCAGGGTGGTCCCCATTTTTAAGGCAGGCAGTCATGACCAGCTAACCAACTATTACCCAATTTCTTTGTTAGCTTTGGTCTCCAAACTCTTTGAAAGGCTTCTGGCAGTGCAGTTTATGGATTATTTATCTCAGAATAATCTATACGATAAATATCAGTCAGGGTTTCATAAGTCCCATAGCACGGTGGTATCCATGTCGAGGATCTTGAATGACATCAACAAAGCAATGTAAAAGGGCCATTTAACTGGTGCCATTTTTGTTAACCTCTCCAAGGCCTTTGACACAGCAGACCATCACATTTTACTGTCAAGGCTGAGGGATATTGGACTGTTTTTATCTGCCCTGAAATGATTTACTTCTTACCTGGGAGGGAGATCTCAGGTTACAACTGTTAATCATGTGACCTCAGATCCTTTGACCATTGTTCATGGGGTCCCCCAGGGATCTGTGCTTGGCCCCCTGCTATTTTTGTTGTATTTAGGTAAATTTGCAGACATAGTTAATAGATCAACATGCCAGCTGTATGGTGATGATGCAGTTATCTAAACTTCGGCATGTACCCTGCATGAGATAGAGGCAAACTTATAATCTAGTTTTAATGACATTCAGGACTTTTTTTGTTAAATCAAAGTTACAAATGAATATCAGTATAACAAAATATATGGTCTTAGAGTCTGGCTCAAAAATTAAAAAATTGCTCGGAACTGAATATAATGGATTTAGAGGGGGTTAGGCTTGAGCAGGTCCCTCACTATAAATACTTAGGTTATTGGGTAGACACATCAGCAACAGGTAATACCCATGTGGATAAACTTACAGGGTTGATAGGTAAAAGAGTTGGGGTATTATATCACTACAAAAAGCGTTTAGGGAGTAGTGTGATAAATAAAGTAGTTGAGACACAGGTTCTTACACTGTTTGATTTTGGTGATATTCTTTATGATTATGCAAGTCAGGCCAAATTGCTGAAGTTGGAGGTTTTGTATAATAGATTGGCTAATTCTTCAATGCCCAAGAGATACCTATCATTGCTGGATGTATGCTAAACTGGGTTGGCTCTCCTTAGCCAACAGGAGGCAACTACATAAGGTAGTTTTTGCCTATTAAGTGTGTTCAGGGTGGTATACCTGATTACCTTCGAGAAAAATTTAAATTTAGGGAGTTGAATCCATTCCTTAGGAAAGCAGTATATAGGGAACTAGTTGTCCCAAAATCTACAACTCAAAGATCTAAGCATTTTTTCAGTTACATGATCCCTCAGTTGTGGAATAATCTTCCCTTACGGTCTTGATTGGTAAATATAAAACCTCCATCATTTAAAAAAACTCAAACAATGGTTCGTTGACACTATTACTACACAAATTAAACCCTGCTGTGTCTAGCTTGATTATATATGTCTGGTATATATAGTGTCTCAACAGAAATGCTGCTACCTCATGATGTGCAATGTATTTATATGTTCTATGTATTTCTTCTGTATTTATGGACTTTTGTATGTTTTGTAATTTTGCAGTATGTTATTTACTATGCCATGGGTCACCATTTTAAATTAGTTAATTCTCAATGGTCTAACTCTTCAATAAAATGAAATGAAATGAAGGTAAGTGTATTGCAGGGGCAATGGCACTGTATGTCATACATGCTGCTACTTAGTTTTACTATTTTGGGGGTCAGGATAGCCCAGCTGGGTTAAATATCTTTCTTCCAGTGGGGTCCTGCTTCTTACCATTTCTACAGCTTGGGGAATTGGAACAATCTGAGAGGTTAAGTGGTGTGATGGAGTTCAAACACTGAGTATCTGGAGCTAGCTGGTTTGAACCTGTGATTGCCCAGTTCCCAAGCCAGTGCTCTAATCACATGACCACATTTATTTATTTTTATTTTTTTTAAATCTCGGATTACAATACCTATGATCCATAGGCTCATTTACAAAGATTCCACATCAAATCATAAAAGAATAAACATCTTTTAACATTAAGAAACAAATAAAAGGTATATATAACAACCAATAAACAATTTAGGAAATACAATGAAATAGACAAGCATTAAACAATAATAAATAGCAAACATGTTCAGAAACAGTTCTTATCATCAAAGAACAAAATATCAGTCTGCAATGAATAAGAAGCCCTGGGCTAAAAGTAGTGAGAACAATTAAGGGAAGAGAAAACATTGAGTAGTGGTGGAATCAGGTGAAGTAGAAAGGGGATAGGTTTGAGGGGAAGGATGGAAATGAGCAGGGTCAGAATGGGGAGAAGGCTTGGGAAAGGGTCATTTGAGCAGTATAATAGGTGTGGTGGTATGCGAAAGTTACTTGGAAGGTGGCCTTGGAAATGGGTAAAACTAGGAGAGGTAGCACACTCGTATAGGAAGAAGGTGAAGGGGTAATAAAGTTGAGAGGGAAATAATGTGGGGGGGGAGGAGGAACTTCTTATTTAGTGGAAAGAGAGTAAAAATTAATTGGCTAGTAGGGTGCAGGTAAAGTAGAATAATGAATAGGGATTAGGATCCACAATCACAGCTGCTGCTAGATGCTAAAAGAGCATGAAGTTTTGATTTAAAAGACTCGAGTTTGGGATCATTCAGAATATTGTGATGGATTGAGATGATCCAGAGAGGTGCTCGGTACTCAAATGAACATTGACAGTGGGTGGTTCTATGGAACGGGACTGTCAGGACATAGTATATATTTGTTTATAGATTTCATAGTGCATGTTTTAAAAATTCTAATATATGTATCAAGTGAAGGAAAAGATCTGTGGAAACAAATAGCCACACAGATTAATTAAATCAGCTGGGCAGGCATCTCCAGAAAATATATGTAGCTCAGTTGGGCATGGGGTCAATACCACGCACGGCAGAATGTTGTGTGACTTAATCACATTGCGCGATTCAATGTTATCTTATTTTCTGTGAGGAGCACAGGCCCCACACCCCCGTTACGGGGGGCTGCACCCTGGACCCCCCCACTAAGGATTCTAACTCTGGGGGGGTCCAACACGGACAGCACAAAGGTCCAGGTTTCGGCATAATGCCGTGCGCTACTAAGCGTACAACATTATGGCCTGGTACGGCTCAATTGTGAGCTAATAATGGTCTGTTTTGAGAAATTCTGTGAAATTCTTTACATGGTCAGAACTCAACTGTTCATGCAGACAGAGTCCAAAAAAATTACATGCTGACTTATTCAAGTTTATATTTTTGGGATATTAGCCATTGAGCCTAGGCTTATTTCCAGTAGTGTCCCAGATAACTTAAAACAGTGTATATTAAAATAATAATAAATTGTAAACATAACACATCAGTTACAATGTTACAATCTCATACTGACAATAACAATTACAATAACTTTCAATTATATTCAATAACATTCAAAAACAATGTTGAAAGGAGTACTAAAGAAATGTCAAATGTAATTACATTTGAATGAATAGTTTTCATCTTACAATGGCTCAAAAGTTGGAAATGTATATTTTTCAAACATTTCTGAAAATATTGCTTATAACTTGCCCATCATTGGAGTGTACTGTATACTTAATCTTTTTGGAGGGGTCATAGAAACTGCTTAGTGTGAAGACATTTGGTTAAGTAAGTGTTAAGTTACAAGGGTTCCTAATTTCATGATTTAATTATTTGTGAAATTTTGTAAAACGTTTACAAACATGTGGATGTTTGTGGCTCTGAGTCCACTACTAATACAAGTATACAGCTGAAATTTGGCATGTAATCTAAAAAAGTTAGAGATTTGTCCTGGAATCCGAAAAAACTAGAGATTTGGTCTGGCTGGCAGTATATCCTAGAGGTTAGAGGAACAAGGTGTGAATGAGCTTAGTACATCCAGCAGACCAACCTGAGTTTGATTCTCACAACCTCCACTTGCATTCTATGTGACTCTGAGCAAGTCACTTAACGCCCAGTGCTCCCAGGTCACCCCTGAAAACAGGCACTTGTGCCTAGTGGGCCTTACCCAGTTAGCAAAGACTAAAATAAAATAAAAAATTACAAAAAATAAAGGGTTAGAAACAGCAAGGAAGCTGCTGTACCATGGCAGCCTATGCTATGGCCAAGCACACAACTGGGATCCAAAAAAAGAGCCAGGAGCAGGACTCTGAATTTGATGCACAAATCTTTGTATTCCAGTGCAAAAGCAGCTGTATACAAAAAAATGCTATTCAAAACATCACTCACATAGCTAATGCCAAACAAAGCTGTCCTTGCAACAAAAACCTTCTGTTGCCAGAACATCTGTATTTGACATTATCTGTGTTAGTGAGCTGGGTGGTGGGAGACATGGTGCTAGTCTTCTGGTTCCCAGAGATTGGGTTTAGTGGTTTAAAATGTATAGGAGAAATACCACAAAGTACTAATTGGAAAAATATATACTCAAAAATTCATGGCAGTGTAATTGATAATACCAATAAAATTCCAGTTGTGGAATTTAACTTTCTCACCATTGAATCAAATTAGCTGTGCTTATTTTGTTCCCCTACTCCACTTTTTCCAATGGGTTTGACCAAATGGACTTGAGGGAATTACTTGACATAATGATTTCCTCCTTGTTTTTTACAGATGCCCTCTCTTTAGAAAGAGAGCAACCTACTCCTTTTTCTCTCAGACCTATCCCTTTAGAATGGTTGGAACTACTCCTTCTTGGTACCCCAGTCATTTTTTTCACCCCTCTTGGACTCTGTGATTGCATTTGTGTCCTGGACTTTCAAGTGCATTGGTCTCCCAGACCACTCCATTTTGTTTAGTATGATTCTCATATAATCGGCTTTAAAGTAAGAACTGTCCCTCCATGCTTTCTTGCTCCAACTGAGAGGTCTACTATTGTGCTACTCAGCTCTGCAGTCCTTCCCTTGCTGAACCTATGCATATAACTCCTGTCACTGGTGACTCCTGCACTATCCACCTCTCTTGTCCTTTAGTTTGTATCCCCCTGACTACCCAATTGATTGGTCTAGCTATATGCCTTCCATAGTGGCAGAACTGTATTTTATCTTGGTTTGGCTGTGGCTCTCATTCATGTTTACTGCAGGCAGGTAAATCACCTTACTAGCATCATAGTCCTGCAATGCCCGTCTAACATACCTGCTGCAGGGTACCCAGTATCACACTCCATCATGAATAGTGATATCCAAATACTTGTGTTACAATGGCCTCAGTCACAGCTAGTTGTAATGCTGGGTGTCACTTGGTGTCACTGTTTTCAAAAGTTAAAAATATGCATTGTCATCTACAGGGTTGTTAATGAATCAACAGGTGGCACTGCACAGAAACAATGCTGCATATGTGTGCCTCCACAAGCCACTTAGTCTGTGAGCTCTATTGGATTGCTGACCAGTTGCAAGAAGACATGCAAGTGCACATTGATGGTCTTGACTATTCCTGAATTTTCTTCACTCAGGATACTAAATGACATGAGAGAACCTGATGCCAGGCACAGTGTACTTTTACTATGAATGCTGCCTTATTGCTACTCGAGCCTGTCCTCTGTGGCAAGTCAAGTGAATGAGAGGGCAACATTTATGGTCATGGCTTCCACAAAATTCTCACAAATTTCCACAATTCTCACACACACTTATGAAATTTGACTTTAATTACTGATGTTATTTTGCAACTTTTATAACTTGGCACTCCTTTAAGCTAGAGACTGGGAAGATAAAACACAGCCTTCTTTCTAGGGTCTAAGAACCTGCCAAAGTTGATGATATTACATCTCTAGTTTTAAAATTTATGGTACTTAAAATTGAACTTTTTACATGCTTGCACAATTTCATTTAAAATGTCTGAACATGTGACTGTGTATAACTCACCTCCCTTTAAAGCTAGAGATTTGAGACATGTATAGATAGTCATGAGGTAGAGAAATTTAAGCATGCCACATGTGGTACAGTTTTACAAGTAGTTAATACAATTTGACAGAAATAATATAAGTAAAATGTAAATTTTGGTGAAAGTTCATGAAACTTTCACATCAATGCTGCAAGCAGAATCATAATTTTGTCTGAATTATAATGTTGGATGTTAAATTGTGCCTAGCCCTTGGCACAAAGAAAGGAAACCCCATGGTAGAGGGTAACCAATAGTATGAGGCAGAGCCAGTGTGTGCCCAGGATAATTCTGCTCACTCCAGAGTGTTTTCATGTTCAGTCCCTCTCCTACAGGACATTGGATCAATTCACTACAAGAACCAAGCATGCCCGCCCCATGTAGTGCAGCTGATGTCCCACTTCCCCTAGGGTCCCCTGCTGCACTATCACCTGTGGTAACCCAGGTGGAAGTGTTGCAGCAGGGATCCCATCCCTCTCTCCCTCTCCAAAGGAGGAGAAAATCTTCTGAAATACTTAATCCTTCTTCTCCTGGATGGCCCTCAGTGAGGTGAGCTTGTTCCCAAACTCAGATAATCAGAATCATGAGCAGCAGCACTACTGCTGCACCAATGTGATGGCAAGAATTCATTTTTATTCAATGTGCTGCACCAATGGGATGGCAAGAATTCATTCTTATTCAATGTGCTGCACCAATGGGATGGCAAGAATTCATCCTTATTCAATCTGATGCACAAATGGGATGGCAAGAATTCAATCTATGCTATAAAGGATTGAGGTAACTGTTCTGGGTGTACCACTTCATTTTACATGCCCTAATAGAGGGACTGCTAGAGGCAGAGTAAACCTTTAACCAGGAAGGTGACCAGTGGGAATAAATCTGTATACAGTACATAGTCTCTGCAATCAAAATTGGATAAACCAGGGCAGTATACAATTAGAGCTACTGACATCTCAAAGAAAGCTCTGAAAAACATAATAATTAGGTACAATTCAGCATGCATTTCATATGTATTCTATATATTTTTCTTCCTCATTATTTATTACTGAGTAAATTTGCATGACTACCTGATTTTTATCCCTTAGAGTCCCCTTAGAATTTATCTGCCTCTACAGCTAACTCCCAGCTTCAAGTCATAATCCTCTGTTGTGGCATCACAATCTTTTGCCATGGAATTGACTGTGATGTCACAGACAGTGCATTATGACCTCAAGGTAGGAGAAAGCAACAGAAACAGATTAATTTTTCAGGAACAAAGATCCTGTTTTCATGCAGATGACCTCAGTAATACAGTAAATACTGGGGTGGAGGAACACAGTACTAAGGGTAAATACAAGCTGAATGGTGTCTAAATATTATGGTTTGTTAAAGTTCTCTTTAAGGTGTCAGTTGCTTTTTAAGTTGGTAATAAGCCAAGACAGAGCATGAATACACAGTATGTTGAAATAATGCATACCCTGGCTGTATAGTAAGACCAACAGCCAAGTGCCTCGCTATAGCTTACTGTATTTATAAATGAAACATAGAAACATAGAAGATGATGGCAGATAAGGACCGCAAGGCCCATCCAGTTTGCCCATTTCTTTTTCTACCTTATAAATGTGCCGTCGGCCTTTGCTCTGTCAGTGGCCTATCTATTCTTACTCATTTGTATTGCTCCCTTATGCCTATCCCATGCCTGTTTGAAGACCTGCACTGCATTCATAGCCACCACTTCCTGACGTAGACTGTTACATGCATCCACCACCCTTTCTGTAAAAAAGAATTTCCTCACATTCCCCCTTAATTGGCCTCCCTCTTATCTCATGCTATGTCCTCTTGTCCTGCTATTTTTCTTATATTGAAACATGTTAGACTCTTTCACCTTGTTAATGCCCTTAAGGTGTTTGAATGTTTCGATTATATCACCTCTCTCTCTCCTTTGCTCTAGGGTATACATATTGAGCTCAGTCAATCTGTCCTCATATGTTTTCTGATGCAGTCCCTGCACCATTTTGTTTGTCCTTCTCTGGACTGCCTCAATTTGGTTAATGCCCTTGTGAAGGTGTGGCCTCCAGTACTGCATGCAGTACTCCAGATGGGGCCTAACCAATGTCTTGTAAAGAGGGATTATTACCTCCCTCTTACGACTTGTGATACCCCTACTAATACACCCTAACATGCCTCTAGTCTTACCTACTGCTTTAGAGGTCTGCTTGGATGATTTCAGGTCATCGGTGATGATGATGCCCAAGTCTCTTTCTTCCTTTGTGACTGCCAGCAACTCCCCTCCCAGCCTATGGGTGGCTTCAGGGTTTCTCTTTCCTGTGTGCATGATCTTGCACTTCTTTGCATTAAATCCCAGTTGCCACTCTTCTGACCATTTTGCTAGTTTATCCAGATCTCTTCTCATTTTGCCCACCCCATCTGGATCATCTACTCTGTTGCAGATCTTGGTGCCATCTGCAAACAGACAAGCCTTACCCTCTAGTCCATCTGCAATGGGAAATATGTTGATGAAATAATGAAATAAAGAGTGAAATGTGTTTAAACTGCTGAAAACCTGAATAAATTGACTCATGTGCATCCACTTGTTAAAGTAGTTGCTATTGTGTTAGTAGTTTTTACATTGTTGAACTACTACAGAACATGCTAAAATAATGAAAAGTAAGTTTGTTTAATTTGAAAGATATTGAAAGATGGCTTACATTATGTTTATCCTGACTTGCTTAATTTTTGATGCACAGTCTGTTCCCAGGTTGATTTTCCCTCCTAGACTGTGTCTCTCTAGAGTTCTGGCAGATCCCTTTGTGTTTTCCTTTTTCTTTTGAGGAGAGCATGTTCCAGCTGCCAATAGACAACCTTATGACTTCTTTGCTTTGCATAAGCCTGTAGTGTTCTTAGATTCCCATTGTTATTGCAGAGCACCAGCTCTGTATGCATTTTGAGTTAAGTGCAGATAGCCCCTTGCTATTAGCATATCTGATCAGAATACCCAGCTCCCTATGCAGGTTGTCCACAGCTCACTAATTAAGGGGGAGGGAGAAAGATAGAGAGAGAGGAGAGAGAGTGCTGATCCCCCACCCCACTATCATAATGCCTGATTAGTTTCTTGTTACCAACACAGATTGTCTGCAACTTATTAATTAGGAGAAAGAGAGAGTGAGCATATCCCCCCCCACACTATTAGAATGTCTGATTAGAGTTCCTTGTTATCAACACAGGTTGCATACAGCTCTATAATTCTGAAACAGAAGGCCAGCAACAACTTGAGTTGGTAGAAAAATATACTGATTTTATGTTTTGTCACATGGTCACTACTAGTTTTAGAATGTAGTTTAGTAACCCAGGCTGTTGATTAGACAGATGAATAAATCAATGATCAGATGACGTGTTTAGACAAATGAAGTTTCTAGGATTCTGAAACCTATTTTATAAAGAACAGAACTGTAGAACTGTTTGTTTTTTGCTGGGGTCATGGGAGAGTAGTTGAAAACTGTCTTCCCCGAGCTATGGGCCTAGGTGGTAATGTACACCTCAGTCCTGCAAGTGGCAGCTTGTGAGAGTGGCAGCATCTTGCATGAAGACTGGCAGAAGTGACCAGATAGTGTCTTAAGCCAGATACCCAAAAGAGCTTGATGTCCAGCATGGAGACCAAGTCCGTAATCTATACAGGTCAGGAGGACAAGATTACCTGACAGGTAACCCGCACCATTCTGGAGGAGTCTCTAAACAGGTAAGGTAGGAGGACTGAGTTGGAGTAGCTTACCAGGCAGGACTAAAGCACAGTTAGTGCACTGCCAGGTCTGTAAATTGCTTGCCAGCTTGCCTGAAGGGGGCAGTGGGAGTACATCTGTAGCTGCTGCAAGCTGGTTGCTGCTCTGGAGAGGCTTGCTGTTAGTTTTGAATGGCAAATGGCTGTGCCATGGAAACATGGGGAGGTGGGCCAGCGGCTGAGGGAAACTAAGTGGGAGGGGGAGACGGTCAGGTGGCTAGGGTCCAGGATACTGTGAGAGAATCAAACCTTATCTGCTATCAGGACTCACATGATGTAAACCAATCTGGCAGTGGAGGGCAGTAGGATATACTGTATCTGCAACCACTCCAAGGTAGTTGATACTCTCAGGATGTACATTGCCAGGCTGGAGTTATAGTTGAAGACATCATGGAGAAACAGGGAGAGGAGCAAGGGTGCGGAGCAGGATGAAGGCAATAAAGCCAGGGGCATGGCCACTAGAACAGGATGAGATTCCATGGACAGGTTGGGTAACAAGAAATCTGGTGAATGGGAGATGGATCTGGGTGGAGAAGGGAGGTAGAAAGTATGGTTATAAGGAAACAGTGTTGCCAGTGGACACTGGCAACAGGTATCAGCAGCTGAGTGACCAGGTTGATGAGAGTCACAGATGACTCGGGCTAGGCAACAGGATACCTGACCTTCCAAGGCCATGGACAATGGCCAAATGCACCAAATCTCGAACTGATTGGCAGAAATATGGATGTTTAAGAAACTGATATACAAATAAATTATGATTGGCTAAGCAAAATTACTTTCAGGAATGGTTGGATCAAAGCAGTGTGACCACCCCCCAGCTCCTTTTGTAAAGTTAAAAGTACGAATCCCTCTTCTAATCAGTGTTTTCTAAAATATTTTGACATCAATGGTACATGGACTTCCAGTCCTATATCAATCTCAAATTAATTTAGTAACTATTTCATTGCATCTGGCTTGAATCAATTGGTCTCTCAATCTGCTGGCCCTGACACATTCCACATTGCAACTGGAAGAAATTACTATTGTTTTTCCCCTGGTTCCTTTTAAAGCTGAAGATGTACATACTTTGTTGTTAAATTTTGATTAATGGCATCAGACCAGGGGCTATATTCACAAAGCTTTGCCCCAGTGCAAATCTGGTTTTGCGCAAGCAAACTAGGTATTCATAAAAGCCCAGATTGCGCACTCAAACCAGGTTTGTGTTGGGGCAAAGTGTGGAGGGGGTTGTAGTGCAAATGAAGGGGAGGAGATGTGAATATCAGTGCTGTCCCTTTCACAAAGCATTTGCTCTGTGCGAGAGCCTCTTATGTAGTCAGTCCTCTTGTGCATAGCCAATACCCCCGACCGAGACCCTGCTTTAATCCTGCGCAACCTTAGTGGCTGGCAGAAGTACTGCGGTAGCCCCGCCCCACCGATTGTTGAGTGCCTGCCTGAGTAGAAATAAATAGTATTCCCTGATGCCAGTGGATCCTCCCACCCTGCCAATCTCCAGTCCGAAATGACATAAACATTTTCCCTGGTGTCCATTGGTCCCTCCCCACACCTGATTGTATTGTATTGTATTGAACAGGGATGGTCCCTGAATAAAAATAAATAAATAAACCCCTGTGGCACTCTACTTGTAACCTCCCTGTCCTCTATCTTGACCCCATTCCTTGCCACCATTTGATTTCTCCCCTAAACCAGATACCTACCTATCCGACCTATTCCCTCCTCATTCTCAGGACTTTCAGTTTCCTCAGCAGCCTCCTGTGTGTCACCAAGCCAGTGGCTGTCCTGACACACCCTGAAGTCCTGTGGTATTAATCTAGGGGTAACATAAGGAAGACCTTTTTCTCCCAGAGTGCAGTTTTCTAGTGGAGACAGTAGATATGAAGACAGCACAGGCGTTCAAGGTATGTCTGGACAAACTTCTGCTTACCAAATGAATTAACAGATTCCCTGAAAAGTAGTGTGGTGGGTAATCCCTTCAAATCAGTACATGTTTGCACAAAATACTTTTTTTTAAATCTCTTCTTATAAATCAAAGGGGGATGGACTTAATGTACCCAATGTCCCTCCCAGCCTAAAACTACGATGTTACTTTATTGAGCAAAGTGAGCCTACCATGAATGATTTGCATATCATATATTCATCTCTCTGCACTGCATGTTTATATCATAGATATGAATTATCTGTGCATTCTGGATGGTTGAGAAGTCAATATAGTGTGTAGCTTATTCATTCACCTTAGTTTTTTTCACCTTAGGTTTTGTTGATGCCAAGCAGTTCCTGCAACAGAGGAAAATAAGTTATCTACAGTATGAATAGAGCATTTTGCACTCATGCTGTTGCCTAGGCCTACCTTCCACTGTAAAACAAGTGAACCAAGGGTTGTTAGCAGGGAAAAGATAGTACCTAATTATTTGCCTCATTACTCTAGACATATTGTCAGAGTAACTTGGAAAAACATTTTACTGCATGATCGGTGCCTTCGTCAGCAGTCTGTCTACATTTCACATCTCTGTTAACTAAACCTACATGCTTTAGCCACCTCTGCCTTCAATCACAGAGCTCTAAAGAGTACTTTCTGCAGAGACTGGTGAATTTAAAGGCATCCATATTAAGTGATCACCCATTTATTCACATCCCAATTGAGCTTGAATTGTATTATATCATTGATAAACTCCAAACAAACTGCTTGTAATTCATATTAACCCACATTTGTAATAACCTGTAGTGTTATCCATTCTAAATAGGCTGAATTTCATTAAACTCTTGGTGACACCCTGCAGAATGTTTATTGTAGAGCAGAACAAACACCATCAGGCTTTTATTTTCTAAACTGTTCATCAGCAAAAGTCACAGTAATGACACTATGCCATCCCTATCGCTGTGAATCCTGTAATATGTTACAATGTGCTGTGGAACAAAATTTGGAAACTGTCATTTGTTTATGCACCTAAAGAGATGATTGATGTGATCATTATGTAACCACTGCACTTCACTTTTGCTGTGTAAGTAAAACAGAAAAGATGTTACCATATCTGTCTTCCAGCATTTAACACATTTTGTTATGATATGGTATGTCTGTGAGAGATCTCAGGATTCTTTGGATACAAGTGATAAATCATGGTGGACACCACACTTTATTTTTTCCTATACTGATTAATTATAATAGTAATGGCTTGCTTCAGGAATGAGATAATAATGAGAAAGGATCCATCATCAAACAAAAACATCAAGCTGTGAACTGAGGTTTGTCACTTATAATCTAATTATCACCCATAGAAACATAGAAACATAGAAACATAGAATTTGATGGCAGATAAGGAGCGCTTAGCCCACCCAGTCTGCCCATTTCCCTACCTAATGGATAAGCTGCAGATCCTAGTTAACCAGCAGCCTACTTCTTTCTACCCCCACTCCCTAGAATTGCCTTATGGCTGTCCCATGCATGCTTGAATTCAATCACTGTTTTTGACACCACAACCTCCTCCGGAAGGCCGTTCCATGCATCCACAACCCTCTCTGTGAAAAAATACTTCCTTACATTACCTCTGAGCTGACCCCCCCATCTTCAGATTGTGCCCCCTTGTTCTTGCACACCTCTTTTTTTGAAAGATGCTACCCTCTTGGACTTGGATTCACTTGAGGTACTTGAATGTTTCTATCATGTCCTCCCTCTCCCTCCTTTCCTCGAGGCTATACATATTAAGCTCCTTTAGTCTCTCTTCATATGACTTCCGGTGCAGACCCTGCACCATTTTAGTTGCCCTCCTCTGGACAGCTTCCATCTTGTCTATGTCCTTGCAGAGATTGGGTCTCCAGAACTGCACACAGTACTCCAGATGGGGTCTCACCAGCTGTCTGTACAGAGGAATAACAACTTCCTGTTTTCTACTGGTGATGCCTCTCCCTATGCATCCCAGTATCCCCCCAGCCCTCCTTACTGCCCTCTCACATTGCTTGCCCACCTTTAAGTCATCTAATATCACTACCCCCAGGTCCCTTTCCATTTTTGTTGTTGTTAGTATCTCACCCCCCATTGTGTACTCTTCCCCTTGGTTTCTGTTTCCCAGGTGCATTACCTTGCACTTCTTAGCATTAAATCTAAGCTGCCATACATTTGACCATTCCTCTAACCTTGCCAAGTCCCTTCTCATACTTTCCACCCCACCTTGTGCATCAACTCTGTTGCAGATCTTTGTGTCATCTGCAAAGAGACATACTTTTTCTTCCAGTCCCTCTGCAATGTCGCTTACAAAGACATTGAAGAGGACCGGTCCTAATACTGAACCCTGCGGCACCCCACTAGTAACCCCCCTTTCTTCAAAGTGGACTCCATTTACTATTACCCTCTGTGTCCTATTCTCCAACCAATTCTTTACCCAGGCTATCATCTTGGGACCCACTCCCAGGCTGGCTAACTTATATATTAATCTTTTGTGTGGGACTGAGTCAAATGCCTTGCTAAAGTCTAGGTAGGCCACGTCCACAGCCCCTCCCTGATCTACTACTTTGGTCACCCAGTCAAATTGTGAAACTGAATGGTTGCTTAAAAAGGATACTATATGATACTCTTTTGGGTAGTCCATAAAGATAACAGCATTTATCAGGGAAAGAATATGAACCTTCCATTTTAATTACAATTAAAAATACTTAGTTAATATTCCTGGGGTCAGATATTCAAAACTTTGCCCCAGAGCTAAATTAGCACTGCCCGGTGTGCTAAATTAGTCCAGAACCAATAGCCCGCTATATTGAAAAGGGATAGCCCCGGAGCTAAACCTACTGAATGTAGCATACTAAGGATGCTGTGCAAACTGGGCTGGGAGTGCAGTGCAAAAATAGCCTGGGAAATAAGACAGCTCTGAATATGGCAACCAGGAAGTGCAAACCACAACAGAAGCCCAGTGCACAGCGATGTGAAGGAAGGCAAAGGTGAACTATGTGGCCAATGTGTGTGCTAACAAAGAAGTGGATTCATTAAAGCTGCAAGCATGAGCACATGTGAAATTCTGCAGAAATGTACCACATTTTTGAATCATTTGCTTGGCACAGACACATTTGTGCAGGTTTTGAACGGAGCTAAGGCATTTGCCAAGTGCTATCAATTTTGCCCCGGGCAAAAATTTTGTATATTCAAAAGTGGCATGCAAATGAGCCTACTTAGGCAGCCTGTGGGCAAACACCCAAATTAACATCTCATTATGTTCTGATTTGCATGCAGCATGCCCAGCGCTAGTACAGGGTACCACAGCTCCACCTGTAGGTCAGTCTGGAAGTACAGGGGCTAGCTGGGTCTGCCCACAGCTCCACCTGTAGGTCAGTCTAGAAGTGCATGGTTGTAGCTGCAGGCAGCATTTGTACAGAACCACGTAGAATATTGTGCCCCAGGGGACTACACAACACAGGCACAGATGGTGGTGCTGAATGCAATAGTCAAACTATAGTTCCTGCTACAGTGCACAGCAGACACTACAGTAACAAGTACAGTATGCCTTTTTGCAGATGACACAAAGATCTGCAACAGGGTTGATACACAAGGAGGCGTGGAAAGGATGAAAAGGGACTTGGCAAGGTTGGAGGAATGGTCAGACGTATGGCAGCTAGGATTAAATGCAAAAAAGTGCAAAATAATGCACCTGGGAAACAAGAACCCAGGGGAAGAATACACAATGGGTGGGGAGGTAGTAACAACAACAAAACAGGAAAGGGACCTGGGGGTAATCATATCAGATAACCTTAAGGTTAGCAAGCAATGTGAGAAGGCAGTAGGGAGGGCCGGGGGTATACTGGGATGTATAGGGAGAGGCATCAGCAGCAGAAAACAGGAAGTTGTTATCCCTCTGTACAGACAGTTGGTGAGACCCCATCTGGAATACTGTGTCCAGTTCTGGAGACCCCATCTCCGCAAGGACATAGACAGGATAGAGGCAGTCCAGAGAGGGCAACTAAAATGGTGCAGGGTCTGCAAGAGAAGCCGTATGAGGAGAGACTAAAGGAGCTTAATATGTATACCCTTGAGGAAAGAAGGGAGAGGGGACATGATAGAAACTTTCAAGTACCTCAAGGGAATCAACAAAGTCCAAGAGGGTAGCATCTTTCAGAAAAAAGAGACTTGCAAGAACAAGGGGACACAATTTAAAGATAGAAGGAGGCGGTTCAGGGGCAATGTGAGGAAGTATTATTTCACAGAGAGGGTAGTGGATGCGTGGAACAGCCTTCCTGAGGAAGTTGTGGGGTCTAAAACTGTGGAGAATTCAAGAATGCATGGGACAGACATAAGGCAATTCTTGTGGAGGCTGAGGAAGATATAGGCTGTTGGTTAACTAGGATCTGCGGCCTATCCTGTAGTTAGGGAAATGGGCAGACTAGATGGGCCTAGCGGTCCTATCTGCCATCAAAGTCTATGTTTCTATGTTTCTAAGGGGGCCAGTAGTGTGAGGGACACAGCAATGCCTATGGTGTGTAGGGCATCAATGACTGCTGCACTTTACACAGTGACAGGGCCATCTTGTAGGTGTGTACTGACAGTGGACATTAATGTTATACTGTTGTGCTACCCACAGGTGTTGCACCACAGGCATGAGATACTCACAGTGACACATACCTGGCTGGCTGCGTGTGCTGTGGTGTCTGTACAGATTTGGTGTATGTGGTAGGGGGGACACATACCATCAGACAGGCACACTGGTGTTGGGGTATTACCTACACTGGACCATTTGCACTGCATGGATTGTTCCAGTTTGTGGCATCATCCAGTATGTGGTGCAGACTGGTCACCTGTACACCATCTGCTCAACACCCTTCATGCTCCCAGTGCTGCATGTGTGTGCTGGATTCTGTTGGTGTCCACTGAAGGGTGATCTGCAGGTGTGTGCTGTATAGACACACTGCCATGGTGTCCACTGGGTGCCGTGTCACCACCTAATGCCTGGCATGGCCGGTACTGGTGGCAGGTGATGGCTACATAGGAGGTGCCATCCATGTGCAGCATGTTTAATCCATTTCTGGTTTCTTTCTATGTTTAATATTTACTGGTTAGGGTCAATAAACCACCACTGGCAGACCCTCGCAAACTCCATAATTTACACTTGTGAATTACAGAGTTCCATAAACCATGGTTCTATGTCTCGCAAAGTCTTGCAAAGTTGCACAAAGTCATGCAAAGCTGTGCAAAGGATCACAAAGCTACACAAAGCCACAAAGTCATGCAAAGTTGGTTTGCCCAGAGTTAAGCCTACCCTTTCCTGGGTGGTAATTTGCACTGTGCAAAGTATCATGCTGAGTTGCGCAAAAACATGGTGCTAATGCACTGAATACAGCATTGCGCCTGTATTCACGTACATGCCCCCTCTTTTTGGCCCTTGCATACAATATACTTTTTCCCAGTGCCAGTTTGCCTGCACTATTTGGCCTTTTGAATATAGCAGATCCGTGCAACCCCAGCGCAAACCAAGCACAAATGGTTTGCATCCAACACAAAGTTTTGAATAACTGGCCCCTAAATTTCTGCTTACACGGCTACTTGGGGTTTAACTCAGTCTGATTCTTAGATTCTATCTTCTTAGGCAGCAAGGTTGTAGCTTTTCTAGAAATTAGAGATTTGCTGTCGGAAAAACTAATAATGATGATAATAATAAATTTTTATTACTGTATTTGTAAAGTAAAATGATAAACTGTATTTGATCAGTGCCTTATTTTACAGGCAATTCAAGGCACTGTACAGTAAAACATACACCATGCAATATCAGCATACAAATGTACACTGTTCAATATTTCTATAGGTTACAGGCCCGTATAGTCATGGGGAAAACTCCTTGTTTGTAATGCTAGTCTACCTTGTCAGAGACTGCTTTCGGGGTGGGGAGTCGATAGCTTCCCCCATCTGATCCATACATGCAGAGATCTTCCTGCCTTTAAGGCTAAGTTAAAATTATTTCTACATTCATTAAGGGTGATTACTTGTAGGTGGCACCACACCGCAACATACTACACTACATTATAAAGACAACATTTTTCTCTTGGGGTGAGATATAGATGAGGCACACTGCTGAGTCTTGTGAAAGATGAAACACGTATATGTCTTCTGTTCTTGCCCTTTCCAGATTCTGTGAGAGGCCCTTTGGTACCATAGTTTCCTGCTTAACGCAGAATCAGCCTAAATTGTTGTGATTTGCATATATACCCCATGATTCTTTGCATATGGTGTATGTGTGATTTTTATGTTACTTGCACGCATGTGCAAGAAACATAGTGCCATCATCGGAGATTTCGGAGGTGTGTCACCTCCTCCTCCAATTCAGTCAGTGTGCTGGCAGGCGCGGCCCCTGTAAGCCAATGCATTTTGGAGCTGTCTATGACACGCTCCAAAATGCAGTGGCATACAGTTGAAAGGGGGAGCTACACTTCAGTGAGCACCGATAAGAGGCTGCTCATGGCGCGCAGCTCCCTCCCACCCGCGGGCGTGCGCGCCCCGCATGCACTGTATGGCGACGGGTGCCCAATCCCGTAGGCTGAGCATGCCCCCAGTAGTAGGTGCCACGCTGGGAGCCCATCCCAGCGTGGCAAGCAGTCTATGGCCGATGGGGTGCCCAATCCCCGTCGGCTGAATGCCCCCCAACGCCCTTGTGCCACACCGGGAGCCCACCCCAGCGTGGCAAATGTCCCACAATGTCTTTTTTTTTTTTTTGAAACCTGTAAAACAAAAACGGTCTCGCAGCTGGTCTCCCAGCCCCCCACAACCCGCACCCAGCCTCCCACACACCCCTCACCCCATACTTACCTCCGGACCCGCGATGATCTTCGGTGGACCAGGCACCGTCTGCACTCTTCAAAGCCGACCGCGAACACGAGGAAATGCCGGTAAGCTGTATAATGGGCTAGATAGGGGTTTCAACTGTTGCATATCTCCAGGCATTTTGGGATGAACAATTACATAGAGTTTTGGGACTTTTTCGATCGATGTCACTGTCATGGCGTTATTTATCCAAGGGTGATTTCGCAGTGACTGCAAATCACCCTTTGGGCATGAATACCACCATGACAGTGACATCATTCATGAGAAGGTTCCAAAACCCCATGTTGAAAATTTGGTGCCAAAATTCTAAAATAACTGTTTTATTTAGCGGCGCTGCGCAGTTCCTACGCAGGCTCGTAAGTTCGCGAATTTTCAATATTTTCACTCCAGATTTTCAACATTGCCATTTTACCACACCTTCTTATGAGTAGTACAGCTGTCATTTTTCACATCTCACCCAAAATGTGTTTCCGCCCATGTAGCGCAGAATGGCGCAGTCAGTGTGCAAAATCAATGTATGGGACAAATTAAGAAAATCACAGTGACACTGATCATGAGCAGAGGTCTTAAAATGCCTGTGTTGAAAATTTGGTGAAAAAATTCCTAAAAATGACTGTTTTACGAGTGTGCGTTGCACAGTTCCATACGCTCGTAAGTTTGCGAATTTTCAATATTTTCACTCCAGATTTTCAAAATTACCATTTTACCACACCTCCTCATGAGCAGTACAGCTGTCATTTTTCACATCCTGCCCAAAACATGTTTCGCTCCATGTAGCGCACAATGGCGCGAGTCGGTGTGTGAACTCAGTGTATGGAACACATTAAGAAAATCACAGTGTCACTGTTCATGAGCAGAGATCTTAAAATGGCAATGTTGAAAATTTGGTGAAAGAATTCCTAAAAATGACTGTTTTACGAGTGTGCGTTGCACAGTTCCCTACGCACCCTCGTAGGTTTGCGAATTTTCAATATTTCCACTCCAGATTTTCAACATTGCCATTTTACCACACCTCCTTATGAGCAGTACAGCTGTCATTTTTCACATCCTACCCAAAACGTGTTTCCGCCCATGTAGCGCACAATGGCGCAGTCGGTGTGCATACTCAATGTATGGGACACATTAACAAAATCACAGTGACACTGTTCATGAGCAGAGGTCTTAAAATGGCTATGTTGAAAATTTGGTGAAAAAATTCCTAAAAATGACTGTTTTACGAGCGTGCATTGCGCAGTCCCTACGCACGCTCGTAAGTTCGCAAATTTTCAATATTTGCACTCCAATGACTTCCAAATACCTAAACAGCACATAGAAGCAAGCAACATTCGGCATTGACAAATGCTTGTTTATTACACTACACTATGCAACACATTAGGATTTTCATGTAGATAGTTGTCATTAGAAGCACAAACTGTGTTTATAGAAAATGCTTTAAAAACTAGCTTCACTACTCCCTTTTTATTTTGGCTCACCCTTGCACAGCCAACATATTGCAGTAGTAGCAGATTTGGAGGAGCAGTCACTGTTGGTGAATGCAGGGCACACATCAGTAGGTGCATCCCTCATTCTCCAATGAGGCAGCTACAGGCACTGACACCAGCAACATGTAACGTGGCCACCAGATCAAAGAAAAGGTCCACTGCAAGGAGAGCCAAGATCGTCATGCAGCGGCACCTTCCGACGTGCCTTTGCTGGTGAAGCAAACATGGCTGCAGTGACTGCCACCACTGCTTGCCACAATGCCAAAGTTCAGGGGGCACCCAATCCCCCTGTCGGCATGCCCTAACCCATTTCATGCACCGACGGGGGAGCCCACTCCCCATCAGCATAATGCCCCCATCATTTGTTGTGTGCTGAGGAAGTACCCAATCCCCCTCAGCACTTTTCCCCCCTTCGGCATGTGCCAGTGGGGGTGCCCAATCCCCCATCAGCTAGCCCCCCCCAAACAGTCAGGTGGCATGCTGGGAGTCCACCCCAGCGTGCCAAATGCCCCTGTTAAAAAAAAAGTCCTGCAATGTTTTTTTTTTTAAACCTGTAAAAGAAGAAAATGGTCTGTCCTGCTCCCTCCCCAGCCCACGCCCACCCTCTGCACACCCTGCCTCCCCACTTCCCCCTTCACCCCATACTTACCTCGAGTCTGGCACGACGATCTTCAGTGAACCGGAACAGGTCTGCACTCTTCAAAGCCAACCGTGAACTGAAGAAATGCCAGCAAGCTGTATAATGGCATAAATAGTTGTTTTTTTCAACTTTGGTGCATATCGCAGGCATTTTTAGGAATTTTGGCACCAAATTTTCAACATGGGATTCTTGGGGCCCCTCCTCATGAATTCAGTCACTGTCATGGCGTTATTCAGTCCTGAAAGGTGATTTTGTGGTCACTGCATGGAATCACCTTTCAGGACTGATTAACAAAATGACAGCGCCACTGTTCATGAGATGGGCTATCAAAAAGCCTGTGTTGCAAATTTGGTGAAAAAAATTCAAACAATGACTGTTTTATGAGCGTGTGTTGTGCTGTTTCCACGCACGCTCGTAATTTCATGAATTTGTAATATTTTCACTCCAGATTTTCAACATTGGAATTTTTCCACACCTGCTTATCAACAGTACAACTGTCATTTTACATATCCTGGCTGAAATGTGTTTTTGTACTTCCGGCGCAAAATAGCGTGGTCGCTGTGCAAAATCAGTTTTTGGAACAGTCTGACAAAATGACAGTGACATTCTTCATGCGCAGAGGTCCTAAAATGCATATGTTGAAAATTTGGTGATGAAAGTCCATAAAATGACTGTGTTACAAGCATGCATTGCACAGTTTCCATGCACCCTTGTAACTTCACAAATGTGCAATATTTTCAAGCCAAATTTTCAACACTGCCATTTTTTCACACCTCCTTAAGAACAGTACAGTTATCATTTTTCACATCCTGCCCAAAACGTGTTTTCGCACCTGTGGCACAGAATGGCTGGTCACTGTGGGAAATCAACTTTTGGGACAGATTAACGAAATCACAGTGCCACTGTTCATGAGGGGATGTCCCAAAATGCCTATGTTGAAAATGTGTCTCTTCAGGATTGGGGTGAGGTTGGCATCAGTTCAATACTTCACTGCCATTCCTATTATGCTTCTCTAACTCCTGCACTACCAATGCCAATGCCGGCGCGACAACATCCGGCATTGGCAAATGCTTGTTATGTTTATATTGATACAAGTTTTCAAGTGAAATTATGTTTTGTTTCTGTTTTGATGTTCCTTCATTTTGTTAGAATGAAACATTAATAGCAGTTGTCAGTGAATTCTTGACTCCATATAAGTGGGTGTTTGTCATCCATTTACATGTTGATGACATTCATTGATAAATGTGATCACTATTTTTTAAAGAACAAAACAGTATACTTTCAAAACCTATCAAATGTGATTCTGCCTGTAAGCCAGTATTAATAAAAAAGAAAACTCTAGTGAGGAATTAAATCAGTTCTTAAGCTTTTCTAAGATACCTGGTAGCAATGTTACTGTGCATATAAACTCTGTAGTGTAGCATAACATAGTGTCCAGTGCGTGTAACTTCCCTCAGTGTTATTAACTGATGTAAGCAAGCCTCCAGAATTCATTGATAATATAATCTTCCACTATGAACCTAATAAGGGCACTGGAAGAAGTCACTGTAAGACATTATTACTGATCAAGTGCAAAGCAATAGATTTTTAGGATTAGTGCCATACAAATTAGCTTTTACCTTCTAGTAATATGTACAGCTTTGTTTTTCCCCTAAGAATTTTGTACTGTGAAAGGTGAGGAGACTGGATGCATTCCATTACATTCACTGGGCCAGATATTCAAAACATTGCTCCAGGGCTAAATTAGCATTGCCCCATGGGCAAACTTAGCTCGGAGCACAAAGCAAGCTATATTCAAAAGGAATAGCTGGGGGCAAACAGCTTCTGAATATAGCATGGGAATGAGGCCATGCAAACTGGGCTTGGAGTGCAGGGCAAATGTAGCCCTGGAATAAGACAGCACTGAATATAATAACTAGGAAGTGCAAACCACAGCAACAGCACAGTGCACAGCAATGTGAGGGCAGGTAGAGGTGAACTATGTGGCCAATGTGTGTGCCAGCAAATGCTTGGACCCAGTACAACTGCAGGCAGCAGCGGATGTGAAAGAATAGTGTTCAAAACTGTACAATATTCCCCAAATTGTTAGTGCCATGCTAACACGTTTGTGAGGCTTTTGCGCGGAGCTAAGCCATTTGCCCGGCACTAAGATCTGCCATATTCAAAAGTGACATGCAAATGAGCCTACTTAGGTAGTCTCTGGGCAAACATCCAGATTAGCATCTCATTATGCTCTAATTTGCATGCAGTTTGCCCAGCGTTACTGCAGGGTCCCACAGTTCCACCTGTAGGTCAGTGTGGAAGTACAGGGGCTGGCCAGGTCTGGCCGCAGCTCCACCTGTAGGTCAGTCTGACAGTGTATGATGGTTGCTGCAGGCTACATGTATGCAGTACAGCATAGCATTGTGTACCCCAGGGGACAGCACAGCATAGGCTCAGGCAATGGTGGTGATGCATGCAACTGTCACACTGTATGGCATGCTACAGTGCATAGCAGACACCACAGTAGCAAGAGAGCCAGTAGTGTGAGGGACACAGCAATACCTATGGTGTGTAGGGTAGTGGAGACCACTTCACTGTACACAGTGACAAGCCCACCTTGTAGGTGTGTACTGCCAGTGGATATTACTGTCATACTGTGTGTGACCCACAGATGCTGCACCTCTGGCATGGGATGCTCATAGTGACATAGACATGGCCAGCTGTGTGTGCTGTGGTGTATGTACAGCTGTGCAGTATGTGACAGGGGGCATTATGTTTGGACAGGCACACTGCTATTGGGGTATCCCTAGTACTGGCCCATGTGCATTGCATGCTGTGTCCCAGCCTTGCAGCTGCACCTGGTCTGTGGTGAGGCCTGGCCACCCGGACACCCTCCCCTCAGCACCCACCATGCCCACAGTGCTGCATGTGTGTGCTGGCATCTGTTGGTCACCACAGACATATGGTCTGCAGGTGTGTGATGTATGGCTACACTACCATGGTGGCCCTCGGGGACCAGGTCACCACATACTGCCTGGCATGGCTGAGACTGGTGGCAGCAGCTGGCATCATTGTGGTGCCATCAGTGAGCAGCATATTTCCTCCATGTCTGGTATTTTCTCTGTGTCATAGTCATATGTTAGGGTCATGCAAGGCTGCACTAAGGCTGCGCTAATGCCACACAAGGCCACAATGTTGCACAAAGCTGTTTGCCCAAAGTTAAGACCAGCCTTTCCTGGTAGGTGGTTGGTACTGCACAAAGGGTCATGCTAAGTCATGCTAAACACCTTAGCATGGCGCTAGTCACTGAATATCTCATAGCACCCATATTCATGTTCAGTTTGCCCCTTGCATATAATTCTGGTTTGCCTGGTACTAATGCGGGTTGCGTGCACTATTTGGCCTTTTGAATATAGCAGACCCAGGCTAATCCTGTGCTAAACCTGCACAAATGGTTTACACACCACACAAAGCTTTGAATATCTGGGCCTCTATCAGCAGCCAAAAGGGTAAAAATGTGAGCTGTTGCAAGGTCTGCCTTTGTTAGCGAAGATGTGGCAAAGTCATGAACTTCATCCTTCATGAAGACCATGCAAAACAACCTCCTTTTTTTGGGGGGGTGTAGTGCACTTTGTGAAAGTGGTGCAGAGGATTTGCTGACAAATTAAGCATTGCTTCAAACACAGCAAAATGTTGGACCAGACAGATCCTCTATAAAAAGCTGAACACATAGTTCAATGTGCTTATGCAACTTGATATGATGTATGCTTGTGCGACAGATGCATTGTGGCTGTTCACCTCTCTATCCATGTGATATACTATCCTACAGGGGTACAGTGGAAAGGAATCCTAGAGGAGGGTTCCACCCCTATAGGTGCCACAGGAATGAGTCCCATGGCTAAAGGTAGCTTAGAAAGAAGCCCATGGCAAAGAGAGACATGCCACTGAAGGAGGAGGGGAGGATGGTGGGGCAATGAAGAAATGAATCCTGGAACAGTCCAGGAGAGGTGGCCTTTTAAGGCCTGATGGGGGAGTGATGTTGTTGCTCCACCCATTGAACCACAGGCATAGCCTTCCCATTCAATGTGCTTATGCAACTTGATATGATGTATGCTTGTGTGGCTTAGATACATTGTGGTTGTTTGCCTCTCTATCCCTGGGATATACCACCCTACAGGGGTACGATGGCAAGAAACCCTAGAGGAGAGTTCCACCCCTGTAGGTGTCATGAGAATGAGTCCCTTGGCTAAAGGTAACTTAAGAAAAAGCCCAAAAAGAATACCCAAAAGGGTGTGAAGCATTGGAGAGGTGAGAAATCAGAATATATTGAGACCAGAAATTAATGAGACAGACATAGATGGGAAGGACAGGAGAAGAATGAAATATAACGAGGATGATGAATGAAAGGAAATCTGACAAGATGCAGAAGGGTGGACTTCCTAAGGAGAGAGGGAACAGCTGGCACCACCATATGACTCCATCCAACAGCGAAACCTAACTATGGAACCTATGAAAGCACTAACCCTGACAAATATTATGACCATCTGCATGGAGGAGAGGAAAAAAAACCTTTGAGGAGGAAACCTCTGGGAATCCAAGGCCTAGGTTGCCTTCCCTACAGGCTTTAGGATGTTTTGGTTAGTGATGGCTCAGCTACTGCAATTTAGAGTTGATATTGAGGGAAGAGGAAAAGATTCCAGTTTAGATAAAGCTCTCACTCTGTCCTTTTAACAGGAATGCTGTTGAGGGTTGCGAGTAATGTTTCTGCAACTAGGTGCCCAAAATCAAAGAAGGAGAGAAAAGACCACTGAAGCACTCAGCCAGCCTACACAAGCCTAAGAAATAGACCAGAGGAACCAGAGGTGGTCAGATGGAAAATGGTGTGGATGATGCCTCTGAACCCAGTCAGGCAGCCAAAGGGGCCCTGATGATGAGAGCCCCACCTCTTGCAGCCTGAAGTCATAAACTTTACATCCAGAGGTGTTGCCAAAATGAGGGATGACTGAGGGTCCACCCAGAGTGAAGACACTCTCACTATGGGCCAGAGAGAAGGACCCTGCTCCAAGCTTCGCATGTTCTAGAGTTCATAGGTGCACAGCGAGACCACAGGCTACAGGCTAGCCCTGAGCCATGGAGCAATGCACATGGAAGGCATGACTCCGAATGGAGAGCAGGTAGAGTAGAGGTAGCATAGAACCCGTATGAGGGGGTATGCTTAATTAGGCGATGTGAATGAGCAGACCTACAGAGAAGTTGGATTGAGCAAGGAGACCCGACATGGATCCAGAGGAGGAGATTGCAAGTAGCAACCACAGGAGTGCATGCCAACTGGGTCCATTGATAAGCTAAATTAAGACTGGATTGATAGCATGAGTGAGAGAGAGACAAGAATGGCCAGATGCAGCCAGCAGCTGATGGTGAAGGTATGCAGTACCAGGAGTAAGTGCCAGGTATGAATGCAGGTAGGGTTTAGGAGGGAAGAGGTACAAGAATGAATGGAGGAGGATATGGAGTAGAGAGAGATACGAATCGAGGGTCTGAAATACAGGACTAGGGTAAGAGAAAGAGATAAATAGGTACCGGGATGGTGGGATAGGGAAAACCTCCAAAAGAAATCATGGGACGAGGAAGAAGAAGAGGTGAGGGTCGAGGTAATGGTAGAAGCATAATAGCCAAACAGGCTGAAATGGCATGGCAAAATAATGAAATCATACAGATCAGGCATGGAGGACTAGGGCCAATAGAAGATGCAGAACAGGAGACAGGCAGTGGTAGGACAAGAAACCTCCTAAAGGACCGAGGCAGATGGGTCAAGTAAAGAGAGGGAGGTGCAAGGCAAGAAGAAGTAGCTCACCTGTGATGCCAGGACAGGAGTCCCAGTGAGGTGCAGTGAGTGGGAGACAGGATAGACCCCCAGGGTCTTGGATCAGCAGAAGCGAAGTATAGTAGGAGCAGCAACAGGTACAGTGGCACATGATGCCCAGGTGCAGCAGGTCAGCCAGGCAGTTAAGGAGGCAGAGTGCTGCAGGGAGATGTACCAGATGTAGAATGAGGTGAGAGAACTGGAGAAAAATGCAACCAGAAGTCTGGAAGGGAGTTGTAGAGACTGCTGAAGTGGAGTGCTGGAGGATGACGTCATGCACCGGAAACTCTCATGCAGCCATGGAATGGAGGATCGAAAAAATGGCAAGAAAAGTGGGTCAGAAGCTGGCACCCGCATACTGAAGAGAAGAGAGATGTGAAACATAGAATTGGTGATGCACCAGGTGAGCGGCCACCGAAACTGGGAGAGTGGTGGGAGACAGCACACCCGGAAGAGTCGATGAGGAAATGGGGCCATGATCTGCAAGGTGAGAGAAAGCCCCCCCTAAAAAAGGAGAGGGAACAAATGGAAACAATGAGGTAGGAAGACACCCAGGATGGGGACAGGGTGGAGAGCAGATGATGGAAGAAGCAATGAGGGGAAAAGACAAGGTGGGAGAGACAAAAGGTAGAAGAGAGAAAAACGAGCAGGGAAAACAACATGAGGCAAGCAGGAGGTAAAAAGGGCAAGAGGCTAGGAAGGAACAGAACAAAGTGGACAGAGAATGAGTGGTGGGGAAAACAAGGCGAGGAATGAGAAGGCAGCCAGAGGTGCTCCAAGAACAGGGGAAGCACAGAGGTAGGAGGAACAGGAGGAGACGAGGAGGAGCGGTGCCTCCTGCCACAATGAAGAAATGAATCCTGGAACAGTCCAGAAGGAGTGGCCTTTTAAGGCCTGATGGGGGAGTGACATTGTTGCTCAACCCATTGAACCACAGGCATAGCCTTCCCATTATACTGCTGCAAGAAATAATGTACAGGAAGGTAACCAACTGACCCACTTATAGTGTGTATGCCTTCACTGTTGGGATAAGGAATAGGGAGCATCTTCACAGTGCTTCTAGGCATGTTAGCAAGTGAGGTGGGTTTAAAATGTTTTTAAGCACAAATATTTGTGTCGGTATGGGGTGCTTACTCCCAGTGCTCCCAGTCCGAGCTGTGACTGAAAGTAAAGAGAACTAAGGTTGGGGTGGAGAGTGGGCCTCATAATTTTCTGTTAGGATGATATAGGTAGTTACAGCATTGCAGAGGTGTAGGCCATCAGTGTTTCCAAAAATTATACCAGTCTGACATATAAAAGCACTAGGCAAGCACTAAACAGCAATATAGTTTTGCTGGCAGAATGGCAGGTACAGCACTTCAGCAGCTCAAATGGAAGTCCATCTGTAAAGTTTTCCAAAAATGTTGCCTATCTGACATTCAAGGACTGCAGGAGGAGGCTTGAAGTGACTGAAGCTATGTACACTAGATTAGGACCCTGATAAGAATGCTGATGTTTGGAGTGACTGATGCTAGGCACAGTGGAGTAGGTCCCTGATGAGGAAGATGATGTTTGGAGTGACTGATGAACTGTGAAGAAAATACTGTATTACTTATATAGTATTACTGATAATGTAAAATTAATATTATAGTTATTTTTATTTTAGATCACTGATATTTATGTTGGTGCACTTCCGCAACCAACATCTTGCGGTAGTGGAGATTTGGAGGTGCGGTTGCTGTTGGGCGAATGCAAGGCATGCACCAGTAGGTGCATCCCTCATTCCCCAATCAGCCTGCATGCTGGTGCCACTTCACCCGGGTGAGCACATGTAAGGAAAGGTCCGCTGCAATGCGAGCAAAGATCGTCATACGCAGTGGACCTTCCTACGTGCTTCGCCAGCTACAAACATGGCGGCACAGTGGCCACTAAACTGCCGACTTCGGGGGTGCCCAATCCCCCAGTCGGCTTACCCTGCCCCTCATGTATGTGCCGACGGGGGGTGCACACTTCCCGTTGGCATAATGTGCCCCTCCTCCTATTCTGCTTGCCGAGGGGGTGCCCAATCCCCCTCGGCTCATGCACCCCCCCACTTTCATTGTTTGCCGACGGGGGTGCCCAATCCCTGTTGGCATCCTTCTCCCCCTTTCCCAATTTAATGTGCCAACTGGGAGCCCACTCCCTGTCAGCATGATGTCCCCCCTTCTTCTGTGCTGCGAGGTGCCTATCCCCTCAGCTAGTGTCCCCACTCCCTATGTGCCAACAGGGTGCTCAATCCCCTGTGGGCTACTGTTCAAAAAAAAAACACCTGTAAAAAAGAAACCGTCCGTGATGTTTTTTTAACACCTTTAAACAGAAAAAAGTCCCTTGTAGTCTCCTACCCCCTCCCACCACCCGCACCCATCTACTGCGTACCCTGCCTCCCCACACCCCCCTTACCCCATACTTACCTCCGGAGCTTGGCGCGATGATCTTCAGTGGACCGGGAACATGTCTGCACTCTTCAAAGTCGACTGTGAACTGAGAAAATGCCGGTAAACTGTATAATGGAATAAATAGGGTTTTTTTTCAACTTTGATGCATATCTCAGGCATTTTTTGGAATTTGTGCACCAAATATTCAACATGGGGTTTTTGGGACCCCTCCTCATGAATTCTGGCACTGTTATGATGTTAATCGGTCCCGAAAGGTGATTTCGCAGTCACTGTGCGGAATCACCTTTTGCAGGGGTTCGATTAATGCAGAACGATGGCAGTGTTCATGGTAGGCTTTCAAAAAGCCTATGTTGCAAATTTTGTGGAAAAAAAACCCCAAAAATGGCTGTTTTACGAGTGTGCATTGCACAGTTGCTACGCATGCTCGTAACTTCGCGAATTTGCAATATTTTCACACCAGATTTTCAACATTGTCATTTTTCTATACCTCCTTGTGAACAGTACAGCTGTCATTTTTCACATCCTGGCCAAAATGTGTTTCCGCAATTCCAGTGCACAATAGCATGGTCGCTGTGGGAAATCAGTGTTTGGGGCAGATTACGAAAATGACAGTGACACTGTTCATGAGCAGAGGTCCTAAAATACCTATGTTGAAAATTTGGTGACGATACTCCATAAAATGACTGTGTTACGGGTGTGCATTGCGCAGTTTGCACGCACACTCATAATGCTGTGCATTTGTAATATTTTCACCCTAGATTTTCACCATTGGCATTTTTCCACACCTCTTGATGAATAGTACAGCTGTCATTTTACATATCCTGCCCGAAATGTGTTTTCGCATGTCCGGTGCTGAATAGAGGGGTCACTGTGCGACATCACTTTTTGGGACAGTTTGAGGAAATGACAGTGGCACTGTACATGAGCAGAGGTGCTAAAATGCCTATGTTGAAAATTTGATGCCAAAAGTCCATAAAATGACTGTGTTACAAGCGTGCGTTGCGCATTCCCCACGCACCCGTGTAACTTTGCAAATTTGCAATATTTACATGCCACATTTTCAACACTGCCATTTTTTTACACCTCCTTATGAACAGTACAGCTGTCATTTTTCACATCCTGCCCAAAATGTGTTTCTGCACTGCACTACCAAAGCCAATGCCAGCGCGACAACATTCGGCATTGACAAATCCTTGTTATTAACTGTGACTGTAATGTGAGTGTCAGCATGATGTAAGCATGATGTGGCACATGTGTGATGTGAGCAGGAGCAAGGCATGAGCTAGAGTGAAAGTGGCTAAACATACAGATGACATGGGCTGGAAGTATAGCCTAGAAGTTAGAGGAACAAGGTGTGAATGAACTTGATACATCCAGCAGACCAGACCTGAGTTTGAGTCTCACAACCTCCACTTGCATACTGTGTGAGTCTGAGCAAGTCACTTAACCACCCAGTGCTCCCAGGTTGCCCCTGAAAACAGGCACTTGTGCCTAGTGTGCCTTACCCAGTTACCAAAGACTAAAATAAAAATAAAATAAACAACCCCCACAAGACATCCAGGATGGACTATATTTATGTCAACACAGAACAATGTGGGTTGATGCAGAATGTCTAGCCTGGTCTGATGGAGTATATCTGCTAAGCGAACCCCTCAAGAGAGAGTGCAGGGTGCTGCTTTCCATCCTATTTGTTAGAAAATGAGGAGTTCTGCCAATATCTCAAAGATCAGCGGGGGCTGTACGTAGCTGCTGCTGCAGCCATTGCTCCTTCTGAGGCAGCTATCTGGGAGGTGGAAAAAGCCTACTTGAGGTGAATGATAATAAATTATGTGGCAGTTAAAAAAAGGAAGAAGAGGGGGAAAATGTGGGAGCCAGAAGAAAAGCTGAAGGACTTGGAGAAAAGGATAGTGGAAGGGGGCGGATGGGTTGTTATAGCTGATGGCCACCAGAAAGGCACTAAACTTATTATATACTGGCAAGACTGGAATGGCACTATTTTTTGAATGACAACACCTGTTTGAGTGACGTAATAAGTCATGACCACTCTGAACATAAATGGCCAAAGGGAGAAGATCTTCTGCCAGAGTTACTGCTTGAAAGGGGCCAGGAGGGCAGGTGGTCATGAAGCCTGAAGATGTTAATCGTGTTTCTCAAATCTTGTACCTCAACCTTTTTTAATATTGAATGTCATGGTCAGGAAGCAGGAGCAGACAGGTTCTTGGAAGGTCTGGCAATTCTGGAAATAACAGAGGAGCAAAGGGACACACAAGGGACCCAATTAGAACTGCAAAGGTGGGGAGGTCCATTAACTCCCTTGAAAAAGGTAAAGCGTGGGGACCACATGGCTTCACAGCTGAATATATTAAGGAACTGGTGGAGCAGCTGATGAAACCCCTACAGAAAATGTTGAAAGAGGCAAAAGGGGATGGAGTGCTTCCTGCTTTGTGCTACATGGCTTCTATCTGTGCGCTCCCCAAACCAAGGATGGATCCAATGGAGAGTACATCGTATAGCTGCATCTCATTATTTAATTGTGATCTGAAAATCCCAGTGCAAATTTTGGTAGGGTGCCTTGAGCAGATACTCCCCTCAATTATACACCCAGATCAAACGGGATTTGTGCAAGGACAGTTGTCCTATCACAATACCTGTAGGTTACTGAATGTTATTCACTGGGGTTCTCGGCATCTGGGCACAACATTTGTGCTGTCAATGGATACTGAGAAGGCATTTGATCGCATTGAGTGGAAGTATCTGTTCAAGGTGCTGGGAAAATTTGGCTTAGGGGAGGAGTACATGACATGGGTGAAACTCCTATATGCAGAACCTATAACTCAGATCTTGGTTAATGAAGGACTGTTGGACTACAGGACTGTCAGATGAATTCTGATAACATAGCGGTACGAGGCAGGGGTGCCCCTCTCCCTGCTGTTGTTTGCTTTGGCAAATTAAAATACTGGACATAAAGGGGTTAAAGGCATACAAAGTCACCTGGGAAAACAACAAAAAATTACACTGTATGCAGACGATCTACTGCTGTACATCATGGATCCATAGCAATCAATGCCCACATTGCTTCAGGTGATTGAGCAGTTTGCTAGTTTATCAGGGCACTACCTGAATTTACATAAGTCAGAAATAATTAGTCTAGGTCTGGACTTCCCTGAAGGACTATGGGTGCAATGGGGCCTTAAAATGGTTGGGACGGCCATTATATACCTGGCAGTGAAGATGGGTAGGGACACTGAGGACTGCATGTCCTAAATTATTAGACCCTAAGCCAGCTCAATGATGTAGAGGGCTGAGGCACTATGCATGCCTTACCGCCTGCCATGCCGGTGACCTATGTTCAGGAATGGATGCGGGTTGCCTGGGGGTGTCAGCCAGGGGAGGGAGAATCAAGCATCTGGAGGACAGCTCTCCTCCCTTGGGGAGGGAGGATTTGTGGTCTGCCATTTTACCATCACCTGGAGGAATCCAGGAGGAGGCATGTGTGGCTGCACGATGTGGGTAATCCCATGTCCAGGGCAACAAGGGCATCTCCGTGGAGGTGTAGCTTACACAACGTGACCATTGCATGCTTGTGGATGGTTGGGGAGGAAAATCAGGGAGGATGGGCTCAATGATGCCTTGTTCATCTACTGTAGCTGCCAGCCCACTCTGCTGCTCTTGGTCCAGGGCATGTCTAGATGTGTCACTGAGAGGGGTGAGATGGCCCTCCCTCCCTGGCCTTGCCATAGGAGGGACCCACGAAGGATAATGCCCCGACTTCAGAGGTGACAGAGACTGCTGTGGCAGATGAGAACAGGGGGCAGATGCAATGCTTGCCCTGCCCAGGAGAATTAAAACTTGTATAGAAAACAAAATTATAAGGTCTTAGAAAATGGGTAACATGAAACTCGCCTCCTGATTGGCTAAAACAGCCTGGCACCTGGGCTGTTATTTCTTAACAACACCCGCAAAATAACAAGTGCCGCTGTCTAATGCCCCATTACTCAGGATATCCTGGGACTACCCTGACATTCAAATCTCACTACCACCATTTTTTGTCTGGTCACAAAGTGAGTGATTAAGTACTTGCTACCTACTTCAATTACAGCTGCTCGCAGAAGCCATCACCACGCGCTCACCACCATTTCCAAAACAAATCTTTTTTTTTTTACTTAGTCAACAGTACGTAGTAGGAGCCAACAGAACTACAACCAAGTCTGACTCAAGTTAAAAAGCCCAGTCATAACCCCCGGCATAACTTAACAAACACCGCTCCCCCACTGCTCCAGGCAGCTTACCTTTCATACTTCCCCCTCAGCTCGCTTAAACTCGCAGTTCCTCTGGAATTTCAGACGCTGCTGAGCACCTACAGAGTGCAGCACTCCACTCACTACCAAACCACAAACAACCCGAATGTTACAGTACAGCAAACATCGAGGGGCATATTCCAAACCACTTGGCCACAAATTACACCACGAAAGAACGCTTATTTTGGGGAAGGAACATTCTCTGCATCATGACCACCACAATAAAACTGTGGAGCCCTCTACTGGCAATTATTGACAATTCTGCCAGTTTTGGAACTACTTTACAATAAACAACATTTTTTACTGAATTGTATCTATTTTATTCTTTTCTCATGTTTAAAATGCGTACTTAAAATTTATATTCAAACCATTTTCTAAGTGTAATAATACCCTCCAGGATGGGCGTTATGGGATATAACGGACCTTCCAGGGGCTATAAGGCCCTCTGCCTGTGGCGTTGGGCTTCATTACACCCCTGGGTGGTCCGTTATATCCCAATAATGCCCATCCTGTTGGGTATTATTACTTACCTATTTAATACAATTCTGGCAGAGTTGGATAGGTGGAGGGCATTACCTATCTCTTGGCTGAGCTAATTAAATGTGCTGAAGATGAATGTCTTGCCGAGAATTTTGTTATGTTGTGCAGAAGCTGCTGATGGGCCCCACCAAGTCAGATCTCAAAAGGTTGGAAAAAAGATTTTCAGTCTTCATTTGGCAAAATAAGAAACTGAGAATGAGCCTTCAATGGCTTAAACATGGGGTGGAGCAGGGAGGACTGGGGTTCCCAGACCTGTGCGGGTATTTTATGACCACACAGCAACGGTATGTACAAGACGGGGTTAATGCAGCAGAGGACATGACCTCAGTGGATCTGGAAGTGGAAGAAATCCCTTATAGGCATTCAGTGTATCTGGGCCCAGATGGTAAATGGGCCAACTGGGTGGCAGGAGTAAGTAACCCCCTAGTTATACACACCTTAGAGGCATGGTGGGAAATGAGGCACAGGTGGAAGGTAAAAGTGGACAATACAATGCTGATGCCAGTATCAGGTAACCAAGACGTTTTGCCCAGCTTAGAGGACAGAGGGTTTAAGGAGTGGGAGGAAAAGGGTATTAGGTTTATGGGGAACCTGTGTAACAGTGGGGGCTTCAACCTATTTGCAGAAGTGAGGGAAACATTGGAACTATCAGCTACACATCATTGCAGATACTTGCAGGTAAAGGCTTATGGCAGGCAACCGGGCAGGGATCCCCTTGAAGACCCCCCCCATTATTAGTTTTTTAATCAACATTAATATGTGGACATGGAATTTATACTTCCTATTTAAATATGTTTTTGTACTGTGTTATATTTTGTCTCATAATGTCTTTGTATGTATTTTTGATTGACCACGGGTCGTACCTGTAAAAGGGATTGTATCCCAATGTACTTACCCGTATACAAATAAAAAATATAATCAAATCAAATCAATTCTGGGAGCCCACATATCATCCAAAGGATTTATTGCAAAGGTAGCCAGACAGGACAGGAGTAAGCTGCCAGATCTCTCAGGGAAGGCAAAGAGTCTCTGGGAAAGGGACATGGGAATATCCATTAGCTAACAAGAACTGGGGAGAAGTACTCAGACTACATGTGGGGCTCCTTGTATGCAACAAGTATAAGGAATCACAGTCTAAGTTTATCCATAGATTATATCATCCTTCAAGCATAGTGCATAAATTTAATCCAGTGATCTCCCCCATTTTCGGGAGGTGCAACATGGAATTGGGTAAGTGCACAATGCTTAAACCATACTGGACATCTGTAGTGCAGGAGATCACCATAATTCTAAGTAGACCAGTGTTGTGCACCCCACTATCATTACTATTCAGAATGGATGACATGGGAGAAGAGGCATGGGTGCCACATCCTAGGTGGGTGAGGATATTGCTAGCCCTGGTGAAGCAAGGTGTGCAGAACACATGGGTGTCCTGTGCAGCGCCCATGATGGGACAGTAGAAGACACTTGTCCAACAGGTACTTGCACTAGAAAGATTGTCCTATGTCTTGAAAGGGAGAAAGGAGTTGTTCATAAGGAGTTGGGGTACATTTATTGGCTCTTTGCCAGTGACTTAGGCACTAATCTTACAGGAGGGCATGCTGTGGAGACTCTGAGCCAGGATAACACTCAGTACTACTAATGAAATAAACAGGCAACACCTACTGTAGAAATTTAATACACAGAAACAAATGCTGCAGTTTATATTTATATATTTTTAAATTAGTTATATTGTCAGTGTAATGTACTTTGCACTTTCAGGAACGCTAACATGTTATATAAATTATTGACCTGTATTGCATTCTTTTAGTTTTTTACATGTCTCGTCAGAGTGATGTGATTTAGTTTCACAACTCTGTACGTTATCCAAGTTACATACCTTATGAGCTGCTGTGTTTGTCTTGTAATGTAAAGTTTTATGATAAACTTTAATAAAAATATTACACAAAAACACATACTGGTAACACAATTACTGAGTAGCAACGAGGCTGTGGCTTCACAGCCCTACATGAGCACTCTGATAAGAAACCATGAAGAAAAAAACTATCCTGAGAAACCAAGACGGAAAAGCATCTCTTACATTATATTTTTTAACTTTGTTATCATGTAAAATTAATATTATTATTTTTAGATACTAATTTTTAATAATTGGTGTTTTTATAAAGCTTAGTTGTGATGTGAATGCAGCCAAGACATGAGCATGCCATGAACCAATTACAGGCACCTCAAAGCGACCCATGTTCTGATAAAAATAAACGTCAGAAGTGGCATCCTTATAAAGTTCTTCTTATAGACTTTGATGGCAGATAAGGGCAATGTGGCCCACCCAGTCTGCCCATTGCCCTACCTATTGAATAAGCTGCAAATCCTAGTTAACCAACAGCCTACTTCCACGTACCCCCCACTATAACTGCCTTATGTCTGTCCCATGCATTCTTGAATTCCTCCACTGTTTTTGACCTCACGACCTCCTCAGGGAGGCTGCTTCATGTATCCACTACCCTCTCAGTGAAAAAATACTTCCTCACATTGCCCTGAGCCATCTCCCCTCTATCTTCAAATTGTGCCACCTTGTTCTTAAACATGTGCCTGAATAGGGACTTAAACCCTGGACCCTCAGATTAAAAGTTTGATGATCTACCAACTGAGCTATCCAGATAGTATGGGTGCCCAGAGGATGGGGGATGAGGGGTGACCCTATGCATCCTCCTCATGAATTCCAGAAAGTGAACAAACAACCCAATTATGTATCCCATAAAACTGAAGAAAAAAATGTTTCTTATGTATTTTTCATAATGTACAATTATTATAGTCATGATTTATTTTATTATCTGAATTTTGTATTGTTGATTATTATTGTTTTAAGACATAAGAAAGAAATCTGTGAAAGTAAACAAAGTGACTTGATTATCTAGCATGAAGTAGATTGCTTTCACAAATGGCATGTCATTGTAAATTATATATAGCAATAATTTTATTTCAAACCATAGGAAGATGCCACAGCTGTGGTGCAGGACTACTGCTAGCACAGTAACAGCATTCAAAAAATGTGGAAGCATGACATGTGAGAATGGGAAAAATAGATTGCTTTTCATAAATCAATGCTGTGAGCATAATTATTAATTTATTGATTAAAACAAGAGCTCAGCTGATCAGGGGATTACTGCAGGCAGCATGTTGTTTCATTCATTTGATAGCATCTGGCCGTGGTGGAGGGAGGGCTATGCCAGCACCATGGCATGAGACAATTGTATTATTTTTTGGTCTGACAAGGGGAGGAGGGTAATATGGGTGTCCATAGGATGGGGGACAAGAGGTACATTCTGCTTTACTGGGTTGGGGGAGGCGGTGATGTCTTTGAATGGTGTGAAGATTTTGTCTACTGTCTATGTGATGTTTACGTAACTTTTATGCTTTACCACACCACTACTTGGGAGGAGGGTGGATTAGGTGCTACAAGAGTCTGAGGTAGGGATTGCTGTTTAAATGCTCAGGGGTGTGGGAGGATGATGGAACAATATAACTAGAGGGTGGGATTGATACAAGGTAAGCCCTTTATTTAAGAAAGAAACATCATAGTGACACTTTGCTGACTAAAGTGTCACCTTCGGCAGGTGAAGTGATACATGAAGTGGCACTTCACCAGTGAAATGCAACTATGTGAAGGCTCTGACTGGCAAAGGGCCGCTTCATCAGGCAAAGAACTATGTGAGGTATCACTTGTGCTCTGTGAACCTGGGAAATTTTCCAAAGTATTCTGTGAAGCAATGTTTCCTGGTTTTGCCCAACATTAGCAATACTGGCATAAAACATTACATAAACATATCTTCTATGCCAACATAAAACTGTTATGAGACTGTATTTAAATAATGTTGGCATATTTTGAATGTCATCATCACATATTGACCCATTTTTAATGCATTCACTATTTTTTCAAGAAGCTATTTTTTTTAATAAAAGCTTGAAACAGTGTTGGCACATTTTCATAATGACCTCATAGTTGAAATCATGTCAACTTAAAACTATAATGTCAATGATCGGTAACAACCCCTTCGTTGAAAGGGGTGAGTTTTTACTAATAAGTCCATCAAAGTACTAGGTACCAGAGCATCAGTAACTTTGCCCTTCTGAATGGGGGGTGGAGCTCAAGTACAGAGCATAAATAGAAGGTTTTGTTGAGAAGCAGGTGGTTCTAGTTGGGTCTGGAACTGGAGTTGGGACTTTAACTGGTTAAGGTAAAGAGGCAGTATTCACACCAGTACCAGCATGCAGTTTCTGGTCCTGGGTTCTCCAGGGGGTCCTACAACTTTGGCTTAGTGGCAGGGTGCCAGGGCTGTTGTTTCAGGGGATTCTGTTGATTCCCAGGGCACTGTTGGGACTTTAAGGGGGACTGTTGGTCTTGGCTTGGGTGTCAGGATCAGAGTGGAACTGTACCCCTCGACGAGGTCTTCCTGCCCATGTCAGTGGGGAGTGGAAGGTCTCCAGGGCTAGGTAAACAAGAGGTCTTATGGAGAATCTGAGTGGGATCTAATAGCTATGCATTTGTTGGGCCACATCAATGTACGGACATCTCTTAGAAGGGAATGTAGGAGCCATGGTCAGAAGTTACACTTTCATGTTCCTCTGGGGGATGCTGGTGTTCACTACTCAGGCCTGGAAGCCTCTGGGCAGTCTATATGGCTGAGCAGGAAGTAGCAGCGTGTACAGATGGCTGGATAATGGCTTAGACTCAGGTTCCTGAGTGGGTATCCCCTCATGGGATGTGTACTGATGGCTTTCAGACCTGGAGGCTTCCCTTATGAAGCCAGATGAAGTAAATGGACCAAAGCAGACACTTAAACATGCTGAACAAGGAACAATGGCAATGTGTAGAGGTAACAGCTACAGCTCTGCCACTGATAATTTCTACACTAAGATAAAGAGCAGTATTCCTATTTTATTCATGAATGGGCCATTGTTCTGGGGCAAGACTGTCCTTCATGGGGTACTAGAACCAGAGCTGGGTATAGTAGCCATTCAAATATCCACATGGGGCTAACAATAGTTATGATGACAGTAAAGGCAGTGCACCAAAGCCCCAGTATAACCATAAGAGATGGCAGAATCTCGCACAAAAGTCTGTGGGCTGGATATTCAGACTGCACCGGGCAGTGGCACAAGCCGGGGAGCAGTGCAACTGGGCTATGCTGGGGCCATGACAAGGTGATATTCAACCGTGATGCACCATGGCTCAACACCATTGAATATGGCAAGGTCAGTGCACATACTGCACATGGCACAGTGGTGCTGCGCCAGTGTAACCAACAGAGAGGGAGCACGGGGATGTACCAGCACAAGTGGAGATGCGCTAGGCGCATCACCCACGATATTCAGCCAGGGGCATGCAAATGAGGCCATAATATATGCAAGGCACAAATGGGGCCATTTGCATGTCATTATGGCCCCATTTTCATGCATTGCACAGGGCCGCTCCATGAAATGCACCTGCTGCCCTATCTAGCTGCTGTCTTCGGGGGTGGGTCCCTGTTGGGTGTTTGTAACCCCTCCCCTCCCGTAGCCCCGATTGCAGGTATCTGTAATTGGAACTCAATTACATGGTGGTCTAGCGGTCCCCTCCTTGTGTTCATTCACATATCTGGTCCTGTGTAGTACAGTATGGTCTGCAAGCCCACTGGTCCACACTGAGGACCAATAGGCATACAAATCATACTGTATGCTGTCATTTGGCGGGTGGCTGGGCAGTATGCGGGTGGGGTGCTGCCACCCACTGATGACAGGGGGTGCTGGGTGGCCAGGGGTCCTCTGTGAGTGGGTGGGGAGGGGAGTACCACTAGACCACCAGGTAATTCTTTCGTATTACAACTGCCCATGATCAGGCATACGGGGAAGGGACTGCCAGACCACCAGGTAATTATGTTACATTTACAGATGCCCCCGATCAGGAATACAGGGAGGGGAGCCACTGGACTACCAGGGAGGGTCCGGGTGCTTGTGGATGGTGTTTCTGCTGGGTGGGTTGCCACCCACGGCTGGTGGCTATTGTGTTGCGCCTTGCAATACAGCTGCCCGCCTGTGGGTGGACAGACTTTGAGCCTGTTCTTTTACGGCTCAACTTTGAGCACCAGTGTGCAGTGCATGTAGGGGTTGTACCAGCATATGCGCCACACATCCTGGGCTGAATATTGGGATGTGCCGCATATGCATGGGCACGCCCCCTGCATCTGCACCGCATACATTACCAATGCGCCCTGGTGCATCGGGGGGTGTGCCACGCAGCCTGTCCTTTCGAATATCGTGCTGCGGCGCATTGGGGGGTTGAACATGGTGCAACCCCTTTGAATATCCCTGCCTAAGTATACAGCCCAGTATATAAATTGCAGCTTGACTGAGACAGGGCCCTCGTGTAATGTACTGTGATGTGGGGTTTGAACCCAATTTGTGCTTGCCTGATGAACTACGTGATGTATGAATGAATTACCCCCCAAACCTCTATCGCTTAAGTAAAGGATCATACATAAAATCATACATAGGGTCTACCAGCAGGAGGAAGCATGATGCCTATCTGGTCTGTCCACTTTTATTTCAATAATACCGCCCAGTCCAATCTAGATTTAAATGTATTTAGATTGTCACTTGTCATCACACATTCAGGCAAATTGTTTCATTCCTGAACCACCCACTGATTAAGCCAATGTCCCCTCTTGACAGCTTTTTTTATCGTACTCTTGTTTCTACCTCCTCGGCAGAGTGGCCTCCATGATCTCCAGCTGCCGTCCCTGCACCCACAGACCCGGTCGTGCATGCGAGCCACATGAACCTGCTTCCCCAGTGGGCCAGCCTTTCATCGCTCTCACACCCACTGGGTACACGCCCCTCTCAGGTCTCTCTGGGGTTACAAGGCAAGGCCATCAGCAGCAAAGATCGCCCTCTGCATTTTTCCACATTTTCTTCCCTTATGGAGAGCCGGACATGCAATGGCATCCGAGCACGTTGTGCTGATGCCTGCCGTGCTCTACGCCGGCCTTTTGCATGCCACTTTAGTGCGGCAGGCCTCTGCCAGTCGCCGCTACAGGGTGATGCATGCCCCAATACCCACCCCAGAGAGAGGAGAGCAGTCACTGGGTGCTCAATCCTCCCTCTCCCCTGCCAGCCCCCGGCGGCCCGGGTCCATTTTCGAACCCGGGTCACCGGCATGGCGCGAGGTGTGGCGTCCAGCGCCTCAACCCTCAGCGCCACCGGGCCGGCCCCTCTCGACAGTTTTAAAATGTTTCCTTTTAGTTGGAATTTATGCCCTCTTGTATTACTATTCAGGTTTCTAAGTCCTCCTATTCCATAGATCTATACATCATTATGAGTCCCCTCCCCAGTATTCTCATCTCCAGTGGATATAAACACAGCTTTTTTAATCTCATTTCATATAATGCTTTTCCAGACCCTTCGTAATCTTTGATTTCCTCTGTACCCTGTCTAGTTTGTTAATCTCTCCTACATTTTGCAATGATCAAAACTGTCCACAATACTCCAGGTGGGGGCTTCCCCAGCACACTATAAATTGGCATAATCACCACTTTGCGTCTGCTGGTGATTTTTTTGATGTATCCCATAATCTTACTACACCTGGAGACTGCCTTGATACACTGCTTACTAAACTACATGTCACTGGTGACTATTACTGACAGATAGTTTTCACTTGTAGGGGCTTTAAGTATCACGTTCCCCAACCTGTCATCTGCATTATGGTTTCTGTGTCCAAAGTGCATGACTATGCACTTACCTAGATTGAACTCCATATTATTCCTGGTTGATCAGTCATACAGCTCATCTAGTTCACCTGGCGATGACCACCTGTCCAGCTATATCAACTACATAGCCTAATTTTGTGTCATCCACAAACCTGCATATCCATCCATCTCTTGATATTTGCATACTCAGCACATAAATATTGAATAGCATCGGTCCTAACACTGATCCCAGAGGGACATCTATAGTCACTACTATTGTGGCTGAGTCTTGCCCATTTACCCTCACCCTTTGTGTCCTATTATTCAGTCATGTTTCATCCACACTATGATTATACTGTTTATGTTAACCTGTTTCAGGCAATTGATAAGCTCTGCATGTTGCACAGTGTCAAAAGTCTTTTTAAGATCCAGATAAACCACATAAATTGATCTTCCTTCATCTAAGGCTTCATTCACCCTTTCAAAAAAATCTACCAAGTTAGTCAAACGTGACTGACTTTTTTTAAAGCCATGATGTGCCCTGTCCAACAGTTTGCCTATATTAGGATGTTCTTCAATGATACCTCTTAAGATAGATTCCATTATCTTGCCCGCCAGTGATATAAGACTAACCTGCCTGTAGTTACTCGTATTGGATCTACTTCCTTTCTTATGGCTGGGTATGATGATGGCTGACTTGCATGCCTCAGGTATTGTGTCTGTTTCTAGAGACATATTAAACATATAAGTAACCAGCCTTGTTAATGGGGAGACTAATTCCTTTAGTATTTGTGGGTGTACTCCATTTGGCTTTTTAGATTTATTGATATTTAAGCCCTTAAAAGTCCTATATGCCTCCTCTTTTGAAATTATGGATGCTTTATCTGGATTTTCTGTTTGGACTTTGTACAGTTCAGATGTCTGGTATGCAGACTGATAAAAAAATTGTTTAACAAGTTGGCTGCTTCAATATCAATAAAGATTATGTTATTGTCCCCATTTAATGGTCCCACTGTCCTGCTACCTCCCATTTTGGCTTTAAGATAGGCCCCAAATATTTTTGAACTATCTTTGGCCTTACTTTCAGTTTCTTCTTCCTTCTCCATTCTCTCTTTTGGCCTTCCTAATTAGTGATTTGTATTCTTTAGCACTTGATAAATACAGTTCCCACAACTCCTTTTTCCCCATATCATTAGCCCTTCTAAATAACCTTCCTTTATGAATAATTCTATTCATAACCTTCCTGTCAAACGAAATAGGAATTTTATCATTTTGTTTGTACTTATTTGTTCTTGGTATAGACTTATCTTCTGAGTCTTTTATTTCTGCTTCTATGATGTTCCACATTTTGCTGACATCACAGGATTCCAGTTCCTCCTTCCACATCTAAGTTGCTATTTAATTTTTTCATTGATTCAAAGTCCACCCTTTGATAGCATCAACATTTAACTTTCTCTTTTTTAATACTAGTTTGCTTCACATCCTCAGAAGTGACCACTAAGTGGTCAGTATCTCCTAGTGGTTCCCTGGTTCTACATTTTATAATTATATCCATTATATAGAAGATAATGACTAGGTTTTGGTTAATACTCACACTGTAATCCCCTCAAGTGGTTGCCAGGACAACATAGTAAACCTTGAGAGTGCAGCTTGAGAGGTTTATTGTTGTCCTGGCTACCACAAGAGGTGATTTCAGCGTGGTTATTAACAGCAAAAATTCAACTGAGCACAAGGTTAAATGAAGATCATCCTTACTTTTTTCTTGTTTCCCCATTGTGCCACTCCCCCTTAGGGCCAGCTCTCACCACCATGGCCTTTCATTGTAAGCTGGTACTTGAAATCCATGCATGCATAGATCAGATCCCCTTGTCATGGTATTGTTGTGACGTCAATAGGGGTTAATAACCTCTTGATATCACAACAATACCATAGCAACACTGTAAACAGTTTGATTGTGGTTGATAATAAGGGCTTCCCATACATTGTATTGCCTATTACAACATCAAGTATGTTACATACGAACTTAACCAGCAGATAAAGGCCCTATGGTCTACTGAGTCTGCTTGATTGTGCAGCTAGCAGCCCTTATTCTGCAACTGCTCCTCCCTTCCATCCCATGACTCTCCCTCTTGCCCTATTCCAGCCACTTTTGAAGGAGCCTACTGTTCTACAGGATTCCACTTCCACCAGCAATACATTCCACCTGGCCACCACCATCTCCATAAAAAAGTGTCTTCTCATCTCCCTCCTGAACCTTCCCCCGCTCCAATCTCAGGGCATGGCCTCGGGTGTCCCTCCCTTAATTTGAATAGCCCCTCCATGCCTGTCTTATTTATTCCCTTCATGTACTTGAAGGTTTCAATCATATCCCCCCTTGTCCCTCCTCTCCTCTAGAGAGTACATGTTTAATTCCCTCAGCCTGGTCTTGTAGGGTAAGTCCCCCAGCCCATGGATCATCTTTGTTGACCTGTGCTGCACCCCTCCAGTAACTTAATGTCCCTCTTTAGGTACGGGCACCAATACTGCATGCAGTACTCCAGGTGTGGCCTAACCAGTGATCTATACAATGGCTGAATCACCTCCCTACTCCTCAAGGATATGCTCCTGGCAATACAACCCTGCATTTTATTGGCCTTTGCAACTGCCTTCCTACATTGTTCTGAGTTGTTCATTGATCCCATAATGAGCACCCCCAGATCCTTCTCCTCCTCCAACTTGGCTAGCTTCCCCCCAGCTGGTAACATCACAATGTAGCACCTTGCACTTTCTGGCGTTGAACCCCAGCTGCCAGGACTCCAACCAGTTCTCCAACCTTGACAGATCATTCTGCAACCCCTGCCATCTTCCAAGATCACCCACTACTGCTCCCATCTTGGTGTCATCATCAAACAGACTGATCATTCACTGGTCCCAGCACCAAGCCCTGTGGTATCCAACTCATCACTTCCCTAGGGGATGAGAGCTCCCCACCCACCACCACTCTCTGCTGCCTTCCCTGTAGCCATTTCACTACCCACTCCACCATCTTTGCCCTCGCCCCTGTATCTTCTAGCTTTTTTCTTAGCTACCCATGTGGAGCAGAGTTGAAAGCTTTACTGAAGTCCAGGTACAAGACATCCACTGCATGGCCCCCATCTAATTGCCTAGGTACCCAGTCATAGTAATCCACCAGATTGATCTGACAGGATCTATTGTTTCTCCTGCTTGATTCCTTAACATGTTGTACCAGGTTTAAGTTCATAATGTTTAGCAATAACCTGTTCTCTAGTGGACTTCCACCTTCTCCATTCTTCCAATTTATACCTGTAAGATTCAAATCTCCTATTAAAATAATGTTATTCTTGTCCATAAAAAATATGTCATTTAATAGTGCCTCGTCCAAAGACTCTGGTTGATTCATTGGCCTGTAACATATCCCCAGAATAATAACATCCTGGTTATTACTGCCCACTTGTATCCATATAGTTTCATTATCAATATTCCCATGTTTAGATACATCTTCTGCCCAAAGACTGTTATAAATAAAAAGAGCTACACCTCTGGCTCTTTTTCCCAGTCGGTATCTCCTAAATAATCTTTAACCTCCCAATTCCTTATTCCACACATCCCTCATTTGTCCTCCATGTCTCAGTAAGTCATATGATGTCTATCTCTTCTGTAGTAGGTGTACTGTACAGCAGCTTCTAGTTCACCATATTTATTATTGAGGACTTTGTATGTTTGCCAACAAACATTTCCATTTCCTACTTCTTTCTGGGTTAGTAAAGCTTTTCTTTCTTATCTCTCTAGGTCTTCCTACAGTGCCATATGTTCAGCCCTTGAACTTAAATCCTTACCATCATTCCCCTCTGCACTTAGGTTACATGCTTATCAATTAACCTGTTAAAACTATCCTCCAGCACTCTTTCTCCCAGCTTGTTAAGGTGCATGCCATCCCTCCTGTACAAGTACAAATTTCATTTAATGAATGAGTACAGGTCATTACAATAGCAGACAACATACAATACAAAATACAATCTGTAAAAATAGCTCCATACAGTACAATATTTTATATATATATATCTATATATATATAGATATATATATATAATCATTAAAATTGTTAATAAAAATGTCAATACAGTCCATAATAGGGATAATTAACAGGTATTAATTAATACAGTAATTTCCTTAGCTACTAAAGATCAGAGATGCAGAGTTGCCAAAAAAATGCTTAGCTTGTGCAGTATCTCCAGATTTTTGGAAGTGAAAAGTAATCTGGTCATTTGATCGGGGGGAACCAAGATCCCCTATTACCAGGCCTAACCATTCTCTCCATCTTATATCATAAAGGAGACATAACAGAAGAATGTGTTTTAAATCATCTGTAGTGTTAGTATTACATTTGCAATAGGGCGTAACAAAACCTGGCCTATTTTGATCACTTAGAATATAATTTGCATTGTATAGTTCCAATCGGTATGAAGTCAATAGTCGTCTCTGATTTGGGTCCAACATAATTTGTAAAACTGGTTCTAGCTGGTGTTTATCTTTCAGTAGTTTGTACCATTTGAGATGTTTAAGTGTTGTAATCCTTTTTAAGTCTGCTGCTATAGCTAGGTTCCTTATCCTTTCTTTGATTTTGATATTAACTTCCTGCCTAGGTCTCAGCTGTATTTTGTAAAGTATTTGTCTTAATTTCATGGGGTAGATACATTTTTTAATTATTTATAAATGTGGAAAGACAAAACCTGATGATGAATAACTTATTTGCTCCTCTAGACATATTCTTGGCAAACTTGAATCTTTAAGAAGAAGCAGTGATAACAGAAAAGTTAATTCCTTCTCTACCATTTGTGTTCAGAGGGGCAGTTATCCCAGTTCAGATCTTAATATCTCAGCAGACACAGATTGATGCACAATTAGTAGATATTGATAAAATTTGTTTATGTATTTCTCTAATGTTTTACTCTGGCTGTCTATTTCTGTTTGAGCCTATATTTCAACCCCATAAAGTATGCTAGACTTATGTGAGTGTGTGTAATTTTACTGATTCCACATCTTCAACATAAGTCTGATGTACACTTCCCATAATGTTTAGTTATTACTGGTGTGTGAAAATATCTTAGAACCACCCGCCGTCTGAACTCCCTCCACGAGGGTGCAGCTGTGGTGGAGTGTATTCCTTTCCAAATTTTCCTCACTCTCCGTTGTTTAATTGTATACCCACTTCAGAGAGCCACATGGATCTAATATGCTCTAGCTGGTCAGATTCCAATTATACAAATAGATTAACTAACTGTGATACCATTCTTCTTTAACCTGGGGTTCTAGCTAATGAACCCATTAGTTCCTGAAGAGGATTAGTTTCTGAGTGTAGTTTTTCATCTTTATTGCCCTCCACTAGATAATACCTAATTTGTAAATACCTAAACAGATCCTTAGGGGACAATCTGAATTTGTCCTTTAGTTGTGAACAAGATTTCATTATATCCTCCTCGTTGAATTGACCAATGAAGATGAGACCTCTTCTTTCCCAATTTCCAAAGCCCGTATCCCACCTGTACAGTAAGAAATCCAGGCATGCTCTCAAAGGTGCAAAAGGTCTCAACCTCATGGGCAAATTAAATCTAAAACATATCTCTTTCCAAGAGGATTTTAATACTGAAGCCCATGGATTGTGAGTGGTTATTTTCTTAAAACTTTCCTGATCCATAACTAACATATCTTCTATTGTGTCCATGTTAAATGAACCCCTCTCAATGTCAACCCAAAGGGGAGAGTCTGCATGTCTAAGGAATGGAACCAAGGCCTGCAATTGAGATACCTAAAAGTACTTGCAAAAGTCCGGGAGTCCCAGTCCATCCCTCAGTTTTGACACAGAAAGTCTTTTCCATCTCACCCTAGAGACCTTACCTTCCCAAATAAACTTAATAGTTTTTCTGAGGGATACCCAAAAACCACTTGGGGGTTTAAATGGGAGAGACATACATAAAAAAAGAAAATGAGGTAAAACATTCATGCATATGCATTCTACCTGCCCTGACAGTGATAATGGGAGCTCCTTCCTCCTATTACAGTCCTCCTGGACTATTTGAAGAAGCTTAAAGTGATTTGAACTATATAGATTTTTTAAATCCTGTGGGATCCAAATTCCCAAATATCAAAAGTCCATTTTGGCCCACTTGAAATTTCCTGTCTTTGGAAGATGTGGGGGAAGATTATGACCCAATAGGAACATTTCCATCTTTGTCTCATTTATCTTGAACCCTGACACCCTCCCCAAACTATCCAAAATATTTTGTATGTGTGGGAATGATTGGACTGGATCAGCCACATATAATAAGGTATCATCTGCATAAAGGGATATTCAGATTTCTTGTCCTCCTACCCCAATCCCCCTATACTCACCAGACTGATGTACCATTGCCGCTAAGGGCTCCATACTTAGGGAAAAAAGGAGGGGAGAGAGCTGGCAGGACTGCCTAGTATCCCTATGGATCTTAAAAGCTGAGGAAATAGCTCCATCCACTTTTACCTGGGCCCACAGCTCCCTATGAAGATTATTGATCCAGTCCCAAAATTTGTCTCCAAATCCAAATTTCTGCAGAATACCATGCAGATACTTCCAATCAAGATGATCAAATGCCTTTTCAGCATCTAATGAGATAACAGCATGTAAGATCTTGGACAGGAAGTCGCAGGAGGCAGAGAGAGTATTTAGGAGGAGATGTTTGTTATTTTGGATTTGCCTACCTGGCATAAAACCTGATTGATCCAGATGAACCAAACCAGCAATAACCCTCTGGAGCCTCATACTCAGTATTTTTGCAAATATTTTTGCTTCTTGATTAAGGAGTGAAATTGGTCGAAAACGAGCACAAAATTTGGGGTCCATCCCTGGTTTCGGTATCAACACAATCAATGCTCCATTCCAGGTGTCCTGAGTAGCCCCTTCCTTATGCACCTCATTACAAACCTTGGTGAACATGGGAATCAGGTCCCCTGAAAAACCTTTATAAAACTCTATACTGCACCCATCTGGGTCTGGTGCCTTCTCCACCTTAAAGGATTTGATAGCACCTAACACTTCATCTTCTGATATAGGAGCTTCAAGTGCATCTTTTTGATCCTGTGTTAATTCTGGAAGATCATTCCTGCTTAGAAATTCCTTGATCTCCTTCCATGATCCTCTCCTCTCTCAGCTGAATATAGATTTTGATAAAATCATTCAAACTCTTTAGCAATTTGCATGAGTTGTGTGACCTTCATCTGGTGGTCTATAACAAAGCAGGTAAGGGGTACATATCTGTCTGCTTCTTGTTTCTTTAAATGTAGGGCTAGCAGTCTAACCACCCCCAACCCATTCATAATATGCTTGCTGGGTATATCTCAGCATATTCTTTGTGTGTCTTAACATGAGTTTGTTATAAGCTTCCCTGGCACTTCTCAGTTCTGGGAGTATGATGGGGTCCCTTGTACATTTATGTTGCTCTTCCAGGATGGCAATCTTGTCTAGTGCTGTTGTTATTTCTGCCTTATATTTTTTATTTTTATAGAATGTATAGGCGATGGTATGGCCTCTGATAACAGCTTTTGACCCATCCCAGATATATTTTAAGGAAGATTCATCTTCCCAGTTTTCTGCCAAATAATTCTTAATAGTTTCCTTTGTGGAATCCATGTATTGTTTGTCATAGAGAAGCCCAGGATCCAATCTCCACACCCCACCCTGTCTTTGTGGTCCCCAGCACACCTTTGCTGAAATTAAGGCATGATTTGAGAAAGAAACCGAGTGTATGCACATATCCTGGAAGGTATGGCCCCAGCTCTTTTGTGTATAGAACCTATCTAAACAAGAATAGGTATTAGTTGCAGGCGAGTAAAATATGTAATCTTTTCTGTGAGGGTTTTGCAACTGTCACGGGTCCATAATACCTAACTCTGTACACTGGGCTTTCAGGAGGTGGGAACAAGCCCTCTGGCTTTTCGATCCCAGTGGATTTCTATCTAGCATAACATTCTCTACACAATTCCAATCCCCAACACAAATAACTTGTCCTTCTGGTAGGGTCGCTATCATACGAAATGTATACTGAAAAAATTCTCCTGTAAGGGGAGTTGGGGCATAGACTGAAATGATATCAATCAATCAGTCAATCACTTTATTTAACCAGGGGTGGACACTAAAAATGCCAGAAATTATAACCATACGGCCAATGCCGGCTGTAATAACCTTAGTGATTTGAAATGGGAGACCCCTTCATATTAACACTGCTACCCCCACATTCTTGGCCTTCGGATGTGAGTCTGAATATACTGCTCCCACCCAGGACCTACGTAATTTAAGATGTTCAAGAGCAGACAGTTTAGTTTCTTGGAGGCAAGCTATGTCACACCATTCCCCTTTAAGCTCCTGTACTATTCTAGCACATTTAACTACATTGTTCACCCCTTCACATTAATTGAACCAATCTTTAATGATGTCATCATTGTAATAATATAAAGAATCTCCTGACCATTACCCGCTCCCTATCTCCCCCAGCCCCACCCTCTCCAACCCCAATAATCTAGAATTGACTGCCAGTTATAATCACAAAACAAAAAATAAAATAAAATAATAAAACAGTACAGTACTCTACATCATTAAAGTAGAAACACATAAACATATTATGAACGTTTCCCAGACAAACAAAGCTGAGGTAAGAAACTGTTAACAACCAGTGATCTGCTTTAACTCTAGCAGGCAGTAAAATGTAATTGTTACTAGAGAAATAGTAAATGTGTGACTAACAAAGTCCCTGAGGGATTTAACCACCACCCAGGTGATATGGGTCGACTGACCTAGCCTATGCCAGGTTAGCCTAACCGGTCCTTCTTGTAGAGAATAGGGTTTCCGGGAGTGTCTCTGCTGAAATCCGGAGACCCCCGGGCATAACGTTTTAATAGGTATAACACAGGCCTGGAATTATTAATTAAGAATATATTATATGCCCTAAGTTAACATATGCACCAAGCCTGATCACCTAAATATTAAAATTATTCAGTAGCCTCTTTATATAACTAAATAAGAATAGCCATTTTTTGAGGGGCACCCCTTGTCTGTTAACAGTTGAGTTTCTGGTACAACTACCATTAATGATTTCCCTCTTACTGACCCCTGACTTACAATGTGTTATGTTATTCCAGGAAAAAAAAAGAAACAGATTGGCTGTTAAGTAGTACATATGCTAAACTGCTGATTTGTTAATTTGTCCTCCATCAAAATAAATTGGTAATGAGCCATCTCCATCTAAAAGGTACTTTTTAACTAAAGCAATGTTAAATTATAGAGCTAGTCGGCAATTCGGGCAATGCTAGAGTCCATAGCTGGTATGTCTACAGCTCTATTTATATTCAGAGCATACAACACGTTTTAACTGAGAACCACAACATTTTAAGGAAAACAAATCAAAGTTAATCCATACAGGATCTCATAAATTAAAGTACTTGTGTGGGTTTTGGTATGTTTGTTGTGTCCTCAAACTGCAGTGGGTCTTACTATGATTAGATGAAAGAAAGCCCCGTGCCAATCTCCATTTCACCTGTGATGTTACACTGTCGGAACCAAAATAACTGTAACACTAAATTAAAGGTCCAGCACAGTAGGAAGTATGACCTGACAACATTAGTCAGCAAAAAAAAAAGGTTCCATTTTTAAAATAATGACTTAAGATAGACCAAGTTAGTAGTAGACTTTAAAGATTGCATGACCATTCTATGTGTGTCCTGCTACTGAGTTCCAGATCAGGATCTCCTCAAGCTGGTGCATCGCACCATGAAAATTCACTGAAGTATCACGGTAGCATACAACAAAGAAATAAACCTGTTTAAGGTCTCATTGATGACCAGGTGTGTTTTTTAGGTAGGATCCAATATGCCAGACTGGAATGCAGAGGAACGATGGAGTCAGCACGTTTTCTGCTTGACCTCTTCCCTCCTGGTGCTACTGCCCAAAGAAGGTCCTCTATCTCTTGCTCAGCCTTAGCTTCTTTGAAGTCCAGAAGAAGACTCTCCAGGGTTTCTAAAAAACCTGTTACATTTAACAGTGAGTCAAAAAGCTTTGGCCCCTCTTTATCCAATACCCATAATTTTGCAGGATTATGTAGTTGAGCATTTAAACCCCACTCTCTCAGTTGTTTAACTATCTCAAGGACCTTCTTGTGCTTAGCTAGCATCATTGAGGGATAGTCTTGATCCACATAGACTTTACAGCCATCCAAGTTTAGATCTTTCTTTTCCCAGGCCATCCGCAAAATTTTGTCTTTAACGGGGTATCTGAGAAATTTTATGATAATGGATCTAGGTGGTGCATCCATCCTGGGCTTGGGATCAAGTGCCCTGTGGGTGCCTTCTATTTCCAACTTGAATTATGGATCCAGGTTCAGTTCTGTATGTAGCCAGCAGTCCATAAATTGCACAACATCGTCCTGCTCCATTCCCTCCGGTATCCCAAACACTGGAATATTATTTCTATGAGCTCATGCCTCCGCATCTTCAGCTCATAAAGTAATTTCTCTTACTCTATGGTGTAGAAATACCAATGAGTACCCAAAGGCCATATGCTCAGTCTGGACCATGTTGAGATGAGTCTCAATAGAAGTGGTTCAGGTTTCCAATATTTTAATATCTTTTTGGATTCCCTTCACTTTGGTATTTATTTTATGTAGTAAACAAAATGTTGTGGCTATCTGCCCTGTTCATAGGTGGCCCAGTATCTGAGCCTGAGTCTTAATCCTCCTCACCAGATCCAGTTAATAAGGAAGAGCATGATGGTGTCGGACTTAAGCCGATAGTATGTGCAGCCATGGATCACATCTGAGAGCCGGCAGATTTATTTTTTTTTGTATGGACCATTATTTGGAAGAACTGTGGAATTAAATCCAGGACTAGGATCAGCTATACCACACTTGATGGTGACTGATTACTTTCAGTTTCTGTGCCCGTGGGTAGGAGCTCCGAACTAAGCCCCCATTCATGTTGGTGATATCACCAGAACCTCCAATGACCCTTTTTGATGTCACCCAATTTAACCCCTTCTCTATTCTGCAAAATGTCTAATTCACAGTTATCATTTCTAATGTTACTTAGTTCAACCCCTTTCTTCCTCTGTAGGACTTCCACCACAGTGGCATTTACCAATTTTAGAACACCGGGTATTGATCACTTACCTAACTTGGAGTTAAAGATTTTAAATGCATTAAATGCAGTTTTTATTTTAGACATAAGAGTATATGTTGTTTCCAGAAACAATTGGCTGCAAAACGTATCCCAAGATAATCATAGAATTTGGTGGTTTCAATTGGTTTCTTACCCAAAAAAGGTTTTTAATCTTATCACTTCTGTTCCCAAATATAACCATTTTTGTTGATCCTAAGTTTATCATCACATAATTTGACAAAATTGTCCATTTTACTCTGTAAACCAAGAAAAGACATTGACAGGAGTACAATGTCGATGGCATAAGCCAGACAAGAAACATTCTTATGAAGTACAGAGGGCAAGTAGAAATTTGAATTTTCCAGATTTTGTATAATAGAATTACTATAGATATTAAATAGCATTGGGGCCAGTAAGAATCCATAACTGGCTTTAATCTGGTTGGTTAGCTCCCCCCTTCCTATTATACTGTACTGATATCCAATTGTCATTATGTAACCTGGCCTCCTGTGTAGATCTCTGTGAGTAACAGTTTTGGTTAAAATTAAATGCTTCCTTTTTGCCCAGTTTTCCAGCCATTTATACATCAATCCGATAACCATAGTTCTTCCATTTTCTGCCCTGGGTACAGGGAGGATTTCTGATCCCATAACTCTACATTTCTTATCTTTAAGGTATTTAACAACTGCCTCAAAGTCAGATTTGATATCATCATACAGTCTGTATTCTATATCATTTGTTCCTATGTGGAGCACTACTGTTGGACCGGCTCCTGACCATTTTGTTAGGCCATCAATATTGTCTTTTACATCACTTATTTTGGCCCTGGTAGGTAGCAAGCAGTTACCCCCTCCCCCCCTTACAAACAACATTCTCTGTATTTCTTATAATAGTATCTCCTATTACCTCCAGATTGCTAACCAATTTATTAATTTCCATTGATGTCGCCCCTCTGTCATTATGTAGGGTGCCTTGATGCTGTGCTTGAGTATATGTATTACCCTACTGTTTCCCTGTGTTGTATCAGTTTGCTCCTTATTCATGGGGTCTGGGATTAATTTCTCTTCTCCTGCTGATCCAAAGGTAAATAAGTGTTAGACAATAGGATTCTAAATTTCTCTGCCACCTTGCCTCTTTCATTTCTCCCTCTACTTTCCACTCATGTCCATGATGGAGTCTCATCCCTGTCATCTCCCTTCCCATCATTCTCACAGACTTTTTTACTTTTTTCACCTGCACCCATGTTACTTTGGCTCAACTGAAGATAATCCCCTACTTTTGTAAGCAAATCATTATTTATATATGGTTTCTCAATATCTAGACAATTATTTGTATCTGGATGTATCACTGTCTGAAACTTGCTGTCAAAATGGTATCTTGGATCAGTGCACCCACCCTGTTAACAAATAAAGAAAGAAAGAAATTGCAGAAATGATTAGTAAACTTATTCAAAAGGGCTACGGTCAGGGTACAGAGTGGAAGGTGAAGCAGAGAAGACAAAACAACAAAAGCTATAGAATTACGGCAAACAAGGTTAATGATCTCTTGTACCGGGTCATAATGTTGCACGCCTAATAGCATACGGCATTATGGCGAAACCCAGACCTGTGCACTTTCCGAGTTGGACCCCGAGTTGAGAATCTTTAGTGTGGGGGTCCAGGTACAGCCTGCCATAATGTGAGGTATGGGGTGGCACTCCACAGGACAAAGACATGATGCCTAATGGCATTAATTGTTTATGCTGATAGTGTCATGTGGCATTATGTCTTGCGAAATAATGACCCCGTGCCACAATCTCATAGTTATTGATCTCTTGAAATCTGATAGCAAGAAATTTACACACTCCACTAGTTCACTATTTAGTAGAAAATGTGCCCCTGATAGTAACATTTAAGCTAAAAAGAGTTCTTTATGATTTTTCAGCACCTAACCTGCACAGATCCCCTCTTTCCCTCAGTGTTCAACTGGGATCCTGATCAGTAAATCCCAATGCAGAGAGATGCCACCTTTCTGCCTTCCTCAGCTGATATGGCAGACACTTGCCTCTACCATGTCTGCCTCCACCCCTGGTGTTGTAGCTCTATCACCTTCTGCAGAACTACAATTCCCAGCAGCCCTGTTCTTGCCCAGAGAGCTAGGCAACTAGGTGACAGGGGGATCCCACAAATGGACATGCCATCGTTCACCACAGACAGGGTCAGAGAGTCACTGATGCACCTAAAGACAGACAAGGCACCAGGTTCTGATGGACTGCACCCTAGGGTTCTGCAAGAACTTGCTCAGGAATTGGCAGAACCCTTGGCACATTTATTGAACCACTCATTACAGACAGGAATGGTGCCATGCAGCTGGAGGAGTGCAGATGTGATACCTCTCCACAAGGGAGGAAGCAGAGAGGAGGCCAACAACTACAGACTGGTAAGTCTCACATCAATAGTTGGAAAAGTGATGGAAACATTAATAAAGCAGTACCTATCATAGTATCATAGTAAAAGTTAGCAGAATCAGCCCCATGGTCTATCGTGTCTGCTCGGAAGCTAGCCTCCTACTAGGAGCTTGCTCCTCCACCCCCCCAGCCCCAGAGGTGGCCCTCCCTGGCCTCAGCTTCCCCCTGTACCTGTCCCAACTCTTCTTGAATCCTTCCGCTGTGGTCTCTTCCACCAGACTCCTGGGCAGTGCATTCCATGGTTCCACCACCCTCTCTGTGAAGAAGTGTCTCCTGCGCTTCCCCCTGTACTTCTCCCCTTCCAGCTTCCACTCATACCCCCTGGTATTTTCCCCCTTCTTAAGTCTGAACACTTCCCTGGCTCTGCCCTTATTTATCCCTTTACATACTTGAAAGTCTCTATCATGTCCCCTCTGTCCCTCCTCTCCTCCAATGCGTACAGATTGAGTTCATCCAGTCTCTCCTCATACAGCCTACCCTCCATGCCCTGAATCATCCTGGTAGCCCTCCTCTGGACCCTCTCCAGCAGTGCTATGTCCCTCTTAAGATGGGGTCTCCAGAACTGCACACAGTACTCAAGATGCGGCCTAACCAGGGCATTATACAGAGGGAGAATCACCTCCCTCCTCCTGGAGGTAATCCCCCTGGTTATGCAGCCCAGTATCCTGTTTGCTTTTGCTGCAGTTCTTTGATAATTCTCTGTGTTATTCATTTTGCTGTCCACCACTATTCCTAAGTCCCTCTTGCCCGATGTGACTTGCAGTGTGGTCCCCCCCAGGGTGTATGCATGTCCCAGGTTTCTGACTCCCAGATGCAGCAACCTATATTTCCCTGCATTGAACTTCAACCCCCACTTCCTTGCCCACCCCCCAGGGTATCCAGGTCCCCCTGCAGGGCCTCTCTCCCCCCTCCTTCCCGTCTGCCGGTGCCTCCAGTTTTGAGTCATCCACAAAGAGACTCAACCTACTCCTAACACCCCACCCTAGTACCTAGTGGAATATCTGGAAGAGGACATTCTACAGGACACCAGACAGCATGAGTTTGTTGTGGGAAGGCCATGCCAGACAAATCTCAATTCATTTTTCTACTGGGTGACTAGGGAAGTACACAGGGGCCACCCAGTGGACCTCCTCTACTTTGACTTTAGTAAAGACTTTGATTCAGTACCGCACAGGCACCTGCTTAAAAAAATTGGAGGACCTAGGTACTGCAGAAAGCATAGTCAGGTGAGTGGGCAACTGGCTACAGGATAGATGTCAGAGAATGGTGGTAAACAGGTTAAGTCAGGTGTGGGAGAGGTTACTAGTGGGGTGCCACAGGGCTCAGTCTTGGGTCCTGTCCTTTTTAACATACTCATTACTGACATCGATGAAGGCATTTAGAACAAGATTGCCCTCTTTGCAGATGACACTAAGCTAGGGGGAAGGGTGGACAGTGCAGAGGCAGTGAAGGACCTAAAAAAAGACCGCTAGAGAGTGGAAAGATGGTCCCATATCTGGCAGCTGAAGTTTAATGTGAAGAAATGCAAGGTAATGCATCTAGGTAAAAGGAACCCAAGGGCAAGAGTATCGGCTTAATGGGATCCAACTAAGTGTTTCTCATGAAGAAATAGATCTAATAGTCATCATAAGTGACATCCTAAAGCAGTCAAATCAATGCAACAAAGCTTACAGTAAGGCAAATAAAATACTAGGGTTTATAGGTAGAGGTTTTGTCAGCAAGGACAGGGAGGTGATCCTCCCACTGTATAGATCACTGGTGAGGCCTAACTTGGAGTACTGTGTTCTGTTCTGGAGGCTTCACCTGAAGAAGGATAGGGATAGGCAAGAGGTAGTGTAGAGGAGGGCAACCAAGATGGTGCTGGGCCTACAGGGGCTCTCATATGAGGTGCAACTGAAGTCACTAAATTTGTATTCTCTAGAGACTAGGATGGAGAGAGGGAACATGATTGAGATGTTTAAGTTCCTGAAAGGCATCAATAAATTTCCCTACTTGGAACTTTTTAACAGAGTCGAGGGGTTAATCGCTAGAGGACACAAATGGAAGCTTCGGGGTGGTAGCTTCAAGAAGGATATATGGAAGCACTACTTTACTGAAAGGGTCATTAAGCCAATGAACAGACAGCCAGCCAAGGTGGTGGGATCAAAAACTGTGGTGGCTTTCTAGAAGGAATGGGATAGGTATAGGGCCACAAAAGTACAGGGGGTAATGGAAGGGGGTTGGGAGCTAGGTTCCAGGACCCATAGAAGGTCTGGGGAACCCAAGGGCAGACTCAATGGATCTATGGTCTCCTTCTGCCATCATTTTGTATGTTTCTATTAGCAAGTAGATAGGGAGAATATTTATTTTAGATTTTCTGTTTCTAAGGAGAAGGGTTTGAGTTAGAGATCTGAGTCACACTAGACACACAATTTGCCATCCTTTCAACCAGCAGACCAGCCTTTGCCATGTCTCCCTCTGCCTGTGCTTGCTGATGGCTCACAGAGCTGCTATATTTCAATACTATGACCTAGAAATCCTGCTATGTGTTACGGTGCTCCCAGACAGACTTATTAGCCCGTATCAGTAAAGATGTCTGAAAACTGCCTTAACAGTGTTTTGCAAGAGTCAGATATTAACTCTGGTCATGAAACAAGCAAAAGCTTAGAAATGGACTCTATGAGTCCTATCCAGCTACAGTACACCCTTGGTTTTGTAGTTCTACCTCTGCCTGACGAACTACAATTCCTAGCAGCCCTGTTCTTGCCCAGAGAGCTAGAGAATTAGTAGGTACTGTAGATAGGGAGAATATTTATTTTCAGATTTTCTGTTTTTAAGGAAAAGGGTTTGACATAGACATTTAAATCACACTAAACATACAATATGCCATCCTTTCCACCAGCAGACTTGCCTCTGCCATGTCTGCCTCTGCCTGTGCTCATAATCATTGCACATTGGAACTATCTGTCTGCTGTGCAGTGTGATCCTTTATTGTGACATCATAACTGTTTATATAGCTCTGAATGCTTATTGTTTTTGCAAGGGAACTTCTGGCAAGCCATACCATTCAATTACCTCTAGACACGGGAGCTGCCTTGGGATATGCACACCCCCATTTGGTAGTGAGATACTCAGCATGACTGGTTGAAAGGGGATGCAGATATATCTACCATGCTGACATTAAAAATATTACATGACTGCCAACTATGTTGCTACATCACTAGCCAATTGTAAGTGAATGACATGCACATGGGCCTCCAAAAAGAAACACTCTGACTAAGAGTGTCTAATGGTGGAGGAAAAACAGTTACAAATGGTATAAGCTACAGATCCCGAGAACAGAAACAGAATCAGAACTTTAAACTGCATGATATGAGCAGGGAAGTGACAAGCAAGGACTTGGGATTCTGATGGGTGACTTCAACTATCCAGTTACAGAGCAGAAGAGGCAATAGCTAGGTCCAAGTGCAATAGGCAATTTCTTGATCTTGTGGAGGACTGTTACCTGATGCAGTCTGTTAAAGGAACTATGAGAGACAAAGTAGTATTGAATCTGATTCTTAACAACAAAGATGACCAGATCAGATAAGTGGCAATTGGAGAAACAAAGACTATGATGATTAACATATGATCATCAGATTCACTTTTGAGAGGAACAGGGAAAAACATAAATTATGCTCCTGCACAAGACTGATTTTAAAAATGAGGGGGCTCCCAACATGGGTACCTTTGGAATTTAAGCTTACAGACATTAGGGTTCAGCAATAATAGGGCACCTTTGCAGAATAAATGTAGTAGATTGCTTAAAGCAGAACTGTGTCTCTCAGAGATGGAAGTACAATAAAGACATAGGATTTGCCAACAGAAAGGGACCACTTGGCCCACCCATGTGCCCAAACTGTTCCTGACTACCCTGTCTTCACACATCCTAATTGGTCTCCAGTGACCATCCCTCTTCCCTGCCTGTTTACTAATATTCCCCTATATCTATCCCATGCGTATCTGATAAAAACATAGAATAGTAAGAGGCATATAAAAAGATGGATGATAAAGGAAATACTAGAAGCAAGCAATGAGAAAAGGGCACCATACAGGGCAAGTAAAATGAAAGAATGCAGTTAAAGTGAACAGAACTACAAAGACAAACTTAGAGAGAGCCTATGCACTATTAGGGGGCATGATGGGCAGATGGCAGAATGTCTGAATACAAACATTACCTCAGTATCCACAGAGAAAAGTGATGGAGTGATATGGGATGGTGAAATGTTATTCAAGGGGAAGCATATGGACACTTACAGGACATAAATGTGGCACTTGAAGAAGCTGAGAAAATGCTAAGGCTGGTAAATGTAAACACAGTAATGTACTTGATGGAATGCATCCAACAATCCTGAAGGCTATAGCAAGAGAACTATCTATACTACTAATTATATTCAAAGAGTCTGTCAGTACTGCCTGTGTGATGATAATATGCAAAAAAATGCTCCAGGGCAGACCAGTGAACTATACTGTAGGTCAGTCAGCTTGATGTCAATATGGGGAAGCTGCTAGAGACTGTAATATGAAATATCATTGTCAAACTACTTGAACTTAATTTCCCAGTATGGATTGTGTAAGGGAAATCATGGCAAACTAGCCTCATTTATTCTTTGAAAATTTTACCATGAAACTAGATGTAGGGAATCTCGTGGATGTACTGAACCACATAGTAGGCTACTTCACAAACTAGAGAACCTATGGGTGTATTGGAATAGTTTCAAAATTGGTTGCAAGATATGATACCCAAAGTCATGATAACTGGTAATCCCCTGAATAACATTTCACCTCCCGATATCACTCCTTGCTTTCCTTTGTGACCCATGCATGAGAACAAAAATGCTGAGTCGTCATTATTTTGTGAGATATTTAAACCGTTTAGTTTGAAAAATGAAGTGCTATTGTTTGGAGAATTACATTATATGAGCTATGGTATTATATAATAAATATGATTTGTAACTTTTATTGTAGCAGTTTTTTTGTATATTTTTTTATAAATGTAATTATTAATGTGTCATTTTTAATGCTGTAATTCATAATTGTGTTATGTACTTGAAACTCTCCTGTTGCCGGTTAGGTTGTATTTGGGGTTTTAATAAAATCAAATCAAAGTAACATGGAAGGGGTGCCACAGGGGCCTATTCTAGGACCTATACTGTTCAATCCATTGCTCAGTGACCTGCATGTGGGTACCACCAACTAGACTGCCAAGTCTGCCTATGACACTAAGGTGGGAAAGATAGTTACATCACAGCAGGAGATAAATTAAAATGCAAAATGATCTGTTCAGCTCTGGTGACTTGATGGCAACATGCAGCTTACCTTCAATGTTGAGAAATGCAAGGTGAAGCATTTAGGTATAAAAACTAAAAATGCAAACTACTACCTGAATGGTAGGAATATTTCTGAAACCAAACAGGAAAAAGACTTGAGGGTACTAATTAAGAGCAACTTAAAATGAAGCCAGCAGTGTGAGGCAGCAAATAGCAAACCAGGCAAAATTATGACATGCATTAAAAGAAACTTAATACAATAAGATATAAGATACATGTTTTTTTTGTGATTTTAAGAAATGTCCTCGTCTCACTGTCTAAGTGTGTTGATGTTTTACTATGTATTATATAATGTGTTATTTGTTAATGTTATGTTCTTATTTTATTTCTTTTCCTTTTATGAATATTTAAAATATAAAAACATCAACATGTTCCGTAACTGGTGGTAATTTTTAGAATAACAAAATAAGCTAAACATTGCAAGTAGGTCCAGACATTATAAGGAGTAGTAGTAATTCTCTTTACAGTATTTTTTAAGCACCATTCCAAAACCTCAAGGTGCCAAATACAAAAATAGGCAAGACAAAAATTGGTTTAAAGACAAGTTAACATACAGGGATCACACATTATCTTTAGCTAAATGCCTGATTAACTAGATGGGAGCACAGCATTCTCTTAATCATGGAAAGTGAAAAGGCCAGGGGTATTTCCTTTGGGAGAGCATTCCAGAGGCCAGGGGCTGCAACTGAAAAAGCTTGATTCCCTGTGGATTTCAACTTTGAAGATGGAACAGTAGGGGAGGAAAAATGGAGGAAGTTGCTCACTAGGACCATCACAAAAGTAATAGGTATGGTTAGGCAGAAATGGGACAATATGCCTTTTCTGCAATCATGTTCTATGTTTCTATGTGTAACAGTAAGCAGCCCCTGGCTTACTGAATGTGTCAGATGCCCTGAGGAATAGGGGGTCTGGATCTTGCAGGGGCCAAAGCACTGAAGTCTTTATAAGTCAACAAAAGAACCCTGTAGTCGAACCACTTCCTAACTGGTAGCTAACACAGAACCCATAGCAAGGGACTGACATGGTTTGACCACCATGTGGAGGTCAGAAGTCTTGCTGCCACATTTTGTACCAGCTTTAAATGGTGGACCTCACTACCATGTATTGTAACCCATTATAATGCTCATTACAGGAGTGCAGATTGGAAAAGACAAATACCTGTAGTAAAGGTCTCAAGTCAGCAGGTTCCAGAAAAGGTTGAAGCCTGATGATATTTGTCAATTAAAAAAGTAGGCTTTCACTACAGGCACACCCAAAACTCAGACACTGATCTTTCATTAACGACTATCCACAAACTTCACATACTTGTCTCTGCCTGAAGTTCAACCCCATTTAAAACTGGCAACTTGATGTTGCACTGAAATGCAGAGATTTAGCAACCAAATCCACAAGGAGCAGTTCCATTTTCCAGAACTGAGTGCCAACCAAATGGAGGCCATCCAGTTACTGAGTTCAGCCATGCAGTGTTGTAGAATCAACAAGGATGAGCCCGGATCAGGTGCATAGGACACATACTGCTGAGTATCATCTGCACAGCAATGAAAACTTATACTGTGCTTCCCGAGTCAAAGCCTAAATATAGAAAACAACACTGGGGAGACAGACTCCCTGTTCCTTATGGAATAGGTGCTAAACACACAGAAAATGTGGTGTACATTTAGTCTTTAAAGCAGAAATAAATAATATTCTAAGACTCAAAATCAGAAATAAATTCTGCAGAAGTAAATAGAATAGATCTTATAGTATTCTGAGTTCGTATTTTCATGTTTAATGATATGCCCTTCATTATGAAGGCCACTGCCCCTTTTTTGTCCCACATTTTAAGTGTCCACATCCCTCATTTCAGTGACAAAAGTTTGAGAGGTATGCTAACAATGGCTGTCTTCGAGCACTACATAAAGCCAGACTGGAATGAAACAAGAATATTATTAGAATCCAAGTTCTCACTAAGCTGTAGAGCAACCTCTTTCTTTGCAACCATCATCAGGCATATCAGGTTAGAGACATGCCACTAATCAGGTTGGTCATTAGGATTAAGTGTGTGCTTCTTCAGCAGAGGTTTCACTACCACCCCTACAAGGGATGTGGTGAAGAAACTCAGAAAAGAATAAATAATGCCCTCAACTACCAGGGTTCAAACCACTGCAGCAACCTTGGTAAGCAGCATCTGTAATTGATCCACTTTAGAGACGGTGTGTTGCATGTCATAGAGCATCTGAGCCACTTCTCCCACATCCAGCATGTAAAACACTCTCCAAGGAATTGGAGTATTTTAATTCAACACACCCATGGTCCTGCTGCTTGCTGTGTTGTCAATAGAGGAGATGCGATCCCAGATGCTGACAGTCTTGGCTTTGAAACACAGGTTAAGCTGCTTACAATTTTCCTGAGAGGCAATCTCCCGGTTTTGCAAATAGACAGGATGCAAAAATCTGTCTACAGTATGAAAAAGTGCAGGAGGCTTGTTTCTGCCATCAGCAGTCTTGCTGGATAAGAACAGATTTCTGGCCAAATGTGTTGCCTCCTGATAACCCTCCAAATAAGCCATCAGAGCAAACTCATCAGCATGCACCCACGAACTCCTCCACCTGCACTCTAGTACGTGACTTAGTACTTTAAAAGCTCATCAGTCGACCATGATACCTTTAGCGGAAAGTAACCAGGCAGGAACAGACTTTAGCCAGAAAGTCTACTGCTGAGGAGAAGGCCTGCTTATAGGCATTGACTCCAACGACTCCAACAGTAGTACCCACAGCTGAGGTGACAACTAGACTCAAGGGGCTTGATTCTCAAAGGGTGGCACAAACTGCAACAACAGCTTGCACCCATTGCCAGTGTGCCAGAGACCCTGCACCCAATTCTCTATTGGGTAGGGTGCCATCAGCAAAGTCTCACAGCTTGCAGCAAATGTGGCCATGTGTCATACAGATGGCACACCTGAAAGGTTTGCCACAGGTTGCGGGGTGGTTGGGCAGTCTCTGCACCATATAGATATTGTCCTATTTAGCTTAGAATCTCGGAGGAAAAGAGGGGATTTATTATTATTGGTATTTAACATCATGAAAAATCATGAACTTAAGGGTCTGTGTGGTCTACAATTTAACCATTGGCCAACTCAGTTAAGATCTCACAATAGGCAACTACATGTGCCTAAAGTTAATACCATTAAGAGACAAAATTTCTTTACGGTCAGATCTGTAACATTACGGAACTTGCTACCAAGCAAATTGGTAAATTTAACATCTTCTGAGGTCTTTAAAAATGGGCTAGATAAATATCTCTTACTCAACTGTCATTAAAAATACCCCCACTAGGAGTGGGAGACAATTAAATGGACCATTGGCCTACTTTGTATAATTCTTCAAAGTAATCCAAGTAAATCCAAGTCCTATAAGTATTAGGGTGTTTTGCGTACTGGTATCTGATAATACAGAGTTGCATGTAAACAGATAAAATGAACAAGCAATAGCAGAAACTGTACATTGGCAGATAACATTATCATTTCAGCATAGAAGTGTCATATAAAGATTGTAATAACCAAAGGAAATATACTATGTGCAATGAAAAATGGAGGAAGTGTGTGTTACATACATGAGTCTGTAATACAATTTAATGACAGCAAAGTACTAAGCTGGTCAATATTGTGGTGGTATTCCTATAACATCAAAATATGCTGATCTGTCATAAAATACTGTTTTAAATCCACACAGTACTTCATATATATTCCAGTAAAATGGGGAAGCTTTTACAAACGTTTGTGAAGTAGGTTGACATGGATAAATCTGCAGATCTCTGATATAGAAGCAGGTAGCCATCTGGGACAAGTGACCACCAAGCAGTGTGGTTCACCATAAACTTAGCTGTAGAAACAAGCCATACAAAAGTGAAGGTATTGGACTTCAGGAGGACTGATTTTGTTAAGATGGGAGAGTGCCTCAGAAAAGCACTAGAAAACAGGCAAGAAGGAGGGTTGGAGCAACAATGGGGAAACATCAAAACTGCCATCACAGAGGCAACAAACCTTTATATGAAGCAAATAAACAAATCAAAATGAAAGAAAAAAACACTATGGTTCTCAAAAGAGCTGGTGAGGAAGGTTACAGAGGAAAAGATAGCATTCAGGAAATAAGTATAAGGAAACATGGAAGGAGCAGGACAGAGAACTGTATCAGTTAAAACAGAAGGAAGCGGGGAAGGCAGTCAGAATAGCAAAGGCCCAAACTGAGGAAAAGATAGCCAACTCGGTTAAGAAGGGGTATAAAACCTTTTATAGGTACATTAGGGAGCAAAGAAAGACAAAGGGAGGGATACTGAGGCTAAATAAAGAGGAGGGTGGGTGGGCAGAGTAAAGCGAAAAAGCAGGGATACTAAATGAATAATTCTGCTCAGTATTCAAAAAGGAAGAGGAGGGGGAGGTACCTAATCCAGTCAATAGAAGCTTCTGGATAGGGGGGTTGATATCAGTTCTTTCACAGAAGAAAGGGTTCTGAAAGAACTCCTAAAACTGAAGGTGGACAAAGCAATGGGGCCTGATGGGATTCACCCCAGAATTTTAAAAGAATTAAGGGGAGAACTACTAACACCACTGACTACCCTTTTTAACAAATCGTAGGAGGATGGTGTGGTACCTGAGGATTGGAGGAGGGCAGATGTGATTCCCCTTCACAAAAGTGGGAGCAAGACAGAGGCAGGAAACTACAGGCCTGTCAGTTTGACCTCAGTGGTAGGGAAAATGATGGAATCACTTCTGAAGGAAATAATTGTTGAGTACCTAGAGGCAAGTGGGGCATAGGACCCAAGGCAGCATGGATTCACAGCAGGAAGGTCTTGTCAGATGAATCTAATTGATTTCTTTGAGTGGGTGAACAAAGTAGTAGACCAGGGAGGGGCTGTGGACATGGCCTACTTACCTATACTTTTGCAAGGCATTTGACACAGTCCAACACAAAAGATTAATAAACAAATTAGCCAGCCTGGGAGTGGGTCCCGGGGTGATAGTCTGGAAAACATTGGCTGGACAACAGGGTGCAGAGGGTAATAGTAAACTGAGTCCACAGTGAAGAAAGGGGGGTTACTAGTGGGGTAATACATGGTTCAGTACTGGGACCAGTCCTTTTTAATGTCTTTATAAGTGACATTGCAGAGGGATTGGAAGGAAAAGTATGGCTCTTTGCAGATGACACAAAGATCTGCAACAGGGTTGATACTCAAGGTTGGGTGGAAAGGATGAGATGGGACTTGGCAAGGTTGAGGAATGGTCAAATGTATGGCAGCTTAGATTCAATGCAAAGAAGTGCAAAGTAATGCACCTGGGAAACAAAAACCTACGGAAAGAGTACAAAATGGGGTTAAGATACTGACAACAACAAAAATGGAAAGGGACCTGGGGCTAGTAATATCAGATGACTTAAAGGTGGGCAAGCAATGTGAGAAGGCAATAAGGAGGTCTGGGGGGATACTGGGATGCATAGGGAGAGGCATCACCAGTAGAAAACAGGAAGCTGTTATCCCTCTGTTGGTGAGACCACATCTGGAGCACTGTGTGCAGTTCTGGAGACCCCATCTCCACAAAGACATAGACAGGATGGAGTTAGTCAAGAGGAGGGCAACTAAAATGGTACAGGGTCTGCACCAGAAGACATACGAAGAGAGATTAAAGGAGCTTAATATGTATACCCTCAAGGAAAGGAGGAAGAGGGGGGACATGATAGAAACTTTCAAGTACCTCAAAGGACTCAACAAAGTCCAAGAGAGTAGCATCTTTCAGAAAAAGAGATGCGCAAGAACAAGGGAGCGCAATTTGAAGACAGAGAGGGGACAGCTCAGAGGTAATGTGAGAAATATTTTTTCATGGAGAGGGTTGTGGATACATGGAACAGCCTTCTTGAGGAGGTCATGGAGACAAAAACAGTGGGGGAATTCAAGAATGCATGTGACAGACATAAGGCAGTTCTAGTGGGGGATAGGAGGAAGTAGGCTGTTGGTTAACTAGGATCTGCAGCTTATCCAGTCAGTAGGGAAATGGCAGACTAAGTGGGCCAAGCGGTCCTTATCTGCCATCAAATTCTATGTTTCTATCTTTCTAAAGCATTCCCTGGTGGCTAGTAGTCCACACTCCCCATCCCCAATCCCACATAGATGAAATTGTAGTACTGCCCTGGTGTCCAGTGGTCCCCCCCACCCCCATCCCTGATCCCATATAGACAAAATTGAAGTATTGCCCTGGTGTTCAGTGTTCCCTCCCCTCCCAATCCCCAATCCCATATAGAAGAAATAGCAATACTGCCCTGGTGTCCAGTGGTCCCCCATCCCCATCCCTGATTCCATATTAGATGTAGTACTGCCCTGGTGTCCAGTGGCTTTCTTCCAAGCCCAAGCATCCAGTTCATCAATACCCAACAGTCCCTGATGCCTAGGGAACCCCATCCCTCACCCCAGTAGGTATACCCCCACCACCCCATTCCCCCATCCCATCCTAGAGACAGCAACTGGAAAAGCCCTCCACTCTCCACCACATCCTGCTGCTCACTGAGTTGTTAAGGCATGTGTACTGTACAATCAGCTGTTACAGTACATGCTCCTTGACAGCTCAGTTGGCAGCTGGCCATGGTAGAGAGTGAAGGGCTGTGCTGGTTGCCAGCTCCGGGATGGGATGGGATGGGATGGGATGAGATGGGGGAGCAGGGTGGTGGGGCACTACCTGCTGGGGTGGGGGTGTGGAGGTTCCCTAGACACTAGGGACTATTGGGTATTGATGGATGGGGTGCTCAGGGTTGTGGAGGGATACCACTGGACACCAGGGCAGTATCCCCATATCTGAGGAAGGATAGTGATGTTACGGAAAAAGTACAGAGGAGAATTACAACAAGCATTTGTCAATGCCGAATGTTTGCTTGCTGGAATTGACATTGGTAGTGTAGGAGTTAGAGAGATGCATAATAGGAATGACAGTGAAGAACTGAACTGAAGCCAACCCCGCCACCACCCTGCAGAGACTGACAGGCATTGGGGTGTGCCTTTGGGTCGTCAGGCATAACAGCCATGCCATTTCATCACACCCTACCCTGCAGACACCGACAAGTGCCACAGTGTGCCTTGGAGTCTCTGGGCCTTATGCTCACCCCATTCTATAAGAAATATGGTGAGATGGGTGCAGTATAGGAGAATGGGGTGAACTTTGGGGCTGAAGAGTCCAAGGTACACCTCAATGCCTGTCACTGGCTGCAGGGTGTGGGTGGGGGTGGACTGGCAAGAGTATTACAGGTGACAATCCCAAGTCACACCCCTGATGCCTGTCAATCTCTACAGGGTGGGGCGTTATGGTCGGAAACCCTAACGTCCCAGACGTTCGTTGGTATTTTCACTCCAAATTTTAAACATGTTTTTTTTGTGACCCTCACCTCATGAACAGTGGCAATATCAGTTCATTAGTGGAAAGCTGATTTTGCATAGCGACTGTGCCATTTGGCACCACTAGTGTGAAAACACATTTCAAACAGGATGTGAAAAATGACAGCTGTACTGCTCATGGGGAGGTGTAAAAAATGGCAATGTTGAAAATCTGTAGTGAAAATATAAAAAAACTGGTGAAGTCACGAGCCTGCATAGAAACTGTGCAATGCACACCCGTAATGTAATTAGTTTGGGGATTTTTTTACAGAAGATTGTTAACACAGGCATTTTGGGACCTCTGCTCATGAACAGTGTCACTGTGATTTTCTTAATCTGTCCCAAACATTGATTTCACACACCGACTGCGCCATTGTGCGCTACATGTGGGAAAACACATTTTGGGCGAGATGTAAAAAAATGACTGCTCATAAGGAGGAGTGGTAAAATGGCAATGTTGAAAATCTGAAGTGAAAATATTAAAAATTCGCGAACTTACAAGCGTGCATAGGAACTGCGCAATGCACACTCATAACACTGTCATTTTTTTGAATTTTTCACCAAATGTTCAACTTAGGCTTTTGGTTTACTCACTGTCATTTCATTATTCAGTCCCAAAAGGTGGTTCCGCTGCAGTGACGTGAAATCACCTTCGGGGCCAACAACAAAATGACAGTGACTGAGTTCATGAGGTGGGCCCCAAAACCCCATGTTAAAATTTGGTGAAAAAATTCCCAAAATGGCTGAGATATGCACCACAGTTGAAAAAAACATTTATGACATTATACAGCTTACCGGCATTTCTTCAGTTCATGGGTCGGCTTTGAAGAGTGCAGACGTGTTCCCGTCCACCAAGATCATTGTGCTGGGCCCGGAGGTAAGTATGGGGGTGGGAGGTGGGTCACAGAGGGTGGGCGCGGGTTCAAGAAAGTCAACAAGGTACCGTCTTTTATTTACAGACTTTTTATTTTATTTTTTATTTTATTTTATTTTATTTGTCAGACTGCCCTGCCATCTCAAGGTCACAAGATATGATAACCCCAAGGTCCACCTCCTGCTTAGTGACTGTCAGTACTTTTTCCCCATCTTATACTCTGCTCCTGGATTCCTATGCCCAAGATGCATGATTTTGTACTTTTTTGGCTTGAAACTCCAATTGCCATGCACTTGACCATTCCTTGAGTTTTCCAAGGTTCCTACACATTCTCTCTACCACTTCTGAGTGTCAACCCTATTACTGATTTTGAAATCATCTGCTAAAATGTATACCTTCCCTTTCAGATCTTCTGCAGTGTCAATTATGAAGACATTGAAGAGGACTGTCACAGTACTGAGCCTTGCAGTACCCCACTGGCCACTCTTCCCTCATTAGAGTGAGTGCCATTAACCACCACCCTCCGTCCACTATCCATTTATCAGCTCATTACCCAATTCACCACTTTGGATCCCCTCCCCCCAGCTGCTTAATTTCTTTCTCAGTCTCCTCTGCCGCATTATGCCAACGGCCTTGCTAAACTCCAGATAGGCCACTTCCACTGCCCTCTTAGTCTATTTGCCTGGTCAGCCAGTCAAAGAAATCTCTGCCCTGCCTCCCCCCCCCTCACATTAATCCATGCTGCTTTTGTTTTTCCTTGTGTAGGAAGACGACTCTGGACTTTTACCATGCTGGGGTGGGCACCCAGCGTGGCAGCTGAAACATTATTTTTGGGCAGTGGCAGTGAAAGAAGTGGAGCAGATGGGGGATTGGGCACCCCCATCGGCCATACCGACTTTTGCCATGCTGGGGTGGGCTCCCACCGTGGCAACTGGAAGTGGTATTTTTTTCAGAGGCGGGGACAGTGGAGCCGACGAGATTGGGCACCCCATCGCTATCTCGGACATTTGCCATGCTGGGGTGGCTCACAGCGTGGCACCTGGAAATGTCTTGGGGCAGCAGACGGACGTGTGCCATGCTGGGGTGGTCTCCCACGTGGCACCTGGAAGTGTGTTGAGGGGCAGCGAGGCTGAAGGGGATTAGGGCACCCCTTGACCATGTCACAGTGTGGGGGGTGCATGAGCATGCTGGGGTAGGCTCCCAGCATGCACGATGTGTTAGGGGGGAGAACTGTCTATGACAGTTCAGATGCAGTGCCAACACAGGCAATTTGCATACTGCCGATGGCACTATGCAAATTGCCTGCTGTGGTGTTTTCCTTACAACTGTGCACCACTGCATCTGATTGCTGTCATAGACAGCTCAGACATTCATTGGCGCAGTGCAGCCATGCCTGCAACAGGGAGCAGGGCACTGGAAATGGGGAGGCACACCTACAAAAACTTGTATGGTGGCACTATGTTTCTTGCACATCCATGCAAGCAAACATAAAAATGATTAATGGCTTGGAATACATGGTCTATGAGGACTGACTGACAGAACTGGTAATGTTCTTTATGGAAAAGTGACAACTATGGAAAGACAAAATCACTCATACTCCTGTAATGCAAAGCATCATGGGATGTGGATGCAAATCACTATGGAAATGTAGGCTTCTGTCTTCAGTTCTCACCCTTTACAGATTGTATGAGAGGCCCTTTGGCACCATGCATTCCTGCTTAAAGCAGAACCAGCCTAAATTGTCATGTTGATTTGCATATATAACCTATGATGCTTTGCATTATGGGGGTATGAGTGATTGTATATTTCTTGGAAACCTGACTTTGTTGTCAATGCCTTTTTGGGGTAACCCTTGCTTCAATGCTTTTGTGTTGAGGTTCTTAGTCTTTATAGAAAGGTTTCACAGTATTCACATACTTAAATGGAATGACATCATCAAACTAAGGGCAGATCTTCAAGATGCACATGACTGAAAAGACAAGAGGCACTCGATGTTGAAAGGAGGAACATTCAAGAGGAACTTCAGGAGGTGTTGCTGTACAGAATGAATGGTGAACACCTGCAATAGACTACTGGAGCATGTGGCATAAGCTAATACTGTAACAGCCTTTAATCCACAGCTGCAAAAAGTATTTTGAAGAAAACTGAGTGACGGGATATTCCCTTTCCCACTAAGTTGGATGAAGGGGAGACTTGATGGACCAATGGTCTTCTTCTGCCTTACAATGTGTAGACTTGCATATGAGCCATGGTAAATATACCAACATCTCATATTGACCCATCTGAAATAGGTTGACGTTATTTTTTAAGTCATTAATAAAAAAATTGTTATGTACTTTTAAAACTTTTTCAGATATTTGGTTCACATTCAGGTCAAATATACTGTAAATCACTCTCCATTCATTTTCATAATAATTAGCTACTTGCAAAGTACAGTCGATTCCACTTGTGTGCAATTCGGTTGTGTGCACATTCCGCTTGTGTGCACACATTTGGTAGGTCCCAATTCATTCTCTATTATTCCTTAATTATTTTATCCTGATGTGTGCACTGCTGTTTTCGGTCGTGTGCACACATTTTGACCTGAACTCACTAGTCGGTGTCATTATTTACAGCTTGATTACTTAATTTATTTTCTCCCCAGCATGTTAAATGGTAGTTAACTTCATTCAACACCTTTACAAGCGTGCTAGTGAGACAGTGTGAAGCTTGTCATTGTTCCAACCCAATGAGTTTACATCTCCCTCACCTATAGCCTGTTAGCGATTACCTCTGATTACCTCTGAGCAGTAGTCTTAAATTGTGCGATCAGATTATTTGTTTGTCCTGCCTTCCATGGAGAAGTTGTCGTGCACAGTGTTATCCCTGGAGCAAAAGGTTCAGCTCCTAGAGAAAGCCCTCGTTCCCAGCGTGTCTTGTAAAGAACTAGTGGCAGAGTTCTCCATCGATGTGTCCTGTGTCTGCCGGATACTGAAGCAGAGAGAGTTGATATTGTCACAATGGCACTCAGGTGCAAAAAAAGAAAGAAAACGAAAGAGGGAAGGCAAAGACTCTAGAGTCAACGAAGCTCTTCTGAAGTGGTTTACAGTTACTTGAGATCATGGGATCCCTCTGTCTGGCTATATCCTTACAGAAAAGGCACATAACCTGGCTACCAGAATGGGCATCGACTTGAGCCATCAGCTGGATGGCTGTCAAGGTGGAAAGAGCACCATAACATTGGTTACAAGAAAGTACACGGTGAGAGACCAGAGAATGATTTCAAGAGCTCAGAGAGGTGGTTGCAGGAAGTGCTGCCAACATTAGCAGCATCATTTTCACCCAGAGACATTTTCAACGCAGACGAAACCGCACTCTTCTTTAGAGCCACACCAGACGGCACCTTCACCTTTAAAAAAGAAGCAATCTCAGGACACAAAAAAGCCAAGAAGAGGGTGGCCATGCTAGTGTGTGTGTGAACAGCAGTGGGACAGAAAAACTACCCTTGCTCATTGTGGGAAAGTCTAAGATGCCACAGTGCTTCAAAGGGGTAAATGTCTCTGCTTTGCCTGTGAAATACACCTCAAATTCAAATGTGTGGATGACATCAACATTATTTCACAACTGGCTAAAGCTGATAGCCAAAATAATGGGTAGGCAGAGCCGTAAAATCCTGATGATCATGGACAACTGCACAGCGCATAAACCTCTGGCTTTAAGAAATGTGCAGCTTGTATTTTTACCCCCTAACTGTACAGCTCTCATCCAGCCGATGGATCGGGGGTGATCCACAATCTCAAACAGCATTACAGAAAGAAAATTGTGAATACAATTTTGTTAGGAATTGACTCACAAGATACTCTTGCATTCCATGACATTGCCAAATCTATCACAGTACTGGATGCTATTCATTTACTGCACTCCGCTTGGTGTGATGTCTCCCATCAAACAATAGAAAATTGTTTTAAAAAGGCTGGCATAGGAGCAGAATACGATCAAGAAACTGCAGACTCTGTTGCTATTGAGCGAGTCCCCCCCCCACCCGGAATGCCACTAGAATCGTTTAATGAATTTGTAGCTGTAGATTCAGATGAACCAGCAAGCGGTGAGCTTATGGAGGAAGACATTTGCGTCTCAGTCCTTGGCGAGAACATAGAGAACGGCTGTCACGAAGAGGAGGATGACGATCAGGAAATCCTGGTTCCTTCTACTGCTGAGGTTTGGCAAATGATAGGGAAAATCAGACACTATATTAATCATTGTGAGCAGGCAGACTTCTCATGGTTCTATTTCTTTGAGAAAAAGCTGGAACAACTGTCTGTCAAGACAGTAAGACAGACAAACATCACATACTTTTATTAGTAAAACAGTGAAGACTCTGTTTTTTAATATGTTTATTTTGCACATATTTTTTACAATTCTGCACTTATTTTATAAATAAAAGAGCATTTAAACGCTTTTCAGCACCAAATGTTATTATTTACACCAGCGGTTAAAACAAAGTAATTGGTTAGAGTATTTCGATGTGTGACAATTATTGCAGGTCCCGACCATGTGCACACATCCGGAATTGACTGTACTACAATCATGTCATGAAAATTGCAATAATCTTTATTTCATGTTTAGTGATCACAAAATCATTTTATGCCTGTAACAGCTTTGGAAGATAATAAATAAATAAATAAATAGAACAGGTTGCAGCAAGGGCCTTTGATAGTGTAACCTTGAGTTTTATATATTACATCCACAATTGTTCAGTCTCAGTTCAAAAACAACAAACTCAGACTGAACACCTCAAAAATGGTCTTGACCTTTGGTACCTCTCAAAGACTGGCAAAATCCATTCCTTCCCCTTCCATCACCACCCTGGATGGCACTCCCCTAAATGAAGTTACATCCTATAAGTATTTAGGTGTTTGGTTAGACCCTCAACAAAATGTCTCTCACCATATTGACTCTCAATGAAGCTACGCCCTAAGCTAGGAATCCTCTACTATTGCAACAGGGACTCTCTCTCTCTCTTCCTGTCCACCAGGAAATTCGTTACCAAAATGATTTTGCCTATACTTGACTATGCCGATATAGTCTTCTGCTCTGCCCCTCTTCCCTGCTTGCTAGACTTGACTCTCTCTCAGTGGCGGCTCTACACCAGGGCACGCCAGGGCACGTGCCCTGGTAAAAAAATGCTGTGTCCCAGTTGGTGCCCCATATGGTGCAGAGATTCCCCCATAGTAACAATATATAAGTGCCCTGGCTACCATCTGTTGTGCCCCAGCTGTGCCCTGGTAACCATTTGTGGCTAGAGCCGCTGCTGCTCTCTCTTCTATGTCTTCTGCCACTTTGCCTCAAATGCTCCCTTAAGGACCCACCACTGCTCCCTCCTCTCTACTCTAAATCTCCCTCCCTTGTCCCACCGGTGCCCATTCACTCTGTCTCCATTACCTCTAAATCCTGGTTCAACCTTCTCCCCTCCTATCTCTCGGATCACCTCACTCCCTCTGCACCCACATCCTACTCCTTCCATTCTAGGGATGCCCACTTCTTCTCCTTACCAAAACCATCCTCAAGCATGGGCAAATGTGCCTACACCTATTGTCTCCCCTCACTCTGGAACTCTCAACCTCCTGCTCTTCGCAACTCCCTCTCTCACCCCTCTATCAGGTCTCAGCTATGCCTCCTGACTCCTCCCACCTGCTCCCATATCATCTGACAGCACTTATGTACTACTACCCTATCCTGTTACCCTACTATACTGTATTTATTCTACACTCTATACTGCTTCTCTTTATTTGTTGGTGCTGCCTTGTATCTCACATGATTAACTGTCTTGCTAATTACTGAGGTTTGATATACTCCATACCTATGATCCCACACAATGTGTACTTATTGTGCCTGTGTAACTGCCCTGCTTATACTATGTAATTGTGACTGTATTGCTGTTGTAATTGTTTATTGTATTTTTTCTCTTTGTACTCACATCCCTGATTTCCCCGGGTCACACCTGGAAACGAGCCTCGGCTCAGTGTGCCTTTCCCGGTTACCAAATATTTAAATAAAAATACAGCATCAAGGAGCAATGAAGAAGGGGAAGGCAAAAAACATTACAGATAGTGTGCTGAACATTGCTTTCTATGGTGGAGATGTACTGTACTCTTACATGTAAAATATGTTGAAGCATAATCAGATAATTTGTTACATGGGATTAATGGGTATGGAATGGTCTCAGATGAATGCAGCTAAAAGGAACTCCAGACGAATGTATTCTATTATTGAATTAGATGATTGTGCAGACCTCAGGAATTACTGTAGAAGTACAAGATCTAGTTCACTAGCAGATTATCCTCCTCATAAATATTGTTGGAAATAAAAACTAAAACCCTTCAGGGGATTGTAGGAAGATAACATGAAGAGGTACTCAAAGCCTTGTTTACTGACCTTTTCTATTGGTTTAGGCATGGCACCAGATGTGCTGGAGAAATTGCAATGCAGGCCAATAATGGGAAGTGTGGTGTTGGAGTAGCTTATAACGCCAAAGTTGGAGGTAAGAGATCTACAGAATTATGATTTCTTTTGTTACAAAGAAGCAGAAAATAGAATTTGTTAGCAAAAAAGAATTGCTTGGCCCACCCAGTCTGCCCAGATGGTCCTTGCCTGGTCTGTCTCTGCAGACCCTAACTGGTCTCCAGCGACCCTCCCTCTTTGCCTGTTTACTAATATTCTCCCATGTTTATCCCATGCATGCTTGAATCCCCCTACTGTTTTCGCCTCCAAAATGTCTGCTGGCTGTCTCTTCTAGGCATCCACCAGTCTGGTCCTAGTGCTCTTCCTTATTTGTAAGAGACCCCACTCCTGCACCCTATTCACCCCTGTGAGGTACTTGTAGGCCTCTATCATGTCTTCTCTTGCTCTCCTCTTCCAATGTGTACATGCTGCAATCCCTCAGTCTCTCCTCGTAGGGCTTTTGAGGTAACCCCCGTACCATTTTTGTTGTCCTCCTCTGGATTACCTCCACTCTGTCTATTTCCTTTCTAATGTATGTTCTCCAGAACTAGACAGGTCTCCAGAACTAGACACAGATATTCAGGTGGTGTCTCACAAATTTGCAATACAGTGGCAACACCACCATCCTCTCCTTGCTTGAGATACCACTGCTTATGCATCCCAGCATCCCAATGGCCCTAACCACTTCTTTGTCAGACTGCCCTGCCATCTCAAGGTCACAAGATATGATAACCCCAAGGTCCACCTCCTGCTTAGTGACTGTCAATACTTTTTCCCCATCTTATACTCTGCTCCTGGATTCCTATGCCCAAGATGCATGATTTTGTACTTTTTTGGCTTGAAACTCCAATTGCCATGCACTTGACCATTCCTTGAGTTTTCCAAGGTTCCTACACATTCTGTCTACCACTTCTGAGTGTCAACCTATTATTGATTTTGAAATCATCTGCTAAAATGTATACCTTCCTTTTCAGATCTTCTGCAGTGTCAATTAGAAGACATTGAAGAGGACTGTCACAGTACTGAGCCTTGCAGTACCCACTGGCCACTCTTCCCTCATTAGAGTGAGTGCCATTAACCACCACCTCGACCACTATCCATTTATCAGCTCATTACCCAATTCACCACTTTGGATCCCCTCCCCCCAGCTGCTTAATTTCTTCCTCAGTCTCCTCTGCCGCATTATGCCAACGGCCTTGCTAAACTCCAGATAGGCCACTTCCACTGCCCTCTTAGTCTATTTGCCTGGTCAGCCAGTCAAAGAAATCTCTGCCCTGCCTCCCCCCCCCCACATTAATCTATGCTGCTTTTGGTCTTGTGGCCCATTGGACTCAAGATACACTACCAACTTTTCCTTTAACAGGATTCTCATTAATTTCCCCACCGCTATTGTGAGACTGAGCAGCCTATAGTTGCCTGCCTCCTCCCACTGCTGCTGCTATGAAGCAGGACCATGTCTGATCTCCTCCAGTCTTCCAGAACCATTCCTGTTTCCAAGGAGCTGTTGCATAAGGCCATCAGTAGGGCAGTTAGCACCTCACAGAGTTCTTTTAGTACCCTTGGGTGTATTCCATCTGGTCATAGGCAAGTCTAGAAAGGATAAGGAAAACATCCTGGTATGATGTGGCAGTAGTCAGAAGTAACATAAAAAGCAATATATTATAAGAGCTATCTAATTTTCTTTGTTTTGACCAGTGATACAATGTTAGCACACAGTATGCAATAGAAAGGTCAAGTCAATTAAATTGATTTAGGCTTGAAAATAGCACAAAGGGCAATGCCTTAATGAAATCATTTGTTAACAAAGCCTAGTGTAAATGTGTTGAGGAAAATACTGAATATTTAATCTCTCCAATACACAATGAGCCTCAAAATAGAAGCTAAATCAAAATGAATCATGGGGTGAGAACACCCCCCTATTTGCAAAAAGCCACAACATGGAAAAGCACTTTCCTGCCATTTTATTTTACATGTAGTTCAAATCATGCTACTTTGATCCTTCTTCAACAGCAGTGTAATACTGGCTGTTGATGGCTAATGACTATTTCCAATTAGAGGGAATAGCACTGCACCTGTGCCCTTAGTGAAGCAGCGACTGAGTCACTCACAAGAAGACAGCAGCTGAACTCTTCTGCAGCCTACATTTTTCATGAGAACCACAAAAGAGTTTGTGTATGAGTGCAGCATGGTCCTCATTCAATCTCTACTACTGGAAACAGGTGCAAGGCACAGTCCAAAATATGTTTACCCAGTGTTTCTAACCCAAGCTTCTTCTAATGCAGCTGTGCAATAATTATGTTTTTCAAAGCCGGTAGCCAGCTAAAATGAATAACAATATCAGCATCCAAAATTAAGTATGGATGCGCTGCCTGCCCAGCAAGCTAATTAGTTAGATAGGGTGCCTATTCCAGGGAATCTCTCATGTGAAAGCAACACACTGCACTTTATCTTGAATATATTGCTAAAATGTTGATAGTAATGTGCCTCCAAGCCCTTTACAATGGTAATGAACCATTATATGCTGGCATAGAAAGGAATTAAACAAAAGGTACACTGAAGACAAACTGGCCACCTATATGTTTGAATTCACTAGAACAAAATAGCACCAACAGCTTAATCTGGTTCAGTGTCAGTTGGCATCCATCTGTATCCCCCTCCCCTGGGATGAGGCTTAAAATATACAGAACTGTCTAGTCCTCCTTTCCCAGTTGACAAAAACTAAATAAAATGGTTAACATATACTCTAGTAATGCAAGACACTCTAGAGGGGACACTGTTTAAAGGCACTGTGAATAAGGCAGCAAACCAACGTGTCCTCACTGTAGAGTCCCATCCCATTCATACGTAATACACTTAACCGGTCAACAAAAACTAAATAAAAATAAATAAATAGTATGCCAGCAGACACAACTTCATCAGGGCATCGGAGGAACCACCAACCAAGCAACTGGACATTCATATATGATTGCAGTACAGAAATTATTTGGGCAGGTTACTTTAAGCGTACTCATTTTAATGTACTAATCAACATCTAAGAATATAAAAACAGTAATTCACATGACTCTGCCCCCTTGCACTTTAGTGAAAAAATCGGTAGTTCCTGTTAGCAATATTTATAATAAATCAGTATTTTCTTTTAAATACAGCACTGTATATTGACGGGATTGATCATAAAGATCACAGCATACTATTTCACATTTCAAATGTATTATTTTATTTATTGATTTATTAATATAATTTTTCTTTACCAGTTAAGTACACTAGACATAAAATGCCTATTTTCAGGCACAACCTGGAAAGGTACAAGTAGATGCAATGTATACCAGTAGTAAAAACTATTTAGGTAGTGTGTACACATAATACAACTCACAGCATCTTAACATAGCAGTACAGAAATTAGTTAAGAGTAAAACAACAGTAAAGAACACTAGGCCGGCCCGTCGGCGAAGCGGTAGGGTTACTGCTCGTGGTGCCAGCGACCGGTTCGGGAACGGACTCGGGGAACTGGAGGGCCGGCCGGGGAGAGGAGGATCAAACACCCAGAGGCTGCTCTCCTTCTCCGGGTGGGGTGGGATGTTGGTCCCACTGCGATACCCCCATCTGGGTGACCACGGGTGGTGGTGCAGCGAGGACTGCATTTAGCAGGGAGGGAGGATGTCTGCTGGGAGCCGGAGCATTAGCATGCTGTGACGTGCGTCGCTCCTAGGCTCTCCCTGCGCACTGATGTCCTACGGGATGGGCGCAAAAAGCGAATACCTCCAGTGCTCCCCTGTAGACGGAGCTTCAGCCCCGCCAGCACGGATGACGGATCCCCATGAAACTCAGTAGCTCGGGTAGGAAAGGTGAGCCCAGCCTCATACCTCCTGGGAGTTAAACCAAGGCAGCTGCGGGGGGATGACTGCACCCGATGCCGACAGATGAGCAGGGACGCACAAGGCCATAGAAGACTCCCGAAGGTGAGGAAGCACCGGGGTGAGAAGAGGGTGTAAAAAGAAAGTATAAAAAAAAAAAACAGTAAAGAACATTAAATACAGTAACGTATAAGTAAAGCAACAACAACAACAGTAAATATAAATGAATACAGTATCACATGAGACAAGGTAACACAGCATTAAAGTATATACACATAGTCCAGTTGCAAAACATTTCTATCTATATATTAACTACAGGGACACAGATGAGAGGCAAGCAAGTACTTATAGAATTCACTTTTATATGCATGTGAGAAGGGGACTATTTTTGGGTCACCTAAAGGGAGTTACAAAATTTAGGGGCCTTTTTTCCCATATTAGTGAAACACTTGGGTACATATAGCATAGCTTGGTCAGCAGACCTAAGTGGGTAGGCTTACAGTAAGATGGGTGTTCCACCAAGAATAAAAAGGAAGCAGGGGGTAGTGGACCAGAGAATCTAATCAATGAAACAGCCCAGGGCATAGAAACATCATAAAGATCACAATATATAGTAGCTGAAAGAGATAGCCAGCCCTTTGCTGAGTAAAGCAAACAGTAATAGGTAAGGTGATATGTAGCCAGAGCAAAATGGCTAATATTAATTTTATAAGTAGTGTTCCATTTAGGCTTATTACATTTCAAGGAGGTAAGGAATACTACAATGCCATAGGTTAGGCTTGGCAGGAGACTACCTTTAGCAATAGCAAGACGGGCTTAAAGGAAAACTACACCCTCATAGCTTCTAAATTTTATTTGTTTCCTATGTTAACAGACAACTCTTTTCATGTGACTGTTAGAGATGCATGCTACTGCCTTAGTCCATTTTCACACTTCATACTAGGCCCTGTAGCTGTCCTGGGAGGCTCCATTTGGTGGTTGTTAAAAGTCTTATTGTCCGAGAGCTATATTAGCATATGAGAACATGATGCATAATCAACCTTTAAACTTTCCAGTATGCCTGTCTGCTTAATTAGTCTTCAAAGAAACAAGCTGCAAGAAGGTATGAAATACCACTTTTACCTTCAGTGAGCTTTGCAAACTATCTGAGTTGCAATGTAGGGTTTCTTCCTTTAAACTTCATTCACTTTATGTGTTTCCAGAGAGTTTTTACAGGGTATTTTTTCTTTCAGCATAGACATACATGATACAAATGGTTGATCTGACATCATGTTCTCATATGCTAATGCAGTTCTCATGGACAATGAGATTTCAACAGCCTTGAAATGGAGACCCCAGGGCAGTCACAGGGGCTACCATGAGCAGTGAAAACAAACTAAAGCTAACACATATAGCCCTAACAGCTACAGGAAAGGAGTTGTCTGTTGGCATGGAAACAAATAAAATTTAAATGATATGAGGGTGTAGTTTTCCTTTAAGAGGTGAGGTCATACCTAACCCTACCGGAAAGGCCTAATTTAGAGTTAACAGACTGCAAGTGGTAGAGATGTGCTGCAAGAAACCTAAGGAGGAGTCAAGGGTGAGAAATTTGATGAGTGATGTTTCATCACAGGAAACCAACAAAGATTGTGTAAAAGTCCATAGTTTAGTGTTGCACCCAAACAACACAGGCTGCTTCATACTTACATGGAGGAGAAGCATGTTCAGCTGGAGCAAGGTCTGCACACTGTAGAAATCACTGATAAGATGGCAAATTTATATCAGCCAGATTTTTCAAGCTAAACTGGAGTGCTAAATCATCTGCATACAGTAATGGAGAACAAGAGGTAGGTACTAGTGAGAGTTTATTAGTGAAAATGGATAGAAACAATAGAACTAAGATAGATCCCTGGGTACTGCCAATATAAGTAGTTGAAATGTCAGAAAGAGAATGATTAACCATAATCAACTGCTTTCTTGACCACAGATACTTGTCAAACCATGGTATCGCAGTGGTGGAGATACCCAGGGCTAGGATTTCTGACTGAAGCAAATTATGGTTGACAAGGTTGAAGGCCTTAGTGAGGTCAACATACCATACCCTGAGACCCTTATCCATAGCAGTTTTTACATCACTGGTAAATTGAATTACTGTAGTACTGTAGTGGTACAATGTTGTCCAGGTGACAGCAAGTTACATTTAAGTAGGTGTTCAATACACTGGGTAGAAACAAGTTTTTTAAGAAGTTTGCTAAGCACTGATAGAATAGCAATGGGGCAATAGTTGTCAACAATACTTGGGATTATACTATACATTGGAGCAACCACTGCCACTTTTCAAACATCTGGCACTATGCCAGACACAACAGATAGATTGTATATGTGAAACAGTGGGGAAACCGGGTATGGGGCAGTCAGCTTAAGAAGCCTGAGTTCTAAAACATCATAGCCCTGACAGGTGCAGGAGGGTGGGTGGAACTTAAAAATGTAAGTACTTCTCTGGGAGACAAAAGTCTCAGGTAGATCTGGGGATGGGCAGGACAATTGGATTCAGAAATATTAACAGAGTGAGCAAACTTAAATGTAAATTGATATATCTGAAAATGGGGGAGTGGTCACTGATAAAGTCAGTTAAAGTACTATCAGATCCAAATACTCTATACTTTCTTTTGTATAAGATCCAGTCAATTAAAGTAGGGTGGCTACCCTAAGCTGGTCTAATAGCAACAGTGTTAAGCTGGGTTACATTTAGTTTGCTAACCAAATATTCAAAAGTTCTGAGTTTGTTCCCAAGCCAGTCTAGGTTAAAATTACCTAACATGATTAACACATGTTTGCCCACATTAGTACTATCCTGGTTCATAAGATCAGTGGACTGTGAACACAGACTAGTTTTTTTTCACATTACCCAATAAAAGAACAGAGTGCACCACCTCAAAGGTAAATTGAAATGGTACACTCTGCATAGATAAGTTTACATGACTTTTGTAGTAGGTCAAGATACCCCTTTTAGAGGCTAGCTGAAGAAAGTTATAGAAAGGTAGGGAACAGGCAACTGTAACATCAATTATACAAAAAATCTGATATGTTAGTCATAAGGCTACAGATGTTAAGGTGGTCTCATTTAGTCCCCTTCAATCTAGGCCTAGGAGGTGAACTTTGGTTTGAAGGGAGGAAGTGGGGCCAGGATTAGGTTCTACATTGCCAAACAGGTTAAGGCACAATAGTATATGCCAGACATATGAGAGCTATGCAGCCAACTGGCTAACTAGGCTTCTAGTAGGAGTAACTTTTTATATGTCTGATTATAAAGAATGCACAACACAATCTTAAAAAGCAAGTAGCATTAGGTATCACAGCAGTGGATGTGGTCTACTTGGACTTCAGCAAGGCCTTCGACTCAGTCCCTCACAGAAGGCTGTTTAATAAACTTGAGCACGTGGGGGTTGGGAATAAGGTAACTAATTGGGTTGAAAACTGGTTAAATGGAGGATGCAGAGGGTACTAGTCAATGGCTCATTGTTGGTCGAGGGAAAGGTGACTAGCGGCATACCGCAGGGGTCGGTGCTGGGGCTGATCCTGTTCAATATGCTCATTGACGATATTGCTGACGAGTTGGAGGGAAAGGTGTGCTTGTTTGCAGATGACACTAAGCTGTGCAACAGGGTAGATTCACCTGATGAAGCACAGAAAATGAAAGCCGACCTGAGAAAACTGGAAAATTGTTCAAGGCTCTGGCAGTTGACATTTAATGCTAAGGAATGTTAAGAAATGCAAAGTCATGCATTTTGAGAGATGGAACCCAGAGAAAGAATATTATCTGGGAGGGGAAAAGCTGATGGCTACAAAGCAAGAGCATGATTTAGGGGTCATCATCTCAGACGACTTGAAGACTAGCAGGCAATGTGAAAAGTCTGAACTGAAGGCTAGTGGCATATTGGAATGCATAGGGAAGGGCATCACCAGCAGCAGACAGGAGGTGATTTTGCCACTATATTGGTCATTGGTAAGGCCCACCTGGAGTATTGTGTTCAGTTCTGGAGACCACACCTCAAGACAGACATGGACTAGTTGGAGACAGCACAGAGGAGGGCGATGAAGATGGTGCTGGGTTTTCAACAGAAGCAGTATGAGGCAAGGCTGAGAGAACTCAACTTGTACTCCCTAGAGCAATGTAGGGCTAGTGGGGATATGACAAGAGACTTTCAAATACCTTAAAGGTATAAAAAATGTTCAGGTACAAGACCTGTTCCAGGTCAATAGCGGAAGTTGGACTAAGGAACATGACATGTGCTTAAAGGGAGGTAGGTTCAGGAGCAATGCAAGGAAGTTCTTCACACAGAGAGTGGTAGATCCATGGAACAGCTTACTGCCAGGGGTCATGAGAGTAAAGACAGTCAGGGAATTTAAACTAGCCTGGGACAAATATATTGGAGCTCCCATGAGTGAGACCAAATAAGGAGGGGCGTCTGTATAAATGGGCAGACTAGATGGCTCATATGGTCCCCATATGCCATCACATTCTATGGATAATAAAGTGCTGGAGAAGACAGACTCATTGTAAGGACAAGAACATCGACATCCAGGATAACAAGAGGGAGGGAATCATTAAGAAGTGTACTATATATCACAACAAAACCTAGGACATTGAGGGATACCATTTTAAATGTGAATATCAGCCAGGATAGTCAATATATACATCTGCTATGGTAACAGGTGGTATATTATACATGAAGACAGATCAAGAAATGCAGTTTTAATAACTAGCAAATTGGTATACACAACAGTCCAGTTAACTGGACTTCGGGAGGACCAGTGTTAGGAGATTACTAGTTCCATGGCATAGAGAGGACTTGATTATGTACCTTCAGTAAAGTGATTTGGAGTAGATCACATCCAGGTGGATAGAATGGAGTGTGGTACTTCATTCCTGACTGCTCTGGTGCACTCTACAAAAGGTTGCTGACAGCAGAAAGCTATTTCTGTAAGGACAAGTGTTACATGCAGTCTATAAGCATGTCTAATTGGCTGATGCAGGGAAGGTGTCAAAATTATACAGGTCCAGTTGTCCCTAATGGTGGAGGTTAGTCACCAGCCTCACTTTAGTACTCACTTCTTTGGGTTGAGGGTAGAAATTGCTGAACTCCAGACTGAACTGTCAACGGTGCAGAGAACCTTCTGCCCCACCCAGGGGCCACCAAGTCTGCCACCACTTCCCAAAGGATGCCTAGGTAGAGGCAGGGTGGTTGAACTTTGGTGGGCTCCAGGAGGGTGGGGGAGGTGAAAAAGATACACACTCCTCACCTTGTACTACTGCTCAGTTCCTTTGTTGTATTGGCAGGATGGGGCAAAAGGGAGGAGGCACCTGTAGCAGTGAGAAGGGAGGAAGTGGGGGTCCTCAGAAGGAGAGGCCCCAAGAAGGGAGGATGTAGATGCTGGTTGGGGACTTTATTGTTAGGGATTTAAATTTGGGAGTGGGGGAGAAAGGGACAGGGAGATGAACTGCCTGATCAGTGTTTTGTCTTACAGGGATGGAGGGTAGATCTAGACGATTATTAGGGCAGTAGGAGATGGGAAGAGGCTAAATGTCATTGCCCACCTGGTGACAAATGACCTGGCAATGGACAGGGCAGAGGTAGTGCAGGTAAAGTTCCAGGAGCTGGGTATGTCCTAAAGCAGGTGGCATGCATGATGGCTTTTGCTGAAGAGTTACCTGTATATGGCCAGGGAGAGGATAGTACATTCCACAACAGGGCCTTTAATAACTGGTTGAAGGCATGGTGCATAGAGGAGGGCTTCAGCTACATTGGAGACCGGGGGCCAACCTTAGCAGACATAGTCCTCTATGGGAGAAATGGCCTGCATCTTTCCTGGTGAGAGACCATGGTCCTTAGGGAGATGTTTAAATGCTACTTGGATGAGCATTTAAACTAGCTGGGGAGGACTGTACAACCAAGGGAGGCAACAATTGCCCCTCCCTCATGGTGATGCAGCAGGGAGGAAGAGCCTGAGGGGAGCAAGCTCCCCCAGGGCAGGGTTGCATGAAGACAGGGGAGGGAATAAGGCAGAGGACAAGGGAAGGATTAAAGGAGACTGGTAATGGAAATGGTAACAAGGAAAGGGGGGGCAGGGAAAGCTTCAGGGAACAGCACAAGTAGGGGGGGGGGAGAAGGGAATCAGGAAGGGAGGGAGTAAGGTATGGAGAGCCATGCGTGCTAATGCAAGGGGTCTGGGAAATATCATTTTGGACCCGAAGGCCTATATGGTGGAGACTAGCCTGGATTTGGTTGCCATAACGGAGTCATGGTGCACTGACAGCTATGACTGGAACATGGCCATACTGGGCTACTCTCTGTTCAGGTCTGACAGAGAAGGGAGGAGGGAAGGAGGGGTTATGCTATATGTGAGGGAGGAAATCAAGGTCACAGAAGTACAGGGGCACCTGAAGGAAAAAGAAGGATTGGTGGTGCTATGGATCATCCTGGAGAAAGGTACTGGGGCCGCTATTCATACAAAGATGGTATACAGATCTCCAGCGTGGGGAGAGGAGTTTAAAAATGCATTTGGGAAAGCCATAATCAAGATGGCAAGTAAGGGGGAGGTGCGGCTAGTTGGGGACTTCAATCTGCCAGATGTGGATTGGAGCCTTCCAGCTTCAGCTTCGGCAATGAACAGGACTGTCCTAGACTCCCTACAATTGGTTTTTCTCAGGCAGCTAGTCAAGGAACCCACTAGGAATGGGGCAGTACTGGACCTGGTGCTTACAAACCGGGATGGCATTGCAGATGTCACAGTGGGCAGTCCCCTTAGTATCAGTGATCAGCAGCTAGTCAAGGAACCCACTAGGAATGGGCAGTGTTGGACTTGGTGCTTACAAACCAGGATGGCATTGCAGTTGTCACAGTAGGGAGTCCCCTAAGTTCTGTACCAGTGATCACTGTACAGAGTGGTTTAACATTATGATGAGAACAGAGGCTGGCTACATGAGGACTAGGATCCTGGACTTTAGGAGGCCAGATTTTTATTTTTTTTTAATTCAGTGTATTTTCTTAATTTTAAAATACAATATATACTGACAATACATAACATCACAACAATAACAGATATAATACATACTGTAACCATTCAAATCCCTTCCCTGCTCTTCCTCCTTAGGTAGAGACCACAGTGCTGCAGAATGACCAGACTCAGTATACATCCACAGTGTGACAATATTATAGGACTCCTTTCCACTCTTCAGAAACCATGTACTCAGTGGCATAGTAGCCAAAGTTATGAACAATGCACCAAGCTACTTTAGTTCCCTCTATGAACAGTGGTTCTAATGCCCCCCCCCCACATTATCAACAAACGAGTGTAGCACTTCTCCCATCATTTACAATAGGCTTTGTACTGATGTCTAATATTTGTAATTGTTTTTCGGCATTTAAGGCAAACACAGTTTCCCTATGCCGCTCTGCTCTAGATGAGGTCACCTCATCCAACCAGTGCTTCAATGTGATTACTTTGGCAGTAGCTGTGATCAATGCCATGTATCCCTTCTTGGGACCAATATCTGTTTATTATAGACTCCAAACAAGCATATCTTGGGAATAAAGGCCTCTTGGAGCCCCAGAACAGAACTGCTGGATCTTATCACATACCCATAGCATGTGGTACAGAGTGCCCATCTCCTTACTGGCTCTATTGCATAACCCAGTATTGTGTCTATACATTTTGAGTAGCTTGCTTGGTGTGTAGTAAAGATTTAAGATGTTACTGTATATTGTTCTAGTCTCAGTCTATCTTGTATTACAGACTTGTAAAGATCAATACCAACTTTTTTCCAGTTTCCCTTTGTCATATTGAGACCCAGTTCATGAAACCCAATAATGACATACTTCCATAAGCCTATTCGGGTCAAATTCCTGGAGATCTGAATATAGTTTAGAAATGGTGTAAGATAACTGCACAGTGGTGATTAGCCTATTTAATGTAATTCCACCTATTTTCAACTATGGTGGAGGACCTACGAAGGATAAAACACAATAGGCTGGATTTTTGAAAGGGGGGGCAGGGCTTGCGTGGTATCCTGTTAGTTTGGAGACCGCAATTGGGCACCTATCAAAATGGTGACTCAGTCTGCTCCTCACATCCAATAGAGGAAGGAGGGTGACCAGATGGGGGGTGCGTGAATATAATGACATCCTGTCGTTACATGTATATGAGAATGGGGGGGAGTGAGCACACTGAGCATGGCGTAGGAGGGGAGGGAGGGATTGTGAGGGGTGACACTATGGCAAGATGCTGAGCTGCTCCTGTGGCATGGTGGGTGGGCTCAGGGCTGGGGTCTGATTGGTGCTGGGTTTGGGTCCAGGCACAGATGCCTTTTATTGCGCCTGGCCTGAATATTTTTTTTTCGGGTTTTGAACCCCCCCCCCAGCATGCATCCCCCTGGAGTTGAGAATCCGAAGTGGGGTGCGCAAGTGATGCCCTGGCCACAGGTGCAGCCCCTTATTTACAATTGAAATGTAAGGTCCCAATGCCCTTTTGCAGTGCCCTGGGGACTGCATCGCCGAAATTTGTTTTTAGTGAATTCCATTCACCCTAAAGGTGATCACTATTCTATGATCACCGTTATCACATAGATCTGGCTTGCATCCAGCCCTGCACCACAGCACTTAGAAATCTGTGGTGCGCCAACCCCCTTTGACGCAACTACATCCGAATTTCCATTCTCGGGTGCAGTTGCAACAGTTTCCATGATTTACCGCAGCTTGCTCCAATGCTCTTGTGCAAGCACCGTTACTTTGACTCCCTGGGGTGGTGCACGCTAGATCACAAAACTGTGGTCTAAGGTGCTGCGATCAGCAAAAGGGATGGAAAATCTTGATTGCTGACATTGGAATGCCGCAAGCTCTGTGCGTCATATGTTTGGCACACCAGGGGCTTGTGGCATTCCCAGAACTACGAAAATCTGGCCCAGAAGCTGTCTGGTAATGAACTCTGAAACTGGAAAGTTTGGAATGGACTCACGCTACCACCCCATATAAGATGGCCAATACTGGGAATCCTTACATTATTCCACTGTTGCATATCCAAGATCCCCCCCACCGATTCTGATATTGGGGTTATGGAATAGAAGCTGGGCTAAATCTTTGTTGATATACATTCTCCTATCTCTACATTTATTTCCTTAAACGTTGGTAACCGGGAGAAGCACACTGAGCCGAGGCTCATTTCCAGGTGCAACTCAGAGGAAGGGGTAAGAGGGGCAAAGTACATTCGTACTGTACATGAAATGTAGACAGTTACAAGGATGTTTCAGGCAGGCTACAAATTAGCCTGGGTAAAAGGCAAGTACAATAGTGCAGAGGCTCAGGCAGGTTGCAATGATGTCTGAGGAGTTAGCAACAAATACAATTAAAAGAAAAAGGCAAATGTAAACTAAAATATACACTTCAAAAACAGGTTGCAAAAAGATAAAAATAAAAGAAACATATTAAAATAAAAATGCAGGAAGATACTGGGTGGACACTGGGTACAGCATAATGGCATAATGCAGACATGGAACTTGGAAGGATCTAAAAATTGACTTGAAGCTGACATAATATAACTAGGGTGAAAGAAGTAGGTTTAGTCAGGTAGACGGCAAGGGGGGGAGCTGTACAGTGTCCATTTAATAAAGGTTGAGTAAGGGAAGCAAACGGACTGAAGTGGTAAGGGAATTCCACAAATTTAGGAAGAAAAAGGAGAAAGCCGCCATTCCTGAATTTGAGTGAGGGTGGGGAAGGGCAAAGGAACTAGGGTCACGTGAGCAGAGGGAGTAGGCTGTGTGGGGGCAGGGTCATAAAAGGGAGGCGAGGTAGGGGGGAAGCAAGCCAAACCAAAGTTTGGCAGAGATGATGGAAGTATGGTGGCATCAGCAAGAGGATAAGGAAGGCAGTGACAGTGAAGAGCAAAGAGAGCAATGATGAGTCCTGAGTGGGACATTCAAGGTGAAATGGCAAAACGCTTTGAAAAGGACATCCAGTCTGGAGGTGGTGGATGCAGAAGCAGACCCATAGGCAACATCAGCATAATCAAATAGAGGTAGAATAGTTTTGTTAAGGAGTATCCGAAAAACAGGGAGTGAGAGGGCATCTTTGTCTCTATAGAGAGCACCAACTTTAACAGATCATATTATTGGTGTATTCCTTAAGGAGCCAGGTACTTTAGATGGTGCGATGTATAGAAGGGAGCTAAACTTGATGCCAGCAGCTCTACACAGCTTTATCCACTGTCAACCACTGGGGTGTGTAATCACCTCCATTCTCCGTATTTAGTTGGCTGCCCCACTACAAATATTTGCTGCCATGCAGTGCTAAGTAGTATAACCAAAAATTAGGTAGTCTTAACCCTCCTCACTCCATGGGACCTGTACTTTTGAGTAAGCCTTCCTAGCTGCTTTGCCCTGCCAGAGGAATTTCTCTGTGACTGACTGTATACTCTTGAGCCACTTATAGCAGAGCATGATGTTCAACATGTCCAGGGGGTATAATGATCTTGACAGTAGGGTCATTTTCATAACATTCATTCTTCCACCACAGAGACAAGGGGGCGGATGTTCATCTAAAAACATCTTGCCTAATCCTTTGCACCTTCACACCAGTGGATCAAGGTTCAGTGCCTTCAAAGTTCAGAATTTTGATGCTAAATTAGGTGAGGTGTGCAGTTCCCCACAGTAGTCCCGACTATAGAATTCTGGTCATATCCACTTGGAAATTCAACAGCTAGATACTCATTCATCTTGTTGATATTTAAGTTGTATGCTGATTACATGCTGAATTCTACTATAATGGGGAGTACCTCTGAAATAGGGTTCTGTGGGTCAGTTGCATGCTGGAGAATATCATCATCATATACTGGCAATTTATACTCTTCCTGTTCCAATTTTCACCCCTTCACCCTTTCTGAGTTTTTAATTTTCAAGGCTAAAGGCTCAAGGTATAAATTAAAGAGCATCAGAAGCAGGGGGCATCCCTTTCTAGTGCATTGGAACAACCTAGTGGATTGGGATAGAGCCCCGCTACAATACACTTTAGCTGATGTTGCTTCATAGAGAACTTAATCTATCATGCAAAAGACTTGGGTATATTGTACCTTCCCAGCACCTTGAACAGGTAGCCCCAAGCCACCCTATCAAAGTCTTCCTCTGTGTTCAGGGAGACCAGCACTACAGGGGGACTGGCGCCCTGGACGTTGAGACTATAGGGTATAGTTTCCTTATGTTGTTACTTGAGACCCTGTCTGACATGAACCCTACTTGCACAGGGGTGATGAGGTTGTCCCACACCCTACCCAAATGAGTTGCCAGGACTTCCATGAGAATCTTAAGATGGACATTAATGATGGAAATTAGCCTGTAGCTACTTGCTTGGAAGGCATCCTTCCCTGATTTAGGGATCAGAGAGTTTCTTGTCTCTGCGATAGGTGATTTACAGGTCAAGGCAGGCCTGCCTTAAACAGCGTAATATACAGATTGATTAGGTGTTGTGTGAGCTCCTTGGCATGCTGTTTATAAAAATTGGAGGGGAATCCATCAGGGCCATGGGCCTTTTCAAAACTTATGAATTTTATAGCTGCCAATACGTCTGCATTCCTGATCCCCCCTTCTAGGACTGCTTGCTGCTCAGAATTTAGTTGTTGCAGAGGATCCAAGAATTTATTCTGTACTTCCATCCCTCCTTCCACCCCATCCTTATGAGTGTAGAGCTGTTGGTAATAGGATCTGAAAATATCTGTTATTCCCCTGGCATGAATCATGAGCCCTGTGTCCCCGTCTCTCCTGTTGCCCTGTATCACACTACGGACCTCCTGTTGGTGTAACCAGAGAGCCAAAAGATGGCCCTATTTGTCCCATTGATCTAAATATGTCACTCTAGCCCTAAAAATGGCCTGCTCCACCCTTTTATTTTGAATTTCTGCATACTTGGCTCTTGTGTTTTTTAAATGTTGCCATGTTGCCTCCAGACAAGCTGGCCTCAGGGATTTTTCTATCTGTCTGACTTCTGATAACAACACAGAAGAGTGTCCTTCCTTTACTTCTTATAGATAGAGGCTATTCTAATTAGCTCACCTTGAAGGAAGCATTTAGTTGTCCCCCACACCATGTCAGTCTGGACCCCAGACCCTTTATTACCCTATCAAAACTGTTGAATCATTTCTTTACATTTCTCAGGTATTATCTTATCATACAACAGTTTTATTTATTTATTTATAATCACTTATGTATTTAGTTGCTATATTTAATCAAGGTCTGAGCCCCTGGATAAATCCAGTGACAGACACACAGGCATATGATAGGAGAGCCCCTGGGCCTCTATTTCATAACTTGAAATGCTTGGCAAAGATTCCTGGCTGTCATAAAAAAAATCCAGCCTTATAAAGGAGTCATATGGAGTGAAATGGAAAGTATATGCCCAGTCCTGTGGAGGCAGAACCAGTCAGGGGTCCACAAGTCCCATGTCATCCAGTAACACCCATGAGACTCCCTATACCAGTTATAACCCTTGTCATTTACTACCTGATCTATCTGTATCAGGTTGGTAAACAGTATTCCAGTCTGTCCAAATAATATGAGGTATTCTTGTAAAGGCCACTAATGTTATCAGTCTACTAAAAAAGGAGGGTGAGTCATCATTAGGGCCATATGCTGAACCAAGTAAAATGTCCACCTCTCCTAGCTGACCACTTTAGTTTAGTATAGTTTATTCATTCGACTATGTCATTATGATACAAAGAATAACATTTTACAATCATCGTAAAAATGTACAAAATATACATAAAACTCAATCAATCGCATAAGGAGTACCTTACACAATATGAATCAGCCTAATAAAAAAATAATTATAACCATTCTATGACACTATCTGTGATTAACTATAACAAGACTATATTTAAATACATAGACAAGCCTGCAGTATGACAGTAAATGTGCCCAATATATCCAAAGGATATCATCTTGAGATGTTAAACCAGATTTTCTCTAAATTTAAGTTGTTAATATTTTAAAATAGAGTAATATTACAAAGTGCTGTTGCTACACTGATAACCATACTAAATGTATTTTAACATACCCACATATATCATATTTATAGACATTGCAACATCCAATAATAAAAGCCAGTACCCTTAAAGGCCCACTGGAATTCCTTCAAGAGAGCACCATCAAACATCATACTAAGCTTCTGAGCTCACACTCAAAAACCATCCACTTCCTAAAGAGGATTTGGCAATGGCACTAGACCATGAACAGTCAGGGATCCAAACTTGAGACCTTTAAATTCAATCCTGTTTAGCAAAATAGTCTTCCCTATACCATGGACCAACCAAACAACGTCCAGGAAATGAAACCTCTGGCTCCTCTTGCCCTATCAAGTTTGAGTATTAGTGACACACTTAGGACCACTTAATCTGAAATCAGAGTTAGGCTACTACTATTATTCTTTCTCTTTTTTTAGGAGTAGAATGGTAAAGTGCATAATCAGATCCCCAATACATATAACAGAGCACCACAAAGATGTTCCCTGTGTCCTAAAATGGGTCAGTCACATAAAGGAGTTTTGCTAGGACTTGCCACTAGTAATCTTCACAGCACTTGAGCTATGGAGTGTTTTAAGTTCCATACAATCTGACATCACAGCACATCTTATATAAGAAGGTCTCGTCATAAACTAAAGTCTCAAAAAGGGTGCATAACTAATGTATTTAAAAGTACTTTGTGAGATGACTTAATTACAGTCTAAGATCTCAGCCTGTATTGCGAAAATGTTTGACCATAAAATAACCATTTATCTGTAATTAATGCAGTTTCTGCAAACTGAGCATCTAGGCTTCAACTTCTTGGTAAAATAAACCACCTATTTAAAATACAGTCCTGAGACTACTAATGTCACTAAAATAATCATTAAACAACAATATTTCTTTTACAGAAATAGTTCACCTTGTTAAAGAGTGCTCAACAGAGTTCCATTGGTTCAGTGTTTGGCAAGAAAATATATGTGGAGTTTTGGCACCCCTTTTGTCCTGCCTGACAAAATAAAAAAATTAAAAAAAAACACACGGTTTGGCTTCCAAATGCAAAATTAAAAAATTATGAAAATGCCAGTAATGTAGGCTGAACATTTAATCCCACGGGCCACAGATAAAGAAGTTTCATACTAGGCCCTTTCCAATCATCATAGTGTACATCTCCATAACCAGGAGTCTTGTTTTATAATCATGTTTCAGTAACTGGCAAATATGAAAAATAATTTTTTTCTCTTTATATACTGCCAAAATGAAATATAAATATAAAGACACCATTTAGCATCCTAGTATGACATTTCAGAGTTATAAACATACTAGTAAGATAGTCTAATCCCTTTGCCACAACGGCCACAATGAGAATAGTTCATGCCAAGCCTTTTCCATAAGCTACAGCACTCAGCTCCATTACCAGGGGTCCCTTTGCAGCAGGAGGCCCGAAATAAAAAGTGTTCCATGCCAGGCCCGCTCCAGTAACCACAGCAATCATCTCCACCACCAAGAGTCCCACAAGGATTACCTTTTTTGTTCCTGGTTCTAGTATGCCTTTCAATAATTAAGATCAATAGCAAACAATGAAGATTTATTTAGTAAAGGACCTATATCCCCCATTAAGTCATAAAATGGCAGAAAGTTCAAATGACATCCATGAGTTTCCTCCCAGTTGATAACACTTCAAATTTCATAATGTAGACTTTAAATTTGCCATACCTCTATCAGGATGCTCCTAACCTTTTTACCCAAAATGGTTCAGAAAAAGGCACAATTTAGGGAGTTTATTTCAGTATGACACCGACTCTTGAAGCTGACCACAAGCATAAGCCTTTAATGTAGCAGTGTTCCTTTACCGCCAAGAGATTCCAGTCATCTAACAACAAAAGAAAAGCATTCTGCAGGATGCTCATCCATCCTCCTCCATGGCCTGGAAGGCTATGAATGTCCATCATTTGTCTGACTTCAAATACAAGTCAGGGCTTCACTTCACCAGGTTGTATCTGTAAGGAAAACGCAGACGCTCCTCTAAACATAGTAAATCAAGACCAGCCATAACAAATTTCAAGGATAGCATACCTTTTTTAAATCATATTGTGCCTTTTATCACCTCTAGTGCAACTCCAGATCCCTTCATACCACTTTTTCCTCCTTAGAACAGGCTCCGTAATAATTCTGGATCCTGTGTTTTGTTTTTCTTTGGGTATAAAGAATGTCTTACATGGTTCTTCTCCACTATTCAGCCTCACTGGGATTTTCATCATTTTTCTACGGGTCCCATTAAGTCAACTGACAACTAGACAAACTTCAAGCTCATTCAAGTTCATTCAAGCCAGGACCCAGATGCCAGGTCCTCCAGGAATTATGGTGGGGTAAACTCAAACCACTGCTTCTGAGTATGAAGAAACCCCCAAATTTCTGAGCCAGCTTAGCTGCTAAAATGATTTTACATAAAGGTTATATGGTGTTTGTAAAAAAAAAAAAAAAAATAGAAAAAAAAAGAACAGCAGTATCAAAAAGAACAAAAGAGAAACTGAGTGGAGCAAAGCGGAGCAGCACCATGGCCATCTTGCTGCTCCGCCTCCTTCTCAGAGGTTGCATGCATGGTGTACTCTCCTAGCTGACCATGCAGACAAATGAACCTCTCTTCAGGATCCCCTGTCTCTTAAGTAAGCTAAAGAGAACCTGTCTAGTGATCAAAATGGACACCCCTTCTCGCTGTGCTATCCCTTGCCCCATAGACCTGACCCACCCATTCTCTTCAGAAGCCTAGACCTTGTGTCATTTAAGGTGGGTCTCTTGCAAATAAGCTATCTGGCAACATAGTTTTTAAAAATGTTTCGACACCCATAACGTTTTCCTTTTGCTTACCCTCCCTTAATATTCCATGTTATAATTTTATAGGTGTTACCCATCCAGTGTCATTACTAAAACTAAGTTGGCTATCTGGATTGCACAGCTGAGCTCTGTTTCCATTCTTGTCAGTGACACCATGCCTAAATTTACCCTCCCCGTCTCAAATAACAGATATGTCCCCATAAGATAATCCCACATTAAAACATGAAAAAAAGTATACAAAAACATCCATTTCACCATCTTTCTCTAGGCCTATTACAACTCCCCATGATGTGTGTCCATCTGTGATTGACCAGATGCAGCTTCTCTCCACCCATCTGATAACTGTAGTGGCTGGTACTGGGACAGCAACCTGTAAACAGGGAACTGTGGGCACTCTGCACCACCTGTACTCCAGCACTGAGTCCTGAGAGGTTAGTAAAGTCAAAGATAAAAGCCCACAGCTCGCCCTACAGGAGCAGATCTGATCAGGAGCTCAGTGCAGAAGTGCAGGGAGTAAAACTATGAAGATACCCACCCCCTTTAAAAGTATTTCAGCTATCAAACAACATTTCTGCCCTCAATATTCCACTTGTAAGCCAGCCTGGTGGTGCTGAGGGTTGAGGCGCTGGATGTCATACTTCGCACCACGCCGGCAACCCGGGTTCGGGAGTGGACTCAGGTGCCGGGGGATAGTGGGGGAGTATAGGATTGAGCATCTGGAGGACTGATCTCCTCTCCTATCCTGGGGTGGGTTCCTGGGATTCCCCACTCTGTAGCGGCACCTGGTGGAGACCGGGGGAGCACTGCAAGTGAAGGTGGGGACTTGGATCGGAGAAGGCGGTGGCGGATGGCTGTTAAAGGGGACGGGTGCATGCCCTCTGCATGGTGACATCATTGCATGTCCGCACCTCAGGGGCCATGTAAGCAAGCAAGAAGGAAACACCCTGGCTGCTGGGAGGATGATGGCAGACCCGAAAGGGTGGATCACATGTCCACCGCCAGCCCTTCCTGTTGACTCCCCCGGGGTCCTCTCCACTTTGTGGGTTGGTTGGAGAGGACTATGTCCCTGATTTCTCGCCAGAGGGTTCAGGCTGGATGGTAGAGCCACTCAAGTGGGTCTCTCCTGAGTGGGGCCCAGGTGGCTGGTGACCAGAGTAAAGAAAGACTACAAAAAAAAATATTCCACTTCTATTCAAAAAGGTAATAAACCTAACAACATTATTGTGTTTAAATATTAAATCCACCTCATGCAGCATTCAACAATAAAAACCCATAAACTGTGTAAAGGAACTGCATTATGTTCAATGTTTTGTGTTTGGTACTCTAGAGTCCCACTATGGCTGACCCCTTTCCAATGCCCTGTGTACAACTAAACCAGCCATACTGGTACATTCAAAAAATGGTCCTTTGATTGTCCCATTTATTACAGTCAGGATTTTGCATGTATGACTGTTCAAATGGCCCATCTCGCTGAGTTTCTGAGCCTACCTTGTGGAAACACAATTCTGTGTCCCTCAATGTTCCACATTCTGAGAGGGGAGAGTGATAGCCATTCTGCCCTACCTACAGTATCTTTGGTGGGGGGAGGCAAAGTTAAAGAAGTAGGTTGTGCTTTCACTTCCTAAATTACATGCAAGCTAAGAGTCTTTTGTATTGTGTCTCTAGTTCTATAGTTATCCTGCAGCTGTGGGGGATAATATGCCTGCTCAAACAGCATGCCTTGGCCTCTCTCCCCATCTCGCTATAGTGCCTCCCCTCTCATCATGTAGCCAGGCTGAGATCATTGACTTGGGACATTCTTTAAACAAGACTTTCTTTTCATAGAACTTGATCCTGTATTTTATGCAAGTTTTAAATGAAAAAGAAATAATTAAAGTACGTCTCACCCTCATTGCCAAAACCATCCTGGTTAAATAGTGGAACTCGCTGAACACTGATAAGCAAAAACAATGTTTATTTCTTTTCCAGCAATGAATCATTGGTACTACGGTGAATGCAAGCCTATCTAACCCTTGATTAAACTTCTGACCCTCCTTGCAGATCACCCATAAGATCCCTCAATGTGCCAGTCTTCTTCCTCAACATACCGCAGGGAACATGTCTGGAAAGATGCTGGTAGCTCCTGCTGGGTTTGCTCAGTGGCGCCAAATTGGTTTTGGCCCCCTTGGGTACTGACCACAAATTTCACAGGGTATAAAACTTTGAATCTAATTTGTGCTGCATAAAGCTTTGCTTTGATTTCTTTGATAGCTGCCTGCTTTTGATGGACTTGCAGCCTTAAGATCTGGAAAAGGAAAATGTGATTTCTCTTCCCACATGATATCTTTGATCTCATACTTTGGCCAATATATGTACTTTTTCCAGATAATTAAGGAGTCAGAAAATTATGGGTCAGGGTTTCTTACCCTGTAGCAGAAGGGGTCACAAAGACCAGTGAGCCAGCTTAATGATGTCTTATGGGCCGTGAAGTAGATTTCTGCATGAATACCAGAACATTTGACCATTCTGATTTTTCAGGAAACCCCTCGAGAACCAAATTGTTCTACCAGCTGCAGCCTTATTGCTCTCAAGTCTCCCTTCTAGCTGTGACACTTTTCTTCAGAGGGCAGCCACCTCCAGAACCATGTGGTTGTGGTTGTCTTCCAGTGAGCTGACTCAGGCCTCCAAGTTTCCCACCTTCTGCTCAGTTCATCTGATATTAGTCTGAGGCCCTTTACGTCATTGTCCAGCTAAAGAATGGCTTCTTTAATGCTGCCAAGTCCTCGAAGGAACTGCTCTGATGTGAGGGATACTGCAGGTTGTATCTCTGACACCACAGGGGACTGGCTGGGTTTGTGGCACTTCGCTCCCATAGGCTGCTCGATACTGGAGGTAATGTGGCAGACAATGCAGATCTCTCCAGTGCTAACTCCATTGCTGCAGCTAATTCTGTCACCATCCCTAGATTTCTTGAAGCAGTACAAAGTTGGGCACCAATATATTAACTTGGAACTGATGTTTCACTGATTACAGAAAGTTTAATTAGATTAATGGCTGTTTGTCAGCAGAGGTGCTGATTCTGGCTGCTACTTGCTCAGGTACATCATGTAACTCTCCCAGGAGGGTGGATTTTAAAGAAATAGAAGACTGCCAAAGAAATTGCCTCATGGGGTGACTGCCAGGGAAGGGTAAAAACACAGTGGGGAAAATCAAGGAGGGCATAATTAAGGTAACCAGCCTCTGCATGAACGAAGTGATTAAAAGTAAAAGAAAATAAAGGAACAGTGGGAGAATTCAAGAATGTTTGGGACAGACGTAAGGCAATTCTAGTGGGGGTAGGAGGAAGTAAGCTGTTGATTAACTAGAATATGTGGCTTATCCATCAGGTAGGGAAATGGGCAGACAAGGTGGGCCAAGCGGTCCTTATCTGCCATCAAATTCTATGTTTCTATGTAAAGATCATTAGTGGTCAAGGTAGTGAAGAAAAAAGGTGGTATTTAGGAGGTATAAGAAAATGTAGCGTGAGGAAGACAAGGGGGTATGTAAAGTAAAACAGAGGGAAGCAGGAAAGGCAGTAAGAGGAGCAAAGGCACAGACAGAAGAAAGAATAGCCAAAGGGATAACTAAAGGAGACAGGACATTCTCCAGGTACATAAGTGAGAAGAAGAAAGCAAGGAGCAGTATAATGAGGATAAGGTGGGTGGCAGGGGGAGACCACACAGAAGTGGATAAAGCAAAAGCAGACATCCTGAACAGGTACTTCTGCTCACTCTTCACAATGGGGATTACCAGGAAGCAGCAAGAACAAAGGTGGGGGGGGTGGACGCAAGCCCCTTTTCAGAGAAAAAAATTTGACAAGGATACAGGACCACATGTGATATAATCAAGGGTACTTAAGGAACTCAGAAGGTGCTATCTGCCCCATTGATGGTCTTATTCAACAGCTCACTGGAAACATGCATAGTTCTGGAGGACTGGAGGAAAGTGGATGTGGTCCTTCTCCATAAAAGAAACAGCAGGGAGCAGGCTAGCAACTATAGGGTGGTCAGTCTCACATCAGTTGTGGGGCAACTCATGGAAACCCTCTTACAGGAATGTTCGGTAGCGTATCTTGAATCCAGTGGGCTACATACCAAAGACAGCATGGATTCACAAGGGGAGGGTATGCTAGATGAATGTGATTGATTTTTTTGACTGGGTAACCAGAGAAATATATCAGGGGAGGGCAGTGGACATGTCCTATCTGGACTTTAACAAGGCCTTCAACATTGTTCTGCACAGGATACTGATAAAGAAATTGAGCAGCCTAGGTGGTGGTATAAAAAATGACAAATTGGGTAAAGAACAGTTTGATGAATAGGCAACATAGGGTGGTGGTAAAGGGCACACACTCTAATGAGGAGAAAGTGACCAGAAGGGTGCTGTAGGGCTCAGTACTGGCATCGATCCTCTTCAATGTCTTCATATGTGACAGTGCAGAAGAAATGGAATGGAAGGTATGCCTTTTTCAGATTAAACCAAAATCTATAATAGGGGGGACACCCAGGAGGTGTTGTAGAAAATGTTTAGGGACCTTGAGAAACTCATGAAGTGGTTAGGAGCATGGCAGTTGGGGGTCCAATGTCAAAAAGTGCAAAATCAGGTGATTAGGTCATAGGAATCAACAAATTGAGTATAAGATAGAAAGAAGGTACTGTCAGTCACTTAGCACAAATGGGATCTTAGGATCATCATATCCGATTACCTCAAAGTGGATGTGCAAGTGCGACAAAGCAGTGGATAGGGCCAGTAGGATGCTGGAATGCATAGGGAGGGTATCTCCAGCAGGAGGAGTGAGGTGGCATTTCCATTGCATTGCTCACTCATAAGACCCCATCTGGAGTATCATGTCCAGTTTTGGAGGCCGCACTTTAGAAAGGATATAGGGAGGAAGCAGTCCAGAGGAGGGCAACTAAAATGGTGCAGGGGTTGTACCAAAAGCCCTATGGGGAAAGACTGAGGGATCTCAACATGTGTATCCAGGAAGAGAGAAGAATGAAAGGGGACATGATCGAGATCTACAAGTACCTTAAAAAGGTGAACAGGATGGAGGAGAGAGGTCTCTTTCAAATAAGAAAGAGCATCAGACCAGAGATCATGTGATGAAGCTGGGGTGGGGTTTAAGAGGGATATGAAGAAGTACTACTTCACTAAAAGAGTGGTGAACACATGGAACAGACTGCCTTCAGAAATGGTGGAGTCAAAAACAGTAGGGGCCTTGGCATGCATGATATAGACATCAGAGAATATTAGTAAACAGTCAGGGAGGAGAGAAGATCACCAGAGACCAGTTAGGGGCTGCAGATTCAGACTTGGTAGAGAAGATCTGGGCAGACTGCTTGGGCCATGTGGTCCTTTTCTGCTGACAGATTCTATGCTTCTATGTCTCACACTGGTACCCTCACAATTTCTGCCTCTCCAAAACATGTGGCTCCTGCTATAGAAGGTACCCAATTGGCCTGATTGGCCTCTGATATGGTAACCCACTGACTGTAGGTGGCTGTCAGATGCTGATGGATATTTCTCTAGCTGTGTTCCCTCAGCTTGATTGGATGGTGCAGAGGAGGCACCGAAATTCAAACGGGGCTGGTTGTCCTGAGTGAGGGAGAGCAGGCTCCAGCCCAGGTACCCTCACAACCCCTGCCTCTCTAAAACAAGTGTATCCTCCACAGAAGGCATCCAGTTTGTATGACTGGCCTCCGGTACAACTACCTACAAAATATGGGTAACTGGCAGATGCTAGTGTGTCTCCAGGCATACTCCCTCAGTATGACTGACTGATGCAGGGGAGATGCCAAAATTCAAACAGGTCTAGTCATCCTGTGTAGGGGAGGGTGACTCTAGCATCAATACCCTCATGACTTCTGTCTCACCTGACCCCATGGCAAGCATCTCTATCATCCAGTGGCAACTCTGACACCCAACTCCATGTAGTATCTCCGATATTTGGTGCCCCCTGCAAGATGCAACATTATGTCAAGTATCCCTTGCGTCCAATAGTAAACCCCCTCACTCACCCTTCTCCCATACTATTTAGTCCCTGTTGTCCTGTAAGCCCCTACACTTACCCTGCCCCCAAACCATTTAGTTTCTGATGTCCCTATTGTCTCATTTTGCCCTTATAATTAAAAGAAAAACATATGTAGCCATCAGGAGCGCAATCCCATTGGCTGACCCCAATTCTGAGACTGGGGGCCGAACAACAGTGTTGAAAATAGGTACATAATAAAAAAAGAATGACCTCACTTCCCCCTTTTAACTCCCATCCTATCATCTCTACCCCCTTCCACCACACCTGAGTATGACCCCCCTTCCCCGAGCCCACTAGCACTTGATCTCTATCCTTCTTCCCATGCCACTCATGACTGAAATAAAGAAACTCTGGCAAGAGCTGATATGGCTGCACCCGAGGAATTTGGGGTAAAAATATTGAATTTTTTTTTTAATATTTGTTACACCAGCTTTTCAACATAGCCTTGTTATGACCCTGCCTCATGAAGAAGGGCAGAGAAAATGTTCTTCTCCTGGCCTAAAAGTGATTTTGCACAGGGACTGTGAAATCAACTTTTCAGGATACAAAAACACATTTTGAGCAGGAGTTAAAAAATGACAGCTGTCACACTCATGAGGTGCTGTAATGAAATGGTTGTGTTGAAAATTTGAGGTAAAAATACTGAATATTACTAAAGTTATGAGCCTGTGTTTGCAACATTCAACATAGCCTCATAACTGTTTTTTTTATATTTTTTCACTAGATTGAAATCATAGTCTTCTTATGATCCCACCTTATGAATAAGGTCAAAGAAAAAGCTGAACTCCTGTTTGAAAGGTGATTTCATGCAGAGACCACAAAATCACTTTTTGGGATGTAAAAAACATTTTCGACAGGATTTGAAAAATGACAGCTGTCGACCAGTTTCTTGGGATGAGATCCTCTTGGTTATAAAAGATCTTAAACCTAGAAATGCAGCTGGGGATGATGGGTTCCCTGCTGAATTTTTAAATATTCTTCAGAGACTCTTATCAAGCCTCTCCAGTCAGCTTTTTCTTACTGTAGGCAGCATCATACTTTTCCACCTGAATGGAAATCTGCGTTGATCACAGTGCTTCTGAAACCGGGGAAAAACCCTGGGTCCTGATCTTCCTACCATCCAATTTCCTTAATTAATACTGATGTTAAAATTTACGCTAAAATTATTACAAATCACCTTCAGTCGATAATCCCCAGACTGATTCATTCTAATCAAACAGGATTTATCCCTTTTCATAACTCTTACAATAATGTTTGCTGTCTGTTAAATATAATCTCCAATGTAAAAAACACCAATGTGACCACGACAGCCTTGTTGGTAGATACTGAGAAGGCCTTTGACATATTGAATTGGCAATACCTGTCAGAGGTCCTGGCCACCTTAGGATCTAGTAGAGACTTTATATGAAACCTCATGGTTCTTTATACAGGCTCTGTAGCCAAGGTGGGGGCCAACCGTGTCTTTTCCCACCCTTTTTCATTAAAGCAGGGAACCCATCAAGGCTGCTCTATGTCACCCTTGCTCTTTGCTTTGCCTATAGAGTTGTTGGTGGCCTATGTTAGGCAGCATGATGAGATCAAGGGCATCCAGGTTGGATGTGTCACTCAGAAGATTGCACTCTATGCTGATGATACGCTATTTTGTCTTGAAGATCCAATGACTTCCTTTCCGCATCTTTTACATGCCTTATCTGAGTTTGGGGCTATTTCTGATTTTAAAGTTAACTTGGATAAAACAGTTGCACTTTTGTTAAGTGGTTACCTTGAACAACGTCAAAAGGCGTCCTTTCCTTGTCTCCGGGTGTGAGAGGGATTTTGTTATCTAGGTTTAAATATAACTATTAATTTAAAGCATTTATATGACAAAAATCATAAACTTATCCTTGTGAAGGTCCAAAAAGACCTGAAGTGATGGAACACTCTGTATGAATGCTTTGCCTTGTTTTTTATATGCTTCCTAGTAGACCAGCTGAATCATTTTGGTGGCAATTAGACAGGTTAATATTAAAATGTATATGGCATGGGCACCATCCACATATACAACAGTCAATTTTGTTCAGAAATAAACCTAAAGGGGACCAGGCTCTTCTGAATTTGAAACAGTACTATCTTGTGGCTCAGGCCAGTTCTAACCTTCTTAAAATTTAACCCAGACACTAGGTGGCTGGACTGTGAGGAGGAGCAACTTTTGGGGGTGTCTCTGAAATTTACCCCTCTTCTCCCTCTGACCCAACTCCATTTAATTAAACCAGTGAACCCTTGGACTACGTATACCCTGGTAGAATGGGTGAAATTCTGCTCTATGGTTGGGGGCACAGAAAAACAGGATCATCTTTCCCCAATCCTGGACAATCAGGACTTTTTGCCCGGTTTTGTAGACTCGTTTTCATCTATGGGTTTAGCGAGGCATTAACACTGTAGGTGATCTGATGGACCAAGATATCCTGATGAGTTTTGAGCAACTGCAGCAGAAATTTCACATCTCTGACCTGAACTTTTTCATTACTTTCAGCTTCAGAATTTTGCTCTTTCTATTCCTAAGGTTTCCCATACTCCTGATCTGCTCATTACATTAGAGAGATATCTCCAAGGTGAGAGGAAAATATCTGTGGAAACTCATGTTATTTCTTTTTTTTTTTTTTTATTCAATATGCTTTATTAATTTTTAGGCAGCATACACAATAGGATACAGCAATAAACATGTCAGGAAGCTGCATATATTTCCACTAAAACAAACAAGACAATACAAACAAACAACTTACCACAACCCCCTCTGAAATATCCCACCTCCCACAGTCTATACATCAGATAGAAGAAGAAGAAGAAGTTATAAAGGGAACAATTGGGGCAAACAAGTGGTCTATGGTTTCCAGAGGGACAGCAAAGTTAGGAGAAGCTCCCAGGTGCCCTGAAAAGTATGGAGTTTATGCTGCATGCTTGCTATATGCTTTTCTAGCTGGATTGCAAGCACAGCCTTGCGGTACCACTCAAGTACAAAGGGTAGAGTGTCCTCCTTCCAGTGCCTTAGCATTACTAATTTTGCCGTGGAGGCCACTAGGCAAAGTGAACTTTCCTAATTCTGGGTATTCCACGGGGATATAGAGCTAGCAAGCAACACTGTGGATTGAATAAAGATTCCAGGCCCAAAAGAGGGCCCAGAATGTACTTTATAGAATTCCAGAAGGCTTGGGACTGAGGGCAATTCCAAAGGAAATGATATAGTGACCCAGGGGCCCTGCTTATAGAGGGAACATGTGGGAGATGGGAGATGGCCCATTCTATGTAATTTTATTGTGGTGTAGTATAAATTATGCATAATATTAAATTGGATCAGACGAAGTCTGTCCTGTTTGATATATTTATAAACTGTGCTCCAAGCCTTCTTCCAATACTCAGTCTCTGCCAGGAAAGACAATTCTTGGACCCAGTAGTAACAGACCCCAGAAGGAAGATGTGGATCCAGAGCTTGCAATTGCTTGTAAACTCTAGAGACTGCATGTGGTTGATCTGCTGCTTTAAAAACAGAGGATAAACCTTCTGGAGACTGTATGACCCAAGGTTTGGGCCCAAGAAAAGAGAGAATGGCATTTTTTATCTACAGAAACTTGAAAATGTCTCTGTGACGGAGCTGCAGCTGGATTTGGAGGATAGGAAAAGGAACCAAGTTGTCCCCTTGAAGGAAATCAGCCAGTGTGCTATTCTTCAAGTGAGGTCAGAAGGAGAGAGGGACAGGATGGTGACCGATCTGGAAGTGAAAATCATTCAATACAGGCTGAGCAGGAGAACAATGTCAATTCACGGATAGGTATTTCTGCATTTGGTGCAGGGCCCTGAGTGACCAGCCAACTGGGGAATTCTTGAGTGAGCGGGGAAGTTGGTAGGGAAGCAGCTATACCAGGGCTGATAAAGAACTGAATGACTTGTGGACAAGGTCTCTTTCTATGTCCAACCAGATGGGGATGTAAGTAGTGGTGTGTGGGGAGAGTTCTTCCTTGAACCAAAGAGCCATATTACTGATATGTTGGGCTCCATAGTAGGTGAAAAGGGAAGGGAGGGCTAGCCCACCTTGGAGTTTAGGGGATACAAGTTTGAAATGAGCCCTACGTACCATTTTGTTTCTCCAAAGAAATGCACTGAACATTCTTTGCAGTCTCATAAGCTATGACTTAGGGAAAAAGAAACCCAGCACACCTAAGGGATAAAGTAATCTTGGTAAAACATTCATTTTGAGAATGCTGATGCAACCCCAAAGAGATGAAGGGAGTATCCCCAATCGGTCTAGGTCAGATTTCAATGTTTGCAGTAATTTAGTCAAATTTTCCTTAATCATAGTTGTGATGTCCCTAGAGATGTTAATACCCAGATTTGTTAGGATCTTTGGTTCCCAGGACAGGCCAAAGGCACTACTGTCTGACCTGGTGATTCGGCCGTTAAGAGGGAAAATTCTCATCTTGGAATGGTTCAGTTTATAATACTAGACTGCAGAGAACTGGTCCAATTCTACCAACAAACCAGGGATGGAGACCTTGGGGTCTTCTATATGCAGGAGGAGATTGTTTGCATGCTGAGAGAGTATATCTTTCCTTTCTAACTGGATACCCTTGAGGGTGGGGGAGCTAATTAATCTGCATAACAAGGGCTCAAGGTGAAAACTGAAAAGGAGGTGGGAGAGAGCAGGCAACCTTGGCGGGTGCCTCTTTGAAGTGGAAAAGGCTCAGGCAGGCAACCATTACACCATACGTGGGTTGTGGGGGTGGAATACAAGAGCTTGACCCATTTGACAAAGTCGTCCAGCACCCCAAATTGGTGAAGGGAGACAAATAAAAATTGCCAGGAGACTCGGTCTAAGGCCTTCTCAGCTTTGAAAGAGACCAGGGCCGCTGGTACCTCGGATTCCCCCAATGCTAAGATCCAGTGTAGGAGCTTCCTTATATGCTCTCCTGAGAGTGGCCTTGCCTTAAATCCCACCTGTTCCTGGCCAATCACCTCTCCCATAATTAAGGCCAGGCAGTTGGCAGGATTTTGACCAGGATCTTAACATCTGAGTTCAATAACGAGATTGACTGGTAATTCCCTGGATGTAAGGGGTCCTTGCCTGGTTTAGGGATAAGGGTTATCAGGGCTTCTAAAAAAGTAGGGTCACTAACTCTGTCTTTAAACCACAAGTTAAAAACCTACACCAGAAGGGATGTTAACCGAGGAAGACAGGCCTTGTACAGATTACTAGAAAGGCCATCTGGCCCGGGAGCCTTATCTAAGGGTAAATGCTTAATGACTTGCTCCACCTCACTGGCAGAAATAGGAGCACCAAGGTGCCCTGTGGAGTGAAGGGGTAGGGTAGGAAGAGCAGTAGAATTCAAATATACTGCAACCTCTTGATCTGTTGGAGCAGGTGTCCCTTCAAGAGAGTAGAGCCTCTGGAAATATTCCCAAAAATTGAGGCAATATCCCTAGGGTTAGAGGCTATGTTATCTTTCTGGGATGGACATAAGCCCAGATACACCTCTCAGTCTCAGCTTGCCTTAACCTGAGGGCTAAAAGCTTTCCAGCTTTCTCCACTGATTCCAAGTATTTTAATTTAGTGCAGTGCAGGGCAAGCTTGGCCTTCTGTGCCATGACATCCACAAATTGTGACTGGAAGCGATGAAGCTTGGCTCAGTCTGAGTCAGGGGAAGAGCACTGAAGGGAATGCTCAAGTTGGTGGATTTCCCCCAGAAGTTAATCCAGGTGTTCTCTGTTCTTTCAGGAATGGGTGGCTGCAAGACATCTTGAAGGGCACACTTAAGGGCAGCCCATACCATATCCACTCTATCCACAGAATCCATATTAGCTACCAGGAATGAGGAGATAAAGTCTTGAATATGAGTAAGGGTAGAGGGAACCTGCAAGAGCTGGGTATTAAGGCACCAGAGGAAGTCCTTTCAAATTCCTGGGCCCAATGGATAGGAAATGCTAACTGGGGAGTGGTCAGATAACACTCTGGGGTGAATGGTGGCATCTATAATACCCGTAAGGAAGAAAGAGCTCACCAGTAAATAGTCTATCTAGGATAGTGTGCCATGGGGTGGAGAGAAGTAGGTATACTGCCTTTCCACAGGGTTTAAAGTGCACCAGACATCAACCATCCCTGTACAAGACATGAGATCTTTTAATGCCCGCTGGCTGGAGTGAATCCTACACGCCCACTCTCTGAACGGTCTATATCAGACTGAGGGGCTAAGTTCCAATCACCCCCAGGACAGTTAGAATAGGAAGTTCAGAGGCCAACAGGGAAAGCAGGTGAGTGAAAACTTGTGGTGAGTCCATACTTGGCCCATATATTGAACCCAGGAGGATTGGAGAAGATTCGAGGGTACCCTGAATAATAATATAATGCCCTGATGGGTCCCACCATTCCCATGTCATTGTGAAAGGGACTGTCTTGGCAATTAAAATAACTGTACCTCCCCATTTAGAGGAGACCCCTTAGCCAAAAACTTGCCCTACCCAATGTCTCTGAAAGAGAGAAATATCTTTTCTACGTAGGTGGGTCTCTTGCAAGCAGGCTATGCCAGCCTGCAGATGGTGGAGGTGTCTCAAAATAATTAGTCATTTGCCTTTGTCTTGAGCCCCTTCAATAGTCCAGCTAATGAAGGTGTAGGGCCCTCCCATTCAAATTAAGGAATATATGGTCTATATGGGGCTTTAAGAATTAAGAACCACTTGTTACCCAACCTTATAACAACCCAGATCACATGTACTAGTATTACGCAGCACTGTCCCACCCCACCAGTTAAGCTATAGAATAGCATTGAAAAACCCACAGCATCCCAAAAAACTTGAAAACCCAAAACCTCCCTCCCCCAGTTTAACAAAAGTAAACAAACCCAGTAACATGTTTAAATCACACTTCTTATCTTACCCCGGTTCTAATAACTGAACTCCTAACAGTCATACGGCAAGTGATTACCCATCCACTGCCCAAGTAAAGAACCCAGCTGCCTCCCACCTCCCCACCACCATGCCATATCCACAATAAAACCAATTAAAGCATCCAAGGAAAATTAAACAAGACTGCCTAATCTGATTATTGAGCTAAAATCAGTAAGAGAAAAAGGCAGTAACATGAAACAGAAAAATATGCCCTCTTCTAGGCATCACTCGCTCCATACGATAATGGGGGACCTCCAGAAGTGTACCCCAACCGGAAGAACAAACTGGGAAGTCAAATCCTCCCATAACTTGTATTTCCCCAGCATAAACAGCCTTACATGTATCAGGACCCCCGAGTCAGTACACTTCAGAATAATTGCAATTGTAAACACGTCAGTTCGGGCACACCCTTGGTTACATGCCTTGGTAAATTGAACAAATTAACCACACGATTCCACAGGTTACCAAGCAGGCACTTAAAGGTAAAAGCGATCATCTCCTAACTGGAATATGGCGGGTGAGAAGGCCTGGGAGATGCCGCTCGACGAATTTCCCTGGTGCCTATAGGGCAGTGGCCAAGAAGGGCTGTGCCACTAAAACAAAAGTTCTAGCCCAAACTATACACTAAATAAGTCCAGGTCAAACAGTTTAAACATAAAGTTACTTGGAACTTCGGGGAGAAATCTCGGTACCTTGATTCAGCCACCAATTCAAAGAGGGTGTACGAGAAAGCTAATAATAACACCATGGAGGGAGTCCTCAAAGCCTAATCTGGTTTGCAACAAAGCCAGTAGAATACTCACTGTGATCACATGCACTTCTGCACCAGCCATTGCAAGAAAGAAAAAAGAAACTTAATTAAGATTTCATTTGAAGAGATCTGGAAACAGGGACTTGAGTTCTGCTGTAGCTTGCGCCAGTGATTCAAATGCAATCCATTTATTTTCATGCTTGAATTGTAGTGTGGCTGGATAGCAGACTCAGAAAGGCTTCCCAGCAGCAACCAGCTTAGATATGAGAGGGTGCAGTTCTTGCTGTTTTGCCCTGACTGATTGAGGGAGATCCTATGCAATATGCAATCAGTGTCCCTCCCATTGTAGCGCTTGCACTTCTTTTATTTTGGCCAATACGTACTGCTTGTCCTGCAAGTTAAGCAGTTTGAAAATAAATAGCCATGGTGGAGATCCAGGTGATTGAGGAGGGTGTAGGGAACGGTGGGCCCTTTCCACAACATAAGTGGTGTTATTGGGTGAGGGACCCGCTACCCGCTCACACAGTTTTGAAACAAGCAGCACCAGATTCTTGCCTTCCTCCTTCACTGGGAGGCCAAAAAGGATGAGGTTATTGTGCCAACTGTGCCCCTCTAAGTCCTCGAGCTTGTCCTCAAGCTTGTGAACCTTGTGGCAGAGAGTGGAAACATCGAGGTCTGCGTTCCCCTTACACTTCTCTAGGGAGGTGAGTTGGGCCTCTGAATCTCCCATCCGAGTGTTCAGGGAGTCGATGGAGGAATGGATTTGTTGTATGTCCCCAGATATCACTGCAATAGATTCTTGCAAGGGCTGCATAATGTCTAGAAAAGACTCCTCCGTGAGGACTGTGGTAGTGGAGGAAGGTTTGGCGGTAGTATTAGGCTGTGCTTTAGGCCTTTTCACGGCCTTGTCTTTCTCTGGTGTTGGCGGGGGAAAATGGCGTGGCGGGGCTTTCCGCATCTCTATTTCCATTCCGTTCAGTCCAAAGTATTGCTGGAGCTGATGCTGGCGGTAGGTATACCAGTTTGGAGCTAGTTCAGTGAATTGAGAGGCTTTTGAGAGGAATAAATGGCGAGGATAGTGAGGAGCAGCGAAGAACAGCAGCTCTCCCTCAGGCAGCCATCATGTGACCCCCCCCCCCATGTTATTTCTTCTCTATATGCTTTTCAACAGCATCAAGCCCGTATTTTTCTTCACCCTATTTGGGAACGGTGGGAATCAGTTCTCTCCAGAGCATTTGACTCTCGACTTACTAAGAAAACCTGGAAAATAATACATAAAACTACTGCCTCTTTTTTATTGGAGACAATTCCAGTGGAAGGTTGTGGTCAACTTTTTTAAGACCCCATCTGTCACTTGCCATTATTCACTGGGTGAGTCAGACTTATGCTGGTGATAGTGCTGGACTGAAAGTGACCATTTTCACATATTTTGGTCATGCCATAAGATACAGCATTTTTGGAGAGCAGTGGCTAATACCATCTCTTGTATTCTGGAGGTTCTACTCCCTTTTCTTTTGAAATCTTTTTTCTCAGGGTCCTTCCAGAAGAAGTCAGTTCTTTTCAGAATACTTAGCTTCACCATATTTTAATGACTGTAGCCTTTAAAGCCATTAGTGGAAAATGACTGACTCCTATTTCGCCCACACTTGTAGAACGTATCAGTGTTATAAAAGAAATTTATGTAATGGAGGATATGCATGTGAATTTGCACTTTCAGTATGATGGCACTACCCTTCATATATTGACTAGGTGGGCTAAATAGGATTTATATTTAAAGAAGTTGTTTCCTCCAGGGACTTCTTTAGTCCCTGCATTGTCACCATAGTGGGTTTGACACCCCCGTTTTGCTCTTCTTAGTTTTCATAAATGTTTGGCTATTATATTGGAGCAGGAATGAGCACCTATGTATTTTATTAACTTTTCCATACTGTGCTGTGTTGTTCTTGTTTAGTCTTTGTCTATTATGTTTAACACTACCCATCTGTATCTTATTTTGAGGCTTTTGACTAAATGTATTTCTTTGTTTTTTTGAAAATATGTAATAAAGTATGCATTAAAAAATGATAGCTGTCACATTCATGGGGTGCTGTAAAGATACTGTAAATTTTTGGCAAAAATATTGAAAATTACCAATGTTACAAGCCTACTTTCACAAAATCCAATGTAGGCTCATAACTTTATTGTTTTTTTAATGTTTTTACACCAAATTTTCAACATAGCCTTCTTATGACCCCACCTCATGAACAAGAGTAGAGAACATGTTCAACTCCTGCCTGAAATGTGATTTTGTGCTGGGATTGCAAAATCATCTTTTGGAATATGAAAATACAACATTTTGGACAGAATTTGAAAAGAGACAGCTGTCACACTCAGGAGGTGCTGTAAAGATAGGGTTATGTGTAAATTTTTGGGGAAAAATATCACAAATTACCAAAGTTATGAGCCTGCGTTGACAAAAGTTGACGTAGGCTCATAACTTGGATATTTTTTAATATTTTTACACCAAATTTACAATGTAGCCTTCTTATGACCACTCCTTATGAACAAGGGCAGAGAAATTGTTCAACACCTGCCTGAAAGGTGATTTCACACAGGGACCACAAAATTGCCTTTCAAGACAGATCTGCCTAATGACAGTGCAATTGTTCATGAGGTGAGTACCCACAGAAGGCATGTTGAAAATGCGGGGCCAAAATGTGAAAAAATGGCCAAGTTATGGTACTAAGTTCAAAACCCCATTGAAATACATTGAACCGCATACCTGTTTCCTTAGTTCACAGTCTGACTTTGAAGAGTAAAGATCTGTCTGTGGTCCAGAGAGAATTACAGCGTTGGACCCCAATGGTAAGTAAGGCTCTGCGGAGGGTGCAAGGTGGTGGCTGTGAGTGGGAGGGTCGGGGGGGGATGGTAATGGCACAAAAGACATTGATGGGTGGTTTTCTTTTGTAGGGTAAAAAGACATGGATGGATGGTTTCTTTTTGACAGAGTAAAAAAGAAGGACAAGGAATTGCCATCATGACACTGGAGGATTTAGGCACCCCCAGTGTCACTGTTATCTTTCTGAGGGTGGGATGGGTGTTGAGAGGGAGGGTCGGGAAGAAGAAAATATATTTAAAAAGGTCACCAAACACTAATGTGACACTGGGATTGGGCACCCCAGTGTCATTGTTATGTTCTAAGGGGGTTGTGGGTGAAGGGTGCTGAGAAGGAGGGTCGGGTGGGAGAGAAAAAAATATATATTTAAAAAAAGGGCATGGAACACATATGCAATACTGGGGTACTGCACACCCCCAGTGTCATTGTTATGTTTCTGCAGGGGGTGTTACTGAGAGGGAGGGTTGGATGGGGGTAGAAAAAAGTATATTTAAAATAAAAGGTCATGGAACACGATCATGACACAGGGGGAGTGGGCACCCCCATTGTCATTGTTATGTGTTGGGGGGGTGCTGAGAAGGATGGTCGGGTGGGGGGATATGTACAATTCAAAAAAAAAAGAAACCGGCAGTGATGATGGAACACAGCACAGTCCGCCGTGACCTTGATGGCCACCACACTGTACTGCACATATGCTAGTAGTCGCGCATGCACAATACAGTTTGGCTGCCATCTTGGACATGGTGGAGTCTGCTGTGTTCAGCCATGACCTCCAACACAGTACATAAAATAGTGCAACACAACTTCCACCAGAGATGTGTGGAGGGCTTCACAGATGCTAAGGTGACTGTGTTGCATCCATTGGAAGGAATGCACAGAGTTCTTTACTGATAGCAAGAGGTCTGCAGGGCTATGCCCACTGAAGCCCTAGAAAGAGATGATGACATACAAGCTGGTAGAAGCTCCTTCCCAGATGTCCATGCCCCATGACAAAGGGTTTCAAATACCCAGAGCACTAGGGCTATTGGTGACCAGTGGATAGTCTGGTAATTCACCTAATAAAATACACATTTTGCTTTTGAAACATTTTGCTGTCCTATGGAGTGCTGTGCAACTGTTTGAACTGTCTTTCCAAATGTGTCCTGGGGGAAGGGGAAGGGAGAACCAGAGGTACTCTAAGAACTATAAATACAAATACAGGTAATACAAATACAATTTAATATAATTAATACAAATAGGAACTACAAGTAAGTATGATAAATAACAGAGCACGGAGACAGATTCTGTGGAAATAAAATATTCTATAGTACAGGAAAGTGCTGGAGGACAACAGCATTTGCAATGTGAAGAAGGCAATACTGAGTTTAGGGAGGGGGCCAATGGTTGTGGGAATGGGAGAATGAACAAAAGGACTCCACTAGTGTAGGTGCAGAGTGAAAGGTTGAGTGATGGGCATAGCAGGGGTAGAAGGGTGGAGGGCAGTAACAGGGGTAACTAAAGGAGTAAGTAGTGAAGTCACAGAGGAAAGAGGTGAGTAAGTGGTGGAAAGGGGCAAAGCAGATGACAGGAGTGAGAGAACTCACAGTCTAGGAAATCAGAAGGAGAAGGCAGCTTAACCAGCAGAGGATTCCTTTGAGGGGAGTGCAAGAGATCAAGAGCTAGAATTGCAAAGGGGGGTAGGAAGTGGTAGGGGGAAGTGAGGAGGGAGGCAAGATAGGAGGTGAGTGATCCAAGCCAGTGTTTAGAGATAAAGAAAGCACAATGGGGCGGCATCTGTACTCAAGGGAGGGGAAGGAAAGGGGGAGTGCAAGGAGCAGTGGTAGATGCAGAGGACAGCCCAGGGCAAAGCAGCAAAAGGAGTAAAAGAGGGGATCTAATCTGGCAAGGGTGAACTTAGCAGCAGCATTGTATATTATGTTGCCATAGTCAAAGATAGGATTATCATCTTCAAAACGATTTCTCTAGGAGCAGGAAGTGGGATACATCCTTCATTATTGTAAAACGCAGCAAGTTTGGGTGAAACTTCTCATGGATGGCATCCACATGCATTGAAAAATTGAGGTGCTTGTCTAGCCAGATTCTGAGGAACTGAAATGAGGAGACATCCTCAGTCGCTGCACCATGAAGGGTAAGGAAGGAGGGGAGGAGGGGAGCTTAGCAAGCCTCTGCTGAGAGCCAAAGGTCATAGAGACTGTTTTCTTGGTGATGAGGGACAGCTGATTTGCCAGGAACCAGTGCTGGATGTTAGTAAAGTCCAGTTGAAGCCTGGCAGAGAAGTCAGGGGCAGAGGAGCTGGAGGCAAGATGTACCATATCATCTATGTACATATGGATGGATCCACAGAAGCAGGCAATGGGGAGGTCATTTAGGAACAGTATGGGACCAAGAACAGACCCTTGGGGCATGCTTGGTATGATAGGGAGTGGAGGGGAGATGCATTCTCCAATAAGGACAGCTTGAGACCGGCCCTCACGTAGGCTCAGAACCACTCGACCGAGGAGTCAGAGAGCCACGCTACCTTGAGCTTGTCCAGTAGAAGGGGTGGGCAACAGTGCAAAAGGCTTTAACCAAGTCAGTAAAGATAGCAGAGGTGTCCAGGCCCTGATCCATGCCAGACAGAATGTAGTTAGTGAGCTGTAGAAGGGAGATGGAGTGGGACTTCCAGAAGACAGACTGGTAAGGTTGCAAAAGTTGGAATAATCAAGGAAGGGGGAGAGCTGAGCTAGCACTGGATGTTCCAGGAGCATAGCCAAGGTGGGGAAGAGGGAAAATAGGGTGGTTGTTGCCAGGACTGGTTGAATCACCTCTTTTGGGAAGGGGATAACTGTAGCCTGTTTCCAAGAATCAGGGGCAGAGTCTAAGCAGAATAAGAGGATGCAAATGGAGGTAATAGGTAGTGTAATAACAGAGACAGAGAGTCACAGGAAGTTTGGGCTATAAACCATCAGGGCTCACACCCTTCTGGGAGTTTAGAGACTGGAGGGTCATAAGAGATGCAGCAGGAATGGCAGGAAAGAAGAAGAAGAAGGAGTGGGTAGTGTTAGAAGGGGGAGTGGGGAAGGGAGGAGTGTGAGAGGATGGGGTGAGCACAGGAGGTGAAGAAGGATTTAAAAGTTGAGGCAACAGAAGAGGTGTCAGAAACTGGAATGTCACCCACCTTTATGACAAAGAGAGGGGGACTGCGTTGGGGGAGATAAAATGGCACAGATGACCTTCCAGAACTTGGAGGGATGACTAAGGTTGTTCTGAAGCATGGATATGAAATACTTGAATGTAGCAAGCCTAGTAGCTCTGGTACAGGCATTATGAAGGGTCAGGTACTTGAGTAGGTCGTCAGGGGAGCCAGATGACTTGTGATTCCACCAGGCAAGTTATCCTGCACAGAGACAGGCCAGCAACTCTGCTGTGGTCCATGGGAGGTGGGAACCTCAGACTGTGTTTTTTCTAAGGAGGCATGTAGATTCTTGGCATACATGAATTTGGAGTTGAAATATTGGAGTGCAGAATTTATGTTGCTGGCTGTAAAGATGGGCAACCAGTTGGTAGCCACTAGATCAGCATGTACGGAGGACAAGTGCAGTGACCTAAAGGACTAGAGCTAGATGAATTTGGGGAGGGAGGTTTTGGGACGATGACCCTTGCACACACAATAGAACATATGGAGGACACTGAGGGCATCAGAGAGGGTACCAGCATCCACAATGTGGTGGGGATGGGAGGCAATAACCCAGTTCAGGAGCAAGTGATTGAGGGAGCTGAGATTGTGCCAGGTGGAGGCAGTGATAAACTGGTTAAGCTGGAGGGATTTTATGTTTTGGCACAGTTTATTTAGAGAGGGGGAGGAGAACCAATTAAGGTTAAAGTGGGTGAGAATGAGAAGCTCACCACAGGAAGCATGAGAGGAGATGGTAAGCAGCTAGGTGACTGAAGGTGTGGACAAGACAGGATAACAGTAGGTTCTAGCTATGAATATAGGGACAGAGAATTGGAGGGAGAGCTTGAAAAGGAGCAACTCATAGGCAAAAAGGGAGGAGACAGAGAGCACAGTCTTAGATTGGATGCTACAGGATGGTATCCCATGAATACAGTGACACAATTTTAGCAAGTCAATTTGGGCGATATGGAAATAGTGACTGTAAAATTGGTTATGTGCTCTTAATAGTACATTGTAACTTCAGTGATTTCATTTCTGTATGGAGTAGTTAGTTTATAGACTATATAGGACTTTGTTCGTCAGGCCAGTTCCAAGTTGGCCATCTGGTGTAGAGGTTACAGTCACCACCTTGCTGGCTTGTAACCCGGGTTCGGGACTGGGGGATACTTTTTTTTTGGTTATTGTGCAAGATTTGTTTTCCTTTTCGTGGTTGAACTCCCATTCCCCCTCCCTCTCGACTTTGTTGCCCCCACCAACTTTCTCCCCCTGCTGACTTGTGCCCCCCTATGGAGTAGCACCCCCTAGGTTTTCCTGTGTCCCTATTGTATCACCCCTCTGGCATGATGATTATATTAGGTATGGGGGTATGAGAGGCATATCTCCTGCATAAAATGTAAGTATATATCGCCCCCCCCATCGAGAGACCATGCATCCGTCACTGTTTCTCCATGATCTGTAGTGCTCATCGCCATTTTGCTTTTTAGTGATGTGTACTCACTGTTTTTGTCAATGACATTTTGTAGGAACTGTTATCACATAGAACCCTAGAGGAGAGGTACATAGCAACATCATCTTCCCTCTTAGCACAATCCTGCCAGATGATTGTCTATCTGGGGGCATTTATGCTCATATATTAGACCCAATTTACAAGTGGTAAAACCATATGTGTGTGTGTGCTTTAAAGGTCTTATCGTTACTACTGATGATAAATGTGATTATTACACTGGAACCCCTTATGTATGCTGTGTGTGCATCTGTATTTGAGAAGTATAATATTTCAGTACTATTGCATGGTTACCGGGGATGTTATTGGAGAATAACTGTACATCATCTCTGCATTCTGATTGTCTCAGAATGCCCACATGTCATATAATATGCTTTATATTTAAACATGGTTCATGATTTATATATACTGTATTCCTATTATTATTTGACTTGTCAGATTTTACATTCCATTGGGGGATTTCGTTGTGCTCTTGGCTGATTGCAGCAAATGTTGTCATTTATGAAAATTCACACTGCTCTGTTTGGTGAAGGTTTAGACTGAGTGGATTATTATGTTTTGCATCAGGAATCAGAATGCTAGATGGAATAGTGACAGATGCCATCGAAGCCAGTTCAATTGGATTCAATCCTGGGCACGTGGATATTTACAGTGCGAGCTGGGGCCCTAATGATGATGGAAAAACTGTAGAAGGGCCTGGCAGACTGGCTCAAAAAGCATTCGAATATGGTATCCAAAAGGTAAGAGAACACATTCTGCAAAGCTCTAAGGTACAACACAGCAATATGTCCACAGAGTTTTGTTTTTGAAAAGTAGTGATGTAAGACTGAGGGTAAATTGCTTGCATGATTATTTTAGCTATCACATCGGCCCTCTGATAATATTAACTGTTACAACAGTGGTTAGTGCACAGAAAAGACTTACCCCTCTAACATAAGATCTGCTTCATCTGTCTGTCTGTCTGTTTGTCTATCTGTCTATCTATTAAACTTAAAGAGTTGGGGCTGTAATTCATCAGCTCCTTGACTATCACATCCATCCATTAATCACCACTTTGCATCAAAAGCTTGATGTTTTATGTGGAGTATGGAACTGTCTCAACTGTAAATCAATCAATCAATCAATCAAGTCTTTATTTAACCAGGCGTTCATTGTTGAGCAGAAGCTCATTTGCAAGATGGACCTGGGTGGAGCATGAACAATTGTATATACAGGTCAACACAGGTATTTACAAATCAATACAGATAATACTCTTTACAGAGAAGAAGAAAAAGAAGTTCATATGTACATAGAATTATACAGATATTGTACAGATTACACGGTATTTACATACATAGAAGTGTCTATAGGAAAATAAAGCAGGCTATCTAAGGTTGCAGGAGGAATGTAAGAAGAAAAAATAAAAATATGCACCAGGTAGAGGTGAAGGTAGGGGGAAGGAGGGAGGGAGGTAGGGGAGAAAGGCTAGGAGGGCACGTGTGCACAGAAAGGAGTTGGTAAACAGGGATGTAGAGAAGGTGGATGGAGAAAAGGAGTATGTGAGCCCCGGGATTGAATGCTATAAAGTACGGGGCATGGTAGGATGTCACAACCCAGGGTAGTGAGCTCCTATCCGAGGTTGGGAAAGGAAGAATAAGGGGATGGATGGGCCTAGTGTTGATAAGACAGGGGGATAAGAGAGAGAGAGAGAACAATTAGGCTGGTGAGGAGCAAGCTGGGAGGTCAGTACTAAAAATTGGGTCTACTGACAAAATCTATTTTTCTGTGCTTCTGTTGCTCAAGACTTATTTTACAGGCCAACTGAAGTATACACCACTGTATGCAATATTTTAACAGGCATGGCTTAGATCTCCACAGCAGATGGCAATATAGTTGGGCCTACCTCCTGTACAAATGCATAAAGGACATTAACACATCGTATCTGTCTATTGTATAGATTGTCATGAGCATAGTGACCTTATCTCACAATGGCATAATCACACTGGCCAAATTCACAATGCCTAGGATAAACTCAAATCAAGGTGCCAGGTCGTTTTCCTTAGATGACACTTTCAGTGGGATTATTTTTACTGACTTAAGTCTCACAGAATCTGATAAAGTATTTTCACCATTATTGCTAAATCATCATGTATGTGCTTTAAATAAATTTCTTTTCATATTGTTTTGTTCCTTGACTGACGTGGGCAGGGGCTACTCAGTTCTGGCCCTGCCCTACCCTTGACTAGCCACTCTCTTCCCCAATACTCCCCTTGGATCCAGTGACCCCCATGGCTTGCCCCCCATGAGGGGGCCTGGAAGGGGAGGGCCATCCTCCCCCCACCTGGACATTCATTATCCAGTATGGATTGGTGGTCCGGTGGTGGCGCAGATCAGGGCGGGTGGGAAGAACTACGTGAAGTCGGAGTCTGTCTTCTTTTTTCATTTTCTCCCTGGGTCCACTGCCACAGTGACACATGCACATGCATGCATGGAGGAACATACATGTCAAGGAACCATGGCCCCTCCTTCTTGACATTCTGATGTCAGTGCTACCCTCAGGCCTCCACCAGGTGGCAGTCAAGGACCTAGATGGCAAACCTTCCCACCCCAGGAGAGGAGAGGAGAGCAGTCCCCTCAATGCTCGATCCCCCCCCCCAACTGACCCATGGCAACCTGAGCTCATTCCCAAACTCAAGTCACCGGTATGGTAGGAGGTAAGGCACAAAGTACCTCAGGCCTCCACGCCACTGGGCCAGCTTAAATGGACACTGTCAATCCATCTTGTATCATGTTATTTCTAGTTGAAAACCCACATTTTATGATTGTTTACCTTCTCTAAATTCATTGATGCTGCTTTTTGTTTTGTCTGCTTCCTTTCTTAGTAGAACTGGAATGCATGCAAATAGGGTATTTATACCCACCCTTGTTTTGATTTGAATCCTTGATCTACTCTTATTCCATACTTCCTGAACATGACAAATGCCCCCAAACAGTGCAGTCACTCATGATACGATAATGTCCTGTCCTTCTACTGCATTTTGAGTTTCTAGGCTGTGTTGGGGTGTTCCCAAGTCTAAGAAAGATGCAGTGAGAGTTGAACAAGGACTGTAAACAAATGTGTTTTTGTGTGGTATCACCGGTGTGGTGGCTAGTTTGTTTTTCATTTTTTCAAAGAAGGAAAGAATCAGAATCAAGCAACAGCTACATCAACAATCTCTAGAGAATGTGAGCAATCATAAGATGTGTTGTTTAAATGTGGGAACATTTGAGGCCTACGGGAGTTGACAGTGCCCATTGGATGAATTTTTATGACTTGCACTTTGTGCTAATTCTTTTGATTTTTTATATTCTGTATCAGTGTCAGCTGTGTTTTCTAACAATTATTTTAAGAATGTACATTCTCACCCAGTACACTATTACAAATGGATATGCTCTCCACTGCACCATTCCTGGTAAATAATTTTAAATAAATATTTCCTAACAATGGGCCCTATGCACTAACGGGTGGGAATTACTTGCGAAATGCAAGTAACCCACCTGAGCTGCCTATCACCCACAGACAAGTCTGCACCAGCCGGCATTCTCCATTGCCGGCTGCCTGTCTGTGGCCCCACCCCCCTGGCATGCAGCAGTGTTGGTGAAGAACACAGCTACGTGGGCAGGCATCCAATCGGATGCCCCTCCCAACTCCCAGGTGGATCCACTGCTCCACCCATGCAGGGGGTCCAGGGATAGTGTGCAGCCTGACAAAGTGGATCCACCAAGTGTTCACCTGAAGGGGCACCCACAACCCTCCCAGGTGGCACAATAGGCAGGTGCTGATATGTGTGGGGGGGGGATCCCAGTCCCGCTGCGCCCTGCTGTTAACCTTCGGGGGGGGTGCGTAACTATATATGGCTGGGCAACCCTTTGTGCAGCATGTTGTGCACTGGGGTAGCACAGAAGTGCAGTTGTGAATTCGCTCAATGCAGGCACACCACATAGCATGCCCCTGGACCATCCCTGGCAGGGAGCCACATGGCCAGCCAGGGGATTGTGTGTGCAAGGTGCTAGTGTTCCTGTTGTGAATGCCGCTGTGTTTCCACTTGACCGAGCTGCATGGCTTTTGGGCATATGATTCCTATGTGCCACAGATACGTGGCATGTAGGCTATCATGCCCATTAGTGCATAGGGCCCATAAGCATGTAACCAATGAATTTAGTATGAATCAATTCAGACTATTATTCTTGTCATACTGTACTTGATCAAACATAACTGATGGTCCTGTGCAATGCCACATCATGCATCATGCATCAGTGCATCATGGCAGAAACCAGCCTGGATATAGTGGCCATTACTGAGTCATAGTGCACTGAAAACCATGACTGGGACATGGCCAAACCAGGCTACACTTTGTTCAGGAAGGACAGAGTGGGAAGGAAAGGAGGGGTTGTGGCGCTTTCTGTGAAGGATGGCATAAAAGTGATAGAGATACAAGGAATTCAGGGTGGGGCAGAGGTGCTGTGGGTCACCCTGGGGTCAGGGAATGGAGCCACTATTCGCACCGGTGCAAGCTAAAGGCATCTGGCATAGGGGGAGGAGTAGGATAAGGTACTGTTGGAAGCCATTGGCAAAATGGCAGAAAAGGGGGAGGTGCTGCTGGTAGAGGACTTCACTCTGCAGGAAGTAGATTGAATCCTCCCAGCTGTGGCTTCAGCTAGGAACAAGGACATCCTGGACTCCCTTCAGGGGCATTCCTCAGGCAACTAGTGAGTGAGCCCACTTGTAGTGTGGCAGTACTGGACCTGGTACTCACTAACAGGGACAGTGTTGAAGACATCAAGCTGGGAGGCCATCTGGGGACAAGTGATCATTATACAGTGTGGATCAGCATAAGGATGGCAGTGGAACTGAACCGCACATGGGTGAGGTTCCTGGACTTTGGAGTGCAGATTTATAACGATGAGTGAATACCTCAGGGATGACCTGGCAGGAGTGCATGACCAAGGACAGTGGAGGAACTGCAGGTCAAGCTAAAAGGGGGCATAGTGAAAGCAACAAACCTCTGTGTCAAGCAAGCAAGCAAAAGCAAGAGGAAAAAGAGATGGCTATGGTTCACAATAAAGGTGGTGGAAAAGGTAACGGTCCAAAGTGTTGCATTCAGCAGATTCAATGAGATGCAGAGGGAGAAGATAGGGATGTGTATCAGGGGAAGCAGTAAGGAGCACAAAGGTGCAAACTGAAGAAAGAATAGCTTGGGCATATCAAAATGTGACAAAACATTTTTTAGGTATGTAAATGAGAAGAGAAAGATCAAGGGAGGGATTGTAAGGTTAAAAGGAGAAAGGGAGGACTAATCAGAGGGGGACCAGGCATATGCAGACATCTTAAACAAATACTTCTGCTCAGTGTCCACAGAGGAAGGGGAAGGGGAAGGGAAGGGGAGGGACCACAAAAAAGTCACAGAAGCCTTAAGGGGGAGGGGGAGGTTTTTCAGAGGAGGGAGTCCTGAAGGCACTTGCTATTCTGAAAGTGGACGAAGCAATGGGGCCTGATGGGGTGCATCCAAGGATGTTGGGGGAGCTCAGGGAGGTACTGGCTACACCTCTGACAGTCCTATTTAACAGATCATTGGTTACCGGAGTGGTTCCAGAGGACTGGAGGAGGACAAATGTAGTCCCACTTCACAAAACCGGTAGCAGGGAAAAAGCTGGAAATTATAGGCCAGTCAGCCTGACATCAGTGGTGAGAATGTTAATGGAAACACTGCTGAAAGAAAGGATTGTGGAATATCTTGAATCTAGCAGGTTACAGAATCCAAGGCAGCATGGACTCATGGAAGAAGGCATGTTAGACAAATCTGATAGATTTCTTTCACTTGCTGACCAAGGAATTAGATCAGAAAGGACCAGTGGATGTTGCTTATCTGAATTTCAGTAAGGCTTTAGACACCATTCCACACTGGAGATTAGTGAGCAATTTGGGTAGCTTAGGGGTGAGTGAAACGGTTATAAATAGGGTAATGAGCTGGGTAGGGAATAGGTGACAGAGGGTGATGGTAAACAGAGTATGTTCTGAGGAAGAGAGGGTGACCAGCAGGGTACCTCAAGGATGAGTGCTCGGATCAGTCTTCATTAGTGTCTTTTTAAGTGACATTGCAGAGGAGCTGGAAGGAAAGGTTTGCCTCTTTGTGGATTACACCAAGATCTGCAACAGGGTAGACACACCAGGGGGTAGAAAGGATGAGAAGAGACCTGAGAAATTTAAGGAGTGGCCAAGGGTATGGCAGCTGGGTTTTAATGTGAAAAAGTGCAAAATAATGCATTTGGGGCACAGAAATCCAGGTGTGGAGTACAAAATGGGTGGATTGGTATTGATGACAACCAAGCAGGAAAGAGACAGAGGAGTAATTATATCAGATGACCTAAAGCTAGCTAGGCAGTGCAACAAAGCAGTCTGGAGGGCTAATGGGATGCTGAGGTACATAGGAAACGGTATCACCAGCTGAAAGAGGGAAGTGTTGCTGACCTCTCTGAGTACTATGTCCAGTTCTGAAGGCCACATCTCCAGAAGGATATAGACGGGGGGGGGGTGGTCCAGAGGAGGGTAACTAAAATGGTGCTGGGTCTGCATCAAAAGCCCTATGAGGAGAGACTAAAGAACCTCAATATGTGTACCCTAGAACAGAGGAGAAGACATATGATAGAGACCTTTAAATACCTCACTGGGGTAAATAAGGCACAGGAGGGAAGTATTTTTCAGAAAAAAAGGTGCTTAAGAACAAGGGGACATGATATGAAGCTGGAAATGGGTCATTTCAGAAGAGATGTGAGGAAATATTTCTGCACAGAAAGAGTGGTGGTTTCCTGGAACAGCCTTTCAGCTGAGATGGTGGGGGTGAAAACAGTGGGGGGTTTCAAGAATGGAATGTTTAGGGCAGAAGGGAATCATAGTGGAAAGGAAGGGGGAGAAAGAGCTGTAGATCAAGTAGGGTCTGTGGTGAGAATGTAGGTGGGGGGAAAAATGGGCAGACTGGGTGGGTCAAGTGGCCTTTATCTGCCACCAGACTCTATGTTTCTATGTCAAAAATATATTTTTTTATTCTGAAGCTTTCATTGATTTGGTAGATTACACATTTGTTTTAGTTATACCATGTATTTGCAGATAATGTTTTTTATCCCCTTGGTGGTGTTGGAGTTATTACACATTAAGCTGGACGGACTATGAGTCCTACTGCGTTGTTATGGAAATGTCATCTTGTTCAAAGTACAGTACTTACAGTTACCTTGAGTGACTCACTTGCTAGATGTTTTGCATATTGTTGTGGATTGTTGCCATGACAACTCTGGGGTTTGGTGTTTTATTACTGAATAATAGCTGTTTTAGAAGTGTCAGAGCATAATAGCACCTCATATGAGGTAATGTTGGCTGATAGTTTATACAATTCAGTTTTGATTTTCCTGAGCTCTATGTAGTGCATGTCTTTGCTGATCTTTGCAACTGGGCAGGTTTATACATGGAGAGAATGATACGTTACGTTCTACAGGGGAATGCATGCCTTTTGGGGGGGGGGTTGTTAATCCTTAGTGCTGTTTTATGCAATCGTTGTTTAGGACTGTCTCGTGCATGAGGACCTCAGACTTGATTGACTATAGGAGCATTCCAATTTAACTACTGGGGAACCTTTTTGTGAAAATAAGTATGTTTTTCCAGTGTATGCAACCTTCTCTTACAATGATTTTATTGCAGATTGTGATATCTTTTATTGAACCATTAAATAAATTTTACATAGATGTCGCACTACACCAACCTTTGGGTACACACAGCTCCCTTCATCAGGTATGTCAGCAGACTGAGCAGATGAAGCAGGTATTATACCAATTGTATGGGATTAACGTAGGAAAGGGCAAGTAAGATCTCTGACTGCTCTTTCTCATCAGTCTTTAGTATAAAATCTGCTCACTCTGCTAGCACACCTGACGACGGCACCTGTGTGGCCCCAAAAGCTTGTGTACTGTATCATTTACAGTATGTACAATTTCTCTAACGGTCCAATAAAAGGTATCCAGATCTTCAACAAATCCAGTTTTCCAAGAACAAACATGGCTGGAATTATTCTGTTAAAATAATTTAAAATGGTTGATTATTTATTAATTTATAAGTGTGTTGTGGATGTCTCTTGGTTAAATAAGTGTCACCTCACATTTCCTCAAGGGCAGCTGTTCAGGGGCCTGGTTGCAGTGCAGTCTATGACTGCTTGTGGGGGGGGGTGGGGGTAGCTAGCTGTTGAGAGGCATGGCAGAACTGGAATTTTCAGAATAGGTGCCATGACATATATAAATCTCTGTTATTATCTGCACTACTTTTCTGCTACATGGGGAGGGAAACATTTTTTCTACAAGTGGCTGTAAAAATAGAGGAAGTGCCACAAATCATATTAGTTCTTTGAAAGTTCACTGCATGTGGTGGGGCAACTGCAGCTCTAAAAGCCACACATTCTGTGGCTCTTTGGCAGTGGAGCACAGAATGTTGAGAGCCCTAACTGTGGAAACATAGAAACATAGAATTTTTCAGCAAACAAGGTCCACTTGGCCCACCCAGTCTGGCCAGATGTTCCCTGCCTAATCTGTCTCCACAGAAGCACATGACCGCTTCTGTGCTTCAGTTGCTCACAGCTTTGGAACTGGGTAAAAGCAGGGCCCCACCTGAATTGAGATGTATTAGTTAGGCATGCCAGGGTAACAAGGTTGAAAAATAGAACAACTTCTTTCCTGTTTTAAGGCACAGACAGTTCTCATTGAAGCTTTACAAAATCATAGTGGTAACCATATCCTTCATACACTGCCTGCAAAAAATCAAATGACAGCACAGGACAGCTGAGAAAAAAGATTTTGTAGCACAACCAAATACAAAAAATAAAAAATAAAAATGATGTACAAGGTGTGCTAGAACAGAGCTCTGAGGAGGTGTTAGATTAAATCTTACACAGGAAAAGTTGTAAGGATAAGATACTCTAAAAGGGGTCCTGTCAACAGATGGCACATGTTGAAGTAGTAGTTCCCTACACTTTAAAAAGCAGGGGGTGGGATTTTCAAATGGCTGGATACAAAACTTGGGTCCATATTTTAGATGCATGTTGCATCCAGGCAAATGAGTGGGGATGCTTGCGGAGAATTTTCCAACATCCCAATGCATTTGTGATACTTGCCGTTTGTTATGGTACAAAAAATGATGTATGCATCTAATTTAGATGCAAGCATCCTTTTCAGGGCACAAGTCACGGTGATCATGCCCAAACGTTAGACCTTCTTTCTGGATGTCGAGCGGCTGTGTCCGTAAAATGGATGAAGCAGTCTGACAACCCCCCCCCCAACCAATATCTACTTTATGATGTAATTTTATAAATGTGATGAGCTACTTAGTAATATTTATTGTTTCTGCCTTATACTGTGGGTCACCCTGGAGACAGGAAATGGCATGACAATCTGCACTTGGGTTGCATACAGACCACTGTCTCAGGGGGAGGAAATGGACAAGGAAATTATAGAAGGCATCCTTAAAATGGCAGAAAAAGGGGAATATTGTTGATGGGGACCTGAATATGCCAGATGTTAACTGGAACTTTTGCTGCAGCCACATCCAAGAGTAGGGTTATTCTCGATGCCCTACAGGGGACATGCCTCAGACAGCTAGTGCTGGAACCCACTTGGGAGGGAGCAATCTAAGACCTGGTACTCTCAAAAGGGGACGGAGAGAGGATTTCAGATTTAGAAGTGAGTAGCCATCTGGGACCAAGCAACCACTAAACAGTGTGGTTCACGATAAACACAGCCGTAGAGTCAAGCCATACAAAAGTGAGGGTATTGGACTTTAGGAGGGTTGACTTTGGCAAAATGGGAGAGTGGCTCAGAAAAGCACTAGCAAATGGGCAAGAAGGAGTGGTGGAGGAACAATGGGGAAAAATCAAAACTGTCATCACAGAGGCAACAAGCCTTTGTGTGAAGCAAATAAACAAAACAAAATGTAGGAAAAAAACACTATGGGTCTCAAAAGAGATGGCAGGGAAGGTTAGGGAAAAAAAGATAGCATCCAGGAAGTATAAGGAAACACAGGAGGAGCAGGACAGACAACTGTGCCAGTTAAAGCCGAAGGAAGTGGGGAAGGTAGTCAGAATAACAAAGGCCCAAAGTGAGGAAAAGATAGCCAACTCAGTTAAGAAGGGGGATAAAACCTTTTATAGGTACAATAGGGAGCGTAGAAAAACCAAGGAGGGATAGTGAGGCTTAAGAAAGGGAGGGTGGGTGGGCAGAGAGGGACAGTGAAAAGCAGATACTGAACGAATACTTTGCTCAGTATTCACAAAAGAAGAGGAGGGGAGGTACCTAAACCAATCAATAGAAGCACTATGGATAGGGGGATTGATACCAGTCCATTCACAGAAGAAAGGGTCCTGAAATAACTCCTGAAACTGAAGGTGGACAAAGCAATGGGGCCTGCTGGGATTCACCCCAGGATTCTAAAAGAACAAAGGGGAGAAATAGTGACGCCACTGACTACCCTTTTTAACAAATCATGGGTGGATGGTGAGGTACCTGAGGACTGGAGGAGGATGGATGTGATTCCCCTTCACAAAAGTGGGAGAAGTGCAGAGGCAGGAAACTACAGACCTGTTAGTTTGGCCTTAGTGGTAGGGAAAATGATGGAATCACTTCTGAAAGTAAGAATTGTTGAGTACCTAGAGTCCAGCAGGGTACAGGACCCAAGGCAGCATGGAATCACAGCAGGAAGGTCATGTCAGATGAATTGAATAGATTTCTTTCACTGGTTAACCAAAGTAGTAAACCAGGGAGGGGCTGTGGACATGGCCTACCTAGACTTTAGCAAGGCATTTGACATAGTCCCACACAAAAGATTAATAAACAAGTTAGCCAGCCTGGGAGTGGGTCCCAGGGTGATAACCTGGGTAAAAGAATTGGCTGGACAACAGGACGCAGATGGTAATAGTAAACAGAGTCCACTCCGAAGAAAACGGGGTTACTAGCGGGGTATCACAGGGTTCAGTACTGGGACTGGTCCTCTTTAATGTCTTTATAAGTGACATTGCAAAGAGACTGGAAGGAAAAGTATGCCTCTTTGCAGATGACACAAAGATCTGCAACAGGGTTGATACACAAAGGAGGGGTGGAAAGGATGAGAAGGGACTTTGCAAAGTTGGAGGAATGGTCAAAAGTATGGCAGCTTAGATTCAATGCAAAGAAGTGCAAAGTAATGTACCTGGGAAACAAAAACCTGAGGGAGGAGTACACAATGGGGGGAGTATTAACAGCAATGGGGGGAGTATTAACAACAACAAAAATGGAAAGGGACCTGGGGTAGTCATATCAGACAACCTAAAGATAGGCTAGCTATGTGAGAGGGCAGTAAGGATGGCTGGGGGGATACTGGGATGCATAGGGAGAGGCATCACCAGTACAATACAGGAAGCTGCTCTGACCCAGTGGTGCTGAGGGTTGAGTTGCTGGGTGCCACACCTTGCTCCACGCTGGCGACTTGCAAGCAGGAATGAGTGCGGGTCACCAGGGGTTGGCAGGAAGGAGAAGGACTGAGCATCCAGAGGACAGCTCTCCTTCTCCAGGGAGGGGGGAATCTGGCAGTCAGTGCTTGCCTGGCCCCTAGCGATGACTGGGGACTGGTGCACTGACACTGCAACATGAGGGATTGGAATGGAGCAGATGCTTGATGTTGTTGTGCATGGGAGTGTGTATGGCACCATCATGGGTGTCATTGCACACACTGCCCCGAGGAAGGGAAAAAGTCAGAAAATAGCTCCTGGCAGATGACACGGGAGTTCATAGGCCCTGCACCCAGCCAGCCACGGCACAACACTGGATCCAGTTTCAGTGGGGGAGGGCCCCCTCCACCGACCCCACCGGAGGGGCAAGCCCTGGGGGTATATGCACCAGATGATGGACACCGGGGTGATGGGGCTGAGGCTTCCCCAAAATGCAAGGACCGATGGAGCAGAAGCATAAAATACTATTAAAAAAGAAAGAAAACAGGAATTTGTTATCCCTCTGTACAGACAGTGGGTGAGACCCCATCTAGAGTGCTGTATGCAGTTCTGGAGACCCCATCACCACAAGGACATAGACAGGATAGAGGCAGTCCAGAGTAGGGCAACTAAAATGGTGCAGGGTCTGTGCCAGAAGCCATACGAAGAGAGACTAAAAGAGCTTAATATGTATACCCTCCAGGAAAGGGGGACATAATAGAAACTTTCAAGTACCTCAAGGGAATCAACAAAGTCCAAGAGGGGAGCATCTTTCAGAAAAAGAGATGCACAAGAACATGGGGGCACAATTTGAAGATAATGGGGGGACAGCTCAGGGGCAATGTTAGGAAGTATTTTTTCATGGAGAGGGTGGTGGACGCATGGAACAGCCTTCCTGAGGAGGTTGCGTAGGGTCAAAAACAGTGTGGTCATTTAAGAATGCATGGGACAGACATAAGGCAATTCTAGTGGGGGGGTAGGAGGAAGTAGGCTGTTGGTTAACTAGGATCTGCAGCCTATCCAATAGGTAGGGAAATGGGCAGACAGGTTGGGCCAGACAGTCCTTATCTGCTGTTAAAGTTTATGTTTCTATGTAATCTCCTGCTATGATACTTGCATTTGTCTATTTATCTTAAAGGTTTTGTACACTGTGTATTTTTCTATCCATGTTCCCCTCCCCCGGGTCGCACCTGGAAACAAGTTCTGTATCAGTGTGCCATTCCTGGTTACCAAATTTTAAATAAATAACATGTTATTATGACTGATTACCTGTTTCATTTTTTTTTTATTTGTTTCCCTTTTGAGGATGTAGAGCATATCAGATGTCCGTACATACAACTTCTGACTATCCCCAACTGACCTCACATAGTACCTGTTTATGACATCATACTGCTTTCTATGACAACAGACTATGATGTAGCAGACAGCAATTGTGAGATGAGTTGTGTATTGTAAGAGGCTTTAGTAAGATACAGTGATCAAGTGCTGCATTATCAGAAATATTTAGTAGATGAATAACAAGATAAAATTTAACCTGTAAAACAATAAACCAAAATATTATGGTTGTAAACAGATTTAAACTTTTTAGTTTTGTACATACCTTGGGCTAAAACGTCAATGATATGCACCATGGCCCAGATATTCAAAAGGATTGCTCCATGCGCAACAGGGTTGCGCATGCGCAAGTCCTACATTGAGCCATTCTGCGATATTCAGCAGGAGGCAGTTGCTCCACTGGCAACAGGTTGCGCAAAAGAGCAATGCAAATGAATGCATGCTCAACAGGAGGGGGAGGAACCATGCATAACCTGCGCAACCCGATATTCAGTTGGGTTGTGCAGAGTTGTGCATGCGCAACCCCTAACCTGCGCCTGCACAACCTTGAGCCAAAAAAAAAGGATCAAGTTGGGGGCCACCCACAGGTGAGCTGCTGTATTGCAGGGCGCAACACAGCAGCTGCCACCCCTGGCTGGCCCCCAACTCGGTCCCTGTGCCCCCCCACCAGCCCGATCGCGGGCATAGAGTAACATGAACCCCCCGCCCACATCTCCCACAGCCCGATCGCGGGCATCACAGTTACATGAAACCCCACATATCCGAAGCCCGATCGCGGGCATTACAGTTACATGAAACCCCCACACATATCCCACAGCCCGATTGCGGGCAGTACAGAGTACATAAAACCCCCACATATCGAAGCCCGATGCATGAGCAGTACAGTTACATGAAACCCCCCCCACACATCTCCCACAGCCCGATCGCGGGCAGAGCGTATGAACCCCAGTGCCCGATCGCGGGCAGAATGTAACCCTCCTCCAACCGAATATCTCCCTGGCAGAATGTCACATCACAACCCCCAAAACATCTCCTGGTGTCTGTAGTCCCCCACCCACCCACCCACAGCCCCTTCATGTGTATGATAATGTTGCCACAGAGACTTCTTTATGCCTAACAGTGGTCTTGTGTATTCTTAGGGTATGAGAAAGGTTCTGGTAACATAAAATGTTAACTGACACCACCCTTACCACAATAAGAGTAGTCTCTGTGGTAGAATTAATATAATATCAATTGATTTGATAAATTATGTATTAAATACTTTAAAAATATCCCCCAAAAAAGCCTGCTTCCAGCGTACTTGCATATGAAACGCTTTACAGAATAAGTGTCTCACATGCAGGGGAAAGGAGCACACTGATTGGCTGGAAGTGCTATCTCAGTCTGTATTGTGAGCCCCAGTATCCTACACAGAGCTAGCTAGGGACCAAGTGCATTGCAGTAGCACTCAGCTCTGGGGGTAGGGAAAAATGACCAAGGGAGCAGCTGTGCATAGTCTACAGCTGTGAGACAGCAGCTCACCTACCCTCTCAGAAGGAAGACAGGTCTGGCCATGGCAACCCACTCTGTTGGAGTGGGGGACATGGAAAAATTATTGAATTATTTTGATTTATTTATTGCAAAAGTTTTACCAGGAAAGATATACTGAGCTGGTAGCAGCTCATTTTCTGTTGCATCACTGGGGGAGAGTGAAAGTGAGCAACAGCGCAAAAGCAGTACAAAATACTGTGTATACAGAATATAAGAAATAAAGTATGAGCGGTCATACACAACAAGCCTGTGTTTCCATCGAGGGGTTGAGATACCAACATATGGACCTCAAAAGCAAAGCTCAAGAGGTCCCTACTGGTATCTCAACCCTGAGAGTATGTTTGCTACTTTTGTCAAAATTTGAAAGACCCAATATTTTGACACATTACAGCCTGACGTAGAGACAGAGAGAAGACAAATATTAGGGAAATATTTTTCACTTACAGGTTCTAGGTTTTTGAAGGCAATACTTCTTTTGGCATTTTGAAGATTTCCACATCTGTTACTTAACTTCACTGGAGACTGAGTGCACTGTTCCTTTAATTCCAGGCTTATTGCTCTAAATGGCAGCACTGATGGGCACTGGGCAGCAGTGCACTCTCTCCTTTTGCTTATAAACCAGCTCATAGCTTCTTTGTACTGTATTTCTCTTTTCTTTTCTCTCCATTACAATATTAATTTATGTGAACCAAGTCCTTGTCCCCTATAGCTGGCCTTCTCCTACAGTTTAATTCTTTGCTTTAAGTCACAATCTTCCTATTTGTGACCTCATAATCATTTCCATAGCAACACACTTTGATGTCACAAACAGGATTATGATTTCAGACAAGCATTAAGCAGCAGAAGCAGAAGAACTTGAGGAAAACAAGGATCTTGTTTCTGTGCAAATAAACCAAGAAATGAAGAACAAATGGAAGATAAATGCAGACAATATCAATCAGTTGTACAGTAAGCTGAAGCGTGTCTATTATTTTTTATAAAGTTTTATCAAAAGCGACAACCACACTTTAAGATGATCCGAAACCCCCTCCATTACAGATGAGTAAACTATTCTGGATCTCATTGTTATCACAGGTTACAAGATTTTTTTTTTCAAATTCAAATTTGACTCCAGCCACTTTTCATCTAATGTATATAAGTTCTATCCTTACCCTTTCACTTTCCACTCCACTCCACTCCCACGGTTATAGCATGCTCACATGGAATATCTTCTAATGATAAGGTCCCAGTGTGAATTAAACCATTTACAGATCCACCAACATACAGCAAAAAGAAGGTGTAGGCTGATGTTAGTAGCTAAGCATCATGCATGTAGCTAGCTATTCCTGTTGTGCCATGCCTGCTGGCACCACTGCACCTTGGACAGTCAAAAGGTAGAACAATGTGAACATCATAGAGTGACATCACTAGACTCTTGGTGACCTTCTTTCACATGTCAGAGCTGGGTTGCTCAGAATACATTGAACAGATTTGGATTCATCAGATTCTGAGCTTTTTCTAGGTATTCAGAATTTTGGTACTCAAAGCCAAACAACTGAATCCTAAAAATCTAGTCAGTTGCAGAATTGGAATCAAATTCTATATCCAGTATTGCCTACAATTAATTGCATGACCTCCCCTCACTCTGAAAAACAATAAAAAACCAAAAGGCCCTCCCTTTGCTTGGAGAAAAGTCCTCCCCACCTAGTCTCCCTCCTCCTGGTACATTAAGCTCTTTGTCTTTTTAGCATTGGTGGTGGTCTGGTCAGTGAGTTCTCATCCCATCCATAGAGTGCCTGCCATAAGTATCAGACTGAGGAGTCTCAGAGTCAAAGGCAGCTGAACACAATATGTTCCCCACCCCAAACAGCAGCATGACTGTTGAGACTGGTTGCAAATCGAGAGGAGGGAGACCCTCTCACCATCCATATCAAGCTCTGTTTAGTGTGTCCACTGTGGTACTCCATTTTTCAAAGAGAAGATGACCCTCCCTCCAGAATCCTGGTCCCTGGTCCTCCCAGCCCTAGTGTAAATTGAGATATCCCACTCCCAATCCTGGCAGTGCAGTTCCTCCTCATTAGCACACACTGGTCACCCTACCCCTGGTATTTTCCCAGCATCCCTCACTCCCCGAGTGATGGCTGACTGACATCAAGCCCTGGCTTGCCACCACCTGATGTTTCACTAACTAAAGCATCTGGTAGTGCCTTTGACCAAGGTGTTGATTTCAGTCAGCCACCACTCAGGGGAGCTAGGGTTACAGTGAAGAAATTGAGGGTCAGGTGAACAGTGTGATCTAGTGAGGAGTCACCATGCTGTCAGAATTGGGGGTATCCTCACTTGGACAAAGGTTGGAGGGTCTTCTCTTTGCATAACTGGAGCATCACGATGGATGCAGTAAACAGAACTTGTTTGGGACAGGGAGGGGTCTCCCTCCTGTTAATTCTAAACTGATCCCAAAGTCACTCTACCATTTGGGGAGGGCTGAAGTTCAGCTGCCTCTTGCTCCAGGACTCCTTAGCCTGATAGCTATAGCAGGCACCCTACAGATGGGATTGAGACCAACTAGTCAAACCACCACCACTGCCAGAAAGACAAAGAGCTTAAAGTAAGGAGAGGGAGGTGAGACTAGGGCAGGGGAGGGCTTTTCTCTGGGCCCTTAATAGGCATTTTACTTGGTGGGGAGAGGTTTTAACTGTTAGATTCAGAACCAGATATGGAATCAGAACTTCTGATTCTGACTCCAGTACCTTATTAGGCATAAGAACAGAATAGGATTCAGACTCAGATGTTCTCATTATTTGATACATACACGATGGGCTGGACTCAGTAGATTTTGAGCCCCCCATGTCAGAGAAACTGCTCTAATGAAGCTGTGCTACACCACCAGTGCCATAGGTTTGCATTCATGGCTGTGGTTTAGAAAGGAAAAACAAAAATACAATGTGCTGCACATTGTTAAGTCATTAAAATCCTACTTGACAGCAAACATTAGTAATACAAAATGAAAGAGAAATATAAATACAGGAGGCAAACAGCATGAAGTCCACCACTGTTCCTTCAAGTAAGCAATAACACACTACAGATGTGCATTAAGTAAGGAATAAGACACAACAAGACGTGCTTTGTGCCATGATAAGAGCATGACCCAGGTGCATAATGAGGTGCTCTTATCAGGCCATAAATCACACCTCAGAGTGTCTTAATCCATTATAAAATGGGTCCCATGTGAAAAACATTTATGAATGGAGTTATTTTAATAAAATAAATAACAATATTTAAGTCATGCTTCACTGTCTTTGTCTTTTTCCACAATGTAGTTCACATGTTACGTGTAAAGTGCCTCAGGAGGGTACTGTTTTGCTAGATCTTCAGGTCTCCTTCTGCCATCATAGTCTATGTATTAATGTATCTATGCTGTTCCTTAATTTTTGTTCCCTAGTAATATATTTCTTCCCATCTCCCTGTACTTGTATTGTCTCTATTGTTCTCTCAGTGATGTACTTCTCCATCCCCCCACCCAGATTGCCCCTAAGTACTATCCCTCCTGCAAGGTCAGTCAGTGACAGTTAGAGAAAACCACTGGCATGCCATCAATGTGTGTTAGTGAAAGCCTCCAGTGCTCAGTATAGAAAGTGTGTCAGTGAAAGCAGCCGGCACTCATCACAGGAAGCCGCTTGTCAGCCATGGTCATGGTCACTAATTGTGATCCAGTTATTTTTTTAAAAAGTAGAAATAACTGTATTTCTCCCAGTCCTGGTTGCCTCAATAGCAAAACTTTTCACGTGACAGGCAGGAAGAAGAAGCAGTGAGCGAATGGGCAGCAGTGAAGGGGGAAGGGGGTGTGGCACAGTCCTGCAGTGAGCAGTGATTGGTGGGAGATCTGAGGTTTTGAGGCCTACAAGAAACAATTTTAAAAGTAAAAAGAACTGAAGGTCAGATTATGATTTTTCACTGCTTGTTAAATTGATTTTTTACTGTTAATTGTGGTGTGGGGTGGGTAGTGTTTTAAAACTGTTAATGTTTTTTTCTATGTTAGGACAAATACTGTTATTACAGTACTAGTATAGTTGCCAGAAATGCTTTTCAAAACTTTCTGACAGGCATGGATCTCTGGCCGTGCTGTGTCCTGGCTGGTATAAGTCGTACCAGTTGGCACACTATGTACTGATATGAACATGGCAACGGGAACCTCTTAGCCAATCAGGACATAGAAAACTCCTACCCAGTTTATAAAGCATTTCAATGTAAGGTCATGTGACATGTTTCACCCATCATGCTTGTGGATTTTACAATGGCTCTTCAAAGTATACAAGGATTTTCTTTCACACATCACACAGAATGTTTAGTACAGCATGACTACATTAAATATGATGGTGAGGCAGTTCATTATTAAAAAATATTTTTAGAAGGTGGTAATAAAAAACAAGTACAGAAGAGTAACCTTTGAAATGAGTATTCAGCAATAAATTATTCATGTGTGAAGGAGCAGTGACAATGCCCCTTATTAAATCAATTACTGTTTTCAGCACTGCATTTTTATTAGATTAAACTTTCTATCTCCTTTATAGATCATTTGATATGACATTACATTGTTTCTTCACATTAACTTCTGTCAGGGCCGACGTCTGAGTTAAATACCTCTTACATACCTCTGCAACGTCAGCCATCTTCTCCACACCTCTTCTGTCATTCTGAACAGCATTGTAAGGGGTGTAAACCCTTGGCTTTTTCATATGCTCTGGTTTAGCTGAAGTTCCATGAAGAATCAGTTTCCAGTTAACAATCCTTCCCTCATTCTCTGGTCTTCCAGACTTGAAATGTAATAGAATATAACATATAGGTAATGATTATTTTAAGTCAAAAAAGTTCTCCTAATTTCCTAGTAATTACAGCCCCTCCCAAAATGATTATACTAACTTGCTTGTTCATCGAGGGATAACTGACCTGCCTATGTCATCACCAAATAACTACTTAGCTGCCTACAGTATCATGTGATTAAACTAAGCTGCCTATGTCCTCACAAATTTGATTATACTACCCTGCAGCATAAGGATGGATACCACTAGAGAAACAGCAGCAGAATATAAGGCAAGGACTCAATGAAAATGACAACTAACATTCACTACTTTTATGCATATTCAGGTAAAAAAATTGTATTTTATTAAAATGAATCTTTCTCAATAAATATTAAAAAGAACATTGTAAAGAGAAATGTGCTTTACTGGGATATTTGGTATCTTGGGAATCTGCATACATTGGCAAACTACTCGAGTTTCACTCCTGTGGTTCACCAATGTCAGCAGAACCCCTTGATACTGAGTAAAGCACCCTAATGCGCATTCCCCTATACATAATATTCTATATATACCTACATACTGTGCATACATGCATATACTGTATACACAAATACTGTATATTAGAAAATGTGCTATTTTTTGTAATTTGACATTAAATAATCTTATCCTTCAAATGAATGCTGGTATTAAAGTTCCATTCAGATCCAACCAGAGAATCAGTAAAACAGTAAAGACAAGGCTGACAAACTAGACAAATAAAACAACTAGAGATCGGAGTACTGCTGGCTGATAACCAGCAGTCTACAGCTCACTTAAAGCAAAGAAACATGACAATGTCGTGTTAAGTGGTCTGGGCTACAGAAGCTTAGATTCTGGACTACCTATTCCATTTGATGTCCACTGGATAGCATCATGTTTCAGCCATTACATATCTAGTTCATTAATACTGTGCAGAATGTTCAAATTCTCATTGAATATAATTCTGTGGAATTTCAGAAAATTCCATAGAATTCCATCAGTAGCTGAATTCTGACATCCCGTATGTGAAATTTGGTGGGGGGGAGGATTTAATAATCCACAGTTTATATAAACTGCAGATTCTTTTTCCACAGTTTGTGAAAAACGATTCAGCATTTTACGGGATCCATAGAAAATTATTCTGCAATTTACACAGAAATCTATTTATTTATTACACATTTTTTATCAGGAAAGACATACTGAACTGGTATCATCTCATTTCCAAATGCATCCTGTGGAGAATGGGAGTGAAGAGTAAAGTGCAATTACAAATGTAACATTCAGAAAATGCAATAATATGTAAACAAGTATAACAAACATAAGTCTTTCACAGGCAATGCTTCTGGGCAGGAAATATGCAAGCCAACAAAAGTATAGCAGAAGAAAAATATGAACAATAAGTTGTGTGCAACAACGCAATACTAAGCAGGGATGGGAGGAATGGAAGAAAACTAGAGTAGAGTGGGCTATAATGATAGTGCAGGGTGTGGTATCTCGTGGTATCCAACTTTGGCAGATGCTATCTGTGCACCAGTACCATACATTGTTGGCATTAGCCAGCAGGCAAACACAAAGAGATTAAGTCAGACTGAGGAAGCTTGCAGAAAGTTCAGGAATGAAGGAGAAACAATGAACGAGGGAAACAGAGAGCAATGTGAAGGAGACAGAATGAAAGGCAAGGCAATTGTATTTATCGAGCACCTATACTAGAGTCTCAGGGTGCTTAAAATACCATATCAGTAATACAAATACATACCAATGACCACAAAATAAATACATAATAATAAATACATTCAGCAATTAATCTATAAAGCAGAGGTACTACTCAGAAAATCAGGTAATGGCCTCGAAGGCTTGATCAAATAAATAACTTTGTAATCCCCTTTTAAATGCCTTCACTGAGGAGGAACTCTGAGATGGACAATGAAGGAGTTCCAGATGATCAGAACTGCCAACGAGAAAACTCTGTCGCCAGATAGTTTAAGGTGAGATCTCAGGATTACCAACAAAAGTTCCTTGGGGGAGCAGAGAGAGCAGCCAGGAGTACACCAGACCAATTGATCTTTTAGATAGGCAGGGCTCAATCTATGCAGGGTTTTGTATGTTAACAAACCAATCTTAAAGGTGGTGCACCACCTAATTCAGAGCCAGTGCAGGTACCACAGCACAGGGGAGACAGAGGGAAACAAAAATACATTTCAGGTTATGCACAGGGAGGTTTAGGTAAAATGTTAAAGATCAAACAATAGGATTCAGTCCTGTACCACCTGATGTACAAACACCCCAAAGAATGAAACAACTGTGGAAAATAGTAAAGAAAGTATAAACTTTACTGGGAGGATGAAGCACTAAAAGGCTTATTCCCATTCTACTTGCACTATTTTTATTTTTATTTATTTATGACTTTGTTAACTGGGTAGGTGCACTGATCCCAGGGACCATTTTCAGTATGCCCAGGGCCACGTAAGGCAGCACTGAGTAGAAATATCCAAATAACAAGAGCATATCAAAAGCAGGTAATACATAGCGAAAGGTTACAGTTATTACATTTGGCAATACATAGTGGCAGTAGTTAAGGGACAACAAATAACAAAGCAAAGTAAGGCTCATGGTGGTACAGTTTCACTAAATAAGAGAACCTATTTGGCCCCACCCCTGGAAAATATAAGGGGGGGGGCTAGTCCTTAAAGCAGTGGCAGGTGGATGCCAACAGGAGCCAGTCTTTGAGGCGAGTCTTGAACTGGCAGTGAGTGTTTATGGTGCGCAGTTCAATGGGCAGCTTGTTCCATAATGTGGGGATGCTACAGACAGAGCTCTAGTGTCCATGTTCATAGCTACCCTAGGGATTTTCAGGGAGGGGATACTGGAGGAGCTAGGAAGTGGTGTGAGGTTTGGACGGTGAGAAGGGAAGCAAGAGGGGATTTCTGGCCAATACGGATGGCAGAATCAATAAAACTGTACAGTGCAAGGTCAAAGTGGGCTTGTAGTGGGAACCACCCCAGTGTAGTGTACAGTGGTGTGTGGAGAAAGGGGCTAGCAGGGAGAAGTGGCAGGCAGTGTTGTATGTTACTGATAGTTTTGCCATGGTGGATGCAGAGGTCCTGGAGTAGATGAGAGAGCAGTAGTCCAGGATAGGTAGCAGGTTTCTCTGAATGATGCCATGGCAGGCCTCAAGGTGAGGTATTGCCAGTATCTGTAGGCAGCCCCTAGTTTTGGTGAAATCTTAGCACCAGGGTTTATGTGCTCTGTAAAGGAAAGGGAGGATCAAACACAACTCCTAGATATTTGAAGTGCCTGACATCCTCTAGGACATGGCCATCAGGGATGTAATGATTAGGGGTGTTAGATTTACATTTAGTTAGGAAGGGCTTAGATCTGAACAGCATTGTTTTTATTTTTGGCATTGACCAGAAGGAGGTTGTCAGAGGACCATTTGTAGGCTGCAGTGTAGTTTTGTGAGAGGGCTGCAGAGATGAGGGTAGGAGACTTTCCACTGGAGAAGAGCACAAGGTCATTGGCATAAAGGACTGAGTGACAGTTGAGACCATCCACGGAATGGAGTTAATGAATAAGGAGAAAAGGAGGGTCCCAGGATGGGGCCTTGGGGACCCCAGTAGAGATAGGCAGGTGGTCAAGCAGGCCGGGCCAATGCACACAAAGTGGGAGTGCCCTGTAAGGTAGCTTTCAAACCAGGTGGTGACCTCCAGATAACAGCCAAGATGATGCAATGAGAGGAGGAGCAAGTGATTGACCAAGTCAAAGGCTTTGGAGAGGTCAATGGAGACTGTGCTAGTTGCATTTCCACGGTCCATGTTTGCTAGGATGTGGTCAGTTAGGAGTGTGAGGCAGTGGTGGTGGACTGATTCTTGCAGAAGCTGTAATGTTGGCTACATAGTAGGTCATATTTACCTATGTAGTCAGCAAGTTGGTGGTGGACGGCTTTTTCAAGTAGCTTGCTTAGGTGAGGAAGGATGGAGACTGGGCAATAGTTGTGTGTGGATTGTGAGTCCCTGGTTTTATGAATGGGAATGACCTTCATGGTTTTCCATGTATCAGGCATGGAGGAAGTGGTCAGGGCGAGGTTGAAAATGAATGTTGGGTGGCGACGATGGCAGGGGAGATAAGTCTAAGGAAGACAGGGGATAATCCGTCTGCTCCAGGGAGCCATAGTTTGGGAGGCTCTTTAGGAGTTAAGCTATGTCAGTGTGTGAGAGTATTTTGAAGAAAAAGGGGGTAGTGGAGGTTGAGAGGTAGGCCTGGCAGGTGATATCGTGGGGGCGTGCAGGGTACAGGGTTTTTTTGCATGGCATTTGGGAGTTTGCTCAGATACATAGTGAGGTCAGAGAATTTGTCATTGAGGGCCTTGGCCACTTCTTGGGGATCAGTAATGAGGCCAGCAGTAGTGTGTAGCTGTGGGATAGGCTTACTGGAGGGGGGGAGTTAGTAGCAAGCCAATGAATGTCTAGAATTGTTTAAGGTCTCTGAGGTTAGTTTGCTGGAGATTGCGAAAATGTGTCTGTTTAACAGCTTTGGCCAGGTGTTTGCAAAGGTTCCTCCAAAGCCTGTAATCATCCCATAGGGTCAGGGATGGGGATGCTTTATAGGTTGACCATGCATGGTCCCTGTTTTTCTATGAGGGTAAGGAGGTCTTTCATGACCCATCGCGAGTAGCCACCTCTCACCCTTCTGGTGGTGACTGGAAAATGCTTGTCCTATAGTGTCAGGAGAGCTTGAGTGAATATGGATGCTGCCTGGGTCGCATTTGATTCTGAGAAAATGACAGACCAGTTCAGTGCCTGTGCCTCAGAGAGAAGGACGTGGGGAGTTTGGGCTTCAGAAGTTACAGAAAGACAGGTATTTGGGTGGGGGCCATTTAAGTTTGGATGACCAGAGAAGGTACATAGGGGAGTGATCGCTAATGGAGTCAGCCATGGTACCAGCATGCAGGACACAGTCCTCCCAGTTAGTTACAATCCTATCAAGGAGTGTACGTGTGTGCCCTTGTGAAGGGTCTGCCTTGTGGGAAGGTTAATAGTTTGAGCCAGGTTGTATTGTTTTAGGAGGAGGGCATAGTCAGGCTGGTGGGAACTGAGCCAGTTCAGATTGAGATCACCCAAGAGAATTGAGTCTCTGTGTGGGGATATGGAGCCCAGGCCAGACAGAAAGCTGTTTAGGCCCTCGGTTCAGGCTGTAGGGGCACTAGCTTTCTGATAGTCACTAACTACAAAGCAGAAACTGGGTAGAAGTACACCCCAACTTAAATGTATGTATGTAGTTATGTATGTATGTAATGTATGTATGTACAGTATGTAGTCATGCATTTATTTATTGATTTATTTACTTAGTTATTCAAATAGAAGGTATAACAAAACCATATAAACAGTTGAAAAATGGTCTCCAACAGTACATCTTGCCTGATTCAGCAGTCCTATGTACTGTAAGAGGAAATATTCCACATCTTGGTATCTACTTCCTGTTTCTCCACTAGTCCTATATACAGGATGCAGCACAAGAAAAGTGATGATGAAAAGTTACATCCATGAACCTGGGCAGCTGTGAAAAACAAAATTAATCTTTATGGGTGTATAAAAAATGTGTGTGGGGGGTCTATTTCTAGAACAGGCCACCTCATCAGTTTCTTAACATTTAGTTTTAAAAGAACTTTAAAGAGCTAGTGTGCTGCTTGAGATTAATAGTAATTCTCAGATGCAGTCAGATATCACTTCTTATATCTCAAGTATTTTTTTATTTTCTGTTTGTTAATTAGAAGATTTTCCACCTGGCAGTACTGGGGTGATGTGTGGAGTAGCACTCTGTCTGGAGGAAAAAAAAAGTCAGTTCTGTTCCTCCTACTACATCCTCATAAATGAGACCAAACACCTTGAGACACCACATTCCTTGCAGTCTGAGTAGTGACTCTCACAAGCTACCAATCAAAATTCAGGAAATAGTGACATCATTAGTAACCAGCCAGAGACAGTCCCTGCTGCTTCATGTGAAAGTGAAACCTGGCAGGAGAAATGTTCTCATTGGTTACTAGTGATGTCATAGTCTGTGTGGTCTCAGTGTCGATGTAGTGGAGGAGCAGAACTGACTTTTTTCCCTCCAGAGTGCTGCTCCACACATCACCACAGTACTGCCAGGGAAAATCTTCTAATTAGCAAACTGAAAAGAAAAATATCTAGATATAAGAAATGATAGCTGACTACATCCAAAAGTTACAATTAATTGCAGGCAGTTTCCAGGCAGTACACTAGCTCTTTAAAACTACCTAGAAACAACAAACATTTGAAATAAAATGATTCACCATTTTGACACAGAAATGAGGGGACTTAACAAGGATACTTGTTGCCTGGCACACTACTGTACCAAAAGTAAGTAAGTAATAATACCCGACAGAGTGGGCGTTATTGGGATATAACAGACCACCCAGGGGTGTAATGAGGCCCGACGCCACAGGCAGAGGGCCTTATAGCCCCTGGAAGGTCAGTTATTTCCCATAATGCCCACTCTGGAGGGTATTATTACACTTAGAAAATGGTTTGGATATCAATTGTAAGTATAAATTTGAAACATTAAAAAAAAAAAGAATAAAATAGATACAGTTCAGTAAAAAAATGTTGTTTATTGTAAAGTAGTCCCTCAACTGGCAGAATTGCCAAGAATTGCCAGTAGAGGGCTCCATCGTTTTATTGTGGTGATCATAATGCAGAGAATGTTCTTTCCCCAGAATAAGCATTCTTTCGTATAATGTGTAGCCGACTGGTTTGAAATGTGCCCCTTGATGTTTGCTATAGTGTAATGTCTGGGTTGTTTGAGGTTTGGTAGCAAGTGGAGTTCCGCATTGTGTAGGTGCTCAGCAGCGTCTGACATTCAGGAGGAGAACTGCGAGCTTAAGTGAGCTGGGGGGAAGTACAAAAGGTAAGCTGCCTGGAGCAGTGGGAGAGCAGTGTTCGTTAGGTTATGTGTGGCCTTTTTAAGTTGAGTCACGGTTGTAGTTCTGTTGGCTCTTACTATTGTTGACTGAGTGAAAAACCAAAAAAAAAATTTGTTTCGGAAATGGTCGTGAGTGTGTGGTGACGGCTTCAGCGAGCAGCTGTAGTAGAAGTAGGTAGCAACTACTTTATCACTCACTTTTTGACCAGAAAAAAAAAATGTTGATAGTGAGATTTGGATGTCGGGGTAGTCCCAGGATATCGTAAGTAATGGGGCACTAGACAGTGGGACTCGTTATTTTGCGGGCGTTGTTGAGAAATAACAGCCCGGGTGCCAGGCTGTATTAGCCAATCAGGAGAGGAGTTTAACGTTACCCATTTTCTAAATTCTGATAAAATACAAACTAAGAAATAGTTCAGAATTTTATTCTCCTACACATTTACTCACACAGTCACCACCTGAGTCATGAATACTACCATCAGTGAGATCTTAATGACTGCCACACAACTAGGCATTATTATGTAACCAATCATTTGAGTAAAGGAAATAATCTCTTCCCTATACTTCAATCTCTTGCAACTCCCTTGATATTGAAACCTCCTGCTTTACTTCATCCTTTCTGAATCAATGTCTGAACTGAATATTTGAGATGAATCCATCCAGTAATGAAGGAAGCACAACTCTCAAAAGCTAGTACTCTTAGGTCAAACAATTATTTTGATCTGCTAAAGGCATCAGTAACAAAGTCATTCTTTTCCACAGTGCTTGGGAAATGTTTAATTGGAGGTTGTGTTACTAGTTATTTAATAGTTATCTAGTATTCAGTTAGAGTTTATTAGTTCTGTATAGACATGTTGTATTTCGCTTTGTATTAAGTTCACAAAATGCAGAAATATCTTCACAATATTGTACATTTCATAAGGGCCCAATCCAGAAAGATGGCCCAGATGTGTCAAAGGTGTCTCAGTGCACTGCACTAATAGTGGCATTCACAAAACCCAGCCTCTCCCTTATGCATATGGAGAGAAGCATGGAGGAGCTTGGGGCGTATCGACAGATGGAACAGTGGGTATCCAATTGGATACCTGAGTCAGCACTAGAGTAGATCCCCAGTTTGCCATACAGCAGGGACTTGTGGAATACAGTGTATTCCATGCTTAAAGAACCATTTTTGGGGATCCCATGTCCTCCATGTTAGCTTGGAAGGCTGGGATCACGCTGCACCAAGACACAACTGTCCACAGGAAGGTCTGGGAAGAGCCAGCAGACGCTTGAACTGAGAGCTAATGGCTATTACTGTTTTCCCTACCACCACTCCTGCTTCTGCTGTCCTCCGTACCTCACGCAAACACTTTTCTGTATCACACAGAAGCAGGTCCCTGCCCCAGAATCAGTCATAGGCATAGTGTGTGGATCAGGTCAGGCTTCACCAGGAGGCACATTAGAAGCTGTGGACGAATGGAGGTCTCATAGGAATAAGGAATAATAAAATGGTGGATCCAACTTCTGATCAGTGGATTATAGCATTGGCACAAGGGGCACATACTCAATACTATTGCGGCACCAACTGCAGATTGCCTCATCACAGTACAGCCAGTGACAAAATGTGAAGTAAGTGTAAATATATTGAGGAGATGCTTGCTATTCTTGCTCTCCATTAAATGAAAAGAGTTCCAGGTTGCATGCAATATATTTTAGAAACTGTATTAAGTAGCCAGAGCACTTCATAGAGTCAATATCACAAGGAAAAATGATAAATGCTCTACTCCTTGTCTCATCACACGTCTATAAGCCTATGTTTTCATTTGCTACCTCAGATTCATGGGGACAATGTTTCATGGCATAGACACCACTTCTTCGTTGGCACACAGTACCCACATGTACAGATGCTATAGACAGAGAGATAGATAGATAGATAGATAGATAGATAGATAGATAGATAGATAGACAGACATATATATATATATATATATATATATATATATATATTATTTATTTTGAATCTTTGGGCAGAAAGGTACACTGAGCTAAAACATATTTCTGGCTGCATCCCAGGAACATGAGGAGGTTAAGTGATATATATAGATACAGATATATAGTATTTGGTGACTCCTCTGCAAATTAAACTAACTGAAGAAAATAATCGGGCACTCGTCCTCTGAGGAAAAGCCACTCTGCAGATAGTAGTGAAAAATAGTTTTTCAGAGCTCACATACAACACCAATGTATGCTGACACATTCCAGAAACTTTCTTTCTTTGAAAGGAAGTTTTCCAAATGTAAAGGAATTATGCGTTGATATTATATCTCTAATAAACCGCTTTTCACTACTATATGCAGAGGACATCTGTGCATTTCTCAGATGGTGATTGCCCAATTCTTTGTTTAGTTGGACATTGCCTGTATTGTGAGCACCCCAGCCCTTGTGTGACTCCTTTTGGGACTGAAAACCTTTGTAAATTATTTGTACCTTGGCTGGTTCTAATACAATAATAAAAATTAAAAACCTGACTGCTGAATTTCATCCCTTGAAAGCAAGAATGCACATCTACATTACAGGACTCTGAAGTAATTATTAGGATACTTTACATGAAGTAGCACTTAAATAAATTAAATCAGCCTCAAATCCTCATCAGACAAATGGCTAAGTACCAGTTCATGTCAAAAGCAATGCTTTCTCACCAGCCTTGGCCCATGTAGCTGGCTCACTTAGCTTGCCCCCAAACTCAACTCATCATCACAGGATCACAATGTACTACCTGCTGAACCAATGGCCAGCCTTGCACACATTTCTTCATAACATTTTTTTACCCTAAGGGTGATTTCGCAGAGCGAATAAAAAATCACCTTTTAACCTGTATTTGAAAATTGCTGCAATCCTTGTTCACAAGGTAGGTTCATGTAAACAATATATTCTAATGCAGGACTAAAATATTGAGAGATTGTCAAGTTATGAGTAAATATATTTGAGAAAAAAAATCTAATTTTTATGTTGCAAGCCAGTATTACACTATTGCACTTAATGTGCAACCTAAAAATTCTTAGATCACACATAAAATATTTAAAGGTTTAAAAATGAATTTTAAGCTCACATAAAAATAAATTTGTGCTGTTACATATTCATGCACTGATTACAGTAGGTTGCAAAGGATGTGGATGGGGTTGCTAGGAATACCATGTTCGCATGGTAACAGCACAAGTTTTGATTAGCTGTTGCGTTGCATGTGAGTGGAATGAATGGTTAGATAAAGATAGCGGTTTTGTTTCTCATTTAGCAAGGCAGACAGATTGGTGCTTTCTGTCCTTGTTTGACATAGTATACTGTTATTTTTCTATTGAAAAATGGTAACATTGTTGTATCTGGCTGATCCTGCATTTTTCTGTGGCCAGGACTAGTGAGCAAGTGCCGTGTTGGAGTTGGGAAGCGAGCAAGTGGTACCATTTTAAAGCACCGCTGGTGAGTGCAGTTCAGGAATGGCAGTTTAAAAGAAAAAAACTTTCCTGTTTTGAGGCTCCTATTGAGCTGTGAAGAAGAGAACAGGATGGAACTCAAGGGTCTGGAGAAAAGAGGGAGTCAGAAGACTAGGAGCAAGTAGAGCGACAGACATTCCTGAGTCTGGTGCTGTTGTTCCCACAGGTTTGTGGAGTGAGAGGTGCCTGTGTTTTTTCATATATATGTTTATATCTATATATGATATACAATGGGCTGACTCAACATATGCTATTTCTCTTCAAGTGTAAGGGGATAGGACCATAACTAACGAGTGGCAGAGCCATGAGAGAGTTATGAAGGCCCTGCCCACTCACAAGTGATGATAAATTGCCTATTTTGAGTAAGGCAGTTGTATATTTGATATATACAACAGTAATTTACAAGTCATAACTTTTAAATATGCAGTTTATTTAAAGACTTTGCTGTTTTTCTTTGATTTTAACTGCTTGCTTCAGTGCTGTACTAGGCAAGGCAAGGCAAATTGTATTTAAAAAGACACCCAATCCCGGAGTCTCTGGGCGCTGTACAGACAAATAAAATACGCAAATAAATAGACTAAGCCAAGCTCAAAATAAATATAATTTCAGCATTGATTTCCATAAATAATAAAATAAGATAAATTTATCTAGAGTCTAGGAGATAATAAAACAGGATGGCCAGGGACTGAGATCGAAATCATAGCATAACAATCTCACTTATAGGGCCAGGTCAGGAAAAACCTGGGTGAACAGGAGGGCCTTTAGTTGGGCCTTGAATACCTCCAATGATGGGGCCTCCTAACCCCATGGAGCAGTGAATTCCACAGGACAGGCCGGCAACACTGAAATCTTGTCGCTGGACATTTTTAGCCTCATCCTGGGAATCGCCAGGAGGACCCTACAGGAGGAGCAGAGGGACAGATCAAGACAGCCAGTGTAAGAAGGTCCATCAGGTAACTAGGGCACTGGCCAGGTAGGGCCTTGTACATGAGAAACCCACCTTAAAGAGGATCCTCCACCTGACCGGCAGCCAGTGCAGCTCACACAGTACCAGTGTAATATGACAATATTTGGGCTGCCCCATAAGTAACCTGGCAGCCTACGTTCTGCACCAGCTGTAGTTTACAGATAGATCTTCCCGCGACCCTGAGGTACAGCGCACTGCAGTAGTCAAGCCTTGTAGGCACTGTGATGTCATCAGCATTATAGAAGCTGCTCTCTCATTGGTTCAGTATTCCACTTTGATGACAGTAACTCAGAAAAATATCCATTGTGGTAACAGTAACAATTATATTTTTTGATATCTTGCTGTTACTGATGTCACTAACTAAGATATCTTTTTATACACAACAAGAGTGGGGGTGAAAATGACAATATAAAAAATATATCTTAGTGACATCAGTAACAGCAAGATACCAAAAAATATCATTGTTACTGTTGTCACAATGGATATCTTTTAAGTTACTGTCATCACAGTGGAATACTGAACCAGTCAGGAGCAGCTTCTACAATTCTGATAACATCACAATGCCTAGTGCAACACTGAAGCAAGCAGTTAAAATCAAAGAAAAGCAACAACATTTTTAAATAAACTGCAGATTTAAAAGCTATAACTTGTAAATTACTGTTGTATATATCAGATATACAGTAGCCTGACCCAAATAGGCAATTTCTCATCACTTGTGAGTGGGCAGGACTTTCATAACTCACTCATGGCTCTGCTACTTCTGAGTGTTCCACCCTTACCCATTGTTTGTTGAAAATAATACTTTAGGATAGTTATTGTTAGAAATATCACATTTGTGATCACATGTTGGCACCTGAAGGTCTGTAGCAGCAAGGAGGGAATGGTTTATAGGAAGTGCAGGTAGGAGTTTCAGGCATTTCTGGGTTATGGAGGGTTTTGTGTGTCTTTTTTTCCAGGTTGATTTGCAGCTTGCTAATTGGTTTTGCTAGCTTCCTAATGACGTGTTAATTGTGTATCAGTATTGTCCTGTTAATTGTTTGATTAGTGCAGGTATATACTTTTAATTGCTAGATTAGTCACAGGAATACAGGGAAATATTTGTTGGCCTTTTCTATGGGAAAAAGTTCCTCCATGTATTATCTATCTATCTATCTGCATCTGTGTGTGTATATATATATATATATATATATACATATACATATATCTATATCTGTATGCCTATATATATATATATATATATATATATATATATATATATATATATAGGCATGGTCATGCCCTATAGTTAGGGTTATACGGCACTTCAGTGTTCAACCCCAATTTTTGCACTTTAATAAATTTGCAGCTGTTCAACAGATGTACTCAAAATTGTGCATGCTTGATCTCGCATGGTAGTTATCTAGACATACCAAGTTTTGTTCCAGTTGTATATGCAGATTCTGACATACAGATAGTGCAAAAAGTGAACTTAGCTAGCAGCCAGACGATTTGGAATTTTTGTCTGAAATTTTCTGGGTAGAAACAGGCTGGTCCACAGATGTGCCATTTGCTTGTTTGGTGAAAATATATTAATCTGTTCCAAAAGTTATTTAATTTTGAAATTTTGAATAACTGGTTCTGAGTATGCTCAGTAAGCATCAAAAAATAGCTGTATGAAACAAAAAAAAAGATTATTTTTTCATATTGACATCATCTTTTTCATGAGGAAAAATCCTTTCATTTGGCCATCATCTTGTTTTCTGGTTTTCCTAGGAAAATTACAATTTCAAAAGCCACAAAATGACATTCTGGAGAGCAACCAATACAGATATCTTGCTTACTGGGACCCTCTTAGCTGGATTCTGCCCTAGAATATTGGATAAATGTCCTTAAAATGTTATTTTCTAACATTAGAAATCTTTTATGATTTGTGATACAAAAAGAATATTTTTTTCATAATGTCATCCTTTTTGTGAGGGAAATTCTTTTCATATGAAACTTCAATGTATTTCAGTGGGGTTTCAACTTTGTATCAAAATGTTGCCATCTTTGCAAACTCTGAGCTCAGAATTTCAACATGGCATTTCTGGGACTACACTTCAGGAACAATGTCAGTGGGATTACATAAATCTGTCCAGAAAGACAATTTCACGGTCACTTGATAAAATCACCTTTTGGGTGGGATTTAAAAATGTTCACTGCACTTGTTCATCAGGTAGGATCATAAGAAGGCTATGTTGAAATTTGGGGGTCAAAATATGTAAAAATTCTGAAGTGATGTGCATTCATTGAAATTTTGCTACACTTCCTCGTAACTTTGGCAGTTTTAAATATTTTGACTTGAAATTTATGTCAAACATAAACATCTTATTACAACACCTCATGAACATGACAGATGTCATTTTTCAAACCCTAGCAAAACTGTGTTTTGCACCTGTGGTGAGCAATGGCATTGCAGTAGCGTGGAATCATGTTTGGCAGATATTTCAAAATTTTGTCACAGGGTTCATGACATGGGGTAATGAGAAGGCTAGGCTGACAGTTTCATTGATGTTTTACTACAATGTAAGTGCAGGGCCCAGGGCCCTGTGCTTCCACAGCAACATATATGTACACATCAAAGGAATGATGGCAGCACAGTGCCCAGAGGGCCCTGCACTCCTACAGACAAAAGAGGATAGAAATTACACTATCTCAAAAAGTAAGGAAATTCTTTGCAAAAACTTCATTAATGAACTAGTTAGGGCTGAAGCATTAAAATTAGGGAAATGTAGGATTAGGGTTTCCAACCCTAAAACCCCACTGTCACCCTGCAGGCAGCAACAGGCATGGGTTGTGCCTTGGGGTTATCAACCCTACCACTCACCCCATTCCATGAGTAAATAGGCTTAGATGGGGACAGTATAAGATATTGGGGTAAGCGTTGGGGTTGACAACCTAAGGCACCCCATACCTGTTGGTGCTGCTGCCTGCAGGGTGGGGTGGAGTGTTAGGGTTGGAAACCCTAACGCCACATTTCCCTACTTTTGTCACTTCAGCTCTAACTAGTGTATTAATGACATTTTTACAAATATATATATATATATATATATATATATATATATATATATAAATGCAAGTATACATACACTGTCCATTTGAAGCTCTTATCAGAGCTTATTATCAGCCAAATTCAAAATTACTTGAATTCAGTCTATACTGCAGTTCTTAAAAGGAACCAAAAAAGTATCTCATTAATGTATCTTTAACTGAGTAATGAAGTAGCTGTTTCTAAGATGCATTGGGTGTAGGACAATGTGCTTTATAATGTACGATAATGTAACATTCTTACTGTATCTCATTATCCATATGTGTTGCAGAACCAGCAGCACATACGGATATGTTTTTATTTATTTATCCAGGATAGCCCAGCTGAGAGGCAACATCTCATTTCCAGTGGAGCCTTGCTTTTACCATTTCTTCAGTGGTGAATTGGAGCACTAACAAGTTAAGTGACAATCATGGTCATACAGTGATTTAACTTGAGCAGGGTTTGCGCCTGCAGCCTTCTGATTTCCAAGCCTGTATTCTAACCACTAGACCATACTGCCTCTTAAAGGGAAACTTTTATGAATAGTGGCCATCGTAGTTGGAAAACACACAAAAATCGTTTAAATGAGGTTTTTGGCTTACCCACAACTGGCAGCAGTCCACCGTCAATTAAGTCTACCTATAGTGATACAACATTGCCACCATTTTAGAACCTTGTGATGTCATTGAGGGTGAAGCTGTGCCTTCCTACATTGTACTGTAAGTACATCATCACCCTCTATGACATAAAAAGTTTCTAAACATTGGTGCAATGTTGTATCCATATAGGGCAGACTAATGACCAATACCTCTGGACTGCTGCCAACTAAAAATATGCCCAATACCTCTTTTCAAAAGATCAGTTGTGGGCTTTTAAACTATGATGGTCACTGTTCATCGATATTCAGCTTTAATACTCCCTACACTAGGCTTAAGGAGTTAAGAATGTTTCATTATCATAAATTATAATAAACATGATTCTGCACCCATTGTATTTTAGTAAGAACTACTACTCATTTGAATATATTAATTATATACTTTTTTTTGGTTCAGTTTAAAAACTATATATACTTGTATTAGAGATAGATAGATAGATAGATAGATAGATAGATAGATAGATAGATAGATATTTAACAGATAATCCACTACTGGGTGTGCAGTCATGCTATGTTATATGCATGCCTTGAGTGTGTTGTGAGGCACAAGACTGCAGGCTGAAGACATTCAACCACCAAAGGTGGGATATATCAGAGCATGATTGCATGCCCTGTAGTGGATTATCTGTCTTATAAAATGTCCAGATGGTTCTGAGGGATGAAAAGAAGTGCAGGTGTGTGGTCATTAGTAGAATAATGCATGACCACATGGGGTGCATCATGCAGTCATGAAATTGGATTTTCACATATTTTCTTATCATATCATATTATTGGTAAAAACTTTGTTAATGCATCAGTTAGGGTTTCCACCATCAAAAGTTGGGAAATGTGGTGTTAGGGTTTCCAACCCTAACACCCACTCTACCCTGCACACACCTACAGATGTTGGGGGTGTGGCTTGGGGTCATCAGCCCTAACACTCACCCCGTTCCATATGTAAATAAGCTGAGAAGGGTACAGTATGGGAGAATGGGCTGAGCATTATGGTTAATGACCCCAAGCCACACCCCTGACGCTTGTAGGTGTGTGCAGGGTGGGGATGAGGTAACACCACATTCCCAGCTTTTGATTGTGGAAACCCTAAATGATGCATTAACAAAGTTTTTTGCCAAGAATTTCCTTACCTTTTGAGAAAGTATCACTCCTTAATGGTATCCATATTTTCATGTGTGTTCCTTATATGCATATATGTATGTAGCTGTGGAAGTGCAGGGTCCTTTACATTTGTAGGGCAAGTGTGGTGAAATTGTCCAATATAGCCATGTTATTACCCCACCTGATGTACCATGTACAGAAAAGTTTTAAATCAGCTGAAGCATAAGTCCAGTAGCAGCCATTCTAGCTTAGGCAGAAACACATTTTGCCAGGATTTGAAAAATGATGGCTATGGGATACATTTGTAGCATAATAACAAGTGTCTGTTGAAACTTTGGTGTCTAAATATTTCAAATTCTTGAAGTTACGAGCATGCATAGCAAAATTGCAAGGAATGTTCATAACTCTGCAATTTTTTTTGACCATTTTGACCCAAAATTTTCAACATAGTATTTTTATGACCCCACCTCTTGAACAATATGACTGTCTATACAAAATCCTGCTGGGAAGGTGCTTTCACCAACTGACCGCAAAATCACCTTTTGGTAGGGAATTGTGTTAGAAGTCACATTGGTCATGAGGCTGGTCCCCAAAAGGCCATGTTGAAAATTTGATCAGGAGCAGATCTGTAATCTGGGACATCTTCAGGTGAGTGAGGGTGTGTGGCATGTGGGGAGGTGGGTGCACAGTGGACGGTCAGGTGGGGGTTGAGGATGTGATCGGCGATGGATGCTTTGAATAGTTGTGGGGATATCTTGAACACAGGCACTGACCCCGAACTGGTGCCTATAGTATCAATCAATCAATCAAGCAATCAATCAATGCTTTATTTTTATAGCGCCTTTCAAAAACCAAGGCATTGAACACTTTAAATACCCAAATATAATAAAACTGAATAAAACAATAATGCAGAATAGTTAAAATAGTCTGGGAAGGCTGATGTAAATAAATATGTTTTTAACATAGATTTCCAACTACTAATGGTCAGGCATTCTCTTAACCGAGGTGAGAGAATTCCACAGGTCAGTGCTGCAAGTGAAAAGCATGAGCACCAGAAGTTTTTAAGTGGACCCTGGGAATCTCTATCAATCCCTCATTGGCGGATTGGAGAGGATGAGTGGTGGAGTAGGGAGTCAGGAGATCTTTCAGGTAGTTGGGTCCCTGTTTGTGTAGGGCTTTGAAGGTAAGCAATGCTACCTTATAGGTGATCTGCCACTGCACTGTCAGCTAGTGCAGTCCATGCAGCACAGGAGTAATGTGGCTGGTCATTGAAGTATCAGTCAACAACCTGGCCGCAGTGTTCTGTACTAGCTGCAAGTGGCGGATATTAACTCCAGACAGCCCTAGGTAGAAGGCATTGCAGTAGTCAAGATGGGTGGCGATGAAGGTATGGACCAGTGTTGGAAAGTCATCCAGTGTAATCAGGTGTTTCACCCAGGCGATATTCCTCAGATGGTAGAATGATGATTTAACCACAGCAGGCACCTAAGATTTCAGGGTCAGGCTGTCATCAAAAATAACACCCAGGTTATGCACCTGATCTGAGGTAGTGAGCTGGACACCATCAAGCCATAGGCCCGATGCTTGCCCAGCCCCCAAACCCACCGCTGGGTGACCTGGATCCAATACCAACACCTCAGTCTTATCCAGAATCAGTCTCAGCCAGCTAGTGCTCATCCAGTCTTTGATCTTGGAGAGGCAGTTGTTTAGCATGGAAATTGCATCAACCTGTCCAGGTATAAAGGACATGTACAGCTGAGTATCATTAAAATAGCAGTGAAAACTCAAGCCGTATTGCCTAATGATATCTCCCAATAGCAGCATATACACTGCGAACAACATGAGTGCCAATATGGAGCCCCGCAAGACAGGGGGAGGGCATCAGAGGAATAAATTCCGGTGACCACTCTCTGAGACCTGCCCACGAGGAAGGATCGAAACCATTTGAGAGCTGTACCGACAGTCCACAAAGGATCTGCAGAGACTCCAAAAGCAGCCCACAGTCCACAGTGCCAAAAGCTGCTGAGAGATCGAGAAGAACCAAAATGGTATGAGCCTTTTGATCTCTCGCCATTAGGAGATCATTTAATACCTGGACAAGAGTGGTCCCCATGCTGTGTCTCTTTCTAAATCTAGACTGAGAGCTTCATAGACATTGTGGGCCACAAGGTGATTGTCTAGTTGCAATGCAACCACCTTCTCCAATAACCTTATCCACAAGGGCAGGTTAGAGACAGGCTGGTAGTTAGCTGGGCAATCGATCTAAGGAGGAAGTGGTCATGATGGCCACTTCCTTTAGGGATCAGGAAAGATCCCTTCTCCAAGGATCTCCAGAAAATTTCAGCTAGATCGGGCAGATAATATGTACACACCCCACTGAAGGTGGGGTAGGGCCCAGATCCAAACTACAACTGGTTGGCCACAAAGCCTGGACAATCTTCACAATGTCCCTGAATTCCAGCCAGATGAAATCCATCAAGACGGACCTGGTGCTCACCATCTCCCTTCGACCTCCGCAGCCCATGATAAACACAGCAGTAGAGTCAAGCCATACAAAGGCAAAGGTACTGGACATCAGGAGGGCTGACTTTGCCAAAATGGGTGAGTGCCTAAGGAATGCACTAGCAAATGGGCAGGAAGGAAGTGGAAGAACAATGGGGAATAATCAAAACTGCCATCACAGAGGCAACAAGCCTTTATGTGAAGCAAATAAACAAAACAAAATGATATAAGAAACCAGTATGGTTCTCAAAGGAGGTGGCAGGGAAGGTTAGGGAGAAAAGAGAGCTTTCAGGAAGTACATGGAATCACAGAAAAAGCAGGACAGAAATTTGCATCAGTTAAAAGCAAAAGGAAAGACAGTCAGAACAGCAAAGGCCCAAACCAAGGAAAAGATAGCCAACTCAGTTAAGAAGAGGATAAAACATTTTATTGGTACATCAGGGAGCAAAGGAAGACCAAGGGAGGGATAGTGAGGCTTAATAAAGGGAGTGGGCAGAGGGTGACTGAAAAGGCAGAGATACTAAACAAATATTGTTGCTCAGTATTCACAAATGAAGAGAGGAAGGTACCTAAACCAAACAATGGGAACACACTGGATATGAGGGTTGATACCAGCCCTTTCACAGAAGAAAGGGTTCTGAAGGAACTCTTAAAACTGAAGGTGGACAAAGCAATGGGGCCTGATGGGATTCATCCCAGAATTCTAAAAGAACTAAGGGTAGAACTAGTGGCACCACTGACTACCCTCTTTAATAAATCATGGGAGGATGGGGTGGTACCTGAGGGTTGGAGAAGGGCAGATGTTATTCCACTTCACAAAAGTGGGAGCAGGGCAGAAGCAGGAAACTACAGACCTGTTAGTTTAACCTCAGTGATTGGGAAAATGATGGAATCACTTCTGAAGGAAAGAACTGTTGAGTACCTAGAGGCCAGAGGCGCACAGGACCCAAGCCAGCATGGATTCACAGCGGGAAGGTCATGTCAGACGAATCTAATAGATTTCTTTAACTGGGTGACCAAAGTAGTAGATCAGGGAGGGGCTGTGGACATGGCCGACCTAGACTTTAGCAAGGTATTTGACACAGTCACACACAAAGGATTAATATACAAGTTGGACAGCCTGGGAGTGGGTCCCAGGGTGGTAGACTGGGTAAAGAATTGGCTGGAGAACAGGACACAGAGGGTAATAGTAAACAAAGTCCACTCTGAAGAAAGGGGGGTTACTAGTGGGGGTACTGCAGGGTTCAGTACTAGGACTGGTCCTCTTTAATGTCTTTATAAGCGACATTGCAGAGGGACTGGAAGGAAAAATATGTCTCTTTGCAGACGACACAAAGATCTGCAATAGAGGTCATACACAAGGTGGGGTTGAAAGGAAGAGAAGGGACTTGGCAAGGTTGGAATAATGGTCAAATGTATGGCAGCTTAGATTCAATGCTAAGAAGTGCAAAGTAATGCACCTGGGAAACAAAAACCCAGGGGAAGAGTACACAATGGGGGGTGAGATACTAACAACAACAAAAATGGAAAGGGTCCTGGGGGTAGTCATATCAGATGACCTAAAGGTGTGCAAGCAATGTGAGAGGGCAGTAAGGAGGGCTGGGGTAATACTGGGATGCATAGGGAGAGGCATCACCAGTAGAAAACAAGAAGTTGTTATCCCTCTGTACAGACAGCTGGTGAGACCCCATCTGGAGTAATGCATGCAGTTCTGGAGACCCAGTCTCCTCAAAGACATAGACAGGATCAAGGCAGTCCAGAGGAGAGCAACTAAAATGGTGCAGGGTCTGCACCGGAAGACATATCAAGAGAGACTTAAGGAGCTTAATATGTATGGCCTCGAGGAGAGGGAGAGAGGGGAACATGATAAAACTTTCAAGTACCTCAAAGGAACCTGAAAAAAGTCCAAGAGGGTAGCATCTTTCAGAAAAGGAGGTGTGAAAGAACAAGGGGGCACAATTTGAAGCTTGAGTGGGGATGGCTCAGAGGTAATGTAAGGAAGTATTTTTTCACAGAGAGGGTTGTGGATGCATGGAACAGCCTTCCTAAGGAGGTTGTGGAGTCAAAAACAGTAGTGGAATTCAAGAATGCTTGGGACAGGCATAAGGCAATTCTAGGGGGTGGAGGTAGGAAGAAGTAGGCTGTTGGTTAGCTAGGATCTGCTGCTTATCCATTAAGTAGGGAAATGGGCAGACTGGGTGGGCCAAGCGGTCCTTGTCTGCCGTCAAATTCTATGTTTCTATGTAACCCCTCGTAGGGAGAGCCAGGACGATTCCAGACCTGATGCTGGCAACCTTATCTTCAAAGAATTGAGCTAGCTCATCACACTTTTAACCTGTAAAAAAGCTCTTCCGGACTGGAGGCAGATTGGATTGCACAATCTGTCAACAGTTTGGAAAAGCTGAGCCGGTCAGTTCTGCACCACAGAAATCTCCCTGGACAAGAATTTTGCCTTCTTACGGGTGATTTCTGATTGCTAGCCTTTATAATGTTCCATCAATGTAAGCCTATCAGCATCCAGGCCAGACTTCCGCCATGTCTCTCCATCCTTTGACCAACTCGCCTCAACTCCTTCAAGGAACCATCATACCAGGGGACCTTGGGCAAGAGTGAGTGGTCGAACATGAACAGAAGCAATCAAGTCCAAGGCATCTCCCACCTTGTTATAGGCCAGTACTAGATCCTCTGGACTTGTGCTTTCACCCAGCAATCCTGATAGGTCCAGGACTGCCGATAGACCACCTGGGGTAACTCCCTTAAAGGAGGTGCGGACCATCTCAAGAGGCAAGTCCATTTGGGGAGCCCCAGAACTGAACCCTATGGTGTGATCGTCAGACCAACTGACTGGTTCCACCCCCAAGTCTGATATCTCCATCTCCAGGAGGAACAACAGATCCAGTGAGTGACCTCCTACTGTATATAGGTAGTGGAGGTAACCACCTGTGTAAGGCCCAGCATTGTCATTAGCTGGAGGAGATTTTGATCAAACTGTGAAAGGTCACGTTGACCCAGGCATTGATGTCCCCCAGAATTAGCCATCTGGGAGACTCCAATACCATGTCGACAATGAAGTCCACTATCTCCTGCAGGAATTCTCCACCATCATCTGGCAGATGGTAGATGAGGAGTATCCTGCAACCTACACCCTCTCCCATGATACACTCAAAGGATCTGGTGGACCCCACTGGAATATCCACAAGGCCCAGTTCGGTCTTAAAAAGGATGGCTACACCCCTGCCCCTACAATCAAACCGTCGACGATGGATCACTGAGAACCCAACTGGAACTGCAGTAGCCAGTACTGGGCCTGCATTTCATCCCGCCAGGTCTCGGTGATACACGCCAGATCCACAGCTTCAACAAGACCAGCTATAATAGCCATCTTGTTTCTAATGGATCTGGCATTGAACCTCAGATCACTGCTGGTAGTAAAACTGATCCTGAGGGGTCAGTGGTGGGGGAACAATTTATTGACACCATGGCAAAAGTGGCCAGTCTTGCCCCAAGCTCAGTGTATGGCAGGAATGAGCAGGAATGAGCATCTCATTCAGGTGCTGTCTTTCTCCAAGAAGGGATGGCAGCGTACCTCTCTGTACTACCACTACCTAGGTGATGACAGGTGGTAATGCAGTCAAAGACACAAGCAAATGCAGGTATGGAAAACATGCATACATAAGTGCATCTGGAGTGCCGGCACCTTGTGCCACCACATTGTGTATTTCCTGGGAGGTAGCTGAAAAATGGGAATGTTAGTTTCTATCAGAAAGATAACCCCCCACCTGCTTCCCTGTTCTCTAGGGTGTCCCCATATCCCAGAGCCATAGGAAGTGCCCCTTCCAGAAGCTGCAGGCCAGATATAAAGCAGAACACCGAAAACACACAGCGCTGTGCTCTAGAACAGAGTGTGCCAGACAGAAAAAGGTACAAACTAGAAACAGAGCAAGGGAAAATCCAGCGACACATCAGTTGCCAAAAACCCAATATTGATTGCAAATGCAGTGCATGGGTACAGAAACACACAACTCCCAATTCCCAGTGCCCTGAGTCACACCCTCCCCAACAGGAGGCATGACCATGATGCCAGACAGTTACATGCTTCAAAAATTAGCTGTAGGCATTTCACTAGACAAATGATTGACACCTGTCAAGGATCTGCTCGCAAGTGACCACAGTAAAACTGAAATTCCACATCCCACAACCGCCAGTTGAAGCAAAGAAAAAGGCACTGTCAGACATGAAAACCCACAAGAGTCATAGAAGAAACCAACCCTGAACCAGGCAAGGAAGGAAGAACCCAAGCACTCGACATAATGTGTGTTGGAGAGAAAAAGGGGATGGGGGGCCCAGGACCACAAATCACTGTAAACAGGAGAATCAGAACAAGAAACAGCACCAACAATTGTGCTGCTGAATAGATTACAAAAAGCATGGGTCAAAACGAGGTTCAAACAGAGCCACAGGCAAACCAGACATTCCCAGAGGACAAGAAAAGCAAAAGCACAAGCAAGTGAGTCAATGGGAGGAGGGGAGCCAGAAGTCCACAGAGCAGCAAGTGGAAAAAACCCGAAGAAATACAAGCTAACAAAATGCTTCCGAACACATGATCTTACATCTGAACATATCCAAACAGAATCTCCAAGAGTGCTCCAAAACTAGAACAATCACAGCGTGATGAGCTAGGACTCCAAAAAAATAATAACAGATATAGCACACAAACATGAAATTCACAGCAACACATCTCAGCAACTACATCCAGCTACAAAAACACAGTGCAGTCCAGCTCCTTGCCCAAACCCACTGGTTGCCGTACTCCCAAGCTACAAATCCATCTTGCCTGCAGACATATGTTTATCTGCACAGGTTGTACGCACAATTGTGGCACTATTTTATAAACAAGGGGATCCTGATGGTGTTTTGTGAAACATTGACTCTTTTATCACAATTTGCTGCAGACTACCCCCATTTTGTGAAAATGGTGCTGCAAGTAAACCACTGCGGATAAAATAAACATATTTCTGCACATTTTTTGTCAAACTGACCAAATAATCCAATTCCTCCGACCCCAATTAGGTAAACACAACTGTTGGTGTTTACCATTTGTAAGCATTTTTTGAAATATTTAACTTTGTTTATTTATTATCTAGCAAAGTACATGTGAGCCAAAGGCTCTTTTACAGAGGTTCCACATCATAGCAATCACATATGTACAAATTCAAAATACAGAGGTTACATAAACACAATCATCAAATGTTCAGTTTACAGCAGGGCAATGTTACAACCAGTAAAAGTATCAGTCAAGAAGTACAAAATACAGAGCAGAAAATGCTAGAACAGATTCAGTTAGTAAGGTTATGCACTTTTGCAGATATAGACAATTGCTTTGGGGTGAGGGTGTCTCACAGTAGTATAACCAGGGCAAGGTCACTTGGTCCAGTTAAGAAAATAAGGCAGTTAGCAATATAGAATGTTTCAGGAAACACAATGTACATCAGAACTAAAATTAGGTAAACTATGAAAACACTTATCTAGGTTGCCAGAACATGTTAAAGCATCCAGTTCTATTGTCTGAAGTGCTAATAAGAATAGACAGCAGGGAGGTGCATGTTACCAGGGTGAGAAGTGACAAGACAGAGACCCTGAATCCTATAGTGGGGGAGTGACTTACCAGGGTGGGAGGGAGGTGAACAAAAGTAAAATGAGAGATGGTGAACAAAAGAAAAGAAGAGGAGATGGGGAGAGCGGTGAAATGAGAAAATTGGGGAGGGGGCAGAAAGGGTCGAGGGGGCAAAAGGATGACCATGGGCAGAGAAGGGGTGGGGGTGGGAGGATGAGAGAGCATGGGGAAAGCCGGGGCAGAGAGGGGTGGGGTGGGAGGAAGGGAAACAAAGGGTAGGAAACAGGAGGAGGTACACAGGGAGAGAGAGGAGAGGGATGAGGGAACAATAGTGTCACTGGGACACGGGACAGCGGGGTGGAGGGAGAAAGGGTGGAATGAGAGGAAAGGAGGAGGGAGCCAGGGGTAGAAAGTAGGGAGGGAGGAGCAAGATTAGGGGGCAGTAGGAAGGTGTAAGGCTGATAAGAGGAGAATAGATGGGAGAGGGATCAGCTCCCATAATTACAGTTGCAGTTTGAGACTAGGGCTGTATGGAGTTTAGATTTAAAAAGTCCTAGCTTTACTTCTTTCATAATTCCTACAGTATGTCAAGTGCATTGAGCCATTGTGGTACCTGGTACTCATAGGATCATTGACCTTGCATGGTTCGGCGGAAGGGGATGCTTAGGGTCGAATTGTTTACCCCCTGATGCATCCGGTGATGTTAGGTCGGTTAAGGAGGCTTTGCAGTCTCAGAGTGGTCAGTCCAAGAGTAGATTTCTTGGTGAGAAGGCAATCTTGATACTGGATGCGGCAATCAAGATTGAGCCACCCCATCTGAGAGTATAGCTCACAGGTGTGGGTGAGGCGGGGTACACCTAGGACTAGATGACATGCTTTGTTAAGCGCTGTTCTAATATGTTTTAGTGAGGATTGGGGGGCAGCCCCATAGACTGCTAGCCCATAGTTGATCACTAAAAGCACTGAGCTGTTTACTGCCATTTTTAGTGCTTTAGCAGTAAGACATTGACGATGTCTTACAATGTTTATTTTCCTCACTAACTGAAAACAAGATGGCAGAATCTTGACAGTACATTCTGCATTTGTGACAATAAATAACGCTTTCATGGCAACTAAGCAGTTGTTTCGCATGGCATATCTAACTTTTGCCATGGGAAATAATGCAAAAATTGAAACTTTAATAACTTTTGAATGGATCAATATTTTTACGCCAAACCTTCAAAAGGCACATCTGTGACCCACAACCTATATGCCCTGCACATTTCAGACCACAGCTCCACACAGTTTCTGAGAAACGGCATGACAAAGAATTTACACAAAAATTATAATTTTCACATTTTTGTAACACTCCGCATCTCAGCACCCGCACAACCGACTGGGACAAATCTTGCCACATCAAGAGATATTTGGTCCCCAACAGCGCAATTTCATGCAAATCATTCAAATGGTAGCAGTTATTAAAGTGCATAATTTGGGGTTTAACATAGAAGTGACCATTGAACACTAACTATAGGGATGCTATTGCACCCTTATGATAGACAGATAGACAGACAGACAGATAGAGAGAGAGAGAGAGAGAGAGAGAGAGAGAGAGAGACTGATATCCTCTACAGGTAACTACATGTATACTCCAGAATAAGTGGCATCTGCAACATGAATTGCCTGCCCCATAAATTTGAGGTGGCAAGTGGAAAATAAAATGTTAAACATTTGATGAGACAATCAGGAGAGCATTCATCATTTTCTCATAGTTTTGATTTAAACCCACCCTCCTCCCTTACACAGGAAGCCTGATGACTGGCATCAACCACTAAGGGGCCCAATAGTTTATGCCATTCTGGACAAATCTGGGCTATTTCTGCAATGCAGTGATCTGCTGAATGTTGTCTACCCCTGATTTTTGGACATGTGTGAGTGGATATCTCTCCTGCATGGGTGTATGTACTTAAGGGTATTTGCCACTCCGCACCATGGAGAAGACACAACATATAACCATGTCATTATTGCTGCACAGTCAGTGACGTACAGACAGAAAACCTTGCTAGCAGTCATATATTCCATTAATAGTAATTCCAGAGGGCTCTACCATCTCAGACACTGATGCAGAGTCTGCAGTATTAAATGGCAGGCAACCAGGACTGTGCCACTGTAGCTGTCTCTGCTACATGGCAGTAATTGTTCCCCAGATTCATATTAGGATTCATACTAGGATGTTTAGAAGCTTAAAAGACCAAGGTTCATAGGTGACTTCTTCTATCTCACTGTACCACAGTACACAATTTGATGTGTACCCATGAGATATTCATCCAGTCTTTGCTTGAATTCATTGTTGGTGTTACTTATAACTACATTTTCAGGCAGTCAGTTCCAAGGGTCTATCACTTTCTGGATGAAAACAATGCTTTGTATCTGTGGATTGAAAAAGTTGTCCTTTTAGCTCCTAGGGTGGCATTCTTTCAAGGCTTAGGAGAAAGCAAGGGCTTCCCTCATGATCTCCAAGTCTGCTCTATCAGTCATACAGTGGTTGTGCTAATTTTCCCCATTGATGTAAGGCAAAGTGGCAGCAGGTTGCAGCAGTTATGACAAGATGTGCTAAGATGAAGATAAGAGGGAACTTAAACCCATGGATAATGCCTGAGCTAATATCTCAGATGAAACTGAGGGACCACCTCTGGCATTGTGCAAGAGCCACATCTAGGCAAGTGGACATCCAAAGATACAAAGCTGCCAGAAATGAATGTACACATGCTATTTGAACCTGTAAAAGTAAATACTTCAGGGAAATGCTCAGTAACTCCTGGGAAGATGGGAAAAAATTTTGGAATAACCTGAAAGATCTCACAGGAAATGATCCCAAGCTACCACCCACAATGCTTTACATCAATGGAGCACCAGCTCTCGATCTCGGGAAAATTACCAATACCTTCAAGGATGCTTTCTCGGATCTGGGTAGTGTACTGCCGCCTGATTTCTTTGACACACCCAACACTAGTTCTCACCTCGTTGACACACCCGTGGACAGCAGTACCCCACAGTTCTATTTCAAGGAGACTCCAATTCACCTGGCAAGAACCTACATATGCAAGACCATCCATAAACCTTGTACCAGCAGTGACTCTTGATCTCAAACTAATCTCACTCATCCTTGAAGAAATCCTTTTGCCTATCACAAAGATCTTTAACCTCTCACTTAGATCATCAAAGTTTCCAGTTCTCTGGAAACAGGCGCTTATCACACCTGTCCATAACAGTGAAGACTGGGCACTTCCACCAACTACAGACCCATTTCCATTCTACTTCCACTTTCCAAAGCACTTGAATGCATAGCCTTGGACCAGCTAGTTGAATATCTGAGAAATATGAAATCCAATGCCCACAGCAGCATGGATTTAGAAAAGACACAGTACCACCACTGCCCTTTTGAAGTTTATGGGTTTCATCCACAACACACTTGATCAGGGAAACTGTGCTGGTGCGGTATTCATCGACCTAACAAAAGCTTTCGACACCGTCAACCACCTACTTCTACTCAGACAGTTCTCCTCCATTGGTCTCACCAATCAAGCACTACAATGGTTCAAGAGTTATCTTGTGGGCCGGTTCCAACAAGTCAGGATTGCCAATACTACCTCGAATCGAAAACCAGTCCTTTCAGGCATATCACAGTGCTCCATCCTGGGACCGTTACTGTTTAGTCTATTCATGAATAATCTTCCTAGTGCCTGTCACCAGAGAATGTTACTATGTGCAGATGATGCTGTCATCTTTACCAGCTACCAGGACCCTAAACTCATTGAGCATCAACTACAGCTTGACTTTGCCGGGGTTGAAGAATGGTTCAGTGCCCACAAATTGATCATATACCTCAGCAAAACCAAGGTCATGCTATTCAGCAGTGTGCATAGCAAGCATAAAGCCCATTCCTCACCATCCAGAACAGCTCTGGCACCCAGCTTGAGCAGGTCAAGCACATTCGAATACCTCGGATCATTGGATAACTTCTTCTCCTACACACAACACATCGAGAATGTTGCCAAGACTGTAAACATTCAATTGAATACTACATAGGCACAAGCACTGTATGACTACAGATGATCTGTGGCTGGCAATCCACAGCTAAGTCACCTCCGTTATTGACTACAGTCTAGTCTTCTATGGCTCTGCCTCCCTACTGCCCTCTGTAGGGTAGTGGCACTAATAAAGCCTGTAGACTACCTGTTAGCATTGCCGCCTTACTCACACATGAACTATATGCCCAATCTGGATGGCTCCCTCCTTTGTAGGATCCGCATCAGACCTGCCTGCTAACAAAAAGGCACTCCTAGGCCTCATGCCACCAGGTGTTGAAAAGCTCCTAAACATGCACAGTACCAATGTACCAGTTCGCCATCAATCAAACCTTCCAGGTTCCCAGATGTCGGACCTCAATGAGACAGAGATCGTTTGCCTACAGGGCTCCACACTGATATAATACTCTCTACCAGGATATCCTGACTACTCCCAAATTGGCCCCTTAGAGACCCGCTATTCTGGGTACACCTCACTCTTCTAGTAACTGCGATTGTTTCACTTAGAGCTCCACCTCCCTTAGTACCCTAGGACTTTTCTGCTCCAGTCCCATACATTTTGCTATCTAGTCCACCTTTCATTTCCCTCCTCTGCTGCTCTCTCACCCCCATCACTGCCAATACCAGCACTTATAGCATCCCTGTCCCCTACCCTACTAGCACTTCTCAATCCCTCCTCCCTCCTTGACAATGGCCTTCTAGCCTGCTCACTCCGCTGAGACTACCCTCCCTATGGTTCTTTCCCTCATATGCCATCACATCTAGTCTACCGATGCACTGCTCAGTCCTCAGTCTGAACCAGCCTCTACATCTACCACTGGTTTAAGCTCTACTACTACCTTAGCTGTGTAGTCTCATATAATGAATAATGATGTTCACCCCTGTATGTTCCTACCATCATTGTAACTACTGTATAATTTTTGTAATTATGTTTATCCTGTTTGTCTACCGACAATTTGATGTGGAATCTTTGTAAATGAGCTGTTCTTGCTCAAAGTTGTTTAATCCTAGAGTTAATAAATACAGTAAAAAAAATGTAACCTATCAATGTCTTTCCATGGATCAGTAATGTTTTGGTAGCTGAGAAAAAGGAGGCACATATGATTATGTGTAGACCTGAGACAGAACAACAGACAGGGGATTCAATCTAAACAAAATGCACATCGCTTACCAATGAAGTTCATATCGCAGAGTTTCTGGCTTCATTGTATTTACAAAACTAAATCTAACCCAAAGGTAATTTTAGATTTCCTTGAGAAGTTGGAAGGAATTTAACAGCATTTGGTATTTGAAAGATATTTCATAATAATGCATTATTTTTTAACTGGATTCATTTTCTAGTTGCTTCTGAACTGTCCTATGGCTATCACATTGGGCTTTATATACAGCTGTGAGTTTGGATGAAATAGTAGTACGTGGCTCTACTATGATGAGTGTGTTACAGCTGCTATAAGATGCCCACCACATCCCCAGTCAAAGTAAGGGCAGCTTTGTGTATCAGCATATCAGTCCCTACAGTTCATCCATTATCTTCACAGCTGCCAATGTTGCTGGGAGGGAACTGGGTGAAAAGAGGAGCCAAGTGATCTCTGGTGATGTGCTTGACAGCACTAGGGAGTCCATTATGGCAAGTCCGCATTTTGGAGGCTACATGCCCATTTCTGAGTGCTCAGATTTGAAAACATTTCTTGTGCTTGGCTTGTTTGAGTTATAATAACATCGAAAATCTGGTCTGGGTCACAAAATATTTCAGTGACTCCTTTGTAAATTATTTACACCTTGGCTGGTTCTGGTAACAAAATTAAGAACCAAACTCCTACATCTCATCCTTAAAAATAAGAATGTACATCTGTGTTACAAGGATGTCAAATAAAGATGAGGGTATTGTATATAGTAGTATATAAATAAAATGTATAAGTAAGTAAGCCAGCCTTAAATCCTCTCCAGACAAGTAGATAATACCTATCCATGTTAAAAGCGAATTGAGTTCGAATATAGACGTTTTTGTGAATGGGGATTTTATCTTTCAGTCTGAAACTTGAGTTTGTGTCCCACAACCACCCCTTACTTGCTGTGTTAACTTAAACAAGTCACTTAACCTTCCTGTGTTTAACATTTCTGTAATCTCTCTTTAATGTGTTACAGATTGAGTGCTACCAACCAGTCAGAGGGATCCTTTCTTCTGTTCATGAGACACTACTATTTTGTAAAGAGTGCTTCATGCCCAGGAGCCCTTAAAATGCACATGTTTTGGAGAGTTCTTATATAGATTTTAATATGTTACTGATCAATCTCTATCAATAATACATTACTATGACTAGGGAGAACAGTATTACAGTTGTATAGTAAGAGTGATCTCGCCTACGTGATTAGGGTATCAGAAGTGTTAACCTACAGCTTATGGTTTTAACATGCTAAGAATGCATATGAGACCTCTTGTACAACCATCAGAATGATCTCCTGCTGCATTAATATATGGTTTAAATCTCCTGTGCAATCAGTAGCAACATCTGCATTCTCTCCTGGATAATACTGTGCTACGTAATACAGTTTGCCTTATTTATTTATATTGGTCTATCTAATTTATTGCTGTAATTTTATTGTTTTATTCTATACGGTACCCAGAACATCAGGGATTGGGCACCTAGAAAAATAAAATTTGCCTTGCCTTACCTTGCATGAAAGGTGCCACTTCAAATTAAGTTTCTTTCCTTTCTAACAAAGGTGTGTTATACCTTCGGTCTGGAAGGCCCATGGACACAACTCTGCAGCTTTTGGCATTTGAGTGCAGGGGTAATGATTATTGAGTTAATCATTTTCTTTCTAGCAGGTACAAGACCATTATGCCTTCCAGCCATCACCAAACAGGTACTTGCATTACAACTGGCAAACAACTGGCATCTTAGAATTGTCTGAGTAAAGCAAAGATGTAGAGACACTGTTGATGCCTACTGATCAGTATGTTGAACAGAGTCAAGAACGATGTCTCTTTCTGCTCAATGATGCATCAACAGTCACAACTTCCATTTCTGACACCAGTGACTGGGCCTGCATAACTATCATATGCCTTCTTTGTATATGTCTGTGGGGAAATCTTTGAGCCCCTTATTAACAAGACTTTCTTTTAGTTGTGTATAATTTACACTCTAAGGATAGTGATGTTGACAGTCACCACTGATAAACTTGACCATCTGATAGTTTACTGGGGTCTTCCATCTGTTATCCAAACTGGCAACTGACCCCTGTTTATTTCCCAATTGTTTTAGAACTATTGTATTGTAGTTCAGTTCAACATCATTTTACACTACTGCATTACTGTAATGTAAATGGCAGTGTGTTGATACTACTAAGATACAAAAGCAGGGGCTGTAGGCACATCTGCTGGAAGGTGCCCAATTTCACTTAGCATTGATGACTTCAGAATTACAGAGCAGCAGTATAAGGCACTAACATACAAACATAGCATTGTGAGGGTGAGAGGTACTGTAAGTAGGTTATAACTTGTCACATGGCAGTTGCTATACCCAATTTGAGTATGGACATACACCCAAGTCTATCTGCTGGAATAACCCATGCAGGGTTCATTGCCAATTTGGGGAAGTCTCAAGTTCAGCATACCTTGGGAAGTGTGTTCAAGTTGTCATAGGATGGGTTATTCCCAACCTTCTTGTTTGCAACAAACTGAAATATCAGCTCCCCAGTAGGTGTTTAAAGACTGTACATACCATAAGACAGCTGTGCAGATATGGACTATAGAGAAGGGTCAGTGGGGTTCATTGGTGAACTCTGGGTGCTTAGGAATACTTGTTTTGGATAATAAAGTTCTATTATTTTTGTATTTGGAGGGGTAGGAATACCTGTATTAGCTAATCAAGCTCTATTGTTTTTGTATTTGGAACCAGTGTGCCCTGTTGTTTTGTGCTTTCCTGAATGCTTACCATTTTTACAGCAGCACCTACAAGTTAGCCTGGTAGTGTGTGTTTGCCTTCTCTTTGCATTTCCCATCAAGTTTGTTCAGTGGTGACAGTCCGTCGGTGCAGCGATAGTGCTGCCATTCATGATGCTGGTGACCTGAGTTCAGGAACAAGCCTGGGTCATCGGGTCCTGGCCAGGAGGAGGAGGACTGAGAGTCCCAGAGTATGCTATCCTCCTCTGGGAGGGTGGGTTGCCATCCTTGCTGCAATACTGTCATCTGGATGGCCATAGGTGGCAGTGAAGTCAAGGGTGTCATGGGAGGGAGAGACATAGACCAGGGACCAGTGCAGCAGAACACTTTGCATGCATATCCACTAGGTTCTTCCTAGTCAGCCTGCATCTGATGGGATGGGGAGTAACATAGAAAAAGACAACTGACTGCCCAAAGGACACCGGACCCTGGTAGACTGAAGATGACAGGTCCTTGCCTATACAGTTTGTCTCCTAATGAAGACAATTCAGTCTGATGGGTATACCCCCTCAACCCTACCCAGGGGGGCATAACCGAGGCAGCATGGAGTTAGGCAGCTGACAAGGGCAGGTCCAGCAAACCAAGACACCTTGGGAATTCCAGGGGGAGTTTGGCCAGTGGAGTACAGGGGGCATAAACAGAGAATGAAAACAAAAAGCTTGTTCAGTAGTCTATAGGCTCTCTAATGGTTCACAGCTGCATGTTAATCATAACAGACGGTCAAGCCGCAGCCAAGTGCGGAACAACAAGACATTTCACTACTTGTACCCTTGTCTGTAAGAAGATATGAATTATCCAGTAATGGGGCAGTCTGCATTCCTTCATAGGAGGAATTGACAAGTTATATCAATAATTGAAGATCACAAAAGTTTCAAGTCTTTTTCCTGCATAGTTTGAGTAAGTCATATACTGTCTGAAAAAGTTTGTCCTGGCAAATTTAGCATTGAATTCAGTCTGGGCACCTTGGCTTCAGTTCATTTATCAATTCAAAACACTTCAAGGTAACTTCCTTATGATCCCTGAGGATGTGCTCTAAAATGTTGTAAAATGTCAAAGAGAAAGGCTCCTGATGCACCTTCACATCATACTCTTTCTCTCCTTGGGACCCCTGGCTGCATATTCCTCTGCTATATGCCATTGGCATCTGGCTGCTGTTACATGCCAGTCTTTGCATCACTCTGACATTAATAAAAGACCACAATGGAGGAGCTAGCCCATCAGCATGGCAGTAGTGCTATCACCCACCATGCTGGAAACCTGTGCTTGGGAATGAGCCTGGGTCATTAGGAGCGAGCTGGAGGGAGGAGGTTTGAGCATCCCACAGGATGCTCTCCTCCTCCAAGGGGGGAGGACTGTCATGCCACCCCATCACTGCTGCCTGCTGATGCACAGGTGGTGGCATGGGACTTACAGTTTGGGGACAGGAGCAGGTCATTAAGCGATTGGCTGAGACATGTGCCAGCATGCCTACAGCCTGGACTCTCATCCTTCATGCCACTGTCCTTAGGGGGTGGGGTTTCAGGGACCAAAATGCAACAGGAGGGGAAAAAATACAAAACTCAAGCCCCCATTGCCACAGCATGATTTCCCAGAACTAAGTTGAAGGGGGGACGGAGAACGGATGGTCGGTACTATTGCCACTGAGCCCCACCAGCAGTGGGAGATAAAAATGTGCTATTAAAAAAAAACTACAATAGAGGGAGTTGTTGTCAAAGGTGGCAGCAGTCATTGCCAGTGGCATTTAGTGTAACTATGGACTCCCAATATTTCAGTAGGCAGATGATTAGGCCTGATCTTCAGCTGGTAAAATAGTGGTAGTGAGTCTATGAGACAGGGGTAACAAGAGGGACTAGGCCTCTAGGACAGCTGGGTAGTGAGCTACAAAGAGGTTAAAAGATTTTAAGATAGGTTTATTTTGTTTAAAAGTTTCATGAGACAAGTACAGTAGGATCACAGGAAGTTGGAGAGCCTCCATACTGTATGGGGGAGTATATTTGATACTAGCCTGGAGCTTCTTTGGGAATCAGGTTATTAAAGGTAGTTATACAGCTGTGGCTGGGGATAAAGTAGTAGTAAGGTTATTTCTGAGGCACTCTTCATTGGAGGCTCAAGGCTTGTACAAGGCACAAACTGTGATCATAAAACAGTGGTTACATACTAAAACAATCCTGCACTTATGAAAAATAAATAAACAGTACTAAATAGAACTTTAAAATTATGGCAGAAATTAACATAAAATAATAAAATAGCAGCAATAACACAAAATAAATAAACATAAAACAGCAGCAACATACTGTACATGGAAAGGGTGTGTAGTGGGGTATTCAAGGGTCCCCAAAAGCCTGTCTAAAAGGGTATGCCTTCAACCCCCTTTGAAGGCCTCAACCAAGGCCTCCCTCAGTGCCCTGGGATTGGTGTTCCAAATCAGAGGGCTGGCAACTTTGAAAGCACAATCTTCCAAGTATTTAAGCTGGGTCCTGGGAACCGAGAGGATACTCACCTCAGAGGAGTGGAGGTGGCATTAGGACTGAAGAGGACTCAAGTTCCAACAAGTTGCCTGAAACCAATCCATATAAGGCCTTGTAGGTTAGCAACCAACCTTGAATGTTACATGCCACTTCACAGACATCCAGCGTAGTTCACACAGGACTAGAGTCACGTAACTTGACCTCCAAAGGCCAGTCAGAAACCTGGATGCTGCATTCTGCACCAGATGCAAGCATCATTGGCTACTCCATTGACCCCAAGGTAGAACACATCACAGTAATTCAGCATAAGCGTCACAAATACATGCATTGGTGCAGGCAAGTCTTCAGGAAGGATAAGCGACTTAATTTAGTTGATTCCTATGATTGTAAAGTCATTCTGGACTACAGCTGAATCTTGAACCTCAAATATCAGCATTTCATCCAGAATGACTTCCAGAGTTTTCATTTTCACAGAAGCCAACATCCTAGAAGACCTGAGCTGGAGCCAAGTCTCTCTTTCGGCTACCTCTTCACACACACCCCACAACCCATCTCAGTCACCAGTACATCAGTCTTATCTGGTTTAAGTCTCAGCTGACTAGATGCCATCCACTTCTCAATGTCAGCCAGGCACAAAATTAGCACCTCAGAAGCATCAGGTGTCCCAGGTACAAAGCGACAAATACAACTGGGCATCATCTGCACAGCAGTGAAACCAAGATTGTATTGCCGAATAATTCTTCCCAGGAGTGGCATGTATACTGTGAACAACATAGGTGAAAGGACTGACCCTTGGGGCACACCACAGAGTAGGGGTATTCGGGACAATGAGAAATTTTCCATCATCACCCTCTGTGTCCTGCCTCTGAGGTAGGACTCAAACCAGCATACAGTATGACAGTGCCAGTGAGACCTCTGTACTCTCTCAGATGATTTAGCAACAGCCCATGGTGCACAGTGTCAAAGGCAGAAGCGAGATCGAGGAGAACAAGAATTGGCCGTTCACCCCATCCCTGGCTCTGAGAAGGTCATTATGCACCCTGGCCAGTGCTGTCTCAGTGCTGTGCCTAGAACTGAAACCAGATTAGAGCGGCTTATAGATGTGAAAAGCTAAGAGGTGTGCCTCAATCTGCAATGCCACAATCTTCTCAATAAACAACCTAGAAAGGTAGGTTAGAGACAGGATGGTAATTCACCCGAAAGTCTGGTCCAGAGATGGTCTCTTCAGCAGGGGCCAAACCAGTGTATTTTTCAATGCAACCAGGAAGATCCCCTCTGATAGGGATCTCCAAACTATTCCAGTGAACACTATACCCAGGAGCCACACACAATGCATTAGTAATCATGTGGGGCCTGGATCTAGTTCGGAATAAGTGGGCCACAACTCTGAGATAACCTTGCAGACTTTTTCCATTGTAATTAGCCAAAACTCTCTCCAAGACAGCTGAGTGCCTCTAAGAGGTGCATGATCAACTCTGCTGGGTTGTGACAGCCTGCTTAGTAAGATCCTGGTCCAAATAGAGAACATTCTGTTTGAGAAGAATTAAGCAAACTCCTCACACTTTGCTGTATGAGGGAGGGAGCCAAAGGTACAGGCTCTGAGTTCAAATTAAGACACAAACAAAAGCCACTCCTGTCAAAACCAAACCTACCCAACAAAAAAAAAAAAAAATCTGTCTATGATTGAGAATGCCCAACTTTGGAGAATTTATGCAGGTTTTATCTGAATTTTGATTTGGAGTAGACTCATGCTAAGATTGTACTGGTTGAATAAACATAAAGCATTATTGTGGTTGTCTTGTGGTCCATGGATAGAATGAATGGTTTTCAGCTCCAAGCATCTCTTATTTGGGACCCAGCACAGTTTCCACCCATATTCTATTAATAATTTATGCAACATACCCACTCAGTAAATGTATCCTAACCACAAAGGCTGAAGGGAGCTATCCAGATTTAAATAGCCACCCACCCCCAAACAACTCCAATTAAAGATTGTTTCATATTTCCTACTTTTAGGTTTGCTTGTTTATTGGGGAGGTTTGTGCAACATCTTCCTTTGGCAGTTTTTGCTTAATGATGAACAATGTCGCATCACAGTTTACTACACAGAATCCCACACAGAATGACACAGAGCCACCAAAAACAAAATACTATAGGTCTCCATTTACTGTAAGTCTGAGTTTAGAATCCTTCCGCCTCAGACAATTAGAGATTCAGCATGCTATAACAATAACATTGGAAACAAACATAGAGCTGGTCTTAACTCCCTCTCTCTCTGTCTCTGTCTCTCTCTACACACACACACACATACACACACACTCTCTCTCTCTCTCTCTTACACTGTATATCTGAAAGAAAGCAACAGCAAGGTGACTGGCATTTGTGAGACAAACACATGCACATATTTCTTACAGTTCTAGGCTGTTTGCCCTTGTTTCCAACACACAAGTAGTTTTGAGGTTTACTATTCTGATTGAAACATTGCTACAGAGAGAAGCTGCTATTTTGGCCTTGGAATGTACAATGGTCCATGTCTATAGCCTTTTGTAAACTTTCTAAAAGCATTGCTGAACCTGTGTCAGCAGAAGTTAGGTAATTATCTGCTCAGCATTTACTCATTTGTAAAGTATTATTTATAACAACAGGATAATCTTAAAGGGCCATGATAATACATTTGTTTATTTAGCTCCACTTCTTCCCCAGCTATACACCTTCTCTTGCTATATACCTTGAACCTTTACCATCTGTGCCAGTTGTTTTTGTTTGATTGCTGTCTCTCTGGCAGTCCAGTGGACCCACTGTGCACTCCTTGACACACCCTCTAGTGTCCAGTGGTATCCCCCCTCAGCCACACCCTTCTGTTTATTGTACTCTTGTGGCATCCATCTGCTAGCACACTTCATATTCCTGGCTTTCTCATGTAGTCAGTCTGTGCACGCATTGAGTTTTGCTATTTGCTCTTTTGCACTTTTTGACATTAATAAACTGAAGGCCCTTTTACACTGAGCCCTTATTCCACTCACTCTGCTCCATTTGTGGCACTGCATTTTGGTTTTACACACAGCAACCCTGCAGTGAGTGGTCTTGTGGCTTTAATAGCATTTTACCAGTTTTCTGGCCAGCCAAGAGCCGAGACTTGCACTGTGATCATACAGCAGTAGGATGTGGGCACACATCGGAAAACTGCAATAGTGAACTCAGGAAAGCAGGCTATGCCAGGACAGCTAACACTACATTGGATGTGGTGTGGCTTGGTTTCACATGGCAAGCAACTGAACATTCTAGTTGATGTGCACTGCTTGCAGTGGTGCACAGCAGAGTGTGTAAAATGGCATTCTATGCTACCCACCGTTATCTGTTCTGTGTGATTATTCTTGAGCCTGAGTGATGAAACCCTTGCCGTCCTAGTTCTGAGCTGTGATTTCTAGCCCCGCACTAAGCCAACTGTCCCTTTACTCTCTAGGTAGTAAGGTGGCAGGGCTGTTTGGTAAAATGAAAAAAGTCAGCTCTAAGAGGCTCATAGCATGAAGTGGGAGAAGCGTAGTTCTTCACTGCATGACAAGATGGATGCATTGGAGGGTGAACTTATTGAGGTGAGCTACAATGTAGTAGGACTCATGAAGACCTTGTGGACAAAGGGAATAACATGGGTAGAGGGATACAGTCTCTTCAGGTGGGAAGCGTCAAAGGGGTGCGTAAGTGGTTATGTTACGTTACGTTACCTTACGTTACGTTACGTTACGTTACGTTACGTTATCGTTACGTTACGTTATGTTATGTTATGTTATGTTATGTTATGTTATGTTATGTTATGTTATGTTTGAAGCATCCAGGGAGGAGATGAGGACTGACAGCCTAGGGATAGAGTTGGATCCACAGGAGACAGAAGTACAATTCTGGACGTTTGTTAAAGACCACCAGATAGTACAGCAGAACATGTCTGGGAATTAACAAACAAAACCAAAGGGACATAACTATATAGATCTCAATTCTCATTGGAGATTTTAACCTACATTAGTAGTCTAAAGCGCCATCCTATTCCTCCACTTTACCGCAAATGTGTTCGCATTAGGGCTACCTGCAAAGCACTTCCCTTACAGCAGTATCATTACAGGTATCACAGAAGCTAAAGTGTTACCTTATTGTCCTTAGGAAACACTATCTGGTAACACTTCAGCTAAAGTAATACTTTGAATAATATTGCCATAAGGAGGAAGAATCCATATTGCAGTACCTTAATGTGGTAAACATTTCCATTTTAAAGTGAAAATTACAGGTTGGATGGCTAACAATGTATCTGGCATTGCCTGGACTGATCTGTGATCTGATTCTGACTGGGAGGTGAAAAGTGCCTGGGAGAAAGGGGGTGGCTGATTTCTTGGCAGTTATGAAGGGCTTTGTCTTTTTTCAGAATATAAGGCACAGAACAAAAGGAGATGACATTTCTAATCTGTTACTGAATAGTGGGGAGTGACAGGGTCAGAGAAGTACCTGTATATGTTGGGGAGCTAGTGGGTAACAATGAATCATATGCCGATGTTGCAGTGACAGTTTTATAGCAAAGTACATTACAGCAGCAAGCCGCTGTTGCCACTGTAATGCACCCGCAGGACCCTGGCACTGTTTTCTCCAGGGTTTTCCCCTCCTGAATCAACTCCAGCCTGAAGTTGATGATCTTTAGTTACAGAGGAGTTGGGGGACAGAACTACTGCATAGGGTATTCAGGGCAAAGCCTCCCCAAAAACAAACAGTTTCCCGACGGATTTACGCCAATCGCAACTTGCGGTTGACATAAATCTGTTGCTGTCATGTCTCATCAAAAAAAGCTGTCAGCGCCGTGTGATGGATCCATAATATACATATTAGGATTAAATTCAAGGTGATGGGGGGGGAATACTCACCAAAATAAGATAATAATACAAAATGTCAGGAAAGTTGATTTTAATATTCTGAGAGAGATGGTTGTAGCTAAACTGATGAATAGGCTGCTGCGCCACAGCGGTACTACCAAGTGTCAAGCTCAGATGCACAGTAGATGCATAATAATGGAGTAACATGAGGTTGATAATGCAGAGCACACCTATCTGATTTGTTGCACAAGGTGCTTTAAGCAGCCAGTGAGGTCTGTATCTCTGAGAAAGGAAAAAGGCAAAAGCCCCATGGTTCCTTGGCTCAAGAGGGCCTAAGGTGATTGATCCTGAACAAAAAGAGGGCCTATAACTGCTGAAAAGAATAATTGCCTTCTGGCAAGATGGGGTACAGAACGGCACTGGGGTACTGCGAGACTAAAATCATGGAGTCAATGAGGGGCTTGAAGTCATGATAGCAGTCAGAGCTATGGATAGCACTAAAGCCTTCTTCCAGTATGCAAACAGAAAGAGGAAGGTGAATGAAGGGATTGGGTTCAAGAGAAAAGGGAAGGGTGAAGGAATCTATGAGAGGTCAAGGGTTGGTGACTGGGATGCTGAATGAATTTTTAACTTCAGTGTTCACAGAGGGACCCCAGCAGGGGACTGCTCATCTGGGAGAACCCATGGCATTAAGGGTGACCATGTTGCAACCTTATGGGACATCATGCCAACCACATTCATTTATTTATTTAAGTCTCAGATTAAAGTATCTTTGAGTCAAAGACTCTTTTACACATGTTCCATGTCAGAGTAAAGACAACCCAACAGAGAACTAAATACAAGACAAGTGGAATACATAATACATGGAGTTGGGTACAATCATTCATAAAAGTTACAGACAGGTAAAGAGGTAAAAATTCAGGTTACAGCAAGAGTTACAATCTGGTTAAACTCTTACATTCAAGTTTCAGTAAGAAGTGCAGTAGGTTTCAGGACTTAAGGAGGTACACGGGGAAGGGTGGAGAGGGATGCTGTCAGGAATCTGACATTGTCATGGGGTGCAGAAGAAGAGAGAGAAGGGAAAGATGCTGTCAGAATTTGATACTGTCAAGTGGAGAATTGGGAGATGAGAGGGAGCACAGAGGGTTGATAGGGAGTGTAGTGGGTGATGGGAGGGAGACGGTGGGAGAGAACAGTGGGGTAGGGGAGAAAGGGCAGGCAGGGGTCTGCAAGCAGTGTTTCGAAAGGAAGTGCAAGGAGGATGGAGCACAGGAAGAATAGAAGGTAGACACAGGAGGGAAGTGAGAGGAGGGACAAGTAACAGGAACAGGGAAACAGAGATGGGGAGAGAGGTGGTAAAATGGATGGGGAAGGTTAGTATAGTGAGGGTGGAGGAGAAGGCAACGTGTGAAGCCAAAAGGGCCTAAGTGTGGCAATCACAGCTGCTGATAGAAGTGAGGTGTCATCTAAGTTTCTGTTTGAATAGGCCCAGTTTAGATTCTTCTAGGATGTCAACAGGGAGTTTATTTATCCAGTTAGAGAGCACGATACCTGAAGGACTGTTGGGCTTGCTGGTCAGACAGAAAGGGTCAGGTAAGTGTTCCTGGAGGCACCCTGGTGCCACATCAGTAAGGAGCATGCATGATGAACTGCAGAGAGGGTCTTAGCTGACTATTTTGTAAAGATCAAGCCAGTTAAATCCTGAGGGGCATAGGGTTACACCCCATGATCATAGTGGAGCTAAGGGAACAGCTAGCATGGCTAGTTGAAGTAATCTTTCATGAATCTGTGTCCATATAGGTGTGGGTTCTGGAGGACTGGAAAGTGACCAGTGTGAACCTATCTTCACAAACAGGGCAAGATCAGACCTGAGCAGCTACAGACAAGCCAGCCTGATATCAGCGCTTGGTGTCATCCTGAATCCATTGTCATGGACAGAGTAATAGATAACTTTATTGAGGCCCAAGGTCCCAACCCTTCTTAGCATAACCTCATGAGGGGCAAGTCAAGTCAAACTAAGAAAACCACCTTCTTTAAGGGAGGTATTCAGGGAGATGGACAGGAGCAGAGCCAGTGGTAAAGTCTCTGAACTTTAGATAGGTCTTTGACACTATGGTACATGATAAGCTTCCAGTCAAAGTGCACCAGTTCCTTTTACATGGAGTATTTTATTTATTTATTTAAGTTTTTAATAACCTTGTAATCACACTAGGCTAAGGGCCTATTTTCACATACAACCTGGAATTAAACAAGTACAAACACTGAAAAAGCAATACAACACATATCACTTGATAAACAAACTCTGGTCAAAGCCGATATGGATGTGGAGAGTTTAAGGGCTGCTTTTACCCATTATTTCTAATGAATTCGCACAATGCAGATCTGCTAAGAGGTAGTTTCAATGTGATCTTTCTTTTATACATTTTTACTATGTATGTTCCCAGAATATGCCTGCTGATTGCTATATATTTAGCCTGGATAGTTCACAGAAGAAATGTCATCTTACTATAGAATAGGAAATATCCACGGTTCTTTTTATTTTGCTATGTTCGCTGAAAAGGAAAGTACCGTGAAATAAAAAGAACCGTGAAAATAATCAGCCTCAAAGCATGCTGCAGTGAACGCTTACACGGTTCTCACTTGCACATTCACTAGCTGCTAAAACTGTCCGCTGCTACCCTAACCTAACCGCGTCTGGGGGCCCTAACCTAAGCCCACCCGCTGTTAAACACAATTCCTAAACAGCCACGCTGCTGTCTCACCACTCCCATGGTAGCACTTTTCGTTTTACCCTTCCCATGGATCTCAAACTTGGTTACTATATGGACCACAACTCAGAAAGGGGGTGTACTGTATTAAAGTTTATTAAAGACAGACAAAAACTGTTAAAAGGAAAAAAATAAGAGCTGTATCCAGCTGCTTCTTCATCACATCTCCAGGTAAGGTACTGGTACCTGAAAGAAAAAGGGATGGTTATTGTTTGTGCCCTAAAGTTTTTATTTATGCTTTCTGACAAACGCAGCAGAGAAAGGTGCTTACCTGATCAGTCCATAGTGAGCAGCAGATGTTCATTTAGGCATTCAGTACAGGCATCGGCAATATCTGCCTGTACAAACCCCCACTTGCAGTCCTCTGTTCGAAGGGAAATGTTGTTATAAAATACAAATAGTCAGTCAGTAGCACAGTTACACAGCACAAATGACAGCTCATCAGCATAGAGGTTGAAAAAATGGCACCACACCTAACTTAAGTACCTGTGATTGACACTGATTACCGGCACATTAGACAGTTCTTGAACTGAAGTAGCCTCAATTAGCAGTGAGTACAGTAGTTGCAGAATAGGGTATTTAGAAGTGCTTTTTTTAGAATCAGAGCAGACGCGCGAAGATTAAAATACTGCATAATTACAACAGCTGCTGCAGCGCTAAATTTAGTTAACGCGGCATTTGTCTATTCTACAGTATTTTTGGGTGGCGGAGCACTGGCAGCAGGATGCTAGAATGTGTCATACATAGGAACAAGCTGTGTACAGGCAATAACACCCAGTGGCCATACATCTCAGGTGCTTGCATGCAGTTCCATCATCCCGGTGCTATTGCGCTGCTCAGTGTGGGTGACAGCTGATGCTGTACCCACTCACACAGGTCTCAGAACAGACATGTTACAGCCGACTTCCAATCTGTTTGTCCAATCGGAAACCGTAGATGCACTATCCATAGCCGGGAGCATACACTACAAATGGCATTGCAGGAAACTGTATCCCACTGCACCCAGGATACCTCAGCAGTCTGGAGTGTGGCATGTTACACAGGGGAATGGGAGAGAGTGTGGGCCTGCAGCAGTGTATGACAGCAGGTAGATACAGCATCGACAAGGCATGCATTGGAGGTATGTCAATTCCTTCTTATGGTTTGCCAGGGACATACACACAGCTGCATACACTGGTAGGTCCCCAGCTTGCATAGTACCCCAATGCACAGTACAGCCACGTGGGTCATTCTGGAGTACAGGTCCCTGGTCCAGGTCCAGTGTAGTCAGTGGCTAGCCATGGGAGGGTGTGGAGGGCAGTGGCAGTCTCGCAACAGGTTGGGTATGGGGGGAGTGGGGGTGTCTACATATCAAGGCAGTGGGTGGGTGTCTTCTATGCTATGGATATAGACCATTGTTTCCTCTGGTGAAATTGGGTCCAGGGGTATGGAGCTCTTCGGGGATAGAGTTGGATTGATCAGGGATGGGAGACGATACCTCTAGTTCACCAGGACTACCACGCTGCTGTGCACCTGGGTGCACTTCTGCAACCACCTGTGGGTGGCTGGCTGGGTTAGCCAGCTGTTCATGGCTAACTGTGGGCCATGCTGCTCTGGACTGCAAGGGGTACATTCCAACTGAGTATGCCGTAGTGCAGCATATGCATGGGAATGCACCCTTGACTTGGCACGGGCATACTATTTGTGTGCAGATTGGCCTATTGCCTTGCAGCAGGCACATCCCGCACATTTGAATATCCTCACTGCAGTGCACTGTTGGAGTTATATAGTACATCTCCCTTCTTCACTGGGATGTGCTGCACATCTCCTTTGAGTATGGGGGCCCTGGACTAGGCTACCCTGAAGAAATACATTATAGAAATGGTAAAATCATGACTCCACTGAAAACAAGATATTGCATCTAATCTGGGATAGCCTGAATAAATACAGTGCAAAAATGTGTAAATGAAGATCCCTATGATAATGAGATGTAGCAGCTCCTCTGTGCTATCCAGAATACAAAATACAGGATAAGAAATATTTAAAGAAATCTACTCTAAACTGAACTTCACTGTGTTCACTTACATAAACAAAAGTTTCTTTACTGCTTTACAATATATTAGAATGCATTATTTATTTTGAATGTTGTGGCCATGAAGTTGGTGTGTACAGAGAGTGTGTTGTGTGTGTGTGTGTGTGTGTGTGTATGTGTGTGTGTGTGTGTCCAGGATACAAAATATAGGATAAGAAATATTTAAAGGAAATCAGCTCTAAACTGAATTTCACCATGTTCACTGACATAAACAAACAGTTTCTTTATTGTGTTATAACATATTAGAATGCAGTATTTATTATGAATCTTGTGGCCATGAGGATGGTATGTACAGAATGTGTGTGTGTGTGTGTGTGTGTGTGTGTTTGCTGTAGCTCAATATATTTTTTTCCCAAAAAGCATAGTAGAAAATGCTTGCTGATTACTACATACTTAGTCTGGGTAATCCACTGCAGACCGGGCATATGTCTGAGACAGTGCTTATCAGATAGTGTCTTTAGAGGTTAACAAACAGTGTAAATTATAGATTTGCTGGGAAAGGGATGACATTTATAAGGTATGAATCTTTCTTGAAATACAATACATTTCCAGGTGAAACTAGTAGCAAGAAGCTGCATGCTAAGTATTTAAATGTGCAAGTTGTTCCATTCTGAAGAGAGGTACACAAATCTCCAGTTTAATAGGCACCCAATATTTAACAAATATTTAACAAGCTGTTTCAGTTTCCTAATGGCATCTGATAAGCATCTTGGAGTTATGTCTCCAACATTCTTAACAGAAAGAAGAGAGTATTTTATTTCAATTGGCATGAAAGAATACATTGAAAAGTCCAAAACGTGTCCCACGATACTCCGTTTTACAGCTACAGAAAGCAAGATGGCTGTAGGCTCCACTCACAGCCATAAAAAGTAACACAACAAATATATAAAAGAGACTTTTAAAATGAAAATAAAATAACTAACATACATATACACAAAGCTAAATTAGGTAATATCATACTATAAAACCATAATATGTCTAATCAAAACATTTACAATGTCATTGATTTACTAGCTATTCTTTCAACCTTTTCCTGAATTTTATTTTGTTTTGGAGCTTTTCACTTCTAATTGAAAATAATTTCAAATGGTTGGATCTGCCTATAATAAATCCTTTTGACCTGAAAAGTGGTTTAATGAAAATTGCCATGTAAGTTCAAAATCAATAGATCTAAGAGACATAGATCTTATGGAAACTGAATAGGTGAGAAATTGTTTAAGAGATTGTGGTTGATTTCTACATATTATATTAAAAGTAAATACACCAAGATCATATAATGTACCATTCTTAGGGGATAACCACTTAAGACCACCACTTGCCTGTGATGTTAATCTGCAGATAGTATTATACGTTGTATTCCGCTTTTGTAGGTCTGCCTCATGGGCATTTGAACAGACAACAGAGCAATATGTTAATCTGGATAACAAAAGACTCCTTGTAATTGCTGATTTAGCTTCAGAAGTTAACTGTTATTGTGCTATAAAGCACTGCCTAGCATGCAGTTCACAACTCTACAACATAGAAACATAGAAGTTGTCAGCAGAAAAGGACCCTTTGGCCCATCTAGTCTGCCCTGAAAATATGCTACTTACTGTGTCACCGCAGACCCTACTTGATCTGTGGCCTTACCACCCCATTCCACAGCCCTGTTTCTAAGGTACCCATGTGTATATCTAATGCATGTTTGAATCTTGCTATTTCAGTACCGACCACCTCTGCTGATAATCTGTTCCAGGTGTCCACCACCCCTTCTGTGAAGAAATGTTTCCTCACATCCCATCTGAGCCTCCCCCTTCCAGCTTTATATCATGCCTCCTTGTCCTTGAGCATCTCTTTCTATGAAAAATGCCACTATCCTGTACCATACTGATACCCTTGAGGTATTTTCTAACCAGAAGATCGGAGTGTCAAACGTTTACCGTTTCCCAGTGCCGGACCACACAAGGTCAACGCTCCTACATAGCCAGAGCCTCTTGCTGGTTCAGCTCTCTTCCATCGGAAATTTCCAACATTGTTTTGCTAGGAACTTTTAAGTACTCCCTTCACCAGCATCTTGTAGCCAGTGTCTCCTGTGATTGCTTCTTCAAGCTTGTTCCAAGTTTGCCCTATCTCGCCTCACTCTGGGACCTCCCCCCTCCCCTTCTAGCTTTCTCCTTCCTTCCTTGGAGTTTCACATAATGCTATTCTTTCTCCCTCCTTGGTTCCACCTCTGCCCCCTCCAACCAACTGCTCTCACCCCTAGCATACTGCCCTTGCACCTCCGCCCCTCAAACCGCTCCATCCCCACTTTCTTCCCTCCCATCCATACCCTCTCCCCTTTTCTTCCTTCATCCACCTTTACTCCTGTCTCCTCCCTCCCATTCCTCCTTCACTGTACCCTCTCCTTCTTCCTACCTCCCTCCCTCACTCCTATCTCCTCCCTCCCTTTCCTCTCTCCTCTACTACTCCCTTTATTCTACCCCTTTGATAATGCTCCTGAGCTGCTTTCCCACCCACCTCTCTCTTTACCAATCCCCTGCCTCTACTACTCCAAAGTAATTTTCCTAGGCATACATTGTACAATGCCTACTATTATGTTCTGCTGGTTGAAATATGTACATGCATTTATTTGACAATGTCTTTGACTGATCCTAATTGTATGCCCTATAGTATGTTTGTAACTTTGCATAAGTCTGTTTTTCTTTTGTCATTACTCGTTGTGTTTCCTGACAAGGAACCTCTATAAATGAGCCCTGGCTCAAAGGAGTTATCTGCTATCTTAATAAATAAATAAAATACATAAATAAATACGTTTGAATGTTTCTATCATGTCTCCCCTTTCCTTCTATCCTCTAGAAAGTACATATTTAATTCCTTGAGTCTTTTCCTCGTAGGGTTTCTGATGCAGGCCATGCACAATTTTGGTTGCCCTCCTTTGTACTGCCTCCACCCGATCTATGTCCTTCTTAGATGGAGTCTCCAGAACTGGACACAGTACTCCAGGTGGGGCCTCATCATTGATCTATACAGGGCAACACCACCTCCTCCTTTCTGCTTGTGATACCTTCCTATACACCCCAGCATTCTACTAGCCTTTCCTACTGCCTTATCACATTGCCTTGCCACCTTAGGTCATCATATATGATGACCCCCAGGTCTCTTTCCTGTTCTGTTGTTGTCACCCCTCCAATAAGTATGTTGCACTTGAGTTCCTCTGCCCTATGTGCATAATTTTGCACTTTTTGGCATTGAAGCCTAGTTGCCATATCCTTGAACTTTCTTCCAGTTTTTTCAAATCATTCATCATTCCATCTATCTCCACAGGTGTGTCCACTCTGTTGCAGATTTTTATGTCATCTCGAATAGGCATACTTTTCCTTCCAGCCCTTCTGCAATGTCGCTAATGAAGATACTGAAGAGGACTGGTCCCAGAACTGACCCCTGTGGCACCCGGTGGTTACCTTCTTAGCGTCCATGTAAAACCCATTTACCACCACCCTCTGTGTCTTTTACTCAGCCAATTTTGTACCTATTTTGCTACCTTTGGACCTACTCACAGGCTGCCCAGCTTATTTACAAGTCTTCTATGTGGAACAGTGTTGAAGGCCTTGCTGAAATACAGGTAGGCCACATTCACCACCCCTCCTTGATCCATTTCAGTGGTCACTCAGTTGAAGATATCAGTCAGGTTTGTCTGGCAAGATCTCCCCCTGTGAATCCATGCTGCCTTGGATCCTGCAGTCCATTGGCTGCAAGGTATTCCACAGTCCTTTCTTTTAGTAGTGTTTCTATAAGTTTGCCCACCAGTGACATCAGACTTACATGTCTATAGTTTCCCGCCTCCTCCCTATTCTCACTTTTATGAAACAGGACCACATCCACCCTCCTCCAGTCCCTTGGTGCTACCCCAGTAACCAGAAATAGGTTGAACAGGGCTACAGGGATGTCAGAGCTGATGTTAGATCCTTCTTAAGTTCCCTCAGTATCTTTGGGTGCACCTCCTCCAGCCCCATTGCCGTATCCACCTTTAGTTGCTATAGTTCCTTGAGGACTCACTCCTCCGTAAAAGGGCTAGTGTCTACCTTCCTTCCATTACTGCCCTTATACCCTCTCTGTTGCCCATCATCCAACCCCTCTTTCATAAATACTGAAGAAAAGTACTTGTTCAATATGTCTGCTTTCTTCTGGTCCTCTTCCACACACTCCCCACCTTCCCCTACAAACACCGTCAATTTGGGCAGTAAATGAAAGAGAAGGCTCTTACAAAATCCCAAGGTACTCGAAAGCTATGACATCTTCTAGTACCGTATCATCATAACTATAAATACATAGTTGTTCCTGAATATTTTAAAGTTTAGATTTTGAGCCAAGCAGCATGGTCTCTGTTTTTGTATATTAGTAATTAAGTTACTTTTTCACAAAATAGATTGCTAACTGGCTTGTGGACAGAAGCAGAGGGTTATAGTGAATGGGCACTACAGTACTCAAGAGAAGAATGGTACTTAGCAGTATTCATTGGGGATTATTGTTGGGACCTCTGCTTTTAACATTTTTTATCAACACTCTCTAAGTTGGTGGCTTCAGAGCTGCTTCTCTTTGATGATTACGCTAAGCTGGCAAGGGTGATGTATTGCCATGAGGCTGGGGACAAATTTCAAGAGGACCGGTGCAAGTGGAGCAACTGATTGAGCTCCTGGCTACTTACATTCAATGTGGCCAAAGGTAAGGGGCTACACCTGGGAAGGAGGAACATAAGTAGGACTAACACACTGTGTCAGGCTCATCTTGCTGCAGTGGAGGAGGAAAATGACCTGGGTGTTGTAACATATGAAGCTCTAACACATGACATGCAGTGCACAGTTGCTGTCAAGAGGCTGGAAAAATGCTGGGGTGCATCAAAGGCTGATAACTGGCAGAGCAGTGGAAATAATCCTGCCATTTTATAAGGACCTGGTTAGACAATCCCCCTCCCACCCCGGAATACTGTGTGCAGTTCTGAACTCTCCAATACAAATAAACATTGAGGGAGTGCAACACAGGTGACCAAAATGATCAGGGCTAGAAGAACAAAAGCTTTTGTATGAGGAGAGGCTGAAGTCTCTTACCAGTTTCACACTGGAGAAAGGAGGCTGTTGAGGGTGAGCAAAACTCCTTGTTTTCACATTAAAGATATTGACAAGCTCAGATGGGGATGGTTGATCTGTTATGCTCCAGCAGCACACGGAGATATGCTCTGAAGCTCAAAGATGAGAAATGTAGGGGTAACATTAGGAGTCTCTTCTCCCATATGGAACAGCCAACCAGCAGAGGCAGTAGATATAAAGACAGTACAGGCCTTCAAGCCACGCTAGAAAATGTCTGCTTACCCAGGAAACCGTCATGATATCCTGAGAAATAGAGACAGTGGGGACTCCTGTAAATTAGTACATGTTGTACCTGTTTTCACAGAATAAATATTAATCACTGCTTATGATGTAGGGGCAGATCTCATGGACCTAGAGTCCCTTTTGACCTAAAATTACTATGTTACTACAGTATGCATGTATGTGTGACTACAGGTTTCCTTGTGGGCAGCAAGAGAGTGGGACAGAAGCTTTTGTGATTTTCCAAGGAACTCCATGATATGTTAAGTGAAGGAAAAGAGAATAAGTGAAAGGTTTCTAGGAGCAGACCAAGAGAATCAGTGTATAGGACATTATAGGGGAATTCAGAGCCATGATTGCACAAGACAACGCTGTTGTGGAAGGTTCCATGTCATAATAGCACCTATAATAACAGCACCAAACAAAAGAGTGACTGCACATCACTAAATGGCAAAAGAGAAATGAGCACTACAGCACTTACCACAATCGACCAGCACTAATGTGCTATGCGGGGACAATGTGAAGTTATATTCTCACGTGAGGACACACCTCCCAGAACCCCCCATATTTATTATACTCCAACTCCTGGGGGATGATAATGGGAGAGAGGGAAACTCGAGGAGGGGCCACATTACAGTGGGGCAGCGGTCAGCATGGGGAGAATGCTGGGGAGCAACCTACAGGTGGGGAACACAGTCGGGTGGGTGAGGGACTGGGACTTCAGCAACCCAACAACAAAAACTAATATACAACCCAAGCACCATAAAAAAAAAATTATAAAGACCTACAGCCAGCCCCGAACCTGGGTCCACCGGACACAGAGAGGGTGACTGTAACCACTACACCAGCCTGCCAGCTTGGGACTGGCCTAACGAATACAGCCCTATATTCTGCATACAATACCTGCTCCCTATGGAGGCAATATTGCTGAACTTATTATGTGCTATTAAGTGCACATAGCCCATTTTGCACTTGCTGTTTTTTTTTCTCCAATTGTTTAACCAGGTGAGACACACTAAGCTGAAAGCTTGTTTACAGGTGCAACCTGGGAGCACAGGGAAGTTAAGTGACTTGCTCAGGGTCACACAGTATGCAAGTGGGGGCTGTGGGATTCAAACCCAGGTCTTCAGATTTGCAGCTCAGAGCCTTAAACCACTGCACTATACTGCCTCCATATTGTGTTGCTTAAATTGATTCACCTATATCATGGGATACTGTTGGGGAAGAAAGGTTATAACATAGATATGTAACATAAATGTGGCATACTGTTCATAAGGAATACTGTACCTGTGACATAGATGGGAAATGTTTCTGACACATTCCTCTGAGGTGGTCAGAAAGAATTAAAGTATTTTCATAAAGATTGTTTGCATTTATGGGGGGCCTCAGGCTGTCCTACATTTCCAAAGGACCCCTGTGGTAAGCATATTTCTCTCTGGGAGTGAGCACAGATTTAACTTAGACTAGCAGCTTCAGAACTCTTCCTTCTCATGCAAAAAAGACTGTCTGAAGAAAGCAATGCTTTTATTTATTTTATTCTTTGATAACCGGGTAAGACCCACTAGGCATAGGTGCCTGTTTTCAAGGACAACCTGGGAGCACTGGGGATGTTAAGTGACTTGCTCAAAGTCACACAGTATGCCAGTGGAGGTTGTGAGAATCAAACCCAGGTCTGTCTGCTGGATGTACCAGGCCCATTCACAGCTCATTGCTATAATCTCTAGGCTATACTGCCAGCCCCAAACGTGGAAAGACTGGCCTTGAAATCAGGACCCCAGTGCCCCATCTCTGTGCCTATCTCGGCACCACTGGAGAACCATGCTTCTGCAAGGCCTCCCTGCCCGTGGTGTTGGTGCCTTGTCTAGAGCACAAAGAACAGCTGGTTTTGTTGTGGGGTAATATCAAATACATGTCTGCGCATATGGAAGATGGCACTTTGTTGCAGACTAGTTTTAGACAGTTTTCTAAAACTTAAGGGCTTCAAGAACAACAGACAGTAATGGCTTTTGATGTAATAGGTGGGTGGATCTTTGAGAGGTTTAACCAGGAAACACAAGTATCAGTCCCACAGGTTCAGTTAGGAAGCAGAACATATCAAAGGTCCATTGTAAGGAGAGGGAAAGTTCTGTGTCTACTGTATCTCAGGCCTTGTTGACAGCTTGGTTCGTAAGAGAGGAAGAAACCCAAGAGTTAGCTATGATCTTTAGATTATAGTCTAGGGAATGCAGAGGTTTCTCTATAATCTTTCTGTTTAAACTGTGTTTATTTTACATTCTCAAGTGTGTTTTATTCCTTTTGTATTTTACTGCATATTGTGTCATTTTGTAGTGTAAATATTAAATATATATATATTTAATATTCTCTGTGACTTCACCATGCTTTATGGTATAGGTAATATCTATTTCTATTGAACAATCTCCTGTCTGCTACCAAAAACCTCGACAATTAAGATAAAACTAACCTATGTCTGATACAGAGTAGATAAGTGGTTCCTGGTAATGACTAAATGGGTAATTCTGTTGCTTAAAAGAACAGACTTGTACTGGTGAGCTGGCCAGTATGAATGAGAATCAGATAAAGATACCCTAATAGTCAGCCAGGTGGTGGCAGCATTGCACTACAATTAGCTGTTTGGGCATTTGGTCCCTCGTGTGTGAGCTCATAGCAAACTGGTGACAGCAGTTCAGATCATTGTCATGAAATAACAGGGATCAAGGTAAATAATAAGCATGTTTTGCAATACATAAGAAACAAAAAGAGAGTTAGGAATAAGATAGGGCTCTAATCACTGGGGAGGGGTGACACTGACAAAGGCAGAGGCAACAGTAGTGACACTGAAAACTAATTTGTGTTAGTATTTGCCCAGGAAGTCTGGAGGCATGGCCAATTCGGTGAAAGTATGGGAGTGGTGCAGGTCAAACAAGATGCAATGCTGTCCAGAATTACTACACACATATCTAGAAGGTGTGAAACCAGGAAAATCTCAAGGTCCAGACGATTATATACCCTGAAGCAATAGTGGAGTTATAAGGGGGGTTGACTGGTCTCCTCGCTGGTAATTTTAAGGACCTTGCAGTCAAGAATAGTGCCAGATGACTGAAAACAACCAGTGTTGTGTTCATATTCAAGAAAGGAGAAAGGACTACCCAGGTAACTGCAGGTCTGTGAGTCTTACCTCTGCTTGGCAAAGTGTGTGAGTCAATGATTAAGATGTGATGCTTCAGCACATGGAATTGCATGGGCTGTTCTGTAGCACACCACATGTTTTTTAAAAGGTAGAGCTACCAAGCTAACCTGATTGCCTTCTTAAAGGAGATGTCTATAGAGGTGGATAGGGTCTGGGTGGTGTATTGCAAATTGGCTGACAGAAAGGAGAGAATGATGGTGGATGGTGATCATTTAAGTAAGCGGGATGTTGTGCATAAAGTACCCCAGCAGTCAGTGCTGGGTCCATTGCTTTTCACCACGTTTATTTATGACCTGGAGGTGGGGGGCAGCAGCAGGCTACTGAAGCATGCTGACAACACCAGACTGCCAAGAGATATGGACACTAGAAAGGAGGGACTAGGCTAAAGGGCAACCTGCACATTAGGGAATAAGCCAATAAACTGTGGCTTAGGTTTAAAGTGGGAAGTACAAGCAGCATGGAACCTGGGCTGCACTTCCACCGTGTCACAGTGCAAACAGAGGACAACACAAATGAGCTAGGTAATGCGAACTGTAAAATGGAAGCCAGGGAGACAATGTTCTGCCAGAATTATCAGAGCAAATGCGATGCTGGAATATATTAGGAGAGGGGTAAGAAGCAGATCAAGAGAAGTGATCCTCCCTGTGCCAGGCCTTGATCAAACTGTACTTGAGGTGAGTTCACACAACCCATGCAGTTGCACTCAAGGAACAGAGAAACCGCCACAAGACAATTACTAAATATTTATTAAATTTAATAAGAGCATATAAAACTATGACACAGAGGACACTGAACAAAACCCCAGCACTGTGCCCAAACAGATCTTCGTCAGGGGCTTAGTGACAATAGGCTGTGCTGAAATGGCCACTGAGCATGTTAATGTATCCATTAGGTATGCAAGTTACTATGGTCATTAATATTCTCATTATGTTCAGCCCTGTAGTGCACATGCCAAGCTTTTGTAACAGATATTCTCTGGTAGTCTAGTGTCCCCCCAACCCCTTGATCGCCCATACATATCCTTTAATATAGCTTCCCTGGTGTCTAGTGGTCTTCCCACCCCCTGATTGCTCATACAGGTCCTTTAATATTTCTTCCCTGGTGTCTAGTAGTGTGCCCACCCCCTGACTGCCCATGCAGATCCTTTCATATATCTTTCCTGTTATCTAGTAGTCCCTCCTAAAATGGATGCCAAACTCCCTCCCGATCTGCTCACTCTAGCCCACCACCCTGTACCCCACTTCACCCCAGACACTAGTCCACACTGTACTGACAGTGTGGTGTCTAGCACAGCCCTTTGCTCACATCCTGTGCCAGCCAGCATCTGACTGTCAGGGAGCAATCACTAGTACTGAACACTCATGATTGCTCCCTGATAGTCAGACGGTGGCCAGCCAAAGAGGTGGAGGGCTGTGCTGGTCACTACCTGTCAGTACAGTATGGACTGGTGTTCAGGGAGTGAAGAAGTGCAGAGTAGTGGGCCACAGCAGGCAGATAGGGAGAGTGTTTAGCATCTATTTGGGGGCCACTAGGCATCAGGAAGATATATAGATGTAAAAGTCATGATCAGGACTTGGCTCTTAGGGAAGCAAGGTCCATAAGTTGGTCCGTCATCTATCAGCACAACAGTGTTTCTTCAGCTGTTTCATTCTTCACGGACACCCTTCGTACATTACAGGATAAGCTTTTCCACACCACTACCAGAAGAGTTAAGGTGGATGCACCCACTGGCTGTCCAAGGACCTACTTGCAAAAATGAAGGAAAGGGACAGAACATAAAAGTCCTACAAGGCGTCTCTCTCCCCCCTCAATTATGAAATGTCTACAGACATAAACCTGTAAACAGGTTGCCAGATCACTTAAATGCAAATATTACATCAACCAGCAAAACAGTGACCTTAGTAACCCTCGTAGCTTTTGGGCCTCTACTGGGTTCCTCCTAAATCCTAAGTCCAACAAGCAAATTACACAGCTTGCATCAGCCTCTGGTCCCATTTCCGACCCTGTAAAAATCATTGATATTTTCAACACTATGTTCACAGACCTTACCCCACACGTAAGCAAGCTGCTTCCCCAGCCTCCCACTCAGCAGGATAACCTTCCCCACTACACTCAGTCATCAGCTAAGGGCAACATTCCTCCCTTGTTCCATTTTAGGGCCATCGGTCACAGTGCTACCATCAAACTTTTGAAGGCACTCTCAGCCAGAGGTAGCCCTAGCAGCAATGGGCTTTACCCAACATTCCTGAAAATCATCTCCCCAGCCATTGTCAAACCCCTGACTTTTTATATTCAACCTCACCCTCTCGTCATCCACAGTACCTAACTCTGGGAAGCATGCATTTGTGGTACCTATCTTCAAAGCTGGAGATCCCCATGCCCTGAAAACAATAGACTCATCTCCTCCTCCCTCACATCAGCAAATTATTGGAAAATTATCCACCATATCCTGAGAAATAAGGATATGGGCAAGGCCACAGGTGTGGTATTTGTAGACCTATTAAAGGCCTTTGACTTAGTTGACCATCATCTTCTCCACTCCACCTTGCACCACTTTGGCTGCTCTCGGACATTGCTGCATGGTTCTGCAGCTACCTATCCAATAGGTCCCAATCTGTTCTGATAGAAAATGCACCTCTGCTTCCCCCTACACTCACTGGAGTTCCACAGGGCTCCATACTTGGCCCTTACTTTTCTCTATGTTCATAAACTCTCTCCTGCCAAAGGCCTCAACTGTAAGGCACTCTTATGCTGATGATGTGGTACTATACCACAGTGGCAAATCCCATGAAACACTCTCGCCCATCCTTACAATAAACTATGGAACACCCATGGCTGGTTCCTCTCCAGGAAACTGCTAGCAAATCAAAAAAAACAAAGCCATGCTATTTGGGTCAAGGCCTTTTCTAACCAAGGTCGCCAAAACTAACACATCCCTACTTGTACACTCCCAGCAGCCCCCCGACACAGCTCCTCGTTCAAATACCTAGGTGTGACTCTAGATCCCTCCCTAACATTCAATGAACACATATCAAACATGGTAAGTAAAATACACCAAAACTAGGTGCAGCTTACAGAACCAAGCTATTTTTGTCTCCGGATGCCTGCCTTGCCATAGCGCAAGAAACCTTCTCCCACTGCTTGACTACTGCTCCCCTGTCTCTCCGCCTGCCCCCTGCTCCTCCTCCTCACTTCTCTCACCTCAATACAACCTACAACTCCATCTGCCTCTTTATTCTCCAAGCACCCTACTCTACCCACCACTGCACACTTTACAAAACCCTAGGGTGGCCTAATCTTCAGGGACATTTTGACTATGCCATGGGCATCCTAATTGTTAACTCTCTTAGGGAACACCAGCAGTCCCCCTTCTCCTCGCTATTCATAAAAACGGTGATTCCTAGAAGTCTTAGGGCTTCCTCCATTCCCCCCCCAGAAGTCCCATGCATGCATTCTGTCATGGGTAATAAAGTCTTCTCTGCATCTGCCCTTCCCTCTGGAACAGGCTCTCATTATCAATCCGCTCTTCCCCTTCCCATATATCCCTCAAAAACAACCTACAAGCCTGGCTCCTGACTGAATCTTCCTGCAAATGTTCCCCAGACCAAGCTTCAGCTCATGATCAACCCTTGCCCCCCCCCCGATAGTATGTTGGTATCACTGCCCTGCCTTTATCTCTGATCCTCTCTCTGGTCAGCCTACATCCCTGACTCCCTAGTCCTGTTTGCACACATGTATATTTCTGTTGTCTTTTTTGCTCTTTATCTCCTGGTAGATCAAGGCAGTCCAGTGAAAGACTGATGTGCCTTTATTAAAATGTATCTCTTTCTGATGGGCTCCTATATTGTAATTAATCTATAGCATACTATGAGTTGCTTGAAACTGCAACTCAGCTCTAGTTATGTAACCGCTGTTTGTGTTTGTAAATACTTGTTGCTCTGTATAGTTAGTACCACAAATTGTTATCTAGATCTTACTTTCTGTATCCTTTTTGTTGCACTTGTATTACTGCTTGGATATGCTGTATGTATAGCTGCTGCTGCTCACTTTGTTTGCCATCTTGTGGCCCAGGTCTGGCTGAAATCAGTTCTTTGGATCAGCCCACTAACATAGTTATCAAATAAATAAATAACTATAATAAAGAACCAGCATGGGTGGTTGGCAAGGCCGCTGATTTACAGTGATTAAAACAATGAAATTCCATTTTCAAGACTTCAAATTCCAGAAATTGCACTGGTAATTGTTTATTTATTGAAATATTCAGAAAGACCTTTGAGTCAGTGACTCATTTACAAAGGTTCCACGTCATACATAAAAGGATACATGGACAGAACTTGGAATACAGATTATAGTACAATTACAAATAACAGTCATTGAGGTTACTGGGATTCTGCTGTCATTCTTTAAGTATGTGTATAAATAATCAGAATAAAAGAAGGCTTAATAAACAGAGCATTAAATAAAGCAAACTTAAAATAGTATAGGAAGCAATTATAAGAAAAACGCAAGTTTTGTAGATTTACTGATCTGGTATAAAATGCAAAGTTCTATGAAATCTTTGATTTTTACGGGTGTTTAAGCAGCCCAAATTCCAGAATTTTACCGGGTTTTCCGGTAAAAACCAAAAAACAGTGGCCTTGGTGATACAGGATGTAAGGGACAACAAGACACAAGGGAACATATATTAATGCACCAGCATGGGTGATTGGTGGGTGTGGGGACCCCTACACACCAGGGAAGATACATTAAAGAACTAGCATGGCAGATCGGGGGGGGGCACTAGACCAGCAGTGCTTTTCTCTCGGTACCAAGGCTGGGTGAGCAGGGGGAAATGCAGCCAGTGTGCTACGTTAAGGGCAGGGTTTTGGTAGTGGTAAATAGTGCTGTGATGGTAGCTGTTTAGTGCTGCCAGACCTTTTGAATAAACTACTGCACCCATTGTGCATGAGGGATCCCTCATTTGCATAGGCACAGCAGTATATTCTGTATGGTCACACTGCCAGTTTAGGGTGGTGTACTGAGGGCCTCTGAATCTGGCCCCCAGCAACCAGTAGTATGCATGGTTGTTGCTACGCTAAGCAGGTCATGCACACAAAAGTCACCAAACGTAGAAAGTATGTGTAAAGGGAGGGGAAAAAGAGGGTCTATAGAACCACACTGGCAAAGGTCCATAAGGGAAAGGATAACAACTGCAGAGGGAACATATTGTACACAATATAGGTACTGGGCATACAGTATATAAACAAAAAAAAAAACATTTTTTGTTTATTTTAATGGATGTCTCCACAACTTCTTCTCATTATAATCGATATACATTCAGTTCTGGTGTGCTTTAGATTTAAGAATTGCTAGAAATATGCAATGTATTTCACTTTTTCACTTTAAAGAGGATTTTTTTAACACAGTGCACGTTAGTAAATGAAAATAAGTACAGAGCCGCACCACTGTATTGGGATTTTGTTGCTGCTAAATTTGCTCTACACCCTCAGAGCCATGTTATTCTGTGAGAAACAGTACTGTATGAGGCCATTTTGCAGTAGTCATAAGTCAGTTTTCCTCCTTCTAAAAAGAGACAAACTGAGGCCCTCACTATAATGAAAATTAATTATATCACTAAATGAATACATAATTACTTAAAACAACTAATTATAAAGAGCAGGGGTAAAAACAGAGACTAGTGACTAAAATGACCATCACCATGCCATGCACCTGAGAAATCAGAAAAGGGAAATCAGTGAAAAGCACATGTGCAAAACCTCTATGGTGCAGTAATTCTGAGAGTATTTTAGCACTAATTCATTTTATTGGCAAGACATATTTTAAATTTCTTGCGACTTTTCAAAAAGTTAAAATGATTCCCATTGAGAAAAGGGCATAGCTGCAGACATGACATTCCCACATTCACCTGAGTTCATAACACAAAGTGGATAGTGTAAAAATCTTATCATGGCAGAGTAAGGGCTTCCCTGTGCTGCAACTTCCCATATGACCTTCCATGGATAAATGCAGAAATGGAATACTGAATCAAGGGTGTGAGGGTGGTGCAATCTGGGGAAGAAAGAGACTTGGGGAAAATCATCTGTGACAATCTGAAGGTGGCTACCCAATGTAGTAGGGCATACAGTATAGGAAAGCCAATAGAAAGCTGGGGTGTATAGGACTGGATTTCTCCTGTCCAAGAAAGGAGGTAATTATGTCATGCTTCAGGGCTCCAGTGAGGCCAAAAACAAGAAATAAACAGCACACAAAAGCAAAAGGTAAAGCTCAAAATGAGTTTATTGGAACAGGTGGCTCCTATTTCCCCAGCGCTTCAGTGTGCTGTCCCCTGATGATGATGATGATGCAGCAAACATCAAACTGCTGGGGAAATATGAACTAAGTGTCCCAATAAACTCACTTTGAGGTTCACCTTTTGCTTTTGAGTGCTGTTTATTTCTTGTGTTTTCCATATTGCAGTGCTTTCTAATAGCAGCACCGGCTGGTTTATCAAGTGCACGTCTTTTTCCATGCTTGACTCTAGTGATGACACAGCTCAAGTTCTATGTTTGATTCTGGAGCCCACATCTACAAGAGAACAGGGACAGACTAAAAACAATCCAATAGAGGGCTGTTAAAGTACTTCAGGGTAACAGGGCAAAACAAATAAGGAATGAATGTAAGCCTTAATATGTACTTAATGAAGGAAAGAAGGAAGGGTAAATTATATAGACTTTCAAGTTTTTGCAGGGGTATAATCAGCAGACAGCAATCCTTAAAGAATAGGACACCCCAACAGGTGGTACTTAAATTGTAATTACAGACAGTCCATCTAAAAGAGCAAAAGCACTCACCACCCAGCCATTAATGAACCCATGAAAAAATTAGTCAAGTTAGACCAAACTTAAAAAGATATATTCATATGTCAAATGCAATGTGTCTTACCATTTAAAATATCAAAGGGATTAACAAGAAAAACATCTCCCAAAAGATCTTATATCTAACTTTCATTTGGGATATGTTTTTCATTTTGCAATGGTCTAGGTTTCACTGTTCCTGATGGAAGTAAAGTGTGGGTATATTTGCTAATCCCTATCTGGGTACCCTGAATATTTTGAATCCCAGGTTTCTATCCTACCTGATACATAGATCAACCCCATTCCATTTACCTTATGCACACGCATACAGCATAATCAGTGAGCATGGTTTGCTCTGAGTAGTAGGCTTACAGTGACCTCAATTGTGTAAACTGTGTCTCTACTAATGCCCCTACCACTTCCATAGTGGACTGTTACCAAAAACAGGCACTATACTGTCTCACAAACCTTAATGTTGCCCCAGTTAGCTCTACTCTGACTTCCACAGATATGCCAGAATTGTACACAGCAAGATGTTTGCTAAAGTTCTTTTGTTGTGCTATGCCATAGCGCTACCAGCTTGATCCTAAAACAGAGGGATCAGACCAAGGTGGAGATTCTAGCATCACAAATTAAGGTCATGAGCTTATGCAATTCATTAGTTTTCCCTACACAAAATTTAATAAACTACCATGAAGAAATCCATTGAAATGGCACCAATCTTCAGGATTAATGAGTTCAGAAAGGGTACTGGTTCCCTTCTCAGCTAAGCCAAAGTATATTAAAGGGAGTATGGTACTACCTATACTAATGCTATTTGTATGTGAGGACACTGAACCAAACTCAGGCTCCAAAAATCATATATTACAAATAGTCCAAGAAACAAACTAACCCACAGAATAATGGATCTAGTGAAAAGCAAAGATCTTGACATGGTGGGAAGATTTCCGCTGCATGGGTTGGCCCAGAGGGACAAACCTGAATTAAGCCTTTCCACAGTGGAGCTAAACCAGGTCATCAGCACTTTCACCAGAAGAGAGATGGCACAAAGTGCAGGCAATATACTACACTTAATCTTTGTCTCCCCTGACATTGATATTATAGACTGCCAAGTCCTGCCCCTCAACTTTGGTAAACACTGCCCGACAACATGCAGCATGAGCTGTGTAGACTAAAATAGCCATGAATCCAAGTATCAGACTAGCAGATGCACCAAAAAAGACTGCAGTCCTGCAAATTTTATTTCACATGTAATAAGAGAAAGATGGGGCAGACTTGATCTAATTGACACTAACCTAGCCATAGAAAACTCCACAAAGTAATTTCTTTCTATCTGCAACCAAGGTGCCCCCCTCAAAACTAAGAGAACAAGAAGGCACTATCTGCCCTGGGTCACTAAAGGCAACCAAAAAATGTATCAGAGTAAAGGACAGAGTATAGGGTAAAGCAAAAAAATCATTAAAAACTGAGGACAGGGAATATTTTGAAAACTAAGACACAAATACAAAGACCAAATCCAGAAACCCAAAAGAAAATACCTCAAAGACAAATTTAAATCTATGACTAACCTGAAGAAGGACAAATGGAGACTAATAAAAAGCACTGAAGGGGTGAAAAAAACCAACAACCCTAGTATCAGATTTACCAATGACAAAGATCAATCAATCAATCAATCAATCAAACTTTATTTATAAAAGGTGCCTTTCCAAAACCAAGGCACCTGTACATATTGTAATAAAAATCAATAAATAATAATACAATATTAAAAATATTCAAGGCTGCAACATTAAAAATCGTTATATGCTTGTCTAAAAGGAATGTTTTTAACGCCCATAAACTTTGGACAGTAGAGAGCAGTCTCGCACCTGAGGTTATAGAACCTGAAGATAGAACTACCCCTAACAAAATCGCAAATACACTAAACAAATACTTCTGCAATTACAAGCTAATTGGGTTCCAATTCCTGAAGAGGGCTGAGGAGAGCAACCAGTCAGAGCCACTATCCCAACATTCCTCTTCAAGATCCTAAGGAAACCTGAAGTTCTCAAATTGTTACAGACTTAATCTGAAAAAAAAAAATCCTGGGCAGTGGAGATAAAATTCTTGAAAGACATAGCTGAGGTCACCTACCCAGTTCTAACGAAACTGTTTAACAGACGCCTGTTAGAAACCTGTTGGAAAACAAATTCCCAGACCTCTGGAAGGCACTAAGGTGGTCCCTATCTTCAAGTGGGATGATACAAGCAACACATCTAATTATCAGCCCATAACGCTCCTTTCCATAATATCAAAAGCATTTGAGGGACTGGTAAGTGAACAGATACTGCATGTGAATACCTGGAGGTTCATAGACTACTGATTTCCCAAACCAGTCAGGATTCAGATCAGAAAGATCTACAAGAAATGCTGTCATAGACTTTGTGGAACTGGTCACCATAGACTGGATCAAGGTGAGACCATGGGAGTGGTGTATATAGACCTGTCGAAGGCCCTTTCAAGCCATCAGGAGTTGCCCATGAAATCACGCCATCATTGGGGGCGCCACAATAAAATTCACCATCCCTCCTGAGGTCTGTCCCCCCAGAGTTAGAATAATTAGAAAGGGGGTTAGGGGCATGGGGTATAGCTCCCCACAAAAAGAGGGGACAACAAAATCAGGACTTGGTGCCCTACTGACCAGACGCATCCCAAAGGGCGTGTTCTGAGGGTGGAACTGTTAAAGGCATTCAACTAGTGGACCACAACATCTTTCTATCAAGAATGAAATTGATTGGTTTGCTTTGGAAGCAAGAAAATGGTTCCAGTCTTACTTAAGCAACAGGGCACAAAGGAGTTGCAGAGACAAGACTCTATCGTCGATCAGTAACCTACAGCAGAGACAGCCACTATGCAATGCAATAACTTGCAGTAAATGACATGCCACAAAATACTGCAGTAAAAAAGGGCTTACTTGCCATTGAATTACATTATTCCCTGCAGCATACTGCAGCATTTTGTGATGTACTGCAGCATTACTGCGTTGCATCCTGGCTGGTGTCACTGTACACTGAGGTGTCCTGCAGGGATCAGTCTTGGACCCCTACTATTGCTACCATTTGTAAATAACCTTCCTCTCCACAGTAAGCTTTCATAGAAAGCTTTATGCTGAAGACACTGTTCTAGTGTCAAAAGTGAAATTCAAAAAAGAAATGAAGCTATGAAGCTAAACCTGCAATCAGCCTTCAACCCACTACAAAATTGGTTTGCAGCCTCAAAAATGGTACCCAACTCCATGAAGATGCAAGGGATCCTGTTCAGCAAAACAAAAAAGGGAACTAGAGAATCGGAGCAGCTGCAAATCAGGCAACTCAACAGGGCCACCTTGCAGCAACAACCAAATACAAATATCTGGGGTTAGAGCTGACAATTTGCTACACTTTGTCAAACACATATAGTAAATAACACACTTAATAAAGTTAAGTTAAATCATGGATAGGCTTACTCAAATGCAAGGCCTTCTTAATTCCATGCTCTGTTAAAGAAGTGATTGACAACTTGGTGAGTGGGCTGTCAATTAGTGAGCGCATACTGTATATAGTATGCGTGCATTGACAGCTCAGTCAGTGGCTGGCCATGGTAGTGAGAGGAAGCCGGTACCGCTCACCAGCTTGGATTCAGGATGGGAGGGAATGGGGTGGTACGGCACTGCCTGCTGGGGTGGGAGGTCCATTAGGCCACCAGGGACAGGTCTAAATCACTCACTATACAGGGGATCGGGGATAGGGAGGATGATCCCCTAGACCACTTACTACACAGTGGTTTGGGATGGAGGAGTAGGGTGGTGGGACACTACCTGCTAAGGTGGGGGTTGGGGGGTCCACTAGACTACCTGAGAATAGATATTACTTCACATACTAGGGATCAGGGATAGGAGGGAGGGGGTTCACTGGACCACCAGGGAAATGTTTCTATTGTCTGTACAGGGAATCAGGGTGGTGGGGTATATTGACACCATGGAATATGATGTCAATCTCAAGTGGGTGATTGTTTGGGGGGAGGGACCACTTGGACACCAGGAAACCTTTGACATATAGTAGGCGGGTGATTGGGTGGGGGAGGGACCACATGATACCAGGGAAGACTTTAATATATAGTGGGCATGTGACTGAGTGGGGAGAGGGACCACTGTACACTTAGGAAAACTTTGATATGCAGCAGGTGGGTGGTCAAGTGGGGGGAGGAACTGCTAGCCACCAGGGAAGATTTAACTGATTTTATTTCTGTGTCTGGGATAGCAACTGGCAGGGGGAGGGACCGCTAGATACAAGGAAAATAACTGCTATACTGGAGCTGGTGATCGGTGGTCATGGGGGGATACTAGCACCAGGGATTACAATTATTTTTGTACCTGTTGGGCCGGCAATCGAGGGGATCCACTAGCACCAGGGATTCCAATTACATTACATATCAAACTGGTAATCGGCAATCAGGAGGGGTGAACCACTAGCACAAGGGATTACAATTATTTTGGTACCTATCAGGCTGGCAATTAGCATATGGGGGGACCACTAGCACAAAGGAATGAACTTAGTATTTATCTATTGGGTCAGCACCCGGCACTCAGGGGGATGTCGCAGTACCTCCACCAACCAATAGGGTTGTGTAGGATTAAAGAAAGGGTCTGGTGGTGGTACTCCATGCAGGGACCCACAAAAGGCCCTTACTGCCGAACAATTGTTTTGTGTATCAGACTGCACTGATATGCAGGTCCACTCCCCCTCATTTGCATTGCAGCCCCCTCCACACTTTGCCCTGGCGCAAACCCGGTTTCTGCATGTAAACTGGGCTTTTGTGAACACCACTTCATCGCAAAACCTGGTTTGTGCTGGGGCAATGTTTTGTAAATCTGGCCCCAAGGCTTTAATGTAGCAAAATGTATTTATTTAAAAGAGAGCCTATAAAAGTGCAGTAACAGTGCCAACTAAATGCTGAAAACTGCTTAGTGGAGCAAGTAACAGAATTTCCAAAAAAGGTATTCATATTTTACATACTTTTTTCAAGCTGTTCCAGGAACTCAACCAGCATGTATGTTATGTGCATCAGCACTTCGTTCAAAAGAACTTTTTCACCTCCCAGCTGCTCATTCTTGCATAAATACATTTTGCTACAAGTGTCTTGAGCCATTTGAGTAAGCATTAAGCACGCGAGGTGGGCTCTAATGCTGGATTGATGCATGGGGGTGGGTGCCCAAGGCCCAGGGCCGAGGGCTGCCACCTGCCCCTCCAGCCATCAATATGGAAACCACCGATTGAAATAACAATACTTTTCTCTTCTGTGAATGACTCCTGGAGGATGTTGAGGGGTGCACTGTGAGAGCGATACAGGATGAGGCGGAGGCGTGCAAATTTTAACTTGTTCTATTACAGTATGAGAAAGACGTGCACCAGAGCTTACATACTTAGTGATGTGGTCAACTGAGGTTGCTCGTGTACTGCCGCTGAAAGGAACACATAACAGTTCTGTGAAGTCCTGCGGACTTCTGTGTGGGTATTCCGGTGTAATTAGTGCTGGGAGGTCTGCATCGTGCATTTCACTGGCTCTGAGCGCAGCGGCCGCCGCGTGGGGGATCTCGGGTGACCCTACTTCCGGGTCCGGCTTGGATTGCTGTCCAGGTGCGTTGTGTTCCACCTGCTCTCTGTGCTATGCTGCCCGCCGTGGTCTCCACTTTGCTGCTCTGAACCACTTGTCGGTGGGATCGCTGGTGGCGCGCTTCCGTAGATCTCCTATGAATGTCCTGTGGGAGTGGAGCGTCACAGGAGCCGCTCGTTGCTCTGCTCGTCTCCCTTGCACATAGCGCCCAGTGCTGCTAGGCAGGGGGTCTGGCTGACTGCGGTAGCGCCGAAGCGAGCACGGCATATACCCTGGGTTAGTACCCGCTTCGGATGCCGTCTCGTGACCGTCCTATGCCTATCGGGTTGCACCATCACAGGCACACTATTAATGCCGTGTTGCAAAGTGGGTTATATACTCAGGGCCATATGCCTTATTTGGTAATCATCACTGATTCAGAGGAATACATTCCTCGGGTGCCTTTCCCACTAATGAGAAGAAGCTGAATGATGGCCCAGCAGAAGTTTATCCACCTTCCATGTTGCCACCTTGGAACTGGGAGCAGACTCAGGAGCTGCATTGGAGCAGCCAGTATTAGGAAGTTGGGCCACCTGTAACACAAGCCAGCCAGAAGAGAGAGAGACACGGGTGCATGCTGAAGTAGTGACCCCTCGTGGTGGGCTAGAAAGACTGCTTCCTCATACAGGCACCCCCCCACCCCAGGAAGATCACATAGGAGACCAAAGTACTAGGGTATGTCACTTGTTATGCTACCTTGTTGCACAGTTTGTATTTTGTAAACTTTTTCTGCAAAATGTATATCTCAGAGCACTTTAATAAATGTGTGAAAGCAAAGGACTATTTTTTAGCGTCTCAAATCTTGCTGGTGCCACCTAACTTAATATATTTTGCTCCCTCAAAAAGGATGGCACAATCACATATTGCACTTTGTTCTGCAATGCCATCAAGAGGCTATAGCCGATGTCAGGGAGGTGGGTGGTAGAAAGCCAGAGGTTAAAAAACACATTCACAAAGAAGCAAAACACTCCAAAATACAAAAGTACAAAATTTATTAGAGCAAACAACAGGCTGCACCCCAGAACTGCGAGTCACTCTGCCTCTTCCTCAGAGAGATGACCTCCCCTGATGAAGAGGTGGGAGTTTGCCTAGAAGTGAGTGCAACCTCAGTTATTTTCTATTCATATTTGTACTTTTGGTGTTTTTGGAGGTCATTGCTCTTTGTGTGTGTGTTTACAGTTTTGATGTTTTAACAGCAATACCCTCTCTCCTGCACACATGTAGCACACTGGCATGTGTTTCTGTAAAAAACACATTACAATTGTAATGATGTCTAGTGATGTCTTTGGGTCCTGCACCATGTGGATCAGAGCTCAATATGTATACCCTTGAGCAAAGGAGGGAGAGAGGTGATATGATTGAGGCATTCAAACACCTTAAGGGCATTAACAAGGTGAAAGAGTCTAACATGTTTAAATATAAGAAAAATAGCAGGACAAGAGGACACAGCATGAGATTAGGGGGCGATTAAGGGGAATGTGAGGAAATTCTTTTTCACAGAAAGGGTGGTGGATGCATGGAATGGCTTACCTCAAGAAGTGGTGGCTATGAATACAGCTGAGGGCTTCAAACAGGCATGGGATAGGCATAAAGGGAGCAATAAAAATGAGTATGAATAGATAGGCCACTGACAGAGCAAGGCCGATGGCACATTTATAAGGTAGAAAAGAAATGGGCAGACTGGATGGGCCTTTCGGTCCTTATCTGCAATCAACTTCTATGTTTCTATGTTTCTATGATCCTTGCTGACTGGAGCAAGGGGCTAGAAGAAGAAGGCTGGGGATGCTGTTATGTGGGGTATAAAGGGAAGGGAAAGGGAACACTGTTTAACCAGGAGTAGCACACTAAGCCGAAGCTTGTTTCCAGATGCGACCTGGGAGCACAAGAAGGTTAAGTGACTTGCTTAGGATCACACAGTATGCACCTAGGCGGCTGTGGGATTCAAACCCAGGTCTCCTGCTCAGAGCCTTAACCCACTGTGCTATACTGCACTCTTCCACCAGGCCACAAGATTGGGTGGGCAGCAACAAAGAAGGAAAAGCTTAATTAAAAAAATGAGGTGTTGCATGGGCCATTGGCTCTTTCTATCTTTTCTAATTAAACATCCAACTGATTTGCACCAGTGAAGAGCATTTTACTCCTTTGCGGGGGGACGCAGGTTTGTGATATAGCCAGACTCCCAGCCCCCAGCCAGTGGATCACTGGCTGCGCTGCAGAAGAAGCATGCTCAAGCTCTAGGATGGAGATAGTATTACCTTACTTTTACCATTGACTTCTGTGGGTTGTGGGGCACCCTTCATGTTATGGGTGACCACACAATGTCAGCTCCTTCCACAGGCTGACACTGTGGAAAGAGTAAGGTAATTATGTCATGGATGTGCAGGTGAAATATGGGAGTGGGGGAAAAGAACAGGCACCAAAATAAAAACCAGCCCTGCTTACACATCAGTGGCTCTGGCACTGTCTGTTGCTCCCCACAATTTCTGGTGCTATACTGATATTTGTTCTGAGACGGATAGCCTCCAGGGCTGGCATGGGTACCACCATGAAAGGAAATCATAGAGTTAATGCCAGGCATGAGAGGTCAGGATCTGGGATAGGAGGTGATTGGACAGCTAGCAGTGAAGGGAAGTGTCAGCCTGACAGTAGTAGCAGGGATGGGAATAAAAACTGAATTAAACAGAGGAAATTAGATATTGATTGCACTTGAGCTATCCTAAGCAAATAAACTATAAAAAGAACTTCATAATATGACATGCAAAAGTATAAATACTGAGCCCCAATATAAACAAAACACTTCTTTTTCCATTTAGTTCCAATTTTATCAGGAAAATTCTAGCTCCATTTAGACTTGAGGGTTTTGAAAGTTCACATTTCCTTAACAGTGTTTCCTCAAATGGATGTTTTCCATATGAACAACTTTTATGAACATCATGCTTTGCCTCTGTTATTAACTGGGAAGAATGCAACACTTTTTCAGATCATACAGTTCTATTTTTGTATCCCACACTGCTTTGACTCAACTGAGCCGAACACAAAGGTTTAGCTTGAGGCTGCACGACAAATTAGATGTAATGCTTTCTGACCTTTTACTTGCCACATCATGAATTCAAGTACTTTTACAAATATAAAATTCCTTACAAATGAGCATACAAACTTAGGACAGAAAGAATACCAACACTTCATTGAGTTCTTATACCCGTCAACTCAGTCAAAGTACTCTGTCACCCTCTTGTCTTCAAGGTACTTGTGCAGTTTAAGCTTGAAGGTAGAAAATGTGTCAATGAACACACTTGTTCTTGATGACTATTTCAAGTGTTTACCACTTATTCTGTTAAATAGTTCTTCCTGATGCTTCATTTGAATCTTCCTTCCATTTAAATATATTGAGTGCCTCCTTTTTCTCTTATCCATGTACATCTGGAAGAGTGGGATTTGGTCTGATTGTGTTATCATGTTGAGATCTTTAAAAACTGTCATCTCTAAGTCTCCTCTTTTCCACAAAGAACTGATCAATTTCTGCCTGTTGGTCCACATAGCCCATGATGTCCAAAGCCTCAGATACCTTGGCCACTCCTCTCTGCACCTTTGCAGTCCTATTGGTATCTTTCCTCAGATATGGGGGCCAGAACTGTACAATATACTCAGGAAAAAATGGAGTTGAACCAGTGATCTCTACAGAGGTATTACAATTTCCTCCATAGAAACAGAACAATAGAAAATGATGGCAGAAGGAGACCAAGGGGGTATCTAGCCTGCCCATGGATTGACCTTCTACTGGTCCTGGGACCTAGCCCCCTTTATGGTGTTTGACCATCCCTGTTCAGTTCTTTTCCTTGCTCTGTCCCACCCCTGCTTGAACACTGCCACTGACTTAGCTCCAACTACCTCAGCAGGCAGGCTATTCCATGGTTCCACCACTCTTTCAGCAAAGCAGTGTTTTCTGAGATCCCACCTAAGTCTCCCTGCCCACAACTTACATTCATAACCTCTAGTAGTTGAACTTTGACCCAGTTGAATAGTTCAGAATAGGGCACTCTATTTATGCCTCTCATGAATTTGAATGTCTCTATCGTGTCCCCTCTCTCCCTCCTTGTCTTGAGCAAGTACATGTTTAGCAATTTTAAGCGCCCCTCATGCAAAAGCCCCTGTAGTTCCTGTATCATGTTTGTTGCCCTTCTCTACATGGCCTCCAGCACATCCTGTTCTTCCTAAGGTGAAGATTCTAAAACTGGACACAATACTCCCAGGTGGGGCCTCCTGGGGGTCCCTATGGGGAGATCACCTCTTTTCTCCTGCTATTGAATATCCTTCCTATATACCCAGCATTCCTTTGCCTGACTGTATGCTTTGTTTCATTTGCTAGTTTCTTGAGTGTGTCACATATGATGATCCCCAGGTCCCTCTATTCTTGTGAGAGGTACTGAGCTTGACCCCACTGAGCCAGTATTCTGTCTTTGGGTTTCTTTTCCCTTGGTGCATCATCTTACATTTTTTATATTGGACCTCTACTGTCAGACTTTAGATAATCTTTCCAGTCTGAGGAGGTCTTGAAGGTCCCTAACTGCTTCTGCACTGTCCACCCTCCCACTGAGTTTCGTGTCATCCACAAATAGGGCCAACTTTCCCTGGATACCTGTACTTATGTCACTAATGAACACATTAAATAGGACTGGGCCCAAGATGGATACCTGCAGAACTCCAGTTGTGACCTCTCCCTCAGATGATCTCACCCCATTGACTACCACTCTCTGTTTTCTATGTACAGTACCTATTTTTTTTTATTTCTTTTATTTGTTGTACTAGCTGCTGCCCCACACTGTTGCCCCCATTTAAAGTTGTCATTTATTATTATCCTAATGTAATTTTCTTGCTGAGTTTCACTAATTTCTGTGTTGTTCAGATAGTACTTCACTTTCATATTTTTCCAACGTAGATGCATCACATTACATTTTTCAACGTTGAATTTCCTATGCCATTTTTTTGCTGATTTTTCAAGCAGATCTAGGTGTCTCTGGATTTACTTAACTTCCTTCTGCAATGTAACTAGCCTTCCTGTTTTGGTGTCATCAGTGACCTTATCAACCCAGCTGCTGGTATTCACCACCAGATCAATTAAGAACATATTGAACGGTGTTGGTCCCAGCACAGATCATTGTGGGACTGCACTGGTCACTTACTTCTTTGTGGATAGGATAGAATGCAATGCAATATAGTCCTTTGTTTCCTGCCTGGCAACCAGTTTCCAACCCATTAAAAATATCCTTTATGCCTAGGTTCTCCATTTTATGAAACAGTCCCTTGTGATACAGTTCTAAGGGTTCACTGAAGTCTAGGTTCATAAGATCTACAGTTTCCTCTCATCAAGCTCCTTGATGACATTATCAAAAAAGAAATAAGATTGGTCTGACTTGATTTCCCTTGAAGAATCCATATTGGTCTATTGAGTCAACATTGTCTTTCTGTGTTAAACATTTCTGTTATAAAATGGGCCATGAAAATCCTATAATCTCATTGGTCAAAACACAACACATGGCCGTTTATTTTATGATAACCACACAGCTCATGTGAACTACATATTTTTTTTCAGACAATAAATATGCATTTCATAAGTGCGTTAACACACTCAATGATGTGTGGTCATAAGAGAATAATGAACTTCTTGAGTGGTTGCAGCACTTAACTACACCTTGTGCTTATCAGCCATCCAAGGCATACATTATTCCCTTATAACAACACACCCTGCCATGTGTTATCCCTTACTTTTTTATGATTATCTCTAGTACCATCCCATATATGGATATTAAGCTTGGCTGAATGACCTATAGTTCCCAGGCTCTTCCCTGGATCCTTTTTTTGAATACTGGTACCACGTGGGCCACCTTCAAGTTATCAGTCATGCATTCAATTCTGAATGACTCATTAAATATTATTTCCAGTGGAATAGATACAGTAGTTCCCTGAATAGTTCATTTAGCATTTTTGGATGCATTTAATCACACCCTATTTATTTGTTGATATTTACCACTTTCCCCACTCTTTCCACTGTTTCTAGCACTATACACATATCTTGTAGTGTATCCTGTTGCCCCCTGTAAACACCCTTTCACTGTCTGATGTTGTCCAGTCTCATTCTTCTCTGAATACTAATGCAAAGTACTCATTTAGGTATTCAGTCATGTGTTTCTCACTGGTTAATATATCACCACTTTTCTGATCCTTCAGTGGTCCAGCAGTCATTTGTGCTTTTCTCTTCTGATTAACATAGTTGGAGAACTTTTAGTTGCTGGATTAAACTTTAACTATCTGTTTTTCAGCCATTTGTTTGCACCCCTGCTTTCACACTTGCACTCTTTGAACTTGTCCACGTAGTTTGTTTTCACTTGTGTCTTCCAGTTTATTTATCTTGTATGACTCTGTTTTTCCCTGGTGATATTGAGCACCTCCTTCTACTTTAACATAAGCATACAGCTTCTACTATTATACTTTCTTTATTATTATGAGATATGAGTCTTGCCTCGTGCTATCTACATGCACTTTGAGGATGTCCCATTGTTGCTGAACACTGCTATAGATCCTCATTCTTCCAAAATCTGCCTTGTGCAGAAGGATGGTGTACATTCTCCTTTCATGTTCCCTTCATTACTTTGGTAAATTTAATGATGTTATCATCACTGTGATGATGATGTTATGATCACTGTTCTCCAATGTCTCTCAATTTACACATCACTGGCCAAGTCATCCTTATTGCTAGATATCGGGTCAAGTATTGCTTGCTTGATTCCTTGTGTACACAGCAGATTGAGTGGTCACATCTTAAAAAACTATGTGCAACCCTCCTTCAGTCTGTGCTGCCACATATCATGTGTGCCCAGATGGGGGTGGGGTGGGTATAGTTAGGGGTGACTCCTGTATCTAGGGGTCTCTTAGTGATATGGCTCAACAGCGGCCCTTGCAAACACTTTAAGCATACACAGGATTTTTTCTTTAGTTACAGTACTTTAGATCTCAGAAACAGTATAGATGTTACAAAATGGTCACATGTCACACCAGACAGATCATTCATACGTGATCCTTTTTCTTCAGCAACTGGGGCTCAGAAGGTAGTTCATATTATGCACGTCATATTTCATTTTAAGCACATTCTAGTAAATTCCTTGTACCAGTGAGGTAACAGGAGGTAACAAATCAAACAAAGGGAAATAAGAAGGGTGGTGAGGGAAACAAAGGTGCAAACATAGGAAAGGATAGCCAATGGGATAGCTAAAAGAGATAAAACTTTTTTCAAATACGTAAGTGAGAAGAAGAAAGCAAGGGGGGGTAGTGAGAACTGGGAGGGTGGCAGGAGGACACTACATAGAAGATAAGCAAGAAAAAGCTGCCATCCTGAACAAGTCCTTGTGCTCAGTCTTCAGAAAGGAGGGGAGTGGACCACCAGGGAGTAGCAAGAACAAGGGGGGGGGTAAACTGGACAGAAGTCCATTTTCAAAAGAAAGAGTCCTGAAGGGGCTAGCAGCTCTGAAGGTGAAAAGGCTATGGCACCGAGCGTGATACACCCAAGGGTACTAAAGGAACTCAGGAAGGTGCTAGCTGTCTCACTGACGGCCTTATTCAAAAATTTACTGGAAACAGGTGTGGTTTCAGAGGATTGGAGAAGAGCAAATTTGATCCCTCTGCATAAGAGTGGCAGCAGGGAGGAGGTTAGCAACTATAGGGCAGTCAGCCTCCCTTCAGCAGTGGGGAATGTAATGGAAACCTTGCTTAAGGGAAGGGTTGTACAGTATCTCAAATCTAATGGGCTGCACTACCACAGGCAGCATGGCTTCATGGGGGAGATCATGCCAGATGAATGTTATTGATTTCTTTGACTGGGTGACCAGGGAAATGGATCAGGGAGGGCAGTGGACATGGCCTATCTGGACGTCAGCAAAGCCTTCAACACTGTGTCATGCAGGAGACTGATGAAGAAACTGAGCAGTCCAGGGGTGGAATCTAAAGTGGCAAATTGGGTTAGAAACTGGTTTAATAGATAGGTAACAGAAGGTGGTGGTTCATGGCACTCACTCTAATGATGGGAGAGTGACCAGTGGGGAGCTGCAGTTTCAGTACTGGAACTGGTCCTCTTCATTGTCTTCAAAAGTAACATTGCAGAAGAACTGGAAGGGATGGTGTGCCTTTTTGCTGATGATACCAAAATCTGTAATAGGGTGGACACTCAGAAGAGGGTAGAGAGAACGTTCTGGGGTCTTGGAAAACTCAAGGAGTGATGAAGAGCATGGCAGCTAGGGTTCAATGCCAAAAAATGCTAAATCATGCACCTAAGGTATAGGAACCTAGGAGCAGAGTATAGGAGGGGGAGGTACTGAGAGTCACTAAGCAGGAAAGGGTCATTGAGGATATCATAACTGATGACCTCAAGGTGGCAGAGTAGTGTGACAAAGCAGTGGGTAGGACTACTGGGGTGCTGGAGTGCATAGGAAGGGGTATTTCCACTGGAGGTGGGAGGTTATTTTGCCACTGTATCTCTCAATGGTGAGACCCCACCTGGAGTACTCAGTCTAGTTTTGGAGGGTACACCTCAGAGAGGACATAGAAAGGGTGGAGACAGTCCAGAGGAGGGCAACTAAAATGGTGCAGGGTTTGCACAAGAAGCCCTATGAGGAGACACTGAATAATCTGAAAATGTATACCCTGGAAGAGAGGACAGTGAGAGGGGACATTATAGAGATCAACAAGTAACTCACAAGGGTGAACAGCATGCAGAAGGGGAGCCTCTTTCAAATGGGAAAGAGTACTAGGACTGGGGGAATGCAATGAAACTGGAAGGGGCATTTAAGATGGATGTGGAAGTATTACTTCACTGAAACGGTGGTAGACACTTGCAAAAGACTGACTGCAGAAGTAGTGGAGGCAAAATAGTGGGGGTTTAAGCAAGCATGGGAATATTAGCAAATGGCAGCATTGGGGAAGGGTCGCTAGAGACCTTAGCATTTGTGGAGAACAGATTAGGCAGGGAATGTCTGGGCAGACTGGGTGGCCAAGCAGTCCTTTTCTGCTGTCAAATTCTATGTTTTTCTGTACAGTTATCATTAATTAGGCCCTTTTCATACATGAGTACTCCTCACAAACACAGGTCATTCAACTAGAATTGTTTGAGATTCTTCCATCCCAAATAGCTACTTTTGGAGGCCCTATGAACAGCTCCAACTGATATGGGAGCTACTGTTACTTAATCTGAATATTCGTTTGGATACCATACCTAGCTCTAGTCCTGGTATCCCCTTCTGGACAGTCTCATACCAAACAGGCCTTGGCCAGTGCTTAGAATGTAGGACATGTGCCCTTTGCCCTAGACTCACAGCTAATTCAGTGTGTACCTCCTCCAGAGTCCACATTAATGGTCCCATTTCTCCGCACTGGTCACAGCTTCTTTACTGTACTACTCACTCGGCATCTTCAGAGAGACTCTACAGGTCCAAAACCCATCAATACACATAATTTGAGGAAATGCTGAACCAGGAACCCCACTATTGCTTCCCCAAGACTGCTAGTGCTGCTCCCTGGCCATCCAAAAACTGCTACCTGCCTGCATCACCTGCCCTGGGAGTGTCTAAATCTGGGGCTGTCACACAGGTATACCACCAGCTGAACCTAAGAATGTGGTCTGGACACATGGGAAACCCACAAGTTAGTATCCTGGTGCCCAGTAAAAGTGCATCTGTGTCTAATAGCCACTGTCCATTACCCCTCCTTCAAAGGCCTTCAGACCATTCTGGTCCAGCTATATACGTGGCCACAAAATCCCATTTAGATCCCCCAGCATAACCCCAAGGCAGCCATACCCCACATCCTTTTGCCCTCCAAATGGCATGGGCAGGGAAAGTCAGATGAGGGGTCCTGCACACCCCAACCCTGGCACCCTGCCACTGAGCCAGAATTGACCTCTACTGACCCACAGTGATGCCTCTGGGAACCCAGAGAGAACTGTGCCACCCTAAGCCTGGCACCTGCCACTGAGCCAGAACTGGTAGAATCCCTCTGAGCCTGGGGGCCAGACACTGCATGGCGGCATTGTTATGAATGCTGCCTACTCCTGTGGGTTACTTCCCAGCTGATTCCAATGTCCTCCAACCTGGGGAACTCCCAAGGAACTCCTTTCCTCCCACCAAACCCTCCTATTTATCCACTTGTCCCTAAACTCCACCCCATCAGCTGAAAGATAAAATGACTGGAGCACTGGCACCCACTACTCTGATGGACAAATTAGTAACAACATACCTCCTTTTCTGGGAACCGGTCGTTACGTGTGTTTGCAAAAAATAATACAAAATTGAAGCAGTTAAAGCAAAAGCATTTGCCAGTTGACAAAAAGTTCCATCCTATAATTTTATTAGTACTCTGTGTTGCAATTTTGATTTTTTCTTTTGATTTTTTTTTAGCAGCACCTTTTTTTCTGGCAGAAATATCAATATAAGCATTTTTCTTTTCATTTTATTGAATTCCTAAACTGAGTAAAAGGGTTTTGAAGTAGATGAAACTTTGAGCTCTGAAGCCACAGATACCTTGAAAAAATAAACATCTTAAAGCAGTGCTGTTCTATTAATGATTAAAAGTTTGCCTCACTATTCTAATATATCGACAGAACAAATCTAGTATGTGCAGTCAAAAAGCAGCCTGAGTTGAAAGTGATTATTTTAAAGTTACTTGTGGCAGTCATATTTATTCATTTGAGCCATTGTACACTGTTAATGAACCTAAAGATATCTCAGATAATAAACAAAAACTATAGTATATGAAAAACTTGTTTTGCCATCTAACAAATATTGCTGCTTTTATGGTGCCAGACAACTCCATGTGGTAGTGTATCCCCTTATCTTCAACCCATCTTACCATTTTCCTAAGGCATGTACTGTGGCAACGTTCCCTCTTTTCTGGTTGACCTACTGTATGTGCTGTTGCCAATTATCAGTTGCTGAATATGGACAAATTACACTATGGCTATACATTTCATCTTCCCTTCTGTGGTTCTGCATCAGCCAGCTTGGAGGTGGTACAGAGAAGTATACTATACCCTGTGTTTTATGTTAGAGGATAGGCTGCCACCAGTATATATTCTTGCATCATCCAACGACTGCATGCACTTAAGCCCCCTATATATCACACAGGTGACATATGAAACTACTAACTTAACCCCTAAAAGCATTTTGAGGCATTGTAGGGTACTGATCCAAAGACTGTGGAATGATTTTCTCAAAATTATTGAAAAATTCAGGAACGTGGTCTGTTTTTCATTCCCAGGTTAAAAAGGGGACACTTGTACCTGTGTAATTACTATAGTGGGACTTGGAGAGCCTGATTAGAAAATTCTCAGGTTTAATTCATTTTTCACATTGACTTTTGTTTTTTTTCCAGAGTTCTTAGATTGCTGATGTTGTGTCAGTCCACTCCTGCTATTCCGATGCCATCAGTATACTAGAGTCTGCTGCTTATGGTGAGGGAGAGTGGTATCAATTCATCAAGAAAGCACTCTTTTCTTACCTATGGACACGTGGTGTCTGCAAATGCTCTTAACCTTTCTTTTTGTTGTTTGTCTTGTCCGCTATTACCACTGTGTTCCTCCTACACGCTTTCTGTTTTTGCCTCTCTCTCTCTCTCTCTCTCTCTCTCTCTTATCTCTGGGTATCCAGTTGTCTGAATGTAATCCACATTGTCTGACCTTCCTGTGTTGGGGTCCAGTACAGGTTTAATTTGTTATTTGCTTTTCTTTTGGTCTCACTCTTACGCGGGTGATCTATGTGATTAATGATGATATATATTTGACCTTCCTGCGTGGGGTCCTGCTTGTCATATTGTATCATTTTCTACTGTTTATGCTCTCTGTAATTTTGTATCTCTGTATTCTGTACTCTTCTGGGTCATGCTTGAAAATAGGCAGGTCTAATAGCCTAAAGCACTTACCTGGTCACCAGAAACTAATAAATAAATACAGTTGGCAGTGTTAGCAGCATTCAGTGCCACACTTGATCTGATCCTAACTGCACCTGATATTGCAGTGCTTTGCTGTCCCCATGGCAGAGTTCCTCATGGACATCAACCTTCCAGCCACACTGTATTAATTGCCCTGTATGAGCATTCTCCTTTAAGATTTACTTGATCAGGAAATGTACTCCTGAAATGATTAAGTATGGTACAGTAACCATAGTAGAGTTTTGCTATGCAGGAGCACAGAAACATAGAAGAATAAGACAGAAGCAGGTATTCTAGCCATCAGGACCATCTCTCACTGTTCTAAGGTTCATTACATTATGATTCATTCCCTCTGCATCATCTGGTTGAACCTTGAATAAATTCAGAGTCTCTGCCCCAACCACTGACCTTAGCAGACTGCTTCATGTGTTTACTATTCTCTGTGTGAAGGAATTGTGGCTTTTTTAATACTTTTGCCAAAACAAATTATTAGTCACCGATGAATAATCTTTTTTATGCCATGTTTATAGGTGTCCATTTTAAAACAAAGACTAAATGGCTCAAACAAAAGAAGTGGTGGCTAAAGCAATTGGGGATTTGGCCAAACAGCAATTATTTTATTTTTTTAGAACCACTCCAATTGTTTTTCATAGAAACATAGACTTTGATAGCAGATAAGGACCGCTTGGCCCACCTAGTCTGCCCATTTCCCTACCTAGAGGATAAGCTGCATATCCTATTTAACCAACAGCCTATTTCTTCCTCCCCCCCACAAAAATTGCCTTTCGTCTGTCCAATGCATTCTTGAATTCTCCCACAGTTTTAGACCCCACAACCTCCTCAGGAAGGCTGTTCCATGTGTCCACCACCCTCTCTGTGAAAAAATACTTCCTCACATTGCCCTTGAGCCATCCCCCCTCTATCTTCAAATTGTGTCCCCTTGTTCTTGCACGTCTCTTTTTCTGAAAGATGCTACCCTCTTGGACTTTGTTGATTCCACTGAGGTACTTAAATGTTTCTATCATGTCCCCCCTCTCCCTCCTTTCCTCGTGGGTATACATATTAAGCTCCTTTAGTATCTCCTCGTATGGCTTCTCTTGCAGACCCTGCACCATTTTAGTTGCCCTCCTCTGAACTACCTCCATCCTGTCTATGTCCTTGCAGAGATGGGGTCTCCAGAACTCGGATGCAGTACTCAGATGGGGTCTCACCAACTGTCTGTACAGGGGATAACAACTTCCTGTTTTCTGCTGGTGATACCTCTCCTATATATCCCAGTATCCCCCAGCCTCCCTACCACCTTCTCACATTGCTTGCCAACCTTAAGGTCATCTGATATGATTACCCCAGGTCCCTTTTCATTTTTGTTGTTGTTACTACCTCCCCCATTGTGTAATCTTCCCTGGGTTTTGTTTCCCAGGTGCATTACTTTGCACTTCTTTGCATTGAATCCAAGCTGCCATACTTCTGACCATTCCTCCAGTCTTGCCAAGTCCCTTCTCATCCTTTCCATGCCTGCTTGTGTATCAACCCTGTTGCAGATCTTTGTGCCATCTGCAAAGAGGCATACTTTTCCTTCCAGTCCCTCTGCAATGTCACTTATAAAGACATTAAAAAGGACTGGGCCCAGTACTAAACCCTGTGGTACCCCACTAGTAACCTTCTTTCTTCAGAGTGGACTCCATTTACAATTACCTTCTGTGTCCTTTTGTTCAGCCAATGTTTTACCCAGGCTACCATCCTGGGACCCACTCCCAGGCTGGTTAATTTGACTACTAATCTTTTGTGTGGGACTGTGTCAAATGCCTTGCTAAAGTCTAGGTAGGCCATGTCCACAGCCCCTCCCTGGTCTACTACTTTGGTCACCCAGTTAAAGAAATCAATTAGATTCATCTGACATGACCTTCCCGCTGTGAACCCATGCTGCCTGGGGTCCTGTGCCCCACTGGCCTCTAGGTACTCAACAATTCTTTCCTTCAGAAGTGATTCCATCACTTTCCCTACCACAGAGGTCAAACTGACAGGTCTGCAGTTTCCTGCCTCTGTCTTGGTCCCACTTTTGTGAAGGGGAATCACATCAGCCTTCTTCCAGTCCTCAGGTACCACACCATCCTCCCATGATTTGTTAAAAGGGTAGTCCGTCAGTCAGGCAATCATCTAATCTGAAGTTAATGTTTGGTCTATTTGATAGATTACCATCCTGCATCAGTTAATATATCTTTACAAAAGGCCTCCCTTCCCCAAAGAGCTAGTGGATCCAAAACAAGCAGACAGGAAAATAATACAAATTTTAAGAAGTAGTTAGTTGTAAATGTTCATTTCTGAACTAATTTTCTTTTCCTTTGCTCGTTAGAAAGTCTCCTGTGTGATAATATTGTGTTGGATGTGTGGACTTTTACCTTGGCTGCTGACATAGCTATCCCTATCCTGTTACATCATCAGCATTGTGATCTCACTGGCAGTGACATTACAGGTGACTAACCTGGCAGCCACTGAGTGGCTGTTCCCAAGCAGCAGTGATGTCATAGTGAGGTCATAATGGTGATGATGTTGGTGGGTGGGGGGGAGACAGATATGTCAGCTGCCAGGCAGAGTGCTGTCCTGCACATCACATCTACTAACATTATGTAAACAAACTTCTAATTAACCAAAGGGACAATAAAAAGTACCTCAGATATAAAAGGTAATTGCTGACTGCTTTAAAAAAGTAATATTAGTTTTAGACAGTACACTAGTTCTTAAAATCTTCTTTTCTTCAGACTCAGTTCAAGTGCTTCTAACCACCCCTTTGTTACACGTTGTATTTGGAAATGTTAGAAGTGTTTTTAACTTTGTGATGTTCCCTATAATTTTATTTACATCAATAAAATAAAAAAAAATGAGGAGCTTTATTTCTGCCTCCTAGTGTGGATGTATCAGAGCCCTAAATGTATTATTTTATTGATCTGAAAACTTGTAACCAAGAAAGGCATACTGAGACAAGGCTTGTTTCCAGGTGCAACCTGGGGAAGGGGGAGTACAGCAGCAGAGTACATAATAGCAAAACATTTGAACAATATTTGTTAAAAAAATAGTAGACAATTAGAATAAATACAGAAAATTGTATGTGTAGAGAATAAACTGCAGTATGGCTCAATAAGAATGCCTAGCAAGTCCATATTCAGAAGTGGCAGTAACACTAGGAGAACAAGAACAATTATTGACAACAGGTGAGTGACCTGAAGGGCGAGTTATGCCTGACCTCATAACAGATGGAGAAAACTGTAGTGATGTGGAAGTGGAACCATGACAGGAGGGGGACCCAGCCAACTGATTACAAGGATGGTTAAGGTTTGGCTGTGGAGGTGTCAGGAAGAAGGGCACAGAAACAGGTGGGGAGGGGTTGATGTTTCAACTGGTGTCTGAGGAAGCCAGGGGATGGAGAGAGGCAGATGAAGGAGTTGAGTTGGTTCCAGAGTGAGGGAAGTCAATAGAAGAAGGCAGATTGCCTAGAAGAGGAGTGGCAAAAGTGCAATGGTGTCTGGAATGGAGAGAACAGGAAGCAGGGGGGAACTGGGAGAGGAAAGAGGAGAGGTAAGAGGGAAGGGATCAGTGCCAGTATTTGGATATGAAGGAGATACAGTGAGTCTGGTGATGAGAGGGCAGTGGAGGATGGATAGGGATGAATACAGTGAACAATGGTGGATGTGAGGAGGAAGTTAGTAGCAAATGGCACAAGGAGCTGCAGATGGTGTCCAGTCTGGCAAGGGAAGTGGAAGGGACAGTGCCTTAGATTCTGTCCACATAGTCTAAGATACAGAGCACTATTTTGGTAACAAGCTAACTGGGGTCATACAGAGATAAACAGCCTTTGTTGCAGTACAGGGCACCAAGCTTGGGACAGAGCTTTGTGTGGATGACATCATTGTGGGGTGAGAAGTCAAGCTTTACTGCCTAGCCACAATCCATTGTACTTGAAGGACTGAGCTGCTTCAAGAGCATGCCATCTAGAGTGGAGAAAATGGGGGCATGCAGTGAGTCTGATCATTTTCTGACTGGAACCAAAGGTCATGGACACCATTTTTTAGTGATGACTCTGAGTTAGTAGGAATGGAACCAGAGCAGAACGTTGTTGAAGTCCTACTGGAGCAAGTCTTCCATAGCTGCAGTGAAGGGATAGGAGGTGAAGATGACTGTGTCATCTGCATATGTGTGGATATGTGAGTTGTCACAGGCAGAGGTGAGATTGTTCAGGAAGATGGAGAAAAAGGATGGGGCCCAGGATGGAGCCCTGTGGGACCCCAGCCTGGACAGGAAGGAGAGGTGATAAGGTACCTCCAACCTGTACTGATTGTTGTCAACCCACTAGCTAGGAACAGAACCAAGCAACAGTAGGAGCTGAGAGGCCAGCAGAACTCAGCTGGTCCAGGAGGAGTGGATGGGACGCTGAATGAAAGGCTTTGGCCACATTGATGAATATAGCAGCCAAAATGTGCCCCTGATCCATCCCAGAGTAGATAAAATAAGTGACATACAGCAGGGAGATGGTAGAATGGTGCTTCCAGAAACCTGACTGGAAGGGTGAGAGGATGTTGGAGGATAAAAGAAAGTTGAGGAGTCCAGTGTCGACCAGTTTCTCTTGTAGCTTAGAGAGGGAGAGAAGGAGGGAGATGGACGAAAGTTGCCAGAGGAGGAGAGGTCACACTCGTTATGAAGTGGAATAACTATGACCAACTTCCAGGACTGGGGAAAGCATGCAGGGAGAAGGAATGACTGAGCAGGTGAGTAAGGGCAGCTGCAACGGCAGGAGCTAAGAGATGGATGAGTTTGAGGTCCAGACTGTCAGGATTGGACTTTTAATGGGCTGAGGGAGGAAAGGCAAGCAAGGTTTCCTGGATGGTGACATGGGGCAGTGGAAACCTGGTAAGGGATTGGGGAGGGGAAAAGGAGAGGAAGGAGAGGGGGAAGAAGGGAGGGTGCAGGTTGTGAAGAACTTGTTGAAGTGAGCAGCACATAGGTGACCCATCTACCATGAGGATGTAGCAGACTGGGCAGGGAGGTTGAAAAAGGAGTGAATAACCTTCCAGAAATTAGCTGGGGAGTTAAGGTTTTTCTGGAGGTTTGCCTTGAAATAGTGCGATTTTGTGGCCTGGACAGCCTTCATGCAGTTGTTTCTCAGAACGCTGTAAGACATGAGGTCAGGGAAGGAGTGGATCATTTGTAGCAGGCCCATGCAAGGTCTCAGAACTTGAACAGACCCATGATTCTGGTGGTAATCCAGGGGTGGTGGGAAGTTTTCACTCTGAATTTCCTGAGCAGATTATGCATGTCCCACATGGAAGAGAATTTGGAGTGGAATGCTGCGAGGGCCACATCAATATCAGAGGTAGACAGGATGGCTGACTATTCTGTTTTAGTGAGGTTGCTGAATAGAGGGTCAATGTTTAGCAACCAGAGAGATTTGGACTGGATGTATTTTGGCGAGGAGGGGAGACACCAGATTTTTCTGAGGTAGAACATCATGCAATGGTCACTATTGAATCAGGCAAAAAACCTGTAGCAACAATGTGGTGGGAGTGGAAGGTTAGAACCCAGTACAAAAGGATATGATTGGTAGAGATGGGATTGTGTTTGGTGTGTTATGAAATAATCTGAGACAAATTAAGGGCTCAGTCATGAAAGTGGCAGATGTGGAGGACAGGGAAAGCAATTTGCATTTAAATCCCAAGGAGGATGAGTTCTGTTGTGGAGGAATGAGAGGTGATGGAAGAAAGAGTCAACCAGGGATGAATGTAAGATCTTAGGAAAGGCATAGACAACCCCAATGAAAATAGGTACAGAGGAGGGAATGATAGCCTGACTGGGAGAAATTCATGGGAGGAGGGTATGCTTCACTGATGGCCATAGTACACGAGAGGCTCTGGCAGACATAGATGGCAACCCCTCCTCCACATTTTCCCCTGTCATGTCTGAAGAGTTGGTAATCAGGAAGAGACAGGCTAGAGACAGGGGTCCTGGAGGAGAGCCAGGACTCAGAGATACAGAAGAAATCAGGAGAGTGTAATTGAACCCAGACAGAGAGAAGGTTGAGTTTAGGTAGAAGGCTCCTAGCATTCACAGGGAAGACACTAAGATCCTTGTCAGTAGCAGAGGGAGGGAGGGAGGACCAGAGATGGGGTTCACATGGCCAGACAGGAGAGGAGCAGGAGAATGAGGAAGATGGAGGGAGCTTCCTACCTTGGAGTGGGAGACCAGGGTGGATAGGGAGGGAAGAGGGGAGAAGCAAAAGGAGAGAGGGGGATGGGTGGAGGGTGGAGGGAAGGGAGGGTAGAAGAGTTGGATGGGGGGCGGAGGGAGTAGGAGGATGAGGGGGAAATGGAGCAGGTAAAGGAGTACAAGGAACATTGAGGCCAGGAGGAGGGAGGCAGGAGCAAAATGGCAGTCAGTAACCACAGTAGTTAAACAGCTCACAATAGCAGGTAAATAACAGCTATGCAGATCAGCAAATTAATTGTGCTAGTCAAGTGACAAGCAGCAATTGCTAACACCTGTTAACAGACCTGGGTTGTAACTACAAATAGGAGAGCAACAATCAGGTTAGAGCTGCAACACAGATGTATTCCTAAGATCACTGAATAGCTAAATATGTGCACATAGGTGGGAGACTACTAACAGATAAACTTAAAGTAAAGTTGTAAGATTACCTTATGGGCCTATAGCCCATTATCCTGCCACAGCTGTAGTCCTTGGGTGATAAAATATTAAAATTTAGTGCAGTCCATTTAGAGAGGAAGGATTGTAAGCCTGGCTGCACTGCCTGCCAGCCGATCTTTTCAGGTTCCCGGTCCTACCGCGCCCCGTGCTCAGGCGTTTGTGACATCCTGCCAGGGAGAGCGGGGGCATGCCCATTGAATCCCTATAGGACTATTTTAAAACCTTTACTATACCTATTTAAGCTACCTTTCACACAAATGAAAGCAATCGATCCAACTAATACGGGCCTATTGGTTGAGCAGTGGCTTTCATTTGTGTGAAAAATGTAAATGTATAATAAGGTTTAAAATAGTCCCCAAAGGGATTGCAAAGGTGTGGTAGGCGGACTGGGAACATGATTCCATAACTGTAAGTGACAGTTCCTACACCTTTACTTTAACACATGTTACATTACAGTGCATTACCTTTAAATTGAGAACTAAGAAACTAAATGCAGAATGTGGATGCACCAGATAGGAATTTTCTAGAGTCAGCAAAACAGTGGCTTAGTGTACTAGAGGCAGTAAACTACATGAAGGGGACAGATCAGCTTTCTAGCAATGAGTAAACACTGACACTAGAAGGTTGTATTGCAAAATTTAGGAACAACGAAACACTGTAATAAATGCAAGCAGTAAGCAAACTGTGATAAAAAGCAGTCACAAATATGGGGAGCACAGAACCTGTATGTGGAAATACTCAGATAGGGTAAGGCTGAGGTTGCAGTGTAATACTGTAGGTAAAAAGTAAAGTAACAGTCACCTTATGTGGAGGTTTGCTGGGGTGAGACCAAAGTCCTTAGAACACCTGGGAGTGAAGGAAGTGTAGGATAGTGAGTCAGTGGAGCAGAATGCCAGGCTGACATCTGACCTCAGGCTGACTCCAGGCAGACTCCTTTGATACCCTTATTCCTGTGACCACTAGAACTCCAGCCCACTGTGTGGAAGCCCGTTTGTCAGAACTGATCACAGATAATAGCTGAAATGCTTCACCCATGCCTGCACTGACTGGTCAAGGGTAGAGGTTGCCAGGCGACAGGCAATCCCGTAGTCCCCAATGAACAGCTGGAGATGGCTAGCATTGGTAGAGGGAGATGGATCAGCTGGAATTTACCCGACCTCGCACACCCATGCAGTTCCTGGAGTGGCTGTGCAACTGCATTGAAAATGCCACAGCTAGCATCAGAAGCAGGAAAGAAGCCAAGATTCAAAACTGGCGCTCAGAACTGACTCCATCCATGCCTGCCCTGATTGGCCAGGGGCGATGATAGCCAGGCAACAGGTAGTCCTGTAGTCCCAATGAGCAGATGGAGATGGCCGGCATTGGTAGGGGGGAAGTGGGTCAGCTGGAGTTCACCTCAACCTCACACACCCATGGGACAGAGTCCTTACAGGAATATCAGATCCTTACATTATACAAGCCAAAAATATATGTACTGTTAGAAACAAAAATTGAAAAGGGAAATACAAATACAATGACTACAGTGTTTCTGGGATCCAGATTCATAGTTCGTTGTTATAACCTCGAGGCTACATTGCCTTGGAAGACATTGATTTAGAGATCTCAAATTATGAGTAGAAATCAAAGGAGTGAGAGGTTCCAAAACAGGAAGTGATACAGCTCCATGCGGTGGTTTGTAGGCATGTACACAGATTTTAAAAGGGATGCTACTCTTCATCAGCAAGTGAGACTTTACACTGTAATAGAGGTGTGTCCAGTGAACCTAGTGCAAGTAATTTTTCTTGATGCAGCAGGTTGAACAAGTTGCATCCTTGCATGATCATATCAAGGGAAGTTGCAGGGTGTTCAGTGCAATGTGAGCTGAGGTACAGGACTGTGATTCAGGATATTCTGGTCCAGATTTTACTATAGCCACTGGCTCACTTTGCAGTCTTGGATGAGTCATTTCACTTTCCTGTGCTTTGTCCTTATACTGCAGCTGAAAAATTGTGGGATGCAGAAATCTAGTGGAAACCAGATTTTACTTCTCAGTTGGGAATTAAGCAATAAGGCATGACAGAGGGTGCTTTATGGGATAATGGCCCACCTGGGAGTGAGCTGAAGCACGTGAAAAGCCAAGTGCTTCCACCACATGAGAAGGGACGTTAGCCCACCAACAATGCACCTCCTGGAGTCCCTTTTATTGCAATTATGAAATCGTTCCTTTTTAATAAGTTGGGTGTATTTTTTACATAGTTTTGTTGAGCTACTTTCAGCTGGGCTGTTGTGCTGATAACGGCCCAGATGAAAGACAATTCTCTGATCAATCAGGAGTCAGCATTCTTTCTACCCATTGCATAATCTTGATTGAATGTATTTAAAGAAAATTAACTCTTTTTTTTTTTGCAGTGACCAGTTAGCCCCATGAACTGATGGAGCCCAGAGTGTATTAAGATGTGAGGCACTGTGAATAGCTAGCATGAGCTTGATTCCCAGTCACGCAGTGGGTGCAATGTGATGACAAATGTGGCAAGGGCTGATTTGCACCCATGCTAGGCTTCTAACCCCATCAAGAAATGATGCCCAAAATCTGTCTCAGACCCTTCCTAAGTACCCACTATGTCCTATGCAAGTGCCTCGGAGAAAGGGGCAGGCATGCTTTGTTTTTCTTTATCCCATAGAGGTTTTTCCTCTTCGGCCATGCCCGTCATCCTAAGGATATACCTTAGTCCCAAGGATATACCTTGTCTGGGCCTATGTCTCTGGCCTAACCTGGCCCCAGCAGCACACTGACTACCCCTACTGTTCTGCCCTCCATGGCAGGGGCTCTGTGGGGAGGACCATCTTTTCCCCCCAGTGCAGCCTACCATGTGGACTAGGTTCCAGTGCCGGCAGGCACTATGACCCTGGGGAGCCAGGAGCACAGACCATCTTTCAGACAACTGTGGACTTTCTCCCATTTTCATTGGTCCCTACAACTTCCCAGATGTGAGTGCCACCTCTGTTGGCCTCACACACATGCAGCACATCCCCCTGCAACAGGAGCAAGCTCCCTGGCCCAGCCACAGGGGTTGCTGTAGTGTTGGAGTCTGCCGTCAACCCTCTCCGGTTGAGGCACATTGCCACAAGTCAGCTACCTCTGCCAGGCCTGCCTCTTGATGTGACTATTCAGGTTTGCTCCAGAACCCAGATTGTCTACGCAGCAGCATGACATGCTGCTACTGGGCCTTCAAGGTGGCCAGGCCTGCACTCTCAGTGGCCCAAAGCAGTGTGGCACTCACAATTTGGGTTACAGGCTGTAGCAGATTTGTCGAGTTACTTAAAAGCAAGTGATAACTCTGTTATCCCTTTTGAAAACATATGAGATGGGAGTAGGGTAAGGGAGAAGGGGTACCAACAGCAGAGATACCAGGGAAGGGTATTGCCCCAATAACTGGGGGGACTGGATCACTGACTGACTAGATTGCTACCTGGTGGAGCGATCAGCATCAGTATAGTAGGGCATGGTTCTATAGACTGGGGATGGCATCAGGTAATCTCAGGTGTTACTAGACTGCAGGAATCACTTGGACTACAGTAGTTACTGAGGATGAAGGGACTTGTACTACAAACGTGATGCAACAGTGCAGCATTGGAACATAAATCACATTTGGAAGCAGTTGCCAGAGATGTTAGAAGGCTCCAGTGTTGTGCACTTTTGTGCTAATAGTTTACTAACTACATAACATAGCTTGGTACGTTGATGGTCTTGTTGTGGTCAAGAAATGGCCAGATTCTAGCTTGTTGAAGTACTAGATTTACGAGCACATTTTAATACATTGAATACATAGCGTGTTTATCAAAAACCATAGCTAAAGAAACGATATGGGCCATGTATTTCACAGTTGTTTAAAGCTGTACTGACTTTCTATCATGTGGAAATGAAGCAAGAAAAAGCTAATTCTGACTGTTCCAGAGAAGTGAACTCCTAATGCAGAGTGCTGATCATATCATACGCTGCATTACCAGTGTGCTTTAGGCTCCTCTTTAGACTCCTGTTGCCTGCCTGTACATTCCTTGGACCATGAACTCACAATAATTTGTAGTGGCATCCATGAAATGTCATTGCATTTCACTGTTTAAGTAGTAGCTAAAACCCATACCTACCACATCAGTTATTCTTAAAGCCCACGTGCCTTCTGGATCTTCACCCCATGTGTGCACTGACATAAGGCCCAGTTCTTGAAGCCGTTAGGGGATGAATCCCTCTCCTTTCTGCTAAGAGGACAGTGCTTGTCCCTGAAGTGATATAGTAAACACAGTATTACATGAGTAGTGCAGATCCACAGCTTTGACAATACTTTGGGTAACAGTTTTCAGTTGTAGGGTACATATTTCTGCATTTCTTGTTTTATTTCTGCAGTAGATTTTTAATATTTGTGAAAGATACTGGATTGACAGCACTGGAGACTGAAGCCTTTCTGTTTACCCACATGACATGTGTGACATAGGCTGTCACAGTGCAAGCTTCTCTACACTGCCCCACCAGTGTGCCTAGCCCTGTCATGGAAGGACCACCACAAAGGTGTATGGGGGGGGTACTATAGACACTATTCCCATTCAGTAGACACTATTCCCATTCAACCCTTGGCCTCTCCTCTGAGGCTGCAAACCAGGGTGCCAATGAATGCCTAACATACAGGAGGTTTTATGATATGAACACTTGAAGTTTCAGAACTGGACTGAGACCCACCATAACTCATTTCCCATTGGCTTTAACAGCAGTAAGATAAGAATGACTAGCAGCCACTACCGACCTGAGGCAGATTTTAACCAATGATCTAGAGGTGAAAGGTTCCTTAACCTGCTACCAATCCACCGAACCATCCCATTCCCTGGTTACTCCCATTTACAAATGCAGTAAAATATAAGCCATAATGCAACAAGTAAGAACCAGTAAGTTATTGGTCTCATAATGTACTGTGGTTCTGCTTGTTGTCAAAGAAAAAAAAGTTTCACCAGCCCATGAACACATTACTGCATTTATTTATTGTTTTGTAATGTACAGATGAACAAAATGGACACTGATGTTGGGCAGAGTTTTTTTAGGCAATTACAATAAACATTGTGTTTCACAGAGCAGTAATCTAAGATCTCTTCAGATACTAGAGACATCTTGCAAACAATATGTAGGGACATGGATGTTTTGAACTGGTATAACAACTCCCAACCAGCAATATTTTAATTAATTTATACTTTATTTGGTGGTAGGATGAAAGTGCTGCTAGCAAACATCAAGCTGATGCTGCAAGTAGCTGACCGAGCAGCAAAAGAATGCACTTTATATATTACTTCAATGGCAGATTTTGTGTCTTACGAATATTCAACTTCCTTGGTTTTGTACTTTAAGAAGCTCCAAGGATCTCCTGTTACACTGGGGACCCAGGTTCGGGAATGGACTCAGGTTGCTCGGCAGCCAGCTGAGAGAAGAAGCATTGGGTGTCTGTAGGACAGCTCCCCTTCCTCAGGGAGAGGGGGGTCAATGTGGTGCACTGCTTGACTACCACCCTATGGCAGCTGGGAGGCAGCACATGTGATGCCACCAGGAAGGAAAGGGAACCCACATTCAGGACACCAAGGGCATCTCTGCAGAGCCAGAGCTTGCACATTGTGCCAATTGCATGTCCATGGACCCAGGGCGAAAACAGCTGGAAAACCACCCACATGACAGGATGATGCCCAACTCTCTGCAGGCCACGACCGGTGACTGGGCACCACCCCAGTCCTGTGGCAGAGGACATCGGTGCAGGTAAGTCCTGGGAAGCTGCTTGACAGGGCTGGGAGGTTGGTCAGAAGGGGCAGCTGAAGAATAGGAGATAAAATGTATATGGGGAAAAAGCTCCAATGAAGTGAAATGACCATACCTTTTTCCTGGAGATTAGATATCGTACCATTTACAAAGAGGTTACTTAGTACCTGAAAGTAATCTTTATAGCTGAAATCCTACGGTTGTATGTAGCATAATGAACTGGTAGGTACTGAGGCACACAGCAAGGCAGATACAGTGGTACAGTATGTATAATGCTTGTACTACATAGAGTGAAACTTTGGCATATGCTCCCTCTGTGTCCCTGCTAAAGGGACTACCACCTTTCAGGGTGCTGTAGGACATGGAACCCTCTTAAGGAGGGTTCCCACCCCTAGAGGTGCCACAGCGTGGAGGTCCCCTTAGACCAAAGGAACCATAATGAAGATGCTCCAGTACCAAAGAAAGAGCAGTGCCACAAAAGGAGGAGGGTGGATGGTGGTGGCAATGAAATAAGCATCAGTTGGATGCTTAGGCATGAAAAGTTTAAGTATCTTTCTATATGGGGGCATGGTGAGTGTTGCCCGCTGCCCCACCAAATCAGGGGCACCATGGATTAGGGGGCTCATATAATGGTTATAGAACACAGTGAAAAACTGCTAGGAAATGGTAGCAATGGAATGATGGAGAAAACAGTGATTGGAATTGCAGCAAATCATCGAGAGGGAAAAGAGGAGGTTCTAGGTAGACTGGAAGATGAGTAGTATGTAAGGAAAGAGACTGGAAGATACTGAGGTAGACAGGAAGGCAGGTAGTTTGTAGAGTACTTGTGCAATACATAGTGGAACTTTGGCATATAATTTTTCTGTCCCTGATACAGGTACTACCACATTTTTAGGGTTCCATGAAGACACGGCAACCCTCTCAAGGAAGATTCTACCTAGCACTGTATGAAGCTTTTAAGCTCCTCAGTTTGTGGCATTTTGCAAGAAGGGTGTCAATTTGCAGAGGTTCTTGCTACATGAATTTCTCACTTTGTGCACTAATGTAGCACACTTCACACCTTGATACACTTCACAGCAAAAATTCACTGCAAAGTGGTGAATTGCATCAGTTTGCTTACTAAAATTCAAGCAATTGCAGTGATTTGCAAAGTGGCCACTACACAAAAACTCTGCAAAGTGTGCAGTATGCACATTTGTGGCAATTTGCATGCATATATAAAATTCACAACACTCCTAGTTACACCCCTAGAAATGACAGAGGAACAAGGTCCCCTAAGACCATGGATACCTTAACATAGAAGCCAAAGGCACAACACATGAAAGACACATCACTCATAATAAGGAGGTGAGACTCAGCCTGAGGAAGGAGATATAATTGTGAAGAATGATGACACTATCCAGCTCCAACCCCTCCCCCCCATGAAGGAAACTTCTATGGAACCAAGGCCTGGGTCACTATCCTCCATTGTGGATTACTACTATTTTTAGAAGGGCCTCTTCTTCTGTCAAAGACTTCTACCCTCCCAAATGTGTAGTGCTGGCCGTTCAACTAAAAATCACTACATGTAAGGACTCCATCCATGTGGAAGTGCTGTTGGCCCAAGCCTGTGCTAAATGAATAATGGGATTACTGAATGACCCCATGGAGAAGCAAGACTTACTGACAGGTGCTTCAGTCCTGGCTGCCCAGATGCTATCCTCTCAAACAAGGTACAGATAGAGACAAGCCCTTGAACGGCAAGGACAGATGAGGCAATAATGAAGTTGATCCCTTAAAGGACGAGACCTGGAAGGATGAGCCCTTGAGAGGCAAAGGGGAATCACTTGAGGGACAGGAGTAGATGGGTAGATGATGGGGACTGAGTCAGAAACTGAGCTGGCATTTGCCCAGGAGCTGAGAGAATGATGATTTCCTGGGTAGAGTACAGTCATGCGGTTATGATGCAATGTGCAGTATACTTTAGTATAGTTACTACAGTAAACAAGTAAATTTTAATGGCAGTTAATCCCTTTCATCATGCAGTAACTCAAAACACTGCATTGCATCCTTTCCGGCTCCACTGTATTAAGATGAGCATGACAAGTGGGTGAATGCCTGGGTAGGCAGCATGATAGGAGGGCATAGCTGTGAATAGGCTGCACACGGTAAGTGTTGAGCACTGAGGAAATGGTCTAGATAATCAACTGGCCTTGCTGGTGGATACAGTAGAAGTGGCAAGCAGCAGGTTGAAGCCCGATCCAGGCAGAAGAGTCAAAACTTGAAGAGAGAGCCAAAAACACAAAAGTGGTTAGAGGCCTTGCAGTGTAGCTGGCCTAGAGAGAGAGACAGAGCCATGAGGTAAGGGAAAGAGAGAAGACCAAGGGAGAGCAATATGGCACGGAGCCAAGGGACCCAGAATAGATAGGGTGGAGCAGCACTGGGGAAGGGTCAACAAAGAACCCAGGACAGGGAGGAAAAGACAGCAGGAGTGACAGAAGGAGGGAGCAGACCGAGATGAAGGCAGGGAGCAGTAGCCAGCAAAGGATGAAGATTACAGGAGAAGCAAGCACAGCAGAGATGAGCCAGAAGCAGGGCAGGCACTGGCAAGGCCCTGAGGAAAGCAAAGGAAACACAACAAAGGCAGAAGAGGAAAGATAACAAGGAATCAAAAGAAGGATGCCAGCTGCTGCTACAATGGCGGCAGCAGCAACTGCAACAAACAACAGCAGCAAAGGCAAAAGCTGAGCTAAAGGGGTCCAGGCCATAACCGGAAGTGCACTTGAGCCACCTGAGCTGAAGAGAAAGAAAAGGCAGCAGACACACATGCATTAACAGGGTGGCAGAAGAAGTGTGGAAGGCTGAGACAGCAGCTGCAAAGACAGCAGCAAGGTAGGAGAGGTTGGGTAGGATGGGTGAGTGTGAGAAATGGCAGCCTTGTGGCTGCTGCAAAGCAACAAGCAGCTAAGCAATGCTTAGGCATTTGTAGTTTAATTAAAACTCTGTGGCGTCATGCTAAGAGTTGCCCACTGGCCCACCAGACTACAGGCAAACATTCTGTTATTGTACGCTAATTGTATTTCCCCAGTGTGGGTGACGACTCAGATTTACCTGCCACCACTGGATATTATTATGCCCTTCCTACAGATACAGTGTAGTCAGCCAGGATTTAACACCCTATCACAGTTTCTGCCAGTGATATGCTGCAGAATACTGCAGAAAAACAATATAACCCAATGGCAATTATTCCAATTTGTTATGCGGGAAAGTGCGACATGCGTATCACAGAACATTGCATCCTGGTTGACTCTGCTGTATGTTCTGCAATGTTAGGTCCTATGGAAGAACCTTAATTTATATGTTCTCTCCCTTCCCTGCCATTAGTGTCTAATCTTAACCCTAAACCCCACTCAGCTGCTAACATACGTAGAAGTTTATCATCAACCAACACTGACTGCCATTGCACTGCCTCTTTCATGAAGACATTGTCAACACTGGTCCCCTACTACATGCACTACTGTTGCAAGAAAAACAAAATATGCTCTCATCCCTAACAAAATGTAGTGTAAATGTGTAGGAGAACAGTGATGATAATCCCTGATAATGTAATAATGACAACCAGTAGGGATGTTTGAGGGCGTAAGGTGGCAGCTAGTCAATGACAGCTTAGGCTATCCTTACTTTTTTATTACCCAATTTATTAGGGTGCATTTTCCCAAAGTCATCCTTCATTTCTCTTAACATATTAGATTTAACCAATCACTATCAATTCCAGTGAGCATACCACAACAATGACTCAAAAAACACCACAGAGAATTATTCCGAGGGATCAGTGACTTGTCAGTGTTTCAATAAGTGAATGATTTAATTCCGATTGCATAAAAAAAACTATAGTAGGAGCACTTGAAGTATAGATCTTGTAATGAACAGGAAGGACCTAGACATTTCTGTTACCTGATGGAGACGATAAAGTAATATGTAGGTCCCCTCTACGAGTGTATTCAATAGTTGCCTCCAATTGCAAGTGCTCCAAGGATTTAATAACATTATCCTGGCCTTCACAGGCTTTAGTCGGGATTTCAATGATGACTTCTCCTCCTGTCTTCAACAGCCTGGAAAGGAAATGCGAAAATGCATTACTAAGTATATGGTCATCGGGATCAGTACAATCATGACGACAGGAGTGGCTGGTGCCACCGGGTTATGTTGTATTAATAATGTGAGTGCCAAGTGGAATGCACAGCACGAATATCAATGCAAGTAAAGGTGGTAGAAAGGCCAGTGGCCCTATTTTCAAATACAAATGTTGCCATAGGAACAGAATGGGATAAATCTTCTTGAAAATAGGGTCCTGTGTTTTACTGAGACCAATTCAGTGTAATACTAGCATACAATTCATAATTTAAGAATTAGGACACTGTTCTCATGACATGGTTACTTAATGCAGAATTGAGATTAATTTAGAACATAATCAAACTGCAAGTTGTCTGGTATGATGACATCCAGGGCATGTAAGGACAAAGATATGTCTGCACTACTTGATAAAAGACAGAGCACAAAATCAGAATGTTGCTTAAAATATAGCGAATGTGAAATATGGTGGAAGAAATCCACTGTAGTACTGTAGTGAGTGGAAAAGACTTAGGGTCCATTTTGTCCATCCTCCCTCCTCCCTCCTCCACATGGCAGTAACCTAGCTTGAGTGCTATTCTCATTAAAGCTTAACTGCCGAATGTAATCCAAGTTCATGCTGTATAGCTGTCAGTGCTATTCTTTGTCAGAACCCTGCCAAGTCTTGCTTTAAAATCCTTATTGGTGCCAGTTTCCACTATCAGTCTTCTGCTGTCACTAGAAAACCTAATAACAAGATGACTCACGTTAACAAATACCCAAGTGTAGCTGGCCGGCCCAGTGGCACAGAGGGCTCAGGTGCTGGCACCTTACCTCATGGTACTCCAACAATCCAGGTTCGGGAACGACCTCTGGTCACCAGGGTGCCATCTCAGGGGTGGTGGGTTGGAGTGGGATTGAGCCACGGCTCTCCCCTCCAAAGGGGTGGACACCTGCCAGTCCTGCTCCCATTGGGTGGAGGTCCGGTGGGTGCATAGGCAGCACAGTGCAGCAACGTAAGTCAGGGGATGGGCAGAATGGGCCACCAGATCCTGGCATATGTGTGCACCTCCGCTCATACATATGTGTATGCTGTGGCCTCAGAGGGGGCAGGAGAAAAACTGAAAAACCATTAAAAGTATATATAAAAATACCCTTACCCCAGTGTATACTAAGAAGGGCTGACTTTTACTGTCAAGCTCAGAAACTTATTCTCATTGACTAAATGGAGATTTCTCCCCATGGGAAAATGAAAGGCCTCTTCACCCCTTAAAGTAAAATCCCACTACAGCCACTCACTTGCTGTGTGGTCTTTTAATCGAGTTACTTAGCCTCTCAGTGATTCCATCTACCCCCAGTGATAAAAGTGAACAGGAACTCAGTCCCTGTATCTTTTTCTTGCTGCAGGAACACAGTTCCTGTACTTCTTCCCACTGATATTGGAACTCAAATTCTTAAATCAGCAAAATGATGACAGTTTCTGGGTCTGTCAGCTGAAATCAGGGGTTTCCATCACAAAATCTGATTTGTACAACATTGTAATTTTCCTAGAACTACTACATTATCTCTATCCAAATCTACTAGTAACTGTACAAATAGATGTGTCTTGATAGAGTTATCCTTCAGAATGAGGATCTTCAGTCTATGTTCATATTTGTCAGTGTCTGAGTTCCTGTACTTGGTCTACCACTTGCACCACTGTCTACCCACTATAAAAATGGGCACAAGCAGAACAACACCGAAAACAAGATACTGTATTGCATCTCTTCTGTTCTATACTAGAAAAATACATTCTCAGTTTCCAAATGAAATTTTGTCTAGCTGTGGCTATTTCTAGAACAATCTGGCAACTCGCACCAGTGGTGCCTAGTGCAGTATGTGCCCTAATGTAAGTAGTCCATTGTGATGCATGCTACTTTTTTTACACCTTCCCTTCCTTTCAATATAAAATAATACCTTGTGACAAGTGGTCAGGGAACTCCTGTAAGAAGATCTTTCTTTGCACTAAAGAACAATGGTGCATCTTGGCTATACCATTACTCATTGTGATAAAACATGGTTCGCTATTACTCTCATCACAGAATTACATTACCCCTCATCTCATCTCCTGCTCATTATTCGTGATTAGATGACATGAAGCAACAGCCTCTTAACTTCAGTTTCAAAGAACTATCCCCTTAACCAGAGGATGCAGTTTGTTATTACGGCATGATCTAATTTAATAGCAAAGGACTGGGGCCAGGAGATCCTTGACAAATCCCAGTTTATCTAATATGTTGCTCATTGAACTTGGATGTATCATTTGACCTCCTACCACTACCTTAGCTCTTTGACAGATATTCAGACAGAAGCAGGAAGCCTGTCTAACCAAAGTGTCCTCTGGTTCTGGTTCAGTCAAGGGTATCCTCCTGGTAAACAAAGATCAAAGGGCTGCATCAAGGGGAGAACATGCAGTACTGCCTGCAGTATAAATGTAGTGTGATGAGAGAGAGAGAGAGAGAGCGAGCGAAAGCGAGAGCTGGTGACCAAATATATGCTGTGATAAGTTAAATTAAATTGTCACCAAAAAGCACTGTTTCAATATTAAAATGCAGAACAGTTTAATACCACAAGCTAGTGCATAGAAAGGTGCGGTAGTGCTGTGCTAAAAACTTCATGGTGGAGCCAGAAAACACTTGACATTTTGTACTGACCAATTATGGTGTTTTTTCAAAAGCTTTTCTGTAGGTATGCGTGGTAGTTTGGTTCAACTTATGTTGTGTGTTAGGTGTGCCTGCTCTCTCTCCCCCTTTCTCTCTCTCTCTCTTCATGTATTCTAGGTAAATAAATCTAACAAGCATTTGTCAATGCCGAATGTTTGCTTGCTGGCATTGGCATTGGTAGTGTAGAAGTTACAGAGCTGCATAATAGGAATGGCAGCGAAGTATTGAACTGAAGCCAACCCCACCACCACCCTGCAGAGAGTGACAGGCATTGGGGTGTTCCTTTGGGTCGTCAGGCATAACGACCACACCATTTCATCACACCCTACCCTGCAGACACTGACAAGTGTCACGGTGTGCCTTGGGGTCTTTGGTCCTTGTGCACACCCAATTCCATCAGGAAATACGGTGAGATGGGTGTGGTATAGGAGAATGGGGTGAAGTTTGGGCCCAAAGAGTCCGAGGCACACCTCGATGCCTCTCACTGGCTGCAGGGTGTAGGTGGGGGTGGAATGGTATGAGCATGACAGGCAAGAATCCCAAGTCACACCCCTGATGCCTGTCATTCTCTACAGGGTGGGGCGTTATGGTCGGAAACCCCTACCGCCTCAGGCATTGTTGGTATTTTCACTCCAAATTTCTCAACATGAACAGTGGCAATATCAGTTTGTTAGCGAAAACTGCTTTTGCACAGCGACTATGGCATTGGCACCACAGGTGCAAAACGCATTCCGAACAGGATGTGAAAAATGACAGCAGTACTGTTCATGGGGAGGTGTAAAAAATGGCAATGTTGAAAATCTGCTGTGAAAATCTTAAAAAAACTGGTGAAGTCACGAGCGTGCGTAGAAACTGTGCAACGTACACCCGTAATGTAACTAGTTTGGGGATTTTTTTACAGCAGATTGTTAACACAGGCATTTTGGGACCTCTGATCATGAACAGTGTCAGTGTGATTTTCTTTATCTGTCCTGAACAATGATTTCCCACAACAACCACGCATTTCTGTGCTGAAAGTGTGAAAACACATTTCGGCCATGTTGTGGAAAATGACAGCTGTACTGTTCATAAGGAGGTGTGGAAAAATGCCACCGGTGAAAATCTGGACTGAAAATATTACAAATTCATGAACTTATGAGGGTGCGTGGAAACTGCGCAATGCTCACTCATAACACAGTCATTTTATGGAGTTTTGTCACCAAATTTTCAACATAGCCATTTCAACACCAGTGTCACTGTGATTTTCTTAACGTGTCCCATACATTGATTTTGCACACCGACTGCGCCATTGTGCGCTACATGGGCAGAAACACATTGTGGGCAAGATGTGAAAAATGACAACTATACTGCTCATAAGGAGGTGTGGTAAAATGGCAATGTTGAAAATCTGGGTGAAAATATTGAAAATTTGCGAACTTACAGTGCACTCTGAACTCTGCATATGCGGCTCGTAAAACAGTCATTTTTAGGAATTTTTCACCAAATTTTCAACATAGCCATTTTAAGACCTCTGCTCATGAACAGTGTCACTGTGATTTTCTTAATGTGTCCCGTACATTGATTTCGCACATCGAATGCGCCATTGTGCACTACATGGGCGGAAACACGTTTTGGGTGAGATGTGAAAAATGACAGCTGTACTGCTCATAAGGAGGTGTGGTAAAATGGCAAATGTTGAAAATCTGGAGTGAAAATATTGAAAATTAAGTGAACTTACGAGTGCGTGTAGGAACCGCATAACGCGACGCTTTGTAAACACAAGTCAGTTTTTAGGGATGCCCACCAAATTAAGAAAATAGGCTTTGAGAGCTCACCTTATGAACACTGGCAGTGTCATTTCATTAATCATTCCGGAAAGGTGAGTTTGTGCAGTGGCTTCAAAATCACCCTTCTGGCCTGAGTAACGCCATGACAGTGACAGCATTCATGAGAAGGGGTCCCAAAAACCCCATATTGAAAATTTGGTGCAAAAATTCCAAAACATGCCTGAGATATGCAGCAAAGTTGAAAAACCCTATCTATTACATTATACAGCTTACCGGCATTTCCTCAGTTCGCGGTCGGCTTTGAAGAGTGCAGACGTGTTCCTGGTCTACCGAAGATCGTCGCGCCAGACTCCGGAGGTAAGTATGGGGTGAGGTGGGAGGTGGAGGCAGGTGCAATAATGGGTGGGTGCGGATGGGGGCGGGGAGACTGCGAGGACCGTTTTTCAATTTACAGGTTTTGGTTTTTATTACTAAGACGATGCGGACGTTTGCCACACTGGGTGGGTTCCCAGCATGGCAGCTGGAAAGACTGTTTGGGGGTTGGAGCCGACGGGGATCGGGCACCCCGTCGATACGGGCTTGTGCCATGCTGGGGTGGGCTCTAGCGTGGCAGCTGTAAGGCTTGTTTGGGGGTTGGAGCCAATGAGATTGGGCACCCGGTCGGCCATCTGGGACATGTGCCACGCTTTTTGGGGGCATGGGCCGATGGGGCATTGGGCACCCATCGGCTATACAGTATGTGCATGGGGGCGTGTCAGCCTCGCCCAATATGCATCACGTGCGTGTTGGAGGAGCTCTGCTCACTGAGTGGAGCTCTCCTTTCAGCTGTTTGCCACTACATTTTCAGCTGTCATAGACAGCTGGAGCAGTGATTGGCGCTGCGACCGTGCCTGCAAACACACTGACTGAATTGGAAGAGGCTGACACACCTCTGGAAAACCTGGATGATGGCACTATGTTTCTTTTGCACATGCGTGCAAGCAAACATAAAATGAAAACAAAATTGAAGTGCCAGTGAGTGAAATGCACTGGGAAGATTATTTACCAGCTTCCTTAATAGAACCACTAGGGACTAGAGGAGGTACAAGTAACAAGACATACCCATATAAATACAATCAGCGTAATTTCCATATAAATAAATAATGTACAGTAAGACTACAGCATTTAGATGTTGTGCTTTTTCCGGTTCCTGTTTGAGCATATCCCTATTGATTATACTGTCTGGTCAGTGTAGGTATGGAAATGATACTAAATTGGCAATGCATTTGCATAACCATTTATTATGATTATTAATAACCATCTTCTTAATAATAGCACATTATTATTATTCAAAGCAGTCCTTTAAAGATGCACGTTTATATGGAAACAGGCCCTAAATTTGTAATAGCCTTAGTTCCATTTCTTCAATAGACATGTTCGAACCAAACATTTTTAAATCCACTTATGGATTTAGTTCACATACTCAAATGCATCCAGTTTTGTATATACTGCATTTGCCATTCTAAGGGAAAAAGATGCAATATTGAGAATAGGATTCCAGTACTGAGGTATGAATATACAGGCACCTTATCACATAAGATACCATTCTGCCTATGAAAAACATCTGAACCCTCTCTGTGCTGACTTACTGAAGGCCAGATGGCAAGGGATTAAAGAGATAAAATCTGAGATCATTTCCATTAAATATGTAGGTTTCCAGAGTGTTGCAGAAGATGACTCTTCACATAGAGTTAGATCTGTTAATTACTGCGCTTAGTAAATGAAATGTTCATGGCTCATATTTTGTAACTGTGGTAACCATGAAATGCTGGGGATTTATTAGAAGGGAGGAACAATTTGCCTTTTACCCACCATTAAAGAGCTAGTCCAACTACTAGTGTTGGCTCTTAAGAATATATTTGAATAAGAATGTATTTGCAAAACAAATCACATGTGCTGTATCAGTGAATCTTTTGCCTTTACAGTATATAGAGACTGATATTCAATGGGAGAGGCATGTGTGCTGCAAAGACTTGTGCCCAACCCAGAGGCTCTTTGTATTGTTGTATAGTGGAACAGAGCTATCGGACTGATATCGGTCCATATCAGTGCAGTGCTAACTGAAAGTGCATTGTCCTGACATGGGCCTGGGCTGCATCTAGCCAAGACAGAATAGCACTCTCCAGAACAGATAGCACTGGGACCTCTGTAGGCTATAGTCAGCCACAACATGCAAGGGTCCATTGGCATGCAAGTCACTAAGGGGCAATTGCATGCCCACTATGGGCTCATCTACATGGTGTGCTGCATTCCATTAGCATCTATACTGTGTATGCCTAACAACCTCCCTAGAGTTCAGTGGCACCCCACCCCTGAACACCTGTCCCATGTATTGTTATATATTCCTGGTATCTAGTGGCACCCCAATTCCCTGAACACCCATCCTCCCATGTATCCCTGGTGTCTAGTGGCACCTTCACCCTCAGGAACCCATTCTATGTATTGTTACATATCCATGGTGTCTAGTGGCACCCCACCCCCTGAACACCCATCCCGTGTATTGGTATATATCCCTGGTTTCTAGTTGCATCCCCCAACCCCGAACACATGTGCCTTGTACATTGTCATATCCATGGTGTTTAGTGGTACCACCACCCCGAACACCTGTCCCAAGTATTGTCACACATTCCTGGTGTCTAGTGGCCCCCAGCCTTGAACACCCACCCCATGTATTGGTAAATATATATATATATATATATATATGATTTTTAGTTGCAACCCCCACCCCCAAACACCTGTGCCTTGTACATTGTTGTATCCCTGGTGTTTAGTGGTACCACCCCCTCGAACACCTGTCCCAAGTCTTGTTACATATTCCTGATGTCTAGTGGCTCCACCCCCTGAACACCCATCCCGTGCATTGGTATATATCCCTAGTTTCTAGTTGCACCCCCCACCCCCGAACACCTGTGCCTTGTACATTGTCATATCCCTGGTGTTTAGTGGTACCACCCACCCACTCCAGAACACCTGTCCCATGTATTGTTACATATCTCTAGTGTCTAGTGGCACCCCCATCCATGAACACCTGTGCCCTGTATGCTATCATATCTGTGGTGTCTAGTGACACCCCCCATCCCCAAATACCCATCTCACATAATGATACATATCCCTGGTCTCTAGTGATACCCCCACCCCCCAAACAACTGTGCCATGTACACTGTCATATCCCTTGTGTCTAGTGACACCCCTTACCCCCTGGAACACATGTCCCATGTATCAGAACATATCCCTTGTATCTAGTGGCACCACCACCCCCAAACACTCATGCCATTTAATTGTTTACATCCCTGGTGGCTAGTGGCACCCTCCCACCCCCGAGCACCAGTGCACAATGATACGGACCGCCCTCATGTCCAATGGTACCCTTGCCCTCAAATGCCCATCAACATAGGTAACGGTAAACATTAGCAGTCCAGCATTCTTCTATCCCTCGCCCCTGCACAGAACACCACCCCTCACATGCCCTCATAACAAGATGTCTGGAGACATGCTGGAAATCCAGATGCAGTGACCGGCACAACCCTCCTCTCACCTCCTCGTGCAGCTGCCACATAAATTGACAGTTAGTGCACTGTCAGCTCATATTGCAGCTGGCTGTGGAGGTGAGAGGAGGCCCCAGACACCCTGGTAAGGGGATTATGATGGGTGGTGTTCTGTGCACAGGTGTGGTGAGTGGGGGGACGCTGCACAACCAATACTTACTGTTACATATGCTGACAGGCATTCAGAGGGGTCCACTGGGCACCAGGGCAGTCCATATCATTGTACACAGGTGCTCAAAGTGTAGGGTGGGTGCCATTAGACATTGGGGATGTAAGCAATTAAATGGCACAGGTGTTCGGGAGGGTGGGAGTGCTAGTGGACACTAGGGATATGAACAGTTAAATGACAGCAGTGTTCAGGGGGTGGTGGGTGCCACTGGACACCAGAGATACAGTATGGCAATGTGTACAGGCATGTGGGTGTTAGGAAGGTGTGTGTGGAGGTACCACTACATACCAGGGATAAGGGACAATGTACAGGGCATAGGTTTTGGGGGATTGGGGATGCCAGTGGACTCCAGGGATATGTACCACTACATGGAATGGGTGTTCGGGAGCTGGGGATGCCACTAGACACAAGGGACATTATAATATATGGGGCACAGGTACTTGGGAGATGTGGAGGGTACCAGTTGACAACAGTGATATGTAACAATACATGGAACAGGTGTTTGGGGATGGGAGATACCACTAGACATGAGGAATATGTACCAATATATGGGAAGGGTGTTTGGAGGTGGGGGGGTGCCACTAGACAACAAGCATATGAATGCTGAGATGGATGGAGTGTTCAGAGGGTGGAGGTGTCATTAAACACCATGGACTGCATCGCCATAGATATGACAGATGACCAGGGGTGGGTAGCTGCAATGCAGCCTCCCTTGCCATTGGTGGGGTATGGGCGTGGGCTTAGCACCCCTTAAGTCATGGTTTAGCGGCAGCAGTAAATAAGCGCTGCTTTTAGGGGCCATTTACCATCGTTGCAAACCTTTGAACATGCCACTATGCCCATATGCAGGAGGGAACCCCCTCATTTGCATGGGCACTGTGTTATTTTAGTGCTTGGGTGCAAATGGGTTTAACACGCGCTAATAGGGCCTCTGAATATGGCACTCTGAGTGCATGCTGCAAACCTGGGTAGTGACAGGGCAAATCACATTGGTGCCAGTGGCAACAGTTGAATATCAAGCCCTTAGTCTTTTTTTCTTGTTTTTTAATCATTTGAAGAATTTGTCCTGTATCATAATTATTTGGAATTCTGTGGCATCACAGAATTGATGCATGCCATAATAATCTTTTCTGTATTAAGCAAAGGGTGCTGTGAGTAAAATAGATTCTTTTGGACTAGAAGGTCATGGATTTATCACTGGGTGTACTTCTAGAACTGACTTGCATGTTACTTGCTTTGTTAAATATTTGTATCAATAATATGAGTAACTTCTTTGGAAGATGCATGCCTGCTCACATTTTTATCATTTTAACATTTTGGGGCAGAAAAGACATGCTATGCTGAATTTACTCTCCAGGTGCATACCAGGAGTAAATGGGGACTAAATAACTTGCTCGGAGTCACACAGTATGCAAGTGCTGGATGTGTGTTTTAAATCCAGATCAGCTGTGTGTCCTGGTTCACAACTGGGTACTCTAATTTCTAGGCTATACTGCCTTGAAATAGCAAGCACAAACACTAAAGGTAGCTTATGCTTCCTTATAATTGGGTGACATCATTTTAGACTGTGTAAGTGTAGATATTTCTAAAAAGTAGTACTTTACAAATTAGATCCAGAAAAAAAAGAGAGGATTTGATACCTTTTAGGAGTACTCTTAGACAAAGGCCTGCAAAGTACATGTTCATTTGAAAACTCTGGACTGAGTCTTACCATGAGTCCAAAAATGAGTGCTTTGCAATACGTTGTTCACCTCACTAGAAGCCAGTAGGACTCCTGATTGTTAAAACTGGTAATGAGAAGAATGAATGGAAATTGAACAAAGGGCCTCATTAGGCAAGTTACCACCTAGGATTACACTCCAGTAATATACAGAATTATGGCACAAATCCAAATCCGTGATGCGGAACATGAACCCACAGCCTTCTCACCAACATCTGAGTGCACCACCACTGAACTACACATTGAAAACTAAAGACTAGCAACCTACTTAATAGGCTGTAGGGCACTAGAAAAGAGAGGTGATACAGGCTGTGGTAGAGTTCAACTCAGTAAAAAACTTTTTCTTAATTTTGAACATTATTTTTGAACTGGTGAATACCAGAGAAGGAGTTCTGAAGAAAAGAAATGGACAATTATTTTGGTTGCATTGCTTTTTTAAGTAGAGGGTGTAAAGGCAGGTTGGAGAGCATTTCTTTGAATAGACCATGGCAATAACAAAGAGAAGGCTCTTTTTCAGCTGCATATTGCAGGCCAGGTCGCAAAAGGATCTGCTTAGAGAACAGAAAAGACTGGGTACTCAATTTTCAAGGAACCCTTAGAATGCTGCAATTTGCAGTGGTCTAGGGCTGCAGCAAACTCAGGGTGTGTCAGGGACCCTGCACCCTATTTTATAAAAATGGAAGTCCCTATGTCAAAGACCCAAGACTTGCCACAGGGTTGCACTGAAGTTTTAGTGCACCCAGTGGGTTTGATGGAAGGCTCCATTAACCCTCTCACCAGGCACAACACTAGAGGGGCCATGAAGGTGGGGGGGGTTGAATATGCCTGCAAGGAGGGGACCAAGAGCAGAAGGAGCACAGGGGTGGCCTAGGGAGCAACAGAAGCATGGCAGCAATGTGAAGGTGATGAGGTGGCACCTGCAGGGCTTTGCTGCACAAGTGTAGACAGCCAATCATTCCAGGTACAGGAGGTGTTGGCAAGAAGGCACCAGGACCCAGCCTCAGGTGAACACAGCCCTGGCACCTGCTCCATAGGTGCAAATGGCCCCAACATCATAGACAGGCAGTAGCCTGGCTCCACGCAGGGGACTGAGTACCAGGGGACAGCTGCAGTGCTCAAGGAGTATTCCCATACACCACTTGCACCTTGCAACCTGCAGCCACTGCTGCCCGCCTACAGTGTTGGAGTCATTGGCACCTATGGGGCAGGTGCCAGAGCTATGTCCACCTGAGGATGGGTCCCATTCACTTCCTTCACTTCCTGCCAAACCCTCGGTACTCAGGCCAATTGGCTGTCTGCACCTGTGCAGGGCACCCCACAGGTTGCTACCTCATCACCCTCACATTGCGCATTGCCCCCATCACTCCCTAGGACACCATCCATGCTCCTTCTATTCCTGGTCCCTTGTTTGCAGCCATCTCAATCGCCATCCTGCCTCTGCAATGGTGCATGGCTCTTAGACTACCTCCTGACTGGTCTAAACTGAGCCCCCAGTTGTGACCATGGCAGGGCTTCTAAAATACAAATAAAGAGGATGGTAGCTACACATGGTGCAAGCCCCATTACAACCTGGCACACGGATACTTCTGCTGCAAGGGTGGTACAAGGTGGCTTTGGCACACGGCATTCCAGTTTCAATGTAGCATGCATACAAAAATCAGAATTGCAGCAAACTTTGATGCAAGGTGTCACTTGCATCATACCCATTTGGTGCAGGCATCTTGCATCAAAGACTTCATTTTGAAAATCAAGCCCTGGAAGTTTTAAACACAGTCGGCTTCACCAATGGCCAGAAAGTGCTGCCAAGGGCCTGGTATGAGGCCACTGTTGTAGATAAGAACAGGTAAAGAGTGAAAAAGGAGGACCAGAACAGAGAAATGAACTCTTCCACCCCACCCTCCCAGTCATGTCCACCACATGCTCTTTTAGTCATCTGACTAATAGATGCTAACACACAGTTGTAGGTTGGGAGAGACTGGGCTAGCCTGGACATACTAAATGTTCCCCTCCTCAAATCATGGCTCAGGGCAAGGAGGGGGCCGAGCTTTACATTTTACCATATTGGAGTTTGGGGTTGAGGTGGAGAACAGGGATCATTTTCAGGAAGCTGTTGACTCCTGTAAAAGTGCCAGGAGCCAGCAGTTTTCCTTCTTCAAATAAATAAATAAATCTGAAAGGACAGGGTAGGGGTGGCAGTGTGGTGGTGGCCAGGAATAGCCCTGACTACTTGAGAGGAACTGAGTGTTTTTTTCATAACTTTTTTGTAGTCCCGAGTGTTTCCCTGAATACCACCTAACAGGAAAAAATGGTCAGTACTCTGAATCAAGTATTGAGTAACCTGTAATTTGTGGTACACTATTTAGGAATTAATATTCTGATAGCGCACACCCCTATTCTGTGATTACCTCGGTAAGCAGAAAGTTGCACTAGCTTACCTCGAAGGGCTGTACTATCTTCATGTCCACTGTCTCCGCTGTTAGTCTGGTCCATTGATATATCACCCAGTGTTAGAAAAATTGCCTCCTGTTGCATCCTTACCCCTGAGATTACCATCTCTAAGCTTTAGGGCATGCCTTCCCTTCCTGCTGGAAGACACCAGATCGTACCCTTGAGTATGCAGATGTTTGCGATCCTGTCCCCACTCAGCCTCCTTTTCTCCATCGTAAGCATGTAAACAGCTACCAGCCCCCTCCTCATACTGCGTGCCCCCACCAAACCCATGATCTTTTGGTGACCCTGCATTACACTATCTCAGCTTCCTCAATGTCATTTTGTATTGAGGGAGCCCAGAGCTGCACACAGTATGCCAGGTAGGACGAACCAGGTTGAACAAAGCGCCAGGGACATGCTCAGTGCAGTGGTGATGCACAAGGAGTGGCTAACTCCAGAGTAAGTACACAAATAGAAGCAACATGTACTCAAGAACCCTGAGGCATTTCGTTAGTAAGGATATGACCAGGGTCTCATAAAGTGACAGGATTAGTTCATCTGCCCTGCTGATCACCCACACCTTTTAATGTAACCCAGCATTGTGCTGGCCTTGATAACAGCTCATTATACCCCCTTGAAGGCACCCTGCCGAGGCGCTAGGGGTTCTCACAATTGGTGGAAATAAAACACAACAGATGTTATATCTGGAATTGTCGGTTTCTTGTTGCTGATGAGCGCCACCTACTTGGAGATTTGTTGGAGTTTTTTAAGGTCTGGTTACCTTAGTAGTGAACTCCTCCTTGTGTGAGAGCAGGAATTTTCTCTTGGAACTTTATCCGGGTGTCCAGCCTATTCCGATTTTTAGATTACTGATCCCACTCAAAGGAGGAGAGATATCAAATGAAGTACTGTCCAGTTAAAAACAAGTACCCCAGACAATTCTCAAGCGTTTTTATGGTCCCCTGAAGTTTGTCCCCATCCACCCTGGCCTGCTTAGTAGCTACAGCAAATGTAAGCAGCCTGCTGCAGACCCCAGCTTCCAGATTTGTAAAGAAAATGTTGAACAGGAGTAGCCCCCCGAATGGATCCCTGTCAGATGCTGCTTTGCAGTCCTCTCCTCTCATAATGGTGCCTGTCCACCACAATCCTCTGCTTCCTACCCCTAAGCCACTTAGCAAACCACATTGTGCATGCCTCATGCTTACCACACTGGTGTACTTTGCCCTCCAAGCATGTGCCACAATGTCAAAGGCCTTTGCTGAAGTCCAGATAGACTAGATCCACAGCCCTTCCCCAGTCCACCTTCCTGGTCACTTCCTCAGAGAATGTGATCAGTTTGGTTTGGTGCAAAATATGAAGATGTAATCAATGAATTTGACCATTGGTTCCTTGCTATAAGAATGTGACTTTTCTCACAGTATAGCTCCCTGTGAGGAAGCTCCAAAGAGCGAAGCGCTGGGGTAGCTGTGAGCCATTGGTTAATTTTGTTTGGCTCTCTGCATGTGGCAGAAATTATTTCTTTAATAAACAAGCAAGCACTGCTTCAACATTTCCATTAGTGCCTTATTATTTAAGGTGTCAGTGGTGGTTACCTGCCCACCACTTCGCGGTCCTTGAGTGCCGTACTTTCTTGTCTTTGGATTGGTACAATCTATCCCTTATAAAGCCATACTGAGAGGGGGAAGACTTTTGGCCTCAACTACATATGGCATTATTTTGTCCTTGATCATGGCTTCCAGGACCTTCTATCCAGCTTGTAATTGTCTGTCTGTGACCTTGCCCCTTCTTGAAGATGTGAAAATCTGTCCTTCAGTGTCCCTAAATGTTTGTCACTGATACTAGATACAATGAAAAGCAATACATTTATGGCTTTCAAGATGCACACAGAGCAGCTGCATCAGAAGGATAAGTAAGGCAATGACAAACAGCTCTGCTGCCTCGCTCTAGCATGTGGATATGGTAAAGTCTTACCTTGGTTCAAAGCTGTCATCTTTCACAATACACTCTTTCTTCTCAGGTATCCCCTTCCAGGTACTGGGATCTGCTAAATCGACTAAAGCCTTGGCATTGAGTAACCCAAATCCAAATCGACTATTTACCATCAGCTCTGCTCCATTCTTCTTCCAACCTGGGTTGTTGGCCAGTGGATCATATTCTGAGGTCCACACTACCAAATGCTGCAACTCTCGCCAGGTCAGATTAGGACTGTGGGGCGCAAAAACATAACTATAATTTCTTTCAGGGAGGATAGATAGATAGATAGATAGATAGATAGATAGATAGATAGATAGATAGATAGATAGATGGATGGATGGATGGATGGATGGATGGATGGATGGATATAGGCACTACTATGGAATGTGCTAATGCATAAGGAAGAAGGCTGAGTGCTTCTCAGTATACAACAGAGGAGTGCCTGTATCGCCCAATAAACGCAGCTCACCGAAGTGTGTTATTTCACTTACAAAATGGATTAGTATTAAAATTAATGGCTTAGTAAATGCAGCACAGTGTGTTTGTGAGAACATCTGCACTGCAGGTGACCTGGTTGATACAATCAGATAGCAGTATTTAAAGCCACCATCTTCACCCATTTTACAAAAACACAAAAAGAGAGAGGGAGAGGCCAGCCCAGTGGCATGGAGGGCTGAGGCACTGTGCACCGTACCTCCTGCCACATCAGCAAACCAGAGTCGGGAACAGATTCAGGTTGCTTGGTGGCCAGCAGGGAGAGGAAGGATCAAGCATCCCAGGACAGCTCTTCTTTCTCTGGGATGGGGGACGATGTAGTCCACTGTTTGCCTGCCCGGATGGCAGTTCATGTGGTGCCACTAAGAAGGAAACGGAACCCCACGTTCATGTCGCCAGGTATGTCTCCATGGAGGGGTAGCACGTACATTGCACCCATTGTATGTCCTGTGGACCCCGGGGATAAAAGGGTGGAAAAACACCCTGGTGGCAGGATGAGACCTAACTCTCTGCAGGCCCTGCATTAGGACGATGGTGAAAGTTAGTCCTGGGGAAGCCGGGTGACAGGGCTGCGGAGGTCGGTCGCAAAGGGGCCAACAGAGAGGAGGAGGAGGAGGAGGAGGAGGAGAAAAAGCACAAAATATATATGAAAAATAAGAAAGAGAGAGAGTCTTTTATACTGTATTACAGATCATGAAGAAAACAGCATTCAATAAAAGCTTTATAGTAAGATGTGAAACAAAGTCACATTCTTAAAGATATTATCAGCAAACAGCATTTTATGTCAGGATTCATGCACAATTCTACAATTTGCAAGGTATGTGATCCACTATGATAGCCCCTGATGACAGCACTAGTAAATGAGCATGTGTAGAAATAGTGACTCATTTATAGTGCTATCATGATCCACTACTCTGCAAGGGTAGCAAAGGAATAGCGTACAGAGCAACCAGAAGGGGAGGGATGGGGATCTGTAGGTAGGGATAGGAGGGGAGGGTTCAGGAGGATAGCTGAGCCTGCTGCAATGAGCCAGCCCTGTGGTGTGGTGTGGTGGTGAGGGGAGCTGGCTATGGCGCAGTAGGCACTGGGTTCAGGACTCACTGGGGGTAGTAGTTTTGCTCCTGCTTGCGACTGTGCGTTTTTTTTTTTGTTTTTTTTTTATGAATTTCACCTCTCCTTGTGCTGCAGCCCCTTGGAGTTGAGAATCTAGTAAGAGCAGTGTGGGGAGTGAAGTCCCCCGAGAGGGGGTGTGTGGTGGTGGTGGGGGGGCATGAAAACACTTTAATGCACTGGATGTTAATTCGCTGAGAAATGTATATCACCGAAATACTTTTCAGCGATATACATTCGCGATGATTGCAATCGCTGTTTTTTGATTGCTATCATCACATGGAACCACCCACTATACATTTTTTTGAAGATAAGACACAGGGGTGAGTGTAAAAGATCCACTATTTTCAGCCTGACAAATAAAAGGACATGAGACTGTCCGGCCCGGTGGCGCTGAAGGTTGAGGCGCTGGACGCCACACCTCGCGCCACGCTGGTGACATGGCTTCGGGAACGAGCCCGGACTGCCGGGTGTCGGCAGGGGAGAGAGAGAGGATTGAGCATCTGTAGGACTGCTCTCCTCTCTTGGGGAGGGATCCAGGGGTAGCCCGGTGCAGCAGCGGCCCCCGGTGGAGACCGGCGGCACTGCAATGCACAGGGGCTCGTAAGCAAGCAAGGGGTAGATGTCGGGCAGCTGCCTTCTGGACATGAGTGGGAGCACCCACGTCGCAGGCTGTGCAGCATTGCACGTCCCACTTTGGGGGCATAAACACTACTGAAAAACCCTCTGACATGGAGGGTGACGGCCCTCCCAGAGCCGTGCCGCCACATGCCCAACACTGGAGCCCTTCCACCGCCCCTTCGATCTCCTCGGGCCCTATGTCCCCCCCGGGGGCTCGGGGAGAAAGTAATGACCTTGAGGATGGCGGGACTCACAGTGGGCGGTAGAGCAACACCGGTCAGCAGAGAAGTCTGAGAGAGTTCCGGTGCCAGGGGTGACAAATAGAATTGTAAAAAAAAAGAACATGGGACATATGATGATTGCAAAGAGATCTCTGCAGCAACATATAGGCCTTTTTTTTCTACATCATTTCGAAAACGTTGCTGTCATGGCAGATACACGCTGTACATACAGTGGATCCCACCAGGATGCAACACAATACTGCAGCATTCTACAGTAATTACTGTGGGAAACAAGGCAATTTCAATGGAAATTAATCCCTTTTGTCATGTAGTCCTGAGACACTGCACTGCATCCCGGCAGTCTCCACTGTACACAGGTCTGCACATGGTATTACTATACGGAAAGGCAGTGTGGTCTAAAGATTATGGTCCTGGACCAGGAATCAGGAGATCAAAGGTTTGCATCACACAACAGCCACCTGCTCACTGTGTAGACTTGTCCAGCCCATGCTTCGGTCTATTCCACTTTAAAACTGGGTCCCCACTGAAAGCGTTACGTAATATAGGAACATATTACAGAAAACAATTAAATAGGCATACACTACATTAAAAAGGAACAGCCTTGTGACTCCATGGGCAAAACTAAAAGTCAGAGAAATGCAGCTTTCTTACAGGAATACTACATTCCTATGTTTCATTAGAACAATAACACAAACTTGACAGCAAAGTTCTCTATGACAACTAAACTAGAATAGGTTACCCATTATAAGCCATTTTCCTCTATGTTCTCCCTCCCACAGGTTGTCTCTGGAAATGAGCTGTTACCAGCTCATTATGTTTTTCCTGGTGAAACTTTTGAAATAAATAAATAAAATCAGGCATAATAGTGGCATTTGTTTGCTTTTCTCATAGACCGTACCCTTCTTCGAGGTGTCCACACACTCGTTGCTGGCATTTGCAGACCACAGGATATGTGTTTTCTGCAACTCACAGATTTATGAAACAGATGTATTTCTGGTGACAGTCATTGATAAGGTCATGAATTTGCAAGTATTTAAGAATTCAAAGCCTGCAGCTAGGAACTGGTATGAATACTGACAGTGCTTGTGAACAATACTTTATAGAAACAGAGATGATGACGGCAGATAAGGACCGCTTGGCACACCCAGTCTGCTCATTTTTTTATTCCCTGCCTTTAGCGTCACCATAGACCTTACTTGATCTCCGCCCCCCCCCCTTGCTTTCCACTAAGATTCTCTTATGACTATCCCATGCATTCTTGAATACCACCACTGTTTTTGCTGCCACCACTTCTGCTGGAAGACTGTTCCAGGCATGCAACACTCTTTCTTTGAAGAAGTATTTCATTACATGTCTTCTGAATTTATACCCCTCCATGACATGTTGTCTTTTTCTGGTGCGTGTTTTTGTTTCTGAAATATATTCCCTTCCTGTACCTTATTAACCCCTCCCCCGGTGAGGTATTTAAAGGTCTCTATCACATCCCCCCTCTCCCTCTTCTCTTCAGGGGTATACATCTTGAGATCCTCTATTCTCTTCTCATAGGGCTTCTGATCCAGAACCTGCACCATTTTAGTTGTCCTCCTCTGGACAGCCTCCACTCTGTCTATGCCCTTGCAGAGATGTGGTCGCCAGAACTGAGCACAGTACTCCAGGTGGGGTCTTACCAGCGATCTACACAGTGGTAATACCAGCTCCCTCCTTCTGTTGATGATACCTCTCCCTATACACCCCAACATCCCACCGGCCTTACCAACTGCCTTGTTGCACTGCCTGGCCACCTTTAGGTCATCAGCTATGATTAACCCCAGGTCCCTTTTCTGTTTGGTGAATGTCAATACTTTGTCACCTATTTTCCAGTTCTGGTTTTCTGTGCCCTAAGTGCATGATTTTGCACTTTTTTGCATTGAAACTCAGCTGCCATGCCCTTCACCACTCCTCCAGTTTTCTCAGGTTTCTGCATAATCTTCACCCCCCCAGAGTGTCCACCCTCCACCCCCCCACTCCCCCACCCCCAGAGTGTCCACAGTATTGCAGAAATCTAGACCTCCACATTGGCAATGCGCTCCAGGTGTAATTTAATGTTTGTATTACTGTGTGTGAGCAACTGCAGCTAGTACTAAAATTCAGCAAAACTGACTGTTGCAGTACTAGTTTCCTGCTTGTTTTTCTAAGAAACATTTTGTTACATCCCTGAGCATATTCCTGGACCAGGACATTACTTATAATCTTGATCAGTTTTCCCACCTATCAGAAGAATCCTAAATCTCATGTTGCCTAGACTTTGGAAATATTTTGAAGAAAGTCAGTTCCTAATACTTTTTACCACAATGTCACACCTTACTATGGTACATGCAACAACTCTGTAATATTTCCCCCGTAGTCTCTTGCTTTATGCTGTACAAAGTGATTGGAATATAATGGTAAATATATGAAGTGTTTTTAATTATCTCCAATCATGTCTTTATTTCATATTTACAATCACGAAGACCAAAATATAGCCCCCTGAGATGTGAAGTCTGATTTTTGTGGCGGTCCTTCAGTATAAGCAATAGAAATAAACAAAAAAAATTACAGGATAATGTACAGTCCTAGTTGTTAATGACTATAATACCTTACTACTTACCTAGGCCATAATGGCTACAGTTCTGCTTTACACCATCTACTTCACATGCAATTAAAGTAAATTAGCATGAATTGGAGTGGTAACCTTGAAGCAGGGATCTAAAAGGTGCAGAGTTCTTTAGGTCACTTTGCGGTTGCTCAGAAGCATAGTCCAGCTATTCAGTTCAGAAAAGGGAAAAGCTCAGCTACAGTGCGCACTCTTATCTGCCCACTTTTATTCACCAGCTTCGCTTACCAACTGTGTGATCGCCTGTCCTGTTTTCCAGAAATGTTATCTTCCTCTTTAACAGCCATCCTTTATTATTCGCCACCCTCTTTTACCTACCTACAATTAGGACATACAGAGGTTGGCGGATAAAAGAGGGGGCCCTGTACTACCATCTTTAATTTTTCTTTTTCTTTTCAATCACTATTTTCTCATCTTGTTGGCTGTCCTGCCCCATCTGTACTGGTCCCCCCTAACATTGTCACCTGACATCTCTTGGCTTTACCTTGCACCAATTTTTCCTACCACAGGATCATTGTTCAAAGTGTCCAGTCACTGGTGTGGGCCTTTAGGGGACTGGCCCATGATCTGGCTGTGGTTGGTGTTTCTACTTCCAATGAATCCCCCATAGAGCCACAAGTGCGCATGCTCCACCTCCATGCAGATGCCCTTTGCCTCTGAGTGTGGGATCCCTTCCCCCTGTGTGGTCCCACTGCACAGCCACCTGGATTCCTACAGGTAGCAGCTGATCAGCAATACATGCCTAACCCCCCTACTCCCCCAAGGAAGGAGTGCCATCAAAGGGATGTTCAGTCTTCCCTCCCCAGTCAGCCCCAAGCGACCTGAGTCCATCTCCGAACCCAAGTCTCTTGTGTAGTGAGTGGTAGCATTATTGCTGTACCAGTGAGCTGACCTCTTAAAATTTTGGATGACCCAGGCAGTTGACTCAGCCACCCTCAGGGAGTAAAGGCTGGAGGTTGCAGTAAACTAGGATTTGAGATACAGCAGTTGTGAGTGGTCGATAAACACATCTATGGAGGAGCATAAGCATGATGGGTTTCTCTACTCCCTTCTCAGCCCTGCCACATTAGTTGATTATAAACTGGGCAGTGATGGGTTGTGACATCATAGTCTAGGGAAAACATTAACGTAGAAGGCATCAAGTTATCTAGTTTGTTTTTTGGCAGCTGTGCAGTACACTGTTTCCCAAGGCTTACAGGGTCATAATGTAGCAAGACATTATGCCTTAACTAAATCAAGCTGCCAAATACAGCATGATTTATGCCATGTGGGAATCAAACCTGGTCCCAGACGCAGTGCCTGGGTTACATAGAAACATAGAATTTGATGGCAGATAAGGACCGCTTGGCCCACCCAGTCTGCCCATTTCCCCTACCTAATGGATAAGCTGCAGATCCTAGTTAACCAGCAGCCTACTTCTTCCTACCCCCACCCCCTAGAATTGCCTTATGACTGTTCCATGCATGCTTGAATTCTACCACTGTTTTTGACTCCACAACCTCCTCCGGAAGGCCATTCCATGCATCCACAACCCTCTCTGTGAAAAAATACTTCCGTAAATTACCTCTGAGCCGCCCCCCCTATCTTCAAATTGTACCTCCTTGTTCTTGCACACCTCTTTTTTTGAAAGATGCTACCCTCTTGGACTTTGTTGATTCCCTTTCCCTTTTTGTTGTTGTTAGTATCTCAGGGTTCCTGCTGCTGTGGCTCTGTCCAGTGAGCCATGGCAGCTGCTCCGTGGAACCCACTCCCAGCAGAGGTCTTATCCTCTGCCTAGGAGTGTGTGAATGGTGCAATACCACATACAGCAGTATACGCGGTATTGTACCATTCGCTGTCCTAGACAGCACTATTTTGGGTTAGCTATAATGCCGTATGCTATTAAGTGTACAACAATATGAACTGGTATGCACTGTTTCCATAATCCAAGAGAGGGAGGAGATATTTATTATTTTATGATCTGCCTCCAGACCTGTAAGTTTAGGCTCCTTTTTGCACTGTAGAGGACCTCTAGTCTGTGACTTACTGTTGCTAAAATGTGACTCACATATTTATGCAAGATGTGTGTCCAGTCACACTCTGAAGTATGTGACTATGTGAAGTAAGGTACTTGTTACAGGATGTGACCAGTTTGAATAAGAATTTGGAGTGAACCAGTAACTTTCTAGAGTTGTTGAGAGGTGCCAAAGACCGTAAGTCAGGATATTTGAAAGGGATTGGAGATTGATAAACAGGTTAGCGACTCACTAACACCACTTTGTAGGCCCAGTGCAGGGAGGGACCACAAAATACCATATTTGATGGCATAGTTAGTGAGTCACTAACCCCATTAGCCACTGGCTCTAAAATACGCCAGTGCAACTATGCAAAACAGCTGATAGCACCTTCTTATAGGCACACCAGCATATTGGCAGGTTTGTGTAGGTAAGTAGGCCATTGGTGCCACACTAACTACTGCCTCTCAAAACCAGTCCTTATGACCTCTGCACCTTCTAAACATGGCCCCCCCATCACCCAAACACCCTCGACTGTACTTTTCACATTATCCCTGGTGTCTACTAGTCCCCCGGAACCCCCCTCGACTGTAGCTTTTACATTATCTCTGCTGTATAATGGCTCCCCATCCCAGAGCACCCCTGACTGTACTTTTTACGTTATCTCTGGTGTCCCGTGGTCCTCCCTGGTGCCTGAACACCCCCCAATAATAATTATAAAATTTCCAAGTGTCCAGTAGCCCCCCCCAGCTAGGAACACCCCATCATATGTATATATAACTGCCCTGATGGCTAGTGGTCCACCCAGACCCCCACTCCCCTTGTCTGAATTCCCCTGTCCAGTTCTGGGGTACTCCGCAGGTCTGACAACCCCCCCAACCTGCCAGAACTGCCACACAGCACCACTCGGTGACTGGCACAGACCCTCCAGATTCAGGAGAGATGTGAGGAAGTACTTCTTCATAGAAAGAGTGGTGGATTCCTGGAACAGTCTTTCAGGGGTGAGGGTGAAAACAATGGTGGGGTTCAAGAATACGTGGGATAGGCATAAGGGAATCTTAGGGGAAAGGGAAGGGTTGGTGGATGAATGGGCCGGAGATCAAGAAAGATCAGTGGTGATACTATAGGCAATGCAAAATGGGCAGATAAAGTGGGCCAAATGGTCCTTATCTGCCAGCACATTCTATGTTTCTATGTTTCTCCACTCACCTTCATGTCTGGCAGTCAACTGACAGTTCACGACCATGCTACTGTAATCAGCCGTGATTTGCACTCCGATAGTGGTGGGGGCAGGGAGCAGGGGACTACTAGATACCAGCACAGGGGTGTTCAGGCAGTGGGGTGGGAACGGAACACCAGGGAATTTATGATTATTAACGGGTAGGTGGTCAGGTGGCTGAGGGCAACTAGCACCAAGGAAAGAGTGTTCAAAGGCTTATAGACAGCCCTGATAGGTGCTGTTGGGGGTAGAATAGCAAACTCCATTTGTTCCTGGTCTGTAATAAGGCCATAAAAAGATGCAAATTACCCCACAGCACTTTGCTAGTACCATGGGGTCATGTGCATCTTAAGGTACCAATATGGCAGCTTGCTCCTGAGGAGCAAATGCCATTAGTGGGCCTTAAGAGCGTGATTGTAATCACAATCCCTATAGCACTCTATTGGCCATATACATCCTGTGGCCAGTACAGGGCTGGAGTTTGCAATCACAGTCTGGTTAGTGCCTGGCTGGTATACTGGAACATGCCTTTAGCATTCACAAAGTTCCCTAGCCTGTTCCAGTATAACACTAGTTTGCTCCAGGCACTAATTACTGTAGCTCCTAGAGCAAATATTTAATGGGCCCTAATGTAGACCTATGAGTACCCTGGCCATGGTCTTGCTTTTGAAAATATTAAGGAGAAGTTTTTTTTTTTTATGGTATACCTCCCACACAGCGACACTTCTACAGTGACATACGTCAATGCTGACAACATTGACATGTTGCTGTGGAAGTCCGCCTGGGACCCGGCAACAATTTCCCTCGTCCTGCACCCCTTCCCCAAACCAATTCCAACTTGGAGTTGGAATCTGATAGTGCGGGTAGTGCAGGGGACAGAGCTCCCATGTGGGGGGCGGGGTTCAGGGGCCAAAATCTCCCAAAATAAAAACACTGTCCAACGTGCGCGGCTCCCTGCCAACTGCAAATCGTAGTCGACATGGAGACTGATGCTGTGACACCAGTTGATGAAATAGCTGTCGAACCGGCATCGTAGATCCTTTTTTTTTATCACCAAACCATTTCTTGGTGTTGTGGAAGCTGTTCAGGAATGTCCCTGACATAGGCTCTGTTAAGGCCACCGTAACACAAGATAATTTCATTCACATTTTTGTGGGCTGAACTGTGAGTATACCAGTTTTGGATGTACAGTAGTTGACAAACAAGGAGAAGAACAAGGGACTGAGGATCGATCCCTGGGGATACCTTGCAGTATCAGTCTGGGATCAGGAGTGGTGGAGTTAATAGTGACTTCCTTCGTAAGGCCTGTTAAATCATCCATCATCCAGATGGTGGTGAGGTTGATGAGCCCTAACTCATTGATTCTTTTATTGAGTTGATGATCGACCTGGTCTAAAGCTTTTGTGAGGTCGGTAAACAAGGTGCCTAAGACATGACCTTTTTCTGGGGCAGTAAGGCTATTGATGGTCACCGTTAGAAGTGTTGTACTGCAGTAATTTGGACAAAAGCCTGATTGGACAGGATGAGCAGTTTTTTATTCTAAATTGTTCATTTGTACTTTGTGCAAATAATCCTCTCCAGTATCTTTGGGAGTGCTGATAGGACAGAGATGGGCATGCAATTGCTAGGGTTTTGGTTGTCTCACCCCAGGGTAATCTAACTTCTACATTCTTCCAGACTATGGACAGCTTGAGAAGGGTGACAAGTTCACTAGGGTGGTGACAGGGGAGATAATGACAGGGTCAACTAGCCTGAGATGTTAGGGCTCTTGACTGTCTGCCCCGGCACAAATATGGATGTCAGTTTGTAGGTGAAAGGCACGAGTCACATCATTTTCTGGTTAGAAGATGTAGCAGTTGGGAAGGAGTGGGTGGCTTGGGTGGAGTTTGGACCTGCAAAGTTTATATGAAAGACATGATATAAAAAAGCACTGTACTGTAAAGCATACTTGCTGGGGCTCCCAAAAAAAAAAATTAGAACTTAGATCTTACTTGGCTTCAAGGGCAAGAGCAAAGATCCCTGCAGCTAAAGGAGCCGATGCTGAGGTGCCAGTGTGGGTCTCTGTGCAGTCGTTGTGAAGATCAGCACTAGACTGGAAAAAAAAGAGAGAGTTTATTTCTTAAGAGGGTTTCACAGATGACGAGAGACAGGGACATGCTAAAAGAATTATAGAGTCAAACTCTGTGTATAATTCTAATGCTGTTACAGTATTTAGTTTCTGGTTTCTTATCTCCATACAGGTTTACAGAAGAGTAGATAGTGTATTGTTTATGATGGGTGGTGTCTTCTGGATAATCCTGTAAAGCAGCTGTTAAAGGGGAAAAATCAGCACAAAGCGCTCCACACCCAAGTGTGGGGCTGGTCCCATTTCACACTTTGCTTGCAAAAAATGTTTTTTTTGTTTTTTTTTTACTTACTGTTTACTGCAGTATGGTAGGTTGTAACAGGCTGATTCGGCTGACTTCCAAGCTGGCATTTCCTGTAACCTGAAATCCCTGTATCCCCTGCAGCTGGCATCAGAGCAAGGTTGCAGCAGTGGGAGATTCAATAGCCTGCAGTGCAGTGCATTTTAGAGATTTTATAAGCTCAGATCAGATGTTTGCCTGTCCTACTGTTTCCCCAAGGGATATGTACAGTCCTCTGTGACTGTACTTAGCCCTGGGAGGACAGTGGGACCAGCAAGCACAAGATTAGAATTTATCAGATACTCTAACATGCAGTGCATACTATTGGTTCTTCCACTGCTGCAGCCCTGCTCTAATTTCTGACTACAGCAAATGTCAGGCTGGAAGTCAACAGAATCAGCCTGATACCATCTACTATGCTGCAGTAAACAGTAAGTAAAAATAATATTTTGCCACAGTGCACATTGGGACCAGCCCCATCCTTGGGTGTGGGACTCTTATTGTTGACTGTTTCCCTTTAATCGTTATTTGTTCTGTTTCTAATCCACTTGAAAAGAATATAATAGCACAGATTACAGTTTGGTTTTGTATGGCACCATCCATATATCACAGAGTCATAGAATAGGGGACCAAGTTAATTGGTGGTAGCCTTTTGCAACTCACCACGTATCAGTTGTAGAATGTGAGTGACCATTTGTTTCCCATATGTTCATTAAGTGCCCTTTTAAACTGATCCATAGGATTAGTATGAACAATTGATTCTGACAGAGCATTCCACTGTGACACTACTCTCTGAGTAAACCATCTACTGTACTTCTTTTAGTTGTTTTGTAATTTTCACCCCTCAGCTGTAGGTCATGTGACCTGGTTGTTCTTTCAACAGTTGTTTTACATAGTCCTGCTGTTTCCCATAATGAATGCCTCATTATGAAAGACCTTGTATACATAACACAAATCACCTCTCTCTTTTCTTTATTGTAATGAGTAAAGGACCAGATTATTTAATCTTTCCTCGTAAGTTGTCGATTATTTTTGTCATAGCCCTTTGCGCTCTCTCTATCATTTTAATGCTACCAACACTTTGTGGCATACAAAGTGGGGCACAATAATCAAGATGTGGCCTTACAAGAGGTATGTAATGGGATGATTACTTCTGCCCTCCTACTTTTGATGTTTGATATGCATCCTAGAATTTTGTTGCTTTTTTTAACCATCTCTCTTATATGTGTGTCAAATGTCAAAGAATCCGTGATATAGACACCAAGGTCTTTTTCATTAGTTGCTGTTGCTACAGTCCTATTATTTAAGGTATAATTAGCCATGATGTTATTGGGTCCCAAATTCATAACCTTGCATTTATCATTATTGAATTTGAGTCCATGATTCATTGCCCATATTTCCAACTATTTCAGGTCTCTCAGAAAATGTTCTGCTGCTTCCCTATTATTGACAGCTGCTCCAGTCTTAGTGTAATCAGCATACTTGCATGATCATGACCCTGCAGATGTTTTCTTGTTGGAAACAAAAACATTAAAATGCGTAGGTCCCAACACAGATCCCTGAGGGACACCCACTAGTCACCATACCCCCACCAGAAGAATAACCCTGGATACCCACCCTCTGGTATCTGTTATTCAGCCAAGAACATACAGTACCCACTGCATAATTTTGGGGTAAATTTGTAAACTTCTAAGTTGATTTATGAGTTCTCTGTCTGGGACAGAGTCAAATGCTTTGGAATGATCCAAACAGATTATATCAACAGGTAACCCTTTATACAGGGTACAACTAATTGGTTAAAAAAACTGCATTAGGGTCATCAGACAAGATCTTGCAGGACAGAAACCATGTTGTGAGACATCTGTTAACCCAATATTTATCATGTGTTTTTCAATAATATCTACTATCAAACTTCCCATCAACTTGCCAACAACAGACATCAGTCTAATTAGTCTATAATTCCTGATATTTAATTTGTCCCCTTATTTGAAAATTGAGTTCACACTTGCCTCTCGGCACTCCTGAATTGTCTTCCCATCTCTCAGAGTGGTATTAAACAACATGGCAAGGGGACCAGCCAGTAAACAACATGGCAAGGAGACCAGCCAGTACGTCCGCCAACTCTCTAAGGACTCTAGGATGTATTCCACCTGGCCCTGCAGATTTATCCACCTTGAGCTGTTTCATTTTTTCTTTAACTTCCTTTTCTGATATTATTTTGATTTCAGTTTCATGGCTTATACTTATGTCAAAGGAAATATTACTGTTTTCTTTAGGGTTGAAAACACTTAAAAAATATTTGTTGAACTTATTCGCCATCGTTTGTTCATCACTTATAATCAGCCATCTGTCTCTTATTTCTGCTATTGTTTTTGGCCCCCCCCCAAACTTCCAATATAATTAAATAACTGTTTTTTGTTGTCTTACGTAGACTTTGCCATTTTTAGTTCCATTTCAACTTTGGATTTTTTGACCATTTTTGTACACTTACGAGCTATTGTCTTATATTCAGTCCACCTATCAGGTGTTGGATTCATTTTATGTTTCTTGTATGCTATCCTCTTTGTTTTGATACTCTTGTTAATATTTTTGGAGAACCATTTTGGAATCTTCTCTGACCCAGTATATTTCTTAATCACAGAGACGTATGTATCTAAGCAGAATTTGATTTTGGCATTTATCTGCTCCCATGAAATATCAAAACACATTTTTACAAAGCAATGAGCAAAATAATGGTAGTGTGGGAATCACATAGCGAGAAATGAGGAAATTAAATGAACAACAACAAACACACAGACATAGACAACTGTGATAGGACCTTTTTTAGTGATAAACGGCATACTGACCAGGACACCAACTCTTGCAAAATGTGCCGTGGGACCTTTAAAGAGCTGCTAATGCCTCAGGGAGAACTTGGAAAACATTATATTTAGACACAAGTCAGCTGGTATTTCATGTGTCTTCTACAGATCTGTTTCTCCCTCTATTAACTATTATTGAGCAAATCTGGATAAAGACAGGGTCATTATCTCTTAGAGTTTATCTGTCACAGCCACACAATCTCCACTTGATGTTATAAGTTTCTGTTATAACACAGTCTGTTGCCATGAAAATTACTGTGGTGTCACAAGAAGAGTGTTATGTCATCACTTTTGGAATAAGCAACTGGAATAGCTTAGCTCTTAAAGAGTAACTGACATTTCCAGAGAACACTGAAACAGATAATATCTGGACACAGTTCTGCTTACAGGTGTATGTAAGCAATAAGACATGATGGGGTGTGCATTGAACAGATATTACTGCACGCCCAGATGCATAGTAAGGCATGAGGCAGACAACAATAATGTTTCCCTAAACAAGCCCTATTGGCCAGGCTGTTACTGATTGCTTTTGCTTGTACAGCAGAAAGAAGATATAGGGGTCAATTCTCAAAGGCATGGTGGAAGTCGCGCCAAAGGCGACTTGCACCAAATGCCAATGCACCAGGGACCCTGTGCCCGATTATCTATTGGGCAGGGTCCCAGCGGCTGGTTAAGTCCCATGGCTTGCAGCAACCTCAGTAGTGCACCAAACAGAGGGCACATCTGGACAGGTTGCCACAAGCCAGCAGCATTACACAGTGAAAGGGTACAAGCACCCCCCAGCCCTGATCCCTGACAGTAATGTCAAGACAGCCATGGTAGGCTAGTGGACCCCCCAACCCCGATCCCAAAATTAGAATAAATGAGCCTCCCTAGCCCCAAGCCCTGAAAGTATTATTAAGTAGCCCTTCCAGCCCCAATGCCTGAAAGCAGTATTAATTAGCCCCCCCAGCCCTGATCCCAAAATTAGTATAAATGAGCCCTCCCAGGCCCAATTCGTGAAAGTATTATTAAGTAACCCCCCAGACCCAATCCCTGAAAGTAGTATTAATTAGCTCCCCCAGCCCTGATTTCTCCCCTGTGTTGCAGAATGAGGTAATCATTGATGGTCCAGTGGACCCCCGAGCCCGACCCCCCATTATATATATCCCCAACATACCTAGTAGTCTAGTGGACCCCCACCCAACAGTGCCATACCCCTCACTCCCCCACAACCTGTACCCAGCCAGTGACTGGCGCAGCCCTCCTCTCGCCACCACAGCCAGCCACTGACTGAGCTCTGCATGACCGCCTACTGTATATAGTATGCACTCAGTAAATGACAGCAGCTGTCATTCACTGAGCGCAAACTATATGCAGTATGCACTCATGCAGAGCTCAATTGGCCAATGGCCATGGTGGTGAGAGGTGGGCTGTACCAGTCACCGGCTGGGTATGGGTCGGGAGTGGGGGGTACGGCATTGTCGGGTGGTGGGGTGGGAGTCCACTAGACCACCAGGTATGTTGGGGATACATGTAACAGGGAATTGGGCTTGGGGGTCCACTGAACCACATATGATTACTTCATTCAGCAACACAGGGGGATCAGGGCTGGGGGGCTACTTAATAATACTTTTGGGGATCAGGGCTGGAGGCTCATTTATACTAATTTCAGGGATCAGGGCTGGGGGGCTAATTAATACTACATTCAGGGATCAGGGGTGGGAGGCTAATTAATACTACATTCAAGGATCGGGGCTCATTAATAATACTTTCGGGGATCGAGGCTGGGGGGGTCCACTAGCCCACCATGGCTATTGCAATCTTGAATATTGGTGATCGGGGTTGGGGGGAGGCATGACCTTTGGGGGATCAGCAGGCAGCCCATTGGAATATTAAATTAGGGGATGTGGAAGCTGCCCTGTAAGAATAAGCCCCTGCGGCTGCCGCAAAACCCCTTATGCCGTGTTGCAGCCCAGTTTTTGGCACAAGGATGGCGCAAGTCCCCTTTGGCTCAAGCCGTCTGCGTGTTGTCGCAGGTTGCTTTTGAGAATGACTCTGGATGCAGTTATTGGCCCAGGGTGCTACTTGCGTCATTCATGTTGGACACAAGTCACCTTGCACCATGCAGATCCTTTTGAGAATAGCCCCCATAGTATTTAGGTAAAAAACACCCCTAGCAGTTCTCATGAGAAACACTGCAAAATATCATACACAAGTGTGACAAAAATTACCCTCTCCAGCTTGGGATTTAGAGATGGAACAAAAAATGTTCAAGATCTCTGATTTTTTGTCTAGTTTTAACAAGTGGATAGAAGTAGTTTCTTCTCTGCAGCATCTCAAGTTGTCTGCCTCTCCTGCCTGAAGTTTCTTTGAGTGCTGGGTCACATGACCTGCCTCTAAATGAGCTTCCAAAGTAGCCTCTGATTGGACGGAAAGAGTCAGCAAATTTTGTAGTCTCACAGCCAGTTCCAGCAGCCACATAATGAAGCGTGAAAAATAATTAATTGGGACCCTGAATATGAATGCTTGGTAACTATTTGAAATAAGGTATTCACACACCCTCAATGGATGATACTAACAATCAATTTTGTATCTCAGGTAAAACATTTTGTTATCAGCAGCAGAGTTGCAGTGACTATTTTTCATGTCAATAAATGAAAGTGTGAGCTGAAAAACTTAATATGTTTTTATATGTATTAATAAAAAGCTGGACAATCCTGGCAGCATGTCGACACACTGCTCTGCTGACAGTCTTGTGATCTTATGCTCTCATGGCTCTGCAAGTGGAGAATGAGCACATTGTTGTGTTTATGATCATCAACTTGGGGATAGTGCATTACCAGGACAAAGGATCCCCACTTAAGGCAGTTAGCGAGTAGATTCATTATTGCTAGGGAGACAGGATCCCCTCTTAAGGCAGCTAGAAAGTAGATTCAGTATAAGCAACAGTGGAATTCTTGGTTTGTGGGCCAGTATAGTCATAGCACTCCTTGAGATAAGGATGGCTTATGTTGACAATGGGGTAAAATGGTATGAATAACTCTAAAAGACTAAATTAAAACTGAATTTTTTAGTGATACTGTATGTTCTGAAAATATTGAAGCAGTAAGAATTATTCAGCTTTTCGTAGATGCTTTCCATGTAACAGTCACCAGCAGACACCATTTTATTTGTGCTTGTCTTCTCAACCCAGCTGCATGGGTGTGAGTATATACTATATTTTGAGCAGCCTTTTATATAGGATGCACTATATAGATACTTGTTCCATCTCCCCCCAGGATTCAACTGGAAACTAACTGGTATATGCTGAGGGTGCAATCATGGCCCAAAATTACAAAAATAAAATGATAAAATTATTTAAGGTGAAAGTAGGCTTGATGTACAATTGGTTGATCCATCCTTCTCTATAGTTTATTTTATACTTGCTTGCTAACTATATCCAATTCATAAAATCAATAAACATTTTCCTGAAGGGCCCACCAGAATGCATTACTTTGTGGTTGAAATTTTGCTCTGTTAGTTATTTATTGATGCGGCTTTTTTGTACACATAAGGAGGACAGCCTCATTTAGATGCAGCATCTGTTTTTCAAGAGACATTACAGGTATAGAGGTATGATAGATAAGCTACACAGAAAAAAGTTGCATTGGTACATTTAAATTTAAAACACTGTATACAATCATATACATAATATATTCTAAGTTGCAGATCTTGCTATTCAGAAAGTTAGCATGGCACTAACATGAATACCACCATGCTAACCAGATATAGTGCATCTGAACTAGGTGGAGGCCATATTCATAGGGGTCCACAGTGTGGTGCTCAGTGGATGGTGTAATCACACTAAATATACCACTGTGTGCATACAAATGAGGGTACTCTCTTACATACTGTACAGGGCATAGTGGTATAGTGAAAGGATTTTGGAAGCCCTAAAAGGCAGCTGAGGCAGTCTGCTTAATACTTCTCAAACCCTACTCTTCACAACACACACTGTGTTGCGAGACACCTCACACCCTCAGCAGCACTGGTGCCAGTGACACCCTCCACCTCCCACCTGAATCCCCGATATAATAAATACATTTCCTAGAAGTCTAGTGGTGCTCCCTCACCCTGATCTCCAGTATAACAGAGAAATTCCCTGTTAGTATAGTGGTACTCCTTCCAACAGCTATCCTGGATATAATGGAGAAAATCCATTGTAGGTATTCCCCCTAGTAGGTATTCTCATCCCACCCCATTCCCCAGTATGATAGAGATTTCCCTTGGCAATCTAGAGGCACCCCCCTTCTGCCACAATCCTCAATATACTGTAGTAGAGAAATTGCCTGGCAGTCTAGTAGTAACCCCCCCACCCTGACTGCTAAATTATTAGAATATTCCCTGGTAATCCCATGGTACCCACTGCCCTAATCCACATTATACTAGATCATACATCCCTTACTCCCTTCCTCAGATCAGTAACTCAGTACCCACGATTCACCAACCACACCGACTCACACCACAAAAGCCCATCGAGGTCTGTGGGCAGAGCTGTACATGGGAACTAGCAGAGATCCTCCTTGAACTGCTTTAGCTAGGTGCCATCTGAATGACAGGAACCAAGCCTTCATGTACTGTAGAACATTTTTTTTTTCCACAGTATGCACATGCTTGTTCCCTGTCATTCAGATGATGGTGGTGGGCTGAGGTGGTCAGAGGAAGGACTGTGCTGGTCAATGTCTATAGCTCTACCCATGGTCCTGGACATGCTTTTGTAGAGTTTGACAGTGCTGGATGGGGAAGAGATTGGTGGGTGCAGAATGGGTAGGATGGGGAGGAGGTGGGATCTGTACAACATAGTATAACAAGAATGGGAGCTGCAGGGGGTACCACTAGATTACCATGGAATTCTCTGTTATACAGGTAATCATGGCAGGAGGACTGTACTGCTACTGTAGATTACCAGAGATTCATTGGTTAGTGTATGGAGATCAGGTTAGGGTAACTTCAATGACCAAGGCTCTGTGCAGCGCCTCTGCACTTGTGCATGGAGGCATTGCACAGAATTGCTAATGGCCACATAATGGCACACAAATGAACCCTATGGTATTCAGGAGAAAACATACTATCTCATTTGGGATGCGTTAGTCCCCTTTGCTCCTGAGTATCTGTTGCTTTGCATTTGCACTTTGCATAGCTTTACCAATATTCATAAAAGCAGCATATACCAGACGGGGTGCATTGCCTGTACAAATATGACTCACTGACAGCTGCATGCTATTTCACGCATGCTGCTATGTTTTGCATGGCTCAAGTACTGTAGCTACTTTTGAATACTGGGGCAGCAGTGCCTAGGAGTAATACCTATGTAATAATGCAATATCTGGGAGTCTCAGTAGAAATATGAAAGTAGAAAAATGTAATAGAATGCAGTAAGGGGGTAGCATTACAAGAGTAAACATTGTATAATGGAGATTGTGCATGTCAAGAGTTCACACTGTTCACACTGTTACTCTACCACTAGCATCTGAGAGGGGCTGTCACCTGTCCCTGTTTTTTTGAGTTAGAGCCTAAGACACCATTTGTTTCTATTATCATCCAATGTATTAGAATAACTAATAGAAAGTACTTACTATTCTCTGGTCAGCGTAGTCACCGCTGCTGTATGCTGTAGCCAGTGTTGAAGAACACTTTTCCGCATACCAAGGGGACAAGCCCTGCTGGGAGGCACTGCTGATGGAGATTGTGAAGATGCTATCTGTATAACCATCACAGTCACAGTTATCACCTTGCCGGCCACCGTTCCCTGATGCCCACACAAATATGGATCCTTTCCCACCTCGACCCTAAGAAAAAGAGATAGCATGTTTCAGTTGGACTTTGTTAAATTGTGTTACAGTTCTCTGAAATGTTCTTAATTCCCAGCACCATCTGATTTCTTCTCACCCTTCCATTCTATGTCTAGGTAGGAGAATAATGAGAGTATTGTAGATTTCTGATATGCTATACTTGAGCATCACAGGTGCATAAAAAGCAGGGCCTGGGTGTTAAAATCTTCTACCATAAGTGCTGCTGCAGAATGTCAGCCACAGTTGCAGAACTCCAAATGTCCCCAAATGTTTGTGGGCAATTATCAAATGTTTAGGTGTATTTGTGACACTTTTGTGCACTTTGTGGTAAAAAAAGATGACACCGACATCAATTTTCACGTGTAACTTGTGGTACTTGCAGCAAAATGTTAAGTAACCTTTTTTGTGGTCTAACATGTTGCAAGTAGCACAACTGCACTAAACTGATGGGCCCAGATTTTCAAACTGCGCCATTCTGAGGTGCAAACCCCTGCGCTGCTCAAAATAGTTGTGCAGGGGTGTGTCCGGGGAGATATTCAAAGGAGTTACGCTATTTGAGCAACCCTTTGAATATCACCCCAGCCACAAGCACTTACAAAGATGGCGAGTGGAACTTGCGCCACAGAAGTTGCCAGAGTTGAGCATTGAATCCGCGGTGGCGCAAGTACCATTGCGCCATGCTCAAATTTCCGATATTCAAAGGTGACATGCAAATGGGGCCATAATTTATGCAAGGCACAGGGGTGGCCCCATTTGCATGCCATTAGCATGTAGGTGCGCCGATCCCCGAGGACTTGCTCCTGGCCACCCTGCCAGGCAGCAGCCGTGGGGGACCGACGCACAATGCAGCCCGATCGCGGGCATCACAGTTACATGAAACCCCCCACACATATCCCGAAGCCCGATCGCGGGCAGTACAGTTACATGAAACCCCCCCACACATCTCCCACAGCCCAATCGCGGGCAGAGCGTGTATGAACCCCATTGTCCGATCACGGAGCGGGTATAACCCTCCCCCAACCCGAATATCTCCCTGAGTGGTCAGTGGACCGGTAAAGCGAGTGGGATCAGTAATCTAAAAATCGGAATAGGCTGGACACCGGATAAAGTTCCAAGAGAAAATTCCTGCTCTCACACAAGGAGGAGTTCACTACTAAGGTAACCAGACCTTAAAAACTCCAACAAATCTCCAAGTAGGTGGCGCTCATCAGCAACAAGAAACCGACAATTCCAGATATAACATCTGTTGTGTTTTATTTCCACCAATTGTGAGAACCCCTAGCGCCTCGGCAGGGTGCCTTCAAGGGGGTATAATGAGCTGTTATCAAGGCCAGCACAATGCTGGGTTACATTAAAAAGTGTGGGTGATCAGCAGGGCAGATGAACTAATCCTGTCACTTTATGAGACCCTGGTCATATCCTTACTAACGAAATGCCTCAGGGTTCTTGAGTACATGTTGCTTCTATTTGTGTACTTACTCTGGAGTTAGCCACTCCCCTTGTGCATCACCACTGCACTGAGCATGTCCCGCAGCGCTTTGTTCAACCTGGTTACGTCCTACCTGGCATACTGTGTGCAGCTCTGGGCTCCTCAATACAAAATGACATTGAGGAAGCTGAGATGGTGTAATGCAGGGTCACCAAAAAGATCATGGGTTTGGTGGGGGGGGCACGCAGTATGAGGAGGGGGCTGGTAGCTGTTTACATGCTTACGATGGAGAAAAGGAGGCTGAGTGGGGACAGGATCGCAAACATCTGCATACTCAAGGGTACGATCTGGTGTCTTCCAGCAGGAAGGGAAGGCATGCCCTAAAGCTTAGAGATGGTAATCTCAGGGGTAAGGATGCAACAGGAGGCAATTTTTCTAACACTGGGTGATATATCAATGGACCAGACTAACAGCGGAGACAGTGGACATGAAGATAGTACAGCCCTTCGAGGTAAGCTAGTGCAACTTTCTGCTTACCGAGGTAATCACAGAATAGGGGTGTGCGCTATCAGAATATTAATTCCTAAATAGTGTACCACAAATTACAGGTTACTCAATACTTGATTCAGAGTACTGACCATTTTTTCCTGTTAGGTGGTATTCAGGGAAACACTCGGGACTACAAAAAAGTTATGAAAAAAACACTCAGTTCCTCTCAAGTAGTCAGGGCTATTCCCTGGCCACCACCCACAACTGCTGCCACCCCTTACCCTGTCCTTTCAGATTTATTTATTTATTTGAAGAAGGAAAAACTGCTGGCTCCTGGCACTTTTACAGGAGTCAACAGCTTCCTGAAAATGATCCCTGTTCTCCACCTCAACCCCAAACTCCAATATGGTAAAATGTAAAGCTCGGCCCCCTCCTTGCCCTGAGCCATGATTTGAGGAGGGAACATTTAGTATGTCCAGGCTAGCCCAGTCTCTCCCAACCTACAACTGTGTGTTAGCATCTATTAGTCAGATGACTAAAAAGAGCATGTGGTGGACATGACTGGGAGGGTGGGGTGGAAGAGTTCATTCTCTGTTCTGGTCCTCCTTTTCACTCTTTACCTGTTCTTATCTACAACAGTGGCCTCATACCAGGCCCTTGGCAGCACTTTCTGGCCATTGGTGAAACCCGACTGTGTTTAAAACTTCCAGGGCTTGATTTTCAAAATGAAGTCTTTGATGCAAGATGCCTGCACCAAATGGGTATGATGCAAGTGACACCTTGCATCAAAGTTTGCTGCAATTCTGATTTTTGTATGCATGCTACATTGAAACTGGAATGCCGTGTGCCAAAGCCACCTTGTACCACCCTTGCAGCAGAAGTATCCGTGTGCCAGGTTGTAATGGGGCTTGCACCATGGTGTGGCTGCACCATCCTCTTTATTTGTATTTTAGAAGCCCTGCCATGGTCACAACTGGGGGCTCAGTTTAGACCAGTCAGGAGGTAGTCTAAGAGCCATGCACCATTGCGAGGCAGGATGGCGATTGAGATGGCTGCAAACAAGGGACCAGGAATAGAAGGAGCATGGATGGTGTCCTAGGGAGTGATGGGGGCAATGCGCAATGTGAGGGTGATGAGGTAGCAACCTGTGGGTGCCCTGCACAGGTGCAGACAGCCAATTGGCCTGAGTACTGAGGGTTTGGCAGGAAGTGAAGGAAGTGAATGGGACCCATCCTCAGGTGGACATAGCTCTGGCACCTGCCCCATAGGTGCCAATGACTCTAACACTGTAGGCGGGCAGCAGTGGCTGCAGGTTGCAAGGCAAGTGGTGTATGGAATACTCCTTGAGCACTGCAGCTGTCCCCGGTACTCAGTCCCCTGCGTGGAGCCAGGCTACTGCCTGTCTATGATGTTGGGGCCATTTGCACCTATGGAGCAGGTGCCAGGGGCTGTGTTCACCTGAGGCTGGGTCTGGTGCCTTCTTGCCAGCACACCCTCTGTACCTGGAATGATTGGCTGTCTACACTTGTGCAGCAAAGCCCTGCAGGGTGCCACCTCATCACCTTCACATTGCTGCCATGCTTCTGTTGCTCCCTAGGCCACCCCTGTGCTCCTTCTGCTCTTGGTCCCCTCCTTGCAGGCATATTCAACCCCCCCACCTTCATGGCCCCTCTAGTGTTGTGCCTGGTGAGAGGGTTAATGGAGCCTTCCATCAAACCCCGCAGGTGCACTAAAACTTCAGTGCAACCCTGTGGCAAGTCTTGGGTCTTTGACATAGGGACTTCCATTTTTATAAAATAGGGTGCAGGGTCCCTGACACACCCTGAGTTTGCTGCAGCCCTAGACCACTGCAAATTGCAGCATTCTAAGGGTTCCTTGAAAATTGAGTACCCAGTCTTTTCTGTTCTCTAAGCAGATCCTTTTGCGACCTGGCCTGCAATATGCAGCTGAAAAAGAGCCTTCTCTTTGTTATTGCCATGGTCTATTCAAAGAAATGCTCTCCAACCTGCCTTTACACCCTCTACTTAAAAAAGCAATGCAACCAAAATAATTGTCCATTTCTTTTCTTCAGAACTCCTTCTCTGGTATTCACCAGTTCAAAAATAATGTTCAAAATTAAGAAAAAGTTTTTTACTGAGTTGAACTCTACCACAGCCTGTATCACCTCTCTTTTCTAGTGCCCTACAGCCTATTAAGTAGGTTGCTAGTCTTTAGTTTTCAATGTGTAGTTCAGTGGTGGTGCACTCAGATGTTGGTGAGAAGGCTGTGGGTTCATGTTCCGCATCACGGTTTGATTTGTGCCATAATTCTGTATATTACTGGTGTAATCCTAGGTGGTAACTTGCCTAATGAGGCCCTTTGTTCAATTTCCATTCATTCTTCTCATTACCAGTTTTAACAATCAGGAGTCCTACTGGCTTCTAGTGAGGTGAACAACGTATCAAAGCACTCATTTTGGACTCATGGTAAGACTCAGTCCAGAGTTTTCAAATGAACATGTACTTTGCAGGCCTTTGTCTAAGAGTACTCCTAAAGGTATCAAATCCTCTCTTTTTTCTGGATCTAATTTGTAAAGTACTACTTTTTAGAAATATCTACACTTACAAGTCTAAAATGATGTCACCCAATTATAAGGAAGCATAAGCTACCTTTAGTGTTTAGTGCTTGCTATTTCAAGGCAGTATAGCCTAGAAATTAGAGTACCAGTTGTGAACCAGGACACACAGCTGATCTGGATTTAAAACACACATCCAGCACTTGCATACTGTGTGACTCCGAGCAAGTTATTTAGTCCCCATTTACTCCTGGTATGCACCTGGAGAGTAAATTCAGCATAGCATGTCTTTTCTGCCCCAAAATGTTAAAATGATAAAAAAATGTGTGAGCAGGCATGCATCTTCCAAAGAAGTTACTCATATTATTGATACAAATATTTAACAAAGCAAGTAACATGCAAGTCAGTTCACAGAGTACACCCAGTGATAAATCCATGACCTTCTAGTCCAAAAGAATCTATTTTACTCACAGCACCCTTTGCTTAATACAGAAAAGATTATTATGGCATGCATCAATTCTGTGATGCCACAGAATTCCAAATAATTATGATACAGGACAAATTCTTCAAATGATTAAAAACAAGAAAAAAGACTAAGGGCTTGATATTCAACTGTTGCCACTGGCACCAATGTGATTTGCCCTGTCACTACCCAGGTTTGCAGCATGCACTCAGAGTGCCATATTCAGAGGCCCTATTAGCGCGTGTTAAACCCATTTGCACCCAAGCACTAAAATAACACAGTGCCCATGCAAATGAGGGGGTTCCCTCCTGCATATGGGCATAGTGGCATGTTCAAAGGTTTGCAACGATGGTAAATGGCCCCTAAAGCAGCGCTATTTACTGCTGCCGCAAACCATGACTTAAGGGGGTGCTAAGCCCACGCCCATACCCCACCAATGGCAAGGGAGGCTGTATTGCAGCTACCCACCCCTGGTCATCTGTCATATCTATGGCGATGCAGTCCATGGTGTTTAATGACACCTCCACCCTCTGAACACTCCATCCATCTCAGCATTCATATGCTTGTTGTCTAGTGGCACCCCCCCACCTCCAAACACCCTTCCCATATATTGGTACATATTCCTCATGTCTAGTGGTATCTCCCATCCCCAAACACCTGTTCCATGTATTGTTACATATCACTGTTGTCAACTGGTACCCTCCACATCTCCCAAGTACCTGTGCCCCATATATTATAATGTCCCTTGTGTCTAGTGGCATCCCCAGCTCCCGAACACCCATTCCATGTAGTGGTACATATCCCTGGAGTCCACTGGCATCCCCAATCCCCAAAAACCTATGCCCTGTACATTGTCATATCCCTGGTATATAGTGGTACCCTCCCACACACCTTCCTAACACCCATGCCCTGTACATTGCCATACTGTATCTCTGGTGTCCAGTGGCACCCACCACCCCCTGAACACTGCTGTCATTTAACTGTTCATATCCCTAGTGTCCACTAGCACTCCCACCCTCCCGAACACCTGTGCCATTTAATTGCTTACATCCCTCAATGTCTAATGGCACCCACCCTACACTTTGAGCACCTGTGTACAATGATATGGACTGCCCTGGTGCCCAGTGGACCCCTCTGAATGCCTGTCAGCATATGTAACAGTAAGTATTGGTTGTGCAGCGTCCCCCACTCACCACACCTGTGCACAGAACACCACCCATCATACTCCCTTACCAGGGTGTCTGGGCCTCTCACCTCCACAGCCAGCTGCATATGAGCTGACAGTGCACTAACTGTCAATTTATGTGGCAGCTGCACGAGGAGGTGAGGAGGATACAGCCGGTCACTGCATCTGGATTTGAGCATGTCTCCAGACATCTTGTTATGAGGGCATGTGAGGGTGGTGTTCTGTGCAGGGCGAGGGATAGAAGAATGCTGGACTGCTAATGTTTACTGCTACTCATGTGTTGATGGGCATTTGAGGGCAAGGGCACCATTGGACATGAGGGCGGTCCAGTATCATTGTGCACTGGTGCTCGGGGTGGGAGGGTGCCACTAGCACCAGGGATGTAAACAATTAAATGGCATGAGTGTTTGGGGGGGTGGTGCTCACTAGATACAAGGGATATGTTCTGCATACATGGGACATGTGTCTCCAGGGGGGGTAAGGGGTGTCACTAGACACAAGGGATATGGACAGTGTACATGGCACAGTTGTTTGGGGGTGGGGGTATCACTAGAGACCAGGATATGTATCATTATGTGAGATGGGTATTTGGGGATGGGGGTGTCACTGGAGCACCACAGATATGATAACATACAGGGCACAGGTGTTCATGGATGGGGTTGCCACTAGACACTAGAGATATGTAACAATACATGGGACAGGTGTTCTGGAGTGGGTGGGTGGTACCACTAAACACCAGGGATATGACAATGTACAAGGCACAGGTGTTCGGGGTGGGGGGTGCAACTAGAAACTAGGGATATATACCAATGCACGGATGGGTGTTCAGGGGGTGGAGCCACTAGACATCAGGAATATGTAACAAGACTTGGGACAGGTGTTCAGGGGTGGTACCACTAAACACCAGGGATACAACAATGTACAAGGCACAGGTGTTTGGGGGTGGGGTTGCAACTAAAAATCATATATATATATATATATATATTTACCAATACATGGGGTAGGTGTTGTCAAGGCTGGGGGCCACTAGACACCTGGGATGTGTGACAATACTTGGGACAGGTGTTCGGGGTGGTGGTACCACTAAACACCATGGATATGACAATGTACAAGGCACATGTGTTCGGGGTTGGGGATGCAACTAGAAACCAGGGATATATACCAATACACGGGATGGGTGTTCAGGGGGTGGGGTGCCACTAGACACCATGGATATGTAACAATACATAGAATGGGTTCCTGAGGGTGAAGGTGCCACTAGACACCAGGGATACATGGGAGGATGGGTGTTCAGGGAATTGGGGTGCCACTAGATACCAGGAATATATAACAATACATGGGACAGGTGTTCAGGGGGTGGGGGTGCCACTGAACTCTAGGGAGGTTGTTAGGCATACACAGTATAGATGCTAATGGAATGCAGCACACCATGTAGATGAGCCCATAGTGGGCATGCAAATTGCCCCTTAGTGACTTGCATGCCAATGGACCCCTTTGCATGTTGTGGCTGACTATAGCCTACAGAGGTCCCAGTGCTATCTGTTCTGGAGAGTGCTATTCTGTCTTGGCTAGATGCAGCCCAGGCCCATGTCAGGACAATGCACTTTCAGTTAGCACTGCACTGATATGGACCGATATCAGTCCGATAGCTCTGTTCCACTATACAACTTAATACAAGAGCCTCTGGGTTGGGCACAAGTCTTTGCAGCACACATGCCTCTCCCATTGAATATCAGTCTCTATATACTGTAAAAGGCAAAAGATTCACTGATACAGCACATGTGATTTGTTTTGCAAATACATTCTATTCAAATATATTCTTAAGAGCCAACACTAGTAGTTGGACTAGCTCTTTAATGGTGGGTAAAAGGCAAATTGTTCCTCCCTTCTAATAAATCCCCAGCATTTCATGGTTACCACAGTTACAAAATATGAGCCATGAACATTTCATTTACTAAGCGCAGTAATTAACAGATCTAACTCTATGTGAAGAGTCATCTTCTGCAACACTCTGGAAACCTACATATTTAATGGAAATGATCTCAGATTTTATCTCTTTAATCCCTTGCCATCTGGCCTTCAGTAAGTCAGCACAGAGAGGGTTCAGATGTTTTTCATAGGCAGAATGGTATCTTATGTGATAAGGTGCCTGTATATTCATACCTCAGTACTGGAATCCTATTCTCAATATTGCATCTTTTCCTTAGAATGGCAAATGCAGTATATACAAAACTGGATGCATTTGAGTATGTGAACTAAATCCATAAGTGGATTTAAAAATGTTTAGTTCGAACATGTCTATTGAAGAAATGGAACTAAGGCTATTACAAATTTAGGGCCTGTTTCCATATAAACGCATCATCTTAAAGGACTGCTTTGAATAATAATAATGTGCTATTATTAAGAAGATGGTTATTAATAATCATAATAAATGGTTATGCAAATGCATTGCCAATTTAGTATCATTTCCATACCTACACTGACCAGACAGTATAATCAATAGGGATATGCTCAAACAGGAACCGGAAAAAGCACAACATCTAAATGCTGTAGTCTTACTGTACATTATTTATTTATATGGAAATTACGCTTGTATTGTATTTATATGGGTATGTCTTGTTACTTGTACCTCCTCTAGTCCCTAGTGGTTCTATTAAGGAAGCTGGTAAATAATCTTCCCCAGTGCATTTCACTCACTGGCACTTCAATTTTGTTTTCATTTTTATGTTTGCTTGCACGCATGTGCAAGAAACATAGTGCCATCATCCGAGTTTTCCAGAGGTGTGTCAGCCTCTTCCAATTCAGTCAGTGTGTTTGCAGGCACGGTCGCAGTGCCAATCACTGCTCCAGCTGTCTATGACAGCTGAAAATGTAGTGGCAAACAGCTGAAAGGAGAGCTCCACTCAGTGAGCAGAGCTCCTCCAACACGCACGTGATGCATATTGGGCGAGGCTGACACGCCCCCATGCACATACTGTATAGCCGATGGGTGCCCAATGCCCCATCGGGCTCCATGCCCCCCAAAAAGCGTGGCACATGTCCCAGATGGTCGACCGGGTGCCCAACTCTCATTGGCTCCAACCCCCAAACAAGCCTTACAGCTGCCACGCTAGAGCCCACCCCAGCATGGCACAAGCCCGTATATCGACGGGGTGCCCGATCCCCCGTCTCCAACCCCCAAACAGTCTTTCCAGCTGCCATGCTGGGAACCCACCCAGTGTGGCAAACGTCCCGCATCGCCTTAGTAATAAAAACCAAAACCTGTAAATTGAAAAACGGTCCTCGCAGTCTCCCCTGCCCCCATCCGCACCCACCCATTGTGCACCTGCCTCCCCACCTCCCACCCCCTCACCCCATACTTACTCCGGAGTCTGGCGCACGATCTTCGGTAGACCAGGAACATGTCTGCACTCTTCAAAGCCGACACGAACTGAGGAAATGCGGTAAGCTGTATAATGTAATAGATAGGGTTTTTCAACTTTGCTGCATATCTCAGGCATGTTTTGGAATTTTTGCACAAATTTTCAATATGGGGTTTTTGGGACCCCTTCATGAATGCTGTCACTGTCATGATGTTACTCAGGCAGAAGGGTGATTTTGAAGCCACTGCACAAACTCACCTTTCCGGAATGATTAATGAAATGACACTGCCAGTGTTCATAAGGTGGGCTCTCAAAAAGCCTATTTTGAAAATTTGGTGGAAAATTCTTAAATGACTGTTTTACGAGCGCATGCTATGCAGTTCCTACACACGTCAGAGTTTATTTAATTTTCAATATTTTCACTCCAGATTTTCAACATTTGCCATTTTACCACACCTCCTTATGAGCAGTACAGCTGTCATTTTTCACATCTCACCCAAAACGTGTTTCCGCCCATGTAGCGCACAATGGCGCATTCGATGTGCGAAATCAATGTACGGGACACATTAAGAAAATCACAGTGACACTGTTCATGGGCAGAGGTCTTAAAATGGCTATGTTGAAAAATTTGATAATCTAAAATGACTGTTTCTGACGTGCGTTGCAGAGTTCAGAGTGCACTGTAAGTTCGCAAATTTTCAATATTTTCACTCCAGATTTTCAACATTGCCATTTTACCACACCTCCTTATGAGCAGTATAGTTGTCATTTTTACATCTTGCCACAATGTGTTTCTGCTCATGTAGCACAATGGCGCAGTCGGTGTGCAAAATCAATGTATGGGACACGTTAAGAAAATCACAGTGACACTGGTGTTGAAATGGCTATGTTGAAAATTTGGTGACAAAACTCCATAAAATGACTGTGTTATGAGTGAGCATTGCGAGTTTCCACGCACCTCATAAGTTCATGAATTTGTAATATTTTCAGTCCAGATTTTCACGGTGGCATTTTCCACACCTCCTTATGAACAGTACAGCTGTCATTTTCTACAACATGGCGAAATGTGTTTCACACTTTCAGCACAGAAATGCGTGGTTGTTGTGGGAAATCATTGTTCAGGACAGATAAAGAAAATCACACTGACACTGTTCATGATCAGAGGTCCCAAAATGCCTGTGTTAACAATCTGCTGTAAAAATCCCCAAACTAGTTACATTACGGTGTACGTTGCACAGTTTCTACGCACGCCGTGACTTCACCAGTTTTTAAGATTTTCACAGCAGATTTTCAACATTGCCATTTTTACACCTCCCATGAACAGTACTGCTGTCATTTTCACATCCTGTTCGAATGCGTTTTGCACCTGTGGTGCCAATGTTATAGTGCAAAAAGCAGTTTTCGCTAACAAACTGATATTGCCACTGTTCATGTTGAAAATTTGGAGTGAAAATACCAACAATGCCTGAGTATGCAGGGTTTCCCGGACCATAACGCCTCACCCTGTAGAGAAATGACAGGCACAGGGGTGTGACTTGGGATTCTTGCCTCGTCATGCTCATACCATTCCACCCACCTACACCCCTGCAGCCAGTGAGAGGCACCGAGGTGTGCCCTGACTCCTTGGGCCCAAACTTCACCCCATTCTCCCATACCACACCCATCTCACCGTATTTCCTGATGGAATTGGGTGTGCACAAGGACCAAAGACCCTAAGGCACACCGTGACACTTGTCAGTGTCTGCAGGGTAGGGTGTGATGAAATGGTGTGGTCGCTATGCCTGACGAACGGAACACCCCAATGCCTGTCACTTTCTGCAGGGTGGTGGTGGGTTGGCTTAGTTCAATACCGCTGCCATTCCTATTATGCAGCTCTGTAACTTCTACATACCAATGCCAATGCCAGCAAGCAAACATTCGGCATTGACAAATGCTTGTTAGATTTATTTACCTAGAATACATGAAGAGAGAGAGAGAGAAAGGGAGAGAGAGGCACACCTAACACACAACATAAGTTGAACCAAACTACCACGCATACCTACAGAAAAGCTTTTGAAAAAACACCATAATTGGTCAGTACAAAATGTCAAGTGTTTTCTGGCTCCACCATGAAGTTTTTAGCACAGCACTACCGCACCTTTCTATGCACTAGCTTGTGGTATTAAACTGTTCTGCATTTTAATATTGAAACAGTGCTTTTTGGTGACAATTTAATTTAACTTATCACAGCATATATTTGGTCACCAGCTCTCGCTTTCGCTCTCTCTCTCTCTCTCTCTCATCACACTACATTTATACTGCAGGCAGTACTGCATGTTCTCCCCTTGATGCAGCCCTTTGATCTTTGTTTACCAGGAGGATACCCTGACTGAACCAGAACCAGGACACTTTGGTTAGACAGGCTTCCTGCTTCTGTCTGAATATCTGTCAAAGAGCTAAGGTAGTGGTAGGAGGTCAAATGATACATCCAAGTTCAATGAGCAACATATTAGATAAACTGGGATTTGTCAAGGATCTCCTGGCCCCAGTCCTTTGCTATTAAATTAGATCATGCCGTAATAACAAACTGCATCCTCTGGTTAAGGGGATAGTTCTTTGAAACTGAAGTTAAGAGGCTGTTGCTTCATGTCATCTAATCACGAATAATGAGCAGGAGATGAGATGAGGGGTAATGTAATTCTGTGATGAGAGTAATAGCGAACCATGTTTTATCACAATGAGTAATGGTATAGCCAAGATGCACCATTGTTCTTTAGTGCAAAGAAAGATCTTCTTACAGGAGTTCCCTGACCACTTGTCACAAGGTATTATTTTATATTGAAAGGAAGGGAAGGTGTAAAAAAAGTAGCATGCATCACAATGGACTACTTACATTAGGGCACATACTGCACTAGGCACCACTGGTGCGAGTTGCCAGATTGTTCCTAGAAATAGCCACAGCTAGACAAAATTTCATTTGGAAACTGAGAATGTATTTTTCTAGTATAGAACAGAAGAGATGCAATACAGTATCTTGTTTTCGGTGTTGTTCTGCTTGTGCCCATTTTTATAGTGGGTAGACAGTGGTGCAAGTGGTAGACCAGAAGTACAGGAACTCAGACACTGACAAATATGAAACGCAGACTGAAGATCCTCATTCTGAAGGATAACTCTATCAAGACACATCTATTTGTACAGTTACTAGTAGATTTGGATAGAGATAATGTAGTAGTTCTAGGAAAATTACAATGTTGTACAAATCAGATTTTGTGATGGAAACCCCTGATTTCAGCTGACAGACCCAGAAACTGTCATCATTTTGCTGATTTAAGAATTTGAGTTCCAATATCAGTGGAAGAAGTACAGGAACTGTGTTCCTGCAGCAAGAAAAGATACAGGGACTGAGTTCCTGTTCACTTTTATCACTGGGGGTAGATGGAATCACTGAGAGGCTAAGTAACTCGATTAAAAGACCACACAGCAAGTGAGTGGCTGTAGTGGGATTTTACTTTAAGGGTGAAGAGGCCTTTCATTTTCCCATGGGAGAAATCTCCATTTAGTCAATGAGAATAAGTTTCTGAGCTTGACAGTAAAAGTCAGCCCTTCTTAGTATACACTGGGGTAAGGGTATTTTTTATATATACTTTTAATGGTTTTTCAGTTTTTCTCCCTGCCCCCCTCTGAGGCCACAGCATACACATATGTGTATGAGCGTGGAGGTGCACACATATGCCAGGATCTGGTGGCCCATTCTGCCCATCCCCTGACTTACGTTGCTGCACTGTGCTGCCTATGCACCTACCGGACCTCCACCCAATGGGAGCAGGACTGGCAGGTGTCCACCCCTTTGGAGGGGAGAGCCGTGGCTCAATCCCACTCCAACCCACCACCCCTGAGATGGCACCCTGCTGACCAGAGGTCGTTTCCGAACCTGGATTGTTGGAGTACCATGAGGTAAGGTGCCAGCACCTGAGCCCTCTGTGCCACTGGGCCAGCCAGCTACACTTGGGTATTTGTTAACGTGAGTCATCTTGTTATTAGGTTTTCTAGTGACAGCAGAAGACTGATAGTGGAAACTGGCACCAATAAGGATTTTAAAGCAAGACTTGGCAGGGTTCTGACAAAGAATAGCACTGACAGCTATACAGCATGAACTTGATTACATTCCGGCAGTTGCTTTAATGAGAATAGCACTCAAGCTAGGTTACTGCCATGTGGAGGAGGGAGGGAGGAGGATGGACAAAATGGACCCTAAGTCTTTTCCACTCACTACAGTACTACAGTGGATTTCTTCCACCATATTTCACATTCTATATTTTAAGCAACATTCTGATTTTGTGCTCTGTCTTTTATCAAGTAGTGCAGACATATCTTTGTCCTTACATGCCCTGGATGTCATCATACCAGACAACTTGCAGTTTGATTATGTTCTAAATTAATCTCAATTCTGCATTAAGTAACCATGTCATGAGAACAGTGTCCTAATTCTTAAATTATGAATTGTATGCTAGTATTACACTGAATTGGTCTCAGTAAAACACAGGACCCTATTTTCAAGAAGATTTATCCCATTCTGTTCCTATGGCAACATTTGTATTTGAAAATAGGGCCACTGGCCTTTCTACCACCTTTACTTGCATTGATATTCGTGCTGTGCATTCCACTTGGCACTCACATTATTAATACAACATAACCCGGTGGCACCAGCCACTCCTGTCGCATGGATTGTACTGATCCCGATGACCATATACTTAGTAATGCATTTCGCATTTTCCAGGCTGTTGAAGACAGGAGGAGAAGTCATCATTGAAATCCCGACTAAAGCCTGTGAAGGCCAGGATAATGTTATTAAACTTGGAGCACTTGCGAATTGGAGGCAACTATTGAATACACTCGCAGAGGGACCACCATATTACTTTATCGTCTCCATCAGGTAACAGAAATGTCTAGGTCCTTCCTGTTCATTACAAGATCTATACTTCAAGTGCTCCTACTATAGTTTTTTATGCAATCGGAATTAAATCATTCACTTATTGAAACACTGACAAGTCACTGATCCTCGGAATAATTCTCTGTGGTGTTTTGAGTCATTGTTGTGGTATGCTCACTGGAATTGATAGTGATTGTTAAATCTAATATGTTAAGAGAAATGAAGGATGACTTTGGGAAAATGCACTAATAAATTGGGTAATAAAAAGTAAGGATAGCCTAAGCTTCATTGACTAGCTGCCACCTTTTCCCTCAAACATCCTACTGGTTGTCATTATTACATTATCAGGGATTATCATCACTGTTCTCCTACACATTTACACTACATTTTGTTAGGATGAGAGCATATTTTGTTTTTCTTGCAACAGTAGTGCATGTAGTAGGGACCAGTGTTGACAATGTCTTCATGAAAGAGGCAGTGCAATGGCAGTCAGTGTTGGTTGATGATAAACTTCTACGTATGTTAGCAGCTGAGTGGGGTTTAGGGTTAAGATTAGACACTAATGGCAGGGAAGGGAGAGAACATATAAATTAAGGTTCTTCCATAGGACCTAACATTGCAGAACATACAGCAGAGTCAACCAGGATGCAATGTTCTGTGATACGCATGTCGCACTTTCCCGCATAACAAATTGGAATAATTGCCATTGGGTTATATTGTTTTTCTGCAGTATTCTGCAGCATATCACTGGCAGAAACTGTGATAGGGTGTTAAATCCTGGCTGACTACACTGTATCTGTAGGAAGGGCATAATAATATCCAGTGGTGGCAGATAAATCTGAGTCGTCACCCACACTGGGGAAATACAATTAGCTGATACAATAACAGAATGTTTGCCTGTAGTCTGGTGGGCCAGTGGGCAACTCTTAGCATGACGCCACAGAGTTTTAATTAAACTACAAATGCCTAAGCATTGCTTAGCTGCTTGTTGCTTTGCAGCAGCCACAAGGCTGCCATTTCTCACACTCACCCATCCTACCCAACCTCTCCTACCTTGCTGCTGTCTTTGCAGCTGCTGTCTTCAGCCTTCCCACCCACTTCTTCTGCCACCCTGTTAATGCATGTGTGTCTGCTGCCCTTTTCTTTCTTCAGCTCAGGTGGCTCAAGTGCACTTCCGGGTTATGGCCTGGACCCCTTTAGCTCAGCTTTTGCCTTTGCTGCTGTTGTTTGCTGCAGTTGCTGCTGCCGCCATTGTAGCAGCAGCTGGCACCTTCTTTTTTTGATTCCTTGTTATCTTTCCTCTTTCTGCCTTTGTTGTGTTTCCTTTGCTTTCCTCAGGGCCTTGCCAGTGCCTGCCCTGCTTCTGGCTCATCTCTGCTGTGCTTGCTTCTCCTGTAATCTTCATCCTTTGCTGGCTACTGCTCCTGCCTTCATCTCGGTCTGCTCCCTCCTTCTGTCACTCCTGCTGTCTTTTCCTCCCTGTCCTGGGTTCTTTGTTGACCCTTCCCCAGTGCTGCTCCACCCTATCTATTCTGGGTCCCTTGGCTCCGTGCCATATTGCTCTCCTTGGTCTTCTCTCTTTCCCTTACCTCATGGCTCTGTCTCTCTAGGCCAGCTACACTGCAAGGCCTCTAACCACTTTTGTGTTTTGGCTCTCTCTTCAAGTTTTGACTCTTCTGCCTGGATCGGCTTCAACCTGCTGCTTGCCACTCTACTGTATCCACCAGCAAGGCCAGTTGATTATCTAGACCATTTCCTCAGTGCTCAACACTTCACGTGTGCAGCCTATTCACAGCTATGCCCTCCTATCATGCTGCCTACCCAGGCATTCACCCACTTGTCATGCTCATCTTAATACAGTGGAGCCGGAAAGGATGCAATGCAGTGTTTTGAGTTACTGCATGATGAAAGGGATTAACTGCCATTAAAATTTACTTGTTTACTGTAGTAACTATACTAAAGTATACTGCACATTGCATCATAACCGGCATAACTGTGCCTACCCAGGAAATCATCATTCTCTCAGCTCCTGGGCAAATGCCAGCTCAGTTTCTGACCCAGTCCCCATCATCTACCCATCTACTCCTGTCCCTCAAGTGATTCCCTTTGCCTCTCAAGGGCTCATCCTTCCAGGTCTCGTCCTTTAAGGGATCAACTTCATTATTGCCTCATCTGTCCTTGCTGCTCAAGGCTTGTCTCTATCTGTACCTTGTTTGAGAGGATAGCATCTGGGCAGCCAGGACTGAAGCACCTGTCAGTAAGTCTTGCTTCTCCATGGGGTCATTCAGTAATCCCATTATTCATTTAGCACAGGCTTGGGCCAACAGCACTTCCACATGGATGGAGTCCTTACATGTAGTGATCTTTTAGTTGAACGGCCAGCACTACACATTTGGGAGGGTAGAAGTCTTTTGACAGAAGAAGAGGCCCTTCTAAAAATAGTAAGTAATCCACAATGGAGGGATAGTGACCCAGGCCTTGGTTCCATAGAAGTTTCCTTCATGGGGGGGAGGGGTTGGAGCTGGATAGTGTCATCATTCTTCACAATTATATCTCCTTCCTCAGGCTGAGTCTCACCTCCTTATTATGAGTGATGTGTCTTTCATGTGTTGTGCCTTTGGCTTCTATGTTAAGGTATCCATGGTCTTAGGGACCTTGTTCCTCTGTCATTTCTAGGGGTGTAACTAGGAGTGTTGTGAATTTTATATATATGCATGCAAATTGCCACAAATGTGCATACTGCACACTTTGCAGAGTTTTTGTGTAGTGGCCACTTTGCAAATCACTGCAATTGCTTGAATTTTAGTAAGCAAACTGATGCAATTCACCACTTTGCAGTGAATTTTTGCTGTGAAGTGTATCAAGGTGTGAAGTGTGCTACATTAGTGCACAAAGTGAGAAATTCATGTAGCAAGAACCTCTGCAAATTGACACCCTTCTTGCAAAATGCCACAAACTGAGGAGCTTAAAAGCTTCATACAGTGCTAGGTAGAATCTTCCTTGAGAGGGTTGCCGTGGTCTTCATGGAACCCTAAAATGTGGTAGTACCTGTATCAGGGACAGAAAATTATATGCCAAAGTTCCACTATGTATTGCACAAGTACTCTACAAACTACCTGCCTTCCTGTCTACCTCAGTATCTTCCAGTCTCTTTCCTTACATACTACTCATCTTCCAGTCTACCTAGAACCTCCTTCTTTTCCTCTCGATGATTTGCTGCAATTCCAATCACTGTTTTTTCCATCATTCCATTGCTACCATTTCCTAGCAGTTTTTCACTGTGTTCTATAACTATTATATGAGCCCCTAATCCATGGTGCCCCCTGATTTGGTGGGGCAGCGGGCAACACTACCATGCCCCCATATAGAAAGATACTTAAACTTTTCATGCCTAAGCATCCAACTGATGCTTATTTCATTGCCACCACCATCCACCCTCCTCCTTTTGTGGCACTGCTCTTTCTTTGGTACTGGAGCATCTTCATTATGGTTCCTTTGGTCTAAGGGGACCTCATCGCTGTGGCACCTCTAGGGGTGGAACCCTCCTTAAGAGGGTTCCTATGTCTTCACAGCACCCTGAAAAGGTGGTAGTCCCTTTAGCAGGGACAGAGGGAGCATATGCCAAAGTTTCACTCTATGTAGCACAAGCATTATACATACTGTACCACTGTATCTGCCTTGCTGTGTGCCTCAGTACCTACCAGTTCATTATGCTACATACAACCGTGGTGATTTCAGCTATAAAGATTACTTTCAGGTACTAAGTAACCTCTTTGTAAATGGTACGATATCTAATCTCCAGGAAAAAAGGTATGGTCATTTTCACTTCATTGGAGCTTTTTTTCCCCATATACATTTTATCTCCTATTCTTCCCAGCTGCCCCCTTCTGACCAACCTCCCAGCCCTGTCAAGCAGCTTCCCCAGGACTTACCTGCACCGATGTCCTCTGCCACAGGACTGGGGTGGTGCCCGGTCACCGGTGCGTGGCCTGCGAAGAGTTGGGCATCATCCTGTCATGTGGGGTGGTTTTCCAGCTGTTTTCGCCCTGGGTCCATGGACATGCAATTGGCACAATGTGCAAGCTCTGGCTCTGCAGAGATGCCCTTGGTGTCCTGAATGTGGGTTCCCTTTCCTTCCTGGTGGCATCACATGTGCTGCCTCCCAGCTGCCATAGGGTGGTAGTCAAGCAGTGCACCACATTGACCCCCTCTCCCTGAGGAAGGGAGCTGTCCTACAGACACCCAATGCTTCTTCTCTCAGCTGGCTGCCGAGCAACCTGAGTCCATTCCTGAACCTGGGTCCCTAGTGTAACAGGAGATCCTTGAGCTTCTTAAAGTACAAAACCAAGGAAGTTGAATATTCGTAAGACAAAATCTGCCATTGAAGTAATATATAAAGTGCATTCTTTTGTAGCTCGGTCAGCTTGCAGCATCAGCTTGATGTTTGCTAGCAGCACTTTCATCCTACCACCAAATAAAGTATAAATTAATTAAAATATTGCTGGTTGGGAGTTGTTATACCAGTTCAAAACATCCATGTCCCTACATATTGTTTGCAAGATGTCTCTAGTATCTGAAGAGATCTTAGATTACTGCTCTGTGAAACACAATGTTTATTGTAATTGCCTAAAGAAAACTCTGCCCAACATCAGTGTCCATTTTGTTCATCTGTACATTACAAAACAATAAATAAATGCAGTAATGTGTTCATGGGCTGGTGAAACTTTTTTTTCTTTGACAACAAGCAGAACCAGTACATTATTGAGACCAATAACTTACTGGTTCTTACTTGTTGCATTATGGCTTATATTTTACTGCATTTGTAAATGGGAGTAACCAGGAATGGGATGGTTCGTGGATTGGTAGCAGGTTAAGGAACCTTTCACCTCTAGATCATTGGTTAAAATCTGCCTCAGGTCGGTAGTGGCTGCTAGTCATTCTTATCTTACTGCTGTTAAAGCCAATGGGAAATGAGTTATGGTGGGTCTCAGTCCAGTTCTGAAACTTCAAGTGTTCATATCATAAAACCTCCTGTATGTTAGGCATTCATTGGCACCCTGGTTTGCAGCCTCAGAGGAGAGGCCAAGGGTTGAATGGGAATAGTGTCTACTGAATGGGAATAGTGTCTATAGTACCCCCCCCATACACCTTTGTGGTGGTCCTTCCATGACAGGGCTAGGCACACTGGTGGGGCAGTGTAGAGAGCTTGCACTGTGACAGCCTATGTCACACATGTCATGTGGGTAAACAGAAAGGCTTCAGTCTCCAGTGCTGTCAATCCAGTATCTTTCACAAATATTAAAAATCTACTGCAGAAATAAAACAAGAAATGCAGAAATATGTACCCTACAACTGAAAACTGTTACCCAAAGTATTGTCAAAGCTGTGGATCTGCACTACTCATGTAATACTGTGTTTACTATATCACTTCAGGGACAAGCACTGTCCTCTTAGCAGAAAGGGAGAGGGATTCATCCCCTAACGGCTTCAAGAACTGGGCCTTTATGTCAGTGCACACATGGGGTGAAGATCCAGAAGGCACGTGGGCTTTAAGAATAACTGATGTGGTAGGTATGGGTTTTAGCTACTACTTAAACAGTGAAATGCAATGACATTTCATGGATGCCACTACAAATTATTGTGAGTTCATGGTCCAAGGAATGTACAGGCAGGCAACAGGAGTCTAAAGAGGGCCTAAAGCACACTGGTAATGCAGCGTATGATATAGATCAGCACTGCATTAGGAGTTCACTCTCTGGAACAGTCAGAATTAGCTTTTTCTTGCTTCATTTCCACATGATAGAAAGTCAGTACAGCTTTAAACAACTGTGAAATACATGGCCCATATCGTTTCTTTAGCTATGGTTTTGATAAACACGCTATGTATTCAATGTATTAAAATGTGCTCAGTAATCTAGTACTTCAACAAGCTAGAATCTGGCCATTTCTTGACCACAACAAGACCATCAACGTATCAAGCTATGTTATGTAGTTAGTAAACTATTAGCACAAAAGTGCACAACACTGGAGCCTTCTAACATCTCTGGCAACTGCTTCCAAATGTGATTTATGTTCCAATGCTGCACTGTTGCATCACGTTTGTAGTACAAGTCCCTTCATCCTCAGTAACTACTGTAGTCCAAGTGATTCCTGCAGTCTAGTAACACCTGAGATTACCTGATGCCATCCCCAGTCTATAGAACCATGCCCTACTATACTGATGCTGATCGCCCACCAGGTAGCAATCTAGTCAGTCAGTGATCCAGTCCCCAGTTATTGGGGCAATACCCTTCCCTGGTATCTCTGCTGTTGGTACCCCTTCTCCCTTACCCTACTCCCATCTCATATGTTTTCAAAAGGGATAACAGAGTTATCACTTGCTTTTAAGTAACTCGACAAATCTGCTACAGCCTGTAACCCAAATTGTGAGTGCCACACTGCTTTGGGCCACTGAGAGTGCAGGCCTGGCCACCTTGAAGGCCCAGTAGCAGCATGTCATGCTGCTGCGCAGACAATCTGGGTTCTGGAGCAAACCTGAATAGTCACATCAAGAGGCAGGCCTGGCAGAGGTAGCTGACTTGTGGCAATGTGCCTCAACCGGAGAGGGTTGACGGCAGACTCCAACACTACAGCAACCCCTGTGGCTGGGCCAGGAGCTTGCTCCTGTTGCAGGGGATGTGTTGCATGTGTGTGAGGCCAACAGAGGTGGCACTCACATCTGGGAAGTTGTAGGGACCAATGAAAATGGGAGAAAGTCCACAGTTGTCTGAAAGATGGTCTGTGCTCCTGGCTCCTCTAGGGTCAAGGTGCCTGGCTGGGCACTGGAACCCTAGTCCACATGGTAGGCTGCACTGGGGAAAAGATGGTCCTCCCACAGAGCCCCTGCCATGGAGGGCAGAACAGTAGGGTAGTCAGGGTGCTGCTGGGGCCAGGTTAGGCCAGAGACATAGGCCCAGACAAGGTATATCCTTGGGACTAAGGTATATCCTTAGGATGACGGGCATGGCCGAAGAGGAAAAACCTCTATGGGATAAAGAAAAACAAAGCATGCCTGCCCCTTTCTCCGAGGCACTTGCATAGGACATAGTGGGTACTTAGGAAGGGTCTGAGACAGATTTTGGGCATCATTTCTTGATGGGGTTAGAAGCCTAGCATGGGTGCAAATCAGCCCTTGCCACATTTGTCATCACATTGCACCCACTGCGTGACTGGGAATCAAGCTCATGCTAGCTATTCACAGTGCCTCACATCTTAATACACTCTGGGCTCCATCAGTTCATGGGGCTAACTGGTCACTGCAAAAAAAAAGAGTTAATTTTCTTTAAATACATTCAATCAAGATTATGCAATGGGTAGAAAGAATGCTGACTCCTGATTGACCAAGAGGTACTTTCATCTGGGCCGTTATCCCAGCACAACAGCCCAGCTGAAAGTAGCTCAACAAAACTATGTTAAAAAAATACACCCAACTTATTAAAAAGGAACGATTTCATAATTGCAATAAGGGACTCCAGGAAGTGCATTATGGTGGGCTAACGTCCCTTCTCATGTGGTGGAAGCACTTGGCTTTACCTCGTGCTTCAGCTCACCCCAGGTGGGCCATTATCCCACCATAAAGCACCCTCTGTCATGCCTTATTGCTTAATTACCCAACTGAGAAGTAAAATCTGGTTTCCACTAGATTTCTGCATCCCCACAATTTTTCAGCTGCAGTATAAGGACTAAAGCACAGGAAAGTGAAATGACTCATCCAAGACTGCAAAGTGAGCCAGTGGCTATAGTAAAATCTGGACCAGAATATCCTGAATCACAGTCCTGTACCTCAGCTCACATTGCACTGAACACCTGCAACTTCCCTTGATATGATCATAGCAAGGATGCAACTTGTTCAACCTGCTGCATCAAGAAAAAATTACTTGCACTAGGTTCACTGGACACAATTCTATTACAGTGTAAAGTCTCACTTGCTGCTGATGAAGAGTAGCATCCCTTTTAAAATCTGTGTACATGCCTACAAACCACCGCATGGAGCTGTATCACTTCCTGTTTTGGAACCTCTCACTCCTTTGATTTCTACTCATAATTTGAGATCTCTAAATCAATGTCTTCCAAGGCAATGTAGCCTCGAGGTTATAACAACGAACTATGAATCTGGATCCCAGAAACACTGTAGTCATTGTATTTGTATTTCCCTTTTCAATTTTTGTTTCTAACAGTACATATATTTTTGGCTTGTATAATGTAAGGATCTGATATTCCTGTAAGGACTCTGTCCCATGGGTGTGTGAGGTTGAGGTGAACTCCAGCTGACCCACTTCCCCCCTACCAATGCCGGCCATCTCCATCTGCTCATTGGGACTACAGGACTACCTGTTGCCTGGCTATCATCGCCCCTGGCCAATCAGGGCAGGCATGGATGGAGTCAGTTCTGAGCGCCAGTTTTGAATCTTGGCTTCTTTCCTGCTTCTGATGCTAGCTGTGGCATTTTCAATCGCAGTTGCACAGCCACTCCAGGAACTGCATGGGTGTGCGAGGTCGGGGTAAATTCCAGCTGATCCATCTCCCCCTCTACCAATGCTAGCCATCTCCAGCTGTTCATTGGGGACTACGGGATTGCCTGTCGCCTGGCAACCCTCACCCTTGACCAGTCAGTGCAGGCATGGGTGAAGCCATTTCCAGCTATTATCTGTGATCAGTTCTGACAAACGGGCTTCCACACAGTGGGCTGGAGTTCTAGTGGTCACAGGAATAAGGGTATCAAAGGAGTCTGCCTGGAGTCAGCCTGAGGTCAGATGTCAGCCTGGCATTCTGCTCCACTGACTCACTATCCCTACACTTCCTTCACTCCCAGGTGTTCTAAGGACTTTGGTCTCACCCCAGCAAACCTCCACATAAGGTGACTGTTACTTTACTTTTTTACCTACAGTATTACACTGCAACCTCAGCCTTACCCTATCTGAGTATTTCCCACATACAGGTTCTGTGCTCCCCATATTTGTGACTGCTTTTTTATCACAGTTTGCTTACTGCTTGCATTTATTACAGTGTTTCGTTGTTCCCTAAATTTTGCAATACAACCTTCTAGTGTCAGTGTTTACTCATTGCTAGAAAGCTGATCTGTCCCCTTCATGTAGTTTACTGCCTCTAGTACACTAAGCCACTGTTTTGCTGACTCTAGAAAATTCCTATCTGGGTGCATCCACATTCTGCATTTAGTTTCTTAGTTCTCAATTTAAAGGTAATGCACTGTAATGTAACATGTGTTAAAGTAAAGGTGTAGGAACTGTCACTTACAGTTATAGGCTATATGTTCCCAGTCCGCTACCACACCTTTGCATCCTCTTTGGGGATTATTTTAAACCTTATTATACTATTTACATTTTTCACACAAATGAAAGCCACTGCTCAACTAATAGGCCCGTATTAGTTGGATCGATTGCTTTCATTTGTGTGAAAGGTAGCTTAAATAGGCATAGTAAAGGTTTTAAAATAGTCCTATAGGGATTCAATGGGCATGCCCCCGCGCCTCCTGGCAGGATGTCACAAAACGCCTGAGCACGGGGCGTGGTAGGTGGACCGGGAACCTGGAAAAGATCGCTGGCAGGCAGTGCAGCCAGGCTTACAATCCCTTCCCTCTCTAAATGGACTGCACTAAATTTTAATATTTTATCACCCAAGGACTACCGCTGTGGCAGGATAATGGGCTATGAAGCCCATAAGGTAATCTTACAACTTTACTTTAAGTTTATCTGTTAGTAGTCTCCCACCTATGTGCACATATTTAGCTATTCAGTGATCTTAGGAATACATCTGTGTTGCAGCTCTAACCTGATTGTTGCTCTCCTATTTGTAGTTACAACCCAGGTCTGTTAACAGGTGTTAGCAATTGCTGCTTGTCACTTGACTAGCACAATTAATTTGCTGATCTGCATAGCTGTTATTTACCTGCTATTGTGAGCTGTTTAACTACTGTGGTTACTGACTGCCATTTTGCTCCTGCCTCCCTCCTCCTGGCCTCAATGTTCCTTGTACTCCTTTACCTGCTCCATTTCCCTCATCCTCCTACCTCTCCCCCATCCAACTCTTCTACCCTCCTTTCCTCCACCCTCCACCCATCCCCTCTCTCTTTTGCTTCTCCCCTCTTCCTCCCTATCCACCCTGGTCTCCCACTCCAAGGTAGGAAGCTCCCTCCATCTTCCTCATTCTCCTGCTCTCTCCTGTCTGGCCATATGAGCCCCATCTCTGGTCCCTCCTCCCTCCCTCTGCTACTGACAAGGATCTTGGTGTCTTCCTGTGAATGCTAGGAGCCTTCTACCTAAACTCAACCTTCTCTCTGTCTGGGTTCAATTACACTCTCCTGATTTCTTCTGTATCTCTGAATCCTGGCTCTCCTCCAGGACCCCTGTCTCTAGCCTGTCTCTTCCTGATTACCAACTCTTCAGACATGACAGGGGAAAATGTGGAGGAGGGGTTGCCATCTATGTCTGCCAGAGCCTCTCGTGTACTATGGCCATCAGTGAAGCCATACCCTCCTCCCATGAATTTCTCCCAGTCAGGCTATCATTCCCCTCCTCTGTACCTATTTTCATTGGGGTTGTCTATGCCTTTCCTAAGATCTTACATTCATCCCTGGTTGACTCTTTCTTCCATCACCTCTCATTCCTCCACAACAGAACTCATCCTCCTTGGGGATTTAAATGCAAATTTGCTTTCCCTGTCCTCCACATCTGCCACTTTCATGACTGAGCCCCTTAATTTGTCTCAGATTATTTCATAACACACCAAACACAATCCCATCTCTACCAATCATATCCTTTTGTACTGGGTTCTAACCTTCCACTCCCACCACATTGTTGCTACAGGTTTTTTGCCTGATTCAATAGTGACCATTGCATGATGTTCTACCTCAGAAAAATCTGGTGTCTCCCCTCCTCGCCAAAATACATCCAGTCCAAATCTCTCTGGTTGCTAAACATTGACCTCTATTCAGCAACTCACTAAAACAGAATAGTCAGCCATCCTGTCTCACCTCTGATATTGATGTGGCCCTCGCATATTCCACTCCAAATTCTCTTCCATGTGGGACATGCATAATCTGCTCAGGAAATTCAGAGTGAAAACTTCCCACCACCCTGGATTACCACCAGAATCATGGGTCTGTTCAAGTTCTGAACCTTGCATGGGCCTGCTACAAATGATCCACTCCTTCCTGACCTCATGTCTTACAGGCGTTCTGAAACAACTGCATGAAGGCTGTCAGGCCCACAAAATCGCACTATTTCAAGGCAAACCTCCAGAAAAACCTTAACTCCCAGCTAATTTCTGGAAGGTTATTCACTCCTTTTCAACCTCCCTGCCCAGTCTGCTACATCCTCATGGTAGATGGGTCACCTATGTGCTGCTCACTTCAACAAGTTCTTCACAACCTGCACCTCCTTCTTCCCCTCTCCTTCCCTCCTTTTCCCTCCCCAATCCCTTACCAGGTTTCCACTGCCCCATGTCACCATCCAGGAAACCTTGCTTGCCTTTCCTCCCTCAGCCCATTAAAAGTCCAATCCTGACAGTCTGGACCTCAAACTCATCCATCTCTTAGCTCCTGCCGTTGCAGCTGCCCTTACTCACCTGCTCAGTCATTCCTTCTCCCTGCATGCTTTCCCAGTCCTGGAAGTTGGTCATAGTTATTCCACTTTGCAACGTGTGACCTCTCCTCCTCTGGCAACTTTGGTCCATCTCCCTCCTTCTCTCCCTCTCTAAGCTACAAGAGAAACTGGTCACACTGGACTCCTCAACTTTCTTTTATCCTCAACATCCTCTCACCCTTCCAGTCAGGTTTCTGGAAGCACCATTCTACCATCTCCCTGCTGTATGTCACTTATTTTATCTACTTGGGATGGATCAGGGCACATTTTGGCTGCTATATTCATCAATGTGGCCAAAGCCTTTCATTCAGCGTCCATCCACTCCTCCTGGACCAGCTGAGTTCTGCTGGCCTCTCAGCTCCTACTGTTGCTTGGTTCTGTTCCTAGCTAGTGGGTTGACAACAATCAGTACAGGTTGGAGGTACCTATCACCCTCTCCTTCCTGTCCAGGCTGGGGTCCCACAGGCTCCATCCTGGGCCCCATCCTTTCTCCATCTTCCTGAACAATCTCACCTCTGCCTGTGACAACTCACATATCCACACATATGCAGATGACACAGTCATCTTCACCTCCTATCCCTTCACTGCAGCTATGGAAGACTTGCTCCAGTAGGACTTCAACAACGTTCTGCTCTGGTTCCATTCCTACTAACTCAGAGTCATCACTAAAATGGTGTCCATGACCTTTGGTTCCAGTCAGAAAATGATCAGACTCACTGCATGCCCCCATTTCTCCACTCTAGATGGCATGCTCTTGAAGCAGCTCAGTCCTTCAAGTACAATGGATTGTGGCTAGGCAGTGCTTGACTTCTCACCCCACAATGATGTCATCCACACAAAGCTCTGTCCCAAGCTTGGTGCCCTGTACTGCAACAAAGGCTGTTTATCTCTGTATGACCCCAGTTAGCTTGTTACCAAAATAGTGCTCTGTATCTTAGACTATGTGGACAGAATCTAAGGCACTGTCCCTTCCACTTCCCTTGCCAGACTGGACACCATCTGCAGCTCCTTGTGCCATTTTGCTACTAACTTCCTCCCTCACATCCACCATTGTTCACTGTATTCATCCCTATCCATCCTCCCACTGCCCTCTCATCACCAGACTCACTGTATCTCCTTCATATCCAAATACTGGCACTGATCCCTTCCCTCTTACCTCTCCTCTTTCCTCTCCCAGTTCCCCCCTGCTTCCTGTTCTCTCCATTCCAGACACCATTGCACTTTTGCCACTCCTCTTCTAGGCAATCTGCCTTCTTCTATTGACTTCCCTCACTCTGGAACCAACTCAACTCCTTCATCTGCCTCTCTCCATCCCCTGGCTTCCTCAGACACCAGTTGAAACATCAACCCCTCCCCACCTGTTTCTGTGCCCTTCTTCCTGACACCTCCACAGCCAAACCTTAACCATCCTTGTAATCAGTTGGCTGGGTCCCCGTTCCTGTCATGGTTCCACTTCCACATCACTACAGTTTTCTCCATCTGTTATGAGGTCAGGCATAACTCGCCCTTCAGGTCACTCACCTGTTGTCAATAATTGTTCTTGTTCTCCTAGTGTTACTGCCACTTCTGAATATGGACTTGCTAGGCATTCTTATTGAGCCATACTGCAGTTTATTCTCTACACATACAATTTTCTGTATTTATTCTAATTGTCTACTATTTTTTTAACAAATATTGTTCAAATGTTTTGCTATTATGTACTCTGCTGCTGTACTCCCCTCCCCAGGTTGCACCTGGAAACAAGCCTTGTCTCAGTATGCCTTTCTTGGTTAAAAGTTTTCAGATCAATAAAATAATACATTTAGGGCTCTGATACATCCACACTAGGAGGCAGAAATAAAGCTCTCATTTTTTTATTTTATTGATGTAAATAAAATTATAGGAACATCACAAAGTTAAAAACACTTCTAACATTTCCAAATACAACGTAACAAAGGGTGGTTAGAAGCACTTGAACTGAGTCTGAAGAAAAGAAGATTTTAAGAACTAGTGTACTGTCTAAAACTAATATTACTTTTTAAAGCAGTCAGCAATACCTTTTATATCTGAGGTACTTTTATTGTCCCTTTGGTTAATTAGAAGTTTGTTTACATAATGTTAGTAGATGTGATGTGCAGGACAGCACTCTGCCTGGCAGCTGACATATCTGTCTCCCCCCCACCCACCAACATCATCACCATTATGACCTCACTATGACATCACTGCTGCTTGGGAACAGCCACTCAGTGGCTGCCAGGTTAGTCACCTGTAATGTCACTGCCAGTGAGATCACAATGCTGATGATGTAACAGGGGATAGGGATAGCTATGTCAGCAGCCAAGGTAAGAGCTGTGCCACACATCCAACACAATATTATCACACAGGAGACTTTCTAACGAGCAAAAGGAAAAAGAAAATTAGTTCAGAAATGAACATTTACAACTAACTACTTCTTAAAATTTGTATTATTTTCCTGTCTGCTTGTTTTGGATCCACTAGCTCTTTGGGGGAAGGGAGGCCTTTTGTAAAGATATATTAACTGATGCAGGATGGTAATCTATCAAATAGACCAAACATTAACTTCAGATTAGATGATTGCCTGACTGACGGACTACCCTTTTTAACAAATCATGGGAGGATGGTGTGGTACCTGAGGACTGGAAGAAGGCTGATGTGATTCCCCTTCACAAAAGTGGGACCAAGACAGAGGCAGGAAACTGCAGACCTGTCAGTTTGACCTCTGTGGTAGGGAAAGTGATGGAATCACTTCTGAAGGAAAGAATTGTTGAGTACCTAGAGGCCAGTGGGGCACAGGACCCCAGGCAGCATGGGTTCACAGCGGGAAGGTCATGTCAGATGAATCTAATTGATTTCTTTAACTGGGTGACCAAAGTAGTAGACCAGGGAGGGGCTGTGGACATGGCCTACCTAGACTTTAGCAAGGCATTTGACACAGTCCCACACAAAAGATTAGTAGTCAAATTAACCAGCCTGGGAGTGGGTCCCAGGATGGTAGCCTGGGTAAAACATTGGCTGAACAAAAGGACACAGAAGGTAATTGTAAATGGAGTCCACTCTGAAGAAAGAAGGGTTACTAGTGGGGTACCACAGGGTTTAGTACTGGGCCCAGTCCTTTTTAATGTCTTTATAAGTGACATTGCAGAGGGACTGGAAGGAAAAGTATGCCTCTTTGCAGATGGCACAAAGATCTGCAACAGGGTTGATACACAAGCAGGCATGGAAAGGATGAGAAGGGACTTGGCAAGACTGGAGGAATGGTCAGAAGTATGGCAGCTTGGATTCAATGCAAAGAAGTGCAAAGTAATGCACCTGGGAAACAAAAACCCAGGGGAAGATTACACAATGGGGGGGAGGTAGTAACAACAACAAAAATGAAAAGGGACCTGGGGGTAATCATATCAGATGACCTTAAGGTTGGCAAGCAATGTGAGAAGGTGGTAGGAGGGCTGGGGGATACTGGGATTTATAGGAGAGGTATCACCAGCAGAAAACAGGAAGTTGTTATCCCCTGTACAGACAGTTGGTGAGACCCCATCTGAGTACTGCATCCGAGTTCTGGAGACCCCATCTCTGCAAGGACATAGACAGGATGGAGGTAGTTCAGAGGAGGGCACCAAAATGGTGCAGGGTCTGCAAGAGAAGCCACGAGGAGATACTAAAGGAGCTTAATATGTATACCCACGAGGAAAGGAGGGGGGGACATGATAGAAACATTTAAGTACCTCAGTGGAATCAACAAAGTCCAAGAGGGTAGCATCTTTCAGAAAAAGAGATGTGCAAGAACAAGGGGACACAATCTGAAGATAGAGGGGGGATGGCTCAAGGGCAATGTGAGGAAGTATTTTTCACAGAGAGGGTGGTGGACACATGGAACAGCCTTCCTGAGGAGGTTGTGGGGTCTAAAACTGTGGGAGAATTCAAGAATGCATTGGACAGGACGAAAGGCAATTTTGTGGGGAGGAAGAAATAGGCTGTTGGTTAAATAGGATATGCAGCTTATCCTCTAGGTAGGGAAATGGGCAGACTAGGTGGGCCAAGCTGTCCTTATCTGCTATCAAAGTCTATGTTTCTATGAAAAACAATTGGAGTGGTTCTAAAAAAAAAATAATTGCTGTTTGGCCAAATCCCCAATTGCTTTAGCCACCACTTCTTTTGTTTGAGCCATTTAGTCTTTGTTTTAAAATGGACACCTATAAACATGGCATAAAAAAGATTATTCATCGGTGACTAATAATTTGTTTTGGCAAAAGTATTAAAAAAGCCACAATTCCTTCACACAGAGAATAGTAAACACATGAAGCAGTCTGCTAAGGTCAGTGGTTGGGGCAGAGACTCTGAATTTATTCAAGGTTCAACCAGATGATGCAGAGGGGAATGAATCATAATGTAATGAACCTTAGAACAGTGAGAGATGGTCCTGATGGGCTAGAATACCTGCTTCTGTCTTATTCTTCTATGTTTCTGTGCTCCTGCATAGCAAAACTCTACTATGGTTACTGTACCATACTTAATCATTTCAGGAGTACATTTCCTGATCAAGTAAATCTTAAAGGAGAATGCTCATACAGGGCAATTAATACAGTGTGGCTGGAAGGTTGATGTCCATGAGGAACTCTGCCATGGGGACAGCAAAGCACTGCAATATCAGGTGCAGTTAGGATCAGATCAAGTGTGGCACTGAATGCTGCTAACACTGCCAACTGTATTTATTTATTAGTTTCTGGTGACCAGGTAAGTGCTTTAGGCTATTAGACCTGCCTATTTTCAAGCATGACCTAGAAGAGTACAGAATACAGAGATACAAAATTACAGAGAGCATAAACAGTAGAAAATGATACAATATGACAAGCAGGACCCCACGAGGAAGGTCAAATATATATCATCATTAATCACATAGATCACCCAGTGGGAGTGAGACCAAAGAAAAGCAAATAACAAATTAAACCTGTACTGGACCCCAACACAGGAAGGTCAGACAATGTGGATTACATTCAGACAACTGGATACCGAGAGAGAGAGAGAGAGAGAGAGAGAGAGAGAAGCAAAAACAGAAAGCGTGTAGGAGGAACACAGTGGTAATAGCGGACAAGACAAACAACAAAAAGAAAGGTTAAGAGCATTTGCAGACACCACGTGTCCATAGGTAAGAAAAGAGTGCTTTCTTGATGAATTGATACCACTCTCCCTCACCATAAGCAGCAGACTCTAGTATACTGATGGCATCGGAATAGCAGGAGTGGACTGACACAACATCAGCAATCTAAGAACTCTGGAAAAAACAAAGTCAATGTGAAAATGAATTAAACCTGAGAATTTTCTAATCAGGCTCTCCAAGTCCCACTATAGTAATTACACAGGTACAAGTGTCCCCTTTAACCTGGGAATGAAAACAGACCACGTCCTGAATTTTTCAATAATTTTGAGAAAATCATTCCACAGTCTTTGGATCAGTACCCTACAATGCCTCAAAATGCTTTTGGGGTTAAGTTAGTAGTTTCATATGTCACCTGTGTGATATATAGGGGCTTAAGTGCATGCAGTCGTTGGATGATGCAAGAATATATACTGGTGGCAGCCTATCCTCTAACATAAAACACAGGGTATAGTATACTTTCTGTACCACCTCCAAGCTGGCTGATGCAGAACCACAGAAGGAAGATGAAATGTATAGCCATAGTGTAATTTGTCCATATTCAGCAACTGATAATTGGCAACAGCACATACAGTAGGTCAACCAGAAAGGAACGTTGCCACAGTACATGCCTTAGGAAATGGTAAGATGGGTTGAAGATAAGGGGATACACTACCACATGGAGTTGTCTGGCACCATAAAAGCAGCAATATTTGTTAGATGGCAAAACAATTTTTCATATACTATAGTTTTTGTTTATTATCTGAGATATCTTTAGGTTCATTAACAGTGTACAATGGCTCAAATGAATAAATATGACTGCCACAAGTAACTTTAAAATAATCACTTTCAACTCAGGCTGCTTTTTGACTGCACATACTAGATTTGTTCTGTCGATATATTAGAATAGTGAGGCAAACTTTTAATCATTAATAGAACAGCACTGCTTTAAGATGTTTATTTTTTCAAGGTATCTGTGGCTTCAGAGCTCAAAGTTTCATCTACTTCAAAACCCTTTTACTCAGTTTAGGAATTCAATAAAATGAAAAGAAAATGCTTATATTGATATTTCTGCCAGAAAAAAGTGCTGCTAAAAAAATCAAAAGAAAAATCAAAATTGCAACACAGAGTACTAATAAAATTATAGGATGGAACTTTTGTCAACTGGCAAATGCTTTTTTTAACTGCTTCAATTTTGTATTATTTTTGCAAACACACGTGAATGACTGCTTCCCAGAAAAGGAGGTATGTTGTTACTAATTTGTCCATCAGAGTAGTGGGTGCCAGTGCTCCAGCATTTTATCTTTCAGCTGATGGGGTGGAGTTTAGGACAAGTGGATAAATAGGAGGGTTTGGTGGGAGGAAAGGAGTTCCTTGGGAGTTCCCCAGGTTGGAGGACATTGGAATCAGCTGGGAAGTAACCCACAGGAGTAGGCAGCATTCATAACAATGCTGCCATGCAGTGTCTGGCCCCAGGCTCAGAGGGATTCTACCAGTTCTTGGCTCAGTGGCAGGTGCCAGGCTTGGGTGGCACAGTTCTCTCTGGGTTCCCAGAGGCATCACTGTGGGTCAGTAGAGGTCAATTCTGGCTCAGTGGCAGGGTGCCAGGGTTGGTGTGCAGGACCCCTCATCAGCTTTCCCTGCCCATGCCATTTGGAGGCAAAAGGATGTGGGGTATGGCTGCCTTGGGGTTATGCTGGGGATCTAAATGGGATTTTGTGGCCGTAGATATAGCTGACCAGAATGGTCTGAAGGCCTTTGAAGGAGGGTAATGGACAGTGGCTATTAGACACAGATGCACTTTTACTGGGCACCAGGATACTAACTTGTGGGTTTCCCATGTGTCCAGACCACATTCTTAGGTTCAGCTGGTGGTATACCTGTGTGACAGCCCCAGATTTAGACACTCCCAGGGCAGGTGATGCAGAGCAGTTTTTGGATGGCCAGGAGCAGCACTAGCAGTCTTGGGAAGCAATAGTGGGGTTCCTGGTTCAGCATTTCCTCAAATTATGTGTATTGATGGGTTTTGACCTGTAGAGTCTCTTTGAAGATGCCGAGTGAGTAGTAGCAGTAAAGAAGCTGTGACCAGTGCGGAGAAATGGGACCATTAATGTGGACTCTGGAGGAGGTACACACTGAATTAGCTGTGAGTCTAGGGCAAAGGCACATGTCCTACATTCTAAGCACTGGCCAAGGCCTGTTTGGTATGAGACTGTTCAGAAGGGGATACCAGGACTAGAGCTAGGTGATGTATCCAAACGTATTCAGATTAAGTAAATAGCAGCTCCCATATCAGTTGAGCTGTTCATAGGGCCTCCAAAAGTAGCTATTTGGGATGGAAGAATCTCAAACAATTCTAGTTGAATGACCTGTGTTTGTGAGGAGTACTCATGTATGAAAAGGGCCTAATTAATGATAACTGTACAGAAAAACATAGAATTTGACAGCAGAAAAGGACTGCTTGGCCACCCAGTCTGCCCAGACATTCCCTGCCTAATCTGTCTCCACAAATGCTAAGGTCTCTAGCGACCCTTCCCCAATGCTGCCCATTTGCTAATATTCCCATGCTTGCTTGAAACCCCCACTATTTTTGCCTCCACTACTTCTGCAGTCAGTCTTTTGCAAGTGTCTACCACCGTTTCAGTGAAGTAATACTTCCTCACATCCATCTTAAATGCCCCCTTCCAGTTTCATTGCATTCCCCCAGTCCTAGTACTCTTTCCCATTTGAAAGAGGCTCCCCTTCTGCATGCTGTTCACCCTTGTGAGTTACTTGTTGATCTCTATAATGTCCCCTCTCACTGTCCTCTCTTCCAGGGTATACATTTTCAGATTATTCAGTGTCTCCTCATAGGGCTTCTTGTGCAAACCCTGCACCATTTTAGTTGCCCTCCTCTGGACTGTCTCCACCCTTTCTATGTCCTCTCTGAGGTGTACCCTCCAAAACTAGACTGAGTACTCCAGGTGGGGTCTCACCATTGAGAGATACAGTGGCAAAATAACCTCCCACCTCCAGTGGAAATACCCCTTCCTATGCACTCCAGCACCCCAGTAGTCCTACCCACTGCTTTGTCACACTACTCTGCCACCTTGAGGTCATCAGTTATGATATCCTCAATGACCCTTTCCTGCTTAGTGACTCTCAGTACCTCCCCTCCTATACTCTGCTCCTAGTTCCCTATACCTTAGGTGCATGATTTAGTATTTTTGCATTGAACCCAGCTGCCATGCTCTTCATCACTCCTTGAGTTTTCCAAGACCCCAGAACGTTCTCTCTACCCTCTTCTGAGTGTCCACCCTATTACAGATTTTGGTATCATCAGCAAAAAGGCACACCATCCCTTCCAGTTCTTCTGCAATGTTACTTTTGAAGACAATGAAGAGGACCAGTTCCAGTACTGAAACTGCAGCTCCCCACTGGTCACTCTCCCATCATTAGAGTGAGTGCCATGAACCACCACCTTCTGTTACCTATCTATTAAACCAGTTTCAACCCAATTTGCCACTTTAGATTCCACCCCTGGACTGCTCAGTTTCTTCATCAGTCTCCCTGCATGACACAGTGTTAGCTTTGCTGGACGCCCAGATAGGCTGCACATGTCCACTGCCCCTCCCTGATCCATTTCCCTGGTCACCCAGTCAAAGAAATCAATAACATTCATCTGGCATGATCTCCCCATGAAGCCATGCTGTGTGGTAGCAGCCCATTAGATTTGAGATACTGTACAACCCTTCCTTAAGCAAGGTTTCCATTACATTCTCCACTGCTGAAGGGAGGCTGACTGCCCTATAGTTGCTAACCTCCTCCCTGCTGCCACTCTTATACAGAGGGATCAAATTTGCTCTTCTCCAATCCTCTGAAACCACACCTGTTTCCAGTAAATTTTTGAATAAGGCCGTCAGTGAGACAGCTAGCACCTTCCTGAGTTCCTTTAGTACCCTTGGGTGTATCACGCCGGTGCCATAGCCTTTCACCTTCAGAGCTGCTAGCCCCTTCAGGACTCTTTCTTTGAAAATGGACTTCTGTCCAGTTTACCCCCCTGTTCTTGCTACTCCTGGTGGTCCACTCCCTCCTTTCTGAAGACTGAGCACAAGGACTTGTTCAGGATGGCAGCTTTTTCTTGCTTATCTTCTATGTAGTGTCCTCCTGCCACCCTCCCAGTTCTCACTACCCCCCCTTGCTTTCTTCTTCTCACTTACGTATTTGAAAAAAGTTTTATCTCTTTTAGCTATCCCATTGGCTATCCTTTCCTATGTTTGCACCTTTGTTTCCCTCACCACCCTTCTTATTTCCCTTTGTTTGATTTGGTGTACCTCCCTGTTACCTCACTGGTACAAGGGGAATTTACTAGAATGTGCTTAAAATGAAATATGACGTGCATAATATGAACTACCTTCTGAGCCCCAGTTGCTGAAGAAAAAGGATCACGTATGAATGATCTGTCTGGTGTGACATGTGACCATTTTGTAACATCTATACTGTTTCTGAGATCTAAAGTACTGTAACTAAAGAAAAAAATCCTGTGTATGCTTAAAGTGTTTGCAAAGGGCTGCTGTTGAGCCATATCACTAAGAGACCCCTAGATACAGGAGTCACCCCCAACTATACCCACCCCCCCCCATCTGGGCACACATGATATGTGGCAGCACAGACTGAAGGGAGGTTGCACATAGTTTTTTTAAGATGTGACCACTCAATCTGCTGTGTACACAAGGAATCAAGCAAGCAATACTTGACCCGATATCTAGCAATAAGGATGACTTGGCCAGTGATGTGTAAATTGGAGAGACATTGGAGAACAGTGATCATAACATCATCATCACAGTGATGATAACATCATTAAATTTACCAAAGTAATGAAGGGAACATGAAAGGAGAAATGTACACCATCCTTCTGCACAAGGCAGATTTTGGAAGAATGTGGTACCTCATAGCAGTGTTCAGCAACAATGGGACATCCTCAAAGTGCATGTAGATAGCACGAGGCAAGACTATCTCTCATAATAAAGAAAGTATAATAGTAGAAGCTGTATGCTTATGTTAAAGTAGAAGGAGGTGCTCAATATCACCAGGGAAAAACAGAGTCATACAAGATAAATAAACTGGAAGACACAAGTGAAAACAAACTACGTGGACAAGTTCAAAGAGTGCAAGTGAAAGCAGGGTGCAAACAAATGGCTGAAAACAGATAGTTAAAGTTTAATCCAGCAACTAAAAGTTCTCCAACTATGTTAATCAGAAGAGAAAAGCACAAATGACTGCTGGACCACTGAAGGATCAGAAAAGTGGTGATATATTAACCAGTGAGAACACATGACTGAATACCTAAATGAGTACTTTGCATTAGTATTCAGAGAAGAATGAGACTGGACAACATCAGACAGTGAAAGGGTGTTTACAGGGGCAACAGGATACACTACAAGATATGTATAGTGCTAGAAACAGTGGAAAGAGGGGAAAGTGGTAAATATCAACAAATAAATAGGTGTGATTAAATGCATCCAAAATGCTAAATGAACTATTCAGGGAACTACTGTATCTATTCCACTGGAAATAATATTTAATGAGTCATTCAGAATTGAATGCATGACTGATAACTTGAAGGCTTCACGTGGTACCAGTATTCAAAAAAAGGATCCAGGGAAGAGCCTGGGAACTATAGGTCATTCAGCCAAGCTTAATATCCATATATGGATGGTACTAGAGATAATCATAAAAAGTAAGGGATAACACATGGCAGGGTGTGTTGTTATAAGGAATAATGTATGCCTTGATGGCTGATAAGCACAAGGTGTGGTCAAGGCTGCAACCACTCAAGAAGTTCATTATTCTCTTATGACCACATCATTGAGTGTGTTAATCAAGATTCTTATGAAATGCATATTTATTGTCTGAAAAAATATGTAGTTCACATGAGCTGTGTGGTTATCATAAAATAAACGCCATGTGTTGTGTTTTGACCAATGAGATTATAGGATTTTCATGGCCCATTTTATAACAGAAATGTTTAACACAGAAAGACAATGTTGACTCAATAGACCAATATGGATTCTTCAAGGGAAATCAAGTCAGACCAATCTTATTTCCTTTTTGATAATGTCATCAAGGAGCTTGATGAGAGGAAACTGTAGATCTTATGAACCTAGACTTCAGTGAACCCTTAGAACTGTATCACACAAGGGACTGTTTCATAAAATGGAGAACCTAGGCATAAAGGATATTTTTAATGGGTTGGAAACTGGTTGCCAGGCAGGAAACAAAGGACTATATTGCATTGCATTCTATCCTATCCACAAAGAAGTAAGTGACCAGTGCAGTCCCACAATGATCTGTGCTGGGACCAACACCGTTCAATATGTTCTTAATTGATCTGGTGGTGAATACCAGCAGCTGGGTTGATAAGGCCACTGATGACACCAAACAGGAAGGCTAGTTACATTGCAGAAGGAAGTTAAGTAAATCCAGAGACATCTAGATCTGCTTGAAAAATCAGCAAAAAATGGCATAGGAAATTCAATGCTGAAAATGTAATGTGATGCATCTACGTTGGAAAATATGAAAGTGAAGTACTATCTGAACAACACAGAAATTAGTGAAACTCAGCAAGAAAATTACATTAGGATAATAATAAATGACAACTTTAAATGGGGGCAACAGTGTGGGGCAGCTAGTACAACAAATAAAAGAAATAAAAAAAATAGGTACTGTACATAGAAAACAGAGAGTGGTAGTCAATGGGGTGAGATCATCTGAGGGAGAGGTCACAACTGGAGTTCTGCAGGTATCCATCTTGGGCCCAGTCCCATTTAATGTGCTCATTAGTGACATAAGTACAGGTATCCAGGGAAAGTTGGCCCTATTTGTGGATGACACGAAATCCCAGTGGAGGGTGGACAGTGCAGAAGCAGTTAGGACCTTCAAGACCTCCTCAGACTGGAAAGATTATCTAAAGTCTGACAGTAGAGGTCCAATATAAAAAATGTAAGATGATGCACCAAGGGAAAAGAAACCCAAAGACAGAATACTGGCTCAGTGGGGTCAAGCTCAGTACCTCTCACAAGAATAGAGGGACCTGGGGATCATCATATGTGACACACTCAAGAAACTAGCAAATGAAACAAAGCATACAGTCAGGCAAAGGAATGCTGGGTATATAGGAAGGATATTCAATAGCAGGAGAAAAGAGGTGATCCTCCCCTCTATAGGACCCTGGTGAGGCCCCACCTGGAGTATTGTGTCCAGTTTTAGAATCTTCACCTTAGGAAGAACAGGGATGTGCTGGAGGCCATGTAGAGAAGGGCAACAAACATGATACAGGAACTACAGGGGCTTTTGTATGAGGGGCGCTTAAAATTGCTAAACATGTACTTGCTCAAGACAAGGAGGGAGAGAGGGGACACGATAGAGACATTCAAATTCATGAGAGGCATAAATAGAGTGCCCTATTCTGAACTATTCAACTGGGTCAAAGTTCAACTACTAGAGGTTATGAATGTGTTGTGGGCAGGAGACTTAGGTGGGATCTCAGAAAACACTGCTTTGTTGAAAGAGTGGTGGAACCATGGAATAGCCTGCCTGCTGAGGTAGTTGGAGCTAAGTCAGTGGCAGTGTTCAAGCAGGGGTGGGACAGAGCAAGGAAAAGAACTGAACAGGGATGGTCAAACACCATAAAGGGGGCTAGGTCCCAGGACCAGTAGAAGGTCAATCCATGGGCAGGCTAGATACCCCTTGGTCTCCTTCTGCCATCATTTTCTATTGTTCTGTTTCTATGGAGGAAATTGTAATACCTCTGTAGAGATCACTGGTTCAACTCCATTTTTCCTGAGTATATTGTACAGTTCTGGCCCCATATCTGAGGAAAGATACCAATAGGACTGCAAAGGTGCAGAGGAGGGCTAAGGTATCTGAGGCTTTGGACATCATGGGCTATGTGGACCAACAGGCAGAAATTGATCAGTTCTTTGTGGAAAAGAGGAGACTTAGAGATGACAGTTTTTAAAGATCTCAACATGATAACACAATCAGACCAAATCCCACTCTTCCAGATGTACATGGATAAGAGAAAAAGGAGGCACTCAATATATTTAAATGGAAGGAAGATTCAAATGAAGCATCAGGAAGAACTATTTAACAGAATAAGTGGTAAACACTTGGAAATAGTCATCAAGAACAAGTGGTGTTCATTGACACATTTTCTACCTTCAAGCTTAAACTGCACAAGTACCTTGAAGACAAGAGGGTGACAGAGTACTTTGACTGAGTTGACGGGTATAAGAACTCAATGAAGTGTTGGTATTCTTTCTGTCCTAAGTTTGTATGCTCATTTGTAAGGAATTTTATATTTGTAAAAGTACTTGAATTCTGATGTGGCAAGTAAAAGGTCAGAAAGCATTACATCTAATTTTGTGCAGCCTCAAGCTAAACCTTGTGTTCGCCCAGTTGAGTCAAAGCAGTGTGGGATACAAAATAGAACTGTATGATCTGAAAAGTGTTGCATTCTTCCCAGTTAATAACAGAGGCAAAGCATGATGTTCATAAAAGTTGTTCATATGGAAAACATCCATTTGAGGAAACACTGTTAAGGAAATGTGAACTTTCAAAACCCTCAAGTCTAAATGGAGCTAGAATTTTCCTGATAAAATTGGAACTAAATGGAAAAAGAAGTGTTTTGTTTATATTGGGGCTCAGTATTTATACTTTTGCATGTCATATTGCGAAGTTCTTTTTTATAGTTTATTTGCTTAGGATAGCTCAAGTGCAATCAATATCTAATTTCCTCTGTTTAATTCAGTTTTTATTCCCATCCCTTGCTACTACTGTCAGGCTGACACTTCCTTCACTGCTAGCTGTCCAATCACCTCCTATCCCAGATCCTGACCTCTCATGCCTGGCATTAACTCTATGATTTCCTTTCATGGTGGTACCCATGCCAGCCCTGGAGGCTATCCGTCTCAGAACAAATATCAGTATAGCACCAGAAATTGTGGGGAGCAACAGACAGTGCCAGAGCCACTGATGTGTAAGCAGGGCTGGTTTTTATTTTGGTGCCTGTTCTTTTCCCCCACTCCCATATTTCACCTGCACATCCATGACATAATTACCTTACTCTTTCCACAGTGTCAGCTTAGAAGGAGCTGACATTGTGTGGTCACCCATAACATGAAGGGTGCCCCACAACCCACAGAAGTCAATGGTAAAAGTAAGGTAATACTATCTCCATCCTAGAGCTTGAGCATGCTTCTTCTGCAGCGCAGCCAGTGATCCACTGGCTGGGGGCTGGGAGTCTGGCTATATCACAAACCTGGGTCCCCCCGCAAAGGAGTAAAATGCTCTTCACTGGTGCAAATCAGTTGGATGTTTAATTAGAAAAGATAGAAAGAGCCAATGGCCCATGCAACACCTCATTTTTTTAATTAAGCTTTTCCTTCTTGTTGCTGCCCACCCAATCTTGTGGCCTGGTGGAAGAGTGCAGTATAGCACAGTGGGTTAAGGCCTGAGCAGGAGACTGGTTTGAATCCCACAGCCGCCTAGGGTGCATACTGTGTGATCCTAAGCAAGTCACTTAACCTTCTTGTGCTCCCAGGTCGCATCTGGAAACAAGCTTCGGCTTAGTGTGCTACTCCTGGTTAAACAGTGTTCCCTTTCCCTTTCCCTTTATACCCCACATAACAGCATCCCCAGCCTTCTTCTCTTCTAGCTCCCTTGCTCCAGTCAGCAAGGATCATAGAAACATAGAAACATAGAAGTTGACGGCAGATAAGGACCGCAAGGCCCATCCAGTCTGCCCATTTCTTTTTCTACCTTATAAATGTGCCATCGGCCTTTGCTCTGTCAGTGGCCTATCTATTCATACTCATTTTTATTGCTCCCTTATGCCTATCCCATGCCTGTTTGAAGCCCTGCGCTGTATTCATAGCCACCACTTTGAGGTAAGCCATTCCATGCATCCACCACCCTTTCTGTGAAAAAGAATTTCCTCACATTCCCCTTAATCGCCCCCTAATCTCATGCTGTGTCCTCTTGTCCTGCTATTTTCTTATATTTAAACATGTTAGACTCTTTTCACCTTTGTTAATGCCCTCTAAGGTGTTTGAATGCCTCAATCATATCACCTCTCCTCCTTTGCTCAAGGGTATACATATTGAGCTCTGATCCACATGGTGCAGGACCCAAAGACATCACTAGACATCATTACAATTGTAATGTGTTTTTACAGAAACACATGCCAGTGTGCTACATGTGTGCAGGAGAGAGGGTATTGCTGTTAAAACATCAAAACTGTAAACACACACACAAAGAAGCAATGCACTCCAAAACACCAAAAGTACAAAATGTATAATAGAAAACAACTGAGGCTGTACCTCAGCACTTCTAGGCACTCTACCTCTTCATCAGGGGGAGGTCATCTCTCTGAGGAAGAGGCAGAGTGACTCGCAGTTCTGGGGTGCAGCCTGTTGTTTGCTCTAATAAATTTTGTACTTTTGTATTTTGGAGTGTTTTGCTTCTTTGTGAATGTGTTTTTTAACCTCTGGCTTTCTACCACCCACCTCCCTGACATCGGCTATAGCCTCTTGATGGCATTGCAGAACAAAGTGCAATATGTGATTGTGCCATCCTTTTTGAGGGAGCAAAATATATTAAGTTAGGTGGCACCAGCAAGATTTGAGACGCTAAAAAATAGTCCTTGCTTTCACACATTTATTAAAGTGCTCTTGAGATATACATTTTGCAGAAAAAGTTTACAAAATACAAACTGTGCAACAAGGTAGCATAACAAGTGACATACCCTAGTACTTTGGTTCCTATGTGATCTTCCTGGGTGGGGGGTGCCTGTATGAGGAAGCAGTCTTTCTAGCCCACCACGAGGGGTCACTACTTCAGCATGCACCCGTGTCTCTCTCTCTTCTGGCTGGCTTGTGTTACAGGTGGCCCAACTTCCTAATACTGGCTGCTCCAATGCAGCTCCCCTGAGTCTGCTCCCAGTTCCAAGGTGGCAACATGGAAGGTGGATAAACTTCTGCTGGGCCATCATTCAGCTTCTTCTCATTAGTGGGAAAGGCACCCGAGGAATGTATTCCTCTGAATCAGTGATGATTACCAAATAAGGCATATGGCCCTGAGTATATAACCCACTTTGCAACACGGCATTAATAGTGTGCCTGTGATGGTGCAACCGATAGGATAGGCGATCACGCATGACGGCATCCGAAGCGGGTACTAACCCAGGGTATATGTCGCGCCGCTTCGGGCGCTACCGCAGTCAGCCAGACCCCTGCCTAGCAGCACTGGGCGCTTATGTGCAAGGGAGACGAAAGCAGCTAACGGAATGCTCCTGTGACGCCCACTCCCACAGGACATTCATAGGAGATCTCACGGAAGCGCCGCCACCAGCGATCCCACCGACAAGTGGTTCAGGAGCAGCAAAGTGGAGACCACGGCGGGCAGCATAGCACAGAGAGCAGGTGGAACACAACGCACCTGGACAGCAATCCAAGCCGGACCCGGAAGTAGGGTCACCCGAGATCCCCGCGCGCGCAGCGCTGCCCAGAGCCAGTGAAATGCACGATGCAGACCTCCCAGCACTAATTACACCGGAATACCCACACAGAAGTCCGCAGGACTTCACAGAACTGTTAGTGTTCCTTTCAGCGGCAGTACGAGCAACCTCAGTTGACCACATCACTAAGTATGTAAGCTCTGGTGCACGTCTTTCCTCATACTGTAATAGAACCAGTTAAAATTTTGCACGCCTCCGCCTCATCCTGTATCGCTCTCACAGTGCACCCCTCAACATCCCTCAGGAGCCGTTCACAGAAGACAAAGGTATTGTTATTTCAATCGGTGGTTTCCATATTGATGGCTGGAGGGGCAGGTGGTAGCCCTCGGCCCTGGGCCTTGGGCACCCACCCCCATGCATCAATCCAGCATTAGAGCCCACCTCCGTCGTGGCTTAATGCTTACTCAAATGGCTCAAGACACTTGTAGCAAAATGTATTTATGCAAGAATGAGCAGCTGGGAGGGTGAAAAGTTCTTTGAACGAAGTGCTGATGCACATAACATACATGCTGGTTGAGTTCCTGGAACAGCTTGAAAAAGTATGTAAAATATGAATACCTTTTTGGAAATTCTGTTACTTGCTCCACTAAGCAGTTTTCAGCATTTAGTTGGCACTGTTACTGCACTTTTATAGGCCTTCTTTAATAAATACATTTTGCTACATTAAAGCCTTGGGGCCAGATTTACAAAACATTGCCCCAGCACAAACCAGGTTTCTATGGATGAAGTGGTGTTCACAAAAGCCCAGTTTACATGCAGAAACCGGGTTTGCGCCAGGGCAAAGTGTGGAGGGGGCTGCAATGCAAATGAGGGGGAGTGGACCTGCATATCAGTGCAGTCTGATACACAAAACAATTGCTCCGTGCAAGGGCCTTTTGTGGGGTCCCCTTGCATGGAGCAAATACCACCAAACGAGACCTTTCTTTAATCCTACACAACCCTATTGGTTGGTGGAGGTACTGCGACATCCCCCTGAGTGCCGGGTGCTGACCCAATAGATAAATACTAAGTTCATTCCTTTGTGCTAGTGGTCCCCCCATATGCTAATTGCCAGCCTGATAGGTACCAAAATAATTGTAATCCCTTGTGCTAGTGGTTCACCCTCCTGATTGCCGATACCAGTTTGATATGTAATGTAATTGGAATCCCTGGTGCTAGTGGATCCCCTGATTGCCGCCCAACAGGTACAAAATAATTGTAATCCCTGGTGCTAGTATCCCCATGACCACCGAATCACCAGCTCCAGTATAGCAGTTATTTTCCTTGTATCTAGCGGTCCCTCCCCTGCCAGTTGCTATCCCAGACACAGAAATAAAATCAGTTAAATCTTCCTGGTGGCTAGCAGTTCCTCCCCCCACTTGACCACCCACCTGCTGCATATCAAAGTTTTCCTAAGTGTACAGTGGTCCCTCTCCCCACTCAGTCACATGCCCACTATATATTAAAGTCTTCCCTGGTATCATGTGGTCCCTCCCCCCACCCAATCACCCGCCTACTATATGTCAAAGGTTTCCCTGGTGTCCAAGTGGTCCCTCCCCCCAAACAATCACCCACTTGAGATTGACATCATATTCCATGGTGTCAATATACCCCACCACCCTGATTCCCTGTACAGACAATAGAAACATTTCCTGGTGGTCCAGTGAACCCCTCCCTCCTATCCCTGATCCCTAGTATGTGAAGTAATATCTATTCTCAGGTAGTCTAGTGGACCCCCCAACCCCCACCTTAGCAGGTAGTGTCCCACCACCCTACTCCTCCATCCCAAACCACTGTGTAGTAAGTGGTCTAGGGGATCATCCTCCCTATCCCCGATCCCCTGTATAGTGAGTGATTTAGACCTGTCCCTGGTGGCCTAATGGACCTCCACCCCAGCAGGCAGTGCCGTACCACCCCATTCCCTCCATCCTGAATCCAAGCTGGTGGCGGTACCGCCTCCCTCACTACCATGGCTAGCTGATTGACTGAGTTGTCAATGCACGCATACTATATACAGTATGCGCCACTAATTGACAGCCCACTCACCAAGTTGTCAATCACTTCTTTAACAGAGCATGGAATTAAGAAGGCCTTGCATTTGAGTAAGCCTATCCATGATTTAACTTAACTTTATTAAGTGTGTTATTTACTATATGTGTTTGACAAAGTGTAGCAAATTGTCAGCTCTAACCCCAGATATTTGTATTTGGTTGTTGCTGCAAGGTGGCCCTGTTGAGTTGCCTGATTTGCAGCTGTCTCATTCTCTAGTTCCCTTTTTGTTTTGGTTGAACAGGATCCCTTGCATCTTCATGGAGTTGGGTACCATTTTTGGAGGCTGCAAACCAATTTTGTAGTGGGTTGAAGGCTGATTGCAGGTTTAGCTTCATAGCTTCATTTCTTTTTGAATTTCACTTTTGACACTAGAACAGTGTCTTCAGCATAAAGCTTTCTATGAAAGCTTACTGTGGAGAGGAAGGTTATTTACAAATGGTAGCAATAGTAGGGGTCCAAGACTGATCCCTGCAGGACACCTCAGTGTATAGTGACACCAGCCAGGATGCAACGCAGTAATGCTGCAGTACATCATAAAATGCTGCAGTATGCTGCAGGGAATAATGTAATTCAATGGCAGTAAGCCTCTTTACTGCAGTATTTTGTGGCATGTCATTTACTGCAAGTTATTGCATTGCATAGTGGCTGTCTCTGCTGTAGGTTACTGATCGACTCATAGAGTCTTTGTCTCTGCAACTCCTTTGTGCCCTGTTGCTTAAGTAAGATTGAACCATTTTCTTGCTTCCAAGCAAACCAATCAATTTCATTCTTGATAGAAAGATGTTGTGGTCCACTAGTTGAATGCCTTTAACAGTTCCACCTCAGAACACGCCTTTGGGATGCGCCTGGTCAGTAGGGCACCAAGTCCTGATTTTGTTGTCCCCTCTTTTTGTGGGGAGCTATGACCCCCATGCCCCTAACCTCCCCTTTCTAATTATTCTAACTCTGGGGGGACAGACCTCAGGGAAGGGATGGTGAATTTCCTATTGTGGCGCCCTAATGATGGGCGTATTCTGATGGGCACCCTGATGGCCGGAAGGGGCCTTCGACAGGTCTATATACACCACTCCCATGGTCTCACCTTGATCCAGTCTATGGTGACCAGTTCCACAAAGTCTATGACAGCATTTCTTGTAGATCTTTCTGATCTGAATCCTGACTGGTTTGGGAAATCAGTAGTCTATGAACCTCCAGGTATTCACATGCAGTATCTGTTCACTTACCAGTCCCTCAAATGCTTTTGATATTATGGAAAGGGCGTTATGGGCTGATAATTAGATGTGTTGCTTGTATCATCCCACTTGAAGATAGGGACCACCTTAGTGCCTTCCAGAGGTCTGGGAATTTGTTTTCCAACAGGTTTCTAACAGGCGTCTGTTAAACAGTTTCGTTAGAACTGGGTAGGTGACCTCAGCTATGTCTTTCAAGAATTTTATCTCCACTGCCCAGGATTTTTTTTCAGATTAAGTCTGTAACAATTTGAGAACTTCAGGTTTCCTTAGGATCTTGAAGAGGAATGTTGGGATAGTGGCTCTGACTGGTTGCTCTCCTCAGCCCTCTTGGGAATTGGAACCCAATTAGCTTGTAATTGCAGAAGTATTTGTTTAGTGTATTTGCGATTTTGTTAGGGGTAGTTCTATATCTTCAGGTTCTATAACCTCAGGTGCGAGACTGCTCCTTACTGTCCAAAGTTTATGGGCTTAAAAACATTCCTTTAGACAAGCATATAACGATTTTTAATGTTGCAGCCTTGAATATTTTTAATATTGTATTATTATTTATTGATTTTATTATAATATGTACAGGTGCCTTGGTTTTGAAAGGCACCTTTATAAATAAAGTTTGATTGATTGATTGATTGATTGATCTTTGTCATTGGTAAATCTGATACTAGGGTTGTTGGTTTTTCACCCTTCAGTGCTTTTATTAGTCTCCATTTGTCCTTCTTCAGGTTAGTCATAGATTTAAATTTGTCTTTGAGGTATTTTCTTTGGGTTTCTGGATTTGGTCTTTGTATTTGTGTCTTAGTTTTCAAAATATTCCTGTCCTCAGTTTTTAATGATTTTTTGCTTTACCCTATACTCTGTCCTTTACTCTGATACATTTTTGGTTGCCTTTAGTGACCCAGGGCAGATAGTGCCTTCTTGTTCTCTTAGTTTTGAGGGGCACCTTTGTTGCAGATAGAAAGAAATTACTTTGTGGAGTTTTCTATGGCTAGGTTAGTGTCAATTAGATCAAGTCTGCCCCATCTTTCTCTTATTACATGTGAAATAAAATTTGCAGGACTGCAGTCTTTTGGTGCATCTGCTAGTCTGATACTTGGATTCATGGCTATTTAGTCTACACAGCTCATGCTGCATGTTGTCGGGCAGTGTTTACCAAAGTTGAGGGGCAGGACTTGGCAGTCTATAATATCAATGTCAGGGGAGACAAAGATTAAGTGTAGTATATTGCCTGCACTTTGTGCCATCTCTCTTCTGGTGAAAGTGCTGATGACCTGGTTTAGCTCCACTGTGGAAAGGCTTAATTCAGGTTTGTCCCCTCTGGGCCAACCCCATGCAGCACTGAAATCTTCCCACCATGTCAAGATCTTTGCTTTTCACTAGATCCATTATTCTGTGGGTTAGTTTGTTTCTTGGACTATTTGTAATATATGATTTTTGGAGCCTGAGTTTGGTTCAGTGTCCTCACATACAAATAGCATTAGTATAGGTAGTACCATACTCCCTTTAATATACTTTGGCTTAGCTGAGAAGGGAACCAGTACCCTTTCTGAACTCATTAATCCTGAAGATTGGTGCCATTTCAATGGATTTCTTCATGGTAGTTTATTAAATTTTGTGTAGGGGAAAACTAATGAATTGCATAAGCTCATGACCTTAATTTGTGATGCTAGAATCTCCACCTTGGTCTGATCCCTCTGTTTTAGGATCAAGCTGGTAGCGGCTATGGCATAGCACAACAAAAGAACTTTAGCAAACATCTTGCTGTGTACAATTCTGGCATATCTGTGGAAGTCAAGAGTAGAGCTAACTGGGGCAACATTAAGGTTTGTGAGACAGTATAGTGCCTGTTTTTGGTAACAGTCCACTATGGAAGTGGTAGGGCATTAGTAGAGACACAGTTTACACAATTGGAGTCACTGTAAGCCTACTACTCAGAGCAAACCATGCTCACTGATTATGCTGTATGCGTGTGCATAAGGTAAATGGAATGGGGTGATCTATGTATCAGGTAGGATAGAAACCTGGGATTCAAAATATTCAGGGTACCCAGATAGGGATTAGCAAATATACCCACACTTTACTTCCATCAGGAACAGTGAAACCTAGACTATTAGAAATGAAAAACATATCCCAAATGAAAGTTAGATATAAGATCTTTTGGGAGATGTTTTTCTTGTTAACCTTTGATATTTTAAATGGTAAGACACATTGCATTTGACATATGAATATATCTTTTTAAGTTTGGTCTAACTTGACTAATTTTTTCATGGGTTCATTAATGGCTGGGTGGTGAGTGCTTTTGCTCTTTTAGATGGACTGTCTGTAATTACAATTTAAGTACCACCTGTTCGGGGTGTCCTATTCTTTAAGGATTGCTGTCTGCTGATTATACCCCTGCAAAAACTTGAAAGTCTATATAATTTACCCCTTCCCTTCTTTCCTTCATTAAGTACATATTAAGGCTTACCATTCATTCCTTATTTGTTTTGCCCTGTTACCCCTGAAGTACTTTAACAGCCTCTATTGGATTGTTTTTAGTCTGTCCCTGTTCTCTTGTAGATGTGGGCTCCAGAATCAAACATAGAACTTGAGCTGTGTCATCACTAGAGTCAAGCATGGAAAAAGACGGCACTTGATAAACCAGCCGGTGCTGCTATTAGAAAGCACTGCAATATGGAAAACACAAGAAATAAACAGCACTCAAAAGCAAAAGTAGAACCTCAAAGTGAGTTTATTGGGACACTTAGTTCATATTTCCCAGCAGTTTGATGTTTGCTGCATCATCATCATCATCAGGGACAGCACACTGAAGGCTTGGGGAAATAGGAGCCACCTGTTCCAATAAACTCATTTTGAGCTTTACCTTTGCTTTTGTGTGCTGTTTATTTCTTTGTTTTGGCCTCACTGGAGCCCTGAAGCATGACATAATTATTCTCCTTTCTTGGACAGGAGAAATCCAGTCCTATACACCCAGCTTTCTATTGGCTTTCCTATACTGTATGCCCTACTACATTGGGTAGCCACCTTCAGATTGTCACAGATGATTTTCCCCAAGTCTCTTTCTTCCCCAGATTGCACCACCCTCACACCCTTGATTCAGTATTCCATTTCTGCATTTATCCATGGAAGGTCATATGGGAAGTTGCAGCACAGGGAAGCCCTTACTCTGCCATGATAAGATTTTTACACTATCCACTTTGTGTTATGAACTCAGGTGAATGTGGGAATGTCATGTCTGCAGCTATGCCCTTTTCTCAATGGGAATCATTTTAACTTTTTGAAAAGTCGCAAGAAATTTAAAATATGTCTTGCCAATAAAATGAATTAGTGTAAAATACTCTCAGAATTACTGCACCATAGAGGTTTTGCACATGTGCTTTTCACTGATTTCCTTTTCTGATTTCTCAGGTGCATGGCATGGTGATGGTCATTTTAGTCACTAGTCTCTGTTTTACCCTGCTCTTTATAATTAGTTGTTTTAAGTAATTATGTATTCATTTAGTGATATAATTAATTTTCATTATAGTGAGGGCCTCAGTTTGTCTCTTTTAGAAGGAGGAAAACTGACTTATGACTACTGCAAAATGGCCTCATACAGTACTGTTTCTCACAGAATAACATGGCTCTGAGGGTGTAGAGCAAATTTAGCAGCAACAAAATCCAATACAGTGGTGCGGCTCTGTACTTATTTTCATTTACTAACGTGCACTGTGTTAAAAAATCCTCTTTAAAGTGAAAAGTGGAATACATTGCATATTTCTAGCAATTCTTAAATCTAAAGCACACCAGAACTGAATGTATATCGATTATAATGAGAAGAAGTTGGGAGACATCCATTAAAATAAACAAAAATGTTTTTTTTTTGTTTATATACTGTATGCCCAGTACCTATATTGTGTACAATATGTTCCCTCTGCAGTTGTTATCCTTTCCCTTATGGACCTTTGCCAGTGTGGTTCTATAGACCCTCTTTTCCCTCCTTTACACATACTTTCTAGTTTGGTGACTTTTGTGTGCATGACCTGCTTAGCGTAGCAACAACCATGCATACTACTGGTTGCTGGGGGCCAGATTCAGAGGCCCTCAGTACACCACCCTAAACTGGCAGTGTGACCATACAGAATATACTGCTGTGCCTATGCAAATGAGGGATCCCTCATGCACAATGGGTGCAGTAGTTTATTCAAAAGGTCTGGCAGCACTAAACAGCTACCATCACAGCACTATTTACCACTACCAAAACCCTGCCCTTAACGTAGCACACTGGCTGCATTTCCCCCTGCTCACCCAGCCTTGGTACCGAGAGAAAAGCACTGCTGGTCTAGTGCCCCCGATCTGCCATGCTAGTTCTTTAATGTATCTTCCCTGGTGTGTGGGGTCCCCACACCCACCAATCACCATGCTGGTGCATTAATATATGTTCCCTTGTGTCTTGTTGTCCCTTACATCCTGTATCACCAAGGCCACTGTTTTTGGTTTTACCGAAAACCCGTAAAATTCTGGAATTTGGGCTGTTAAACACCCGTAAAAATCAAAGATTTCATAGAACTTTGCATTTTATACCAGATCAGTAAATCTACAAAACTTATTTTCTTTATAATTGCTTCCTATACTATTTTAAGTTTGCTTTATTTAATGCTCTGTTTATTAAGCCTTCTTTTATTCTGATTATTTATACATACTTAAAGAATGACAGCAGAACTCAGTAACCTCAATGACTGTTATTTGTAATTGTACTATAATCTGTATTCCAAGTTCTGTCCATGTATCCTTTTATGTATGACGGAACCTTTGTAAATGAGTCACTGACTCAAAGGTCTTTCTGAATATTTCAATAAATAAACAATTACCAGTGCAATTTCTGGAATTTGAAGTCTTGAAAATGGAATTTCATTGTTTTAATCACTGTAAATCAGTGGCCTTGCCAACCACCCATGCTGGTTCTTTATTATAGTTATTTATTTATTTGATAACCATGTTAGTGGGCTGATCCAAAGAACTGATTTCAGCACGACCTGGGCCACAAGATGGCAACAAAGTGAGCAGCAGCAGCTATACATACAGCATATCCAAGCAGTAATACAAGTGCAACAAAAAGGATACAGAAAGTAAGATCTAGATAACAATTTGTGGTACTAACTATACAGAGCAACAAGTATTTACAAACACAAACAGCGGTTACATAACTAGAGCTGAGTTGCAGTTTCAAGCAACTCATAGTATGCTATAGATTAATTACAATATAGGAGCCCATCAGAAAGAGATACATTTTAATAAAGGCACATCAGTCTTTCTACCTGGACTGCCTTGATCTACCAGGAGATAAAGAGCAAAAAAGACAACAGAAATATACATGTGTGCAAACAGGACTAGGGAGTCAGGGATGTAGGCTGACCAGAGAGAGGATCAGAGATAAAGGCAGGGCAGTGATACCAACATACTATCGGGGCAAGGGTTGATCATGAGCTGAAGCTTGGTCTGGGGAACATTTGCAGGAAGATTCAGTCAGGAGCCAGGCTTGTAGGTTGTTTTTGAGGGATATATGGGAAGGGGAAGAGCGGATTGATAATGAGAGCCTGTTCCAGAGGGAGGGGCAGATGCAGAGAAGACTTTATTACCCATGACAGAATGCATGCATGGGACTTCTGGGTGGGGAATGGAGGAAGCCCTAAGACTTCTAGGAATCACCGTTTTTATGAATAGCGAGGAGAAGGGGGACTGCTGGTGTTCCCTAAGAGAGTTAACAATTAGGATGCCCATGGCATAGTCAAAATGTCCCTGAAGATTAGGCCACCCTAGGGTTTTGTAAAGTGTGCAGTGGTGGGTAGAGTAGGGTGCTTGGAGAATAAAGAGGCAGATGGAGTTGTAGGTTGTATTGAGGTGAGAGTGAAGTGAGGAGGAGGAGCAGGGGCAGTGCGGAGTAGACAGGGGAGCAGTAGTCAAGCAGGGAGAAGGTTTCTTGCGCTATGGCAAGGCAGGCATCCGGAGACAAAAATAGCTTGGTTCTGTAAGCTGCACCTAGTTTTTGGTGTATTTTACTTACCATGTTTGATATGTGTTCATTGAATGTTAGGGAGGGATCTAGAGTCACACCTAGGTATTTGAACGAGGAGGCTGTGTCGGGGGGGGGGCTGCTGGGGAGTGTACAAGTAGGGATGTGTTAGTTTTGGCGACCTTGGTTAGAAAAGGCCTTGACCCAAATAGCATGGCTTTGTTTTTTTTTGATTTGCTAGCAGTTTCCTGGAGAGGAACCAGCCATGGGTGGTTCCATAGTTTATTGTAAGGATGGACGAGAGTGTTTCATGGGATTTGCCACTGTGGTATAGTACCACATCATCAGCATAAAGGAGTGCCTTACAGTTGAGGCCTTTGGCAGGGAGAGAGTTTATGAACATAGAGAAAAGTAAAGGGCCAAGTATGGAGCCCTGTGGAACTCCAGTGAGTGTAGGGGGGGAAGCAGAGGGTGCATTTTCTATCAGAACAGATTGGGACCTATTGGATAGGTAGCTGCAGAACCATGCAGCAATGTCCGGGGAGCAGCCAAAGTGGTGCAAGGTGGAGTGGAGAAGATGATGGTCAACTAAGTCAAAGGCCTTTAATAGGTCTACAAATACCACACCTGTGGCCTTGCCCATATCCTTATTTCTCAGGATATGGTGGATAATTTTTTCCAATAATTTGCTGATGTGAGGGAGGAGGGAGATGAGTCTATTGTTTTCAGGGGCATGGGGATCTCCAGCTTTGAAGATAGGTACCACAAATGCATGCTTCCACGAGTTAGGTACTGTGGATGACGAGAGGGTGAGGTTGAATATAAAAGTCAGGGGTTTGACAATGGCTGGGGAGATGATTTTCAGGAATGTTGGGTAAAGCCCATTGCTGCTAGGGCTACCTCTGGCTGAGAGTGCCTTCAAAAGTTTGATGGTAGCACTGTGACCGATGGCCCTAAAATGGAACAAGGGAGGAATGTTGCCCTTAGCTGATGACTGAGTGTAGTGGGGAAGGTTATCCTGCTGAGTGGGAGGCTGGGGAAGCAGCTTGCTTACTGTGGGGTAAGGTCTGTGAACATAGTGTTGAAAATATCAATGATTTTACAGGGTCGGAAATGGGACCAGAGGCTGATGCAAGCTGTGTAATTTGCTTGTTGGACTTAGGATTTAGGAGGAACCCAGTAGAGGCCCAAAAGCTACGAGGGTTACTAAGGTCACTGTTTTGCTGGTTGATGTAATATTTGCATTTAAGTGATCTGGCAACCTGTTTACAGGTTTATGTCTGTAGACATTTCATAATTGAGGGGAGAGAGACGCCTCAGGTGACCTTTTATGTTCTGTCCCTTTCCTTCATTTTTACAAGTAGGTCCTTGGACAGCCAGTGGGTGCATCCACCTTAACTCTTCTGGTAGTGGTGTGGAAAAGCTTATCCTGTAATGTACGAAGGGTGTCCGTGAAGAATGAAACAGCTGAAGAAACACTGTTGTGCTGATAGATGACGGACCAACTTATGGACCTTGCTTCCCTAAGAGCCAAGTCCTGATCATGACTTTTACATCTATATATCTTCCCTGATGCCTAGTGGCCCCCCCCCAAATAGATGCCAAACACTCTCCCTATCTGCCTGCTGTGGCCCACTACTCTGCACTCTTCCTCACCCCAGACACCAGTCCATACTGTACTGACAGGTAGATGACAAGCACAGCCCTCCACCTTCTTGGTTGGTTAATTGCCTTGACTATCAGGGAGCAATCATGAGTGTTCAGTACTCAGTGATTGCCCCTGACAGTCAGATGCTGGCTGGCACAGGATGTGAGCAAAGGGCTGTACAGACACCACACTGTCAGTACAGTGTGGACTAGTGTCTGGGGTGAAGTGGGCACAGGGTGGTGGGCCAGAGTGAGCAGACGGGAGGAGTTTGGCATCCATTTTAGGAGGGACTACTAGATAACAGGAAAGATATATGAAAGGATCTGCATGGGCAGTCAGGGGTGGGCACACTACTAGACACCAGGGAAGAAATATTAAAGGACCTATAGGAGCAATCAGGGGTGGGAAGACCACTAGACACCAGGGAAGCTATATTAAAGGATATGTATGGGCGATCAAGGGGTTGGGGGGACACTAGACTACCAGAGAATATCTGTTACAAAAGCTTGGCATGTGCACTACAGGGCTGAACATAATGAGAATATTAATGACCCCTATAGTAACTTGCATACCCAATGGATACATTAACATGCTCAGTGGCCATTTCAGCACAGCCTATTGTCACTAAGCCCCCTGACGAAGATCTGTTTGGGCACAGTGCTGGGGGTTTTGTTCAGTGTCCTCTGTGTCATAGTTTTATATGCTCTTATTAAATTTAATAAATATTTAGTAATTGTCTTGCAGCGGTTTCTCTGTTCCTTGAGTGCAACTGCATGGGTTGTGTGAACTACCTCCAAGTACAGTTTGATCAAGGCCTGGCACAGGGGAGGATCACTTCTCTTGATCTGCTTCTTACCCCTCTCCTAATATATTCCAGCATCGCATTTGCTCTGATAATTCTGGCAGAACATTGTCTCCCTGGCTTCATTTTACAGTTCGCAATTACCCTAGCTCATTTGTGCTGTCCTCTGTTGCACCGTACACGGTGGAAGTGCAGCCCAGGTTCCATGCTGCTTGTACTTCCCCACTTTAAACCTAAGCCACAGTTTATTGGCTTATTCCCCTAATGTGTGCAGGTTGCCCTTTAGCCTAGTCCCTCCTTTCTAGTGTCCATATCTCTTGGCAGTCTGGTGTTGTCAGCATGCTTCAGTAGCCTGCTGCTGCCCCCCACCTCCAGGTCATAAATAAACGTGGTGAAAAGCAATGGACCCAGCACTGACTGCTGGGGTACTTTATCACAACATCCCGCTTACTTAAATGATCACCATCCACCATCATTCTCTCCTTTCTGTCAGCCATTTGCAATACACCACCCAGACCCTATCCACCTCTATAGACATCTCCTTTAAGAAGGCAATCAGGTTAGCTTGGTAGCTCTACCTTTTTTAAAAAAACATGTGGTGTGCTACAGAACAGCCCATGCAATTCCATGTGCTGAAGCATCACATCTTTAATCATTGACTCACACACTTTGCCAAGCAGAGGTAAGACTCACAGACCTGCAGTTACCTGGGTAGTCCTTTCTCCTTTCTTGAATATGAACACAACACTGGTTGTTTTTCAGTCATCTGGCACTATTCTTGACTGCAAGGAGTCCTTAAAATTACCAGCGAGGAGACCAGTCAACCCCCCCTTATAACTCCACTATTGCTTCAGGGTATATAATCGTCTGGACCTTGAGATTTTCCTGGTTTCACACCTTCTAGATATGTGTGTAGTAATTCTGGACAGCATTGCATCTTGTTTGACCTGCACCACTCCCATACTTTCACCGAATTGGCCATGCCTCCAGACTTCCTGGGCAAATACTAACACAAATTAGTTTTCAGTGTCACTACTGTTGCCTCTGCCTTTGTCAGTGTCACCCCCCCTCCCCAGTGATTAGAGCCCTATCTTATTCCTAACTCTCTTTTTGTTTCTTATGTATTGCAAAACATGCTTATTATTTACCTTGATCCCCTGTTATTTCATGACAATGATCTGAACTGCTGTCACCAGTTTGCTATGAGCTCACACACGAGGGACCAAATGCCCAAACAGCTAATTGTAGTGCAATGCTGCCACCACCTGGCTGACTATTAGGGTATCTTTATCTGATTCTCATTCCGACACTGGCCCGGCTCACCCAGTACAAGTCTGTTCTTTTAAGCAACAGAATTACCCATTTAGTCATTACCAGGAACCACTTATCTACTCTGTATCAGACATAGGTTAGTTTTATCTTAATTGTCGAGGTTTTTGGTAGCAGACAGGAGATTGTTCAATAGAAATAGATATTACCTATACCATAAAGCATGGTGAAGTACAGAGAATATTAAATATATATATATTTAATATTTACACTACAAAATGACACAATATGCAGTAAAATACAAAAGGAATAAAACACACTTGAGAATGTAAAATAAACACAGTTTAAACAGAAAGATTATAGAGAAAACCTCTGCATTCCCTAGACTATAATCTAAAAGATCATAGCCTAACTCTTGGGTTTCTTCCTCTCTTACGAACCAAGCTGTCAACAAGGCCTGAGATACAGTAGACACAGAACTTTCCCTCTCCTTACAATGGACCTTTGATATGTTCTGCTTCCTAACTGAACCTGTGGGACTGATACTTGTGTTTCCTGGTTAAACCTCTCAAAAGATCCACCCACCTATTACATCAAAAGCCATTACTGTCTGTTGTTCTTGAAGCCCCTTAAGTTTTAGAAAACTGTCTAAAACTAGTCTGCAACTAAAGTGCCATCTTCCATATGCGCAGACATGTATTTGATATTACCCACAACAAAACCAGCTGTTCTTGTGCTCTAGACAAGGCACCAACACCACGGGGCAGGGAGGCCTTGCAGAAGCATGGTTCTCCAGTGGTGCCGAGGACAAGGCACAGAGATGGGGCACTCGGGGGTCCTGATTTCAAGGCCAGTCTTTCCACGTTTGGGGCTGGCAGTATAGCCTAGAGATTATAGCAATGAGCTGTGAATGGGCCTGGTACATCCAGCAGACAGACCTGGGTTTGATTCTCACAACCTCCACTGGCATACTGTGTGACTTTGAGCAAGTCACTTAACATCCCCAGTGCTCCCAGGTTGTCCTTGAAAACAGGCACCTATGCCTAGTGGGTCTTACCCGGTTATCAAAGAATAAAATAAATAAAAGCATTGCTTTCTTCAGACAGTCTTTTTTGCATGAGAAGGAAGAGTTCTGAAGCTGCTAGTCTAAGTTAAATCTGTGCTCACTCCCAGAGAGAAATATGCTTACCACAGGGGTCCTTTGGAAATGTAGGACAGCCTGAGGCCCCCCATAAATGCAAACAATCTTTATGAAAATACTTTAATTCTTTCTGACCACCTCAGAGGAATGTGTCAGAAACATTTCCCATCTATGTCACAGGTACAGTATTCCTTATGAACAGTATGCCACATTTATGTTACATATCTATGTTACACCTTTCTTCCCCAACAGTATCCCATGATATAGGTGAATCAATTTAAGCAACACAATATGGAGGCAGTATAGTGCAGTGGTTTAAGGCTCTGAGCTGCAAATCTGAAGACCTGGGTTTGAATCCCACAGCCCCCACTTGCATACTGTGTGACCCTGAGCAAGTCACTTAACTTCCCTGTGCTCCCAGGTTGCACCTGTAAACAAGCTTTCAGCTTAGTGTGTCTCACCTGGTTAAACAATTGGAGAAAAAAAAACAGCAAGTGCAAAATGGGCTATGTGCACTTAATAGCACATAATAAGTTCAGCAATATTGCCTCCATAGGGAGCAGGTATTGTATGCAGAATATAGGGCTGTATTCGTTAGGCCAGTCCCAAGCTGGCAGGCTGGTGTAGTGAGTTACAGTCACCCTCTCTGTGTCCGGTGGACCCAGGTTGGGCTGGCTGTAGGTCTTTATAATTTTTTTTTTATGGTGCTTGGGTTGTATATTAGTTTTTGTTGTTGGGTTGCTGAAGTCCCAGTCCCTCACCCACCCGACTGTGTTCCCCCCACCTGTAGGTTGCTCCCCCAGCATTCTCCCCATGCTGACCGCTGCCCCACTGTAATGTGGCCCCCCTCCTGAGTTTCCCCTCTCTCCATTATCATCCCCCAGGGTTGGGTATAATAAATATGGGGGGTTCGCGAGGTGTGTCCCCACGTGAGAATATAACTTCACATTGTCCCCGCATAGCACATTAGTGCTGGTCGCATTGTGGTAAGTGCTGTAGTGCTCATTTCTCTTTGCCATTTAGTGATGTGCAGTCACTCTTTGTTTGGTGCTGTTATTATAGGTGCTATTATGACATGGAACCTTCCACAACAGCGTTGTCTTGTGCAATCATGGCTCTGAATTCCCTATAATGTCCTATACACTGATTCTCTTGGTCTGCTCCTAGAAACCTTTCACTTATTCTCTTTTCCTTCACTTAACATATCATGGAGTTCCTTGGAAAATCACAAAAGCTTCTGTCCCACTCTCTTGCTGCCCACAAGGAAACCTGTAGTCACACATACATGCATACTGTAGTAACATAGTAATTTTAGGTCAAAAGGGACTCTAGGTCCATGAGATCTGCCCCTACATCATAAGCAGTGATTAATATTTATTCTGTGAAAACAGGTACAACATGTACTAATTTACAGGGAGTCCCCACTGTCTCTATTTCTCAGGATATCATGAGGTTTCCTGGGTAAGCAGACATTTTTCTAGGCGTGGCTTGAAGGCCTGTACTGTCTTTATATCTACTGCCTCTGCTGGTTGGCTGTTCCATATGGGAGAAGAGACTCCTAATGTTACCCCTACATTTCTCATCTTTGAGCTTCAGAGCATATCTCCGTGTGCTGCTGGAGCATAACAGATCAACCATCCCCATCTGAGCTTGTCAATATCTTTAATGTGAAAACAAGGAGTTTTGCTCACCCTCAACAGCCTCCTTTCTCCAGTGTGAAACTGGTAAGAGACTTCAGCCTCTCCTCATACAAAAGCTTTTGTTCTTCTAGCCCCTGATCATTTTGGTCACCCTGTGTTGCACTCCCTCAATGTTTATTTGTATTGGAGAGTTCAGAACTGCACACAGTATTCCGGGGGTGGGGAGGGGGGATTGTCTAACCAGGTCCTTATAAAATGGCAGGATTACTTCCACTGCTCTGCCAGTTATCAGCCTTTTTGATGCACCCCCAGCATTTTTCCAGCCTTCTTGACAGCAACTGTGCACTGCATGTCATGTGTTAGAGCTTCATATGTTACAACACCCAGGTCATTTTCCTCCTCCACTGCAGCAAGATGAGCCTGACACAGTGTGTTAGTCCTACTTATGTTCCTCCTTCCCAGGTGTAGCCCCTTACCTTTGGCCACATTGAATGTAAGTAGCCAGGAGCTCAATCAGTTGCTCCACTTGCACCGGTCCTCTTGAAATTTGTCCCCAGCCTCATGGCAATACATCACCCTTGCCAGCTTAGCGTAATCATCAAAGAGAAGCAGCCTGCTGAAGCCACCAACTTAGAGAGTGTTGATAAAAAAATGTTAAAAGCAGAGGTCCCAACAATAATCCCCAATGAATACTGCTAAGTACCATTCTTCTCTTGGGAGTACTGTAGTGCCCATTCACTATAACCCTCTGCTTCCTGTCCACAAGCCAGTTAGCAATCTATTTTGTGAAAAAAGTAACTTAATTACTAATATACAAAAAACAGAGACCATGCTGCTTGGCTCAAAATCTAAACTTTAAAATATTCAGGAACAACTATGTATTTATAGTTATGATGGTACGGTACTAGAAGATGTCATAGCTTTCGAGTACCTTGGGATTTTGTAAGAGCCTTCTCTTTCATTTACTGCCCAAATTGACGGTGTTTGTAGGGGAAGGTGGGGAGTGTGTGGAAGAGGACCAGAAGAAAGCAGACATATTGAACAAGTACTTTTCTTCAGTATTTATGAAAGAGGGTTGGATGATGGGCAACAGAGAGGGTATAAGGGCAGTAATGGAAGGAAGGTAGACACTAGCCCTTTTACGGAGGAGTGAGTCCCTCAGGAACTATAGCAACTAAAGGTGGATACGGCAATGGGCTGGAGGAGGTGCACCCAAAGATACTGAGGGAACTTAAGAAGGATCTAACATCAGCTCTGACATCCCTGTAGCCCTGTTCAACCTATTTCTGGTTACTGGGGTAGCACCAAGGGACTGGAGGAGGGTGGATGTGGTCCTGTTTCATAAAAGTGAGAATAGGGAGGAGGCGGAAACTATAGACATGTAAGTCTGATGTCACTGGTGGGCAAACTTATAGAAACACTACTAAAAGAAAGGACTGTGGAATACCTTGCAGCCAATGGACTGCAGGATCCAAGGCAGCATGGATTCACAGGGGAGATCTTGCCAGACAAACCTGACTGATATCTTCAACTGAGTGACCACTGAAATGGATCAAGGAGGGGTGGTGAATGTGGCCTACCTGTATTTCAGCAAGGCCTTCAACACTGTTCCACATAGAAGACTTGTAAATAAGCTGGGCAGCCTGTGAGTAGGTCCAAAGGTAGCAAAATAGGTACAAAATTGGCTGAGTAAAAGAACCCAGAGGGTGGTGGTAAATGGGGTACACATGGACGCAAGAAGGGTAACCACCGGGGTGCCACAGGGGTCAGTTCTGGGACCAGTCCTCTTCAGTATCTTCATTAGCGACATTGCAGAAGGGCTGGAAGGGAAAGTATGCCTATTCGCAGATGACATAAAAATCTGCAACAGAGTGGACACACCTGTGGAGATAGATGGAATGATGAATGATTTGAAAAAACTGGAAGAAAGTTCAAGGATATGGCAACTAGGCTTCAATGCCAAAAAGTGCAAAATTATGCACATAGGGCAGAGGAACTCAAGTGCAACATACTTATTGGAGGGGTGACAACAACAGAACAGGAAAGAGACCTGGGGGTCATCATATATGATGACCTAAGGTGGCAAGGCAATGTGATAAGGCAGTAGGAAAGGCTAGTAGAATGCTGGGGTGTATAGGAAGGGGTATCACAAGCAGAAAGAGGGAGGTGGTGTTGCCCCTGTATAGATCAATGATGAGGCCCCACCTGGAGTACTGTGTCCAGTTCTGGAGACTCCATCTAAGGAAGGACATAGATCGGGTGGAGGCAGTACAAAGGAGGGCAACCAAAATTGTGCATGGCCTGCATCAGAAACCCTACGAGGAAAAGACTCAAGGAATTAAATATGTACTCTCTAGAGGATAGAAGGGAAAGGGGAGACATGATAGAAACATTCAAACGTATTTATTTATGTATTTTATTTATTTATTAAGATAGCAGATAACTCCTTTGAGCCAGGGCTCATTTATAGAGGTTCCTTGTCAGGAAACACAACGAGTAATGACAAAAGAAAAACAGACTTATGCAAAGTTACAAACATACTATAGGGCATACAATTAGGATCAGTCAAAGACATTGTCAAATAAATGCATGTACATATTTCAACCAGCAGAACATAATAGTAGGCATTGTACAATGTATGCCTAGGGAAAATTGCTTTGGAGGTAAGTGCAGAGGCATTCGGGGATTGGTAAAGAGAGAGGTGGGTGGGAAAGCAGCTCAGGGAGCATTATCAAAGGGGTAGAATAAAGGGGAGTAGTAGAGTAGGAGAGGAAAGGGAGGGGAGGAGATAGGAGTAAGGGAGGGAGGTAGGAAGAAGGGGGAAAGAGGGTACAGTGAAGGAGGAATGGGAGGGGAGGAGACGGGAGTAAAGGTGGATGAAGGAAGAAAAGGGGGAGAGGGTATGGATGGGAGTGGGAAGAAAGTGGGGGATGGAGCGGTTTGAGGGGGCGGAGGTGCAAGGGCAGTATGTTAGGGTGAGAGCAGTTGGTTGGAGGGGGCAGAGGTGGAACTAAGGAGGGAGAAAGAATAGCATTATGTGAAACTCCAAGGAAGGAAGGAGAAAGCTAGAAGGGAGGGGAGGTCCCAGAGTGAGCGAGATAGGGCAAACTTGGAACAAGCTTGAAGAAGCAATCACAGGAGACACTGGCTACAAGATGCTGGTGAAGGAGTACTTAAAAGTTCCTAGCAAAACAATGTTTGAAATTTCCGATGGAAGAGCTGAACCAGCAAGAGGCTCTGGCTATGTAGGAGCGTTGACCTTGTGTGGTCCGGCACTGGGAAAGCGATGGCGTTGACACTCCGATCTTCTGGTTAGAAAATACCTCAAGGGTATCAGTATGGTACAGGATAGTGGCATTTTCATAGAAAGAGATGCTCAAGGACAAGGAGGCATGATATAAGCTGGAAGGGGAGGCTCAGATGGGATGTGAGGAAACATTTCTTCACAGAAGGGGTGGTGACACCTGGAACAGATTATCAGCAGAGGTGGTCGGTACTGAAATAGCAAGATTCAAACATGCATTAGATATACACATGGGTACCTTAGAAACAGGGCTGTGGAATGGGGTGGTAAGGCACAGAATCAAGTAGGGTCTGCTGTGACACAGTCAGTAGCATATTTTCAGGGCAGACTAGATGGGCCAAAGGGTCCTTTTCTGCTGACAACTTCTATGTTTCTATGTTGTAGAGTTGTGAACTGTATGCTAGGCAGTGCTTTATAGCACAATAACAGTTAACTTCTGAAGCTAAATCAGCAATTACAAGGAGTCTTTGTTATCCAGATTAACATATTGCTCTGTTGTCTGTTCAAATGCCCATGAGGCAGACCTACAAAAGCGGAATACAACGTATAATACTATCTGCAGATTAACATCACAGGCAAGTGGTGGTCTTAAGTGGTTATCCCCTAAGAATGGTACATTATATGATCTTGGTGTATTTACTTTTAATATAATATGTAGAAATCAACCACAATCTCTTAAACAATTTCTCACCTATTCAGTTTCCATAAGATCTATGTCTCTTAGATCTATTGATTTTGAACTTAAGGCGGTACCTTTCATTAAACCACTTTCAGGTCAAAAGGATTTATTATAGGCAGATCCAACCATTTGAAATTATTTTCAATTAGAAGTGAAAAGCTCCAAAACAAAATAAAAATTCAGGAAAAGGTTGAAAGAATAGCTAGTAAATCAATGACATTGTAAATGTTTTGATTAGACATATTATGGTTTTATAGTATGATATTACCTAATTTAGCTTTGTGTATATGTATGTTAGTTTATTTTTTATTTTCATTTTTAAAAGTCTCTTTTATATATTTGTTGTGTTACTTTTTATGGCTGTGAGTGGAGCCTACAGCCATCTTGCTTTCTGTAGCTGTAAAACGGAGTATCGTGGGACACGTTTTGGACTTTTCAATGTATTCTTTCATGCCAATTGAAATAAAATACTCTCTTCTTTCTGTTAAGAATGTTGGAGACATAACTCCAAGATGCTTATCAGATGCCATTAGGAAACTGAAACAGCTTGTTAAATATTTGTTAAATATTGGGTGCCTATTAAACTGGAGATTTGTGTACCCCTCTTCAGAATGGAACAACTTGCACATTTAAATACTTAGCATGCAGCTTCTTGCTACTAGTTTCACCTGGGAAATGTATTGTATTTCAAGAAAGATTCATACCTTATAAATGTCATCCCTTTCCCAGCAAATCTATAATTTACACTGTTTGTTAACCTCTAAAGACACTATCTGATAAGCACTGTCTCAGACATATGCCCGGTCTGCAGTGGATTACCCAGACTAAGTATGTAGTAATCAGCAAGCATTTTCTACTATGCTTTTTGGGAAAAAAATATATTGAGCTACAGCAAACACACACACACACACACATTCTGTACATACCATCCTCATGGCCACAAGATTCATAATAAATACTGCATTCTAATATGTTATAACACAATAAAGAAACTGTTTGTTTATGTCAGTGAACATGGTGAAATTCAGTTTAGAGCTGATTTCCTTTAAATATTTCTTATCCTATATTTTGTATCCTGGACACACACACACACACACATACACACACACACACACACACACACAAACACACTCTCTGTACACACCAACTTCATGGCCACAACATTCAAAATAAATAATGCATTCTAATATATTGTAAAGCAGTAAAGAAACTTTTGTTTATGTAAGTGAACACAGTGAAGTTCAGTTTAGAGTAGATTTCCTTTAAATATTTCTTATCCTGTATTTTGTATTCTGGATAGCACAGAGGAGCTGCTACATCTCATTATCATAGGGATCTTCATTTACACATTTTTGCACTGTATTTATTCAGGCTATCCCAGATTAGATGCAATATCTTGTTTTCAGTGGAGTCATGATTTTACCATTTCTATAATGTATTTCTTCAGGGTAGCCTAGTCCAGGGCCCCCATACTCAAAGGAGATGTGCAGCACATCCCAGTGAAGAAGGGAGATGTACTATATAACTCCAACAGTGCACTGCAGTGAGATATTCAAATGTGCGGGATGTGCCTGCTGCAAGGCAATGGGCCAGTCTGCACACAAATAGTATGCCGTGCAAGTCAAGGGTGCATTCCCATGCATATGCTGCACTGCGGCATACTCAGTTGGAATGTACCCCTTGCAGTCCAGAGCAGCATGGCCCACAGTTAGGCCATGAACAGCTGGCCTAACCCAGCCAGCCACCCACAGGTGGGCTGCAGAAGTGCACCCAGGTGCACAGCAGCGTGGTAGTCCTGGTGAACTAGAGGTATCGTCTCCCATCCCTGATCAATCCAACTCTATCCCCGAAGAGCTCCATACCCCTGGACCCAATTTCACCAGAGGAAACAATGGTCTATATCCATAGCATAGAAGACACCCACCCACTGCCTTGATATGTAGACACTCACTCCCCCCATACCCAACCTGTTGCAGAGACTGCCACTGCCCTCCACACCTCCCATGGCTAGCCACTGACTACACTGGACCTGGACCAGGACCTGTACTCCAGAATGACCACGGGTTGTACTCAGCATTGGGGTACTATGCAAGCTGGGGACCTACCAGTGTATGCAGCTGTGTGTGTGTCCCTGGCAAACCATAAGAAGGAATTGACATACTCCAATGCATGCCTTTGTCGATGCTGTATCTACCTGCTGTCATACACTGCTGCAGGCCCACACTTCCATTCCCTGTAACATGCCACACTCCAGACTGCTGAGGTATCCTGGGTGCAGTGGGATACAGTTTCCTGCAATGCCATTTGTAGTGTATGCTCCCGGCTATGGATAGTGCATCTGCGGTTTCCCGATTGGACAAACAGATTGGAAGTCGGCTGTAACATGTCTGTTCTGAGACCTGTGTGAGTGGGTACAGCATCAGCTGTCACCCACACTGAGCAGCGTAATAGCACCGGGATGATGGAACTGCATGCAAGCACCTGAGATGTATGGCCACTGGGTGTTATTGCCTGTACACAGCTTGTTCCTATGTATGACACATTCTAGCATCCTGCTGCCAGTGCTCCGCCACCCAAAAATACTGTAGAATAGACAAATGCGCGTTAACTAAATTTAAGCGCTGCAGCAGCTGTTGTAATTATGCGTATTTTAATCTTCGCGCGTCTGCTCGATTCTAAAAAGCACTTCTAAATACCCTATTCTGCAACTACTGTACTCACTGCTAATTGAGGCTACTTCATCTCAAGAACTGTCTAATGTGCCGTAATCAGTGTCAATCACAGGTACTTAAGTTAGGTGTGGTGCCATTTTTCAACCTCTATGCTGATGAGCTGTCATTTGTGCTGTGTAACTGTGCTACTGACTGACTATTTGTATTTTATAACAACATTTCCTTCAACAGAGGACTGCAAGTGGGGGTTTGTACAGGCAGATATTGCCGATGCCTGTACTGAATGCCTAAATGAACATCTGCTGCTCACTATGGACTGATCAGGTAAGCACCTTTCTCTGCTGCGTTTGTCAGAAAGCATAAATAAAAACTTTAGGGCACAAACAATAACCATCCCTTTTTCTTTCAGGTACCAGTACCTTACCTGGAGATGTGATGAAGAAGCAGCTGGATACAGCTCTTATTTTTTTCCTTTTAACAGTTTTTGTCTGTCTTTAATAAACTTTAATACAGTACACCCCCTTTCTGAGTTGTGGTCCATATAGTAACCAAGTTTGAGATCCATGGGAAGGGTAAAACGAAAGTGCTACCATGGGAGTGGTGAGACAGCAGCGAGGCTGTTTAGGAATTGTGTTTAACAGCGGGTGGGCTTAGGTTAGGGCCCCCAGAAGCGGTTAGGTTAGGGTAGCAGCGGACAGTTTTAGCAGCTAGTGAATGTGCGAGTGAGAACCGTGTAAGCGTTCACTGCAGCATGCTTTGAGGCTGATTATTTTCACGGTTCTTTTTATTTCACGGTACTTTCCTTTTCAGCGAACATAGCAAAATAAAAAGAACCGTGGATATTTCCTATTCTATAGTAAGATGACATTTCTTCTGTGAACTATCCAGGCTAAATATATAGCAATCAGCAGGCATATTCTGGGAACATACATAGTAAAAATGTATAAAAGAAAGATCACATTGAAACTACCTCTTAGCAGATCTGCATTGTGCGTAATTCATTAGAAATAATGGGTAAAAGCAGCCCTTAAACTCTCACATCCATATCGGCTTTGACCAGAGTTTGTTTATCAAGTGATATGTGTTGTATTGCTTTTCAGTGTTTGTACTTGTTTAATTCAGGTTGTATGTGAAAATAGGCCCTTAGCCTAGTGTGATTACAAGGTTATTAAAAACTTAAATAAATAAATAAAATACTCCATGTAAAAGGAACTGGTGCACTTTGACTGGAAGCTTATCATGTACCATAGTGTCAAAGACCTATCTAAAGTTCAGAGACTTTACCACTGGCTCTGCTCCTGTCCATCTCCCTGAATACCTCCCTTAAAGAAGGTGGTTTTCTTAGTTTGACTTGACTTGCCCCTCATGAGGTTATGCTAAGAAGGGTTGGGACCTTGGGCCTCAATAAAGTTATCTATTACTCTGTCCATGACAATGGATTCCAGGATGACACCAAGCGCTGATATCAGGCTGGCTTGTCTGTAGCTGCTCAGGTCTGATCTTGCCCTGTTTGTGAAGATAGGTTCACACTGGTCACTTTCCAGTCCTCCAGAACCCACACCTATATGGACACAGATTCATGAAAGATTACTTCAACTAGCCATGCTAGCTGTTCCCTTAGCTCCACTATGATCATGGGGTGTAACCCTATGCCCCTCAGGATTTAACTGGCTTGATCTTTACAAAATAGTCAGCTAAGACCCTCTCTGCAGTTCATCATGCATGCTCCTTACTGATGTGGCACCAGGAGTGCCTCCAGGAACACTTACCTGACCCCTTTCTGTCTGACCATGCAAGCCCAACAGTCCTTCAGGTATCGTGCTCCTAACTGGATAAATAAACTCCCTGTTGACATCCTAGAAGAATCTAAACTGGGCCTATTCAAACAGAAACTTAGATGACACCTCACTTCTATCAGCAGCTGTGATTGCCACACTTAGGCCCTTTTTGGCTTCACACGTTGCCTTCTCCCTCCACCCTCACTATACTAACCTTCCCCCATCCATTTTACCACCCCTTCTCCCCATCTCTGTTTCCCTGTTCCTGTTACTTGTCCCTCCTCTCACTTCCCCTTCCTGTGTCTACCTTCTATTCTTCCTGTGCTCCATCCTCTCCTTGCACTTCCTTTCGAAACACTGCTTGCAGACCCCTGCCTGCCCTTTCTCCCCTACCCCCACTGTTCTACTCCCACCCGTCTCCCCTCCCATCACCCACTACACTCCCTATCAACCCTCTGTGCTCCTCTCATCTCCCAATTCTCCACTTGACAGTATCAAATTCTGACAGCATCTTTCCCTCTCTCTCTTCTTCTGCACCCCATGACAATGTCAGATTCCTGACAGCATCCCTCTCCACCCTTCCCGTGTACCTCCTTAAGTCCTGAAACCTACTGCACTTCTTACTGAAACTTGAATGTAAGAGTTTAACCAGATTGTAACTCTTGCTGTAACCTGAATTTTACCTCTTTACCTGTCTGTAACTTTTATGAATGATTGTACCAACTCCATGTATTATGTATTCCACTTGTCTTGTATTTAGTTCTCTGTTGGGTTGTCTTTACTCTGACATGGAACATGTGTAAAAGAGTCTTTGACTCAAAGATACTTTAATCTGAGACTTAAATAAATAAATGAATGTGGTTGGCATGATGTCCCATAGGTTGCAACATGGTCACCCTTAATGCCATGGGTTCTCCCCAGATGAGCAGTCCCCTGCTGGGGTCCCTCTTGTGAACACTGAAGTTAAAAATTCATTCAGCATCCCAGTCACCAACCCTTGACCTCTCATAGATTCCTTCACCCTTCCCCTTTTCTCTTGAACCCAATCCCTTCATTCACCTTCCTCTTTCTGTTTGCATACTGGAAGAAGGCTTTAGTGCTATCCATAGCTCTGACTGCTATCATGACTTCAAGCCCCTCATTGACTCCCATGATTTTAGTCTCGCAGTACCCCAGTGCCGTTCTGTACCCCCATCTTGCCAGAAGGCAATTATTCTTTTTCCAGCAGTTATAGGCCCTCTTTTTGTTCAGGATCAATCACCTTAGGCCCCTCTTGAGCCAGGAACCATGAGGGCTTTTTTTGCCCTTTTTCCCTTATTGCTCAGAGATACAGACCTCACTGGCTGCTTAAAGCACCTTGTGCAACAAATCAGATAGGTGTGCTCTGCATTATCAACCTCATGTTACTCCATTATTATGCATCTACTGTGCATCTGAGCTTGACACTTGGTAGTACCACTGTGGCGCAGCAGCCTATTCATCAGTTTAGCTACAACCATCTCTCTCAGAATATTAAAATCAACTTTCCTGACATTTTGTATTATTATCTTATTTTGGTGAGTATTCCCCCCCCATCACCTTGAATTTAATCCTATGTATATTATGGATCCATCACACGGCGCTGACAGCTTTTTTGATGAGACATGACAGCAACAGATTTATGTCAACCGCAAGTTGCGATTGGGTGAACTCCGGGAAACTGTTTGTTTTTGGGGAGGACTTTTGCCCCTGAATACCCTATGCAGTATTCTGTCCCCCAACTCCCTGTAACTAAAGATCATCAACTTCAGGCTGGAGTTGATTCAGGGAGGGGGGGAAAACCCTGGAGAAAACAGTGCCAGGGTCTCATGGTGCATTACAGTGGCAACAGCTGCTTGCTGCTGTAATGTACTTTGCTATAAAACTGTCACTGCAACATCGGCATATGATCCATTGTTACCCACTAGCTCCCCAACATATACAGGTACTTCTCTGACCCTGTCACTCCCACTATTCAGTAACAGATTAGAAATGTCATCTCCTTTTGTTCTGTGCCTTATATTCTGAAAAGACAAAGCCTTCATAACTGCCAAGAAATCAGCCACCCCTTTCTCCCAGGCACTTTTCACCTCCCAGTCAGAATCAGATCACAGATCAGTCCAGGCAATGCCAGATACATTGTTAGCCATCCAACCTGTAATTTTCACTTTAAAATGGAAATGTTTACCACATTAAGGTACTGCAATATGGATTCTTCCTCCTTATAGCAATATTATTCAAAGTATTACTTTAGCTGAAGTGTTACCAGATAGGTGTTTCCTAAGGACAATAGGTAACACTTTAGCTTCTGTGTACCTTGAATGATACTGCTGTAAGGGAAGTGCTTTCAAGTAGCACCAATGCGAACACATTTGTGGTAAAGTGGAGGGAATAGGATGGCGCTTTAGACTACTAATGTAGGTTAAAATCTCCAATGAGAATTGAGATCTATATAGTTATGTCCCTTTGGTTTTGTTTGTTAATTCCCAGACATGTTCTGCTGTACTATCTGGTGGTCTTTAACAAACGTCCAGAATTGTACTTCTGTCTCCTGTGGATCCAACTCTATCCCTAGGCTGTCAGTCCTCATCTCCTCCCTGGATGCTTCAAACATAACATAACATAACATAACATAACATAACATAACATAACATAACATAACGTAACGTGAACGCGAACGTAACGTAACGTAACGTAACGCAACGTAAGGTAACGTAACGTAACATAACCACTTACGCACCCCTTTGACGCTCCCACCTGAAGAGACTGTATCCCTCTACCCATGTTATTCCTTTGTCCACAAGGTCTTCATGAGTCCTACTACATTGTAGCTCACCTCAATAAGTTCACCTCCAATGTATCCATCTTGTCATGCAGTGAAGAACTACGCTTCCCACTTCATGCTATGAGCCTCTTAGAGCTGACTTTTTCATTTTACTAAACAGCCCTGCCACCTTACTACCTAGAGAGAGGGACAGTTGGCTTAGTGCGGGCTAGAAATCACAGCTCAGAACTAGGACGGCAAGGTTTCTAATCACCAGGCTCAAGAATAATCACACAGAACAGATAACGGTGGGTAGCATAGAATGCCATTTTACACACTCTGCTGTGCACCACTGCAAGCAGTGCACATCAACTAGAATGTTCAGTTGCTTGCCATGTGAAACCAAGCCACACCACATCCAATGTAGTGTTAGCTGTCCTGGCATAGCCTGCTTTCCTGAGTTCACTATTGCAGTTTTCCGATGTGTGCCACATCCTACTGCTGTATGATCACAGTGCAAGTCTCGGGCTCTTGGCTGGCCAGAAAACTGGTAAAAATGCTATTAAAGCCACAAGACCACTCACTGCAGGGTTGCTGTGTGTAAAACCAAAATGCAGTGCCACAAATGGAGCAGAGTGAGTGGAATAAGGGCTCAGTGTAAAAGGCCTTCAGTTTATTAATGTCAAAAAGTGCAAAAGAGCAAATAGCAAAACTCAATGCGTGCACAGACTGACTACATGAGAAAGCCAGGAATATGAAGTGTGCTAGCAGATGGATGCCACAAGAGTACAATAAACAGAAGGGTGTGGCTGAGGGGGGATACCACTGGACACTAGAGAGGTGTGTCAAGGAGTGCACAGTGGGGTCCACTGGACTGCCAGAGAGACAGCAATCAAACAAAAACAACTGGCACAGATGGTAAAGGTTCAAGGTATATAGCAAGAGAAGGTGTATAGCTGGGGAAGAAGTGGAGCTAAATAAACAAATGTATTATCATGGCCCTTTAAGATTATCCTGTTGTTATAAATAATACTTTACAAATGAGTAAATGCTGAGCAGATAATTACTTAACTTCTGCTGACACAGGTTCAGCAATGCTTTTAGAAAGTTTACAAAGGTTATAGACATGGACCATTGTACATTCCAAGGCCAAAATAGCAGCTTCTCTCTGTAGCAATGTTTCAATCAGAATAGTAAACCTCAAAACTACTTGTGTGTTGGAAACAAGGCAAACAGCCTAGAACTGTAAGAAATATGTGTATGTGTTTGTCTCACAAATGCCAGTCACCTTGCTGTTGCTTTCTTTCAGATATACAGTGTAAGAGAGAGAGAGAGAGTGTGTGTGTATGTGTGTGTGTGCGTGTGAGAGAGAGACAGAGACAGAGAGAGAGAGGGAGAAGACCAGCTCTATGTTTGTTTCCAATGTTATTGTTATAGCATGCTGAATCTCTAATTGTCTGAGGCGTGAAGGATTCTAAACTCAGACTTACAGTAAATGGAGACCTATAGTATTTTGTTTTTGGTGGCTCTGTGTCATTCTGTGTGGGATTCTGTGTAGTAAACTGTGATGCGACATTGTTCATCATTAAGCAAAAACTGCCAAAGGAAGATGTTGCACAAACCTCCCAATAAACAAGCAAACCTAAAAGTAGGAAATATGAAACAATCTTTAATTGGAGTTGTTTGGGGTGGGTGGCTATTTAAATCTGGATAGCTCCTTCAGCCTTTGTGGTTAGGATACATTTACTGAGTGGGTATGTTGCATAAATTATTAATAGAATATGGGTGGAAACTGTGCTGGGTCCCAAATAAGAGATGCTTGGAGCTGAAAACCATTCATTCTATCCATGGACCACAAGACAACCACAATAATGCTTTATGTTTATTCAACCAGTACAATCTTAGCATGAGTCGACTCCAAATCAAAATTCAGATAAAACCTGCATAAATTCTCCAAAGTTGGGCATTCTCAATCATAGACAGATTTTTTTTTTTTTAAGTTGGGTAGGTTTGGTTTTGACAGGAGTGGCTCTTGTTTGTGTCTTAATTTGAACTCAGAGCCTGTACCTTTGGCTCCCTTCCTCATACAGCAAAGTGTGAGGAGTTTGCTTAATTCTTCTCAAACAGAATGTTCTCTATTTGGACCAGGATCTTACTAAGCAGGCTGTCACAACCCAGCAGAGTTGATCATGCACCTCTTAGAGGCACTCAGCTGTCTTGGAGAGAGTTTTGGCTAATTACAATGGAAAAGTCTGCAAGGTTATCTCAGAGTTGTGGCCCACTTATTCCGAACTAGATCCAGGCCCCCATGATTACTAATGCATTGTGTGTGGCTCCTGGGTATAGTGTTCACTGAATAGTTTGAGATCCCTATCAGAGGGATCTTCCTGGTTGCATTGAAAATACACTGGTTTGGCCCCTGCTGAAGAGACCATCTCTGGACCAGACTTTCGGGTGAATTACCATCCTGTCTCTAACCTACCTTTCTAGGTTGTTTATTGAGAAGATTGTGGCATTGCAGATTGAGGCACACCTCTTAGCTTTTCACATCTATAAGCCGCTCTAATCTGGTTTCAGTTCTAGGCACAGCACTGAGACAGCACTGGCCAGGGTGCATAATGACCTTCTCAGAGCCAGGGATGGGGTGAACGGCCAATTCTTGTTCTCTCGATCTCGCTTCTGCTTTGACACTGTGCACCATGGGCTGTTGCTAAATCATCTGAGAGAGTACAGAGGTCTCACTGGCACTGTCATACTGTATGCTGGTTTGAGTCCTACCTCAGAGGCAGGACACAGAGGGTGATGATGGAAAATTTCTCATTGTCCCGAATACCCCTACTCTGTGGTGTGCCCCAAGGGTCAGTCCTTTCACCTATGTTGTTCACAGTATACATGCCACTCCTGGGAAGAATTATTCGGCAATACAATCTTGGTTTTCACTGCTGTGCAGATGATGCCCAGTTGTATTTGTCGTTTGTACCTGGGACACCTGATGCTTCTGAGGTGCTAATTTTGTGCCTGGCTGACATTGAGAAGTGGATGGCATCTAGTCAGCTGAGACTTAAACCAGATAAGACTGATGTACTGGTGACTGAGATGGGTTGTGGGGTGTGTGTGAAGAGGTAGCCGAAAGAGAGACTTGGCTCCAGCTCAGGTCTTCTAGGATGTTGGCTTCTGTGAAAATGAAAACTCTGGAAGTCATTCTGGATGAAATGCTGATATTTGAGGTTCAAGATTCAGCTGTAGTCCAGAATGACTTTTACAATCATAGGAATCAACTAAATTAAGTCGCTTATCCTTCCTGAAGACTTGCCTGCACCAATGCATGTATTTGTGACGTTCATGCTGAATTACTGTGATGTGTTCTACCTTGGGGTCAATGGAGTAGCCAATGATGCTTGCATCTGGTGCAGAATGCAGCATCCAGGTTTCTGACTGGCCTTTGGAGGTCAAGTTACGTGACTCTAGTCCTGTGTGAACTACGCTGGATGTCTGTGAAGTGGCATGTAACATTCAAGGTTAGTTTGCTAACCTACAAGGCCTTATATGGATTGGTTTCAGGCAACTTGTTGGAACTTGAGTCCTCTTCAGTCCTAATGCCACCTCCACTCCTCTGAGGTGAGTATCCTCTCGGTTCCCAGGACCCAGCTTAAATACTTGGAAGATTGTGCTTTCAAAGTTGCCAGCCCTCTGATTTGGAACACCAATCCCAGGGCACTGAGGGAGGCCTTGGTTGAGGCCTTCAAAGGGGGTTGAAGGCATACCCTTTTAGACAGGCTTTTGGGGACCCTTGAATACCCCACTACACACCCTTTCCATGTACAGTATGTTGCTGCTGTTTTATGTTTATTTATTTTGTGTTATTGCTGCTATTTTATTATTTTATGTTAATTTCTGCCATAATTTTAAAGTTCTATTTAGTACTGTTTATTTATTTTTCATAAGTGCAGGATTGTTTTAGTATGTAACCACTGTTTTATGATCACAGTTTGTGCCTTGTACAAGCCTTGAGCCTCAATGAAGAGTGCCTCAGAAATAACCTTACTACTACTTTATCCCCAGCCACAGCTGTATAACTACCTTTAATAACCTGATTCCCAAAGAAGCTCCAGGCTAGTATCAAATATACCTCCCCCCATACAGTATGGAGGCTCTCCAACTTCCTGTGATCCTACTGTACTTGTCTATGAAACTTTTAAACAAAAATAAACCTATCTTAAAACTCTTTTAACCTCTTGTAGCTCACTACCCAGCTGTCCTAGAGGCCTAGTCCCTCTTGTTACCCCTGTCTCATAGACTCACTACCACTATTTTACCAGCTGAAGATCAGGCCTAATCATCTGCCTACTGAAATATTGGGAGTCCATAGTTACACTAAATGCCACTGGCAATGACTGCTGCCACCTTGACAACAACTCCTCTATTGTAGTTTTTTTAATAGCACATTTTTATCTCCCACTGCTGGTGGGGCTCAGTGGCAATAGTACCCACCATCCGTCTCCGTCCCCCTTCAACTTAGTTCTGGGAAATCATGCTGTGGCAATGGGGGCTTGAGTTTTGTATTTTTCCCTCCTGTTGCATTTTGGTCCCTGAAACCCCACCCCCTAAGGACAGTGGCATGAAGGATGAGAGTCCAGGCTGTAGGCATGCTGGCACATGTCTCAGCCAATCGCTTAATGACCTGCTCCTGTCCCCAAACTGTAAGTCCCATGCCACCACCTGTGCATCAGCAGGCAGCAGTGATGGGGTGGCATGACAGTCCTCCAACCCCCCTTGGAGGAGGAGAGCATCCTGTGGGATGCTCAAACCTCCTCCCTCCAGCTCGCTCCCAATGACCCAGGCTCATTCCCAAGCACAGGTTTCCAGCATGGTGGGTGATAGCACTACTGCCATGCTGATGGGCTAGCTCCTCCATTGTGGTCTTTTATTAATGTCAGAGTGATGCAAAGACTGGCATGTAACAGCAGCCAGATGCCAATGGCATATAGCAGAGGAATATGCAGCCAGGGGTCCCAAGGAGAGAAAGAGTATGATGTGAAGGTGCATCAGGAGCCTTTCTCTTTGACATTTTACAACATTTTAGAGCACATCCTCAGGGATCATAAGGAAGTTACCTTGAAGTGTTTTGAATTGATAAATGAACTGAAGCCAAGGTGCCCAGACTGAATTCAATGCTAAATTTGCCAGGACAAACTTTTCAGACAGTATATGACTTACTCAAACTATGCAGGAAAAAGACTTGAAACTTTTGTGATCTTCAATTATTGATATAACTTGTCAATTCCTCCTATGAAGGAATGCAGACTGCCCCATTACTGGATAATTCATATCTTCTTACAGACAGGGTACAAGTAGTGAAATGTCTTGTTGTTCCATGACTTGGCTGCGTGCTTGACCGTCTGTTATGATTAACATGCAGCTGTGAACCATTAGAGAGCCTATAGACTACTGAACAAGCTTTTTGTTTTCATTCTCTGTTTATGCCCCCTGTACTCCACTGGCCAAACTCCCTGGAATTCCCAAGGTGTCTTGGTTTGCTGGACCTGCCCTTATCAGCTGCCTAACTCCATGCACTTCGGTTATGCCCCTAGGTAGGAGTTGAGGAATATACCCATCAGACTGAATTGTCTTCATTAGGAGACAAACTGTACAGGCAAGGACCTGTCATCTTCAGTCTACCAGGGTCCGGTGTCCTTTGGGCAGTCAGTTGTCTTTTTCTATGTTACTCCCCATCCCATCAGATGCAGGCTGACTAGGAAGAACCTAGTGGATATGCATGCAAAGTGTTCTGCTGCACTGGTCCCTGGTCTATGTCTCTCCCTCCCATGACACCCTTGACTTCACTGCCACCTATGGCCATCCAGATGACAGTATTGCAGCAAGGATGGCAACCCACCCTCCCCAGAGGAGGATAGCATACTCTGGGACTCTCAGTCCTCCTCCTCCTGGCCAGGACCCGATGACCCAGGCTTGTTCCTGAACTCAGGTCACCAGCATCATGAATGGCAGCACTATCGCTGCACCGACGGACTGTCACCACTGAACAAACTTGATGGGAAATGCAAAGAGAAGGCAAACACACACTACCAGGCTAACTTGTAGGTGCTGCTGTAAAAATGGTAAGCATTCAGGAAAGCACAAAACAACAGGGCACACTGGTTCCAAATACAAAAACAATAGAGCTTGATTAGCTAATACAGGTATTCCTACCCCTCCAAATACAAAAATAATAGAACTTTATTATCCAAAACAAGTATTCCTAAGCACCCAGAGTTCACCAATGAACCCCACTGACCCTTCTCTATAGTCCATATCTGCACAGCTGTCTTATGGTATGTACAGTCTTTAAACACCTACTGGGGAGCTGATATTTCAGTTTGTTGCAAACAAGAAGGTTGGGAATAACCCATCCTATGACAACTTGAACACACTTCCCAAGGTATGCTGAACTTGAGACTTCCCAAATTGGCAATGAACCCTGCATGGGTTATTCCAGCAGATAGACTTGGGTGTATGTCCATACTCAAATTGGTATAGCAACTGCCATGTGACAAGTTATAACCTACTTACAGTACCTCTCACCCTCCACAATGCTATGTTTGTATGTTAGTGCCTTATACTGCTGCTCTGTAATTCTGAAGTCATCAATGCTAAGTGAAATTGGGCACCTTCCAGCAGATGTGCCTACAGCCCCTGCTTTTGTATCTTAGTAGTATCAACACACTGCCATTTACATTACAGTAATGCAGTAGTGTAAAATGATGTTGAACTGAACTACAATACAATAGTTCTAAAACAATTGGGAAATAAACAGGGGTCAGTTGCCAGTTTGGATAACAGATGGAAGACCCCAGTAAACTATCAGATGGTCAAGTTTATCAGTGGTGACTGTCAACATCACTATCCTTAGAGTGTAAATTATACACAACTAAAAGAAAGTCTTGTTAATAAGGGGCTCAAAGATTTCCCACAGACATATACAAAGAAGGCATATGATAGTTATGCAGGCCCAGTCACTGGTGTCAGAAATGGAAGTTGTGACTGTTGATGCATCATTGAGCAGAAAGAGACATCGTTCTTGACTCTGTTCAACATACTGATCAGTAGGCATCAACAGTGTCTCTACATCTTTGCTTTACTCAGACAATTCTAAGATGCCAGTTGTTTGCCAGTTGTAATGCAAGTACCTGTTTGGTGATGGCTGGAAGGCATAATGGTCTTGTACCTGCTAGAAAGAAAATGATTAACTCAATAATCATTACCCCTGCACTCAAATGCCAAAAGCTGCAGAGTTGTGTCCATGGGCCTTCCAGACCGAAGGTAATAACACACCCTTTGTTAGAAAGGAAAGAAACTTAATTTGAAGTGGCACCTTTCATGCAAGGCAAGGCAAGGCAAATTTTATTTTTCTAGGTGCCCAATCCCTGATGTTCTGGGTACCGTACAGAATAAAACAATAAAATTACAGCAATAAATTAGATAGACCAATATAAATAAATAAGGCAAACTGTATTACGAAGCACAGTATTATCCAGGAGAGAATGCAGATGTTGCTGCTACTGATTGCACAGGGAGATTTAAACCATATATTAATGCAGCAGGGAGATCATTCTGATGGTTGTACAAGAGGTCTCATATGCATTCTTAGCATGTTAAAACCATAAGCTGTAGGTTAACACTTCTGATACCCTAATCACGTAGGCGAGATCACTCTTACTATACAACTGTAATACTGTTCTCCCTAGTCATAGTAATGTATTATTGATAGAGATTGATCAGTAACATATTAAAATCTATATAAGAACTCTCCAAAACATGTGCATTTTAATGCTCCTGGGCATGAAGCACTCTTTACAAAATAGTAGTGTCTCATGAACAGAAGAAAGGATCCTCTGACTGGTTGGTAGCACTCAATCTGTAACACATATAAGAGAGATTACAGAAATGTTAAACACAGGAAGGTTAAGTGACTTGTTTAAGTTAACACAGCAAGTAAGGGGTGGTTGTGGGACACAAACTCAAGTTTCAGACTGAAAGATAAAATCCCCATTCACAAAAACGTCTATATTCGAACTCAATTCGCTTTTAACATGGATAGGTATTATCTACTTGTCTGGAGAGGATTTAAGGCTGGCTTACTTACTTATACATTTTATTTATATACTACTTCATATACAATACCCTCATCTTTATTTGACATCCTTGTAACACAGATGTACATTCTTATTTTTAAGGGATGAGATGTAGGAGTTTGGTTCTTAATTTTGTTACCAGAACCAGCCAAGGTGTAAATAATTTACAAAGGAGTCACTGAAATATTTTGTGACCCAGACCAGATTTTCGATGTTATTATAACTCAAACAAGCCAAGCACAAGAAATGTTTTCAAATCTGAGCACTCAGAAATGGGCATGTAGCCTCCAAAATGCGGACTTGCCATAATGGACTCCTAGTGCTGTCAAGCACATCACCAGAGATCACTTGGCTCCTCTTTCACCCAGTTCCTCCCAGCAACATTGGCAGCTGTGAAGATAATGGATGAACTGTAGGGACTGATATGCTGATACACAAAGCTGCCCTTACTTTGACTGGGATGTGGTGGCATCTTATAGCAGCTGTAACACACTCATCATAGTAGAGCCACGTACTACTATTTCATCCAAACTCACAGCTGTATATAAAGCCCAATGTGATAGCCATAGGACAGTTCAGAAGCAACTAGAAAATGAATCCAGTTAAAAAAAATAATGCATTATTATGAAATATCTTTCAAATACCAAATGCTGTTAAATTCCTTCCAACTTCTCCAAGGGAAATCTAAAATTACCTTTGGGTTAGATTTAGTTTTGTAAATACAATGAAGCCAGAAACTCTGCGATATGAACTTCATTGGTAAGCGATGTGCATTTTGTTTAGATTGAATCCCCTGTCTGTTGTTCTGTCTCAGGTCTACACATAATCATATGTGCCTCCTTTTTCTCAGCTACCAAAACATTACTGATCCATGGAAAGACATTGATAGGTTACATTTTTTTTTACTGTATTTATTAACTCTAGGATTAAACAACTTTGAGCAAGAACAGCTCATTTACAAAGATTCCACATCAAATTGTCGGTAGACAAACAGGATAAACATAATTACAAAAATTATACAGTAGTTACAATGATGGTAGGGAACATACAGGGGTGAACATCATTATTCATTATATGAGACTACACAGCTAAGGTAGTAGTAGAGCTTAAACCAGTGGTAGATGTAGAGAGGCTGGTTCAGACTGAGGACTGAGCAGTGCATCGGTAGACTAGATGTGATGGCATATGAGGGAAAGAACCATAGGGAGGGTAGTCTCAGCGGAGTGAGCAGGCTAGAAGGCCATTGTCAAGGAGGGAGGAGGGATTGAGAAGTGCTAGTAGGGTAGGGGACAGGGATGCTATAAGTGCTGGTATTGGCAGTGATGGGGGTGAGAGTAGCAGGGGTAGCAGAGGGGAATGAAAGGTGGACTAGATAGCAAAAATGTATAGGACTGGAGCAGAAAAGTCTAGGGTACTAAGGGAGGTGGAGCTCTAAGTGAAACAATCGCAGTTACTAGAAGAGGTGAGGTGTACCCAGAATAGCGGTTCGAAGGGGCCAATTTTGGGAGTAGTCAGGATATCCTGGTAGAGAGTATTATATCAGTGTGGAGCCCTGTAGGCAAACGATCTCTGTCTCATTGAGGTCCGACATCTGGGAACCTGGAAGGTTTGATTGATGGCGTAACGGGTACATTGGTACTGTGCATGTTTAGGAGCTTTTCAACACCTGGTGGCATGAGGCCTAGGAGTGCCTTTTTGGTTAGCAGGCAGGTCTGATACCGGATCCTACAAAGGAGAGGGAGCCATCCAGATTGGGCATATAGTTCACATGTGTGAGTAAGGCGGGCAATGCTAACAGGTAGTCTACAGGCTTTATTAAGTGCCACCGTTACCCTACAGAGGGCAGTAGGGGAGGCAGAGCCATAGAAGACTAGACTGTAGTCAATAACGGAGGTGACTTAGCTGTGGATTGCCAGCCACAGATCATCTGTAGTCATACAGTGCTTGTGCCTATGTAGTATTCCAATTCGAATGTTTACAGTCTTGGCAACATTCTCGATGTGTTGTGTGTAGGAGAAGAAGTTATCCAATGTGATCCGAGGTATCTGAAATGCTTGACCTGCTCAAGCTGGGTGCCAGAGCTGTTCTGGATGGTGAGGGAATGGGCTTTATGCTTGCTATGCACACTGCTGAATAGCATGACCTTGGTTTTGCTGAGGTATATGATCAATTTGTGGGCACTGAACCATTCTTCAACCCCGGCAAAGTCAAGCTGTAGTTGATGCTCAATGAGTTTAGGGTCCTGGTAGCTGGTAAAGATGACAGCATCATCTGCACATAGTAACATTCTCTGGTGACAGGCACTAGGAAGATTATTCATGAATAGACTAAACAGTAACGGTCCCAGGATGGAGCACTGTGATATGCCTGAAAGGACTGGTTTTCATTCGAGGTAGTATTGGCAATCCTGACTTGTTGGAACCGCCCACAAGATAACTCTTGAACCATTGTAGTGCTTGATTGGTGAGACCAATGGAGGAGAACTGTCTGAGTAGAAGTAGGTGGTTGACGTCGAAAGCTTTTGTTAGGTCGATGAATACCGCACCAGCACAGTTTCCCTGATCAAGTGTGTTGTGGATGAAACCCATAAACTTCAAAAGGGCAGTGGTGGTACTGTGCCCTTTTCTAAATCCATGCTGCTGTGGGCATTGGATTTCATATTTCTCCAGATATTCAACTAGCTGGTCCAAGGCTATGCATTCAAGTGCTTTGGAAAGTGGAAGTAGAATGGAAATGGGTCTGTAGTTGGTGTGAAGTGCCCAGTCTTCACTGTTATGGACAGGTGTGACAAGCGCCTGTTTCCAGAGAACTGGAAACTTTGATGATCTAAGTGAGAGGTTAAAGATCTTTGTGATAGGCAAAAGGATTTCTTCAAGGATGAGTGAGATTAGTTTGAGATCAAGAGTCACTGCTGGTACAAGGTTTATGGATGGTCTTGCATATGTAGGTTCTTGCCAGGTGAATTGGAGTCTCCTTGAAATAGAACTGTGGGGTACTGCTGTCCACGGGTGTGTCAACGAGGTGAGAACTAGTGTTGGGTGTGTCAAAGAAATCAGGCGGCAGTACACTACCCAGATCCGAGAAAGCATCCTTGAAGGTATTGGTAATTTTCCCGAGATCGAGAGCTGGTGCTCCATTGATGTAAAGCATTGTGGGTGGTATCTTGGGATCATTTCCTGTGAGATCTTTCAGGTTATTCCAAAATTTTTTCCCATCTTCCCAGGAGTTACTGAGCATTTCCCTGAAGTATTTACTTTTACAGGTTCAAATAGCATGTGTACATTCATTTCTGGCAGCTTTGTATCTTTGGATGTCCACTTGCCTAGATGTGGCTCTTGCACAATGCCAGAGGTGGTCCCTCAGTTTCATCTGAGATATTAGCTCAGGCATTATCCATGGGTTTAAGTTCCCTCTTACCTTCATCTTAGCACATCTTGTCATAACTGCTGCAACTGTGCTGCCACTTTGCCTTACATCAATGGGGAAAATTAGCACAACCACTGTATGACTGATAGAGCAGACTTGGAGATCATGAGGGAAGCCCTTGCTTTCTCCTAAGCCTTGAAAGAATGCCACCCTAGGAGCTAAAAGGACAACTTTTTCAATCCACAGATACAAAGCATTGTTTTCATCCAGAAAGTGATAGACCCTTGGAACTGACTGCCTGAAAATGTAGTTATAAGTAACACCAACAATGAATTCAAGCAAAGACTGGATGAATATCTCATGGGTACACATCAAATTGTGTACTGTGGTACAGTGAGATAGAAGAAGTCACCTATGAACCTTGGTCTTTTAAGCTTCTAAACATCCTAGTATGAATCCTAATATGAATCTGGGGAACAATTACTGCCATGTAGCAGAGACAGCTACAGTGGCACAGTCCTGGTTGCCTGCCATTTAATACTGCAGACTCTGCATCAGTGTCTGAGATGGTAGAGCCCTCTGGAATTACTATTAATGGAATATATGACTGCTAGCAAGGTTTTCTGTCTGTACGTCACTGACTGTGCAGCAATAATGACATGGTTATATGTTGTGTCTTCTCCATGGTGCGGAGTGGCAAATACCCTTAAGTACATACACCCATGCAGGAGAGATATCCACATCACACATGTCCAAAAATCAGGGTAGACAACATTCAGCAGATCACTGCATTGCAGAAATAGCCCAGATTTGTCCAGAATGGCATAAACTATTGGGCCCCTTTAGTGGTTGATGCCAGTCATCAGGCTTCCTGTGTAAGGGAGGAGGTGTGGGTTTAAATCAAAACTATGAGAAAATGATGAATGCTCTCCTGATTGTCTCATCAAATGTTTAACATTTTATTTTCCACTTGCCACCTCAAATTTATGGGGCAGGCAATTCATGTTGCAGATGCCACTTATTCTGGAGTATACAGTAGTTACCTGTAGAGGATATCAGTCTCTCTCTCTCTCTCTCTCTCTCTCTCTCTCTCTCTATCTGTCTGTCTGTCTATCTGTCTATCATAAGGGTGCAATAGCATCCCTATAGTTAGTGTTCAATGGTCACTTATGTTAAACCCCAAATTATGCACTTTAATAACTGCTACCATTTGAATGATTTGGTATGAAATTGCGCTTGTTGGGGACCAAATATCTCTTGATGTGGCAAGATTTGTCCCAGTCGGTTGTGCGGTGCTGAGATGCGGAGTGTTACAAAAATGTGAAAATTATAATTTTGTGTAAATTCTTTGTCATGCCGTTTCTCAGAAACTGTGTGGGAGCTGTGGTCTGAAATGTGCAGGGCATATAGGTTGTGGGTCAGATGTGCCTTTTGAAGGGTTTAGGCTAAAAATATTGATCCATTCAAAAGTTATTAAAGTTTCCATTTTTGCATTATTTCCCATGGCAAAAGTTAGATATGCCATGCGAAACAACTGCTTAGTTGCCATGAAAGCGTTATTTATTGTCACAAATGCAGAATGTACTGTCAAGATTCTGCCATCTTGTTTTCAGTTAGTGAGGAAAATAAACATTGTAAGACATCGTCAATGTCTTACTGCTAAAGCACTAAAATGGCAGTAAACAGCTCAGTGCTTTTAGTGATCAACTATGGGCTAGCAGTCTATGGGGCTGCCCCCAATCCTCACTAAAACATATTAGAACAGCTTAACAAAGCATGTCATCTAGTCCTAGGTGTACCCTCACCACCCACACCTGTGAGCTATACTCTCAGATGGGGTGGCTCAATCTTGATTGCCGCATCCAGTATCAAGATTGCCTTCTCACCAAGAAATCTACTCTTGGACTGACCACTCTGAGACTGCAAAGCCTCCTTAACCGACCTAACATCACCGGATGCATCAGGGGGTAAACAATTCGACCCTAAGCATCCCCTTCCGCCGAACCATGCAAGGTCAATGATCCTATGAGTACCAGGTACCACAATGGCTCAATGCACTTGACATACTGTAGGAATTATGAAAGAAGTAAAGCTAGGACTTTTTAAATCTAAACTCCATACAGCCCTAGTCTCAAACTGCAACTGTAATTATGGGAGCTGATCCCTCTCCCATCTATTCTCCTCTTATCAGCCTTACACCTTCCTACTTGCCCCCTAATCTTGCTCCTCTCCCCTCCCTACTTTCTACCCCCTGGCTCCCTCCTCCTTTCCCTCTCATTCCACCCTTTCTCCCTCCACCCCGCTGTCCTGCGTCCCAGTGACACTATTGTTCCCTCATCCCTCCTCTCTCTCCCTGTGTACCTCCTCCTGTTTCCTACCCTTTGTTTCCCCCTTCCTCCCACCCCACCCCTCTCTGCCCCTGGCTTTCCCCATGCTCTCTCATCCTCCCACCCCACCCCTTCTCTGCCCATGGTCATCCTTTTGCCCCCTCGACTTTTCTGCCCCTCCCCAATTTTCTCATTTCAACCGCCTCTCCCCATCTCCCTCTTCTTTTCTTTTGTTCACCATCTCCTCATTTTACTTTTTGTTCACCTCCCTCCCACCCTGGTAAGTCACTCCCCACTATAGGATTCAGGGTCTCTGTCTTGTCACTTCTCACCCTGGTAACATGCACCTCCTGCTGTCTATTCTTATTAGCACTTCAGACAATAGAACTGGATGCTTTAACATGTTCTGGCAACCTAGATAAGTGTTTTCATAGTTTACCTAATTTTAGTTCTGATGTACATTGTGTTTCCTGAAACATTCTATATTGCTAACTGCCTTATTTTCTTAACTGGACCAAGTGACCTTGCCTGGTTATACTACTGTGAGACACCTCACCCCAAAGCAATTGTCTATATCTGCAAAAGTGATAACCTTACTAACTGAATCTGTTCTAGCATTTTCTGCTCTGTATTTTGTACTTCTGACTGATACTTTTACTGGTTGTAACATTGCCCTGCTGTAAACTGAACATTTGATGATTGTGTTTATGTAACCTCTGTATTTTGAATTTGTACATATGTGATTGCTATGATGTGGAACCTCTGTAAAAGAGCCTTTGGCTCACATGTACTTTGCTAGATAATAAATAAACAAAGTTAAATATTTCAAAAATGTTACAAATGGTAAACACCAACAGTTGTGTTTACCTAATTGGAGTCGGAGGAATTGGATTATTTGGTCAGTTTGACAAAAAATGTGCAGAAATATGTTTATTTTATCCGCAGTGGTTTTACTTGCAGCACCATTTTCACAAAATGGGGGTAGTCTGCAGCAAATTGTGATAAAAAGAGTCAATGTTTCACAAAACACCATCAGGATCCCCCTTGTTTCGAAAAAATAGTGCCACAATTTGCGGCAGTACAACCTGTGCAGATAAACATATGTCTGCAGGCCAGATGGATTTGTAGCTTGGGAGTACGGCAACCAGTGGGTTTGGGCAAGGAGCTGGACTGCACTGTGCTTTTGTAGCTGGATGTAGTTGCTGAGATGTGTTGCTGTGAATTTCATGTTTGTGTGCTATATCTGTTATTATTTTTTTGGAGTCCTAGCTCATCACGCTGTGATTGTTCTAGTTTTGGAGCACTCTTGGAGATTCTGTTTGGATATGTTCAGATGTAAGATCATTGTCTGGAAGCATTTTGTTAGCTTGTATTTCTTCGGTTTTTTCCACTTGCTGCTCTGTGGACTTCTGGCTCCTCCTCCCATTGACTCACTTGCTTGTGCTTTTGCTTTTCTTGTCCTCTGGGAATGTCTGGTTTGCCTGTGGCTCTGTTTGAACCTCGTTTTGACCCATGCTTCTTTGTCGCATCTATTCAGCAGCACAATTGTTGGTGCTGTTTCTTTTCTGATTCTCCTGTTTACAGTGATTTGTGGTCCTGGGCCCCCATCCCTTTTTCTCTCCAACACACATTATGTCGAGTGCTTGGGTTCTTCCTTCCTTGCCTGGTTCAGGTTGGTTTCTTCTATGACTCTTGTGGGTTTTCATGTCTGACAGTGCCTTTTTCTTTGCTTCAACTGGCGGTTGTGGGATGTGGAATTTCAGTTTTACTGTGGTCACTTGCGAGCAGATCCTTGACAGGTGTCAATCATTTGTCTAGTGAAATGCCTACAGCTAATTTTTGAGAAGCATGTAACTGTCTGGCATCATGGTCATGCCTCCTGTTGGGGAGGGTGTGACTCAGGGCACTGGGAATTGGGAGTTGTGTGTTTCTGTACCCATGCACTGCATTTGCAATCAATATTGGGTTTTTTTTGGCAACTGATGTGTGCGCTGGATTTTCCCTTGCTCTGTTTCTAGTTTGTACCTTTTTCTGTCTGGCACACTCTGTTCTAGAGCACAACGCTGTGTGTTTTCGGTGTTCTGCTTTATATCTGGCCTGCAGCTTCTGGAAGGGGCACTTCCTATGGCTCTGGGATATGGGGACACCCTAGAGAACAGGGAAGCAGGTGGGGGGTTATCTTTCTGATAGAAACTAACATTCCCATTTTTCAGCTACCTCCAGGAAATACACAATGTGGTGGCACAAGGTGCCGGCACTCCAGATGCACTTATGTATGCATGTTTTCCATACCTGCATTTGCTTGTGTCTTTGACTGCATTACCACCTGTCATCACCTAGGTAGTGGTAGTACAGAGAGGTGCTGCCATCCTTCTTGGAGAAAGACAGCACCTGAATGAGATGCTCATTCCTGCTCATTCCTGCCATACACTGAGCTTGGGGCAAGACTGGCCACTTTTGCCATGGTGTCAATAAATTGTTCCCCACCACTGACCCCTCAGGATCAGTTTTACTACCAGCAGTGATCTGAGGTTCAATGCCAGATCCATTAGAAACAAGATGGCTATTATAGCTGGTCTTGTTGAAGCTGTGGATCTGGCGTGTATCACCGAGACCTGGCGGGATGAAATGCAGGCCCAGTACTGGCTACTGCAGTTCCAGTTGGGTTCTCAGTGATCCATCGTCTGCGGTTTGATTGTAGGGGCAGGGGTGTAGCCATCCTTTTAAGACCGAACTGGGCCTTGTGGATATTCCAGTGGGGTCCACCAGATCCTTTGAGTGTATCATGGGAGAGGGTGTAGGTTGCAGGATACTCCTCATCTACCATCTGCCAGATGATGGTGGAGAATTCCTGCAGGAGATAGTGGACTTCATTGTCGACATGGTATTGGAGTCTCCCAGATGGCTAATTCTGGGGGACATCAATGCCTGGGTCAACGTGACCTTTCACAGTTTGATCAAAATCTCCTCCACCTAATGACAATGCTGGGCCTTACACAGGTGGTTACCTCCACTACCTATATACAGTAGGAGGTCACTCACTGGATCTGTTGTTCCTCCTGGAGATGGAGATATCAGACTTGGGGGGTGGAACCAGTCAGTTGGTCTGACGATCACACCATAGGGTTCAGTTCTGGGGCTCCCCCAAATGGACTTGCCTCTTCGGAGATGGTCCGGCACCTCCCTTTAAGGGGAGTTACCCCAGGTGGTCTATCGGCAGTCCTGGACCTATCAGGATTGCTGGGTGAAAGCACAAGTCCAGAGGATCTAGTACTGGCCTATAACAAGGTGGAGATGCCTGGACTTGATTGCTTCTGTTCATGTTCGACCACTCACTCTTTGCCCAAGGTCCCTGGTATGATGGTTCCTTGAAGGAGTTGAGGCGAGTTGGTCAAAGGATGGAGAGAGCATGGCGGAAGTCTGGCCTGGATGCTGATAGGCTTACATTGATGGAACATTATAAAGGCTAGCAATCAGAAATCACCCGTAAGAAGGCAAAATTCTTGTCCAGGGAGATTTCTGTGGTGCAGAACTGACCGGCTCAGCTTTTCCAAACTGTTGACAGATTGTGCAATCCAATCTGCCTCCAGTCCGGAAGAGCTTTTTTACAGGTTAAAAGTGTGATGAGCTAGCTCAATTCTTTGAAGATAAGGTTGCCAGCATCAGGTCTGGAATCGTCCTGGCTCTCCCCTACGAGGGGTTACATGAAACATAGAATTTGACAGACAAGGACAGCTGGCCCACCCAGTCTGCCATTTCCCTACTTAATGGATAAGCAGCAGATCCTAGCTAACCAACAGCCTACTTCTTCCTACCTCCACCCCTAGAATTGCCTTATGCCTGTCCCAAGCATTCTTGAATTCCACTACTGTTTTTGACTCCACAACCTCCTTAGGAAGGCTGTTCCATGCATCCACAACCCTCTCTGTGAAAAATACTTCCTTACATTACCTCTGAGCCATCCCCACTCAAGCTTCAAATTGTGCCCCCTTGTTCTTTCACACCTCCTTTTCTGAAAGATGCTACCCTCTTGGACTTTTTTCAGGTTCCTTTGAGGTACTTGAAAGTTTTTATCATGTTCCCCTCTCTCCCTCTCCTCGAGGCCACATATATTAAGCTCCTTAAGTCTCTCTTGATATGTCTCTCCGTGCAGACCCTGCACCATTTTAGTTGCTCTCCTCTGGACTGCCTTGATCCTGTCTATGTCTTTGGGGAGACTGGGTCTCAGAACTGCATGCATTACTCCAGATGGGGTCTCACCAGCTGTCTGTACAGAGGGATAACAATCTTGTTTTCTACTGGTGATGCCTCCCTATGCATCCCAGTATTACCCAGCCCTCCTTACTGCCCTCTCACATTGCTTGCACACCTTTAGGTCATCTGATATGACTACCCCAGGACCCTTTCCATTTTTGTTGTTGTTAGTATCTCACCCCATTGTGTACTCTTCCCTGGGTTTTGTTTCCCAGGTGCATTACTTTACTTTTTAGCATTGAATCTAAGCTGCCATACATTTGACCATTATTCCAACCTTGCCAAGTCCCTTCTCTTCCTTTCAACCCCACCTTGTGTATGACCTCTATTGCAGATCTTTGTGTCGTCTGCAAAGAGACATATTTTTCCTTCCAGTCCCTCTGCAATGTCGCTTATAAAGACATTAAAGAGGACCAGTCCTAGTACTGAACCCTGCAGTACCCCCACTAGTAACCCCCCTTTCTTCAGAGTGGACTTTGTTTACTATTACCCTCTGTGTCCTGTTCTCCAGCCAATTCTTTACCCAGTCTACCACCCTGGGACCCACTCCCAGGCTGTCCAACTTGTATATTAATCCTTTGTGTGTGACTGTGTCAAATACCTTGCTAAAGTCTAGGTCGGCCATGTCCACAGCCCTCCCTGATCTACTACTTTGGTCACCCAGTTAAAGAAATCTATTAGATTCGTCTGACATGACCTTCCGCTGTGAATCCATGCTGGCTTGGGTCCTGTGCGCTCTGGCCTCTAGGTATCAACAGTTCTTTCCTTCAGAAGTGATTCCATCATTTTCCCAATCACTGAGGTTAAACTAACAGGTCTGTAGTTTCCTGCTTCTGCCCTGCTCCCACTTTTGTGAAGTGGAATAACATCTGCCCTTCTCCACCCTCAGGTACCACCCCATCCTCCCATGATTTATTAAAGAGGTAGTCAGTGGTGCCACTAGTTCTACCTTAGTTCTTTAGAATTCTGGGATGAATCCCATCAGGCCCCATTGCTTTGTCCACCTTCAGTTTTAAGAGTTCCTTCAGAACCCTTTCTTCTGTGAAAGGGCTGGTATCAACCCTCATATCCAGTGTGTTCCCATTGTTTGGTTTAGGTACCTTCCTCTCTTCATTTGTGAATACTGAGCAACAATATTTGTTTAGTATCTCTGCCTTTTCAGTCACCCTCTGCCCACTCCCCTTTATTAAGCCTCACTATCCCTCCCTTGGTCTTCCTTTGCTCCCTGATGTACCAATAAAATGTTTTATCCCTCTTCTTAACTGAGTTGGCTATCTTTTCCTTGGTTTGGGCCTTTGCTGTTCTGACTGTCTTTCCTGCTTCCTTTTGCTTTAACTGATGCAAATTTCTGTCCTGCTTTTTCTGTGATTCCATGTACTTCCTGAAAGCTCTCTTTTTCTCCCTAACCTTCCCTGCCACCTCCTTTGAGAACCATACTGGTTTCTTATATCATTTTGTTTTGTTTATTTGCTTCACATAAAGGCTTGTTGCCTCTGTGATGGCAGTTTTGATTATTCCCCATTGTTCTTCCACTTCCTTCCTGCCCATTTGCTAGTGCATTCCTTAGGCACTCACCCATTTTGGCAAAGTCAGCCCTCCTGATGTCCAGTACCTTTGCCTTTGTATGGCTGACTTACTGCTGTGTTTATCATGGGCCTGGAGGTCGAGAGGAGATGGTGAGCACCAGGTCCGTCTTGATGGATTTCATCTGGCTGGAATTCAGGGACATTGTGAAGATTGTCCAGGCTTTGTGGCCAACCAGTTGTAGTTTGGATCTGGGCTACCCACCTTCAGTGGGGTGTGTACATGTTATCTGCCCGATCCTAGCTGAAATTTTCTGGAGATCCTTGGAGAAGGGGATCTTTCCTGATCCCCTAAAGGAAGTGGCCATACGACCACTTCCCCTCCTTAGATCCCGATTGCCCAGCTAACTACCAGCCTGTCTCTAACCTGCCCTTTGTGGATAAGGTTATTGAGAAGGTGGTTGCATTGCAACTAGACAATCACCTTGTGGCCCACAATGTCTATGAAGCTCTCCAGTCTAGATTTAGAAAGAGACACAGCATGGGGACCACTCTTGTCCAGGTATTAAATGATCTCCTAATGGCGAGAGATCAAAAGGCTCATCACCATTTGGTTCTTCTCGATCTCTCAGCAGCTTTGGCACTGTGGACTGTGGGCTGCTTTTGGGTCTCTGCAGATCCTTTGTGGACTGTCGAGTACAGCTCTCAAATGGTTTCGATCCTTCCTCGTGGGCAGGTCTCAGAGAGTGGTCACGGAATTTATTCCTCTGATGCCCTCCCCCTGTCTTGCGGGGCTCCATATTGGCACTCATGTTGTTCGCAGTGTATATGCTGCTATTGGGAGATATCATTAGGCAATACGGCTTGAGTTTTCACTGCTATTTTAATGATACTCAGCTGTACATGTCCTTTATACCTGGACAGGTTGATGCAATTTCCATGCTAAACAACTGCCTCTCCAAGATCAAAGACTGGATGAGCACTAGCTGGCTGAGACTGATTCTGGATAAGACTGAGGTGTTGGTATTGGATCCAGGTCAGCGTGGCTGTGGGCTTTGGGCAAGCATCGGGCCTATGGCTTGATGGTGTCCAGCTCACTACCTCAGATCAGGTGCATAACCTGGGTGTTATTTTTGATGACAGCCTGACCCTGAAATCTTAGGTGCCTGCTGTGGTTAAATCATCATTCTACCATCTGAGGAATATCGCCTGGGTGAAACACCTGATTACACTGGATGACTTTCCAACACTGGTCCATACCTTCATCGCCACCCATCTTGACTACTGCAATGCCTTCTACCTAGGGCTGTCTGGAGTTAATATCCGCCACTTGCAGCTAGTACAGAACACTGCGGCCAGGTTGTTGACTGATACTTCAATGACCAGCCACATTACTCCTGTGCTGCATGGACTGCACTAGCTGACAGTGCAGTGGCAGATCACCTATAAGGTAGCATTGCTTACCTTCAAAGCCCTACACAAACAGGGACCCAACTACCTGAAAGATCTCCTGACTCCCTACTCCACCACTCATCCTCTCCAATCCGCCAATGAGGGATTGATAGAGATTCCCAGGGTCCACTTAAAAACTTCTGGTGCTCATGCTTTTTCACTTGCAGCACTGACCCTGTGGAATTCTCTACCTCGTCGGTTAAGAGAATGCCTGACCATTAGTAGTTGGAAATCTATGTTAAAAACATATTTATTTACATCAGCCTTCCCAGACTATTTTAACTATTCTGCATTATTGTTTTATTCAGTTTTATTATATTTGGGTATTTAAAGTGTTCAATGCCTTGGTTTTTGAAAGGCGCTATAAAAATAAAGCATTGATTGATTGCTTGATTGATTGATTGATACTATAGGCACCAGTTCGGGTCAGTGCCTGTGTTCAAGATATCCCCACAACTATTCAAAGCATCCCATCGCCCGATCACATCCTCAACCCCCACCTGACCGTCCACTGTGCACCCACCTCCCCACATGCCACACACCTCACTCACCTGAAGATGTCCCAGATTACAGATCTGCTCTCTGATCAAATTTTCAACATGGCCTTTTGGGGACCACGCCTCATGACCAATGTGACTTCTAACACAATTCCTACCAAAAAGGTGATTTTGCGGTCAGTTGGTGAAAGCACCTTCCCAGCAGGATTTTTGTATAGACAGTCATATTGTTCAAGAGGAGGGGTCATAAAAATACTATGTTGAAAATTTTGGGTCAAAATGGTCAAAAAAAATTGCAGAGTTATGAACATTCCTTGCAATTTTGCTATGCATGCTCGTAACTTCAAGAATTTGAAATATTTAGACACCAAAGTTTCAACAGACACTTGTTATTATGCTACAAAATGTATCCCATAGCCATCATTTTTCAAATCCTGGCCAAAATGTGTTTCTGCCCCCCTTGCGCAGAATGGCGTTACTGTTGCGCGGACTTATGCTTCAGCTGGGATTTGAAACTTTTCTGTACATGGTACATCAGGTGGGGTAATAACATGGCTATATTGACAATTTCACCACACTTGCCCTACAAATGTAAAGGACCCTGCACTTCCACAGCTACATACATATATGCATATAAGGAACACACATGAAAATATGGATACCATTAAGGAGTGATACTTTCTCAAAAGGTAAGGAAATTCTTGGCAAAAAACTTTGTTAATGCATCATTTAGGGTTTCCACAATCAAAAGCTGGGAATGTGGTGTTACCTCATCCCCACCCTGCACACACCTACAAGCGTCAGGGGTGTGGCTTGGGGTCATTAACCATAATGCTCAGCCCATTCTCCCATACTGTACCCTTCTCAGCTTATTTACATATGGAACGGGGTGAGTGTTAGGGCTGATGACCCCAAGCCACACCCCCAACATCTGTAGGTGTGTGCAGGGTAGAGTGGGTGTTAGGGTTGGAAACCCTAACACCACATTTCCCAACTTTTGATGGTGGAAACCCTAACTGATGCATTAACAAAGTTTTTGCCAATAATATGTATGATAAGAAAAATATGTGAAAATCCAATTTCATGACTGCATGATGCACCCCATGTGGTCATGCATTATTCTACAATGACCACACACCTGCACTTCTTTTCATCCCTCAGAACCATCTGGACATTTTATAAGACAGATAATCCACTACAGGGCATGCAATCATGCTCTGATATATGCACACCTTTGGTGGTTGAATGTCTTCAGCCTGCAGTCTTGTGCCTCACAACACACTCAAGGCATGCATATAACATAGCATGACTGCACACCCAGTAGTGGATTATCTGTTAAATATCTATCTATCTATCTATCTATCTATCTATCTATCTATCTATCTATCTCTAATACAAGTATATATAGTTTTTAAACTGAACCAAAAAAAAGTATATAATTAATATATTCAAATGAGTAGTAGTTCTTACTAAAATACAATGGGTGCAGAATCATGTTTATTATAATTTATGATAATGAAACATTCTTAACTCCTTAAGCCTAGTGTAGGGGTATTAAAGCTGAATATCGATGAACAGTGACCATCATAGTTTAAAAGCCCACAACTGATCTTTTGAAAAGAGGTATTGGGCATATTTTTAGTTGGCAGCAGTCCAGAGGTATTGGTCATTAGTCTGCCCTATATGGATACAACATTGCACCAATGTTTAGAAACTTTTTATGTCATAGAGGGTGATGATGTACTTACAGTACAATGTAGGAAGGCACAGCTTCACCCTCAATGACATCACAAGGTTCTAAAATGGTGGCAATGTTGTATCACTATAAGTAGACTTTAATTGACGGACTGCTGCCAGTTGTGGGTAAGCCAAAAACCTCATTTAAACGGATTTGTGTGTTTTCCAACTACGATGGCCACTATTCATAAAAGTTTCCTTTAAGAGGCAGTATGGTCTAGTGGTTAGAATACAGGCTTGGAAATCAGAAGGCTGCAGGCAAACCCTGCTCAAGTTAATCACTGTATGACCATGATTGTCCTTAACTTGTTAGTGCTCCAATTCACCACTGAAGAAATGGTAAAAGCAAGGCTCCACTGGAAATGAGATGTTGCCTCTCAGCTGGGCTATCCTGGATAAATAAATAAAAACATATCCATTATGCTGCTGGTTCTGCAACACATATGGATAATGAATACAGTAAGAATGTTACATTATCGTACATTATAAAGCACATTGTCCTACACCCAATGCATCTTAGAAACAGCTACTTCATTACTCAGTTAAAGATACATTAATGAGATACTTTTTGGTTCCTTTTAAGAACTGCAGTATAGACTGAATTCAAGTAATTTTGAATTTGGTTGATAATAAGCTCTGATAAGAGCTTCAAATGGACAGTGTATGTATACTTTATTTATATATATATATATATATATATATATATATATATATATATTTTAAAATGTCATTAATACACTAGTTAGAGCTGAAGTGACAAAAGTAGGGAAATGTGGCGTTAGGGTTTCCAACCCTAACACTCCACCCCACCCTGCAGGCAGCAGCACCAACAGGTATGGGGTGTGCCTTAGGGTTGTCAACCCTAACGCTTACCCCAATATCTTATACTGTCCCCATCTAAGCCTATTTACTCATGGAATGGGGGTGAGTGGTAGGGTTGATAACCCCAAGGCACAACCCATGCCTGTTGCTGCCTGCAGGGTGACAGTGGGGTTTTAGGGTTGGAAACCCTAATCCTACATTCCCTAATTTTAATGCTTCAGCCCTAACTAGTTCATTAATGAAGTTTTTGCAAAGAATTTCCTTACTTTTGAGATAGTGTAATTTCTATCCTCTTTGTCTGTAGGAGTGCAGGGCCCTCTGGGCACTGTGCTGCCATCATTCCTTTGATGTGTACATATATGTTGCTGTGGAAGCACAGGGCCCTGGGCCCTGCACTTACATTGTAGTAAAACATCAATGAAACTGTCAGCCTAGCCTTCTCATTACCCCATGTCATGAACCCTGTGACAAAAATTTTGAAATATCTGCCAAAACATGATTCCACGCTACTGCAATGCCATTGCTCACTACAGGTGCAAAACACAGTTTTGCTAGGGTTTGAAAAATGACATCTGTCATGTTCATGAGGTGTTGTAATAAGATGTTTATGTTTGACATAAATTTCAAGTCAAAATATTTAAAACTGCCAAAGTTACGAGGAAGTGTAGCAAAATTTCAATGAATGCACATCACTTCAGAATTTTTACATATTTTGACCCCCAAATTTCAACATAGCCTTCTTATGATCCTACCTGATGAACAAGTGCAGTGAACATTTTTAAATCCCACCCAAAAGGTGATTTTATCAAGTGACCGTGAAATTGTCTTTCTGGACAGATTTATGTAATCCCACTGACATTGTTCCTGAAGTGTAGTCCCAGAAATGCCATGTTGAAATTCTGAGCTCAGAGTTTGCAAAGATGGCAACATTTTGATACAAAGTTGAAACCCCCACTGAAATACATTGAAGTTTCATATGAAAAAGAATTTCCCCTCACAAAAAAGGATGACATTATGAAAAAAAATATTCTTTTTTTGTATCACAAATCATAAAAAAAGATTTCTAATGTTAGAAAATAACATTTTAAGGACATTTATCCAATATTCTAGGGCAGAATCCAGCTAAGAGGGTCCCAGTAAGCAAGATATCTGTATTGGTTGCTCTCCAGAATGTCATTTTTGTGGCTTTTGAAATTGTAATTTTCCCTAGGGAAAACCAGAAAACAAGATGATGGCCAAATGAAAAAGGATTTTTCCCTCATGAAAAAAGATGATGTCAATATGAAAAAAATAATTCTTTTTTTTTTTGTTTCATACAGCTATTTTTTTGATGCTTACTGAGCATACTCAGAACCAGTTATTCAAAATTTCAAAATTAAATAACTTTTGGAACAGATTAATATATTTTCACCAAACAAGCAAATGGCACATCTGTGGACCAGCCTGTTTCTACCCAGAAAATTTCAGACAAAAATTCCAAATCGTCTGGCTGCTAGCTAAGTTCACTTTTTGCACTATCTGTATGTCAGAATCTGCATATACAACTGGAACAAAACTTGGTATGTCTAGATAACTACCATGCGAGATCAAGCATGCACAATTTTGAGTACATCTGTTGAACAGCTGCAAATTTATTAAAGTGCAAAAATTGGGGTTGAACACTGAAGTGCCGTACAACCCTAACTATAGGGGCATGACCATGCCTATATATACATATACATATATATATATATATATATATATATATATAGGCATACAGATATAGATATATGTATATGTATATATATATATATATATATATATACACACACACAGATGCAGATAGATAGATAGATAATACATGGAGGGAACTTTTTCCCATAGAAAAGGCCAACAAATATTTCCCTGTATTCCTGTGACTAATCTAGCAATTAAAAGTATATACCTGCACTAATCAAACAATTAACAGGACAATACTGATACACAATTAACACGTCATTAGGAAGCTAGCAAAACCAATTAGCAAGCTGCAAATCAACCTGGAAAAAAGACACACAAAACCCTCCATAACCCAGAAATGCCTGAAACTCCTACCTGCACTTCCTATAAACCATTCCTCCTTGCTGCTACAGACCTTCAGGTGCCAACATGTGATCACAAATGTGATATTTCTAACAATAACTATCCTAAAGTATTATTTTCAACAAACAATGGGTAAGGGTGGAACACTCAGAAGTAGCAGAGCCATGAGTGAGTTATGAAAGTCCTGCCCACTCACAAGTGATGAGAAATTGCCTATTTGGGTCAGGCTACTGTATATCTGATATATACAACAGTAATTTACAAGTTATAGCTTTTAAATCTGCAGTTTATTTAAAAATGTTGTTGCTTTTCTTTGATTTTAACTGCTTGCTTCAGTGTTGCACTAGGCATTGTGATGTTATCAGAATTGTAGAAGCTGCTCCCTGACTGGTTCAGTATTCCACTGTGATGACAGTAACTTAAAAGATATCCATTGTGACAACAGTAACAATGATATTTTTTGGTATCTTGCTGTTACTGATGTCACTAAGATATATTTTTTATATTGTCATTTTCACCCCCACTCTTGTTGTGTATAAAAAGATATCTTAGTTAGTGACATCAGTAACAGCAAGATATCAAAAAATATAATTGTTACTGTTACCACAATGGATATTTTTCTGAGTTACTGTCATCAAAGTGGAATACTGAACCAATGAGAGAGCAGCTTCTATAATGCTGATGACATCACAGTGCCTACAAGGCTTGACTACTGCAGTGCGCTGTACCTCAGGGTCGCGGGAAGATCTATCTGTAAACTACAGCTGGTGCAGAACGTAGCTGCCAGGTTACTTATGGGGCAGCCCAAATATTGTCATATTACACTGGTACTGTGTGAGCTGCACTGGCTGCCGGTCAGGTGGAGGATCCTCTTTAAGGTGGGTTTTCTCATGTACAAGGCCCTACCTGGCCAGTGCCCTAGTTACCTGATGGACCTTCTTACACTGGCTGTCTTGATCTGTCCCCTCTGCTCCTCCTGTAGGGTCCTCCTGGCGATTCCCAGGATGAGGCTAAAAATGTCCAGCGACAAAGATTTCAGTGTTGCCGGCCCTGTCCTGTGGAATTCACTGCTCCATGGGGTTAGGGAGGCCCCATCATTGGAGGTATTCAAGGCCCAACTAAAGGCCCTCCTGTTCACCCAGGTTTTTCCTGACCTGGCCCTATAAGTGAGATTGTTATGCTATGATTTCGATCTCAGTCCCTGGCCATCCTGTTTTATTATCTCCTAGACTCTAGATAAATTTATCTTATTTTATTATTTATGGAAATCAATGCTGAAATTATATTTATTTTGTGCTTGGCTTAGTCTATTTATTTGCGTATTTTATTTGTCTGTACAGCGCCCAGAGACTCCGGGATTGGGTGTCTTTTTAAATACAATTTGCCTTGCCTTGCCTAGTACAGCACTGAAGCAAGCAGTTAAAATCAAAGAAAAACAGCAAAGTCTTTAAATAAACTGCATATTTAAAAGTTATGACTTGTAAATTACTGTTGATATTATCAAATATACAACTGCCTTACTCAAAATAGGCAATTTATCATCACTTGTGAGTGGGCAGGGCCTTCATAACTCTCTCATGGCTCTGCCACTCGTTAATTGGTCCTATCCCTTACACTTGAAGAGAAATAGCATATGTTGAGTCAGCCCATTGTATATCATATATAGATATAAACATATATATGAAAAAACACAGGCACCTCTCACTCACAAACCTGTGGAACAACAGCACCAGACTCAGAATGTCTATAGCTCTACTTGCTCCTAGTCTTCTGACTCCCTCTTTCTCCAGACCCTTGAGTTCCATCCTGTTCTCTTCTTCACAGCTCAATAGGAGCCTCAAAACAGGAAAAGTTTTTTCTTTTTTAAACTGCCATTCCTGAACTGCACTTACCAGCGGTGCTTTAAAATGGTACCACTTGCTCGCTTCCCAACTCCAACACGGCACTTGCTCACTAGTCCTGGCCACAGAAAAATGCAGGATCAGCCAGATACAACAATGTTACCATTTTTCAATAGAAAAATAACAGTATACTATGTCAAACAAGGACAGAAAGCACCAATCTGTCTGCCTTGCTAAATGAGAAACAAAACCGCTATCTTTATCTAACCATTCATTCCACTCACATGCAACGCAACAGCTAATCAAAACTTGTGCTGTTACCATGCGAACATGGTATTCCTAGCAACCCCATCCACATCCTTTGCAACCTACTGTAATCAGTGCATGAATATGTAACAGCACAAATTTATTTTATGTGAGCTTAAAATTCATTTTTTAAACCTTTAAATATTTTATGTGTGATCTAAAAATTTTTAGGTTGCACATTAAATGCAATAGTGTAATACTGCTTGCAACATAAAATTAGATTTTTTCTCAAATATATTTACTCATAACTTGACAATCTCTCAATATTTTAGTCCTGCATTAGAATATATTGTTTACATGAACCTACCTTGTGAACAAGGATTGCAGCAATTTTCAAATACAGGTTAAAGGTGATTTTTTTTCATCTCGAGAAATCACCCTTAGGGTAAAAAATGTTATGAAGAAATGTGTGCAAGGCTGGCCATTGGTTCAGCAGGTAGTACATTGATCCTGTGATGATGAGTTGAGTTTGGGGGCAAGCTAAGTGAGCAGCTACATGGGCCAAGGCTGGTGAGAAAGCATTGCTTTGGACATGAACTGGTACTTAGCCATTTGTCTGATGAGGATTTGAGGCTGATTTAATTTATTTAAGTGCTACTTCATGTAAAGTATCCTAATAATTACTTCAGAGTCCTGTAATGTAGATGTGCATTCTTGCTTTCAAGGGATGAAATTCAGCAGTCAGGTTTTTATTTTTTATTATTGTATTAGAACCAGCCAAGGTACAAATAATTTACAAAGGTTTTCAGTCCCAAAAAGGAGTCACACAAGGGCTGGGGTGCTCACAATACAGGCAATGTCCAACTAAACAAAAGAATTGGGCAATCACCATCTGAGAAATGCACAGATGTCACTCTGCATATAGTAGTGAAAACGGTTTATTTCAGAGCATATACATCTCAACGCATACACCTCTCACATTTGGAAAACTTCCTTTCAAAGAAAGAAAGTTTCTGGAATGTGTCAGCATACATTGGTGTTGTATGTGAGCCTGAATAAACTATTTTTCACTACTATCTGCAGAGTGGCTTTTCTCAGAGGACGAGTGCCCGACTATTTTCTAGTTAGTTTAATTTGCAGAGGAGTCACCAAATACTATATATCTGTATCTATATATATCACTTAACCTCCTCATGTTCCTGGGATGCAGCCAGAAATATGTTTTAGCTCAGTGTACCTTTCTTGCCCAAAGATTCAAAATAAATAATATATATATATATATATATATATATATATATATATCTGTCTATCTATCTATCTATCTATCTATCTATCTATCTATCTATCTATCTATCTCTCCCTCTGTCTATAGCATCTGTACATGTGGGTACTGTGTGCCACCGGAAGAAGTGGTGTCTATGCCATGAAACATTGTCCCCATGAATCTGAGGTAGCAAATGAAAACATAGGCTTATAGACGTGTGATGAGACAAGGAGTAGAGCATTTATCATTTTTCCTTGTGATATTGACTCTATGAAGTGCTCTGGCTACTTAATACAGTTTCTAAAATATATTGCATGCAACCTGGAACTCTTTTCATTTAATGGAGAGCAAGAATAGCAAGCATCTCCTCAATATATTTACACTTACTTCACATTTTGTCACTGGCTATACTGTGATGAGGCAATCTGCAGTTGGTGCCATAATAGTATTGAGTATATGTGCCTTGTGCCAATGCTATAATCCACTGATCAGAAGTTGGATCCACCATTTTATTATTCCTTATTCCCTATAGAGACCTCCATTCGTCCACAGCTTCTAATGTGCCTCCTGGTGAAGCCTGACCTGATCCACACACTATGCCTATGACTGATTCTGGGGCAGGGACCTGCTTCTGTGTGATACAGAAAAGTGTTTGCGTGAGGTACGGAGGACAGCAGAAGCAGGAGTGGTGGTAGGGAAAACAGTAATAGCCATTAGCTCTCAGTTCAAGCGTCTGCTGGCTCTTCCCAGACCTTCCTGTGGACAGTTGTGTCTTGGTGCAGCGTGATCCCAGCCTTCCAAGCTAACATGGAGGACATGGGATCCCAAAAATAGTTCTTTAAGCATGGAATACACTGTATTCACAAGTCCCTTATGTATGGCAAACTGGGGATCTACTCTAGTGCTGACTCAGGTATCCAATTGGATACCCACTGTTCCATCTGTCGATACGCCCAAGCTCCTCCATGCTTCTCTCCATATGCATAAGGGAGGCTGGGTTTTGTGAATGCCACTATTAGTGCAGTGCACTGAGACACCTTTGACACATCTGGGCCATCTTTCTGGATTGGGCCCTTATGAAATGTACAATATTGTGAAGATATTTCTGCATTTTGTGAACTTAATACAAAGCGAAATACAACATGTCTATACAGAACTAATAAACTCCTAACTGAATACTAGATAACTATTAAATAACTAGTAACACAACCTCCAATTAAACATTTCCCAAGCACTGTGGAAAAAGAATGACTTTGTTACTGATGCCTTTAGCAGATCAAAATAATTGTTTGACCTAAGAGTACTAGCTTTTGAGAGTTGTGCTTCCTTCATTACTGGATGGGATTCATCTCAAATATTCAGTTCAGACATTGATTCAGAAAGGATGAAGTAAAGCAGGAGGTTTCAATATCAAGGGGAGTTGCAAGATATTGAAGTATAGGGGAAGAGATTATTTCCCTTTACTCAAATGATTGGTTACATAATAATGCCTAGTTGTGTGGCAGTCATTAAGATCTCACTGATGGTAGTATTCATGACTCAGGTGGTGACTGTGTGAGTAAATGTGTGAGGAGAATAAAATTCTGAACTATTTCTTAGTTTGTATTTTATCAGAATTTAGAAAATGGTAGCGTTAAACTCCTCTCCTGATTGGCTAATACAGCCTGGCACCGGGCTGTTATTTCTCAACACGCATCAAAATAACGAGTCCCACTGTCTAGTGCCCCATTACTTACGATATCCTGGGACTACCCGACATCCAAATCTCACTATCAACATTTTTTCTGGTCAAAAGTGGTGATAAAGTAGTTGCTACCTACTTCTACTACAGCTGCTTCGCTGGAAGCCGTCACACCACCTCACGACCATTTCGAAACAAATTTTTTTTGTTTTTCACTCAGTCAACAATAGTAAGAGCCAACAGAACTACAACCGTGACTCAACTTAAAAGGCCACACATAACCTAACGAACACTGCTCTCCCCTGCTCCAGGCAGCTTACCTTTGTACTTCCCCCAGCTCATAAGCTGCGAGTTCTCCTCCTGAATGTCAGACGCTGCTGAGCACCTACACAATGCGGAACTCCACTTGCTACCAAACCTCAAACAACCCAGACATTACACTATAGCAAACATCAAGGGGCACATTTCAAACCAGTCGGCCACACATTATACGAAAGAATGCTTATTCTGGGGAAAGAACATTCTCTGCATTATGATCACCACAATAAAACGATGGAGCCCTCTACTGGCAATTCTTGGCAATTCTGCCAGTTGAGGGACTACTTTACAATAAACAACATTTTTTTACTGAACTGTATCTATTTTATTCTTTTTTTTTTTTAATGTTTCAAATTTATACTTACAATTGATATCAAACCATTTTCTAAGTGTAATAATACCCTCCAGAGTGGGCATTATGGAAATAACTGACCTTCCAGGGGCTATAAGGCCCTCTGCCTGTGGCGTCGGGCCTCATTACACCCCTGGGTGGTCTGTTATATCCCAATAACGCCCACTCTGTCGGGTATTATTACTTACTTACTTTCGGTACAGTAGTGTGCCAGGCAACAAGTATCCTTGTTAAGTCCCCTCATTTCTGTGTCAAAATGGTGAATCATTTTATTTCAAATGTTTGTTGTTTCTAGGTAGTTTTAAAGAGCTAGTGTACTGCCTGGAAACTGCCTGCAATTAATTGTAACTTTTGGATGTAGTCAGCTATCATTTCTTATATCTCAAGTATTTTTCTTTTCCGTTTGCTAATTAGAAGATTTTCCACCTGGCAGTACTGTGGTGATGTGTGGAGCAGCACTCTGGAGGAAAAAGTCAGTTCTGCTCCTCCACTACATCGACACTGAGACCACACAGACTATGACATCACTAGTAACCAATGAGAACCATTTCTCCCTGCCAGGTTTCACTTTCACATGAAGCAGCAGGGACTGTCTCTGGCTGGTTACTAATGATGTCACTATTTCCTGCATTTTGATTGGTAGCTTGTGAGAGTCACTACTCAGACTGCAAGGAATGTGGTGTCTCAAGGTGTTTGGTCTCATTTATGATGATGTAGTGGGAGGAACAGAACTGACTTTTTTCCTCCAGACAGAGTGCTACTCCACACATCACCCCAGTACTGCCAGGTGGAAAATCTTCTAATTAACAAACAGAAAATAAAAAATACTTGAGATATAGAAGTGATATCTGACTGCATCTGAAATTACTATTAATCTCAAGCAGCACACTAGCTCTTTAAAGTTCTTTTAAAACTAAATGTTAAGAAACTGATGAGGTGGCCTGTTCTAGAAATAGACCCCCACACATTTTTATACACCCATAAAGATTAATTTTGTTTTCACAGCTGCCCAGGTTCATGGATGTAACTTTTCATCATCACTTTTCTTGTGCTGCATCCTGTATATAGGACTAGTGGAGAAACAGGAAGTAGATACCAAGATGTGGAATATTTCCTCTTACAGTACATAGGACTGCTGAATCAGGCAAGATGTACTGTTGGAGACCATTTTTCAACTGTTTATATGGTTTTGTTATACCTTCTATTTGAATAACTAAGTAAATAAATCAATAAATAAATGCATGACTACATACTGTACATACATACATTACATACATACATAACTACATACATACATTTAAGTTGGGAGTGTACTTCTACCCAGTTTCTGCTTTGTAGTTAGTGACTATCAGAAAGCTAGTGCCCCTACAGCCTGAACCGAGGGCCTAAACAGCTTTCTGTCTGGCCTGGGCTCCATATCCCCACACAGAGACTCAATTCTCTTGGGTGATCTCAATCTGAACTGGCTCAGTTCCACCAGCCTGACTATGCCCTCCTCCTAAAACAATACAACCTGGCTCAAACTATTAACCTTCCCACAAGGCAGACCCTTCACAAGGGCACACACATTACACTCCTTGATAGGATTGTAACTAACTGGGAGGACTGTGTCCTGCATGCTGGTACCATGGCTGACTCCATTAGCGATCACTCCCCTATGTACCTTCTCTGGTCATCCAAACTTAAATGGCCCCCACCCAAATACCTGTCTTTCTGTAACTTCTGAAGCCCAAACTCCCCACGTCCTTCTCTCTGAGGCACAGGCACTGAACTGGTCTGTCATTTTCTCAGAATCAAATGCGACCCAGGCAGCATCCATATTCACTCAAGCTCTCCTGACACTATAGGACAAGCATTTTCCAGTCACCACCAGAAGGGTGAGAGGTGGCTACTCGCGATGGGTCATGAAGACCTCCTTACCCTCATAGAAAACAGGGACCATGCATGGTCAACCTATAAAGCATCCCATCCCTGACCCTATGGGATGATTACAGGCTTTGGAGGAACCTTTGCAAACACCTGGCCAAAGCTGTTAAACAGACACATTTCGCAATCTCCAGCAAACTAACCTCAGAGACCTTAAACAATTCTAGACATTCATTGGCTTGCTACTAACTCCCCCTCCAGTAAGCCTATCCCACAGCTACACACTACTGCTGGCCTCATTACTGATCCCCAAGAAGTGGCCAAGGCCCTCAATGACAAATTCTCTGACCTCACTATGTATCTGAGCAAACTCCCAAATGCCATGCAAAAAAACCCTGTACCCTGCACGCCCCCACGATATCACCTGCCAGGCCTACCTCTCAACCTCCACTACCCCCTTTTTCTTCAAAATACTCTCACACACTGACATAGCTTAACTCCTAAAGAGCCTCCCAAACTATGGCTCCCCTGGAGCAGACGGATTATCCCCTGTCTTCCTTAGACTTATCTCCCCTGCCATCGTCGCCACCCAACATTCATTTTCAACCTCGCCCTGACCACTTCCTCCATGCCTGATACATGGAAAACCATGAAGGTCATTCCCATTCATAAAACCAGGGACTCACAATCCACACACAACTATTGCCCAGTCTCCATCCTTCCTCACCTAAGCAAGCTACTTGAAAAAGCCTCCACCACCAACACTTGACTACAAGGTAAATATGACCTACTATGTAGCCAACATTACAGCTTCTGCAAGAATCAGTCCACCACCACTGCCCTCACACTCCTAACTGACCACATCCTAGCAAACATGGACCGTGGAAATGCAACTAGCACAGTCTCCATTGACCTCTCCAAAGCCTTTGACTTGGTCAATCACTTGCTCCTCCTCTCGAAATTGCATCATCTTGGCTGTTATCTGGAGGTCACCACCTGGTTTGAAAGCTACCTTACAGGGCACTCCCACTTTGTGTGCATTGGCCCGGCCTGCTTGACCACCTGCCTATCTCTACTGGGGTCCCCCAAGGCTCTATCCTGGGACCCCTCCTTTTCTCCTTATTCATTAACTCCATTCCGGTGGATGGTCTCAACTGTCACTCAGTCCTTTATGCCAATGACCTTGTGCTCTTCTCCAGTGGAAAGTCTCCTACCCTCATCTCTGCAGCCCTCTCACAAAACTACACTGCAGCCTACAAATGGTCCTCTGACAACCTCCTTCTGGTCAATGCCAAAAAAATAAAAACAATGCTGTTCAGATCTAAGCCCTTCCTAACTAAATGTAAATCTAACCCACCCCTAATCATTACATCCCCTGATGGCCATGTCCTAGAGGATGTCAGGCACTTCAAATATCTAGGAGTTGTGCTTGATCCCTCCCTTTCCTTTACAGAGCACATAAACTCCCTGGTGCTAAGATTTCACCAAAAACTAGGGGCTGCCTACAGATACTGGCAATACCTCACCCTTGAGGCCTGCCATGGCATCATTCAGAGAAACCTGCTACCTATCCTGGACTACTGCTCTCATCTACTCCAGGACCTCTGCATCCACCATGGCAAAACTATCAGTAACATACAACACTGCCTGCCACTTCTCCCTGCTAGCCCTTTCTCCACACACCACTGTACACTACACTGGGGTGGTTCCCACTAAAGCCCACTTTGACCTTGCACTGTACAGTTTTATTGATTCTGCCATCCGTATTGTTAGAAATCCCTCTTGCTTCCTTCTCACCGTCCAAACCTCACACCACTTCCTAGCTCCTCCAGTATCCCTCCCTGAAAATCCCTAGGGTAGCTATGAACATGGACACTAGAGCTCTGTCTGTAGCATCCCCACATTATGGAACAAGCTGCCCATTGAACTGCGCACCATAAACACTCACTGCCAGTTCAAGACTCGCCTCAAAGACTGGCTCCTGTTGGCATCCACTGCCACTGCTTTAGGACTAGCCCCCCTTATATTTTCCAGGGTGGGGCCAAATAGGATTCTCTTATTGAGTGAAACTGTACCACCATGAGGCCTTACTTTGCTTATTTGTTGTCCCTTAACTACTGCCACTATGTATTGCCAAATGTAATAACTGTAACCTTTAGCTATGTATTACCTGCTTTTGATATGCTCTTGTTATTTGGATATTTCTACTCAGTGCTGCCTTACGTGGCCCTGGGCATACTGAAAATGGTCCCTGGGATCAGTGCACCTACCAGTTAACAAAGTCATAAATAAATAAAAATAAAAATAGTGCAAGTAGAATGGGAATAAGCCTTTTAGTGCTTCATCCTCCCAGTAAAGTTTATACTTTCTTTACTATTTTCCACAGTTGTTTCATTCTTTGGGGTGTTTGTACATCAGGTGGTACAGGACTGAATCCTATTGTTTGATCTTTAACATTTTACCTAAACCTCCCTGTGCATAACCTGAAATGTATTTTTGTTTCCCTCTGTCTCCCCTGTGCTGTGGTACCTGCACTGGCTCTAGATTAGGTGGTGCACCACCTTTAAGATTAGTTTGTTAACATACAAAACCCTGCATAGATTGAGCCCTGCCTATCTAAAAGATCAATTGGTCTGGTGTACTCCTGGCTGCTCTCTGCTCCCCAAGGAACTTTTGTTGGTAATCCTGAGATCTCACCTTAAACTATCTGGCGACAGAGTTTTCTGTTGGCAGTTCTGATCATCTGGAACTCCTTCATTGTCCATCTCAGAGTTCCTCCTCAGTGAAGGCATTTAAAAGGGATTACAAAGTTATTTATTTGATCAAGCCTTCGAGGCCATTACCTGATTTTCTGAGTAGTACCTCTGCTTTATAGATTAATTGCTGAATGTATTTATTATTATGTATTTATTTTGTGGTCATTGGTATGTATTTGTATTACTGATATGGGTATTTTAAGCACCCTGAGACTCTAGTATAGGGTGCTCGATAAATACAATTGCCTTGCCTTTCATTCTGTCTCCTTCACATTGCTCTCTGTTTCCCTCGTTCATTGTTTCTCCTTCATTCCTGAACTTTCTGCAAGCTTCCTCAGTCTGACTTAATCTCTTTGTGTTTGCCTGCTGGCTAATGCCAACAATGTATGGTACTGGTGCACAGATAGCATCTGCCAAAGTTGGATACCACGAGATACCACACCCTGCACTATCATTATAGCCCACTCTACTCTAGTTTTCTTCCATTCCTCCCATCCCTGCTTAGTATTGCGTTGTTGCACACAACTTATTGTTCATATTTTTCTTCTGCTATACTTTTGTTGGCTTGCATATTTCCTGCCCAGAAGCATTGCCTGTGAAAGACTTATGTTTGTTATACTTGTTTACATATTATTGCATTTTCTGAATGTTACATTTGTAATTGCACTTTACTCTTCACTCCCATTCTCCACAGGATGCATTTGGAAATGAGATGATACCAGTTCAGTATGTCTTTCCTGATAAAAAATGTGTAATAAATAAATAGATTTCTGTGTAAATTGCAGAATAATTTTCTATGGATCCCGTAAAATGCTGAATCGTTTTTCACAAACTGTGGAAAAAGAATCTGCAGTTTATATAAACTGTGGATTATTAAATCCTCCCCCCCACCAAATTTCACATACGGGATGTCAGAATTCAGCTACTGATGGAATTCTATGGAATTTTCTGAAATTCCACAGAATTATATTCAATGAGAATTTGAACATTCTGCACAGTATTAATGAACTAGATATATGTAATGGCTGAAACATGATGCTATCCAGTGGACATCAAATGGAATAGGTAGTCCAGAATCTAAGCTTCTGTAGCCCAGACCACTTAATATCGACATTGTCATGTTTCTTTTGCTTTAAGTGAGCTGTAGACTGGTGGTTATCAGCCAGCAGTACTCCGATCTCTAGTTGTTTTATTTGTCTAGTTTGTCAGCCTTTGTCTTTACTGTTTTTACTGATTCTCTGGTTGGATCTGAATGGAACTTTAATACCAGCATTCATTTGAAGGATAAGATTATTTAATGTCAAATTACAAAAATAGCACATTTTCTAATATACAGTATTTGTGTATACAGTATATGCATGTATGCACAGTATGTAGGTATATATAGAATATTATGTATAGGGGAATGCATTAGGGTGCTTTACTCAGTATCATAGTTCTGCTGACATTGGTGAACCACAGGAGTGAAACTATAGTTTGCCAATGTATGCAGATTCCCAAGATACCAAATATCCCAGTAAAGCACATTTCTCTTTACAATGTTCTTTTTAATATTTATTGAGAAAGATTCATTTTAATAAAATACAATTTTTTTACCTGAATATGCATAAAAGTAGTGAATGTTAGTTGTCATTTTCATTGAGTCCTTGCCTTATATTCTGCTGCTGTTTCTCTAGTGGTATCCATCCTTATGCTGCAGGGTAGTATAATCAAATTTGTGAGGACATAGGCAGCTTAGTTTAATCACATGATACTGTAGGCAGCTAAGTAGTTATTTGGTGATGACATAGGCAGGTCAGTTATCCCTCGATGAACAAGCAAGTTAGTATAATCATTTTGGGAGGGGCTGTAATTACTAGGAAATTAGGAGAACTTTTTTGACTTAAAATAATCATTACCTATATGTTATATTCTATTACATTTCAAGTCTGGAAGACCAGAGAATGAGGGAAGGATTGTTAACTGAAACTGATTCTTCATGGAACTTCAAGCTAAACCAGAGCATATGAAAAAGCCAAGGGTTTACACCTTACAATGCTGTTCAGAATGACAGAAGAGGTGTGGAGAAGATGGCTGACGCGTTGCAGAGGTATGTAAGAGGTATTTAACTCAGACGCTCGGCCCTGACAGAAGTTAATGGAAGAAACAATGTAATGTCATATCAAATGATCTATAAAGGAGATAGAAAGTTTAATCTAATAAAAATGCAGTGCTGAAAACAGTAATTGATTTAATAAGGGCATTGTCACTGCTCCTTCACACATGAATAATTTATTGCTGAATACTCATTTCAAAGGTTACTCTTCTGTACTTGTTTTTATTACCACCTTCTAAAAATATTTTTTAATAATGAACTGCCTCACCATCATATTTAATGTAGTCATGCTGTACTAAACATTCTGTGTGATGTGTGAAAGAAAATCCTTGTATACTTTGAAGAGCCATTGTAAAATCCACAAGCATGATGGGTGAAACATGTCACATGACCTTACATTGAAATGCTTTATAAACTGGGTAGGGAGTTTTCTATGTCCTGATTGGCTAAGAGGTTCCCGTTGCCATGTTCATATCAGTACATAGTGTGCCAACTGGTACGACTTATACCAGCCAGGACACAGCACGGCCAGAGATCCATGCCTGTCAGAAAGTTTTGAAAAGCATTTCTGGCAACTATACTAGTACTGTAATAACAGTATTTGTCCTAACATAGAAAAAAACATTAACAGTTTTAAAACACTACCCACCCACACCACAATTAACAGTAAAAATCAATTTAACAAGCAGTGAAAAATCATAATCTGACCTTCAGTTCTTTTTACTTTTAAAATTGTTTCTTGTAGGCCTCAAAACCTCAGATCTCCCACCAATCACTGCTCACTGCAGGACTGTGCCACACCCCCTTCCCCCTTCACTGCTGCCCATTCGCTCACTGCTTCTTCTTCCTGCCTGTCACGTGAAAAGTTTTGCTATTGAGGCAACCAGGACTGGGAGAAATACAGTTATTTCTACTTTTTAAAAAAATAACTGGATCACAATTAGTGACCATGACCATGGCTGACAAGCGGCTTCCTGTGATGAGTGCCGGCTGCTTTCACTGACACACTTTCTATACTGAGCACTGGAGGCTTTCACTAACACACATTGATGGCATGCCAGTGGTTTTCTCTAACTGTCACTGACTGACCTTGCAGGAGGGATAGTACTTAGGGGGCAATCTGGGTGGGGGGTATGAGAGCAAGTACATCACTGAGAGAACAATAGAGACAATACAAGTACAGGGGAGATGGGAAGAAATATATTACTCAGGGAACAAAAATTAAGGAACAGCATAGATACATTAATACATAGACTATGATGGCAGAAGGAGACCTGAAGATCTAGCAAAAACAGTACCCTCCTGAGGCACTTTACACGTAACATGTGAACTACATTGTGGAAAAAGACAAAGACAGTGAAGCATGACTTAAATATTGTTATTTATTTTATTAAAAATAACTCCATTCATAAATGTTTTTTCACATGGGACCCATTTTATAATGGATTAAGACACTCTGAGGTGTGATTTATGGCCTGATAAGAGCACCTCATTATGCACCTGGGTCATGCTCTTATCATGGCACAAAGCACGTCTTATTGTGTCTTATTCCTTCTTAATGCACATCTGTAGTGTGTTATTGCTTACTTGAAGGAACAGTGGGTGGACTTCATGCTGTTTGCCTCCTGTATTTATATTTCTCTTTCATTTTGTATTACTAATGTTTGCTGTCAAGTAGGATTTTAATGACTTAACAATGTGCAGCACATTGTATTTTTGGTTTTCTTTTCTAAACCACAGCCATGAATGCAAACCTATGGCACTGGTGGTGTAGCACAGCTTCATTAGAGCAGTTTCTCTGACATGGGGGGCTCAAAATCTACTGAGTCCAGCCCATCGTGTATGTATCAAATAATGAGAACATCTGAGTCTGAATCCTATTCTGTTCTTATGCCTAATAAGGTACTGGAGTCAGAATCAGAAGTTCTGATTCCATATCTGGTTCTGAATCTAACAGTTAAAAACCTCTCCCCACCAAGTAAAATGCCTATTAAGGGCCCAGAGAAAAGCCCTCCCCTGCCCTAGTCTCACCTCCCTCTCCTTACTTTAAGCTCTTTGTCTTTCTGGCAGTGGTGGTGGTTTGACTAGTTGGTCTCAATCCCATCTGTAGGGTGCCTGCTATAGCTATCAGGCTAAGGGTCCTGGAGCAAGAGGCAGCTGAACTTCAGCCCTCCCAAATGGTAGAGTGACTTTGGGATCAGTTTAGAATTAACAGGAGGAGACCCCTCCTGTCCCAAACAAGTTCTGTTTACTGCATCCATCGTGATGCTCCAGTTATACAAAGAAGACCCTCCAACCTTTGTCCAAGTGAGGATACCCCCAATTCTGACAGCATGGTGACTCCTCACTAGATCACACTGTTCACCTGACCCTCAATTTCTTCACTGTAACCCTAGCTCCCCTGAGTGGTGGCTGACTGAAATCAACACCTTGGTCAAAGGCACTACCAGATGCTTTAGTTAGTGAAACATCAGGTGGTGGCAAGCCAGGGCTTGATGTCAGTCAGCCATCACTCGGGGGAGTGAGGGATGCTGGGAAAATACCAGGGGTAGGGTGACCAGTGTGTGCTAATGAGGAGGAACTGCACTGCCAGGATTGGGAGTGGGATATCTCAATTTACACTAGGGCTGGGAGGACCAGGGACCAGGATTCTGGAGGGAGGGTCTTCTCTTTGAAAATGGAGTACCACAGTGGACACACTAAACAGAGCTTGATATGGATGGTGAGAGGGTCTCCCTCCTCTCGATTTAGCAACCAGTCTCAACAGTCATGCTGCTGTTTGGGGTGGGGAACATATGTGTTCAGCTGCCTTTGACTCTGAGACTCCTCAGTCTGATACTTATGGCAGGCACTCTATGGATGGGATGAGAACTCACTGACCAGACCACCACAATGCTAAAAAGACAAAGACTATGTACCAGGAGGAGGGAGACTAGGGTGGGGAGGACTTTCTCAAGCAAGGGAGGGCTCCTTTTGGGTTTTTATTGTTTTTCAGAGTGAGGGAGGTCATGCAATTAATTGTAGGCAATACTCGGATATAGAATTTGATTCCAATTCTGCAACTGACCAGATTTTTAGGATTCAGTTGTTTGGCTTTAGTACCAAAATTCTGAATACCTAGAAAAGCTCAGAATCTGATGAATCCAAATCTGTTCAATGTATTCTGAGCAACCCAGCTCTGACATGTGAAAGAAGGTCACCAAGAGTCTAGTGATGTCACTCTATGATGTTCACATTGTTCACCTTTTGACTGTCCAAGGTGCAGTGGTGCCAGCAGGCATGGCACAACAGGAATAGCTAGCTACATGCATGATGCTTAGCTACTAACATCAGCCTACACCTTCTTTTGCTGTATGTTGGTGGATCTGTAAATGGTTTAATTCACACTGGGACCTTATCATTAGAAGATATTCCATGTGAGCATGCTATAACCGTGGGAGTGGAGTGGAGTGGAAAGTGAAAGGGTAAGGATAGAACTTATATACATTAGATGAAAAGTGGCTGGAGTCAAATTTGAATTTGAAAAAAAAATCTTAACCTGTGATAACAATGAGATCCAGAATAGTTTACTCATCTGTAATGGAGGGGTTTCGGATCATCTTAAAAGTGTGGTTGTCGCTTTTGATAAAACTTTATAAAAAATAATAGACACGCTTCAGCTTACTGTACAACTGATTGATATTGTCTGCATTTATCTTCCATTTGTTCTTCATTTCTTGGTTTATTTGCACAGAAACAAGATCCTTGTTTTCCTCAAGTTCTTCTGCTTCTGCTGCTTAATGCTTGTCTGAAATCATAATCCTGTTTGTGACATCAAAGTGTGTTGCTATGGAAATGATTATGAGGTCACAAATAGGAAGATTGTGACTTAAAGCAAAGAATTAAACTGTAGGAGAAGGCCAGCTATAGGGACAAGGACTTGGTTCACATAAATTAATATTGTAATGGAGAGAAAAGAAAAGAAATACAGTACAAAAGCTATGAGCTGGTTTATAAGCAAAGGAAGAGTGCTGCTGCCCAGTGCCCATCAGTGCTGCCATTTAGAGCAATAAGCCTGGAATTAAAGGAACAGTGCACTCAGTCTCCAGTGAAGTTAAGTAACAGATGTGGAAATCTTCAAAATGCAAAAAGTATTGCCTTCAAAACCTAGAACCTGTAAGTGAAAAATATTTCCCTAATATTTGTCTTCTCTCTGTCTCTCGTCAGGCTGTAATGTGTCAAAATATTGGGTCTTTCAAATTTTGACAAAGTATAAACATACTCTCAGGGTTGAGATACCAGTAGGGACCTCTTGAGCTTTGCTTTTGAGGTCCATATGTTGGTATCTCAACCCCTACGAGAAACACAGGCTTGTTGTGTATGACCGCTCATACTTTATTTCTTATATTCTGTATACAGTATTTTGTACTGCTTTTCGCTGTTGCTCACTTTCACTCTCCCCCAGTGATGCAACAGAAAATGAGCTGCTACCAGCTCAGTATATCTTTCCTGGTAAAACTTTTGCAATAAATAAATCAAAATAATTCAATAATTTTTCCATGTCCCCCACTCCAACAGAGTGGGTTGCCATGGCCAGACCTGTCTTCCTTCTGAGAGGGTAGGTGAGCTGCTGTCTTCACAGCTGTAGACTATGCACAGCTGCTCCCTTGGTCATTTTTCCCTACCCCCAGAGCTGAGTGCTACTGCAATGCACTTGGTCCCTAGCTAGCTCTGTGTAGGATACTGGGGCTCACAATACAGACTGAGATAGCACTTCCAGCCAATCAGTGTGCTCCTTTCCCCTGCATGTGAGACACTTATTCTGTAAAGCGTTTCATATGCAAGTACGCTGGAAGCAGGCTTTTTTGGGGGATATTTTTAAAGTATTTAATACATAATTTATCAAATCAATTGATATTATATTAATTCTACCACAGAGACTACTCTTATTGTGGTAAGGGTGGTGTCAGTTAACATTTTTATGTTACCAGAACCTTTCTCATACCCTAAGAATACACAAGACCACTGTTAGGCATAAAAGAAGTCTCTGTGGCAACATTATCATACACATGAAACTTTGCAGCCCCGATCAGCCTACTAGCCTCTCCTGCACTTGAACTGATGGGGTGAGCATGGCCAAGGATGACTCCTGTGTTTATGGGTATAATAGTGTTTCAAACTGATTACTCAGTACCTGGCGTGGCAGTTCATACAGTATGTATTCCCTTTACTGGAGAGATTTGTTCACAGCAGTTCATTTAAACACCAGTTCAGCTGGCAATGCACTGAGCTCTAAAGCTTCAAAGATATTTCATCATACTGTACATCAGCATTTACTGTACCATGGTAGTCACCTAAGAGCCTCTGCCCCTACACCCATATACCTGGACTCTGCCTTCCCCCTTATCCAAAAACATGGCTTTATAAGCAGTAAAGGGGTTCTTTCTTATCCCTCTATTTGACTTTGTTGGATTTGGATACAGCTCAGGTGAGAGCCTGCTTGCAGGATAACTGAACATATAGCAATAAATGTTCCCAAAAGCTTCACAAGCTCATAGTCTCACACTAACAGTGGTTCTGTAGCAGTCATAGGCCCCCACCTTCCCTTTGGGGCAACACAGGCAGATCCATTAGGTAGACATTCTGCTCTCTGGGATCTCCCACCAGGCCACAAAGCATAGCCAGCCACCCCTAAAATTCAAGAACTATACATGCTAGTATTGTGCTTTTTATCAAATTGTTGAGGTTCACGGGTAGTTACTGCCTCTCAGGTACAGTACTTGACTCTCAGCCACCATCTTCAGATATCCAGTCTTCAGGAAATCCCTCAAGGCCCAAAAACCATCAGTGCATCCTCCTTGAGACGGTGCTCACCCAAGAAACCCACTTCTCACCTGTGGCCCTCTACTGTCTCATTTGCCTGGAGATTTGAGTACTTTGTCTGCATCTCTCAGAAATCCTGGAAGATTCAATAGTGTTTCAGACCTGGGACTCTGCAACCCCACAGGCCTGGCAGGTCCCCTCCAGCCATCAGATGGGCTATGCCAAACTCAATACCTCCTCATGTGATGGACTCCTCATTTGAACTTGCCTTTGGAAAACAAACTTGAACTTTTCCACCTACTTCTCCTATCTGTATCACTGTCTGTAGTCTCCTTCCCACCCATTTGGGACAAGGTGATGAAGTGCACTGATGGGCACTGCTAGTTACAGCCCTGCCCTGTACTGCAGGCAGGGGTTGTTATCTGTCCCTCATTAAATGATTCTTGCAAACTACCAGCTGGCAGCAAATGAAATGGAGCCCACTAAACTGCACAAGGGGCTTGATCAGATTACATTTCAACCAACATCCAGCATGTTCACTTGCAAGACACCCCTTCCTGGGACAGAACCACTCCCAAACAAACCCAAACCCCATTATAACAACCTCACTGCACTGCACTACCAGGGGATACACTGTCCTTTCATGTGACCTGCCCCTTCTTGTCACAGGGCAATAGTGCCACAGGTACTTACACACACACATGTGCACACACACATGCACGCATGCACTCGCACACACACACACACACACACACACACACACACATACATACACATACACATATATACACACACAAACACACACACAGTCCAGCCACCCAAACTGCACACCAGAGGATGCAGACCTCCCATCCAGCCCTACTGAATGGGTATGGGCCTAACCTCCCCTCCTGCTTAACTAAGTTAAACACACAACCTGAACCACTCCTGCTCCTGCAGCATTGCAGCCAAGACCATGACTCTCATCCTGAAGGGTAAAGTAATATATTCTGACCTTCCCAACAAGGGACACATCCTTCCTTTTACAATAGACACACAGACTGTGCCCAGCAGGTCCAACATGCAGCTGTCACCTCTTCCTAACCACCCAGGGCTACTACCTGCCTATGTAGAACATCCTCTAACCTGAGACTCACTCTAACAACAAACCCCAAATCACTTTTCCTTCCCCCAGGAAGATAGAATTACACACAGAACTTGCCAAAAATATATAGCATTTTACTGAAAAAATCATGATGTGCAATAGTTTGCAGGCTAATTTCCAAATACATATATACAAATGCACAAATTAAGTGGCACCACACAATTTGGCACCTAGCGTTACTGGCTAACAAGTATGGTACTACTTAAATACCTGGTCCCCAACTTTTCAGTATGAATGGGGCCATGACATAATTGAATGCCCCACTCTTCTTTGGAGTCTGTTATGCCATAGACACAAATGAGCACAGCAAGCACTCTCTGCTACCAGTATATCTATAACCTGTAGAGAAAGCATGCATTAATTAACTTTTAAGTCCATATTGTCAGTGATCTGAAAAATGTCTTGCACTTGCACAGTGATTTAGGAGTAAGTGCAGGACTAAGGACCCTATTGTAGGTATTACATGAATGCCATACTATAGTAGTAGCATACTGCTAAGCCATATTGGGGTGTTTGGGAAGAGGGATGCAATTAATAAAGTCAAAATACATATATGGTGGTGTGTGAGGAACACTGCCCTTATGTGACCAAGACAAGATTTCAGCTGTTTTTGTTAAGAATGGGGGGCTCCACTTTTATAACTGGATAGCATGTTCATGTATTTGCTCTATGATTGATACTGGCATCACATTAGCCTAGCATAGTGCGTGCAACAACTGACCCACAGTACTGCAAGATCATTTGCATAACATTATACTACTGAACTAAGTGAGACCTTAGTCCTTCACTTACACTGCAATTTCAATAGATGCCAACAGGGAAACTGTTCAGTAACGGATCTTCGACATCTGCTTCCCACAAGCCTGGCATTGGAGATCAGTATTTCATGGTCATAAACTTATTATGGCCATTTGTTGTCAGGGATCCTGTATTTGAAAGGGAGAGGCTGGATGAGCATGAAGTCAGTGGATCTCTGTTCCCATTATTCTGTGGTCCAGTGCCCCTCAGGAGTGACATTGACCACTCAGTGTCTGCTTATGCTAAATCCAACTTGCCACTGGGCAAATACCTCCTCAATCTTGGCTTCCTTGAATTCAGCAATGGCAAAGTGCAGCTGTTGACTTCAGTCCTCTGCCTCCTCCTGAACTACCAATCATGGTTTGCTTCACTGGTGCACAAAACCAGACTGGTTAGTAGATGAACTTAAACTGCCAGTGCCCTAACAAGGGTAGGTTTTGCAATTAGCAATTTTGTTCTACTAGTCACAGTCACATTAAGTTCAGTGACCCTTACTCAGCCACAGCCATATTTGATTGTCCTTTCAGCAGTGGGGCCACAGAAATTGCATTGTCCAGTAACCTCTTCTGATGGGCTGAGGCATGAGCAGTCACTGGGTGTACCATAGGCCAGTGAAGGGGTCAGTGAAGCCTCTTTTCATCGTAAAGGAGGGATGGTGTTAGGACACTCAGTTCAATCCAGTGTCTCGGAACTGGCCTCTGACAGAGTGCTCAACTCTTCGGTAACATTCAATAGTAGGGTGACCAGTGCACTGGGACTTTTTGGCAGAGCAGTATCAGAAAACTACTGGCGTGGGGTTAGGATACGGGCCATAAAACAAGTATGACCACCTTCCATTTGAGCCAGGCTGTATTTTGCTATTGTACAGCTCAAGTGCTGTCTGCTAGCTCCAGTGCTTGAGGAAGTAATCTTGCCATATTCCTCCTGAGGCATTTCTGTTTTTTTCATCTTGATTTTTCTCTCCTTAGTGCTGCTTTCTCCCATCTTCCTTTGTCATCCACCTCCACCACCCACCATCCCAGGAACTTACCTGGGAGGGAAAATCCCCTCAGATATTTATCCTGTGGCAGGGTCATGGGAGAGGGCATCCTCTCCCAAAGCACAGTCTAGATGTCCCCCAGGATTCTATAGTTGATGTAGGGACTGCAGCCACCATGTAATCTGCCTTTCACAACTGCACTTGTTTTTTCTGGTTTTCTTACCAGACCAGGCAGTGTGCTCTGCTGTAGACACATATGCATGGCATGATTGTGTCCATATACTACTCTCCTGCTTCTGGCCATTCCCCTGCTGAGCCATCCTTGTTAACATATCACCATTCCTCCACCTTGTGGCAGGGTAAGAGAGGTGCAGCTGGCCCTTCCTCCCCGGGAGAGGAGAGCAATTCGATGGATGGTCAGCCCTCTACCTCACCAGTGAACCCCAGTGACCCAAGTCAGTTCTCAAACCAGGATGCTGGTGTGGCATCCAGCACCTAAACCCCACATGCAACTGGGCTGGCTTCCTCAGGCTTTTCTTAATCCAAGCTTAGTACCCACAGCAGCCTCAGTTCCTACTCTCTAGAACTTCCACAATAGAAACATCCTTCAAGTCAGCACCAGTGGGCGATGTAACCATGGGCTTGGTGTCATTGCTAGAGGAAGCAGGGGTCCATTTTCTCTCTCTGATTCAGTCGTGGGGTCCTCCAGTTGTGGGCATCTCTTCCAAAACTTTGATCCACAGTGCTGAGATAGGTGGAGGAGTGTGGGTACTTTTGTAAAATTCCCCCAACACCTCGTTTTAGGAGGGTTCACACAGCCTCACCATCTTAAAGTCTCCTCTTTGGACATCACATTTCTGACACGTTAGCAGCCAGTTGCACTCCCTGCACTCATGACACTGTCATACTTTTCATGCTTGGACCATGGCTACTGCTACCACTCCTCTGAGCAGTCCCGACCTTTTGACAGGTATGGAACCAACTTAACCTTCTGGCTCCATATCAGGAGCTCTGGTTGAGACTGCAAATAAGGAACTACCACATGTGCAATTAGAAGCTGACCAACATGCTGTCACAGTTTCCTCCTGTTTAATGTACCAGGAGAACTGACCTACATCCTCTGTATGGATGACAATGGATAACAGTTTACACAGCTCTCCACATGACAGGGTTCAGGCACCATACCTGCAGATTAAGTGATGAGGGATCTGTGCAGCAAACCTCTTCTAAAAAATGTTAGTAGTAATCAGTAATTTTAGTAATAGCTTTTGCATTTTATGTCCCCCCCACCTACCTCAAGGTGTGTCTGCAATGGCATACTGTGGTGGGAGTGCACTCAGCATGTGCTCACCACATAATGTGCTGTACCACATGCCTACTACTGTACCAGGAGCCACTCTGTGAATGGACATTGGTGAGCTTTCCCTTAAGAGGCAAACTCTGTTACTCACTCTGTTGGTCTGTGTTCCTGACATCCCGGCCTCAAGCTGCAAACCTGGGTTACCAGCATGCTGAGCCGGTGCCTTACCATGCAGCACCACAGAGCCAGCTTGGTGTGCATTTTTACTAAAATGGTAGATAAATATCTTCCTTAAACTAATTCAGAAATTCATTTCAGAAGTGTTTTTGTATAAGTGTGCATGATTGTTGCATGATCAGTAATTTCAGATCTGTGTACAGTATGTTCTCCTATATTGTGGATTGAAATAGTGAAACTTGCCACATTGTGCTCTCATTTGACCTAAAATATTCTGTCATCCTTTTCCACTTCAGGACAATGATGTGGACGACAACGAATCTAGAAGACCAAAGGCCACAGAAGGCACAATCACAGATAATAAAACACAGGATAGAGTACAGGTGGAAGCAATGATGCGCCTTTTGCAAAATGCATTCAACAAAGAGGCAAGCCACAGCAGGCACAATAAAGTCACTCCTGATGAACAGCTAAGAATTCCTTATGAAAGTTTCTATAAAGCCCTGGACAAGTTAAACAAGCCCTCTCATTTTGAGAACCCAGAGGATAACATGTACAGTGATTATAGTGACCTGTTTTATCATTCCAAACCATACAAACATCGAGATGATAGACTACTGCAAGCCCTCATTGACATTCTCAATGAGGGAAATTAAAGTTGGAAAAAGTTTACAGAGCTGGAAGTATTCATCTAATAGTGTTCTCATTCCTTTTTCAGATACAGTTTTGGCTTAATATACAGTCACTTTGTCATGTCTGTTAGTTCTTATAAAAAATTAAATAGTCTTGATAGTCCAGTGGTGATTAAGTTGGGAGGAGGTAACACTCTGGACTAATGTTCCCAATGAAATTACGTCTTTTGAAAAGCCAAACAGGAGTATCAATGCTTTTGATTTTTAGTGCTCTGATCTCCTGTCATCCGCCTTTCATGACTAGTGATGGGTTGAAGCAGAGTGGTCAGGGCCTTTCTGGCGCACTTAGAGTACAAAGGGGCATTACTTTTTGAGTTTGTTGTTGCATCTACCTACTGTAAGGGTTCTTTTTTACTCTGTTGCACTATGGATAATTTATTTATGATCAGCAGTGTCGGTCATCTTTCAGTACAATACAAATGAAATGAAAAAAGAAAATTCCCAACAACTCTATACAGTGTTATATCATTTAATATCCCTCCTATTGTAGGATCCTCAGCAGTCTACTGTATCATGAGATAATAACTCGTCCTCTTGCTTATCCTCTCCATGAAACAAAACACAAATAAGCACATAGGTTATTACAGATCTTTGAATATGTATCCATATCCACATCCCAAACGGAATCTCGTACAACTTGAATAAGAGGATGACTTATCATCAGTGACACATTTTGTTCTGCAGGATTACTTCTTAAGGTGCGATTGCATTTTCTTGAGTATTCCCAGGGAACAGCAAACACAAATGTATTCTATTACATTGGACACACATAGACAAACAGATTGGTAGCCAAACAATTTGCGATACTGTATCCTTTGGTATTGCAAAAAAAAAAAAATCCTTGTCACTTCATCATACAGTGCATACATCAAAAAGTGAGAGAATCCCCCAAAAAAAACTGTCAGCAAGCCTACTATTAAAAGACACCAGGGGGAAGTAGGCTGTTGGTTAACAGGGATCTGCAGCTTATCCAATAGGTAGGGAAATGGGCAGACTGGGTAAGCCAAGTACTTGTCTGCCATCAAAGTCTATGTTTCTATGTTTGTAATACATAATGGGATACACAATTATACAGTGACAGTGACATGATGCAGACTATTCCGACATATCACAAAAAATACCAATACATTTCAATTGGAGTTTTGTGATATTTCTCGATATATCCAGATTCATAGTGTGTCTTATCACTGGATACCACTGTACCAGATTAGCAATAAGAAAAAGGGAAGAAAGCACAAAGTTTGTTTAAAGCAGCTTAGGTTTTGGAAAGTGTCAGGTTGGATGTACTGTAGCAGGGGGAGTATGAGGAATGGAGTCCACTCTGGCTGCCAGCTGCTGCTGGTGGCGTGAGTTTGTTGTAAGCTATTTATTGTAATAATGGCTTTTTAACTATAGAGACAAACTGTGGTCTCTTTATTACTGCCATACACACTAGTAACCTAGTTAGACACCTTATTTATTGTTTTATGTTTTAGGTTAGTTTTGCAAGACCTCTCTGTTGCAGAACTATGCTACCTCCTGTCCTGCAACCCAGTAGCTTGCAACAATTCCACTATCTGTTCCTTAATAATGGTTTACAGCAGCTTTCTTACAGTTGTAGTTAGACTGACCAGTCTGTAATTCCAGGGTCATCCCTGTCTGCATTCTTGTGAAGCAGCAGCACCTTAGCTACCCAACAGACTGCTAGAAACATCCCAGCTTCCAGGAAAGAATTAAACACATTTGCAGTTGGCACTACCAGTGTTTGCCCCACTTCCTTCAGCTACCTGGGGTGCAATCCATTAGGCCTGGCACTTTGTTCTCCTTCAGGGTATTAAGGCCCCTGAGCATCCTTTCTTGCAAGATTGCTCTAACTCCAGTCCTCTTATTCCCTCTCTTTGGCCTGTACTGTGCACTCTGGTAGGTGGCCCCTCTTCCACGGTGAATACTGAACAAAAGTAAGCATAGTCTTGAGCCACTGCCACACTGCCACGGGAGCCCTTAAGGCAACTGGCACAGCCCTCCTCTCACAGCCTTGGCTGGCTGCCATAGGCAATGATAGGGAGTGTGCCACCACGTTTAAATTAGGGCACAATCCAACCCTACAGTGGTGCACAGTGATAGGCTCTACCATATTGAAACATGTCAGTCAGATGTTCTCAGTAACTCCAGCTAACAGTGGTTACTTGAAGCGACTTCATTTGTTTTTAAACAATAGCCATTTTTAGTGTTATAACTAGTAACAACAAGAGGGCTCATGAAAATAGTATCAGGATAGCTTCAGTTAAAATGTAACCTGTCAGGAAGCACCTACTGGGTCAGTATGTCGTACGCTTTACAGCACACGACATGACCATGTAGCTGGAATAGTGGGGTAGAGAAGAGCAAGAGGGTGCAAAACCACAAAAGGATGTATGCACAGTAGTACACCCTCTCACTCTTTCCAGTACAGGATAAGAATCCTGCTGGGACAAGGGTCCACTGAGCAACTGCTGTGGCTCAATGGAATGAGCTGCTGGCAGCAAGGGAGACAGGCATTGCGTTTGAGACCGGGTCTCGATTCCTGGTCCCAGATGCATGGGATTTTAAAATTTTTCACACTCTGTGATTTTTACTGTTACCCCCCCCCCCGAGTTAGTTATTTTAGTTTGGGGGGTCCAGTGGGCATATCCCCCCATAACAGGGGGTGCAGGAGTGGAGCCCCCGCAAAACAAAGACTTATGCCACTGGCAATATATTTCACTGTACTGGCAGCATGGTATACTGCTGCGGCATAATGTCTTGCTACATTATGACCCCGTGCCCATGGAGCACCACTGTAGTTCATATAGCTACAAAAGCATATAATAAGCAATGCAAAGGGGAAGTATTACATTCATTAATGCATGCCTTCATTCCTGTAAACTATTCAAATCTAGGATTAGCTAATGAATTAATAGATGATCTAAGTCCAACTGATCTCAACTTGTATTGTGTAAATGAGCACAGATTTATGCATCTTGGCATGTGTACATCTTATATACAAAAAGACAGCCAGTTATATAAGTATCAAAACATAGAATTTGTTAGTAGAAAAGGACCGCTAAGCCAACCCAATCTACCTAAGGGTTCCCTGTCTGTTGCACCACCACAGATCCGTATAGGTCTCTGAGGACCCTCTCACTTGCTGTTTGGTTAAAAACTGTACTGTTCGGGTACCAGCACAACAACTCTTCACACTAGTTTGCTAATGTGTTGGGTGACTCTCTGTAACTATATCTCATAAAACTAAAACCTTTTGCTGCTTTTAGCAGTCAGAGTTCTGGATGGCAACATGTCAGACAGATGAAAATAGATAATGCCAGCCGTTCCCTGGAAGGTACAGTGAAAAGATGGACAGTTGCTGTATGAGTGCCCTAAACATTACTGAACCAATAGCACTCATGCCTCTGTATCATGGTATACCATGTACAGGGTGAGCACGACACAGCACTTTCAAAAAGGGCAACTCAATCACAGCGCCTGTGTACAGGGCTACCTGGCAGGGTAGTGACCAGATACAAGGGGTAGGCAAGTACAGCAATGGAATGTTGCTGTATATACACATGAATGGGGGAGGAGGGACTATGTAGAATGATGGGCAGAAGGGGAGGAAAGGTATGTGGGGTATAGCATGGCAGTTAGCTGCCGAGCTAGCCATGTGGCATGGTGGGTAGGTGGTGGGCTGAGATTGGGATAGTGACAGGTTCGATTCTGGGCATGATCGTTTTTTGCGTCTGCTCATTTTTTTTAAGGTTTACACCCCCCCAACATGCACCCCCTGGAGCTGAGAATCCTTAAGTGGGGGGGGGGGGCATAACATAGAAAACCAGTCACTGGTTTTCTAGTCAGCTATGAGTATACCATGCCGTAATTCATTTCGACAATGTACACTGCCAAGCAGCGATCACTATTCCACAATCGCCGTTATGACATAAAACCCTGGTTCATGGCTGGCACCAGCAGAACAATGCACTGATACATAGTATTACAGCCCTTTAATATACAAAATGAGCCACAAAATAATGAAAAGATTTTAAGGAGAAACGTGTAAGGAAAATCAACATCATTCTAGCACTAACCTTATTGTACATGGCTTTGCTGGCTGGGATGCTTTTTATTATATTTTGATGTAAATTCATATTTATTTTCTCATTATAATTACCTGGTAGTAATGTTGTGTATGTGAAGAGGGAAAGGCTCTGGGGATGTCAATGTTCTGCCACAAAACAGCAAGTGCACTATTCCATAATCATTTTTGTAGTTAGGAAACTAGCTTAAAGGTGATAGGAAACAGTTTTACACCTCTAGATGATCTCCAGTTGTTCTTTTATTGTCTACCAAGTATTCTGATATATTTTTGACCTTTTTTGTTAAATTAATAATCTAGTTTTGTTGCCTTTTTAACTACCCTGAATCAATCTCTCCTCAGCAGTTGCTGTTCTCTCTTTCCATACTGTCTGAACATTCTATGACATCAATAACACCATTCCAGGCCATTCACATGAATAGCATGGAATGGGAGTTATTGATATCACAGAATGTCTTAGAAATATGAAAAGAGAGGGCAGTTGCTGGTGAGGAGAGTGGAACTCTGTGTAGATCTGAGGACACCCCAAAACTAGAGTATTTAATTATAAAAAAAATCATCAAAACATATAATACATAACTGGCATGAAATAGAAGATGGAAGGGCAGTTAACTATGAAAAAATCATCTCCTATCTCCTTTATTTCAGTGTCACCCCCTTTGCTTTGAAAAATAATTTAAAATTTCTGAAAGCATTAGTACCCTGTGCCATGATAATGTTTTTATGAAACTCCCTTTTAATAACCAGCAGTGTAAACAAACAAACAAACAAGTTTTTGTGTAACAAATTTAGTTTAGTCATAAAGCTACCATTTTGTTTCAAAGATGGTTGTTTACCAAGTTGGCCATGACTGCAGGAAATGAGTGCAGCTATGGTCGCAGCCAGGTGATTACTGGTATCACCACTTCTCAGCATACACTGTGTTCCCAGTATAACAGCAAAAGCCTAAGAAAGGCTAGCTGCATGTGGTACTAATTTTCTTCAAAATAAATTTACCTGCATACCTGCATTTGGTGATATTAAGCCAGCTCAGTGGTGAACTTTCCAGTTTTAATCTCCCTAAACATATTAATCACTTGGTGATGTGTGCATAACCTGGATGTCTTCTGTATCAGACTATGATGTCACTCTAAGAAATCATTCACGCAGTCTGCAGGAAAGAGCCTCCTAAAAATGCCGGTTTGAAGAACTGCATTGTAAACCTGATCTAACTGTTTCATCCCTGTGATATCTATATCTCTGGAAATTTCAGTTAACCGTGATGTGACCATCTGTTCAAATGCTGCATTGTTAACATAAACTGCCCCTTCCCCTAAATATTGTGATGAGTTTATAAGTAAGATCAGTGAAAAAGAGATCGACTGGAAGAAATAACTGAGATCAACAAGCCTCACTTCTGTCACTCCTGATTCTAAACCATTGCTTTGAAGATGTCAGCCCCCCTAATTCAAAGGACAAGAATGTACCCTTGAATATCTCCAACCAAAATACTGTTGTACAAAATTACAGAACTTTTATTGTTTGTCCTAGTACCGTCAATATTTATGTTTTGTGACAATGTGAATGAATTAAAAATATATATATATATGAAATCTTTTCAGAGATGTTTAACCTATATTTTCTTTACATGTATTTGTAAGGTACAAAAGCTCTTATTAACAAACTTACAAAGACCTAATAAATTCTAGTAAAGGAACTAGGGAACCTTTTAAAACATGTCCAACTGATAAAGTCTTATGACATATAGAGCACTAAAAGGTGAAATAAGGGGTTTCAATCTGGGAGACATTAAAATACACTCAGGAGCAGGGCACAAAATGATGTATTTTTGGGTATTACTCTGTAAAAGAAATAAATGATATTTTAAAGAATACTGCTTTTATGTTTCAGCATGTTGAAAAGAAGCATTGTGACTGAGTTATTGTGCAACTAAATAACTTGGTTTATGTGAGAAACAGTCTTTTGAACAGTAAAACCTGATGGAATAGTAAACTCCATGAGCTGGGCATTTAGATGTACTGTAGTATGTGAAATAATACAGCAAGTATCAAAAATGTAGAGGCCGTACTGGCTCTTACTATTTGCAGTACAACTTATGTTTCTGCTGCAGATGCAGTGCTCTGTGTTGTGTATGAATGAGAGATACTATCCATTCTCACAAAACGTGGTTATTTTATTATTTTCAAAACTCAACAGAACTACGCTACAGAGACCTGCACTTTTCAGTCAAGCTGACTCTCAGTGCCCCCGACACAAAAATGGCAGCTTATTTTGTACCTAAGCAGTAGCTGTATTATACAAAACTAGAAAGTACAAGGGTCCTTTTAGTCAACGAAATGTGTTATACTTTTTGTAAGAAATAGCATCCTGCCAGCTGTAAATTAAAAACAGATTCATTATTTATTTATTGTTTCAGACTTAACCTTTGAGCTAAGAGCTCTTTTACAAAGGTTCCACGTCCAGAAGACAAATAAAACAGATACAATGGACTATTTTAACAATGACAGAAAATATGTCTATCTAACATAAGAATACTAGCTGGACTTCACCAATAAACAGATACAATGGTACATACATGCAGATTCAAATAGAATAGATACAATGGTACAATTTAACGTTGATGAGAATATGGCAAGCTAACATTGAAATGCTAGCTGGACTCGACCAATTATTAAGAGGTTGAAATCAAAAGCAGTTACACATAACATGTGCAAGAGGTAATTAATAGCTGCCTCGGAGCCAGGCATTGTCACAAGAATGAAGTACATATACTTTTAAGATATTTACAGGTAAATTAGAGTAGGGAGAGGGGTGTGGGGCTGAGGATTATCCGACTGAGTCCCACAGAAAGTGTTTGGAATGACCTGCACTAAAGGGAGCAATGAGAGGAAGGTGATGGCAGCAGGGAGGTGGTGAGGAGAAAGTGCCAGAAGGGGGCAGTACAAGGGTAATAGGAATAGAATTGAGGTAGGTGGTGCAAGGCAGATGGAGAGGGGGGCAAGAAAGGGTTTTGGCAGGGGTAAGACCTAGAATGCAGTGGATCAAAATTGGGGGAGGGGGGTGAAAGTCGGGATGGGGTGGAACAGTATCAGGAAATACAGCGACCGGCAACAAAGCAGTGGGATCTATTATGAGGGTGGCTGTGCCTCACCCCCCCCACTATAAATAATCAACTTTGGGGGGGGAGATGGGGGAAGGAGGAGAATATCAGGATGGGGCAGATTTTCTAGTGGGGACAAGCAAGGGCTGAGCACAACATGGAAACCGTCCCCCCAAAAAGCAACATATTCCGAATGTGAAACACATGAATGTCATATGTGAAACAAGCTAAAAGATACACCGCATACTGCAAGGACTCAAACCACTTTCACCTCAATGTGCACTGCCTGTCAGGACCTGTAACTCTAACCTCTGAGCCATGAGGGCAGTGTGGCTCACCACCTGACAGCTACTGACCAAGTGAGGTTATCAAGAGTAAAGACAGCTGCGGGTAATGTCTTGTGCTATTGTTTCCGTAACTGTTTTGACTCACAATTTTTTCGACACAGTTTTTACGTGCTGTTATTGCTACGCACTCTTGTCTGGCTACCTCCATGCAGTACTTCTGGCATCTCTTCATGCAGTTTTCATGAAGCACAGTGAGCAGTTTTGGGAACAAACTCTATGAAGCGTGAATGTGCATGTACAGTGGCTGCTTTGACTTCTATAACTTTGGACTGGCCACATTGTGAAAAACAAACCTTCCTAAAGTGTCACCTCCAAGTTTTTTTCAGTTAAAGAAAAAAATAGGAAAAAACCACACTTCCCCAACCCATGTACTGTAGCAGCACCCCATCCTAACCTCCTCCCTTCCAGCCACAGCAAGCAGCAAATAATATAACCCCTCCTCAATCAACCCACGTATCACCCACCCTACTCTCCTCCCACTCAGCCTCAAACTGTAAAGTAAATATTATAACTCCCCTTTTCTATTCCACATAGCACTCATGCCACTCATAGAAACATAGAGGTTAACGGCAGATAAGGACCACAAGGCCCATCCAGTCAGACCATTTCTTTTCCTACCTTATAAATGTGCCATCGGCCTTTGCTCTCTCAGTGGCCTATCTATTCATACTCATCTGTATTGCTTCCTTATGCCTATCTCATGCCTGTTTGAATCCCTGCACTGTATTCATAGCCCCCACTTCCTGATGTAGGCTGTTCCATGCATTCACTACTCTTTCTGTGAAAAAGAATTTCCTCACATTCGCCCTTAATCGGCCTCCCTCTAATCTCATTCTGTGTCCTCTTGTCCTGCTGTTTTTCTTATATTTAAATATGTTAGACTCTTTCACCTTGTTAATGCCCTTAAGGTGTTTGAATTTTTCGATCATATCACCTCTCTCCCTCCTTTGCTCAAGGGTATACATATTGAACTCCGTTAATCTGTCCTCATATGTCTTCTGATGCAGTCCCTGCACCATTTTGGCTGCCCTACTCTGGACTGCCTCAATTTGGTTAATGTCCTTGTGAAGGTGTGGACTCCAGTACTGCATGCAGTACTCCAGATGGGGCCTAACCAGTGTCTTGTAAAGAGGGATTATTACCTCCTTCTTACGACTTGTGATACCCCTACTAATACACCCTAACATCCCCCTAGCCTTACCTACTGCTTTAGAGGTCTGCTTGGATGATTTCAGGTCATCAGTGATGATGATGCCCAAGTCTCTTTCTTCCTTTGTGAATGCCAACAACTCCCCACCCAGCCTATAGGTGGCTTCAGGGTTTCTCTTCCCTATGTGCATGATCTTGCACTTCTTTGCATTAAATCCCAGTTGCCACTCTTCCTACCATTTTGCTAGTTTATCCAGATCTCTTCTCATTCTGCCCACCCCATCTGGATCATCTACTCTGTTGCAGATCTTGGTGTCATCTGCAAACAGACAAGCCTTACCCTCTAGTCCATCTGCAATGTCACTGATGAAAATATTGAAGAGGACTGGCCCCAGGACTGAACCCTGAGGTACCCCACTTGTGACTTGCATCTCATCTGACTGTATACGATTTACCACCACTCTCTGTTTTCTGCCCATCAACCAGTTTGCCACCCAGCTGACCAACTTCTGACCCACCCCGAGCCTACCCAGCTTATTTATCAATCTTCTATGTGGAACAGTGTCGAAAGCTTTGCTGAAGTCAAGGTAGGCGACATCAACTGCTCCCCCTTGGTCCACCACTCTGGTTACCCAGTCAAAGAAATCTATGAGATTAGTTTGACAGGACCATCCTTTTGTAAACCCATACTGTCTTGGATCCTGTGCCCCTATGGATTCCTGGCGTTGCACTATCCTTTTCTTAAGGAGTGCCTCCATAATCTTGCCCACTACTGAGGTAATACTGACTAGTCTATAGTTTCCTGCCTCCTCCCTGCTACCACTTTTGTGGAGCGGGATCACATGAGCCCTTCTCCAGTCTTCTGGGACCTCTCCTGTTCTCAGAGGCTCACTAAACAGTTCTGCTAATGGCTCTGCTAGTTCCACCTTTAGCTCCTTAAGTACCCTGGGATGTAAGCCATCAGGTCCTATTGCCTTGTCCACCCTGAGCTTAGCAAGATCTTGTAGGACCCTTTCTTTTGGGAAGGGAGTAGTGCTCACCTCCCTCCCCACTGTGTCCATGGTGCTGAGCTGTGGGCCCTGCCCTACCTTCTCTTCAGTAAATACTGAGCAAAAGTATCTGTTTAGGATAGATGCTTTTACAGGGTCCTCCTCCTCACATGCCCCCTTTTCTCCTTTGAACTTAGCAATACCCCCTCTGGACTTTCTCCTTTCACTAATGTATCTATAGAAAGTCTTGTCACCTTCTTTTACTGTTCATGCTAGTGTTTCCTCAGTTTGGGACTTTGCCTGCCTTACTGCCTTCCCTGCTTCCCTTAGGGCAGTTTGGTATGCCTCCTTATCTTCATCCCACTGTGTTCCCTTATATTTCCTGAAGGCCAGCCTTTTGACTCTGACCACTGACCACTCACCTCCTAACCAGCCACAGCTAATGAAGTAAATAATAAAAGTCACTTTCCCCAACCACAGAGTATTCATCCTTTCCTCCTCCCTTCATGGTTGCACACTACCGCAGGTTTTAAATAAAAAAATACAGTTTTCCTAATTATTTCTTGGGAGACTGGCTTAAACATTCCTTATGTCACCTCAGCTAGCCACTTTCTGAAAGAATAAGAGCGTGCACACTGAAGTATTATTCAGTGCACTCTCTCATTTATTCATTCAGACAGTGGCAGGCTATAGTGATATGAGCCAATGACCATTTAATTAATTAGGAAATATTTTTTTATTTATTCAAAGCATTCTACAGTTTACAGCCAAGGAGGTGGGGTGGGATAGGTTCTATAATGGTTGAGTGAGGGGGATTTATTATTTACTCTACTGCTAGTGGCAAGGGGTAGGGTGCTGCAGTGTGCAATGTGGGGTTGGCAAAAGAGCAGGTACATTATTTACTTTTTGTGTCTGGGCTGGAGAAGGGTGGGGTGAGTATTACTTCATATTGGATGGAAGGGAGGAGTATTATTATTTAATAATAATAATAATATTTTTATATAGCACAGTTCCTATTTCAAAGCGCTGCACTTGCAAAACATATAATAATTAAAAAAACTTAACACAGATTCAGCATCAGTTTAAAAACATCCCCAATTATAAATATCAATCATTAAAAGCTTGTTGGAAAAGGTGTGTTTTCAGGCTGGTATTAAAGCTCTCCAGGGTCCTGTACTCCCTAATCTGATGAGGTAGAGCGTTCCACAGGGATGGTGTCGCAAACATAAATGCCCGGGCACCAGATGTTTTTAAACATACCCTAGGAACCTCTAACAACCCCTTGCCAGATGAGCGGAAACGCCAGCTGGGGCTATAGGGAATCAGGAACTCTTGCAGGTAACTCAGTCCCAGTCCATGTAGGACTTTATAGGTCAATAGACCGATCTTAAAGGTAATCCTCCACTGTATAGGCAACCAGTGTAGAATACGCAGCACGGGAGTAATATGACTAGAGCACGACGTTCCAGTCAACAACCGACCTGCAGCATTCTGCAACAGCTGCAAGCAGTGGATATCAACCCCTGGAAGCCCCAGGTAAAGGGATTTACAGTAATCAAGGCATGAGGTCACTAAGGCTTGGATCAACATGGGCAAATCATCAGACGGAACAAGGTGTTTGATTCTGGAGATGTTCCTAAGATGGTAAAAGGAAGACTTGACAACTGCCGACACCTGCGCATGCAGTGTAAGCCCAGCATCAAGAACCACCCCCAGATCATGCACCAGTTCAGAAGCAGGCAGTTGTACACCATCCAGCCCAGATGGTAGACCCACCACCAGCTTCTCTATCTGGTGCCCCAGATCTACTACCAACACCTCAGTCTTCCCGGAGTTTAGTTTCAACCAGTTAGTCTTCCTCCAGACATGGATCTCCACCAGACAGCTGCTAAACAACGAGAACGCACTATCCTGGTTGGATACAAAAGACAGATAGAGCTGGGTATCATCGGCATAGCAATGAACGCTCACCCCATATCATCTTACAATGTCTCGAAGGAGTAGCAAATACACTGTGAACAACATGGGGGACAACTCTGAGCCCTGAGGGATCCCGCACGGCAGAGAGAATGGTTCCAAGGAAAATATCACAGACACCACCCTCTGAGACCTGCCAGCAAGGAAAGAATGGAACTATCTGAGAACTGGACCAGCCAGGCCACAGATAACCCTCAGGTGCTCAAGTAGCACCTCATGGTCCACAGTATCGAATGCTGAAGACAGAGATCCAGAAGTACCAAGATGGAATGGTGTTTCTGGTCCCTCGCCATCAGGAGATTATTGAGCACCTGAATCAGAGCAGTCTCAGTGCTATGTCTCTTCTGGAAGCCTGACTGGAGAGGATCAAAGATATCATGGATGGTAAGATGGTACTCCAGTTGCATCGCAACCACTTTCTCAACCACTTCCCCAACAAAGGGAGGGTTAGAGATAGGTCTGTAGTTGGCACAGTTGTTCGGGTCCAAGGAGGCTTTCTTAAGAAGTGGTGTCACCACGCCTCCTTCAAGGAGCTAGGGAATTCTCCTGAGTCTGAGGAGCACCAGACAATCTGTGCCTGGATCGAGATGATAAACTCAATACACCCCAATAATAGGTGTGTAGGGCCCGGATCCATACTACAGTACGTAGACCACACATTCTGGACAATCCGCATGATATCCTCCATCTTGGCCGGTCAAAAGAACTCCAGGTTGACCGAGAGGGAGTGACCAAATGCCAACCACCACCAACTCCCATAGAACACACTAAATGGATCTCGGCCCTGCTGTCAGCCACCTTATCCGCAAAAAATAGAGCAAACTCATCACACTTAATTTGTGAAAATGCTCTTCAAATCTGCAGACAGGATGGGTTGCACAACCTGTCTATGGTTCAAAAAAGCAGTGCTGGTCGGTTTTGAGCAGCAGCAATCTCGCCGGACAGGAATTCTGTCTTCTTACGCGTGATTGCTGATTGATAGCAATGGTAATGTTCTATCAATCTAAGGTGGTCTGCATCAAGGGACGATTTCCGCCAGCGACGTTCTAACCTTTGTCCAACTCTTCTCCTCTCCCTCAAAACTCTATCAAACTAGGGGAGTAGAGGGCGAAGAGAGAGCGGTCGAACATGGACTGGGGCGATGGAATCCAGAACCTCGGTGATGGCCTTATTATAGGACAAAACTAGACTCTCTGGATCCTTGCCTGCCTGCAGAACTCCCGATAGGTCTAACACTGCCTGAAAGCCTTCAGGTGTTACTCCCCTCAATGGGCAGTATTTGACCATTTCCACAGGGGCAGGCCTATAAGGGGGGGACTGGAAACTGAATCTCACCATGTAGTGATTGGACCATACAACTGGTTCCACCACCAAGTTGAAGACCTCGATCCCCAGGAGGAAGACCAGATCAAGAGAGTGACCTTGCTTCTGAGTAGCAGAGGTAACTCCCTGTGTGAACCCCAATGAATACATAAGTTGGAGGAAATCTTGACCAAACTGCAAGAGTTCATCATCAACCCAAGCATTGAAGTCACCCAGGACCATCAGCCTGGGTGACTCAAATGTCATGTCGATGATGAAGTCCGCGATTTCCTGCAGGAACAGTTTCTCACCCTGGGTGGATGGCAGATGAGAATGATCCTACAGCCCACACCTGCTACTGCAGGGAACTCAAATGATCTGGCCCCCTCCCCTGGTACAACAGTAAGGTCCAATTTCAATCTAAAACAGATAGCCACCCCCGCCCCTGCGGTCCGATCTCGAGTGGTGTATCACCGAAAAATGAGCTGGGACAGCTGCCTTCAAAATGGGGTCTGTGTTGTCATCGAGCCAGATCTCGGTGACGGAAGCCAGGTCTGTTGACGCAACAAGATCAGCAATAATTGCCGTCTTGTTCCTAACAGACCTGGCATTGCATAACACCACTCGGGTCGGACGGGGTTCCGGGGCTGACCGAGTTATCTGCCCAGACATGCTGGAGCCCTTGGGTATGGTAACTAGATATGGAGGACCACGTTACAGTGACCATATCACCCTAGGGCATCTCCTGGACCATACAACCATGATATGGCCACCCCGCTCCCCCCATCCATGGTCCTGGACACCCCGCCTCTTCCCTCCTCCTCCTTCTACTAACGATAGCCAGTGCCCTACAGCGGTTGTAAACTGCTGCAGGTAATGGAGGTGGTGAGAAGGGATGGTGGCCCCTGAGTTCGGATGGGGAGTAGTGCCTGACCAGGAGAGCCTCAGCCCAGCACATCCTCCAACTCGTACTTCCACTCCCTATACAACTATTTTTCCTCCCCAAAATTTATAGACTAAAACAATCCCAAATACAAATAAACATCCCAATGAATAATATATATAATACAAAAGAAAAAACAATAAATAATGAAACTATGGAATTTAAAAGTACTGAAGTCCTCTCACTACTCAAGTCTTTTTATTGTCCAAAATTTATCTCCCCCATTTCCTCTCACGAAGTGGGAGAGTACAGTTTGTAAAACTGGAGTCCTCTCACAACACCAGTGTAAAATCTAAATTGAATGTTTCTCATAGTATGGGGGGAACTAACAATAAGATATGACAGCCAGGCATAAAATCCTCAATAAGTCCAACTGAATTACTTCCAATGCCCAGACATTCCTCAGTAATCTTCAATGATTCAAGCCGCAGCATTTAAACGTGAAGACCTTTTTTAAAACTCTTCAGTACAATCCAAATTGGCCAAACTGCGGCAGTCTGAGGTGTTAGCCAAAACTCCGTGGGGGAGCCCCCCTCCCAACCAACTAAGGCCTCACAGGCTATCCTAACCCACTCCCCACAGCCAGCAACTACAATCCCCCAGGGGACAAACCAAAGAATGCCCCGTGAAGGATTTTGGAGAGGCCTCACTAAAGTTTGTGGCTGGACAAGCAGCTAGGATGAGGTTCTATGTGGGTTAGGGAGGTTTTTTATTGTTTCTATAGGGGTGGGTGGCATGGGGCACTGTGGATTGGGGGTATGTCTTTATTTTTCTCACTTGCATTTTTTTTACAAATAGAACCAGTGAAGTCCAAAGTGTGAATTTTGGCGCAAATCCAAAATCTTCATGTTGCTTTGGAAAGCACTAATTTGGCCACTTTGCGATGACTTCACTGGCAAAGTTTTCATCCACAGACCATGACATCAGAGAAGGACCAAGGGTCTGTCCAGTTTACCCAAAGTTGCCCGGGATCTAGTGTCAGTCCAAATACCTAACCCCACCTACTGCTCATCCTTCCTGACTCCCATAATTGGAGCAGAGCTAATTTTTTGTGCCCTTTCTCTGTGCTACCCATGCTTGAAGCCCTCCATGGTTTTGGCATCCACCACCTTGACAGGCAGATTATTCCATGGCTCCATCACCCTTTCGGTAAAGTAATGCTTCCTCAAGTACCCCCTGAAGCTCCCATCCTTCAGTTTCCATTCATGTCCATGTGTTGCTGAGCTGGTGCTCCTATTAAATAACTCCACATGGTGGACTTTGTTTATACCCTTTAGAAACTTGAATGTCTCTATCATATCCCCCTATCACCCTTCTGGCTTCCAGCAAGTACATATTCAGTGCTCTCAGATGCGTCTCATAGGAGTCCCCCTGTAGGCCCTGTATCATCTTAGTCACCCTTCTTTGCACAGCCTCCAGCCTGTTCTTACTCTTTCTAAGGTGAGGGCTCCAGAACTGGACACAGTATTCCAGGTGTGGCCTTACTAAAGATCAAAAAAAGGGGAGAATTACCTCCTTCCTTCTTTCTACTATCTATACCCCTCCCTATACACCCCAACATTCTGCTTGCTTTGCTGTAGGCTTTGTTGCACTCACTGGACTGCTTTAGGGTGTTACAGATAGTGACTCCCAGGTGCTCTCTTCTGATGTGGTACTATGTTTAACCCCATTTAGCCAGTACTCTGTCCAGGGGTTCCTTTTCCCCAGGTGCATTATCATACACTTCCTGGCATTGAACTTCAATTGCCACATATTTGACCATCTCTCCAGCCGTTGGAAGTTATGTTGCAGTTCCCCAACCCCCTCGATACTATCCACACTTTCGTAAAGTTTACTATAAGTCTAATTAATTATTCATGAGCCTAGAGCAGCTCCTTATTGGCTACAGGATTGGTCATTAATGTCTTAGAAATTACTGATCCAGGTGCCAACTGACGCTGTGCGACACATAGGGCTCATGCTACTCTGCTTAAAAGCTGAACTACTGTAAAAATAAATGGGGAAAAAGAATGTTGTTATTGTGATTAGACTTATAATTGCATTAACAGCTTCAAAGCAGGTCAGTCATTTCCTTGAATTAATGACTGGCTGGAGGGAGGTGGCCCTCGGCTGTGCTTCATGCCACCCATCCCCCAACCAGTCATTAGTCCTTGAGAAATTACCAGTTTCAACATCATTATTGCTTAAGTGTCATCAGCAAAGAGGGCAATCTTACCCTGGATTCCTTCACCAATGTCACTAATGAACATGTTGAAAAGGACCGAGCCCAGGGCCAATCCCTGTGGTACCCTGCTTGTGACTTCCTTCTCCACTGACTTAACCCCACTTACAATGACTCTCTGTTGCCTACCCTTTAGCCAGTTTCCCACCTATCAGACTATATCCCTTGCTGTCCCAAGGTCCTCCATCTTCTTCAGTAGGCATCTATGTGGCACAGAGTCGAATGTCTTACTGAAATTGAAGTAAAGAATATGCAATGCATGGCTCCAGGCCCTATCCAGCTCCCTCATTATTCGGTCAAAGAAGACAATAAGATTAGTCTGGCAGGGCCTCACTGCTATGAACACATGCTGCTTACTATCATGGAGACCGTTCTTGTCCAGAAGTCAACAAGATCCTGCCTGATTAGAGTTTCCATGAGTTTTCCCACAATAGATATGAGACTAAATGGCCTATAGTTTCCTGCCTGTTCCTTACCCCCCCCCCCTTATGGAGTGGAACCACATCAGTCACTCTCCAGTCCATAGGTACCTCCCCTGGCTGCAGTGAGCTGTTAAAGAGATATGCTAGGGGGTCAGCCAGTTCTTTTGCCAACTTCATTAGCCCTCTTGGATGCATGCCATCTAGACCTGGGGCCTTGTCTATCTTGAGGGCTGCCAGCCCCTGTCCCTAGTGAATACTGGAGTTTCCATCTCTGCGATCCCCCTCATGGCTGCACAGATGCCACTTTCAGGTAGGGGGCCTGTGTCTTATCTGGTGAAAACAGAGCAGAAGTAGTTGTAGTCAGCCTCAATTACCCTTCTCTCATCTACCAACCTAATGACTCCACCCCTTCTTTCTCTCTTCCCTAATGTAATGGAAGAAATATTTTTCTTTGGATTTGATTTATTTCGCAATCCACAGCTCCATGTCTTCCTTTGCCTCCCTTACGGCCCTCTTTGTGTCCCTATTTTTTAATGTATTCCTCCCACTCTTCTTCCCCTGACTCCTTTTCAACCTATAGAGTGCTTTCCTTTTGGCATTGACCACTTCCCTAACCTTCGTTGAGAACCATATGGGTCTCTTGAACTTATTTAGTTTTACAACTGACTTTGCCCATAATTTTATTGTTTCGAGGAGGGCCCCTTTTATTAACCCCCACATTTCTTCCACACCTACTATATCCCACACGTTGGTTAGTTTATCCCACACCAGCATTCTCATTTTGTCAAACTCTGTCCCTTAAAGTCCAATACCTCTGACCCTGAGTGCGTTCTTTCAGCCCCTAGGGTCAACATAAAACCAGATGGAAATATGGTCACTGTTCACTAGTGATTCCTCTACTTTTACTGCCATTGTTGCACAAATATTTGTCAGAACTACATCCAAAATGAATCCCTGTCTGGTAGGTTCCTTTACCACTTGGGCCAGCAGGAAGTCCTGAAAGGTGTCCAACATAGCTTGACTTCTAGACTCTTTGCTACTGGAACACCCCAGCTTACATCCGGCAAATTCAAATCTCTGACTACCACTGCCACTCCCTTTCCTGCACTTCTTTTTATTTCCTCCCCTAGCTCCTTGTCCCTCCCCTCTCCTTGTCCTGGAGGTATGTACAGCACCCCCAGGAGGATTTTGTTTGTCCGATGTCACTGTGAGCTGCACCCACAGTGATTCAACTTCCTCCATTCCACTCTTGATGTTCCCATCTACCACTACATCAGTACCCTCACAGACATAAAGGGCTACACCCGCCACACCTCCCCTTCTATATCTCTTGAATACTGAGTACCCCGGTATTGCGAGGTCCCAATCATTGTTGTCTATGGCACAGGTTTCTGTGATAGCAACAAAGGCCATCTTAGTATTTGCTACCATTGCCTGTAACTTGATAATTTTGTTGCACAGGCTACAGGCATTGAGGCAGACCCCCTTCCAGGTACCTCCTAAATGTTTTTTGCCATGTGTTAGGAGTTCTCCCTCACTCCCTCAATCCCTTCAATCCCTTCTGTTCTGTGCTACCTGCAGCACCCTTTGTGTACCCCCTTCCTGCTATCCCCAGCCCTACTTCAGCCTCAATTCTGACTGCATGTTCCCACCTATTTTATTTTGTTTCCAGCCCCCATTTGTGGGGGAGTACTAACTAGGTTCCCCCTCCTCCCATTAGCCATGATGGGCCTCCTAGCCTTAGACACCACTGACAGTGATCTGATCAGATTATGGTACAGGATAAACATACCTTTGTTCCTCAGACATTTTAGGAAGAGTCTGTATATTCTCCAACTGCACAGTTTAATTTTCTGAAACCTTTGATATTTCCCAGTCATTGTACATATATTCGTCTACATCTGACTCAGACTCATGGGGATTTTTAACCATCTGATTTATATTTAAGCAATAATGCCTGACGGGGTGTGTGTCATGCTGGGATAACATCATGCCTCAGGTGGTTGTGCACGAGGCCGCAGGCTGAGTGCGACCAACATCTGAGGAGTGACGTTATCCCAGACGACACGCACCCTGGAGGGCATTATTGCTATTATACAATGGCTCATTGTTATATATGAAATAAAAAAATTGTTTTAAGGAATGTTTTTATTAGTGCGGAAAAATATTTTTGTTACTTAAGAGGAGATGCAAAAAAAGGGATCATCGGGATCATCCATATTGGTTCACAGTGCTGAGACTAGACCCATGATGTTGTGCTGGGATAACTTCAAGGGTTCAGCCCAAGACTGACTAATCAGAGACCAGAATTCTTTCTTGCCATTGTATAATATACAGTGCTTACAGTATACTTGGGTTTAGGATAGTAGAAGACTGTAGGCCACTGGGACTGTCCCCCCACTACTCAGTATTAACAACCTACCATATTTCCCTCTGTCAAATATGAATCTAGTTCATGCTTCACTGCTCAGTTTCTCAACCATAACTATATTCTCTGGCAACCTGCTGCAAATATACATCACCCTTTGTGTAGAGAAAAATATCCTGCAGTCCTTTTTATGTTTTCTTGCACGCATGCGCAAGAAACATAGTGCCACCATACGAGTTTTCCTAGGTGTGCCTCCTCCACTTTCAATGCCCTGTTCCCTTTTTCAGGCTCAGCTGCACCATGCCAATGAACGTTGAAGCTGTCTATGACAGCTGTTCAGATGCAGTGGCATACAGTTGAAAGCAGAAAACCACTGCAATCAGCGGTGGTAACATGTAGGCAATTTGCATACTGCCATTGGCAGGTAATTTACATACTGCCATCTGCAGTATGCAAGTGCTACTCTACCACTATGTGGTATAGCTGTCATAGACAGCTCCTTTTTATACCCAAGTAGCGCTGGAGGCCACCCCAGCGTGCTCGTATCCCCCACTGCACATGGTATGGCTGGTGGGGATACCCAATCCCGTCGCCTTCTGCCCCCTACAGACTACGCTGCCATGCTGGGGCCACCCCAGCATGGCAAAAGTCTGTACCACCGACTGGTGCCCAATCACGTCGGCTCCACTGTACCTGCCCCCAGGTTCCAAGTGCCATGCTGGGAGCCCACCCCAGCATGGCAGAAGTCTCTTATGGCTGACAGGGGTGCACAATCCCCGTCAGCTCCACTTATTCCCCAAAAAACTTTCAGCTGCCATGCTGGGAGCTCACCCCAGCGTGGCAAAAAGTCCCAATGGAGTCTAAACAAACAAACATGTGTGAAAAAAAAGGTCCCTCGTTGACTGTCTTGCCCTCTCCCCAAACTGCACCCACCCTCTGGCACCCACCTCCCCACCCCTTACTCCACCCCATACTTAATTCCTCCGAGGCTGGGAGACAACTGTGGACTAGAAACATGTTCACCTCTTCAAAGCTGACTGCGAACTGAAGAAATGCCGGTAAGCTGTATAATGCAATACATGTTTTTTTTTTCAACTTTGGTGCATATTTTGGCCATTTTTGGGAATTGTTTCACCAAATTTTTAACATGGAGTTCTTGGGGACCCACCTCATGAATTAAGTCACTGTCAGTTTGTTATTCAGCCCTGAAAGGTGATTTCACAGTCACTGTGCAGAACCACCTTTCTAGACTGAGTAATGAAACGACAGTGTCACAGTTCATGAGGTAGGCCTCCAAAAACCCAGTGTTGAAGATTTGGTGAAAAAATTCCCAAAAATGACTGTTTTACAAGGGTGCATTGCGCGTTTCCTATGCACACTCGTAACTTTGAGAATTTTTAGTATTTTCAGTCCAGATTTTCAACATTGCCATTTTACCACACCTCCTTATGAACTGTATAGCTGTCATTTTTCACACCCTGGCCGAAATGTGTTTTTGCACTTCCAGAGCAGAATAGCATGGTCACTGTGGGAATTTAGTGTTCAGGATAGATTACGAAAATCACAGTGACACTGTTCATGAGCGGAGATGCAAAAATGCCTATGTTGAAAATCTGCTGTAAAAAATCCCCAAACTACTTACATTATGGGTGTACATTGTACAGTTCCTACGCACGCTCGTGATTTCACCAGGTTTTGTATATTTTCACTCCAGATTTTCAACAATGCCATTTTTTACACCTCATCATGAACAGTACACCTGTCACTTTTCACATCCTGTTTGAAATGTGTTTTTGCACCTGTGGCACCAAATGGTCAGTTGCTCTTGCAAAATCACCTTTCACGTAACAAACTGATAGTGTCACTGTTCATGGTGGGGTCAAAAAACCCATGTGAAAACTTGGAGTAAAAATATAAAACTCAAAGGCGTTAGGGTTTTGACCATAACGCATACCTTGTAGGGACTGACAGGCATCAGGGGTGTGACTTGGAATTGCCGACAGTAATGCTCATGCCATTTCACCCCCACCCTGCAGCCAGTGACAGGCATCGAGGTGTGCCTTGGACCCTTTGCCCCCAGAGTTCACCCCATTCTCCTATACTGCACCCATTTCAGCATATTTCCTTATGGAATAAGGTGAATGTAAAGGCGAAACACCCCAAGACACACCTTGACACTTGTCAGTGTCTGAAGGGTAGGGTGAGGTGAAATGTTGTGACCGTCATGGGTGATGACCCAAAGGCACACCCCAATGCTTGTCCATCTCTGTAGAGTGAGGATGGAGTTGGTGTCAGTTCAATACTTCAATGCCATTCCTATACTGCATCTGTCTGTCTTCTACACTTCCACAGCTAATGCCAGCAAGCAAACATTCGGCAGTGGCAAATGCTTGTTTTTTAATGTCCTAGTTTGCAATTGATGTTTATGTCTTCTCAGGTTATGGATTGGACTCTGAAATTCCATGACTAATTCTACCATTAATTCACTATATACAATTGTTGTTGTAAATCTTACCTCAGTCTTCTTTCCAGAATGAACAAGCACAGATTCACATTATTTATTTGCTTAGTAATTCACTTAATGGACTGACCCAGAAGATGCTATGACCCTCTGTGCACATGTGGAGGCCACTGTGCAGTCACAGGACCAGAGAGTACCCCTCTAGAGACTGGTCCTAACTTGAACAATGCTATCAGTCATTGCTGACAAGGAGGTATAGCTAGCTTATGCAGTCATCTACAATGCACATGATGCACTGCAGGAGCCTCTGGGAAGTTGTTGTGGCATTTTTGTATTAACATAGAAACATAGAAACATAGAATTTGACGGCAGATAAGGACCGCTTGGCCCACTTAGTCTGCCCATTTTCCTACCTAACAGATAAGCTGCTGATCCTAGTTAACCAACAGCTTACTTCCTGCTACCCCCCACTAGGACTGCCTTATGTCTGTCCCATCCATTCTTGAATTCCCCCACTGTTCTTGACTCCACGACCTCCTCAGGGAGGCTGTTCCATGCATCCACAACCCTCTCTGTGAAAAAATACTTCCTCACATTACCACTGAGCCGTCCCCCCTCTATCTTCAAATTGTGCCCCCTTGTTCTTGCACATCTCTTTTTCTGAAAGATGGTACCCTCTTGGACTTTGTTGATTCCCTTGAGGTACTTGAAAGTTTCTATCATGTCTCCTCTCTCCCTTCTTTCCTCAAGGGTATACATATTAAGCTCCTTTAGTCTTTCTTCATATGTCTTCTGGTGCAGACCCTGCACCATTTTGGTTGCCCTCCTCTGAACAGCCTTCACTCTGTCTATGTCTTTGCAGAGATGGGGTCTCCAGAACTGCACACAGTACTCCAGATGGGGTCTCACCAACTGTCTGTAGAGATGGATAACAACTTCCTGTTTTCTACTATTGATGCCTCTTCCTCTGCATCCCAATATCCCCCCAGCCTTCCTTACTGCCTTCTCACATTGCTTGCCCACTTTTAGGTCATCTGATATAATTACCCCTAGGTCCCTTTCCATTTTTACTGTTGTCAGTATCTCACCCCCCATTGTGTACTCTTCCCCTGGGTTTTTGTTTCCCATGTGCATTACCTTGCACTTCTTTGCATTGAATCTGAGCTGCCATACATTTGACCATTCCTCCAACCTTGCCAAGTCCCTTCTCATCCTTTCCACTCCATCTTGTGTATCAACCTTGTTGCAGATCTTTGTGTCGTCTGCAAAGAGACATACTTTTCTTCCAGTTCCTCTGCAATGTCACTTATAAAGACATTAAAAGGACCGGTCCTAGTACTGTAACTCCTGCGGCACCCCTGCCAACCCTCCTTTCTTCACTATGTACTCCATTTACTACTACCCTATGGCTCCTGTTGTCTAGTCAATTTTTATCCAGACTACCACCTTGGGACCCACTCCAAGGCTGGCTAACTTGTATTAATCTTTGTGTGGGACTGTATCAAATGCCTTGCTAAAATCTAGGTAGGCCATGTCCACAGCCCCTCCCTGGTCACTACTTTGGTCACCCAGTCAAAGAAATCTATTAGATTCATCTGACATGACCTTCCCATCGTGAATCCATGCTGCCTTGGGTCCTGTGCTCACTGGCCTCTAGGTACTCAACAATTCTTTCCTTCAGAGTGATTCCATCATTTTCCCTACCACTGAGGTCAAACTAACTGGTCTGTAGTTTCCTGCCTCTGTCCTGCTTCCACTTTTGTGAAGAGGAATCACATCTGCCCTTCTCTAGTCCTCAGGTGCCACCCCATCCTCCCATGGTTTGTTAAAGATAGTAGTCAGCGGTGTCACTAGTTCTACCCTTAGTTCTTTTAGAATTCTTAGGTGAATCCCATCAGGCCCCATTGCTTTGTCCACCTTCAATTTTATTAGTTCTTTCAGAACCCTTTCTTCTGTAAATGGACTGGTATCGACCCCCGTCTTCAGAGTGTTTCTCTTGTTTGGTTTAGGTACCTCTTCTTCCTTTTCCTTTGTGAATACTGAGCAGAAATATTCATTCAGTATCCCTGCTTTTTTCACTGTCACCCTCTACCCACATTCCCTCCCCTTTATTAAGCCTCAGTATCTCTCCTTTGATCTTTCTTCGCTCCCTAATGCACCTATAAAAGGTCTTATCCCCCTTCTTAATAGAATTGGCTATCCTTTCCTCGGTTTGGGCCTTTGCTATTCTGACTGCCTTCCCAGCCTCTTTCTGCTTTAACTGATACAGTTCTCTGTCCTGCTTCTTCTGTGTTTCCTTATATTTCCTGAATGCTATCCTTTTCTCCTTAACCTTCCTTGCCACCTCTTTTGAGAACCATAGCGGTTTTTTTTTCCTGCATTGTGTTTTGTTGATTTGCTTTACACAAAGGCTTGTTGCCTCTGTGATGGCTGTTTAGATTGCTCCCCATTGTTCCTCCACCCTCCTTCTTGCCTGTTTGCTTGTGCTTTTCTGAGGCTCTCTCTCATTTTCCCAAAGTCAGCCCTCCTAAAGTCCAATACTCTTGCTTTAGTATGGCTTGATTGTATGGCTGTGTTTATCGTGAACCACACTGTTTGGTGGTCGCTTGTTCCCAGATGGCTACCCACTTCTAAATCTGAGATTCTTTCTCCGTTCCCAATAGTATTAGTCTGCCATTTGGAACCTTACATTCTCTTCAGGTCTGCCATGCCCATCTTGCGCTGTAGCAGCAGATGATGTCTTGCTGAACCGTGCAAATATTATAGTCAGATGCATAAAATGAAAATAGAAAGCTATTTATTCAACACAGGAGACTTCTGCACACCATGAGGCTGCACATTTATTTATTTATTTGTTTTTGTTTACCAGGTAAGCACACTAGACAACCAGATGCCTATTTTCAGGTGCGACCCGGGAGATTACAGAGATACATACATGGTTATTTCAGAGATACATACATGATTTTACAGAGATACATACATGGTTATTTCAGAGATACATACATGATTTTACAGAGATACATACATGATTACAAGGATACAATCAGGTACAGTGGGAAAACAATAAGAGTAGGTACAAGTAAGAGCATCAGACATAAACGAGGTAAATGAAGCAATACCAGGGGACCTTATCTATCCAGTGGTAGGAAGGTAATAGCTTCATACAAAGGAGGCCAGCTGTCGGCTAGGAAATATCAGCCAAACACGACATCTGGAGGCTAGGGGTTGAGGCGTATGTCAAGGAGATTACAAAAGGGGGTAGGAGAGGTGAAAGGAGCACTTAGCTGGAGAAAGGAAGGCTCCTTATTATCAGATAATCTGAACCCTTGTATGATTCACTGAAGGGGAAGGTCATGATACCCTACACCATAGAGCCGAAGGAACAGTGGGGCAAGCGACAGGAGTAACTTAAGTGCAGAGGCAGGGAAGGGCAGACTTGAGGAAGCCCCAGAGGGAAGCCTTAAAACAGGAATGGGAGGTGGAAGAGCGAGTGCTCTCTGGCAGGGAGTTCCATAGCCTTGGAGCAAGGGTAGTAAAGGCCCAGTCACCCATCTGAGTGCGTGTTTTAGGCACCAGAAGGACATGGGAGTCATTGGACCTTAGGTGGTAGGAGGAGGAAGGATGAATGAGGGAAGTTGCTAGGCCAGGAGGGGTGGCAGTTCTGATGACCTTATCAACGAAGTTGCCTAGAACGAAGGACCGGTATTTTTCCGGAGGAAGCCATTCCAGATGAGAATAGAGCTGGCAGCGGTGAGTGAGGCAGGGGGCAGAGAGAGCAAAGCGACATATATTATTGTATGCCATATCCCATTTGGAGACATTGTTTTTTGTGGTGAGGGCAAAGGAGACAAGGCCATAGGAGCGTAGGTAAGAGGATGCCTTTGGCAAGGGTGAGACGTGCCGCCAGGGTGAGGCAACTTTTTGCTCTATACGCAAGGCCCAATTTACGGTTTGAGGCCTTGCAGACATTGTGAATGTGCAGAGTGCAGTCCAGTTGTGGATCTAGAGTCATCCCCAGGTACTTAATGGATTTAGCATCATGTAGGAAGGATCCATCAGCACATGAGATCCTTAGTGGGGAGGGAGCCGCTTTTAGTTTGGCTGTGGAACCAAAGAGCATGGATTGGGTTTTCTGCAAGTTGATAGCAAGCTTGAGTTCAACCAGCCATGCTTGGATCTGGTGGAAGTCAGCATTGAACATGGTGAGGTTATGCCTCAGACTGAAGACTCTCCCAGACTGTCCCTGGATAACATAGCACTGCTGGAAAGTGCAACATTTCATATCAACAACAGTGTTCTGAGTACTCTTAAAGGGGCAGCAGCTAAACATTAAGCCCCATGCTTAACTGTGCACTTCACATCACTCCCCCCCGGTCATGAAAGTGAGTACCACTTAAGCAAGCAATAATATAACAGTATAAACATTAAAACAGATGACAAATATCAAGCATTACAACACACAACCTGCCCATAGAAGTACTCAACTGCTGGAGGGGGGTGGTGGAAAGGATCTGAACTACAATGGGGACCAGTCAGAATAGTATGAGAGGAGGGAGAACACCATAGTTTCTTAAAGCTTCATCACAGTGACAAGTGCCACAATGCATGGGAGGGAAAAGGGAAGACAGTGAAGGGATAGCTGCTGGAGATCACCCTGAACTATGATATGCAAACTTTTAATAAACTGTTGCAGAACATGAAAACAGCATGGAACTGTCCATTTGAAGAAGATATTCATATAGGGGAAAAGTTAATGCAGTTTATGCAGCATTCAGTAGCATTAGCAAAACAAAAGTTATGCATAGTGTAGAAACAGGTACATTAGGCCATTTACTGAAGAAAAACAATTTAGTACAAATAGGGAGGAATATCATGGGCAATAGTACCACCAGGCCCAACAAACATTGAGTTTAATTGCACAAAGGTCCAAGACTTGAGTCAACTTTTCCTGTAAGTTGGAATGGTATCATTTGATGCTTGAACCAGGGGTGTAACCAGAAATTTCTGTTTTGTACGCACAATCTCCAACAGTTACACCCCCCCATTAAAAATGTACACATCCTCTTCAAATGGTACCCCCCTCCAAACAAGTCATATTTTATGTCAGATGATTCCTCTAATCTCTAAAGAGGTTATACATGTATCTGTCTCCTAAACAACAGAAGTTGAAACAGAGACACTCCTCAGCGGCTGACACTAACCCAAATACTACAGATTAGAATGAAAATGTTAACAGAAAGGCTTATGGTTTGTGACAGGCACTCAACAAAACTGTACACAAACGTGTACAGTGAGTATGCCTGTCTACACCCTTGGCTTGAACTAGTTCTTGACAGGATGGGTAAGGATCTGCAAAAGCAACCCAAGAATTCTGTGAACTGTCAGATCGCACCATTTGAGTGCATACATCTAGGAGCCCTTGACAAATGTCTTGCAAATAATCTTCTCAATCATATACAGAGGTGTATGCACAAGAGAGTCCTGAGAAGAAGAAGAGGTCAGAGAAGTCCATGAATTTCTTCTGATAGAAGTTCAGGTACAACAGAATCTGGCTGCAGAGAGTTGGGAGTGTGAGGATCAGGATGAACTAGTTGCAGATTATCAGGAGGAATTTCTGATTCTGAAAGAATGGCAGGCTGAAGTTCAGCTTCATTACTGGGAGGACTTGGATCATCAGGAAGGGTATTGCTCAGGTACCCATGCTTCAGATGACTGATGTGAACTTTGTCAAGCACAAGCTTCTCATATGACTTGCATCACAGACAGACACCCACTGGAGAAAGCTTTTCCACAATGTAGAAAGGACCAGTCCAAGGGTGGAGCAATTTCTTTGTGGCACCCAGAAACATAGAAACATAGAATCTGATGGCAGATAAGGACCGCTTGGCCCACCCAGTCTGCCCATTTCCCTACCTGATGGATAAGCTGCAGATTCTAGTTAATCAATAGCTTACTTCCTCCTGCCCCCCACTAGAATTGCCTTATGCCTCTCCCATGCATTCTTGAATTCTCCCACTGTTCCTGACTCCACAACCTCCTCAGGAAGGCTGTTCCATGCATCCATAACTCTCTCTGTGAAAAAATACTTTCTAACATTACCTCTGAGCCATCCCCCGTCTATCTTCAAATTGTGCCCCCTTGTTCTTGCACATCTCTTCTTCTGAAAGATACTACCATCTTGCACCTTGTTAATTCCCTTGAGATACTTGAAAGTTTCTATCATGTCCCCCCCTCTCCTTTCCTCAAGTATATACATATTAAGTTGCTTTAGTCTCTCCTCGTATGTCTTCTGGTGCAGACCTTGTACCATTTTGGTTGACCTCCTCTGAACAGCCTCCACTCTGTCTATGTCTTTGCGGAGATGAGGTCTCCAGAATAGCACACAGTACTCCAGATGGGGTCACACTAACTGTCTGTAGAGAGGGATAACAACTTCCTGTTTTCTACTGTTGATGCCTCTCCCTATGCATCCCAGTATCCTCCCAGCCCTCCTTACTGCCTTCTCACATTGCTTGCCCACCTTTAGGTCATCTGATATAATTACTCCTAGGTCTCTTTCGATTTTTGTTGTTATTAACTCACCCCCATTGTGCACTCTTCCCCTGGGTTTTTGTTTCCCAGATGCATTACCTTGCACTTCTTTGCATTGAATTTGAGCTGCCACGTATTTGACCATTCCTCCAACTTTGCCAAGCCCCTTTTCATTCTTTCCACTCCACCTTGTGTATCAACCCTGTTGCAGCTCTTTGTGTCATCTGCAAAGAGGCATACCTTTCCTTCCAGGTGCTCTCCAATGTCACTTATAAAGATATTAAAGAGGACTGGTCCCAGTACTGAACCCTGCGGTACCCCACTAGTTACCCTCTTTTCTTCACTGTGGACTCCGTTTACTATTATCTTTGCATCCTGTTGTCCAGCCAGTTTTTTATCCAGGCTACCACTTTGGGACCCACTCCAAGGCTGGCTAACTTGTATATTAATCTTTTGTGTGAGACTGTGTCGAATGCCTTGCTAAAATCTAGGTAGGCCATATCCACAGCCCCTCCCTGGTCTACTACTTTGGTCACCCAGTCAAAGAAATCTATTAGGTTCATGTGACATGACCTTCCTGCTGTGAAACCATGCTGCCTTGGGTCCTGTGCCCCACTGGCCTCTAGGTACTCAACAGTTCTTTCCATCAGAAATGGTTCCATCATTTTCCTTACCACTGAAGTCAAACTAACTGGTCTGTAGTTTCCTGCCTCTGCCCTGCTCCCACTTTTGTGAAGTGGAATTACATTTGCCCTCCTCCAGTCCTCAGGTACCACTCCATCCTCCCATAATTTTTTAAAGAGAGTAGTCAGTGGTGTTACTAGTTCTACCCTTAGTTCTTTTAGTATTCTTGGGTGAATCCCATCAGGCCCCATTGCTTTATCCAGCCTCAGTTTCAAGAGTTCTTTCAAAACCCTTTCTTCAGTGAATGGACTGGTATCAACCCCCCTATTCAGAGTTTATCCCTTGTTTGGTTTAGGCACCTCCACCTCCTCGTCTGTTGTGAATACTGAGCAGAAATATTCGTTCAGTATCCCTGCTTTTTCACTGTCGCCCTCTGTCCACATTCCCTTCCCTTTATTAAGTCTCTGTATCCCTCCCTTGGTCTTTCTTCGCTCCCTAATGTACCTATAAAAGGTTTTATCCCCCTTCTTAACAGAGTTGGCTATCTTTTCCTCAGTTTGTGCCTTTGCTATTCTGACTACCTTCCCTGCCTCCTTCTGCTTTAACTGATAATGTTCTCTGTCCTGCTCCTTCTGTGTTTCCTTATATTTCCTGAATGCTATCCTTGTCTCCTTAACTGTCCATGCCACCTCTTTTGAGGACCATAGTGTTTTCTTCCTTCATTTTGTTTTATTGATTTGCTTCACACAAAGGCTTGTTGCCTGCATGATGGTTGTTTTGATTATTCCCCATTGTTCCTCCACCCCTCCTTCTTGCCCATTTGCTTGTGCTTTTCTAAGACACTCTCTCATTTTCTCAAAGTCAGCCTTCCTAAAGTCCAATACTCTTGTTTTTGTATGGCTTGACTCTGTGGCTGTGTTTATTGTGAACCACACTATTTGGTGGTCACTTGTTCCCAGATGGCTACCCACCTCTAAATCTGAGATCCTTTCTCCTTCCCCATTTGAGAGTACCAGGTCTAAGATTGCTCCCTCCTGAATGGGCTCCAACACTAGCTGTCTGAGGCATGCCCCCTGTAGGGCATCAAGAATGACCCTGCTCTTGGATGTGCCTGCAGCAAACGTACTCCAGTTAACATCTGGCATATTCAGGTCCCCCATCAATGGTATCTCCCCTTTTTCTGCCATTTTAAGGATGCCTTCTATCATTTCCTTGTCCATTTCCTCCCCCTGAGATGGTAGTCTGTACACAACCCCCATGCAGATTGTGGTGCCAGTTCCTGTCTCCAGGGTGACCCATAGTGACTCATCAACTTCCTGTTTACTCTTTAGTTCTGTTGCTTTAATTCCTTCCCTTATATAGAGAGCTACTCTTCCTCCCTTTTTACCCACCCTGTCCCTCCTGTAGACTGTGTATCCTGGTATGTTGGCTTCCCACTCATGGTTCTCCGTATATCATGTTTCAGTGACTGCCACAATATCCAGGCATCCCTCTTCTATTAAGACCACTAGTTTGGGGAGCTTGTTGCACAGACTATGGGCATTGGTACTCATCACCTTCCATTTATTTTTTGATGGCCTTACCCCTTTTAGCCCCATCCCTGCCCTTAACAACTTTTTCTGTATTTATCCCTGTCCTGCTCCCTACTGACTTCTCTGCCTTGGTGTTTACCTCTCTAACTACTGCACTTAGTGGGGGGAGGCTGGGATTTCCCTGCTCCTTTTCAATGCCTCCCCCTTTGGCTAGTTTAAATGCTTGCCAATGAAGCATTTAAACCTGTCACCTCGGATTCTGGATCCCCCCGGACAGATGCAGACCATCGCGCCAGTATAAGCCTGCATCCCTCCAGGTGGCTCCCCAGTCCCCAGTGAAGCCAAAACCCTGAGCTCTACACCAGTTTTTCAACCATTCATTGAATCCTATGGTGTGGAATACCCTAGCATCATCCTTGCCATAGACAGGCAGCACCTCTGAGAAGGTTACCGTACATGCTACTTGTCTAAGGCCCCTCCCCAACTCCACAAACTCCTCTTGCACTGCTCTGATCTCATTTACAGCCAGGTCATTTGTCCTTAGGTGGACAATGACATCCAGCTCCCTCCCTTGTGCAGCTGCTCCCACGATCCTGAGGATTTGCTTCCTGTCCCTCCAAGCTGTAGCGACAGGCAGGCACCTTACCTCCCTATCCCCTTCCTCCCCCCACGTCTACCCCCCTAATGATTGAGTACCCCACCAGGAGTTGTTTCCTTCCCCTGTGGGGTCTTCTGCCACCCTCCTGTGGGTCTCCTTTGTGGAGGTTCCCAGCATCCTCCTTGGTCTCCACTGCAGGTGCCTCCATAGAGGAACCCCTCTTCACCAGAACAGCATATGAATTGTGGAGAGGTACAACTGGAGGGATGCACCTCTGTTCCACCACCCTCTCCCTCACTGAGCCCACCTTGGTCCAACAGCTCCTCTTTCTTGGCAAACTCTCAGGTAACGGTGGTGGCCCTGGTGGTCCCTGGGTGGGGGAAGAGGTTTCACAAATCCTAGCCAGGTCAGCCTGGAGATGGGCAACCTCCTCCCTCAGACCAGGGAGGTGCCTGCAAACAGGGCAGCATCGCAGCCTCCAGAATGTCTCCCGGAACACTGCTGCTCTACAGTCATTGCACTGCACCACTCCCATCTTGACTTATTTTGTGTCCCCTCTCCTGTTGCTTTGTATGCTTATTGTCTCCTTCCTCTATGTAATTTTACACTTTCTTTCCTACTGCCTATGTGCCCTTACAACTCTCAACCTTCCTGTTCTGGGACAGGAACTTTCTGTAGTCTTCTGTAGTCTCCTTCCTCTGTGCTTGGATTCAGACCTCCAGCAGCCGGGGGTGGGGATAACATTTTTTTTTTTTAGCTTCCTTCAAGATTGCTGAAACCAGTGTGTCTCAGTGATCCTTCCCTTCCTACTGCCAAACAGGAAGTTCCTGTTGTCAGTCAAATTCAGTGGCTATAAAAGTAGAACTGGCTTTGGGTGGGAGGGTAGAGGGGTGGGAAGGAGGGCAATTAGTAAAAAATCTATAGTTCTGGACTTCTGTTTCTTGCTCTGCAACCAGTTCTCTTTTTGCCAGAAACAGCTGGAAGCTGTAATTGGAGACAGCTACTTTTGTACACCTAAGCTGCTAAGCCACACCCCCAATTAGCGTCACTCTCTGCTCTCAGTAAATTAAGGTGATTCTGCCCCTTCCTCAGAAAAAACACTTTTTAGATGGCTCATGTGGCTTTGCTGCTGACATTTTCTGCATGTCAGATGAATCTGTCCCAATGTGGTGATTGCAACATGTTTGGCAAGTTCAAGTTGTTCCTCTATAGGGATGATATATGAGGAAGTTGATTTTGGAACTTCTAGCAGTGAAAGATCCATTTCCAATGGAGTTCTCGGATGGTACCCATGGATTAAGAAAAAGGGAGCATACTCTGTAATGTCAACACAAGGGCTTGTGTTGTAGGGCAAACTGAACAAAAGGACTAAAGTGGTCCCAAGCATCATGAGTTCCATCCAGGTACTTGTAGAGCGTGTTAAGAATGTTAGACATAATTTTTTTCACTTTGCCCATTGCATTGAAGGTAATAACTCCTTGTGTGAATCTTTTTTATGTCAAGGAGTTTGCAAGATTCTCGCTCAATGGTAGAATGATAGTCAGTGCTTCTGTCTGAATGCTGGTATGAGGGGCTACAGTGACAGAAAATAACTGTGTTGAGGAGGGTATTTGTTACTGTAGCATGCTTGATGTCCTATAGTGGCATTAGCTCTAAGTACTTTGTAAGGAGGTCTACAAAAATAAGAATGTATTTGTTGTCAGAGTCACAGCATGTTGTTATATGTCCAAGAATGTGTGTGCTGACTTGTTGAAACGGTTGTGTGGCTACAGGGATTAGAACGAGGTGTGCCTTTGTTAGTTTGGCAGGCAACTTTCTTTGGGTGCAGGGCTGGCATGATTTGATAAATTGGGTAATGTCTTTATTCATGTGAGACCATAAGAAGTGGAGATTTGTTTTTTTGAGAGTTCTGTGGATTCCCATGTGACCTCCAGAAAATGGAGAGGCAAGAGTGGAGAGAATAACTTAATTGATTAGAGAATTTATTTATTTAGATTTTGGTGACTGGGTAAACCCACTGAGACCAAGGGCCCCTTTTTCAGGGGCGACCCAGAGTTGGTTACAGAGACTACATACATAGGTATCAATATACAGTAGTTACAGCAGGTACATGATAGGAATCAAAACGTTTAGCACAGAGTCATCAGGTTTCACATGGTTCCCAGGTATTAAGACAGGTACACAGTACATATAACATTGTTTCATAAGAGATTCTTGGGGAGAAGGCATGGTTAAGCTGGTGGTAGCAAGGGAGAAGGCCCGGTCTGGAGGCTAGCGATTGCAACCACAGAGGCTGAGTTCCAGGAGATACACTTTGAGGCCTTACTTAAACACAGGGAGAGTAGGCTTGTCAACCAGACTTGCTGGAAGGGTATTCCATAGGTAGGAGGCAGCATATTGGAAGGAGCACTTGCATAGGTGGGTGTGAACCCGAGGGATATCGACGGGGTGACTTGCAGAGGATTGCAGGATTCTGCACTGGACTTTTGGAGTGAGCAGCCCATGAAGGTATGGATGGGGGCCGAAGGAGGAGAATTTAAAGGCCAGGCAGCACAGTATGCCAGTTTGTGCTGTAGGGAGGGCCAGTTTAGGTCCACGAGGGCCTCACAGTGGTGCCTCCTAGGGGAGGAGTTAGTTGCAAAGCAAGCCACTCTGTTGTAGAGCAGGGAGAGTTTGTTGGGTTCCGTCTCTCAGAGGAACTGTAACAGGAGGGCACCGTACAGGATGGAGGGGAGGAGGTTGCAATTGGCGATGGCTCGTCGTGCCTCGCTGGAGAGGGAATTGCTGAGGCGGTAGAGGAGACCAACCTTTGATGGATGGACTGAGTTAAGGAGTCAATGTGTGGTTTATAGATCAGCTTCTGGTCAAGGAGGACCCCAAGATATTTGAACTTGTCAATGACCTCTACTCTCTTCCCTTGGGCTGTGTTGAGCTGGAGTAGCTCACTTCTGTCAGTGCCCAAGAGTCTAGTCCCAAACAGGACAGCCTTAGTTTTGTCTTCATTCAGATTTAGGGAATTAGAGGTGAACCAGACTTCGAGAGATGAGAGACAGGCTTGCAGATTGACGGAGATGACACTGGGTTGCAGGTCACTGCAGTAGATGACAGTGTCATCCGCATACAGGATGAGGTTGCTGAGTGTGCCATCATCCTCAATGTCATTGAGGAAGAGTGAGAATAGCAGGGGGCCCAGGATCGAGCCCTGGGGTACCCTAGAGACCATAGGTCTTGTGCCAGGTTGTGTTCCTCTCCATTGGACTTTTTGGGTTCAGTTGACCAGGTAGCTCTCAAACCAGGAGAACGAGTGCTCATCCAAACCAAGTTGGTGGAGTTTGGTAATGAGGAGTTTGTGGCTGACCAGGTCGAAGGCCTTGGACAGGTCGATGAACAGAGCGCCCGTAGGGGAGCCTTGGTCCATAGCCTTGAGGATGTCGGATGTAAGCTGGATGAGGGCCGTGTCCATACTGTGGCCTTTTCTGAAGCCATGTTGAACATCAGCAAGGAGTATGTGCTGCTTCAGGTAGTCCTGCAGTTGATTGTATACAAGTCTCTCCTGCACTTTCCGTAGAGGGCTGAGTAGGGAGATGGGCCAGTAGTTTTCCACTTTGTCCCGGGGTCCTTTTTTGTGGATGGGGATGATGGTTGATACCTTCCACTTACTTGGGACCGTTCCTTTGAGGAGAGACCTGTTGATGAGCAGGGTGAAAGGGAAGGCTATAGCTTTGGCAGCGGCCCACAGCAGCCGAGGTTCCAGCAGGTCATGTCCTGGGGAAGAGTTAAGGTTTATTTTGAGTAACAGAGGAAGTACAGCAGATGGTTCAACCAGTTTCAGGTGGAATTAGGGCCGAGGAGGTGCCCAGTCCATTCTGGTGTAGAGGGGAGTCCCAGGAGGGATGGGGGGTGGGACCATTAGGTTGGAGAAAGAGGCGCAGAAGGCTTCGCAACCAGGATTGAGTCTACTTGTGTATTTGTGGTACCCTCGAGGAGGGTGTTAATGGGGTCCCAGAATTTCTTGGGGTCGCTTAGGTGACTTGTTTGGAGGTCTCTTAGGTACTGGGACTTGGCCTGTTTGGAAGTTTTTTTACATTGATTCCTCAATTCCCTGTACTTCTCCCAGTCAGACATACTGCCAGAGGATTTGTAGATTCCCTAGGCCCTGTCTCGGAGTAGCATGGTATGCTTGAGGCTTGTGCTCAGCCTTTTATGGCACTTTCCCTGTACCCTGAGCTTCTTTCTCGGGGCATGCAGGTTAGCCATAGACAAGAATGAATTAGTGAAGTAGTCAAGCACCTCATAGAGTGAGGGGAGGGAAACAATGGGGTCCCAGTCTAATGTCCCCAGGTCAGAGCAGAGGTCAGCAGGTACAAGCCTGCTGAAGTTCCTGGCTTCTATGACCCTAGTGGCAGTTTTAGGGGGCTTGTTGGACCAGGTAAAAAAAATTGGTGAGTGATCACTCAGAGAGTCTGACATGATCCCAGCAGCCAGTATGCGGTCAGGGCAGGAGACTAGTGACCAGTCAAGTGAAGAATGATTACCTGACTTGGTATTATGTCTAGTAGGCAGATCAATGATTTGGGTAAGTGAGGAGTCAAGTATTGTGTTCTTGGCAGAGGAGGACCCCAGGGCTGGCTAGTTGAGATTGAAATCCCCAAGGAGGATGATCTCCCCCATGGAGCACTCCTCAAGGGTGTTGGTTAGGGATTCTAGGAAGGAGGCAGTGGATTGGGGTGGGAGGTAGGCACACCCTATGTAGAGGGGGCTTAGTGTCTCCAAGGAGCACTTTCACAAATAGAATCTCACTTAGGGGTCCACAGAGAGTGGGGTGATCAATCTCCAAGGCATGCAAGGCAGTGCTGAGGTAGATAAGAATCCCTCCCCCCTTTTTTCCCACTCTGTCCTTTCTAAAGGCCTGAGCCAGCTAAGTCCACTTTGTGGGGGAGGATCTGAGGCTTGAGCCAAGTTTCAGTCACAGCTAGTATGTCGGGTTTAAAAATTGCTGTCCATGCCTCAAGGTCATGGATTTTGTGCCTTAAGCTGCTGATATTCATGTGAGCCAGCTTGAGTCCTTTGGTGTTGGCCCAGATGGCATTGGAGGGGTCACTGAGAGTGAGATTAGGAGAGTGGGGACCAGGGTTAAATTCAATATCCCCCTTAGTGCAAGATTGAGCATAGCAAGGTAGCCAGTGGTTTTGTGGGGGAAGGGGAGGAGCCTCCAGTGGTCCCACTCTCTAAAGTGAGAAGATAGATTATAGCTGTAGTCATTAGGGAGAGACCCGTGCATGATTTGGCTAGGCTTGTTTAACCCCTCCACCCTAGGGTCGAGGGGTCGGGGGCGTACAGTACTCTAGCACAGTTTTGAGGAGGGGCAGCCCTGGGGGAGGGGCAGGACAGTCACTTGGGTCTGAGCTGAGTGGAGTGTCCTGGGGTGACCATGGGCACCAAGCTCCTCTTGTTGTAGGTCTGAGGGGGGACACAGGCTCAGGGAAGGAGGCTCAGAGAAGCAGGAACAGCTACCTATACATGAGTTCTGTTCCTCCGATAACTCTCTCCTTGCTTGGTCCAGATGTGAAAGAGCACACTGTCAATGATGAAGTATTGTGAAGCTAGGAAAAAAACATCTTGGCAATGTTGCTTCTGTTGTGGAAGATTTCCACACTCTAAGTAAATGATTATGTATGTGAACTGAGGATCTGCTCTTTGTTGCATTTTGGCAGTTTCCAGAGAGAGTACATATATGGAGGAGGTGACAAGCTCTTCAGCACATGCAGTAATTAAGGATTGGTGCTGATTTCTGAAGAAGCATTTGGGAGCAGCAAAGCAACTTAAGGAGCTGAAGGAGTATCTATAGGAAGCATGCCTGTGTCATGGAAAGAAAGAGTTTCTAAGAAGAATTCCTCATTTGTTGAGGGTGATGCAGAGAGATATTGTCATTGACTAATGCTATCTGCATTGGAATTAATTTTACCTAGTCTGTACTGAAGTTCAAAGTTGTAGGATTGGAGCATGGCAATCCATCACATAAACATTCCTGCTGGTTCCTTCATTTAAAAAAACAAACATCTGAGGGCAGAGTGATCAATGATAACTGTGAATGAGGAGTAGTGAAGAAGGCAGTCAAATTTCTTTACTGTGAATACTATGGCTAGACATTCTTTTTCTGTGAAGCCATAGTTGCGCTCAGTGGAGGAAGGAGAGCACCTAGTGTAGGAAACAACCCATTCTGTTCCATCTTGAACTTGATATACTGTAGCACAGTGCCCACTGCAAAACAACTAGCATCTGTGTAGAGTTTGAAGGGTTGATCAAACATTGAGTAGCCCAGTACTGGAGCAGAGATCACTTTGCCTTTCAAGGTATCAAAGGCCTCTTTTCACTCAGAAGTCCATGTATATTCGCATCCCTTTTTGGTGAGTGCATACAGTGGAACAGCAATCTTGACATAGTTACTGATGAACTTTCTATAATGTCCAGAAAGGCCAAGGAAAACTCTGAGGTCTTTGAGGTTGTATGGTTTTGGGTAGTCTTTGACTACTGAAAGCTTGTCTGGATCTGGAGAGATGTCCTGAGAACTAACAACATGTCCCAAGTAATGAATTTGATGCTGTGTGAAACAACACTTCTCTGGTCAAAGCTTGAGGTTGGATTGTCAAGGGTGTTAAACACTTCTTTGTGGTGTTCCAGAAAAGTTCTGCTGAAGAAAATAACATTACCTAGGTAGACTAGGCAAAATTTCCAAGACAGCCCATGTAGTACGGCTTCCTTAAGATGCTGGAATGTGGCTGGACTGTTCCAAAGTCCTACAGGCTATTGTTCAAATTGAAAAAGCCCCACACTGACAGTCCCAACCTGTTTATGGATGAGAAGCTGGATTGATGGAGACTTGGTAGAATCCACTTTGAAGATCCAGAGTGGTGAAGTAGGCTGGGCTGGCCACACAAAGACTCTCTAAGGCATCCTCTGTTGTGGGTAAGGATGAGAATCCAGCACCATGCAGGCATTAGGTTTCCTGCAGTCCACTACAAGGTGATACCCCTTGTCCTTCTTTATCACCAGCAGACATGGTATACCCCAATAACTTGTAGATTCTTCAATGATGTCTTGGTTAAGCATGTTCTTGATCATGTCTTCTAGGACTTGTTTCTGTTTGTGTCCCATTTTGTAGGATCACTGAAAGAAGGGTTTCTGACTGGGTTGCACCTTGATGGTGTTTTGCAGAATATAACAACATCCATGATTGCTGTGTGTACCGACAAAGACATCTGGGTAGTTCTCCAGGAAGTCCAAAAGCTGTTGTTTCTCTGTCAGAAGTGCTAGAAGCTTGAAAGAAGATAGTTGCTTACTGAGGGATGACAATGATGAGGCTGGAGTGGTAGTGGTACTGCTGACAGGTGTAGAGATGGTAGAACCAGGCTGAGGTTTTTGACGGAGATGGAGTTAGTCCCCAGTTGGTAGGCAGACAAGTTTTCCAACATTGGTACCCTTGGAGATGACGATAGGCTCATCTGTCAAGTTGCAGCCTTTCTGGAATACTGTGCCATTGTGCACAGCAGACGAGTGTTTCCTGGAGGAAGACCTGAAGAATGTAGACTAGGGAATCCCAAGGTGATGCCAAAAACACCTTGTGGGAGATGTTCATTTCAAATCTTAGCAATCAAAGCCATCTCCATCTTAGGAGGCATAGTGACTGAGTCTGTAGCTGCAAGCTGCTTCAGGAAGTCCAGTGACAGTTTATTTGAAACAAAGTCCAGAACTGATTTGTGATACAGTATTTGAGGAAGTCCATTCCAAGAGTCAATGATGGTTGTAGATAAGACACTAGGTAGAACTTGACAGTAGCTTATTGTGAGCCAAAGTGTAGCTTGAGATGGTTGATGCCTGTGATAGGTGCTCTAGCACCATTTGCTGTGGTGATGTATTTTAAGTCAGCTGAAGAGCCATTAGGTGACTCACAAAGGACTCTGCTGTTCAGGATGTTGGTACTGATGACTAAGATATCTGCTCCAGTGTCAACCAATGCAAGCATGGACCTATCTTCAATGGCCACTGAGGCATAGTTTGCTAGAAGTGGTGATCTGATGACAGGTACAGTTGCTCCTGGAATCAAGATGGTGCCAGAGGTAGTTCTTGGAGTTGGAGGTGAGTTATGAGAGTCAGAGGAGTGGTCAGTCGAGATGTTCTCCTGCCCAAAAAATGGCCCTAGTCTGTTGGACAGTGCTCTTTTCCCTGATCCTATGAGTACTTGTGTTCATCTTGCTGATGATGCTGTAGTGGATGTCCCTGGTTCCTGTTATTCCTATTGTCATACTTTAGCTTTCTGCCAACCACAGCAGTGTGACTCCTGAATCTACATCACTGATGGATAACAGGCTCTTGAGAAGGTGGTGGTTGAGCAGGTGGCTGTTGAGACGGTTGCAGTGTTTTGACAGTTGTAGCAGAGGAAGAAGCTGAGCTCAGTTGTAAATTATCGACAGATGTGATAAGCTTGTGTGTCATTGCTTTTTGCTGATGTACTCATGTTGTGAGTGCAGCCATTTGTGATGACTGAGGTTCTTGCACACTGATGACCTGGAACAGTGATATGGATTCCTGCGCAAGTCATGCAGCTTGGATAGTGTCCATCCAGGTTGTTGGCTTCTGTTGGACCACATAAGCATGAAGTTGAGGGAACAGTCCTCAGACGAAGGCTTTCATTTTTTCCTTCTATTTTCTTCAGATATTTGCAACTTGATTCAATGTCTGCAATGAAGGCTTCCAGAGATTTGGAGGACTGCTTGGTGCATTCCTGCAGCTGTTGCTCAAATAACCAGGGTGGATGTGCTTGAATAAAATGATCTTTAAAAGTTGCATAGAGGATAGCAATATTTTCTTTAACTTGTTCTGGAAGTGCGTTGAATCTGGAAATGACAGTCACTCTCGGAAGTAAACCTAAGGCATTGGAGATAAGTAGGGGATCAGTCCAAACACTGAAGACAATCCAGCCTTGGAACTGCTTGAGCCAATTGACAGTATCTTCATGAGGCGAGTCTGAGAAGGATGTTGATTGCAAAGTGGCGTGTACTGTGGAGTGTGATAAAATAGTTTTAATGTAGGCAAGGTCATCCTGAATGAACTGCATAGCTGGCATTCCCTGTGACAATATGGAAAACTGGAGGTCTGTAGGAATGTTCCTATTTTGTAGCCCCACATGCTCTAGGTGGGGGAAAGCAGGCCTCTAGACACTCCTGCACCCATATTTCTTTCTTAGTTAGACATCATCATCGTGGGAGATCTTCACTTGATAGAACAGAGGTTGTAAGAATGAAAAGGGGCTGCCGTCATGCAGAGGATGGGATGTCATGGATTAGATGGAGTGCTGCTGAGAAAATGTCACTGACAAAGTACAATTATTTGTAAGCAAAGTACATCAGGTGACATCTTAAATAAACCATTCCAGCCCCAACTCTTGATGTTCTGTTATTTAAATATTTATTTACAAAATGAGCATTTTGTGTCAGCGTTCATTCATTTTAAAAGGGTTGCCCTTTTAAAAAAGATGGCTGCCATTATTCTCTATTTGAGTAAAGCCATTTGGAAGCAAGTGGGTGCCCTTAGCAAAGATAGCTGCCTGAACATTGCTTACAGCTGGGAGCTTCCTGTTAAATTGCTCCTTCCAAGATGGCTGCCATTGCAGTTAGAGTGTCACTTCCTGGCATGCAGTGGAATAGAATGATGGGGTGGGCAGAATAAGAAGAGATCTGGAAAAAGTGGCAAAATGGTCAGAAGAGTGGCAACTGGGGTGTAATGCAAAAAGTGCAAGCTCGTGCACATAGAGAAGAGAAACCCTGAAGCTACCTATAAGTTGGGAGGGGTGTTGCTGGCAACCACAAGGGAAGAAAGAGACTTGGGCACCATCATCACAGATGACCTGAAATCATCCAAGCAGACCACTAAAGCAGTAGGTAAGGCTAGAGTAATGTTGGTGTGTATTAGTAGGGGTATAACAAGTTATAAGTGGGAGGTAATAATTCCTCTTTACAAGACATAGGTTATGCCCCATCTGGAGTACTGCATGCAGTACTGAAGTCCACACCTGCACAAGGACATTAACAAAATGGAGGCAGTCCAGAGAAGGGCAGCCAAAATGGTGCAGGGACTGCATCAGAAAACATATGAGAACAGATTAATGGAGTTTAATATGTATATCCCAGAGCAAAGGAGAGAGAAAGGTGATATGATCGAAACATTCAAACATCTTAAGGGCATTGACAAGGTGAAAGAGTCTAAAATGTTTCAATATAAGAAAAATAGCAAGACAAGAGAACACAGTTTGAGATTAGAGGAAGGTCGATTAAGGGGTAATGTGAGGAAGTTCTTTTTCACAGAAAGGGCGGTAGATGCATGGAACGGCCTACCTCAGGAAGTGGTGGATACGAATACAGTGCAGGGCTTCAAACAGGTATGGGATAGGCATAAGGGAGCAGTCCAGATAAATATGAATAGATAGGCCATTGACAGAGTAAAGGCCTATGGCACATTCATAAGGTAGAAAAAATGAGCAGACTGGATGGGCCTTGCGGTCCTTATCTGTCGTTAACTTCCATGTTTCTATGTTTATATGCAGTGTGTGTCCAAACAAAGATGGGTGTTACCACAGAATTAACAGTATATTTTAATTCAATGGCTGCTAGTGCCATAAGGCTGTCTGGAGCTGCTGCAATGGTGATTCCTGCCATTGTCCCCCTCACTGAGCTGGAGGGGAAATGGTGGGCCCCCTTTTGGTTAGTGGCAGCATTGCATATTTCAGTTATTTCATTGCTGGTTTTCAGTTCTGCGTTTTAGTATGTGCTGATTGTTTTGTTTCTCTCTTTTGTTTTATTTATTTTCTTTACCTTTGTTCCCTTTTCTGCTCCTCAGGCTGACTGTTTTACATATATTCCTGGCATGGGTTATGTCAGCTAGTAGTGGCTTCCTACTTGATTTTTTTTGTTTTCCCTTTCTTATGCTCCCAGTTAGTGTGCCCTGCTGCAAATAGACCATTAAAATGCCATTAAACATACCCATTACATTTTAATTATGTCTGCCATTAAATTCCTCCAAATGGATATATAATTAATGGTCCAAATTATATATTATAGTCTTTCTAACTGTTAACTTGTCATTAAATTTAATGGGGTATATTACATCTTCTGGCAATTAATTATTTAATGGGCATGAACTTTTAATGGTCATTTTAATGGTGAGATAGCCATTAATTTTTTGGGCATTAATATCTGTTAATGGACATAAAAATCACAGTATTGGTCACCATTAGAATGCTCATTAAAACTCCCTTAAAAATTCAGACATGGTTTAATTGATTAATTAATGGCTACTAAAATACTGCACCATACTATTGGCAATATTAATTGTTTCTGACCCATTAAAAGTTTTATTTTAATTCTTTAGTAATGACCACTAGGCACACATGCCTGTTTTTAGGAGCAACATGGTTGTTAACTGACTTGCTCAGAGTCACATAGTCCAAGTGGATGTTGTGAGAATCAAACCCAGATCTGCTGGTTGTAGCAAGCGCATTCACAACAGATCATTACTCTAACCTCTAGACTATCTGCCAGCCCTGTCATATTATGTCACATATAACATATCATTACATTCCCCTTAATTAATACATAAATAATGGTGCCATTAAATTTTGATTAGCCATGTAATGGCAGTTTTCCTCTAATGGCATTTTTATATTTTAATGGCCCATTAATTGTGTACAATGCCAGCATGACTCATGCACCAGGACACCATTAAGGCCCCGTCCACACTGCACTGCTCAGACCCCGTAACGGATAGAAACCGTTACAACCGGAGAGTGGTGCAGTGTGTCCATACTGCCGCGGTGTCCGTTACGGGACCGGCACTGCTGGTCCACACTTCGGGAGCCGGGCGACCATTACCGTGGCACCCGATCCCACAATGCAGCTCGTGTTGCGCTAAGGGACTGGTGCTATGTGTCCACACTACGCCCAGTAAAGTTACCGAGGCATAACCGGTCTCATAACCGTTGTTGAAACCACCTCATATGTGGTTTCAACAACGGTTACGTAAATGCCTTCTGTAACGTTACAGGTGTAAACGCAAACCATTGCGGTAACGGTTTGGACATTCTGTAATGTTACAGAGGGGGTAGTGTGGACAGGGCCTAACTTTCATTTGGATGAGCTTAATTATTGTTCCCCTAAACTGCACATGAGATGTATAGCAGAACCCATCTGTATGCAATTTCCTCAAACAGATAAAATTAACAAGACTTTTATAGTAATTAAAAAAAAAATATGCTGCAAAGTGGACCTAGATTCTGCGGCAGAACCTCAAGGTTGCTGCAGCAGAACAACTGCTGATTCTGCAGCAGTTCTGCAGGGAACTGGTTGATTGAAGCAGCTAGTTTTCCTTGCCCTTGATCATTATCCCTAATCCCCAGGTTTCAGAAGTTCTAAAGTTAATATAGTGGGTCCTGAGTCAGTAGCTCTAGCTGATCAGTGCTCAGCTGGATGCCTGAGATGAGCTGAAGTGGCAGAGAGTTACAAATTTCCATGCCCGAGAGGGTTTGCAGGGACCGGTGATGGGCCCATTTGGCTGTCATGTGTCACCATCTGGGCTTTTTGCTGCAGCTACCCCGCAGTCTGGGTGCTGGAAACTGACCATGTGGCAAGGTGAAATGGGCCAGCTGAGTTGTTTCATGTAAAGCATACATTTGATTTTTTTTTTTAATAATTCAAATTTTATTCCCTGAATCTCCAGCCCTACCCACCAGGGCAATCCTCAAGCACCTTCCACTAGTCCCTGCCTACCTGTTTAATGTCAACCTCATGTAGCCTCAGATTGCCCCCCCCCCCAGGTGGGGTTCAGGGGTAGAGGGGTTATACCCCCCAATAGCACACATGATCAGACAATGGAGGCAGTGGAGGGAACTGTCCTGGATGTACCATGGTCCCTTGGAGGACCAGCACTAGGGCCAAGCATTATTTTCCCATAATGCCCCTGGAGACATCATCACACAAGGGGACACCAATGTGCATGCACATGGTGGCCAGTCTGTTTTTCACTATTGAAAAGAAAAAAGGAATCAGAATCAACTATCTACATCAGCAACCTTTAAAGAATGTGAGCAATCATAAAATGTGGGTGTGAGTGTTTGTTTAACTAGGGACTGTTTGAGGTCAAAGGGGGTTGAGAATGTCCCTTTAAGTGACATGTTCATGGTACACAGTATGCAAGTGAAGGTTTGGGGAACTACACCCAGGCATACTGGATGTACCCAGTTTCATTCACAGCATGATGCTCAAACCTCATGATGTGTTGGGCCTTGAGAGGTGGATTTGAGTTATCTGTGGCTGAGCCCTTCATTCTGTAATGCTATCTGGTGGAATACAACAACTTTGTTTGTGTGTGGGAGGTGAAGAAACCAACTATGTACACCTCACCAGTGGCAGGGATATGAAGAAATGTAGCCAAGGCCCATAGTAAAGGTCCATGTTAGCTGGTATAGCCCCCTTCCCAATTTAGTTTTCACTTATTTAGGGGTTTATAAGGATCAGGCACATTCCGCCCCCCTCCCTGTGCCTGCTAGGAAAAGGATTGCGTCCCATCTCACTTTTGATTACCCATTCCTTAACAAATATGCCAGCAGACAAAAACAGTTGCTTGTTACTGACCAATCTAGATAAGTTAACAAACACTGAAAAATAGTAGCACAGTAACACCAAACTTAAACAAGATCTCATCAGAGCCGATACAGCTGTTCAGAGCACTGTAGTGTGGCGAGAGCGAGTAAAAGAGTTGCCCAAGCTCTTGCCACACCATAGTCTGCCATGCCAAGATGGTGGCTCTGACAGAACTGCACATGAGGGATACTTGTGCAAGTGCAGATTGTGTTGAGTTGCCATCTTACACATGGCGGACGTCACTTCCACAATTGAGGAATGAATACAAAGTTGTGCACCGGGGGGATGGGGAGCAGTGTGCTGTGGAGGGGAGCTCTGTCCATAGGGGATATGGGAGGAAGAGACACCACACGCCACCAGTGACACCAGTAGTGTGGACAGCAGACTGCATCACTGTAGGAGAAGATGGGGACCGTTTCCGCTCATGGTCCCTTCTCTCTCTCTCTCTCTCTCTCTCTCTCTACAGTGATGTGATCCCAAAATTCTTGCAGGGTTCCACCCATATAGCCATAAATAAGAATACACAGAACACAAAACAATGCATATAGACAGCACCATGAAGACATAGTTCATCTTACAAATGTAATTCTGAGCAATATACAACTCTATTATTTGACATATCTATCCAATCACAAATTGTAGTGAGGAAGAAAAAATGTGACCTACTGAGAATCAAACCCAGACCCTCAGAATACTGCCCTGATGCTCTAACCACCGAGCTACAGCCTCATGTGGTTGGACCTGGGTGTGTCCAGGAACCCCAGTTCCAGCAATGTGCGCCTGTAACTCAGTGATTAGAGCACTGGGATGGTAGTCCGAGAGCCTGGGTTCAATTTCCAGTAGGTCACAGTGTTTCTTTCTCACTACAGTTTTTGATTTAAATTGCATAGCAGTGGCTAATACTGCACCAAACAACATCTAATTGTCATATATCTATCTATGAGACACACAGGGATTGTTTACAGAGCCCACATAGTTCACCAAAAAACACAATAGTGCTAAAAGAAAGACATTCCATACAGCATAATTTAATATCAGACCTCTATATTATAGTTATCCGCAGTATTATCCACCTTGACCACTTCTCCAATCTCCATAAGTCTTCCTTCATACTTCTTACTCCTTTCTCACTATCCACTCTTCGGCCAGTCTTTGCAGCATCCGTGATAAGGCAGACCCTCCCCCAGATCCCCACTCCAATATCCCAGATAAAAAGGTTGAAGAGGACTAGTCCTAGGACTGATTCATGTGGCACCCCACTGGAGACCCTCCAAATTCGTGGTATTAAGTGTGACCCTCTGGGTTCTGTTTAACAGCTAATTTCTTACCCACCTAATGATTTTATTGCCCACCCTGATCGCCCATCTTCTTCAACAGTCAGGTTAGGGACACAGTCAAAGAATTTTTTTGTAATTAAGGTACACACTGTTAACCACCTGGCCTTGTGCACCACTTTCACCACCCAATCAAAGAAGTTGATTAGGTCTATCTAACACGTTCTCCCACCTGTGAACCAATGCTGTCTGCTATCTAGAAGGCCGTTCACTTCCAGGAAGCTCACTAGCCTGGGACAGTGAAAAAGCAGGGATACTGAACGAATACTTCTGCTCAGTATTCACAAAAGAAGAGGAGGGGGAGGTACCTAAACCAATCAAAAGAAGCACTCTGGATAGGGGGGTTGATCCCAGTCCTTTCACAAAAGAAAGGGTTCTGACAGAACTCCTAAAACTGAAGGTAGGCAAAGCAATGGGGCCTGATGGGATTCACCCCAGAATTCTAAAAGAATTAAGGGGAGAACTAGTGACACCACTGACTACCCTTTTTAAAAAATCATGGGAGGATGGTGTGGTACCTGAGGACTGGAGTAGGGTGGATGTGATTCCCCTTCACAAAAGTGGGAGCAAGACAGAGGCAGGAAATTACAGACCTGTCAGTTTGACCTCTGTGGTAGGGAAAACGATGAAATCACTTCTGAAGGAAAGAATTGTTGAGTACCTAGAGGCCAGTGGGGCATAGGACCCAAGGCAGCATGGATTCACAGTGGAAGGTCATGTCAGACAAATCCAATCGATTTCTTTGACTGGGTGACCAAACTAGTAGACCAGGGAGGGCCTGTGGACCTGGCCTATCTAGACTTTAGCAAGGCATTTGACACAGTCCCACACAAAAGATTAATAAACAAATTAGCCAGCCTGGGAGTGGGTCCCAGGGTGGTAGCCTGGGTAAAACATTGGAAGGACAACAGAACAAAAAAGGTAATAGTAAGTGGAGTCCCCTCTGAAGAAAGGGGGGTTATTAGTGGGGTACCGCAGGGTTCAGTACTGGGTCTGGTCCTTTTTAATGTCTTTATAAGTGACATTGCAGAGGGACTGGAAGGAAAGGTATGCCTCTTTACAGATGACACAAAGATCTGCAACAGGGTTGATACACAAGGGAGGGGTGGAAAGGATGAGAAGGGTAAGGTTGGAGGAATGGTCAGAAGTATGGCAGCTTGGATTCAATGTAAAGAAGTGCAAAGTAATGCACCTGGGAAACAAAAACCCAGGGGAAGAGTACACAATGGAGGGGGGAGGTAGCAACAACAACAAAAATGGAAAGGGACCGGGGGTAATCATAGCAGATGACCTTAAGGTTAGCAAGCAATGTGAGAAGGCAGTAGGGAGCATACCTCTCAACCTCTCAGCATTAAAAATCATAGCACTGGCCTTCAAAAATCATAGCAGATGGTCAGAATGTGGAGCACTTTCTTATTTTAAAGAATAATATGTCCACAGATAGTGGGCCCCATAGAGTGAGTGATAAGAAATGTTTCTATTAACTTAGTTTAATGATTTAATAATGTGTGTGTCCAGAAATAGCTCTAACATTATTAAGAATATCAGTAAACCTATGCAGAGCAAGGGTAAATTTGAGTGTGAAAATCATAGCGCTATGCAAAATTCATAGCAGTTGAGAGGTATGGTAGGGAGGGCTGGGGAGATACTGGGATGTATAGGGAGAGGCATCACCAGTAGAAAACAGGAAGTTGTCATCCCTCTGTACAGACAGTTGGTGAGACCCCATCTGGAGTACTGCGTCCAGTTCTGGAGACCTCATCTCCTCAAGGACATAGACAGGATGAAGGCAGTCCAGAGGAGGGCAACTAAAATGGTGCAGAGTCTGCAACAGAAGCCATATGAGGAGAGACTAAAGGAGCATAATATGTATACCCTTGAGGAATGGAGGGAGGGGGGACAGGATAGTAACTTTTGAGAACCTAGATGGAATCAACAAAGTCCAAGAGGGTAGCACCTTTCAGAAAAAGAGATGTGCAAGAACAAGGGGACACAATTTGAAGATACAGGGGGGACGGCTCAGGGGCAAGGTGAGGAAGTATTTTTCACAGAGAGGGTGGTGGACGCATGGAAACGCCTTCCTGAGGAGTTTGTGGGGTCTACAGCTGTGGGACAATTCAAGAATGCATGGGACAAACATAAGGCAATTCTTGTGGTGGGTAGGAAGAAATAGGCTGTTGGTTAGCTAGGATCTGCAGCTTATCCTGTAGGTAGGGAAATGGGCAGACTAGGGCCAAGTGGTTCTTATCTGCCATTAAAGTCTATGTTTCTAAAGTTTCTAGAAGCTTCCCCAGTATGGACATCAGACTGAGAGGTCTATAGTTACCTGGTTCTTCTCTGCTCCCGCTGTTGTGCAGGTGTATCACATTTGACAATCCCTAGGTATCTCTCCATCATCACAAACTATAACTGTTGAAGAGCTCAGCCAGCAATGCATAGAAACAGAATTTGCTGGCAGACAAGCACCACTTGGCCCACCTAGTCTCCCCATTTTTCCCTGCCTACAGTATCACCGTAGATCCTACTTGATCTCTGGCCCATTCATTCACACCCCTTTCCAGTTCCATACGATTCCCTTATGCCTGTCCCATGCATTCTTGATCCCCACCACTGTATTTGCCCCCACCACCTCTGCTGGAAGGCTGTTCTAGGAATCCACCACTCTTTCTATGAAGAAGGACATTCTCACATCTATCCTGAATCCCCCCACCAAGCTTCTTATTATATTTCCTTGTCCTTGAGTGCCTTTGTTCTGAAAAATACTTCCCTCCTGTACCTTATTTACCCCTGTGAGTTATTTACAGGTCTCTATCACATCCACCCCTCTCTCTCTCTCTCTCTCACTCCTCTCTTCCAGCGTGTACATATTTAGGTCCTGAAGTCTCTCCTCGCAGGACTTCTGATGCAGTCCATGCACCATTTTAGTTGTCCTCCTCTGGATTGCCTCCACTTTGCGTATGTTCTTCCGGAGATTTGGTCTCCAGAACTAGACACAGTATTGTAGGTGGGGTCTTACCAGAGATCTATACAGGGACACCACCACCTCCCTCTTTCTGCTGGTGATACCCCTCTCTGTGCACCCCAGTATCCCAGTATTCCTCCCAACTGCCTTGTTGCACTGATTGGCCTCCTTTAGGCTATCAGAGATGATCACCCCCAGGTCTCTTTCCTGCTTGGTGGTCATCAGTATCACTCCTCCTGTTGTGTACTCTGCCCTTAGGTTTCTGTGTCCCAACTGCATTATTTTGCACTTTTTTGCATTGAAACCCAGCTGTCATATCCTTGACCACTCCTCGAGTTTTCACAGGTCTCTGGTCATCCTTTCTACCCCCCCGTGTCCACCCTATTGCAGATTTTGGTGTCATCTGCAAAGAGGCAAACCTTCCCTTCCAGCTCCTCTGTGATGTAACTTATAATGACATTAAAGAAGACTGGTCCCAGTACTGATATCTGAGATGCCCCACTGGTCACCCTTCTTCTTGTATGTGAACTTCATTTACCACCACCCTCTGTCACTCATCCACTAACCAGTTTCTTCACCTTTAGACCCTCAATAAGCAGCTGGTAATAGTAGATGACTGAGAGAGACACACACACAAATCTGATCAATACACACCCTCCACACACACACACGCATACACACTTTCTTTCCTTCGAGACTATGCAGGACTCTGAAGGTATGGGCACCAAAGAAAGTAAATAACTTATCTTTGTAGATAAGCGGAATAGTGACACTGAACTAGGCTCTACAAGATATGCTTCTTCTGCTTCACAGCTGCCATTAGCACAACAGCCAGTGTATGCTCCATGATGGCAAAGTTGGAGGGGGTTAGAGACAGCTGTAACTGGAGAAGACAGTTGCAACTGATAACCAAATTAATGAGCAGAAGCACTGCTGATATATCACCACCCCCTCCCCCACTATCTCCTGGTTTAACCTTTTAAACCTGAAGCACTTGCACGTTATGTGGCATGATCAAGGTCAGAAAGTATTTGGCATTACATGTTCAAATTCCACCAGAACCAAATTGGCTCTGGTGGGTTGTGAACCTCTGATCACCTCATCACTCCACTGTTGCAGATACCAAGCTCCTGCTCTAACCACTAGAGCACTCTAAATATTGGGGCTAGCAGACAATTCTGATGTGGAACAAGAATGTAAGGAATGTGTAAAACTTTTAAAAACACGAACTATAAACTTTTTGGCCATGTCTCCTAAAGTTCTGGCTCTGTTTTGGATAGTAGCAGGCAGCATGTGCCGAATACCAAAGTTCTCTTTTTGATGTCCCCAGGCATGCAATCAACTGTGTCTTGGTGCAGGCTCCTGTTGCCTCTGCAATCCCCCGTTTAATAATATCCCATTTCTGCTCCACGTCCATCTCCTGCCTTATGCCCTCCAGTTTCCCTTTCAGTACTTCCTGCATCCTTCCAAAGTCCACCCTCCTTAAGTTTACCACCCAAGTAACTGATTTCTCTGGCTCCTCTCACATTGTGATATTAAACCACACCGTTTGGTGATTGCTATCGGCTAGTGGGTCCTTCACCTTTATTACCCTTACTGCCTCCCCATTCGACAATACCAGATCTAAAGTGTTCTTTAGCCTAATAGGTACACTAACCAACTGTGTCAGGAGCCCCTCCTTGATCGCATCCAGGAGCACTTGCTCCCTAGCACTGGAGGTGATCGGAAAACTCCAGTCAACCTCCAGCCAGTTGAAATTCCCCACAATAACCACCTTCCCTTTTCTACATACCTTTCTGATTTGTCCCGCTAATTCCCTGTCAAGCTCCTCAGAATGGGACGGTGACCTGTATACCACCCCAGATCTCATTTTTCTATCCCTTGAGTCTAGAAGCTGAAGCCAAATTGCCTCTGTTCTCCTTTCTCCCCCCCATCCCTTGTGCATTTGATCCTGTCCCTCACATAGACTGCCACCCCACCCCCTTCCCTCCTTATGGTCCTTCCTGTATAATTTGTATCCTGGGATTGCCAGATCCCAGTCCCGGTGCTCAGTTCCCACGTTTCTGTGACAGCTGCAATATCCACCCTCCACACTGCTAAGAGGCCTGTAGCTCAGCTGATTTGCTTCCTAAGCTTCTTGCATTCAGTGAGACCACCCTTCATCCTGCCTCCTTCCCTTCACTGGCCTCCATCTCCTCCCTTCTACTCCCTCCTTTTTTGGCCACCTGAGTGCTTCTCTGCTAGCCGGGGGGGAGGGGTAGGCTGTGACTCCACTCTATTGGATCCCTGCCTACCTGCTGTCCACTTGCCACCCCCCCCATCTAGTTTAAATCCACCTTTGTTGCAATATACCTCCCAGTCTTTGCTTTAATACCTCCTACCCCTCCCCACTCAGGTGCAGCCTATCCCTTGCAAACAGATTGTTATTATCCCAGGAACTGCTCCAGCTGCCCACAACCCCATACCTCTTAGTTCGACATCATTCTACCAACCATGTTTTCAACTCCTTAATCCTCTCCTTTCTTACTGTGCTTGTGCAGGGTACTGGGAGCACCTCAGAGAAGGCCACAGACTCCCCAGTCTCCTTGCACAACCTTTCCACTTCCTCAATCCTTTCCCTTGTTACCGCCACCATTTCCCCTGCTAGGTCATTTGTCCCCACATGTACCACAATGTGTGGTTTCCTCCTATCCCTCCATATGCACTTTAGGATTAGCCGTCCTGCCTTGTCTGCCTTTAATTCTGGTATGGACTCCACCCATATCCAACTGTGCCTCTCCCCCTTGCTGCCCCATCTGATCCCCTTGAGTATGGAGTCCCCCAACACCAGTACACTCCCCTCCTCTTTCCTTGTGCCCGTCACCACCACCACCACCCAGGTTCTCATTTCTGGGGCCACTCAAGACAGTGCTTTTACCATGTGCCCCAGTGTCTTCCCCCTGCCCCTCTCAATTGAGACCCCCCCTCCTGTTTGACTGCCAACCTCCCTCTCCCTCCTCACCTCTCTGAGTATTATCCCTTCCCCTGCCAAACATTGTTCAATCTCTCCACTAGTAATGCCCCTCACTCCCTCCTCTTTGTGAGTGCTATCCCTTGTGCACTCTCATCCTGCGTCCTCTTTCCCATGTGTTGCTAGTAAAGCAAATATGTTCCCTACCCCTTTTGCCTTACTATGTGATTTATCCTCCCTCCTGCCTACTGCTGCTACTCTTTTTCTAGGTCCTACTAGAGTCCACTCTTCATCAACTGGCTTCCTGGCTAGTTTGCCCCTCCCCAACCCCTCCCTTGACCCACTGTTCCTTCTCTGTGGTGCCTCCACAATACTCTCAGATGTCAGCCCTCCTACCGATGCAATCCTCCCCTCATCCCTCAATTTTGCCAGCTCCCTGCCAAGCCACTGAACCTCTTCCTCGAGCCTTCTTAGCCTGTGGAAGATTAGGCACCCTCCCAGCCTCCACAGTATGTTCATCCGCATTGCTGCCCCACAACCATTGCAACCTACAATCCTACCCATGGTCCACACTACCTATACAGCCTCTCCACACTTACTCTCCCTACAGCAAGTAGAATTAACTAATCCTTGCCCAGCCTGTAACAGAAATTTTATTCCCAAATGCCCTTGCATGCAGCATAAGATAGCCAACTACAGTACTAACTGGAAACCACAATCCTACTCATAAGGACTATAGACCTACTCATAAGTTATATATAATTATATATCTTTATGAAATAGCTCATATGGCTGTGCCTCATTTCCTCCTTCCTGACCTGCTCTGAGGGCTCAGGTCAGTTTGCAGCTCCCCAAGCTCCTTCCTCACAGCCTTCAAATCCAACCCCCTGTGGTATTTCTGTATTTAAGAAAGTCTGGTGGAAGGGGTGGGTGGGATGGCTCCACCCACAGAAACCTTTACAGTCACTCCAGCCACAGAAACCTTTAAGTTAAATTAAAAAAAAAAGTAAAACAATATCAAAACTTACAAAAATCCTCTACATATTAACTCCCTCAACAGCAAGTGGAATTAACTAACCCTTCTCTCCTTCAGTTTAAAAAAGCAATAGCAAAACTTACAGAGATCTTCTCCACAGGAAGCAGACTTAACCACTCCTTCTCTCCTTCACTGTATGTCACCCTGCTAATCCTATGGAGATATTTGTACTTTTCTATCATATCCCCCTATCCCTCCTTGTCTCTAGGGTATACATGTAGAGGTCCCTCAACCTTTCCTCATATGTTTTCTCCCCTTGTCTCTGGATCATTTTAGTCACCCTTCTCTTCATAGCTTCCACCCTATAACAATCCTTCCTCAGTTGTGGGCTCAAGAATCTCAAACAGTATTCCAGTTGGGAGAAAAAACTGAGACCTATACAGAGGAGGGATCACCTCCCTGCCTCTTCTAATGGTCCCTTTCTTATGAACCCATGCATCCTGTTTGCCCTATACACTGCTCTGTTACATTGTGCTGTAGTTTTTAGGCTTTTCAATAATGGCCCTCATTGTGCCCTCTATTACCACTCCCCCATCAGGTACTGCATGTTTAGGTTTTTGTTCCTGATGTCCATTACTTTACATTTCTAGGCACTTCATCTCAGCTGCTATATCCTGGGCCACTTTTAAGGCCATTCAAGGTCACCCCTAATTGCTCTGATCCCATTCTTTCTGTCCACTCTCCTGCAGATCTTCCCCCTGCACATCTGTTTCAATTATGAATGCATTAAAGAGGATTATTACCCCAGGACAGAGCCCAATGGTACTTTGCTTGTAACCTCTTAAAAATCAGGTGAAAGTTGTGGCAAACCCATTGGCCACAGGTGCAGCAAACTTTGCGGGGATGCAGGGCTTGGCCACAAGCCCTGTGTCCCTGTTTGAAAATCAGGCCCTAGGTCTCCACAGCAACAACTTTATGCCAGTTAGCACCCCCAAAGACATGTGGCAGACAGCGCTGCACTGCACAGCTGAGGGAAAAGGAGAACATGATAAGTGTCAGCATTTCCAACAGGAAGCAAACAATGAAACTTATTTATCTGATTATAAGAGATATTTCAAGTGGTATTCAATTGCAAAATTGTTATATTCATGTTAACATTACAAAAAGAGAAAAATGTATATAAAAGAAAAAAAATGTTTGCCCATGACCTTTAATGAGGAGTAATGAACTCCTTCACAACTGTCAATAATGATTACTGTACAGTACAGTATAGCACTTTTACTTTCGTAGTGCTCCCCAGCACAAAACATCACAGGAGAACACCAGTCTTTTTTTAAGTGGGAGTCCCAGAGATGGAAGACTACTGCCAGCTCCACTTAGTAGAAGGTGGGTGGTCAGGGTTGCCTCCCCGTTATGAACCATCTTGCCTTCTGTCCTGTAGATTGTTTGCTTTGATAAAATCTTTCAGCCTTTTTCTTAGTATAATTTCCAGTATTTACCTACTTTAGATGTCACGCTGACTGGCCTGTACTTTTCCAGGTAATTTTTGCTGCTGTTTTTGTGCAGGGGAACACTGTATGCTGTCCTCCAGTTTATGAGGACCACATCAGTGTTTAAGTAAGCATTTAGCCACGACGAAGGTGGCATCTAATGCTGGATTGATTCATGGTTGGGAGGGTTGTGGGTCGAGACCGGAGGCAGAGGGTGAACAACTGCCCAACCATGCATCAATCGCATTAGATGCCACTGCCGGAGTGGCTTAATGTGCTTGTAACATGGGCCGCGGGAGCACAGAGTCGCCAGGAGCCTATGTCATGTGCGTTCAGCAGCATTACACAGGGGGTCGGAGTTCTGAGTATACATTTCTGCTGCACTTTCAAATGTTGTGAGACGCCAGCATTAACATGCTGATGTGCTCCAATTATTCACAACATCTACTTACAGCACATAGTGCGTCTCACATGACACTCCAGAAACTGTGCTGATTGGCGCAGCTATTTCTTTCCTGGTGGCCGTTGGAGGTCTCCGGTACACTGCTCACTCACCGCAGTGTGCGATCGGTGCAAAATTTACATGCCGGAGGGTCACTTCCCTTTCCCTCTCGCACACTCGTCCGATGTCGCCCACTGACTCTTGTCCTGCTACTGCCTCTCCAGTGTGCTGCCTTCCACTGTGCTCCACTCTAGGTGTAGCTCATCTCCCTCTTGTTCTGCCACACTTGTCTGTCCACAACTCACTCCCCACCTGTGCCCAGTGCTGCTAAGCTGGGGGTCTGGCTGCTGTCAGTACTACCTCGGTGGGCACGGCATATACCCTAGGTTAATACCCACTCCAAATCAGGTCCCGTGATGCCATTCCGCCTATCACTGCTGCTGATTTCCAGTGTGTGATTAATGCAATGTTACAATAAGCAGTAAAAGTCTTTCTTTTGATGACCACAAAAATGTTAAACGTGTCACTTTTATGCACAATGTGTCTCTGAATAAATATCCTAACATTTTTTATGCTATCCTAACATGCAATTTTTTAGCAAGGCATTTGATACAGTCCCACACAAAAGATTAATACACAAGTTAGCCAGCCTTGGAGTGGGTCCCAAGGTGGTAGCCTGGATAAAACATTCGCTAGACAACAGGACGCAAAGGGTAGTAGTAAATGGAGTCCACAGTGAAGAAAGGAGGGTTACTAGCGGGGTACCGCAGGGTTCAGTACTGGGACCAGTCCTTTTAATGTCTTTATAAGTGACATTGCAGAGGAACTGGAAGGAAAGTATGTCTCTTTGCAGATGACACAAAGATCTGCAACAGGGTTGATACACGGATGGAGTGGAAAGGATGAGAAGGGACTTGGCAAGGCTGGAGGAATGGTCAAATGTATGGCAGCTTAGATTCAATGCTAAAAGTGCAAGTAATGCACCTGGGAAACAAAACCCAGGGAAGAGTACACAATGGGGGGTGAGATACTAACAACAACAAAAATGGAAAGGGACCTGAGGGTAATTATATCAGATGACCTAAGGTGGGCAAACAATGTGAGAAGGCAGTAAGGAAGGCTGGGGGATACTGGGATGCATAGAGAGAGGCATCAATAGTAGAAAACAGCAAGTTGTTATCCCTCTCTACAGACAGTTGGTGAGACCCCATCTGGAGTACTGTGTGCAGTTCTGAAGACCCCATCTCTGCAAAGACATAGACAGAGTGGAGACTGTCCAGAAGAGGGCAACCAAAATGGTGCAGGGTCTGTACCAGAAGACATACGAAGAAAGACTAAAGGAGCTTAATATGTATACCCTTGAGGAAAGGAGGGAGAGAGGGGACATGATAGAAACTTTCAAGTACCTCAAGGGAATCAACAAAGTCCAAGAGAGTGGCATCTTTCAGAAAAAGAGATGTGCAAGAACAAGGGGGCACAATTTGAAGATAGAGGGGGGACAGCTCAGAGGTAATGTGAGGAAGTATTTTTACACAGACAGGGTTGTGGATGCATGGAACAGCCTTCCTGAAGAGGTCGTGGAGTCAAGAACAGTGGGGGAATTCAAGACTGCATGGGACAGACATAAGGCAGTCCTAGTGGGGGGTAGGAGGAAGTAAGCTGTTGGTTAATTAGGATCTGCAGCTTATCTGTTAGCTAGGAAAATGGGTAGACTAGGTGGGCCAAGCGGTCCTTATCTGCCATCAAATTCTATGTTTCTATGTTTCTAACAGCATAACAGGCCTTTTCACCCTCCTAGGGAACACAAGAGATACTTGTTCTATGGAATCTCGTTCCCCCTACATGTTGTATCTTTTAGGTACACCCAGCAGGGTCAGAGAGTTGTGTCATACTATGCAGCTAAAATGTGCAATAATTTTAATCAGACCTTACACAACACAATACTGTCTGTGCTTTTAGAAAGAATCTTATTGCATGGTACAGATCGATGTCCATTTGTCATTGTTTTTGACAGAGGAGAATTTTGCTTTCAGAGCAAGTAACAGCAGTCTAGAACTACAACTGCTTTACTGATAAATCACTTCTATCTCAGCAGGAGTCAGTGCCTGTCTGGATTAAGCAAACAGATACTTTATTAGAAGAAGGGGGATCTCATTTAAGTAAAAAAAAAGAAGAAGAAAGTCACTGTGTGTTTCTCTGAGGAAGGGGCAATATCAGCTTAATTTACTGAGTCAGGAGCAGAGGCTGAAGCTAATTGAGGTGTGGCTTAGGAGCTCAGGGGTACAAAAGCAGGTGCCTCCAATTACAGCTTCATGCTGTTTTTGACAGAGGAGAATTTTGCTTTCAGAACAAGTAACAGCAGTCTACAATTACAGCTTTTTTACTAATTGCCCGGCTTCCCACCCTAAGCCAGTTATACTTTTATAGCCACTGGATTTGACTGACAACAGGAACTTCCTGTTTGGCAGTAGGAAGGGAAGGGAAGGATCACAGAGGCACATTAGTTTCATCAACCTTGAAGGAACCTAAAAAAATAGCTCTTTCTCTCCCCACCAGCTGCTGGAGGTCTGAATCCAAGCACGGAAGAAAGAGACTGCTGAAGACTACAGGAACTTCCTGTCCCAGAACAGGAAGGGTGAGAGTTGTAAGGGCACATAGGCAGTAGGAAAGTAAGTGTAAAAATATATATAGAGGGAGGAGACAGTAAGCATACAAAGCAACAAGAGAGGGAACATAAAATAAGTCAAGATGGGAGTGGTGCAGTGTAATGGCTGGAGGCAGCAGTGTTCTGGGAGACATTCTGAAGGCTGTGATGCTGCCCTGCTTGCAGTCACCTCTCTGTTCTGAGGGAGGAGGTTGCCCGTCCAGGCTGACCTGGCTAGGATTCTGATGACCTTCCCCACCCAGGGATTCACCAGGGCAACCACCGTTACCTTAGAGGCTGCCAAGAAAGAGGAGACAGCTGGACCAAGGTGGGCTCAGAGAGGGAGAGGGTGGTGGAACAGAGGTGCATCCCTCCAGTTGTACCTCTCCACAATTCATATGCTGTTCTGGTGAAGAGGGGTTCCTCTATGGAGGCACCTGCAGTGGAGACCAAGGAGGATGCTGGGAACCTCCACAAAGAAGACCCACAGGAGGGTGCGCGAGACCCCACAGGGGAAGGAAACAACCCCTGGTGGGGGACTCAATCATTAGGGGGTAGAAGTGGGGGAGGAAGGGGATAGGGAGGTAAGGTGCCTGCCTGGCACCATGGCTCAGAGAGACAGGAAGTGAATCCTCAGGATCGTGGGAGCAGCTGCATGAGGGAGGGAGCTGGATGTCATTTTCCACCTAGGGACAAATGACCTGGCTGTGAATGGGATCAGAAGAGGAGTTTGTAGAGTTGGAGAGGGGCCTTAGACAAGTAACATGTCACTGAAACATGGTACACAGAGAACCATGACTGGGATGTCAACATACCAGGACACACAATTTATAGGAGGGACAGGGTGGGTATAAGAGGAGGAGGAGTAGCTCTCTATATAAGGGAAGGGATTAAATCAATAGAACTAAAGAGTAAACAGGAAGTTGATGAGTCACTATGGGTCACCCTGGAGACAGGAAATGGCACCACAATCCGAATGGGGGTTGTGTACAGACCCCGATCTCAGAGGGATGAAATGGACAAGGAAATGATAGAAGGAATCCTTAAAATGGCAGAAAAAGGGGATATATATTGTTGATGGGGACCAAATATGCCAGATGTTAACTGGAGTACCTTTGCTGCAGGCACATCCAAGAGCAGGGTCATTCTTGATGCCCCTACAGGGAGCATACCTCAGGCAGCTAGTGTTGGAACACACTCTGGAGAGAGCAATCTTAGACCTGGTACTCTCAAATGGGGAAGGAGAAAGGATCTCAGATTTAGAAGTGGGTAGCCATCTGGGAACAAGTGACCACCAAACAGTGTGGTTCACAATAAACACAACCATAGAGTCAAGCCATACAAAAACAAGAGTATCGGACTTTAGGAAGGCTGACTTTGGGAAAATGAGAGAGTGCCTCAGAAAAACACTAACAAACGGGCAAGAAGGAGAGGTAGAGTAGCAATGGGGAATAATCAAAACAGCCATCACAGAGGCAACAAGCCTTTGTGTGAAGCAAATCAACAAAACAAAATGAAGAAAAGAAACACTATGGTTCTCAAAAAGAGGTGGAAGGGAAGGTTAAGGAGAAAAGGATAGCATTCAGGAAATATAAGGAAACACAGAAGGAGCAGGACAGAGACTTTATCAGTTAAAGCAGATGGAGGCAGGGAAGGCAGTCAGAATAGCAAAGGCACAAACTGAGGAAAAGATAGCCAACTCTGTTAAGAAGGGGAATAAAACCTTTTATAGGTACATTATGAAGCGAAGAAAGACAAAGGGAGGGATACAGAGACTTAATAAAGGGGAGGGAATGTGGGCAGAGGGTGACAGTGAAAAAGCAGGGATACTGAATGAATATTTCTGCTCAGTAGTCACAATGGAAGAGGAGGGGGAGGTACCTAAACCAAACAAGAGAAACACTCTGAATAGAGGAGTCGATACCAGTCCATTCACAGAAGAAAGGATTTTGAAAGAACTCTTGAAACTGAGGGTGGACAAAACAATGGGGCCTGATGGGATTCACCCAAGAATTCTAAAAGAACTAAGGGTAGAACTAATAACGCCACTGACTACTCTCTTTAACAAATCATGGGAGGATGGGGTGATACCTGAGGACTGAAGGAGGGCAAATGTGATTCCACTTCACAAAAGTGGGAGCAGGGCAGAGACAGGAAACTACAGACCAGTTAGTTTGACCTCAGTGGTAGGAAAATAATGGAATCACTTCTGAAGGAAAGAACTGTTGAGTACCTAGAGGCCAGTGAGGCACAGGACCCAAGGCAGCATGGTTTCACAGCAGGAAGGTCATGTCAGATGAACCTAATAGATTTCTTTGACTGGGTGACCAAAGTAGTAGACCAGGGAGGGGATGTGGATATGGTCTACCTAGATTTTAGTAAGGCATTTGACACAGTCTCACACAAAAGATTAATATACAAGTTGGCCAGCCTTGGAGTGGGTCTCAAGGTGGTAGCCTGGATAAAAAACTGGCTGGACAACAGGACGCAAAGGGTAATAGTAAACAGAGTCCACAGTGAAGAAAGGAGGGTAATTAGCGGGGTACCTCAGGGTTCGGTACTGGGACCGGTCCTCTTTAATGTCTTAATAAGTGACATTGGGAGAGCACCAGGAAGGTAAAGTATGTCTCTTTGAGATGACACAAACATCTGAAAAGGGTTGATACATAAGGTGGGGTGGAAAGGATGAAAAGGGACTTGGCAAGGTAGGAGGAACTGTCAAATATATGGCAGCTCAGACGCAATGCAAAGATGTGCAAGGTAATGCATCTGGGAAATAAAAACCCAGGGGAAAAGTACGCAATGGGGGGTGAGTTAATAACAACAAAAATCGAAAGAGACCTAGGAGTAATTATATCAAATGACCTAAAGGTGGGCAAGCAATGTGAGAAGGCAGTAAGGAGGGCTTGAGGGGATACTGGGATGCATAGGGAGAGGCATCAACAGTAGAAAACAAAAGTTGCTATCCCTTTGTACAGAAAGTTGGTGAGACCCCATCTGGAGTACTGTGTGTAATTCTGGAGACCCCATCCCCACAAAGACATAGAGTGGAGGTTGTTCAGAGGAGGGCAACCAAAATGGTGCAGGGTCTGCACCAGAAGACATACAAGGAGAGACTAAAGCAGCTTAATATATATACTCTTGAGGAAAGGAGGGAGAGGGGGGACATAATAGAAACTTTTAAGTATCTCAAGGGAATTAACAAAGTACAAGAGGGTAGCATCTTTCAGAAGAAGAGATGTGCAAGAACAAGGGGGCACAATTTGAAAATGGGAAGGCGGCTCAGAGGTATTGTTAGAAAGTATTTTTTCACAGAGAGGGTTGTGGATGCATGGAACAGCCTTTCTAAGGAGGTTGTAGAGTGAGGAACAGTGGGAGAATTCAAGAATGCATGGGACAGATATAAGGCAATTCTAGTGGGGGGTAGAAGGAAGTAAGCTGTTGATTAACTAGAATCTGCAGCTTATTCATCAGGTAGGGAAATGGGTAGACTAGGTAGGCCAAGCGGTCCTTATCTGTCGTCAAATTCTATGTTTCTATGTTTCTGTTTCTATTGTAATGAGTTATTTGTGTATTATTTTATCTGTTTATTGTATTTTTGTTTATTGCATATTTTGTTAAATGTTTCATTTATTCTGGTTGTATGTGAAATCAGGCATTTTTGCCTACTGTGCTTTTTAGTATAATCAATAAACCAAACAAACAAATAATATCTGCTATCATTGCTGCAAGCACCTGCACTATTTATCTTAGTAGTCTTGGATGAATCCTGCCTGGACCCATTGATTTGTTCACCTTTAACATTCTCAGACCCTCCAGCAACCTTTCTTTGGTGATGTGAGTGTCATTGGTCCCCCTCTCCCCTAATCAAGCCTGACTGCACAGTTCATCAGTGATAGCTTTGCCTCCTTCATGAATGCTGAACAAAAATAGAGGTCCCTTATATCAGCCTTACCCTCATCCCCTGCCTCTCACTTCTCTCCCTGCCTCAGCCTCACAATTCCCTCATGTGCTCTGTGCATCTGCTGTACACAGTAGAATGAAAGAATGCCTTGTCCCCCTGCTTTGCTCCTTCATCAATTCTTAGTTCTTCCTTGGACTTTGATTTTTTCACTACTTTGCTGGCATCCTTAATTATCCTTAGGTACAATTTCCTGTCCTTATCATTTTGGCTGTCCTTGTAGCTCTTGTATGCCTTTTTTTTTCTCCCTAACTGCTTCTCTTGCCTCCCTCATACCACAGCAATTCCTTCACTTTCCTTCCCAATACAGTGTCTTGCAACTTCTGCCTCCCCCATCTTAAAGGCTTCCCATTTATTGTCTACACCCTCAGCCACTTCTGTTTCCCCATTTTGTCCTCTAATACCTCCTGCATCCTCCCAAAGTCTGCTCTCCTGAAATCCAGTTCTTTCATTTGGCTATGTGTCCTGCTGGCTTCTAATTGGATTTTCATCCACACTGTCCCATGATCGCTTGTTCATAGTATCTCCTGGACTGTAATATTTTAGAGCCTTTTCCGATTGGTGGGAGCCAGGTACAGTGTGGCCCGTTTTTTGTAGGGTCCTGGACTAATAGTGCCAGGAATACTTCCTGTCATGCCTCCAACAGAAGTTGTTTCCTTGTACTTGCCCATACCAGGACACATCAGTCCATGTCCAGCATCCTAAAATCCCCCAACAGTAGCACCTCTCTGAGCTCTGGAGTCCTCCTGATGAACTCCCTGATTGTCTTTCTGCCTCCTGGTTCTGGGATGGTGGTCTGTATACCACTCCTATTTTGATCCTTCTTTCAGTCCCCATGGTTGCCAACATCCAATGGATTTCTACAGTATTCACATTGTGTCCCACAGGTAATTCATTTCCATGGCTACTATTTCCTCCATTATATACAGTGCCACTATCCCTCCACTTCCCTTCTACCTGTCCAACCTGAGTAAAGCACAGCCTGGTATTTTCATGTCCCAGTTATGGTTTGGTGTAGCTCACATTTCTATGACTGCCACTATACCTATCTGGGCTTCTGCCACCAACAACTGCAGCTCTAAAAGTTTTTTCACTACACCAGACTTCTAGCATTAGTGTTTATTACCACCTGAACAAAGCTGTTATCCCCTTTTCACATTCTTTCCTCTGTCCAGTCACTTTTTGAATCACTGTTTGTGGTGGGGGGGGGAGGCCAGTAGGGCCCCCTTAAGTTGTGTTTGTGTTCCTGATCTCAACTGAGCTGCCCCACTGCTAGTTTAAGCTAGCCTGGATGTGCTGTGTAAACCTCCTCCTAAGCACCCCAACCCTCTTCATTAGGATGCAGAGCATCTCTTTTGAACAGCCTTTATCTCTTCCAAGTTTGGCCCTAGTCCCCAAGGAACTGAAATCCCTCTTCCATGCACCATCCTTTTAACCATATATTTAACAGGTACAGATCAAAATGTTCCCTCTCATTCAGGTGTGGCTGTGGTAGTGCCTCTGAGAAGGTTACCACGCCTGCTCCTTCTTTGATTACCTCATCCAAAGCATGGGATCTTTCCTTTACCCCTTCCATGTTCCCCCTGCTCAAAACATTTGTGCTTCAGACATGATCAGATCTGGTTCAACTCCCAATTCCGCAGTGAGTTCCATAACCCTGGACATAAGTCTATCTGCTGTAGCCCCAGGGTAACAGTGCACCACCTCTTGCCCATCCAGTGTGACACCTACCTCCTTACCAGTTTCCCTCACTATTGAAGCCCTTATTACTAACACCTTTCTCCTAACCTCCATTTGGGGACCTCCTTGGCATGTTTCCATCCAATGATGCCTGCCTGGGTGGCATTCTAGTCCCTTCCCCAACTGTGTAGGTTTACTGGGACCACTATGTCAACAGTGGTAAGTACATGTTGATTGTGTACAACCCTGGTTTTATAGGGTTTTGCCTCTCTCCTTCCACTCTCAGGGCATGGGACCTCCTGCTTTTCAGGCAATGGCCAAATTTCCAGACCATCCTCCAGGTCACCACGGTCTCACATTCCCTGCATTCCTCCCACATGCCCCTACAGTGTTCCTCAGCATATTTCTGTACTGATGTATAAGATACAGATACAATATAAGTTACACTTTCCCGAACATGACTCCAGTTATCTCATAATTCCTACACAGTGGAGGTACCCTGATTAAGAAATTACCCACTTTCTAGTTTCAGACCCTTTTTGCTATTCAGGTAGGCTTACTTCCTCTCCTTTTGTTTAAGTACTGCTTAGGTTACTTCCTACATTAGCTTGGTGTAGAAACTCCTACTGGTACCCGGTCTCACCTCCTGTTCTTCCCTTTCTTCCCTCTGTAGGATAGGTTCCCTTGTGAACCTGCAGGTTACCTATGGATGCCCCGTCAGACAGTGCAGTCCTGTTCCATGATACTCACACTCTGCTAAGCTCATGCACATGAACACTTGAGGTGGAGCTTTATATACTGCAGCTTACATTCTAATTCAATCCTATTAGCCTCTCTCTGGCATGTGATCCCCTGGTGTGTGTCCTCACTGTTCTGCCATCTGCAAGATGACTTTGGATGCTCATGCATAGGGGAACTTGAAGTAGAGCCCTTTATTTATTTTGTTTTTGTTAGCAGGGTAGGTGCACAAGCCATGAAATGACTACAACAATCAAAGACAGATACATAGCATGAGTACAATGAAATTACAATAGCATAGGTCAAAACGGTTAGCAGTAATGAATACATGCAGCCAGAACAATAACAATCAATGCAATTCACAAAGAATTTTTAGGCAGACAAAACCTACACAGTCTAGGAAGAGATACCACAACATAGCAGCAAAGAAATATTGTTCAAATTAGTCACAACAATGAAAATGAAAATAGGCAGCGAAACAAGGCAAGGGCAAATTCCTGACTGGGCAGGATGCATTATCATGGCCTCTGAAACAAGACTCAGGGGTGTGTGTGTGCGGGGGGGGGATTGGGGGTAGATTAGCTCTCAAGGAGATAGTAAGGGTAAGACATGCTATGAGGTAGGGAGGTTAAAGTTTATCCTGTACCTTACTTCCTACTTTTCTCCTATTGCCCCCTCAATCATAGGGTCCCCTGCTATGCACCATCACCCACAAATAAAAATAAAATACAGCAAAATTAGTTTAATTTCAAAACGCAGTCCAGTTTGGCTGTTGGTGGCTCCACACAGCTGCTGCTCCTATCAAAAGTTCAGTGCATGGTTACTCCACTTTGTCGACTCAGTTTTGCCTATACACAGTCAAGTGTACACAATCAAGTAGGCTGCACATTGCTTGACTGTGTACAGACAGAGAAATCTGTACACTAGACACAGCAGTTTTGCAGATGTAAACATCAGGTATGTCTTGGTATATTATACAGTATGTAGGACTGATGTTCACATAAAGATAATTATCTTAAATAGGATACAGTACAATCTATATATCACCATATCTTTGTGCCAGTTAATACATTTAGCAGGCAGTGTGGGTATGGAAGAAGCTCCTGTTTGGAAACAAGAAGATGACAGATTCAACATCCAACACAGGTAATACACTCATCGTGAGAGCTTGCACACATTACTGAACCTGTAAGTGTACTAGTCCATCCAGCTGCAGAAATGGGTAGTAAGTGGATCCTACTGAAAATGAAATATTGCATGAGAACTGCAGCAATCCTGTCACTCAATTTTTAAAAAGAACCAGTACTGTAAACATAAAATATTGACATAGTTGTGTTTTTAAATATATTCTATGTCTCTCACATACTGTTGATGTCCTTGCTGTAGCATGCAGTTATGGTATAATCCATAGTCAGGGCACTTTTATACTTCTTGCTAGGGTCTGCAGTCATTTGTGGTTGGTAAAAGCATGCGTTCTGTGATCCTTAGCTTTGCAAGCATAAGGATCAGTTAATGCATTCACTGTGGCTTCCAATTTACCACTGCAACTTGTATTCATGACTCTGCCTCTCATTATCATGTGCTGGAGGCCTACATTTGTTAAAACTCAAACACTCATTAGTACTTCCCAGTCTGCTGCTCCCAATATTGCTCTTGTTTTGTAGTCTGCAAACTTGGCACTTTCTAATCAAATTTGCACTACGTAAAACATTTCAATATGCTGTTCAATGAGAATTTTCTGTGTGCTTATGTAAATCTCTCCAAACCACGTACATCATTTTTAAAATCTGAAAACCAGAAGAGGCATCATGGGTATGAACATCCATGTGTGGAAAGTAAACTGAAGAAGCTAACCAAAATGGAAATCCCCCCACTCAACAGACCTTTACTTCTGTTTCATTTAAGGCTGAAAGCAAATAACTGCAGACATGTGGTTCATCCTATTGGGACTTCACAGTGTAGCCTCATGCGATCACTTTTACCCCAAAGGGCCCAGTCCAAAAGAGACCATATCAGGCAACCATTACACTCAGATGTAGCATTCTAGAGAGACAGTATACTAGAGAGGTACAGTACTTTCGAGAAGAGCAGTATGTAGAATACCCAAACAATAGAGACAGATAATTCCCAATGTGGTTTCTGTAAATCTCTCAAAACCACACACATACACTCTAAATCCTTATACCCAGCACAAGGCATCATGGATATGTAAATTGTTGTGTGTCATGTAGGGGGAGCCTAAATTGGAAATTACACAACTGGTACTACATTCTGCTGACAATGCCACGATGCAGAGCATACTATGACTGGCTCTTGTACACAAAAGGTACCTCTGATCTTCACAGACTGCACAGTTTGCATGACTACAGCACATGCCCTCCTATTACATGCTTTGGGACCTAAAAGCCAGAATAGCTACAATTCATAATTACTGGAAATAGGTTGCAATTTGATTTATTTGTTTTAGCTGGTGACTGCAGCCTCCTTTAGTTAATAAGTGGTCTTATAAAATAAAGCAATAAAACACCTTGGTTGAGATTAAGACCACAAATCTCACATTTGTTAAATGCAGTCAACAAGAGCAAAGACTGTGCATTAGTCAGATAGAGGGCTTTGGTGCAAGGCAAAGCAAACTTCCTGCTCAACAGGAAGGTGAAAGTCTATATGTCAAGCAATCAATAGTTATTCAGACTGTAAGCCATGACTCAGGGTTAGGAAAAAGGAGATTCTGAGTGAATGTATTATAAAATACATGCTTCATTTTTTTTTCAAATCTGTAACAAAACAAAACTAATTCTAAAAACATATTTAGGTTTTCATTAATTTGTTGCAACATGAGTCTTCCTTTTCCAAACCAAACTTAACTCTTGGTTATCTTATAACATCTGGGCAAGGTATTCGAAGCTCAAGCTAGGAACTGAGCTTGGTAGAACTGACTTCAAACATCAAAGAAGACATCAAGCCTCAGGGCCGAGCTGCCTCTGATGCATTTACAGTATTGACTTTCTGTACTGTGATCAACACTACTGGTTGTTCCAGCCATCTTCAGTGAAAAAAGTCAAATATTTTTCAAAGAATCAGCCTGATTTTCAGATCACAGTGGTGGCATTCAGTTTCTCTCACTCTGGATGCTACCTAAGTTTCATTTCTGCTTTTTTAATTTAATTTCATTTATTGCTTTTTCAGCAGGGGTGACCTTTTCCTGCATGTTTTGTTTTTTACACCACCACTTTTCTAAATAGATATCATTGCTCGACTTTGGCTCAGCAGGATTGCAGCTTGATTGATTTTACTGTACTTAATCTGTGGGTTGGTCCACAGACTGCTGAAAATGCTTTACAGTCCTTAAAAAGAGGGACAGTATGGGAGTGTATTCAATTTAAAATTATAGCTTTTTGAATATGATACATAAAATGATTATTGTATACTGAAGAGGGGCAGACACATACCAAAAGGAATACCATACATCATGGTACAAGGACTGTTTGTGACAATCCACACTGAGTACAATACATACCAGAACAAGTATAACACTTAAATATTTAATTGGTAAAACCCATACTGGTCTAAGTATGATACATGCTAAAATTAGTCTAACACATACTGAAATGAATATAACACATAGTACCAAATGTGGGATCTTCTAATACTACTTTCGCAATGTCTTCGGTAACAACTAGTCATCATTTTTGGAAACACGAAGCAGTTAATGAAATTTGTAAGTGATCCCTCTGTTCTTGAAGGTTCTTCACTGACGCGCCTGAATGATATAACTGGATAAAAAGGATACTGACACTAGGCTCCACTGAACCTATCTCAGTAGCTGCACTTTATGTTTCCTCAACCTGTTTTCCCAATTCACAATGCTGCCTTCCCTAAGCAAGCTGCTTGACAAATTAGTCCACCACTAGCTATCCAATCACTTACTCAGTTTCAAACTCCATTCTCCAGCTCAGCACGGTTTTAGAGCAGGGAACAGCACCACCACTGCACTAACTCTATTCACAAGTGAGGTTAAGACAAAAATGGACAATGGCCTATTAACTAGTGCTGTCTTCATAGACCTCACCAAAGCTTTTGATTTAGTTAACCACCCCTTTCTGCTAAGTAAACTTCAAACGATCGGTGCCTCTGGCTCCATACTATCCTGATTCAGTAGTAATCTTGATGGATGCTCACAATCTGTCTCCTTCTGCAAGGTCCTCTCTTTCTCAGCACCAATCACTTGTGGTGTACCTCAAGGCTCTATACTTGACTCCCAGCTCTTTTCCCTGTTCTTAAATTACTTACCCACCCCCTCACCCTCCTGCTGGACCATTATGCATGTGGATGACATGGTCATCTTTGTTGCCTCTAGGTCTATCGACAATCTCAACAATCTACTTTCTTCTGCTTTTCAACATATCCAATCCTGGCTCACCTCTAATCACCAAATCCTAAATGTATCCAAGACTCAGGCTATGCTATTTGGTGCCTCTAGAAAAACCCATGCTGCATTCCCTAAGTTTCAGATCTTGTACCTCAAAGGGACAGTAGTTTCTACAACTGACTCCTTCAAATATCTTGGGGTAAAGTTTGACCCCGCTCTTGATTGCACATCCCACATTAATGAGGTATGCAAATCTGTCAACTTGAAGATTAGGTGTTGCATACAGAGTGCATCACTCCCTCACCCCCGCTGCCAGGATCTCGGTTGCCCGTGGTGTTCTGCTCTCTGGACTTACTTACGCTATCCCTCTCCTTTCCCAGGCTAATGCTGGTGCACTCCACAAGTGGGATACTACTTATAATAACATCTGCAGATTCACCATATCAGCCCCTCGTCTTACCCACCACTACTTGCTTTACTCTGCCATGCACTGGCTCTCCTCCAAAGACCTGTGCTCTTATACACTGGGTTGCTTCATTGACTCCTTAACTTGAACTCCCAGATCTGACTCCTTGGGTGGGATGCTAAACCCTGTAACCCACTCTCGCTCTCTAAGGTCTTCAACTTCTCCTCAACTATCTGTACCACTATGCTCAACTAAGATGGGTGAGCAGGCCACTTCACTCCCAAATTCTGGAATTCCCTACCTTCTCACCTTAAGAGCTCCTTATCTCACTCCACCTCTAAGCAGGCTTTGTTCTCACACCACTACATGCTTGGTACATGTACATGCTTTTAATATTTGTGTCATTTTATCAGTTGCCTTCTGCAAGCAATACCATAGCACTTCTGTATAACTACAGTATGTGCTGTGCCCAACTTGTCCTTAGTCCTATTTTTAACATCCCTGTGTTGATTGTTCTTCTCTGTTGCTGTTATTTTTATCCCTGTGTGGATACCTGTCTGCTGTTCCTCTGCCACTGTTTGACTTGTATTTTCTTGCATTGCTTGTTATCCTTGCATTTTATACCCTCCTGAGTCATGCCTGAAAATAGGAAAGCTTTATTTATGCCTAATGCACTTACATGGTTAACAAAAGCTAATAAATTAATAAATATAGGAAACTATGTTTGCTGGCAAAAGCACCTAGCTTCACCTGAGCTCTTTTCTTCTAGGTTGCTTGACAGGACAGATCAAAGAAACTTACCACAGCAAGGAAAAGGATTAAGGCTTCTTTTGACTAGGCAGATTTACTGTGTGTTATTTTCTTTTGTACTCACAGGGATTGTTACTGTTTGTTGCTAACATTTTATTGCTTTATTTTTCTCTGATTCAAATTGTTGTTGGGTATACCTTTTTGCTGCATTATTACAGGGTGTGCCTACAGGTGTGTGCTTACAGATTACTGCTGTAATCTTCTGATTCAAATTGTCTTTTGCAAGGTATATCTTCCTTAACTACATTATTTTTCCCTGTAGCAAAGTGTTTCTTACAGGATATATCTTCTGTGAAATTATTAGAGGTGGTGCTTACATTTTTGTGGCTTTTTATCATTAGGCTAAACAAAATTAGTGTTTACCACAATTTCATTTATTTATTTATTTTGCTGAAAGGTTTTTGGTTTGTCTCAGAGGTGTTGCAGTCTCCTTCTCACATTGAAGGAACTAATTGCTTTCCTCCCACAGCTCTTCTGGGGATTAGGTGTATAACTGGGGTGGAGCTGACAAACTGTTAGTAACTTCCAACAGAAAAAAGGGTTAAAAGGTCAGCTTAGTTGATATCTTGGAGGTGGAAGACTAGGTTTGCTGGCAAAGGCACCTACCTTCTAGTTTGCTTGATAGGACAGAGCAAAGAACCTTACAAGAGCAAGGAAAAAGATTAAGGCTTCTTTTGGCTAGGCAGATTTACTGTGTGTTATTATTATTATTTTCTTTTGTACTCACAGGGTTTGTTACTGTTTGTTGCTAACATGTTATTGCTTTACTCTCCTCTGATTCAAATTGTTGTTGCTGGGTATACCTTCTGCTGCATTATTACAGGGTGTGCCTACAAGTGTGTGCTTACAGATTACTGCTGCAATCTGTTGATTCAAATTGTCTTTTGCAAGGTATATCTTCTGTTACTGCTTTATTTTTCTGTGTAGCAAAGTGTTTCTTAAAGGGTATATCTTCTGTGAAATTATTAGAGGTGGTGCTTTACAGGTTTTACAGTTTTATCTATCATTAAGATAAGCTTTCAGGGCTACTGCATTTGTAGCTGGCTGTTTGTTTCTGCTCTTACAGCCTTGTTTCTTTTGTCCGTGGTTCTTCTTTTTCAGCAGGAGAAGGGCCCAGCCATCCACCCCCATCCCCATCCACCCCATACTAGACTTCTTTTATAGGGTAGCACAGACATGACATTTCCTGTAGCAAAGAAGAAAGGGGAAGATCAGAGGGATATCCACACAATGACCTAATTTACAGGGGCACAAGTAATTTAACTTGTTATAACAAGTTATACACATGCAAACAAACAAAACACAAAATCAAACTTTTGCTTTCAGTTTCCTCCTTCTAATTACTCTGACCAGGTTTTAAATACAGTAACATATCTGGAATGGATATTATTAACTGCAGGTACTGTGACACACTTTTCAGAAGGGCAGTTTTACAGGATTTAGGACACTGTCCTACATGCTGGTCCATTGGAGATCTAAGGGCTCAGCTCCAGGCAGCATGGACAGAAATTGCACACCTCAAATTGCATATTTAGGAGGAAATATAAGAACCACCCACCATTTCCCCAACATCCAAAAGAAGCACCTTGACCGCAGAGGGTAGTTGGTCTGGGAGGTTGGCAGGTGGTTAGGAGAGGCAAATCGGGTGCCCCATCACTTGGTGCTCTCCAACATATCACCTCCACAAACTATATAAAAACTACAAACAGGTATCTGCGTCTACCTCCAAAATCAAACAAAGGGGCAGAGGACACTGCAGAGCAGGACACTGCAGCACAGAAGCTAGCACAACAAAATTCACCCAAAACAGGAACTAAAACAAAAAAAGCAAAAAGGAAATCCAAAAAACTTCTGATCATAGGAGACTCCATGATTCAGGGAGCTGATACCTATCTCCAGCCAGGGTTAATGGTCAGATGTCTCCCAGGTACATCAGCGTGGAGAGACACTGACTGCATTGCTAAAATTGTACAGGAAGCAGGAGAAAACACTGACATCCTGGTACACATAGGCACTAATGATCTCACCAGCCGGTCAGTTGTGGAGGCCAAGGAACACCTGACCAGGCTGGGTGACAAACTATCATCCATTTCATCTGGCATCTCCCTCTCTGAGATCCTGCTAGTCTGGGAGAAGAAGGGAAGGGAAGGGAACATTGTTTAACCAGGAGTAGCACACTAAGCCGAAGCTTGTTTCCAGATGCGACCTGGGAGCACAAGGAAGATAAGTGACTTGCTCAGGATCACACAGTATGCACCTAGATGGCTGTGGGATTCAAACCCAGATCTCCAGATCTGCAGCTCAGAGCCTTAGCCCACTGTGCTACACTGCCTCCTAGAGGGGGGCAGATGGATGGAAGGTCAGAGAAGGGGAGATAGGGGAGCTAAACATGTGGCTGAAGGGCTTGTGCCAGGAAAAAGGACACACATTTGTAGGGAACTGGCAACAGTTTTTGGAGCAAAAGTTCTTTAAATTTGATGGACTGCATTTGACTAAGAAGGGAGTCAGTGCATTGGGGCAGAAGTTTGACTTCATTGCAGAATATTTAAACTAGCAAATGGGGAGAGGGGTGCAGCACCCGATACATCGAATGGGAAGAACACCACTCCCTCCTCAGCTAGTGGTCAAACAGGAGTCCAGCATGTCTGTAGTTCATTTGCATCACCAGGTAAGGAAAAAGGTCTGGCTCCCCATACGATGCACAGGGGAAATGCTAGACCTCGCCCAACAACTAATATACTGAAATCTGACAAATGGAAAATCATGTACACAAATGCTTGCAGTCTGAGAAACAAGATCCAAAACCTGCAGGCAATAATGACAGAGGCTAAACTGGACATAGTAGCCATTAGCAAGACATGATTTACCGGTAACCACTCATGGGAGACTTCAGTACCTGGCTATGTGCTGTTCAGAAGAGATCGAGGTGCAAAAAGGGGGGGTGGAGTGGCCTTTTATGTCAATGAAAATATCAAAACTACAGAAATTCAGAATACACATAAGGAGCCAGAAGAACTGTGGGTCACCCTGGAAACAGGAAATGGGACAGCCATATGAACTGGGGTTGTCTACAGGACCCCAGACCAGGGGGAAGACATAGACACATTACTGTTAGAAGATATACAAAACATGACAGCTAAAGGGGAGGTTCTGATAATGGGAGACTTCAACATGCCGGATACAGATTGATCAATACCAGCAGGAACATCTCCCAGAACTAGACACATAGAGGATTCCCTGAAGGGGGAAGGCCTCAAACAACTGGTACAACAACCCACAAGAGATAGGGCTGCCCTAGATCTAGTACTGACTAATATGGAAAGGATCACAGATCTCCAGGTAGAAGGTGGCCATCACATGGTATGGTTCAATTTGGCAACTAGAACTAAATCATTCCATTACAAGGCAAAAATATGGGACTTCAGAGGAGCTGACTTTAGTAAGATGGCCAACAGAGTTAAGTTAGCCCTGGCAAGAAGAAATACAGGTGAGGGGTACAGGCAAAGTGGGCAAGCATTAAGGATGCAATACTTGAAGCAACATCCCATTGTGTTAGAGAGAAAAGCAAGAGTAAAAGAAGGAGGAAACCACTTTGGTTCTCAAAAACAGTAGCAGAACAGGTCAGAGTCAAAAGGCTGGCCTTCAGGAAATATAAGGGAATGCAGCGGGATGATGATAGGGAGGCATACCAAACTTCCCTAAGTGAAGCAGAGAAGGCAGTAAGACAGGCAAAGGCCCAAACTGAGGAAACACTAGCACAAACAGTAAAATAAGGTGACAAGACTTTCTATAGATACATTAGTGAAAGGAGAAAGTCCAGAGGGGGCACTGCTAAGATCAAAGGGGATAAGGGGGTGTGTGAGGAGGAGGACCATGCAAAAGCATCTATCCTAAATAGATACTTCTGCTCAGTATTTACTGAAGAGAAGGTAGGGTGGGGCCCACAGCTCAGCACCATGGACACAAGGGGGAGGGAGAAGTGCACTAGTCCCTTCACAAAAGAAAGGGTCCTACAAGAGCTCGATAAGCTCAGGGTGGACAAGGCAATGGGACCTGATGACATACATCCCAGGGTACTAAAGGAGCTGAGAGTGGAACTAGAAGAGCCATTATCAGAACTGTTTAGTGAGTCTCTGAGAACAGGAGAGGTCCCAGAAGACTGGAGAAGGACTCATGTGATCCCACTGCACAAGATTGGTAGCAGAGAGGAGGCAGGGAACAACAGACCAGTCAGTTTTACCTCAGTAGTAGGTAAGATTATGGAGGCACTCTTTAAGGAAAGGATAGTGCAACACCTGGAATCCATAGGAACACAGGATCCAAGACAGCATAGGTTTACAACAGGAAGGTCCTGTTAAACTAACATCATAGATTTCTTTGATTGGGTAACCAGAGTGGTGGACCAAGGAGGAGTAGTTGATGTCGCCTACCTTGACTTCAGCCATGCTTTTGATACTGCTCCACATAGAAGATTGATTAATAAGCTGGGTAGGCTTGGGGTGGGTCAGAAGTTGGTCAACTGGGTGGCAAACTGGTTGATAGGCAGAAAACAGAGAGTGGTGGTAAATGGTATATAGTCAGAAGAGATGCAAGTCAAAAGTGGGGTAACTCAGGGATCAGTCCTGGGACAGTCCTCTTCAATATCTTCATCAGTGACATTGCAGATGGACTGGTGGGTAAGGTTTGTCTGTTGCAGATGACACCAAGATCTGCAACAAGTAGATGATCCAGATGGGGTGGGCAGAATGAGAAGAGATCTGGATAAAGTGGCAAAATGGTCGGAAGAGTGGCAACTGAGGTTTAATGCAAAGAAGTGCAAAATCATGCACATAGGGTAGAGAAACCCTGAAGCCGCCTATAGGCTGGGATGGGAGTTGCTGGCAGTCACAAGAGAAGAAAGAGACTTAGGCATCATCATCACAGATGACCTGAAATCATCCAAGCAGACCACTAAAGCAGTAGGTATGGCTAGGGGGATTTTGTGGTATATTAGTAGGGATATTACAAGTGGAAAGAGGGAGGTGATAATCCCTCTTTACAAGACACTGGTTAGGCTCTATCTGGAGTACTACGTGCAGTACTGGAGGCCACACCTTCACAAGGGCATTAACCAAATTGAGGTAGTCCAGAGAAGGGCAACCGAAATGGTGCAGGGACTGCATCAGAAAACATATGTGGATAGATTAATGGAGATCAATATGTATACCCTAGAGCAAAGGAGGGAGAGAGGTGATATGATCGAAACATTCAAACACCTTAAGGGCATTAACAAGGTGAAAGAGTCTAACATGTTTCAAAATAAGAAAAACAGCAGGACAAGAGGACACAGCATGAGATTAGAGGGAGGCTGATTAAGTGGTAATGTGAGGAAGTTATTTTTCACAGAAAGGGTGGTGGATGCATGGAACAGCCTACCCCAGGAAGTGGTGGATATGAATACAGTGCAGCACTTCAAACAGGCATGGGATAGGCATAAGGGAGCAATACAGATGAGTATGAATAGATAGGTCATTGACAGAGCAAAGGTCAATGGCACATTCATAAGATAGAAAAAGAAATGGGCAGACTGGATGGGCCTTGCAGTCCTTATCTGCCATCAACGTCTATGTTTCTATGTCAACGTCAACTTCTATGAAAAGGGGAAATACAAGATGGATGCACAAGAACAATAAACAAACTTCTAATGGATCCAGTCATCAAAGTGCTGCTGTAATCTTATCTTGCAGCCTTGGGTGTTGAACTCCATCTTCTTTTTTTATGTATGTTGTTTAGCAGTCATGAATGGTAATACTGTAGATGGACAACACTGAAGATTAAAGTCCTTTGTTTGTATACATAACATGTACATAGATCTTCTCTGATTGATCTCAGAGCTCTAGCCCACTTTTTGTGTGCTGGATCCAGGACCTTCCAGACTGTTGGTGGACTGCTGGGAGTCCTTGGGCTAAATCCTTTGGAAGGTTTTACTATAGCACTGTGACAGCGCTCACACCGACATCCCCCACAGCGATAGACACAATGCAGAATGTTGGCATTGTATCATTGTGGATATCGGTGCATTTATATCAGGGGGCTGTGCACCCTCCCGAATCCCCCATGTGTGGGGCTCTGCCCCCCACACCCCCCAATCTCTAAATATCCAACCCCCCGGTCTCTAAATATCCAACTCTGAGCTGGAGTTAGACTGGGGAGGGGGGGCACAACACTGGCAGTGGAACCCCAGTTTCTTCTTTGCACCAGCACAGCAACTCACTGCAGACAGGCAAAATCTGTTGCTGTGCTGGTGTTCGTGCTGGGGGTGTAGACCTTGCATCGGCACACCCTTGTGGAGATAGTCTGGTATTACTTGAGGGAGGGGTTCTTCCCTATGGCACTGAAGAGGATGGTGGTGAAGCCCCTGCTTGGAAAATTAGAGAAACATCTCTGGAACCTGACATCTTGTGGCAACTACAGGCCTGTCTTGGACCTTTCCTTTATAAGGAAGGTAATTGATAAGGTATTGGTGACACAGCTGTAGAATCATCTGGAGAAGTTTTTCATTTATGGGCCTTTCCTGTCAGGGTTCTGGAGGCATCACAGGACAGAGATAGTACTAGTCAGGATGCAGAATGAATGTTTAAGACTAGAGACAGAGGCAAATCTTTGATTTTTGTTCTTGATCTCTCATAACTTTCAACACCATCGACCATGAGATTTTAGACCATGGGATTTTAACAACTTAGCTGGGGGACTTGGGAGGACTCCTGTGAACTGTTTTGAAGTGATTGACCCCTTTCAGTCTAGTAGGGTGCAGTAGGTTCCATGGGGATATTTTTAATCTCACTCTGCTGCCCTGGACTGCTGGGTGCCTGAAGGTTCAATCTTGTCTGCTATGTTGTTTGTGGTGTATATGCTGTTGCTGGGTAAGGTCATTCGGTAACATAGTCCACAGTTCCACTGCAACACTGATGAGACTCAGTTATATTTGTTGTTTGCCCCAGAGAACGAAATGCTGTTAATGTGTAAAACAGATGCCTAGCTGATATCAACAACTGGATGGCTTTCAGCTGGCTTACAGTGACTCCATATAAGACAGAACTGTTACTCATGAATGTGAATTCTCAGAGATTGGTGGAGTTGGGAGGGGAGCTATTAGTGTTACAACTGGGACTTGGCAAGGTTGGAGGAATGGTCCAAAGTATGGCAACTTAGATTCAATGTAAAACGTGCAAAGTAATCCACCTGGGAAACAAAAACCCAGGGGAAAAGAACACAATGGGAAGGGGGTACTAACAACAACAAAAATGGAAAGGAACCTGGGGATAGTCATATCAGATGATCTAAAGGTAAGCAAGTAATGTGAGAAGACAGTAAGGAGGACTGGGGAGATACTGGGATGTGTAGGAAGAGACATCACCAGTCGAAAACAGGAAGTTGTTATCCCTCTGTACAAACAGTTGGTGGGACCCCATCTGGAATACTGTGTGCAGCTCTGGAGACCCCATCTCTGCAAGGACATAGGATGGAGGCAATCCAGAGGAGGACAACTAAAATGGTGCAGGGTCTTCACCAGAAGCCATATGAAGAGAGACTAAAGGAGCTTAATATGTATACCATTGAGGAAAGGGGGGGAGGGCATGATAGAAACTTTTAAGTACCTCAAGGGAATCAACAAAGTCCAAGAGGGTAGCATCTTTCAAAAAAAAAGAGATGTGCAAGAACAAGGGGGCACAATTGGAAGATAGTGGGGGATGGCTCGAGGGCAACATGAAGAAGTATTTTTCATGGAGGGTGGTGGACACATGGAACAACCTTCCTGAGGAGGTCATGGGGTCACAAGCAGTGGGGGAATCCAAGAATGCATGGGACTGACATAAGGCAGTTCTGGTGGGGGGTAGGAAGAAGTAGGCTGTTGGTTAACTAGGATCTGCAGCTTATTCAATAGTTAGGGAAATGGGCAGACTGGGTGGGCCAAGCGGTCCTTATGTGCCATTAAAGTTTATTTTTCTATGCTTCTGTTTAACTGGATCTACCCCTCACATTGCCAGAGATAGAGAAAAGAACCTGAACAACATCATGGGTCAGAAGTTGACACTAGAACACGAGATGTCGACGTTGGTGAGTGGTGCCATTTTTCATCTAAGAAATTTCACCCAGATCAATCCCTATCTGAATTCCACAGAGTGAAAGGCACTAATGCATGCATTCATGATATAAAGGTTGGACTATTGTAATGCTTTGTACCTCAGGTTATGGAGATGTCTGGCACACCACTTGTAGCTGGTGCAGAACACCACAGCCAGGTTGATTGCTAGAGTTTCCCACTCTGAGCTTATCGCTCATGTGCTGGCATGTCACCTTCGAGAAAGGTTTGTTAGCATTCAAAGCCCTACATGATGTAGGCCTGGGCTGCCTGAAAGAGCTGCTCTGTTTGTATGCTGCTGGACCTTCTTTGATCAGCTGAGGTGGGCCTCCTAATGGTTCCCATGTCTTGTTTAAAACACTCTGGAAAATGGGCGTTTGCTTTGGCAGCATCCTTGTTATGTAATTCTTTGCCCTTGGTATATCAGGAAGACACCCTTAGCTGAGGTTTTTAAAATGGAGCTAAACCACTATTTTCCCTCACTTTTAATTAGTCATGCTTTTGTTGATGCTGAGCCAGCTTAATAAATTATCATATTAATATTCTACATTTTATAATATTTATTATTGTGCATTATATTAAAAATGGTTACATTCTGTACTGCTGAAATTATGTGCTTTGTGAGGCATCCTGTACATGTGGGATGGAGTTCAAGTAAATACTACTACTACATAGCTACACAGAAAGCAATGGCAGATAAAGTCCCAGTGACCCATCCAGTCTTCCAGTCCTACCTGACTAGATATACAGATACATAGAAATTGTAGGCAGAATAGGACCACTAGGCCCATCTAGTCTGCCCATAAGCCCTATACTTGTATGTAGTCACTGACCCTAAGTGATCAATGGCTTTTCATCACTCCCTCCCCACCCAATGTTCCCTTGTGCCTGTTCCAGGCATGTTTAAACCCCTCCACTGAGCTTGCCCCCACGACCACTTGTGGCAGACTGTTCCAAGTGTCAACCACCCTATCTGTGTAAACAAAATCCTCATGTTACCTCTTAATCTACCCCACTCAAATTTCATATCATGTCCCCTTGTTCTGATATCTTTTCAACATTGGAAAAGATCCCCCACATGCACCTTGTTTATGCCCTTGAGGTACTTGAAAGTTTCGATCACGTCCCCCCTTTCTCTTATCTCCTCCAGTGAGTACATATTGAGGTCTCTTAGTCTATCCTCATATGTTTTGTGATACAAGCCATGCACTATCTTTTTTGCCCTTCTCTGGATTGCCTCTAGTACTGCACTCAATACTTCACCTGAAGCCTTACTAGTGTTTTATACAATGGCATCACCACCTTCCGTCTCCTGCTAGTACTGCCTCTTCCAATGCACCCCAGCATGCAAATGGCCCTCCCTTAAGCCTTTGTGTACTGCTTTTATACTTTAAGGTCATCAGATATGGTAACCCCTAGGTCCCTTTCCTCTTTGGTGACAGTCAGCACCTCCCCCCATTCTGTAGCTCTCCCCTGGATTCCCCCTACTCAGGTGCATTATCTTGCACTTTTTTGCATTGAACCTCAGTTGCCACACCTCCAACCATCTTTCAAGCTTCTCCAGGTCCCTCTTCATTTTCTGCACCCCTTCTGGAGTATCCACCCTGTTGCAGCTCTTGGTGTCATCTGCAAATAGGCAGACCTTTCCTTCCAGTGGCTCTGCAATGCCACTAATTAATCCATTGAACAGGACTGGTCCCAGTACTGATCTCTGTGGTACTCCACTGGTCACCTCTCTCTCTCCCCAGATTGGGTCCCATTTACCACCACTCTCTGCCTTCTCTCCATCAGCCATTTTCTAACCCAATGTATTACCTTATGCCCCATGCCCAACTACTCATCTTGTTAACCAGCCTTCTGTGTGGGATGGTATCGAAGGCTTTGCTGAAATCTAGGTGGGCGATGTCTACTGCCCTGTTCTGATTCATTTCCCTAGTCAACCAATCAAAATAATCTGTCAGATTTGTTTGACAAGACCCTCCTGCTGTGAATCCATGTTGCCTCAGATCCTGGTGTGCCACTGTTTTTTCTTTCAACAGTGTCTTTCTGATCTGCCCCTCTACTTAGGTGAGGCTGACAGGCCTGTAGTTCCCTGCTTCCTCCCTACTGCCACTTTTGTGCAACAGGAGAACATGCACCCTCCTCCAGTCCTCTGGAACCATGCCTATGTTGAGTGACTCTGTGAACAGGGCAACCAGAGGTACTACTAGTTCCCTTCTCAGTTCCCTTAATATCATTGGGTGTATGTTGTCTGGCCCCATGGCTCTATCCACCTTCAGCTTTGTGAGTTCCTCTAGAATTATCTCCACTGTGAATGAACTGGTGTCCACTCCCCCATTGCCTCTACTCCCCAATTGTGGTCCTTGACCCTCTCTCTTCTTAGTGAATATTGAACAGAGAACAGAAGTATTTGTTCTATATTTCTGCTTTGTCTAGATCCTCCTCCTTATACTCTCCCTCCTCCCCATTGAGCCTCACATTACCCCCTGTTTTTTTCTTCCATCACTGATGTATCTACAGAATGTCTTGTCCCCTTTTTCATAGTCTGTGCTAAACCATCCTCTGTCTGCACCTTGGCTCTCCTAACAGCATTCTCTGCTTCCCTTAGACATTCAAAGAACACCTCCATGGGGGAACTAAACTGTTCTGGTCCTAGTGGCCATCCTGCCTTCTTGTCTCTGTCCCCTTATTAAGGCCACATGCTTGTCCCAGTGTCATTTGAAACTGACCACTGATTTAACTCTTACCACCTCCTCTGGTGGTTTATTCCACTTGCCCACCACTCTTTTATTGAAGAAGTGTTTACAGACATCCTTCATGAATCTCCGTAAGTTTTAGTGAGTTCCTCCCATCCCTGTATTTGTGCTCAAAGCAAATACTGCCTTGTAGTCTACCCTGATTACTCCATACAGGTACTTGTAAATTTTATCATGTCACCTCTTTCCCTTCTCACTTCAAGGGTGTAAATGTTGAGGTTTGGCAGCTTCTGTGTGGTACTGCCTCCACTCTTTTGCAGTCTTTTTTCAGCTATAGACTCCAGTACACTGTGAAGAACTCCAGATGTGGTCTCAACAATGATCTGTACAGTGGGAGTATTACCTCCCAGCTACTGCTGTCGATGCCCCTCCCTATGCATCTCAGCATCCTATTTGCCTTCCTGCAGATTTGTTACATTGTACTGTGGATTTTACTTTATCAGAGATTATGACCACAAGGTCCATCTCCTCCTGCATGAGTTCTAGTGCCCCATCATTGCATACTGAACCCTTGGCTTTTTTTCCCCGATGTGCTTTACTTTGCATTTCTTTGCCTTATAGTGCAGCTGTCACCTGACAAAAGAGGGGCTTACTGTGCTGGGCAGAAGTTTAATGTTCACATTGGCAGACATTTAAACTAAACAGGGGGAGACTGGGGCTGGGGGCACCATAGTGCATAGAGAACAAGAGAAGAAAAAAAAATCCAGAATTTAAGAACCTCCCAATGGTCGGACCTTGTGGTTCAGTCTGTTGGACCATGCTGGCATCCTACTACAACATGTGTATTACACAGGATCTATCTATCTATTTGTCTGTCTATCTGTCTATTGCAAAAATAAAACTGCATTAATGCTCTCATTAGGGATAAAGCCACAAAAATAATAAGGAAATGTGGCATTAGAGTTTTCAAAGCTAACACCCCATATCCACCCTACATGCACCAACAGGCATTGTGGTGTGCCTTTGGATCATCAGCCCTAATGCTCACCCCATTCCATAAGTAAATAAGCTGAGATGGGTACAGTATAGGAGAATGGGGTGAGCGTTAGGGCTGACGACCCTAAGGCACACCCCCGATGTCTGTTGGTGTGTGCAGGGTGGGTGTAATGTGTTAGTTTTGAAAACTCTAACACCGCATTTCCCTACTTTTGTGGCTTTATTCATAACTAGAGCATTAATGCCGGTTGTTGCAATGTATTTCCTTACTTTCTGAGATAGTATAATCATATCCTTATTTGCCTGTGGGAGCGCAGGGCCCTCCAGGTTCCGCACTCCCATCCCTCCATAGATGCATATATGTACATAGCTGTAGAAGCATAGGGTGTTCCATGCCCTGTGCTTCCAATTATAAGACAACAGTGAGCAAATTGTCTGCACAGCCATCATATTACTCTACTTCATGTACCCAGCACAGAACATTTTCAAATCCCTGCCAAAACATAATTCTGCACAACTGCAATGCTTTTCTATGCCAAAGGTGTGAAAACACATTTTGGCCAGAATTTGAAAAATGACAGCTGTGACATACATGAGGTGGGGAAATAAGATCTGGGGTCAACATTTTGAAAATGTCCAAAGTTACGAGAATACATAGCAAAATTGCAATGAATGGTCATAACTTTGGCATTGTTCATATTTTACCACAAATGTTCAGTAGTCTTTTTATGACCTCACCTCATTAACTGTGTAACTAAAATCACAGGTGTGAAAAAACATTTAGGACAGGATGTGAAAAATGACAGCTGTAGAGTTCATGAGGTGGTGTGAAAAATTGTCTATGATGAACATTTATAGTCAAAATATTGAAAATTACCAGTTATGCACTTGCATACACAGTTTCAACAAATGCACATAACTCTGACATTTTTTGGAACTTTTTCACCAAAATTTCAACATGGCCTTTTTGGGAACCTACCTCATTAACACTGGTGGTAAAATTTTGTTATTTGGTCCCAAAGGGTGATTTCACACAGCAACCACAAAATCCCTTTCTGGGCCTGATTAACAAAATGACAGTGCCGGTGTTCATAAGATGGGGTCCCAAAAAGGCATGTTGAAAATTTGGTGAAAAAATTCCTAACAATGGCAAAGTTATGAACATAAGTTCAAAACACCTTTGAAATACATTATATGGCACTTACTTTGATTTCTCAGTTCGTGGTTTGGCTTTGAAGAATGCAGACATGTCTCAGTCCACAAAAGATGACAGCATATGACCTCTGGTGGTAAGTATAGGGTAAGGTTGGGGTGGAGTGGTGATTGCTCAGTGGGAGGGTCAGGATGGGGGAGGGGGATGGTGGGGACGATGAGTGACCATTTTCTTTTTTTCAGGTTTAAAAAAAAAGATGCCAGGGAACTGTTTTCTTTTTACAGGGACAACTAAAATAAATATTTAGGGACACGGGGGGTGGTTTCTCTAGTGTCACACACACTGCTGAAGGGGGCTTGTAATGCCAACATGGGGTCTGAGCCCCCCGATATTGGCACTATAAATTAAACAATGGGCTGTGGGTGGGGGACTATTAAATACAAATTCAGTGATGGGGATTGGAGGGTGGGGGTGGCACTAGACACCAGGGACAGTAATCAGAGGGTGGGGTGCCACTAGATACCAGGGACAGCACTCGGAGGGTGGGGGTGACACTAGAAATCAAGGAAAAGGGTTGATTACAGCTAACTTTGCAGCCATCAGCATGACTTCCACTGTGGCTGCAGAAGTCAAGAAAATCCTGGTGTTCTCTTACAGAGAACACTGGGGAAGTGTTCCTCTTGCTAAGCTGGGTACCTGGGATTTTGGGGGCCCTGAAGATGCATTTCTGGCTCATGGCTTTATAACTTGTTTCACCCCTTGATAGTATTATTTCTTTGTATACCACACTTAGCCATCTTTAATGCACCAGTTAGCTTTCAACTTAATGCAACAAAAGTAGGGAATTGTGGTGTTAGGGTTTCCAACCCTAACTCACCACCCCAACCTCCAAGCAGCAAAATAATAAAAAAAAAAAAATTATAATTTGGGGTCTCTGGAGTCTTGTTGAATCAGTGGCGGGGCCTTTATTAGGGTCATCAATCGTAATGGTTACCCCTTCCCCTAGCCCACAGCTTCCCGTCCAAAGCACAGGGTACAGCTCCAAGGCAGTGCATCAAAGTGATATAGTCTTCAACGGTAGAAAAGTATGATTTGCAAAATGTTGTCAACACAGTGTGTAGTAGCTTTATTCATGCAGGCAAAATGTATGATTCTCCCCTGGGAACCACACAGTTGCTGTTTGTGATATCACAGCCTCTTCTCATGGTGAGCTCTATGATATCATAAGCAAAGGCACTGTGAGGTCAACAGGGGAAAAGCAAATGTTTTATGCAGACAAAACTGATACACTACCAAGATGTGCAGTAAATCTTTGGAATGAACACTGACAATGATGAAATGTATTCTCTAGTAAATTGAAATAGTTGAAACATCTCATTTATGAAAGTACATGCTGAAGGACAGAGCTGCTCTTTAGATATTTGCAGATACAGCATACTTTGCAGACAAGAACTAGATGCAACCCATATTATCAGGCCCAATAGGAATGGGAAATTGAAATTGCATAAAACATGGTGAATTTGTGTTGCAGACAAGTGTGAAGTTAGCAGGGGAGAGTCATACATTTTGAAAGCCGCAGTGAAATAGGTGCTATATTGTTAAATTTATATCGTGCTTCTGGGTAGTAAAGAAACCCTTATCAAAAAGATATATGGTAATGCACAGGAGCAAGACTGTGTCCACAGCACTTGTGACAGGGGAAAGTAGCGACCCAGGGAGCAGATGTGGGCATTCCTTAAGGGTGCTTCATCACTGACAGAGTTCAAAATTAAACAGCTTAAGATTCTATATAATTCTGATTGCTTGTTCTAATGTTTGTAATGAATTCTGGATCACTTCTGAAAAAGGGACAGTCTGTCATAGTGAGTTACCCAGTTACCAAAATCCAATAAATAAAACTGCTATAAATGTAATGACCCAAGCGGTACTCTGATGCATTTAAAGTTCCAACAGGTGTTGATCCTCATTTAGTGCATGGTCATACTTATTGGTTGTGGGTTGTACAATCATGTAATTTTCCACTATATATTGGCATCTTCTAAAATAATATACTGATGTAAAGCAATTGTAGGGCGATGGTAGGTTATCCTCTCCTGGTGATCATATGTTGTTTTTTGTTGGACATATAATGATAAACTGAGTAAAGTATTATTTTTAAACAATTTTCTTTTCTGTGATATGTACCCCATTCCAAAACATCTTGGTGGAAGTGTCACTTCTGCTTTTTAAGGGTAGAATAATATTTAAACAGTACCTTTCCCTGAAATATGTGTGATATGGAATTAAAGTATGCAAACGTGAAAGTTCTACTAGGTACACATAGGCCCAGATATTCAAAAGGGTTGCGCATGGCATAACGGTGTTGCACCATGCACAACCCACTGATGTGCCCTGGTGCGATATTTAAAAGGGAAAAGTGCGCCGCACAAATCCCGATGCGCTGGGGTGCATCAGTAATGTATGCAGGCACAGGTGGGGGCGTGCCCATGCATAAACTGCACAGCCCGATATTCAGCCCGGGCCATGCAGAGTTATGCCAGTGCAACCCCTACCTGCGCCTGCACAAAGTTACGCTGAAAAAAAAGGAACAAGTCGAGGGCCACCCACAGGTGAGCTGCCGCATTGCAGGGTGCAACACAGCAGCTGCCACCTGTGGGTGGCCCTCGACTTGTTCCCACCGCACCTGGCGGCACCCCCCCATGTCCTGATTGTGGGCATCAGTATCCCCCCCAAGTGCAATATCCCTGGTGGTCCAGTGGACAGCGAATAGCCCAATCGTGGGCATAACAGTATTCCCCAGTAGCCTGATCGCGGCATAACTGTATTTACCCCTGAGTAGCCCGATCGCAGGCATAACCGTAACTTCACCCCATTAGCTCGATCGCGGGCATCAGTATCCCCAAAGTCCAATATCCCTGGTGGTCCAGTTGACTGAATGGAGCCAGATCACGGTGGCATTCCTCACCCCCAAGTCTGAAATCCCTGGTGATCTAGTGGACCCCCACCCCACCCGCCCACGGAGCCCCACCACCCCCCCCCATCAGCCGGCAGGCGGCAGCACCCACTAGCCTGCCACCTGCCGCCCGCTGACTGACAGCTCAGTATGGCTGCATGCCCATTGGTTCAGAGCATGGGCCAATGGGCATACAGCCCATACTGTACCTAGTCAATCCAGATAAGTAAATGAATTCATTCCCATATCTGGACTGACTGCAGTATGGCATATAGACTACTGCAGCCCATTAGCTCATGCTCTGAACCAATGGGCATGCATTATACCGACCATCAGTCGGAGGGCTGTGGGGCGACAGGCGGGTGGGGTGCTGCGCCTGCCGGCTGACGAGGGGAGCAGGGTAGGGCTCCATGGGCGGGTGGGGTGGGGGTCCACTAAATCACCAGGGATTTCAGACTTGGGGGGTGAGGAATGCCACTCACGATTGGCTCCATTCAGTCCACTGGCCCACCAGGGATATTGGACTTTGTGGGGAGGATACTGATGCCATGATCGGGCTAATGGGGAAGTTACAGTTATGCCCGTGATCGGGCTACTCAGGGGGAATACAGTTATGCCTGTGATTGGGCTACTGGGGGGGAGTACAGTTACGCTCACGATTGGGCTACTGGGGGGGAGTACAGTTATGCCCATGATCGGGCTACTGGGAGGGAAGTTACAGTAATGCCCACGATCGAGCTAATCATGGTTCACTGGACCACCTGGGATTGGAGACATTCATTGTCCCTTACTGGACATCCCGCGATCAGGCTGCAGGGGGCATTGGTCCCTGACGGCTGCTGCCTGGCAGGGCACCAGGTGCAAGTCGTCGGGGACTGGCACACCTGCATGCTAATGGCATGCAAATGGGGCTGTGATCAGATGCAAATGGGCCCTCATGCACCTTGCTTAAATTATGGCTCCATTTGCATGTCACCCTTTGAATATCACAGGTGCTGTGCATGGCACAATGGAGATTGCACCACCGCATCTCAGTGCTCCACTCTGAACACTTGCACTGGTGCAGTTCCACTGTGCCATGCACAGTGGGGGTGGCCAGGGGCGATATTCAAAGCAGTTGTGCCATAGCACAACTCCATTGAATATCGCCCTGGCCACACCCCTGCACAACTATTTTGAGCGGCGCACAGGCTTGCACCACAAACTGGTGCAGTTTGAATATCTGGGCCACAGAGTTTAAGAATCTACATAGGAAATGATGTCACACATAATGTTCCAGGCTATCCCTCCCTCCTCTGAACACCAGTGAGAATGTTGTATGGGACCTATTGTAATTCTTCTCATCCTAAGGTCTGCATCAACCTTCATGTAGGTAACTGCTATACTGGCATTTCTCTGTTTAATGTCCTGCATTGGTTAGAAACAGCAGCTTCTGGCACTATCAGGTCCAACAGGCAGGAATTTTCCCAAGAGTTGGTAACTAGAAAACAGAAATGTGGTTAGAACAGTGGTGTAGTCAGTACTGTTTGATGCAAGGAATTGTTGACTGCTAAATTCACAGATAAAAAGGATGTGTGCCTCCTAAGCACACTTCATGATGAATATACAGCATCAGTTTTAGTTTGTGGCACAGACAAATAGATAAACAAATCTTAATGTGTTTCCAGCTGTAACAAGCACGTGGATGGTGTTGACAAGATTGACCAGATGCTTGAGCCCTATGATGCCACCCAACCAAATGTGGCTTGGTACAAGAAATAAACTTTTCCACTATATGTCAACTGGCTATTGTGACAGCGTAGAATAGGATGCTGTCACAGTTGTTATAGAGAAAGTATTTGAATGCAAGGATCTTTCCTTTTCTGTCTATTCTCTGTCTGGTTGCACAATCAAATTTTCCTGTGAGACTTCAGATTTGATCATCCAGACAATCTCACAATTCTTCACCTCTCACTGTCTCTCAGGCCTCACTTGCTGTCTGTCTTTTTCTCCCTTGCATATCTGCTAATATAAAGATATATGCAAATCATTGTCTGGAAATGTAACTGATAATGGGATCCCTTGTGTTCGGAAAATATATAGTATTACTGTTGAAATGTATATAATTATAATTTGAGATGACTGCAGAAAGCTATTGTAAACTCTAGAGATTACTTGAGTGCAACTCTTCCAGCCTTTTGCAAAAGTTGCAGAAGGGGCCTCAGAAAGCACACTGTGTTCTAGCAGCTCTTGAAACTTACAAAAACAGAATATTTACAAGGACAGGATGTTTGCTAAGAATGGGGGTTGAAAAGACATAAAAGAGCTAAGCTGCAGTTGCAAGAGAGAGAACATAATTAGGAGAACAAGGGACACAGAGACTGAAAGAAAACTTTATTTTATTTTGCCTTTGTAAATAGTTATACTGAACGAGTTTATTTTATGAGGCTGCTAGTGTAAATAAATAATTTTTGATGAATTCTACAACTGCTTCTGGTGTTTCCTATGCTTCCTGACCTGTGCCTTGATGACAGCTATGTACAATTATTTTACTGCGTACTGGCTAGAGGTATCTGGTCCTTTAAAATCCTTCTTAGATTTCCAGACCAATGTGATCACCAGTCTCCTATTTGATTCAACAGAAATACCTGAAATGGGAAGGAATGAGGGGGTAGCCAGACTAACTGAAAGATATTTTTGCAGAATAATCTTAACTACTGAAAGGAAGGCTAGAGCTAAAAACAGATATAGAGTCTGCTACAAAAAAGGATTCTACGAAGCTCATTCGACAACAATTTAATCGACCAGCATAACAGCAATGGAATTTATGTCGACTGCAAGTTGCAGTCGACATAAATCCCAATGAACTCCATGTCTGTTTGTCTATTGGGGGTCTTCACCCCCAAACCCCCCATGTGGGGGTCTCTGCCCCCTGCACCCCATCTAAATATAATCAACCATAAGTCAGATTTGATTCGGGGAGGGGGTGCAGGACTGGGAGATAGTGTGCCCCTTTCTCTGGTGCACCAATACAGTGACCTGTCAATGAACTGTCAATTTTGTCAGCATTGACTTAGGTCACTGTATTGGTGTTGCTGTCGGAGGGTATACCCAAAAAAAGCATCAGACCTAACTCAAGATATTACTGTTCACAATGTCCCACAGAGCCAGGAGCTTGCCTGGAGGATTGTTTTCAGAAATTCCAGATTAAGGTCATGTATTGGAATGCATAGTTCAGCTAATGGCAGGTAAAAAAAAAAGTTAATTCTGCATAGGAGAAGAAGGCCTAGGCAGTGACTTACTAGGTTGCAAATATACATTTTACCCATCTCAGTATCTGCAAAATTGTGTTCAAGGGACCTCAGGGTCTGGTTTATAATTCATAAAGTGAGGTATTTATTTATTGAAAACAGGTGTGACCTGGGGTAAGGGACAAAAAACCCCCCAAAAAACAACAAGATACACAGTGATAAATTGCAGATTATATATGGTAAAATTGGATGGGCTAATAATCCAAAATATATACATTAAAAATTAAACTAGAAATTAGAGATGTTACAAAGTTTTACTTCGCCCAAGAAATTCTGCAGAATTGGCCATATTTGCTTTTGCAAAGCACTTCACAAAGTGTGATCAATTTCTTGTCTAACTTTGTGACCAATTTGAAGTCATTTTACCAATGTACTTTATGAATGAAGATTGTGTTGAACTTTGTCTTAAGGTAAATTAAAGCAAAGTTTTTCAGGCTAGAGATTCAGAAAGTGGTTTGATAAATGAGTTACTATAGATCATGTGGTTCATAGGTATCATAGGTATCACTGAGCATAATAAAAACCTTTGTCCGTGAAGCTCGCTAGTTTATATCTTTGGGATTATTATTTACTAATGTACATCCTGTCTCCAGTGTCTGTCTAGATTTACCTTAAATAGATGCATTGAACCACTCCCTACCACTTCTAATGACAATGTATTCCAAACTGGAACAATTCTCTGTTTATACCATCTAGCTCTATTCTTAGATCTATAATCATCGCTATCTAACTGAAGAGGATGCGATACTTATTTTTAGTTTGCATTCTCAGGAGATCCCATAGATCCCATAGATCATGGTTTTCCCAGGCCCTATATGTTAAACACATATCTCCCCTGTGTCTTCTGAATTCCAGTGTGTACATATCCAGTTCCTGGAGTCTTTCCTGATAAGACATATGCCTCAATCCCTCAATAGCTTTTGTAGCCCATTTTTGCATCCTCACAATTATCTGAACCTCTCCTTTCTTAAATGGGGACCAGACCTGTGCTCCACACTCAAGTATAGGTCTTACCAGGGAAGAATACAAGGGAACTATAACCTCTCGTTTTCTACTTTGAATATGTCTTAGCATACAATTTAAAATTGTATTACTTTTCAGCGTGATATTAATACAGTGAGTTTTGAAAGAGAGATCCTGTGTCACTGTAATTCCCAGATCCCTTTCTTTTCTAGTTACAGATAGGGCTACCTCATTTAACATATACTTATGTTGTTTATTCTTCTTCCCCATATGCATAACCTTGCATTTTTCTTGGTTTAAAGATAGTTTGTGATCTATTGTCCAATCCTGTATATAATATAATGCTTGCTGAAATGCTACAGTACCATCTTGATTTTCTATTATTGCCCCTATCCTGCAGACATCCACAAATTTTGATAACCAGATTTTTGCGTGAGAATACTGGATCAAGGAAATGTATAAATTAAAAAGGCAAGGGCCCAACACTGAGCCCTGAGGCGCCCCACTCGTCACATCCTTCCATTTGGAGAGTGCCCCCTTTATACATACTCTCTGTTTTCTTTCAGACAGCCACGAAACCACCCTTGAGATGAAGTTTTTATGGAAACCATGATTTTGGAGTGAAGTTATTAGTTCTACAGTACATATAGGCTGTGTGCAGACAGTATCACTTTGCAGTTCTGAGTAGGTCCAGGTGATTGTTTAAATTCCCTGGTGAAGTTAACAAGAAGTGGTACACTACACACTTATTTTACTGCCTGCAAAAGGACACTTTGTGCTATGCCACAAGTCGTTGAGTAACTCACCACTACACAGAACAAAACAGCAGCATAGTGATGAATTTCCACACTTTGCATAAGTTTTTACAATGTGAATTACGAACTTTGGGATTCATTGCTCCACAAAGTACGGAATTTGCAAAGTTTATTGCTATGTGACTTTTGGCACTTCACACAGACATTTGTAAATTGCAAATTTGAATCACTTCACTCAGACCTACAGTAGTTCTGAGACCGAAGTGTCATGGTTATGAATCTGCTCCTCAGTTTGTTTCTGAATTTAATATACTGTAGCGGTTCCATGTTATGATAGTGACTGAAAACCAGTGATCACTGTCATAGCGAATGTATATCGCCATAAAGCATTTTGGCAATATACAAACAAGTGACCCAACTTCCAGTAAATTAGTAATATGTATGCTTGAGGCTGCTCCCCATGCCCCCCCACTTCCCAGAATAAGGATTGTTAACTCTAGGGAGGTGCATGTTGAGGAGGGGGCAAAATATGGACTGATAAAAAAAAGAGCCGCAAGCAGCAGCAAAAAAATCACCCACAGCAGGTCTTGAACCCAGTTCTTGCTGCACAATAGCCAGCCACCCTTACCACCACACCACAGGGCTGGCTCAGCTGCAGCAGGATTCCCAACCTGCACAAACCCTCCCTCCTATCCCTCCCCTCCACCTCCCTATCCCTCCCCTTCTGGTCGCTCTAGTCACCTTAGCATCGCTACCCTAGCAGGGTAGCTGTTCATGATAGCGAAATAAATGAGTCACTGTTTCTACAGTTGCTCATTGATTATCACTATCATCACTGGCTACCTACTGTAGCTATTCTTTTTCTAAGGCTTTTAGCCAGCATCTTTTCTAAACTTGCTAAGTAGTGTGAGTAGGCTTTATTTTCTTTACATTCTGGTCAGGATATTCAAAGGGGTTGCACCTGGTGCAACAGAGTTCAGCTGGTGCAACCCTGCATTGCACCCCGGTGGGATATTGAAAAGGCTATCCAGTGCAGCACAAATCCTGTAATCCTATGTGGTGCAGATGCAGGGGGTGAGCCCATGCATATGTGGCACATCCTGATATTCAGCCCGGGATGTGTGGTGCATATGTTGGCGCAACCCCTACATGCACTGCACACAGGTGTTCAAAGTTGAGTCGTAAAATATAGGCTCAAAAGCTGACCGCCCAAGGTGCAACACAACAGCCACCAGTTGTGGGTGGACTCCCCCTCCCGTATGCCCGATCATGGGCTGTAGTGTATTGAAAATGATTCCTGGTGGTCTAGGGGAACCCATCCCAAAAACTCGATCACAGGCCATAGTAATAATTGATGTCTACCTGGTGATCCAGTGGTATCCCCCTCCCCACCCACCAACGGAGGCCTCCGGCCACCCAGCACCCCCCCCGTCATCAGTGGGTGGCAGCACCCCACCTGCGTACTGCCCAGCCACCCACCGAATGACAGCATTCAGTATGATCTGTACGCCCATTGGGCCACAGTGCAGACCAATGGGCTTACAGACCTTACTGTATTACACAGGTCCAGATCTGTGAATGAACGCGTTCAGTCACAGATCTGGACCTGTATAGAACAGTATGGTCTGCAAGTCCATTGGTCCACACAGTGGCCCAATGAGTGTACAGATCATACTGTAAGCTGTCATTCAGAGGGCGGCCGGGTGGTAAGCGGGTGGGGTGCTGCCACCCGCCAATGATGGGGGCTCTGGGAAGCCAGGGGCCTCTGTGGGTGGGTGAGGAGGGGGGTACCACTGGCTCACCAGGTAGACATCAATTATTACTATGGCCCACGATCGGGCTTTCGGGATGGGTTCCAGTAGACCACCAGGAATCATTTTCAATACTCTACAGCCCACGATCGGGCATAGGATTAATCATATTCTAACTACTGCCCGTGATTGGGCATGGGATGAAATGTATACTAACTACTGCCCATGATCCAGTGTATGGGGAGGGAGGGAGGGGGTCCACTAGACCACCAGGATTATCTAGTGATGTACTACTGCCCATGATTGGGCATGGACAGTATGTGCGCCGCCCTTGCTATATTCAATGGTGCTGTGCCATGGTGCATCACCTTTGAATATCGCCTAGTCCTGGCCCCAGCGCAGCCCAGTTGCACTGCGCCCAGGCTTGCGCTACTGCCTGGTGCAGTCTGAATATCCAGCCCTTCATATATACTGTATTTTTACTACTTTACAGCTGAATTGGCCTGTCTCTTTTCACTTTTCTAACATTCTTTTTCTCATAATCTTGATTAAAAAAAAATTTCTGATTTGATTTTTGGCCTTTTCTCAACTCTTCTAAAGTAATGTTTTCTTACTCATGAACTATCTATCTGTCTTTCTGTCTGTCTGTCTGTCTGTCTGTCTGTCTGTCTGTCTCTCTATCATTCTATCTAGCTAATGAAAGGAGATTATATGAATAGATAGATAGATAGATAGATATATAGATAGATAGATAGATAGATAGATAGATAGATAGATAGATACTATAGACATTATATATTTTAAAATGTTTTAATTTTTTTGTGTGAAGAAATTAGTGGGCATGTTGGTCTGGAAGTGGTGGTGGTGGTGGTGGTAGTGCTGATGGGAGGGCAATATACAATCCCATCTGGTACATATGCATTGGGAACCAATGGCAGCAGGAGCACCTAAAGCAGAAAGTGGAAATTGCAAGGCAGCAACAGGAGCGGGTGCTGGAGGAGGCAGCACACACATCCCCCATCACAGTAGATCAAAGCAGCAACCCCCCCATCATTGGCTGCCATGTGCCAGCACAAGTAGAAGTCAGTGTTACCCTGTGTCCCTTGGTACCAGCTGGTCCTCCTGAAACAGCAGAAACTATCAACCTCTGGGTCCATCCTGAGGCAGCAGCAACACGAGTCCCTCATTTGGGACTTTTTTCAAGTGAATCCAGACAACAACAATGTGGCCACCAGAACACATTGCAACAGCAGTGATAGGTGTGGAAAGACAGGCCCTTATCTTGGAACCAGCGGGCAACATAGCCATCTAAAAATTAAGCATGCAAATTAATGGAAAGCACATAGGAAGGTGGTGGCTCAGGAGGGTGCAGCTGGTGCTACTGATGCCACTCCTCCCACTCCCACTGAGGTTCTACCTATGTGGAAAGGGGGAGATGCCAAAGAAACTCCATGCGTTTGGAGGAGAAGGAGGGGGGACATAATGGGTTGAAGTAGGACTCAGGTTTGGGAAAAGCCTAAGGGACTGGGTGCAGATGGGCAAGCCGGTCCTCAGGCTGTGTCATCAACATCATCAGCTATGGTGCAACTCAGGGGAAATACACAAGCTCACCCATTAGGCGGTACCAATGGAGGAGAAGATGGAGCCAATGTTGGCCAATCAGTGTACCATCTTGACTGAATTAGCCACAGTATGCTCTCCTTCCCGTAACAGCTCCTGCTGCTATTCTTCTTCCAGCTGCTCCCCTTTCTGTCATACCTCAGCCAGCTCCTTTCTTTCTGCTTTAATTCTGCCACCAGTTCCACACCTCCAGTTGAATAAAAAAGCAATTCTCAATGATCCTTATTTCTGCAAAGTGTTTGTACAATCAGTCTCCCACTACACAACAGTTTTTGTTGTAAAGCACTTTGAAATACATTGTGCATGAAAATTACTATCGAAATCATACATTACCTCATATCTATGAAGTCTCTGCACTCCCAGTCTCTAACAGTAGCCTGTAACATGGGCGCCTGAATCAGGGTGCTGTCCAAACAGTGACGCGATGTGGGTGAAAGCCCGAAAGGTGAGGGGGCAGGGAGGGTGACCGGATGTGGTGGAGTGGGCAACCCTAGTGACAGGATGTCACTGTATGTACACGCGCGGGGGGGGAGTGAGCATGGTGAGTGTGGCCTGGGAGGGTGGTGCTGCGGTCAGCTGCCAAGCTGTGCCGTGGCATCGGGTTAGCCTCCGCTTGTGGTGCATGGGGTTCTGGGTCTGGGTCCGGGCACTACATCGTTTTGTTGCGCCTGCCCAAAACTAGTGTTTTTTTTTTTTTTTTGCTTTTGCCCACCTGACATGCATCCCCAGGAGTTGAGAATCCTAAGTAGGGGGGTGGGGCTGAAGCCTCATGGGGGGTGGGGGCACAGCTCCCCCACAGAAAGCAAATCCATTGAGTCTCCAGCACCATTCCTCCATGCGTCGAGGTTGTCAGTGTGGTGAAATTATTTTTGTCGCCCTGACTTCGCGATAATGCAGGTCGCCATTCAGCGCTCACCATTATCACATAGAACCATCTCTAACTATACAACTGCTTTCATTGTAAAGCACTTTAGGATACAGTGTGTACATTTCTTCTTATTTCTGCACATTCCTGCACTCTCAGTCTCCGCTACACAACTGTTTTCATTGTAAAGCTCTTTAGGATTCAGTGTTTATGAAAGGATCTATGTAATTCACAGTTCTCCTTTACACTGAATTTCTGTGCAGTACCTCCCTTAACTCACACTGCATGACTTACTATTCATATTGTAAAACACTTTAGGATGCAGTATGTATGAATGTGCTATATAAATCACAGTTCTATTCTATTTCACAGTCCCTACACTTACACACTGATGCACAGTGTAGATCGCCAATTATTGTGGCAGGTGATAGAAATGATACTGGCAGGTGATGGTATTTCAGTGGCTGAAGTGGGTGGCAGATGAGTAAATGGTCAGGAGATGCAGGTTTAACTTGCTAGTCTGCTGTGTGCTGTTGATGAGCAATACTCAGCAGCTTCTTGTCATCAGATGAGGATGCAAAAGCAGCAACTGACTTGCTCAAAGAAGGATGTTGCACCAGATGGCAGGTGACTAACTCAGGCTGCAGTGTTGAGTTGCCATGTCTGCAACAGTTATGAAGGCACTTTTGTGAATGACAGTGCCCATGTGACTCAGATGAAGGTCTGGTGAATGGGAAGATGAGGTGATGACTTTCAGCGTGGCTCAGTTGGTAGCACATCCGCCTCTAGACCAGAAGGTCATGGGTTCTTGTCCCACACCGGGATTGGACTTGCACCTAAAAATCGCTGGCATCTGAGTGCAGTATTGGGGGGTGCTGTACTGCTGGGGGTGTGCCGTCCTTCGGATGAGACGTTAAACCGAGGTCCCTTCTGCCCATCCTGGTGTTGTCCTGGTGGGTGTCCAGGTGGAAGTAAAAGAACCCAGGGCACTCTTCGCAAAGAGTAGGGAACATTCCCGGTGTTCTGGCCAACATTCCCCTTCCCATAAACCAGTTCATGCAATTATCCAGGCTGTGTGTGGGTGATGATGTGCGATATGGCTGCCACCACACATTCAGTCACTTCACTACCAGTCTAGCATTGCTTGTAAAGCGCTTTGGATGTATGAAAAGCGCTATATAAATGCTGATTCTTCTTCTGCTTTCTTGCTGGTGTAGGAAGCAGCAGAACAAGTGAAGGGACTTTGAAGACAAGAGTGAAAATAGAGTGTATGTAGTGGTCACTCCGTAGTTCCACTGTCCACTTTCTGTTATGTTGAACTTGTGAAAGAAGAAGGGGAAAGAAAACCAAGAAATTCAGGGAGGATACGTACCATCACATTGGTGATAGTACTGCAATGTAATTGCATGATGGTGCCCATAAAGTGGTGGATGAGTAGGTGACTTGCTTGCTGGAGGAGGAATCAGCAAGACCAGAAAAGAGACCTGTGCCGATGCACATGCCCCAAGTCACAGTTCCAGTTTTCTAAGGAATAGTTTTAAGTTTTCCCATGCTTAGTTTTCAGTATAAAACATATTGTTATGTTCAGGACAAAGCCTACTTTGGGTAATATGTTTATCCCAGACAGCTTAAAAGATGCATAACTCATGAACACGAGTTCATATCAGTTGCATTCCACCTTGATCAGATGCACTTTCTATTGCCCTCAGGAATGTGCAGAAGCATCAGGGTGGTTAAACTTTAGACAAGCAATGATGTAAGAAGCTTGGGCCAAGTAAAATCACGTTTTGATTGAAAAATAACAATAAACGAATGACTAAAACAACATGGGCAGCCTAGATACAGTCAGCAAGCATGTAGTCTTTGACAGGCACAGTGATCCCATGGGACCAAAAGAAATACTAAAAGCTGACAGTGCCTGTGATGGAGTATATGTCCATTACACTCCTGTCACATGCAACCCCCTTCACAAGTCTGCAACAAAGGCAACATAGGTTTTCCCAGGGGCTGTGGGGGATTTGTACCAAACGCCTCTTGCTTAAGGTTTGCCCCTTAAGATCTCACTGCACTTCATGATCTGTTTATTGGGTATCCCCTCAGGGGGAAGGTAACAAGTAACACCTGAGCTTAATAAAGTGGGAGGGTGAACAAGAGGGAAAAGGAAGTTTTGTTATCTGTTATGGGTGGTCAACTAGAGACCGAACTGCAAGAACCTTCTTGGTAAAGCTGAATACAAGCTCTTTGTTTTTTTGTATGTTACCAAAAGTAAAACAGTTTTCATTTTACACTGGTGTCCAGAGTGTTCTCTTTGTGGGTGTTCCCCAAGAAGCTGGTCATTTTGAAACCCTGTCACAATGCCCCAGTGTAAAAGCACAGAAATGGAATCAAAAACATAGGGCATGTTCCTAGCAGGAATTAAGAATTACACAAGAAAACCTTGCCACTTGCATTTTCCAGCATTGAGATTGGACAATGCCTTCAAAGACAAAAGAAGGAGCAAGAGGGACAGTAGGCAGAATTAGGGAGAAGATTTGGTATTCTGAACTATGATAGGTGGAGGAGAGGCGGGCCTCCAAGAGCCCTCTAACAGGTCAGACAAATACCAATATATTCACATGCATTGCAAGCAAACATAAAAAAATGTGCAGAATAGAAGAAACTAATACATTTAAACTGATGATGACATTGCAGATAGACTGCAATAACAGCAATAAACACCTTCAACAAGAGACAAGCAGCACTGGCTGAAACAAAAAAAATGAAAAAGAATATACTGAAATAGTAAACAAAATAAGAATAAAAATATTAATAACCTGGATGCCACATGTCACAAGTTAGCTTGCAGCAGCTGTGCGCAGAGCACAGGCACTTAAAGAACTCAACAAGTGTTGTAAAAATATATAGACAAAAAGAATTGTTTTTAATATACTCAGGTTACGATCATTCACAACAACTGAGTTACCTCAGCTGAGTCAGTAAGAGCCCTGTCACACTGAAAGCAAGACCCTGCAAAAAATAAATTCTGATCAGAGCCAATACAGTGGCAAAATGATGGTACTGATGCAGCCCAAAAAAGTGAGAGGCTGGTTCACTCCACCTCATGAACCCCATAGGTGAAAGTTTTTACAGTAAATCCCCAACAAAATGTGATTCCACACCACTGAAATGTAATTTCATGCCACAGGTGTAAAATCACAATTTGGTCAGTATTTGAAAAATGACAGCTGACACATTCATGAGGTGGTGTGAGAAAATGGCTATGTTGAAAATTTGGGGTCCAAACATTGAAAATTACAAAAGTTATGAGTGAGCATAGAAAAATTTCAATGTGCACTCGTACCTTTGTAATTTTTACATATTCTGAGCCCAGATATTTAATAATGCTTTCTTATGACCTCACCTCATGAACAAGGGTGGTGAAAATTTTCAAATCCTGCCCAAAAGATGATTTTGCAATGTAAATACAAAATTACCTTTTGGGCCTGATTTGCATAATTCCACCACCATTGGTCTTGAGGAAGGGGTCCTCAAAAGGCCATGTTGATAATTTGGGGTCAAAATATGTAAAAATGACAGAGTTATGCATCAAAGTTCAAAACCCCATTGAAATACATTCAAGTGCACTTACCTTAGCTTCTCATATTGCAGTCAGCGGTTCCAGCAGCAACACGTGTCTTTGATCAGAGAGTGGATCTTTGCCATGGGGCATGTTCAGGTGAGTGGGGGTGTGTGGGATGATGTGGGGTGGTGGGTGCTGAGTGGGAGGTCAAGGTGGGGGTCAGATTGGTAAGGGATCTTTTTTTTCTGCAGGTTAAAAAAATGAACATCAAGGAATGGTTTTCATTATTTTAGCTGACATTGGGACAATATGGAGACAACGATCAGATGGTGGGGGTGCCACTAGACACCAAATAAGTAATAGTACCTAATGTGGATGGTGACTGGAGGGTGGGGGTGCCACTAGACACTGGGGAAGCAATACTACATAACAGGGATGGCGATCAGAGGATGTAGGGTGCCACTAGACACTAAGGAAGCAGTACTACATTATGGAGACAGTGATCAGAGGGTGGGAGGTGCCACTAGACACCAGGGAAACAGTATTGGACAGTGATGACAGTAGTCTGAGGGTGGGGTTGCCACTAGACACCAGAGAAACAGTACTAGACAGTGGGGATGGTGATCAGAGGGTGGGGGTGCCAGTAGACATCAGGGAGACGTTATTACATATATAAGGGGAGGAAAACAAGTGCTATCTCTGAACTCGAAGTGAACTAGAAGTGGCGTGGTCCAGAAAATAGTGTCGGGGTGGGGGTGGGGGACAGAACTGTAGTGACAGCATATGCTTCAACTCCACTGTGTAAGGACACAGTCGAGGTATCCGGTCACATGCTTCTAGAATCCCCTCTCTCTACTATGTCACAACAATACATTGCATAGCTCTGCTATGCATTCATGAAAATAAGGACACATATGGAATAAAGCTGAAACTACAGATAGACTTCTCCTGCACTAGACTAGTACCTCTACCACAGAGATCAGCAGTGTTACTCTGAATAAAAAATAACACAAACAAAAACAGTTATTTTGGTGCAGTATTAGCCACTGCTAAGCAATTTAAATCACAAATTGTAGTGAGAAAGAAATAATGTGACCTACTGGGAATTAAACCCAAGCCCCTGGAATACTGACCCAATGCTGTAACCACTGAGCTACAGGCTCACATAATTGGACCTGAGGTCTAACCATTTAAAGTAAATAATGTTGTAAAACCCAACATAAAAACCCAACACTAGATGTGCAATGCACAGCAGATCACATTCGTGATCAGTTTAAGACTAACTACTGTACTTTAAAGTGACTCAGTGACTAGAAGGACACTCAGAGGGACAGACATAGCTCCTGCTCTCTCTACCTATGACTTCATACAGCCTCCACATGTTTATGTAGTTTAGTATCATGTGGTCTGCAGTCTCTGCAGGTCACATGGTACATGGTTTACTTCTAGACCCCTTATGACTAGTTGCTTCAGAACTTCACATGGGTACACGAGAACATCGCTAGTGAAAGTCTCAGTTTGGAACTTCACAAAATGGGTTACACTACCCCAAGCGACCCTTCATCATGCATATTGACTCTGCAAAGTGTCAGATCATTGCAAATTAATTCATGATGCTAATTGTATGAACATCAAAATCCTCTACTAGAAATATGTACATGGATATCATTATTTACAGTGGGAGATTTCCAAGCAATGTTTACAGAGAAGTTATTCTGGGATGAGGAATCCTCATTTGGCCTTTATGGAAAGAACAGGCCAATGCTGTCACTTGAAATCTTGAAAACTGTTGGGGGTAGGCTGTTATTTTACCCATCTCAGCACCCACTTTGTTCAAGGGACCTCAGACTCTGGTTGATAATTACCAGAGTAATGTATGTTCATTTATTCTCTGTGGGAAGAGTAGGCTGAGGCTGTCACCTGATATGTAAAAAATCTTTGGTGGAGCAGGTTATTACTTTATCCATCTCAGCACTCACAAAACTTTAAGGAACCTTAGGCTATGGTTTATAATTGATAGAGTAAGGTATGCCCTTTCTTCCTGTATGGGAACAGCAGTCCAGGGCTGTCATTTGATATGTTAAAAAATCTTTGAAGGTCAGGTGATTGCCTAAATCCTCTTAACAAAGAGGGCAGGAGTTATATACATTTTTTATTAGTCTAAAGGTACTAAATGGGTCCATAACGTAATCTGCTCAACATTACATATTTGGCCTGTATAAACAAAGGGGAATATGTCATTATAGTACATGTTTTTATTTTCTAAAACTGCAGAAAATAAACGTTCCTAACTTAGGTAACAATCCCATCCAATGGTCTGCTGTTCATACTCTTTCTTTGCATAATGCACAATAACTTAGCAGGGTGTGTACATGAAAAACTTGTCAATCAGAACAAAAGCACAGAGCTGGGCAGGTCCGTTTTCCAAGTCTGTTTATCTCTTGTAAAGTTGGGGCCAGTAGTGTGAAAGATCCATAAGAAATAAAGCTTAGCCAACAACACATGCTATGTTTCCAGGACAATCCACTTTCTTTATTTTTCAAATGAGATCCTCCTGTGCCCAAACGTTTCACCCACAGGGCTTCCTTGGGGGAGAGGATCTGTATATAGATACAGTAATGATTAATATTCATAATTTTCTGCCTTTCTGCAAAATTATAATTTTTAGAAACTTTTTCTTATATTGCTTCCTCTACACAAATTTAATTTCATAGATCCCCAATAGTGCAACTTGTATTACACAACCTTTACAGAAATAATTGTATGGAATGTTTTCATGCTGCACACATGAAACTACCCATGTGATATGCGTGCAGCAAACATGATTTAAATGTTAAATTGGATCCAATTGCATGCATGTGGCATGCGTGCAGCAAGCAAGTGTGGAAAGCATGCTTTTTATGTTACATTTGAACAGACTGCATGCATGTGGCATGCGAGCAAAAAGCAAGTGATCACTGATAACTAAACACATAAAAGTTAAGTGACTTGCTTAGGATAACACATTATACAAGTGAGGGTTGATGAGAGTCAAACCCAGATCTTCAGGTCTCCTGGTTTGCAGTTCAGTGCCTTTAACCACTAAGCTATACTGCCAGCATACATATGACTCACTTCTACTTCAATACAAATCTGCATACATCTGCATGCATGCACCATGCTTATAGCCACTGATATACATTTTAGTTTTCTTGTCCCTCCTCATGTTAGCTGCACAACTGAACTATAGCACACATACCAATGGAAACACATGTAGTTCTCCTACCCTGAATACACAGTATGCTTTTTTTCTAATCTAGATGATCCTGTCATATACACGGTTTCTATTGTAAATACCGTAAGATCTTGCAAATAATGTTTTTACCTTTTTCTCTGTATCATCGAATTTCTGTACCACTGGACATTTGTGAAAATGGGAATTTTTGCTCACATACTTTTCAGTATAAAAATAAAATTGAATTGAATATACGCTTACATACAGAACTGCTTAATTACTTCTGTTTGGCCTGTACTCCTACTATTTTCCCTCCATAGTTTTGAATGCTTCCACGCAAACAGAATTTAAGGGGAAAACACAAAAGTAGCAATAACTCGACACCCACCCACATGGCCAGTCCAACCCCTCACCATCACACACACATTGTAACAGTTGGAGTGATGCTGCTACAGACAACCCATCAAGTATAGATATAAGTCAAGAGTCTGTTACCTGAGTACTAGGGATCCAAAGGCAGGAGTCTTTAAGAGATGATGTCCATTGGTCAGAGTGCTGGAGCGTACTCCCTTGAAATGAATGGAGTTATTTTTTATTACTATTTTATACATTATGATGGTGAGTTGGAGAATAATGAAGGTCACCGTTCTATAAGCAAGGCCCTTGTTAGTTGAGCAGTGGCCATCATTATTCTCCAACTCTTCATCAATAGTGTATAAAATATTAATTAAAAAATACCCTCATACATTTCAATGGGGCAAACCCCTTCACTCTCCCTTGTCCTATGTCATAATGTGCCTGAGCATGGGGATGTGGAGGTCAGCTTCACTGGGGGGGGGCATAATCCTGACTACAGTGGGGCTCTAATATTCTGTGCATACCATACTGCTCAACTGTCCTTGAATACAAAGGACAGCCCTGATTTTACTCCTGAAATGTGCTCTGCCCATCATTCATGCCTCATGGAAAACATGCTGCTCGCACAGAGGATGTCCTATAAATTTAGGCTTTAGAGCTGGCCCAGTGGTGCTGAGGGTTGAGGTGTTGGATGCTATGCCAGTGACCTGGGTTTGGGAATGGACTCAGGTCTTCAGGGAGCTGGCATGGAGGAGGGTGGGAACAAGATCAAGCTGCCTAACATTGACTCTCCTCTCCCCCAGGGAGGAAAGGTCACCCTCCCATAGTACTGCCACCTCTTTGTGGAGGTCTGGTGGCAGTGCAGGTGGGTAATGGGAGACCAGTGGGAGGGCGTCCTGCAGTGCATGACATGTACATGCCTCCATGGCTAAACAAATAATAGAAAAGAAGAAAATTAGACTTTATGGCAGGGGCACCATTTCAGATTTCAGCTGGGGGGAGCCAACAATTAGTGGAGGCCAGGTGCTGGTTAGCACCTAGGTGGCAAGCTCTGGAATGTCTGGAACATCTCTAAAAGGTAAAATGTATTTGTTGTGACTGAAAAGTGACATGAAAATCAGGAAAAATTCAAATGTATAAGATTTATCTGTCTATTCCTCAGAGCAATGTATCAGATTTGGGCTTAAACCCACCCAGTTACTAACCAATTTTTTTCCTGGCTGAAGTTCTGCCCCCCCCAAAAAAAAACTTTGTCCCAATTTCTCTCTTCAACTCCATACCATTCAATACCCATCCCATATGGGTCATGAAGCCATTGAAAAGTGCAGAAATGTGAAAAACACATCAATATTTCAATCCATCCTCCCTCCACAATCCCCCTTTAAAAATAAATTATTTTCTGTTACTTCCCAGCCATCTGGCCAGAACCTGTGGCCTGGTCCACCAGTCCAGTTTTCAGTCCACTCCTCCTCCTCCTCCGTCCTTCTGCCAGAAGCTGGATACTAGAACTGACCATCCCAGGTCCCCAATGTTGCCTGCAACCAAGTCATCTCACCAACCAAACCCACCCAAGCAGTGTTGCTTGCTTCTTGCTTGACTGCTGCCACACTGCACTGATCAAGGCCTATGCGGGCCACCCACACTGCTGTAACTGCTGCTGTGAGGCCTAGCTTGCTTCTGCAGGGGCCCAACACTGTTTTTTTTTGTGAGGCAAGAATTGTAGAGTAAGTAGGTAGCCTAGTCTCAAGTTAGCTTCTAGCTCACCCTCAGCCCTTTCAGTTGCTAAGGGAGATGGAGACTTACTAAGAGTAGACCAACAAAAATATATTGCCACAACACTGCTATTGAGAGTTCAATTCTCACTGATTCCTTCAAGCTACAGTGTGCAGCTTGTCTACTCTGTGGTGGGAAAGACAGTGTCCCACTCACATCACTCATGTGCTCTTGCTTGGCTGGAGCTCCTCCACGTCATGTGTGATGGTGCCACTGCTAATAGATGGAGAGAGTGGACAACACAATACAGACACAGTTGAGTCAGGAGAGCACCTGCAGTGTGACTGCAACACAGGCTGGGGGGGCACTTCTTGTGCAAAAGATTAAATCCAAATGTAATACCATTAATGCCACACCATAAGAACAACCTACTGTAGGCACACATGCAGGTGGGAGGACTGCCTCCCTCTGCTCTACCTAAATGGCACCCTTGCTTTATAATAGAAATTAATTCTCAGGGGCTAACAGTACAAGTAAATACAATGGTTTCCATTGTGTTCTGAGGTACTGTATCTTCATGTTTCAGGATGTGTCCTGATCATCGTGAGGGTCAGTGTCCCTCATTGTCCTGCATTTTGAGTGTCCATGTCCCTCATTTCAGTGACAAAATGTGAGGTATGTTGCATGCTTCCAAGACCCAACTCAGCACAAAGAGTGCTGAGCATGGCCATAGTGTATATGCTCCATACAGAATGACAAAGGGAAAGTAAGTGAGCCATAACAGTCATGGAGAAACATGTTTGTAGCACTAAATATGCATAAGTGAATTTGCATGGCCCAAAACAAAAAGGTCAGGCTTCACAACAAAGAGGTCCCTCTTCACACATCTGGAATGGGGATGTTGGCTGACTTGCATTTAATGCAGTAAGCAAACAATATTTTACAAATTAATGGAAATGTAATTACAAAAATCAAAACCTATAAAACAACATGCAAAAGGATCAGAATGAATGAGTTTACCCAATTTTAATGGGAAATCAATGAAACAGGTATTTTAATGGCTCTAATTGTTAGCAGTAGTATGAGAAATAGAAACTGATTTGTTTTTTTAGATGAGATTTGCACCAGCTCAGTTGCTGCACACTTGGCAAGCATGCAACATGTGAACGTGATGTGATTTTTAAATGATGTTCACACCAGCTTACCTGCTGCACACATTTCAAGTTTGTAGCATGTGAACCTGATATGCTTTTTTGACCTGGTTCGCATAGGTTCACTTTATGTATGCAAACTGCATGCAAACATTGCACAATTTAGCAGGTGGCATGCATTCTGCATGTACGCAGTACACGTATATTTCTGTAAAAGAATACTCAGAATTTAAGGTTGGCAAGCAAGTGTACCCCTCCCCCAAAACAGCGATCTCATTCTATAGGGTGACTATATCAAATTATTAAAAACTACTTATTTTCTTAGTAACTGTACTAGTATAATGTATTTTGCTTCCATGTTCCTTTAGTTTATATTTTTCCTTATCTTATAGTTTTTGTATCATTTGTTATAGTCACGTCCTTGAAGTATTCAGTCATATATCTCCTGTCTGTTTTATTTTCTTTTTTCAAACATAGATTTGCCCTGTTATGACAGAAAATAATTGTCCTGTCAACTGGTGCCTTCATGAGTAATACATGCTCACTGTTCTGAGCATTCTACTATTTCACATATTTATAATATTGTCTAAAGCTGTTCCTACTGTATTTATGGCAACCAGTGAGAAGATTCTTCCTTAATGATACACTTTACCATCTTCTATGTATAAGCAAGCAAGTTACTACTCCACATATAGTCATAATTGCTATTATATGAGTTATGCAGTTCTGAAATCACCAGTTTACTATAGGGATTCTTACATCATACAGTCCTTAACTTTTATGTTTATAAGAAACCACTTTTAATGGGAGGGCTAAAGCCTGAGGTTGAATGTGGGGGAATAGCTCCTCTCACATTCCCCTTAAAGGCCAGTCTCCTACAGCAGTGCCCTGCTTAGCACGTTATGTAAAACCCACCATCCACCCCTGCCTCCTCCTCCTTCTAAGGCACTCTGCTCACCCTTGGTACTGGGATTTCTATTTCCTACTCACTACCCTGTTTCCCTATCAATGGTGGGAGTAGAGTAAAGCCAAAAAGTAAACTACAAGCACTACTGACTTCATATGCTATTCGCCAAAACATTGAACCTGTCTTAACATTTTTGCAGCTGCTGTATAAATTGCCATTTTCTCTAGTTGTTCATATTAGAGTCTCAATATATCTCTTGCTAGTCTCCATATTCATTTCCTAACTGGGCATCATCATATACATTATTACTGGCTGCTTCACTTCAGTTTCTTAGTGCATTTGTTACTGTCATACATCTCCAATGCTTACCTTTACATTGCCCTGTTCATACAAACTGCAAACGGTTCCACCAGTGCTTGTAGTCTTGCATACACTTGTCTAGTTCTCCCTTCTAATGATATTATATAAACTTTACTTATTTTTATCATTTCTGCTTTCTAAGAGTGCTCAGTTCAATGTACCATTGTTAGATAAGACTTTCTACCTCAGTGTACAGTATGTTATATTTTTCTTTTAGTTACTTCTGTTTTCCTGTAAGTCTTTTCACTGGCTTGTCCATTTTTTTGTATCTGCAGATATACAATCATACAGTCAGAACCTTATTCCTACACTTGCAGTGTCAAAACAGCTCTATGCTGTGTTTCACAGGACAGGGATTACTCACCAAGTACACAGTATTATTTCCTTGGCAGTCAGGGTGAACTATACTGTTTGCTCACCTGTACTGCCATTTTAACTCTCAGACAAGGAGGGCAGGAAGTGCTCCAACCAATCAGCAAGAGCACCAGAGTCATGTGACGTGATGTCATCACATCCTGGTAACACCGCTGGAAGGAGCTACTAGTTGCTAAGCAACACAGTCCTCAGCTACGCTGGCAGTTCTCTCTGGTTTACAACTCAGTTTTCCTTTGCAGTTACTGACATTTTGTTTCCATGTTTACATAAGTATTTAACCCTCGTACTTCATTCATACTATTCTTCCTTTCAGTTCTTTCTCAGTATCATTATATAATCATCAGATCTTGTTTTGCTCAAATGCACTAACGTTTCTCTCTGTTTACATCCCTCCATAACTCCCTGTTCTTGTTTATTACACTTCAGTGTTCCTGCTACTAGCATGCCCATATCATTTCACTGTCATTTCTCTCTGTCCACGTCCCTTCAGAACTCCATATTCATATTTACTACACGTCTCTGTTCTTGATATTTGAATGCTCATATCATAGTGTTATTATATTGGTTTTACTTTGCAGTTGTATTTATATCTATATTATCTTGAGGACTCATTGTTAATATTTTCTTATTTCATCCTTACTTTTATTTGAGAGATACAATACTTGTGAGAGATATTGCCAGTGTGTGTGGCTTTCTGTCCTCCTTGTCTGTTTCCTATTGGGTGGTATCAGTCCAGCTCATCCACGGCATAGGCACACTATCCTGCTAAAAATGTTAATGTGTTAGTGACCTTAAAACTTCTTATGGGGGTTTACAAAAGAAAGCAGGTTGGGGGTTGGGGTATGGGGGGGATTCTCTAAAAATCAAACACTATAATATTATATCTCAGTAGTTTTAAAAGTGTCACAGTGTCTATTCCGTCTTTTCTATTTACATCAGCATACAATCCAGTTGTGGTCCTCATTCAGTCCCTGTCTCTTTCCTATTGTAGCAAATGTGTAAATCCAGTAACTCTCATTCCATTCTAATAGTGTGTTCCAGTCTCCTCCACGGGTGGGTGGGTCCACCCTTTCTATTGCCCAGAATTGTAAGGTAGATGCAGAGTGTTGTGCCACACTAAAGTGTCGAGCTACTGGGGAGGTTACTAGCCCTGTGGATATATGTTGCTTTTATGCTTGCTAATTTTGAGCTTCAAGGTCTAGTGGTTTGTCATTACATAGAATTTTGAACAGGGGCAAGTCAAAATGTACACCACATGATCTGAGTCACAATTTAGAGAGTTGTTAATTTTGTATTTTTTGTTTCCATTAGGGTGACTTATCTCCTTTTTCTGGAGGTGTTCCCACAATGGACACAATGTTCACATGAGAGCATTCTTGGTTCCATAGTTCCCAGCAGCAACTGACCCTTTGGGCATTCTTGTGCTGTTTGCTCAGAGTGCACCAGCCTGTCTCTGATGGTGCTGACTTTCTTAGAGGCAGTGATTGGTCTGTTAAGAAAAGATACTACCTGTGTTGAACCAAGTATGTCCCAGTTATTATTAATGATTTTTTTGATTGCTTCTTTTTCTTTCGAAAAAAGAAAATAAAAAGGAAAGGAGATATATGATAGTGAGTATGTCAAGGGGGTGAATATAACAAATGATACAAAAAAACCATAAAATAAGGAAAAATATAAACCAAACGAACATGGTAGCAAAGTACATTATACTTATTTAGATACTAAGAAAATAAGTTGATTTTAATAATTTGATGTAGTTACCCTATAGAATGAGATCTCTGTTGTGTTTTCTTTTTTTGAAAGGGGTGCACTTCCTTGCCGAACTTCAAGTCTGAGTATTGTGTAATACAAGGTGCACTAATGGGAATCTATTGAATTAAAATTGTGTAGCGGAAACAATATAAGAAAATGTTTCTAAAAATAATTTTACAATAAGGCAGAAAATTATGAATAGTAATCATTATTGTATCTATATACAGATTTTTTCCCCCCGAGAAAGCCCTATGGGTGAAATATTGGGCACAAGAGGATATTATTTGAAAAATAAAGAAATTGGATTATTCTGGAAACATAACATCTGTGGCTGGCTATACTTTATTTCTCATGAAAAACGTGTACCAATCACCTGAAAATTTGTTTTCTAAAATACAAAGTAAGCAAAAATGAAATAAAGTGTTTTTAAAATGCTCTTGTAAGCATTTGTACATGCACATATAAATATTCTAAAACTGTTGTCCCTAGCTTCTAGCAATTTAATATTTTTTATTGTCCATCCCTTTATTTGTCTCAAAGTTCTGTAGCCAAAATATGACATTGAATGTCATGGGGGTTATCATTGTGTGTGAAAAGCAAGTATTAATGCCTTTTTTTAAATAAAGGCATCTTTGCTTCACACAGTTGTCATTTGCTTTTTTAAGCCAAAATTGGATTTGTTTTATCCCTTTATACTATTATATGCTCCTTCATAGCCTGTTCAAAATGTAACAACTGGCGTTTGGCACTGATGCATTCAGAACATGGCCCCAGTATTTCTTTTCATCTTTAAATTAGTAGCCCGTGTAGTGTGCCCCTTTATGCCAGGGATGCCCTTGTTCCTCAGGCACTCCAAGCCAATTTTCAAGGTATGTGCTTTAGGAGCTGTGTTTGCTCAATTCACACAGCGCCCCCATCACATCTGCAGTCCCTTGATGTTCATTTAGAACCAACATCTCCCCCCTTCCGTATCGTACCTCAGCCCCCACAAGATTCCTAGGGCTTCTGACATTATACAGTCTAGTCTTTGAGGGGGGTATAAATAGGCTCAGTCTCATCAGTGGGCCCCATTTCATTTCTGACCATGCTCAGGTTTACTGCTCCATGTCCACTTTGAAGATCCGGTGGGATCATGCATCTTGTTTGAATATAGCATTTTGTTGAGCCAGCACAACTTTCTGGGTGATGCGCCATACAAATGCCCACTTTTGAATATTCTAGCCCCTATCTTTATTGAGTCACAAAGGAATTTTCAGAGCAAAATATCGATTTATCAAAGATAACATCCGTGACAACAAATGGACACAGAATACGGTAGGTCAGAGATCTGGATTTGTATAGATTCCTGTTAATGAGGTCCATCATACATTGTTTCAGTTTCATTGTTTGCTACACCAAGAAGCATTATCAGCAAAGGATAGTTTATCAAAGTTGAATGATGTAGTTTGCCTTGTCGAGAATTTGATTGTCAGGATTTTTTTTGTTGGCATTTTGACCTTGTCAGAAATTTGGCTTTCAGGATTTATTTATTCATTTATTTATTTACTTATGTATTTATTTATTTATTTATTTATTTATTTAATGTATTGAATGAGTCAGAATTAAACCTTTGAGCTGATAGCTTTTTTACATAGGTTCCACATCAAGGACTGCAAACAACACAGATTACATAAATGGTATACAAACAGTTAGTACAAAACTGGGTGGTGGGCAGAGAACACATTTAAACAATGAAGTGGTGAGGAAAACAAATGTGACAATTATGAGTGGTTATCAAAAAGTAGGTGCAGGTTACATTTGTAATAAGAAGACATTATTGACTTACAAGCAAATTACAATTCAAATTGAATCAACAGAAGAATGTCAGCCCAGAAGGCATTGTCATGATACAGAGAAGGGGGGTGGGCAAGGAAGGGGAAGGAAAGAGAGGTGGGAAAAGGGGGAGGTGGGGAAGGTTAGGTAGGGAGGGGGAGGGGCATTTGCATAAGGTGGGGAGGGTGAGGGCAAAATGAAGGGGAGGGGAAGGGAGTGTGGATGGAAGGAGGGTAGGAGGAAGAGAGCGTAGTAGTGGCCAAAAACTGTGAAACAAAGGACACAGAATTTAGACCGAGTAAGCGCTATTTGGGGAACTCATTGTAAGAAGGTACATCTCGTGGAAGCAATCACAGCTAGAAGTAGTTATTAGGTGCAGCTGAAGCTTACATTTAAAGGATCCCAGAGTGCAGGTGTAGGGTATATCAATAGGTAGAGAGTTGAGGCAGAGCGGGGCCCTATAGATGAAGGACCTTTGACCATGAGATGTAGGGCAAAGTGGGATACTGAAGATCTGGTTATCGGAGTTTCTAGTCTGATGGGGGTAGCAGTAGGGAGTAAGGAGCTTCTGAATCCCATGGGGCATCACTTCTAGGAGAACTTTCTTTGCAATAAGACATGTTTGGAACATAACTCGATTATTGAACTGAAGCCAATTTGCCTGTGTATACAGGTCACAGGTGTGAGTGAGGCGCGCAGATCCAGTGAGGAGTTGGCAGGCTTTATTTAGAGCTGTTTAGATTCTTTGGAGGGAGGTATCCATTATGGACCCATAAATTACCAGACCATAGTGAATCAGAGAGACAACAGAGCTGTGAATAGCCAGCTTCAGAGCATCTGGAGTCAGGCAGTGCTTATGCCTGCAGAGTAGCCCAACACGTGTGTTTACTGCTTTGGCAATGTTGTCAATATGGCAAGTGTAGGACAAGGAGCTGTCTATTGTAATCCCAAAGTATTTGAAGTGCTGGACCAACTTTAAGAGGGAGCCCTCAACATTAATGATGGAAAGTTTTTTTATAACTTATAATGAGCTTGAGGTCACTGAACCATTTCTCTACATTGGTAAAGCTAAGTTGTAGTTGACTTTCTAGACGCACAGGGTCAGGACTGCTTGAAAAGATAACAGCATCATTAGTATACAGTAAAATGTGGCTATTGAAGGATTTAGGGAGCTTGTTAAAGGAGTAGTCCATCCAAAACTTGCAAAAAATATATGTTGTGCAGAGTGTTTTAATTTGAGTGTGATGTTCTAGTGTTTCCTTCCCTCTGACTGCTATTAGGAGTTTTTCCTAAATTAGCCTGCTAGCTTTATGCTAGTTTTATGACCCTGGGGATCTTCATCCGAGACAGCTTAATTGTATTCCTTGTTCCCACAGTGCATCTTTTCTCATGTGACAGTGATGTAGCAGAGACACAACATTCAGCACACACACATGCCAAACAAACTAAATATCTTGGAAGCTTTACAACTGCACAAAAATTACCAGCAGCAAAGTTATTCAGGACAGTAAGACCTTTACGATGAGGGTAGTCGCTAAGCTGAATTCTATAGATTTTAAAATATAGCCATCTCTACTGTTGTGAACTGATTGTAAAGCAATGCTTTCTGCTGGATTTATGGTCTCTGCTACATCACCATTACATGAAACAAGGTGTATTGTAGACAAAGGAATACAATTAAGCTGTCTCATATGGAGATCTCCAGGGGTCATAAAACTACCCTAAAGCTAGCAGGCTAATTTAGGAAAAACTCTTAATAGCAGACAGAGGGAAGGACCCACAACAACTTAACATACAGATCAAAACACTCTGCACAACATATGTTTTTTGCAAGTGTTGGGTGGACTACTCCTTTAAGAAAGATACTGAACAGGAGTGGCCCAAGGATGGACCCTTGGGGGACACCCAATTGGACAGGTCTTTAATCTGAGAAGACATCACCAATTTTCACCCACTGTGAGCAACAATCAAGTTAGCTCCAGAACCAAGTAGCAGTATCACTGGAAAGCCCTATGTCAGTTAGCTGGTCACTAGAAAAGCATGATTAACCATGTCAAAGGCTTTGGTTAAATCAATAAAGACCACACCAGCCAGGTGTCCTCAATCAAGAGCGTTATGGATGAAACCAGTGAACTCTAACAATGCTGTGGTGGTACTATGCCCAGGCCTAAAGCCATGTTGTTGGGGGGCACTGTAATTGATATTTATCTAGATACTCAACCAGTTGGTCAGCAACTATTCTCTTCAGAGCTTTGGAATGCAGAGGAATAATGGCGATCGGTCTGTAATTGTCATGATGGGCTCGATCACCACTTTTGAAAACAGGGGTAACAATGGCAGCTTTCCACTAATGTGGGAATTTAGAGTATCGGAGTAATAAATTAATTGTTCATGTTAGAGGTGCCAGGATAGAATCTAAGGTGTGAGGGCAGCAAGTTTGAGGTTGAGGGTCTCCCCACTGGTTCTAGATTTTCTAAATACTTTAAGGAGGTATTTTCTTGCCTCAGCTTCAGAGACTACTTTGAAAAAGAAAGGAGGGTAGTCAAAAGGTTTAACAAGATTCCTGTGGTTATCATCTATTTTAGTGGGGGTAAAAAAGTCAGGTGGGAGGATACTGATGAGGTCAGTAAAAGCATTGTTGAATGTGTTAGAAATGGTTTTGGGTTTGAGGGAAGGTGTACCGTCAATATTGTGCACGGTAGGGGATGATTTAGAAACCTTCCCTAGTAGGTCATTGAGATTATTCCAGGACTTTTTACCATCGTTCCAGGAATAAGAGAGGGTGTCTTTAAAGTACTGGCTTTTAACAGAATGTATAGCTCTGGTGCACATGCTTCTTGATATTTTGTAGTTCTTGATTTCAGTTTGATTCCCCATAGCCCAGGCCCTGTGCCAGAGGTGGTCCCTAGTTTTCATGAGTTCCATGAGATGAGGAGTGAGCCAAGAATTGGAGGTGCCTTTAATTTTGCACTTCCTAAAAGAAGTGTGCCTACCACAGACAGCATTAAACTGGTTGATGAAAAGATCGAGTGCAGCGTCAACTTCATTGGAGGAGTATAATTTTGACCAGTCTTGGTGGCAAAGGTCAGACTTCAGTTTCTCCAGGTGTCCACGCAAGAGGACCTGAACACTGATATTTCTGGCAGGTGGCTTGGAGAATTTGTAAGAACAGCCACACTTAACAGGAGAGCGGTCACTGATAGCGTTGGGTAATACTGTAGTATCTAGGATGTGTTCTGTGCAGTTCAAGAAAACCAAATCAAGTAGGGTACAGGACCCTGTTCTATAATTCATCCTGGTTGGGGATGTAACAAGCTGGGAGAAGTGGATGGCAGAGGTGGCATCTTTGAAGGAGCTAGCTTCAGGGGAGAGCCAGTTTGTACTGAAGTCACCCATAAGTATTATTTCAGAGTTAAGGTTCAGACTGTTTAAACAGTTCATGAGTGAGTATAGGCCTGTTGTGGTCTGCTTGGGTGGGATATAAACTGAGAGAAATGTGAGGGATTTATCATGTGCACCAAAATGCACTTTTATAGTGAGTAACTGAATATTGTCATCAGTATCAGGTAGAGGAAGGACGAGGCCCTGTAAGGTGTCCTTTAAGAAGATTGCACAGCCCCCCCTTTTGTTAACCTATCCTTTTCGAAGACAGTGTAGCCTGGTAATGATATGGCATTGTCTGGAATCTTGGGTGAGAGCCAAGTCTCAACAGCTGAGAGAATGTCTGGGTTATGCAGCGAGAGCCAGGCCTGGAGAGTGTCAAATTTTGAGAGAAGACAACAGATGTTAATTGACTCTAGGGTAAGCGCTCCAGTTTTAGTTGAAGGTGGGGGTTGCTTATGAGGTGGGCCAGGGTTTGAGTGTATGCTTCCAGAGCAGCAGTAATAACAGTATCATTCTGTGGAGATAGGCCTTTAGCAGTAATCATAGGAATCATAGGAAAATATCAAGCAATTATGGACTACACATCCTTATAGCTTGCCATAACCCAAAATCAAAATTCATAAACCATATTACTGAATTCGACATCTAACCTATTTTTAAAAGATACCATATCAGGACTCTCTATAATTGACTAAGGTAAATCATTCCAAACTGGAACAACCCTTTGAGTGAACCACTGTTTCCTTAACTTTGAGTTCCATCTAGACTGTAAGAGTTGTTTCGGATGCTTCCTTATACTAACTCGATCTTTGTTAAATTTTATACCTAAATCTTCCTGTAGTACTGAATCCAGTAAAGCTCTATAGAGCATACACATGTCCCCTCTGAATCATCTATAAAATAGAGAATATAAACCCAAGATTTCCATCTTTTCCCTATAAGAATTTTTGGCTAATCCTGTAATAGCTTTTGTCATTCTTCTCTGTATGCCTTCGAGCCTGATCATGTCTTCTAAGTTTAGTTCTTTTTTGCTTTCTTTTAGGGGAAGAATGTAAAGTGCACATTCCCTGCAGGATTGAGACACTTGGGAGAAACGCCAACAGGGGCAGACCTTGTGGTGGGAGAGGAGTGTGTATATCCAAATAAGGGATTTTGGTGTTGGGATTTTGGTTTTCAGGATTTTGGCTCTCGGGATTTCATACCAGACCCCTTTTAGAGACATCCAAACATGTATCTTGTTCATCGTGAGCTGATGAGCTTCACTTAATATTTTTTTATAGCTCCCACGGCCTCTGAATGTTTTTTAACTATTTAAATCCTTTTTCATCATGCACTAAGATCCTGTTTCGTGAATCCTTTTTTGTTCAAATGAAAAAGGATCACGAGTGATGAAAAAGGATTTGGGACACACAGGAAAAAAAGCCTTTCCCCAGCCTTTCCCAGTAATTTTCTATTTCCGTAGTGTAATGGTTCCTTCCCTCTCCCTGGCCACCAATCCCATATGAAACATTAGTTTTCCATAGTATAGTGGTCCCTCCAACCTCCCCAGTCACCGATCACATATGAATATTAGTTTTCTGTAGTGTAGTGGATCCTCCCCCTTCCGGTCACCGATCCCATATTAAACAATAGTTTTCCATAGTTTAGTCATCCCTCCCCAGTCACCAATCCCTTATGAATATTAGTTTTCCATAGTGTAGTGGTCCCTTCCCCCTTCCCGGTCACTGATCCCCTATTAAACATTAGTTTTCCATAGTATAATGGTCCCTCCCCCTTCCCGGTCACCGATCCCATATGAATAATATTAGTTTTCTGTAGTGCAGTGGACCCTTCCCAGTCACCAATCCCATATAAAATATAAGTTTTCCACAGTGTAGTGGTCCCTCCCCCCCTCCTGGTCATCGATCCCATGTTAAACAATAGTTTTCCATAGTTTAGTGGTCCCTCCCCATCCCTGGTCACCGATCCCATATGAATATTAGTTTTCCATAATGTTGTGGTCCCTCCCTCCTTCCCGGTCACTGATCCCATATTAAATACTTTTCTGTAGGGTAGTGGTCCAACCCCCCACCCTCCAATCACTGTTCTTCATTTTCCTGGTGTCTAGTGGCACCCCTACCCACCGATCACCATTGCCCATTTCCCAGGTGTCTAGTAGCACCCACCACCTGCTGATCGCCACCCCCTTCCCATTTTCATATCCCCAGGTGTCTAGTGGAACCCCAACCCTCCCAATGTGGCCAAAACCTGAAATAAAGAAAAAGGTCCCTCAATGCTTTTTTTAACCTGTAAAAAAAAAGGTCCTTCACCGATCAGCCCCCAACCCCACCTCCCACTCAGCATCCACCACCCCACACACCCCAGTACACCCCCATACCCCATCACTCACCTGAACATATCCCAGGTTCAAGACTCACTCTTTGATCAAAGACATGTCTCGCTGCTGGAACTGGCAACTGCAATATGAGAAACTAAGGTAAATGTGGTTCAATGTATTTCAATGGGGGTTTTACCTTTTATGCATAACTTACCCATTTGTTAACATTTTGACCCCAAATTTTCAAAATATCCTTTTAGGGACCCCACCTCATAAATAATGTGACTAACTTTATGCAACTTCTGCCTGAAAGGTGATTTCATGGTTGCTTGGCCAATTCACCTTTTGGGCAGGATTTGGACATTTTTTCTGCCCTTGTTCATGAAGTGGGGTTGTAAGAAGGCTATGTTGAAAATGTGGGGTCAAAATATGAAAAAAATGCCAAAGTTATGACCATTCATTGCAATTTCACTACACATGCTTGTAACTTTGGAAATGTTGTATATTTTGACCCCAGATTTTCAATAAAGGCTTCTTATTACCCCACCTCATGTATGTCACAGCTGTCACTTTTCAAATAACAGTCTCTGGGATCCCAACTGCACTCCTGTACATTAGTGCCAAAAAGTGTACTGAAGCTGTAACTCTTGCAGAAATTCACTTTATTGTACCAAAATGACAAATAAAGCAACACAGTACCTCATTCATCCAAATGTGCAAACTCCAGTATTTTGGCAAAAGCCTTCCTCAGGGGTGTCCCTGTATTGGCACTAACTCACAGGAGTGCTGTTGGTATCCTGGAGACTGTTATGTAAAACAGGGCTAGCTGTCCTTTCAATGTACCCCACTCAATTGATGAGTTCAGGTAACAATTAGTTTGGAACCTGTCATTTTTCAAACCCTGGCCAAAATGTGTTTTCACACCTGTGGCATGGAATGACATTGCAGTTGAGCAGAAATACATTTTAGCAGGGATTCAAAAATGTTCTGTTCCAGGTACATGGTGTGAAGTAATAAGATGGCTATGCTGGCAATTTGGCCACTGTTGTCCTATAAATAAAAGCGCAGGGCAGTAAAGTAAGTATGCTATTATACTATCTCAAAAAGTAAGGAAATAAGTTGCAAAAGATGTCTTTAATACTCTGGTTAGAGTCAAAATGACAAATGTTGGGAAATAACACCCCACTCTCCAGAACCAGGCAGGAGAGCAGGTGAGGGGTATGCCTTGGGCTTCTCAAGCCTAATGCTCACCCAGTTCTCATAAAGTCTACACATCTGACCTTATTTACAGGTGAAATGGGGTGAGTGTTAGGCTTGAGAAACCCAAGGCACACTCCACACCTGCTGTCATGCCTGGCTTGGGAGGTAGGGATGTTAGGGTTGGGAACCCTAATACCTCTTTTTCCAACTTCTGTCGCTTTGACCCTAATGGAAGCATATTTTATATATATATATATATATATATATAGAGAGAGAGAGAGAGAGAGAGAGAGAGAGGGAGAGATATTGACAGATATAGATATAGATACATAGCAAACTAGTTTTTCCCAGACTCCATCTGTGACTATTACCAGCTTTCTGAACCCTTCAGTAGCTGCCATCAATCAGCATAGACCCTCTCTCAGGATATCTCTAGGTCTGAAACCCTCCAGAGCTACTGCTCACACAGTCCAGTGCTCCTTGCCCAAGGGCAGATGACCCACCCTCTGTCTCACAACTGAAAAAACTTTACTTTAGAAACAAATTATAGTAACTGTAGCCTTCTCTTCAGATGCAGAAAAGTGTTTTTTGTCAGTTATAAATCAGTTAGTGGTATGTCAAAGGACTCAATTACAGAAATATGAAGTATATAAAATTAGTATTTTAATATTTCTAGGTATTTACACAGATAATACAGGATATTAAGCAAATACAATAGGGAGCAGTAATTCTACATAAATGAAAAAGAAAATGTTTTGAAGAGTAGGTTAAACACAGACAAACCTCTCTCTCTCTCTCTCTTTCTCTGTATAGCATTCTTGGTGAATCAGGGCAGATTCAGATCTTAGATGGTAGCTGTTCATAGTCACAGACCTGACTACCTCTTTTAGGCTCTGCCAAACCCCAAGGCCTTTCAGCTGTCCTCATGACACATCATCCAGTATGTCACTCTAACATCACAGCTTCAACATTCTTTTGCGTCCTGGAAAACTTTCCATCTTGAAAGACTGGACCTAACTGCAATCTTGGGTTTCATGTATTGCAGGGTCAAGCAATTTTTTTTCCTGTCTTGCACAGCAGGAGTGACTCCTTCATGAAACATGGAAGGGTTGTTCTTGCTTCCAGCTCTCCCATTAAATGGCCAAAGATATTGTTATCACTCACTGGAGCCATCTGGTATTCTTCTTGGCAGCTAACTTTATCAGATAATTTTTTTTTGCATTATTTCTTTATCCTCCTACATGCCCCATATCTGCCACTTCCTTCAGGCATCCATGATCCCCGACACCCACCTACTGTCCTCCCCCTGGAACTCCCTACCTCAAATCTCAGCCAACCCTGGTGTAGCTCGGCATAACCCTTCGCTGAGTGGGTCCCTCTCCTCCAAGGGGGAAGGCACCGGTAGGGCATCCTGCACACTCTTTCTCTTGGCCCTAGGGCACTGCTGAGGTGGTCAGGCTCCACCAGAGTCCTTCAGTGGTGTTGGCAGATCATCTGCCATCATCCTGGCCAATCCAGGATGTTTTTCCACTTTTCTGGTTCCCCTGACATTGCGCCGCTTCTTGTAGTGCTCCCGGTCTCCAAAGGGGGCCGCTACAGAGTGAGGCATCACCCTAACCCACCCCCGGGGAGGAGAGCAGTCCTTTGGATGCTCAATCCTCTCCTGCCCCCGACGACCCTCAGTGACCCAAGTCCGTTCCCGAACCCGGGTCGCTGGTGTGGTTTGAGGTAAGGCACCAGCGCCTCAGCCCTCTGTGCCATGGGCTGCTAGATAATTTTTAATTCAGTTGAGATACTTACAAGAGGACAGAAACATGAAAAAACTAAATTACACATGATTTGTTACATCTCCCTGGAGAAAGAAAACTTTTTTTTTTTTTTAGCGGCCCTAAATGATGTTTTTTTGTGTGAGCCAGCTGACTTCCATTGATATGCCCCCAGTTCCCTCTCTGAGTGAAACATGCATTAGTTTCTCCTAGCATCCCCCAACTTAGAAAAGAAAACAAGGGCACTAACTATTGTCTGGACAGCCTGTCCATGTTGCCATGCTATGACCCACTGCAGTGCCTAATGCCCATATTATAGACTGCAACACCAGGCTCCACCTTAGCAATTTGTAGTTCTGTCTGCTGGTCTTCTGCAATCATGTGAGGGGTTGTGATCAGTAACTAGGGTGAACTCCCTCCCATACAAGTAAAGTTACAGCTTCTGAAAAGCCCCAACAATCCCTAAACACTCCTTTTCTATTGCAGCATAGTCCTCCTGTCTGGTCAGCAGCCTCCTGCTCAGGTACAAGACTGGGTGTTCCTCTTCTGAGTGCATAATCTGACTCAGAACCATGCCTAGCCCATGATCAGATGTATCTACATGCACAATTAACCTAAGGGAATAGTCCAGACTGGCAAGCACAGGTGCCCAACACAATGCCTCCTTCAGCTGGTGGAATGCGGTATCATAGGTTTCTGTCCACTGAACCTTTTCCTGCATTCTATACCTGGTGAGATTGGACAGGGGCTTGGCCATGCCACTGAAATTCAGTACATATATATGGTAGTACCTTGCCATTCCTAGAAGGGCCTGTACCTTTCTCTTGGTTGTGAGTGGAGCCCATCCCAGGATAGGGTCAGTTTTCACTCTCTCAGGCTGGATGTACCCAATACAAACCCAGTGCCTGAGGCATGACACTTCTGCCATTCCTAGCTGGCATGTCTCCACCTTGACTGTCAGTTCCATGGCCTGCAGTTGATGGAACACCACGACCACATGCCTGACATGTTTCTCCAAAATCTGGCTGTAGATGACTATGTCATCCATGTACACCAGAGGAAAGTCTCCTGCTCCATTTAGAATGTGGTCCATGAGCCACTGAAAGGTGGCTGATGTATTCTTCATCATTAATGGAATTACCCTAAACTCAAATAAGGTGATGAAGGCCATCCTCTCTATGGCTTTGGGGTGTCATGGTACCTGTCAATAGCCTTTTTTCATTTCTAAGGTGGACAGGTAATGGGATCCCCCAAACCTCTCTAAGACTTCATCCATCCTGGGCATGGTGTACGTGTCTGACTCTATGCAACTGTTGAGCTTGTGGTAGTCAATGCAGAATCTCATTGTTCCATCCTTTTTGGGGATCAGTACCACTGGGGAGGTCGAGGGACTATTGGACTCCTGGATATCCTGGAGAGGCAGCATCTCCTTGAGTAACCCCTCTGTGACATGTCATATACCTTCTGGGACTCTGTATGGTGGCTGTCTTAGTGGGGCTTTGGACCCTGCATCCATGTGGTGCTTTGCAGGTGTGGTATACCCCAAGTTCCGCATGAACATTTCACCAAATGCATTTAGCGTCCCACAAATTTCCGTAGCTGGTGCTGGTATCAGCAGCTCCTAGAGGGTGACAACATCCACTGAGAATTCTCCCTTAACCTTTCCCAGGAGATCCACCAGCAGGTCTATTTCTGACCCCTCCTCCACATTACTGCACACAGCCAGGACCATTTTGTCCCTGTCATGGTAGGGTTTCAACATGTTTATGTGGTAAACTCACTGTCTGCACCTCTGCTCCACCAAATAATTAACATCATTCACCCTCCTGGCCACAAAGTTTGAATCCTCTCAAGATGTAATTTGTTTTGCCAGACTAGGATGAGCACAATCACCCAGTGTCCAACTTTGTATTGCTAAGTTCTGGTCACATGGTCATACCATGTCTTCTGCCTCTGCTGTGCAGTGGCCAGATGCTCTTGGGCAAACCCCATGAGCTCCTTGAGCTGTGACCTGAAATTCAGGACATACTCTACAACAGAGTCTCCTTGGGGACCTCTAGCAGATCTTTTTAGCAGATCCCTGAGAGAGTGAATTGTTCCACAAGACTAGAAAAGGGCAATAGTGATTCCCATTCATAAAGGAGGGGAGCAGGGAGGTGGCGGGTAACTACCACCCTATCAGTCTCACCTCTTGGTAGGCAAGATGATGGAAATCCTGCTAAAGTAAAGAATGTTAACTTTCCTGGAAGAGATTGGACAGCTGGATAGAAGGCAACATGGCTTTATGGTGGGAAGGTCCTGCCAGACTAATCTGCTTGAGTTTTTTGACTCAGTTACTAAGACAGTGGATGAGGTGGAGTCATGGATGTTACCTACCTCAACTTTAGCAAAGCCTTCGAATCGGTCCCACACAGAAGGCTGCTAAATAAGCTTGAGCATACAGGAAGTGGTATCATGGGTTAGGAGCTCGCTTAGTCAGAGGAACCAATCAGTGATGGTCAATGGGGCAGCATCAGGGGATGGGGGTGACCAACCGGGTGCCACAGGGGGTCTGTCCTGGGTCCTTTGCTCTTAAATATTTTCATAAGTGACATCACTGAGGGGCTGGGCAGGAAGGTGAGTCTTTTGCAGATGACACAAAGATCTGCAACAGAGTGGACACTGCTCAAGGAGTGGAACAAATGAAAAGTGACCTGCTCAAGCTAGAAAAATGGTCCAACATGTGGCAGTTAAATTTAATGCAAAAAAATGCAAAGTGATGCATCTGGGCAGGAGTAACCCAAGGATGGTCTACTATATGGGAGGGAAGCAGCTAAGAGCCAGCAAACAAGAGCAGAATCTTGGGATCATTATCTCTGATGATTTATTAGGAGGCAGATAATGTGAAAAAAAGCAGTGCAAAAAGCCAGCAAAATGCTGGGATGCATAAGAAGGGGCATCACAAGTAGAAAGAAGGAAGTGATCATGCCACTATACAAGTCCCTGGTAAGGCCCCACCTTGAATACTGCATACAGTTCTGGAGACCTTATCTCAGGAAGGACATGGATAGACTAGAGATGGTACAGAGTAGGGCAACAAAAATGGTACAAGGGCTCCATGAAATGCCATATGAAAGCAGATTAGGGCAACTCAACATGTACTTACTGAAGCAGTGCAGAGATAGGGATAACATGACAGAGACATTCAAGTTCCTGAAGGGCATAAATAGAGTCCCTACCCAGGAACTCTTTCTGATCAATAGCTCCATAAGGACAAGGGGTCATGAAATGAAATTAAGGTGAGGGAGGTTCTGGGGTAACATGCGTAAGTTCTTCTTTACAGAAAGGGTGTTGGCTCAGTGGAATAGCTTACCTGCAGAAGTCACTGACTCCAAAACAGTAGGGATATTCAAATCTGCTTGGGATAGGCATAAGGGGATTGTCTCCAAGAAATTCTATTGGGGGGGGTGGCACTCAGGGCAGACTAGATAGATCTTTGGTCCCTATCTGCCACCACTTTCTATTTCTATGGGGAAGGAGCTCACCCCTTACCAAATCAAGGAGGTTCCTTACCCTATGGCTAAACAGGAGCTCAAAGGGTGAGATCACTGTGGACTCCTGGGAGACTTCCCTATATGTGAATAAGAGATGATATAGGTACTTGTCCCACTCTCTCACATGCTGGTTAGCAAATATCCTTAACATTGTCTTAAGAGACCCATTCAGTCACTAGACCAGAACATGGAGCTGCCTTATCCCAAACTTCTTCCAAAAACTAAGCATCAGATCAGACATGAAGTTGGTGCCCTGGTCAGACAGAATCTCCTGGGGGAACCCTCTCCGCTAAATATCTCCAGCAGTTCATCAGCCTCCTTCTCAGCCTTGATGGAGGACAATGGCACTGCCTCTGGGTACCTTGTAGTGTAATCTATTACCACCAAAATGTACTTCTTGCCAGTGTGACTTGGGATGCTAAGAGGCCCAACAATGTCCATGGAAACTTGCTGGAATGGCTCCTTGATAACAAGTAGGAGAATCAAAGCCACCTTGGCCTTGCCCCAACCTTTCCCCACCTTCTGGCAGTGTGGACAAGGCTGACAGTAGTTTGTCACATCTTTAAAATCACAATGGCCAGTAAAGATTGTTAGACGCCTTTTTGTACAGCTGACCCCTAAGTGTCCAGAAAAGAAAATGTCATGGGTTAAGGCCAGAAGCTGCTTCCTATACTTCGTAAGAACCACTGTTTGCTGGAGTACCGCTTCCTCTTATCCTTCATTAGGAACCCACTCATGGTACAGGGGCCCATTCTTTCAGTACACATCCCTTTTCCCAGAACATGAAGAGTCACCTTCCACACTGGTGGCTAACTCCCTTAATGTTTGCAGGGATGGGCCAGCTTGCTGAGCTCTCCCTAATTCTGCATGCCCAACCTTCCCCAAAACACACTTTACCATGTGCTGTGGGACAGACATCCATGGCTGTGCTCTTCTCAGTCTGTAGCTCTGGCTCAGAAAGGCTGACCCAGCTCATTCTCCAACTACAGCTTCTCCTGCTACTGAGGTACTGTAGGTGTTTCTTTGTCATACACTGCCCCATCTGTGTCCCCAGGAGTCAGTTCCCTTGCTTTGCTATGGGTAGTGACATACACAGTATTGGCCCTACTGTCAAAGTCATTACCCATGATTACATCCACGGGGAGATCTAGAACAACACCCACCTCCTGTATACCCTGGCCACCTTCCCAGCTTAGAAAGATCCAGGCCACTGGAACTGTGATTGCAGGATCCATTACTTCTCTAATCCAAGAAAACTGGCCAGGTAGGATCTGCTTCTCCTGAATCAAATGCTGCTTCACCATAGAAATGAAGTCCCCAGTGTCCTTCAGTTCCTGGGTTACCAATCCATTCACCACCACTGGAAGCATATGTCCAGTGAAGTTAGAGGGCACTGCACTCAATATATAGGCCCTCATCTATTGTGAGATCCCTGAGCTACCGCCTCCTGCTGCACTAATCCATTTTACACATTCTTCTGGCAATCATAAGATAACTGCCCCAGTGTCTGGCAGATATAGCACCCGTGTTCACCCATCTTCATGCTTTCAAAACCAGGTGGCTTCCCGTTTGGATCAGGAACATGCTGTCTTAATTTAGGTTGCCCCCCGGGTTCTCTTAAGACCACCTGATGTCCGTCACCCATTACCTTTGCGATGACAGGATGGTCTGTTGGATATGAACTGATCAACCCTCTCAGCTCCCTCCCTTTTGGAGTTCAGAGTCCTATCCAACAACCATATTTTCAGTTCCTCAAGTACAGTTTTTAGGAACTATTCCTGAAGAAATAGTTCTTTTATTTCCTCTACAGAACAAATTTTTGCAACCTCTACCAAGCATTCTAATAAGTTACATAGCTGCACACACATTTCAGCATAGCTTCTCTGGTACCTTTCTTAACCCCCTAAATCTTTGTCTATGGGCCTCGGGGTTAACTCAGAATGCTTTAGCATGGCATTTTTCACTTTATCATAATCCATGCAGTCCTCATTGTTCATTCTGGCAAGTTTCTTATGCCTTGCCTGTAAGAAGAGGCAATAGGTGGGTCACCCAATAAACACTGCCTAATTCAAATTTCCCACAAACATTCTTGAAAGATCATACAAACAAATCAAGATAACCCCCACCCGATATCTAGGAAACATTTTAGAATTCATTTTGGCTTCCCGGTTTGTACCCCTCATGCCATTACTCATAGTTTGTGATGAAGTCCTCTGGTGTGGCATCTCCATTTGTTTCTCATACTCATGCTCTTTCTCTTGGTCCTCTCTCATCTGGGTTTTATGCTGGTGCTACCTCTCTCATTCCTCTCACTCTCACTGGATCTCATGCTGGTGCTGCTTTTCTTGCTCCCCAGTTTCCAGCTTCATCTTCTGGATCTCATTTTCTGCCTTCACCTTAACTAGGGTACACTCTAGCTCTAACATTTGTATCCAGCCTGCTTGTGCAGCGCCCTGGACACAGGATCTGGCTTATCTGCATTCTCCCTAGATTCTGTTTCACAGCTGGTGTTCTTGATCACCTTTTTGAGGATGACTATGAGTTCCACCTGTGTTTGGCTTTCCTCATGGCTCAGTTCTTTCCTTCAGCAAAGCTCCTGCAGGTGTAACAGTGCTGACATCCAATATGGCTCAAACATAATATCTTCTATCTATCTACTCTTGCTTAACAATATGAAACCAGTAGAATATACAGTCCCCTTTTGAATAACACATTCTCTGAGTGAACAGGTAACCTTTATACTAACAAAACTGTTACAGATCCCATAGCTGCTATCAATTTATGGCAAACTCTTCTCTCCTAGACTCCATCTGTGACTGTTACCAGCTTTCTTAACCATTCAGTAGCTGTCACCACTCAGCACAGACACTCTATCTGGGTATCTCTAAGTCTGAATCCCTCCAGAGCCACTGCTGACACCACATAACACTCCTTGTCCAAGGGCAGACAACCTACCCTCTCTGTCACAGCTGACAACACATTACTTTAACAAATTATGGTAACTGTAGCCTTCTCTTCAGAGATGGAAGCATCGTTTTTGTCAGTTATAAATCAGTTAGCTGTACCTCAAAAGGCTCAGTCACAAAAACACGAAGTATATAAAAAACAATATGTTAATACTTCTAGAATTTACACAGATAATACAGGATACAACACAAAAACCATGGGAAACAGTAATTGTAAGAAATGAAAAAGAAAATATTTTGTACAGTAGGTTACACACAGAAAAACATATCTTTCTTTCTCTCTTTAGTAAGATAGAATAGCTTACCACATTAGATAGCTTGGTGAATCAGGGCAGAGTCGAACCCTAGATGGTAACTATTCGTAGTCCCAAATTTGGCTATCTCTTTCAAGTTCTACCAATCCCCAAGAACCTCCAACTTCCTCCCCATGACACGTCATCCAGTATGTCATGCTGACATCACAGATTTAACATTCTTTTGAGTCCTGGAAAGCCTCACATCTGGAAAGACTGAAGCAAATTGAAATCTTGGGATTCATGTATTGCAAGATCCATCAATTTGTTTGTCCTCTAGTTTCATGCAGCAGGAGTAACTCCTCCACAAAACATGAAAGGGTTGTTTTTGCTTCCAGCTCTCCCATTAATTGGCCAAAGAGATTGTTATCACTCACCAGAGCCATCAGATATGTCTCTTGGCAACTAAGTTTAACAGACAGTTTTTTTAAGTCAGCTAAAATACTTACAAGAGATTTAGCTCATTACAATTAAACACAGAAAATAAAGAAGTAAATAAAACATGCAAAAGTTGTTACCATATAAATATATACTGTATATAGTACAGACATAGAAAAGTTTGGCAATACACAGCTCTGCATGTTTCACAGTAAAATAATAGGTTCCGGGGGTTCTTTTCTGTAACATTTTTGAGTAGAAGTAGCATTTATTTTACAGTTCAGGCAGTGTTTCATGGCCACATGATCAGATATCAACAAATCATTACTAACTGTAAGAAAGGTTTGAGCATGCCCCCCCAAAAAAAAAACATTCATGATTTCCCTAGCATTCCGGGAAGGGAAAGGGAAATTGTTTAACCAGGAAAGACACACTAAGCCAGAACTTGTTTCCAGGTGCGACTTAGTAGCACAAGGAAGTTATGTGACTTTCTCAGGGTCACACAGTATGCAAGTGGGGGCTGATGGGATTCAAACCCAGGTCTCCAGGTTTGCAGCTCAGTGCCCTTAATGACTACGCTATGCTGCCTCCTGCCAAAATGGGCATGCAGATATGTTAAAATTTAAATAATATAGTGGAAACATAGCAAAGATAACCTGCCACAGAAGTATAAAATACCCTTTGTAGCAAATGCGCTAAATGTTCCTTTGACCTTATGGAGCCACTGTCAGCATATTCCCTACTTGGCAAACATTTGTCACTCATGGTACTTTGAATCACTGTGATACCATTTCATTAAATGATGTGCCTGAAATCTCATTTATAAGCACTTTTGTTGATCTCCACCTATAGTGTGCTCTTGCAGCTGCTGGGCATTGTTGTTCCCAATCACACAACATGATGATACAGAAGGGAAGGCAGCACAGTGGCAAGCATCTGACAGGAGTAATGATTATTAGGTGCTAAATACAAATTAGAGTGTTCTGAGAATTCTTCAGGTGTTGAAAAATAAATGGGGGGGGGGGGTTATAATAAAACTCACCAAAGTGTAGTTTGTGTTCACTCCAATGTCCTTAATTACTAATTTTTGAAACACCAGCATTACTAGATATCATCTAAATTATGACTTTACTTGCACATATGCTGCCTGCAACTAGTAACATTTTGCATTTGACAGAAGTACTGTAGTTTCCACAGCAACGCACTGTCATAAATAGAGATAGGCCGAAGTTTAAATTTGTGGGTGACGGTACCATGAAGTGGCCTAAATTCACCTCCACAGAGATCTGTGAAGTTTTCTCCACCTTCAGAAACTTCAGCTTCACCTGAAATCATGAAGTTCTGCTGGCAAAGTGTGGAATTTTGCCCAGAAATTGTGGAATTTTTCCCTCAATTGGTGGAATTTTGCCCACAAACAATGAATTTCCACCATTCGTGGGCAAAATTCCACAATTTCAAGGGTGAAATTCCACACTTTGTGGGCACAATTCCACACTTCGTGGCAGAAGTTCTCTGTTCCATGCTCCACAGATTTTTGAAATTGTATGAAATTCACGGATTAATTCGTGGAGCGAAGTTTGACAACTTCACCCATCTCTAGTCATAATGAATGTATGCAGGTGACACCAAAATTTGAAACGGAGTGGACATTCTGTGTGTGTGTGTGTGTGTGTGTGTGTGTGTGTGTGTGTGTGTGTGTATAAAGGATGGGCAGGGATCAGAAAAAAATAAAAGAGTGGTCAATGGAATGGCAGCCTGGTTTTAATGCAAAAAAGTACAAAATAATGCAGATGGGCTAGAGAAACCTGGGGGCAGAGTACAACATCGGAGGAGTGATACTGATAGTAGCCAAGCAGGAAAGAGACCTGGGGGTAATCGTAGCAGATGACCTAAAGGTGGCCAGGCAGTGTAACAAGGCAGTCAGGAGGGCTAGGGGAATGCTAGTATGCATAGGTAGGGGTTGTCATCAGCAGGAAGAGGGAGGTGATGTTGCTCTTATATAGATCGCCGGTAAGACCCCACCTTGAGTACTATCTTCAGTTCTGAAGACCACATCTCAGGAAAGATGTAGACGGAGCTAAGACAGTCCATAGGAAGGCTACCAAAGTGGTACAGGTTCTGCATCAAAAGCCCTATGAGGAGAGGCTAAAGGAGTTCAATATGTACCTCCTGGAGGAAAGGAGGTAGAGGAGGGATATGAGAGACCTTTAAATACCTTATAGGGTTTAATAAGCTACAGGTGGGGGTATTTTTCAGAGAGAAAGGTTCTCTAGAACCAGGGGACATGCTATAAAGTTAGAGGTAGGTAGATTCAGGAGACATGTGAGAAAGTACTTCTTCACAGAAAGGGTGGTGGATTCCTGGAACAGCCTTCCAGCAGAGGTAGTGGGAGTGAAAACAGTGGTGAGGTTTTAAAATGCCTGGGATAGGCACAAGGGAATCATTGGGATAAGAAAGGGGTGAAGAGACAGCTCTGTAGATCAAGTAGAGTCTGCAGCAAAAATGAAGGTAATAAAATGGGCAGACTGGGTGGGCTTAGCAGCACTTTTCTGCCATCAATTATTATATTTCTATGTATTTCTTTTCGTGTTGCAGAATTAATTTTCACAGGTACTGCAATAGTGAAGTGTGCTATGTGTTTCCTGTATATCCCAGTGTATAGATATGAGACTGAGTGCATAGCTTTCTTTGTCCAGCAATTCAATAAATAAATACTGCAATTACTTTCTGAACTGTATTGCAATGTGTTAAGGATTTCTATGACACCTGCTACAGCTGTGAACTGTGTTTTGGGGCTTTTGTATTTTAAAAAAGCAGCAGCTCTTCCTTTTTTCTTTGTCCATTATAAAGGAAATAAATAATGCATTTGAGCCAATTTTGTACTCTTTCGATAATAGTGTCAGCATTGAACATTTTCCTACTAACCATGACTCATTGATGTATTTCTTACGGATGCTCTAATACCCTTAAAGATAATGCCAGTCTGCATCGATTTCCCAATGATTCTGTAATTAGGAATCAGTGGAACCAGGCAGTCAGCAAAACACACTTTGATTGTAATAGGCCATCTAAAAACAGCTGTGTATTTACTGCTCATATCACTGTAGAATGCTTTGAACCTGAATTCATGCATTAGATGAAGCTCAGTGGGAGTGTCAGTCTTGTGTGGTGTCTGCATTCTGACAATAACCACATCATCATTGTATGAGCACTGGTACTGGGAAGTTCTGGCAACATTTCTACAAAGCTATGTCTCTTTACAGCATTAAAACAAAGAGAATAATATGATATATTATTAATAGTGATGTTATAAATTTAATTACATTGATGTTGATGAGTGATGCTGAGGCTCATGTGTGCACAAATGTTGGGCTCTATGCATGAAGGGGGTCCTGGTATGCATGCGAGGCATGTACCCTGCCTGTGCAGCTCCACACCCATAGACAGGCAAGTGGTAACTGGCATTCACAATCACCGCCATCCTGTCCATGGCTCTGCATCCCCCATGCACAGGATCATGAAGGCAGATTGGTGCAGAATGGAGAACACAGGGGGACATTCAGTTGGATGCCTAACCTGGTCCTACAGCAGATCCCCTGCTCCATGTGAAGCCAGCGATGGTGGGCTAGCACAAGCCCCAGTGTTTGCAAATGATGTGCAAGGGCACCCAGTGGCTGTCCCCGGTCCTCCCTGCCTGCCTGACTGGAGGGCTGGAGCAGCATGGAAGGGAGGCTCCTGCATTTCCTTTGGCTTGTGAGGGGTCCTCAAAAGGGGCTGCAGCAGCTATTGCAGGGTCTCTGCCTGTGTAGTTTCTACTCCCCTTGGTCAACACTCTATGCCTTTGTGAATGGCATGGAGTGCTGGCACTCCCGGGATACTCCCCCTGGAGTAGCTGCATAACTAGTCGGGGAGATCCAGTGTGGAAGGGACACGTGTTCCTTCTGTGCATGCATGCAGGGGTCCACGGGACCCCGGTGTATGGACACGGCACTTAGGATTCCCTACATGCAGTGGTTCCACGGGCTGGCAGTATAGCCTAGAGGTTAGAGGAATGAGGTGTGAACAAGCTTGCTACATCCAACAGACCAGACTTGAGTTTGATTCTCACAACCTCCACTTGCATACTGTGTGACTCTGAGCAAGTCACTTAACTGCCCAGTGCTCCCAGGTCACCCCTGAAAACAGGCACTTGTGCCTAGTGGGCCTTAACCGGTTACCAAAAGACTAAAATTAAAACAAAATGTAGGCAATCCACCTACTAGTGCATAAAGCCCATTGTTTGGTAATGTGTACTTGTGCCTGATGATGGTTTTTATTACACTGTCTTGTGTTGTTTGTGCAGTCTTTACAGAAGTGACTCCAGCTGAATTCAATGGGTGCCCAACTGTCCCTGATAAGAATGTCATGTGGTTGTGTACTTATGTGTACAGCACAAAGTCCCTACATCATAAACCATGACACACATTTTAAAGATGTACTATACTATAAAGCACAGATCACAAAAACATTGATACTGTTGGCAGAAAAATGCTTTTTTGGCCTATCTAGTCTGCCCAAAACCTGCTTAGTAGTAGGACATGCCCTGTTATATTCTTCAATCCTTTCTTACTCACTGCTGCTGCACTTGCACCCTCCACATGTGCCTGTCCCATCTCATTTGACTCCCCCTATTATTTCAGTGCATACAACCTCCTCTGGAGACATATTCCATTTTTCTACTACCTTTTCCGTAAAGCAATGTTTCCTGGTGTTCTTTCTGAACCTCCTTTCATCTGCTTTGTTGAGTTTTACCTAGCACACATGTTCCTAATCAATGTGAACAACTCTTTGCTGTTCACCCTGTTTATCCCCACAGATGTACTTGAATGTCGCTGTCATGTCCCTTTATTTCTCCCATCCTCAAATGTGTTCTACACATTTTGAGATCCTCAAACTGCTCCCCATGTGACTTCCTCTGCTGTTCCTGGATAACTTTAGTTGCCCTCCTCTATACCAGCTCGAGCCTCTCTCTCTCTCTCTCTCTCTCTGGGTGTTATAGATACAGTCATTTTAAACAATGTGAGGAAATTGTTAAAGTTAAACAGTGCAAACATCCATCTCAAGGTAAAATGTATGACAATACATGTTTCATTAATTGTCAGACAACAAATGCTGCAAAAATTATGCTGGAAAATCAAAAAGAAAAAGAGAAAGAGTAGTTGAGCATGAGACCACAGTAAGAACAGGGAAAATGGAGTATGCTATTGCAAGGCATTATAAGGAGAGGAATCATAGTAATGTCAGTAGCCTTCAGTATCAAGGGAATGAGAAAGTAAGTTAGCACAAAAGGGGATAATTTGGCCAGGAAATTGTTTCAGATGGAGGCCTTCTGGATTATTACCATGGAAACCTCCTTCCTCCTCTCCCCCAACTCCCTCTACCCATCAACTCCCCTCCTATCCATTTATTCACCCTAACCTTCTTGCCTCTCCTTCCTTCAACTTTGAATTTCTCGATAGGGGCCACTTCCTCCTCCACATACCCTCTTCTGTTATCCCTCTGCCTACCTGGATACATAGATCCTACTCCATCCTCTTGCTTTTCATCCTTCTTCTCCTTCTGGCTGGGGATATTGAGTCTAACTATGGTCCTTCCTCCCAAGCCTTCCCCATCTCCTCTCTCCCTAATGGCCTATGTATTTTTCATCTCCATGCTTGAAGCTTCTTACCCAAAGTTCGTCTCCTGAGGGTGTGGATTGCTCAGCACTCACCTGTTACCCTCTGTACCTGAGAATCTGGACTGTCCCATATGATGCCTGACTCTAACCTAACTACAAACTATACAGACAGTTCTGGGGCAAATGTGGTGGTAGTGGTGTCACCATTTATGTCTACCATGGTCTCACTTGTTTTATCTCTCTCAGTAGCTCTGTTTCCTCCTCTCACAAACTCCTTCTATTAAGCTCACTTTTCTCTCTCCTCTCTGACCATCTTTATTGGGGCTGTCAATACCTCCACAAAAATTTCTCCCTTTAAACTACTCAACTCTCTTTTGTCTCTTGCCTATCATTCCTTGACAGCAGAACATATTCTTCTAGGGGACTTTAACACTAATTGTATCTCCCTGTGACCAGGCCTACTACTCAAAAGATTGAGTCACTTAATCTCACTCAGCTCATTACTAAGCCAGCTAAACTCAATACTTGCTCATCCAATGACTCTTTTCTGGATTGGGTCCTCTCCTCCCTTCCATATTGCATAGTTGCTGCAGGCACCCTACCTGATGCATTTAACAACCACTGTATGACTTACTACATCAGGAAAAGTATTTTCCCTTCTTCTACAAGATTTTTATGGACCAGGTCTCTTTGCTCCCTTAATATTGGCTCCCTCCTCCAAGACCTCGCAGCTGTTTGTTGGTCCCTTATCCTCAGTGCTGCTGACATTGACACAGCCCTCTCCCATTTCCTCTCCAAATTTCTGCTAGTGTGATACATTCATGCCCCCCCAAAACAAAACACATAAATGGCTCCCACCATCCTTGGATCACAGCGGACCTCATTTATATTTGTAAATCTTGTGACAATGCTTGGTTCAGCTTCAAATTGTCACACTGTCATACTCACCTTCTCACCTACAGAGGACTCAGGAACTCTTGCACAGAGACCAAAAGGGCAGTCAAACTCAACTGCTTTAAATCTATCCTCCAGAACAACCGTAAATCCCCAATTAAATTCTGGAAGGCCATTCATGCCCTTTTTAACCCTCCTTTTCAGTTCTCTTCTACAGTACTGAGTAAGAATGTGTTGCTTATCTACTCCTTCCCTGGTAGCCTATCATTTTAACAATTTCTTAACTTCACACGCCTTTTGTCCTCTATCACAACTGCTGGCTCCTGACTCCCCCCTTAACCCCTCCATACCTTCATTTAACTGCTTTCAGTTCTCTCCTGTTACTCCACTGGATGACCCTTATGCTCTTTCTTCCTTTGACCTCTCTAAAGGGCCTAGTCCTGATGTTCCTGACTGTAAACTTCTCCACCTCTCTGCCCCTTCACCTCTCCGCTCCTCCTCCCATGCTAGTGCTATACCCCTCACCTACCTATTTAATCTCTACTTCTCCCTCTGCACTCTCCTGCAGTCCTGGAAATGTGCTAAGGTACTCCCTCTACACAAAGGTGGTGACCCTACCTCCTCTGCACTGTTCTGCAAGGTACTCTCTCTACATAAGGGTGGTAACCCTCTCTCCCCTGTCAACTATCATCCTATCTCCATCCTTTCTACTTTGCTGAGCTATAAGAAAAATTAGTCTCTTCCCTTGTTGCTGACTTCTTCTACTCAACCAGTTCCTCTCTGTTGTCCAGTATGGCTTCCATATTAAACAACCATTTCACTGTATCCTCTCTGCTACATGTTACTGACTCCATCTTCACAGGGATGGGTAGGGAAAACATCACTGCCACTATCATCATTGGCTTAGCTAAGGCCTTAGTTAAGGCATCTGATTTAGTAGCTCACCCCCTCCTCTGGAGAAGTGTGATCTGCAGGTCTACCTATCCAATCTGGGGTTCCCCCAAGTCTTCATCCTGGTTTATATCCTATTCTACATTTTTCTTAATGATCTCCCATTTATCTGTGTTGATTTTCGTATTCACATGTATGTGGATGGCACTGTACTCTTTGCCACAGCCACCTGTCTCTGACCTGAAATCATTGCTACAGTGTGACTTTAACATTGTTGAGTGCTGGTTCCTCTCAAATTAACTTCAGGTCAGCACAAAGAAAGTTGTGTCTATCACCTTTGGCACCAGTTATAAACCTGCCAGCATCTCTTCTTCTCCTGTGTTATCCACCCTGGATGGCACACCCCTTGCAGTTTTCCCCAGTTTCAAATATCTTGATGTTTGACTGGATAGTAGGTTAGACTTTCCCCATGCATATCGATGCCATCCACAATAAGCCGTGCCTTTTACTGCAATAAAGATTGCCTCACATCCCAAGTTCACCGATAACTAGTCACTAACTATGTGGATATGTTCTATGGCACTGCCCCCCCTTCTTCTTCTTCTTCTTCTTCTTCTTCTTCTTCTTCTTGTTAGACTGGACACCCTTTGCAGTGCCTTCTGCCACTTGCTGCTAATGCTGCCCCTCATACTCATCACAGCTTTCTCTGCACCTCCTTCTCTATTCCTCCTCTTCCCTCCAATTGCCTCTTGTACTGTGCATCCCTTGTTTCTAAAGAGTGGTTTGACTCTCTGCCTCCATAGCTCTCCTCCTTCCTCTCTTCTATTCCCCTGCATTGTATGCTTTTCACTCTTGTGAACCCTGTATGCTTTTCATTCCAAACTCCAACTCTGCTGCTGATCACTGTGGTTTAATAATTACAATGGGAAGAGATTTATAATATGAGACAAAATTTGGGGGTATTTCTTCTTCTTGTATTGGTTAAGTGTAAACTGGTTACAAAAATGATTTGCTAATGGCTATGAGTTTTCAAGACAAGTGTGACTAACAGCCCAAGTGCACAGGGTAAAGTAGATGAATAGAGCAAGTTAAAAAGACAAAGAACCTCAGCACAGAGACACTGAGGCAAAGGTTCTCCAAACAGGGCATTGGCAATAAAGCCAGGTTTCAAAGAAATACAAAATCACAAATGCACTATAATGCAAAGCAACATGGGATATATACAGTATATCTAAATCACCATGAAAGTACAGGCTGGTTCTGCTTTAGGCAGGAATGCATGGTGCCAAAGGGCCTCTCACATAATCTGCAAAGGGTGAAAACAGAAGCCGGAGACAAAAGTTTAGTCCTACATAGGACTCGTCAGTGCTTCTCATCTGTATCTCACCCCTGGGGAAAACAAACCCACCCTAATGTGGTCTTATGAGTTTGGGTCATGGTGGGCCAAAAATAAAAAAGCAAGCTAAAATAACAAAGAACCTCAACCCAAAAGCACTGAGGCAAGGGTTACCCAAAAGGGGCATTATCAAGGCCACTAATTCATGGTGATTAAAGTAATGTAATAAAATTCCATTTTCAAGATTTGAAATTCCAGGAATTGCACCAGTGATTGTAAATTTAATTTCCAGATTTAACCAGTATTTTACTATCATTCTTTCACAATCTGTATAAATAATCAGACTAAAAGAAGGCTTAATATACAGAGCATTAAATGGAGCAAGGTGTAAATAGTACAGGAAGTGAATAAAAGAAAAATGCGAGTTCTGTATAATTACTATCTTGCATAAATGCAAAATTCAATGAAATTTTGTGTTTTTACTGGTGTGCAGGCAGTCTAAATTTTGGAATTGTACCAGATTTTCCAGTAAAAGTTAAAAACCAGTGGCCTTGGGCATTGGTAACAAAGCCTGGTTTCAGTAACATACAAAATCACACAAAACAAATTAATGCAAAGCATCATGGGATATATATGCAAATCACCATGTACATGGTGGCTGGTTCTGTTTTAAGCAGGAAAGCAATGTGCCAAAGAGTCTGTCACATAATCTGCAAAAGGTGAGAAAAAAAGACACAGACATGTGTTTCATCATACATAGGACACATCAGTGTTTCTCGTCTCTCTATCTCTCTCTCTCTCTCTCTCCCTATAGATAAATAAGGGATATGCAGGATAACCAAGTTATTTGTACAGTAGCCTGTGACCTTGAGTAACCTCACGAGTGGTGAAGCCCTATACTCCCACTTACACATAACAACGGAGCCATACAGTAGCCCTATAGGGCTGAAAAGGAACACTTGTAACACTAATTTACTAATTTCTCAGTAACCGTACAAGCTATGAAAAATTTCACTGCATTTGTAATCAAGACTTTGAAAACTCCACATGTGCTTAGTCCACCTAAAGGGGGACTAAGCTGCAAGTAGCAAAAAATCAGTATCTAGCACTGTTTCCAAGATCTGGGCACCAAAAGTCGCTGTGGGCACCGCAATGTTATCCTATATGAAAAATCTCAACTTCATGATTACATATCTTTATAACCAATTAACTTTTTTACGCCTATATAACATAATTCACTTCTATGGGACAGACCCTTTATACCCTGCAAATTTCAAGTCAAATGATCAAACCGTTTATTTACAGTGCAGTGGCAAAGTTTTTAAAATCTTAGTTAGTGAAATGGCAAACTCCCCATTCGCGAGGTCAATCCTCGTTCACGAGCTGTCAAAATCCCCATTTGCAAGGAATCATCGATCGTCAGATTTTGGCGATACGGTCTTGAAGTCATGAAAGGGGATTTTGCCAACTTGTAAAAGGGGATTGGCTCGTGAACAAGGATTTTGACAGTTCAAAAATTGGGAATTTGACAGCTCACAAATGAGGAATTAAAAAACCAATCCCCTTTCATGAGCTGATAAAATCCCTGTTCATGAGCTGATCCCCTTTCGCGAGGTGTCAAAATCCCTGTTCATGAGCCAATCATCATTCGCGAGAATGCCCATCTGGTTGTGAAATGACGATCAAGGATTTTGTCAGCTCATGAAAGGGGATCGGCTCATAAACGAGGATTTTGACAGCTCGTGAAAGGGGATTTTGTCAGCTTGTGAAAGGGGGTTCAAAAACCCAATCCCCTTTTGTGAGGTGACAAAATCCCCATTCACAAGCCGATCCCCTTTTGCGAGCTGTCAGAATCCCCATTTGTGAGCTGATCCTTGTTTGCAAGATAGGGCCATCTGGTCCCTAAGTCACGATCAAGGATTTTGTCACCTCACGAAAGAGGATCTGAAGCAAGTTGTGAATGAAGAATTTAAAAATCTAAAATGCCCATTTTATGGGGCAAAATGAAGGAAACCAAAAGCATAGGTTTGTAGAGGGCATCACTCTTAACAAAATCAATGCCTTATTTGTGGAAGAAGTCACCTGTGGGGCAAGCTACAACATTTGATTGGGTGAAAAAATGAAAACAAAAATGGCAGCTCACAGACGAAGAATATTTCCTTATGAACGGGGATTTTATAAATCCATGTTCATGAGCTAACAAAACCCTAGATCACGAGTCCAATCCTCTTTACCAAAACATACATATAAATCTTAGAATGAACTGAACATGCTCAGAACCTGAAAATTCAAAATTACATAACTTTGGAACAGATTAAATGTTTTCACCAAACTAATGCTGGATTGTTCTTTGATCAAACCTCTTTCTACCCTGAACATTTCAGACCAAAATACCAAAAGGTGTGCTTACTCAACCCTAACTATAGTGGTGCGACTGCGCCACTATAATACTAAAATATATATATATATATATATATATATATATATATATACACCATTAATAACTTTTGTATTCTTTGATGAAATATGCCAAAGTTTGGCAAGTGTGATCAGGCTGCCGGAGTCTAACAATGTGTAAAGTTTCATGATGGCATCTTGTTCCATTTTCGAGATATGGAGGACCAAAAAATGGAAAAGACAAATAGGTTTGGTTTTTCTATACTTAAAATTGTGTAATTGTTGCTGTCACCTATAGCCTAGATGGTGTGAAATTTTTTCATGAAATTTCATGGTTGAAGGTGGCCATTTTCATTTTCATTTATTTTGTTAACCAGGTTAGGACATTGGAACAGTCCATTTTCAAGCCCGGCCCGAATACATACATTACAAACAATAATACAAGCAATGTGTAAGCATTACAAAAAACAATTACAATTATCTCTAGAAATAAAAACTGTCTGTGGTTGACTTTAAACCTGTGAAGAGAAGAACAGTCATAGAGATTAGCTGGTAACTTGTTCCAAAATGCTGGAGCTAACAAGGAAAATCATTTTGAATCAGATTTTGTTTTATTTTTTGCAGCTAATTTCTTTCTTTCCTGGGCAGCACTCCTTCAGACCCAATCCCCAAGCCCCATCCCCCACTCACGGCTAACCTTCCAATGTCCTCCATGGCTTGCCACCCATGGCGGGGTGGCGAAGATCCCTCAACCAGCCTGAATGGATCCAGTGCAGAGGTTACCGCTATTCATGGGGGTGGGGCCTGCAGAGATCAGCCATCATCGTGCCATGCCCAGGACTTTCTTTTTCATGTTGTCTCCTCCCCTTAAAAGAGGGGGCATGCAATGATGCCCTAAGGAGAGAGCGCGTGTGTGTCCACACGCACTCCTCCAAGTGTATGCTTCCTCTCTTTCCCCTTTCTTAGCATCCAGTGTGCTGCCCCCAGCCACTGCTAGGGACCAGTCGACACTGACTGCTGGTGACCCCCCTCCCCAGAGAAGGAGAGCAGTCCCTCAGATGCTCAATCCTTCTCCTCCCCTGCTGACCTCCAGTGGCCCATGCTCATTCTTGAACCCAGTTCAGTGGCATAGCATGAGGTAAGGCATCCAGCGCCTCAGCACACAGCACTAACGGGCCAGCCAGATTTTGTTTTATATCAAGTTGACTGCAGAACTATACCATTAGAAGAGCATAGTGGAACTTTAGGAGTCCTAACATGGATCAAGTCTCCTAAGGCATACTGTGAACCAAAATAAATAGCTTTAAATATCTGACAACCAAAATAATAAGAGATTTTTGACACTTGAGATAACCAAGACAATTTTGAATATAATAAACAGTGATGTGTTCTGAAAGATGAATCCGTAGCAAATCTGCAGATATTATATACCACTGACAAAATCTTCATTTCCCTTGACCCCAGCTTCAAAAACAAACTTGAACAATAGTCAAAGTGAGGTACAAGAGTACCTATGGCAATTACTTTACAAATTCCTGGAGTGAATAAAAAATGTCACTTTATAAAGAACACCTAGCTTTTGATTTATAGTGCAACTAACCGATAATACCTGGGAGTTAAACGTTAGTCCTGGGTCTAGCACCAGGTATTTAAACTCTGAAACCTGATCAAGTGGAGCACCCAAAGCATCATAAACAGTAAAGGAAGAATTGGCTTGTAACATACTTGGGGTCCCAAAAAGCATTGACTTGGTCTTCTTCATGTTCATAACAGTGCATTCTGCCCTAACCACCTGCTAACCTTGGCAAACTCCATTTCAACAACAGCTGAGAGTTCAACCAAGGATCTAGATTGGTAAAATAAAACCAAGTCATCAGCGTAAAGGGTGTGCCCTTGGAAGCTTTGGTGAAAAAATATTATACAGTTTTAAAGTTATAACTTTTTTCAGTTAATGTTCCAGTGCAACTTGTAAAAAAAGTGATCACAAAAGGTTAAAAAAATAATCACATGAGTGCTTATTTGCATGATTTACTTCTCATGGCAGGAAAAACAGTTGAGATGGCTGCCATTTTCTTTCTTTTTTTTTTTTTTACATTTTATGCCCCCATTTTTTTGTGAAGCTGGCAGGTGGGGCTCCAGCCCCCACTGCTGGGGGACTTGTATCCATTCCTGGTCAGTGCCCCATCACCGGGACTGCTGCCAGAAGCTTCATGGAGCCTGCCAGCTCTGATTTTCTCCTTTGCCACATGCCACGGTAATAATAATAATAATAATAATATTTGTTTGTAGAAATCACAGTTCAACAAGTATCAAAGCACTTTCATGGAGACTAAAAACCTTAAAAATATAAAACCATTAATATATAAATCCTCAGTTTAACAACAGTCATAACAGTTATTAGTTATCTAAGAAGGCTGCTGAGAATAAATATGTTTTTAGAGCTGCTTTAAAGCTCTCCACAGTCAGGCATCCTCTAACCCGATGAGGTAGAGAATTCCACAGGGTAGGGGCTGCAAATACAAAAGCTCGAGCCCCAGAGGTCTTCAAGTGAACACTGGAAATCTCCATCAATCCTTCATCAGCAGAGCGGAGTGGTTGGTGGGGGCAGTAAGGACGCAGGAGATCTTGCAGGTAACCCAGTCCGTGTCCATGTAGGGCTTTATATGTCAGCAAACCGACCTTGAAGATGATCTGCCACTGAACTGGCAGCCAGTGCAGTTCATGCAGCACAGATGTGATATGGCTAGATCAAGAAGGCCCAATCAACAATCTGGCCGCTGCATTCTGCACCAGCTGCAAGCAGTGGATATTGATCCCAGGTAGCCCTAGGTACAGGGCAATGCAGTAATCAAGGCGAGAGGTCACAAAGGCATGTACCAAAGTCGGAAGGTCACAAGGCAGAACCAGGTGCTTAATCTGGGTGATATTCCTTAGATGATAAAATGAGGTCTTGATGACAGAGGACACCTGAGATTTCAGAGTCAACCCCTCATCAAAAATAACGCCCCAGATTTAGCACCCATTCAGAGGTCATCAGCTAGCAACCACCCAGTGAAAGCCCGGAAGCCTGTTCAGCTGAAGACCCCTCTACCCAATGGTCAGGATCCACCACCAAAACCTCAGTTTTGCCAGGATTCAGCTTCAGCCAGTTAGCACTCATCCAATCCTTGATCTTGGAGAGACAGTTATTAAACATGGAGACTGCATATCCTGATCTGGTGCAAAGGACATGTATAACTGAGTATCATCTGCATAGCAGTGAAAACTCACTCCAAACCACCTTAAAAAATGTCTCCCAATGGCAGCATGTACACCACAAATAACACAGGTGACAGCACAGTGCCCTAGGGGACAGCACATTGCAGGGAGAAAGTGTCAGAGGAATAAATTCCTGACGCTACCCTCTGAAACCTACCAATGAGGAATGAATAGAACCATCTGAGGACTGTCCTTGACAGTCCACAGATCACCTGAAGGTGCTCAAGCAGTATGCCATGATCCATGATGTCAAATGCAGCAGAAAGGTCAAGGAAGAGTAAGATGTAATTAGTCTTCCGATCTCTCGCAATCAGGAGATCATTGAGCTTCTGAACCAGGGCTGTCTCAGTGCTGTGCCTCTTCCTAAATCCCAACTGCAGAGGATCATAGATGTCATGGATGATAAAATGATCCTCCAGCTGCAGCGTGACCACCTTCTCAATAGCCTTACCCACAAAGAGCAGGTTAGAGACCAGTCTGTAGTTGGTGAGACAGTCCAGGTCGGGAGAAGATTTTTTTAAGAAGTGGAATCACCACCACCTCCTTCAAAGAGTCAGGGAACTCACCAGTATCCAACAAGTGCTGGACCATCTCTGTCAGGACTGAGATGATGACCTCAATGCACCCCACAAGGAGGCAGGTTGGACCCGGGTTCAAACTACAGCAGGTCAAACGCATACTTCTGAACGATCTTCATGACATCTATGATTGCCACCTGATCAAAAGCTGACCATCCAAACTGAGGATCCACAACCTCCCACCAATCACAGCCCTGCCCATTGGAATGGGCTGTGCAGATTTCTGACCTAATGTCAGCAACCTTATCTACAAAGAAGTGAGGAAACTTGTCACACTAATCTTGTGACAAGGCTCTTCGGACCTGCAGACATGCTGGATTGCACAGTAATTCCACAGTTTGAATGAGCTGAACTGGTCGGTTCTGTGCAGTGGTAATCTCCCTTGACAGGAATTCTGCCTTCTACAGGAGATAAACCGATTTGTAGTCTGAACAGTGGCCATCAGTCTAAGTCTGTCAGCATCATGACCAGATTTCTGTCAGTGATGGTCCATCCTTCACCCCTCTCTCCTCATCTCCCTCAAGGCCCCATTAAACCAAAGGGACTGAGAGTGAAGGGTGAGGGGGCAAACATGGACAGGAGTAATAGAGTCCAGTGCCAACACCACAACCTTGTTATAGGCTTGTTGTAGGGCATCTTAGCCCCCACTTGCAGTTGGAAGCCCTGATAGGTGCAGCACCATTATCAGGCCTTCTGGGGTCACTCCCCTTAAAGGGCGGTACTGGATCATCTCAAAGGGCAGCAGGCCTATAAGGGGAGCCTGGAAATTGAAACTGATAGTGTAATGGTCAGACCACCCGACCGATTCCACCACACATCGGAGGTCTCCATTCCCAACTGGAAGACCAGTTCCAAGGGTGATGACCTGATTTGTGGGTGTGAGGTAACCACCTGTCACGAAGCCCAAGGATGTCATTAGTTGGAGGAAGTACTGACCAAATTCATAGAGTTCATTGTTGACTCAGGCATTGGAGCTGCTAAGCACCATCACTCTGGGGGACTTCAACACCATATCAACAACAAAGTCCATGACTTCCTGCAAAAATTGCTTCCTGTCCCTGGGTGGATGGTAGACGAGAAGAACTTTGCACCCCACTCCTGCACCCAAGATCCATTCAAAGGATCTGGTCTCCCCCACTGGCACATCTATCAGGCCCAATTCTGCTCTAAAACAAATGGTTACACCCGTGCACCTATGATCCAACCTCGGGTGGTGTATCACCAAGAACCCAGCTGGAACAGCTGACTCAAGAATAGGGCCAGCATTATCATCCAGCCAGGTTTCGGTGATGCATGCCAGATCCGATGACCCAAGATTGGCAACGATAGCCATCTTGTTTTTAATCATAGGATCATAGGACCATAGGTAGTAAATGAATTCAGTAGGCAGGGTTGCCTTTATGAACTCACCACCATTATTAATGGTGGAAATCAAATTTTATGTCACTCAGATATATGTACAACCATTTCTTAAAAATGTTCATTGTTTCACTCTCTACTACAGCCTTTGGTAAAGCATTCCATGTAGTTATAATTCTTTGGGTATACCATTGGCATCTTTTATTGGTTTTGTTATGGCCTCCTTTTAATTTCCTCTCATGAGTTCTGGTAATTTTATTCAAATTATTCATAATTAAACCAATGGTTTCCAGCACTGACTCATCCTTTATTGCTTTATATGTTAAGCATAAATCTCCCCTAAATCTCCTATATTGCATGGATTAAAGGCCCAATGTTTTTAATCTTGTATTATAGTCCAACCTACTCACAGAAAAAATTATTTTAGTAGCTTTTCATTGCACTTTCTCCATTAGTAATTTCTGTTTGACTAGTTCAGGGGCACATACTGATGAACAGTATTCTAGATATGGTCTTACAAGGCTAGAATAAAGGGGGACCAGGACCTCTGGACTTCTACTTTTATTATTTTTTAGGAAACAGCTCAAAAGTTGATTCCCCTTTTTTACAATATTGAGGGTGGGCATATCAAATCTTAAATTGTTTGAAAAGGTGACTTCCAGATCCTTTTCATTTTCAGTTGTTTGTAAGATGACGTTATTTAGTTTATAACTGTAACAAGGGTTGTTTTTTCCCAGATGCATCACCTTACATTTTAATTTGTTAAAAGACAGTTTTTGTCCTTTGCCCAATTCTCAAGATGAGTAAGGTTTTTTATCTCTAATGCTGATGTATAGTTAGTTGCAATACCAGCTAGTTTTACAATCGTCTGCATACTTTCCCATCCAACAATTTTTATTTAGAGGAAGCATCATGTATATTAATACATATTGAAAAAAGCAGGACCCAGGACAGAGCCCTGTGGAACTCCACTTGTAACCCAACCCCATGGAGATAAGTAACCCTTCAATGAATCTGACAATGCATACGTAACACCGCTCGGATGGGATGAGCTCTGAGGCTGACCGGGTCACCTGCCCACTCAAAGTAAAACCCTTGGGTAGGGAACCAAACAGGGAGGACCTCTCTCTAGTCTTCAGCTCACCCCAGGTGTCTCCTTGTCTCCACAACCCCAATACTGCCACTCAGCTCCCTCCTCGAGGTCCAGGGCCCCCCATGCCTCCTGATAACAATCCCCAGTGCCTGACAATGAACATATACTTCAACAGGCAGTGGGGAACAGTCAAAGGGGCAGAGACCCCAGAGTTCAGAGGGGGAGCAGCGCCTGACTGGGAGAGCCACCTTGCAATACTTAGTCTCCAGCCACCCAGAAAGCCACCCTATAAAATTATAATACCTCAAATCAAATAACTAATAACAACCTAATAAATAAACACCCCTCCTCCAAATAAATAAAAAAATAGCCCAGTTTGGTCTTTGCAAATCTGGATTATGATCAATGAGAATCACTGTCAAATAATAAAGAAGCATGCCAGTCTTCCAGCTCAAGTCTCAAGAATGGTGAGGCTCTCACCCTGTACCAGTCCATATCAGCAAACACCAAATTGCACTCATTGCACTCCAGTAGCAACAGATTATAGCAACAGTACAACAATCCACAGATGTCCTCTCACTACCTCCACTTAAACCAGCTGCCCAGTTCTGCCAATAAAAGTGTACCACCAATCCATTAACAACAGAAGTTCATCAGGATCTTGACATCCACAGTAGGTCATCTCTCAATCACCATACACTATGGTCTCCGGGCCCAATGTACACCTCCTAGGGGCAGTAGTCAAGAGCCCATAATTAGGTAAGTCTGTGTCCCTCAGCTGAAGGCCAAAGTGGCACCCACCTGAGGAAAACCCCAAGGACTCTTAGTTGTCATGCCACCCACTGGCCAACATCCTCACTAATATCCCTCCTGGCCATACACACCCAAGAACACTGCCCCCAGTACTGTGCCCTGGCCTAGAGATTGCAGAGTGCAACTGACTTCTATCCCCGTGACATAAACTGGCAAACACCTAAACCCAAATAGGAGGGCCTCAGAGACCCAGTTGTCCTCCAACAGCAATTGCCCCCACTGCCTTACATGTCCACAATGGGCGTCAACCCACCAGAAGGCCCCCCATCATCATTCTACACAGCCTGCAGGCTCAGCACAAGGACCACAGGACCCTTCTGTAACTTCTGCAGCCCACCAGACAGCCCCATGAATTCTTCACATCCATCACTTCTGTAGGTGGATGGAGTCATCCCATGGCAAAGGGCACCAGATCCAAAGGGTTCTGAATGAAAGAGAATATGATTCCGGTTTTACTATAGTGCTGTGACAGAGCTCACACCGACATCCCCCACAGCAACAGACACAATGCCGAGTGTTGGCATTGTGCCGTCAGGGATGCCGTTGTGTTTCTATCAGGGGGCTGTGTCCCCTGAACCCTACACACCCACCCCAGTCTCTAGATATCTAACTCCGAGTAGGGGTTGGACCGGGGGAGCACAACATTGGGAGCCTCACCATCTGTGTCTGCCTTGCACCAGCACAGTGACTCACTGCAGGCAGGCAAAATCTGTCTTTGTGCAGGTGTTCAAGGTGGAGGAGTCGACCTTGCATTGCCATACCTATGATTCCACTACCTCAAAAAGACAAGAAATTATTTGCAAAAAAATGTATTAATGCACCAGTTAGGGTAACCTAACACCACAAAAGGTGGGAAATGTGGCAGTAAATGTTTCCAGTCCTAATGCCCCACCCCCACCACTCCAAGCATCAGAAGGAAAATACATTAGGATTTTGGGTTTCTGGAATCTTGGTGAATCAGTGGTGGGTTCTTCCTTCAGGGTTGTCAACCTGATGCCCACCCCATTTTGTGTGCAAACCATGTCACACATGATCTCCTTTCTGGGCCCTGAATGAAGAAAGGTGCAACAAATTGTGTTGGCAACCTGTGGCGAGACATACTTCTCTATCTTTGAAGAATGTGTCATTATAAGGCAGTGGCTCAGAGCTGTACCTTGTGCTTCAGATTGGAGGTGACGGGCTGGGCGAGGGGTGGTCTTTAGGGTTGACAGCCCCCAAGAAAGACCCCATCACTGACTGACCAAGACTCTGAAGACTCAAAACCCTAATTTTTTTTGCCTTTTGTTGCTTGAGGATGGGGTGGGCATTAGGGTTGGAAACCCTACCACCACATTTCCCTACTTTTGTGGCATTAAGTTACCCTAACTGGTACATTAACAAAGTTATTTACAAAGAATATATATATATATATATATATATATATATATATATATATATATATATATATATATATATATATATATATATATATATATATATATTCATTGAAAACTTTGTTAATGCATCAGTTAGGGTTGATAGCACAGTGACAAAGTATGGAAATATGATATTGGGTTACCTCCTACAAACTCACCCACCCTACCCTCCCCACCATCCATACACCAGCTGATGTCAGGGTGTGCCATGGGTCATCAGCTCAACTCTCACCCTATTCCATGTGTAAGCAAGCTGACATGCTACATTATAGGAGAATGGGGTGAGAGTTAGTCTGATGACCCCATGGCACACCCTGATGTCAGTTGGTGTGTGGAGGGTGGGGTGGGGTGGTAGGGGGGATAATCCTAACATCATATTTTCATACTTTTGTTGCTGTTCTATCAACCCTAACTGATGCATTAACAAAGTATTTTGCAATGAATTTCCCTTCTTTTTGCGAAAGTGTAATGTAACTGGTAACCGGCCCTCCGGGCCCTACGCTCCCTTCATGTTGCCCATTTTTTCCATAATGGTATGCATCTGTGGGAGTGTGGTCCCTCTGGGCCCTGCACTTCCAGTTACACATAAGAATGGAGCCACAAGAAGCCCCATAATACTGAAAAAGGAACCCTTGTAACACTTATTTGGCAATATCTCAGTAACAGTAGCAACTATGAAAAATTCCACTGCAGTTGTAATCATGGCTTCAAAACCTCCATGTGTGCTTAGTCCACCTAAAGATGGACTAGGCTGCGGTTAGCAAAACATCCACATCTCAAATAATTTTTGAGATACAGATGCAGAAAGGTGCCGCAAGCGCAGCAGTGTTATCCTATGGGAAATTTATCAACTTCAGAATGCTGTAACTATGGGCCTGTTGAATGTTTGGGGACCAAACCATGAAAAGGCACATCTGTGGGACCAGGGCTTGCCACCCTGCAAATTTCAGCCCAAAAGCACAATCCACCTTGGCACAATGAAGTGACAAAGAAACAACACATGGGACAATGATTTTGAGCATTGTTTTCACGAAAAGCAAAAATGTTTCCTCATACCCCATACCTTATATTGAAATCTTTCAGGCACAAAAATGCTTTTGCAAACTTTTCGTGAAAGTTTTCACAGTGCATATAAATTTTCCCATATGTTAAAATGGGACATGAAAAATTTTCATAACTTTTGAATGGATTAATATTTGTTCACCAAATCTTAAAAAGGCACCACTTTGACCAAGGACACATATACATATGCACATTTTAATCCAAACAGATGCATCTTTCGGTCTGTTAAGCCTGATGAAAAAATGCACAAAACTTGAAGATTTTTCACATTTTGGACCCTCTGCAGTTCAGCAACTGTACATCTGACTGAAACAAAGCATTCCAGATCCAGTGATCTATGGTTGGACACTGCACATGCAACATTTCAGACAAATCAGACAAACAGTTGCAAAGTTATTAAAGTGAAAACTTTGGAGTTTAACATAGAGGTGTCCCACCAACCCTAAATATAGCTGCACTACCATGCAGCTATAATATATATAATACTCTATGCAAAAAACTTCATTAATGCACCAGTTTAAGTGACCACTCTCCCGTACTCTGCCAGTGGACAAACAAATCCTCAAATCCACCCCCCTCCATAATTACTTACCAATGACGCCTGGAAAAGGGTTCCCTGAACAACTTCAAAAATCAGCTCCTGAACTGTGACTGGTCCCCCATTGACTCGGCCCCAGCCATTGACAGTGCACTCTCTCATTTTATTTCCACCTTCAACTACACATGTAACCTATCTGCCCGAGTCTCAAAGCAGGTTATCAAAGGCCACAACACTCCCTGGATCTCCCAGGCACTTCTTGACCTCATGCACTACCGGGACAACCTCTGGCGTATAGCTCTTGCTTCTGGCCAACTTTTAGATAGACAATGCTATAGGAAGCCAGAAATAAATATATCCAGGAGCTTTGCAAAGCTAAAGCAGCTCATTTCAGGAGGCCCTCTCATCTACTTGGGGCTCAGGGTGGTTATGGGAAAACATTAAGGAACTCAATGGTAAAACAGCATTCCCCTTCTCAACTCACCATTAATGGAACACTCACTTAAGACCCCTGCACATAGCTAATACTCTTAATTCCACATTTCTGACCTTAGTAGTATCCATTCCCCTAACTCTTCGACCCTCCCAGGAATCATTACCTCCTCCCGATCCCCACTAATACTCCACTCTTCTGTCTCAAGATAGTCTCCACCCATGAGGCTAGATCCTACTTAACTAAATTTCTGGGCAAGTCTCATCATAGTGGTGATGTCCTCAACCTAAAACTCCTCCACCTCACCCTTGATACTGTTCTCATCCCTCTTACCAAAATTCTAAACCTCTCCCTCTGTCTCAGTCAGTTCCCAACCCTTTGAAAATGGGCAGTTGTCACTCCAATACTAAAAAGTGGTGACCACACCTCCCCAAATAACCACTGCCCATCTCTATTCTTCCCCCGATCTCCAAGGCTCTAGAAAAAATTGTATCCAACCAACTCATCGATTATCTGTCAAAATATAATCTGATCTGCCAAGAACAACATGGCTTCAGAAAGGGTCATAGTATCACCACTGCCCTTCTGGAATACACCACCACTATTCACAAATCCCTAGACAGTGGACACATAGTTGGGTCTGTTTACATAGGCCTAACCAAGGCATTTGATACTGTCAATCATTTCCTCTTCCTCAAGAACCTGCCCTCCATGGGGCTCTCACTGGAAGCCACCTCCTGGTTGGAGCACTACTTAAGTGACAGATCTCAACAGGTCAAAATTAGCTCAGCCCTATCCATCAGCCTCCCTGTTCACTCAGAGGTTCTCCAGGGTTCCATCCTGGGGCCCTTCCTATTTAGTTTCTTCCTGAACTCACTCCCCAAGGCCTGCTCTGGTTGGATGCTATTGTATGGATGATGCTGTTGTTTTCTGCAGTCAGTCAACCCCTACCTCCAATTTACCCTTCAACTTTTCTTCTCAGAAGCTGAAGCATGGTTCATTGCATACAAACTTGTGTTGAACTATAAAAAACACTAAAGCTATGGTCTTCTCCAGTTGCCAAAGCAGTCACAGGGACTTTCCACTAAAAGTACTTAACTATCAGGGCACCCCACTGGAACAAGTTAAATCCTTTAAGTACTTGGGTGTTATCCTTGACTCCTCCCTTACCTACCATGAACACCTCTATCTACTAAGCAAAGCCTTCAGTTCCAAATGTTGTATGCCACCTGAAGCACTCTGCCTAGCGGTGTCCTCTTCTGTCCTCTCCCTTATTGACTATGGGATAGCCTTCTATGGTGTGGCCGACAGCACTGCTCTTCGCTGTGTCAAGACTGCCCTGAACAAAGCCTGCTAACTGGCAGCAGGGTGTGACAAATGGACCCATACTTGTGATCTCTACAGGCTTACAAACTGGCTTAATTTTTGATGGCAGGCTTAAATACCACTCAATCTGCTTGCCAGGAAAATTTCCAACAACCTCTCCCCACCAGGGCTTCATAACCTAACTCTGCCTGCTCCCCAACCCAAGGCTACCAGAAGCTCCTTAAATGTCTCACTACTAGATCCCCACTGTAGGACATCTCTTGGGCAATGAGCCTTCTTCTACAAGGCACCCCATTTGTGGAATGAACTGCCTGCTCTTATCTCTTTGGAATTGAAATTATGCCCCTTCAAATCTAACCTAAGAGAGTTTCTTCTCCCCTCCTGTGCCTGTGACTGTGCCTAATCCTCTGGCATTGCCCTCCATTCAATTGTACAATGTCAGCTCCAACAGGACAAGCTAATAACAATTCCTGGTTTTACCAATATTGTTTTACTCTCAGCACTACATTGTATATTATTGTCATTATTGTTTTATTATCAGTAGGGATGTAAGTTTGTCATGGCAGTCATATACGTCATTGATTCCATGGCGTTTGATCTTTATTCAGGACTTCCATGACTTTCACTAGTGTCATCAGAATGTAGCAATGATGACAGTGCCACAACATTTACTACTGTTTACTAATGATTTCATGAACAAACAATGAGTCATTAAAACCTCATCCATGACAAACTTGCATTCCTAATTATCAGTACTACATTGTATATTATAACTCTGTATATCTGTGTTTTCCATGGTAGACCTGGGGTACTTCCACTCACCTCAGACTTTGTTGTATCCAATAGTGTTCACACTGCTGTACATGATTTTCTACTCTTTGTTTTATTTTTATATTGATGTGGAGTCTTTGCAAAGGAGTGTGTGATGCAAGGTTTGTAATTCTGATTCTTCTACAAATAAATAAATTAAGTTAAGGTTCAGATTAAAAGAACAAAAGCAAGGAAATGCAGCACTAAGGTTTCCAATCCTAACTCTAGAACTCCACCCCCAAGTACAGTACCAAAAGGAAAAAAAAATAGCAGTTTTGCTGTTGTCAGTGTTGGCGAATTAGGCTATGAGTGTTCCTTGGGGTTCTTAACCCTAATGCTCACCCCATTCCATGCTCAAAAAAGGTCAGATGTGATCGGTTGCCTTCATGTAGGGCCTACAGTTTTTTGGCAACATGTTGGTAGACACAGTTCTGTACATTTCAAGACTATATGACAATGGGTGAGCGTTGGGGATGAAAACACCAAGGAACACCCCACCCCTGATTTAACAAGATGGACAACAGTAAAAAACATAATTTTTTTCCCCTTTGGTGCTGCAGTTGCAGTTGGGGAGTTAAAGTTGGAATCCCTAACACCTCATTTCCCTACTTAGGTTGCTTTAGTCTGAACCCTAACTGGTGCATTAATGCAGTTTTTTGCAAAGAATTTCCTTACTTTTTGAGATATTAGAATAGTACTGTCATCCAAGCAGGTCCCTTTGCCATCTGCATGAACACATCCACGTGATTACAGAAGTGCAGGGCCTTCTGGGTCCTGCTTGTGCTTTCATTCATACACATGTATATGGGTGGAAGCATTAGGCCCAGAGCACCCTGTGCTTGTGTACTCCAGAAAAGCAATTTATCTACTTTGTTACTATATATTTTTTGTGGGGACAGAGTTAAGGTTGTTAAAGTTGCAATGTTCTGCTATGGAATTTTCATGTTTTTCATTTTCATGTTTTCCATATGTGTATTTTCAGTTGGCATTTCCGAGAGACTTAGTCTTGTAGTACTCATTGAGCCTTTTCTCTTGATATATAGATTGTCTGTTATCTCCAAAAACTGATGGAGTTGCAGTTTGTTAAAGTTACAATGTTATCCTAAGGGAATTTTAATTTTTAAATTGTTATGTTTTTTTATATGGCCCCTGAATTTTTTGGGAGGCTATTATGTATTACTGTAGTAGTACTCATGGAGACCTTTGCTTTGATATATAGATCTCTCTCTTTATTGCAAATATTGATGGAGTTATGACTTGATAAAATTGAAATGTTGTAAAGAAAGTAACTCCAAATTCTTGTTTCATATAAATGAATCCTGTTTCATGTGTCATTCTCATGAAAGAGGACAGGTTCATATGAAATAAGAATGTGAAAAAAACTAAGTTCAAATTCTTGCTTCACATGATCAAATCCTGTTTCATGTGATTGTGTTGTTTTCACTAAGCAGGATTGGTTCATATGAAACAAGAATGTTTCATATGAACCTAATCTTGTTTCATATGTCCCCGTTCCTTTTTCATGAGACCATATGAAACAAGGAAATTGTCTCATAAAACAAGATTTTAAAAACATATTTCTGGGTCCATTTACCAAAAACTACCTGCAGAATCCTGCTAATGGGGTTCCGTTTAACAAGTTACATATGTTGGTGTCTCTCCAGGATGTGATTTGTATGGGTTTTAAAAATAATTTTTTTTTTGGAAAAAATAGAAACAAGATAGCTGCCATACAAAACAAGAATTTTGTTCTCTCAAAACAGCATCACCCTCTCTTGAAACTGAATCCTATTTTGCATAACCAAATTTTGTTTCATATGAAACATCACTCTAAAAGACTGCACTGAGCATGCTTAGAATTGAAAGTTCAACTACTTAGAACTCTGGAAGGGCACTATTCTGGGAAAGCCTTTTCAATCCTGAAAATTGCAGACTAAAATGTCAAACTGTCTTGGCACTAGGCAATAACAAAAACAAAAGCAAAAAACAAACAAACAAAACAGCAAACCCCTTGTTTTTCACTTGTTTAGCTATCTGGATCTTGGTATCAGCACATCCGACCGGAAAGAAACTTGGCACATCAAGAGGCCTTGCCCCAACACTATGCATGCACAGTTTTGTGCAAATCCATGAAACATGGGTGAATCTATTAAAGTGCAAAGTTAGGGGTCTACCATTTACCAGCCTGCTCAACCCTAACTATAGTGGCACTACATAGAAACATAGAAGTTGATGTCAGATAAAGACCTCAAGGCCCATCCAGTCTGCCCATTATTTCTACCTTGTGAATGTTCAATAAGCCTGTGCTCTGTCAATGGCCTATCTATTCATACTCATCTGTATTGCTCCCTTATGCCTATCCCATGCCTGTTTGAAGCCATGCACTGTATTCATATACACCACTTCCTGAGGTAGGTTGTTCCATGCACCCCACCACCCAATCTGTGAAAAAGAACTTCCTCACATTACCCCTTAATTGACCTCCCTCTAATCTCATGCTGTGTAATCTTGTCCTGCTATTTTTCTTATATTGAAACATGTTAGACTCTTTCACCTTGTTAATGCCCTTAAGATGTTTGAATGTTTCGATCATATCACCTCTCTCCCTCCTTTGCTCTAGGGTATACATATTAAGCTCCATTAATCTATCCTCATATGTTTTCTGGTGCAGTCCCTGCACCATTTTGGTTGCCCTTCTCTCTGGACTACTTCCATTTTGTTAATGTCCTTGTGCAGGTGCAGCCTCCAGTACTGCACACAGTACTCCAGATGGGGCATAACCAATGTCTTGTAAAGAGGGATTATTACCACCCTCTTAAGACTTGTGATACCCTTACTAATACATCTCAACATCCCTCTAGTCTTACCTACAGCTTTAGTGGTCTGCTTGGATGATTTCAGGTCATCTGTAATGATAATGCCCAAGTATCTTTATTCTCTTGTGATTGCCAGCAACTTCCCTCCCAACCTATAGATGGCTTCAGGGTTTCTCTTCCCTATGCGCATGATCTTGCACTTCTTTGTGTTAAACCCCAGTTGCCACTCTTCCGACCATTTTGCCAGTTTATCCAGATCTCTTCTCATTCTGCCCACCCCATCTGGATCATCTACTCTGCTGCAGGTCTTGGTGTCATCTGCAAACAGACAAACCTTACCTTCCAGTCCATCTGCAATGTCACTGATGAAGATACTGAAGAGGACTGACCCCAGGACTGATCCCTGAGGTACCCCACTTGTGACTTGCAACTCTTCTGATTGTATACCATTTACCACCACTCTCTGTTTTCTGCCTGCCAACCAGTTTGGCACCCAGATGACCCACTGCAGGAGCCTTCCCAGCTTATTAATCAATCTTCTATGTGGAATAGTATTGAAAGCTTTGCTGAAGTCAAGGTAGGTGACATCAACGTCCCTCCCTTGATCCACTACTCTGGTTACCCAGTCATAGAAATCTATGAGATTAGTTTGACAGGACCTTCTTATTGTAAACCCATGCTGTCTTGCATCCTGTGCTCCTATGGATTCTAGGTGTTGCACTATCCTTTCCTTAAGGAGTGCCTCCATGATTTTTCCCACTACTGATGTAAAACTGACTGGTCTGTAGTTTCCTGCCTCCTTTCTGCTACCACTCTTGTGAAGCGGGATCAAATGAGCCCTTCTCCAGTCTTCTGGGACCTCCCCTGTGCTCAGAGACTCACTAAACAGTTCTGCTAATGGCTCTGCTAGTTCCACCCTTAGCTCCTTTATTACCCTGGGATGTATGCCATAAGGTCCCATTGCCTTGTCCACCCTGAGCTTTGCATGCTCTTGTAGGACCCTTTCTTTGTGAAGGACTAATACACACCTCTCTTCCCCTCTGTGTCCATGGTGCTGAGCTGTGAGCCCTGCCCTACCTTCTCCTCAGTAAATACTGAGCAGAAGTATCTATTTAGGACAAATGCTTTTCCTTGGTCCTCCTCCACACACTCCCCCTTATCCCCTTTGATCATAGAAATACCCCTTCTAGACTTTCTCCTTTCACTAATGTATCTATAGAAAGTCTTGTCCCCTTCTTTTACTGTTCATGCTAGTGTTTCCTTGGTTTGTGCCTTTGCCTGCCTTTCTACATTCCCTGCTTCCCCTTAAGAAAGTTTGGTATGCCTCCTTATCTTCATCCTGCTGCATTCCCTTATATTTCCTGAAGGCCACCCTTTTTACTCTGACCTGTTCTGCTACTGTTTTTGAGAACTGTAGTGATTTTCTCCTTTTGCTCTTGCTTTTCTCTCTAACACAATGGGATGTTGCTTCAAGTATTGCATCCTTAATGCTTGTCCACTTTGCCTGTACCCCCACACCTGTATTTCTTCTTGCCAGGGCTAGCTTAACTCTGTTGGCCATCTTATCAAAGTCAGCCCCTGTGAAGTCCCATATTTTTTTTCTTGGAATGGGATGATTTAGTTTTAGTGGCCAAATTGAACCATACCATGTGATGGTCACTGGCCCCCAGGTGACCTTCTACCTGGAGATCTGTGATCTTTTCCCTGTTAGTCAGTACTACATCTAGGATAGCCCTGTCTCTTGTGGGTTGTTCTACCAATTGTTTGAGGCCCTCCCCCTGCAGGGAATCCACTATGTGTCTAGTTCTGGCAGCTTTTCCTGCAGGTATTGACCAATCTGTATCTGGCATGCTGAAGCCTCCCATTATCAGAACCTCTCCTTTAGCTGTCATGTTTTGTATATCTTCTAACAGTAATGTGTCTATGTCCTCCCCTGATCTGGAGGCCTGTAGACAGTCCCATTTCATATGGCTGTCCCATTTCCTGTTTCCAGGGTGACCCAGTTCTTCTGGCTCCTTATATGTACTCTGAATTTCTGTAGCTTTCATATTTTCATTGACGTAAAGGCCACCTCCTCCTTATTGCACCTAGGTCTCTTCTGAACAGTACATAGTACTGAAGTCTCCAAAGTGTGGTTACTGGTGAACCATGTCAAACTAATGGCTACTATGTCCAGTTTAGCCTCTTTCATTGTTGCCTGCAGGTCTGGGATTTTGTTTCCCAGACTGTGGGTATTTGTGTACATGAGTTTCCATTGGCCAGATTTTGGTGTGTTAGTTGTTGGGTGAAGTCCTGCATTTCCCCTGCATGTCATATGAGGAGCCAGACCTTTTTCCTTACCTGGTGATGCAAATGAACTACAAACATGCTGAACTCCTGTTTGATCACTAGCTGAGGGGGGAGGGGTGTTCTTCCCATTCAATGTATCGGGTGCTGTACCCCTCTCCCCATTTACTAGTTTAAATATTCTGCAAAGATGTCAAGCTTCTACCTCAGTGTGCTGACTCCCTCCTTAGTCAGATGCAGTCCATCGAATTTAAAGAACTTTGGCTCCCAAAACTGTTGCCAGTTACCTACAAATTTGTGTCCTTTTTCCTAATACCAGACCTTGAGCCACATGTTTAGCTCCCCTATCTCCCCTTATCTGACCTTCCATCCATCTGCCCCCTCTCCCAGACTGGCAGGATCTCAGAGAAGGAGATGCTGGATGAAATAGATGACAGTTTGTCTCCCAGCCTGGTCAGATGTTCCTTGGTCTCCTCAACTGACTGGCTGGTGAGATCATTAGTCCCTATGTGTACCAGGATGTTGATGTTTTCTCCTGCTTCCTGCATTATTTTAGCAATGTGGTCAGTGTCTCTCTCTGCTGGTGTACCTGGGAGACATGTAACCATTACCCCCGGCAGGAGGTAGTTATCAACTCCCCAAATCATGGAGTCTCCTATGATCAGAAGTGTTTTGGATATCCTTTTTGCTTTTTGTTTTGGTCCCTGTTTTGGGTGAGTTCTGTTGTGCTAGCTCCTGTGCTGCAGTGTCTTGCTTTGCAGTGTCCTCTGCCCCTTTGCTTGATTTCAGAAATAGAGGCAGATACCTGTTTGTAGTTTTTATATGGTTTGTAGAGGTGATATGTTAGAAAGCATTGAGTGATGGGCCACCCAATTTGTCCCTCCTAACCACCTGCCAACCTTCAGGACCAACTACCCTCTGTGGTTGAGGTGCTTCAGCTGGATGTTGGGGGAAATGTCGGGTGGTTCTTATAATATATTTCCTCCTGAATATGCGATTTGAGGTGCGCAATCTCTGTCCATGCTGCATGTAGCTAAGCCCTTAGATCTCCAATGGTCCAGCATGTAGGACAGCATCCTAAATCCTGTATAACTGCCCTTTTGAAATGTGTTCTACAGTACCTGCAGTTAATAATATCCATTCCAGATGAGTTGCTGGGTTTATAACCTGGTCTGAGTAATTAAGAGAAAAATGAAAGCAAAAGTTAGATTTTTTTGTTTTATTTGTTTGTTTTTGTATAACTTGTTATAACAAGTTAAATTACTTGTGCCCCTGTAAGTGAGGTCACTGTGTGGCTACCCCTCTGATCCTCTCAATCCTGCTTTGCTACAGGAAATGGCATAAGGTTGCTAACCTATAAAAGGAGCGTAGCATGGGGTGGTTGGGGATGGGAGTGGGTGGCCGGGCCCTTCCCCTGCTGAAAAAGAAGAACCACAGATGAAAGAAACAAGGAGGTAAGAGCAGAAACAGTCACCCAACAACAAATGCAGCAGCCCTGAAAGCTTAGCCTAATGATAGATAAAACTGTAAATCCTGTAAAACACCACCTGTAAGAATTTCAGAGAAGATATACCCTGTAAAAAAACACTTTGCTACAGAGAAAAATAAAGCAGTAACAGAAGATATACCTTGCAAAAAACAATTTGAATCAGAGAAGATTACAGCAGCAATCTATCAACACACAAGAGTAACCAACCTGTAGGCACACCCTCTAATAATGCAGCAGAAAGTATACCCTGCAACAGCAATTTGAATCAGAGAACAATAAAGAAGTAGAATGTTAGCAATAAACAGTAACAAATCCTGTGAGTACAAAAGAAAATAATAGCACATGGTAAATCTGCCTAGCCAAAAGTAGCCTTAATCTTTTTCCTTGCTCTGATAATGTTCCTTACTCTGTCCTTACAATCAAACCTAGAAAAAAAGAGTTCATGTGAAGCTAGGTGCCTTTGACAGCAAACCTAGTCTTCCCTACTACTACCACTACTCTATACACTGTACATATATTCTTTGCACAAAATGTTGCTGATGCACCAGAAAGGGTTCAACTTAATGCCACATAAGTAGGGAAATGTGGTGTTAGGGTTTCTAACCCTAACTCCTCTCACCCCCCAAAAAGCAAAAGGAAAATAAAATTAAGGTTTTGGGTCTGTAGAGTCTTGGAAAATCTGTGGTGAAGTCTTCCTTGTGGTTGTCAACCCTAATTCTGACCCCTCCACCCAACCCGTAACCTCCTATCTGAAGTACAAAGTACAGCTGAAAGCCCGTGCCTCATAGTGATACATTCATAAAGATAAAAGATCTGTCTCACCAAATTATCTTAATATGTTTATTGGACTGGATTGTTTCATCTGCAGTGTTGCTTTGTAGTTGATAATTGCAGTATATTGTACCTCTATTATACAACAAATTCCAATAAAAATCTTTATGGAAAAAAATGAACTGTCTCACCATATGTTGCAAACACAATCTGTTGCATCTTTCTTCCAGTAGAGCCCTGTGTGAAGAAAAGAGATCATGTCTGACATTGTTCACTCAGGGGATGAGGTGGGCATTAGGGTTGACAACCCCGAGGAAGAACCCACCACTGATATGCCAAGACTCAGGAGACCCAAAACCCTAATGTTTTTTCCTTTCACTACTTAAGGGGGGGTGGGGAGTTAGGGTTGGAAATCCTAACACCACATTTCCTTACTTTTGTGCAGTTATGTGGAACACTAACTTGTGCATAAATGAAGGTTTTTGCAAAGAATGTCCTTTCTTTTTGAGATTGCAGAATCATATCCTCATTCACACATGTCCCAAAAAGACCTGCATGAACAGATGCAGATCCACAGGGCCCTCTGGGTCCTGTGCCAAGGGAATATTCTGTCCACCTACAGAAGTGCAGCAACAAATGTCAAGAATTCAGGGGGTTGTTTGGTGGGCTGCAGAAGTGCAGGCCCTTCTTGTCCCTGCACTTCCATGTGTTCACAAATACAGACACAGAAGGCAGACTCCATCTGTCAGCCAATGCACAGGGCCCATTGCCACTCACAGGTGAATAGGTGCAGGGCTGTATGCCAAGAGGACAGTTGTTTTCACTATATGGTACCTTGGCCAGTGCAGGCAACCATGCAACTTTCATTTTCTGGCTGGGGTGGTATCATATAAGAACGCCATCTTCCCACCTTCATCCCACCACCCAAGTGGGCCACTGAGCTCCCCCCAAACTCATCTCAGTGGCATATGATCACAATGCATCCACACTGGGGTCAAAACTGGCATAACACACAAAGTTTCTTACCTATACACATATATATATTCACCACAAAAAAAACTTTGTTAATGCAGCATTAGGGTTGAAGTATAAGAAGTAGAGAAATCTGATCTTAGGGTTCCAAAGCCTAACACACTACCCCCACCCTTGGCTTCCAACCTGAACACCCCACCCCCACCCTCGGCTTCCAAACCTAAGGCCCCACCTCCACCCTGCATGCAGGAACAGGTGTGAGGGTGTGCCTTGGGGTTCTGAACCCTAATGCTCACCCCATCTTGACAGTTAATAACCAACATGGGAACTGAATAAAACAATGGGGTTTATGCCACTCATGAGGTTACCTGAGGTCAAACAGCACTTGTGTTGATAAATCATTTCTCTGACAGCTTACCACTGTATATCCCATATATACAGTGTATATATATCTATATATATATAGATATATATATATATATATATATATACTGTATATATGAATATGAATAAGGGATACATGATGGGTACGTGTGAGATATGGAAAATATTTTCACTCCTCTAGAGTGACCTCTGGATATTCACAGGGGCAATGGCACTTGTGAGTATCCAGAGGTCACTGTACAGGAGTGAAAATATTTTCCATATCACACGAGTGCACATCATGCATTCAATTTATACAATAGAGGCCCCTATTTTACAAATGTTACCATTTGGTCAGCTTTGCGCCATTGAATAAATGTAAATATTTTCACTGTGGTGACATCATCACATTGGTTATTCCACCGCAGTGAGAATAACACATTATCTGACTCATTTATCCCACACCCCATTGTATAATATATATATATATATATATATATATATATATATATATATCTACAGTATATATATATATATATATATTCTATGCAAAAACTTTGTTAATGCATCAATTAGGGTTAAAACACAAAAGTAAGGAAATGAAACTTTAGAGTTGACACCTCCCTCATGGACCTTCCCATCATCCTGAGATTGACAGCTGACGGAGGCGTGTTCTTGGTTGTGGGAGGCCTAAATCTCACCACATTCCATGACTAATCATATTCACAAGCCACAGAAAAGAAGAAGAATGGGGTGAGATTTAGGCCTCACAACCTCAAGGACACACCCGTCATCTGTCAATCTGAGATGATGGGCAGGTCAGTTCAACCTAAAAGTTTCATTTCATTTTTGTGTTTTAACCCTAAATGATGCATTAGCAAAGTTTTTGCATAAAATTTCCTTACTTTTGGAAAGAATATAATGTAAAAGTTGCCAAGGTTGGTGGAGCGTGGGCTCTTTGGGCCCCATGTTCCCACCAACTTACAAATTCATTGAAAGTGAAAAGTCATGTGTTGGTGGAGTGCAGGTCCTTCGGGACCCATGCTCCCACCAACTTATAAATTTCTGCTTAAGATAAGACAACAAGTACTGAATATCATATGTATTGTTGGGCGACATATGGTGAGAGCATGGGTCCCAAAAGCTCCCATCATATTGAAAGAAAGCAAAGTGCCAATCATCAGAGTGGCATAATTCAACCCTGTTTATATGTCAGACACGTAACCACTGGAAATTACCTCCATGGCAGTAACGCTAGGCACCCTATAAATGTGAAACCAGTACCACAATACAAAACTGCATATGCAAAACATACAGTGTGTCATGCAATATGTCCACAGCAAATTAATTTTCCAACACCTAAACACCATAAGTCACATGAACAGGACATCTCTGAAGACCCTCCAAATTTCAATATGAAAGACGAAACCATTTCCAGATACAACATGTGAAGGTTTGAGATTTTCATTTGTTGGAGTGGCAGACTTCTGCACCTGTTAAGATTTTAGACACCTAATGACTGAAAAGTAGATCCAGGGCAGAAAGGCTAGCTACCATATAAATTTCCAGCCAGTATGAGAATGGAAAATGCTGTCTGCCAATTGTAAATTTTGCCATGCAATATCTCCACAGAATATGTGTTTGTCCTACACGTAAACACTGTAATTCACATCTACAGGACATGCTGTCAACACCCTCCAAATTTCAAGTTAAATGACCAAACCATTTCTGAGATATTTAAAAGTTAAAGATTGCTAAACTGGCCTATCTGTTGCATTAAAATCTGGCCATCTAGTCCTCCTCGTGATCAAAGATCACAATCAAAGAATCTCACAATCAAAGAATTTATAGGCTCATGATCAAAGAAGTTGCAGGCTCACGATCAATGAATAAAAAGTGGTGAAATAAAAATTTTAGACATAAATACATGAAACCACTGGCATGGTTCGGTAAAACAAAGCTCCCTGAGCAAAATCCACCCTCATTTGTGTTCATAATCCACCCCTGAGATGAGAAATTAGCTTTTTTCAACTGGCCATCTTGTCCCTCCCTCATGATCAAAGATCGCGATCAAAGAATCTCAGGAACAAAGAACTTGCAGGCCCACGATCAAAGATCATTAGTGCGTCACGATCAAAGAATAAAAATGTGTGAAACTATTTTTTGACCATTTTGAATAAAACCAAAGGCATGGCTTGATAGAGCGAAGCCCCCTGAGCAAAACCCATCTAAGTTTTACTTCAGGAGTCACTCCTGAGCCAAGATATTTGAGTTTTTCTGACCAGAACCTTAAAACAAAATGGCGGCCATCGTGATCAAAGAATTCTTGGGGTCAAAGATTCTTTGACCGTGAGGCTGCAAATTCGTTGATCATGAGGAGGGACCAGATGTCCAAAACACCATTCTTTGTTCGCAAAACAACCATATAAATGTTCCCATTGACTTAAAATGGGAAGTTAAATCTGCAATAACTTTTGAATGGACTAATATTTTTTCACCAAATGAAAAGTGGTATGTTCATTGACTGAAGCTCTTTCAGATGAGCCAACTTGCAGAGCAGCACGCTACATGATGGTCATGCAGCACCACAGACAAAATCCCCAAAACTGCCCACATAACTGGTGAAAAGTGCATTTTTCAAAGTTTTGGTGTGAAAAGACCGTAAGCCTGACTGAAACAACATTTGGTAGATCAAGAGATCTACCGTGCCCCACCGTGTATGCCAAATTTCATACAAATCCGTTGAACGGATCCAAAGTTATTAATGCGCAGAATTGTGAGTTTAACATAGAAGTGGCTTCATAACCCTAAATATAGGGCGACCACACCCTATATATATATATATATATAGACACTGTAGCACCCTATAGTTAGGGCTGAGTAGCTTGTTTAATGTTAAACCCCTAAATTTGCACATTAATCTCTTTGGCTCCCTTTGGCAAAATGAGATGAACTTTGGTATGTGTTGTCTAGGAGGCAAGGTCTTCATTTGTGGAAATTGTTGTGATGGCAGCTTGAGACATTTTTGACATCCATATGTGTCATTTTTTGTAAAAATTTAACATCTGTCTTATACTTAACATGGGTTTTTGTTTTGCTCTCCCCTACAGCCTACATGTAATGGAATTATTTCCCCAAATTTGCAGGGGATATGTGTCATCTCCCAGGGTGGAGCCTTTGACAGGTCTGGTGAAAAAATATTAAAGAGTTCCCAAGTTATAAGGCTTTCAAATTTAGTGTTTTCCAACCTGTGCATGCACAGTGGGGTTTTTCAGATAACGTTCTGCAGCAAAAGTAAAAATCTGATGTTGCAAATACCCATTTGTGCTTTTGTGCCACTTGATTTGCAGGACACCAAACTTTTTTTTGTGCCGTGACAACCGCCTTCTTGTTGATTTTTTCCACAAAGTAACAAATGTGGAAAATACATGAAAATGGTTAAATTTCAAAAAACAAACATCAGAACCTAGCTAAACGGGACCTGTTTAGCTATATTCTAAGTCTGTTTTATAGTTTGCTGCTCACAAATACCTTTTCTGGGTACCCAAAATCCTGGGGTGAAAGGAGCATTTCCCTGCACACTCTGTATAAGAACACCGGGAATTTCTTGACTTCTGCAGCCACAGCTGAAGTTGTGCTGCCAGCTACAGTGTTAGCTATGAACTGCTGTTTCCCTGGTGATTGGTGGCACCCCCCCATAGCTTATCTAGCGTGCATATGTGTCTGTAAGACTAGAGATGAGACTTGCCTGACTAGTATTGTGACAAGAAAAATTAAATCCCTAAGCTTTTCAGGAGACTGAAATCTGTTGTGCAAGATTAAGAAGCAGGCAGCAGAAGTGATCTGGGTGTTTGAAGGGTGCAGGGCTGGCAAGGCATTGGGGCCAGTGACCCAGGTGGGAGATAAACCTGTGATACATGGGTGCGGTCCAAGCAGGTAGTGGGTATGGGTCAGGTAGGTAGCGTGCCGTGGCAGATTGGTGTGTGGTTGGGTCGGGGCCAGGCGGTTAGATACAAAGATCTGAATGGGGCTTGGGGGATTGGGGAAGAAGAACTCTGACTGAACGCCACCACTCTCTTCAAGTCTCACACTCTGATCTTTTACTCTGTTTCACTCTGTTCCCCGATAGTATAATTGTGTCACCATCACACCAGGGAAAGAGTCCAGAGAAGTTTTGGTGCTTTTTTGTGATTTCTTTGCCATTTTAGGGCAAGTGAAGCTGTGGGCTGCTGGGCTCCATGGGCTGATAAATGGGGTAATTGGCAATGAGAATGTTGTTGGTAAGTATAGCCTAAGCCTACAGTATAGCAAATGGCATACTGACAACCTTTAAAGTGATCCAGAGACCTCATGTCCGCCTATAACACGGCTGTTATGGTAGCTCTGGATTCTATTGCTCCAGTTGTGTGTACCCTCTCCTTGCCCCAAGTCCCTTGGTTTGATGGGACATTGAGGGAGATGCAGAGACAGGGCGAAGGTTAGAGCATTGCTGGCGTAAGTACGCCCTTGATGCGAGCCACTACCTTAGATTGACAGACCATTATCTGGTCTATTATTTATTTATTTAGTTAGTTTTGTTGACTGGGTAAGTGCACTAGACAATTCCTGCCTATTTTCAGGCACAACCCAGGGGAAGGGGATACAGATGAATGCCAACTGACCTTGATCCAGATTAAGCTGTTGGTGGTATTTTTAGTGAATGAGGGAAATTTGGCCAGGACACTGGGGAAATTCCCCTATTCGTCAGAAGGGGGACAGTTCCTCTCCCTGACTGGAATCCAGCATGGCTACTATGCGGGTCAGTGAGCACAGTCAGGAAGCTGTAGAGATGGAGTGTTTGGGTGATAACATGAGGAGACCAGATTTGGAATGTCCGTTAACAGAAGGCTTGACTTCTACTGGAGAACGCTGGAGTATGTGATGCTGCTTTCTTGGCTTCTATTGACTCAAACATGGTCTTACACAGGTTAGTCTGTCAGGTAACGTGTGTTGTTGAAGAGTCCGCTTTGTTTACCACTGTCGAACAGGGAGACTCTAGCACTGTGGTTTGCGGATTTACTGCAAACCCTTGAAGCTGAGGAACGGATATTTTATCTCAAAAGCAGCAAATACAAAAACAGATTCAGGACTTAAATGCTGATACAGGATTACTATCGGTTCCTTCTGTTGAGTTGGGTGAAATTAATGAGGAAGATGGACACTTTTCGCAGAACTCGTGGGTGGAGACCATGGACAGGGAGGACAGTCTAAACTCGCATCCTACTGCAGAGTCAGCAGCTGCTGCATTGGGAAAGGTAAATGAGGTTGTTGAACAGCCTGGCCTTAGACGCGCTGGACTAAAGTTGGATGCACATGAGCTTTACACCAAAGCCATGGTCAGTAGATGAGGCTCTCTTTGCTGAAGGCTGGGAGTGTGCAGATTCCTCAGGTCAGTGGGTAGTAGGGAATTCCCCTATTGGTATGCCTACTGTGAGCTGCACTACTATGGATTCTGCCTTGGAATTGCCAGAGGAACTCCAGCTGACACAGAATCCGGTCTTGCTGGTTGCTTCTGTTCGGATGCCTGATTGTAAACCTGCAGGCACGGCATTGTCGGGAGTGCTTCCCAATGTTGATATGCCGAAACCCCAGAGGCCCCTAAACCCTTTGCATAGAACTGCTCCTCACTCTTGCTCCTCTATTTAAATTACCAATTTATCCTGCTAAGAGACATAATGCAGTCCAACTATCTCATATCGGAGGAATGCAGGACCCACCTGATAGATTGTTTGTGGCAAAAACCCTCTTAAAAGACTCAATGACATTTTTTGCTACTGAGTTGTATGCCATAATACATGTTTCTGGAGAAACAAATTTTGATGTAAGCTTTAAGACAGAGCCTGGTTTGGAGAGATTTTGGTTGAAATATTCTCAGTTGAAGAAATCTGCTTTATGGGCTCCTTTTATTGCTATACCCTTGTCTAAACCTGCACAAAAGGTTATTACGGTACTGTTTCGAAATGAGGCAGTCAGTGTAATGACTTAATTTATTGTGTGAAGCACAGATGCACCATTATGGAGAATCCTGAGGCCATCTTGGACTCTGAAAACATTTGGACTGGGGGGTGGAAGGTTAAAGTTCTACTTAAAACTACTGATACAGGGGTGATTCATTACCAAATTATTTTTTCTTAGGGACAGATCAGGGAATATTATTTTATGCAGGGCAACCAAAAATGTGTTATAAATATGGGTCTGTGGCACATATAAGTAGTGTTTGTGACAAATCAAGGTGTAATGTTTGTGGGGAACTGGGTCACTTGGGTTTGGACTGTACTAATGAATGTAAATGCAATCTTTGTGATGAATTAGGTCACACTTTCCAAAACTGTAAATCGGCAACACATAATCTTTCTGATCAGGCTGCTGGGGATGAACAGCACCTGCTCATTACCCTGACTCAAAAAAGAACCTTGAGTGCCCCTAAAAGTTTAGGAATTAATGAGCAGGTTGTGGTGACTCCACCTCTTGCTCAACTGGTTTCAGAGGTGACTGACTTCCTACCCAGTGCAGGGGAGGTCACACAGAAGGATGTGGGGATTTTCCCTCAGCGGGTGGAGGTTGTACATGCTGATTCTGTTGGGGAGTTGGGGATTTGGCAGTAGCCTCTACTTCAGCAATAGAGATTCCTGTGAATCTTATGCCCCCACCCCCATATCCTCTGGAAAAACCAGAAGACTGGTCTCATATTCCCCTACATCATACCAGGGCGTCTGCTCTGAAACAACACTGAAAGTCTCTTCCTGTATCCACTAACAATAAATTTGACATCTTGCATTCAGATTACACTGGTGAAGAATCTGATGATTCTCAGTAGCCTCCTCCGTGCCTGAGGTGGCCTCTGATTCTGAACATATGAGGAATGTGAGGGTCCCCAAAAGAGGAAGGCAAAATTGAAGAGACAGGTTCAAGAACGGGAAGCATAAATGAATGCTTTCAATTATGCTAATTCTTTTCCTGTTATACCCTCAATGTTAATAGCATTAAGAGGGTGAACAAACGTAGGATAGTTTTTTCCTATTTGAAAACTTTATCATTTGGTATTTATTTTCTGCAGGATGTGAGGTTTTACACTCTGAAAGAGATACAGCAGGTTTCTAGATTGTGGATTGTAGGGCCTTTGTATTGGTCCTTTGGACAGGATACCTGTTCAGGTGTAGGAATTTTATTTAGACTGCCTGAATTTAAGTTTTTGAAAGTCTATGACTTACTTCCTGGTAGGTCGCTTGTTTTAGAATCTATAATACAGGATGAGGCCTTTAGAATTTGATTTCTTTATATGCACCTCAAACAAAGACAGGAAGATGTGATTTATTCAAATGAATTAGACCTTTTTTATGTACCTTGTTTCATTTAATTTTTGCTGGAGACTTCAACTGGCCTCTAATCGCAAAGACCCCTAAAACATATCGTGATTTTTGTTTTTTGAATAATTTACTTTCACTGGCAAACTTGTAAGATTCCTTCTATGATTTTCATATAAAGTGTGTTCCTACTTTTCAATAGGGCTCTTTGATGTCTAAAATTGACTATGTTTTCCTATCTCATCATCTTCCTGTTTTAGATGCAGATAATTTTCCTGTGGAATTTACAGATCATAGACTTGTTAAAGTTTACATTGGGAACCCTTTAACCATCAAAATAAGGTCCTTGGTTTTGGAAAATGAATATTTCCTTTTTGTCTAATGTGTAATTTTTGGGTCTTTTAAAGGATTTGATAGCATCCAGGAAGTCTGTTTTTGATTTTTTTGATGAATCTTGTTTATGGTGGGTGGATATTAAATTGGAACTCCAGAAGCTTTGTAGGCAGTTTAGCAAGATTCATTCAAATGGATCCTATCTTATATACCTGCAAAATAGGCTTCAGCTACAAAGATTGCTCTCTCTGTCTGCAGAGTTGGGACATTCTTTTGCTGAACAGATAGCTCAAGTAACCCTTGTAATGAGACAATATCAAGATAATAAAGCTAAATCTTTAGACTTTCAGAATACCTTTGGTATATGGGGAAAGGTTGAGGTTATATGTCCATATGAGAGTTATGCTAGAGCTAGAAAAGCTAAGAATATGACATCCCTTCAGGGCCTCAATGGTAATTTGTATTCAGATAAGATGTCCCTTTTGAAAATCATGGAAGACTACACTAGAACTACGTATGCCCCTTTAGCTTTGCAGACTGAGAATATTTCAAACTATCTGTCGGAATTGGTAATCCCGGACTTAGATCCTGACTTACTGGAAAAGATTTCTAGACCCCTTCAGGTGTCTGAGGTCACAGCAGCTTTGTTGTCTTTGAAGTTGGGTAAATTTCTGGGGCCGGATGGCCTTCCGAATTAAGTTTTACGACTTCTGATAAAAGAGCTTATTTCGGAAGTGACATTGGTCTTTAATCATATTCAAGCTACTCAAACTATTACACTTTCTATGAACATAAGGATTTTGACTTTTCTTTTTGAAAAGGAAGATGCTACTAAACTTGACAATTGGAGACCTCTTTGTTTATTGAATTCGGATTTCAAACTACTTGCTAAAATTTTGTCTAACAGACTTCAGCTTGTGGCATCGGTTGTAATTTTCCAAGCTCAGTCCTATGCTATCCCAGACAGACGATACAAGACCATCTTTACTTCTAAGTGAAATAGTAGAGTGTGGTAAATGGGGTTGTTGGACTGGTTTCAGGTTTCTTAGATCAAAAAAGTTTTGATAGGGTGAGTCATGAATTTCTTTAGGAAGTATTATTACATTATTGAATACCATCTTTACTGGTTGACTGGTTGAAATGTATTTATAGAACAGCCACAGTTATTCAAGTAGTGCAAGGTTGGAAAAGATGTCTGGTGCAGTTGCAGAGAGGTGTGTGACAGGAGTGCCCACTTAGCCCCATTCTCTATGTGGTTTTTTTTTACCCTTTATTACGAATTCTGAATACCAATAGATCACTTCTTCCAGTTCACCTTCTGAATACCGCTTTTCCGTATATGGCATTGTCATATGCGGATGATATGACTCTTATTGTACAAGATGAAAACTCCTTAACACAGGCCATTGGCATTTGCACCAGATTTGGTAAGATATCTGGAGCTTCTTTGAATTTACAGAAATGTATGGTGTTACGTTTGAATTTTTCATTAGGATTTGTGGGAACTGTAACACAAATTTCATTTTCTACTGATCCAGTTTCTATTTTGGGGATTTTATTTGGGCCTGGAGAATTGGATGATTTAAACTGGAATAGAAAATTGGATTTGGGAAAGCAAAAGATGATATTCTGGAATAAGTGGAAATTAAGTAAAAAGAAAAGAATATATCTTATTAAAACTTTCTTGATTCCTATTTTTTTGTTTATTAGTTATATATTCCCTTCTTCTAAGTGAATGGAAACAGAATTATTTAGTGTATTTTTTCAGGCTTGTTGGGGAAACCACTTAAACCCTATCAGAAGGAATGTTTTATATCTCCCACTGAAGAGAGGAGGTTTGAGTATGGTCAATCCTGTTTTATTTTGCAATAGTTTTTTTCTATATACAAATATTTGCTTCTGACCAGATAAACTGGGAAAGGTTTGTTAAGTTAAAATGTGGGAATTGTTTGAACATGTGGCATTCTAATAAGCTTACTATTTTGAAGAGATCTCATGATATTCCAGAATATCTTAGATGTACTTTTCTGAGACTAAAACAATGGCATTTGATGGAGAATCAAATTCGGCACTGCCTAGAAACAATTGTATTTTTATCTCGTAGACATTGTTTGTCATGAAGATATAGTTTTTCGACACTGCCCATCATCCTACTCCGATTGTCTGATGAAACTTCTTAACAACAATAGGATACCCTGTCATGATGTGGGATTTTCTTTGGCTGGCATGTCATGATAGGATAAATGTTATGTAACCAAAAGCATAAAAAACTTGAAGAACGGTTTTGTAGTAGACCTTCATGTACAACAGGAAGAAACAACTGAACATCTGTTCTTTACCTATTCTTTTATTACAGGTTTTGGAATTTTTTAGCACATAAGTGGTACTCAATGCTCTGGGGAACAGTGATGTTAGATAATTTAATATTTGGAGTATTTTCTGATGAATGGAATTTATGTACTTTACAATTGATTGTGGTTGTACTTAAATGGAATATTTGGTTGTCACGTTGCAGCTATGTGCTTCAACAAAAAGAAAGAAAGTTGTTTTATGGAAATTTATTCTAAAGTACTAATGGATTTGAAGAATTATTATTCATCAGAGTCTCAGAAAATCAGTCCCAGGATTTTGTTAGAATCTTGGAAAGGTATGCCCTGGATTACTGATACTGATGCTCCGATTACTTAATTTGCTGTTGAAACTTCTTTTTTTTCCTGACTTTATGAAGTACTATATATTTTGATTTTTATTCTTGTTTTGTTATTTTACTTATTTTCTGATAGATAGTTTCCTATGCTCTTTCATACTTATGTTTTGTCTAGATATTATTCTCCTACTGGATTTCTGCATTTTATGTATTTGATGATACATCCCGTATATCTGTATTTTTCTTTGGATCTATTCCTCATTATATGATTTGCAATTTGTGTTGAACTTTCCCATGGTTTTCAGTATGATGTACTACTGTTTATTTGTTTATACTGTTTTTCTGATGTTGTTTCAATAAAATTTCCCCTACTCTTTTCGATAAGTGCCATGGGATCTTTAACATCCACCTGAACTACCACCAATCCAGGCAGGTGGGACCTTGGTTTAAAGTCTCATCTGAAAGACGGAACCTCAGAAGTGCAGCACCCCTCTCATGCTGCAGTACAGTGTCAGTACTGGGATATTAACCCAACTGCCAGATGTGGGAAGTGAACTCACAGCCCTCTGATCTCCTGGTCTCAGAGGCAAGTGTGCTACCTACTGAGCCACTGACACTGCTATAAATCACCAATCACCCATAAGAAGGCAGAATTCCTGTCCAGGGAGATCACAGTTGCTTGGAATTGACCAGCTCAGCTATTTTGAACTGTAGACAGACTGTGCAACCCAGCCTGTCTGCAAGTTCAGAAAGCTTTTTTGCAATTAGAGTGCGAAAAGCTTACTCAATTTTTTGCAAATAAGGTGGCCGACATCAGGGTGGATTTGCAGCCAGCACTCTCTAGGGGGTTGTTGTTGGACAGTGCAAGCTCACTGTACCTCAGTTTTCTTGGAGTTCCTTCAGTCGACTGGACTTCATGGATGTCATGAGGATTATCCAGAGTGTGCACCCTATGTGCTGTAGTTTGGACTCTGGAACGACTTCCCTAATTTTGGGTTGTAGTGATATCATTGGTCCAGTCCTTGTGTGAATAGTCTGGTGCTCCTTGGAGTCGGGTGAGTTTTCTAGCTCCCTGAAAGAGGCAGTGGTGACACCACTCTTGAAGAAAGCTACCCTGGACACAGACTGTTTCACAAACTACAGACCTATCTCTAACCTTCCCTTTGTTGGGAAGGTGATTGAGAAAGTAGTGGCAGCTCAACTGGAGGACCATTTAACCATCCATGACATCTATGAACCCCTCCAGTCCAGTTTTCATGAAAGACATAGCACTGAGACAGCACTGGTTCGGGTGCTCACTGATCTCTTGAGGGCGAGAGATCAGAAGAGATGTTCCATCTTGGTTCTCCTAGATCTCTCTTCAGCTTTTGACACCATGGATCACATGGTGTTGATAGGACACCTAAGGCATATATGTGGAATATCAGGAACCGTCCTTCGATGGTTAACCTCATTCCTCACAGGGAGAACACAAAGATTTATGTCCGGGGTCTTTTCCTCGGGCCCAATGACTTTGTTGTGTGGGGTGCCACAGGGGTCAGTACTGTCACCCATGTTATCCGTAGCATATATGCTACCCCTTGGAAACATTATAAGAAGGTATGGGCTGAGGTTTCACTGTTATGCAGATGATACCCAGCTATACCTGTCTTTTGCACCCGTCCAGGATGGAGCTCTCTCAGTCTTTAACAACTGTCTGAAAGAAATCCAGGAGTGAATGGATTCTAGCTGGCTGAAGTTTAACTCAGAAAAGACAGAGGTATTGGTTGTGGAACTGGATCAATGGATAGAGGGGTCGGATGTTGGTACACCTTCAGGAATTTTTCTTGGCGGCGTCTCTCTCCCGACCTCTGAACAAGTGCGTAACCTGGGGGTGGTCTTTGATGATAGACTGACACTGCAGTTGCAGGTGTCGGCTGTCATTAAGACCTCCTTTTACCATCTTAGGAACATTGCCAGAGTTAGGCCTCTGGTTCTGTCTGACGACCTTCTAACGTTGGTCCACGCTTTTGTGTCCTCGCTATTGGACTACAGCAACTCCCTTTACTTTGGGCTTTCAGGGGTTGAAATTCACCACCTGCAGCTGGTGCAGAATGCAGCAGCCCAGGTTTTGATGAGCTATAGTAGATCCTGTCATATTTCTCTGGTGTTCTGCAGACTGCACTGGCTGCCTATAAGGTGGCGGATCACCTTTAAAGTCAGTTTACTGACTTTCAAAGCCCTTCATGGTCAGGGTCTGGCCTATCTGAAAGAACTTCTGGTTCCCTACTGCCCTGGTCAATCGCTCCACTCAGCTGATGAGGGGTTGCTAGAGATTCCAAGGGTGAACCTGAAATCATCTGGTTCTAGAACTTTTTCTTATGTTGCGCCCACCCTATAGTATTCTCTACCCCATCGGTTACGGTAGTGCACCTCCATGGAGGAATTTAAGAAAGGATTGACAACTTTCCTTTGGCAAAAGGCCTTTGTGGAAAATTGAATTGTATTTTGATTATGTTTCTTCATTCATGTTTAAGATTTGGGATTTTAATGCTTGCTTTAAATTGTTGTTGTAAGTCACCTTGGAAATAGAAAGGCGCTGTACAAATAAAATTATTATTATTATTATTAAAGCAGCTGCAGCAGCAGGAGAAATTCCACATCATACCACCAAACCATGCATCACCATCCTTTTTCAGTTACAAGGCTTGTCAAAAAAAAAATGCATCCTTATCTATTCCTCAGCCTGCTACTGAAACTCTGTGTGGTCCAAGGAGAGCTGTCCTGTGTCCTGAGCCTTATGTTGCCAGCAGCAGACTATGGAAAAATATCAGGGTATTTTATTGGATGTCTTTTTTTTTTTTTTTGGTTACATAGCCACATTACTGAAATTGCCTCTGGTTTTGTATGTGGTGTGGAATTCACAGAGAATGGTCAGATCGGGCAGGTGACCACCCACTAGAGAATACATTAACATACACAGACAGACACAGTTAATAACTAATGCCATATGTGTAGTGTACAGTATTAATAAAGTTAAGGCCTTGTTGTTTTTTTGCATCATAATTTGTGTTAGTGTGTGTGTACCAACACAGCTGAGAAAACAAAACAAAATGCTTTTATTAGTACATGATATGAATACTTTGAACAAAGTGTTTTTTCAGCAGTCCCTGAGTGACCCAGAGATGAGTGAGCCAGGGTCCGTGGCTAATAAAAACTGTCTGAGGTGTAGTGCTGGTTGGCTATCTACTGTATGTCAGTGATATAATGTTACTCACTATGAGCCAAACATTTTAAGCTTTGGGGTCTGATTAATTTCTGAAGCAGATAGGCACCTCAGGCAGTGCAGTGGAGGATCACTCACATGTCTTCAGTCAATAGAACCATCCCCCACCCACCAATCATCCCATAAATAAAAAAATATGTGCCCTGGTGTTAAGTGGCACCCCCCCCACCTGCTAATCACCCTTTTTGTGATTTCCCTGGTGTCTAGTGGCACCCCTACCCACCAGTTGATGTCCCCATTAACAATTCCCTCATGTCTAGTGGCACCCCCCACCCTCCCATCACTGTCTCCAATAACAATTCCCTGGTTTTAGTGACACCCCCCACCCGCCAATCGCCATCCCTGATATTGTTATTACACAAACCTCAAATGAAGAAAACAGTCTTTTGATGATTTTAATTTAAACATGTAAAAAAATAAAAAGGTCCCTTGCTGATCAGCACCCCAACCCCACCTCCCACTTAGCACCCACCACTTCACATCCATGAGTACACCCCCATACGGCCTCACTCACCTGAACAGGTTCCAGGTTCGAGATCCACTCTCCAATTGAGGACACGTCTTGCTGTTGGAATCGGCCACTGCACTATGAGAAACTAAGGTAAATGCAGTTCAGGATATTTCAATGGGGTTTCAACTTTCACGCCTGACTTTGCAATTTTTTTACATTTTGACCCCAAATTTTGAACATGGTCTTTTGGGGACCTCACCTCATGAACAATAGGACTGTCATTATGCAACTCCTGTCTGAAAGGTGATTTTGCCATTGCTTGGTGAATTCACCTTTTGGGTGGGAAGGAACAACCCTCTGGTTATACATCCCATTCCATAATGAGATAGCTACAGTATAGGAGAATGTGGTGAGCATTAGGGCTGATGACCCCAAGGCATCCCCCGATGCCTGTTTGTGTGTGCAGGGTGGGAGAGGGGTGTTAGCTTTGGAAACCCTAATGCCACATTTTCCTACTTTTGTGGCTACAACCCTAACTAGAGCATTAACACAGTTTTTGCTATATATACTGTATATATTGTATATATATATATATATATATATATATATATATATATATATATATAGAATATCTTGAGGCGACTGTGTGATACAGCATTTACAGTATCTTGTGTGGACTTCCTACTGACCTCAAGTAACCTCCACGGTGGGCGGAGCCATGGTGATGGTTATGATGAGAGGGAATAGCAACTACACAAGACAAATGTTGATCACACAGTCACCCCTCATATTTTATTTCTGCAGTAGGGTGAACATTTAGCTCAGGTGTTTGTGCTGTGTGTAGTTTTATACTTTTGTTTTAATTTTCAGCAATGTGTAAGTTTTTTTTTGTCATGGTTCTTTTCCACTTGTTAGTTGCTATGTGGCCATGACGTTCTTTTGAAAGCATGCCTGCTGATTGGTGGAGGGAGTGGGATTTCAAAAAAGTGAAGGAAACTTGGTGGCTTCTGTTAGCGAGTGCAGTGCTTCCTGAGTCTGCTATAATATACTAAGAGCATGACCAAGTTTTCTTTGTGAGTTATCAGATATTTTTTTAAAAAGATCATAATTTGTTTCATGGTGTTTGCTCTGTGGTTGGGAAGGTACGGAAAAAGTCAACGGAAGCAACTATTATTGAAAGCAAAGAAGGCAGAGCATCTGGTGGAACTGCAGTGAGAGACTGGAGTGGAACAGAAATGAAAACATATCTATTTTTAATAAAGTATAGCATTATTTTGCAGTTTGAGTTTTCTGTTGACATGTTTTGGCTGTGAGTTTAGCTGATGAGTAGGGAGGTATGTGGGGGGGCAGGCAGTACTGCAGAACATGGGAAGAAAGGGGGAAGTAGTGCTAGTGGAAGGGAGACTGCTGATGTAGGAACTGTGTGGATAAACGAGTAACTGTGTGGATAAATAAATTTATCCATACAGTTACTCAGATAAATGGATTTATCACACTCCGTTTATGTCCACCCCTATTGTGTGTGTGCATATACAGTATATATATAAAATAGTGGCACAACATATTTAGGGTTGAACTGGGGTGTCTGTGTTAAACTAAACTCAACATTTTGCTCAGCCTCCTCCCTCTCTGGCTGACCCTCCAACATCTGAGGTCTGCTCCTGAACCCCAGTCATCGGCATCGCAGATGGAAGTGCTTCCAGTGCACCACTGGGCAGGCTGGCCTGGCCCTCAGACTTGAAAAGATACTGACCTCTCTTATACACCCTTCCCAGGTGGGATTCATAAAAGGTAGGATCCATTCAGATCATATGCTTACTCTGATAAATCTGATGCACATAGCCAAAAACTCCATTTCTCCCACTGTGGTCATTGCAATCAACTTTAAAATGGCCTTCTACTCTGTAAAGTGGGGTTTCCTTTATGAGGTGCTCTGACACTTGGGGTTCGGGGCCAACTTCATCAAAAATGTGCAAGCCATCTACTCAAGGTATCTGGCCAAAGTACTTACAAGCTCCACCCTGTCAGACCCCTTCCCCATGGGCAAATGGATGCGGCAAGGATGCCCACTCTCCCCACTGCTATTTGTCATAGCAATCGTGCCTTTGGCCATCATCATTAGGGCCCATCAAGGAATACAGGGGGATACGCACATCCAATCAGCAAACAAACCATTGCTGTAGGCTGATGACATGTTGACCTTAACATCAAATGCCCCAAATTCCACCTCATGCCTTCCAAACCTTCTATTCACCTTTACTGCAATCTCTGGCTTTAAAAATAAATAGGTCCAAGGCAAAGATCTTGCCTCTCAATCACCTGTGTTTAGAGGCCCTGATGAAACTCATGAGGCTTAGATGGGCCAAGGACACTATGATCTACCTGGGCATCAAGGTCACAATACAAATGCCAAAGCTTTGTGTGGTGAATTTAAATCATCTTATATCAGAACTCAGAACTGAATGCGATAGATGGAGGGTGCTACATATCTCATTAGCTGGTAAAATCGAAGCACTTAAAATGATCACTACTCCAAATATTCTTCACCTTCTAGCCCATCTTCCCATCAATATGCCTAACAAATGGTTTGAAGCAATTGACAAACTTATAGGAAGTTTTTATGGAAGGAAAACTTCTATGTTTCAGCAGGACTAAACTTAGAATGCACTGGAATAAATAAAGGTGGGGCCTCCTGTAGTTTAAGGCATATGCCTCGGCATTTAGAACCTCTCAGATGGTCCAATAACTAACCACCAAAGCCAAGAACCCCCATCTTACTTGATATTGAAACATCCCAGTGTTCAAGTGGCTCACCAGCTGCGTGCCTTTACTCCAAAATGGCCAGTGCCCCAGGAGCATATCCCATAATAAGACCTTTGCTTCAGGCCTGGAAAAACATTCAGAAGTTTCTGGCCACACCACTGGCACAGCCCAAATGCACATCTCTATGGGATAATCCAGACATTAGAGTGGATAGGAACCCAATCAAGTGTCCCCAATGGGAAAGATAGGGCTTTAGGGTTTTAGGAGATTCCCTGTTACCAAACTCTTATACGATAGACTCTTTTAAAGGCATGCAGAGCACTTATAGTCTAAACAAAACAAACTTCTGGCTCTATCTACATCTCAGAAGTGCAATACAATGTCTACTCCCTAGTCCCAGTTTGGTGGGACCGCCTCACCTCTCACACCCCCTTCTGGTGTGAATCCCAAAACAAAAAGGGAGAGCAGGTAATAGCTACAGATATATCAGGAATCACCTACCTGACCTCATTGTCAAAGTGAGAGCTTAATGGACCAAGCAACTTAACAAAAGTTCTGAAGGCACAGTTTGGGAAGAGTGCAGAGATGAGTACATAAATCCAGAATAACATATTACATCCCTGGTATCAGACCCCAGATGTTTTACATAAGTGCGGGTAACTCCAGACAACAAATACTGAGATGTAGGGCCCCTAACAGGGATTTACTTTACATTCTTTGGCAATGTCCTACCATTCAGCCCTTTTGGCTGACACCACAGACATGCTAAATAATACTCTTATGCAGCTGATCACCCCATCCCCTGAGATGCTCATTTTAGGAGAAGCCAATGATACGCAGTGCACCAACTCCCCAACACTGAAATGAATCTCTAAGATCTCTATAACAGCTAAATGCCTTATGCTAATGATTCCACCCTCAGAATGTGCCGGCCATTGTGCGACCCATCATTAGAGTGCCTAACCCGGGGGGGTGGGCGGACCTCAGGAGGGGAGACAACTTATGGTTTGCCCTAATGATAGGGCACACAACAGCTGGTGCTCCAAGGTGTGCAGTGTATGCTAAGATGATGGCAAATCTCTGACATCCTGACCATAGCTGAGCTACAAAATAATCTAACCCTTCTAGGTAAATTTGAAAGACTCTCACATGTTAGCACCAATACCATGGATAAATACATGGCAGTATGTGTCTCCTAGCCCCATTATCTAGGAGAAAGGCCTGCTAACACAACCCCCCCAAGGGCCACCTCAAACAGAGAGGCTCACCCATGCTGGAGCACCAGTGATTTTGCCTCTGGCAATTAGAGTGCCATCAAAATGCCAGTGGCATACAGTATCACGGAAGCAAAAGCTGCCCCACAGCAGGCACAAATGGCCACACCACTACAGGAACAGGAGCACCCCTATGGGAGGTGCACGCATCCCGGCTGACACAAGCAGAGCAACCACCAGGCACCACAACAGTGTGTGGTGCATCTGCAGACAGGCCACCTACCATAGTGCCCAACAGCACCCAAGGAACCACACTGGGACCTGGTGGTCACAGACCACCCACTCAACACCAGCCCCATAGTACTACAGGAAAGCGCCACACCCACAGTGTCCAGAAGTATGATCCCCCCAATAGTGAACCCATCCCCAACACCTGGCGAGCAGTGAACCTGGACAGAAGCCCCCCTAGCTTGCCTTCCACTCCGGGAGCCATGCAGGTGTGCACAAACATTGTGTGCCTCATATAGGAGGAGAAGAGAGCATAGAGTGAGGTGTGCAACACAAACTGGGTTAGGCACCTGAGCAGGGAGGATATACAATGCACTGACACAGTGCACATGTTGGCAGGCAAAGGAAACCAGCAATGGCAGCACCAGCACTGCCAGAGGCATCCATGGAAACACCCACAGCACACAAGACCCACAGTCCAATACCTGCATGTGACACTTATTGGAGGCCAGACAGGATATGTATGACACACAGTGCAGCTTCATGTGGCAGCTGAGATGTAACATGATGTGATGCTGTGATGTGTGGTGGCACTATACTGTAGTGGACTGGAACAATGTCCCATGTGTGGTGACCAGTCATGGCCATCCCCCCTGGTACTACTGATCACTGAGGGCTGACCTACCACTGTCACCACCTGAAGAGGTGCTGTACAGGAGCCTCCACAGCAAGTGCCCCACCACATGGTGCACATGCCCAAACATTGCAGTTCAGTGGGTCACTGGCCATGGAAGAGAGCAGTGGGCTGTGCTGGTGGCCCACAATGGCTCAGAGAGGGTTGTAGGAGGGGTAGTACTGGGTAACACTGCCTGACAGCATGTGGGGTGGGCCACTGGACCACCAGGGAATGTGGCATTACACATGCCTACACAGTACATATGGAGCAAAACCACACAGCGACCATGCCATCCACTAGCACTGGGAGGGCTATCCACAGGGTCCTGAACTGAAGTGGCACAGAGCAGATGGGTGAAGAGGTGGGGGGGCACAGGGTGGGGTGGGATGTCGGTAACCATACCGTGCTCCCCACAGTTGACACACACAACGGCAGGACAAATGACACAGAAGACCGCCATGCTGACACTGCACACTTTACTCAGCTACACAAGAACTGTACATGTAATAGGGGCACCACATGGTCACATAGCCACAAGGACTCCACACACAGGCATGGGGACAACATCAGGAAGTAACTACTGGTCACACACAACAGGGCTATACCTGCAGGTGGAAGTTCATGGCAATGCCCTTCAGGTCGTCCTGCACAGTGTGTGTGCCATACTGATCCACCAGCTCCATGATGTGCTGACTGCAGTCGTCTAGCATCTCCATGACACTGCCACTCCCAGCCAGTGACACGTACTGCTGAATCTTAATCTCATTGAGCTGCTGCTCCATACGGAGACAATCGATTAATGTCCAGATGCTGGGGTGGGCCACCCCCAGCAGGAAATTGAACCATCTATGCCACCCCTCTACCAAATTGATGGTCCTTTGAAGTCCGGACAAGGTGGCCTCTAAGCAATTCCAAAATGCCACTGGGAATGTGGGCTTCTGACAGAGTCCATTCTGAATGGGTCTCTCAAGCCAGCTGTCCTCAAAGTAATGCAAGAGGGGTGCAAGGAGTTTGTTCTGGTCAGAGAAGAATTCCCAGGTGCAGAGCTTCTTGAATGTGGGAACAACATCCCTAGGCAGCACAAATGCCAATGCTGGTAGGAGGTGGATGTTCAGGGCAAAGTCCCTGTCCTCTGTGTAGAACTGCTGTATCTCTGGCACCTGCTACACCTTGCGCCACACAGCCTAGCATATGTGGAAGAAGCAACCCCACAGCACAACATCAGGGAAGACAGACTTGAATGCCTTATACGCTGCCAGTTTATAATCTACCATGACTGACTGGGGCTTCAGGCCAGGGTACAGCTTAAGCAGCTTATACAGGATGGCCAAGTATGCAGCAGCTGTATGGCCAGCCATCAACACAAATACCATCAGTATGGCTGTGCTGTATTCCATGCCATGAATCTTGTATAGTTGATGGAACAATGGGGGACAACACTTGAAGGTTCCCATTGGCATACCAGTCTGTGCAGTGGTCCATATACTGCAGGGTATGTTTAGTGGCAAACAGCAGGAACCTGTCCTGCCCACTACCAGAATTCCATAGCAGGAACGGCTCAGCCTTCTAGGTGACTCTGTACTCCTCGAGTACAATGAGGTCTGCAAGTGTGGTCTGGAGGCTGGGTGCCTTGCTGGCCATTTTCCTTACATGCTGTACTGACCACTTAAGGAACTCCAAGTGGGACATCCTACCACCAAAGGACTCAAGCAGTGCACTGCTGTAGGTGGCCACCACTTGTTGTGATGTCTCAGTCATTGGCCCCTGGCATGGGCTCAAGATATGGCCGTGGCTTGGCTCCAATGGCCAGTGGTTGCTCCATCCTGTTAACCCACCCAGGCAGCTGTTTCAAGAAACTGGCAGGTTCAAGCCCCTGGCATGGGCTGAAGATGTGGCCATGGCTTGGCTCCAATGGCCAACAGTTGCCCCATCCTGTTAACCCGCCCAGGCAGCTGCTTCAAGGAACCGGCAGGTTCATGCCCCTGGCACGGGCTCAAGACACAGCCAATTGGCTCCAATGGCCAGCGGTTGCCCCATCCTGTTAACCCGCACAGGCAGCTGCTTCAAGAAACCGGCAGGTACATTTCCGTAGTGGTCACCCAATTGGTCCCCCAGCCATCTAGCTTACCAGCTGTTGGACACTGAAGATTTTTAGGAGCCTGCTATTGGCTACAGCCAAATCCCCTGCTCTTTGCTTCTAACGCAGACCATGGAGTGCGGCTTCTCATAAGTGAGATCGCAGCTCCTGGCTGGACTGTGTAGTACAGAATTTTTGTATATTGACTTTATAGAATACAGTGCTTTGTATTTTATAAGTATTGTAAATGTACTGCATTTTCTTCCTTTTTACAGCTTTATTAACTGGGTAGGATTGTTAGCGAGGTTGTTATACTAGCAAAGTGTGAGGTCTTGTATCACTGTAGCACAGCATTTTGACTTGTTAAAAGTGTTTTGAATGTATTTTTATCTCAGCTCTCCAGATGCTCTCCCCTAAGCCTCTTCCCTACTTCTAACTTAACTTGTCTTTTTCCTTAACTCATTTCTGTCTGCCATGTTACTTAGCAAAAGCCAGATTAGTAATGCTTGGTGTGTATTTCCCTCTCCCTGCTTTCTCTTGTTTCTATCCCATCCCCCACCACCATGTTTCTACCTCTGTAGCTGAGAGGTAGACCGCTCACCGCCCTCCCTTTTGTCTTTTTTTTTTGGTGCCTGTAACCTGATCTGTTCCCCACCCTAGACACCTCCCCTCACTGTTCCCCCTCCTAACTTTCTCACCTCCTCTCCCTTCCTTTATGTCTACAGTCCTTCCCACCTTTTCAGCATCTGCACTAGGACCTGTTTAATGTCCCCTCTCCCTCCTCCCTTTCTGGTTCAAGCTCCTGGCATGGGCTCAAGATGCAGCCATGGCTTGTCTCAAATGGCCAGTGGTCTCCCCATCCTGTTAACCTACCCAGGCAGCTTCTTTAAGGAACCAGCAGGTACGTTCTCAGGGAATTTCCATAGCGGCCACCTGATTGTTCCCCTGGCCATCTGGCTTACCAGCTATTGGACACTGAAGATTATTTTGAGCTTTCTATTGGCTATAGCCGAATCCTCTACTCTGCTTCTAATGCAGACCATGGAGCGTGGCTTCTCGTAAGCGGAATCGCAGCTCCTGGCTGGACTCTGTAGTACAGCATTTTTGTATTTTCTCCTCCCCAGCCGCCTCAACCCTGGCAGCTATTAAATGCACCTTAGAACCTCCCTCCCCACCTCTCCCATCCCAATTGGCTATTCCTTGAACCCTAGCTCATCTTGAATTTTATGCTTTCCGGCCATTAGATGGATCCTGTAAAAACAGATACTCACTCAGGCACTAATAACTTGATTAAATCTATTCCTATTCTACTTATTTTAATAAACCACGCATCTTAAACAGGCTGAAATGATTAAGGTCCCGCTTAGTACCATCCCCCACCTTCTCTCCCTCCTTATACTACTTAGTGTCACTGGGACACCGAACACCTGTGAAGTGCGGCCTATCAAATGGGTCCTAAGCCACAACCTGCACTATGATTCTGGATGTGTCACTGAAAATTTATTCAACATTACAAAGGGAACACGATCTCTTTTCTGGACCACACTGCACCACATTGACTGGGCGTTGCTTTGCTCTTGTGCATGCGTGATTACTCTGTCTAATCCCATCCTCCTTCTCCTCTGGCACAAGAGAAGAAAAAGAAGCCACCACACTAGAAGGTCTACTAAACTGCTTTCAAAGCTTCATAGAAACCGCCTTCTAAGGGTTGCTCTCTTGCTGCTTCTACTGTCGGGCAATGTCCATCCAAATCCAGGACCTAGTAGTATGGCTCCAAATGGTGCCCATCCCAAACAGGCTACTATCAAGTTGACTACAATCAACATCTGTGGTCTCTTGTGTAAAACTGATAGCCTCAAAGTCTGGGTCTCACAACATGACCCTGACATACTGTCTGTTGTTGAAACTTGGCTGTCCCCCAAAAATACCAGACTCAGCCATTGCCCTACCTGGGTATACCATTTTCAGGAAAGACAGGTCATCCAAATGTGGTGGTGGCTGTGCCATCTATCTAAAACTCACTAAAGGGCCTGGCCTTGCTCGTGTCTGACCTCGGCTGCCCCACCCAGGTACTTGCAATTAGGGTACTACTGGGAGCCCATAGCAAAACACTCACTGTCTTATCAGTTTACATTCCCCCCAGAGACTCAGCCTCTGGTCTCCACAGTATTCTGGACTACCTCTGTGCCAGTAATTAACATGCAGAGACAATATTAATGGGTGATTTCAATACAAACTGGCAATCACCAACCGCTGGCAGCATAAGAGATGCTTTATTGGCCCTACACCTAACTCAACTAGTCAACATGCCAACCAGAATTAACTATAAAACTGGGACAAGCACAATCCTGGACTGGATAATTTCCAATTGTCCAGATCGTATCTCCAATGTAACCATACTCCCTGACTCCCTTAGCGACCACTCTCCCATTACCTGCGGCTGGTCCAAGAAATATCACGCAGCCCCACCCCAAACTATCTACAACAGAGTGCTAAAAAGGGGTCAACTTGATCTCTTAAAACAATAACTATGTAACCATGACTGGACACTGCTCGACTCCACTAGTGATGTCAGTGAAGCGTTGGAACACTTCATCAAGGTCTTTAATGCAGCCTGTGACATACACGCCCCACTAAAAAAGATGAAGGTTTGTGGTATGGTGCACGCCTGGATAACCCCGGAGCTCTTAAACAGTATGAAACAACAGGACCATCTCTGGCACCATGCCAAAGCCTCAGGGAAACAACTGGATGTACAAGCCTACAAAGCAGCAAGAAATGCATGCACACGGGCTGTTCATCAGGAGAAAAGTAGAAACCATATAGGAATGCTGTCTGACACGTGGGGTGATGATAGGAAATTCTGGTCCAACATCAAAGATATCACTGGCCAGGATCCAAAGGAGTCACCTGCAATGCTAAACATTGATGGAACCCCCACCATAGACCCTGCTACAACTGCGAACACTTTCAATGAAGCCTTCACTAACCTCAGCAATGTGCTACCTCATGATTTCTTTGAGGACACCTTTACGTTAACTGCCAGATGTTTTGAGGACAAGATCCCTGGAATCCCCCCTTTCTACTTTAAGAAGGCCTCCATGAGCCAGGTTAGAAAACTCCTAAATAAAGTACTGGGGAAATCTAGGCACAGTGGGGACTCACTAGACCTCAAACTTATCGCACTTACCTTAGAGGAAGTACTCTTACCCATAACAAAGATCCTTAACCTCTTGCTAACCGTGTCACAATTCCTGTGCATCTGGGAAACCGCCCTGGTGACCCCTGTATGTAAATCAGGTGATCGTGCCCTGCATAATAACTATAGGCCAATAGCAATCCTCCCTCCACTATCCAAAGTGCTTGAACGGATTGTCGCTAACCAGCTTGTGGATCACTTTGATAAATATTCCATCCAATGCCCACAACAGCATGGATTTAGAAAAAGGGCACAGCACTACCACAGCATTTCTTGAATTCACCAGTTTCATCCAGCAATCTTTCGACCAAGGCAATCTTGTAAGGGCTGTCTTCATAGATTTAGCAAAGGCCTTCGACACGATTAATCACCCACTTCTCCTCCATCAACTAGGCACTATAGGTCTTTTCACCAACACACTGCACTGATTTAGTAGCTACCTTGAAGACAGATCTCAATGGGTGAAAATTTACAATGTCACCTCTGAACAGCGAGTCGTCCGATCTGAAGTTCCACAAGGATCAATCCTTGGCCCCCCTCCTCATCAGTATCTTCCTGAATGGCCTGCTGTCCTCCTGTCAGCAACAGATTCTCCTATATGTGGGACGCCACTGTTATCTTCACATCTCACCTTAATTCCATCCTTCTAGAAAGCAATCTACAACTCGGTTTTAAGGAAGTCAAGGAATGGTTTAGAGCCCACAAATTGGTCCTAAACTATAAGAAAACAAAAGTTTTATTATTCACCACCCAATGCAATAAGTACAAGAACCACACTCTTACCATCAGAAATAAACTGGGAGCTCCATTTGAACAAATCCAGCACTTTAAGTATCTAGATGTAACCGTGGACAGCCATCTCTCCTATGCACTACACATCGAGAATGTTGCCAAGGCCATCAACATTAGGACTGGGCTCCTATATAGGCACAGGTGGAGTTTGACACCAGAAGCTCTCAAGCTTGCTATACACAGCTCGGTGCTATCTATCAGTGATTATGGCCTGGTCATATACAGGTCTGCCACTGCTTCCTCACGCAGAAGGCTTACCGTCACCTTAAACAAAGTATATAGACTTCTCACTGGAGCTGCACGTCTTACTCACACTTCTGCGCTATATGCTCAAACTGTATGGCTTCAGCTAAGTGGTAGGATCAAATACCAAACATGCTTACTAACTAAAAATGTGCTCCTTTGGCTTCTACCTCTGGGCATGGGAAAACTTCTTAGCCAATCTCAAAGGTCCTAATTCACTCGCACCTCAAACACACAATGTCTACTAGTCCCTAGGTGCTGAACAACTCAAGGTCAGCGCTCCTTTGCATATAGAGCTCAACTCTGGTTCAGTGGATTAAATAATGCAGTAACTAATCTATCTAGAACTGGCCAATTTAAGCACATGCTCTGACAGTTTCTCTTATCTGAAAGTTCCTGTGACTGTACCACCTAAGCAAATGTATTCCCAGCAACTTTCACCCCCCCCCGCCCCTGATTTGCATGGCATGATCAACTGACGAGGCTCCTGGCTGATTCCCCTTTCCCTTGGTCTTCTACTCTTTCCCTGCCTCCTTTATCTTTCTTCTCCCTCCAGATGTCCCCCACAGTATCTGTGACAAAGTCCCTGGTGGCCACCTCCCCTTGGTCTTAACATTCTGCTCCCCTTTACTCCTCGCCTCGCCTCTCCTCTTCCTTCCTTCCTTCCTTCCTTCCTTCCTTCCTTCCTTCCTTCCTTCCTTCCTTCCCTACATTTGTAATTCTGTATAATGCTGACTCTGATGTTGCAGTAACACCCTCAATTTTTATGATGTAATAACACTTCTACTCTATGTATGTAATTTAATTGTTATTTCTTCCTATGTCTGTTTGTAACCATCCCCAATGACGTGGAACCTTTCCTGAAGGTATTACAATTTCCCCCTCCCACCCCTCCTAACCTCTCCTCCCTCCACTATCCTTGGCGCATCCTTTGCCCTTGCTTTATGGTCTTCTCCTAGGCCACGTAATGCTTTGCTGGTCTAGACCTCATCCAATATAATGTTGTACTCTACTGTCTATCAGAGACCTGCCTTGCACAGAACTCACACATAGCAGTATGCTGACTGCCTTTGGTACCACGCCTGTAAATTATGCTGCCTTGTTCTGTTCTCAGTGTCAAATCTTACGTTGTTATTTTGTAAATTATTGTACACCACTGTGCCAAGCCACACCATTCTTACTTGTAATGACTGTACATAGGCTGCTAATGTTGCTACATCTATGCCAAATTGTTGTATTGTGACTTGTTGTTATTGCTGTTTAAACTACCAGGTCCATCTTGTAAATGAGCCCTGCTCAATGGTGTTCCCCTACTAAATAAAGATATTGATTGATTGATTGCTTGATTGATAAATGAGCTAATGTGCTCAAAGGTATTTTGTAATCCGAGACTGAATAAATAAAAAATTAAAAAAATTGTGAGGGCATATTTTTTCATGTCCTCCCGCACCTTCCTCACTGTGATGCCAGTGCGATCTGGGACATGGTTGTGTGTCCCCAGTGTGGTGACTACCTCCTCCTCTGAAGTGTGTGCCTGTGCCTTACAGTGGCCACCCTGGTACTTTGTACACTTCTAGTATGTCTTTTCCCTGCATGTGTACTCCTTGAGGTACACATAGTCCTCATGTACAGGTACAAGGAGCTTACTGCCCTGGGGACGGTCAATGAACTCGAGAGGCATTGTGCAACCACTGTCGGTTACTGTGCGGTTGCTGCATCTCTGCCCACCCTCTAATTATGCCACTCCTAACCGCTGGCCGGCCAGTCCTGGTCTGGGATGTGATGCACCTGGCCACCATTGCCTCCTGCATTCCATGTACCGGTGCTCCTAATTGCTCCTGCCCAACATCTGTGATGATCGCCAATTGGCCTCCATATCAGCCCACATTCCCCACACTGTAACAGTAATAGGTTAATTTCTTGATAATCAGGACATACCATAGTTGTGTCCCACTGAAGATATATTCTGCACAGCTCCAACAACCACGGGGCTACCCATACACTCAGACCTGTTAAAAAAAAAGCTCCTCTGATGTGAGGCTTGTACATAGTTAAGGATTATGTTATGGTTAGTTAGATCGTTGTCTGATTTTCCCCGCTATCAATCCTCAACTCTACCCTTTCCACGCACTAGTTAGACCATAGCAAAAACCTGTATGATGACTTTAAGATCATCAGCTAAGCCAGTAAGCATTTTGCCCACAGATTAGCTAGATTTCATACTCTCAGATCAATCTAGATCACCTCTGTGGATTAGGAAGATACTATACAGCATTGTATTGCTGCACCTTAGTACCTATCTTGATCACATCTCTGATCCATAGGCCCAGGTGTCACCTTAGCACTCTACTTGCATGGTGGACTACTCCCCACTGTATATCCAACTGTATTACATTTGTAATCCTAGACTTGATAAATAAATAAATAAACCTCTCCCTTCTCCACTGGTATCTCCATTTCAAGGTACAGTATAGGGGTATGCCCAGAGATGAAATACAGCTACAGTTTTTTAAGTCCCCCTTTCCTATATGGCTTTAGCTTTATAAACAACAGAACATACAGTACAGTCTATCTGTAGGCTTTATAAAGGTCAATCCGATGTCAGTACTTGACCATATGGGATAACTGGACAATGGTTGCAACCCTGCTGAGGACTTAAGTATGCATATATTTTGTACACAATGTGCCTGTGGTACACTTCTATTGCAAAGGTTTCTGTACAATGTGTAACCTAAAGTTATCAATGTGTTTTTGTATAATTTGGAAATTTTCAATAAAAATGATAAACTACTAAGAAGTAGTTGCCAGGTACTAAGGTTGAAGACCATGTGCAAAGGTTTTCACAATTAAAACAGGCTGCACCCCTCAATAAACATTGCTATAAAAACCATGCGTTTTAGGTTTTATAACAAAAATAGACAATGCAAACGTTTTAGTGCCTTTTTGGTGTGGTCCGTTTCTTAAAGATTGCTGGATGCTGAGTCAGCATGCCTCCAGACTGCTGATGCCATTTGTGGTGCTATTCTACTGTGCCTATTAAGAAATTGTATTGTTACTAGTACTACAGTACTTGTAGGTAGAGACGTGTTAGCCCTGGTCAGGTGATCATTTTTTTGTTTAATATTTTTACTGATTATATGATATCAACTGAACTTTACAAGTATGACAAAACATAGGGTACCAAACATGGATCACAGACAGAGTCATAAAACTAAAAATCACGGTGCACGGTCACCACTTGAGAAAATTCAGTATAGAACATTAATTGATGTACCAGTATCATCCTGAGATTGTAAAAAAGTGCACTGTAGAAAATACATATTTAAAAAGATGAGAAGTGGTTAAAAGACGAATCATAATAAATGCATACTCATTCTTCGTGTTACGATAAAAATATTTTTTTCCTAAAAACAGCAGGCGTGTTTTTTTTCAGTAGAACTATAGCGTGCCATCCCAGATCAGGGCCTTCACACCATGCCCTCCTGTAACAGAAGGGCTTCAGCCGCTGACAGAGAGCTAATGAATTTGTCCCTGCTCCTCAGGAATAACTCCTCCCTCCCTTTCAGGATATATGACAATCTTTCCAGTGCTAGAGGCTGAAGGGCTAGTGTCTTCTGGTGCAAGAGTGTGGGCATCACACAGGGCACTCATGTTTCCTGCATACACTGCCTTGTCAGAGCTAGTAATACCCTCATCCAATGTGGGCACAGCACCCATCCCTCTTCCTCCATGTCTTCCAATCCAAATAACAGTGAGAGTGCAGTGAACAGGACCAATCTGCTCAATATTCTGGTAAGTTCCTGTCCTCTGGCAGCCCAATATGGCTTAGGCATTGTGCACTCCCAAAACAGCTCATATATGTATCCAACAACTGTTTTGTACCTACCACAAATGGGGAAATTGTGGGGTTAAATCTGAGCGCAATACATGGTGGGCAGTATAGTTTAGGCAAAAAGTTATATTATGATTATTTATATTTATTGAATATCTGAAGTCCCATATGCAATCTAAGAACCCCACATCAGTTTTCCTCCATTATAGGCACTTCCATGTCCCTTTCCCATGGGCTCCTTGCCTTAGCTGACAGATCTGGCAGTTTACCCCTACCCTGTCTGGCTACTTTTGCAATAAATCCCTTGTGTTAGACTCTGCTCCAGGAATACTCTGCTCAAGTGGGCAAAGTGGCAAGGCCTCAAGGATCCCTACCCAGGTGACTACCACAGGTTTGCCCTGCATGTATCTATAGTAATGTGAGGCTACCAGTTTGATTTGATCGCTTAATTCTGCAAAGGGTGGATGTCCTTACTTTATATAGGTCTCCTATGCACTTTGTGCCCTTATTCTCCTATTCCCTTAAAACCCCTATCTTCTAGTCCGGCAGAAAGTCTGGGTTACCTGATACAGGCACTAACATAGTATTGTCAGATTTTTCTTTTCACATGTGTCATATCACCCACCATGACTCCAAAGAAAGTATAACCAGAGGGTTGTTCCCTCCCACTGCTCTGTAGACCCACTTACCATCTGGGCCTAAATATATTGACAAGCTGCTTTGCACACCCTCCTCTTCTAGGTCCACCCAGCTAGCCTCCTCTCCTTTACCGATGCAGTCCTGGATGAATCTGTGCTGTATGCCCAGCCACAAGTATCCCTGTAGGTCTGGGGAACCCCAGCCTCCCTTCTCCACTTCACTTTGGAGCTGTTGCAGGCTCATCCTTGGCCTCTTATTTTGCCAAATGAAGGCAGAGAATTCCTTTCTGCACTTTTGAGATCTAGTTTGGTGGATCTATTAGTAGCATCTGCATAACATATAAAATGTGTAGTAGGGTATTTATCTCCAGCAGATTTATGCCACCCAATCAAGAAATAGGGTTCTGTGTGATACTTGGTGAAAGCCTAAAGATGATCACCGTTATTGCTTATTAAGAGCAGGTAGAAACATTTTGACACTCTGACACCCTCGTGAGGAACAGGACAACGCTACAGGAAATGTATTTTAATGCTTCCCCACCTCTAATAAAAGGATTCTCAACTCCAGCGGGGTGCATGTCGGGGTGTGAGTGATAAAAATAAAGGTTGGGGGCTGAGCGCAATAAAACCCGCAGCTAGCCTCGACCAGAACCCAGTACCTCACCCACCCCAACCACAACTCCTGATGCCACAACGCAGCTTGCCAATCCACCACAGCACCACCCCTACTGCTCTTCCACCCCCTCCCAGCCCATACTGCAGTGCTTTCCCCCACTGCCAGCACACATAGTGACATCCTGTCACCCAGTTCGCCCACCCCTCATCCGTCACCCTACCATCCCATCACCATGATGGACTGCGCCAGGAAGTAGTCGCTGTTATGGATGGCACCCTTCCCCATGCACCCACCCTCATGGTATACCAGAAATAGGCAGTGACCTCTACCTTCCCACACTGCCAGAATAGTGTTAATCAAGGGTTTGCAGTTTAGTGCACAGTGAAGGTTGCCAGAATCAAGACCAGCTCTGCAGAATTCTGCAGCAGAGTTACTGCAATTTCAGTTCAACACAATTCAAAGTTTATTTTACCAGGATAACACCATTGAGACAACTCATTTGTTGGAAGTCCTGGGAGGGACATAAGTACAATATAAAATACAGAACAGTTACAGTGGCAGTGGCGGAGGAACTTAAAGATGGGCCACAGTGCAGGTTTTTGTTGTGGCCCCATCCCTCAGACTGTATTAGTTTATCAGGGTATGAGGAGTTGGAGCATGACTTCAGCAGTCGCTGCTAAAACTGCCATTGCTAGTCACTGCTCCCAGATCACCATGTCTTCCGTGACCCCTCCCCATAGCAGGTGCTACTCCCAGTCCTGTGTGTCCCTGACCAGACTATCATAGTGCACACACCATCTCTGAGTGAGTAATCCTGGGCAAAATCAAGTACTTTTTGTTATACTATAAGCCTCCTGCTCTGGCAGTTCCTACTCCACTGCAGCTCATATCACTGATATTTGTGACCCCTAAGCCCAGTGTAGATGTCAGCAGCCCTTGTCTTTGCCTGGGGTGCTGTTGATTATTCTCTGTTCCTAGTTGTATGTTTTGGTTCTCAGAAATGCCAATAAAAACAAGGTTTATAAGAAATTATGCAGCCATGCTACCCTTCTGTTTCTCAACAACAGTCACAAAGTAACGGTTTCTACCCACAAACACAAATCACAGTTACCACTGCAAATTCAACACATTTTCCTAATTTATTTTAATATTTATTATAAATTACACCCCAGTCCATTACCTTCTTCCCAGCTAAGCCAGAACTGACAACAGTCAAACTTAGGTGTACCAAAACACTTGTCCATTTCCGATTAAAAAACGTTCACAGACACATTTAAGCTGGGTCTCTCCTAAAGAAAACCTTAGGGATGTAACTTGTTTACACTTAAGCCATCCTACCTCAGGTGGTTCAAATAAGAATCAGGCACCACTCCAAGGCTGAACGACCTCGTGATCCTTTGACTGACTCATGGACGACTGCTCAAGGTTTGGAATCGTGCTACATGGGTTACAAGACTTCTCCATTGTCTGTCTGGCACTCCAAGAGTAAGACTCACAGCTGAATCACAATGGTGGCCTGGTGAGCTTTGGCTGGTGAGAAGAGACCCACTTCCAGACAGTGCGGCACTCTCAAATCAGGCTGGGCGTGTCTTTCATCACCGACTGGTCTGTCCCACTGTCTGCCATGGACTGCTGCGGTGCTGACACCTGTCACACCTCAACTATAGTTTCTGTTGAAGACTGCCCCACTGATGAGTGCTCACCTCTTACAGTGACAGTACCGCATATATTAAAAAACAAAAACAAACCGTCCTAAGCGACCAAGAGGAACTCTGGTAAATCCCTCCCACCCCTATGTGACTGCACTGGCTGCACCGGCTATTCCTCCACCACTGTACAGTGGCACAATACAAATACAGCTGAGATACCATGTACAAGAAAAGCAGATGAAAGGAAGTTAACTAGGTACAATACTGAGTAGCAAAATGTTACCAAGTCCAATACAGGTGACAATACAAGTAAAGCTAGTTGAGTACAACAATTATGAAAAATGATAGGTGCAAAAAAGTAAATTGGAACAATAGAAGAGGACATAGAGTGCAAGGTAGAGGGATTTTATAGTAATAGAGGATGGTATCCACCCCAGGGTGCTGATGGGGATGGCAGAGATGCTGGTGGAACTACTGGTAGATCTGTTCAGCACCACCCTGGATATGGAATGTTTGCCTTAGGACTGGAGGGTACCCGGTCCCAGGAATTTTATTTTTTACAACATTGTGCACCCTCGAGGAACCCCAGAGCTAAGATCACTTGGGGTTAGTACAGCCCCCCATAACGGGGGGCGGGCATTCCTGCAGGAAAAGACTTATGCTGCATGGCAGCAATCACACTGAATTGGCAGCACGATTTTGCTATGCAGCATAATGTCTTCGAACATTATGACCCCATGCCATACCATACTATGTCTGGGATGAAACCCAGATTGCAGGGGTTCAGTAGATTTTCTGCATCTAGGTGGTCTCTGAGTTGGGCATTGACCAGCTTTTCAAGAAGCTTAGATAGAATGGGCAGAAGCGAAATAGGTCGGTAATTAGTAAGGTCACATTGGTCACCACATTTAAACAAAGGGATGACATTGGCATTTTTCCAAATGGGAGGGATAATTCCTTGAGAAAGTGACAGACTGAACATGTGGGTGATAGGCAAGGCCATGACATAGTATCCTATCTTTAGAAAGTAAGGGTCAAGCAGATCAGCTCCTGCCCTTTTTAGGGTCAAGAATGAGCAAGAGATCCTCGCTTGCTTAAGTGAGATAGGGCTTAAACTAAATTGTGAAGAGCCAGGTCTAGTTTTGGGGAAGGTGGTGAAAGGTGCAAGCAAGTGGCTGGGACGATAGCTTGCTGATGGGAGAAGAGTCAAAAGTTAGGCGGATGTGGCAAAATTTTTAATTAATTGGTCCAGAATATCACCACTATTTGTGTAGGTAATGTTCCCTGAGACTATTTTAGTCAAGAGGGATAAAGGTGAGCTATGCCCTTCACTTTCCCTAATAATATTCCAGAATTTAGCAATATTGTTTTTAGATGACTCCAAAGCAGACTGGTAGTACTTGGTCTTTTCTGCCCGAATAAGTCTGGTAAGAAGGACAGGGATGGGGAAAAAAGGAGCAAGGCCATCAGGAAATGGAGGGTAATGAGTATCAATGCCCGTAGTCTGGGCAACAAGCTCCCTGAGCTGGTGGCCTTGATGGAAGAGGGATGCCTGGATATCATAGCAGTCACAGAAACATAGTACACAGAGAACCATGACTGGATGTTAACATACCAGGGTACATACCTACAGGAGAGAGACAGGAGGGAGAAGGGGGCAGCTCTCATGTAAAGGAAGGATAAAAGCAACTGAACAAAGGAGTAAACAGGGAGGAGAGAGAGGAGGCACTGTGGGTCACCTTGAGACTGGAAAGGGCACCACAATCCGCACAGGGGTTGTGCTAGACCCCCATGTCAGGGGAGGGAATGGACAAGGATATGATAGAAGGCATTCTTAGAATGGCAGAGAAAGGAGATACTGTTGATGGGAGACCTGAATATGCCAGATGTTAACTGGAGCACATTTGCTGCAGCTGCATCCAAGAATAGGGCCATTCTTGATGCCCTACAGGTGGCAGGCCTCAAACAGCTAGTTTCGGAACCCACTCGTGAGGGAGCAATCTTAGACCTCATACTCTCAAACGGGGGCAGTGAGAGGATCTCAGATCTAGAAGTGGGTTGCCATCTGGGAACAAGTGACCATCAAACAGTGTGGTTCATGTTAAACTCAGCTACAGACTCAAGCCATACAAAAGTGAGGGTACTGGACTTCAAGAGGGCTGACTTTGGCAAGATGGGAGAGTGCCTCAGAAAAGCACTAGCAAACAGGCTAGAAGGAGGTGTGGAGCAACAATGGGAATCATCAAAACTGCCATCACAGAGGCAGCAAGCTTTTTGTGTGAAGCAAATAAACAAATCAAATGAAAGAAAAAGCCACTATGGTTCTCAAAAGAGGTGGCTGGAAAGTCAGGAAGAAAAAGATAGCATTCCGGAAGTATAAGGAAACACAGAAGGAGCAGGACAGAGAGCTGTACCAGTTAAGGCAGAAGGAAGCAGGGAGGAAGTCAGAATAGCAAAGGCCCAAACTGAGAAAAGATAGCCAACTCGGTTAAGAAGGGGGATAAAACCTTTTATAGGTAACATCAGCGAGAGAAAGACAAAGGGAGGGATAGTGAGGCTGAATAGAATGAACGTGGTTGGGCAGAGGGGACAGTGAAAAGCAGGGATACTGAATGAATATTTCTGCTCAGTATTCACAAAGAGGAGGAGGAAGTGCCTAATCCAATTAACAGAAGGACTCTTGATGGGGGTCATCTCAGTCCTTTCACAGAAGAAAGGGTCTGCAAAACTCCTAAAACTGAAGGTGGACAAAGCAATAGGGTCTGATGGAATTCACTTCAGAATTCTAAAAAGAATTAAGGGGAACTAGTGAAACCACTGACTACTCTTTTAATAAATCATGGGAGGATGGTGTGGTACCCGAGGACTGGAGGAAGGCAGATGTGATTCCTCTTCACAAAAGTGGAACCAAGACAGAGACAGCAAACTACAGACCTGTCAGTCTGACCTCTGTGGTAGGGAAAGTGATGGAGTCACTTCTGAAGGAAAGAATTGTTGAGTACCTAGAGGCCACTGGGGCACAGGGACCCAAGGCAGCATGGGTTCAGGCGGGAAGGTCATGTCAGACGAATCAATAGATTTCTTGACTGGGTGACCAAAGTAGTAGACCAGGAGGGGCTGTGGACATGGCCTACCTAGACTTTAGCAAGGCATTTGACACAGTCCCACACAAAGATTAATAGTCAAATTAACCAGCCTGGGAGTGGGTCCCAGGGTGGTAGCCTGCAAAACATTGGCTGGACAACAGGACACAGAAGGTAATGTAAATGGAGTCCACTCTAAAGAAAGAGGGGTTACTTGTGGGGTACCGCAGGGTTCAGGTATTGGGTCCAGTCCTTTAATGTCTTCATAAGTGACATTGCAGAGGACTGGAAGAAAAGTATGCCTCTTTGCAGATGACACAAAGATCTGCAACAGGGTTGATACACAAGGAGGCATGGAAAGGATGAAGGGACTTGGCAAGGTTGGAGGAATGGTCAGAAGTATGGCAGCTAGGATTCAATGCAAAGAAGTGCAAAATAATGCACCTGAGAAACAAGAACCCAGAGGAAGAATAGGCAGTGGGGGGTAGTAACAACAACAAAAAGTAAAGGGACCTGGGGGTAATCATATCAGATGACCTTAAGGTTAACAAGCAATGTGAGAAGGCAGTAGGTAGAGCTGGGGGTATACTGGGATGTATAGGGAAAGGCATCAGCAGCAGAAAACAGGAAGTTGTTATCCCTCTGTACAGACAGTTGGTGAGACCCCATCTGGAGTACTGTGTCCAGTTCTGGAGACCCCATCTCCGCAAGGACATAGACAGGATAGATGCAGTCCAGAGGAGGGCAACTAAAATGGTGCAGGGTCTGCAAGAGAAGCCGTATGAGGAGATACTAAAGGAGCTTAATATGTATACCCTTGAGGAAAGAAGGGAGAGGGGGGACATGATAGAAACTTTTAAGTACCTCAGTGGAATCAACAAAGTCAAGAGGGTAGCATCTTTCAGAAAAGACGTGCAAGAACAAGGGTACACAATTTAAAGATAGAGGCGGTTCGGGGCAATGTGAGGAAGTATTATTTCACAGAGGGTAGTGGATGCATGGAACAGCCTTCCTGAAAGAAGGTTGTGGGGTCTAAAACTGTGGGAGAATTCAAGAATGCATGGGACAGACATAAGGCAATTCTTGTGGGGAGGGGTAGAAAGAAATCAGCTGTTGGTTATCTTGGATCTGTGGCCTATTCTGTAAGTAGGGAAATAGGCAGACTAGATGGGCCAAGCGGTCCTTATCTGCCGTCAAATTCTATGTTTCTATGTTTTTATGTTTCTATGGTGCACTGGTTTCTTGCTGCTCTGAAGGCAGCCCAATCAGCTTCAGATTTTTATTTCGGGCTTTTTCCATAGGTGATTTCTGTGATGTGAGATGGATTTCAATGAGTTGGAGAACCAAGGACAGGCTTTTTTCCTAGCCCTTAGTTTCGTCATTAGGGCATGTTTGTTAATAACCTCCAATACAAGGTTGAGGAAGTAGGTATAAGTCTCATTGACTGTTGGAGCCAGTTAAAAATCTTGCATTCTGATCCCATTCAGATCAGATGGGAACTCAGAGATATTAAATCTGCAGAAATTCCTTTTGTAGGTAAAATTAGGTGGACTGGTTGTTTTTGGGGAGTGCATCACGCAGTCAATGGTTCTGTGGTCACTAATGTATTTATGAAATACCCTGGTGTAAGCAATTTTATGGGACCTGTTGGTAAAGATTAGTCCAGGAGAGTGCTGTGCCCAAGATTTTTAGTATTAGGGGTGGCATCACAAATTAGTTGCGTAAGTCTATGTCCATCACAAACATTTTTAGTGGTTCAGAGAAATGAAAATTCCAATCCAAGTTGAGGTCCCCCATATAAATAAATTTAGAGTCAATGGTTCCTAGTATCCTGTGGAGGTGGGAAATTATCCCCAGTCCACCAGAAGGGGGTCTGTAGCAGCCTGAAATGTACATTGACTCATTAGCCAATAGAGACATTTTTAAGGTGAGACTTTCAAATTCCTTGAGCAGGGTTGTGGAGTCCAGGACAGAGACCGTGTATTTGTCCAGAACATAAATTGCAACCGCATCACCCCTAGATATCCTATCTGTTCTATAAAAATTGTAGGATGGGATAGTGATAGCTTGATTAGGTGTGGAGGCTTTCGGCCAGAACTCTGAAACTACAAGTACACCTGGGGTGGTGTGGAGTACCCAGGCTTGAATTAAATTCATTTTCTTTAGCAGGCTGCAGGCATTAATGTGTATAAAGCTGAGACCTTTAAGTTGAGGTAGATCTGAGGAGCAAGAATAGGTAGAAGCAGTCCAGGATTTAGTTCAGTGTTTCCTGAACAGAGTAGCAAGAGTAGGAGAATCTTCTTAAGCCCCATATGTAGAAATCTGAGCAGTGAGTGGGTACCACATTTGGGGAAGAGGGTCCTGGAGGAGGATAGTCACAATATGGACAGGAAGTGAGGGGATACTAGGCCAAACACTGCAATATGGACAGGAACAGTTAGTGGTGTGGGTGAGCCCAGAAGGGTCATAAAGTGTGATATGGTTCCGAGTAGCTCCTGGAGTTGGTATCCCTAGAGAGGTGCAAGGACACCGGCATACGTAATATTGGTTATATGAGAAGGCAGACTGGCTGAAGTGGAAGGTGGCTGCATGGGTTGTCCTCCGGACATACCCCAGGCCAGAAATGATCCCGGCGGGTAAGGGCCACACAGTAAAGTATTAAGGGAGGGACAGAAGGATGTAACTTAGCAAGAGAGAGCCATACTACAGCCTGCTATGTGGTATTGCCATGGGGCATCATGGCTGGCAGGCTCAGGACAAAGATTACAGCAAAAAGGCCAGAACAGTTAGCGGCACACAATACAGAAGGTGTTGCATAGCAGTAACAGACGTCCAGGGTTAGAAAAGCCTCTTTGAGGCTTAGGCTGAGAAAGGTATCCACCAATAATGTAGCAGAGGGTGGGACAAGCTGTGGGACACAAGCAATCAATAATGGCCAGGGATGGGCAGGTGGGAGAAAAACACAGCCTAGAGAGTGTACAGCTCTGTAAGGAGGGATACGGAGGTTAAGGTAGAAAAGAGCTGGGTACAGTAGAAGTGTGAGATGGGGAATAATGGAGTGGTAAGTATAGAAAAGATTGTTTAAAAGGGGATGGATAATTTAAACTAGAAGAAAGGAGCTAGAGTGTAAGAATTGAAAAGGGTCTAAGTAGAATTAGGGTGAGGTTCCTTACAATAGGGCAGGTTACAGCAGTAATTGAGAAGAGTTAACTGGAGTGGATGATTTAGGTATGAACCCTTTAAGACGAGAGGGTGTGGTTTCAGGGAACAGAAAACCAGATGACTGTGGGATTCCAGTGGGATGAGTTCCTGTAAGGAGTCTATATAATAAAGTATCTGAGATAAAGCATCTGAGGTGGGGGAGGGAGGCTGGGCCGAAAAATCAAATGAGAGCAGTCTCTGGCACAAAGGTCCCTCAGTGATCAATTAGCTTGATTTAGAAAACTGCTTAAGGAGGGGGGAATAAAAATTAATTCTTAAATATTTAGTGGCTAAGCTAGGGATTACAGGTGACCCCACAGTTCCTAGATTTAAGGATGGAGTCAATGGCCAGGCTCACACAAAGAACCGAGAAATGGCGCCAAATTAAAAATTTACAGCTATGGGGGAAGCTCTGTCTGTTGAGCAGGTGTACTTGTTTTTGGCCCTTGAGAGGGCAGGGAGTAGCTCTTGTGGCTATGGCCACAGGAGGAGGAATGCCCAGGTGGCTTTGGCACCATCTGTACATAGAAAGAGAAGAGATTAGCAGGAGTAAGTGGAAGGGCTGTCTGAGTAGGCAGGGCAGAGGGCAAGGGGAGAGGAGAGGAGGGGAGGGAAAGGAGGGCTAAGGTAGGGTTTGCTGAAAAAAAGAGAGAAGGGGGACGAGATCAAGAGAAGAGGAGAAGGTTAGTTAACAATACAGAAAAAAAAAGCTGAAGTTCAAGGCAATGTAGATGCAGATTTTACAGTGAACAGGGGTTAAAAAGGTAAAGTCAGGGGCTAAAGCAGAAGCAGATTTTAAGCATTAATATTCCATTTCAATATATGCAGACTTGGGTTACCTTACTAGTTGAGGAAATCTTGTTCAGTAAGACCTTGCTAATTCACGAGCTAAGGAGATGCAGTGCATAGAGGAATAAGTGCAGACTTTAGAAAACCCACTAGCTCTAATAGTACAATGCAGTGAGACCTTGCTTCACAAATTACAAGTAGAATATAATGGAACTACATGAAGCTGCCTAGAAGGAACAGTGCTAGAAAAACACACAGATCTGCTAGACAGACTTATTGGATTGCAGGTCATGCCCTGTTACAGTCGCTTAGCTAGTAGTACAGAAGGAGCAGTTCTACAAAAACTTCACCGTTGCTAGAGAAAATCTTACAGATACAAGAAAATTTACTGGACTGCTAGAAAATCCTACTGGTCTGCAGATCATGCAGCATTACAGTCGCTTAACAAACAGTACATATTGAAGAAGGTATAGGCAGGTGAAAAATCAAGTGAGAGCAGGCTGTGGCACAAAGGTCCCTCAGTGAGCAACTAGCTTGATTTAGAAAGCTGCTTAAGGAGGAGGAATAAAAACTAATTCTTAAATATTTAGTGGCTAAGCTAGGGATTGCTGGTGGCCCCACAGCTCCTAGGTTTAAGGATGGAGTCAATGGCCAGGCTCACACAAAGATCCAAGAAATGGCGCCAAATTAAAAATATACAGCTGGAGTGAGGTGCTCTGTCTGTTGAGCAGGCGTACCAGTTTTCGGCCCTTGAAAGGGCAGGGAGCAGCTCCTGTGGTTATGGCCATGGGTGGAGGAATGCCCAGGGGGCTTTGGCACCATCTGTTTTTGGCCCTTGAGAGGTCAGGGAGGAGCTCCTGTGGCTACAGCCATGAATAGAGGAATGTCCAGTGGGCTTTCGCACCATTTGTTTTCGGGCCTTGAGAGGGCAGGGAACAGCTCCTGTGGCTACAGCCTTCAATGGGGTTAATCCTTTTTGTCATGCAGGGAAACAGTGACACTGCGCTTGATCTGTATATAACCCTCCTATGTCTCCGCCCAATTTCACACCCAAACAATTGAGGGCTGTCCCCACAACTTTGAGTCCCCACTGTGTCCTGCTCTGGTAGGGCAGGACTGAGACTCATCATTTCTGATTTGTGCAAGTCTTGGTGGTACCCAGAGAGCTCAGCAAATTGCCCAATCACCTGCAATACAGTTGGCATTTTATTGTGAATCCGGAATAAATAACAGCAGATCGCCTGCATAAAAGGTTATTTTGTGTTGATTGCCTTACGATGCTGTATACCTTAATCCCTTCCATATTCCTTATTTTAATTTCCAGGGCTCCATTTCCAGGAAAACAGTATTTGGAAGAGGGGGCATCCTTGTCTTGTATCTCTATGTACAGTAGTCAGAATTCCTCTGACAAAGATCCAGTAACTAAGACCTGAGCCCTGGATTCTACATATAGGAGTCTTACCCATGCAATATATTCATCTCAGAGGCTGAATTTCCCTAACATCTTGAACAGATAGTTCCATTCTATACAATCATATGCCTTCTTGGTGTCCATCGACAACACTAGCGCCATACCCATACCCATACACTGAGAGCCCCAGTGAATGATGTTTAACAACCTATGCATATTGTGGTAGGACAACCTTCCCTTTAAAAATCCCCTTCTGATCCAGGCACACTATTGAGGGGAGCAACTGCACAAGGTGTCCTGCTAAGATTTTGGCCAGGACTTCCAGTTTGAGCCTCACCTTAATGGCATCTTAGCTAGCGAGGAGCAGCCAGACCTAAACCAAATCCGCCTTAGTCGACAACGTTAGAGCACCATCCTGTCTACTATGAGGCACACAACGACGTACCTGATGCCACCAAAACCAAAATGTAAAGATTTTTTACCATTAGTCGGTGGGAAGCACGGGAAAGCCACTTCAGAGAGTTCACGGCAAAATGCGGCCTCACAGGCCTCGGACAACCCTGAGATCGGTGTCGGTACTGAGAGATCTGAGGTGGAATCAGACTGCACTATTACATCCCGACAGCTGTGCCTAACTCTTCAACAAATAAAAGAAACCCTACAGAGATTAGAGAGCAGACACCGAAGATCGGAAAGATATAGCACTCTTAACTCAAAAAACTGGGGAACTGGAAACAACAATAACCGACTGTCTGCAAACAACGGATGTTCATAACACTGCCCTCCTTGAAATTAATCATTGAACTATGATACTAGGGCAGCGACTAGAAGAACTTGAAAACTGGAATCGTAGAAATAATATCCGAATACATGGTCTGCCTGAGGGCACAGAGTCTGGAAATGTAGCTACATTTATGGATTCATTTCTACACGAAATTTTGAACATCCCCCAAGACAAACCATTAAACAAAATAAGGACACATAGAACTTTGATCCCCAGACTGAGAGATCCTAAGTCTAGACCATGATCGCTCATATTAGCCTTCCTGGACTGTCAAGTAAAGGAGGAGATTTTATTGCTGGCATGGTCTAAAAAGAGTGTAGAATTTGATGACATAAGGCTCTATTTCGATCATGATTTTACCCTTCAGTTGCTTGCTAGGAGATGATGAGTGCTGGCAGTAGTAAAATTGTTACAGCAAAAGGGGCAAAAAGCATTTGTGGAATACCCTTCATAGAAACATAGAACATAGAATTTGACCGCAGATAAGGACCGCTTGGCCCACCTAGTCTGCCCATTTCCTTACCTAACAGATAAGCTGCAGATCCTAGTTAACCAAAGGCTTACTTCCTCCTACCCCCTACTAGCACTGCCTTATGTCTTTCCCATGCATTCTTGAATTCCCCCACTGTTCTTGACTCCACAACCTCCTCAGGGAGGCTGTTCCATGCATCCACAACCCTCTCTGTGAAAAAATACTTCCTCACATTACCTCTAAGCTGTCCCCCCTCTATCTTCAAATTGTGCCCCCTTGTTCTTGCACATCTCTTTTTCTGAAAGATGCTACCCTCTTGGACTTTGTTGATTCCCTTGAGGTACTTGAAAGTTTCTATCATGTCCCCTCTCTCCCTTCTTTCCTCAAGGGTATACATATTAAGCTCCTTTAGTCTTTCTTTGTATGTCTTCTGGTACAGACCCTGCACCATTTTGGTTGCCCTCCTCTGGACAGCCTCCACTCTGTCTATGTCTTTGCGGAGATGGGGTCTCCACAACTGCACACAGTACTCCAGATGGGGTCTCACCAACTGTCTGTACAGAGGGATAACAACTTCCTGTTTTCTACTATTGATGCCTCTTCCTATGCATCCCAATATCCCCCCAGCCTTCCTTACTGCCTTCTCACATTGCTTGCCCACCTTTAGGGTCATCTGATATAATTACCCCCAGGTCCCTTTCCATTTTACTGTTGTCAGTATCTCACCCCCCATTGTGTATGCTTCCCCTGGGTTTTTGTTTCCCATGTGCATTACCATGCACTTCTTTGCATTGAATCTGAGCTGCCATACATTTGACCATTCCTCCAACCTTGCCAAGCCCCTTCTCATCCTTTCCACTCCATCTTGTGTATCAACCCTGTTGCAGACCTTTGTGTCGTCTGCAAAGAGACATACTTTTCCTTCCAGTTTCTCTGCAATGTCACTTATAAAGACATTAAAAAGGACTGGTCCCAATACTGAACCCTGCGGTACCCCACTAGTAACCCTCCTTTCTTCACTGTGGACTCCATTTACTACTACCCTTTGCGTCCTGTTGTCCAGCCAATTTTTTATCCAGGCTACCACCTTGGGACTCACTCCAAGGCTGGCTAACTTGTGTATTAATCTTTTGTGTGGGACTGTATCAAATGCCTTGCTAAAATCTAGGTAGGCCATGTCCACAGCCCCTCCCTGGTCTACTACTTTGGTCACCTAGTCAAAGAAATCTATTAGATTCGTCTAACACGACCTTCCCATCGTGAATCCATGCTGCCTTGGGTCCCAGCCCCACTGGCCTCTAGGTACTCAACTGTTCTTTCTTCAGAAGTGATTCCATCATTTTCCTACCACTGAGGTCAAACTAACTGGTCTGTAGTTTTCTGCCTCTGTCCTGCTCCCACTTTTGTGAAGAGGAATCACATCTGCCCTCCTCCTGTCCTCGGGTACCACCCCATCCTCCCATGATTTGTTAAAGAGAGTACAGCGGTGTCACTAGTTCTACCCTTAGTTCTTTTAGAATTTCTTGGGTGAATCCATCAGGCCCCATTGCTTTGTCCACCTTCAATTTTATTAGTTCTTTCAGAACCCTTTCTTCTGTAAATGGACTGGTATCGACCCCCATCTTCAGAGTGTTTCTCTTGTTTGGTTTAGGTACCTCCGGCCCTCTTCCTTTTTGAATACTGAGCAGAAATATTCATTCAATATCCCTGCTTTTTCACTGTCACCTCTACCCACATTCTCTCCCTTTATTAAGCCCTGTATCCCTCCCTAATGTACCTATAAAAGGTCTTATCCCCTTCTTAACAGAATTGGCTATCCTTTCCTTGGTTTGGGCCTTTGTCTCTGACTGCCTTCCCAGCCTCTTTCTGCTTTAACTGATAAAGTTCTCTGTCCTGCTCCTTCTGTGTTTCTTATATTTCCTGAATGCTATCCTTTTCTCCTTAAGCTTCCCTGCCACCTCTTTGAGAAACCATAGCGGGTTTTTTCCTTCATTGTGTTTTATTGATTTGTTTTACACAAAGGCTTGTTGCCTCTGTGATGGCTGTTTGATTACTCCCCATTGTTTCTCCACCCCTCCTTCTTCTGCCTGTTTGCTAGTGCTTTTCTGAGGCACTCTCTCATTTCCCAAAGTCAGCCCTCCTAAAGTCCAATACTCTTGCTTTTGTATGGCTTGATTGTATGGCTGTGTTTATCAGAACCACACTGTTTGGTGGTCGCTGTCCTCAGATGTCTACCCACTTCTAAATCTGAGATACTTTCTCATCCCCATTTGTGAGTACCAGGTCTAAGATTGCTCCATCCCAGTGGGTTCCAATACTAACTGTCTCGAGGCATGCCCCTGTAGGGCATCAAGAATGACTCTGTTTTGGATGTGCCTGCAGCAAAGGTGCTCCAGTTAACATCTGGCATATTCAGGTCCCCATCAACAATATCTCCCTTTCTGCCATTCTAAGGAAGCCTTCTATCATTTCCTTGTTCATTCCCTCCCCTGAGATGGGGGTCTTTATACAACCCCATGCGGATTGTGGTGCCATTTTCTGTCTCAGGGTGACCCAGAGTGCCTCATCTGCCCCTGTTTACTCTTTAGTTCTGTTGCTTTGATCCCTTCCTTTACATAGAGAGCTACTCCTCCTCCTCCTCTTTTACCCTTCCTGTCCCTCCTATAGATTGTGTATCCTGGTATGTTGACATCCCAGTCATGGTTCTCTGTGTACCATGTTTCTGTGACTGCCACGATATCCAGGCAACCCTCTTCCATCAAGGCCACTAGTTCAGGGAACTAGTTACACAGACTTCACATTTAAAAATACTCACAGAGAAGGGTCCGGTCAGATATCAGGAGCTAGAGGATGCGACGATGTTCCTGGAACAGAGTGGAGTCACCATTCCTGATTGGGGCCAACAGACCCAGCAGTTGTGTGGTAGGGGGCCAACAGAAGCAGACCAAAGAAGAAGGGGGAGGGAGCAAACGCGAACATTTCTGCTCTGTGGAACTCAGTTTGGGCAAAAATAAAATCACTACATCGGGATGGCAACAAACAAGGCACTGAAGTGCTGCACAACAAAGGGGACCAGAGAATAGGAGAAGAAACCATAACCTGAACCACAGAGGCACCTAAGCATCAAAGGGAGATATCCCTGTTCTTCATTTTTTCTCTCTGTTGGGCATAAGGTTTGATTTTGTGAATATGGACAGCTTGAATTTGAACACTGACCTACTGAGGACTATGTTGACTCTATTATAAACAATATTGGGACAAGCATACCGAATACAAATTAATGAGGGCAGAATTTTCTTCCTTTGTTTTCGAGTTTCAGAGCAGAAACTAAATTTAAATAATGATGGTTCACTGTTTCTGGTAGATTGTGGATTGTGGTCTGTCCCCTGGGGAGACGCGGAATGGGGGATGTGCGGAGGATGGAGGGGATCCCTTAACCCTGAGTTCTGATTTGACCTAATTTGATTTGAATAGGCTCCTGTTCACTGGGGGGTGCACTCTGTCCCAAAAGATACTTAAATTTATGAAACAATCTTTTGGGCTCATTAACCTCCTTGTTTAGATGGGGGAAGAAGGAGATATTTGGTTATCAGACTGGATGTCTTGTTAGGACTGGCTCTTTTGAGCTGTTCTGGGATATCTTGAACAGTGTCAACATTTCTTCCCTCCGGTTTTGTGGGGTTGGCCTGATTATATCAACCTGGGCTGGAGGTGCCCTGAAGACTGGGACTGTACTTGTTACATTTGTTGTGGGGGGGCGCTGAGTAATTTGGGTTGGCCCTCCACCCCAGCTTCTCAATCTAGGTTATTTGAAAGAGGTTTCATTATTTATCTGGGGTCCTCTTTTCCCTTGAATCCCTCCCTTTTCTCCCTGTCCTTGATGACTCTTATTGGGGAGGCAGTGCTAATGATTAGCAGCAGTCCTGCCAAGGTAGTCTGAACCCTGCTTGCTAAGCCTAAGTATGGCAACCTATAACATTACTGGTCTGGTGAAATAATGCTCTCCGTTGGTTGAGAAAAAGCCTAATTAATATTCTTGACTAGGTGGGATCCCAACACATATTATCATCAGAGGTACTGCATGGAAGTAGTGCCCCTGTATAATGCACAGAGCTCATATCCATCTACAGAAGCTCTAGGAGGGGGTTTCCTGTAGCGGAGACATACTATACCTCTCCTTATTTACCCTACCCCTGTTAAAGGAGAGGGTAAAGTCAGAGACTCACTAGTTAGAGTCTTCACCCTTGGAGGTCGTAGTTAAATGCTAAAAGTTCTAAAGTTTCTGGCCATGCTGGCTTGTATTATCTTGAATGTTTTGTGTTTTTTCAATTTTCATAGTATGTGTGAATATGTTAGTTATTATCAGGTAAGGGAGAAAGAGAACAAAAAGATGAGTTGGGGTACATGCTCTATGTTCTTATATGGGCTTCAGAGGAGAGAGATTAGTAGTGTGGTTTTGTTTTATCCCAAGACATATTATGGCTATCAAAAGTACTAGGATCTGCTTCTTTAACATCAATGGCCTTACAAGTACTATAAAATGTAGCAAGATCTTAAGTCATATAAGAAGGTCCTCAATAGACTTTTTATTGCTCCAAGAGATGCATTTGTCGGCAATGGAACACGACAAGTTTTTAGGCCTGGGTTTTAGTGTAATGGCAGCCGCATCTTATAAAAAAGGTAGGAGGCGAGGTGCTGTGGATTTAGTACCAAATAAAACCCAATTTGAGAAAATAAACTCTAAAGTAGACAAGGAGGGACGTTATGCTATGTTAAAGGGTAAATATATTGGGAATATTATCACATTGGCATCAGTGTACTTCCCCCCGGGTTTAGTATTTCATGAATATCAGGCCTTTTTGACCAAGTTTCAGGAATGGGGAGAGGGGACTTTAATCTGTGGAGGTGACTTTAATTTAACGTTTAATCCCCAATTGGACTCCACTTCCCAGACCTCAGGGAAAGTCCACCAGATGGCAAAGAAGGTCCATAAGTTATTGGGTGAACTGGGTTTAATAGATGTATGGTGCCATCAGCATGGAAGGCAGAGAGACTACACTTTTTTTTCAGCGTTCCATAATATGTACTCTCGCTTGGACTATATTTTAATATCTAAAGAGGAAGGGCACCGAGTATTTGACTCATGGATTGGAGACTTTTTGCACTCAGACCATGCTCCCTTGTTTATGGAAATAGACTTAGGGGAGACCTGTTATACCTCATTCAGGCGCTCTAATGTCTCCTTATTGGGGATCAAAACATAAAAGAGGAAATCATAAATACTTATACACATTTTCTGGAATAGAATAGAGGGCAAGGCACCTCTGATTCTGTGCTGTGGGACTCTGCTAAGGCAGTACTCGGGAAATTTATACAATTAGCCTCCAGGAAGAAGAAAGAAAGGGAATCCAAGAGAGATACACTAACTAAACTTATACAAGAGCTGAAGGACCTTCAAAAGCAACAGATAGATAAAGAGCACTCAAAGCAGTTCCTAAAATATAGGAACGACCTTTTAGATCTGATAGATTACCAAGTGGAGCAAAGACTTCTGTTTTTGCACCAGAAATATTATGAAGGTGGCCCACGCTTCCTTAGACTGTTAGCTAGTAGGCTCTGAGCCCAGCGGGCAAGGGCTACTATTGGAAGCGTTTGGCACCCCCGAAAGAAAAAGATAGTACAGGGCATACATGAAGTGGCAGATGCTTTTAAGAAATATTACGCCATGTTGTACACAGAAGATATAAATACCAATGTAGACCAGATTAATGGATTCCTGAGGAATCTAAAATTGCCAGGTATTTCTAATGTGCAGGGGGAGGTTTTAATAGCCCTGATATCGGCAGAGGAAATAAAGATAGAGATAGGGAGATTGAAGATGGGTAAATGCCCAGGGTCTGTTGGCTTCCCATCAGAGTTCTATAAGACTTTCAGAGATCACTTGCAGCTCCTGCTGAAGCAAGTATTCACATAGGTGATGGAGGGTGGAGGATGGGTGTCCCCATCCTGGTCTAGAGCTGTCATATCAGTAATAACCAAGCTGGGAAAGGACCCATCTAGATGTCCATCATATCATCCAATCTCGCTCTTAAACACTAACTATAAAATTTTTGCGGCCATCCTTGTCAAGTGCCTGCAAGACCTCTTGCCTGCCTTGGTACATATAGACCAGATGGGATTCATACCTGGCCGTCCAGCCCAGGATAATTTAAGGAGAACTACCCATATTATAGATCATATAAATGACCAAAGAAGCCCCTCTCTGCTTATGGGTCTTGATGATGAAAAGGCCTTGACAGAGTCTCTTGGTCCTTCATGCGTTGTGTCCTTTCCAGCTTGGGTTCCCACATCAGTTCATCATGACTATTTTCAAGTTGTATGAGTCACCTCAGGTTTATGTCTGGGTAAATGGCCATATATCAAGTGCCCTTAGTTTGGGACAGGGTACCAGTCAGCGATATCCACTCTCCCCTCTTTTGTTCACCCTTTATATTGAGCCTCTAGCCCAGAGTATTAGGCAGAACCCAGACATTAAGGGATTGGAATTGGAGGGAGAGGTACATAAACTAGCACTGTACGCAGATGACATACTTTTGTACTTAGCTAGACCACAGACCTCCTTGCCTGTAGTTTTCAAACAGTTAGAAGTTTTTGCTAAACTCTCTGGATACAAGCTTAACAAAAGTAAAACTGAGGTTCTTAACATGTTCGACTACCCTGATGAGGAGACTAGACAGAAATTCCTCATGAAATGGGATATGTTAGACCTAAAGTATTTGGAAGTTAGAATGGGGGCAGATACATCCTGACTATGGGAGCTGAATTATCCCCCCATAATTAAGCAGTTGAAGGAAGATTTTCACAAATGGGCTTTGCTCCCCTTGTCCTTGGGGGCTAAGGTGATGGCACTGAAGATGAATGCCTTGCCACGACTCCTGTATTTATTTCAATGTATACTATGAATAGTCTCCCAGGCAGACTTAGAATCTTGGCAGAAGTTGTTTTATAAATACATATGGGGTAAAGGTAGGTCTAGAGTATGAAGGGCCCTCTTACATCTCCCAAAGTCTGAGAGAGGCATGGCATTCCTGAACCTGCATGGATACTGGGTGACTATGCAGATGATGGTTGCTTTGTTGTTAAATAATCAGGGATATGATGCATATTGGAAAAGGATGGATGTTAAGAAGCCAGCCAATCCGCCAATCCAGGCATTGCTGTTTCAGGAAGGTGGGTCCTTAAATGATAAGGGATTCTCTGATACTAAAGCAGTGCTGGAGGGATGGAGAAGGAGCATGGGTAAGGGACTGACTCGCCCGGGATCCAGAGTTTGTCCCTGCCCAATATGACAATTGGCTTTTTGCACAAGCTCAAAGAGAGTTCCATTCGCCATATCAAGTTTTAACAGGCAACATGGTTCTCTCCTTTGAAGCAGTCGCACAGAAATTTAGCCTCTTACTTAGGGACCAGCTCAGATACTACCAAATTAGGGACTACATTAATAAGCAAACAAACTTTCTTCAGTCACCCAAACTCTTCCAGACTTCTCCCTTTTTCAGAGACTTTGGGACCCGGGGCGACTGCCCACGCCATCGCATTACTTTATGCCCACTATCTCTCTGATCAGGGCCAAACCGCGTAATATTTGAAACTTGGATGGGAACAGGATTTGAATATTTCACTGTCTGAGCAGCAATGGCCATTGGTTTGGCAGAGTGTTTGGACCACATTCAGCTCTCCCTCCCTTAGAGATTTTTTTTTAAATTAAATGTACTTTATTAATTTGTATCCATATATACAGGTAGTACAAGGAGTTGCACAGGTACAACTTGATACAGGTAAAACGAACAGGAGCCTTAGGGTTACATCAGCTCAACTAACACAATCTAACTATTCCCCAACCATCCACCTCCCTTCCCCCCAAACCATCCCACCCTTCCTACCCTACCTTCTTCACATATCATTATAATATATGTTTATAAATATGGCAGCAAGTTAACTGAGCAGAATGACTTCTACTTGATACTAGTTCCCATATTGAACCTGCCCGTTGCTTCAACAAAGGGCTTAGTCATTGTCACCAACCACTTAAATACTACGAGTTATAAAATTTGGCATAATCTCCACAGTGGGATGGGCCTTATTGTTTAGGCAGGGAGTACAGTGTATAGATTTTACCCCATTTCTTATCAAAGACAGATGGCACATGTCTAAGAGATGCTATCATTTTTCCATCCTCAAGTTGAATAGGAACTCATTTAACCATTCAGAGTAGGACATGATGGTGGAGTCCTTCCAATGTTTTAATACCATTTTTTGACAGTGTGGAAGATAAGGGTCATGGTGTATCCTCTTTCGTTTACCAGGATCTGGGAGAAGTCCCCCAGTATACAAATTTCAGGCTTGAATAGGTTTTCAGTTCCCAGTAGAGGGTCTGCTCTGGCACTTATCTCACTCCACAGTGGTCTAATTATGGGGCAGTCCCACAGAACATGAAGTAGGGTACCTTCACTTAGGCCACATCTGTTGCAAATTGCATCCTGCACCTTACCCATTTTAAATAGTTTCAGTGGGGTATAGTACATATTATGCAGGATATAGAATTGCATGAGGCGAAGCCTAATATTAGAAATGTACTGGTATACTGCTTGCCAAATCTTATCCCAACTAGCTTCTTTATTGGGAAACTGGTCTGCCCAGTATGGAGAGGCACCAAGCCCCTCATAGCAGATGGAGGGGTATAACATCGAGGTTATCTGGGAAGCTGCATGAGGTTGCCATGCCAAGTTGCGGAGTGAGACAATGAGTTCAGAGCAGTCAGTGTGCCATACTCCCATGCCTAATTTAGTAATCAATAAGTGCCAAATTTGATATTCCTTAAAGATCTATTTCTTCGGGAGATTCAGAAAGAGTAAAAGGCCTGGTGTAGTCTTAAGTTTTCTGCTCTCTAGCTGATCAGATATTTTAATCTCTGTCAGGGTAGAGTTCTCTTGCAGTTTCAAGCAATGCCCATTCAGTCTAATGTTAAGCTTGTAGTATAAGGGCTGTGAGATGTCTTTACAATTGTTGTATTTAAGTGCTTTGCATAGCTGGCCATGTATTCTTGTTAACATTAGAATCATCTCATTTTCAATGACAGCAGAGCAGGATTTTGCGTTGGTATAGAGCGGACTAAGTGGGGATGTGCTGCTCTGGCTGATTATATAGCGTTCCAGGTGAAGCCATGCCGGAATAAAGGTAGGGTCATTTTGTTGAAGACTGAGGGGTATCCAGCACATACATTTGGCTACATGACTGGCTAAATAATAGTGATAAAAGTTGTGAAGCTTGAGACCGCCTTGGAGTTTTGCTGCCCCCAGTTTGACGTATGATCTTCTTGGTGGTTTATCGTGCCAGAGAAACTGGGATATAATGCTATGGAGCTTTTGAAACCAGGATTGTGGGAGATAGAAATTCAGCATGTTCAGAGGATAAAATATCCTTGGGAGGATATTCATCTTGATTATACTAATTCGTCCTTGCAAGGAGAGGTATAGGGGTGCCCACCTTCCCAGGTCTTGTTTTAAGGTCTCAATCAGAGTGTCTAAGTTAAATTTCTTAGTTGGGACATATCTTGGGTTACGGTTAGTCCTAGATATTTGAGTTAAAGTGCCCAGGCTAGATGTAACCCCTCTAGTTGTGAACAATAGGTGAGTTTATTTAGAGGCATAACTGTCGATTTTGCTATATTGAGTTTATAGTTCGAGAAGATTCTGAAGGATTCAACTATGTCTAGAATTGCAGGAATTGAGGCTTTTGGGTCAGAAATATGCAACGAGATATCATCGGCATAAGCAGATAAATGAAAGTTAAAGGGTCCAGTTGGGATGCTGTTTATCAGTGGGAAGTTTTGAAGAAGATATAGGAGTGGTTCCAGATAAAGATTAAGTAACATCGGGGAAAGTGGACACCCCTGTCTAGTTCCAGAGCACAGTGGGAATGATTTTTTAGTAAACCTCATTACAGTATATTTTAGCGGTTGGATTGGTATAACGTACTTTAATCCATTGTACGAAATTCTTTGCAAAACTGAATTTATTCAGTACCTCTAACAGAAAGGACCAGCTGACCCTATCAGATGCTTTCTCCGCATCCAGGGAGACCAAAGCCATTTGGGCATGGGGTCCCCCTGGACACGGAGAAGATGTGGAAGAGCTTGCACAAATGGTCCGCCTAGGAGCAGCCTGCCACAAAGCCCACTTGCTCAGCACTAAGCAAGGGAGTCCATATTCTTGCCATACTTGAGGCCAGAATTTTGGCAGAGTTTGATATCGTAGTTCATTAAAGATATGGGGTGATAAATGCACACCCTTTTTCGAGGTTTATTTGGTTTAGGGAGGACAATTATAAGAACTTCTAGTAAGGATGGGTTGGAAACTCCTACTTCACATAGAAAATTAAACATCTGTAGAAGAAGGGGAGAAATTTGCTCTTCAAAAGTTTGGTAGAAACCCAGAGGAAAGCCATCAGGACCTGGAGCCTTATCAACTGGAAGAGAACGAATAGCCTTCGACAGCTCTGTATGATTTATTTTAGGTATGAGACTTTCTCCCTGTGCAGCACTGAGAGATGGGAGAGGGTTGGAGGCTAGATAGTCCTGGATATCCGAGATCTGAGGTGCATTATCAGGCGGGGATTATAAAGATTTATAATAGTTTTCAAATTCCAGGACTATCTCCTCTGGACTTGTAATAAGGGAGTCACCTTTAAGGGAGTTTAACACTGTTACTAGCCTCGACTCTTCTTGCTTTTTAAGTCTAAGGGCTAGCAAGTGGCTAGCCTTTTCTGCCTGTTCCACATAGCGAGCGTGGGTTTTGAACAAGGCATACTGCACTTGCTCTCAGAGTTTCTTGGTATTGATTTCGGATTTGCGTTAGCTAAGCTAGGGTAGACTCATCTGGGTTGGAGGTTAGCTGCTCTTCCAGGGCCTTGATTTTCCCTAGAAGCAAGGAAGAAAGGGCTTATCTTTTTTTTTCCTAACTGTAGCGAGCCGGATGCACTCCCCTCTGATTAGACATTTAAGAGCACACCAGATCTTGTCAATTTGCTGTATCGAGTTTTGGTTGTGGTGGAGGTATTGTTCAATGGCTCCTTTAAGGGTTTGAACTATATTTGTGTCTTGGAGCATTTGGGTGTTTAGTTTCCAGCTGCTTTCTTTACACGAGGCAAGTGGGAGGGTCCCTTCTGGCCATACTGGAGCATGATCTGAGGTAGTCCGGGGGACCATACCACTGCCCCGGAGCCCTGACAGCACTGGTTTATTGATCAAGAAGTAGTCTATGTGGGACAAGGATCCGTGGGCAGAAGAAAAAAAGGTAACTTGTTTAGATTGAGGATTCAGCAGTCTCCATGGGTCAGTAAGGCCATGATCAGCCATTAATTCTATCAGGGCCTTCTGTGCTGAGGAGAGAACCAGTCCCATGCGACAGGGGCATCTGTCTAGCTCTAGTGAGCAAACTAAATTCCAATCCCCAGCCAGAATAATGAGGAGTTTCAGATAGGAGCTCAAGTGAAGCAATAGCTCTGAGAAAAACTTAGGAGAGTCAGCGTTGGGCCCATATATGAGCCCAACACTACCTCAGCATGATCTAGTAGCCCTTTTATAAAAATATATCTTCCTTGGGGGGCAGAGTGAGAACTCTGCATCTGAAATTATGTATTTTTTGTGATCAGTATCGCCACCCACCTTTGTGCAGTAGCATTCCCAGCTGCATATACTTGCTCAATTTGATGTCTACGAAATAAGTTCCCTTCACACACCAGTAGGTCAGTTTCTTGAAGAAAAATTATATTACTGTGCAGAAATTGTCAGATGTTTAAGGATCTGACATCGTTTAGCCCTGCATCTAGCCCCTTTCACATTCCAAGTCACAAATCTCATAGCCATAATTACCAGTTACTATATATAGCAGAGCAGGGCATGTAAAAAGGGAAAAGAAAAGGAAAAACAGCCTCAAGTAGGTCTGTATTGGTCTAGATCTCCAAAATGTAGTGGTTATTAAGATCAGTGAACCTGTCCTTGCCTTTCAATCATAGAAATATTTCACACACCCTTCAACTTGCCTCCTCCCTGAACCCCCCAACCCCTTAGCCAACCCTTGTAAAAACATTGAATTGACCAGACTCCCCACCCTCTGCCCCCAAAACCCATTGAAAGAGAAAAGAAGAAAGAAACAAAAGAAACAACCACAAAATCCCAGTCCTCTTGACTGACCTCCCAATAAATGTCCAATTGCCATAGACCACTGTCATGTCATATGCATCTCAACAGCTCCAACCTCCCCACACTTTGAGCCCGGCATTGGTACTGACTAGAGAGGAACTTGTAAACTATGAACATGGCTTTTAAATAAACTTTAATCCCAATATCAGTGACAAATAAAGGAATTCAAGCTCAGTACTTAAGCAGTATAAAATTTCTAGACCACCAGCCACATCTTCATTGCATCCTTAGGGCCATATATTAGTCCTGACTATTAATTTTAAGGCACAAACATATAATAGTTTGTTATCATGAAGGGCTTCAGGTGCCTAGGCTTACAAACGTACAGTGACTACATAATCGTCTCGCAATGAGAGAGGTTTCTTGGGCCTTCTGTGATACTACTTAAACTACAGGCCCTTTTGATGTTTCGGTACCACCCCTATACATTTTGACACAGTCATTTATATAAGTCTGGAAACATTTTTTGAGGGAAGTACTTGCATCAATGAGGGATTCATACAAGTGCCACTTGCCATCGTGGTACACCTGTAGAGTGGCAGGATATCTCATTCTGTATTGTATCCCAGCTGCAATCAACTTTGTGACTAAAAGATGCATTTCAGTGCGCCTCTGCCTCACAGTAAGTGGGAGGTCTTGAGCGAGCCTAATTTTTTTATTTTCCCATTGGATGACTTTAGTTTCTCTTATTTTCTCCATAATAATTTGCTTATCCAAATAGTTCAGGAGGCGAAAGATCAGTGGTCTTGGAGGAGAGCCAGGTGGTGGAGTGGGCCGGAGAGAACATTGGGCCTGCTCTATAATGTATGTGGGGCCATTGGGGATGGGCCAGCAATTTTGGTGCACAGCTTCTGGACGAAAAGGATGGGGTTAGCCCCTTCTTCACCCTCAGAAAGCCCCAGGATAACCATATTGTTCCTGTGTGAGCAGCCTTCTAAATCCTCAAACTTATCCTAAGTTTTGCACAGCTGCTGGTTCAGGCTAATCAGCTCTGGATCAGCTTGAGCCTTCCAATCATCCAGGGATGAAATTCACACTGCATTGTCTCCAGTCGGGATGGTAAGCTGTTGCACTGATGTCTTAAGAGATTGCAGGTCCCCCTCAGCAGCTTGTAGTGATTCTATATTTTTTGCTGGAGATGAGGGCAGTGTGTGTTTAGGCTGCAAAGTCTTCATTTCCGCTTCCATACAGCAAGACGATATGCAGGATTACAGTGAATGGTAAGCAGACTTAGTAGTTGCCACATCTCCAAGCGAATTTAGATTGATATTGGGAGGCTTTTAGCTACTGTAAGTGAGGAGAGTTAGCGGAGCAACCAAACGCACATCTATTCAGCAGCCATCACAACCGGAAGTCTGCCTTAGAGATTTTTGCTGGAAACTTGGAGCCCAATATTTCCTTGTACCAGTGCAAGTTGCACATATTCATCATCGAACTTCAGCGACATGTTGGAGAAGCTGTAGTGAGTCTAAAGCCATGCAGGCCCATATTTTCTGGTTTTTCCCTATATACCTATAGATACTGAATTGAACTAGCTTTGAATTGGGCACCTTAAACATCCTGTTCCTGATTCTCTTCTGGTCCATTTTGTATACCCTAGAAAAATTCTGTTTTGTACTTTGAACCCTAATGTCATGCTTTTAGAAATCCTGGTATATTTAATAGTTTAATAGTTGATGATTAGTCAAGAACTTCAATGCTTTTAATTTAATGATGCATTCATATACCCAGTACACTGAGGTGAAAGTCTAATGCTGTGTATTTCACTTTTCAGTGGACATGGTTAAGTGGATATTGAAATGTTATATTCTGTGTATGTTTCTTTTATGCTGAATAACATGGAAACTACAATAAAGCAAGTGTAAAAAAAATGGTTGTGGCCAGGATTCTCAGGTTACAGTTATATAATGGGATAGGGCAGTAGGATACACTTTCCAGGTGGTCCTTCCCCACTTTAGGAAGCACACATATAGAGGCCATGTAGCATGAACCAGGTAGCAAACTCTCCCTTTTAGCTTCCTCTTACATTTTTTGCAGTGGTTTCCTCAGCTGCCCTGCCAGTTCTTAATAATATTAAGCTATGAGCTTTGGATGAAGCTGTTGCAGCCTTGGTGGCCATATAAATTCCCCACTAGTCTGTGAGGTACTGCCAGAAGTCCTCATTTGGTAGCAAACATGATGGGGATAACCAACTTGTTCTTTCCCCTGGTCCCACTTTGCAGCCATACTTAGGATCACCAGGTGATCATTTTAATGTGGAGTAAATAGCTGAACCTGAATCTAGAGCCACGTTTACACCACCATCTTTGCAGTGCATCAACTCTTGCGCTCCAGTTGATGTGCTGCCAAGACAGCTTTGTAGACACTCACCACATCACCCTAAGTGCGTAACTGCTACAGATTCTAAGCCGACAGAAAAGTGGGGACGCATACTGGATCAAGCACATTATCCTGCGGTGTAAATGACTGATGCGCTCAATCTGCTGTAATCCCTTATCTGCCGGCTGAAGATTTAATTTTTTTGAACCTTTACCACATGTTCAGGGACACTCCTGCCAGTGTGATCTGTGGCGCATCAGGGTTGGGAGTGTAAACGGAGAAACTGCAGGATCAAGTTACAGCGCAGCGGGAAGGCAGCAGAGTTTTTTGAGGTGCTGCTGATGTGTAAACAAGGCATAGGTGACATAAAAACAGGTCCAGGAGAAATCAGTTGGTTATTGAAACGCTCTTAATATGGTTTCAAAACAGCTTTCCTTCCTCCAGCCGCATTTACAAGCAGATGGGTTAATTGCTTTAGTGCCATCCTGAACAGTCACCTCTATTGAATGACAGTGCGAATGAGCACAATGAGCACAATTGTCTTCAACAGGACAGTAGAACTCATGCCTTTCACCATAACAGGTAGATAAAGCAATGTGCCACTGTCCCTGACCTTCTGTACAGGCTAAAGTGATTAATTTAAAACGTGTTTATGCATGACAAAACTATAATCAGATCAGATGACTGGCTTTGTTTCTTGCAACAGGCACAGATTCCAAAAGAATGAAATCCCTACAGACCTCCCCAATGTGACAATCTCCTTGATGTCTTCATAGATGAAAGAGAATAGCACCCAGAATGACATCACCAGGGCGGAGACATGCTGATTACCACAGGGAACAGCCAGTCTCAGCATCTAGTAGTGTGGATGAAGCAAAGCACAAAACATATGCCTAAAAATTTAAGAAATGGTAGATTTTCAGATAAAACACCAGGTCGATACTGTTTTTAGAAAAATATTTAATGATTGCTGCTGCCAGTTTAATTTCTGAGACTGTCATCACATACGATATTCAAAGGGACATTGTCAGCTTTTTTTTATGATTTCCTGTGTATCCTCAGCAGAGGTCACCTCTGCTCTTGTTGCAAACTACTCTGCTCACAAAATGTAAACATGCTAATAGATCTACTTTAAACTAACAGGTATCCTTTATTTATGGCAAAAATAACTTTGTGTCAGTGAATGCCTTCCACAGATGCTCCCACGTGTCCATGAGGTGATATGGCACCAGAGCCATGGGTACACACATTCACAAATGATTTTTTAATTTTTGAAACATATGAATAAAAAATACACTGTCTGTTTCAAAGTGCTTGATAGTGCTTAGAAAAGTTATGCTCATTTGAAAACTAATTAAATTCCCCAAAACAGATATCACTTCATGGGTATCGCTCTTGGTAGGCATTCTTTTTTTTTTTTTTTGCCTGGTCCCCATTGTAATCCACTATGCCCAGGCTTATCCCCCTGGGCAGGACCACCGGGCGGGCACCCCCCAATGGTCACATGGAAACATGCCCTGGCTTACCCCCCCCCAGGGTGGAGCCATGGGAGCGGGACACCCCCATCAGGCAATGGAGGCAATGGAGATGGAGGCTGAGCAGGGCAACATGCCTGGGGCTGGAATTTTGTGAATGCTGGATTCCCTGGAGGTGGGATGTGCACTGATGTGAGCCAGATGTCTGTTCTGCCTCCAGCACAAAGTCAGGCACTGGGTGTTGATGGTCCCGTGGCCTCTGCCAGGGTCTGCTGGTATGCCATATGTTCACCCATTCTCCTCCCCCAGAGAAGGAGAGCCTCCCAAAGGTGTTCGATCCTTATCCTCCTGGCCAGCCCTCTGACTCCTAGGTCCATTCCTGAACCCGGGATGTCGGCATCGCATGTGGACATCTTGCTGCTGTGCCAGCAGGCCGGCTCTTGATTGGCATTCTAAAGAAAAGGACTTGGGTGTGTTGGTGACTGATGACCTTAAGTGGACAGAACAAATAAATACAGCTGTTAAGAAAGCATCACAATTAACAGCATGCATCAAAAGAAATATCGGGAGTAGGGATGAAGAGCTCCTAATGCCCCTATACAGGGTTCTGGTGAGACCACATTTAGAGTATGCAGTACAGGTCTGGACCCCACATACATTAGGCAACATTAATAAAATAAATACAATTCAGAGAAGATACACAAAAATTATTAAGGGCCATGAATACAAAAGCTACCCAGAGAGACTGAGGACCTTGAACCTATACCCGCTGGAAAGGAAGAGAAATAGGGGTGATATATTCCTGATTTACAGAGCAAATAGGGACAAAAACATATAAAAGTCTTACATCTGAAACAAAAAAGATAACATAGTTAACAGCAGATTACATAACCAAAACATGAAGGGGAATTATTCAAACCAGACAGAAGAAAATATTGGTTCTCACATAGAGTGGTATTTGGGTTGCTACTTTCAAACACAAACTTGGCAGCTATATGGAAAAACCTTTTCAATTAAGAATAGCTCTGTGAGAACAGACAGACTATAGACAAAGGCATACACCTAATTTTGTCTATATTGTATAACTATGTGATGATATATGAACATACGAACATAGGAATGTGCCAGCAGAAACAGGCCACCCGGTCTGTCTAAGTCTGCTCGAGTGTGCAGCTAGCACCCCTAGTTTGCAGCTGCCCCACCTCCCTCCCATTTGTCATCCCACTGCCACCCCCACCTCCTCCACCCTCACTGTTCCCTGTTCCCTGCCCTTTGAAGCTGTTCACAGATTTACATGATACCACCCATTCTGGTAGGGTGTTCCATTTTGCTATCACCCTCTCTGTGAAATAGCGTCTCCTCATTTCCTTCCTAAATCTTCCCCCTTTAATTCTTAGCCCATGCCCCTGGTGACCCTTCCCTCCTTAATTTAAAGACCCCATCTGCCCCATCCTGATTGATTCCCCTCAGATACTTGAATGTCTCTATCATGTCCCCCCGTCCCTTCTATCTTCCAAGGTGTACATATTCAGGTCTCTCAACCTGCTGTCATAGTCTGTCCCTTCCATTCCCCATATAATCTTTGTTGCCCTCCTCTGCATCCCCTACAGTAGCCTGATATCATGCTTTAGGTATGGCCTCCAAAACTGCACACAATACTCTAAGTATGGCCTTACAAGCAACCTGTAGAGGAGCAAGATCACCTCTCTTCACCTTGATGAAAACCCCTCGCTATGCACCCCAGCATTTTGTTTGCTTCTGCAGCTGCTCTCCTACACTGGCAGTGTTGTCCATGGTCCCTGTTATCATTACCCCTAGGTCCCTCTCCTCCTCAGTGATCTCTAGCTTAACCCCTCCCAGCCAGTATTCTCTCCTTGGGTTCTTCACCCCAAAGTGCATAACCTTACACTTCTTTGCATTGAACCCCAGCTGCCACCTCTCTGACCACTCCTCTAGCTTGCTTAGGTCTCCCTGCAGCTGCTTCCATCCCTCCTCTCCATTCACCACTGCTTCGATTTTGGTGGTCAGTGAACAGACTTATCTTGCTCACCACCCCATGTGCAATGTCTGATATGAAGAGCCCAAACAATACTGGTCCCAACACAGAGCCCTGTGGCATCCCACTGGTCACTGGCCTTGGCATTGAGAGCTCCCCTCTCACCACCACCCGTTACAGCCTCCCACTCAGCCAGCTTGTAATCCAGTTCATCATTTTTGCCCCTACCCCTACATCAGTTAGCTTCCCCCCAAGCTGACCATGAGGCACAGAATCAAAGGCCTTGCTGAAGTCCAAGTAAAGAACATCCACCACATGACCCTTATCCAGCTCACCTGTCACCCAGTCATAATATTGTATCAGGTTGGTTTGACAAGACTTCCCTGACACAAACCCATACTGCCTCACATCCTGGAGGCCATTGTCCTCCTGGTACGGCACTAGTCTTTCCTTTAGTATTGTTTCTATGAGTTTGCACACTATGGAGGTGAGACTTACCAGATGATAATTACCCGGTTCATCCCTTGGTCCACTCTGGTGTAATGGTACTACATGTGCTATCCTCCAGTCCAGCAGCACACATCCCAACTCCAGTGAGGTGCTGTACAGATCCGCCAGCTGTTCCGCCAACACCTCTGACCTATTTATGGTCAAATATTTATTTTAAATAATATTGTGTTGTGATTTTAAGAGCTCAGATTATTGTGTATTGGCTTTATTTATTATGTTATTGGATATTGTAACGAGCCTTGATTTTAGAAAGGCGCGATATAAATAAAGTTGTATTATTTATTATTATTATTATCTCCCTCAGCACCCTGGGGTGGATATCATCTGGCCCTGGTGCCTTGTCTACCTTCAGTGCCCTCAGTCCCTCTAGGACTCTGCTTGCCTCAATTCTTCTATCTGTTGCCTCCTCTCCCTGTCCCCACCCTCCCAGCCCATGGTGGTAGTTGTCCCCCCTTTTCTTCTGTGAACACTGAGCAAAAGTATTCATTCAGTGCTTCTGCCTGCTCCTCACCCTTTTCCATCTACTCCCCACCCCTTTTTATCCTCACTATTGTCTCTTTGCACTTCCTTTGCTCCCTAATGTATCTGAAAAAGTCTTTCTCCCCCTTCCCATTAATTCCCTGCGCTAATCTCAGCTCCCTTTGGGCCTTGGCTTCTCTCACTTTTCTAGTCACCTCCGTGGACCATCTTGCATACTCCTCCCTGTCCACTTCCTTTCCCATCCTTCTATACCTCTGGTGCACCTCTCATTTTGCGCTCACCTCCTCCACTACCTCACTGTTCAACCAGCATGGTTTTCTTGCTCAGCTCCTCTTACTCTGTGTCTTGGTGCAGGCTTCTGTTGCCTCTGTAATCCCCCATTTAATAATATCCCATTTCTGCTCTGCATCCATCTCCTGCCTTATGCCCTCTAGTTTCCCTTTCAGTACTTCCTGTATCCTCCCAAAGTCTGACCCCCTGAAGTTTACTACCTGAGTAACTGATTTCTCTGGCTTCCCGCACATCGTGATATTAAACCACATAGTTTGGTGACTGCTGTCAGCTAGTGGGTCCTCCACCTTTATTTCCCTTACTTGCCTCCCCATTCGACAACACCAGATCTAAAGTGTTCTTTAGTCTAGTAGGTACACTAACCAACTGTGTCAGGAGACCCTCCTGGATTGCGTCCAGGAGCACTCGCTCCCTAGCACTGGAGGTGGCTGGAATGCTCCAGTCAAACCCCGGCAAGTTGAAATCCCCCACGATGACCACCTTCCCTACATACCTTTCTGATTTGTCCTGCTAATTTCCTGTCAAGCTCCTCAGACTGGGGTGGTGGCCTGTATACCACCCCAAACCTCAGTTTCCTACCCCTTGAGTCTGGGAGCTGCAGCCAGATTGCCTCTGTTCTCCTTTCTTCACCCTCCTCCCTTGTACATTTGATCCTGTCCCTCACATAGACTGCCACCCCACCACCCTCTCCCTATGGTCCTTCCTGTATAATTTGTATCCTGGGATTGCCAGATCCCAGTCCTGGTGCTCAGTTAGCCCACGTTTCTGTGACAGCTGCAATATCCACAGTACACACTGCTAAGAGTGCCTGTAGCTCAGATTTGTTGCCTAAGCTTCTAGCATTCAGCCAGATCACCCTTCATCCTGCTCTGTTCCCTTCATTGGCCTCCATTTACTTCCTTCTACTCCCTCCTTTTTTGGCTGCCCAAAGTTCTTCCCTGCTAGCCTGGGGGGTAGGCTGTGACTCCACTCTATCGGATCCCTGCCTACCTGCTGTTCACTTGCCACCCCCTCATCTAGTTTAAATCCACCTTTGTCGTAATATACCTCCCCAGTCTTCACTTTAATACCTCCTTCCCCTCCCCACTCAGGTGTAGCCTATCCCTTGCAAACAGATTGTTATTATCCCAGGTACTGCCCCAGCGACCCACAACCCCATATCCCTTAGTTTGACACCATTCTACCAACCATGTGTTCAACTCCCTAATCCTCTCCTTTCTCACTGTGACTGCACAAGGTACTGGGAGTACTTCAGAGAATGCCACAGACTCCCCAGTCTCCTCACACAACTTTCTCACTTTCTCAATCCTCTTCTTTGTTACCTCCACCGTTAACCCCATGGGACCTACCTGGGAGATAGCCACCAAACCCTGTCACCACACTCTTAGATACCCCTAGTATTTGTAGCTTATGCAGGAAGATTCCATAGTCTGTGGTGTCAAAGGATTTTGATAAGTTAATAAATAAGGCACCCATTATGTTTGCTGTGTCAAGCACTACAGTATTACAATATCTTGGCAACTATGAGCAGAGCTGTGCCTGTTAAATGTTGTGGTCAACACTCTGATTGTCTCCTAGTAGCTGACTGTCTAAAATGTGGGTCATCAATTGGCTGTGAACTAACTTCTCTCACAGTTTGTTCAGGGCTGATAGAACTGATATTATGTATAATTAACAGGCTCAGTTAGGAGAGCAGATTTAAGGAAACATGTTAGTATGGCTCACTTTTGGATTTGTAGTATGTGGTTGATGCAGAAGGTAAGGTTTAAAGGACAAGGACTGGAGGTGCCAAATTGTCAGCTGTGAGCTTTTCATAGTACAGTGTTGACTCTGGCAGACCTTGTGCTTTTCGTAGCACAAAGCAGCTGTAGAACCTCTTTAGTGGAGATGTTATAGAAGGAGAATGGAGAAGGTGTTGAAAGTTGCAAAGTAGGCAGTGATGATTTCTGTGAGCTGGAAGGGAAAGGTAAATTCAGGATCACAAAATGGTGATACAAGGCATGTACAACATCAGAGTTAGTGGTAACTAAGTTATTGTAGAGCATGACATATTGCACTGTGTGTGTAGTACTTTATCACCAAATTCAGCTTAGTGCCACTGTAGCTTTTTTTGTGGGCCACATGGCTGACACAGAAAAAAATCAGAATAATAGATCAAGGATTCTGGATAAGTATAATTATGCTTAAACCCTGAACTGGAGTGTATATATCTGAGATCAAGGAAACTTTGGGATGACTGAGAAATCTGCCAGAAAAGGCACAGCTTGGTTAATTTACTATCTGAGAAACAGTAATAATAAGTTTTTTAATGTGTCAGAAAGAAAGCATCTCAAAGGAACTACTGAAAATACACAAATGTTACAATACTAACCATTTAGGATGCTCAGCAACAGTGACTTTCTGCTGTCTGTGTAAATGTTGTATATGGTACCCGGCTGTCGCCTGTTAAATGTTTTTATTCTCCTGTTAAATATACAACTATCAGACAAAGATCTTTATCTTTTGAAGAAACCCTTTTTTTTTTGTTATACTTTTCTCCTCTCCCGGCTCCCTTACCTGGCATCCTATGGGACTCCAGCCACCGTCCGTCACTACCATGCCCCCTTAGGTCCTCACCCTCTCCTCCTGTGGTTTACCCTCTGCAGCAGGGTGTTGGTGGGCCCACTACTCACCCTCCCTGTTCTGATTCAGTTTGTGCGATGCCCCAGAACCAGTGATGTGTCGGACAGCCATCAAGCTGCTCGGCCAGGATGCCTACTACTTTCACTGGTTTTCTCCCTCTGGGCTGAGAAGCATGCCATGCCATCGGGGGATGTACTGCATGTGCGTCCACCTGCAGCATGTCCAATGGTTGTTCCTCTGCTCCCTCGTGTAGATGCAGCATCGGTGTGCCTGCCTTCAGCTGCCGTTAGGGGCCAGGCGAGCACCGACTACTGGGATACCCCCCGCCCTGGAGAATGAGAGCTGTCCACAGATGCTTCATCTATCTCCACCCCTGCCAACCTCCATCAACCCATGCTAGCTCCTGAACATGGGTCATTGGTGTGGCACGAGGTACGGCATCCAGCACCTCAGCCCTCAGTGCCACTGGGCCAGTAGAAACCAATTTTTATAATAATTTGCCTCAGTGTGTTACATCCAGTACTTCTGTTTCTATGTTGAAATTCAGATTGTTTAATTTTCTTAAACCTTTGTTGGACTGTGATTGTTATGTTTAAATTGTCTTCTATATTTTTATCTATGTGTTATTGTTCTTTATGTTCTGGTCACATGTGAAAACGGGGCATTTTTCGCTCACTATGTCTACCAGATAAATCGGTAACTGAATGAATGAATGAAACCCTAAGGAGTACAGAACATCTACACTTGGTCCGCACTTGAACTTCCCAGCTAACAGTAACTGTTCTGTTACCTCTTGGAGGAATGCAAAGTGTAAATAAAAAAAAATACATGAGAGAATTGTATTCTGTGAGATAGGCCTTAGCCACATACAGCTAAAAAGTAAAACTAATTAAACTGAAAAACAATTCACAATTTATTCAGACACCTGTAGAATTAAACATGTCCAATTTGGAACAGCTGGCTTTGGCATACAAATCTCCAATCATATATAACTACAGGCTATGTATTAGCATACTTTAAAGGGCTTTGAGTTAGCTTTTATGATCACAGCCACTTAATGAAATTCATCTTTGGGTTATATTAGCTATGAGAAACCACAATGCTGATTAGTGATTGGTGTCTAGACTATATGCCAGGAAAGCAAAAGCACAGGGTAATTATGTGGTGCTGTGAGAATGAATGAACCATCTACATTTTTCCTGCATACTGATGGCTCTCCATGGTGTTTTTCTTAATTTACATGTGGACTCCTCCATCGTGGAGATATCTGCAAAGTACTAGCTCTGGTCATCAGTAAGGATCATGTTTAAAATGGAAAACCTCAATATGTACTTCAAAAAGTAACTAACATCCATCACAGACAGCAGCTCATCACATTTCTGCTGAATACCCATACCTTCAAAAAAACCTTTGTTTATGCAAGCTGTAAAATGATTTCTGTTTATTTCTTAGACTCACCAGCGACATGCCTCACAGAAAGACTGTGACAAGGTGGAAGCAATACAGCACAGGACAACCAAGATGGTCCATTGACTAGGGGCCAAAACATATGAGGAGAGGCTGCAGAACTTCAACATGTACACCCCTGAGAAAGGTGGGGAGGGGCAACATGATTAAGACATACAAGTATCTGTATGGGATAAATAAGTTGGATGCCATGAGCTTTTCTCCCTGACTTCAACTACAGAGACAAGAGGGATCTCACTTAAATTTGTGTGTGTGTGTGTGTGTGGGGGGGATTCAAACGGGACATTCATAAGCACTTTTTCACAAAAAGAGTGGTGGAGAAGGTCTGTAGAACAAGCTGCTGAAGGAACTGGTACAGGCCAAATTAATGAATAGCTTTAAGGAGATATGGGACAGGCATATGGGGTTAGTTAGAAAAGAGGGCAGAAACAATGAGGAGAGATGGGCACTAGGATCAGTACAACATTATTAGATAAGGTAGGCAGACTGGATGGGTCAGTGGGCGTTTTTGTGCCATAATTGCAGATGCAGCTATGTATCTGTGTATCTTTCAGTAGATAGACAGGGAACATGGGCCCTCAAAAGATTGTGAAAAGCTGACAACACAGGGAACCAATTGCTAAATCATGGACATACTGTACAAATCTGGAACACTGTAGAAACTAATAAGTTAAAAAAATGCAGTACAATGAAATGTCATTGTATAGCTCAGTACATTTTTATATCAGTCTTATACAATGTTTTATAGAGTATTAGAATAAAAAAAAAATAGAGCTGTTTAGATGTAGTTACCATAAAAGTACAGAATCTGGTGGGGGGGATTGAATATGTACTATGGAACTTTTTACCTTTGTTTTTGTCACACACACTCATCCACAGATGTGCAAGAAATTGTCTTTAATTTATTGGTTAATGCATACTGTATTTACTTTTCTGTGTTAAATATAGAATAATATATGAGGAGGTATGTGTTACAAATATTTTTTGCACACTCAAAGTGTGCCAGGCCCATATGAACCAAGGGATCCAAACTCAAGCGGTTTATCAAGCCATCACAAACTGAATGTGTTTAAAACTGTGATTGAAACAAACACAACTACAAATGTCTGTAAAAGCAATAAGTTATGTCTCCTACCATTCATTTAGGAAGCTGAACAAAAAACGTAAGGAAGAGCAGTGCGACATGCCTGAGTTCCTGTGTTCAGCCTTGTACACGATTAAAAAAAGTCAGAATCAACCACATAAAAGTAATTTTAATGACAAAATTGCATAGTTTGTGGCTGGACAGTGGAAGTGCGAGGGTCGGATATATAATTTATTATTTTTTTTACAGATACTTGTAAAAATCAGGTAGGTGAATGGGAGTTACTGTTTAGCACATTAGTTATGAAAAATTATGCAATACTGTATATGGGTAGGTATGTCTCACTAATGTTTTATTGTTTTTAAACCACTACATTCTGAAACTCCCATAATACTGTACATGGCTGTGATGTCCCTACCATGTATTATGGAATTTTCAGAGTGCTGGTTTGGGATAATATCGAATCTAAACAGTAATTACATGATGTATACCAATTTTAAGACATGTTGTTAAATTCTGTTAAAACAATCTAAGGGGGCATTGTGGTTTAGCAGTGAGAACACCAGCTAGGGAACAAGGAGATCACAGATTCAAACATCACTAATACCAAATATTCACTGTGTAACCTTGGGCAAATCACTTAATCTTTGAGTGCTCCAGTTAAACCCATTATAGAAATATATTAGGTAGAAGCAGGACTCTACTGAAAATGAGATGTTACATCTCAGCTGGGCTCTCCTTGGTAAATAAATTGTAAAATAAATTATAGTTCACAGGCCTAAGTGGGATTGATGAGGAAGATTTCTGCAGGCTTCCTTTAAATAGCCCCATAATACTAACTTGGAGCCATCAACACTAGTCTTATAGGAAAAAAGCTGTCCCTATCCATTGTCTTTGAGCCAGGACAGGATGACTATGTCCATCCAGGGCTGCTTTAAGTCTGAAAATATTTCAGGTTTACCTCTGGCTTAATGGGGGTGCAAGTAATTAAATATGCATCTTCTTGGGTGTTGGCAGGTTAAAGGAGGAAGAGGGAAACTATAATTCCTGGAATATACCATATTCCTCTTGTTGGGATGGTGGGTTACAGGGAATGGTATGAGTCAACCTTGGGATGTCTGGGAAAATCTAACGCAGTTGAACTTTGGGTGAATAGTTCAAAGAAGTCTCTTCTTTCTCTGAGACTTTGAGAGAAGCAACACCTCTGTGTGATGGAGTATCTGGCAGCCAAAACATGCCTCTCCAAATACAGTGTGTCAATTTGGAAAGAAGAAGAGAGATTTTCTACTATTGCATGTAATCTTGGAAACCTGTGTGGAAAGATTGGTTGTAACAAGGATGACTGGTAAGACAGCTTTGACTTCAGTTGAGTTTAGTCTTTTCTGTTCTTTGTATAAGAAAAAAAAAACAACAAACGTGTTGCAGGTGATACCTTTTAATAGACTAACAATATTGTTTTTGAGACTAGGTTTTGAGAGTTATACTCTCTTCTTCAGGTCAGCGAGTCTGTCCTTCTCAGGTCATTCAGGCTGTTCTTTGTATTTACCATATGTAAACATAAACTTATGCTGTAAAAATAGGAGAGCAGTAGTACTGCTACAAGTTGGTGATTGTAGCATCTCAGATAAAATGGAAATGGCCAATGACTGCAGGTGTTCACAGATACTTCACAGTCCAAAGGAGACTCTGCAGGGGAGACACCAGACCAAGAAAGGAAATAATATAGTACTGTGTATGGATATACTGAAATCAACAGCTTAAAGTTAAATTGCTACAGGTAGGGGGTAGCAACTAAGAGGTAATAGGTAGCAGATGTCAGGAGAACGTAGCAACTGGTAGGAGGGTTGAAAAGGAAATGAAGGAGAAACCCTACATAGAGTAGGGTTACAAATACATTTTAGGAAAGTAAATTAAGAGTTAGGAAGTCAACAGGCATAGAAAGGAGGTGGGAAGGTACAGGGGTAGCTCAAGAGACAAAAAGGTTAAGGAAGGAAAGAGCACGGGAGTGATGTGGTGTAATGGATGTGGAGCCGCAGTCTTTTGAGACACATTCTGGAGACTAAGTTGCTGCCCCATTTACATTCACTTCTCTGAGTAGAGGGCAGAAGTTGCTGGACTCCAGGATGAACTGACAAGGGTGCAGAGAACCTGCTACCCCACCCATGGGCCACAAAGTCTGCTGCCACTCTCCCAGAGGATGCTTAGGCAGAAGCAGAGCAGTTGGTCCTTGGTGGGATCTGGGAGAGTGAGGCTAGTGGGAAGAGAATGCACTTCTTACCCTGTAACACTGCACAATATAGTCACCATACTGGTGGGACAGGATAGCCGGAAAGAGGCACCTGCAGCCATGGAAAGGGAGGATGTGGAGGTCCTCAGAAGGGGTGGCCCCAAGGAGTGGGGGAGAAGCCTCCAACTGAGGAGGAAGCAGTTGCTGGTGGGGAAACTCTAGCATTAGAAAGATAGATATGGGAATGAGGGTGGTTAGAAGGAGAGGGTGAAGAAGTGAATCCCTGGTGCTTCAGCTTGGAAGGATGGAGAGTGGATCCAGAGGATCACCAGGGTGGCAGGAAATGGCAGGAAATGGCAGGAAGCTAGATTTTATTGGCCACTTGTGGACAAATGACTTGGTAAGTGATAGGGTAGTGGTAGTAAAGGCTGATTTTAGGGAGCTAGGGAGGGGGCTTAAGCAAGTAACATGCACAGTGGCATTTGCTGAGGTGTTACCTGTGTATGGATGGGGAGAGGAAAGGACACTCTACACCACTGCTTTTGACAGTTGTTTGAAGGCATGCTGTATGGAGGAGGTCATCCATTACATTGATGACTGGGGTCCAGCATGGGAGGATGTGGGCCTCTATAGTGGAGAGACCCTGCATCCTTCTAGGAGGGGGACCACAGTTCTTAGTGAGAGGTTTAAAGTGCTACTTGGATGAGCATTTAAACTAGCAATGGAGAAGACTGCAATACCAAAGGAGGAAACAAAATTGCCCCCAGAGACAACTAAGCAACAAGGAGGGCGGGCACAAGGTAGAAAGCTCCTCCAGGGAAGGGATACATGAACAGAGATGTGGGAAAAAAGGCAAAGGAGAAGGGGGTCATAAATAAGAAAGCAAAAAAATTGGAGTAAAGAAGACAGATCACAGAGAAGGTATCAAGAAAAGAGGGGGATCAGGGGTGCTTCAGGGAACAATACAGGTAGGGTGAAGAACATAGGGAGGCAGACAGGGAAGGTGTAAGGTATAGAGAGCTACAGTATGTGTACCAATGCAAGCTGTCTAGGAAATAAGAATTGCAGACCTGGAGGCCACCAACGAGGAGGCTAGCCTGGATTTTGTGGCCACAATGGAGTCATCATGCACTGACAGCTATGACTGGGATATGGTGATACCAGGCTACTCTTTGTTCAAGAGAGACATGGAAGAGAAATGGGGAGGATGAGGTTTGCTACATGTGAGGGAGGGAATAAAGGCCACGGAAGTACAGGGACACTCAGAGGAAAAAGAAGGACTGGCAGTGCTGTGGATCACCCTGGAGATAGGAGCTGGGGATGCTATCTGTACAGGAGTGGTATACAGACTTCCAGAACAGGGAGAGGAGTTAGATAAGGGACTTATGAAGACATCATTAGGATGGAAAATAAGGGATACTGTAAGTGCTGCACACTAGTGACTTCCAGCTGCAGCTTCAGCAAGGAGCATGGTCATCCTTGACTCCTTACAAGGTTTTTTTTTCTGGCAGCTAGTCTATGAATCAACTAAGGACAGGGCAGAGATGGACCTAGTTCTTACAAACAGAGATAGCTCTGTAGACATCACAGTGGGCAGTCCCCTTGGTACCAGTGATCACCATTCACTGTGGTTTAACATTAAGATGGGAGCAAAGGCAGACCACACAAGGATGGGGGTCCTGGAATTTAGGAGGGTAGATTTTGAAGAGATGGGCTACTGCTTCAGAAACTGCCTAGTAAGGGGGGATTGCCAGGGAGGGGGAGAGGAACAGTGGGGACAATAATTAAGGGCATTATTAAGGCAATGAGTCTCTATGTGAAGGGAGTGAGCAAAATCAAAAGGAAAAAGAAACCATTATGCTACTCTAGGGAAGTGGCCACGGTGGTGAAGGAAAAAAGGATGTCATTCAGGAGGTATAGGGAAATACAGAGGAAGAAAAACAGGAAGACGTACAGTACTAGGTAAAGTACAGGGAAGCAGATAAAGCAGTGAGGGGGGAATGGTGCAGACAGAGGAAGGGATAGCCAGAGGGGTAGCAAATGGGGATAAGACTTTCTTCAGGTACCTAAGTGAGAAGAGGAAAGCATGGGGAGGGACAGTGATGAGAAGGAGGACGTCAGAAGGAGACCGTGCAGAAGGGGATGAAGAAAAGGCCAACACCCTGAACAGGTATTTCCACTCAGTCTTCACAGTGGCGGGAAGGGGCAGACCACCAGAGAGCAGCAGGAACAATGAAGAGAGTATGGACTCAAGTCCATTTTTAGAGGAAAGAATCCTCATGGGACTTGAAGTTGTAAAAGTAGACAAGGCTATGGGATGGGACAAAATTCACCCAGGGGTACTTAAAGAACTCAGGGAGGTGCTGGCTGCCTTCCTGGTGGCCTTATTCAACAGTTCACTGGAATCGGACTTGGTTCTGGAAGACTGGAGGACATTTTTTTTATTAAATAAGCTTTATTAATTTTTTTAAAGAGAAAATACTATTATCACACAAACAACACAAGAGCAACAAATACAACATGAAAACCACAACCATCCCTCCCTCCTTCCTTCCCTCTCTCCCTCCCAGCCCATGGTGGAAGAGAAAATAAAAACCATATGGTAAACAGCCTTATACAATTAATTGGTGAGGGATATCCTGAATCAAAATGAAATCCATTTGACAAAGTAGTAGGGTTGAGAACAACTAATAACACTACATACTAAAGAGAACTGTCCCAGGGAACCTTAAGCCATATAAAGGGCATGCAACTTGCCCCATTTTTTCTGTTAAGCTGATACTCTGTTAAGAATACTGGCTATCATTTTCTCAGTACAGAGATTAGCAAGGAGTTCTTGCAATCATTCATTGTATGAGATTGAAGATTGGTCCAATCAGTGACAAAGAACCACCTTTTTAACAGAAAGTGAAATAATAGCAATAACATATCTCAGTTCCTTCACTGGAATGTCACTATAATCCCCCACCAAACATGCTTCAGAGGTAAGATAATCTTCAATACCTAATAAAGATCAGCCTTAGTTTTAATTATATCCCACAAAGGAGCTACTTTGGGACATGCCCAAAAGATATAAAGTACCCTCGGCTGCCCACAACATGTACACACTGGAGAGTGCAGCCAACCCATTGTAGCAAGCTTATAAGCAGGACCACTGGAAAATTGCTGGAAAGGTTACCAAAATACGGAACATTTTGCAAATATTGTGGGAAATTGCCGGGGTTCTTCTATAGATCCAGAGTGCCTCACAATAAATATTTTAATGTTTTCCGCAACATTTGTTAGTCAGTATAAATTGCTAAATGAATACACTGACACCTGAATATGTTTAAAATATAAAGAAAAGTTTATTTTCCTAAAAAAGAATACTAAACCGATAAGCTATCGTAAGCATTGCCTAGCTTCCAAAATTTAAAAGCATCTGCCTTATACAGTGCTAAATAGATGCTATAAAGTGAGCCACAGCAAATCAATATTAAATAAAGCCAGAATAAACAATTTTTCTGTTTCTGGATGTAGAATAGTGAAGCCTGATCCACAGCTATTTATAGTGCCCTGTCAGCTGTTTACCCACTTTGGTACAAGAAAAATTAAGCAGATAGACTGGTGAATAACTGAGTTTTAGTAACATGTTGTTAAAGTGTTGTTAAAATGTTTAATGTTCATAATTTGTACTGTAGGCACTGTACACTATATTTGAAAGCTCATATTTAAGCATTAAATCTGGGGGTTATTGGGTCTGGCAGTATAGTCTAGAGATTAGAGTAACAAACTATGAATGAACTGTGGACATCTAGCAGACCTGATTTGATTCCCACAACCTCCACTTGCATGCTGTGTGATTCTGCTCAAGTCACTTAACCTCCTCAGTGCTCCTGGATTGTACCTGAAAACAGGCAATTGTGCCTAGTGGATTTTACGTGGTTACCAAAAAATACCAATATATTTTTACTGCATCATACAGTAGTCAGGGTACCCTGCAATTTACCTTTGTTTTACTCTGGCTGCAATGATTTTCTTTAAAGATAAATGTTCAGATACGTTTTGTGTTTTATAAGCTTGTTTTTAGACTTTAGTCAGGTTTTTATTATAGTCTTTGCATGTGAGCATTTGGGGGTAGTTGCTAAGAGTGAGATCACTGTTAGCAACTAGCTTATTCAAGTTTAAAATCAGCAGGGCCATCCAAAAATCCTCAGCTGTTTGAATCAAAACTAGTCTAAATGAAAGTATGCTCACAAGGAAAAACTTGCCTTGCCACTTACAAAACGGCTTCATAGCACCCCATTTAAGTGAATAGGATAATTTGCACCTTTTCTCCCATCTTTTGTTTCAGTCTGTGTGGCAACAAAATGTTTTCTGATAGACTGCTTCAACACAACACAAATATTAAGTGTTTAAGTGTACTTATGTTAGGCAAGTGGATTTTGAAACCAAACAAGACAATGATTCAAAAGAAACCACTGTCACATAAAACCCTTGCCCTACCTTGCACTGCTTTGTTTCAACTAACCCAAGTCTGCATGCAAAAGTGTCAATATATTTGAGAGTATTTTATTAAAAATGTTAATACGTTTTACACAGTTCAATATAAAAACTCAAAAATTGCAAGAAATTGCGGAACATGTCAGTTTTTGCGGAGAATGGTGAAAATTGCGGATTCCGCAAAAAAATTGCGAGTCAATTTTCCAATAGCCCTGCTTATAAGGAGTAAAGTAAAGGTTATTCAAAATTAAAATTGTATGAGCTGTAATCTGTCCTGAGAAATATAAACATATAAATTGGTCCATATTTTAGTCCAGTTAAAAGTCCACTGATGGAAGGTTGCAGTCCAGTATGATGATTCACCAGTTAAATATGCAAATATTCTAGAAAACAGGAGTGAATACAATTTAGAAACAGCATGTGATTGCAGTGCAGGAGCAATTGCAGATTGCAGGAACTCAGTATAATTGGTATTTCCTGTTGTTGAGCCAAAGTGCTGCAGGAGCCTGTGCCTAAGTTGGTATACCTTAAATATTCCTTTACCTTCAATATGAAGAGATGACATAATGGACTGACAGGACATCAAAACCCCATTGTGGAGCGAATCACATACCCTTACCCCCACCTAGTTGGGACAGTCAAACTTCATCTATCACCTTGCCACCTATCTTAATATTGGGATTTCTACAAATTGGTCAAGCAACATCATGGGATGGTTTATAATACATAGCTGAACAGAGCTGCAAATGAACCTGAGCTGAAGACCTAATAACATTGTCTCTCACCATCTTTGGAAGAGATTTCAAAAGGGAAAACAAAATGGCTGATGAAGAAAGGCCAGAACTACTGAGCAGCTCTTTCTCAATCTGGAAACAAATAGGGGAATAGACAGATGCATCATCAGCTGTTGACACAGTGAGCCTCTTTAAGTACTTACTAGTGTGGCTGGCAAAATAGTACACTAGAAAGTTCGGGAGACAGAGGCCACCAGATTGCTTGGGTGTAACTAGCCTGTGGTACACCTGCCTTGGTGTTTTGCCCAACCAAATAAAATTTGACACCACTTTGTGAATTTGCTTTAACCAAGAGAAGGGAAGCCATCCATCAAGCAAATTAATTGGGTAAAAAAGACTGAGGAGAACATTCATTTTTATAATATTGATTCTACTCCAAAGAGTTAAAGACAAGTCTCTCCATCACTTTAAATCTTGCTGCAGAGTACCTAACAAATCAGCTAGGTTAAGTTTTTTGACTTGGAATAAGTCCTTTGACAAATAAATTCCAAAATATTAAATTTGTTTAGATTCCCAAGATAACCCTAGACAGGAAATATCAGATTTAAACACCCTAGGGTTAAGAGGCATAACTACTAATTCATATAGATTAAGTTAATTATTAGAAAGCATATTAAATTTTGCAATGGTGGTTAGAGCAGCTGGAATTGGTACTTTGGGGTTAACTAGATGCAGCAAAATGTCATCCGCATATGCTGAAAGTTGTCGGATTTCAAAAACCCATCTGCAAACTGACCACATCCTGATTACTTTTGAGTTTCAAAAGTAAGGGTTATAAATAGAAATTAAATAAAAAAGGTGATAAGGGACAACCTTTGTGTGTGCCAAAATACAAGGAAAAGGTGGGGAAAATATACCATTGCAGTAAATTTTGACATTTGGACACACATAGATAACTTTAATCCAACAAAGACATGACAGAGGGAATCCAAATGCCTCTAATGTTGCAAGCAAAAATGCCAAGTTCAGTCTATCAAAAGCTTTCTCCATGCCCAGGGAAATCAGAACAACAGGTAAATCAGAATCCCTGGACTCAGAGAAAATATGTGAGAGTTTATGCAAATGATCAATAGAAGAGTAGGCTGACACAACCCAACTTCTTCTCGACTTATGAGTTTATTCTGGGCGAAGTGGCTGAAATTTGCTCTGCAAAGCAATTTGTGGAGTGGTGGGAATCTGCAAAGTACTCTGCAATGCGAAGTGGAGTACTTCACATCATAATAAGGATCACAAAGTCATTAATTTCAATACACTTTGCATTACTCTGCCTTCACCCAACCACTTCTGTGCCTATTTTTAGGTGAAATACATTGATGCCAATGTACTTCGAATTACTTCTCCTTATTTTGGGGCTAGAAGGTGAATTTTGTATTGATTCATGGCATTGCAGGTCACATGGGCTCTAGATTGTTCTGCACAGCCTCAGTTCTATGTAGTGTGTGTGTAGTGGTAGCTGGAGACAGTTTGCTGTCAGAGCTCTGCAATTCAAACCCTATAAAAGCTGTTAAAAAAGGCTTTTTGAGCCATATTTTTGGCTCAATACATAGTACATTGACTGTAGGAAACCATTCTGTACTCATATCATCAAGTGTTTATTGTTTGTGTGTGTGGATTTTGAATGTTAATTTTGAACATGCAGTCTGTGTACTGAGAGACACTTGAAGTGTGCTTTGAGGGAGGGGCATATCTGTGTGGTGTAGGAGGTAGATTAACTGTGAGAAAAAGACAGTCATTCTGTTTTGGTTATATTTTTCTTGTATAACTGTGTTAATGTACACTCAGTAATATTTTAATTATTTTTTTACATTTGTTTGCTGATTGTTGTGGTGTAACAGTGTATAATTTCAGTGTGTAAGTCAGAAGAGACTTGCCTGCTTCTGTTGGAAGCTGAGAAACTTGTTATACTGCAGAGAACAAACTAGAACGCATTTGAGGAACTGGGAACCTGGTAAAACATAATATTGTTGGGGACTAGTTAGGAAGGAAGCTACGCTTTCTACAGAAAGTTTCATTATTTTCTTATTGCCATTAAGAATTGCATGATTCCATTAAAGTGTAGTCATTTTATAACCAAAGGGGGTGAAATACAACTGAAGTTGCTTGATTTCTGTACTAGACACACAGGATTTGGAAGGATATTTGTGCAATATTTTTGAAGTGTCCTGCTGGCTGAACAGTGAGTTTATCCCTGGTTTCAGATAAAGTGTTTGTGTGTGTACTAGAAGCAGACATAGCAAATTGTCTTCACTGAAAGGCCTGCTTACATCACAGGTGTCATTAGTCAATCAATTGATTCTGGGTGGGGTTTTTATCACTGAGCTGTCTTAGTCAAACTACACAGGTAGAAGCCAGTCAGAAAAGACTTGCCTGCTTCTGTTGGAAGCTGAGAAACTTGCTATACTGCAGAGAACAAACTAGAACACATTTGAGGAACTGGGAACCTGGTAAAACATAATACTGTTGGGGACTAGTTAGGAAGGTAAGCTACGCTTTCTACAGAAAGTTTCATTATTTTCTTATTGGCATTAAGAATTGCAGGATTCCATTAAAGTGTAGTCATTTTATAACCAGAGGGGGTGAAATACAACTGAAGTTGCTTGATATCTGTGCTAGACACATAAGATTTGGAAGGATATTTGTGCAATATTTTAGAAGTGTCCTGCTGGCTGAGCAGTGAGTTCGTTTTTATCCATGGACTCAGTAGAGTGGTTTGTGTAGCAGCAGTGGTCTAGTAAATTGTGGTGTTGGATGACTTACTATAAAGGGCAGTACTCACCAGGGTGGTGGAGCAGTGTCGTATTTGATTGTTTCTAACCGTCACCAGTGGTTGTGGCATTTCTTTATAGCCAAGGTTCTGACATCACTTCCTCAACAAGTCTTGGCAGAACTGTCATATTCTTAATTACCCAGCACAGTGCATAAGGGTAAGCACACACAAATATATATATATATATATATATATATATATATATATATATATATTACTCATTGTATATTATAAGGAAGAGGGACATGTGGGAGTGGTGCAATGCACTGGCTGTGGGGCAGCAATTTGCCGGGAGACATTCTGGAACCTGTGTTGCTGCCCTATTTACAGACAACTGTCAGCTCTGAGGGAGGAGGTTGTCCACCTCCAGGCTGAACTGACAAGGACTAAGGAGGCCTCCCCCACCCAAAGAGCACCAGTTCCACAACCACTGTCTCAGAGGTTGCAATGTGTGAAGAGCAGATGGACCACAGTAGGTTCTGGGAGGGTGAGGGTGGTGGAACAGAGGCATAGCCCCAGAGTTGTACCTCTATACAAATCATATGTCAGTCTGGCAAATCAAGGTTCCTCTATGATGACACCCTCATTGGAGACCAAGAAGAATGCTGGGGACATCCACAAGGGAGACTCACAAAAGAGTGGCAAGGGACACCACAGGAGAAAGAAACAGCTTCTGATAGGGGACTCAATTGTTAGGGGTGTAGACCTGGGGAAGGGAGAGGAGAGGGAAGTAAGGTGCCTGCCTGGTGCCATGGCTTGGAGGGACAGGAAGCAAATCCTCAGGATTGCAGAAGCAGCATCACAGGAGAGGAAACTAGATATCAATGTCCACCTCGGACAAATGACCTAGCTAGACATGAGATCAGTGCAGTGCAGGATAAATTTGTGGAGTTGGGGAGGGGCCTCAGACAGGTAGCAAGCACGGTAACCTTCTAAGAGGTGCTGCCAGTCTATGGCAGGGGTGAGGCTAGGGTACTGCACACCATGCAGTTTAATGAATGGTTGCAAAACTGGTGCAGAGCACAGAACTTTGGCTTCATTGGGGACTGGGGGTCCACCGGGAGAGATGAAGGTCTATACTGGCATGATGGTCTGCATCTGTCCAGGAAGGGAAACACGCTGCTAGGTGACAGGTTTAAAGGCTTCCTTGGCAAGCTTTTAAACTAGCCAAGGGGAGGTACTGATAGGAACAGGAAAGTTCAAGCCTCTACAAAACATGGCAGTAGTAGGTAAACACTGAGGCACAGAGCTTGACAGAGGGCAGAACAGGGGTAAATGGAAAAATGGACAAGGGCAATAAGAGTAGGGATGGGGTAAAAAAGGATAAAGCTAACATTAAATGGAGGACAATGAGTTCCAATGCCCATAGTCTTGGAAACAAGCTTCCAGAGTTAGTAGCCCTGAAGGAAGAGGAACACTTGGATATTGTGGCAGTTACAGAAACATGGTACATGGAGAACCATGACTGGGATGTCAACATACCAGGGTACACAATCTACAGAAGGGACGGGGGGGTAAAAGAGGAGGTGGAGTAGTTCTCTACATAAAGGAAGGGATCAAAGCTACAGTACTAAAAAGTAAAGGGGAGGACAAGAGGAACTCTGGGTCACCTTGGAGACAGGGAATGGCATCACAATCTGCACAGGGGTTGTATACAGACCCCCATCTCAAGGGGAGGAAATGGACAAGAAAATGATAGAGGGCATTCTCAAAATGGCTGAAAAAGGGGAGATACTGTTGATGGGGAACCTGAATATGCCAGATGTTAACTGGGCGACATGGACTGCAGCCACATCCAAGAAAAGGGTCATTCTTGATGCCCTACAGGTGGCATGCCTTAGACAGCTAGTGGTGGAACCCACTCGGGAGGGAGCAATATTAGACCTGGTACTCTCAAATGGAGAAAGGATCACAAATTTAGAAGTCAGTAGACATCTGGGAACAAGTGACCACTGCACAGTGTGCTTCACAATAAACACAACCATGGAGACAAGCCATACAAAGACAAGGATACTGGACTTTAGAAGGGCTGACTTTAGCATAATGAGTGAATACCTGAGGAATGCATTAGCAAATGGCCAGAAAGGAGGGGTGGAAGAACAATGGAGAGAACTCAAAACTGCCATCATGGAGGCAACAAGCCTTTGTGTGAAACAAATAAAGAAAACAAAGCAGAATAAAAAAACACTATGGTTCTCAGAAGAGGTGCCAGGGAAGGTTAAGGAGAAAAAGGCTGCATTCAAAAAGTATAAGGAATCGCAGACAGAGCATGACAGGGAATTGTATCAATTAAAGCAGAAAGAATTAGGGAAGGCAGTCAGAAAAGCAAAGGCCCAAACCGAGGAAAAGATAGCCAACTCAGTTAAGAAGGGGATAAAACATTTTATAGGTACATTAGATAGCATAGAAAGGTTAAGGGAGGGATAGTGAAGATTAATAAAGGAGAGGGGAGGTGGGCAGAGGGAGACAGTGAAAAGGCAGAGATGCTGAATGAATACTTTTGCTCAGTATTCACAACAGAAGAAGAGAAGGAGTTATCTAAACCAAACAGTAGAAGCACTCTGGGTAGAGGTGTTGACGCCAGTCCATTTACAGAAGAAAGAGTCCTAAAACTCATGGTGGACAAAGCAATGGGGCCTGACAGGATTCACCCTAGAATCCTAAAAGAGCTAAGGGAGGACCTAGTGACACCACTAACCACACTTTTTAACAAATCATGGGAAGATGGGGTGGTACATGAGGACTGGAGGAGGGCAGATGTGATTCCCCTTCACAAAAGTGGGAGCAAGGCAGAAGCAGGAAACTACAGACCTGTTAGTTTGACCTCAGTGGTGGGGAAAATGATGGAATCACTTCTGAAAGAAAGAATTGTTGAGTATCTAGAGGCCAGCGGGGCACAGGACCCAAAGCAGCATGAATTCACAGTGGGACAGTCATGTCAGACAAATCTAATCAATTTCTTTGACTGCGTGACCAAAGTAATAGACCAGGGAGGGGCTGTGGATCTGGCCTACCTAGACTTTAGCAAGTCATTTGACACAGTCCCGCACAAAAGATTAATAATCAAGCTAGCCAGCCTGGGAGTGGGTCCCAGGGTGGTAGCCTGGGTAGCAAACTGGCTGCACAATGGGACACAGAAGGTAATAGTGAATGGTGAATGGAACACATTCTGAAGAGAGTGGGGTTACTAGTGAAGTACCTCAGGGCTCAGTACTGGGTCCAGTCCTCTTTAACGTCTTTATAGGTGACATTGCAGAGGGTCTGGAAGGAAAGGTATGCCTCTTTGCAGATGACACAAAGATCTGTAACAGAGTTGATACACAAGGGGGTAGAAAGGATGAGAATGGACTTGGCAAGGTTGGAGGAATGGTCAGACATATGGCAACTTAGATTCAGTGCAAAGAAGTGCAAAGTAATGCACCTGGGAAATAAAAATCCAGGAGAAGAGTACACAATAGCAGGGAGTCACTAATGGCAACAATAATGGAAAGGGATCTGGGTGTAGTCATATCAGATGACCTTAAGGTGGGTAAGCAATGTGAGAAGTCAGTAAGGAGAGCCAGGGGGATACTGGGATGCATTGGGAGGGGCATCACAAGTAGAAAAAGGGAAGTGGTTATCCCTCTATACAGACAATTGGTGAGACCCCATCTGGAGTACTGTGTGCAGTTTTGGAGACCTCATCTACGCAAAGACATAGACAGGATGGAAGCAGTCCAGAGGAAGGCAACTAAAATGGTGCAGGGTCTACATCAGAACCCATATGAAGAGAAACTGAGAAAGCTTAATATGTATACTCTTGATGAAAGGAGGGACAGGGGGGACATGATAGAAACTTTAAGTACCTCAAGGGAATCAACAAAGTCCAGGAGGATAGCATCTTTCAAAAAAAGAGATGTGTAAGAACAAGCGGGCACAATTTAAAGTTGGGGGGGACGGCTCAGGGGTAATGTGAGGAAATTATTTTTCATGAAGAGAGTGGTGGATGCATGGAACCCCCTTCCTGGAGAGGTTGTGGGGTCTAAAACAGTGGGGGAATTCAAACATGCATGGGACAGACATAAGGCAAACATTTTTTCTTTGCATTTTTGGGTCTGGAGTGCTGGCTTTCTGGTTTAGACTGGCAGTGGCAGTTTTGCAGCAAGCTGCTCTACACCAGCACACAACCCAGCCCCAGTGTTAGCACAGCATGGTGGTAGTGGACTGGACCTGTTATATATATTCCGCTTTATAATGTCTGTATACCATGAAATATTTTGGGTGCCTGAGCAATATTTAATTTCTATCGGGTAGGGTTTGTTGAAAAGCAAGAGTGAACAGTGCTATGATCTGCTAAAACACATATGTGCACTGTGACTGAAGTGCACATTGCCCACCAAGACCTCTGAAAACATATTATATGACTTTGTCTGCTGCTGCTGATGGTACAAATAAAATATACGTTATATATTCTTATCTTTATTCTTTATACCATAAACAGTGGAACAAGTCATCATATATATGTTTGCAAGAAGCTGGACAGTGTGTGCACACACAGGACAGTACACTGCACACATGTTGTTTAGAAGAGTATTATTGCACTGCTCAGTCTTGCTTTATAACAAACACTCCACAACAGAAAGTAAACATTACTGAGGCACCAAAAATATTTCAGGGTAAACATTCTTAAGTAGGAATATAACAGAGCCACAAGAAGCACACTGCACTATGTGGATGGCTGCTGGTACACAATACCTGGCTCCAAAAGTGCAAGGCAAACACACAAAGCCACCACTCTATATGAATACATGCCAAAAAAAAAGTTCAATACTATTGCAACTTTATTGATGGCAAAACAAGTCACACAGAAATGCCCACTGTGCTTTGATGCTTATGCCTTCATCAGGGGGCACACTAATGAAAGCCTAACCGCCAAAGCACAAGGGTCATTACTGTGTGCCTTGTTTTGTCATAAATGCAGTTGCACTAGCAGTGAAAATATTTTATTAGCATCTATTCATGTGGATTTATGGCTTTCTGGTTTTATTAAGTTAGAATATAATGAGGGCAAGGACAACCCTATTTTACTTAATTTAATTTCATTTGTTTTTGGGCATGGTTATCACCATTCAATTACGGGAGTTAAACAAGGTTATGCAAAACAAAAACAGAACACACACTTAATGGAAGGAAAGGAGGGGTGCAGGATAGAAACTATAAAGTACAGAAATGGACTCAACAACAGGGTAGATGCATACAGAAGACCAGAACAAAAAATGTGCATAAAAAAGGGAACACAATTTCAAAATATAGAGTGGAAAGGTCAGGGGCAAGATAGGGATATATTTTTTGTCACACAGGGTGGTGGTGAGGCGTGTAATCCAGGACAAATTAAAAAACGAATGATCGATATTGGGGTGTGAGAGCAGCAGCTGGAGCATTGCCATCATTTGCAGTTGGTGGCGCTCAATCTGCTCCAACTGCTGCTCAACATTTGTAAGGCAGTGTTTAGCAGCATGCACCATGCTCCACAGAACCGCCAAATCAGCCTGAGTGACAGGCAGTTTCATAGGGTTGTCACCAGCTGGACGTGCTTCAGCTTATGGTGGAGGTGGTGGTGATGTGGCCCATTCTGTGACCGCAGCCTGCCACTCTTCATGGTGGTGGTTTTGCGTGTGAGTGCACTGACCCCCAGTCCCCAGGTGACTTCCCCTGGGGCCACGGCTCACCTCCACACTGCAGATCTTGTACCACACTATGCTACTGTCTCCCCCCCACATGGAATCAAAAAATTACCAAACTAGGGATGTGCAGGGAGGACCAGGCACAGGTGGAGGGGTCCCAGATGGCGTGGGAGCCAGGGCCTGTGGCTTGACAGTTGGGGCCAGGGGTGCAGACACCTGCTGCTCCATCTCCTGCTGCTGTGGCTCCTCCCCCCTCACTTGTTCCTGCTGCTGCTGCTGTCACTGGTGGGGCACTGGTAGGTCTTGCCACACTGTCAAAGGAGGTGGTGGTGGTGGTGGTTCCATGGCAGCAGCAGCACCAACTTCCACATCTCTTGCTTCAGGGGGTGCCATCGAGATGATCTTGCTGAGGTCCAGATGAAACTGGCTCCACCCCCACAAGCATGCGAATGCCCACCCGATAGCTGTGCTGAACAAATGCCCCAGCCCCGGAACATCCCTCACCCTTCATTCTGGTCTGTGGGATCAGGACAAGACAAAACACACACACACACACACACACACACACACACACACACAGAAATAATTAATAAAATAAAGACTACTAGACAGATATAATTCAAAACACAAATCCTCACAACAAATACTCTAAAAAACCATGAAGAGCAAAAAAAACCAGAAAGATTTAGCTGTTTAACAGTGCTTTATAGTCTCTCTCTCTGTCTTTCTCCAAAGCCTCCATAACCTCTCTCTCCCCTTATGCAAGGGGAAAATGAAACTATCTTCCTAGCATGAGTAACTTCCTGCCTGCCTGGCTAAAGCATGTGACTTACACTAATGTAAGCCATGTGATGTATGGGGGCTGTCAATAGACTTCTCACTCTGCCTTAATTCAGTTTAAGGTGGAGTGACAATGCAAAGTGATAATTACAATGCAAAGTGAGGCTTTAAAATGGGCACTTTGCGTTACAGGGTGGCAATGCGAAGTGTCCACTATGTACCCACTTTGCGGGCAGAATTTTACTTTGCTGCATCTCTAGTCCAGACCGCACTGATCCTCGAAGCCAAAAGTTTGGACAGGATTTTAACATCATAGTTCAGTAGGGAAATTGGATGATAACTGGAAACTGAATCCGTGATTTCCAAGTTTAAGAAGTAACACTATTAAAGCTTCTAGGAGAGTGTGATCTGATATACTAAACTCTATATATATATATATATATATATATATATATATATATATATATATATATAAACAGTGCAAAAGAGGGCAAGTTCTCTAGGAAAAGTTTTAAAAAGTTGGAGGTGAAGTCATCAGGTCCAGGGGCTTTATCCAGGGCCAAGAAGGTTATAGCTGCCAAACTGTCTTGCTCAGAAATAGGTGCCAGAAGTGAAACCTGATAAACATCAGATAGAGAGGGGAGAGACATATTCACCAGATATTCTCAAATAACAACTGTAGAAGGAGGATCTTCCTTGTGATCATATAGAGAACTATAATATGCCACACATTCTTGGGGAATGTCCCTTGGCAACACTTTAATACTATTGTTCCACTCCAATTTGATCTAAGAGAGATTGTCCGAGAAACCTCTTGCTTTTGCAAATGTAAAGCCATGAGACACCCGGCCTTCTCACCTTAGGTGAAGTGGGTTTGATAGATGGCATATTCAGCCTTTTCATGTAACAGTTCAGCATATCTATCTTGAAGCACTGCCAGCTCACCTTTGAGCAAATCTGAAGAGGTCAAGTTCAACATTTTTTCCAGTTCCCTAATATGTTGTAAAAGGGTAGAGGCCTCCCTGTCTCTACTCTGCTTCCTCTTAGATGCTAGTTGGATAAATTCTTCGATTATAATGCATTTGAAAGAGCTCCATTCCACATCTCCCCGAACTGCTGAATTTTCATTATGGGATACGAAAACTTCCATTTGCTCCTTAATTCTATCTATAATAAACCAATCCTTGAGAAGCTGGTTGTTAAGTTTCTAGGCAGTATCTTTCTGGTCCTGGAATGCTAATGTGAATTTGACCCATACCAGTGAATAATCAGACAAAACTCTAGGGTCAGTCTCACAACCCATCACCCCTTAAGGAGACTCTGACTAATTAAGATATAATCAATCCAGGATTGAGTCCCATGGGCAGCAGAATAGAATGTGAAGTATTTCACATTCAGGTGAAAGATGTGCCAGGGGTTGCACAATCCCATAGAATCCACCAAATCCCCAAGCGATTGCTGTGCTAGATAGAGACCTGCATAAGATTTATCTGATCTGTCCAGGTCATGAGTAAAGGAAAGATTCCAATCCCCTCCAATAATTAAGTGGAGCCTTAGGAATGGGGCCAGCACTGAAGCCAGATCCATGAAAAATACCGGATTGTCACTATTAGGGTCATAAACACATCCTAAAATGACCTCAGTTGTGTCTAAAATCCCTTTAACCAAGATCGTTCTCCCTTGAGGGTCTGCAATACTCTGAAATTCCTGAAAATTGCTACCCTTAAAAATCAAAATTGCAACCCCTTTTTGTTAGTACTAGTACCAGCCATAAACACTTGAGCTACTGACAGTGACGAAATAGAAGACCTTCTGAAGTAGGCAGGTGAATCTCCTGTAAAAAAGCAATACTGCAGCATATACCTTTCAAATGTTTAATGAGTTGGTAATATTTAACCCTGGAATGGGCTCCTTTCACATTCCAGGAAACACATTTATAAGACTTGACCATTAAAGCAGGTTGACCAAAAATGACCTATGATATTCCCCACACAGTCATTCCAAGAAATCCCTTGAAACCTTTAACTCTACCACTCCCAAAATCCCCACCCTGTCCTATCCCTCTCATCCTGTACCTTACAAAACCCAAAAACGAGAGGCACAACCTGCCCGTCCCCATCCCCACACCCAGCGCCTAACGATGATTGGCCTCAGACTTCGACCTATACCCTCCAAAGCTCCTGGTCCCACCACCCCCAACTAATAAAACTATATTGATCTCTATAACTTACACAAAAAAATGACAAGGATATTCTCAACAATCTTAACCTGCCTATTAAAGTATAAATGGTTAGTATAGTGTAACATTTACATGCTTACCCTGAAAACACAGCTATATTCTTTAGAAAAGAAAGGAAAATAGCTCCTCCTAATTCTGAGGTTGCCCAGTAATTAAACAAGATAGACTATTAAGTGCTCCACTTTATCCATCCACATAGATAAGCAAACAATAAAATAAATAGGAAGAATCGTTTCTGTTCCCCCATGGGAGAGCTACCTTTAAATAACCCAGCGTTAAACTGGGGCATGTATGTCTATTCAATATTACCATAACAAAATAAAATATAAGCAAAACCAAAGTGTGTGTGTGTGTGTGGGGGTTAATGCTATATCAACTCAATTGCTGCTCTACATGCAGTTGCAGGTCCCAGAATGTCTAATATCTATCATTCCAGACAATAATCTGCAGGTGCATAGGCCATACAAAGCACCTAAAAAGTAATCAACTGGGTTTGTATAAAGCCCTTTTTCTTCAAAGAAGAAGCAAGCATTGAAGAAGAATCTTGGATCGAAGCAGTCTTGCTGTGAAGGAACCTAAATCGCATCTCAAACCCAGAATCAGTAGACTATATACCAGTTAACTGGAGTTCTGAATGAGAAGCCGCCGATCAACTGCAGTCCATCCACAGTTACCTTTAAAAACTGACAGGAAAGGCATGCTACATACAAGATAAAGAGATTGTCTAAGTGATTGGTTGTGCTGGTCTTCTATTGTGGGAAGGAACTGTGAATCGGATGATTCCTCCAAGGAAACTAATATGGGTTATGCTGAATTCGCTGATCGCAGGGAGAGCCCATAGAAACTAAAAGATACTATTAATCTCGAAAACCAAACAGAACACACACATCATCCAGCAAGGTGCCTGGTCTAGCAGAAGATTTTGTCTCGCATAGACAGCCATTCTTCACAGCGAAGCCCTTATGTAGGATCCTCAAGGGATTCAGGATTATTGATCAAAGTAGGTTCCTGCTCCTCAAAAGCTGCAACAATGAGATCCAGGTCTCAAAATACATCAGCTCAACCCAAAATTAAAGAAGTAACAGGGGCCACCACACTACTGGGGAGACAATACTTATATCTCAATTCCAGCTCAGCCCCACCAGTGAATGCAAAATAAAAATATCACTATGGGCCAAAATGGTGAAGCCTCACCAGCAGGTTCAGCCATCATCAGAATTTGATGAAGGATCCTGGTGTGATCTAGAAATCTGCCCTGACAGAGAATCTTAGAGAATGCCGGCATCTGACCTGTCCCAAGTGTGTGATGGGCCAGAAAAGGAATGATTTCTTAAATCAATGGTGCCAATTGTCCAGTACAACATTTTAGTTTCCTCCAGAGATGTAATCTCACAAGAAAGGTAGACACCGTACATATCATCCTAAATGGGTAAGGAATTCTGCATCGATGCAACAGTCCAGTTCGAGAGCTTACTGGGGAGAATACACATTTAGACAGTCTGAGCCAGGTGTTAATAATAAGGCAAAACTATAGCAGTCTAGTAAACCATACCCTTTTTGTAGTTCAGAAGATGGCAAAACTCAAGTATGAGAACCATACAATGTTATAATATTGAAACAGATAGAGGCCAGTATAACCAGAATGTCTCTCGGAACAGATCCGGTTAGAAACAGATAGGTCAGCACTCTCTGAATAGGTTAGGAAGGAGATCCTTTATTTCTAATATGTCTCTATCTGCCAAGTCCCAAGATTTCCAAGCTTTGCCAATTGAAACTTGCAATTTTGTGAGATAAAGCTTTTTAAAGTGGATTCCAGCAGCAATCAGTTTTGTAACCAGCGGGAGATAAGCTGCCCTCTTTTGCCGGATGGAGCTCAGTAAGTCTTGTATTATTTTCAGGTGCGTACCCTCCCAGGTAACCTCCTTCAGATCACATTTTTTTTGCAAAAGATGTTTATCCAAATAGTTAAGAAACTTGAGTATAAAGGGTTGTGATGGAGATCCCTCAGGCGGCATCAGCCGAAGAGAACGGTGGGCCTGTTGAAAGATATACAAGGGGCTATTGGGAGATGGCCAGCCAATATAGTACACAGTTTCTGCAGAGACACCATTGTAGCAGTGCCCCCAGCTTGTTCAGGGAGACCAAAAATCAGAATATTGCTTCTGTGACTTCTGCCCTCTAAATCTTCCATGTTCCATTCCATACAAGTAGTCTTTTGTTTGAGGGCATTTAGGTTAGGTCCCAGTCTTTCCCTCCAAGTTTCAATAGAATGTGCTCAAACTTCCACATCTCCAACACATCTTCCAAGATCGTTCAGATCGGATTGCAAAGAGTTGATTTCTTTAGTCTGCTCTTGGAGGGTTTGTTTAAAGGGGGTAAATTCAAGGAGAAAATATTCCTCCAATAAAGGTGCAGTTCCCAGAGTTGCAGTAGCAGAGCATCCCACCCCAACTGCTTGGGCCCCGGAGCGTTTATTGGATTTGTCCATTGTGGCTGGTAGAGTGTGTTTGGGAGGTGCTGACCTCATTCCTGCATTCATTTTTGGAAAAATTCACCACCAATTCGGTCACAGAAGAAAACTCTGAAAGTAGGTTAGAAATTCAGGTCAAATAGTATAATGAAGTTTATATATTTAATGGGAGCCCGTCGGAAATGCAGTTACTCAAGCTTGAGCACCACATGACTCCAGACTGGCAGAAAGTTGACATGGTCCCTCTACATGAGAGTGGCAGCAAGGAAGAGGCTAGCAACTATAGGCCAGTGATTCTCATCTCAGTAGAGGAGAAATTAATGAAAACACTTACAAAGGTAGGTTGGTAAAGTATCCTGAATCCAATGGGCTGCAAGACCAAAGCAGCATGGATTCATGGGGAGAGGGAGAAGGTCATGCCATATGAACCTGATTGATTTCTTTGACTGGGTGACCAGGGAAATAGATTTGGGAGCAGTGGATGTGGCCTATATGGACTTTAACAGGATATTTGACATTGTGTTGCACAGGAGACTGGTTCAGAAATTAAACAGCCTAGGGGTGGGATCCAAAGTGGTGAATTGGGTTAGAAACTGGTTAACAGACAGGCAACAGAGGGTGGGGGTCAATGGTACTCAATCTAATGATAGATTAGTGACAAGAGGGGTGCCACAGGGCTAAGTGCTGGGACCTGTCCTCTTTAATGTCTTTATAAGCAACATTGCAGATGAACTGGAAGGAAAAGTATGCCTATTTGCAGATGATATCAAAATCTGTGCTAGAGTGGACAATCAGGAGGGATGGAAAGAATGTGTAAGGTGTTTGGGAAACCTGAGGTGTTCATGAACTTTTGCAGTTGGGGTTCAATGCAAAAAGTGCAAAGCATGTACCTACGTTGTGGATCCACAACCTCCCACCAATCACAGCCCTGCCCATTGGAATGGGCTGTGCAGATTTCTGACCTAATGTCAGCAACCTTATCTACAAAGAAGTGAGGAAACTTGTCACACTAATCTTGTGACAAGGCTCTTCGGACCTGCAGACATGCTGGATTGCACAGTAATTCCACAGTTTGAATGAGCTGAACTGGTCGGTTCTGTGCAGTGGTAATCTCCCTGGACAGGAATTCTGCCTTCTTACAGGAGATAACCGATTTGTAGTCTGAACAGTGGGCCATCAGTCTAAGTCTGTCAGCATCATGACCAGATTTCTGTCAGTGATGGTCCATCCTTCACCCCTCTCTCCTCATCTCCCTCAAGGCCCCATTAAACCAAAGGGACTGAGAGTGAAGGGTGAGGGGGCAAACATGGACAGGAGTAATAGAGTCCAGTGCCAACACCACAACCTTGTTATAGGCTTGTTGTAGGGCATCTTAGCCCCCACTTGCAGTTGGAAGCCCTGATAGGTGCAGCACCATTATCAGGCCTTCTGGGGTCACTCCCCTTAAAGGGCGGTACTGGATCATCTCCAAAGGGGCAGGCCTATAAGGGGGAGCCTGGAAATTGAAACTGATAGTGTAATGGTCAGACCACCCGACCGATTCCACCACCACATCGGAGGTCTCCATTCCCAACTGGAAGACCAGTTCCAAGGAGTGACCTGATTTGTGGGTCGCAGAGGTAACCACCTGTGCGAAGCCCAAGGATGTCATTAGTTGGAGGAAGTACTGACCAAATTACGAGAGTTCATTGTTGACTCAGGCATTGAAGTTGCCAAGCACCATCACTCTGGGGGACTTCAACACCATATCAACAACAAAGTCCATGACTTCCTGCAAAAATTGCTTCCTGTCCCTGGGTGGATGGTAGACGAGAAGAACTTTGCACCCCACTCCTGCACCCAAGATCCATTCAAAGGATCTGGTCTCCCCCACTGGCACATCTATCAGGCCCAATTCTGCTCTAAAACAAATGGTTACACCCGTGCACCTATGATCCAACTGGTGGTGTATCACCAAGAACCCAGCTGGAACAGCTGACTCAAGAATAGGGCCAGCATTATCATCCAGCCAGGTTTCGGTGATGCATGCCAGATCCGATGACCCAAGATTGGCAACGATAGCCATCTTGTTTTTAATCATAGGATCATAGGACCATAGGTAGTAAATGAATTCAGTAGGCAGGGTTGCCTTTTATGAACTCACCACCATTATTAATGGTGGAAATCAAATTTTATGTCACTCGTATATATGTACAACCATTTCTTAAAAATGTTCATTGTTTCACTCTCTACTACAGCCTTTGGTAAAGCATTCCATGTAGTTATAATTCTTTGGGTATACCATTGGCATCTTTTATTGGTTTTGTTATGGCCTCCTTTTAATTTCCTCTCATGAGTTCTGGTAATTTTATTCAAATTATTCATAATTAAACCAATGGTTTCAGCACTGACTCATCCTTTATTGTTTATATGTTATATAAATTTCCCCTAAATCTATATTGTAAGTGGACAAAGGCCCAATGATTTTGAATCTGCTATTACAGTCCAACTACTCACAAAAAAATTCTGTTTGACTAGTTCAGGGCACATACTGATGAACAGTATTCTAGATATGGTCTTACAAGGCTAGAATAAAAGGGGACCAGGACCTCTGGACTTCTACTTTTATTATTTTTAGAAACAGCTCAAAAGTTGATTCCCTTTTTACAATATTGAGGGTGGGCATATCAAATCTTAAATTGTTTGAAAAGGTGACTTCCAGATCCTTTTCATTTTCAGTTGTTTGTAAGATGACGTTATTTAGTTTATAACTGTAACAAGGGTTGTTTTTTCCCAGATGCATCACCTTACATTTTAATTTGTTAAAAGACAGTTTCTTGTCCTTTGCCCAATTCTCAAGATGAGTAAGGTTTTTTTTATCTCTAATGCTGATGTATAGTTAGTTGCAATACCAGCTAGTTTACAATCGTCTGCATACTTTCCCATCCAACAATTTTTATTTAGAGGAAGCATCATGTATATTAATACATATTGAAAAAAGCAGGACCCAGGACAGAGCCCTGTGGAACTCCACTTGTAACCCAACCCCATGGAGATAAGTAACCCTTCAATGAATCTGACAATGCATACGTAACACCGCTCGGATGGGATGAGCTCTGAGGCTGACCGGGTCACCTGCCCACTCAAAGTAAAACCCTTGAGGGAACCAAACAGGGAGGACCTCTCTCTAGTCTTCAGCTCACCCCAGGTGTCTCCCTTGTCTCCACAACCCCTAATACTGCCACTCAGCTCCCTCCTCGAGGTCCAGGGCCCCCATGCCTCCTGATAATAATCCCCAGTGCCTGACAATGAACATATACTTCAACAGGCAGTGGGGAACAGTCAAAGGGCAGAGACCCCAGAGTTCAGAGGGGAGAAGCGCCCTGACTGGGAGAGCCACCTTGCAATACTTAGTCTCCAGCCACCCAGAAAGCCACCCTATAAAATTATAATACCTCAAATCAAATAACTAATAACAACCTAATAAATAAACACCCTCCTCCAAATAAATAAAAATAGCCCAGTTTGGTCTTTGCAAATCTGGATTATGAGAATCACTGTCAAATAATAAAGAAGCATGCCAGTCTTCCAGCTCAAGTCTCAAGAATGGTGAGGCTCTCACCCTGTACCAGTCCATATCAGCAAACACCAAATTGCACTCATTGCACTCCAGTAGCAACAGATTATAGCAACAGTACAACAATCCACAGATGTCCTCTCACTACCTCCACTTAAACCAGCTGCCCAGTTCTGCCAATAAAAGTGTACCACCAATCCATTAACAACAGAAGTTCATCAGGATCTTGACATCCACAGTAGGTCATCTCTCAATCACCATACACTATGGTCTCCGGGCCCAATGTACACCTCCTAGGGGCAGTAGTCAAGAGCCCATAATTAGGTGTAGTCTGTGTCCCTCAGCTGAAGGCCAAAGTGGCACCCACCTGAGGAAAACCCCAAGGACTCTTAGTTGTCATGCCACCCACTGGCCAACATCCTCACTAATATCCCTCCTGGCCATACACACCCAAGAACACTGCCCTCAGTACTGTGCCCTGGCCTAGAGATTGCAGAGTGCAACTGACTTCTATCCCCGGGACATAAAACTGGCAAAACACCTAAACCCAAATAGGAGGGCCTCAGAGACCCAGTTGTCCTCCAATAGCAATTGCCCCCACTGCCTTACATGTCCACAATGGGCGTCAACCCACCAGAAGGCCCCCCATCATCATTCTACACAGCCTGCAGGCTCAGCACAAGGACCACAGGACCCTTCTGTAACTTCTGCAGCCCACCAGACAGCCCCATGAATTCTTCACATCCATCACTTCTGTAGGTGGATGGAGTCATCCCATGGCAAAGGGCACCAGATCCAAAGGGTTCTGAATGAAAGAGAATATGATTCCGGTTTTACTATAGTGCTGTGACAAGCTCACACCGACATCCCCCACAGCAACAGACACAATGCCGAGTGTTGGCATTGTGCCGTCAGGGATGCCGTTGTGTTTCTATCAGGGGGCTGTGTCCCCTGAACCCTACACACCCACCCCAGTCTCTAGATATCTAACTCCGAGTAGGGGTTGGACCGGGGGAGCACAACATTGGGAGCCTCACCATCTGTGTCTGCCTTGCACCAGCACAGTGACTCACTGCAGGCAGGCAAAATCTGTCTTTGTGCAGGTGTTCAAGGTGGAGGAGTCGACCTTGCATTGCCATACCTATGATTCCACTACCTCAAAAAGACAAGAAATTATTTGCAAAAAAATGTATTAATGCACCAGTTAGGGTAACCTAACACCACAAAAGGTGGGAAATGTGGCAGTAAATGTTTCCAGTCCTAATGCCCCACCCCCACCACTCCAAGCATCAGAAGGAAAATACATTAGGATTTTGGGTTTCTGGAATCTTGGTGAATCAGTGGTGGGTTCTTCCTTCAGGGTTGTCAACCTGATGCCCACCCCATTTTGTGTGCAAACCATGTCACACATGATCTCCTTTCTGGGCCCTGAATGAAGAAAGGTGCAACAAATTGTGTTGGCAACCTGTGCAGACATACTTCTCTATCTTTGAAGAATGTGTCATTATAAGGCAGTGGCTCAGAGCTGCTGTGCTTCAGATTGGAGGTGACGGGCTGGCGGGGGGTCTTTAGGGTTGACAGCCCCCAAGAAAGACCCCATCACTGACTGACCAAGACTCTGAAGACTCAAAACCTAATTTTTTTGCTTTTTGTTGCTTGAGGATGGGGTGGGCATTAGGGTTGGAAACCCTACCACCACATTTCCCTACTTTTGTGGCATTAAGTTACCTAACTGGTACATTAACAAAGTTATTTACAAAGAATATATATATATATATATATATATATATATATATATATATATATATATATATATATATATATATATATATATATATATTCATACTTTATTAATACTCAATGATTAGGGTTGATAGCACAGTGACAAAAGTATGGAAATATGATGTTGAGGTTACCTCCTACAAACTCACCCACCCTACCCTCCCCACCATCCATACACCAGCTGATGTCAGGGTGTCCATGGAGTCATCAGGCTCAACTCTCACCCCATTCCATGTGTAAGCAAGCTGACATGCTACATTATAGGAGAATGGGGAGAGTTAGGTCTGATGACCTCATGGCACACCCTGATGTCAGTTGGTGTGGAGGTGGGTGGGGTGGTAGGGGGGATAATCCTAACATCATATTTTCATACTTTTGTTGCTGTTCTATCAACCCTAACTGATGCATTAACAAAGTATTTTGCAATGAATTTCCCTTCTTTTTGCGAAAGTGTAATGTAACTGGTAACCGGCCCTCCGGGCCCTACGCTCCCTTCATGTTGCCCATTTTTTCCATAATGGTATGCATCTGTGGGAGTGTGGTCCCTCTGGGCCCTGCACTTCCAGTTACACATAAGAATGGAGCCATACAGCAGCCCCATAATACTGAAAAGGAACCCTTGTAACACTTATTTGGCAATATCTCAGTAACAGTAGCAACTATGAAAAAATTCCACTGCAGTTGTAATCATGGCTTCAAAACCTCCATGTGTGCTTAGTCCACCTAAAGATGGACTAGGCTGCGGTTAGCAAAACATCCACATCTCAAATAATTTTTGAGATACAGATGCAGAAAGGTGCCTCAAGCGCAGCAGTGTTATCCTATGGGAAATTTATCAACTTCAGAATGCTGTAACTATGGGCCTGTTGAATGTTTGGGGACCAAACCATGAAAAGGCACATCTGTGGGACCAGGGCTTGCCACCCTGCAAATTTCAGCCCAAAAGCACAATCCACCTTGGCACAATGAAGTGACAAAGAAACAACACATGGGACAATGATTTTGAGCATTGTTTTCACGAAAGCAAAAATGTTTCCTTACACCCCTATACCTTATATTGAAATCTTTTCGTGCACAAAAAAATGCTTTTGCAAACTTTTTCGTGAAAGTTTTCACAGTGCACATATAAATTTTCCCATATGTTAAAATGGGACATGAAAAATTTTCATAACTTTTGAATGGATTAATATTTGTTCACCAAATCTTAAAAAGGCACCACTTTGACCAAGGACACATATACATATGCACATTTTAATCCAAACAGATGCATCTTTCGGTCTGTTAAGCCTGATGAAAAATGCACAAAACTTGAAGATTTTCACATTTTGGACCCTCTGCAGTTCAGCAACTGTACATCTGACTGAAACAAAGCATTCCAGATCCAGTGATCTATGGTTGGACACTGCACATGCAACATTTCAGACAAATCAGACAAACAGTTGCAAAGTTATTAAAGTGAAAACTTTGGAGTTTAACATAGAGGTGTCCCACCAACCCTAAATATAGCTGCACTACCATGCAGCTATAATATATATAATACTCTATCCAAAAACTTCATTAATGCACCAGTTTAGTGACCACTCCGTACTCTGCCAGTGGACAAACAAATCCTCAAATCCACCCCTCCATAATTACTTACCAATGACGCCTGGAAAAGGTTCCCTGAACAACTTCAAAAATCAGCTCCTGAACTGTGACTGGTCCCCCATTGACTCGGCCCCAGCCATTGACAGTGCACTCTCTCATTTTATTTCCACCTTCAACTACACATGTAACCTATCTGCCCGAGTCTCAAAGCAGGTTATCAAAGGCCACAACACTCCCTGGATCTCCCAGGCACTTCTTGACCTCATGCACTACCGGGACAACCTCTGGCGTATAGCTCTTGCTTCTGGCCAACTTTTAGATAGACAATGCTATAGGGAAGCCAGAAATAAATATATCCAGGAGCTTTGCAAAGCTAAAGCAGCTCATTTCCAGGAGGCCCTCTCATCTACTTGGGGCTCAGGGTGCAAGTTATGGGAAAACATTAAGGAACTCAATGGTAAAACAGCATTCCCCCCTTCTCAACTCACCATTAATGGAACACTCACTTAAGACCCCCTGCACATAGCTAATACTCTTAATTCCACATTTTCTGACCTTAGTAGTATCCATTCCCCTAACTTCTTCGACCCTCCCAGGAATCATTACCTCCTCCCCGACTCCCCACTAATACTCCACTCTTCTGTCTCAAGATAGTCTCCACCCATGAGGCTAGATCCTACTTAACTAAATTTCTGGGCAAGTCTCATCATAGTGGTGATGTCCTCAACCTAAAACTCCTCCACCTCACCCTTGATACTGTTCTCATCCCTCTTACCAAAATTCTAAACCTCTCCCTCTGTCTCAGTCAGTTCCCAACCCTTTGAAAATGGGCAGTTGTCACTCCAATACTAAAAAGTGGTGACCACACCTCCCCAAATAACCACTGCCCATCTCTATTCTTCCCCCGATCTCCAAGGCTCTAGAAAAAATTGTATCCAACCAACTCATCGATTATCTGTCAAAATATAATCTGATCTGCCAAGAACAACATGGCTTCAGAAAGGGTCATAGTATCACCACTGCCCTTCTGGAATACACCACCACTATTCACAAATCCCTAGACAGTGGACACATAGTTGGGTCTGTTTACATAGGCTCTAACCAAGGCATTTGATACTGTCATCATTTCCTCTTCCTCAAGAACCTGCCCTCCATGGGCTCTCACTGGAAGCCACCTCCTGGTTGGAGCACTACTTAAGTGACAGATCTCAACAGGTCAAAATTAGCTCAGCCCTATCCATCAGCCTCCCTGTTCACTCAGAGGTTCTCCAGGGTTCCATCCTGGGGCCCTTCCTATTTAGTTTCTTCCTGAACTCACTCCCCAAGGCCTGCTCTGGTTGGATGCTATTGTATGCGGATGATGCTGTTGTTTTCTGCAGTCAGTCAACCCCCCTACCTCCAATTTACCCTTCAACTTTTCTTCTCAGAAGCTGAAGCATGGTTCATTGCATACAAACTTGTGTTGAACTATAAAAAACACTAAAGCTATGGTCTTCTCCAGTTGCCAAAGCAGTCACAGGGACTTTCCACTAAAAGTACTTAACTATCAGGGCACCCCACTGGAACAAGTTAAATCCTTTAAGTACTTGGGTGTTATCCTTGACTCCTCCCTTACCTACCATGAACCTCTATCTACTAAGCAAAGCCTTCAGTTCCAAATGTTGTATGCCACCTGAAGCACTCTGCCTAGCGGTGTCCTCTTCTGTCCTCTCCCTTATTGACTATGGGATAGCCTTCTATGGTGTGGCCGACAGCACTGCTCTTCGCTGTGTCAAGACTGCCCTGAACAAAGCCTGCTAACTGGCAGCAGGGTGTGACAAATGGACCCATACTTGTGATCTCTACAGGCTTACAAACTGGCTTAATTTTGATGGCAGGCTTAAATACCACTCAATCTGCTTGCCAGGAAAATTTCCAACAACCTCTCCCCACCAGGGCTTCATAACCTAACTCTGCCTGCTCCCCAACCCAAGGCTACCAGAAGCTCCTTAAATGTCTCACTACTAGATCCCCACTGTAGGACATCTTGGGCAATGAGCCTTTTCTACAAGGCACCCCATTTGTGGAATGAACTGCCTGCTCTTATCTCTTTGGAATTGAAATTATGCCCCTTCAAATCTAACCTAAGAGAGTTTCTTCTCCCCTCCTGTGCCTGTGACTGTGCCTAATCCTCTGGCATTGCCCTCCATTCAATTGTACAATGTCAGCTCCAACAGGACAAGCTAATAACAATTCCTGGTTTTACCAATATTGTTTTACTCTCAGCACTACATTGTATATTATTGTCATTATTGTTTTATTATCAGTAGGGATGTAAGTTTGTCATGGCAGTCATATACGTCATTGATTCCATGGCGTTTGATCTTTATTCAGGACTTCCATGACTTTCACTAGTGTCATCAGAATGTAGCAATGATGACAGTGCCACAACATTTACTACTGTTTACTAATGATTTCATGAACAAACAATGAGTCATTAAAACCTCATCCATGACAAACTTGCATTCCTAATTATCAGTACTACATTGTATATTATAACTCTGTATATCTGTGTTTTCCATGGTAGACCTGGGGTACTTCCACTACCCTCAGACTTTGTTGTATCCAATAGTGTTCACACTGCTGTACATGATTTTCTACTCTTTGTTTTATTTTTATATTGATGTGGAGTCTTTGCAAAGGAGTGTGTGATGCAAAGGTTTGTAATTCTGATTCTTCTACAAATAAATAAATTAAGTTAAGGTTCAGATTAAAGCAACAAAAGCAAGGAAATGCAGCACTAAGGTTTCCAATCCTAACTCTAGAACTCCACCCCCAAGTACAGTACCAAAAGGAAAAAAAAATAGCAGTTTTTGCTGTTGTCAGTGTTGGCGAATTAGGCTATGAGTGTTCCTTGGGGTTCTTAACCCTAATGCTCACCCCATTCCATGCTCAAAAAAGGTCAGATGTGATCGCTTGCCTTCATGTAGGGCCTACAGTTTTTTGGCAACATGTTGGTAGACACAGTTCTGTACATTTCAAGACTATATGACAATGGGTGAGCGTTGGGGATGAAAACACCAAGGAACACCCCACCCCTGATTTAACAAGATGGACAACAGTAAAAACATAATTTTTTTCCCTTTGGTGCTGCAGTTGCAGTTGGGGAGTTAAAGTTGAACTCCTAACACCTCATTTCCCTACTTAGGTTGCTTTAGTCTGAACCCTAACTGGTGCATTAATGCAGTTTTTTGCAAAGAATTTCCTTACTTTTTGAGATATTAGAATAGTACTGTCATCCAAGCAGGTCCCTTTGCCATCTGCATGAACACATCCACGTGATTACAGAAGTGCAGGGCCTTCTGGGTCCTGCGCTTCTGTGCTTTCATTCATACACATGTGTATATGGGTGTGGAAGCACAGGGCCCAGAGCACCCTGTGCTTGTGTACCTCCAGAAAAGCAATTTATCTACTTTGTTACTTATATATTTTTTTTTGTGGGGACAGAGTTAAGGTTGTTAAAGTTGCAATGTTCTGCTACGGGAATTTTCATGTTTTTCATTTTCATGTTTTCCATATGTGTATTTTCAGTTGGCATTTCCGAGAGACTTAGTCTTGTAGTACTCATTGAGCCTTTTCTCTTGATATATAGATTGTCTGTTATCTCCAAAAACTGATGGAGTTGCAGTTTGTTAAAGTTACAATGTTATCCTAAGGGAATTTTAATTTTTAAATTGTTATGTTTTTTTATATGGCCCCTGAATTTTTTGGGAGGCTATTATGTATTACTGTAGTAGTACTCATGGAGACCTTTGCTTTGATATATAGATCTCTCTCTTTATTGCAAATATTGATGGAGTTATGACTTGATAAAATTGAAATGTTGTAAAGAAAGTAACTCCAAATTCTTGTTTCATATAAATGAATCCTGTTTCATGTGTCATTCTCATGAAAGAGGACAGGTTCATATGAAATAAGAATGTGAAAAAAACTAAGTTCAAATTCTTGCTTCACATGATCAAATCCTGTTTCATGTGATTGTGTTGTTTTCACAAAGCAGGATTGGTTCATATGAAACAAGAATGTTTCATATGAACCTAATCTTGTTTCATATGTCCCCGTTCCTTTTTCATGAGACCATATGAAACAAGGAAATTGTCTCATAAAACAAGATTTTAAAAACATATTTCTGGGTCCATTTACCAAAAACTACCTGCAGAATCCTGCTAATGGGGTTCCGTTTAACAAGTTACATATGTTGGTGTCTCTCCAGGATGTGATTTGTATGGGTTTTAAAAATAATTTTTTTGAAAAAATAGAAACAAGATAGCTGCCATACAAAACAAGAATTTTGTTCTCTCAAAACAGCATCACCCTCTCTTGAAACTGAATCCTATTTTGCATAACCAAATGTTTGTTTCATATGAAACATCACTCTAAAAGACTGCACTGAGCATGCTTAGAATTGAAAGTTCAACTACTTAGAACTCTGGAGGGGCACTATTCTGGGGAAAGCCTTTTCAATCCTGAAAATTGCAGACTAAAATGTCAAACTGTCTTGGCACTAGGCAATAACAAAAACAAAAGCAAAAAAACAAACAAACAAAACAGCAAACCCCCTTGTTTTTTCACTTGTTTAGCTATCTGGATCTTGGTATCAGCACATCCGACCGGAAAGAAACTTGGCACATCAAGAGGCCTTGCCCCAACACTATGCATGCACAGTTTTGTGCAAATCCATGAAACATGGGTGAATCTATTAAAGTGCAAAGTTAGGGGTCTACCATTTACCAGCCTGCTCAACCCTAACTATAGTGGCACTACATAGAAACATAGAAGTTGATGTCAGATAAAGACCTCAAGGCCCATCCAGTCTGCCCATTATTTCTACCTTGTGAATGTTCAAGCCTGTGCTCTGTCAATGGCCTATCTATTCATACTCATCTGTATTGCTCCTTTATGCCTATCCCATGCCTGTTTGAAGCCATGCACTGTATTCATATACACCACTTCCTGAGGTAGGTTGTTCCATGCACCCACCACCCAATCTGTGAAAAAGAACTTCCTCACATTACCCCTTAATTGACCTCCCTCTAATCTCATGCTGTGTAATCTTGTCCTGCTATTTTTCTTATATTGAAACATGTTAGACTCTTTCACCTTGTTAATGCCCTTAAGATGTTTGAATGTTTCGATCATATCACCTCTCTCCCTCCTTTGCTCTAGGGTATACATATTAAGCTCCATTAATCTATCCTCATATGTTTTCTGGTGCAGTCCCTGCACCATTTTGGTGCCCTTCTCTGGACTACTTCCATTTTGTTAATGTCCTTGTGCGGTGCAGCCTCCAGTACTGCACACAGTACTCCAGATGGGGCATAACCAATGTCTTGTAAAGAGGGATTATTACCACCCTCTTAAGACTTGTGATACCCTTATATCATCTCAACATCCCTCTAGTCTTACCTACAGCTTTAGTGGTCTGCTTGGATGATTTCAGGTCATCTGTAATGATAATGCCCAAGTATCTTTATTCTCTTGTGATTGCCAGCAACTTCCCTCCCAACCTATAGATGGCTTCAGGTTTCTCTTCCCTATGCGCATGATCTTGCACTTCTTTGTGTTAAACCCCAGTTGCCACTCTTCCACCATTTTGCCAGTTTATCCAGATCTCTTCTCATTCTGCCCACCCCATCTGGATCATCTACTCTGCTGCAGGTCTTGGTGTCATCTGCAAACAGACAAACCTTACCTTCCAGTCCATCTGCAATGTCACTGATGAAGATACTGAAGAGGACTGACCCCAGGACTGATCCCTGAGGTACCCCACTTGTGACTTGCAACTCTTCTGATTGTATACCATTTACCACCACTCTCTGTTTTCTGCCTGCCAACCAGTTTGGCACCCAGATGACCCACTGCGAGCCTTCCCAGCTTATTAATCAATCTTCTATGTGGAATAGTATTGAAAGCTTTGCTGAAGTCAAGGTAGGTGACATCAACGTCTCTCCCTTGATCCACTACTCTGGTTACCCAGTCATAGAAATCTATGAGATTAGTTTGACAGGACCTTCTTATTGTAAACCCATGCTGTCTTGCATCCTGTGCTCCTATGGATTCTAGGTGTTGCACTATCCTTTCCTTAAGGAGTGCCTCCATGATTTTTCCCACTACTGATGTAAAACTGACTGGTCTGTAGTTTCCTGCCTCCTTTCTGCTACCACTCTTGTGAAGCGGGATCAAATGAGCCCTTCTCCAGTCTTCTGGGACCTCCCCTGTGCTCAGAGACTCACTAAACAGTTCTGCTAATGGCTCTGCTAGTTCCACCCTTAGCTCCTTTATTACCCTGGGATGTATGCCATAAGGTCCCATTGCCTTGTCCACCCTGAGCTTTGCATGCTCTTGTAGGACCCTTTCTTTTGTGAAGGGACTAATACACACCTCTCTTCCCCTCTGTGTCCATGGTGCTGAGCTGTGAGCCCTGCCCTACCTTCTCCTCAGTAAATACTGAGCAGAAGTATCTATTTAGGACAAATGCTTTTCCTTGGTCCTCCTCCACACACTCCCCCTTATCCCCTTTGATCATAGAAATACCCCTTCTAGACTTTCTCCTTTCACTAATGTATCTATAGAAAGTCTTGTCCCCTTCTTTACTGTTCATGCTAGTGTTTCCTTGGTTTGTGCTCTTGCCTGCCTTTCTACATTCCCTGCTTCCTTAAGAAAGTTTGGTATGCCTCCTTATCTTCATCCTGCTGCATTCCCCTTTATATTTCCTGAAGGCCACCTTTTACTCTGACCTGTTCTGCTACTGTTTTGAGAACTGTAGTGATTTTCTCCTTTGCTCTTGCTTTTCTCTCTAACACAATGGGATGTTGCTTCAAGTATTGCATCCTTAATGCTTGTCCACTTTGCCTGTACCCCACACCTGTATTTCTTCTTGCCAGGGCTAGCTTAACTCTGTTGGCCATCTTATCAAAGTCAGCCCTGTGAAGTCCCATTTTTTTCTTGGAATGGGATGATTTAGTTTAGTGGCCAAATTGAACCATACCATGTGATGGTCACTGGCCCCCAGGTGACCTTCTACCTGGAGATCTGTGATCTTTTCCTGTTAGTCAGTACTACATCTAGGATAGCCCTGTCTCTTGTGGGTTGTTCTACCAATTGTTTGAGGCCCTCCCCTGCAGGAATCCACTATGTCTAGTTCTGGCAGCTTTTCCTGCAGGTATTGACCAATCTGTATCTGGCATGCTGAAGCCTCCCATTATCAGAACCTCTCCTTTAGCTGTCATGTTTTGTATATCTTCTAACAGTAATGTGTCTATGTCCTCCCCTGATCTGGAGGCCTGTAGACAGTCCCATTTCATATGGCTGTCCCATTTCCTGTTTCCAGGGTGACCCACAGTTCTTCTGGCTCCTTATATGTACTCTGAATTTCTGTAGCTTTCATATTTTCATTGACGTAAAAGGCCACCCTCCCTTATTGCACCTAGGTCTCTTCTGAACAGTACATAGTACTGAAGTCTCCAAAGTGTGGTTACTGGTGAACCATGTCAAACTAATGGCTACTATGTCCAGTTTAGCCTCTTTCATTGTTGCCTGCAGGTCTGGGATTTTGTTTCCCAGACTGTGGGTATTTGTGTACATGAGTTTCCATTGGCCAGATTTTGGTGTGTTAGTTGTTGGGTGAAGTCCTGCATTTCCCCTGCATGTCATATGAGGAGCCAGACCTTTTTCCTTACCTGGTGATGCAAATGAACTACAAACATGCTGAACTCCTGTTTGATCACTAGCTGAGGGGAGGGTGTTCTTCCCATTCAATGTATCGGTGCTGTACCCTCTCCCCATTTACTAGTTTAAATATTCTGCAAAGATGTCAAGCTTCTACCTCAGTGTGCTGACTCCTCCTTAGTCAGATGCAGTCCACTAATTTAAAGAACTTTGGCTCCCAAAACTGTTGCCAGTTACCTACAAATTTGTGTCCTTTTCCTAATACCAGACCTTGAGCCACATGTTTAGCTCCCCTATCTCCTTATCTGACCTTCCATCCATCTGCCCCTCTCCCAGACTGGCAGGATCTCAGAGAAGGAGATGCTGGATGAAATAGATGACAGTTTGTCTCCCAGCCTGGTCAGATGTTCCTTGTCTCCTCAACTGACTGGCTGGTGAGATCATTAGTCCCTATGTGTACCAGGATGTTGATGTTTTCTCCTGCTTCCTGCATTATTTTAGCAATGTGGTCAGTGTCTCTCTCTGCTGGTGTACCTGGGGACATGTAACCATTACCCTGCAGGAGGTAGTTATCAACTCCCCAAATCATGGAGTCTCCTATGATCAGAAGTGTTTTGGATATCCTTTTTGCTTTTTGTTTTGGTCCCTGTTTTGGGTGAGTTCTGTTGTGCTAGCTCCTGTGCTGCAGTGTCTTGCTTTGCAGTGTCCTCTGCCCCTTTGCTTGATTTCAGAAATAGAGGCAGATACCTGTTTGTAGTTTTTATATGGTTTGTAGAGGTGATATGTTAGAAAGCATTGAGTGATGGGCCACCCAATTTGTCCCTCCTAACCACCTGCCAACCTTCAGGACCAACTACCCTCTGTGGTTGAGGTGCTTCAGCTGGATGTTGGGGGAAATGTCGGGTGGTTCTTATAATATATTTCCTCCTGAATATGCGATTTGAGGTGCGCAATCTCTGTCCATGCTGCATGTAGCTAAGCCCTTAGATCTCCAATGGTCCAGCATGTAGGACAGCATCCTAAATCCTGTATAACTGCCCTTTTGAAATGTGTTCTACAGTACCTGCAGTTAATAATATCCATTCCAGATGAGTTGCTGGGTTTATAACCTGGTCTGAGTAATTAAGAGAAAAATGAAAGCAAAAGTTAGATTTTTTTGTTTTATTTGTTTGTTTTTGTATAACTTGTTATAACAAGTTAAATTACTTGTGCCCCTGTAAGTGAGGTCACTGTGTGGCTACCCCTCTGATCCTCTCAATCCTGCTTTGCTACAGGAAATGGCATAAGGTTGCTAACCTATAAAAGGAGCGTGAAAATGGGGTGGTTGGGGATGGGAGTGGGTGGCGGCCTCCCTGCTGAAAAGAAGAACCACAGATGAAAGAAACAAGGAGGTAAGAGCAGAAACAGTCACCCAACAACAAATGCAGCAGCCCTGAAAGCTTAGCCTAATGATAGATAAAACTGTAAATCCTGTAAAACACCACCTGTAAGAATTTCAGAGAAGATATACCCTGTAAAAAACACTTTGCTAGAGAAAAATAAAGCAGTAACAGAAGATATACCTTGCAAAAACAATTTGAATCAGAGAAGATTACAGCAGCAATCTATCAACACACAAGAGTAACCAACCTGTAGGCACACCCTCTAATAATGCAGCAGAAAGTATACCCTGCAACAGCAATTTGAATCAGAGAACAATAAAGAAGTAGAATGTTAGCAATAAACAGTAACAAATCCTGTGAGTACAAAAGAAAATAATAGCACATGGTAAATCTGCCTAGCCAAAAGTAGCCTTAATCTTTTTCCTTGCTCTGATAATGTTCCTTACTCTGTCCTTACAATCAAACCTAGAAAAGAGTTCATGTGAAGCTAGGTGCCTTTGACAGCAAACCTAGTCTTCCTACTACTACCACTACTCCTATACACTGTACATATATTCTTTGCACAAAATGTTGCTGATGCACCAGAAAGGGTTCAACTTAATGCCACATAAGTAGGAAATGTGGTGTTAGGGTTTCTAACCCTAACTCCTCTCACCCCCAAAAGCAAAAGGAAAATAAAATTAAGGTTTTGGGTCTGTAGAGTCTTGGAAAATCTGTGGTGAAGTCTTCCTTGTGGTTGTCAACCCTAATTCTGACCCCTCCACCCAACCCGTAACCTCCTATCTGAAGTACAAAGTACAGCTGAAAGCCCGTGCCTCATAGTGATACATTCATAAAGATAAAGATCTGTCTCACCAAATTATCTTAATATGTTTATTGGACTGGATTGTTTTCATCTGCAGTGTTGCTTTGTAGTTGATAATTGCAGTATATTGTACCTCTATTATACAACAAATTCCAATAAAAATCTTTATGGAAAAAAATGAACTGTCTCACCATATGTTGCAAACACAATCTGTTGCATCTTTCTTCCAGTAGAGCCCTGTGTGAAGAAAAGAGATCATGTCTGACATTGTTCACTCAGGGGATGAGGTGGGCATTAGGGTTGACAACCCCGAGGAAGAACCCACCACTGATATGCCAAGACTCAGGAGACCCAAAACCCTAATGTTTTTCCTTTCACTACTTATGTGGGAGTTAGGTTGGAAATCCTAACACCACATTTCCTTACTTTGTGCAGTTATGTGGAACACTAACTTGTGCATAAATGAAGGTTTTGCAAAGAATGTCCTTTCTTTTTGAGATTGCAGAATCATATCCTCATTCACACATGTCCCAAAAGACCTGCATGAACAGATGCAGATCCACAGGGCCCTCTGGGTCCTGTGCCAAGGGAATATTCTGTCCACCTACAGAAGTGCAGCAACAAATGTCAAGAATTCAGGGGGTTGTTTGGTGGGCTGCAGAAGTGCAGGCCCTTCTTGTCCCTGCACTTCCATGTGTTCACAAATACAGACACAGAAGGCAGACTCCATCTGTCAGCCAATGCACAGGGCCCATTGCCACTCACAGGTGAATAGGTGCAGGGCTGTATGCCAAGAGGACAGTTGTTTTCACTATATGGTACCTTGGCCAGTGCAGGCAACCATGCAACTTTCATTTTCTGGCTGGGGTGGTATCATATAAGAACGCCATCTTCCCACCTTCATCACACCACCCAAGTGGGCCACTGAGCTCCCCCCAAACTCATCTCAGTGGCATATGATCACAATGCATACACACTGGGGTCAAAACTGGCATAACACACAAGTTTCTTACCTATACACATAATATATTCACCACAAAAAACTTTGTTAATGCAGCATTAGGGTTGAAGTATAAAGTAGAGAAATCTGATCTTAGGGTTCCAAAGCCTAACACACTACCCCACCCTTGGCTTCCAACCTGAACACCCCACCCCCACCTCGGCTTCCCAAACCTAAGGCCCCACCTCCACCCTGCATGCAGGAACAGGTGTGAGGGTGTGCCTTGGGGTTCTGAACCCTAATGCTCACCCCATCTTGACAGTTAATAACCTAACATGGGAACTGAATAAAACAATGGGGTTTATGCCACTCATGAGGTTACCTGAGGTCAAACAGCACTTGTGTTGATAAATCATTTCTCTGACAGCTTACCACTGTATATCCCATATATACAGTGTATATATATCTATATATATATAGATATATATATATATATATATACTGTATATATGAATATGAATAAAGGGATACATGATGGGTACGTGTGAGATATGGAAAATATTTTCACTCCTCTAGAGTGACCTCTGGATATTCACAGGGCAATGGCACTTGTGAGTATCCAGAGGTCACTGTACAGGAGTGAAAATATTTTCCATATCACACGAAGTGCACATCATGCATTCAATTTATAATAGAGGCCCTATTTTACAAATGTTACCATTTGGTCAGCTTTGCCATTGAATAAATGTAAATATTTTCACTGTGGTGACATCATCACATTGGTTATTCCACCGCAGTGAGAATAACACATTATCTGACTCATTTATCCCACACCCCATTGTATAAATATATATATATATATATATATATATATATATATATATATATATATATATATATATATATTCTATGCAAAACTTTGTTAATGCATCAATTAGGGTTAAAACACAAAAAGTAAGGAAATGAAACTTTTAGAGTTGACACCTCCCTCACCTTGGACCTTCCCATCATCCTGAGATTGACAGCTGACGGGGCGTGTTCTTGGGGCTGTGAGGCCTAAATCTCACCACATTCCATGACTAATCATATTCACAAGCCACAGAAAAGAAGAAGAATGGGGTGAGATTTAGGCCTCACAACCTCAAGGACACACCCCGTCATCTGTCAATCTAGGGATGATGGGCAGGTCAAAGGGGGGGGGTCAACCTTAAAAGTTTCATTTCCTTCCTTTTTGTGTTTTAACCCTAAATGATGCATTAGCAAAGTTTTTGCATAAAATTTCCTTACTTTTTGGAAAGAATATAAATGTAAAAAGTTGCCAAGGTTGGTGGGAGCGTGGGCTCTTTGGGCCCCATGTTCCCACCAACTTACAAATTCATTGAAAGTGAAAAGTCATGCAAGTTGGTGGGAGTGCAGGTCCTTCGGGACCCATGCTCCCACCAACTTATAAATTTCTGCTTAAGATAAGACAACAAGTACTGAATATCATATGTATTGCTGGGCGCACATATGGGTGAGAGCATGGGTCCCAAAAGCTCCCATCATATTGAAAGAAAGCAAAGTGCCAATCATCAGAGTGGCATAATTCAACCCCTGTTTATATGTCAGACACGTAACCACTGGAAATTACCTCCATGGCAGTAACGCTAGGCACCCTATAAATGTGAAACCAGTACCACAATACAAAACTGCATATGCAAAACATACAGTGTGTCATGCAATATGTCCACAGCAAATTAATTTTCCAACACCTAAACACCATAAGTCACATGAACAGGACATCTCCTGAAGACCCTCCAAATTTCAATATGAAAGACGAAACCATTTCCGAGATACAACATGTGAAGGTTTGAGATTTTCATTTGTTGGAGTGGCAGACTTCTGCACCTGTTAAGATTTTAGACACCTAATGACTGAAAAGTAGATCCAGGGCAGAAAGGCTAGCTACCATATAAATTTCCAGCCAGTATGAGAATGGAAAATGCTGTCTGCCAATTGTAAATTTTGCCATGCAATATCTCCACAGAATATGTGTTGTCCTACACGTAAACACTGTAATTCACATCTACAGGACATGCTGTCAACACCCTCCAAATTTCAAGTTAAATGACCAAACCATTTCTGAGATATTTAAAAGTTAAAGATTGCTAAAACTGGCCTATCTGTTGCATTAAAATCTGGCCATCTAGTCCCTCCCTCGTGATCAAAGATCACAATCAAAGAATCTCACAATCAAAGAATTTATAGGCTCATGATCAAAGAAGTTGCAGGCTCACGATCAATGAATAAAAAGTGGTGAAATAAAAATTTTAGACATAAATACATGAAACCACTGGCATGGTTCGGTAAAACAAAGCTCCCTGAGCAAAATCCACCCTCATTTGTGTTCATAATCCACCCCTGAGATGAGAAATTAGCTTTTTCAACTGGCCATCTTGTCCTCCTCATGATCAAAGATCGCGATCAAAGAATCTCAGGAACAAAGAACTTGCAGGCCCACGATCAAAGATCATTAGTGCGTCACGATCAAAGAATAAAATGTGTGAAACTATTTTTGACCATTTTGAATAAAACCAAAGGCATGGCTTGATAGATGAAGCCCTGAGCAAAACCCATCTAAGTTTACTTCAGAGTCACTCCTGAGCCAAGATATTTGAGTTTTTCTGACCAGAACCTTAAAACAAAATGAGGGCCATCGTGATCAAAGAATTCTTGGGGTCAAAGATTCTTTGACCGTGAGGCTGCAAATTCGTTGATCATGAGGAGGGACCAGATGTCCAAAACACCATTCTTTGTTCGCAAAACAACCATATAAATGTTCCCATTGACTTAAAATGGGAAGTTAAATCTGCAATAACTTTTGAATGGACTAATATTTTTTCACCAAATGAAAAGTGGTATGTTCATTGACTGAAGCTCTTTCAGATGAGCCAACTTGCAGAGCAGCACGCTACATGATGGTCATGCAGCACCACAGACAAAATCCCCAAAACTGCCCACATAACTGGTGAAAAGTGCATTTTTCAAAAGTTTTGGTGTGAAAAGACCGTAAGCCTGACTGAAACAACATTTGGTAGATCAAGAGATCTACCGTGCCCCATCTCATGCCAAATTTCATACAAATCCGTTGAACGGATCCAAAGTTATTAATGCGCAGAATTGTGAGTTTAACATAGAAGTGGCTTCATAACCCTAAATATAGGGGCGCGACCACACCCCTAATATATATATATATATATAGACACTGTAGCACCCCTATAGTTAGGGCTGAGTAGCTTGTTTAATGTTAAACCCCTAAATTTGCACATTAATCTCTTTGGCTCCCTTTGGCAAAATGAGATGAACTTTGGTATGTGTTGTCTAGGAGGCAAGGTCTTCATTTGTGGAAATTGTTGTGATGGCAGCTAGGATATTTTGACATCCATATGTGTCATTTTTGTAAAATTTAACATCTGTCTTATACTTAACATGGGTTTTTGTTTTGCTCTCCCTACAGCCTACATGTAATGGAATTATTTCCCAAATTTGCAGGGGATATGTGTCATCTCCCAGGGTGGAGCCTTTGACAGGTCTGGTGAAAAAATATTAAAGAGTTCCCAAGTTATAAGGCTTTCAAATTTAGTGTTTTCCAACCTGTGCATGCACAGTGGGGTTTTTCAGATAACGTTCTGCAGCAAAAGTAAAAATCTGATGTTGCAAATACCCATTTGTGCTTTTGTGCCACTTGATTTGCAGGACACCAAACTTTTTTGTGCCGTACAACCGCTTCTTGTTGATTTTTCCACAAAGTAACAAATGTGGAAAATACATGAAAATGGTTAAATTTCAAAAAACAAACATCAGAACCTAGCTAAACGGGACCTGTTTAGCTATATTCTAAGTCTGTTTTATAGTTTGCTGCTCACAAATACCTTTTCTGGGTACCCAAAATCCTGGGGTGAAAGGAGCATTTCCCTGCACACTCTGTATAAGAACACCGGGAATTTCTTGACTTCTGCAGCCACAGCTGAAGTTGTGCTGCCAGCTACAGTGTTAGCTATGAACTGCTGTTTCCCTGGTGATTGGTGGCACCCCCCCATAGCTTATCTAGCGTGCATATGTGTCTGTAAGACTAGAGATGAGACTTGCCTGACTAGTATTGTGACAAGAAAAATTAAATCCCTAAGCTTTTCAGGAGACTGAAATCTGTTGTGCAAGATTAAGAAGCAGGCAGCAGAAGTGATCTGGGTGTTTGAAGGGTGCAGGGCTGGCAAGGCATTGGGGCCAGTGACCCAGGTGGGAGATAAACCTGTGATACATGGGTGCGGTCCAAGCAGGTAGTGGGTATGGGTCAGGTAGGTAGCGTGCCGTGGCAGATTGGTGTGTGGTTGGGTCGGGGCCAGGCGGTTAGATACAAAGATCTGAATGGGGGCTTGGGGGGATTGGGGAAGAAGAACTCTGACTGGAACGCCACCACTCTCTTCAAGTCTCACACTCTGATCTTTTACTCTGTTTCCCGCACTCTGTTCCCCGATTGTGCATAATGTGTGTCACCATCACACCAGGGAAAGAGTCCAGAGAAGTTTTGGTGCTTTTTTTTGTGATTTCTTTGCCATTTTAGGGCAAGTGAAGCTGTGGGCTGCTGGGCTCCATGGGCTGATAAATGGGGTAATTGGCAATGAGAATGTTGTTGGTAAGTATAGCCTAAGCCTACAGTATAGCAAATGGCATACTGACAACCTTTAAAGTGATCCAGAGACCCTCATGTCCGCCTATAACACGGCTGTTATGGTAGCTCTGGATTCTATTGCTCCAGTCTGTGTGTACCCCCTCTCCCTTTGCCCCAAGTCCCCTTGGTTTGATGGGACATTGAGGGAGATGCAGAGACAGGGGGAAGGTTAGAGCATTGCTGGCGTAAGTCCGCCCTTGATGCCGACCACCTTAGATTGACAGACCATTATCTGGTCTATTATTTATTTATTTAGTTAGTTTTTGTTGACTGGGTAAGTGCACTAGACAATTCCTGCCTATTTTCAGGCACAACCCAGGGAAGGGGGATACAGATGAATGCCAACTGACCTTGATCCAGATTAAGCTGTTGGTGGTATTTTTAGTGAATGAGGGAAATTTGGCCAGGACACTGGGGAAATTCCCCTATTCGTCAGAAGGGGGACAGTTCCTCTCCCTGACTGGAATCCAGCATGGCTACTATGCGGGTCAGTGAGCACAGTCAGGAAGCTGTAGAGATGGAGTGTTTGGGTGATAACATGAGGAGACCAGATTTGGAATGTCCGTTAACAGAAGGCTTGACTTCTACTCGGGAGAACGCTGGAGTATGTGATGCTGCTTTCTTGGCTTCTATTGACTCAAACATGGTCTTACACAGGGTTAGTCTGTCAGGTAACGGTGTTGTTGAAGAGTCCGCTTGTTTACCACTGTCGAACAGGGAGACTCCTAGCACTGTGGTTGCGGATTTACTGCAAACCCTTGAAGCTGAGGAACGGATATTTTTATCTCAAAAGCAGCAAATACAAAAACAGATTCAGGACTTAAATGCTGATACAGGATTACTATCGGTTCCTTCTGTTGAGTTGGGTGAAATTAATGAGGAAGATGGACACTTTTGCAGAACCTCGTGGGTGGAGACCATGGACAGGGAGGACAGTCTAAACTCGCATCCTACTGCAGAGTCAGCAGCTGCTGCATTGGGAAAGGTAAAATGAGGTTGTTGGAACAGCCTGGCCTTAGACGCGCTGGACTAAAGTTGGATGCACATGAGCTTTACACCAAAGCCATGGTCAGTAGATGAGGCTCTCTTTGCTGAAGGCTGGAAGTGTGCAGATTCCTCAGGTCAGTGGGTAGTAGGGAATTCCCCTATTGGTATGCCTACTGTGAGCTGCACTACTATGGATTCTGCCTTGGAATTGCCAGAGGAACTCCAGCTGACACAGAATCCGGTCTTGCTGGTTGCTTCTGTTCGGATGCCTGATTGTAAACCTGCAGGCACGGCATTGTCGGGAGTGCTTCCCAATGTTGATATGCCGAAACCCCAGAGGCCCCTAAACCCTTTGCATAGAACTGCTCCTCACTCTTGCTCCTCTATTTAAATTACCAATTTATCCTGCTAAGAGACATAATGCAGTCCAACTATCTCATATCGGAGGAATGCAGGACCCACCTGATAGATTGTTTGTGGCAAAAACCCTCTTAAAAGACTCAATGACATTTTTTGCTACTGAGTTGTATGCCATAATACATGTTTCTGGAGAAACAAATTTTGATGTAAGCTTTAAGACAGAGCCTGGTTTGGAGAGATTTTGGTTGAAATATTCTCAGTTGAAGAAATCTGCTTTATGGCCTTTTATTGCTATACCCTTGTCTAAACCTGCACAAAAGGTTATTACGGTACTGTTTCAAATGAGGCAGTCAGTGTAATGACTTAATTTATTGTGTGAAGCACAGATGCACCATTATGGAGAATCTTGAGGCCATCTTGGACTCTGAAAACATTTGGACTGGGGGTGGAAGGTTAAAGTTCTACTTAAAACTACTGATACAGGGGTGATTCATTACCAAATTATTTTTTCTTAGGGACAGATCAGGAATATTATTTATGCAGGGCAACCAAAATGTGTTATAAATATGGGTCTGTGGCATATATAAGTAGTGTTTGTGACAAATCAAGGTGTAATGTTTGTGGGGAACTGGTCACTTGGGTTTGGACTGTACTAATGAATGTAAATGCAATCTTTGTGATGAATTAGGTCACACTTTCCAAAACTGTAAATCGGCAACACATAATCTTTCTGATCAGGCTGCTGGGGATGAACAGCACCTGCTCATTACCCTGACTCAAAAAAGAACCTTGAGTGCCCCTAAAAGTTTAGGAATTAATGAGCAGGTTGTGGTGACTCCACCTCTTGCTCAACTGGTTTCAGAGGTGACTGACTTCCTACCCAGTGCAGGGGAGGTCACACAGAAGGATGTGGGATTTTCCTCAGCGGGTGGAGGTTGTACATGCTGATTCTGTTGGGAGTTGGGGATTTGGCAGTAGCCTCTACTTCAGCATAGAGATTCCTGTGAATCTTATGCCCCCACCCCCATATCCTCTGGAAAAACCAGAAGACTGGTCTCATATTCCCCTACATCATACCAGGGCGTCTGCTCTGAAACAACACTGAAAGTCTCTTCCTGTATCCACTAACAATAAATTTGACATCTTGCATTCAGATTACACTGGTGAAGAATCTGATGATTCCTCAGTAGCCTCCTCCGTGCCTGAGGTGGCCTCTGATTCTGAACATATGAGGAATGTGAGGGGTCCCCAAAAGAGGAAGGCAAAATTGAAGAGACAGGCTTCAAGAACGGGAAGCATAAATGAATGCTTTCAATTATGCTAATTCCTTTTTCCTGTTATACCCTCAATGTTAATAGCATTAAGAGGGTGAACAAACGTAGGATAGTTTTTTCCTATTTGAAAACTTTATCATTTGGTATTTATTTTCTGCAGGATGTGAGGTTTTACACTCTGAAAGAGATACAGCAGGTTTCTAGATTGTGGATTGTAGGGCCTTTGTATTGGTCCTTTGGACAGGATACCTGTTCAGGTGTAGGAATTTTATTTAGACTGCCTGAATTTAAGTTTTGAAAGTCTATGACTTACTTCCTGGTAGGTCGCTTGTTTTAGAATCTATAATACAGGATGAGGCCTTTAGAATTTGATTTCTTTATATGCACCTCAAACAAAGACAGGAAGATGTGATTTATTCAAATGAATTAGACCTTTTATGTACCTTGTTTATTTAATTTTTGCTGGAGACTTCAACTGGCCTCTAATCGCAAAGACCCTAAAACATATCGTGATTTTTGTTTTTGAATAATTTACTTTCACTGGCAAACTTGTAAGATTCCTTCTATGATTTTCATATAAAGTGTGTTCCTACTTTTCAATAGGGCTCTTTGATGTCTAAAATTGACTATGTTTTCCTATCTCATCATCTTCCTGTTTTAGATGCAGATAATTTTCCTGTGGAATTTACAGATCATAGACTTGTTAAAGTTTACATTGGGAACCCTTTAACCATCAAAATAAGGTCCTTGGTTTTGGAAAATGAATATTTTGTCTAATGTGTATTTTTGGGTCTTTTAAAGGATTTGATAGCATCCAGGAAGTCTGTTTTTGATTTTTGATGAATCTTGTTTATGGTGGGTGGATATTAAATTGAACTCCAGAAGCTTTGTAGGCAGTTTAGCAAGATTCATTCAAATGGATCCTATCTTATATACCTGCAAAATAGGCTTCAGCTACAAAGATTGCTCTCTCTGTCTGCAGAGTTGGGACATTCTTTTGCTGAACAGATAGCTCAAGTAACCCTTGTAATGAGACAATATCAAGATAATAAAGCTAAATCTTTAGACTTTCAGAATACCTTTGGTATATGGGGAAAGGTTGAGGTTATATGTCCATATGAGAGTTATGCTAGAGCTAGAAAAGCTAAGAATATGACATCCCTTCAGGGCCTCAATGGTAATTTGTATTCAGATAAGATGTCCCTTTTGAAAATCATGGAAGACTACACTAGAACTACGTATGCCCCTTTAGCTTTGCAGACTGAGAATATTTCAAACTATCTGTCGGAATTGGTAATCCCGGACTTAGATCCTGACTTACTGAAAAGATTTCTAGACCCCTTCAGGTGTCTGAGGTCACAGCAGCTTTGTTGTCTTTGAAGTTGGGTAAATTTCAATGGATGGCCTTCCTAATTAAGTTTTACGACTTCGATAAAAGAGCTTATTTCGAAGTGACATTGGTCTTTAATCATATTCAAGCTACTCAAACTATTACACTTTCTATGAACATAGGGATTTTGACTTTTCTTTTTGAAAAGGAAGATGCTACTAAACTTGACAATTGGAGACCTCTTTGTTTATTGAATTCGGATTTCAAACTACTTGCTAAAATTTTGTCTAACAGACTTCAGCTTGTGGCATCGGTTGTAATTTTCCAAGCTCAGTCCTATGCTATCCCAGACAGACGTATACAAGACCATCTTTTACTTCTAAGTGAAATAGTAGAGTGTGGTAAATGGGGGTTGTTGGACTGGTTTCAGGTTTCCTTAGATCAAAAAAGAGTTTTTGATAGGGTGAGTCATGAATTTCTTTAGGAAGTATTATTACATTATTGAATACCATCTTTACTGGTTGACTGGTTGAAATGTATTTATAGAACAGCCACAGTTATTCAAGTAGTGCAAGGTTGGAAAAGATGTCTGGTGCAGTTGCAGAGAGGTGTGTGACAGGAGTGCCCACTTAGCCCCATTCTCTATGTGGTTTTTTACCCTTTATTACGAATTCTGAATACCAATAGATCACTTCTTCCAGTTCACCTTCTGAATACCGCTTTCCAGATATGGCATTGTCATATGGATGATATGACTCTTATTGTACAAGATGAAAACTCTTAACACAGGCTATTGGCATTTGCACCAGATTTGGTAAGATATCTGGAGCTTCTTTGAATTTACAGAAATGTATGGTGTTACGTTTGAATTTTTCATTAGGATTTGTGGGAACTGTAACACAAATTTCATTTTCTACTGATCCAGTTTCTATTTTGGGGATTTTATTTGGGCCTGGAGAATTGGATGATTTAAACTGGAATAGAAAATTGGATTTGGGAAAGCAAAAGATGATATTCTGGAATAAGTGGAAATTAAGTAAAAGAAAAGAATATATCTTATTAAAACTTTCTTGATTCCTATTTTTTGTTTATTAGTTATATATTCCTTCTTCTAAGTGAATGGAAACAGAATTATTTAGTGTATTTTTCAGGCTTGTTGGGAAACCACTTAAACCCTATCAGAAGGAATGTTTTATATCTCCCACTGAAGAGAGGAGGTTTGAGTATGGTCAATCCTGTTTTATTTTGCAATAGTTTTTTTCTATATACAAATATTTGCTTCTGACCAGATAAACTGGGAAAGGTTTGTTAAGTTAAAATGTGGGAATTGTTTGAACATGTGGCATTCTAATAAGCTTACTATTTTGAAGAGATCTCATGATATTCCAGAATATCTTAGATGTACTTTTCTGAGACTAAAACAATGGCATTTGATGGAGAATCAAATTCGCTTACTGCCTAGAAACAATTGTATTTTTATCTCGTAGACATTGTTTGTCATGAAGATATAGTTTTTCGACACTGCCCATCATCCTACTCCGATTGTCTGATGAAACTTCTTAACAACAATAGGATACCTGTCATGATGTGGGATTTTCTTTGGCTGGCATGTCATGATAGGATAAATGTTAAGGCGAACCAAAAGCATAAAAAACTTGAAGAACGGTTTTGTAGTAGACCTTCATGTGTACAACAGGAAGAAACAACTGAACATCTGTTCTTTACCTATTCTTTTATTACAGGTTTTTGGAATTTTTTTTAGCACATAAGTGGTACTCAATGCTCTGGGGAACAGTGATGTTAGATAATTTAATATTTGGAGTATTTTCTGATGAATGGAATTTATGTACTTTACAATTGATTGTGGTTGTACTTAAATGGAATATTTGGTTGTCACGTTGCAGCTATGTGCTTCAACAAAAAGAAAGAAAGTTGTTTTATGGAAATTTATTCTAAAGTACTAATGGATTTGAAGAATTATTATTCATCAGAGTCTCAGAAAATCAGTCCCAGGATTTTGTTAGAATCTTGGAAAGGTATGCCCTGGATTACTGATACTGATGTCTGATTACTTAATTTGCTGTTGAAACTTTTTTTCCTGACTTTATGAAGTACTATATATTTTGATTTTTATTCTTGTTTTGTTATTTTACTTATTTTCTGATAGATAGTTTCCTATGCTCTTCATACTTATGTTTTGTCTAGATATTATTCTCCTACTGGATTTCTGCATTTTATGTATTTGATGATACATCCAGTATATCTGTATTTTCTTTGGATCTATTCCTCATTATATGATTTGCAATTTGTGTTGAACTTTCCATGGTTTTCAGTATGATGTACTACTGTTTATTTGTTTATACTGTTTTTCTGATGTTGTTTCAATAAATTTCCCTACTCTTTCGATAAGTGCCATGGGATCTTTAACATCCACCTGAACTACCACCAATCCAGGCAGGTGGGACCTTGGTTTAAAGTCTCATCTGAAAGACGGAACCTCAGAAGTGCAGCACCCCTCTCATGCTGCAGTACAGTGTCAGTACTGGGATATTAACCCAACTGCCAGATGTGGGAAGTGAACTCACAGCCCTCTGATCTCCTGGTCTCAGAGGCAAGTGTGCTACCTACTGAGCCACTGACACTGCTATAAATCACCAATCACCCATAAGAAGGCAGAATTCCTGTCCAGGGAGATCACAGTTGCTTGGAATTGACCAGCTCAGCTATTTTGAACTGTAGACAGACTGTGCAACCCAGCCTGTCTGCAAGTTCAGAAAGCTTTTGCAATTAGAGTGCGAAAAGCTTACTCAATTTTTGCAAATAAGGTGGCCGACATCAGGGTGGATTTGCAGCCAGCACTCTCTAGGGGTTGTTGTTGGACAGTGCAAGCTCACTGTACCTCAGTTTTCTTGGAGTTCCTTCAGTCGACTGGACTTCATGGATGTCATGAGGATTATCCAGAGTGTGCACCCTATGTGCTGTAGTTTGACTCTGGAACGACTTCCTAATTTTGGGTTGTAGTGATATCATTGGTCCAGTCCTTGTGTGAATAGTCTGGTGCTCCTTGGAGTCGGGTGAGTTTTCTAGCTCCCTGAAAGAGGCAGTGGTGACACCACTCTTGAAGAAAGCTACCCTGGACACAGACTGTTTCACAAACTACAGACCTATCTCTAACCTTCCCTTTGTTGGGAAGGTGATTGAGAAAGTAGTGGCAGCTCAACTGGAGGACCATTTAACCATCCATGACATCTATGAACCCCTCCAGTCCAGTTTTCATGAAAGACATAGCACTGAGACAGCACTGGTTCGGGTGCTCACTGATCTCTTGAGGGCGAGAGATCAGAAGAGATGTTCCATCTTGGTTCTCCTAGATCTCTCTTCAGCTTTTGACACCATGGATCACATGGTGTTGATAGGACACCTAAGGCATATATGTGGAATATCAGGAACCGTCCTTCGATGGTTAACCTCATTCCTCACAGGGAGAACACAAAGATTTATGTCCGGGTCTTTCCTCGGGCCAATGACTTTGTTGTGTGGGGTGCCACAGGGTCAGTACTGTCACCCATGTTATCCAGTAGCATATATACCCTTGGAAACATTATAAGAAGGTATGGGCTGAGGTTTCACTGTTATGCAGATGATACCCAGCTATACCTGTCTTTGCACCGTCCAGGATGGAGCTCTCAGTCTTTAACAACTGTCTGAAAGAAATCCAGGAGTGAATGGATTCTAGCTGGTGAAGTTTAACTCAGAAAAGACAGAGGTATTGGTTGTGGAACTGGATCAATGGATAGAGGGGTCTGATGTTGGTACACCTTCAGGAATTTTTCTTACGCTTTCTCCGACCTCCGGAACAAGTCAGAACTTGGGGTGGTCTTTGATGATAGACTGACACTGCAGTTGCAGGTGTCGGCTGTCATTAAGACCTCCTTTACCATCTTAGGAACATTGCCAGAGTTAGGCCTCTGGTTCTGTCTGACGACCTTCTAACGTTGGTCCACGCTTTTGTGTCCTCGCTATTGGACTACAGCAACCCTTTACTTTGGGCTTTCAGGGGTTGAAATTCACCACCTGCAGCTGGTGCAGAATGCAGCAGCCCCAGGTTTTGATGAGCTATAGTAGATCCTGTCATATTTCTCTGGTGTTCTGCAGACTGCACTGGCTGCCTATAAGGTGGCGGATCACCTTTAAAGTCAGTTTACTGACTTTCAAAGCCCTTCATGGTCAGGGTCTGGCCTATCTGAAAGAACTTCGTTCCCTACTGCCCTGGTCAATCGCTCCACTCAGCTGATGAGGGGTTGCTAGAGATTCCAAGGGTGAACCTGAAATCATCTGGTTCTAGAACTTTTTCTTATGTTGCGCCCACCCTATAGTATTCTCTACCCCATCGGTTACGGTAGTGCACCTCCATGGAGGAATTTAAGAAAGGATTGACAACTTTCCTTTGGCAAAAGGCCTTTGTGGAAAATTGAATTGTATTTTGATTATGTTTCTTCATTCATGTTTAAGATTTGGGATTTTAATGCTTGCTTTAAATTGTTAAGTTGTAAGTCACCTTGGAAATAGAAAGGCGCTGTACAAATAAAATTATTATTATTATTATTAAAGCAGCTGCAGCAGCAGGAGAAATTCCACATCATACCACCAAACCATGCATCACCATCCTTTTTCAGTTACAGGCTTTGTCAAAAAATGCATCCTTATCTATTCCTCAGCCTGCTACTGAAACTCTGTGTGGTCCAAGGAGAGCTGTCCTGTGTCCTGAGCCTTATGTTGCCAGCAGCAGACTATGGAAAAATATCAGGGTATTTTATTGGATGTCTTTTTTTTTTTTTTTGGTTACATAGCCACATTACTGAAATTGCCTCTGGTTTTGTATGTGGTGTGGAATTCACAGAGAATGGTCAGATCGGGCAGGTGACCACCCACTAGAGAATACATTAACATACACAGACAGACACAGTTAATAACTAATGCCATATGTGTAGTGTACAGTATTAATAAAGTTAAGGCTTTGTTGTTTTCTTTTGCATCATAATTTGTGTTAGTGTGTTGTGTACCAACACAGCTGAGAAAACAAAACAAAATGCTTTTATTAGTACATGATATGAATACTTTGAACAAAGTGTTTTTTCAGCAGTCCCTGAGTGACCCAGAGATGAGTGAGCCAGGGTCCGTGGCTAATAAAAACTGTCTGCGGTGTAGTGCTGGTTGGCTATCTACTGTATGTCAGTGATATAATGTTACTCACTATGAGCCAAACATTTTAAGCTTTGGGGTCTGATTAATTTCTGAAGCAGATAGGCACCTCAGGCAGTGCAGTGGAGGATCACTCACATGTCTTCAGTCAATAGAACCATCCCCCACCCACCAATCATCCCATAAATAAAAAAATATGTGCCCTGGTGTTAAGTGGCACCCCCCCCACCTGCTAATCACCCTTTTTGTGATTTCCCTGGTGTCTAGTGGCACCCCTACCCACCAGTTGATGTCCCCATTAACAATTCCTCATGTCTAGTGGCACCCCCACCCTCCCATCACTGTCTCCAATAACAATTCCTGGTTTTAGTGACACCCCCACCCGCCAATCGCCATCCCTGATATTGTTATTACACAAACCTCAAATGAAGAAAACAGTCTTTGATGATTTTAATTTAAACATGTAAAAATAAAAGGTCCCTTGCTGATCAGCACCCCAACCCCACCTCCCACTTAGCACCCACCACTTCACATCCATGAGTACACCCTCATACGGCCTCACTCACCTGAACAGGTTCCAGGTTCGAGATCCACTCTCCAATTGAGGACACGTCTTGCTGTTGGAATCGGCCACTGCACTATGAGAAACTAAGGTAAATGCAGTTCAGGATATTTCAATGGGGTTTCAACTTTCACGCCTGACTTTGCAATTTTTTTACATTTTGACCCCAAATTTTGAACATGGTCTTTGGGGACCTCACCTCATGAACAATAGGACTGTCATTATGCAACTCCTGTCTGAAAGGTGATTTTGCCATTGCTTGGTGAATTCACCTTTGGGTGGGAGGAACAACCTCTGGTTATACATCCCATTCCATAATGAGATAGCTACAGTATAGGAGAATGTGGTGAGCATTAGGGTGATGACCCAAGGCATCCCCGATGCCTGTTTGTGTGTGCAGGGTGGGAGAGGGTGTTAGCTTTGGAAACCCTAATGCCACATTTTCCTACTTTTGTGGCTACAACCCTAACTAGAGCATTAACACAGTTTTTGCTATATATACTGTATATACTTATATATATATATATATATATATATATATATATATATATATAGAATATACGGGCGACTGTGTGATACAGCATTTACAGTATCTTGTGTAGTTCCTACTGACCTCAAGTAACCTCACGAGTGGCGGAGCCATGAGTGATGGTTATGATGAGAGGGCAATAGCAACTACACAAGACAAATGCTGTATCACACAGTCACCCCCTCATATTTTATTTCTGCAGTAGGGGTGAACATTTAGCTCAGGTGTTTGTGCTGTGTGTAGTTTTTATACTTTTGTTTTAATTTTCAGCAATGTGTAAGTTTTTTTTTGTCATGGTTCTTTTCCACTTGTTAGTTGCTATGTGGCCATGACGTTCTTTTGAAAGCATGCCTGCTGATTGGTGGAGGGAGTGGGATTTCAAAAGTGAAGGAAACTTGGTGGCTTCTGTTATGAAGTGCAGTGCTTCCTGAGTCTGCTATAATATACTAAGAGCATGACCAAGTTTTCTTTTGTGAGTTATCAGATATTTTTTAAAAGATCATAATTTGTTTCATGGTGTTTGCTCTGTGGTTGGGAAGGTACGGAAAAGTCAACGGAAGCAACTATTATTGAAAGCAAAGAAGGCAGAGCATCTGGTGGAACTGCAGAGAGACTGAGTGGAACAGAAATGAAAACATATCTATTTTAATAAAGTATAGCATTATTTTGCAGTTTGAGTTTTCTGTTGACATGTTTTGGCTGTGAGTTTAGCTGATGAGTAGGGAGGTATGTGGGGGGGCAGGCAGTACTGCAGAACATGGGAAGAAAGGGGGAAGTAGTGCTAGTGGAAGGGAGACTGCTGATGTAGGAACTGTGTGGATAAACGAGTAACTGTGTGGATAAATAAATTTATCCATACAGTTACTCAGATAAATGGATTTATCACACTCCGTTTATGTCCACCCCTATTGTGTGTGTGCATATACAGTATATATATAAAATAGTGGCACAACATATTTAGGGTTGAACTGGGGTGTCTGTGTTAAACTAAACTCAACATTTTGCTCAGCCTCCTCCCTCTCTGGCTGACCCTCCAACATCTGAGGTCTGCTCCTGAACCCCAGTCATCGGCATCGCAGATGGAAGTGCTTCCAGTGCACCACTGGGCAGGCTGGCCTGGCCCTCAGACTTGAAAAGATACTGACCTCTCTTATACACCCTTCCCAGGTGGGATTCATAAAAGGTAGGATCCATTCAGATCATATGCTTACTCTGATAAATCTGATGCACATAGCCAAAACCCATTTCTCCCACTGTGGTCATTGCAATCTAAAATGGCCTTCTACTCTGTAAAGTGGGGTTTCCTTTATGAGGTGCTCTGACACTTGGGGTTCGGGGCCAACTTCATCAAAAATGTGCAAGCCATCTACTCAAGGTATCTGGCCAAAGTACTTACAAGCTCCACCCTGTCAGACCCCTTCCCCATGGGCAAATGGATGCGGCAAGGATGCCCACTCTCCCCACTGCTATTTGTCATAGCAATCGTGCCTTTGGCCATCATCATTAGGGCCCATCAAGGAATACAGGGATACGCACATCCAATCAGCAAACAAACCATTGCTGTAGGCTGATGACATGTTGACCTTAACATCAAATGCCCCAAATTCCACCTCATGCCTTCCAAACCTTCTATTCACCTTTACTGCAATCTCTGGCTTTAAAATAAATAGGTCCAAGGCAAAGATCTTGCCTCTCTCAATCACCTGTGTTTAGAGGCCCTGATGAAACTCATGAGGCTTAGATGGGCCAAGGACACTATGATCTACCTGGGCATCAAGGTCACAATACAAATGCCAAAGCTTTGTGTGGTGAATTTAAATCATCTTATATCAGAACTCAGAACTGAATGCGATAGATGGAGGGTGCTACATATCTCATTAGCTGGTAAAATCGAAGCACTTAAAATGATCACTACTCCAAATATTCTTCACCTTCTAGCCCATCTTCCCATCAATATGCCTAACAAATGGTTTGAAGCAATTGACAAACTTATAGGAAGTTTTTTATGGGAAGGAAAACTTCTATGTTTCAGCAGGACTAAACTTAGAATGCACTGGAATAAATAAAGGTGGGGCCTCCTGTAGTTTAAGGCATATGCCTCGGCATTTAGAACCTCTCAGATGGTCCAATAACTAACCACCAAAGCCCAAGAACCCCCATCTTACTTGATATTGAAACATCCCAGTGTTCAAGTGGCTCACCAGCTGCGTGCCTTTACTCCAAAATGGCCAGTGCCCCAGGAGCATATCCCATAATAAGACCTTTGCTTCAGGCCTGGAAAAACATTCAGAAGTTTCTGGCCACACCACTGGCACAGCCCAAATGCACATCTCTATGGGATAATCCAGACATTAGAGTGGATAGGAACCCAATCAAGTGTCCCCAATGGGAAAGATAGGGCTTTAGGGTTTTAGGAGATTCCCTGTTACCAAACTCTTATACGATAGACTCTTTTAAAGGCATGCAGAGCACTTATAGTCTAAACAAAACAAACTTCTGGCTCTATCTACATCTCAGAAGTGCAATACAATGTCTACTCCCTAGTCCCAGTTTGGTGGGACCGCCTCACCTCTCACACCCCCTTCTGGTGTGAATCCCAAAACAAAAAGGGAGAGCAGGTAATAGCTACAGATATATCAGGAATCACCTACCTGACCTCATTGTCAAAGTGAGAGCTTAATGGACCAAGCAACTTAACAAAAGTTCTGAAGGCACAGTTTGGGAACAGTGCAGGAGATGAGTACATAAATCCAGAATAACATATTACATCCCTGGTATCAGACCCCAGATGTTTTACATAAAGTGCGGGTAACTCCAGACAACAAATACTGGAGATGTAGGGCCCCTAACAGGGATTTACTTTACATTCTTTGGCAATGTCCTACCATTCAGCCCTTTTGGGCTGACACCACAGACATGCTAAATAATACTCTTATGCAGCTGATCACCCCATCCCCTGAGATGCTCATTTTAGAGAAGCCAATGATACGCAGTGCACCAACTCCCAACACTGAAATGAATCTCTAAGATCTCTATAACAGCTAAATGCCTTATGCTAATGATTCCACCCTCAGAATGTGCGGCCATTGTGGACCCATCATTAGAGTGCCCTAACCGGGGGTGGGGCGGACCTCAAGGAGGGGGAGACAACTTATGGGTTTGGGGCCCTAATGATAGGGCACACAACAGCTGGTGCTCCAAGGGTGTGCAGTGTATGCTAAGATGATGGCAAATCTCTGACATCCTGACCATAGCTGAGCTACAAAATAATCTAACCCTTCTAGGTAAATTTGAAAGACTCTCACATGTTAGCACCAATACCATGGATAAATACATGGCAGTATGTGTCTCCTAGCCCCATTATCTAGGAGAAAGGCCTGCTAACACAACCCCCCCAAGGGCCACCTCAAACAGAGAGGCTCACCCATGCTGGAGCACCAGTGATTTTGCCCTGGCAATTAGAGTGCCATCAAAATGCCAGTGGCATACAGTATCACGGAAGCAAAAGCTGCCCCACAGCAGGCACAAATGGCCACACCACTACAGGAACAGGAGCACCCTATGGGAGGTGCACGATCCCGGCTGACACAAGCAGAGCAACCACCAGGCACCACAACAGTGTGTGGTGCATCTGCAGACAGGCCACCTACCATAGTGCCCAACAGCACCCAAGGAACCACACAGGGACCTGGTGGTCACAGACCACCCACTCAACACCAGCCCCATAGTACTACAGGAAAGCGCCACCCCCACAGTGTCCAGAAGTATGATCCCCCCAATAGTGAACCCATCCCCAACACCTGGCGAGCAGTGAACCTGGACAGAAGCCCCCCTAGCTTGCCTTCCACTCCGGGAGCCATGCAGGTGTCACAAACATTGTGTGCCTCATATAGGAGGAGAAGAGAGCATAGAGTGAGGTGTGCAACACAAACTGGGTTAGGCACCTGAGCAGGAGGATATACAATGCACTGACACAGTGCACATGTTGGCAGGCAAAGGAAACCAGCAATGGCAGCACCAGCACTGCCAGAGGCATCCATGGAAACACCCACAGCACACAAGACCCACAGTCCAATACCTGCATGTGACACTTATTGAGGCCAGACAGGATATGTATGACAACAGTGCAGCTTCATGTGGAGCTGAGATGTAACATGATGTGATGCTGTGATGTGTGGTGGCACTATACTGTAGTGGACTGGAACAATGTCCCATGTGTGGTGACCAGTCATGGCCATCCCCCCTGGTACTACTGATCACTGAGGGCTGACCTACCACTGTCACCACCTGAAGAGGTGCTGTACAGGAGCCTCCACAGCAAGTGCCCCACCACATGGTGCACATGCCCAAACATTGCAGTTCAGTGGGTCACTGGCCATGGAAGAGAGCAGTGGGCTGTGCTGGTGGCCCACAATGGCTCAGAGAGGGTTGTAGGAGGGGTAGTACTGGGCAACACTGCCTGACAGCATGTGGGTGGGCCACTGGACCACCAGGAATGTGGCATTACACATGCCTACACAGTACATATGGAGCAAAACCACACAGCGACCATGCCATCCACTAGCACTGGGAGGGCGATCCACAGGGTCCTGAACTGAAGTGGCACAGAGCAGATGGGTGAAGAGGTGGGGGGGCACAGGTGGGGTGGGATGTCGGTAACCATACCGTGCTCCCCACAGTTGACACACACAACGGCAGGACAAATGACACAGAAGACCGCCATGCTGACACTGCACACTTTACTCAGCTACACAAGAACTGTACATGTAATAGGGGGCACCACATGGTCACATAGCCACAAGGACTCCACACACAGGCATGTGGGGCACAACATCAGGAAAGTAACTACTGGTCACACACAACAGGGGCTATACCTGCAGGTGGAAGTTCATGGCAATGCCCTTCAGGTCGTCCTGCACAGTGTGTGTGCCATACTGATCCACCAGCTCCATGATGTGCTGACTGCAGTCGTTGTAGCACTTCCATGACACTGCCACTCCCGTCAGTGACACGTACTGCTGAATCTTAATCTCATTGAGCTGCTGCTCCATACGGAGACAATCGATTAATGTCCAGATGCTGGGGTGGGCCACCCCCAGCAGGAAATTGAACCATCTATGCCACCCCTCTACCAAATTGATGGTCCTTTGAAGTCCGGACAAGGTGGCTCTAAGCAACTCCAAAATGCCACTGGGAATGTGGGCTTGACAGAGTCCATTCTGAATGGGTCTCTCGCCAGCTGTCCTCAAAGTAATGCAAGAGGGTGCAAGGAGTTTGTTCTGGCCGAGAAGAATTCCAGGTGCAGAGCTTTTGAATGTGGGAACAACATCCCTAGGCAGCACAAATGCCAATGCTGGTAGGAGGTGGATGTTCAGGGCAAAGTCCCTGTCCTCTGTGTAGAACTGCTGTATCTCTGGCACCTGCTACACCTTTGCCACACAGCCTAGCATATGTGGAAGAAGCAACCCCACAGCACAACATCAGGGAAGACAGACTTGAATGCCTTATACGCTGCCAGTTTATAATCTACCATGACTGACTGGGGCTTCAGGCCAGGTACAGCTTAAGCAGCTTATACAGGATGGCCAAGTATGCAGCAGGTATGGCCAGCCATCAACACAAATACCATCAGTATGGCTGTGCTGTATTCCATGCCATGAATCTTGTATAGTTGATGGAACAATGGGGACAACACTTGAAGGTTCCCATTGGCATACCAGTCTGTGCAGTGGTCCATATACTGCAGGGTATGTTTAGTGGCAAACAGCAGGAACCTGTCCTGCCCACTACCAGAATTCCATAGCAGGAACGGCTCAGCCTTCTAGGTGACTCTGTACTCCTCTAGTACAATGAGGTCTGCAAGTGTGGTCTGGAGGCTGGGTGCCTTGCTGGCCATTTTCCTTACATGCTGTACTGACCACTTAAGGAACTCCAAGTGGGACATCCTACCACCAAAGGACTCAAGCAGTGCACTGCTGTAGGTGGCCACCACTTGTTGTGATGTCTCAGTCATTGGCCCCTGGCATGGGCTCAAGATATGGCCGTGGCTTGGCTCCAATGGCCAGTGGTTGCTCCATCCTGTTAACCCACCCAGGCAGCTGTTTCAAGAAACTGGCAGGTTCAAGCCCCTGGCATGGGCTGAAGATGTGGCCATGGCTTGGCTCCAATGGCCAACAGTTGCCCCATCCTGTTAACCCGCCCAGGCAGCTGCTTCAAGGAACCGGTGGTTCATGCCCCTGGCACGGGCTCAAGACACAGCCAATTGGCTCCAATGGCCAGTGTTGCTCCCATCCTGTTAACCACACAGGCAGCTGCTTCAAGAAACCGGCAGGTACATTTCGTAGTGGTCACCCAATTGGTCCCCAGCCATCTAGCTTACCAGCTGTTGGACACTGAAGATTTTAGGAGCCTGCTATTGGCTACAGCCAAATCCCCTGCTCTTGCTTCTAACGCAGACCATGGAGTGCGTGCTCATAAGTGAGATCGTAGCCCTGGCTGGACTGTGTAGTACAGAATTTTTGTATATTGACTTTATAGAATACAGTGCTTTGTATTTTATAAGTATTGTAAATGTACTGCATTTCTTCCTTTTACAGCTTTATTAACTGGGTAGGATTGTTAGCGAGGTTGTTATACTAGCAAAGTGTGAGGTCTTGTATCACTGTAGCACAGCATTTTGACTTGTTAAAAGTGTTTTGAATGTATTTTATCTCAGCTCTCAGATGCTCTCCCTAAGCCTCTTCCCTACTTCTAACTTAACTTGTCTTTTCCTTAACTCATTTCTGTCTGCCATGTTACTTAGCAAAAGCCAGATTAGTAATGCTTTGTGTATTTCCTCTCCTGCTTTCTCTTGTTTCTATCCCATCCCCACCACCATGTTTCTACCTCTGTAGCTGAGAGGTAGACCGCCGCCCTCCCTTTGTCTTTTTTTGGTGCCTGTAACCTGATCTGTTCCCACCCTAGACACCTCCTCACTGTTCCCTCCTAACTTTCTCACCTCCTCTCTCCTTTATGTCTACAGTCCTTCCCACCTTTTCAGCATCTGCACTAGGACCTGTTTAATGTCCCCTCTCCCTCCTCCCTTTCTGGTTCAAGCTCCTGGCATGGGCTCAAGATGCAGCCATGGCTTGTCTCAAATGGCCAGTGGTCTCCCCATCCTGTTAACCTACCCAGGCAGCTTCTTTAAGGAACCAGCAGGTACGTTCTCAGGGAATTTCCATAGCGGCCACCTGATTGTTCCCCTGGCCATCTGGCTTACCAGCTATTGGACACTGAAGATTATTTTGAGCTTTCTATTGGCTATAGCCGAATCCTCTACTCTGCTTCTAATGCAGACCATGGAGCGTGGCTTCTGGTAAGCGGAATCGCAGCTCCTGGCTGGACTCTGTAGTACAGCATTTTTGTATTTTCTCCCGCCCAGCCGCCTCAACCCTGGCAGCTATTAAATGCACCTTAGAACCTCCCTCCCCACCTCTCCCATCCCAATTGGCTATTCCTTGAACCCTAGCTCATCTTGAATTTTATGCTTTCCGGCCATTAGATGGATCCTGTAAAAACAGATACTCACTCAGGCACTAATAACTTGATTAAATCTATTCCTATTCTACTTATTTTAATAAACCACGATCTTAAACAGGCTGAAATGATTAAGGTCCCGCTTAGTACCATCCCCCACCTTCTCTCCCTCTTATACTACTTAGTGTCACTGGGACACCGAACACCTGTGAAGTGCGGCCTATCAAATGGGTCCTAAGCCACAACCTGCACTATGATTCTGGATGTGTCACTGAAAATTTATTCAACATTACAAAGGGAACACTCCATCTCTTTCTGGACCACACTGCACCACATTGACTGGGCGTTGCTTTGCTCTTGTGCATGTGCGTGATTACCTGTCTAATCCCATCCTCCTTCTCTCTGGCACAAGAGAAGAAAAGAAGCCACCACACTAGAAGGTCTACTAAACTGCTTTCAAAGCTTCATAGAAACCGCCTTCTAAGGGTTGCTCTCTGTGCTTCTACTGTCGGGCAATGTCCATCCAAATCCAGGACCTAGTAGTATGGCTCCAAATGGTGCCCATCCCAAACAGGCTACTATCAAGTTGACTACAATCAACATCTGTGGTCTCTTTGTAAAACTGATAGCCTCAAAGTCTGGGTCTCACAACATGACCCTGACATACTGTCTGTTGTTGAAACTTGGCTGTCCCCCAAAAATACCAGACTCAGCCATTGCCCTACCTGGGTATACCATTTTCAGGAAAGACAGGTCATCCAAATGTGGTGGTGGCTGTGCCATCTATCTAAAAACTCACTAAAGGGCCTGGCCTTGCTCGTGTCTGACCTCGGCTGCCCCACCCAGGTACTTGCAATTAGGGTACTACTGGGAGCCCATAGCAAAACACTCACTGTCTTATCAGTTTACATTCCCCCCAGAGACTCAGCCTCTGGTCTCCACAGTATTCTGGACTACCTCTGTGCCAGTAATTAACATGCAGAGACAATATTAATGGGTGATTTCAATACAAACTGGCAATCACCAACCGCTGGCAGCATAAGAGATGCTTTATTGGCCCTACACCTAACTCAACTAGTCAACATGCCAACCAGAATTAACTATAAAACTGGGACAAGCACAATCCTGGACTGGATAATTTCCAATTGTCCAGATCGTATCTCCAATGTAACCATACTCCTGACCCTTTAGCGACCACTCTCCCATTACCCGCGGCTGGTCCAAGAAATATCACGCAGCCCCACCCCAAACTATCTACAACAGAGTGCTAAAAGGGTCAACTTGATCTCTAAAACAATAACTATGTAACCATGACTGGACACTGCTCGACTCCACTAGTGATGTCAGTGAAGCGTTGAACACTTCATCAAGGTCTTTAATGCAGCCTGTGACATACACCCTACTAAAAAGATGAAGGTTTGTGGTATGGTAACGCCTGGATAACCCGAGCTCTTAAACAGTATGAAACAACAGGACCATCTCTGGCACCATGCCAAAGCCTCAGGAAACCATTGGATATATACAAGCCTATAAAGCAGCAAGAAACGCATGCATGCAGGTGCTATTCATCAGGAGAAAAGTAGATACCACTGAGAAATGCTGTCAAGCACGTGGGGTGATGATAGGAAATTCTGGTCCAACATCAAAGATATCACTGGCCAGGATCCAAAGGAGTCACCTGCAATGCTAAACATTGATGGAACCCCACCATAGACCCTGCTACAATCAGTAACACTTTCAATGAAGCCTTCACTAACCTCAGCAATGTGCTACCTCATGATTTCTTTGAGGACACCTTTACGTTAACTGCCAGATGTTTTGAGGACAAGATCCCTGAATCCCCTTTCTACTTTAAGAAGGTCTCCATGAGCCAGGTTAGAAAACTCCTAATAAAGTACTGGGAAATCTAGGCACAGTGGGGACTCACTAGACCTCAAACTTATCGCACTTACCTTAGGAGGAAGTACTCTTACCCATAACAAAGATCCTTAACCTCTTGCTAACCGTGTCACAATTCCTGTGCATCTGGGAAACCGCCTGGTGACCCCTGTATGTAAATCAGGTGATCGTGCCTGCATAATAACTATAGGCCTAATAGCAATCCTCCTCCACTATCCAAAGTGCTTGAACGGATTGTCGCTAACCAGCTTGTGATCACTTTGATAAATATTCCATCCAATGCCCACAACAGCATGGATTTAGAAAAGGCACAGCACTACCACAGCATTTCTTGAATTCACCAGTTTCATCCAGCAATCTTTCGACCAAGGCAATCTTGTAAGGGCTGTCTTCATAGATTTAGCAAAGGCCTTCGACACGATTAATCACCCACTTCTCCTCCATCAACTAGGCACTATAGGTCTTTTCACCAACACACTGCACTGATTTAGTAGCTACCTTGAAGACAGATCTCAATGGGTGAAAATTTACAATGTCACCTCTGAACAGCGAGTCGTCCGATCTGAAGTTCCACAAGGATCAATCCTTGGCCCCTCCTCATCAGTATCTTCCTGAATGGCCTGCTGTCCTCCTGTCAGCAACAGATTCTCCTATATGGACGCCACTGTTATCTTCACATCTCACCTTAATTCCATCCTTCTAGAAAGCAATCTACAACTCGGTTTTAAGGAAGTCAAGGAATGGTTTAGAGCCCACAAATTGGTCCTAAACTATAAGAAAACAAAAGTTTTATTATTCACCACCCAATGCAATAAGTACAAGAACCACACTCTTACCATCAGAAATAAACTGGGAGCTCCATTTGAACAAATCCAGCACTTTAAGTATCTAGATGTAACCGTGGACAGCCATCTCTCCTATGCACTACACATCGAGAATGTTGCCAAGGCCATCAACATAGGATTGGGCTCCTATACAGCCATGGTGGAGTTTGACACCAGAAGCTCTCAGGCTTGCTATACACAGCTCGGTGCCATCTGTCATGATTATGGCCTGGTCATATACGGGTCTGCCACTGCTTCCTCACTCAAAAGGCTTCACGTCACCTTAAACAAAGTATATAGACTTCTCACTGGAGCTGCACGCCTTACTCACACTTCTGCGCTATATGCTCAAACTGTATGGCTTCAGCTAAGTGGTAGGATCAAATACCAAACATGCTTACTAACTAAAATGTGCCCTTTGGGTTCTACCTCTGGGTGTGGGAAACCTCATAGCCAATCCAAAGGCCCCAATGCACCTCAAACATGCAATGCCTGCTAGTTCCTAGGTGCCAAACAACACAAGGTCAGCGCCCTTTGCATATAGAGCTCAACTCTGGTTCAGTGGATTAAATAATGCAGTAACTAATCTATCTAGAACTGGCCAATTTAAGCACATGCTCTGACAGTTTCTCTTATCTGAAAGTTCCTGTGACTGTACCACCTAAGCAAATGTATTCCCAGCAACTTTCACCCCCGCTCCCTGATTTGCATGGCATGATCAACTGACGAGGCTCCTGGCTGATTCCCCTTTCCCTTGGTCTTCTACTCTTTCCCTGCCTCCTTTATCTTTCTTCTCCCTCCAGATGTCCCCCACAGTATCTGTGACAAAGTCCCTGGTGGCCACCTCACCTCCCTTGGTCTTAACATTCTGCTCCCCTTACTCCTCGCCTCGTCTCCTCTTCCTTCCTTCCTTCCTTCCTTCCTTCCTTCCTTCCTTCCTTCCTTCCTTCCTTCCTTCCTTCCTTCCTTCCTTCCTTCCTTCCTTCCTTCCTTCCTTCCCCTACATTTGTAATTCTGTATAATGCTGACTCTGATGTTGCAGTAACACCTCAATTTTTATGATGTAATAACACTTCTACTCTATGTATGTAATTTAATTGTTATTTCTTCCTATGTCTGTTTGTAACCATCCCCAATGACGTGGAACCTTTCCTGAAGGTATTACAATTCCTCCCACCCCTCCTAACCTCTCCTCCCTCCACTATCCTTGGCATCCTTTGCCCTTGCTTTATGGTCTTTCCTAGGCCACGTAATGCTTTGCTGGTCTAGACCTCATCCAATATAATGTTGTACTCTACTGTCTATCAGAGACCTGCCTTGCACAGAACTCACACATAGCAGTATGCTGACTGCCTTGGTACCACGCCTGTAAATTATGCTGCCTTGTTCTGTTCTCAGTGTCAAATCTACGTTGTTATTTTGTAAATTATTGTACACCACTGTGCCAAGCCACACCATTCTTACTTGTAATGACTGTACATAGGCTGCTAATGTTGCTACATCTATGCCAAATTGTTGTATTGTGACTTGTTGTTATTGCTGTTTAAACTACCAGGTCCATCTTGTAAATGAGCCCTGCTCAATGGTGTTCCGCCTGGCTAAATAAAGATATTGATTGATTGATTGCTTGATTGATAAATGAGCTAATGTGCTCAAAGGTATTTTGTAATCCGAGACTGAATAAATAAAAAATAAAAAAAATTGTGAGGGCATATTTTTTCATGTCCTCCCGCACCTTCCTCACTGTGATGCCAGTGCGATCTGGGACATGGTTGTGTGTCCCCAGTGTGGTGACTACCTCCTCCTCTGAAGTGTGTGCCTGTGCCTTACAGTGGCCACCCTGGTACTTTGTACACTTCTAGTATGTCTTTTCCTGCATGTACTCCTTGAGGCACACATAGTCCTCATGTACAGGTACAAGGAGCTTACTGCCCTGGGGACGGTCAATGAACTCGAGAGGCATTGTGCAACCACTGTCGGTTACTGTGCGGTTGCTGCATCTCTGCCCACCCTCTAATTATGCCACTCCTAACCGCTGGCCGGCCAGTCCTGGTCTGGGATGTGATGCACCTGGCCACCATTGCCTCCTGCATTCCATGTACCGTGCCCTAATTGCTCCTGCCCAACATCTGTGATGATCGCCAATTGGCCTCCATATCAGCCCACATTCCCCACACTGTAACAGTAATAGGTTAATTTCTTGATAATCAGGACATACCATAGTTGTGTCCCACTGAAGATATATTCTGCACAGCTCCAACAACCACGGGGCTACCCATACACTCAGACCTGTTAAAAAAAAAGCTCCTCTGATGTGAGGCTTTACATAGTTAGGATTATGTTATGGTTAGTTAGATCGTTGTCTGATTTTCCCGCTATCAATCCTCAACTCTACCCTTTCCACGCACTAGTTAGACCATAGCAAAAACCTGTATGATGACTTTAAGATCATCAGCTAAGCCAGTAAGCATTTTGCCCACAGATTAGCTAGATTTCATACTCTCAGATCAATCTAGATCACCTCTGTGGATTAGGAAGATACTATACAGCATTGTATTGCTGCACCTTAGTACCTATCTTGATCACATCTCTGATCCATAGGCCCAGGTGTCACCTTAGCACTCTACTTGCATGGTGGACTACTCCCCACTGTATATCCAACTGTATTACATTTGTAATCCTAGACTTGATAAATAAATAAATAAACCTCTCCCTTCTCCACTGGTATCTCCATTTCAAGGTACAGTATAGGGGTATGCCCAGAGATGAAATACAGCTACAGTTTTTTAAGTCCCCCTTTCCTATATGGCTTTAGCTTTATAAACAACAGAACATACAGTACAGTCTATCTGTAGGCTTTATAAAGGTCAATCCGATGTCAGTACTTGACCATATGGGATAACTGGACAATGGTTGCAACCCTGCTGAGGACTTAAGTATGCATATATTTGTACACAATGTGCCTGTGGTACACTTCTATTGCAAAGGTTTCTGTACAATGTGTAACCTAAAGTTATCAATGTGTTTTTGTATAATTTGGAAATTTTCAATAAAATGATAAACTACTAAGAAGTAGTTGCCAGGTACTAAGGTTGAAGACCATGTGCAAGGTTTTCACAATTAAAACAGGCTGCACCTCAATAAACATTGCTATAAAACCATGCTTTAGGTTTTATAACAAAAATAGACAATGCAAACGCTTTTAGTGCCTTTTGGTGTGGTCCGCTTTTAAAGATTGCTGGATGCTGAGTCAGCATGCCTCCAGACTGCTGATGCCATTTGTGGTGCTATTCTACTGTGCCTATTAAGAAATTGTATTGTTACTAGTACTACAGTACTTGTAGGTAGAGACGTGTTAGCCCTGGTCAGGTGATCATTTTTTTGTTTAATATTTTTACTGATTATATGATATCAACTGAACTTTACAAGTATGACAAAACATAGGGTACCAAACATGGATCACAGACAGAGTCATAAAACTAAAAATCACGGTGCACGGTCACCACTTGAGAAAATTCAGTATAGAACATTAATTGATGTACCAGTATCATCCTGAGATTGTAAAAAAGTGCACTGTAGAAAATACATATTTAAAAAGATGAGAAGTGGTTAAAAGACGAATCATAATAAATGCATACTCATTCTTCGTGTTACGATAAAATATTTTTTCCTAAAACAGCAGGCGTGTTTTTTTCAGTAGAACTATAGCGTGCCATCCCAGATCAGGGCTCTTCACACCATGCCCTCCTGTAACAGAAGGGCTTCAGCCGCTGACAGAGAGCTAATGAATTTGTCCCTGCTCCTCAGGAATAACTCCTCCCTCCCTTTCAGGATATATGACAATCTTTCCAGTGCTAGAGGCTGAAGGGCTAGTGTCTTCTGGTGCAAGAGTGTGGCATCACACAGGGCACTCATGTTTCCTGCATACACTGCCTTGTCAGAGCTAGTAATACCCTCATCCAATGTGGGCACAGCACCCATCCCTCTTCCTCCATGTCTTCCAATCCAAATAACAGTGAGAGTGCAGTGAACAGGACCAATCTGCTCAATATTCTGGTAAGTTCCTGTCCTCTGGCAGCCCAATATGGCTTAGGCATTGTGCACTCCCCAAAACAGCTCATATATGTATCCAACAACTGTTTTGTACCTACCACAAATGGGGGAAATTGTGGGGTTAAATCTGTGCGCAATACATGGTGGGCAGTATAGTTTAGGCAAAAAGTTATATTATGATTATTTATATTTATTGAATATCTGAAGTCCCATATGCAATCTAAGAACCCCACATCAGTTTTCCTCCATTATAGGCACTTCCATGTCCCTTTCCCATGGGCTCCTTGCCTTAGCTGACAGATCTGGCAGTTTACCCCTACCCTGTCTGGCTACTTTTGCAATAAATCCCTTGTGTTAGACTCTGCTCCAGGAATACTCTGCTCAAGTGGGCAAAGTGGCAAGGCCTCAAGGGGATCCCTACCCAGGTGACTACCACAGGTTTGCCCTGCATGTATCTATAGTAATGTGAGGCTACCAGTTTGATTTGATCGCTTAATTCTGCAAAGGGGTGGATGTCCTTACTTTTATATAGGTCTCCTATGCACTTTGTGCCCTTATTCTCCTATTCCTTAAAACCCCTATCTTCTAGTCCTGGGCAGAAAGTCTGGGTTACCTGATACAGGCACTAACATAGTATTGTCAGATTTTTCTTTTCACATGTGTCATATCACCCACCATGACTCCAAAGAAAGTATAACCAGAGGGTTGTTCCCTCCCACTGCTCTGTAGACCCACTTACCATCTGGGCCTAAATATATTGACAAGCTGCTTTGCACACCCTCCTCTTCTAGGTCCACCCAGCTAGCCTCCTCTCCTTTACCGATGCAGTCCTGGATGAATCTGTGCTGTATGCCCAGCCACAAAGTATCCCTGTAGGTCTGGGAACCCCAGCCCTCCCTTCTCCACTTCACTTTGGAGCTGTTGCAGGCTCATCCTTGGCCTCTTATTTTGCCAAATGAAGGCAGAGAATTCCTTTTCTACACTTTTGAGATCTAGTTTGGTGGGGATCTATTAGTAGCATCTGCATAACATATAAAATGTGTAGTAGGGTATTTATCTCCAGCAGATTTATGCCACCCAATCAAGAAATAGGGGTTCTGTGTGATAACGGTGAAAGCCTAAAGATGATCACCGTTATTGCGCAGTAAGAGCAGTGAAAACATTTTCGGCACTCTGACACCCTCGTGGGAACAGGACAACGCTACAGGAAATGTATTTTAATGCTTCCCCACCTCCTAATAAAAGGATTCTCAACTCCAGCGGGGTGCATGGGGGTGTGAGTATAAAAATAAAGGTTGGGGGCTGAGCGCAATAAAATCGCACTAGCGCCTGACCAGAACCCAGTACCTCACCCACCCCAACCACAACTCCTGATGCCACAACGCAGCTTGCCAATCCACCACAGCACCACCCCTACTGCTCTTCCACCCCTCCCAGCCCATACTGCAGTGCTTTCCCCCACTGCCAGCACACATAGTGACATCCTGTCACCCAGTTCGCCCACCCCCTCATCCGGTCACCCTACCATCCCATCACCATGATGGACTGCGTCAGGAAGTAGTCGCTGTTATGGATGGCACCCTTCCCCATGCACCCACCTCATGGTATACCAGAAATAGGCAGTGACCTCTACCTTTCCCACACTGCCAGAATAGTGTTAATCAAGGGTTTGCAGTTTAGTGCACAGTGAAGGTTGCCAGAATCAAGACCAGCTCTGCAGAATTCTGCAGCAGAGTTACTGCAATTTCAGTTCAACACAATTCAAAGTTTATTTTACCAGGATAACACCATTGAGACAACTCATTTGTTCGGAAGTCCTGGGGAGGGGACATAAGTACAATATAAAATACAGAACAGTTACAGTGGCAGTGGCGGAGGAACTTAAAGATGGGCCACAGTGCAGGTTTTTGTTGTGGGCCCCATCCCTCAGACTGTATTAGTTTATCAGGGTATGAGGAGTTGGAGCATGACTTCAGCAGTCGCTGCTAAAACTGCCATTGCTAGTCACTGCTCCCAGATCACCATGTCTTCCGTGACCCCTTCCCCCATAGCAGTGCTACTCCCCAGTCCTGTGTGTCCCTGACCAGACTATCATAGTGCACACACCATCTCTGAGTGAGTAATCCTGGGCAAAATCAAGTACTTTTTGTTATACTATAAGCCTCTGCTCTGGCAGTTCCTACTCCACTGCAGCTCATATCACTCGATATTTGTGACTCTCCCCCAAGCCTAGTGTAGATGTCAGCAGCCCTTGTCTTTGCCTGGGGTGCTGTTGATTATTCTCTGTTCCTAGTTGTATGTTTTGGTTCTCAGAAATGCCAATAAAAACAAGGCTTATAAGAAATTATGCAGCCATGCTACCCTTCTGTTTCTCAACAACAGTCACAAAGTAACGGTTTCTACCCACAAACACAAATCACAGTTACCACTGCAAATTCAACACATTTTCCTAATTTATTTTAATATTTATTATAAATTACACCCCAGTCCATTACCTTCTTCCCCAGCTAAGCCAGAACTGACAACAGTCAAACTCTTAGGTGTACCAAAACACTTGTCCATTTTCCGATTAAAAAAAAAACGTTCACAGACACATTTAAGCTGGGTCTCTCCCTAAAGAAAATCCTTAGGGATGTAACTTTGTTTACACTTAAGCCATCCTACCTCAGGTGGTTCAAATAAGAATCAGGCACCACTCCAAGGCTGAACGACCTCGTGATCCTTTGACTGACTCATGGACGACTGCTCGAAGGTTTGGAATGCGTTACATGGGTTACAAGACTTCTCCATTGTCTGTCTGGCACTCCAAGAGTAAGACTCACAGCTGAATCACAATGGTGGCCTGGTGAGCTTTGGCTGGTGAGAAGAGACCCACTTCCAGACAGTGCGGCACTCTCAAATCAGGCTGGGCGTGTCTTTCATCACCGACTGGTCTGTCCCACTGTCTGCCATGGACTGCTGCGGTGCTGACACCTGTCACACCTCAACTATAGTTTCTGTTGAAGACTGCCCCACTGATGAGTGCTCACCTCTACAGTGACAGTACCGCATATATTAAAAACAAAAACAAACTGTCCCTAAGCGACCAAGAGGAACTCTGTAAATCCCTCCCACCCCTATGTGACTGCACTGGCTGCACCGGCTATTCCTCCACCACTGTACAGTGGCACAATACAAATACAGCTGAGATACCATGTACAAGAAAAGCAGATGAAAGAAGTTAACTAGGTACAATACTGAGTAGCAAAATGTTACCAAGTCCAATACAGGTGACAATACAAGTAAAGTAGTTGAGTACAACAATTATGAAAAATGATAGGTGCAAAAAGTAAATTGAACAATAGAAGAGGACATAGAGTGCAAGGTGAGAGGATTTTATAGTAATAGAGGATGGTATCCACCCCAGGGTGCTGATGGGGATGGCAGAGATGCTGGTGGAACTACTGGTAGATCTGTTCAGCACCACCCTGGATATGGAATGTTTGCCTTAGGACTGGAGGTACCCGTCCCAGGAATTTTATTTTTTACAACATTGTGCACCCTGAGGAACCCCCAGAGCTAAGAACCTTGGGGTTAGTACAGCCCCCCATAACGGGGGGTGGGCAGAGCCCCTGCAGGAAAAAGACTTATGCTGCATGGCAGCAATCACACTGAATTGGCAGCACGATTTTGCTATGCAGCATAATGTCTTGCAACATTATGACCCCATGCCATACCATACTATGTCTGGGATGAAACCCAGATTGCAGGGGGTTCAGTAGATTTTCTGCATCTAGGTGGTCTCTGAGTTGGGCATTGACCAGCTTTTCAAGAAGCTTAGATAGAATGGGCAGAAGCGAAATAGGTCGGTAATTAGTAAGGTCACATTGGTCACCACATTTAAACAAAGGGATGACATTGGCATTTTTCCAAATGGGAGGGATAATTCCTTGAGAAAGTGACAGACTGAACATGTGGGTGATAGGCAAGGCCATGACATAGTATCCTATCTTTAGAAAGTAAGGGTCAAGCAGATCAGCTCCTGCCCTTTTTTAGGGTCAAGAATGAGCAAGAGATCCTCGACTTGCTTAAGTGAGATAGGGCTTAAACTAAATTGTGAAGAGCCAGGTCTAGTTTTGGGGGAAGGTGGTGAAAGGGTGCAAGCAAGTGGCTGGGACGATAGCTTGCTGATGGGAGAAGAGTCAAAAGTTAGGCCGGATGTGGCAAAATTTTTAATTAATTGGTCCAGAATATCACCACTATTTGTGTAGGTAATGTTCCCTGAGACTATTTTAGTCAAGAGGGATAAAGGTGAGCTATGCCCTTCACTTTCCCTAATAATATTCCAGAATTTAGCAATATTGTTTTTAGATGACTCCAAAGCAGACTGGTAGTACTTGGTCTTTTCTGCCCGAATAAGTCTGGTAAGAAGGACAGGGATGGGGAAAAAAGGAGCAAGGCCATCAGGAAATGGAGGGTAATGAGTATCAATGCCGGTAGTCTGGGCAACAAGCTCCCTGAGCTGGTGGCCTTGATGGAAGAGGGATGCCTGGATATCATAGCAGTCACAGAAACATAGTACACAGAGAACCATGACTGGGATGTTAACATACCAGGGTACATAACCTACAGGAGAGACAGGCAGGGGAGAAGGGGGGGGCAGCTCTCTATGTAAAGGAAGGGATAAAAGCAACTGAACAAAGGAGTAAACAGGGAGGAGAGAGAGGAGGCACTGTGGGTCACCTTGGAGACTGGAAAGGGCACCACAATCCGCACAGGGGTTGTGTACAGACCCCCATGTCAGGGGGAGGGAATGGACAAGGATATGATAGAAGGCATTCTTAGAATGGCAGAGAAAGGGGAGATACTGTTGATGGGAGACCTGAATATGCCAGATGTTAACTGGAGCACATTTGCTGCAGCTGCATCCAAGAGTAGGGCCATTCTTGATGCCCTACAGGTGGCAGGCCTCAAACAGCTAGTTTCAAACCCACTGAGGAGAGCAATCTTAGACCCTCATACTCAAACGGGGCAGTGAGAGGATCTCAGATCTAGAAGTGGGTTGCCATCTGGGAACAAGTGACCATCAAACAGTGTGGTTCATGTTAAACTCAGCTACAGACTCAAGCCATACAAAAGTGAGGGTACTGGACTTCAAGAGGGCTGACTTTGGCAAGATGGGAGAGTGCCTCAGAAAAGCACTAGCAAACAGGCTAGAAGGAGGTGTGGAGCAACAATGGGGAATCATCAAAACTGCCATCACAGAGGCAGCAAGCTTTTGTGTGAAGCAAATAAACAAATCAAAATGAAAGAAAAAGCCACTATGGTTCTCAAAAGAGGTGGCTGTGAAAGTCAGGAAGAAAAAGATAGCATTCCGGAAGTATAAGGAAACACAGAAGGAGCAGGACAGAGAGCTGTACCAGTTAAGGCAGAAGGAAGCAGGAAGGGAAGTCAGAATAGCAAAGGCCCAAACTGAGGAAAAGATAGCCAACTCGGTTAAGAAGGGGGATAAAACCTTTTATAGGTACATCAGCGAGCGTAGAAAGACAAAGGGAGGGATAGTGAGGCTGAATAGAATGAACGGTGGTTGGGCAGAGGGGGACAGTGAAAAAGCAGGGATACTGAATGAATATTTCTGCTCAGTATTCACAAAAGAGGAGGGGGAAGTGCCTAATCCAATTAACAGAAGGACTCTTGATGGGGGTCATCCCAGTCCTTTCACAGAAGAAAGGGTCTGCAAAACTCCTAAAACTGAAGGTGGACAAAGCAATAGGGTCTGATGGATTCAATTTCAGAATTCTAAAAAGAATTAAGGGGGGAACTAGTGAAACCACTGACTACTCTTTTTAATAAATCATGGGAGGATGGTGTGGTACCCGAGGACTGGAGGAAGGCAGATGTGATTCCTCTTCACAAAAGTGGAACCAAGACAGAGACAGCAAACTACAGACCTGTCAGTCTGACCTCTGTGGTAGGGAAAGTGATGGAGTCACTTCTGAAGGAAAGAATTGTTGAGTACCTAGAGGCCACTGGGGCACAGGACCCAAGGCAGCATGGGTTCCTGGCGGGGAAGGTCATGTCAGGCAAATCTAAATTTCTTTGACTGGGTGACCAAAGTAGTAGACCAGGAGGGGTGTGGACATGGCCTACCTAGACTTTAGCAAGGCATTTGACACAGTCCCACAAAAAGATTAATAGTCAAATTAACCAGCCTGGGAGTGGGTCCCAGGGTGGTAGCCTGCAAAACATTGGCTGGACAACAGGACACAGAAGGTAATTAAATGGAGTCCACTCTGAAAGAAAGAGGGGTTACTTGTGGGGTACCGCAGGGTTCAGTATTGGGTCCAGTCCTTTTTAATGTCTTCATAAGTGACATTGCAGAGGGACTGGAAGGAAAAGTATGCCTCTTTGCAGATGACACAAAGATCTGCAACAGGGTTGATACACAAGGAGGCATGGAAAGGATGAGAAGGGACTTGGCAAGGTTGGAGGAATGGTCAGAAGTATGGCAGCTAGGATTCAATGCAAAGAAGTGCAAAATAATGCACCTGAGAAACAAGAACCCAGAGGAAGAATAGGCAGTGGGGGGGGGGGAGTAGTAACAACAACAAAAAAGTAAAGGGACCTGGGGGTAATCATATCAGATGACCTTAAGGTTAACAAGCAATGTGAGAAGGCAGTAGGTAGAGCTGGGGGTATACTGGGATGTATAGGGAAAGGCATCAGCAGCAGAAAACAGGAAGTTGTTATCCCTCTGTACAGACAGTTGGTGAGACCCCCATCTGGAGTACTGTGTCCAGTTCTGAGACCCCATCTCCGCAAGGACATAGACAGGATAGATGCAGTCCAGAGGAGGCAACTAAAATGGTGCAGGGTCTGCAAGAGAAGCCGTATGAGGAGATACTAAAGGAGCTTAATATGTATACCCTTGAGGAAAGAAGGGAGAGGGGACATGATAGAAACTTTAAGTACCTCAGTGGAATCAACAAAGTCAAGAGGGTAGCATCTTTCAGAAAAGACGTGCAAGAACAAAGGTACACAATTTAAAGATAGAGGCGGTTCGAGGGCAATGTGAGGAAGTATTATTTCACAGAGAGGTAGTGGATGCATGGAACAGCCTTCCTGAAGAGGTTGTGGGGTCTAAAACTGTGGGAGAATTCAAGAATGCATGGGACAGACATAAGGCAATTCTTGTGGGGAGGGGTAGAAAGAAATCAGCTGTTGGTTATCTTGGATCTGTGGCCTATTCTGAAGGTAGGGAAATAGGCAGACTAGATGGGCCAAGCGGTCCTTATCTGACGTCAAATTCTATGTTTCTATGTTTTTATGTTTCTATGGTGCACTGGTTTCTTGCTGCTCTGAAGGCAGCCCAATCAGCTTCAGATTTTTATTTCGGGCTTTTTCCATAGGTGATTTCTGTGATGTGAGATGGATTTCAATGAGTTGGAGAACCAAGGACAGGCTTTTTTCCTAGCCCTTAGTTTCGTCATTAGGGCATGTTTGTTAATAACCTCCAATACAAGGTTGAGGAAGTAGGTATAAGTCTCATTGACTGTTGGAGCCAGTTAAAAATCTTGCATTCTGATCCCATTCAGATCAGATGGGAACTCAGAGATATTAAATCTGCAGAAATTCCTTTTGTAGGTAAAATTAGGTGGACTGGTTGTTTTTGGGGAGTGCATCACGCAGTCAATGGTTCTGTGGTCACTAATGTACTTATGAAATACCCTGGTGTAAGCAATTTTATGGGACCTGTTGGTAAAGATTAGGTCCAGGAGAGTGCTGTGCCCAAGATTTTTAGTATTAGGGTGGGTGGCATCACAAATTAGTTGCGTAAGTCTATGTCCATCACAAACATTTTTTAGTGGTTCAGAGAAATGAAAATTCCAATCCAAGTTGAGGTCCCCCATATAAATAAATTTAGAGTCAATGGTTCCTAGTATCCTGTGGAGGTGGAAATTATCCCCAGTCCACCAGAAGGGGTCTGTAGCAGCCTGAAATGTACATTGACTCATTAGCCAATAGAGACATTTTTAAGGTGAGACTTCAAATTCCTTGAGCAGGGTTGTGGAGTCCAGGACAGAGACCGTGTATTTGTCCAGAACATAAATTGCAACCGCATCACCCCTAGATATCCTATCTGTTCTATAAAAATTGTAGGATGGGATAGTGATAGCTTGATTAGGTGTGGAGGCTTCCGGCCAGAACTCTGAAACTACAAGTACACCTGGGGTGGTGTGGAGTACCCAGGCTTGAATTAAATTCATTTTCTTTAGCAGGCTGCAGGCATTAATGTGTATAAAGCTGAGACCTTTAAGTTGAGGTAGATCTGAGGGAGCAAGAATAGGTAGAAGCAGTCCAGGATTTAGTTCAGTGTTTCCTGAACAGAGTAGCAAGAGTAGGAGAATCTTCTTAAGCCCCATATGTAGAAATCTGAGCAGTGAGTGGGTACCACATTTGGGGAAGAGGGTCCTGGAGGAGGATAGTCACAATATGGACAGGAAGTGAGGGGATACTAGGCCAAACACTGCAATATGGACAGGAACAGTTAGTGGTGTGGGTGAGCCCAGAAGGGTCAAGAGTGATATGGTTCGAGTAGCTCCTGGAGTTGGTATCCCTAGAGAGGTGCAAGGACACCGGCATACGTAATATTGGTTATATGAGAAGGCAGACTGGCTGAAGTGGAAGGTGGCTGCATGGGTTGTCCTCCGGACATACCCCAGGCCAGAAATGATCCCGATGGGTAAGGGCCACACAGTAAAGTATTAAGGGAGTGGACAGAAGGATGTAACTTAGCAAAGAGAGAGCCATACTACAGCCTGCTATGTGGTATTGCCATGGGGCATCATGGCTGGCAGGCTCAGGACAAAAGATTACAGCAAAAAAGGCCAGAACAGTTAGCTCGGCACACAATACAGAAGGTGTTGCTAATAGCAGTAACAGACGTCCAGGGTTAGAAAAGCCTCTTTGAGGCTTAGGCTGAGAAAGGTATCCACCAATAATGTAGCAGAGGGTGGGACAAGCTGTGGGACACAAGCAATCAATAATGGCCAGGGATGGGCAGGTGGGAGAAAAACACAGCCTAGAGAGTGTACAGCTCTGTAAGGAGGGATACGGAGGTTAAGGTAGAAAAGAGCTGGGTACAGTAGAAGTGTGAGATGGGGAATAATGGAGTGGTAAGTATAGAAAAGATTGTTTAAAAGGGGATGGATAATTTAAACTAGAAGAAAGGAGCTAGAGTGTAAGAATTGAAAAGGGTCTAAGTAGAATTAGGGTGAGGTTCCTTACAATAGGGCAGGTTACAGCAGTAATTGAGAAGAGTTAACTGGAGTGGATGATTTAGGTATGAACCCTTTAAGACGAGAGGGTGTGGTTTCAGGGAACAGAAAACCAGATGACTGTGGGATTCCAGTGGGATGAGTTCCTGTAAGGAGTCTATATAATAAAGTATCTGAGATAAAGCATCTGAGGTGGGGGAGGGAGGCTGAGCCGAAAAATCAAATGAGAGCAGTCTCTGGCACAAAGGTCCCCTTTGATCAATTAGCTTGATTTAGAAAACTGCTTAGGGAGGAATAAAATTAATTTTAAATATTTAGTGGCTAAGCTAGGGATTACAGGTGACCCCACAGTTCCTAGATTTAAGGATGGAGTCAATGGCCAGGCTCACACAAAGAACCGAGAAATGGCGCCAAATTAAAATTTACAGCTATGGGGGACTGTCTGTTGAGCAGGTGTACTTGTTTTTGGCCCTTGAGAGGGCAGGAGTAGCTCTTGTGGCTATGGCCAAGGAGGAGGAATGCCCAGGTGGCTTTGGCACCATCTGTACATAGAAAGAGAAGAGATTAGCAGGAGTAAGTGGAAGGGCTGTCTGAGTAGGCAGGGCAGAGGGCAAGGGGAGAGGAGAGGAGGGGAGGGAAAGGAGGGCTAAGGTAGGGTTTGCTGAAAAAAAGAGAGAAGGGGGACGAGATCAAGAGAAGAGGAGAAGGTTAGTTAACAATACAGAAAAAAAAAGCTGAAGTTCAAGGCAATGTAGATGCAGATTTTACAGTGAACAGGGTTAAAAAAGGTAAAGTCAGGGGATAAAGCAGAAGCAGATTTAAGCATTAATATTCCATTTCAATATATGCAGACTTGGGTTACCTTACTAGTTGAGGAAATCTTGTTCAGTAAGACCTTGCTAATTCACTAGCTAAGGAGATGCAGTGCATAGAGGAATAAGTGCAGACTTTAGAAAACCCACTAGCTCTAATAGTACAATGCAGTGAGACCTTGCTTCACAAATTACAAGTAGAATATAATGGAACTACATGAAGCTGCCTAGAAGGAACAGTGCTAGAAAACACACAGATCTGCTAGACAGACCTATTTGGATTGCAGGTCATGCCCTGTTACAGTCGCTAGCTAGTAGTACAGAAGGAGCAGTTCTACAAAACTTCACCGCTATAGAGAAAATCTTATAGATACAAGAAAATTTACTGGACTGCTAGAAAATCCTACTGGTCTGCAGATCATGCAGCATTACAGTCGCTTAACAAACAGTACATATTGAAGAAGGTATAGGCAGGTGAAAAATCAAGTGAGAGCAGGCTGTGGCACAAAGGTCCCTCAGTGAGCAACTAGCTTGATTTAGAAAGCTGCTTAAGGAGGAGGAATAAAAACTAATTCTTAAATATTTAGTGGCTAAGCTAGGGATTGCTGGTGGCCCCACAGCTCCTAGGTTTAAGGATGGAGTCAATGGCCAGGCTCACACAAAGATCCAAGAAATGGCGCCAAATTAAAAATATACAGCTGGAGTGAGGTGCTCTGTCTGTTGAGCAGGCGTACCAGTTTGGGCCCTTGAAAGGGCAGGAGCAGCTCCTGTGGTTATGGCCATGGGTGGAGGAATGCCCAGGGGCTTTGGCACCATCTGTTTTGGCCCTTGAGAGGTCAGGAGGAGCTCCTGTGGCTACAGCCATGAATAGAGGAATGTCCAGTGGGCTTTCGCACCATTTGTTTTCGGGCCTTGAGAGGGCAGGAACAGCTCCTGTGGCTACAGCCTTAGCTGAGGTTAATCCTTTTTGTCATGCAGAGAAACAGTGACACTGCGCTTGATCTGTATATAACCCTCCTATGTCTCGCCCAATTTCACACCCAAACAATTGAGGGCTGTCCCCACAACTTTGAGTCCCCACTGTGTCCTGCTCTGGTAGGGCAGGACTGAGACTCATCATTTCTGATTTGTGCAAGTCTTGGTGGTACCCAGAGAGCTCAGCAAATTGCCCAATCACCTGCAATACAGTTGGCATTTTATTGTGAATCCGTAACAAATAACAGCAGATCGTCTGCATAAAAGGTTATTTTGTGTTGATTGCCTTGGCGATGCTGTATACCTTTAATCCCTTCCATATTCCTTATTTTAATTTCCAGGGGCTCCATTTCCAGGGAAAACAGTATTTGGAAGAGGGGGCATCCTTGTCTTGTATCTCTATGTACAGTAGTCAGAATTCCTCTGACAAAGATCCAGTAACTAAGACCTGAGCCCTGGATTCTACATATAGGAGTCTTACCCATGCAATATATTCATCTCAGAGGCTGAATTTCCCTAACATCTTGAACAGATAGTTCCATTCTATACAATCATATGCCTTCTTGGTGTCCATCGACAACACTAGCGCCATACCCATACCCATACACTGAGAGCCCCAGTGAATGATGTTTAACAACCTATGCATATTGTGGTAGGACAACCTTCCCTTTAAAAATCCCCTTCTGATCCAGGCACACTATTGAGGGGAGCAACTGCACAAGGTGTCCTGCTAAGATTTTGGCCAGGACTTCCAGTTTGAGCCTCACCTTAATGGCATCTTAGCTAGCGAGGAGCAGCCAGACCTAAACCAAATCCGCCTTAGTCGACAACGTTAGAGCACCATCCTGTCTACTATGAGGCACACAACGACGTACCTGATGCCACCAAAACCAAAATGTAAAGATTTTTTACCATTAGTCGGTGGGAAGCACGGGAAAGCCACTTCAGAGAGTTCACGGCAAAATGCGGCCTCACAGGCCTCGGACAACCCTGAGATCGGTGTCGGTACTGAGAGATCTGAGGTGGAATCAGACTGCACTATTACATCCCGACAGCTGTGCCTAACTCTTCAACAAATAAAAGAAACCCTACAGAGATTAGAGAGCAGACACCGAAGATCGGAAAGATATAGCACTCTTAACTCAAAAAACTGGGGAACTGGAAACAACAATAACCGACTGTCTGCAAACAACGGATGTTCATAACACTGCCCTCCTTGAAATTAATCATTGAACTATGATACTAGGGCAGCGACTAGAAGAACTTGAAAACTGGAATCGTAGAAATAATATCCGAATACATGGTCTGCCTGAGGGCACAGAGTCTGGAAATGTAGCTACATTTATGGATTCATTTCTACACGAAATTTTGAACATCCCCCAAGACAAACCATTAAACAAAATAAGGACACATAGAACTTTGATCCCCAGACTGAGAGATCCTAAGTCTAGACCATGATCGCTCATATTAGCCTTCCTGGACTGTCAAGTAAAGGAGGAGATTTTATTGCTGGCATGGTCTAAAAAGAGTGTAGAATTTGATGACATAAGGCTCTATTTCGATCATGATTTTACCCTTCAGTTGCTTGCTAGGAGATGATGAGTGCTGGCAGTAGTAAAATTGTTACAGCAAAAGGGGCAAAAAGCATTTGTGGAATACCCTTCATAGAAACATAGAACATAGAATTTGACCGCAGATAAGGACCGCTTGGCCCAACCTAGTCTGCCCATTTCCTTACCTAACAGATAAGCTGCAGATCCTAGTTAACCAAAGGCTTACTTCCTCCTACCCCCTACTAGCACTGCCTTATGTCTTTCCCATGCATTCTTGAATTCCCCCACTGTTCTTGACTCCACAACCTCCTCAGGGAGGCTGTTCCATGCATCCACAACCCTCTCTGTGAAAAAATACTTCCTCACATTACCTCTAAGCTGTCCCCCCTCTATCTTCAAATTGTGCCCCCTTGTTCTTGCACATCTCTTTTTCTGAAAGATGCTACCCTCTTGGACTTTGTTGATTCCCTTGAGGTACTTGAAAGTTTCTATCATGTCCCCTCTCTCCCCCTTCTTTCCTCAAGGGTATACATATTAAGCTCCTTTAGTCTTTCTTTGTATGTCTTCTGGTACAGACCCTGCACCATTTTGGTTGCCCTCCTCTGGACAGCCTCCACTCTGTCTATGTCTTTGCGGAGATGGGGTCTCCACAACTGCACACAGTACTCCAGATGGGGTCTCACCAACTGTCTGTACAGAGGGATAACAACTTCCTGTTTTCTACTATTGATGCCTCTTCCTATGCATCCCAATATCCCCCCAGCCTTCCTTACTGCCTTCTCACATTGCTTGCCCACCTTTAGGTCATCTGATATAATTACCCCCAGGTCCCTTTCCATTTTTACTGTTGTCAGTATCTCACCCCCCATTGTGTATGCTTCCCCTGGGTTTTTGTTTCCCATGTGCATTACCATGCACTTCTTTGCATTGAATCTGAGCTGCCATACATTTGACCATTCCTCCAACCTTGCCAAGCCCCTTCTCATCCTTTCCACTCCATCTTGTGTATCAACCCTGTTGCAGACCTTTGTGTCGTCTGCAAAGAGACATACTTTTCCTTCCAGTTTCTCTGCAATGTCACTTATAAAGACATTAAAAAGGACTGGTCCCAATACTGAACCCTGCGGTACCCCACTAGTAACCCTCCTTTCTTCACTGTGGACTCCATTTACTACTACCCTTTGCGTCCTGTTGTCCAGCCAATTTTTTATCCAGGCTACCACCTTGGGACTCACTCCAAGGCTGGCTAACTTGTGTATTAATCTTTTGTGTGGGACTGTATCAAATGCCTTGCTAAAATCTAGGTAGGCCATGTCCACAGCCCCTCCCTGGTCTACTACTTTGGTCACCTAGTCAAAGAAATCTATTAGATTCGTCTAACACGACCTTCCCATCGTGAATCCATGCTGCCTTGGGTCCTATGCCCCACTGGCCTCTAGGTACTCAACTGTTCTTTCCTTCAGAAGTGATTCCATCATTTTCCCTACCACTGAGGTCAAACTAACTGGTCTGTAGTTTTCTGCCTCTGTCCTGCTCCCACTTTTGTGAAGAGGAATCACATCTGCCCTCCTCCTGTCCTCGGGTACCACCCCATCCTCCCATGATTTGTTAAAGAGAGTACAGCGGTGTCACTAGTTCTACCCTTAGTTCTTTTAGAATTTCTTGGGTGAATCCATCAGGCCCCATTGCTTTGTCCACCTTCAATTTTATTAGTTCTTTCAGAACCCTTTCTTCTGTAAATGGACTGGTATCGACCCCCATCTTCAGAGTGTTTCTCTTGTTTGGTTTAGGTACCTCCGGCCCTCTTCCTTTTTGAATACTGAGCAGAAATATTCATTCAATATCCCTGCTTTTTCACTGTCACCTCTACCCACATTCTCTCCCCTTTATTAAGCCTCAGTATCCCTCCCTAATGTACCTATAAAAGGTCTTATCCCCCTTCTTAACAGAATTGGCTATCCTTTCCTTGGTTTGGGCCTTTGTCTCTGACTGCCTTCCCAGCCTCTTTCTGCTTTAACTGATAAAGTTCTCTGTCCTGCTCCTTCTGTGTTTCTTATATTTCCTGAATGCTATCCTTTTCTCCTTAAGCTTCCCTGCCACCTCTTTGAGAAACCATAGCGGGTTTTTTCCTTCATTGTGTTTTATTGATTTGTTTTACACAAAGGCTTGTTGCCTCTGTGATGGCTGTTTGATTACTCCCCATTGTTTCTCCACCCCTCCTTCTTCTGCCTGTTTGCTAGTGCTTTTCTGAGGCACTCTCTCATTTCCCAAAGTCAGCCCTCCTAAAGTCCAATACTCTTGCTTTTGTATGGCTTGATTGTATGGCTGTGTTTATCAGAACCACACTGTTTGGTGGTCGCTGTCCTCAGATGTCTACCCACTTCTAAATCTGAGATACTTTCTCATCCCCATTTGTGAGTACCAGGTCTAAGATTGCTCCATCCCAGTGGGTTCCAATACTAACTGTCTCGAGGCATGCCCCTGTAGGGCATCAAGAATGACTCTGTTTTGGATGTGCCTGCAGCAAAGGTGCTCCAGTTAACATCTGGCATATTCAGGTCCCCATCAACAATATCTCCCTTTCTGCCATTCTAAGGAAGCCTTCTATCATTTCCTTGTTCATTCCCTCCCCTGAGATGGGGGTCTTTATACAACCCCATGCGGATTGTGGTGCCATTTTCTGTCTCAGGGTGACCCAGAGTGCCTCATCTGCCCCTGTTTACTCTTTAGTTCTGTTGCTTGATCCTTCCTTTACATAGAGAGCTACCTCCTCCTCCTCTTTTACCTTCCCTGTCCCTCCTATAGATTGTGTATCCTGGTATGTTGACATCCCAGTCATGGTTCTCTGTGTACCATGTTTCTGTGACTGCCACGATATCCAGGCAACCCTCTTCCATCAAGGCCACTAGTTCAGGGAACTAGTTACACAGACTTCACATTTAAAAATACTCACAGAGAAGGGTCCGGTCAGATATCAGGAGCTAGAGGATGCGACGATGTTCCTGGAACAGAGTGGAGTCACCATTCCTGATTGGGGCCCACAGACCCAGCAGTTGTGTGGTAGGGGGCCAACAGAAGCAGACCAAAGAAGAAGGGAGCAAACGCGAACATTTCTGCTCTGTGGAACTCAGTTTGGGCAAAAATAAAATCACTACATCGGGATGGCAACAAACAAGGCACTGAAGTGCTGCACAACAAAGGGGACCAGAGAATAGGAGAAGAAACCATAACCTGAACCACAGAGGCACCTAAGCATCAAAGGGAGATATCCCTGTTCTTCATTTTTTCTCTCTGTTGGGCATAAGGTTTGATTTTGTGAATATGGACAGCTTGAATTTGAACACTGACCTACTGAGGACTATGTTGACTCTATTATAAACAATATTGGGACAAGCATACCGAATACAAATTAATGAGGGCAGAATTTTCTTCCTTTGTTTTCGAGTTTCAGAGCAGAAACTAAATTTAAATAATGATGGTTCACTGTTTCTGGTAGATTGTGGATTGTGGTCTGTCCCCTGGGGAGACGCGGAATGGGGGATGTGCGGAGGATGGAGGGGATCCCTAACCCCTGAGTTCTGATTTGACCTAATTTGATTTGAATAGGCTCCTGTTCACTGGGGGGTGCACTCTGTCCCAAAAGATACTTAAATTTATGAAACAATCTTTTGGGCTCATTAACCTCCTTGTTTAGATGGGGGAAGAAGGAGATATTTGGTTATCAGACTGGATGTCTTGTTAGGACTGGCTCTTTTGAGCTGTTCTGGGGATATCTTGAACAGTGTCAACATTTCTTCCCTCCGGTTTTGTGGGGTTGGCCTGATTATATCAACCTGGGGCTGGGGCGGCCCCTGAAGACTGGGACTGTACTTGTTACATTTGTTGTGGGGGGGCGCTGAGTAATTTGGGTTGGCCCTCCACCCCAGCTTCTCAATCTAGGTTATTTGAAAGAGGTTTCATTATTTATCTGGGGTCCTCTTTTCCCTTGAATCCCTCCCTTTTCTCCCTGTCCTTGATGACTCTTATTGGGGAGGCAGTGCTAATGATTAGCAGCAGTCCTGCCAAGGTAGTCTGAACCCTGCTTGCTAAGCCTAAGTATGGCAACCTATAACATTACTGGTCTGGTGAAATAATGCTCTCCGTTGGTTGAGAAAAAGCCTAATTAATATTCTTGACTAGGTGGGATCCCAACACATATTATCATCAGAGGTACTGCATGGAAGTAGTGCCCCTGTATAATGCACAGAGCTCATATCCATCTACAGAAGCTCTAGGAGGGGGTTTCCTGTAGCGGAGACATACTATACCTCTCCTTATTTACCCTACCCCTGTTAAAGGAGAGGGTAAAGTCAGAGACTCACTAGTTAGAGTCTTCACCCTTGGAGGTCGTAGTTAAATGCTAAAAGTTCTAAAGTTTCTGGCCATGCTGGCTTGTATTATCTTGAATGTTTTGTGTTTTTTCAATTTTCATAGTATGTGTGAATATGTTAGTTATTATCAGGTAAGGGAGAAAGAGAACAAAAAGATGAGTTGGGGTACATGCTCTATGTTCTTATATGGGCTTCAGAGGAGAGAGATTAGTAGTGTGGTTTTGTTTTATCCCAAGACATATTATGGCTATCAAAAGTACTAGGATCTGCTTCTTTAACATCAATGGCCTTACAAGTACTATAAAATGTAGCAAGATCTTAAGTCATATAAGAAGGTCCTCAATAGACTTTTTATTGCTCCAAGAGATGCATTTGTCGGCAATGGAACACGACGAGTTTTTAGGCCTGGGTTTTAGTGTAATGGCAGCAGCATCTTATAAAAAAGGTAGGAGGCGAGGTGCTGTGGATTTAGTACCAAATAAAACCCAATTTGAGAAAATAAACTCTAAAGTAGACAAGGAGGGACGTTATGCTATGTTAAAGGGTAAATATATTGGGAATATTATCACATTGGCATCAGTGTACTTCCCCCCGGGTTTAGTATTTCATGAATATCAGGCCTTTTTGACCAAGTTTCAGGAATGGGGAGAGGGGACTTTAATCTGTGGAGGTGACTTTAATTTAACGTTTAATCCCCAATTGGACTCCACTTCCCAGACCTCAGGGAAAGTCCACCAGATGGCAAAGAAGGTCCATAAGTTATTGGGTGAACTGGGTTTAATAGATGTATGGTGCCATCAGCATGGAAGGCAGAGAGACTACACTTTTTTTTCAGCGTTCCATAATATGTACTCTCGCTTGGACTATATTTTAATATCTAAAGAGGAAGGGCACCGAGTATTTGACTCATGGATTGGAGACTTTTTGCACTCAGACCATGCCCCCTTGTTTATGGGAATAGACTTAGGGGAGACCTGTTATACCTCATTCAGGCGCTCTAATGTCTCCTTATTGGGGATCAAAACATAAAAGAGGAAATCATAAATACTTATACACATTTTCTGGAATAGAATAGAGGGCAAGGCACCTCTGATTCTGTGCTGTGGGACTCTGCTAAGGCAGTACTCGGGAATTTTATACAGTTAGCCTCCAGGAAGAAGAAAGAAAGGGAATCCAAGAGAGATACACTAACTAAACTTATACAAGAGCTGAAGGACCTTCAAAAGCAACAGATAGATAAAGAGCACTCAAAGCAGTTCCTAAAATATAGGAACGACCTTTTAGATCTGATAGATTACCAAGTGGAGCAAAGACTTCTGTTTTTGCACCAGAAATATTATGAAGGTGGCCCACGCTTCCTTAGACTGTTAGCTAGTAGGCTCTGAGCCCAGCGGTCAAGGGCTACTATTGGAAGCGTTTGGCACCCCAGAAAGAAAAAGATAGTACAGGGCATACATGAAGTGGCAGATGCTTTTAAGAAATATTACGCCATGTTGTACACAGAAGATATAAATACCAATGTAGACCAGATTAATGGATTCCTGAGGAATCTAAAATTGCCAGGTATTTCTAATGTGCAGGGGGAGGTTTTAATAGCCCTGATATCGGCAGAGGAAATAAAGATAGAGATAGGGAGATTGAAGATGGGTAAATGCCCAGGGTCTGTTGGCTTCCCATCAGAGTTCTATAAGACTTTCAGAGATCACTTGCAGCTCCTGCTGAAGCAAGTATTCACATAGGTGATGGAGGGTGGAGGATGGGTGTCCCCATCCTGGTCTAGAGCTGTCATATCAGTAATAACCAAGCTGGGAAAGGACCCATCTAGATGTCCATCATATCATCCAATCTCCCTATTAAACACTAACTATAAAATTTTTGCGGCCATCCTTGTCAAGTGCCTGCAAGACCTCTTGCCTGCCTTGGTACATATAGACCAGATGGGATTCATACCTGGCCGTTAAGCCCAGGATAATTTAAGGAGAACTACCCATATTATAGATCATATAAATGACCAAAGAAGCCCCTCTCTGCTTATGGGTCTTGACGATGAAAAGGCCTTCGACAGAGTCTCTTGGTCCTTCATGCGTTGTGTCCTTTCCCAGCTTGGGTTCCCGCAGCAGTTCATCATGACCATTTTCAAGCTGTATGAGTCACCTCAGGTTTATGTCTGGGTAAATGGCCATATATCAAGTGCCCTTAGTTTGGGACAGGGTACCAGTCAGCGATATCCACTCTCCCCTCTTTTGTTCACCCTTTATATTGAGCCTCTAGCCCAGAGTATTAGGCAGAACCTAGACATTAAGGGATTGGAATTGGAGGGAGAGGTACATAAACTAGCACTGTACGCAGATGACATACTTTTGTACTTAGCTAGACCACAGACCTCCTTGCCTGTAGTTTTCAAACAGTTAGAAGTTTTTGCTAAACTCTCTGGATACAAGCTTAACAAAAGTAAAACTGAGGTTCTTAACATGTTCGACTACCCTGATGAGGAGACTAGACAGAAATTCCTCATGAAATGGGATATGTTAGACCTAAAGTATTTGGAAGTTAGAATGGGGGCAGATACATCCTGACTATGGGAGCTGAATTATCCCCCCATAATTAAGCAGTTGAAGGAAGATTTTCACAAATGGGCTTTGCTCCCCTTGTCCTTGGGGGCTAAGGTGATGGCACTGAAGATGAATGCCTTGCCACGACTCCTGTATTTATTTCAATGTATACTATGAATAGTCTCCCAGGCAGACTTAGAATCTTGGCAGAAGTTGTTTTATAAATACATATGGGGTAAAGGTAGGTCTAGAGTATGAAGGGCCCTCTTACATCTCCCAAAGTCTGAGAGAGGCATGGCATTCCTGAACCTGCATGGATACTGGGTGACTATGCAGATGATGGTTGCTTTGTTGTTAAATAATCAGGGATATGATGCATATTGGAAAAGGATGGATGTTAAGAAGCCAGCCAATCCGCCAATCCAGGCATTGCTGTTTCAGGAAGGTGGGTCCTTAAATGATAAGGGATTCTCTGATACTAAAGCAGTGCTGGAGGGATGGAGAAGGAGCATGGGTAAGGGACTGACTCGCCCGGGATCCAGAGTTTGTCCCTGCCCAATATGACAATTGGCTTTTTGCACAAGCTCAAAGAGAGTTCCATTCGCCATATCAAGTTTTAACAGGCAACATGGTTCTCTCCTTTGAAGCAGTCGCACAGAAATTTAGCCTCTTACTTAGGGACCAGCTCAGATACTACCAAATTAGGGACTACATTAATAAGCAAACAAACTTTCTTCAGTCACCCAAACTCTTCCAGACTTCTCCCTTTTTCAGAGACTTTGGGACCCGGGGCGACTGCCCACGCCATCGCATTACTTTATGCCCACTATCTCTCTGATCAGGGCCAAACCGCTCAATATTTGAAACTTGGATGGGAACAGGATTTGAATATTTCACTGTCTGAGCAGCAATGGCCATTGGTTTGGCAGAGTGTTTGGACCACATTCAGCTCTCCCTCCCTTAGAGATTTTTTTTTAAATTAAATGTACTTTATTAATTTGTATCCATATATACAGGTAGTACAAGGAGTTGCACAGGTACAACTTGATACAGGTAAAACGAACAGGAGCCTTAGGGTTACATCAGCTCAACTAACACAATCTAACTATTCCCCAACCATCCACCTCCCTTCCCCCCAAACCATCCCACCCTTCCTACCCTACCTTCTTCACATATCATTATAATATATGTTTATAAATATGGCAGCAAGTTAACTGAGCAGAATGACTTCTACTTGATACTAGTTCCCATATTGAACCTGCCCGTTGCTTCAACAAAGGGCTTAGTCATTGTCACCAACCACTTAAATACTACGAGTTATAAAATTTGGCATAATCTCCACAGTGGGATGGGCCTTATTGTTTAGGCAGGGAGTACAGTGTATAGATTTTACCCCATTTCTTATCAAAGACAGATGGCACATGTCTAAGAGATGCTATCATTTTTCCATCCTCAAGTTGAATAGGAACTCATTTAACCATTCAGAGTAGGACATGATGGTGGAGTCCTTCCAATGTTTTAATACCATTTTTTGACAGTGTGGAAGATAAGGGTCATGGTGTATCCTCTTTCGTTTACCAGGATCTGGGAGAAGTCCCCCAGTATACAAATTTCAGGCTTGAATAGGTTTTCAGTTCCCAGTAGAGGGTCTGCTCTGGCACTTATCTCACTCCACAGTGGTCTAATTATGGGGCAGTCCCACAGAACATGAAGTAGGGTACCTTCACTTAGGCCACATCTGTTGCAAATTGCATCCTGCACCTTACCCATTTTAAATAGTTTCAGTGGGGTATAGTACATATTATGCAGGATATAGAATTGCATGAGGCGAAGCCTAATATTAGAAATGTACTGGTATACTGCTTGCCAAATCTTATCCCAACTAGCTTCTTTATTGGGAAACTGGTCTGCCCAGTATGGAGAGGCACCAAGCCCCTCATAGCAGATGGAGGGGTATAACATCGGAGTTATCTGGGAAGCTGCATGAGGTTGCCATGCCAAGTTGCGGAGTGAGACAATGAGTTCAGAGCAGTCAGTGTGCCATACTCCCATGCCTAATTTAGTAATCAATAAGTGCCAAATTTGATATTCCTTAAAGATCTATTTCTTCGGGAGATTCAGAAAGAGTAAAAGGCCTGGTGTAGTCTTAAGTTTTCTGCTCTCTAGCTGATCAGATATTTTAATCTCTGTCAGGGTAGAGTTCTCTTGCAGTTTCAAGCAATGCCCATTCAGTCTAATGTTAAGCTTGTAGTATAAGGGCTGTGAGATGTCTTTACAATTGTTGTATTTAAGTGCTTTGCATAGCTGGCCATGTATTCTTGTTAACATTAGAATCATCTCATTTTCAATGACAGCAGAGCAGGATTTTGCGTTGGTATAGAGCGGACTAAGTGGGGATGTGCTGCTCTGGCTGATTATATAGCGTTCCAGGTGAAGCCATGCCGGAATAAAGGTAGGGTCATTTTGTTGAAGACTGAGGGGTATCCAGCACATACATTTGGCTACATGACTGGCTAAATAATAGTGATAAAAGTTGTGAAGCTTGAGACCGCCTTGGAGTTTTGCTGCCCCCAGTTTGACGTATGATCTTCTTGGTGGTTTATCGTGCCAGAGAAACTGGGATATAATGCTATGGAGCTTTTGAAACCAGGATTGTGGGAGATAGAAATTCAGCATGTTCAGAGGATAAAATATCCTTGGGAGGATATTCATCTTGATTATACTAATTCGTCCTTGCAAGGAGAGGTATAGGGGTGCCCACCTTCCCAGGTCTTGTTTTAAGGTCTCAATCAGAGTGTCTAAGTTAAATTTCTTAGTTGGGACATATCTTGGGTTACGGTTAGTCCTAGATATTTGAGTTAAAGTGCCCAGGCTAGATGTAACCCCTCTAGTTGTGAACAATAGGTGAGTTTATTTAGAGGCATAACTGTCGATTTTGCTATATTGAGTTTATAGTTCGAGAAGATTCTGAAGGATTCAACTATGTCTAGAATTGCAGGAATTGAGGCTTTTGGGTCAGAAATATGCAACGAGATATCATCGGCATAAGCAGATAAATGAAAGTTAAAGGGTCCAGTTGGGATGCTGTTTATCAGTGGGAAGTTTTGAAGAAGATATAGGAGTGGTTCCAGATAAAGATTAAGTAACATCGGGGAAAGTGGACACCCCTGTCTAGTTCCAGAGCACAGTGGGAATGATTTTTAGTAAACCTCATTACAGTATATTTTAGCGGTTGGATTGGTATAACGTACTTTAATCCATTGTACGAAATTCTTTGCAAAACTGAATTTATTCAGTACCTCTAACAGAAAGGACCAGCTGACCCTATCAGATGCTTTCTCCGCATCCAGGGAGACCAAAGCCATTTGGGCATGGGGTCCCCCTGGACACGGAGAAGATGTGGAAGAGCTTGCACAAATGGTCCGCCTAGGAGCAGCCTGCCACAAAGCCCACTTGCTCAGCACTAAGCAAGGGAGTCCATATTCTTGCCATACTTGAGGCCAGAATTTTGGCAGAGTTTGATATCGTAGTTCATTAAAGATATGGGGTGATAAATGCACACCCTTTTTCGAGGTTTATTTGGTTTAGGGAGGACAATTATAAGAACTTCTAGTAAGGATGGGTTGGAAACTCCTACTTCACATAGAAAATTAAACATCTGTAGAAGAAGGGGAGAAATTTGCTCTTCAAAAGTTTGGTAGAAACCCAGAGGAAAGCCATCAGGACCTGGAGCCTTATCAACTGGAAGAGAACGAATAGCCTTCGACAGCTCTGTATGATTTATTTTAGGTATGAGACTTTCTCCCTGTGCAGCACTGAGAGATGGGAGAGGGTTGGAGGCTAGATAGTCCTGGATATCCGAGATCTGAGGTGCATTATCAGGCGGGGATTATAAAGATTTATAATAGTTTTCAAATTCCAGGACTATCTCCTCTGGACTTGTAATAAGGGAGTCACCTTTAAGGGAGTTTAACACTGTTACTAGCCTCGACTCTTCTTGCTTTTTAAGTCTAAGGGCTAGCAAGTGGCTAGCCTTTTCTGCCTGTTCCACATAGCGAGCGTGGGTTTTGAACAAGGCATACTGCACTTGCTCTCAGAGTTTCTTGGTATTGATTTCGGATTTGCGTTAGCTAAGCTAGGGTAGACTCATCTGGGTTGGAGGTTAGCTGCTCTTCCAGGGCCTTGATTTTCCCTAGAAGCAAGGAAGAAAGGGCTTATCTTTTTTTTTCCTAACTGTAGCGAGCCGGATGCACTCCCCTCTGATTAGACATTTAAGAGCACACCAGATCTTGTCAATTTGCTGTATCGAGTTTTGGTTGTGGTGGAGGTATTGTTCAATGGCTCCTTTAAGGGTTTGAACTATATTTGTGTCTTGGAGCATTTGGGTGTTTAGTTTCCAGCTGCTTTCTTTACACGAGGCAAGTGGGAGGGTCCCTTCTGGCCATACTGGAGCATGATCTGAGGTAGTCCGGGGGACCATACCACTGCCCCGGAGCCCTGACAGCACTGGTTTATTGATCAAGAAGTAGTCTATGTGGGACAAGGATCCGTGGGCAGAAGAAAAAAAGGTAACTTGTTTAGATTGAGGATTCAGCAGTCTCCATGGGTCAGTAAGGCCATGATCAGCCATTAATTCTATCAGGGCCTTCTGTGCTGAGGAGAGAACCAGTCCCATGCGACAGGGGCATCTGTCTAGCTCTAGTGAGCAAACTAAATTCCAATCCCCAGCCAGAATAATGAGGAGTTTCAGATAGGAGCTCAAGTGAAGCAATAGCTCTGAGAAAAACTTAGGAGAGTCAGCGTTGGGCCCATATATGAGCCCAACACTACCTCAGCATGATCTAGTAGCCCTTTTATAAAAATATATCTTCCTTGGGGGGCAGAGTGAGAACTCTGCATCTGAAATTATGTATTTTTTGTGATCAGTATCGCCACCCACCTTTGTGCAGTAGCATTCCCAGCTGCATATACTTGCTCAATTTGATGTCTACGAAATAAGTTCCCTTCACACACCAGTAGGTCAGTTTCTTGAAGAAAAATTATATTACTGTGCAGAAATTGTCAGATGTTTAAGGATCTGACATCGTTTAGCCCTGCATCTAGCCCCTTTCACATTCCAAGTCACAAATCTCATAGCCATAATTACCAGTTACTATATATAGCAGAGCAGGGCATGTAAAAAGGGAAAAGAAAAGGAAAAACAGCCTCAAGTAGGTCTGTATTGGTCTAGATCTCCAAAATGTAGTGGTTATTAAGATCAGTGAACCTGTCCTTGCCTTTCAATCATAGAAATATTTCACACACCCTTCAACTTGCCTCCTCCCTGAACCCCCAACCCCCTTAGCCAACCCTTGTAAAAACATTGAATTGACCAGACTCCCCACCCTCTGCCCCCAAAACCCATTGAAAGAGAAAAGAAGAAAGAAACAAAAGAAACAACCACAAAATCCCAGTCCTCTTGACTGACCTCCCAATAAATGTCCAATTGCCATAGACCACTGTCATGTCATATGCATCTCAACAGCTCCAACCCCCCCACACTTTGAGCCCGGCATTGGTACTGACTAGAGAGGAACCTTTGTAAACCATGAACATGCGTTTTAAATAAACTTTAATCCCAATATCAGTGACAAATAAAGGAATTCAAGCTCAGTACTTAAGCAGTATAAAATTTCTAGACCACCAGCCACATCTTCATTGCATCCTTAGGGCCATATATTAGTCCTGACTATTAATTTTAAGGCACAAACATATAATAGTTTGTTATCATGAAGGGCTTCAGGTGCCTAGGCTTACAAACGTACAGTGACTACATAATCGTCTCGCAATGAGAGAGGTTTCTTGGGCCTTCTGTGATACTACTTAAACTACAGGCCCTTTTGATGTTTCGGTACCACCCCTATACATTTTGACACAGTCATTTATATAAGTCTGGAAACATTTTTTGAGGGAAGTACTTGCATCAATGAGGGATTCATACAAGTGCCACTTGCCATCGTGGTACACCTGTAGAGTGGCAGGATATCTCATTCTGTATTGTATCCCAGCTGCAATCAACTTTGTGACTAAAAGATGCATTTCAGTGCGCCTCTGCCTCACAGTAAGTGGGAGGTCTTGAGCGAGCCTAATTTTTTTATTTTCCCATTGGATGACTTTAGTTTCTCTTATTTTCTCCATAATAATTTGCTTATCCAAATAGTTCAGGAGGCGAAAGATCAGTGGTCTTGGAGGAGAGCCAGGTGGTGGAGTGGGCCGGAGAGAACATTGGGCCTGCTCTATAATGTATGTGGGGCCATTGGGGATGGGCCAGCAATTTTGGTGCACAGCTTCTGGACGAAAAGGATGGGGTTAGCCCCTTCTTCACCCTCAGAAAGCCCCAGGATAACCATATTGTTCCTGTGTGAGCAGCCTTCTAAATCCTCAAACTTATCCTAAGTTTTGCACAGCTGCTGGTTCAGGCTAATCAGCTCTGGATCAGCTTGAGCCTTCCAATCATCCAGGGATGAAATTCACACTGCATTGTCTCCAGTCGGGATGGTAAGCTGTTGCACTGATGTCTTAAGAGATTGCAGGTCCCCCTCAGCAGCTTGTAGTGATTCTATATTTTTTGCTGGAGATGAGGGCAGTGTGTGTTTAGGCTGCAAAGTCTTCATTTCCGCTTCCATACAGCAAGACGATATGCAGGATTACAGTGAATGGTAAGCAGACTTAGTAGTTGCCACATCTCCAAGCGAATTTAGATTGATATTGGGAGGCTTTTAGCTACTGTAAGTGAGGAGAGTTAGCGGAGCAACCAAACGCACATCTATTCAGCAGCCATCACAACCGGAAGTCTGCCTTAGAGATTTTTGCTGGAAACTTGGAGCCCAATATTTCCTTGTACCAGTGCAAGTTGCACATATTCATCATCGAACTTCAGCGACATGTTGGAGAAGCTGTAGTGAGTCTAAAGCCATGCAGGCCCATATTTTCTGGTTTTTCCCTATATACCTATAGATACTGAATTGAACTAGCTTTGAATTGGGCACCTTAAACATCCTGTTCCTGATTCTCTTCTGGTCCATTTTGTATACCCTAGAAAAATTCTGTTTTGTACTTTGAACCCTAATGTCATGCTTTTAGAAATCCTGGTATATTTAATAGTTTAATAGTTGATGATTAGTCAAGAACTTCAATGCTTTTAATTTAATGATGCATTCATATACCCAGTACACTGAGGTGAAAGTCTAATGCTGTGTATTTCACTTTTCAGTGGACATGGTTAAGTGGATATTGAAATGTTATATTCTGTGTATGTTTCTTTTATGCTGAATAACATGGAAACTACAATAAAGCAAGTGTAAAAAAAATGGTTGTGGCCAGGATTCTCAGGTTACAGTTATATAATGGGATAGGGCAGTAGGATACACTTTCCAGGTGGTCCTTCCCCACTTTAGGAAGCACACATATAGAGGCCATGTAGCATGAACCAGGTAGCAAACTCTCCCTTTTAGCTTCCTCTTACATTTTTTGCAGTGGTTTCCTCAGCTGCCCTGCCAGTTCTTAATAATATTAAGCTATGAGCTTTGGATGAAGCTGTTGCAGCCTTGGTGGCCATATAAATTCCCCACTAGTCTGTGAGGTACTGCCAGAAGTCCTCATTTGGTAGCAAACATGATGGGGATAACCAACTTGTTCTTTCCCCTGGTCCCACTTTGCAGCCATACTTAGGATCACCAGGTGATCATTTTAATGTGGAGTAAATAGCTGAACCTGAATCTAGAGCCACGTTTACACCACCATCTTTGCAGTGCATCAACTCTTGCGCTCCAGTTGATGTGCTGCCAAGACAGCTTTGTAGACACTCACCACATCACCCTAAGTGCGTAACTGCTACAGATTCTAAGCCGACAGAAAAGTGGGGACGCATACTGGATCAAGCACATTATCCTGCGGTGTAAATGACTGATGCGCTCAATCTGCTGTAATCCCTTATCTGCCGGCTGAAGATTTAATTTTTTTGAACCTTTACCACATGTTCAGGGACACTCCTGCCAGTGTGATCTGTGGCGCATCAGGGTTGGGAGTGTAAACGGAGAAACTGCAGGATCAAGTTACAGCGCAGCGGGAAGGCAGCAGAGTTTTTTGAGGTGCTGCTGATGTGTAAACAAGGCATAGGTGACATAAAAACAGGTCCAGGAGAAATCAGTTGGTTATTGAAACGCTCTTAATATGGTTTCAAAACAGCTTTCCTTCCTCCAGCCGCATTTACAAGCAGATGGGTTAATTGCTTTAGTGCCATCCTGAACAGTCACCTCTATTGAATGACAGTGCGAATGAGCACAATGAGCACAATTGTCTTCAACAGGACAGTAGAACTCATGCCTTTCACCATAACAGGTAGATAAAGCAATGTGCCACTGTCCCTGACCTTCTGTACAGGCTAAAGTGATTAATTTAAAACGTGTTTATGCATGACAAAACTATAATCAGATCAGATGACTGGCTTTGTTTCTTGCAACAGGCACAGATTCCAAAAGAATGAAATCCCTACAGACCTCCCCAATGTGACAATCTCCTTGATGTCTTCATAGATGAAAGAGAATAGCACCCAGAATGACATCACCAGGGCGGAGACATGCTGATTACCACAGGGAACAGCCAGTCTCAGCATCTAGTAGTGTGGATGAAGCAAAGCACAAAACATATGCCTAAAAATTTAAGAAATGGTAGATTTTCAGATAAAACACCAGGTCGATACTGTTTTTAGAAAAATATTTAATGATTGCTGCTGCCAGTTTAATTTCTGAGACTGTCATCACATACGATATTCAAAGGGACATTGTCAGCTTTTTTTTATGATTTCCTGTGTATCCTCAGCAGAGGTCACCTCTGCTCTTGTTGCAAACTACTCTGCTCACAAAATGTAAACATGCTAATAGATCTACTTTAAACTAACAGGTATCCTTTATTTATGGCAAAAATAACTTTGTGTCAGTGAATGCCTTCCACAGATGCTCCCACGTGTCCATGAGGTGATATGGCACCAGAGCCATGGGTACACACATTCACAAATGATTTTTAATTTTTTGAAACATATGAATAAAAAATACACTGTCTGTTTCAAAGTGCTTGATAGTGCTTAGAAAAGTTATGCTCATTTGAAAACTAATTAAATTCCCCAAAACAGATATCACTTCATGGGTATCGCTCTTGGTAGGCATTCTTTTTTTTTTTTTTTGCCTGGTCCCCATTGTAATCCACTATGCCCAGGCTTATCCCCCTGGGCAGGACCACCGGGCGGGCACCCCCCAATGGTCACATGGAAACATGCCCTGGCTTACCCCCCCCCAGGGTGGAGCCATGGGAGCGGAACCCCCCCATCAGGCAATGGAGGCAATGGAGATGGAGGCTGAGCAGGGCAACATGCCTGGGGCTGGAATTTTGTGAATGCTGGATTCCCTGGAGGTGGGATGTGCACTGATGTGAGCCAGATGTCTGTTCTGCCTCCAGCACAAAGTCAGGCACTGGGTGTTGATGGTCCCGTGGCCTCTGCCAGGGTCTGCTGGTATGCCATATGTTCACCCATTCTCCTCCCCCAGAGAAGGAGAGCCTCCCAAAGGTGTTCGATCCTTATCCTCCTGGCCAGCCCTCTGACTCCTAGGTCCATTCCTGAACCCGGGATGTCGGCATCGCATGTGGACATCTTGCTGCTGTGCCAGCAGGCCGGCTCTTGATTGGCATTCTAAAGAAAAGGACTTGGGTGTGTTGGTGACTGATGACCTTAAGTGGACAGAACAAATAAATACAGCTGTTAAGAAAGCATCACAATTAACAGCATGCATCAAAAGAAATATCGGGAGTAGGGATGAAGAGCTCCTAATGCCCCTATACAGGGTTCTGGTGAGACCACATTTAGAGTATGCAGTACAGGTCTGGACCCCACATACATTAGGCAACATTAATAAAATAAATACAATTCAGAGAAGATACACAAAAATTATTAAGGGCCATGAATACAAAAGCTACCCAGAGAGACTGAGGACCTTGAACCTATACCCGCTGGAAAGGAAGAGAAATAGGGGTGATATATTCCTGATTTACAGAGCAAATAGGGACAAAAACATATAAAAGTCTTACATCTGAAACAAAAAAGATAACATAGTTAACAGCAGATTACATAACCAAAACATGAAGGGGAATTATTCAAACCAGACAGAAGAAAATATTGGTTCTCACATAGAGTGGTATTTGGGTTGCTACTTTCAAACACAAACTTGGCAGCTATATGGAAAACCTTTTTCAATTAAGAATAGCTCTGTGAGAACAGACAGACTATAGACAAAGGCATACACCTAATTTTGTCTATATTGTATAACTATGTGATGATATATGAACATACGAACATAGGAATGTGCCAGCAGAAACAGGCCACCGGTCTGTCTAAGTCTGCTCGAGTGTGCAGCTAGCACCCCTAGTTTGCAGCTGCCCCACCTCCCTCCCATTTGTCATCCCACTGCCACCCCCACCTCCTCCACCCTCACTGTTCCCTGTTCCCTGCCCTTTGAAGCTGTTCACAGATTTACATGATACCACCCATTCTGGTAGGGTGTTCCATTTTGCTATCACCCTCTCTGTGAAATAGCGTCTCCTCATTTCCTTCCTAAATCTTCCCCCTTTAATTCTTAGCCCATGCCCCTGGTGACCTTCCCCTCCTTAATTTAAAGACCCCATCTGCCCCATCCTGATTGATTCCCCTCAGATACTTGAATGTCTCTATCATGTCCCCCCGTCCCTTCTATCTTCCAAGGTGTACATATTCAGGTCTCTCAACCTGCTGTCATAGTCTGTCCCTTCCATTCCCCATATAATCTTTGTTGCCCTCCTCTGCATCCCCTACAGTAGCCTGATATCATGCTTTAGGTATGGCCTCCAAAACTGCACACAATACTCTAAGTATGGCCTTACAAGCAACCTGTAGAGGAGCAAGATCACCTCTCTTCACCTTGATGAAAACCCCTCGCTATGCACCCCAGCATTTTGTTTGCTTCTGCAGCTGCTCTCCTACACTGGCAGTGTTGTCCATGGTCCCTGTTATCATTACCCCTAGGTCCCTCTCCTCCTCAGTGATCTCTAGCTTAACCCCTCCCAGCCAGTATTCTCTCCTTGGGTTCTTCACCCCAAAGTGCATAACCTTACACTTCTTTGCATTGAACCCCAGCTGCCACCTCTCTGACCACTCCTCTAGCTTGCTTAGGTCTCCCTGCAGCTGCTTCCATCCCTCCTCTCCATTCACCACTGCTTCGATTTTGGTGTGGTCAGTGAACAGACTTATCTTGCTCACCACCCCATGTGCAATGTCTGATATGAAGAGCCCAAACAATACTGGTCCCAACACAGAGCCCTGTGGCATCCCACTGGTCACTGGCCTTGGCATTGAGAGCTCCCCTCTCACCACCACCCGTTACAGCCTCCCACTCAGCCAGCTTGTAATCCAGTTCATCATTTTTGCCCCTACCCCTACATCAGTTAGCTTCCCCCCAAGCTGACCATGAGGCACAGAATCAAAGGCCTTGCTGAAGTCCAAGTAAAGAACATCCACCACATGACCCTTATCCAGCTCACCTGTCACCCAGTCATAATATTGTATCAGGTTGGTTTGACAAGACTTCCCTGACACAAACCCATACTGCCTCACATCCTGGAGGCCATTGTCCTCCTGGTACGGCACTAGTCTTTCCTTTAGTATTGTTTCTATGAGTTTGCACACTATGGAGGTGAGACTTACCAGATGATAATTACCCGGTTCATCCCTTGGTCCACTCTGGTGTAATGGTACTACATGTGCTATCCTCCAGTCCAGCAGCACACATCCCAACTCCAGTGAGGTGCTGTACAGATCCGCCAGCTGTTCAGCCAACACCTCTGACCTATTTATGGTCAAATATTTATTTTAAATAATATTGTGTTGTGATTTTAAGAGCTCAGATTATTGTGTATTGGCTTTATTTATTATGTTATTGGATATTGTAACGAGCCTTGATTTTAGAAAGGGTGATATAAATAAGTTGTATTATTTATTATTATTATTATCTCCCTCAGCACCCTGGGGTGGATATCATCTGGCCTGGTGCCTTGTCTACCTTCAGTGCCCCTCAGTCCCTCTAGGACTCTGCTTGCCTCAATTCTTCTATCTGTTGCCTCCTCTCCCTGTCCCCACCCTCCCAGCCCATGGTGGTAGTTGTCCCCCTTTTCTTCTGTGAACACTGAGCAAAAGTATTCATTCAGTGCTTCTGCCTGCTCCTCACCCTTTTCCATCTACTCCCCACCCCTTTTTATCCTCACTATTGTCTCTTTGCACTTCCTTTGCTCCCTAATGTATCTGAAAAAGTCTTTCTCCCCCCCCATTAATTCCCTGCGCTAATCTCAGCTCCCTTTGGGCCTTGGCTTCTCTCACTTTTCTAGTCACCTCCGTGGACCATCTTGCATACTCCTCCCTGTCCACTTCCTTTCCCATCCTTCTATACCTCTGGTGCACCTCTCATTTTGCTCTCACCTCCTCCACTACCTCACTGTTCAACCAGCATGGTTTTCTTGCTCAGCTCCTCTTACTCTGTGTCTTGGTGCAGGCTTCTGTTGCCTCTGTAATCCCCCATTTAATAATATCCCATTTCTGCTCTGCATCCATCTCCTGCCTTATGCCCTCTAGTTTCCCTTTCAGTACTTCCTGTATCCTCCCAAAGTCTGACCCCCTGAAGTTTACTACCTGAGTAACTGATTTCTCTGGCTTCCCGCACATCGTGATATTAAACCACATAGTTTGGTGACTGCTGTCAGCTAGTGGGTCCTCCACCTTTATTTCCCTTACTTGCCTCCCCATTCGACAACACCAGATCTAAAGTGTTCTTTAGTCTAGTAGGTACACTAACCAACTGTGTCAGGAGACCCTCCTGGATTGCGTCCAGGAGCACTTGCTCCCTAGCACTGGAGGTGGCTGGAATGCTCCAGTCAAACCCCGGCAAGTTGAAATCCTCCACGATGACCACCTTCCCTACATACCTTTCTGATTTGTCCTGCTAATTTCCTGTCAAGCTCCTCAGACTGGGGTGGTGGCCTGTATACCACCCCAAACCTCAGTTTCCTACCCCTTGAGTCTGGGAGCTGCAGCCAGATTGCCTCTGTTCTCCTTTCTTCACCCTCCTCCCTTGTACATTTGATCCTGTCCCTCACATAGACTGCCACCCCACCACCCCTCCCTTATGGTCCTTCCTGTATAATTTGTATCCTGGGATTGCCAGATCCCAGTCCTGGTGCTCAGTTAGCCCACGTTTCTGTGACAGCTGCAATATCCACAGTACACACTGCTAAGAGTGCCTGTAGCTCAGATTTGTTGCCTAAGCTTCTAGCATTCAGCCAGATCACCCTTCATCCTGCTCTGTTCCCTTCATTGGCCTCCATTTACTTCCTTCTACTCCCTCCTTTTTTGGCTGCCCAAAGTTCTTCCCTGCTAGCCTGGGGGGTAGGCTGTGACTCCACTCTATCGGATCCCTGCCTACCTGCTGTTCACTTGCCACCCCCTCATCTAGTTTAAATCCACCTTTGTCGTAATATACCTCCCCAGTCTTCACTTTAATACCTCCTTCCCCTCCCCACTCAGGTGTAGCCTATCCCTTGCAAACAGATTGTTATTATCCCAGGTACTGCCCCAGCGACCCACAACCCCATATCCCTTAGTTTGACACCATTCTACCAACCATGTGTTCAACTCCCTAATCCTCTCCTTTCTCACTGTGACTGCACAAGGTACTGGGAGTACTTCAGAGAATGCCACAGACTCCCCAGTCTCCTCACACAACTTTCTCACTTTCTCAATCCTCTTCTTTGTTACCTCCACCGTTAACCCCATGGGACCTACCTGGGAGATAGCCACCAAACCCTGTCACCACACTCTTAGATACCCCTAGTATTTGTAGCTTATGCAGGAAGATTCCATAGTCTGTGGTGTCAAAGGATTTTGATAAGTTAATAAATAAGGCACCCATTATGTTTGCTGTGTCAAGCACTACAGTATTACAATATCTTGGCAACTATGAGCAGAGCTGTGCCTGTTAAATGTTGTGGTCAACACTCTGATTGTCTCCTAGTAGCTGACTGTCTAAAATGTGGGTCATCAATTGGCTGTGAACTAACTTCTCTCACAGTTTGTTCAGGGCTGATAGAACTGATATTATGTATAATTAACAGGCTCAGTTAGGAGAGCAGATTTAAGGAAACATGTTAGTATGGCTCACTTTTGGATTTGTAGTATGTGGTTGATGCAGAAGGTAAGGTTTAAAGGACAAGGACTGGAGGTGCCAAATTGTCAGCTGTGAGCTTTTCATAGTACAGTGTTGACTCTGGCAGACCTTGTGCTTTTCGTAGCACAAAGCAGCTGTAGAACCTCTTTAGTGGAGATGTTATAGAAGGAGAATGGAGAAGGTGTTGAAAGTTGCAAAGTAGGCAGTGATGATTTCTGTGAGCTGGAAGGGAAAGGTAAATTCAGGATCACAAAATGGTGATACAAGGCATGTACAACATCAGAGTTAGTGGTAACTAAGTTATTGTAGAGCATGACATATTGCACTGTGTGTGTAGTACTTTATCACCAAATTCAGCTTAGTGCCACTGTAGCTTTTTTTGTGGGCCACATGGCTGACACAGAAAAAAATCAGAATAATAGATCAAGGATTCTGGATAAGTATAATTATGCTTAAACCCTGAACTGGAGTGTATATATCTGAGATCAAGGAAACTTTGGGATGACTGAGAAATCTGCCAGAAAAGGCACAGCTTGGTTAATTTACTATCTGAGAAACAGTAATAATAAGTTTTTTAATGTGTCAGAAAGAAAGCATCTCAAAGGAACTACTGAAAATACACAAATGTTACAATACTAACCATTTAGGATGCTCAGCAACAGTGACTTTCTGCTGTCTGTGTAAATGTTGTATATGGTACCCGGCTGTCGCCTGTTAAATGTTTTTATTCTCCTGTTAAATATACAACTATCAGACAAAGATCTTTATCTTTTGAAGAAACCCTTTTTTTTTTGTTATACTTTTCTCCTCTCCCGGCTCCCTTACCTGGCATCCTATGGGACTCCAGCCACCGTCCGTCACTACCATGCCCCCTTAGGTCCTCACCCTCTCCTCCTGTGGTTTACCCTCTGCAGCAGGGTGTTGGTGGGCCCACTACTCACCCTCCCTGTTCTGATTCAGTTTGTGCGATGCCCCAGAACCAGTGATGTGTCGGACAGCCATCAAGCTGCTCGGCCAGGATGCCTACTACTTTCACTGGTTTTCTCCCTCTGGGCTGAGAAGCATGCCATGCCATCGGGGGATGTACTGCATGTGCGTCCACCTGCAGCATGTCCAATGGTTGGTCCTCTGCTCCCTCGTAGATGCAGCATCGGTGTGCCTGCCTTCAGCTGCTGCTAGGGGCCAGGCGAGCACCGACTACTGGGATACCCCCCGCCCTGGAGAATGAGAGCTGTCCACAGATGCTTCATCTATCTCCACCCCTGCCAACCTCCATCAACCCATGCTAGCTCCTGAACATGGGTCATTGGTGTGTCACGAGGTACGGCATCCAGCACCTCAGCCCTCAGTGCCACTGGGCCAGTAGAAACCAATTTTTATAATAATTTGCCTCAGTGTGTTACATCCAGTACTTCTGTTTCTATGTTGAAATTCAGATTGTTTAATTTTCTTAAACCTTTGTTGGACTGTGATTGTTATGTTTAAATTGTCTTCTATATTTTTATCTATGTGTTATTGTTCTTTATGTTCTGGTCACATGTGAAAACGGGCATTTTTCGCTCACTATGTCTACCAGATAAATCGGTAACTGAATGAATGAATGAAACCCTAAGGAGTACAGAACATCTACACTTGGTCCGCACTTGAACTTCCCAGCTAACAGTAACTGTTCTGTTACCTCTTGGAGGAATGCAAAGTGTAAATAAAAAAAAATACATGAGAGAATTGTATTCTGTGAGATAGGCCTTAGCCACATACAGTTAAAAAGTAAAACTAATTAAACTGAAAAACAATTCACAATTTATTCAGACACCTGTAGAATTAAACATGTCCAATTTGGAACAGCTGGCTTTGGCATACAAATCTCCAATCATATATAACTACAGGCTATGTATTAGCATACTTTAAAGGGCTTTGAGTTAGCTTTTATGATCACAGCCACTTAATGAAATTCATCTTTGGGTTATATTAGCTATGAGAAACCACAATGCTGATTAGTGATTGGTGTCTAGACTATATGCCAGGAAAGCAAAAGCACAGGGTAATTATGTGGTGCTGTGAGAATGAATGAACCATCTACATTTTTCCTGCATACTGATGGCTCTCCATGGTGTTTTTCTTAATTTACATGTGGACTCCTCCATCGTGGAGATATCTGCAAAGTACTAGCTCTGGTCATCAGTAAGGATCATGTTTAAAATGGAAAACCTCAATATGTACTTCAAAAAGTAACTAACATCCATCACAGACAGCAGCTCATCACATTTCTGCTGAATACCCATACCTTCAAAAAAACCTTTGTTTATGCAAGCTGTAAAATGATTTCTGTTTATTTCTTAGACTCACCAGCGACATGCCTCACAGAAAGACTGTGACAAGGTGGAAGCAATACAGCACAGGACAACCAAGATGGTCCATTGACTAGGGGCCAAAACATATGAGGAGAGGCTGCAGAACTTCAACATGTACACCCCTGAGAAAGGTGGGGAGGGGCAACATGATTAAGACATACAAGTATCTGTATGGGATAAATAAGTTGGATGCCATGAGCTTTTCTCCCTGACTTCAACTACAGAGACAAGAGGGATCTCACTTAAATTTGTGTGTGTGTGTGTGTGGGGGATTCAAACGGGACATTCATAAGCACTTTTTCACAAAAAGAGTGGTGGAGAAGGTCTGTAGAACAAGCTGCTGAAGGAACTGGTACAGGCCAAATTAATGAATAGCTTTAAGGAGATATGGGACAGGCATATGGGGTTAGTTAGAAAAGAGGGCAGAAACAATGAGGAGAGATGGGCACTAGGATCAGTACAACATTATTAGATAAGGTAGGCAGACTGGATGGGTCAGTGGGCGTTTTTGTGCCATAATTGCAGATGCAGCTATGTATCTGTGTATCTTTCAGTAGATAGACAGGGAACATGGGCCCTCAAAAGATTGTGAAAAGCTGACAACACAGGGAACCAATTGCTAAATCATGGACATACTGTACAAATCTGGAACACTGTAGAAACTAATAAGTTAAAAAAATGCAGTACAATGAAATGTCATTGTATAGCTCAGTACATTTTTATATCAGTCTTATACAATGTTTTATAGAGTATTAGAATAAAAAAAAAATAGAGCTGTTTAGATGTAGTTACCATAAAAGTACAGAATCTGGTGGGGGGGATTGAATATGTACTATGGAACTTTTTACCTTTGTTTTTGTCACACACACTCATCCACAGATGTGCAAGAAATTGTCTTTAATTTATTGGTTAATGCATACTGTATTTACTTTTCTGTGTTAAATATAGAATAATATATGAGGAGGTATGTGTTACAAATATTTTTTGCACACTCAAAGTGTGCCAGGCCCATATGAACCAAGGGATCCAAACTCAAGCGGTTTATCAAGCCATCACAAACTGAATGTGTTTAAAACTGTGATTGAAACAAACACAACTACAAATGTCTGTAAAAGCAATAAGTTATGTCTCCTACCATTCATTTAGGAAGCTGAACAAAAAACGTAAGGAAGAGCAGTGCGACATGCCTGAGTTCCTGTGTTCAGCCTTGTACACGATTAAAAAAAGTCAGAATCAACCACATAAAAGTAATTTTAATGACAAAATTGCATAGTTTGTGGCTGGACAGTGGAAGTGCGAGGGTCGGATATATAATTTATTATTTTTTTTACAGATACTTGTAAAAATCAGGTAGGTGAATGGGAGTTACTGTTTAGCACATTAGTTATGAAAAATTATGCAATACTGTATATGGGTAGGTATGTCTCACTAATGTTTTATTGTTTTTAAACCACTACATTCTGAAACTCCCATAATACTGTACATGGCTGTGATGTCCCTACCATGTATTATGGAATTTTCAGAGTGCTGGTTTGGGATAATATCGAATCTAAACAGTAATTACATGATGTATACCAATTTTAAGACATGTTGTTAAATTCTGTTAAAACAATCTAAGGGGGCATTGTGGTTTAGCAGTGAGAACACCAGCTAGGGAACAAGGAGATCACAGATTCAAACATCACTAATACCAAATATTCACTGTGTAACCTTGGGCAAATCACTTAATCTTTGAGTGCTCCAGTTAAACCCATTATAGAAATATATTAGGTAGAAGCAGGACTCTACTGAAAATGAGATGTTACATCTCAGCTGGGCTCTCCTTGGTAAATAAATTGTAAAATAAATTATAGTTCACAGGCCTAAGTGGGATTGATGAGGAAGATTTCTGCAGGCTTCCTTTAAATAGCCCCATAATACTAACTTGGAGCCATCAACACTAGTCTTATAGGAAAAAAGCTGTCCCTATCCATTGTCTTTGAGCCAGGACAGGATGACTATGTCCATCCAGGGCTGCTTTAAGTCTGAAAATATTTCAGGTTTACCTCTGGCTTAATGGGGGTGCAAGTAATTAAATATGCATCTTCTTGGGTGTTGGCAGGTTAAAGGAGGAAGAGGGAAACTATAATTCCTGGAATATACCATATTCCTCTTGTTGGGATGGTGGGTTACAGGGAATGGTATGAGTCAACCTTGGGATGTCTGGGAAAATCTAACGCAGTTGAACTTTGGGTGAATAGTTCAAAGAAGTCTCTTCTTTCTCTGAGACTTTGAGAGAAGCAACACCTCTGTGTGATGGAGTATCTGGCAGCCAAAACATGCCTCTCCAAATACAGTGTGTCAATTTGGAAAGAAGAAGAGAGATTTTCTACTATTGCATGTAATCTTGGAAACCTGTGTGGAAAGATTGGTTGTAACAAGGATGACTGGTAAGACAGCTTTGACTTCAGTTGAGTTTAGTCTTTTCTGTTCTTTGTATAAGAAAAAAAAAACAACAAACGTGTTGCAGGTGATACCTTTTAATAGACTAACAATATTGTTTTTGAGACTAGGTTTTGAGAGTTATACTCTCTTCTTCAGGTCAGCGAGTCTGTCCTTCTCAGGTCATTCAGGCTGTTCTTTGTATTTACCATATGTAAACATAAACTTATGCTGTAAAAATAGGAGAGCAGTAGTACTGCTACAAGTTGGTGATTGTAGCATCTCAGATAAAATGGAAATGGCCAATGACTGCAGGTGTTCACAGATACTTCACAGTCCAAAGGAGACTCTGCAGGGGAGACACCAGACCAAGAAAGGAAATAATATAGTACTGTGTATGGATATACTGAAATCAACAGCTTAAAGTTAAATTGCTACAGGTAGGGGGTAGCAACTAAGAGGTAATAGGTAGCAGATGTCAGGAGAACGTAGCAACTGGTAGGAGGGTTGAAAAGGAAATGAAGGAGAAACCCTACATAGAGTAGGGTTACAAATACATTTTAGGAAAGTAAATTAAGAGTTAGGAAGTCAACAGGCATAGAAAGGAGGTGGGAAGGTACAGGGGTAGCTCAAGAGACAAAAAGGTTAAGGAAGGAAAGAGCACGGGAGTGATGTGGTGTAATGGATGTGGAGCCGCAGTCTTTTGAGACACATTCTGGAGACTAAGTTGCTGCCCCATTTACATTCACTTCTCTGAGTAGAGGGCAGAAGTTGCTGGACTCCAGGATGAACTGACAAGGGTGCAGAGAACCTGCTACCCCACCCATGGGCCACAAAGTCTGCTGCCACTCTCCCAGAGGATGCTTAGGCAGAAGCAGAGCAGTTGGTCCTTGGTGGGATCTGGGAGAGTGAGGCTAGTGGGAAGAGAATGCACTTCTTACCCTGTAACACTGCACAATATAGTCACCATACTGGTGGGACAGGATAGCCGGAAAGAGGCACCTGCAGCCATGGAAAGGGAGGATGTGGAGGTCCTCAGAAGGGGTGGCCCCAAGGAGTGGGGGAGAAGCCTCCAACTGAGGAGGAAGCAGTTGCTGGTGGGGAAACTCTAGCATTAGAAAGATAGATATGGGAATGAGGGTGGTTAGAAGGAGAGGGTGAAGAAGTGAATCCCTGGTGCTTCAGCTTGGAAGGATGGAGAGTGGATCCAGAGGATCACCAGGGTGGCAGGAAATGGCAGGAAATGGCAGGAAGCTAGATTTTATTGGCCACTTGTGGACAAATGACTTGGTAAGTGATAGGGTAGTGGTAGTAAAGGCTGATTTTAGGGAGCTAGGGAGGGGGCTTAAGCAAGTAACATGCACAGTGGCATTTGCTGAGGTGTTACCTGTGTATGGATGGGGAGAGGAAAGGACACTCTACACCACTGCTTTTGACAGTTGTTTGAAGGCATGCTGTATGGAGGAGGTCATCCATTACATTGATGACTGGGGTCCAGCATGGGAGGATGTGGGCCTCTATAGTGGAGAGACCCTGCATCCTTCTAGGAGGGGGACCACAGTTCTTAGTGAGAGGTTTAAAGTGCTACTTGGATGAGCATTTAAACTAGCAATGGAGAAGACTGCAATACCAAAGGAGGAAACAAAATTGCCCCCAGAGACAACTAAGCAACAAGGAGGGCGGGCACAAGGTAGAAAGCTCCTCCAGGGAAGGGATACATGAACAGAGATGTGGGAAAAAAGGCAAAGGAGAAGGGGGTCATAAATAAGAAAGCAAAAAAATTGGAGTAAAGAAGACAGATCACAGAGAAGGTATCAAGAAAAGAGGGGGATCAGGGGTGCTTCAGGGAACAATACAGGTAGGGTGAAGAACATAGGGAGGCAGACAGGGAAGGTGTAAGGTATAGAGAGCTACAGTATGTGTACCAATGCAAGCTGTCTAGGAAATAAGAATTGCAGACCTGGAGGCCACCAACGAGGAGGCTAGCCTGGATTTTGTGGCCACAATGGAGTCATCATGCACTGACAGCTATGACTGGGATATGGTGATACCAGGCTACTCTTTGTTCAAGAGAGACATGGAAGAGAAATGGGGAGGATGAGGTTTGCTACATGTGAGGGAGGGAATAAAGGCCACGGAAGTACAGGGACACTCAGAGGAAAAAGAAGGACTGGCAGTGCTGTGGATCACCCTGGAGATAGGAGCTGGGGATGCTATCTGTACAGGAGTGGTATACAGACTTCCAGAACAGGGAGAGGAGTTAGATAAGGGACTTATGAAGACATCATTAGGATGGAAAATAAGGGATACTGTAAGTGCTGCACACTAGTGACTTCCAGCTGCAGCTTCAGCAAGGAGCATGGTCATCCTTGACTCCTTACAAGGTTTTTTTTTCTGGCAGCTAGTCTATGAATCAACTAAGGACAGGGCAGAGATGGACCTAGTTCTTACAAACAGAGATAGCTCTGTAGACATCACAGTGGGCAGTCCCCTTGGTACCAGTGATCACCATTCACTGTGGTTTAACATTAAGATGGGAGCAAAGGCAGACCACACAAGGATGGGGGTCCTGGAATTTAGGAGGGTAGATTTTGAAGAGATGGGCTACTGCTTCAGAAACTGCCTAGTAAGGGGGGATTGCCAGGGAGGGGGAGAGGAACAGTGGGGACAATAATTAAGGGCATTATTAAGGCAATGAGTCTCTATGTGAAGGGAGTGAGCAAAATCAAAAGGAAAAAGAAACCATTATGCTACTCTAGGGAAGTGGCCACGGTGGTGAAGGAAAAAAGGATGTCATTCAGGAGGTATAGGGAAATACAGAGGAAGAAAAACAGGAAGACGTACAGTACTAGGTAAAGTACAGGGAAGCAGATAAAGCAGTGAGGGGGGAATGGTGCAGACAGAGGAAGGGATAGCCAGAGGGGTAGCAAATGGGGATAAGACTTTCTTCAGGTACCTAAGTGAGAAGAGGAAAGCATGGGGAGGGACAGTGATGAGAAGGAGGACGTCAGAAGGAGACCGTGCAGAAGGGGATGAAGAAAAGGCCAACACCCTGAACAGGTATTTCCACTCAGTCTTCACAGTGGCGGAAGGGGGCAGACCACCAGAGAGCAGCAGGAACAATGAAGAGAGTATGGACTCAAGTCCATTTTTAGAGGAAAGAATCCTCATGGGACTTGAAGTTGTAAAAGTAGACAAGGCTATGGGATGGGACAAAATTCACCCAGGGGTACTTAAAGAACTCAGGGAGGTGATGGCTGCCTTCCTGGTGGCCTTATTCAACAGTTCACTGGAATCGGACTTGGTTCTGGAAGACTGGAGGACATTTTTTTTATTAAATAAGCTTTATTAATTTTTTTAAAGAGAAAATACTATTATCACACAAACAACACAAGAGCAACAAATACAACATGAAAACCACAACCATCCCTCCCTCCTTCCTTCCCTCTCTCCCTCCCAGCCCATGGTGGAAGAGAAAATAAAAACCATATGGTAAACAGCCTTATACAATTAATTGGTGAGGGATATCCTGAATCAAAATGAAATCCATTTGACAAAGTAGTAGGGTTGAGAACAACTAATAACACTACATACTAAAGAGAACTGTCCCAGGGAACCTTAAGCCATATAAAGGGCATGCAACTTGCCCCATTTTTTCTGTTAAGCTGATACTCTGTTAAGAATACTGGCTATCATTTTCTCAGTACAGAGATTAGCAAGGAGTTCTTGCAATCATTCATTGTATGAGATTGAAGATTGGTCCAATCAGTGACAAAGAACCACCTTTTTAACAGAAAGTGAAATAATAGCAATAACATATCTCAGTTCCTTCACTGGAATGTCACTATAATCCCCCACCAAACATGCTTCAGAGGTAAGATAATCTTCAATACCTAATAAAGATCAGCCTTAGTTTTAATTATATCCCACAAAGGAGCTACTTTGGGACATGCCCAAAAGATATAAAGTACCCTCGGCTGCCCACAACATGTACACACTGGAGAGTGCAGCCAACCCATTGTAGCAAGCTTATAAGCAGGACCACTGGAAAATTGCGGAAAAGGTTACCAAAAATTGCGGAACATTTTGCAAATATTGTGGGAAATTGCCGGGGTTCTTCTATAGATCCAGAGTGCCTCACAATAAATATTTTAATGTTTTCCGCAACATTTGTTAGTCAGTATAAATTGCTAAATGAATACACTGACACCTGAATATGTTTAAAATATAAAGAAAAGTTTATTTTCCTAAAAAAGAATACTAAACCGATAAGCTATCGTAAGCATTGCCTAGCTTCCAAAATTTAAAAGCATCTGCCTTATACAGTGCTAAATAGATGCTATAAAGTGAGCCACAGCAAATCAATATTAAATAAAGCCAGAATAAACAATTTTTCTGTTTCTGGATGTAGAATAGTGAAGCCTGATCCACAGCTATTTATAGTGCCCTGTCAGCTGTTTACCCACTTTGGTACAAGAAAAATTAAGCAGATAGACTGGTGAATAACTGAGTTTTAGTAACATGTTGTTAAAGTGTTGTTAAAATGTTTAATGTTCATAATTTGTACTGTAGGCACTGTACACTATATTTGAAAGCTCATATTTAAGCATTAAATCTGGGGGTTATTGGGTCTGGCAGTATAGTCTAGAGATTAGAGTAACAAACTATGAATGAACTGTGGACATCTAGCAGACCTGATTTGATTCCCACAACCTCCACTTGCATGCTGTGTGATTCTGCTCAAGTCACTTAACCTCCTCAGTGCTCCTGGATTGTACCTGAAAACAGGCAATTGTGCCTAGTGGATTTTACGTGGTTACCAAAAAATACCAATATATTTTTACTGCATCATACAGTAGTCAGGGTACCCTGCAATTTACCTTTGTTTTACTCTGGCTGCAATGATTTTCTTTAAAGATAAATGTTCAGATACGTTTTGTGTTTTATAAGCTTGTTTTTAGACTTTAGTCAGGTTTTTATTATAGTCTTTGCATGTGAGCATTTGGGGGTAGTTGCTAAGAGTGAGATCACTGTTAGCAACTAGCTTATTCAAGTTTAAAATCAGCAGGGCCATCCAAAAATCCTCAGCTGTTTGAATCAAAACTAGTCTAAATGAAAGTATGCTCACAAGGAAAAACTTGCCTTGCCACTTACAAAACGGCTTCATAGCACCCCATTTAAGTGAATAGGATAATTTGCACCTTTTCTCCCATCTTTTGTTTCAGTCTGTGTGGCAACAAAATGTTTTCTGATAGACTGCTTCAACACAACACAAATATTAAGTGTTTAAGTGTACTTATGTTAGGCAAGTGGATTTTGAAACCAAACAAGACAATGATTCAAAAGAAACCACTGTCACATAAAACCCTTGCCCTACCTTGCACTGCTTTGTTTCAACTAACCCAAGTCTGCATGCAAAAGTGTCAATATATTTGAGAGTATTTTATTAAAAATGTTAATACGTTTTACACAGTTCAATATAAAAACTCAAAAATTGCAAGAAATTGCGGAACATGTCAGTTTTTGCGGAGAATGGTGAAAATTGCGGATTCCGCAAAAAAATTACGGGTCAATTTTCCAATAGCCCTGCTTATAAGGAGTAAAGTAAAGGTTATTCAAAATTAAAATTGTATGAGCTGTAATCTGTCCTGAGAAATATAAACATATAAATTGGTCCATATTTTAGTCCAGTTAAAAGTCCACTGATGGAAGGTTGCAGTCCAGTATGATGATTCACCAGTTAAATATGCAAATATTCTAGAAAACAGGAGTGAATACAATTTAGAAACAGCATGTGATTGCAGTGCAGGAGCAATTGCAGATTGCAGGAACTCAGTATAATTGGTATTTCCTGTTGTTGAGCCAAAGTGCTGCAGGAGCCTGTGCCTAAGTTGGTATACCTTAAATATTCCTTTACCTTCAATATGAAGAGATGACATAATGGACTGACAGGACATCAAAACCCCATTGTGGAGCGAATCACATACCCTTACCCCCACCTAGTTGGGACAGTCAAACTTCATCTATCACCTTGCCACCTATCTTAATATTGGGATTTCTACAAATTGGTCAAGCAACATCATGGGATGGTTTATAATACATAGCTGAACAGAGCTGCAAATGAACCTGAGCTGAAGACCTAATAACATTGTCTCTCACCATCTTTGGAAGAGATTTCAAAAGGGAAAACAAAATGGCTGATGAAGAAAGGCCAGAACTACTGAGCAGCTCTTTCTCAATCTGGAAACAAATAGGGGAATAGACAGATGCATCATCAGCTGTTGACACAGTGAGCCTCTTTAAGTACTTACTAGTGTGGCTGGCAAAATAGTACACTAGAAAGTTCGGGAGACAGAGGCCACCAGATTGCTTGGGTGTAACTAGCCTGTGGTACACCTGCCTTGGTGTTTTGCCCAACCAAATAAAATTTGACACCACTTTGTGAATTTGCTTTAACCAAGAGAAGGGAAGCCATCCATCAAGCAAATTAATTGGGTAAAAAAGACTGAGGAGAACATTCATTTTTATAATATTGATTCTACTCCAAAGAGTTAAAGACAAGTCTCTCCATCACTTTAAATCTTGCTGCAGAGTACCTAACAAATCAGCTAGGTTAAGTTTTTTGACTTGGAATAAGTCCTTTGACAAATAAATTCCAAAATATTAAATTTGTTTAGATTCCCAAGATAACCCTAGACAGGAAATATCAGATTTAAACACCCTAGGGTTAAGAGGCATAACTACTAATTCATATAGATTAAGTTAATTATTAGAAAGCATATTAAATTTTGCAATGGTGGTTAGAGCAGCTGGAATTGGTACTTTGGGGTTAACTAGATGCAGCAAAATGTCATCCGCATATGCTGAAAGTTGTCGGATTTCAAAAACCCATCTGCAAACTGACCACATCCTGATTACTTTTGAGTTTCAAAAGTAAGGGTTATAAATAGAAATTAAATAAAAAAGGTGATAAGGGACAACCTTGTTGTGTGCCAAAATACAAGGAAAAGGTGGGGGAAAATATACCATTGCAGTAAATTTTGACATTTGGACACACATAGATAACTTTAATCCAACAAAGACATGACAGAGGGAATCCAAATGCCTCTAATGTTGCAAGCAAAAATGCCAAGTTCAGTCTATCAAAAGCTTTCTCCATGCCCAGGGAAATCAGAACAACAGGTAAATCAGAATCCCTGGACTCAGAGAAAATATGTGAGAGTTTATGCAAATGATCAATAGAAGAGTAGGCTGACACAACCCAACTTCTTCTCGACTTATGAGTTTATTCTGGGCGAAGTGGCTGAAATTTGCTCTGCAAAGCAATTTGTGGAGTGGTGGGAATCTGCAAAGTACTCTGCAATGCGAAGTGGAGTACTTCACATCATAATAAGGATCACAAAGTCATTAATTTCAATACACTTTGCATTACTCTGCCTTCACCCAACCACTTCTGTGCCTATTTTTAGGTGAAATACATTGATGCCAATGTACTTCGAATTACTTCTCCTTATTTTGGGGCTAGAAGGTGAATTTTGTATTGATTCATGGCATTGCAGGTCACATGGGCTCTAGATTGTTCTGCACAGCCTCAGTTCTATGTAGTGTGTGTGTAGTGGTAGCTGGAGACAGTTTGCTGTCAGAGCTCTGCAATTCAAACCCTATAAAAGCTGTTAAAAGAGCCTTTTTGAGCCATATTTTTGGCTCAATACATAGTACATTGACTGTAGGAAACCATTCTGTACTCATATCATCAAGTGTTTATTGTTTGTGTGTGTGGATTTTGAATGTTAATTTTGAACATGCAGTCTGTGTACTGAGAGACACTTGAAGTGTGCTTTGAGGGAGGGGCATATCTGTGTGGTGTAGGAGGTAGATTAACTGTGAGAAAAAGACAGTCATTCTGTTTTGGTTATATTTTTCTTGTATAACTGTGTTAATGTACACTCAGTAATATTTTAATTATTTTTTTACATTTGTTTGCTGATTGTTGTGGTGTAACAGTGTATAATTTCAGTGTGTAAGTCAGAAGAGACTTGCCTGCTTCTGTTGGAAGCTGAGAAACTTGTTATACTGCAGAGAACAAACTAGAACGCATTTGAGGAACTGGGAACCTGGTAAAACATAATATTGTTGGGGACTAGTTAGGAAGGAAGCTACGCTTTCTACAGAAAGTTTCATTATTTTCTTATTGCCATTAAGAATTGCATGATTCCATTAAAGTGTAGTCATTTTATAACCAAAGGGGGTGAAATACAACTGAAGTTGCTTGATTTCTGTACTAGACACACAGGATTTGGAAGGATATTTGTGCAATATTTTTGAAGTGTCCTGCTGGCTGAACAGTGAGTTTATCCCTGGTTTCAGATAAAGTGTTTGTGTGTGTACTAGAAGCAGACATAGCAAATTGTCTTCACTGAAAGGCCTGCTTACATCACAGGTGTCATTAGTCAATCAATTGATTCTGGGTGGGGTTTTTATCACTGAGCTGTCTTAGTCAAACTACACAGGTAGAAGCCAGTCAGAAAAGACTTGCCTGCTTCTGTTGGAAGCTGAGAAACTTGCTATACTGCAGAGAACAAACTAGAACACATTTGAGGAACTGGGAACCTGGTAAAACATAATACTGTTGGGGACTAGTTAGGAAGGTAAGCTACGCTTTCTACAGAAAGTTTCATTATTTTCTTATTGGCATTAAGAATTGCAGGATTCCATTAAAGTGTAGTCATTTTATAACCAGAGGGGGTGAAATACAACTGAAGTTGCTTGATATCTGTGCTAGACACATAAGATTTGGAAGGATATTTGTGCAATATTTTAGAAGTGTCCTGCTGGCTGAGCAGTGAGTTCGTTTTATCCATGGACTCAGTAGAGTGGTTTGTGTAGCAGCAGTGGTCTAGTAAATTGTGGTGTTGGATGACTTACTATAAAGGGCAGTACTCACCAGGGTGGTGGAGCAGTGTCGTATTTGATTGTTTCTAACCGTCACCAGTGGTTGTGGCATTTCTTTATAGCCAAGGTTCTGACATCACTTCCTCAACAAGTCTTGGCAGAACTGTCATATTCTTAATTACCCAGCACAGTGCATAAGGGTAAGCACACACAAATATATATATATATATATATATATATATATATATATATATATATTACTCATTGTATATTATAAGGAAGAGGGACATGTGGGAGTGGTGCAATGCACTGGCTGTGGGGCAGCAATTTGCCGGGAGACATTCTGGAACCTGTGTTGCTGCCCTATTTACAGACAACTGTCAGCTCTGAGGGAGGAGGTTGTCCACCTCCAGGCTGAACTGACAAGGACTAAGGAGGCCTCCCCCACCCAAAGAGCACCAGTTCCACAACCACTGTCTCAGAGGTTGCAATGTGTGAAGAGCAGATGGACCACAGTAGGTTCTGGGAGGGTGAGGGTGGTGGAACAGAGGCATAGCCCCAGAGTTGTACCTCTATACAAATCATATGTCAGTCTGGCAAATCAAGGTTCCTCTATGATGACACCCTCATTGGAGACCAAGAAGAATGCTGGGGACATCCACAAGGGAGACTCACAAAAGAGTGGCAAGGGACACCACAGGAGAAAGAAACAGCTTCTGATAGGGGACTCAATTGTTAGGGGTGTAGACCTGGGGAAGGGAGAGGAGAGGGAAGTAAGGTGCCTGCCTGGTGCCATGGCTTGGAGGGACAGGAAGCAAATCCTCAGGATTGCAGAAGCAGCATCACAGGAGAGGAAACTAGATATCAATGTCCACCTCGGACAAATGACCTAGCTAGACATGAGATCAGTGCAGTGCAGGATAAATTTGTGGAGTTGGGGAGGGGCCTCAGACAGGTAGCAAGCACGGTAACCTTCTAAGAGGTGCTGCCAGTCTATGGCAGGGGTGAGGCTAGGGTACTGCACACCATGCAGTTTAATGAATGGTTGCAAAACTGGTGCAGAGCACAGAACTTTGGCTTCATTGGGGACTGGGGGTCCACCGGGAGAGATGAAGGTCTATACTGGCATGATGGTCTGCATCTGTCCAGGAAGGGAAACACGCTGCTAGGTGACAGGTTTAAAGGCTTCCTTGGCAAGCTTTTAAACTAGCCAAGGGGGGAGGTACTGATAGGAAACAGGAAAGTTCAAGCCCCCCCCTACAAAACATGGCAGGTAGTAGGGTAAACACTGAGGTACAGAGCTTGACAGAGGGCAGAACAGGGGTAAATGGAAAAATGGACAAGGGCAATAAGAGTAGGGATGGGGTAAAAAAGGATAAAGCTAACATTAAATGGAGGACAATGAGTTCCAATGCCCATAGTCTTGGAAACAAGCTTCCAGAGTTAGTAGCCCTGAAGGAAGAGGAACACTTGGATATTGTGGCAGTTACAGAAACATGGTACATGGAGAACCATGACTGGGATGTCAACATACCAGGGTACACAATCTACAGAAGGGACGGGGGGGTAAAAGAGGAGGTGGAGTAGTTCTCTACATAAAGGAAGGGATCAAAGCTACAGTACTAAAAAGTAAAGGGAGGACAAGAGGAACTCTGGGTCACCTTGGAGACAGGGAATGGCATCACAATCTGCACAGGGGTTGTATACAGACCCCATCTCAAGGGGAGGAAATGGACAAGAAAATGATAGAGGGCATTCTCAAAATGGCTGAAAAAGGGGAGATACTGTTGATGGGGAACCTGAATATGCCAGATGTTAACTGGGCGACATGGACTGCAGCCACATCCAAGAAAAGGGTCATTCTTGATGCCCTACAGGTGGCATGCCTTAGACAGCTAGTGGTGGAACCCACTCGGGAGGGAGCAATATTAGACCTGGTACTCTCAAATGGAGAAAGGATCACAAATTTAGAAGTCAGTAGACATCTGGGAACAAGTGACCACTGCACAGTGTGCTTCACAATAAACACAACCATGGAGACAAGCCATACAAAGACAAGGATACTGGACTTTAGAAGGGCTGACTTTAGCATAATGAGTGAATACCTGAGGAATGCATTAGCAAATGGCCAGAAAGGAGGGGTGGAAGAACAATGGAGAGAACTCAAAACTGCCATCATGGAGGCAACAAGCCTTTGTGTGAAACAAATAAAGAAAACAAAGCAGAATAAAAAAACACTATGGTTCTCAGAAGAGGTGCCAGGGAAGGTTAAGGAGAAAAAGGCTGCATTCAAAAAGTATAAGGAATCGCAGACAGAGCATGACAGGGAATTGTATCAATTAAAGCAGAAAGAATTAGGGAAGGCAGTCAGAAAAGCAAAGGCCCAAACCGAGGAAAAGATAGCCAACTCAGTTAAGAAGGGGATAAAACATTTTATAGGTACATTAGATAGCATAGAAAGGTTAAGGGAGGGATAGTGAAGATTAATAAAGGAGAGGGGAGGTGGGCAGAGGGAGACAGTGAAAAGGCAGAGATGCTGAATGAATACTTTTGCTCAGTATTCACAACAGAAGAAGAGAAGGAGTTATCTAAACCAAACAGTAGAAGCACTCTGGGTAGAGGTGTTGACGCCAGTCCATTTACAGAAGAAAGAGTCCTAAAACTCATGGTGGACAAAGCAATGGGGCCTGACAGGATTCACCCTAGAATCCTAAAAGAGCTAAGGGAGGACCTAGTGACACCACTAACCACACTTTTTAACAAATCATGGGAAGATGGGGTGGTACATGAGGACTGGAGGAGGGCAGATGTGATTCCCCTTCACAAAAGTGGGAGCAAGGCAGAAGCAGGAAACTACAGACCTGTTAGTTTGACCTCAGTGGTGGGGAAAATGATGGAATCACTTCTGAAAGAAAGAATTGTTGAGTATCTAGAGGCCAGCGGGGCACAGGACCCAAAGCAGCATGAATTCACAGTGGGACAGTCATGTCAGACAAATCTAATCAATTTCTTTGACTGCGTGACCAAAGTAATAGACCAGGGAGGGGCTGTGGATCTGGCCTACCTAGACTTTAGCAAGTCATTTGACACAGTCCCGCACAAAAGATTAATAATCAAGCTAGCCAGCCTGGGAGTGGGTCCCAGGGTGGTAGCCTGGGTAGCAAACTGGCTGCACAATGGGACACAGAAGGTAATAGTGAATGGTGAATGGAACACATTCTGAAGAGAGTGGGGTTACTAGTGAAGTACCTCAGGGCTCAGTACTGGGTCCAGTCCTCTTTAACGTCTTTATAGGTGACATTGCAGAGGGTCTGGAAGGAAAGGTATGCCTCTTTGCAGATGACACAAAGATCTGTAACAGAGTTGATACACAAGGGGGGGTAGAAAGGATGAGAATGGACTTGGCAAGGTTGGAGGAATGGTCAGACATATGGCAACTTAGATTCAGTGCAAAGAAGTGCAAAGTAATGCACCTGGGAAATAAAAATCCAGGAGAAGAGTACACAATAGCAGGGAGTCACTAATGGCAACAATAATGGAAAGGGATCTGGGTGTAGTCATATCAGATGACCTTAAGGTGGGTAAGCAATGTGAGAAGTCAGTAAGGAGAGCCAGGGGGATACTGGGATGCATTGGGAGGGGCATCACAAGTAGAAAAAGGGAAGTGGTTATCCCTCTATACAGACAATTGGTGAGACCCCATCTGGAGTACTGTGTGCAGTTTTGGAGACCTCATCTACGCAAAGACATAGACAGGATGGAAGCAGTCCAGAGGAAGGCAACTAAAATGGTGCAGGGTCTACATCAGAACCCATATGAAGAGAAACTGAGAAAGCTTAATATGTATACTCTTGATGAAAGGAGGGACAGGGGGGACATGATAGAAACTTTTAAGTACCTCAAGGGAATCAACAAAGTCCAGGAGGATAGCATCTTTCAAAAAAAGAGATGTGTAAGAACAAGCGGGCACAATTTAAAGTTGGGGGGGACGGCTCAGGGGTAATGTGAGGAAATTATTTTTCATGAAGAGAGTGGTGGATGCATGGAACCCCCTTCCTGGAGAGGTTGTGGGGTCTAAAACAGTGGGGGAATTCAAACATGCATGGGACAGACATAAGGCAAACATTTTTTCTTTGCATTTTTGGGTCTGGAGTGCTGGCTTTCTGGTTTAGACTGGCAGTGGCAGTTTTGCAGCAAGCTGCTCTACACCAGCACACAACCCAGCCCCAGTGTTAGCACAGCATGGTGGTAGTGGACTGGACCTGTTATATATATTCCGGCTTTATAATGTCTGTATACCATGAAATATTTTGGGTGCCTGAGCAATATTTAATTTCTATCGGGTAGGGTTTGTTGAAAAGCAAGAGTGAACAGTGCTATGATCTGCTAAAACACATATGTGCACTGTGACTGAAGTGCACATTGCCCACCAAGACCTCTGAAAACATATTATATGACTTTGTCTGCTGCTGCTGATGGTACAAATAAAATATACGTTATATATTCTTATCTTTATTCTTTATACCATAAACAGTGGAACAAGTCATCATATATATGTTTGCAAGAAGCTGGACAGTGTGTGCACACACAGGACAGTACACTGCACACATGTTGTTTAGAAGAGTATTATTGCACTGCTCAGTCTTGCTTTATAACAAACACTCCACAACAGAAAGTAAACATTACTGAGGCACCAAAAATATTTCAGGGTAAACATTCTTAAGTAGGAATATAACAGAGCCACAAGAAGCACACTGCACTATGTGGATGGCTGCTGGTACACAATACCTGGCTCCAAAAGTGCAAGGCAAACACACAAAGCCACCACTCTATATGAATACATGCCAAAAAAAAAGTTCAATACTATTGCAACTTTATTGATGGCAAAACAAGTCACACAGAAATGCCCACTGTGCTTTGATGCTTATGCCTTCATCAGGGGGCACACTAATGAAAGCCTAACCGCCAAAGCACAAGGGTCATTACTGTGTGCCTTGTTTTGTCATAAATGCAGTTGCACTAGCAGTGAAAATATTTTATTAGCATCTATTCATGTGGATTTATGGCTTTCTGGTTTTATTAAGTTAGAATATAATGAGGGCAAGGACAACCCTATTTTACTTAATTTAATTTCATTTGTTTTTGGGCATGGTTATCACCATTCAATTACGGGAGTTAAACAAGGTTATGCAAAACAAAAACAGAACACACACTTAATGGAAGGAAAGGAGGGGTGCAGGATAGAAACTATAAAGTACAGAAATGGACTCAACAACAGGGTAGATGCATACAGAAGACCAGAACAAAAAATGTGCATAAAAAAGGGAACACAATTTCAAAATATAGAGTGGAAAGGTCAGGGGCAAGATAGGGATATATTTTTTGTCACACAGGGTGGTGGTGAGGCGGTAATCCAGGACAAATTAAAAACGAATGATCGATATTGGGGTGTGAGAGCAGCAGCTGGAGCATTGCCATCATTTGCAGTTGGTGGCGCTCAATCTGCTCCAACTGCTGCTCAACATTTGTAAGGCAGTGTTTAGCAGCATGCACCATGCTCCACAGAACCGCCAAATCAGCCTGAGTGACAGGCAGTTTCATAGGGTTGTCACCAGCTGGACGTGCTTCAGCTTATGGTGGAGGTGGTGGTGATGTGGCCCATTCTGTGACCGCAGCCTGCCACTCTTCATGGTGGTGGTTTTGCGTGTGAGTGCACTGACCCCCAGTCCCCAGGTGACTTCCCCTGGGGCCACGGCTCACCTCCACACTGCAGATCTTGTACCACACTATGCTACTGTCTCCCCCCCACATGGAATCAAAAAATTACCAAACTAGGGATGTGCAGGGAGGACCAGGCACAGGTGGAGGGGTCCCAGATGGCGTGGGAGCCAGGGCCTGTGGCTTGACAGTTGGGGCCAGGGGTGCAGACACCTGCTGCTCCATCTCCTGCTGCTGTGGCTCCTCCCCCCTCACTTGTTCCTGCTGCTGCTGCTGTCACTGGTGGGGCACTGGTAGGTCTTGCCACACTGTCAAAGGAGGTGGTGGTGGTGGTGGTTCCATGGCAGCAGCAGCACCAACTTCCACATCTCTTGCTTCAGGGGGTGCCATCGAGATGATCTTGCTGAGGTCCAGATGAAACTGGCTCCACCCCCACAAGCATGCGAATGCCCACCCGATAGCTGTGCTGAACAAATGCCCCAGCCCCGGAACATCCCTCACCCTTCATTCTGGTCTGTGGGATCAGGACAAGACAAAACACACACACACACACACACACACACACACACACACACAGAAATAATTAATAAAATAAAGACTACTAGACAGATATAATTCAAAAACACAAATCCTCACAACAAATACTCTAAAAAACCATGAAGAGCAAAAAAAAAACCAGAAAGATTTAGCTGTTTAACAGTGCTTTATAGTCTCTCTCTCTGTCTTTCTCTCCAAAGCCTCCATAACCTCTCTCTCCCCTTATGCAAGGGGAAAATGAAACTATCTTCCTAGCATGAGTAACTTCCTGCCTGCCTGGCTAAAGCATGTGACTTACACTAATGTAAGCCATGTGATGTATGGGGGCTGTCAATAGACTTCTCACTCTGCCTTAATTCAGTTTAAGGTGGTGACAATGCAAAGTGATAATTACAATGCAAAGTGAGGCTTTAAAATGGGCACTTTATGCTAGGAGGCAATGCGAAGTGTCCACTATAGTGTACCCACTTTGCGGGCAGAATTTTACTTTGCTGCATCTCTAGTCCAGACCGCACTGATCCTCGAAGCCAAAAGTTTGGACAGGATTTTAACATCATAGTTCAGTAGGGAAATTGGATGATAACTGGAAACTGAATCCGGTGATTTCCCAAGTTTAAGAAGTAACACTATTAAAGCTTCTAGGAGAGTGTGATCTGATATACCAAACTCATATATATATATATATATATATATATATATATATATATATATATATATATATAAACAGTGCAAAAGAGAGCAAGTTCTCTAGGAAAAGTTTTAAAAGTTGGAGGTGAAGTCATCAGGTCCAGGGCTTTATCCAGGGCCAAGAAGGTTATAGCTGCCAAACTGTCTTGCTCAGAAATAGGTGCCAGAAGTGAAACCTGATAAACATCAGATAGAGAGAGAGACATATTCACCAGATATTCTCAAATAACAACTGTAGAAGGAGGATCTTCCTTGTGATCATATAGAGAACTATAATATGCCACACATTCTTGGGGAATGTCCCTTGGCAACACTTTAATACTATTGTTCCACTCCAATTTGATCTAAGAGAGATTGTCCAGAAACCTCTTGCTTTTGCAAATGTAAAGCCATGAGACACCCGGCCTTCTCACCTTAGGTGAAGTGGGTTTGATAGATGGCATATTCAGCCTTTTCATGTAACAGTTCAGCATATCTATCTTGAAGCACTGCCAGCTCACCTTTGAGCAAATCTGAAGAGGTCAAGTTCAACATTTTTTCCAGTTCCCTAATATGTTGTAAAAGGGTAGAGGCCTCCCTGTCTCTACTCTGCTTCCTCTTAGATGCTAGTTGGATAAATTCTTCGATTATAATGCATTTGAAAGAGCTCCATTCCACATCTCCCCGAACTGCTGAATTTTCATTATGGGATACGAAAACTTCCATTTGCTCCTTAATTCTATCTATAATAAACCAATCCTTGAGAAGCTGGTTGTTAAGTTTCTAGGCAGTATCTTTCTGGTCCTGGAATGCTAATGTGAATTTGACCCATACCAGTGAATAATCAGACAAAACTCTAGGTCAGTCTCACAACCCATCACCCTTAAGGAGACTCTGACTAATTAAGATATAATCAATCCAGGATTGAGTCCCATGGGCAGCAGAATAGAATGTGAAGTATTTCACATTCAGGTGAAAAGATGTGCCAGGGTTGCACAATCCCATAGAATCCACCAAATCCCCAAGCGATTGCTGTGCTAGATAGAGACCTGCATAAGATTTATCTGATCTGTCCAGGTCATGAGTAAAGGAAAGATTCCAATCCTCCAATAATTAAGTGGAGCCTTAGGAATGGGGCCAGCACTGAAGCCAGATCCATGAAAATACCGGATTGTCACTATTAGGGTCATAAACACATCCTAAAATGACCTCAGTTGTGTCTAAAATCCTTTAACCAAGATCGTTCTCCTTGAGGGTCTGCAATACTCTGAAATTCCTGAAAATTGCTACCCTTAAAAATCAAAATTGCAACCCCTTTTTGTTAGTACTAGTACCAGCCATAAACACTTGAGCTACTGACAGTGACGAAATAGAAGACCTTCTGAAGTAGGCAGGTGAATCTCCTGTAAAAAAGCAATACTGCAGCATATACCTTTCAAATGTTTAATGAGTTGGTAATATTTAACCCTGGAATGGGCTCCTTTCACATTCCAGGAAACACATTTATAAGACTTGACCATTAAAGCAGGTTGACCAAAAATGACCTATGATATTCCCCACACAGTCATTCCAAGAAATCCCTTGAAACCTTTAACTCTACCACTCCCAAAATCCCCACCCTGTCCTATCCCTCTCATCCTGTACCTTACAAAACCCAAAAACGAGAGGCACAACCTGCCCGTCCCCATCCCCACACCCAGCGCCTAACGCATGATTGGCCTCGAGACTTCTGACCTATACCCTCCAAAGCTCCTGGTCCCACCACCCCCCAACTAATAAAACTATATTGATCTCTATAACTTACACAAAAAAAAATGACAAGGATATTCTCAACAATCTTAACCTGGCCTATTAAAGTATAAATGGTTAGTATAAGTGTAACATTTGCGTTTTACCCTGAAAACACAGCTATATTCTTTAGAAAAGAAAGGAAAAATAGCTCCTCCTAATTCTGAGGTTGCCCAGTAATTAAACAAGATAGACTATTAAGTGCTCCACTTTATCCATCCACATAGATAAGCAAACAATAAAATAAATAGGAAGAATCGTTTCTGTTCCCCCCATGGGAGAGCTACTCCTTTAAATAACCCAGCGTTAAACTGGGGCATGTATGTCTATTCAATATTACCATAACAAAATAAAATATAAGCAAAACCAAAGTGTGTGTGTGTGTGTGGGGGGGTTAATGCTATATCAACTCAATTGCTGCTCTACATGCAGTTGCAGGTCCCAGAATGTCTAATATCTATCATTCCAGACAATAATCTGCAGGGTGCATAGGCCATACAAAGCACCTAAAAAGTAATCAACTGGGTTTGTATAAAGCCCTTTTTCTTCAAAGAAGAAGCAAGCATTGAAGAAGAATCTTGGATCGAAGCAGTCTTGCTGTGAAGGAACCTAAATCGCATCTCAAACCCAGAATCAGTAGACTATATACCAGTTAACTGGAGTTCTGAATAAAGCTGATCAACTGCAGTCCATCCACAGTTACCTTTAAAACTGACAGGAAAGGCATGCTACATACAAGATAAAGAGATTGTCTAAGTGATTGGTTGTGCTGGTCTTCTATTGTGGAAGGAACTGTGATCGGATGATTCCTCAAGGAAACTAATATGGGTTATGCTGAATTCGCTGATGCATGGGAGAGCCCATAGAAACTAAAAGATACTATTAATCTCAAAACCAAACAGAACACACACATCATCCAGCAAGGTGCCTGGTCTAGCAGAAGATTTTGTCTAGCATAGACAGCCATTCTTCTAGCGAAGCCCTTATGTAGGATCCTCAAGGATTCAGGATTATTGATCAAAGTAGGTTCCTGCTCCTCAAAGCTGCAACAATGAGATCCAGGTCTCAAAATACATCAGCTCAACCCAAAATTAAAGAGTAACAGGGGCCACCACACTACTGGGAGACAATACTTATATCTCAATTCCAGCTCAGCCCCACCAGTGAATGCAAAATAAAAATATCACTATGGGCCAAAATGGTGAAGCCTCACCAGCAGGTTCAGCCATCATCAGAATTTGATGAAGGATCCTGGTGTGATCTAGAAATCTGCCCTGACAGAGAATCTTAGAGAATGCGACATCTGACCTGTCCCAAGTGTGTGATGGGCCAGAAAAGGAATGATTTCTTAAATCAATGGTGCCAATTGTCCAGTACAACATTTTAGTTTCCTCCAGAGATGTAATCTCACAAGAAAGGTAGACACCGTACATATCATCCTAAATGGGTAAGGAATTCTGCATCGATGCAACAGTCCAGTTCGGAGAGCTTACTGGGGAGAATACACATTTAGACAGTCTGAGCCAGGTGTTAATAATAAGGCAAAACTATAGCAGTCTAGTAAACCATACCCTTTTTTGTAGTTCAGAAGATGGCAAAACTCAAGTATGAGAACCATACAATGTTATAATATTGAAACAGATAGAGGCCAGTATAACCAGAATGTCTCTCGGAACAGATCCGGTTAGAAACAGATAGGTCAGCACTCTCTGAATAGGTTAGGAAGGAGATCCTTTATTTCTAATATGTCTCTATCTGCCAAGTCCCAAGATTTCCAAGCTTTGCCAATTGAAACTTGCAATTTTGTGAGATAAAGCTTTTTAAAGTGGATTCCAGCAGCAATCAGTTTTGTAACCAGCGGGAGATAAGCTGCCCTCTTTTGCCGGATGGAGCTCAGTAAGTCTTGTATTATTTTCAGGTGTGCACCTCCCAGGTAACCTCCTTCAGATCACATTTTTTGCAAAGATGTTTATCCAAATAGTTAAGAAACTTGAGTATAAAGGGTTGTGATGGAGATCCCTCAGGCGCATCAGCCAAGAGGCAGTGGGCCTGTTGAAAGATATACAAGGGGCTATTGGGAGATGGCCAGCCAATATAGTACACAGTTTCTGCAGAGACACCATTGTAGCAGTGCCCCCAGCTTGTTCAGGGAGACCAAAAATCAGAATATTGCTTCTGTGACTTCTGCCCTCTAAATCTTCCATGTTCCATTCCATACAAGTAGTCTTTTGTTTGAGGGCATTTAGGTTAGGTCCCAGTCTTTCCCTCCAAGTTTCAATAGAATGTGCTCAAACTTCCACATCTCCAACACATCTTCCAAGATCGTTCAGATCGGATTGCAAAGAGTTGATTTCTTTAGTCTGCTCTTGGAGGGTTTGTTTAAAGGGGGTAAATTCAAGGAGAAAATATTCCTCCAATAAAGGTGCAGTTCCCAGAGTTGCAGTAGCAGAGCATCCCACCCCAACTGCTTGGGCCCCGGAGCGTTTATTGGATTTGTCCATTGTGGCTGGTAGAGTGTGTTTGGGAGGTGCTGACCTCATTCCTGCATTCATTTTTGGAAAAATTCACCACCAATTCGGTCTCAGAAGAAAACTCTGAAAGTAGGTTAGAAATTCAGGTCAAATAGTATAATGAAGTTTATATATTTAATGGGAGCCGTCGAATACAGTTACTCAAGCTTGAGCACACATGACTCAGACTGGCAGAAAGTTGACATGGTCCCTCTACATGAGAGTGGCAGCAAGGAAGAGGCTAGCAACTATAGGCCAGTGATTCTCATCTCAGTAGAGGGGAAATTAATGAAAACACTTACAAAGGTAGGTTGGTAAAGTATCCTGAATCCAATGGGCTGCAAGACCAAAGCAGCATGGATTCATGGGGAGAGGGAGAAGGTCATGCCATATGAACCTGATTGATTTCTTTGACTGGGTGACCAGGGAAATAGATTTGGGAGCAGTGGATGTGGCCTATATGGACTTTAACAGGATATTTGACATTGTGTTGCACAGGAGACTGGTTCAGAAATTAAACAGCCTAGGGGTGGGATCCAAAGTGGTGAATTGGGTTAGAAACTGGTTAACAGACAGGCAACAGAGGGTGGGGGTCAATGGTACTCAATCTAATGATAGATTAGTGACAAGAGGGGTGCCACAGGGCTAAGTGCTGGGACCTGTCCTCTTTAATGTCTTTATAAGCAACATTGCAGATGAACTGGAAGGAAAAGTATGCCTATTTGCAGATGATATCAAAATCTGTGCTAGAGTGGACAATCAGGAGGGGATGGAAAGAATGTGTAAGGTGTTTGGGAAACCTGAGGAGTGTTCATGAACATTGCAGTTGGGGTTCAATGCAAAAAGTGCAAAAGCATGTACCTACGTTGTAGGAACCAGACATTGAGTACAAGGCTAGGTACTGTCAGTAATTGAGCAGGAAAGTGACCTTGGGGTTATCATTTATTTATTTATTTGAAAGTTTCGGAATTACAAACTTTGAGTCATAGACTCATTTCCAAAGGCTTCTTGTCAATAACAGTACAAGACACAATACAAGATAATACAAATAGTACGATAAATTGCATAATACAGATGACCGTAGTAAATACAATACAGTACATCAGGTGTAATTGTCAATCTAACATTTTTTGTGCATTGGGCCTATAGATTACATAGATGATGGCTCTTACAGTGTTGTAGCTAAAACACTTGAAGTGTTTATACAGAGTTGTAACTAACACACTTGGAATGCAGTGGTGCGATTGTCAAAACAAGCATTGTTGTACATAGTATATAGCGGTTTCATGGATGATGGCCTATACAGAGTTGTAGCTAATAAATATATGAGTGGTCTATCCAGAGTTGTAGCTAGGGTAGGCCACTGGGCTAGCATATGTAAGTTGGCATTAAGTTTGACTAAGACAGCTGTCCAGGTTGGACATTGTCAGGGGTCTGCCACATCTAGTATGCCACGGCTAGTGTGTTATCACTGAAACTGCTACTTCACAGGGGGCAGGTGCAGGTGTGGGAGGTGAAGAGGTGGCCCCTGAGGGCCCTTTTAAAGGCACCTAGTTTGGGGTGACAAGTGACTGATGCAGGTAGTGTGTTGAACCAGGTTGGGGCTCTGACTGGGAAGGATCTCTGTGCTAGAGTGATCCTAACCCTTGGGATCCTAACGATGATCTATCTGCACTGCGGGTGTAGGCCTTGGGAGTAGCAGGGACTAGCATGGCAGAGACTCCTGGGGGTATCAGCCCCAGGAGGGACTTTTTGGTCATGAGACAGGTCTGGTAGAGGAGCCTCTCCTCAAAATTGAGAAGCTGTGTGAAGGAGTACAGGGTGCAGGGGTGTGTTGTTCGGGTTGCTCTGGATAGGAGCCTGCATGCTTTGTTAATAACCACCTTTAGCTTGTTGATTGTGATGGCATCAGTAGCGGCATAGACCTGCAGTCCATAGTCAATTAGGGACATGATGAATGAGATAATTGCTAGGCGTAGGGCTTCTGGTGGCAGGCAGTCTTTGTGGTGGTATAGGAGGCCAATATGCACGTTAGCTGCTGATGCTAGCATGTTTATGCATGCGTGGAAAGTGAGGGCTGTGTCAAAGATGACCTCCAGATATTTATAGGTGGAGGGAGCTGGAGAGGATATGCAGGTGGGCATTCTTCATTTTGCTCTGGTCATGTGAGAATAACATGGCCTTGTTTTTTTTTGGATTCAGGACTAGTTTATGCTCCATGAACCAGTGCTCAGTTTGGCTGAATTGGTGTTGGAGTAAGGCTTGGAGGTTTGTGTTTTTTTTGTGGGAGTGTTGTCCATGTATAGGAGGACCTTTCCTGGGCATGAGGTGGGGAGGATGATGAGAAATAGGCTAAAAAGTACAGGGCCCAGGATAGAGCCTAGCGGGACACCAGAGCTGATGGGACAGGTGCTGGACAGTGTGGTATTTATCCTTACACATTGCGTTCTGGAGGACAAGTAGCTTGAGAACCAGTCTAGGGGTCCTTGAGAGAAACCTAACTGCAGGAGGGTGTCAAGCAGGAGGGGGTGATTGACCATGTCAAACACCTTGGAGAGGTCTATAAACACAGCTCCAGCCAGCTGACCCTATCATCTCATGTGATGAGATGATCATATTCAATGACTTCAAAGCAGCAGGACAGTGTAACAAAGCAGTGGATAGGGTTAGTATGAAGCTGGGATGCATTGAAAAAGGTATCTCCAGCAGGAAGAGGGAGGTGGTGTTGCCACCGTATCACTCACTGGCAATACCTCACCTATTGACTGTCAGTGGAAGCAGAGGAGATGAAAACAGTAGGGGTCTTCAGGCATGCATGGGATAGACATATGGGAGTATTAGTAAATAAGCAGAAAAGACGGAGGGTCACCAGAGATCGATTAGGGTTTACGGACACTGACTAAGCAGGGACCATCTGGGTAGCCTTGGTGGGTCAAACGGTCCTGTTCTGTCAACAAATTCTATGTTTCTATGTGACAGATTCTACATCTCTTATGACTTTTTCTGCTTTGTGTTTTCCACACATTACATCCCCTGACACTAGTGTCACCTCAAGTGACATTATGTTAAACCAAGACCAACAGTAACTAAAGACTTGGTACTACAGTAAATGAAAAGGTTGGACCTTAATTAAGCTATGGGACCAGATGGGGTCCCTCTGAGAATAAGCAAAAATATAATAAAGGATATCATGGACCACCTTTTCCATGTTTTTGTTGTACAGTAACTTAACAGGTAAAATCCTTAGGGATTGGCAGACAGCTACAGTGATTATTATATACATGAAGAATAGCAAGGCATCCCCTTCAAATTATAGACCAATAAATCTGACCTGTCTATTGGGTAAAATTATGGAATTAAAAATGAAAGGCTGTTGCTTGAGTCAGTTAAGGCCTCAAACATGCATGACTGAATGAAACATGGTTTTACCCAATATACAGCATATTTAACAACTTTGCTCACTTTCAGCAAGTCAGTAAGCAGGAAATTTGATGAGAAAAAGGCAGTGGATGTGATCCCATTAGACTTTTGCAAAGCTTTTAATTTAATCCCACATAAGGCAAGCATGACTAAACTAAATCAAATCAATCAGTTACTTAGTCACAGGGATTGAAGGCTACTTGACAGATGAAACCCAGAGGGTGACCATAAATGGACTTCAACCCTTTGAGATTAATGTGACCAGTTGTGTGCCACAGGAATCTGTTCTAGGTTCAGTCCTGTTTTAAATCTTTATAAGGCACATGAGAATGGAGACCAAAATTGTATCCAGCTTAAAACCAGGTTCTGGTTAACTACAAGCAGAATAATTATACAATAATTGCTTTCAGTTCATCTCCATGGCACCAAGCCTCATGAACATTTGATAAGGCTTTGTGTATAGGTTGCTTTAACAACTTCAGTGCTGTAGTCAGTGTGACACAGGTTGAGTGACGTCAGGTGCAGTGATGTCATCAATTGGGTGCCGTGGGGCTGAGCTATAAAAAGGTAAAGCAGTGAAGCAGTTTTTCACTTACCTCCTTGATTTCTAAACAACAGCATGCACGATAAACAGAGCAGAAGGGAGACTCATGGGAGAGTTTATAACAAATTCTAAAACTTTAAACCAAAAAAAAATGTTTTGTTTGTAACCAAAATGATTAATGAATGTAGCAGCTGTATAAACTATGTCAAAAAGCAACTAGGTATCATACAAAGTTAAAAATTAAGTTACGCAGAAAGCTAGGCATACCGTATAGAGAATGTTCTTTATTTGATATGAAACTAATGTTTTAAATGAATGAGGTAAAAAAAGTACTGTTTTAAACAGGTACAGACAATGTGAATACCTTGAAAATATTGACTTAACAGTTTAAAAAGAAGGAGCGTTAAGGTAAAAAACAGAAAATGTGTTACTGTGGTGAAAAGATGAGAAATAGCAGTAAAGGGGAATTAAATAATGTTACTTTATTTTCCACAGAATTGACTGTTCATGTGAGAGTTATAAATATGGTTTGCACAAGTTCTTAAAGCAACAGTGTACTTGTAAGTGAAAAGCACAAAGTTTTGAGAATTTAATTTGAAATATGTACCACAAGTAGAAAATCACATTATTATTTTTATCAGTTTTTGACAATTTTCCTGAAGAAGCCTGTTTAAAATAGAAACAACACAGAATTCATTTGCCTGAGAAAAAAGGTCTGAGAAAATAAAAGAAGACAATTAATGAAAAATATGTAAGTGCTTCTGTGTTTTATTGCAAGAATGTACCCCCATCCTCGAACTAATACTTTGGAGCAAAACTGTTTCTAGAAATATGCAGATGACACCAAACTAGGGGGGGGATGATGGAAACACTAGAGCAAGCCATTTCAATCCAAGAGGATCTTGATTTATTTAGTGAATGGGCAGAAGTGGGCATGGAATTCTACATTGACAAATGCTCAGTGTTACACATGGTCAAAAATAATTGTAATGTCAGTATGTCATAAAAGGGAAAGAGCTTAGACAAATGCACACAGAGAAGGATCTAGATGTTTTGGTGACATATAACTTCACTTGGCGGAAGCACTGTGAGCAGGTAGTAACAAAGGTGGGTTGAGCACTGGGGTGCATCATTCAGCATATTGGTTCAGTAAAGCTGCTTGCTTTCTTGCTGCTTTTGGTAGCAGGTGACATTGAACTTAATCCTGGCCCCATCACAACAACACCCTTTCAACCTACAAAAGGACTGAGGGTTGCCCATTTAAACATCCAAAACCTCATCCCAAATATTGACCAACTACAACATATGATGCTTACCTTACTGTCGGAGGTACTTGTCATATATGAATCGTGGCTTCCCTCTAAGGTCCAGGACTTTGCTGTAGTTATCCCTGGTTACACCTTAGCAAGGCAGGATTGGACAAGAAGGGTGGTGTTACTGTAGTTTACATATAGGGTTACCACCTTTTAAGAAGCCCAAAGTGGGACATTTCTTACCGAAACATGATTTTTTCGCTGGACATTAAATAACCTCGACCAGTGCAATAGACTTGTTTTCTCTACATAATGAGAATTAAGTCAAAGTATTGTATTTCTTAGTTGCTTCTATTGTTTCTTATCATTTTAAGGTATTTTAGTTACGGTATTATAGTTTTCTGCAACATTTAGTGGAAAATTAAAAAATATTTTTACTGCTATAAAGTCAGGACGTGTAGCATTGTACATGTTTTTTTGCAGGACACAGCTGCCCAAATCAGGACTGTCCTGCGAAAATAGGGACAGGTGGTCACCCTATTTACATATCCACCAGCATCCAAGTTGTGTCTGTGCTTGCTATCCATCCCCCTTCTCCCATGAACTACTCCTCCTTAAATTCTCCCTTACTTTTTCTTTTCCCATGTTTTTGCTGGTGTTTGCAGTTGCGCAGGGATTTATGTGATAACAGCAATCGCAGACTAGAAATCACCATTAGGGTGAATGTACATTGCTGAAAATCAATTTTGGTGATGTACTCCATGGCACACAGCAAAAGGGCACCGGGGACTTACGAATTAATTGTTCATGTTGGGGGGGCTGCATCCCCCACAATCCCCTACTGAAGGATTTTCAGCTCCAGGGGGGTGCATGTAGTGGGGTGCAAAATAAATAAAAAAAATAACATTTTGGACCAGACGCAACAAAAGATACCTGTGCCCAGACCCAAACCTAACACCCTGTGCAGCCCAGCCCTGAACCCACCCACAACACCATGGATGCAGCTCACCATGGCGCCACCCCTCACAATCCCTTCCTCCCCTCCTCCCCCCCCCGCTAAGCATGCTCACTGTCTCTGCACATATATGCATGTAGTGACATCCTGTCACTATATGCACAAACCCCCTCATCTGGTCGCCCTCCCTGCTGGGTCACCCCAATGACAAGTGCTGTGATTGAGTCACCGTTTTTGTAGGTGCCCAACTGCGGTTGCCTATGTCATGGGATACCGTTGCTCAGCTATGTCCCTTGCTAAAATTTAGTTACCGTGCTCCTTTTCTCCATCTGTTCCAATTCTTCCAGAAGTAAGCTGCTTATCCTTGGTGATTTTAATATAAATTGGCTCTCCCCTAATACAAACACATTTTAGCAAAATGTTAAATTCCTCCAATTGACTTAATTAGTTTTTGACCTTACACGTCTACATTTTAAATCCTTAAATCACTCTTTGCTACAGTGGATCCTCTGATCTCTTCCCCACCATATTGTGGATGCAGGTCTCCTTCCTGATGCCCTCTATGACCATCATATGGTTTACTGCATGCGTAAGTTACATTGTCTTAAGGCCCTTATAAATTCATCTATCTCGGGTCCTATAGGTGACTGGACTTGTCCTCCCTCATATCCAACTATGGATATTTGATTGGTCCCCTATCCCTGCAGCCAATAATATAAGTTATGAACTCCAATACTTTCAGTCTAAATTTATGTCTGTACAAGGTCATCATGCACCCCCTAGGAAAACCAGAGTAAGAGGCTCCCATTTTTCCTGGATAACAGCTGAGTTGTTAGCTTCCCTCCATACCAGATGTCTTGCCTGGTGATCTTACATGATTGCTGACTCCCTGGCTGCTTTGGCAACTATCACCACCTTCACAACACCTGTACCAAAGCCATCAGACTTGCAAAGTCTATATATTTTGCATCTTTACTCAAAAACAACATTCAGCACCCCTACAAGTTCTGGAAGATTATCCATTCCCTTTTCTCCCCTCCAACACAGTCTCCTTCCCCTGATTAAGGTTGGTGACTTCCTCATCTCTTACCCTTCTGCTGTTGCTCCTTACTTTAATTCATATGTCACCAGCTGTTCTCTCTCTTATCCCTTCCTCACCCTTCTCTTTTTCATTCCCTAATCTGCCTTCCCCATCACTCTTTTTCCTTCCCTTTTACCACACCCTCTACTTACCTTAAGGTGCTGTTTGCCCATTATGCTCGCAAGGGAGGTAGCCCTGATGGCTTTGACCCTAAGCTTCTGTTTCTCTTGGCCCCTGCCACCTTCCTGCCTATTACCCTACTCCTCAACCTCTCTTTATCCTCTGCCACTGTCCCTGAAGCCTGGAGGTAGGCTACTGTCATCCTTCTCCCTAAAGGTAGGGATCATTCTTCTCTAGATAACTTCAGTCCTATCTCTCTTTCCTACCCTGGCTAACTTACAGAAACACCTTGTTCTTTATCAGCTATCTTCCTTCTTTTGCTCCTCCGCCTTCTTCAGTCCTTTCAAGTCTGGTTTTAGGAAATCCTACTCCACTTTTACCTCCCTCCCTCCCTCATCTGGCTTGCTTCTCTAAGTAGTCAGCACTCCCAGCTAAATGAAAGCAGTCACACCAATGAAATTTTCCAAATCCAATGTCTTTTTATTTTGACTGCAAAGCCCCTAGCACTTCAGCAAACAGCCTTGAGATCCCCATCTAAAGGCCATTTTCCAAAGTGCTAGGGTAGGGGTTTGCAGCCAGTGATTTTCACTGTGTACCTTTGTGGTCAAAATAAAAAAGCACTGGATTTGGAATACGTCATTGCTATGACTGCTTCAAACAACATGAAGTCTTGCTATATTATGACAATTGCAATATGACCGCAGGTTAGAACTGCTCCGGAGGTGAAATAGTTAACTTTCCATGCAGGCATGGAACTTAGAGCGCGAGCTCGGTTGAAAACTCTGTCTGTTGTGATTCAAAGGCAAACTGTCAGATTCTTTACTCTGCCTCACTGAACAGTCGCTCCAGAGATTTCTCCTTCTGCTTGGTTCATTTTGTCGGTTTAAAAGTATTATTTTTCGGTTTTTAGCCAAACTTAAACCGCAACCGGTCGGTTCAAGCTCTGTCTGTGGTAATGTAAGTAATAGATAGGTTTTACATTCATTTTTTCTATGTGGAACTTGTAATTTGTTATCAGTTCGGTTTGAACCGATCAGGTTGTATTTAAATCTACTAGTCCTTTTTTAGAGTGCGGTTCCCGGTTCTTATCGGTTCTAAAAAAAATGGATTTCATTACGTTTTTTTCCATGACCTGTGACACGGTTGGGAACCGATAAGGGTGTCTTGCTTGGTGGATTGCCATAAACAGGCAAGTTGGTTAGGCTGGCATTATGTCTGAGAAACCCAAAAGAAAAACCAGACCCACTGGGTTTCAACACTGTAGTGTTTGTGGGGAAGCTTTTGCTAAGGCTGACCCACACACCACATGTGTCTATTGTCTGGGGTTTGACCACCTCAATTCAGACTGCCAGATTTGTCACAATTTTCCTGCTGCCACCATAGATAAAAGAGGTGGTAGGCTCAGGGAAAGGGAGGCCAAAAAGTCCGCTGACCTGGATGGCCAGCCCGGTTCGGTACCAACCGAACCGGAGGGAGTGCCCTCTGACCAGGGCGATACTTCCTCGGGCAAACGAAGAGCCGGTTCTGAGGAGCTGGTTCCAGCAAAAAGGACTAGAAATTCAGCTAGTGTAGAGCCAAAAGTTCTCTCCCCAACTGCTGAGGAAATAGCTAAAGCAATTAAAATTGTCCAGTCTCTCTCTCCGGTTCCGACCGAACCGACACCTTCAGGTAAGCGCTTATTTGCCGGTTCCACAGTTCAAGATTATGATTTTGAGGATTTTTATGAACCGGGAGGGGAAGAGGAATATGAGGAGAGTGAATATGGTTTTGAAGATCTGATGTGCCCATTGATCCGACATCTCTCAGATAGACCCTAGGGTTTCTCCTCCAAGACTTTCTGAGTCCCTTCTCATTTCATGTTTTATAAAAGTTGCTGAAATTCTCAGCTCCCTGTTGAGGAAGCTGTTGATGACCAAGAGGAGCCAGACTATGTAGAAATGATGGATATTCCAGAGTCTAGAGACTGTCTATTCCTTTACATAAATCTTTTCGGAAACAGACAGTAAAAGTTTTAAAACTCCTCACACTATACCTCCTGTGATAAAAGGATGGACAAGAGGTATACCTTATCAGGCTCCGACACTGATTTCCTCATCAATGCAGCCATGTGGGGGTAGTGCAGGCTGCAGCCTGTGACAGGCTAATATTCCCTAGCTTCACACCCCCCTGAGAAGGACTTCAGGAAGATTGATGCTATGGCAAAGAAACAGTACATGGCAGCATCTTTGGGACTCAGACAAGCAAATTATAAGCTTATGCTGCTAGGTACCAGAAATCCAGATGGGATACTGTGCTGGCCCTAGCAAACAAGTCCCTGACCAGCTTGCCAGGAGCTGGAACAGGTGGCTATGGATGGTATTGAGGCATCCAAGGTGCAGTTTCATGCTGCAGTGGACTCTAATGATGTTTCATCAAGAGTCATGGCTACATCTGTGGCACTTCGCAGGATGGCTTGGCTCTGATGTACTACCCTGTCTCAGGATACCCAGTCTAAGGCCATGGATTTTCCTGTTGTGGGAAATTCTCTGTTTGGGGAGCAAACAGAGAATTACATGAAGAAAATGGATGAATATAGGACCACCTATAGGACTGCACAGGCCAAGGAAAGGCAGGCCACTCCTCAAAAGCAGCTTCCTGGAGGCAGGGGCAGGCCTTTTTATAGGCCTTTTTACCAAGCCAAAGCTTCCTCCTCCCCCTATGCTCAGAGGGGGTTCTTTAGAGGGAGAGGGAGAGGCAGATGGGGTACAAGCAGGTCTGTTTCCACCCCTCAGCCCAAAGCCCCTGCCAAGCAGGCGCCCTGATGGGATTGCCAGGGCTGATTCTCCTCTGCCTGTAGGGGGCAGGCTGGCTTACTTTGTCCAGGACTGGAAGTCTTTAACATCAGACAAGTGGGTCCTGGAAGTATTAAGCCAGGGACTGGTTCTCAGCTTCAAAAAATTTCCAAAGCTGAGAACCAGATCTTTTCCACCTGCAACTCCAGCAGAGGCACTCGCCCTAGAGGCAGAGGTCCCTACCCTCCTGGCTCTCAGAGTTGTGGAAACGGTTCCTCCCCTACACCAGGGCAAAGGTTTGTACTCCAGGTACTTTCTTACCCCAAAAAAGACAGGAGAATGGCGGCCCATCCTGGATCTCAGATATTTAAACAAGCACCTTTTAAAGCCAAAGTTCAAAATGGTGACTCTGGGAATTATCCTACCCTCTCTAAGGCCAGGGGACTGGCTAGCTCCCTGGGCCTCAAGGATGCCTACTTCCATATTCCCATCAGAAGCTCCCATCGAAAGTACCTCAGGTTCGAGCTGCCCTCAGGCCACTACCAGTTCAGGGCAATGCCCTTCGGCCTCACTTCTGCCCCAAGGGTATTCACCAAATGCCTGGCAGTAGCAGTTGCCTACCTAAGAAGGCAAAAGATTGCCATCTTTCCTTACATGGACGATTGGCTCATAGTAGGCCAGTCCCCAGACCAGGTCAAATTACACCTTCAGATAACGCAGCAACTGCTTACCTCTCTAGGTTTCCTTCTGAATCTCTCAAAGTCAGTTCTAGAGCCTGTCCAACTTCTTACCTTCATAGGCGCAGAACTGAACACACAGGAAGCCAGGGCCTTCCTTCCCCTAGACAGGGCAAAGACCCTGGTCTCCCTGGCCTCTTCATTTACACTGCAGGTCTCCCGGCCAGCAAGGCATTTTCTGCAGCTCCTAGGACACATGGCTGCTTCCACAGCAGTTGTGCAGGGAGCAAGATTTCAGATGAGGGACATCCAGTTCCATTTGAGAGCTTTTTGGTCTCAAAGAAAGGATCCTCTTACCAAGTTGATCCCAGTAACTCGAACCCTGATCCAAGCCCTACAGTGGTGGCAGGATCAGACCAACTTGAGACAAGGGGTTCCTTTTGTCACTCAGTCTCATTCTCTAATCCTTACTACAGATGCGTCCCTCTTGGGCTGGGGAGCTCACATGGGCGACCTCACCACTCAGGGTCTGTGGTCTACCCAGGAATCTCTGCTCCACATCAACCTGTTGGAGCTCAGAGCAGTTTTTCTAGCACTTCAAGTTTTTTCCAAATCTGTTCAAAACAAGAGTATTCAGGTCAGAACAGACAACACCACTACAATGTGGTACATCAACAAGCAAGGGGGCACTCGGTCTATGGCCTTGTGCACTGAAGCGATGAGATTGTGGTCTCTGGCTTACTCCCTGAACACCTCTCTTACAGCAGTTCACCTCCCAGGCAAGGACAATGTCCTGGCAGATGCTCTCAGCAGGATTTCCCAGGGCCACCACGAATGGTCACTGGAACCCTTGGTCCTGGGAGTAGTATTTGCCAGATGGGGCACCCCGCAGATAGATCTTTTTGCAGCCCCAGACAATCACCAACTTCCTCTTTTTTGCTGCAGGCCCCCAGTGTTGGGCTCTCTCCCACTGGATGCCTTAGCCCTCAGCTGGAAGGGGAAGTTTTTCTATGCCTTCCCTCCATTTCCTCTCCTGTTCAAAGTGCTAGTCAAAATCAGATCCCAATCCTGCAAAGTCATTCTGATAGCTCCGGATTGGGCCAGACAGCCCTGGTATCCACTCCTGCTGTCCTTAGCAGTCCATCCTCCTGTGCCTTCCCAGGAATCACAATCTGTTAACCTGTGCCCAGGGAAGGGTCTGGTACCAGATCTCAAATCTCTCAATCTCAAGGCTTGGTTCTTGAAGAGTTAGAGTTTGCTGATTTACACCTTTCCCAGGTGTAATGGATATATTGAAGCCTCAAGGAAGCCTTCCACCAGGGCTACTTACAATTCCAAATGGAAAATATTTTCCATATGGTGCTCAGAAAAGCATATTCCCCAGTCTCTGCTGATCTACCCACAGTCCTGGATTATATGGTCCACCTGAATTCTTTGGGCTGAGACCAGCTACCCTCAAGGTACACTTGGCAGCTGTGTCTGCTTTATTTCAGCAGGTAAATCCTCTTCTCTTTCAGCTCATCCTGTATTTTCCAAGTTTTTAAGGGGTTGCTTCACACCAACCCTCCATTCAGAGATCCTGCCCCTGCCTGGGATCTTAATGTTTGCATTGCTCAGCTTATGCAACCTCTGAACCCTTGTCTTCAGCTGAGCTCAAGTACTTGACTTGGAAAACTGTATTTCTGGTAGCCATCACCTCTGCCAGACGCATAAGTGAATTACAAGCGTTGTCAGTGGAGCAGGAGTTTATCTCTTTTCACAGAGATAAGGTGGTCCTTTGACTAACAGAAAGTTCCTGCCTAAGGTAGTTTCAGATTTCCACCTTAATCAATCTATTTCTCTTCCAGTGTACTTCACTGACCACTCCTCCTCTGGGGAGAGAAGGCTGCACAGCCTAGATGTGAAGAGAGCCCTTAGTTACTACATAGAGCATACCAAGGGTCATAGGTTTGACTCCTTCCAACTGTTCCTTACCTATGGCGAAGTTGGTAAAGGGAAGCCAGCCACTAAAAGATCCATTGCCAGGTGGATTGTCTCTTGTATCCAATTCTGCTATGAGAAGTTGGGTAAAGTTCCTCCCTCAGGCCTGAGGGCTCACTCTACCAGAGGTACAGCTGCTTCTCTGGCTGCTGCCAGAGACATTCCTATTCTAGAAATATGTCAAGCAGCTACCTGGAAAACAGTTCACACTTTTACCAAGCATTACTCCTGGACATCAGGCTAGGAGTGATGCTCGGTTCTTGCACCGTGCTTCAGAGCCTATTTCCTAAGTAGGTTCTGTCCCTCCTCCATGGGGGTACTGCTGTAGTAATTGTCATAATATAGCAAGACTTCATGTTGTTTGAAGAAAAATTACTCACCTTAGTAATGTTGTTTCTTCTAATGGAATCTTGCTATATGATGACCTCCCTCCTGCCTGCCCCTCTCAGAACTTCTGTTTTGGGATGTGGGTGGCAGTACAGGATGGCACTTTTTGATGCCCACCTTGTTGTTTTCACCTACCTTTTTGGGTGAATTTGTGTTGTGTTTTTGCATTTTTGGGTCTCCTGACTTGAGTCTTTGTTTTAGGCCAAAAAATGAGTGTTTATGTTAGTAGCCAGTTGGCTAGTGTAGGTTTACAGCTTCCACACAGAACCTTAGTGAGTTTTAGCTCGTAAAGATCTGACAGTTTGCCTTTGAATCACAACAGATGGAGTTTTCAACCTAGCTCGTGCTCTAAGTTCCATGCCTGCATGGAAAGTTAACTATTTCACCTCTGGAGCAGTTCTAACCTGCGGTCATACTGCAATTGTCATAATATAGCAAGACTCCATTAGAAGAAACAACATTACTAAGGTGAGTAATTTTTTCTTTCATTTCACTGGGAGTGCTGTCTACTTGAAGGAGTCTTGTTGTTCTGAGCTGACAGCGCTGGTCAGCACCCACCTCTGATAGCTATTCGCAACATCTATCTCTTTGGATCAGCTCCTCCGGAAGACTAGGTTTGCTAGCGAAGGCACCTAGCTTCACCTGAGCTCTTTCCTTCTAAGTTGCTTGAAAGGACAGAGCAAAGACCCTTACCAGAGCAAGGGGAAGGATTAAAACTTCTTTTGGCTAGGCAGATTTACTGTGTGTTGTTATTTTTATTTTGTAGTCACAGGGGTTGTTACTCTTTGTTGCTAACATTTTATTGCTTTATTTTTCTCTGATTCAAATTTTTGTTGCTGGGTATACCTTCTGCTGCATTATTACAAGGTGTGCCTACAGGTGTGTGCTAACATATTACTGCTGTAATCTTCTGATTCAAATTGTCTTTTGCAATGTATATCTTCTGTTACTACTTTATTTTTCTCTGTAGCAAAGTGCTTCTTACAGGGTATATCTTCTGTGAAATTATTACAGGTGGTGCTTTACAGGTTTTAGTTTTATCTATCATTAGGATAAGCTTTCAGGGTTACTGTATTTGTTGCTGACTGATTGTTTCTGCTCTTACCTCCTTGTTTCTTTCGTCCTTGGTTCTTCTTTTTAGGCAGGGGAAGGGTCCAGCCACCACCCCATCCCCAACCACCCCACACTACACTCCTTTTATTGGGTAGCCCAGTCATGACATTTTCTGTGGTAAATCAGGAAGGGGCGGATCAGTGGGATATCCACACGGTGACCTCATTTACAGGGACACTAGTAATTTAACTTGTTACAACAAGTTATACAAAAACAAACAAACAAAACACAAAATCAAACTTTTGCTTTCATTTTCTTCCTTCTAATTACTCTGACCAGGTTATAAACCCAGCAACATGTCTGGAATGGATATCATTAACTGCAGGTACTGCTCAGCACTTTTCAGAAGGGCAGTTTTACAGGATTTAGGACACTGACCTACATGCTGGGCCATTGGAGATCTTACAGCTAAGCTCCAGGCAGCATGGGCAGAGATTGCGAGCATCAAATTTCATATTCAAGAAGAAATATATTATAAGAACCACCTGCCATTTCTCCACCATCCAACAGAAGCACCTTGACCACAGAGGGCAGTTGGTCCAAGAGGTTGGCAGGTGGTTAGGAGGGGCAAATCAGGCGCCCCATCACTCGGTGCTCTCCAACATATTACCTCCTCAAACCATATAAAAACTACAAACAGGTGTCTGCCTCTATCTCTGAAATCAAACAAATGGGCAGAGGACACTGCAGAGCAGGACACTGCAGAACAGGAGCTAGCACAACAAAACTCACCCAAAACAGGAACTAAAACAAAAAAAGCAAAAAGGAAATCCACAAAAAACTTCTGACATAGGAGACTCCATGATTCGGTGAGCTGATACCTATCTCCAGCCAGGGATAATGGTCAGATGTCTCCCAGGTACATCAGCATGGAGAGACATTGACCACATTGCTAAAATTGTTCAGGAAGCAGGAGAGAAAACATTGATGTCCTGGTACACATAGGGACTAAGGATCTCGCCATCCGGTCAGTTGTGGAGACCAAGGAACACCTGACCAGGCTGGGTGACAAACTATCATCCATTTCATCTGGCATCTCCTTCTCTGAAATCCTGCCAGTCTGGAAGAGGGGGATAGATGGACAGAAGGTCAGAGACGGAGAGACAGGTGAGCTAAACATGTGGCTCAAGGGCTGGTGTCAGGAAAAAGGACACAAATTTGTAGGGAACTGGCAACAGTTCTGGGAGCGAAAGTTCTTTAAATTTGATGAACTACGTCTGACTAAGGAGGAAGGGAGTCAGTACATTGGGGCAGAATATTTAAACTAACAAATGGGGAGAGGGGTGCAGCACCCTATACATTGAATGGGAAGAACACCCTTCCCCCTCAGCTAGTGGTCAAATGGGAATTCAGCATGTTTGCTGTTAATTTGCATCACCAGGTAAGGAAAAGGTCCAGCTCCCCTTACGACACACAAGGGAAATGCCAGACCTCATCCAACAACTAACACACCAAAATCTAGCCAATGGAAAATCATGTACACAAATGCTTGCAGTCTGGGAAACAAGATCCCAGACCTACAGGCAATAATGACAGAGGCTAAACTGAATGCAGTAGCAATTAGCAAGATGTGGATTACCAGTAGTCACACTTGGGAGACTTCAGTACCTGGCTATGTACTGTTCAAAGGAGGCTGAGATGCAAAGAGTGGAGTGGAGTGGTCCTGTATGTCAAAGAAAATATCAAAGCTACAGAAATTCAGAATACACATAAGGAGCCAGAAGAAATGTGGGTCACCCTGGAATCAGGAAATGGGACAGCCATAAGAACTGGGGTTGTCAACAGGTCCTCAGAGGTGTTTCAGTCTCCTTCTCACATTGAAGGAGCTAATTGCTTTTCCTCCCACAGCTCTTCCAAAGGACTAGGTGTGTATGTGGGGGTGGAGCTGGCAAACTGTCAGTAATTTCCAACAGAAAGAAGGGTTAAAAAGTCAGGTTAGTTGATATCTTGGAGGTAGAAGACTTGGTTTGCTGGCCAAGGCACCTAGCTTCACCTGAGCTCTTTTCTTCTATGACTGCTTGAAAGGCAGAGTAGAGAAACTTGCCAGAGCAAGGAAGAAGGATTAAGACTTAGTTTGGCTAAGCATATTTACTGTGTGGTGGTGTTTTTATATTTTTACTCACAGGGATTGCTACTGTTTGTTGCTAACATTTCATTGCTTTATTTTTTCTCTGATTCAAATTGTTGTTGCTGGTATACCTTCTTCTGCATTATTACAAGGTGTGCCTACAGGTGTGTGCAACAGATTACTGCTGTAATCTTCTGATTCAAATTGTCTTTGCAAGGTATATCTTCTGTTACTGCTTTATTTTCTCTGGAGCAAAGTGTTTCTTACAGGGTATATCTTCTCTGAAATTACTGTATTACAGGTGAGCTTACATGTTTGTGACTTTTTTATCATTGGGCTAAGCAAAATTACTGTTTGACACTGTGTTTTATTTTATTCTTGTTTGTTGAAAAGGTTTGTTGTCTCAGAGGTGTTTCAGTCTCCTTCTCACATTGAAGGAGCTAATTGCTTTCCTCCACAGCTCTTCCAAATGATTAGGTGTGCATGCGGGGTGGAGCTGGCAAACTGTCAGTAATTTCCAACAGAAAGAAGGGTTAAAAAGTCAGGTTAGTTGATATCTTGGAGGTAGAAGACTTGGTTTGCTGGACAAGGCACCTAGCTTCACCTGAGCTCTTTCCTTCTATGACTGCTTGAAAGGCAGAGTAGAGAAACTTGCCAGAGCAAGGGAGAAGGATTAAGACTTAGTTTGGCTAAACAGATTTACTGTGTGGTGGTGTTTTTATTTTTTACTCACAGGGATTGCTACTGTTTGTTGCTAACATTTCATTGCTTTATTTTTTCTCTGATTCAAATTGTTGTTGCTGGTATACCTTTTTCTGCATTATTACAAGGTGTGCCTACAGGTGTGTGCTAACAGATTACTGCTGTAATCTTCTGATTCAAATTGTCTTTTGGCAAGGTATATCTTCTGTTACTGCTTTATTTTTCTCGGGAGCAAAGTGTTTCTTACAGGGTATATCTTCTCTGAAATTACTGTATTACAGGTGGAGTTTACATGTTTGTGACTTTTTTATCATTGGGCTAAGCAAAATTACTGTTTGACACTGTGTTTTATTTTATTCTTGTTTGTTGAAAAGGTTTGTTGTCTCAGAGGTGTTTCAGTCTCCTTCTCACATTGAAGGAGCTAATTGCTTTTCCTCCCACAGCTCTTCCAAAGGATTAGGTGTGTATGTGGGGGTGGAGCTGGCAAACTGTCAGTAATTTCCAACAGAAAGAAGGGTTAAAAAGTCAGGTTAGTTGATATCTTGGAGGTAGAAGACTTGGTTTGCTGGACAAGGCACCTAGCTTCACCTGAGCTCTTTCCTTCTAAGAATGCTTGAAAGGCAGAGTAGAGAAACTTGCCAGAGCAAGGGAGAAGGATTAAGACTTAGTTTGGCTAAGCAGATTTACTGTGTGGTGGTGTTTTATATTTTACTCACAGGGATTGCTACTGTTTATTGCTAACATTTCATTGCTTTATTTTTCTCTGATTCAAATTGTTGTTGCTGGTATACCTTCTTCTGCATTATTACAAGGTGTGCCTACAGGTGTGTGCTAACAGATTACTGCTGTAATCTTCTGATTCAAATTGTCTTTGCAAGGTATATCTTCTGTTACTGCTTTATTTTCTCTGGAGCAAAGTGTTTCTTACAGGGTATATCTTCTCTGAAATTATTACAGGTGGTGCTTTACAGGTTTTACAGTTTATCTAACATTAGGATGAGCTTTCAGGGTTACTGCATTTATTGTTGACTGATTGTTTCTGCTCTTACCTCCTTGTTCTTTCGTCCGTGGTTCTTCTTTTTAGGCAGGGAAGGCCCAGCCACCCACCCCATCCACAACCACCCTACACTCCTTTTATAGGGTACCACAGTTGTGACATTTCCTGTGGCAGAGCAGGAAGGGGCGGATCAGTGGGGCCTCCACAAAGTGATCTCATTTGCAGGGCACTAGTAATTTAACTTGTTATAACAAGTTAAACAAAGCACAATAAACAATTACTTGCATTTTTTTCCTTCTTTTTTTCCTTCTAATTACTCTGACTAGGTTACAAACCCAGCAACTTATTTGGAATGGATTTCATTAACTGTAGGTACTGTGGAACAATTTTCAGAAGGACAGTCTTACAGGATTTAGGACACTGTCCTACATGCTGGGCCTTTGGAGATCTTAGGTCTCAGCTCCGGGCAGCATGGGCAGAGATTGCACGCCTCAAATTTCATATTGAAGAGGAAATACATTATAAGAACCACCCGCCATTTCCCCAGCATCCAACGGAAAAACCTCGACCGCAGAGGGTAGTTGGTCCAGGAGGTTGGCAGGTGGTTAGGAGGAGCAAATCAGGTGCCCCATCACTCTCTGCTCTCCAACACATTACCTCCAAAAACCATATAAACACTACAAACAGGTATCTGCCTCTATCTCTGAAATCATATAAAGAGGCAGAAGACACTGCAGAGCAGTACTGCAGCACAGGAGTTAGCACAACAATACCACCCAAATCAGGAACCAAAACTAAACAAGCACAAAGGAAATCAAAAACTTTTGATCATAGGAGACTCCATGATTCGGGAGTTGATACCCATCTCCAGCCAGGGGTGATGGTCAGATGTCTCCCAGGTACATCAGCATGGAGAGACACTGACCGCATTGCTAAAATTGTTCACAAAGCAGGAGAAAACATTGATGTCCTAGTACACATAGGGACTAATGATCTTGCCAACCGGTCAGTTGTGGAGACCAAGGAACACCTGACTAGGCTGGGTGACAAACTATCATCTATTTCGTCCGGCATCTCCTTCTCTGAGATCCTGCCAGTCTGGGACAAGGGAGCAGATGGACGGAAGGTCAGAGAAGGAGAGAATAGGGGAGCTAAACACGTGGCTCAGGACTGGTGCCAGGAAAAGGACACAGATTTGTAGGAACTGGCAACAGTTCTGGAGTGAAAAGTTCTTTAAATTTGATGGACTGCATCTGACTAAAGAGGGAGTCAGTGCATTGGGGCAGAAGTTTGGCGTCTTTGCAGAATATTTAAACTAGCAAATGGGAGAGGGTGCAGCACCCATCAGTCAAATGGGAAGAACACCCTCCCCTTAGCTAGCGGTCAAACAGGAATTCAGCGTGTTTGCCGTTCATTTGCATCACCAGGTAAGAAAAAGGTTTGTCTCCCCATATGATGCACAGGGGTAATGCCAAACTTCACCCAACAACACCAAAATCTGGTCAATGGAAAATCATGTACACAAATGCTCACAGCCTGGGAAATAAGATCCCAGACCTGCAGGCAATAATGTCAGAGGCTAAACTGGACATAGTAGCAATTAGTGAGACGTGGTTTACCAGTAACCACACTTGGGAGACTTCAGTACCCTGGCTATGTATTGTTCAGAAGAGACCGAGGGTGCAAAAAGGGGGAGGTGGCCCTGTATGTTAATAGAAATATCAAAGCTACAAAATTCAGAATACACATAAGGAGCCAGAAGAACTGTGGGTCACCCTGGAAACAGGAAATGGGACAGCCATAAGAACTGGGGTTGTCTACAGGCCCCAGACCAGGGAGGACATAGACACATTACTGTTAGAAGATATACAAAACATGACAGCTAAAGGAGGTTCTGATAATGGGAGACTTCAACATGCCGGATACAGATTGGTCAATACCAGCAGGAACATCTGCCAGAACTAGACACATAGTGGATTCCCTGCAGGGGGAGGGCCTCAAACAACTGGTACAGCAACCCACAAGAGACAGGGCTATCCTAGATCTAGTACTGACTAACAAAGAAGGGATCACAGATCTCCAGGTAGAAGGTCACCTGGGGGCCAGTGACCATCACATGGTATGGTTCAATTTGGCTACTACATCTAAATCATCCCATTCCAAGGCAAAAATATGGGACTTCAGAGGAGCTGACTTTGATAAGATAGCCAACAGAGTTAAGCTAGCCCTGGCAAAAAGAAACACAGGTGAGGGGGTACAGGCAAAGTGGGCAAGCATTAAGGATGCAATACTTGAAGCAACATCCCATTGTGTTAGACAGAAAAGGAAGTGCAAAAGAAGAAGGAAACCACTTTGGTTCTCAAATACAGTAGCAGAAAAGGTCAGAGCCAAAAGGCTGGCCTTCAGGAAATATAACGGAACACAGCGGGATAAAGATAGGGAGGCATACCAAACTGCCCAAAGGGAAGCAGGTAAGGCAGTAAGGCAGGCAAAGTCCCAAACTGAGGAAACACTAGCACGAACAGTAAAAGAAGGTGACAAGACTTTCTATAGATACATTAGTGAAAGGAGAAAGTCCAGAGGGGGTATTGCTAAGCTTAATGGAGAAAAGGGAGCAAGTGAGGAGGAGGACCCTGTAAAGGCATCTATCCTAAATAGATACTTTTGCTCAGTATTTACTGAAGAGAAGGTAGGGCAGGGCCCACAGCTCAGCATCATGGACACAGGGGGGAGGAGGTGAGTACTACTCCCTTCACAAAAGAAAGGGTCCTACAAGAGCTTGCTAAGCTCAAAGGTGGATAAGGCAATGGGACCTGATGGCATACATCCCAGGGTGCTGAGGAGCTAAAGGAGGAACTAGCAGAGCCATTAGCAGAATTGTTTAGTGAGTCTCTGAGCACAGGAGAGGTCCCAGAAGACTGGAGAAGGGCTCATGTGATCCCTCCCACAAGAGTGGTAGCAGGGAGGAGGCGGGAACTACAGACGGTCAGTCTTACCTCAGTAGTGGGCAAGATTATGGAGGCACTCCTTAAGGAAAGGATAGTGCAACACCTGGAATCCATGGGGCTGGGATCCAAGACAGCATGGGTTTACAAAGGAAGGTCCTGTCAAACTAATCTCATAGATTTCTTTGACTGGGTAACCAGAGTGGTGGTCAAGGGGAGCAGTTGATGTCGCCTACCTTGACTTCAGCAAAGCTTTTGACACTGTTCACATAGAAGATTGATAAATAAGCTAGGTAGGCTCGGGGTGGGTCAGAAGTTGGTCAACTGGGTGGCAAATTGGTTGACTGGCAGAAAACAGAGAGTAGTGGTAAATGGTATACAGTCAGAAGAGATGCAAGTCACAAATGGGGTACCTCAGGGATCAGTCCTGGGGCCAGTCCTATTCAACATCTTCATTAGTGACCTCGCAGATGGACTAGAGGGTAAGGCTTGTCTGGTTTGCAGATGACACCAAGATCTGCAACAGAGTAGATGATCCAGATGGGGTGGGCAGAATGAGAAGAGATCTGGATAAACTAGCAGAATGGTCAGAACAGTGGCAACTGGGATTTAATGCAAACTGCAAAGAAGTGTAAAATCATGCACACAGGGAAGAGAAACCCTGAAGCCACTTATAGGCTGGGAGGGAAGTTGCTAGCAGTCACAAAGGAAGAAAGAGACTTGGGCATCATCATCACTGATGACCTGAAATCATCCAAGCAGACCTCTAAAGCAGTAGGTAAGGCCAGGGGGGTGTTGGGGTGTATTAGTAGAGGTATCCTGAGTCGTAAGAGGGAGGTAATAATCCCTCTGTACAAGACATTGGTTAGGCCCATCTGGAGTACTGCGTACAGTATTGGAGGCCACACCTTCAAAAGGACATTAACCAAATTGAGGCAGTCCAGAGAAGGGCAACCAAAATGGTGCAGGGACTGCATCAGAAGACATATGAGACAGATTAACGGAGCTCAATATGTATACCCTTGAGCAAGGAGGAGAGAGGTGATATGATCAGGCATTCAAACACCTTAAGGGCATAAACAAGGTGAAAGAGTCTAACATGTTTAAATATAAGAAAAATAGCAGGACAAGAGGACACAGCATGAGATTAGAGGGAGGCCGATTAAGGGGGAATGTGAGGAAATTCTTTTTCACAGAAAGGGTGGTAGATGCATGGAATGGCTTACCACAAGAAGTGGTGGCTATGAATACAGTGCAGGGCTTCAAACAGGCATGGGATAGGCATAAGGGATTTTTACAAATGACTATGAATAGATAGGTCACTGACAGAGCAAAGGCCAATGGCACATTTATAAGGTAGAAAAAGAAATGGGCAGACTGGATGGGCCTTGCGGTCCTTATCTGCCGTCAACTTCTATGTTTCTATGTTTCTATGTTTCCTCAGACCAGGGGGAGGACATAGACACATTACTGTTAGAAGATATACAAAACATAGGCCGGCCTGGTGGAGCTGAGGGTTGAGGTGCTGGACGCCACACCTCGTACCACTATGGCAACCCGGGTTCGGGAATGGACTCGGGCCACCTGGGGCAGGCAGGGAAGTGGGAGGATTGAGCGTCCGATGACTGCTCTCCTCTCTCTGGGGTAGGTAGTGGGGCTTGCACCACCTTGTAGTGGCGACTGGTGGAGGACAGCCGCACTACAAGAGGCGTGCAATAGTAAAGGGGGGAGAGCATGGCGGGAGTCAGCACTAAGTGTGTGGATGCCATTGCATGTCCGGCTCTCCACTGGGGAGAAAATGTGGAAAATGCAGAGGGTGATCTTCGTGGCTGATGGCTCGCCCTGAGCGGAGAGACCCGAGGAGAGTGGCGCCAGTGGGTGCGCGGCGATAATAGCCAGCCACTGGGAGAGCAGGTTCATGTGGTTCATAAGCTTGACTGGGTCGGGGTGCAGGGCCGGCAGCCGAAGATCATGTAGGGCCGCTCTGCCGAGGAGTATAAATAATAGTATGATAAAAAAGAAGATATACAAAACATAACTGAAAGGAAAGATTCTGATAATGGGAGACTTCAACATGCTAGATACAGATTGGTCAATACCAGCAGGAACATCTGCCAGAACTAGAAACATAGTGGATTCCCTGCAGGGGGAGGGCCTCAATCAACTAGTACAACAACACACAAGAGACAGGGCTATCCTAGATCTAGTACTGACTAACAGGGAAAGGATCACAGATCTCCAGGTAGAAGGTCAGCTGGGGGCCAGTGACCATCACATGGTATGGTTCAATTTGGCCACTACAACTAAATCATCCCATTCCAAGGCAAAAATATGGGACTTCAGAGGAGCTGACTTTGATAAGATGGCCAACAGAGTTATGCTAGCCCTGGCAAAAAGAAATACAGGTGAGGGGGTACAGGCAAAGTGGGCAAGCATAAAGGATGCAATACTTGAAGCAACATCCCATTGTGATAGAGAGAAAAGGAAGTGCAAAAGATGAAGGAAACCACTTTGGTTCTCAAAAACAGTAGCAGAAAAGGTCAGAGCCAAAAGGCTGACCTTCAGGAAATATAAGGGAACACAGTGGGATGAAGATAGGGAGGCATACCAAACTTCCCTAAGGGAAGCAGGGAAGGCAGTAAGGCAGGCAAAGGTTCAAACCGAGGAAACACTAGCTCAAACAGTAAAAGAAGGGGACAAGACTTTCTATAGATACATTACTGAATGGAGAAAGTCCAGAGGGGGTATTTCTAAGATCAAAGGCGATAAGGGGGCATGTGAGGAGGAGGACCATGTAAAAGCATCTATCCTAAATATATACTTCTGCTTGGTATTTACTGAAGAGAAGGTAGAGCAGGGCCCACAGCTCGGTACCATGGACATGGGGGAAGGGAGGTGAGCACTAATCCCTTCACAAAAGAAAGGGTCCTGTAAGAGCTTGATAAGCTCAGGGTGGACAAGGAAATGGGACCTGATGGCATACATCCCAGGGTACTAAACGAGCTAAGGGTGGAACTAGTAGAGCCATTATCAGAACTGTTTAGTGAGCCTCTGGGTACAGGAGAGGTCCCAGAAGACTGGAGAAGGGCTCATGTGATCCCACTCCACAAGAGTGGTAGCAGGGAGGAGGCAGGGAACTACAGACCGGTCAGTCTTACCTCAGTAGTGTGCAAGATTATGGAGACACTCCTTAAGGAAAGGATAGTGCAACACCTAGAATCCATAGGAGCACAGAATCCAAGACAGCATGGATTTACAAAAGGAAGGTCCTGTTAAACTAATCTCATAAATTTCTTTGACTGGGTAACTAGAGTGGTCGACCAAGGAGGGGTAGCTGATGTCGCCTACCTTGACTTCAGCAAAGCTTTTGATACTGTTCCACGTAGAAGATTGATTAATAAGCTGGGTAGGCTCGGGGGTGGGTCAGAAGTTGGTCAACTGGTTGGCAAACTGGTTGATGGGCAGAAAACAAAGAGTGGTGGTAAATGGTATACAGTCAGAAGAGATGCAAGTCACAAGTGGGGTACTTCAGGGATCCGTCCTAGCGCCAGTCCTCTTCAATATCTTCATCAGTAACATTGCAGATGGACTGGAAGGTAAGGTTTGTCTGTTTGCAGATGACACCTAGATCTGCAACAGAGTATATGATCCAGATGGGGTGGGCAGAATGAGAAGAAGCCTGGATAAACTAGCAAAATGGTCGAAAGAGTGGCAACTGGGGTTTAATGCAAAGAAGTGCAAGATCATGCACATAGGGAAGAGAAACCCTGAAGCCACCTATAGGCTGGGAGGGGAGTTGCTGGCAGTCACAAGGGAAGTAAGAGATTTGGGCATCATCATCACCAATGACCTGAAATCATCTGAGCAGACCACTAAAGCAGTAGGTAAGGCCAGGGGGGAGTTAGGGTGTATTAGTAGGGGGTATCACAAGTCAGAAGAGGGAGGTAATAATCCCTCTTTACAAGACACTGGTTAGGCCCCATCTGGAGTACTGCATGCAGTACTGGAGGCCGCACCTTCACAAGGACATTAACCAAACTGAGGCAGTCCAGCGAAGGGCAACCAAAATGGTGCAGGGACTGCATCAGAAAACATATGAGGACAGATTAAAGGAACTCAATATGTATACCCTAGAGCAAAGGAATGAGAGAGGTGATATGATCGAAACATTCAAACACCTTAAGGGCATTAACAAGGTGAAAGAGTCTAACATGTTTCAATATAAGAAAAATAGCAGGACAACAGGACACAGCATGGGATTAGAGGGAGGCCAATTAAGGTGTAAGGTGAGGAAGTTCTTTTTCACCAAAAGGGTGGTGGATGCGTGGAATGGCCTACCTCAGGAAGTGGTGGATATGAATACAGTGCAGGGCTTCAAACAGGCATGGGATAGGCATAAGGGAGCCATACAGATGAGTATGAATAGATAGGCCATTGACAGAGCAAAGGCTGATGGCACATTCATAAGGCAGAAAAAGAAATGGGCAGACTCGATGGGCCTTGCGGTCCTTATCTGCCATCAGCTTCTATGTTTCTATGTTTCTCTTAGATACGGATCAGGGAATGATCATCTCCACCATATTTTTTGATCTCGCTAAAGCTTTTGGCACTGTGACACCCCCCCAATAAGCTTAAAGCAGCGGGCCTGTATGACTCCTAAGTCAGTTGAGTTTGCTCCTACTTTGAGAGACACTTTTAACCTGTCCAGATCAGAAGCTCCATTTCCTCACCACTCCCCATTTGCTCAGGCATCCCTCAAGGATCTGTCCTGGGCCCTATTCTCTTTTCTAAAGTCTTGAATGACTTCCCCTCTGTCTGTTTCTCTGTGACCATTCATATGTGTGCTGATGATACATTACTTTTTGCATCTGTCTCCTCTTCCCATGGCCCTACCTCCCAACTACAGCTGGATTTTGACAACATTCAGCACTGGTTCCAGTCTAACCAACTGTCTCTCAATACCAACAAAAACTGATTTCATGACTTTTGGCACCCAACAGAGGCTTACCAGACTCACCTCCCTTCCCTTATTCCACACCCTTAACAGTGTTACAATTGAGGATGCATGCTCTTTTAAGAGCCCTGGGGTCTGACAGAAAAAACATTTTGATTTCTGGGTGTATATTGATGCCACACACCATAAGCCCCCCCTCCCCCCAAGCTTGGTGCACTCTACAGTAATAGAACCCACTTTCTGCTCATTGAGAGATTGTTTTAAAGATGAGTCTCCTTATTTTTGACTATAGTGTCATAGCAAACAATGTAGCTGCCAAATCCTCCCTTGCCAGACTGGACCCCCTCTTTCATGCTTTTTGTCATTTGGCCCTAGACTGTCCCCTTGTAACCATTGCTACTCACTCTGTTCTGCCCTTTTATTCCCCTCTCTTGATGTCAGGCACCTTTCCCATTGTGTCTGCTTTATATCCAAAAGTTAGTTTGGATTCCTCATACTTCACCTCCCTACTATCCTCTCCCTCTCCTTCCTCTTACCCTTTCTGTAGTAGTTTCCTATTCCTTTTCTATTCTTTCTAGGAAATCTACTGTTGGTCAAGTTGCCATCTCATGTTGCTTTCCTAAACTGTGGTACACCCTTCCCCTGCCAGTCTACTCTTCCTCTTCTGCTTTCTCCCATAAGTCTCTTCTTTGTGACTTTCCTACTCCCACCTGCAACTGTCCATGACCCTCTACCTCTTGACTTGCTACTTTCCTCCATCTTATTGCCCTGGCCATTTTATACCCCTTCTCCTCCTGCTATAAATGTATGAAGAATTTCCCCTGGCTGACAAAACTCAGTTTAGCTACTTAACTTACCTGTTGCACTGATTTGCCTTACAGTGTTAGTGGTTATGCTTCTTTGATATACTATGTCTGCTATTTTTGCAATGTTGTTGATACCATTTCATTTTTCTTCTTTTGAACTATCTCCCTTACCCCTTGGATGCATCTGGAAATGATCCGTTAGCAGCTCAGTATGTCTTTCCTGGTGAAACATTTGAAATAAATAAATACAAATCAAATTAGGTACAGTTTTACATTTGAAGTAGGAGTGGTAAGTTCCTTGTATAGGTCACTGCTCATACCATATCTAGATGACTGTACTCCATGATGGGCTCCTCACCTGAGAAGGGAAACGGACAGAGTTGAAAGGGTGCAGGGAAAAGCTATACAGATGTTTCTGTGAATGGTTGAGGTGAGCTATGAGAGAAGGCTGGAAGAACTACTATAAATTTGATCAGCCTAGAAAGAAGACATTTGGTAGTAGTAGTAGTAGCAGCAAAAGTCTTCATTCATTTTTTTTACTTTCTATTTCTTTACCATCCTTGGGGAACTTCCTCTGGCATTGTCTTACCTCCAGTCTCTACTTCCCACCTCAGATACCTCCCATTCCTCGCACCAGCCCGACAGATCCCTGTCTCTGAACCCCCAAGGTAGGACTGCCCTATCCACCCAGGGCACTCTATCTAAACTCTAGAGAGCCAGGCTGGGCTAATGGCTTGGAGAGGAGACTGCCCAGTGTTGGGATTGTGTCCCGGGCAGAGGAGCCATCGCCTGTCTCTGAGGGTGGGGGGGGTTTCCTTTGTAGTTTCCCCTCAGAGTGTGGATGTACAATGATATCCACACCATTAAGTCACTGATGTCTGCTGTCACTCCACTCCCTTGTACAGCCCAGTGTTACTGGTACCTCTGGTCTCCACCAGAGGTCCCTTCTGCACTGAGTATGCCCTGCATCCCTCCAGGAGAGGAGAGGAGAACAGTCTATCGGATGCTCAATCCTCTCCCTCCCCTGCTGACCACCGATGACCCAAGCTCATTTCTGAACCCGGGTCACTGGTGTGGTGCGAGGTGTGGTATCCAGCGCCTCAACTCTCAGCACCACCGGGCAAGCTAAAAGTCTTTATTTTTGTACATGATAAAAGTTATTAGGGCTGCAATACCCTGTTTGCAAAGCTGTCCTGTTGCACAGACTGTAAGTATACAAAGATCAGATATACAAAAGGAAATACATGATAAGAATAAGAATAACTAACAATACTAAAAGAACATTTTAACTTCCAGTGATATATGCTGCACAAACAGTTACTACTATACACTTCTTTCTAAATACTGGGTATTCCATGACAGACAGATAATGTACAGAACTATGGTAAGACATATAATAACATACAGACACATTACTATGATCAAGGTGGTTTTGCATACTGTACATTACCAGGTTTTTACAATCAAATTCATGAAAATTGTTAAACAACAAAAAAATGCACAATGACCTATCATTTCAGTATTTAGAATTTGTTTTAATAATGTAAGTGAATGATTATTTAAAATGTTAGATCTGATCTATAAGATGAGACTTATTAATGTATGACTTAGGCTCAAGATGTTGGATCACTGTTGAGGTGCTGCAGAGGTGCTCCTCAACTAAATGATATTATGCAGGTTTTATTCTGATTTCTGATATGCATCCGAGCTTTTATCTGGTTTTTGGATGAAAGTTTGTAGAACAGTTGAAAAAAGGCATACCTGGAGTAATTTTTCTTTTATTATATATTTGCAGAGCACATGCTATGAGAGATCCTACCGTGTGCTGAGAGAATGGTAGCAGGCACTAGCTGTGTGAAGGAGGAGGATTTAGTCAAGGATATCAAAGTAGATTAGAGGATTAAGGAGCTGAGTGTTTTTTGGGGTACTGTGTATTTAGGAAGTAAGAGCTCAGAACTGATGCTGGCAGTTTAATGAAGGTAGAGCCAAACAGAGAGAAGATGAAAAATGCTTAGTAGCACCTGAGGGTCGAGCAGAGTGGTGCTGTTTGTTGGCACATAAAAACTGCCTTCCCATATCATCTGATAGCTATTACAACTCCTCTTCAGGCTCAGGGGGACAAAAGCAGCTATACTTTTAAATTAATTTTTAAAATATGATAGTAGCTGTGAGGAAAGATTATTAATTTATGAGATAAGGGTGATGTGCATTCAAGGAAGGTGATAGTGGTGGTACTGAATATTTTCATTGCAATTGTTGTATTACCTTATGCTGAGAGGACAGAGAAATGCTTAACTACATTCTCCTTTCATTTTAGTTTGTTTTCTACTATGCTGAGAAGTTCATTTTTTCTAAACTGTTGCATCATCTGACATGTTGCATGCTGGTATGTAGTAATCCTCATCATGTGGCATTTAGAGTATAAATGGCATCCTGAAACAAGTTTCATTTAACAGACAGAGGACCAAGGCATACTAACCATTATAGTGCACCCTCAGCTTAGCCAAAGATTTGGTCTTCATAAATCAAGGTCTACTGTAGCTGCAGTGGTAATCATGCAAAAGCTGATGGGTACTGTGCACCGTGCATCATTGCGTGGTAGCACTATACATGTTATTTAATTGGTGCCGTGCTTGCACACCACTCGGTATACCATGCTACTGGTCAACTTATTGCATGAGTACCACTGTATATGTTCAAAGTTTGCTGATTATTTGAGATTTTTATAGATTAAAGAACTCTTTTTATCTTGGCTAAGCCATAGAACTTTTTATTTAAAGCAAGCTATTACTCTGACAGGGCGGTTTAGAGGATTTTCTCCAGCATATCACTGGAGGATTTGTTTGGTATAAGCCCACCACACCTGGCTTACATTTAGCAGTATAATAATAAGTCAGTGTGGTTAGTTTTCTGTGGCTGTATTTCATATCTGCTGTCTTATAATGAAGTTTGAGTAAGTTAGTTTTTTTAATCAGTGTAATTTTTATTATATAAAAAAGAAGGTATATAGCAAAATGAAACAGTCAAATAATCACAAGACTTATAAATAGTATTACATTAAAAATATAGCATATTATCAATACAAGAACAAAAACAAACACAGCAAAGTGAGAAATTATATTCAAATCAATAATATTTTCACTGAACACTTATACAGAATATTGTTATTTGTCCTAAAACAGAAACATGTTATATCCGTAACATAAAAAAGAAATGTTATCTATCATCAATAAAATCATCTGTTGAGACTGTTGTAGTTGCCCTGTAATCTATTTTCCATAAAATACAAGAAACCAAGATAGCAGGCAAAGTAAAATGTTTAAGAGAAAATGCAGTGAGAGAAGGAAGAAAAAAGGAAAGAAGACAGTAAAATCTAGTCTACTAATCATAGAGTGCCTACTAAAAGAAGAGAAAAAGGAAAAACTATGAGATATTTTAGATATCATGGGCCCCATTCAAGAAGCAGAAGACAAGGCTTGCATCAAGCCCTATGTCCAGTGCAAAGGAGGGTCTCAGATGTGCTAAAGCCCCCTCAAAGGCAGAGTGTTCTGATTCTCAAAGAGATGGCACATTTGCAACATTTTCCCCACTTTATGGCAGCTTGTACCAAAGGTTTGGTGCAAATCTCATAAAAGAGGGTCCCCCACAGATGCACATATAGACCAGGGAGAAGCTGGTCTACCTCATTCTGAACTTGCAGCAGGGCTTTCATGGCAAGCACCTTTCAGAATTGCGCTTGTGGCAATATTTTGTTGCAAGCCGCAAGTTGCATCAACCACCCTGCCACAAGTCCCCTGTGACTGCTGCACAACCCTTTCAGAATTGGGCCCGATAAGTAGAATTGAGTCCTGTGTCATGGGGTAGGATGGTTCAATATCTCCAAATAATTTGTATTTCTTTAAGGTAATTATTTTCTGAAAGACTCCATCCTCTGCATGGTGCTATCATGAAATAGTCAGAGGGGAAGAGGACTTATAGCATTGTTTGGGCCTCCTCCATTAAAGAGCTTGTATCAGTTCAGTTGATTGTAAGGGATACATTACATTGAGCATGCTCACTTCCAAGGAGGTCCCTTATACAAAATAACTAATCATCACAAGCAATCAAGGCCAGAAATACATTGTGAAATACAGCAGCGATAACATGGTACATAGATGTAATAATTGAATAAAGGTAATGTAATAGCAAAACGCTACAGTAAGTTGCCCCCCATCTATTGTCAGACTTATGTTTAAGATCTTTCATACAAACATCCAGCCTTTCTACTCTAATAGGTTCAATAAACTGTTATTTCCATTCCTTGAGTGTAGGTGCTTTGTCCTCTAACCAATATTTAAGAATGCTATTCCTAACTGAGGCACCTATTAATAACAAGGATACGTTTTGTTCTTGTGGCCAGCTATCACTGTTATTCAAATGCCCCCAGAATACATGTTTCTATGTTAATCTTATTGCTTAAAAAGGTGATGCCCTGAAGTAATTGTCTTCCTTTGTTCCATAATGTTTGAATTAGAGGACATTCCTATAACATATAGACCACACAGCTTTTCCCTGTTTTGCATTTACTGCAATGAGAATCTGTTTTAAGGCCCATTCTATGCATATGGAAAGGTGTCTAGAACAGACTGTACAATGTTTTAAAATGTAGAAGTTTTAAATTCACTGCACTGAATGCTTTCATAAAAAAAAGACCAGAGTCTTGTCCAATTCCAACTTTCTGTACTCTCTCCTGTTTCTTGTGTCCACCATCTCATGGGTTCCGACATTAGTCCCTTAGTGCAGTCTAAAAGAAGATTATATAGTGATGAGATTGTAGATGAGAGACAGATGCAGAAATTCGAAGAAATGTTTAGTATTTTCGTTTGGAGTGAAGTTGTAAGGAAGTCTGTATTATATTTTTAATTTTGTCAAAAATGCTTCCTCAGTTTCTGTTATTTTATATATTTCTGAAAGGCCTTCAAATGCTATGAAACTACCTGATTTAAAAATGTATTGAAACTCCTTTCTGATACCATTCAAAATTGCTAAGAGGTGCCCCATTATCTGTGAAATTAGTGTTATTCCAAATGCATTGCATTTTAGAATTAGGTAGAGCCAGGTGTATAAGGTATTTAACGTATCTACATATCTTAAACAAATCCAGCATGACTCTAGGGTTGTTTATTTTATGTTTTTTTGCACAAATCATGGTGCTCATGTCTACACCTTGGGATGCAGCATGCCTCATTTCAGTCAGAACCCACTCTTGGGCTAGATTCACAAAACTTTGCCCAGGTGTAAACCAGATTTGCACAGGGTAAAATGGATTTTCCCCAGAGGTGGCATTCACAAAGCCCAGTTTGCACAGGCAAACTGGGTTTGTGCCTGATCAAAATCATGAGGGGGTCCGCAATGCAAATGAGGGTGAGGGGACCTGCTATATCCCCACAGTCCTATTCACAAAACTTGCAGTCCACACAAAGGCCATTTGCAATGGTCCTTGCATGGAGAAATATACAGCAGGCAAAAACTTGGTGGTAATCCACATAGCCCTAGTGGTTTGTGATGGTACTGAGGCCATTCACTCCCTGATCACCCTTCCAAAATTGAAAAACATTTCTTTCATAGTGTAGTGTCCTTCCCCATTCCCCAATCTCCCACCCTATTTTGAAAAAAAACCCTTTTCCATAGTGTAGTATCCCTCCCCATTCCCCGATATCCCACCCGAAATAGAAAAACATGTTTTCCATAATGCAGTGTCCCTCCTCATTCTCCGATCTCCTTCCCAAAATAAAAAAAAACTTTTCCATAGTGTAGTATCCCTCTCTGTTGCCTGATCTCCAACCCAATATTGAAAAAAAGCATTTCTATAGTGTAGTGTCCCTCTCCATTCCTTGATCTCCCACCCGAAATTGAAAAACATTTTTTCCATAGTGTAGTGTCCCTCTCTGTTCCCTGATCCCCCACATGATGTTGAAAAGACCATTTTCCATAGTGTAGTGTCCCTCCCCAGCCCCTGTCACTGATTGCCATCCCCAAATTACAACACTACATACTCTGATAGTCTAGGGTCTCTCCCTCTACACTCCCACCCTGTCCAGTATGACCCACCACCCCATCCCAGTCTTTGGTGAGTGACCAGCACAGCCCCCCCTCTCACCACCATAGCTGGCCACTGACTGAGCCCTCTTGGATCATGTACTGTATACAGTATGGCTCCTTGACTGTAATTGGTCAATCACAATCAAGAAGACGTACTGTGTACAGTATGTTCTCCAAGAGGGTTCAGTCAGTGGTCAGCAATGGTGGTGAGAGGAGGGCTGTTCTGGTCACTGACCAAAGATTATGATGGGGGAGCATGTTGGTGGGTCACACTGGATGGGCTGGGGGGTGGGGGAGGGACACTAGGCTCCAGGGCATGGGCTGTTGAAATTTGGGGATGGTGATCAGTGACCAGGGAGAGGGGAGGGAAACTACATCATGGAAAAGGGGTTTTTCAATACCAGGTGGGAGATCAGGGAGGGGGAGGGACACTACACTATGGAAAAGTTTTTTTTTAATATTGGTTGGGAGATCAGGGAATGGGGAGGGACAATACACCATGGAAAAAATGTTTTTCAGTTTTGGGTGGGAGATCAGAAAATGGGGAGGGATTCTACACTATAGAAATTTTTTATAAACATTTTGGGTGGGAGATCAGGGAGGGAGCAGTGCACTAAGGAAAATGTATTTTTTATTATGAGGTTGGTGAGCAGGGGAGGGGGAGGGACCCTGGACTACTGGAATACATTACTGTCATTGGGGATGGTGTTTGAAAGACAGGGTGCACTACACTTGGGGACTGCGGATGCATGGGGTATGGGCTGGTGGGAGATGCACAGTGTCAAACATATGCCATGCAAATTAGACCATAATGGGCATGCTAATGGCCACTAGTGCCTTGCTTGCCCAATGGGCTAATTTGCATGGCTACTTTTATGAACAGCGCTTCAGCGCATGAGCGCGATTGGCTGCAGGACCATTTTCCTGGCTAGCTGTGGGGGCAGTGCTACTGGGTATCCCACTGGTTTTCTTGGGTTAGGGCTGCCACTACAGGCCCCTATTCACAATCAGATAGCACACTGCGCTATCCGACTGTAAATAGCATGACTACCTTTCAGCGCAACCTCGAGATGCTGCAAAAACCTTTGCGGGGCGCTTTACATTTTGAGTGAAGCCTGCCCCTGGAATGTAGTTATCTTCAGGAGTAAATGTTAACCACTTCAAAAGTTGGGAAATCCTGATTGGTAGATAATACAAGAATAAGTCTGGTGCCTTCAGACTTCCTTTATCTTTTTTCCTTGTGATCTTATGATGGGCTAATCTGATTTTTTTATAACCCCAAATAAGTCTACAGAGTTACAGGTTGAGGCCCTCTATCCACTTCTTTGTTATGTGGCAAGGAAGCATAACAAATACATATAAGATTCTTAGAAAAATATTCATTTTAACAGTACCCAATCTACCCCACATCGCTAGATGCAATTTGTTCCATTTTGTCAAGGAATTCCAGTATATTAGCTTTGAGAGATGCTAAGTTTTTGGCAACTGTTTGAGCTAAGGTTTTACAAAGCTTCACCCCAAATACTCTATACGATCCTGGGCCCAGGATAATCTATGTTTGAGAATGTCTTCCTTGACACACAGTCTGTTAAGTGGCAGGAAGTATGTTTTTCTAGTGTTTAGTTTGTAATGAGATACTGTAAATTGCCAAACCTGTGAAGTATTTTTAAAATTTGTGGTAGGGAATTATCTGGTTCTGCTACTGTTATGAGCAGATTATCCACTTAAACTGAGGTGCGCATTTCTTGTCCTCTAATTGTGACACCCTTGATTATATTGTCTGTATTTATTTTCCTCACCTGAGGGTCTATTGTCAAATTAAATAGCAAGGGTGAGAGTGAGCATCCCTGCCATGAGCCTCTCATAACCATGAAATAAGGAGAAACCATGTCATTAGTAATTATTGCTGAAGCAGGGTTATTATACCAGACCCTGATACACTTAATAAATGTGTCAGGGAATTGATAAAGGTTCAAGACATTAAAAATGTGGGCCAGAGAATGCTATCAAATGCTTTCTCTGCATCCAGTGATAACAGACCGTACGGTAAAGCGGAAGTTATTAGCTGATTAAATAAAATGAAATAGTTTCCTGGTATTGTCTGCAGAAATCTGCCCTCTCATAAAACCTGTCTGCTGTGGTGAAATTAAGTAGGGAATAAGTTTAGTTTGTAATCTATTAGATAGAATTTAAGCCACTAGTTTAATATATGTATTTATTAGTGAGGTGGGGAAATAGCTGTAACAGTTTTGTTGGTCTTTCCCAGGTTTTTGTATCAATGTTATCAGACCAAGGGCCTGGTCCCATTGTAAACTGCCCTTTTCCAATGCTTCATTAAGTATTTCTTTTAAGAGTAGTGCAAGCTGTTTTGAAAAAGTATGATAGAAACTGGAAGAGTAGTCATCTTGACCAGGTGTTTTTTTGTAATGCCTTGATGGCAGTGATTATTTAATTTTCTGTAACTCTAGAGTCAAGTTGAGCTTTATTTATTTGGGTCACTTTAGGAATTGTTAAACTCTCACAGAAACTTGATAAGGTGTTCCCAACTCTTAATGTGTCTGTTCCATATACTGTTTGTTAAAAGTTATAAAATTCCTCATTAATTTGTATGTAACCAGTTATTATACTGTATTTTGGGATTCTTGATTTTGGATGGCTGCAATGCTGGTTGTGGAGCAGTTCTGGTTTAATGTGATTGCTAGTATCCTGGATGCCCTGGGCCCTGAATTAATATAATTAATGTTAGCCTTCCGAATAGCAAATTCTGTCTCTGATCTAATAATTTCATTATAATCTGTCTTCAACTTAGACAATGTATCCCATGTTTCTTTAAAGTCAGAAACAGAATGGCCCAGATATTCAAACTGCGCCATTCTGAAGCGCAAGCCCCTGCGCTGCAGCCAATAGTTGAGGGGGGTGTGTCGGGCGATATTCAAAGGAGTTGCGCTATTGAGCAACCTTTGAATATCACCCTCAGCCACAGCCACTGGCAAGATGGTACAGTGGAACTTGCGCCACCGCAAGTTGCCAGAGTTGAGCATTAAACTTGGCGGTGGCGCAGTACCATTGCGCCAGCGCAAATTTCCAATATTCAAAAGGTGACATGCAAATGGGGCCATAATTTATGCAAGGCGCGGGGGCCATTTGCATCTATTTATAGCCCCATTTGCATCCATTAGCATGTAGGTGCGCATCCCGAGGACTTGCGCCTGGCCGCCCTGCCAGGCGGCAACCCGTCGGGGACCGGCGCACCTGCAGCCCGATCGCGAGCGATGTCTCTGTGTCGTTCCCCCACACACATCTCCGAAGCCCGATCGCGGGCAATAAAGTAACATGAACCCCCCTGCCCACATCTCCCAAAGCCCAATCGCAGGCAAGCGATTATCCACCCCCAGTGCCGATTGCGGGCAGAATGTAAAAAGCCCCACCCGAATATCTCCCTGGTGGTCCAGTGGACCGTAATGCCCGATCGCGGGCAGAATGTCAAGTTACACCCCCCAAACATCTCCCTGGTGTCTAGTGTCCCCACCCACCCACCGAAGCCTCACCCGCTCCCCGGCGGCCAGCGGGCGGCAGCATCCACCGCCTGCCACCCGCCCGCCCGCCGACTGACTGTCCGGTGGGGCTGCACGCCGATGGTGCCAGGCTACAGCCAGTAGGTGCAGCCAACCGAACATGACAGTCAGATTTGTGAATGAACCGTTCACCAGTGCTGAAGGTCATGGTGACAGGCCTCTTTGCCATGCCTTCGCTCCCTCCTCCTCTTCTGCAATGGGGACCCAGGGACCACGTGGGTCAGGGACAGCACCCTGACTACAACAGCCCACAACAGTTTCCTTACAGGAGGGACTAGCTTTCCCTCATGGGCCAGGGTGGCAATCACCCCACCACGGCCCAGGGCCGACTGCCCTCCTCCTTCCGACCCGCAATCTCTCTCCCTCCACACAGACTCCTCCACATGAAGACCCCCAGTTTCCAACGCAAGGCTGCTTTTATATATCCGGTGCCTGGTCCCCACCTTTAACTACGGGTCCTGGCCCCCTTATGGGCCTTACCTCACGAAATGCAACATTTACAGGAGTTGTTCAGGGAGTGGCTTTGATTCTATGTATGATACTCCGAATTGAATACACTGCAGCTTTATTTAAAGAGCCATCTGTAAATGGCCTTACACTAGTAAAGAATGTTTATACAGTCATAAATTTAGGAAAGAAAACTACCATTGGCCCATCAAGTTCTTTTCCCCAGTGCCTTGATGGAGAATACTCTGTCACTCCCTTTTCTTCAAGGTATCAATCTAGTTTAAGCTTGAAGGTAGAAACAGTTTTGACTGACACCACTAGTGGTGGGAAGTTTGTTCAAACATCCTCATCTTGGTCTTCCTAGAATCAATTTTCTCCATAGATTCCCACCTCGTGGGTCTGAGCCAGTGGCAATGGCACCCTGCAGGAGTCAGAATGTTTTTGCTGGGAGCTGGTGGCACAAGTAGGCAACAGCACCAGCCCTCTGCTGTCTCAGTTCTTTTTCCTGCTGTTGAGTGGACAATGTCTCCTTTGCTGTCCTAATTAGGGCCATAAATTCACTGTCTATACAAAGACAATGTTCAGTTCTTCATTTATTTTGTAAAATTTTTAAGTTTGTTGTTTTTGTGTCATTTTGGTGTAAACAAAAAAAAATTTCCTTACAGCCCTCTCTACTGAGAACATTCAATGCCATGGAAGGTAGGGAGCCTGAACAGGCTGGTAGCTTCAGCAATGGGTCTATGTTTGGCCACAACTCCTCTCTAAAGGAATGCTCTGGCAGTGGGCAGCCTGTCACCTGAGGGGAGGACAGTCCTCCTGGAGTCGCAAAAAGAAATGGTTTAGGTGTTGTTTACACTCTGCGTCAAGCTACGTGTACTGTTAGGCCTCAACCTCTTCTCATAAGAAACATAAAGAGAAGAAAAGGCACATGTCAAGGTCGTCATCTGGTTATTATGCCAATAAAAATTTAATGCCTATGGGTCAAATGTCCCCACCATCATTTCTGAAGACACAGAGTTCCCCATGGCCTGCAGGCCTATTGTCTCCATCCTGTAGGCTTCCCCTGTCCACTAAGGACACTTCCATTGAGCAGTCTGGCCGATGGCAGCTCTTGTAAGCAGTAGTTTAATTGTATAAGCACAGTCACACAATTGGCGAACCGCCTCCTGCCTCGGTGATTTCCATGCTTTGGGCTATTGCTGGTTCTGCCATCATCATCACTGGACTTAGGCACACTGATTCTGACTTTGTTGTCACCTTCAGTGACACCATTGCCTCTGACTCCACTGGGGCAGACCTTTACATTAGAGTGGTTGTTGGTACCACATAAATCGACCCCACCTGTGGTGTGGCTGCTGACTCCTCCGGGGATGGGGTGTCCATAGTGCCATAGTGGAGCCCTTGAGGCAAACAGGAACCATGGAATCAATGACAGTGCTGTGTTCAGCTACCTGATCAGGTCCTTAAAGACCTACCTCAGTGCCAACACTGGTACAGTCATTGGGACCATATACCAGGGCAGTCCTTGGTGCTACTGCTTGTGCCGTTTCTGAGACCCTTTATGGGGACACGTCCATTGTTGCCGAGGCCATGCCCATGCTGTCACCTATTATCTTCCCCTTCTTACCTGTGCAGAGAGAAGATGAGACAAATCCAGCTTTCACCTTCGCTGACAAGGACAATGACATGGTTGGCACAGAGAACCCTCTCCCAGTTTTGATCACAGTACCTCAGGAGGAGCTCTTCTTTCAAGCTCTGCTCAAACACATGCAAAATACCATGCAATGTGAAACTGCAGCTATCAACCAGGCTAGGCACCTCCCACTGCAGGTTTTTAAATGTGCCTAATATCACAGTCTCTGTCATACCTCTCATTCTTCCTGTAATAGAAGCGTTTTCCTAGGCTGTGTGGAGAAGGCCTGGTAAAGTGGCCAGTGTCCCCAGACAGGCAGCCAGAAAATACATAGCTCCTAAATCTAAGCCCACATATTTTGCTTGGCCAATTGCCAGTGCCATTTAGTTTGGCTGAGAATTAAAGGCCATAGTACCCAATGAGGTCACCATCATTCGTACCCTTGTAATAAAGAGTCATGCAAGGTTGACACGATAAGCGAGTAAGTCTGCCTCCGTTATTGTAGGCATGAGAATAGCTAGTTATCAGGGCCATTCTTAAAGTAGTATGCCCTCTGGTCTACGCTGAAAGTTCTGACAGAGAATCTGCCAGTTACAGAGGCTAAACAAGAGATGCTGATAACTATTAAACAGGATGATGAATCCAGTATTCATAGCTTAAGGCCTTGGTGGATTCCTTCAATGTAGTGACCTGCTCGGTGGCAGCAAATATCTGTATTAGAAGGCATTCTTGGTTGTGGTCTGCTGGCTTTATTTCAGATGTCCAACAACAGATTATGAACATGCCCTTCAATGGCATCTGTTTTGAGAGGAGCTGAAGCAGTCTGTTAAGAGTCCAATGAGACTAGAGTTCTAGGCCAAGCCAGTACACCCCCAAAAGGGTAGGGTATGAAACTCTTACCATAATAAGCCATCCTTTCATTCCAAGGGAAGAGGGGGCTCTCAAAACAAATCTTAGCCATTTCAGCACCAGAAGAAAGTTCAGCCAAAGGTACAGGCACTAAAAGCACTCAGTGCCACCATCTGAGCTTTAGGCTCAGTGGCAATCTCAGCAGCCCAAGGTGGATCACTCCACCCCAGTTGGGGTGGCATCTCACACTTTTCTATTGTCAATGGGAATCCAGACAAAGTGTTTTGTAATGATTATCTGAGTGGGTACTCCTTGAAGTTCAAAATTTCACCAGATCCCCCCCACACACACACCAGGAAACTGTTCTACTGGCAACCCACATGTCAGAGCTGCCAACATGGGAGATTGTGGACTTGCTATGAAACAGGGTAGTGGAAATAGTGTCAGAGTTAGAAAAGTACAAAGGATTACTCCTGCTGTTTCCAAATACCCAACATATCGGGAAAGTGCCCATTCTTGATCTCAGGAAACTGAACAAGTAAATGGATCAAGAAAAGTTCAAGATAGGTATCACTGGGATCAGTGCTGCCATACCTGAAGCCCAAGAATTGGATAGCCTCAGTGGTCATGCAGTACACATGTGGTACACCCAAACACTACAAATACTTGCAGTACTGTGTGGTGGGGCAGCATTATTACTAGTTCAAATGTTTCCCTTTGGGCTTTCCTCAGCACTGTATGTTTTACAAAGTGATTCGCAGTCCTAGTAGTACATATAAGGACGCCAGGACTACAGGTCTTCCATGTCTAAACAACTGGCTCCCGAAAAGTTCATCCAGACAGGAGACAAACTGCTGCCTTGCAGTTCGTAGCAGCTAAGATACATAGATACATAGACAGTGTTGGCAGATAGGGGCCTATGGCCCCCAGTCTGCCCATTTGAGCTTGTAAGTTCAGTTTGTTTTCCTAGAAGTCTGTTGCCCTTGCCCTGACCTCCAGAATTCCTTTATGTCTATCCCATGCATTCTTAAATCCTGTGATTGTTTCAGCCCCCACCACTTCCTCTGGCAGGGTGTTCCATTGTCCACCACCCGTTCTGTGAAGAATTCTTCCTCATGTTTCCTCTAGAATCGTCCTCCTCCAACTTCATCCCATGCCCTCTAGTCCTGGAACATCTTTTTCGCTTAAAAATAGTGTTTTCCTGCACCCTGTTCCTCCCTGTAAGATACTTGTATGTCTCTTCATATCCCCTCCTCCTCTCCTCCAGGAGTACATGTTCAGTTCCTTCAACCTGTCTTCATAGCACTTGTGATGCAATCCATGCACCATCTTTTGCCTCCTCTGAACCTTCTCTACCCTGTCTATGTCCTTACGTAGGTATGGTCTCCAGAACTGTACACTGTACTCCAGGTGGGGCCTCACTAGTGTCTTGTATAAGCGAATTATGACCTCCCTTTTCCTGCTGGTGATGCCCCTGCCTATACATCCCAGCATCCTATTTGCTTTACCTGCTGCCTTGTCACACTGTTTCCCTACCTTGAGGTCATCAGAGATGACAACCCCAAGATCCTTTTCCTGCTTGGTGCATGCTAAGAGAGTTCTGCTGAAATTTTCCAAGTCCCCACAAGAGCCCCTTCAGGTAGTGCTATTAATAGGAACTGTCTTAGACACTAATCAGGCCTTCCTTCCAGACATTGAGAAACAGGTGCTATGCAAATGTTCTGCTGAAATTTTCCAAGTCCCCACAAGAGCCCTTTCAGGTACTGCTATTAATAGGAACTGTCTTGGACACTAATCAGGCCTTCCTTCCAGACATTGAGAAACAGGCGCTATGCAAATGGGATGCTTTATCATGGAATGCAAGTCAGTGACCACTCATTCTTTGCTGGGGATGCTGGGACTCCTGGCATTCTTGGTGTTACCTTCCCTAGCAGGGCTGCATGTCAGTGCCCAGTGGTCTCAAGCATCAAGCCCTTGAAACTACCCATTCAGGTGACAAAGATCCTAGTGTGGTCCTTGTCATGGTGTTCTGTGGAGGAAAAGTTCCACCAGTGCTTCCCCTTCTCCACATCAGTGACTGTCACCATAGATGCCTGCTTGGTGGGCTGTGAAGTCCACTGTCAAGGTCTCCAGACCCAGGGTGTCTGTGACACTTCAGAGATGCATATACTCATAAATGTACATGAGATGCATGTAGTTCTTTATGGCCTGCAAACCCTTTCAGACCTTGTCAGCCAAAATACAGTTCTCTTCCAGACACCCAACAAATCTGTCAAGTACTGCATAAACAAGCAGAGAGGAGAGGCAGTAAGAGTGTGTGAATGGTACCTTGAACAGGGGATCCTGCTCCAAGTCATCCATCTGCCAGGAGTCCAGAATACTCTGGCAGATGAGTGCAGTTGAATATTAGCATATCCTCCCAAGTGGTCTCCTGCACCGGACATTATAAAATTACTATTTGATCAGTTGGGGACTCCAAATATGGACCTTTTTACATCCCTGCTCAAAGCCAAATTGCCTTGAGTCTGCTACACAAATGCAGGGCCTGGCATTGCTGTCAGGATGCATTATGACTGCAGAGGCACAATATGTTTCTCAAGGCCCCTTCAGTTCCTCTTATTTAGAGAGTATTGCTCTACCTTGAGGTACAAGTGAGCAGGATAATTCTAGTGGCCTCTTGCTGGCCTTGGCAGATACGGTTTGCTGTGTTGAATCAGCTGTCAGCAAACCAAGGACTGCCACTCCAGATGGACTTGTATTGCTCCAAACTCAGGGCTGCCTAGTCCATGCCTGTGCTCCCTTCACATACAAGTAAACAGGTTTAAGGTATCTCAGAGGGTCTCTGAAATAGTCTTGGCTGCTCATAAACATTCCATCAGGAAAACATACACATCCAAGTGGGAATACTTTTCCATTTGGTGTTCCAAGACCCCCTTGGACCCCTTTAAGTGTCCACCTGAAAAGATCTTGGCATGCCTACTGGAACTGTCTGACACAGGACTGCAGTACTCCATGTACCCCACTGTCAAGGTTCATCTGTCTGCTATATCCTGTACCACAGACCCGTAGGTACCCTCCTTCTGGCTCAAGTGCCACTATTCAAGAGGTTCCTCAGGGGCATATTGCAAATGAGACACCCCATTTAGAGGCTAAAGACTTCCTGACATCTCAGTCTTTTGCTAGACATGGTCACACACAAGCCCTTCAAGCCTATTGCAGCTTGTGACATGAAATATCTGATTTGAAAGCAGCAGATGTGGTGCCCATCACCTCTGCATGCAGTGTCTGAAACAGATCCTCTGTATACTTTTTCCGTAAAGACAAAGTGGTCCTCTGTATACACTGCAAGTTCATCCCTAAGGTTGTGTCAGAGTTCCACTTAAATCAGGTCCTGATTTTGCCTACTTGCTTTGCCAATTTTCAGAATGAGGAGAGAGAGATTCTGCATTCCCTTGATGTATTAAGGGTCCATTGGTTTCTCTAGGCAGAACCAAGGACTACAGAAAGAGCAAAGTGGCTCTTTGTCTATTTCAAACCTAATCAGAAGGACTTCCTGTCACAATCAAATGCATTTCCTCCTGAAGTGAAGATGATGACAGAATCTGTATTTATATAGCACTTGTCATACACACTCTATCCCAAAGCGCTTTACAAGCAGTGTTAGAGTGGTAGTGAAGTGACTGAATGTGAAGTGGCAACCATTTTGCACATCAGCACCTACACACAGCCTTGGACAGTTGCATGAACTGGTTTTGTGAGAAGGGGAATGTTGGCCTGGACACTGGGGAAAGTCCTCTACTCTTGGGTAGGGGGCGCTGCGGAGTCCTTCTGTCATGGAAGTGACTGCAATGGCTGCAGAAACTAGAGACATGGAACAGGGAGGGATGACTCCTCTCCTGGATGCAGCTACATCGAGTCCAGAAGAAATCTTCTTTGAAGCAACTGAGTATGGGATACTGATGGCATGAACCCGTTGTTGTGGGGAATCATGTTTCAGAAGCGAGTAATGCTGATGGAAGACAGACAGACAACTACAGGATGCACTTCAGAGAAATAAAACCCACTTACTATCACTGATGGAGGAGGAGGATGCCTAATACCTGGTTGAGAAGGAGAGACTGTTTTCACAACAAAAACGGCAACCACCGATTACATGGAACATTCCGGGACAGCACTCAAATGGATTACCAGTGCAGACATGGCTGCAGGACACTCAGCCCCAGGTCTTGATGCAGCAAGCGGCTGCAGTTGTAACGCACAGTGGGAACCAGGAAACAAGTGGTTTTGCTGCTGCCAATCTGGAAGACCCAACCAGTGATCAGCATGCCTCACAGGTACTTGTTGCTTTTGATTGCTAATGCCAGTCTCGAGGGGGGCTGCGGTAAAGGGGAAAATGTGACAGTTGATGCAACTGCACCGAGGGGGGGGGTTCCAGATCCAGGACTGGGGCAGGATGCTCAGAGACTTCCAGCTAAAGTAACTGGGGCTGGGAGGGGGGCTCCCCTTTATCGGTCATTCCTTCTACATGGATATAGGGTCGAACAGACACACTGACTCACCCTGCGGGTCCAGGGAGGGGTAAGAGTGATTAGCCCCCAAAACAATGGTCTCCTGCGAGGGCAGTTCATGAAGCAGGGTGGTTAAGGGATGCCATAGGACAGTGGTATTCCCACACTCCAGAGGGGCCCACGGCAGAGATATTTCAGGATCCTGGAACTTTCAATGGCATTGCGCTGGAAGAAGAATTGCGTGGCCTATTAACAGGTTCTGCCTTTTCAGGGTTGCCTATGGAACACATCATGATTGCTCCTCCTGGCGAAAAGAGTATGGTACCAGTCAGTTCAGAGGGGTGCTTGCTGTCCAGCCTGAGAGAAGGGGGACAGTGAGACCGACTGACACTGTGCTCTCTGTCATGCAGGGAGTGGAACTATCCTTGATACCTCCTAATGCACCCATGGACTTTCCAGTGGCACTGGGTTCCCAACTGCTGTAGGGGGAGCTACCAACCCAGCCCCAGTCGTGGGCAGATAGGGTTGATGAGGCTGATCAGGCCTCACCTGGACATATGTTACTGCAATCAGACCCTATTCAAGTCCAAACACCTGCCCAAAAATGGTCTTCTTTTCAGAAGGTGGATGTTTTTTTGAACTCCCCAGCTCCGGCACAGAGATGGAATGCGGTGAGACTACTGTACACAGGCGGATTGGATCCCCCAACCCCTGGATAGGGCACATTTGGGATGGGTCCTCTTGAAAAACACACTGCAAATTACACCAAAAGAGCTTTATGCATTGATTCACCCTCTGAATGTTTCCTATTTTGACTTCAGCTTTCGGACGGCGGTCTACATGGACAGATTTTGGGCCCAGTACAAATCTTTAAAAGACACCCTCCCCCTATGGTGCCCATTTCAGGCAATCCTTTAACGACACCCACGGTTTGGACTGTTACGATTCTGTTGCGGAATAAAGGGTCAGTGTGCAGGATGTTAAATATTGGCTGGCACAATGATGTGAAGTGACTGGGAATCCAGAACCTATCTTTGACCCAAGAAATCTTCTGGATGGGGAACTGGTGATTTTGTGTCACACTATGGCACACAGACTCCGGTTTGCATCACCTGCCAAGCGTGTTTTTCTTGGGGAGAGACGGGGCCCATTGCTTCTACCTGTGATAAAGTTCACTGTAATTTATGCCTGACTTTGGGGCATTTCAGTGTACACTGTTCCATCACACTTTTCTGTAACCTGTGCGAGGAGTCAGGACATTCCTATTGCACCTGTCCCTGGGGCTACGCACAACAATCAAGAAATGGATCATCAGGATGCCTTTATTCAGAAACACAGCAGGTGCAACAGCAAAAACTTCATGAGGAAGTAGCAGAGACTTTGGCCCATGCCTTGGACTCAGAAAGAGTCACCGGAAGATCCACAGCCTGAAATAGCACATGGCATGGTCTCCAGAAGTCCTGAAATGTCTGTATCCCCAGTTCTGACACCAGAAGAGACAGTCCCACAGCATCTAGTCCCACGGCCACTGATGACATCTACACACCAGACTATTGCAGCAGTGCCAGATCTTATGGACACTCTAGACATGCCTCCTCCTGAGCTGGGGGTGGTGGGTCATAAATGATCGCTCTGATCTCATAAACAGCTTGGTCCTGGTGTAAAGTTACCACCCAATGGTTCCCTGATTTTAACAGATTTGACCAATTTGAAGATGACCAAATGGACTCTGATGCTAGCCAGGTGTCTGTGGTATCTTTGCATCAATCTTCTAAACCAATTGTGTCAATGGATACCGAGGAGGACACAACCCAGAAGTCCATTAAAGCCAAAGTATGTAAAAAACTGAGGGTTACTACACAGACTGCCGAGGCACGACGTCTGCCGGATGATGTTTGAGACCGTTGTCTGGTGCCCTTGGACATTTCCCGTGGATTACAGCCTTCATATTGCAACCCTTAATGTGAATAGCATTAAGGCTATATACAGGAGGATGCTACATTTTTCCATTCTAAAAGATTTACCACATAATGTTTTTTTTTTTTTTTTTTAACAGGCAACCAGTCATACCTCTATGCGAGATGTGACTATGGCTAGTCAGTCTTGGTGTTGGGGTCCCACCTTTTTGTCCATGTGTCAGGATTGTAGTGATGGAGTGGGGATCCTCATTTGGGGATCAGCCTTCACGGTCACCAAACTGGTAGACATTGATCCTGGTAGGGCCCGGATGTTAGACGTCACCTGTCAGGACTCTGTCTATCAATTCATTAATGTTTATGCCCCACAATCTAAAAAGCTTGAGTGGATTTATTCACTCTTATTCAACTATTTGTACATAGCCCATTCAGTGATCTTGGGGGGCATAATAATAGTTTGGCCAAGCAGCATAAGTGAGCAAAAAGTGCTAAACTATACAATGACACAAATTTTCTTCTTCGTATGGTGACAGTAGCTGGTTTACAGGATGTGTATAGGTACATTACCCGGCCGGGAGGATTTGCATATTATAGAGTTAATTTGGCCTCACGCATAGACTTTTTATTTGTATCCAAATGTTTACGTTTCCTAAAGGTGGACCTGCTATCCATGGAATTATCAGACCACCTTCCTTGGGTGAGTCCTTTTCCAGGCAGGACTCTTGCCCATTGGGTAAAGGTTATTGGTGGTTGAATAACACCCTGTTACAGAATCCTGCCTTGGTCATGAGAATTTGTGACTGTTTATATGCCCACCAATCCATAGCCTGTTTAGTAGATGATTTTGGGATATGGTGGGATGATACTAAGAAGACTTTAAAGGGTTCCTTCATGCATGCCCCAGGGATGCAGGCTAAACAGAATTATGTCGCCTATTTGGATTTAAGATTTAAGTTGCATGAAGCATCAGTGTCACTACATTGAGGGGTGTTTCTAGTCTTCCGGTGGTGGAAACTTGAAGGTGCAGATGAAGAATTTGCAATATGTTGAGACTCGTCCCTATTTTGGAACACAAGTGTGGGACTCAGGGCTCCACTGGGACTGGGAACTCTTTTAAGGGCTGCAAAGTACAACTAAAGAGACAGATTTTGAAGGGGTGATTACACCAGACAGGGCAAGACAGACGGACATAACTGGGACGATGACAGCGGTACATTCCCATTTGAAGTCACTGTTTGGTTCCCCTCAAGTGCCCATCTCTAATAGTTCCTTCTTGATGAGTATTTTAGTTCCCCTATTCCATTTTCTTTGGGTCAAAGCTTCAGAGGCCAGTTGAAGCAATTAAAGTTCTGACAGCGATTGGTGATCTGAAGCAATGTTAGCCTGTAAGGGATGGGTTGACGACCAAATTTTATAAGGAATTCAGGGAAGACGGGTTGTCATTTTGGCTGAGGCTTTTAATTGGATATTGCAGCATGATACTGTAACACAGCTCTTTGCAGAAGCACTTCAGATTCTCCTCTTAAAAAGGGAGAGATTGACATAAATAATTGAGTCCTTTATGCCTCCTTAATACTGATTTGAAGATCTTGTCCTGTCAATTAGCAAGGTCTTGGCTCTGGTTCTCTCAGACTCCCAGTATTGTTCAATCCCTGGGTGACACATAGCGGATCATCTGATTGCCCTTTGGGAGGTGGTGGACCTGGGTTCACAGGAAAAGGAGGTGGGGTATCTCCTCTCCCTAGATCAAGAAGGCCTTTGACCGGGTCTCCATGAGTGTTTGTTTCAAGTACTTCAATGGTACAGCATCCATAACAATTCTGCGCGTGGTTAAAACTATTGTGTAACACAGCCTTGTGCCTCTTATCAATAGGCATTTAGGAAGGTGGATTCTATTGAGATCTGGGGTCAGACAGGGCTGTCCTCTCAGCCCGCTCCTCTATACCTACTTTATTGACCCGATTCTTTGAAAATTCAGACTCATCCTAGCATATATGGTATTTTCCTACCAGGTAGTGCCACAGAACTAAAAATGCTGGCTTATGTGGATGATGTGACCTTACTGGTGAAAGATCAGCTGTCTTGCAGTTGAGGTTTTCAGTCCTTTCCCTAATATCGAGTGCGCCTCAACTTCAGAAATGTAACTGTATGGCTTTGGAGTACTTCCACTCAAGTCTCAGATATTTAGGGGGTCCCTTTAGTAGATCCAATTATGATTTTGGGAGTGTTTATGGCAAAGGGATAAGGCACAGTTTAATTGGGATGTTAAGCTTCAGGAGTGCCGTACTAGGTGATGACCTGGAAGAAGCGAGGCATCAAACTAAAAGAAGCGGCAGTTTGAAAATGTTTCTTCTACCCATGTTGATGTATCTGAGCATGGTATTCTGTTCCTAAAGCCTTGGAAGTAATTTTGACAGTGTTTTTTTTTCATTTAATGTGGGAAGTCGACTTAGCTCCATTAAGCATAATGCGCTCTACCTTCCAGTAAATCAGGGTGGTTTATTAATCCGTGGCATTTACTTTGTCAGTTTCTTAAATGTCTCACAAATCAGATCATGGTATGGAAAGAGTGGATGTGGTATTGGTTGGATCCCTTTTTGATGCAGTGGCTTAGTGCCTCCATACCACATTGCTGTCATAGTGGGTTGCCTTATTTTGACAGGACGTGTTGAAAAAAATTAAATGGCAGTTGAATTACTCCATTATTCAGTGTCAGCAATCAAAGCTTATTTACATGATGATTATGAATACGTATTTTCAGGCTGAAGCCCTTTATATAGGACAGACCCACATAGGAGTGTGGTTATTAAGAAAACCTTGATGGATGGGGAATGCCACAAAAAAGTGGGATATTTTATGGTTGCGTTTTCACAGGAAACTGCTGGTGAAGCTAATGGAAAACATAAAAGCATAGCTGAGCAGTTCTATCCAGGGCGGATGTACCTCGCTCCGGAGACCATGACTCACTTGTACTTGGACTGTCCGTATCGGTGCCTTTTGGAGGATGTTGACATCCACATGGCAGAACCAGAGCTGGACATCACTGACATATGACCAAGTGATTCTGGGAACTTTGTCCAGGACTACTGTGTATGAGGCAGGCACACTTTATCTCGTTATTACCCTGATTAAATATTATATCTGGCACTCTAGATGTGCATTCATATTTCAGCAATGGGATATTCTTCCCCAGGTGTTAATTGACTTAATATTATGGGATCTTCAGCATCAGTACTGGACGGAGATTAAATACATGGCCCTGGGCTTGTAGGCCTCAAGACAGCACAGGTTTTCGGACCTCCTAGGACTGGTATGATGGTGTGGTACTCCCTGTGGATTGTGTAACTGGTGAATTATGCAAGCCTAGGTTCTGTGATGTGACTGGTAGTTCCATGACTTTTATGGACAGTTTCTTAAACCACTCACTTCTCTGACTGAATGGATCCCAATTTGGGTCACTGGACTTTGCATAGTACATTTGAGCATGGCCGTCAGCTGTCGTTGTGGGTGGATTTGGAGTGCTGTTTACATTTTGTTATTTCCCACTAGGTTTCATCTTTTACATGACAGTTGATTTTTTTGCAGGTCCTTAATGATCCTTCGACTTTATTACTTTGCAATGTAGTTGTTTCCTTTATTAGATATTTCTTTCTATGATTTACCTCTCAGTATTTTTGTTTTGTCTTTCCCAGATCGAACAGTTTGAATGCACTACTGTGATGTGATATATTTCTTTTCAATAAAAACGTCCCATACTCTTTCATAAAGTAAGGTTGACAGGTGGAAATCCTGGCCTATGGTTAAACAAAAAAGGGTATTTTTGTTAAACACCTTAATTATTCCTGTTTTTTTATGTGAATTATGTGTTTCCACTACTCCTGCAACTAGAACCCAGACTTTATAGAGTTTTTTTTTTTCCACCTTTTGTGGGGCAGTAGATTAAATCCTGTTAAGCGTTCCATCACTTATAGACTGATGAAATGTGGCAGTCTGAATATGATTGATCCAGTAGTTTTCTTTTTACTATTTTTTGTACTCTAATCTTTTGTGGGTATTTCAGAATCATGGGAAGCCCTGGATTCCACTTATTAAACATGTGGGGACCATTTTCTCTAGAAATGGGATAGTGGTTCATGAGGGGTTTATCTGGTGAATTTTTTTCCAAAAATGTAAACGATGGAAGATCTCCATACCCACAGTTCTGCATGCCTTCAGACGAATTATATAGTCATATTTTGAATACCCAGTTTTTTCTGGAGCCTTGTTTCCAGTGCCCTCCAGTGATGATAGATAAATGTTTGGACCAGCTCCTAGAATCTAGAACACCAAAGAAAATATGGGATATGGTATGATTTTGTTGTCATAATAAGCTGAACGTTAAAAACAATCACCATCAGAAGTCCATTCAGGAATGGCATTGTCTTAGGGATCATTGTATACAAAGCTAGAATCAATGGGCCACTTATTTTTGAATGCTCTTACATATCTGGGCTGTGGTCCTTATTGGGCAATAAATGGGCTCTTCAACAGTTTCCGGGATGTCTTACGAAGTGCTGGTATCGTTCCTTTAAAGGTTCATGGAGAACTTTTTCCTGGTATCCTCGGGTAGTGCTGGCAGTTATTAAATGGGTTATCTGGCAGGTGCATCGTCAATATATATTGCAACAAAAATGTATACCTCTGATTGGTATAGTGGAACGGATTAATCATGAAATATCCCTGGTTTGCCTGAAGGAGAAACGGGGACTGCCAAATCTAGTGCTGGGCTCCTGGTCGAGGAACTTGCCATGGCATCCTCCATGGTAGTGTTTTGGTTTCTTTACCTCACATGAGTACAGCTGGTGGGTCAGTAGTTTCCTTTTGGGTATTTTTTTCCCGTAATGGTTTTTTATTTTGACATGAACAAGAAAACAATAAATACAGTACATCAGTAAAGACAGCTGACAATTCATGTACTTCACAACGTCAAATAATACTAAAACATGAAACAAACATATAGTCTTGCTAAACAATATAAGTAAACTGTAAGATGTAGCAAAGGTACCACAGAGAAACATTACGATGTGAATTACTAAACGTTACCAAATGAGGAAAGAAATACGTTTTCTTACTAAAGAATCTCATTCCAACTCAGTTACTTATTTAGTATAAGAAAGGGGCCCCTGATTTCCACAAAATTTACATTCTTACCTACAATAGCGTGGCTCACTTTTTCATTACCAGCAGTGAAGGCCACCATGTCGAACCATTCAGTGATAGTAGGCGATAGAGGGCTTTTCTAGTGTTTTATGATTAGTCTTTTAGCTGCAAGGCTGGCTGTTAAAATCCATAGTTTTTTTGGGGAATTGGCGTGGCTTGACTTGGTCCAAGATGGATGCATAACTCCATTGCTCTGCATTAAACCTCTCAATCTTTCTTTTTTTCTTTCATTTATAACTGCTTTTTCTTACAGCAGTGCTTGGCTAAGTACTTCTGAGACTTGAAACTTTATGAGATATTACTTCATTCTTACCTTAACTGCAGCCTTTAATAAACATATCAATCGGCCTTCTTCTGCTGAAACTCCGAAGTCTGCTACAAGATAGCAGTGGGCAGGAATCAGCAAAGCGATCCTATAAAATAGAAGAAATGTTTCAACAGTTGGTCAAAAATACGATAGTTTTAAAGCAGTGTCATTACATACTTCACAAACTTTTGCAGGCTATAGACTCTCGCTTAGATGATACAGAAACTAGAACGCTGGCCACTGAAATGTTACTATAAGAACTTCAAGCCACTGTACACCAGCAAGACAGAGTAATCAGTGATTTGCTAATCAAATTAGATGACTCTAGAAAATTGTAATTGCAGAAATAATCTGTGTTTTTATTGGTTTTCCTGTAGGGGCAGAGTTAAACAGTACTACTGCGTTTCTACAAAAGGAATTGCCACAGCTTCTTCAACTTTCAGCCGCTCAAGCTTTTATCATTGAGCGATCCCATCACTTTCTAGCCCCCAAACCTCACCCTGGCTAGAAGCCAAGACCCAATGTGGCACATTTTCTAAATTATGCATCTACAGAAATGATTCTACAAAAAGCAAGAGAGTTGGGCACTATTTTTGGCAGAGCCACCCATAACATATTCAGAGACTTCTCCAAAGAAGTGTCACTTAAAAGGAAAGCGTATACTGATGCTAAACAAATCATGGGTTGGTTGGGATTAAAATATACTCCTCATTACCCAGCTACTATAAGGCTCACCTATCAGGGTAATAACACTGACTTCGCTTCCCCAGAGGCACTTATGGATTTTTTAAGGTTACGGTGGCCCCAGGCTTTCCAGTATCCTAATGCTAGGGAACCTGAGGTGATTGCTGTTCGATGGAAACTACACCTCTGTTACATCACCTCCTCAGTCTTCTGCCTCCATTGCGACTACACTGGATCCAAGAAACTTGGTCGGTGACATCACACAATTGCCGATGACAATCTAATAGACTGCAAGCTAAATCTTGCGACTCCTCTACTCGTTCACAGAATCAGAGTCGTGGCAGAAGCTGCAGTCTGATGAAGAATAAAGAGTTAAGTTCTCCCTCATATCTTGCTCAGTCTCTATCAAAAAACAAATAACACTCCTTTGAGTATCTACTCCTCCACCTGTGGTGGATGCAGCTACTGATCCTCCTGATGCTGTGGACTCTACACTGGTAACTTGTAAATAATCTGAATCGGCACCGGAAAAATCATCCTCGGAGACTTATGGGCTTACATTAAGCTAATTCTCCTCCAGGTTTAGATCAGCATAAAGAGCACCACAGTAATCCAGTACTTCTGCCGATTCCGTCAGCATATGAGCTCTGCAACACATGGTCTAAGTCACCCAGGAGACTGATGCCTCTGATTTTTACTCTTTGGGCATTAGTATAATTTTGATATAGGGGTGCTTGGCAATACCCCACGTAATATGCTGCAGTACTATGGCTGTTTATTTTACCATCCTCGTGTTGCAGTTTTTTAATCATGTTATTCCTGCATTTCTCAATACTTTATGCTGCTATCAGAAATATGACTCATTTACCTGTAGATGTAATTTAATAAGACTGCAGACTGCTAACTTCATTCAGTGGTTTTGTTTTTGTTGAATGTGATAATATAATAGAAAATAGTACCAGTTACTTGAATTATCTAAGCTACAACCTCTGCTTGTTTTTCCGGAATACTATAGGACTGCACCTTTCAGTTCTTGGTGCTGTTAATAGATGGTAATATTTACTATTTACTGATAGTTATTATACAGAGGTGGTATTCTGTACTGTTAGCTTATGGGTTTTGTGTTCCAAATTAGTTCTTGTACTATGCAGGTACAGAATAAGTTCTCTATTGAACATAATTAATCTGCTTGGTTTGAATGGATAAACAGTGATGTTTGGAATACTATTCTGTTTTTTTTCCTGAGCCATGCTGTCTTTTACCTATTAAAATTATCATTACTGTTATTTATATATTGAAGGACTGAGGGGAATGCAGGTTGTTGGATATTGTTATTTACTGTTACTAACCACATCATTGTGTGCTTTATAGTTACATTGGCTTTTTGATGTTATATTGGATTACCTTACCCTTTTTGAGATACGTCTAACCAATTGTTCTATGTCTGTAGCATGCCCTGGTGTTTAGAGTGGTGGTTAGTGGCCTTGTTATCTAGGTCAGCCATAGTTCCCTCTATGCACCCTAGATGGCCTATATACAGGTTCTTCTGTTGTTCTTGTTGCTCTGTTTACTGTCATATTTCTTGTATGCTGAGAGATGTGAATGCTGGAATATGTTTAGCTCGACTACTTTTCATTATATATGTATATTATATTTCATTTGTCTGTTATAGTTGTTACTGATATTACTTTATATCTTGTTTCAACTGGGTGCTTTCTATCCCCTGACGTATTTCATTCACTTAATTATTTATATTCATTTACCTTTGACTTTTCCTAATGGATGATTTATTTATCTGTACCTGGAATGTCAGGGGCCTTAATGCACCCAGTAAAAGGAAACAAGTATTATCTCACCTTAAGTGCAATAAAGCCCATATAGCTTTTTTTGCAAAAACTAAGTTGCTAGAAGCGGATATGGATGGGGGAGGAAGTGGGGTTGGCAGGTCTGGTCCATGCATACTGTATATATGACATGTATCTGTTATGAAAGATCTGTCTTGTATGGTAAAACTCTAATAAAATTTAAATTGAAAAAAAAGAAGCGGATATGGATAGGCTTAAAAGGGATTGGGTGGGTTAGGTTATTGCTGCTTCTGTGCCCACAAAGAAGTGTGGTGCCATTCTCATACATAATCGGTTAAATAGGAAACCTAATTCTACCATTTGTGACCCTCAAGGGAGATGGTTAATGTTACTGTAGACACTTCTCTGATCCACTTCAGCTCATTAACCTTTATGCTCTAATTATTATAATGCAGAATTTTTTCACAGTTTAGCACAGCATTTATTGTCTAATATACATGTTAATTTACCTGTAATAGCTGAGGACCTTAAGCTTACAATTGATCCTGTCATAGATAAAAGTAATTCTGTGTTGAACCAAATCATATGGGTGTTGAGCGCTTTCTTTATTGATGCATGATTTTGATTTTACTGATATCTGGAGAATTTTTCACCCTAGAGATAAAAGAGTATTCCTAGTTATTCCCCTATCCATCATTCTTCTAGCAGATTAGATTATATTTTAACTTCCCCTTCTATTACCCAAGCAGCAATTGATTCTACCATTTTACCAATACTTATTTCGGATCATGCCCCAGTGCAGCTTCATTTATTGTGGAGCCCTCCTCAAACCCACTCTCCCACATGATACCTTGACCTGTTATTACTGAAGGATCCAGATTTTGTGCCCTGGATCAAAAAAGAAATAGAGGAATTTATTTTATGTAATGATACAGCTAATATGGTTGCTGGTACCATTTGGGAGGCATTAAAAGCCACACTTCATGGAAAAATTATTAGCTATGCTGTTCATTGCAGAAAGCTAAGAGAACATCAGCTGAAAGAACTGGAAACTTATCTTAAAACCACAGAGGCCCAATATGCTGCTTTACCCCACCCAGACCCTCATTCAACCTTGCATCAGAAATTACAGTTGTGCATTAATATAAATACATTATTATCTTGGAAAACTGAAATTGCAATCTTAAAACTTAAACATAAATTTTGGGAAAAGGGTGAGAAGGGTGGCAAATTGTTGGCCTACTGCCTTTGAACATAGCAAATGGAATGGCTCATTGCGGGGCTATGTGGTTTTTCTGGTTCTGTATGTACCACTGCTCCAGATAACAATCACATTATGACTGAATATTATAAACAGTTATATGCCTCCCACCCCCATGAAAACCAGGCAAACACTGCTCATTTTTAAGATTCATTAATACGTTCACATCTATCACCTGAAGAGGCAGATACTCTTAAATGTCCCTTTACAATTAAGAAAGTGCGTCCAGCCCTTTTGTCTTTAAATCCAGAGAAGTCACCTGGTAGTGATGACTTCTCAGCTGAATTTTTTAAGGTCCTAGTAGATATCTTATGCCCCCTATTTTGTCATGTTTATGATGAGTTGGTAAATACTGGAATTTTTCCCCCCTACTCTTTGTGAAGCCATTATACTGTGCTGCCAAAGAAAGACAAAGACCCTACTTCTCCATCCAGTTATAGGCCCGTCTCACTACTAAATGCTGATAGTGAAATACTGTATTTGCAAAATTATTAGCATTCTGTCTGGAACCCCTAAGGAATCTTTTAATTCATAGCACTTACCTCTTGGATTCCTACATGAACCTTCAAGCTATTTGGGATCTTCCACAACAAGACCACTGGAAATACCTACAGCTTTGTGCTGCAGTTTATCCTCTGTTAGTGCCTCTCTCTAATAACACCTGAACTACTTCTTTTATATCACAATGGCTTAAAATTCCATCACACAGAGTGGGGTTGATATATAAAACTATTCAAAAACATATTCCTAATCAATCTCTCACCTCCAAGACACTTTGGGAGTGGGATTTGAATACTACCATTTCAGACTACATGGACAAGTTGTTGGAAATTTAGCCATAATACCTTTCAGGATACACTTAGTATGCTAATTCAAAATAAACTTTGAAACTATTGGTATAGAACCCCGTTGGTTCTTTATCACTTAAAACTTCTCCCTGATGATAAATGTTGGTATTGTATGTCTCCTAGCAGCAATTTAGCTCATGTAATATGGTCTTACCCCTAATTCCAGCCCTTTTAGCAGGTTCAACAACTGGCTCAAGATATTCTTGGTTGTTATATACCTTAATTTGCTCCCCTAATGATACTTGGGATTGTTGATAATCGCCATATCTTCCTGCTCGCGATAAATGGCTACAGCATATCTTTGTATGCCAGCCAAACGATAATTTTAGTCTGATGGAGATCCTTGAGTATTCCATCTGTTTGTGCGCTTTGGCTGGTTTATCTCAAACAGCTTATTTTGACTGCCTTACTATTTTGCATTAGATACCCTCCCAGAATTTACCAAATGTTGGCAGCCTTATTTCAACTATTTGAATTCAGTTTAAGTTTGGGCTACTTAATTTTCCTTTGTTTCATCTCCAACACAGTTTCTTTTGCTGCATATTAACTTAATGCTAAATCTCTCAGGTTCTTATTGTATGCTTACTGTATTTCATGTTATTGATAATAAGATTTACATGTCGTGTTTTTTTCTTTATTTGATGTTCAGTTTGTACTTTTAACCTATTTCAGAATTTGCCTAGTTTTTCCTGAATGGTTTTGTACTTTTTCTTCTTAAAATTAATAAAAGATTAACTGCAAAATCTAGTTTTTGAGGGAGGGTGAGAGAGAGTCATACTTGAAAATACTCTAGGATATATACTTCTGGGGAGAGAGCTAAATTGTTTCCTTATACATTTGGTATATATATGTACTACTTCTGAGATTGATAGTTTTTAGAGTCTTATAGTATATATAGTAGAGTTTTTTTCTTTCTTAGTATAATTGTTGTCTGTATAGTTTGTACTAAATAGTTTTACAAGTGAAACTTATGGAATTTTGAATTGGTGAGTTTATTTTGTATTTCTTTCATTATAAGCTATTTTTCAAGTAGAGTGCTTTTCTGTAATGGGTCTGTTGAGCTCCAATTCTCCTTATTTTTTAGTTGTCAAAGTTGTGAAGATGAGAACTGGCAGTGTTAGAGAGCACTTATTATATATGTGTGCCTTTTTCTTAGAGTACCACATTTTTTATTTGTTCTATTAGGTGATTGCCTGGAAGTGAAAAGTCGGTTGTAGAAATGGGTATGCAGTAGTGACTAAGTTGTAAATAATAATGGAATTGTAACTCTGAATATTGTATTTTTCCTTGAACTCAGAAAATGACATTAAAATATTGGTATCTGATGATAGAAGATCGCTTATACACAGCACTCCAACTTTTGGCCCAAAGAGGGTAATTCAAGACTAATTTATTACCAGACAAACTCTTGTTTTGCCATAAAGGGGCATAGTGAAGTATATGGGGGATTAAGTTTGCAATTTATTTTTTAGTAATCTGAAAGAGGTGGCCAGGCATTGATTATCTTTAATGTTGCTCAGGGAGGGACAATAGATGAAATCCAAAAGGACATGGGGTGCTGTGATCTCTTTTTCTATGGTTAACCATGATTGCTCTTGTCCTGCTATATAGTTCGAGTTATGGAGATGCGGAACAGCTTGTTTAAACAGGAATGCCAACTGGTAGTTTTCCCAGCATGGCAGTGCCATTCTGCCATCTTCATGAGGGGCTTGCAGTTTTTAAGGCTAAGCCTTGGTGGCTTATTGTTCCATAGGAAAACCATGACAAGATAATTTAATTTGTTCAATTGTGCCTTATTAATTAATATGGGAATGTTTTGAAATAAATAAAAAAGTTTAGGTGCTACGATCATTTTAATCAAGTTGACTTTACCCCACGGGGAGAGAGTAAGCTTGTTCCATCTAACAAAATCATTCTCAGTTTCTGTTAAAAAAGGTTTGACGTTTATTTCCATTAAATAATCCTTTGGGGTATTTCTGTCTTTTCCTTTTCTCTATGCATGGTTTCTTGGTTTTTGGATGCTGCCTGTACATACTCACCTGTCTACATGGGTGGGTCTTTGAACAGAGGGTTTAGTTTGGCTTATTGTACTATGGTATGTATTTCTTTTATGGTCTTGTCTTAATGGTTTGAACTTGTTCATGATCGCTTGCTTGTCTATTGCTCTGTGTTTGAGTATTATTTCCAATAAAAATTTACCCTACTCTTCTGAAAAGTGCCTTGGGTTCTTTTACTTCCACCTGGAATGTGGATTGCCTTTGCCATGCTACACAATGGCAGGGGCAAAGCTGGAGGGTAAGGTTCATGCCCATTTCACTAGAGCAGTAACCACCTCTTTGGCAGAAATACACTTCATGACTATTGCAGAGACCTGCTGGGGAGCTACGTGGTGCACAATACACACCTTTACCAAATATTGTTCCCTGGATATTTTTACCAGGCAACAGGATACACCTTTGGTATAACCAGTCTGAATTGATTGCTACCCTGAGTGAGTGCATACTCCAGCCTTCCTAGGTGAAGGATTGTTTCAGGCTTGGTACTCAGACCCATAAGTTAGAATTTATGGAGAATATTGATTCTTAGAAGATATGAAAGTTACAAGCTTAATGTAACTCTTGCTCTTCCTGAATATCTTCTCCATAGATTACCATGACCCAGCTCACTTCAGTATTGTTGTGTTATTGTTTTCCACCCTTTTCTGTTGGTGTGGGCTATGAAAACACGATGTCTGTTGGGTTTGCTGGCCCTTCTTATATGGGCCACCAGGGCTAACTTATACCCTTAGTTAGTGCATAGGGTATTTATGAGTATGGTTTTAATGTGCTCACATTGGGGGAAGGTACTAAGGTGGTTGGGGGCTGATGCCACTGTATACCAGCAAGCACATGCTGTGACACATGTGTGAGGCCTTTTTAATGCCACCAGCTCCCATCAGAAAAGTTCTGGCTGCTGCAGGGTCCTTTTGCCACAGTATCAGATCCATCAGTGCTTATCTATAGAGAAGATATTCTGGAAGATCAAGAGTTATGCTAAGTACATAGCTTGTATTTCTGTGAAGTAGTTCTGCCTGACTTTTCCCTTGAATCTTCTGACTTTCACTGACATTGAGCATCCCATTGTCCTCTCATCCTTGTGCATCCAGAAGAGCTACTTCTAGTGGTGAGGATATGGTTCGCCTATCCACAGTCTGGCAGTTTCATTAGAATGATGTTATTGGCTGGAACGTCTTTTAAGATGAGCTCTTCCTACCACCCAGGCAGTATTCCCCCAACTCCACCCCATGATATCAGGTCTTTTTTATACTGGAAGAACAGGTCACCTCATTCATGGTCCCACATAGGATTTTCTGCACAATAGATGAATCTTCTTTTCGATAAAAGTATCGATTTCTTTGGCTTAGTTTCACAGCTCTTTTGACTCTGTCTCTGGACGAGTGATGGAACACAAGAAACCAGGATTCAAATTTTGTTAGCTGTTGGCAGAAGATGATGGTTACTGATCCACATGACATGTGCATGTACTGCATGGGTGAGCCATGACAAGGTCGGGTGGGTCTTTGCTTATCCATGCTGCCTGAGTCCCTCAGGACAGAAGCTGTGGCTCTCACTGGGTCAGCTTTCAGAAGGGGATCTAAAGGAGCTCCCTAAGAACTATAAGAAGGCATCGGCTGTGGACGGATCTGCAGAACAGCTTGCGGCCCTTAAGGTGGAAGCAGCAGTTATTGCAGTGGGCACCTCCATGGTCATGGTGCTGTTCCCTGGGGCCAGCGTTGGAGGGTCTTTCACAGGCCAGTTCTGTGATGTGTGCCTGTCCCTCCAGACCTTTGGGTGGAGCTCTGCTCTTCATGGTTCAAAGTCCAAGCTTCACTGCCACCGGTTGCAAGATGGGGAGCAATCAACATTCTCACAGTTCCTTGCATTCACCCAACTGCTCAACAGCTGTCAAGCGCCCCTTGGCAGACAACAGGTTGGGCAGGTCAAGGGCTCTTTGGCTCCACCGTTGAGCCAGTCGATTATGACTTCGTTGAGTAAACTGTCAAAATCTTTCTTGAGCCTGTCAACCAGTTGTCAGATGAGGCAGAGGAGTTGGTCTTGCAGATCTGAGTGCTTCTGGTCCTTACTCAGGAGGGTGTGGACCGACTGGTGCCCCTGGTCGATCTTTCTGGGGACCAGACTCCACCAGAGTTTGAGTTTTCGAACCTGTGTTGCTTAGTTATATAGTTACATAGTAGTTGGCAGAAAAGGACCCCCTGGTCCATCTAGTCTGCCCTGGTTTAGTTTTAGTTAATTTCTTACTTCTTTACTTCAGATCCTGCCGGACCTGTTTCCATACTTCCCCTCTGTCCTAGTCTCACTAGCCCCCTGTGTCTATCCCATGCATGTTTGAATGCCTCAACGTTGTCTGCATCCACCACTTCCTCTGGTAGCCTATTCCAGGGTTCAATTACCCTTTCCATGAAGTACTTCCTCACATTGCCTCTGAGTCTCCCCCCTTCTAGCCTCATTGCATGACCCCTAGTCCTAGTGCTCATCCTTTTCTGAAGATAACAGCTCTCCCCTACCATATGTATCCCTCTGGCATATTTAAATGTTTCTATCATGTCCCCCACCCCCCACTTCTTACCTCCAGTGAGTACATATTTAGTTCCCTGAGCCTTTCCTCATAGTTTTTTTGATACATGCCCCGGACCATTTTGGTAGCTCTTCTCTGCACTGTCTCCACCTGGTTGATGTCTTTTCTAAGATGGGGCCTCCAGAAATGGACACAGTACTCGAGGTGGAGCCTCACCAGTGACCATAGAGGGGGCAATATTACTTCCCTCTTTCTACTTGTTATTCCTCTCCCAATGCATCCCAGCATCCTGCTTGCCTTACCCACTGCTTTACCACACTGACTGGTCACCTTAAGGTCATCTGTTATGATGACTCCTAGGTCCTTTTCCTGGTTAGTTGTTTCCACTACCTCCCCTCCTAGTTGGTATAGTGTCCTTGGGTTCTTTTGCCCCATGTACATAACCTTACACTTTTTAGCATTAAACCCCAGCTGCCATACCTTTGACCATTCCTCCAGTTTGTTTAAGTCCCTTCTCATCCTATGTATGTCAACCCTGTTGCAGATCTTTGTGTCATCTGCAAAGAGGCATACTTTTCCTTCAAGTCCATCTGAAATGTCTCCAATGCAAACATTAAATAGTAATGGCTCCAGGACCGACCCCTGCGGTACCCTACTTGTCACTGCTCTCTCTTCTGATCTCCCCACATTCACTTCTACCCTCTGGTTCCTGTTGCTTAGCCAGTTCTGCACCCACTTTACCACTTTTGTCCTCAACCCTAGCGATTCAACTTTTAGCTAATCTCCTGTGCGTGGACAGTATCAAAGGCCTTCTGAAATCCACAGTAGGCCACATCCACTGCTTCCCCTGGTCCACGACTCTTGTCACTCATTGAAGAACTTCGATTGAGTTAGTTTGCATGCTCTCTCCTCTGTGAAAGCATGCTGTCTTGGATCCTGCAATTTATTACTGATCAGGTACTCCACCACCCTTTCTTTTAATGTTTCCATTACCTTCCCCACCACCATCAGACTTACTGTCCTATAGTTTCCTGCCTCTTCCTTGCTCCCACTCTTGTGGATTGGCACCACATCTGCCCATCTCCAGTCTCCTGGTACTATCCCTGTATCCAAGGATAGATTGAACAGGGCTGCCAGTGGAGCAGCCAGATCTTTTCTCAGTTCTTTTACTATCCTTGGGTGCACCCCGTCAGGTCCCATAGCCTTGGCCACTCAATTTCTCCAGTTCCCTAAGTACTTTCCCCTCTGTAAAGGGGAATGTGTCCACCCACAACTCACCCCCACCATTCCTGCCTTTCTCCTTTATCTGTGGACCATTTCCCTCCCCTTCTTTCATGCATACTGAACAAAAATAATTGTTCAGTATGTCTGCCTTCTTCTGGCCCTCTTCCACACATTCTCTCCCCCCCTTGATTCTATCTATTCCCGCCTCGGTTTTTTTTTCTTGATATATCTGTAAAATGTTTTATCCCTCCACTTCGCTGATTTTGCTATGTTCTCTTCTGTGAGTGCCTTAGCTTCTCTAATACCTTTTACTGCTTTTTCTTTTTGCTCCTATACACCTCCTATCCTGTTCCCCTGTGTTGTTTTGTACCTCTTGAAGGCTATTCTTTTGCCCTGACTGCCACTGCTACCATTGAGAACAAAGTGGTCTCTTCCTCTTGTTCTTTGATACTTGTCTAATACATAAGATCACAGCTTCTTCTAAGGCCTTCTTAATTTTCATCCACCTTTCCTTTACCCCCTTCCCATTTTGTATCCTTGCCAGAGCACTGCTAACTCCCACCCCCATTTTCCTAAAGTCTACTCTTCTGAAATCTAGGAACCTTGTTTTGGTGTGGAATGCTTGTTGCCCAATTCTTAAGTCAAAGTGCACTGTTTTGTGATCGCTTGCACCAAGGGGATCCCCCACTTGTGACTCTGGTCACACTGTCTCTGACAGTATCAGGTCTAGTGTGGCCCTCTCCCATGTATGTTCTCCTACAAGCTGTCTTGCTAATGCCCCTGTAGCTCCTCCAGGATCTCCCTACTCCTATTAGTTGGTGTGGCGGTTGACATGTCATTTACAGCCAACCACAGGAGACCCTTCTTGCCATCAGCCAGCCGGTTGACTGTTGAGGTTATGGTCAAGGCACTTGCACTCTCAATCCCGCTTGACCAGGAGGCGTCGATGTCAACGTTCCTCGAACTCATCATTGGGTGAGGAGAGGAACCAACACAAGATGCACTGGTGCTACAAGGAATTCCTCTGGCAGCAGTAGTCCACTGTGGGGGCGGGGCTGTATCCTCAGGATCTTTGGTCCCCTAACAGCCGCCAGTGGTTACCCCACTGGTTCACATTCCACAGATGCTCCTGACACCTGCTTCTCTGTCAATTAGGTTCGAGCCACCACCATGACATTTGCCATTCAGCGCTTTGGCCAAGGAGCCTGACTGTTTGGCCATCAGCTTGCCAGGCCAGTTGTCAGTTAAAATCACCCTGGGTGAGGATTTCCTGAAGGTCCATGGTGAACAACAGCCGAGGGCCATTTTTTTAGGTGTTCTCAGATTACTTGGGTCAGGAGTCCATGGCCTCCTCGGAACTCAATTTTTGACCATAACTCATTCGAGTAGCCTTCCTCTGAGCATGGCCTGGTTTCCTACTGTGGGGTGGTCTGATTTATCTCAGTGTCCACGTCTATCCTGCTTGAGCCAGTCCAGAAGAGGGCTAAGTTCCCTCTCACAGACATTTTGGACCAGGATGAATCTTCCTTTGGTTGCATTCCCAGTGGCTGAGGCCATCTTGGATCCAGTCTTGGAGCTTTGGCAGCATCCAGCATCCTGTCCAGCACCCTCAGCCCACATAATCCAAAAGTATGCCTTCTCTATGGTCACTCTGGGCCTCTTGACAGGCTAACTATGCTGTAATGATGGATAACTATTGTCATTCCTTGATGGGTATTTTTGATGCTGTCCTCCCCATCTCCATCCAGAGCAGCAGATGGCGGTGGAGCACATCAGAGACCGCAATCAGTCACTGGCTAAACACCAGCTCCAAACAGCCTTTGACATGGGTAATTCTTGTACCCATGTGGGGTCAGCAGTAGTTGTCTCCATGTGTCACGGGACCTGGCTGCTTTGTCCACCTTCACAGTGGATACCCAACAGAAGCTGGCTAATGTCCCTTTCCTAGGCACTGACCTCCTTTGCTGTGGGTTGAAAGGGTATCTCACCTGGACTGAGAAGTCAAATGCCACCCTTAATTCCGTGACCTCACTCTAGAAGGACCAGAAGAAAAAGCCTAAAAAGCAGGCTTTTTAGTACTGATCCTTTCAGTCATGGCCTCTGCTGCAGCAGCCCCAGCAGTGGCAGTTTCAGGCCTGGCACCCCAAGCCAAAGTCTGGTGCCCAAGGTCCCAAAAAAAAAGAGGAACAGGAGTAGGGGTGCCCCTCTGGCAGCAGCCACCGGTGCCCTCGCAAAAGCTGCCCAGTGACAGGTTGGGGGTGTCATCCCTCCACCCTCCTGTCCCCAACTGCTGTCCCGGTCAGAGGCTGGCTACATCACTTCTTGCCACATTGGTACACTATTCCAATGGACAAGTCGGTGTTGGACTTAGTGAGCAGAGGATTGTCTCTAGATTTCAAAGCTCTCCTGCCCTACTGCCTCCACATGCCTCGAGTCCAGGATGTCTCAGAACATGCTGTCTGCCCTCAGGGAAGACATTGCTCAGCTCCTTGCAAAAGGGGCTATAGCCTGTGCCCTGGGTACCCTGGCCAGTCAGAGTTATGTGTCCTGGTACTTCCTGGCCCTGAAACAGATGGAGGGCTGGCACCTCATACTGGATTTGCATGAGCTCAACCTGTTCATGCAGAAACGCAAGTTTCTGATGGTCTCTCTGAACCAGATCATTCCATTCTTAGAGCAAAACATGTGGTTTTGCTCCCTGGACCTCCAGGATGCATTCTTTCACATTCCTGTCCATGGATCCCACTGCCAGTACCTCCATTTCCAAGCAAAAGGGATTCTGTACCAGTTGCAGGTCATGCCCTTCAGTCTCTCCTCTGCACCCAGGGTCTTCACCAAATACAGGCAGTGGTGGTGTTTCATCAGTGGTGCCTAGGGATCACAGCATACCCTACATGGACAACTGGCTGTATAGCCAGTCCATCCAGAGAGGCAGTGGAGAGATCCACAGACCTAGCTTTCCAGACCTACTGATACATGGGCCCATTGGTCAACTATGACAAGTCCGAACTGGTACCAAAGCAGGTGATCAAGTTCATTGGGGCAGAACTAAACTCCCTGTGGGTCAAGGGCACAAACCTTACCTCCTTTGCCCATTCATTTCAGTTTGGGCTCTTGTGCCCTGCCCATGATTTCCTTTGGCTGCTGGGATACATCTCATCCTGCACCAGCGTGGTCCATTGGACCCACTGGTGGATGCACCACCTTTAATGGGAGCTTGGCCATCAGTGGTCCCAGTCCATAGGCCACTGGGACCATCTGATGTGGGATGCCATCCAGTGGGGCACGGAGTCATAATGTCATGGACAAAATTTGCTAAACAAAGAATGGCACAGACACAATGGCATGCACTCTAACAGCGTCGGGACAAAATCCCAACTGACACAACAAGGCGCGTACCATTGAAAACACAGCAAATGTGTTTCTTTTGCAGGGCTTTGCCCCGCACCCCTGACATGGGGGCATCGCTGCCCACATCCCACAGACTTATTATAAGCAGCTCCGGGGTTTGTGGACTTCGGGGAATAAAGAACTCGGACCAGGAAAAATTTTTTTAAAAGCTGCATTACAGTGGGACCTGGGGAGAACCGAACCACAGTCCCAGGTCCCCGACCCCACTGGAGGCAGGTGCTCTAGCCACTCCACCATGGGAGTGGCTTGGCTGGGCACCACTCCAGCAGCAACATTCACTTTCCCTAATGGCAGCCTACAGTGACAGGGGTATCAGTTCTTACCACATGCTGAAACAACCCCTGTCATAGTAGAACCATTTGCTCTTCCTGCAGCGCGGTATTCCATGAGCAGTTTTGTCTGCACTATATTGACCCGGTATCATCCAGTGGTAGCTTGTCCTGGAACATCTGGAGGAAGGAATCCCATTTGTCTGTCCAGAGCTGACCATCATGCTGATGACGGATGTGTCTCTGATAGGACGGGGAGCACACCTGGGAGACCACATGACCCACAGGTTTTGGTTGTCCAGGGAGTCCCTTCACCACATTAACCTGCTGGAGCTGCATGTAGATCACTTGGCTCTGACACAATTTGCTCCTCTCATCAGCAGTCAGGTTGCTCAGGTCCAGAGGGACAACGCCATGACCATGTTTCACCTGCACAGACAGGGTGGCACATGCTCCCTTCCTCTATGTTGGGAGGCACTCTGCACCTGGACCCTCGTATGCAGTCTAGGTGCCAATCACCTGGCAATTCATGTCATCGGGGAGAATAGTCAGCTGACAGACACTCTCACCTGGGTAGAACAGACATTGCACAAGTGGTCTCTAAATCAGGAGGTGGTGAGCCACCTGTTTTCCCTGTGAGGCTCACCCTTGGTGGATCCATTTGCCTCCTGGGAGAATGCCAAACTGAGGCTGTTTTGAGCCAGTCCGCACAGTTCAGAACACTGATGGGGGATGCCTTCGTGAGACCCTGAACCCCAGGCCTCATGTACGCCTTCCCATTGAACCACAGAGTACTGGTCAAGGCCAGGAAGGACAAGGCATGGATGATCCTGATAGCTCCAAACTGGCCTCAGCAATTCTTGTAATTGGATCTCCACAGCCTCAGCAGCAGGTCTCCACAGTGACTGCCTCTCCACCCTGACCTAATGACCAGACTTTGGGAGATGATCCTGCACCCAGACCTTCAGTCCCTGCATAACATAGACTGGTTCCTGAGTGGCTAGAGTTCCAAGCATTGGGTCTCTCCGAGGATGTCCTCTGTGTGGTGGAGGCCTCCAGGAAAGAGTCGATTCATAGGTGCTATCCCTTTAAATGGAAGCGATTTTACATATGGTGTCAGGACAAGGAGCTTGATCCCCTTGCCTGCCATATGGCTAGCATCCCAGACTATCTGTGGTCCCTTACTCAACTGGAACTGCGAGTGACAGCCCTTAAGATGCACCCAGCAGCCATCTCTACTTATCAGCTGCAGGCTGATATGCCAATGGTGACCCAGAAAAGGGTGGTCTGATGCTTCTTCAAGGGCCTTGACCACATGTTCCCTCCCATGCATGAACCATCTCCATCACAGGACATTGGTGTTGGCCATGCTCATGGGCAAGCCTTTTCGAGCTGATGCAGAGGTGCGAGAAGTCACATCTGTCACAGAAGACAGCCTTCCTGGTGGCCATTGCATCTACCAGAAGGACTGGGGAGATTTAGGCACGCACAGTGGGTTCTCCCTATCTGGTCTTCTACAGGGACAAAGTTGTCCTTCACCCCAACCTGAAGTTCCTTCCAAAGGTGGTATCAGAATTTCACCTTAACCAGGTGAGTAACTTACTGGTATGTTTTACCAATTTATCTTCAGAGGCCGATTGCAGGTTGCACACCCTGTACCTGTGGAGAGCACTCTCATATTATGTAGAGCACAAGGCTGGAGTTCAGGGATAGGCTTGCAAGCTCTCTGTTACCTACGCTGAAGCCACACATGGCAGACCAGCAGCAAAGCAGATGATTGCAAGGTGGATCACATACTGCATTGACCTGTGCTGTAGGTTGGCTGGTTGAGAGCCATAGGGATCAAGGCTCATATCACTGCCTCCGTTGTTGCTTTCAAGGATGTCCCTTACAGGAGATCTGTACGGCTGCTACCTGGAGGTCAGCGCATGCCTTTATTTCCATTGCTGCTTTGACCTTGATTCATGCCAGGATGTGAGTTTTGGGACCTCGCTTCTCCAGTGTCTGTTCGCCAAGTAATGGTGCACCATGCCACTCCTCCCAGAGAACTGCTAAAGAGTCTTCCAGACTGTGGATAAGCGAACCATATCTATACCCCTAGAAGAATAGGTTACTCACCTGTAACCATAGTTCTTGGAGTGGTATATGGTTCACATCCACACAACACATCTGGTCTCCCCTGGCAAGTGGCATCTGATCCTGCTTCCAACGTGTGAGATCTGATGTTACGGGGCAGAGTTGGGCAACATACTGCCCTGGTGGTGGGAAATGTTTAGCTTAAAGACACTATGGCCAATAACATCCTTCCAGTGGAGCTGCCAGAGTGTGGATGTGAACCATATACTACTCCTAGAACTATGGTTACAGGTGAGTAACCTATACTTTTGGTCTGATGGTGTTATCCCTTTCAGATATCCAAATGCCGCAACCATGTCACCCAAGTCTAATTTTTTCATAGAGTCCAGGTTCTACAAGTCAGCCTTCATAGATCATTGTTTCCAAGTCGTCAACAGCACTGATCATTCTCCACTGCACCCTGTCAATTATGTTGATATCTTTCCTCAGACGGGAGGACCAGAACTGTTCACTATTAACTGTGCTGAGCTTTTAAGTCATGTTTCCCAATAGCAGCTGTTTTTTTTAAGTACTGGTTAAAATTCTCTTATTGTTCCATCTATACAGACTTTTTAGCAACCTCAGTGGGTGTTTCTGCTCCACACTGTGGTTGTAAGCACCATTGTTAACTATATGATGTAGTTTATGTCACTCAGCCACAGAGTTCTATAGTAGAACACGGATGCACTATGCCAACAGTAGAAGAGTAACGGGACATAAACTACATCATACAGTTCTAATATGGTTCTTACCAGCAGCATGTTGATCAGAAACATCCTATAGTATAACTAGAAAACATGTAAAGCTATAGAAAAAACAGAATTTGAACCCGTAGTTGCAGTTTCTACTGGAGAAAATGTATTTATTTAGTTTTTTGTTGACTGGGAAAGGAGGACTAGATTGTTCTGCCTATTTTTAGCCTACTCCTGGGAGAGGGGGATACAGATGGATGCCAGCTGACATTTAACCAGATTAAGCTGTTATGCCATATGCTTTGTCAAAGCATAAGACTTATAGATTCAGCACAGTTCTTACATAGATACATAGATACATAGATACATAGATACATAGACAGTGTCGGCAGATAAGGGCCTATGGCCCACCTAGTCTGCCCATTTGAGCTTGTAAGTTCAGTTTGTTTTCCTAGAAGTCTATTTCCCCTTACCCCTGACCTCTAGAATTCCTTTATGTCTATCCCATGCATTCTTAAATCCCGTGATTGTTTCAGCCCCACCACTTCCTCTGGCAGGGTGTTCCACTTGTCCACCACCTGTTCTGTGAAGAAATTCTTTCTCATGTTTCCTCTGAATCGTCCTCCCTCAACTTCATCCCATGCCCTCTAGTCCTGAAACATCTTTTGCTTAAAATAGTGTTTTCCTGCACCCTGTTCCTCCCTGTAAGATACTTGTACGTCTCTATCATATCCCCTCTCTCCCTCCTCTCCTCCAGGGAGTACATGTTCAGTTCCTTCAACCTGTCTTCATAGGACTTGTGATGCAACCCATGCACCATCTTTGTTGCCCTCCTCTGAACCTTCTCTACCCTGTCTATGTCCTTACGTCCATTTCTTCTTTCTTTCTTTCTTTCTTTATTTATCGCAGTTGTTTCACCACGAAAGGCACACTGAGCAACAAGATGCTCGTCTCCTGGTGTGACTGGGGGGGGGGGGTACACATGGATATGATAACACGGAGGTTATCAAGTGAACAGTTAACAGAAGCAAATAAAAAGCAGCATAAGGATACACGATTGCATGAATATTCAAGCAGCGCACATTGAATGTTTAGGATATTATTTAAGAATGGTCTGACCAGAGATCTATGCAAGGGCATTGCAGTATCTCTTGGTCTGCTTATGAAGTTTCTCTTAAAGCACGCCATGATTTTGTTTGCATTGTAAGCTGCAGCAGCACACTGTTACTTCCCATTTGATGTGCTGCCCAGTACCACACGTCTTTTCCTGCCATCGCTGTGTTAAGTGGTATGTTGTTGTAATCTTCTTCCATGACTGTGAGAAACAGACAGTATGGGATGCAGTATATAGATTTACACTCTGATGAATCCAGCTTATCACTCCATGAATGGATACTTGCAACTGTACTGATTAGGACCTATGGCCCCATCCAGAGCTGGCTTGCACCAGATGGTTGTAATTGGAAGGCACAGTTTATGCATTACTAGTACATTTTCTAGTCTGGTCAGCATGCTTGCCACCATTAGAAGTGTCAAAGCATATGGCATGTTGAAATTCATTTCCACCTACTAATTTTTGTATGTTTCTCGTTGTCTTTCTGATGTGCCACACCAGCTTGGATTTATGATTTGACTTTTTCAGTGAAAAGACTTCCATTTATGTAAAATGCATGGCATGATGGCTGTGACTGTTCAGAAATCGGAATTTAAAGCAGGGACAGATGTGTCCATTACAAAGTTTAGAGAGTGCACACCCCAGGAAGCTGGATCTGAATTTGATTTTGGGAATCATAAATAAGACCATGACAGAGGACACTTTAGCTTGTAGATCCTTAGTTAAAAAAAAAACACGTATCCAGTCCATCAGTAAAAGATTCTGTGACAGACAGTTCTGATGTTTTATGGGGTCTTCATGATGTATTCTAGCCAAAGTCCATCATGTTAGATCACTTTGCTTTACGTCACAGTCCTTCTCACAGTTCTTCATCTGATGATACTGCTGCATCATCTTCCTCTTCAATTGTCAGAAATGTTTGCCAACATTTTAGTGGAAGGACGTTCATCCCAGTCCTGACTGGTTTTCGAGATACATGCAAACAGGAGTGTAGTCACTTTAAACATAGAAACATAGAATTTGACAGCAGATAAGGACCGCTTGGCCCACCTAATCTGCCCATTTCCCTACCTGATGGATAAGCTGCAGATTCTAGTTAATCAACGGCTTACTTCCTTCTACCCCCCCACTAGAATTGCCTTATGCCTGTCCCATGCATTCTTGAATTCTCCCACTATTTCTGACTCCACAACCTCCTCAAGAAGGCTGTTCCATGCATCCACAACCCCCTCTGTGAAAAAATACTTTCTAACATTACCTCTGAGCTGTCCCCCTTCCATCTTCAAATTGTGCCCACTTGTTCTTGCACATCTCTTCTTCTGAAAGATACTACCCTCTTGTACTTTGTTAATTCCCTTGAGATACTCGAAAGTTTCTATTATGTCCCCCCTCTCCCTCCTTTCCTCAAGGGTATACATGTTAAGCTGCTTTAGTCTGTCCTCGTATGTCTTCTGGTGCAGACCCTGCACCATTTTGGTTGCCCTCTCCCGAACAGCCTCCACTCTGTCTATGTCTTTGCAGAGATGGGGTCTCCAGAATTGCATGCAGTATTCCAGATGGGGTCTCACTAACTGTCTGTACAGAGGGATAACAACTTCCTGTTTTCTACTGTTGATGCCTCTCCCTATGCATCCCAGTATCCCCCCAGCCCTCCTGACTGCCTTCTCACATTGCTTGCCCACCTTTAGGTCATCTGATATAATTACTCCTAGGTCTCTTTCAATTTTTGTTGTTATTAGCTCACCCCCCATTGTGTACTCCAGCAGAGAACAAACATCAGTTCAAAACAGTCCTTTATGTATGTAAATTTCTTATCACAGAAGGGGAAGAGGTTTTACCCATGCTTGCTTCTGTTTTCATGGCAATGCCAGTGTCCCCTGCTGATTATGAGCATGACTTCAACAAGCAAAACTCCATCACCACTCTACTAGGAAACTGTTTGAGCACAGAAACATTACTTAATCTCATAATCTCCATAGTGGGACCCCAGACTCATAATTTCATTGCTCAATGCCATCAAAAATGGACCGTGAAACCCCACCAGACATTGTTGCTCAACAGTAATGGCGTTAAATTAATTCAAAACAGTGCAAAAAATAACTTTGGTTCAGGCAATTGTGCAGAAAATAAAAACCCAGAGCCAGCCCTGAAACTGAATTCGGACACCAGCTTAAGAAAGAACTGAGGATGTCTACATAGTGAAACCCGATCTAGTTGAAAAGCAAGGTACAAAGGTTCCAGAACCAAAGCCTGCAACTTGGACATCCACTAAGCTGAGATGCCCGCAACAAGCAAAAGAATTTTCCAGGAAAGAAAAACATATCCTATATCACAGCCAGTTAAAAGAGCATTTGTAGAGGTTTCCAGAACCAAGTTATGGTCCAACACCAGAAACAGTTTAATGACTAGGGGATACATATTCAGGAGCCCTTTCAGGAACTTGCGGGACATCTCCAATTGGACCACTGTCTTGCCCCCTATGGTGGCATGAAAGGCTGAAATATGCATCATTACAGAAGAGGTTTAGAAGCCAGAGTGATAGGGACAGGTGGTACTGTAATAAAAACCTGCTCCACTGGACACAAGAAAGGGTGCCGTTAGCAAGAAGCACAACAGATACTGAAATGTTTCCATTTCAGAGAATACTTGGGTGCAGTGGATGGTTTATGAGCCACCAGCAAAACCTCCAAAACTGCACAGGAGCTCCAAAGCAGAAGAATTCTGTGCCCTCAGGAGCCAGGCATGCAGCTGCAGGGAAAGCCATCAGGCTTAAGAGCTTAAGCATACATCTGATGTGACCCAGGAGCTGAAAGCAACCAGCATCTTCTGAGCTAGTATAACTATAGTATCTACATGGGGATCCAAAAGGAAGGCCCATACTCTGGTTGTGTCCAGTGCCATGCCTATGAATTGCAGACCCTAGCAAAGAGTCAGAACTGATTTGGGGTTTATTGGCCAAGAGTCCCAGTTGGCTGAACTGGAACTCTGAATGTTTGTATGCCACCTCCTGAAATGACACTTTTAGAAGTCAAGCTCCCAGGTATGGGAATACATAAAGAGTTGCTCAGTGAATGGCTACAGCTACCACAGCTAAGCACTTGGTGAAGATCCATGGCACAGAGGGCAAGCCAAATGGTAAGACACAATATTGATAGTGCCTGCCCTCCAAGAGGAAGCATAGGTATTGTTCATGGCTGTGTCAGATCATGAAATGCAGGTGTGCATCCTGCATATTCAGGGCACACAGCCAATCCCCTTGCAGAATTCAATTCAATTTTATTTAACCAGGAAAAAATACCATTGAGCAAGCTCATTTACAAGGTGGTCCTGGGGGAGGACATAGGTGAAGCAAAGTACTATCAAATTGCAGATACAATGCAAAATAACATAAAAACACATATAAAACAGTGGCAATGTACTTTACATGTGATGGACTGTACTAGATTACATGAGGAATATCTAATACCATAATTCAAAGTTCAGGAGACGAGGACAGGTGCATTAAGGATACTCTAGTTCTCTAGGAGGGACATAAAAGGACAAAAGGGGATCTGAGGGGGAGGAAGAGAGTAAGAGTAAGATCAGAGGGAGGGATACAGGAACAACAGCTCTCGATTTGGTTGTGGGGAGATGGGAGGAAGAAGGTGGGGGGGGAAGCATGTAAGGGTAGGAGTTCAGAAAGGGCGCAGTTGATAGAGGCCACTGCAGAGGTAACAACATCCAAGCAGAGTAGGAAGATAAGTGCTGAAGATAAATGATAGTACAGATTCTTTGCAGTTTCAGTTGCAGAAGCAGAGAGAGAAGAGAATTAAGGGAGATCATTGAGAACTTTTTGTACGCAATGTACTCATCTGGTCCCAGCGGTCCAGGATGGGATTTAAATAGCCCATCTTCCTTGGAACCGGGAAATATCTAAAATAAAAGCCCTGGTTTTGTTTGGTCAGGGGCATGGATTGAATTGCCTCACTGTCTAAAAGAGTCTGGACTTCTGTCAGTAAGACTGGCAAGTGTTCCAGAGGGTGGTGATGTACTGAAGGGGTGCAAGCTGTTCCAACGCATGACCTGTTCAAATTATTTTGATGACCCACTGATCTTTTGCCAGTTCATCAGGAACACCCTGACCCCTAACTGAATCACTGCATTTTGTAGACAGATGGGGGACGTGAAAGGAAGTCAGAAAGTACTGGATGTGGTGGGGCACCTTTATCCTTAGGGGTCTTGAAGTGGGCACCCAAAGGCAGAGTTTTAAGGGTGGAGGCTCTAGAGGCACCCCATCCAGGAGCCTATCCACAGGAGGAGTGTGAATCCCTATAAAATGTTAGGGCAGGGACATAACATAGAAACATTGAATTTGACAGCAGATAAGGACTGCTTGACCCACCCAGTCAACCCATGTTTTCCCTATCTACATTATCACTGTAGTCCCGAATCAGTTCCCAGCTCTTTCTGCCTCCCCCTTTCCTTTCCACTAAGATACCTTTATGCCTATCCCATGTATTCTTGACCCTCACCACTATCTTCACCTCCACCAACTCTGGTGGAAAGCTGTTCCAGGCAGCCACCGCTCTTCCTGTTAAAGAATGCTTTCTCATATCTCTCTTGTCCTGAATCTACACCCCTCCAGCTTCATAGCATGTCCCCTTATTCCTGGGTACTTTTGTTTCATAAAAACACTTTTCTCTACCTTGTTTACCCCCATGAAATATTTAAAGGTCTCTATCATACTCCCCTTCTCTCTCCTCTGTTCCAGGGTATACATATTGAGGTCCTTTAGTCTCTCATCGTAGGGTTTTTGATATGGACCCTGCACCATTTTAGTTGCCCTCATCTGGATCTCCTCCACTCAGTCTATGTCCTCCTGGAGATGTGATCTCCAGAACTGGACACAGTACTCAAGGTGGGGTCTTACCAGCAGTATATATAGGGACAACACCCCTCCCCTTCTTCTGCTGGTGATACCCTCGCTAGTACTCCCAACATTCCACAAACCCTCCCAATTGTCTTCTCTCTCTGGCTGACAACCATTAGGTCTTCGATATGATTGCTACCAGGTCTCTTTCCTGCTTGGTGGTTGTCAGTACCACTCCACCCATTTTGTATTCTGCCCCCGGGTTTCATTGCCCTAAGAGCATTATTTTGCACTTTTTCATGCAAAACCCAGCTGCAATACACCAAACCCTCCTTAAGTTCCCCAGTCTCTGCTTATCCTTTCTACCCCATAGTGTCCACCCTATTGCAGATTTTGTTGTCCTCTGCTAAGAGCAGACCTTACCTTCCAGCTGCTCTGCAATGTCACTTATAAAGACATTAAAGAGGACCGGCCCCTGCACTGATCACTGAGGTAGCCGCTGGTCACTATCCCTTCCTTGGAATGAGCTCCGTTTCCCACCATCTGTCTCCCATCCCCTAACCAATTTCTTACCAGTTTACTACCTTTGGATCCACTTCTCAGCTACCCAGCTTGCTTACTAGTGTCCAATGTGGAATGTTGTCAAAAGCCTTACTGAAATCTAGGAAGGCCACATCTACCGCTCCACCCTGATCTAATTCCTTGGTCACCCAGTCAAAGAGATCTATCAGATTCAGCTGATGTGAACCCCCCCCCCAAAAAAAAACCATTATGCCTCAGCTCTTGCAGCCCATTGGACTCAAGATATTCCACAATCCCTTCCTTCAACAGTGTTTCCATTAACTTTGCCACCACCGATGTCAGGCTGACTGGCCTATAATTGCCAGCCTCGTTCTTGCTACCTGTTTTGTAAAGGTGGGACTACATGTACCCTCCTTCAGTCCTCCAGAACCACTCCTGTTTCCAGTGAACTGTTAAATAGGACTTTCAGAGATGCAGCCAGTGCCTTCCTGAGCTCCCTCAATACTCTTGGATGCACTCCGTCTGGTCCCATTGCCTTGTCCACTTTCAGATTAGTGAGTCCCTTCAGGACTCTCTCCTTTGAAAAAGGACTAGTGTCCACCTCCCCCCTCCATAACTCCTATTACTTTTTTTGTGGTCCCTTCCCTTCTTCCTCTATGAGCACTGAGCAGAAATCTTTGTTCAGGATGTCTGCCTTTCCTGGTCCCTCTGCACAATCCTCCCTTCCCTTTTAACCCTACAATCCCTCCCTGGTCTTCCTCTTTTCCTTACATACCCTAGCTATTCTTTCTTTAGTTTGCACCTTTGCTCTTTACATTGTTCCTTTCCCCAGATACACCTCCATATCGTCCACCCTCTGCATCTCCTTATACCTTCTGAATACAACCCTTGTAGCTTTTACCTTTCCCACCACCTGTTTTGAGAACCATAGTGGTCTCTTGTTCCTCTTGCTCTTGCTTACTTGTGACACAGAGGTATGTAACCTAACTATGCTCCTTTAGCTTTGCTCACTTTCCTCCACCCCAGGTCATCCCCCACCAGGGCATCCTTGAGGCATTCACCCATTTGATAAAATCTGCACTCCTGAAGTCCAGGATCCTTGCCTTTGGTGGTTCGATTCCACAGCTGTCCCTATACTGAACCACACTGAATGGTGATCATTGGTCCCCAGGTGACCTCCCACCTTGATGTTTGCAACACTATCCCTGTTATTGAGTACCAGGTCCAGTATTTTCCCTTCATGAGTGGGTTCACTGACTAGTTGCTTGAAGAACACCCCCTGCAGGGAGTCCAGGATGTCCCTGCTTTTATCTGAAGCCACTGCTGGGAGGCTGCAGTCTACATGTGGCAGACTGAAGTCCTTCACCAACAGCACCCCCTCCCCTTTTCTGCTATTTTGTTAATGGCTTTCACCAGTACCTTATCTAACTTCTCCCCATGCTGGAGGTCTGTAGATCATGCCAGTGTGAAAAAGTGGCTACGTTTACCATCTGCAGGGTAACTCACAGTACCTCTGCCCCCTTTGCTGTATCTCAGTTGCTTTTATGCTTTCCCTAACATAAAGCACCACACCCCCTCCTCTCCTTCCCACCTTGCCTTTCCTGAACAGAGTATAGCCTAGTATGGCCATGTCCCAGTCATGGTTTCCAGTATACCATGACTCGTGTATACCATAATATCTAAGTCGAGCCTCCGCCATTATGGCCTTTAGGTCTGCAACCTTATTTCCTAGACATCTAGCATTTGTACACATGGCCTTCCAAGTCTTGTTAGCACTTTACTTGTTATCCCTCTTTTTTCCTTTTTGCCCTTGTCTTCTCCATCTCTTTTTAATGCTCCTGATCCTATCCCCCTTCATTTTTATCCTCCTGCTTCTTTTATTAATTTGCACCCTGGGGCATGTCTCCCCTAAGGTTCTCCCTATTTTGTACTTCAGTCGAGTGCAGTTTCTGCCTTCCCAATTTCTTGTGCCAACAACCCTTGGCTAGTTTAAGTGTTCAAAGTAACATTTGAACCATCCAATGGTGACTGCTTCCCCCCAGATGAGCGCAGGCCATCACCCTGTATATGCCCTTACTCAACCAGGTGGTTTCCAGTCCCTAATGTAGCCAAACCCTCTTCTATACACCATTCCTGCAACCATGAGTTGAGGCTCCTGGTGTGGAGATCCCTCCCCAATAGACAGGCAGCACCTCAGAGAAAGTCACTGAGTGTGCTAATTAAGACCACTCCCCAAACTTCCAAACTCCCCCTGCACTATCTCAGCCCCTTCCCTAGCTAGATCATTGGTCTTCAGGTGTACAATGACATTTAGCTTCCCCTTCCATCCTGCTGCTCTAGTGATCCCCAGGATCTGCTTCCCATCCCTGGTGGCCATGGTGCCACTTAGGCACCTGACCTTCCTGTCACCATCCCTATTCCCAGATCTATCCCCCTGACAATCGAGTCCCCCACCAGAAGTTGCTTCCTCCTTGTCTGGGTCCTCTCCCACATTTCCTAGGGTCTCCACTATAGAGGACCCTACATTCTCCCTGGCCACCACTACAGGTGCCTCCTCCTGGGCAGTCCTGCCCCACCAGAGCGGTGTAGGAATTTTGTAGTGGTAGCAATTGAGGAACGAACCTCCAACCCACCACTCCTACTCTTCCAGAGCCTACTACAGTCCAACTGTTCCTCCTCCCTGGCATCCTCTGAAGTATTGGTGATAGACTGGTGGCCCCTGGGTGGGGAAGAAGGTCCCCCACATCCTAGCCAACTTGACCTGGAGTCTAGCGACCTTCTTCCTCAACCCAAAGGGGTGTATACAAATAGGGCAGCACTGCAGTCTCCAGGTCTCACTGACAACTGCAATCCCACAGCCACTGCACTGCCCCACTCCCAGCATTTCCGTTTCCTACTCTTCCAGTGTTACCTGGAAATACTTATGTACCCTTACCCTTGATAGGGGGTTTCTAGGTCTTCCCGTATGTTTGTTATACCCCTTTGTACACCTATCCTAGACAGAGTGTTGCTCCAATTCCTAGTTTTGGCCTACCCTTTTACCTTCATCTGTCCCTTGTGTACCTTTTACCCCTGATATGGTATTTTCTGTTCTGCCCCTTTTGTTGTTTCTTATTACCCTTTGTATATCTACCCTGGATAGGATATTGCCTCTGTTCCCAGTTTAGTTCTACCTCTTACCTTCCACCCTTCCCCAAGGCACTTCAAGGAGTGGAGAGTCATTTTTGCAGTTTGTAAGTCTGAAAAGTCAGCTTCACATTGTGGACAAACAGTTTCTGGCCACAGAAATGTGAATTAGGAACCGACTGTTTCATATCTGTTGCAAAACCAGCTACCAGCAGCCAAGGATACCTGTAAAGGCAGATACCAGAGGTGAAGCACAGCAAAGACATCAGAGGCAGACCACAGTAAATGCTTCTCAGCATCTAGACCATGGATGACACACTGCTGTATCTCAGTTTTAGCAGCTGTCTTTGGCAGTTTGTCAGTCACAGCAGAGAGGGACTTCCATTGGCTGTTCTCATATTTTATCATGTAAGCCTGGTAGTTGGCACTATAGAGGCCTAGTGAAGCAGAAGTATGTCTATTTCCCCACAACATGCAATTCAAACAACATGAAGTCTTGCTGTATTCTGACTATTGCAGTTAGCTCCAGCCTTTAAACTGCCCCAGAGAACAAAGGGTTAACTTTCTATGCAGTGCATAGAATGCTGAGCTCGACTCAGTTGAGGTCTCTGTATGTTTCCTTTGAAACTCAACCGTCAGATTCTTTACTCCGCCTCACTGAATAGTCGCTCAGAGATTGCTCCTTTAGCTTGGTTCGAAAGTCGGTTAAAGTCTTGGTTAAGTTGTCCATTTTAAACCGAATTTATTTCCGCATAGTCGGTTCAGTCTCTGTCTGCGGTACCGTGAGTACTAGATAGGTTTTGTTCTGATTTTCTGTGTGGAAATTGTAAAGTGTTAAATCGGTTCAGCTGAACCGATCACTTGTAGTGAATCCTTGTGTTTTACTTTAGTGTGTGGTTACCAGTCCTTATCGGTTCTAAAAAAAAAAACGTGTTTTGAACGTTTTTTTACAATACCCGTGACACAGTTAGGAACCAATAAGGAAGTCTTGCCTGGCGGTTGCCATAAAAAGGGTAAGTTTGGTTAGGTTGGCCATGTCTGAGAAACCCAAGAAAAAAACCGGGCCCACTGGGTTTCAACACTGCAGTGAGTGTGGGAGGTCTTTGCTAAGGCCGATCCCCACACCACCTGTGTTTATTGTCTGGGGTTTGAACGCCTCGATACAGACTGCCAAATTTGTAAATATTTTCCTAAATCTACCCTTGAAAAGAGATTAGGTAGATTGAGGAAAAGAGGCCGAAGTCCGCTGACCGGATGGCCAGCCCTGTTCGGTTCCGACCGAACCAGAAGGCGTGCCCTCTGACCAAGGCGATACTTCTTCAGGCAAGAGGAGAGCTGATCCTGAGGGGTTGGTTCCTACAAAAACGAAATGCAAAGAAAAATCGACCAGTTCGGATCCAGAGGTTCATGTTCCGACTGCCGACGAAATAGCCAGAGCGATTCAGATAGTGGAATCGCTTCGCCTGGTTCCGACCGATCCGGCACATTTTGGCAGGGGTTCAGTTCGGTCGGTTCCCCCGGTTCAAGATTATACCCCTGAAGATTTTTATGAACCGGAGTTTGAGGAGGAGGGGGAGTTTGAAGATGATGGTGATGATGGTGAAAGTCTGGATGTGCCTGTGGAACCGGACATCTCCCCAGACAGACCTTCTGGTGTATCCCTCTAGGCTTTCTGAGTCCCCTTCCCACTTTCTGTTTTACAGAAAAGTGGCTGAAACCCTCCAGCTTCCTATGGAGGAGGCAATGGAGGATCAAGAGGAGCCTGATTATGTGGAAATGATGGACATCCCAGAGTCAAGGAGACTGTCTATCCCCCTTCACAAATCCTTTGGGAAGCAGACACAAAAAATCCTAAAGTCTCCCAATTATGTACCTCTTGTTGACAGAAGGATGGACAAGAGGTACACACTATCAGGCTCAGATGCAGAGTTTTTATACCAACAGTGCAGCCATGTTGGAGTAGTGCAGGCTGCTGCCTGTGACAAGGCAAACGTTCCCTTGGCTTCACATCCCCCAGACAAAGACTCCAGGAAGATGGATGCTATGGCAAAGAAGCAGTACATGGCATCTTCCTTGGGACTCAGGCAGGCGAACTACATGGCCTATACATCCAGGTACCAGAAGTCCAGGTGGGACACTGTACTGGCACTGGATAAACAGGCCTCCCCCCAGCTGGTCAAGGAGCTGGAGGAGGTGGCTGCTGATGGGATTGAGACATCGAAGGTACAATTTCATGCTGCTGTGGACTCCAATGATGTGTCATCAAGAGTCGATAGCTACATATGTGGCTCTTCAGAGAATGGCTTGGCTCAGATGTACTAGCCTCTCACAGGACACCCAGGCTAAGGCCATGGATTTTCCTGTGGTGGGTAATTCTCTGTTTGGGAGCAGACAGAGGAATTACATGAAAAAATGGATGAGTACAGGACCACTTATAGGGTGCTCAGGCCAAGGAGGGCAAGCAACTCCTCAAAGGCAGCAATTTAGGGGCAGGGACAGGCCTTTTCATAGGCCTTTTGCACAACACAGGACTCTTCTCCCTTTTCACAGAGGAGTTCTTCAGAGGGAGAGGCAGAAGGGGGATGAGCAGGGCTGCATCCACTCCTCAGCCTAAGGCCCCTGCCAAGCAGACACCCTGATGGGTCTGCCCTGGTCGACTCTCCTATCCCTGTAGGGGGCAGGCTGGCTTACTATGTCCAGGACTGGATGTCTATTACATCAGACAAGTGAGTCCTGGAAGTAGTAAGCCAAGGACTGATTCTCAGCTTCAAAAAATGTCCAAAGATGAGAACCAGATCTTTTCCACCTGCAGGTCTCTCCGAGACCCTTGCCCTGGAGGCAGAGATTTCATCTCTTCTGGCTTTAAGAGCCATAGAGGGAGTTCCTACCCTACACTGGGGCAAAGGTCTGTACTCCAGATACTTCCTTACCCCAAAAAAGACAGGGGAGTGGTGACCCATCCTAGATCTAAGATACCTGAACAAACATCTTTTAAAACCAAAGTTCAAGATGGTGACTCTGGGAATAATTCTTCCCTCTCTAAGGCCAGGGGACTAGCTAGTCTCCCTGGACCTCAAAGATGCCTACTTTCATATTCCCATCAGGTGTTCCCACAGAAATTACCTCAGGTTCAAGTTGTCCTCAGGCCATTATCAGTTCAAAGCAATGCCCTTTGGCCTAACATCAGCTCCAAGGGTCTTCACAAAGTGTCTGGCAGTAGTAGTTGTTGCCTTTCTAAGAAGGCAAAATATTTCCATTTTTCCATGCCTGGACGATTGGCTTATAGTGGGTCAGTCTCCAGACCAAGTCAAGTCAGATCTGCAAGTGACTCAGCAAGTGCTCACTTCTCTGGGTTTTCTTCTCAATCTTCCCAAATCAGTTCTTGAACCAGTTCAGCTCCTTACCTTTATAGGAGCAAAGCTAGATACTGTCAAAGCAAGAGCTTTTCTTCCCCTGGAAAGGGCAAGAGTTCTTATAGAACTGGCTTCGTCCTTCAGCCTTCAGGTATCCCGACCAGCAAGGCACTTCCTTCAGCTTTTGGGCCACATGGCAGCTTCTACAGCAGTGGTCCAAGGGGCAAGATTTCAGATGAGGGACATTCAGTTCTATCTGAAGGCCTTTTGGTCCCAAAGGAAGGACCCTCTTACCAAACTGATTCCAGTGACTCGAACACTGATCCAAGCTCTTCAATGGTGGCAGAATCAGGACGATTTAAGGCAAGGGGTCCCTTTTGTCACTCAGTCTCATTCGGTGGTCTTTACTATGGATGCTTCTCTTTTGGGGTTGGGGAGCTCATCTGGGGGATCTCACAGACCAAGGACTGTGGTCCCCTCAGGAGTCCCACCTTCATATCAATCTCCTGGAACTCAGGGCAGTTTTCTGGCCCTGCAAGCCTTCTCTCATTTTGTGCAGAACAAAGGTGGTTCAGGTCAGAACAGACAACACCACCACCATGTGGTACATCAGCAAACAGGAAACTACTCGGTCTACTGCCTTGTGCGCGGAAGCCATGAAATTGTGGTCCCTGGCTTATTCCCTGCAGACCTTTTGACAGCAGTCCACCTTCCAGGAAAGGACAATGTGCTGGCAGATGCACTGAGTAGGATCTCCCAGGGCCATCACGAATGGTCCCTGGACCCTGTGGTTTTGAAAGTGATTTTTTTCAAGGTGGGGCACTCCAGAAATAGACCTCTTTGTAGCCCCAGACAATCACCAACTTCCTCTGTTTTGTTGCAGACCCCCAGTCTTGGGTTCAGTCCCTCTGGATGCTCTGTGTTTGAACTGGAAAGGGAAATTTCTGTATGCCTATGCCTTCCCTCCTTTTCCTCTACTGTTCAAAGTCCTAGTCAAGATAAGGTCACAACCTTGCAAAGTGATTCTGATTGCTCCAGACTGGGCCAGACAGCCTTGGTACCCCCTGTTGCTGTCTCTAACAGTTCATCATCCCCTGTCTCTTCCCAGGAATTACAACCTGTTAACCTTCACTCAGGGAAGGATTTGGTACCTCAATCTTTGGTCTCTCAATCTCAAGGCATGGTTCTTGAGGAGTTAGAGTATGCAGATTTGCATCAGTCTCAGGGGGTTCTGGATATTCTCAAAGCTTCTCGAAAGCCTTCCACCAGAATGACTTAAAACTCCAAATGGAAAAGATTCAGCATTTGGTGCTCCAAGAAGCATATTCCTCCAGACACTGCTGAATTGTCTACAGTTCTGGATTATATGGTCCATCTTAATGGCTTAGGCCTCAGACCAGCTACTCTCAAGGTACACTTGTCAGCGTGTGTCTACTTTTTGTCAGTGGGAAAGTCTTCTTTACTATCATCTCATCCTGTGTTCTGTAAAATTTTCAAAGGTTGCTTCATACCAATCCTTCCTTTAGGGATCCTGCCCTGCCTGGGACTTAAATATTTGCATTGCTCAACTTATGCAACCTCCTTTGAGCCTATGTCCTCAGCAGAACTTAAGTACTTGACTTGAAAGCGTGTGTTTTGGTAGCCATTGCCTCTGCCAGATGTATCAGTGAACTGCAAGCCCTGTCAGTGGAACCTGATTTTATCTCTTTCCATAGAGAAAAAGTGGTCCTTAGAACCAATAGGAGGTTCTTGCCTAAAGTGGTTTCAGACTTCCACTTGAATCAGTCCATGTCTCTCCCTGTCTTCTTCACTGATCATTCTTCCCCAGGAGAGAGAAGGCTACACAGTTTAGATGTTAAAAGAGCCCTTAGCTACTACATAGAGCGTACCAAGGGTCTGGGTTTGATTCCTCAGTTATTCCTCACTTATGGGAAATGGGAAGGGCAAACCTGTCACTAAGAGAACTATTGCCAGGTGGATTGTGTCTTGTATACAATTCTGCTATGAGAAACTAGGAAAAATTCCACCCTCAGGCCTGAGGGCTCACTCTACAAGAGGTACAGCTGCTTCCCTGGCTGCTGCCAGGGATATCCTTTCTTAGAAATTTGTCAAGCAGCCACCTGGAAAATGGTCCATACCTTTACCAAGCATTACTGTCTGGATATCCAGGCTAGGAGTGATGCTCGATTTGGCACAGCAGTACTTCAGGCCTATTCTCAAAGTAGGTTCCGTCCCTCCTCCATGGAGGTACTGCTTGGTAGTCTGTAATAGTCAGAATACAGCAAGACTTCATGTTGTTTGAAGAAAAAAATTACTCACCTTAGTAATTATGTTTCTTCTAATGGAGTCTTGCTGTATTCTGACCTCCCTTCCTGCCTCCCTCCCCTCTCAGAACCTGTTTTTGGGAAGTGGGTGGGCAGGTACAGTGTTGCACCCCAGAGGTGCCTATTACACACCCTCCTCTTTTTGTTTGGGTGTTTTTTGTTGTTACTGTTATCCTTTATTGGAATGGGTTTTTGGTTTTGGGTTTCCTGACTTGAGTCTTTTTGGGAATCCAGAACTCCTTGTTGCCAGTTGGCTAGTAAGAAATTTTACAACTTCCGCATAGGATAGTTAGTGAGTTTTTGCTCGTAAGAATCTGACGGTTGTGTTTCAAAGGGGAACAGACGGAGACCTCAACCGAGCTTGAGCTCAGCATTCTATGCACTGCATTGAAAGTTAACCCTTGTTCTCCGGGGCAGTTTAAAGGCTGGCGCTAACTGCAATAGTCAGAATACAGCAAGACTCCATTAGAAGAAACATAATTACTAAGGTGAGTCATTTTTTCTTTCCTGGATTCTTCGTTAAGAGCCATAATAATCACTGAGGTTAGTGTTTAACTGTGTGGCATTAAATATCTTTGTAGTAAGGCAGGATACTGTTTATCGGCTTTATAAAAGACAGCCCAATAATTACTGGGCATGTGCCATGCAGCCATTGTGGCATTCTTAAAAGTAGGGTACATGGTAGGAATAGGTAGAGCAGAAAAGGGACTAGCACTCAGGAACTGCCATAAAAATCCAGTGCATACCATGTGCAAACCCAGAAACCAAGGTATCTTGTATACAATTCTGCCATGTGAATTCAGATCTCACTGATCCTTCCTCGGGATGGAGCTGCACTTTGGTTCCAGTCACTAAATAGCAGCAGTAATTTGCATAAATAACATTTTCTTTTCAATTATTTAACCAGGTGAGACACACTAAGCTGAAAGCTTGTTTACAGGTGCAACCTGGGAGCACAAGGAAGTTAAATGACTTGCTCAGGGTCACACAGTATGCAAAGTGGGGCCGTAGGATTCAAACCAGGTCTCAGATTTGTAGCTCAGAGCCTTAAACCACTGCGCCATACTGCCTCCTCGAATTTTACCTCTCTGAAAGTTCTAGAAGGGGGGGGGGTGGGAAGAGAAAATTCCAAACCCCTCTACACATCTCTCTCTTAAGGAAATAGTGCATACCACCCCTCCTTAGTTATTATTGCAAAAAACTACTTGTTTTAAGTTTTAAAGATAGGAACATTGAAGGAGACAAATATACAAAGTGCCCTACCATCAGTCCAAACATCAATTTAAAAACATGAAACAGATTGCAAGACAAAGCTGAAAAATCTATGCATTTAATTCTTAAAACTATGTTTTAATTCAACAGAGAAAAGAAGGAGCTTCAAATACATATTCTCCAGCACATAAGGTGTTAATCATCATTCACAATAAATATTGTTTTTTCAAAAACTTTATTGGATAAGGTAAATAACACATAAACAAGAGTTTGTTATAAATACTGGCTGATTAGATTAAGTCCCTTTAATAAGATGTGAATGTAAAACAGCCAGTTAACAGAACCCACGGGCTTTGATGTTTAACATCAAGTCCCTGATGCAGTTGAAGACAGATCGCATTTTGGGCAGAATCCAAGTTCATATTCTAATTTGATCTAAAAAAATAGAAACAAAGCATTAAATTATAGAAATGGTTTAAATTCTAGTAAGTCCAGAAGGGATCAATTTTCTATGATAGAAAATCCATCAGGATTCATGCCTTAGAAGCTTCTGTAGCCTGTCCCCCCATCCCTTATCAATCTGGGGACATATTTCAAGGCCAGGAACCTTAGACAAGAAGGATTACTGCCATGTGTGGATTTATAATGTGTACCTAAGGCACTCTTCTTAAGAATAATTTCTATGGCACAAAGATGCTCCAAGATGCAGACTTTAAACTGCTTGGAGGTTCTCCCAACATATATCTTATTGCAGGAACTCCAGGCAGCATAAATGACAATCTATGAAACAGCTTGCAAACTAACGAATTTCCATAGGTCATCCAAAATTACCAATGCTGAGCCACTTGCACTGCACTGCATATCCAGTGCACTTTTTACATGGAAAAAACACCAGAGGACGTGTTCTGAAGCCAGTGCTCAATTCTGGGTTCAGTATAGTGGCATTGTATCAGAATGTCCCATAGATTAGGCCCCTAAAGAAGGTGATCCTAACTCTTTGCTCCACAATCCTTGCCATATCAATGTCTGTTAACAAAATGGATAAATGTTTCAGGACAAGTCCTTTAATCTGTTTTGCAAAGTCGCTATATTTAGTAATAAAAGTTACTAGCTATCTGTTGTCACTGTCGTGTTTGCTTTTTGGACTGGGGATGGATTCCCTCAGAGTACTTTTTGCCCTATCATATGCTCGGCTTGTTACTCTTTTTGAGTATCCCCTACTCCTGAAGTGTATTTTCAAATCTTTTGCTTGTACTGTACTTCAAATGTCTCCTCTGCAGAGCAGTTCCCTACTGAGTCCATAATATGCAGATGAGCCCATTTGGCACGCAAGGAGCTAAGGGGCCATATGCATGCCCTTTTTGGGCTCATTTGCGTGGGAAGCAGTGGCAGGTTTGCACCCCACCTGTGGCCGGCTGCCACATCAGGCACGCTGGAGAGTGGCCCCCATTCCAATCCTCTATCTCCATAATATTCATGAGTCCATGGTGTCCAGTGGCACCCCCTTCCCTCTGATCTTTGTCTCTGTAATCATATTGTTTACACTGGTGGCTAGTGGCACCCCTGCCCATCCGATGGCCCATCCTGGTAAATGTTGGACTGTTCCCTGGTGTCTGGCGCACCCCTCCACTGTTCAGTTGCCAGCCCAGTACATGTGTGTTAGTCAGTGATGTCTAGTGGCACCCCCCTTCAGTCACCCATTGCCATGTTAAAACAGATATCCCTGGTGTCTAGTGACACCCCCACATCAATTGCCCATCCTGGTACATGGTGAATTTTTTCTGGTGACCATTGGCATCCACCAATTACATATGCCTGGTGTCAGCAGCCCCCCGTCTGCACCAAGCACAGTGCCCTGTCCCCATACCTATTTGGCTGGTGCCCGTGGGATCTAATCACTACTGGCACAGCCTCCTCACCACCTCAGCTTGTCATTGTGTGGAATGACAGGGAGTGCACATGATGTCTACAGTGTAGGGAGCCGTGTACTGTCTACAGTAGACAGTACACATGCTATACTGTAGACAGTACTGATGCTCCCTGGCATTCTATATAGTGATTGGTCAACGTGGTGAGTGGAGCACTGTGTCAGTCACTGTATCAGATCCTCCAACAACACTGGCCAAATAGTTATGGGGGGTATAGTGCTGTGCTCAGTGTGGATGGTGAGGGGGTGCTGCTAGACAGTAGGGCATACATGATGTATTCAAGAATGGGTGATTGGTGGGTGGGTTTTGCCACTGGACACCAGAGAAACTTCATCTTGTAGCAGGATGGGTGATTGGAGGGCAGGGGGTGCCACTAGACACCAGGGGATATCTGTTATTACATGGCAGTGGGTGGTTGGAGGGTGAGGAGTGCCACTAGATACCAGGAAAACCAGTATTATTGCTGGAACAGGGATTGAAGGGTGGGAGGTCCCACTAGACACCAGGGAAAACTAATATTTATCAGAATAGGTGATCGGAGGGCAGGGCATGCCACTAGACACCAGGGCATTCATCATTGCAATGGGCTGGGGTTGGGGAGTTGAGGGGCAGCCTGCTGCAGTACCAGAGCCCACCATTAGGGCATTGTTCCCTGTCAAGTCGGGGTTTGCAAAGGCAGTAACACACCCATTCAGGTGGCATTACATGTGCAAACCTCTTAATTCCTGCTGCACCTGTGTGCATGGGAGGACCCCTCATTTGCATGGGCACAACAGTAACTTAGCGTTTGGGTGCTAACAGGTTTTGCCCATACTGTGAGGGTGTCTGAATATAGACCCCCCCCCCCCATGAATCAGGCATAAAATCTGGTGAGCGTGGGCAAACATCTCTTAGCACCCAGGCTAAATTTTGACTATCTGGCTCGTGCATTTTCTGAATAGCCGAGATTAACCACCTCCTCCTCCTTACCAGAACCAAAGATCAGATTTCATGCCAATTTTCATTCTGAAAAATTGTTAAAACAGATTTAGTTTTTGACTCAACATTATTAATATCACCATCAGATGAAACATGCCTATCAAAACTTTGTTCATTTCCATCAAAGTGAATTCTGAGATTGATTTTTCTATAGTTAAGAGTACTGCGGAAGTCACTGAGGACACAGAACCCAAAGAATTAATCTAACAAATATAGAGTTAACAGAAATACAAATGTTTCATTTTAATTTAATTTCATTTTTATTTAAACTAGTAAGCAGATTGGCTAGAGTGCCATTTTTCACAGTGACCAGTACACAGAAACAAATGCAATAAAAAACTGCTTAAAACATACACACTTGAATCCAACAACAACAACAACATGTTATACTCAATTATACACCACTAAAGATAAGCTGAGGTAAATTGTTATAACAAATAATTGCTTTGTATTTGAAGGATCTCTGGCAAAAGCCGAATTAAAATGGGAATGGAGAAACATATTTAAGACCTGGTGAAAAACATATCTGTTCATATAAGATGGAGCCATGTTTGGCCCATTGTTATTTTCTTACTCACCAAGTTTGGCATAAGGCCCAACACAATGTTATGTAAAACATTAAAGACTTAAGTTCCACTTGTTGTTGAATGGAAGACATTCCATTGAGTTATATAAAAGACAATGGTTTGTTGATCCCTTCAACCCAGTGGCAAATGTACATGTGGAATTGTAAAGTATATTTAATCTATTAAATACATATTGGGTCAAAAAAGGTAAAAAAATGCTACCGTAATCAAACTTCAAAAACAACAAACTATTCACCAATGATCTACATGACTCAGAAACCAAAAACTGATTTATTCTGTATAACATGCCCAATCTGTCATGTATTACCTTAGTTAACTGGGCAGTATGGTGATTAAATGTAAAATGTTTATCCAAGTAATCCCCAGGTAGCAGAAGCTGTCTACACAATCAGTTGGGAGCCCTGTTAAACCAGAAATCTGAATACCTTGTGACAGTGGTTTACTAGGATGGGAAAAAACATTGATTTGTTTTTTAGAATGTAAAAGTAACATGGGACAAAAAACAGTTATGAATATGATTGGAAAATCACTTTGAAGAGTTTTTTGTAAACAATAAAAATCTTTATCAGAACTAAAAACAGCATTATCTGCCTACAGAATTAATGTAGATGAGGTACAAACTAAAGGCATAGAATTCAAAAATAAAGAAAATAACAGGCCCAATATGGAACCCTGAGGGACTCCACACAGTATATCCTTAATGTAAGATTGAGCCGTTCAATAACAGTGCAGTGGGATCACCCTGAAGATCGTCTCTGACCAAGAAATTGAATCGGTTGAAATACCTGTTCCAACATGGTGTGCAGAAGAAGCTCCTTGTCGACCAAGTCGAAGGCCTTGGTGAGGTCCATGAAGACTGATGCCACATGGAACCTCTTTTCCAGAGCCCCATGGACATAGTCCGTGAACTCCACCAAGGCAATCTCGGTATTATAACTGGATCTGAAACCATGCTGTGTCCCAGACAAAAGATCATACTAAATGAGATGTGCATTCACCTGTTCAAATACAATCCTCTCAAGGAGTTTTGATCATGGAGAAAGAAGGGAGATTGGACAATAGTTTGATAGAATATTCTTAGGTCCAGATTTATGAATTGGTTTAATGATGGCTATTTTCCAACATTTGCTAAATACCTCATAACACAGAGAATAATTAAATAAATGGGTTAGGGGAACTGAAATAGAAAAACAAGCAATTTTAATTAACCAAAATCAGTTTGGTCCAATCCAATAGATCGTTTAGGATTACTTTTTAAAATATAATCCATGGTGTGAGGAATGTAAAATAGAAAGAGGGGACATGATTACTGTTGGTGAATTGTAGGGAGATTTACTCTTGAGCTACAAAATTTTTCTTAAGGTCATCTAAATTACTAAAATACAGTATTCATTGAACAACCCAGCTACCTCAACAGGGGAGTCAATTAATTCAGTATTCTTTTCAATCGCGATATGGGAATTATTTTTACTTCTTCCCAACATTTGATTTAAGGTTTGCTAGGCTTTTTTAGAATCACCATGTTAATTAAATTTTTGGTTTTTAAAGAAATTAATCTTTGCTTTCCTACAAGCAGTTATACATTTGTTGCTGAGTTGCTTTTACCATATTAAGAGACTGAGGTACCAGCTTTTTCTGTAATGCTTCCAACATATATTTCATCTGTGAAACAACTCAATGAATTCCCGTAACCCACTTGTTTCTCTTACCCTTAATGTTTTTACTGTGAAAATAGAGTTAGAAATTTCATTCGAAACAGAACAAAATTTGGAATAAGCCAGGTCAATATCCCTAATAGTATTTTAAAAAGTCCAGTTGGTATTGGACATTTTTTCATTAAATATGCCAGCCAAATCATCATTGATTTTACAAAATTCTATAGAAATTGGAGCAACCTTGGCCTTTTTTAAGGTCTAGGGTACAAAACACTGGGGAGTGATCGCTTAAATAATCTGGAAAGACCCCAGAGGTAATTATCTTATTAGGGTGGGTTACACAGAATTATCATCAAAGGAACTCATCAGTTTTATTCCAACAACAAAATCGGATTTCTTCCAAGTCACAGTGGAGCTTTTTAAACTGTGTAGAAAAATCAATCTCAGAATCCACTTTGATCAAAGTGATGGTGCTACAAGCATGGAAGAATCTATGTCTTTAGATGTTCCTGAATCATTGAGTCCATTGTCTGTGGTGCAAAGTGTTGATTGTTTTATTGCCTGCATACATTGATAGTATTTTACTTATGCAATAAGGCACGACAGGGTGTGTTAATGTAATAATATAGCACTTCTGGGGTGGGTTGAAGCATGAGGCGGCGAGTGCTACCTAGGAGTGTGTACTGTCTACACACACACCCTGGAGTGCCTTATTGCTATTATACAATGGCTCATTGTGATACAAAATAAAAAAATATTTTACAAATGTTTTTAGTAGATTTTAGTGAATTTCTTAAGAGAAGGCGAAAAAAAGGTAAGGTGATCTATGGTAATGGCAAACAAAGCTAATGCTAATCAGCGACAGTGATGTTATACTGTAATATCATCACTGTCTCAGGCACACTGACCAATCAGAATCCAGGATTCTTTCTTGCAATTATTATAATTTGAGTATAGCATTTTGCCAACCGTATTGATCCATTTTACCTTACTGCTTTCTTTCCTTACCCTCCCTTTTAAATAAATTCGTGTTTAAATTGCATTTTATGGTTTGTAAATGTCATTGCTTACTATGTCACTTATTTTCGGGTGGGAATGTGTGGGCAATTTATGCACTGTTTTCTGGGGGGTGATAGCCTTGTATTCCAGCATCCAGGTACCCTATATTACCACCCGGGAGGAAGCACCGTGCCACATGGCCAGTGTAGCACATCATCAGGTAACTCATGCCAGCCCCCTTGGGAGGTATGGTGAGATGAACCCTGAGGGCCCCAGACAATCCCACTACATGTGCTTTCCACCATCAATAGGAACTCTCAGAGCCTTTAGTATTTTTCAGTGACATGGAGGCAGACTGAGAAGACATAAACTCTTCTCTTTTTTAGCTCTTTTCTTTTAGATTTTAGGGCAAAACTTTCTACAGAGCTTACAATTAATAAAATTGTGATCTGGACCCAGACACCTTAAACAGAGCTCATGGCACTCTTCCTTTGCTAGGAGCTGAAAGCAGTTTGTACAGTTTTTAAAGTCTGTTGGTCCTGTTTTTGTTTTCTTAGGTTTATCAGTCATGCCAAACACTCAAGACTGTTAAGAAATACTGCTTGGTTCCAAAAACAGTGAAAAATATTTTCCCAGAACCTGAGGAAAAATTACAGTTCTGTTGAAAAACTATGTCGAAATATAGTTCTTTTTACCAGAAACTGCAAGTAAAGTGGTGAAATCCACCTAAAAGATAGAACATTAAAGCATTTCACTCAGGATATCAACAATAAACTAAAAATCAATTTGGTTCCTAGCAAGCGGAACTGCGACTGACCGACAGTGAAACCACATTAAAATGGCAAGCAGTTATTTGTTAAATAAACAGAGTTCCATAAAGGCAAGAACTGTGCTGACTTGACCCTCAGTTCCTAGGAACCATAGAAACCACTTTGCTAATTTTTTTTAATAAACTTAAATAAATAACCCCATCTAAGCAGAGTTGTTGAATAACTAAACAATTACAGCAAATAAAATTAGCTAGAACCTGTCAGGAGACCAGAGATGACTTCAGGACGACTGCTGTCTTCAGTGGTGAAACAAATCCTTATGTCCTTATGACAAAGCTTATTACTAAGCTGCTAAGGACAACATAACTCTGGTATTGTTTGCATCCATCCTACCTGTACCAGCTTGTTTGTATCTATGTCTTAATTTACTGTTATACTTATGTGTTGTACTGTTATACTGTGTATTTTCGTTTGTCTTACTGTGACAAGGTACCTTTGTAAATGAGCCTATGGCTCAAAGGTTTTCCAAACTGCTGTTTAAATAAAATAAAAAAAAAATAAAATAAAAAATAAATCTGACGTTACAGGCTAGAGTGGAGCATGACCATAGTGCAGCGTTTGAACCTACATTACAAATTCTATAATTTGCATAAGATTCTATCTCCGGGACATTTCTCCATACTGTGAAGAAATGCTAAATGTAAACATGAAGTGAGGATTCCTGGGGTTAGAAGTTAGGAAAATTGTCCTTGTTTTTTTCTTTGGAGATGTAAAAAAAAAGTACTAAGAATCATCTCTCTGGTGAGGTGATTGACCTGATATGGGTAATGGGAGATTTGGCATTGTGGCACCACCCCAAGGCTCCCCTCCCTGTTGAAGATGGGGGTTGGTATTGCCATGGGCCTTTGGTCTCCTGCCCAAGTCTCCCACCAAAATTCGACTGGGGATGCTCAGTGGTGGGAAACCCTCAGGGTAGGATCCTATGATGGGTAGAGGCCCAGCCAGTGCTTAGGTTCCACCAGGAGACAGCCGAGTGTCCCAAGCAGGGCTTCTATGGGACTGGTAGAGCTCTGTTTCTCTCCATGTCAGCTTACTAATGTGTTTGCAGTTCTTGGTTGTGTATTATTTGAGCTCTATGGTTCCCAAAGTGGCAATTTGCATCCATTGCCTCCAGCCTTGCAGCACACCTGCTCCTACATGTCTATAGTCTCCTTTACCAGCGGCCTCACATTGAGGTAAGTGCGCTGCAGTTGGGAGGTTTTACTAAAACAAATCTCAGTTGGGCTGGGGTTTTGAAGGTGATTGCTGCCTGGGCAACACTACATGTGTGGTGAGTCAGCTTTTGCAGTCCCCCTGAGCTGATCATGTGGTCTGGACTGGCAGTCAGCAGTGTGCCTGCTGTTGCCATCTCCTCCCATGTTCCACACCTCAGCTGGCAAAAGCCTCTGTTGAGGACCTGATTGAGCAGCTCTGAGTCATAGCATCAGGGCTCTGGTTGGCTTAGGGACATGGTTCTGGGGTCAGGAGGGTGTACTGTGCTGCAGGAGGGGGTGGCAGGAGCATCTAAGCAACCCTCTGGACAATTGTTGGAGGCAGCCGACATGTAAATGGGAAAGAAGAGGATCCCCTCCACTCCTAGCTGGTCTGGCTTCCTTGACTGCTGCTTTTTCCCCGCCTCAGGAACAAAGGGCAGCTGGTAGGGGAGAATTAAAACCCTCCCCCCTTCTCCCTGCCAGTTTGCAGGGCCTACACCCACTGCAGGAGCCCTGTCCCTTCCTGCTCCCAATCTTGCAGGACAGAAGGACTTCAATGAAACAAGCCTCTCCTGGTGAGCTCATTAGCCTGCCGCAGCCCCCTGGGCCTACCCTGCTGGTTTACTCCCTGGGCCTCGTGCCTGCCCCTGTGTAAGGCTTGGAGGGCAAGCGCCAGAAACAGAAAGATGGAGCCACAAAGCCAAAGTGATCCTGTCTTGGTGCCAACAGAGATGAAGATGTCATTCAGATGGCAAGAACAGCTGTAGATAAGTACATTAGTTGGGAGAGTGGGGTGGGGGCACAAGGGTCACTAACAAGGTTTGATTTGTTACAGTCTATGTATGGGGACATGTGGGGAACTGTACCTGGCCTGGTTTATAGAGCTGATAGGATGACCAGGGTAGGGACTGTGATGCTTCAGGGAGTGGCAGCGTTGGGGCCTCTTAGGGAGGTAGGGGACAATGGCATTGTGCACCCAACTGAGATTGTTAGTGGTAGGGCAGAGTTTGGTGGGCAGAACTTTATTCAGCCCCTCCCCATCTCAGGGGGGAAGGGAGATGGAGACACTTGCACAAGGTGCTCATATGGGGCAGGAGAGTGGCATGCCTGCCCATGGGGCTGGCACTCCCTCTGCCCATCCTCCCCAGAGGAGGGAGGGCCAGAAAAAGAGGAAATAGTACTGATGAGGCAAGAAATTCAGGAACTGAAAGAACTGCTGGCTTCATTAAAGGTGACCCAGGTCGGGAAATTGGAGGAATTGATAAAGGCAGGAACCATTTTTAGCATCCAGGGGCCCTTGGAGGATCCTTTAAAGCAGGCTATGAGAGATAAGAGGAATATGTAGAAATGTTTTCCATTTGCATGGTGAGAGAAGGACAAAGAAAAAGAAGGAGAGCAGGGATAAATGAATGTAACCATGTGGAATGGTGTCATGTCTTGCTATTATAAGATGATTTTACAAACAGCCTTGTTATGATAAACAGCTTAATGACTTCAAGTATATGCAGGGAAAACAAATATATATTGCATTCTAAAAGAATCAAAACCATGCATTAATTGCACAATTGTGAAACGCAACAAATTGGAAGTAAGTTTGCACCCATCAAGATAGGGAAGGGGGCACCACCAGTCCGGTGGAGGCACTGGAGGAGACCGCATCACCAGTCATGTGGTAGGTGGAATAACAACAGTCTTGAGTGGGATGAAATCCAGAGCATTCACATGGTGAGGACACCACCAGTTCATTAGAGGGGGAACATTATCAGTCATGGGGTGGGTGGAAAAACAATAGTCCTGAGTGGGGTGAAATCTAGACTATTGTCATGGTGGGGGCACCAACTCTTGTTATGGGAAGGATGGAGCAATACCAGTCTTGCATGGGGTTGGGATAGAGGGTGGCGGGCATCAACAGTCCTGGCAATACACACATTGAATTAAAAACAATGAAATTAGAGATGTGCCAAGTTGCCAAAATTTGCTCTGCGAAAAAAAAAAACATGACTTTTGGCAAATTAATAGAGCTGGGGGCTGTAGTTCACCTTGTTGTTTGCAAGGCCTATTAGCCAAAATTCACCTGGCAAATGGCCATTTTGCCAGTGAATAAGAAAGGTGAATTTGGTATTGCAAAACATGGGTTCCAGGGTGGTAACTGGGGTAAAAAAATTGGCTGGACAACAGGACGCAGAGGGTAATAGCAAACGGAGTCCACTCCGAGAAAAGGGGGGTTACTAGTGGGGTACAGCAGGGTTCAGTACTGGGACCGGTCCTCTTTAATGTCTTTATAGGTGACATTGTGGAGGGGCTGGAAGAAAAAGTATGCCTATTTGCAAATGACACAAAGATCTGTAACAGGGTTGATACATGGGAGGTGGGGGTGGTGGAAAGTATGAGAAGGGACTTGGCAAGGTTGGAGGAATGGTCAGAAGTATGGCAGCTTAGATGAAGAAGTGCAAAGTAATGCACCTGGGAAACAAAAACCCAGGGGAAGTGTACACAGTGGGGGGGGAGGTACTAACAACAACAAAAATGGAACGGAACCTGGGGGTAGTCATATCAGATGACCTAAAGATAGGCAAGCAATGTGAGAAGGCAGTAAGTTGGGCTGGGGGGATACTGGGATGCATAGGGAGAGGCATCACCAGTAGAAAACAGGAAGTTGTTGGCCCTCTGTACAGACAGTTGGTGAGACCCCATCTGGAGTACTGTGTGCAGTTCTGGAGACCCCATCTCTGCAAGGACATAGACAGGATGGAGGCAGTCCAGAGGAGGGCAACTATAAAATGGTGCAGGGTCTGCAACAGAAGTCATATGAAGAGAGACTAAAGGAGCTTAATATGTATACCCTAGAGGAAAGGAGGGAGAGAGGGGATATGATAGAAACATTCAAATACCTGAAGGGAATCAACAAAGTCCAAGAGGGTAGCATCTTTCAGTGGCACAATTTGAAGATAGAGGGGAGATGGCTCAGGGGCAATGTGAGGAAGTATTTTTTCACAGAGAGGATGGTGGATGCATGGAATGGCCTTCCAGAGGAGGTAGTGGGGTCAAAAACAGTGGGGGAATTCAAGAATGCATGGGACAGACATAAGACAATTCTAGTGGGGGGTAGGAGGAAGTAGGCTGTTGGTTAACTAGGATCTGCAGCTTATCCAAAAGGTAGGGAAATGGGAAGACTGGGTGGGCCAAGTGGTCTGCTGTCAAAGTCTATGTTTCAAACACCCCCCCGCCCTGCTGGCACCCTCCTTCCCACCACCCCAGAGAACATCATGACTGTTGCTGTGGCTATAAAAGAAAAGAATCCATTCTCAAACCAACGTGCCAAATTCACTTCCCCTACCTCCCCACCCGAGTCCCACTGTCTGATTGTTACTCCCAGTCCCCGATCAAACCCTGCTCTGGTCCCCACCACCATCCTCCCCTCACTGGCACCCATAAAATATTAACCTGAAAATAAAGAAAATGGTCCCCTAGTGCAGAGTGTCTGCTGTGCCGAGTGCGGAGTCCTTACTCTCATCTTGTAATAATGACTTTAATGAATGAATGGTTATGTCTTCGCTCCTAGTAAAACCTGATTGGTTGAAAATTCAACCAGTTAGGTTTACTGGGCATCAGCATTCATTCATTCACATCATCTTATGAGATGGGACTGAGAGTCAACACTGAACAGAAAGCAGACACTCCTCACTGAGGGACCATTTTCTTTATTTGCAGAGTCAATATTTTGGGATGCTGGTGGGGAGAGGTGGGTGGTTGGGAGCAGGGGGTTGAGTGGGGACTGGGGTAAAGAATTAAAATCAGTGGGACTCAGGTGGGGAGTGTATTTAGTGCTTGGGTGGGGTGAAGGGATTACCTTTTCTTTACAGCTGAGCAGCAGGCATGATGATTGCTGGGGCAGAGAGGCAAGGGTGCCAGCAGGGGTTACTGATCATTTTATGTTCTTCTGTTGGGGCAGGGGTGGTTTCACAGCACAGTGGGGAGGGATTTTTTAAAAAGTTTTATTTAAAAAAAAATCAAGTCAGCTAAGTTAGCCAGTTCCAACTGAATTCACAAATTTTCGTGACTGCGAATAGCAGAATTCCTGCCAACTTCTCTGGTGAATTAAAAATGCGAACATCTCTAAATATAGCATACAGTACGTAGTCAAATATTTACTAAGGGGAATTTTGCATTCCAGCTCATACAGTGCACTTTACCAACCTGCAGTCAGAAATGAAATTAATGCTAAAACAATCAAGGTACAACACCTGGAGGTATTATTTAGTGATTCATATGCTCTGCATGAGGTGCAACAGCACAGGCACCATTTAATTTTACTCTTCACTGCTCATAATGGAAATCAAGTAAGCATTAATCCCCTCTGAAGGTGGCATCTAATGGGGAGTTAATGCATGGTTGGGACCGTTGTGGCCTGAGGCCAGAGGCCGAGTGCGTACAACGGTCCAATCATGCATTAATTCCATACATATCAAGAATGCGGACTCAGCTCTGTCTAAGCAGTGCTCACCAGAAACAAGCAGCCAGCTTGTAATTTGCGGGACTCCTGTGTTGTTGGTACTCCGTGTAAATAAAAAATTTGGTACACTGCAGCGACGTGTTGGTTACTTTTTACATGGAGGTACACGAGTGACACCTCCTTTCGTATTTCGTTTAATTCCCCATTAGATGCCACCTTCAGAGGGGATTAATGCACTTGTAACATGGCTTCTAGGACAAACTGTGTACTGTCACTGTTATTTTGATCTTATGAATAAGAGAAGTCAGCCACATTTTGCACCATTTACTTTTGTATCTTGCACTTTGTGAACACTGAAGAGACACCTATTTTTTTGCTGATGTTGTGAAAACTACACCAAGGATAACTATCAGGACAGGATCTCTGAACATACGTTTCAGGACATTTGTCCGATCTGACTGGCTGTTATTTTATTTGCGACGCTGGGAGGTCTATTTTGTCTTGCTTTGACCATTTCGCTAGCTACCTGTCTCCCTGTTTTACATATTATCTGGCCTCCTGTGTGTGTGCCTCCCCATGGCTCCGATCTCGCTACATTTCCCGTTTTAGTCCCTGACATTTGCTGACTTTCCCGTAGCTTTCCTCGCTCAATTCCAGATCTTCCGACTGCCCTACATGCATTTACCAGACCCACGATTTCCCTTCTCTGCCTCCTACACTATATAGCCTCCACATCTCCACTGCACTACATTCCCCCCTCTCATGCCTCTCGGGGTGCGTTCTGCTCCGGATATTTCCCCCGGCTGCTCCTGTGTCCTCGTCACTGCTGGCTACAGCTCTACATTTCGCCGTCTTCCAGTCCCTCTTCTGCCCTGTGTCTAATTCTCCACACTGCTCCTCTCTGCTCTGTGGTTGTCTGAGGTACTTTAATAGCAACACGGCATTATCGTGCCATAATGTCGTGTTGCTCCACCACGTGATGCCGTCTCGCCTATCGCGTGCCGCCCTGATAGAGCTCTCAATAATGCCGTGTTACAAGGTGCAGTAAAGTCAGCTTGATAAACACAAGCTGCTCAACATGTTTCAAGCCTAATGTGGATCTGTGAGGCTCCACCATATCCCTTGCTGTGCTACACATTCTCTCCAGTGGCACACTGGTGGGGGGTGGAGCAGCTGAGGTATTTGATGGCCAGCTCTGTCAAGTGAGGGGTGATACAAGCTTCTTACACTAGTAATCAAGGGAATCTTCAAAGATAGGCTCCAGAACCTCTGTGCAGAAGCAATTGAGGAAATTGCTTGCAGAAAGTGGCTGCTGCTTGGTTCTCTTCCTTTGCACCACCTGCAGGGATGAACTGAGCTGTGCCCAGCAGTCGCTTTCCTCCTCAGGGGATCCTCCTCATGTTTTTATGTTTGCTTGCATGCATGTGCAAGAAACATAGTGCCATCATCCGAGTTTTCAGAGGTGTGTCACCCCTCTTCCAATTCAGTCAGTGTGTTGTGAGCGAGGCCCCAGTCCTCCAATGCATGCTGGAGCTGTCTGAAGCCAGCTCAAAATGCAGTGGCGTACAGTTGAAAGGGGAGCTATGCTTCAGTGAGCAGTGATCAGATATCGCCTGCTCATGCAGCTCCCCTACACACACACAGCACACACACACACACACACACAAGCATACTGCGTGCTGCCCCCCATGCACACACTGTATAGCGTGAAGGGTGCCCAATCCATCGACTATGCTATCGCTCCCCACCAAAGCCTTCCACATGCCACGCTGGGTGCCCACCCCAGCGTGGCAACTCATGGTATAGCTGACGGGGGTGCCCAATCCCCCGTCGACTCCACTGTCCTCACCCCCCCCAGAGTACAGGCCCGAGGGTGCCACGCTGGGAGCCCACCCCAGTGTGGCAATAGATACTATAGCTGGCGGAGGTGCCCAATCCCCTGTCGGCTCCACGCCCCCCCCAGCTGTCCTTGTGCCATGCTGAGAGTCCACCCCAGCGTGGCAAACGTCCCACGTCGTCGTAATAAAAAAAAAACAACCTGTAAAGCGGTCCCATGCAGTCTTCTATCCCCCACAGCCCACCCACCCTCGCACCCTGCCTCCCACACCCCCTCACCCCATACTTACCTCCGGAGCTCGCGCGCGATCATCGGTGGACCGGGAACCGTCTGCACTCTTCAAAGCCGACCGCAGACTGAGAAATGCCGTAAGCTGTATAATGGGATAGATAGGATTTTTTCAACTTTGCTGCATATCTCAGGCATTTTTTGGAATTTTTGCACCAAATTTTCAACATGGGGTTTTTGGGACCCCTTCTCATGAATGCTGTCACTGTCATGGCGTTATTTGGGCCTGAAGGGTGATTTCGCAGTCACTGCATGAAATCACCTTTTGGGACTGAATAATCAAACGACACTGCCAGTGTTCATAAGATGGGATCTCAAGAACCCTATTTTGAAAATTTGGTGGCTCCAGAAAAAACTCATTTGTTCTGACATGCATTCGCAGTTCCTCACTTTTCGTAAGTTCGCGAATTTTCAATATTTTCCTCCAGATTTTCAACATTGCCATTTTACCACACCTTCTTATGGGTAGTACGCTGTCATTTCATCTCACCCAAAATGTGTTTCCCATATGTAAGCCAATGGGCGCCCAGTCAGTTAATGAAATCAATGTATGGGACAAATTAAGAAAATCACAGTGACACTGTTCATGAGCAGAGCTCTTAAAATGACTATGTTGAAAATTTGGTGAAAATTCCTAAAAATGACTGTTTCTGACGATAAATTGCGTTGCAGTTCCCTGCATACGCTCGTAAGTTCACAATTTTCAATATTTTCACTCCAGATTTTCAACATTGCCATTTTACCACACCTCCTTATGAGCAGTACAGCTGTCATTTTCACATCTTGCCCAAAATGTGTTTCCGCCCATGTAGCGCACAATGGGCGCTGATCGATGTCTTGAAATCAATTTATGGGACACATTAAGAAATCACAGTGACACTGTTCATGAGCCAGAGGTCTTAAAATGGCTATGTTGAGGCCTGATGAAAAATCCTAAAATGACTGTTTTACGGCGTGCGTTGCGCGGTTCCTATGCATGCTCGTAAGTTTACAATTTAATATTTTCACTGCAGATTTTCAACATTGCCATTTTATTACACTTCCTTCTGAACAGTAAGCTGCCATTTTCATATATGCGCCCAAAATGTGTTTCGCACATGTAAGCACAATGGTGCTGTTGGTGTCTGAAAGCAATGTTTGGGACAGATTCTGAAATCACAATTACACTGTTCATGAGCAGAGGTCTCAAAATGGCTATGTTGAAAATTTGGTGACAAAGTCCATAAAATGACTGTGTTACGAGTGAGCATTCGCGGTTTCCATGCACCTCGTAAGTTCATGACTTTGTAATATTTTCAGTCCAGATTTTCACCAGTGGCATTTTCCACACTTCCTTATGAACAGTACAGCTGTCATTTTCACAACATGGCGAAGTGTGTTTCACATTTCAGCACAGAGATGCGTGGTCGCTGTGGAAATCATTGTTCGGGACAGATAAAGAAAATCACAGTGACACTGTTCATGATCGGAGAGCACCAAAGTGCCTGAGTTGACAATCTGCTGTAAAAATCCCCAACCTAATTATATTAGATTATGCGTTGCACAGTTTCTTTATGCTGATGACTTCACCAGTTTTTTAATATTTTTACTGCAGATTTGCAACATTGCCATTTTACACCTCCCCATGAACAGTACAGCTGTCATTTTTATCATCCTGTTCAGAATGTTTTGCACCTGTGGTGCTAAATGCCGTGAGTCGCTGTGCATAAGCAGCTTTCATGCTAACAAACTGATATTGCCACTGTTCATGAGGTGGGGTCACAAAAAAACATGTTGAAAATTTGGAGTGAAAATACCAGCGAATGCCTGAGGTATTAGGGTTTCCAACCATAACGCCCAACCCTGTAGAGAATGACAGGCATCAGGGGTGTGACTTGGGATTCTTGCCTGTAATGCTCATACCATTCCACACCCTGCAGCCTGTGAGAGGCATCGAGGTATGCCTCGGACTCTTTGGCCCCAAAGTTCACCCCCATTCTCCTATATCGCACCCATCTAACCGTATTTCCTAATAGAATGGGGTGCGCATAAGGGACAAAGACCCCAAGGAACACCATGACACTTGTCAGTGTCTGCAGGGTGGGGTGTGGTGAAATGGCGTGGCCGTTATGCCCGACGACCCAAAGGCACACCCCAATGCCTGTCACTCTCTGCAGGGTGGTGGTGGTGGAGTTGGCTTCAGTTCAATACTTCACTGCCATTCCTATTATGCAGCTCTGTAACTTCTACACTACCACTGCCAATGCCAGCAAGCAAACATTGGCATTGACAAATGCTTATTCTTCTTGAGAAGGCTCAGTAATGTGACATCCTGTCTACACATACTAAAGCTGAGCTCAGAGCACAGCTGCTGCTGAAACTCATTCACCTGGTGTGCCTGCATTGCAAGGCGTAATACCTTGCACTTAAACCTCAGGTCCAGAATTGTGGTGAAAACATGCAGGTTAACACCACAAATGTCCATAAACCTGCTGTCTGCCACAAGGCAGAGATTCTCCACAAGGTTCCTCACTGTATGTGCACTACTCGCAGGACCTTTATGAGCCTGACTGGAGAATCTCTGCAGAGACTTTAGTATCTGCACCACAGGGATGACCTGCCTAAGCAGTGCAGATCCAGCACTAAGGTCATGTGTGCTCTGCTCAAAAGGTGCAAGCACCTTTATTGTGCCTTCGATGACAGCCCAGTCCGACTCCTGGGGGCTGAGATCTCCCCCAATGTCTATCTCCATACTCAGCTCATGCAATGCTCACTTCTGCTACAGTAGCCTTTGTAACATATAGTAGGCAGAATTTCACCAGGTAGAGACATCCTGAATAAGTCTGTGCTGTGGAATCTGAGTCTGCTCTTGCATCTTGCGCAGTTGGTTCATGGTCCTAACAGAATGGTGGAAATGCCCACAAATGCTTCCTGCTGTTTTCACCATTTGATCCACCTCTGTCTTGCTAATGGACTTTGACACCACTAGATTCAAACTGTGGGCAAAACAATGGATTCCTTCAAAGTGTCCATCCTGCAAGGCCTTGATCATATTTGAAGCATTGTCAGTGACCACATAACCAACATGCAGCCAGCTGCTTTCAGTCCACACTCGGCATATCTTGCAGAAATGTAAGAATGTTCATGGACCAGGCACACCGTCACCTTCAATGTCACCACCAGTTACTGCATCTGCTGCACACCAGTGTGCCATGAATGACATATATGCATAGTTGGAGTTGGTGCTGCTCCATATGTCTGTGGTGCAATGAAATACACCACCGACAGTCTGCTATAGTTGTCTAAACACTACGCTGCGCACATCCTCATATATTTGGGGCATGACAAAACATACAAACATAGAATCTGACAGCAAATAGGGACCACCAGGACATCCAGTCCGCCCTTTTAATCCCTTCTAACCTTTCCACAAGCATTAGATCCTATTTGATCTCTGGCCTCATCTCCTTCTTTTGACCCCCAGGGTACCCCCAAGTCTATCCCATGCTGTTTTAGATTCCCCACCTCTGCCTGTAGGCTGTTCCATGCCTCCACTACCCTTTCAGTGAAAGTGCTTTCTCCATTGTCCCTTAGTCTACCCCCTTCCAGTCTCGTGTCATGTCCTCTTGTTCTTGAGCATCTTTTCATCTTGAAGATGCTGCCCTCCTGTACCTTATTTATTCCCTTTATGTACTTGAAAGTCTCAGTCATGTCACCTCTCTCCCTCCTTTCCTCCATGGTATACATAAAGTTCCTCCAATCTCCCCTCGTATGATTTCTGGTGTAGGCCCTGCACCATTTTCGTTGCCCTTCTTTGAATTGCCTCCACCTTGTCTATCTCCTTTTGGAGATGTGGCCTCCAGAACTGGACACAGTACTCCAAATGTGGCCTCACCAATTACCTGTATAATGGCATTACCACCACCTTCCTTCTGCTGGTGATACCCCTCCCTATGCACCCTAGCATCCCACTGGCTCTCCCCACTGCCTTGGCACATTGCTTGGCCACCTTTAGCTCATTAGATATGATCACCCCAGAACCCTTTCCTGCTTTGTGGTCTCCAGCAGCAATCTCCCCATCATTTGATCCTCTCCTGGATTTCTGCGCCCCCAAGTGCATGATTTTGCACTTTTTGGCATTAAATCTCAGCTGCCACACTCTGGACCATTCCTCCAACTTAGCTAGATCGCTTTTCATTTTCTCCACCCCTTCCAGGCTGTCCATCTTATTGCAGATCTTTGTTTCATCTGCAAATAGGCATACCTTCCCTTCCAACCTGTCTGTGATATCACTGATGAAGATGTTAAATAGTACTGGACCCAAAACTCATCCCTGTGGCACCCCACTTGTCATCTTCCCTACTTCAGATTTAGCTCTGTGTTCTATCCCTCAACCATTTTCCAACCCAGTTCACCACCCTGTGACCCAATCCCAGGCTACCCAACTTGTTCACCAGATCAGCCTCCTATGTAGAACGGTGTTGAACGCCTTGCTGAAGTCAAGGGAGGCTACATCTACCGCTTCCCCCAATCCACCTCCCTGGTCACCCAGTCAAAGAAATCTATCAGATTTGTCTGACATGATTTTCCTGATGTGAATCCATGCTGCCTCAGATCTTGTGCTTCACTGGCTTTCAGATGCTCCACTATCCTTCTTATTAGCAGTGTTTCCATTATTTTACCCACCACTGAGGTCAGACTAACAGGTCTATAGTTACCAGCTGTCACAAACCCACTCAGCAGGTCAGGCCCTCTACTCCCAAAGTGCCAATCTCAGAGCACAGTCTTGTGAACAGTTTAACAGAACAAGGTAACCCTCTTGTCTGTTTTTGTGGGTTCAAATCAACCTTTGGTCTCAAGTCTTGGAGGGATTCAAACTGTGAACCTCTTGCTAGTGTACCTGATGCACAGGCTCAGATATATCTGTCTTCAGGGGGCCAGATATCTTTTCCTATGGGCACCTAACCAGGTGTACAAAAATGACCCCTTAAACTTTAATAAAGACCTCAGATTATTCTTACCTTTTTCCAGTTTGGTATCACCATTCAAGCTTATGCACAGTGTCTGCTGTAACCATATATACTCTACTTGTAAAGGAAAGAAATCAAAGACAGACCAAATAAGCTCTAAAAAGAGTTTTACTAAAATAGATAATAATATGTAAAACATATAATACAGAACTATTATATCACAAGTCATACAAATCTTTTAAAAGAACAAGGTTTTAAACAGTGCAATTCCTACTACAGTAATTAGATTTGTCTCTCTCTCTAAATACCTGCTTAAAGTGCTCACAGGTGTTTCTTTGTCAGAGTCTAGATAAAAGTGTCTCTGAAGGAAAACAGAATAATGTTTAAAAGCTGGTTTTCCCCACCTATTTTGCATGAGGTCACTTAGCTCCTCGCTATCAGAATATATAAAAAAAATATATTTATATAAAAACAGGATGTCTTTTCCAAGTATTACATTCTGCAACCTCAGCATGACTCATGTTCTTCAAATGACATTTCTTTGATCTATTGTTCAGTTTCCTCTCACACAGACATCAGCATTTATGATTTCTTGATTTACTAAACCTGATTTCCTCCTCTTGAAGCGTTATAAAATGGATGTGCTCAACTCAAGCCTTTTCCAGCCTGTAATTAGCTGCAGGCCTTCCAGGTAACACCTTGTATCTAAAACCTCTGTGTGTGTGTGTGTGTGTGTGTGTGTGTGTGTGTGTGTGGTCTCATGCTGCTTCTTCTCATGGCTTTCATCTTTCAACTGAGACCTGGGGATGAGTGAGGTCAGTCCAAGAGCACCAGATTTCTCAGCATCTCTCATGACAGACAGTCCATAACCCATTTTTATATTACAAAAAATGATACTACAGCACCCAGAACTGGCTGTCCACGTTACACCAGCCACCTCTCTGCTCAAGCTCTTGTAGAGAGTGACTACATCTGCCCTCCTCCAGTCCTCTGGAACCTCCCCCGTATCCAGTGACTTGTTGAACAATGTTGTCAGTGATGCAGCCAGTATCTCCCCTAACTCCTTTAATACTCTAGGGTGTATCCCGTCCCATCCTATTGCCTTGTCCACCTTTAGTTTCGTGAGTTCCTTTAGGACAGTATGGGAAAATGTTGTGCAGGATGTATCTGATACAAGGGGTGCAAATGTTGCAGCAGCTGCAGGAAACCAATATCTTTAACTATTGAAAATGGCTGCAGATCCAGTGTCATCATTTCCCCGATCAACTGTGTTACCTGTTGTGCCACCAGATGTGAGGGATGATATTTTGTCCTTGCATGAAAGGCCTGCATAATTGGGGTCAAAGATGTGCGGGACTGTGAAGCTGGATGAATTTTCAGGCATGTGACAATGGGGAGGGTGTGGACCAGGTGCCAGGTGAGTCACTAGAAGGCAAGAAAAGGCACACTTCATGATGATCTTGTTTTCTGATGAACTGTCAGTGGTGTGGAGAAAGAAGAGATTGTGTCAGACTCATTGACATGTTCACCATCACCACTGCTTTGTGACTATGAATCTGCAACATCTGGGCCATCAGTACCAGCAGAAGGGCTCAGTATAACCTGGGAACCACTGTTGATCCCTGCCGTACATGGGGATGTTTCATACATACATACATACATAAATACATACAAGATAACAGCAGAGAAGGACCTCAAGACCCACCTAGTCTGCCCAATTAAGCCCCACCTAACAAGAGATTCCAAGTCTATCTCCTACACCAGAGACCCCTCCCTTAGGTACCAGAATCCCTTTGTGTGTGTTCCATGCATTCTTAAAGCTAGCAATTGTGTCTGCCCCACCACCTCCTCCTGTAGACTATTCCAAGCATCCACCACCCCCTCCATGAAGAAGTACTTCCTCATGTTTCCCTTGAACCATTCCCCCTCTAGCTTCCAGTCATGACCCCTTGTCCTTTGGCAACTTTTTCTTTGAAAACCCCCCCTGTACCCTATTTATGCCGTTGAGATATTTGAAGATCTCGATCATGTCACCCTCTCCCACTTTGCCTCCATGGAATACATACAGTATTCTGTTCCCTCAGCCTCTCCTCATAGGACATCCCCTGCAGACCCCTTATCATTTTTGTAGCCCTCCTTTGCACCACTTCCAGTCTGTCTATGTTCCTCTTTAGATGAGGCTGCCAAAACTAAATGCTGTACTCAAGATGAGGCCTTACCAATGTTTTGTAAAGGGGCAACAGGGCCTCCCTCTTTCTACTGGTAATACCCCTCCCTATGCAGCCAAGCATACAGCTAGCCTTCCCCACTGCTACTTCACATTGCCTAGCCACCTTTAGATCATCCGTAATAACAACTCCCAGGTCCCTCTCTTGCTTCGTGACTGCCAGTTGTACTCCTCCCAGTTCATATGTGGCCCCTGGGTTTCTGCTTCCTATGTGCATAATCTTGCACTTTTCACATTGAACCCAAGTTGCCAAACTTTAGACCATTCCTCCAACCTTTTACGGTCCCTTCTCATCTTATCCACCTCCCAGCTTGTCCATGCCATTGCATATCTTGGAATCATCTGTGAATAAGCTTGCCTTCCCTCAGCCCTCCATAATGTCACAGAAGACATTGAAGGGACTGGTCCCAACACCAAGCCCGTGGCACTCAGCTCGTCACTACTCCCACACCCAAATGTGCCCGTTTACCAGCACCCTTGGGCTCCTGCCAATCATGCCAGTTTTAACCCATGTTGCTATCTTATGACCCACTCCTAGGCTGCTTGGTTTGTTTACCAGTCTTCTGTGAGGGACGGTGTCGAAGGCCTTCCTGAACTCCAGATAGGCCTCGTCCACTGCCCATCCCTGGTTGACCATCCTGGTCACCCAGTCAAAAAACTCAATCAGGTTGGTCTGGCAGGACCTCTCTCTCATGAAACCATGCTGCCCAGGGTGCAACAGTCCAGAGGTTTCCAGGTATCCAATTATTCTCTCCTTTAGTAACGACTCCTTCATCTTAGTCACTGCTGACGTCAGGCTAACTGGCCTGTAGTTATCAACCTCCTCCCTATCCCCACCTTTGTGGAGTGGAACCATGTCTGCTCTTTTCCAATCACTAGGTATTAGACCCCGGAGTAAGTTGAATTTCAAAATATGACCAACCTGCACAACATCTGACTGACTTTTTCAACTAGCTGCAAATTTGTGACTTCAATTGAATAAAGAAAATTCAATTTTTTTTTCAGTTTGAAGCCATTTTGTCTCCTCTGAATGTATACTGTGTTTCCCAATTGTAGGCTTAGTAACTGGCAGATCACACCAATGGGTTGCCAGGGAACACTCGATGCCCGTGGAAGTGATAAACAACTGCCTGGCCAAGATCAATGACTGGATGTCCTCCAGCTGGCTGCGACTGAACCCAGACAAGACAGAGGTACTGGTGATTGAGCCAGGTCGTGGTTGTGATGGGAGCACCTCTGGTGTGGGTACAGGATTATTTATGGGTTCCACCATTGATGGCTTCCCCTAGGGTGCGGGATTTTGGCATTGTTCTGGACAGCAGATTGACACTTGAAGCTCAGGTGTCATCTGTGGTCAAAAGTGTTTACCACTTTAGGGACTTTGCCAGGATTAAGCCCCTAGTCCCGGCCGAAGATCTGCCATCACTGGTGCATGCCTTTGTGACTTGAGGCTGGATTACTGCAATGCTGTATACTTCGGGGTCACTGGAGGGACCCTCCAGCGACTGCAGCTAGTGCAGAATGCTGCAGCTAAGTTGCTGACGGGCTTGCCTAGGTCCTGTCATGTGACTCTGGTCCTGTGGGCTCTGCACTGGCTGCTTGTCAGGTGGAGGATCCTCTTCAAGGTGGGCTTGCTCACCTGTAAGGCCCTATATGGGCTGGGCTCTGGTTATTTGGCTTATCTAACACCTGTCTCCTCGGCCAGTTCCGTCTGCTCCTCGACCAAGGGCCTCCTTGATGTTCCCAGGGTCAGGCTGAAAACATCCGGGGACCGTGCTTTCATTGTCAGCGCACCAGCCCTGTGGAACACGTTGCTAGCTGTTGGCCAGGAGGCCCCAACAGTCGAACAGTTTAAAAGCGGGGCTAAAGGCCCATCTTTTGTTTGGTCTTCCCTTTGAGGATGACTGACTGGGATTAACCTATAAAATTAATTAGATATGTTAAGATATATTTTATGTATTTAAAAAATGTACTTTTATTGCTTGTTATATTGTACTGACCCTACTTTATTGTAAGGCGCCCAGAGCCTCAGGGATTGGCGCTGGATAAACTAAATTTGCCTTGCCTTGACTCATTAATGAGCCACTCCTAAATATGAATAAATAACACACAAATTCCCTTATGCCCAACCTTGGGGACACTGTCAGTTGAAATTCTAAAACTGTGTCCTGTTCAAACGACAAATTAGCTTCTGCTAGCTAAACTGGGGAAAGAGAAAGAGACAGACAGGAATACATGTTACTTAGAACTTAATATCTGCCTGCCTCCTTTGTAACTATTGTTGCAACCCTATACTTCATGTCTGCTCATCCTCTGTAACAAACAATGCCTTGCCTTATAGCTCCAGTGGTGCCTGAAAATGTGCTTGACCTAATAACCTATCAGTAACTGAAAAATAAGTAACCTCAGTCTTTATTTTGTATGACCACAATCAAATTTCGAGGCTGTGAGGACTGTCCTGTTCTGCATGGCCAGTCAGTCATGTTCTCAGTGAATGAAGAGCAAGTGTGACAGTCAGAAAGCAAACATGTTGACCTCTGCAGTATTAAAACAGTACATGGATAAATAAAATGCAGTCGATCACAAACTGAGTAATATTCTTTCAAAATGATCTCTTATTTTCTCAAAAGACATGCACTTCCAGAGCTTTGTGGGAAAATATCAGCAATAAAATGCAGTCTCTCTCGTGTAATTGGTATTTTCAATATTCAGAACAAGCAGCAAGCAGGTGCAAAAGCAACTGACATCATCATGTACTGTATGTCTGTGATGATCGCATCTTGCACCACAACGAAATACACTTAAACCCTTACCATTATGAATCCATTTGTCCAAAACTGTAGTTGCATCCTTTTCCCATTTTCACACGCTGATCTTGATGTTACATTAGAATCACTCAAATGTAACCCAAAAAAAAAAAATTATCGAAGCTAATTTTCTGTACCCCAAAAAAAAGCCAAGACTGACTGCTGACTCTACTTGCTTGGAATTGAAATTTAGAGTTAATGTATGCCAACTGACTGCAGGTCAAAAAGACAAGGATGGTAAAGTATCCGAAATGCCTTGCATGCTGTTTGAGAAATGTCCAGGATGCCGGTCCCTGATGATAAATAAAGTTCATAATGGGAGAGTTCAGTTCTACAACCAAGTTCAACTTTCAAAGCAACAATAGATGAGACTCTGTTGTTGTAGAAGTGTAGTTAGATTCAATTTAATGTGCGTTCAACATCTAGTGTTGTCCTAATGTTTTACAGGAACAGAACTGCTTATCATGGGACGTGACCCTTGCTGTTTCACATGCAGCAACTTGTTTGTTGGGGAGCACTAAATGAAAGCAGTAAGAAAAAGGTGAAAAGAGCACAAAGAAAAGCCGATGGGATGATAAAAGACTTGGAAAAAAAAGAATACCCTGACAGATTAATATAGGGTTTGCAGCATAGTCTCCATACCAGGAGAAGGAAGGGCTTATTATTACTATAATATTGTTAATGACAAAGGGCTTATTGGCAATTCAGATGTGGAATTCAAGACACACCACTATGGAATCTGAAGACAAACAATTTTGCATCAAACATTTCAGAACAAGAAAATGGAAAATAATTCTTCACACACACACACACAGTGCTAGGATTATGGAATGTCTTTCTACACTATACAATAGTGACAACAAAACCATGTTTTAAAAAAAGATTGGGTAAGATTATGGGTAGCCAAACATCGATTATTAACACTGAGAAGTGTGTGTGTGTGTGTGTGTGGGGGGGGGGGCACTCACAAATGGACTTGATCCTCTGGTGTTTCAGTAGTTCTAGTGTGTAAACAATTAAGAGGTTATTATGTTTTCAACTTGTCGGTAGAGCTCACAGTTCTAATTCACAGGTGTGCTCACAGTTCTAAGTACTTCTATGGAGACTGAGTCTCATCCTTTCATGTCTTACATGCCATTTTCCCCATAGGTATTTCAGGGGTGCCTGCATGTTTTCTGTTTAGGTGGGATATGGCTCACTGCAGCTCAGGCCCATGCCCAGTCCCACTCACTACAACATCATTGTTCCCACCGTCTGCTGCCCGTAGCTCCCCCCCATTCAAACTAGTGCTTGCTGCTGCCCACTATACAGCCAGGCCCATCCTATGAAGTCCCAGTCCTGATCTCCTGACACAAGACAACAATGGTTTTCACTCACATTTTCCAAATTATGCCATTTGTAGCTCATACAATTATAAAAAGAAAACAAAAGCATCTGAAGGACTCGTGCAGCTGCTCGGCAATGCCAACCATCCCAGTTAACAGTCATCCACTCCCATTCACCTCAGTGCAGCGGGCTATGGCCATTCGTATCCCGCTCACTCTTCAGGCCCAACTACATGCAGTCTACTGCCCCAGCCTCCGAGTGTTCTCTTCTCTCTCTCCTGACTTCTTTGGTCTCTCAGTCCATCCTCCTGCTGTCCCTGATCAAGTGGTCTGTACTCTGTGGTCACTTGACTAGGGAGAGACCCAAACCCCTCACATTGTACAGCAACTGCCATCCTGACCTGGACTCTGGCATTCCTGTCTGACCTCTGTCCGCTTCATTCTGTACCACCCCGCCAACCAGTGAATTGACTAGCTCATGTGTTGCGTGCACAACTCCCAGTCTCCTTCCTCTGTCGTACTTGGAGGATGACTGGTGCTAATTTGATTAGTGGCTGAAGCAGCACTTGGTTGTGCAGTGGCCAATGCAGGGCTCACAAAATACAAGTTATGCTCCTGCATATCTAGCTGTGCTGGGGGGGTTGTCAGGGTGAGCAGGGGTGGGGGCGAGGAGTCCCTCAGAAAGCAGAGGAGTCATCAACATAAGAAAAATCTGACTCCATGCAATTATGGTTGCAACACAGGGCAATTCCAGCTAACTGCGACTGCCCAGAATTGCAGCCCATGATTCCGAAGGCTGACGGCAGCTCCGGGATCTACTAGTTACCTCCCAGTATCCAATGATAGGTTGAACACAATGCCATTAGAGGTGCAGCCAGCTCCTCCCTGAGCTCTTTTAACACCCTGGGATGCACCCCATCCAGTTCCATTGCCTTATCCACCCTAAGGGTATTCAGCTCCTATCCTTCGGTTCTGGACCCTTTCCCCCTCCTCCTCAGTCAATACTGAGCAGAAGTACTTGTTAAGCATGTCTGCCTTCCTATAGTCGTCCTCCACAGGGTCCATCCCTTTAATCTGATTATCCCTTCCTTAATTTTCTTCTGTTCCCCTATGTACCTAAAGAATGCTTTATCTCTGTCTTTTATTGACCTAGCTAAGTTTTCTTCCACCAATACCTTTGCCCTTTTAGCTGTCCTCCCTGTTTCCTTCTGCTTCTTCCGGTAATGTGCCCCGTCCTCTTCCTTCTGAGATCTTTTGCAGCACAAGAAGGCTAGTCTGTTAGCCCTTATCTGAACTCCTACCTCCCTGGTGAACCAGACTGGTCTATTCCTCCTCCTCCTCCTATTTTTGCTAATCAGCCTAACACGTAACTTGGTAGCCCTATCTATTGCCTGTTTGATTTCTACCCACTGCTGCTCCACTCCCCTCAGATCCCCCATTTCTGCTAGGGCATCCCTCAGGCACCTCTGCATTTTCACAAAGTCAGCCCTCTGGAAGTCAAGGACCCTCGTTTTTGTGCGACTTGAGATCAGCCCAGTTTTATTGTTGAATTTAAACATTTTCTGATCTTTGGATCCCAGGTGGTCCGACACCTCTACTTGATCAACGCTGTCCCCATTTGTTAGTATTAGGTCCAACACACCCTTTCTAATAGGTTCCTCCACAAGCTGCCTGAGGCCGCCCCCTGGAGTGAGTCCAGGAAGTCCCTACTCCTTGAAGCTGTCTCAGTAGGGTGGCTGCAATCAACATCCAGAAGATTGGAGTCCCCATCAGCAGAACTCACCCTTGTCAGCCGTCTTTTGAATGTCCAGTAGCAGCTCCTGTCCAATTCCTTCCCCTGTGCTGGAGGTCTGTATACTACCCCAGGCGTAAAACTGATCCTTACTCTTTTCCAAGGTTACCCAGTGCCTCCACCCCTCCCCGACTTCCTGGCAGTTCTGATGCCTTTATGCAATCCCTCCATAAAGAGCCACCCCTTCCCCTTTTACCTGCTCTATCCCTATGAAACAGATTAAACCCTGGAATGACCAAGTCCCAGTTCTGGTGCTACCTGCATCAGGTGTCTGTGATAGCCACTATATCCAGTCCCCCTCCACATCAGCAGCCTCTAAGTCTGTGAATTTGTTACCTAAGCTGTGGGCATTCCACACACATGGCCCTCCATATGCCTCCTGTAGTACTGGCCCCTTATGTCCCCTTTCCCAACTGTGGGGAGTGCCAGCTAGGTTTTCCTTGCTGACCTATAACCTCATCCCTCTTAGCCTCATGCTCCCCCTTAGCAGTTTAACTTTAGTTCACTGTCTATGTACTCTCTCAATTTTCCCTTATGACTTTTGACCCTTCGTCATCTAGATGTAGGCTGTCCTTGGCATGGAACCCTTCATTTAACTCCTGTTTCCCCATCCTCCTAGACATGCAAATCCCTCTGTCCTGCACCATGCTCGTAAGCATGCATTAAATTCCTCAATCTTCCTCTTCCTCACTGTACTAGCACAGAGGACAAGAAGGACCTCAGAGAATGCTAAGAGCATTCAGCCGAGATAATTTATCATGCTGTACTAATGAGGTTCAAACTATTTTTTCCCCTGCTAATGATGCTCTGGCATAACCCACACACTGCCTCAGTTGCACCATCTTTTACTATGTTAAGAAATGCAACCACACAGCACTTTTTCCCCCTCTACTTACACCAGCACCACTTGCCCCAATTGGGTGGCCATGCCTAGCACTTTTTTCCCCCACTTTTCCCACAAACAGACCTGGGTGCCGCACCCTGGTCTTTCTCCCCAGCAGATGTCTGACTTGCAGTGTTGGGTAAGTTACTTTAAAAGTAATCTGTTATAGTTACTTATTACTTATTAGTAACTGTAACTGTAATGCATATTACTTTATATTACTTTTGATAACATGGTTTTATTTACTCATTGAACATACCTATGTACTCATGAAACCCCAAGAAGTGTATAAAAGAAATAAAACAGATTCTAAAGACAATTAATATGTTAATTTATAACACAGTACCCATCTAACATTGCCAGCCACAACAATCCCTTTACATTTCCATAAATAAAGCTCTATTAAAAAAAAACACTCAAACACACAGTCTTCATCTACTCTGCCCTCCACAATCTTTTTCCCGCCACAGCTGAATCCTGGATTTGCCAGCCAATGCTGTCCCTGACCTTTTTCATTTCCATTACACCCACACTCACCCTCCAACACACACACACACACACACCCTGCATTTACTGCCAGTGCCCTTGGGGATCTTTCCCATACAGCTGCATATCCTGACGGTGCCAGCCACAACTACCCCTTTACATTCCACCCTTACCCCACTGCCATACACACCCTGTTGCATCTTCTGCACTTGATCTTTCCCACATCTAGCCTGTATTCTGCTCCTGACTATGCAACAGCCACAACTATCCCTTTAAATGTCTATAATAAAATCCCACCCTCACATAGCTCCTTCCACACACACACACACACACTGCAGATCTACTGCCTTTCCTTGCCTTGGTGATCTTTTCTGATTTCCCCACAGCAGCCTGAATCCTAACTTTGCCATTGCCAGCCACAGATCCACATCACATACAATAAATTCCACCAGCACACACCTACTTACCCCAACACATAATTTAAACACTCTTTCGCACAGCTGAACCTTGACTTGCCACTGCCACTGAAACAAAGTTATAACAAAGTCTGCCATGACTAGTATGCCACTGCCAGTATACCACAACTGAAGTTACACATTATCACTTACAATCGAATTATCACACAACACAAAACACTTGTTGTACTCTGGTACATACCTCTTTGATGAGGATTTTCCTTGAGATGGGGCGGATGATGGTGATAGACCTGGCAGGTGGGCAGATGAACGATCAAGCGGCCTGCTGTGGCAGTTTAGCAAATGTGATGTTGATGAAAATAGGCCCTGAGCTCTGCCTGCAGATGGACTACTTACCTTTTTCCCTATAACAGCTATTCTGCCCCCCGATTCCCTCGGGGTTCACAATGGCTACTGTAGAGGGCCACAACTGACAACATGCATGGGTGTAGCAAGCTATCTATAAATTGTACATTGACTGGCCAATCTGTTGCCCCCTCACACAAATTTCATCAGCTCGTATAGGGATTCTTAGCTTTACCATGTAGCAGAGCATAAGTAGTATAATTTGTATATCAAGGGGGACATTTTCAAAGGAGATACGCCACATTTGAAATATAAAAAATACAGCCCAATCCCTTTTTCCATAGTATAGTGTCCTCCTCCTCCTCCCATCCCAATCCCCACTCGTAAGAAAAATATAATCATCCCTGCCCACTTTTCCCTAGTGTAGTGTTCCCCTCCCCATCCCGATCCTGTTTATAATAAACATAAATTCATCCCTGCCCACTTTTCCCTAGTGTAGTGTTCCCCCTCCCATCGATCCCTGTTTATAATAAACATAAATCCATCCCTGCCCACTTTTCCATAGTGTAGTAGCCCCCACCACCCATCCCACCCGCTCCCCCCGTCCAAGCATGGCCAGTCAGCTGGTGAGCAGCACAGCCCTCCACACACCTCCACGGGTGCCCACCAACTGAACTGTCAATGAATGACAGCTTACTGTATGCACTACAAGCCCATTGGTTGACACTGTCGACCAATGGGCTCGCACTGTGTACTGTAAGCTGCCATTCATAACTTTTTACAGGACTGTGCTGCTTTATTGTGAAAAAAGGCATAAAATGGTAGGCAACTTGTATTCGATGTGCAAGGTGAAGATGATGGGTGCTCATGCAGTGCTTGTCAGAAGGCAGTTTTGTTTAAGCCTGATGTTGTAATTAATTGAGCACGCAGTCAGTTGAGCAGCCTTTGTTTATACTGAAACCTGAATGTCAAAAGACACTTACACAATCTCCAGATTTCTGTGATATCAAACCTCTTGAGCTTCACTCTTGAGGTTTAGTGAAGTCATAGGAACCCTTGATGGATTACAGCAACCATAACAGATGGATGCCCATCTGTTATTCTATTATATTACTATTTATATTACAGTAACTAGTTACTCTTGGGGAAAATAATGTCATTACAGTTACTTATTACTTTATTTTAAAGTAATCAACAACTATTACCAGTTACTTAGAAAAGTGATCAGATTACAGTTGCAAGTAACTAGTTTCTACCCAACACTGCTGACTAGAAGGATTAACAATGACTTATGTGTCTGGACCAATGGAAAGGTCAGTGTGAACTGTTTTTTTTTTTATTATTATTATTTATTTGTTTTTACAGGAAGAGGGATACCTGCTTTTCCTGCCCCACCGACCACTGGCAGCAACTCCTTCTCTTCTCTGCAACTCTTAGTTTTTATTGAACAAATAGGATGCATACTCAGTCATCCTCAAAATCACTGAGGTGGTTGTCAGTATCACTCTCTGATGGTGATGATGGCAGTTCTTGTGGGTCTTGGACATATTCACAGCCAGATGAGTGCTCTGCATCCTCTCATCTACAACATCTGGCACACAAGCAGCATGAGTACTGCCTTTGGAAAGCATGGTAGGGGAAGTAGTCATGTCAGACACTGGGGAGGTAGGCAGTGGTGCTGTATCCATGGGTATAGCAGTCGACACAGTCACTGTGATTGCAGTGGTTACAGTACAAGTGGGTACAGTGCCAGTGGAGGTACTTGTCACAGCAGTGGTGATGGTGGCTGTGGTGGTGATCACAGTGACTGGGGCAGGAAAAGTGGTACCGACAGCACTGGCTACTGCAACTGTGGTACAGGTGGTGGTAGTGTGTGCACTGGCTAGTGGTGTAACAGCCATGGTGGGAGCTGCAGGAAGACCGCTGATAGTAGCTGCTGTTTCCTCAACATGGGATCTACTGAGCTGTAATGCCCTGCTACTAGTCCATAGAAGGATGGGTCAGCAAATGAGTAGCCAGTACTGGTGGTGACAGTAATAGCAGGGTTGCGACTAGAGCTGCTTTCCGCACTCCCACTGGTATTAGAGCCTAAAGGCTTGCTAGGTGAGAGAAATATTTTGGCCCTCTGAATACATTCAGATGACCATTTTTCACCCTCTCTATCACCACATGATGCAAGTAATGCAGAGGTTTTTTTGGGCTAGACAAAGCTCTTTTATGAAGTTGCTGATTATCAGGCAAGTATGGTAACATGGTCAACTATATGCTATTAATAGCAATGCTTCACAGCAACCCACTTTCTCTAGGTACAGAAGAAGGAGAGGGTTGACCTGGCACTGTGTGGAACGCGTGAGAGGGAGGAGCTCAAGATGGTGGTGTGACTGCTATTAGTCATCAGGGAACTCAGTTGCCATACTTTTATGTTGCTGTTTTGTTACTATTTTGTTTTGTGTTTACAGGTTGTGCAGTTTGATCTCTCTTTCTCACATTGAAGGAGCTGATTGTTCTTCTTCCACAGCTCTTCCAGGGGATTAGGCTTCATCTAATCTGATTTATTTTTATTTTAGCCATGTTACAAGGGGAGAAAGAAATGCAGGAGGATTTAACACTAACCTGTACATTTCATCTCGTAATTGCTGTCAGTCTTATGATTGTTGCAGGAACCAGGAGCTAAGGAACTGGGATGGTATCTTGGACTGAAGTGGGCTGACTGTTTTCTGAGAGACTATACCTCTAGTTACAGCCACCCACCCTCACATCACCCCACCCACCCCAGGTATGTGCGTACATTTGTAGGGCTGCCCTTTCGACCTTCACTCACTTTTGTCCTACATCAGGAGGGTGTGTTGCATACATCTACACAAGGATACCAAAGTTAACTATTTGTCTCCCAAGTTGGTGTGAGGGTACTGGTGACTAGATGCTTACTATTGTACTGGGTGAAAAAAGTTCTTTAATTGTGAGTGTTTCCTGACACAGCTGTTTGATCTTACTTAAAAAATAAAATAATTTACTTGGGTGGGGAGGGCTAAGCAGGGAGAAGAGGTACCAAGTGGAAATCACAGCAGAGAGTGAGGAAGCCCTCAGCTCCCTTAAGGCGGAGAAAGCACGGGGCGGATAAATTACATCCCAGAGTGCTGAAGGAACTTGCAGATGTCCTGGCAAAACCCCTGGCAGAGCTTTTCACCATCTCTGAGGACAGGGTGGGTGCCCCAAGACTGGAAGGTGGCGCATATAGTGCCTATCCACAAGGGGGATCAAGGGAGGTGGCAGGGAACTACAGGCCTGTCAGCCTGACATCCGGTGGTGGGCAAGGTGATGGAGGGCATTGTCAAGGAGAGGCTGGGGGGACCTGGATAAGTCAGGATGCCTAGACGATAGACAGCATGGATACATCCCGGGGAAATCGTGTCAGACAAACCTGGTGGAGTTCTATGACTGGGTGACAAGTGCCTTGGACCTGGGCAGACCAGTGGACATCCTCTTTCTAGACTTCAGCAAGGCATTTGACTCTGTTCCTCACGTGGGCCTGTTGGATAAGCTGGGAGAAATGGGGTGGGGAACCAGATGATCAGATGGAGAGGCAATTGGCTCCAGGACCGGACCCAGAGGGTCGTAGTTGGTGGGATAGTCTCATCCCCAAGGAGGGTCATTAGTGGGGTCCCACAGGGATCAGTCCTTGGGCCTCTTCTGTTTCAGCGCCTATGTATCTGACATAAGGACAGGAATCAGGGTGAGATGAGTCTCTTTGCAGATGACTCAAAACTGGGGTGGTGGTGGATGGGGAGGAGGGAGGGTGGCCTACAGGGGACCTGGAGGCTCTGAAAGATGATCAGCATTTTTGCATTTGCATACGCCATTGCATTTCCGTTTCTGTTACTGTTCCATTTGGCATCATCGTTGGTGTTACCATAGCCATTTCCAATTGCGTTATCGTTACTGTTTGCGTGTTTCTTTACCGTTTGTGTTTCTGTTAGCCTTAGCGTTCGTGTTTTCAGTAGCGTTTCCGTTGTCGATTGCGTTACTGTTTCCTTCTGCATCGTTGCCGTTATCGTTTGTATTTCTGTTTGCGTACTCAATTTTCATTTCACTCGGTCATACAGCTTTTGTGCAGTGAAGTGACAAAAAAAATCACATGGTGGGCCTGTGTTCCCACCACTACATTCCATTCACTATAGTGCACATTCTAAAAAAGAAGGGAAATTCATGACAAAAAACTCTGTTTAATGCGTCAGGGTTGTTCCACAGCGACAAAAGCAAGGAAATTCGGTGTTAGGGTTGAAAACCCTAACTGCGCATTCCCCCACCACCACCACCACCACCACACACACACATACATGCAAGTAGGGAAGGACCAAGGCAACACAACCACCAGCAGGTAACAGGAATAACATACAAGTATGTAAACCATGAAACCACACACCATGCTCCCATCGGCCTGTTGCATGGGGTCGTCACTGCTAACTCTCATCCCAGACATTCCACGCACCGCTAAACACATATCACTACAGACAGCTGGATATCTTGGGCCTACGCTGCCACCAACATATAACACACATTACACATATGCTATTTTGGGGTTTGAAAGATCCAAACAGAATTTTGCACAATCCCTGAAATACTTAATAAAATCACTGATTAAATGCGAAGTGTCGATTTTGACACTTTCATGTTTGCAAAACTATTTTGTGAAAGTATGCTCCTAATGACTGCAGATCTTTGCCATCATCCTGCAAGCAAATGGTTGGGTCCTTTAACCTAAAATTTGCAGGATGGCAAAACCTGGTCCCACAGATGTGCTTTTTTCTGCTATTCTGCTAAAATACTTAAGGATTACAAAGTCACACTGTTCCAGAATTGAACAATTTGTCATAGACTAACATTGCAGTACCCAGGATGTCTTTCGCTAGCTATATGTTGAAAACAAAGCGAGGTACACCATTTTCGTTACTGCCAGCTTGATTCACCTTTATGTGAATTAATCTCGAAGAACGACTTTGTAAATAATCTATGATGGCTCAAGTTGGACTTCTCCACTTCCTACAGTAACACAGGTATACACCTCCTGCTGGATGTGTGTGATTGGTTGTGTTGCCTTGGTCCTTCCCCTACTTGCATGTGTATGTGTGGTGCTGGTGGGGTGGGTGGGGAATGCGCAGTTAGGGTTTTCAACCCTAACATAACATTTCCTCACTTTTGTCACCGTGGAATAACCCTAACTGATGCATTAAACAGATTCTTTTGCCATGAATATATATATATATATATATATGTGTGTGTATGTGTGTATATATATATATATATCCCTCCCCTCAACAACCTGATGAATCCCAAGCTCAACCCGGCCAGGTAGGGAATTAAAAAAAAATTGTGCCCCCTCCCCCCAAAGTACCTGACAGGTCTGATGCCCAACCTGGCCTATCAGCAGGGAAGACATCTGGCCCTCTCCTCCCAATTAACTGACAAGTCCACTGCCCAACCTGGCCCATCAGGGAATAAAAAATGTGCCCATCTCTCCCCCCCCCCAACTACCTTACAGGTCTGGTGCCCACCCTGGACCATCAGAGAACACAAAAATAACAAAAAACTGGTGATATGGAGGGAGGGGGGCTAGAAAATGAGTTTGGTGCTGTGATGATGAAACTAACTGCCTGGTGTTGAGTGGACTTGAACCGCTATGTACAGTGTACGGAGCATTACTGAAAAGCAGGGACACATCAAAGCCCTCCCTGTGGGCACCATATACAAAAACAAAATCTGTAAACCTGACATTGGATGTGGTCCTCATATAACTACAATTATAATAGTGAGACTGATGAGACAGTAAGGCCTGCTACAAAAGTAAAAAAAAAAAAAATGTAAAAAACACAAGATCAACCTTTTGGCACCAGCCAAATCTTGTTTTGCTTTCAGTTGTTCACTCCTTGCACAGTAGTCTGTGATTTAACATCTACTGGAATGGTCCCCAATAGCTTCAGAGACCCACTGTCTGTCCTCGTATACTGTCCTGGATGTACCTTCCAAATGGGACCAGCTGGGAGCAGAACTGGACAGAACTGTCCTAACCAGAGGGGAAGGGCAGGGGGCCAGGATGTTCAGTTGCTGTAAATAGGTGGGATAAGTGAGGTCGCATCTGCAGCCAGAACACCACTCTTGTTACCACCATTTTTATCCCCCGTCCCACGCACATTCAACTGGGGCCTGAGAGGAGAGACCTTTCTGGCTAGTCAGAAGTGGGCTGGGACTAGTCCCACCCACCCAGCACAGTCTGACTGACACCCACACACATGACTGGACAGATGGTGCCACTGTGTCATAGGTTAGCATCCTGCATCATGCAAACACCATGATTTCACCCAACTGTCTGGAGCTGCATATTCCTACACATGGCTTCCTGGGGACCAGATGTAAAACAGCAAGAGCCACCTACCCTACTCTTGGTGGAAGAAGTCTGAGACAGACCCTCAGCATTCCTTCAGCCACCCAATGTGTAACAACCTAGGCCTGGAACTTGAACCTGGGTTTTCAGCATGAAAAGCCAAACTGATTAATATTTTCCTAATCTATAGCCCACTACAGGTATTTATATTTATTTTATTTAGTTTTTGTTGACCAGGTAAGTGCACTAGACAAATCCTGCCTATTTTCAGGCATGACCCGGGGGAGGGGGATACAGATGAATGCCAACTGACCTTGAACCAGATTAAGCTGTTGGTGGTATTTTTTGTGAATGAGGGAAATTTGGCCAGGACACCAGGGAAGGTCCCCTGCTTCCTCGCGACAGGGGGACCATTTCTGGTGGGACCAAGATGGCGGAGGAGGAGGACAGTGGAGGAGCTGCACATAGGGCTGCGATAGCCCAGAGTAATTCCTCACCTGTTGATTTCACTGAGTCTGGAAACGCTGAAATGGTGGCTAGGATGCACCTGCCAGGTGGCCAGCAAAACACCAACTTAAGTGGTCCTTCAGTTTCTGTTGCTACACTGGGGCTTAGTTTGTCGGAGAAACAACGCTGTTTAGAAGAGGAACTTCTTCGTGTGAGGTGCATTATTGGTACAGGAACATAGGAACCTCGCTGTGGAGGGGCGACAGGAAGCGGAAGAGATCGGAGGGTTCTCAGCACTGCAGCAGCAGCGGGCCAGCAAATTGCACCCTGCCACTGAAAGGTCGGTAAAGTCAGCGAAGTTCGACTTCTAAAGATTGGGGGATCTGTAGATGAATCCTGGTCTCCGAGCATGACTGCGTGGGGCTGGCTGGATTCTGATTTCGGTGATTCATGGAAGCCTGCTGATGGATCTTCAGCACTACCGGAGTCTGCAGAGATAAGTACTGTGGCTTTATCAGTCCCTTCTCCTTTTGTTTTAGTCTCTGAACTTCCAGCCTCCTCTTTTCCTAAATCTACTACTGATTCTGGACTACCATTGGACAACCTGTCAGTGGAAATGGCTGCAGAGTGGCTACTTCCTCTGTCATGCAGGGGCCAGCTTTGGAACCTGTGGAAAAACCTTCCTATGCCAGTCATTTTAGGCAACCTGTAGAATTAGCCAAGCGGCGAAATGCCATTCGTTTACGATATGTTGGCCCCAGGGATAATCCCCCTGATAGGTTTTATGTTGGAAAAACTTTATTGAAGAAAAGTATCGGTTTTTCCCCTTCTGAAGTCTACGCCTTGATCCATGTTCCTGGAGAGTTTACATTTGATGTCAGTTTTTGCACCCCAGCTCTTTTGGAACTATTCTGGAGTCGCTATTTAAATCTAAAAACGAATCCCCTATGGTCGGACTTTATTGTACTGCCTCTTTCAAAACAGGCCTTTAGGGTCATTACGATCATGTTCAGAAATGAAGGGGCTAATGTCGTAGATATTGTTAACTGGTTATCTAAGAAATGTGAAATACAGGGGAATCCTGTTTCTATCCTGGATGCAGAGGGATTTTGGAATGGGGGTTGGAAATTTAGGATTAAACTCCACTCTACTGATTCTGATTTGGTGCATCTCCCAACTGTTTTTTTTGGGGGATAAGGGGTTCCTTTTTATCCAGGTCAGCAAAGGGTTTGCTTCAAGTGTGGGTCTCGGACTCACATAAGCACCTCTTGTGATGTGCTAAAATGTTCTTATTGTGGGGAGTCTGGTCATCCTAGTGCTCACTGTTTCCAAACCTGTAAATTCAATCTATGTGATGTGGTGGGTCACACATTTGAACTTTGCCCTTTGGCAGCTAAAAACACACGGAAGCTGATTTTGGGGTACAGGACCATTATATTGGGAGGCAGTTCACTTGGCATTCCTACTGCAGGAAGGTTGGATCCCAGTACCTCTGGGGCTAGTCTCCCTTTGCCCGTGTCAGGTTTGATTGATAACTCTACCTCAAGCACAGACTCTATAGATATACCTGAAGTGGTGACTCATGAGGTACCAGAGATAGGACAAGGGGGGGTTATTTACCAGGATTCGGTGTTGTCTAGTTTGGATCCCTTGGTAGACGGTTTTAATGTGGTTAGTGGCAAGAAAGGGAAATCTGTTAAAGGAAAGGGGAAGGTGGGTAGGAAAACAGCTTTACCTTCCATGCATGGTTCTATTGCTGACCCTAATACCTTTGAAGTATTGGTAGAGGCTCCAGAGGCGGTTTCTGACATGTCTCTGCTTTCTGCACCCCCCCAAGGCCTGAGCCCTTGGAACCTGCTGAAGGACAGATTGGCCCTAAGCCATCAGATGGGAAAAGTGGAAGGGTAACAAGAGCATCTAGCAAAGTAAAGTGACTTTACCCTTTTATTAACTCATGGTTCCCTTTTACTTTAGAGTGGCAACTTTAAATGCAAATAGCATTAAATCTCCTGTTAAACGTCAGAGCACTTATTCTCATTTTTATATGAAAATCTGGACTGTGTTTTCCTGCAGGATGTTCGTTTGCATTCTCCCTCCGGAGATAGAGGCTGCCACTACTGGTTGGGTGTGGGAGATTGTTTTGGTCTTTGGGAAGTGATTTGTGTAGTGGGGTAGGTTTGTTTTTTCATTCACATATAAAGTAATTCATCAGAGAGAGATTTTAGCAGTAAGGCCTTGGTTTTGGATGTTAAGGGGTTCCTTACCCTTACGGTTACTTAATGTTTATGCACCTCAATCTAAATTTGATCGAGTAACCTTTTTAATTCATTATACCCTTTTCTATGCACCTCTTATGTTACTGTCCGTGGGGGTGACTTTAACTGCTCCTTGCCTCCAGTGTTTCTTCTGGAGCGAGGAAGAAAGTGTATAGTGATATGCAAGCTTGTCAAAACTTCTTGCAGATACTGGTTTTGAATGATGCTTTTGGGCCTACCTCTAATGGGTTTGGAAATACTTATTCAAACAACATGAAGTCTTGCTATATTATGACAGTAGCAGTTTGATCCAGCTCTAGAACTGCTCCGAGGTGAAATGGTTAATACCATTCAAAAATAGAACTTTGAGCACGAGCTCTAAGAAGCAGCTCTATCTGTGTAATTTCAAACCTGAACTGTCAGATTCTTTACTCCACCTCAGTGAACAGTCGCTCCGGAGATTTCTCCTACTGCCGGTTCATTTCTCGGTTTAAACAGTGTTTTCTCGGTCCGATTTAACCGAGAATAGTTTATTTAACCATAAAACCGTTCGGTTCAAGCTCTGTCTGTGGTAATCGTAAGTAATTAAAAGTTTTGTCTGTGTGGAACTTGTAAGTTTATCGGTTCGGTTTGAACCGATCAGCTGATTTAAAACTCATTAATTTTAAAGTTTAACATTTTAGAGTGCGGTTCCGGTTCTTATCGGTTCTAAAAACCGGATTTTATTACGGTTTTTCCAATACCAGTGACACGGTTGGGAACCGACATAAGGGTGTCCTGCCTGGCACTCGCCGCTTAAAGGGCAAGTTTTCTGGTTAGGCTGGCATTATGTCTGAGAAACCCAAAAGAAAAACCGGCCCACTGGTTTCAACACTGTGTTGTCTGTGGGGAAGCCTTTGCCAAGGCTGACCCACACACCACATGTGTCTATTGTCTGGGGTTTGACCACCTCCAGTCAGACTGCCAGATATGAAGAATTTCCCTGCAGCCACCCTGGAAAGAGATTGGGCAGGCTCAGGGAGCGAGGCAAAAAGTCCACTGACCCGGATGGCCAGCCCGGTTTGGTGCCAACCGAACCGGAGGGAGTGCCCTCTGACCAGGGCGAGACTTCCTTGGGCAAAAGAAAAGCTGGTTCTGAGGAACCAGTTCCAGTAAAGAAAACAAGAAAGTCAGCAGGTTTGGAGTCAAAATCCCTTCTCCAACTGCTGCAGAGATAACAAAAGCCATACAGATTGTCCAGTCACTGTCTCAGGTTCTGTCGAACCGCCACTATCTGGCAAAAGGTCGGTTCAGTCCGGTTCAGTGGTTCAGGAATATGATGTTGAGGAGTTTTATGAACCAGAGGAGGAGGATGATTATGAACAGTATGAATGTGGCTGGGAAGGTCTGGGTGTGCCCATTGAACCGGACATTTCCCCAGACAGACCTTTGGAATCTCCCCTGCTATCTGAGTCCCCATCTCATTTTATGTTTTACAAAAAGTTGCTGAAACCCTCCAGCTTCCCTTGGAAGAAGCTGTGGATGAGCAAGAGGAGCCTGATTTTGTAGAAATGATGGATATTCCAGAGTCTAGAGATTGTCTATTCCTTTGCATAAGTCTTTAGGAAGCAAACAATAAAAATTTTAAAAGCTCCTAATTCTGTGCCTCCTGTAGATAAAAAGATGGACAGAAGGTAACATTGTCAGGTCCTGATACAGAATTCCTTTCTCAGCAATGCAGTCATGTTGGGGTAGTTCAGGCTGCAGCCTGTGATAAAGCTAATATTCCCTGGCTTCATCCTCCTGACAGGATTTCAGGAAGATTGATGCCATGGCGAAAAAACAGTATATGGCAGCCTCTCTGGGACTCAGGCAAGCAAATTATATGGCTTATGTAGCTAGGTATCAGAAATCTAGATGGGATACTGTTATGGAATTAGCCAAGCAAGCCCATGGCCAGCTGGCTAGCGAACTAGAACAGGTGGCTGCTGATGGCATTGGGGCTTCTAGGTACAGTTTCATGCTGCTGTGGATGTTAATGATGTTTCCTCTAGGGTCATGGCCACATCTGTAGCTTTTAAGTAGGTTGGCCTGGCTCAGGTGTACTAGCCTGTCACAGGATACCCAGACTAAGGCTATGGATTTTCCTGTGGTGGGAAATTCTCTGTTTGGGGAGCAGACAGAGAATTACATGAAAAGATGGATGAATATAGGACTACTTACAAAAGTGCCCAAGCTAAGGAGCGGCAAGCCACTCCCCAGAGGCATACCCCCAGGGGTAGGGGTAGGCCTTTTCACAGGCCTTTTTATCAGACTCAGGCTTCCTCTGCCTATGCTCAGAGGGGCTTCTTCAGAGGCAGAGGCAGACGAGGGGTGGGCAGGCATGCTCCCACCCCTCAGCCTAAAGCACCTGCTAAGCAGGCACCCTGATGGGGTGCCCAGGGCCGATTCTCCTTTACGGTAGGGGGCAGGCTGGCTTACTTCAGTCAGAACTGGGCTTCTTTAACCTCAGACAAGTGGGTTCTGGAAGTAGTAAGCCAGGGTCTGGTTCTCAGCTTCAAAAAGTTTCCCAAGTTGAGAACCAGATTTTTTCTACCTGCAAGTGCTTCAGAGACCCTTGCTCTAGAAGTAGAGGTCTCAACCCTGTTGGCTCTCAGAGCAGTGGAAAGGGTTCCTCCCCTGCACCAGGGCAGGGGTCTGTATTCCAGATACTTCCTTACCCCAAAAAAGACAGGAGAATGGCGGCCCATATTAGACCTCAGATATCTGAACAAGCATCTTTTGAAACCAAAGTTCAAAATGGTAACTCTGGCAATGATTTTACCCTCCCTAAGGCCAGGGGACTGGTTAGCCTCCCTGGACCTCAAAGATGCCTATTTCCACGTCCTAATCAGAAGCTCCCATCGAAAGTATCTCAGATTCGAACTACCCTCAGGTCATTACCAGTTCAGAGCAATGCCCTTGGCCTCACCTCTGCCCCAAGGGTATTCACAAAGTGTCTGGCAGTGGCAGTGGCCCACTAAGGAGGCAAAGGATTGCTGTTTTCCCTATCTAGACGATTGGCTCATTGTAGGCCAGTCCCCAGAACAGGTAAAATCTCACCTGCAAGTCACCCAGCAGCTTCTCACCTCCTGGGCTTTCTTAAATCTGCCAAAGTCGGTTCTGGAACCAGTCCAGGTACTCACCTTTATAGGGCAGAGTTGGACACAAAGCTAGCCAGAGCTTTTCTTCCCTTAGAAAGGGTGACAATTTAGTGGCTCTGGCCTCCTCCTTCACTCTGCAGGTCTCTCGACCAGCAAGACACTTCTGCAGCTCCTGGGGCACATGGCTACATCCACAGCTGTTGTGCAGGGAGCAAGATTTCAGATGAGAGACATTCAGTTTCACTTGAGAACCTATTGGTCTCAGAGGAGAGACCCCCTTTCCAAGTTGGTCCCAGTGACTCGAACCTTGATCCAGGCCCTCCAGTGGTGGCAGGATCAGAGCAATTTAAGATTGGGGGTCCCCTTCATTTCCCCTGCGCACAATTTGACTCTCACTACAGATGCTTCCCTTCTGGGTTGGGGAGCCCACATGGGCGACCTTTCCACTCAGGGAGTGTGGTCCCCCCAGGAATCTCTGCTCCACATCAATTTGCTGGAACTCAGAGCTGTCTTTTTAGCTCTTCAAGCATTTTCTCCATCTGTCCACAACAAGGTGATACAAGTCAGAACAGACAACACCACAACAATGTGGTACATCAACAAACAGGGGGGCACTCGGTCTTGACCTTGTGCACCGAGGCAATGAAGTTGTGGTCTCTGGTCTATTCCTGAACACTTCCTCATAGCAGTTCATCTTCCAGGGAAGGACAACGTCCTAGCAGATGCTGTCAGCAGGATTTCCCAGGGCCATCACGAATGGTCCCTGGATCCTCAAGTGCTGGGGATAGTCTTTGCCAGATGGGGCACCCCTCAGATAGATCTTTTTGCAGCCCCAGACAATCACCAACTTCCTGTGTTCTGTTGCAGGTCTCCAGTGCTGGGCTCAGTCCCCTTGGATGCCCTTCTCCTGGATTGGGCGGGGAAGTTTCTTTATGCTTTCCCCCCCTTCCCTCTCCTATTCAAAGTATTAGTCAAAATCAGATCTCGGCCTTGCAGGGTGATTCTGATTGCCCCGGATTGGGCCAGGCAGCCCTGGTACCCACTCCTTCTGTCACTGACAATCCATCTTCCCCTTTGCCTCCCCAGGAATCACAACCTATTAACTTATGCCCAGGGAAGAGTTTGGTATCCGGACCTCAAATCCCTCAACCTCAAGGCCTGGCTCTTGAGGAGTTAGAGTTTGCTGATTTACACCTCTCTCAGGGTGTTCTTGAAATACTAAAGGCTTCCAGAAAGCCTTCCACTAGGGCTACTTATAGTTCTAAATGGAAAAGGTTTTCCATTTGGTGTGCTGGGAAAAATGTTTCCCCAGAATCTGCTGATTTGCCCATTGTATTAGATTACATGGTCCATCTTAATTCCTTGGGTCTCAGACCAGCTACCCTGAGAGTCCTTTTGGAAGCTGTATCTGCTTTTGTTTCAGCAGGAAAGTCATCCCCTCTTTCCACTCACCCTGTGTTTTCCAAGTTTTTTAAGGGATTACTCCATACTAATCCACCCTTTCGGGAACCGGCCCCTGCCTGGGACCTTAATGTTTGTATTGCCTAGTTAATGCAACCCCCTTTTGAACCTCTGTTTTCTGCAGAGCTTAAGTATCTAACTTGGAAAACTGTTTTTCTGGTGGCTGTCACTTCTGCTAGACGCATAAGTGAGTTGCAAGCCTTGTCAGTAGAAACTGACTTTATTTCTTTCCACAGGGATAAGGTAGTCCTTAGGACTAATAGGAAGTTTTTACCTAAGGTGGTTTTAGATTTCCGTCTTAACCAATCTATCTCCCTTCCAGTATTTTTCACTGATCACTCCTCTTCTGGTGAGAGGAGGTTGCAAATACCTGGATGTTAAGAGAGCTCTTAGTTACTATATAGGCGTGCCAAAGGTCACAGTTGAATCCTCCAACTTTTCCTTACCTACGGTGAAGTTGGGAAAGGCAAACCTGCCACTAAGAGATCAATTCCCAGGTGGATTGTCTCTTGTATCCAATTTTGTTATCAGAAACTGGGCAGAGATCCCCCCTCTGGCTTGAGGGCTCACTCTACCAGGGGTACAGCTGCGTCTTTAGCTGCTGCCAGAGACATCCCTATATTAGAGATATGCCAGGCTGCTACTTGGAAAACGGTACACACTTTCACCAAGCATTACTCCCTGGATGTCCAGGCCAGGAGAGATGCTCGGTTTAGCACAGCTGTTCTTCAGAGCCTATTCCCTAAGTAGGTTCTGCCCCTCCATCCATGGAGGTACTGCTGTCAGTCTGCTACTGTCATAATATAGCAAGACTTCATGTTGTTTGAAGAGAAAAATTACTCACCTTAGTAATGTTGTTTCTTCTAATGGAGTCTTGCTATATTATGACCTCCCACCTGCCCTCTCAGAACTTCTACTTGGGTGGGGTGTGGGCTACCTAGTATGGGCACTATTTTGTGCCCTTTTAGCGTTCTCCCCTTTTGGGGGTTTGGGGTGTTGTTTTATTATACTGTTGTTTTATTCTCATGTTGTTAGAATTGTATTAGTAGTTCTGGTCCCTGACTTGAGTCTTGGGTGTTGGGACCAGCAATGGTTATTGGTATTTAGGTAGCCATTTGGCTAGTGTAGGTTACAGCTTCCACACAGACCTTAGTGAGTTTTTGCTCAGTAAAGATCTGACAGTTCAGGTTTGAAATTACACAGATAGAGCTGCTTCTTAGAGCTCGTGCTCAAAGTTCTATTTTGGAATGGTATTAACCATTTCACCTCGGAGCAGTTCTAGAGCTGGATCAAACTGCTACTGTCATAATATATAAGACTCCATTAGAAGAAACAACATTACTAAGGTGAGTAATTTTTTCTTTTTGGAACTAGAGCTTCCAGAATTGACAATTTTTCTTTCACCAGGGTTGTAGTGCAATCACAGTCCTTGCAGGAGGTGGCCACATCAGATCATAAAATGCTTAGATTAGTGTTATGTGACATGCCTGAAGTTCGGAGGGGGCCAGGTTTTTGGAAATTAAATGTTATCTTATTAGATATCCCTGGTGTGGCTGATGGTCTACGTTCCCTTTTTTCTAGCACATCAGTCTGTTTTCTTTCTATATGAAGATTTAAATACTTGGTGGGAGGACACGAAATGTGAAGTCAGACTCTATTTTAAAACCATAGGTCGTTTAAATGGGAGATTCCGGCATGATGGACTTCAATATCTTAGAGAACGACTTCATTTTTTGTCTACCTTCCGCCAGTCTTTGGGATCTGCAGGTCTGGATCAAATTAAAAAAGTAAAGGAAGAGTTGGCTAATTTACAGTCTCAGGTTTTACAGGATGTGGAGAAAAAGCATAAATATGGGATTAGTGGTACAAAGAAGGATACTTTACCTTTTGAAAATCTGAAACTTCTTAAGCACTCCTGAGCTATGATGTATTTAAACACCTCAACTGGGGGGCGTTTTACAACAAATACTGGTATTTTAGATACGATACATGAGTATGTTACTGCATCCTTTTAGAGTAGATTGCTCCCTGAGACCTCCATTAAGGATTGGTTTCTTAGAAGACCAGTCCCTGTTTTGTCTATAGATGAGCAGTCTACTTTGGTCCAACCCATTACGGTAGATGAACTAAAGACTGCAGTTTGGTCTCTGAAGTTGGGAATTACTCCAGGTGCTGATGGATTGTCCCATGAAATCTATAAAAGTTTGTGGGAAGTTTTGGGTACTGACCTATGTCGGGTATTGAATGCTGGGTTACAAGCAGGGTCTCTACCTAAAAGCATGTTACAGGGTGTGTTGCTTTTACTGTATAAAAATAAAGGGGAGCGTGGGGATTTAGATAATTGGAGGCCTTTGTCTCTTTTGAACACTGACTATAAGATCTCGATGAAAACCTTTTGTATTAGATTACGGGGTGTATTGGGTTCCTTATTACATCCATCACAATTTTGTGGGGTGCCACATCGAAGGGTTCCGGATGCACTGATCCTACTCAGGGAGCTTATAGCTAAAGGAGCATCTGGAGACATGTTTGGGCATCTGGTTTGCCTTGACCAGGCTAAAGCTTTTGATCAAGTAGAATATAGTTATCTGTGGGAGAGTTTGAGACAGTATGGGTTTCCCTCACAATTTATAAACTGCCTACGTACCTGCTATACAGACATCACTCTGATACCTAGCATAAATGGATGGTTGGGAAGAGATATTGAGGTACATATGGAGAGTACGGCAGGTGTCCACTAAGTCCCTACTCTATGTCTTATCCTTGGACCCCCTTTTGCATGCTTTAAATAATACAGATGATATTGTTGGATTATCAGTTGGTTGTATGGACTCACAGATAGTGACAATAGCATATGCAGATGATTTGGTTTTAGTTCTGTCAGATAAAAATTCTGCTATTGCTGCACGGACATTATTGTACACCTTTTCAGCAATGCCTGGTTCCTCTATTAATAGGTTTAAAAGTGGGATATTGCCTTTGGGGTATGGGGCCACCGATGTGGCATTGATATGGGGCATGCCTATTAAAACTGGCTACAGGAAGATTCTTGGTGTTTATTTTGGAGGTGTGGATGATCATCGGTACAATTGGGAGAGCCAATTATTGGAGGCACGTAATAGGGTGTTACTGGAATAAGGGCGAATGTCAAAAGCGGCTAATTTATTTGATTAAAACTTTTTGTTGCCATATTTTTGTTTATAGCTGCAGTTTTCCCCTCCCCCTTCCTTAGAAACCTCTCTTTATGATGTATATTTTCTTTGTTTATGGGGTAATAGATTAAATCCGGTGAAGAGGGGTATCACTTATTTACCTATCAGCGAAGGAAGTTTTGGGTATGGTGAATCTGGTTGTATTCCTACATAGTATATTTATATTTTATAATTTAGTTCCTTTGCTCAAGGGGGTTGTTAAGATCTGGTCCCCGTGGGTGGCTGATAGTATAGATCCCCTTCTTAGGCATTGGGTTCAGGATTCCTTTTTGGCTCGGCAGGTGCGGCTATGTGCATTGACTAGTCACTTTCATACGATGTTTCAAAAGTTGAAATCCTGGCATGTTGTCAGAAAATCCTTTCTTCTTCAAACACGTCAGCAATTCTATAGTACTATATTGCAGGATTACTTTTTTGTGGATGCTTGGTTTCATGATTTACCAGTTTCTGAGCAACATTCCAAATTACAGTTATTAGTAAGCAAGAGGGTACCCCGCTATATGTGGGATTTTTTATGGCTATGTCTCCACAAGAGATTAGGGGTAAAAGGCAATATGAGGCATAAAGAACTCTTGGAGAGGTTTTGTCCCAGGGAGGAAACCTGCTTGGGGTGGTTGAAACTATGGAACATTTTTTTTGTGGATTGTCCCTTTGTAGTTTCCTTTTGATCCCAATTTCAGGATGTGTGGCCTTTAAATCCTTTTGGGATCCTACATCACAGATCTGGGTGGAAGGATTCTGCGGGTTCCTGGGTGACTTATGATGTAATCACACAGCGCCTGTTAATGGGTCATATAGGCTTTCAGCTGTGGCAAGCACGGTGTCATTTGACACTCGGAAGAAATTACTCTCTGCATCCCAGATTATTTATAACATTAAGAAGGTAATACTTAGCTAGAGACTTCAGGAAAAGGAAAAGTGCATCCTGAACTGTTTCGATAATGGTGGAGGAAAATGAACTGGCTTGACACAGGGTAAAGGTTGTGGTGCTATGTCCAGGCTTTCTTGAAAAGTGCTGGGTATCCCTGCTTACAAGGCTAGAACCTCCTTTGGGGTAATTTTGGTGGGGACTGCTATTTTCTGCATATGTGTAAGTTTTGTTTTAGACCCACTTCCTCCCTCTAAGGGGGGCATTTGTTTCTTCTGGTACTATTTGTTTTTAATTTTCCAATCATTTTATGATGCTGTTTTGTTGTGCATACTTGGTTTCTATGCTTTCTGTACATCCCATTTGTATGCTGGTACACTTGTTTTGTTTCTATTTTTTGTGCATTATGATTTCTACTGTATATATTATTGTTTGATTGTTGCTTTTAGTTGCAATACTCCCTAATCCTTTTTTGGGGGTGTTTTCATATATTTCTTTTACATTGCTCTGACATGGTGTGTTGACAATACTCATTTGTTTTGTTTCTATATGATTTGTTTATTATATTATGTGACATACCACAGTTTATATTTCACTTTTGGTCTACTGTTATGATAATAAACAATTCCCTACTATTTTAGTGTGTGTGGGGGAGTTGGCACTGGTTAGTTTTTTGGGTCGCTAAACTGCTGCTGATTTTTGAATGTATGATGTAATACTTATTTCTGTTAATCCTTGTTTTATATTATGATTTTGTGTGCTGTAAACATTATTTTGTATATGTTTTGCTTTCTGGTTGTAATAAAAAAATTCCCCTACTCTTTTCGAGAAGTGCCATGGGATCTTTAACATCCACCTGAACTACAACCAATCCAGACACATGGGACCTCGGTTTAACGTCTCATCTGAAAGACGTCACCTCAGAAGTGCAGCACCCCTCTCATGCTGCACTACAGTGTCAGTACTGGGATATTTACTCAAGTGCCAGATGTGGAACTGAACCCATAGCCCTCTGATCTCCGGCCTCAGAGGTGAGTACTACCTTCTGAGCCACTGACTCTGCTCATAATATATAATATCTTCTCTCATTCATGGGCCAAGGCAAAAAATCTAGTCTTCAGTGTGGCTGGGCTCAGTATAGACAGGCCCGAAACAAATATGCTAGTGAAATAAAACTATCAGCAAAAATACTATTTGATGGTAACTTTAAACATGATCCCTAAGACTCTTGAAAACTGTCAAGTCTGCTAAGACCTAAAAATAATGCAACAGTGTGTACTTTCATAGTTGGTGGATAAACAGTACCCCTAGGCAGCAGGGTAGTCAAACATTTTAATAACTACTTTATCAGGATGGGACTCTGAGGCACTGAGAGAGAGAATACCTCAGATGACTACAAGTGATAGTGGAAACAAGAAATACCTGCCTTCCAATCTTAATATCCCCTACCCAAGGGTGTAGCTACTGATACTCCAAGTAAGCCATGGCGTACCAAGTTTAGTAGCAGGGTAGCAAACAAGCTGGCCAGCACTGCTCTGCCCTCTCTAGTCCATCATGTTTAAATTCCTTTGTTTGGCTTTGCAGGCTTTTCTTTTCTCTTTCAGCTTTGTTTTTGGGAGTGGCAGAGTGGACCACAGGCGTTGAAGCTGAAAGTCTCACTTAGGTCTGCTTGGTCCACCTGCATAGTGACTGGCTGTGGCATTTGGTGGGGCGGAGTTTAAATGCCCCAGCAAGTTAGAAGCCATACTGTTAGTTCAATTGTACTGGGAGTGAGAGAAGCAGTAGAAGAACTGAGGGCAGCAGACCGAAAGAAGACTCAGAGCCGGATAAAAGAATGAAGACCATGTGGAGTGGCAAGTGGAGCATATCTGCCTACCTGCAGGGAGAGAGAAGAAATTTCTGCCATGGTCTTGGACTCATGGTGCAGTCAGTGGCATTTACTAGCAGGTAGTGAGCACCACACTAGCAGCGCAGACAGACAACAGGTCTAGTGTGGGAATCATCTGATTGGAGCCAGGAATCTTGGACTCGAGTTGTGGGGGCAGGCATGAACAACAGTGGGGAGGGTAGCAGTGTGGCAGGTTGGTGTACAAATCTGAAATGCCTGGCTACACCCCTGCCCCTATCACCTACCTCATTATTTGAGTTCTCTTAACATCACTGTGGACAAAGTTAGGGAAGAATTACTGAAAATTGATGCTGCTAAGGCTATAGGATTGGACAGTATTCAATTAATGCTATTAAAATACATAGCCCCAAGGATAGCATAGCCTCTAACGTTGATGTTTAATTTTGCTCTTAAATTGGGAGAATTTCCCAAAGTGTGGAAATGTCCCAAAATTATACCAATTTTTAGAACTGGCTCTAGGTGAGGAATTGGAAAACTACCGGCCAATATCATTGCTTTCATAGGTATCTAAAATATTTCAGAGACTGGTTAGTAACCAGTTGAAAAGGTACCTAGAAAAGCATAAGAAGTTAAATAGATACTGGTCTGGATTTGGACCAAGCCACAGTATATCTGCATTGATTGAGGTAGTGAGTGATATCCAGCTCGCTATCCTTTGGTGCTGTTTTTGTTGATTTATCTAGAGCATTTCGTAGTTTGCACCACAATATTTCCAGTCTAGGTTGACCATAGTAGGATTGAATGACGACAATACCGAATGGGTTAGGTCCTACTTGAAAGGACGTAGGCAAATGGTAGAACTGGGGGAACACAAATCACATTTTGCTGCAGTAGCAACTGGAACTTCCCAGGGATCCATTTTAGGACCACTTCTGTTTAAGATATATAGCAATAAAGTTTGTTCTGTTGACCCATCTAGCAGATACTATCTTTATGCAGATGACACTATCTGTGATCTACACTGAAGGCAATACTGTTGAATATATATACTGAAGAAACTCCAGAGTGCTTATGAACAGTTGAAATATTTTTTTAACAAACATAAATTAGTGCTCAATGCTAAAAAAAAAACACAGACACTTTTCTTTAGTAGAAGTAAAAAGCTGCCACCAATGAAACACTAGAAATTGAGACTTTACGGTTTTGTCGTAACATCAAGTTAAATATTACAAATCATTGAAGTGGCTGAACAATAAATTAAAATGGAACACACATATAGATAAAACATTAAAGGGAACTGTCATCACTAAGAGCCCCACACGAAGTGTAGGGCCCATCCTAACACACTTTATGGTAAAACATATTACTATTTACTGCAGTATAGTAGATTGTATCACACTACAGTATTTCTGTTGACATTTTCTGTAACAAAAATCCCAGAATCACCTGCTGCTGACATCAGAGGAGGCTGCATCAGTGGAGATTCAATAGCCTGCAGTACATGTTAAGACTTTTATAAGCGCTGATCTTTTGTTTGCTGTTCCTGCTGTCCTTCCTGGGCTAGGTACAGTCACAGATGGCTGTGCTTAGCCCTGGAGAACAACTGAACAAGCAGACATATTATCAGAGCTCAGCTTATAAAAGCTCTAAAATACACTGCAGCCTATTGAGTTTCTGACTGCTGCAGCCCTCCTCTGATGTCAGCTGCCGGGGATTCTGGGATTTGTAATGACAGAAAATGTCAGCTTGCAGGTCAACAGAATTGGTGGGATACAGAATTGGTAGACTACAATCTACTATACTGCAGTAAACAGTAAGTAAACAAAATGTTTTTGCTCACAGAGTGTAAATTAGAACCATCCCCATACTTGGGTGTGGGCCTCTTGTTGCTGACAGTTCCCCTTTAATCAACATTGGTAGTCGTCTGGGAATGTTATATTGTCTAAAATCATGTATGCCTAGAGAAACAGAGAGGTACATTGTAATGGTTCTCCCGGTTATGGACCATGGGGTATTCTTTACGCAGGAGCTTCAGGGAGGGAGCTGGCAAAGCTGGATGGGGTTTACAGAGCTGGCTTGCCTGCATCATCCTGAACGCCCCCTGCAAATCCCATCATTGCCATCCTTATGTGGATTTAAGTTGGCTAAGATTAAAAAAGCGCAGAAACATGCATATGTGAACCTTTGCCTGGCCCGGTGGTACTGTAGGTTGAGGTGCTGGATGCCACACTTCGCGCCATGCCAGCGACCCAGATTCGGGAATGAGCCCAGGCCATCGGGGTTTGGTGGGGGGGAGAGAGGATTGAGCATTCAGAGGACTGCATTCCTGTCTTGTGGAGGGAAGGAGGGATTGCAGTCCTGCCTGTCGATCGCCCTCTGGTGGGGGCCAGAAGGCAAGGCGAGCTTGGACGGAAGTCGCTGATGGGCATGGCATTTGTGTCCCCACTCTGTATGCTGGCAGGGAGAAAAAGTGGAAAATGGTGTCGGGGGGGGCTCTATGAGGTCCCATGACTGCCCCCAGATTAGGATTGTGATCTGAGGTGGGAGGAGAGCCCTCTTCCTCAGACCCGCACATGAGGGTAATCCGTGGGGGGTCTCGGGATGGTCAGGGTGTCCGGCTAGCAGGCGAGTGCGGGAATGGAGATCTGCCCCCAGTGTGCAGGAGGATAAAAATCTGAATTAGAAAAAAAACATGCATATGTGGATCTTCATGCTTAAGTGTTATAAAGGAAAATTCTGGAAAACATAAATAAAAGAATGGTGAAGGAAGGGTTAAGAGCAGTGATAGGGGTGGAGTTCACAGTGCCAGATTGTAATTTGGAAGTAGGGAGGTCTTCCACATGCTTTCTGGGAACAGTACTGTGGAACTCAATCCGTTATACCCTGAGATTAGATAATAGGAAGATCAGTATGGCAGCACTAAAAAACAAGCATTTGCCATTGCTGAACGTTCACTTGCAGGTATTTGCAGTGGTGGTGTGGTACTGGTAGTGGCTTCAGAGAAGCAAGGAGACAGCAGTGAGAGCAGCGGGTGCCACTTGGTGGAAGCTGCACTGTAAATGCAGCAAGGAGCTGGTAGAGAAGCTGGCCCCACTGGCCTTAGTGGACCAGGGAGAGAGAGTGTGCCAGGTGGCAGGAACCGCCAGTAAATAAAGCTGCACCGTGGCTATTTATAAGCCTGTGGGGGTTCAGAGGAGCAAGGACCAGGGAGTGAGAGTGCGCTGGGTGGCATGAGCAGCATATAAGTGAAGCCATACCTCGGCTAATGTAGAAGCTTGGGAGAGGTACAGAGGAGCAAGGACTGGAAGGAGAGAGGCTGTGGCTAGCAGCAGGAGCCACCAATAAGTAAAGCTGCACCGTGGCTGTTGTATAAGCTTGGGGGGGGGGTTTCAGAGGAGCAAGGACCAGGGAGAGAGAGTGCACTGGGTGGCATGAGCTGCCAATAAGGGAAGCCGCACTGCAGCTAATGTAGAAGCCGGAGGGGCAGAGGAGCGGGGGCCGGAAGGAGAGTGCGGCAGGTGGAAGGATCCGACAATAACTGTAACTCCAGCCATATGCATTAGTGTCAACTGTAATGCATATGGCTGGAGTTTGCCACAGAAAGAAATGAAGGGCTGTCTCATTGAGTAGTTCTTTTCTTTCCACTACAGAACATGCCACGCTAGCAAGCAGAACTACTGTCATGACCAGAGTGCCTAGTCATTGGTCAATACTGCCAAGCCCATAGCAGTTTCAGCTGTGATTGGCTCAGCAGTGACACACCTGTAAAATGCTGTTAGTTTGTTCAAGCCCTGAGCTCCTGTGCTCCGTCATGTTCCTTACTTTCATGTAGCAGCGCAGGGTCCTTGCGGACCCTGAGCACCCATCCCTCTTGTAGATGCATGATCAAATTATCACCATAGCCATCTTAGTACCCCAGCACATGTGGTCGTAGATACAATTTGCAAATCTGCACAGAAACATAATTCTGTGCAAGTAGAACACCATTCCGTGCCACATGTGGAAACATTAATTTTGGACTAGATTTGAAAATGACAGCTGTGGCATACATAAGCTCGGATAATAAGAAGGCTAAGTTGAAAATCTGGGGTAAGATATGTAAGATTTCTGCAGTTACGAGGTGCGTACTGAAATTGCAATGACAGGCATAACTTTGTCGTTTTAATATTTTGACCCCAAATTTTGAAGTGTCATCTTATAACCCCACCTCATGAACCCCATAGGTGAAAATTTGTAAATCCTGGGAAAATGCCATTCCGCGCCACAGGTGCGAAAACACGTTTGGGGCAGGATGTGAAAAATTACTCCTGTATTGTTCATGAGGTGGTATGATAAAATGGCTATACTGAAAAATTGGAGTGGAAATATTGAAAAATGACCAAAGTTATACGTGTGTGTAGAAAATTTTCAATGGCTGCGCGCATCTCTGCCATTTTTAGGAGTTTTTCCACCAAATTTTCAAAATGGCCTCTTTGAGAGCTGACCTCATGAACACTGTCACTGTCATTTCATTCATTGGTCTCAAAGGTGATTTTGCACAGCATTTCTGCCATAGGTGAGATTCACATTTCAGGAAGAATGACAGCTATACTGTTCATGAGTCGGAGTGGAAAAATGGCACTGTTAAAAATTGGGAATGAAAGTATTAAAAACTGCCGCACTTACGATCGTGTGCAGCAAAAGTTTAACGACTTCATGTAACTCGGATGTATTTGGGTATTTTTGCACCAGATTTTCAACATGAGCTTTTTGGGACCCCACCTCATGAACAGTGGTGCTGTTGTTTCGTTAATCGGTCCCGAAAGGTGATTCCGCACAGTGACCACAAAAATCACATTTTGGGACTGAGTAATGAAATAACAGTGCCAGTGTTCATGAGGTGGGGCCCCAAACAGGTTATGTTGAAAATTTGGTGGAAAGATTCCTTAAAATAGCCGAGATGTCAACATAAGTTCAAAACGCATTGATAGCCATTATACAGCACATATTATTCATTCTTCAGTTTGCGGTTTGGCTTTGAAGAGTGCAGACATGTCCCAATCTACAGAAGATCGCAGCCGCCGACCTCCGGAGGTAAGTATGTGGTAAGAGGTGGGTGCTCAGTGGGAGGGTGGGAATGGAGGAGGGAGACAACAGAGATGATGAGGGATGGTTCTCTTTTTGCAGGTTAAAAAGATGTCGGGGACTGTTGTCTTTTCAGGTTTTTTTTGTTTTTTTTACTGAAGATGTCTGGACACTGGAGTGGGCTCCCCAGTGTCGTAGTGTTTTTTGGGGGGGACTATATTGTACAAGCCTGGGGAGTTCAGGAGGAGCGAGTACCTGAGAGAGAGAGAGTGCAGAGCCGCCAACATGTAAAGCTACACCACAGCTATATTGTACAAGCCGGGGAGGGTTCAGAAAGAGGAGGACGGGAGAGATTGCGTCAGGAGCCACCAACATGTAAAGCTGCACCGCAGCTATATTGTACAAGCCTGGGGAGGGGTTCAGAAGGAGTGAGGACCGGGGAGAGTGCAGCAGGAGCCAACATGTAAAGCTTCACTGCAGCTATATATTGTACAAGCCGGGGTCTAGAAGGAGTGAAGACCGGGGACAGAGAGAGTGCGTCAGGAGCCGCCAACATGTAAAGCCACACCGCAGCTATATTGTACAAGCCTAGGGAGTGGTTCAGAAGGAGTGAGGACCAGGGAGAGAGAGAGCGTAGCAGGAGCCAGCAACATGTAAAGCCACACTGAGGCTAATGCGGAAGCCGGGGGTTGGGGGTTCAGAGGAACGGATGGACTGGGAGGGTGAGAGACAGTGCGGCGGGTGGCACTGACAGGGGCCGCCAATAACCGTAACTCGGCCATGCACATTAGTGTTAACTCTAATGCACATGCCTGAAGTTACGTCTACAGAAAGAAATGAAGCGCTCTCTCATTGGACTGGTTCATTTCTTTCAACTAGAGAACATGCCACATCAGCAATGCAGAACTTGTGTCATGACCAGAGTGCCTGGTCATTGGTGTACACTGCCAAGCCCATTGTAGTTTCAGCTGTAACTGGCAGCGGTGACACACCTCTCAAATGCCATATAGTCCCAAAGGCGTTCCTTTGGTATAAGTGAGCATAAAAAATGATATAAGAACATAGAATTTGCTGGCAGAGGGACCTCTTTCTTGATCCATCTAGTCTGCCCGAATACCTACCCACTTCCTCTTAGACAATTTCCTTTTGCGTGTAGTGTTTATCCACGCAAGTTTGAATTCCTTACATTTTCAGTCCACTATCTCTTGTGCTAGGCTATTGAAGGATGACCACCCTCTCAGGAAAAAAGTACTTCCTGATGTTCCCTAAATTTACCTCCTACCAGTCATAGATTGTGGCCTTTTATACGACTCTCTGATTTAATCTGAAACAGGTTTCCTTCTGCACGTGTTAATTCCCTTCATATACTTGAATGTTTTGATCATGTCCCACCCGTCTCTTCTCTGTTCAAGTAAGTACAGCTGTAAGTCAGCCAGTCTGGATTCATACGGCTCCTGGTGCAAACCCTGCACATTTTGTAGCCATTCTCTGCACCACCTCCAGTCTGTTGATATCCTTCTTCAGTGCACCTCTAAAACTGGACATACTGTTTCATGTGCAGCCTGACCAGTGATCTGTAGAGTGGCATTATCACCACTCTTTTCTGCTAGTTATACCCTTCCAATGCATCTGAGGATGCCATTTACTTTCTGTGCTGCCCTTTCACATTACTTGCTCGTCCTGAAGTCATCTGTAATGATTACCCCAAAATCCTCTCCACCTGTGTTACTTCAAACTGGTGTCCTAGCAACATGTATTCCTTTCTGGGGTTTCTTTTACCCAGATGCATGACCTTGCATTTTTTGTCATTGAACTTCAGTTGCCAATTTTTGGACCATCCTTCCAGCCTGTTAAGATCCTTTTCCATCTTCAAGACCCCCACTTGGGTGTCCACCCGGTTGCAGAGTTTTGTATCATCTGCAAAAAAACTGGCATACTTTCCCCTCTAACTCATCAGCAACGTCGCTGATGAAAATGTTGAAGAGGATGAGGCCTAATACTGACCCCTTTGGCACTCCACTGGTCACTGTGCCTTCCCCTGACTGAACTCCATTAACTAAGACCCTCTGTGTCCTATCCTTGAGCCAGTTTGCAATCCAGTTGGCTGTCTTCTGACTAAGTCCTGTATTCTCTAGCTTATTCATAAGCCTTCTGTGAAGTCTGAGTGTTGAAGGCCTTGCTGAAGTCTAGGTACACCATGTACACGCTCCTCCCTGATCCACTGTTCTGGTCATCCAGCTGAAGAATTCTGTCATGTTTGTTAGGCATGATTTTCCTGCCGTAAATCCGTGTTGCTTGGGGTCACACTTTCTGGATTCTTTAGTTGATCCACTCTCTTATCTTTCAGCAGGGTTTCTATATGTTTGCCTATCACTGAGGTTAGACTAACTGGGTCGTAGTTCCCAGGCTCTTTCCTGCTTCCACTTTTATGTAAGGGTACCACCACAGCCTTTTTCCAGTCTAGTGGTATTGTGCCACTTTCCAGAGACTTATTAAAGAGGTCAGTGAGCGGTGTTGCAATTTCTTCCCATAACCCCTTTAGCATCTTAGGGTGGATTCCATCGGGTCCCATTTCTTTGTCTACTTTCAGTTTGCTAAGCTCTTCTAGGGCTCTTTCTCTTGAGAAGCAGAAGTCATCTGCTGTTCTACAGTTGCACACAGCCTTTCCCATAGGAGGGCCGCTGCCTTGATCTTCAGTGGTAAAGACAGCAAAAGAATTTATTTAGCATTTCTGCCTTGTCTTCATCCTTTTCAGCTATCTGTCCTTCAGTTGATTTTAGCCTGATTATCCCACTCTTGCTCTTTTCTTTCACTTATGTACCTAAAAAATGTTTTGTCCCCCTTTGTTACTCCCTGCACTATTTTCTCCTCTGTCTGGGCTTTGGCTATCCTAATAGCCTTTCCGCTTCTCTCAGCTTTAATATATAATGCTGTCTGCTTCCTTCTTTGTCTGCTTCTTTCTTTGTCTGCTTATACTGCTTGAAGGCCCTTTTTTGTGTTTAACTATTGTTGCTATTTCTCTGGAGAACCACAGTGGCTTTTTCTTCTTTTTGACTTGCTGATGTGCTTAGTGTACTGTTCATTAACTTGAAGTAAAGCTGTCTTCAAGGCTTCCCAGCTTCTCTCCTTGTCCCATGAGTTATTGATTTCTAGAAAGTTTCTTAACTGGGTTTTCATGCTGTTGAAGTCTGCCTTGCAGAAATCAAGTATTTTGAACTTTGTGTGACTTGATTCTGCTACCCTTTCCACTGTTAACCAGATTGACCTGTGGTCGCAAGTTCCCAGATTTACCCCTATGGTTATGTCTGAGATTCTGGAGCTGTTTGTTAGCACCAGGTCCAGGACAGTCTGTTCTCTGGTGGGGGACTGCACCAGCTGATTAAGTCCTGCCTCCTTCAGGGCAAGTAGGAACTTTGTGCTGCATTCAGAGGATGGTATGTCTAACAGGCTACTAAACTCCTCCCTGGTTGTCAAAGGCTGGGTGTAGGCTAGTATGTCTTTTAACTTCTGATACAAAGGACTCTTTTTCTGATTGTATAGCTAGCTAGTATACGCGATTTGTAATTGTTACTTTCGAACAATCAAATATTTACAAGTGTAAATCCAGTGGTATGTAATCAAACATTTTATATTTTTTGTTTACTTTTTAAAGATGTATTCTATGTCTTAATAATTTTTTGGGGAAAATGTTCTTATTGTAACTCTGTTCCAGGGTTTTAAATAAGCTGAAATAAACTGATCAGCAGTTTGACACGTGAAAGTGCTAATCAGTTGTGAAAAACCGTAGCACTTGGTACAGACTGAATAGCAAAATTAAAAAAATATATATAGTTTTATTAATGTTGTGTACTGTGTCAAGGACTCACTCAAAAATGGTTAGCAGTCTACTGCTAAGCATTTCTGAAAATGGTTAGCATTACCCCGTTTACTTGGCGTTTGCTATGCTATACCAACTATTTAAAACCCTCGTTCCTGAAATGCACTGAAGGAATTCACTGAAAATGAACCATATGGCTCAGTTGAGTTGTTTATCCCTGGTCATACATTATTTATTTATTTTTTCCGATTCTTCTTCCTCCAGTCGCTGTCCGCTGGGACTCTGTCAGGCATCCTGGCTTGTTCCTGCCCACCTGAGACCCCCCAGCCTTAGTCTCCCCATGGTACTCCTACCCTTGCACTCATCTTGCAGCTTGATGCCCTTGGCTTGTCCCCCAAGATGGGGCCACCACACCTTCTTGGTGCTCCTAAGTGTAGAATCTGCTGCAGGCAAGGCTCGGGAGGAGGAATCAGGAGACCAGGTTGGCGGATCGGTGGTGGGCTAGGGGACAGGTGCCGTTGCCTATCCGATGGTGCTGTGTTTTTCCTTGTTCGTGTATTCTTCTCCTCAGAGGTGCAGACGTGCAGTGACGTCCAACGCAGGCGTGTGCACTCCCATGCCCATCTGCAGCACATCCGCTAACACCTCGCCCCAACTTGTAAGTGGTCCCAGGCTGCAGTACACCCAGCCTCCGCTGGGTGTCACTAGCACCTTGGAGACACTCCCTGCCCTCCCCCAGGAGAGGAGAGCCGTCGTCGGCTGCTCAATCCTCTCCTTCCTGGCCGACCCTTGGTGGCCCGAGCTTGCTTCCGAACCCAGGATGCCAGGCGTGGTGCAGTGTGGCATCTCGGCGCTTCAACCTCGCTGCTACCGGGCCGCATGCGGTCATACATTATGATATGAATAAAACATATACTACTACTTTACTACTACTGCTACTACATTTTCCTCCTGCTACACCATCTCTCCGTGTTCTCCCACTAATGATCTCTTGTCACTTCACCCCACTATTCCATGCTGCTTAACAACCTGCCTCACACCCCAGCATAATATCCTTCTGTACTCCCTTCAGCCCTGCTTCTCCCCACTTCATCCTTCCACAGCCCCTCCATCAACTCTCACTGCACTCTGGTAACAGATAACTCTGCTTCTTCTTTTTGAAATTTCTATTTCCCCCTCCACTGAGGCGAACCTTTGGGAGCACCATGAAGCCCTGCCCTGCCAGCACCCCTCGCTCCCTCAGTCCCATCATTGCACCGCTGAATACCCCCCGGGCGGGGTCGGGTCTGGGGACCCCCGAATCTTGGATACGTATCTGGTCCTGGGTTGCGGGTGGGTGCTGGCACATTAGGGCCCTCAGCTCGGTGCTCCTTCATCCAGGCTCCGTGGAGGTACTTTTTCCTCCCATATTCCCCATGGGGACGCTGCATGCCTAAGCGTCAGGGCATCCTCTGGCGTCCGCAATGTCACCCCCCTCCTTCCGCGAAGGAGCAGCCTCTGGGGTTGATTGGCTGCCGGCTTCTGCCCGTGGCCAATCATACCCCTTGAGACTCGGCTTGCCATCGCTCTCCCCAGTCTCCACCAGGGGTCGCCGCTTGCCGGTATAGAAGTCCCTCCCTCCCCCCGGAGAAGGCTAGCTGTCTTCAGACGCTTCAGCCTATCTCCCCCCGGCCAACCCCCGACGACCCGAGCTCGCTCCCGAACCCGGGTCGCCGGCATGGTGCGAGGTGTGGCGTCCACGCCTCAACCCTCAGCGCCACCGGGCCGGCCATAACTCTGCTTCTATCTGCTGTATCTCCCCATCCATTTTCTGCACCTCTGCATGCCCCTCCATTATCTCCAATCTTCCCCATCTCCACTTATAGTCTGTTTGACATCATCCACTCTGTAAATAAAAGTACTTCCTCCCTTAAATTCATCCCATTACTACTCATCTCCTCTTTCCTCTCAGCCCTTGCCCCCTGTTTTTCTGCTGTCAAATAAATGTTTATTTCCAATGGTATAGTCCCTAAAGCCCTCAAGATGGCATATATCTCTGCACTATTTAAAACTCCCCCTCCTTTGACTCTTTATTCCCTCTACAACAACCGTCCCATTTCCAAGATCCCCTTTTCCAATAAAATTATAGAAAAAGTGGTCTTATTCTACCTATCTAATTACCTTCTCTGGACCAGCCTTCTCGGCCCCTTCCAGTCTGGTTTCCATTCTTTCCATAGCAGAGAGACTGCCCTTTTTTGGGTGGTCAGTGACCGTCTCCTCTCTGCTGATCATGGCTTCATCTCTCTCCTTGACCTCAGTGCTGTGTTCAGCAGAATGAACACCACCATCCTACTTAAATGGCTTGAATGCCATGCCAAGATCTCTGGTAGTCTGCTGTCCTGGTTCCTCTCTTATCTCTGTGGTTGCTTCTTCTTTGACTGATGATGGATCCTCCACTGCCTATAGGCGTCTCCTCTGTGGTATACCCAGATGTTCTGATCTCATCACCTGCCTCATCTCCAATGACAGTGGTGCGCAGCATCAGGTTCCATCATGACTAAAGATATCCTGATACTATTGTCATGATATCCTCAGCCGCAACTAATTGTAATGCTTGGTGTCATTGTTTTTAAATGCTAAAAATATACACTGTCATCCGCAGGGCTGCCTAAGGTGGCATTTTGCATGTATTGTGCTTCGGATATGTACTCTTCCATAAGCCCTTTATCTTGTGGACTGTAGTAGTTAGCTGGCAAATTGCAAGGTAATAGCAAGTGTAAAGAGATGCCTTAGACTATTGTTGACAATTCTTCACTCAGGATACTGACTGACAAGAGGGAACCTGTTGCTAGGCACCACTAGACAGCATCTCTTCCCCTTGTCCACTTTGTTTCATCTTAAAATCTTGAATATCACTTTTATACAAATGATACTTAACTTTAAATCTCCTATGACTCCTCTGATCTTGCTCTAGTTTTTTTTTTTCTTGTTTTTCACAGATCAACTCTTGGCTTTGTCTTTTTTTGTAAATAGTAAACTTTATTAAACTTTTTCAGACATGAACAAAGACACAACATAAAACAGACCAAAAACTACTCTAGCACCTTCCATCAACATTCAGGGAGGTAGGGAGAATTAATTGGTGCGATACAATAAAGTGCTCTTAACAGCAATAAAATGGATACAAAAGGAATGCATCTTTTGCATATAAAGCATGTGAGAGTTAGTAACAGGTAGCTAAGTAATGACTAATTGATAAGCAGAAGAGTTTCAAGAGATGGTTATTCAGAAAGTTAACCATTTTCTCTATTCTAAGCACCTCTAGTATGGCATTATGGCATTCCTGATAGGTGAAAATGATTTCATCTACTCAGTGCCTCACTATAATTTTTTTTGCAATGGCAGAAATAAGGGAAATGTGAAACTTCGAGATACCACAAATCAGGTTGAGGTTAAGACCCAATAGACACATTTGTGAAGTGAAGGCAGTGTCCAACCCCAGAAGGGAATCTAGGTGACTTTGTATGGTTTCCCAGAGTGGTTTTGCTGTTAGGCATTCACAGAGGATGTTTTTCATGTTGCTTGGTTCTTGTTTGCATCTGACACAAGCAGGTGATTGTAGGTGGCCCATTTTATGTAGCTTAGTGGGAGTAAAGTATAAATTGTGGGCTATCTTATATTGCAAGAATCTGAGTCCATCAGATAGAATGTATTTATGGATATTGTTCCACATGACCAATCTTGGGTCTGGATCACTTAGTTCTGAAAATTTAGCCTGCCAAAAGGAGCAGATGTTTTGCTTTTCGGGGGTGGACACCACTAATAGTTTTTTTATATAGAAGTGAAGTGGAGTGGTGCTGAGTGGCAAGATTTGAAAGTTCATCCCATAATGAAGAGTTAGAAAAGGACCAAGGTCTAGGTTCAGGGGTAGTGGTTATATGTCAAAGTTGTAAGAAAGTGAAGGGAGATATTTTTGTGTTGGGGTAGATTAGTGTAAGGGTGTGTAACAAAATAAAGGAGTCATTTTGTATAAACTGTCCCAGATGTATGAGAGGTATAGCACCTAGGAAAGTATCTGGGATTAGTCTGTTTTGAATTTTAAAATTGGGGTTGCTTGGGATGGGTTTGTCCAAGGCAAATAAAGGTTTGGTTTTAAGGAGCCTATGGAGTTGTTAGCTCACCAATAGGAAGATGCCCATTGGGGTTTTCCTTAGGGGTATAGGTAATTGGGAGTGAGGAATGTGGATAAGGACTCTGATATTAACTTTGGCTTGGTGACATTAATCGAGTTCTGTTTGTTGCCATTGGGGGACATATGCATTTGGTGGGGTTGGCGTATCTCCGTATGAATTTCCCAACATGCAGGGCTAGATAGTATAGATGCAGAGCTAGATAGTATAGATGGAAGTCAGGGAGCTGAGGACCCCCTTGGGACTTGAGGGAAGTAAGTTTATGGTATGTTCTGCATGGGGTCTTATTACAGCATAGAGAAGAAGTTAATATAGTGTTCAGCTTATTAAACCAGTGGGTGGGTATGAATAGGTTGGTTATCCCCAGTGAGTACAGTAGCCAGGGTAAAATGTTAATTTTAATACTATTTATATGAGCCCATAGTGTCAGAGGTAGGGCACTCCAGCTACTGAGGTCATATTTAATCATTGTTAAGAGCACATCTAGATTTTGGGAAAATACCATTTTTTTGTTGCTGTTTTTTTGCTGGTGGCTAGTTGAATGCCCAAATATTTGAGAGTGGTTGAGGACCATGTGCCTCCCCATTTCAGGACTTGGGATTTGATAGTCCAGTGGTTGAGGGGTATAGTACAGTTTTTTTTTCCAGGTTACGTTTATAACCCGATAACTGCCCAGATTATTGCAGAAGTGTAAGGGCTGCAGGGATAGAATGAGAGAGATCATCTAGATGTAGGGGGATGTCATCCGCGTATGTGGAAATTTTGTATCTGTGGTAACCAGCCTAAATTCCTTTGATCTTTGTATTCAAAAGGATCCTTCTGGTCAGAGGCTTCAAATAAAGACTGAATAAGTAAGAGGAAAGGGGGCATCTTTGTCATGTCCCTCTGTAGAGGCAAAAAGGAGCGGAGTTGATTCCATAACATCTAATGGAGGCCGACGGGCAAGAATATACTGTAACAGTTCAACCCAATCTATAAAAGCAGTAAGGAAGCCACATTTTTGAAGGGTTAGACAGAGAAAAGACCAGGAGACTCTGTCAAAGGCTTTCTCCATATCTAGGGACATCAGTATGTCCTGTTGTTTGGAGTCCCCGGATGCGGAGAGCGGGTGGAAAAGTTTATGCAAGAGGTCAGAAGAAAGGCAGCCCTGCATGAGTCCCAAACTGCACTTACTCTCACTGCCAAAACCTTGGCTGATCACTTGATGTCTGTGTTAAGAAGGGCGATTGGGCTGTAATTAGACATATATTCCTGATTCTTGCCCGGTGTGGGTAGCAGGGTAATAATGGTGGTTTGTAGGGAGGGGTCTAATTAATTATTTTCATGGGCTGAATTGAATAAGGTGGTCCGGGGTTCAGTGAAAAGCTGGGCTAATGCTTTGTAAAAGTTGATGGATAGTCAGTCTGGGCTTGGTGCTTTGTCAAGCGGGAGGTCAGATTTGGCCTGCAAACTTCCCCAGAGAGATGTTGACCGTCAACCTTTCGAGGGTTTCTGGGCAGAGTTTAGGTAGATTGGCTGCATCTAAAAGTTGCTGGATACTAGCTTTCCGCACTGCAGGTTCTTCAGAGTATAGAGTTTGGTAGTATATTGTAAAAGGGGAGGCTATGTCCCTGGGGTGTATAATTAAAGGGCATTAGGTGAGAGTTGTATACCTCTTACAGATTTAGAGGATTCCTGTTGCCTTAATGCTAATGCTAACAGTTTCCCTGCTTTTTCTCTTTGGTCAGCATAATGGGTTTTGGCCTGAAAGATAATAAATTCAGCCTGTTCCCTCAGTAATTCCCTGTACTTGGCTATGAGGGATTTAAGTTGCCGCCATTCTTCATCAGATGAGGTGTGGGATATTGTGTTTCTTTGTCCCTAATTTCTTGAAGTAGTGATATAGCCTCTTGTTTTCTTTTTCTTTTCCTTGTAGCTGACAATCAGATTAGTTCCCCTCTGATAGTACATTTGAAGGGCCCCCCATGTTAGCATAATTTTTAACAGTGCTTGTGTTATCGTTAAAAAAGTTTTCAGAAAATAATTTAAGCTTTTCTAACATTTTGGGGTCTTTGAGGAGATTATTGTTTATTCTCCAGATTCAGCCTTTGTTCAAGTGGTTGGCGGGTGGGAAAAGAACTGGAGCATGATCTGAGACCATTTTTGGTAAAATTCCACATTTGTGGAGGGGTTGTGGGATAACAGATGGACCAGACATCAAACTTTAAGTTCAACACACAATCTATCTGTGATATTTATTCAAAATGCAGAGGATAATCTTCAGCAATGGCATATCCCTTCTTCAGTACATCAGTTTGTAGCAACAGACTATGCAAGTCTGTCCTCTACACTCAGCCAGTACCTACTGACTCTGATCTAACTTATCTGTTGAGATTTAGCCTCCCCTGTGCAGACCTTTTTTGCTTGGGTGGTGGGGGCTGAAATAAAAAAAAAAAAAACAAGCTAAAGATAAAGAACCTCAGTGCAGAAGCACGGAAACAAGGGTTGCCCCAAAGGGCATTGACAGTAAGCCAAGTTTCAAAGAAACACAACATCATACACTTCCATAATGCAAAGCATCATGGGATATATGCAGATCATCATGAAATTTCAGACGTGTTCAGTTTACAGCAATTTACATGCATTTTAATTGGCACAACTAACTTAATTTTTATCATACAGTCCCCTAGTAACTTTTTACCTTTATCAAAAACACCTTGTACCATGGTATTTTCAACATTTACAGGTTTTATACACATAAGGTATATACATTAAAGTATTTTATGACATAGTGCCATTGCATACTAAATCCAACAACAAAGAACACAGCCTGTTGTTTTATGTCAGCTCGGAGGTCACAACAATATCCTCCCTGTATGAGGACCTGAGAGGGAAAAGGGAAATTAAAGAGGACACTGTAGTATAGTCAGTAAAAGGAAAGGGGTGCCCATAGGTGGACAACCTTACGGACTAGAAATTGTAAAGAATAGATTAGGCTAAGAAATAGAACTGTTGCAACAGAGTTAAGAAAAGGTCAGTCCTTAAGAGTGGCAGGGGCTCACTGTCAGTATTGAATAGTATCTGAAAATGTATCTATGGTAGTGAGGAAGTAGTCTAGGCGAGAGGAGGTGTTTGGACGAGGGACAGAAATGTGTAGCTCCTGTCTCCCAGATGTACAGTTGCAAGACTTGCCAGGGTTTGAGTGGTCCAAGTGAGTCTTGAAGCAGGTGAGAGCCCACTTTTGTGGGAACCAGATCTAGCTAGAGTTACCCCCAGAACTGTGTTCCAGTTTCCCGCCAGTATCATTAACAGGGAATGGTGTTTTTTACATATACAGTATATATATATATATATATATATATAATTATCCTCCAGGCAGGTATGGGTGGCTGACTTAGCCCTGTCCTGTCATCCACAGCTGTCCTGTGTCTCCTTCGGTCTCAGAGGACTTGTATCCCCCGTGGCTTGCCCCATGTGGCAGGGCCGAGAAGGGAGGGCCATCCTCTCCCAACTCAGAACACACATCCAGATGTCCCTGGGGCCAGAGAGACTGAGCGGGCTGGGCTTCATGTAGCCCATCCTCCATTTTCCTCCTCGTTTTATTCCCCAAGGCTGCACAGACATGCTATGAGCATGACATGCATGCTGTGCTTTCGCAGAGATGTCCCTGGTGCTCTGAATGCACCTCACTCCCACCTACTGGGCCACGCAAGCGCTACCATCTGGATTTCTCCAGATAGCAGTCAAGCGGCGAGACATGGGATCCCCCCTCTCTGAGAGAGGAGAGCAGTCCTGTGGATGCTCAATCTTCCCCCGGCTGACCTCCAAGTGACTGGAAGCCATTTCCAAACCCGTGTTGCTGACATGGGATGAGGTAAGGCATTTATGACGCTTCAGCCCTCTGTAGCACCCCAGGCCAGCTAGGGAGGAGTGCTTTGATAGTTCCCATAATAAGGAGTAAAAATCTGGGTTCCTCCTTATTGGGTCCATGAATGGATGCCAAAATTATATTGATTCTATCGAGAATGCATTTAACTGTAACAGAGCACCCATCTGGGTGAATAAATTGATCCTGCAGCTGGAAGGGGGTATTGTGGTGGATTAGGATTCCTGAACCCGCTTTCTTGTTGTCTATGCCAGTGGCATAGACTTGGCCTACCCATTCTCTACACCATAAATTTGCCTGTGTTGAAAGGGTATGGGTCTCTTGCAGAAAGGCTATATTTGTGTCAACTTGCTTGAGGTGCCATACGGTTTGGTATAGCCTTTCTTTTCTCTTCTGTGGGCCCCTTTTAAGTTCCAGGAGACAAGATCGTAGCCCAGTTTAGCCATTATGTGGGTTGCCTAGGAGATAATGGGCCAGATTTTCAAAGCTTGGCGCAGGGCTTGCAACAAACCCTGTGCCATGGCACTTAGGTTCTGGTGATGCGCCAAACCCGTTCGCCACAGCTGCACCCGATTTTGCAATTTCGGGTGCAGTTGCGACAGTTTCCACTATTAATGGCAGCTTACACCACATATCTGGCGCAAGCTCTGTTAAAAATGTCCTCGGGATTGCCGCAAGCTAGACCACAAAAGTTGGTCTAGTTTGTGGCAGTTGCCACATGGGATAGAAAATCCCGATTGCCAGCAGGTGAATGCTTCAAGCTACTTGCACCATATATGTAGCGCACCCGGGGCTTGTGGCATTCACAAGGGTTTGACAATCCTGCCCAATGGGTGGTCTGAAAGGAACATAGTAAGTGAGATCAGCATGGTGTCACCCCATTGAAGGCATTGGGGAGTTACATTCAAGCTAGTATATTGATAGTGGTTTACTAAAAAGAACCTTCTGCAATCAGATAACTGTACCTTAGAAATAGTTGTACCGTCATATAGTATAAGAGTAGAACCATAAACAAACAGGGAATGCATAACAAGAAAACCAAATAACAACAATAGCTCTGTGATTAAGAGCTAAGATCAGTGTAATAAGGTCTTCAGGCTGGCTCCTCCCACTCAGCCGGGTGGTAAAACTTTCGGCTCCACCCCATGACACCAGATCTTCCTTACCGCTTGGAAGCTCAGGTTCACTCCTTAGCGCTCTGCGTCTTAGGCCTGGATCCACACTCTTCAGTCAATCCAAAACGTATTCTTAAATTCAAAAGACTTTGGTCTTCTCTTTCCCTCACGGCTGCGATGGACAAATCGACTCCCGGATTTCGTCAGTGCCCGTGTGGGCAGAAGATGTCCTGGACCAATCCGCGTTTATCGCCTTGGACTCGGCCATGACTCACAGGCTTGTGAGTTGTGCAAATCTTTTTCGGCCTCGGTCTTGGAGGACTGCGCTGCCTGTCTGCTGTTGGGGCGACCTGAGAAATGTTATCCTCCAGTCAAGTCGAAGGAGGCCCGTTGGGCAGTGTCCGCGGCTGCTGGCTCGGCTGAACAGCTTGAACAGATGATCGCCCTCGAGGAGGAGGCAGCCCAGGCCGCATCATCATCATCCTCGGTTGTGGCCTTTATCCCGCTCTCCTTGGGCTCCTCCTACACAGCTTCTTTCAAGGAGCTTTGCCAATCCTTCTCCACCAAGGGAGAAGGGCCTTCGGGATATTCCTTTTGGTCCAAAAAGAAGGACTCCAAAGGTAAGTCCCACCGTTGACGTTTGTGGGAGCGGGAGAGTCCCCTTCCAGTCGACACTCTACTTCGGTCGAGGTTGCGGCTAAGGCCGCTGGCTTCACAGTGTCCCCGTCAGGTCAGCCGGCTGAGATACCCGTCGACGCGGTCGAGATTTTTCTTGACCCGTCGGACAGTCTCTCGACTGGAGAAGCCGTCAACCCTTCTTCACCGGTTCCCTCGGTGGAAACTGAGGACTTGCCTGTGCCTCCTGTGCGGAGTCCCTGGTTAAGGTCCCTGAACCGAGGGAGGAGCGGGTTTCCCCCAACCCCTTTCAGACCCACTCTCGGAATCCCCGAAGGTCTCAGTCTTGGACCTCTTCCAGGTCCAGCCGGTCCCGCCGAGGTTGACGGTCTCGGTCTGGGCACCATGAAAAGTGGCGGCGCCGCTCATCCTCGTCATCCTCTTCGGAGGATAGGCTCCAGCGCAAATTGTGTCGGCGCTATGAGAATCTAATGTGGCAGCAGCTCTTATTGTCTGGAAACAAGCCAATTCCGTTGCCTTCTCCGGCCATTAAGTGGCTGTCACCGGAGCGGCTGAAACAACCCCTCGTAGTAGTCGAAGAGCCGAAGCCGGCACCGGTTGTTCGTCCAAAACTGACTTCGCCACCGATTGTGGTGGAACCCCTGCCTCCACAACACTAAAACTGGGGGCCCACTAAGGATTCTCGGTCGGGTCAGGGCTTGCCCCACCGGTTGTCGGTCACCCTCACTCCCAATCAACCTCGGCAGGTGGAGGGTGGCTCAGGTGCTCGGCAGCTGTTCACAGACTCCTCGGAGTCTGATGACGACTCCTCCTTTTTCTCCAGGCCGCTTGACCTGAAGTCCACTGGGAGTCAGTCGGTGAATGAGAGCCCATCCTTGTTCCTTGGAATGCTTTGACTCATCTCAGAGTCCACTGGGATGAAGCTCGAACCCATTTCAAAATGGGCCAAGTATCCCCTCATGGAGATACTAGACCGAGGGGATTCCCCTACAGAGGCCTTCCCAGTGGCCAAAGCCATTGTGGGCGGCCCTGGAGCTATGGCAGCGGCCAGCTTCTTGTCCAGCACCTTCGGCCAGGATGGCTCGAAAGTATGCTGTTCCCACCGGTTCACTCTCCGGTTTCTTGGGGCACCCCTCCGCAGAGGGGCTAGTGACCGACAGCGTTTTCCGGCATTCCAGGAACGCTCGGGATGTGGACAAGCCACCTGATAAGGAGTCCAGGAAATTGGACTATTCCGGGCGGAAAGTGTATGCTGCTTCCTCCCTAGGCCTTCGTCAGGCCAGTTCGGCCATCCTGATGGCACATTTTTCACATGCCTTTTGGGCTCCCTGGATGAGGTGATTCCTCATCTCCCGGCTGACCTTCAAACGACGATCAAGCAGATGCGAGATCAGGGAAGGGCAGTGGCCAAACAGCAGCTCCAAACTTCCTTGGACATCGCTGACTCGTGTGCCTGGTCAGTAGCGGCTGCAGTGGTCATGCGCCGCAGAGCTTGGCTGCAGATCTCCACCTTTACGGCAGATACCCAGCACAAGCTGGCAGACGTTCCCTTCTTGGGTACCGATTTGTTCGGTCCCGGGGTGGAGGGTCATCTGCAATGGATCGAGAAGTCCAACACCGCCTTGGACTCGGTCAGGTCTGCCCAGAAGGACAAAGGCCGCCAGCAGCAGCGTAAGCCCTTTCGTCCATCAGCCCCTGCGGCACATCCAGCCCAGCAACACCAGCATCAGGGCCAACAGGCTCGCACTTGGCACTCCAATGCCAAGCCTGCTGCTTCTTCCAGCAGGAAGCTGGGAGGGGAGAAGTCCAGGCAGCTCCTCGGCTGGCCCTTCCTCCAAGCCTGCCCAGTGACGGGTTGAGGGGTGTCGCCCCCAACCTCGTCACTCCTCCCTGGGTACCCCCGGGGGGGGGGACGGCTCCGCCACTTCCTTTCCGCCTGGTCCGATATCACCATGGACCGCTGGGTGTTGGAAGTGGTAGGAAAGGGTCTGCTTCTGGAATTGCAGCAGTCCCCACTCCTATCGAGCCATCGCCCACGGGGTCTCACGGGTTCCAAGACTCTCTGTCGGCTCGTCGAGGCATTGCCCTGCTCCTCCAGAAGGAGGTGATCAGCGAGGTGGCGGATCCTCCACCAGACCCAGGGTTTGTGTCCAGGTACTTCCTGGTCCCAAAACGGATGGGGGGCTGGTGCCCCATTCTAGACCTACACGACTTGAACAAGTTCCTAAGGTCTCGTACTTTCAGGATGGTCACTGTGGCTCCGATCATTCCATCATTGGAACGAGGCGTGTGGTTCTGTTCTCTGGACCTCCAGGACGCGTTCTTTCATGTCCCAATCTGTCCATCTCACCAGCGATTCCTCCGCTTCAGGGCAGAGGGATCCCTTTACGAGTTCCGGGCCATGTCCTTCGGCCTCTTTCCAGCTCCCAGGGTCTTCACCAAATGCATGGCAGTGGTGACAGCATTCCTGCGGTGCCGAAGAGTCCGGGTGTACCCTTACCTGGACGACTGGCTGATTGCAGCCCCCTCCAGATTGGAGGTGGAGCGGTCCAGGGATCTGGCCCTCCAGGTCTGCTCTCAGATTGGCCTCCTCATCAACGAGGCCAAATCGGAACTCATGCCAACGCAGGTGATTCAGTTCATCAGGGCAGAGCTCGACTCTCTTTGAGCCAGAGCACAGCTCCCGGCGGACAGGGCCAAGGTCCTTTCCTCCTTTGCCAAATCATTTCTGGTTGGGCAATTGCACCCTGCCCGGGACTTCCTGCACCCCCTGGGCCTCATGGCGGCCTGCACCAGCATGGTCCGTTGGGACCGCTGGCACATGCGTCCCCTGCAATGGTGGCTGTCCCGCCAGTGGTCACAGCGCTCAGGTCCTCTTGACCAGCCAGTGACAGTGACCCAGGAGATGTGGAACGGTCTCCAGTGGTGGCTCGTTCCAGCTCATCTGCAGGAGGGTATCCCATTTGTCCGCCCAGAGCCGATGGTCACTCTGATGGCCGACGCTTCTCTGATGGGTTGGGGTGCTCATCTGGGGGAGCTCAGAGCGCACGGCCTCTGGTCCCCTCAGGAGTCTCGATGCCACACCAACCTGATGGAGCTTTGAGCTGTCCAACTAGCCCTCACCGCATTCGCTCCGTTTGCACGGGGTCAAGTGGTCCAGGTCCAGATGGACAACACCACGACCATGTACTACCTAAACCATCAGGGTGGGATGCACTCCTTGCCTCTGTGCAAGGAGGCTCTCCGCACTTGGTCTCTTGTGATCAGCCTGGAGGCGGATCTCCTAGCCATCCATGTGGCAGGAGCCTCCAACATTCTGGCCAGTGCCCTCAGCCGGATAGGTGCTGCATCTCACGAGTGGGCTCTCCTGCTGGAGGTAGTACAAGATCTGTTCTCCCACTGGGGCACTCCTCAGGTGGACCTGTTTGCCTCCAGGGAGAATGCGAAGCTGAGGCTGTTTCATGCCTGCCCCCCTCAGCAGGGCTCGCTGCAGGGGGATGCCTTCTCGAGGCCGTGGACCCCGGGCCTCTTCTCCGCCTTCCCTCCATTTCCCTTGATCCACAAGGTGCTTCTCAAGGCGAAGAGGGACAAGGCACAGGTGATTCTGGTAGCTCCAGACTGGCCCCCATTTCTGGTATCCAGATCTCCTCAGCCTCAGCTCCAGGCTCCCGAGGCGGCTTCCAGCCCGCCCGGACCTGATCTCAGTCAACAAGGGGAAGGTACTCCACCTGGACCTTCAATCCCTGCACTTGACAAACTGGTTACTGAGCAGCTAGAGTTCCAGGCCTTGGGTCTTTCCGACGAGGTCCTCAATATTGTTGAGGCATCCCGTAAGGAGTCGACCAGAAAATGCTATGCCTTCAAATGGAAGAGATTCTCCATTTGGTGTCAGGATAAGGGGTTGGACCCTTCCTCCTCTTCCTTGGCTAGCATTCTGGACTACCTGTGGTCCCTTTCTCACCTAGGGCTTCAGTCGATGACCCATAAGGTGCTCCTGGCAGCCATCTCTGCTTACCGGGCACGGCTGGAAAGCAGTCGGTGGCGCAGGAGAAGGTGGTCAGGCGCTTTTTTAAAGCCCTTGATCACATATCCCCTCCGGTGTGAGAACCTCCACCTCTGTGGGATCTACTGCTGGTATTGGCTAAGCTCGTGGGCAAGCCATTTGAATCTCTCACCTGTCATGGAAGACCGCCTTCTTGGTGGCTATCACGCCAGCCAGAAGGATGGGAGAGCTCCAGGCACTTTCCATCGAGTCTCCTTATCTGGTCTTCCACAGGGACAAGGTTGTCCTGCACCCCACCCGAAATTCCTTCCGAAGGTGGTGTTGAGTTTCACCTTAACCAGGTGTTGACTCTGCCAGTGTTTACCCCAGTCACACCTCGGAGGCGAATATAGGCTCCATACTCTGAACCCTAGAAGGCTCTCTTATTATAAGGAGCGGATGGCTGAAGTTTGGGGAGAGGTTGGACAGCTGTTTGTCACCTCACGCTGAAGCCGCACCTGGCAGACCTGCAGCCAAGTGGACAATAGGCAGGTGGGTCACCTCCTGCATAGATCTCTGATATAGGTTGGCGGGCATGGAGCCTCCCAAAGGGATAAGAGCTCATTCTACGTGCCATACCGCTGCTTCGGTGGCTGTTTCCAGGGACGTCCCTGTCCAGGAAATCTGCAGGGCTGCTACGTGGAAGTCAGCACTCACCTTCATTATGCACTTCCGCATCGACCTTGAGTCACAGGGATGCTGGTTTTGGGACCTCGCTTCTCCAGTCCTTATTTCCTAAATAGGGGGTGTGCACCTTGCCTTCCTCCTCCCGGAGAACTGCTAGGAGTCTGCCAGTAAGTGTGGACTGAACAACATATCCACGTCCCTAGAAATATAAGTTACTCATCTGTAACAGGAGTTCTAGGAGTGGTATATGGTGTTCATCCACACAAACCACCCAACCTCCCCGGCTTCGATGCGCAACCTGGCTTCCAGCGTGCTAGATCTGACGTCATGGGGCAGAGCCGAGAGTTTTACCACCCGGGTGGGTGGGAGGAGCCAGCTTGAAGACATTCTGGCAAGATTAAAAGTGGCAAGGAACCTGCCAGTAAGTGTGGATGAACAACATATACCACTCCTAGAACTCCTGTTACAGGTGAGTAACCTGTATTTTTTGAAGGTGTACTATGTGTCCAGGACCATCTTGAAAAGGAGCTTGCTCAATGGTGTAACTGCCTAGTTAAATAAAGTTTGATTGATTGATTGATGCTCACCCCTGCTCTACACCCTGCAACTCTTCCCTCTTCTGAATCTGGGCTTCTTCCTGTTCCTCTTGTAACCCTCCCTACCCTTTGGGGGTGAGGGGGTCAGTCAGCTGCCTCTTTGTCTAGAGCAGTCTTCCGGCTTCAGTTTGCTTTGTAGACTGTCCAGTAGTTTTTAAAGCCTATCTAAACACCACCTCCTTTCCCCAATATTTGTGTCATGACCCCACAGTGTCAGTGTTGCCCAGTTTCAAATACTGTATGTGGATTGCAAGTTTTGCTCCCTTGCACATTGTTTTAGCACTGTTATACTTGAATTATTAATATTTTTTCCGTCATCTTTTTTTCTGTCCCTTGTGAAGCATGTTATGATACACTGTATGAAAAATGTTGTTTAAAATTGTATCGTGCTGCATTGTGCCTCATAACCTTTTCATTCCTCTGGTTTCCTTACTCAAGTATAGCTCCAGGTGTTCTGACACGAACCTGAAATGAATATTTGTAAAAGGTGTGTCTGTTGCCAGCTAGGTCTTTTTAGTTTGGTACACAGTACAGCCTTTCAGCTGTTCATAAATTTAATAGTGTTTGTTCCTGTATCTCGAATTATGTTTAAGGCAACTAATTGTGCTCTAAATCAATCAATCAATCAAATCTTTATTTATTCAGGCGAGCATCATTAAGCAAGGCTCATTTACAGGATGGACCTGATAAGGTCAAGGTTCGACAACATATACATCAATGCACTAATATATGCATAACAGATACAGAAAAAAACATTACAAAGACAATGATCAAGGGTAAGAAGTTGATTCAGACATACATGACAAGGTAGGTTACAGGAAAATTATACAAAGATAAAGTATATACATATCCCAATATAGGAGTCAAGGCATACACACAGCATAATGTAATACTAGGATGAATGGGAGCATTTAGGAATGATGTAAGGGCCAGTGATTAGTGGGAGAAGGATTAGGTCGGTAGTAGGTAGTTAGGTAGAATTAAATGGAATTGGGGTACTATAAAAGGGTGGCTGCCGGGAGGAAGAACTGTGGAACAAAATATGCCATATATGGTGGCTGTCTGGAAGGGGGTTGTGAAATGGCAAGTCTAGCTCTTGTGGTAGCAGTTGCATTTCTCTGCGAAAAAAGCTTGTACCAAAAGCTGTTTAAAGGATGCTATAGGTATAAGATTGGACAGCATCAGGGATTTCTGTAGAGTATTCCAAGCCATAGCTAGAGAAATAGCTGATTGCCGCCCTCCTAGCCGGGTGTTGACTTTAGGTATTTTGAGCATGATGAGGTTGTTGCTTCTTAGGGCATAGGAGCTAACTATGGCCTGGGTGAAGCAGTCTAGAATATAGTTTGGAAGTTTGTTAGACAATGCTCTGTAGGTCCATAGTGCTGCATTTCTGTTCCTTCTGAGATGTAGAGAAACCCATCCAACTGCAGCATAAAGAGAGCAATGATGAGTGTTAGCTGGAAGATCTGTTATGAATCTTATTGCTGTATGGTACAGGGTATCCAGCTTGCTTAGGTAGGAGATGGGGCAGTGACTATAAAGGAAGTCTGCATAGTCAACAACTGAAAGAAAAGTGGCCTGGATTAACCTCATCTTTGAGTCTCTTGTTAGGAAGTGTTTAATTCTATAGAATAGGCCAAGCCTTTGGCGAAGTTTTTTCAGCAGTTCTTCAATGTAATGTGTGAAGTCAAGTCTGTTATCAATCCACACACCTAAGTACTTGAATTTTTCTACATACTCCAGATTTTCTCCAAGGATAGTGCATAGCTGGGGGAGACTGCTTAGTGGGGAGGTGCTGGTGGAGCTTTGATTGGAGAAAAGCATTGCTTTTGTTTTTTTTTGCATTTAAAAGAAGCTTTTTCTCAAGTAGTTGATATTGCAGCAAGGAGAATTCTGCCTGTAAGATTTCACGGGCAACTGCAGGTGATGGGTTGCTGACATACAAAACAGTGTCATCAGCAAAGAGGTGGACAGTGGCTTTGGTGAGATTTGAATCAATATTATTAATGTAGATAGCAAAAAGGATAGGGCCCAGGATAGATCCTTGCGGAACTCCTCTTAGCAGTGGTTTTAAAGGGGATAGATCACCTTCAGCTTTCACCTGCTGTGACCTATCCATAAGGTAACACCTGAACCATTTAAGGGAGGGTGGATCTAGGCCAATGGAATGCAAGGAAGAGAGTAGCAGCTCGTGGTCCACAGTGTCGAATGCCTTACTTAGGTCAAGAAATACTGCACAGACACTATTCTTTTTATCTAATTCGGTTTGCCAGTCATTTGTAACTTTGGCCAGTGCAGAGATAGTGCTGTGCCTGGCCCTAAACCCAGATTGAGCTGGATTCAAGAGGTTAGCATCATCAAGGTACTCTCTTAGCTGGATGCTCACTATTTTCTCTAGCATCTTGGATAGCACTGGAAGAATGAAAATGGGCCTGTAGTTATTAAGGTCCATAGGGTCCCCTGATTTTAGAAGGGGAACCACTTGGGCTGTCTTCCACACTGTAGGAATAGAACCGGAGATTAAAGATAGGTTAAAGAGATGTGTTAGGGGAACTGCAAGTACATGAAATGCAATCTTTAGAAAGTAGGGGTCAAGAGAGTCTGCCCCTGCGCTTTTTTCAATATCCAGCTGCCATAAAAGATCCTCTACTTGCTTCAACAGGATGAGTTTGAAGGAGAAGGAAGAATTAGCTCTCTGGGCACCAGTGTACTGGGAGCTTAGTTGTGCACGCAGCAGATTAGCTGGAGAGGTGTCAAAGGCAAGGCCAGCAGTTGTGAAGTGGTTATTGAAGGCATCCAGAACTTCCATTTTGCCAGAGATAGAACCATTATTGTGTTGCAATTGAGTTGGTAGAGAGGTGCCAGAATCCTGCCCTACAATACCCTTGATGGTGCCCCAGAACCTAGCAGGATTGTGATAGGAGGAGTCAAGTTCAGCTAAGTAAAAGTCAGCCTTTGCATCCCTTACTTTCTTGGTGCAGCTATTCCTGGATTTCCTAAATAACACCCAGTCATTTGGGTTCTTGGTTTTTCTTGCCATCTTCCATAATTTGTCTCTCTCCAACAGTGCAGATTTGAGGTCAGCTGAAAACCAGCGGCAAGATTTGTTTTTTATTCAGACACTAGTGATTGGGGCATGGGTATTAAGGGCACTTAGTATTATGCTGTTTAGCACCTGATGTGCTTTTTCCACAGTGTGCGCAAGATAAAACTCTTGCCAGCTTGGAGAGTGAGCTAGATCATGCAGATATCCTTCAATATTGAGGTTTTTCTTGGCTCTCCTCAGAAATTTTGCTGGGGTTGTTGGTTTGCTGGAAGATCTTACTCCTGTAATGAGGCAGTGATCACTTATATCACTGAAAAGCACTCCAGTGTGTGTGAATAGATGGGGTTTGTTCACCAGCAAGATATCAAGTAGTGTGCTGTTGTTTCTATTCTTTGAGTTTATTCTTGTTGGCTTATTTATCAGTTGTGTGAGCCCATGTATCACAGAACGATACCAAAGTGCAGCTGCCTTGGAAAACCAGTTTAGATTCAGATCACCTAGGATAATGACTTCTTCAGAGCCTGGTTTGAGTAGATTCCCCAGGTGGGATAAAAAGCTTGTGGTCAGCAGAGGTGGCCTGTAGCAGCCTACTAGCTGGAAAGCTGCTGTATTAGGGAGAGATACTTTGAGGATATACATTCAATTCTTTAGGCATCGAGGTTGCAGTAAAGCAGGATACAGGTATACTGGACTTTACATATATAGCTACTCCACCGCCTTGTTAGCGATCCGCTCTGAATAACTGATAATTGGGTAGATTAACATCCCTATCTGCTGTGGTGGGTTTGAGCCATGTCTCAGATACCATGAGAAAGTCTGGCAAGGTATGGGCAACCCAGCCTTGTATCAGTGTAAGTTTTTTCAGGAGGCTGCATGCATTAATATGTAGAAAACTGAGGCCTTTGATAGAGGTTAGGTCTGCTGGTGAGGTGATACACTCAGGGGGCCTGGGTTGATTTCCACATTTCCAATACAGAGTAGTAGAAAGAATAGGAGTTTCATAAGGGCTGCAAGAGATAGGAAGAGGAGGCTGTCTTTGGTCCTCCTTTTCTTGCTCTGTCGCCACTCTTTTGGGATGCTCCAGAAGGGGCTATGACACTGTGTCGAGACACCGAGTAGCAGTTTGGTAGTCAGGCGTAAGAGGGAACTGTATATGCGGTAATGGAGCATTGATCAGAATACATACATGGTGATTTGCGTCCCTTTATGGCAGTCACCCCACGGATACTGATGCAGCAATGGTAGGGCATATATGAGGGTCTGAACATTATTCACTGAGGATGAGACAGAGAGGCTAGGCGGATGGGTCACCATATTTTGTGTGATATGGACATCCTCCTTAAGGAACCCCATGCATGACAGGGAGAGAAGTAGCAGGAGGAGTCTCCCCATTGTGAAAGTGGTATTGATGGTTAACTACCGGGAGAACAGTAAGGGAAGGATTGCTGATTAGGTGGTACAGCAGGGCGGTGATGCAGTTTATTGGCTAGAGTAGTGCTGAAGGCGGGAAGAGATTTCATGGAAGATGCCTATAAAAATAACACACAAGGAAGGGAAGGGTGGGTGGGCAAAATTTTGCGGCTTTCCGTGCCTTTCTTGGTGTCCCCTCGGCCTCATGATCCCTAGGTTAGCTTAGCGGTCACGACCGCCCGCTGGAGCGATGCAGGGCCCCGGCTCAACTGCGTCTGTGGACAGGAAATCAGACTGAGAGAGACAGGAAGGAGCAATAATTAGTAGAAACAGAAACAAGTGTTTCTGCTGGTCAGAGTGACTAAAATTTGCACAACAAAAGGCTGTGGGGGGGCTGGGGCGCCGTAGCGTCTGGCCCACTTTAAATTACCAAAAAAGGGCTTGTAATCACAATTTCACAGAATTTAACATTTTTCCTCTACATTTACAAAAAAAAAAAAAAGTAAAGCAGCTCTTTTTTGAAGTTTTCAGCAAAAAATTCCAAGTCCCAGAACAGCTTCAGGTAATGCAAGTTCAGTCAATGCAATTCAGTGGGGCAGGAGGACCAGTCAGCTGCTCTGCCTTGAAAGAGCTCGCTTACCGATTGGCCGCGGCTTTCCCATCAAAGCTGTACCTCTTGGTAAGGCAGCAGATATTGTAAGCTAAATTTTGATTTGCAGCATGTTAGGAAGGGAAGGGATTGTATTTGGGCTCCATGGAGCAGACAATTTGATTTCTTTCACTTCCCTATCAGATGCCATGCCCACACATTTGAGACATTTCATGATACCTGAGTTTGAGAAGTGCTACAGTGTGTTTAAAATCAAAGTCACCAATCAACTAACAAGATCTTTCTTAGTTGAGTGGATATTGATTTTAAACATACAGCTAGAGTCATCACGGTTTTATGGTATAGCGTAGTATCACAAGTCATGGTATTGATATCGTGGGCAGTTTCCAATACTACGATAACCGTGATTCATGGTATACCGCGGTATTGAGACCTTTCGGCAATTTTTTTTTTCCATTTTCAGGGACAGCTGTCCTCACAACACCAACTCCATGATGCGAGAGTTTGAGGAGGCTTTTTTGGACATTAAATTCTTGCTTTCGCAAACCAAGAGCATGACGATAACTGCAATATTACATGTGATGGTTATCATACCGTTAGAATTTTATACTGTGACAAGCCTACATACAGCCCTTGAAAATATTATTCATCTATTCAGAAAGAGGCAGAGCTGACATCTGTGGAGGGCACAGTGGTGCTCTCCAAAGTTTGATGTCAGAAAACATCTAGAGCATGGGAATGAGGCATCCAATAAGGAGTGAAAGGGACTGGACTGTCAGCTCCACAGAGCCAAATTCTGAACTGTTCCCTTTCTACAATGTTATGTAGTAAAATTTGTCTTGCTATGTCTGCTGCCTTACTGTACCAGGAGGTAAGGCTTCTTGTTACTTATGTGGATTTTTATTTAAATGAGTATGATTAGTGCTGTTTAAGAGTAAATTATATTTTGTAAAATTCCAGAAAATCTTTAGTAGAAGATCAGTGAAAAAACTAAAATGATACATACTGGTAATGACAGTCTATAGTATTTGTGAAAGATTAACTTCACTCTAGTTCTTAAGGGCAACTAAAATGGTGCAGAGGCTGCATGGGAGGCCCTGTGAGGAGAGACTGAGGCATCTCAACGTGTACAATCTGGAAGAGAAGAGGGAGGTGACTTACAGTTCTTCAAAAGGGAAAATAGGGTGCAGGAGGAAAGTCTCTTTCAAATGAGAAGGAGAATCAGGACCAGAGGGCATGTGATGAATCTGGAGATGAAGTTTAAAAGAGATGTGAGGAAGTGCTTTACTGAAAGGGTAGTAAATGCCTGGAACAGACTGCCAGCAAAAGTGGTGTAGGTGAAAACAGTAGTGGGTTCAAGCATGAGTGGGATAAACAGAGGGGTATATTAGAAAATAGGCAGGGAGGGGGGGTTCGCCAGAGACCAGTTAGGATCACAGCAAACACTGTCTTTTTTCATTTGCTTAATACTGACATGACAGGGTTCCTGAATAGTTCGCATTTTAACATCCCAGTGCTAATATGAACTGGAAAAAGGTTAATGTTGTTTGAAATTCCTCATCAGGAGAGTTAAAAGAAAACAACAGCTTCATATCTTGTAAATTCTCTTTGTTTCCTTTCCAACACACAACTCTTTTCCTGTGGCTGTTAGGGATATATGTGATTGCTTTAGTTTGTTTTCACTGTTCATATTAGTCCCAATACTGTCCTGGGGGGGGGGGGTCTCCATTTTCTGGCTGTTGAAATTTCACTGTCCCCGAGAAGCTCCAGTAGCATATGAGAGCATGCTGTGTCAGCACCTTTTAGACTCCACAGTATGCCTGTGTGCTTAATTAGATGTCAACAAAACAGGTTGCAGCAAGGTGTTATATACCACATGTACCTTCATTCAGCTTTTCAGACTGAATTGTAATACAGGGTATTTGCCTTTAAATTGCTTTCAATTTGTGTGTTTCTAGAGGTTTTTTTCTTCAGGATATTTGTACTTTCAGCATAGAGATGTATGGTACAAATGGGTGATGCAGCATCATTGTCTCATATGCTAATGTAGCTCTGATGGACAATGAGATTTCAACAACCATGGAATCCCCAGGATAGTTACAGGGGACTATGTTGAACAGTGACAACAGATCAAAGCAAACAAAGTATATGCCCCTCAGCTACTGGGAAAGAGTTGTCTGACAAGGACCAAGGACACAAAATTTACAGGATATGGGAGTGCAGTTTTATTTTTACAAAATTCTGAGCTATGAACCCATTCACCCCAAAACCAAGAACAAGTTTTTTATATAGATTTTTATAGTATTTTGTAGGTTTTTTCCCCCATCCCCGAGGCCCCGCACATGACCGTGCATGTGGTGGAGCATGCACACACACTGTGGCGCCAGTCTCAGCCCCTTCCACCCACCTGTAACAGTGCCCCCCCCGCCCACACTACCCACCTGCCCTCCACCTGGTGGGGGCAGAACTCGGGGGGTGACAACCCACCACCTCTGGGAGAGGAGAGGAGAGCAGCTTGCTGGCTTGCACAGTCCTGCTCCATCTCCCCCACCCCCACCTGCCTTTAGCACCCCCGCCACTGGGCCAGCCAAGAACGAAGTTTCCAGTATACATTTGTTGGATGTAGTTACGTTACTAGTTTGTAAGGCTGGTACATTCAGAGTAAGCAACACGTGGAAGGTGTGGTAACTTTGTTTTGCCCTTTTAAAAATATTATTGAGCCAACATAAAACTGCAAAGATTTTCTTATTCTTTTTAACCCCTTATGGATCCATCTGCCACACTGAAGTTCGGAGTCACACAGCTACATTCCTAATCTGGCAAGAAGAGGAGGCAATCACATCCCTTCCAGCCAGTGCCCATGTTGCTCTATGATTTACTGGTTGTGGTGGGGGTGTGCATGAATGCTGGGGGAACTGCATCCTCCCTCCCTTGGAGCCAAATATCTCACTTCTGTGATGTGCTCTGCCCTCAGCCAGTCTCATTATGTGATTCTGGGGCTCAAATAGAAACCCAGTCTCCCATGTCATGGTGCAACCCGCTGCACCTTTGAGCCTGCCCAACTCCGCAAAGAGTTTGTTGAGCTAGAGATTTCTCATTCATGTCTTCGGTATAATGTACGGAATTCTGTATTCACTCTTGCTGATTGTTATGCACATGGTCGATTTTCTGTGACAGCTTGATAGTCTGGTATATGATGCCCAAATCTTCTGAAGAGACAGGCATCTGTTTCCTTTTAACCTGGAGTTTAGGTGAATGCAAGCTTTTTCTGTTGTTGAAAGAAGGGGTTCAGAAGGGCACCATTATGAGCAAACACAAGATGCTTCTAGTTTGTGTGGGCCATTTTGAATCTTTTATTACTCCCCCAGCTACAAACTTTAAATACTGTAAATAAAATTAGACCACTTCCATTAAGTATGACTGCCCTAAGTTCTTGTCACTATTTGCCACTCTATTGGAACACCCAGGACTCCAGACTCAGTCCCAGTTGTAGGGTGTAAAGCGGTTAGAATGACTACATTGCACAACAGTGTGGTATGAACAAGGGGATCATGTGCCTTTCCCTGCACAGATGCTTAAGGCATTGAGACTGTATGGGGAAAGGGGCGAGGGCAGCCCTGTTAATGAAAGCGCCAGCATGCAAATTGTGCATTGAGCTATACTCAGTCACATGATGGCCCACACACACCATGGTCACATGCCACTGTGTCACCCAGGCTGTAGACCTGTTTCCAAGAAGTTCTACGGGGCTGGTATGCAACACTGGCATGAGTAATAGCAAGGGTAGAGAGCAATGAGGATCTAAGTTACAAAGATGAAAGGATGGTGAGGGGCAGGGCTAGGGAAGGGATTCACTGGATGATGGGGACTACTTATGGGCAGGGGCTGGTGAAGTGGGCATCTGGAATATCAGGTATTGTGGAAGGAGTGCGTAAAATTCAAAATCTGAGCAGCCTAGAAATAGGCCAAAATGTAGGGGTTTGGTGATGGAGAGTATAGTAGCAGTGCCATGTGGCCAGGACACTGCGTGGCATAGCATCATGCGACTGGTACTGTGGGATGCACAGTTCTCTGTGGGTGTGCAGTCACGTGTGTTTGTGCCACCAAACATCTGGCAGCTAGATTTGCACTGTGCCTGAGTCACCAGGGTTGCCCCCATGACTAAGGCAGTCTTTAGTGTGCATTGCAGATTTTGGTGGTAGCACAGTGGCAGCATGTTTTCATCATGAAACTATGCCTCCACCGAGTGCTTCTGTGTATGGAACCTCTCTTTCGTGTGACTTTGCAAACCTGGTCATGCAACACAAACTGGTCCCTGACAGTAATGGATACCAAGTGCCTCAGGGATCACTGTAAGCCACAAAACATAAATTCTGACATGGGGAATATAAGATGGTATGTGACACCATCTAAATGGATTTGGAAACAAAAATGAACAACAAGGATTAACATTTGGTGGTTAAGGTGTTCATGATAAAGTATATAAAATATATTTTAACATTTATTTATTGAAAACTTTGGAGATTATCTTTGTGTACAGGTGCTCATTTACAAAGGTTCCATGTCAAATACAGAGTCACAAAAAACATTGCAAGTACAGGTCAATCTTGTAAATGAGCTTGCTCAATGATGTTCACCTGGATAAATAAAGATTTTGATTGATTGACTGATTGAGTGACAATAAGCCATTTCAGAGGAAATGCGGTCAGGTCAGGCTGAAAGCACTTACGTTTTTTAAGTCCAAGTTCTCTGCCGTTTGGGACAGCTATGCCCCACTCAGGAAAACCCAAGTCAGAGACGCACACCTCCCATGGATCTCAACTCAAATCATGGCCCTCATCAGGAGTAGGAATAAAGCCTGGAAATCCTTTAAGACTTTGCAATCACCAGTTGACCTTCAGATTTATCGTGCATTACGCAATACATGCACTAGGAAAATCCGCCTAGCAAAAGCTAACTATTTCAAAGTCTCCTTAAACTCCACCCTGCATCAGCCTGCCAAATTTTGGAAAGTGGTAAAATCGCTTCTCAGCCCACCTTCGCGCAGCCCCCCCTCTCCTACCCTACAGGTAGGAGGGGGTCCCCATCACTGACCCTCCAGCGGTGGCCACACAGTTCAACTCTTACTTCACTAATTGTCATGCTACTCTCCTGTCATCACCTAACCTTGTGCAGCAACTCAGCTCTACCAACCCCAACCTAGCCACACCCACAGACCACTCATTCTCTTTTCAGCACGTCACCCAGGATGAGGTATATAACGCATAGATTGCACCCGCCATAGCAAAACCCCTGGCCGCCCTATTCAACCTATTCTTCTCACTTGCTAAAGTCCCCTCTGAATGGAAACATGCCACCACCATCATCCCCCTTCATAAGGGTGGGGATACCTCCAACCCAAGCAATTACCGACCCATTTCCCTTCTGCCCATCCTTGCTAAACTCCCAAGAGCATCTAGTCCTCTCTCGTCTGTCACCCTTTCTTGACTCTTCCTCCTTCTTTACCCCCTTCCAGGCCAGCTTTAGGAAATCCCACTCCACCACCACCTCCCTTCTCAGGCTCACTGACTCCATCCTCACTGGTATGGATGCTGGCCACTACACAGCCGCCATTTTTATCAACTTGGCCAAGGCATTTGACACCGTCTCCCACCTACTCCTCCTGTCCAAACTCGCCTGTGCTGGGATGGCTAGCTGGGCCTCCAGTTGGTTCCACTCTTACCTGGTAGGCAGGTCCCAATCTGTGAGAGTCAGCTCTGCCACATCTGCCCCCCTCACTGTTACCTCTGGGGTGCCGCAAGGTTTCGTCCTTGGTCTGCTCCTGTTTTCCATCTTTCTAAACGACCTACTATCTGCCTGCACACTCACCTCCATTCACATGTATGCAGATGATACTGTGCTGTATACATCGTGGCCTTCGGCCACAGAAGTAATGACCAGTTTGCAAAAGGACTTTGCTAAAGTACAGCTCTGGCTTCGCTCTAATCTCCTGTCCCTCAATGCCAAGAAAACTGTTTCAGTGACCTTTGGGACAAGGCAGAAACTCTCGAGGCTCCTTTCACCTATCACTTTCCACACCCTAGACAGGACGCCCCTCGAGGTCTGCACCTCCTTCAGGTATCTCGGAGTCTGGCTAGATCGGAACCTAAACTTTCTACACATACCGACTCTGTACTCAAGAAGCTGCACCCCAGGCTTGGCGCACTGTACCGCAACTGTGCCAGTATCCCAGTCCCTGCCCGGAGGGCCATCGTGCAGCAAATGATCCTCCCCATCTTCGACTACGGTGACGCCGTCTACTGTGCTGGTCCTAAATCCACCTTAGCCAGACTGGACCCCCTCTTCCACTTGTTCTGTCACTTTGTCCTGGACAGTCCTTACTCCACCCATCACTGTGCCCTCTACCAATCTATGAACCTTACTTCCTAGATAACCGCAGGCAGTCCCACTGTGCCAAGATCTTGGCCAAATACTGGTCCGAGCTGCCCCCCCCCCACCTCACCTCTGCCCTAGCCAACCCTAGCACCCCGGCATATACACTCAGAAATACTGACTCAAGGACTTTAGTTGTCCCACATAGATCCTCTGCTGTGGGCCAGGCAGCCTTCAGCTACCACATGCCTAAGTTGTGGAACTCCCTACCCGCAAACATTCGTCACTTCTCTTCCTCCCCATCTTAACTCCATGCTGCTTGCCCACTTCTCCCTACCTGCTCTTGCTGCCCAGGCCCCATTACACACCACTCTTGGGGCTGCCTTAGCAGCACATCCCATGAACATGTATTGTTGCTAATATACTTACTGTCCTAATATCCTTAATGAATTGTATTTAACTGACCTGTTTCAAGTCTGTATCATCTGTTCGCTCATGCTATTTTTGTCTCTGTATTCGGTCCTCATGACCCTAGAATGTGCTATGTATTATGAATTCTGTATCATACTTTGTATTTGCCTACCTGTCAAATGCTTAATGGTGTACCCACTCCCCCAGGACGCGTCTGGAATCAAGCAGTAGCCTGCTCAGTATGCCTTCTGGTTAAATGCTTAAATAAATAAATAAGACAGATCAAGTTACATACACTTTTGAAAAAGTCCATACAAATCGTTGTATAAAAAGTCACAGGATATGTACAGAGAGAAACCAAATAAAACCGTTTTAACGGTTACAGTTGCATGGGACCGAAAGGGCAGACCGCAAAGATCTGTTAAACTGATTGATCTTGCGGAGATTCAGCAGAGTATCAGACAGTTTGTTTAACCGGTTAGCGGCCCTGACAGCAAATGACTACTTGCCCAACTGAGTATGCCAGAAAGGAGGCTTAAGGGCATTCCTGGCCGTGTTCATGATATTTTATTGGTTGGAGATGTTACAGACGCAGTTTGTTAAGGCAGGGGCGTGTTAGTCCCAGAAGCTCCTTTTTGGCAAGGAAACCAGTCTGGGGATTCATTCTGCATGGTAAAGGTAGCCAGTTAGTGAGCGCATAAAGGGCACAACTATGAGTGTAATTATCAGCACCAAGTGCAGAGCAGCAGGCCTTATTACTGATCAGCTTTACTTTGTTTAGCACCATGTCACAGACAGAGCTGCGTAGAAAGGGGGCCGTAATCTGCAAGTGACAACTGAACTAGCTACAGTAAGGCATCTAGCTTCCCCAGTGAGATTGTTCCAGTTATGGTACAGAGCTCCCAGTCTTCTGCTAACTATGGCCACTTGATTGTTAACATGGGGGGGCAAAAGATAAAGTGTCACCCAGAGTTACTCCAAGGTATTTGAAGGTCTCCACCTGTTCAAGGTTTTGTCCCTGGCCATTTTGAATGACAATTGGTGGAACTTTCCTCTTCTGTCGGAGGCTGGAGGAGAGCGTGCTCTTTGTTTTTAATTTTTTTTTTTGTAATTGAGAACCAGTTTGTTATTGACAACCAGCTTTCTAGTGACTTGAAGTTACTTTGGAGAGCAGCAGTGAGGCTGTCAAGGTCAGAGTTTTTGGACTAGATGACAGACAGCCATTATACCCCTCTATGCCGATGGTACTGACAGGCATCAGGCAGTTGATTTATGAAGAGGCCACATAGGAGTGGGCTCAAAATGAAGCCCTGTGGGACACCAATAGATACTCCCCTACTATCAGACAAAGATTTATCAATCTTCACATGCTGGGAGCGGTTGGTGAGATAGCTGTAAAACCAGTCAACTGTGTTCTGTGACAAACCCAGGACAAGGAGTTTAAGTAGGATCTTGTGTTTGACCAGGTCAAAGGCCTTAGTAAGCGTGCACTCGCTCTCTCTCTATATATATATGTGTGTGTATATATACATATATATATATATATATATATATATATATATAGCACAATGAGGTCAGCACCATGTTGGTGCTGTATAGCTCCAGAAGTCATGCTGCTGTAGACACTGGAACACTATTTTTCGAGGCATGTGACAAGCTGGTCAGATACTATTCTCTTGAGGGCCTTGGACAAGGAGGAGAGAATAGAAATGGGTCTGTAATTGCAAGGCTAGTGCAGTCAACTCTTTTGAAAACTGGTGTAACCAGTGCAGATTTTCACTTCTCGGGAAATTGTGAGTAGTACAAGGAAAAGTTAAAAATTCTAGAGATGGGGTGGGAAAGTTCCTCCACTGCTAGGGCAAGAACTTTCATATCAACCAGATCAACCTCCCACACCTAGTTTTGCCAAGTACCCTACTGATATATTTTGAGGTGTCTTTGATTGAAACAGCCTTAAAGTAGACTTTAGGGTACTCTTGTTCAGAGCCCACTATCTGGCTGGCTTCAGGACCAGGTTCGCTGAAGGGGTGTGGGCAGGCTTAGTGGGATGACAGAACTGAGGTCAGTAAAGGCTGTGTTGAAGTAATTGGCAGTTTCAGTGGGATCAAGGACCTCTCAACCCTCCACCATGAGCATTTGAGGAGTGATTTAACTCCTTTGCCGAGGCGCTTCAAGACGTTGCCCCAGAATCCTTTACCATTGCTGCAGTTCTGGGTCTGCTGATCCTTACAGAAGTCAGATTTGGCATTTCCAGTCATACTGGTGCACTTATTGCAGGCTTCATTATACTTTTGCAGGTGGACAGGGGAACCTGTTTCTCTGGCCAGTGCCCACAGATTGTCCACATCCCTCATGCAGGCAAGGAGTTTGGGAGTGATCCATCCTGACGGTGTTCCTCTTGCCTTGCATTTTTTAAAGGGTGCAGATTTATCACAGACATGTGTGAACCTGGAGACAAAGAATTCCAAGGCTGAGTCCATATTGGGAATGGCACCTAAGAAGCTCCAATCAATTTGGGCCAAGTAAGATTTGAATTCAGGCACCCTCTTATTGTTTAGAACTTGGTTGACTGTGATCCGCTGGGGTGGCCTTGTCTGTTTAACTGCCCATGGACATCACACCAACAAGTGGTCACTTAGGGTATGTGGCAGAACTTTGACAACTTTACCCCATAAGAGTGTGTAACTAGTACCCAGTCAAGTAGCATCATGGTGCCTATTTTATAATTGATCCTGGTGTGCTCAGTGACCATTTGTGTGAAAAATAGGCTGGACATCTTATCCCTATGACCTGTGCTGGACTTAACAGTCCAACTGATGTTAAAGTCACCTATAATAACATACTCCCAGTTCTGACTGAGTTGCATGAAGTAGTGAGTAAGTGACTCTATGCCTGGATTCTGTTTACCTGGTGGGATATATACAGACAGGATGACAAGAGATTTGTGCCCTCACCCTATCAAAAGCTTTATTGCTAGGCATTCACAGTCCCTGGTTAATTATTTGATCATAATTTTAGAGGCCTTCAGGTCTGATCTGAGGTAAATAAGACAGCCCCCACCTCACTTGCCTATTCTGTCCTCCCTGAAGATATTGAAGCCTGGCAGTGAGATAGTGGCATCAGGTATGTGTGGACTGAGCCAAGTTTCAGTTAGGCAAATACGTCTGGTTGCACTGACTCGACGCAGGCTTCAAACTGGGCAAAGTTAGGTAGGAGATTACTAATATTTAGGGAAACTATGTTCAGTAACTCTTGGGTGTGGGTTGCAGATCCAGAGCTATCAGCAGGACCCTGGTTTTTGTGGCATTGCTGGACAGTAGGAGTAACATTATTGTAAGGCCTCTGGAGGCTCTGAGTGGTGCTTCAGCCTCCAGGTTTTACTCTAGGAAGGAGGGGCAGACGTGTGGTCCTGGAGACACAGCCATGTTGGGCAAGCTCTTAACACTCCCTAAGTGCCACCAGGATTAGGTGTCCAATGTGCACATGGCTAGGGGGCTCACAAAAGGAAGGTCCAGTCAAACTAATGTCATAGATTTCTTTGACTGGGTAACTAGAGCGGTGGACCAAGGGGGAGCAGTTGATGTTGTCTACCTTGACTTCAGCAAAGCTTTTGATACTGTTCCACATAGAAGATTGATTAATAAGCTGGGTAGGCTCGGGGTGGGTCAGACGTTGGTCAACTGGGTGGCAGATTGGTTGACGGGCAGAAAACAGAGAGTGGTGGTAAATGGTATACAGTCAGAAAAGATGCAAGTCACAAGTGGGGTACCTCAGGAATCAATCCTGGGGCCAGTCCTCTTCAATATCTTCATCAGTGGCATTGCAAATGGACTGCAGGGTAAGGTTTGTCTGTTTGCAGATGACATCAAGATCTGCAACAGAGTAGATGATCCAGATGGGGTGGGCAGAATGAGAAGAGATCTGGATAAACTAGCAAAATGGTCAGAAGAGTGGCAACTGGGGTTTAACATCAAAGAAGTGCAAGATCATGCACATAGGGAAGAGAAACCCTGAAGCCACCTATAGGCTGGGAGGGGAGTTGCTGGCAGTCACAAGGGAAGAAAGAGACTTGGGCGTCATCATCACCGATAACCTGAAATCATCCAAGCAGACCTCTAAAGCAGTAGGTAAGGCTAGAGGGATGTTGGGGTGTATTAATAGGGGTATCACAAGTCGGAAGAGGGAGGTTATAATCCCTCTTTACAAGACACTGGTTAGGCCCCATCTGGAGTACTGCATGCAGTACTGGAAGCCACACCTTCACAAGGACATTAACCAAATTGAGGCAGTCCAGAGAAGGGCAACCAAAATAGTGCAGGGACTGCATCAGAAAACATATAAGGACAGATTAACTGAACTCAGTATGTATACCCTAGAGCAAAGGAGGGAGAGAGGTGATATGATTGAAACATTCAAACACCTTAAAGGCATTAACAAGGTGAAAGAGTCTAACATGTTTCAATATAAGAAAAATAGCAGGACAAGAGGACACAGCATGAGATTAGAGGGAGGCCGATTAAGGGGCAATGTGAGAAAGTTCTTTTTCACAGAAAGGGTGGTGTATGCATGGAACGGCCTACTTCAGGAAGTGGTGGATATGAATACAGTGCAGGGCTTCAAACAGGCATGGGATAGACATAAGGGAGCAATACAGATGAGTATGAATAGATAGACCATTGACAGAACAATGGCCTGTGGCACATTCATAAGGTAGAAAAAGAAATGGGCAAACTGGATGGGCCTTGCGATCCTTATCTGCCATCAACTTCTATGTTTCTGTGTTTCAGTTACTGTAGAATTCTTCAGGGGACCAGTTGGCCTTGGTATTAGTGTGGAATCAAGGGAGATGCCTCCTTTATCTCTGAGGGCTGTATAGGTTCAGGTATCAAAGCTGTGGGTAAGCAGGTCAGCAGCATTAATATTGCAAGGAACATGTTTGCAGTGAGGAATTGTGACCGCAGTTTGCAAGTAAAACAGATTACTGACCCGTAGCCCTGGAATGCAATCCACCATGAAGGTGTTAGCAAAATTAAAATAGCAGTGCAGGTGATAGCACCAGTAATAAACAGTTTAAACATTTGTCGCCATTCAGGAGCAGGTGCTAGCAGCAGCCAATTCTGGTAGGTCCTTGACCAGCTAACCTTAGGACACAATCTACCCATGTAGGGTGCTAGCAATGCTACCATAGAGATAAGCGTGGCAGCTACCAGAATTATACAGAAAAAAGCACTACTAGCAGACAGAACTGTAGCCCATACTTGTATTTGGTACCCAAATACTCAGATCACTCAGATGAGGTGTTTTGCAACACTACGTTATAGGTTGGGGGAATATTATTTGCAAAGAACAGGGGAATGTAAAGCAAAACTGTTTTTGACAAAAACCTCATTAAATCATTGCATGACCAAAGTTAAGTGCCTGCGTAGGCCAGGTCAGTGAAACACTTCAAAACAGAAGTAACATTGCCAACACCACACCAGGCAAGCCAAGGCAGTAGCAAATAACAATGTACTGTAAACCTTTTAGCAGACTTGGTGGCAGGCAGTGGAATGCTTGCAAACAATAGACCTAGTATGTGTCCTATAGTTCTGACCAGCTCAGCTTTTCTGGACTGTGGACAGCTTGTGCAATCCAATCTGTCTTCAGCCCAGAAGAGCGTTTTCTCAAGAATGGTGTGAGGAGTTTGCTCAATTCTTTTCAGATAAGGTTGCCACAATCAGGTCTGATATCCATTTGACCCTCCCTAGTGGGAGTTATACGAACATACGAAATTTGCCAGCAGATAAAGGCCTAGAGGTCTATCAAGTCTGCTCGAATGTGCAGCTAACACCCCTTATTCTGCAGCTGCCCCTCCCTTCCACCCTTCCCCTTCATTAACCCTCCCCCTTGTCCTGTCCCATCCTCGTTTGAAGCAGTCCACTGTTCTGCTGCATACCACTTCAGCAGGTAACGCATTCCACCCAGCCGCCACCCTCTCTGTAAAAAAGTGTCTCCTCATCTCCCTCCTGAACCTTCCTCGCTCCAGTCTCATGTCATGGCCCCTGGTGGCCCTCCCCTTCCTTACTTTGAACAGCCCCTCTGTACCCGTCTTGTTTATTCCTTTCATACCTTTTATGATGGTCGTCAGGAGATGTTGGACACCCAGTTTGTGTGGTCTGACTTCAGCCTTCCCACAGTTAATGACATTGTGATGGTCATCCAATCATTGCGTCCGACCAACTGTGGTTTGGACCCGGGTCCCACACGTCTCCTAGTGGGCTGTGTGGATAAAATTGGTCCGGTCCTTGCTGAGATAGTCTGGAGGTCTTTGGAGATCGGGATTTTTCCAAATCCTCTGAAAGAGGCTGTGGTTCAGCCCCTTCTTAAGAAGTCCTCCTTGGACCCAGATTGTCTGGCTAACTACAGGCCTGTCTCTAACCTGCCCTTTGTGGGTAAGGTTATTGAGAAGGTGGTCGCGTCGCAGTTGGATGATCATTTGACCAGCCACAATGTCTATGATTCTCTCCAGTCCGGATTTAGGAAAAGACATAGTACCGAGACAGCTCTTGTCCGGGTACTAAATGACCTCCTAATAGCGAGAGATCAAAGGACTTCTTCCATCTTGGTCCTTCTTGATCTCTCTGCAGCATTTGACACCGGGGACTATGGTGTGCTATTGGAGTGCTTGCGGTTTATCTGTGGGCTGTCTGGTACAGTCCTCAGTTGGTTTCGATCTTTCCTCGAGGGTAGGACTCAGGGTGGTGTCTGGGAATTTTTCCTCGGCATCGTTCCCCCTATCCTGTGGGGTGCCGCAGGGCTCCATTTTGGCGCCCACGTTGTTTGAGGTGTACATGCTGCCGTTAGGAGCGATTATTTGGCGGTACGGTCTGGGTTTTCACTGCTTTGCAGATGATACTCAGCTGTACATGTCCTTTGTGCCCGGCCAAGATGCTGCCTTTTCAGTCTTTAACAACTGTCTTGCCGAAATCCAGGACTGGATGAATGTGAGCAGGCTGAGGTTGAACCCAGAAAAAACTGAGGTGTTGGTTGTGGACCTGGGTCGCCGGGAGGTGGGTTTCTTGGCGGGTTCACCCTCGGGTTTATGGCTTGGGGGTGTCCAGCTAACTACCTCAGACCGGGTGCGAAACCTGGGCGTTGTGTTTGATGACTGTTTGACACTTAAATCTCATGTGTCGGCAGTTGTCAAAACCTCTTTTTACCATCTGAGGAACATCGCCCGGGTGAAGCACCTGGTTCCTCCTGACGATCTTCCTACTTTGGTCCATGCTTTTGTTACCTCCCGCCTTGACTACTGCAATGCCCTTTATCTTGGGCTACCGGGGGTTAAGATTCACCGCTTGCAGCTATTGCAGAATGCGGCAGCCAGGCTATTGACTGGTTCTTCTAGGTCCAGTCATATAACGCCTGTGCTCCGCGGACTGCACTGGCTGCCAATTTGCTGGCAAATCACCTTCAAGTTAGGTTTGCTGACCTATAAGGCCCTACACGATCAGGGACCTGGCTACCTGAAAGATCTTCTTTGTCCCTGCTCTCCCTCCTGCTCTCTCCGATCCACTGACGAGGGATTGCTAGAGATTCCCAGGGCTCACTTAAAAACTTCAGGGGCCAGATCTTTTAGTTTTATGGCCCCAACCCTGTGGAATTCTCTACCTCGTCAGGTGCGAGATTGCCCGACTGTCCAAAGGTTTAAGGAGGCTTTAAAAACATATCTTTTTAGCCTAGCATACAATGAGTTTTGAACGCTGTTGTCAAGATTAATTTTAATATTGTTTTAATTATTTATTGATTTTATCATGTTATGTACAGGCGCCTTGGTTTTGGAAAGGCGCCTTTTATAAATAAAGATTGATTTGATTTGATTTGACTCCAGCTGATGAAACACACAAGTTCAAGGTCTGATGTCAGAACAGGGGTCCATGTGGGACACAGATTTAAGACTTAAAGGCAATCAGATGAGTTGACACTGACCAAATGGCAAATAAGGAATCCACAGGCCTGTCTCCTAGATTAAGGTTGAGGGTCCCACTGTAAGACTGAATAATATACACACATCAGATTCTTCCCAGAAGATGTAAATAGTCCATTATATATCATTGCACTAATGAGACAGTCACCAGTCACCTGAGAAAGTATGGTGGACTGAAAGCAGCCAGGAAGAAATAGGATGGTAAGTGTCAACAAGCTGGTATCAGGTTTGTGGAATGTCTCACAGCAATAAGGTGGCAGTATAGCCTAGAGGTTAGAGTAATGAGCTGTGAATGAGCTTGGTTCAGCAGGCCTGAGTTTGATTCCCCCAACCACCACTCGCATACTGTGTGACTCTGAGCAAGTCACTTAACCAGCCTAAAGCTCCCGGGTTGCCCCTGAAAACAGGCAGTTGTGCCTAGTGGGCCTTACCCAGTTAACAAAGAAAAAAATATATATATTGGAGATAAGAATGCAATAAATCCTTTCTCCTTCTGAGAATGATCTGGTCATAAAACAGCAGTTGCCAAGTTTCATGAAACCGTAGGGTTTTGCTGAAGTCTGTTTGTGGGATTAGAATCCTTAAAAGTTAAATGTTATTCCTGAAAAAGTACTCATTCTGGTGCTGAACTGTTGGGGGACATGTTTTTCAGCTGTCCCATATTATGGGGACAGTCCTTCATGTTGCCACTCAGAATCCTATTGTCGCACATTGGAAGGGTGCCGTCTCATATTCTAACCTAAGATTTTAGAAACATAGAAATTGACAGCAGATAGGAGCCGCTAGGCCCATCCAGTCTGCCCATTTTCCCTACATACTGCAAAAGCTGCAGACCCTACTTCATCTCCAGCTTTGCCTTCTCATTCCTATCGCTAGGATTCCCCGATGCCTGTCCCATGCATTTTTGAATTCCCCCACTGTGTTTTTCCCCACTACCTCTGCTGGGAGTCTATTCCGTGCATCCACCACCCTTTCTGTGAAGAAATACTTCCTCACGTTACCTCTTACTCTAGCTACCCTCTTTCAGCCTCATGTAATGCCCCCCCCCCCCCATTCCTGAACATCTACTTTTCTGAAAGATGCTACCCACCGGTACCCTATTTATGCCCTTTAGATATATGTAAGCTTCTATCATATCTCCCCTGTCTCTCCTCCAGGGTATACATATTGAGATCTCCCACTATCTCTTCATATGACTTTTGGTGCAGGCTCTGCACTATCTTTGTTGCCCTTCTTTGAACTGCCTCTACCCTGACTATGTCCTTACGGAGATGCAGCCTTCAGAACTGGACACAGTTCTCCAAATGAGGCCTCACTAAAGATCTGTACAGTAACATCGCCACCTCCTTCCTTCTGCTGGTTATACCTCTCCATATGTACCCCAGCATCCCACTAGCTCTCCCCACAGCCTTGGCATATTGTTTGACCACCTTTAAGTTATCAGATACAACTACCCTCAAATTCCTTTCCTCTTTAGTGACCGTCAGCATCTCCTCCTCTCCCCCAATCATGTACTCTCCCCCTGGGTTCTTGCGCCCCAAATGCATGATTTTGCACTTTTTTGCATTGAATCTCAGCTGCCACACTCTAGACCATTCCTCCAGTTTACCTTGTGAAATTTTAATGCAAAACTTTGCAGCTATCTTTGTTGCTCAGTGAACAGCAAACTTTGAAATCAAGTCTGAGCTTCAGTCTGTAATAATTAATAATGTGCCCTACATTTTTTCTCCTTTTCCCAAATCTTGAGGGATAGTGGGGGCTGTATGTCCAGCTTACCACTGCCTGTACCATAATTTCTTTTTATTTTTGAACTTGAATTTTAATGACAATTCCACAGTTACCGTTAAAATACATGCATATCTCCATTTATTTGTACAAACAGACGTTTATATCATGAGTTTTACTCTAGAATATGGTGGTTTATTACATACATAGAGTCCATTGGTTCAGTTCTGTCACTATGGTTATTCATCAGACCGATTTCCCCATGTTGCCTCTAGGTACTGTCCTGATGGACCTGTGAGAGAGGGTGTCTAGAAAGCGCATCTATACATTAATCATATTTTTGCTATTCTTCATACTGTTTTACATGCATTAAATTACAAAGTGTGCCATCTTGTTGCATCTTCCTTACAAAATTCACTTTCATCCCTAGAGAAATAGTTTTTGGACCCTTCAGTGGTATTTTGTGCTCATAAAACTGAGGTCTTCTAGGCATGCATGAACAGTTAATGACCTCCCCTTCCATGTGATCTGTACCACAATTTTTGGCGCTGCACACCAATCGTGTTAAGCAGGTGTCTGGACACAGGCAGTAGCAGGCAAGTGGTATAGAGGCTTTAAATCAGGTGGGTGGGCTGCTTATGAATATTCATGAGCTATATTGCAGCACTGCAGGTCCCCACCTGATGATGTCACTCAGCATCCTGGGGTCCCGGTAGCTGGTAGTATGGCGGTGTACAGGATTCTGTATACCAGTGGCAGTGGACCTCTGGAAACTGGTTAGCACAGATATCACTGTAGGTAGGCATCCTTCTGGGTCTTGTGAGTGACCCCAGGTCATCCCATGCAGCCGTGCCTCTGTTGTGCTGCATTGAGCACTGATCTGTGTGCACCTCCTATGGTACTAGCCAGGAAATTTTCCGATTCCACTACTGCCACCTGGCCACTGGCTGACCCATCATGCATGCTATGCTGACACATACAGGGAGCATGGTGGTTATGCTTATGGGATCAGTGCCCCCCCCCAAGCTGTGGAACACTCACACCGCCACCTTGCATCGCAGCCTGTATCCCAGCAGTGGGACATTCGCTTTGGTAGGCACTGAAATGGTCCTGTGTTAGTTGGGGCTTACTTGACTGGTGGTGTGCCAACACCATCATGACACTGCCAGCAGTGAGAACCCTGCATCCAGCCTTGTGTGTCACATTTGGTGGAGGAAAAGTTGAGATGTAGGAGTTACATTATAAGGGCCTGATCCACAAAAGGCCAAGGAGGTCATGCGCTCTTGTGTAGAGGTGTCTAGGAAGGCTGTGGGTGTACAGAGGTCCCACTCTGCACATGCAGAGACCTCTGCACATCCACATCCCCCAGTGCACCCCCCCATAGAGGCCTGCCTGACCTGATCTGTACTACTAAGCATGCGACCAGGTCAGAGGTAGGATTGGGACTGTGAGCGCAATTCCATGCGTGCAATCCAGAGAGTATTTTTCTCACTGTGGACCAGCATGGAGGCAACTGCTGGGCTGTGTGGCCCAGATACACACATTTGATATGTATCTGGGCCACCTTTGTGGATAGTGCCCAGTGTTTTTCAAGTATCTGGGAAAACTAACATTTTCTGTTCAGGCACAATTCTGCGTAGATTTAATTTTCTGCATTTATGTCCCTCCATTCTTTTTTTTACTAACAACATTTACAAGAAAACAAGGTCTCTGTGTCTTAGACTTCAGCTCATCCTCCTGCTCCACCCACACTCATGCTGAAGTCCTCATCCTTTGTTTGTGAGGTCATAATCATTTCCACAGAAACACAGTGATTGCACAACAAAGCATTATGACATCAGTGGGCAAGATGAGGTGAAGTTGGGGGGGGGCGGAGCTAGCAGCCTAGCCAGAAGCAGCCATTTTCTGGAGCTCCTGAGAGCAGCTCATTTAAACTGCTAATTTAGCTGATTTCTGCCTTAGAATTTAAACTAAGTCATTCAACATCATCTAAAGGGAAGTCTGCTGCACCTTCAGATCAAAAATCAAGCTATTATGGGCTGTTCAAAACTGCTTAAACAAGACTTTTTTCAACCATGGGCCTCAACAGCCAAGCACCCAGACCATACGGAGGAAGCGTCTACTGCAAATAATACAGAACAACCTGCAGCCTCCTTAAACTCTCTACAAACCGCAATAAATGCACTCACTAAGACGGTCCAACAAATCGATCAGAAGCTGGACACATTTGCACAACATTTTCAGATGGTTGAAACGTGACTGGATGCTATGGGGGAGCTCACAAAAAATGCGGAGGCAATAGCGGGAAAGACCCTGGCCGCCACATCTACCTCGCTTAAGGAGCAGGTGGCCCTTTGTACTCGCTTAGAGCAACTTGAAAATACAGTCCGGGCGGCAAACATCAGAATTCTGGGTCTTCCCGAGGGAGTCAAAGGGGAGAGTTTGGTACAATACCTGAATCCTTGGCTCTCCGACATTACAGGACTGTCCGAATTCAAAGTGGTGCGGGCGTATAGAATCACCCCCCATCGGCCGACTATAATTAGTGAAACTTCACAAACTATGCTAGTCACTCTTGCTTCAGCAAAGGTGCGGGACATAATTCTCGGGGCAATTAGAAAGAGAGGCCCGGTCTATCAGGACGAGAGTCGTGTGCTTTTCCTTCCGAATCTCGCCTACACCACCAGAATGAGACACAAGGCCTTCGATGGAGTGAAACGCAAATTGAGAGACCTGGGCATTACTTACTCCCTGGCCTTCCCTGCACGCCTGTGCTTCACGGATGGTCGAAAGCAATACAGATTCACAGACCCAAAGGAAGCGGGAGTGTGTGTGGAGAAGATTGCAAGCCGGCGATCACCAGAACCACTGTCGGAGGATGATTCAGAGGAAGACTGAAAATCAGAGGCAATGGACTGTTAAAATTGAAACCGTCAGACTGGTTTGCTTAACTCTAACTTTAATCGTTAAAACTACTTTGATGGCAGAAAGTAGCTTTGGCTTTCTCTCCCTGAGTCCTCCAAGTTTAAGAGGTTTTCAGGGCTAGTCAATTAGTTTGTTCAAGTTAGCAGTTTGTTATTACTGCAGTATAATCATATTCTTGTAAGTCAATTCTTGGTTTCCCACTAGGAGAAAGGATCTAAATTTTTCTGGCATTACCTAGAAGTTACAGTTATATTTGAAGAGAGTGGCTAGGGAAGGTCCCAGTTCCTTTAAGGATCCTCCTGTAATTTGGAATGTCAGAGATGCCAATTAAAACAAAACTAATTAAGTTATACGTTCTCTCCTGGGGTTTAACCATTATAGTTATAATGGAATTGCAAATAATGTGGGCTTATAAGGAGCTCTGGAATAACAATATTTCCTTTTATCTTAAAATCGAACTATCAATAAAGGACCAGTAGGGTTGGATACATAACACTGTATGCTTAATGGACTTAAAAATTTTGGGTGTTGGCTGCAGTGTAGCTCCTGAATGTTGTATATCTATTTTCTCATATGGTAATAATTAGTATTCTCCCTCTAACGCTGTACCATTAGAAGTATGTAATCACCATCCTTAGTAATGTATAACAACACTTAATGTCGATCTACATACTCAGAATTAATGTGTTTTATGCTTTTGTATGAAATACTAAATAAAAGTTTAAAAAAAAAGATGAGTGAAGTCTAGGGGAAGATAATGTTTTCATGCAATTGTCCTCAGTAATAAAGAATGAATGAGCAGAAATACAATTAGTGAAATCTACGTTGAAAAGTGTCTGAGTATTATGTTTTAAGAAGTTTTCCAGGATACTGAAAACACAGTTTCTAAAGAAAGTTTCAGCTGTAAAGCAGATGACATTGAAACATATCCCTCATATAAATGGCTCTAACTGTATCTTGTGGCTACATTATAGTTTTCATGTAAAAAATGCACACTATAAGGAAAATGGAGAAAGAAAATTGAAGAAAACGGCGCAGTGTGTAGATAAATATTGCCATATATTAGTCCTGGCCCTGTCTATTAGTTTGGCAAGTCTGGTCGCAAAGCTGCTGTTGGATTTTGTTCTAAGTTTTCCTGCCTGGCATGGGGAGAGGTAACACAGAGACAGCGAAGCCCCAGTGGTGCACTTGTTACTGTAGTGTATTATACCTCTGGCAAGTTCTGCAACATTGAAATGGATGTGACTGGAACAAAACAGTGTTGCCACTCTAAATGTTGTAGTGAGGTGCATTTAAGTCTAATTTCTGTAAGTGTGACAGTATTCAGAAATGAAGTTATTATTGAGTGCAGGGCTTGAAACGTCTCTTGATGTTGTGCAAGCAGTTACAAAAGGCAGAGTTGAAGACGATCAACAAACATCTTGGCAGTTCATTGCATGCAGATTTGTTTATACAGTGCTTACATGCAGCTGTGGTTTTTCATGGTTTGATTTACTAACATGTTTAAAGAGGCAGTCTGTCCAAAATTTCTAACCAATAAATTCAGATTTTAGATCAGTATATCCCCAATTAGCCTCCTGCCAAAAATGAGATCTCTAAGTTACTTTGTTTAAAAGTTAGAAGTCATTTTGTAACCTTAATTTCACTGCTTCTTCAAACAAACTCTGGCCAGAGCTGATAGGGCTGCAGTCGAGGAATTTGGGTAAAAATATTGGAAATTACCAAAGTTACGAGCCTGTGTTAGCAAAATGTAATGTAAGCTCATAAATTTGTTGTGTATATAATATTTTTACACCAGATTTTCAACATAGCCATGTTATGACCCTGCCTCCTAAAGAAGGGTAGAGCAAATGTTCAACTACTGCTACCATAGGGACCACAAAATCAGCTTTTGGGATGTAAAAAAAACATTTTGGCCATGATTTGAAAAATGACAGCTATCACATTCATGGGGTGCTGTAAAGATATGGCTATGTTGTAAATTTGGGGTAAAAATATTGAAAATTACCAAAGTTACAAATCTACATTTTAAAAATTCAGCATAGGCTCATAACTTTATTTTTTAAAATATTTTTACACCAAATTTTCAACATAGCCTTCTTAGGAATCAACCTCATGAACAAGGGCAGTGAAAAGTTTAAACTCCTACCCGACAAACGATTTTGCACAGTGACCATGAAATCACCTTTCGGGACATATCTGCCTAATGACAGCACCATTGTTCATGTGATAGGGTCCCAAAGAAGGCTTGTTGAACATTTGGGCCACCAATATGCAGAGATGCCCAAGTTATGCCACTAAGTTCAAAACACCACTGAAATACATTGAATGAAATGCCGGCTCGGTGGCACTGAGGTTTGAGGCGCTGGACGCCATACCTCGCGCCATGCTGGCGACCTGGGTTCAGTAACGAGCACGGGCCGTCGGGGGTCGGCGGGGAGGGAGAGGATTGAGCGTCCGGAGGACAGCTCTCCTCTCCCCGGAGGGAAGGGATTGCACTCCCGCTGAATGATTGCCCTGGGTGGAGGCCTGGGGGAAGTGCGGGTCTGTAGGGTGCACAGAAGGGGTGGGTGCTGTGGGACTTCTGCTGACGTGCACACGCCTCCACGCACGCATGTCTGGCGTTTGCGCCCCAGCAACGGGGATTGGGGAGAAAATCCTCCAGCTGCAGGATGAAGCCTGACTCTGCACAGGTTCTGCTCCCAGGCCAGGCAGAAAGATGAGCCCTGGTAATTCCGAGATGTTGGGGCTGTGAGGGTCGGTCTGAAGGGGACAGAGAGGACAGGAGCACAAATAGAATATAGAGATAAAAAAATAAATACATTGAATGGTATACTGTACCTGTTTTTTCAGTTCATTGTCTGGCTTTGAAGAGTGAAGATGTGTTTGCAGTCTAGAGGGGATTATGGTGTTGGACCCCTGATTGGTAAGCAAGGGCTTAGTGGATGCGGGATGGTGGGTGATGAGTGGGAGGGTTGGGTGAGGGGATGTTAATGGGGCAAAAGGCATCAATGGACTTTTTTTTTAGCAGGGTAAAAAAAGACATTGATGGACGTTTTTTTACAGGGGAAAAAAGGACACAGAAATTGCCATCCAGACACTGGGGACTGGGCACTGCCAATGTCACTGTTATGTTTGGGGAGGGAGGTGCAGAGAGGGAGGGTTGGGTGGGGGATAAAAATATATATATTGGGCTGTCCGGTGGCGCTGACAGTTGAGGTGCTGGGCGCCCTCCTTGTGCCACACCGCGACCTGGGTTCAGGAACATGCCCGGGCTGTAGGGTTGGCTGGGGAGGGAAAGGATTGAGCATCCGATGGACTGCTGTCCTTTCCCTGGGGAGGGATCAGGGCTTCCATCACTCTGCGGCAGCCCCCGATGGAAATCGGGGGCACTGCAGGAGTGGTGCACTTGTGAGTTGAAGTGTGGCGGACGTCAGCATGTAGTGCCTTGACGTCATTGCACGTCCGCACTTCAGGGGAGAAAAGTGAAGGATAATGGCAGTTGACCAGGCAGCTTGACGGCCACACTTCTTCACCCAGGAGGCCTGTTGTGGAATCGCACTCCAGTAGTGGTTTCCAGCCCGGTGAGAGGGAGTTGGGGTTCCCTCCACGGGCATGGCGCGCCAGCCGGATGTGAGTGAACCTGCGGGCTGAATGGGGGAGAAGGTAGTGGCTGGATGTAAGGAAGGTCGAGCTGCGAGGAGCAGAAAAAAAAAATAAAAACAGGAATGCATGGGATAGGCACAAGGGAACCCTAGCAGTAGGAAAGAGAAGGTAAAAGCTGGAGATCAAGTAGAATCTGTGGTATTGCCGTAGGTAGGGAAAATGGACAGATTAGGTGATCCAAGTGATCCTTATCTGCCATCAGTTTCTATGTTTTTATAACAGTGTGTATCCCCACTATATTTCAAAATTGCCACTCTTCACCAAATTCCTAGATGTGTGTCCATGTCGCATTCCAAGATTGTGTGTCCCTACACATTTTGAGATGGTACATCCCTGCCACATTCAGAGACTGCATGCTCCCCCCCAGCACTCTGAAATTGTACACCACCTTGACAGAAAAAACTGCGCCCCAAGCTTGGTGCCCTGTTCAGGAACCGTAGTTGCATCCCTCCTACGACTAGGCGTGAACTTGTTCAGAAGATGATACTGCCCATTTTCGACTACTGTGATGCCCTTAAGTCCTAGATAGACTATATGGTGCTGCCCTTAAGTCCTCCCCGGCCAGACAGGACACACTCTTCAATATCTTCTGCCGCTTTGCCCTGGATGCCCCCACCTTAGCACCCACCACTGCGATCTTTATCGTGCCCTATCCTTCCCCCTCGTACAAATAGGTGACTCTTCCACTGTGCTAAATTCACCAAGCACTGGTTGGGTGAGCTTCCTTCCTACCTAACCTCCTCCTTTATAACAACCCCCCCATCCTCCCATTCCCTTAGATCAACCGACTCCCGCACCCTAGTAGTCCCCCGCAGATCCACCTTAATCGGCCAATCCACTTATTCTCACTGCCTCACAAAACTTCAGAATTCGCTCCCCCCTCAAATCCGTCACCCATCCTCCGCCTACTCCATCAGCTCTGCCCTCAAAAATGACCTTAAACCTAGCTGTTCCTGCCATGTCCCTCCCTAATTCCCTACTATAAGCCCTGGATAAACCCTACCTCTCTACCATCATATTCATTTTACCCTATGCACCCTCACCTCCCAAATTTCTAGCTCTCCTCCCCTTCCCCTAAATCGCTTCCCTTTCTGGCCGCCCTTGATCTCTCACAGAATGCAAGGGATGAAAAATGCTCTCCATGGGTCCCTCTCCTATCCCCTCAGGGGCTTGTATCCCTCATCTACTCCCCCCCTCTTGCATCTCTCCACCTCACCCCTCCCTCTCCCTTCCCCTTTTTCTTTCACGTAAGCACTTGTTTACTTACTAACTCAGCATTTATTATTGTTCACTTTTCCTACATATTATGTTTTACCACTGTTTGTAACACCTGCTTTACAACTGCATGTTAATGTTGATCTTGTAACTTGAATGTTTAATGTTTCACTCCTGTTGTACCCCTTCCCCAGGTCGCACCAGGAGACGAGTGACTTGGCGCTCAGTGTGCCGTCCTGGTGAAACATTTCAATAAATCTACAGCACTGCATTCCCATTCCCAAACCACGTCCTGACACTTTCTGAAGTATAATACCATGCATCTGAACATTCTGGAAATGCATATGATATAGCCAACCCTGTGTCAGTTTTTTTTCCCCCCCCCAAAGGATAAATCTTTTTTTTTTTACAAATGATAAATACAAACTATTGGAGAAAATAGGTCCTATAAAGTTCCTGACAGGGAGGAGTAGGTTGTGAGTTCTGGTTATGACATCATCAGTACATCTTCACTGAAACTGCATTTTTATTTATTTATTTATTATAGAGCTGTTTGGCCCTAGCCATCATCTGCTTCTGCCTTTGGATCCCCTGGCGGTCCCCAGCTCCAAATGCCACTTGCCCCGCTGTCATGGCCAGCGGGGATCCACATGATGCTGAGCCCGAGTATGGAGGGGATTGTCATATTTGGTGGCCATGGCATATGGGCTTTTTCCAGTTTTTCTCCCTTGTCCCACACTCCTTCCTCCATCCCAGGCATCTGATTCAATGTCTGATGGCCTTATCCAAAGCAGCGCACTCTTAGCATGCACCACACCTCATGAGGGAGCAAGCTCCCTTGCCCACCATGAGGGGCTGCTGTGTCACTGGTGTTGGGCTGTCTTCCTCCCTGCTTGGCTCGTGCTCCCTTTGGGATCGCACCCCTTCCTGGCTTGTGCTCCCTTTGGGAGCACACCCCTGCCGGGCTCATGCTCCCTTTGGGAACACACCCCTGCCTGGCTCGTGCTCCCTTTGGGAGCACACCCCTGCCTGGCAGCCTGACACTTGCAGACCCAGGCTTGCTCCCGAACCCAGGTCACCAATATGGAAGTGCAGAGTGTTTCCACTGAGCCATGGGGCGGCCCTTAAAGTGGCATTTTTAAACAGGGAGTGAAATCATGGTTACAGAGTGGCTCATGACTTTTAAACAAAATAAACACAGAGACTTAATTTTTGATATGAGACTTACTTGGGAGTATGCTGATTTGATTCTACTTCTGCAATGTAGCACTTTTATCCAGACTACCTTTTTAAGTCTAAAGTGTGACGAGAGTAGGAGTATTCAATGTCCAAAATATATCTAGAATTGACCTCGTGCCTTGACTATTGCAATGCTCTATATCTATGGCTACCGGGGGTGGACATCCATCACCTGCAGCTGGTGCAGAACATGGCAGCCAGGTTGTTGACGAGTTTGTCAAGATCTAGTCATGTCTCACCTGTGCTCTGTGAACTGCACTGGCTGCCTCTGTGATGGAGGATCACCTTCAAGGTCACTTTGCTGACATATAAGACCCCACACGGACAGGGACCCTGTTACTTGCAAGACCTCCTTTGGCCCTGCTGCCTCCTCCGCCCACTCTGCTCCTCTGACCAGGGGTTGCTAGAGATTCCCAGAGTCTGTATTCAGACCTGGGGGGCAGGGCTTTCTCTTATGGACCTGACCCTGTGGAACTCTCTACCTCATCGGATTAGAGAGTACCTGTCCACTGAGACTGAAAACGTATTTATTTAATTTAGCTTTTGGGGATGATGTTTAGTAGATATTTATTTTGCTGCCTATTTTTAACTGATGTGGTTTTATCTGCATATATTTATGTTTTTATGATGTAGAAGCGCTTTGGCATTGGAAAAGCACTTTTAGAAAATAGTTGACTTGGCATTTGAAATTCTACTGCATGTAATTATTTCATGTTTTAGTTAGGGATAAGGGACAGATTTTATCAGGATGTGCAGTACATATCAATTTTTTCCTCTTTTTCTGTATGGGTGAAGGGGTGTGCATGAGCCAATAAAATGACTGAACCTAAATGAATCCTGCTGAAAATCCTAGCCTGGGGTGAGGGTATCAGTGATTTGTTCTACGAGAAGTCAAAATGTCATAACCTTCACCATTTTCTCCCTCTTTGAGCCCCCACACCTCCACCAATGCAGTTGCATAACTTTCATCAGCGGCCTGTGTACCTTTCCACAGCTACCATCCTGTCACTCCATGGTGAGCTAAGAGAGGGTTCACCTGAGTCCATAACCTCCATGTGCGAATCTGAGCCTGTCACCTCCAGGATGCAGTTTTGGATCGACAGGCCTGAGGTGGTAGTTCCATGGTGGTGTACCGCTGTTTCAACAAAACCAAAACAGCGGAACCAACACAGTGACAGCAACCCATTTGACATCCACAGTGTCAAATGGATTGTTGGAGCGCTGTATGGATACAGCAACTCCCAGTGTTGGCCACTCTCCCTAGTAACCCCCGAGTTGATTATATGTAAAGTCCGGGTGGTGCGGGTGGCAGAGTTTCGCCAGCAAAGCCCCCGCAAACAATCCAAATGTGCCCCGTGCATGGGGCACCACGGTAGTCAGTCAACACATTTTCCGGATGATGTGATCATTATCGACAAATGTGTGTCTCTGTACTGTCTATCGACAACTTTGTTGTCAACAAGACTTGGTGGAACCGTCCCAGGTCTGAGTGCAAAATCTGTCTCCCATATTACAGTATTGCTTTATATTGCAACCAGAATGGTTAAAGTAAATGCATTTGAAATACACAGGCAAAAATATAAATCTGCAAAGCAGAGCAGTACTAAAATAACATACAATGGCCGGCCCGGTGGTGCTGGGGGCAGAGGTGCTGGATGCCGCACCTCACGCCACGCCGGTGACTTTGGGTTGGGAGCGAGCATGGGTCACCGGAGGCTGGCAGGGAAGGAGAGGGATCAAGCATCCAATGGACTGCTCTCCCTCTCTGGGGAGGGGGTTCATGACGGTCGGCACTAACTGCCCCTGCGGAGGCTGGGGTCGGGGACACAGGCCGTGCACACTGGGGAAGTGGGGGCAGACGCCAGGATGTGGATGCGGTGGACGCCGCGCGCTGGCCCCGCCACCGCGTCACTGCACGCCCCACCGCCCAAGGGGGGAATCAATGAAGTGGGTCTTCATGTGGCTTGATGGCTGTCTGCAAGGCACTGGCCGGCACCGGACTGGATCCGTGAAGGATAGGTAGATAGGGGCTCCTGTCACCCCGCTGTGGGGGTAAGCCGAGGAGTTAAAGGGTGCTGGCGAGATGGACAGCGGTGGATCCCGGCAGGCTGCGGAGAAAGAAACGGGATGCAGAGAGGTGGCCAGGAGGATCAATTCGGGGGGGAAAAAAATTAACAACATACAATAAGATGCTTGCTTTATTTTACCAAAAATACTTATATAACTACAGGGATCCAGCAACGCATAAATAATAATATACAGTATTGCAGTGCTGAGTGCTTATACTGCAACATCAGGCAGGCTCTGTGGGTGAATCTGAAAATACACTGTATATACCTGTTTTTGACTAAAGATTTTGGTCCCAGCATTCAGCTTCTATGTGCCATTTTTCAGACCCTCACAGTCATGACACAACTCCATCCAGTCCTGAAATATTTGACTCATTTTCTTACCAAAGAGAGCTGAATAGAAAGTACTGTAAATGAGTCTAAAAGCATACCAGATGGGTCCAGTTTGTACAAAAAATGGCAAGTCTTTTATGGGGGCGTATTCCTCATGACCCCCTATGACCATGCTTACTCCTTAACTTGAATCTGCTGCTGTGACTGAGGATGCTGGCAAGGGGCTGCTGTAGAGGGGTCATATGATACTTCTGGCCATTTCCTGGGTAGGAGAGTCATGAAATAGCTCAGTATGAACACAGAGCCCTTAATAGCATGCGCTAATAAATGTAGCAATGCAATATGAACTGCCAAGTAACCAGGATCTCCAAATACTTTACAGTTTCAGAAATTGTCAACCCAGCTGTTTCAAAACAACTGAAACATTAAAATGAAGAGACATCCTGTAACCTTCCCATTCAGTATTTACTGTCATAAATTAATTCTAAAGTGCTCAGACTAGTCCATCTGATTTAAATCTGCATCCAGTCTACATATGTGGTATAAAATCCAACTATGTTTTCATTGACCTGAACTAGTCGCAAAGAAAAACCTGTTTAGTTAGTCCAATAAAACTTTTCACACACAATGTATTGTTGGAAGTTTTTTCTATTTTTTTTTTTCATTTTAGACTGGATTAATGCAGCTGCTAAATTACTGTGTTTAACATTATGAAACACAGGGCAACAAACTGAGAAGGCTATATGCCTGGGATTCAGTGGTGGAGCAGATTCAAGCTGTGCTCACTTTTTTCTTCAGATGGCGGTTTTGCCATACCAGTCACCTCCTTGCTCCTCCATTGGACATCCTCCGATGCCCCCAACCCCAGCTGCCACTCCCCCTGCTGTCACACCATGGGGGATCTACATGGGGAGGGCTCCTAGCTCTGTCATACATGGCAACTAGGGCAGATTACTTTTCCCTGTTTGTCTAGTCCCGTTCCCAGGCTGGCCAGCCTGCCATAGCGTAGGCATGTGCCATTAAGAGTCTGCACACACTTGGCACCTGCCTTCAGCCAATTAGGAGGCTGTCACTGTGGCACCAGCAAGCCTCTGCTAGGTGGCGACCATGCAGCATCTCATGCTGTCCCCTCACCCCAAAGGAGGAGGAGAGTCATCAGCAGACACACAGTCCCCCCTTCCCCTGACCTCCCCCCAGACTGTCGTGGTCCATTCCTGAACCTGAGTTAGTGCCTCAGCCCTCCATGCCACAGGGCCAATGCTTTGACCCCTTCCCTTATATAGGCAGGCTTAACCAGCCTCTTCAGCTCTTGTTGTTTGCCTACCAGAGTGCTTCCGCATTCTTGTGTGTTTCTTGGCTGTTTTGGCCCTTCTCCTCCCTGCCTTCTGCTTGCTACTTCCTCGTAGCCATTTACCACAAAACTGACAACTGTGGCTACGCTGCCAGCCTGCAGTGAGGGGGTTCCCTCTGCTTTGCAAATAGCCATGGTTCATGTGCCACAACTCCACCCGCATCCTCTTGCAGCTATCTGCAAGTCCCACAGTCATCACATAAGTCAGATCATATTAGTTGACTTCGTACGGTCAAGTTGCTGCCAGAAACATCTTTCCATGCCAACTCCTTTCTTGAGCAATTCCACCTATTCCTTCAACAGCAGCTTCCTTGCATATGCTCCTCGACATTTTGATGCCACCAGGATTCCACTCCAACTGCTTGCGACAGTGCTCTCTCTCTCTCTCTCTCTCGCTCTGCCTTGCTGCCCACTGTAACTCCCTCTGTCTCACATCCTCGGCCAAGAGACTCAGGCAGTGTGCTGCTTGTCTATCCCTTCCCCAGTCCATTCCCGAAAGGTAAGATCTTACTTCGAGAGGGTTCCTGCAGCAGGTCATAACATATAGGACTGCACCACCTGGCGTCAGGACCACACGGAAAACTTTTGCTAGCAATGTCTGGTGAGGGACTGCCCACCCGACGTCATGTGATGACGTCAGCATGACCCTATATAGTGGGTGGTCTCCATGCCTGCCTTCCAGTTCTTTCCCGCCATTGGCCTACGCAAGGACCTCGTGGTGAACGTTGCTCCATTCCAGCTAAGTATTTTCACTTATTTAAGTAAAGTCTTTTTCCACTAAATTTTATGTCTTCTTCACCTCCGACTCCGAAGTCCAAGAAGAAGTGAGACAGGTGCGGCGCACAGATCCCTCACAAGGATGGCCACCGGCACTGCCTCTTCTACCTAGGCCCGGGTCACGATACTGAGGCCTGCCCCGACTGCAAATCCTTCAACCAGGCTACATGCAGGCAGCAGGCCCTAGAAGCCCATCTTCTCAAATCCAGAATGGCCTCCTTGGAAAAAGAAATGCAAAAACTGAGGGAATCTGCTTCTTCTCCTTCTTCGGAGCAAAAGAAGAAAAAGAAAGAGAAGCATAGAGAGCGGGAATGTTTGAAGGACTGGGAGCGGGTCTCTGATAAGGTCGCCGGGCCCAAGACCGTGGCCCCCATGATGAGCAAAGCCGTTACCCCTCCTCCTTCTCTGGTGACTGTCCTGGCTGCTTCCAAGACTCCAGGTACGTTGTCTTCTTTTAGGCCCATTAAAACGGGCCCCAAACCTGGCACTTCTACCGATAAGTTGCCCACTGGCCCCTCTGGAGAGCACCCAGTTCTAACCAGTAAGTTGGACTCCGGATCTCCCAGAGCCAGCCCAGCAGTCAATAAGATGGATTCCTGCCAAGAGGAAATCTGCACAACGTCTGCCAATAAGCCGGTTGGGGGTCCCCCCCGTCCACCTGGTCACTCTTTCTATCGATAAGTCAGCTGCCGGGGCCCCTGGAAGACCACCTGATCAAAGCTCACCCATTGGCGGCTGACCGTGACACACCCGACGTCTGGTCGAGCTAGCTGACCTCTGCTGGCCTGTCCTCTTCCCAGGTCCCCCCTGAACAGGAGCCTTCTCCTCTGCCCTCCTCGGTGGAACCTCCAGCCCCAGACATTACAACTGGGATGGATGGGGAAGAGGGTCCCCTGGATGTGGCTCTACCTTCACCTACTCCAGTGGTGGTACCCCCCGTCACTCCCTTGGATACTCTCCTTTGGACTCTGATGTCTGAACATAGAAACATAGAAACATAGAAGTTGACGGCAGATAAGGACCGCAAGGCCCATCCAGTCTGCCCATTTCTTTTTCTACCTTATAAATGTGCCATTGGCCTTTGCTCTGTCAGTGACCTATCTATTCATAGTCATTTGTATTGCTCCCTTATGCCTATCCCATGCCTGTTTGAAGCCCTGCACTGTATTCATAGCCACCACTTCTTGTGGTAAGCCATTCCATGCATCTACCACCCTTTCTGTGAAAAAGAATTTCCTCACATTCCCCTTAATCGGCCTCCCTCTAATCTCATGCTGTGTCCTCTTGTCCTGCTATTTTTCTTATATTTAAACATGTTAGACTCTTTCACCTTGTTTATGCCCTTAAGGTGTTTGAATGCCTCGATCATATCACCTCTCTCCTCCTTTGCTCAAGGGTATACATATTGAGCTCCGTTAATCTGTCCTCATATGTCTTCTGATGCAGTCCTGCACCATTTTGGTTGCCCTTCTCTGGACTGCCTCAATTTGGTTAATGTCCTTGTGAAGGTGTGGCTCCAATACTGCGCAGTACTCCAGATGGGGCCTAACCAATGTCTTGTACAGAGGGATTATTACCTCCTCTTACGACTTGTGATACCCTACTAATACACCCTAACACCCCCTAGCCTTACCTACTGCTTTAGAGGTCTGCTTGGATGATTTTAGGTCATCAGTGATGATGATGCCCAAGTCTCTTTCTTCCTTTGTGACTGCTAGCAACTCCCTCCCAGCCTATAAGTGGCTTCAGGGTTTCTCTTCCTATGTGCATGATTTTGCACTTCTTTGCATTAAATCCCAGTTGCCACTCTTCTGACCATTCTGCTAGTTTATCCAGATCTCTTCTCATTCTGCCCACCCATCTGGATCATCTACTCTGTTGCAGATCTTGGTGTCATCTGCAAACAGACAAGCCTTACCCTCTAGTCCATCTGCGAGGTCACTAATGAAGATGTTGAATAGGACTGGCCCAAGGACTGATCCCTGAGGTACCCCACTTGTGACTTGCATCTCTTCTGACTGTATACCATTTACCACCACTCCCTGTTTTCTGCCAGTCAACCAGTTTGCCACCCAGTTGACCAACTTCCCACCCCGAGCCTACCTAGCTTATTTATCAATCTTCTATGTGGAACAGTGTCAAAAGCTTTGCTGAAGTCAAGGTAGGCGACATCAACTGCTCCCCTTGGTCCACCACTCTGGTTACCCAGTCAAAGAAATCTATGAGATTAGTTTGACAGGACCTTCCTTTGTAAACCCATGCTGTCTTGGATCCTGTGCCCTATGGATTCCAGGTGTTGCACTATCCTTTCCTTAAGGAGTGCCTCCATAATCTTGCCCACTACTGAGGTAAGACTGACCGGTCTGTAGTTCCCGCCTCCTCCCTGCTACCACTCTTGTAGGTGGGATCACATGAGCCCTTCTCCAGTCTTCTGGGACCTCTCCTGTGCTCAGAGACTCACTAAACAATTCTGCTAATGGCTCTGCTAGTTCCTCCTTTAGCTCCTTAAGTACCCTGGGATGTATGCCATCAGGTCCCATTGCCTTATCACCCTGAGCTAGCAAGCTCTTGTAGGACCCTTTCTTTTGTGAAGGAGTGGTGCTCACCTCCCTCCCCCTGTGTCCATGATGCTGAGCTGTGGGCCCTGCCCTACCTTCTCTTCAGTAAACACTGAGCAAAAGTATCTATTTAGGATAGATGCCTTTACAGGGTCCTCCTCCTCACATGCTCCCTTTTCTCCATTAAGCTTAGCAATACCCCCTCTGGACTTTCTCCTTTCACTAATGTATCTATAGAAAGTCTTGTCACCTTCTTTTACTGTTCGTGCTAGTGTTTCCTCAGTTTGGGACTTTGCCTGCCTTACTGCCTTACCTGCTTCCCTTAGGGCAGTTTGGTATGCCTCCCTATCTTCATCCCGCTGTGTTCCCTTATACCGGTCCTTATGAACCGGTCCTAACACTGGCTCCAAGAAACCTCTCACTTCCAACGGGCCTTTCGTTGGTCCCACTGACTGTGGTCCCTCCGTTAGACACCGTGCACCTAACACCTGGTGTACCGCTGGATCCTTCCACCAGCCAGCCAACAGAGCCACCGTCAGGGCTCTTACATCTGCCCCTGACACCAGTTAACCCAACATCGGATCCAACACCAGACCCTCTGACACCAACTTTCCCAGCACCAGATAATTTCCCAGGTCCTTTGAGGCCCCCTTTGGATCAGGGCCATCCATCAGGCTACCGCCTTTATCCTGGTTACCCACCATCAGGCTCGGCTATGACTCCTTTTTCACAGGGGTATTACCTTGAGTATCAGTTACAGACCACTTTTTTACCAACCACCTGGATGCCCTTCCCTCAATACCCAGAGATGGACACCCATTTTTATCAGCCTCCATTTTTATCAGCCTTCCCATCCTCTGGCCCCTCCACCTTCACCATAACAAGACTTTCAGTCTATGATTCAGTCCTGGTGGCAGGAAGCCAGATCCCACCCCCCGCTCCTTATCGCCCATGGGTTCTTTCCAGTCTACCATGGTACACATTTCCAGAGGGGCCACACAGGAGGTCAACTTACTAGACGTCCGGATCTCTGATAGGTGAGTCTTCAGACTCAGAGGTAGATTCCTCTGATTCTTCTTCTGGAGAGCAGTCTGGAATCACAGGAGCCAAGGGCAAGGAGTCACCAAAATTGCCTCCAGAAGACCCCTCCTTCACAGAACACCTCCGCATCATCCAGCAGGCTAATAGCTGGAATGTGGAAGAACAAGACCCCAAACGTAAGCGTCTAGCTGAACACCTAGACTTGGAGTAGGTATCTCCAATTCCTATTCCTCCATGGATCGCTCCCCATGAGGACCCTCACTACCACAATTTGGCAGTTACCCCATTCTGTTCTGGCTGTTCCGAAAAAGGCAGACTGGATTTATCATCAACCAGAGGGCACTGCCTCTCTGGATTCTCAATCCATGGCAGATTCTATCGTAATAGTGGCTGCTCACAATCATACTGCCAAGACCAAGCGCATGAGTACTCCTCCCCCGATAAAGAATCTAGGCAGCCTGACCAGTTTGGGTGAAAAATCCATGAGTCCCCTACCTGTACTCTTCGTTCACTCAACTACCTAGCACACATGGTCTCCTTCCAGAAGGCCACTATTGCCAAACTGGATGCTCATCTCCAGAATGTTGAGGACTCTGACCTCAAGGCAGAACTAACTAAGGATCTATGTCTATCCAATATAGCTTGCAGGCATGCACTTACGACACAGTAGATGCAGTGGCTCATTCCTCCATCTTAGCCATGTGCCTTCGGCGTCACACTTGGCTGCATGTTTATTTATCTATTTAGCTTTTGTTGACCAGGTAAGTACACTAGACAAGACATTTGCCTGTTTTCAGGTATGACCCCGGGAGAGTACAATGAAATACAAGTTCATACAGAGGACAACATGATACAAGTTAGGCATTACACAGAAGCAGGTAGAACCAGATGAACATAACACAAGCATACAGTAAACACAGTTAGAATAGGAACAAAGAATATATACATAGTCACCAAGGCTATGTACAGTATTATACAATTCTATACAGCTCAGATCCCCAAAAGCAGAGCCGCAATCAAAGCATCACCTGGAACAGAGAGTAAATACATTATATACAGAGCAGAACCCAAGCAGGTGGGATGCATCAGCAGGACCTGCGCAAGGGTACCAAAAGAAGTACATGTAAGTCCAGTGCAGGGGACCAAGGTTACTTATGGCAGTTTAGAACAACCACATGCATAGGAGAGCTTCAAGTACTTCCACAGGGAGCTCTGAAGGCATGAGGGGGAGGAGCGGACCCGGGCGGGAAAAGAATCCCATACTCTGGGGGCACATGAAACAAAATCACTGTCCCCATTTGCGTTTGAGTGGCAGGAACTTTGAGAACAGCAGGGCCCAATGACCTAAGGGAGTAAGAAGAAGAGGCAGCCGGTTTGAGGAGCTCAGCCAGTCGGGGGCAGTTCTGAGAACCTTGCCTGTGAAGCTGCCCAAGACAAAATTCATGTGGTTGGGTGGGTAGAGCCATTCAAGTTTGTTATACAGGTCACAGTGGTGGGTGAGGTGAGGGGCAGCAAGTACAAAGTGGCAAGTATTATAGGCTATGTTCCACCTAGAGAGGTGAACTTTGGAGGTGCATGCAAACAGGATGAGTCCATAGCAGAGAGAATGGAAAAACACACCTCTCTGGGCTTTCCCCTGATGTACAGGCAGCCATCCAGGATGCACCTTTTTGAGGATTAGTTCTGTTTAGTGGAGACACCAAAGACATAATTACGGGCCTTCAGGATAGTGGACAAGCCCTAAAGTCTGTCAAATCCTTGTAAAAGGTGGTCTTCAAACCAAAACAGCCCTTTCGGCGCCAGCAGAAGAGGCAAGGTAAACAACCCTTCACCATGCATCAGAACAAAAGGAGAGCACTGGGGTTAGCCGTCACTTCACCCCCTGCCCCCAAAAACCAGAAGACAGCTGGAGGAGCCCTTCCCTCCCGTCCCCTCTGCCTCCTGACTTGTTCGGACCTCCCCCGCCTGCATCTCCCAGCAACGTGGAGCAGGTGGGAGGAAGGTTTGCCCTTCACCTAGTGGAATGGCAAGGCATCACGTCAGATTCATTGGTCTTGCAACCAGTGTCAAGAGGCCACACCATCGAGTTTTTGGAAATACCTCCAAACTCGCCTCCAGGTCAATGCCACTACTTCCTGAACCAGGCCTTTCTGGTCAAGAAAGAGATACTGACCCTACTGCAAAAGTCAGCCATAGAATCAGTCCTTTGTGCACAAAGAGGGAAAGGGTTTTACTCCCATTTCTACCTCGTCCCCAAAAAGATGGGCGATCTCAGACCCATCCTGGACCTCAGCCAACTGAACCTTTTCGGGGAATACAGTACAAAAGGTTCCACATGCTGACAGTACAGGGTCTCCTGCCCTTACTACAGATGGATCATTGGCTCTGTGCACTGGACATGCAGGATGCCTACCTGCATATCCCATTGTTCCCCAGCCACTGCCATTTCCTGTGTTTCCTTTTCCAGGGAGAGCACTTCCAATTCAAAGCCCTCCCCTTTGGCCTTCCCTCAGCACACAGGGTCTTCAAAAGTGCCTAGTGGTGGTGGCAGTGACTCTTTGGCATTGGGGCATTGCAGTGTTCCCATACTTGGACGTCTGGCTCTTGGCAGCCTCGTCCAGGAGCAGTCTAAAGGAATCCCTGTCCTTCACCTTGGATCTATTTGCTCGACTGGGGATTACTGTCAACTACCCCAAGTCATTCCTGGTTCCTTCCCAATGCCTTCAATTCATTGGGGCAGTGTTGGACACTGTCCAGAGCAAGGCCTTCTTGCCACTGGACAGAGCGGATACTCTGTGGGAGCAAGTCAATCTGTTAGTCTCCTCCAGACATATTCCAGCCAGGGCATTCTTACACCTTCTGGGTTTGATGGCAGCGACCATTTCCACGGTCCTGTTGGCCAGGTTACATATGAGAGTAGCCCAGTGGACTTTACAAGTCCAGTGGGATCAGCGGTCTTACGATCTGAATCATCCAGTCTTGGTGTCCAGTGCACTCAAGAAGGATCTCTCATGGTGGCAGGATTCTCAAAATCTGTCTTGGGGGTTGCCTTTCAGAATGCTCCCTCCCTCTTGGACCCTAACCACAGATGCCTCGGGTCTGAGTTGAGGGGCCCACCTGGGAGACCATCAGACACAAGGGACTTGGTCCCAGCTGGAGACATCTCTCCATATAAACATAATGGAGATGAGGGCGGTTCTTTATGCCCTTCAGGCCTTTCAGACCCTCCTGTCTGTGGGAACACTGCAGGGACAGACAGACAATATGTCAATAGTCTGGTACATTAACAAGCAGGGAGGCACCCGGTCATACCCCCTTTGCAGGGATGCGATATGGGTGTGATACTGGGCAGTCCAACACAGCCTGTTCCTCATAGCTGTATACATCCCAGGCGTACACAACGTCCTGGTGGACAGCCTCAGCCGGACAACAACACTAGCTCACGAATGGGAACTTCCCCAGGATGTAGCAGAACTTCTATTCCATCGCTGGGGAAGGCCAGAGATGGATCTCTTTGGCCCTCCATCCAACGCAAAACTACCCAGTTTTTGCTCGCTCGTTTAAGGTCCTGGTGTTATCTGGTAAGACGTGTTGTGTCTCTGCTGGACAGGGGGGTACTTGTATGCTTTCCCTCCCTTTCCCATTCTACAGCATGTCCTAATGAAACTTCAGGCAGAGGACACTCAGATGCTACTGATGGCCCCCCTCTGGCCCAGGCAGATTTGGTTTCCACTTCTACAACAGCTGACCGTGGAACCCTCAGTACCCCTCCCGCTCCAACACGATCTGTTGACGCAGGATCAGGGTAGACTAGTGCACCCAGGACTCAGGTCCCTACATCTTCATGCATGGCTCCTTCAGACATAATTGTGTCACGTTTTGGAGTCTCCCAGATGGTCGCTGAAGTCTTAATAGAGACAAGAAAACCTTCTACTAGGTCTACCTACACTATGAAATGGAAGCGTTTTTCCATTTGGGTGGCTGCCAAGTGTTGAGACCCCTTTTCCTACTCAGTGCCCCAGGTAATGGAGTACCACTTGCACCTGTTTGACTCTGGCCTAAGCTATTCCTCACTGAAAGTCCACCTGTCTTCTCTTTCTGCTTAGCATGCACTGGTGGACGGGAAAACTGTGGCACAACTTGCGATCTCCTAAACCTTTTTGAAGGGGATTCTCCACTTGAAGTCCCTTATCCGCAACCCTATCACACCTTGGGATTTGAATTTTATTTTAGAAAAGCTTACGTTGCCTCCTTTTGAGCCAGCGGTAAGTTGTGAGATGCACCACCTATCTTGAAAAGCACTCTTTTTAGTTGCAGTTACTTCTGCTCGAAAGATTTCTGAGCTTCAGGCCCTGATGTGTAAGGAGCCTTATTTAATTTTTCACAGAGACTGGGCAATCCTGTGAACAAATCCTAAATTTCTTCCCAAGGTGGTTTCTGAGTTCACCTTGAATCAGACCGTTGAGCTGCCAGTGTACTACCCTACTCATATGAATAAGAGTGAGGCTCTTTTACATACACTGGATGTACCTAGGATTTTGCGGTACTGTGTCCATAGGACCAAGGAAGCCCGCAAATCAGATCAGTTATTTGTGTCCTTTGCCCCAGAACCCTGGGGTTGGCAGTTTCCAAGCAGTGCTTGTCTAAATGGTTGGTGAACTGCATCCGTTTCTGTTATCAGAAGTATGAGAATCCTCTTCCGGGGGAGGTCAGAGGTCACTCGACTAGGGGGATGGCTGCTTCCGCAGCTTTCCTAAAAAAATTTTCTGCAACTGAGATTTGCGCCGCAGCAACCCGGAGTTCAGTCCACCCTGTCATGAAGCATTACAGTTTGGACATTGCCTCTAGGCGTAGAGCCGGATGTGGCCTAGCTGTACTGCAGGGTCTGCTATCCTAGACCTGCTCTGTTTAGTCTGTTATCCTTCCTCCTCACTTATTTTCGTGGTTTCATGTATAGTGACTGCTTGGGATTCAGTCCTGTATGTTATGACCTACTGCAGGAACCCTCTTGAAGTAGGATAGTACAGTTACGTAAGAACTTACCGTAACAGCAGATCTGGAGAGAGGTTCCTGCAGTAGGTCCACTCCTCCTTCCCCCAGTTTTTCAGCATGTTCTTACAGGCTGTTCTGAATAGGCTCTAAGGTTCCGTCCTTTCTCCAGTCATACCATTTTGGGTCTCTGGCAGGGAGAACTGGAAAAGCGGGCGTGGGGGCCGCCCACTATAGGGTCACGCGGAGCGTCATGTGATGTCGGGTGGGTGGTCTCGCCAGACACTGCCGTGTGATCTACAACCAGGGGATGCAGTCCTATATGTTATGACCTACTGAGAACCTCTCTCGAAGATCTACTGTTACAGTAAGTTCTTACGTAACTGTACTTTCCCTGGTCCCAGCTGCATCATGCTAGTCAGCTCAGCTGGTAGCTGACTTCATGCTGTCAAACCACTGCTATAAACAGATGGTCTTGCCAAAATGGGAGTATATCTAAACAGCATGTTAAGTAAGCAATAACACACTCCGAGGTGTGGGTTACGTGCTGATAAGAGCACGCCTAGGGGTGTACTAAGCGCCTCGTGCCTTAGTACCCCTAAGTGTCGTATAGCACGTAACCACACCTCGGAGTGTATTATTGCGTTATAAAATGGGCTTTTCTATTGGTTATTTAATGAGTAAAAGAAAAGTGATAAAGTAAAAATATATAGAAAAGAAGGTTTAATAGTTCATATAGGAAAAATAGTCCCTTAGTCCCCCTATGTAGTCACTGTAAAAAATGTTTCATTTCAATTACAGCTGGCCACTGGGAGTGAGTGTCCCTTACTGGGTACCATACATTTGCGCTTCCTGGTTTTGTGAAACTATCTGACCCTGCTTGTCCACCACTATATTAGTCGAATCATGTAAAAAAAATTCAAAATCCCCAGCAGCTATTAACGTTACACTGGCGATCATTTTGACTGAGAGCGAGTGTCTCTCACTGGAACACGCCCGTGAGTTAGCGCTTTTCTCCGGGCTTCCTCATTCTCAGTTTCGTTATACAATATTTTTAAAAACTGTTTAAAAAGCATCAGCTAGGTGAGCGAGTGTCTCTCACTGGGACCGCTCTGCTGTATGGCCGAACCAGCCGCGTTACAAGGAGAATCCAGGAAGCGCTGTGAGAAAAAAGTGCTAACTCTGGCAGTTCAAGTGAGAACACTCTCTCACTAAGCTGATGCTTTTTTAAACAGTTTTAAAAAATATTGTACAAGCGAAATCCTGTATCATGAACCAGCCGCCGTTAGGAGGAGAATGCAGGAAGCGCTGTGAGAAAAGCGCTAACTCTGACCGGTTCCAGTGAGACACTCGCTCTCACTGAAAATGATCGTCAGTGTGCGTTAACTAGCTGCTGGGGGATTTCGAATTCTTTTTACATGATTTGCCTTTATTGTTGTGTGGTTGTGGAGTATTATTCCTTCCCTTTTAAACAGTCGTGGAGTTGCGGACCTGGTTTTGCGCGTTTTTCAGTTCGGCTGTGAGGAGAAGGTGTCGGTTGTGGCATCAGTGAGCTCTGCCAGTCAGCGTTGTTGTTTTCAGTTGGCAGAGCTCACTGATTTTTTGATCATGAGGCATGTTGCTGGGTGGTAGTGCCGATTGGCTACAATATCATCTGATAGACACGGCTCAGATGATGTTGTAGCCAATCAGTGCCTTGGGGATTTGTTAGCCCATTTTATAATGTACTATAAGCTTCTACACTCATATTTCTACACCTCAGCCTGTAAGAGACTCCCATTCAAGCTAGCACTTCCAAACAACCTGTTCAAGCACAACATTCTTATCTGTCAGTCTATTGCCTGCTTCATGCCGTTTATATTCTAGCATCTGTATTGTAGCACCTAGCTACAGTTCATATTTCTGTTTACCAGTAGAGCAGACTGTCATGACTTTCTATACCCCACCTCTGCAACCACCACTAGTAATCAGTGCTCCTACTTCAGTTCAGTAATCTGCTACACCTCTCTTCACTGGTGAATATCTGCAAGCTAAGTCATTCCAGAAATCTTCTCCACATATATGTAATTAGTTCCAGCGGTTGTATTATTTAAGTCCAGGTTCACAACCCGCTTCTCAAACATTCTTGCATGCTCTTCCCTACTAGTGGTTTGTACTTCTTTTTTTAAACTTGAAGCTTTTTGTTTTATAAATAAGAAAAACAAAACAGCAAATAACACAACAACCAGTAATACTGGTTTTGAGTAACACATAGCTGAGGTGAGTTACAATAACTGACAGGTAATACAGTACTCTCCCTTCTCGGTTGAAGAAACTTCATACAAAAGGAAAGGGACAACATATTAATAGGTTCGAGGAGGGAGAGCCAGACCTCATCAGAGGTATGGACTTAACATCCATGGTCCATCATAACATTTCTGCAATGCTACTATGCCATAAATATTTTGTCCTACTCAGAAGGCATAAATTAGTGTCAGAGACTTGATTAGCAGCCTTCGCTAATGAAAGTGAAAATGATTAGCAGTTGGCCAGAGTTGATTAGCAATTACAAAAATTAATGTTTTGCTCAAAACCTCATAAAATTTGTATCTTGCTCTACACTAATAAAATACACATTGTACACATAGTTTGAGACATTTATCTGTTTTATTTAGCCATTTGTCAAACATAAGCATAAGTGCAGCAGCACATTTAACAGAGCCAGAATTAGCATGGGATGTCTGCCAAAGCAGACCATGACATTTGTGAGCATGACGTGATTATTCATGATCATGAGTCGTGACAAATTGAACATTCTAAATTTAAAATGAACTCCTGCCTTAGCATAAACCTGATTGACCATAAAATAACCAACAAGGACTGGGTAGATTTGTTATCTGTGCTGCTCTTCTCCTCCAGGCATGTAGCCAGTAAATCTTATCTGTGTAAGTCTTCACCATTCATCACAGATGGGTATCTGGCGGAGGTCAGGACCCAGAGGAGCTTTATTTATTTTTAAAGGCTAGGCGAGCCAACACACCATCGGCACCGCCCTCGAGGCACGGACACTATGCGGCGCTTGCGGCTTGGCCGTTAGGCTGTGTCGACTACTGCCTGCCGCTCCTTCGCCTCCGCCATAGAGGTCACTTCATGGGAAACTTTGAAGAAATTCTAGGCCTGCTTCAAACCCAATCCTTCACGTCAAGTCCGTGGTACTCCTGCCGGTTCTGTTTTGCCTCCACTCGGCGTTGCCTGGTAAGATCTTTCCTTATCTTTGTATTTTCGCAACGTCAAGTCTGTCTTGGTGTTTTTCCGTAGGTCATGTCTCGGTGGGAGGTCAGAAATCTTCTAAGGCGGGTTGGCCCCCCATGTGACGGTGCCCATGCGGCCGAATTCTCCGTCACCGACCAGCGACGGTGTCTCTCGTGTCTTGGACCGCTTCATGACATGGACTCATGTTGCGCCTGCTTCTCCATGGACCGCGGGTCCTCGAATAACATGCGGTGGAAAGTAGGCGAGCTCCGCCGACTTTCGAAGTCGGGTTCGCTTTCGTCGGGCCAAGCTAAGCTCTCGGCCTTTCCTCCGGGTCCCCTCCCGGTTCTATATGGACGAGGAGGAGAGGAGCCTCGACTGCCGCAGCCTGCCCGTTGCCAAGGCTTCTTCAGCGGCGCGGAGGCCGTCCGCTCCTTCCGGGGAAGCGGGCGGGGCGCCACCATGGCAATCGCCCCTTTGAGGGGTGAAGGCTCCCCAGTGTCGCTCCCGTGGCTGGGAGGCCTGGGTGGCGCCCGTCCTCGTATGATCAGCGGCACACGTCGAGTCGCCGGCGCGTTCAGCGGCGCAGGCTAACGGGGCGTCGTGATGCCGACTTGTCGCAGCGGTGCCGTGGGCTCTGTCGGCGCTGTTTGCGGCGCTGTGAGATCCACTGCGGCGTCGTCCTTTGCCATGTCTCGCCTTGGTGCGTCCCGGCACCAAGGTTGGCTCATGATGCCCGTGTCCTCAAGGCTCGCGCCGTGGAACCTTAGTTTCCATCAGTCAGTGCCGTCCGCGGCGCTGCAGCTCGGCACCGCTCGCGGCGCCGGGGCGGCGGGCCATGCTTGGCGCCCGTGTCTGCCTTTGGGGCCATCGGTGGCGCGCCACGGCCCTCAGCGCTGCTGCGGCACCAGGGCCAGGCGGCGCGGCGCTGTCCCTGTCCTTGGTGCCACTCCGGTGCTGTGAGACCAGATGGCACTGCGACTGGTCTGTCTCTGGATCTCTGGCTCGGGCTGGGGCCGTGCCTCCCTCAGATCCGACTCACGGGGTTGCGGGAGGCACTGGCACAGACTCAGGCACAACCGTGGTCTCAGGGCCTGGTGGTAGGGATGGTTCTGCCCGCCCTCTCTACGGTTTGGCTCAGGGCCTCGGTCTCTACCTCCTCGGAGCGGAGTTGAGCTGTGAGTCGGACATGCAGTCTCACCCTACAGGGGTTGGCTGCTGACATGGGCAACATGGTGGTCTCTTGACCAGTGGGCCAGCCCCTTCTGAGTGAGATGGGTGGCTGCGAGACTAGGGTCAGTGGTGCTGACCAGCAGGCAGTGGTGTGCGCCACCATAGCTCTGCAACCTGGTCTTAGGGTTTCACCGATCCCTCAGTTGTGGTACCCCCTCCGGTGGTGTGCCTTGATCGTCCAACTTTGGGGCCCATCTGAGCACCTGCAGGGGGGAAGGTACTGCTCCCTGGGTATCCCCTTCGGGGGCTGCCCAGAGATGCCAGCTACCTAGGCTGGCCCTCTCGAGGAGGAGGACTCTTTCAGACTCCGAGGGGTTGAGGGGTGTGGTGTCGGCACGCCGGCCTTTTTCTGGGGTCCACCCGGGCCCTGGGAGAAGCCGTAGTGCAGATTTCTGCTCTTCCTCACGCGTTCTCTTTGGAGAGTCCCATTCTTTTGGGCAGGGGACCGTCCTTCTGGACCTGCGGCCTGGTGGCCTCACCAGAGGATTCTTCGGGCACAGCCAAGGCAGTACAGATGTGGTTCAGCTGGCCGGCTTGGGTCTTCACGGGACCTTTGGGTGCCCTGGTCATCCTGGCCCAGGCGGAGGTCAGCACTCCTTCACGGCATACCCCCTCTCCACACATAAACCCCAAGCATCCCTCGGTCCTAGCGGCCCTCACCTGGGAACAGTTCAGGCGGTGGCTGCCTGGTTCCCTGCTTACGTTAGGGCAATGGACAGCCAGGTTTTTCAACCTCCCCCCGTGCAGCCACCCACTGAACAGATGGTGACCTCCAGCTCCTCATCCCCCTCTTCAGGGGGAGAGGAACCCTCTGTCCACATCTCTCCGGCTGCTGATCTCTCTGAGTATCAGCAATTCCTCGTGAGGATGTTGGAGGATTTGCACCTTTCTTCTTCCACTGTCAGCAATCCTGAACACGCGGCGCATTCCTTTCTAGGCGATTTTGGCGAGGCCACCCATGTGGTGCCGCCCTGGCCGGCTCTCTTTCGCGAGGCGTTGTTGCGTTCCTGACAGAGGCCCTTCTCCGGAGTTCCTGCCCCAAGGGATCTCAGCCAGAGGTATTGCGCACCCCCGGAGTCTCCAGGTTCCATGCCTCATCCACAGTCTGGTTTGACGCAGTTGGATACTCCTGATGGGCTTCGTGCCCTTCACTGTGTCCGGCCCCCAGATCAAGACTCCTCGGATTTTGATTTCTGGGGTAGGAGGACTTTCTACTCGGCACGGTTACTTCTCTCTATCTCTGCACATCAGGCCCACTATATAGCCTACAACAGGTTCTTGTGGTCCAGGCTAGGTCAGCTTCTAGCCTCATTGCCTGACACGGAGCAAGCCAGACAAGCCATCGCACTCTCTGCACGTGGCCTGGAGCTAGCAAGGCACCAAGCGAGGGCATGTTATGATGCCAACGAGGTAGCTACCAAGGTCATAGGGACAGCGATCTGCACTAGGCGGTCGGCATGGCTGCGTCTTTCCCGGTTGTCACCCTTGGCTCGGCGTAGGGTGATTAACTCCGCCCACCAGGGTATTTGCCAGTTATTCCGTGCCTTGAATTCTGGCAGAAAGCTTTGCTACTCCTTGCAGTTCCTATACAATCTGAGACGGACCAGGGTCTGGGATATCTTATACTTCTCCCCTCTCAAATTCTTTACCCACCCTACCCTCCCTTCTTCCGCTTCCAGAGAGTGGGGCCTCCCAATCCCTTTAGTTTCTAACCTCTTTCTTTGCTGTCCTCTCAGTCATTATTTCTCCTTTTAGTTCATACATCCTTTCCTTTTCTGTCCCTGGACTCTCTTGTCCCACCCTCCATCCTTCTCTTACTTCTCAGCCGACTCAGAACTGGCAGGCAGGCGGAGTAGACACAACCTAACAGCCAACCCGCGGGTGCCATGCAGTGCGTCAGCCTCGAGGGCGCCGCCGATGGTGTGTCGGCTCCGCCTGCCCTTTAAAAAAAAAAAAAAAACTCCCGCGGAGTCCTGACCTCCGGCCAGATACCCATCTGTGATGAATAGTGAAGATACACAGAAAGATCATAATTACGGTAGGTACGTAATTTTCATTTCTGGCCTATTGGAGGGGGGAACCTGGGGGGTTTCACCATCCTGAGCTACCAAATCACCAGAATATCTTGGTTTAGCACTAAAAAAAATGTCTACAGCCCTGTCTGGGTTGAATTCAGCTGGAGGCGGGCCCTGCTAAATCTATATTTCTACAGTATCCTCTGCCAGACTTGCCCTCCAGTCAGGTTTTTACTTTGTTCATAGTTTAAAAACACCTTTCTGCTATTGCATTACACACAGGAAATACTCTCAAAACATTGACTAGCTTCAACAGATATGGATAAGAATTTTGGAAATCTTATGCTAGATGAGCAAAATCTTGAGCTCTTGCCATTCTGCAAGCAGCAGAATGCTGTCTGAAGGCTGCAAAGTGCTGAAAAGTGGTCAGGCACTGCAGTATTGTCGAATGTTACCATGTAACCCCTAGCTGGCTACGCGGCTACTACCCTTGCCTGCTGGGCAACCAGTAGGTTGAGAGGCCTGAGTTCTGAAATGGGTGCCTCCATCCAGAGGTCAGGGTTATTAGTGATCGCACTAGCTTGGACACAGTCCTCTGGGACACTGTAACCCCCCTCGGTCCCTGCAAGTGGCCCACACAGAATACAACAATGACCTTCACAGTACCCCTGATATGTTTTACCAGTATCCAAACCTTTGGCACATACCACCAGGATTGGTTTCTCCAGCTTGACCCTGGGGACCCCCTGTAAAACAAGGTTAAATAGAGCAAATGGCAGCAGCACAATACTTCAGGCATAAACAGGATCCACAGACTGTTTGAAAAGCAGAAAAAGTAGATCTGATTTATTCAGGGGGTTTAAACAGGGGATGGGGCAATCAAGTTAATTAGCTTACTTTCCCTAACAATCACACAGTTATGCAAGCAGTCAGAGTCCCTAGCACAGTCACACTTCTGGGTACCCAGGTGAATGGGGGATGGGCTAGCCAGGACCATTGCCTGGGGTAGGCCGCTTTGCAGCTGGTAGGGGCCCTGTGATGGAAAAAACATACCTTGCACAACACAATATTTGTAATCCGGAGCCAGATAGCTCAGTTCGTGAAAGAGGAAAACAACGCAGTAATCAGATAACGCGCTCAGATTAAAAGATAGTTGTAGGGAGCTACCCTGATAGTTACTGACGATATCCAGGACTGGACACAGGATAGAAGATGGTTGAGACAGCAGATGAATTCTCTGGATTGCCAGAAGAAGCAGGGCCTACGTGATTCGCTACAGCATTGTTCCTGTTCAGACATGGAGCAGGGGGCTGATCCCCTGGCAGCTCTCGCGTCGATGGATCTTCTCTGTGCAGCAGGGTAGGATGACGAGGCCCTCGTGGCAGGGCCCAACTGCATGTGGATAACAGCGGATTCAGTCCATTTGAGCTGGTACGGCTTCCAGCCCTCAGCACTCAGTTACATCGGGGGAAAAACCAGATCGCGACCCCCCCTCCAGTTCACAGCGCATTTATGTGTACGGGGAAACTTACAGCCCCAGGCACAGCACTCCCTGGTCACAATCGCTTCACTCTCTACACCCCACTGGAACATCTAGGTGAGAGAGGAATTCAGGCGGACCGATAGCATTCAGCACAATCTTCGGTCCTCCGCAGGTAAAGCCTGATTACCCTTCGGCCACTCACTGGGTTCTCCAGACTCGGATTTAGTCCAATAAATACTCTCTCTCTCTTTTCTCTCACAACAAGCCGACTTGCAGGCTGCTATTTAGGCCTTCTCACAGTTCTCCTGCTTGAAACTGCAACACTTGCTTGGCTATCACAAGCTGTTTCTCTCTTGACTCCCAGCTTAGATCTGGCTTGCCAGCAGACAGCTCATGGTATTTTCCCCAGGTCCAAACAGTTCGGTTGGCCAGCACAACTGTCAATCACATAAGAGCTCCCCTTTCAGTAGCAAAAGGCACTAACAGTCCAGAACTACAAATCCCATGGGTTTGGGTCCATACAGCCCTTACAAGCAAACTCCATTTAGAGTCCCCTGTTACTGATTGGTCCAATTCAGCAGTTTGGGACCAAATGGTAATGTATGGACAGAAACCCATCGCTGCAAAGAAGGCAGAACAATAACAATGTCCTATCACTCTAAATGATTTTTCAGCACTTAGTTACATCTTTCAACAGAGCTCCCTCTGCACAACTAGCGATGGCAGAAACGGAGCAGTTAGCAGGCAGCCCAGGCGGGACCCAAGCATGGAAACACTCAGTCCCCCTCCTGAATTAATTATTACTGCAAACAGGCAGCCCTTAAAGCAACAGTACAGGGAGGCTACACAGGCACTCATTGGCAATACATTTAACACTGCTAAACGCCGAACACCATCCTGGCAGCAAGCATTTAGGCAAGCTCATGGAAGACTTTTCAGGAACCCCATTTGTAGGGGGGTTACACATACAGCTCCACTTCCTTTTGGTTTGCTGGCCAAAGTCCTGCATCTAACAGTTTTGCACAGTTATAGATATTATTTTCATCAGTCAAACCGAACCTTTGTTCACAGCAGTTCTCAATGTTCGTAATGTATTTCTTACATTGCTGTTTAAAAGCTTTAACAGCTTGGCCACTAAAATGTGTTAATTCCACACCCTTGTAAGTGACTTCAGCACATGTTCCTGAAGAGCGTCAGATCCATTTTTAAGAGAATGTCAAGTTCACTGCCACCTACTTTGCTTAGCATGGTCAGGGTGTTTCTTAAAGTTCAACAGAGCTAAGTAGCTGGCATTTCAACTACTTCTGTTTGAAGTGCTAGCTGAGAACCTGGCAATGCTGCAGCAGCTGTTCAAAATACAAAAGGTATGCCACCATTTGGAATGTAGTCATAATTTAATTTAATTAATAACACTCCCTTGGCTTTGGCCTGGTCATGAGTTGGGTCTGCGGCCATAGATTCTAAATGGGCACATATTATGGGAAATGATTTGGTAACAGCCCGGGTGGCAAGACATTTATGCTGCACCCAATGTGTGCCATGACCTTCTTGGGGTTTTCACCTGACATCTCCATGGCCTGGGCAAGGGGCCATAACTCTCCGAGTCACATAGGACTTTTCTGATAGAGATTGATTTATTAGATGAAAATGAATTAAAAAAGGATTGAGGAGTGAGTTTTAATAAACAAAATGCCCTTCACTGTTAAGAAATATATGGTAATGCTCATGGGAAAGAATAGTTAAGCAATAAGGCACAACAGGGTGTGGGTTATTGGGAGGTTTACCCACACCTTGTGTGGTGTGTCTTGAGGTGCAGCCGAGTGACTTAACCACACAAGAAGTGGGTAAATCCCCAATAACTCACACCCTGTAGTGCCTTATTGCGATCATACAATGGACCCATGTATAAAATGTGCCTAATGATTTTGTTTTATAAATGCATTTCCTCAGCCGTGGGTAATGCAGGATTTACCCACGGTCATGTGACATGTTTTGACCAATGAGGTTACAGGATTTTCACACACCATTGTATAATGCACAACAGTATATGTTAAATGGGTAAGGATTAAAACAAGTATACTAGAAAGGATTGTGGTGCTATGGTCGATCATCATTTGAAGTTTAAAGAGCATAGGACAGCTATAATTGGAGAATTAACCTCATGATTAAAAACATCAGAAGAAGTTTTGTAAACAAAAGTGGGTTGTCCACTACCTTTATACAAGACATATATAAGACCCTATTTAGATTATAGATCACAACTTTGGAATCCGAATACACTGGGGGAAATTAATGGAATAGAAAAGATTCAGAGACGATATACTGAAGCAATAGGTCATTAAGAAATTATAGTTATAAGGATATATTGTTAAAAACAGGTCTATTCTCCCTGAAACAAAGAAGAATAAGAGGGGCTACTAGTAGTATATAAGATAATAAATGATATAGGCTTAAGGAATGAAATTGGGTTGCATGTGCAGGAGAAACCAACTGGTTTGAGGGGGCATAAAAAACAGATTAAGTTGGACATTGCTAAAAACAATGGTAGACATTTCTCATTTATTAACAGAACTGGCAGGTTATGGAATAAGTTACCGAATAATATTGGGCTGGCATGTAAGGTGAGACATAGCCTAACATCCATGGCGAGGATGGCCATTACACAGGGGATCCTGAGACCCAAATTGGCGTATGGGTTAATAGCCTTCCCAGCAACTACTGGAGGGCTCCTCCAAAAGTGGGATGTCTGCTACAATAGCATTTGCCATTTTGCTCTGTCTTTACCCAAACGTACTCACCGATGCACACTATACTCCAGTCTGGGATGGTTTACCCCTTCAGCCTTCCGGCAGTTTACTTCCTACTGTTTTATAAAGAATATAATCTTCTCCTAGATACCTGACAAATTGGCCCTACTGCTCAAACTAGTGACCTCTGCCTGCCCACTGAGGTCAGCAGACAATCCTTCTTGTCCAACCGAGATATAAAATCAAAATGGTGGCGAATGCTTTCTCTAGCTGGGCCTCTAAACTATGGAACTCCTTCCACTGAGTCTAAGAATCTCCCCTTCTCCACACAGCTTCAAACAGGAGCTTCATATGGCTGTTCTAAGCTCTGAACCCTGCTCCTGTTCTCTATCCACCACTCCTGTACTGGTTCCTCCTAGTTGCCTACCGGCTCCAACCTCTCCGACTCTCAAACCTGCCTGGGAATCTTGCTATTTCTTCTCTTCAAGCACTCACAGACTTATGACTGTTAGTTATTTGCTCTTATATTTCTGTTTTGTTACTACACATAGATTCCTGCAAATGTACTATCATTGCTGAATATTTTGTATAAGTGTACTGTGTCTGACTTCTTGTTCCCATGATGTTTCTTGTATCTGCTATTGTCTGCATACCCTTTGTTGTGATCTCCCGGTTGTACCTGAAAATAGGCAGCTATGCTGTCTAGTGTACCTACCCAGTTAACAAAACTAAATAAAATAAATATAACTGAAAGTAGCACAATAGCAACATTTAAAAAGTTGATGATTGGGTGAGGGAAAACATAGATTTGATGTCCCACTAATGTGAGGAACTGAAAATATGGGCCTTGAAGCCTTCTTCTGTTCATGAACCAAGTATAAAACAGTTGGGTCAGAAAATGTGAAACTTCGTTGAACTAGGTGTTATCCAAAGCCTCTTTTATGGCCAGTTGTAGTATGTGTGACAAACAATGAACAGCAACTAACCACTTATGTCTTCCCTTAAAGTGCAGCAAGACCCCATTTTACACCCATGTTGACAGCTGCCCCATCAGCCCCAAACTCAACCATTTTTTTATATTAGGCTACAGTTTGTAAGAATGTCTAAAAGGAGGTTTTTCAATCCCTCACTTGTGCCATCTGATACAGTTTTTATTTGTAAAACTTTAGTCTCCATGTGACCATTGATGGGATTTACATAAATTACATAAACCAGTTCCTTTTCAAGTACACCACTGTCAGTACTACCATCCATAAGCACTGAAAAATAATTTGCATTTTTGACAGTTGCCAGCAGGTTTTCTTCTAAGTTCTTGATAATACACATTGTGAGTTCTTTCCCACTAACAGTGTTAATGTATTTATTGCCCAAATTAGCCCCATGGTGCTTCTCTTGTTCTGTTATTGCTTCAGACTTTTTAATAGGGATGTGCTCTTTGGCAGTCTTATACAGGATCTCCATCAGCCTGCCTAGAATCATTCTATGCTGTTCATCTGTATTACTGAAAGCTCTCCCTGCAAATAAATTAAAATTATTTTAAATCTGGGTTCAAACCCCTAACCCCTTCACTATTTTAAACTTACCAATTGTGATATTTATTTATTAGCTTTTGATGACGGGTAGTACATTAGGCAATAACCACTGCCTATTTTCAGGCATGACCGAGGAGAGTACATAATACCGGGTTCCAAACAGTCATAGGTAGGATACACTCAGAACAAGACAGTAATAAACAGGTTTCCACGCAGAGATAGATGAAAAATTATACATATAAGCAAAAACCATCCACGGAAATTTTACATACACACAGAAACCATCCACGCAGGGATGAGAAGTCAATTAAGGCAAGCTCAAAGATAATCATGGTGTATGTGAGAGAAAATAGCAAGGCACGGAAGAGCGAGAGATCAAGCAAGGTTAGGTACGGCGATATATATCAAGTAGTGACCTTGTTCTACCAAATTTCAAAATATTAGCAGCTTTCCTGTGCTGCTCTGTCTGAAGATGTTTCCAGATGGTGTCAACTTTTAGCTGGGGGCCTGTTATCCCTGCAATTAATGCCTCACTGAAGTTCCTAAACCCACAGAGTTCATCTCTGTACTCACAGCACAATTTGCAACTAACACGCACTGTAGAGTCTCCCTCACTGCTTGCCTGTAGCCTGTTTTTTCTGGATCATATTTTGGCACTATCATCTGCAGTTGCTAATTTATTTATTTATTGAATTTTAGTTACGGGTAGGCCCACTGAGTCAAAACCGTCCCTTTTCAGGGGCAACCGGGAAGTGCAGTACGTTGAGAGTGCATTCATTGGTACAAATATGACGAGGAGTAGGAACACATCAAAGGGTATAACATTTAGGATCCATGACGAGTGTTCGACAAAATATTAAGTCAGTGCCTTGACAAAACCGGTAGGTCAACCGCATTTTGATCGGCTACTGGTTTCTAGTGGCTGGATGTGTTTCTTGGGGGCGTTGCCTTCCAAACCCCATACCACACATCGGGGTTGTGTCTCGCTTCACTTAAGTATTATCAACTCCGAGTCGGAGCTGATTTGGGTGCAGGACTCTGGACAGTCAGTGCCAGGTTCCAGCAGGTTCCCTACAGCAGCATGGTGCTGTAGTCCGCTGTAGGGGACCTCGCTGTTGAACTGTCACTGTCGGGTGGGCAACCGTAACATTTACATACAGCAATGCACGTAAAAAGAAAAAAAATAAGCAATGTAATGCTCAGACGGCACTTCCAGTACTGGGCTAAGTGTGGGTCTAACACCAGCCATGTCAGACTGCAATTATTAAAAAGCTTGAAGTTAGCAAAACAGGGTGTCAGGGTGTGCAACTTACTTAAATTAACACAAGACATTTTTACTGTACTGAAAAAAAGAAAATGGCAGCAGATTTGTGACTTCAGACCCCCAGTCGCTGGCATGAGTCTCAGACCAAAAACCCTTCCATGTCTAGTAGAGGGCACGGCCTTACATGGAGAATGTCAAACATTAATTTGGCTATAAATAGGGAAGGGCCTGGCAGTTGAGTGTTACCCGATCTAATACCGAGCAATTAAGAACACAATTATAAGTATCCTAAATGATCTTTCCAAGAAAGCTAATATTTGTCGCCAATATTGTAGAAAGATAAAATGCATTTATTATTTATAAGTTGAAAAATATATTTTAACCCACACTTAGTCCAGTACCGGACGTGCCATCTGGCAAAATATAAGTTTTATAAGCAAGGGCCTGACAGAAAAAAAAATGCCACGAGCTCTGTCTTTTTACTGAAAATATGTCACTGCCAGAGAGTGCTTGCAGTATAAGTTGAAAAGCAATTAAAAGCTAAATAGCCGGGGGTTAGTAAATAGTATTTGGTCTTGGTGATACAAATCATTTAAGTCAATTCTATATATTATATATTTCCAGTGAGCCTATAGTTAAGCTAGCCTAAGCCCAGTAAAAATTATCCTTATCTGGGTACCCCAGCATACAACTTCAGATTTGGAAGGTTGACCCCCCACCCCCCACCCTTCTTTCGAGACAGCTGTAATCTGGTATAGCTTATTCTGAAACACTCATCTTCCTATATAAAATTCAATTAGTTTGTCTGATGGATGTTAGTCTTGTCTGGTATTACTGGCAAGGTTTGAAAAAATATACGTAGCAATATGTTCATCCAGATAAGCTCAATCTTTGTCAAAATCACACACACACACACGGACTGAGGTCCGTCTATTTAGGTCAGTAGTGATTGCTTGGGTCAGTGATTCATAAGTCAGTAGTTCTACTGTATGTTCATTATTAGGTATAACTACCCCCAATTATTTAAATTAGTTCCTATGCCCTCTAAAAGGGAATTTTAATTTAATTGTGGTTGAAAGCTGATAAAAAAACCCACAAAATGTCTGTCTTTCGTACATTTAACCTAAAGCTAGCTGCTCTCTCAAACTTGCCGAACGTGTCCCAGTCAGGGCTCCCATATCTACAGGGATTCCTGTATTTTACAGGGATTTGGAGGCATCTACAGGAAAACTCTTCCCATAGACTTGCATTGGTTATACAGGAAAACAGGGCAATTCAGCTTCCATAGGAGATAATATAATCTACAGGAAAACACAGGAATATCACCCTGGAGTTACAGGGAAAATGCCAAATCAATATGGGAGCACTGCCCAGTGGGCCAGAAGTAACATCTCAGGAGAAACCAGTGTTAGCAGTATATTTATTGGTGTATCATGCAGCTCAGAAATCTGTGCCTCCCATGAGGATCCCCTCTAATTTGTCAGATCATCTAATAACATTGGCCAGGGGCTCAGCATTCAGTGCAGATAATAAGGGGCAACCCTCACAGGTTTTAAGGTGAAGGGATGTGAGAGTGCCATTAATATGGAGATCCACCTGGGGGCTATTATACAGCCGCCTCAACATAGAAATAAATTGGTCTGGAAATCCAAAGATTGACAGGGTGTCCCAGAGGAAGGCCCAGGATACCCTCTCTGTCTCTGAATTATTTTGTCTGTAAGGCGAAATGTCCTTCTGATGTTGTCATGAGTCTGACAGTAACAAATAAATCCTGGCTGGTCTAAATCCAGGAGAGCTGGAAAAATTCGGTCTAAGTGCTCAGAGGCCCATACTGCCATAAATACTTTATAATCAAAATTTGAAATTGATAAAGGGTGATATAGGTGGGGCTGTGGGATCTTTTCCAGGTTTAAGGATGACACAAATCTTTTCAAAATGCCTCAATTGGGGGGGGGGGGTATGCAGCAAAGATTGAAACACCCACAGTAATGTAGGAAGTGGTCCCTTAAAAAAAAAAAAAATCGGCAGGGTAACCATGGAGGCCTGAGCATTTACTGTTTTTGTATGTATGATTTCCCTGATACCCTCTCCCCAGGACGCTTCATGAGAAGAGCAACTTGTTGTTCAGTGTGCCCTTCCTGGTGAAACATTTCAATAAATAAATACATTTCTGCTTGCTTGTGGAGCCTGGTCTGTATCTCAAATTAATTGTGGTTTGTATTTCTAGTGCTTGTGGAGCCTGGTCTGTATCTCAAATAATCCAATCCAATTTATTTATAAAAATCGCTATTCAAATTATCATAGCACTTATACAATACTAAATTAAACAAGTTAAAACAGTCATAAATAGATAATAGATAATTGTGGTTTATATTTCTGTTTACATGTGGAGCCTGGTCTGTATTTTATTTTTATTTAATTTGAATTTTGATAACCGGGTAGGCCCACTGAGACGAATGTCTCTTTTTCAGGGGCAACCCAGGGAAAGGGGGTTACATAGGGAGGAACAGTGATACAATAAAATAAATATTACAAGGCAAGTGTGCGCAGACACTTTTACAAACCACACATATGCAGAGTACTGAACAAAGCAGGACATCACACAGGCAGAGAACTGAGTTACATGCATCATATGGGCAATACAATAAACAAGTTACAGCAAGCATGTATGTAATACAAGAGGTATTCACAGAGAGTAAGATAACAGGTATCTACAGCTGTAGGGATGACAGGGAGGAGGGAGGGAGGGGAGCGGCATAAGTGCTGACAAAAAGTGTGCTATAGCTACCATGTACAGAAATACACACATGAGACGAAGAAAGGTAGTGTCAGGAGAGGGTGGAGGTGATGAGAAGAGTCTGGTGCCAGAGTGACTTGGTGCGGATGGACGAGAGGAGAGAGGGGGAGGAGGAGTGGAAGGAGGCACGAGTTGGAAGGGGAGGATTAAGGGCAGGTACTGTTACACGTAGGAGGAGGAAAGAAGATTTCTTTGTAGAGTCTCTTAAACTAGGGGAGTGACTTACACGAGTGTAAGCTGTGCGGGAGTTTACTCCATGTTTGAGTAGCTGCTGTGGTGAAGGATCTCTGACCTATGGCTAAGCGGGTTCTGGGTATGCTTAATGTAGGGAGGTGAGAGGATCTGAGAGTCCTAGAGAAAGGTTTCAGAGGGAGTAGATTGGAAAGGCTGGGTGGCGGGGTGTGTGGATGAGTTTGAAGACAGTGCATAGTACAGAGAAATCCATTTTGGACCCAAAGGGCTGCCAGCTTAGGGCATTGAGCACATTACAGTGGTGGGCCCGGGCAGGTGTACTAGCTGCAAACCGTGCGATTCTGTGATAGGCTTGCTTAAGATTGGCCTGAGTAGAGGTCTTAGTGACATGGGTTATTGGGACCCCATAGAAAAGCCCTGGGAAAAGAGTGGCCGCGGCGATAGTCTTTCAAGCCTGGGGTGTAAGGAAGGGGGTGTCCCGGTATAGAAAGCCAAGTTTCTGATTAGTTGCTTGGATGACATTAGTTGCATGGGATTCAAGGGAAAGATGCTCATCAGGAGTTAATCCCAAGTATTTGAAGGAGCACACTCCTTAAGGAGCACCAGAGAGGTGTAATTCAAATTAATTGTGGTTTGTACTTCTGCTTGCTTGTGGAGTCTGGCCTGTATCTCAAATTAATTGTGGTTTGTATTCCTGCTTGCTTGTGGAGTCTGGTCTGTATCTCAGATTAATTGTGGTTTGCATTTCTGCTTGCTTGTGGAGTCTGGTCTGTATCTCAAATTAATTGTGGTTTGCATTTCTGCTTGCTTGTGGAGTCTGGTCCTTCCAAATTCAAGTCTTCAAACTATGAGCCAAATCAGCTCTTTGTCTGAAGCAGTGGTGGTGCATATTTCAATTAGCAGTCAGCAGCCACCAGAACAAAAACCCAGCCATAAACAAAGGCAGATATATGTTATTGAAAAGGCAAACTATAAGGACAGAGGACTAAATCCATGCAGGATGATCTCTGTTTTGGATGTGTCATTCAAAGTCAGATGGATTCAGTTGCTACCTAAAGTAGGCTTGCTGTCAAGCAGTCTGTCCTGCAGTCAAGCTTCATATAAGCTCCTCCGCCATGTGTTCTTGTACAGTCCATTGGACTATTGATTCAGCCTTACTACTGCAAACAGAACGTTTCTCTCCACACAGCAGCTGCCTATTCCCTATTATGATATGCATTTCTACTCGACAGTAGAGCTGCAATAGCTGCGTTTATCACAGTAGCTACCATTGCCTACATATTACAGTATGTATGTCTGTTTGACAGCTGCAGCAAGCAGCTATTCCTGCGGCAGCTGCCTACTATGGTTCTTATTTCTGCTCACCAGCAGAGCTGCCTAAGCTCCTACAACTCTACTTTCTCCAATAGTGGTCAGTATTTCTGCTTGCCAGCAGACCCACCATTTCTGTATTTCAACAGCTTTACCTGTTGCTGTCTCCTGTGGTCTGTATTTCTGCTTGCCAGCAAAGCTGCCCAAACAGTGCCACATGTTTCTACTCATCAGTAGAGTCACTACAAGCAACATAACTAACAAGTTCTTTGAAGCCTTGAAAGCCTCCAAGGTGCCTCTATTTGTAAGTCCTACTGTTCTTCCACTTGATCATATCCTAGAACTTAATCAGTTAATCCTGAAAAGGCGATCGTCTGTTTCATCTGTGGAATCACACAATCTTTCTGAGTCTGGAATTTTGCTCATTGCTGATGCGACTCACTCAGTGCCATATCAACCTCTTCATCATGTACATATTCAGTAGCGATCTTCACAGGCCAGGACTTGAACCAGCCTTTTCCTTCTGGATTTGGAGCTGAGTTCAGCATGAATCCTCCTTTATAATCCTTGTCTGAAATTCTGACCATAGCAGCTCAAGCACATCTGCTATCTTTGAAACCACCTCCACTACAGGATCTGTTAAAGTGATATACTACATTTACCTAGCACATGATTCCATCTGGATTTCCTTGGCTCCAGCAACAGCTCATCCTCTTCTACTGTTTGTGATCCTTTTCTTCCTTTGTGCTCTAATTCATCTTCAGTCTAGAGAAGTTTCCTTCGATTCATATTTCTTCTTGCCTATAGAACTGCATTTCCACACACTAATGGAGCTGCTAATCAAGCAGATTTTGTTCAGCAGCAACCTATTGTGATTCATACTCTCCTCACTGGTAGATTCATACTTCTCCCCACTGGTAGATTCATACTTCTCCTCACTGGTAGATTCATACTTCTTCCCACTGGAAGAGTCATACTTCTCCTCACTGGAAGAGTCATACTTCTCCTCACTGGTAGAGCTGCATATGAATCAAGTAATCATGATAAGCCTCCAAGTCCAAATCTGCTCTCCTTTATTTAAATACCTTGAGGGAAGTCGACCTGCCTTAGATCCCAAAAGGTTTCCTTCAGAGAGAGTTTCTTGTTTCCTCTGTGTCAAAAGTCCTCTCTGTGTCAGGAGGAAGAGTCTGTGTTTAATTTATATGATTATGCATCTCTTTTGGGCCTTCTGATTTCCTCAGCCAATGGCCATGCCCTTCTGGAACCCTCTACTGAGGGAGAAACCTTTATCAGCATGGAGAGCTACTGCCAATTAAACCATAATGTTACACAAGCACAACTCATACCATCAGTGTTAGCGATTCCAATTCCCCAGCAAATGAACAGATGCGGTTAGAAAGCTGGGAACATCCCCTGATGAAGGGTCATGCAAACTTTTTTTTTTTTATAACTCATCTTTATTCAAGAGTAAAAGTTACAGGTTTGACAGAACATTCATTCTCTCATGCATTTGGGAGTTAAAAACTCCAATTTGTACATCAATTAATCAAATTAATTATTTGTACAACCATCAGTATCTCTATTAACCCCTTGAATATCTCCATCAGGAATAAAAACTTTCATTAACTCCCAAACCAAATGAACAAGCCTGGATTTCATACAGAGTTGAAACAATCAGAAAGACAGGCAAAGAGGACTGATTTTACATATGATATCAACTAATGAACCTAGAATACTGAAACAGGGCGGTATTTCATCTTTCCCTTCTAAATGTATCACTTTGTATTTTAAAATTAAACTGTCAAAGGGAAATGACATTGGAAATGGGAACCAAACCCTAGTTAATTAATCTACATGTTAACTACTGCTTATCAGACTAGAAAATTAGACCTAAGAATTATGTGGGCCTAATCTGTGATGGTCCTTTGGTATCTTTTTGTTCGACATCCCGGATATTTTCTAAGATGAGTCAACCAAATCACTTTGCACCTATGATCTACCCATCCAAGCCATAAGGCCCATACCTCCCTCCACCTCTTCCTCAGATAAATCCTTGATGTCAGTCTTTCCATCTCACAAATTTGTGAGACTCTGTTGTTCCACTCTTGAAGGGTGGGTGGTTTGGCACTTAGCCAATGAAGTGGTATACTCTTAAGTGCTGCTACAAGAAAGGCAAGTACCAGCCTTCTTTGGGAAGAGGGGAGCCTCACTACCGTGGGGGTCCCAAGAATCCATTCAGCAAAATCATCAGGGATAGTTATATGTGTGATCTGCCTCACCGTCTCACCCACCAATTGCCAGAACCCCCTGATTATCGGACAAGCCCCAAAAAATATGGTAGTGTGATCCAAAATCACCACAATTTCGCCAGTAAAGGGCAGAATATGTTGTGCGAAAGTGGTAGGTCACTGTTGGTGTCCAGAAGTATCTGATTAAGATTTTCCAAAAATATTCTTTCTACCCTGGGGAGGATGTGACCCTCCATCCCACTTTCAGTCTCTTATCCCAATCCTCCCTTGAGATTACCCTGGGCATCTCCCTCTCCCATGCCTCCTGTATCCTCTCCAGAGGGTCTGGGTCCCTGTCACACAACATGGTGTATAGTTCAGATTACCTCACCTTTCTCTCAAGGTAACTATGCCATAAATAAAATCTTCCGGGGACCTAGGTCTACTGAGTAATGTCCTATGGTCCACGTTGTTTATAAAGTGCCTGATTTGCAAAAGCCTGAAAAAATCATTATAATGCAACTGAAACTTCTCCGTCACCTGTTGGAAAGACATACATGTGCCCTTGTCTAGGACTTGTGAGAAACGTGTGAGACCCTTGTTCTCCCATAGGGCATACCCTTGGTCCAACCGAGGAGGAAGAAAATATGAATGATACCTGATCAGTGATCATGGATCCAGCGAAGGAGCAGAAGCTAGTTTGAGTTTCACCTTGTTTAAGGGTTTTAAGGAATGTTTCACCCATGGGTTGTTGATTATACCTTGGAAGGGGTCAGCCGAATCAGCACATGCCAAGGTGAAAAGTGGTTGGGGGATTCCTTCCCCATCTTCAATTTCATACCATCCTGAGGCCTGGCATTGTTTTGCCCAGGTGCAGATTGCACCCATCTGACCTGCTAAGTAGTATTTCTGTACATCTGGCATACCCAGACCCCTCTGTGTCTTAGGTCTCTGCAGTACCTTCATCGCTATGCAGGTTATTTTCCCAAACACACACACAAACTTGCCCACCCCTACATTAATCTTGGACCAAAAGATAAGGGGTATAGGAATTGGTAGTGTGGAGAAGAGGAACAGAAAGTGTGGGAGTAAATTCATTTTAACTGAATCAATTCTACCTGCCATTGAAATTTGGCAACAGGGTCTACCCGGCCATATCTTTCTGCATTTCATTCCAAAGTTTGTTATAATTGAGATCAAATAGTCTGGATTGTACCATGGCTATCTGGACTCCCTAGTATCTAATTTGATTATTTTTGGCCCATGAAAAAGGGAACCAGATATGAACCCCACCCCAGGGCATGCACCACTCAACACCAGGGCCTCTGATTTTTCACAGTTAATTTTGTAACCAGATACAATATCAAAATTCTCCAGCAGGTGTAGCAGTCTGGAAAGGGAAGTCTCCAGGTACCTCAGGAAAAATATTGAGTCATCAGCACATAGGGCCACCTTTTGTTCAAGCCCCCCGCCATCAACCCCTCTATTTGTTGATCCTGATGGATCGCCACAGCTAGCAGCTCCAGAAATATTGCAAAAAGCAGAGGGGATAGGGAGCAGCCTTGTTTAGTCCCTTCTTCAACTGGGAATCTCCTAGAGTTGATTCCATTTGCTCTGACCAGAGCCTAGGGCAAGGCATAAAGATTATTTATTTATTTATACTTGAGATTTACCAGATAGGCATACTGAGCGGAAATAAATCTGCCGCTTCCAGATGCGACCTGGATAATTAGAGATTACTTTATAAATTTAGAGCTGACTTCAACTTCTCCATGGATTTTGTTGAAACTGCCAGTTCACCCTATCAAATGCCTCTCGGTCATCAAACTTTTAACTAGTTACTTGGAGCCTTAATCACATGGAGATACTGAACCATATCTGCATATAGGCCCAGTTTTCCTGCTATGGTGCTGTGTTTTCCTTGTTGATACATTAAACCATGAGTTTTTGCTATTATCTGCTTCTTGCTTTTAATTTTTTTGAGTGCAGCTTCCTAGTGTTCCTACAGAAAGTTGAGAAGATCTTTGAAAATAATAGCTTTTCTAGTATAAGCTTCGTATGTGGCAATTGGCATACTTTCATATGTGGCAATTAGCATACAATTTCCCAGTTCCCTTCCTAGGCTTTTGCTATAGTGACACATTACATGAAGATCAGCTGACCAGTTCATACCATCAGCTGAAGTTCACGAATGCACAGCATCAGAGCAATGTAGAAGTTACTGCATATATGACTGTCACCATACAGTACGGGATTATCATATGTTATTCCATCACAAAAGAAAGGGTGCAGCAGGGGCTGAAGGTGTTAAGAATTGATAAATCAATGGGACCAAATGGGATGCATCCAGGGATGCTTAGCAGAGATGCCAGCAGCACCTCTGGCCAAAATTCTCAGTTGCTCGCTAAACACGGGGGAGGTCCCTAGAATTCGAGGACTGCTGATTGGTTCCTCACACAGAATGAGCAGAAAGGATAAACTGTGTAACTATAGACAAGTCAGCCTGATGTCTATAGTAGGGAAAATGATATAGCCACACTGAGAGAAAGACTGGTAGATGTTCTTGAGGTTAACGAGATACAGTATGACAAGCAACATGGGTTCACAAGGAGGAGATTATGCCAGAGTAACCTGATTAAGTTCTTTGACTGGGTGACTAGAGTGGATGACAAAGAACAGACATTGGACATACTGTACCTGGACTCAGGGGAGCAGACAGGAATTTTTGGGCCCAGGACAAGTCCTTTGAGATGGGCCCCCATCAGAAGCTCTGGGGGATTAGACGCTCTCTGGTCAGTTCTGGGGCTTTTACTAAAGATAAAACACAAGTGCTGAGTGGTTTATATACCACACACACACAGCTGTAATTTTCAGAAGTCAGAGAAGATACTTATGCAGAAACAGTACTGTTTGATCTGCCAGACCCAATTAATTGAATCTCCTAGCTTTAAAACACAGGTATGCATGTTTCAAGGGAGCCCTCTCCCAAACCATCTAAGGCAGGGTCTGAGCCTAGACACTCTCTGGTCAGTTTTGGGCTTTTATTGAAGATAAAACATAAATGCTGAGTGGTTTATTAACCCACACACACACACGCACACACAGTTGCAATTTTTTACGAAGTCAGAGAAGATAGCTTATGCAAGAAACAGTACTGTTTCATCTGCCAGGCCCAATTAATTGACTCTCCCCAGCCTTAAAACACAGGTGTGCATGTGTCAAGGGAATACTGCACACATGTAGCCTACGTGCCCCCCTCCCCCACCATGGCTTGTTCAAATAAGACTCTCCAAGTAGCCACACAGAATTTTACCCGAACTGCTCTCTCTGTCTGTTGGATAGACGCCAGTCAGTTCAGTGCGATCTCACTCACTGTACACTCTGCCACACTTCGGGACTCCTCCAACTCCAACACACTCCCTCAACACTTGTTGTACGCAATGCACACATCATGTCTGTCTACACACTGTGACAGTGTGACTGTCCCGACCCGTCTAATCTTGCTTCTCCCGCCAGATGACAACTTTGAGCAGGAACCAGAGAGCAGTGCGGCGACTTCATGACAGCAGGCGTGGCCCTGGAGTTGCCTGAATTACCTCCTGATGACCTCTGAAACAGAGTCTGTGACCTCTGATAAGCTTAGCTACTAGTGCTGGCGGGAAACAAGGTTGGGATTGAATGCCAGGTGGGAGGGCCACGGGAAACAGGGTCAGACGGATGGACAGATGACCGAGCTCCCCTGAGCCACGGGCCCAGGACAATTGTCCAGCTGCCCCCCGTTGGCGCCCCTACTTGGACTTCAGTAAGGCCTTTGATTTAGTCCCACATAATAGACTGGTCAAGAAACTAATAGATCTAGAGGTGGAAGAAACAACAGTAACATGGGTGGAAAGCTAGCTAAAGAGAAGGAGGCAGAGTGTTGTGGTGAATGGGGCATACTCTAATATTAAAAAGGTACCAAGGAAGGGTACCACAGTCTTTGCTCCTGGGGATTGTCCTGTAATAAATTGATCTGCGATATAGGGATGGGTATTCAGGGCAAGATTTTCCTCTTCGCAGAAGATACTATGATCTGCTGTAGCGTAGATAGCAGGGATAGGATCTGGGCACTTAGGGAGGACCTGGGAAGACTGGAAAGATGTTGCAAGATTTGGCTATTGAATATTAATACAAAACAAATGCAAGGTAATGCACGCTGGGAACAAAAAAAAAAACAGAATACCTGAGGGGAGTAATGTTAGGAACCATAGCAGAAAGAAAGGATCTGGGATTGATAATGTCAGACAGGCTAAAATCTACAACACGTAAGCAGTGGGACCTGGCAATCACAGCATATTGGCTCATTTAATGCAATACCCAGTAAAATGTTCACTGCGGCTCATGATTTAAAAACAAAACAAACCAAAAACAAACATCTGCTTGCTGTGTCGTAGTTCTACAAATTGGCACTACTGTTTGATGTGCCTGTGTACTATAGGACATAGTGCCATACACAGTCGTTTTCCAAATTCCAAATCCATTTGATAGCAGGTCAAACCTCTGTAGCAATTTTCCAGCAGTCCCAGCTTCTGTAGACATTTCCATGACCATAGAACCACAGAAAACTGGGGGCCCTAAATATATTTCTAGGGACATGGATATGTTGTTCATCCACACTTATTGGCAGGTATCCTTGCCGCTTTAAATCTTGCCGGAAGGTCTTCAAGCTGGCTCCTCCCACCCACCGGGTGGTATAACTCGCTCCGCCCCATGGCCAGATCTTCCTTACCGCTTGAAGCTCGGTTCCTCCTTAGCGCTCTGCGTTTGAGACTGAGTTCCTATTTCTTCCGTTTTGCGAATTTGAAAGTTTTTGCTAAAAGACTTCAGTCTTGATCCCTCGCGGCTGACGATAGAACCATCGACTCGGTTTGGAGATGCCCCTGCGATCAGAAGATGTCTCGGACGGATCCACACTGCGTGTGTCTACTGTTTGAACCTTGAGCACGACCGCGGGACTGCGACTTGTGCTCTTCCTTTGACCCTCGTCCTCGAAGCACCGTGCTGCCGGACTTGCAACTGGGCCGCCCCGGTAGCGCTCTCCTCCGGTGAAGTCTAAGGAGGCCCGGTCGGCCGGTGTCCACGGCGGCAGGCTCGGCGGATCAGCTCGAGCAGATGATCGCCTCAAGAGGAGGCCTAGGACGAGCCCTCCCGGCATGGCATTTATCCCGCCTCTCTGGGTTCTTCCTACACAGCTTCCTTTATGAGCTTTGTCTGTCCCTCTCCACTAGGGAAGGCCAACGCTGCTGGACCTTTTCTCGGTCCAAAGAGGGACAAAGGTAAATCCCTCCGCCGACGCTCTTGGGAGCGGGAAAGTCCCTCTCCCGAGTCGATCGATCGGCCGTCGACTTTGGTCGACCGCCGGCTCGCCACTGGTCTCACGGTGTCCCCATCAGGTCAGTTGACTGAGACTCCCGTCGACAGTCGAGATTTTTCTCGATCCGTTGGAGCGGGTTGTCGCCTCTATAAACCGAGACTCCCTCTCCCGGTTCCCGAAGTTGAGATCCGTGGGCTGGCCTGTGCCTCGGTTCGGAGCCCTCGGATGAACCCTCCGAGCGGAAAGTGCGGTTCCTGCCGACACTTCCCGCACCGACCTCGGAAAAGCCGAGCTCTCGGTCTCGGACCTCTTCAGCGGTCCAGCCGATCCGCGCCATAGGCGGTCTCGGTCTCGGCACCCCTTGATGGCCGCGTCGCCGCTCGTCCTCGTCTCCTCGCTCGGACGAGGAGGCTTCGGCGTAAGTTGCGTCGGCCAGTGCGAGGACCTCGAATGGCAGCAGCTCCTCCTGACCGGGAATAAGCGGCCGATGCGCTTCCCTGCCATTAAGTGGCTGTCACCGGAGTGGCGTCGCAACCCCTCGACTTACCGAGGAGCCTGTACCCAGGCCGGTTGTTCGGCAAAACCAGCTTCTCCCCGATTCGGTGGAACCTCCGCCTCCACAGCCACTATTTGGGGCTCTGACCAGGATTCTCGGTCGGCTAAGGGTCTACCCATAGGCTGTCTGTTACCCTCACTCCCGACCGACCTCGGCAGGTAGAGGTGGCTCAGGCCAGAGGCAGCTCTTGAGGACTCGTCCGAGTCCGAGGATAATTCCTCCTTTTTCTCCAGCGCTAGACTTGGAGTCCTCAGGAAGGACAGTCAATGGGCGATAGCCCGTCGTCCTTCCTAGGACTGCTCGGCTCATCTGGAGTCCACGGGATGAAGCTCGAACCCGTTCAAAGCGGGCCAGGTATCCCCTCACGGAGATTCTGGACCGAGGTTCTCCAACGGAGGCCTTTCGGTGGCGAGGCCATAGTGGGTCGGCCTTGGAGCTTTGGCAGCGCCCTGCTTCCTGTCCTGCGCCTTCGGCCAGGATGGCCAGGAAGTATCGGTCCTACCGGTTCCCTGTCCGGTTTTGCCCAGACTCCTTCTGAGGGTTGGTTACCGACAGCGTTTTGGCAGGCTAGCATGAGATGTGGACAAACCTCCCGACAAAGGAATCAAGAAATTGGATTATGTCGGTGAAAAGAAATCTATGCTGCGTCCTCTCTCGCCTTCGTCAGGCCAGTTCAGCCGTCCTCATGGCACATTTTCTCATGCCCTGTTGGGCTCCTGGATGAGGTCATCCCTCATCTTCCTGGATCTGCAGACTACGGTTAAGCAGGTGCGGGACCAGGGAACAGGAGCAGTGGCCAAACAACAGCTCCAGACTGCTTTAGATATTGGGGACTCATGTGCCAGGTCGGTGGCGGCGCGGTAACCTGTCACGTCGGCGGGCTTGGCTGAGGATATCCACCTTTACTTCGGATACCCAGCACAAGTTGGCGGATGTTCCCTTTTGGGACTGACCTCTTGACCCTGGGGTGGAAGGTCACCTGCAGAGGATTGAGAAGTCAATGCTACCTTGGACTCGGTCTCTTCCGCTCAGAAGGACAAGGCCGCAAACCACAGCCTAAACCCCTTTCGTCCTTCTCGCCCCGAGCGCGCCTTATGGCATCCCAAACCCAAGCCACGGCTTCCTCTAACAGGAGGCAGGAGGAAAGCCCAGGAGGTCCCTCGGCGGTCCCTCCTCCAAGCCTGCCCAGTACGGGCTGGGGGTGTCGCCCCCATCCCGTCACCTTGCACCTAGTTCCCCCGTGTAGAGATAATCGAACACTTCCTTTCTGCCTGGTCGCTGTTACCACGGACAGGTGGGTACTGGAGGTGGTGGGAAAAGGCCTGCCTCTGGATTCGAGCAGGCCCCCACCCTTCAGAGCCGTCGCACCTCGGGGGGCCTCCGAATCACGTAGCCTCACTGTCGGCTCGTCGAGGCCGACGCGCTCTCCTCCTCTGAAAGGAGGTGATGGTATTAGCGGACCCCCTCAGACCAGGGTTTGTGTCAGGTACTTCCTGGTTCGAAATGGACGGGGGCTGGCGCCCCATTCTCGAACCTACATGACCTAAACAGTTCCTGAGGTCTCGAACCTTCAGGATGGTCACTCTGGCTCAGATAATACCATCCTTGGAGCAGCATGTGGTTCTGCTCTCTGGACTTGCAGGGCCGCGTTTTTCACGTCCCTATCCGTCCGTCTCACAGAGATTCCTTCCGCTTCGAGCGGAAGGATCCCTTTCGAGTTCGAGCCATGCCCTTCGGCTTGTCTCCAGCTCCAGGGTCTTCACCAAATGCATGGCAGTGGTGACAGCATTCCTGCGGCGCCGAGGGGTCCGGGTGTACCCTTACCTGGACGACTGGCTGATAGCAGCTCCCTCCAGGCAGGAGGTGGAGTGGTCCAGAGATCTGGCCCTTCAGGTCTGCTCTCAACTGGGCCTCCTTATCAACGAGGCCAAGTCGGAACTCGAGCCGAAGCAGGTGATTCTGTTCATCGGGGCGCAGCTCGACTCTCTTGAGCCAGGCGCGGCTCCGGCAGACAGGGCGAGGTTCTTTCCTCCTTTGCCCAATCATTTCTGGTTGGGCAATTGCTCCTACCCAGGACTTCCTCGCCTCCTGGGTCTCATGGCGGCCTGCACCAAGCGTGGTCCGTTGGGCCGCTGGAACATGCGTCCCTTCAATGGGGACTGGCCAGTCAGTGGTCCTGGCGCTGCGATCCTTTGGACCAGCTTGTGTCGGTGACACAGGGGATGTGGGCAGCTCTCAGTGGTGGATCGTTCAGGTCATTTGCAGGAGGGCATCCCGTTCGTCGCCCGAGCCGACGGTCTCTCTATCGACCGATGCCTCTCTGATGGGTTGGGGTGCCCATCTGGGGGAACACCGGGCTCACGGCCTCTGGTCCCCGTGGGAGTCCCGATGCCACATCAACCTGCTGGAGCTCCGAGCGGTCCGCCTAGCTCTCACCGCCTTTGCTCCGTTCCTCCGGGGTCAAGTGGTCCGAGTCCAGACGGACAACACCACGACCAGTGTACTATCTAAACCGCCAGGGGCGGGGCCCGCTCCATGCTTATGCAAGGAAGCTCTCCGCATTTGGTCACTCGTCTCGCAGCCTGGAGGCGGATCTCCTAGCCATTCATGTGGCGGAGCCTCCAACACCCTGGCGATGCCCTAAGCTGGATAGGGGCTGCATCCCACTAGTGGTCTCTGCCGGAGGTAGTACAGCATCTGTTCTCCCATTGGGGCACACCTCAGGTGGACCTGTTTGCCTCAGGAGAATGCGAAGCTGAGGCTGTTCCATGCCCGCCCCCTCAGCAGGGCTCGCTGCAGGGGATGCCTTCTTCAGGCAGTGGACCCCAGGCCTCTTCTCGCCTTTCCCCATTTCCTTGATCCACAAGGTGCTTCTCAAGGCGAGGAGGGACAAGGCGCAGGTGATTCTGATAGCCCCAGACTGGCCTCGCCAGTTCTGGTACCCAGATCTCCTCAGTCTCAGCTCCAGGACTCAGCGGCAGCTTCCAGCTGCCCAGACCTGCTCTCAGTCAATCAGGGAAGGTGTTCCATCCGGACCTTCAATCCCTGCACCTGAGGCCTGGTTCCTGGCTAGAGTTCCAGGCCTTGGGTCTTTCTGACGAGGTCCTCAATGTAGTTGAGGCGTCCCGTAAGGAGTCGACCAGAAAATGCTATGCCTTCAAATGGAAAAGGTTTTCCATTTGGTGTCAGAACAGGGCTTGGACCCTTCCTCCTGTTCCTTGGCAAGCATCTTGGACTATTTATGGTCCCTTTCTAATCAAGGGCTTAGGTCAGCGACCCTAAGGGTGCACCTGGCAGCCATCTCTCTGCTTACGAGCGGGCGGAAGCAATCGATGCGCATGAGAGAAGGTGGTCTGGCGCTTTTTCAAAGGCCTTGATCACATTCCCTCCGGTCGAGAACCTCCACCTCCGTGGGATCTACTGCTGGTACTGGCAAAGCTCATGGGCAAGCCATTCGAACCTATGCACAGGTGTGCTCTCTCTCACCTGTCGTGGAAGACCGCCTTCTTGGTGGCTATCCGTCAGCCAGAAGGATGGGAGAGCTCCAGGCGCTTTCCATCGAGTCTCCTTACCTGGTCTTCCACAGGGACAAGGTTGTCCCTCGCCCCCACCAAATTCCTTCGAAGGTGGTGTCGGAGTTTCACTTAACCAGGTGCTGACTCTGCGGTGTTCTACCCCAATCACACCTCGGAGGCCGATAGGCTCCATACTTGGACCCTAGAAGGCGCTCGCCTATTACAAAGCGCCACGGCTGAAATTCGGAGAGGTTCGCCAGCTGTTTGTCACCTACGCTGAAGCCGCATCTGGCAGACCTGCAGCCAAGCGGACGATAAGCAGGTGGGTCACCTCCTGCATAGATCTCTGCTATAAGTTGGCGGGCATGGAGCCTCCCAGAGGGATAAGAGCTCATTCTACCCGCCATACTGCTCTGCATGGCTGCTTCCAGGGGCGTCCCTATCCAGGAAATCTACAGGGCTGCTACCTGGAAGTCAGCACACACCTTCATTACCCATTACCACATCGACCTTGAGTCACGCCGGGATGCTGGTTTGGGGCCTCAGTTCTCAGTCTCTCTTTCCCAAGTAAGTATTGGGGTGTGCGTCTTGCCTCCCTCCTCCCGGAGAACTGCTAGGAGTCTGCCAATAAGTGTGGATGAACAACATATCCATGTCCCTAGAATACAGGTTACTCACCTGTAACAGGAGTTCTAGGAATGGTATATGTTGTTCATCCACACGACCCTCCCGACCTCCCCGGCTTCGACGCACAACCTGAGCTTCCAGCGGGCCAGATCTGGCGTCATGGGGCGGAGCCGAGAGTTATACCACCCGGGTGGGTGGGAGGAGCCAGCTTGAAGACCTTCCAGCAAGATTTAAAGCGGCAAGGATACCTGCCAATAAGTGTGGATGAACAACATATACCATTCCTAGAACTCCTGTTACAGGTGAGTAACCTGTATATTTGTGACATCAAGGTAGCGTATTATGGAGTTTGATCAATTCTGTTTTTGGTATATCATTGTACTTTAATTATTCTATATTTGTTACTATTCCCTGTTACTGATGTTTTCAATAGTTTCTTGCTGTTGTCTTTTGTCTTATAGAAAACTGCTGGAGCTACAAGTCCGACTAGCAAGGTAATATAACTTTATTTCATGTTCTACTGGCAACTTGGAAAGGCTGTGCACATTGAGTCTGATCTACAAACATTTCTGCACTAGTTATGTACTGTAGTGTGGGTTTTTTTTTTTTTATTATTTGTCGCCATGTTTTGTCATTTTTAAAATCATACTGGATGAAATATTTACTTACTGTAACAGTAGAGCTTTGAGAGACTCTTCTCCAGTAAGCCATGTCATGTAACTGTAAGTCTTCAGCATTGGTACCACCCAGAAATCTTTGCAGGCTGAGGTATCCTGCGTCATTGTGCCTTAGTGCCCATATAACGTAGGCATTCCCAGCATGCCTGAGTTCCCCACTGGAGACAAGCCCGGAGGATCATTGGACTGGCAGGGACTGAAGCACCAGGACCACACCAGGTGAGAGATAGGTATGGAAACCCAGTATGGATATCATGGGGTATCCAAGGAGAAACAACACGCCGATAGCAGGCAATGTAATCGCTCAACAAGGGGAAGATGGGAGGGAGATCTGTAGCTCAATGTAGGAGGTTCTTCGAAGATCTGCTGTTATGGTACATTTTAACTATTCTGTCTTCTTTGAGTATCCCTCCCTCCATTGAGCCACATCATGGAACAATTCCCAAGTAGTACCAAGCACTGAGGGAGGACAGCAGGACCTAATGGTCCTGAGTAGGAGAGCCTTTCAAAACATTGAGGCCAAAGCTGGCATGTCTACAAGAGGTGATGTCTAGTCTGTAGTGTTTAGTGGATGTATGAACAGTACTCCAGGTGGCAGCAACACTGAGTGGGGCATATTCTGAAAACATGCCACTGAGGTAGCCACCCTGTGGGTGGAATGAATGCAAACAGGACCAGGAAGCTGCCACAGCTTCTGGTAACAAAATAGTGCAGTTGGCCAGCCTTAAAGCATTTGGACAGGCAATGTTTAGAAATCAGTGAGCCCACCAGTTGGGGGCTATAAACAGTTCAGAGGATTTTCAGCAATCCTTTATACAACCCAGGTACCAACACAGCATCCTGTAGAGGTCCACTTAAACAATGCTCCCCACTCTCCATGGGAGAGGAAAAGTAAACAGGAAGTTCTGTGGTCTGGTTTAGTGTCCTTTCAGATGCAACCTTCCAAAGAAAATGAAGACTGGTATGTAGTGTAACCCTATCCCAGTGAAAAATAATAAATGGAGGGTCTGCGACCAGAGCCTGAACTCTGAGATGCATCAGGCAGACACCATCGCCACTAGAAACAGTATCTTCCATGAGAGGAAGCGCATCTCACGTGTAGCCACAGGCTCAAAAGAAGGTGCTGTTAGGGTCTCTAGGACCAAACTAAAGTCCCACATCAGAAACAGATCTTTTTTCTTTTTATTATTTATTTATTTAGAGATATCGGAATTACAGCCCTTTGAGTCATGGACTCCTTTCCAAAGGCTCCACGTCAAAAATGCAACAACATAGTGTGAAACAACAGTACAAAAATAGTCGACGTGGTAATGCATACAGGTACTGGTACATTGAGTTAAATAAGAAATACAATTGTATAATAAGTATAAAGGAGGTAGAGGTGACAATAATCATGGGGTGAGTAGACGCACCCTGAGTCAAACTAGTTACAACATGTAATGAGCAGGAATATATATGGGTTGACCGAGGATGCAGAAGAGGATACCCTTATAGGAATCTACAGGAAACTTCCAGCTGTGTCATAGTCTTACCCTCTGTCAGGGCATGAAAGGCTGACAAAGCAGCCAGGTGAACCTTTATGGTGGAATATCCTAGTCCTGAGTGATAGGAGGTAGTTCAGCACTTTAGGAGCTGGACATGTAAAGGATTCAGAGCATGCCCAGTACACCATACAGTAAAATGTTTCTGTTTTTGGAATAAGTGTACTGAGTGAGGCTTTCTAGCGGCTAAGAGAGCGTCAGTCTTAGGAAATCATGAGGTGGGAGAGCTCTGCGTCCTCAGACCCGCAGCGTGAAGGTACAGGGACCAAAGATCTGGGTGCATCAGAGCACCCTGCTTCTGTGATCAGAAATGCAGCTGTCATGGGGTAGCAAGACAGCAGGTTCCATTGCCAGTTGTTGGAGAGGAGGAAATCATATCTGTCTGGGCTAATGAATTGAATTGTGGTGGCATGCTCGGCCCGCAGCTTAACCAGAACCATCTTTATTAGTGGGAATGAGGGAAAAACATACAGAAACTTCGTTTTCCAAGAGAGGGACAGCGCGTCTCACCAGAAATCAGGCCCTGGATCGAGAGAGCAGAAACACAGCAGTTTTGTGCTGTATGGAGACACAAACAGTTCTATGTCTGGACAACCCCATTTCACAGAGGACATCCACAGTGGAGTCCAAGTGTTCCTATTCATAGCAGAGTGCATTGGATCGACTGAAGTAATCTGCAAGTGCATTCAGCCTCCCAGGGAGGAATGCCACTGACAGAAATATATCATGTTCCACTGTCCAGTGCCAAACTCTCATTGCTTCTCTGCAGAGAGTGTATGAATGAACTCCGCTCTGTTGATTGATGTAGTACATCAGTGACATAATGTCTGTGAATCAACAGCTGATTCCTCAGAAGGATAGCAAGGGCCTGTAGGCCATGCAGAACAGTCCTCATCTCCAGAGTGTTGCTGTGAAGTACTGTATCCAGAGGGCCTGATTGGCCCTACGCTCTAAAGGGGCCCAAATGAACACCACTGCCCATCGTGGAAGTCTGTGGTTATAACCAGCTGAGGGAATGGCCAAGGAACAGGGACCCTTTCTCCAGTTTAGATTGGTCCAGCCACCAGAGAGGGAATAGCGGAGATGAGGAGTGACCTGTGATGATATGCTTCAGCTTGTCAGAGTGCTGAGAACATTGTATTCAAAGGAACCATTGTGGAATCCTCATATGGAGGTGGGCCAGTGGAACTGTCAGGATGGCAGGTGCCATCAGGCCAATCAGTCTTAAAGACAGCAGGCTGACACAAAAGTCACTGGAGGTAACCAACTGTGCCTGGCCATGAAAGCAGTGGCATGGTCTGAGTGTGAAACACCCAACCAAGGCCCATGTCCAGTACTGACCAATGTATTGGAGCATCTGGCAGGAGGAAAGGACTGATTCTGGCTCGTGACCAATATGCCCGGTTGGTTAAACAGTTGCTGGGTCAAAACAGTGTATATACAGTTGCTTCCTGAGATGGGGCCTTTAACAGCCAGATCATTTATGTAAGGAAGACATGAGACCCTCCTTGCAGAGGGCCACTCGTAAAGCTGCAAATACTTTGGTAAAAGCACGCAGTGCAGAGCAAAACCAAAGGGCAAAACATGAACTTAGTAGTGAGAGTCCTGAAGCATGAAATGCAAATATTTTCTGTGAGATTTTCTGACCTTGACATGAAGATAAACAGCTTTCATGTCCAATGTGATCGTCAGTTCCCATTTAACAGTAGGAGCAACAGGAACTTTAGGGACACCATTCTAAACTTTATGTATTCTATGTACAGGTTCAGATTCCGTAGGGCTAGTACTGGTCTTAAATTCTCAGTCCACTCTGGAAACAGAAAGTACTGGGAATAAAAACCTTGATTTATTTCCACAGCTGGGACTAATTCTACAGCCTGTTTGTGGAGGAGGGATAGAAACTGCTCCTCCAGCAGGAGGGCAAGCTGCCCTGGAGGGTATCTGTTTGGCAACGGGGGAGTAACTGGAGGAACAGTAAGAAACTCTAGAGCATGCTGTTGCTGAACTACCTCCAGAACCCAAGCATATGTAGTGATCTCCCTCCAGTTTGACAGAAAGAGAATCTGGCCTCCCAGCAGAACCCCCAGAGGCAGTGAGGCCAGAAACAAGGGAGGAGAGTCAGAAGGTGTCAGGGGCAGTGGGGTGCCGGTAATTTTCTGACCTTTTGGGTTTTTTTTTTTTTTCTTTTTCTGCCTGGAGCCTTGGCAGACAGCTACAGCCCTCCTGACAGAGGGACTCACTCTCCAGTCCCGCCTCTCCTGCTGGTCCCCAGAATTCCCCCACGGCTTGCCCCCCATGGTGGAGTCAGGGGAGGAGGCTGACAACTTCTCCCACCCCCCCAAAAGACCCAACCCAGATGCCAGGGATGGCCCTCGGGAAACAGTGGACCATCACAGAGCCTGCCAGGCTTTATTTCCACCTTTTTCTCTCCGCCCTCCTCCCCTACTGACGCAAGGCATCAGTACGTGCCTCCTGACCCATACTGCCCCTTAGCCTCTGCCAGAGGGCAGTCAGTGGGTGGGACAACAAACCCTTCCTCCTCGAGAGAGGAGAGCAATCCTCTAGACGCTCGATCCTCTCCCCTGCTGACCTCCAGTGACCCAGGCTCGTTCCTGAACCCGGGTCGCTGGTGTGGCGTGAGGTGTAGCGACTAGCGCCTAAACTTCCAGCGCCACCGGGCCAGCCCAATTGTCTGACCTTTTGTAAGTCTGGTATAAGCACCAGGGGGGCAGGTTTGTGGGTTGAGATGTGGAGGGCTGAGGCCTCTGTGATCCACGGTTGGGGCCTGTTGAGTAACCTTAGCCAGGATGGGCATATGGCTGACAAAAAGAACAAAACTTCTTCCTCTAGGTTTGGGGTTCAAAGTATTCAGGGATCTGAGAGTCATTCTGGAAGTTTGCAGACCCTGCAAAGTATTTTCTGCATCATTACCAAATAGTTGCTTTGCCATGAAAGGAGCATGCAGATTAGAGTTAAAAACAGCCACCTTATGCCAGAAGTTGCGAGAAATGCAAATCCCAGAGGCTGCAGCCCTAGCAACAGCATCAGAGGCATCATAGGCCGATCTGAGTAGTTCTTACCTGCTTCTTGGCCATTAACAATTATTTACCGAGCCAGTATTTTGTCCTGGCACTCAGGCAGTTTTTCAGCCAGAGTGGCCATTGTATTCCAAAGGCAGTTCTAATATTTGATCATATATGCCTGATAGTTTGCAATTCTTATGCCTAGGTTAGCAGAGGCAAAAGTCCTCTTAATCATCACTTCCAGCTTCGACTCCTTATCAGAAGGAGGAGATCTCATGTGCTTTGGAGTTTTGGATACATCATGAGCAGTCATAATTACCACAGAGTCTGTTTCAGGCTGTGAAGAATGATAAGCTGTACAATAAGTACAGGGGATTGTTTATCTGCCTTCCTGGGAACTGCAGGCAGTTGTGCAGGCCTGTGCCAGTCAACTAAAGTAACATCCTCAAGAGCAGAATGCACTGGAGGAATAATTACTGTATAAGAGGCGGAAACATCCAAGAACTCGTAAAAGATTTTTCTTGAAAGAATCCTTTTCTTTAGCCTGGAACCCCTGTTTAGCCTGAACCTGTTTAAGGAAGGCTTGAAGTGAGGCATCTTCAGTGAGAGATCTAGGCGTGTTTATCATGCTTTCTTCCAAGCACGAGGATAGAGTGGAGTTTGAACCAACCACATCCATAGTATCTTCCTCTAATTCCATGGCTTTCTCCTCCATGTATTCTGGATTATATTCTAGTTTGTCGTCAATGCCAACTGTCTTTACATAAGGTTGACAGAATGGGGAGACACCTGAGGATAAGCAAGTGACAGGAGTCCCATCAACAGTACCATGGCGGGATGGAAAACTGAAATGTCAATGGCAAAGTTGTTGATATGAGCCAGACAAGGGCACTGACTGGTTAGGCGTCGATGGCAGCAGGTGATGAAATGTCTCTGACATTGTTTAAAACAATGCCTGTGCGTCGACAGAGCCTGAAGGGGTCAGCAGTGGCTCTGTCGCTGATGGGACAGTGCCTGATGGTGGAATAGGCTGCTGGTCCCCGAGGGTGAGAATGAACCAACACTGGACCCTGACCTTGGCATCTACAAGACAGTCGGGGGGGGCAGCAGGACACATGGCTGGAGCCTGGGACTTGTCTTTATCAGTTTACTTACCCCCATCTTAGTGGTGAGCAGGAGCAATCTGGAGAAGTGCCTTTTTCCTTTCTGCACTTCTCCTTTTCAGAATGCGGTGTTTATCCACCGACTTTGACAATTATTCTTTTCTTCAATGATTCAGCAATGGCTGCTGTTGAGCATGGAGATCAACAGGCCACGTTAAAACAGGAGTGGGTGCTGGTGATGGAGAAGCTGCCTTTGTTGCAGTTTGTTTCTCCATTTCTCAGAAGTTAGAAAGCTTTCTAAAGTTTCTTATGGCGCCTTCTAGTTGCCTGGTTAAAGCCCTGGCAAACTGAGCAGTCTTTAATGTAAGTGGCTTGTACCAATACAGCGGATGCAAACAGAGTGTTTGCTGTCTTTATAAATCATAAGTCACTGCAATGTCAATGTAAGAACAATGATTCTTTGTCCGTTCATTGCATAAAAGTTAAATTATAAAACAGCGAACTGAAAGAAGTAGCAGCATTTGTGAATACTTGCAAAAGTTGGATGGCATTCTTTAGTAGCAGTGGACTGACGAGTGGATGACAGCAGGAGAAAGAACTGAGGCATGCTGGGGACATCCAGGTTATGTAGGCAGCGCCGAGTCATGCCAACGTCGGTGGCCCCAGCCTGCAGAAATTTTTAGGTGGTCCTGATGCCAACAGCTTACAGTCCTATGGTGTGGCTTGATGGAGGGGAGATATCCTTGAAAAAGATCTGCATGCTGATTTTCTTGTAAGTTTTTATACATACTGAGGTCCATGAGAGTACTGGTTTTATAAACAAAATTGCATAGTAGTGGATTAAATAAGTGGGATGCCACAACATTGCAGCTCCACTGAAAATAGCACTGTATGATGTGACAAGAGGAAGAGTGTTTCAACTGCAGTACGGTAGAAACAGTTAGTGGTTCACACTCTTACACGTGTAAGTTTAACAGTTTTATACTTTCAGAAGTTGAAACTGTTATTTTTGTTATTTTTGAATGCAAAACATTTTATTCTGTTTATCAGCCTCGTCATTCATTTCTGGCAAATAGTGGTACTAAGATAATGTCTTTTGGGATCCGAGTGTCCTCAGACAGTTCCTCTATCCACCTCTGAATCCGAGTTCCATCCAAATAAACAAGGATTTCAGATTCCCAGTCTGATATGGGGGGTTGGGGGTCTGGGTTTGGATTTTGAGGTCAGATTTTGGATCTGAGGGTTGAATTTTGGGGTCCAACCTTTGTACAGTTGAGATGTGACCATTGGATCTGATTGGATCCTTTGGTTCTGATCAGATCTGTGCATTGCATCTGAGGTGATCAGATCCATGGTCGATATGTCATCAATATCCAATGACATTTGGGGAAAAAGGGATGGAATTTGATGGTATCCGACTTCGGTGGCTACTATGTAGACACCACTAACCACATAAAGGGACCAACTGCAGTACAGCACCACATTTTGTTTTGCTGCTCATCTCACTATATAATACACAAAGCTCATAAGTGTTTTTGAGTAGTGAGGGAAAAAATCATTTTATTGCATTCTGTATCGTTCCCTTGATGTTCTGTCTTTTGATGACAGAATAAAGATCTTCTCTGCAGTTTTTTCAGTATGTTTCCTGCATCAAGCACCAGAAAGCATAATCACTCTTTTCCTGAAGTTAGAGTCCATCCTTTACCCATTCTGGAGCAAAATGTATCTTAAGATTTCATTGTTTAAAATCTGCCCTAAGTCAAAGGTCCTTTACTCTTCATGATTTGCCATTCTTCAGTCACCCTAACATGAAATGTTCTTCTGTGCTGTGCTAAACGAACAAATTTCAAGGGCAAATTAATGGGCTGTCTAAATTACACAACTTACAGTTACTTTGACTTTTATACAGTTTCTGAAAATTGTCATTACTTAATTTGTATATTTATTGCATTGTTGTATCCGTATAACTGTATTTAAGTGCTGGTCGTTGTGAAACCGGGCTTCTGCCCATCAATTAATATGGTTCAAAAAACCAAAATGAGTTGAAAAATTGAAATGAAATGATTTTTTAACACAATGTGCAGAATTTGTGATGAAGAATAATGTAAATTGCATTGCAGGTCCTGTGGCACAAAGCAGGAGTTGTTTGAAGAAAGTGCAGATATGGACGGCCTGCTGGCGCAGCAGTAGCACTACTGCCTGTAGCGCTGAAAACCTGTGTTCAGGAACCTGCGAAGTGCATCAGAGGGTCAGCTCTGCTCCTCAGGGGAGGAGGGCAGGGTTCTCGGAATGCCAGTGACTTCCAGTGGAGACTGGGTGTGCAACAGCTAGGAGCACTATTCAGTTGGCGGAGGCAACAGCAAACATCTGCAGGTCAGGTGTGGAAGCGCCCCCAACCTGAGGTGATGTCATTGCACGTCTGAGCCTCCTGGGGGAAACTTAAGGAGAAAGCCCTTGGGCTGGCCACTTTGTGAAGCCTCTAGACCTCCACCCAAATGATGCCCTAGGAGTAAGCCTCGGCTGGGGCTGCAGATGGATCTCAGTCTCTCCCCTTGGGGAGCCCCGCCGCAGGGGGCAACCTTTGGGCCTCCCAGTCCTTGCAGCCTGGGGGGGGGATACTGGGTGTGGGGTCCAGGTGCTGAAGAGAGCATACATGTCCCAGGAGAGTAACAGAATTGGAGGGGGGTGCTAGTATCGCTCACATTTTGTGATGGGAATCCATCTGTTTTCATCTATTTTTGATACAGTTCTATATTTAGGGTGTGTTGGAGTGCAGGTTAGAGAAGGGTGTAATAACAAGTGGCACCAAGAAGTCCACCACTAGTACCAAGACTACAGGAATGAGAGTTTTGTTTAAGGCATAGCGATTACTTGCTTGTTTTGTTAGGAGATGATCTAAAAGTGTGAGCTTGCTTCAGAAGTTTTGTCACATTTCAACTACAGTGCATATATGATATTCAATGGCTTGTACAGCATCCCAGTTTTGGACTAGAAGTTTACTCTGGGGTCAGAATTCAACAAATGTCACAGTTAGACATTTTCACTTTAGGCAAGGGGCTGACACTACCTTGTCATCACTGGCAGGACTTGGGCTGTCTCTTCCAGTAACTCCAAACAGAAAAAGTGAAGTGGATCTCAGGTGTTCATTCCCTCCAATTTATCCTTTGCCTAACCTCTCACTTTTCTTGCTGGGGCACATTCTATGGTGTCTTGTCTGTCCTGCCAGGTGAGTTGGGATAGATCCCTCCCACAAAACCTGGAGCTGCAACACTTTCTAATGCACTAGGGTGTGATTGCTAAGTGTGCATGCGACTTCAGTGGCTGGGATAACCCTAGAGCATGGATTCCTGCCCACTGGCCCACCAGGCAGGGACTTGTACTTTTTTGACTCGTCAAAATTCTAATAGCTATACAGATTATGCAGATACTTATTGTATCCAAATGTCAAAATGTGATGACTTTGCCTTTTGAATTTCAAAGTTCAGACACTTGGGGCAATATTGAAGGAAACATAAGTGTTTTTTAACATTTTTAATTGTAAAATAGGACATATGTGAGGTCTGTTCAATAACCCCAGTGTATTTCATGTGTTTGTTTTGAAATGGTCCTTTTCGTCCTTGTGTTTGGCACCTTGTTAATGCTTTTTCCCACTAATGTTCATTTTATAATTACATAGCAGTCATGGAACTAAGTGACACCGTTAACCACCACCTTCTGTCTCTTATCCGTTAACCAATTTCAGACCTAGTCTACAAATTTGGACCCCCATTTCTAAGCTTGTCATCTTCCTTATTAGCCTTCTGTGCAGCAGTGTCAGGGGCTTGCTGAAGTCCAGATAGGCTACATCCACTGTCCTTCCTGATCGATGTCCTTGGTCACCCAGACAAAGAAATCTATCATATTTGTTTGGCATGACCTTCTCCTGTGAATCTGTGCTGTCTGCTGTACGGTAACCCATTGGATTCTGGATGCTCAACCAGTCTCTCTTTCAGTAGGGTTTCCGATAGTTTTCCACCACTGAAGTCAGGCTGGCTGCTCTGTTATTACTAGCTTTCTTCCTGTTGCTACGCTTATGTAGTGGGACCACGTCAGCCCTTCTCCAGTCCTCCGGAACCATCCCTGTTACCAGTGAGCTGTTGAACAAGCCTGTCAGTGGGGCAGTTAGTACTTTCCTGAGCTCTCTCAGTGCCCTAGGGTGTATCCCATCCAGTCCTATAGCCTTTATCCACTCTTACGGCAATGAGTCCTTTCAGGACTCTTTCCTCTGAAAATGGACTTGTGCCTACTTCTCCACTCCCCAGTTCCTGCTTCTTCCTGGTGGCCCCTTCCCTCCACTGTGACATATTTGCATCAAATTGAAAAAGCTATTATAAATCTGGGCATCATTTTTAACCAGTCAGGTTTTTTTTTTATAAACGTTCTATATTTTCTTATGTACAGTATGTTAATACAACTGCTGAGACCACTCTTATAGTTTTAAAAGTGGTCTCACATGCTTCTTATGGATGAGAACTATAAAATGAAAAGAACAGTTCTGATACCCTAAAGGTGTTAGTGAGACCACTCTAACACCTCTAGCACAGTGGAAATAATATATTATTGATCAAGAGCAATTAATAATATAGTACAGTTAAAAAAACTTCACCAAACATGTCTATTTTCCAGGGCAGCTGCACGTGGGACACTCCACACATTAAGAGCATCTCACGCGAGAGGAAAAAGCGCCTGATTGATTTGGAGTGCTCCTCTGTCAACAATGACCATAGAGGGCATCTCATGCAAACATGTGTAAAATTATGAAGTTCTGAGTTCAGTTGGCATAGTCCATTTCCTATACAGGGGATTCTCCAGTTTTCAAAAAAAATGCTAATTTAGAGTAACGTTCCATTTTTTTTTTCAAAACAGAAATCTTCAACATGTTTATTATATATACAGTCCCTGTGTTTCTGATGGTTAAGAATTTCTCCTTTGTGTGCCAGAACTACTCCTCTCGCTTTGCACTTCTCTCACTTAAAGAACTTGAGAAAGCACTTGTAACCATAAGGGATGCTGGAACTCTATGTACTGAATAAACATATAGCCTGACAATTTTAGTGAGTCTTTCTTTGGAGTGTTTCTGTGTTAGTGCTTTTTGACAATTCAGAAATAATTATTTTTTTATCTATACTTTATCCTTCTGCACTTCCTTTGTTGACCCCGCACTGCTGCAACCCTTAGCCCTGTCACCTCATCTGCAGGACTTAGAAACATAGAAGTTGACAGCAGAAGGAGACTGCTAGTCCATCTAGTCTGCCCATTTGTTTTAGACCTATTTTGACAGGTAGCCCATGACATGGGCGGCCATGGTCGAGCTAAACAAAAGCGGGGACTCAGTCCTGGTAGCATGTCATGGGACTACGGGTGAGGTAGAGGCGACCAGGTGGGTTTGCACATATAGCGACAGGGTGTCACTACATGTCTGCAGAGAGAGGCACGTTTAGTGAGGGAGGGAGTTTTGATGGGTGGTGCCACGGTGAGCTGCCAAGCAGTCCCGTGGCATGGTAAGAGTGAGTTCAGGTCTTGGGTGGACAGAGTGCTGGGTCTGGGCGCAGGTACGTTTTAGTTGCGCCTGGCACAAATTTGTTTTTCATGGTTCCCCCCCCCCCACATGCACCCCCTGGCTTGAGAATCCTAAAGTAGGGGAGTGTGAGGGTCAAAGCGCCCCCGCATAAAATTTAAAATTGTAAGTCCCCGGCACCCTTTTGCTGTGCGCTGGGGGGGGGGGGCATATCACCTCCTTAGGTGAACCGTTGGAAGTCGTCTCAAAATTTAAATATCTTGGCATTTGGCTAGATAACAAGCTTTCCTTTAATAACCACCTTGTTGACCTGTCCAAGAGATTTAAAAGTCAGGCTAAATTTCTTCTTCCGCAATAGGTCTTTCTTTCCGCTAGAGATCAGAACCAGGCTTGTCCAGGCCACATTCCTCCCCCTACTTGACTATGGTGATATAATCTACACCTCTTCTGCAATTACCAACCTTAACAAACTGGACATCCTCTATCACCGTGCCCTGAACTTCATTTCAGACTCCCTGTACCAAACCCACCACTGTGTTATGTATGCGGCTGTTGGCTGGACGTCACTTACCATTAGTACGCTCCACGCTGGAATTTGGACCCTAAAGCTTCTTCTGAACAAACTCCCGAACTACCTAACTTCTCTCATCTGCACCTCCTGCAGTACATATTCACTTAGGAAGTCGGATTTTATCCTCCTCGACGTGCCCAGGACTCGCACCTCCTTTGGCAAACGTGCCATCTCAAGTGCCCTTTCAACCATCTGGAATCGGCTACAATCTTCACTGAAACTATCCAGTGTTGTCTCTGTTAACTTCTTCAGAAGGCTAGCTGCTGCTAAAATAAAAGACACTTGTAGCTGTTTTTAAACTCCTTCTCCATCATTATCCCTCAGCCCACCCTCCCTTCCTTTTGGAATCAGCTCTAGTCCTTACATAATTTGTCTAGCGATAATACCTGCCTTCTGTTTCAACTCACCTATGGCGGCCAATCAAAACGATTCCTGCAGCTGATCTCATGACTTTTTTGCCCTTATTTCACCTGCTCTATGCCTTACCCCCTACTCTCTTTCCCCCTACCCTAATTTCCTCTTACCTGTCAGTTGACCCTTGATCTTTCTTTCTCTTTATCTGTCTTCTTTCTACCCCCCACCTTCCTTCTAGCACCTTAGCCCCCTAGCCCGCCTCCTGCTCCCCTCCCCCATCTCTTAACTCTTCCTCCTTTCTCCTGTAGTCCCTACTTTTTCCATTCCCAACGCCCCTCCTAGGTTCACGCTCCCTATATCTACACTGTTACGTTCTAATCTGAGTATTATGTATCATATGAATCTAAACTGCATTTTAACTACTGTTATGTTATTCTGTACATGTATTGTTTATTTGTCTGTATACTTGCCTCAGGACCTCCTTGTGAATGAGCTTGCTCAACAGAGTTCTCCTGCAATAAACTTAAACATCACTGAAATTGATTTTCGGCAATGTGATATCGACCTAATGGCGATCAACGTTGTGACATGGAACCTTTTGACACTCTAGTTTCCCTTTGTAGTCAGGGATCCCTTGTGTTTGTCCCATGCATTCTTGAATCCCCCCACAACCTCTTGGGGCAGGCTGTTCCAGATGTCCACCACTTTTTCTGTGAAGAAAAACTTCCTGGTGTTGGTAGAGAACCTCTTTCCTTGCAGCCTGAGGTCAGGTACCTTGGTCCTGGAGCCCTTCTTGAAGTGAAACAGTTCCTGTGCCTGTACCTTGTTAATGCCTTTTATGTACTTGAATGTTTCAGTCATGTCCCCTCTCTCTTCTCTCTCCAGGGAGTGCATACTCAGATCCCTAAGTCTTTCCCCATAGGACATGTACTGCAGACCCTGAATCATTTTGTCGCCTTTCTCTGTACTGTTTCCACCTGGTCAATGTCCTTCCTGAGGTGAGGCCTCCAGAATTGGACTCCATATTCCAGGTGAGGCCTGACCAGCGATCTGTACAGTGGTAGTACCACCTCTCTCCTATTACTCGTGATTCCCCTCCCAGTGCAGGCCAGCATTCTGTTGGCTTTCAATGTTGCCTTCTTACACTGCTTTACTAACCTTCAAGTCGTCTGAGATTATGATTCCCCATCTCTTTCCTGGTTTGAGGCCGCCAGTCTTTCGCCTCCTAGATAATACTCCTTCCTTGGATTTTTTCTTTCCTGTGACCATAGGTTTTAGCATTAATCTCAGCTGCCACTCTCCAGACCATTCTTCTAATTTCTTGAGGTCAGCTTCCATCTTGCTCACTCCTTCTGAGGTGTCCACCCTGTTACATATCTTGGTGTCCTCTGCAAACAGACACACCTTCCCTTCCAGTCTGTCAGCAATGTCTGCTATAAAAACATTGAAGAGCAGAGGCCCCAGCACTGAGCCCTGGGGCAACCTGCTGGTCACCCTGCCTTCCGGCGATTGCATTCCATTAACCTGTACCTCTGCCTTGTAACCAGTTTTGTACCCATCTGACTACTTCTGGACCTACCAATGTGGGCAAGCTTCTTTACCAGCCTTCTGTGTGGAACTGAGTTGAAGGCCTTATTAAAGTCTAGGTAGACCACATCTACTGCCCTACCGTCATCCACTATTTTTGTAGCATACTCAAAAAAGTCGAGCAGATTTGTCTAGCATGACCTATTTGCTGTGAAACTGTGCTGCTTAGGGTCTTCTTGGCCGCTAGTTTCGAGGAATGCTATGATCCTCTGTTTGAGTAGTGTCTCCATTAGTTTCCCTACTACAGATGTGAGGTTCACCAGTCTGTAATTACTAGCCTCTTCGCAACTGCCTGATTTGTGAAGTGGAACCACTATTGCCTTTTTCCAGTCTTCGTGTACCACACCGCTCTTCAAAGATTTTGTGAATAGAAGTGCCAGAGGAGCTGCGAATTCTGCCCCCAGTTCCTTAACGATTCTGGGGTGCATCTCGTCTGGTCCCATGTCTTTGTCTGCTTATAGTTTATTTGGCACCCCCGTACTTCAGCTTCTGTAAAGGGGCTCATGTCTATCCTGATCCTGGGGTGTTGTGTTTTTTCAGGGCTGAGCCATCCCCTGGGTCCTCTTTGGTAAACACCGAGCAGAAGTATTTGTTGAGGATTTCTGCTTTCTCTGGGTCATGTTTGGCGCATTTCCCTTCTTCAGTAGCAATCTTTACTATCCCCCCCTTTTGCCTTCCTGTAGAAACATAGACTTTGACGGCAGATAAGGACCGCTTGGCCCATCTAGTCTGCTCATTTCCCTACCTACAGGATAGGCTGCAGATCCTAGTTAACCAACAGCCTATTTCTTCCTGCCCACCACAAGAATTGCCTTATGTCTGTCCCATGCATTCTTGAATTCTCCCACAGTTTTAGACCCCACAACCTCCTCCGGAAGGCTGTTCCATGCATCCACTACCCTCTCTGTGAAATAATACTTCCTCACATTGCCCCTGAACCGCCCCCCTTCTATCTTTAAATTGTGTCCCCTTGTTCTTGCATGTCTCTTTTTCTGAAAGATGCTACCCTCTTGGACTTTGTTGATTCCACTGAGGTACTTAAAAGTTTCTATCATGTCCCCCCTCTCCCTTCTTTCATCAGGGGTATACATATTAAGCTCCCTAAAGTGTCTAAAAAAATATTTGTCACCTCTCTTTGCCCCTTCTGCTATCTTTTCCTCTGTCAGGGCTTTTGCCTTTCTAATTTGTTTGTTAGACTCTCTCAATTTTTTCCTTGTACAACTCCTAGTCTTTCTCAGTTTTGGTTTCCTGGTATGTGCTGTATGCCTTCTTTTTTTTCTTTGACTGTGGTAGCCACTTCCTTGGAAAACCATAGAGGATTTATTTTTCTTTTTGCTTTGCTGACCCATCTGGCACATTGATCTGTGGCAGTCTTTATTGCTCTGTTGAGTCTTCTCCCACATGACTTCCTCCTCAACCTCTGTTTCCAGTAACTGGCTACTTATGTTGTTACTCATTGTTTTGGAAGTCAGCCTTTCTGAAATCTAGCACCTTTATCTTTGAGTGGCTGGTGTCCTGTGTTATGTTACCTTAAAGCTTACCATGCGATGGTCACTGTTGCCCATATGGCATCCCACTTCGATGTCCTTGATCCTTTCTGAGTTTGTGAGGACAAGATTGAGAATGGCATCTCCCTTTCTTGGGGTTTTAACAAGTTGGTACTGTCCCACGCCTTGTAATGGCAATAAGAAGTTCCTACTTCTTCTTGTTGCTGCCATTAGTGTGCTCCAGTTAATATCTGGTATGTTGAAGTCCCCCACCAGTATCATTTTGCCTTTATCAGACATTTTGTAGATTTCCTGTATCAGGTCTTTGTCTCCTATATCTCCCTGATTTGGGGACCTGTACACAACGCTGATTCTGAAGGGTTTTCCCTTGCCTGTGTCTCTGCTGTTAGCCACAGTGACTCAAAGTTCCCAGGTTGCCCTTTTACTTCTGTGGCTTTTATTTCCTCCGAATGTAAATGGCTATGCCCCTCCTCTTTTTTTTGCCTTGCCTTGCCTATCTCTTCTGAACAGAGTGCGACCGGGAATAGCAGTATACCATCCGTGGTTTTCCATGAACCACATTTTACAGCCACCCAGTCCAACCTTTCTGTTTCCAAGATGGTTGTAAGTTCTGGAAGTTTGTTCGTTAGGTTCCTAGTATTTGCAGCCTTTGCCTTCCAGGAATGTACATCCTCTTTGGTGCAAGGTTGTACCTCTTTCCTGGACTGCTCCAGTTTGCTCTTTCTGACCAAGAGATTATGGAAATTGCTGGTTCAGGTGGTTGTTGGCTCTGATTTGTTTTCTGAGGATGTATGAGCGCATTTGGCGTTTTGGAGAGTGAAGAGTGATGACCAGCCCACTGACGGCAAGGGCGTGAGCTGCATCATACTCCCCTTCATTTAGTTTAAACTACCTGTATAGACATCTAATTTTGTCCGAGAGCTCACACACCTTCTCTGTTTAAGTGCAGTCAGTCGTATTAAAAAAAAAAAGATCTTTCCCAAAAGTTGTGCCGACACCAATCATGCAGCCATGAGTCGAATTCGCTTACTTCAAACACTGTGACTCGCTTGGTACTTTTTCCTTTTTCCCACACTGGCAGCACTTCTGAGAAGGCTAATTTGGATGGAAGGGAAGAAAGTTTGTTGGCCAGGTCCTCGAAGTGTTTCTTGGCCTCCTGAACTGTTCCCTGTGTGCTGTAGGAAACAATCAGGTAGCTGTTAAACAGACGAGGTCTAGCTTGTACTCCTGCAAGATAAGAAGGAATCTGGTTACTAGCTCAGTTCTGCCCTTTGGCTCAGAACAGCTCCGTGGAGTCAATGCTGCTTGCAGTAAAAATCTCTGCCTGTGGTCCATGCGTCCTGGTTCCCTGCTGCTGTGAGGGAGAGGGGACTGATCCACAAGCTGCAGCACAGTACCCACCCTTCTCAAATGCTGGAGTGCCAAAGGAACTGCTGCAGCATAAGCTGCCACCGAGAGTAGAAGCCACCGATGAGGTGAAACCTGGATGTGGCAATGCTGCTGCGAGTTCCGCTTGTAGCGTTTCAGTCGGCAGACCTGCAGGCAAGAGCATGGGACAATTTAAATATCCTCCTTGCACTTCCCTCAGGTGAAGATCAGAACCGTTGTTAAGGTCTGCTACTTAGTAGCACAACTAGAGACTGGAGGATAGGAGATCTCTCTCCCAGTCGGTAAAGATCAGCAGACAGAAAGGCTAGGGGCTGGACCGCACTTGGTGTGTGTGTCCTAGGTTGTCCTCTGTGTTTGAGCTGTTGTTTCTAGTTGTTTCTGGCTGAGAGCTTTCTATTAGCCAACCACTATTTCAGTAGTGGGTACAGCAGACAGTAAGGCAAGGGGCTGGACTGCTCTTGGTGTATGCCTCCTAGGGGTGCCCTTTGTGTCTGAGCTGTTGCTTCCAGCTGACAGCTTTCTATTAGTCAATCTCTATTTCAGCAGTGGTACAGCAGTTCAAATGCTGATTTACATACCGCAGCCAGGAATTCTGGGTAAGTGTTCCAACTGATCCTTATGCTAATAGAGCAGCTGCTGGCTGGGTCTTAGCAGAGCGATCGAGGAGAGAAGTCGCCTCAGCAGAGATAGGAGCCCGGACTGTGCACTCCAAGGGGGATTCAGCCAGGTAGTACTGCTGTCAAGGAATTCCTGCTTCTGCACCTGTTGGAGTCTGCCTTCCCTCCATGACTGGTCTCTCTCCCAGTCGGTGAAGATCATTGAAGCTCAGTAGACAGTAAGGCTAGGGGATGGACCGCATTTGGCATATGCCTCATAGGGTTGCCCTTTCTGTCTGAAATGTTCTTAACCCATCTGCTTCCTTACCTCAGTGGGTGAGTGGGTGCTAAGGATGGTGTGTGTGGCACCTGCAGGGGTTGCAGCATATCCTGCTGATGGGGGTTCTTTTCCCCCAGCTTTTTTCCCTTGGATCAGAGCCAGTGCATGCAGTGGCACACAGGAACAATGTTAATATGCTGCACGTCATTAACGCCCACCTCCATCTTTTGACTGTGGTGACCAGTGCAGTGCCACCTGTGCTAGGTGGCAGCCAGGCAGGGGTGCATGCTGTCCCACCACCCCAAAAGCAGAGAGCCATCACTGGATGCTCAGTCCTCCTTCCTCCAGCCAGCCCCCGAGAGATCCTGGTCTGTTCCCAAACCCGGGTCACTGGTGTGGCAGAAGTGAGGCGTACAGCACTTTAGCCTTCCGCGCCACTGGGCTGGCTTCAGAAAGGATGTTTAAGCCCTGATTTTTGTTTGGAAGCAAATTGGGGTGTAAAAATAATGGTTGTGTGTCAAAATGTAGTAATATATAAAGTTACAGTTTAGTCACTTGAAATCAGTGGTGATTTGCTCTTGTTGCTGCAGAATTTGTTTATTTTTATTTATCTATTTTTGAAAGTCAAATTTACAACCTTTGAGTCAGGGACTCATTTACAATTGCACCTCGTCAGAGGGAGGGTAGACATTGTTACAGTGTGAGATGCAACAGTGGTAACATACAGGTGCAATACAGATAACAAAAGAACATAATAGAACAGTGGTTTACAGAATAAAGTTACATGCAGCAAATTGCAATACTCAAAAAGTATAACAATAGTAGAAGTCACAGCCCTGGTCATACCGGAAATACCTATGTGGAAGGGTGGGGGTGGGAGGGACAGGGCTGAGGAAAGAGAAAAAAGGGGGGGAGAACTTAACGATTACTGTCAAGACTATGGGCCAGAAAACGGGAGGACCCCAACATTAGGATGATTAAGGACAACAACAGCTTCACATCACTTTCATTTGCACAGTAATTGTTCTTGTTTGCACACACTCCACGCACACATGCTGACAAACAATAAATAGCTGACGTATCTAAAGTGTCACAATTAAGCTTGGCTGAAAGGAAATTTGCTTAGCATAAAATAAATTTTGTTTTCCTCGTAACCAGCATATTAGAATGACATTAGGTGAGGACAGAGTTTAGTATGGGCCTTTGTTGATGACACTATTGCTTTGAGATGAATCATACTCGGGCATTTTTTTACCTCCCAGGAATGTCCCACCCTAATGCTGCATGAAGTTGAAGTATGGTTAGAAATAGCTTTAGGCTGCAATCAGGCCTGTGTATGTATTCAGGACTTGTGTTGTCTTGGCAACAAAGTCTTGTGGTTAAGTCAGAGGGGAAAACGAAATAGCTGATATGTCTTAAATAAGAAAGTTAAAATGATTATACCATATGTACTTAACTTGCAGTCTGATATACTCTGTGTAATACAAAACTGAAGTAGACAAAAAATAAACTTTCATACGTTTTTGTTTATTATTCTTCCAGCCCACCACCCTGACAGTGGGGCCCACTATGTCTGGATCCTTCCTCCAGCCAAGGGACTGAAGGAAGAAGAATCAGCATTTATATAGCACTTTTCAGACTCACTGAATCCCAAAGCACTTTACAAGCAATGCTAGACTGGTTTCTGAAGTGACTGAATGTGTAGTGGCAGCCATTTTGCACATCAACACCCACACACAGCCTTGGAGAATTGCATGAACTAGTTTAATGGGAAAGGGAATGTTGGCAAAGACACCTGGGGAAAAGTCCCCATGTCTAGCGAAAAGTGCCATTTTTTTTTTTACTTTCACCTGGATACCCACCAGAGGTGGGTAGAGGGGACCATAGAGAGTTTAATGCCTCATCCGAAGGATGGCACACCCTGACAGTACAGCACCCCCCTAGTTGTGCACTCGGGTGACAGCATTTAGGTATGAGCCCAGTCCCAGTATGGGACTAGAACCCATGACCTTCTGGCCCAGAGGTGGATGTGCTACCAACTGAGCCACTCTTTCACAGCTGTCGAATTTCAGGGTTTTTGTGACTGACAGGTGACCTGTGCTGTCCCTCCATGGACTTTCAGGGGCATGTGGTTCCCAGCCAGCTACCATGTGGGATTCCTGACACAAGCAAACTTTTGTCTCCTTGGCTATACTACAGGGCCCGCTCAGCTTCTTTTGATAGATAGATAAAACTTTTATTTTATACAGAAACAAATAGATTAGGACCGAAGGCCGGTTTTCAACTAAAGTTCTGTGTTCTTTAAGTACAGCTGTAAATATAATAAAACGACAAGTTACCTTACAAAACAACCTTGGTTGCAAACTTTAGCGATACAATGTACATACTACAGGTCTACACATTAATACCATCAGCATACTTAAAGTAGAAACCCTATTAGTTGAGCAGTGTCTTTCATTTTATCAAACATTAGTTTCAAGCGTAATAAAATAGTTTTACAAGTTAGCTCCATAGAACTGTATTAGGCGCGTCCCCGTGCTCTCCCTGGTAGCACATCACAAAATGGGGGAGCACAGGGTGGATCAGGCAGACGCTGAAGTGGGAAGGGATCGTCTGCCTCCCAGTTCGAACAAAATTACGATTCCTTCCCAAACGTCCTACAGTGAGTAAAAAAAAAAAAATGTTTTTCACACAGAGGGGTTATCGCCGCCCCATAGTAGTGGGCTATGAAGCCCAATCTCTTAGCTCACACAATTCCTTTAACATATACATTCAGTCTGCAAGTATTCCTTCAATGCAATTTTAAAAATACACAGATTGTTTATATTTCTTAAATATATTGGTAATTTATTCCAATGTCTGGCTATTTTATTTTGCATCTTTGTCTCTCAAGTTTATTATGGTATTTTAACATTGAACTTTAACATTCAGTTCCCTTTGGATATCTCAAATCCTTTGATTGGTGGAACATAACAAATTTTGCTAGGGATGATAATTTTTGGTATTTATGATTTTATGACAAATGATTAACCATATATAATTTCTTTGAGATTCTGGATTTAGCCAATGTAACTGATTATAAACTATACAATGATGTGTTCTGTTTTTATCCCTAGTTATAAATTTATCCAGTCTATAGTATACTTGATTTACCTTATTTAATAATATTTGGGCAGAGTTCATGCAAAGAGGTGCTCCATAGTCTAAATAAATATTCTTTTAACCCCTAAACCCAGTGAGCAGACTGTGCCTCAGACATAGGCATTATGGGCCAGCTCCTTGGCTTTGAGCTGTGGGGCATCTTCTGGGCATGCTGGTGGGCCAGGTCCATGCCCTCAAGCCTGGGATCACAGGTGTGAGGGAGTGGGAGGAGGGCAACAGGGCGTCCAATAGGGTGCTTTCCTCCTGGGCTGGGTTCAGTGGCCCACCACTTCGGAGTGACTCCTCAAGAGGGCTGCTAGGTGGTGTAGAAGACTACATGCCACCACATACTGTGCTTTCCCCAGGGTATCATGGAATGCACATCTTGTATTGGGAAGGGGGAGAAAGTGGAAAAGGGAGAGCCCAACCTGCACACGTTGGGTGATAGCCTTCTCACCCCCCACTAGCGCCACTTGGCCGACTCCTGAGTGTGCATTTGTTGTTTCCCAGGCTACTGCCTCCTAAGACTTTGTTTCTCTTTCCTGATGGTCAGTCATAGGGTGTCCCCCCCCCCCGATAGGTATGCTGGATCAAAGGTGCATGGATCCACTTAGGGACCCTGATGTCGATGGATGGCAATGGGAGGTGAGTTTAGTGGGTAGTTGGGGCCCTGGAGGCTTGAAGAGAGGGGTGCGGAGGGTGTTGGTATAAAGGCATTACTTTCAAAGCAAAAGTAATCACAGTGATACAAACCAGTTATCTCTCTCACCAGAGACACACACTCTGGGTGAAAAAGTAGTAGCATATGACCGACTAAACTGTTTAATCTATTATCTGTTTCATCTTTCATAGTACTGGTAATAATATTATTGTCGATTTTGTTTCCTCTCTAAATTTCAACAAATTGTATTCAAATGTAAACACAATGAATCTATGCAACCTGCTGTTGGTTGGCTACAGGGTTTCCAGTTCATACTTTATAATAATCTGGTGTGAGGGTGGAATAAAAATGGTCTCATTAAAAAAAAAATATTTACATTTCTTCTGTTTATTCAGATTCTAATCTCTTGTAAACCCTGCCAGACTTGTTCAATCTAGCCATATGGGAGGGGCAGGTTTGCCAGCAAACCAGAGCCTCATTTTCTCAGAGTGCTTACTATATGTAAACGCAGGTCATCTGCTTGTCACAGTGCACTCTGAATAATGCACATAGGTGTGAGTGTGTCTGGGGAGGGGAAGTGAACCTTTCTCCAAATTCAGAAGTATCCTGCTCTCAGGTATTCAGATGTGGATCAGGTAGATATGAATCACACATTTGTAAGCCAGAGATCTTGAGATCTAAGAAGTGCTTTGGTTAGGTTTTGGGAATTAGAAAATTCTGGTGAACTACTAGGCTCAATCTACATTGACTTAACTAATGCCTTCGATACCATCAATCACTGCCTCCTACTTGTCTAGCTTCAGAACACTGGGCTGTCAACTGACACCATTGGCTGGTTTAAGAGCTACCTTGAAGAATGGTCCCAAACAGTAAGAATTGCTGATACAGTCTCGGACCCTAGACCGGTCTGCTCGGGAGTCCCCCAGGGCTCCATTCTGGGACCCCTCCTCTTCAGCCTATTCTTAAACTCACTACTGGACAGCTGCCCAGAACAAATCATTCTTTACGCAGATGATGCTGTGATCCTCACCTTGAACCCTGATCCAATCCAATTACAAAATAAACTTCAGCGGGCCTTCTCCTCCATCGAATCCTGCTTCCTAAATCATAAACTGCTTCTCAATCAGAAAAAAAACAAGTCTTTGGTCTTCTGCAGCCCCCACAACAAAAACAAACAACTCCACCTCTCCACTGCAACCAAACAAGGAGCCATCCTAGAGCAAACACAATCATTCAAGTACCTTGGCATCACCCTTGATCCCCACCTGTCATGCGCTGTCCATATCAGCAATGTGGCAAAGTCTGCCAGTGCAAGGTTAAGCATATTATTCCGGCATAGGAAACACCTAACTCCAGAAGCACTGTCAGTGGCCGTCCAAAGCTCCACTGTCTGCATCATAGACTATGGTCTTATCATATATGGGTCTGCATCTACCACTGCTTTCAAACGTATCGCGACCTCCCTGAATAAGGCCTGTCATCTCATCACTGGCTCACATCGCCGTACCCACACATGTGACTTTTATTCCCAATCTGGATGGCTTCAACTGGACAAATGCATAAAATACCAAACCTGCATCACAGCCAAGAAAATTATAATGGGGCTTGCCCCACCTGGTGTCTGTGCCCTCCTTAAGGCTAGACATAGGAATGTCACTACAAGAAGATCCAATTCCCATTTACTACATATCCCACGATGTCACATGACCCAAGGACAAAGATAATTCGCCTATCAGGCATCCCGCTGGCTCAACTCTCCTGGTAGCGACATAGCGATGGCTCCAACACTCTGCCTCTTCAAGTCCAAGCTGTGCCTCTCACTGCTTGTATCCTGCGATTGCCCATCTTAACATTTCCACCATTCCAGCTGCACATGCCCCAGCACCCAGCACTTACTATCAGTCTCTGCACCTCTAGCACCTTACCTGTCATATTCCCTCGACAAGGCCCCCTGGCTGCACTGTCTCCCCGCCCCGCCCCACTGTATCTCCACCTGCCCCAACCACCTCCCCATATTCCCCTGGCCTCCTGCACCCACCCCCTCGATCTCCTACCCTCACTTCTCCCCACCGACCCCTCTCTTGCTCATAGCTCAAGTCTTTGTACTGGTTATTACATGTCTGTAAGTCAGTAACTATATGTTTGTAACTAAAATGATGACTGTTGCACACTGACGTGGAACCTTTGTAAAAAGCCCCGCTCAAAGGTATTGTAATCCTAGATTGAAAATAAATAAATAAAATAAGAAAATATCCCTTCATTGTGACCCAGCAGTTGTTATTTTGATTCACAGAAACATAGAAAATCACCAACAAAAGAAGGCCTTGTAGTAAATCCAGTCTACCCCGTGAAGTTTTGCATGTCCCCTAGAGGATCATCACTGACAACCCCCCCGCTCGCCACACCGCCCTCCCTTGTGATCCCTTCACAACTGTTTGTGCCTATCCCACCCCTTTCAAAGCTCAGAGTCATTTTGCACTGACCATTGTTTTGGATAACTTGTTTCACCTGTCTGCCTCCTCCCTGTGAAGTAGTACTTCCTGGCATCCCCTTTCACTGCCCTCCCCAACCACCACCTGTTACTGTTCTGCCTAGTATTTGTATTGCCACTGGTGGTGAACAGCTCTGGAATCTATTTATCCCTCCATGTATCTGACTGTTTTAATCATGTCTTTTCTTGTTTCTGGCTTCCAGTGAATACATTCATTGATTGATTGATTGATTTATGGAAAACTTCAGTAGAATACCTTTGAGCACAGGTACTCGTTTACAAATGTTCCACATCAAGTACATGGTCATAAAAACATTACAAGTATAGTAAGCAGTTCCAGAGGAAATGCATTCGAGTTGGGTTTACAGATTAGTTACATTCAGTTTTGAAAAAAATCCTTGTAGATCATTGTATAAAAAGTTGCAGGATTTGTACGGAGAGAAACTGAATAAAACTGTGTAACAATTGCAGTTGCAGTGGCCTGCATGAGCAGACTGCAAATCTTGGGGAGATTCAGCAGAGAATCAGTCAATTTGTTTAACTAATTAGTGGCCCTGACTGCTACTACTGAGTGCTTGTTGAAACTCTCCAATCGTTATCCTTATGTTGTCCCCTGTTGCCTCTGGATTGTTTTGGTAACCTGCCTTTGCACTGACTCCAGATTGGAGATGTCCTTTTAAAGTGAAGGAGTACTCTAGATGCGGTCTCACCCGGGTCCTGTACAGGGGTAATATGACCTCAATGTTTCTGCTGCTGAACCCACTACTAGTGCATCCCAGCGTCCTGTTTACTTTCCCTATAGCCTTATCAAACTGTGCTGACAAATTGAGACTGTAAGCTATAACCACCCTCGGGTCCATTTCTTTCTCTGTCCCAGTAACTAACACCCCCACCCACACATCTGCACCAGCAGCCACACTCCCATAGACACACACACACACATACACACGCACATTTTGCCCTGGATTCTTCTTTCCCACATGCATGACCTTGCCATTTTTGGCATTGAAGCCCAGCTACCAGATTTTTCACCATTTTTTGATGATGATGATGATGATGATGATGAAAACTTTATTTTTGATGATGATGAAAACTTTATTTTTATACAGGAAATTCTAATCATTAGGATTATACAATCCTGTTCTCAAGATAGTCCTGTTTGTATTTCACTTAGTTACATCTAAACATATAACATTAATCAAATAAATACAAAATGTACACAATACACAGCATTTCAATATCCAACAATACATTAAGACACAAATACAAAACAAAAAATACAAGGTTTCACAATAAGATTTCCATACATAATCATATACAACTACATTCTATTTTATGAAGTTTCAGAATTTCATTTTTAAAAATCGTGTGGTCTTCTAGAGATCTTATTGGAGGGGGTAGAATATTCCATACTTTAGCTGCCTGACATGAAATGGAACCATTACCATATTTATTATGAATTTTTATGGGACAAACTCTATGTCTATGCACAGATCTTAGAAACTCATGCCTACCTTTACTAACTTTAGGAAGAAGTATTTGTGTGATATAATGTTCGGGGTAAGATATCTTATATTTATGTATCAGTATTAACCAGTTTTTTTGAAAAGTCATTTCTAAAGACTGCCAGTTCAACTTTATGAACATATTACAATGATGAGTTCGATAGGAACACTGCAAAACATATCTAGCTATTCTATGTTGCACCCTATCCAGTCTAATCAACTGATGTTTCTAGGGACATGGATATGTTGTTCATCCACACTCATTGGCAGGTATCCTTGTCGCTTTAAATCTTGCCGGAAGGTCTTCAAGCTTGCTCCTCCCACCCACCCGGGTGGTATAACTCTCGGCTCCGCCCCATGACGCCAGATCTTCCTTACCGCTTGGAAGCTCAGGTTCCCTCCTTAACGCTCTGCGTTTGAGACTGGTTCCTATTTCTCCGTTTGCGGATTTAAAATAAATTTTGCGAAAAAGACTTCAGTCTTCTATCCCTCGCGGCTGCGATGGACAAATCGACTCAGTTTCGGAGATGCCCATGCGTGAGAAGATGTCTCAGACGGATCCACTCACGTGTGTGCTACTGTAGGCCTTGAACACGACCCGCGGGCTTGCGACCTGTGCTCATCTTTCTCGACCTCGTCCTCGAAGACCGTGCTGCCGGTGCAACTGGGCCGTCGAGCGTTCCCTCCGGTGAAGTCCAAGGAGGCCCGGTTGGCGGTGTCCGCGGCGGCGGGCTCGGCGGATCAGCTCGAGCGGATGGTCGCCCTCGAAGAGGAGGCGGCGCGGGCCGTATCTTCCTCGGCCGCGGCATTTATCCCGCTCTCTCTGGGCTCTTCTTACACGGCTTCTTTTAAGGAGCTTTGTCTGTCCCTCTCCACTAAAGGAGAAGGGCCTATGTTTGCGGGACCTTATTCTCGGTCCAAAAAGAGGGACAGGGGTAAGTCCCTCCGTCGACGCTCTTGGGAGCGGGAAAGGTCCCTCTCCCCGGGCCGTCGACCGTCGGCTTCGGTCGACCGCTCGGCTTCGGCCACTGGCCTCACGGTGTCCCCGTCAGGTCAGTTGACCGAGACTCCCACCGATGAAGTCGAGATTTTTCTCGACCCATTGGACGGGCTGTCGCCTTTAGCAGCCGAGATTCCCTCCCGGTTCCCCGGGAGGTTGAGATCCGTGGGCTCGCCTGTGCCTCGGTTCGGAGCCCTGGATGCACCATCCAGCCGAAGGAGTGCGGTTCGGCCGACACCTCCCGCACCGACTCGGAAATTCCGGGACTCTCGGTCTGGTCTCGGACCTCTTGGCGGTCCAGCCGATCCCACGTCATAGGCGGTCTCGGTCTCGACATTGCTGATGGCGGCGTCGCGCTGGTCCTCGTCCTCCTCCTCGGATGAGGGAGGCTTTGGCGTAATTACGTCGGACGGTACGAGGACCTTATGTTGCAACAGCTCCTCCTGGCCGGGAATAAGCCGACCCCGTCGCCTTCCCCGGCCATTAAGTGGCTGTCACCGGAACGGCCGACACAACCCCTCGACTTATCCGAGGAGCCTATACCCAGGCCGGTTGTTCGGCCAAAACCAGCTGTTCCACCGATTCCGGTGGAACCTCCGCCTCCACAGCTACCACATGGGGCTCCGACCAGGATTCTCGGTCGCTAAGGGTCTACCCCATCGGCTGTCAGTTACCCTCACCCGACTCGACCTCGCAGGTGAAGGGTGGCTCAGGCCAGAGCAGTTCTTCGAGGACTCTTCCGAGTCCGAAGATGATTCTCCTTTTCTCAGCGACATGGACTTGGAGTCTTCAGGAGGTCAGTCAATGGACGAGCAGCCGCTCGTCCTTCCTAGGGACTGCTTCGCTCATCTCGGAGTCTACCGGGATGGAGCTCGAACCGCTTCCAAACGGGCTAGGTATCCTCACGAGATTCTGGACCGAGGGATTCTCCGACGGAGGCCTTTCCGTGTGCGAGGCCATAGTGGGTCCGCATGGAGCTTTGGTAGCGCCCTGCTTCCTGCCCTGCGCCTTCGCCAGGATGGCCAGGAAGTATGCGGTCCCCACCGTTCCTTGTCCTGTTTTTTCGGAACACCCTCTGCTGAGGGTTGTTACCGACATGCCGGGCGCCACGGCAACGCCAGGGATGTGGACAAACCTCCACAAGGAGTCCAAGAAATTGGACTATGTCGGGCGATGTCTCCGCCATCCTCTCGGCCTCGTCAGGCCAGTCGGCCGTCCTCATGGCACATTTTTCTCATGTTCTGTTGGGCTCCCTGGATGAGGTCATCCTCATCTTCCGCCCGATCTGCAGACTACGGTTAAGCAGGTGCGGGACCAGGGCAGGGCAGTGGCCAAACAGCAGCTCCAGACTGCTTTGGATATAGGGACTCATGTGCCAGATCGGTGGCGGCCGCAGTGGCTATCGCTGTCGGGGGCTTGGCTGAGGATATCCACCTTTACTGGATACCCAGCACAAGTTGGGATGTTCCCTTTTGGGGACTGGACCTCTTCGCCCTGGGGTGGAAGGTCACCTGCAGAGGATCGAGAAGTCCAATGCCACCTTGGACCTCGGTCCTCTTCCGGCCAGAAGGACAAGGTCGCGAAACCACAGCCTAAGCTCCTTTCGGCCCTTCTGTGCCCTCTAAGGCCTGCCCAGTCAACGCCAGGGCCAGCAGGCTCGGCCTGGCATCCGCAAAACCCAGTCACGGGCTTCCTCTAACAGGAGGCAGGAGGAAGGGGCCCAGGAGGTCCCTCGCCGTCCCTCCTCCAAGCCTGCCCAGTGACGGGCTGAGGGGTGCCGCCCCATTCCTCAGCCACTTACCCCTGGTCCTCTGAGGACGGCTCCGCACTTCTGTTCCGCCTGGTCCGCTTGTTACCATTGACAGGTGGGTCTTGAGGTGGTGGAAGAGGCCTGCCTCTGAATTCAGAGCAGGCACCACCCTTCAGGCCGTCCGCCTCTGAGGCATGGATCCCCAGCCTCACTGGCGGCTCGTCGAGCCGACATCTCTCCTCCTCCAGAAGGAGGTGGTAAGAGAGGTGGTGGACCCTCCTTCAGACCCAGGGTTTGTGTCCAGGTACTTCCTGGTTCCGAACGGACGGGGGCTGGCCCCATTCTCACCTACCACGCACTAAACAAGTTCCTAAGGTCTCGAACCTTCAGGATGGTCACTCTGGCTCAGATAATACCATCCTTGGAGCGCGCGTGGTTCTGCTCTCTGGACTTGGAGGCGTTTTCACGTCCCTATCCGTCCGTCTCCACCAGAGATTCCTTCGCTTCGGAGGAAGGATCCCTCTTGAGTTCCAAGCCATGCCCTTCGCTTGTCTCCAGCTCCCAGGGTCTTCCCAAATGCATGGCAGTGGTGACAGCATTCCTGTCGGCGCGAGGGGTCGGGTGTACTCCTTACCTGGACTGACTGGCTGATAGCAGCCTCCAGGAAGGAGGTGGAGTGGTCCAGAGATCTGGCCTCCAGGTCTGCTTCTCAACTGGGCCTCTTATCAACGAGGCCAAGTCGGAACTCGAGCCGGGCGCAGGATTCTATTCATCACGCAGCCTCGACTCTCTTCGACCAGAGCGCGCTCCCGCGAGACAGGGCCGAGGTTCTTTCTTCTTTGCCCGAGATCTTCTGGTTGGAGCAATTGCAGCCTGCCGGGACTTCCTGCGCCTCCTGGGTCTCATGGCGGCCTGCACCAGCGTGGTCCGTTGGGCCGCTGGAACATCGTCCCTTCAGTGGGACTGGCCAGCCAGTGGTCCTGGCCTCTGCGATCCCTTGGACCAGCTTGGCAGCCGGTGACACAGGGGATGTGGAGCAGCTCTCCAGTGGTGGACGTTCCAGATCATTTGCAGGAGGGTCCGTTCGTCCGCTGAGCGGCGGTCTCTATCGACCGATGCCTCTCTGATGGGTTGGGGTGCCCATCTGGGGAACACCGGGCTCATGGCCTCTGGTCCCCTTGGAGTCCCGATGCCACATCAACCTGCTGGAGTCTCGACAGGTCCGCCTAGCTCTCACCGCCTTTGCTCCGTTCCTCCGGGTCAAGTGGTCCGAGTCCAGACGGACAATACCACGACCATGTACTATCTAAACCGCCAGGCGGGCGCGCTCGCTTCTGTGCAAGAGCTCTCCGCATTTGGTCACTCGTCGCAGCCTGGGCGGATCATCTCTAGCCATTCACGTGGCAGGGCCTCCAACACCCTGGCCGATGCCCTGAGCGGATAGGGGCTGCATCCCACGAGTGGTCTCTCCTGCCGGGGTGTACAGCATCTGTTCTCCTTTGGGGCACACCTCAGGTGGACCTGTTTGCCTCCAGGGAGAGCAGCTGAGTCTGTTCCATGCCCGCCCCCTCAGCAGGGCTCGCTGCAGGGGATGCCTTCTCGAGGCAATGGACCGGCGGGCCTCTTTCGCCTTTCCCCATTTCCCTTGATCCACAAGGTGCTTCTCAAGCGAGGAGGGACAAGGCGCAGGTGATTCTGATAGCCCCAGACTGGCCTCGCCAGTTCTGGTACCAGATCTCCTCAGTCTCAGCTCCAGGACTCCAGGGCAGCTTCCAGCTCGCCGGACCTGCTCTCAGTCAATCAGGGAAGGTGTTCCATCCGGACCTTCAATCCCTGCACCTGGCCGGCCTGGTTCCTGGCGGCTAGAGTTCCAGGCCTTGGGTCTTTCCGGCGGTCCTCAATGTAGTTGAGGCGTCCCGTAGAGTCGACCAGAAAATGCTATGCCTTCAAATGGAAAAGGTTTTCCATTTGGTGTCAGAACAAGGGCTTGGACCCTTCCTCTGTTCCTTGGCAAGCATCTTGGACTATTTATGGTCCCTTTCTAGTCAAGGGCTTAGGTGTCGTGACCCTAAGGGTGCACCTGGCAGCCATCTCTGCTTACCGGGCGCGGGCAGGGAAGCAGTCGGTGGCACAGGAGAAGGTGGTCTGGCGCTTTTTCAAAGGCCTTGATCACATTTCCCCTCCAGTGCGGAACCCCACCTCCGTGGGATCTACTGCTGGTACTGGCAAAGCTCATGGGCAAGCCATTCGAACCAATGCACAGGTGTGCTCTCTCTCACCTGTCGTGGAAGACCGCCTTCTTGGTGGCTATCACGTCAGCCAGAAGGATGGGAGAGCTCCAGGCGCTTTCCATCGAATCTCCTTACCTGGTCTTCCACAGGGACAAGGTTGTCCTGCCCCCACCCGAAATTCCTTCCGAAGGTGGTGTCGGAGTTTCACCTTAACCAGGTGTTGACTCTGCCGGTGTTCTACCCCAATCACACCTCGGAGGCGAATATAGGCTCCATACTCTGGACCCTAGAAGGCGCTCGCTTATTATAAGGAGCGCCGCGGCTGAAATTCGGAGAGGTTAGCCAGCTGTTTGTCACCTACGTTGAAGCCGCATCTGGCAGACCTGCAGCCAAGCGGACGATAATCAGGTGGGTAACCTCCTGCATAGATCTCTGCTATAAGTTGGCGGGCATGGAGCCTCCCAGAGGGATAAGAGCTCATTCTACCCGCCATACTGCTGCAATGGTGGCTGCTTCCAGGGACGTCCCTATCCAGGAAATCTGCAGGGCTGCTACCTGGAAGTCAGCAAACACCTTCATTACCGACTACCACATCGACCTTGAGTCACGCCGGGATGCTGGTTTTGGGGCCTCGGTTCTCCAGTCTCTCTTTCCCAAGTAAGTATTGGGGGTGCGCCTTGCCTCCCTCCTCCCGGAGAACTGCTAGGAGTCTGCCAATGAGTGTGGATGAACAACATATCCATGTCCCTAGAAATACAGGTTACTCACCTGTAACAGGAGTTCTAGGAATGGTATATGTTGTTCATCCACACGACCCACCCGACCTCCTCGGCCCGACGCATGTCCTGAGCTTCCATGGCCAGATCTGGCGTCATGGGCGGAGCCGAGTTATACCACCCGGGTGGGTGGGAGGAGCAAGCTTGAAGACCTTCCGGCAAGATTTAAAGCGGCAAGGATACCTGCCAATGAGTGTGGATGAACAACATATACCATTCCTAGAACTCCTGTTACAGGTGAGTAACCTGTATTTACTCGCTGTTCTATAAATTAAATCCCCATACGTCAGGGTTGGCATAATCAGCTGTTCGGCCACTTTTTTCCTATCCTTAATTTGTAAACATTTAGTAGTTCGTCTCAAGGCTCCTAATTTCTTGGTCACCTTTTTTATATTATTATTTATGTGGGTATCAAAGGTCAACAAATAATCAAAAGTCACCCCCAAATAACAATAACTATCCACCTGTTCTGTAAGTTTATTTGTGTGTGTTACAATATGAATCTGTGGTTTAGGCTTCTTATTTGAAAAATAAACTAATTTTTGGGCTTCTGCAGGTCCTCCTTTAATTCTCGGATACCTTCTTTGGTGTCAACTGTGCCACAGAGTTTCGTGCCATCTGCAGATGGGCGGATTTTCCCTCTTACCTTCCTCTGTGTCACTAATGAAGATGTTAAAGATCGTCGGGCCTAACACTGACCCCTGTGGTACTCTACTGGTGATTTCTTTCCTTTCTGAGAATTTCTATGGGTTCTAAAAAGCCGCAGGGATCTCTTTGAGTAAACAAAATGGACGAGTGCTGTGATTTGGGAGTGCAGTGTATAGAGGAGGTAAGCTAGTGCTGCACTAACTCGGCTATCATATTACACTGCTGCAGGCTCAATGGAAGTAGGCATGGACAGGCATAACCTTTATTTACCCAGGATAGCCTAACTGAGATGTGATATCTCATTTTCAGTAGGGTCCTGCTTCCACCTAATTTAGCAGCTGAGATACTGAAGCACAAAAGTTCAGTGACTTTTTCAGTGCCCCATAGCCAGTGTCTGTGGTGGGATTCTAACCTGAGAGACCATATCACAGTTCAGTGCTTTGCCCAATAGGCAACGTTGCCTTTTTTCATTTTTGAATTTTTTTTATGGTACTTCTTAAACAGGTAGTACATGTGGCAATTCATACATGAACTCAGTTTGCTGCTTGAACAGTTTACATTTTTAAATGTAAAATGTTTTTGATATCAAAACCATACAACATGGTTTAAAAAAAGATTAGCTGAAAGGGGGCTAATAAGAAACAGAAAGCCACAAGAGCCGTCCAGCAGGAAAGTGCAACTCATAATATAAAACTCCCCAAAACAACAATTGCCTTCTTACAATATTGTCTCTTCCTATGTCTAAGAATAAATATAATAGCCTAGGTTTGTGCGTGTCTGTCCACAGTGGATGTGTTGTTCGAACATGAACTACCAAGACACACAAGCAGACCTTGGCTATGGTAACCCCCCCCTCTTTAGGAACACCCTTGCTCAAGAATTTTTGTGGTGGCATGGTGGGTGTCCCTTCTGATCACCAGTAAATAATTTGGGGAGGGGAGTACAAACTCCGGCTAGCCTAGTTGCCCCCTCTCACAGCACTACTGCTCCGTTCTAGGGATTGTGAGATATAGGAGGGAACAGGTGTGTGTCAGGAGGGAAGGGAAGGGTGGAGCAGTTGCATCATTGTTGATGCTAGGTAAGTGGACCAGTCTGTCCGCTTAGCATCATCAATGATGCAGTTGTTCCACTCCCTTCCTTGTAGTCACATACCTCTGCTCCCACTGTGTCTCTCAAAATTCCTTGCAATGGATGAGGTGAACTGTTAGATGGTGGCAAGTGTGCTAGCCAAATTATTTGGAGCTGCAACTGTCCAGCCCCGGGGGGGGGGGGCTAGTGGCTTGGGCTAGGGGCAAGGAACTGAGCCGTTTCATTCAAATGTTGCAGAGGTATTCAGCTACTACATTGTGTTGCAGCTTTACAAATCTCTTTACTACACTTTTTTAGGTCATTAAAGTTTTATAAAATGTCAGAAAAAATTATTTGGAACTTTCTGGGTCTAGATCAGAATGGTCTGAACTAGGCCTGCGAGGTCACCAGTAACAGTCTTGGAGAGTAGTTGGTGACTCAAATAAAATAATTAAAACAAGAGTTGGCTGGTACCACCAACAGCTGGTCCAGCACTGAGGACAAGGTAAAACTAGATACTAGAGGTTGAAGGAACTTGTCGAGGAAAGGGACGTGGTGGTGCTGCTAGACACCAGGGAGTGATGGAAGCAGTTGGAAATAGAAATGGGCATCATTAGACACCAGGGAGTGATGCAAAAGGTTGGGGAGAGGGAAAGGGGTACCAGTCAAGATCAAGGATTTGATGATAAGGATCGGGGGTTACACTAAAGGAGCTGACAGAATGGGTCATGGAAAGGAGAGTGTTGCTAGAAACCAGAGAGTAACAAAATGGGCCGCAGGAGGAAGGGTTGCCACTAGTCACTACGGAGTGATGGAACAGGTTGGGAGAGGAAGTGGGTGCTGCTAGACACCATTGAGTTATGATTGGGATACACACACATATACCGCATACTGCACTGCACAAAAACACACATACAGATGTCCACACACTCCACTGCACAGACAACCACACACCACATTGTGTGCATGCACATAGACACACATATGATGCCAGCACACCCCACTGTACACCCATAGACACAAACACACTCATAGTTACCATTTCATAATAGCAAAACTTCTGATTTGCATCATATTACCTTACCTTTTGAAAAATGTCAGTGCCTGTCAACTTCAAGCCTTGCAAATGCTGACAATATTAACAAAGCAAGTGGGATCATATCAGTTGTCTGCAGCATGCATCAGTGTTTCAGCACTCCACTGGAATTGCCACTCCAGCCAACACGATTCGCCAGTCTCTTTACACAGCACTGTGGGACACTTCTGCTGCTACTGTTCTCTGTTTTATCTCTACAGCATTGCAGGCTACTGCAGATGACACTGTTTCTTGTCTCTCTCCACTGCATTGTAAGGCATTCCAGCTGACACCATTAGCGTGCTAATGCCCATGCTCCTAGTCATGGCTTTACTTTTCAAAATGTGTTTCTACAAGAAATACTCCACAGTTTTCTAAAGGCTTGCTTTACAGAGATCAGTAGGCAAGGTAGAGTTTAATGGTGTATTTGTCTCACAAGTTTAAAAACATTCAGTGCCCTATCATGCACGAGTGTGCTAGACAACTGGCGCCTGGGGAATGCGCAGAAGCGGCTGGCTGAGGACTGGGAGAACATTTTAATTAAGAAAAAAAGTTTGAATAACAGTAGCAATCAAATCTTACACCAGAGATGCCATCACTGCTAATGTAGATGGCATAAGGCAGCAGTTTGAACTCTGTAAAAAAATGCCCATAAAAGCTGACAGCGTACCTTTAAAATTATATCTAGTAAACTGATGCTGTATAAATCAAATATGTAAAGGCTTGATTCAAAATACACAGTTGTGAGTTATGGTTGTGCCCCCTCGCACATGAAGATAAAGTGCATATTTTGAGGCATGACATTGCATATCCTGTGTAGGTTTTTTTTTTTTTTTTTTTATTTGCCCAAGATAGTCCAGCCAATATTGGTTGTACTGAAGAACTGAATTATTAAGTGACTTGTTAAGAGTCACAGCATGAGCAAGTGACTGTGGTGGGATTTAACACAGTCCACAAGATTGTTGCTGCGAAGCAGCATTGCAGGGTCGGTGTTTGTTAGAGGGCAGCCAGCCCAGAGCAACCAGAAGAATCACTATAACAGCACTCATGGCAACATTCAGTAAAGCTCCACAAAGTCCAAAATCTTAATGCAAAATGCTATGACCCCAGCGATTCGACTGTTAAGCGTTAATGAGGGGGTATGAGGCAGGGAGAAACTATTGGCGTCTTTATACGGAGCTTACTTTTACCACTCGTTCCATAACGCACTCTGCTCTGCTCACTTCTGTCTCACTCCCAGTGCCCTTTACGCTCTTTGCTCTTTATTGCTTTGGTGGCCTTTTCCGTGTTGAGATTTGCATGCTAGTCGGGGGTTCAGATCACACTTTCACACATAAATGAAATATCAAACAAAGTTGTAACAATGCAGAATTCATTTTAGGAGGATGTACCCAAATGAATTCTGTTGAAAACATTAGACAAATCGTCCCTGTGCAGATATGTTCATTACTGTATACAGTATAGTAAGCCTTATTCTAAATAAATGAACAATTCTGGAACCCACTGGGAACATTTTTCAGTATGCTTTCAATTGAATTTGTTAGGGACATTTCCTCCCCAAAATAATTCTGCCTTGAACTTCAGAATTTTATTTTTGTTGTTGAAAAATTTGGGGGTTTATTCCTTAGAAGCCTTGCCAGCTGTGCATTCTCTCCCGAGTGACTGTCATCAAACCGAATAGAATGAAATAGCATAAGTACACGGTGCAGTGTAATGGCACAAGACTCGAACTAAGAAAAGCAGGGATCGCGGAAACTGCAAACGCTCATTTCTGTTTCAGAGCAGATCGTTTGCACACATCAGAAATGTAACATTGCAGTTGGTCTGTAACGCTGATAATGATACAGACTACTGCATGTAAAAGGGCCTATACAGACAGTTATGTACTGAGCCACACCTGATGTCACAAACGTGTTTTCAATGAACAATTCAAAGGAAGAGTACTCAGGAATGCTGAATGCAAAATACAAAGAAAATACAAAAAAAGCAGTGAATTACAAAAAGCTTCTTAAACTAATAGCTGTCTCATTTTTTGTAATGTCTAATATTTACATTCTGAGAATTCATTTAATTCATATTAGTATGGTTTAGACTAAATAAAACAGCTGACAAGTAGAGACTAATGCAAACCAAAAGGAAAGCGCAAGGTTCATAGACTAGGGTAAAAAGGAAAAACCAGGAATAATGTGATTGCCCTTTCAAAATTTCTGGATGCTCCATTTCACTGGGGATCAACATATAGTTACTGGAGAGACGACAGGCAGAGGAACCCTCCTGCGGAGGAAAAGCAAGAAAGACACACATTACTAAATTACATACATTCTTTCAAACATATTCATTTTATAGACTGCTTGTATCACACCAAAATATCACAATATCCAGCTATCTCTTTTTAAGAAATAAATGGTGTCAGGTCATTCATGCCATCAGGCTTTACAGCCTGTAAATCCACTCACTTTCTTTTTGTAAAAGCATGTTGACCCTGTCACCTCCAAATTTGGGGTGTGGGACCCATTCATGAGCTTTAGACCTGTAGGATTTGAGGCATGCTGGTTTGCAAAATATAGGCCTACAGGAGTACGTTTTTGCATTACCCATATTCCACACATGCTCCTGTATCCTAGTCTTTGTGGGTCCGATATAGGGCATATTGCAGGGGCACCAGAAAAGTGTACTACATGTTATGAGCTCCTAATTTCAAATTTGAGTTCATTCTTGTCTGGGTGTAAAAGTATTTACCAGATTGGCAGTAGCAATATACATTACATCTCTGGATCTGTAGTGAGATGACTATGGACTAGTCTATGTCTAATATTAGATGCTCTCCTAAAAGTAACTTGGGTTGACTCCCTACTGCTTGCGCTACTAGTTGGTCCCCTAGTAGACTCTGCCAATTACAGTAAACTGCATTTCCAATTTGACCTGCCCAGTTGTCGAATGAATTCTGTGACGAATGTCAGTGGTCCCCCTTCTATGTCTCTATTTCTGTTCTTACCTGCTTCTGCAAGGAATTCCTCTCTAGGCCTAAGTAGGGTTTTAGTCGGTGCTTCCAGTAACAGTTCTTTGCTATAGCCCTTCACTATGAATCTCTGTTCTAATTCTTTAGCTTGTTCCATATAATCAGTTTCATCATAGCAGTTCCTCTGCAAGCTTGAAGACTGCCTGTAGGGGTCAGAATTTTTAATCTCACAGGGTGGGCTGTCTGCTCTCAAGATAGCATTTGTTGGTGTTGATTTCTGAAGCAGTTAGTCTTAATTTTTTCTGTGGCATTCCTGGGCTTGGACAGGATGATATCCAGGAAATCTATTGCATTATTACTAACTATAGAAGTGAAATGGAGATTGATGTTACATAGAATTTGAAACATAGAAACATAGAATTTGACGGCAGATAAGGACCGCCTGGCCCACCTAGTCTGCCCATTTTCCTACCTAACAGATAAGCTGTAGATCCTAGTTAACCAACAGCTTAATTCCTCCTACCCCCCACTAGGACTGCCCTATGCCTGTCCCATGCATTCTTGAAGTCCCCCACTGTTCTTGACCCCACAACCTCTTCAGGGAGGCTGTTCCATGCATCCACAACCCTCTCAGTGAAAAAATACTTCCTCACATTACCTCTGAGCCATCCCCCTTCTATCTTCAAATTGTGCCCCCTTGTTCTTGCACATCTCTTTTTCTGGAAGATTCTACCCTCTTGGACTTTGTTAATTCCCTTGAGGTACTTGAAAGTTTCTATCATGTCCCCTCTCTCCCTTCTTTCCTCAAGGGTATACATATTAAGCTCCTTTAGTCTTTCTTCATATGTCTTCTGGTGCAGACCCTGCACCATTTTGGTTGCCCTCCTCTGGACAGCCTCCACTCTGTGTATGTCTTTTGGAGATGGGGTCTCCAGAACTGCACACAGTACTCCAGATGGGGTCTCACCAACTGTCTGTACAGAGGGACAACAACTTCCTGTTTTCTACTATTGATGCCTCTTCCTATACATCCCAGTATGCTCCCAGCCTTCCTTACTGCCTTCTCACATTGCTTGCCCACCTTTAGGTCATCTGATATAATTACCCCCAGGTCCCTTTCTATTTTTACTGTTGTCAGTATCTCACCCCCCATTGTGTACGCTTCCCCAGGGTTTTTGTTCCCCATCTGCATTACCTTGCACTTCTTTGCATTGAATCTGAGCTGCCATACATTTGACCATTCCTCCAACCTTGCCAAGTCCCTTCTCATCCTTTCCACTCCATCTTGTGTATCAACCCTGTTGCAGATCTTTGTGTCATCTGCAAAGAGACATACTTTTCCTTCCAGTTCCTCTGCAATGTCACTTATAGAGACATTAAAAAGGACCGGTCCCAGTACTGAACCCTGCGGTAGCCCGCTAGTAACCCTCCTTTCGTCACTGTGTACTCCATTTACTACTACCCTTTGAGTCCTGTTGTCTAGCCAATTTTTTACCAGGCAACCACCTTGGGACCCACTCCAAGGCTGGCTATCTTGTGTGTTAATCTTTGTGTGGGACTGTATCAAATGCCTTTCTAAAATCTAGGTAGGCCATGTCCACAGCCCCTCCCTGGTCTACAACTGGTAGCCAGTCAAAGAAATCTATTAGATTCATCTGACCGACCTTCCCATCAGTGAATCCATGCTGCCTTGGGTCCTGTGCCCCACTGGCCTCTAGGTACTCAACAGTTCTTTCCTTCAGAGTGATTCCATCATTTTCCCTACCACTGAGGTCAAACTAACTGGTCTGTAGTTTCCTGCCTCTGTCTTGCTCCCACTTTTGTGAAGAGGAATCACATCTGCCCTCCTCCAGTCCTCGGGTACCACCCCATCCTCCCATGATTTGTTAAACAGAGTAGTCAGCGGTGTCACTAGTTCTACCCTTAGTTCTTTTAGAATTCTTGAGTGAACCCCATCAGGCCCCATTGCTTTGTCCACCTTCAATTTTATTAGTTCTTTCAGAACCCTTTCTTCTGAAAATGGACTGTTATCGAGCCCCTATCTTCAGAGTGTTTCTATTGTTTGGTTTAGGTAACTCCCCCTCCTCTTCCTTTGTGAATACTGAGCAGAAATATTACGTTCAGTATCCCTGCTTTTTCACTGTCACCCTCTACCCACATTCCCTCCCCTTTATTAAGCTTCAGTATCCCTCCTTTGGTCTTTCTTCGCTCCCTAATGTACCTATAAAAGGTCTTATCCCCCTTCTTAACAGAATTGGCTATCCTTTCCTCGGTTTGGGCCTTTGCTATTCTGACTGCCTTCCCAGCCTCTTTCTGCTTTAACTGATAAAGTTCTCTGTCCTGCTCCTTCTGTGTTTCCTTATATTTCCTGAATGCTGTCCTTTTCTCCTTAACCTTCTCTGCCACCTCTTTTGAGAACCATAGCGGTTTTCCTTCGTTGTGTTTTATTGATTTGTTTTACACAGACTTGTTGCCTCTGTGATGGCTGTTTTGATCACTCCCATTGTTCCTCCACCCTCCTTCTTGCCTGTTTGCTAGTGCTTTTCTGAGCACTCTCTCATTTTCCCAAAGTCAGCCCTCCTAAAGTCCAGTACTCTTGCTTTTGTATGGCTTGATTGTATGACTGTGTTTATCGTGAACCACACTGTTTGGTGGTCGCTTGTTCCCAGATGGCTACCCACTTCTAAATCTGAGATTCTTTCTCCATCCCCATTTGAGAGTACCAGGTCTAAGATTGCTCCCTCCCGAGTGGGTTCCAATACTAGCTGTCTGAGGCATGCCCCCTGTAGGGCATCAAGAATGACCCTGCTCTTGGATGTGCCTGCAGCAAAGGTGATCCAGTTAACATCTGGCATATTCAGGTCCCCCATCAACAATATCTCCCTTTTTCTGCCATTCTAAGAAGCCTTCTATCATTTCCTTGTCCATTTCCCTCCCCTGAGATGGGGGTCTGTATACAACCCCATGCGGATTGTGGTGCCATTTCCTGTCTCCAGGGTGACCCAAAGTGCCTCATCTGCTCCCTGTTTACTCTTTAGTTCTGTTGCTTTGATCCCTTCCTTTACATAGAGAGCTACTCCTCCTCCTCTTTTACCCTCCCTGTCCCTCCTGTAGATTGTGTATCCTGGTATGTTGACATCTCAGTCATGGTTCTCTGTGTACCATGTTTATGTAACTGCCACAATATCCACGCAACCCTCTTCCATCAAGGCCACTAGTTCAGGGAGCTTGTTACACAGACTATGGGCATTGGTACTCATCACCCTCCACTTTTTGATAGCCTTACCCCTTTTAGCCCCATTTCTGTCCTTAATGCCTTTGCCTTTTTTTACATTTAAATCTGTTCTACTCCTTAATAACTTCTGTACCTTGGTGTTTACCTCACTAATCACCATGTTTTGTGCATGTTTTTGTTGTTGGCATTCATCCAGTTCATGAATGTCTCAAATTCCTGGGGTCCCCCCTTCCAAACACAAATAATGTCATCAATAAAGCATTGCAAACTACTGATTCTGGCCAGGAAGGGATTATTACCTGGGTTAAAAATCACCTCCTCTTCCCACATACCCAGAAACAGGGGATATGTTACGATAGACTGAAGCTTGGTGTCCGTCACTCGAGATACCGGTAAACAGTCCCGAACTCAGCTGCCTGACAGCACCACCTGCCTGACATAATGTCGGGAACACTGCAAGAGTGCAAAATGTAATGAAAAAGACAATGTGGAGGGCTCTGCCCCCTCCCCCCCCCCGTAACTAACATAAACTCCAAGGGAGAGTGGACCCCAGAGTAAAAAATATAATTAGTTACGGGGGAAGTCGAAGGCAAAGATGTAGCCTGGTTGGGAACAGAACCCGGGTCTAGTAGTGCACGCTAGCCAAGCTGCCAGTGGCTTAGCCCTCCATATCACAGGGGCTGCTCGGCCAGCTTCCGCATCCTGCACTACCTTGTAGTTCCTTTGCAGGGTAAGGTAGCAGTCCATCACATCCACTACCTTGCCCCTGTCAATATCTGCTTCCTCCTCGTCGGGCATGGAATGTCAGGACTACGAGTCGGGACAGTGCAGCTGTTGGGCAGTAGTGCTTGGGCAGGTAAGTGTTGGGATAGTGAGCCACGGGAAGACAGAAGCATACCAAAATGGGTTGGCAAGCGAAGGCGTCATGGAAGCCCCATCTGTAGAAAGTGCTTAACTCCAAATTCGAAACTGTTGAGAGTCAGGATAAGTCTAAGGGCTGTTAGGATGAATTGAATGGGGATATGGTCTTTCTCAGCATGTTTTTCAAGTAAATATTTACAGGCCTTAATGCCATCCTCGTGTTTAATACTAGTGTAGGGAGATTCTACATTGATGCTGAGCCAGACCATATTTTCACCTTATTCAAAGCTGTCCATCTTCCTAAGCACATCTGATGTATCCTTAACATAGGATTTTAAATCCAAAACACATCTCCAAGAAGTCCACAAACTTCCCAAGTCTGTCTGAAAGCAAATTAATTCCTGATATTATGGGGCGCCTGGAGGATCTTCCATATTTTTATGGACCTTTGGAAGGACATAAAAACTAGAGGTTATGGGATGTTCATTCCAGAGATATTCATATTCCTTTTCTGTGATATCCCCCATCAAAACTGTATTTTGTAGTGGCTAGTTAAGTTCTGCTTTGAACCAAGGAGTAGGGTTACTTGTTAGTCTTTTGTAGTTATCAGTGTTGTCCAAACGTCTCAGTCATAGCTATTTTGACATAATGCTCTTTATCTAAAATAACTGTGTTCCCTCCTTTATGAGCAGGTTTCACAATAATATCCTCATATTTACCCACTACTTGACAAGTTTTTATTTAAAGGGTTGCAAGCTTTATCCAAGAGTTCGTTAGTCTGCTGAAGAACAATTTCTCTTACTTTGAGGGAGGCTCTTGCAGCAGGCAGCACCATTAGGACTGAAGTCGGCAGGTGCCAGGACCCCACAGAAAACTTCTAGCTAGCAGTCATTAGTGAGGGACCGCCCCCTGATGTTGGCCCACCCCCGACATCCCCCCGCACAAACTCAGTTCTTTCCTGGCCATTGACTCGCGAAGTCAGACCTCCACAGACACCTTCTGCTCTAGTCAACTGCCATTTTCTTCATGATTTAACCACACTATTATTTTCTATTTTTCTTTAATTTACAGCCTTTTCTTGCATGTCTTCTTCTCCATCTTCCTCTTGGTGGAGGCAGACAAAGTGTGCTTGTAGCAAGCAGCATCCTCACAAGGATGGCCACTCTGTTTGCCTGCTCTCCTAGGTCTGGACCACGACACTGAGACCTGGCAGCACTGCCAGGACTTTCTCAGTGCACCAGGATCTGCAGCCCACTTACTACAGCAAAAGCTAACCACGATGGAGAAAGAGATCAGGGCAAAAACACCTCTTCTTCCCCAGCCTCCAGGGGCCTCGGCTTCTTCCCACAAAGAAGTTCAGCAGAAAGCACAAGCACTGGGACAAGCATAGGGACAGACCCTGTCCGCTTCCGTTTTGGTCCCCACGCCAGTTGGCGACTGACTCCGGGTCTTCTCCTGCGGGAGGTCGACCCCTTCCACCCTGGCACCCCTCACTTACTGTTTCGGGCAGTGGTTCTTCAGGGCTCGGGACTTCATCTCCAGCCTCTCAGCCCCTGATGCTTAGGCCCTTACAAACAGCGGGGGCCCTTACAGACAGCAGATTCTCAGCCAGGTGGCTTGACCAGGTCTTCTTTGGGTGATGGGTCTTTTCCTGTCATCCTCCTGGTCCGGGTGTCAACTAAGTCAGGCCTGACTTTAGGGACCGATGCCACTAAGCGATGCCAGGGGCATGCGCTCACCTCTCCCGCAAGAGTGATGCTCCTGCCCCACTCGGGAGCTAACTTCCCAGGACAGGCCTCTCCTTCCAGGCCGGCACCGACTGAGTCACCAGACCGGCATCAGCCTACACCTGTCCAGTCGACACCAGCCACCCCAGCGTCAACTGCGGTGACTCCCCAGCTGTTGTCCCATGACCCTCTACCAAAGTCTGGTCTGTCAACCCCCACTAGACTGGCACCGGATAACTATACCCCAGGGTCTGATTCCTGTTAACCCAATGCCTCAGGGACCGATGCCAAGGTTACCGGGCCTATGGGATCACCTGGGCCTTGGCTCCTACCCACTGTCCCCGTCCACCTCAGAATCCCCAGATCTCAACACCCTGTTTGCAGCCTGGTGGACATACTCTAAGGATAAGGAGTCCCCAAGGGAGACCTCTACTCCTACACCTAAGGAACCTACTCCTCCAGATAAGGATCAGGTTCCCCCTAGGAAACCTCCCATACTGCCCCAAAGACCTACTCCACAGCCTGATGGGGCCAGGTGCTGGCCATCTGAGGACTCACCAATGTGAGCACCGTCCTTGCATCCCTCTCCATCTCTGGACTCATGCAGTGGGAGGTATTCCTCCCCCTCATCTTTGGATGAATCTGAGCATTCTGATGTGTTTTCAGAATCAGAGGAACCCAAGGATACCCCTAGATCTCCTCCAGACAGTCCCACCTTTATGGAGGTTATGAGGCATATCCAATCCCTCACTGTCTGGGAAACTGAGGAATTGGATCTTGAGCGACATCAGTTGGCCATTTTCCTCTGCAGAAGGAGTCATTGCCCTTGGTCATGCCACCCTTTATTGATTCCTTTAAGGACATCAGTAGGGCTGCCTTGAAACATCCATCCACTACTCCGGCGATGTCTACAAAGGTGGATCACATGTATAATCCCCCCAGGTACGAACTCTTTTACAGGGAGCATCTGGAGGCAGACTTTGTAGTCATTAACGTTGCCCATGACTACTCTTAAGTGGCCCAGGCACCTTAGCACTTAGCCTCCAGATAAGGATTCCAGACAGCTGGACCAGTTTGGCAGAAAGGTTTGTCGCTGTCCACCTGCACTATCCATTCCTTGAGCGTTCTTGCCCACATGGTTCAGTACCAGATCACCCTGCGGAGAAGGCTTTGGAAGTGCCACAAGCTCAGCCAGACAGTCCTGGTAAGACCGAGCTGCTGCACCTTTTGAAATAAGGATCAGACGTTGACACCCATGTCCTCCGAGCCACCTATAATTTGGCAGATTCAGCTGGCAGAGCTGCAGCTACAGGAGTTTGCATTCATTGCTACCCCTGACTCAGAGTCTCAGGTTTTGCTCCTGATGTGCAGTCCAAAATCTTGGATGCCCCTTTCTGGGGGTTCTGTCCTTTTTGGCAAGGATTCTCAGAACATAATTACTCATCTGCAGGAATCAGGTAAGGCTTTGTGCTCGGTACACACCATGTACGCTCTTAGCTAAGTCTACCCAATCACAACCTTTACGTCACCCATCCAGACAACAATCAAGGGTGAACAACCCAGAAGTGGCTTCAGATGGGTATTAGCCAGCCGCCCATTGGCCGGAGGATTGAGGCACTGATCGCCACACCGCTGGGCCACGCCTGGCGACCCGGTTCAGCAGGGAGGACTGGGATTGAACGTCCGCAGACTGCTCTCCTAGTCCTGGGGTGGGCTGGGGAACTTCACCACATTGTGGCCCCAGGGACACCTGGGGCACTACTAGCTTATCCGGTGACAATGGGGGCGCAGCCCAGGGCGATCAACACGTCATGCCTGGATGTCATTGCATGTCCATGCTCCAGGGACAAATAGGAGGAAAATAAATGGCTGAGCACGGCCGTGCAGCTTGATGGCCTCACTACAAGCCGCCTGGAGGACTTTGGCAGAGTTCTGTCAGGGAGGGTCTGGGGCTGTCCTGGCTGGCAGAGGGAGAGCCATTCAGCAGGATGGCATGACTGCCATCCAGGATCCTCCTGGATGCAATTTGAGCTACCCAGCTCTCTGGGTGGGAGGAGCCGGTGGCTGGATGCCCTAAGCCAGAGTGTGCTGCAGCAGGGGAGAAAATAAGACATGATAATAAAAAAAAAAAAAAAAAGTGGTTAACAGCCAGGAAGAGCGCTAAATCTACAGCACGGTAAGGGTGGGCAATCCCTACTGAGCGACTCCCTAAGGGGTGACCGCTCAAATACACAGAACGGCAGTACAAGAGCGCCTGTAGCTGTAGCCCAGTAAGGGTGAGACCCAGAGCAGCTACAGGTGACTGTGCAAGCACACCAAGCTCTTGCAGCGTAGAAGCGAGTGCAGGGTGCATTCTACAGGAACAGCGAGAGCCAGCAAGAAGGGTCCTGGGAAGGCGCATAGCACAAAGGTGCCCATGATTGCACAGGGTGGATGGGTGGCATACAACAGCCATGGGCAGAGCGGCGGGATGACAGGACTCAAGAACCAGCCACACAAAGCGGACTGCACAGACCACGGTCCCCACTCCCCCAAGCCCAGTGGACCACCTGCACCATGGCAGAGCCCCCACAACAGCAGGCCTATGGACCCCCATCATGATCAGGCCATAGCCCACCTCGCAATACTGCTGCAGATGCCCACCACATGGCGCTTCGGGTCCGCACTGTGCTGCACACATTACAGGCACCATGCCAGGTGTTCATGCCCCCATGGCAGTCCATTGCGGTCCGCTGCAGCCCCCTGCCATGCACTGCCTAACACAGCCCTGCCATGGCCCTGCCCTGTACATAGGTATGCTGTACAGTTCACATCCACCCATGAAGGTCTTGTGCCTCCATCTGTGCTGTCCACATCTAGTCACCCCTGCACCATCCTGCTGGATGCTCAGGACATGTCACCTCGTGCCACTCACCCGTCCATCACCACCACAGGCACTCTTTTTCTGGTGCATTGGTGCACATGCTCTGTTACCTGTAACCACATTGCACTGTCGCACATTGCGACGCATTCTTGCAGCCTCTGCCTCCTTTCTGCGCTATCTCCACCGCTCGCTGTATTCCCCCATTGCCCTTTCAGCAGTCTGTGTCCTGCGTTCGCCGTTTGGGGACTCGTTCACACAGAGTCGCCTTTAGAACATAAAAGCCTTCAAGTGTAAAGCCACTACCCAGGCCACTCGCAGTTTAGCCCATAGGGCCCCAGAACCCCCAGACCGCACTGCCTGTCTCCTGGCTCTCAACCTGGTTCCTTATCTGTCCCCGGCAGAGTCCATGGGAAAGTGGTAGAGGGTGGTTTTCTCTGTATCTAGAGGGATGGCACAGAATAACCACAGACCAATGGGTTCTTCAGTTAGTAGAAAAGGAGCACATTCTGGAGTTCTTAGAGGTGCCCCCCCCCGGACAATCCTACCTTGCCCTCCTATTACCCTCAGGCCCACATTGCCCTCATCTAGGAGAAGATTCAGGCACTTCTGCGAAAGCAGGCCATGGATTCCATCCCATCAGCACAATGAGGGAAGGGATTCTATTCTCATTTTTCCTGGTTCCAAAGAGAACAGGAGACCTGTGTCCTACCCTAGACCTCAGCCACCTGAACCAGTACATAGAATAAAAGTGCTTCGGAATGATCACCCTTCCCGGCCTTCTCCCCCTCTTCCATCAAGGGGACTGACTTTGCTCATTAGACGTGCAGGATGCATATCTCCACATCCTGGTCTTTCAGCTCCACAGTAGGTTCCTTTACTTCTGCTTCCAAGGAAACCATTACCAGTTTCATGCTCTGCCGTTCAGCCTGTCCTTGGCTGCCCAAGTCTTTGCAAAGTGCCTAGCTGTAGTAGCTGTGGCCTTAAGAAGGAAGGCCCATTATGTCTTCCTTTACCTGGACGACTGGCTTCTGACAGCTCCCACCAGGGACCGGTTGATCAGAACCATGGAGGCCACCTTCACACTGTTTCGGGATCTGGAGATCACCTTCAACCTGACACAAGTAGAAGTTATGGAACTCACTTCACCATCAAAATAAGCTGATGTCCATTCAATAGAACTTTCAACTATGCAGTTTATTTGTTTACAAAACAGTGCTTCTTGAGGTGGATAAAAACTGATGTTTCACCTATATTTAGACTTTTTCAAATACTGCGTAGTCAAAAGTTCTTTTGTATGATCTTTTACCTTCCTCCTACGTGCCGCTGTCGTCCTCTCCTTGAGGCGGCCAAGCCCTACCATTGTCTCCAGCCAACCTGTCTTCCAGCTGCTCCATCTCCCGCTGTCCGGTTGTATCCATTCACCGTGGGGTCCCCACTACCCACTGGGGCTTTGGGAGGGAGACAGAATTGCACATAGCACTCCTTGCTTCATTAGGGAGTGGAAATGCAACCTGGAATCCCGCCGGCTGGGGCGTGGGGGCGGGCGCCGTCATCCAGATGGCATGCGTGCAGTTTCATTATTTTCTCGTTCACCCTCTCTGCACCACCCTTGTAGTGCCTCTGGTCTCCACGGGGTCACTACAAAGTGAGATACCACGAACCCACCCCAGGAGAGGAGGGCAGTCCTCTGGACGATCAGTCCTCTCCTTCCTCTGCCAGCCCCGAGTCCGTTCCCAAACCTGGATTGCCGGCGTGGTTCAAGGTAAGACATCCGGCGCCTCAGCCCTCTGAGCCACTGGGCCGGCTGTCGAAAGTTCTTTTGAATGGACATCAGCTTATCTCAGTGGTGAAGTGAGTTCCGCGACTTCTACTTGTGTCTGGTTAACAGCGTCACAGAGAACTCATCCCCTGCAATGTGACTCTCAACCAGGAAGCTTGATCACCCTCAACCTTCCCAAATCCTCTCCTTGGCCAAGTCAAAGGTTTTAGTACATTGGGGCAATCTCTGACACAGCCCAAGGCAAAGCTTTTCTACCTCCAGACAGGTAGAAATGTCTACAGGTGCAGGCTCAACTGGTATCTTCATCTCACCAGATTCCAGCCAGATCATTCCTCTGGCTCCTAGGGCACATGGCAGCGGCCATTGCGACTTTTCCATTGGGTCGCCTGCACATGAGGGTGTCCTAGTGGAAGCTTTGGGTCCAATCAGACCAGCGCACAGACGATTTGGAGTAGCTGCTGTTAGTCTCCAACCCTGTGCATCATACTCTGGCGTGGTGGGTGACCCCCTGCAATTTATTCAAAGGGGTCCACTTTCAGGCAGAATTGCCCAATCAGATCCTGACTACAGATGCGTTGGGCCAGGGCTTGGGTGCCCATATGGCAGACTGTCAGACTCAAGGGACCTGGTCCCCTCAGGAGCAGCATCTCCACATCAGTGTTTTGGAGATGCAGGCGATTCTTACGCCCTTCAGGCTTTTCAGACAAACCTGTTCCTGAGCCCTCTTCTGATCCAGACAGACAGTATGTTAGTGGTCTTCTACATAAATAAGCAGGGGAACTCAATCTACACACTCTTTGTGGCGAGGCCATGAGGTATGGCATTGGGCCATAGAGCATCACCTGGAACTGACAGCTGTGCATGTTCCAGGTGTACAAAACACCTTGGCCGACAGCCTTAAGCCGGTCTCGGCCCAAGGCACGCGAATGGGAACTTCTTCCTTCAGTGGTCGAAGATCTCATTGGCCTGTGGGGCTGTCCCAAGCTTGACCCCTTTGTTTCCCCACTCAAAGTAAAACTGCCCAGTTTCTGCTCGCTCGATCCAGGGCCTGCTATTTTCTGGTGAGACATGTCCCTCTCCTGGACAGAGAGGTTTCTGTATGCTTTCCCTCCCTTTCCTTTTACTGCAGAGTTCTTCTCAAGTTGCAGTCAGAAGGGCCAGAGGTGATCTTATTTTTTACATAGGTGTTTATCTCCAGTCTCTACCTCCAGCTTCCCCTTCTAACTGACCCCCAGCCCCATCACCTCAGTATCACCAGGACGTACCCAGAGCCTGCCCGTTCACTGGATGTGGAGCCTGCGAGGGGTCGGTCGTGATCTGCAGCTGGGGGTTGTTTTTCCTCCATTTTTTTTCCCTAGCAGTTGCTGTGGCACACACATAGGATGTGTGTATGTGGAAGTGTGCATGTGTCCGTGGAAGTCTCGCAGCACCCTCCCTTCCATAGCGCCCACAGTCCTGCATTACCCTCAGGCCTCCACCTTGGGGCAGTCATTCAGTGGGAGCGCCAGTCCTTCCTCCCTGGGAGAGGAGAGCTGTCCTCTGGACGCTCGAGCCTCTCCCTCCCTTGCCAACCTCTGGCACCCATGCTTGTTCCTGAACACAGATCGCCGGTGTGGCGTCCAGCACCTCAACACTCAGTGCCGCCAGACTGGCTGGGCAGAGATGATCTTGATAGCACCTTACTGGTCACACCAGATATGGTTTCCACTTCTTCAGCAGCTAGTAGTGGAACCTCCGATTCCCCTACCCCTGTTCTCCAACTTACTCTCCCAGGAGCAAGGCACTCTGGTACACCCGGACTTCAAGTCGCTGCATCTTCATGCATGGCTCCTGCAGACTTAGCAGTTTTCCTGCTTCGGGGTATCTTCCAGGGTGGCAGATGTCCTAGTGGCAGCCCGGAAACCATCCACTAGAGCCACATATGCTATGAAGTGGAAGCAGTCTGTATCTGGGCCACCACTCATCACCTGGATCCCTTCCCCGGTCCGGTGAATCTCGTCCTAGAGTACCTCCTTTCCCTATGGGACTCCGATCTAAGTTACTCTTCACTCAAGGTGCACTTATCCGCCATCTTTGCATATCATGCACCTATTGAGGGCAAGGCTGTTGCCCAATTGGATCTTTCCCAAACTTTCTTGTGGGGTATGCTGCATCTGAAGCCTCCCATTAAGGACCCTGCCCCTCCATGGTACCTTTTGTTTATTTTAGAAAACCTTACCTTGCCTGCCTTTCAGCCAGCCACAAGCTGTGAGCTACGCTTCCTGTTGTGGAAACATGGGTGTAAGCAGGCATACTAAAGTACACGATGGTGTGTAATTTTATGTGGGGGTGGGGGGTAGCAGATAGGCTCTGAACTGCTTCCTTTTTCCATGAAAACTAACAAAGAAAATGCTGAACCTTTCTGTAATTTTATTCATAGGAGTCAAAACTAGAAGGACTGGTCACTAATACTGTCTTTGCATCCCAAGGACAATACAACTTTACAGGCTCTGGGCTGGTATGTGGGTGTCGTAGGGAGCAATACATGGTCCTGGTGTACATTTGTATATTGTCTGGTACACCAGTAGGTAGCTCACCCAAAAAGGGAGAGGGGTAGCAGTGAGTCTACTTGGTGTGCAGATCTGAAATCCATGGATACACCCTGTGTGGAAAGCATTGTTTTAGTTGCTGTTACTTCTGGTCTGAGGGTTTCCAAGCTTCAGGCTCTGATATGTTAAGAGCCTTATTTGGGACTTCGAGTGACGTCACACCCTTGATGCCAGCTTGAATTTATAGGCTCTTTCCGCGGCTAACATAGCCTCCGTTTGGCCTGTTAATTACTGCGAAATTTAAAACAGAAACTCCTGGGAGAATACAATGTCAAAGTGAGGAGAAAATCCTGAAAAACCTCCCGGTTCCCGATGAAGCGGATTGTCAGATTCAGGCGGTGAAGTCTCGCAGGCCTCGTCGACCTCACGGCACAGTAGCGGTGCTTCCGGACAGCCCCCCCTGGCTACCCTGCAGAGACAGATGACTCTGGTCCTAGCAGAACTCCGGGACTTCCGAAATGAATTTCGGACTACTACCACAGCTTTAAGAACAGATATTGGGAAGCTAGAAAAACAGCAGGAGCAATTTGAACACCGCTTTACTGAATCCGACGCCAGAATCGACAGAACAGAACAAGCAATAGTGTAACTAAACCAATGCATGCTGACCTTACAGGAGCGGGCTGAAGACGCTGAGAGCAGAAGCAGATGAAATAACATTCAGATCTCGGGAATCCCAGAAGGGGAGGAGGGCACGGACCCACTCCGATTCATTCGCCACCTTGTGATTCAGGCACTTGAGGTATCAGAGGGAAAAAACTTAGAGTTTGAGAGGGTACACATGCAGCTAGGTCCCAACCCCCGGATGCGAGACCTCGAGCCATCTTAGTCCGATTCCTCCGCTTCCAGGAGAAAGAATTCATATTGCACACAGCTTGGAAAATGGGCCAGGTAAAATATAAGGGTCAGCGGCTGTTCTTCGAAAACGATTATGCTCCAGAGATCATGGCCAGGCGTAGGGCCTATATCCCAATTTTGAAAGAGTTGAAAAAGCAAGGTCTGCGCTTCCGAACACCCTACCCAGCTAGGCTGATAGTATTCCACCCAGACGGGCAGCTCACATATAGTTCAGCCGGGGAAGCGCTGGAGGATCTTCAAAAACACAAAGTGGATATACAAGTGCAGACGGACAAGCCCACCAGAGGAACCTTAGCAGCAAAGCTAGCCCAGCAGGTTTGGCAGTCTGGACAGCGGGAAGGTAGGAGACGACAAGGCTTGGAAGCAATCCACAAGATAGTTGATTCCCTACGAGAACAGGTGCAAGGAAACTCCTGAGCTAACTACAGGTTTAGCACAATGCCCTCGAATGCGTGAGGGCTGGGAATTAATATTGCCGGCTTACGGAGGACACTTCTAGTTTGCTGACTTTGGGACAGAAGGGACGTCCTTTTGCAGAACTCTCCTGACACCTCCTGACTGAAACTGTATCCCCCCCCCCCCATTTATTCTCGCTAATTTCAGAGAATACCAATTAAGTGTAAATGCATATCATTATTTAAACTGATGTTTTTCTCTATTCCTTTATTTTCTTTCTTTGGTGTGGTTTTAGTTTCTTCCTTTGCTCTTCCCCTTTTCACATTTCAGACACTTTAGCTGCTTACCGCGCAGGGACAAAGTGGACAGCAGATGTAAGTAATGGCAACATGAGTTAATAGCCTCCCGTTTGTGCGGACCGCTTACCTGTCACTGCTTGACTCTTAAACTCTCACCCTCTTGGGAGTAGTACTGAAGCAGCTTATTTTCATTTCCCGGAGCTATGAAACCACTAGGTTGGTGGATGCTGTAGGCTCCCAGGTCTGTCTGCCAGTGGCAGTAAATCTATCAGCTATTCCTACAGAGAGTTAGAAACCAGTAAGTACTAAAAGACTAGGGAGCTTATAATGACTGGAGGAACATCTTGCGGTCTCTCCCTGTCACTAAGACTAGAGTAGACTGTGACTCCCTCCCCCATTTCCAAGCTCTAACCTGGCTAATTCTTAATAGAAAAAAAGCAGATTTCGTTTATTAATCTAAGTAGGCAAAACTGCTAGCCAGGTTGGATCTTATAATTACATTGAGAAATTAGGGTCGAGGTCCCCCTCTTTTTTCTCTTCTTCGGTATGTATTTATTTACTCACCTCTCTAATCCCTGTTCCTTCTCCACATTGAATCTGTGATTACTCCTGTTCTCTTCCCCATGTAACAACATACCTTTACAGGAGGCTGGCGGGTAGGAGTGTGACTAACCAATATCCTAACCCCTTATCCCTCGTACTGGCATTGGAAGTGCCAAGGGGTCTCTTCTTCTGAGTTCCCCCTACACAGTGAGGTTTCCTCACCCCAGAAACCTGGGTAGCTCTCTGCGACTTGGAAAGTTCTTGTTTAACAAATTTTAGTTCTATTAATTCACTGTTAGTAAAGATGGTTGTAGCCCAGTTGGCACCACTCCACCCTATAGTCCCTGCTTTACTTTTACACTATGTGAACTTGTTGAATGTTTTATGGATCATTTTGTCTGAATGTATTAGATGCCAGTTTCAAGGCAATCAGTTCCTACTTGATAACTGTATTACAGATTTTCGAAAATGTCAGTGTAACACTGATAATACAGTAACTTTACGATTGTGTATGCTTAAATACTATTTCCAGCCGATGGGGGTTGGGGGCTCCTGTGGACCATGCAGCCTCTTGGAAACCCGCATTCAGCACCTAAGTTTTATTATGGAAGAGACCCTTTGAAACTAATCTCTTGGAATGTTAATGAGCTTTCACCCCGGTCAAAGCGTGCCAGCGCCTTTAGCAGGTTAAGAAATCTAAAGCTGACATTGTTTACCTGCAAGAGGCCCACCTAAGTAATTTGGAGCATGCTAAACTGGGGCAGATCTCAAAAGGTGAGGTATATGGTTCGACATTTAGGAGGCGAGAGGAGGAGGAGTGGTAACAATAATACCGCACCATGTCTCTTGACGGTTACAATCAAATGGATTGATCCAAATGGTAGGATGGTATTACCCGAGGACTGGTGGAGGAGACAGAGGTTACCTTGGCTAATGTCTGTTTTCCACCTGATTCCTCGATTAACGATATTAGGTGTCTGCTGGATAGAATGGTGCAGTTTACCAGGGGTACACTATTACTTGCAGGAGATTTTAATATTCTCCCCAATTCAGAAGAAGATTCTTCCAACCATAATACCCCCAGAAAAACTCCGCAACAAAGACTCCTGAACAGATTTATGGCTGAGGTGGGCCTGACAGATGCGTGGCGCCACATGCACCCCTACTCTAGAAACTACACCCACTACTCGGCTGTTCACCACACATATTCCAGAATTGATTTATGTTATACCCAAATAGAACATTTAGACCGCTGATAGATTGTCAAATTGGAGACATTGTCCTGTCAGATCATGCCCAAATCATCAGCAGTTGGAAGCTGGGGTTACAGAAGAAGGTAACTGTGTGGCGTTTAAACCCCACATATCTAAAGTCTAAACAATTTAACGAATTTCTAACCGATAAGATATCTGAAATAATTAATGACAACACGACCCCGGATACCTCCCCAGGTATCCTTTGGGATACCATAAAAACAGTATTGAGGGGTCACCTTCTTAAACACACATCCCAACTTGCTAAAATGCGCACACAGCACAAAATTAACCTTGAGGAAACTTAACATTTCCTGCAAGCAGCACATAAACAAGGCGACAACTCTGTGCTTCCACAGCTAAAGCAAGTTAAACAAGACCTAGATAGGTTGGCACTACAACAGACAGAAATCTCTTTAACTTTCCTCCGTCAGAGGTACTACGAAGTAGGACCTAGGGCCAATAGGCTATTGGCATATCAAATTAGAAAGCAGAGGAAGATTGCTGCTATTGCCACTATCGTCCCCAGTAAGTGGTAGTCTCCAGAATAAGCTCAGTGATATAGTCGAGGCATTTACCATATTATTCAACCCTCTACACCCCAGAAAGTCCTGCAGTCCCAGAAAGGATAAAAGAGTTCTTACAATCCCTGCCCTACCAAGGATCTCTCCGGAACAGGGGGAGCAGTTGCTTGCTCTTATTACGATGCAGGAGCTGGCGAGCGCTCTAACTCGTGCCAAAACAATGAAAGCCCCAGGACCCGACGGTTATGGAGCATAATTTTATAAATCCACAAGAGACCTACTTTTGTCATCTCTCTTGAAGGCCTGCAACTCTGTCATGGAAGGGAGCCTTCCTCCACCCACCTGGGCCTATGCTACAATTTCTGTAATTCCTAAGCCAGGTAAACACCCCCAACTTTGTGAATCATACCGGCCAATTTCAGTTTTAAATTCAGACTATAAAATATTCATGGGGATAATAGCCCGTAGGTTAGAGGCTGTACTTCCGTAAATAGTACACAGAGACCAAACCGGGTTTGTGGGGGGACGTACCACTACTGATAGCATAAAGAGAACCTACCATATAACACACAAGATGCACACCTCTAACTATCCTGCAGCCTTAGTAAGCCTTGATGCTGAAAAGGCCTTTGACAGAGTTCTTTGGCCCTTTTTATACTCAGTTATGGAGTCCATGGGTCTCCCTTTGTCACTAATTCAAGTAATCACAAACATTTACTCATCTCCGAGGGCTTGGGTTCGGGTCTCTGGGCACCATTCAAGACCTTTCCAGCTGAGTAGAGGTACTAGACAGGGTTGCCCTCTCTCACCCCTCCTGTTTGCTTTGTCTATTGAGCCCTTAGCAAGCTAGTCAGGCAAGCCCAAGACCTGCAGAGGGAATTGAAGTGGGTGGAGAGGAGCACCATGTAACTCTATGCAGATGATGTCTCTTATACCTACAGAACCGGCAATTTCACTCCGAAGATTAGTGAGTTATTAGAGCAATTCAGGCAACTCTCAGGTTATAAAGTTAATATCTAGAAAACCAAAATCTTGACTTTTCATTGCACACCGGACCCGGTGGTGCAGGAGCAATTCCCCTGTAAATGGGATTTAAGGAGGGTAAAATACCTGGGGGTTAATCTAACCAGGGACCTGAGGGATGCTTATAAGCAGAACTATATTCCATTTACAGCACGGATGAAGGAAGATTTGGCCCGCTGGAGTACACTCCCACTAAGCTTATCTAGGAAGATAGAACTTATCCGAATGGTGACCCTGCCCAGGGCTTTATACCTTTTTAATAATATACCTATTTCTCTGCCCAGGTCGCTGTTTCTGGACTGGGAGAGGACAATATCTAACTTTATTTGGGCTGGCCGTTGGCCAACAGTTAAGCTGAAACTCCTCACTAAACCAGGGTGCTGGCGGGGGACTAGCACTTCCTGATTTATATTGGTATTATCAAGCGGTACAACTCATGCATGTGATGGCCAGGCAGATCTTGAAAAGTGACATGCATTGGGCAGAACTAGAACAAGCAGACACCCCTGATCTGGACTACTTTACCTTACTATATTGCATAACCGGACCTTCAACTCGGCATCAGACTCTATCAATAGAATTACAACATAGAGTTACGGCCTGGTACCAAGTTAGAAGGCAATTCTCTATAACCCCCTTTATACCACTAATCTGCCCAATTGGAGCACTCCCAAATTTCCAACCTGGAAAAATGGACCATGCATACCGACAATGGGCCAAATATGGACTGAATTACCTGTTTCAAATCACAACAAAAGGGATTTTGTCTACATTTCAGGATATACAGGAGAAATTTGGACTCCCCAACTCCCATTATTACAGATACTTACAATTAAGGCATTATTATGAAGCATTGCCAGCCACAATCACGCACCCAGAATGCTGGCCTCCCTTGATAGTCAGTTTTAACAATTATCTGCCTCCCCAGGTCAGAAACATCTGATATCTACTCTTTATTGAGCCCTGATGTCGACTTCAGTACTAACCCTGGTAGATACTCGTGAGAAATGGCAGCAGGAACTGGGTTCCCCTATAGAAACAAAACAATGGGAACAAGCATGCTGGCAGGTTTCACATACTTCCAGTTCACACCAGTGGCGAGAATTTGCATGGAAATTTCTAGTCCGTTACTTTTATACCCCGGAGATTACTAGTCACTACACCCCGGGACACTCCGCTGCTTGCTGGAGGCTATGTGGGGAAAACAGAGCTCATCTCACACATCTAGTATACTCATGCCCCAAGCTGCAGCCATTCATCCATAACTTGCAGTTGGAGCTCCAAGAGATATTTAGTGAACCTATACAGTTGACCCCGCAGGTGTTTATCCTGTCAATGTTCCCCGATAACCTTAGAGACCAAGGCGCCCGGTATTTGCTGGCTGTCCTCCTCTCGGCAGGGAAGAAAGCCGTCACTAAAATGTGGTCCACCCCTAACACCCCTACAGTAAGGGACTGGTGGTCTATAACTAGGCAGATCTATCAAATGGTAAAGTTAACATATAGATTAAACGATAAAGAAGGGAAATTTAGAGCCAGATGGAATAGATGGCTCCTGTATTACATGCTCAGAGATATGACTTTTGTTCCATAGCTTATTATTTGCCTCCCTCACCCCTACTCCTCCCTCTAACCTCCTTCCTTCCTTCATCTCCCTCATTTCTCCCTTCCCTCTCAGCCCCCCACCTCCCTTAACACATTCTAAATTGAGGCTTGCGTCGTCTGGTGGGCCCCCTTCCCTCTTCCTTCTTACTGACCCCCTAACATACATCCCCCTCTGGGATCCGATGATTTGATATAATTAAAGTGTACTACATTAGAGTACTATCTTTGAATTACCATTGCTTTTCTTGTCGTCTAGGATCTAATTGTAAGTACAATGAATCTAAAGTAACCTGATGTTGAATTGAGGAATCTCAGGACCTTTGTGGATAGGGGATACTCAGTAGGTCTGGAATATCTTTAGAACAACTCTTTTAGGGAATCATTGTTAAAATGCCTGCAAGATTACTGTAAGTACTCTTTTTTCATTCCTTTTACCACTCTTCGGCACAATCGTATGTAATGAAAATAAAAACAAATAAAGATGAAAATAACTTAAAAAAAAAAAAAGAGCCTTATTTGGTCTTCCACAAGGACAGGGTGTCCTTGTGGACTAATCCTACATTCTAGGGACGAGGATATGTTGTTCAGTCCACACTGTCTGGCAGGTTCCTTGCCGCTTTAAATCTTGACGGAAGGTCTTCAAGCTGTCTCTGCCACCCACCCAGGTGGTAAACCCTCAATTCCGCCCCATGACGCCAGATCTTCCTTTCCACTTGGAAGCTCAGGTTCCCTCCTTTAGTGCTCTGCGTTTTAGGCCTGGATGCACACTCTTCGGAATTTCCGAAACTTATTTTAAAATTTACAAGACTTCGGTCTTACGTCTTCCCTCATGGCTGTGATGGACAAATAGACCCGGCTTCCGTCCAGTGCCCGTGTGGGCAGAAGATGTCCCGGACGATCCGCTCCACGTCGTCTACTGCCTGGGGCTTGGTCACGACTCGCAGGCTTGCAGTGTGTAAGTCATTACCCCGACCGGTCTTGGAGGACCGCGTTGCCGAACTTCTTCTCAGGCGACCTGAAAGCGGTATCTGCCAGTCAAGTCTTAAGGAAGCCCCGTTGGGGCGGTGTCCATGGGCGGCGGGTTCGGAGCATGGAGCAGATGATCACCCTCGGAGGAGGGCGGCCCAGCGCTTCTTCTTCCTCCTCGGACCGCGGTATCTGTCTCTCACTCTCCTTGGGGTCCTCCTCCACGGCCCGTTTAAGGAGCTTTGCCAGTCCCTCTCCACCAAGGGAGAAGGGCCATCGGGACATTCCAGTCGGTCAAAGAAGAAGGTCTCTAAGGGTAAGTCCCACCATCGATATTCATGGGAGCGGGAGAGATCCCCTTCACCAGACCGTTGACTCTCGACTTCGGTCGGAGTTTGCGGCTGTCACGGTTACCCCGTCGGGTCAGCTGGCCGAGACATCCGTCGATGCGGTCAAGATTTTTCTCGATCAGTCAGACAGTTTGTCGACTGGAGAAGTCGACAACCCTACTTGCGGTTCCCCAGTAGGCAAGGGACTTGCCTGTGCCTCCCTATACCAAGGGAGGAACGGGTTTCCCCTGTCCCCCCTCTGACCCACCTTAGGAAGCCCCAAAGGTCTCGGTCTCTGTCCTCTTCCAGGTCCAGCCGTCTTGGCACCATGGAAAGCAGCATCGCCGCTCATCCTCGTCGTTCTCTTTGGAGGATAGGCTCTGTCGCAAGTTGCGTCGGCGTTATGAGGAGTTAATGTGGCAGCAGCTCTTATTGTCCAGGAATAAGCTGACTCCGTGCTTCTCTGGCCATTAAGTGGCTGTCACTAAACAGCCAAAACAACTCCTTGTAGTGGTGGGGGCGACCCGGCACGGTTGTTCAGCGAAGCCCATTGTGGTGGAACCTCCGCCTCCACAACCGAAGACTGGGGCCCGACCAATGATTCTCAGTTGGTCAGGGCTTGCTCCACAGGTTGTCCGGTCACCCTCACTCCCAATCGGCCTCGGCAGGTGGAGGTGGCTCAGGTGCCTGGCAGCTGTTTGCAGACTCCTCCCAAGTCTGGCGAAGACTCCTCCCTGTTCTCCAGGCCACTTGACCTGGAGTCCGCGAGGGGCCGGTAGGTGGACGAGAGCCCATCCTCGTTTTTAGGTTTGCTTTGGCTCATCTCGGAGTCCACCGGGATGCAGCTCGAACCCATTTCAAAATGGGCCAAGTATCCCCTCACGAAGATACTGGACCAAGGGGATTCCCCTACGGAGGCCTTTCCTGTGGCCGAAGCCATTGTTGGCCTGGCTCTGGAGTTGTGGTAGCGGCCAGCATCTTGTCCTGCGCCTTCGGCCAGAATGGCTCAAACGTACGCAGTCCCCACCGGCTCGCCCCCCAGTTTCTCGGAGCACCCCTCTGCGGAGGGGTTAGTGACCGATAGCGTTTTCCGGCACTCCGGAAACACTCGGGACGTGGATAAACTGCCTGATAAGGAATCCAAGAAGCTGGATTACAGGGGGCAGAAGGTTTACGGTGTTTCCTCCCTAGGCCTTCGTAAGGCTAGCTCGGCCATTCTGATGGCACATTTCTCCCACGCCCTTATGGGTTCCGTGGATGAAGTGATTCCTTTTATACTTTATATTTATTATTTTATTATAAACAGCAGAGCTGTACATTTCAACAAGAGACATCTCACAGATTTAGGGATACTAAACACATTGAGGCGCCACTCTTACGTTTCAAAGCTTACAAATTTAGTCTACTGCATAAGATACATCTGAGGGGAATACAAAAGAGCAATAAGTTTGTATAACTCCATTATTCCTTTATAAGCTGTTTTGTAAAGCCCATGAGCAGCATGGAAATAGCAAAACAATAATTCTAAGTATTTAAACTGATATCTTTTCCCCTCCAAAGAGGGAATAATAACATCCATGCTTTAACTTTAAAAGAAGCACACTTATGGTGCTAAGTTCCGGATATTAACACTGCTCTTTCATGGCCTAAATTCTAAATTGATTAACACATTTGGCTAAACTTTCGTTTAAAATAGAGACTGAAATATAACCATTTTAAATTAACCAGAATCCTCCCCCACATAATTGCGACTTTTGGAAGCAAGTTCAAATAATTAACGCAAAACTTAAACAAAATATTTGCATTTCTGCAGTCCCGCTTGTATGCCAGTGCGTTTACTCACACAGAGTCCCGGGGGGGAAACAATACAGCCCCTCTAAATGTATGGACAATTTCTCTTCTCCAGTCGAAAAAGAAACCTTGTCTTCCCTTCACAACCCATCCTCCTCTGATGAGTGATCGATCTGATCTCTCGAGCGTCTCCTCCTTGGAACCTGCTTCTGGATTAAACGGCCTGCCTCCTTCGGGTCTGAGAAGATAAAGATTTTCCCATGGTGGACAATCCTCAGTCGAGCCGAGAATAATACGTTGTGCTATATTGCTGCTTCTCGCAGGAGCGCTCTGGTGCCATCGAACAACTTGCGCCTCTGCCTCGTGGCGTAACTGATGTCAGGAAAGATATTGATTGACTCCCCCTCACACAGCAACGTTTTATGCTGCCTTGCCATAGCTAGGAGGTAGTCCCTTGATGCCACACCATCCATCACCGCCAAAACTGCGCGTGGAGCCTCCGCATTGTCCGGATTCCCTCGTCTGGCTATCCGGAAGGCTTTTTGGATGCTTTTAGCCTGATCTTTAACTTCTTGACCAAGTTGCTGTATCAGCCAGTCTTGTAGGAATAAAACCAGGTGGTCTCCTTCACATCCCTCCGGAAAACCTAGAAGCTGAATGTTAGGGGCTCTAATTTGGTTCTCCAAAGTCTCTAGTCTCGTACGGAGGTGGCCGTTTTTTTTCACCGGTGTAGTGTGACCCCATAGCGGCATCTGAGCTTTTAGCTTCAACGATTCATTACTAAGCTCCATGGTAGTCTCCAAATTGGTCACTCGATTGGCAATGCTGTTCATTTTCTCTGCAAATAGCGATACAGAGCTATAAAGTGATTCATTTTTCTGACCAGCGATTGTGGGTTTCTTCGCCTGCACTCTCGAGTCGAGGCCTGCAGAGTAGGGCCAGACGGCGTGGAGGAGGTGGCCAGAACATTTTCCCTTAGTTTCCATCTGGATGATTGCGATCTTTCCGGGATTTCCCATCCTGAGGCGAGGAACTGCCGATTCAGTTATCTTTCAAGTTTCCCAGTTTGTGGCTAAATTACCAATTTTAAAGTTTTAATACGCGTAGCTTGAAGAGCAGTATTAAGCAGCCTTCTTGCTCGGGGCTCAACAGCGCCCCCTCCGATGAAGTGATTCCTTATCTCGGCTGACTCTTCAGACGACTGTCAAGCAGGTCTGGGATCAGGAAGGCGGTGGCAAACAGCAGCTCAAACTCCGCTGGACATGAGATTCTTGTGCCCAAACAATAGCGGCCACAGTGACCATGCACCACAGAGCTTGGCTGCGGATCTCCACCTTCACTCCAGACACCCAGCATAAGCTGGCAGGCGTTCCTTCCTGGGCACCAATTTGTTCAGGCTGGGGTGGAAGCTGTCTCCAGAGGATTGAGAAGTCCAGTGCCACCTTGGACTCAGTCACATCTGCCCAGAAGGACAAAGGCCGCCAGCAGCAGGGTAAACCCTTCCCCGTGGCACGTCCGGCCCAGCAGCACCAGCACCAGGGCCAGCAGGCACACACTTGGGGCTTTAAGGCCAAGTCTGTCCCTTCCTCCAGTAGGAAGCCTGGAGGCAAGGGTCCAGGAGGTCCCTCATCGGGCTCTTCCTCTAAGCCTGCCCAGTGACGGGTTGAGGGGGTGTTGGCCCCAACCTCGTCACTCCTCCTCGGGTTCCCCCCATGGGGGGATGGCTCCATCACTTCTTTTCCGCCTGGTCCGCTATCACCATGGACCGCTGGGTGCTAGAAGTGGTAGGCAGGGGTCTGACTCTGGAATTCGAGCGGTTCCCTCCATATTGAGCCATCGCCCCATGGGGGGGCAACGGGTTCCACAGCCTCTCTGTCGGCTCATCTCTTCCAGAAGGAGGTGATTAGTGAGGTGGCAGACCCGCCTCCAGACCCAGGGTTTATGTCCAGGTACTTCCTGGTCCAAAAGCGGACTGGGAGCTGGCGCCCCATCCACGACCTGCACGACCTGAACAAGTTCCTAAGGCAGCGCACCTTCAGGGTGGTCACTCTGGCTCAGATCATTCCATCCTTGGAACTAGGCATGTGGTTTTGTTCTCTGGACCTTCAGGATGTGTTCTTTCACGTCCCAATCCATCTGTCTCATCAGCGATTCCTCCGCTTCCGAGCAGAGGGATCTCTTTACGCATTCCGGGCCATACCCTTCGGCCTCTCTCCAGCTCCCAGGATCTTCACCAAATGCGTGGCAGTGGTGACAGCATTCCTGCGGTGCCGAGGGGTCCAGGTGTACCCTTACCTAGATGACTGGCTGAGTTGCAGCCCCCTCTAGGCTGGAGGTGGAGTGGTCCAGGGATCTGGCCCTCCAGGTCTGCTCTCAGATTGGCCTCCTCATCAATGGGGCCAAGTTGGAATTCGTGCCACTCGCCAGGGTGATTCCAGTTAATCGGGGCAGAGCTCGGCTCCCTTGAGCCAAGTCCAGCTCAGCGGACCAGGGCCGGAGTCCTTTCTCCTTGCCCAATGATTTCTGGTTGGGCAACTGCACCCTGCCCAGGGCGTCCTGCACCTTCTTGGCCTCATGGTGGCCGGCACCAGCATGGTCCGTTGGGCCTGCTGGCATATCCGTCCCTGCAATGGGGCTGGACCACCAATGGTCCTGGCGCTCCAGTCCCCTGGACCAGCCAGTGATGGTGACCCAGGAGATGAGGGATGACCTACACTGATGGCTCATTCCAGTTCATCTGCAGCAGGGTATCCCATTTGTCCGCCCTGAGCCGACGGTCACTCTGATGACCGACGCCTCTCTGATGGGTTGGGGTGCCCATCTGGGGGAGCTCCGGGCCCACAGCCTTTGGTCCCCTCAGGAGTCTCGATGCCACATCAACCTGCTGGAGCTCTGAGCAGAGCGCCTAGCCCTCACCGCCTTCGCTCCATTTGTACGAGGTCAAGTGGTTCAGGTCCAGACAGACAACACCACGACCATGTACTACTTCAACCGACAGGGCGGGGCGCACTCCTTGCATCTGTGCAAGGAGGCTCTCCGCACTTGGTCCCTCGTGATCAGCCTGGAGACAGATCTCCTAGCCATCCGTGTGGCAGGAGCCGCCAGCAGTCTGGCCGATGCCCTCAGCCGGATAGGCGCTGCATCTCACGAGTGTTCTCTCCTGCCAGAGGTAGTACAAGATCTGTTCTCCCATTGGGGCACCCCTGAGGTGGACCTGTTCGCCTCCAGGGAGAATGCGAAGCTGAGGCTGTTTCATGCCCGCGCCCCTCAGCAGGGCTTGCTGCCGGAGGATGCCTTCTTGAGGCCATGGACCCCAGGCCTCTTCTACACCTTCCCTCCATTTCCCTTGATCCACAAGGTGCTTCTTAAGGCAAAGAGGGACAAGTCGCAGGTGATTCTGGTAGCCCCAGACTGGCCCCGCCAGTTCTGGTACCCAGATCTCCTCAGCCTCAGCTCCAGGCTCCCGAGGTGGCTTCTAGCCTGCCCGGACCTGATTTCAGTCAGCAAGGAGAAGGTTCTCCATCTGGACCGTCAATCACTGCACCTGACGGCCTGCTTCCTGAGCGGCTAGAATTCCAGGCTTTGGGTCTTTCTGACGAGGTCCTCAGTGTCGTTGAGGCGTCCCGTAAAGAGTCGACCAGAAAATGCTATGCCTTCAAATGGAGGATATTCTCCATTTGGTGTCAGGACAAGGGGTTGGACCCTTCTTCCTGTTCCTTGCCTAGCATCCTGGACTTCCTGTGGTCCCTTTCTCAGCTAGGGCTTTGGTCGACGACCCTTAAGGTGCACCTGGCAGCCATCTCTGCTTACGGGCACAGGCAGCCAAGCAGTCGGTGGCGCAGGGAGAAGGTGGTCGGGGTTTCAAAGGCCTTGATCACATATTCCCTCCAGTGCGAGAACCTCCTCCTCCATGGGATCTACTGCTGGTATTGGCTAAGCTCATGGGCAAGCAATTCGAACCGATGCATAGGTGTCATATCTCCCGCCTGTCATGGAAGACAGCCTTCTTGGTGGCTATTATGTCAGCCAGAAGGATGGGAGAGCTCCAGGTGCTTTCAATCGAGTCTCCTTATCTGGTCTTCCACAGGGACAAGGTTGTCCTGCGCCCCCACCCGAAATTCCTTCCGAAGGTGGTGTCGGAGTTTCACCTTAACGAGGTGTTGACTCTGCCGGTGTCTCTACCCCAATCACACCTCGGAGGCCGAATATAGGCTCATACTTTGGACCCTAGAAGGCGCTGTCTTATTACAAGGCGGATGGCTGAAGTTCGGGGAGAGGTTAGCCAGCTGTTGTCACCCACGCTGAAGCTACATCTGGCAGACCTGCAGCCAAGTGGACGATAGGCAGGTGGGTCACCTCCTGCATAGATCTCTGCTATAGGTTGGCGGGCATGGAGCCTCCCAAAGGGATAACAGCTCATTCTACCCGCCATACTGCTGCTTCTAGGGACGTCCCTATCCAGGAAATCTGCAGGGCTGCTACTTGGAAGTCAGCACACACCTTTATTTCCCATTACCACATTGACCTTGAGTCACGCCGGGATGCTGGTTTTGGGACATCAGTTCTCCAGTCGTTATTCCCTGAGAAGGGGGTGCGTGCCTTGCCTCCCTCCTCCTGGAGAACTGCTAGGAGTCTGCCAGACAGTGTGGATTGAACAACATATCCACATCCCTAGAAATACAGGTTACTCACCTGTAACAGGAGTTCTAGGAGTGGTGTATGTTGTTCATCCACATGACCCATCCGACCTCCCCGGCTTCAGCGCGCAACCTGGCTTCCAGTGGGCTAGATCTGGCGTCATGGGGCGGAGCCGGGGGTTTTACCACCCGGGTGGGTGGGAGGAGCCAGCTTGAAGACCTTCTGGCAAGATTTAAAGCGTCAAGGAACCTGCCAGACTGTGAGGATGAACAACATATACCACTCCTAGAACTCCTGTTACAGGTGAGTAACCCATATTTTCTGCCTAAGGTGGTGTCTGAGTTTACTCTGAATCAAGACATTTACCTGCCTGTGTATTGCCCAGAGTATTCCAGTCAAGGGGAGGCCTTACTTCATACTCTGGATGGCCACCGGGTGCTTCGCTGTTATTTGGATCGCACTCGTACCATAAGAAAATCCAATCAGTTATTTGTTTAATTTACGCCCTAAGAAGAAGGGCTCCTGTTTGAAACAGTGTTTATCTAAATGGTTAGCCAGTTGCATTGTTTACTGTTACTGCAAATACAAGAAGTCTTTACTGGGACTGGTTAAAGGCCATTCTGTCAGGGGCATGGCTGCTTCATTTGCTTCCCTAAGGAATGTGTCAGCTGCTGATATCTGTGCAGCTGCCACTTGGAGTTCTGTCCACACTTTCATTAGGCACTACAGTTTGGACGCTGTCTCTAGGCGTAGAGCAGGCTTTGGACTCACAGTCCTGCAGGGCCTTCTGTCTTAAGAGCCTTGTGCTATTTTCTGCTTCCTCCCAGCTGACCTGAGGTCAGTCCTTACACTGCTTGGGACTCAGTCCCAATGGTGTTGCCAACTACAAGAGTTCCCCTCGAAGTAAGGTAGTACAGTTACGTAAGAACTTACCCTAACAGTAGATCTTCGAGTGGCACTCTTGCAGCAGGTGCTGCTTTCCCTTCCTCCATCCCCCTGGTGACGCTTCTCCATCATTGATACCTACATTTTTCCATGGTTTTAGAGGAACTCCCCTGTTCTTCAATCACTATGCTTGCCGGGGTCTCCAGTGGCAGAACTGAGACTGTGCTGGGAGACTACCCCTTTTACACTGTAAGCTGACATCGGGGGCGTACCGACATCAGGTGGCAGTCCCCTGCTAATGACTGCTAGCTAGAAGTTTTCTGTGAGTCCTGGCACCTGCCGACTTCCAGTCCTAATGGTGCTGCCTGCTGCAAGAGCTCCATTCAAAGATCTACTGTTATGGTAAGTGCTACGTAACTGTACTTTTCAAACAAAAATAGCAGAGTAGTAAACATTTGGGATAAATGTAGAATCTGGCCTGAAGGTTCTGCTTTCTAACATCAGAGATATATTTAATCGTTGTAATACCCTGCTCAGAACAGTTCAACTCACCTACAAAATCTGTAGTGGCAAGTAGACTTTCTAAGTCTTGAGTGTTCAGTTCTCTGCAGATGTCAGCACCCCAATCGATGTCCTAAAAGTATTTGTTTGACTCACATCTGTATTGACTATTTCTCTGTCTCTGTTTCATGAAGAAGAAAGTCAGTGTCTTCATGAGTTGGTTCACTGCCAAGATAGATTGCATAAGGCACCAGTTTGAACTGTGTATTAAAAAAAAAAAATGCTCACATAAGCTGATGGGTGTCCCTTTAAAATTATAACTAGTACACTGATGCTGTATAAATAAAATATGTAATAGCTTGACTCAAAAACAGCAGTTGTGAGTTATGGTCATGTCCCCTCGCACGTGAAGATAAATTGCATATTTTGAGGCACGTCATTGCATATCCCTTATAGGTTTTTTTTATATTATTTCCCAGGATTTTTTAATATTATTTGCCCAGGATAGTCCAGTTAATATTGGCTATACTGAAAAATTGAATGATTAAGTGACTTGTTAAGAGTCATGGCATGCGCAAGTGGCTGTGGTGAGATTTAAACCTGGGTCTCCTGGTTGCTATGCCTGCTCTCTATGCATAGACCATGTTGCTTCCTTGTTATATATGAGACTGGCCCAGATATTCAAAGGGTTGCGCATGGCGCCAACAGTATTGTGTATCGTAGCTCACTGATGCGCTCGTGATATTCAAAAGGAAAAGTGCGGCGGCACAAATCCTGATGTGCCAGGCGCATCAATATCTGTGCAGGCGCGGGTGGGAGTGCCCATGCATACCCTGCACGATATTCAGCCGGGATATGCAGAGCTATGCATGCCAACCCCTACCTGCGCCAGCACAAAGCTGATCCAAAAAAAGGAACAACTGATGGCCACCCACAGGTGAGCTGCCACATTGCAGGGCGAGCATGGCGAGCTGCCAACTGTGGGTGACCATCCGAGCTCAGCTGCACCTGGTGGCGCCCCCCATGCCCAATCACAGGCATTTGTAAAAAAAAAAAAGAAAGAAATCATTTCAATATCCCTGGTGGTCCAGTGGACCACTGTCTGCCCGATCGTGGGCATTTGTAATAAACACGATTCCTGTCCAATATCCCTGGGGGTCCAGTGGACCTGCAAGCCCAATTGTGTGCTCAGTAAAGAAATAATTTTCTTAATAACCCTGGTGGTCCAGTGGACCGCTGCCCACCCGATCGCGGGCTAAGTAAAAAAATGATATCCCAATATCCCTGGTGGTCCAGTGGACCTGTCTGCCCGCTTGCGGGCTAAGTAAAAAATTATATTCCCAGTATCCCTGATGGTCCAGTGGACCCCCACCCCACCCGCCCTGAATCCCACCGCCTCACTCCACCCGGTCAGCGGCAGGCAGCAGCACCCACCCGCCCCACCTCCAGCCGACTGACACAATCGGTAGGGCTGTACGCTCATTGGTCCACAGCGTGAGCCAATGTGCATGCAACCCATACCATACTACACATTCTAGATATGTGACTGGGACCCCATCTTAGCCGTCACATCCGATGGTGTACCAGCCGTGCACTGTGGGTCATTTGTCTGCGTAAATACAGTCACAGTAAAAATATTGATGTACTGAGGTGTGATTGTGTGGCGCCGCTATCTCTCCAGCTTTCTGTTCCCTTGGAAGTCAGATACACAAATAGTCGTGGGGACAAAAGGCATGTTTTCAGTTATTGTGCTTCTTGTACGGCGCTTGGTGTGGTGTTTGTATCTGTGTACTCATTCGGTGTTTTGCTACCTGACGTTCTCACTCTGTTTAGGCAATTGGATTGGTTTATGCTCCCCCCCTTCCCTCCATAGGCACACATGCTCTGATACAGTAACAGACATGACAGCACCTACTACTTGTTTCTGTTCTACTTCTGGTTTTGTGCGATCCTGATGCTAAACAGGCTCCAAGGTCTCTTCCATGTGTGAGCTGCTGATTGTCGTCCCAGTGCTGCACCATGTGGCTGCTTCTAGTAGGGCACCAGCGGGCTCTACACTGGGTTAATCATGCTCGTTTTCCATCACATGATCCCTTTGCACCAATCGCCTTCCTCGATTTCACCATCATTTACTGTGCCATGTTACAAGCAATAGAATGTCACCAGCATTGTAAAACCTGCTCTTTGATTGCTTGAGTATTCTAGTGTGATGATACTTACCTGCCAAGATATCCACTGTAACAACAGTAACAGTCAGATAGCTTGTATCTTGTCATCTCCTGGTCCCCCACGGGCTCCACACAAGAGTCGGCCTGCGCCGGATCAAAGCTGTCGCCTTCCAGCCATGACCACAACCGCTACTGCCGACAAAGAAGCTGTCTTCGAGCCGCCCTCCTGGTCCCCCCACACGGATTCCACACAAGATCTGTCCGCACCCCGAGCGGCGCTCCCAGATTAAAGCGGTGCCTTGGGCCTTGACCACAGCTGCCGCTGCCAACAAAGAAGCTGTCTCCCGACTGCCCTCCTGGTCCCCCTACACAGACTCCACACAAGATACTACTGCTGAATCTCCCTCCTCAGCCGGCACGCTTCGGCAGCCCTGTGATTGGTACGCCTTCTGTTCCCGAGGCTCCGGATTGGTCAGGCAGGTTGCCCTAAGCTCCCGATTGGCACGCCTGTTAGCCAGCTTTCTGCCCAAACTGCAGCAGCTATATTTTTAATTTTCCCTGCACACTTCTCAACTGTTTTTTTTTTTTGTTTCAAGTTGTATTGCTTGTTGGACATGGCCGTGTAATAGTGATTTTTCAGGCCTTTTTAATCTTTTCCACGGCCAGTTAAATTGTTACATTGCTAAAATCTAGAATGTTTGTTCTCATTTAAATTGTTGCAATCCATACTGCATAGGTAAATCTAAGTCTGTGCAAGAGAATAAGAACTGCAATTATAGCCCACTGCTGTTATAATCTTAGCCTACTACTGTTTTCTAACACAGCAGTGTATACCTTCCTGCCTGCCTTTACTATATAGCGTGAAGCTGTATCCAACTCCCATTTTCCAGCTCAGCTCTGTTTACTATTCTGCCTGCCTCTCTGTCCTGTATCTCAGCCCTCGCTTTTCCCTCCTCACTCTAGCTGTTTTTCTGTCTCTCACTTAATCCCTGTCTCCAGCGCCATTTTTTTGAACCTCTGCTGTATCCTTTTCAAACTCTCTTTCCTGTCCTCAGTCCAGACAGATCCAATACCTGTCTCCTACCCCTGCTACTCCCCTCTCTATCTTTATTTTATTTATTTATTTCATAATTCGGATTTACAATCTTTGAGTCAAAGACTCATTTACAAAGGCACCTCGTCGCAGGGAGGGTAGACAACAATTGGTGGTGGAGTACAACAATGGAGAACATTACAGGTGAAATACAATAAAAAGACACACAAAGCAATTCCAGTAATGCAAAAGCTTCCAGTTACTGTAGTTACAATTAGCCTAGTATTTGTCTACCTAAATTATTCTTCCTTTGTCCCTCAGACCCTCACCCCTCCACTTTTACATTGCTAAACTATTCTTTTGTTCCCCTCCAACCTCCACCCCCCCGTTGACAGTCTGCCATAGTCCCCGCCCCAATTCTACTTAAAATTCACTGTATGCTTCCTTTTTCCCCAGGTCTGCCTCGCTGACTGACGCTCCCAGATCAAAGTGGCACCACGGCCGTGACCACCGCTGCCGACAAAGAAGCTGTCTCCCGACCGCCCTCCTGGTCCCTCCACAGACTCCACACAAGGTACTTCCTCAGCCGGCATGCTTCGGCGGCCCTGTGATCGGTGCTCCTTCTGTTCCCCAGGCTCCGGATTGGCCAGACGAGTTGCCCTAAGCTCCCGATTGGCATGCTTGTTAGCCGGCTTTCTGCCCAAATAGCACCGGCTATATTTTTAACTTTCCCCGTGCTCTTCTTAATGAGGGTTTTTTCCTCCCATCCGCCCACCCCCGCCCAGGCCACCTATTACGTACGCTACTAATCCCTCCCACCTCGGCTGCGCACACCTCGTTGGCTCCCTCTCTCCTTTCTCCTGCCTATCGCTCCACTGATCTTTCGGCCTATAGCTGCCACCAAGCCTACAAGTGGTTGTTCCACTTTCACTCCTACCTATTCCCCTGCCTCCTCAAGGCCTCCAACCTACCCTTGCTGCCTTGCTGTATACTGACTGTTTCTCCTCCCAGCTATGATGCTGCTTCTCATTATCTCCATTGCTATCTGCCTACCCCCATCCCTCCTTCAGTGTTGGTTAATGTCCCCCCATCCCTACCCTGCGCCTGTGCTAACCCTATCCCGCACAGTCCCCCCTCCGCAACCTCTCCCTACCAGCCCCTACTTGGTCCACTACCCACTCTGCCCTGCTTCTCTATTCTTCTACACCCACAGCTTGGTACAAACAAATTCTCACAGTATCTAACTATTATACTTCTTCTCCTTGCCATGGGTGACATCCATCCAAACCCAGGCCCTGGCCACACCAGGACCCGTATTGGCCCAGTAGTACAGCAGCCACCTCTACCATTCAGTGTGGTTCCCTCCCCCGTAGCCTGCGCGTGCTTCATCTAAACATTTGCAGCCTTGCCCCTAAACTTACCCTACTCCAAGTGCTTGCAACCCAACACACTTCTGATATTATCATTTTATCCAAAACCTGGCTAAACCAAAGCTTGAAGGATATATCCATTGCCATACCAGGGTACACTGTCTCACGCCTTGACTGCCCCACTAGAGGAGGAGGTGTCGCTATTTACACCACCTCAAACCTACTCTTCTCTGTATCACTAGCTAAAATCATGCCCCAAGCCTACGAACTGCTAATGTTATAGTTGTCCCTCCTCTATTCGCTCCCCATTTATGTCTCTGGTGTCTACTGTCGTCCTGGTAGCCCTGCCGCTAGTGTCACTGACCTTATAAGTCACCTAGTCCCCTTCGCCCCCTCTGGTGAACTTTACATCATGGGAGATTTCAATCATAACTGGCCTGCCGCCTCACTGAACAAAGCCCGCTCAGAGATAGCAACCTTAAATTTCTCCCAGGTCATCACTGAGCACACGCACCATGAACCACAAGACTGGCAGTCACTCCTTAATCAACTGGGTGCCCACCTCCCACCTCACCATCCTCAGCTGGCCTGCTTCTTGACTCTATAAGCGACCACCACATACCTACCTAGTCCATAAAATCCATTTCCCAAACCCCCCCAAATTCCTGGTGCAACGCTCCTACAAATCACTAAACCTGGACCCCCTACTGGAAGACCTAGCTCATGCAAACTGGTGCCCAAACATTAATAATGTCAATGTCGATGACTCTCTAGCACATTTCACAGACACATTCCTCAACGTCGGGGACACACCTCTATGTGGCGTATCAGGATTGGGACAACCACTTACCCTGGATTTCCCCTGAACTAATAATGTGCCAAAATGCCCGGGACAAGGCGTGGGAGCTTTACAAATCCTCACTCGTCCCTACTGAGAACACCATCTACCAGATGCTCCGTAATAAATGCACTAAGGCCACCCGACTAGCCAAAGCCGAGTACCTCAGCTTCACCTTCAACTCCAATCTAAGCAGGCCTTCCAAATTTTGGAAAGTCGTCCACTCTCTTTTCTCCCCCCCCCCCTCGCCAAACCCCACTCCCGTTCTGGTCTCAAGCAGCACTCCTCTTACTGACCCACTCACAGTGGCCTCAGAGTTCAACACATAGTTCACCTCGTGTGCCTCCACCCTCCTGGCTTCCCTGCCCACTGCTGCACCTCTCGGCACTCACGCTAAATCACCAGTATCCCACGGTCAGGGCATCTTCTACTTTGGAAGCATTTCTCCTACTGAGGCTCTAAATGTCCTGCAATCCCTCAACCCTTCCAAGGGCGAGTCCCCCGACGGACTGGACCCCAAACTACTCTACCTATTGGCCCCTGCCATTGGTTCACTACTAGCAAACCTCCTAAACCACTCGTTTGCCACTGCAACTGTTCCTGCGGTTTGGAAGCATGCCACTGTTATACCCCTGCCTAAAGGTGGCGACCCTGCCTCCACTGCTAACTACTGGCCCATCTCTCTCTCCTCCCTGCCCTTGCGAAACTCCAGGAGCACCTCATGCTCTCTCAGCTCTCTAATTTCCTCACTGAATCCAACTTCTTCACTCCCTACCAGTCTGGATTTAGAAGCACCACTCTACGGCCATTTCCCTGTTAAGGCTTTCCGACTCCATCTGGGATGGACAAAGGGCTTATCACCTCAACCATATCTGTTGACCTAGCCAAAGCATTTGACACTGTCTCTCATCCCCTGTTGTTGTCATGCCTCTCTGCAGCCGGCCTGTCGGAGCCTGCCACAAACTGGTTTAGAGCCTACCTGCTACACAGAACTCAATCTGTAAGAATCGCAGATTCCACCTCCCCTCTGCTCCCTATTGACACTGGTGTCCCACAATGTTCCATACTCGGCTCTATTCTTTTTTTCCATCCTTCTCAATGACCTGCCTCAAATTTGCTCATTATCCGCCATTTACATGAACACAGATGACACTGTCCTATTTACCTCTGGACAGACACCTGTGGAGGTTGCTACCACCCTTCAGGCTGACTTCAACAAAGTTCAGCTCTGGTTTAGCTCTCACCAACTCTCCTCAATGCCAAAAGACAGTCTCCATGACCTTTGGCACAGGCAAAGACTATCCAGGCTTACCACCTCCCAAACTTCCACACCCTAGATGGGACAGGTGGGTCATTCCTGATGCCCTACAGGGGGCATGCCTCAGACAGCTAGTATTGGAACCCACTCGGGAGGGAGCAATCTTAGACCTGGTACTCTCAAATGGGGATGGAGAAAGAATCTCAGATTTAGAAGTGGGTAGCCATCTGGCAACAAGCGACCACCAAACAGTGTGGTTCACGATAAACACAGCCATACAATCAAGCCATACAAAAGCAAGAGTATTGGACTTTAGGAGGGCTGACTTTGGGAAAATGAGAGTGCCTCAGAAAAGCACTAGCAAACAGGCAAGAAGGAGGGGTGGAGGAACAATGGGGAGTGATCAAAACAGCCATCACAGAGGCAACAAGCCTTTGTGTAAAGCAAATCAATAAAACACAACGAAGGAAAAAACCGCTATGGTTCTCAAAAGAGGTGGCAGGGAAGGTTAAGGAGAAAAGGATAGCATTCAGGAAATATAAGGAAACACAGAAGGAGCAGGACAGAGAACTTTATCAGTTAAAGCAGAAAGAGGCTGGGAAGGCAGTCAGAATAGCAAAGGCCCAAACTGAGGAAAGGATAGCCAATTCTGTTAAGAAGGGGGATAAGACCTTTTATAGGTACATTAGGGAGCGAAGAAAGACCAAAGGAGGGATACTGAAGCTTAATAAAGGGGAAGGAATGTGGGTAGAGGGTGACAGTGAAAAAGCAGGGATACTGAATGAATATTTCTGCTCAGTATTCACAAAGGAAGAGGAGGGGGAGTTACCTAAACCAAACAAGAGAAACACTCTGAAGATGGGGGTCGATACCAGTCCGTTTACAGAAGAAAGGGTTCTGAAAGAACTAATAAAATTGAAGGTGGACAAAGCAATGGGTCCTGATGGGATTCACCCAAATTCTAAAAGAATTAAGGGTAGAACTAGTGACACCACTGATTACTCTCTTTAACAAATCATGGGAGGATGGGGTGGTAACCGAGGACTGGGAGGCAGATGATTCCTCTTCACAAAAGTGGGGAGCAGGACAGAGGCAGGAAACTATAGACCAGTTAGTTTGACCTCAGTGGTAGGGAAAATAATGGAATCACTTCTGAAGGAAAGAATTGTTGAGTACCTAGAGGCCAGTGGGGCACAGGACCCAAGGCAGCATGGATTCACGATGGGAAGGTCGTGTCAGAGCAGAATCTAATAGATTTCTTTGACTGGGTGACCAAAGTAGTAGACTAGGGAGGGCTGTGGACATGGCCTACCTAGATTTTAGCAAAGGCATTTGATACAGTCCACACAAAGATTAATACACAAGATAGCCAGCCTTGGAGTGGGTCCCAAGGTGGCAGCCTGGATAAAAATTGGCTAGACAACAGGGCGCTAAGGGTAGTAGTAAATGGAGTACACAGTGAAGAAGGAGGTTACTAGCGGGGTACCGCAGGGAGTTCAATACTAGGACGGTCCTTCTTAATGTCTATATAAGTGACATTGCAGAGGAACTGAAAGAAAAGTATGTCTCTTTGCAGATGACACAAAGATCTGCAACAGGGTTGATACACAAGATGGAGTGGAAAGGATGAAGGGACTTGGCAAGGTTGGAGGAATGGTCAAATGTAGGCAGCTCAGATTCAATGCAAAAAGTGCAAGGTAATGCACATGGGAAACAAAAACCCAGAGAGCGTACACAATGGGGTGAGATACTGACAACAGTAAAAATGGAAGGGACCTGGGGGTAATTATATCATGATACATAGATACATAGAAAGTAGTCGGCAGATAAGAGCCTATGGCCCACCCAATCTGCCCATTTGAGCTATGTAAGTTCAGTTTGTTTTCCTAGAAGTCTGTTGTACCTTACCCTGATCTCAGAATTCCTTTATGTCTATCCCATGCATTCTTAAATCCGTGATTGTTTCAGCCCCCCCACTTCCTCTGGCAGGGTGTTCCACTTGTCCACCACCTGTTCTGTGAAGAAATTCTTTCTCATGTTTCCTCTGAATCGTCCTCCCTCCAACTTCATCCCATGCCCTCTAGTCCTGGAACATCTTTTTCGCTTAAAAATAGTGTTTTCCTGCACCCTGTTCCTCCCTGTAAGATACTTGTATGTCTCTATCATATCCCTCTCTCCCTCCTCTCCTCCAGGAGTACATGTTCAGTTCCTTCAACCTGTCTTCATGGACTTGTGATGCAATCCATGTACCATCTTTGTTGCCCTCCTCTGAACCTTCTCTACCCTGTCTGTGTCCTTACGTAGGTATGGTCTCCAGAACTGTACACTGTACTCCAGGTGGGGCCTCACTAGTGTCTTGTATAGCGGAATTATGACCTCCCTTTTCCTGCTGTAATACCCTGCCTATACATCCCAGCATCCTATTTGCTTACCTGCTGCCTTGTCACACTGTTTCCCTACCTTGAGGTCATCAGAGATGATAACCCAAGATCCCTTTCCTGCTTGGTGCATGCTATATCCTCACCCCCAACTGATATATTGTGCCAGGGTTTTGTGCCCCATATGCATTATCTTGCACTTCTTTGCATTGAATTTCAACTGCCAAACCCTGACCATTCTTCAAGTTTCTGCAGGTCCCTTCTCATTCTGTCTACACCCTCTGGTGTGTCTACTCTGTTACAGAGCTTTGTGTCATCAGCGAACAGTGAAATTCTGCCTTCTAGGTCCTGCACATGTCACTGATGAAGATGTTGAATAGGACCGGTCCCAGCACTGATCCCTGTGGTACCCCACTGGTCACTCTTCCCTCTGTGGAGTGACAGCCATTTACCACCACCCTCTGTGTCCTGCCACCCAGCCAGTTACCTACCCACCACACTACTGTCCTGCCCACACCCATATTCCCAGTTTGTGTAATAGTCTTCTTGTGGCACAGTGTCAAAGGCCTTGCTGAAGTCCAGATAGGCCATGTCACTGCCCTCCTGATCCACCTCCTAGTCACCCAGCCAAAAATTCAATGAGGTTGGTCTGACATGACCTCCCCTGGTGAAACCATGCTGCCTTGGGTCCTGTCCAGAGGGCAGCAAGGAGGCTGGGGGATACTGGGATGCGTGGGACGAGGCATCAATAGTAGAAAACAGGAAGTTGTTATCCCTCTGTACAGACAGTTGGTGAGACCCCATCTGGAGTACTGTGTGCAGTTCTGGAGACCCCATCTCCAGAAAGCGTAGACAGAGTGGAGGCTGTCCAGAGGAGGGCAACCAAAATGGTGCAGGGTCTGCACCAGAAGACTACTGAAGAAAGACTAAAGGAGCTTAATATGTATACCCTTGAGGAAAGAAGGAGAGGGACATGATAGAAACTTTCAAGTACCTCAAGGAATTAACAAAGTCCAAGAGGTAGCATCTTCCAGAAAAGAGATGTACAAGAACAAGGGGCACAATTTGAAGATAGAGGACGGCTCAGAGGTAATGTGAGAGTATTTTTTCACTGAGAGGGTTGTGGATGCGTGGAATAGCCTCCTGAAGAAGTCGGGAGTCAAGGACAGTGGGGACTTCAAGAATGCATGGGACAGGCACAAAGCAGTCCTAGTGGGGGTGGGAGGAAGTAAGCTGTTGGTTAACTAAGATCTGCAGCTTATCTGTTAGGTAGGAAAATGGGCAGACTAGGTGGGCCAGGTCCTTATCTGCCACAAATTCTATGTTTCTATGTTTCCTTGAGGATGTAACTACTTTTAGGTACCTAGGGGTCTGGCTTGACCAACACCTATCCTTCTCTGCATATGTCAACACCATCCTGAAGAAACTCCGCCCCAAGCTCAGTGCTCTCTACAGGAAGCACAGTAGCCCCCCTCTTCCTGCCAGACGTGAAATTGTGCAGAAAATGATCTTACCAACCTTCGACTACTGTAATATAGTCTATGGTGCCGCCTCCAAGTCCACATTATCCAGATTTGACCCCTCTTCAATTCTTTCTGCTGCTTTGCCCTCGATGCCCCCACCCATGCACATCACTGTGAGCTCTACCGGTCGCTGTCCTTCCCCTCCCTTATCAACTGGCGCTTGCTCCATAGTGCTAAATTTACGTTGAAATTCTGTCTCGATTCCCTTCCACAATACCTTGCCTCCTCTCTAGCAGCTCCGCCTACCCCCTCTCATGCCCTCGGGTCGACTGACCAGAGACTACTCTCAATTCCTCACTGACGTACCTCAGCGGGCCAATCCGCCTTCTCCTACCACCTCCCCAAACTCTGAAATGTCCTTCCGGCCCAAATACATTACTCATCCTTTAACCACTCTCTATCAACCGCCCTGTCTAACTTCTACACAGTAAATTGCTTATGTAAATGACTCCATTACCTCACTGCTCCCCTACCACAGCATTTTTGCCTTTCCTTAACAGCATGCCTAGTGGTGTGCAGCAACTGCTATGAACGCTGCCTTATACTCCCAACCTGTGCGCTTGTCTGACTTGCACTTAAATACTGTTGTCACTGTCTCCAACTGGTCTACTCAGAGCACTATTGCTGCCTAGTCTTGTACACCACTGTATTTTGTGCCTGTTATCGATTTAACCCTATGTATGTAACCTAAATTTACACAGGTGTTGCACATTGTAACAGTTAATCCATGACACACTACTGTATGTATACTCTGCTATCCTTCTGTAATCCCAAAAGTAGCACCGTGAGGCAGCATACTTGTTGCTCAGTGTGCCTTTCCTGGTGAAACATTTCAATAAACAAATAAATACATTTCTAGCCCCTCTCCTGTTGCATAAATGTATTTATTTAAAATAAATAACGGAAAGACACACTGATAAAGAGCTCTCTTCAGGTGTGACCTGCTAGAAAAACAGAATGTGAAATAGAGACAGCACAAACTAATGCAGAAAGAAATAGCACAATTAAATACAATCTTTTGCAGATGATAATAGTGAGATGTCTGCTAAAACTAAACTATAAATAAAATACAGTTCTAACAACTTAATAAAATCATGGGATAAATAAGGAAAGTACTAAATATGTATTCTGAGATGCTGTCTTCCATTTGTTAGCCAGTGTCACTCAACTTTTCCTGCCCTTCCTCCATCATGTTGTGGGATTATGATTCTGCATTGAGTTTTATGGAGGCGGTTCAGAGAGTTGCATCCTGGAGTGGATGCCTCCAGGGCAGGGCAGGGCAGAGGGTGAAGATCATCCTACATCACTTGAGCAGGTGTGTACAGTGTTACATTCATATCTGGTGGGGCTCCACTATGAAGTTCAGGAGGTTTCGGCTGGATTGGTGTTTTGGCAATGTGTGCTGCTGTTACTAGGTGTCACTAGGTGAGACTCTAATGAGGCCCTTTGTAGAGCGCTGGCCTTGGGTCACCTTATTCCCTTTAACCACTTGCAGCTTCCTCAAATCATCAGTCTTTGAAATATGTTTTTTTAACTATCTTTTTATTTATTTTACATACTGCCCCTGCTGAAATAGTGCTCAAGGAGGCACACTGGGCTGGACAGCAACCTCATGCAATGCATCGTAATGTTATGAACATACAGTATCCATCTCAGTGAAACCTAACCAATCATAGACCAAGCATCAGAATGGTGGTGACATTGACATTAAGTGCGCCCCAAAGAAATTGACTTTAAGCTAATAGAAGCTTTCAGAGACATTTTGGTGGTGGTAAGGTGTATGTGTTCATGCTTGTGCGTATATCACTGTGTAAATGTATTCTTGTGTGTGTTTATCACTCGTTATGAGTGTATTTAGTCTGTACAGTATGTGTGTGCCTGTCACTGTATATGTGTGTGTGTGTGTGTTTTTCACTGTGTACAGTAAGTGTGTGCTTGGGTGCCTACTATCTTCCGTTGTGAAGCAGTGCATGGACTTTGAGTAGGGCTATACAGGAACCAAAGGATAACTGGACGAGGATTATCAGTCCATTTGTCACTTTGGTTCCAGACTTAACACAGCAGAGTCAGGGCTCTTGGGGGTCCAAGTCTTGCAAAATAAAAAATTGGGGGTCCGGGACCAAATTTGGGATGTCAGTAGTGTTTCTTTGGAGCTGTTTTTGTACCTCCCACTACAGTTCGGGTGGGCAGAAGGAAGCAGATTGTGCATCCTGAGAAGCCAGCAGTGTAACCCAGGGACCCTTGGACAAACATCCCAGTGGGCTGCCAGAGTTTGAGGGACACAGGGCCTTGCCTTGCCAAGAGCCCAGTAAGTAATCAGAGTGGAAGAATGTTTAGACTTTGTGGAACAAAACGGCAGGATTTTGATAGGAGAAAATAAGACACATGTAACAAAGAGATGATTGGATACTTCATGAACACTTCTGGATATGCTGTACATAGCTTTCATAACTTTGGGCCAGAGCAAATAATACTGATGATATGGGCTCTTCACTGGGGATAAGCCAGATTTGTAGTTCTGGAGCAGAGCTCTAGGGTATGCAGGACTCTTGGCTATGCTTGTGGCACAGTGAGGGGCATAACTGACCTTTTGTGAACTGTTTCGTGGTCATATTCTTAAACGCAAAATCTGCACTCATGGTATGGAAATGCTGAAGGAGACTGCTTTCTTCAGAGCTGTCTGCAACTGAGGCAGTTTTGTTATAAATGAATATTGAGACAGAAAAAAACACAATGGTTAGTAGTTGTACAAGTATTGTGAAGTGTGAACCCACGTTTTGAGATCCCTTCCTTGTGTTTTTTTTTTTTTTATTATGAAGTTTGATCTTATCTGTGTCAGTCTTCACCATTCATCACAGATGGGTACTGGCCGGAGATCAGGACCCCGGGGGAGCCTTTTTTTTTTTTTTTAAAAAGGATAGGCAGAGCCAATGCAGCATCGGCGCCACCCTCGAGGCCGACGTACTACGTGGCGCTCGAGATTAGCTGCTAAGCTGTGTCGACTCGCCTGCCTACCAGGTTCTTTCGCCTCTGCCGCCGAGTCACCGTGGAAGCCTGTGAAGAGATTTTCAGAGTTTTAGGCCTTAGCCTTTTGTTGTCGACAGTCCGTCAGTTCCTGCTAGTTCTAGTCTGCCCTACTCGATGTCGCTGGTAAGATCTTTCCATTTATTTTACATTTTAGCGACGTCAAGTCTGTTTTTGGTGTTTTTTTCCGTAGGTCATGTCGCGGTCGGAGGGCAAGAAGTCGTCTAAGGCAGGGCGGCCCCCCATGCGTCGGTGCCCGTGAGGCCGCAAGTACTCCGTTACCAACCAGCATGACCGGTGTCTCTCGTGTCTTGGCCCGCTTCACGACATGGATTCGTGCGACGCCTGCTTCTCCATGGACCGCCGGGTCCCTCGAACAATAAGCGTTTAAAGTAGGCGAGCTCCGCCCGACTTTCAAGGGTGAGGTCTCTTTTCGTCGGGCCAAGCGCTCTCTCGGCCTTTCCTCCGGGTCCCCTCGGTTCTGTACGGACCGAGGAGGAGGAGCCTCGGCCTCTCGTAGCCCTAACCTTGGCGAGACTCCTTCTGCGGCGCAGGGAGGCCCGTCCGCTTCCTCCCGGGCGGGCGGGAGATGCCGCTATGTGATCACCCCTTGGTGAAAGGCTCCCAGTGTCGCTCCCGTGGTCCGGAAGGCCCGAGTCGCGCCCGTCGCTTCCAGCTCACCCGTTGGGGCCGTCGGGCGCCATTCAGCGCGTGGGTCCTCAGCGGTGCCGACCGTCTTCGGCAGTGAGCCTTGTCAAGCGCCATTCAGCGGTGCTGACCCTGCTCCACGACTACCATGACCCTGGAATCGGCGTCGCCTTTACGCCATGTCTCCCGGGTCGTCCGTCGGTGCCGTCCTCGGTGCCGTTGGTGCTCTCGGTGTGGCTCTGGCGCGGTCGGCAGTGCCGTGTTGGCGCCTAAGTCCGCCCTCGGGGGCGGCGGGCGGCAGGCGGGTGGATGCTGCCGCCCGCCGCTGCGGGGGAGCGGGTGGAGGGCTTCGTGGTGGGTGGGGGGACACTAGACACCAGGGAGATGTTTGCGGGGTTCTGTTGTGACATTCTGCCCGCGATCGGGCTTTACGGTCCACTGACCACCAGGGAGTTATTCTCGGTTGGGGAGGGTTACATTCTGCCCGCGATCGGGCACTGGGGTTATGGTTCTGCCCGCGATCGGGCACTGGGGTTTATGGTTCTCGCGCCATCGGGCACTGGGGGTTTATGCAGGTTCTGCCGCGATCGGGCTGTGGGAGGTGGGGGACATGTACCTGTACTGCCCGCGATCGGGCTGGTGAGGGGCACAGGAGTGAGTTGGGGCCAGCCAGGGTGGCAGCTGCTGTGTTGCGCCCGCAATGCAGCAGCTCACCTGGGTGGGTGGCCCCCACTTGCAGTTTCCGCTCAGCGGGCGCAGGCTGTGGCTTTCGCGCATGCACAACTCTGCGCAACCAGACTGAATATCGGGTTGCGCAGGTTATGCATGGATCCTCCCTCCCTCCTGTTGAGCATGCATTCATTTGCATTGCTCTCTAGCCGCAACCTGGTGCCAGTGGCGAAACTGCCTCCCTGCTGAATATCGCAGAATGTCGCATTTTGACTTGCGCGATGGCGAACCTTTTGAATATCTGGGCCTTTGGTGTATAGTAGCATTCATTGCTCGAGCAGGCCAGAATTTTGTTGTTGGATTTGAATGTACCGGAAACTTGGCTAGCTCCACCAGGTACCTTATTGAATTGTTATATACAAGATTGGTGATTTCCTGACACACACACTGTTTGCCCCAATCTAAATTGCCCAATAGTAAAGAGTGGTCTGAGAGGGTGGATGGTGTGATATCACAGCTGTTGACTAAACAATTATGTTCTTTAGTTATATGCAAAATCTATTCTGGCATACGCCTTGAGGAGCAGAATAGTGGATGTAGGACCTTCCAAGGGGTGCAAGGATTGCCAGACATCTACCCATCAAGTCTCTTTTATGTATGTTTGACCTGCTCTCTGGGCTCCTGTTTTTTCGGTGGTTAGATTTGTTGTGTCTAAGTGATCATATGTAAAATTATTATGATCACCCTCCACAATCAACAAACTCTGGTGGAGTTCAGTTACTTTCTGAAAGAAGGATCGTACTTACCTTAGAATCTGAACCAGGAGGTAGATATATATATATGTATATACTCGCCAGGGTGAGTTCAGCTCCTCCACGTAGCCCTGCCACCACAGCAAGTCGTCCTCTGGGTCACTATAAGAAGAAGTAATCTGAAATGGGGTATACATAGGTATTAAGATAACTGCACCTCTTCTTTACCTTTCTTGCAAAAGGATGCTGTAATTTGGGGAAAATCCAAATTTTTGCAATTTCTGATGTTCATCTCACCCTAGATGGGTTTCTTGTTGTAATATAAATGTAGGCTTTGTCTTTTTAAGGGAGGTGAGGACCTTGTACCTCTTTAGGGATTATTCATCTCATTTACACTTTGTGAACACATTTTTACTTTCTTCCTGCTGCCATGTTAATGTGTGAAAAGCAAATTGTCATTTATTTTCCACTGATAAGATCAATGTGGTATCTTATATAGGCCTTCCATCCAGCCAGGCGCCAGCCCTTTTGCCCTCAGCATACACATTATGTCCCTCTTACATGTTGGAGGTTTGTGGATCAAACTTCCCGCTGCAAAAAAGGTACTGTGAATGTTCCAAATGGTCAACTATGCCAGGCTCATTAAAATATAAACAGAAGACAACACAACATGCATAAACTGTATAACTTTGTACATATGTGCTTCCAAGGTAGGAGGCTGAGTACTATGCCCTCTAAACAGAGTAGTCGCACCTCTAGGGGGACATCACTACAGTAGGGGTTAAAGTGATAGGAAGGTCCCATCTGGCCCACTGGGTCTCGGCACAGCCGAACCATGTTACAAGAAGGTGTAAGAAAAACATCATCACTCGATGGCTAACACCTGCAGACCTCGCCTCGTGTAGTATGTAGTGCTTCAGTGTTTGAATATAGATGACTGACAGATCACCTGAACTTATCTATCTGCATAAAGGTATCTTGAGGTCCCTATTAACTAGAAATATAGATATCTAATTGGCAGCCAGAAGCGAGGCTGTCAGCATCAGACACTGCCTGTATTAAACTGCATCTCATTTCTACAGAGTGTTACCTTTTGCTCAAAAAGATAAGAAGAAAAAGAAAAACCAGCACTCCACATTTCAGATATCAAGCAGTAACCATAAAAGATGGAGGGCTATTAATGTAAATTCAGTTCCATTAATGTTTTGTCTTGGACCTAGTGCCACACATAAACGGCTCTTGCCAAGTAAATAATGTCTCAGTTCAGGGCTTCTAGTCCAAAGTCTTAAATCAAAACAGGTTGGAAAGTGTGACTCATGTTTTATGTATTCTAAAACAGGAAAAAAAATAGCCCTATATTATCCGTAGCAGGGTTGGGAGAAGACAGCTACTTAAACTGTAGGTGGCTCCCATAACTGCTCATTCTTCAAGTCGGTTCTAGTTAATCAAACCAATACAAGAAGAAAACAGAGGGTTTCTTCCTCAATTGTTTTAAAGAACAAACTGCCTTAAACTCTGTTCATTTATCAGTTATAAAATCATCCGAAATTGAGGTCCCCATCCGTTGAGTACAAGACAGTGCCATAAAAGGAGAGCCTCTAGGAGATCCAAAGAATCTGCATCTTCTTCACCTCAGTCCCGCTCTCCTTCCATCTCAGGGAGATACGATAAATATTAAGGCAGAGAAAGACTAACCTTTCTTGTCCCTTCTGGTCTCCCCACCATCGCTGGTTTCAGAGCGGATCTCTTATCCTGAAGCAAGCGAGCATGCTGCAGATGTCTTAAGCAAGATGGGCTGCTCGCTTTGCAGAATTCCTGTGATGGTGCAGCTCCTGGGGTCCAGTTCGAGCGAGGGGCTTCAGCTATTGGTCCTGTGAGATAATGGTTGCTGACATCCATCCCTTTTCCTGAAGAGTTGCCTTAGCTGCTTCTAGTGTCTGGTAAACCACCGTGCAGAGTCCCAGAAGATCTTTAACTTGGCATGATATGGTGTCTGAAAATGCAGATTATGAGCCCTGAGCTCTTTGAGGATATTATACTAGGCCATGCGTCAGCTTCAGAATGTCCAGAGGATAGTCATGGTCAAATATCAGTCTGGCTGCATTATATTTAACCACCCTCTTTGCCAGGCCACCCGCAGGATCTCCTCTTGTCCCTGTAGCTGGATAGCTTAAAGACAACCGAGCGAGGCCTGGCATTAGGATCCGTAGTTTGGGGAGTAAGCACACGGTGCACTACTGATCGGAATGCAAATGTAGCTGGGAGCTCCAAAACATCTCGGAGTAGATCTTCAATTAAATCAACCATTTTCCAGTTTCCGATCCCCGGCAGACCGTATATGCGAATATTCTCCTCCAGGACCGGCATCCAGATCAGTGAATTTTATTTGCAGGGCCTCCTAATTATCCACTAGATAGTCGATCAGTCGCATGGAGCTGCTCAGTCTCCATTTCCAGAGAGGTAATGCGGCCTTCTGACTCATCCATCCGCACCTCCACTGCTTTTAGTTGCGGTCGCAGAGATTGAAACTCCTGCTTGGTCTCGCCTTTGAAAGCTTTGATTTCTTGCACAGAGTCTCAAGCAAGAGCGAGACAAGTGGTCTAACCTGTGTCGGTGTCTGGGTCTAGGCCCTGCAGGCTGGCTGGCGAGGAGCTGTAACTAGTCATCGCTTTTCAAAAACCTTGCCATCGGCTGCAGTTTGGAGATTTATGCCACGGGACCTGCTCGATCTTTGTCCTCCAGTTGTTTCCGATGCCATTTTTACCAATTTTCGCTGTTTGTAACTGTACCTGAGAGGTTAGTTCTGGGTGTCTGGCGCAGAGCTCACCTAGAGCACAGCCATTGAGACAGTGACATCACCGGAAGTCATGAAATTTATGATTGTTTGAAAAATGAGAATCAGTGTTTTAAAATGGTACCTAATTCAGGTTCTGCCTCAGCCAGTTTAATGAGGAAGTGAGCTGGTTTAACCTTCTAGCCTTTAATCTTAAAGCCTTTGTGGCGTTGCATTTCACTCTCACCTCTAGCAACCCATACTCTTTCTTTACCTGCTAAAGCATCAGAAAATAATATTATTAAGTATACTGTATAAAACAAGCGTACCCATTTCTCCATCGTACTCAGCTTAACAAAATGGCATGTTGTGTGTGGCCTGTGTAGTATCCACATGGATTGCACCTAATTGGGAGGCTAGATTTTTATCCTGAATTTTATAATGGGGGAATCCTTCGAGCTGTATCTGAGGGCTTTGACCTCCTGCCCTGGTGCAAAATGGCCCTGGAATGCACGATGGGGCCATGTTGTGGAAGGTAAGCTGCAGGGTTTGCAGCTTGAGAGAGAGGTGAATGGGGAAGCTTGAGCCACACAGAAATATGGAATCTATTGGCAAAGAAGAACCACATGGCCCACCCAGTCTACTCAGATGATCCATGCCTAATCTGTATCCGCAGACCCTAACTGGTCTCCGCAATCCTCCTCTCCTTCTTGCCTATTTACTAATATTCAGTAATGTCTATCCTTGCATGCTTGAAGCCCCTACTGTTTTTGCCTCCACTACTTCCGCTGGCCGTGTATTGCAGGTGTCCACCACTCTTTCAGTGAAGTAGTACTTCCTCACATCCTTCTTAATCCCCGCAGCTTCTTCACATGCCCTCTGGTCCAGATGCTCTTGAAATAGACTCCTCCTCTGCACCCTGTTCACCCCTGTGAGGTACTTGTAGATCTCTGTCATGTCCCTCCCCATCTCTACTCTCTTCCATGGTGTACATGTTGCGATCTCTGTCTCTGTTCGCAGGGCTTTTGATGAAAACTAAGCATCATTTTAGTTGCTCTCCTCTGACTGCCTCCACCCTGTTGGAGATTACCAATCAACTAACAAGAGCCTTATTAGTCGAGCAGTGGTCTTTATTAATCTCCAACTTGCCATCATAATGTATTAAATAATAATGAAGAAATGTCTCCATTTCAATGGGACCACATGCACTTTTCCTTGCTGCATGTCTGTATTGTGCCTGGAGCGTGGGGGCATGGAGATCGAGTAGGGAAGTAGAAGGGATCGGCTGACTGTCTTGTTGGGGCCAAACTATGATCCCTTCCTATTAAATTACACCTGCACAAAAATGATCAACAGTTACAGAAAGGGATTATCACTAGCATAAGATATAACTTTCAAGTAAACAGTGCATTTACTTTTGGAGTGTACAGAATCACTTAAACATTTTGCAGATTTCAAATTCCTTCAACCCTAAACAAGAACATTTCAGAAAAACAAATGGAAAACAGAAATTGGAGACGATTACCATGTGGTAGCATAGTAAATGTTATAGCACTATGGGTGTAATTTTTAAAACTAGATACTTTTAAAAGCAGAATAAGGGGAACTTTGGAGGAAGTGTTTTGTAAATTATGGAAGCAGGAGTTGAGTATAAATTTCCAAAAGGATATCAGTATCACTTTATTTGTTACATGATTCACAAAAGTATCAACGTGCTTCACACCGTAAAACCCTAAAATTGTCTGTATAAGTAAAAAGTTACAATACTGGAACAAAACCATTAAACAAGTTTTAAGAGCACTGTGAAAGCTCAAAACACTGGGAGATTTGTGAATATTCAGTAGATGTGTACAGAATTCCAGCAACTGATCCAACCAAAGAAAAAGCACACTGCTGAAGTCAACATAAATTTGATTTTGGGACCGATAATAAACTTATCAAAAGACGAGCGGGTGGGAACATATTTAGCCTTTAAGGCAGGAAGCCAGTTAAGTCGGGTGCCCAGTATGAAAAGTAAAAAACCTAAGATAAAAATGTTAAATTGAACCCTGAGATGAGTGATCATTTGTGCGCACGAGGAGAGGTGCAAAATACCAGTATGCTACATTATGAATGCGCCACAAAAGGGCCACTTTCAAGGCAGATAAACCAATTGAAAGATTGTATTATTAAGCCTGGATATAACCAGGCTATCTACAGTAAGGGAGTGGGTCCTTGTTATGTGTCTGATCTTGGGAGAGGTGTTGGGGTTGGGATAGTTGTTGGGGTGTCAGTAGTGATAGGAATGAGGGTTCTCAATGTTGGAAGCAGTGAACAAAATCCATTTTGGAAGAGGAAAGAGCATCAATTTTGGGATGAGTGTGGATAATTAGTTTTGGTAGGGAACAAGGGGTGCAAATTTTGGGTTGGCATTGGAATAAAGGGTTCACATTTCAAAAGGGTAGATGTTTAGGGTAAAAATTCTGAAAAGCATGAAAGGCACAACATTTGGAAGGGAGAGGAATCAAATGTGAGAACCCTGTATACAGTACCATCTAGATAACCCTCCTTTCTTCTGAACAATAATATTGGCAACCATCAAGAGTGTAGTTGCTTGCAGTTTTCTTTTGTGCTTGGGACATGTGCCTTCCTGTTTCACGTGGGCTTATTTCAGGTACACAGTTAGGCACTTTTATTTCACTCCATTTTGCTTTTTGAATTGGTGTGATTCTTAATTGGGGCCCAGTCTGCAAGTGTCAAAAATGTGAAAACGAGGACGTTGCACATTTCTTTTTCAGGTAATATTTGTTTTTATTATGTTTCCAAAGGGCTGTGAAAGGAGTTGCACTTGTAAGAATTAACAACGCCCTTGCTTTCATAATTTAGAACAGGTTGATCCTGTTTACCAAAGAGGTTTGAAATGGCCAGGTGCCTTGTCTCATTACAGTGAAGCAGATGCATGTAAAATAAATTTTGGCTTGTCTAATTTTTTTTTTTTAACTCTTTATTTATCCACCTCCCTACCTCGGTGTCCACTCCTTCGGACTGCTCCTACCCGTTGTGCCACTGCTCCAGGATCTGCCCCTAGAGTGCTTCTCTCCTCCCTCCTATCCACACAGCGGGGTCTGTCCCGGAATTGGTGGTCTTGGGTGGAGCCGTCTTCATCTAGGATCACCGAGGGGCTTATCCGCTTTTCTGTGCTCCCTCAACCCCGCCCCTGGGACGCCGCGCAGTGACGCACGTCCAGAGAGTGTAACATGCTGACGCACATCTCTCTCAAGCGCCCAACAGTGTCCCTCCCGACTCCGTGAGCGAGCCGCCAGTTCCCTCAAGAGCCCGTGTTACCACCGGCTCTCTTAAGTGTCAGGTGCCTATTGCACCCTGGTATCCCACCCCTGAGGGAGAGAGCATCCGTGGGACTCTCAATCCTCCTCCCCGGCCGACTTCGCCAACCCGAGTTCGCCTCAACCCGGGTCGCCAGCGTGGCGCGAGGTGTGACATCCAGCGCCAACCTCAGCGCCACCGGCCGGCAGTTTGTCTGATTTTTAAAAGAGAAATAATGTGACCTTATTTCGCTCAGTGAGTCAGTAGGTTTGTCATTCTCCATTTGCTACTTCAACTGATTGGGCATCACACTGTTAAAATGTACATGAAATATATGACAAGCACTAGTCTAGGTTCCAACCTGAGTATAGCACTGAAAACACCCTTGTCTGGGCTGTGAGCTACCACTTTGAGCACTAGGAGTTGTCAGCTGTCTCTCTGTGATGCTGAACAGTTTTTAAACTGCTACTTTGTGGAAAAGTGTTCATAAGATTCATGGATTCTAGCTTAGATTCAGACTCTGTCCTGGGACCGTGTCATCTTTGCCAGCAGCTTCAGGTCAATGATACTTTTGGCAGTGCTCTCCTTCTGTTGGGGTGTGATGCTTTAATGACACCCTTCTCCACCCAGTTGATAATGTACTCCTGCTGTAGGGTGCCTGTTGCTCCTTGATGTTTTGCATAATCTTGGTTTCTCTCAACATGTAATTGGATTTGAAATTAACTGTGTAAATGACCACTTAAGGTTAGTTTTCACGGCACCTGTTCTAGGGAGAGTACTAACTGAGTACCACAAGGATACAGGACCTTATTATTTTCAGTTTTCATAAATTCAGTTACTCAAGTGTTAAAACATTCCAGTTCCATCCTATACGCTGATGATATAATTAATTTCAAAAGTTTTGCGAGGAGAGACGCACTGAGCTGCTAGCAAGTTTCCAGATGTATCCTGGGGGTGAGGGGTAATGGAAAACATGAAAGTATTAACAGCATTACATAAATAGAAGTCATATACAGCAATTTATTATGTAAAAGGTACATAAATCATAAATATTGTAAGGCAAATAAGAGCAACAGGTACATGTAGTAAAATACAAACTGTGTATTGATAGGTGGGGATACTGCTCATACAAGTATAACTAGAGGATGTGGGAGCAAAATAACCAGATCAATACTAGTGGGGTGGACATAAGAGGAGAGAGTAATGCGCAGTTGCAGGTGGGAGTAGAAAAGTCATGAAGAAGAAACTTAAGGAGAAAGCAGAAGAGGCAGAGTGGATTGACAGGGTAAGGTTAGACCAGAGTTTAGGAAAGTGAAATGAGAAAGCAGATTGACCACCAGTAGATTTCCTGGAAGAAGAGAGAAGGAATGGGAAATATTACTGTGTGAGAGTTGCAGGAAAAAGGGGAGAGGATAGCTGGGATGTAAGGTATGAGGGAAGGAACCAAATCAGAATTTGGATATAAATGAAGCACAATGGGAAGGACGCCTAGCATCGAGAGAGGAAGAGAGCAGTGATGTGTACAAGGGGACTGTCTAAGGAAAAATGGCAAAAGGGTGAAAAGAGGGTCCTGTCTGGCAAGGGAGGATTTGAGAACCTTGCCATAGACTAAATCACCATAGTCAACTGTGGGGAATCATCTTTAAAACAGTGGGCAGGAAGCGGGATACTCACTTTGTTACTGTACAGTGCACCAAGCTTGGAGTGCAGCTTATGGTGTATGGTATTAATATGCACTGAGAAATCAAGATGCAGGTCCAGCCAAACTCCAAGATACTTAAATGAGGATACATTCTCAATCGTAGCACTATCAAGGGTGTGAAACAGAGGGAGGAGGTAAGTCTGGGAGCCTCTGCTGGGTGCCAAAACTTATGGAAACTTTTTTTTTGCTTTGAGAGACTGTTGGTTAGATTAGAATTTACAATAGCTCTTCTCCATGATATCCTGCTTTGAATGACACCTTCTCTGCCCAACTGATCATGTGCTCCTACTCCTTACAGAACTACAGATGCTGCAGATCGATTTGGTAGTCTAAGTATTTTCATTTCACTGGGAAATAGAATAGCTACATGAGTTCTTTTGGCATCAGATACTGCCATCCCTTGACATGGCAGTGCTCCATATTCTAATTTTCCATTGCCTGCTGTAGTGCACGTATTGCTCCTTGATGTTTTAAATAATCTTGGTTTCTCTAGTTCCACATGTAATTGGTTTCAAAATTATCCAGTATGAATATCCACTTAAGGTTAGTTTTCATTGTAGCAGTTCTAGTAAGAGATTATTAACTGACAGAATACCTCAAAGATCCATACTTGGACCCTTATTATTTTTCGATTTTCAGAAATTCTGTTCCTCAAGTGTTAAAACATTCCGATTCCATCCTATACCCGATGATGTCATACTTACTTGAGTTCTTCTTCCATTGATGAAATTAACTCCACTTTAAATTTGGATTTTGCAAATTTGGATTCTTGGTTGATCAGACACCACCTTCTGCTTAATAGCAAGAAGACTACATAGAAATATAGAATTTGACAGTAGATAAGGAACGTCTGCCCATTTTCCCGACCTACTATAATACTGTAGACCCTACTTGATCTCTGTCTTAGCCTCCCTTCCGTAATAACCTACGGTTCCCTTACGCCTGTCCCGTGTGTTCTTGAATCCACAGCATTTCACCCTCACCGCCTCCACTGGAAGGCTGCTCCTGGCATCCACTGCTCTCTCTGTGAAGAAGTATACTTCCTTAAGTTTTCCCTGTGTCTGCCCCTCCCAAGCTTCATAGCATGTCCCTTGGTCTTGAGGTTCTTTGTTTCTGAAAAATGCTTCCTCTTGTACCTTATTTGTACCTGTGAGGTATTTGAAAGTCTCTGTCCTATCTCCCTCCCCTTCTTTCCTCCAGGGTGTACTTATTGAGGTCCTTTAGTTTCTCCTGGTCTCTGGTGAAGACCCTGCATCATTTTGTTATCCTCCTCTGGACCACCTCTAGTCTGTCTATGTCCTTCTGGAGATGTGGTCTCCAGAGTTGGACACAGTTCTCCAGGTGAGGTCTTACCAATGATTTATACAGTTGTATCACCACCTCCCTCTTTCTGCTGATGATACCCCTCTCTATACACCCTAGCATCCCACTGGCTCTCTCCACAGCCTTGTCACACTGTTTGACCCCCTTTAGGTCATCAGATATGATTACCCCAGGTCTCTTTCTTATTTGGTGGTCGCCAGTACCCATCATCCCATCTTATACTCTGCTCCTGCATTTCTATATCCCAAGTGCTTGATTTTGCACTTCTTCATACTGAAACTTAGTTGCTACATTCTTGACCACTCCTCAAGCTTTCCTAGATCCCTATACATTTCTTTCCCTATTGGAGTATCTACCGTGTGCAGAGATTAGTGTCATCTGCAAAAGGCACCTTCCCTTCTAGTCCCTCTGCAGTGTCACAAATAAATACATTAAAGAGAACTGGTCCTAGTACTGATCCTTGTGGCACCTCATTGGTCTCCTGCCCTTCCTCAGAGTGAGCTCTGTTACCACCACAATCTGACACCTCCCCAAACCAGTTCCTTACCCAGTTTACAACTTTTGGCCTCACTCCCAGACTTTCCAACTTGTTTACTAGTCTCTTGTGTGGAATGGTGTTGAAGGCCTTATTGAAATCTAGGTAGGCTACATCCACCACTCCACCCTGATCTACTTCCCTGATCACCCTGTCAAAGAAATCTATCAGATTTGTTTGACATGACCTCCACCTTGTGAATCCATGCTGTCTCAGTTCCTGTAAGTAGCTGGTATCAAGATATTCCACAGTCCTTTCTTTCAGCAGTGATTCCATTAATTTCCCCACCACTGAGGTCAGGTTGACTGGCCTGTAATGTATATCTTCCTCCCTGAAGTGGCACTACATCTGCTGTCCTCCAGTTCTCCAGGGCCATTCCTGCCTCCAGTGAACAGGACTGTCAGAGGTGCAGTCAGTTCCTCTTTGATCTCCTTCAGTATCCGTGGATGTATCCCATCTGGCCCCATTACCTTGTCCACTTTCAGATTTGTGAGTTCCTTCAGGACTCTCCTCTGTAAATGGACTAGTGTCTTCCTCCCTTCCTTGAATGCTTCTGTCATTTAACTGTGGTCCCTCACCTTCCACTACCTCCATGAACACTGAACAAAAATATTTGTTCAGAATGCCTGCTTTTTCCTGGTTCCCTCCACACACCCCTTCCCTTCCCTCCTTAGCCTTACAATCCCTCCCTGGGTTTTTCTCCTTTCATTTACATATCTGAAAAATGTCTTATCCCTTTCTTTACTTCCTGTGCTATTTTCTACTCTGTTTGCACCTTTGCTCTCCTGACTGCTTTCCTGCCTCCTCTGCATCTCATTATACACCTCCTCTCCTCCTCCTTCTGTGTCACCTTATACATTCTGAATGCTAACTGTTTTGTCTTACCTTCTCAGTCACCTCTTTTGAGACCCATAGTGGCCTCTGTTTTTCTTGCTTTTGCATACTCTGTTTGACCTTTGATCTTCTGACTGCTTTCCTGCCTCCCTCTGCATCTCATTATACACCTCCTCTCCTCCTCCTGTGTCACCTTATGCATCCTGAATGCTAACTGTTTTTGCCTTACCTTCCCAGTCACCTCTTTGAGACCCATTAGCAGCCTCTTTTTCTTTTGCTTTTACATACTTGCCTGATGCAGAGCTTTGTCACCTTCCATATGGCCCCTTTTAGTGTTGCCACTGTTCCTCCACTCCACCCATGTTATTTCTCCCACCACCACCACCAGGGCATCCTTGAGGCATTCCCCATCTTTGTAATGTCATCCTTCTGAAGTTCAAGACCAAATGTATGTATGTTGTGTACTAAATGTATGTTGCTTGGATCTAAGCCTAAAGTAGCAAAATAATTCTGTGCTTGTTATTTCTGACTTTAATGGTGTTCAGTTAGAACAAGTTGAGACCTTTAAAGACTTTGGTGTCTTCTTAGATCCAAACTTTACTTTCACTTTATGAGTCAGTTCAATTTGTAAACAAGTTATTCAAAATCTAGACATCTTTTTAGATTAAAGAAATGTTTGCCACCTTTCACTAGGCAAATAGGGCCCTATGTGACGCCTATGTGCTTGCGTGGGGTAGCATGCAGGCATTCAGTGCCAGTGCCATGCGGCGGTGATCTACACACACACACACACCCCCGCGGCATTCACCACAGACACAGTTAGCACTGCAGGCGATGGATCCACTGGCCGCCAACCGCACAGCCGAGCACCAGGGGTGGGACAGGGTGTGCCCGAAGTCACATTTATGCATGACAGCATTTGCATGCCATGCCAGGAGTGGTAATGCTGCACAAGTGGGGACCCTGCCATAAGTATTTATGCACCCTCCCCAAAGGCTAATGGCAGGGTGGAGGGCAACATGGTCTCCTGCACCTGCCCACAGTGCTGCCTGGGAGGCTGCAGGTGTCCATTTGGGCAAACGCCTGGTGTTTAAACTTTGTTGGTCTATGTGTTGTCCCAGGAACCCTGCATGAGCGCAGCAGGGGATCTACTTGAGACCTGAGACAGGCACCTGCGTGGTTGTCTCCTCACCCACACTGCTGTGGGCTGGGTGGGCTTGGTCCCGCTAGCCGATGTTTGCAAATACTGGCTTGTGCACACCTGCGAGGAGTGTGGAGCCGCAAGGGAGATTTATGCATGTTTCACGCTTAGTGAATAGACTCCATAATTAGCAAAGGTGTCCTTGTCTTCCTGAATCAGTCTCAAACAGCCCTGATCCATTTGAATGGTGTCTCAAGCTACATTTGTTGTTTCATTTCGATGTACCATTTAGAATACATCATTATGCATTTTTTGGTGCCAGGACCCCATTCCTGCCAGGGAGCTCTGACCGTGCCCACTTCACTCTCCCCATGCCCAGGCTTACCACCAGATGGGCACCCCTCCCAACGGATGTGAAATGGGAAGCCCTGCCTTACCTCCCAGGGTGGGGCAATGGGAGCGGGGCTCCCAGTGGAAGTGAAAGGGCACTGGGAGCAATCATGGAGTGAGGCATCATTCCAGGAGACCAACATTTTTGAGCGGAAACCCTCAACTTGGAGGCATGGCATGCAAGATGTAGTGGAGCCAAACTCCAATGTCTGGCATGCCTCTCACGACATATACCACGTCCCTGACTTTCCTGACCCCTAGCCTCCCGTAGAGGTTAAGTGCACACTGGATGCTTTTCATGTCCCTCCCCAAAGGAGGATAGCAGTCTACAGGACGCCAATCCCTCCCTCCACCCAGTCGATCTCGACATCCCAGACGGTCTGGGAGAGGGGGCAGATGGATGGAAGGTCAGAGAAGGGGAGATAGGGAGCTTAACATGTGGCTCAGGGTGGTGCCAGGAAAAAGGACACAAATTTGTAGGTAACTGGCAACAGTTTTGGGACTGAAAGTTTTTTCAATTTGATGGACTGCATCTGACTAAGGAGGGAGTCAGTGCATTGGGGCAGAAGTTTGATGTCTTTGCAGAATATTTAAACTAGCCAGTGGGGAGAGGGTGCAGCACCCAGTACATCGAATGGGAAAACACCCTCCCCCTCAGCTAGTGATCAAACAGGAGTTCATCATGTTTGTAGTTCATTTGCATCACCAGGTGAGGAAAAGGTCTGGCTCCCCATATGAGCGAGCAGAGCGCCAGACCTTGCCCAACAACTAAAACACCGAAACTGGCCAATGGAAAATCATGCACAAATTCCCACAGTCTGGGAAACAGTATCCAAGACCTGCAGGTAACAATGATAAAGGCTAAACTGGACATAGTAACCATTAGGGAGACATGGTTCACCAATAACCACACTTGGGAGACTTCAGTACCTGGCTATGTACTGTTCTAGAAGAGACCGAGGTGCAAAGTGTGGGGGGGTAGCCCTTTATGTCAATGAAAATATCAAAGCTACAGAAATTCAGAATACACATAAGGAGCCAGAAGAACTGTGGGTCACCCTGGAAACAGGAAATGGGACAGCCATACGAACTGGGGTTGTCTACAGGCCTCCAGACCAGGAGGAGGACATAGACACATTACTGTTAGAAGATATACAAAACATGACAGCTAAAGGGAGGTTCTGATAATGGAGACTTCAACATGCCAGATACAAATTGGTCAGTACCAGTAGGAACATCCGCGAGGTAACCATTGCCTTAGTTCTTGCGCACAGAGGTTCTTTGTCTTTAACTTGTTTTTGTTTTAATTGTTCACCACAACATAACCCAGATAGACCATCTTAGGGTAGCTGGTACATTCCACTGGGGTGTCAAACAGATGAGGCATACTGATGAGTCCTGGTAGAACCAAACATGTGTCTATGTCTTCTGTTGGCATCCTTTGCAAATTGTGTGAGAGGCCTTTCGGCACCATGCATTTATGCTTAAAGTTGAACCAGCATAATATTCTGTGGTGATTTGCATATGCAGCCCGTGATGCTCTGCATTATGGGGACATGTGTGATTTTGTATTCCACCAGAACTAGACACATAGTGGATTCCCTGCAGGGAGGGCCTCGAACAACTGGTACAACAACCCACAAGAGACAGTGTTATCACAGATCTAGTAGTGACTAACGGGAAAGGATCACAGATCTCCAGGTAGAAGGTCACCGGGGCCAATGTCCATCACATGGTATGGTTCAGTTTGGCTACTAGAACTAAATCATCCCATTCCAAGGCAAAAATATGGGACTTCAGTGGAGCTGACTTTGATAAAATGGCCAACAGAGTTAAGCTAGCCTTTGCAAGAAGAAATACAGGTGAGGGGGTACAGGCAAAGTGGGCAAGCTGCTAGGATGCAATACTTGAAGCAACATCCCATTGTGTTAGGAGAAAAGCAAGAGTAAAAAGGAGGAAACCGCTTTGGTTCTCAGGAACAGTAGCAGAAAAGGTCAGAGGCAAAAGGCTGGCCTTCAGGAAATATTGAGGAATGCAGTGTGATCAAGATAGGTGGGCATACCAAACTTCCCTAATGGAAGCAGGAAGGCAATAAGCAGGCAAAGGCCCAAACCAAGGAAACACTAGCACAAACAGTAAAAGAAGTGGACAAGACTTTCTATAGATACATTAGTGAAAGGGGAAAGTCCAGAGTGGGTATGGCTAAGATCAAAGGGGATAAGGGGAGTGTGGTGGAGGACAACGAAGGAAGAGCATCTATCCTAAATAGATACTTCTGCTCAGTATTTACTGTGGAGAAGGTAGGGCAGGGCCCACTGCTCAGCAGCATGGACACGGGTGGGGGAGGTGTGCACAAGTCCCTTCACAAAAGAAAGGGTCCCACAAGAGCTCATTGCTCCAGCATGGACAAGGCAATGGGACCAGATGGCATACATCCCAGGATACTAAAGGAGCTAAGGGTGAAACTAGCAGAGCCATTATCACAACTGTTTAGTGAGTCTCTGAGCACAGGAGAGGTCCCAGAAGACTGGAGAAGGGCTCATGTGATCCCGCTGCACAAGAGTGGTAGGAGGCAGGGAACTGCAGACCAGTCAGTCTTACCACAGTAGTGGGCAAGATTATGGAGGCACTCTAAGGAAAGGATAGTGCAGCACCTGGAATCCATAGGAGCACAGAATCCAAGACAGCAGGGGTTTACAACAGGAAGGGCCTGTCAAACTAATCTCATAGATTTCTTTGACTGGGTAACCAGAGTGGTGGACCAAGGGGTGCAGCTGATGTCACCTACCTTGACTTCAGCAAAGCTTCTGATACTGTTCCACGAGAAGATTGATTAATAAGCTGGGTAGGCTCGGGTGGGTTAAGTTGGTCAACTTGGTGGCAAACTGGTTGACGGGCAGAACACAGAGAGTGGTGGTACCGATATACAATCTGAACCGATGCAAGTCACAAGTGGGGTACCTCAGGGATCAGTCCTGGGGCAGATGACACCAAGATCTGCAGCAGAGTAGATGATCCATATTGGGTGGGCAGAATGAGAAGAGATCTGGAAAACTGGCAAAATGGTCAGAAGAGTGGCAGCTGGGGTTTAACACAAAGAAGTGCAAGATCATGCACATGGGAAGAGAAACCTGAAGCCAACTATAGGTTGGGAGGGGTTGCTGGCAATTACAAGGAAGAAAGAGACTTGGGCATCATCACGGATGACCTGAAACCATCCAAGCAGACCTCTGAAGCAGTAGGTAAGGCTAGGGGGATGTTGAGGTGTATTAGCAAGGGTATCATGAGTTGTAAGAGGGAGGTAATAATCCTCTTTACAAGACACTGGTTAGGCCCCATCTGGAGTACTCGGCAGTACAGGAGGCCACACCTGCATGAGGACATTAAATAAATGGAGGCAGTCCAGAGAAGGGCAACCAGAATGGTGCAGGGACTGCATCAGAAAACATATGAGGACAAATTAACAGCGCTAATATGTATACCTTTGAACAAAGGAGGGAGAGAGGTGATATGGTAGAAACATTCAAACATCTTAAGGGCATTAACAAAGTGAAAGAGTCTAACATGTTTCAATATAAGAAAAATAGCAGGACAAGAGGACACAGCATGAGATTAGAGGAGGCCGATTAAGGGGTAATGTGAGGAAGTTATTTTTCACAGAAAGGGTGGTGGATGCATGGAATGCTCGCCGAGGAAGTGGTGGATATGAATATAGTGCAGGGCTTCAAACAGGAATGGATAGGCATAAGGGAGCAATACAGATGAGTATGAACAGATAGGCCATTGACAGAGTAAAGACCTATGGCACATTCATAAGGTAGAAAAATGGGCAGACTGGATGGGCCTTGTGGTCTTTCAAACAACATGCAGTCTTGCTATATTCTGACATATGCAGTTAGGTCCTGCCTTTCAACTGCCCGGAGAACAAAGAGTTAAACTTTCCATGGCCAGCATGGAATGTTCTACCACGAGCTCGGTTGAAGCCCCTGTCTGCTGTTGTTTAAACTGCAACCGTCAGATTCTTTACTCCGCCTCACTGAACAGTCACTCCGGAGATTTCTCTTGCTGCTTGGTTCAAAAGTAAGTTGAAGTGTCAGTTTTCGTCAGTTTCTACCGAATTGCTGTTACCGCTTAGTCGGTTCAAGTCTCTGTCTGTGGTACCGTGAGTATTAGATAGGTTTTTGTTTTGTTTCTGTGTGGAACTTGTAATTGTGGATCGGTTCGGCTGAACCGATCAGTTTGAGGTAAAAAAAAGCTTGTGCTTAGATTGTCCGTGACAGTTCTAAAAAAAAACAGATTTTATTATGTTTTTTCCAAGACCCGTGACACAGTCAGGAACTGATAGGGAGTCTTGCCTGGTGGATTGCCGAAAAAGGGTACGCTTTGGATAGGATTGGCCATGTCTGAGAACCCCAAGAAAAACCGGCCCACTGGGTTTCAGCACTGCAGTGTGTGTGGGAAGTCTTTGCCAAGGCTGATCCCCACACCACCTGTGTTTATTGTCTGGGGTTTAACTACCTTGATTCAGACTGCCAAATTTGTAAGAATTTTCCCAAATCTACCCTGGAAAAGAGATTAGGTAGACTGAGGAAAGGGAGGCCGAGAAGTCCACTGACCCGATGGCCAGCCTGGTTCAGTTCTGACCGAACCAGAAGGAGTGCCCTCTGACCAGGCGAGACTTATCGGGCAAGGGAGAGCCGATTCGAGGAATCGATTCCGGTGAAAAGAAAGAGAAAAGATAAATCGTCCGTCAGACCCAGAAATTCTTACTCCGACCCCGATGAGATAGAGCCAAGGCGATAAGGATAGTGCATCGCTAGTTTGAGTTCCACTGAACCAGCACCATCTGGCAGGGGCTCGGTTCGGTTGGTTCCCCGGTTCGGATTATGCTTTGGAAGAATTTTATGAACGGAGGAGGAGGAGGAGGAGAGTATAAGGATGATTATGGTGATTATGAAAGTCTGAATGTGCCTATTGACCTGGACATCTCCCCAGACAGACCTCGGTGTTTTCTCCTCCTAGGCTTTCTTGAGTCCCCTTCTCACTATATGTTTTACAGAAAAGTGGCTGAGACCTTCCAGCTTCCTGTGGAGGAAGCAGTAGAGGATCAGGAAGAGCCTGATTATGTTGAGATGATGGACATTCCAGAGTCCAGGAGACTGTCTGTTCCCTCCACAAATCCTTTGGGAAACAGACACATAAAACTCTTAAGTCTCCTAATTCTATATCTCCTGTGGACAGCCATATGGATAAGAGGTACACTCTCACAGGCTCAGACACGGAGTTTCTTTTTCAGCAATGCAGCCATGTTGGGGTAGTGCAGGCTGCTGCCTGTGATAAGGCAATATTCCCTTGGCATCACACCCCAGACAAGGACTCAGGAAGATTGATGCCATGGCAAAGAAGCAGTACATGGCATCATCTTTGGGACTCAGGCAGGCTAACTATATGGCCCATACAACTAGATACCTGAAGTCCAGGTGGGACAGTGTGCTGGCTGTGGCTAAACAGGCCCCTGACCAGCTTGCCAAGGAGCTGGAGCAGGTGGCTGCAGATGGAATTGAGGCATCGAAGTACAGTTTCATGTTGCTGTGGACTCCAGTGATGTTTCATCAAGAGTCATGGCTACATCTGTGGCTCTTCGGAGGATGGCTTGGCTCAGATGTACTAGCCTCTTGCAGGATACCCAGGCTAAGGCCATGGATTTTCCTGTAATTGGTAATTCTCTGTTTGGGGAGCAGACAGAGAACTACATGAAAAGATGGATGAGTACAGGACCACTTACAGGAGTGCTCAGGCCAAAGAAAGGCACTCAAATCCTCAAAGGCAGCAGTCCAGGGGCAGGGCAGGCCTTTCCAAAGGCCTTTTACCAAGCTCATGCCTCCTCTTCTTTTCACCGAGGGGTTCTTTAGAGGAAGAGGCAGACGGGCATGAGCAGGCCTGCATCCACCCCTCAGCCTAAAGCCCCTGCCAGGTAGACACCCTGATGGGTCTGCCCAAGCCGATTTTCCCATACCAGTTGGGGGCAGGCTGGCTTACTTTGTCCAGGACTGGAAGTCTCTTACATCAGACAAGTGAGTCCTGGAAGTAGTAAGCCAGGGACTGGTTCCTAGCTTCAAAACATTTCCCAAGATGAGAACCAGATCCTTTCCACCTGCAAATCTCTCAGAGACCCTTGCCCTAGAGGCAGATTTCTTCTCTCCAGCTCTCAGAGCTATAGAGAGGGTTCCCACCATACACAAGGGCAAAGGATTGTACTCAGGTACTTCCTAACCCCCAAAAGACAGGAGAATGGCGGCCCATCCTGGACCTAAGATATCTGAACAAGCACCTTTAAAGCCAAAGTTCAAAATGGTGAATTATCCTTCCTCTCTAAGGCCAGGGACTGGCTAGCCTCCTTGGACCTCAAAGATGCTTACTTTCACATTCCCATCAGGTGCCCCACAGAAAGTACCTCAGGTTCAAGTTGCCCTCAGGCCGCTGTCAGTTCAGAGCAATGCCCTTTGGCCTAACATCAGCCCAAGGTTTTCACAAAGTGCCTGGCAGTAGTTGTTGCTTTCCTAAGAAGAAAAAAGATCTCAATCTTCCCATACTTGGACGACTGGCTCATGGTAGGCAGTCTCCAGACCAAGTCAAGTCACATTTGCAAGTGACCCAGCAAGTGCTCACTTCCTTAGGATTCCTTCTCAACCTTCCAAAGTCAGTTCTTGAACCAGTACAGCTCCTCACTTTCATATGGGCAGAACTGGATACAGTTAAGGCAGTGCCTTCCTTCCCTGGAAAGGGCAAGGACCTTTATGGAACTGGCCTCTTCATTCACTCTTCAGGTGACTCGACCAGCAAGGCATTTCTTCAGCTACTGGGCCACATGGCAGCTTCCACAGCAGTGGTCCAAGGGGCAAGATTCCAGATGAGGGACATTCAGTTCCACTTAAGAGCTTTTTGGTCCCAAAGAAAGGATTCCCTTACCAAACTAGTCCTAGTGACTGCACCCTAATGCAAGCCTTGCAATGGTAGCATGATCAGGACAATTTGAGACAAGGGGTTCCATTTGTCACTCAGTCTCATTCAGTGATACTCACCACAGATGCTTCCTGCTGGGCTGGGGAGCCCATTTGGGGATCTTACTACCCAAGGACTGTGGTCACTTCAGGAATCTCTGCTTCACATCAATCTCTTGGAACTCAGTGCAGTGTTTCTGGCACTGCAAGCTTTTTCCAAATCTTTACAGAACAGGGTGGTTCAGGTCAGAACAGACAACACCACCACCATGTGGTACATCAACAGCAAGGAGGCACTCAGTCTGCGGCCTTGTGCACAGAAGCAATGAAGTTGTGGTCCCTGGGCCTGTTCCCTGCAAACATCTCTGATAGCAGTTCACCTCCAGGGAAGGACAATGTCCTAGCAGATGCACTGAGCAGAATATCTCAGGGCCATCACGAATGGGCCCTAGATCCTCTAGTTTTGAAAGTGATTTTCTCGAGATGGGGCACACCAGAGATGGAGCTTTTTGCAGCCCCAGACAATCATCAGCTTCCTGTCTTTGTTGCAGACCCCAGTCTTGAGCTCAGTTACCCTGGATGCTCTGATTCTGAACTGGGAAGGAACTTTCTGTATGCTTTTCCCCCTTCCCTCTCCTGTTCAAAGTGTTAGTCAAGATAAGGTCACAACCATCCAAAGTGATTCTGATTGCTCCAGACTGGGCCAGACAGCCCTGGTACTCCTTGTTGCTGTCCCTAGCAGTCCACCTTCCTTGTCTCTTTCCAGGAATTACAACCTGTTGACATCCTCTCAGGGAGGATTCCAGTTTGATACCAATCTTCAGTCTCTCAATCTCAAGGCATGGCTCTTGAAGAGTTAGAGTTTTAAGATCTGCATCTTTCCAAGGGGTTCTGATATCTTAGCTTTCTCGAAGCCTTCCACCAGGAAGACTTACAACCCAAATAGAAAAGATTCAGCATTTGGTGTTCTAAGAAGAATATTTCTCCAGACTCTGCTGAATTGCCTACAGTTCTGGATTATGTGGTCTATCTTAATGGCCTAGGCCTCAGACCAGCTACCCTTAAAGTACACTTGGCAGCTGTTTCTGCTTGTCAGTAGGCAAGCCTTCCTCTCTATCATCCCATCCTGTATTTTGTAGTTTTACAAGGGATTGCTTCACCAATCCCCCTTTGGGATCCTGCTCCTGCTTGGGACCTTAATGTTTGCATTGCTCAGCTTATGCAACCTCCCTTTGAGCCTTGTCCTCAGCAGAGCTTAAGTACTTAACTTGGAAACTGTGTTTTGGTAGCCATTGCTTCTGCCAGGCGTTATCAGTGAATTGCAAGCCCTGTCAGTGGAATCTGATTTCATCTCTTTCCATAGAGATAAAGTGGTCCTTAGAACTAACAGAAAGTTCTTACCTAAGTAGTTTCAGATTTCCAGCTCAACCAGTCTATATCTCTCCCTGTTTTTTCACTGACCATTCCTCCTCAGAGAGAGGAAGCTACACAGCTTGATGTTAAAAGAGCCCTTAGCTACTACATAGAGCGTACCAAGGGTCACAGGTTTGAATCCTCCAGTTGTCCCTTACGATGGAGAAGTTGGAAGGGCAAACCTGCCACTAAGACATCTATTGCCAGGTGGATTGTTTCTTGTGTACAATTCTGCTATGAAAACTGGGTAGAACTCCACCCCTCAGGCCTGAGGGCTCATTCCACTAGAGGTACAGCTGCTTCCCTGGCTGCTGCCAGGGATATTGCTCTCTTAGAAATTTGTCAAGCAGCCACCTGGAAAACAGTCCATACTTTCAACAAGCATTACTCTCTGGATATCCAGGCTAGGAGTGATGCTCGGTTTGGCACAGTAGTACTTCAGAGCCTGTTTCCAAAGTAGGTTCTGTCCCTCCTCCATGGTGGTACTGCTTGGTAGTCTGCATATGTCAGAATACAGCAAGATCATGTTGTTTGAAGAAAAATTACTCACCTTAGTAAAATGTTGTTTCTTCTAGTGGAGTCTTGTTGATTCTGACCTGCCTCCCTCTGAACCTAGATTTTGGGATGTGGGTGGGCAGGGCAGTGTTGGCACCCTGGGTGTCCTTTTTTCACCCTCTTTGGTTTGGGTGACGGGTTGTGTTTTGGATGTGTTTTGTTTTTGGATTTCCTGACTTGAGTCTTCCTTTGAAACCAAAACCTTTTATATAGATGTATTTGCCAGTTGGCTAGTAAGAGTTTTACAGTTTCCACACAGAACATCTAGTGAGTATTGCTCTTGAAGATCTGATGGTTGCAGTTTAAACAACAGCAGACAGGGGCTTCAACTAGCAGAACATTCCATGCTGGCCATGGAAAGTTTAACTTTGTTCTCTGGGGCAGTTGAAAGGCAGGACCTAACTGCATATGTCAGAATACAGCAAGACTCCATTAGAAGAAACAACATTACTAAGGTGAGTAATTTTTTCTTATCTGCCGTCAACTACTGTGTTTCTATCCTGAGTCTGGATTTGAACCGGGGCCATGGCGTCACAGGTGGAAATCTAACCTCAGTGCCAATGAGCTGGCTCATTATTGTGCCTTTACAGCCAGTATGGTTGTCTCGAATTTAAGCAGACCATGTTGCCAGCTGGATAAGATCATAAGGTTAACTCTGGCTCACCATTATTCACGCCTTTGTCTTTTAAAATGTCTGTGGAAGTCTAAGATTCTATGAAACCTTCTTTCTGTCTCACTGGTCTTTGCTAACATGGGCCAGCATGCCTTTTCCTTTTAAGCTGCCAGATGTTGGAATGACTTGCCTTTGACTGCCTGCACTGCAAAGACATATTTGATTTTTTAGCAGCCATTGAGAAATTGTTTGCTTAGTAATTCATGTTGTAAATGTTTTAGCTTGCATTGTTGAGTGCTCTTATCTTGAAGTATTTCTTGCATATTGCATTTTGTTGTGTTACATGTATTTGCAACAGTAAATTGTGTTACCAACTGTGGGTCCGCCCGACCTTTGAAACGGGCTTTTGCATCAATGCGTCATCCTGAATAAATAAAATGAAATGAGTGAAGTGCAACATCTTTGACATCCTGGGGTTCAGCAACTTTTCCTTTATTCTGTTTGTCTGCAAAGCTGACACTTGATGACACATGCGGTCTTGGTTCCTCAATTCTACTTATAGTGTCAACAGACACAGCTACAGAGATTTCATGATAGATGATATAAATTTCCTTAGACAAAAGATACAGGAGACCAGTACCAAAAATGTAGGTTCCTGTTTAACCAGTTTTGGGGCACAGGAACTGGAAGAATTCTTTAGGGATCAGGCTGTGGCACACTTTGGCTTCCTTCTGATGAAGAGGTGGTACTGGAGCATGACTGTGTTGACCAGTGATGTAACAAACTGACACGGGATAAACTGAAAGCAGTGCTATCCAGGGAAGCACTCGATGGCAGTGAAAGCTCAGTCTCTCTTCCGATTCCAGACATCAGTGTCCTTGAACTGGTTGCTGGCCTTTTATGCCCTTCTCTTCTGTCAGCCAGGAGAAAGGTAGCGAAGACCACTTGGAAGTACCTCACACTTAAAGGATGTATGCCCTATTTTACAGTACATAGTTGTGAAGAAGGAGAATGTCTTTGATGCCAGGCAGTTGAATATAATGAAAAATAAATTCCTGAAATATAATTTTTTTTTAATTTTCCTCTTTTGCCCTCAGACATCAGCCTGGTCACAGTGCCCCATGCTTCCACCTCCGGCCATTTATGCTCTTCTCACCCTGGTACCCCTGGCTTACCCCCAGAGAGCAGGGATGTGGCACCCATGTGCCGCATGACTGGTAACCGCCTGGGGAGAGTGGGTTCCAGAGGCTAATCGGGCCGGGGCAGACTTCACAAGCGCAGCCAGCTACGAGGAGTTTCTTGCTTTCTGCCAGGGGCGGGGTGTGCAATGGCGTCCAGCATCTGCCCCACCCCTCAGATGTTGGTGCCGGTAGTGCACACCCCAGCTTCAGCCAGGCATCCGCCAAGTGCAGAGCACGACTCACACCTCCCCCGAAAAGGAGCAGTCCATGGGACACTCGATCCTACTTCCCCGCCAGCCCTCCAGTGACCCGGTCTGCTCCCTAACCCAGGTCGCCGCGTGTGTCGCAGTGGAAATCCAACCGCTGCACGGTGGATGGCCTCCCGGAAATAGAATTTAATCAAAGTTTACTGGCTCGTCGATGCAGTGGCAGCTCTACCACTTGTGTCAGTAGATATACTCTTAGACAGGTGATGCATTTATGTCGGCAGCATATGAGCACCGGTCATTAGAACGCCTGTGATCTTGCCAACTCGGGATGCTGGAGCACTGTGTTTGATGGTTGTAATGTACCGTTGAGTCTCAATGATGAGTCTGCTGGAGCGCTTGTTCCACAGGTGCAGGTTGTTGTGTGTATCAGGTTTTGCAAGGTTTCTGCATGGTGGGCAGGTGATAAGTGTCACCAGAATCGCGTGCTTTGGAAGGCTCTGGTTTTGTTGTGGGATTTAGTGTGTGCCATGGGTTGTACTGTGATGGGGTCTGCATTCCAATCAGGCAACTTTCCATTAGCAGATTATCAGCCCCAGCCCCTAGGAGCCACTATCTTCAACTTTCCCAGCTCCAACTCCTCCTGTCTCCTTCTGCATCACTCACTCCCTCCCTGTAGTGGCCACTTCTTCCATTACCGTGTTCCTCACCTTTTTGTCCTATTTCTCCACAGCCCCACTCAAAACAAGGTGCAATAGTACAGCTATTCTTACTATGCTGCCTCCTTCTTCCAGATATGTTCATTTCACCCTCATCTACCACTCTTCCCCTCCCTCCCACCAAAAGCCCAACTCCCTCCCTCATCCAAGAGCCACCCTCATACACCCTCGCTCCCAACCCTAATGCTCTCTCACCTGTCCTCCCTTCTCCCGCAACCCCCCATCCACCTTTTCCAACCCTCCTCTTCCACCCCTTCCCTGCTCCATTCCCACCATCTCAGCCTCCAGAGGCTCTACTACATTGCCTAAACCTCCACGTGCTTCCTCCAAGTGCTGTCCATCATTCCAAACTTAGCTCGCCTCTCACATACTCAGTCTTCCTGTTACTTACAGCAGGTGACATACATCCAACTGTACCGCTTGTCCCCAGGCAAACCAGAGTACCTTCTCCCACTTCCACCGGGTCTCCTCCATGCCCCACCCCTAACTTCTGTCCCAAAGGGCCTCCGCCTTTCACCTTAACGCCAGGAGCCTCCTCCCCAAACTGGATGCTCTAACTGTCTGGTCACCCAATACCGTCCAGATATACTCTGTATCACAGAATCATGGCTTTCTGCCAAAATCCTTAACTCTTCTCTCACCATTCCTAACTACAATATATTCCAACAGGACCGGGGAAAGCTTAGTAATCAACTTACTATATATCAGGCACTCCATCTCGTATCAATAATTTTCAAAGAATCCTGTCCCTCTTCCTGAATCAATTGTAGCCTGTCTAGCCTTCCCATCCATATCGGTGTTCTATATCGTTTCAAAGATTCTTTGCCCGACCACATCATCAAGGCCATCACTTTGATCTATGCCAAACGTCCAAATGGCGAACTCATGTTACTAGGAGATGTCAACCTTGGACTGGCTCTCCTTCCACCAAACTCACCTCCCTACGGATCGAAGCCCAAACTTATCCATGAACCTACACGCCTAAATCATCGTCCCAAAGCCACACCCTCCTGGACTGGATCTTATCCTCCATCCCCATCAATTTCTGCCTCAGGTATATTCTCCGACGTGCTCCAGCGACCAATGTGTCACTTACTGCATCCCAAAATCCACTCTCCACCCTCTCTGCCCAGATTCATTTTGTCTCGCCCCTACACACTATCTAAATGACACCGCCATACTGTATGACCTTTGCAAATGTGGACTGGCTCTTGTCCCTCTCCTCGTCCGATGTCAACCACGCCTTGCAGATTTCAGCAGTACCTTTCTGACCATATGGGACTCCACCAGCACTCCCCGAAATCAAGGGTTAAACGCCACCATCACCCCTGGATCACCGGGCCTACCGCCGCTTTTATGTCATTCCAGGACAAAAGCCTGGAGACTCTACAAAGCTCCCACACAGCCTCATGATCACCAATCTTATAAACACCTTAGAAACTATGCACTAAGGCCATCCGGGCAATCTAAATCTGCCTATTTGAAAGCGCACTTACCCAACATCAAAACCCACCTGCTTCTTTCTGGAAGCTGATCAACCTTGCTAGAACTCCCCACTAAACAAGCATCCTCCACCTCAAAATTGATGGTAACTCCATCTTGGACCACGCCACCATGGCAGACCTTCTTTAACAAGTTCTTTCTCCTGTGTCCCTCAACACCTCCTCTCCTCCCCCAACTCGGCAGCTCCTTTCTCCTCTGCCACAGGTTTCATCTTTTCCTTCACTCCGCCTTGAACTATACAATGCACTTTCCTCTCTAAACCCTACTAAACAAGCCCCGACGGTATACACCCTAAAATGCCTTGCATCTCTGCAACGCATAGTGCTGCCCTCCGACCCACATACCAAATCTCTCTCTCTAGCCACCACCATAGTACCCACAAAATGGAAATCAGCCAAAATCATCCCTCTGCACAAAGGTGGAGATCCCAGCCAGGCAACCTTCAGGCCCATATTTCTTCCCTCCCTAGCTAAAGTCCAGGAAACCTCATCCTATCCAAACTGTCAAGACTTTTCTCCCTCAAACAACTGTCTCTCACCAGTCCTATCCGCTTCAGAACACCACTTCACCGGCCACCACCCTTCTAAGCTTAAGAAGACTTGGTTTGCTGGCCAAGGCACCCTAGTTTCACCTGAGCTCTTTTCCTTCTAAGATCTGCTAGAAAGGTAGAGCAGAGAAACTTACTAGAGCAAGGAAAAGGATTAAGACTTATTTTGGCTAAGTTGATTTACTGTGTGAAAGTTGTTTTTACTACCACAGGATTACACGGTTTGTTGCTAACATTTCATTGTTTTATTTTTCTTGTAGCAGAGTTTCACAGCATATATCTTCTCTGAAATTATTACAGGTGGTGCTTACAGGTTTTACAGTTTTATCTTAACATTAGTATAAGTTTTCAGGGTTACTGCCTTTTGTTGCTGACTGATTGTTTCTGCTCTTACCTCCTTGTTCTTCGCCCTGGTTCTTCTTTTTTCTGCAGGAAGCGACCCAGCCACCACCCCATCTCAACCACCCTGCACACCACACTCTTTACAGGGTACCACAGTTGTGACATTTCCTGTGGCAGAGCAGAAAGGGTGGATCAGTGGGCCTCCACAAGGTGGGCTCATTTACAGGGCACTAGTAATTTAACTTGTTATAACAAGTTAAACAAAAACACAATCAAACCATTACTTGCATTTTTTCTCTTTTTTTTTTTCCTTCTAATTACTCCGACTAGGTTATAAACCCAGCAACTTATCTGGAATGGATCTTAACTGCAGGTGCTGTGGAACAATTTTCAGAAGGACAGTCTTTACAGGATTTGGACACTGTCCTCACATGCTGGGCCTTGAGATCTTAGGGCTCGGCTCCGGGCAGCATGGGCAGAGATTGCACGCCTCAAATTTCATATTCAAGAGGAAATACATTATAAGAACCACCCGCCAATTCCCTCAGCATCCAACAGAAAACCTCGACTGCAGAGGTAGTTGGTCCAGGAGGTTGGCAGGTGGTTAGAGGGCAACTGGGTGCCCCATCACTGCTCTCCAACAACCATATAAACACTACAAACAGGTATCTACCTCTATCTCTGAAATCAAACAAAGAGGCAGAAGACACTGCAGAGCAGGACACTGCAACACAGGAGCTAGCACAACAAAACTCACCCAAATCAGGAACCAAAACAAAAAGCAAAAAGGAAATCCAAAAACTTCTGATCATAGGAGACTCCATGATTCGGGGAGTTGATACCCATCTCAGCCAGGGTAATGGTCAGATGTCTCCCAGGTACATCAGCATGAGAGAAACTGACCGTATCTAAAATTGTTCACAAAGCAGGAGAAAACATTGATGTCCTAGTATACATGGGGACTATCGATCTCGCCAGCCGGTCAGTTGTGTAGACCAGGAACACCTGACCAGGCTGGGTGACAAACTATCATCTATTTCGTCTGGCATCTCCTTCTCTGAGATCCTGCCAGTCTGGGAGAGGGGAGCAGATGGACGGAAGGTCAGAGAAGGGAGATAGGGAGCTAAACACATGGTTCAAGGGCTGGTGCCGGGAAAAGGACACAGATTTGTAGGGAACTGGCAACAGTTCTGGGAGCAAAAGTTCTTTAAATTTGATGGACTGCTTCTGGACTAAGGAGGGAGTCAGTGCATTGGGTCAGAAGTTTGATGTCTTTGCAGAATATTTAAACTAGCAATGGGGAGGGGTGCAGCACCTACATACATCGAATGGGAAGAACACCCTCCCCTCAGCTAGTGGTCAAACAGGGATTCAGCATGTTTGCAGTTCATTTGCATCACCAGGCAAGAAAAAGGTTTGTCTCCCCATACAACATGCAGTATTGCCAAACCTCACCCAACAACTAATACACCAAAATCTGGCCAATGGAAAATCATGTAACAAATGCTCACAGCCTGGGAAATAAGATCCCAGACCTGCAGGCAATAATGTCAGAGGCTAAACTGGACATAGTAGCAATTAGTGAGATGTGGTTTACAGTAACCACACTTGGGAGACTTCAGTACCTGGCTATGTATTGTTCCAGAAGAAACGAGGTCAAAGGGGAGTGGCCCTGTATGTCAATGAAAATATCAAAGCTACAGAAATTCAGAATACACATAAGGAGCCAGAAGCACTGTGGTCACCCTGGAAACAGGAAATGGATAGCTATAAGAACTGGGGTTGTTCACAGGCCCCAGACCAGGGAGGACATAGACACATTACTGTTAGAAGATATACAAAACATGACAGCTAAAGGGAGGTTCTGATAATGGGAGACTTCAACATGTCGGATACAGATTGGTCAATACCAGCAGGAACATCTGCCAGAACTAGACACATAGTGGATTCCCTGCTGGGGAGGGCCTCAAACAACTGGTTACAGCAACCCACAAGAGACAGGGCTATCCTAGGTCTAGTACTGACTAACAAGGAAGGAATCACAGATCTCCAGGTAGAAGGTCACCTGGGGCCAGTGACCATCACATGGTATGGTTCATTTGCATATTACATGTAAATCATCCCATTCCAAGGCAAAATATGGGACTTCAGAGGAGCTGACTTTGATAAGATGGCCAACAGAGTTAAGCTAGCCCTGGCAAAAAGAAACACAGGTGAGGGGGTACAGGCAAAGTGGGCAAGCATAAGGATGCAATACTTGAAGCAACATCCCATTGTGTTAGACAGAAAAGGAAGTGCAAAAGAAGAAGGAAACCACTTTGGTTCTCAAATATAGTAGCAGAAAAGGTCAGAGCCAAAAGGCTGGCCTTCAGGAAATATAAGGAACACAGCGGGATGAAGATATGGAGGCATACCAAACTGCCTTTAGGGAAGCAGGGAAGGCAGTAAGGCAGGCAAAGTCCCAAACTGAGGAAACACTAGCACGAACAGTAAAGAAGGTGACAAGACTTCTATAGATACATTACTGAAAGGAGAAAGTCCAGAGGGGTATTGCTAGCTTAATGGAGAAAAGGGGCATGTGAGGAGGAGGACCCTGTAAAGGCATCTATCCTAAATAGATACTTTTGCTCAGTATTTACTGAAGAGAAGGGAGGGCAGGGCCCACAGCTCAATGTCATGGACACAGGGGAAGGAGGTGAGCACTACTCCCTTCGCAAAGAAAGGGTCCTACAAGAGCTTTTGCTAAGCTCACGGTGGATAAGGCAATGGGACCTGATGGCATACATCCCAGGGTACTAAAGGAACTAAGGGTGGAAATAGCAGAGTCATTAGCAGAACTGTTTAGTGAGTCTCTGAGCACAGGAGAGGTCCCAGAAGACTGGAGAAGGGCTCATGTGATCCCACTCCACAAGAGTGGTAGCAGGGAGGAGACGGGAACTACAGACCAGTCAGTCTTACCTCAGTAGTGGGCAAGATTATGGAGGCACTCCTTAAGGAAAGGATAGTACAACACCTGGAATCCATAGGGCACAGGATCCAAGACAGCATGGGTTTATTAAAGGAAGGTCCTGTCAAACTAATCTCAGATTTCTTTGACTGGGTAACCAGAGCAGGACCAAGGGGGAGCAGTTGATGTCGCCACCTTGACTTCAGCAAAGCTTTTGACACTGTTCCACATAGAAGATTGATAAATAAGCTGGGTAGGCTCGGGGTGAGAAGTTGGTCAACTGGGTTGCAAACTGGTTGATGGGCAGAAACAGAGAGTGGTGGTAAACATACAGTCAGAAGAGATGCAAGTCACAAGTGGGGTACCTCAGGGATCAGTTCTGGGGCCAGTCCTCTCAACATCTTCATTAGTGACCTTGCAGATGGACTAGAGGGAAGGCTTGTCTGTTTGTAGATGACACCAAGATCTGCAACAGAGTAGATGATCCAGATGGGGTGAGCAGAATGAGAAGAGATCTGGATAAACTAGCAAAATGGTCGAAGAGTGGCAACTGGGATTTAATGCAAAGAAGTGCAAAATCATGCATAGGGAAGAGAAACTCTGAAGGCCACCTATAGGCTGGGAGGGAGTTAACAGTCACAAGGAAGAAAGAGACTTGGGCATCATCATCACTGATGACCTGAAATCATCCAAGCAGACCTCAAAGCAGTAGGTAAGGCTAGGGTGTGTGTTAGGTGTATTAGTAGGGTATCACTAGTCGAAGAGGGAGGTAATAATCCTCTTTATAAGACACTGGTTAGGCCCCATCTGGAGTACTCGTGTGCAGTATTGGAGGCCACACCTTCACAAGGACATTAACCAAATTGTGGCAGTCCAGAGAAGGGCACCAAAATGGTGCAGGGACTGCATCAGAAGACATATGAGAACTAACAGAGCTCAATATGTATACCCTTGAGCAAAGGAAGGAGAGAGGTGATATGATCGAGGCATTCAAACACCTTAAGGGCATTGACAAGGTGAAAGAGTCTAACATGTTTCAATATAAGAAAAATAGCAGGACAAGAGGACACAGCATGAAATTAGAGGGAGGCCGATAAAGGGGAATGTGAGGAAATTCTTTTCACAGAAAGGGTGGTGGATGCATGGAATGGCTACCACAAGAAGTGGTGGCTATGAATACAGTGCAGGGTTTCAAACAGGCATGGGATAGGCATAAGGACAATACAAATGACTATGAATAGATAGGCCACTGACAGAACAAAGGCCGATGGCACATTTATAAGGTAGAAAAAGAAATGGGCAGACTGGATGGGCCTTGTGGTCCTTATCTGCCATCGACTTCTATGTTTCTATGTTTCTTAACTGACTCCATCTTCACTGCCATGGATAACAGCCGAGATCACAGCTGCTATACTCATTGACCTGGCAAAGCATTTGACTCCATCTCACACCCACTGCTGCTACACAAACCTAGTTCTTCGGCATCGCCCGCCTAGCCATCGAGTGTTTCCGTTGCACTTCCTTGGCAGACAACAATCAGTCCAAATAGCGATTCACTCCTCTTCTCTTCCAATCGTAATCAGGTTCTCCAAGGCTCTGTACTTGGCTCCATCCTCTCTCTCTTCATAAAATCCACCTTCCCTCATCCTGTCTCTCCTCCAGTGTACATCTCTATGCTGATTACACATCGTCATCTTTGCTTCTGGCACCTCCCATGACAGCCGCCTCCCATTCTTCAGAACGATTTCAACAGAATCCAATTCTGGCTTCTAGAACCAACTCACTCTAAATGCAAAAACAGTCACCATGGTCTTTGGCTCCAGACAGAGCTGGCTACCTCCCAACCCCCCAGCACTCACCACCTTGGACTGCCTCCCTTGAGCAAGTCCCAGCCTTCAGGTACCTGGGCGCATGGCTGGACAGCCACCTTAACTTCTCCAACCATGTCCAGGCGATCTGCACTAAGCTCCAGCCCAAGCTCGCAGTCCTCTATCACCACAACCTGCCTACCGATCCCCACCCGCTGTGAGCTAGTATGTAAAACAGTCCTACCAGTGATAGACTATGCAGACATTGTCTATAGCACGTCCCCATCCTCCTCCCTTTCCAGGCTGGACATCCTCCAAACTCTTTCTGCCATTTCACGCAGTTTCCCCTCTCACACACCACTGCCTGCTCTACGCCTCCTCCTTGTCCCCATTCCCCACAGAGAACCATCCACTGCTCCTTCTTAGCTAAATTTTGGAATGAGTTCCTCCCATCATATTCACTTCCCACCTCACCACAGTGACCCACTCAGTTATCCTCTTTGCCACAGGGACCCAGCTTCTTCCACCTCCCCACCCTCACGCTTTCAGGTCAAGAAGCCTTCTGCATTCACCTCCCCACATCTGGAACTCTCTGCCCTCAAGCTCTCACATGGCCCCTTCCAGTCCTGCTTTTACTCAGCTACTCAGGCTCCTACCAAGCCCACCATGCCCTAAATGCTCTAACGCTCCAACATGCCGGCGGAGTCACTAAATCAGTCTCCTCCCACTGCCATAGTCGCAGCTTCCAAAGCTGACACTACTCTCTCTCTCTCTCACCTCGCTAAGCTTTGATGGTCTAGTTTAGACAATGTATTTGCACCTCTGTAAAATGTATATGTGTTCTGCCCGTCTCATAAAGATTTTACTGTATAGTTTAGAAGATGTATTGCACTCTCTGTTATAATGTTTATGTGTACCGCCTGTTTTCCTCACCAATTTTGTTCTCGCCTTGTACAATCTGTACCTGGGTTGTACCTGGAAATGAGCCTTGCTCAGTGTGCCTTTCCGGTCATCAGAATTTTAAATAAATAAATAATTGTCCGTGGAGTTCTAAGAGGCAGAGGAATTTGTTGCTGGTATTTCAGGGCTTTGTTTACCAAGGAGCGTTGTTGAGGGAGAAAATGTATTCACTGCTTCCCAATTCATGTCGCACTTGGGTATGTTATATTAATTGATGGGCAGTGCGAGAGAGGCAGACCCCCACATTGGGTGGTGTGTGTGGGAGCTTCCCCACAAAACATTTTCTTACTGCAAATGTATATGTTTTCTGTTTATTTTCCAGCTAATGTGTCCAGTTTAGTGTGTGTGGGTTTACTGCATGGGTGTCATACTGTAGTGTTTTGCTAACCTTGCTGTTGCTCAAATTGTGGTCATCCTATTTCCTGTCACAACACAATGGGTGAACCATGGAATGACCTAGGTTCAGAAACGAGTCCCAGTCATGGAACTCCTGGCCAGGGAGGAAGATTGAGCATCCCAGAGGACACTTTCCTCCATGGGGTGGGTTACAGCCCTGCTCCAGCACTGTCATCTGAGTGACCACAGGTGGCAGTGCTGTTGAGGTTTTCACCACAGGAGGGCTGCCAGGTGGCTGTAGCAAAATACAGTCTTTGCCTCAAGAATCAGGCCCTAAATTGGGAACAGCTGGCTCTAGCAAAAGGTGGCCATTGTCTTCAAGAATCAGGCCCTTAAATTGGTAAAGTGTTTCTTTTTGATGTCATGCAAATCTCCTCATGCACTCACACACTTCGTTTTTCACATTTGGCTTCTATGTATTTCTTTAGATATCGATAGTCTTTGGTAGTGTTTAGATCAGTGACTTCCTCTCCTATTTCTCCCTCCTGTCCTTTGTTTCCCTCATTTCTGTCTCTTTTCTAAGCTCCTCTTCCTCCGCCTCTCTCTCTCTCTCTCTCGCTTCACTTCTGCCTGCTTCTACCTTCCTCCCTCTTTTGTTGTTGTCTCTCTCTCTCTCTCTTCTCTCTTAGTGGTTAATGTTACAGTATAACTGAAATGTACCCGTTTCTTTTATTCCATTTTGATTGTCCTCTTCCTCTCTAATATTTGGGTATCCTGTTTCTTTTGATTTTACTTTAACGTTTCATGTTAGCAGGGTCAATGCAGCAGTGGGCCAGTGGCTAAGAGCACTAATTTTATGCGTATGTGTTGATGCCTATCTACAGTCCGAGTCTGATTATAACAAAGACACAACGGGATAAGGGAGGAAAATATGTATCCTCATTTTGGTGTGCATCCAGGAAGATTAAGACATGGAGTGAATACAGGAAGATTAAGTGACTTGCTAAAGGTCACACTGTCAGTAAGGGCTTCAATTAAAAAATATTCATAGTTACTTTCTTGGCGTCTTTCCTGACCATCAACCCTCCCATCCTTACCTGCCTACCAAGGAAATCTTTGCTGCTTACCCTGCCCAGATGTAACTGAATTCCTGGCTTTATTGAGGGCTTCTGTTGTAAATGTTGTGTGGGGAAGTAAACATTCTGCAAGTAGAATTTTGCAAAAGTTTGAATTCTGTATTCTGTGATAAACATTTACTTACTGAATGTGGAAATGGCAGGTGATAGACGGGATGGACTACTTTTACTAGTCACTTTTAATTAAAGAAATACTTCTAATCAAAATGTTGGCACTTTTTTTAATGATTTCTATTTCCCATTTATATAAGTTAAGGTAGCAAGGTGTGGTAGTTATGTGATAAGTGCATTTTCAGGTGCCACTTGGCATAAACACCTCATGCCTCACAACGCACCCTGTGTGTGTGTGAATCACATAACTACCATATCCTGTTGTATCTTATTACTTACGTAATAAAAACAAGTCAGTGCTCATTGCAGCCTTATGTTGGGCTATTGCTGATCCAAACAAGCCAACGCTGACTGTGCTTCCAGTTTTTTTTTTTTAGTCAACAAACTAAAATACAAAGCAATTCTTCTTATTTGTTTTTTCATTAAGATGCATTTTTTAAACTTACGTTTCATACATGTTCAAAAATAGCATTTGAAAAAATTCACAAACTTAGTTCAAGTATAGGGACCAATGTAGTAACTGCATGCTAGTATTCCTCACTCTTCTTCCATTGTTACAGAGATTTGGGGATCCAAGAGTAATATAAACATTATGTCCGTAATCTTTTAATTTATTTATTGATTTTATTATATATGTATATCAGAATTACAACCCTTTGAGACAAGGACTTGTTTCAAAGGCTCCACATCAGTTCCAGTGGATTCAACATAGATAGCAACACAATGCAATATGATAGATAGAGGTTACAGAAGTTTTTTTGTTGCATACCAAACAGCTAATAGCAAACAGTATTCATATATTTCAGGTATCAGAACAAACAACATAGATTAGGGAACTTGTGCCCTGGACGGGCCAGCTCCTCCTCATGAACGCTCACGGTTCGAACTCCCTTCAGGCATTGGCCACCCGCCTGCCCCCACAGCCTAAGGAACCTTGTGCCCTGAGCAGGCCAGCTCCTCCACATCGATCCGCTCACGGTTCAACTCTTTCCAGGCATTGGCCACCGCCTGCCCCCACAGCCTAATGGAACCTTTGCTCCTGAACGGGGCCAGCCCGCAACATCCATCCGGCCACGGGTTTGAATGTTCTCCAGGCATTGGCCACCCGCCTGCTTCCCACATCCTAAGGGGAATCTTGTGCTCTGAACGGCCAGTTTCAACATCGAACCGCTCACGGTTCCGACTCCTCCTCCAGGCATCAGCCACCCGCCTGTTCCCCACAGCCCAAGGGGAACCTTGTGCCCTGAACGGCCAGCTTCTTAACATTGAACCACTTGTGGTTGAATCTTCCAGGCATCAGCCACCCGCTTGCTTCCCACAGCCTAAGGGGAACTTTGTGCCCTGAACAGGCGGCTCCTCAACATCGAACTACTCACGGTTGAATCTCCTCCAGGCATCAGCCACCCTCCTGCCCCCCACAGCCTAAGGTCAGTGCAGTTTGTAAAAAGGCTCCCTCCTTCTGATTGGTGCTGAAACTGAAGTTGCTTTACTGGTCCTGGAGCCAGCTAACAGATTATCTCTCCAACTGAGCAGTGCCCTCGGACTGTTCTTATTATTATTTCATTACCCTGGGAAAAGTCCTTAAGTAGGGTTAATACTACTAACATGCTAAAAAGCCAGCAGAATAGGCCAAATGGTCTGTCTTGTCTGCTCGAAAGCCAGCAACCTAGTGGCTGCTTGCCTCACCACCCCCAGCCCCAAGAGAGTCTTCTTTTATTCAGATTTCCTTGTACCTGTCCCACCCCTTCTTGAAGCCCTCCACTGTGCCCTTTTCCACCAGCCACCCAGGCAGCACATTCCATGGCTCCACCACCCTCTCAGTGAAAAATGCCTCCCACGCCCCTGTAATTTCACCCTTCCAGCTTCCACTCATGAGCCCTGGTAGCTCCCCCCAATCTAAACAACTCCTTGATTCCTCCTGGTTATTCCTTTTACATACTTGAAAACCTCTATCATGTCTCCTCTATCCCTCCTCTCCTCCAGTGAATAAAGCCCAAGCTCCTTCAGCCTTTCCTCATAAGGCCCCCTCCATGCCCTGAATCATCCTGGTCACCCTCTGGACCCTCTCCAGCAGCGCCATATCCTTCTTCAAATGAGGGTGTCCAGAACTGTACACTACACCAGCTGCGCCTGACCTAGGTATTATACAGAGGAGGATCATCTCCCTATTTCTGCACGTATACGCCTACATACAGCCCAATATCCTGTTTGCTTTGGCTACTGTTGTTCTACAGTTCTCAGAGTTATTCATTTGACATCAACCACAACCCCTAAATCTCTTTCTCCCAAATGTGGCTTGCAGTGTGACCCCCAGGTGTATACATGGCCTGGGTTTTTACCCCAAATGAAGTACCTTCATTTCCCAGCATTAAATTTCAGTCCCCACCTCCTTGACCTCTCTCCTTCAGGGGTATCCAGATCGCCCTGGAGTGACTCCTCACGTCTCTCACAATCCACCAGTGCTCCCAGCTTTGAATCATCCACAAAGAGACTCAACCTATGTTTAAACCCCCATATCCGAGACATAGACATTGAACAAGAGTGGCCCTAATACTGAACCTTGAGGGACCCCACTGATTATCTTTCTGGAGGAGGAGAGTATCCCACCCACCATTATCCTCTATAGACACCCCAAAGCCAATTATCTACCCAACTGAGTTCCTGTCCTCCACCCCATCTCCCCCATTTTTGCTATCAATCCATTATGGGGCACGAATCAAACACCTTGCTGAAATCTAGGTATGGGACATCCACTGGCCTATGTCTATCAAGGCTCTCGTCACCCAGTCATAAAACTCAACAAGGTTGGTCTGACATGATCTCCCTGGGACAAAGCCATATTGTTTATCATCCTGGTGTCCTAACCATTCCAACTGCCTCCCAAGCCTCTATTTTATAAAGCCCTCCATTACTTTGCCTACCACAGACATCAGACTGACAGGCCTATAATTCTCCATTTCCCCGAGACACCCCCCAATATATAGGCACTACATAAGCCACCTTCCAATCCTGTGGCACCCATCCTATCTGCAAAGAGGCGTTAAAGAGTGCTGCCAGTACCTCCACCAATTCCTTCATAACCCTTGGATGTAAACCATTCAGCCCTGGTACCTTATCTGTTTTAGTTTTGAAGAGCCTCCCTCACCATATCCACTGTGATTTCTCCCCCAATCCACTCCTTCATGCAACCTTCCTACTCCTTCTTGGTCTGGCCCAGCCTGTACCCTATCCTCTTTCCATCCTCTGGTGCGCAGACTGAGACTGACCTCTTACTTTTGCTGTCTCCTCATCACACCTGTCAGGCTGTAGGGTTCCTTGTCACCCCTGCAAAGACTGAGGCAGAGTACTCATTTAGCACCTCTGCCCGATGCCTGCATCCTGAGCCCATCCCCACAATCTTAATCCTATTGATCTGTGTCCTCACTTTTCTCTTCTCTCTTATGTATCTATAGAACCCCCAAAGATGTCCCTAGCCAGATTTTTCTCCATCCTTGCCTTAGTGCCCCTCACCACTCTGGTGACCTTCTTGGCCAATAATTCTCTCCCCCGCTCCTTACCCCCCTATAGCATTTATAACATTTGTAGGCAGCCTTTTTCCTCACCACTTCCTGCACTTCCTGGTCCACCAACATGGCCTGCTAGTTCCTCCACTTCGTCTTAATTTAGTACAGGACCTAGTAGCCTCTTGCACCCTGATTTAATGGTCTCCCTGAAACTTTCAGCATCCATATCCAGCCTTATCATGTCCAACCTCTCTCTCTCTTAGGATCTCACCCATACCCAGAAGTCCGTTCTCCTGAAATCAACCAGTACTGTATGAGGTGCAGTCTCCCCCGATACAGCAGGAACCAAACCGTAGCGTGATCACCACCTGCCAGTGGACTACACACCTCCAGTCCCTTATTTGTTCACTATCCGCAAGTACAATGTCCAATGTCCGCCCCACTCTAGTAGGTTCCCCAACCTGTTGTACCAGGAAGGCATCCTGAAAGACATCCATCAATCTCTGTTCCCTAGTTACAGAGGATGTCATGTATCCCAGTCCACCCTGGCATATTAAGATCACCCATAACCACCACCTATTCTTTCCAAGGTCACAGTGACCCTTGATGTTCTCAACCAACTTATCATCCAGATCCTCCTCTATTGTAGGGGCCTGTAAGCCACCCCATCTTCACTTTTTCTCTCCCTCATTTGCAGGGGTAGCTGGATTACTGCAGCTCTTTCTCTGGGTGATTTCTGACTTTTAGTGTGTTTCACAGTTTGTTTACTTGAACTGCATCTTAGAGTGTAATTTAACTGTAATGCTGTGTTTTTTTTTCTGGTCTGTTTTGCCCCTGCTGAGCTGGGATCTGACCCCCACTCATAGCAGCAGGCGGCTCAGCCCGCTTCCCCATCTGTTTGATTTTTTCTTTTCTGGGTTCCTCCTGCTTTCCTTTCCCTCCTGGCTAATCCTCCGAGTCTCCTCACTCAAACTACACCCAGCTCTGTTCTTCTGTTGTGGCTGGTAGCGTCAAAGTTCCCTCCCCTCTGCCCACTGCTAATTTCCTATTTTTCCTCTTTCTCTTAGGGAACCTTGTGGCCTGAACAGGCCAGCTCCTGCACATGAACCACTCACGGTTCAAATCTCCTCCAGGCATCAGTGGCCCACCTGCTCCCCATAGCCTGTAGGTACAGTGCAGTTTGAAAAAAGCGCCTCCTTCTGATTGGTGCTGAAACTGAAGTTGCTTTACTGGTCCTGGAGCCAGTTTAACAGACTACCTCTCTAATTGAACAGTGCCCTCAGACTGTTCCTATTATTATTTCATTACCCTAGGAAAAGTCCTTAAGCAGGGTTAAGAGCTGGATTACTGCAGCTCTTTCTCTGGATGATTTTCTACCACCCCCGTCCTCCACCCCCATCTTCTAGTAAACACACTTCTTTCTCCCAGTGACCCGATCCGTCCCTTCTTCTGTCAGGTCTCTCTCTCAAAGGGATAGATAGATCCTTATTCCTGAGGTGCTGCCACATGAGGGCAGCAGTGCCAAATCTACAGATTTGAAAGCTGCAGATGCCACAGAACTCAACTCTGATAGCTTCTTTTCTTAATCTTTGTTAAAGCAATTGTCATAACAATGAAAAGCCTTAGTGCTAAAGGGTCTCCTCATCTACTAGCGTACCCTCTTGGCCCTACAACCAGTACCACATATACAGGAATGGGTGACTTTTCCTCCCAGGCCCCCTGTTCTAGGTCTTGCATACTATGCCGCCGCATATCAGGCACCCCGCAATCTCAGGTCTCCCCGACCGTAGTGGCCATGCTACAGGCGCGTAGTCGAACTCATTCCAGAACTTGGAACAAATCCCACTTCCTACCATCTCCTCTACCCACTTTCGCTGACCTGTCTTCTGCTACTATCTGGGGCTATTGGGCTAAACCCTGGACCAGGTGAAATGAGACAAACCCCTTCCTTCGATACCAACCTGGTCCATCCTCAAGGGGCTTAAGATAGCCCATATGAATATACAAAGTATTCAAAGTAAAATACCTGAGCTCAAAGCATGGGCTAGACATTATTTTATTTATTGATACTTGGATTACAACCAGACATACTGTATATCACTTGAGTCTTGGCTAAAGCCCCATATGCTCCCCATGAAACTGCACTAACTGGATCACGCCACTTTTAGGAAGGACGGTCTCTCCAAAAGTGTGAGGCGTGCTCATCTCAGTCGAAAATGAGCTCTCAGCAACATACTTCCACCCGTCTCAGACACACCTGAGCGTGAACACATCATAATCTTGATTAACCTAGGTCAAGTCACCAAGTCAATGGTCGGTGTGTCTACCTGCCCTCGGACCTTGTTTCCTCAGTCTGTTGGGAATTGCTAACCAATCTAGACAAATTATGCCACGGTGACCTAATCCTAACCGAGGATTTTAATTGAACTGGCTTAGTGCCAAAGGACAAACTACCACTCCTTTCTAGAGGATGCAAAGCTAGTACAATTTATCCACCACCCCACCAGACTAAACATGAAATCAGGTAATAACAGTCTCCTAGACTGGGTTTAACAAATAACAGCCAGCATGTAAAAATGTAGTAGTATTCCCGGATGCTCTTAGTGATGGCCTCTCCAGGTGTTGCTGTCAGTATTATTTAAAGCCTCAAGACCCCCATGGAAGCAATAAAATAAGAATAGTAATCACCAGCTACTGTTACTACATTAATACCCGTGGTGTTTGTAGCGTCACTAAATGGGTAGAATACCCATGAAAACTTGTGCCTTCTTGGGACCCCTGCTTTTCGCCGAAAAGTTTGGCGGTGATTTAAATATGGACTTTTATTCAAAAGCGTATCATTCGTTGCATTCACGGACTTCCACTACAACACAGAAAAGTATGTGGGATGGGAGGCGGGCTGCAGCATTCGATTTACAGGTCACCTTTTAACTATCCATCAGCATGGATTTCATAAACTGCATGGCGAAGAATGAGCACTGCTACGCGTAACCTCAAACATTTTCAGGGCAATGGATCAGGTGAGGCTACAGGTGCCACCTTTGTGGACCTGACCAAACCTTTGACCTTGTCAACCACCAACCTCTCTCACTAAACTCCATCAACTGGGTCTTGACCTGCATCCCCTCCTGGCTAGCCAGCTATTTAACCAACAGGCTCCAGTGTGTAAAATGGTCTGGTGCCATGTCGTCCCTCGCTCCCATAACCCGGCCGGTGTTCCACAGGGCTCCATGTTGGGACCACTCCTATTCTCCATTTACTTTAGTGAACTTCTACTAACTGTAGGAGCTGCAGCAGTTCAATTTTATGCTGATGACGCCATTCTATTCAGTTTTGCTAAAGATATCATAGAGGATAATGTTGGTTCTATATCTCACGACAAGCTTGTGTAGCCGTTGAGAGGTTCCCATAGTGACCATTTAAACCTTGAGGCGAAGCTCGAAAGGTTTTGGTCATCATGGACAACCTCGAGACGGTGCACGCTGTTATAGATATAGAACCATACATTGTCTTATATAGTGTATTGTTCTGCTGTGGCACAAATATGGACACTTTTAAATTCGTTTTAAAATATCCTCGCCCGTACTCCCCGTCGGATGTTCTTTGTTCCAAGCTCTCCGCCATGGCTGCTTTTGAAATGGGAAGTATCGCATCACACATCGCAACCCCGTTTAAGTTGTTATGCTGCACTAACTACATCAGTAGTGCAACATAACAAACTAGCTGACATAGCTAGTGCGGTATAACAACATTGTTGAAGGATGGCTTTCCATCCTCAACAGTGTTCCACCACACACTATAATGTCATAAGCGCCAACCTCGAGAGTGATTTTCAGGCTTTGGAGGTCTGGTTCAAAAGCCAACCTGTTAGTACTTAACTCTGAAAGAACTCAAACCATGTTATTCCACCACACTGCCTATAAACTTGATAACCGACCGCCTTTGGTTGTTAAAGCATCAGCAGGGTGATGCTGGAATGTGTCATGTCAAAAGATTTAAATACCTGGGTGTCACCTTAGACGAAAACCTACCCTTCGAGATCCATACCAATAAAATTATAGAATGAACTCACCAGAAACTAGGGTTACTATACGTACTGCCCCTACCTCACTTCCCAATCCAGAAAGACCATCTCTATTGCAACCCTACTCCCAGGTCTCCTATTGGTGCATCCTTGCTTTCCACAGTGAAGTCATCTATTCTGAACAGACTTAAGCAAGCATATCACCGTATTGCCAGATTTGCGCTTCAGGCCTGGCTTGAAATCCCTGTACTGTGCTCAGTACCTTACATTGGCCAGGTTTTGGAGGTGAAGTTGGACTACCCTTGCTGTGTACCACTTTTAAATTAATTCACCTTCCTCTCCTCCAAACCTGTCTAACCTACTGATCGAGAAACGTTCACCAGTTCCCTTCCCTTAGAACATCTCACCAACCATTACTAAGTATACCTAAAACTCGTTTAGCAGTTGGAAAGAGATCTTTCTGAAATGCAGCTGCACATAAATGGAACAGTCTTCCAATAGACTTCTATCCTACATCCCTCGCAGTTTAAAAACAGTACAAGGCCGGCCTGCCCGGCGCAGCGTTTTAGTTTCGGCTTGTGACACTGGCGACCCAGGTTCAGAAGTGGACCGGGTGCCAGAGGACCAGCTGAGGGAGGTAGCCTGAGCATCTGCCACACTGCTCAGCTTCTCTGGGAGGAAGGGGTGTTCCTTGGCCGGGAGTGCCTGACCTCTGGTGCCAGGTAAGAGGTATGCAGCCCCCAGTGCCCCACCAATGGGGAACCGTGATGGGCAGCGTAAGCCATGGCATCGCGTGGCACGTCATGCTTGGGGTTGTACATTTAAAAATACACTGTCTGGAGCACACGAGGGCCCGATAGTGAATCCTCCCCAGCCAGCTGCACCGGCTGCACAGGTCCCCGCCGAAGACTTGATTCCTTGGGCGGGGAGCAGGGGCTCCCACTCACCACCGCAGCCTCACCTGGGAGGTAAGCCAGTGCTCCATGGGGGAGGCCTTGGGCAGATGGTGAGATGAGCAGGGGAGTTAGGTACAGCTCCAGGCGGTGGGAGAAAACAGAAAAAAAAAACAGTACAAGGACCTATTCCTTGCCACTGTCACATGTAACTGTATATAACCCCTGCCTAGCAGGCGAGGGTTAATCTTATGTCATGCTCTCAAGGTTTCTCTGAACCCTATGTAATCAGTGAGTCTGAAAGTTGTTTATGCCCTAAAGTGTATGATGTTTCTCTATCTTTTGTACTTACTACATCAAATTATTGAATATTTCTACTTTATTACTGCTGTTTGTACGCTGTTGGTACTATGTTTAATGTCTATTCATGTTTAATGTCCATCATTTGTGGAATGCTTAGATTCCCGGGTCACCACTGAAAAAGGGGACTGTCTTGTCTCAGTAGGCCTACCCAGTCTTTAAAATTCAAATAAATAAATAAAAATTAACCTGTTGCATCATACACATGAACTTAATACCCAAGAAAAGTGTCAATTAACATTTATCCCAGTGCCAAGCACTGCATAATAGCACAATCTGTAATATTCAAAGTCCATGAATTGAACCATAGATTAGTTTTAAATTCCATGTCATCTTAGTGCAACAAACACTTTCACACCATAGTATTTCCCCACAAAACATCAGAGAGCACTATGCAGACTACAGAGATACATATAGGCGACCCTACAAAAACAGAGCATAGAAACATAGACTTTTGGCAGATAAGGACCGCTAGGCCCATCTAGTCTGCCCATTTCCCTACCTACAGGATAGGCCGCAGATCCTAGTTAACCAACAGCCTATTTCTTCCTACCCCCACAAGAATTGCCTTATGTCTGTCCCATGCATTCTTGAATTCTCCTACAGTTTTAGACCCCACAACCTCCTCAGGAAGGCTGTTCCATGCATCCACTACCCTCTCTGTGAAATAATACTTCCTCACATTGCCTCTGAACTGCCCTCCTATCTTTAAATTGTGTCCTTGTTCTTGCACATCTCTTTTCTGAAAGATGCTACCCTCTTGGACTTTTTGATTCCACTGAGGTACTTAAAAGTTTCTGTCATGTCCCCCTCTCCTTCTTTCCTCAGGTATACATATTAAGCTCCTTTAGTCTCTCCTCATAAGGCTTCTCTTGCAGACCCTGCACCATTTTAGTTGCCCTCCTCTGGACTGCCTCTATCCTGTCTATGTCCTTGCAGAGATGGGGTTTCCAGAACTGGACACAGTACTCAGATGGGGTCTCACCAACTGTCTGTACAGAGGGATAACAACTTCCTGTTTTCTGCTGATGATGCCTCTCCCTATACATCCCAGTATACCCCAGCCCTCCTACAAATTATCTTTATTATTTTTAACACAGAAAAATATCATTGTTGCCGTATTGGTCCTTGTAACAAAGATCCAGAAAAAAGATGTGAACTAACATAGATGTTACAAAGAAAACAGGTGCTTAAGCTTTCAAGACTACACACAATCCTTCATCAGAAGCTAATGATTGTTGCTTTGGAAGAATACATCCTATTAAAGATCAGATCATAAATACATACAAAACAGATAAAAAGGTTGTAAAAGGACCCCAATGGCCTAAAAATTAGATTTAAAAGTCAACTTAAAACCATATAGAAGCACAGGCTGACTGCTATCAAGGAGAAACATTCCAAGGTCAGGTGTCACAGATCAGATAACTCCCTTCAAATAACTCATGAAACGTACTGGAGGTCCATTAAGGAACAATAAAGATAATGAATTATTCATTCTGCAACTTTGACCTTAAAATGTTTCCTTTTGATGGAACTCACCTGTGTTCCTTAATGAACTTCTAGTATGTTTTATGAGTTCTTTGTAAAAGGGAGTTATCTGTTCTGTGACATTTGACCTTGAAATGTTTTTCCTTGATAGCAGTCTGCCTGTGCTCACTATAATGCTTTAAGCTGACTTTTAAACGCACTTTTTAGCACCTGTTTTTCTTTTGTAATTTCTATGTTGTCCAATAACAGGTGTCAAATTATGTATTTTTTCTGAATCTTTTATTATTTTTAAGAAAGTGATAAACTGCAGACCTTTGTGTACAACAGAACTTCAGGGACTGAAAAAGCTGCATACTGGAATCAAAGGCAAAGCAAGTATAGCGCACCTTGCTCCTCTCAGGCCATGTGGTGTCAGCCATCTTACCATGTCTGCTACCTGAAAGTGGTAAGTGCCCCCTCATGTGTCACAAGAGCAAGTGTCATTGAACAGAAGAAACATTTATTCACACTCTCAATCCTGGCATTGAAAACATTAGCCTTGCATATCATAATTGCCATGGCAGTGATAAAACATAGCATTAATGTCCACATTTGTGTATTTTTCTGTACATACAGCACAAGTCCAATAACATATCAAGTCTCAAATCATTCCTCTCCTTCGGACTCAGTAGTTTGTGGATGCTGCACAAAGTCTTAATTATTTCAAGACACTTACCAGCTTCTGCTGGCTCAGTAAAGATTAAGGTTTTACTAGCCTCATAACTGATCTGCAGTTAGGCAGGAAGTTGCTGGGCATGATTAATTCTCAAAGCTCTCAGTTCAGCCTGGACTGCATCAGAAGTTTTTCAGCATTGCTACATGGCAAAACTAAGGTCAGGAAACAGTAGATCTTGCAGTCCATGAGGTTTCCCATCCTTTTCGCCACTTGTGAGATATGATCCTGAAGATATAATGCCTCAGTGATCATTATGACTGTTTGAGGTTGGTCCACATTGGCTAGTCTTCTCCTTGGGTCAAGCAGTCGTGTTGTGAATTAGCCCTGTAAGATCAATGTTTAGGATATTTTCAGATTAGGTCCTGAGTAAAAGCAGAGCTGAGCCTTCAGATTTCTTGGGTATGACATGGAGTCTAAGACTGGTGTTTCTGGTGCTGTTTTAAAGATATTCATTTCTTTGACATAGCATTTTGTTTTTGAAGCAGTGCGGAAACCAGCCCAGCTGACTTATTGGTGGATTTGGTTGCTGGTTTAGTTTGAGGACAATAATTACATTTTGTCACCATTACCGTGAAAGCGATTGTTTGTTGCTTAATTAAGCACAAAATGAGTTTCAGTAATCTAGTTAAATGTGTGGCAATGCACTGGGGCAATACAAATATTAAGGCAGAATACAGACGAGGGAATATTGTACTCAAAATCACTGAAAGTGAGAGAGATCTAGGAATAACTATACAAAATGTGTAAGTAATAATACCCGACAGGGTGGGCGTTATTGAGATATAACAGACCGCCGAGGAGCGTAATGAGGCCCGACGCGCAGGCAGAGGGCCTTTTATAGCCCTCGGAAGGTCCGTTATATCCTATACTTCACTTGGAGGGTATTATTACACTGATAATGGGTTAGAGAGAGTAATTTTGAAAAATAAGATACAAGAAAAATGTAGATATAAAAAAAAAAAGAAAAAGCAGAAGAAATAATGTTCGTTATAAAATAGTCCCAAGTGTGAAGTGCTAGAATCATCACTAGAAGTCGCTGCTGTGTATTTTATTAATGGTGTTTCTCATTAGGTTGCCCTCTTGCTTCCTCGGTTTTACACACACACACACACACACACACACACACACACACACCAGGGATTGAAAAATAGTGCATGAGAACAGGAGAAATGCAATTGTATTATAATATAAGATGGCTTAGAACTGTAGGCGTGAATGTGTAGCTGGATGTAAAATTGCACATAGGATTTACAGGCAGGCTGAGTACCTCGGTGAATGAAAAAAAGAACACGGAACATCGGGAGGTCGAGATTACGATATATCGTAAGTGTTTAAAAATAGTTATTTTTGTGGTGGTGAGGAACAGAGGCAGCTGAAAAGGTCATATGAAGCTATAAGTGGAATTTTTCGTACAGCAGAGTGGACGGGGCTGGTGTGCCAATGTAAATGTGGACTGTACAATGGCTGGCAAGTTTGGGGTGGTGAGAGATTGAACTGGCACTTGTTTGAAACAGGCCGTTGTTAGGAAATAACAGCCAGGTAGCAGGCTGTTTCAGCCAATCAGGATGTCCGTTTAAGTTTGCCCATTATCTAAAACAAGATAATGGGATGCATTAGGAAGAATATAGAAGCAGGAGTAGAGGCGTGGTGTTACCTGTATATAGGGCTTTGGTGAGACCACATTTGGAATACTGTGGCCAGTTCTGGTCACTGCAAAATATGGGGACATCAGAAAACTGGAAGGAGTCTAGAGGAGAGCAGCTAAAATGGTGAAGGGTTTGGAGACAGTCACACAAACAGAGATTAGGCAGGCTGGAATTGTATTCACTGGAGAAGACTACAGGGGATTTTATTACAGTGTATACAACTTTTAAATCTGAGGATATAAGAAATTGTTTGTGTTTGGAGCTAATGATGGCATAAATTCCAGCTGCTGGACAAACATTTTAAGGCTGAAAGGAGAGGACATTGGTTCACTCAAAGGGTGGTCCATCATTGGAATAGTTTCCCTGAAGCAGTAGTTACTAGCGAAAATCTGAATATCTTTAAATACAGGTTGGACAGCTTCTTAAAAGAGGGAGTGTTTGGAGGTCTTTTTGCCGAGGAATCGCGGACAGGCCAGATGGGCTTTAAGCTCCCTCCTGTCTGTATTTATGTTCCTATGTTGTCCAGGTCACGTATGGCTTTCAAGAGTGTACCGTTGGAGGACTTGCCTGCCCACCACACTCATGGCTCGATTCCCTTCAGAACTGGACCCAATGGTTAATCTTCCTTGGCCTCCATGACCTCTTGTGTTTTAGAGTGGCACAGCTTCACCATTTGGAAATGTCTCATATTTAAATAATCTGCATCAACAAACTATGTTCTGCTAAATTATCTATAAACAAGCGGTGAACATGAATGGCAAACACCATATATCTGAAGTTATATTGCAGTCTTGGGAGCACTTCTTAGGCACATCTAGTCCTGTTGGATGCAAGTTCACTTCAGCATGCATTTTTTAATAAAAATTATTGCTGTTAACTGAGAAACAAATACCTATTACCATATGTCTACACTGGATCTCAATTTCTTAGGACTTGCCCTATATTTTATAGAGTACTCCTAGTTATTTTTCTTTTAGTATGCACTTAATAGCAAAGTGGTTATATAGTGCTTCTATTATTAATTGTTTTGATGTAGTTTTCTTTTTCTTATACTATAATGTCACCTGAAAATCTATAAATAAATCATAGAAATCTGCGGTAGAAAAGGACCCCACCCATCCAGTCTGCCCGTAGAGTCCCCTCTAGGAAGATCCCTCCCTCCCTCACCAGCCTGACCTCAGCCTGCTAGGCCCACATGCATGTCCCAGGCTCTTTTAAAGTTTTCTACTGTATCCACCCCTACCACCCATTCTGGCAGCTTGTTCCATGGCTGTACCACCCTCTCGTAAAGAACCTCCCCTGAATTTCCACCCTCCAGTTTGTGGTATGCCCCTAGTGGAATTCTTCTTGCTTATCTTGAAGATGCGTCGACCTTCACCTTATTTATGCTCTTCAAGTATTTGAATGTCTCACCATATCCCCCCTCTTCCTCCTTTCCTCCAGTGTGTACAGGCCCAGCTCTCCCAGCCTCTCATCATATGACCTCCCTGTAGGCCCCACCACCACCACCATTTTAGTTGCTCTTCTGTGGACTCTTTCCAGCCTGTTCTTGCTGCTGCAGGTATGGCCTCAGAACTGGACCCCATATTCCATGTGCGGTCTCACCATGGTTTTGTAGAGACGGAAGGATCACCTCCCTCCTCCTGCTTGTGAAACCCCTCCCTATGCATGCCAGCATTCTTAGAGCCTTGCCTGCTGCTCTGTCACATTGACTCTGGACTTTCAGATTGTCTGAAATGGGTATCCCCAGGTCCCTTTCCTGCTCTGTCTCCTCCAGCACCCCCAAAGCCAGTATTTTAGCTTTCGGATTATTGTGCCTATATGCATAATTCTGCACTTTTGTGTTGAACTAGCTGCCCCTTTCTCAGTCACTCCTTCCAGCCTGATCAAATCCTTCCTCCATATCCTCCACCCCTTCGTCTTATCCACCCTGTTACTGCATATCTTCATGTTGTCCACAAACAGGCACCATCCCCATAGACCTCCTGTGATGTCCCCCAATGTATATGTTGAAAAGTATGGGTCCCAACACAGACCCCTCGAGACCCCACTCATTACCTTCTTCCTTCAAGTGCACCCCATTCACCACAAGCCTCTATGTCGTGTTCTCCAGCCAATGTCTTAACCAGTTTGTGAGCTTGCTCCCCACTCCCAAGCTGTCCATCTTGCCAACCAGTCTCCTGTGGGGATGGTGTCAGATGCCTTCCTGAAATCCAGGTAGGCCATGTCCTCCGCTCACCCTGGTCCCATATCTCATCAATCTGCCAAATAATTCAATCAGGTTTGTCTGACAAGACCTACCGCGCGTGAATCCATGCTGATTGTTGTTTGGAGGCCTTCCTTCCAGATATTCAATCAGCCTTTCCTTAACCAGTGCTTCCATTAGCTTGCCGACCACAGAGCTGGGCTAACGGGTTGTGATTTCCTGGATCCTCCTTAACCCCCTTTATGTAATGGTACTACATGACCCTTTTCCAGTCCCTGGAGCCTTCCCTCATGCAATGACAGGTTAAATAACCTCAGAGAGTGCTGCCATCTCCTGCTTTAATTCCTTGAGTACCCTCGGGTTGGATCCTGTCGGCCCCATCATATCCATCCATTGCTTTCCCAGTTCTTCCAGTACCCTTGCCTCCATGAAGGGCTTGAGTCCATCTCCCTACCCCTCCTACCCTTATTATCCAAATTCGGCCTATCCTCCTCCAGCACCGTGAAGACTATCGTGAAGTATCTATTTAGGGCATTGGCTTTTCCTATGTCATCCTTGACCATTGCCCTCCCTTCCTCTGAGTCTCATAATCCCGCTCTTCCTTTCTTTCTGTTACTCACATATCTGTAAAACCTTTTGTCACCCCTTTTCATCTCCCTTTCTATATGCTCCTCTGTCTCAGCCTTTGCCTGCGGTCACCTTCCCTGCTGCCTTCAGTTTTTCCTTATAACGCTCCTTGTCTGCCTCCTTGCGTGCCTTATGTTTCCTGAATGCCAGTCCGGTGGTGCTGAGGTTGGCGCTGGATGACACCTCACACAATGCTGGCGACCTGGGTTTGGGAGGCGGACTCGGGTCACTGGTGGGAAAAGGGCTTGGCGTTCCCATGACAACCGCCTTCTCCTGGGAGGAAGAGGCCTATGCCCACACTTACTAACCCGGCCGGGCTCAGGCACTAGCCCCAGTTGTAGGGGATGGGTGACCGCTGCACAGTGTGGGCGTTGGCGCCTTGCGCCATGACATCAGGGGTTGCACACTGTAGGGAGGGAGAAAAGAAAACTGCCTGCCAGCGCCGGGAAGGTGGTCTTCCAGCAGCATGCCTCCGATGTGCCCCGCTCGCTCGACCACAGCCAGACCCGGCGCAATGAAGGTTATGGGATGTCTGGTCCCCATCGTCCCTGCTAGAGGGCAAGCTGCAGCTCCATGGGGTCTGGAGGTGATGCGTGTGGAGGCGGGAGGCAGGAGGATGACTCCTCATGGGCCCTGATGAGTCAGAGTCGGCAGAGCAGGAATAGTTAAAAGTGTAATTTAAAAATATATATTTCCGCATGCCCTCCTCTTCTCCTAACTGCATTCCTCACTTCTGGTATGAACCAGAGTGGTTTCCTTCCCTCTTTTCTTGCTTACCACCCTAATGTGAAGCTGTCACCCTCAATAACCCTTTTTAATTCCCCATAGTTCCTCCACTTCCTCCAGGCCTCCCTTCCTCCATTTCCTCCTTGACCAATTCCCTCATCCTACAGAAATCTGCCTTCCTAAAGTCCAGTACCCTAGTGTTGGAGCTGCCCTTTTCGTGCCTTGTGGATTTTAAATTTGACCATCCTGTGGTCACTGTTGCCAAGTTTTCTCCAACCCTCACCCGTCGGCCGCTGTCCCGTTTATCATAACTTCAGGTCAAATGATGGCCCTCCTCCTAGTAGGTTCCATTACCAGTTGGTTGATGAATACCTCCTGCAAGGCTTCCAGTAACTCTACTCCTATCTGTGGCTGCTGCGGGGCTTCCAGTCCACGTCCAGCAGATTTAAATCTCCCAACACCACATTTCCCATTGCCAGCCATTTCCTGTATCTCCTTACCCATCTGTCTGTCCACTTCCTCACCCTGATTCGGTGGTCTGTAGACCACCCTATCCTCACTGCCTTCCCCCCCATTCTGTTCAAAGTCACCCATAGGGTCTCCACAGGTCCATCCCTCTCTTACATAAGCGCAACTCCCCCCACTTTTCTGTCTTATCCCTCCTGTACAGAACATGCCCAGGGTTCCACCTCCCAGCTATGGTTTTCAGTCCACTAGGTCTCTGTAACTGCCACTAAGCCCAGGTTCTCCTCCATACCATCGCCCACAGATCTCCCGTCTTATTACCTAAGCTGCTGGCGTTTGCCAGCAACTCCCTCCACCAGTCCTTCCCCCTCCCCATCGGTTACTCTTGCCCTCATCTGTGGAGGAGAGCAAGTTAGCCAGTTCCTCTCATCCCACTGGGCTACCTCTAGCTTTGCCCTCCCCTTTCCTAGTTTAAGCACCCCCTAGCATTTATCTATATATCCCTGCAGCTTTCCTCTCAGATTCCTAGCCCCCTAGTAATTTATATGCAGCCTGTCCCTCGCATACAGACTCTAGTCCACCATGTGTCTCCCCAGTCACCTATGCATTGCAGCCCTCCCTCCTGAACCACTGCCTTAGCCATTGGTTGAAGTCCTTAATTCTCAATTTACCCGCTGTTCTGGCACAGTGTGCTGGCAGGACTTCAGAAACTATAGTGTCCACCATCCCCTGCACCCTAGCCAGTTCTGTGAATCTCCTCTGCACCTCATCCACCTCGTCCCCAGCCAGGTCATTTGTACCAAGGTGTAAAACAAAGGTGAGGTTCCCCCAGTCAGCTTGATGCCGCGCCTTGATTTTTGAGTGCCCTGCTCACCTCCACTCCTGGCTCACAGAGAACCGATCTCCCTTAAAGCTTCTCCCTTCTTTAACCAGTGGATCCCTTAATAATAGAGTCCCCATATACTATCACCAATTTTAGTAAGCTGACTCCAAGGGTGCCACACGCCCTTACTTGGCCTACCCTCTTCTCCTGGCCCCCATCATCTCACCCCTCCTTCACTGTCCCCTGTCCTGCCTTATGGTCCCTGGCCTCGTGTTCCCTCCAGAACACACCTGTTCCCTCTCCATCCCATTCCCTCCTGGATGCCTGTCCTTCTCCGGTATCCTCTCAGGATGCCATCACCTGCTTCCTTCCCTCTTCACCCCTGACTGTTACAGTCTGTCTCCCTATGCTACCCTCCTTCTTCCACTGGTCTCACCTTGCCCTTCACCTCCAGGATAACCATAGCCTGATATTTACCTGTTCCAACTCTTTCTGCCTTTTCCCGGCCACGTCTTATTTAAACAACATGAAGTCTTGCTGTGTTCTGACATATGCAGTTAGGTCCTGCCTTTCAACTGCACCAGAGAACAAAGAGTTAAATTTTCCATAGCCAGCATGGAATGTTCACCGTGGCTTCGGTTGAAGCCCTGTCTGCTGTTTAAACTCCAACTGTCAGATTCTTTACTCCGCCTCACTGAACAGTCGCTCATGAATTTCTCCTTTACTTCCGGTTCAAAAAGTCGGTTAAAGTATGGTTTTTGGCTCAGTTTCACAATTGCTGCAACGATCTGTTAGTTTAAGTCTCTGTCTGTGGTACCGTGAGTACTAGAGAGGTTTTCTGTATAGTTTCTGTGTGGAACTTGTAAATTGTGGTTTCAGGTAAAAGTTTGTGTATTTACTTAGAGTGTGGTAATCGGTCCATTATCGGTTCTAAAAAATTGGATTTTATTACTGTTGTTTTCCAAGACCGTGACAGTCAGGAACCGATGAGAGGAGTCTTGCCTGGCGGATTGCGAAAAAATGGTAAGTTTTGGTTAGGATTGGCCATGTCTGAGAAACCAGAAAGCGGGCTCACTGGGTTTCAACACTGTAGTGTGTGTGAGGAAGTCTTTGCCAAGGCTGATCTGCACACCACCTGTGTTATTATTGTCTGGGGTTTGACCACCTCGATTCAGACTGCCAAATTTGTGAGTAATTTTCCCAAATCTACCCTGGAAAGAGATTAGGTAGACTGAGGAAAGGAAGGCCAGAAGTCCACTGACCGGATGGCTAGCCGGTTCAGTTCCGACCAAACCAGAAGGGTGCCCTCTGACCAGGCGATACTTCTTTGGGCAAAAGGAGAGCCGATTCTGAGGGTCTGTTCCGAAAAAAAAAGATAAATTGTCCAGTTCAGACCCAGAAATTCATGCTGACCGCCGATGAGATAGCAAAGCGATAAGAATAGTGCGATCAATGCTTGATCCGACCGAACTGGCACCATCTGGCAGGGGTTCGTTCGGTCAGTTCCCCAGTTCCGATTACACCTTGGAAGAATTTTATGAACCGGATGAGGAGGAAGGAGAGTGAGGATGATGGTGATTATGAAAGTCTGGATGTGCCTATTGACCGGACATCTCCCCAGACAGACCTTCAGGTGTTTCTCCTCCCTAGGCTTTCTGGGTCCCTTCTCACTTTATGTTTTAAAAAGGTGGCAAACCCTCCAGCTTCCTATGGAAGAAGCAGTAGAGGATCAGGAGGAGCCTGATTTTGTTGAAATGATGGACATCCCAGGGTCAGGATGCTGTCTTCCCTCCACAAATCCTTTGGGAAAGAGATGCACAAAATTCTTAGACTCCTAATTACCATCCTCAGCGGACAGGACGAATGGACAAGAGGTATACTCTTTCGAGGCTCAGACATGGGTTCCTTTCCCAGCAATGCAGCCATGTTGGGGTAGTGCAGGCTGCTGCCTGTGATAAGGCAAATATCCCTTGGTATCACACACCCCAGATAAGGACTCCAGGAGGATTGATGCCATGGCAAAGAAACAGTACATGGCAGCATCTTTGGGACTCAGGCAGGCTAACTATATGGCCTACACAGCTAGATACCAGATGTCCAGGTGGGACAGTGTGCTGGCTAATGGCTAAACAGGCCCTGACCAGCTTGCCAGGAGCTGGAGCAGGTGGCTGCAGATGGGATTGAGGCATCCAAGTGCAATTTCATGCTGCTGTGGACTCCAGTGATGTTTCATCAAGAGTCATGGCTACATCTGTGGCTCTTGAGGATGGCTTGGCTCAGATGTACTAGTCTATCACAGGATACCCAGGCTAGAGGCCATGGATTTCCCTGTTGTTGGTAATTCTCTGTTTGGGGAGCAGACAGAGAACTACATGAAAAAGATGGATGAGTACAGGACCACTTACAGGAGTGCTCAGGCCAAAGAAAGGAAGCTGCTACCTCAAAGGCAGCAGTCCAGGAACAGGGGCAGGCCTTTCACAAAGGCCTTTTACCAAGCTCAGGCCTCCTCTTCTTACTCTCAGAGGGATTCTTTGGGGGAGGCAGGCGGGGGATGAGCAAACCTGCATCCAACCCTCAGCCTAAAGCCCCTGCCAAGCAGACACCCTGATGGGTCTGCCGGGCCGATTACTCCAGCCACCAGTAGGGGCAGGCTGGTTTACTTTGTCCAGGACTGGAAGTCTCTGACATCAGACAAATGGGTCCTAGAAGTAGTAAGCCAGGGACTGGTTCTCAGCTTCAAAAATTTGCCAAGATGAGAACCAGATCCTTTCCACCTACAGATCCATCAGAGACCCTTGCCTTAGAGGCAGGAGTTTCTTCCTCCTAGCTCTCAGAGCTATAGAGAGGTTCCCACCCTACACAGGGGCAAGGATTGTGGTCAGGTACTTCCAACCCCCAAAAGACAGGAGAATGGCGGCCCATCCTGAACCTAAGATATCTGAACAAAACACCTTTTAAGGCCAAAGTTCAAAATGAGCTCTAGGTATAATCCTTCCTCTCTAAGGACAGAGGACTGTGGCCTCCATGGACCTCCAAAGATGCCTGTTTTCCATTCCATTAGGTGCTCCCACAGAAAGCTACCTCAGGTTCGAGGTTGCCCTCAGGCCACTATCAATTCAGAGCAATGCCCTTTGGCCTAACATCAGCTCCAAGGGTTTTCACAAAGTGCCTGGCACGTGAGTGGTTGCTTTCCTAAGGAAAAAAGATCTCCATCTTCCCATACTTGGACGACTGGCTCATAGTAGGTTAGTCTCCAGACAGAGTCAGGTCACATTTGCAAATAACTCAGCAAGTACTCACTTCCTTAGGACCTTCTCCAACCTTCCAAAGTCAGTTCTCGAGACAGTACAGCTCCTCACCTCTGGTGGAGCTGGATACAATAAGGGCAAGAGCCTTCCTTCCCTGGACAGGGCAAGGACCCATATGGAACTGGCCCTCCATTCACCCTGCAGGTATCTCGACCAGCAAGGCATTTCCTTCAGCTTCTGGGCTACATGGCAGCTTCCACGGCAGTGGTCAAGGAGCAAGATTCCTGACGAGGGACATTCAGTTCCACATAAGGCCTTCTGGTCCCAAAGAAAAGATTCCCTTACCAAGTTAGTCCCAGTGACTGAACCCTGATCCAGGCCTTGCAATGGTGGCAGGATCAGGACAATTTGAGACAAGGGGTTCCTTTCGTCACTCAGTCTCTTTCACTGATACTCACCACTGATGCTTCCCTGCTGGGCTGGGGAGCCCATCTGGGGATCTTACCACCAAGGGCTGTGGTCCCCTCAGGAATCTCTGCCCTCATCAATCTCTTGGAACTCAGAGCAGTGTTTTTGGCACTGCAAACCTTTTCTCAAATCTCGCGAGAGCAAGGTGAAGTCCAGGTCCAAGACAGACAACACCACCACCATGTGGTACATCAACAAGCAGGAGGCATTACGATTCTACGGCCTTGTGCACTGGAAACAATGAAGTTGTGGTCCCTGCCCGTTCCTGCAAACCTCTCTGATAGCAGTTCACCTCCTAGGGAAGGACAATGTCCTAGCAGATGCTCTGAGCAGAATATCCCAGGGCCATCACTAATGGACCCTAGATCCCTTAGTTCTGAAAGTGATTTTCCGAGGATGAGGGCACTCACAGATAGATCTTTTGCAACCCCAGACAATCACCAACTTCCTCTCTTTTATTTGCAGACCCCAGTCTTGGGCTCAGTCTCCCTGGATGCTCTGATCCTGAATTGGGAAGGGAAATTTCTGTATGCTTTTCCCCTTCCCTCTCCTCTTCAAAGTGTTAGGTCAAGATATGGTCACAACCATACAAAGTGATTCTGATTGCTCCAGACTGGGCCAGATAGCCCTGGTATCCCCTGTTGCTGTCCCTAGCAGTCCACCTTCCCTGTCTCTTCCCAGGAATTACAACCTGTTGACATCCTCTCAGGGAGGATTTGGTACCCAAATCTTCCGGTCTCTGACTCTCAAGGCATGGCTCTTGAAGAGTTAGAGTTTGCTGACCTGCATCTTTCCCAAAGGGTTCTGATACTCATAAAACTTCTAGAAGCCTTCCACCAGAAAGGCTTACAATTCCAAATGGAAAATATTCACTTTTTGGTGTTCTAAGAAGAATATTTCTCCAGATTCTGCTGGGTTGCCACGGTTCTGAGACTATGGTCCATCTCAATAGCCTAGGCCTCAGGCCAGCTACACTTAAAGTGCATTTGGCAGCTGTCTCTGCTTTCCTGTCAGTAGGCAAGCCATCCCTCTGTCAGCCCATCCTGTGTTTTGTAAGTTCTTCAAGGGATTGCTGCACACCTATTCCCCCTTTAGGATTCTGCTCCTGCTTGGGACCTTAATGTTTGCTAATAGCTTGGCAGAAGACACACAGGAGAAAGGACTGCTGTGTGACTGAACTTCTCTACTGGGACTAAAGTAGAAGAACTTTTTGTACTTGGACCTTTAACTTAGAGTAAAAACAACATGCAAAAAAAAAAAAGTGTGTGTTGGGTTAACTGAACTGAATGGGTATCTGAAGAGTTATCTAGGTGCAACTCAGGTGACTGAAAGGACTTAACTGCTGTGAGGTTTAAATTACTTGCAAAAAGATCTGGTAAGTAGGGGTAGTGCTTAGCTAGAAGGAAGCTACATTTAGAAGACTGCCTTAGAAAGATGCTAATAGCTTGCAGAAGACACCAGGAGAAAGGACTACTGTGTGACTGAACTTCTCTGCTGGGACTATATTGCCCTCTTTCCACTCCCTCCCCTCCACCCAAAGCTAGTTATATTTTTATAGGCACAGATTTGACTGATAACAGGAACTTCCTGTTTAGGGCAGGAAGTGAGTAATCACAGAACCATCAAGGACCCACCATCCTAGAAGGGCAAGAGTAGCTCTCCGCTCCCTCTAGCTGCTGGAGGTCTGCCTCTGAGCAAGTAAGTGGTCTACTGAGAAATATACAGGATATTCTTGTCTCAGAACAGGACAATCAGGGAGCTTAAAGAGCACACACGGCAGAAAGTAAGGAGAGAGAGAGAGAGAAAAAACAGAGGAAAGAGTAAGGATTGCAAACAGTTAAGGCCAGAAATAAGACATGATTGGAGTGGTGCAGTGCAGTGGCTGTGAGCAGCAGTCTTCCCGAGATGTTCTGGAGATGCTGTGTGTCCCATCTGCAGAGCACCTCGGCTGAGGGAGAGTAAGGTTGCTCATTCCCCAGGCTGAGTTAGCCAGATTTGTGGGACCTCCTCTTCCATCCAGTGACCACCAGTGCCACTGCCGCTGCCTCAGAGGTTGCCAAGAAAGAGGAGCGGTTGGATCACAGTGGGCTCAGGGAGAGTGAGGGTGGTGGAACAGAGGACATCCCTCCAGTTGTACCTCTCCTCAATTCCTATGCCATTCTGGCAAAGTGTGGTTCCTCTGAGGCACCCACAGTGGAGACCAAGGAGGATGCTGGGGATCCTCCCAAAGGAGACCCACAGGAGGGTGGCAGGGGACCCTGCAGGGGAAGGAAACAACTCCTGGTGGGGGGACTCCATTGATAGGAAGGTAGAACTGGGGAGAAGGGAGAGGGAGGTAAGGTGCCTGCCTGATGCCAAGGCTTGGAGGGGACAGGGCGAATCCTCAGGATTGCCAGAGCAGCTGCAAAGGAGGGGCTGGATGTCATTGTACACCAGGACAAATTATCTAGCTAAGAAAGGGATTAGAAGTACAGGAAGAGTTTGTGGAATTGGGAGGGCCTTAATCAAGTAACACGCATGGTAACCTTCTCGAGGTGCTACCCATCTATGGCATAGGAGAGCTAGGGTGTTCCGCACAATGGGATTCAATCAGTGGTTGAAAAACTGGTGTGGAGCTCAGGGATTGGCTTCATTGGGGACTGGGGTCCACCTGGAGTGATGCAAGCCTATACTGGCATGATGGACTGCATCTGTCGGGAGGGAACCAGGATCCTAGGTGAATGGGTTTAAATGCTTCATTGGCAAGCTTTAGACTAGCCAAGGGAGGCACTGGAAAGGACAGGAAAATCCTAGCCCCCAAAGAATCACGGTGAGTAAGTCTTAAACACCAACATAGAGGTGTCGATAGGGAGAAGGGCAGGGGTAAATGGAGAAAGTGACAAAGGCAAGAAAGGACAGGGATGGGGCAAAGGAATGAGGCCATCAGGCAAATGGAGGTAATGAGTACCAATGCCCGTAGTCTGGGCAACAAGCTCCCTGAGCTGATGGCCTTAATGGAAGAGGATGCCTGGATATAGTAGTCACAGAAACATGGTACACAGAGAATCATGACTGGGGCGTTAACATGCAAATACCCATAACCTACAGGAGAGACAGGCAGGGGAGAAGAGGGGAGGTAGCTCTCTATGTAAAGGAAGGGATAAAAGCAACTGAACAAAAAGAGTAAACCGGGGAGAGGGCGCTGGCATGGGGTCACCATGGAGACGGAAGAGGCACCACAATCCGCTTTGGGGTTGTGTGCAGACCCCCATGTCAGGGGAAGGTATGGACAAGGATATGATAGAAAGCATTCTTAGAATGGCAGAAAAGGGAAACACTGTTGATGGGAGACTTGAATATGCCAGAATGTTAACTGGAGCATTGCTGCAGCCACATCCAACAACAAAAACATTCTTGATGCCCTACAGGTGGCAGGCATTAGACAGCTGGTTCAGAACCACTCGTGAGGGAGCAATCTTAGACCTCTGTGCTCTCAAGCAGGGGCAGTGAGGAGGATCTCAGATCTAGAAGTGGCTGCCATCTGGGGACAAGTGACCATCAAACAGTGTGGTTCCACGTTAAACTCAGCTACAAGAGTCAAGCCATACAAAAGTGAGGGTACTGGACTTTAGGAGGCTGACTTTGGCAAGATGGAGAGTGCCTCAAAGCACTAGCAAACAGGCTAGAAAGGTGTGAGCAACAATGGGAATTATCAAAACTGCCATCACAGAGGCAACAAGCACTTTGTGTGAAGCAAATAAAAAAATCAAAGCGAAAGAAAAAGCCACTATGGTTCTCAAAAGAAGTGGCTGTGAAAGTCAGGAAGAAAAGATAGCATTCCGGAGTATAAAAAGAAACACAGAAGGAGCAGGACAGAGAGCTGTACCAGTTAAGGCAGAAGGAAGCAGGGAGGGAAGTCAGAATAGCAAAGGCCCAAACTGAGGAAAACATAGCCAACTCAGTGAAGAGAGATAAACCTTTATGGGTACATCATGAGTGTAAAAAGACAAAGGGAGGGATAGTGAGGCCTGAATAGAATGTTGGCGGTGGGTGGGCAGAGGGGACAGTGAAAAGCAGGAATACTGAATGAATATTTCTGCTCCAGTATTCCACAAAAGAGGAGGGGAAGTGCCCAAATCCAATTATCAGAAGCACTCTTTGATAGGGGGTCAATCCCAGTCCTTTCACAGAAGAAAGGGTTCTGCAAGAACTCTCAAAACTGAGGTGGACAAAGCAATGGGTCCTGATGGAATTCACCCCAAATTCTAAAAGATTAAGGAGGAACTAGTGAAACCACTGACTACTCTTTTAATAAATCATGGGAGGATGGTGTGGTACCCGAGACTGGAGGAGGTGGATGTGATTCCCCTTCACAAAAGTGGGGACCAAGACAGAGGAAGGAAACTACAGATCTGTCAGTCTGACCTCTGTGGTAGGAAAGTGATGGAGTCACTTCTGAAGGAAAAGAATAGTTGAGTACCTAGAGGCCAGTGGAGCACAGGACCCAAGGCAGCATGGGTCACAGTGGGAAGAAGTCATGTCAGGCAGAATCTAATAGATTTCTTTGACTGGGTGACCAAAGTAGGAGACCTAGGGAGGGGCTGTGGACATGGCCTCACCTAGACTTTAGCAAGGCATTTGACACAGTCCCACACAAAGATTAATAGTCAAATTAACCAGCCTGGGAGTGGGACCCAGGGTGTGAGCCTAGGTAAGACATTGGCTGCGACAACAGGACACAGAAGGTAATTGTAAATAGAACCCACTCTGAAGAAGGGGGGTTACTAGTGGGGAATTGCAGGGTTCGGTGTGGGTCCAGTCCTTTTAATGTTTTCATCATTGACATTGCAGAGGGACTGGAAGGAAAAGTATGCTTTGCAGATGACACAAAGATCTGCAAATAGGGTTGATACAAGTAGGCGTGGAAAGGTTGAAAAGGGACTTGGCAAGGTTGGAGGAATGGTCAGAAGTATGGCAGCTAGGATTCAATGCAAAGAAGGTGCAAAATAATGCACCTGAGAAACAAGAACCCAGGGGAGGAATACACAGTGGGTGGGGAGTAGTAACAACAACAAAAAGGAAAGGACCCTGGGGGTAATCTCATATCAGATGACCTTAAGGTTAGCAAGCAATGTGAGAAGGCAGTAGGGAGGGCTGGGGTATACTGGGATGTACAGGGAGAGGCATCAGCAGCAGAAAACAGGAAGTTGTTATCCTCTGTACAGACAGTTGGTGGAACCCCCATCTGGAGTACTGTGTCAGTTCTGGAGACCCCATCTCCGCAGGACATAGACAGGATGGAGGCAGTCCAGAGGAGGGCAACTAAAATGGTGCAGGGTCTGCACCAGAAGACATATGAAGAGAGACTAAAGGAGCTTAATATGTATACCCTTGAGGAAAAGAAGGAGAGGGGACATGATAGAAACTTTTAAGTACCTCAAGGGAATTAACAAAGTCCAAGAGGGTAGCATCTTTCAGAAAAAGAGATGTGCAAGAACAAGGGGACACAATTTAAAGATAGAAGGAGGGCGGTTCAGGGGCAATGTGAGGAAGTATTATTTCACAGAGAGGTAGTGGATTAATGGAACAGCCTTCCTGAGGAGGTTGTGGGTCTAAAACTGTGGGAGAATTCAAGAATGCATGGGACAGGCATAAGGCAATTCTTGTGGGGGTAGGAAGAAATAGGCTGTTGGTTAACTAGGATCTGCAGCTATCCTCTAGGTAGGAAATGGGCAGACTAGATGGGCCAAGCGGTCCTTATCTGCCGTCAAAGTCTGTGTTTCTATGTATTGCTCAGCTTATGCAATCCCTTGAGCCTTTGTCCTCTGCAGTGTTTAAGTATTTGACTTGGAAAACTGTGTTTTGGTAGCCATTACCTCTGCCAGGCGTATCAGTGAATTGCAAGCCCTGTCAGTGGAACCTGATTTCATCTCTTTCCATTGGATAAAGTGGTCCTAAGAACTAACAGGAAGTTTTTGCCTAAAGTGGTTTCAGATTTCCACCTCAACCAGTCTATGTCTCTTCCTGTTTTCTTCACTGACCATTCCTTCTCTGGAGAGGAGGCTGCACAGCTTGGATGTTAAAAGGGCCCTCAGCTACTACATAGAGCGCACTAAGGGTCACAGGTTTGAATCCTCCAGTTGTTCCTCACGATGGAGAGGTTGGTAAGGGCAAACCTGCCACTAAGAGATGTATTGCCAGGTGGATTGTTTCTTGTATACGATTCTGCTATGAGAAACCGGTAGAACTCCACCCTCAGGCCTGAGGGCTCACTCCACTAGAGGTACAGCTGCTTCCTGGCTGCTGCCAGGGATATTCTCTCTTAGAAATCTGTCAAGCAGCCACCTGGAAAACAGACCATACATTCACCAAGCATTACTCTCTGGATATCCAGGCTAGGAGTGATGCTCGGTTTAACACAGCAGTACTTCAGAGCCTATTCCCAAAGTAGGTTCTGTCCCTCCTCCATGGAGGTACTGCTTGGTAGTCTGCATATGTCAGAATACAGCAAGACTTCATGTTGTTTGAAGAAAAATTACTCACCTTAGTAATGTTGTTTCTTCTAATGGAACTTGCTGTATTCTGTCCACCTCCCTCTCAGAACCTGGTTTTGGGATGTGGGTGGGCAGGAGCAGTGTTGGCACCCTAGGGTGTCCCTTTTCACCCTCCTAGTTTATTTTGGGTGAGTGTTGTGTTTTGGGATGTGTTTTGTTTTTGGGTTTCTGACTTAGTCTTTTCTTTGAAACAAAAAACTTTTATATAGATAGAGTTGCCAGTTGGCTAGTATGAGTTTTACAGTTTCCACAGAACTTCTAGTGAGTATTGCTTGTAAAGATCTGTACGGTTGAGTTTAAACAGCAGACAGGGGCTTCAACCGAGCTTCACGATGAACATTCCATGCTGGCCATGGAAAGTTTAACTCTTTGTTCTCGGGGCAGTTGAAAGGCAGGACCTAACTGCATATGTCAGAATACAGCAAGACTCCATTAGAAGAAACATTACTAAGGTGAGTAATTTTTCTTATCCCCACGACCCCTATCCCATTGTCGTCCTCATGCTCCATTATCTACATTAAAGGCGGTGTCTGTTTGAGTCTGCCGTGCACCTGAGTTCGTGAACAACAGCACTCTTGCCCATCGTGTTCCTATCCTCTGGTTTGGTCGTCTTCCCTTGACCCCGTGGTGCCCTGGTCCTTCACCCGCTATCCCCTGGTTGGCCTGCCTCCTGCTTCGTGCTTGCTTGTCTTCAGTATTTTACTGACGATGTCCCTCGTTGTCCAGGATAACTCTCTTTCAGCCATGCAATCTCAGTCTACAGTCTCCCAGCCTTAGACAGACTGGGCATGTCCCAGTCTCCACAGAGTGCTCATGAACACCACCGTGCCACAATTATTACATCCCACAACCCTCCCTCTTCCGATCCCCTTTCCTTTCCTTTGCCTGATCGTCTCCCCTGCTACACCACTGACCCACCGTGCCATGCCCCTCCATACTGCCCCATCCTGTGAAGCTGCCTCCTGGACCGTTCCTCAGGTCTGACTCTTCAAGCCCCCCAGGCCATACCCCACACTCTGTTATTCACCTCCCTGGTGCCATGCTCCCAGTGAACAGTTCCCCCTTCTTTCCCAGTTCCTCCTTGGTCATCAGATCCTGACCACCTACAAACGCAGTTTAGCAATTTGTTCTCAGTTCCCTTAGTCACCAGACCCTGGCCACCTCCAAATGCAATTTTAGCAGTTTGTTCTGGTTCACTCTGCCTAAATATGACCTATTAATCTAAACCAATGACAGAGACTTCCAAACGCAGCTTAGCGATTTGTCCCTAACACACACTGCCTTAGCACCTTTCTTCCTGTTATAAACCAAAGACCATGCCCAATGAGCCCTTATGATTGAAGATCAATGGCAGTATAACCCTTCCGCTCAATCCAGTTGTTGAGCCTTTACCCAGTCTGCTAGTCCCCACCCAGATCCTGTAACACTGTACCCATTTACCTTAAAAAAACAAGACCTTTTTTTTACCCTTCCCTCGTGGGTGTTTTTGCCCTACATGCCCCTTCCTGCTCCCCTTATACCAATCAGTTGGAGCTGAGCCTTCCCTTCAGACTCCAAGCCCTGGCTCTGTGCCTTTCAGCATTTAAGTAAGGTGTTTGGGGGAGGGGGGCACTTGTTCAAAGCACAAACAGCTCCTTTAGTCCCTTTCAGTTCTGTAGCTGGGCTCTGTTGTCAAACTCAGCCGCACAGTTCAAATGACTCCTGGACCTCCTGTATAAAGTAAAAAAACATATTGCAATAGCATCTTTACATATAATTATCATTTCTTCTACTGACTAAATTAGTGCAATGTTCATTTCAGAGTGGGGATTGTGACAAATGTCACATTTTCAATTCTGATCCACCTTTGCTTCTCCCTTTGGGACATGTTAGCTCGCTGTTCTAGTAAATTCAGCTGCTCTAAGAATCTGGGCTCAGTTGAACAATGACCCATTATTTGTTTAGTTAACCTTATTATTAATATACCCAGTGGGTCAGTGTCCCACATATCTGAAATGAATGCTGCTAGTGTCAACAAAAACAAAATAAATTGTGCTACCACCACTATTAAAACAGCATTCTACATTTGCAATAAAATGCAAAACAAGCCATTTCTGGCTGTAGCCAATTCTTGTTTTGCACATACAGTAGTTTATTTTTAATCGTTTGATCTTTGGCACTTCTCCATACCATTGGTACCTGGGTCATGCATGTACTGTAGCATGGTATAGTATTAATATTTATGTAGTGCCTTTTGTACATACTACATCCCAGAGTGCTTTACAAAGTGATTTGTTTATACAGGGTAGCCTAGCTGAGATGGCACATCATGTTTCCAGTAGTTCCTACTTCTGCTTGGGGCAGCATGACACCTCTCATTACCATTGAACTTTAATTATACCTTGCTGTACAAGGGACCCTATGAAAACAAGGTATTATATATTATGGGCCATCCCACCATCTGTTTGATGCATATTGTAAATAAATAAATAAAAATACATTAATCATTCCTGTGCCATGGTCTGCAAAAGAGACAGTATTCAGGGTCTTCTTTGCCAGCCACAAAGACAGTGCACACTATATCTCTTCAAATTTTCTGTCCCTTTCCATACCACTTAAAGCTATTAAACTGCATGCATTAGGTGGCAGCAGTGTAATATTACTGCAACAGTGAACCCAGGTCATGAGCTGAAGGAAAGGACTTTAGTTTTATATAGTAACTTTCATACACTGTATCGAAGCAGTTTGGAATCCATTAGTAGATCAAGGAAAAGGTGTGCTTAAGTGGAGGAAGAATTTGGTGCCGGGCAGGGCTGGTAACTCCCAGGTAGAGCAGAAAAAAACTCACTATGCCAGGTACTCACAGAGCAGGCGTAGTCCGTGTATTGAAGCACTGCACAGGCATCAAGGAAATCTTTAATGTGCAGTTCAAAGCTGCATGGCACATGAGGCAAGTGAACAGGTCAGTGACAACTAGATGCCCCAGTGCTTCGGCTGTAGTCTTCATTGGGGAATGTCTTGTTGTAATTAAGCCCCTTTAAATACCATCAGTCTAATTAATGCAGCCATTCCTAATTAGGTGACTGCTTACATCATATTGCTGAGACCTGGGTGTTTGGGGAGGGAGACAGGCAGTAATACATAGTGGAAAGCAAATTCAGATTAGAATTCAACATAAAATGAACATATGAAACACAGTATTAATTCATACAGGAAACTTCAAAATCTATACAGTCATGCAAAAAGAACAGAAGTCCATGGGTGCTATGCACTAATGGGCGGAATAATGCGCCAAGGTGCGGGTTTGCAGATGGATGCACAGTGGCCGAGTGCAAGACACTGGCTACCGTGCAGCTCCCATCTGTGGCCCCGCCCCCATGCAGGTGCGCAGAGGACTGTTCTGTGGACTGGGCATGCAGCCAATGGAATGTCTGGACGGTCCGCTACTGGATCCATTGCAGACATGGGGCACTGAAGAAGAATGGTGCACTACGTGCCGCCAGCACAGGGCAGATTGGTGCCCAGCCGCTTCAGCCCTCCTTGTAGTCCCCATGGCTGGAGACAGCATGTGGGGTCTGCTGTGCCCCAACGCCTTTTGCCGCAGCTGACGGCAGCATCCTGGGAGGCGCATATCTTTACGGCTGGTGTTACCCAGCATGGCGTGCACCCCTTGCACTCAGCACCTTTGTGAATGGTGCAGGCATGCCGACGGCCCATTGCTGGCTGCGGCTGGGCTGGGGGATCGGGGCGTGTAACTGCCGTATGTCCCGCCTCAGAATGCCACTGGGTCTGGTCTGTGGGACCCCGCCCACCACATTCAGATGTAGTGATGCTAACGCACCGGTTTCTGTGGAGCATTGACATTGTGCACAGGGCCCCATAAGCATAAACAGTAAACATTTCTGATAAGTTCTCTGAGGAGTATAATGGTAGTCCATATGAGGTAAAGGCAGATGGGCTGTGATCTACCCACTAACTGCAATAACTCCAAACATAGACCGGGGGATCAGCTTGCCCTTAGACCAATTGAAACAGAATAAGAAGGTGGCTTCAGTGGAAGTGCAATCTTCCACAGGCATCACCATTTCCAAACATGGACCGGAGGAGAGGGTGACTAATCCAGTAGCCATAGTGAAGCTGTAAAAGATAGAGAGAAATGTAGAAAAGAGAGGGTTAATTCGTGTATACACAAAAAATCATTTCCGTATTAACTTTAGCATCTAAGGTTGCTATCATATTTGTATTCAAATCTTTACAGAAAGGTTTCATATCCCGCTCATTGTTACGTCCTTGTGGCTGGGTGGAGCCAAGTGAAAAAGCCAAAAACTTTCCTTTGTAGCAACTTTTGAAATCTGTTACCACCCCTAGGATTCCTGCCCACTGTTTCTAAGGCAGTGAACTGAATGCCAATTGGTTAGTTATTATGCTTTTCAGAAACTGTCTCCCTTCAGGGTATTTGCCATTCGCATCTGATTTTTCTAATATGTTCTTGCATTCTCTGTTTGAGTGGCCTGATAGTATAGCCAATATAAAGCAGAGGGCAGGAGCACCAGACTGCATGCACAACAGTCTCACTACTGCAATATAAAAGTTTCTGCTTTCAACACTCCTGTTATACCCCTCCAATCGAAAGGTTCTTCCCTTGATGGCAAGTGGCACATACATTACAGTGGCCACACCTGTGCATGCCTTTTGGCGGTAGTGGTATCCACTGTCTATCTGTAAGGTGACAGATAACTGGCGTGATGTGTAATGCTATGGACAAGTTTGTCCCTCAGATTCTCTGGCCTGGAAAAAGTAATCCTTAGTTTACTAGTTAGTTCTGCAGCAAGAATAAGGTCATGCAAAATAGTGACCAATATTCTAATGATTTGCCTGTCTTACCAGACATATTGGTAAATAAATTAAAAAGTTCCTTAATCCTGCCCTTGTCATGGTCTGCAAAGAGACAGTGTTGTAAAACTCAGGGATGTGTTTGCCAACCACAAAGATAGACTATGTATACTGCATCTCCATATTTTCTGTCCTCTTCCATAGCACTTAAAGTTGTTAAACTTGTTTGCATTAGGTGGCACAATGTTGTATTACTACAACAGTGAACCCATTTCATGAGGAGAGGAAAGGACTTTGATTTAATTTACAGAGATTAGAAAATGGCAAAGAAAATCCCTAACACCGGATTGTTGAGAACACTCCAGAGGTATGCAGGTATTTATTTTTAATAGAGCCTGGTAAAAAAAAGAGCCAGTTCAGGGTGCCCCATTACTTCAGGTATTCTTGGGCCACCCTGAATTTTGAAAGTCACCAGCCGCCATTTTGTTATTTCGCTAAGTGACAAGCCTGCCCTCAGCCTGTCATTACTGCCCTGCTTTATTTTTTTGTTTTAATTATATATATAAAAAAAAATCACAAACATTTTATTCAGTGGCAGCAGTGCTGTTCTCCGCTCACCAGCTCATCACCCGAGCCCTGACTCCTCCGTCCGTCAAGCCGGTTTCTGTAACTAAACCTTGTAGCACTAGCACATCGATGCTGACTGCTACCCACAACAACCTAGCTCGTGTTGGACTGCACCCCAAATGACCACAACACAGAAATAACTGAAACAAAATAATTATTGTTGCTTTTAAACAAAATCACTTTCCTTAAGTGATTACACTCAGCAATGCCCCAACATACCCACTTGCCTTTTTCTCTGTAGCAGGCTGCTCCTCAGTGCGACCACACTCGCCACTACCATGCCTCTGCCGAGTCCTCGACTTATTCTTTTGTAAATATAGCCCCTCTCACAGCCAAAATGAAACAGAAGTAAAAGAGCATATGGCACAAATCAAGTAAAACAATTAATATATAAAAATAAATAAAACACTAAAGTAAAACAGTGAGTCTGGTTGCGGGCGGATAACCATGACAGACAGCTACAACTATGAAGGCTCCAGTAGGACAAAAGTCCTTATGTGTAAAATAAAGCACAGCATTCATGCAGGAGGAGGAACTGTTTTATATAAAAAAAAAAGAGTTTTAACACTTTAATATAAATAATTGTTTTCAAACATAAAATACATGGAGCTATTTGCTAAAGCGCAATAATACCCTCCAGGGTGGGCGGTATTGAGCAGTACTGAACCTTCCAGGGGCTATAAGGCCCTCCGCCTATGACCTCAGGCCTCATTACACTCCTGGGCAGTCCAGTATTGCCCAATACCACCCACCCTGGAGGGTATTGCTGCCACGTAGTGGATGGGCAGCTATGCAGAATCAGTGTGTTCTGCCACATAGGGTTCTGATTTCCTGTGATCTTGAGAGCAAAGCTCTCCATCCACTATTTTTATAGTGTGCAGTGCCTGTAAGAGTCAAAACTTTTTTTTGTTTTGTTTAAATAAAAGATATTTTTGCTGCTGTGTGTTATTCTGTGATTTAAGGCTGGTTGCTATCGTCAGTGATATGGTCGTTAGGGACCAGACATCCCTACATGTAAAGTGTAGGTTTTCATGGCTGTTGCTTGTGTATGGAGGATATTCACAAAAAACATTGCGCTGTATTTTTTGCCGTTGAGAGAATTAGCTGTGAGGAATCGTGGTTTGCCGTAAGTAAAATTACAATATCTGATTGATCCTCCATTGTTTTTAAATATGTGTTACTATCTTGTTGATTCTGTTAGTGAGAGATTTGTTTGAATCTCCGCGGTTCTAGCCATCCTGCCATCACCACTGTCTCCAGTTAGTATCTGGTTGTTCCTGCCATTTCTGTTGGTGTGGCTCGTTTGCCGAAATCAGCTGGAATGCTATTGTACCACAGAAGAGTTGAACAGCATTCTATGACCTTTTGAACTGGGGTACAGCAGTTATTATAGCTGTGATAAAAATTAGGTTAGAACAATGTTCCACCATACACTGTAGTAACTTTCATACGCTGTCTAACCCAAGCAGTTTGGAATCCATTAGCAGTTGTCAGCAGCCATTAGACATAGTTAGAAGTGTCAAATTAATGAAAAGATGGTGTTTACATACAGAGCAAAGAGTGAGTGTATGCGCTTCATGTGTACGTGAGAGTGTGTGAGTAATGCACAGGAGGTTAAGAGTCCTCCCCACTGTTTCTAGGGCAGTTAACTGAATGCCAATTGGTGAATTATTGTGCTTTTCATAACTGCCATTCCAAGATCTGATTTTTCTAATATGTTCTTGCATTCTCTGTTTGAGTGGCCTGATAGTACAGCCAATATGAAGCAGAGGGCAGGAGCACCAGATTGCATGCACAACAGTCTCACTACTGCAATATAAAAAGTTTCTGCTTTCAACACTCCTGTTATACCCCTCCAATCGAAAGGTTCTTCCCTTGATGGCAAATGGCACATACATTACAGTGGCCACACCTGTGCATACCTTTCGGCGGTAGAAGTATCCACTGTCTATATGTAAGGGTGACAGGTAACTGGCTTGATGTGTAGTGACTGTGGACAAGTTTGTCCCTCAAATTCTCTGGCCTGGAAAAAGTAATCCTTAGATTACTAGTTAGTTCTGCAGCAAGAATAAGGTCATGCAAAACAGTGACCAATATTCTAATGATTTGCCTGTCTTACCAGACATACTGGTAAATAAATAAAAAAATACCTTAATCCTGCCCTTGTCATGGTCTGCAAAAGAGACAGTGTTGTAAAACTCAGGGCGCCTTTGCCAACAACAGAGACAAACAGTGCACACTATACCTCTTCAGATTGTCTGTCCTCTTCCGTAGCACTTAAAGTTGTTAAACTCACATGCATTAGGTGGCAGCAATGTTGTATTACTACAACAGTGAACCCGTTTCATGAGGAGAAGGAAAGGACTTTGGTTTAATATAGTAACTTTCATACGCTTGTATGCCAAGCACTTTGGAATCCATCAACAGGTGTCAGCAGCCATTAAACATGGTTGGAGGGCCAATTAATGAAAATTATGGATTTACATACAAAGGAAAGGGGGGGGTGCGCGCAGGTAGCGTGTATGCATGCTTCTGTGTGTACACGTGTATCGGTGATAATGTACAGGAAGGTTTAGAGTCCTTAATGAACCAGCCCATCAGTGCAGAAGTAGGGCTACTGCTCACACCACTGGCGACCAGCATTCGGAACAAACACAGATCATTGTGGGCTGGTCAAGGAAGCAAGATTAAGCATCCCAGGGACAAATCTCAACAGTTCTGTTTATGAAGTGAATCACATCTTAAATTAATAATCGGTTTAACCTAATTTGTAGCAATGGTAATTCCAAATGCATCTGGCAAAATTTTATTGGTGGAATTTAAAATAATGTGTCAACAGATAAAAACTTCTCTTATTGTGTAATTAGCTCCCTAACGAGAGAGGTAGTGCACTCAAAGCACTGGGGCTGTTTTGCCCATTTCTACAGTGCTGTTCTAATAAAATTATTAGCTTTTTATTATTTTGCTCCTGTTATGCCTATGTTTTGTTCTGTGTGTTGGTTCACTGATACTCATGGAAAACACCTGTAGCGCGGAGTGTTTTGTTAGTTCACCTAGGTATGTGATCACCCTACCTCTGGAGAAGGAACTGAAAAAGGTTCTCTTTAAGTTGCATGCCTATTCCAGCACCTTAGAGAACCTTTCAGAGGAAGTTACACAATCTACTGTGGAACATCCAGTTTCTCTTTTAATGTTGCCTATATACAGTAACTCTAGAAGCATGACTCAGTACAGCACTGCTTTGCTCACTAGATGATGATTTGTCTTGTAAACAGCTATTAAAATCAACAGTGGTCTCGGGTCTGGTCAAAGATCAGTGTAGATATTGTAGCTCAATAGAGTTGACCCAGCCAATCAAAAGTTTTAATTAAGGATCGTGTGAAGTGTTTTTATAGCCATAAGAGTGCTTCATGCACATCCAGCTTTCAGTGTCAAACTTGTGTTGTAGCAAAGCTAATGGAAAGTCCATTCGAATTGCGACCTTCTGTTACTGTAGCAACATGAGCAGCAAGCACACCCGATTCACCTTGTGTGATCGGTGTTCTAGGAGGCAATCATTTTGTTATCTCTGCATGGGTTAGGCAGCTTATCAATGTGCAGATAAGAGAACACCTCATAAAGGCAATGGGAATAAAATATTTACTGTGATGAAGTGCTTTACTGCCCCCCGACACGGACAGTTGTTGAAATAGAAGTGAAAAATAACTGTGACTGAAAAACAAAAAACAATAACTGTGATCATAGTAGAGCTCCAGTGCCCCCATAAAAATAGACATAGTTCTCAATAAAATAATATATTTCTGGTTAAACGATCAAGATACCTATGTTTCCTTTCATTTTATTTAATTCCTGAACTATGTGTTTAAAAAAAATTAGTTTCTGCTCTGTTGTCATGCCCACCAGGAATGTCTAAATAACTTGTTATGGTGCTATGTTGTTTACCGTCAGTGATGTATGCTAGTGTCACATCCACAGTATGAACCTTGTTGGTACAGTCAAAAGTAATCTCAAGTGAAGAGATTTGTAAAATTGCCAGTGGCAGCCGTATTGGTTGACATAATTACGAAAGTAGTAATACAAGCTGTTTACAAATATTTTAGGGAAGTATCTGTGCAGATGATGGCTCATTGTTGTAGAACTACATTGTTGCTAACAAAAAGCTATGTGATAACTTTGTATGCCAATAAACAAATACTACTGCGCTAATGGTGCTGGTTTTGGGTGGGTGCTCAAAAGATCTTTATACTACACATCCAGATGTACTGGAGGATCGACATTTCATATACAGTAGATTCAGAGGGGACATGGTGGGACTGAGGTGCTGTGGGTGACACTTGAAAAGAAAAAAGGGAGGACAAGGATAGGGCTCTTATGGAAGAGATTCAGGCTATGGCTCAAAAGGGGCGGTAATACTGATGGGGGATTTTAATCTCCTCGGATGCAGACTGGTGACTTCCAACAGCAAAAACGGTCAGGTGAGAATTTTCTTGATGCGCTTCAGGGGAGGAGCTCAGACAGATGGTCATGGAACCTACCAGGGAGAGACAATTATGGATCTTGTCCTTACAAATGGGGATAGCATATTCAACCTCTCAGTGAAGGACCATTTAAGAAACAGTGACCATAGGGTCATAACAAGGACCAAGGTCTTTGACTTTATGACTTTAGGAGGGCAAACTCTGGAAAATGGCCATATACCTGAGGGAGGCCTTGAGGGTGTTCAGGAACTACAGGAAGTTCAGGAGATGTGGTAGAAAAATCAGGGCGGGAATCGAAACTGTATCAAGCCTATGTGTGAGACAAGTTAGAAGAGAAAGGAAAAGACGGAGATCACTGTGGTATACTAAGGAGATGGCAAAAATGTCAGGGCCAAGACAAGGGCCTTCAAACAGTATAAAGCCATGCAGACAGAGGAGACCAGGGAAACTTACCAGAGACAGCAGAGGGAGGTGGGGAAAGCAGTTAGGACGGCCAAGGCAAGAACTGAGGAGAGATTAGCCACTACAGCAAGGTGGGGAGATAAGTTATCATTTAGATATATTGGGGAGGAAGATCAGGTGGAGGGATTGTCAGGCTAGTGGGTGAAGGAGGAGCCCCAGTGGAAGAGGACAGTCAGAAGACTGAAATCCTGAATGATTACTTATCTCAGTTTTACAGTAGAGGAGGAGGATGATGGGCCCATAACTCATGAGTGAGAATCAAAGGGCCAAGGGGTAGGCACTGGTCCCTTCACTGCGGACAGAGTGCACAGAGAACTGGCCAGGCTGAGAGTGGCAGGGCCATGGGGCCTGATGCAGTGCACCTTGAGCTGCTGTAGGAGCTAGAGAGGTTCTGTCTGCTCCTCTGGCTGCCCTGTACAACAGATCACTGATACAGGAGGTACTGAGTGACTGGAAAATGGCAGACATGGTTCTGATACATAAGGGGAAATAGGGAGGATCCAGGGAACTACAGGCTGATAAGCCTTACCGGTGACTGTCAAGGTAATGGAGACACTAGTCAAGGAAAAGGATTGAGAATTACCGGAAGCCAGTGGGCTGCAAAACCAGAGAGACGACATGGGTTCACCAGGGGTAGATCATGCCAGACCAACCTGTTTGAATTCTTTGATGTGGTAACAAGGGTGGTAGACCAGGATGGGACAGTGGATGTGGACTATCCAGACTTCAGAAAGGCCTTTGATACCGTCCCACATAGGAGGTTGGGAATGAAGCTGAGGAGCCTGGGAGTGGGGACCAAGGTAGAGAAATGGGTGGGAAACTGGCTTAGGGATAGGAGACAAAGGGTGGTGGTGAATGGGTTGTGCTTAAAGGAGGGAGGGTGACAAGTCAGGTGCCACAGGGGTCTGTGTTGGGACCAGTGCTTTTATCGCCTATGTCAATGATATTACAGAAGGTTTGGAAGGAAGAGTATGCCTGTTTGCAGATGATGCAAACTCAGTAACAGGGTGGATATATGGGGGAGTGGACAAGATGAGGGCTGATCTGGGGAAGATGGAGGAATGGTCCGGGAGGTGGCAACTGAGGTTTAATACCAAGAAATGTAAAATCATGCACCTGAGGAACAGAAACCGGGTGAGAAATACTTACTTGTAGAGGAGCTGGCCACTACTGGGAGGGAGACATCTAGGAGTAATACCAGTTACCTCAAGGTGGCCAGACAGTATGGGGTAGCAGCGGGAAAAGCAAATTGAATGCTCGGGTGCATAGAAATGGGATCACCAGTAGGAGGAGAGGTGATTCTTCCCTGTATGTATCACTTGAGCTGACTGCACCTCGAGTACGGTGTACAGTTTTAGAGGCCCTATCTGCTGCAGGGGCAAGGACAGACTGGGGTGGTACAGAGGAGGGTTACCAGGATGATGTGTTGGGTATGCGGAGGATCTCCTATGAGGAGAGACTTCGGGAATTAAACCTGTACCCTTTGAAGACAGGAGAAGAAGGGGAAGTGATTGAAACTTTTAAATATTTGAAGGGCATTAATAAGGCACAGGTGGAGAGTCTCTTTCAGTGGAGCAGAGCATCTAACACTAGAGGGCACAGTATGAAACTATTGGGGTAGGGTCTAGCGAAATGTGAGGAGTTCTCCCTTACTGAGAGGGTGGTGAATGACTGGAATAGTTTGCGGAGCAGGTGGTAGGTATGACAACGATCATGCAGTTCAGGCATGCATAGGATAAGTATATCCACCCTTGATCCTCTAACGAAGGGATTGCTACAGATACCCAGGGTATGTTTAAAGACGCCGGAGGTAGATCCTTTGCCTTTATGGCATCTACCGTGGAATTCTGTACCACAGATATGAGATTGCCTGACTGTGGAAAGTTTTAAAAACAGCTAAAACTTTTCTCTTTACCCAAGCTTTTGCCAGGACGAAAAATTGGGGGTTATTTGTGGCTATTGTATTTATTGTTTTATATGGTGTGTTTTTAAAGTGTTTGAACTATTGTAAAGGTGCCCTGAGCTTGGGAAGGGCGCTGAAAGAAATACATTTTACTTACTTACTATAGGGTGTACTGGTGATGGGAGGGGCAGGTTTGAGGGCTCCCCAGTAGATTGGTGCTACTTGGGGGTTTCTTGGGTAGTCTAGGTGGGCCACGGCTCCTCATCTGCCAGATACTTCTTTGAATCTATGAATATGTTAAGTTTCAGATGGTTGGATGGGGTTAAGCAAAAACTTAAAATATTTAGTTTTGTAGTGCATAAGCAAACCCGCCTTCTAAAAGTAAAATTCATAGAAGTTGTTGGCAGATGAGGATCGCTAGGTCTATCTAGTCTCGTCAGGTCTCTATACTTGTTTTACAGGCTCTGACCATATCTGGTCAGTCACTGTCTATCACTTATTCCTACCTCAAACCCTTGTGCCTGTCCCAGGCATGTTTAAAACCCCACACTGTGCTTGCTTCCACCACCTCTTGCGGCAGATTATTCCATATGTCCACCACCCTCTCTATGAAGAAAAACATCCTCACATTTCCTCTTAACCTGTCCCCTCCGATTTCATATCATGCCCGTTGTTCTTATGCTCCTTCTACATTGTAGTTGTCTCCCCTCACCTTGTTTATGTCCTTGAATGTTTCTATCATGTCATCGCCCCTCCTTTCCTACAGTGAGTACAATATTGAGGTCCTTAATCTCTCCTCATATGTTTTGTGGTGCAAGCCCTGTACCATCTTGGTCACCCTTCTCTGGACTGCCTCCACCCTATTGATGTCCTTGCAAAGTTATGACATCCAGAATTACGACAGTACTCTAGGTGAGGCCTCACCAGTGTTTTATACAATGGCATCGCCACCTCCCACCTTCTGCTAGTGACACCTCTGCCTATGCATCCCAGCATTCCATTGGCCCTCCTAGCAGCCTTTGTGCTCTGTTTAGACACCTTTAGGTCATCTGAAATGATAAAGGTCCCTTTCCTCCTTGGTGATTGTCAGCACCTCTCCCTTCCCCATCCTGTGTCTTTTCTCCAGGGTTCCTCTTCCCAGGAGCATCTCTGACAGACAAGAGGCAGACTCTACTAGAGAGCTAGATTGGAGCATATTGATGTAATACATTAGTGAATGATGTTGGGAAGACCTTGGCCTCGATTCTCAAAAGGTTGGCCTTAGAGGCTTTCTGAAGCCATGCGCTTACCCCAAATGCATTGCCTTGATCATGTGCCCAATTTACAAAGGTTGCGCATCTGCGACACTTTACCCCTTTATGGTTGCTTGCACCAAATATTTGGCAATAAACCCCATAGTGTCTCAAAGTTAGACCAGCAAAGCTGGTCTAACTTGCAGCATGTGGATCAAGAATTCAGATTGCCGCCAGAAAATGCTGCAAGCCCCATGTGTTCAGCACACCCGAGCTTGTGGCATTCTAACCCTTCTGAGAATCGAGACCCATGTGTCTCTTCCTCCCTGGTGCACTAAGCTGCCAGATGACATTTTCTGCTTTCACTGACAGTGTGTGCTGCAGGGACAGAGAGAGGTTGTTGACTGAGCAGCTGGAAGTATTTGTCAGCCTACTGTATTGCATTTTCATCATGGATTTGGTGCGGGTAGGGAAAGGACTTTAATTTTTTCTGACCTTTGGGTCTCTGGGTGGGGAGGGGCATGTTCCATTAGGGAAGTGGGGGGTTAAATAATGATGGTGTTGGGCGGGGAGGAAGGACTACAGGACATTCAGTTCATCCACAAGGCATATGTCATGTTCTGGCACCCAGCATCATGGATTGAAGGGTGGGTGAACATACTGTTGCCTCTAAATGATCATGAGCGGGTTTGTTTTAGAAAGATTATGCTCTGGCAGGTGTTGAAGGACTGTCAGATATTATATGCCTGTGAGAGGAGCTGGGGTTGGTGGGAGAGGTCTGTATGAGTAGGGGATGGCTAAATTACTAGTCCTGGCCATCTAGGAAAGGCTGGAGTTTTTTTTTATTATGTTTTTATCTGGTGTTTTTCCCCATTTTCTGCCTGCCCCTTCCTCAGGCACGTGGAGCCACAGGATGCATTCCGAGGCGCCTCCTGACTTGCCACCCCTTCCCACCTGTAATGCCACTGGACCTCCCCTGGTGGAGCGGAACTCGGGGGCAACAACCACCCCAGGAGAGGAGAGCTGCTGTTAGGCTGCTCAGTCCTGCTCCATCCGTCCCCCACCGACACCCGTGGTCGTTCCTCAACCTGGGTCGCCAGCATGACACGAGGTGCGACATCCAGTGCTTCAAACCTTAGCCCACCAGGCCAGCGTCCAGAGGTTTTTTCTCTAACTTTGTTAAATTCCTGAAAATGAATATCCCCTAGTAGGGCTGATATTGACTATTCATTAATTAATATTTATTACTCACAAAATGCCATTATATAGAGAATAATACATGGGGTACTGTGCATTACAAGAATATAATAACTGGGCTCGTTTTTCCCCCATAAAGAAAGCCAGTTATAATTTGCCATTATATTAACAGCAAACATGCACTGGCTTTCTGTTGAGAACCACTTGTCAGAAGTTGCTCATACATGCACAGTCAAATGTATGCGTTGCCAGAAACCCCTGTCAACAGTCACCATTCCATTCCAGGTATCATCACAGATGCTGTCTTAGGCTCTTTAACAGACGGTGTCCGCAGTCTTTAAAAGGTGCTGTCTCAGTTTCTTTTAACAGATGCTGTCTCAGACTTTTCTGAACCTGGAGTGACATGCAAATTACCTAAATCAGAAAAAGCTTATGATCAGAACTACCATAAAACAGCATTAGTATAGCTAGCCTGGTGGCACTGACAGCTAAAGAGCTGGATGCCACACTTGCGCCCGTGCTGGCGACCCAGGGTGAGGAACGGCTCGGAGTTGCTTAGAGGTGTGCGAAGCGAGGAAGGATTGAGTGTCCGTAGACAGCTCTCCTTCCTCGGGGAGGGGATCGACGGCACACTGTAGACAAACACCCAGCGTGGCTGGCTGTCAGTGGCATGGGTAATGTCACCTCATGCAAAACCACGCAGTAATAAATGACACAAGCAAAAGAGCACTGTCTGAAATGGTCAGGAAAACAGCGACCCATCGACAACAGCACAGCCCCAGCAAAACAAATGGAGTTGTGTTCTCATTGACCCACTGACCCCCGGACTTAATATAATCAACCCTGGGGGTTGTGGACTTCGGGATGGGGAGAATGTCAGGAGGGGAAATTACTTGTTTACATGAAAACAAAATTTGTAGCAGGAAGGAGACATGGTGGGAACCGAACCTCGATCCCTGGCCTCCTACCATGCCATGTGCTAGTGGCTCGCAACTTCAGCCTCTTCAGGAAACACGAGCGACGGGGGAGCTATAATACCTTATCGCTATTATGCCCCTGTTGGTCTAAATCCCTTCGCTTCACACATATTATTACCTTGATGGTATTCCCATTTTGGATCATGCAGATTGTTGTCAAGGCACACGCCAGGAAGCATAGGAAACCAGCAGCTGTTATAAAATTTGCAATGAGTGTTTTATTATTATCAATAACAGCAGAATAAAAATAAAAATTGTTCAATATAACTATTTACAAAGGCAGTACAGAGAAAAGTCTGTCATCTGAGAGTATCTCTAATTCAAAGTTTGTCTCTCTCTAGCAAGTATTGCTGCTCCTTTTATAATAAGTCTTTGTCTGAGAACTCGTTAAGAGACATACTGTTTCTCATAAAATGTTCTTGTCATCTTCTTTGCAGAGCAGGCTTACAAATAAAACAGGGTCCCAAGCTGGCCTCCTGCTGACAGCTCTGCAAAAGTGTTTGCAAAGAAGCCTGAGAGGAGCTCAAACTGCATCTCTGGTTAACCCCTAAATTCCAAATTTTGCAATCATTTCAGCAATATAACTAGAGACATTTCAAACCAAGGGATCCCAGGGTTCATGTCATAGCAGCGTCGCTAAATAGTGATCGCCGTTACAACAGTACATCGCTGAAAAGCAAACAGCGATGTACACTCCCCAGTGAAGACAGGAACAGCGATGAAAACAGACTAAGATATGTATGCAGGGGCTGCCCCACACCCTCTTTAATTTAGATTCTTAACTCCAGGGGGTGCATCTCAGGGAGGGGAGAAATGAAAAAGAAAAGTTAAACTCGCACACACTAAAATAAACTGTACCCTTACCCAGTCCCAAACCCTGCACCTTCCTCACTGCAGCCAGCCACTTTCACCACCACACCACATGGCCAGCTGAGCAACACCACCCACACTACCTCCCATTGTCCTCATCTTCTGTTCGCCCTCCACGTGCTTGTCATTCTTCCCTTTATCTGCACTATAACCTTTCAGGGTAGCTCACCCAATTTGAGTCGCACATATGACGGGATACCGTATCCCAGTATCAGATATAGTTTACACATATTTTAGAATCACAAATAGATATGCAAGGGAAGAAAAACAGAAACAGCAAGTGAAGAGACACAGTGAGAGGCGGAGAATCACAAGACTGTCAGAGATCAGTTCCTAGGTCTCACAGGAACATTTGTGTCACCCAGGCAGACAAGAGACAGAAAAGGAGAGGACAGAACAGATCCTTGTGTTTAACTCTTTCTGCAGAATAATGGGACAGGGCAGAAGGCCCTGTCCATACTACGCTTCTGTAACGTTACAGAGTGCCCAAGCGTTACACGCAACAGTTTGCGTTTACCTGTAAGGTTTCAGAAGGCATTTTCGCAACCGGTGTTGAAACCACATATGAGGTGGTTTCAACAACGGCTATGAAATCCAGTTACGCCCGGCACGCTACCGGGCAAAGTGTGGATGTGTGGTAACGGTCCCCTGCAGGGCCTGTAGCAGCGCCGAGCTGCATCCTGGGGAACGGGTGCCACCGTAACGGTCGCCCGGCACCCCTAGTGTGGACCAGCGATTCGGTCCCATAACGGACACCACCGCAGTGTGGACACACGTGACTGCTTCCCGCCATAACAGATTGCATCCGCTACCAGGCCGGAGTTGTAGTGTGGACAGGGCCTTATTCAACCCTGTCACACAGATTAAGTACCATCCTCTTTCTCTCCTAAAATTGCCTGATTAGTGTCATAGAGCTTCTTGCTTAGCAATTGACACTTCAGCCACTGCATTAGCCACAGAAGCAGTATCTATAAAAAAATTGGATTTCAAATGGATCAAAGGTGCAGCATCTAGTTATTTAAATGGTCTATTTATTTCCTCAGTCTTCATCTTATACTCATAGAAACATAGACTTTGACGGCAGATAAGGACCGCTAAGCCCATCTAGTCTGCCCATTTCCCTACCTACAGGATAGGCCGCAGATCCTAGTCAACCAACAGCCTATTTCTTTCCACCCCCACAAGAATTGCCTTATGTCTGTCCCATGCATTCTTGAATTCCTCCCACAGTTTTAGACCCCATAACCTCCTCAGGAAGGCTGTTCCATGCATCCACTACCCTCTGTGAAATAATACTTCCTCACATTGCCCCTGAAACGCCCTCCTTCTATCTTTAAATTGTGTCCCTTGTTCTTGCTTGCAAGTCTCTTTCTGAAAATGCTACCCTCTTGGACTTTGTTGATTCCACTGAGGTACTTAAAGTTTCTATCATGTCCCTCTCTTCTTTCCTCAAGGGTATGAATATTAGCGCCTTTAGTCTCTCCTCATACGGCTTCTCTTGCAGACCCTGCACCATTTTAGTTCCTCCTCCTGGACTGCCTCTATCCTGTCTATGTCCTCATGGAGATGGGGTCTCCAGAACTGGACACAGTACTCCAGATGGGGTCTCACCAACTGTCTGTACAGAGGGATAACAACTTCCTGTTTTCTGCTGCTGATGCCTCTCCTATACATCCCAGTATACCCCCAGCCCTCCCTACTGCCTTCTCACATTGCTTGCTAACCTTAAGGTCATCTGATATGATTACCCCCAGGTCCCTTTCCTTTTTGTTGTTGTTATTACCTCCCACCCATTGTGTATTCTTCCCTGGTTCTTGTTTCCCAGGTGCATTATTTTGCACTTCTTTGCATTGAATCCTAGCTGCCATACTTCTGACCATTCCTCCAACCTTGCCAAGTCCCTTTCATCCTTACCACGCCTCCTTGTGTATCAACCATGTTGCAGATTTTGTGTCATCTGCAAAAGGCATACTTTTCCTTCCAGTCCTCTGCAATGTCACTGATGAAGACATTAAAAGGACTGGACCCAATACTGAACCCCACGGTACCCCACTAGTAAACCCCTTCTTCAGAATGAACTCCATTTACAATTACCTTCTGTGTCCTGTTGTCCAGCCAGTGTTTTACCCAGGCTACCACCCTGGGTCCCACTCCCAGGTCGGTTAATTTGACTATTAATCTTTGTGTGGGACTGTGTCAAATGCCTTGCAAAGTCTAGGTAGGCCATGTCCACAGCCCCTCCCTGGTCTACTACTTTGGTCACCCAGTCAAAGAAATCTATTAGATTCATCTGACATGACCTTCCCACGGTGAACCCATGCTGCCTTGGGTCCTGTGCTCCACTGACCCCTAGGTACTTGACTGTTCTTTCCTCTCAGAAGTGACTCCATCACTTTCCCTACCACAGAGGTCAGACTGACAGGTCTGTAGTTTCCTGCCTCTGTCTTGGACCCACTTTGTGAAGGGAATCACATCCGCCTTCCTCCAGTCCTCGGGTACCACACCATCCTCCCATGATTTATTAAAAAGAGTAGCCAGTGGTTTCACTAGTTCCTCCCTTAATTCTTTTAGAATTCTGGGGTGAATTCCATCAGGACCCATTGCTTTGTCCACCTTCAGTTTTAGGAGTTCTTGCAGAACCCTTTCTTCTGTGAAAGGACTGAATCGACCTCCATCAAGAGTGCGCTTCTATTAATTGGATTAGGCACTTCCCCTCCTCTTTTAGAATACTGAGCAGAAATATTCATTCAGTATTCCTGCTTTTTCACTGTCCCTCTGCCCACCCACTGTTCATTCTGTTCAGCCTCACTATCCCTCCCTTTGTCTTTCTACGCCACTGATGTACCTATAAAGGTTTTATCCCTTCTTAACTGAGTTGGCTATCTTTTCCTCAGTTTGGGCCTTGCTATTCTGACTTCCTCCTGCTTCCTTCTGCCTTAACTGGTACAGCTCTCTGTCCTGCTCCTTCTGTGTTTCCTTATACTTCCGGAATGCTATCTTTTCTTCCTGACTTTCACAGCCACCTCTTTTGAGAACCATAGTGGCTTTTCTTTTTTTTGATTTGTTCATTTGCTTCACACAAAGGCTTGTTGCCTCTGTGATGGCAGTTTTGATAATTCCCATTGTTGCTCCACACCTCCTTCTAGCCGGTTTGCTAGTGCTTTTCTGAGGCACTCTTCCCATCTTGCCAAAGTCAGCCCTCCTAAAGTCCAGTACCCTCACTTTTGTATGGCTTGACTCTGTAGCTGAGTTTAATGTGAACCACACTGTTTGATGGTCACTTGTCCCCAGATGGCAACCCACTTCTAGATCTGAGATCCTCTCACTGCCCCGCCTGAGAGTACGAGGTCTAAGATTGCTCCTTCACGAGTGGGTTCCAAACTAGTTATCTAATGCCTGCCACCTGTAGGGCATCAAGAATGGCCCTGTTGTTGGATGTGGCTGCAGCAATGTGCTCCAGTTAACATCTGGCATATTCAGGTCTCCCATCAACAGTATCTCCCCTTCTCTGCCATTCTAAGAATGCCTTCTATCATATCCTTGTCCATTTCTTCCCCGACATGGGGTCTGTACACAACCCCTGTGCGGATTGTGGTGCCCTTTCAGTCTCCAAGGTGATCCACAGTGCCTCCTCTCCTCCTTGTTTACTCTTTTGTTCAGTTGCTTTTATCCTTCCTTTACATAGAGAGCTACTCCTCCCCTCTTCTCCCCTGCCTGTCTCTCCTGTAGGTTATGTACCCTGGTATGTTAACATCCCAGTCATGATTCTCTGTGTACCATGTTTCTGTGACTGCTACGATATCCATGCATCCCTCTTTGAAGTACAGATCATGCACTATTGGTAATAATGAGAAATAGGACTAAAACTTGTTCCAGATGTTTTGCTACATTGGCTCCAAAATTTGGGAATAAAATTCCATTTGAACATAGGCAGGCAAATATCTTACACCTTAACTGAAGCCTGTAGATTTATATTAGAAATAGACTTCCATGTTCCCATTAAAGAGTTGACTTTACATTTTTGTTGGCATTTGTATTACAGTTGAACCGTGGTAAGGCTGTACTGTATTTTAGATTCTTGTTCTGCCCTCAGGGTTGTATAAATTATATGTTTATCAGATTTAACTTTACCTATTGCAAAGTAGAAACCTTTCATTTTAATAAAACTTAACACTGTTTGTTATTGTACCCTGTGAGGTATACATTTTGCATCTGTATGTTAGACGTATTTTATTGTCAGGTGTGGCTGAAAATGAGTCATTAACTCTGACTACTCACTGGTTAAACAAACAAAATAAATAAAAATATAGAGGATAATATATGGTTACCCATACACAAAAACATGTGTCTACATTAAGAGGTTTCTGCCAACCAGGAACCCTCAAGAGTGAAACTCGAGAGATTCATTGGCTGCCAGAGAAAACCGAGATGAAGTGATAGACTAGTCTGTGTATGAATGCCCATATCATCTTTTTTTCCATCAAGCTTTTGCCCATCCGTCACCACCTATGCCTGCCTTTGGGCCCTGAGCTCAGGACCCCAGTCCCATCTGCCACTACACCCCCCATATCACACCAGAAGGGATCCACACAGTGAGGTACCCAAGGGTCCTGAGGGACATCATATACAGTGATGGGGGACATGGTGTTTTTCCTGGTTTTCTCCCTGTAACTCTTTGGGCTCATCGACATAGTCACACGCACATGGAGGAGTGCATGTGCCAGAACCGTGACCCGTTTTACCAACCTGGCCAATGCCAGCCCCCATTTGTCCGATGCTGTTGCCGCCAGCCTTCGCTCTGTGGTAGCCAAGAGTCGGAAGCCTTACCTCCTAATCCGGGAGAGGACAGCTGTCAAGCAGCTGCTCAGTCCTCTCCCGGCTGAACCCTGGGGCCCAAGCTCATTCCTGAAACCGGCTCGCCAGCATGGGAGAGGTAAGGTGTTTGAGGTGCCTCAGCCCTTTGCACCACTGGGCTGGCCTATACATTATCTTTTATAGTGAGTGGGCATTCATACCCATTTCATACACTCTGCTTCCTTTCAGTGAACTGGGGGTTGGGAGGGTACTTGAGGGTGGTAGCAGGCTCAAATTACTGATTCAGTGTGTTGCAGTGTTTTCTATAAGTTCATGCTTAAAAACACAGCTTTCAGTTTACTGGCTAGAGGAAAGCAGCTGTGTGGTCCATCTAGGTACTAATGACCTGGAAGGGTGTAGGTCGAGGAGGTGCAGGAGAGGTTCAAGGTAGTTGGGAGGCTCTGCAGTGATGTAGGAAGATCTGTGGCATTCTCAGAGGTTGTGCCAGTCCCAAGGGCTAGTTAAGCTAGAAAGCAAAGAATTGAGGTATTCAGTCTGTGGCTAAGGGAGTGGTGTGTTGCCTGGGTACGGTCTAATGGGGGAGGGTTAGAAGTGGGAGAACAAGAAACTGTTTAGACCGGATAAGCTGCAGCTAGCAAGAATGGCTCAGGGTACTGAAACAAACTGAAGGAGTATATTTATTTATTTATTGAATTTTGTTGACCTGTAAGCCCACTGGGCCTAGAAGTCCCTTTTCAGGGGTGACCGGGAGATACAGATGGTAACCAACTGAAATTGAACCAGATTAAGCTGTTGGTGGTATTTTTAGTGAATGGGAGAAATTTGGCCAGGACAACTCTACTCTTCGATAAGTGCCATGGGATCTTTAACATCCACCTAAACTACCACCAATCCAGGCAGATGGGACCTCGGTTTAACGTCTCATCTGAAAGAGCGGCACCTCAAGTGCAGTACCCACCTCATGCTGCACTTATATCAACTAAGATTTATTTAAACTAGGTAAGGGGGATGGTGGGCAGCAGTCAGTGCACCAGGCGAGGGAGTTTGAAAGGCCTCCTCAGACAGACAGGTAGGGATGGAGGGAATTAAAAAGGTGAGGTAACAGAGTACTGGGAAGGGTGGAGAGGGCAGGGGTCACACTGGAAGGTGGTATCCTTGAATGCAAAGAGCCTGAAAACAAGATGGCGGAGCCATGGGCATTGGTGGCGGAAGAGGGCGTGGACATAGTTGCCATCACTGAGACTTGGGCCACCCATACCAGGACTGGGACGTCTTGATCCCTGGGTACAAGTTGTACCAAAAGGACAGAAGGAAGGGAAAAGGGGTGGGGTGGCTATTTATGTTAGGAGGGATTCTGTGCAGCAGGGAGGAAGGGAGCAGGGTGGGGCTAAGCCTTATGAGTACAGCTCCAAAACTTGAGGGGAGAAAGGTTAGGCTGGGAGTAGTGTACAGGCCACCTTCTCAAAATGAGGAAACTGACAGGGCGTTGGGGAGCAAATCAGGAGGATCTGTGGCATGAGCAGTACTGTTCTTGTGGGGTATTTCAGTCTGCTGGGGTTGATTGGAACATCCAGGCTGCCTCTAGTGCTAGGGAGCAGGTCTTTCTGGAGGCCTTCCAGGACAGCTTCCTGGCACAGATGGTAACAGAGCCAATCAGGGAGGGTAATACACTGAACCTAATGTTGAAGGATGGGGTATATTCAGAACATATGGGTGGAGGACCCTCTAGCAGGAAGTGACTACTTCACAGTATGGTTCTTCCTCAGTCTAGGAAAGGACGCAGCCAGGACCAAGACAAAGCTGGTGGACTTCAGAAATACGGACTTAGGTAGAATAGGGAAATATTTGTGCGGCATCTCACCAAAAATATGCCCAGACATGGATGCTGACCAGAACTGGTCCAGCATCAAGCTAGGTCTAATGGAGGCCACTGGTATGTGTACTAAGTCCCAAAGTAAGAAGTCAAGGATCAAAAAGCTGAGCTGATTAAACAAAGTAAAGGAGAAAGTGAGGGAGAAGAGGGACGATTCAACCGATATAAAAAGTCTGGTTGGGAGGTGGACAGGTAGGAGTACTCCAGGAAATACAAGGACGTGAGTAGAGTAGTCAGGGCAGCCAAGGCTCAAATGAGCTAAGGCTGGCACCAGGATCAAAGAAGGGAAATAGATTTCTTCAGGTACATAAGGGAGCAAAGATGCTGCAAGGACGAAATAGTCAGGGTAAAAAAAAATAGAGGGTGGGCAGAAGGGGTGGAATCAGACAAAGGCACTCAATGAGTACTTGTGTTCAGTGTTCACCAGGAGAAAGATGGGCCTGTGCCACAGAGGCAGGGTAGGGAGGGTGGGGGTTACAGATGGGGTAATCCCAGTGGATAGGGTACTGGAGGACCTTAAGTCTCTGAAGGTTGATAAGACTCCAGAACTGCACAATGTGTATCCAAGAGTCCCAACGGAGTGGTGGTGGTGGTGGTGGGGGTCCTGGCAGAGCCCCTGTCAGATCTTTCTAACACCTCTCTAGACACAGGATGTGTGCTTCACGACTGGAGGATGGCACATGTGGTGCCCTTCATAAGAGTGGGCCCAGGGATGAGCCAGGTAACTAGAGGCCAGTCAGCCTACTCCATTGTAGGAAGCGGAGTCTGTTCTCAAGGAGAGAATGGTGATCTTTATGGAGGAGAACGGGCAAGGATGATAGGCAACATGGATTTGTCACAGGTAGATCCTACCAGACCAACCTGATAGACTTTTATGATTGGGTGACAAGGGCACTTGATAACGGTCATGCGGTGGATGTCTTATATTTGACTTTAACAAGGCCTTTGACTCTGTGCCTTATGGGAGGTTGATCAGTAAACGGGGAGTCCTGGGAGCCAGTGAGAAATTGGTAGGATGGGTTAGGAGCTGGCTGCAGGACAGGCAAGAGGGTAAGTGCTAGAGGGCACTCTCATCTCCATGAGCTGTCACCAGTGGGTCCCACAAGGCTCAGTACTGAGCCAGTGTTATTCCATGTCTTCATTGGAGACATAGCAGACAGGATCTAGAGTAAAATTAGCCTATTTGCTGATGACACTAAGATTGGTGGGGTGGTGGAAGATGAGGAGGGGAGGCAGGTTCTGCAAGATGATCTGGCAAAGCTTGAGTGTGGGTCTGACAGCAGATGAGATTTAATGCTAAGAATGCAAGGTCATGCACTTCGAGTCAGAAACCATAGATATGGCTGCTGGCTTAGGGGAATGCAGTTATCCACCTCAGTGGAGGAGAAAGATCTAGGAGTACTCATTACAGGGACATGAATCATTCTGCGAGTGCAGAAAGGCGCAACTAAAGCTAATAAAATGTGGGGATGCATTGCCAGAGGGGTCACTTCTGGAAGGAAGGAAATCATCCTGCTCTTGTACAGGTCGCCGTGATACTGCATGTGGAGTACAGTGCAGTTTTGTCATCCATACTTAAAGAAAGACACCAGTCGACTGGAGAGGGTACAGTTTAGGGTGACAAAATGATCCTAGGCCTGGGGGACATGCCATGTGAGGTAAGACTGAGGGAGCTCAACATGTATTCCCTGGAGGACAGGAAGGAGAGGGGTGATATGATTGAGACATATAAATATTTAAAGGGCATAAGTTCTGAGGACATGTTCAGACTAAGGGGCACATGACGAGGGAGCATAGTCTGAAATTGGAGGGGGTAGATTCAAGAGGGAAATGAGGCACTATTTCACAGAAAGGGTGATGGCAAAGTGGAGCCAACTGCCAGAGGAGGTGATTTTGCTGGCAACTATGGGCAGTTTTATGAAGGGGTGGGATTGGCTCAGAGGTAAGGTCATAACTGAGGGGAAATGAGAGGGGAGGAGGTGGTCTAGGGTGATAAACACAGGTGTTTGGGGTGGGGCAGCTGCAGTAGGCTAGACTAGGAGCCGCGCCCCGAGCAAACCCCACAGACCACTATGGCCTGTATCTGCTGGCATTTCGTATGTTCATATTCTAAATTGTTGTGTTGGAGTAGTGACATCACTACTGCAGTACAGCAGACATACTCCAAGCATAGAATTACATGCATAACAGGGTTCCACCACACACTGTAAGTAAGTTACAGGTAATCTGCTGCCTATTGCCCTGTGTGTGTGTGTGTGTGGAGGGAGGTGTCCTTCCACAGTAAATGAGACTTTCAGTGGGTTGTATCTCAGATCCTGTATTGATTAATCAGTCAGTAAAATCAGTGAGTACTACAGGGACACGATCTGTGGAGACTATAGGGGCAAGCTTTTATGGGCAGGGGTCTGGTTTTCAGAGAAATAAACCCAATAGGCTTTGAAGCTATATGGTTTTCAGAGTTACTGTAATATCTGTGCTCTGCTACCTCTTGCCTGAGGGGCACATTGTATATGTGACCTTGTTCCTATGGCTTATGTCTCAGATTTTGTATTAGATAAATCAATCAGTAAAGTCTGGAGGAGGCTCAAACCACAGTACGTCTAATTTTGACCTCTGAATGGTTGCTAAGTCAAGGAATGCAAGCTCTGTGAACTGGGTGTACAAAGACGCACAATGTTGGGTGGAGCAATGTTACATTATAAATGGCAAGTGTGAGGCCTTTGTCAGCTGTTTTACAGTAGTTTATCCAGCATTTCAGGCTGCACAGGTCCACTTTCTCAGCTATTTTGATAAAAGAACAGAAAACAATATCTACACCTTTTGCTGTGGTTACGAGGCCTGCTTTTTGCTACACCCATGCATTCTTTATCTTGCTAAAACATTTTTCTTTATGCATGATAAGTGGTAGAGAATCCACTGGCTCTTGTGGGAGGGAAGAGCTAAAGTTTTTTTTGAAAATACACCATACTGTACAGTCCCAGTTATCTAAGAGTAAATAATGACAGTATGGGCAAGAGGAAAAAAACTGTCGGGAGGCAGTATAGCATAGTAAAGGTACTGAGCTGCAAAACTGGAAACCTGAGTTTGAGTCCCATCAACTCCACTTGCATACTGTGTGACTCTGAGCAAGTCACTTAACTTCCTTGTGCTCCCAGGTCACACCTAGAAGCAAACTCTGGCTTAGTGTGCCTCCATTGGCTAAACAATTACCACCGCCACCCCTCCTGGTTCTTCCCACAGGGTTTATGTTTGCAGAAGACCTATATATATGTATGTTAATACTTCAAGAATGCTTATAGCCATGCAAGCTCATTTTAATTGACTCCTGTTTTGTAGTTACAAAGCAGAATTCTGCAGGTATCCATGAGGATGTATGACTGCTTGTGTACCACGATACTTGGTTTGAGTGCATGTCTCCACTCTGTAGGAGATGCCCAAGCATATGGACTTGGGCTAAAAGAACAAGACTGCCTCTGCTCCCAGGCTGAGGTGGAGAGGAGGAGATGGTGGAGGTGAAGGGACAAAGTGACATGAACAGTCAGAGGGCTGAGCTTTGCTGTATTGAAATAGCGGTCTTGGCATTTCGCTGGCGACCAGTTGAGGAGCGGACTCAGGTTGTCGGGGGACCGGCAAGGGGCGGAGGATCGAGTGTCCCAATGGATGCTCTGCTCTGCCTGGGGTGGGTACCGGGGTGTGTAGTACACCGACGCTCCTGGGGCTGGTGGAAGCACCGGTTCATGGGCAACGACAGCTTTCTCTGAGAAAGCCAGGGTGGGAGGATGCTCTGGGCACTTGACACTGGAGTGCATCAGCACGCCGTCTGTCTGGTCTTCCGCCCTTCGCACAGTGTCCTCGGGGTCTAAGGGAGAAAAACGGGAAAAAATAACTATACAACCCTGGCCCCCAAGCACAATGAAGCCGAGGTGGGTGGCCTTGAATAGCCCAGGTGGACTTGAGTAGAGAGGTACGAGGCCCCTCCGAAGCCGTGGGAGCCGGGCAAGTGCAACAAAGAAATAGTGGTCTTGGTGGTAACAGCCTGTCATAGTCTGCCCCACCAAACCACAACTTCAGTCATGCTGCTCATTGGGGAGCCCAAGAGGATGTATGGATGCATGTGCAGTGTAATGGTGCTTTGATTGCATGTTTCCACCCTGTAGGAAGTGCTCAGGCATAGGGACCCAGGCTAAAGGAAACAAAATCACCCAAAACAGTCAGATAGTAAATGGCCTGGCTCTTGGAAATAATAATCCTGGCATGGAGCAGAGGAAAACACCGGTAAAGGATGAAACCTCTGAGGATCTTAGACCTTGGTTAGCCTTTGTCCAGGCTGCTGTCTAGGAAAAGAGCTGTTTATGGGCAGACTTTATGTTCAGACACATTTACAGATTTAGGATTCATAGTATGAAGATGGCCGTCTTCTGAGCCAATAAATGATGTGCGCTGAAACGTAGAAATATAGATTTTGATGGCAGATAAGGACCGCTTGGCCCACCTAATCTGCTCATTTCCCTACCTATAGGATAAGCTGCTGATCCTAGTTAACCAACTGCCTATTTCTTTCTACCCCAACAAGAATTGCTTATGTCTGTCCCATGCATTCTTGAATTCTTCCACAGTTTTAGACCCCACAACCTCCTCAGGAAGGCTGTTCCATGCATCCACCACCCTCTCTGTGAAAAAATACTTCCTCACATTGCCCCTGAGCCGTCCCTGCTATCTTCAAATTGTGTCCCCTTGTTCTTGCACATCTCTTTTCTGAAAGATGCTACCTATTGGACTTTGTTGATTCCACTGAGGTACTTAAAAGTTTCTATCATGTCCCCTCCTCCTTTCCTCAAGGGTATACATATTAAGCTCCATTAGTCTCTCTTCATATGGCTTCTCTTGCAGACCCTGCACCATTTAGTTGCCCTCCTCTGGCTGCCTCCATCCTGTCTATGTCCTTGCGGAGATGGGGTTTCCAGAACATCTGAACATCTAAATGTGCCAGCAGATAAAGGCCTAGAGGTCTATCAAGTCTGCTTCGAATGTGCAGCTAGCACCCTTCTGCAGCTGCCCCTCCCTTCCACCCTTCCACTTCATTAACCCTCCCCTTGTTCTGTCCTATCCTCGCTTGAAGCAGTCCACTGTTCTACTGCATACCACTTCAGCAGGTAATGCATTCCACCCAGCCACCACCCTCTCTGTAAAAAGTGTCTCCTCATCTCCCTCCTGAACCTTCCTCACTCCAGTCTCATATCATGGCCCCTGGTGGCCCTCCCTCCTTACTTTGAACAGCCCCTCTGTACCCATCTTGTTTATTCCTTTCACGTATTTAAAGGTTTCAATCATGTCACCCCTGTCTCTCCTCTCCTCCAGTGAGTACATGTTCAACTCCTTCAACCTCCTCTTGTATGATAAGTCCCCTGCCCCTTGATCATCTTTTGTCGCTCTCTGCGCTGCACCCTCCAGTAACTTAATGTCCCTCTTCAGATACGGACGCCAGTACTGCACGCAGTACTCCAGGTGTGGTCTAACTAATGACCCATACAGTGGCAGAATCACCTCCTCCCTCCTCGAGGATATACCTCTTACAATACAACCCAGCATTTGTTGGCCTTTGCAGCTGCCTTCCTACATTGCACCGAGTTGTTCATTGACCCTGTAATGAGCACACCCAGATCCTTCTCCTCCTCTGTCTGGGCTAGCTGCACTCCCCGAGCTGGTAACCTCCTTGGGTTCTTCATCTCAAAATGCAGCACCTTGCACTTTTGGCATTACTCCAGGTATGGTCTCTCCAAATGTCTGTACAGAGGATAACAACTTCCTGTTTTCTGCTGGTGGTGCCTCTCCCATACATCCTAGTATCCCCGCAGCCTCCCTACTGCCTTCTCACATTGCTTGCTTACCTTAAGGTCATCTAATATGATTACCCCAGGTCCCTTTCCATTTTTGTTCTTACTACCTCCCTCCATTGTGTAATCTTCCCTGGTTTTTGTTTCCCAGGTGCATTATTTTGCATTTGTTTGTACTGAATCCAAGCTGCCATACTTCTGACCGTTCCTCCAACCTTTCCAAGTCCCTTCTCATCCTTTCCATGCCTCTTTGTTTATCAACCCTGTTGCAGATCTTTGTATCATCTGCAAGAGGCATACTTCCTTCAGTCCCTCTGCAATGTCCTCCTTAAAGACATTAAAAGGACTGGACCCAGTACTGAATCCTCATGGTACCCACTAGTAACCCTCTTTCTTCAGAGTGGACTCCATTTTCAGTTACCTTCTGTGTCCTGTTGTCCAGCCAATGTTTTACCCAGGCTACCGCCTGGGACCTACTCTCAGGCTGGTTAATTTGATTAGTAATTTTGTGTGGAACTGTGTCAAATGCCTTGTTAAAGTCTAGGTGGGCCATGTCCACAGCCCCTCCCTGGTCTACTACTTTGGTCACCCAGTCAAAGAAATCAATTAGATTAGTCTGACATGACCTTGGCGCTGTGAACCCATGCTGCCTTGGGTCCTGTGCCACACTTTCCTCTAGTTACTCAACAATTCTTTCCTTCAGAAGTGATTCATCACTTTCCATACTGCAGAGGTCAAACTGACAGGTCTGTAGTTTCCTGCCTCTGTCTTGCTCCCACTTTTGTGAAGGAGCATCACATCTGCCTTTCTACAGTCCTCAGGTACCACACCATCCTCCCATGATTTGTTAAAAGGGTAGTCAGTGGTGTCACTAGTTCTCCCTTAATTCTTTTAGAATTCTAGGGTGAATTCCATCAGGCCCCATTGCTTTGTCCACCTTTAGTTTTAGGAGTTCCTTCAGAATCCTTTCTTCTGTGAAAGGACTGGGATCGACCCTCCTATCCAGAGTGCTTCTGTTAATTGGATTAGGCACCTCCCCTCCTCCTCTTCTGTGAATGCTGAGCAGAAGTATTCGCTCAGTATCTCTGTTTTTCACTGTCCTCTCTGCCGCCCACCGTCCTTTCTATTCAACCTCACTATCCCTCCTTTGTCTTTCTCACGCTCTGTGATGTACCTATAAAAGGTTTATCCCCTTCTTAACCGACTTGGCTATTTTTTCCTCAGTTTGGGCCTTTGCTATTCTGACTTCCCTCTGCTTCCTTCTGCTTTAACTGGTACAGTTCTCTGTCCTGCTCCTTCTGTTTCCTTATACTTCCTAAATGCTGTCTTTTCTCCCTAACCTTCCCACCGCCTTTTGAGAACCAAAGTGTTTTTCTTTCTCGTTTTGATTTATTTGCTTCACACAAAGGCTTGTTGCCTCTGTGATGGCAGTTTTGATGTTTCCCATTATTGCTCCACCTCCTTCTAGCCTGTTTGCTAGTGCTTTTCTAAGGCACTCTCCCATCTTGCCAAAGTCAGCCCTCCTGACATCCAGTACCCTCACTTTTGTATGGCTTGACTCTGTAGTTGAGTTTATTGTGAACCACACTGTTTGGTGGTCACTTGTTCCCAGATGGCTACCCACTTCTAGATATGAGATCCTCTCGCTGTCCCCATTTGAGAGTACGAAGTCTAAGATTGCTGCCTCGTGAGTGGGTTCTAAAACTAGCTGTCTGAGGCATGCCACTTGTAGGGCATCCAGAATGGCCCTGGCTGTTGGATGTAGCGGCAGCAAAGGTGCTCCAGTTAACATCTGGCATATTCAGGTCCCCATCAACAGTATCTCCCTTTCTCTGCCATCCTAAGGATGCCTTCTATCATATCCTTGTCCATTCCTCTCCCTGACATGGGGGTCTATATACAACCCTGAGATATTTCCTTTAGTGGCAGATGCTGCAGCTCCTGTGTGGAAGGAGTGAACTGAATATTCTGATGAGTTGAGACCTAGAAAATAAAGAAGAATATGAATGTGAGACATGAACCATGTAGTAGTAATGATGTTGGAATTTTGGAGAGCTGTGCGTTGTCCTTAGCTTGTACACTACTCATCAATCAATCATTTTATTTGTTAACCGCTTTCAAAACCAAAGCACAGTACAATCATATAAAACATCAAGCATAAATATATAAATTAATCTGGGTAAGCCTGAGAAAATAAATACGTTTTAGCATAGTTTTAAAACTATTGACGGTCAGGCATTCTCTTAACTGGCGAGGTAGAGAGTTCCACAGGTCAGCACCGAAATGAAAAGTGTGAGCCCCAGAAGTTTTCAAATGAACCTGGGAACCTCTAGCAATCCCTCATTGGTGGATCAGAGAGGACGCACTGGGGAGTAGGGAGTCAGGAGATTTTTCAGGTAGTCTGGTCCTGTTCATATAGGGCCTTAAAGGTAAGCAAGTCTACCTCTTAGGTGATCCATACACTAATTTGCAGCCAGTGCAGTTCTCACCAGCACAGGCGCCAGCCTGACTAGCCTAGGAGTGCCAGTCGCCAGCCCTAGCCCATGGCCGTTCTGCACTAGCTGCAGGCGGTGGATATCAACCCGGTAGCCCTAGGTAGAGGACATTGCATTAGTCAAGACAGGTGGTAATGAAGGCATGGACCAATGTTGGAAGGTCACCGGAGGAACCAGGTGTTTCACCCGGCGATATTCCTCAGATGGTAAAGTGAGGATTTAACCACGGCTGACACCTGAAATTTCAGGACAGACTGTCGCAAAAATAACGCCAAGTTTCGCACCCGGTCTGAGGTAGTAGCCATAGGCCTGACATGTGCCCAGCTTCAGAACCAGCCCCAGGCGACCTGGATCCACAACCCACACCTCAGTCTTATCCGGATTCAATTTCAGCCAGCTCGAATTCATCCAGTCTTTGATCTCGGAGATGCAACTATTTAGCATAGAAATGGCATCAACCTGTCTAGGCACAAAGGATGACAGTTGAGTATCATCTGCATAGCAGTGAAGACTCAAGCTTATATCCCAATGGCAGCATATACACTGCAAACAGCATGGGCGCCATTTGGAGCCTTGTGGCACCCTGCAGGATAGGGGAGGGCTTCAGAGGAATAAATTCCAGTGACTACCCTCCGAGACCTACCTACAAGGAAAGATCAACCATTCAAGGACTGTACCCGACAGTCCACAAAGGAACCGAGTCTCCAAAGCACCCCATGGTCCACAGTGTCAAAGGCTGCTGAGAGATCGAGAAGGACCAAGATGGTACAAGCCTTTGGAGGTCATTAAGTATCCGAACAAGGGCCACTTCAGTGCTATGCCTCTTCCTAAAACCAGACTGGAGAACTTCATAGACATTGTGAGTCACAGGTGATCCTCCAGCTGCAACGCAACCACCTTCTTCAATAACCTTCCCCAAAAGGAAGGTTAGAGACAGGTCAGTAGTTAGCTGGACTGCCGGATCCAGGAGGGTTTTAAGGAGTGGTTGAGTAACCACTTCCTTTAGGGGTCAGGAAAGACACCCTCTCCAAACAATCATTAAACATAGATACAGAACACAACACATTTTACATAGTGAAATAATGTATGTAGGCTCCTGTAGCATTTCTGTCCATCTTGGAAGAGGTTAGCTGACGTACTGCATTCATATGTAGTTATTTTTGGGGTCTGAGAATTTAAGGTGCTTTTGGGATCAGATTTCTTCTGAGTGGCTATGAATTGTTGGGGACCAATCCAAAAAGGCAAATATTATGGCTGTGTGAAGGATGAGATCCATAGCAGGCGAATAGAATGTATTCTGTAGTAAGTCTATTAGCTGTCTGAGTATTGTAACATTTAGAGGTTGTTTTTGAGCTGTACAATGGTATTTTTTGGGAATGAGTTAATAGAGAATAGCGACATGAGGGATGGGCTGTCCTGTTAATAAAGATGTATAGTAAACTGAATGCCCGACAGATATTAGTTTTTCTACAGTAGTTTATTTGAATGATGGCAGTCAGGAACATCATAGAAGCAAGAGCTGATGGTATGGTGTGCTGAATGCAGAAAGCGGAGAACTTACACTAATCATTTGAATATGCAGATTGTGTTGAAGGGCCTAAGGGAACCCAAATGCAGTAGTTTGCTTTTGATTATAAAAAGTAGGGTTTCTCAAATTCTGTATCATGGAACTGGATTTGTTAGATCCCTGTCCAGTATTCAGAATTAAGATTTTTAATTGCAGTCTGAAAATCCTAATTCTGAAATTTAAGGCTAGACTATGTTTTACATAGGGATTTAGGATTCCAAATATGATTCCGATTCGGATGTCCTTTTCAGAATTAGATAGTAATCGATTCAGAATCTGAAATTCCTAAGCAGTTCAGTCAAATCAGAATTGGCCAATCCCAGACATTCCCAATAAAATGCTCAGTCATTACAAGTATACAGAATTGAAGAGATTGAGCCATTCATAGGTGGGCAGAAGCACACAGAGTTGGGAAGTTCTGAAATTAAAACAAGATAATGCATCAGCTGCCACATTTCCATCCACTGGAATGTAAACTGCACACATTTGAAAATGAAAAAAAGGAGATCCAGGTTTGGTGTATCAGAAAGGACACTATAGATGAGCAAGGTGATCCGACTTTGTTGACGATTTGGAATGTAGTTTGATTGTTCTAATAGAGTGTAACTACTTTCAATTACATTGGTGACCCTAGATAACTGGCAGCAGTGATGGGATAAAACTCAGAGCTGATGGCATTGATGAATACAGAACTGAACTGAACTCTTGAGGCCAAGATATCGAGAACCATTTGTCTCTGAAAATGGTTGTAAAGCTGTTCAACGGAGAAAGGATATGAAGATATAAGGTGAACCTGCTGCAGGCTTGTTGTGATAAAGTATTGAAATACTGTTCACTGCTACATCGGTCTTGGCTGATGGAGAAAGTATCTGTTTATCTAAGGTGACAGTGGGAGTGACAAGTTGAAGAAAGTAAATGAAGAACAATCTGCCTTAAGGCTGGATTCGAATGGCAAAGTTGAGAAAGCCTAAGAGGAGAGAAGCTCTCTTTTGTACATGACTTTCTCGATTTGAAGGATGAGAAGATAAGAGGAAATGCACATTAGTTTGTTCTGAGGTAGTCTGTCTTCCATTCATATGGAATTGGGGACGATGCCAAGGATTTTGATTTTGGTTGTTGGTCCAGCCATCTTTTCAGGAGAAAGGGAATGTGCAGAAATAAAAATAGGTCATACAGTGTGGACAGGCTTAAGGCTAGTGGGGATGTTGGGCAGTCCACTAAAAAGTCATCAAAAAGATGAATAATGAGTGAACGATGACAGACATGCAGCAAAATCTGACATGCTGCTTCTGACAAGAGAATAATCAAAGAGTTTAATTTGGGGCAATTCCTGCAGCCAAGTTTAAGTGTACTGAAAACTACTAGATGCCTTCCAAGAGGCTCCATATGAGTGCCATAGAGAGGGTGGATTGGAAAATGTTTGAAAGTTTCTGTGATGCCAGCTTTGGTAAGTCAGCACGTTTGCTAGCTTGTTTAATCGGAAAGATAGATGGCATCATCTATTCAAGCAGAGCTGAGGGAGAAGACTTCCGCCACAAGGAGTGCATTGATGTTGGAAGTAAGGAGTCTTGAGGTGTTGATAAGCCAATGATGAGCCTTTTCTTCAGGGTGACTTGGTGTAGTGATGCTGAGTAGGCTTATAGGATAAGTCGCTGTGTAAATGGACTGATAATGAAGCTTTAGACTGACATGGGGCTCTAGGATGGCTAACAGCAAACAGGAACAAATATATCATTCCTGCACTATAGGAATAATTGGTTAGAATGCATTGCTAGGAAGTGTGGTGTGTGGTCAATGATGAAGGGTGTGGATGTATGGATAAATTGGGCATCAAGAAGATGGGTGATGGTTGTACTTGATGTGGCACATGGTATTGGCGTAGGCGTCTCTGCAGTTATTACAAACATGAAGTAAGCGACAAGCCAGAAGAGAAGCCAAATCATTGAATTTATTACAGATCATGTTACCTGATAAAGAATGATTGGACAGCCTTACTTATCCATTGGATATCATGGTGCTAAGAATACCTTATTAGCCGGGCTTGTGGCACTGAGGGTTGAGGCATCTGCCTTATCTTGCACCATGCCAGCGACCTGGGGTTCAGGAACGAGCCTGGGATGCTGGGGGTCAGCTGGAGATGATTGAGCGTCTGAAGGACTGCTCTCCTCTCCTGGGAGGGGGAGGGATTTCTGTCCCGTGCTATTAGTGACACCCAGTGGAGACCGGGTGCACTGCAGCCATGGGACCAGCGTGGAGGGAGCGTCGGGCAGCCATCCTATGGATGTGCATGGGAATGCTCACGCCATGCTGGGCCAGCATTGCATCCCTGCGTTTTGGGGAGAGCAGAAAGAGAAAAAGGCCCTGGTAGGTGAAGGAGTGTCAAGTGGCCAGCCCCAGACCCAGTGTTGGGGCCTTTCAGCCTGCTCCAGTACTCCCTCCTGCCCTGGTCGCTCAGTTAGATTGTAGATAAAGTGCCAGGTGGAGTCGCAGTCCCGCCCAGGGGCTCAGTGCCGGGGATTGGGTGGCCAGGTGCAGTACAGTGGAGATGGGCCTATACCAGGCAGATCTGGGGGCTTCAGGCAGGCAAGTAGAAGGGCGGACCAGGCGACCACTCTGGAGAGAGAGTCTGGGTGCCAGTGAGAGAAGGGGCATGAAGAAAGTTAAAAAAAAAAAAGAATACCTTTATTGTGTGGAGGATGGAAGTTGTAGTTGCAGATGTTATACATGCTGTTAACGGACAGAGAGATGATTGAAAAATTAATGAGCTACATACTGAACAGGAAAGGACTCACTGACCTGCAAAATATTGGCAGAAAAGTTTGTTGTTGAGAGCTGCCCAGTTAAGGCTGGTCTTGAATTGAAGTAAATAGTATGTTGCTTTGGCCCAGATGGGCCGATGATGATGATAATAAAAGGAGGTACCACCGTTTCAGATAGAGAGGTTGGCTCGAGGTGAGCTAGACATCTAGCTTGATGTGTCTAGCTGGGAATGTTTCACAGAATATGTCCCTGTAGATGCTAAAAGTTGCTACAAATTCAGGAACTATTAGCTTTTTCAAGAACATGGAGCCATTGCTTTAAGAAAAAAATCTTCTCAACAGATCATCACCCTGTATTTTATTTTATCGTGAGAGAAGACGAATAATGTGATGTCATTTACATCTTTACCATCAGTAACTTCCTTTCCTAGATGGGCAGAGATGACATTTATTGAACTAGAAGTTCTTCACTCCCTTTGACATCCTTACCCAATATGTCTTCCCTATCCTCAGACTAGAAAATTCATCTGTCTGTGACCCAATTGACATCTCCAGCACATGCCTCCACCTAGCATTATAAAAGCGTACCTATCCAAGCATTCTCTGACACTCATTTCATTGCTTGTTGCCACGAGGCTTGTTCCTGCCCACTTTCCCATGATCTCCCTGCGCAGCTGCTGCCTTGGTGTCCCTGCTGTCTGCTTCCTTGGTGCCAGTGGGTGGTCATAGTTCATCTGCTTCTCTTTGCCTGAGGGCTGAAGCTTCTGGCTTTGCATCCAGGCTCGGCAGCTGCTGGTGGTGTGCTTGGTGCATTTTTCCCACATTCCTCCTTTGTATTTTCTTGTTCCGCTCCTCCACTGTGGTGCCGCGAGCTGAGTGTGCTTGCCTACTGCTTTTCTGTGCTCAGTGGCCCACTTGCTTTGCTGTGGGACTGTGCTGGGGTGGCGTTCTGTTTCTGTTGCTTGCTGCCCCCTCCTTGCTGTGGGTGCTTCTGGGGCTGACATGCTGATCCTTGTTGGCTCCTGTGGCTGCTCCTTCCTACTTTGCTTGTCTGCCTCTTCTGTTCCTTGTCTCCCCCACTTACATTCCTCTGGCGACAGATTTCATTTCCTGCCCCCACCACCACTCTGGGTTTGGCTGGGCCCTGCATGGCTGTTACTATGGCTGGGCTCTGCGTTGTCTGTTTCTTGTGGGACTTTGCTCCTATGTTCCTGCATTGGGCCTCTAGCCTTGCTGCACCCTTATCATTCACCCCTATGTCCCTATCACCACAGCACTGTTGCCCAAGAACCCCTCGACCACGGGGCTGCTGCCACAATTCTGGCTCTCACCGTGACTACTGGGCTCACCCCAGTGACCACCAGGCTTCGGACCAACACCCATCGGGCTTATGCCTCACAACTACTGGGCTTATGCCCTTTGAACAACAAGCTTCACCCCAATGGTAACTTCAGGATTCGGTAGGCATTACCTCATGGCATTCTGCTGCAGCTAACTGAGCCTCCAGGGCTTATTATGCTCGCCTACATGACTACATACTATATATTTTTTAACTTACTATGCTTTATTCTTTTTGCAACCAGTGATGACTCCCTATCAGCCGTCGGCCTCCACAGGGGACCCTGAAATCCCCATACCCAGTGCCTCCTGGATTACCCCTCAGGGCAGAGCTTCCAGAGCCCACCTGTGTTACCCCATTGGTGCTTGGTTTGGGATAAAACAGGGACCCAGATCTGCTACAGGCGGGGTGTCATTGGGCACACCAGAGGTATTTTTGCTTGGGGGGGTCGAGCAGACACCATGACGAGACCTGCGCATGTGTCTGGCGCTCCCCATAGAGCAGCTCTCGCTGGTGCTCCAGTAACAGTGTATCCCATGGTCACCTGGGAGTACTGGGCTGGAGTCACTCTACCTCCTAACCCCCTTTGGAAGTGAGAGTGTGGGTGTGCTGGCACTCAATCAACCTCCACCCGGCTGGCCTTGGGCATCCCGAGTCCGTTCCAGACCAGGTCACCTGGGTCATAGCGGTAATTCTTTCCGCTGTGCAGGCAGGCTGGCCGATTACATGCCATATTGAACAACCCACACATGACTTGTCTCTGTCTATGCTCTTTCCTTCTAGCACTACCACTCCTTCTGAGATTACTTAGAGTAGCTCTTTCTGGGATCCTTTAGGACTAGTTTGACAAAGGTAGCCTGAGTGCCTAGCTTGAGAGGGACATGTAGTAGTTAGATTTCTATTCTATGCTGTAGTTCATAGGTTTAGTCCCAAGATCTGTAGTTCAAGTGGTAGTTTAGTTGTTCTGTGGTGCAAGCATAGCACAGGGTGGAACCCTCTCAGGGTTACTTTGATAGTACATGGGTGACACCCTCAGTCTATCGAACCAGGAGCTGTTTGGACAGCTTGTTTGTGGCACAGTTCTTACACTGCACCTGTTATGTACATGCTCAGTCTCTACCTGTACCCTTTCCTTTAGTGGGACCTTGCTTCCTAACCATGGGGTTGAGCCCTACCCTTAGGGCTTGTAGTCATATGACTGCAACTCTGTGACACACACCTAGAATTAGACTTCCTACTGGTGCTAAGTTGGGCATTCATCCATAGAGTTCAGCTCCTCTAGAGGCTAATCTTCCTTATTATGGGAGCGAGCCTCCTTCCTCCAAGGGTGCAGCCTTCTGTCTGGGTCCCTTTAATCATATAGTATCAGCTCTATTAGATGAATGAGCGCATTCCTTCTTCTAAAGTATGCCAGTCCTTGTTCCTTCCTTGATTACACAAAAGCTCAAGCCAGTTGCCCAGTTTTCTCATCTTCTCTACCGTTGTTCTTAGTGTTTCCTATTATGCAAGGACTTAAAGACAATCGCATGGCCTGGAGGGATGGCGACTAAAGCCTTGGATGAGGGATCCCAAGAGATTTCCTCCACAGAGGGTTTCCTCTCTTCTGTGCTGAAGGTCATAACTAATAGACAAGTAGTTTGCATTCATAGCTTTTCCACTGGTCATGTTGGGATCCGGATGGTGGGTCCTTTCCTTGGTACAGCAGTGGCCTTCCCTTGCTCCATAGCTGAATGATGTCCTGATGGTTTTATATGTCTTCAGCTCCGAGTTTTTGGGCATCTTTCCTACGTACTTAGGCAGGGGATCTGACTCCTGCTGCACCTCTAGGAATGGGCCCCTCCTCAGGAGTATTCTGTGCCATCATACCCTGAAAGGGTGGTAGTTCCTCCGGAACAGAGTGTGAAAGGCCATACATATCCAGCCATAACCTCTTGCATAGTACCACAAGCACTACCATGTTGAACAAGCATCTTGCACACATAATCGTCTGCTGGACCTGTGAATTTATATTATGCTTTCCTTAGCTGCCAGTTTTCCAAAATCAGAGCCATGGCATGTACCAATAGAGTAGAGGAAAAAGGAATAAAGCTGTTAACGCAACTAAAGAGAAAATTCCTTCAGGGATCACTAGACTAACAAAACCAGGTGTAGTGCAGTTCTCTGCCCTTCCCCACCCTGTCACTCCCTTTCCTGATGGCTTTTATTAATAAGGAGGAAATTATAGCTGCACTGTTTAAACATATAATTCCTAACTAACAAGCTAGGCATATCTGTCAGTTGGCACGAGAGAGACACACCCTGTCCCAAACTGGTTTTCATTTTAGCACTAAGGAACACTAGGTGTTACGATGCCAAATGCTGGCAACTGGTTAGCAACTCACAGAGACTGAAATTGACAGCCAGTTTTAACACACGGACCTAACGCAGTTAGTTATTCCTACACACACGGACTGTCTAGTACTGCTGGAAAGGACAAGTCACCTTCAAGCAACAGGGATTATACATCAGCACAGAGAGACTGTAAAATAGAATTAAGGAAGTCAAAGAGGGTCTGACGTCCGGGATAACAGGAGGAGCCGCAGATAATACTAAAGCCTTCTTCCATACATTAATGGAAAGAGGAATGTGAAGAAGGGACTGAGCCCTGAAATCATGGGAAGGAGGGAGGGAGGGAGGGAGGGAGGAAGGAACCTGTGCATGAGCTAGGGCTAATGGCTGATTTACTAAATGAACACTTTGCTTCAGTATTCAACAAAAGGCTTGGGGGGCATACTTGCCAGTAATAGTAACCACGATGTATCCAGCAGCCATCATGCATGCCCTGGTAACAGACTGCCTGGCAAGGATCAAGCCAGGTAAATCCCAAGGGTTGCATGAGATTCACCCCAGGATCATAGGTGGAGCTAAAGGAACAACTGGAACAGTGGTTTTGCAGTAATCTTTTATTAGCCTGTCTATTCAGGTGTAGTACAGGGGACAGGAAAGAGGCCGATGTGGTTCCCAACTTCATGAATGGGACGAGGTGGCAGTGCTGCCTGCTAGGAAGGGACAGCATGAGGTTCCATCACCACAGCAACCCGAGGGTGGGGAAGGGAGCTAGCTCCCTCACAGAGGAACACTGTATGCATGTGTAGTCGCTGGAAGGCATCTGCTCACACTGTAAGTGGTGAGGAGGGAGAGAGAAAACAGGGAGACGATACGTGTGAGCCCTTCGGCACTTCCTGGTGTGCCCAGTGTGGATCCCTATTGGCACAAATGATGTGGGGAGTGGCACATGGGGCTGGGAGGTTGTCAGCAAGCTCCAAGCGGAGGAGGTGGTGATTCAGATGGTCAGTCAGCTAAATGGAAAAAAGAGGTCAGAGCCCTGAAACTATAGGTTGGCGTGTCTGACATCAGTATGGGGCAAAGTCCTGGAATCCACTATTGAGAACAGAATAATGGATGACTTGATTGAGGCCAAGTTTCTCACCTCCTCTTAGCATGCCTTTATGAGAGGCACTTGTGTATAACCAACCTGCTCCTCCGTCCTGATGAGACATTAAACTGAGGTCCCTTCTGCCTATCTCTAGTCACTGTGCAGGTAGAGGTAAAAGGTCCTATGGCACTTATGGAAATAGGGAGGTCCCGGTATCATGGGAAACATTCCCCGTCAGTATAACAGGACCATGCAACTGCCACCCAGGACTTACCTGGAAACAAGCTGTCATAGATTAGTGTGCCATTCCTTGACAAAATGACAAATGAAAATTATTTGAGGAAGTGAACAAGGAATGGGCAGGGCTGTTGACAGGCCTTTGATGGCCTGGTGGTGCTGAGGATTGAGGTGCTGGACGCTACACACCTTGCAGCGCCGGTGACTTGGGTTGTTAGAATTGGGCTGGGGAAAAGGATTGGCGTCTGGAGGACTGCTCTCCCTTCCTTGGGAGGTAGTAAGGTGCTGTCTTGCTATTAGACTGACACCAGCGGTGACTGGGTGTCCAGTGCAGACTCTGAAGATGCAAGGGGTTGGCCCATGCCCAGGACAGATGGCTGCCTCTGTGAAGGTGGAGGCAGCTGTCCTGCTGAGTGCAGGGCATAGGGTGTGGGAAAATGGAGGAAAAACCAGGACCTGGCAGGACCCGTGATGGCCTGATCTCTCCTGTACGGACCCCCTCCAATTCTGGATTGCTGTGTTCTGGGGGGAACTAGGTGGGAGCTCCTTGCCCTGGCCCCGCTGTGGGGGAATTTTGAGGGAGGCCAGGTGGGAGCAGTCAGTGGGGCCTGAGGGACATACCTCACTGAGGGAGAGGTCGTAGCCCCTATTGGGTCCATAGAGCGCAGAAAAAGGTCCTATATTAAAAAAAAAAAGGCCTTTGATACTGGTGCATGATATGTTCTGGTTAGCATACACAAGTGTTGTACACAGGAGACATACACAAGGTGGATTGCTAACTGGCCGGGCAGGAAGCAGATGGGTGGGGTTGATGAGCAGAACTCCCAAGAGGAGAGGGGATGTCAGCAGCATCTCAGGGACTGGTGCTGGAACCACAACTTTCAACATTTTAATCAATAAATGTCCAGCAGACTGCTCAAGTTTACTAGACGATACTAAGCAGGTTAGAGTGGTGGACTCCTTGAGGATGGCAGCAAACTTTAGGAGGACCTGAACAAGCTAGATGACTGTTCTGACTCCCGGAATCTTGGACTCATGTAGCCATAGGCAAGGTGCCATTCAAGGGCTGGAGAAACAGATGTAGGACCTGCACACTGTGAGGGGCTCTTTGTACTGCAGAGGAGGAGGAGGAGGATCTGAGGGTCATAATAGATTAGGGGCTAAAGCAAGGCGAGCAGTGTGTGACTGCTGTCAAGCCTGCTGGAAGAATGTTAGGGTACATCAAAAAGGGGTGACTAGCAGAACTGGGGAAGTAGTCTCATCACTTTTCAAGGGCTGGTCGTCAGGCCCCACATGGAGCGCTGTCTTCAGTTCTCAGCTTCCCAATACAAGAAGGGTATTGGCAGACTAAAGGGTGCAATACAAGGCCACCAAAATAATTATGAGTATGGAGGATAAAACCTATGAAGAGAGACTGTAGGCCCTTAATATGTTCACCCTGGAGAAAAGGAAACTGAGGGCGACATGATCTTTGATTAAACTAAAAACATGGTTTAGATGCTGGTAATTTCAACGGTAAAAGCAGCCTTTTGGGTCCATTGACTAATTTTAGCGGAACACACAGTGTGGTGAATTATTGCATAGTAATATATAAGTGAAAAAGGTTGTTACGGTCCTGTTTTTGACTAATCCATTGTGAGGGTTCAGTGGGCCATCAGGCTCCTTTTTAGGACTGGTGAGGACTGAAGAACAGAATGGTTGGTACTAGTGTATGAATGCTTTTCTCCTGCATAGAGTGGAAAACATGGTTTCCAACCGAGAAGTTACTAACACTGTGGGATTTACCCTTTCTAGGCAAAAGAAATCCAAAAATAATCAGTAAAAGATTCATATTCAGACCAGGTAATCTGTAACTAGTTATTTTCTGTGCCAGTAATCTACAACCAGTTACTTTTAAAAAGTAGTTTTAGCAACTCAGTAGGTGGTGAGCTGAGTGCCGGGACATTGCTAGGACTTATTTTACCACCAGTGGTAGACTTCTGGAGCATGCACATGGCCAAAGGAGAGCATCCTCCATAGTGAAGGCACATAAGTATGAGGTGAAAAGACAGAACATAGTTTTTATTGCATGTCTGTGTATCTTGCAAGTGTCTGATGTCTTATAAATGTTTGCTTGCAAATGGGCATTGCTTTTAAAATTGCAAGATGCGCCTGAGTTTAGTTGAAGCAGGGCACACTTGCCATGCCCCAACCAAACGCTACAGAAGTACTGAGGTTCCAAGCATCCTTCAGATGCTCACTTCTTGTTTCAGCCAGCTCTCCTGCCCACCCTCTCTGTCCTCCTCCTTTGTTCTTCATCAGGGCCTGCAGGCGGGTGGGTGACATTCCCACTTCTTAACTCTCTTTTGCCAACCGTTTTGTCCACTAATCTGGCTGGCACTCCACAGCTGCTGTGTTATCTCTGACTCTGCTGCAGGCTGCCCTGGTTTTGGCAGTCTGTGTCAGGTTGGACTTTCCTGTGTGCTGCTTTTCCTGGTATTCCGTTCCACACGTCCGTGTCTCTGGTGTCAGAAGCTCTTGCTTTTGCTCCTCCTTGTTTAGCACTGGTCTCAGTTGGTCTCCTCTGCCACTTGATGACATTCTTGGGCTTGCTTGTTTTGCTGGGACTTTGCTTTCCTCTGCTCCTGCTATCCACTGGTGGGTCTTTGCTGCTGGGTTTTGTGTTCTTCCCAGCGCCTACTCTCTCCCCCCCACTCCTCTGCTTTTTCTCAGGGAGACTTGTCTCAGGCCTTGACTAGTCTCACCCTTCTGGCCCTGCTTTCTGGTCATGTCTGTGGTCATGCTTTGCTCCTTGTGTTTTAGGCCCTCAACCCGCTGTTCCTGTCTTACCATCCCACCGCCTGTCCAGGCAGCTGTTTGTGAGGAGTAAAGTTGAACCCTGAGAAGAGGACCTGTCTATTCTTCCGTACGCTCCATTCCAACTTTACTTGCTACTATCTGGCATGTACTTAAACAGTCGGGCACACACCCCAGTGACAATCAGGCACAGATCCCAACAACAGTCGGGCACATACCACGATGGCAACTGGCCACTCACCTTTCTGACACTTGGGCACATGCCCCAATGACTGCTCTTGTGCTCAATATCCATTCACCCTCTGTGGCTTCATACTGTTATGAACCAAGACCTTAAGGGCTAATCTCACAAACATACGAAAGTGCCAGCAGATAAAGACCTTATGATCCATCAAGTCTGCTTGATTGTGCAGCTAGCAGCCCTTATACTGCAGCTGCTCCTCCCTCCCTCCCCGTGACCTTTCCCCTTACCCTGTCCCATCCCTTTTGTAGCAGCCCACTGTTCTACAGGATACCATTTCCTCTGGCAATCGTTCCACCCAGATACCACCCTATCTGTAAAAAAAAAAAAAGTGTCTCCTCATTTCCCTCCTGAACCTTCCCTTCCAATCTCAGATTGTGCCCTCAATTGTCCCTTCCCTCCTTAATTTGAAAAGCCCTCCGTTTCATCTTATTTATTCCCTACATGTGCTTAAAGGTTTCAGTCATGTCCCCATCCCTCCTCTCCTCAAGGGAGCATGTTCAGCTCCCTCAGCCTGCTCTCATAGGATGGCCCCCTAGCCCGGATCATTTTGTTGCCCTGCGCTGCACCCTCTCCAGTAACCTAATGTCCTTCTTCAGATGCAGGCGCCATAACTGCACACAGCACTCCAGGTGTGGTCTGACCAGTGACCTGTATAGTGGCAGGATCACCTCCTACTCCTGGAGGATATGCTTCTGGCAATACAACCCAGCATCCTGTTGGCATTTGCAGCTGCCTTTCTACACTGTGCTGAGATGTTCATTGCTGCTGTTATGATCACCTCCTTCTCCTCTTCTGTCTTGGCTAGTTGAATCCCCCTAGCTGGTAACTCCTTGTTTTTGCACAGAAATGTAGCACCTTGCATTTCTTGGCATTGAACCCTGCTGCCAAGTATCCAGCTAGCGTCCAACCTTGCCAGATCATCTTGCAACCCCTGCCACCCTTCTAAGTCATCCACTGCTGCTCCCATCTTGGTGTCGTCTGCAAACAGACTGATCTTGCTCTTAATGTCTAGAGAGATGTCTGTTATGAAGCTCCTAAACAACACTGGCCCCAGTGCACAGAGCCCTGTGGCACCCCGCTTGTCACCGCCCTGGGAGATGAGAACTCCCTTCCACCACCACCTTCTGCCTCTCCCTGAAGCTAGTTCACTACCATCCCACCATCTTCGCCTCCACTCCTGTGCCTTCCATCTTACTTCCTAGCTTCCCATGCAGCACTGAATCAAATGCCTTACTGAAGTCCAGGTACAGGACATCCACTGCATGGCCCCTGTCTAATTGCCTGGTTACCCAGTCATAGTACTCCACCAGGTTGGTCTGATAGGATATGCCTGAAACTGCTGTCTGCTATCCTGCAGCACATTAGCCTCCGGGAGGAGACCAGCCTCCTTCAGGATTATCTCTGTGACAGGGTGATCCCTGTCATGGGTGGGTGTCCCAGTAAGGAGATGTAGGTTTCCTCACCCCCCATTTTAGTGCTAACTGTTGGAGTAAAGTGGTATTGCTGATTGAAGAAGTAAATGCATGAGAAAATGCATTTAGCACGCAGAATGGAGAATAGAGTGCTGCAGTGCAGCCACATATATAAGAAGAGTAAGGTTTAAATAGTTATCCCAACAGTAAATGCTGGCTGCTATATAAAGTACAAATTGCTAGAAAGGAATTAACATGAATAAAGTGTCTCAAATTCCTGAAGTACTATATAAGGTACTAAATGCATAAAAGTGCAAGGTGCTTGTGTAAAATAAAAAAATTAAGAGATTGTTTATGCGTGCTTTATAAGGGACTTGTATTGCCTTCACAAATGCCAAAGAGCTGCTAGATTTGAAGTGCAGAATACTTTAACAAGCTGTTTGCTGGAGGTTGAATAATGTGCTCATGGGCTTTAGGAATATAAATGTGTTTGTATATGGACACGTGTAGGGCTTTAAAAGTGCCTTCAGTGCTAAATGTATGCTTGAAATAAGGTGCCTAAATATACAGGTAAATAAAATGGATGGAAAGGTAAAATGCAAAGATAGCTAAACTTAAATAATTTACAATGGCTAACACCAAGAAAAAACAAGAGCGCCTTTGGTGCCTTAGCACTAAAATAGGGCCAGTCTGTAATTTAGCCCCAGGCTGTGTTTGTTCCAGAGAAGGCCTGTTTGTTAACCCCATCCTCCATTTGAAAAAATAAAACAAAAGGTGCATTAAAAGCCCTGAAATTAGTACGTGATATGAAGGAATTACTATAGTTCTGAGGTTTCCTGAGGAACTTTCATGTTTTGCAGTTACCATGTGAACCCAGAAAGAAAATTAAACAGTTCAGTATCTCACCTGACTGCAGGACTACATCTGAGGTGTTCTACAGAGGAGCAACGCCCTCTGCAGTCCCCTCTTTATACAGCCTTACCTGTCACTCAAAGGTAACTAAGGAGGAACCCTATGTTAGTTGCTAGGCAATTAAGCATTTATGAAGTTTTACCAGCCTAGTATCATACTTGTTGCTTGGTTTTGCCTATATCAATGTGTAGTGTTGTATTATAATGTATGTGGGTCACACTGTGATTGTAGACTAATCTAGCTAGTTTTCTTTTGTATTTTAGTTAAGGGTCTAGTCAGTGACCCCACCCAGAATGTATTTAAACCTGCCACTAGGTTAGATGGGAAGTCAGTAGGAGACTGATTTAGGTAGGAGAAAGACTGCACAGCAGTGTGGGTGCACACTGGTTGTTCTGACTGGAGCCTAGAATCTGCTAAAATCAAAAGCAGTGGCCTTTGTTTTGAATACAACTAACCTTGATTTTGATGTTTTTCATTTGATTTCTGTAAATATTTTCATTCATTTTATGACAAAATAAAATGATAAATGCCTCAGGGCATTTGTTATGCACTGTGATTTGAGTCTGCCTTGTATTTGTTATCCTGAATACCCACACACCGGTGACAGTCTCCATCAGCTTTCCCGATGGATGTGAGGTGTACTGGTCTGTAGTTTCCAGACTGCTAGGGCTAAAGCAGCTGCTTTAAGTCTTGTCCGTTTCCTGGCGGTTCATAAGGAACCCCAGCATTACTTTGGCACTCCAGTTTAGCCCATGGGCACTTGAGAAAAGTGGAACCTCTTTATTTTTTATTATATAAGGCTAATTTCCAAAGAGATCCCTATGTCACTAACTGTTGTTACACATTTAGTCCAAAAGGTTTATACAAATACAGACAAATAAATATACAAAAGGGGTTTGAGCATAGGTATGTTAACACCAGAGGCCATCCTCTGCAACTTATACTACCAGGTTCAACAAAATAACGGAAAGTACTTGTTCTCTATAAGAGTCCTAAATCCCTGGAATCATTTGCGATGACAGTAATTTATGGTGACTCTGAAGTAAATTTAAAAAGATTGGTTAACTTCTTCGGAGAAGGAGGCACTTTATCATATTTTTAGGTTTCTTGATAGGAGCAGTGATAGGCCCATGCCTTTAGCACCTTCCATTCTTTGTGAACCTTGTAGGGCTTTGGATTCATCCCTGCACCATTTTAGTTGCCCTCCTCTGGACTGCTTCCCCACCCTGTCTATGTCCTTTCTGAAGTGTGTCCTCTAGAAGTGGATACAGTATTCCACGTGGGGTCTCCCAAGTGAGCAATACAGTGGCAACGCCACCTCCCTCCTGTTGGAGATAACCCTCCCTATGCATGCTACCATCCCACTGGCCCTACCCACTGATTTGTCACATTGCCCTGCCACTTTGAGGTCATCAGATAAGATAACAAGGTCCCTTTCCTGCTTAGTGACTGTCAGTACCCCACCCCATCCTGTATTGAGCTCCTGGGTTCCTATGCCCTAGGTGCATACTTTTTCAATTTTGGCATTGAACCCAAACTACCACGCTTTTGACCACTCCTTGAGTTTTCCAAGGTCCTTACACATTCTCTCCACCCCTCCTGAGTGTCCACCCTATTACAGATTTTGGTGTTGTGCAAAAAGGCATACCTTCCCTTCCAGTACTTCTGCAGTGTCACTTATGAAGACGCTTGAAGAGGACCAGTCCCAGTACTGAGCCCTGTGGCACCCCACTGATCACTCTCCTCATTAGAGTGAGTGCCGTTAACCACCACCATCTATCACCTATCCATTAACATGTTCCTTACCCATTTCACCACGTTGGATCCCACCGCTAGGCCGCTCCATTTTTTATTGGTCTCCTGTGGCACAGTGTAGAAGGTCTTACTAAAGTCCAGATAGGACATGTCCACTGCCCTCACTTGATGTATTTTCGTGGTCACCCAGTTAAAGAAATCAGATTAGTCTGGTACCCCCGGAATCTATGCTGCTTTTGGTCTTGCACTCACTGAATTTCTGATACTCTACGAACCTCACAACAGGGTTTTCATTAATTTCCCACATCTGATGTGAGACTGACCGACCTTTTGTTCCTAGCCTCCTTCCTGCTGCTGTTCTTATGGAGCAGGACCACATCTGCTCTCTTCCTGTCCTGTCCTGCGGAACCATGTCAATTTTCAGTGAGATTTTGAATATAGCCATCAGTGGGGCAGCTAGGATATTCATGAGTTCCTTTAACACACTTGTGTGTATTTCGTCCAGTCTCATTGCCTTGTTCATTTCAGGCTGGCATGGCTCTCTGTGTGATAATAGCACCTGCAAACAGTGCCGACCAAAAACAGTGAGTGCACATTGCCGAAAAGCAAAACCGCGATGAGCACTACAACATCCCCAGAAATAGCGACCGACACTTCCATATTGTCTTGGGGAGGGTGATGTGAAGCTTCCCCATGCTAAAATAACTAACACCAGGGAGCCCAACACTGAGGGACAGGACAAAACTCAGGATGGGGGCTTCTGCACTGGGGACACGGTTGGAGGGGAGAACGCTATGGGGGCAACCAGGAGGTAGAAAGGAAAAAGGTTGGGAGGGTGGGTGGAACGGGACTTAACAAATTTTTTTTTAAAAGTTGTCCCCACAGCCAGTCCCGAACCCGGGTCCACCAGCCATACAGGCAGTGATTCTGACCACTACACACATGGCCAGTCTGGAATTCACCCCATCAACAATGACCTACATACTGCACATATCTCTGACTCCTGCCAACATAAAAGAGCTAAACTTGACAGGTGCTCATAAATCACTGTAGCCTTTTCCAACTCGCTGTTTTGAACTCGCCCAAATGCCCTTGCTCTTATGCACTCGCTCATATCACAGGATACCCTCTGGCAGTCCTTTAAGGACTCTCTCTTCTGAAAATGGACTTCTGTCCCCCGTTACTGCTGCTCTCTGGTTGTCCATCCCTCCCCCACACTGTGAAGAGTGAGAAGTACCTGTTGAGGATGTTTCGTTTTCTAGATCCTCTTCTGTGTAGTCTTCCCCTGCCACCCTCCTTATTCTCACCATCCTCCCTTGCTTTCCTCTTCTCACTTATGTGCATGAAGAAAACCTTAGCCACTTTAGCTACTCCTTTGGTTATCTCTCTCTGTCTGTGCTTGTGCTTCCTCACTTTCTTTCCTGCTTCCAGTGTTTTACTTGGTATACCTCCCTGTCTTCTTCCGCTGCATTTCCTGATACCTCCTGAATGCCACCCTTTTTTCTCACCACCGTGGCCTGTTCTCTAGAGAACTATAACAGTCTCTTTTCCTTCTACTTTGCTCACTTTCTTCACGCAGAGGTTGGTTGCCTTAATTTTGCCCTCCTTTTTCCCCCATTATGCCTCTACTGCTCCCTAGAATCCCTGCCTATGTGGCAGTTTCTGAGGCAGTCTCCCATTTCTTCAAAATACACCATCCTTAAGTCCAGGACTTTCGTCCTCTTGTAGTTTGCCTCCGTTCCCATTTTAATCTTAAACCACACTGTACAGTAATCACTGATACCTAGGGGACTGCCCACTGTGACATCTGCTGTGCTGTCCCTGTTTGTAAGCACCAGGTCGAGCACTGTCCCATCCCTAGTGGGTTCCTTCACTAGCTGCCTGAGAAAAGCCCCTTGTAGGGAGTCAAGGACAGCCCTGTTTCTTGCTGAAGCTGCAGTTGGAAGGCTCCAATCCACATCTGGTGGATTGAAGTCTCAAATTAACATCATCTCCCTCAGTTGCGTGCTTTGATGGCTTCCCCAATTACATTATCCAGCTCCTCTCCCTATGTGGGGGTCTGTATATTTTATTTTATTTATTGAAGAGAATCAGAATTACAATCCTTTGAGTCATAGACTCCTTTGCAAAGGCTTCACGTCAGTACAAGAAAGCACAAACATAACATTTACTAGTGTTATACATAGGTCACACAGCACAGTGTATATCATTGGCATGTTGCTGCATCAAGGATCCTAAAGTAGACTGGAAGCATCAAGTTTGGTAGACAGTAAATCTGTCACTACATGCACAGCGACGGCACAATACCGACACATGTATTGTGCCACCCAGGCCCAGTGTTTTCTGTGGGTGGTGCCCCATACCCCAGACTTCAGGATTCTCAACTCCAGGTCAGAGTTGGTCTGGGGAGGCCCAGGACACTGGGGAAAGTGAAACATCGAAGCGGACCATTACAGCGACTGTCGCTGTAGTGGTCATTTCCATGTTTTGCTGTCGGGTGTCGGGCAAGGGGCCACCCAAGTAGACCTTGGGTCACAGCTGTGAAGCATGGTAGGGTCACAGACTGAGGGTCCTAACTGAACCCTGAGTCAGAGTTTATATACAGTGTGATTGTAGGACCTGAGGATGTAGTCATAGAATAAGGTTAGGCATTTTATCCCTAATACTGTGGATTTTTTCCTGCACCGAGCTATAGACTGCTTGCAGTATGCTTTCCTTTGTGATTTAGAGAGGAGGGAGGCATATAAGTTGCAGTCACAAGTAGTTGAGTCAAGGAGGAGATCTTTGAGACCAGTATTATTTGGCCAAGACAAGGGCTAGGAAGATAGTGGCTGGTAGGCTGTTTAGCCAGAAGGGAGCACGATATTAGAAAACCTTTGCCCTAGGGAGATCCTACAGTGGGGGACTGGGGGAGAGAGAGGTGCTAGTAGGGCATCTAGGGGCCCTCCTGTGTGGGACTGGCTGGATGGGGTGGAGGCCTTTGGGTGCTAGATTCAGGAGTATTTTTGGCTTGGAGGGAGGGTGATACTTAAGCCTCTCTTGAAGGTAAGCTAGTCCATAGCTTGTATAGCTGCATGTGTAGGTTGCTCTATTGCATCCAGTGATCAGTCTGCAGGCTTTATTGAGAGCTATGTTGATGCTGCGAGGGCCGTTTGGTCTGCAGATCCATAAATCACAATGCCGTAGTCCACCAAAGATAGGACTGAGGAGGTTACAGCGAGACATAGGGCCTGAGGGGTAGGCAATGTTTATGTCTGTATAGGATCCCCAATCTGGTGTTGACAGTGAGGAAAAGTGTTGAATGTGTGTGAGGGAGGTGTACAGAGTGACACCCAGGTATTTGAAGCTAGAGACCTGTTCAAGATGGAGGCCCTGGGAGTTTGAGATGAGTAGAGGAGCACTTCTTAGTGGGCTTTGGCGGTGGGCAGATCATAGATTTCGCCTTGTTGTGGTTGAGTACTAGGCGATGCTCAGAGAACCAGGATTCTGTTTCTTTAAAAAAGCCTTGTAGGGCAGTTTGGAGGGAGTTAGGAGGGGGTGTTTCCCAAGAACTACAGCATCATCCATAGGCAGAAGCTTCCCATTGCATGATTGAGGGAGGGAGTTTAGGAAGAGGGTGAAGAGCAATGGACTGAGAATGGACCCTTGGGGACACCCGCTTGGACTGGTCTTTGCAGGAAAGGGTGGTGTTAATTTTGACCTGTTGCATCCAGCCAGAGAGATAATCTTTGAACCAGGAGGTTGCCTCAGGAGAGAAATCCTGGGAAGGAAGGAGTGGAGCAGAAAAGTGCGTGACTGACGGTTTCGAATGCTTTGGTCAAGTCTACTTATATTGCACCTGCTGTGGACCCCTGGTCTACGACCTTGTGAATGTGTGAAGTAAATTCCAGGAGGGCAGTGGTAGTGCTGTGCCCTCCTGAAACAGTGTGGTTCATGGCAGAACAGCGATGATCGCCAAGTAGTCGGTAAGCTGGTCTGACACTATTTTTCGAGTGCCTTTGGGTGGGGGTAGGATCAAATGGGTCGGTAATTACTGGTGGAAGTGGGGGTCACCACTCTTCAGGATGGAGGTAATAATTCCTCTCTTCCATAGGAGGGGAATTGGCTGAGGCATAGCGACCAGTTAAGTATTTTGGTGAGATGTGGCAGGGTCACATCCAGCATTAGTCAGAATTTTGAGGTCAGGAGAGTCACTGCTGTAGCGCTGCTCATCAAGACTTTGGGGAGATAGCATTTTGCCTCACTGCAAGAGATGATTCGAGTCGGATGGGAGGGGGGACCATAGTGGCTGAAGTGTCTACAGGGCAGCCTGGAATTGGATCTAAGAAGTTTTGAAGGAGGATGTGACTGAGGTCTGAGAAGGTGGTATTAAGGGCATTGGAGATGGTAGTGGGTCCTGGGTGAGGGCCCCATCCAATAGAATCTACGAGGGGTAGGGGAGACAGTTTTCCGTACAGCTCCTTAATATTACTCCAGATTTTTTTCCCCAGTGCCCCAGATGGTGGTGAGGCCTTGCTTATAGTAAGTGGCCTTGGCTAGCAGGATGGCCCAGGTGCATTTGTTTCTAGCCTCTGTAGAGTTGTCTGTCCTGGGGTAGCTGTGAGTCCAGGGCCATGTGCCAGAGGTTATCTCTGTGGTGCATCTGGTCAAGCAGGGACTGTGAGAACCATGGGTATTCCTGTTTTCAAACAACACGACGCCTTGCTGTATCCTGACAGTTGCAGTGATTCCCAACCTTTGAACTACCCAGGAGAACAAATAGTTAACTTTCTATGCAGGGATAGAATGCCGAGCTCGAGCTCGGTTGAAGTCTCTGTCTGGAGTGATTCAAACCTAAACTGTCAGATTCTTTACTCTGCCTCACTGAACGATCGCTCGGAGATTTCTCCTTCAGCTGGTTCAAAGTCAGTTAAAGTTTTCAGTTTCATCGGTTTTAAACCGAAAAAGTATCCAGATAATTGGTTCAGTCTCTGTCTGTGGTGCCATGAGTACTAGATAGGAATTGTTCTATATTTCTGTGGAACTTGTAAAAGTGCGGCTCGGTTCGGCTGAACTGGTTATTTGCTAGTGAAATTTGTGTATTTACTTAGTGTGTGTTACCGTTCTTATTGGTTCTAAAAAACATGTTTTGAACGTTTTTTCCAATACCACGTGACACAGTTAGGAACCGATAGGGAGTCTTGCCTGGCGGTTGCCGATAAAAGGATAAGTTTGGTTAGGTTGGCCATGTCTGAGAAACCCAAGAAAACCGGGCCCACTGGGTTTCAACACTGCAGTGAGTGTGGGAGGTCTTTGCTAAGGCCGATCCCCACACCACCTATGTTTATTGTCTGGAGTTTGACCACCTCGATTCAGACTGCCAAATATGTAAAAACTTTCCCAGATCTACCCTTGAGAAGAGATTAGGTAGACTGAGGGAAAGGGAGGCAGAGAAGTTCGCTGACCCGATGGCCAGCCCAGTTCGGTTTCGACCGAACCAGAAGGAGTGCCTCTGACCAGGGCAATACTTTTGAGCAGAAGGAGAGCCTTTCTGAGGGATCGGTTCCGACAAAAAGAAAACGAAGATAAATCGACCGGTTCGGATCCAGAGGTTCATGTTCCACCGCTGAAGAGATAGCCAGAGCGATTCAGATTGTGGAATCGCCCATCCAGTTCCAACAGATCCGCTCCTTCTGGCAGGGGTTCAGTTCGTTGGTTCCCTCGGTTCAAGATTATGCCTTGAAGATTTTTATGAACCGGAGTTTGAAGATGAAGGGAATTTGAGGATGATGATTTAAGTGAGGGTCTGATGTACCTGTGGAACGGACATCTCCCCAGACAGACCTTCAGGTGTTTCCTCTCCTAGGCTTTCTGAGTCCCCTCTCACTTTATGTTTTGCAGAAAGGTGGCCAAGCCCTCCAGCTGCCTATGGAAGAAGCTGTGAAGATCAAGAGGAGCCTGATTATGTAGAGATGAGGGACATCCCAGAGTCCAGAGACTGTCTGTTCCCTCCATAAATCTTTGGGAAACAGACACAAAAAATCTTAAAATCTCCTAACACTATACCTCCTGTGGATAGAAGAATGGATAAGAGGTATACACTTTCAGGCTCAGATACAGAGTTCTTATAACAGCAGTGCAGCCATGTTGAGGTAGTGCAGGCTGCTGCCTGTGACAAGGCAAATATTCCCTTGGCTTCACACCCCTGACAAGGACTCCAGGAAGATTGATGCCATGGCAAAGAAGCAGTACATGGCATCTTCTTTGGGACTCAGGCAGGAATCACATGGCCTGTACAGCCAGGTACTAGAAGTCCAGGTGGGACACTGTATTGGCACTGGCTAAACAGGCCTCCCCCAGCTAGCCAAGGAGCTGGAGGCGTGGCTGCAGATGGGATTGAGGCATCTAAAGTTCAGTTTTCATGCTGCTGTGGACTCTAATGATGTGTCTTCAGGAGTCATGGCTACATCTGTGGCTCTTCAGAGGATGGCTTGGCTCATATGTACTAGTCTCGCAGGAAACCCAGGCTAAGGCCATGGATTTTCCTGTAGTGGGTAATTCTGTTTGGGGAGCAGACAGAGAATTACATGAAGAAAAATGGATGAGTACAGGACCATTTACAGGAGTGCTCAGGCCAAGGAAAGGCAGGCAACTCCTCAAAGGCAGCAGTCTAGGGGCAGGGCAGGCCTTTTCAAAGGCCTTTTACCAGTCACAGCCTCTTCTTCCTTTTCTCAGAGGGGTCTTCAGAGGGAGAGGCAGAAGGGGATGAGCAGGCTGCATCCATCCTCAACCTAAGGCTCCTGCCAAGCAGACACCCTGATGTGTCAGCCCGGTCGACTCCCCATTCCTGTAGGAGGCAGGCTGGCTTACTTCATTCAGGACTGGATGTCTATTACATCAGACAGGTGGGTCCTGGAAGTAGTAAGCCAGGACTGGTTCTCAGCTTCAAAAAATTTCAAAGATGAGAGCCAGATCTTTTCCACCTGCAATCTCTGAAACCCTTGCCCTAGAGGCAGAGGTTTCTTCTCTCCTATCTTTAAAAGCTATAGAGAGAGTACTCACCCTACACTGGGGCAAAGGACTGTACTCCAGGTACTTCCTGACCCCAAAAAGACAGGGGAGCTGCAACCCATCCTAGACCTAAGATATCTAAACAAACATCTTTTAAAACCAAAGTTCAAGATGATAACTCTGGGAATAATCCTTCCTTTCTAAGGCCAGGGACTGGCTAGCCTCCTGGACCTCACAGATGCCTACTTTCACATTCCCATCAGGTGCTCCCACAGAAAGTGTCTCAGGTTCGAGTTGCCCTCAGGCCACTATCAGTTCAAAGCAATGCCCTTGGCCTAACCTCATCTCCAAGGGTTTTCACAATGCCTGGCAGTAGCAGTTGCCTTTCTAAGAAGGCAAAAGATTTACATTTTTCCTTATCTGGACGATTGACTAATAGTGGTCAGTCTCCAGACCAAGCCAAGTCTCACCTACTAGCGACCCAGCAAGTGCTCACATCTCTAGGATTTCTTCTCAACCTTCCCAAGTCAGTTCTTGAACCAGTCCAGCTTCTTACCTGTATAGGGGCAGAACTGGACACATCAGAGCAAGAGCTTTCTTCCTCTAGAAAGGGCAAGGGTTCTTATGGAACCAGCTTCTTCCTTGAGCCTTCAGGTATCTCAACCAGCAAGGCATTTCCTCCAGCTCATGGGCCACATGGCAGCTTCAACAGCAGTGGTCCAAGGGGCAAGATTCCAGATGAGGGATATTCAGTTCCACCTGAGAGCTTTCTGGTCTCAGAAGAAAGATCCCTTACCAAACTGATCCCAGTGACTCTGACCTTGATCCAAGCCTCCAGTGGTGGCAGGATCAGGACAATTTAAGACAAGTTGTTCCTTTTGTTGCTCAGCCTTGTTCAGTGGTCCTTACCACGGATGCTTCTCTCCTGGGCTGGGAGCCCACCTGGGGTCCCTCTGCCCAGGGGCTGTGAGTCCCCCTAAGAGTCCCTTCTCCACATCAATCTTCTAGAGCTCAGGGCAGTTTTATGGCTCTAAAAGTACTCTCACAGTCAGTACAGAACAGGGTGGTTCAAGTCAGAACAGACAACACCACCACCATGTGGTACGTCAACAAGCAGGAAGGCACTCAGTCCACGGCATTGTGCACAGAAGCCATGAAGTTGTGGTCCCTGGCTTATTTCCTGAAAACCTCTCTTGTAGCAGTTCACCTTCCAGGCAAGGACAATGTGCTAGCAGATGCACTGAGCAGGATTTCTCAGGGCCATCCACGAATGGTCCGTGGACCCTCAGGTGTTGAAAGTGATGTTTTCAAGGTGGGGCATTCCAGAGATAGATCTCTTTGCAGCCCCAGACAATCACCAACTCGCTCACTTTTGTTGCAGACCTTCAGTCCTGGGCTCAGTCCTCTGATGCCCTTATTCTGAATTGGGAAGGGAAGTTTCTGTATGTCTTTCCCTTCCCACTCCTGTTCAAAGTTTTAGTAAAAATAAGGTCTCAACCTTGCAAGGTGATTCTGATTGCTCCAGATTGGACCAGACAGCCCTGGTACCCCTGTTGCTGTCTCTAGCAGTCCATCTTCCCCTCTCTCTTCCCAGGAATTACAACCTGTTAACATCCTCTCAGGGAAGGATTTGGTACCCCAATCTTCAGTCTCTCAATCTCAAAGCATGGCTCTTGAAGAGTTAGAGTTTGCAGATCTGCATCTTTCCCAAGGGGTTCTGGATACCCTCAAGGCTTCTTGAAAGCCCTCCACCAGAAAGACGACTCCAAATGGAAAGATTCAGCATTTGGTGTTCTAAGAAACACGTGTCTCCAGACACTGCTGAATTGCCTATGATTCTGGATTATGGTCCATCTTCATGGCCTAGGCCTCAGACCAGCTACTCTCAAGGTACACTTGTGAGCTGTCTCTGCATTTTTGTCTGTGGGGAAGTTTTCCTCACTATCTTCCCATCCTGTGTTCTGTAAATTTTCTAAAGGATTGCTTCACACCAATCCTCCTTTTAGAGACCCTGCCCCTGCCTGGGATTTGAATGTTTGCATTGCTCAACTTATGCAGCCCCCTTGAGCCTATGTCTTCAGTAGAACTTAAGTACTTGACTTAGAAAACTGTGTTCTTGGTAGCCATTACCCTGCCAGGCGATTCAGTGAATTGCAAGCCCTGTCAGTGAACCTGATTTTATCTCATTTCACAGGGATAAAGTGGTCCTTAGAACCAATAGAAGGTTCTTGCCAAAGTGGTTTCATACTTGCATTTAAACCAGTCTGTGTCTCCTCCCTGTTTTCTTCACTGATCATTCTTCCTCATGAGAGAGGAGGCTACACAGTTTAGATGTCAAAAGAGCCCTTAGTTACTACATAAGTACCAAGGGTCAACAGGTTTGACTTCCTCCAGTTGTTCCTCACTTATGGAGAAGTGGGAAGGGCAAGCCTGCCACCAGATGATCTATTGCCAGGTGGATTGTGTCTTGTATACAATTCTGCTATGAAAAGCTGGGAAAGACTCCACCCTCAGGTCTGAGTGCTCATTCCACAAGAGGTACAGCGGCTTCCGTGGCTGCTGCCAGGATATCTTCTCTTAGAAATTTGTCAAGCAGCCACCTGGAAAACAGTCCATACCTTTACCAAGCATTACACTCTGGATATCCAGGCTAGGAGTGATGCTCGGTTTGGCACAGCAGTACTTCAGAGCCTATTCCCAAAGTAGGTTCTGTCCCTCCTCCTTGGAGGTGTTGCTTGTAGTCTGCAATTGTCAGAATACAGCAAGACTTTATGTTGCTTGAAGAAAATTTTCTCACCTTAGTAATTATATTGAGTCTTGCTGTATTCTGACCTCCTCCTCCCTGCCTCCCTCTCAGGACCTGTTTTTGAGAATTGGGTGGGCAGGTGCAGTGTGCACCCAGGGTGTTTTGCTTGCACCCTCCTCCTTTTGTTTAGGTGCTGATTTATTATTGTTATTATAGTACATAAGGTTTTGTTTTTGGGTTTCCTGACTTGAGTCTTCCTTGGGTATCCAAACTTTTCAGCTAGTTGGTAGTAAGCATTTTAACAATTTCCACATAGAATTTTAGTTTAGTTGGGCTCGTAAGAATCTGACGGTTTAGGTTTGAGTCACTCCAGACAGAGACTTCAACGAGCTCGAGCTCAGCATTCTATGCCCTGCATAGAAAGTTAACTATTTTCTCCGGGCAGTTCAAGGTTGGGAATCACTGCAATTGTCAGAATACAGCAAGACTCCATTAGAAGAAACATAATTACTAAGGTGAGTAATTTTCTTTTTTATAATATGCTTTGAGAAGGGGCAAAGATGTCACAGGCAGTGTTAAAGGTGGTGATAAAGGAAAGGCGGCAGCATCTACAGTCTGAGCATTATGGATGAGTGACCAATCACAGGAAATAAGGTACAATTTGAAGTGGAAAGGGCCCCATTTTGAGGCACCTTTGGACTGTAACTTTAGGGAGGCTAGGTGGGAGTTTATTTGACCACCAGCAGGTGACAGGGGAGTGGTCACTTAGCGTGTCAGGAAGCACTTTAACCTGGGAGAGGTTACTGGGATGGTTGGTAAAGATGAGGTCGATAAGAGTGGAGGACCCAGTTCTGGGGTCAAGTCTGGTGGGGAATAGACAACCTGAGCAAGGTCATAAGCTAGACAGCGTCTTTGTAGGTGTGAGATATGGTGGATAGCCAACTCACGCTGAAGTCTCCATTATAATTACTTCGCTCTTGGGAGGAGATGGGTGATGCAAGACAGTATAGAATCAAAGGCTGGCTTTTGGTTAGTGGGGGATGTAAACTGCCATAATGTATAGCGTTTTCTAGGATTGCCAAGGTTGACCTTAATGGCAATGGATTGGGCACCATGGGTCGTGGGGAAGGGGACTGAGAGCACTTGCAGCGTGGTTTTGACATAGATGGCACACCCACCTCCCTGCTTGCTTAATCTGTCTGCTCGAAAGATGGAGTAGTCACTGAAGGTGACAGAAGCATCAGGGATGTTTTGAGAGCCAGGTCTCTGTTAGGCCAGGGTGTCAGGGGCATGTTGACGATCCAGCCCTGGAGAGGTGTGAACTTCCTTAGTAGGCTGCAGATATTGAGGAAGGCCAGTAGTAGGCTGCCTTGCCTGCCCTCTGTTGTAGCACCAGGATTAGTATGCACATTGACTGATAGGAGGAGGAGGAGGAGGAGGAGAGCAAGTCGGAAGAAAGCTTTCAAGAGCAGTTTGAGTGCAGAGCGGCAGGAACAAGGAGAAGTGAGGTTTTGGGGAGTCTGACCAGTGCTGGGATGGTGCCTCTGAGGTGGGCTAACAGAGCTGGGGACAGTGAGGGATGGGGCTGAGTGGGGGTGAATGGATGGTATGAGAGGGTGAAATCCCATTGAGGTCAGGGAAACAGTGCAGCGTGAGGTTAGTGGTATAGTAGTGCAGACTAGTTCATGGTAGGTGGAACTTAGGAAGTTCTGGGCGCACTATATGTGGGCAAGTAGGGAGCCAGACTTTGGCTCCTTTATGTGGCTCATCCACTGGGAGAGTGGGAGAGGGTGAGAGAAGAGAAAGGGAGCAGTGTGGTAATAAAGGCAAGCACCCATAAGTAGATATACATGATTATCCTGAGTGAGATTTAGAAGGCAAATGGATGGGATGGTGGCCACTAGTGGTGGCGAGTATAGGCTGCTAATGTGGGAAAGTGGGCTGATTGGTTTTAATGATCAACGTGAACTCTCGTATATCTTGCAGTGTTCACCAAGGGTGGTGGTGGAGTGGTAGGGCAGTCTGTGGAGCACTGGCAGGGCTAACAGTACTGAGCGTTTAGCAAGCGGAGAGCAGTGTTGTAGTCAGGCTCCTCCAAGGCTTTTATTCTGCTGGATATGTACCTGCACAGTTTGGCGTGGGGTAGGGCAGCTTCAGGACCCTCGCGACCTCTCTACTGTGGCCCAGCTGTGGACAAGGAGAGGAGAGAACACAGGATTAAATTAGGTAGGAGACTTGGGGAGGCCAACTCTCAAGCAGCTATCACAAAAGCACCAATTGCATGTGTGACACCCGAGTGAAACCAGAGCAATATAGCTGCTACTTTGCTTTAGTGGTGCTGCCACTCCCCAATTTGATTTAGAAATGCAGAGATTACCTTGGGCAACAGCAAGAGTAAGCTTTAGCTGGTACAACCCGATTGAGTTAATGAAATTAAATCAAATCAAGCCTGAGCTGGTGGCAAACTACTTGAATTAAATTAAATTAAAGGTAGTTCATCGAACAGTATATGAAACAACTCAGGTTACTTAATGTAAAATCTGAACTGAAGTTTGGTTCCAAAATACAAACTCACTAAGCGCAGGGTAACAAAGCAACTGGTCTGGCCGTTGTCTTCAGAGGGTTTAAACATACAACTCATACAACTTTTTCAGAGTATTTAAACCTAAAACTATCAGCACATGTATGGGGACAGAAAATTAAGCCCTTTAAATTTCAGCATTTAAAGTCCAGACAGTAACAGTACTGAGCATTTTAGCATTGAGGAAGAGCAATGTTGTTGTCAGGTTCCTCCAAGGCTTTTATTCTGCGGATCCTACCTGCACAGTTTCGGCGTGGGGAGGGCAGCTTCAGGACCCTTGCAACCTCTCTACTGTAGCCCAGCTGCATAGTTTTAGCATGGGGAGGCCACTGGACCCTCATAGCCTCTTACTGTGGCCCAGTTGCACAGTTTCGCGTGGGGAGGCAGCTTCAGGACCCACGCAGCCTCTGCACTGTGGCCCAGCTACACAGTTCGCATCTGGGAGGACAGCTTCAGGATCCTAGCGACCTTTCTACTGTTGAACCTCTGTAAATGAGCTTCTATCTCAAAGGTATTGTAATCTGAGATAATGCATCTCTGTTCTCTTTAGATTAACTACAAGCCATTCTCTTGCTTTCTTCCAAGACTCTTGAACATTTCTTGTTTTTTATAATCCCTTTCCTTTGCTTGGGTGGCCAAGGCTTATTTTCCTGGGAGGTGGGGGCTGGCTTCACAGATGGAGGAACCTCATCCTGCATGTGGCCTTGTTCCGGCTCCCGTTGCAGCCCTCTCTCTCTGCTTGATTTGGGGTTTGAACCATCTTCCCTCACTCCCTCTGGGCTGTGCTGCTTCTCTTGGGGTTATTTAATTTAATGGTAAAGTTACAACAGCTCGCTGTCATACACTACGGTGAAGTTGGTAATCCGAAACCTACTTATATCATTCCTATATGGATAGTGGCGAAGTTGGTAATCCTGAAACCTACTTATATCATCCCTATGTGGATAGTGGCCCAGTACCTGTCTACAGGATGACCTACAGCACCTCCACCCTTTTAATTCTGGGTGCCCCTGTACTTCCATGGCCTTGATTCCCTCTCTCTTACATATAATACCACCCCTTCAAACAACATGAAGTCTTGCTATATTATGACAATTGCAGTTTGTCCCAGCTGTAGAACTGCTCCGGAGGTGAAGAGTTAACTTCCATGCCAGGCATGGAACTTGGAAGCCTTGACTCGGTTAGAAAAAGCTCTGTCTGTATCATTTCAAACTGAAACTGTCAGATTCTTTACTCCGCCTCACTGAACAGTCGCTCCGAGATTCTTCCTACTGCTCGGTTCATTTCTCGGTTTATAAGTGTTTTTCTTGGTTAAATTCAACCGCGATTATATTTATTTTAACACAAACCGATCGGTTCAAGCTCTGTCTGTGGTATTGTAAGTAATAGACAGTTTTATTTCTGTGTGGAACTTGTAAATGTTTATCGGTTCGGTTTGCACCGATCAGGTTGTTTTAAAACATTTTCTAAAATCATTTAAAGTCATTTAGAGTGCAGTTCCGGTTCTTATCGGTTCTAAAAAGCGGATTTCATTACGTTTTTTCACGACCGATGACACGGTTTAGAACCGATAAAGGGTGTCTTCCTGGCATTTGCGGGAAAAGGGCAAGTTTTTGTTAGGCTGGCATTATGTCTAGAAACCCAAAGAAAAAACGGGCCCACTGGTTTCAACACTGTAGTGTCTGTGGGGAAGCCTTTGCCAAGGCTGGACCCACACACCACATGTGTTTATTGTCTGGGGTTTGACCACCTCAATGCAGACTGCCAGATTTGCAAGAATTTCCAGCAGCTACCCTAGATAAGAGAGTTGGTAGGCTCAGGGCGAGGCCAAAAAGTCCACTGACCGGATGGCCAGCCCGGTTGGTGCCAACCAAACGGAGGGAGTGCCCTCTGACCAGGCGAGACTTCCTCGGGCAAGCGAAGAGCTGACTCAGAGGAGCCAGTTCCAGCAAAGAGAACTAGAAAATCAGCAGGTGTGGAGTCAAAATTCCTTCTCCAACTGCTGCAGAGATAGCCAAAGCGATCCAAATTGTCCAGTCGCTTTCCCGGTTCCGTCGAACTGCCACTATCTGGCAAAGGTCGGTTCGGCGAGTTCCACCGTTCAAGAATATGATATAGAGGAGTTTATGAACCAGAGGAGAAGGAGGATGATTATAAACAGTGTGAATGTGATTTTGAAAGTCTGGATGTGCCCATTGAACCGGACATCTCCCCAGACAGACCTTTGGAGAGTCTCCCCTAGGCTTTCTGAGTCCCTTCTCATTTCTGTTTTATAAAAGTTGCTGAAACCCTCCAGCTCCCTTTGGAGGAAGCTGTGGATGAGCAAGAGGAACCTGACTTTGTGGAGATGATGAATATCCCAGAGTCCAGGAGATTGTCTATTCCTTTACATAAATCCTTTAGGAAACAAACAATAAAATTTTAAAAGCTCTAATTCTGTGCCTCCTGTGGATAAAAAGATGGACAGGAGGTACACTTTATCAGGTCCTGATACAGAGTTTCTTTCACAGCAATGCAGCCATGTTGGGGTAGTGCAGGCTGCAGCCTGTGATAAGGCTAATATTCCCTGGCTTCCATCCTCCCTGCAAGGACTCCAGGAAGATTGATGCCATGGCTAAAAAACAATACATGGCAGCGTCCTTGGGACTCAGACAGGCAAATTATATGGCCTATGTTGCAAGATACCAGAAATCCAGATGGGATACTGTCATGGCTTTAGCCAAACAGGCCCCTGGCCAGCTTGCTAAGGAGCTGGAACAGGTGGCTGCTGATGGTATGAGGCATCTGAGGTGCAATTCCATGCTGCAGTGGATTCTAATGATGTATCCTCAAGAGTCATGGCTACATCTGTGGCTTTTTAGTAGATTGGCTTGGCTCAGGTGTACTAGTCTGTCACAGGATACCCAGGCTAAGGCCATGGATTTTCCTATGTGGTGGGAAATTCTCTGTTTGGGGAGCAGACAGAGAATTATATGAAGAAAATGGATGAATATAGAACCACTTATAGGAGTGCACAAGCCAAGGAAAGGCAAGCCACTCCTCAGAGGCAGCCCCCAGGGGTAGAGGCAGGCCTTTTCACAGGCCTTTTACCAAACCAGGCCTCCTCTTCAGCTTACGTTCAGGAGGGGGTTCTTCAGAGGAGAGGCGGTAGAGTGCAGGCAGGCCTGCTCCCACCCCTCAGCCTAAAGCCCCTGCCAAACAGGCACCCTGATGGGATGCCCAGGGCGATTCTCCATTACCTGTAGGGGGCAGGCTGGCTTACTTGTCCAGGACTGGGAGTCTTTAACATCAGACAAGTGGGTCCTGGAAGTAGTAGGCCAGGGTCTGGTTCTCAGCTTCAAAAATTTCCAAAGATGAGAATCAGATCTTTTCCACCTGCAAATCCTCTAGAGACTCTTGCTTTGGAAACAGAAGTCTCAAACCCTCCTGGCTCTCAGAGCTGTAGAAAGGGTTCTCCCCTACACCAGGGCAAGGGACTGTACTCCAGGTACTTCCTTACCCCAAAAAGACAGGAGAATGGCAGCCCATCCTGGACCTAAGATATCTGAACAAGCACCTTTTAAAACCAAAATTCAAAATGGTGACTCCGGGAATGATTTTACCCTCCCTAAGGCCAGGGGACTGGCTAGCTTCCCTGGACCTCAAGGATGCCTACTTCATGTTCTTATCAGAAGCTCCCACCAAAAGTACCTCAGATTCGAACTGCCCTCAGGCCATTATCAGTTCAGAGCAATGCCCTTGACCTTACCTCTGCCCTAAGGGTTATTCACAAAATGCCTGGCGGTAGCAGTTGCTCATTTAAGAAGGCAAAGATTGCCATCTTTCCCTACCTAGACGACTGGCTCATTGTGGGTCAGTCTCAGACCAGGTCAAATCACACCTGCAGGTTACCCAGCAGCTGCTTACCTCTCTAGGCTTTCTTCTCAATCTTCCAAAGTCAGTTCTAGAACCGTCCAGATACTCACCTTCATAGGCGCAAAACTGGACACAAAGCAGGCCAGAGCCTTCCTTCCCTAGAAAGGGTAAGGACCTGAGTGGCCCTGGCCTCCTCCTTCACTCCTGCAGGTCTCTCGACCAGCCAGGCATTTTCTACAGCTCCTAGGACACATGGCTGCTTCCACAGCTGTAGTGCAAGGAGCAAGATTTCAGATGAGGACATTCAGTTCCATTTGAGAGCCTTTTGGTCTCAAAGAAGAGACCCCCTATCCAAGTTGATCCCAGTAACTTCGAACCCTGATCCAGGCCCTTCAGTGGTGGCAGGATCAGAGCAATCTGAGACAAGGGTTCCTTTCATCCCTCTATCTCACTCCTTGACCCTTACTACAGATCGTCCCTTTTGGGATGGGGAGCTCACATGGGCGACCTCTCCACCCAGGGATTGTGGTCCCCTCAGGAATCTCTGCTCCACATCAATCTGTTGGAACTCAGAGCTGTTTTCTAGCACTTCAGGTTTTTCTGCATCTGTTCAGAACAAAGTGGTACAGGTCAGAACAGACAACACCACTACAATGTGGTACATCAACAAACAAAGGGGCACTCGGTCTTGGCCTTGTGCACCAAGGCAATGAAGTTGTGTTCTCTGGCTTATTCCTGAACACCTTCCTCATAGCAGTTCACCTCCCAGGCAAGGACAATGTCCTGGAGATGCTCTCAGCAGGATTTCCCAGGGCCATCACGAATGGTCACTGGATCCCAGTACTGGGGATAGTTTTGCCAGGTGGGGCACCCTCAGATAGATCTTTTGCAGCCCCAGACAGTCATCAACTTCCACTTTTTGTTGCAGGCCCCAGTGTTGGGCTCAGTCCCCTGGATGCCTTCCTTCTCGATTGGGAAGGAGGTTCCTCTATGCCTCCCCCTTCTCTCCTGTTCAAGGTGCTAGTCAAAATCAGATCTCAACCCTGCAAGATGATTCTGATTGCTCCAGATTGAGGCCAGACAGCCCTGGTACCCTCCTTCTGTCCTTAGCAGTCCATCTTCCCTGTGTCTCCCCAGGAACCACAATTTGTTAACCTGTGCCCAGGGTAGAGTTTGGTATCCGAGTCTCAAATCCCTCAACCTCAAGGCCTGGCTCTTGAGGAGTTAGAGTTGCTGACTTACACCTTTCTCAAGGTGTTCTCGAAATTTTGAAGCTTCTAGGAAGCCTTCCACAGGGCTACTTATAACTCTAAATGGAAAAGGTTTTCCATATGGTGCTCTGGGAAGCATATTTCCCCAGAATCTGCTGATTTGCCCACTTTCTTGGACTATATGGTCCATCTAAATTCTTTGGGACTGAGACCAGCTACCCTGAAAGTGCATTTGGCAGCTGTCTCTGCTTTTATTTCAGCAGGGAAGCCCTCTTCTCTTTCTGCTCACCCTGTATTTTCCAAGTTTTCAAGGGATTGCTTCATACCAATCCGCCATTCAGGGACCCTGCCCTGCCTGGGATCTTAATGTTTGCATTGCTCAGCTGATGCAACCCCTTTGAACCTCTTGTCTTGGCAGAGCTTAAGTACTTGACTTGGAAAACTGTGTTTCTAGTAGTCATCACTTCTGCCAGGCGCTAAGTGAGTTACAAGCTTTGTCAGTGGAGACGGATTTTATCTCCTTTCACAGGGATAAGGTAGTCCTCAGGACTAACAGGAAGTTTTTGCCTAAGGTGGTTTCAGATTTCTACCTTAATCAATCTATTTCCTTCCAGTGTTCTTCACTGACCATTCCTCCTCTGGCGAGAGGAGGCTGCACAGCTCAGATGTTAAGAGGGCCCTTAGTTACTACATAGGCACTAAGGGTCACAGGTTTGACTCCCTCAACTCTTTCTCACTTATGGTGAGGTTGGGAAAGGAAACCTGCCACTAAGAGATCCATTGCCAGGTGGATTGTCTCTTGTATCCAATTTTGCTATCAAAACTGGGTAAGGTTCCCCTTCAGGCCTGAGGGCTCACTCTACCAGAGGTACAGCTGCGTCCCTAGCTGTGGCCAGGGACATCCCTATCTTAGAGATATGTCAAGCAGCTACTTGGAAAACAGTACATACTTTCACTAAGCATTACTCCCTGGACATCCAGGCCAGGAGGGATGCTCGATTTAACACAGCTGTGCTTCAGAGCCTATTTCTAAGTAGGTTCTGTCCCTCCTCCATGGAGGTACTGCTGTGTAGTCTGCAATTGTCATAATATAGCAAGACTTCACGTTGTTTGAAGAAAAAATTACTCACCTTAGTAATGTTGTTTCTTCTAATGGAGTCTTGCTATATTATGACCTCCCAGCCTGCCCCTCTCAGAACCTCTACTCTGGGGATGGGGTGGGCAGTCCAGTGTTGGCACTTATTGATGCCCATCTTGTGTTTTCCACCCCTTCTTTTTGGGGTGTTTGGGTGTTTGTTTTATTTTATCTTATTTTCTGGTCCCCTGATGATTTCCTGGTGTTGGGACCAGGAAAATGTGTTAATATTTAAGTAGCCAGTTGGCTAGTGTAGGTTTACAGCTTCCACACAGAACCTTAGTGAGTTTTGCTCATAAAGATCTGACAGTTTCAGTTTGAAATGATACAGTCAGAGCTTTTTCTAAATGAGCTCGCGTCCAAGTTCCATGCCTGGCATGGAGTTAACTCTTTCACCTCCGGAGCAGTTCTAAGGCTGGGACAAACTGCAATTGTCATAATATAGCAAGACTCCATTAGAAGAAACAACATTACTAAGGTGAGTAATTTTTCTTCTCCTCCCTTCCTGTCTTACCTGAACAGAGACTAGCCTGGTATGGCCACATCCCAGTCATGGCTATCAATGCACCATGACTCCATTATGGCCACCAAATCCAGGCCAGCCTCTGCCATGATAGCCTCCAGGTCCGAAATTTTATCTCCCAGACTCCTTTGCATTGGCACTTATGGCTTTCCATTCCTTACTCCTTCCCCCATCTGCCTGTGTTGTTCCTCGAAGCTCTCCTGACCCCCTCTTCTCTTGTTACCTTGTCTGTTACCTGCCTCCTTTACTTCTTTCTTCCTACTTTCCTGATTTATATCCCTTGTTCTTTGCCATGTCCCCACCCCTGTTGTTTCCACCCCTGCCCTGGTAGAGCTTACTATCCATGGATTCTCCCTCCTGCTGCTTCATCAGCTGGAGGGGTGCGGTGTTGCCTCGCTTGATTTTACAGCCTCCTCCCAAGGCTAGTTTACATGCTCAACCAAACAGCACTTAAACCTTCCAGTAAGGACTGTGGTCTCTCTCCTGAAAAGATGTAGACCATCTCTGCCATAGAGGCCCACATCCTTCCAGGTTGGTCCCACTCCTCGGGTGTAGCTGAAGCCCTCCTCTATGCACCATGCCTTTAACCAATTGTTAAAAGCCCTGCTATAGATATCCTATCTTCTCCTCAACCATATGCAGGTAATACCTTGTAAAAGCCACTGTGTGTGCCACCAGCTTGAGGCCCTTCTCAGCTCCCTGAAATTTCCCTGCATTACCCTTGCCGCCCCTTGCCAGGTCATTTGCCCCAGGTGGACAATGACATCTAGTTCCCTTCCTTCTCCTGCTGTTGTATCGATCCTCTGGATCCATTCTCCATTCCTCCAAGCTGAAGCACCTCTCAGGCACTTAATCTCCTTCCCTTTCTCCCCTGCTCCCAAGGCTATCTCTCTCAACAGAGTCCCGCACCAGCAGCTGCTTCCTCCTTGACTGGATCCTCTTCTTTCCTCTTTGGGGCCTCCCTTTGAGGACCCCAACTTCCACCCTTCCCATTGGGATGGGTGCCTTCCTCAGCTGCCCCATCCCACCATTTCAGTGAAGGAATTGTGCAGTGGTACAGGCTGAGGAGTGAGTATGCTTTCTGCTTTCCCACTATTCCAGAGCCTTCCAAAGTCCAACTACTGTGCGTCTGGCTAGGCATTCTGTGAGGGAGTGGTGTCAGACTTGGTGGCCCCTGGTTGGGGCAGAAGACTTCAGCTTATTTTCTAAGGTACCGATAGCCCGGATGGGGCCCTCCTTAAGAGAGTTCTTGTGCCTTTGATACCCCTAAAGGGTGGTAGTTCCATTGCCAACAGAGCATAAAAGACCACGTTTACACATAACATCTTTTGCCTGCGGCCAACAGTCACCTTACCAGTAGTAGTGAGCTACTGACAGTACTGAGCATCCTCATCCAGTTCAGTTGCCCAAACACTATATTACATTGCACAAGCATTCACTGCAATAACTAATCAGGCAATCAATCATCTGCAGTTATTACTCCATACTTAGCTGCCTGGCAAACAAGTAAACCTGTAACTGAAGGCTAACTCAGTCCTTCCTACTGTGTATTGTAAGCACGATCTTTTACTGTTCCATGAATGTGTTCCTCGAGATTAATGCATCAATGAGAGATGCAGTCTGTACTTCTTAGTCATGTAAAGGGGTGGAGCATGGGGCAAGTTGATTATCTAGCTTTACTTTCATCCAGTAGTAGACATCTTAGTTGGGGATGGCGCACACTGTGAAAATAGGTGGGAAAAATACAAGGTCTGATAAAAAAAATGGATGGTGTTGCACAAACACCATTTAAATGCTGCCCATTGGGTTGGCTCAGAGTGTGGCTGTAGCTGCCACCTGGAAGATAAGGGTTCATGTTTGAGACCTACACTTAGGCTAGCTGGTGGTTTCATATATCCAGATGTGAGGTGTTCAGCTTATGGGAGGTGGGACACAAGCCACCTGACATTACCGTAACCCCTGCCAGCTGATCAATGAGTGGCATTAATGTTGGCTCAGAAGACAGCCGCTTATCTGCCCTTCCAGCCAGAGGAAGGATATAGCCACAGCAGCCACACTCTATATCAGGGTGTGGGAAGAGGATAATAAAGGGCAGAAAAGGATGAAAACAGGGAAATGAAAAGAAATCCAGCCCACTACATGCAGAATTATTGAAAGTTCATTTCTTAGTGAAAACTATGCTGCATGCAGAGTTGCAGACATTGCCTGCTGTGCTTGTGTCATGAGCACAGAACATCTCCAGGCCCATACACAGTTGCAAGGGACAGTTGCTATGTAATTAGCACTAGACCCTCATGAATATCCATGTACTATGCACAGTGAGTTTGCAAGTCTTTACCTGCATGGCTACTGTTGTCAGTGAATTTGTGTGTGTGTGGGGGAGGTGACTCTTGCACCAACTGTTACACAATTGTTGTTTTTACATCCCTCCCGACAGTGTGCATGTAGATGGAGAGTAAGGCCCTGTCCACACCACCCTCTGTAACATCACAGAGTGCCCAAACCGTTACCGAACGGTTTGCTTATACACCTGTAGCGTAACAGAAGGCGTTTTCGTAACCGTTGTTGAAACCACATATGAGGTTGTTTCAACAATGGTTATGAAAACCAATTATGCCTCGGTAAGGTTACTGGGTGTGGTGTGGACAACGTGGCACCAGTCCCCTAGTGCATCATGAGCTACATTGTGGGGATCGGGTGCCCGCAGTAACGATTGCCCAGCTCCCGAAGTGTGGACCAGCGGTGCCAGTCCCGTAACGGACAAGCGGCGGTGTGGACGCGCTGCACGCTCCCCAGTTGTAATGGTTTCTATCCGTCTACGGGGTCTGAGCGGTGCAGTGTGGACGGGGCCTTAGACAATATCACAAATTGCAGGAGTGGAAAGGATTATACCTATGAGAAACAGAATGGACAGATGTATAAGGACTATGTGGACTCTAGCTGGTATTGATGAAACAATTCTTTTAATTTAACATGTAGGAAAGCTGTTTGCGTCAGCTAGGAGGTCTTTGAGTGCTGCTATGTCCTTTGTTGCTGTATTCTTTTCTGTTATTGGTGTATTTAATAAACCTGAGTAGGGAAAATGAAAGAACTACTACAGGCAGGTAGAAGGGTTGCTGCAGTGCTGTGGCCACTCAAAGTTGAGCCAGCTAGGTACATTACCAAGCTTGTTGTAGAATCCAATATGAAGTCATGGTCATCTGTAGTAGTTCAGAAGAACACCACCTGTGCCAGATCTGTGAGGAAGGTCCCTCATATTGTCTGTTTTGATTTGTTGATTTAAATATGGGTGAGACCATGGGCCCTGACCCATTTCCATAGGCGACCAGAACATATATAGACTTTGGCGGCAGATAAGGACCACTTGGCCCACCCAGTCTGCCCATTTCCCTACCTATTGGATAAGCTGCAGATTATAGGTTAACCACAGCCTATTTCCTGCAATCCCCACTATAATTGCCTTATGTGTGTCCCATGCATGTTTGAATTCCCCACTGAGACCCCACGACCTCTCCGGAAGGTGGTTACATGCGTCCACCACTCTCTCCGTGAAAACATTTTCTCACATTACCCTGAGCCGTCCCCATCTTTAAATTGTGCCCTTGTTCTTACATGTCTCTTTTCTGAAAGCTGCTACCCTCCTGGACTTTGTTGATTCCCTGAGGTACTTAAAAGTTTCTATCATGTCCCCGGTCCCTCCTTTCATCAAGGGTATACATATTAAGCTCTCTCAGTCTGTCTTCATATGGTTTCTGATGTAGACCCTGCACCATTTTAGTTGCCCTCCTCTGGACTACTTCCATCCTGTCTATGTCCTTGCGTGAATGGGTCTCCAAAACAACACGCAGTACTCAGATGGCGTCTCACCAACTGTCTGTACAGAGGATATCCACTTCCCTTGGATTGAAACCCCTCTCTCCAGTCTCCCCAACTGCTAGGACAATAAAATACAAAGAATAATGTAAATAAAACAATAATTGAGATAAATATACAATTAAAAGACTACATTCTAACTATGACAACATTTGCATTCACAGTTTGCATGGTGATATATATATATATATATATTTTTTTAATTTACATTTTATCCCTGTTTTTTGTGGAGCTGGCAGAGGGCTCCAGGCCCCCTCCCAGGGCTCGTATCCATTCCTGGTTGGCACCCCATCACCAGGATCACTGTCAAGATCTTCATGAAGCCTGCCACGCATGTGGAGGCATCATGCGCCCATGATGCCCAGCACCCTCCCTATTCTTGCTGCTCTATGCCTGCACTACTCTCAGGCTCCACCTGGGGGTAGCCATATGGCAGGAGTGACTAGAACCCTCCCCGGAGAGGAGATTGCCTTGCAGCGGCTCAGTCCAACTCCCATCCCCCACCAGGCCAACCCCTGACAACACAGGCTCGTTCCCTAACCTGGGTCAGCAGCATAGCGCAGGTGTGATGTCCAGCGCCTCACCCTCAGCTCCACCAGGCTGCTGCATGGAGATAATTTTTAGTGCAAGTCTAAAACAGAACACAGTGTGGTATTAATTAAGCAATAGGCCACGACAAGGTGTGTGTTGTCATTATGACAACATCATTCCTGGGTGAGTTGAAGCCGAGGTGAAGCCAGTGCTTCTACCACTCTAGAGTGACGTTATTACAGATAACACACACCTTGGAGTGCTATTGCAATTATACAATGGCTTGATGTTATACAAAACAAAAATAAAATAAAAATGTTTTAGTAGATTTTTAGTGAGGCAGTTTATCTTTGTTTCTAGAAAAAAAAAAGGCTCAGGCTCCATAAAATCAGTGCAGTGATGTTATTGTGTAATATCATCACTGTCTCAGGCACACTGACCAATCAGAGTCCAGGAAATTTTCTTGCCATTGTATAATGCTGGTTATTGAAGCTGGTAATGAGTTTGGAAATTAAGGCAGTATATAGTTTTTGACCAGTGGTAGCCCTCATTCTTGGTACAGAAAACTGACAGTGCATGGATGACCCAGTTGAAACAGAGTAGTGTAATTTTGAAAATGGTTCTGCCTGTGACTCATCTTACCCTTTAGTGAAGCTGTGGGGATCATCATATGTCCAGTGATCAATTGTCTGACTTACGGGTTGAGCCACCAACTGTGACTGTGACCACCTAGGACTTTTGTCCTTTTGGAGTCTTTTAATGCCACCATGGATGGTCTGTAATGGAAGACTGTTATTTGCTGCTTATGTCTGTCAATCTATCACCATAAATGTGGAGAATGCTAAAGTTCTGCCTTTGTTGTCAACTACAAGAACAGAACCTTTACTGTGTTTAATGATTCTAAACAGTGTTCTGCAACACTAGGAACTATGTTCTATTTATTGGCATTGCTGCTGTTGGAAACTATCACTGCATTATCCTCATCAAGAACTGTAATGTGTATGTTTTGCTGTTTACCTCCAGCCTAAACTGTGGTTTAGTTAGGTTGTGGTGAAGTGACACGGGGTACTGCTGTAGGGATTATTGCCGCTGCCATGGATGGTGTCAGAAATGTTAGTGTTACTCTGCAGGGTTTGATGTTCGCTCTCTGGTTGAAGTGGTGCTCACAGGTTCTGTTCTGCATGTGCTGGAGATAGAGGATTTAGGTGTTAAATGTTGGTGCCCAGAGACTATCCCTTACATACTTGCAGGCATGGTGAGCTGTACCCACCCCTTTTTTCTAATTTTCTACTATAATCAACTACCTCAGTTATTAGCTGCGACTGTCAACCTTTTTGCATCCTAATATTTCTAGTTAAAACCCACATTTTATGATGGTTTACCTTCTCTAAATTTCACTGCTGATTGCTGGCCGTTTTATCTGCTTTCTTTCTTAGTAGAACTGAAATGGATGCTAACGTATAGAGTTCTGATCTGTTTATTAGAATGTTTTTCTAGTGCATGGTTTATTTCCGTAGAGACTGATGACTTGTTGCCAGTTACACAGTCATTGGAAACCTCACCAGAGTTGTTACTTTAAGAGCAGCTTTCCTGCTCTTTTAACCTCCCAAAAAAAAAAAAGAACCATGGAAGAAGACCCTTATCTGCCCCTGGTTCCAGTGGTACCAAAAATAGAGTATTTTATATGCCCCAAATTTGGAAGAGAAGGGACTGTAATTTTGGCTCCCATGGAGCCAAGCTGCTGGAGAATCCCTTCCACTTCCTGGAAGCAAGAGCCACCCCTGTACTAGCACATTTTATGATGTCACTATATGAGAGCATGGTGCGTCATAGACATGAATGGGGCCTTTTTAACTCTGTTTCTCATATCTTATGTAGTCATCATAAACAAATCAAGACCACAGCTCAACTAACAAGATCCTTGTTAATCAAGCAGTGGCCTGATTTGTCCTGAATGGCCATCTAAAATATGGAAGATAGAGTTTAAAAATTGACCCATTCATGTCTGTGAAGCGCACCTGTCTTTCTCCATATAGTGACATCACTAAACGTGCTAGTATGGGGGGCAGCTCAGTATCAGGGTAGTGAAAGGATCAGCAGCTTGGCTTCATGGAGCCAAATATGATCCTTTCCCTGCAAATTAGGGGTATATAAAATTCTGAATTTGGCACTGTTGGAACTGGGGGCAGATGAATGTCCTTCATGGTTTTAGTGTGAGCACCAGGAAAGATGCTCTTTAAAATGAGAGACCGTCATCTAGAGTGCATAACTTGGATTTACTGTAAGTGTCCGCTGTGATTCACATATGCAAATACCCTGTCTGTTTGTAATGATGGAACATCTAGACTTGTAGATGGTGTGGAAATGTAACTTTGTATACTGCTATTGAAACTGTGGTGCCAGTTCACAGATAGCTCCCATTAGCCAGACTCAGGATTCCATCTGAACTAAATACAAATGCAGTTGTGCTGTGCCTCCCTCCTTGAGACTCAAGTGTCACTGGTCAAAAATCTCCATGACCTGGAAGGGGGCATATATGATGCCCAAAATGAAGTCCTTAGTAGTAATAATTTATTGTGTTAATAATGAATATTAATATGTAGGTCTGGCAGTGATATCTAGAGGTTTGAGCAGTGAGCAGTGAATGGACTTGGTACATCCAGCAGACCAGGGTTTGATTTCACAACCTCCACTTGCATGCTTTGCAAGTCACATAACCTCCTGTACTCCAGGGATGCACCTGCAAATGATCTTCAGCTCAGAGTGTCTTTCCCAGCCAAAACTGAAAAATGTGGGAGTTTGAAATACCAAAAGGATAAGGACACGACATGCCAGGAAAACCATTTCTTCAGATGCAGTTTCATTTGTATCTCTGTGTGTGCTCAGATTGCCACAGCCTAGGAAGAAGGTGCATTTTGATCACAAAACATTGACCACATGGTATTTTGGTGGTTTTGTAAATAGAAAATAAAATTTGAAACTACTGAAAAATTGAGCAAGTCCCTACTGCTTTGTTCAAGTGCAGCACAACCCCCAACACACACGCACGCTAGCACACACACACACACGCACACACCTAGAGCCATCTATTCCACCCACACAACTCCTTTCTCTGGTTTACTGACTATTATTATTTTGCTATCATTTTTAATGTAATAGAAATAAAACAGCTGATGCATTACACTGGGGAAATGAAAGTGGAACCTGAACGTGAGAATAAAATCTGACACATTTAAACTGGCCTGCTAAGGAGCAGAGGTAGCATGTATTGGAGGAATTGAAAAGTCGCATTGCCATGCCATTTTCAAGCAACTGTTTAAGCTGTATGCAATAGAGGGAAAACTCAGTGTGACTGTTTTGAAGTTCAGCAGTTGCTTCTGTGTCTCAGGCACTCCCATTACAGGACATGTGCCAGACACACCGTGAACACCAGGAGCTCGAGCATTAGCTGCTGAGTGGAACAGATCAAGACTGAGAGTCATTATGTTTGCTTGCACGCATGTGCAAGAAACATAGTGCCATCATCGAGTTTTTGGTGTGGCAGCCCTCTTCCAATTCCGGGCAGTGTGTTTGCAGAGCGCGGCTGCAGTTCTCCAATGCCTGCTCGGGCTGTCTGTGACAGCGCTCCAAAATGCAGTGGAGTACAGTTGAAAGGGGCTATGCTTCAGTGAGCAGCGATAAGATATCGCCTGCTCGCGCGCCGCCTCCCCTACACACACTGCACGCACGCATACTGCGTGCTGCCCCCCACGCACACACTTTATAGCCGACGGGGTGCCCAATCCCCATCAGCTGTGCTTGCGCCCCCAAAAAAACCTTCCACATGCCACGCTGGTACCCACCTCACGTACACACATGCATAACCTGACGGGTGCCTAATCCCCGGCCTGCTCCACTGTCTCCACCCCCAGAGTACAGGGTGCCACGCTGGAGCCCACCCAGCATGGCAACAGATGCTGTCACCAACGGAGCTGCCCAATCCCCGTCGGCTCCACTGTCTCCCCCAAAGCATCCAGGTGCCACGCTGGGGCAAATGAGTTATAGCCGACGGGGTGCCTAACCTCGTCGGCTCCAGCCCCCACAAACAGTTTTCAGCTGCCACGCTGGGAGCCCACCCCAGCCTGGCAAACGTCCCTTGTCGTCTCAGTAAAAATAAACCTGCAAATAAAAACTGTCACTCGGAGCTTCTCCCTGCCCCTCCACAACCCGCACCCACCCACTGCGCACCCTGCCTCCCCACCCCATACTTACCTCTCTGGACCTCGGCGCGGCGATCTTGTGGACCGGGAACCGTCTGCACTCTTCAAAGCCGACCGCGAACTGAGGAAATGCCGGTACGCTATATAATGGGATAGATAGGGTTTTTCAACTTTGCTGCATATCTCGGGCATTTTTGAATTTTGCACCAAATTTTCAACATAGGGTTTTGGGACACCTTCTCATGAATGCTCTCACTGTCGTGGCGTTAATCGGGCCGAAGGGTGATTTCGCAGTCACTGCACAAAATCACCTTTCAGGACCAAGTAACGAAATGACGCTACCACTGTTCATAAGGTGGGTTCTCAAAAGCCTATGTTGAAAATTTGTGAAAAATTCCTAAATGACTGTTTTACTGGCTATGCTGTACAATTCCTACACACACGCCATAAGTTCGCAAATTTTCAATATTTTCACTCCAGATTTTCAACATTGCCATTTTTCCACACCTCCTTATGAGCAGTACAGCTGTCATTTTCACATCTTGCCCAAAATGTGTTTCTGCTCATGTAGCGCACAATGGCGCGTGGTGTCGCGAAATCAATGTATGGGACACTATTAAGAAAATCACAGTGACACTGTTCATGAGCAGAGGTCTTAAAATGGCTATGTTGAAAATTTGGTGGAAAGATTCCTAAAATGACTGTTTCATTTAGCGATGCTATGCAGTTCCTACGCACGTCGAAGTTTGCGAATTTTCAATATTTTCAATCCAGATTTTCAAAATTGCCATTTTATTACACTTCCTTATGAGCAGTACAGCTGTCATTTGTCACACCTTGCCCAAAACATGTTTCCGCCCATGTAGCGCACAATGGCGCCCAGTCGATGTTGCAAAATCAATGTATGGGACACATTAAGAAAATCACAGTGACACTGTTCATGAGCAGAGGTCTTAAAATGGCTATGTTTAAAATTTGGTGAAAAAATTCCTAAAAATGACTGTTTTATGAGCATGCGTTGCGCAGTTCCTACGCACGTAAGTTTCTGAATTTTCTATATTTTCACTCCAGATTTTCAACATTGCCATTTTATTACACTTTCTTATGAACATTACAGCTGCCATTTTCACATGTCACCCAAAATGTGTTTTCGCATATGGCGCACAATGGTGCAGTCAGTGTCTCGAAAGCAATGTTTGGACAGATTAAGAAAATCACAGGTACACTGTTCATGAGCAGAGGTCTTAAAATGGCTATGTTGAAAATTTGTGACAAAAGTCCATAAATGACTGTTACACGAGTGAGCATTTGCAGTTTCTCCGCACCCTCGTAAGTTCATGACTTTGTAATATTTTCAGTACAGATTTTCACCAGTGGCATTTTCTACACTTCCTTATGAACAGTACAGCTCATTATTTTCACAATAAAGTCGAAATGTGTTTTTACACTTTCAGAGCAGAGATGCGTGGTCGCTGTGGGAAATCATTGTTCGGGATAGATAAAGAAAATCACAGTGACACTGTTCATGGTCGAGGTCCCAAAATGCCTGTGTTGACAATCTGCTGTAAAATCCCCAAACTAATTACATTACGGGTGTCGCTTGCACAGTTTCTATGCATGCTAAGTGACATTACCGCTTTTTTTAATATTTTACTGCAGATTTGCAACATTGCCATTTTTACACCTCCCCATGAACAGTACAGCTGTCATTTTTACATCCTGTTCGAATGTTTTTGCACCTGTGGTGCTAAATGCTGTAGTCGCTGTACATAAGCAGCTTTCGCTAACAAACTGATATTGCCACTGTTCATGAGGTGGGTCACAAAAACCATGTTGAAAATTTGGAGTGAAAATACCAACGAATGCCTGAGGTATTAGGGTTTTCAACCATAACGCCCAACCCTAGAGAATGACAGGCATCGAGGGTGTGACTTGGGATTCTTGCCTGTAATGCTCATACCATTCCACACCCTGCAGCCAGTGAGAGGCATCGAGGTATGCCTTGGACTCTTTGGCCACAAAGTTCACCCCATTCTCCTATACCGCACTCATCTCACCGTATTTCCTGATGGAATGGGGTGCATAAGGGCCAAAGACCCTAAGGCACACCGTGACACTTGTCAGTGTCTGCAGGGTGGGTGTGTGAAATGGCGGGTCATATGCCTGACGACCCAAAGGCACACCCCAATGCCTGTCACTTCTGCAGGGTGGTGGTGGGGTTGGCTTTAGTTCAATACTTCACTGCCATTCCTATTACGCAGCTCTGTAACTTCTACACTACCACTGCCAATGCCAGCAAGCAAACATTCGGCATTGACAAATGCTTGTTTTACAAAGCAAGACAAGTTACAGTGAAACTCATAAACTCTCGAGAGTCTTATTGTACACTGGAACGGATAACTGCACTTGTTTCAGTTGTTATAGAAGGTTGGGTCAGGTTAGAGTCCTTGGAACCTGACAAATATTGTCAGTAGGACCTACAGAGATTTTTTCTCACACAAAGATTTAAGAAAATCTGCAGAACTACTTAATTTACAACAGTCCATCCGAAAAGCCTAATGTCACTGTAAGTAGAGCAAGGCCTGTCTAAAACTCTGCTGCTGTATATGTTGTACAGTAATTGTGCACAGTACAGATTTGTGTGTGTGGTGGATAAGCTTTAAAGTCCTGCTGAGATTTCATCTGTTCAAATCAGCAGGAAGCATAATCAGAGTTTTCTGTACATTGTATGCACTTCTTTAAATATGATTTATATGCATAATGAGACCACATTAGGGAAGGGAAAAAGTTATTGCGTGTGTCTCCCAAAGGGCATCAATTTGACTTCCATGAGGTGCCTGCCCCATCCTTAGCAGATATACATTTTTTGTGAAGGCAGAATCACTTACAGTGTAATAATTCCAAAACTGAGCAAAACACATTACGAAAATGGAGATTTATAGCCGAGTCAGGAAATTTAATTGACTAATCTGCAGCCAAAGCCAGAGGGCACCATTCCATTACTATTTCTGTTAGTCAGCAGTGAGCACATAAAATCTGCAAGTCGTTCTGCAGTAGATTTGCAAGCTTGCAATACTGGCTGACAAAGGGGTTTGCTTAGCAGTAAACCGCATCAGTGACCTGTGATCTGAGGTATGCTACGTTTTCAGTAGTATTTATTAACTAATGTAGACTAATAGCAAATATACAGAGTTCTGCAATATTTCAGTTGCATAGGCTTTAATATTATGAGATGTTTGAGTTTCATTAGTGTTCATAAGGTACAGTAGATATCAGAGAAAACCTTAAACCTGTCTATACGGATGTCACTTATGCAGCTGTCCTTGAAGGCTTGGCTGCTGATATGTACATCTTTACTCAAAGTGTTTTAGAGTGGACTATACAGTATGATCACTATTTTCTGTTTAGCTTGTAATTTTGGCCCTTAGTTCAGTTTTTTTACATAATTTGAAAACATTTAATCAGATTTGGGAAGAAGTGTTTATCCACAACTGTCTTGGAAAAATGGCTGTAAATGTGTTTTGTGGTATAGGTAGCAGAAAATAATTTATTTGGTAGATGGCATCCTGACTAAACCACACAGCTGAAGGGGGTAGAAAAAATTATGCAGGCCTGGTGGCTGTGACTGGTAGTGTGCTGCTGTGGCCGTACAGATAGATCCCCTCACTTTGGGCCAGTGCTGGGAACATAGCAAAGGCAGCATGCACAGGATGGGGCAGGTGGGGAATTGCGGGCTTTAACGCTGAAGAACCCCTATAGTTCAAGTGGAGCCTTGTTATTGTGGGTGATCGTGCACGCCAGATCCTCCCCATATGCTGGCACATGTGTTGTGGCATGAACGCAACAAGTCAGGGAGGATGTGTGCTTGAATGGGGAAGAATGCCCTGCCTGGCCTCCATGATGGTTGGCATGACACCCATAGTCCTGGCTCCTCCAGGGCATTTCATCCGTGCTGGCACACTGGGAAGTGAGTGTTCCAGTATCTGCCCCACCAGCCTGGACCACCCCAAAGGAACTAGCTGCAGGGGTAGTATAACAAGGCTGCTAGCCAAGGTCTGGCTAGGTAGGAACAGAGGGGGACCAGGAACATAGCAACCACAGCAGGGGTAGGGAGCGACTAGAGCAACTTGGCAGGGCGAGCCAGGGATGATAGAAGAAACAGAGAATTAAAAAAGGAAAATATAAAGTTACTGTGTTTCATTGAAAAAGAAAAATTACTGACAATAGATTTGAAACAGAAAATGAAGGTGTATTTAGAAACCACTAATCAAAATATAATTTTGATAATAAAATGTTATTTCAGTAAGCAACCAGAGCAGTGCATTAGTGAAAATGAAATTTGAACTCTACCAAGGAAAAGCTTATTTACAAGAGTAATTATGTCTTTTGTTCACACCCCACAATGGGGAGTTGGGCCTGCACCCAGTGTTGACACTGGGAAAGACATTCAGCTGAGCCCCCGCCAAACTCCTTTTGTTTTGTGTAGCTTTTTCCCCAACCGAGCCTGACTTACGTTAATTTCTCACACTTCATTACCTGGTCTGACTTTGTGTCTGGTAACAGGTCCACATTCAGAAGTCTAGGGTGTTTCTAGACCTGCATGGGCCATTGGAGTGTAGAGGAGGCATGGATGTCATCATTGCTTGATCTCCTCACCTCCTTGTAGTCCACCCATCCGTGCCACATCTTTTCTTTTGTGGTCAGGGCCACTTCAACTCTAAACCCAAAAAGTGCTTGTTGTGGGTGGGATAAATGAGCGTGAACAAGAGACCGAATTTGGTACAACATACCACACAGGTATTCAACTTTTGTGTATTCATAACATCAAAAGAAAACAGAATGCACAGCTTGGCTAGAATAATAGCTCTATCAGCCAACATTGGTCTCTGCCTGACCTCTATTAGAAATCTCCTGGGAAAACCTCACAGGTCCTCTCCCAACAACTGTCTAACTTCTAGGGTTCAGTTCCTTCTTTTATATACATCTAACTCCTTTTTATATACATCTAACTCCTCCCAGGAGTTAGAACTCCACCTGGTAATTAACACAAAATACTTTATTACATTCTTATTAATCAACCTTATTCCTAGCTTAACATAGTTTCGTATTCCTAGATATAAATAGTCAGTTCAGGATATTATATACTTTTCCTAAACTTATGCTTAACTGTATCTTTCCTACATTTCTAAGAAGATGGGCTGAATTAGGCTTAACCCCACCCATATTCATGAGAGGAGGGTTTAGGTGAAACATAAAGCAGTCCAGGATGAGCCGTCACTCCTGTAGGAGCTCACCTGTCAACCTGATGTAGTCCTGGGCAGACTAGGCGAGTAGTAGCTTGCAGCAAGGACTGATTTGAGTAGAGAAAGATAACTACAATGATCTGGTGCTCAGTTTCATTGACAAACAGCACATTTCATGCTGCATGTGACTTAAAAGGCTTTACAGATGCGGAAATGCCACCGGCATTTCTAACACAGTGATCACCGCTCCATTCAAGGCTTCAGCGGGTGACTGTGTGCCTAGCAGCTGGACTTTATTACAGGGACTTGGCACTCGCCAGTCCTTTTTCTCCCTCGTCCCCACAAGTAAGTGGATTGCTATTGAGCCTCCAGTAAGAGTCGTGGAAGCAAAGCAGGGTAGAAAGCTGCTGCTTTTCAGCATTCGGAAAGTGAAAGCGAGGATCCTTCTCACTACAGATAACAGGGCAGATGAACTATATGGCTTCCCACAACGGGCAGACACCATAAATATTCACAAAATATCAGCAGCAAATCATTTTCAGTTACATATTGTCACTCTCATACGCTTGTATACCTGGAACAGGTTCTCTGAGGGTGTAAATAAAGGCAAAGAGAAAGGGATAAGAAAAGTTAAATAAAAAACACTCATTACAACGAGTGGCCAACTCGCTATAACAATTAGAGAGAAAGAATAATATAACAAATATTTGAAATGCTGTTGCGCAACAGACTGTAGTGACTGCCGACTAGAGGCCTCGAATCTCCCACCCTGTCCCACTCGCTACCAGGCCAGCCAATAGCAAGAGCTCCCTCCAGGACCGGATTCGCTGTGCCGACTAGAGGCCTCCATCTCCCACTCTGTCCCACTCACTTACCAGGCCAGCTGACAGCAAGTGCTCCCTCCAGGAGCAGATTCTCCGTTGGGGGTTTTTTGAACTGGACCACAGGAGAGTAATACTACTTGCAACCTTCTTCTAATACTCTTATAAAATTTGCAGATGACAACAAACTGGGTGGTGCGGTTAACAATGCTGAAAACAAACAAATCCTACTTAATGATCTATTATCTATTGAACACTGGGCCTCTATAAACAAAATGGAATTTAATACTACCAAATGTGCTGTCTTGCACTTTGGGAATAACAATCCTAAACAGATTTACATTGAACAATAACATAATCAAGGCTTCATGCCTTGAAAAGATCTTGGGATTATAGTTAACAACAAACTTACTCAGGTTTACGCACTGTAATAAGACAGCTATTCTAGCAAACTCACTATTTCAGTAGAATTAAAGGTACTTTTGTCTCTAGAATTGAGCAATGTATTATACCATTGTATAGAGCATACATCCGACCTCATCTTGATTATGGTTCACCATTCTGGAGTCCTTACCTTAGTGGAGATGTGGTTAGGTTAGAAAAGATACAAAAAAGTTACCAAATCCATACCTCATCTAACGATCTTGATTATGAAACTAGGTTACACAAAACGGGGCTGCACCCCTTAAACTAAGAAGACAGAGGGGATTTACTACAACTTTACAAGATTATCCAAAATCCAATACTAATGAAACAGTGTGGTATTTCCGTTGCTAAAAGGAAAACTGGACCCAGATTGCACAACAAACAATTAGATATAGCTAAATGTAAAACAAAAAGACAAAACTTTTTACAGTACGTACACCAAGACTTTGGAATACACTTCCACAGGATGTTATTGATGCCCCTTCCTTTACTAACTTCAAACTTAAACTAGATAGATGGCTAACTAGATAGGGTATATCACCAATGATCCACATATGTGGAGGACAATGCTCATGGGCTTCGGCCTTCTTTTGTCCTCTAACCAAGTAACCAAGTAACCTTTGCCTTGCTGAAATGCTACTTAAAGACAGCGTGACCATGTGGTGCTTTTAATCTTGGTGTTACCTGTATTTTCATGCTTGAACTACTTGGGGGGTACTCTACCAATTACAGGTTTAAGCGCAGTGGATATTAGAACTATGATTTTAGTATGTTTGTGAACCGATAAAGCAGCTCTTTTACCTTAGCCATTATATAGGTCTCTCCAGAACAGCCTCATGAGTGTTGGGCAGCGCTGTGTTGGGACATCTTGTTCAAGGCAAATCCTGGTCTCTCGCTGCATCCTAATTAAGTGCCTTTGTTTCCTCCTCCTTTTTAGGCCTCTCAATCTCCCACCCTGTCCCACTCGCTACCAGGTTAGCCAACAGCAAGAGCTCCCTCCAGAAGTGGATTCTCCGCAGGTGCCGACTAGAGGTTATTACTAAACCTCTAAAAGCTGCACCCTTGTGAGGGGTTAGCCTGTCGGCCCAGCGCTGCGGTCGCCGACTGCCCCACCCACACAGGGTCGTCACTACCTATATAGGCGCTGCCTATGACCTCACTTCCTCTCCTGTTTTAACTAAGTCCTCACTTTCCCATTTGCAGGTTATACCTGCCAGCCACTCAGAGGGCCCTGTGTTCCTGCTGCAAACTTCACTTCTCAGATAGCCCGTCTCTCCATTTCGGGATCACCTCTATCCATATGCCCCATCTCCCTCTCCTACCCCCAGCCTCTGCTACCCTGCACCCACCTCTTTAACACCCAACCCTGTAGCCACCACCTCTTGTACCCCACAATCCCCTACAAGCCTACATCTATTGACCACTAGGAGTCGTTATTTAGCACCCCATTTTCGGGCCCAACGCTGCCTGTGGCTGCACCTGACGTGGATCTCGGCTTACCCAGGTCCATCTCCAAATACCCCGGGAGAGCTTTGAACCTGGTACCTTGTACACCAGAGGTGGTGTCACTACCACTGAACCAAAGTGGCACTAATGCTTGCCGGTAGGCAACTACCTGTTTCTTTCTACCTGCTTGCCGAGCTCCTTAGCATAATGCCTGCCCGCCTCCTATTGATATGCCTCTCTCTTCCTCTTTCTGAGGCCACTGTCCCACCCATCTGTCACAGTGTTGCTGCAATCTCACCTAACTAATGCTCCCCATGCACACTGGCAGTACCCACCTCCTGTGTCCTAGAGTTGGCACATTCCCACCCTACTCTCACTATGTGCTCCAGCTCACCATACCCACCTCCAGTCTCCACCCAGCTCCCTCCCAGCTCCCCCACCCAGCTCCTACTGGAGGCTCATCGTTCTAGCTTCCCAGCCTGCGCTACCCTCCCTACCCCCTGTGCCCTGAAGGTCCCTCCTCTTCCAATCATGTCTGTTGCAACTCACTTTCCACCGCCTTCTGTCCAGGACGGTAGTTATTCTACTACTCTGACAGGTAATATACATCCCAACCCCTGGCCCAGCTCACAACAGCTCAACTGCTGGATCTCCTGGGCTTCATGTTGCGCCTATGAATATCTGTAGCCTTCTGAAAATTTTGACTCACTCCAAAGTTGGGTCACACTCCATAAACCTGACATTATTATCCTGGTGGAAACCTGACTATCAGAGTCCACCCCTGACTCCTTTGTCTCCCTCTAGGTTACTCCTTTACCGGGAGGACCGGATTGGAAGACGTGATGGGGTTGCGCAATCTACATCAGAGACTCTCTCACTGGACTGGCCCTCCCAGCCCCTGCCCTTGATTTTGGGGCAGACTCTAACCCTAAAACTGACCCCGGATCCCCTAGGGCCCCTCTATCTAACTACAGCCCATGCATCCAAAAAATCAAGCGCTGGCATTGGTCTCGCTAACGGAGTATCTTACTTCTCGACACCACTCATCTGACCAAATCCTAGTGGACGATCTAAACATTAACTGGCTTAGCCCCTCATCTTCCACTACCCGTGACTCCTTTGCAGCCATTGATCTGACTCAACTCATTGCCCAACCCACGAGAGTGAATCCCAAGAGAGGCTCAAGCGACTTCTAGATGTGGTCCTCACCAATCGTCCTAAACAAATCTGTGATATCCAAGTCCTTCCTGACTCACTTAGTGACCACTCCCCATACTTTTCCGCTGGTCAACCTCTATATCCAAACCCATAGCACAGCCCACTCCTACGGCGGCGTCCTAAGACCAGGTGGTCTGAAACACCTTAAGCAACTCCTGGCCCAAATTAATTGGTCTCCCATACAGTATGCCCCTGATATTGATACGGCGCTAACCTTTTCGCCCAAGCATTCAACAAAGCCTGTGACATTTTCGCACCTCTAACTGTACTCGCTCCAAAGTGCCGAATGCACCCTAGGTTACCCCTGCCCTGCTTCAACTACTTAAGCACAGGGATAATTTATGGCACCTGGCCACTGAAACTGGCGCCCGCAGACAGACAGGCGTATGCAGCTGTAAGAAACAAATGTACCTGGGCCATCCAAAAGGCTAAGGCTGATCACTATCAGTCCTCACTCACCTCCTCTTCTGGGACAATATCAAACAACTAAATAGGAGCACACGCCCCCCCACCCTCCCAGATCAACATTGATGGCTCTGTCTCCAGTGACCCAGCCCTCAATGCCAACTTCTTTAATACATATTTCACTGACCTTAGCCCAGTCCTCCTAACGACTTTTTGACCTCCCCTCCCTACCTGCCCTGACCTCACACGCCCTTGCTTCCATTTCGCCTGGTTACTGCCCAAGAAGTCAGACGTCACCTAATCAATGCCCTAAAGAGCAATAGTGCTGGCAGTGACTCCTAGACCCTGTCTCCTCCGCCGGGTACTGGATCTGGTCCTCGCCCCAATCACTAGTCTCCTCAATAAATCCCTCTGCCTGGGGCAATTTCCCTCAGCTTGAAAATTGCCACAGTCACACCCATACACAAGGGTGGTGACAGGTCCCCAGCCCGTAATCACCAGCCTATCTCCATTCTCCTCACCCCTCTCCAAAGCCTTAGAAGTGGTGGCCACTCAAATTACGGATTACCTAACCAAATACAACATCCTCTGCCCTGAACAGCACGGTTTCCGTACAGGTCACAGTACCAGCACTGCCCTCCTAGAGTTTTCAAATTTTCTACACTCTTCTCTGGACTCGGCTCTCTGGCAGGGCAGTGTTGTGATTTATCAAAGCCTTGACACTGTTTCCCATCCCTCCTGCTGGATGCCCTCAGCCACGCTGGCTTTGCCGCTGGGCCTGTCTCCTGGTGCTCCAACTACCTGTCTGCCTGCTCTCAGTGTGTTAAAATTAATGGGATACTCTCCAACGCTTGTCCTATCCGCTCTGGTGTTCCTCAGGGCTCCATCCTTGGACCCTTGCTCTTTTCTTTATACCTCAGTACCCTGCCAGGTGCATGTGCTGGAAAATTTTGCTGTATGCAGATGATGCCGTCATCTTTGCCTCTGACCGTAACCCTATCGCCCTCCAGGACTCCTTGCAAGTATCTTATAATGATGCTGAAGCCTGGTTCAAAGAGCATAGACTTGTAGTAAATCTCAAAAAACAAAACCATGCTCTTCGCCACCCCAAAACAAAGCCAGCAATTTCCTACTCCAGGTCCTCTCTAGCACCAAGTTTCCACTGAGCAAGTCTACTCAGATAAATACCTTGGGATCTCTTTTGACCCTGCGCTCACATTTCATGACCACATCGCTGCCCTAGCCTCAGCTTCCAATATTCGGCTGGGTATCCTATACCGCTACAAAAATTGTCTCCCCTGACACCCTCCAACTCATGGGTCACATTCTCTATACTGTCCCTTGTGGATTATGGTTTACCAGTTTATGGTGCTGCAGACCAGACCACCCTCAACAAAACCTACCACATTAAACTAGGCCTGTAGGCTAATCACAGGGTCCCCAGGTTACACATACCTGCCAACTATATACAAAGGCTATGCTGCTTGACCTAGATGAACGCCCCAGATATCAAACCTGCCTCATAACAAAAAACTCTCCTTGGACTATCCCCACCAGGGTTGACAGCCTCCATCCGCCAAGCAAAATCCCTAGTACAAACACGAACCTCCTGCAAAACCACACTGTTAGTCCCCAGGGCAAGGACCACACATGGTCAAAGGGCCTATTGCTACAGAGCCCCATCCTGGTATAACACACTCCCACCTCTATCTCGGATGCCTCCATGATCTCCTGTTTCAAAACTCCTTTCAAAATCACCGTTATGATGTAACAAAATTGTTTTACTGTATTTGTCCTCTTTGTGACAGGTACTTTTGAAAATGAGCCTCTGGCTCAAAGGTTTGTAAACTGATGTACAAATAAATAAATAAATATAGAAGAGGAGAGAGAGAGAGAGAAGGAAACACAATAAACATAGAAAACAGGGTTTAAACCTCAGATTCCAGTTAACTCTCAAAATAGAAACAGAAAGGGGGTTCCCCTACCACAGTGCTCAGTCGGCAGCCTGGTGTGAAAGTCAGAAGTCAGGCTTAAAATCTGAACCTAGGTCTCTTGCATAATAACACAGTGCTCTGCCCCAATGCAATTAGGCCGGGATGACTGGGACCCCTTTTGACATCTTTAGCACTGTCCAGATAAGTTTAAGACTCAGTTGCATTGTTTAGTAAGAGTAGTGGATACCTGAGCATCCTGGTGAATAGCCCATCTTAGAGCAATTAAGAGTTTTGCAATTGTCCAAGGCAGTGCGTGGATGTCATTGACAGTTTCAACGACTACTGTAGGTAGTTTGCTTGGTTACAATCCCTGTGCTGTCTGCGCCCAGCTCAGTTGTCGACGTAGTGCTTTCTGACACAGTGTTGTGAAAAGTGCTGACTAAGACCACATTCTGTTTTATTCCAAGACCACCAGAAACCAGAGACTACATAGCCAGAAAAGAGGCACTAAAACTGGTCTGGTTAAACCTTCTTCTCGCCTTTACCATCACCTGCTAAAGAATAGGAAACAGAAGAAACATCCATATTATTTCTTCTTTTATTTCATTTTTATTGAGACTAGAGACATGATGTTACATATTAATGTTTGCCGTCATATATCCATAGCTAGTAAATATATTAGCAGATTTAATTACAAGGCAATTAGTATTGCTACAATTAATTCCACACAGCCTTCTTACATTAGCTTTCTTTTAGTCATTCCTGCCCTTTCTGTTAGTTCTCTCTCTCCCCAGGGGCAGGCAGCCGACTCATCCTCTAATTTCTGGGCCCAGAACTCAAGGCCTCCGCCACCCACGGTCATCATTCCCCCACCTCATAAAGGGAAGGGCCTCCCCAAACATGGGGCATCCAAAATCCAGCTGTGACCCCTCAAATCAAGGGATAAATTCGGGTCTCTTCCTGAAATATGAAGCACCCATCTGCGCCATTTTATCTCAAACTGGGAAGTTTTTGTCATGAAATTTAGCAATAAGTTGTTCAAAATGATAAATTTCCTTTATAATGTCACGCCAGTCTTCACCTGAGGGTATCATAGTTGTCATCCATTGACGGGTGATGGCCTTCCTGGCAACTAAGATAAATAGGGGAGCAAAGTCCCGTCCCAGCGTGGTCTGTGCAGGGGTAAATAGATAAAACTGCCATCTCTGCTGTTAATTCAGCATCCTCTCCCAGGCACTCTACTAATTCTATCTGTAAAGCGCACAAAGGGTGTTAACCTGGGGCAAAACAAAAAATGTGACCTAAGTAAGCCAGATTACAGTTACAACCTCTCCAGCAGAGAAACCGTAGGAGGCAGGGAGGTATTTTGTGAGTATCGCTGGAGAGCGGAAATACAGAGATCGGGATTTCCATGCAAACTTCCTCCATGTATTTGAAGCCATAATTTTGATGGCTTTCAGATTTGCCTCATTCCATGTCCACGAAAAGGACTTCTAATTGTAAATCCCTGTTCCAGGCTTCCAGATCGATAGGGAGGAGTCCCACAGGGCATCTCTTATTATTCTGTAAAGGTAGCTGATTAATTTGCCCCATGAATTGCCACTCAGAGTGGCCCTAAGTAGTTTCCACAAAGCTGGGAAAGGGAGGGCAAGTGGGCGGTGCCTCCTTCTGCCTGAGTATAAAGTTTCTCACCTGGGTATAGCGAACAAATTCCCTTCTGGGAGGGAGTATTTGATTTGTAAGTCGGAGAAGGGATTACTTGGTGCTGTTAAGAAATTGGTAATAAAAGCTAGGCCCAATCTCCTTCATGATTTAAACGTGGTATCAAGATTAGCCAGCAGGAAAAGTATGTCAGCTGAGATTAAAGTAAATGAGAAAATATCTGTTTCAGGGACTTTTTTGTTTTATCTTTTGCCAAATCCTTAAAACCTGGGCTGTGAAATGAGAGAAGTCCCATGGGGGTTGTTTCAAGATGCAAAAGCTGTTTTTCCATATCATAGAGGTCATTATAAGAATTCATTATCTTTCCATACTGACTGGGTCAGTCTAGAAAGCCAAGATATAAATATTTTAAGAAAGTGGCTGTTGCATAGTGTCTTAAATTAGAGAGATTCACCTCCCTGCTCCAAGGCAGAGATAATATAGAAAAGCAAATCCTTGGCCTTTGGCCTTCCCAAATAAAGGAGGAAATTATTTTATTCCAAGACCTGAAGTAGTCTGTTGGGAAGGTTGGGATATTCTAAAAAATATAATCTAGAGAGAATATTCATACATATAGTCTCTATGCATTGGAAAAAGGTAATCCCATCTGTTCAAATCTTCTTGGATTTGAATAGAAATAGGTTCATAGTTTACTAGTTCAAGATGCATCAAATTAAGGGGATGTGGATTCCAAGATATTTAATTTTGGTGCATCGCCACTTTAGAGGCAGAGAGCCCTTAAGAGCATTAGATGGGGAATAATAAAGCATTAGTGCCTCTGTCTTTGATATATTTAGCTTGAAATTTGCTAGCGTTCATACTGAGGAAAATTTCCCAAGATGCGGAATAGAAAGTTCTGGGGAAAGGAGAGTCAGGAGAATGTCGTCAGCGAACAAGGAAACCTTGTATGTTTTTGTCCCAAAGGGCTCCCTCTACCTTTGGATCCAGGCTTGGGCAGCTGCTGGGGTTCAATGTATAAAGCAGATAGGGCCGGGAGGGGACAGCTCTGCCGGGTTCCCTGTTCCAATGAGAATGGGGAGGAAAAGTTCCTGTTGATATGGATATAAGCCTTAGGTTGTGTGTATAAATTTTGAAGCCAAGTAAGGAAGGAATCAGGAAAGGAGAAGGTCATTAAAGTTTCCCAAAGAAAACCCCATGAGATCCTATCGAGCCTTCTCCCATCAAGGCTTAATAGTACTAGAGGATCTGTCTAGAGTGTACATGTTCCAAAAGTAACATGGTACATCTGATATTATCCGTGGTGCTGCGATATTTTATAAACCCGGATTGATCTGGATGAATAAGAGTTGAAAGAATTGTTCAAACAACATGAAGTCTTGCTATATTATGACATATGCAGTATAACCCCAGGTTAGAACTGCTCCGGAGGTGAAAGAGTTAACTTTCCATGCAGGGCATGGAATCTTGAGCGCGAGCTCGGTTGAGCACTCTGTCTGTTGAAGCTCAAACTTAAACTGTCAGATTCTTTCTCCTCCCACTGAACAGTCGCTCCGGAGATTCCTCCTGCTGCTCGGTTCGCTTTGTCGTTTTAAAGTGTAATTTCTGTTTATTTTACTGAAATTTAACCGCAATCGCCGGTTCAAGCTCTGTCTGTGGTATTGTAAGTAATAGATAGGCTTATTTATTATTTTTCTTCTGTGTGGAACTTTAAACGCTCTTTTCGGTTCGGTTTGAACCGATCAGATGGGTTTTTAAATGACCTTCTAGCCCTTTAGAGTGCGGTTCCGGTTCTTATCGGTTCTAAAAACGGATTTATTACGGTTTTTCCACGACCTGTGACACGTGTTGGGAACCGATAAGAGAGTCTTGCTTGGTGGACTGCCATTAACGGGCAAGTTTGGTTAGGCTGGCACTATGTCTGAGAAACCCAAAGAAAAACCAGACCCACTGGGTTTCAGCACTGTGGCCTCTGTGGGAAGCCTTTGCTAAGGCTGACCCACACACCATTGTGTTTATTGTCTGGGGTTTGACCACCTCAATGCAGACTGCCAGATTTGTCAGAATTTTCCTGCTGCCACCATGGAAAAAAGAGTTGGTAGGCTCAGGGAAAGGAGGCCAAAAGTCCACTGACCGGATGGCCAGCCCGTTCGGTTCCAACGAACCTGAAGGAGTGCCCTCTGACCAGGGGCGAGGCTTCCTCAGGCAAGCGAAGAGCCAGCTCTGAGGGCCGGTTCAACTAAAGGGCTAGAAGGTCAGCTAGTTTGGGGCCAAAAGTTCTTTCTCCAACGCTGAGGAAATAGCCAAAGCAATTCAAATTGTCAGTCTCTTTCCCAGTTCCGTCCGAACCGGCACCATCAGGTAAGCGCCGGTTCGGCCAGTTCCCCGGTTCAAGATTATGATTTTGAGGATTTTTATGAACCAGGGAAGGGAGGAGGGGAAGGAAAGTGAGTGATTTGAAAGTCTGGATGTGCCCATTGAACCGACATCTCTTGAGACAGACCCTCAGGAGTATCCTCCCAGGCTATCTGAGTCCCCTTCTCATTTTTTGTTTTACAAGAAAGTTGCAGACACTCTGCAACTCCCTGTTGAGAAGCTATTGATGAGCATCAAGGTGCAATTTCATGCTGCTGTAGACTCTAATGATGTTTCATCAAGAGTCATGGCTACATCTGTGTCTCTTCGCAGGATGGCCTGGCTCAGATGTACTGCCCTGTCACAGGATACCCAGTCTAAGGCTATGGATTTTCCTGTTGTGGGAAATTCTCTGTTTGGGGAGCAGACAGAGAATTATATGAAGAAAATGGATGAGTATAGGACCACCTATAGGAGTGCACAGGCCAAAGAAAGGCAAGTCACTCCTCAAAGGCAGCATGTCAGGGGCAGGGGCAGGCCTTTTCATGAGCCATTTACCAAGCCCAGGCCTCCTCTTCTGCTTATGCCCAGAGGGTTCTTTAGAAGAAGGGCAGAAGGGCTCTAGTAAGCCTGCTTCTACCCTCAACCCAAAGCCCCTGCAAAACAGGCTCCTGATGGGGTAGCCAGGGCCGATTCTCCACTACCGTAGGCAGGCTGGCTTACTTTGTCCAGGACTGGAAGTCTTTAACATCAGACAAGTGGGTCCTGGAAGTAGAAGCCAGGACTGGTTCTCAGCTTCAAAAGTTTCGAAGATGAGAGCCAGGTCTTTTCCACCTGCAAACCCATCAGAGGCACTTGCCCTGGAAGCAGAAGTTTCTTCCTCCTGGATCTCAGAGCCGTGGAAAGGGTTCTACCCATACACCAGGGCAAAGGATTGTACTCCAGGTATTTCCTTACCCCAAAAAGACAGGAGAATGGTGACCCATCCTGGATCTCGGGTATCTAAACAAGCACCTTTTAAAACCAAAGTTCAAAATGGTGACCCTGGGATTATTTTACCTCTCTAAGGCCAGGGGACTGGCTAGCCTCCCTGGACCTCAAGGATGCCTACTTTCATGTTCTCATCAGAAGCTCCCATCGAGGTACCTCAGATTTGAACTGCCCTCAGGCCATTACCAGTTCAGAGCAATGCCCTTCGGCCTTACCTCGCCCCGAGGGTGTTCACAAAATGCCTGCAGTAGCAGTTGCTCATTTAAGAAGGCAAAGATTGCCATCTTTCCTTATCTGGACGACTGGCTTATTGTAGGCCAGTCTCCAGAACAGGTCAAACTACATTTACAAGTAACCCAGCAGCTGCTTACATCTCTAGGTTTCCTTCTCAATCTTCCAAAGTCAGTTCTGGAGCCTGTCCAGCTTCTCACCTTTATAGGTGCAGAACTGAACACAAAAGAAGCCAGAGCCTTCCTTCCTCTGGAAAGAGCAAGGACCCTGGTGTCTCTGGCCTCTTCTTTCACCCTGCAGGTCTCTCGACCAGCAAGGCATTTTCTACGCTCCTGGGGCACATGGCTGCTTCTACAGCAGTGGGCGCAGGGGCAGATTTCAGATGAGGGACATTCGGTTCCATTTGAGAGCCTTTTGGTCTCAAAGGACAGATCCCCTAACCAAATTGATTCCAGTGACTCGAACCTTGATCCAGGCCCTTCAGTGGTGGCAGGATCAGAACAATCTGAGACAGGGTTCCCTCACTCCCCAGTCTCATTCCTTGACCCTTACTACAGATGCATCCTCTTGGGGTGGGAGTTCACATGGGCGACCTTTCCACCCAAGGGCTGTGGTCCCCTCAGGAATCTCTCCACATCAATTTGCTGGAGCTCAGAGCAGTTTTCTAGTACTCCAGGTTTTCCACATCTGTCCAGAGCAAGGTGGTTCAGGTCAGAACAGACAATACCACTACAATGTGGTACATCAACAGCAAGGGGGCACTCGGTCTACGGCCTTGTGCACGAAGCAATGAAGTTGTGGTCTCTGGCTTATTCTCTGAACGCCTCCCTTACGGCAGTTCACCTCCCAGGCAAGGACAATGTCCTAGCGGATGCTCTCAGCAGGATTTCCCAGGGCCATCACGAATGGGCACTGGATCCCCTAGTACTGGAGGTAATATTTGCCAGATGGGGCATCCCGCAGATAGATCTCTTTGCGGCCCCAGACAATCGCCAACTTCCCTTTTTGCTGCAGGCCCCAGTGTTGGGCTCAGTCCCTCTGGATGCCTTCCTCCTCAGTTGGGAAGGGAAGTTTCTCTATGCTTTTCCCCTTCCCCTTCTTTTCAAAGTGCTAGTCAGAATCAGATCTCAATCCTGCAAGATGATCCCGATTGCTCCAGATTGGGCCAGGCAGCCCTGGTACCCACTCCTCATGTCCTTAGCAGTCCACCCTCCCTATGTCTTCCAGGAATCACAACCTGTTAACTTGTGCCCAGGGAGAGTTTGGTATCCGACCTCAAATCTCTCAATCTCAAGGCTTGGCTCTTGAAGAGTTAGTTTGCTGACCTACACCTTTCTCAAGGTATATTGGATATCTTGAAGGCCTCTAGGAAGCCTTCCACCAGGGCTAAGTATAATTCAAAATGGAAAAGATTTTCCATATGGTGTGCTAGTAAACATATTTCTCCAGAATCTGCTGGTTGTGCCCAGATCCTGGATTATTTGGTGTATTTGAATTCCTTGGGTCTGAGACCAGCTACCCTAAAAGTGCACTTGGCAGCTGTGTCTGTTTTCTTGTCAGCAGGTAAGCCTTCTTCTTTATCAGCTCACCCTGTGTTCTCCAAGTTCTTTAAAGGGTTGCTTCACACCAACCCCGTTCAGGGCCCTGCCCCTGCTTGGATCTTAATATTTGCATGCTCAGCTTATGCAACCCCTTTTGAGCCATTGTCTTCAGCAGAGCTTAAGTACTTGACTTGGAAAACTGTGTTTCTGGTAGCCATCACCTCTGCCAGGCGCATAGTAGAGCTACAAGCCTTGTCAATGGAGCCTGATTTTATCTCCTTTCATAGAGATAAGGTGGTCCTCAGGACTAACAGGAAGTTTTTGCCTAAGGTGGTTTCAGACTTTCACCTTAATCAATCCATGTCTCTTCCTGTGTACTTCACTGACCATTCCTCCTCTGGTGAGAGGAGATTTCACAGTTTAGATGTCAAAAGAGCCCTTAGTTACTATATAGAACGTACCAAGGGTCACAGGTTCGAATCCTCCAATTGTTCCTCACTTATGGTGAGGTTGGTAAAGGAAACCTGCCACTAAAAGATCCATTGCCAGGTGGATTGTCACTTGTATCCAATTCTGTTATGAAAAACTGGTAAGGTTCCTCCCTCAGGCCTGAGGGCTCACTCTACCAGAGGTACAGCTGTCTCTGGCTGCTGCCAGGGACATTCCTATCCTAGAGATATGTCAAGCAGCTACCTGGAAAACAGTTCACACTTTTACTAAGCATTACTCCTTGGATATCCAGGCTAGGAGTGATGCTCGATTTAACACAGCTGTGCTTCAGAGCCTATTTCCCAAGTAGGTTCTGTCCTCCTCCATGGAGGTACTGCTGTGTAGTCTGCATATGTCATAATATAGCAAGACTTTCATGTTTGAAGAAAAATTACTCACCTTAGTAATGTTGTTTCTTCTAATGGAGTCTTGCTATATTATGACCCCCAAGCCTGCCCCTCTCAGAACCTCTGTTTTTGGGATGTGAGTGGGCGTGCAATGTTGGCACTTCTTTGATGCCCACTTTATTTTCACCCTTCTAGGGTGCTTAGGTGTTATGCTTAATTTTTCTTTCTTGAATCCACCGACTTGAGTCTTTGTTTTGGGATCAAGAACAAAAGTGTTTTGTAGTTAGTAGCCTGTGGCTAGTGTAGGTTTACAGCTTCCACACAGAACCTTAGTGAGTTTTTGCTCGTAAAGAATCTGACAGTTTAAGTTTGAGCTTCAACAGACAGAGTGTTCAACCGAGCTCACATCAAGATTCCGTGTCCTGCATGGAAAGTTAACTCTTTCATCTCCGAGCAGTTCTAACCTGGGGTTATACTGCATATGTCATAATATAGCAAGACTCCATTAGAAGAAACAACATTACTAAGGTGAGTAATTTTTCTTTCTAACCTCAAGCCATATTGCTGTTGTAAATTTTGTAATCAACATTTTAAAATAGAGATTGGACTGTAAGAAGAGATATCTGTTGTATCTTTATTTGGTTTTGGAATTGGGGTCAAAATCGTATATTTCCATGAATGAGGGGAGGTTCCAAAATGTTTTATATCATTGGCCGTGAAGCCGTCGGTACTAGCATTTAGCAGCTTAAGGGCCTTAACATGGACAAGATCTCATCTGATCTGATTGGGGCCTTAAGGAGAGACTTTTGAGTATCTGACAACTTAGGAAGAAAGTTGAGAAAGGAATGATTTTCTTTCGTCTGATAGAGAGAAATCAGGGGTGATGCATAGAGAGATTGGTAGTAGGAAAAAGGCAGAATGTATATGTTCGTTGGTATGAGAGAGTTGTTTAGTGATAGGATGTTTTATTTTAAGAATAGTTGCCACCTGTTTCCTCGCTCTGAGCCTATGAGCCAGCATCTGGGAGCCCTTGTTTCCCCCTCATAGTCTGATAATTTTAAAAATGTAAGAGTCTATAGGATCTTGAGATCCATAATTTTTGTATCTCGTTTCACCTGCCCAATCTTCCTCTGTAGTATCCTGTCTCCCTCTCTATATATAGGAGCTGGTAGGAGTGTAGTTGTTCTACCAAGTGATTGTAAGAAGCTTCCATTTCTGCTTTTTTCTAGTTATAAAAGCTATAGTTTTTCAAGGACGCTTTTAAAGTGCCCTCGTATGAGTTAGAAATATCTGGGGAAGCATTTTCTTTTAATATTTGGGGGATTTTGTATTCATTAAGTCTATAGATTTTGGGTCCTTAAGCACATTTTGAAAATTTAGGTTTTCCCAAATTAATTTTGATAATAAGGGTGGTGCTCAGATAGAACTCATGGGCCCAAGGTCAAGTCCTGTACCTGGGAAAAATGTTCACAGAGACAAAAAGTAATCTAGTCTACAATAAGTTTGAAATCAAGGGAAAATATGTGAAACCTGAGTTTGTGGAAAATAGTTTTCTTCAGATGTCCTCTATACCCAGATGAGACAACATGCCCTTTAAATATTTTAACACACTACTTGACCTGTAGGCCCTTGGAGGAGGAGAAGAAGAGTCCAAATGAGGAGAGAGCAAATTGAAATCTCCACCCATTATCAGAGTGCCCTTAAGATTGTTAGTAACTTTGTTAAGAAAGAAACGATCACAGCTCAAGATGAATGTTGGGGCGGTAGGTATGTATTCACCAGGGTGACCTCCTGTGAATACTAGATTCCGGAGAGAATCACAAACCTTCCCTGGGTGTCTGTGATCATCTCCTTTAACTCCCAAGGGTAGTGGCTGGGATACGGATAGCCACCCTCTCTTACGACCGCTGGGGTGAGAGGATGCATAGACCCTATATCTATCCCCCACTTTAATTTCTGATGTTCTAAGTCTGAAAGGTGGCTGTCTTGTAAATAATATCGGCTGCCTGCCCTCAAAGACTGTATCAAACGTGCTTCTTTATGTGGGGCTATGAAGACCATTTATGTCAATTGAGTATATTTTAACAGGGTTTACCGCCATTTTATTTTATGTATGTTTTCTTATCTGCCCAGGAAGGAGAGAGGAGGAGAAGACTGAAAATGGAACTCTCCCTGGCAACGCCCACTCTCCCAGCAACCAGGTGGACCCAGCATGCCCTCGGAGCCCCATCTCTTACAGCAATAAACCATCTCCTAAAAGACTGTGTGTTCTTTTCTTGTGTCTCATTCTTTTTCTTTAACCTTAATAAACAGTAAACCAGGCCTAACCTTGGCCCGCTTATTGGGAACAAAGAAAAATAAGATAATATCAACAACAGAACTAATCGGTAACCTTGGCTGACCTCTGTAACCTCTGAGGCCAGAACAATAGTTTTAAACCTAGTGACTCCCAACTGTGGGTATCATCAAAAGAACACCCTGCAGATTCCCAGCAAAACCCCTGAAAGGAGGTGAAATGGGATCAAGGACTCCAGTGATCCCTAGGGGATAAAACCCACCCAAGGACCAAAGAATCCCCAGAGGGCTAGCTCACCAAGATGAGAAGTGCCTGAATCTGGTTCAGCATCTGCTGATCATAAGGCTATCTTAGCCTGACAGAACCCCCCCAACTCTAAGGTTGAACCAACTATTTCCCCGGAGGTACCCTTTTATACTAAGGGAGGTAGGTCCAGGTGACAGAGAAGTAAATCCATCAGCTTGATTTACTGCGGCCTCAAAATAGGGACCAAGGAGGGAGGGACAGAGAGAAAGAAAAAAAAAGGGGGAGTCAAAGTACTAAGGGGTCAAATAAAATCAGACCATTCATGTTAATAATAATCTGAGCCTGCCTGGCTAGTAACAGTCCAAAGCCCATGGGGGAGGGACCAGGGTATCCTAGTCATCCATAGGACAAATAAACCAAGAAAGGTGGTTCAAGGCCTGAGTCCTCCCCAGCAGTAGGAGGAAACATAGGGAGCAAGAGGCATTGTCCAAACTACCACAGTTCATTACAATCCTTCACAGTCGCTCATGGGAGTATGTCTAAACATGAGCTCCCCACATTCCTCCACCCTCCAACCAAGTTCCCCGCCCCTCCCACAAGCACAGATAACTAGATAGTCCAGTCCTCCATCAGGCATCCCTTATCCACTGTAGCCCCCACCACTTATAAAATAAATAGTACTAGAATTAAAAAAAGGGGGAAGGGTAGTAACTTAAGTTCCCTTGCAAGCAGTACTTCTCCTTTAAGGAATATTAGAGGTTATTTGTGCTTTCTCCATTGTATCACTTAACAGTAATGTCTGGTAAAGGAGAGGAAATCCTCTTCCTGGTGCTGCCTCTCTGTCTCTTACGTCTTCTTGTCTCCTCCACCCTCTTTTCAAAATCTGTAAATTCCTGAGTAGGTCGAGTCCCTCCCAGCCCTCCCCATCTCCTTGGGCCCACGTGAAGCTCAGGGTCTCAAAGCCAAGAGCTGTAGAGTAACTTACAAGATAGCCCAAGGTGGGGAATGAGAAAAGGAGGGCCTGTCCACCCGCAGAGTCCCGAGTCCAACCCACAGTCATCCAGCCTGGGGAGCCTTGCCATCAAATGACCGAAGCCCAGAATAGCAACCAGAGTACCCAGTTATATTGTTATATTTTTTTTATGTAGCCATCAACAATATAGTTGTCTAGGTTCTACAGGGAAGAATCAGGACCCCGTCCAGGAACAATCAGACCCCACCCCTAGAGACCCACTGGCCCAAGGTAGCAACCCAGAAGGAGACCCGTCAAGTGGAGAGGAACAGTATGTAACTATACTACTGTCCTTTTAAAAGGTAAGGGTCGGGTTTCTATATTGGCAAAGTTTCTCCAGCAGTTAGATTGTGGGCTTGTAGTGACACTATACTTTCTTTGTTGTCTTTACTTATAATTGTTTTGGGCTGTTGAAAATTTAAAACATAGTGGTGGTGTAATTCTGTGCTGTCTTTAATTGCTGCAAATTTTATCTTGGCTTGTCTGACTGTCCTGTAGTTGGGTGAAGGTGTTGATTGTCTGGCCTTTGACCTCAGCTACGTGATAACTGGAGGTGGGGCTTAGTAAGAGTTAAGTAGCAAGCAGAGGTTTATTTTCTCAGAAGAAGCCAGAAGGGGAAGGAAGGAAACATATTCAATTCAGTGCTTTAGAGTAACTGGTAATTGCTATTTTTCTTTTAAACTTAGATGGTGGGCTTGTAGTGACACTATACTTTCTTTGTTGTCTTTACTTATAATTGTTTTTGGCTGTTGAAAATTTAAAACATAGTGGTGGTGTAATTCTGTGCTGTCTTTAATTGCTGCAAATTTTATCTTGGCTTGTCTGACTGTCCTGTAGTTGGGTGAAGGTGTTAATTGTCTGGCCTCTGACCTCAGCTACGTGATAACTGGAGGTGGGGCTTAGTCAGAGTTAAAGTAGCAAGCAGAGGTTTATTTTCTCAGAAGAAGCTAGAAGGGAAGGAAGGAAACATATTCAATTCAGTGCTTTAGAGTAACTGGTAATTTCTATTTTCTTTTAAACTTAGATTGTGGGCTTGTAGTGACACTATACTTTCTTTGTTGTCTTTACTTATAATTGTTTTGGGCTGTTGAAAATTTAAAACATAGTGGTGGTGTAATTCTGTGCTGTCTTTAATTGCTGCAAATTCCCTCCCTCCCTTCCCCAACACTTAATTATATGCCCTGATAAATCTGATTGACAGGAGCTAAACACAGGGTATAGTAAGAGGTGTGAAGTAGGAGGGCATATGGGAAGAAGCCCACCTCAAGACGACAAGTGTTTTGACTCATTTATTTATTTATTGGTTTCTTTTTCCTTAAAAATAAAAAATTATCTGAGGATCAGTGACGAGATTTTAGTACAGTAAATTAATTATATGCTGCCCTTGAAACAAGTGCACTCGGGCCATCAGAAAGGCAAGTCTGAGCACTATCGGTCCTCACTCACTGCCTCATGGAGGAATCCCAGAACCTTCTGGGATAACATTAAACAGTTAAATGGGAGTGCACCCCCCACCCACCCAGATCAACATTAATGGTGTGATCTCCTCAGACCCAGCCGTCATAGCCAACCACCTCAACACCTCATTCACTGACCTTAGCCCTATCCTCCTACAAATTTTTGACCCTCCTCCCCAGCACCTGCCGTAAATCTTTCTCGCCTTATTTTCTCCTCCCGTGTTTCTGCCCAAGAACTTAGGCCGCACCTTGTCACTGCCCTCAAGAGGAATAGTACAGGCAGTGACACCTGGATCCGTGTATCCCTACGGCTGGTCTTAGACACAGTCCTTACCCCGATCACATGCCTCATCAACCACTCTTTTTGCCTGGGGAAGGTTCCAACTACCTGGAAAGTCGCCACTGTCACCCCTATCTTTAAAGGTGGTGATAGGACTGTGGCTGGAAACTTATCGACCGATCTCCATTCTCTCTCCTCTCTCAAGACCTTGGAAAAGTGGTGGCCTCTCAAATCTCTGATTACCTCTCCACCTACAATGTCCTTTGTCCTGAGCAGCATGGCTTCCAGGCAGGCCACAGTACCAACACAGCCCTCCTAGAGTTCTCAACTTTCTCCACTCCTCCTTAGACACTGGTTCTCTGGCTGGTGCTGTCTTCATTGACCTCTCGGCTTTCGCACTCCACCCCTCCTTCTTGATGCCCTTAGTCTCTCTGGTTTTGCTGCTGGGCCTATCTCCTGGTGCACCAGTTATCTGTCTGACCGCTCACAGCATGTAAAAATTAATGGGACCTACTCAGACATCTGTCCCATCTTTTCTGGGGTTCCCCAGGGCTCCATTCTGGGCCTTACTATTCTCCTTTACCTTAACACCCTTCCACGCTCTTGCTCGGGGAACATTCTATTATACGCTGATGATGCAGTCATCTTTGCCTCAAATCGTAACCCTACTGCCCTCCAGGACTCGCTGCAGAAGTCCTTCACTGAAGCCGAGGGCTGGTTCAAGGACATAGATTGGTGATAAATCTTAAAAACAAAAACCATGTTCTTCACTCATCCCCAAAACAAGTCCTGCAACTTCAAACTCCTCATTCACTCTGGGTCCTCATTCCCACTGAACAAGTTTGCTCCTATAAATACCTAGGATCCATTTTGACCCCTCCCTCTCCTTCCATGGACACACAGCTGCCTAGCCACTGCCACTAATATCCGATTGGGCATCTTACATCAGTATAAACACTGCCCCCCGGAGGCTCTTGACTCATGATCACCTCCTCTATCCTGTCCCTAGTGGACTATGGACTGCCGTGTATGGTGCTGCTGGTCAGACTGCACTCCATAAAATTCTTACTACTCTGAATAAGGCCTGCAGGTTAATTACTGGAGCACCTGGATGACACACACACCTGTATGCTAAAGCGCTGGTACTAGTCTCGGCAAGCGCCTCAAATATCTTACCTGTGCCCTTACAAAAGACCCTCCTTGGGCTTTCCCCACCAGGATTGACCACCACCACTCGCCGCTCTGTCCCACTAGTTCATACTCAGACCTCTGGGAAAACCTCTCTTGTTATCCCTAGAGCTAGGACCTCTCACGGCCAAGAGCCTTCAAGCTTTAGGGCCCCCTCCTGGTTCAACACACTGCCCCCTCCATCTCCAAGCTCCAACTATATCGTGCTTCAAAACTTCCTTACGTAACCACTTATTAACACCCGATGCTGTAACTGCCACTAGTCAAGCCGTACTCAATACTTATGACAAAGCTTATTACTAAGCTGCTAAGGACGACATAACTCTGGTATTGTTTGCATCCATCCTGCCTGTACCAGCTTGTTTGTATCTATGTCTTAATTTACTGTTATACTTATGTGTTGTACTGCTATACTGTGTATTTTGGTTTGTCTTACTGTGACAAGGTACCTTTGTAAATGAGCCTATGGCTCAAGGTTTTCAAACTGCTGTTTAAATAAAATAAAATAAATAAAATAAATAAAAAGAGAACTAGGAGAGCTTCTGTAGCAGACAATTAGTGGAATTGCAGTATAATGTGGGGAGTGGTGCAGTGCAGTGGCTGTGGGGCAGCCATATTCAGGCAGACCTTCTGGACACTGAGGTGCTGCCCTATCTGCATGCATCTCTCTGGACTGCAGGATGAGGTAGCCAGACTCAGAGCGGAAGTAAACTGGGTCAGGAGTACCATCACCCTATCCAGGACCACCCAGTCCAATGCAGCTGCCTCAAAGGATGCCGAGATGAGGAGCACTTGGATGACAATGGGCTCAGGAGGTTAGAGCAGTCAGGCAGAGGCACATCCCAGATCCTATTCCACTCAAGAACTCCTATGCCACACTGGCAAACGAGGACAACCAAATAGAGGTACCCAGAGAAGTGGAAGGAAAGGATGTGGAGGTTAGCCAAGGAGGTGACCTCTAGTGGGAAAGCAGTGGACCCCAGAGGAGGAGGGAAGATCCTGGGGGGACTCCATCGTAAGAGGGATCCAGCTAGGAACACAGGAGGGGAGGACAGGGAGGTGAGGTGCCTACCAGGTGCCACGGCATGGAGGGATGGAAGGAAGATACTGGGGATCACTGGGAAGGCAAGATGGAGGTGGCTGGATGTCATTATCCACCTAGGTACTAATGACCTGGCAAATGGGGAGCCAAAGGAAGTTCAGGAAGAGTTTAGGAAATTGGGGAGGGTCTCAAGCAAGTAGCTACTTCTGTCACTTTCTCAGAAGTACACTACCTGCGAGAGGCAAGAGGAAACATATGAGTGCATGCACCAGGAACTTTAACTCATGGTTGAAGAACTGGTGCTGTGAGGAAGGTTTGGATTCATTGGTGACTGGGGACCTAGAAACTTGAAGAATGGTCAGGGGTTTGGCAGTTGAAATTCAATGCAAAGAAGTGCAAGATAATGCATATGGCGTAAAAACCGTGGCACAATATATCAGTTGGGGGTGAGGATATAGCATGCACCAAGCAGGAAAGGATCTTGGGGTTGTCATCTCTGATGACCTCAAGGTAGGAAACAGTGTGACAAGGCAGCAGGTAAAGCAAATAGGATGCTGGGATGTATAGGCAGGGCATCACCAGCAGGAAAAGGAGGTCATAATCCGCTTATACAAGACACTAGTGAGGCCCCACCTGGAGTACAGTGTACAGTTCTGGAGACCATACCTACGTAAGGACATAGACAGGGTAGAGAAGGTTCAGAGGAGGGCAACAAAGATGGTGCATGGATTGCATCACAAGTCCTATGAAGACAGGTTGAAGGAACTGAACATGTACTCCCTGGAGGAGAGGAGGGAGAGGGATATGATAGAGACATACAAGTATCTTACAGGGAGGAACAGGGTGCAGGAAAACACTATTTTTAAGCGAAAAGATGTTCCAGGACTAGAGGGCATGGGATGAAGTTGGAGGGAGGACGAATTCAGAGGAAACATGAGAAAGAATTTCTTCACAGAACGGGTGGTGGACAAGTGGAACACCCTGCCAGAGGAAGTGGTGGGGCTGAAACAATCAAGGATTTAAGAGCATGGGATAGACATAAAGGAATTCTAGAGGTCAGGGTAAGGGAAACAGACTTCTAGGAAAACAAACTGAACTTACAAGCTCAAATGGGCAGACTGGGTGGGCCATAGGCCCTTATCTGCCGACACTATCTATGTATCTATGTATCTAGTTCCATGAGGGAAGGTTAACAGCTGTCTCATCTGCTGCACATTGGTCCCTCTGCGGTAATCTGGGACCGGACGCGTTCCCATAAATCCTTGAGTAGGTCGTTGGTGCCTCCTGAGCCAAGGAGTAAGTAACAGGGGCCCGATGGTAGCTGCACAAGGAGTTTGCAGAGTAAAGGGGTATGAAATTAAATTTTTGAGCCCTGAGGTGGAAATAAAGGGCGTACTCTCAGCGCAGTTTTATGTATGGGAGGCATAGTTGTCGTCAAGAGTAATCAGTGTGAGCCAAGCATTTTCGGACCTTTTGCTAGGCCTTTTTAGTAGCTGGTCTTTAATCTGATAGCTCTGAAATTTGACCACAAAAGACTTGGGTCTGTCATCCACATGAGAGGACTTTGGATCCAATGCTCTGTGCCCTCTCTGTGTCTAGTTGAAAAGCTGAGTCCAGGTCGGAGGCGTCTGAAATAATGAACCACAGAAGTCACCAGGTCTCCTCGCCGTCTCCCTCTGGGAGCCATAAGTTCTAATGTTCTTCGTCGTGGCTTCTATTTTCAGCATCCCCTGCCAGTGCTGTATATAACTGCTCTGAAATTATCTTTTAACTGTGTCCTCCATATCATCCAGTCTGGTCGTATTAAGGGAAATCTATAATTGACCTCCTCCATGCGGTTTGCAATGAGCTAATATCCGTCACGAAGCTCATGGATGGAATCCCGATCTCCTTCCTGAAGTCAGAAATGGCCTGAGAATATTTCCTCTGCTTGCAAATCTAGGTCTTTTCTCTTTCCCCTGTTTTTCTTGCTGAGACTGGAGTCGATTTTTCCCCTCTAGGTCCCTGCTGCTCTTAGGCTGCTCATTATCTGAAGGCCCTAGATCCTCTCCTTCCTCCAGGTCCACTATCTGTTAAAAGCGTCTGCTGTAAGATTTTGCCATTTTTTCGGGATTATAGCATGATATACCTCCGATATGTTGTTATACTCAATTCTGGTGAAAATATTTGATGATGTAAGCGATGGGAAGGTGGATTGTTTTAGATAAAGCTGAGAGGGTTCAGAGGGTAGTGTCTAGCCTCATGATTGGAACCGGAAGTCACATCCCTGTTATTTCTGTGTAGCATAACTGGTATGGTACCCTGTTTGCTATTCCTGTAACTGGTAATAACAATACAACTACTAGATTCTGGATCTCTCGACTTTGAGTTGCCACCAGAGATCAGATCAGCTTAATTCCTGTGTTGACTTGAGTATATCATGGCCAGAAAAAAAAATCGTGGCTACCTTCCTAGGAAATACAGTACAACTTCTGTCAGCTTCCACCGAGGTCCTAATAAACTATTAATTTTCACTCCATTTTTGCTTCCAAGTACCTCCTGAACTGAATGACATTATGGGAGGAAGCATGGAGGTGTATGGGAGGGCGCATGGTGGTGCTAGGTCAGCTGGCATCCTGAGGTTTTAAAGTATCTTGAAATGTCTCTTGTTTAATATATAAAGGTTAGACTGGGCAGGAAAACAATACTAGGCCCTCCTCTATGTATGGTATATGTTTCTCTCCTCTCACCCTCCTAACACCTTTCACTGCCTCAGGATATATCTAGCTGTATGGTTGTCTTCTACTAACATGGCAGTTAAATGTCACTTCTAAAGGAAACTAGACTGAAGATGGGGTACTGTGAAGAGAATTATCTTTTCCTTTTATTGTGTAACCCTTAATCAGGAGATAGCCTAGCTAAAAACTTTACAGGAGCTGTGTACAAGATGGAGCGTTTATGTACTCTGATTTGTAAATGTAATTGTATGGGGCATACCTCTCAACTGTCCTGATTATGAGAGATGACCTTCATTTTACCCTGAAAATACTCTGCCCTCATCCATCCCTCGTAAAAACATACTTGCCACAAAGGGAATGTGTAAATTCAGAGTTCAAAACAGAAATGCATAATGTTCTAAGATGCTTGTTAAAAATAAAATATGTACTAGTATCTACAATGGTTTCCACATTGTTCTGAGCTACGATTCTATGTTTGAGGATGTGTCCCTCCACAATACTTATGTCATGGCTCGAAATGTTGTAATGCCATTATACTCAGTAAAAATTTGATATACAAAAATAGAAGGTAATGTTGGTGGAGTTTATAAAACTTAACAGAAGAAGAACCTCATGAGGAATGTAATTGGCATATACAGTGGGATACAACTCACTGGTAAACAATTTAAGTATTTTAATATCCAAAGTGTACTCAAACAGGCAAAGACTTGAACAAATTAACCAACGTTTTGTGCGCCTCTGACCATGCAACCTGGATATCACTTGTCATATGTCCTGAAATGAGACTGGCTGAAATGTAGTCGAACTAATTGGAGGAACATAGCCCAAGCCATCCTCACCGTTGCTTGGGACCTGCTGAGCACTGTGCCCCTCTGGGAGATTGTTGCTCTGATGAAGGATACCCTGTCATGTTTGAAAGTTCCAGAAAGCAAAACCCTTTTCTTATGAAACTGCTCCCCAGACTCGCAGACCGGCTGGTGTGAAAGCCTGTCTACAGTCTGGAAAAGTTGAGCTGCATTATCTATACTGCCTGCAGCAATCAACCCTCGACAGGAACTCGGATCTTTTTCTTGAGATTGCCGCCTGATACATCCCAGGATGGGCCTTCAGAGTCAGTTTGTTCTTCTATAGATCACATCCTTAGCCAGGAACTCTTCAGTGTCAGCCCATGGTTTTTTTTTTTTTTGCATTATGTGTTTATGCCCTCCTCCCGTGCTTCACTGTCCCCCTCCTTCAGGTTCTACAAGTTCCCCTTCGTCCCTCACTGATCTTAGCCAGCCCTCCTCTAGGTCCTCAGATGCAGCCGACCCTCGGGATACCCTGTTGTATCCCTATCACGGCGGGTCCTCCGAGGGGAAGGGCACCGGGGAGGGAAGACCCCAGCACACACTTCATTAGGGCCGGGGATGCTGCTGAGGAACAAGAGGCCCTGGCCAGGTACTGGGGCACTCCGGGGCGGAGAGCCGTCATCTTGGCGGGCAGCGAGCAGATTTTCCCGCTTTTCCTGTGGGGAGTGACGTCTGGCGTCAAGGCGTATGCGACATCTGCCACCGCCCCTAGAACACCGTGTCTCGCTGTATGCTGCACCCCAGCCTCCGCCTAGGAGTCAGCCCACGCTGGTATGCAACCCCTACCCACCCCCGGAGAAGGAGAGCTGTCCCGGACTCTCTATCCTTCTCCCCGCTGACCCTCTGGCAACCCGAGTCCATTCCCGAACCCGGGTGCCAGCAGAAATCCAACGCTGGGCCGACAGGCTGGCTGCCCCATGGTTTTCAGTGGTCTTGGCTCATCATAATACCAGGGGAGCTGTGACAGAAAACCAATGGATATACACAGATAGTTACAAGGATTACAGTTACTGACAAGAGAGCTAAGTTATAGCCCTCCACAGCTGCCCCTGAACCCCAAGCAAAGGCAGCCAGCATACTGGAGATATCCAGCTCCTCCAGGAACCTCTGGAGTACCAGGTTCCTTATTCGTCATTACTGGACATTTCTGTTGGAGAGCGGGGAGAGAGAGTTACCTGGGGGCCCAGAAAGGACCTTCACTGCAACATGGTCCAGTCAAGCTATTGGATCAACCTCAGCATCAAATATGTACAATCCCAAAGCGAAGACCAGATCCAGTGTGTGGCTCTGCTCATGGGCAGCAGAGAAAACCACCTGTTTGAGGTCCAGAGCTGACATAGTTTGGAGGAATCTAGTTATAAAGGTGACTCTTCATCGTCGACTATGCATTGAAATCCCCAGCAACAGCAGTCTAGGAGATTCCAATGCTAGGACAACTATGAAGTCCACAAATTCCTGCAAGAATTCATCCTCACCCCTTAGGGCAATGGATGAGAATCTTGCACCCCAAACCTACTGAACCCTGAAGAGTCTCATACTCAAAGGACCTAGCCTCATTACTGGAGCAGCGGTGAATCCCAGCAAAGATCTACCAATTTACCAATTATTTTACCAGGTGAGACACACTAAGCTGAAAGCTTGTTTGCAGGTGCAACCTGGGAGCACGAGGAAGTTAAGTGACTTGCTCAGGGTACACAGTATGCAAGTGGGGGCTGTGGGATTCAAACCCAGGTCTCCAGATTTTCAGCCTCAGAGCCTTAAACCACTGCACCATACTGATCTAAAACAGATGACCACCCCTACACTCACACCTGTGGCAGTGCATCACAGAGTTTCCATCCAGATTTGCAGCCTCCAGCACTGGGCCAGATCATACCCAAGCCAGGTCTCTGATGCATACCAGATCCACTCAGAAATGTGTAATGAAATCTGTTACCACTGCCATTTTGGTCTCAAAGGAACTGACATTACAAAGAATCGCCTGAAGGGAGGCGCTTCTGCCTGGTCCACTAACTACTTTCTTTTCCAAGAAAGGCTCCCTAGTTAGAGCTGGCAGTATAGCCTAGAGAGGTTAGAGTAACAAGCTGTGAATGAGCTTGGCATCCAGCAGACCAGGGTTTGATTCCCACAACCTCCACTTGCATACTGTGTGACTCTGAGTAAGTCACTTAACCTCCCCAGTGCTCCCAGGTCACTCCTGCAAACAGTCATTTGTGCCTTGGTCCTTACATAGATTACCAAAACTAAATAAATAAAAATAAACAAACAACAATAAATAAGTATGTTTCTGAGTGTTAAAATGAAGACTGCCCAGCAGGTTTATCAAGTCCAATATCTCGGGGTATGCTAGACAAAACAGAGGCATGAAAACTTTCAGATATTACCCAGTGTTTTACGTCAGGGTCCTAGACAGAGAATAACCAGTACAAGAGGACTGAAAACAACTAGGCAAAGGAGCAGTCTGGCTTGTTTGGTAAATCAGAATGTAATTCAGTATCTTCATCCCATTCCTCCATGTTCAATATGCTAGACTCTGAAGGACAGACTAAGATTGCCTCATTCATCAAGGAGAAGACAGACAGGATGGCTCTGTTGACTCCTGCAGTACCAGTGTACAGTGATTTAAATGATAATAACAGAAAAAGTATATTCGGAATAATTGGCCAAGCCGCTAATGCTCCCAACAAAATCTGAATCTGTTGTTCAGTTCAGTTCTTTCAATAATGCCAAAAGGCCAAAGCAAATTTATAGAGTAAGTTTAGGAAGTAAAATTGATTTGTGACATATATGGAGTAGTGGGAGCAAAAATTAGTTCTGATGTGGCCAGCAGATTAGTTTGCAGTTGGGACCTTTTTTACTGGGGTTGCTGATTGCTTGCTCTTGATATCAGTTTGAGCAAGATGCTGATTGTAGTAGACCAACATCCTTAACCTCCAGTGGAAGGATTAGATAACTAGAACAATATTTAGAAATCAAGTATGAAGCCCGATTCTCAGTGTCAAAGGACTGTCACAAGACGGGTACAAACTGAGGCTGTGACAGTTTCTTCCTATGATCCACTGAGTCATTCTCAGATGGAGTCGGGGACTGTTCGGCACTAGTGCAAATTAGAATCCGCTGGTATTACTTGGTATGAAAGAACAGAAGAGGCCAGAGCCCATCGAGACTGTTCCCCACACTATGTGGGACATTATCTATTATCCTCAACCAAACATCTAATTTGTTTTAAAGACAGTGGCACTAGTTGCCTCTACCAAATATTGTGGCAAGGTGTTCCATACAATGGATGCTCTTATTGGAAAAAGTTTCCCTTTGGCTGGTTTTATAAGTTTTACTTCAAACTGTTTATTATGCAGTCTCGGAACATGTCTCCTTTTGGAGAGTGTTAGACCACATTATTCCATTAGATCTGGTGAATTTATTAAATTAAAACCATAAGCATATCACCAGTGGCGGAACCAGGTTTGGGAGTATTTGGGAGCTGGGGACTATTCAGTCAACCATGGGCTCCACAGTGGGCACTAAACATTGAACAAAGATGGTGATGGGGCACCACTACTCACACTGGGACAACCAGGAGGGGCGACTGCCCCCTCTAGCTCCGCCACTGCATATCACCTCTTAATCTTCTAGTTTGAGGAGAGAAGAGACTAGTAGCTTTTAATCTGTTCCGATAATCCAAGTTTGTTAATCTTGGAATCATTCTAATTACTCTCCTTTGAACCTGTTCAAGAATTGCTATGTCTTTTTTTGGTTTGGATTTCAGAAGGGAGCCATAGTCTAGATACGGTCTGATGTATGCCCTATACAATGGAATAAGGCATTGTTCAGTCGCGATTAACAAAAGTGCATTTTATTTGCCTCAAAAGTCTGTTGGTCATGCAAGCAGTTCTAACACAATGATCATTTCATGTAAGTTTATTATTAACATATATCCCTAAATCTTTTTACAGTTTGATGAGTGAAGTGGTAGTCCATTTATATAATATATCGTTTTTGGATTATTTACACGAAATGCACTACTAAACATTTGTCTTGATTAAACTACGTATGATTTTCATTTGTCCAAAGTGTTAATTTTTCCAAATCCTTCTTTAATGCAGAAATATTTTCTTGATTATTAACCTTGCCCCAATTTAGTATCATCTGCAAATTTAACCATGAAGTTATTTGGCCCTGTTTGTAAATCACTGATAAAGAGATTAAACAGTGTTGGTCCCAAGACCGATCCCTGTGGTACACCACTTGTCACACTACCTGAATCAGACAAGATATCATTATTTCTGACTCTCTGAGAACGATTCGTCAACCAGTTTAAAATCCAGTTAACAAAATCATGTGACAAACCTAGATTGTGCATTTTAGTAATGTAGTTTTCATGTGAGACTTTACGAAAGTTCTACTAAAATCCAAAAGAATTACATCAGTAGGGATACCCACATCTAGTAGAGTACTTATATTATTGTAAAATATATCAGATTGGTGATGCAGGAATACTTGTGAGTAAACCCATGCTGATTTGAATCATAAATTCTAATTTTTACAATCTTGATCTATTAGAGACTTCATTACTCATTCCATTAATTTACCAGCCACTGAGGTCAGGCTAATTGGATGATAATTTTGCACAGAACCTCTATTGCCTTTTTAAATATGGAGTAACTATTGCTGAACGCCAATCATTTGGTACAATGCTTTCTTGTAAGGATTTGTTGAAGATAATTGACAAAGGTATAGAAATATTTATAGAGGTTTCGATCAGAAACCATGAATGAATACCCTCTGGGCCGGACTAGTATTTTTTTTAGTTTTTGATAGCCTATATAATGTCAGTTGGATAGAACCTATGATAATCTACGTGGTGTACTTTAAATGTACTAATAGGTGATTTTGAGAGAAGACAGAACAAAAGTACTTATTAAAGAGATTCGAGGTTTCTATATCGGATGAGAAGAGCCATTGGTTATAATGGGACCAATGGTCCTTGATACACCTTTTTACTATTTATATAGGAGAAAAGAGATTTGTGACAGTCTTTGTGTGAACTAGTTTAAATTCTAGCTTATTTTTGCCAACTTAATAGAATTTTTAAGTTTTTCCAGATAGTCTGTATTTATGTAATAGAGTAGTTTTAAATGGAACAGAACTATTCTTAAATTTCCTAAAATGTTTAATTTTTATTTTAATCTGATTTTTAATTTTCTTGTTGAACCAAGGGATTTTTCCTTTATTATTAAATTTCCTCTTAGATGGAATAAAGGTATTTTCCAAATAATGTACAGTGTTTTAAAAAAGTCCCAAGCTTGTTGTGTTTTACAATTAAGAAGATTAGATTCCCAGTTTATATTTTGTAAGTATTCATTGATTTTAGAAAAATTTGTTTTATTATAATTTTTTATGCAGTTTAACTTCCTTTGTTTAGTTTTAAACTGTTGAATTTAAAAAAGAATAGACGAATGGTCACTGGTCCCAAGTGGATCGCAAATCTGTAAATTGCTAATTTGTTGCTCTATGTTAGTAAATAATAGATCCAAAATATGAGACCTCGAAGTGGGTTCAGTAACAAGTTGTTGTAATCAGTACTAACTACCACATCTATTAGTCCTTTCTCGGCATAGGACTGTCCTGAGAATGAGTCCCAGTTAATATGAGGGAAGTTAAAGTCACCAAATATTACAGTATCTTGAGATTCTGAAAATGTAATTTCTTTAAACATATCAGTTGTGTAATCTGAATTTGCAGATGGAGGTCGATAGATGTTACCAATAGTTATATAGGACTGCTCCTTCAATGAGATTTTAACCCATATACTTTCCAAAGGAAAGGAGAACACACTTCAGAAGAAGGAATATCATTTAGTATGTACATACAAACTCCACCACCTTGCTTATCTAATCTGTTTTATGATATAACTTATAACTTGGAATTTCTCTGGACCAAATTGAGGATCGTCCCATACAAGTTTCAGTTACTTCCACCACACCTATATTTAAGTTTTACATTTGGCTTGAGTTCTGCTAATTTGAGTTGGTTTAAAGATCTTGCATTCAAAGCTAGGAATTTACATTTAGTTGTAATAATATTTTGGTAAGTATTCAGTGACTTGGAATAGACCCATTCTCCCCACTATTTTTAGTTTAAACAATGATTTATGATTTTAGTGATACTTTTCCCTTAAATGTACTACCCTCACGACTGAGATGTAAACCGTCCCAGCAAAACAAGGAAGAATGATCTGAAAATGATTCCCAGTGGGTAATACAGGGTATATCCTGCTTAAAACACCACTTTCTCAGCCATTCATTTAGGGCTTTGATTTTCTGCGTCATGGTAGCTGTTGTTCTCAGGACAGGTAGAATTTCAGATATATATACACAGCATCCCCTATGAAGTAACAGGTTACATAACGCCACATAGTCCTGTTGTAACCGATTAAATGGGTGTTGTTTATATCATTAACACCGGCATGTATGATAACCAGTGGATTTTCCCCGCATTTTGTAAAATTTTAGGCATCATGGAGGTAATGTCAGATACCCTGGCCCCATGGAAGCTAGAACAAGTGCGGTTGTTCTTGTCACTATTGCATACCGCCCTATCAATGTGCTTAATGATTGAATCTCCCAGGACTAGCACTTGTTTTGAGACAGTAGAGGTACAAGAATCAGAAACAGGTGACTGTTTAACACACTCTGGAGCAATTAACTTAATAGGTATTGATTTGGTAGCTTGAGACTTACTAGGACAAATATTTATGGGCATTAACTCCTGATTGAAAAGTGTTTTAAACCATTATTATCAACAGAGGGTGATGCACAGGATAAATCATGTAGCACTTCATTATTTGATATAGTCAATTGCTCAAACCTATTACGAGTTTCAATAGGGGCACTATTGTATATTTGACCGCCCTCCTTTTCTAAGAGGCTTTGTGACAATGGTCCAGTCATCATTATCATAAGAAGAGGGTGGATAATCATCCACCTTATAAGAGGGGTAGAGGCAACAGGTATACTAGTACTAGTTGTTACAATTGTCTCCTCATTAGGAGGCATAGAAATGCTACCTAAGTGTGAAAGAAATTGTTCATTAGAATGAAGTTGTTCGTCCATAAGATCAATGTAACTTTCAATTCCCTAATATCAGTAGAAACTGGTTTAATATTAAGCAGAAACGCTATCTCTGCTTCAAGAGTAGTAATCAGATGGTAATTAGCATACATACTGCCTCCCAATCCCATACTTTCCCTCACTATACATCAAACATTGCATACACTTACTAAGTTCTTTTCCATTATTAAAGGTGTATATTTACTAAGTAGAGGATATGCTAAAATTATCTTATCCAAGTTTGTCTAATGCCAGCAGTTTCACGGACACAGCAGGCATGCGCCAATGCAGCGTGTCTCGCGCATCTCCTCGCTGCCCCGCACGCTCACCCCACTCGCTAGAGGGGCAGGTTTTAAGCTGAAAAACTGGAAGTAAGCATCCGCTCACTTGGTTTCAAGAAGTAAAAATAACAATATTTACTTAAATTCAGCAGGATTCTGTGAGTTGAAGGTTTACAAGCCCTTAAAAGGGCAATTGAACCACCAGGCAACAGTGTTTTTAACAGAGAGATGTTGTTTTGGGGTAGGAGGTATACTAGCTTATTACTAGTCCTCCAGGTTCCACAATGCTCTGCTATTCACTGAAGAGTCATTTACAAGCAAATGGTACCACACAATACAGCAACAGTTAAAACAAATATATTAATGGTATATCAAAAGTACATTGGTGCACTGCACTGCTCCACCTCTCACCAGAGGTTCGCTATATCAGTAGCAATGCCACTATTAAGCGCTCCGCTCGATAGAGGGCAGGTTTTAAGACAAAAAACAGAAGTAAGCATCCGCTCACTTCCAGTTTGCGACGATAAAAATAACAATATTTACTTTTATTATTATTATTGGTGTGTGTGCGGGTGGTATGTAAATGGCATGCAGTGCCCTTCACATTGCCAACTACCACCAGCATACCCATTGTAACACTTTGAACTGGCCCCTAAATACCACTGGGGAAATAAAATGGTGCTAGGGGTCATCACAGTGCCAAATGGTACCAAGCTACTGGTGATAAAATTGTTATGGGACCGGGATCATCATTGGGTAGTTTTAACACAGCCAGAGCTAGGAAGGTGGGCCCTCAAGACTACCTGGGACTGTGAAACCATGAGGAATGGCACTAGGGCCCACTGGACCTCCAGGTAGATTGGCAAGGACACAAGTTGAACATCCGTTGGAGGGCCAGAAGTGTCCCAAAGGTATGATTTGAGGGCAACTTTCAATAGACTACATTGCACATACATGTAGCTGGTGGTATTCAGTGCCATTACTGTGTGCAAACAGTGTTTGTATGCAGCTACCTGGACATCTCGATTTAAGTAGTAGTGTTTGTGTGCCCCACCTAAGCTCAGCTACTTTGCTCTCAGTATAGCAGTTTTATGTTGCAGAACTGCGCACACTTTTGCTCACGTTTCCCATGATAAAAAATGCAACTAAAAATTATGCCCACAGTATGCAGCTCTGGTTCTCATACCTGGGATAATATATTAATGTGATAAAGCAAGTATAGAGAAGAGAAACCAAGGTAGATGGAGATTTGAAAAATTGGGCTGTGAGGACTGACTGACATAACAAGGGCTGTGAGTGTGAAGGATGCTGGAGTATGAGGACTATGGAGCAGGAGAGAGCGTATGCAGGGTTGTCCTCAGGGAGTCCATAGAGTCCACAGGATACCCTGCCCGTTTGTCTCCTTGTCTAAAGTAATGTTCACGTAGTTTTACCCACTGAGGATTTCCTTTGGTGGTTGTTTCTGCCATACAAGCAAATGTGATCGTGTTTGTATTCTCTCTAGGCACATACTATTCATGCAGGTCAGTGGGTAGAGGTAACAAAATTGCATCTGGGTTACTGTGACAGATAAAGTATATAGGGTGTCGACCTTAACAAATCCCTGTCTAGGGCACTTCACATTCAGGGTATCACGTTTAGGAGAGACGGGGTTTGGGGAATTTTAAGTGTGTCAACAGACTTATAAGTCCTTAGTAAAACTCTGTCTAGGGTACTTCAAACATAGGGTATCACTGTGTTTTTTAGGTGTGTACTGAATCCCTAACTAACATACTAAAATGCCAGCAGAATAGGCCTAACGTTTCTCGAGTCTGCTCGATTTTCCAGTACCCGCACTGAGGGGCCGATTTTGTGTCCTCCCCTCCCCTTGGGTTATACTGTCCCCAGTCCCAGATGCTCCACCTGTATTGTGCCTGGTCAGATTTACCTCCTCCTGTACCTGTCCCATCCCCTTTAAACCTGTCCACAGTCTCCATCTTTACCAGCTCCCTGGGCAGTGCATTTCATGGCTCCACAACCCTTTCAGTGAAATAACATCTCCTCCTCTCCCATCTGAGCCGGCTCCCCTTCCAGCTTATACCCATGACCTCTTCTTGCCCCACCTCCTTCCTTGGAGCACCCTGACTGGGCCTCCTTTATTGATCCTTTCATGTACTTAAGACCTCTTTCATGTCCCCCTGTCCCTCCTCTCCTCCAGGTGTGTACATGTTGAGCTTCTTGACTCTCCTCATAGGTCCTCTCCTCCAGGCCCCAGATCATTTTGGTTGCCCTCCTTTGGACCCTCTCTAGGAGTGTAATGTCCCTCTTTAAATGTGGTCTCCAAAATTGTACCTAGTAAGCCTTTCTGGAGGTAACCTTCCTGGCGATGCATCGCAGCATCCTATTGCCCTTGCTGCTACCCTCTTACAGGTCTCCGAGTTGTTCATTTTGAGATATACCACTACCCCAGGTCCCTCTCACCCTCCGTGACTTGAATCATGTCTCCTCCCAGGTATACCCCTGGCCTGGGTTTCTGACTCCTAGGTGCAGAACCTTGCACTTCCCGCATTGAATTTTAGTTTCCATTTTCCCGACCACCTTTCCAGAGCCTCCAGGTCCTCCTGCAAGGCCATCCTCCCTCCTCCCATCCACCACTGCACTTAGCTTTGAGTCATCTACAAAGAGACTCATCTCACTCCTGATCCACCATCTGATGTCTGAGATACAGGCTGGAACAGGAGTGGCCTCAGCACTGACCCCTGGGGAACCCTACTAGTAACCCACCTTGGGGATGAGGCTAACCCTCCAACCACCACCTTCTGAGTACGCCAGAGAGCCAATTTCCTATCCATCTTAGCAACTGTCTTCTTACCCCAGTTTCCTTCAGCTTAACCAGCAGGCCGCTGTGGGGTACCAAATCAAACGCCTTGCTAAAATCCAGAAGGAGGGCGTCCACTGGCCTACCCTGGTCCAGGGCCCTCGTCACCAGTCATAGAACTCAACAAGATTTGTCTGGCACGATCTTCCCATGACAAAATCATGCTGCCTGTTGTCCAAGTACCCAGTTTGCTTCAGTAACCCTAGCCTTTCCTTGACCAATACCCTCCATCACCTTGCCGACTACCGATGTCAGGCTAATGGGCCTGTAATTTCCTGCCTTCTCTCTTGATCCCCCTTGTGAATCGGCATGACATGGGCCACCCTCCAGTCTTGGGCACCCACCCAGTCCTCAGAGAGATGTTGAAAAGCTCCACTAGAGGGATTGTCAGGACATCTGCGGTTCCCTCAGCACCCTGGGATGTATCTCATCTGGCCCAGGTGCTTTCTCTCATCCGAAGGGGCCAGGGAAGCTCAAGTAAACGATAGCACTAACTGATGTATCTTGAAGTAAGAGTGTTGCATTTAGGTATACAGTTGGTAACCAGATGGATAGAGAAGTGGTTGGGTTCAGGACTCAGTGGATGGTAATTAATGGAATTATCAGGCTCAAAGGTACCTAGGGGATCGATCCTGAATATGTTGTTCAACATCTCAATATGTCACATAGCAGAGGGTACACAGAGCAAGGTTTAGTATCTCCTTGCTGATAACACAAGATCTGTGGGAGAGGGTGGACAGTGAACAAGAAGAGAGGAACATGAAAGGGACATAGAAAGTCTGAAAAGTGGTCTAAGGTGTGACAACTTAAATTCAGTGCCAACAAATGTAAGGTTGTGCATAAAGTAGGAAAAACCCTATAACTGACTACTGGTTGGGAGCATTAAGGATGGAATAGACTAATGCAGAAAGAACCTGGGATTCCTTATCAGAGACAGCCTAGAGACCTCATCTCAGTACAACAGAGCATATGGAGGGCAGGCAGAATGCTGGAGTATAAAGTTAGGACATTTGACAGCAGAAGGAAGGAGGTGATACTGCCCTCCACAGGTCCATGGTGAGGCTGCTCCCAAAGTATTGTACCTACTTGTGTAGTCCCCACCTCAGGAAGAAAAGGGATCACTTGGCGAGGGTTAAGATGAGGGCTATAAAACTGATACAGGGCAGCAGTAGTGGACTTGTGAGGAGAGGCTGGAGAACCTGAACATGTGCTCTGTGGAGGCCAGAAGGAGAGGAGAGACATTAGTAGGATCCACAAGTTCTTGAGGGGTATCAACAGAATAGACTGCGAGGATCCATTCATGAGAAATTAAAACACTGTAACCAAAGGACATACTGTAGATGGAGGTTGCTGGGGGAGATTATTTATTTTATTTATTTATTGAATTTTGGTAACCAGGTAGGCCCTCTGAGACAAGACCGTCCCTTTTTCAGGGCGACCCAGGATTCAGAAGAGATGTTAGAAAGTGCTTTTTCATGAAGGGGTGGTGGCACTTGGAATAGTCTACCAAAGCTGATAGTAGAAGCCACTTCAATGACTGGTTTCAAACACAGATGGGATAGACACATGGGATAATAAGCCCAAAGATGTGTGTGTGGGGGGTGTGGCACTGAGTCAGACATGGAGTTAGGTAGAAAATGGGCAGACTGGAATTTGATAGACTAATGAATCTTCATCTGCCATCAAAATCTATGCAAGATTTAAGGCAAACATCAGGAAGAACTTCTTTACTAAATGTGTTGAAGACATTTGAAACAGACTTCTAGAACAGGAGGTATAAGCTGATAATGTAACGCCTTGAAGCTCAGACTCAGTAAGCTGTTGAAGAAAAAAAGGATGACTGGTTACTTCCACTGAGATGGTAGGAGGGAGGAAGTCAACACCAATCTTCTATGCTCTTAAACATGTATGTACAAGTCCTAATTTTGAAAAACTATTTTTCTTATCGAACACAATTAGAATTTTCCTCTGTAACCATATTTCTGACCGGTCTGCATTGCAGACCAGTACCTGTTGAGTTCAAAGTCAGAAGTGTTTTCAGCTATCCCATTGAAAAGCATTGGGGACTGAGATATGCCTTTCTTATGACTGTCAGCGAGTGACTGTGGTATACTTTACTGCTCTTTGCATCTGTCTGTAATGTTTGCTAATTTTCTGCTGTCTGCAAGAGGAGAGTGCATGAGAATCTGTTGAGCAAGTGGTGCTATCTCGTGAATGTGCAGTTGACCTAGGTGATGCACTGAAGAAGTCCTCAGGTTGTTTAGTCTAGTGCCCTCCACTGTGATGAAAGGAATGACAATGAGTGAGTTCAGAGAGGAATTACTAATAGACTTTGTCTGTACAGCTGCATGAATGGAAAGCAGATCTTTATTTTTGGTGGGGAAAATTAAATTTCTATTAAAACAGCACTTTTGTGCTACTAAATTATTGAATGGGCAGGAACTAGGAAGTATTTAATCCCAACCTCTCAGTATAACGAACACACATTGCTGTGTTTCCAGTTAGTCTGAGTAGCCTGGTCATGGACTTAGAAAACTTAAGTGTGGGGCGGATCAGTTGCTGGAGTAAGTAAGGCAGGGGACAGGTGAGGTAATTTGCAAACAACACTTAACCAATATGATCTAAATACACACTGTATCCCAAAGTGTTTTACAAAGAACAGGAGTTCCATACTGGTAATGCAGGGAATGTAGAATAGAACAGAATTTCCAATGGCCAAAAACAAAAACACTGCCCCCTCACCAAACTACCTGATAGGTCAGGTGAGCAGCCCAGCCCATCAGGGAATAAAAAACAACTGTCCCCTCCCATAACAACCTGACAGGTCCAGTGCCCAATCCATCAAGGAATAAAACATAAAACAAACTTTACCACTTCTCCTATCAACCTGACAAATCTGGTGCCCAACCTGACCTATCAGGAAATTAAAACAAATCTGGCCTCTCCCTTTCAGTTACCTTACTGGTCCAATACCCAATCCAGCCTATCAGGGAACCTGAAAAGTCTCTCCCAGACTACAATCTGACCCTCCCCAACAACTGACGGGTCCAGTGCCCAACCACACCCGGCAGGAATAAAAAATCTGGCCATCTGCCTCCCCACATCTTGCCAGTTTGATGCCCAACTTGGGCCATCAGGGAATAAAGACAATCTGTCCTCTCCCTTCAGTTACCTGGTGGGTCCGTGTCCAACCTGGCCCTGTAGTAAGCCAAACAGATAAGAAGAGCAGCAGCAAAGTGGTGAGTGAAAGATGGAATAGATAGGATAGTAAAACACTGCTTTCTCCATGCCCATCCACTCAAGTCACAGTGAGAGTCCCCAAAATTGCACGGGAGGCTTGTGTCTGCTGCCATACTACTGCTGTTTTCAGGCATCTTTGCCTCCTTCAGCCCACAGCACACTAGCCTGGGAGACTGAACTGAAGGGGAGGGATGGTGCATGGTTCTGAGGCTGTAACCCTAAATGCCAGTGATCCCAGCCCACTACTCAACTCTCCCTTTCTCGCTGTTTCCTTCTCTTGGATATCAGTCTCAACTCTGCACTCTTCCCAGTATGTACATAGGATCACACTGCCATGCATGCTGCAGCCCAGCCTACTGCACAGCAGAATGGTCCAGTGTCCAACTTGGCCTATCAGGGAGTAAAACAAAATCGGTTCCTTTCCGAAAACTAGTTGGTGGGTCAAGTGGTCAACCCAGAAGTGATTTTAAAAATCTGGCCCTTCTTCCAACTACCTGATGAGTCCAGTGCCCAACACGATCTGTTTGAGAGTAAACAAAAATCTGTCTCCTCCTCCACCTAGCTACCTGATGGTCCAGTGCCCACGCAGCAAGGAATAAAAAGCAGGCCCCTTTCTCCAGTTACCTAACAGGTCCAGGGCCTAGCATGATTTGTTAGATAATAAAAACTCTCTCTCGCCCTCCTCTGTCCAACTACCGTTGAGTCCAGGTCCAAGCAAGGACCATCAGGAATAAAAAAAAAATATATATAATAGTGGCAGGTAGTAGCACTGTAGTTAGAGTTGAGTACCCATTTAAGGTTAAGCTCTGAAATTTGGCAGCTTAGTAACTTGCTTTCACCGTATGATAGATTTGCCTGGAAATTTGGCATGCATGGAGCAGTACCATAGATCTCTGGATCTGCAAGTTTCTCAGAACGGTCGGATATAGGATTGCAGAGCTACATAACACTGGAGAATGTAGTAATTATGCATTTTGCACATTCTTTGCTTGCCTACAGGTCACACGGCCTGCATGACCGTCCAAAACCTTCAAGGAACATGCAACCTGGGTCCCTGATGTGCCTTTCAAAGATTTCGTGAAAAATATTAAACGGTTCAAACGTTATTCAAAAAACAAGTTTCCATTATAGTCGCCGAAAAGTTAACAAAAAGTTTGACAGTGTCGCAAATGCAGTTTTAGTGTCACAATGACCTCTGTAGTGTCGGAACCACATCTTGTTTTCAGTTGGTGGTCACAGAAATGCTAGGCGCTTAAACTTGGGACCCTCTAGGGACACAATTCTTGCTGCGTCCACCTAGTCGTAGTCCTGAGGATGCTAGCCATGTCTTTTCTGGGGGTTAAACACCCCAGAATTATGTTTTGAAATGTTTGTAAACAGTAGTGTCACAAAAGTAGTGTCGCACTTTTGTGATTTTTTTTGCGAAAGTGTCTCAAATCATGACACTACTTCGCGACACACTATGCCAAAAGAATAGGAAATTTTGCCACTCTGCTAAAAAGAACGGTTTGCCTTTTTGGGCTGAAATTGAGGGAAGAAAGCCAGGATCCCACAAATGTGCATTTTTGTGGTTTGATGACAAAATATTAGAGGGCTGCAAATTACATCACTCGAAGTTGACACTTTTCCCATAGGTTAACATTACGGCGCCCACCACGCCTGGGGCCCATACCGTCAAAACACTTCAAGATACGGACTTTTCGACAGAAAATGGTACAAAACTAGTCAAGAAAGTCATAAATAATATGACATTTAAATTTTCTTTCTACTCCGATGGTTCCTGAGATATTAGCAATTTAGTATTCCAAGTGTAAATTTTTTGCTCAGAGGCCTATTATTATGCATACATTCTTTATATTCACTGTGCTTCTGAATGCACTTTTGGGGAAAAACAGGGTATCGCTTCCCTTACTGTTACAGTCAGCATTTCCGCTATGCTTCCGTTAACATTTGTGTTAGTGTTTCCATTTACGACACCGTAGTGCTACCCTCTACGCTTTACGCTTGCGTGTTTGCATTACTGTTACCATTTATGCTTCCATTACTGTTTTTATTAGCATTTCTTTTGCATCACTGTGTGCATTATCATTTGCGTTTGTGCTGCGCTTCCATTTGTGTTCCGTTTCAGTTTCCTTTGGCATCATCGTTTGTGTTACCGTAGCGTTAACATTTCTAATTCTAGCGTGACCGTGACCCATTACTTTTGCATTTGCATACGCGCTTGCATTTCCTTTCTGTTACTGTTCCATTTGGCATCATCGTTGGTGTTACCATAGCCATTTCAATTCGCGTTATCGTTACTGTTGCGTGTTTCTTTACCGTTTGTGTTTCTGTTAGCCTTAGCGTTCGTGTTTTCAGTAGCGTTTCCGTTGTCGATTGCGTTACTGTTTCCTTCTGCATCGTTGCGTTATCGTTTGTATTTCTGTTTATGCATCTAATTTCATTTCACTCGTCATACAGCTTTTGTGCAGGAAGTGACAAAATCACATGGTGGGCCTGTGTTCCCACCACTACATTCCATTCACTATAGTGCACATTCTAAAAAGAAGGGAAATTCATGACAAAAACTCTGTTTAATGCGCCAGGTTGTTCCACAGCGACAAAAGCAAGGAATTCGTGTTAGGTTGAAAACCCTAACTGCGCATTCCCACCACCACCACCACCACCACACACACACACATACATGCAAGTAGGGAAGGACCAAGGCAACACAACCACCAGCAGGTAACAGGAATAACATACAAGTATGTAAACCATGAAACCACACACCCATGCTCCCATCGGCCTGTTGCATGGGGTCGTCACTGCTAACTCTCATCCCAGACATTCCACGCACCGCTAAACACATATCACTACAGACAGCTGGATATCTTGGGCCACACGCTGCCACCAACATATAACACACATTACACATATATGCTATTTTGGGGTTTGAAAGATCCAAAACAGAATTTTGCATAATCTCTGAAATATTTAATAAAATCACTGTCGTAAATGCGAAAGTGTCGATTTTGACACTTTCATGTTTGCAAAACTATTTTGTGAAAGTATGCTCCTAATGACTGCAGATCTTGCCATCATCCTGCAAGCAAATGGTTGGGTCCTTTAACCTAAAATTTGCAGGATGGCAAAACCTGGTCCCACAGATGTGCTTTTTCTGCTATTCTGCTAAAATACTTAAGGATTACAAAGTCACACTGTTCCAGAATTGAACAATTTGTCATAGACTAACATTTGCAGTACCCAGGATGTCTTTTCGCTAGCTATATGTTGAAAACAAAGCGAGGTACACCATTTTAGTTACTGCCAGCTTGATTCACCTTTATGTGAATTAATCTCAAGAACGACTTTGTAAATAATCTATGATGGCTCAAGTTGGACTTCTCCACTTCCTACAGTAACACAGGTATACACCTCCTGCTGGATGTGTGTGATTGGTTGTGTTGCCTTGGTCCTTCCCCTACTTGCATGTGTATGTGTGGTGCTGGTGGGGTGGGTGGGGAATGCGCAGTTAGGGTTTTCAACCCTAACATCGAATCCTCACTTTTGTCACCGTGGAATAACCCTAACTGATGCATTAAACAGATTCTTTTGCCATGAATATATATATATATATATATGTGTGTGTATGTGTGTATATATATATATATATATCCCTCCCTCAACAACCTGATGAATCCCAAGCTCAACCCGCCAGGTAGGAATTAAAAAAATTGTGCCCCTCCCCAAAGTACCTGACAGGTCTGATGCCCAACCTGGCCTATCAGCAGGGAAGACATCTGGCCCTCTCCTCCCAATTAACTGACAAGTCCACTGCCCAACCTGGCCCATCAGGGAATAAAAAAGTGCCCATCTCTCCCCCAACTACCTTACAGGTCTGGTGCCCACCCTGGACCATCAGAGAACACAAAAATAACAAAAACTGGTGATATGGAGGGAGGGGCTAGAAAATGAGTTTGGTGCTGTGATGATGAAACTAACTGCCTGGTGTTGAGTGGACTTGAACCGCTATGTACAGTGTACAGGAGCATTACTGAAAAGCAGGGACACATCAAAGCCCTCCTGTGGGCACCATATACAAAACAAAATCTGTAAACCTGACATTGGATGTGGTCCTCATATAACTACAATTATAATAGTGAGACTGATGAGACAGTAAGGCCTGCTACAAAAGTAAAAAAAAAAAAAATGTAAAAACACAAGATCAACCTTTTGGCACCAGCCAAATCTTGTTTTGCTTTCAGTTGTTCACTCCTTGCACAGTAGTCTGTGATTTAACATCTACTGGAATGGTCCCCAATAGCTTCAGAGACCCACTGTCTGTCCTCTCGTATACTGTCCTGGATGTACCTTCCAAATGGGACCAGCTGGGAGCAGAACTGGACAGAACTGTCCTAACCAGAGGGGAAGGGCAGGGGCCAGGATGTTCAGTTGCTGTAAATAGGTGGGATAAGTGAGGTCGCATCTGCAGCCAGAACACCACTCTTGTTACCACCATTTTTATCCCCGTCCACGCACATTTCAACTGGGGCCTGAGAGGAGAGACCTTTCTGGCTAGTCAGAAGTGGGCTGGGACTAGTCCCACCCACCCAGCACAGTCTGACTGACACCCACACACATGACTGGACAGATGGTGCCACTGTGTCATAGGTTAGCATCCTGCATCATGCAAACACCATGATTTCACCCAACTGTCTGGAGCTGCATATTCCTACACACATGGCTTCCTGGGGACCAGATGTAAAACAGCAAGAGCCACCTACCCTACTCTTGGTGGAAGAAGTCTGAGACAGACCCTCAGCATTCCTTCAGCCACCCAATGTGTAACAACCTAGGCCTGGAACTTGAACCTGGGTTTTCAGCATGAAAAACCAAACTGATTAATATTTTCCTAATCTATAGCCCACTACAGGTATTTATATTTATTTTATTTAGTTTTTGTTGACCAGGTAAGTGCACTAGACAAATCCTGCCTATTTTCAGGCATGACCGAGGGAGGGGATACAGATGAATGCCAACTGACCTTGAACCAGATTAAGCTGTTGGTGGTATTTTTTGTGAATGAGGAAATTTGGCCAGGACACCAGGAAGGTCCCCTGCTTCCTCGCGAGCAGGGGGACCATTTTCTGGTGGGACCAAGATGGCGGAGGGAGGACAGTGGAGGAGCTGCACATAGGGCTGCGATAGCCCAGAGTAATTCCTCACCTGTTGATTTCACTGAGTCTGGAAACGCTGAAATGGTGGCTAGGATGCACCTGCCAGGTGGCCAATAAAACACCAACTAAGTGGTCCTTCAGTTTCTGTTGCTACACTGGGGCTTAGTTTGTCGGAGAAACAACGCTGTTTAGAGAGGAACTTCTTCGTGTGAGGTGCATTATTGGTACAGGAACATAGGAACCTCGCTGTGGAGGACGACAGGAAGCGGAAGAGATCGGGAGGGTTCCCCAAGCACTGCAGCAGCAGCGGGGCCCAACAAATTGCACCGGCTACTGAAAGGCGAAAGTCAGCAGATTCGACTTCTAAAGATTGGGGGATCTGGTAGATGAATCCTGGTCTCCGAGCATGACTGCGTGGGGCTGGCTGGATTCTGATTTCGGTGATTCATGGAAGCCTGCTGATGGATCTTCAGCACTACCGAGTCTGCAGAGATAAGTACTGTGGCTTTATCAGTCCCTTCTCCTTTTGTTTTAGTCTCTGAACTTCCAGCCTCCTCTTTTCCTAAATCTACTACTGATTCTGGACTACCATTGGACAACCTGTCAGTGGAAATGGCTGCAGAGTGGCTACTTCCTCTGTCATGCAGGGGCCAGCTTTGGAACCTGTGGAAAAACCTTCCTATGCCAGTCATTTTAGGCAACCTGTAGAATTAATGGCAGAAATGCCATTCGTTCTGATATGTTGGCCCGAGGATAATCCCCTGATAGGTTTTATGTTGGAAAAACTTTATTGAAGAAAAGTATCGGTTTTCCCTTCTGAAGTCTACGCCTTGATCCATGTTCCTGGAGAGTTTACATTTGATGTCAGTTTTGCACCCCAGCTCTTTTGGAACTATTCTGGAGTCGCTATTTAAATCTAAGCAATCCCCTATGGTCGGACTTTATTGTACTGCCTCTTTCAAAACAGGCCTTTAGGGTCATTCGATCATGTTCAGAAATGAAGGGGCTAATGTCTGAGATATTGTTAACTGGTTATCTAAGAAATGTGAAATACAGGGAATCCTGTTTCTATCCTGGATGCAGAGGGATTTTGGAATGGGGGTTGGAAATTTAGGATTAAACTCCACTCTACTGATTCTGATTTGGTGCATCTCCCCAACTGTTTTTTTTGGGGGATAAGGGGTTCCTTTTTATCCAGGTCAGCAAAGGGTTTGCTTAAGTGTGGGTCTCGGACTCACATAAGCACCTCTTGTGATGTGCTAAAATGTTCTTATTGTGGGGAGTCTGGTCATCCTAGTGCTCACTGTTTCCAAACCTGTAAATTCAATCTATGTGATGTGGTGGGTCACACATTTGAACTTTGCCCTTTGGCAGCTAAACACACGGAAGCTGATTTTGGGGTACAGGACCATTATATTAGGGAGGCAGTTCGACTTGGCATTCCTACTGCAGGAAGGTTGGATCCCAGTACCTCTGGGGCTAGTCTCCCTTGCCCGTGTCAGGTTTGATTGATAACTCTACCTCAAGCACAGACTCTATAGATATACCTGAAGTGGTGACTCATGAGGTACCAGAGATAGGACAAGGGGGTTATTTACCAGGATTCGGTGTTGTCTAGTTTGGATCCCTTGGTAGACGGTTTTAATGTGGTTAGTGGCAAGAAAGGAAATCTGTTAAAGGAAGGGGAAGGTGGGTAGGAAAACAGCCTACCTTCCATGCATGTTCTATTGCTGACCTAATACCTTTGAAGTATTGGTAGAGGCTCCAGAGCGGTTTCTGACATGTCTCTGCTTTCTGCACCCCCAAGGCCTGAGCCCTTGGAACCTGCTGAAGGACAGATTGGCCTAAGCCATCAGATGGGAAAAGTGGAAGGGTAACAAGAGCATCTAGCAAAGTAAAGTGACTTTACCCTTTTATTAACTCATGGTTCCTTTTACTTTAGAGTGGCAACTTTAAATGCAAATAGCATTAAATCTCCTGTTAAGCGTCAGAGCACTTATTCTCATTTTTATATGAAAATCTGGACTGTGTTTTCCTGCAGGATGTTCGTTTGCATTCTCCTCAGGAGATAGAGGCTGCCACTACTGGTTGGGTGTGGGAGATTGTTTTTGGTCTTTGGGAAGTGATTTGTGTAGTGGGGTAGGGATTTGTTTTTTTCATTCACATATAAAGTAATTCATCAGAGAGATTTTAGCGGTAAGGCCTTGGTTTTGGATGTTAAGTGGGTTCCTTACCCTTACGGTTACTTAATGTTTATGCACCTCAATCTAAATTTGATCGAGTAACCCTTTTAATTCATTATACCCTTTTCTATGCACCTCTTATGTTACTGTCCGTGGGGGTGACTTTAACTGCTCCTTGCCTTCCAGTGTTTCTTCTGGAGCGAGGAAGAAAGTGTATAGTGATATGGCAAGCTTGTCAAAACTTCTTGCAGATACTGGTTTGAATGATGCTTTTGGGCCTACCTCTAATGGGTTTGGAAATACTTATTCAAACAACATGAAGTCTTGCTATATTATGACAGTAGCAGTTTGATCCAGCTCTAGAACTGCTCCGGGTGAAATGGTTAATACCATTCCAAAATAGAACTTTGAGCACGAGCTCTAAGAAGCAGCTCTATCTGTGTAATTTCAAACCTGAACTGTCAGATTCTTTACTCCACCTCAGTGAACAAGTCGCTCCGGAGATTTCTCCTACTGCGGTTCATTTCTCGGTTTAAACAGTGTTTTCTCGGTCCGATTTAACCGAGAATAGTTTTATTTAACCATAAAACCGTTCGGTTCAAGCTCTGTCTGTGGTAATCGTAAGTAATTAAAAGGTTTTGTCTGTGTGGAACTTGTAAGTTTATCGGTTCGGTTTGAACCGATCAGCTGGATTTAAAACTCATTAATTTTAAAGTTTAACATTTTAGAGTGCGGTTCCGGTTCTTATCGGTTCTAAAAAACCGGATTTTATTACGGTTTTCCAATACCCAGTGACACGGTTGGGAACCGATAAAGGGTGTCTTACCTCTGGCACTGCCGTTTAAAGGGCAAGTTTTCTGGTTAGGCTGGCATTATGTCTGAGAAACCCAAAAGAAAAACCGGCCCACTGGGTTTCAACACTGTGTTGTTCGTGGGGAAGCCTTTGCCAAGGCTGACCCACACAACATGTGTCTATTGTCTGGGGTTTGACCACCTCCAGTCAGACTGCCAGATATGAAGAATTTCCTGCAGCCACCCTGAAAAGAGATTGGGCAGGCTCAGGGAACGAGAGGCCAAAAAGTCCACTGACCGGATGGCCAGCCGGTTTGGTGCCAACCGACGGAGGGAGTCCCTCTGACCAAGGCGAGACTTCCTTGGGAAAGAAGCTGGTTCTGAGGAACCAGTTCCAGTAAAGAAAACAAGAAAGTCAGCAGGTTTGGAGTCCAAATCCCTTCTCCAACTGCTGCAGAGATAACAAAAGCCATACAGATTGTCCAGTCACTGTCTCAGGTTCTGTCGAACCGCCACTATCTGGCAAAAGGTCGGTTCGTCCGGTTCCAGTGGTTCAGGAATATGATGTTGAGGAGTTTTATGAACCAGAGGAGGGAGGATGATTATGAACAGTATGAATGTGGCTGGGAAGGTCTGGTGTGCCCATTGAACCGGACATTTCCCCAGACAGACCTTTGGAATCTCCCCTATGCTATCTGAGTCCCCATCTCATTTTATGTTTTACAAAAAGTTGCTGAAACCCTCCAGCTTCCTTGGAAGAAGCTGTGGATGAGCAAGAGGAGCCTGATTTTGTAGAAATGATGGATATTCCAGAGTCTAGGAGATTGTCTATTCCTTTGCATAAGTCTTTTAGAAGCAAACAATAAAAATTTTAAAAGCTCCTAATTCTGCCTCCTGTAGATAAAGATGGACAGAAGGTACATTGTCAGGTCCTGATACAGAATTCCTTTCTCAGCAATGCAGTCATGTTGGGGTAGTTCAGGCTGCAGCCTGTGATAAAGCTAATATTCCCTGGCTTACATCCTCCTGACAAGGATTTCAGGAAGATTGATGCCATGGCGAAAAAACAGTATATGGCAGCCTCTCTGGGACTCAGGCAAGCAAATTATATGGCTTATGTAGCTAGGTATCAGAAATCTAGATGGGATACTGTTATGGAATTAGCCAAGCAAGCCCATGGCCAGCTGGCTAGCGAACTAGAACAGGTGGCTGCTGATGGCATTGGGGCTTCTAAGGTACAGTTTCATGCTGCTGTGGATGTTAATGATGTTTCCTCTAGGGTCATGGCCACATCTGTAGCTTTTAAGTAGGTTGGCCTGGCTCAGGTGTACTAGCCTGTCACAGGATACCCAGACTAAGGCTATGGATTTTCCTGTGGTGGGAAATTCTCTGTTTGGGAGCAGACAGAGAATTACATGAAAAGATGGATGAATATAGGACTACTTACAAAAGTGCCCAAGCTAAGGAGAGCGCAAGCCACTCCCCAGAGCATACCCCAGGGGTAGGGGTAGGCCTTTTCACAGGCCTTTATCAGACTCAGGCTTCCTCTGCCTATGCTCAGAGGGGCTTCTTCAGAGGCAGAGGCAGGCGAGGGGTGGGCAGGCATGCTCCCACCCCTCAGCCTAAAGCACCTGCTAAGCAGGCACCCTGATGGGGTGCCCAGGGCCGATCTCCTTTACGGTAGGGGCAGGCTGGCTTACTTCAGTCAGAACTGGGCTTCTTTAACCTCAGACAAGTGGGTTCTGGAAGTAGTAAGCCAGGGTCTGGTTCTCAGCTTCAAAAGTTTCCCAAGTTGAGAACCAGATTTTTTACCTGCAAGTGCTTCAGAGACCCTTGCTCTAGAAGTAGAGGTCTCAACCCTGTTGGCTCTCAGAGCAGTGGAAGGGTTCCTCCCTGCACCAGGGCAGGGGTCTGTATTCCAGATACTTCCTTACCCCAAAAGACAGGAGAATGGCGGCCCATATTAGACCTCAGATATCTGAACAAGCATCTTTTGAAACCAAAGTTCAAAATGGTAACTCTGGCAATGATTTTACCCTCCCTAAGGCCAGGGACTGGTTAGCCTCCTGGACCTCAAAGATGCCTATTTCCACGTCCTAATCAGAAGCTCCCATCGAAAGTATCTCAGATTGAACTACCCTCAGGTCATTACCAGTTCAGAGCAATGCCCTTCGGCCTCACCTCTGCCCCCAAGGGTATTCACAAAGTGTCTGGCAGTGGCAGTGGCACTTAAGGAGGCAAAGGATTGCTGTTTTCCCTATCTAGACGATTGGCTCATTGTAGGCCAGTCCCCAGAACAGGTAAAATCTCACCTGCAAGTCACCCAGCAGCTTCTCACCTCCTGGGCTTTCTGCTAAATCTGCCAAAGTCGGTTCTGGAACCAGTCCAGGTACTCACCTTTATAGGGCAGAGTTGGACACAAAGCTAGCCATAGCTTTTCTTCCCTTAGAAAGGGTGGACAATTTAGTGGCTCTGGCCTCCTCCTTCACTCTGCAGGTCTCTCGACCAGCAAGACACTTTCTGCAGCTCCTGGGGCACATGGCTACATCCACAGCTGTTGTGCAGGGAGCAAGATTTCAGATGAGAGACATTCAGTTTCACTTGAGAACCTATTGGTCTCAGAGGAGAGACCCCTTTCCAAGTTGGTCCCAGTGACTCGAACCTTGATCCAGGCCCTCCAGTGGTGGCAGGATCAGAGCAATTTAAGATTGGGGTCCCCTTCATTTCCCTGCGCACAATTTGACTCTCACTACAGATGCTTCCCTTCTGGGTTGGGGAGCCCACATGGGCGACCTTTCCACTCAGGGAGTGTGGTCCCCCAGGAATCTCTGCTCCACATCAATTTGCTGGAACTCAGAGCTGTCTTTTAGCTCTTCAAGCATTTTCTGCATCTGTCCACAACAAGGTGGTACAAGTCAGAACAGACAACACCACAACAATGTGGTACATTAACAAACAGGGGCACTCGGTCTTGACCTTGTGCACCGAGGCAATGAAGTTGTGGTCTCTGGTCTATTCCTGAACACTTCCCTCATAGCAGTTCATCTTCCAGGGAAGGACAACGTCCTAGCAGATGCTGTCAGCAGGATTTCCCAGGGCCATCACGAATGGTCCCTGGATCCTCAAGTGCTGGGGATAGTCTTTGCCAGATGGGGCACCCTCAGATAGATCTTTTGCAGCCCCAGACAATCACCAACTTCCTGTGTTCTGTTGCAGGTCTCCAGTGCTGGGCTCAGTCCCCTTGGATGCCCTTCTCCTGGATTGGGCGGGAAGTTTCTTTATGCTTTCCCTTCCTCTCCTATTCAAAGTATTAGTCAAAATCAGATCTCGGCCTTGCAGGGTGATTCTGATTGCCCAGGTTGGGCCAGGCAGCCCTGGTACCCACCCTTCTGTCACTGACAATCCATCTTCCCTTTGCCTCCCAGGAATCACAACCTATTAACTTATGCCCAGGAAGAGTTTGGTATCCGGACCTCAAATCCCTCAACCTCAAGGCCTGGCTCTTGAGGAGTTAGAGTTGCTGATTTACACCTCTCTCAGGGTGTTCTTGAAATACTAAAGGCTTCCAGAAAGCCTTCCACTAGAGCTACTTATAGTTCTAAATGGAAAAGGTTTTCCATTTGGTGTGCTGGAAAAATGTTTCCCCAGAATCTGCTGATTTGCCCATTGTATTAGATTACATGGTCCATCTTAATTCCTTGGGTCTCAGACCAGCTACCCTGAGAGTCCTTGGAAGCTGTATCTGCTTTTGTTTCAGCAGGAAAGTCATCCCTCTTTCCACTCACCCTGTGTTTTCCAAGTTTTTTAAGGATTACTCCATACTAATCCACCCTTTAGGAACCGGCCCTGCCTGGGACCTTAATGTTTGTATTGCCTAGTTAATGCAACCCCTTTTGAACCTCTGTTTTCTGCAGAGCTTAAGTATCTAACTTGGAAAACTGTTTTTCTGGTGGCTGTCACTTCTGCTAGGCGCATAAGTGAGTTGCAAGCCTTGTCAGTAGAAACTGACTTTATTTCTTTCCACAGGGATAAGGTAGTCCTTAGGACTAATAGGAAGTTTTACCTAAGGTGGTTTTAGATTTCCGTCTTAACCAATCTATCTCCTTCCAGTATTTTTCACTGATCACTCCTCTTCTGGTGAGAGGAGGTTGCACAACCTGGATGTTAAGAGAGCTCTTAGTTACTATATAGAGCGTGCCAAAGGTCACAGGTTGAATCCTCCAACTTTTCCTTACCTACGGTGAAGTTGGGAAAGGCAAACCTGCCACTAAGAGATCAATTCCCAGGTGGATTGTCTCTTGTATCCAATTTGTTATCAGAAACTGGGCAGAGATCCCCCTCTGGCTTGAGGGCTCACTCTACCAGGGTACAGCTGCGTCTTTAGCTGCTGCCAGAGACATCCCTATATTAGAGATATGCCAGGCTGCTACTTGGAAAACGCACACACTTTCACCAAGCATCTCCCTGGATGTCCAGGCCAGGAGAGATGCTCGGTTTAGCACAGCTGTTCTTCAGAGCCTATTCCCTAAGTAGGTTCTGCCCCTCCATCCATGGAGGTACTGCTGTAGTCTGCTACTGTCATAATATAGCAAGACTTCATGTTGTTTGAAGAAAAAATTACTCACCTTAGTAATGTTGTTTCTTCTAATGGAGTCTTGCTATATTATGACCTCCAGCCTGCCCCTCTCAGAACTTCTACTTGGGTGGGGTGTGGGCTACCCTAGTATGGGCACTATTTTGTGCCTTTTAGCGTTCTCCCCTTTTGGGGGTTTGGGGTGTGTTTTATTATACTGTTGTTTTATTCTCATGTTGTTAGAATTGTATTAGTAGTTCTGGTCCCTGACTTGAGTCTTGGGTGTTGGGACCAGCAATGGTTGTTGGTATTTAGGTAGCCATTTGGCTAGTGTAGGTTACAGCTTCCACACAGACCTTAGTGAGTTTTTGCTCAGTAAAGATCTGACAGTTCAGGTTTGAAATTACACAGATAGAGCTGCTTCTTAGAGCTCAGTGCTCAAAGTTCTATTTGGAATGGTATTAACCATTTCACCTCCGAAGCAGTTCTAGAGCTGGATCAAACTGCTACTGTCATAATATAGCAAGACTCCATTAGAAGAAACAACATTACTAAGGTGAGTAATTTTTCTTTTTGGAACTAGAGCTTCCAGAATTGACAATTTTTTCTTTCACCAGGGTTGTAGTGCAATCACAGTCCTTGCAGGAGGTGGCCACATCAGATCATAAAATGCTTAGATTAGTGTTATGTGACATGCCTGAAGTTCGGAGGGGCCAGGTTTTGGAAATTAAATGTTATCTTATTAGATATCCCTGGTGTGGCTGATGGTCTCGTTCCCTTTTTCTAGCACATCAGTCTGTTTTCTTTCTATATGAAGATTTAAATACTTGGTGGGAGGACACGAAATGTGAAGTCAGACTCTATTTTAAAACCATAGGTCGTTTAAATGGGAGATTCGGCATGATGGACTTCAATATCTTGAAGAACGACTTCATTTTTGTCTACCTTCCATCAGTCTTTGGGATCTGCAGGTCTGGATCAAATTAAAAAGTAAAGGAAGAGTTGGCTAATTTACAGTCTCAGGTTTTACAGGATGTGGAGAAAAGCATAAATATGGGATTAGTGGTACAAAGAGGATACTTTACCTTTTGAAAATCTGAAACTTCTTAAGCACTCTGAGCTATGATGTATTTAAACACCTCAACTGGGGCGTTTTACAACAAATACTGGTATTTTAGATACGATACATGAGTATGTTACTGCATCCTTTTAGAGTAGATTGCTCCCTGAGACCTCCATTAAGGATTGGTTTCTTAGAAGACCAGTCCCTGTTTTGTCTATAGATGAGCAGTCTACTTTGGTCCAACCCATTACGGTAGATGAACTAAAGACTGCAATTTGGTCTCTGAAGTTGGGAATTACTCCAGGTGCTGATGGATTGTCCCATGAAATCTATAAAAGTTTGTGGGAAGTTTTGGGTACTGACCTATGTCGGGTATTGAATGCTGGGTTACAAGCAGGGTCTCTACCTAAAAGCATGTTACAGGGTGTGTTGCTTTTACTGTATAAAATAAAGGAGCGTGGAGATTTAGATAATTGGAGGCCTTTGTCTCTTTTGAACACTGACTATAAGATCTCGATGAAAACCTTTTGTATTAGATTACGGGGTGTATTGGGTTCCTTATTACATCCATCACAATTTTGTAGGGTGCCACATCGAAGGGTTCGGATGCACTGATCCTACTCAGGGAGCTATAGCTAAAGGAGCATCTGGAGACATGTTTGGGCATCTGGTTTGCCTTGACCAGGCTAAAGCTTTTGATCAAGTAGAATATAGTTATCTGTGGGAGAGTTTGAGACAGTATGGGTTTCCCTCACAATTTATAAACTGCCTACGTACCTGCTATACAGACATCACTCTGATACCTAGCATAAATGGATGGTTGGGAAGAGATATTGAGGTACATATGGGAGTCGGAGGGTGTCCACTAAGTCCCTACTCTATGTCTTATCCTTGGACCCCTTTTGCATGCTTTAAATAATACAGATGATATTGTTGGATTATCAGTTGGTTGTATGGACTCACAGATAGTGACAATAGCATATGCAGATGATTTGGTTTTAGTTCTGTCAGATAAAATTCTGCTATTGCTGCACGGACATTATTGTACACCTTTTCAGCAATGCCTGGTTCCTCTATTAATAGGTTTAAAAGTGGGATATTGCCTTTGGGGTATGGGGCCACCGATGTGGCATTGATATGGGGCATGCCTATTAAAACTGGCTACAGGAAGATTCTTGGTGTTTATTTTGGAGGTGTGGATGATCATCGGTACAATTGGGAGAGCCAATTATTGGAGGCACGTAATAGGGTGTTACTCTGGAATAAGGGCCGAATGTCAAAAGCGGCAATTTATTTGATTAAAACTTTTTGTTGCCATATTTTTGTTTATAGCTGCAGTTTTCCCCTCCCCTTCCTTAGAAACCTCTCTTTATGATGTATATTTTCTTTGTTTATGGGGTAATAGATTAAATCCGGTGAAGAGGGGTATCACTTATTTACCTATCAGCGAAGGAAGTTTTGGGTATGGTGAATCTGGTTGTATTCCTACATAGTATATTTATATTTTATAATTTAGTTCCTTTGCTCAAGGGGTTGTTAAGATCTGGTCCCGTGGGTGGCTGATAGTATAGATCCCTTCTTAGGCATGGGTTCAGGATTCCTTTTGGCTCGGCAGGTGCGGCTATGTGCATTGACTAGTCACTTTCATACGATGTTTCAAAAGTTGAAATCCTGGCATGTTGTCAGAAAATCCTTTCTTCTTCAAACACGTCAGCAATTCTATAGTACTATATTGCAGGATTACTTTTTGTGGATGCTTGGTTTCATGATTTACCAGTTTCTGAGCAACATTCCAAATTACAGTTATTAGTAAGCAAGAGGGTACCCGCTATATGTGGGATTTTTATGGCTATGTCTCCACAAGAGATTAGGGGTAAAAGGCAATATGAGGCATAAAGAACTCTTGGAGAGGTTTTGTCCCAGGAGGAAACCTGCTTAGGGTGGTTGAAACTATGGAACATTTTTTGTGGATTGTCCTTTGTAGTTTCCTTTTGATCCCAATTTCAGGATGTGTGGCCTTTAAATCCTTTTCGGATCCTACATCACAGATCTGGGTGGAAGGGATTCTGCCGGGTTCCTGGGTGACTTATGATGTAATCACTCGCGCCTGTTAATGGGTCATATAGGCTTTCAGCTGTGCAAGCACGGTGTCATTTGACACTTGGAAGAAATTACTCTCTGCATCCCAGATTATTTATAACATTAAGAAGGTAATACTTAGCTAGAGACTTCAGGAAAAGGAAAAAGTGCATCCTGAACTGTTTCGATAATGGTGGAGGAAAATGAACTGGCTTGACACAGGGTAAAGGTTGTGGTGCTATGTCCAGGCTTTCTTGAAAAGTGCTGGGTATCCCTGCTTACAAGGCTAGAACCTCCTTTTGGGGTAATTTTGGTGGGGACTGCTATTTTCTGCATATGTGTAAGTTTTGTTTTAGACCCACTTCCTCCCTCTAAGGGGGGGCATTTGTTTCTTCTGGTACTATTTGTTTTTAATTTTCCAATCATTTTATGATGCTGTTTTGTTGTGCATACTTGGTTTCTATGCTTTCTGTACATCCCATTTGTATGCTGGTACACTTGTTTTGTTTCTATTTGTTGTGCATTATGATTTCTACTGTATATATTATTGTTTGATTGTTGCTTTTAGTTGCAATACTCCCCTAATCCTTTTTTGGGGGTGTTTTCATATTATTTCTTTTACATTGCTCTGACATGGTGTGTTGACAATACTCATTTGTTTTGTTTTCTATATGATTTGTTTATTATATTATGTGACATACCACAGTTTATATTTCACTTTTGGTCTACTGTTATGATAATAAACAATTCCCTACTATTTTAGTGTGTGTGGGGGAGTTGGCACTGGTTAGTTTTTGGGTCGCTAAACTGCTGCTGATTTTGAATGTATGATGTAATACTTATTTCTGTTAATCCTTGTTTTATATTATGATTTTGTGTGCTGTAAACATTATTTTGTATATGTTTTGCTTTCTGGTTGTAATAAAAAATTCCCTCTTTTCGAGAAGTGCCATGGGATCTTTAACATCCACCTGAACTACAACCAACCAGACACATGGGACCTCGGTTTAACGTCTCATCTGAAGCGTCACCTCAGAAGTGCAGCACCCCTCTCATGCTGCACTACAGTGTCAATACTGGGATATTTACTCAAGTGCCAGATGTAGGAACTGAACCCATAGCCCTCTGATCTCCCGGCCTCAGAGGTGAGGTACTACCTTCTGAGCCACTGACTCTGCTCATAATATATAATATCTTCTCTCATTCATGGGCCAAGGCAAAAAATCTAGTCTTCAGTGTGGCTGGGCTCAGTATAGACAGGCCAGAAACAAATATGCTAGTGAAATAAAACTATCAGCAAAATACTATTTGATGGTAACTTTAAACATGATCCCTAAGACTCTTGAAAACTGTCAAGTCTGCTAAGACCTAAAAATAATGCAACAGTGTGTACTTTCATAGTTGGTGGATAAACAGTACCCCTAGGCAGCAGGGTAGTCAAACATTTTAATAACTACTTTATCAGGATGGGACTCTGAGGCACTGAGAGAGAGAATACCTCAGATGACTACAAGTGATAGTGGAAACAAGAAATACCTGCCTTCCAATCTTAATATCCCCTACCCAAGGGTGTAGCTACTGATACTCCAAGTAAGCCATGGCGTACCAAGTTTAGTAGCAGGGGTAGCAAACAAGCTAGCCAGCACTGCTCTGCCCTCTCTAGTCCATCATGTTTAAATTCCTTTGTTTGGCTTTGCAGGCTTTTCTTTTCTCTTTCAGCTTTGTTTTTGGGAGAGTGGCAGAGTGGACCACAGGCGTTGAAGCTGAAAGTCTCCTTAGGTCTGCTTGGTCCACCTGCATAGTGACTGGCTGTGGCATTTGGTGGGGCGAGTTTAAATGCCCCAGCAAGTTAGAAGCCATACTGTTAGTTCAATTGTACTGGGAGTGAGAGAAGCAGTAGAAGAACTGAGGAGCAGCAGACCGAAAAGAAGACTCAGAGCGGATAAAAGAATGAAGACCATGTGGAGTGGCAAGTGGAGCATATCTGCCTACCTGCAGGGAGAGAGAAGAAATTTCTGCCATGGTCTTGGACTCATGGTGCAGTCAGTGGCATTTACTAGCAGGTATGAGCACCACACTAGCAGCGCAGACAGACAGCAGGTCTAGTGTGGGAATCATCTGATTGGAGCCAGGAATCTTGGACTCGAGTTGTGGGGGCAGGCATGAACAACAGTGGGGAGGGTAGCAGTGTGGCAGGTTGGTGTACAAATCTGAAATGCCTGGCTACCCCTATCACCTACCTCATTATTTGAGTTCTCTTAACATCACTGTGGACAAAGTTAGGGAAGAATTACTGAAAATTGATGCTGCTAAGGCTATAGGATTGGACAGTATTCAATTAATGCTATTAAAATACATCCCCAAGGATAGCATAGCCTCTAACGTTGATGTTTAATTTTGCTCTTAAATTGGGAGAATTTCCCAAAGTGTGGAAATGTCCCAAAATTATACCAATTTTAGAACTGGCTCTAGGTGAGGAATTGGAAAACTACGGCCAATATCATTGCTTTCATAGGTATCTAAAATATTTCAGAGACTGGTTAGTAACCAGTTGAAAAGGTACCTAGAAAAGCATAAGAAGTTAAATAGATACTGGTCTGGATTTGGACCAAGCCACAGTATATCTGCATTGATTGAGGTAGTGAGTGATATCCAGCTCGCTATCCTTTGGTGCTGTTTTGTTGATTTATCTAGAGCATTTCGTAGTTTGCACCACAATATTTCCAGTCTAGGTTGACCATAGTAGGATTGAATGCGACAATACCGAATGGGTTAGGTCCTACTTGAAGGGCGTAGGCAAATGGTAGAACTGGGAGACACAAATCACATTTTGCTGCAGTAGCAACTGGAACTTCCCAGGATCCATTTTAGGACCACTTCTGTTTAAGATATATAGCAATAAAGTTTGTTCTGCTGACCCATCTAGCAGATACTATCTTTATGCAGATGACACTATCTGTGATCTACACTGAAGGCAATACTGTTGAATATATATACTGAAGAAACTCCAGAGTGCTTATGAACAGTTGAAATATTGTTTTAACAAACATAAATTAGTGCTCAATGCTAAAAAAAAACACACAGACACTTTTCTTTAGTAGAAGTAAAAAGCTGCCACCAATGAAACACTAGAAATTGAGACTTTACACGGTTTTGTCGTAACATCAAGTTAAATATTACAAATACGTGAAGTGGCTAACAATAAATTAAAATGGAACACACATATAGATAAAACATTAAAGGGAACTGTCATCACTAAGAGCCCCACACGAAGTGTAGGGCCCATCCTAACACACTTTATGGTAAAAACATATTACTGTTTACTGCAGTATAGTGGATTGTATCACACTACAGTATTTCTGTTGACATTTTCTGTAACAAAAATCCCAGAATCACCTGCTGCTGACATCAGAGGAGGGCTGCATCAGTGGAGATTCAATAGCCTGCAGTACATGTTAAGACTTTTATAAGCTGATCTTTTGTTTGCTGTTCCTGCTGTCCTTCCTGGGCTAGGTACAGTCACAGATGGCTGTGCTTAGCCCTGGGAGAACAACTGAACAAGCAGACATATTATCAGAGCTCAGCTTATAAAAGCTCTAAAATACACTGCAGCCTATTGAGTTTCTGACTGCTGCAGCCCTCCTCTGATGTCAGCTGCCGGGATTCTGGGATTTGTAATGACAGAAAATGTCAGCTTGCAGGTCAACAGAATTGGTGGGATACAGAATTGGTAGACTACAATCTACTATACTGCAGTAAACAGTAAGTAAACAAAATGTTTTTGCTCACAGAGTGTAAATTAGAACCATCCCATACTTGGGTGTGGGCCTCTTGTTGCTGACAGTTCCCTTTAATCAACATTGGTATCGTCTGGGAATGTTATATTGTCTAAAATCATGTATGCCTAGAGAAACAGAGAGGTACATTGTAATGGTTCTCCGGTTATGGACCATGGGTATTCTTTACTTGAGGAGCTTCAGGGAGGAGCTGGCAAAGCTGGATGGGGTTTACAGAGCTGGCTTGCCTGCATCATCCTGAACGCCCCTGCAAATCCATCATTGCCATCCTTATGTGGATTTAAGTTGGCTAAGATTAAAAAGCGCAGAAACATGCATATGTAACCTTTGCCTGGCCGGTGGTACTGTAGGTTGAGGTGCTGGATGCCACACCGCGCCATGCCAGCGACCCAGATTCGGGAATGAGCCCAGGCCATCGGGGTTTGGTGGGGGAGAAGATTGAGCATTCAGAGGACTGCATTCCTGTCTTGTGGAGGGAAGGAGGGATTGCAGTCCTGCCTGTCGATCGCCCTGGTGGGGGCCAGAAGGCAAGCGAGCTTGACGAAGTCGCTGATGGGCATGGCATTTGTGTCCCCACTCTGTATGCTGGCAGGGAGAAAAGTGGAAAATGGTGTCGGGGCTCTATGAGGTCCCATGACTGCCCCAGATTAGGATTGTGATCTGAGGTGGGAGGAGAGCCCTCTTCCTCAGACCCGCCACATGAGGGTAATCCGTGGGGGGTCTCGGGATGGTCAGGGTGTCCGGCTAGCGGGCGGTGCGAGAATGGAGATCTGCCCCCAGTGTGCAGGAGGATAAAAATCTGAATTAGAAAAAAGAAACATGCATATGTGGATCTTCATGCTTAAGTGTTATAAAGGAAAATTCTGGAAAACATAAATAAAAGAATGGTGAAGGAAGGGTTAAGAGCAGTGATAGGGGTGGAGTTCACAGTGCCAGATTGTAATTTGGAAGTAGGAGGTCTTCCACATGCTTTCTGGGAACAGTACTGTGGAACTCAATCCGTTATACCCTGAGATTAGATAATAGGAAGATCAGTATGGCAGCACTAAAAACAAGCATTTGCCATTGCTGAGCGTTCACTTGCAGGTATTTGCAGTGGTGGTGTGGTACTGGTAGTGGCTTCAGAGAAGCAAGGAGACAGCAGTGAGAGCAGCGGTGCCACTTGGTGGAAGCTGCACTGTAAATGCAGCAAGGAGCTGGTAGAGAAGCTGGCCCACTGGCCTTAGTGGACCAGGAGAGAGAGTGTGCCAGGTGGCAGGAACCGCCAGTAATAAAGCTGCACCGTGGCTATTTATAAGCCTGTGGGGGTTCAGAGGAGCAAGGACCAGGGAGTGAGAGTGCGCTGGGTGGCATGAGCAGCATATAAGTGAAGCCATACTGCTAATGTAGGAAGCTTGGGAGAGGTACAGAGGAGCAAGGACTGGAAGGAGAGGGCTGTGGCTAGCAGCAGGAGCCACCAATAAGTAAAGCTGCACCGTGGCTGTTGTATAAGCATGGGGGGTTTCAGAGGAGCAAGGACCAGGAGAGAGTGCACTGGGTGGCATGAGCTGCCAATAAGGGAAGCCGCACTGCAGCTAATGTAGAAGCCCGGAGGGGCAGAGGCTGGGGCCGGAAGGAGAGTGCGGCAGGTGGAAGGATCCGACAATAACTGTAACTCCAGCCATATGCATTAGTGTCAACTGTAATGCATATGGCTGGAGTTTGGCCACAGAAAGAAATGAAGGGCTGTCTCATTGGAGTAGTTCTTTTCTTTCCACTACAGAACATGCCACGTCAGCAAGCAGAACTACTGTCATGACCAGAGTGCCTAGTCATTGGTCAATACTGCCAAGCCCATAGCAGTTTCAGCTGTGATTGGCTCAGCAGTGACACACCTGTAAAATGCTGTTAGTTTGTTCAAGCCCTGAGCTCCTGTGCTCCGTCATGTTCCTTACTTTCATGTAGCGCAGGGTCCTTCGGACCCTGAGCACCCATCCCTCTGTAGATGCATGATCAAATTATCACCATAGCCATCTTAGTACCCCAGCACATGTAGGCGGTAGATACAATTGCAAATCTGCACAGAAACATAATTCTGTGCAAGTAGAACACCATTCCGTGCCACATGTGGAAACATTAATTTTGGACTAGATTTGAAAATGACAGCTGTAGCATACATAAGCTCGGATAATAAGAAGGCTAAGTTGAAAATCTGGGGGTAAAGATATGTAAGATTTCTGCAGTTACGAGGGTGCGTACTGAAATTGCAATGAACGGGCATAACTTTGTCGTTTTAATATTTTGACCCCAAATTTTGAAGTGTCATCTTATAACCCCACCTCATGAACCCCATAGGTGAAAATTTGTAAATCCATGGGAAAATGCCATTCCACCACAGGTGCGAAAACACGCTTGGGGCAGGATGTGAAAATTACTCCTGTATTGTTCATGAGGTGGTATGATAAAATGGCTATACTGAAAAATTGGAGTGGAAATATTGAAAAATGACCAAAGTTATATCGTTATGAGAAAATTTTCAATGGCTGCGCGTAACTCTGCCATTTTAGGAGTTTTCCACCAAATTTTCAAAATGGCCTCTTTGAGAGCTGACCTCATGAACACTGTCACTGTCATTTCATTCATTGGTCTCAAAAGGTGATTTTGCACAGCATTTCTGCCATAGGTGAGATTCACATTTCAGGAAGAATGACAGCTATACTGTTCATGAGTCGGAGTGGAAAAATGGCACTGTTAAAATTGGGAATGAAAGTATTAAAACTGCCGCACTTACGATCGTGTGCAGAAAAGTTAACGACTTCATGTAACTCGGATGTATTTGGGTATTTTTGCACCAGATTTTCAACATGGGCTTTTTGGGACCCCACCTCATGAACAGTGGTGCTGTTGTTTCGTTAATCGGTCCCAAAGGTGATTCCGCACAGTGACCACAAAAATCACATTTTGGGACTGAGTAATGAAATAACAGTGCCAGTGTTCATGAGGTGGGGCCCAAACAGGTTATGTTGAAAATTTGGTGGAAAGATTCCTTAAAATAGCCGAGATGTCAACATAAGTTCAAAACGCATTGATAGCCATTATACAGCACATATTCATTCTTCAGTTTGCGGTTTGGCTTTGAAGAGTGCAGACATGTCCCAATCTACAGAAGATAGCCGCCGACCTCCGGAGGTAAGTATGTGGTAAGAGGTGGGTGCTCAGTGGGAGGGTGGGAATGGAGGAGGGAGACAACAGAGATGATGAGGGATGGTTCTCTTTTTGCAGGTTAAAAAGATGTCGGGGGACTGTTGTCTTTTCAGGTTTTTTTTGTTTTTTTTACTGAAGATGTCTGGACACTGGAGTGGGCTCCCCAGTGTCGTAGTGTTTTTTGGGGGGGACTATATTGTACAAGCCTGAGGGAGTTCAGGGCGAGTACCTGAGAGAGAGAGTCTGCGGCAGGAGCCGCTAACATAAGCTACACCACAGCTATAGCCTGCAAGCCGGGGAGGGTTCAGAAAGAGTGAGGACGGGGAGAGATTGGTCAGGAGCCACCAACATGTAAAGCTGCACCGCAGCTATATTGTACCAAGCCTGGGGAGGGGTTCAGAAGGAGTGAGGACCGGGGAGAGTGCAGCAGGGCCAACATGTAAAGCTTCACTGCAGCTATATATTGTACAAGCCGGGGTTAGAAGGAGTGAAGACCGGGGACAGAGAGAGTGCGCCAGGAGCCGCTAACATGTAAAGCCACACCGCAGCTATATTGTACAAGCCTAGGGAGTGGTTCAGAAGGAGTGAGGACCAGGGAGAGAGAGGCTATGCAGGAGCCAGCAACATGTAAAGCCACACTGAGGCTAATACGGAAGCCGGGTGGGGGTTCAGAGGAGACGGATGGACTGGGAGGGTGAGAGACAGTGCGGGGTGGCACTCGACAGGGGCGCGCTAATAACCGGTAGAATTCCGCCATGCACATTAGTGTTAACTCTAATGCACATGCCTGAATTTACGTCTACAGAAAGAAATGAAGCGTCTCTCATTGGACTGGTTCATTTCTTTCAACTAGAGAACATGCCACATCAGCAATGCAGAACTTGTGTCATGACCAGAGTGCCTGGTCATTGGTGTACACTGCCAAGCCCATTGTAGTTTCAGCTGTAACTGGCAGCGGTGACACACCTCTCAAATGCCATATAGTCCCAAGGCGTTCCTTATGGCATAAGTGAGCATAAAATAATGATATAAGAACATAGAATTTGCTGGCAGAAGGGACCTCTTTCTTGATCCATCTAGTCTGCCCGAATACCTACCCACTTCCTCTTAGACAATTTCCTTTTGCGTGTAGTGTTTATCCCAGCAAGTTTGAATTCCTTACATTTTCGAGTCCACTATCTCTTGTGCTAGGCTATTCAAGGATCGACCACCTCTCAGGAAAAAAGTACTTCCTGATGTTCCCCTAAATTTACCTCCTACCAGTCATAGATTGTGGCCTTTTGTACGACTCTCTGATTTAATCTGAAACAGGTTTTCCTTCTGCAGTGTTAATTCCTTCATATACTTGAATGTTTTGATCATGTCCCACCCGTCTCTTCTCTGTTCAAGTAAGTACAGCTGTAAGTCAGCCAGTCTGGATTCATACGGCTCCTGGTGCAAACCCTGCACATTTTGTAGCCATTCTCTGCACCACCTCCAGTCTGTTGATATCCTTCTTCAGTACGGCCTCTAAAACTGGACATACTGTTTCATGTGCAGCCTGACCAGTGATCTGTAGAGTGGCATTATCACCACTCTTTTTCTGCTAGTTATACCCTTCCAATGCATCTGAGGATGCCATTTACTTTCTGTGCTGCCCTTTCACATTACTTGCTCGTCCTGAAGTCATCTGTAATGATTACCCCAAAATCCCTCTCCACCTGTGTTACTTCAAACTGGTGTCCTAGCAACATGTATTCCTTTCTGGGGTTTCTTTTACCCAGATGCATGACCTTGCATTTTTGTCATTGAACTTCAGTTGCCAATTTTTGGACCATCCTTCCAGCCTGTTAAGATCCTTTTCCATCTTCAAGACCCCCACTTGGGTGTCCACCCGGTTGCAGAGTTTTGTATCATCTGCAAAAACTGGCATACTTTCCCTCTAACTCATCAGCAGCGTCGCTGATGAAAATGTTGAAGAGGATGAGGCCTAATACTGACCCCTTGGCACTCCACTGGTCACTGTGCCTTCCCTGACTGAACTCCATTAACTAAGACCCTCTGTGTCCTATCCTTGAGCCAGTTTGCAATCCAGTTGGCTGTCTTCTGACTAAGTCCTGTATTCTCTAGCTTATTCATAAGCCTTCTGTGGGTACGGTGTTGAAGGCCTTGCTGAAGTCTAGGTACACCATGTACACCGCTCCTCCCTGATCCACTGTTCTGGTCATCCAGCTGAAGAATTCTGTCATGTTTGTTAGGCATGATTTTCCTGCCGTAAATCCGTGTTGCTTGGGGTCACACTTTCTGGATTCTTTAGTTGATCCACTCTCTTATCTTTCAGCAGGGTTTCTATATGTTTGCCTATCACTGAGGTTAGACTAACTGGGTCGTAGTTCCCAGGCTCTTTCCTGCTTCCACTTTTATGTAAGGGTACCACCACAGCCTTTTTCCAGTCTAGTGGTATTGTGCCACTTTCAGAGACTTATTAAAGAGGTCAGTGGGCGGTGTTGCAATTTCTTCCCATAACCCCTTTAGCATCTTAGAGGTGGATTCCATCGGTCCCATTTCTTTGTCTACTTTCAGTTTGCTAAGCTCTTCTAGGGCTCTTTCTCTTGAGAAGCAGAAGTCATCTGCTGTTCTACAGTTGCACACAGCCTTTCCCATAGGAGGCGCTGCCTTGATCTTCAGTGGTAAAGACAGCAAAGAATTTATTTAGCATTTCTGCCTTGTCTTCATCCTTTTCAGCTATCTGTCCTTCAGTTGATTTTAGCCTGATTATCCCACTCTTGCTCTTTTCTTTCACTTATGTACCTAAAAATGTTTTGTCCCCTTTTTTACTCCCTGCACTATTTTCTCCTCTGTCTGGGCTTTGGCTATCCTAATAGCCTTTCCCTTCTCTCAGCTTTAATATATAATGCTGCCTGTCTGCTTCCTTCTTTGTCTGCTTCTTTCTTTGTCTGCTTATACTGCTTGAAGGCCCTTTTTTGTGTTTAACTATTGTTGCTATTTCTCTGGAGAACCACAGTGGCTTTTTCTTCTTTTGACTTGCTGATGTGCTTAGTGTACTGTTCATTAACTTGAAGTAAAGCTGTCTTCAAGGCTTCCCAGCTTCTCTCCTTGTCCCATGAGTTATTGATTTCTAGAAAGTTTCTTAACTGGGTTTCATGCTGTTGAAGTCTGCCTTGCAGAAATCAAGTATTTTGAACTTTGTGTGACTTGATTCTGCTACCCTTTCCTGTTAACCAGATTGACCTGTAGGTCATAAGTTCCCAGATTTACCCCTATGGTTATGTCTGAGATTCTGGAGCTGTTTGTTAGCACCAGGTCCAGGACAGTCTGTTCTCTGGTGGGGACTGCACCAGCTGATTAAGTCCTGCCTCCTTCAGGGCAAGTAGGAACTTTGTGCTGCATTCAGAGGATGGTATGTCTAACAGGCTACTAAACTCCTCCCTGGTTGTCAAAGGCTGGGTGTAAGCTAGTATGTCTTTTAACTTCTGATACAAAGGACTCTTTTTCTGATTGTATAGCTAGCTAGTATCGCGATTTGTAATTGTTACTTTCGAACAATCAAATATTTACAAGTGTAAATCCAGTGGTATGTAATCAAACATTTTATATTTTTGTTTACTTTTTAAAGATGTATTCTATGTCTTAATAATTTTTGGGGAAAATGTTCTTATTGTAACTCTGTTCCAGGGTTTTAAATAAGCTGAAATAAACTGATCAGCAGTTTGACACGTGAAAGTGCTAATCAGTTGTGAAAAGGCGTAGCACTTGGTACAGACTGAATAGCAAAATTAAAAAAATATATATAGTTTTATTAATGTTGTGTACTGTGTCAAGGACTCACTCAAAAATGGTTAGCAGTCTACTGCTAAGCATTTCTGAAAATGGTTAGCATTACCCCGTTTACTTGGCGTTTTGCTATGCTATACCAACTATTTAAAACCCTCGTTCCTGAAATGCACTGAAGGAATTCACTGAAAATGAACCATATGGCTCAGTTGAGTTGTTTATCCCTGGTCATACATTATTTATTTATTTTTTCCGATTCTTCTTCCTCCAGTCGCTGCTCGTTGGGACTCTGTCAGGCATCCTGGCTTGTTCCTGCCCACCTGAGACCCCCCAGCCTTAGTCTCCCCATGGTACTCCTACCCTTGCACTCATCTTGCAGCTTGATGCCCTTGGCTTGTACCCCAAGATGGGGCCACCACACCTTCTTGGTGCTCCTAAGTGTAGAATCTGCTGCAGGCAAGGCTCGGGAGGAGGAATCAGGAGACCAGGTTGGCGGGATCGGTGGTGGGCTAGGGGACAGGTGCCGTTGCCTATCCGATGGTGCTGTGTTTTCCTTGTTCGTGTATTCTTCTCCTCAGAGGTGCAGGCGTGCAGTGGCATCCAAGCGCGGGCGTGTGCCTCCATGTGTGCCCATCTGCAGCACATCCGCTAACACCTCGCCCCAACTTGTAGGAGTGGTCCCGGGCTGCAGTACACCCAGCCTCCGCTGGGTGTCACTAGCACTGTGAGACCTCCCTGCCCCTCCCCAGGAGAGAGAGAGCCGTGCGTCGGCTGCTCAATCCTCTCCTTCCTGGCCGACCCTTGGTGGCCCGAGCTTGCTTCCGAACCCAGGATGCCAGGCGTGGTGCGGTGTGGCATCTAGCGCTTCAACCCCTGCTGCTACCGGGCCGCATGCGGTCATACATTATGATATGAATAAAAACATATACTACTACTTTACTACTACTGCTACTACATTTTCCTCCTGCTACACCATCTCTCCGTGTTCTCCCACTAATGATCTCTTGTCACTTCACCCCACTATTCCATGCTCTCAACAACCTGCCTCACACCCCAGCATAATATCCTTCTGTACTCCCTTCAGCCCTGCTTCTCCCCACTTCATCCTTCCACAGCCCCTCCCATCAACTCTCACTGCACTCTGGTAACTAGATAACTCTGCTTCTTCTTTTTGAAATTTCTATTTCCCCCTCCACTGAGCCGAACCTTTGGGACCCACCAGAAGCCCTGCCCTGCCAGCACCCCTCGCTCCCTCAGTCCCATCATTGCAGGAATACCCCGAGGCGTCGGGTCTAGGGACCCCGAATCTTGGATACGTATCTGGTCCTGGGTTGCGGGTGGGTGCTGGCACATTAGGACCCCTCAGCTCGGTGCTCCTTCATCCAGGCTCCGTGGAGGTACTTTTTTCCTCCCATATTCCCCATGGGACGCTGCATGCCTAAGCGTCAGGGCATCCTCTGGCGTCCGCAATGTCACCCCCCTCCTTCCGAAGGAGCAGCCTCTGGGTTGATTGGCTGCGGCTTCTGCCCGTGGCCAATCATACCCCCTTGAGACTTCGGCTTGCCATCGCTCTCCCCAGTCTCCACCAGGGGTCGCGCTTGCGGTATAGAAGTCCCTCCTCCCCGGAGAAGGCTAGCTGTCTCCAGGCGCTTCAGCCCTATCTCCCCGGCCAACCCCGGCGACCCGGGCTCGCTCCCGAACCCGGGTCGCCCGGCATGGTGCGGTGTGGCGTCCCACGCCTCAACCCTCAGCGCCACCGGGCGGGCCATAACTCTGCTTCTATCTGCTGTATCTCCCCATCCATTTTGCACCTCTGCATGCCCCTCCATTATCTCCAATCTTCCCCATCTCCACTTATAGTCTGTTTGACATCATCCACTCTGTAAATAAAAGTACTTCCTCCTTAAATTCATCCCATTACTACTCATCTCCTCTTTCCTCTCAGCCCTTGCCCCTGTTTTCTGCTGTCAAATAAATGTTTATTTCCAATGGTATAGTCCTAAAGCCCTCAAGATGGCATATATCTCTGCACTATTTAAAACTCCCCTCCTTTGACTCTTTATTCCCTCTACAACAACCGTCCCATTTCAAGATCCCTTTTCCAATAAAATTATAGAAAAGTGGTCTTATTCTACCTATCTAATTACCTTCTCTGGACCAGCCTTCGGCCCTTCCAGTCTGGTTTCCATTCTTTCCATAGCAGAGAGACTGCCCTTTTTGGGTGGTCAGTGACCGTCTCCTCTGCTGATCATGCTTCATCTCTCTCCTTGACCTCAGTGCTGTGTTCAGCAGAATGAACACCACCATCCTACTTAAATGGCTTGAATGCCATGCCAAGATCTCTGGTAGTCTGCTGTCCTGGTTCCTCTCTTATCTCTGTGGTTGCTTCTTCTTTGACTGATGATGGATCCTCCACTGCCTATAGGCGTCTCCTCTGTGGTATACCCAGATGTTCTGATCTCATCACCTGCCTCATCTCCAATGACAGTGGTGCGCAGCATCAGGTTCCATCATGACTAAAGATATCCTGATACTATTGTCATGATATCCTCAGCCGCATAACTAATTGTAATGCTTGGTGTCATTGTTTTAAATGCTAAAATATACACTGTCATCCATGAGGGCTGCCTAAGGTGGCATTTTGCATGTATTGTGATTGATATGTACTCTTCCATAAGCCCTTTTATCTTGTGGACTGTAGTAGTTAGCTGGCAAATTGCAAGGTAATAGCAAGTGTAAAGAGATGCCTTAGACTATTGTTGACAATTCTTCACTCAGGATACTGACTGACAAGAGGGAACCTGTTGCTAGGCACCACTAGACAGCATCTCTTCCCCTTGTCCACTTTGTTTCATCTTAAAATCTTGAATATCACTTTTATACAAATGATACTTAACTTTAAATCTCCTATGACTCCTCTGATCTTGCTCTAGTTTTTTTTTCTTGTTTTCACAGATCAACTCTTGGCTTTGTCTTTTTTGTAAATAGTAAACTTTATTAAACTTTTTCAGACATGAACAAAGACACAACATAAAACAGACCAAAAACTACTCTAGCACCTTCCATCAACATTCAGGGAGGTAGGGAGAATTAATTGGTCTTGATACAATAAAGTGCTCTTAACAGCAATAAAATGGATACAAAGGAATGCATCTTTTGCATATAAAGCATGTGAGAGTTAGTAACAGGTAGCTAAGTAATGACTAATTGATAAGCAGAAGAGTTTCAAGAGATGGTTATTCAGAAAGTTAACCATTTTCTATTCTAAGCACCTCTAGTATGGCATTATGGCATTCCTGATAGGTGAAAATGATTTCATCTACTCAGTGCCTCACTATAATTTTTTTGCAATGGCAGAAATAAGGGAAATGTGAAACTTGAGATACCACAAATCAGGTTGAGGTTAAGACCCAATAGACACATTTGTGAAGTGAAGGCAGTGTCCAACCCCAGAAGGAATCTAGGTGACTTTGTATGGTTTCCCAGAGTGGTTTTGCTGTTAGGCATTCACTAGAGGATGTTTTTCATGTTGCTTGGTTCTTGTTTGCATCTGACACAAGCAGGTGATTGTGAGGTGGCCCATTTTATGTAGCTTAGTGGGAGTAAAGTATAAATTGTGGGCTATCTTATATTGCAAGAATCTGAGTCCATCAGATAGAATGTATTTATGGATATTGTTCCACATGACCAATCTTGGGTCTGGATCACTTAGTTCTGAAAATTTAGCCTGCCAAAGGAGCAGATGTTTTGCTTTTTGAAGGTGGACACCACTAATAGTTTTTATATAGAAGTGAAGTGGAGTGGTGCTGAGTGGCAAGATTTGAAAGTTCATCCCATAATGAAGAGTTAGAAAAGGACCAAGGTCTAGGTTCAGGGGTAGTGGTTATATGTCAAAGTTGTAAGAAAGTGAAGGGAGATATTTTTGTGTTGGGGTAGATTAGTGTAAGGGTGTGTAACAAAATAAAGGAGTCATTTGTATAAACTGTCCCAGATGTATGAGAGGTATAGCACCTAGGAAAGTATCTGGGATTAGTCTGTTTTGAATTTTAAAATTGGGGTTGCTTGGGATGGGTTTGTCCAAGGCAAATAAAGGTTTGGTTTTAAGGAGCCTATGGAGTTGTTAGCTCACCAATAGGAAGATGCCCATTGGGGTTTTCCTTAGGGGTATAGGTAATTGGGAGTGAGGAATGTGGATAAGGACTCTGATATTAACTTTGGCTTGGTGACATTAATCGAGTTCTGTTTGTTGCCATTGGGGACATATGCATTTGGTGGGGTTGGCGTATCTCCTATGAATTTCCCAACATGCAGGGCTAGATAGTATAGATGCAGAGCTAGATAGTATAGATGGAAGTCAGGGAGCTGAGGACCCCTTGGGACTTGAGGGAAGTAAGTTTATGGTATGTTCTGCATGGGGTCTTATTACAGCATAGAGAAGAAGTTAATATAGTGTTCAGCTTATTAAACCAGTGGGTGGGTATGAATAGGTTGGTTATCCCCAGTGAGTACAGTAGCCAGGGTAAAATGTTAATTTTAATACTATTTATATGAGCCCATAGTGTCAGAGGTAGGGCACTCAGCTACTGAGGTCATATTTAATCATTGTTAAGAGCACATCTAGATTTTGGGAAAATACCATTTTTTGTTGCTGTTTTTTGCTGGTGGCTAGTTGAATGCCCAAATATTTGAGAGTGGTTGAGGACCATGTGCCTCCCATTTCAGGACTTGGGATTTGATAGTCCAGTGGTTGAGGGGTATAGTACAGTTTTTTTTTCCAGGTTACGTTTATAACCCGATAACTGCCCAGATTATTGCAGAAGTGTAAGGGCTGCAGGGATAGAATGAGAGAGATCATCTAGATGTAGGGGATGTCATCGTGATGTGGAAATTTTGTATCTGTGGTAACCAGCCTAAATTCCTTTGATCTTTGTATTCAAAAGGATCCTTCTGGTCAGAGGCTTCAAATAAAGACTGAATAAGTAAGAGAAAGGGGCATCTTTGTCATGTCCCTCTGTAGAGGCAAAAAGGAGCGGAGTTGATTCCATAACATCTAATGGAGGCCGACGGGCAAGAATATACTGTAACAGTTCAACCCAATCTATAAAAGCAGTAAGGAAGCCACATTTTTGAAGGGTTAGACAGAGAAAAGACCAGGAGACTCTGTCAAAGGCTTTCTCCATATCTAGGGACATCAGTATGTCCTGTTGTTTGGAGTCCCCGGATGCGGAGAGCGGTGGAAAAGTTTATGCAAGAGGTCAGAAGAAAGGCAGCCCTGCATGAGTCCCAAACTGCACTTACTCACTGCCAAAACCTTGGCTGATCACTTGATGTCTGTGTTAAGAAGAGGCGATTGGGCTGTAATTAGACATATATTCCTGATTCTTGCCCGTGTGGGTAGTGAGGTAATAATGGTGGTTTGTAGGGAGGGTCTAATTAATTATTTTCATGGGCTGAATTGAATAAGGTGGTCGGGGTTCAGTGAAAAGCTGGGCTAATGCTTTGTAAAAGTTGATGGATAGTCAGTCTGGGCTTGGTGCTTTGTCAAGCGGGAGGTCAGATTTGGCCTGCAAACTTCCCCAGAGAGATGTTGACCGTCAACCTTTCGAGGGTTTCTGGGCAGAGTTTAGGTAGATTGGCTGCATCTAAAAGTTGCTGGATACTAGCTTCGCACTGCAGGTTCTTCAGAGTATAGAGTTTGGTAGTATATTGTAAAAGGGAGGCTATGTCCCTGGGGTGTATAATTAAAGGGCATTAGGTGAGAGTTGTATACCTCTTACAGATTTAGAGGATTCCTGTTGCCTTAATGCTAATGCTAACAGTTTCCTGCTTTTCTCTTTGGTCAGCATAATGGGTTTTGGCCTGAAAGATAATAAATTCAGCCTGTTCCTCAGTAATTCCTGTACTTGGCTATGAGGGATTTAAGTTGCCGCCATTCTTCATCAGATGAGGTGTGGATATTGTGTTTCTTTGTCCCTAATTTCTTGAAGTAGTGATATAGCCTCTTGTTTTCTTTTTCTTTTCCTTGTAGCTGACAATCAGATTAGTTCCCTCTGATAGTACATTTGAAGGGCCCCCCATGTTAGCATAATTTTTAACAGTGCTTGTGTTATCGTTAAAAAGTTTTCAGAAAATAATTTAAGCTTTTCTAACATTTTGGGGTCTTTGAGGAGATTATTGTTTATTCTCCAGATTCAGCCTTTGTTCAAGTGGTTGGCGGGTGGAAAAGAACTGGAGCATGATCTGAGACCATTTTGGTAAAATTCCACATTTGTGGAGGGTTGTGGGATAACAGATGGACCAGACATCAAACTTTAAGTTCAACACACAATCTATCTGTGATATTTATTCAAAATGCAGAGGATAATCTTCAGCAATGGCATATCCCTTCTTCAGTACATCAGTTTGTAGCAACAGACTATGCAAGTCTGTCCTCTACACTCAGCCAGTACCTACTGACTCTGATCTAACTTATCTGTTGAGATTTAGCCTCCCTGTGCAGACCTTTTTGCTTGGGTGGTGGGGGCTGAAATAAAAAAAAACAAGCTAAAGATAAAGAACCTCAGTGCAGAAGCACGGAACAAGGGTTGCCCAAAGGGCATTGACAGTAAGCCAAGTTTCAAAGAAACACAACATCATACACTTCCATAATGCAAAGCATCATGGGATATATGCAGATCATCATGAAATTTCAGACGTGTTCAGTTTACAGCAATTTACATGCATTTTAATTGGCACAACTAACTTAATTTTTATCATACAGTCCCTAGTAACTTTTTACCTTTATCAAAACACCTTGTACCATGGTATTTTCAACATTTACAGGTTTTATACACATAAGGTATATACATTAAAGTATTTTATGACATAGTGCCATTGCATACTAAATCCAACAACAAAGAACACAGCCTGTTGTTTTATGTCAGCTCGGAGGTCACAACAATATCCTCCCTGTATGAGGACCTGAGAGGAAAAGGAAATTAAAGAGGACACTGTAGTATAGTCAGTAAAAGGAAAGGGTGCCCATAGGTGGACAACCTTACGGACTAGAAATTGTAAAGAATAGATTAGGCTAAGAAATAGAACTGTTGCAACAGAGTTAAGAAAAGGTCAGTCCTTAAGAGTGGCAGGGCTCACTGTCAGTATTGAATAGTATCTGAAAATGTATCTATGGTAGTGAGGAAGTAGTCTAGGCGAGAGGAGGTGTTTGGGCCAGGGACAGAAATGTGTAGCTCCTGTCTCCCAGATGTACAGTTGCAAGACTTGCCAGGTTTGAGTGGTCCAAGTGAGTCTTGAAGCAGGTGAGAGCTCACTTTGTGGGAACCAGATCTAGCTAGAGTTACCCCAGAACTGTGTTCCAGTTTCCCGCCAGTATCATTAACAGGAATGGTGTTTTTATATATACAGTATATATATATATATATATATAATAATATCCTCCAGGCAGGTATGGGTGGCTGACTTAGCCCTGTCCTGTCATCCACAGCTGTCCTGTGTCTCCTTCGGTCTCAGAGGACTTGTATCCCCCGTGGCTTGCCCCATGTGGCAGGGCCAGAAGGGAGGGCCATCCTCTCCCAACTCAGAACACACATCCAGATGTCCCTGGGGCCAGAGAGACTGAGCGGGCTGGGCTTCATGTAGCCCATCCTCCATTTTCCTCCTCGCTTTATTCCCCAAGGCTGCACAGACATGCTATGAGCATGACATGCATGCTGTGCTTTCAGAGATGTCCCTGGTGCCTGAATGCACCTCACTCCCACCTACTGGGCCCAAGCGCTACCATCTGGATTTCTCCAGATAGCAGTCAAGCGGCGAGACATGGGATCCTCTCTGAGAGAGGAGAGCAGTCCTGTGATGCTCAATCTTCCCCGGCTGACCTCCAAGTGACTGGAAGCCATTTCCAAACCCGTGTTGCTGACATGGGATGAGGTAAGCATTTATGACGCTTCAGCCCTCTGTAGCACCCAGGCCAGCTAGGGAGGAGTGCTTTGATAGTTCCCATAATAAGGAGTAAAAATCTGGGTTCCTCCTTATTGGGTCCATGAATGGATGCCAAAATTATATTGATTCTATCGAGAATGCATTTAACTGTAACAGAGCACCCATCTGGGTGAATAAATTGATCCTGCAGCTGGAAGGGGTATTGTGGTGGATTAGGATTCCTGAACCCGCTTTCTTGTTGTCTATGCCAGTGGCATAGACTTGGCTCTACATTCTCTACACCATAAATTTGCCTGTGTTGAAAGGGTATGGGTCTCTTGCAGAAGAGCTATATTTGTGTCAACTTGCTTGAGGTGCCATACGGTTTGGTATAGCCTTTCTTTTCTCTTCTGTGGGCCTTTTAAGTTCCAGGAGACAAGATCGAGCCAGTTTAGCCATTATGTGGGTTCCCTAGGAGATAATGGGCCAGATTTTCAAAGCTTGCCAGGGGCTTGCAACAAACCCTGTGCCATGGCATAGGTTCTGGTGATGCGCCAAACCCGTTCGCCACAGCTGCACCGATTTTGCAATTTGGGTGCAGTTACCATTTCAATTTCCACTATTAATGGCAGCTTACACCACATATCTGGCGCAAGCTCTGTAAAAATATCCCCTCGGGATTGCATGAGCTAGACCACAAAGTTGGTCTAGTTTGTGGCAGTTGCCACATGGGATAGAAATCCCGATTGCCAGCAGGTGAATGCTTCAGCTACTTGCACCATATATGTAGCGCACCCGGGCTTGTGGCATTCACAAGGGTTTGACAATCCTGCCCAATGGGTGGTCTGAAAGGAACATAGTAAGTGAGATCAGCATGGTGTCACCCCATTGAAGGCATTGGGGAGTTACATTCAAGCTAGTATATTGATAGTGGTTTACTAAAAGAACCTTCTGCAATCAGATAACTGTACCTTAGAAATAGTTGTACCGTCATATAGTATAAAGTAGAACCATAAACAAACAGGGAATGCATAACAAGAAAACCAAATAACAACAATAGCTCTGTGATTAAGAGCTAAGATCAGTGTAATAAGGTCTTCAGGCTGGCTCCTCCCACTCAGCGGGTGGTAAAACTCGGCTCCACCCCATGACACCAGATCTTCCTTACCGCTTGGAAGCTCAGGTTCACCCTTAGCGCTCCGCGCTTAGGCCTGGATCCACACTCTTCAGTCAATCCAAACGTATTCTTAAATTCAAAAGACTTTGGTCTTCTCTTTCCCTCACGGCTGCGATGGACAAATCGACTCCCGATTTCGTCAGTGCCGTGTGGGCAGAAGATATCCTGGACCAATCAGCGTTTATCGCCTTGGACTCGGCCATGACTCACAGGCTTGTGAGTTGTGCAAATCTTTTAAACCTCGGTCTTGGAGGACTGCGCTGCCTGTCTGCTGTTGGGGCGACCTGAAATGTTATCCTCCAGTCAAGTCGAAGGCCCGTTGGGCAGTGTCAGCGGCTGCTGTTTCGGCTGAACAGCTTGAACAGATGATCGCCCCTCGAGGAGGCAGCCAGGCCGCATCATCATCATCCTCGGTTGTGGCCTTTATCCCGCTCTCCTTGGGCTCCTCCTACACAGCTTCTTTCAAGGAGCTTTGCCAATCCTTCTCCACCAAGGAGAAGGGCCTTGAGATATTCCTTTTGGTCCAAAAGAAGGACTCCAAAGGTAAGTCCCACCGTTGGCGTTTGTGGGGCCGGGAGAGTCCCCTTCCAGTCGACACTCTACTTCGGTCGAGGTTGCGGCTAAGGCGCTGGCTTCTGAGTGTCCCGTCAGGTCAGCGGCTGAGATACCCGTCGGCCGCGAGTCGAGATTTTTCTTGACCCGTCGGACAGTCTCGACTGGAGAAGCCGTCAACCCTTCTTCACGGTTCCCTCGGTGAAACTGAGGACTTGCCTGTGCCTCCTGTGCGGAGTCCCTGGTTAGGTCCCTGAACCGAGGGAGGAGCGGTTCCCACCCCTTTCAGACCCACTCTCGGAATCCCCGAAGGTCTCAGTCTTGGACCTCTTCCAGGTCCAGCCGGTCCCGCCGGGTTGACGGTCTCGGTCTGGGCACCATGAAAAGTGGCGGCGCGCTCATCCTCGTCATCCTCTTGGAGGATAGGCTCCAGCACAAATTGTGTCGGCTATGAGAATCTAATGTGGCAGCAGCTCTTATTGTCTGGAAACAAGCCAATTCCGTTGCCTTCTCCGCCATTAAGTGGCTGTCACGGAGCGGTAGAAACAACCCTCGTAGTAGTCGAAGCCGAAGCGGCACCGGTTGTTAGTCCAAAACTGATCGCCACCGATTGTGGTGGAACCCCTGCCTCCACAACACTAAAACTGGGGGCCCACTAAGGATTCTCGGTCGGGTCAGGCTTGCCCACCGTTGTCGGTCACCCTCACTCCCAATCAACCTCGGCAGGTGGAGGGTGGCTCAGGTGCTCGGCAGCTGTTCACAGACTCCTCGGAGTCTGATGGCGACTCCTCCTTTTCTCCAGGCGCTTGACCTGAAGTCCACTGGGAGTCAGTCGGGTGAATGAGCCCATCCTTGTTCCTTGGAATGCTTTGACTCATCTCAGAGTCCACTGGGATGAAGCTCGAACCCATTCAAAATGGGCCAAGTATCCCTCATGGAGATACTAGACGAGGATTCCTACAGAGGCCTTCCAGTGGCCAAAGCCATTGTGGCGGCCCTGGAGCTATGGCAGCAGCCAGCTTCTTGTCCAGCACCTTGGCCAGGATGGCTCGAAGTATGCTGTTCCACCGTTCACTCTCGGTTTCTTGGGGCACCCCTCCGCAGAGGGCTAGTGACCGACAGCGTTTTCGGCATTCCAGGAGCGCTCGGGATGTGGACAAGCCACCTGATAAGAGTCCAGGAAATTGGACTATTCCGGGCGGAAAGTGTATGCTGCTTCCTCCCTAGGCCTTCAGGCCAGTTCGGCCATCCTGATGGCACATTTTTCACATGCCTTTTGGGCTCCCTGGATGAGGTGATTCTCATCTCCGGCTGACCTTCAAACGACGATCAAGCAGATGCGAGATCAGGGAAGGCAGGCCAAACAGCAGCTCCAAACTTCCTTGGACATCGCTGACTCGTGTGCCTGGTCAGTAGCGGCTGCAGTGGTCATCGCCGCAGAGCTTGGCTGCAGATCTCCACCTTCTGACAGATACCCAGCACAAGCTGGCAGACGTTCCCTTCTTGGGTACCGATTTGTTCGGTCCGGGGTGGAGGGTCATCTGCAATGGATCGAGAAGTCCAACACCGCCTTGGACTCGGTCAGGTCTGCCCAGAAGGACAAAGGCCGCCAGCAGCAGCGTAAGCCCTTTCGTCCATCAGCCCCTGCGGCACATCCAGCCCAGCAACACCAGCATCAGGGCCAACAGGCTCGCGCCCTGGCACTCCAATGCCAAGCCTGCTGCTTCTTCCAGCAGGAAGCTGGGAGGGAGAAGTCCAGGCAGCTCCTCGGCTGGCCCTTCCTCCAAGCCTACCCAGTGACGGGTTGAGGGGTGTCGCCCCAACCTCATCACTCCTCCCAGGGTCCCCCCGTGAGAGGCGGCTCCGCCACTTCCTTTCCGCCTGGTCCGATATCACCATGGACCGCTGGGTGTTGAAGTGGTAGGAAAGGGTCTGCTTCTGGAATTGCAGCAGTCCCCACTCCTATCGAGCCATCGCCCACGGGGTCTCACGGGTTCCAAGACTCTCTGTCGGCTCGTCGAGGCATTGCCCTGCTCCTCCAGAAGGAGGTGATCAGCGGTGGCGGATCCTCCACCAGACCCAGGGTTTGTGTCCAGGTACTTCCTGGTCCCAAAAGCGGATGGGGGCTGGTGCCCCATTCTAGACCTACGACTTGAACAAGTTCTAAGGTCGTACTTTCAGGATGGTCACTGTGGCTCCGATCATTCCATCATTGGAACAGGCGGTGGTTCTGTTCTCTGGACCTCCAGGGACGCGTTCTTTCATGTCCCAATCTGTCCATCTCACCAGCGATTCCTCCGCTTCAGGGCAGAGGGATCCCTTCACGAGTTCCGGGCCATGTCCTTGGCCTCTTTCCAGCTCCCAGGGTCTTCACCAAATGCATGGCAGTGGTGACAGCATTCCTGCGTGCCGAAGAGTCGGGTGTACCCTTACCTGGACGACTGGCTGATTGCAGCCCTCCAGATTGGAGGTGGAGCGGTCCAGGGATCTGGCCCTCCAGGTCTGCTCTCAGATTGGCCTCCTCATCAGCGAGGCCAAATCGGAACTCATGCCAACGCAGGGTGATTCAGTTCATCAGGGCAGAGCTCGACTCTCTTTGAGCCAGAGCACAGCTCCGGCGGACAGGGCCAAGGTCCTTTCCTCCTTTGCCAAATCATTTCTGGTTGGGCAATTGCACCCTGCCGGGACTTCCTGCACCCCTGGGCCTCATGGCGGCCTGCACCAGCATGGTCCGTTGGGACCGCTGGCACATCGTCCCCTGCAATGGTGGCTGTCCGCCCAGTGGTCACAGCGCTCAGGTCCTCTTGACCAGCCAGTGACAGTGACCCAGGAGATGTGGAACGGTCTCCAGTGGTGGCTCGCTCCAGCTCATCTGCAGGAGGGTATCCCATTTGTCCGCCCAGAGCCGATGGTCACTCTGATGGCCGCGCTTCTCTGATGGGTTGGGGTGCTCATCTGGGGAGCTCAGAGCGCACGGCCTCTGGTCCCTCAGGAGTCTCGATGCACACCAACCTGATGGAGCTTTGAGCTGTCCAACTAGCCCTCACCGCATTCGCCTCCGTTCATGCGGTCAAGTGGTCCAGGTCCAGATGGACAACACCACCACCATGTACTACCTAAACCATCAGGGTGGGATGCACTCCTTGCCTCTGTGCAGGGAGGCTCTCCACTTGGTCTCTTGTGATCAGCCTGGAGGCGGATCTCCTAGCCATCCATGTGGCAGGAGCCTCCAACATTCTGGCCAGTGCCCTCAGCCGGATAGGTGCTGCATCTCACAGTGGGCTCTCCTGCTGGAGGTAGTACAAGATCTGTTCTCCCACTGGGGCACTCCTCAGGTGGACCTGTTTGCCTCCAGGAGAATCCGAGCTGAGGCTGTTTCATGCCTGCCCCTCAGCAGGGCTGCTGCAGGGGATGCCTTCTCGAGGCCGTGGACCCCGGGCCTCTTCTCCGCCTTCCTCCATTTCCCTTGATTCACAAGGTGCTTCTCAAGGCGAAGAGGGACAAGGCACAGGTGATTCTGGTAGCTCCAGACTGGCCCCCATTTCTGGTATCCAGATCTCCTCAGCCTCAGCTCCAGGCTCCGAGGCGGCTTCCAGCCCGCCCGGACCTGATCTCAGTCAACAAGGGAAGGTACTCCACCTGGACCTTCAATCCCTGCACTTGACAAACTGGTTACTGAGCAGCTAGAGTTCCAGGCCTTGGGTCTTTCCGCGAGGTCCTCAATATTGTTGAGGCATCCCGTGAAGAGTCGACCAGAAAATGCTATGCCTTCAAATGGAAGAGATTCTCCATTTGGTGTCAGGATAAGGGGTTGGACCCTTCCTCCTCTTCCTTGGCTAGCATTCTGGACTACCTGTGGTCCCTTTCTCACCTAGGGCTTCAGTCGATGACCCATAAGGTGCTCTGGCAGCCATCTCTGCTTACAGGCATGACTGGAAAGCAGTCGGGCGCAGGAGAAGGTGGTCAGGCGCTTTTAAAGCCCTTGATCACATATCCCCTCGGTGTGAGAACCTCCCACCTCTGTGGGATCTACTGCTGGTATTGGCTAAGCTCGGGCAAGCCATTTGAATCTCTCACCTGTCATGGAAGACCGCCTTCTTGGTGGCTATCACGCCAGCCAGAAGGATGGGAGAGCTCCAGGCACTTTCCATCGAGTCTCCTTATCTGGTCTTCCACAGGGACAAGGTTGTCCTGCACCCCACCCGAAATTCCTTCCGAAGGTGGTGTTGAGTTTCACCTTAACCAGGTGTTGACTCTGCCAGTGTTTACCCCAGTCACACCTCGGAGGCGAATATAGGCTCCATACTCTGAACCCTAGAAGGCTCTCTTATTATAAGGAGCGGATGGCTGAAGTTTGGGGAGAGGTTGGACAGCTGTTTGTCACCTCACGCTGAAGCCGCACCTGGCAGACCTGCAGCCAAGTGGACAATAGGCAGGTGGGTCACCTCCTGCATAGATCTCTGATATAGGTTGGCGGGCATGGAGCCTCCCAAAGGGATAAGAGCTCATTCTACGTGCCATACCGCTGCCTCGGTGGCTGTTTCAGGGACGTCCCTGTCCAGGAAATCTGCAGGGCTGCTACACGGGAAGTCAGCACTCACCTTCATTATGCACTTCCGCATCGACCTTGAGTCACAGGGATGCTGGTTTTGGGACCTCGCTTCTCCAGTCCTTATTTCCTAAATAGGGGTGTACCTTGCCTTCCTCCTCCCGGAGAACTGCTAGGAGTCTGCCAGTAAGTGTGGACTGAACAACATATCCACGTCCCTAGAAATATAAGTTACTCATCTGTAACAGGAGTTCTAGGAGTGGTATATGGTGTTCATCCACACAAACCACCCAACCTCCCGGCTGTCGAGCAACCTGGCTTCCAGCTGCTAGATCTGACGCCATGGGCAGAGCCAGAGTTTTACCACCGGGTGGGTGGGAGGAGCCAGCTTGAAGACATTCTGGCAAGATTAAAAGTGGCAAGGAACCTGCCAGTAAGTGTGGATGAACAACATATACCACTCCTAGAACTCCTGTTACAGGTGAGTAACCTGTATTTTTGAAGGTGTACTATGTGTCCAGGACCATCTTGAAAAGGAGCTTGCTCAATGGTGTAACTGCCTAGTTAAATAAAGTTTGATTGATTGATTGATGCTCACCCTGCTCTACACCCTCCGCAACTCTTCCCTCTTCTGAATCTGGGCTTCTTCCTGTTCCTCTTGTAACCCTCCCTACCCTTTGGGGGTGAGGGGTCAGTCAAGCTGCCTCTTTGTCTAGAGCAGTCTTCAGGCTTCAGTTTGCTTTGTAGACTGTCCAGTAGTTTTAAAGCCTATCTAAACACCACCTCCTTTCCCCAATATTTGTGTCATGACCCCACAGTGTCAGTGTTGCCCAGTTTCAAATACTGTATGTGGATTGCAAGTTTTGCTCCCTTGCACATTGTTTTAGCACTGTTATACTTGAATTATTAATATTTTTCCGTCATCTTTTTCTGTCCCTTGTGAAGCATGTTATGATACACTGTATGAAAAATGTTGTTTAAAATTGTATCGTGCTGCATTGTGCCTCATAACCTTTTCATTCCTCTGGTTTCCTTACTCAAGTATAGCTCCAGGTGTTCTGACACGAACCTGAAATGAATATTTGTAAAAGGTGTGTCTGTTGCCAGCTAGGTCTTTTTAGTTTGGTACACAGTACAGCCTTTCAGCTGTTCATAAATTTAATAGTGTTTGTTCCTGTATCTCGAATTATGTTTAAGGCAACTAATTGTGCTCTAAATCAATCAATCAATCAAATCTTTATTTATTCAGGCGAGCATCATTAAGCAAGGCTCATTTACAGGATGGACCTGATAAGGTCAAGGTTCAACAACATATACATCAATGCACTAATATATGCATAACAGATACAGAAAAAACATTACAAAGACAATGATCAAGGGTAAGAAGTTGATTCAGACATACATGACAAGGTAGGTTACAGGAAAATTATACAAAGATAAAGTATATACATATCCCAATATAGGAGTCAAGGCATACACACAGCATAATGTAATACTAGGATGAATGGGAGCATTTAGGAATGATGTAAGGGCCAGTGATTAGTGGGAGAAGGATTAGGTCGGTAGTAGGTAGTTAGGTAGAATTAAATGGAATTGGGGTACTATAAAAGGGTGGCTGCCGGGAGGAAGAACTGTGGAACAAAATATGCCATATATGGTGGCTGTCTGGAAGGGGGTTGTGAAATGGCAAGTCTAGCTCTTGTGGTAGCAGTTGCATTTCTCTGCGAAAAAAGCTTGTACCAAAAGCTGTTTAAAGGATGCTATAGGTATAAGATTGGACAGCATCAGGGATTTCTGTAGAGTATTCCAAGCCATAGCTAGAGAAATAGCTGATTGCCGCCCTCCTAGCCGGGTGTTGACTTTAGGTATTTTGAGCATGATGAGGTTGTTGCTTCTTAGGGCATAGAGCTAACTATGGCCTGGGTGAAGCAGTCTAGAATATAGTTTGGAAGTTTGTTAGACAATGCTCTGTAGGTCCATAGTGCTGCATTTCTGTTCCTTCTGAGATGTAGAGAAACCCATCCAACTGCAGCATAAAGAGAGCAATGATGAGTGTTAGCTGGAAGATCTGTTATGAATCTTATTGCTGTATGGTACAGGGTATCCAGCTTGCTTAGGTAGGAGATGGGGCAGTGACTATAAAGGAAGTCTGCATAGTCAACAACTGAAAGAAAAGTGGCCTGGATTAACCTCATCTTTGAGTCTCTTGTTAGGAAGTGTTTAATTCTATAGAATAGGCCAAGCCTTTGGCAAGTTTTTCAGCAGTTCTTCAATGTAATGTGTGAAGTCAAGTCTGTTATCAATCCACACACCTAAGTACTTGAATTTTTCTACATACTCCAGATTTTCTCCAAGGATAGTGCATAGCTGGGAGGAGACTGCTTAGTGGGGAGGTGCTGGTGGAGCTTTGATTGGAGAAAAGCATTGCTTTTGTTTTTTTTTGCATTTAAAAGAAGCTTTTTCTCAAGTAGTTGATATTACAGCAAGGAGAATTCTGCCTGTAAGATTTCACGGGCAACTCGTAGTGATGGGTTGCTGACATACAAAACAGTGTCATCAGCAAAGAGGTGGACAGTGGCTTTGGTGAGATTTGAATCAATATTATTAATGTAGATAGCAAAAGGATAGGGCCAGGATAGATCCTTTCGGAACTCCTCTTAGCAGTGGTTTTAAAGGGGATAGATCACCTTCAGCTTTCACCTGCTGTGACCTATCCATAAGGTAACACCTGAACCATTTAAGGGAGGGTGGATCTAGGCCAATGGAATGCAAGGAAGAGAGTAGCAGCTCGTGGTCCACAGTGTCGAATGCCTTACTTAGGTCAAGAAATACTGCACAGACACTATTCTTTTATCTAATTCGGTTTGCCAGTCATTTGTAACTTTGGCCAGTGCAGAGATAGTGCTGTGCCTGGCCCTAAACCCAGATTGAGCTGGATTCAAGAGGTTAGCATCATCAAGGTACTCTCTTAGCTGGATGCTCACTATTTTCTCTAGCATCTTGGATAGCACTGGAAGAATGAAAATGGGCCTGTAGTTATTAAGGTCCATAGGGTCCCCTGATTTTGAAGGGGAACCACTTGGGCTGTCTTCCACACTGTAGGAATAGAACCGGAGATTAAAGATAGGTTAAAGAGATGTGTTAGGGGAACTGCAAGTACATGAAATGCAATCTTTAAAAGTAGGGGTCAAGAGAGTCTGCCCCTGCGCTTTTTCAATATCCAGCTGCCATAAAGATCCTCTACTTGCTTCAACAGGATGAGTTTGAAGGAAGGAAGAATTAGCTCTCTGGGCACCAGTGTACTGGGAGCTTAGTTGTGCACGCAGCAGATTAGCTGGAGAGGTGTCAAAGGCAAGGCCAGCAGTTGTGAAGTGGTTATTGAAGGCATCCAGAACTTCCATTTTGCCAGAGATAGAACCATTATTGTGTTGCAATTGAGTTGGTAGAGGTGCCAGAATCCTGCCCTACAATACCCTTGATGGTGCCCCAGAACCTAGCAGGATTGTGATAGGAGGAGTCAAGTTCAGCTAAGTAAAAGTCAGCCTTTGCATCCCTTACTTTCTTGGTGCAGCTATTCCTGGATTTCCTAAATAACACCCAGTCATTTGGGTTCTTGGTTTTCTTGCCATCTTCCATAATTTGTCTCTCTCCAACAGTGCAGATTTGAGGTCAGCTGAAAACCAGCGGCAAGATTTGTTTTTATTCAGACACTAGTGATTGGGGCATGGGTATTAAGGGCACTTAGTATTATGCTGTTTAGCACCTGATGTGCTTTTTCCACAGTGTGCAAGATAAAACTCTTGCCAGCTTGGAGAGTGAGCTAGATCATGCAGATATCCTTCAATATTGAGGTTTTTCTTGGCTCTCCTCAGAAATTTTGCTGGGGTTGTTGGTTTGCTGGAAGATCTTACTCCTGTAATGAGGCAGTGATCACTTATATCACTGAAAAGCACTCCAGTGTGTGTGAATAGATGGGGTTTGTTCACCAGCAAGATATCAAGTAGTGTGCTGTTGTTTCTATTCTTTGAGTTTATTCTTGTTGGCTTATTTATCAGTTGTGTGAGCCCATGTATCACAGAACGATACCAAAGTGCAGCTGCCTTGGAAAACCAGTTTAGATTCAGATCACCTAGGATAATGACTTCTTCAGAGCCTGGTTTGAGTAGATTCCCCAGGTGGGATAAAAAGCTTGTGGTCAGCAGAGGTGGCCTGTAGCAGCCTACTAGCTGGAAAGCTGCTGTATTAGGGAGAGATACTTTGAGGATATACATTCAATTCTTTAGGCATCGAGGTTGCAGTAAAGCAGGATACAGGTATACTGGACTTTACATATATAGCTACTCCACCGCCTTGTTAGCGATCCGCTCTGAATAACTGATAATTGGGTAGATTAACATCCCTATCTGCTGTGGTGGGTTTGAGCCATGTCTCAGATACCATGAGAAAGTCTGGCAAGGTATGGGCAACCCAGCCTTGTATCAGTGTAAGTTTTTCAGGAGGCTGCATGCATTAATATGTAGAAAACTGAGGCCTTTGATAGAGGTTAGGTCTGCTGGTGAGGTGATACACTCAGGGGGCCTGGGTTGATTTCCACATTTCCAATACAGAGTAGTAGAAAGAATAGGAGTTTCATAAGGGCTGCAAGAGATAGGAAGAGGAGGCTGTCTTTGGTCCTCCTTTTTCTTGCTCTGTCGCCACTCTTTTGGGATGCTCCAGAAGGGGCTATGACACTGTGTCGAGACACGAGTAGCAGTTTGGTAGTCAGCGTAGAGGAACTGTATATGCGGTAATGGAGCATTGATCAGAATACATACATGGTGATTTCGTCCCTTTATGGCAGTCACCCCACGGATACTGATGCAGCAATGGTAGGGCATATATGAGGGTCTGAACATTATTCACTGAGGATGAGACAGAGAGGCTAGGCGGATGGGTCACCATATTTTGTGTGATATGGACATCCTCCTTAAGGAACCCCATGCATGACAGGGAGAGAAGTAGCAGGAGGAGTCTCCCATTGTGAAAGTGGTATTGATGGTTAACTACCGAGAACAGTAAGGGAAGGATTGCTGATTAGGTGGTACAGCAGGGCGGTGATGCAGTTTATTGGCTAGAGTAGTGCTGAAGGCGGGAAGAGATTTCATGGAAGATGCCTATAAAAATAACACACAAGGAAGGGAAGGGTGGGTGGGCAAAATTTTGCGGCTTTCCGTGCCTTTCTTGGTGTCCCCTCGGCCTCATGATCCCTAGGTTAGCTTAGCGGTCACGACCGCCCGCTGGAGCGATGCAGGGCCCCGGCTCAACTGCGTCTGTGGACAGGAAATCAGACTGAGAGAGACAGGAAGGAGCAATAATTAGTAGAAACAGAAACAAGTGTTTCTGCTGGTCAAAGTGACTAAAATTTGCACAACAAAAGGCTGTGGGGGCTGGGGCGCCGTGGCGTCTGGCCCACTTTAAATTACCAAAAAGGCTTGTAATCACAATTTCACAGAATTTAACATTTTTCCTCTACATTTACAAAAAAAAAAAAAGTAAAGCAGCTCTTTTTGAAGTTTTCAGCAAAAATTCCAAGTCCCAGAACAGCTTCAGGTAATGCAAGTTCAGTCAATGCAATTCAGTGGGGCAGGAGGACCAGTCAGCTGCTCTGCCTTGAAAGAGCTCGCTTACGATTGGCGACTGCTTTCCCATCAAAGCTGTACCTCTTGGTAAGGCAGCAGATATTGTAAGCTAAATTTTGATTTGCAGCATGTTAGGAAGGGAAGGGATTGTATTTGGGCTCCATGGAGCAGACAATTTGATTTCTTTCACTTCCTATCAGATGCCATGCCCACACATTTGAGACATTTCATGATACCTGAGTTTGAGAAGTGCTACAGTGTGTTTAAAATCAAAGTCACCAATCAACTAACAAGATCTTTCTTAGTTGAGTGGATATTGATTTTAAACATACAGCTAAGTCATCACGGTTTTATGGTATAGCGTAGTATCACAAGTCATGGTATTGATATGGGCGAGTTCCAATACTACGATAACCGTGATTCATGGTATACGCTGGTATTGAGACCTTTGCAATTTTTTTCCATTTTCAGGGACAGCTGTCCTCACAACACCAACTCCATGATGCGAGAGTTTGAGGAGGCTTTTTTGGACATTAAATTCTTGCTTTCGCAAACCAAGAGCATGACGATAACTGCAATATTACATGTGATGGTTATCATACCGCTAGAATTTTATACTGTGACAAGCTTCACATACAGCCCTTTTGAAAATATTATTCATCTATTCAGAAAGAGGCAGAGTTGACATCTGTGGAGGGCACAGTGGTGCTCTCAAAGTTTGATGTCAGAAAACATCTAGAGACATGGGAATGAGGCATCCAATAAGGAGTGAAAGGGACTGGACTGTCAGCTCCACAGAGCCAAATTCTGAACTGTTCCTTTCTACAATGTTATGTAGTAAAATTTGTCTTGCTATGTCTGCTGCCTTACTGTACCAGGAGGTAAGGCTTCTTGTTACTTATGTGGATTTTATTTAAATGAGTATGATTAGTGCTGTTTAAGAGTAAATTATATTTTGTAAAATTCCAGAAAATCTTTAGTAGAAGATCAGTGAAAAACTAAAATGATACATACTGGTAATGACAGTCTATAGTATTTGTGAAAGATTAACTTCACTCTAGTTCTTAAGGGCAACTAAAATGGTGCAGAGGCTGCATGGGAGGCCCTGTGAGGAGAACTGAGGCATCTCAACGTGTACAATCTGGAAGAGAAGAGGGAGGTGACTTACAGTTCTTCAAAAGGAAAATAGGGTGCAGGAGGAAAGTCTCTTTCAAATGAGAAGGAGAATCAGGACCAGAGGGCATGTGATGAATCTGGAGATGAAGTTTAAAAGAGATGTGAGGAAGTGCTTTACTGAAAGGGTAGTAAATGCCTGGAACAGACTGCCAGCAAAAGTGGTGTAGGTGAAAACAGTAGTGGGTTCAAGCATGAGTGGGATAAACAGAGGGGTATATTAGAAAATAGGCAGGAGGGGGGGTTCGCCAGAGACCAGTTAGGATCACAGCAAACACTGTCTTTTTCATTTGCTTAATACTGACATGACAGGGTTCCTGAATAGTTCGTGATTTTAACATCCCAGTGCTAATATGAACTGGAAAAAGGTTAATGTTGTTTGAAATTCCTCATCAGGAGAGTTAAAAGAAAACAACAGCTTCATATCTTGTAAATTCTCTTTGTTTCCTTTCCAACACACAACTCTTTTCCTGTGGCTGTTAGGGATATATGTGATTGCTTTAGTTTGTTTTCACTGTTCATATTAGTCCCAATACTGTCCTGGGGGTCTCCATTTTCTGGCTGTTGAAATTTCACTGTCCCCGAGAAGCCTAGTAGCATATGAGAGCATGCTGTGTCAGCACCTTTTAGACTCCACAGTATGCCTGTGTGCTTAATTAGATGTCAACAAAACAGGTTGCAGCAAGGTGTTATATACCACATGTACCTTCATTCAGCTTTTCAGACTGAATTGTAATACAGGGTATTTGCCTTTAAATTGCTTTCAATTTGTGTGTTTCTAGAGGTTTTTTCTTTCAGGATATTTGTACTTTCAGCATAGAGATGTATGGTACAAATGGGTGATGCAGCATCATTGTCTCATATGCTAATGTAGCTCTGATGGACAATGAGATTTCAACAACCATGGAATCCCCAGGATAGTTACAGGGACTATGTTGAACAGTGACAACAGATCAAAGCAAACAAAGTATATGCCCCTCAGCTACTGGGAAAGAGTTGTCTGACAAGGACCAAGGACACAAAATTTACAGGATATGGGAGTGCAGTTTTATTTTTACAAAATTCTGAGCTATGAACCCATTCACCCCAAAACCAAGAACAAGTTTTTTATATAGATTTTTATAGTATTTTGTAGGTTTTTTCCCCCATCCCCGAGGCCCCGCACATGACCGTGCATGTGGTGGAGCATGCACACACACTGTGGCGCCAGTCTCAGCCCCTTCCACCCACCTGTAACAGTGCCCCCCCCGCCCACACTACTCACCTGCCCTCCACCTGGTGGGGGCAGAACTCGGGGGGTGACACCCACCACCTCTGGGAGAGGGAGAGGAGAGCAGCTTGCTGGCTTGCACAGTCCTGCTCCATCTCCCCCACCCCCACCTGCCTTTAGCACCCCCGCCACTGGGCCAGCCAAGAACGAAGTTTCCAGTATACATTTGTTGGATGTAGTTACGCTTACTAGTTTGTAAGGCTGGTACATTCAGAGTAAGCAACACGTGGAAGGTGTGGTAACTTTGTTTTGCCCTTTTAAAATATTATTGAGCCAACATAAAACTGCAAAGATTTTCTTATTCTTTTACCCCTTATGGATCCATCTGCCACACTGAAGTTGGAGTCACACAGCTACATTCCTAATCTGGCAAGAAGAGGAGGCAATCACATCCCTTCCAGCCAGTGCCCATGTTGCTCTATGATTTACTGGTTGTGGTGGGGGTGTGCATGAATGCTGGGGAACTGCATCCTCCCTCCCTTGGAGCCAAATATCTCACTTCTGTGATGTGCTCTGCCCTCAGCCAGTCTCATTATGTGATTCTGGGGCTCAAATAGAAACCCAGTCTCCCATGTCATGGTGAACCCGCTGCACCTTGAGCCTGCCCAACTCAAGAAAGAGTTTGTTGAGCTAGAGATTTCTCATTCATGTCTTCTCTGTATAATGTACGGAATTCTGTATTCCCTCTTGCTGATTGTTATGCACATGGTCGATTTTCTGTGACAGCTTGATAGTCTGGTATATGATGCCCAAATCTTCTGAAGAGACAGGCATCTGTTTCTTTTAACCTGGAGTTTAGGTGAATGCAAGCTTTTCTGTTGTTGAAAGAAGGGGTTCAGAAGGGCACCATTATGAGCAAACACAAGATGCTTCTAGTTTGTGTGGGCCATTTTGAATCTTTTATTACTCCCCAGCTACAAACTTTAAATACTGTAAATAAAATTAGACCACTTCCATTAAGTATGACTGCCCTAAGTTCTTGTCACTATTTGCCACTCTATTGGAACACCCAGGACTCAGACTCAGTCCCAGTTGTAGGGTGTAAAGCGGTTAGAATGACTACATTGCACAACAGTGTGGTATGAACAAGGGGATCATGTGCCTTTCCTGCACAGATGCTTCAAGGCATTGAGACTGTATGGGGAAAGGGCGCGAGGGCAGCCCTGTTAATGAAGCGCCAGCATGCAAATTGTGCATTGAGCTATACTCAGTCACATGATGGCCCACACACCATGGTCACATGCCACTGTGTCACCCAGGCTGTAGACCTGTTTCCAAGAAGTTCTACGGGGCTGGTATGCAACACTGGCATGAGTAATAGCAAGGGTAGAGAGCAATGAGGATCTAAGTTACAAAGATGAAAGGATGGTGAGGGGCAGGGCTAGGGAAGGGATTCACTGGATGATGGGGACTACTTATGGGCAGGGGCTGGTGAAGTGGGCATCTGGAATATCAGGTATTGTGGAAGGAGTGCGTAAAATTCAAAATCTGAGCAGCCTAGAAATAGGCCAAAATGTAGGGAGTTTGGTGTGGAGAGTATAGTAGCAGTGCCATGTGGCCAGGACACTGCGTGTGGCATAGCATCATGCGACTGGTACTGTGGGATGCACAGTTCTCTGTGGGTGTGCAGTCACGTGTGTTTGTGCCACCAAACATCTGGCAGCTAGATTTGCACTGTGCCTGAGTCACCAGGGTTGCCCCCATGACTAAGGCAGTCTTTAGTGTGCATTGCAGATTTTGGTGGTAGCACAGTGGCAGCATGTTTTCATCATGAAACTATGCCTCCACCGAGTGCTTCTGTGTATGGAACCTCTCTTTCGTGTGACTTTGCAAACCTGGTCATGCAACACAAACTGGTCCCTGACAGTAATGGATACCAAGTGCCTCAGGGATCACTGTAAGCCACAAAACATAAATTCTGACATGGGGAATATAAGATGGTATGTGACACCATCTAAATGGATTTGGAAACAAAAATGAACAACAAGGATTAACATTTGGTGGTTAAGGTGTTCATGATAAAGTATATAAAATATATTTTAACATTTATTTATTGAAAACTTTGGAGATTATCTTTGTGTACAGGTGCTCATTTACAAAGGTTCCATGTCAAATACAGAGTCACAAAAACATTGCAAGTACAGGTCAATCTTGTAAATGAGCTTGCTCAATGATGTTCACCTGGATAAATAAAGATTTTGATTGATTGACTGATTGAGTGACAATAAGCCATTTCAGAGGAAATGCGGTCAGGTCAGGCTGAAAGCACTTACGTTTTTAAGTCCAAGTTCTCTGCCGTTTGGGACAGCTATGCCCCACTCAGGAAAACCCAAGTCAGAGACGACACCTCCCATGGATCTCAACTCAAATCATGGCCCTCATCAGGAGTAGGAATAAAGCCTGGAAATCCTTTAAGACTTTGCAATCACCAGTTGACCTTCAGATTTATAGTGCATTACATAATACATGCACTAGGAAAATCCGCCTAGCAAAAGCTAACTATTTCAAAGTCTCCTTAAACTCCACCCTGCATCAGCCTGCCAAATTTTTGGAAAGTGGTAAAATCGCTTCTCAGCCCACGCCAGCCCCTCTCCTACCCTACAGGTAGGAGGGGTCCCCATCACTGACCCTCCAGCGGTGGCCACACAGTTCAACTCTTACTTCACTAATTGTCATGCTACCTCCTGTCATCACCTAACCTTGTGCAGCAACTCAGCTCTACCAACCCCAACCTAGCCACACCCACAGACCACTCATTCTCTTTTCAGCATCGCCACCCAGGATGAGGTATATAACGATAGATTGCACCCGCCATAGCAAAACCCCTGGCACCCTATTCAACCTATTCTTCTCACTTGCTAAAGTCCCTCTGAATGGAAACATGCCACCACCATCATCCCCTTCATAAGGGTGGGGATACCTCCAACCCAAGCAATTACCGACCCATTTCCCTTCTGCCCATCCTTGCTAAACTCCCAAGAGCATCTAGTCCTCTCTCGCCTGTCACCCTTTCTTGACTCTTCCTCCTTCTTTACCCCCTTCCAGGCCAGCTTTAGGAAATCCCACCACCACCACCTCCTTCTCAGGCTCACTGACTCCATCCTCACTGGTATGGATGCTGGCCACTACACAGCCGCCATTTTTATCAACTTGGCCAAGGCATTTGACACCGCCTCCCACCTACTCCTCCTGTCCAAACTCGCCTGTGCTGGGATGGCTAGCTGGGCCTCCAGTTGGTTCCACTCTTACCTGGTAGGCAGGTCCCAATCTGTGAGAGTCAGCTCTGCCACATCTGCCCCCTCACTGTTACCTCTGGGGTGCCGCGAGGTTCATCCTTGGTCTGCTCCTGTTTTCCATCTTTCTAAAACGACCTACTATCTGCCTGCACACTCACCTCCCATTCCACATGTATGCAGATGATACTGTGTTGGAGAGCATATCGTGGCTTTCGCCACAGAAGTAATGACCAGTTTGCAAAAGGACTTTGCTAAAGTACAGCTCTGGCTTCGCTTCTAATCTCCTGTCCCTCAATGCCAAGAAAACTGTTTCAGTGACCTTTGGGACAAGGCAGAAACTCTCGAGGCTCCTTTCACCTATCACTTTCCACACCCTAGACAGGACCCCTCGAGGTCTGCACCTCCTTCAGGTATCTGGAGTCTGGCTAGATCGGAACCTAAACTTTCTACACATACCGACTCTGTACTCAAGAAGCTGCACCCCAGGCTTGGCGCACTGTACCGCAACTGTGCCAGTATCCCAGTCCCTGTCCGGAGGGCCATCGTGCAGCAAATGATCCTCCCCATCTTCGACTACGGTGACGCTGCCTACTGTGCTGGTCCTAAATCCACCTTAGCCAGACTGGACCCCTCTTCCACTTGTTCTGTCACTTTGTCCTGGACAGTCCTTACTCCACCCATCACTGTGCCCTCTACCAATCTATGAACCTTACTTCCTAGATAACAGAGGCAGTCCCACTGTGCCAAGATCTTGGCCAAATACTGGTCCGAGCTGCCCCCCACCTCACCTCTGCCCTAGCCAACCCTAGCACCCCGGCATATACACTCAGAAATACTGACTCAAGGACTTTAGTTGTCCCACATAGATCCTCTGCTGTGGGCCAGGCAGCCTTCAGCTACCACATGCCTAAGTTGTGGAACTCCCACCCGCAAACATTCGTCACTTCTCTTCCTCCCCATCTTAACTCCATGCTGCTTGCCCACTTCTCCCTACCTGCTCTTGCTGCCCAGGCCCCATTACACACCACTCTTGGGCTGCCTTAGCACATCCCATGAACATGTATTGTTGCTAATATACTTACTGTCCTAATATCCTTAATGAATTGTATTTAACTGACCTGTTTCAAGTCTGTATCATCTGTTCGCCATGCTATTTTTGTCTCTGTATTCGGTCCTCATGACCCTAGAATGTGCTATGTATTATGAATTCTGTATCATACTTTGTATTTGCCTACCTGTCAAATGCTTAATGGTGTACCCACTCCCCAGGGCCGCTCTGGAATCAAGCAGTAGCCTGCTCAGTATGCCTTCTGGTTAAATGCTTAAATAAATAAATAAGACAGATCAAGTTACATACACTTTTGAAAAAGTCCATACAAATCGTTGTATAAAAAGTCACAGGATATGTACAGAGAGAAACCAAATAAAACCGTTTTAACGAGTTACAGTTGCATGGGACGAAAGGGCAGACCGCAAAGATCTGTTAAACTGATTGATCTTGGCGGAGATTCAGCAGAGTATCAGACAGTTTGTTTAACCGGTTAGCGCCCTGACAGCAAATGACTACTTGCCCAACTGAGTATGCCAGAAAGGAGGCTTAAGGGCATTCCTGGCCGTGTTCATGATATTTTATTGGTTGGAGATGTTACAGACGCAGTTTGTTAAGGCAGGAAGTGTTAGTCCCAGAAGCTCCTTTGGCAAGGAAACCAGTCTGGGGATTCATTCTGCATGGTAAAGGTAGCCAGTTAGTGAGCGACAAAGGGCACAACTATGAGTGTAATTATCAGCACCAAGTGCAGAGCAGCAGGCCTTATTATGATCAGCTTTACTTTGTTTAGCACCATGTCACAGACAGAGCTGCGAAAGGGGGCCGAATCTGCAAGTGACAACTGAACTAGCTACAGTAAGGCATCTAGCTTCCCAGTGAGATTGTTCCAGTTATGGTACAGAGCTCCCAGTCTTCTGCTAACTATGGCCACTTGATTGTTAACATGGGGGCAAAAGATAAAGTGTCACCCAGAGTTACTCCAAGGTATTTGAAGGTCTCCACCTGTTCAAGGTTTTGTCCCTGGCCATTTTGAATGACAATTGGTGGAACTTTCCTCTTCTGTCGGAGGCTGGAGGAGGCGTGCTCTTTGTTTTAATTTTTTTTTTGTAATTGAGAACCAGTTTGTTATTGACAACCAGCTTTCTAGTGACTTGAAGTTACTTTGGAGAGCAGCAGTGAGGCTGTCAAGGTCAGAGTTTTTGGACTAGATGACAGACAGCCATTACCCTCTATGCCGATGGTACTGACAGGCATCAGGCAGTTGATTTATGAAGAGGCCACATAGGAGTGGGCTCAAATGAAGCCCTGTGGGACACCAATAGATACTCCCCTACTATCAGACAAAGATTTATCAATCTTCACATGCTGGGAGCGGTTGGTGAGATAGCTGTAAAACCAGTCAACTGTGTTCTGTGACAAACCCAGGACAAGGAGTTTAAGTAGGATCTTGTGTTTGACCAGGTCAAAGGCCTTAGTAGCGTGCACTCGCTCTCTCTCTATATATATATGTGTGTGTATATATACATATATATATATATATATATATATATATATATAGCACAATGAGGTCAGCACCATGTTGGTGCTGTATAGCTCCAGAAGTCATGCTGCTGTAGACACTGGAACACTATTTTCGAGGCATGTGACAAGCTGGTCAGATACTATTCTCTTGAGGGCCTTGGACAAGGAGGAGAGAATAGAAATGGGTCTGTAATTGCAAGGCTAGTGCAGTCAACTCTTTTTGAAAACTGGTGTAACCAGTGCAGATTTTCACTTCTCGGGAAATTGTAGTAGTACAAGGAAAAGTTAAAAATTCTAGAGATGGGGTGGAAAGTTCCTCCACTGCTAGGGCAAGAACTTTCATATCAACCAGATCAACCTCCCACACCTAGTTTTGCCAAGTACCCTACTGATATATTTTGAGGTGTCTTTGATTGAAACAGCCTTAAAGTAGACTTTAGGGTACTCTTGTTCAAACCCACTATCTGGCTGGCTTCAGGACCAGGTTAGCTGAAGGGTGTGGGCAGGCTTAGTGGGATGACAGAGACTGAGGTCAGTAAAGGCTGTGTTGAAGTAATTGGCAGTTTCAGTGGGATCAAGGACCTCTCAACCCTCCACCATGAGCATTTGAGGGTGATTTAACTCCTTTGCCGAGGCTCAAGGCGTTGCCCCAGAATCCTTTACCATTGCTGCAGTTCTGGGTCTGCTGATCCTTACAGAAGTCAGATTTGCATTTCCAGTCATACTGGTGCACTTATTGCAGGCTTCATTATACTTTTGCAGGTGGACAGGGGAACCTGTTTCTCTGGCCAGTGCCCACAGATTGTCCACATCCCTCATGCAGGCAAGGAGTTTGGGAGTGATCCATCCTGACGGTGTTCCTCTTGCCTTGCATTTTTAAAGGTGCAGATTTATCACAGACATGTGTGAACCTGGAGACAAAGAATTCCAAGGCTGAGTCCATATTGGGAATGGCACCTAAGAAGCTCCAATCAATTTGGGCCAAGTAAGATTTGAATTCAGGCACCCTCTTATTGTTTAGAACTTGGTTGACTGTGATCCGCTGGGGTGGCCTTGTCTGTTTAACTGCCCATGGACATCACACCAACAAGTGGTCACTTAGGGTATGTGGCAGAACTTTGACAACTTTACCCCATAAGAGTGTGTAACTAGTACCCAGTCAAGTAGCATCATGGTGCCTATTTTATAATTGATCCTGGTGTGCTCAGTGACCATTTGTGTGAAAAATAGGCTGGACATCTTATCCCTATGACCTGTGCTGGACTTAACAGTCCAACTGATGTTAAAGTCACCTATAATAACATACTCCCAGTTCTGACTGAGTTGCATGAAGTAGTGAGTAAGTGACTCTATGCCTGGATTCTGTTTACCTGGTGGGATATATACAGACAGGATGACAAGAGATTTGTGCCTCACCCTATCAAAAGCTTTATTGCTAGGCATTCACAGTCCCTGGTTAATTATTTGATCATAATTTTAGAGGCCTTCAGGTCTGATCTGAGGTAATAAGACAGCCCCACCTCACTTGCCTATTCTGTCCTCCTGAAGATATTGAAGCCTGGCAGTGAGATAGTGGCATCAGGTATGTGTGGACTGAGCCAAGTTTCAGTTAGGCAAATACGCCTGGTTGCACTGACGCCGCAGGCTTCAAACTGGGCAAAGTTAGGTAGGAGATTACTAATATTTAGGGAAACTATGTTCAGTAACTCTTGGGTGTGGGTTGCAGATCCAGAGCTATCAGCAGGACCCTGGTTTTTGTGGCATTGCTGGACAGTAGGAGTAACATTATTGTAAGGCCTCTGGAGGCTCTGAGTGGTGCTTCAGCCTCCAGTTTTACTCTAGGAAGGAGGGGCAGACGGTGGTCCTGGAGACACAGCCATGTTGGGCAAGCTCTTAACACTCCCTAAGTGCCACCAGGATTAGGTGTCCAATGTGCACATGGCTAGGGGCTCACAAAGGAAGGTCCAGTCAAACTAATGTCATAGATTTCTTTGACTGGGTAACTAAAGCGGTGGACCAAGGGAGCAGTTGATGTTGTCTACCTGACTTCAGCAAAGCTTTTGATACTGTTCCACATAGAAGATTGATTAATAAGCTGGGTAGGCTCGGGAGTGGGTCAGGCGTTGGTCAACTGGGTGGCAGATTGGTTGACGGGCAGAAAACAGAGAGTGGTGGTAAATGGTATACAGTCAGAAAAGATGCAAGTCACAAGTGGGGTACCTCAGGAATCAATCCTGGGGCCAGTCCTCTTCAATATCTTCATCAGTGGCATTGCAAATGGACTGCAGGGTAAGGTTTGTCTGTTTGCAGATGACATCAAGATCTGCAACAGAGTAGATGATCCAGATGGGGTGGGCAGAATGAGAAGAGATCTGGATAAACTAGCAAAATGGTCCAGAAGAGTGGCAACTGGGGTTTAGCATAAAAGAAGTGCAAGATCATGCACATAGGAAGAGAAACCCTGAAGCCACCTATAGGCTGGGAGGGAGTTGCTGGCAGTCACAAGGGAAGAAAGAGACTTGGGCGTCATCATCACCGATAACCTGAAATCATCCAAGCAGACCTCTAAAGCAGTAGGTAAGGCTAGAGAGGATGTTGGGGTGTATTAATAGGGGTATCACAAGTCGGAAGAGGGAGGTTATAATCCCTCTTTACAAGACACTAGTTAGGCCCCATCTGGAGTACTGCATGCAGTACTGGAAGCCACACCTTCACAAGGACATTAACCAAATTGAGGCAGTCCAGAGAAGGGCAGCCAAAATAGTGCAGGACTGCATCAGAAAACATATAAGGACAGATTAACTGAACTCAGTATGTATACCCTAGAGCAAAGGAGGAGAGAGGTGATATGATTGAAACATTCAAACACCTTAAAGGCATTAACAAGGTGAAAGAGTCTAACATGTTTCAATATAAGAAAAATAGCAGGACAAGAGGACACAGCATGAGATTAGAGGGAGGCCGATTAAGGGGCAATGTGAGAAAGTTCTTTTCACAGAAAGGGTGGTGTATGCATGGAACGGCCTACTTCAGGAAGTGGTGGATATGAATACAGTGCAGGGCTTCAAACAGGCATGGGATAGACATAAGGGAGCAATACAGATGAGTATGAATAGATAGACCATTGACAGAACAATGGCCTAGTGGCACATTCATAAGGTAGAAAAAATGGGCAAACTGGATGGGCCTTGCGATCCTTATCTGCCATCAACTTCTATGTTTCTGTGTTTCAGTTACTGTAGAATTCTTCAGGGGACCAGTTGGCCTTGGTATTAGTGTGGAATCAAGGGAGATGCCTCCTTTATCTCTGAGGGCTGTATAGGTTCAGGTATCAAAGCTGTGGGTAAGCAGGTCAGCAAGCATTAATATTGCAAGGAACATGTTTGCAGTGAGGAATTGTGACCGCAGTTTGCAAGTAAAACAGATTACTGACCAGTAGCCCTGGAATGCAATCCACCATGAAGGTGTTAGCAAAATTAAAATAGCAGTGCAGGTGATAGCACCAGTAATAAACAGTTTAAACATTTGTCGCCATTCAGGAGCAGGTGCTAGCAGCAGCCAATTCTGGTAGGTCCTTGACCAGCTAACCTTAGGACACAATCTACCCATGTAGGGTGCTAGCAATGCTACCATAGAGATAAGCGTGGCAGCTACCAGAATTATACAGAAAAAGCACTACTAGCAGACAGAACTGTAGCTCATACTTGTATTTGGTACCCAAATACTCAGATCACTCAGATGAGGTGTTTTGCAACACTCACGTTATAGGTTGGGGAATATTATTTGCAAAGAACAGGGAATGTAAAGCAAAACTGTTTTTGACAAAACCTCATTAAATCATTGCATGACCAAAGTTAAGTGCCTCGTAGGCCAGGTCAGTGAAACACTTCAAAACAGAAGTAACATTGCCAACACCACACCAGGCAAGCCAAGGCAGTAGCAAATAACAATGTACTGTAAACCTTTTAGCAGACTTGGTGGCAGGCAGTGGAATGCTTGCAAACAATAGACCTAGTATGTGTCCTATAGTTCTGACCAGCTCAGCTTTTCTGGACTGTGGACAGCTTGTGCAATCAATCTGTCTTCAGCCCAGAAGAGCGTTTTCTCAAGAATGGTGTGAGGAGTTTGCTCAATTCTTTTCAGATAAGGTTGCCACAATCAGGTCTGATATCCATTTGACCCTCCCTAGTGGGAGTTATACGAACATCTGAGAATTTGCCAGCAGATAAAGGCCTAGAGGTCTATCAAGTCTGCTCGAATGTGCAGCTAATACCCCTTATTCTGCAGCTGCCCTCCCTTCCACCCTTCCCTTCATTAACCCTCCCCTTGTCCTGTCCCATCCTCGCTTGAAGCAGTCCACTGTTCTGCTGCATACCACTTCAGCAGGTAACGCATTCCACCCAGCCGCCACCCTCTCTGTAAAAAGTGTCTCTCATCTCCCTCCTGAACCTTCCTCGCTCCAGTCTCATGTCATGGCCCCTGGTGGCCCTCCCTCCTTACTTTGAACAGCCCCTCTGTACCCGTCTTGTTTATTCCTTTCATTACCTTTTATGATGGTCGATCAGAGATGTTGGACACCCAGTTTGTGTGGTCTGACTTCAGCCTTCCCACAGTTAATGACATTGTGATGGTCATCCAATCATTGCGTCCGACCAACTGTGGTTTGGACCGGGTCCCACACGTCTCCTAGTGGGCTGTGTGGATAAAATTAGTCGGTCCTTGCTGAGATAGTCTGGAGGTCTTTGGAGATCGGGATTTTCCAAATCCTCTGAAAGAGGCTGTGGTTCAGCCCCTTCTTAAGAAGTCCTCCTTGGACCCAGATTGTCTGGCTAACTACAGGCCTGTCTCTAACCTGCCCTTTGTGGGTAAGGTTATTGAGAAGGTGGTCGCTCGCAGTTGGATGATCATTTGACCAGCCACAATGTCTATGATTCTCTCCAGTCGGTTTAGGAAAAGACATAGTACCGAGACAGCTCTTGTCCGGTACTAAATGACCTTCTAATAGCGAGAGATCAAAGGACTTCTTCCATCTTGGTCCTTCTTGATCTCTCTGCAGCATTTGACACGGGGACTATGGTGTGCTATTGGAGTGCTTGGTTTATCTGTGGGCTGTCTGGTACAGTCCTCAGTTGGTTCGATCTTTCCTCGAGGGTGGGACTCAGGGTGGTGTCTGGATTTTTCCTCGGCATCGTTCCCCTATCCTGTGGGGTGCCGCAGGAGGCTCCATTTTTGGCGCCTACGTTGTTTATGTGTACATGCTGTCGCTAGGAGCCGCATTATTTGGCGGTACGGTCTGGGTTTTCACTGCTTTGCAGATGATACTCAGCTGTACATGTCCTTTGTGCCCGGCCAAGATGCTGCCTTTTCAGTCTTTAACAACTGTCTTGCGGAAATCCAGGACTGGATGAATGTGAGCAGGCTGAGGTTGAACCCAGAAAAACTGAGGTGTTGGTTGTGGACCTGGGTCGCGGGAGGTGGGTTTCTTGGCGGGTTCACCCTCGGGTTTATGGCTTGGGGTGTCCAGCTACTACCTCAGACGGTCACGAAACCTGGGCGTTGTGTTTGATGACTGTTTGACACTTAAATCTCATGTGTCGGCAGTTGTCAAAACCTCTTTTACCATCTGAGGAACATCGTCCTTGGTGGAAGCACCTGGTTCCTCCTGAAAGATCTTCCTACTTTGGTCCATGCTTTTGTTACCTCCGCCTTGACTACTGCAATGCCCTTTATCTTGGGCTACCGGGGTTAAGATTCACCGCTTGCAGCTATTGCAGAATCGCGGCAGCCAGGCTATTGACTGGTTCTTCTAGGTCCAGTCATATAACGCCTGTGCTCCATGGACTGCACTGGCTGCCAATTTGCTGGCAAATCACCTTCAAGTTAGGTTTGCTGGACCTATAAGGCCCTGCTCATCAGGGACCTGGCTACCTGAAAGATCTTCTTTGTCCCTGCTCTCCCTCCTGCTCTCTCCGATCCACTGACGAGGATTGCTAGAGATTCCCAGGGCTCACTTAAAAACTTCAGGGGCCAGATCTTTTGGTTTATGGCCCCAACCCTGTAGAATTCTCTACCTCGTCAGGTGCTAGATTGCCCGACTGTCCAAAGGTTTAAGGAGGCTTAAAAACATATCTTTTAGCCTAGCATACAATGAGTTTTGAGCGCTGTTGTCAAGATTAATTTTAATATTGTTTTAATTATTTATTGATTTTATCATGTTATGTACAGGCGCCTTGGTTTTGGAAAGGCGCCTTTTATAAATAAAGATTGATTTGATTTGATTTGACTCCAGCTGATGAAACACACAAGTTCAAGGTCTGATGTCAGAACAGGGTCCATGTGGGACACAGATTTAAGACTTAAAGGCAATCAGATGAGTTGACACTGACCAAATGGCAAATAAGGAATCCACAGGCCTGTCTCCTAGATTAAGGTTGAGGGTCCCACTGTAAGACTGAATAATATACACACATCAGATTCTTCCCAGAAGATGTAAATAGTCCATTATATATCATTGCACTAATGAGACAGTCACCAGTCACCTGAGAAAGTATGGTGGACTGAAAGCAGCCAGGAAGAAATAGGATGGTAAGTGTCAACAAGCTGGTATCAGGTTTGTGGAATGTCTCACAGCAATAAGGTGGCAGTATAGCCTAGAGGTTAGAGTAATGAGCTGTGATGAGCTTGGTTCAGCAGGCCTGAGTTTGATTCCCCCAACCACCACTTTCATACTGTGTGACTCTGAGCAAGTCACTTAACCAGCCTAAAGCTCCGGGTTGCCCCTGAAAACAGGCAGTTGTGCCTAGTGGGCCTTACCCAGTTAACAAAGAAAAAATATATATATTGGAGATAAGAATGCAATAAATCCTTTCTCCTTCTGAGAATGATCTGGTCATAAAACAGCAGTTGCAAGTTTCATGAAACCGTAGGGTTTTGCTGAAGTCTGTTTGTGGGATTAGAATCCTTAAAAGTTAAATGTTATTCCTGAAAAGTACTCATTCTGGTGCTGAACTGTTGGGGACATGTTTTCAGCTGTCCCATATTATGGGACAGTCCTTCATGTTGCCACTCAGAATCCTATTATCGCACATTGGAAGGGTGCCGTCTCATATTCTAACCTAAGATTTTAGAAACATAGAAATTGACAGCAGATAGGAGCCGCTAGGCCATCCAGTCTGCCCATTTTCCCCATACTGCAAAGCTGCAGACCCTACTTCATCTCCAGCTTTGCCTTCTCATTCCTATCGCTAAGTTCCCCGATGCCTGTCCCATGCATTTTTGAATTCCCCACTGTGTTTTCCCCACTACCTCTGCTGGGAGTCTATTCCGTGCATCCACCACCCTTTCTGTGAAGAAATACTTCCTCACGTTACCTCTTACTCTAGCACCCTCTTTCAGCCTCATGTAATGCCCCCCATTCCTGAACATCTACTTTTCTGAAAGATGCTACCCACGGTACCCTATTTATGCCCTTTAGATATATGTAAGCTTCTATCATATCTCCCTGTCTCTCCTCCAGGGTATACATATTGAGATCTCCACTATCTCTTCATATGACTTTTGGTGCAGGCTCTGCACTATCTTTGTTGCCCTTCTTTGAACTGCCTCTACCCTGACTATGTCCTTACGGAGATGCAGCCTTCAGAACTGGACACAGTTCTCCAAATGAGGCCTCACTAAAGATCTGTACAGTAACATCGCCACCTCCTTCCTTCTGCTGGTTATACCTCTCCATATGTACCCCAACATCCCACTAGCTCTCCCCACAGCCTTGGCATATTGTTTGACCACCTTTAAGTTATCAGATACAACTACCCTCAAATTCCTTTCCTCTTTAGTGACCGTCAGCATCTCCTCCTCTCCCCCAATCATGTACTCTCCCCTGGGTTCTTGCCCCAAATGCATGATTTTGCACTTTTGCATTGAATCTCAGCTGCCACACTCTAGACCATTCCTCCAGTTTACCTTGTGAAATTTTAATGCAAAACTTTGCAGCTATCTTTGTTGCTCAGTGAACAGCAAACTTTGAAATCAAGTCTGAGCTTCAGTCTGTAATAATTAATAATGTGCCCTACATTTTTCTCCTTTTCCCAAATCTTGAGGGATAGTGGGGCTGTATGTCCAGCTTACCACTGCCTGTACCATAATTTCTTTTTTTTTTGAACTTGAATTTTAATGACAATTCCACAGTTACCGTTAAAATACATGCATATCTCCATTTATTTGTACAAACAGACGTTTATATCATGAGTTTTACTCTAGAATATGGTGGTTTATTACATACATAGAGTCCATTGGTTCAGTTCTGTCACTATGGTTATTCATCAGACCGATTTCCCATGTTGCCTCTAGGTACTGTCCTGATGGACCTGTGAGAGAGGGTGTCTAGAGCGCATCTATACATTAATCATATTTTTGCTATTCTTCATACTGTTTTACATGCATTAAATTACAAAGTGTGCCATCTTGTTGCATCTTCCTTACAAAATTCACTTTCATCCCTAGAGAAATAGTTTTTGGACCCTTCAGTGGTATTTTGTGCTCATAAAACTGAGGTCTTCTAGGCATGCATGAACAGTTAATGACCTCCTTCCATGTGATCTGTACCACAATTTTTGGCGCTGCACACCAATCGTGTAAGCAGGTGTCTGGACACAGGCAGTAGCAGGCAAGTGGTATAGAGGCTTTAAATCAGGTGGTGGGCTGCTTATGAATATTCATGAGCTATATTGCAGCACTGCAGGTCCCCACCTGATGATGTCACTCAGCATCCTGGGGTCCCGTGGCTGGTAGTATGGCGACAGGATTCTGTATACCAGTGGCAGTGGACCTCTGGAAACTGGTTAGCACAGATATCACTGTAGGTAGGCATCCTTCTGGGTCTTGTGAGTGACCCCAGGTCATCCCATGCAGCCGTGCCTCTGTTGTGCTGCATTGAGCACTGATCTGTGTGCACCTCCTATGGTACTAGCCAGGAAATTTTCCGATTCCACTACTGCCACCTGGCCACTGGCTGACCCATCATGCATGCTATGCTGACACATACAGGAGCATGGTGGTTATGCTTATGGGATCAGTGCCCCCCAAGCTGTGGAACACTCACACCCCACCTTGCATCGCAGCCTGTATCCCAGCAGTGGGACATTATGCTGGTAGGCACTGAAATGGTCCTGTGTTAGTTGGGGCCTACTTGACTGGTGGTGCCAACACCATCATGACACTGCCAGCAGGAGAACCCTGCATCCAGCCTTGTGTGTCGCATTTGGTGGAGGAAAAGTTGAGATGTAGGAGTTACATTATAAGGGCCTGATCCACAAAAGGCCAAGGAGGTCATCTTGGCTCTTGTGTAGAGGTGTCTAGGAAGGCTGTGGGTGTACAGAGGTCCCACTCTGCACATGCAGAGACCTCTGCACATCCACATCCCCAGTGCACCCCCATAGAGGCCTGCCTGACCTGATCTGTACTACTAAGCATGCGACCAGGTCAGAGGTAGGATTGGGACTGTGAGCGCAATTCCATACGTGCAATCCAGAGAGTATTTTTCTCACTGTGGACCAGCATGGAGGCAACTGTTAGCTGTGTGGCCAGATCACACATTTGATATGTATCTGGGCCACCTTTGTGGATAGTGCCCAGTGTTTTCAAGTATCTGGGAAACTAACATTTTCTGTTCAGGCACAATTCTGCGTAGATTTAATTTTCTGCATTTATGTCCCTCCATTCTTTTTTACTAACAACATTTACAAGAAAACAAAGGTCTCTGTGTCTTAGACTTCAGCTCATCCTCCTGCTCCACCCACACTCATGCTGAAGTCCTCATCCTTTGTTTGTGAGGTCATAATCATTTCCACAGAAACACAGTGATTGCACAACAAAGCATTATGACATCAGTGGGCAAGATGAGGTGAAGTTGAGGGGGGGCGGAGCTAGCAGCCTAGCCAGAAGCAGCCATTTTCTGGAGCTCCTGAGAGCAGCTCATTTAAACTGCTAATTTAGCTGATTTCTGCCTTAGAATTTAAACTAAGTCATTCAACATCATCTAAAGGGAAGTCTGCTGCACCTTCAGATCAAAAATCAAGCTATTATGGGCTGTTCAAAACTGCTTAAACAAGACTTTTTTCAACCATGGGCCTCAACAGCCAAGCACCCAGACCATACGGAGGAAGCGTCTACTGCAAATAATACAGAACAACCTGCAGCCTCCTTAAACTCTCTACAAACCGCAATAAATGCACTCACTAAGACGGTCCAACAAATCGATCAGAAGCTGGACACATTTGCACAACATTTTCAGATGGTTGAAACGTGACTGGATGCTATGGGGAGCTCACAAAAATGCGGAGGCAATAGCGGAAAGACCCTGGCAGCCACATCTACCTCGCTTAAGGAGCAGGTGGCCCTTTGTACTCGCTTAGAGCAACTTGAAAATACAGTCCGGCGGCAAACATCAGAATTCTGGGTCTTCCGAGGGAGTCAAGGAGAGTTTGGTACAATACCTGAATCCTTGGCTCTCCGACATTACAGGACTGTCCGAATTCAAAGTGGTGCGGCGTATAGAATCACCCCCATCGGCCGACTATAATTAGTGAAACTTCACAAACTATGCTAGTCACTCTTGCTTCAGCAAAGGTGCGGACATAATTTCGGGGCAATTAGAAAGAGAGGCCCTGTCTATCAGGACGAGAGTGCGTGCTTTTCTTCCGGATCTCGCTTACACCACCAGAATGAGACAAAGGCCTTCATGGATGAAACGCAAATTGAGAGACCTGGGCATTACTTACTCCCTGGCCTTCCCTCGCACGCCTGTGCTTCACGGATGGTCGAAGCAATACAGATTCACAGACCCAAAGGAAGCGGGAGTGTGGAGAAGATTGCAAGCCGCGATCACCAGAACCACTGTCGGAGGATGATTCAGAGGAAGACTGAAAATCAGAGGCAATGGACTGTTAAAATTGAAACCATCAGACTGGTTTGCTTAACTCTAACTTTAATCGTTAAAACTACTTTGATGGCAGAAAGTAGCTTTGGCTTTCTCCTGAGTCCTCCAAGTTTAAGAGGTTTTCAGGGCTAGTCAATTAGTTTGTTCAAGTTAGCAGTTTGTTATTACTGCAGTATAATCATATTCTTGTAAGTCAATTCTTGGTTTCCCACTAGGAGAAAGGATCTAAATTTTCTGGCATTACCTAGAAGTTACAGTTATATTTGAAGAGAGTGGCTAGGGAAGGTCCCAGTTCCTTTAAGGATCCTCCTGTAATTTGGAATGTCAGAGATGCCAATTAAAACAAAACTAATTAAGTTATCGTTCTCTCCTGGGTTTAACCATTATAGTTATAATGGAATTGCAAATAATGTGGGCTTATAAGGAGCTCTGGAATAACAATATTTCCTTTTATCTTAAAATCGAACTATCAATAAAGGACCAGTAGGGTTGGATACATAACACTGTATGCTTAATGGACTTAAAAATTTTGGGTGTTGGCTGCAGTGTAGCTCCTGAATGTTGTATATCTATTTTCTCATATGGTAATAATTAGTATTCTCCTCTAACGCTGTACCATTAGAAGTATGTAATCACCATCCTTAGTAATGTATAACAACACTTAATGTCGATCTACATACTCAGAATTAATGTGTTTTATGCTTTTGTATGAAATACTAAATAAAAGTTTAAAAAAAAAGATGAGTGAAGTCTAGGGGAAGATAATGTTTTCATGCAATTGTCCTCAGTAATAAAGAATGAATGAGCAGAAATACAATTAGTGAAATCTCGTTGAAAAGTGTCTGAGTATTATGTTTTAAGAAGTTTTCCAGGATACTGAAAACACAGTTTCTAAAGAAAGTTTCAGCTGTAAAGCAGATGACATTGAAACATATCCCTCATATAAATGGCTCTAACTGTATCTTGTGGCTACATTATAGTTTTCATGTAAAAATGCACACTATAAGGAAAATGGAGAAAAAAATTGAAGAAAGCAGGCGCAGTGTGTAGATAAATATTGCCATATATTAGTCCTGGCCCTGTCTATTAGTTTGGCAAGTCTGGTCCAAAGCTGCTGTTGGATTTTGTTCTAAGTTTTCCTGCCTGGCATGGGAGAGGTAACACAGAGACAGCGAAGCCCCAGTGGTGCACTTGTTACTGTAGTGTATTATACCTCTGGCAAGTTCTGCAACATTGAAATGGATGTGACTGGAACAAAACAGTGTTGCCACTCTAAATGTTGTAGTGAGGTGCATTTAAGTCTAATTTCTGTAAGTGTGACAGTATTCAGAAATGAAGTTATTATTGAGTGCAGGGCTTGAAACGTCTCTTGATGTTGTGCAAGCAGTTACAAAAGGCAGAGTTGAAGACGATCAACAAACATCTTGGCAGTTCATTGCATGCAGATTTGTTTATACAATGCTTACATGCAGCTGTGGTTTTCATGGTTTGATTTACTAACATGTTTAAAGAGGCAGTCTGTCCAAAATTTCTAACCAATAAATTCAGATTTTAGATCAGTATATCCCCAATTAGCCTCCTGCCAAAAATGAGATCTCTAAGTTACTTTGTTTAAAAGTTAGAAGTCATTTTGTAACCTTAATTTCACTGCTTCTTCAAACAAACTCTGGCCAGAGCTGATAGGGCTGCAGTCGAGGAATTTGGGTAAAATATTGGAAATTACCAAAGTTACGAGCCTGTATTGTCAAAATGTAATGTAAGCTCATAAATTTGTTGTGTATATAATATTTTACACCAGATTTTCAACATAGCCATGTTATGACCCTGCCTCCTAAAGAAGGGTAGAGCAAATGTTCAAACCATCTGCTACCATAGGGACCAAAATCAAGCTTTTGGGATGTAAAAACATTTTGGCCATGATTTGAAAATGACAGCTATCACATTCATGGGTGCTGTAAAGATATGGCTATGTTGTAAATTTGGGTAAAAATATTGAAAATTACCAAAGTTACAAATCTACATTTTAAAAATTCAGCATAGGCTCATAACTTTATTTTTAAAATATTTTACACCAAATTTTCAACATAGCCTTCTTAGGAATCAACCTCATGAACAAGGGCAGTGAAAAGTTTAAACTCCTACCCGACAAACGATTTTGCACAGTGACCATGAAATCACCTTCGGGACATATCTGCCTAATGACAGCACCATTGTTCATGTGATAGGGTCCCAAAGAAGGCTTGTTGAACATTTGGGCCACCAATATGCAGAGATGCCCAAGTTATGCCACTAAGTTCAAAACACCACTGAAATACATTGAATGAAATGCAGCTCGGTGGCACTGAGGTTTGAGGCGCTGGACGCCATACCTCGCGCCATGCCAGCGACCTAGGTTCAATAGCGAGCACGGGCCGTCGAAGTCGCGGGGAGGGAGAGGATTGAGCGTCGGAGGACAGCTCTCCCTCTCCCCGGAGGGAAGGGATTGCACTCCCGCTGAATGATTGCCCTGGGTGGAGGCCTGGGGAAGTGCGGTCTGTAGGGTGCACAGAAGGGGTGGGTGCTGTGGGACTTCTGTGACGTGCACACGCCTCACGCACGCATGTCTGGCGTTGCGCCCCAGCAACGGGATTGGGGAGAAAATCCTCCAGCTGCAGGATGAAGCCTGACTCTGCACAGGTTCTGCTCCCAGGCCAGGCAGAAAGATGAGCCCTGGTAATTCCGAGATGTTGGGGCTGTGAGGGTCGGTCTGAAGGGACAGAGGACAGGAGCACAAATAGAATATAGAGATAAAAAATAAATACATTGAATGGTATACTGTACCTGTTTTTCAGTTCATTGTCTGGCTTTGAAGAGTGAAGATGTGTTTGCAGTCTAGAGGGGATTATGGTGTTGGACCCCTGATTGGTAAGCAAGGGCTTAGTGGATGCGGGATGGTGGGTGATGAGTGGGAGGGTTGGGTGAGGGATGTTAATGGGGCAAAAGGCATCAATGGACTTTTTTTAGCAGGGTAAAAAGACATTGATGGACGTTTTTTTACAGGGGAAAAAAGGACACAGAAATTGCCATCCAGACACTGGGGACTGGGCACTGCCAATGTCACTGTTATGTTTGGGGAGGGAGGTGCAGAGAGGGAGGGTTGGGTGGGGGATAAAAATATATATATTGGGCTGTCCGGTGGCGCTGACAGTTGAGGTGCTGGGCGCCCTCCTTGTGCCACACCGCGACCTGGGTTCAGGAACATGCCGGGCTGTAGGGTTGGCTGGGGAGGAAAGGATTGAGCATCCGATGGACTGCTGTCCTTTCCCTGGGGAGGATCAGGGCTTCCATCACTCTCGGCAGCCCCGATGGAAATGCGGGCACTGCAGGAAGTGGTGCATTGTGAGGTTGAAGTGTGGCGGACGTCAGCATGTAGTGCCTTGGCGTCATTGCCGTCCGCACTTCAGGGGAAAAAAGTGAAGGATAATGGCAGTTGACCAGGCAGCTTGGCGGCCACACTTCTTCACCCAGGAGGCCTGTTGTGGAATCGCACTCCAGTAGTGGTTTCCAGCCGGTGAGAGGAGTTGGGTCCCTCCACGGGCATGGCAGCGCAGCCGGATGTGAGTGAACCTGCGGGCTGAATGGGGAGAAGGTAGGTGGCTGGATGTAAGGAAGGTCGAGCTGCGAGGAGCAGAAAAAAATAAAAACAGGAATGCATGGGATAGGCACAAGGGAACCCTAGCAGTAGGAAGAGAAGGTAAAGCTGGAGATCAAGTAGAATCTGTGGTATTGCCGTAGGTAGGAAAATGGACAGATTAGGTGATCCAAGTGATCCTTATCTGCCATCAGTTTCTATGTTTTTATAACAGTGTGTATCCCACTATATTTCAAAATTGCCACTCTTCACCAAATTCCTAGATGTGTGTCCATATCGCATTCCAAGATTGTGTGTCCCTACACATTTTGAGATGGTACATCCCTGCCACATTCAGAGACTGCATGCTCCCCCCCAGCACTCTGAAATTGTACACCACCTTGAAGAAAAAACTGCGCCCAAGCTTGGTGCCCTGTTCAGGAACCGTAGTTGCATCCCTCCCTACGACTAGGCGTGAACTTGTTCAGAAGATGATACTGCCCATTTTGACTACTGTGATGCCCTTAAGTCCTAGATAGACTATATGGTGCTGCCCTTAAGTCCTCCCGGCCAGACAGGACACACTCTTCAATATCTTCTGCCGCTTTGCCCTGGATGCCCCCACCTTAGCACCCACCACTGCGATCTTTTATCGTCCCTATCCTTCCCCCTCGTACAAATAGGTGACTCTTCCACTGTGCTAAATTCACCAAGCACTGGTTGGGTGAGCTTCCTTCCTACCTAACCTCCTCCTTTATAACAACCCCCATCCTCCCATTCCCTTAGATCAACGACTCCCGCACCCTAGTAGTCCCCATAGATCCACCTTAATCGGCCAATCCACTTATTCTCACTGCCTCACAAAACTTCAGAATTCGCTCCCCTCAAACGTCACCCATCCTCCGCCTACTCCATCAGCTCTGCCCTCAAAAATGACCTTAAACCTAGCTGTTCCTGCCATGTCCCTCCCTAATTCCCTACTATAAGCCCTGGATAAACCCTACCTCTCTACCATCATATTCATTTTACCCTATGCCCCTCACCTCCCAAATTTCTAGCTCTCCTCCCCTTCCCTAAATCGCTTCCCTTTCTGGCCGCCCTTGATCTCTCACAGAATGCAAGGGATGAAAATGCTCTCCATGGGTCCCTCTCCTATCCCCTCAGGGGCTTGTATCCCTCATCTACTCCCCTCTTGCATCTCTCACCTCACCCCTCCCTCTCCCTTCCCTTTTTCTTTCACGAAGCACTTGTTTACTTACTAACTCAGCATTTATTATTGTTCACTTTTCCTACATATTATGTTTTACCACTGTTTGTAACACCTGCTTTACAACTGCATGTTAATGTTGATCTTGTAACTTGAATGTTTAATGTTTCACTCCTGTTGTACCCCTTCCCCAGGTCGCACCAGGAGACTGACTTGGCTCAGTGTGCCGCCTGGTGAAACATTTCAATAAATCTACAGCACTGCATTCCCATTCCCAAACCACGCCCTGACACTTTCTGAAGTATAATACCATGCATCTGAACATTCTGAAATGCATATGATATAGCCAACCCTGTGTCAGTTTTTTCCCCAAAGGATAAATCTTTTTTTTTACAAATGATAAATACAAACTATTGGAGAAAATAGGTCCTATAAAGTTCCTGACAGGGAGGAGTAGGTTGTGAGTTCTGGTTATGACATCATCAGTACATCTTCACTGAAACTGCATTTTATTTATTTATTTATTATAGAGCTGTTTGGCCCTAGCCATCATCTGCTTCTGCCTTTGGATCCTAGCGGTCTCAGCTCAAATGCCACTTGCCCCGCTGTCATGGCCAGCGGGGATCCATCAATCTTGAGCCCGAGTATGGAGGGGATTGTCATATTTGGTGGCCATGGCATATGGGCTTTCCAGTTTTCTCCCTTGTCCCACACTCCTTCCTCCATCCCAGGCATCTGATTCAATGTCTGATGGCCTTATCCAAAGCAGCGCACTCTTAGCATGCACCACACCTCATGAGGAGCAAGCTCCCTTGCCCACCATGAGGGGCTGCTGTGTCACTGGTGTTGGGCTGTCTTCCTCCCTGCTTGGCTCGTGCTCCCTTTGGGATCGCACCCCTTCCTGGCTTGTGCTCCCTTTGGGAGCACACCCCTCCCGGGCTCATGCTCCCTTTGGGAACACACCCCTGCCTGGCTCGTGCTCCCTTTGGGAGCACACCCCTGCCTGGCAGCCTGACACTTGCAGACCCAGGCTTGCTCCCAAACCCAGGTCACCAATATGGAAGTGCAGAGTGTTTCCACTGAGCCATGGGGCTGCCCTTAAAGTGGCATTTTAAACAGGGAGTGAAATCATGGTTACAGAGTGGCTCATGACTTTTAAACAAAATAAACACAGAGACTTAATTTTGATATGAGACTTACTTGGGAGTATGCTGATTTGATTCTACTTCTGCAATGTAGCACTTTTATCCAGACTACCTTTTAAGTCTAAAGTGTGACGAGAGTAGGAGTATTCAATGTCCAAAATATATCTAGAATTGACCTCGTGCTTGACTATTGCAATGCTCTATATCTATGGCTACGGGGTGGACATCCATCACCTGCAGCTGGTGCAGAACATGGCAGCCAGGTTGTTGACGAGTTTGTCAAGATCTAGTCATGTCTCACCTGTGCTCTGTGAACTGCACTGGCTGCCTCTGTGATGGAGGATCACCTTCAAGGTCACTTTGCTGACATATAAGACCCCACGGACAGGGACCCTGTTACTTGCAAGACCTCCTTTGGCCCTGCTGCCTCCTCCGCCCACTCTGCTCCTCTGACCAGGGGTTGCTAGAGATTCCCAGAGTCTGTATTCAGACCTGGGGGGCAGGGCTTTCTCTTATGGACCTGACCCTGTGGAACTCTCTACCTCATCGGATTAGAGAGTACCTGTCCACTGAGACTGAAACGATTTATTTAATTTAGCTTTTGGGGATGATGTTTAGTAGATATTTATTTTGCTGCCTATTTTTAACTGATGTGGTTTTATCTGCATATATTTATGTTTTATGATGTAGAAGCGCTTTGGCATTGGAAAAGCACTTTTAGAAAATAGTTGACTTGGCATTTGAAATTCTACTGCATGTAATTATTTCATGTTTTAGTTAGGGATAAGGGACAGATTTTATCAGGATGTGCAGTACATATCAATTTTTCCTCTTTTTCTGTATGGGTGAAGGGGTGTGCATGAGCCAATAAAATGACTGAACCTAAATGAATCCTGCTGAAAATCCTAGCCTGGGGTGAGGGTATCAGTGATTTGTTCTCTGAGAAGTCAAAATGTCATAACCTTCACCATTTTCTCCCTCTTTAGCCCCCACACCTCCACCAATGCAGTTGCATAACTTTCATCAGCGGCCTGTGTACCTTTCCACAGCTACCATCCTGTCACTCCATGGTGAGCTAAGAGAGGGTTCACCTGAGTCCATAACCTCCATGTGAATCTGAGCCTGTCACCTCCAGGATGCAGTTTTGGATCGACAGGCCTGAGGTGGTAGTTCCATGGTGGTGGTACCGCTGTTTCAACAAACCAAAACAGCGGAACCAACACAGTGATAGCAACCCATTTGACATCCACGGTGTCAAATGGATTGTTGAGCGCTGTATGGATACAGCAACTCCCAGTGTTGGCCACTCTCCTAGTAACCCCCGAGTTGATTATATGTAAAGTCCGGGTGGTGCGGGTGGCAGAGTTTCGCCAGCAAAGCCCCCGCAAACAATCCAAATGTGCCCCGTGCATGGGGCACCACGGTAGTCAGTCAACACATTTTCCGGATGATGTGATCATTATCGACAAATGTGTGTCTCTGTACTGTCTATCGACAACTTTGTTGTCAACAAGACTTGGTGGAACCGTCCCAGGTCTGAGTGCAAAATCTGTCTCCCATATTACAGTATTGCTTTATATTGCAACCAGAATGGTTAAAGTAAATGCATTTGAAATACACAGGCAAAATATAAATCTGCAAAGCAGAGCAGTACTAAAATAACATACAATGGCCGGCCGGTGGTGCTGGGGAGGCAGAGGTGCTGGATGCCGCACCTCACGCCACGCCCGGTGACTTTGAGTTGGAGGCGAGCATGGGTCACGGAGGCTGGCAGGGAAGGAGAGGGATCAAGCATCCAATGGACTGCTCTCCCTCTCTGGGGAGGGGGTTCATGACGGTCGGCACTAACTGCCCCTGCGGAGGCTGGGGTCGGGGACACAGGCCGTGCACACTGGGGAAGTGGGGGCAGACGCCAGGATGTGGATGCGGTGGACGCCGCGCGCTGGCCCCGCCACCGCGTCACTGCACGCCCCACCGCCCAAGGGGGGAATCAATGAAGTGGGTCTTCATGTGGCTTGATGGCTGTCTGCAAGGCACTGGCCGGCACCGGACTGGATCCGTGAAGGATAGGTAGATAGGGGCTCCTGTCACCCCGCTGTGGGGGTAAGCCGAGGAGTTAAAGGGTGCTGGCGAGATGGACAGCGGTGGATCCCGGCAGGCTGCGGAGAAAGAAACGGGATGCAGAGAGGTGGCCAGGAGGATCAATTCGGGGAAAAAAATTAACAACATACAATAAGATGCTTGCTTTATTTTACCAAAATACTTATATAACTACAGGGATCCAGCAACGATAAATAATAATATACAGTATTGCAGTGCTGAGTGCTTATACTGCAACATCAGGCAGGCTCTGTGGGTGAATCTGAAAATACACTGTATATACCTGTTTTTGACTAAAGATTTTGGTCCCAGCATTCAGCTTCTATGTGCCATTTTTCAGACCTCACAGTCATGACACAACTCCATCCAGTCCTGAAATATTTGACTCATTTTCTTACCAAAGAGAGCTGAATAGAAAGTACTGTAAATGAGTCTAAAAGCATACCAGATGGGTCCAGTTTGTACAAAAATGGCAAGTCTTTTATGGGGCGTATTCCTCATGACCCCCTATGACCATGCTTACTCCTTAACTTGAATCTGCTGCTGTGACTGAGGATGCTGGCAAGGGGCTGCTGTAGAGGGTCATATGATACTTCTGGCCATTTCCTGGGTAGGAGAGTCATGAAATAGCTCAGTATGAACACAGAGCCCTTAATAGCATGCGCTAATAAATGTAGCAATGCAATATGAACTGCCAAGTAACCAGGATCTCCAAATACTTTACAGTTTCAGAAATTGTCAACCCAGCTGTTTCAAAACAACTGAAACATTAAAATGAAGAGACATCCTGTAACCTTCCCATTCAGTATTTACTGTCATAAATTAATTCTAAAGTGCTCAGACTAGTCCATCTGATTTAAATCTGCATCCAGTCTACATATGTGGTATAAAATCCAACTATGTTTTCATTGACCTGAACTAGTCGCAAAAGAAAACCTGTTTAGTTAGTCCAATAAAACTTTTCACACACAATGTATTGTTGGAAGTTTTTCTATTTTTTTTTCATTTTAGACTGGATTAATGCAGCTGCATTTACTGTGTTTAACATTATGAAACACAGGGCAACAAACTGAGAAGGCTATATGCCTGGGATTCAGTGGTGGAGCAGATTCAAGCTGTGCTCACTTTTTCTTCAGATGGCGGTTTTGCCATACCAGTCACCTCCTTGCTCCTCCATTGGACATCCTCCGATGCCCCAACCCCAGCTGCCACTCCCCTGCTGTCACACCATGGGGATCTACATGGGGAGGGCTCCTAGCTCTGTCATACATGGCAACTAGGGCAGATTACTTTTCCTGTTTGTCTAGTCCCGTTCCCAGGCTGGCCAGCCTGCATATAGCGTAGGCATGTGCCATTAAGAGTCTGCACACACTTGGCACCTGCCTTCAGCCAATTAGAGGCTGTCACTGTGGCACCAGCAAGCCTCTGCTAGTGGCGACCATGCAGCATCTCATGCTGTCCCCTCACCCCAAAGGAGGAGGAGAGTCATCAGCAGACACACAGTCCCCCTTCCCTGACCTCCCCCAGACTGTCGTGGTCCATTCCTGAACCTGAGTTAGTGCCTCAGCCCTCCATGCCACAGGGCCAATGCTTTGACCCTCTATATAGGCAGGCTTAACCAGCCTCTTCAGCTCTTGTTGTTTGCTCAACAGAGTGCTCGCATTCTTGTGTGTTTCTTGGCTGTTTGGCCCTTCTCCTCCCTGCCTTCTGCTTGCTACTTCCTGTGCCATTTACCACAAAACTGACAACTGTAGCTCACGCTGCCAGCCTGCAGTGAGGGGTTCCCTCTGCTTTACAAATAGCCATGGTTCATGTGCCACAACTCCACCTGCATCCTCTTGCAGCTATCTGCAAGTCCCACAGTCATCACATAAGTCAGATCATATTAGTTGACTTCAGACGGTCAAGTTGCTGCCAGAAACATCTTTCCATGCCAACTCCTTTCTTGAGCAATTCCACCTATTCCTTCAACAGCAGCTTCCTTGCATATGCTCCTCGACATTTTGATGCCACCAGGATTCCACTCCAACTGCTTGCGACAGTGCTCTCTCTCTCTCTCTCTCTCGCTCTGCCTTGCTGCCCACTGTAACTCCCTCTGTCTCACATCCTCGCCAGAGACTCAGGCAGTGTGCTGCTTGTCTATCCCTTCCCCAGTCCATTCCGAAAGGTAAGATCTTACCGAGAGGGTTCCTGCAGCAGGTCATACTATATGGACTGCACCACCTGGCGTCAGGACCACACGGAAAACTTTTTGCTAGCAATGTCTGGTGAGGATCTGCCCACCGACGCTTTCGTGATGACGCCAGCATGACCCTACATAGTGGGTGGTCTCCATGCCTGCCTTCCAGTTCTTTCCGCCATTGGCCTACGCAGGACCTCGTGGTGAGCGTTGCTCCATTCCAGCTAAGTATTTTCACTTATTTAAGTAAAGTCTTTTTCCACTAAATTTTATGTCTTCTTCACCTCCGACCAAGTCCAAGAAGAAGGAGACAGGCGCGGGCGCATAAGATCCCTCACAAGGATGGCCACTGCACTGCCTCTTCTACCTAGGCCCGGTCACGATACTGAGGCCTGCCCCGACTGCAAATCCTTCAACCAGGCTACATGCAGGCAGCAGCCCTAGAAGCCCATCTTCTCAAATCCAGAATGGCCTCCTTGGAAAAGAAATGCAAAACTGGGGAATCTGCTTCTTCTCCTTCTTGGACAAAAGAAGAAAAAGAAAGAAGCATAGAGGCGGGAATGTTTGAAGGACTGGGGCGGGTCTCTGATAAGGTCGCGGGCCCAAGACCGTGGCCCCCATGATGAGAGCAGGCGACCCCTCCTCCTTCTCTGGTGACTGTCCTGGCTGCTTCCAAGACTCCAGGTACGTTGTCTTCTTTTAGGCCCATTAAAACGGGCCCCAAACCTAGGCACTTCTACCGATAAGTTGCCCACTGGCCCTCTGGAGAGCACCCAGTTCTAACCAGTAAGTTGGACTCCGGATCTCCCAGAGCCAGCCAGCAGTCAATAAGATGGATTCCTGCCAAGAGAAATCTGCACCGCGTCTCCCAATAAGCCGGTTGGGGGTCCCCGTCCACCTGGTCACTCTTTCTGTCGATAAGTCAGCTGCGGGGCCCCTGGAGACCACCTGATCAAAGCTCACCCATTGGCGGCTGACGTGACACACCCGGCGTCTGGTCGAGCTAGCTGACCTCTGCTGGCCTGTCCTCTTCCCAGGTCCCCCTGAACAGGAGCCTTCTCCTCTGCCCTCCTCGGTGGAACCTCCAGCCCCAGACATTACAACTGGGATGGATGGGGAAGAGGTCCCCTGGATGTGGCTCTACCTTCACCTACTCCAGTGGTGGTACCCCGTCACTCCCTTGGATACTCTCCTTTGGACTCTGATGTCTGAACATAGAAACATAGAAACACAGAAGTTGGCAGATAAGGACCGCAAGGCCCATCCAGTCTGCCCATTTCTTTTCTACCTTATAAATGTGCCATTGGCCTTTGCTCTGTCAGTGACCTATCTATTCATAGTCATTTGTATTGCTCCCTTATGCCTATCCCATGCCTGTTTGAAGCCCTGCACTGTATTCATAGCCACCACTTCTTGTGGTAAGCCATTCCATGCATCTACCACCCTTTCTGTGAAAAGAATTTCCTCACATTCCCCTTAATCGGCCTCCCTCTAATCTCATGCTGTGTCCTCTTGTCCTGCTATTTTTCTTATATTTAAACATGTTAGACTCTTTCACCTTGTTTATGCCCTTAAGGTGTTTGAATGCCTCGATCATATCACCTCTCTCCTCCTTTGCTCAAGGGTATACATATTGAGCTCCGTTAATCTGTCCTCATATGTCTTCTGATGCAGTCCTGCACCATTTTGGTTGCCCTTCTCTGGACTGCCTCAATTTGGTTAATGTCCTTGTGAAGGTGTGGCTCCAATACTGCGCAGTACTCCAGATGGGGCCTAACCAATGTCTTGTACAGAGGGATTATTACCTCCTCTTACGACTTGTGATACCCTACTAATACACCCTAACACCCCCTAGCCTTACCTACTGCTTTAGAGGTCTGCTTGGATGATTTTAGGTCATCAGTGATGATGATGCCCAAGTCTCTTTCTTCCTTTGTGACTGCTAGCAACTCCCTCCCAGCCTATAAGTGGCTTCAGGGTTTCTCTTCCTATGTGCATGATTTTGCACTTCTTTGCATTAAATCCCAGTTGCCACTCTTCTGACCATTCTGCTAGTTTATCCAGATCTCTTCTCATTCTGCCCACCCATCTGGATCATCTACTCTGTTGCAGATCTTGGTGTCATCTGCAAACAGACAAACCTTACCCTCTAGTCCGTCTCGAGGTCACTAATGAAGATGTTGAATAGGACTGGCCCAAGGACTGATCCCTGAGGTACCCCACTTGTGACTTGCATCTCTTCTGACTGTATACCATTTACCACCACTCTCTGTTTTCTGCCAGTCAACCAGTTTGCCACCCAGTTGACCAACTTCCCACCCCGAGCCTACCTAGCTTATTTATCAATCTTCTATGTGGAACAGTGTCAAAAGCTTTGCTGAAGTCAAGGTAGGCGACATCAACTGCTCCCCTTGGTCCACCACTCTGGTTACCCAGTCAAAGAAATCTATGAGATTAGTTTGACAGGACCTTCCTTTGTAAACCCATGCTGTCTTGGATCCTGTGCCCTATGGATTCCAGGTGTTGCACTATCCTTTCCTTAAGGAGTGCCTCCATAATCTTGCCCACTACTGAGGTAAGACTGACCGGTCTGTAGTTCCCGCCTCCTCCCTGCTACCACTCTTGTAGGTGGGATCACATGAGCCCTTCTCCAGTCTTCTGGGACCTCTCCTGTGCTCAGAGACTCACTAAACAATTCTGCTAATGGCTCTGCTAGTTCCTCCTTTAGCTCCTTAAGTACCCTGGGATGTATGCCATCAGGTCCCATTGCCTTATCACCCTGAGCTAGCAAGCTCTTGTAGGACCCTTTCTTTTGTGAAGGAGTGGTGCTCACCTCCCTCCCCCTGTGTCCATGATGCTGAGCTGTGGGCCTGCCCTACCTTCTCTTCAGTAAACACTGAGCAAAAGTATCTATTTAGGATAGATGCCTTTACAGGGTCCTCCTCCTCACATGCTCCCTTTTCTCCATTAAGCTTAGCAATACCCCCTCTGGACTTTCTCCTTTCACTAATGTATCATAGAAAGTCTTGTCACCTTCTTTTACTGTTCGTGCTAGTGTTTCCTCAGTTTGGGACTTTGCCTGCCTTACTGCCTTACCTGCTTCCCTTAGGGCAGTTTGGTATGCCTCCCTATCTTCATCCCGCTGTGTTCCCTTATACGGTCCTTATGAACCGGTCTAACACTGGCTCCAAGAACCTCTCACTTCCAGCGGGCCTTTCGTTGGTCCCACTGACTGTGGTCCCTCCGTTGACACCGTGCACCTAACACCTGTGTACCGCTGGATCCTTCCACCAGCCAGCCAACAGAGCCACCGTCAGGGCTCTTACATCTGCCCCTGACACCAGTTAACCCAACATCGGATCCAACACCAGACCCTCTGACACCAACTTTCCCAGCACCAGATAATTTCCCAGGTCCTTTGAGGCCCCTTTGGATCAGGGCCATCCATCAGGCTACTGTATTTATCCTGGTTACCCACCATCAGGCTCGACTGGCTCTCCTTTTTTCACAGGGGTATTACCTTGAGTATCAAAGTACAGACCACTTTTTACCAACCACCTGGATGCCTCCCTCAATACCCAGAGATGGACACCCATTTTATCAGCCTCCATTTTTATCAGCCTTCCATCCTCTGGCCCTCCACCTTCACCATAACAAGACTTTCAGTCTATGATTCAGTCCTGGTGGCAGGAAGCCAGATCCCACCCCGCTCCTTATCGCCCATGGGTTCTTTCCAGTCTACCATGGTACACATTTCAGAGGGGCCACACAGGAGGTCCAACTTACTAGGCGTCCGGATCTCTGATAGAGGTGAGTCTTCAGACTCAGAGGTAGATTCCTCTGATTCTTCTTCTGGAGAGCAGTCTGGAATCACAGGAGCCAAGACAAGGAGTCACCAAATTGCCTCCAGAAGACCCTCCTTCACAGAACACCTCCGCATCATCCAGCAGGCTAATAGCTGGAATGTGGAAGAACAAGACCCTAAACGTAAGCGTCTAGCTGAACACCTAGACTTGGAGTAGGTATCTCCAATCCCTATTCCTCCATGGATCGCTCCCCATGAGGACCCTCACTACCACAATTTGGCAGTTACCCCATTCTGTTCTGGCTGTTCCGAAAAAGGCAGACTGGATTTATCATCAACCAGAGGGCACTGCCTCTCTGGATTCTCAATCCATGGCAGATTCTATCGTAATAGTGGCTGCTCACAATCATACTGCCAAGACCAAGCGCATGAGTACTCCTCCCCGAAAAGAATCTAGGCAGCCTGACCAGTTTGGGTGAAAAATCCATGAGTCCCTACCTGTACTCTTCGTTCACTCAACTACCTAGCACACATGGTCTCCTTCCAGAAGGCCACTATTGCCAAACTGGATGCTCATCTCCAGAATGTTGAGGACTCTGACCTCAAGGCAGAACTAACTAAGGATCTATGTCTATCAATATAGCTTGCAGGCATGCACTTACGACACAGTAGATGCAGTGGCTCATTCCTCCATCTTAGCCATGTGCCTTGACGTCACACTTGGCTGCATGTTTATTTATCTATTTAGCTTTTGTTGACCAGGTAAGTACACTAGACAAGACATTTGCCTGTTTTCAGGTATGACCGGGAGAGTACAATGAAATACAAGTTCATACAGAGGACAACATGATACAAGTTAGGCATTACACAGAAGCAGGTAGAACCAGATGAACATAACACAAGCATACAGTAAACACAGTTAGAATAGGAACAAAGAATATATACATAGTCACCAAGGCTATGTACAGTATTATACAATTCTATACAGCTCAGATCCCCAAAAGCAGAGCCGCAATCAAAGCATCACCTGGAACAGAGAGTAAATACATTATATACAGAGCAGAACCCAAGCAGGTGGGATGCATCAGCAGGACCTGCCAAGGGTACCAAAAGAAGTACATGTAAGTCCAGTGCAGGGGACCAAGGTTACTTATGGCAGTTTAGAACAACCACATGCATAGGAGAGCTTCAAGTACTTCCACAGGAGCTCTGAAGGCATGAGGAGGGCGGACCGATCCGGGGAAAAGAATCCCATACTCTGGGGGCACATGAAACAAAATCACTGTCCCCATTTGCGCTTGAGTGGCAGGAACTTTGAGAACAGCAGGGCCCAATGACCTAAGGGAGTAAGAAGAAGAGGCAGCCGGTTTGAGGAGCTCAGCCAGTCGGGGGCAGTTCTGAGAACCTTGCCTGTGAAGCTGCCCAAGACAAAATTCATGTGGTTGGGTGGGTAGAGCCATTCAAGTTTGTTATACAGGTCACAGTGGTGGGTGAGGTGAGGGGCAGCAAGTACAAAGTGGCAAGTATTATAGGCTATGTTCCACCTAGAGGTGAACTTTGGAGGTGCATGCAAACAGGATGAGTCCATAGCAGAGAGATGGAAAAACACCTCTCTGGGCTTTCCCTGATGTACAGGCAGCCATCCAGGATGCACCTTTTTGAGGATTAGTTCTGTTTAGTGGAGACACCAAAGACATAATTACGGGCCTTCAGGATAGTGGACAAGCCCTAAAGTCTGTCAAATCCTTGTAAAGGTGGTCTTCAAACCAAAACAGCCCTTTCGGCGCCAGCAGAAGAGGCAAGGTAAACAACCCTTCACCATGCATCAGAACAAAGGAGAGCACTGGGGTTGCACGTCCACTTCACCCCTGCCCCCAAAAAAACAGAAGACAGCTGGAGGAGCCCTTCCCTCCCGTCCCCTCTGCCTCCTGACTTGTGGACCTCCCCGCCTGCATCTCCCAGCAACGTGGAGCAGGTGGGAGGAAGGTTGCCCTTCACCTAGTGGAATGGCAAGGCATCCACGTCAGATTCATTGGTCTTGCAACCAGTGTCAAGAGGCCACACCATCGAGTTTTGGAAATACCTCCAAACTCGCCTCCAGGTCAATGCCACTACTTCCTGAACCAGGCCTTTCTGGTCAAGAAAGAGATACTGACCCTACTGCAAAAGTCAGCCATAGAATCAGTCCTTTGTGCAAAGAGGAAAGGGTTTTACTCCCATTTCTACCTCGTCCCCAAAAAGATGGCGATCTCAGACCCATCCTGGACCTCAACCAACTGAACCTTTTGGGAATACAGTACAAAAGGTTCCACATGCTGACAGTACAGGGTCTCCTGCCCTTACTACAGATGGATCATTGGCTCTGTGCACTGGACATGCAGGATGCCTACCTGCATATCCCATTGTTCCCCAGCCACTGCCATTTCCTGTGTTTCCTTTTCCAGGGAGAGCACTTCCAATTCAAAGCCCTCCCTTTGGCCTTCCCTCAGCACACAGGGTCTTCAAAAGTGCCTAGTGGTGGTGGCAGTGACTCTTTGGCATTGGGGCATTGCAGTGTTCCCATACTTGGACGTCTGGCTCTTGGCAGCCTGGTCCAGGAGCAGTCTAAAGGAATCCTGTCCTTCACCTTGGATCTATTTGCTCGACTGGGGATTACTGTCAACTACCCCAAGTCATTCCTGGTTCCTTCCCAATGCTTCAATTCATTGGGGCAGTGTTGGACACTGTCCAGAGCAAGGCCTTCTTGCCACTGGACAGAGCCGGATACTCTGTGAGAGACAAGTCAATCTGTTAGTCTCCTCAGACATATTCCAGCCAGGGCATTCTTACACCTTCTGGGTTTGATGGCAGCGACCATTTCCACGGTCCTGTTGGCCGAGGTTACATATGAGGTAGCCAGTGGACTTTACAAGTCCAGTGGGATCAGCAGTCTTCTGATCTGAATCATCCAGTCTTGGTGTCCAGTGCACTCAAGAAGGATCTCTCATGGTGGCAGGATTCTCAAAATCTGTCTTGGGGTTGCCTTTCAGAATGCTCCTCCCTCTTGGACCCCTAACCACAGATGCCTCGGGTCTGAGTTGAGGGCCCACCTGGGAGACCATCAGACACAAGGGACTTGGTCCCAGCTGGAGACATCTCTCCATATAAACATAATGGAGATGAGGCGGTTCTTTATGCCCTTCAGGCCTTTCAGACCCTCCTGTCTGTGGGAACTCTAGGGACAGACAGACAATATGTCAATAGTCTGGTACATTAACAAGCAGGGAGCACCGGTCATACCCCTTTGCAGGGATCGATATGGGTGTGATACTGGCGCAGTCCAACACAGCCTGTTCCTCATAGCTGTTACATCCCAGGCGTACACAACGTCCTGGTGGACAGCCTCAGCCGACAACACTAGCTCACGAATGGAACTTCCCAGGATGTAGCAGAACTTCTATTCCATCGCTGGGGAAGGCCAGAGATGGATCTCTTGCCCTCCATCCAACGCAAACTACCCAGTTTTTGCTCGCTCGCTTAAGGTCCTGGTGTTATCTGGTAAGACGTGTTGTGTCTCTGCTGGACAGGGGGTACTTGTATGCTTTCCCTCCCTTTCCCATTCTACAGCATGTCCTAATGAAACTTCAGGCAGAGGACACTCAGATGCTACTGATGGCCCCCTCTGGCCCAGGCAGTTTTGGTTTCCACTTCTACAACAGCTGACCGTGGAACCTCAGTACCCTCCCGCCTCCAACACGATCTGTTGACGAGGATCAGGGTAGACTAGTGCACCCAGGACTCAGGTCCTACATCTTCATGCATGGCTCCTTCAGACATAATTGTGTCACGTTTTGGAGTCTCCCAGATGGTAGCTGAAGTCTTAATAGAGACAAGAAAACCTTCTACTAGGTCTACCTACACTTGAAATGGAGCGTTTTTCCATTTGGGTGGCTGCCAAGTGTTGAGACCCCTTTTCCTACTCAGTGCCCCAGGTAATGGAGTACCACTTGCACCTGTTTGACTCTGGCCTAAGCTATTCCTCACTGAAAGTCCACCTGTCTTCTCTTTCTGCTTAGCATGCACTGGTGGACGGAAAACTGTGGCACAACTTACGATCTCCTAAACCTTTTTGAAGGGATTCTCCACTTGAAGTCCCTTATCCGCAACCCCTATCACACCTTGGGATTTGAATTTTATTTTAGAAAAGCTCGTTGCCTCCTTTTGAGCCAGCGGTAAGTTGTGAGATGCACCACCTATCTTGAAAAGCACTCTTTTTAGTTGCAGTTACTTCTGCTCGAAGATTTCTGAGCTTCAGGCCCTGATGTTAAGGAGCCTTATTTAATTTTTCACAGAGACTGGGCAATCCTGTGAACAAATCCTAAATTTCTTCCCAAGGTGGTTTCTGAGTTCACCTTGAATCAGACCGTTGAGCTGCCAGTGTACTACCCTACTCATATGAATAAGAGTGAGGCTCTTTTACATACACTGGATGTACCTAGGATTTTACGGTACTGTGTCCATAGGACCAAGGAAGCCGCAAATCAGATCAGTTATTTGTGTCCTTTGCCCCAGAACCCTGGGGTTGGCAGTTCAAGCAGTGCTTGTCTAAATGGTTGGTGAACTGCATCCGTTTCTGTTATCAGAAGTATGAGAATCCTCTTCGGGGAGGTCAGAGGTCCCTCGACTAGGGGATGGCTGCTTCCGCAGCTTTCCTAAAAATTTTCTGCAACTGAGATTTGCGCCGCAGCAACCGGAGTTCAGTCCACCTGTCATGAAGCATTACAGTTTGGACATTGCCTCTAGGCGTGAGAGCCGGATGGCTCTGCTGTACTGCAGGGTCTGCTATCCTAGACCTGCTCTGTTTAGTCTGTTATCCTTCCTCCTCACTTATTTTCGTGGTTTCATGTATAGTGACTGCTTGGGATTCAGTCCTGTATGTTATGACCTACTGCAGGAACCCTCTTGAGTAGGATAGTACAGTTACGTAAGAACTTACCGTAACAGCAGATCTGTGAGAGAGGTTCCTGCAGTAGGTCACACTTTCCTCCTCCTTCCCCAGTTTTTCAGCATGTTCTTACAGGCTGTTCTGAATTGGCTCTAGGATTTCGTCCTTTCTCCAGTCATACCATTTTGGGTCTCTGGCAGGAGAACTGGAAGAGCCGGCGTGGGGGCCGCCCACTATATAGGGTCACGCGAGGCGTCATGTGATGTCGGGTGGGTGGTCCCGCCAGACACTGCCGTGTGATCCTGACACTAGGGATGCAGTCCTATATGTTATGACCTACTGCAGGAACCTCTCTCGAAGATCTACTGTTACAGTAAGTTCTTACGTAACTGTACTTTCCTGGTCCCAGCTGCATCATGCTAGTCAGCTCAGCTGGTAGTTGACTTCATGCTGTCAAACCACTGCTATAAACAGATGGTCTTGCCAAAATGGGAGTATATCTAAACAGCATGTTAAGTAGCAATAACACACTCCGAGGTGTGGGTTCGTGCTGATAAGAGCCCTATGGGGTGTACTAAGCGCCTGGGCTTAGTACACCCTTAGCGTGTTTTATCAGCACGTAACCCACACCTCGGAGTGTGTTATTGCGCTTATAAAATGGGCTTTTCATTGGTTATTTAATGAGTAAAAGAAAAGTGATAAAGTAAAAATATATAGAAAAAGAAGGTTTAATAGTTCATATAGGAAAAATAGTCCCTTAGTCCCCCTATGTAGTCACTGTAAAAAATGTTTCATTTCAATTACAGCTGGCCACTGGGAGTGAGAGTGTCCCTTACTGGGTACCATACATTTGCGTTTCCTGGTTTTGTGAAACTATCTGACCCTGCTTGTCCACCACTATATTAGTCGAATCATGTAAAAAAAATTCAAAATCCCAGCAGCTATTAACGTTACACTGGCATCATTTTGACTGAGGCGAGTGTCTCTCACTGGAACCGCCCGTAGTTAGCGCTTTTCTCAGGCGCTTCCTCGTTCTCAGTTTCGTTGTACAATATTTTTAAAATCTGTTTAAAAGCATCGAGCTTGGTGAGCGAGTGTCTCTCACTGGGACCGCTGCTGTATGACCAACCAGCCCGTTACAAGGAGAATCCAGGAAGCCTGTGAGAAAAGTGCTAATCTGGTGTTCCAGTGAGACACTCTCTCACTCAAGCTGATGCTTTTAAACAGTTTTTAAAAATATTGTACAACGAAATCCTGTATCATGAACCAGCCCGCCGTTAGGAGGAGAATGCAGGAAGCGCTGTGAGAAAAGCGCTAACTCTGACCGGTTCCAGTGAGACACTCGCTCTCACTGAAAATGATCGTCAGTGTGCGTTAACTGCTGCTGGGGGATTTCAATTCTTTTTTTTTTACATGATTTGCCTTTATTGTTGTGTGGTTGTGGAGTATTATTCCTTCCTTTAAACAGTCGTGGAGTTGCGGACCTGGTTTTTCGCCATTTTCAGTTCGCGCTGTGAGGTAGAAGGCAGTCGGGTTCAGGCATCAGTGAGCTCTGCCAGTCAGCGTTGTTGTTTTCAGTTGGCAGAGCTCACTGATTTTTGGGTCATGAGGCATGTTGCTGGGTGGTAGAGCCGATTGGCTACAATATCATCTGATAAGGACACGGCTCAGATGATGTTGTAGCCAATCAGTGCCTTGGGATTTGTTAGCCCATTTTATAATGTACTATAAGCTTCTACACTCATATTTCTACACCTCAGCCTGTAAGAGACTCCCATTCAAGCTAGCACTTCCAAACAACCTGTTCAAGCACACAATTCTTATCTGTCAGTCTATTGCCTGCTTCATGCCGTTTATATTCTAGCATCTGTATTGTAGCACCTAGCTACAGTTCATATTTCTGTTTACCAGTAGAGCAGACTGTCATGACTTTCTATACCCCACCTCTGCAACCACCACTAGTAATCAGTGCTCCTACTTCAGTTCAGTAATCTGCTACACCTCTCTTCACTGGTGAATATCTGCAAGCTAAGTCATTCCAGAAATCTTCTCCACATATATGTAATTCGTTCCAGCGGATTGTATTTAAGTCAGGTTCACAACCCGCTTCTCAAACATTCTTGCATGCTCTTCCCTACTAGTGGTTTGTACTTTTTTTTAAACTTGAAGCTTTTTGTTTTTATAAATAAGAAAAACAAAACAGCAAATAACACAGCAACCAGTAATACTGGTTTTGAGTAACACATAGCTGAGGTGAGTTACAATAACTGACAGGTAATACAGTACTCTCCCTTCTCGGTTGAAGAAACTTCATACAAAGGAAAGGGACAACATATTAATAGGGTCGAGGAGGGAGAGCCAGACCTCATCAGAGGTATGGACTTAACATCCATGGTCCACTCATAACATTTCTGCAATGCTACTATGCCATAAATATTTTGTCCTACTCAGAAGGCATAAATTAGTGTCAGAGACTTGATTAGCAGCCTTCGCTAATGAAAGTGAAAATGATTAGCAGTTGGCCAGAGTTGATTAGCAATTACCAAAAATTAATGTTTTTGCTCAAAACCTCATAAAATTTGTATCTTGCTCTACACTAATAAAATACACATTGTACACATAGTTTGAGACATTTATCTGTTTTATTTAGCCATTTGTCAAACACAGCATAAGTGCAGCAGCACATTTAACAGAGCCAGAATTAGCATGGGATGTCTGCCAAAGCAGACCATGACATTTGTGAGCATGACGTGATTATTCATGATCATGAGTCGTGACAAATTGAACATTCTAAATTTAAAATGAACTCCTGCCTTAGCATAAACCTGATTGACCATAAAATAACCAACAAGGACTGGGTAGATTTGTTATCTGTGCTGCTCTTCTCCTCCAGGCATGTAGCCAGTAAATCTTATCTGTGTAAGTCTTCACCATTCATCACAGATGGGTATCTGGCGGAGGTCAGGACCCGCGGGAGCTTTTATTTATTTTTTAAAGGCTAGGCGAGCCAACACACCATCGGCACCGCCCTCGAGAATGACGACTATGCGGCGCTTGCGGCTTGGCCGTTAGGCTGTGTCGACTACTGCCTGCCGCTCCTTCGCCTCCGCCATAGAGGTCACTTCATGGGAAACTTTGAAGAAATTCTAGGCCTGCTTCAAACCCAATCCTTCGCGTCAAGTCCGTCGGTACTCCTGCCGGTTCTGTTTTGCCTCCACCGACGTTGCCTGGTAAGATCTTTCCTTATCTTTGTATTTTCGCAACGTCAAGTCTGTCTTCGGTGTTTTTCCGTAGGTCATGTCTCGGTCGGAGGTCAGAAATCTTCTAAGACGGGTTGGCCCCCCATGTGACGGTGCCCATGCGGCCGAATTCTCCGTCACCGACCAGCACGAACCGGTGTCTCTCGTGTCTTGGACGCTTCATGACATGGACTCATGTGACGCTGCTTCTCCATGGACCGCGGGTCCTCGAATAACATGCGTGGAAAGTAGAGCGAGCTCCATGCGACTTTCCGAAGTCGGGTTCGCTTTCGTCGGGCCAAGCCAAGCGCTCTCGGCCTTTCCTCCGGGTCCCCTCCCGGTTCTATATGGACCGAGGAGGAGGAGCCTCGACTGCCACGTAGCCTAGCCGTTGCCAAGGCTTCTTCCGCTGGCGCAGGAGGCCCTGCCCCGCCTCCTTCCTCGGAGCGGGGCGGAGGCGCCACCATGGCACCGCCTTTGGGGTGAAGGTCTCGGTGTCGCCTCCGCGTGGTTTCGGAAGGCTTTGTCGGCGCTGCCCTCGGACGCGAAAGTCAGCCGCACTGCCGGAGTCATCGCCGTCATGGCGCTTGTGGGTTCTGGACAGGGGTTGCCGTCGCGCCGATTTATCGCGCTGTGCCGTGGGCTCTGTCGACGCTTTGTTTGGCGGGCAGCTGTGAGATCCACTGCGACGCCGCCCTTGCCATGTCTCGCTTTGGTGCCGCCTCGGCACTAGTGTTGAGCACGGTGCCGTCTCGCTCGGGCGCCAGGCCTTAATTTGGTTCCATCAGTCAGTGCCGTTCACGCGCCCAGCCTGCACTCTCGGCACCGCTCGCAGCGCCGGGGAGGCCGGGCGGGCCATGCTCTGGCGCCGGTGTCTGCCTTTGGGGCTTCTGGGGCGCCGCCACGGCCTCAGCGCTGCTGCGGCACCAGGGAGCCAGGCGACGCCGGCGCTGTCCCTGTCCCTGGTGCTACTCCCGGTGCTGTGAGACCAGATGGCACTGCGACTGGTCCTGTCTCTGGATCTCTGGCTCGGGCTGGGGCGTGCCTCCTCGGATCCGACTCACGGGGTTGCGGGAGGCACTGGCACAGACTCGGCACAGCCGTGGTCTCAGGGCCTGGTGGTAGGGATGGTTCTGCCCGCCCTCCTACGGTTTGGCTCAGGGCCTCGGTCTCTACCTCCTCGGAGACGGAGTTGAGCTGTGAGTCGGACATGCAGTCTCACCCTGGTTGGCTGCTGACATGGGCAGCATGGTGGTCTCTTCGACCAGTCGGAGCCAGCCCCTTCTGAGGTGAGATGGGGTGGCTGCGAGACTAGGGTCAGTGGTGCTGACCAGCAGGCAGTGGTGTGCGCCACCATGGCTCTGCAACCTGGTCTTAGGGTTTCACCGATCCTCAGTTGTGGTACCCTCGGTGGTGTGCCTTGATCGTCCAACTTTGGGGCCCATCTGAGCACCTGCAGGGGAGGTACTGCTCCTGGGTATCCCCTTGGGGCTGCCCAGAGATGCCAGCTACCTAGGCTGGCCCTCTCGGGAAGGAGGACTCTTTCAGACTCCGAGGGGTTGAGGGTGTGGTGTCGGCCGCGCGGCCTTTTTCTGGGGTCCACCGGGCCCTGGGAGAAGCCGTAGTGCAATTTCTTCTCTTCCTCGCGTTCTCTTTGAGAGAGTCCCATTCTTTTGAGGCAGGGGACCGTCCTTCTGGACCTGCGGCCTGGGTCGCCTCACTGGGGGATTCTTCCGGGCACAGCCAAGGCAGTACAGATGTGGTTGTTCAGCTGTCGGCTGTGGGGTCTTCGGGGCACCTTCTTCCACGGGTGCCCATGGTCCGCTCCTTAGCCCAGGCGGAGGTCAGCCGACATCTCTTCTCGGCTCTGTCCCCATCCCTCTGCCACACTCTCCTCGCTCCCAGGCATCCTCGGTCCTAGCGGCCCTCCCACCTGGGAACAGTTCAGAGCGGTGGCTGCCTGGTTCCCTGCTTACGTTAGGGCAATGGACAGCCAGGTTTTCAACCTCCCCGTGCAGCCACCCACTGAACAGATGGTGACCTCCAGCTCCTCATCCCCTCTTCAGGGGAGAGGAACCTCTGTCCACATCTCTCCGGCTGCTGATCTCTCTGAGTATCAGCAATTCCTCGTGAGGATGTTGGAGGATTTGCACCTTTCTTCTTCCACTGTCAGCAATCCTGAACACTTGGCGCATTCCTTTCTAAGCGTTTTGGCGAGGCCACCCATGTGGTGCCGCCCTGGCGGCGCTCTCTTTGAGGCTGTTGCCTCTGACAGAGGCCCTTCTCCGGAGTTCCTGCCCCAAGGGATCTCAGCCAGAGGTATTGCACTCCCCGGAGTCTCCAGGTTCCATGCCTCATCCACAGTCTGGTTTGACGCAGTTGGATACTCCTGATGGGCTTCGTGCTCTTCACTGTCCGCCCCCAGATCAAGACTCCTCGGATTTGATTTCTGGGGTAGGAGGACTTTCTACTCGGCACGGTTACTTCTCTCTATCTCTGCACATCAGGCCCACTATATAGCCTACAACAGGTTCTTGTGGTCCAGGCTGGATCAGCTTCTAGCCTCATTGCCTGACACGGAGCAAGCCAGACAAGCCATCGCACTCTCTGCACGTGGCCTGGGCTAGCAAGGCACCAGAGGCATGTTATGATGCCAACGAGGTAGCTACCAAGGTCATAGGGACAGCGATCTGCACTAGGCGGTCGGCATGGCTGCGTCTTTTCGGTTGTCACCCTTGGCTCGGTAGGGTGATTAACTCCGCTCCACACAGGGTATTTGCCAGTTATTCCGTGCCTTGAATTCTGGCAGAAAGCTTTGCTACTCCTTGCAGTTCCTATACAATCTGAGACGGACCAGGGTCTGGGATATCTTATACTTCTCCCTCTCTCCAAATTCTTTACCCACCCTACCCCTCCCTTCTTCCGCTTCCAGAGATTGGGGCCCTCCCAATCCCCTTAGTTTCTAACCTCTTTCTTTGCTGTCCTCTCAGTCATTATTTCTCCTTTTAGTTCATACATCCTTTCCTTTTCTGTCCCTGGACTCTCTTGTCCCACCCTCCATCCTTCCTCTTACTTCTCCGGCGACTCAGAACTGGCAGGCAGGCGGAGTAGACACAACCTAACAGCCAACCCGCGAGGTGCCATGCAGTCCAGGCCCTCGAGGGCCGCCTGATGGTGTGTCGGCTGCCTGCCCTTTTAAAAAAATCCTCGCCATGGAGTCCTGACCTCCGCCAGATACCCATCTGTGATGAATAGTGAAGATACACAGAAAGATCATAATTACGGTAGGTACGTAATTTTCATTTCTGGCCTATTGGAGGGGAACCTGGGGTTTCACCATCCTGAGCTACCAAATCACCAGAATATCTTGGTTTAGCACTAAAAAAATGTCTACAGCCCTGTCTGGTTGAATTCAGCTGGAGGCGGGCCCTGCTAAATCTATATTTCTACAGTATCCTCTGCCAGACTTGCCCTCCAGTCAGGTTTTTACTTTGTTCATAGTTTAAAAACACCTTTCTGCTATTGCATTACACACAGGAAATACTCTCAAAACATTGACTAGCTTCAACAGATATGGATAAGAATTTTGGAAATCTTATGCTAGATGAGCAAAAATCTTGAGCTCTTGCCATTCTGCAAGCAGCAGAATGCTGTCACAGGCTGCAAAAGTGCTGAAAAGTGGTCAGGCACTGCAGTATTGTCAGTGTTACCATGTAACCCCTAGCTGGCTACGGGCTACTACCCTTGCCTGCTGGGCAACCAGTAGGTTGAGAGGCCTGAGTTCTGAAATGGGTGCCTCCATCCAGAGGTCAGGGTTATTAGTGATCGCACTAGCTTGACACAGTCCTCTGGGACACTGTAACCTCTGTCCCTGCAAGTGGCCCACACAGAATACAACAATGACCTTCACAGTACCCCTGATATGTTTTACCAGTATCCAAACCTTTGGCACATACCACCAGGATTGGTTTCTCCAGCTTGACCCTGGGGACCCCTGTAAAACAAGGTTAAATAGAGCAAATGGCAGCAGCACAATACTTCAGGCATAAACAGGATCCACAGACTGTTTGAAAAGCAGAAAAGTAGATCTGATTTATTCAGGGGTTTAAACAGGGATGGGGCAATCAAGTTAATTAGCTTACTTTCCCTAACAATCACACAGTTATGCAAGCAGTCAGAGTCCCTAGCACAGTCACACTTCTGGGTACCCAGGTGAATGGGGATGGGCTAGCCAGGACCATTGCCTGGGGTAGGCAGCTTTGCAGCTGGTAGGGGCCTGTGATGGAAAAACATACCTTGCACAACACAATATTTGTAATCCGGAGCCAGATAGCTCAGTTCGTGAAAGAGGAAAACAACGCAGTAATCAGATAACGCTACCAGATTAAAAGATAGTTGTAGGAGCTACCCTGATAGTTACTGACGATATCCAGACTGGACACAGGATAGAAGATGGTTGAGACAGCAGATGAATTCTCTGGATTGCCAGAAGAAGCAGGGCCTACGTGATTCGCTACAGCATTGTTCCTGTTCAGACATGGAGCAGGGGCTGATCCCTGGCAGCTCTCGCTGATGGATCTTCTCTGTGCAGCAGGGTAGGATGACGGCCCTCGTGGCAGGGCCCAACTGCATGTGGATAACAGCGGATTCAGTCCATTTGAGCTGGTACGGCTTCCAGCCCTCAGCACTCAGTTACATCGGGGAAAAACCAGATCGCGACCCCTCCAGTTCACAGCGCATTTATGTGTACGGGAAACTTACAGCCCCAGGCACAGCACTCCCTGGTCACACCGCTTCACTCTCTACACCCCACTGGAACATCTAGGTGAGAGAGGAATTCAGGCGGACCGGATAGCATCTCAGCACAATCTTCGGGTCCTCCGCAGGTAAAGCCTGATTACCTTCGCCACTCACTGGGTTCTCCAGACCTGGATTTAGTCCATAAATACTCTCTCTTTTCTCTCTCACAATGTCAATTTGCAGGCTGCTATTTAGGCCTTCTCAGTTCTCCTGCTTGAAACTGCAACACTTGTTTGGCTATCACAAGCTGTTTTTCTCTTGACTCCCAGCTTAGATCTGGCTTGCCAGCAGACAGCTCATGGTATTTTCCCCAGGTCCAAACAGTTCGGTTGGCCAGCACAACTGTCAATCACATAAGAGCTCCCTTTCAGTAGCAAAAGGCACTAACAGTCCAGAACTACAAATCCCATGGGTTTGGGTCCATACAGCCCTTACAAGCAAACTCCATTTTAGAGTCCCCTGTTACTGATTGGTCCAATTCAGCAGTTTGGGACCAAATGGTGGTGATGGACAGAAACCCATCGCTGCAAAGAAGGCAGAACAATAACAATGTCCTTATCACCTAAATGATTTTTCAGCACTTAGTTACATCTTTCAACAGAGCTCCCTCTGCACAACTAGAATATGGCAGAAACGAGCAGTTAGCAGGCAGCCCAGGCGGACCCAAGCATGGAAACACCAGTCCCCCTCCTGAATTAATTATTACTGCAAACAGGCAGCCCTTAAAGCAACAGTACAGGAGGCTACACAGGCACTCATTGGCAATACATTTAACACTGCTAAGCGACACACCATCCTGGCAGCAAGCATTTAGGCAAGCTCATGGAAGACTTTTCAGGAACCCCATTTGTAGGGGGTTACACATACAGCTCCACTTCCTTTTGGTTTGCTGGCCAAAGTCCTGCATCTAACAGTTTTGCACAGTTATAGATATTATTTTCATCAGTCAAACCGAACCTTTGTTCACAGCAGTTCTCAATGTTCGTAATGTATTTCTTACATTGCTGTTTAAAAGCTTTAACAGCTTGGCCACTAAAATGTGTTAATTCCCACACCCTTGTAAGTGACTTCAGCACATGTTCCTGAAAGAACGTCAGATCCATTTTAAGAGAATGTCAAGTTCACTGCCACCTACTTTGCTTAGCATGGTCAGGAGTGTTTCTTAAAGTTCAACAGAGCTAAGTAGCTGGCATTTCAACTACTTCTGTTTGAAGTGCTAGCTGAGAACCTGGCAATGCTGCAGCAGCTGTTCAAAATACAAAAGGTATGCCACCATTTGGAATGTAGTCATAATTTAATTTAATTAATAACACTCCTTGGCTTTGGCCTGGTCATGGAGTTGGGTCTGCGGCCATAGATTCTAAATGGGCACATATTATGGGAAATGATTTGGTAACAGCCGGGTGGCAAGACATTTATGCTGCACCCAATGTGTGCCATGACCTTCTTGGGGTTTTCACCTGACATCTCCATGGCCTGGGCAAGGCCATAACTCTCCGAGTCACATAGGACTTTTCTGATAGAGATTGATTTATTAGATGAAAATGAATTAAAAAAGGATTGAGGAGTGGGCTTTAATAAACAAAATGCCCTTCACTGTTAAGAAATATATGGTAATGCTCATGGGAAAGAATAGTTAAGCAATAAGGCACAACAGGGTGTGGGTTGTTAGGTTTACCACACCTTGTGTGGTGTGTCTTGAGGTACAGCCGAGTGACTTAACCACTACAGAGGTGGGTAAATCTTAATAACTCACACCCTGTAGTGCCTTATTGGCGATATACAATGGACCCATGTATAAAATGTGCCTAATGATTTTGTTTTATAAATGCATTTCCTCAGCCGTGGGTAATGCAGGATTTACCCACGTCATGTGACATGTTTTGACCAATGAGGTTACAGGATTTTCACACACCATTGTATAATGCACAACAGTATATGTTAAATGGGTAAGGATTAAAACAAGTATACTAGAAAAGGATTGTGGTGCTATGGTCGATCATCATTTGAAGTTTAAAGAGCATAGGACAGCTATAATTAGAGAATTAACCTCATGATTAAAAACATCAGAAGAAGTTTTGTAAACAAAAAGTGGGTTGTCCACTACCTTTATACAAGACATATATAAGACCCTATTTAGATTATAGATCACAACTTTGGAATCCAATACACTGGGGAAATTAATGGAATAGAAAAGATTCAGAGACGTATATACTGAAGCAATAGGTCATTAAGAAATTATAGTTATAAGGATATATTGTTAAAACAGGTCTATTCTCCTGAAACAAAGAAGAATAAGAGGGCTACTAGTAGTATATAAGATAATAAATGATATAGGCTAAGGAATGAAATTGGGTTGCATGTGCAGGAGAAACCAACTGGTTTGAGGGGCATAAAAACAGATTAAGTTGGACATTGCTAAAACAATGGTAGACATTTCTCATTTATTAACAGAACTGGCAGGTTATGGAATAAGTTACCGAATAATATTGGGCTGGCATGTAAGGTGAGACATAGCCTAACATCCATGGCGAGATGGCCATTACACAGGGATCCGAGACCCAAATTGGCGATAGGTAAATAGCCTTCCCAGCAACTACTGGAGGGCTCCTCCAAAGTGGGATGTCTGCTACAATAGCATTTGCCATTTTGCTCTGTCTTTACCCAAACGTACTCACCGATGCACACTATACTCCAGTCTGGGATGGTTTACCCTTCAGCCTTCCGCAGTTTACTTCCTACTGTTTTATAAAGAATATAATCTTCTCCTAGATACCTGACAAATTGGCCCTACTGCTCAAACTAGTGACCTCTGCCTGCCCACTGAGGTCAGCAGACAAATCCCTCTTGTCCAACCGAGATATAAAATCAAAATGGTGGCTAATGCTTTCTCTAGCTGGGCCTCTAAACTATGGAACTCCTTCCACTGAGTCTAAGAATCTCCCCTTCTCCACACAGCTTCAAACAGGAGCTTCATATGGCTGTTCTAAGCTCTGAACCCTGCTCCTGTTCTCTATCCACCCACTCCTGTACTGGTTCCTCCTAGTTGCCTACCGGCTCCAACCTCTACGACTCTCAAACCTGCCTGGGAATCTTGCTATTTCTTCTCTTCAAGCACTCACAGACTTATGACTGTTAGTTATTTGCTCTTATATTTCTGTTTTGTTACTACACATAGATTCCTGCAAATGTACTATCATTGCTGAATATTTTGTATAAGTGTACTGTGTCTGACTTCTACTTGTTCCCATGATGTTTCTTGTATCTGCTATTGTCTGCATACCCTTTGTTGTGATCTCCCGGTTGTACCTGAAAATAGGCAGCTATGCTGTCTAGTGTACCTACCCAGTTAACAAAAACTAAATAAAATAAATATAACTGAAAGTAGCACAATAGCAACATTTAAAAAGTTGATGATTGGGTGAGGGAAAACATAGATTTGATGTCCCACTAATGTGAGGAACTGAAAATATGGGCCTTGAAGCCTTCTTCTGTTCATGAACCAAGTATAAAACAGTTGGGTCAGAAAATGTGAAACTTCGTTGAACTAGGTGTTATCAAAGCCTCTTTTATGGCCAGTTGTAGTATGTGACAAACAATGAACAGCAACTAACCACTTATGTCTTTCCTTAAAGTGCAGCAAGACCCCATTTTACACCCATGTTGACAGCTGCCCCATCAGCCCCAAACTCAACCATTTTTATATTAGGCTACAGTTTGTAAGAATGTCTAAAGGAGGTTTTCAATCCCTCACTTGTGCCATCTGATACAGTTTTATTTGTAAAACTTTAGTCTCCATGTGACCATTGATGGGATTACATAAATTACATAAACCAGTTCCTTTTCAAGTACACCACTGTCAGTACTACCATCCATAAGCACTGAAAAATAATTTGCATTTTGACAGTTGCCAGCAGGTTTTCTTCTAAGTTCTTGATAATACACATTGTGAGTTCTTTCCCACTAACAGTGTTAATGTATTTATTGCCCAAATTAGCCCCATGGTGCTTCTCTTGTTCTGTTATTGCTTCAGACTTTTAATAGGGATGTGCTCTTTGGCAGTCTTATACAGGATCTCCATCAGCCTGCCTAGAATCATTCTATGCTGTTCATCTGTATTACTGAAAGCTCTCCTGCAAATAAATTAAAATTATTTTAAATCTGGGTTCAAACCCCTAACCCCTTCACTATTTTAAACTTACCAATTGTGATATTTATTTATTAGCTTTTGATGACGGGTAGTACATTAGGCAATAACCCTGCCTATTTTCAGGCATGACCGGGGAGAGTACATAATACCGGGTTCCAAACAGTCATAGGTAGGATACACTCAGAACAAGACAGTAATAAACAGGTTTCACGCAGAGATAGATGAAAATTATACATATAAGCAAAAACCATCCACGTATTTTACATCACACAGAAACCATCCACGCAGGGATGAGAAGTCAATTAAGGCAAGCTCAAAGATAATCATGGTGTATGTGAGAGAAAATAGCAAGGCACGGAAGAGCTGAGGAGATCACAAGGTTAGGTAATGCGATATATATCAAGTAGTGACCTTGTTCTACCAAATTTCAAAATATTAGCAGCTTTCCTGTGCTGCTCTGTCTGAAGATGTTTCCAGATGGTGTCAACTTTTAGCTGGGGCCTGTTATCCCTGCAATTAATGCCTCACTGAAGTTCCTAAACCCACAGAGTTCATCTCTGTACTCACAGCACAATTTGCAACTAACACGCACTGTAGAGTCTCCCTCACTGCTTGCCTGTAGCCTGTTTTTTCTGGATCATATTTTTGGCACTATCATCTGCAGTTGCTAATTTATTTATTTATTGAATTTTAGTTACGGGTAGGCCCACTGAGTCAAAACCGTCCCTTTTTCAGGGGCAACCCGGGAAGTGCAGTACGTTGAGAGTGCATTCATTGGTACAAATATGACGAGGAGTAGGAACACATCAAAGGGTATAACATTTAGGATCCATGACGGATGTTCGACAAAATATTAAGTCAGTGCCTTGACAAAACCGGTAGGTCAACCGCATTTTGTCGGCTACTGGTTTCTAGTGGCTGGATGTGTTTTCTTTGGGGGCTTTGCCCCAAACCCTCTACACACATCGGGGTTGTGTCCCGCCTCCACTTAAGTATTATCAACTCCGAGTCGGAGCTGATTTGGGTGCAGGACTCTGACAGTCAGTGCCAGGTTCCAGCAGGTTCCCTACAGCAGCATGGTGCTGTAGTCCGCTGTAGGGGACCTCGCTGTTGAACTGTCACTGTCGGGTGGGCAACCGTAATATTACATACAGCAATGCACGTAAAGAAAAAAAAATAAGCAATGTAATGCTCAGACGGCACTTCCAGTACTGGGCTAAGTGTGGGTCTAACACCAGCCATGTCAGACTGCAATTATTAAAAGCTTGAGTTAGCAAAACAGGGTGTCAGGGTGTGCAACTTACTTAAATTAACACAAGACATTTTTACTGTACTGAAAAAAGAAAATGGCAGCAGATTTGTGACTTCAGACCCCCAGTCGCTGGCATGAGTCTCAGACCAAAACCCTTCCATGTCTAGTAGAGGGCACGGCTCATATGGAGAATGTCAAACATTAATTTGGCTATAAATAGGGAAGGGCCTGGCAGTTGAGTGTTACCCGATCTAATACCGAGCAATTAAGAACACAATTATAAGTATCCTAAATGATCTTTCCAAGAAAGCTAATATTTGTCGCCAATATTGTAGAAAGATAAAATGCATTTATTATTTATAAGTTGAAAATATATTTTAACCACACTTAGTCCAGTACGGACGTGCCATCTGGCAAAATATAAGTTTTATAAGCAAGGGCCTGACAGAAAAAAATGCCACAGCTCTGTCTTTTACTGAAAATATGTCACTGCCAGAGAGTGCTTGCAGTATAAGTTGAAAAGCAATTAAATAGCCTGGGGGTTAGCAAATAGTATTTGGTCTTGGTGATACAAATCATTTAAGTCGATTCTATATATTATATATTTCCAGTGAGCCTATAGTTAAGCTAGCCTAAGCCCAGTAAAATTATCCTTATCTGGGTACCCCAGCATACAACTTCAGATTTGGAAGGTTGACCCCCCACCCCCACCCTTCTTTCTTCGAGACAGCTGTAATCTGGTATAGCTTATTCTGAAACACTCATCTTCCTATATAAATTCAATTAGTTTGTCTGATGGATGTTAGTCTTGTCTGGTATTACTGGCAAGGTTTGAAAAAATATACGAGCAATATGTTCATCCAGATAAGCTCCAATCTTTGTCAAAATCACACACACACACACGTGACTGAGTCCGTCTATTTAGGTCAGTAGTGATTGCTTGGGTCAGTGATTCATAAGTCAGTAGTTCTACTGTATGTTCATTATTAGGTATAACTACCCCAATTATTTAAATTAGTTCCTATGCCCTCTAAAGGGAATTTTAATTTAATTGTGGTTGAAAGCTGATAAAAAACCCACAAAATGTCTGTCTTTCGTACATTTAACCTAAAGCTAGCTGCTCTCTCAAACTTGCCGAGCGTGTCCCAGTCAGGGCTCCCATATCTACAGGGATTCCTGTATTTTACAGGGATTTGGAGGCATCTACAGGAAAACTCTTCCCATAGACTTGCATTGGTTATACAGGAAAACAGGCAATTCAGCTTCCATAGGAGATAATATAATCTACAGGAAAACACAGGAATATCACCCTGGAGTTACAGGGAAAATGCCAAATCAATATGGGAGCACTGCCCAGTGGGCCAGAAGTAACATCTCAGGAGAAACCAGTGTTAGCAGTATATTTATTGGTGTATCATGCAGCTCAGAAATCTGTGCCTCCCATGAGGATCCCCTCTATTTGTCAGATCATCTAATAACATTGGCCAGGGCTCAGCATTCAGTGCAGATAATAAGGGCAACCCTCACAGGTTTTAAGGTGAGAGGGATGTGAGAGTGCCATTAATATGGAGATCCACCTGGGGGCTATTATACAACCGCCTCAACATAGAAATAAATTGGTCTGGAAATCCAAAGATTGACAGGGTGTCCCAGAGGAAGGCCAGGATACCTCTCTGTCTCTGAATTATTTTGTCTGTAAGGAAATGTCCTTCTGATGTTGTCATGAGTCTGACAGTAACAAATAAATCCTGGCTGGTCTAAATCCAGGAGAGCTGGAAAAATTCGGTCTAAGTGCTCAGAGGCCCATACTGCCATAAATACTTTATAATCAAAATTTGAAATTGATAAAGGGTGATATAGGTGGGGCTGTGGGATCTTTCAGGTTTAAGGATGACACAAATCTTTCAAAATGCCTCAATTGGGGGGTATGCAGCAAAGATTGAAACACCCACAGTAATGTAGGAAGTGGTCCCTTAAAAAAAAAAATCGGCAGGGTAACCATGGAGGCCTGAGCATTTACTGTTTTGTATGTATGATTTCCTGATACCCTCTCCCCAGGACGCACCATGAGAAGAGCAACTTGTTGTTCAGTGTGCCCTTCCTGGTGAAACATTTCAATAAATAAATACATTTCTGCTTGCTTGTGGAGCCTGGTCTGTATCTCAAATTAATTGTGGTTTGTATTTCTCATGCTTGTGGAGCCTGGTCTGTATCTCAAATTAATCCAATCCAATTTATTTATAAAAATCGCTATTCAAATTATCATAGCACTTATACAATACTAAATTAAACAAGTTAAAACAGTCATAAATAGATAATAGATAATTGTGGTTTATATTTCTGTTTACATGTGGAGCCTGGTCTGTATTTTATTTTATTTAATTTGAATTTTGATAACTGGTAGGCCCACTGAGACGAATGTCTCTTTTCAGGGGCAACCCAGGGAAGGGGTTACATAGGGAGGAACAGTGATACAATAAAATAAATATTACAAGGCAGTAAAGAGACACTTTTACAAACCACACATATGCAGAGTACTGAACAAAGCAGGACATCACACAGGCAGAGAACTGAGTTACATGCATCATATGGGCAATACAATAAACAAGTTACAGCAAGCATGTATGTAATACAAGAGGTATTCACAGAGAGTAAGATAACAGGTATCTACAGCTGTAGGGGATGACAGGGGAGGGAGGAGGGGAGCGGCATAAGTGCTGACAAAAGTGTGCTATAGCTACCATGTACAGAAATACACACATGAGGCGAAGAAAGGTAGTGTCAGAGAGGGTGGAGGTGATGAGAAGAGTCTGGTGCTAGAGACGCAGCATGGATTTAGAGGAGAGAGGGGGAGGAGGATGGGAAGGAGGCACGAGTTGAAGGGAGGATTAAGGGCAGGTACTGTTACACGAGGGAGGAGGAAAGAAGATTTCTTTGTAGAGTCTCTTAAACTAGGGAGTGACTTACACGAGTGTAAGCTGCGGGGAGTTTACTCCATGTTTGAGTAGCTGCTGTGGTGAAGGATCTCTGACCTATGGCTAAGCGGGTTCTGGGTATGCTTAATGTAGGGAGGTGAGAGGATCTGAGAGTCCTAGAGAAAGGTTTCAGAGGAGTAGATTGGAAAGGCTGGGTGGCGGGTGTGTGGATGAGTTTGAAGACAGTGCATAGTACAGAGAAATCCATTTGGACCCAAAGGACGTGCCAGCTTAGGGCATTGAGCACATTACAGTGGTGGGCCCGGCAGGTGTACTAGCTGCAAACTGTAGATTCTGTGATAGGCTTGTTTAAGATTGGCCTGAGTAGAGGTCTTAGTGACATGGGTTATTGGGACCCCATAGAAAAGCCCTGGGAAAAGAGTGGCCAGGCGATAGTCTTTCAAGCCTGGGGTGTAAGGAAGGGTGTCCCGGTATAGAAAGCCAAGTTTCTGATTAGTTGCTTGGATGACATTAGTTGCATGGGATTCAAGGGAAAGATGCTCATCAGGAGTTAATCCCAAGTATTTGAAGGAGCACACTCCTTAAGGGAGCACCAGAGGAGGTGTGTAATTCAAATTAATTGTGGTTTGTACTTCTGCTTGCTTGTGGAGTCTGGCCTGTATCTCAAATTAATTGTGGTTTGTATTCCTGCTTGCTTGTGGAGTCTGGTCTGTATCTCAGATTAATTGTGGTTTGCATTTCTGCTTGCTTGTGGAGTCTGGTCTGTATCTCAAATTAATTGTGGTTTGCATTTCTGCTTGCTTGTGGAGTCTGGTCCTTCCAAATTCAAGTCTTCAAACTATGAGCCAAATCAGCTCTTTGTCTGAAGCAGTGGTGGTGCATATTTCCAATTAGCAGTCAGCAGCCACCAGAACAAAATCCCAGCCATAAACAAAGGCAGATATATGTTATTGAAAAGGCAAACTATAAGGACAGAGGACTAAATCCATGCAGGATGATCTCTGTTTTGGATGTGTCATTCAAAGTCAGATGGATTCAGTTGCTACCTAAAGTAGGCTTGCTGTCAAGCAGTCTGTCCTGCAGTCAAGCTTCATATAAGCTCCTCCGCCATGTGTTCTTGTACAGTCCATTGGACTATTGATTCAGCCTTACTACTGCAAACAGAACGTTTCTCCACACAGCAGCTGCCTATTCCCTATTATGATATGCATTTCTACTCGACAGTAGAGCTGCAATAGCTGCGCTTATCACAGTAGCTACCATTGCCTACATATTACAGTATGTGTCTGTTTGACAGCTGCAGCAAGCAGCTATCCATGCAGCTGCCTACTATGGTTCTTATTTCTGCTCACCAGCAGAGCTGCCTAAGCTCCTACAACTCTACTTTCTCCAATAGTGGTCAGTATTTCTGCTTGCCAGCAGACCCACCATTTCTGTATTTCAACAGCTTTACCTGTTGCTGTCTCCCTGTGGTCTGTATTCTGCTTGCCAGCAAAGCTGCCCAAACAGTGCCACATGTTTCTACTCATCAGTAGAGTCACTACAAGCAACATAACTAACAAGTTCTTTGAAGCCTTGAAAGCCTCCAAGGTGCCTCTATTTGTAAGTCCTACTGTTCTTCCACTTGATCATATCCTAGAACTTAATCAGTTAATCCTGAAAAGGCAGTCGTCTGTTTCATCTGTGGAATCACACAATCTTTCTGAGTCTGGAATTTTGCTCATTGCTGATGCGACTCACTCAGTGCCATATCAACCTCTTCATCATGTACATATTCAGTAGCGATCTTCACAGGCCAGGACTTGAACCAGCCTTTTCCTTCTGGATTTGGAGCTGAGTTCAGCATGAATCCTCCTTTATAATCCTTGTCTGAAATTCTGACCATAGCAGCTCAAGCACATCTGCTATCTTTGAAACCACCTCCACTACAGGATCTGTTAAAGTGATATACTACATTTACCTAGCACATGATTCCATCTGGATTTCCTTGGCTCCAGCAACAGCTCATCCTCTTCTACTGTTTGACGATCCTTTTCTTCCTTTGTGCTCTAATTCATCTTCAGTCTAGAGAAGTTTCCTACATTCATATTTCTTCTTGCCTATAGAACTGCATTTCCACACACTAATGGAGCTGCTAATCAAGCAGATTTTGTTCAGCAGCAACCTATTGTGATTCATACTTCTCCTCACTGGTAGATTCATACTTCTCCCCACTGGTAGATTCATACTTCTCCTCACTGGTAGATTCATACTTCTTCCCACTGGAAGAGTCATACTTCTCCTCACTGGAAGAGTCATACTTCTCCTCACTGGTAGAGCTGCATATGAATCAAGTAATCATGATAAGCCTCCAAGTCCAAATCTGCTCTCCTTTATTTAAATACCTTGAGGGAAGTCGACCTGCCTTAGATCCCAAAAGGTTTCCTTCAGAGAGGTTTCTTGTTTCCTCTGTGTCAAAAGTCCTCTCTGTGTCAGGAGGAAAGAGTCTGTGTTTAATTTATATGATTATGCATCTCTTTGGGCCTTCTGATTTCCTCAGCCAATGGCCATGCCCTTCTGGAACCCTCTACTGAGGGAGAAACCTTTATCAGCATGGAGCTACTGCCAATTAAACCATAATGTTACACAAGCACAACTCATACCATCAGTGTTAGCGATTCCAATTCCCAGCAAATGAACAGATGCGGTTAGAAAGCTGGGAACATCCCTGATGAAGGGTCATGCAAACTTTTTTTTTATAACTCATCTTTATTCAAGAGTAAAAGTTACAGGTTTGACAGAACATTCATTCTCTCATGCATTTGGGAGTTAAAACTCCAATTTGTACATCAATTAATCAAATTAATTATTTGTACAACCATCAGTATCTCTATTAACCCTTGAATATCTCCATCAGGAATAAAAACTTTCATTAACTCCCAAACCAAATGAACAAGCCTGGATTTCATACAGAGTTGAAACAATCAGAAAGACAGGCAAAGAGGACTGATTTTACATATGATATCAACTAATGAACCTAGAATACTGAAACAGGGCGGTATTTCATCTTTCCTTCTAAATGTATCACTTTGTATTTTAAAATTAAACTGTCAAAGGAAATGACATTGGAAATGGGAACCAAACCTAGTTAATTAATCTACATGTTAACTACTGCTTATCAGACTAGAAAATTAGACCTAAGAATTATGTGGGCCTAATCTGTGATGGTCCTTTGGTATCTTTTGTTACGACATCCCGGATATTTTCTAAGATGAGTCAACCAAATCACTTTGCCACCTATGATCTACCCATCCAAGCCATAAGGCCCATACCTCCCTCCACCTCTTCCCTCAGATAAATCCTTGATGTCAGTCTTTCCATCTCACAAATTTGTGAGACTCTGTTGTTCCACTCTTGAAGGGTGGGTGGTTTGGCACTTAGCCAATGAAGTGGTATACTCTTAGTGCTGCTACAAGAAAGGCAAGTACCAGCCTTCTTTGGGAAGAGGGAGCTCACTACCGTGGGGTCCCAAGAATCCATTCAGCAAAATCATCAGGGATAGTTATATGTGTGATCTGCCTCACCGTCTCACCCACCAATTGCCAGAACCCCTGATTATCGGACAAGCCCCAAAAATATGGTAGTGTGATCCAAAATCACCACAATTTCGCCAGTAAAGGGCAGAATATGTTGTGCGAAGTGGTAGGTCACTGTTGGTGTCCAGAAGTATCTGATTAAGATTTTCCAAAATATTCTTTCTACCCTGGGGAGGATGTGACCCTCCATCCCACTTTCAGTCTCTTATCCCAATCCTCCCTTGAGATTACCCTGGCATCTCCTCTCCCATGCCTCCTGTATCCTCTCCAGAGGGTCTGGGTCCCTGTCACACAACATGGTGTATAGTTCAGATTTACACCTCACCTTTCTCTGCAAGGTAACTATGCCATAAATAAAATCTTCCGGGGACCTAGGTCTACTGAGTAATGTCCTATGGTCCACGTTGTTTATAAAGTGCCTGATTTGCAAAAGCCTGAAAAAATCATTATAATGCAACTGAAACTTCTCCGTCACCTGTTGGAAAGACATACATGTGCCCTTGTCTAGGACTTGTGAGAAAGCGTGTGAGACCCTTGTTCTCCCATAGGGCATACCCTTGGTCCAACCGAGGAGGAAGAAAATATGAATGATACCTGATCAGTGATCATGGATCCAGCGAAGGAGCAGAAGCTAGTTTGAGTTTCACCTTGTTTAAGGGTTTTAAGGAATGTTTCACCCATGGGTTGTTGATTATACCTTGAAGGGTCAGCGAATCAGCACATGCCAAGGTGAAAAGATGGTTGAGGATTCCTTCCCCATCTTCAATTTCATACCATCCTGAGGCCTGGCATTGTTTTGTCCAGGTGCAAACCACCCATCTGACTTGCTAAGTAGTATTCCTGTAAGTCTGCATACCCAGATCCTCTATGTCTTAGGTCTCTGCAGTACTTTCATGTGCTATGCAGGTTATTTTTCTCCAACAACAAACTTGCCCACCCCTACATTAATCTTGGACCAAAAGATAAGGGGTATAGGAATTGTAGTGTGGAGAAGAGGAACAGAAAGTGTGGAGTAAATTCATTTTAACTGAATCAATTCTACCTGCCATTGAAATTTGGCAACAGGGTCTACCCGCCATATCTTTCTGCATTTCATTCCAAAGTTTGTTATAATTGAGATCAAATAGTCTGGATTGTACCATGGCTATCTGGACTCCCTAGTATCTAATTTGATTATTTTTGGCCCATGAAAAAGGGAACCCAGATATGAACCCCCACCCGGGCATGCACCACTCAACACCAGGGCCTCTGATTTTTCACAGTTAATTTTGTAACCAGATACAATATCAAAATTCTCCAGCAGGTGTAGCAGTCTGGAAAGGAAGTCTCCAGGTACCTCAGGAAAAATATTGAGTCATCAGCACATAGGGCCACCTTTGTTCAAGCCCCGCCATCAACCCTCTATTTGTTGATCCTGATGGATCGCCACAGCTAGCAGCTCCAGAAATATTGCAAAAGCAGAGGGGATAGGGAGCAGCCTTGTTTAGTCCTTCTTCAACTGGGAATCTCCTAGAGTTGATTCCATTTGCTCTGACCAGAGCCTAGGGCAAGGCATAAAGATTATTTATTTATTTATTAATTGAGATTTACCAGATAGGCATACTGAGCGGAAATAAATCGCTTGCTTCCAGATGCGACCTGGATAATTAGAGATTACTTTATAAATTTAGAGCTGACTTTCAACTTCTCCATGGATTTTGTTGAAACTGCCAGTTCACCCTATCAAATGCCTTTTCGCGGTCATCAAACTTTTAACTAGTTACTTGGAGCCTTAATCACATGGAGATACTGAACCATATCTGCATATAGGCCCAGTTTTCCTGCTATGGTGCTGTGTTTTCCTTGTTGATACATTAAACCATGAGTTTTTGCTATTATCTGCTTCTTGCTTTTAATTTTTTTGAGTGCAGCTTCCTAGTGTTCCTACAGAAAGTTGAAGATCTTTGAAAATAATAGCTTTTCTAGTGTAAGCTTCGTATGTGGCAATTGGCATACTTTCATATGTGGCAATTAGCATACAATTTCCCAGTTCCCTTCCTAGGCTTTTTGCTATAGTGACACATTATATGAAGATCAGCTGACCAGTTCATACCATCAGCTGAAGTTCACGTAATGCACAGCATCAGAGCAATGTAGAAGTTACTGCATATATGACTGTCACCATACAGTACGGGATTATCATATGTTATTCCATCACAAAAGAAAGGGTGCAGCAGGGGCTGAAGGTGTTAAGAATTGATAAATCAATGGGACCAAATGGGATGCATCCAGGGATGCTTAGCAGAGATGCCAGCAGCACCTCTGGCCAAAATTCTCAGTTTCGCTAAACACGGGAGGTCCCAGGAATTCGAGGACTGCTGATGTGGTTCCTCACACAGAATGAGCAGAAAGGATAAACTGTGTAACTATAGACAAGTCAGCCTGATGTCTATAGTAGGGAAAATGATATAGGCCACACTGAGAGAAAGACTGGTAGATGTTCTTGAGGTTAACGAGATACAGTATGACAAGCAACATGGGTTCACAAGGAGGAGATTATGCCAGAGTAACCTGATTAAGTTCTTTGACTGGGTGACTAGAGTGGATGACAAAGAACAGACATTGGACATACTGTACCTGGACTCAGGGGAGCAGACAGGAATTTTGGGCCCAGGACAAGTCCTTTGAGATGGGCCCCATCAGAAGCTCTGGGGGATTAGACGCCTCTGGTCAGTTCTGGGGCTTTTACTAAAGATAAAACACAAGTGCTGAGTGGTTTATATACCACACACACACAGCTGTAATTTTTAGAAGTCAGAGAAGATAGCTTATGCAAGAAACAGTACTGTTTGATCTGCCAGACCCAATTAATTGAATCTCCTAGCTTTAAAACACAGGTATGCATGTTTCAAGGGAGCCCTCTCCCAAACCATCTAAGGCCGGGTCTGAGCCTAGACACTCTCTGGTCAGTTTTGGGGCTTTTATTGAAGATAAAACATAAATGCTGAGTGGTTTATTAACCCCACACACACACACGACACACAGTTGCAATTTTTACGAAGTCAGAGAAGATAGCTTATGCAAGAAACAGTACTGTTTCATCTGCCAGGCCAATTAATTGACTCTCCCAGCCTTAAAACACAGGTGTGCATGTGTCAAGGGAATACTGCACACATGTAGCCTACGTGCCCCCCTCCCCACCATGGCTTGTTCAAATAAGACTCTCCAAGTAGCCACACAGAAATTTTACCCGAACTGTCTCTCTGTCTGTTGGATAGACGCCAGTCAGTTCAGTGCGATCTCACTCACTGTACACTCTGCCACACTGGGACTCCTCCAACTCCAACACACTCTCAACACTTGTTGTACGCAATGCACACATCATGTCTGTCTACACACTGTGACAGTGTGACTGTCCCGACCCGCCTAATCTTGCTTCTCCCGCCAGATGACAACTTTGAGCAGGAACCAGAGAGCAGTGCGGCGACTTCATGACAGCAGGCGTGGCCCTGGAGTTGCCTGAATTACCTCCTGATGACCTCTGAAACAGAGTCTGTGACCTCTGATAGCTTAGCTACTAGTGCTGGCGGAAACAAGGTTGGGATTGAATGCCAGGTGGGAGGGCCACGGAAACAGGGTCAGACGGATGGACAGATGACCGAGCTCCCCTGAGCCACGGGCCCAGGACAATTGTCCAGCTGCCCCCGTTGGGCGCCTACTTGGACTTCAGTAAGGCCTTTGATTTAGTCCCACATAATAGACTGGTCAAGAAACTAATAGATCTAGAGGTGGAAGAAACAACAGTAACATGGGTGGAAAGCTAGCTAAAGAGAAGGAGGCAGAGTGTTGTGGTGAATGGGGCATACTCTAATATTAAAGGTACCAAGGAAGGGTACCACAGTCTTTGCTCCTGGGGATTGTCCTGTAATAAATTGATTCATGTATATAGGGATGGGTATTCAGGGCAAGATTTTCCTCTTCGCAGAAGATACTATGATCTGCTGTAGCGTAGATAGCAGGGATAGGATCTGGGCACTTAGGGAGGACCTGGGAAGACTGGAAAGATGTTGCAAGATTTGGCTATTGAATATTAATACAAAACAAATGCAAGGTAATGCACGCTGGGAACAAAAAAAAACAGAATACCTGAGGGGGAGTAATGTTAGGAACCATAGCAGAAAGAAAGGATCTGGGATTGATAATGTCAGACAGGCTAAAATCTACAGCACGTAAGCAGTGGGACCTGGCAATCACAGCATATTGGCTCATTTAATGCAATACCCAGTAAAATGTTCACTGCGGCTCATGATTTAAAAACAAAACAAACCAAAAACAAACATCTGCTTGCTGTGTCGTAGTTCTACAAATTGGCACTACTGTTTGATGTGCCTGTGTACTATAGGACATAGTGCCATACACAGTCGTTTTCCAAATTCCAAATCCATTTGATAGCAGGTCAAACCTCTGTAGCAATTTTCCAGCAGTCCCAGCTTCTGTAGACATTTCCATGACCATAGAACCACAGAAAACTGGGGCCCTAAATATATTTCTAGGGACATGGATATGTTGTTCATCCACACTTATTGGCAGGTATCCTTGCCGCTTTAAATCTTGCGGAAGGTCTTCAAGTTGGCTCCTCCCACCCACCGGGTGGTATAACTCGGCTCCGCCCCATGCGCCAGATCTTCCTTACCGCTTGAAGCTCGGTTCCTCCTTAACGCCTGCGTTTGAGACTGGTTCCTATTTCTTCCGTTTTGCGAATTTGAAAGTTTTTGCTAAAAGACTTCAGTCTTGATCCCTCGCGGCTGCGATAGACAAATCGACTCGGTTTGGAGATGCCCCTGCGATCAGAAGATGTCTCGGACGGATCCACACTCGCGTGTGTCTACTGTTTGAACCTTGAGCACGACCGCGGGACTGCGACTTGTGTTTTCCCTCGCCTACGCCCTCGAGCACCGTGCTGCCGGACTGCAACTGGGCCGTCCCGGAGCGCTCTCCTCCGTGAAGTCTAAGGAGGCCCGGTCGGCGCGTGTCCACGGCGGCAGGCTTCGGCGGATCAGCTCGAGCAGATGATCGCCTCAAGAGGAGGCGCGGACGATCTTCCTCGGCCGCGCATTTATCCCGCCTCTCTGGGTTCTTCCTACACAGCTTCCTTTAATGAGCTTTGTCTGTCCCTCTCCACTAGGGGAAGGCCACGCTGCTGGACCTTTTTCTCGGTCCAAAAGAGGGACAAAGGTAAATCCCCTCGTCGGCGCTCTTGGGGCGGGAAAGTCCCTCTCCCCGAGTCGATGGGCCGTCGACTTTGGTCGACCGCTCGGCTTCGCCACTGGTCTCACGTGTGTCCCCATCAGGTCAGTTGACTGAGACTCCCGTCGAAGTCGAGATTTTTCTCGATCCGTTGGACGGGTTGTCGCCTATAGAAGCCGAGACTCCTCTCCGGTTCCCGAAGTTGAGATCCGTGGGCTGGCCTGTGCCTCCGGTTCGGAGCCCTCGGATGAACCCTCCGAGCGGAAAGTGCGGTTCCTGCCGACACTTCCCGCACCGACCTCGGAAAGCCGAGGTCTCGGTCTCCGGACCTCTTCAGCGGTCCAGCCGATCCGCGCCATAGGCGGTCTCGGTCTCGGCACCCATGGTGGCGGCGTCGCCGCTTCGTCCTCGTCCTCCTCCCTCGGGCGAGGGAGGCTTCAGCGTAAGTTCCGTCGGCCAGTCGAGGACCTCATGTGCAACAGCTCCTCCTGACCGGGAATAACCGCCATTGCCTTTCCCCTGCCATTAAGTGGTTGTCACCGGAGTGGGTCGGCACAACCCCTCGACTTACCCGGGGAGCCTGTACCCAGGCCGGTTGTTCGGCCAAACCAGCTTCTCCACCGATTCGTGTGGAACCTCCGCCTCCACAGCCACTATTTGGGGCTCTGACCAGGATTCTCGGTCGGCTAAGGGTCTACCCCATAGGCTGTCTGTTACCCTCACTCCCGACCGACCTCGGCAGGTAGAGGTGGCTCAGGCCAGAGGCAGCTCTGAGGACCTCGTCCGAGTCCGAGGATAATTCCTCCTTTTCTCCAAGCGACTAGACTTGGAGTCCTCAGGAGGACAGTCAATGGACGATAGCCCGTCGTCCTTCCTAGGACTGCTTCGGCTCATCTCGAGTCCACCGGATGAAGCTCGAACCGTTCCAAACGGGCCAGGTATCCCCTCACGGAGATTCTGGACCGAGGTTCTCCAACGGAGGCCTTTCCGTGGCGAGGCCATAGTGGGTCGGCCTTGGAGCTTTGCGGCGCCCTGCTTCCTGTCCTGCGCCTTCGGCCAGGATGGCCAGGAAGTATGCGGTCCTACCCGGTTCCCTGTCCGGTTTTGCCCAGACTCCTTCTGAGGGTTGGTTACCGACAGCGTTTTCGGCTAGCATGAGATGTGGACAAACCTCCCGACAAAGGAATCCAAGAAATTGGATTATGTCGGTCGAAAAGTCTATGCTCGTCCTCTCTCGGCCTTCGTCAGGCCAGTTCAGCCGTCCTCATGGCACATTTTCTCATGCCCTGTTGGGCTCCCTGGATGAGGTCATCCCTCATCTTCCTCGGATCTGCAGACTACGGTTAAGCAGGTGCGGGACCAGGCAGAGCAGTGGCCAAACAGCAGCTCCAGACTGCTTTAGATATTGGGGACTCATGTGCCAGGTCGGTGGCGGCGCGGTAGCCTGTCACGGTCGGCGGGCTTGGCTGAGGATATCCACCTTTACTGGATACCCAGCACAAGTTGGCGGATGTTCCCTTTTGGGACTGACCTCTTGACCCTGGGGTGGAAGGTCACCTGCAGAGGATTGAGAAGTCCAATGCTACCTTGGACTCGGTCTCTTCCGCTCAGAAGGACAAGGCCGCAAACCACAGCCTAAGCCCTTTTCGTCCTTCTCGCCCCGACGCGGCCTCTATGGCATCCCAAACCCAAGCCGCGGCTTCCTCTAACAGGAGGCAGGAGGAAAGGCCCAGGAGGTCCCTCGGCGGTCCCTCCTCCAAGCCTGCCCAGTAACGGGCTGAGGGTGCCCCCATCCCGTCACCTCACCTAGTTCCCCGTGTAGAGATGATCGAGACACTTCCTTTCTGCCTGGTCCGCTGTTACCACGGACAGGTGGGTACTGGAGGTGGTGGGAAAAGGCCTGCCTCTGGATTCGAGCAGGCCCCACCCTTCAGAGCCGTCGCACCTCGGGGGGCCTCACGAATCACGTAGCCTCACTGTCGGCTCGTCGAGGCCGACGCCGCTCTCCTCCTCTGAAAGGAGGTGATCAGGTGTAGCGGACCCCCCTCAGACCAGGGTTTGTGTCCAGGTACTTCCTGGTTCCGAAATGGACGGGGGCTGGCGCCCCATTCTCAACCTACATGACCTAAACAGTTCCTAAGGTCTCGAACCTTCAGGATGGTCACTCTGGCTCAGATAATACCATCCTTGGAGCAGCATGTGGTTCTGCTCTCTGGACTTGCAGGACGCGTTTTTCACGTCCCTATCCGTCCGTCTCACCAGAGATTCCTTCGCTTCGGCGGAAGGATCCCTTTCGAGTTCGAGCCATGCCCTTGGCTGTCTCCAGCTCCAGGGTCTTCACCAAATGCATGGCAGTGGTGACAGCACATTCCCTGCTTGGCGAGGGGTCCGGTGTACCCTTACCTGGGCGACTGGCTGATAGCAGCTCCTCCAGGCAGGAGGTGGAGTGGTCCAGAGATCTGGCCCTTCAGGTCTGCTCTCAACTGGGCCTCCTTATCAACGAGGCCAAGTCGGAACTCGAGCGAAGCAGGTGATTCTGTTCATCGGGCGCAGCTCGACTCTCTTGAGCCAGCGCGGCTCCCGGCAGACAGGGCGAGGTTCTTTCCTCCTTTGCCCAATCATTTCTGGTTGGGCAATTGCGTCCTGCCCAGGACTTCCTGCGCCTCCTGGGTCTCATGGCGGCCTGCACCAGCGTGGTCCGTTGGGCCGCTGGAACATGCGTCCCTTCAATGGGGACTGGCCAGTCAGTGGTCCTGGCGCTGCGATCCTTTGGACCAGCTTGTGCGGTGACACAGGGGATGTGGAGCGCTCTCAGTGGTGGATCGTTCCAGGTCATTTGCAGGAGGGCATCCCGTTCGTCGCCCGCAGCCGACGGTCTCTCTATCGACCGATGCCTCTCTGATGGGTTGGGGTGCCCATCTGGGGAACACCGGGCTCACGGCCTCTGGTCCCCTGGGAGTCCCGATGCCACATCAACCTGCTGGAGCTCGAGCGGTCCGCCTAGCTCTCACGCCTTTGCTCCGTTCCTCCGGGGTCAAGTGGTCGAGTCCAGGCGGACAACACCACGACCATGTGTACTATCTAAACCGCCAGGGGCGGGGCCGGCTCCATGCTTCTGCAAGGGAAGCTCTCCGCGTTTGGTCACTCGTCTCGCGGCCTGGAGGCGGATCTCCTAGCCATTCATGTGGCAGGGGCCTCCAACACCCTGGCCGATGCCCTAAGCTGGATAGGGGCTGCATCCCACTAGTGGTCTCTCCTGCCGGAGGTAGTACAGCATCTGTTCTCCCATTGGGGCACACCTCAGGTGGACCTGTTTGCCTCAGGGAGAATGCGAAGCTGAGGCTGTTCCATGCCCGCCCCCTCAGCAGGGCTCGCTGCAGGGGATGCCTTCTTCAGGCAGTGGACCCCAGGCCTCTTCTCGCCTTTCCCCATTTCCCTTGATCCACAAGGTGCTTCTCAAGGCGAGGAGGGACAAGGCGCAGGTGATTCTGATAGCCCCAGACTGGCCTCGCCAGTTCTGGTACCCAGATCTCCTCAGTCTCAGCTCCAGGACTCGCGGCAGCTTCCAGCTCGCCCAGACCTGCTCTCAGTCAATCAGGGAAGGTGTTCCATCCGGACCTTCAATCCCTGCACCTGGACGGCCTGGTTCCTGGGCTAGAGTTCCAGGCCTTGGGTCTTTCTGACGAGGTCCTCAATGTAGTTGAGGCGTCCCGTATGAGTCGACCAGAAAATGCTATGCCTTCAAATGGAAAAGGTTTTCCATTTGGTGTCAGAACAAGGGCTTGGACCCTTCCTCCTGTTCCTTGGCAAGCATCTTGGACTATTTATGGTCCCTTTCTAATCAAGGGCTTAGGTCGCGACCCTAAGGGTGCACCTGGCAGCCATCTCTGCTTACGAGCGGGCGGAAGCAGTCGATGGCTTATGAGAGAAGGTGGTCTGGCGCTTTTTCAAAGGCCTTGATCACATTTCCCTCCGGTGCGAGAACCTCCACCTCCGTGGGATCTACTGCTGGTACTGGCAAAGCTCATGGCGGGCAAGCCATTCGAACCTATGCACAGGTGTGCTCTCTCTCACCTGTCGTGGAAGACCGCCTTCTTGGTGGCTATCACGTCAGCCAGAAGGATGGGAGAGCTCCAGGCGCTTTCCATCGAGTCTCCTTACCTGGTCTTCCACAGGGACAAGGTTGTCCTGCGCCCCCACCCAAATTCCTTCCGAAGGTGGTGTCGGAGTTTCACCTTAACCAGGTGCTGACTCTGCGGTGTTCTACCCCAATCACACCTCGGAGGCCGAATATAGGCTCCATACTTTGGACCCTAGAAGGCGCTCGCCTATTACAAAGAGCACGGCTGAAATTCGGGAGAGGTTCGCCAGCTGTTTGTCACCTACGCTGAAGCCGCATCTGGCAGACCTGCAGCCAAGCGGACGATAAGCAGGTGGGTCACCTCCTGCATAGATCTCTGCTATAAGTTGGCGGGCATGGAGCCTCCCAGAGGATAAGAGCTCATTCTACCCGCCATACTGCTGTAACGTGGCTGCTTCCAGGGACGTCCCTATCCAGGAAATCTACAGGGCTGCTACCTGGAAGTCAGCACACACCTTCATTACCCATTACCACATCGACCTTGAGTCACGCCGGGATGCTGGTTTTGGGGCCTCGGTTCTCAGTCTCTCTTTCCCAAGTAAGTATTGGGGTGTGCGTCTTGCCTCCCTCCTCCCGGAGAACTGCTAGGAGTCTGCCAATAAGTGTGGATGAACAACATATCCATGTCCCTAGAAATACAGGTTACTCACCTGTAACAGGAGTTCTAGGAATGGTATATGTTGTTCATCCACACGATCCGACCTCCGGCTCGACGCACAACCTGAGCTTCCAGCGGGCCAGATCTGCGTCATGGGCGGAGCCGAGTTATACCACCCGGTGGGTGGGAGGAGCCAGCTTGAAGACCTTCCAGCAAGATTTAAAGCGGCAAGGATACCTGCCAATAAGTGTGGATGAACAACATATACCATTCCTAGAACTCCTGTTACAGGTGAGTAACCTGTATATTTGTGACATCAAGGTAGCGTATTATGGAGTTTGATCAATTCTGTTTTGGTATATCATTGTACTTTAATTATTCTATATTTGTTACTATTCCCTGTTACTGATGTTTTCAATAGTTTCTTGCTGTTGTCTTTTGTCTTATAGAAACTGCTGGAGCTACAAGTCCGACTAGCAAGGTAATATAACTTTATTTCATGTTCTACTGGCAACTTGGAAAGGCTGTGCACATTGAGTCTGATCTACAAACATTTCTGCACTAGTTATGTACTGTAGTGTGGTTTTTTTTTATTATTTGTCGCCATGTTTTGTCATTTTAAAATCATACTGGATGAAATATTTACTTACTGTAACAGTAGAGCTTTGAGAGACTCTTCTCCAGTAAGCCATGTCATGTAACTGTAAGTCTTCAGCATTGGTACCACCCAGAAATCTTTGCAGGCTGAAGGTATCCTCGTCATTGTGCCTTAGTGCCCATATAACGTAGGCATTCCCAGCATGCCTGAGTCCCCACTGGAGACAAGCCGGAGGATCATTGGACTGGCAGGGACTGAAGCAGCCAGGACCACACCAGGTGAGAGGATAGGTATGGAAACCCAGTATGGATATCATGGGGTATCCAAGGAGAAACAACACGCTGATAGCAGGCAATGTAATCGCTCAACAAGGGGAAGATGGGAGGGAGATCTGTAGCTCAATGTAGGAGGTTCTTTGAAGATCTGCTGTTATGGTACATTTTAACTATTCTGTCTTCTTTGAGTATCCCTCCCTCCATTGAGCCACATCATGGAACAATTCCCAAGTAGTACCAAGCACTGAGGGAGGACAGCAGGACCTAATGGTCCTGAGTAGGAGGCCTTTCAAAACATTGAGGCCAAAGCTGGCATGTCTACAAGAGGTGATGTCTAGTCTGTAGTGTTTAGTGGATGTATGAACAGTACTCCAGGTGGCAGCAACACTGATGGGGGCATATTCTGAAAACATGCCACTGAGGTAGCCACCCTGTGGGTGGAATGAATGCAAACAGGACCAGGAAGCTGCTACCACGCTTCTGGTAACAAAATAGTGCAGTTGGCCAGCCTTAAAGCATTTGGACAGGCAATGTTTAGAAATCAGTGAGCCCACCAGTTGGGGCTATAAACAGTTCAGAGGATTTTCAGCAATCCTTTATACAACCCAGGTACCAACACAGCATCCTGTAGAGGTCCACTTAAACAATGCTCCCCACTCTCCATGGAGAGGAAAAGTAAACAGGAAGTTCTGTGGTCTGGTTTAGTGTCCTTTCAGATGCAACCTTCCAAAGAAAATGAAGACTGGTATGTAGTGTAACCCTATCCCAGTGAAAATAATAAATGGAGGTCTGCGACCAGAGCCTGAACTCTGAGATGCATCAGGCAGACACCATCGCCACTAGAAACAGTATCTTCCATGAGAGAGCGCATCTCACGTGTAGCCACAGGCTCAAAAGAAGGTGCTGTTAGGGTCTCTAGGACCAAACTAAAGTCCCACATCAGAAACAGATCTTTTTCTTTATTATTTATTTATTTAGAGATATCAGAATTACAGCCCTTTAGTCATGGACTCCTTTCCAAAGGCTCCACGTCAAAATGCAACAACATAGTGTGAAACAACAGTACAAAATAGTCGACGTGGTAATGCATACAGGTACTGGTACATTGAGTTAAATAAAAATACAATTGTATAATAAGTATAAAGGAGGTAGAGGTGACAATAATCATGGGGTGAGTAGGCGCACCCTGAGTCAAACTGGTTACAACATGTAATGAGCAGGAATATATATGGGTTGGACAGGGGATGCAGAAAGAGGATACCCTTATAGGAATCTACAGGAAACTTCCAGCTGTGTCATAGTCTTACCCTCTGTCAGGGCATGAAAGGCTGACAAAGCAGCCAGGTGAACCTTTATGGTGGAATATCCTAGTCCTGAGTGATAGGAGGTAGTTCAGCACTTTAGGAGCTGGACATGTAAAGGATTCAGAGCATGCCCAGTACACCATACAGTAAAATGTTTCTGTTTTTGGAATAAGTGTACTGAGTAGGCAGGCTTTCTAGCGGCTAAGAGAGCGTCAGTCTTAGGAAATCATGAGGTGGGAGAGCTCTGCGTCCTCAGGAGCCACAGCGTGAAGGTACAGGGACCAAAGATCTGGGTGCATCAGAGCACCCTGCTTCTGTGTCAGAAATGCAGCTGTCATGGGGTAGCAAGACAGCAGGTTCCATTGCCAGTTGTTGGAGAGGAGGAAATCATATCTGTCTGGGCTAATGAATTGAATTGTGGTGGCATGCTCGGCCCGCAGCTTAACCAGAACCATCTTTATTAGTGGGAATGAGGGAAAAACATACAGAAACTTCGTTTTCCAAAGAGAGGACAGCAGCGTCTCACCAGAAATCAGGCCCTGGATCGAGAGAGCAGAAACACAGCAGTTTTGTGCTGTATGGAGACACAAACAGTTCTATGTCTGGACAACCCCATTTCACAGAGGACATCCACAGTGGAGTCCAAGTGTTCCTATTCATAGCAGAGTGCATTGGATCGACTGAGTAATCTGCAAGTGCATTCAGCCTCCCAGGGAGGAATGCCACTGACAGAAATATATCATGTTCCACTGTCCAGTGCCAAACTCTCATTGCTTCTCTGCAGAGAGTGTATGAATGAACTCCGCTCTGTTGATTGATGTAGTACATCAGTGACATAATGTCTGTGAATCAACAGCTGATTCCTCAGAAGGATAGCAAGGGCCTGTAGGCCATGCAGAACAGTCCTCATCTCAGAGTGTTGCTGTGAAGTACTGTATCCAGAGGGCCTGATTGGCCCCTACGCTCTAAGGAGGCCCAAATGAACACCACTGCCCATCGTGGAAGCGTCTGTGGTTATAACCAGCTGAGGGAATGGCCAAAGGAACAGGGACCCTTTCTCCAGTTTAGATTGGTCCAGCCACCAGAGAAGGAATAGCGGAGATGAGGAGTGACCTGTATGATATGCTTCAGCTTGTCAGAGTGCTGAGAACATTGTATTCAAAGGAACCATTGTGGAATCCTCATATGGAGGTGGGCCAGTGGAACTGTCAGGATGGCAGGTGCCATCAGGCCAATCAGTCTTAAAAGACAGCAGGCTGACACAAAGTCACTGGAGGTAACCAACTGTGCCTGGCCATGAAAGCAGTGGCATGGTCTGAGTGTAGAAACACCCAACCAAGGCCCATGTCCAGTACTGACCAATGTATTGGAGCATCTGGCAGGAGGAAAGGACTGATTCTGGCTCGCTGACCAATATGCCCGGTTGGTTAAACAGTTGCTGGGTCCAAAACAGTGTATATACAGTTGCTTCCTGAGATGGGGCCTTTAACAGCCAGATCATTTATGTAAGGAAGACATGCAGACCCTCCTTGCAGAGGGCCACTCGTAAAGCTGCAAATACTTTGGTAAAAGCACGCAGTGCAGAGCATAAACCAAAGGGCAAAACATGAACTTAGTAGTGAGAGTCCTGAAGCATGAAATGCAAATATTTTCTGTGAGATTTTCTGACCTTGACATGAAGATAAACAGCTTTCATGTCCAATGTGATCGTCAGTTCCCATTTAACAGTAGGAGCAACAGGAACTTTAGGGACACCATTCTAAACTTTATGTATTCTATGTACAGGTTCAGATTCTGTAGGGCTAGTACTGGTCTTAAATTCTCAGTCCACTCTGAAACAGAAAGTACTGGAATAAAACCTTGATTTATTTCCACAGCTGGGACTAATTCTACAGCCTGTTTGTGGAGGAGGGATAGAAACTGCTCCTCCAGCAGGGGCAAGCTGCCCTGGAGGGTATCTGTTTGTAGCAGGGGAGTAACTGGAGGAACAGTAAGAAACTCTAGAGCATGCTGTTGCTGAACTACCTCCAGAACCAAGCATATGTAGTGATCTCCCTCCAGTTTGACAGAAAGAGGGAATCGGCCTCCCAGCAGAACCCCCAGAGGCAGTGAGGCCAGAAACAAGGGAGGAGAGTCAGAAGGTGTCAGGGGCAGTGGGGTGCCGGTAATTTTCTGACCTTTTGGGTTTTTTCTTTTTTCTGCCTGGAGCCTTGGCAGACAGCTACAGCCCTCCTGACAGAGGGACTCACTCTCAGTCCCGCCTCTCCTGCTGGTCCCCAGAATTCCCCACGGCTTGCCCCCATGGTGGAGTCAGGGAGGAGGCTGACAACTTCTCCCACCCCCAAGACCCAGAATGCCAGGGATGGCCCTCGGGAAACAGTGGACCATCACAGAGCCTGCCAGGCTTTATTTCCACCTTTTTCTCTCGCCCTCCTCCCTACTGGCATAGGCATCAGTACGTGCCTCCTGACCCATACTGCCCTTAGCCTCTGCCAGAGGGCAGTCAGTGGGTGGGACAACAAACCCTTCCTCCTCGAGAGAGAGGCAATCCTCTAGGCGCTCAGTCCTCTCCCCTGCTGACCTCCAGTGACCCAGGCTCGTTCCTGAACCCGGGTCGCTGGTGTGGCGTGGTGTGACTACAGCCTAAACTCCAGCGCCACCGGCCAGCCCAATTGTTCTGACCTTTTGTAAGTCTGGTATAAGCACCAGGGGGCAGGTTTGTGGGTTGAGATGTGGAGGGCTGAGGCCTCTGTGATCCACCGGTTGGGGCCTGTTGAGTAACCTTAGCCAGGATGGGCATATGGCTGACAAAAGAACAAAACTTCTTCCTCTAGGTTTGGGGTTCAAAGTATTCAGGGATCTGAGAAGTCATTCTGGAAGTTTGCAGACCCTGCAAAGTATTTCTGCATCATTACCAAATAGTTGCTTTGCCATGAAAGGAGCATGCAGATTAGAGTTAAAACAGCCACCTTATGCCAGAAGTTGCGAGAAATGCAAATCCAGAGGCTGCAGCCCTAGCAACAGCATCAGAGGCATCATAGGCCGATCTGAGTAGTTCTTACCTGCTTCTTGGCCATTAACAATTATTACCGAGCCAGTATTTTGTCCTGGCACTCAGGCAGTTTTTCAGCCAGAGTGGCCATTGTATTCAAAGGCAGTTCTAATATTTGATCATATATGCCTGATAGTTTGCAATTCTTATGCCTAGGTTAGCAGAGGCAAAAGTCCTCTTAATCATCACTTCCAGCTTGACTCCTTATCAGAAGGAGGAGATCTCATGTCTTTGGAGTTTGGATACATCATGAGCAGTCATAATTACCACAGAGTCTGTTTCAGGCTGTGAAGAATGATAAGCTGTACAATAAGTACAGAGTTGTTTATCTGCCTTCCTGGGAACTGCAGGCAGTTGTGCAGGCCTGTGCCAGTCAACTAAAGTAACATCCTCAAGAGCAGAATGCACTGGAGGAATAATTACTTGAGGCGGAAACATCCAAGAACTCGTAAAGAATTTTTCTTGAAAGAATCCTTTTCTTTAGCCTGGAACCCCTGTTTAGCCTGAACCTGTTTAAGGAAGGCTTGAGTGAGCATCTTCAGTGAGAGATCTAGGCGTGTTTATCATGCTTTCTTCCAAGCACGAGGATAGAGTGGAGTTTGAACCAACCACATCCATAGTATCTTCCTCTAATTCCATGGCTTTCTCCTCCATGTATTCTGGATTATATTCTAGTTTGTCGTCAATGCCAACTGTCTTTACATAAGGTTGACAGAATGGGAACACCTGAGGATAAGCAAGTGACAGGAGTCCCATCAACAGTACCATGGCGGGATGGAAAACTGAAATGTCAATGGCAAAGTTGTTGATGAGCCAGACAAGGGCACTGACTGGTTAGGCGTCGATGGCAGCAGGTGATGAAATGTCTCTGACATTGTTTAAAACAATGCCTAATGCGTCGACAGAGCCTGAAGGGTCAGCAGTGGCTCTGTCGCTGATGGGACAGTGCCTGATGGTGGAATAGGCTGCTGGTCCCGAGGTGAGAATGAACCAACACTGGACCCTGACCTTGGCATCTACAAGACAGTCGGGGGGCAGGAGCACATGGCTGGAGCCTGGGACTTGTCTTTATCAGTTTACTTACCCCCATCTTAGTGGTGAGCGGGCAATCTGGAGAAGTGCCTTTTTCCTTTCTGCACTTCTCCTTTTCAGAATGGCGGTGTTTATCCACCGACTTTGACAATTTATTCTTTTTCTTCAATGATTCAGCAATGGCTGCTGTTGAGCATGGAGATCAACAGGCCCACGTTAAAACAGGAGTGGGTGCTGGTGATGGAGAAGCTGCCTTTGTTGCAGTTTGTTTCTCCATTTCTCAGAGGATTAGAAAGCTTTCAAAGTTTTCTTATGACGCCTTCTGGTTGCCTGGTTAAAGCCCTGGCAAACTGAGCAGTCTTTAATGTCGTGGCTTGTACCAATGACAGCGGATGCAAACAGAGTGTTTGCTGTCTTTATAAATCATAAGTCACTGCAATGTCAATGTAAGAACAATGATTCTTTGTCCGTTCATTGCATAAAAGTTAAATTATAAAACAGCGAACTGAAAAAGTAGCAGCATTTGTGAATACTTGCAAAAGTTGGATGGCATTCTTTAGTAGCAGTGGACTGGCAGTGGATGACAGCAGGAGAAAGAACTGAGGCATGCTGGGGACATCCAGGTTATGTAAGCAGCGCGAGTCATGCCTAGCGTCGGTGGCCCCAGCCTGCAGAAATTTTAGGTGGTCCTGATGCCAACAGCTTACAGTCCTATGGTGGGGCTTGATGGAGGAGATATCCTTGAAAAGATCTGCATGCTGATTTTCTTGTAAGTTTTATACATACTGAGGTCCATGAGAGTACTGGTTTTATAAACAAAATTGCATAGTAGTGGATTAAATAAGTGGGATGCCACAACATTGCAGCTCCACTGAAAATAGCACTGTATGATGTGACAAGAGGAAAAGTGTTTCAACTGCAGTACGGTAGAAACAGTTAGTGGTTCACACTCTTACCGTGTAAGTTTAACAGTTTATACTTTCAGAAGTTGAAACTGTTATTTTGTTATTTTTGAATGCAAAACATTTTATTCTGTTTATCAGCCTCGTCATTCATTTCTGGCAAATAGTGGTACTAAGATAATGTCTTTTGGGATCCAGTGTCCTCAGACAGTTCCTCTATCCACCTCTGAATCCAGTTCCATCCAAATAAACAAGGATTTCAGATTCCCAGTCTGATATGGGGGTGGGGGTCTGGGTTTGGATTTTGAGGTCAGATTTTGGATCTGAGGTTGAATTTTAGGGTCCAACCTTTGTACAGTTGAGATGTGACCATTGGATCTGATTGGATCCTTTGGTTCTGATCAGATCTGTGCATTGCATCTGGGTGATCAGATCCATGTGATCGATATGTCATCAATATCCAATGACATTTGGGGAAAAAGGGATGGAATTTGATGGTATCCGACTTCGGTGGCTACTATGTAGACACCACTAACCACATAAAGGGACCAACTGCAGTACAGCACCACATTTTGTTTTGCTGCTCATCTCACTGTATAATAGCACACAAAGCTCATAAGTGTTTTTGAGTAGTGAGGGAAAAAATCATTTTATTGCATTCTGTATCGTTCCCTTGATGTTCTGTCTTTTGATGACAGAATAAAGATCTTCTCTGCAGTTTTTTCAGTATGTTTCCTCGCATCAAGCACCAGAAGCATAATCACTCTTTCCCTGAGTTAGAGTCCATCCTTTACCCATTCTGGAGACAAAATGTATCTTAAGATTTCATTGTTTAAATCTGCCCTAAGTCAAAGGTCCTTTACTCTTCATGATTTGCCATTCTTCAGTCACCTAACATGAAATGTTCTTCTGTGCTGTGCTAACGAACAAATTTCAAGGGCAAATTAATGGGCTGTCTAAATTACACAACTTACAGTTACTTTGACTTTTTATACAGTTTCTGAAAATTGTCATTACTTAATTTGTATATTTATTGCATTGTTGTATCCGTATAACTGTATTTAAGTGCTGGTCGATTGTGAAACCGGGCTTCTGCCCATCAATTAATATAGTTCAAAAACAAAATAGGTTGAAAAATTGAAATGAAATATTTTTTAACACAATATGCAGAATTTGTGATGAAGAATAATGTAAATTGCATTGCAGGTCCTGTGGCACAAAGCAGGAGTTGTTTGAAGAAAGTGCAGATATGGAGCGGCCTGCTGGCGCGTGTTAGCACTACTGCCTGTGGCGCTGAAAACCTGTGTTCAGGAACCTGCGCGAGTGCATCAGAGGTCAGCTCTGCTCCTCAGGGGAGGAGGCAGGGTTCTCGGAATGCCAGTGACTTCCAGTGGAGACTGGGTGTGCAACAGCTAGGAGCACTATTCAGTTGGCGGAGGCAACAGCAAACATCTGCAGGTCAGGTGTGGAGCGCCCCAACCTGAGGTGATGTCATTGCACGTCTCGCCTCCTGGAAACTTAAGGAGAAAGCCCTTGGGCTGGCCACTTTGTAAACCTCTAGACCTCCACCCAAATGATGCCTAGGAGTAAGCCTCGGCTGGGGCTGCAGATGGATCTCAGTCTCTCCCCTTGGGGGCCCCGCCCATGAGGGCAACTGGGCCTCCCAGTCCTTGCAGCCTGGGGGATACTGGGTGTGGGGTCCAGGTGCTGAAGAGAGCATACATGTCCCAGAGAGTAACAGAATTGAGGGGTGCTAGTATCATCACATTTTGTGATGGAATCCATCTGTTTTCATCTATTTTGATACAGTTCTATATTTAGGGTGTGTTGGAGTGCAGGTTAGAGAGGTGTAATAACAAGTGGCACAAAGATCCACCACTAGTACCAAGACTACAGGAATGAGAGTTTTGTTTAAGGCATAGCGATTACTTGCTTGTTTTGTTAGGAGATGATCTAAAAGTGTGAGCTTGCTTCAGATTTTGTCACATTTCAACTACAGTGCATATATGATATTCAATGGCTTGTACAGCATCCCAGTTTTGGACTAGAAGTTTACTCTGGGGTCAGAATTCAACAAATGTCACAGTTAGACATTTTCACTTTAGGCAAGGGCTGACACTACCTTGTCATCACTGGCAGGACTTGGGCTGTCTCTTCCAGTAACTCCAAACAGAAAAAGTGAAGTGGATCTCAGGTGTTCATTCCCTCAATTTATCCTTGCCTAACCTCTCACTTTTCTTGCTGGGGCACATTCTATGGTGTCTTGTCTGTCCTGCCAGGTGAGTTGGGATGATCCCTCCCACAAAACCTGGAGCTGCAACACTTTCTAATGCACTAGGTGTGATTGCTAAGTGTGCATGCGACTTCAGTGGCTGGGATAACCCTAGAGCATGGATTCCTGCCCACTGGCCCACCAGGCAGGGACTTGTACTTTTGACTCGTCAAAATTCTAATAGCAATACAGATTATGCAGATACTTATTGTATCCAAATGTCAAATGTGATGACTTTGCCTTTTGAATTTCAAAGTTCAGACACTTGGGGCAATATTGAAGGAAACATAAGTGTTTTTAACATTTTAATTGTAAAATAGGACATATGTGAGGTCTGTTCAATAACCCCAGTGTATTTCATGTGTTTGTTTTGAAATGGTCCTTTTCGTCCTTGTGTTTGGCACCTTGTTAATGCTTTTCCCACTAATGTTCATTTTATAATTACATAGCAGTCATGGAACTAAGTGACACGTTAACCACCACCTTCTGTCTCTTATCCGTTAACCAATTTCAGACCTAGTCTACAAATTTGGACCCCATTTCTAAGCTTGTCATCTTCCTTATTAGCCTTCTGTGCAGCAGTGTCAGGGGCTTGCTGAAGTCCAGATAGGCTACATCCACTGTCCTTCCTGATCGATGTCCTTGGTCACCCAGACAAAGAAATCTATCATATTTGTTTGGCATGACCTTCTCCTGTGAATCTGTGCTGTCTGCTATACGGTAACCCATTGGATTCTGGATGCTCAACCAGTCTCTCTTTCAGTAGGGTTTCCGATGGTTTCCACCACTGAAGTCAGGCTGGCTGCTCTGTTATTACTAGCTTTCTTCCTGTTGCTACACTATGAGTGGGACCACGTCAGCCCTTCTCCAGTCCTCCGAACCATCCCTGTTACCAGTGAGCTGTTGAACAAGCCTGTCAGTGGGCAGTTAGTACTTTCCTGAGCTCTCTCAGTGCCCTAGGGTGTATCCCATCCAGTCCTATAGCCTTTATCCACTCTTACGGCAATGAGTCCTTTCAGGACTCTTTCCTCTGAAATGGACTTGTGCCTACTTCTCCACTCCCCAGTTCCTGCTTCTTCCTGGTGGCCCTCCCTCCACTGTGACATATTTGCATCAAATTGAAAAAGCTATTATAAATCTGGGCATCATTTTTAACCAGTCAGGTTTTTTATAAGCGTTCTATATTTTCTTATGTACAGTATGTTAATACAACTGCTGAGACCACTCTTATAGTTTTAAAAGTGGTCTCACATGCTTCTTAGGGTATGAGAACTATAAAATGAAAAGAACAGTTCTGATACCCTAAAGGTGTTAGTGAGACCACTCTAACACCTCTAGCACAGTGGAAATAATATATTATTGATCAAGAGCAATTAATAATATAGTACAGTTAAAAAAACTTCACCAAACATGTCTATTTCCAGGGCAGCTGCAGTGGGACACTCGTCACACATTAAGAGCATCTCACGCGAGAGGAAAAAGCGCCTGATTGATTTGGAGTGCTCCCTCTGTCAACAATGACCATAAGAGGGCATCTCATGCAAACATGTGTAAAATTATGAAGTTCTGAGTTCAGTTGCATAGTCCATTTCCTATACAGGGGATTCTCCAGTTTTCAAAAAATGCTAATTTAGAGTAACGTTCCATTTTTTTCAAAACAGAAATCTTCAACATGTTTATTATATATACAGTCCCTGTGTTTCTGATGGTTAAGAATTTCTCCTTTGTGTGCAGAACTACTCCTCTCGCTTGCACTTCTCTCACTTAAAGAACTTGAGAAAGCACTTGTAACCATAAGGGATGCTGGAACTCTATGTACTGAATAAACATATAGCCTGACAATTTTAGTGAGTCTTTCTTTGGAGTGTTTCTGTGTTAGTGCTTTTGACAATTCAGAAATAATTATTTTTTTATCTATACTTTATCCTTCTGCACTTCCTTTGTTGACCCCTTTTCTGCAACCCTTAGCCCTGTCACCTCATCTGCAGGACTTAGAAACATAGAAGTTGACAGCAGAAGGAGACTGCTAGGTCCATCTAGTCTGCCCATTTGTTTTAGACCTATTTTGACAGGTGGCCCATGACATGGGCGGCCACAGTGAGCTAAACAAAAGCAGGGGACTCAGTCACTGGCGCATGTCATGAGACTCGGGTGAGGTAGTAGGCGACCAGGTGGGTTTGCACATATAGCGACAGGGTGTCTACATGTATCAGCAGAGAGGCACGTTTAGTGAGGGAGGGAGTTTTGATGGGTGGTGCCACGGTGAGCTGCCAAGCAGTCCCGTGGCATGGTGAAGTGAGGTTCAGGTCTTGGGTGGACAGAGTGCTGGGTCTCAGGCGCAGTGCACGTTTTAGTTGCGCCTGGCACAAATTTGTTTTCATGGTTCCCCCACATGCACCCTGGCTTGAGAATCCTAAAGTAAGGAGTGTGAGGTCAAAGCGCCCGCATAAAATTTAAAATTGTAAGTCCCGGCACCCTTTGCTGTACGCTGGGGGCATATCACCTCCTTAGGTGAACCGTTGGAAGTCGTCTCAAAATTTAAATATCTTGGCATTTGGCTAGATAACAAGCTTTCCTTTAATAACCACCTTGTTGACCTGTCCAAGAGATTTAAAAGTCAGGCTAAATTTCTTCTTCATAATAGGTCTTTCTTTCGCTAGAGATCAGAACCAGGCTTGTCCAGGCCACATTCCTCCCCTACTTGACTATGGTGATATAATCTACACCTCTTCTGCAATTACCAACCTTAACAAACTGGACATCCTCTATCACCGTGCCCTGAACTTCATTTCAGACTCCCTGTACCAAACCCACTGTGTTATGTATGCGGCTGTTGGCTGGAGCGTCACTTACCATTAGTACGCTCCACGCTGGAATTTGGACCCTAAAGCTTCTTCTGAACAAACTCCCAACTACCTAACTTCTCTCATCTGCACCTCCTGCAGTACATATTCACTTAGGAAGTCAGATTTTATCCTCCTCGACGTGCCCAGGACTCGCACCTCCTTTGGCAAGCGTGCCATCTCAAGTGCCCTTTCAACCATCTGGAATCGGCTACAATCTTCACTGAAACTATCCAGTGTTGTCTCTGTTAACTTCTTCAGAAGGCTAGCTGCTGAAAATAAAAGACACTTGTAGCTGTTTTAAACTCCTTCTCCATCATTATCCCTCAGCCCACCTCCCTTCCTTTTGGAATCAGCTCTAGTCCTTACATAATTTGTCTAGCGATAATACCTGCCTTCTGTTTCCAACTCACCTATGGCGGCCAATCAAACGATTCCTGCAGCTGATCTCATGACTTTTTTGCCCTTATTTCACCTGCTCTATGCCTTACTCCCACTCTCTTTTCCCCACCCTAATTTCCTCTTACCTGTCAGTTGACCCTTGATCTTTCTTTCTCTTTATCTGTCTTCTTTCTACCCCCCACCTTCCTTCTAGCACCTTAGCCCCCAGCCCGCCTCCTGCTCCCCTCCCCATCTCTTAACTCTTCCTCCTTTCTCCTGTAGTCCCTACTTTTTCCATTCCCAACGCCCCTCCCTAGGTTCACGCTCCCTATATCTACACTGTTACGCTTCTAATCTGAGTATTATGTATCATATGAATCTAAACTGCATTTTAACTACTGTTATGTTATTCTGTACATGTATTGTTTATTTGTCTGTATACTTGCCTCAGGACCTCCTTGTGAATGAGCTTGCTCAACAGAGTTCTCCTGCAATAAACTTAAACATCACTGAAATTGATTTTCGGCAATGTGATATCGACCTAATGGCGATCAACGTTGTGACATGGAACCTTTGACACTCTAGTTTCCTTTGTAGTCAGGGATCCCTTGTGTTTGTCCCATGCATTCTTGAATCCCCCACAACCTCTTGGGGCAGGCTGTTCCAGATGTCCACCACTTTTCTGTGAAGAAAAACTTCCTGGTGTTAGTAGAGAACCTCTTTCCTTGCAGCCTGAGGTCAGGTACCTTGGTCCTGGAGCCCTTCTTGAAGTGGAAACAGTTCCTGTGCCTGTACCTTGTTAATGCCTTTATGTACTTGAATGTTTCAGTCATGTCCCTCTCTCTTCTCTCTCCAGGGGTGCATACTCAGATCCCTAAGTCTTTCCCCATAGGACATGTACTGCAGACCCTGAATCATTTTGTCGCTTTCTCTGTACTGTTTCCACCTGGTCAATGTCCTTCCTGAGGTGAGGCCTCCAGATTGGACTCCATATTCCAGGTGAGGCCTGACCAGCGTCTGTACAGTGGTAGTACCACCTCTCTCCTATTACCGTGATTCCCTCCCAGTGCAGGCCAGCATTCTGTTGGCTTTCAATGTTGCCTTCTTACACTGCTTTACTAACCTTCAAGTCGTCTGAGATTATGATTCCCCCATCTCTTTCCTGGTTTGAGGCCGCCAGTCTTTCGCCTCCTAGATAATACTCCTTCCTTGGATTTTTCTTTCCTGTGTACATGACCTTGCAGGTTTTAGCATTAATCTCAGCTGCCACTCTCCAGACCATTCTTCTAATTTCTTGAGGTCAGCTTCCATCTTGCTCACTCCTTCTGAGGTGTCCACCCTGTTACATATCTTGGTGTCCTCTGCAAACAGACACACCTTCCCTTCCAGTCTGTCAGCAATGTCTGCTATAAAAACATTGAAGAGCAGAGGCCCCAGCACTGAGCCCTGGGGCAACCTGCTGGTCACCCTGCCTTCCGTCGATTGCATTCCATTAACCTGTACCTCTGCCTTGTAACCAGTTTTGTACCCATCTGACTACTTCTGGACCTACCAATGTGTGGGCAAGCTTCTTTACCAGCCTTCTGTGTGGAACTGAGTTGAAGGCCTTATTAAAGTCTAGGTAGACCACATCTACTGCCCTACCGTCATCCACTATTTTTGTAGCATACTCAAAAAGTCCGAGCAGATTTGTCTAGCATGACCTATTTGCTGTGAAACTGTGCTGCTTAGGGTCTTCTTGGCCGCTAGTTTCGAGAATGCTATGATCCTCTGTTTGAGTAGTGTCTCCATTAGTTTCCCTACTACAGATGTGAGGTTCGACCAGTCTGTAATTACTAGCTCTTTCCATGACTGCCTGATTTGTGAAGTGTGGACCACTATTGCCTTTTCCAGTCTTCGTGTACCACACCGCTCTTCAAAGATTTTGTGAATAGAAGTGCCAGAGGAGCTGCGATTTCTGCCCCCAGTTCCTTAACGATTCTGGGGTGCATCTCGCTCCGTCCCATGTCTTTGTCTGCTTATAGTTTATTTGGCACCCCTGCATTTCAGCTTCTGTAAAGGCTCATGTCTATCCTGATCCTGGGGTGTTGTGTTTTCAGGGCTGAGCCATCCCCTGGGTCCTCTTTGGTAAACACCGAGCAGAAGTATTTGTTGAGGATTTCTGCTTTCTCTAGGTCATGTTTGAGCATTTCCTTCTTCAGTAGCAATCTTTACTATCCCCCTTTTGCCTTCCTGTAGAAACATAGACTTTGACAGATAAGGACGCTTGGCCCATCTAGTCTGCTCATTTCCCTACCTAGGATAGGCTGCAGATCCTAGTTAACCAACAGCCTATTTCTTCCTGCCCACCACAAGAATTGCCTTATGTCTGTCCCATGCATTCTTGAATTCTCCACAGTTTTAGACCCCACAACCTCCTCAGGAAGGCTGTTCCATGCATCCACTACCCTCTCTGTGAAATAATACTTCCACATTGCCCTGAGACCCCTTCTATCTTTTAAATTGTGTCCCCTTGTTCTTGCATGTCTCTTTTCTGAAAGATGCTACCCTCTTGGACTTTGTTGATTCCACTGAGGTGCTTAAAGTTTCTATCATGTCCCCTCTCCCTTCTTTCATCAGGGTATACATATTAAGCTCCCTAAAGTGTCTAAAAAATATTTGTCACCTCTCTTTGCCCTTCTGCTATCTTTTCCTCTGTCAGGGCTTTGCCTTTCTAATTTGTTTGTTAGACTCTCTCAATTTTTTCCTTGTACAACTCCTAGTCTTTCTCAGTTTTGGTTTCCTGGTATGTGCTGTATGCCTTCTTTTTCTTTGACTGTGGTAGCCACTTCCTTGGAAAACCATAGAGGTTTATTTTCTTTTGCTTTGCTGACCCATCTGGCACATTGATCTGTGGCAGTCTTTATTGCTCTGTTGAGTCTTCTCCCACATGACTTCCTCCTCAACCTCTGTTTCCAGTAACTGGCTACTTATGTTGTTACTCATTGTTTTGGAAGTCAGCCTTTCTGAAATCTAGCACCTTTATCTTTAGTGGCTGGTGTCCTGTGTTATGTTACCTTAAAGCTTACCATGCGATGGTCACTGTTGCCCATATGGCATCCCCACTGATGTCCTTGATCCTTTCTGAGTTTGTGAGGACAAGATTGAGAATGCATCTCCCTTTCTTGGGGTTTTAACAAGTTGGTACTGTCCACGCCTTGTAATGGCAATAAAGTTCCTACTTCTTCTTGTTGCTGCCATTAGTGTGCTCCAGTTAATATCTGGTATGTTGAAGTCCCCCACCAGTATCATTTTGCCTTTATCAGACATTTTGTAGATTTCCTGTATCAGGTCTTTGTCTCCTATATCTCCTGATTTGGGGACCTGTACACTAACGCTGATTCTGAAGGGTTTTCCCTTGCCTGTGTCTCTGCTGTTAGCCACAGTGACTCAAAGTTCCCAGGTTGCCCTTTACTTCTGTGGCTTTTATTTCCTCAGAATGTAAATGGCTATGCCCTCCTCTTTTTGCCTTGCCTTGCCTATCTCTTCTGAACAGAGTGCGACCGGGAATAGCAGTATACCATCCGTGGTTTTCCATGAACCACATTTTACAGCCACCCAGTCCAACCTTTCTGTTTCCAAGATGGTTGTAAGTTCTGGAAGTTTGTTAGTTAGGTTCCTAGTATGCAGCCTTTGCCTTCCAGGAATGTACATCCTCTTTGGTGCAAGGTTGTACCCTCTTCCTGGACTGCTCCAGTTTGCTCTTTCTGACCAAGAGATTATGGAAATTGCTGGTTCAGGTGGTTGTTGGCTCTGATTTGTTTTCTGAGGATGTATGGCGCATTTGGCGTTTTGGAGAGTGAAGAGTGATGACCAGCCCACTGACGGCAAGGCGTGAGCTGCATCATACTCCCTTCATTTAGTTTAAACTACCTGTATAGACATCTAATTTTGTCCGAGAGCTCACACCTTCTCTGTTTAAGTGCAGTCAGTCCGTATTATTAAAAAAAAGATCTTTCCCAAAAGTTGTGCCGACACCAATCATGCAGCCATGAGTCAATTAAGCTTACTTCAAACACTGTGACTGCTTGGTACTTTTTCCTTTTTCCCACACTGGCAGCACTTCTGAGAAGGCTAATTTGGATGGAAGGGAAGAAAGTTTGTTGGCCAGGTCCTCGAAGTGTTTCTTGGCCTCCTGAACTGTTCCCTGTGTGCTGTAGGAAACAATCAGGTAGCTGTTAAACAGGCGAGGTCTAGCTTGTACTCCTGCAAGATAAGAAGGAATCTGGTTACTAGCTCAGTTCTGCCCTTTGGCTCAGAACAGCTCCTGTGGAGTCAATGCTGCTTGCAGTAAAAATCTCTGCCTGTGGTCCATCGTCCTGGTTCCCTGCTGCTGTGAGGGAGAGGACTGATCCACAAGCTGCAGCACAGTACCCACCCTTCTCAAATGCTGGAGTGCCAAGGAACTGCTGCAGCATAAGCTGCCACCGAGTAGAAGCCACCGACGAGGTGAAACCTGGATGTGGCAATGCTGCTCGTAGTTCCGCTTGTAGAGCTTCAGTCGGCAGACCTGCAGGCAAGAGCATGGGACAATTTAAATATCCTCCTTGCACTTCCCTCAGGTGAAGATCAGAACCGTTGTTAAGGTCTGCTACTTAGTAGCACAACTAGAGACTGGAGGATAGGAGATCTCTCTCCCAGTCGGTAAAGATCAGCAGACAGAAAGGCTAGGGGCTGGACCGCACTTGGTGTGTGTGTCCTAGGGTTGTCCTCTGTGTTTGAGCTGTTGTTTCTAGTTGTTTCTGGCTGAGAGCTTTCTATTAGCCAACCACTATTTCAGTAGTGGGTACAGCAGACAGTAAGGCAAGGGGCTGGACTGCTCTTGGTGTATGCCTCCTAGGGGTGCCCTTTGTGTCTGAGCTGTTGCTTCCAGCTGACAGCTTTCTATTAGTCAATCTCTATTTCAGCAGTGGTACAGCAGTTCAAATGCTGATTTACATACCCAGCCAGGAATTCTGGGTAAGTGTTCCAACTGATCCTTATGCTAATAGAGCAGCTGCTGGCTGGGTCTTAGCAGAGCGATCGAGGAGAAATCGCCTCAGCAGAGATAGGAGCCGGACTGTGCACTCCAAGGGGATTCAGCCAGGTAGTACTGCTGTCAAGGAATTCCTGCTTCTGCACCTGTTGGAGTCTGCCTTCCCTCCATGACTGGTCTCTCTCCCAGTCGGTGAAGATCATTGAAGCTCAGTAGACAGTAAGGCTAGGGATGGACCGCATTTGGCATATGCCTCATAGGGTTGCCCTTTCTGTCTGAAATGTTCTTAACCATCTGCTTCCTTACCTCAGTGGGTGAGTGGGTGCTAAGGATGGTGTGTGTGGCACCTGCAGGGTTGCAGCATATCCTGCTGATGGGGTTCTTTTCCCCAGCTTTTTCCCTTGGATCAGAGCCAGTGCATGCAGTGGCACACAGGAACAATGTTAATATGCTGCACGTCATTACGCCCACCTCCATCTTTTGACTGTGGTGACCAGTGCAGTGCCACCTGTGCTAGGTGGCAGCCAGGCAGGGTGCATGCTGTCCCACCACCCCAAAAGCAGAGAGCCATCACTGGATGCTCAGTCCTCCTTCCTCCAGCCAGCCCCGAGATCCTGGTCTGTTCCCAAACCCGGGTCACTGGTGTGGCAGAAGTAGAGGTGCAAGCACTTTAGCCTTCCAGCGCCACTGGCTGGCTTCAGAAAGGATGTTTAAGCCCTGATTTTGTTTGAAGCAAATTGGGGTGTAAAAATAATGGTTGTGTGTCAAAATGTAGTAATATATAAAGTTACAGTCTAGTCACTTGAAATCAGTGGTGATTTGCTCTTGTTGCTGCAGAATTTGTTTATTTTTATTTATCTATTTTTGAAAGTCAAATTTACAACCTTTGAGTCAGGGACTCATTTACAATTGCACCTCGTCGCAGGGAGGGTAGACATTGTTACAGTGTGAGATGCAACAGTGGTAACATACAGGTGCAATACAGATAACAAAAGAACATAATAGAACAGTGGTTTACAGAATAAAGTTACATGCAGCAAATTGCAATACTCAAAAAGTATAACAATAGTGAAGTCACAGCCCTGGTCATACCGGGAAATACCTATGTGGAAGGGTGGGGGTGGGGAGGACAGGGCTGAGGAAAGAGAAAAAAGGGGGGGAGAACTTAACGATTACTGTCAAGACTATGGGCCAGAAAACGGGAGGACCCCAACATTAGGATGATTAAGGACAACAACAGCTTCACATCACTTTCATTTGCACAGTAATTGTTCTTGTTTGCACACACTCCACGCACACATGCTGACAAACAATAAATAGCTGACGTATCTAAAGTGTCACAATTAAGCTTGGCTGAAAGGAAATTTGCTTAGCATAAAATAAATTTTGTTTTCCTCATAACCAGCATATTAGAATGACATTAGGTGAGGACAGAGTTTAGTATGGGCCTTTGTTGATGACACTATTGCTTTGAGATGAATCATACTCGGCATTTTTACCTCCCAGGAATGTCCCACCCTAATGCTGCATGAAGTTGAAGTATGGTTAGAAATAGCTTTAGGCTGCAATCAGGCCTGTATGTATTCAGGACTTGTGTTGTCTTGGCAACAAAGTCTTGTGGTTAAGTCAGAGGGGAAAACGAAATAGCTGATATGTCTTAAATAAGAAAGTTAAAATGATTATACCATATGTACTTAACTTCAGTCTGATATACTCTGTGTAATACAAAACTGAAGTAGACAAAAATAAACTTTCATACGTTTTGTTTATTATTCTTCCAGCCCACCACCCTGACAGTGGGGCCCACTATATCTGGATCCTTCCTCCAGCCAAGGGACTGAAGGAAGAAGAATCAGCATTTATATAGCACTTTTCAGACTCACTGAATCCCAAAGCACTTTACAAGCAATGCTAGACTGGTTTCTGAAGTGACTGAATGTGTAGTGGCAGCCATTTGCACATCAACACCCACACACAGCCTTGGAGAATTGCATGAACTAGTTTAATGGGAAAGGGAATGTTGGCAAAGACACCTGGGAAAAGTCCCCATGTCTAGCTAAAAGTGCCATTTTTTTTACTACTCTGGATACTCCACCCTGAGGTGGTAGAGGGGACCATAGAGAGTTTAATGCCTCATCCGGGATGGCACACCTGACAGTACAGCACCCCTAGTTGTGCACTCGGGTGACAGGCATTTAGGTATGAGCCCAGTCCCAGTATGGGACTAGAACCCATGACCTTCTGGCCCAGAGGTGGATGTGCTACCAACTGAGCCACTCTTTCACAGCTGTCGAATTTCAGGGTTTTTGTGACTGACAGGTGACCTGTGCTGTCCCTCCATGGACTTTCAGGGGCATGTGGTTCCCAGCCAGCTACCATGTGGGATTCCTGTACACAAGCAAACTTTTGTCTCCTTGGCTATACTACAGGGCCCGCTCAGCTTCTTTTGATAGATAGATAAAACTTTTATTTTTATACAGAAACAAATAGATTAGGACCGAAGGCCGGTTTTCAACTAAAGTTCTGTGTTCTTTAAGTACAGCTGTAAATATAATAAAACGACAAGTTACCTTACAAAACAACCTTGGTTGCAAACTTTAACGATACAATGTACATACTACAGGTCTACACATTAATACCATCAGCATACTTAAAGTAGAAACCCTATTAGTTGAGCAGTGTCTTTCATTTTATCAAACATTAGTTTCAAGCGTAATAAAATAGTTTTACAAGTTAGCTCCATAGAACTGTATTAGGCGTCCCGTGCTCTCCCTGGTAGCACATCACAAAATGGGGGAGCACAGGGTGGATCAGGCAGACGCTGAAGTGGAAGGATCGCCTGCCTCCCAGTTCGAACAAAATTACGATTCCTTCCCAAACGCCCCTATGAGTAAAAAAAAAATGTTTTTCACACAGAGGGGTTATCCCGCCTCATAGTAGTGGGCTATGAAGCCCAATCTCTTAGCTCACACAATTCCTTTAACATATACATTCAGTCTGCAAGTATTCCTTCAATGCAATTTTAAAATACACAGATTGTTTATATTTCTTAAATATATTGGTAATTTATTCCAATGTCTGGCTATTTTATTTTGCATCTTTGTCTCTCAAGTTTATTATGGTATTTTAACATTGGAACTTTAACATTCAGTTCCTTTTGGATATCTCAAATCCTTTGATTGGTGGAACATAACAAATTTTGCTAGGGGATGATAATTTTTGGTATTTATGATTTTATGACAAATGATTAACCATATATAATTTCTTTGAGATTCTGGATTTAGCCAATGTAACTGATTATAAACTATACAATGATGTGTTCTGTTTTATCCCTAGTTATAAATTTATCCAGTCTATAGTATACTTGATTTACCTTATTTAATAATATTTGGGCAGAGTTCATGCAAAGAGGTGCTCCATAGTCTAAATAAATATTCTTTTAACCCCTAAACCCAGTGAGCAGACTGTGCCTCAGACATAGGCATTATGGGCCAGCTCCTTGGCTTTGAGCTGTGGGGCATCTTCTGGGCATGCTGGTGGGCCAGGTCCATGCCCTCAAGCCTGGGATCACAGGTGTGAGGAGTGGAGGGAGGGCAACAGGGCGTCCAATAGGGTGCTTTCCTCCTGGGCTGGGTTCAGTGGCCCACCACTTTGGAGTGACTCCTCGAAGAGGGCTGCTAGGTGGTGTAGAAGACTACATGCCACCACATACTGTGCTTTCCCAGGGTATCATGGAATGCACATCTTGTAATAGGAAGGGGAGAAAGTGGAAAGGGAGAGCCCAACCTGCACACGTTGGGTGATAGCCCTCTCACCCCCACTAGCCACTCTGGCCGACTCCTGAGTGTGCATTTGTTGTCTCCCAGGCTACTGCCTCCTAAGACTTTGTTTCTCTTTCCTGATGGTCAGTCATAGGGTGTCCCCCGATAGGTATGCTGGATCAAGGTGCATGGATCCACTTAGGGACCCTGATGTCGATGGATGGCAATGGGAGGTGAGTTTCAGTGGGTAGTTGGGGCCCTAGGAGGCTTGAAGAGAGGGGTGCGGAGGGTGTTGGCGCATAAAGGCATTACTTTCAAAGCAAAAGTAATCACAGTGATACAAACCAGTTATCTCTCTCACCCAGAGACACACACACTCTGGGTGAAAAAGTAATGTAGCATATGACCGACTAAACTTTTAATCTATTATCTGTTTCATCTTTCATAGTACTGGTAATAATATTATTGTCGATTTTGTTTCCTCTCTAAATTTCAACAAATTGTATTCAAATGTAAACACAATGAATCTATGCAACCTGCTGTTGGTTGGCTACAGGGTTTCAGTTCATACTTTATAATAATCTGGTGAGGGTGGAATAAAAATGGTCTCATTAAAAAAATATTTACATTTCTTCTGTTTATTCAGATTCTAATCTCTTGTAAACCCTGCCAGACTTGTTCAATCTAGCCATATGGGAGGGGCAGGTTTGCCAGCAAACCAGAGCCTCTTTTCTCAGAGTGCTTTTACTATGTAGCATGGAGTCATCTGCTTGTCACAGTGCACTCTGAATAATGCACATAGGTGTGAGTGTGTCTGGGGAGGAAGTGAACCTTTCTCCAAATTCAGAAGTATCCTTCTCAGGTATTCAGATGTGGATCAGGTAGATATGAATCACACATTTGTAAGCCAGAGATCTTGAGATCTAAGAAGTGCTTTGGTTAGGTTTTGGGAATTAGAAAATTCTGGTGAACTACTAGGCTCAATCTACTTTGACTTTAACTAATGCCTTCATACCATCAATCACTGCCTCCTACTTGTCTAGCTTCAGAACACTGGGCTGTCAACTGACACCATTGGCTGGTTTAAGAGCTACCTTGAAGAATGGTCCCAAACAGTAAGAATTGCTGATACAGTCTCGGACCCTAGACCGGTCTGCTCGGAGTCCCCCAGGGCTCCATTCTGGGACCCTCCTCTTCAGCCTATTCTTAAACTCACTACTGGACAGCTGCCCAGAACAAATCATTCTTCGCAGATGATGCTGTGATCCTCACCTTGAACCCTGATCCAATCCAATTACAAAATAAACTTCAGCGGGCCTTCTCCTCCATCGAATCCTGCTTCCTAAATCATAAACTGCTTCTCAATCAGAAAAAACAAGTCTTTGGTCTTCTGCAGCCCCACAACAAAACAAACAACTCCACCTCTCCACTGCAACCAAACAAGGAGCCATCCTAGAGCAAACACAATCATTCAAGTACCTTGGCATCACCCTTGATCCCCACCTGTCATCGCTGTCCATATCAGCAATGTGGCAAGTCTGCCAGTGCAAGGTTAAGCATATTATTCCGGCGCAGGAAACACCTAACTCCAGAAGCACTGTCAGTGGCGTCCAAAGCTCCACTGTCTGCATCATAGACTATGGTCTTATCATATATGGGTCTGCATCTACACTGCTTTCAAGCGTATCGCGACCTCCCTGAATAAGGCCTGTCATCTCATCACTGGCTCACATCGCCGTACCCACACATGTGACTTTTATTCCCAATCTGGATGGCTTCAACTGGACAAATGCATAAAATACCAAACCTGCATCACAGCCAAGAAAATTATAATGGGCTTGCCTCACCTGGTATCTATGCCCTCCTTAAGGCTAGACATAGGAATGTCACTACAAGAAGATCCAATTCCATTTACTACATATCCACGATGTCACATGCCCAAGGACAAAGATAATTCGCCTATCAGGCATCCGCTAGCTCAACTCTCCTGGTAGCGACATAGCGATGGCTCCAACACTCTGCCTCTTCAAGTCCAAGCTGTGCCTCTCACTGCTTGTATCCTCGATGCCCATCTTAACATTTCCACCATTCCAGCTGCACATGCCCCAACACCCTAGCACCTATCAGTCTCTGCACCTCTAGCACCTTACCTGTCATATTCCCTCGACAGGCCCCCTGGCTGCACTGTCTCCCCGCCCCGCCCCACTGTATCTCCACCTGCCCCAACCACCTCCCCATATTCCCCTGGCCTCCTGCACCCACCCCCTCGATCTCCTACCCTCACTTCTCCCCACCGACCCCCTCTCTTGCTCATAGCTCAAGTCTTTGTACTGGTTATTACATGTCTGTAAGTCAGTAACTATATGTTTGTAACTAAAATGATGACTGTTGCACACGCTGACGTGGAACCTTTGTAAAAGAGCCTCGCTCAAAGGTATTGTAATCCTAGATTGAAAATAAATAAATAAAATAAGAAAATATCCCTTCATTGTGACCCAGCAGTTGTTATTTTGATTCACAGAAACATAGAAAATCACCAACAAAAGAAGGCCTTGTAGTAAATCCAGTCTACCCGTGAAGTTTTGCATGTCCCTAGAGGATCATCACTGACACCTCCCGCCCGCCGCCCGCCCGCCCTCCTTTGTGATCCCTTCACAACTGTTTGTGCCTATCCCACCCCTTTCAAAGCTCGCAGTCATTTTGCACTGACCATTGTTTTGGATAACTTGTTTCCACGTCTGCCTCCTCCCTGTGAAGTAGTACTTCCTGGCATCCCCTTTCACTGCCCTCCCCAACCACCACCTGTTACTGTTCTGCCTAGTATTTGTATTGCCACTGGTGGTGAACAGCTCTGGAATCTAGTTTAATTCCCTCCATGTATCTGACTGTTTTAATCATGTCTTTTCTTGTTTCTGGCTTCCAGTGAATACATTCATTGATTGATTGATTGATTTATGGAAAACTTCAGTAGAATACCTTTGAGCACAGGTACTCGTTTACAAATGTTCCACATCAAGTACATGGTCATAAAACATTACAAGTATAGTAAGCAGTTCCAGAGGAAATGCATTCGAGTTGGTTTACAGATTAGTTACATTCAGTTTTGAAAAAAATCCTTGTAGATCATTGTATAAAAAGTTGCAGGATTTGTACGGAGAAACTTGAATAAACTGTGTAACAATTGCAGTTGCAGTGGCCTGCATGAGCAGACTGCAAATCTTGGGAGATTCAGCAGAGAATCAGTCAATTTGTTTAACTAATTAGTGGCCCTGACTGCTACTACTGAGTGCTTGTTGAAACTCTCCAATCGTTATCCTTATGTTGTCCCTGTTGCCTCTGGATTGTTTTGGTAACCTGCCTTTGCACTGACTCCAGATTGGAGATGTCCTTTTTAAAGTGAAGGAGTACTCTAGATGCGGTCTCACCCGGGTCCTGTACAGGGGTAATATGACCTCAATGTTTCTGCTGCTGAACCCACTACTAGTGCATCCCAGCGTCCTGTTTACTTTCCCTATAGCCTTATCAAACTGTGCTGACAAATTGAGACTGTAGCTATAACCACCCTCGGGTCCATTTCTTTCTCTGTCCCAGTAACTAACACCCCACCCACACATCTGCACCAGCAGCCACACTCCCATAGACACACACACACACACACACACGCATATTTGCCCTGGATTCTTCTTTCCCACATGCATGACCTGCCATTTTTGGCATTGAAGCCCAGCTACCAGATTTTTCACCATTTTTGATGATGATGATGATGATGATGATGAAAACTTTATTTTGATGATGATGAAAACTTTATTTTTATACAGGAAATTCTAATCATTAGGATTATACAATCCTGTTCTCAAGATAGTCCTGTTTGTATTTCACTTAGTTACATCTAAACATATAACATTAATCAAATAAATACAAAATGTACACAATACACAGCATTTCAATATCCAACAATACATTAAGACACAAATACAAAACAAAAATACAAGGTTTCACAATAAGTTTCCATACATAATCATATACAACTACATTCTATTTTATGAAGTTTCAAATTTCATTTTAAAATATGTGTGGTCTTCTAGAGATCTTATTGGAGGGTGAATATTCCATACTTTAGCTGCCTGACATGAAATGGAACCATTACCATATTTATTATGAATTTTTATGGGACAAACTCTATGTCTATACAGATCTTAGAAACTCATGCCTACCTTTACTAACTTTAGGAAGAAGTATTTGTGTGATATAATGTTAGGGGTAAGATATCTTATATTTATGTATCAGTATTAACCAGTTTTTGAAAGTCATTTCTAAAGACTGCCAGTTCAACTTTATGAACATATTACAATGATGAGTTCGATGGAACACTGCAAAACATATCTAGCTATTCTATGTTGCACCCATCCAGTCTAATCAACTGATGTTTCTAGGGACATGGATATGTTGTTCATCCACTCATTGTGCAGGTATCCTTGTCGCTTTAAATCTTGCGGAAGGTCTTCAAGCTTGCTCCACCCCACCGGGTGGTATAACTAGCTCACCACCCCATGCGTAGATCTTCCTTACCGCTTGGAAGCTCAGGTTCCCTCCTTAACGCTCTGCGTTTGAGACTGATTCCTATTTCTCCGTTTGCAGTTTAAAATAAATTTTGCGAAAAGACTTGATCTTCTATCCCTCGCGGCTCGCGATGGACAAATCGACTCAGTTTCGGAGATGCCCATGCGGAGAAGATGTCTCAGACGGATCCACACTCCACGTGTGTCTACTGTAGGCCTTGAACACGACCCGCGGGCTTGCGACCTGTGCTCATCTTTCTCGCCCTCGTCCTCGAAGAACGTGCTGCCGGTGCAACTGGGCCGTCGAGCGTTCCCTCGGTGAAGTCCAAGGAGGCCCGGTTATGGTGTCGCGGCGGGCTCGGCGGATCAGCTCGGCGGATGGTCGCCCTCGAAGGAGGCGGGCGGGCCGTATCTTCCTCGGCCGCGGCATTTATCCCGCTCTCTCTGGGCTCTTCTTTTACGGCTTCTTTAAGAGCTTTGTCTGTCCCTCTCCACTAAAGGAGAAGGGCCTATGTTTGCGGGACCTTATTCTCGGTCCAAAAGAGGACAGGGGTAAATCCCTCGTCGGCCTCTTGGGAGGGAAGGTCCCTCTCCCGGGCCGTCGACCGTCGGCCTGGTCGACCGCTCGGCCGGCCACTGGCCTCACGGTGTCCCCGTCAGGTCAGTTGACCGAGACTCCCACCGATGAAGTCGAGTTTTTCGACCCATTGGGACGGGCTGTCGCCTTTAGCAGCCGAGATTCCCTCTCCGGTTCCCCGGGAGGTTGAGATCCGTGGGCTCGCCTGTGCCTCGGTTCCGGGCCCTCGGATGCACCATCCGAGCGAAGGAGTGCGGTTCGGCCGACACCTCCCGCACCGACCTCGGAATTCCGGGACTCGGGTCTGGAGGTCCCGGACCTCTTCGCGGTCAGCCGATCCCTCGTCATGGCGGTCTCGGTCTCGACACCGTGATCGGCGTCGCCTTTCGTCCTCGTCCTCCTCCTCGGATGAGGAGGCTTTAAGCGTAAATCGTCGGCGTGCGAGGACCTTATGTTGCAACAACTCCTCCTGGCCGGGAATAAGCCGGCCCGTCGCTTCCCGGCCATTAAGTAACTGTCACCGGGCGGCGAGCAACCCTCGATCATCCGAGGCCTATACCCAGGCGGTTGTTCGGCCAAAACCAACTGCTCCACGATTCCGGTGGAACCTCCGCCTCCACAGCCACCAGTTGGGGCTCCGACCAAGGATTCTCGGTCGGCTGAGGTCTACCCATCGGCTGTCAGTTCCCTCCTCCGACGCCGACCCGGCAGGTGAAGGGTGGCTCAGGCCAAGGCAGCTCTTGAGGACTCTTCGAGTCGAAGATGATTCCTCCTTTTTCTCCAGCGACTGGACTTGGAGTCTTCAGGAGGTCAGTCAATGGGCGATAGCCGTCGTCCTTCCTAGGACTGCCGGCTCATCTCGGAGTCTACGGGATGGAGCTCGAACCCGTTCCAAGCGGGCCAGGTATCCCCTCGACGAGATTCTGGACCGAGGATTCTCCCCGGAGGCCTTTCCGGTGGCGAGGCCATAGTGGGTCGGCACTGGAGCTTTGGCAGCGCCCTGCTTCCTGCCCTGCGCCCGGCCAGGATGGCCAGGAAGTATCTGGTCTGGTTCCTTGTCCGGTTTTGAACACCCTCTGCTGAGGGTTGGTTACCGACAGCGTTTTCGGTAGCGCCCGATGCGCGAGGATGTGGACAAACCTCCTGACAAGAGTCAAGAATTGGACTATGTCGGGCGAAAGTCTCGTCGTCCTCTCTCGGCCACGTCAGGCCAGTTCGGCCCGTCCTCATGGCACATTTTCTCATGCCCTGTTGGGCTCCTGGATGAGTCATCCCTCATCTTCCGCCGATCTGCAGACTACGGTTAAGCAGGTGCGGGACCAGACAGGGCAGTGGCCAAACAGCAGCTCCAGACTGCTTTGGATATAGGGGACTCATGTGCCAGATCGGTGGCGGCCGCAGTGGCTATCGCGTCGGCGAGGCTTGGCTGAGGATATCCACCTTTGCCGGATACCCAGCACAAGTTGGCGGATGTTCCCTTTTGGGGACTGACCTCTTGACCCTGGGGTGGAAGGTCACCTGCAGAGGATCGAGGGGTCAATGCCACCTTGGACTCGGTCTCTTCGCTCAGAAGGACAGGCGCAAACCACAGCCTAAGCCCTTTTCGTCCTTCTGTGGCCTTTGGCGCGCCCATGCAGCGTCAGGGCCAGCAGGCTCGGCCTTGGCATCCCAAGCCAAACCCGCCGGCTTCCTCTAACAGGAGGCAGGGAGGAAAGGGCCCAGGAGGTCCCTCGGCGGTCCCTCCTCCAAGCCTGCCCAGTGTGAGGCTGAGGGGTGTCGCCCCATTCCGTCACCTTACCCCTAGGTCCCCCATTGAGGCGGCTCCGGCACTTCCGTTCCGCCTGGTCGCTGTTACCACGGACAGGTGGGTCTTGAGGTGGTGGAAGAGGCCTGCCTCTGGAATTGAACAGGCACCACCCTTCAGAGCCGTCGCCCCTCGGGAGCCGGATCCCCAGCCTCACTGGCGGCTCGTCGAGCCGACATCGCTCTCCTCCTCCAGAAGGAGGTGGTAAGAAAGGTGGTGGACCCTCCTTCAGACCCAGGGTTTGTGTCCAGGTACTTCCTGGTTCCGAAGCGGACGGGGGCTGGCGCCCATTCTGGACCTACACGACCTAAACAAGTTCCTAAGGTCTCCGAACCTTCAGGATGGTCACTCTGGCTCAGATAATACCATCCTTGGAGCAGCGTGTGGTTCTGCTCTCTGGACTTGCAGGGCAGCGTTTTTCCACGTCCCTATCCGTCCGTCTCACCAGAGATTCCTTCCGCTTCGGCGGAAGGATCCCTCTTGAGTTCAAGCCATGCCCTTGACTTGTCTCAGCTCCAGGGTCTTCACCAAATGCATGGCAGTGGTGACAGCATTCCCTCTGCGGCGCCGAGGGGTCGGGTGTACCCTTACCTGGACGACTGGCTGATAGCAGCTCCCTCCAGGAAGGAGCGGAGTGGTCAGAGATCTGGCCCTCCAGGTCTGCTCTCAACTGGGCCTCCTTATCCACGGGCCAAGTGAGACTCGAGCGAAGCAGGTGATTCTATTCATCGGGCGCAGCTCGACTCTCTTCGAGCCAGGCGCGGCTCCCGGCGGACAGGGCGAGGTTCTTTCCTTCTTTGCCCGATCATTTCTGGTTGGGCAATTCAGCCCAGCCGGGACTTCCTCGCCTCCTGGGTCTCATGGCGGCCTGCACCAGCGTGGTCCGTTGGGCCCGCTGGAACATCGTCCTTCAGTGAGGACTGGCCAGCCAGTGGTCCTGGCGCTCTTGCGATCCCTTGGACCAGCTTGCAGCCGGTGACACAGGGGATGTGGAGCGCTCTCCAGTGGTGGACCGTTCCAGATCATTTGCAGGAGGGCATCCGTTCGTCCGTGACCGCGGTCTCTCTATCGACCGATGCCTCTCTGATGGGTTGGGGTGCCCATCTGGGGGAACACCGGGCTCATGGCCTCTGGTCCCTTGGGAGTCCGATGCCACATCAACCTGCTGGAGCTCCGGCGGTCCGCCTAGCTCTCACCGCCTTTGCTCCGTTCCTCCGGGTCAAGTGGTCCGAGTCCAGGCGGACAATACCACGACCATGTACTATCTAAACCGCCAGGGCGGGCGCGCTCCATGCTTCTATGCAAGAAGCTCTCCGCATTTGGTCACTCGTCGCAGCCTGGGCGGATCTCCTAGCCATTCACGTGGCAGGGCCTCCAACACCTGGCCGATGCCCTGAGCGGATGGGGCTGCATCCCAGTGGTCTCTCCTGCGAGTAGTACAGCATCTGTTCTCCCTTTGGGGCACACCTCAGGTGGACCTGTTTGCCTCCAGGGAGAGCACGCTGAGTCTGTTCCATGCCCGCCCCCTCAGCAGGGCTCGCTGCAGGGGATGCCTTCTCGAGGCAATGGACCCCGGGCCTCTTTCGCCTTTCCCCATTTCCCTTGATCCACAAGGTGCTTCTCAAGCGAGGAGGGACAAGGCGCAGGTGATTCTGATAGCCCCAGACTGGCCTCGCCAGTTCTGGTACCAGATCTCCTCAGTCTCAGCTCCAGGACTCAGCGGCAGCTTCAGCTCGCCGGACCTGCTCTCAGTCAATCAGGGAAGGTGTTCCATCCGGACCTTCAATCCCTGCACCTGCCGGCCTGGTTCCTGGCGGCTAGAGTTCCAGGCCTTGGGTCTTTCCGGCGAGGTCCTCAATGTAGTTGAGGCGTCCCGTAAGTCGACCAGAAAATGCTATGCCTTCAAATGGAAAAGGTTTTCCATTTGGTGTCAGAACAAGGGCTTGGACCCTTCCTCCTGTTCCTTGGCAAGCATCTTGGACTATTTATGGTCCCTTTCTAGTCAAGGGCTTAGGTCGGCTGACCCTAAGGGACCTGGCAGCCATCTCTGCTTACCGGGCGCGGGCGGGAAGCAGTCGGTGGCACAGGAGAAGGTGGTCTAGCTTTTCAAAGGCCTTGATCACATTTCCTCCAGTCGGGAACCCCACCTCCGTGGGATCTACTGCTGGTACTGGCAAAGCTCATGGGCAAGCCATTCGAACCTATGCACAGGTGTGCTCTCTCTCACCTGTCGTGGAAGACCGCCTTCTTGGTGGCTATCCGTCAGCCAGAAGGATGGGAGAGCTCCAGGCGCTTTCCATCGAATCTCCTTACCTGGTCTTCCACAGGGACAAGGTTGTCCTCTCCCCCACCGAAATTCCTTCCGAAGGTGGTGTCAGTTTCACCTTAACCAGGTGTTGACTCTGCGGTGTTCTACCCCAATCACACCTCGGAGGCGAATATAGGCTCCATACTCTGGACCCTAGAAGGCGCTCGCTTATTATAAGGGAGCGCACGGCTGAAATTCGAGGAGGTTAGCCAGCTGTTTGTCACCCTACTTGAAGGCGCATCTGGCAGACCTGCAGCCAAGGGACGATAATCAGGTGGGTAACCTCCTGCATAGATCTCTGCTATAAGTTGGCGGGCATGGAGCCTCCCAGAGGATAAGAGCTCATTCTACCGCCATACTGCTGCAATAGTGGCTGCTTCCAGGGCGTCCCTATCCAGAAATCTGCAGGGCTGCTACCTGGAAGTCAGCAAACACCTTCATTACCGACTACCACATCGACCTTGAGTCACGCGGGATGCTGGTTTTGGGGCCTCGGTTCTCAGTCTCTCTTTCCCAAGTAAGTATTGGGGTGTGCGTCTTGCCTCCTCCTCCCGGAGAACTGCTAGGAGTCTGCCAATGAGTGTGGATGAACAACATATCCATGTCCCTAGAAATACAGGTTACTCACCTGTAACAGGAGTTCTAGGAATGGTATATGTTGTTCATCCCACTCCTACCGACCTCCCTCGGCCCGACACAATCCTGAGCTTCCAGCGGCCAGATCTGGCGTCATGGGCGGAGCCGGAGTTATACCACCCGGTGGGTGGAGGAGCAAGCTTGAAGACCTTCCGGCAAGATTTAAAGCGGCAAGGATACCTGCCAATGAGTGTGGATGAACAACATATACCATTCCTAGAACTCCTGTTACAGGTGAGTAACCTGTATTTACAGCTGTTCTATAAATTAAATCCCACTACGTCAGGGTTGGCATAATCAGCTGTTCGCTACTTTTTCCTATCCTTAATTTGTAAACATTTAGTAGTTCGTCTCAAGGCTCCTAATTTCTTGGTCACCTTTTATATTATTATTTATGTGGGTATCAAAGGTCAACAAATAATCAAAAGTCACCCCAAATAACAATAACTATCCACCTGTTCTGTAAGTTTATTTGTGTGTGTTACAATATGAATCTGTGGTTTAGGCTTCTTATTTGAAAAATAAACTAATTTTGAGGCTTCTGCAGGTCCTCCTTTAATTCTCGGATACCTTCTTTGGTGTCAACTGTGCCATGAGTTTCGTACCATCTGCAGATGGATGGATTTTCCTCTTACCTTCCTCTGTGTCACTAATGAAGATGTTAAAGATCGTCGGCCTAACACTGACCCTGTGGTACTCTACTGGTGATTTCTTTCCTTTCTGAGAATTTCTATGGGTTCTAAAAACGCAGGGATCTCTTTGAGTAAACAAAATGGAGAGTGCTGTGATTTGGGAGTGCAGTGTATAGAGGAGGTAAGTGCTGCACTAACTCGGCTATCATATTACACTGCTGCAGGCTCAATGGAAGTAGGCATGGACAGGCATAACCTTTATTTACCCAGGATAGCCTAACTGAGATGTGATATCTCATTTTCAGTAGGGTCCTGCTTCCACCTAATTTAGCAGCTGAGATACTGAAGCACAAAAAGTTCAGTGACTTTTTCAGTGCCCCATAGCCAGTGTCTGTGGTGGGATTCTAACCTGAGAGACCATATGTCACAGTTCAGTGCTTTGCCCAATAGGCAACGTTGCCTTTTCATTTTGAATTTTTTTATGGTACTTCTTAAACAGGTAGTACATGTGGCAATTCATACATGAACTCAGTTTGCTGCTTGAACAGTTTACATTTTAAATGTAAAATGTTTTGATATCAAACCATACAACATGGTTTAAAAGATTAGCTGAAAGGGGGCTAATAAGAAACGAAAGCCACAAGAGCCGTCCAGCAGGAAAGTGCAACTCATAATATAAAACTCCCCAAAACAACAATTGCCTTCTTACAATATTGTCTCTTCCTATGTCTAAGAATAAATATAATAGCCTAGGTTTGTGCGTGTCTGTCCACAGTGGATGTGTTGTTCGAACATGAACTACCAAGACACACAAGCAGACCTTGGCTATAGGTAACCCTCTTTAGGAACACCCTTGCTCAAGAATTTTGTGGTGGCATGGTGGGTGTCCCTTCTGATCACCAGTAAATAATTTGGGAGGGAGTACAAACTCCGGCTAGCCTAGTTGCCCCCTCTCACAGCACTACTGCTCCGTTCTAGGGATTGTTGAGATATAGGAGAGGGAACAGGTGTGTGTTCAGGAGGAAGGGAAGGGTGGAGCAGTTGCATCATTGTTGATGCTAGGTAAGTGGACCAGTCTGTCGCTTAGCATCATCAATGATGCAGTTGTTCCACTCCCTTATCACATACCTCTGCTCCCACTGTGTCTCTCAAAATTCTTGCAATGGATGAGGTGAACTGTTAGATGGTGGCAAGTGTGCTAGCCAAATTATTTGGAGCTGCAACTGTCCAGCCCCGGGGGCTATGTGGCTTAAAGCTAGGGGCAAGGAACTGAGCCGTTTCATCCAAATGTTGCAGAGTATTCAGCTACTACATTGTGTTGCAGCTTTACAAATCTCTTTACTACACTTTTTAGGTCATTAAAGTTTTATAAAATGTCAGAAAAATTATTTGGAACTTTCTGGGTCTAGATCAGAATGGTCTGAACTAGGCTCTCGAGGTCACCAGTAACAGTCTTGGAGAGTAGTTGGTGACTCAAATAAAATAATTAAAACAAGAGTTGGCTGGTACCACCAACAGCTGGTCCAGCACTGAGGACAAGGTAAAACTAGATACTAGAGGTTGAAGGAACTTGTCGAGAAAGGAGTGGTGGTGCTGCTAGACACCAGGGAGTGATGGAAGCAGTTGGAAATAGAAATGGGCATCATTAGACACCAGGAGTGATGCAAAGGTTGGGGAGAGGGAAAGGGTACCAGTCAAGATCAAGGATTTGATGATAAGGATCGGGGGTTACACTAAAGGAGCTGACAGAATGGGTCATGGAAAGGAGAGTGTTGCTAGAAACCAGAGAGTAACAAAATGGGCCGCAGGAGGAAGGGTTGCCACTAGTCACTACGGAGTGATGGAACAGGTTGGGGAGAGGAAGTGGGTGCTGCTAGACACCATTGAGTTATGATTGGGGATACACACACATATACCCGCATACTGCACTGCACAAAAACACACATACAGATGTCCACACACTCCACTGCACAGACAACCACACACCACATTGTGTGCATGCACATAGACACACACATATGATGCCAGCACACCCCACTGTACACCCATAGACACAAACACACTCATAGTTACCATTTCATAATAGCAAAACTTCTGATTTGCATCATATTACCTTACCTTTTGAAAAATGTCAGTGCCTGTCAACTTCAAGCCTTGCAAATGCTGACAATATTAACAAAGCAAGTGGGATCATATCAGTTGTCTGCAGCATGCATCAGTGTTTCAGCACTCCACTGGAATGCCACTCCAGCCAACACGATTCGCCAGTCTCTTTACACAGCACTGTGGGACACTTCTGCTGCTACTGTTCTCTGTTTTATCTCTACAGCATTGCAGGCTACTGCAGATGACACTGTTTCCTTGTCTCTCTCCACTGCATTGTAAGGCATTCCAGCTGACACCATTAGCCGGTGCTAATGCCCATGCTCCTAGTCATGGCTTTACTTTTCAAAATGTGTTTCTACAAGAAATACTCCACAGTTTTCTAAAGGCTTGCTTTACAGAGATCAGTAGGCAAGGTAGAGTTTAATGGTGTATTTTCTCACAAGTTTAAAAACATTCAGTGCCCTATCATGCAAGTGTGCTAGACAACTGGCGCCTGGGGAATGCGAGAAGCGGCTGGCTGAGGACTGGGAGAACATTTTAATTAAGAAAAAGTTTGAATAACAGTAGCAATCAAATCTTACACCAGAGATGCCATCACTGCTAATGTAGATGGCATAAGGCAACAATTTGAACTCTGTAAAAAATGCCCATAAAAGCTGACAGCGTACCTTTAAAATTATATCTAGTAAACTGATGCTGTATAAATCAAATATGTAAAGGCTTGATTCAAAATACACAGTTGTGAGTTATGGTTGTGCCCCTCGCACATGAAGATAAAGTGCATATTTTGAGGCATGACATTGCATATCCTGTGTAGGTTTTTTTTTTTTTATTTGCCCAAGATAGTCCAGCCAATATTGGTTGTACTGAAGAACTGAATTATTAAGTGACTTTGAGAGTCACAGCATGAGCAAGTGACTGTGGTGGGATTTAACACAGTCCATAAGATTGTTGCTGCGAAGCAGCATTGCAGGGTCGGTGCTTGTTAGGAGGGCAGCCAGCCCAGAGCAACCAGAAGAATCACTATAACAGCACTCATGGCAACATTCAGTAAAGCTCCACAAAGTCCAAAATCTTAATGCAAAATGCCATGACCCCAGCGATTGACTGTTAAGCGTTAATGAGGGGTATGAGGCAGGGAGAAACTATTGGCGTCTTTATCACAGACTTACTTTTACCACTCGTTCCATAACGCACTCTGCTCTGCTCACTTCTGTCTCACTCCAGTGCCCTTTCACGCACTGCTCTTTATTGCTTTGGTGGCCTTTTCCGTGTTGAGATTTGCATGCTAGTCGGGGGTTCAGATCACACTTTCACACATAAATGAAATATCAAACAAAGTTGTAACAATGCAGAATTCATTTTAGGAGGATGTACCCAAATGAATTCTGTTGAAAACATTAGACAAATCGTCCCTGTGCAGATATGTTCATTACTGTATACAGTATATAGTAAGCCTTATTCTAAATAAATGAACAATTCTGGAACCCACTGGGAACATTTTTAGTATGCTTTCAATTGAATTTGTTAGGGACATTTCCTCCCCAAAATAATTCTGCCTTGAACTTCAGAATTTTATTTTTGTTGTTGAAAAATTTGGGGTTTATTCCTTAGAAGCCTTGCCAGCTGTGCATTCTCTCGGTGACTGTCATCAAACGAATAGAATGAAATAGCATAAGTACCGGTGCAGTGTAATGGCACAAGACTCGAACTAAGAAAAGCAGGGATCGCGGAAACTGCAAGCGCTCATTTCTGTTTCAGAGCAGATCGTTTGCACACATCAGAATGTAACATTGCAGTTGGTCTGTAGCAGCTGATAATGATACAGACTACTGCATGTAAAAGGGCCTATACAGACAGTTATGTACTGAGCCACACCTGATGTCACAACGTGTTTTCAATGAACAATTCAAAGGAAGAGTACTCAGGAATGCTGAATGCAAAATACAAAGAAAATACAAAAAGCAGTGAATTACAAAAAGCTTCTTAAACTAATAGCTGTCTCATTTTTGTAATGTCTAATATTTACATTCTGAGAATTCATTTAATTCATATTAGTATGGTTTAGACTAAATAAAACAGCTGACAAGTAGAGACTAATGCAAACCAAAAGGAAAGCGCAAGGTTCATAGACTAGGGTGAAAAAGGAAGAAACCAGGAATAATGTGATTGCCCTTTCAAAATTTCTGGATGCTCCATTTCACTGGGGATCAACATATAGTTACTGGAGGGCGACAGGCAGAGGAACCCTCCTATGGAGGAAAAGCAAGAAAGACACACATTACTAAATTATATACATTCTTTCAAACATATTCATTTTATAGACTGCTTGTATCACACCAAATATCACAATATCCAGCTATCTCTTTTTAAGAAATAAATGGTGTCAGGTCATTCATGCCATCAGGCTTTACAGCCTGTAAATCCACTCACTTTCTTTTTGTAAAAGCATGTTGACCCTGTCACCTCCAAATTTGGGGTGTGGGACCCATTCATGAGCTTTAGACCTGTAGGATTTGAGGCATGCTGGTTTGCAAAATATAGGCCTACAGGAGTACGTTTTTGCATTACCCATATTCCACACATGCTCCTGTATCCTAGTCTTTGTGGGTCCGATATAGGGCATATTGCAGGGGCACCAGAAAAGTGTACTACATGTTATGAGCTCCTAATTTCAAATTTGAGTTCATTCTTGTCTGGGTGTGCAAAGTATTTACCAGATTGGCAGTAGCAATATACATTACATCTCTGGATCTGTAGTGAGATGACTATGGACTAGTCTATGTCTAATATTAGATGCTCTCTAAAAGTAACTTGGGTTGACTCCCTACTGCTTGCGCTACTAGTTGGTCCCCTAGTAGACTCTGCCAATTACAGTAAACTGCATTTCAATTTGACCTGCCCAGTTGTCAGATGAATTCTGTGACGAATGTCAGTGGTCCCCTTCTATGTCTCTATTTCTGTTCTTACCTGCTTCTGCAAGAGATTCCTCTCTAGGCCTAAGTAGGGTTTTAGTCGGTGCTTCCAGTAACAGTTCTTTGCTATAGCCCTTCACTATGAATCTCTGTTCTAATTCTTTAGCTTGTTCCATATAATCAGTTTCATCATAGCAGTTCCTCTGCAAGCGAAGAACTGCCTGTAGGGGTCTAAATTTTTAATCTCACAGGGTGGGCACTGTCTGCTCTCAAGATAGCATTTGTTGGTGTTGATTTCCTGAAGCAGTTAGTCTTAATTTTTCTGTGGCATTCCTGGGCTTGGACAGGATGATATCAGGAAATCTATTGCATTATTACTAACTATAGAAGTGAAATGGAGATTGATGTTACATAGAATTTGAAACATAGAAACATAGAATTTGACGGCAGATAAGGACCGCCTGGCCCACCTAGTCTGCCCATTTTCCTACCTAACAGATAAGCTGTAGATCCTAGTTAACCAACAGCTTAATTCCTCCTACCCCCACTAGGACTGCCCTATGCCTGTCCATGCATTCTTGAAGTCCCCACTGTTCTTGACCCCAAACCTCTTCAGGAGGCTGTTCCATGCATCCACAACCCTCTCAGTGAAAAATACTTCCTCACATTACCTCTGAGCCATCCCCTTCTATCTTCAAATTGTGCCCCTTGTTCTTGCACATCTTTTTTTCTGGAAGATTCTACCCTCTTGGACTTTGTTAATTCCTTGAGGTACTTGAAAGTTTCTATCATGTCCCCTCTCTCCTTCTTTCCTCAAGGGTATACATATTAAGCTCCTTTAGTCTTTCTTCATATGTCTTCTGGTGCAGACCCTGCACCATTTGTGCCCTCCTCTGGACAGCCTCCACTCTGTGTATGTCTTTGCGGAGATGGGGTCTCAGAACTGCACACAGTACTCAGATGGGGTCTCACCAACTGTCTGTACAGAGGACAACAACTTCCTGTTTTCTACTATTGATGCCTCTTCTATACATCCCAGTATGCTCCCAGCCTTCCTTACTGCCTTCTCACATTGCTTGCCCACCTTTAGGTCATCTGATATAATTACCCCCAGGTCCCTTTCTATTTTTACTGTTGTCAGTATCTCACCCCCATTGTATGACGCTTCCCCAGGGTTTTGTTCCCCATCTGCATTACCTTGCACTTCTTTGCATTGAATCTGAGCTGCCATACATTTGACCATTCCTCCAACCTTGCCAAGTCCCTTCTCATCCTTTCCACTCCATCTTGTGTATCAACCCTGTTGCAGATCTTTGTGTCATCTGCAAAGAGACATACTTTTCCTTCCAGTTCCTCTGCAATGTCACTTATAGAGACATTAAAAGGACGGTCCCAGTACTGAACCCCGCGGTACCCCGCTAGTAACCCTCCTTTCGTCACTGTACTCCATTCTACTACCCTTTGAGTCCTGTTGTCTAGCCAATTTTTTACCAGGCAACCACCTTGGGACCCACTCCCAAGGCTGGCTATCTTGTGTGTTAATCTTTGTGTGGGACTGTATCAAATGCCTTGCTAAAATCTAGGTAGGCCATGTCCACAGCCCCTCCCTGGTCTACAACTGGTAGCCAGTCAAAGAAATCTATTAGATTGTCTGACCGACCTTCCCATCAGTGAATCCATGCTGCCTTGGGTCCTGTGCCCCACTGGCCTCTAGGTACTCAACAGTTCTTTCCTTCAGAGTGATTCCATCATTTTCCCTACCACTGAGGTCAAACTAACTGGTCTGTAGTTTCCTGCCTCTGTCTTGCTCCCACTTTTGTGAAGAGAATCACATCTGCCCTCCTCCAGTCCTCGGGTACCACCCCATCCTCCCATGATTTGTTAAACAGAGTAGTCAGCGGTGTCACTAGTTCTACCCTTAGTTCTTTTAGAATTCTTGAGTGAACCCCATCAGGCCCCATTGCTTTGTCCACCTTCAATTTTATTAGTTCTTTCAGAACCTTTCTTCTGAAAATGGACTGTTATCGAGCCCCTATCTTCAGAGTGTTTCTATTGTTTGGTTTAGGTAACTCCCCTCCTCTTCCTTTGTGAATACTGAGCAGAAATATTCGTTCAGTATCCCTGCTTTCACTGTCACCCTCTACCCACATTCCCTCCCCTTTATTAAGCTTCAGTATCCCTCCTTTGGTCTTTCTTGGCTCCCTAATGTACCTATAAAGGTCTTATCCCCCTTCTTAACAGAATTGGCTATCCTTTCCTCGGTTTGGGCCTTTGCTATTCTGACTGCCTTCCCCAGCCTCTTTCTGCTTTAACTGATAAAGTTCTCTGTCCTGCTCCTTCTGTGTTTCCTTATATTTCCTGAATGCTGTCCTTTTCTCCTTAACCTTCTCTGCCACCTCTTTTGAGAACCATAGCGGTTTTCCTTCGTTGTGTTTTATTGATTTGTTTTACACAGACTTGTTGCCTCTGTGATGGCTGTTTTGATCACTCCCATTGTTCCTCCACCCTCCTTCTTGCCTGTTTGCTAGTGCTTTTCTGAGGCACTCTCTCATTTCCCAAAGTCAGCCCTCCTAAAGTCCAGTACTCTTGCTTTTGTATGGCTTGATTGTATGACTGTGTTTATCGTGAACCACACTGTTTGGTGGTCGCTTGTTCCCAGATGGCTACCCACTTCTAAATCTGAGATTCTTTCTCCATCCCCATTTGAGAGTACCAGGTCTAAGATTGCTCCTCCCGAGTGGGTTCCAATACTAGCTGTCTGAGGCATGCCCCTGTAGGGCATCAAGAATGACCCTGCTCTTGGATGTGCCTGCAGCAAAGGTGATCCAGTTAACATCTGGCATATTCAGGTCCCCATCAACAATATCTCCCTTTTCTGCCATTCTAAGAAGCCTTCTATCATTTCCTTGTCCATTCCCTCCCCTGAGATGGGGTCTGTATACAACCCCATGCGGATTGTGTGCCATTCCTGTCTCCAGGGTGACCCAAAGTGCCTCATCTGCTCCCTGTTTACTCTTTAGTTCTGTTGCTTTGATCCCTTCCTTTACATGAGAGCTACTCCTCCTCCTCTTTTACCCTCCCTGTCCCTCCTGTAGATTGTGTATCCTGGTATGTTGACATCTCAGTCATGGTTCTCTGTGTACCATGTTTATGTAACTGCCACAATATCCACGCAACCCTCTTCCATCAAGGCCACTAGTTCAGGAGCTTGTTACACAGACTATGGGCATTGGTACTCATCACCCTCCACTTTTTGATAGCCTTACCCCTTTTAGCCCCATTTCTGTCCTTAATGCCTTTGCCTTTTTACATTTAAATCTGTTCTACTCCTAATAACTTCTGTACCTTGGTGTTTACCTCACTAATCACCATGTTTGTGCATTTTTTGTTGTTGGCATTCATCCAGTTCATGAATGTCTCAAATTCCTGGGGTCCCCCTTCCAAACACAAATAATGTCATCAATAAAGCATTGCAAACTACTGATTCTGGCCAGGAAGGATTATTACCTGGGTTAAAAATCACCTCCTCTTCCCACATACCCAGAAACAGGGGATATATTACGATAGACTGAAGCTTGGTGTCCCGTCACTCGAGATACCGGTAAACAGTCCCGAACTCAGCTGCCTGACAGCACCACCTGCCTGACATAATGTCGAGGAACACTGCAGAGTGCAAAATGTAATGAAAAGACAATGTGGAGGCTCTGCCCTCCCCGTAACTAACATAAACTCCAAGGGAGAGTGGACCCCAGAGTAAAAAATATACTAGTTACGGGGAAGTCTAAGGCAAGATGTAGCCCCGGTTGGGAACAGAACCCGGTCTAGTAGTGCACGCTAGCCAAGCTGCCAGTGGCTTAGCCCTCCATATCACAGGGCTGCTCGGCCAGCTTCCATCCTGCACTACCTTGTAGTTCCTTTGCAGGGTAAGGTAGCAGTCCATCACATCCGCTACCTTGCCCTGTCAATATCTGCTTCCTCCTCGTCGGGCATGGAATGTCAGGACTACATGAGTCGGGACAGTGCAGCTGTTGGGCAGTAGTGCTTGGGCAGGTAAGTGTTGGGATAGTGAGCCACGGGAAGACAGAAGCATACCAAAATGGGTTGGCAAGCGAAGGCGTCATGGAAGCCCCATCTGTAGAAAGTGCTTAACTCCAAATTCGAAACTGTTGAGAGTCAGGATAAGTCTAAGGGCTGTTAGGATGAATTGAATGGGATATGGTCTTTCAGCATGTTTTTCAAGTAAATATTTACAGGCCTTAATGCCATCCTCGTGTTTAATACTAGTGTAGGAGATTCTACATTGATGCTGAGCCAGACCATATTTTCACCTTATTCAAAGCTGTCCATCTTCCTAAGCACATCTGATGTATCCTTAACATAGGATTTTAAATCCAAACACATCTCCAAAAGTCCACAAACTTCCCAAGTCTGTCTGAAAGCAAATTAATTCCTGATATTATGGGGCGTCCTGGAGGATCTTCCATATTTTTATGGACCTTTGGAAGGACATAAAAACTAGAGGTTATGGGATGTTCATTCCAGAGATATTCATATTCCTTTTCTGTGATATCCCCCATCAAAACTGTATTTTGTAGTGGCTAGTTAAGTTCTGCTTTGAACCAAGGAGTAGGGTTACTTGTTAGTCTTTTGTAGTTATCAGTGTTGTCCAAAGCGTCTCAGTCATAGCTATTTTGACATAATGCTCTTTATCTAAAATAACTGTGTTCCCTCCTTTATGAGCAGGTTTCACAATAATATCCTCATATTTACCCACTACTTGACAAGTTTTTATTTAAAGGGTTGCAAGCTTTATCCAAGAGTTCGTTAGTCTGCTGAAGAACAATTTCTCTTACTTTGAGGGAGCTCTTGCAGCAGGCAGCACCATTAGGACTGAAGTCGGCAGGTGCCAGGACCCCACAGAAAACTTCTAGCTAGCAGTCATTAGTGAGGACCGCCCCCTGATGTTGGCCCACCCCCGACATCCCCCGCACAAACTCAGTTCTTTCCTGGCCATTGACTCGCGCAAGTCAGACCTCCACAGACACCTTCTGCTCTAGTCAACTGCCATTTTCTTCATGATTTAACCACACTATTATTTTCTATTTTTTCTTTAATTTACAGCCTTTTCTTGCATGTCTTCTTCTCCATCTTCCTCTTGGTGGAGGCAGACAAAGTGTGCTTGTAGCAAGCAGCATCCTCACAAGGATGGCCACTCTGTTTGCCTGCTCTCCTTAGGTCTGGACCACGACACTGAGACCTGGCAGCACTGCCAGGACTTTAACAGTGCACCAGGATCTGCAGCCCACTTACTACAGCAAAAGCTAACCACGATGGAGAAAGAGATCAGGGCAAAAACACCTCTTCTTCCCCAGCCTCCGGGGCCTCGGCTTCTTCCCACAAAGAGAAGTTCAGCAGAAAGCACAAGCACTGGGACAAGCATAGGGACAGACCCTGTCCGCTTCCGTGTTTGGTCCCCACGCCAGTTGGCGACTGACTCCGGGTCTTCTCCTCGCGGAGGTGACCCCTTCCACCCTGGCACCCCTCACTTACTGTTTCGGACAGTGGTTCTTCAGGGCTGGGACTTCATCTCCAGCCTCTCAGCCCCTGATGTTAGGCCCTTACAAACAGCGGGGGCCCTTACAGACAACAGATTCTCAGCCAGGTGGCTTGACCAGGTCTTCTTTGGGTGATGGGTCTTTTCCTGTCATCCTCCTGGTCGGGTGTCAACTAAGTGGAGCCTGACTTTAGGGACCCGATGCCACTAAGCGATGCCAGGGGCATCGCTCACCTCTCCCAAGAGTGATGCTCCTGCCCCACTCGGGAGCTAACTTTCCAGGACAGGCCTCTCCTTCCAGGCCGGCACCGACTGAGTCACCAGACCGGCATCAGCCTACACCTGTCCAGTCGACACCAGCCACCCCAGCGTCAACTGCGGTGACTCCCCAGCTGTTGTCCCATGACCCTCTACCAAAGTCTGGTCTGTCAACCCCACTAGACTGGCACCGGATAACTATACCCAGGGTCTGATTCCTGTTAACCCAATGCCTCAGGGACCCGATGCCAAGGTTACCGGGCCTATGGGATCCCACCTGGGCCTTGGCTCCTACCCACTGTCCCCGTCACACCTCAGAATCCGCCCCCAGATCTCAACACCCTGTTTGCAGCCTGGTGGACATACTCTAAGGATAAGGAGTCCCCAAGGGAGACCTCTACTCCTACACCTAAGGAACCTACTCCTCCAGATAAGGATCAGGTTCCCCTAGGAAACCTCCCATACTGCCCCAAAGACCTACTCCACAGCCTGATGGGGCCAGGTGCTGGCCATCTGAGGACTCACCAATGTGAGCACCGTCCTTGCATCCCTCTCCATCTCTGGACTCATGCAGTGGGAGGCTATTCCTCCCCTCATCTTTGGATGAATCTGAGCATTCTGATGTGTTTTCAGAATCAGAGGAACCCAAGGATACCCTAGATCTCCTCCAGACAGTCCCACCTTTATGGAGGTTATGAGGCATATCCAATCCCTCACTGTCTGGAAACTGAGAATTGGATCTTGGCGACATCAGTTGGCCATTTTCCTCTGCAGAAGAGTCATTGCCCTTGGTCATGCCACCCTTTATTGATTCCTTTAGGACATCAGTAGGGCTGCCTTGAAACATCCATCCACTACTCCGGCGATGTCTAAAGGTGGATCACATGTATAATCCCCAGGTACGAACTCTTTTACAGGGAGCATCTGAGGCAGACTTTGTAGTCATTAACGTTGCCCATGACTACTCTTAAGTGGCCCAGGCACCTTAGCACTTAGCCTCCAGATAAGGATTCCAGACAGCTGGACCAGTTTGGCAGAAAGGTTTATGCTTCGTCCACCTGCACTATCCATTCCTTGAGCGTTCTTGCCCACATAGTTCAGTACCAGATCACCCTGCGGAGAAGGCTTTGGAAGTGCCACAAGCTCAGCCAGACAGTCCTGGTAAGACGAGCTGCTGCACCTTTTGAAATAAGGATCAGGCGTTGACACCCATGTCCTCCGAGCCACCTATAATTTGGCAGATTCAGCTGGCAGAGCTGCAGCTACAGGAGTTTGCATTCATTGCTACCCCTGACTCAGAGTCTCAGGTTTTGCTCCTGATGTGCAGTCAAAATCTTGGATGCCCCTTTCTGGGGTTCTGTCCTTTTGGCAAGGATTCTCAGAACATAATTACTCATCTGCAGGAATCAGGTAAGGCTTTGTGCTCGGTACACACCATGTACGCTCTTAGCTAAGTCTACCCAATCACAACCTTTTCGTCACCCATCCAGACAACAATCAAGGGTGAACAACCCAGAAGTGGCTTCAGATGGGTAACAGCCAGCCGCCCATTGGCGCCGGAGGATTGAGGCACTGGGCGCCACACCTCGGCGTCACGCCAGCGACCCGGTTCAGCAGGGAGGACTGGGATTGAGCGTCCGCAGACTGCTCTCCTAGTCCTGGGGTGGGCTGGGGAACTTCACCACATTGTGGCCCCAGGGACACCTGGGGCACTACTAGCTTATCCGGTGACAATGGGGGCGCAGCCCAGGGCGATCAACACGTCATGCCTGGATGTCATTGCATGTCCATGCTCCAGGGACAAATAGGAGGAAAAAATGGCTGGCACGGCCGTGCAGCTTGATGGCCTCACTACAAGCCGCCTGGAGGACTTTGGCAGAGTTCTGTCAGGGAGGGTCTGGGGCTGTCCTGGCTGGCAGAGGAGAGCCATTCAGCAGGATGGCATACGCCATCAGGATCCTCCTGGATGCAATTTGAGCTACCCAGCTCTCTGGGTGGGAGGAGCGGTGGCTGGATGCCCTAAGCCAAGTGTGCTGCAGCAGGGAGAAAATAAGACATGATAATAAAAAAAAAAAAAAAAGTGGTTAACAGCCAGGAAGGCGCTAAATCTACAACTACAGTGAGGGTGGGCAATCCCTACTGAGCGACTCCTAAAGGGTGACCCGCTCAAATACACAAACGGCAGTACAAGGCGCCTGTAGCTGTAGCCCAGTAAGGGTGAGACCCAGAGCAGCTACAGGTGACTGTGCAAGCACACCAAGCTCTTGCAGCGTAGAAGCAGTGCAGGGTGCATTCTACAGGAACAGCGAGCCAGCAAGAAGGGTCCTGGGAAGGCGATAGCACAAAGGTGCCCATGATTGCACAGGGTGGATGGGTGGCATACAACAGCCATGGGCAGAGCGGCGGGATGACAGGACTCAAGAACCAGCCACACAAAGCCGGACTGCACAGACCACGGTCCCCACTCCCCCAAGCCCAGTGGACCACCTGCACCATGGCAGAGCCCCCACAACAGCAGGCCTATGGGAGCCCCCATCATGATCAGGCCATAGCCCACACCTCGCAATACTGCTGCAGATGCCCACCCACATGGCGCTTCGGGTCCGCACTGTGCTGCACACATTACAGGCACCATGCCAGGTGTTCATGCCCCATGGCAGTCCATTGCGGTCGCTGCAGCCCCTGCCATGCACTGCCTAACACAGCCCTGCCATGGCATGCCTGCCCTGTACATAGGTATGCTGTACAGTTCACATCCACCCATGAAGGTCTTGTGCCTCCATCTGTGCTGTCCACATCTAGTCACCCCTGCACCATCCTGCTGGATGCTCAGGACATGTCACCTCGTGCCACTCACCCGTCCATCACCACCACAGGGCACTCTTTTTCTGGTGCATTGGTGCACATGCTCTGTTACCTGTAACCACATTGCACTGTCGCACATTAAGCGCATTCTTGCAACCTCTGCCTCCTTTCTCGCTATCTCCACATCGCTGTATTCCCCCATTGCCCTTTCAGCAGTCTGTGTCCTCGTTACGTGGTTGGGGACTCGTTCACACAAGTCGCCTTTAGAACATAAAAAGCCTTCAAGTGTAAAGCACTACAGGCCACTGCAGATTTAGCCCCATAGGGCCCCAGAACCCCCAGACCGCACTGCCTGTTCCTGGCTCCTTAACCTGGTTCCTTATCTGTCCCCGGCAGAGTCCATGGGGAAAGTGGTAGAGGGTGGTTTTCTCTGTATCTAGAGGATGGCACAGAATAACCACAGACCAATGGGTTCTTCAGTTAGTAGAAAAAGGAGCACATTCTGGAGTTCTTAGAAGTTGCCCCGGACAATCCTACCTTGCCCTCCCTATTACCCTCAGGCCCACATTGCCCTCATCTGGGAAAGATTCAGGCACTTCCTGCGGCTTGAGCCATGGATTCCATCCATCAGCACAATGAGGAAGGATTCTATTCTCATTTTTCCTGGTTCCAAAGAGAACAGAGACCTGTGTCCTACCCTAGACCTCAGCCACCTGAACCAGTACATAGAATAAAAGTGCTTGAATGATCACCCTTCCCGGCCTTCTCCCCTCTTCCATCAAGGGACTGACTTTGCTCATTAGAGCGTGCAGGATGCATATCTCCACATCCTGGTCTTTCAGCTCCACAGTAGGTTCCTTTACTTCTGCTTCCAAGGAAACCATTACCAGTTTCATGCTCTGCCGTTCAGCCTGTCCTTGGCTGCCCAAGTCTTTGCAAAGTGCCCTAGCTGTAGTAGCTGTGGCCTTAGAAGGAAGGCCCATTATGTCTTCCTTTACCTGGACGACTGGCTTCTGACAGCTCCCACCAGGGACGGTTGATCAGAACCATGGAGGCCACCTTCACACTGTTTCGGGATCTGGAGATCACCTTCAACCTGACACAAGTAGAAGTTATGGAACTCACTTCACCATCAAAATAAGCTGATGTCCATTCAATAGAACTTTCAACTATGCAGTTTATTTGTTACAAAACAGTGCTTCTTGGAGGTGGATAAAAACTGATGTTTCACCTATATTTAGACTTTTTCAAATACTGCGTAGTCAAAAGTTCTTTTGTATGATCTTTTACCTTCCTCCTACGTGCCGCTGTCGTCCTCTCCCTTGAGGCGGCCAAGCCCTACCATTGTCTCCAGCCAACCTGTCTTCCAGCTGCTCCATCTCCCTCGCTGTCCCGGTTGTATCCATTCACCGTGGGGTCCCCCTTACCCACTGGGGCTTTGGGAGGGAGACAGAATTGCACATAGCACTCCTTGCTTCATTAGGGAGTGGAAATGCAACCTGGAATCCCGCCGGCTGGGGCGTGGGGGCGGGCGCCGTCATCCAGATGGCATGCGTGCAGTTTCATTATTTTCTCGTTCACCCTCTCTGCACCACCCTTGTAGTGCCTCTGGTCTCCACGGGGTCACTACAAAGTGAGACTACCCACGAACCCACCCCAGGAGAGGAGGGCAGTCCTCTGGACGATCAGTCCTCTCCTTCCTCTACCAGCGAGTCGTTCCCAAACCTGGATTGCGGCGTGGTTCAAGGTAAGACATCAGTAGCCTCAGCCCTCTGCGCCACTGGGCGGCTGTCGAAAGTTCTTGAATGGACATCAGCTTATCTCAGTGGTGAAGTGAGTTCCGTGACTTCTACTTGTGTCTGGTTAACAGCGTCACAGAAACTCATCCCCTGCAATGTGACTCTCAACCAGGAAGCTTGATCACCCTCAACCTTCCCAAATCCTCTCCTTGGCCAAGTCAAAGGTTTTAGTACATTGGGGCAATCTCTGGCACAGCCCAAGGCAAAGCTTTTCTACCTCCAGACAGGTAGAAATGTCTACAGAGTGCAGGCTCAACTGGTATCTTCATCTCACCAGATTCCAGCCAGATCATTCCTCTGGCTCCCTAGGGCACATAGCAGCGGCCATTGCGAGCTTTTCCATTGGGTCGCCTGCACATGAGGGTATCCTGAGTGGAAGCTTTGGGTCCAATCAGACCAAGCGCACAGGCGATTTGGAGTAGCTGCTGTTAGTCTCCAACCCTGTGCATCATACTCTGGCGTGGTGGGTGACCCCTGCAATTTATTCAAAGGGTCCACTTTCAGGCAGAATTGCCCAATCAGATCCTGACTACAGATCGTTGGGCCAGGGCTTGGGTGCCCATATGGCAGACTGTCAGACTCAAGGGACCTGGTCCCTCAGGAGCAGCATCTCCACATCAGTGTTTTGGAGATGCAGGCGATCTTTAGCCCTTCAGGCTTTTCAGACAAACCTGTTCCTGAGCCCTCTTCTGATCCAGACAGACAGTATGTTAGTGGTCTTCTACATAAATAAGCAGGGGAACTCAATCATACACTCTTTGTGGCGAGGCCATGAGGTATGGCATTGGGCCATAGAGCATCACCTGGAACTGACAGCTGTGCATGTTCCAGGTGTTCACTTCTGTAGCCTGGCCGACAGCCTTAAGCGGTCTCGGCCCAAGGCAGCTGAATGGGAACTTCTTCCTTCAGTGGTCGAAGATCTCATTGGCCTGTGGGGCTGTCCCAAGCTTGACCCTTTGTTTCCCCACTCAAGTAAAACTGCCCAGTTTCTGCTCGCTCGATCCAGGGCCTGCTATTTTCTGGTGAGACATGTCCCTCTCTGGACAGAGGTTTCTGTATGCTTTCCCTCCCTTTCCTTTTACTGCAGAGTTCTTCTCAAGTTGCAGTCAGAAGGGCCAGAGGTGATCTTATTTTTTACATAGGTGTTTTATCTCCAGTCTCTACCTCCAGCTTCCCTTCTAACTGACCCCCAGCCCCATCACCTCAGTATCCTGGGGCCGTACCCAGAGCCTGCCCGTTCACTGGATGTGGAGCCTGCGGGGTCGGTCGTGATCTGCAGCTGGGGGTTGTTTTCCTCCATTTTTTCCCTAGCAGTTGCTGTGGCACACATAGGATGTGTGTATGTGGAAATGTGCATGTGTCCGTGATCTCGCAGCACCCTCCTTCCATAGCGCCCACAGTCCTGCATTACCCTCAGGCCTCCACCTTGGGGCAGTCATTCAGTGGGGCGCCAGTCCTTCCTCCCTGGGAGGAGAGCTGTCCTCTGGGCCTCGAGCCTCTCCCTCCCTTGCCAACCTCCGGCACCCATGCTTGTTCCTGAACACAGATCGCGGTGTGGCGTCCAGCACCTCAACACTCAGTGCCGCCAGACTGGCTGGGCAGAGATGATCTTGATAGCACCTTACTGGTCACACCAGATATGGTTTCCACTTCTTCAGCAGCTAGTAGTGGAACCTCAGTTCCCCTGTTCTCCAACTTACTCTCCCAGGAGCAAGGCACTCTGGTACACCCGGACTTCAAGTCGGCTGCATCTTCATGCATGGCTCCTGCAGACTTAGCAGTTTTCCTGCTTCGGGGTATCTTCAGGGTGGCAGATGTCCTGGTGGCAGCCCGGAAACCATCCACTAGAGCCATATGCTATGAAGTGGAAGCAGTCTGTATCTGGGCCACCACTCATCACCTGGATCCCTTCCCGGTCCGGTGAATCTTCGTCCTAGAGTACCTCCTTTCCCTATGGGACTCCGATCTAAGTTACTCTTCACTCAAGGTGCACTTATCCGCCATCTTTGCATATCATGCACCTATTGAGGCAAGGCTGTTGCCCAATTGGATCTTTCCCAAACTTTCTTGTGGGGTATGCTGCATCTGAAGCCTCCCATTAAGGACCCTGCCCCTCCATGGTACCTTTTGTTTATTTTGAAAACCTTACCTTGCCTGCCTTTCAAGCCAATCACAAGCTGTGAGCTCGCTTCCTGTTGTGGAAACATGGGTGTAAGCAGGCATACTAAATACACGATGGTGTGTAATTTATGTGGGGTGGGGGGTAGCAGATAGGCTCTGAACTGCTTCCTTTTTCCATGAAAACTAACAAGAAAATGCTGAACCTTTCTGTAATTTTATTCATAGGAGTCAAAACTAGAAGGACTGGTCACTAATACTGTCTTTGCATCCAAGGACAATACAACTTTACAGGCTCTGGGCTGGTATGTAGGTGTCGTAGGGAGCAATACATGGTCCCAGGTGTACATTTGTATATTGTCTGGACACCGTGGGTAGCTCACCCAAAAAGGGGAGAGGGGTAGCAGTGAGTCTACTTGGTGTGCAGATCTGAAATCCATGGATACACCCTGTGTGGAAAGCATTGTTTTAGTTGCTGTTACTTCTGGTCTGAGGGTTTCCAAGCTTCAGGCTCTGATATGTTAAGAGCCTTATTTGGGGACTTCGGTGACGTCACACCCTTGATGCCAGCTTGAATTTATAGGCTCTTTCCGCGGCTAACATAAACCTCCGTTTGGCCTGTTAATTACTGCGAAATTTAAAACAGAAACTCCTGGGAGAATACAATGTCAAAGTGAGGAAAAATCCTGAAAAACCTCCCGGTTCCCGATGAAGCGGATTGTCAGATTCAGGCGGTAAGCTCCTTGAGCCTCGTGACCTCACGGCACAGTAGCGGTGCTTCCGGACAGCCCCTGGCTACCCTGCAGAGACAGATGACTCTGGTCCTAGCAGAACTCGGGACTTCGAAATGAATTTCGGACTACTACCACAACTTTAAGAACAGATATTGGGAAGCTAGAAAAACAGCAGGAGCAATTTGAACACCGCTTTACTGAATCCGGCGCCAGAATCGACAGAACAGAACAAGCAATAGTGTAACTAAACCAATGCATGCTGACCTTACACGGGAGGCGGGCTTGAAGGCGCTGAGAGCGAAGCAGATGAAATAACATTCAGATCGGAATCCCAGAAGGGAGGAGGGCACGGACCCACCCGATTCATTCGCCACCTTGTGATTCAGGCACTTGAGGTATCAGAGGAAAAAACCTTAGAGTTTGAGAGGGTACACATCACGCTAGGTCCCAAGCCCCCGGATGCGAGACTCGAGCCATCTTAGTCCGATTCCTCCGCTTCCAGGAGAAAGAATTCATATTGCACACAGCTTGGAAAATGGGCCAGGTAAAATATAAGGGTCAGCGGCTGTTCTTCGAAGCGATTATGCTCCAGAGATCATGGCCAGGCGTGGGGCCTATATCCAATTACGAAAAAGTTGAAAAAGCAAGGTCTGCGCTTCGAACACCCTACCCAGCTGGCTGATAGTATTCCACCCAGACGGGCAGCTCACATATAGTTCAGCCGGGAAGCCTGGAGGATCTTCAAAACACAAAGTGGATATACAAGTGCAGACGGACAAGCCCACCAGAGGAACCTTAGCAGCAAAGCTAGCCCAGCAGGTTTGGCAGTCTGGACAGCGGGAAAGGTAGGAGGCAGAGCTTGGAAGCAATCCACAAGATAGTTGATTCCCGAGAACAGGTGCAAGGAAACTCCTGAGCTAACTACAGGTTTAGCACAATGCCCTCGAATGCGTGAGGGCTGGGAATTAATATTGCCGACTACGGAGGACACTTCTAGTTTGCTGACTTTGGGACAGAAGGGACGTCCTTTTGCAGAACTCTCCTGACACCTCCTGACTGAAACTGTATCCCCCATTTATTCTCGCTAATTTCAGAGAATACCAATTATGTAAATGCATATCATTATTTAAACTGATGTTTTCTCTATTCCTTTATTTTCTTTCTTTGGTGTGGTTTTAGTTTCTTCCTTTGCTCTTCCCTTTTCACATTTCAGACACTTTAGCTGCTTACAGCGCGGGGACAAAGTGGACAGCAGATGTAAGTAATGGCAACATGAGTTAATAGCCTCCCGTTTGTGCGGACCGCTTACCTGTCACTGCTTGACTCTTAAACTCTCACCCTCTTGGGAGTAGTACTGAAGCAGCTTATTTTCATTTCCGAGCTATGAAACCACTAGGTTGGTGGATGCTGTAGGCTCCCAGGTCTGTCTGCCAGTGGCAGTAAATCTATCAGCTATTCCTACAGAGAGTTAGAAACCAGTAAGTACTAAAAGACTAGGGAGCTTATAATGACTGGAGGAACATCTTGCGGTCTCTCCCTGTCACTAAGACTAGAGTAGACTGTGACTCCCTCCCCATTTCCAAGCTCTAACCTGGCTAATTCTTAATAGAAAAAGAAAGCAGATTTCGTTATTAATCTAAAGTAGGCAAAACTGCTAGCCAGGTTGGATCTTATAATTACATTGAGGAAATTAGGGTCGAGGTCCCCCCTTTTTTTTCTCTTCTCGGTATGTATTTATTTACTCACCTCTCTAATCCCTGTTCCTTCTCCACATTGAATCTGTGATTACTCCTGTTCTCTTCCCCATGTAACAACATACCTTTACAGGAGGCTGGCGGGTAGGAGTGTGACTAACCAATATCCTAACCCCTTATCCCTCGTACTGGCATTGGAAGTGCCAAGGGGTCTCTCCTTCTGAGTTCCCCCTACACAGTGAGGTTTCCTCACCCCGAGAACCTGGGTAGCTCTCGCAACTTGGAAGTTCTTGTTTAACAAATTTTAGTTCTATTAATTCACTGTTAGTAAAGATGGTTGTAGCCCAGTTGGCACCACTCCACCCTATAGTCCCTGCTTTACTTTTACACTATGTGAACTTGTTGAATGTTTTATGGATCATTTTGTCTGAATGTATTAGATGCCAGTTTCAAGGCAATCAGTTCCTACTTGATAACTGTATTACAGATTTTCGAAAATGTCAGTGTAACACTGATAATACAGTACTACGATTGTGTATGCTTAAATACTATTTCCAGCCGATGGGGGTTGGGGGCTCCCTGTGGACCATGCAGCCTCTTGGAAACCCGCATTCACACCAAGTTTTATTATGGAAGAGACCCTTTGAAACTAATCTCTTGGAATGTTAATGGGCTTTCCACCCGGTCAAAAGCGTGCCAGCGTCCTTTAGCAGGTTAAGAAATCTAAAGCTGACATTGTTTACCTGCAAGAGGCCCACCTAAGTAATTTGGAGCATGCTAAACTGGGGCAGATCTCAAAAGGTGAGGTATATGGTTCGACATTTAGGAGGCGGGAGGAGGGAGTGGTAACAATAATACCGCACCATGTCTCTTGGCGGTTACAATCAAAATGGATTGATCCAAATGGTAGGATGGTATTACTCCGAGGACTGGTGGAGGAGACAGAGGTTACCTTGGCTAATGTCTGTTTTCCACCTGATTCCTCGATTAACGATATTAGGTGTCTGCTGGATAGAATGGTGCAGTTTACCAGAGGTATACTATTACTTGCAGGAGATTTTAATATTCTCCCCAATTCAGAAGAAGATTCTTCCAACCATAATACCCCAGAAAAACTCCGCCCAACAAAGACTCCTGAACAGATTTATGGCTGAGGTGGGCCTGACAGATGCGTGGCGCCACATGCACCCCTACTCTAGAAACCACCCACTACTACTCTGTTCACCACAATATTCCAGAATTGATTTATGTTATACCCAAATAGAACATTTAGACCGGCTGATAGATTGTCAAATTGGAGACATTGTCCTGTCAGATCATGCCCAAATCATCAGCAGTTGGAAGCTGGGGTTACAGAAGAAGGTAACTGTATGTGTTTAAACCCCACATATCTAAAGTCTAAACAATTTAACAATTTCTAACGATAAGATATCTGAAATAATTAATGACAACACGACCCGGATACCTCCCCAGGTATCCTTTGGGATACCATAAAAACAGTATTGAGGGTCACCTTCTAAAACACACATCCCAACTTGCAAATGCTTTACACAGCACAAAATTAACCTTGAGGAAACTTAACATTTCCTGCAAGCAGCACATAAACAAGGCGACAACTCTCTGCTTCCACAGCTAAAGCAAGTTAAACAAGACCTAGATAGGTTGGCACTACAACAGACAGAAATCTCTTTAACTTTCCTCCGTCAGAGGTACTCTGATAGGACCTGAGGGCCAATAGGCTATTGGCATATCAAATTAGAAAGCAGAGGAAGATTGCTGCTATTGCCACTATCGTCACCCAGTAAGTGGTAGTCTCCAGAATAAGCTCAGTGATATAGTCAGGCATTTACCACATATTATTCAACCCTCTACACCCCAGAAAGTCCTGCAGTCCCAGAAAGGATAAAGAGTTCTTACAATCCCTTGCCCTACCAAGGATCTCTCCGGAACAGGGGAGCAGTTGCTTGCTCTTATTACGATGCAGGAGCTGGCGGCGCTCTAACTCGTGCCAAAACAATGAAAGCCCCAGGACCCGGCGGTTATGGAGCATAATTTTATAAATCCACAAGAGACCTACTTTTGTCATCTCTCTGAAGGCCTGCAACTCTGTCATGGAAGGAGCCTTCCTCCACCCACCTGGGCCTATGCTACAATTTCTGTAATTCCTAAGCCAGGTAAACACCCCAACTTTGTAATCATACCGGCCAATTTCAGTTTAAATTCAGACTATAAAATATTCATGGGGATAATAGCCCGTGGGTTAGAGGCTGTACTTCACAAATAGTACACAGAGACCAAGCGGGTTTGTGGGGGACGTACCACTACTGATAGCATAAAGAGAACCTACCATATAACACACAAGATGCACACCTCTAACTATCCTGCAGCCTTAGTAAGCCTTGATGCTGAAAAGGCCTTTGACAGAGTTCTTTGGCCCTTTTATACTCAGTTATGGAGTCCATGGGTCTCCCTTGTCACTAATTCAAGTAATCACAAACATTTACTCATCTCCGAGGGGCTTGGGTTCGGGTCTCTGGGCACCATTCAAGACCTTTCCAGCTGAGTAGAGGTACTAGAACAGGGTTGCCTCTCTCACCCCTCCTGTTTGCTTTGTCTATTGAGCCCTTAGCACAGCTAGTCAGGCAAGCCCAAGACCTGCAGAGGGAATTGAAGTGGGTGGAGAGGAGCACCAGTATAGCACTCTATGCAGATGATGTTCTCTTATACCTACAGAACCCGGCAATTTCACTCCGAAGATTAGTGAGTTATTAGAGCAATTCAGGCAACTCTCAGGTTATAAAGTTAATATCTAGAAAACCAAAATCTTGACTTTTCATTGCACACGGACCGGTGGTGCAGGACAATTCCCTGTAAATGGGATTTAAGGAGGGTAAAATACCTGGGGTTAATCTAACCAGGGACCTGAGGGATGCTTATAAGCAGAACTATATTCCATTTACACACGGATGAAGGAAGATTTGGCCGCTGGAGTACACTCCCACTAAGCTTATCTAGGAAGATAGAACTTATCGAATGGTGACCCTGCCCAGGGCTTTATACCTTTTAATAATATACCTATTTCTCTGCCCAGGTCGCTGTTTCTGGACTGGGAGAGGACAATATCTAACTTTATTTGGGCTGGCCGTTGGCCAACAGTTAAGCTGAAACTCCTCACTAAACCAGGGTGCGGCGGGGGACTAGCACTTCCTGATTTATATTGGTATTATCAGCGGTACAACTCATGCATGTGATGGCCAGGCAGATCTTGAAAAGTGACATGCATTGGGCAGAACTAGAACAAGCAGACACCCTGATCTGGACTACTTTACCTTACTATATTATAACGGACCTTCAACTCGGCATCAGACTCTATCAATAGAATTACAACATAGAGTTCTGGCCTGGTACCAAGTTGAAGGCAATTCTCTATAACCCCTTTATACCACTAATCTGCCCAATTGGAGCACTCCCAAATTTCCAACCTGGAAAAATGGACCATGCATACCGACAATGGGCCAAATATGGACTGAATTACCTGTTTCAAATCACAACAAAGGGATTTTGTCTACATTTCAGGATATACAGGAGAAATTTGGACTCCCCAACTCCCATTATTACAGATACTTACAATTAAGGCATTATTATGAAGCATTGCCAGCCACAGTGCGCAGCCCAGAATGCTGGCCTCCCTTGATGATCAGTTTGCAACAATTATCTGCCTCCCCAGGTCAGAAACATCTGATATCTACTCTTTATTGAGCCCTGATGTCGACTTCAGTACTAACCTGGTAGATACTCGTGAGAAATGGCAGCAGGAACTGGGTTCCCTATAGAAACAAAACAATGGGAACAAGCATGCTGGCAGGTTTCACATACTTCAGTTCACACCAGTGGCGAGAATTTGCATGGAAATTTCTAGTCCGTTACTTTTTACCCCGAGATTACTAGTCACTACACCCGGGACACTCCGCTGCTTGCTGGAGGCTATGTGGGGAAAACAGAGCTCATCTCACACATCTAGTATACTCATGCCCCAAGCTGCAGCCATTCATCCATAACTTGCAGTTGGAGCTCCAAGAGATATTTAGTGAACCTATACAGTTGACCCATGAGGTGTTTATCCTGTCAATGTTCCCGATAACCTTAGAGACCAAGGCGCCCGGTATTTGCTGGCTGTCCTCCTCTCGGCAGGAAGAAAGCCGTCACTAAAATGTGGTCACCCCTAACACCCCTACAGTAAGGGACTGGTGGTCTATAACTAGGCAGATCTATCAAATGGTAAAGTTAACATATAGATTAAGCGATAAAGAAGGAAATTTAGAGCCAGATGGAATAGATGGCTCCTGTATTATGCTCAGAGATATGACTTTTGTTCCATAGCTTATTATTTGCCTCCCTCACCCTACTCCTCCTCTAACCTCCTTCCTTCCTTCATCTCCCTCATTTCTCCCCTTCCTCTCAGCCCCCACCTCCCTCCCTTAACACATTCTAAATTGAGGCTTGCGTGGTCTGGTGGGCCCCCTTCCCTCTTCCTTCTTACTGACCCCCTAACATACATCCCCTCTGGGATCCGATGATTTGATATAATTAAAGTGTACTACATTAGAGTACTATCTTTGAATTACCTATTGCTTTTCTTGTCGTCTAGGATCCTAATTGTAAGTACAATGAATCTAAGTAACCTGATGTTTGAATTGGGGAATCTCAGGACCTTTGTGGATAGGGGATACTCAGTAGGTCTGGAATATCTTTAGAACAACTCTTTTAGGGAATCATTGTTAAAATGCCTGCAAGATTACTGTAAGTACTCTTTTTCATTCCTTTTACCACTCTTGCACAATCGTATGTAATGAAAATAAAACAAATAAAGATGAAAATAACTTAAAAAAAAAAAAAGAGCTTATTTGGTCTTCCACAAGGACAGGGTGTCCTGTGGACTAATCCCATTCTAGGGGCGAGGATATGTTGTTCAGTCCACACTGTCTGGCAGGTTCCTTGCCGCTTTAAATCTTGGTGGAAAGGTCTTCAAGCTGTCTCTGCCACCCACCCAGGTGGTGAAACCCTCAATTCCCCCCATGACGTCAGATCTTCCTTTCCACTTGGAAGCTCAGGTTCCCTCCTTTAGTGCTCTACGTTTTAGGCCTGGATGCACACTCTTGAATTTCGAAACTTATTTTAAAATTTACAAGACTTGGTCTTACGTCTTCCCTCGCGGCTGTGATGGACAAATAGACTCCGGCTTCCGTCCAGTGCCCGTGTGGGCAGAAGATGTCCCGGACGATCCGCACTCCACGTCGTCTACTGCCTGGGGCTTGGTCACGACTCGCAGGCTTGCAGTGTGTAAGTCTTTACCCCGACTTCGGTCTTGGAGGACCGCGTTGCCGAACTTCTTCTCAGGCGACCTGAAAGCGGTATCTGCCAGTCAAGTCTTAAGGAAGCCCCGTTGGGCGGTGTCCATGGGCGGCGGGTTCGGAGCATGGCAGATGATCACCCTCGAGGAGGGCGGCCCAGGCTTCTTCTTCCTCCTCGACGCGGTATCTGTCTCTCACTCTCCTTGGGGTCCTCCTCCGCGGCCCGTTTGAGGGCTTTGCCAGTCCCTCTCCACCAAGGGAGAGGCCATCGGGACATTCCAGTCGGGTCAAGAAGAAGGTCTCTAAGGTAAGTCCCACCATCGATATTCATGGGGGCGGGAGAGATCCCTTCACCAGACCGTTGACTCTCGACTTGAGTAGGAGTTCGCGGCTGTCCACGGTTACCCACGTCCGGGTCAGCTGGCCGAGACATCACATCGATGCGGTCAAGATTTTTCTCGATCAGTCAGACAGTTTGTCGACTGGAGAAGTCGACAACCCTACTTGCGGTTCCCCAGTGGAAAGAGGACTTGCCTGTGCCTCCCTATGCAAGGGAGGCAGGTTTCCCTGTCCCCTCTGACCCACCTTAGGAAGCCCCAAAGGTCTCGGTCTCTGTCCTCTTCCAGGTCCAGCCGTCTTGGCACCATGGGCAGCATCTGCTCATCCTCGTCGTTCTCTTTGGAGGATAGGCTCTGGGCGCAGGATTGCGTCGGCGTTATGAGGTTAATGTGGCAGCAACTCTTATTGTCAGGAATAAGCTGACTCCGTCGCTTCTCTGGCCATTAAGTGGCTGTCACTAGAAACAGCAAAACAACTCCTTGTAGTGGTGAGGCCGACCCGGCACGGTTGTTCAGCGAAGCCCATTGTGGTGGAACCTCCGCCTCCACAACTGAAGACTAGGGCCCGACCAATGATTCTCAGTTGGTCAGGGCTTGCTCCACAGGTTGTCCGGTCACCCTCACTCCCAATCGGCCTCGGCAGGTGGAGGGTGGCTCAGGTGCCTGGCAGCTGTTTGCAGACTCCTCGAGTCTGGCGAAGACTCCTCCCTGTTCTCCAGGCCACTTGACCTGGAGTCACGAGGCAGTAGGTGGGCGAGAGCCCATCCTCGTTTTAGGTTTGCTTTGGCTCATCTCGGAGTCCACGGGATGCAGCCTAGAACCCATTCAAAATGGGCCAAGTATCCCTCACGAAGATACTGGACCAAGGGGATTCCCCGGAGGCCTTTCCTGTGGCGAAGCCATTGTTAGCCTGGCTCTGGAGTTGTGGTAGCGGCCAGCATCTTGTCCTCGCCTTCGGCCAGAATGGCTCAAGCGTCGCATGTCCCACCATTCGCCCCCAGTTTCTGGAGCACCCCTCTGCGGAGGTTAGTGACCGATAAGCGTTTTCCGGCACTCCGAGACACTCGGGGCGATGGATAAACTGCCTGATAAGGAATCCAAAGCTGGATTACAGGGGCAGAAGGTTCACGGTGTTTCCTCCCTAGGCCTTCGTAAGGCTAGCTCGCCATTCTGATGGCACATTTCTCCCAGCCCTTATGGGTTCCGTGGATGAAGTGATTCCTTTTATACTTTATATTTATTATTTTATTATAAACAGCGAGCTGTACATTTCAACAGAGACATATCACAGATTTAGGGATACTAAACACATTGGGGCGCCACTCCTTACGTTTCAAAGCTTACAAATTTAGTCTACTGCATAAGATACATCTGAGGGAATACAAAGAGCAATAAGTTTGTATAACTCCATTATTCCTTTATAAACTGTTTTGTAAAGCCCATGAGCAACATGGAAATAGCAAAACAATAATTCTAAGTATTTAAACTGATATCTTTTCCTCAAAGAGAATAATAACATCCATGCTTTAACTTTAAAAAGCACACTTATGGTGCTAAGTTCGGATATTAACACTGCTCTTTCATGGCCTAAATTCTAAATTGATTAACACATTTGGCTAAACTTTCGTTTAAAATAGAGACTGAAATATAACCATTTAAATTAACCAGAATCCTCCCCACATAATTGCGACTTTTGGAAGCAAGTTCAAATAATCTTATAAAACTTAAACAAAATATTTGCATTTCTGCAGTCCGGCTTGTATGCCAGTCGTTTACTCACAGAGTCCGGAAACAATACAGCCCTCTAAATGTATGGACAATTTCTCTTCTCCAGTCGAAAAAGAAACCTTGTCTTCCCATACAACCCATCCTCCTCTGATGAGTGATCGATCTGATCTCGGCGTCTCCTCCTTGGAACCTGCTTCTGGATTAAGCAGCCTGCCTCCTTGGGTCTGAGAAGATAAAGATTTTCCCATGGTGGACAATCCTCAGTCGAGCAGAATAATCGTTGTGCTATATTGCTGCTTCCGAGGGCGCTCTGGTGCCATCAGACAACTTGCGCTCTGCCTCGTGGGCGTAACTGATGTCAGGAAAGATATTGATTGACTCCCCTCACACAGCAACGTTTATGCTGCCTTGCCATAGCTAGGAGGTAGTCCCTTGATGCCACACCATCCATCACTAAAACTGCGCGTGGAGCCTCCGCATTGTCCGGATTCCCTCGTCTGGCTATCCGAAGGCTTTTTGGATGCTTTAGCCTGATCTTTAACTTCTTGACCAAGTTGCTGTATCAGCCAGTCTTGTAGGAATAAAACCAGGTGGTCTCCTACATCCTCCGGAAACCTAGAAGCTGAATGTTAGGGGCTCTAATTTGGTTCTCCAAAGTCTCTAGTCTCGTTGAGGTGGCGTTTTTCACGTGTGTAATGGCCCCATAGCGGCATCTGAGCTTTTAGCTTCAAGCGATTCAGTTTTACTAGCTCCATGGTAGTCTCCAAATTGGTCACTCGATTGGCAATGCTGTTCATTTTCTCTGCAAATGCGATACAGAGGCTATAAAGTGATTCATTTTCTGACCAGCGATTGTGGGTTTCTTCGCCTGCACTCTCGAGTCAGAGGCCTGCAGAGTAGGGCCAGACGCGTGGAGGAGGTGGCCAGAACATTTTTCCTTTAGTTCCATCTGGATGATTACGATCTTTCCGGGATTTCCCATCCTGAGGCAGGAACTGCCGATTCAGTTATCTTTCAAGTTTCCCAGTTTGTGGCTCAAATTACTCAATTTTAAAGTTTTAATACGTAGCTTAAGAGCAGTATTGAAGCAGCCTTCTTGCTCGGGCTCAACAGCGCCCCCTCCGATGAAGTGATTCCTTATCTCGGGACTCTTCAGACGACTGTCAAGCAGGTCTGGGATCAGGAAGGCGGTGGCAAACAGCAGCTCAAACTTCGCTGGACATGAGATTCTTGTGCCCAAACAGTAGCGGCCACAGTGACCATGCACCACAGAGCTTGGCTGCGGATCTCCACCTTCCTCCAGACACCCAGCATAAGCTGGCAGACGTTCCCTTCCTGGGCACCAATTTGTTCAGGCTGGGGTGGAAGGCTGTCTCCAGAGGATTGAGAAGTCCAGTGCCACCTTGGACTCAGTCACATCTGCCCAGAAGGACAAAGGCCGCCAGCAGCAGGGTAAACCCTTCACCCGTGTACGTCCGGCCCAGCAGCACCAGCACCAGGGCCAGCAGGCACACACTTGGGGCTTCAAGGCCAAGTCTGTCCCTTCCTCAGTAGGAAGCCTGGAGGCAGGGTCCGGAAGGTCCCCTCATCGGGCTCTTCCTCTAAGCCTGCCCAGTGACGGGTTGAGGTGTGCCCCAACTTCGTCACTCCTCCTCGGGTTCCCCCATGGAGATGGCTCCATCACTTCTTTTCCGCCTGGTCCGCTATCACCATGGACCGCTGGGTGCTAGAAGTGGTAGGCAGGGGTCTGACTCTGGAATTAGCGGTTCCTCCATATTGAGCCATCGCCCCATGGAAACAGCGGGTTCCACAGCCTCTCTCGGCTCATCTCTTCCAGAAGGAGGTGATTAGTGAGGTGGCAGACCGCCTCCAGACCCAGGGTTTATGTCCAGGTACTTCCTGGTCAAAAGCGGACTGGGAGCTGGCGCCCCATCCCACCTGCCACGACCTGAACAAGTTCCTAAGCGCAGCGCACCTTCGAGGTGGTCACTCTGGCTCAGATCATTCCATCCTTGGAACTAGGCATGGTTTTGTTCTCTGGACCTTCAGGATGTGTTCTTTCACGTCCCAATCCATCTGTCTCATCAGCGATTCCTCCGGCTTCGAGCAGAGGGATCTTTACGCATTCGGGCCATACCCTAGGCCTCTCTCAGCTCCAGGATCTTCACCAAATCGTGGCAGTGGTGACAGCATTCCTGCGGTGCCGAGGGGTCAGGTGTACCCTTACCTAGATGACTGGCTGAGTTGCAGCCCCCTCTAGGGCTGGAGGTGGAGTGGTCAGGGATCTGGCCCTCCAGGTCTGCTCTCAGATTGGCCTCCTCATCAATGGGGCCAAGTTGGAATTCGTGCCGCCATGGGTGATTCAGTTAATCGGGGCAGAGCTCGGCTCCCTTGAGCCAAGTCCAGCTCAGCGGACAGGGCCGGAGTCCTTTCTCCTTGCCCAATGATTTCTGGTTGGGCAACTGCACCCTGCCCAGGGCGTCCTGCACCTTCTTGGCCTCATGGTGGCCGGCACCAGCATGGTCCGTTGGGCCTGCTGGCATATGTCCCCTGCAATGGGGCTGGACCACCAATGGTCACAGCGCTCCAGTCCCCTGGACCAGCCAGTGATGGTGACCCAGGAGATGAGGATGACCTACACTGATGGCTCATTCCAGTTCATCTGCAGCAGGGTATCCCATTTGTCCCGCCCTGGGCAGCGGTCCTCTGATGACCGGCGCCTCTCTGATGGGTTGGGGTGCCCATCTGGGGAGCTCGGGCCCACAGCCTTTGGTCCCCTCAGGAGTCTCGATGCCACATCAACCTGCTGGAGCTCTGAGCAGGCGCTAGCCCTCACCGCCTTCGCTCCATTTATGCAGGTCAAGTGGTTCCAGGTCCAGACAGACAACACCACGACCATGTACTACTTCAACCGACAAGGCGGGCGCACTCTTGCATCTGTGCAAGGAGGCTCTCGCACTTGGTCCCTCGTGATCAGCCTGGAGACAGATCTCCTAGCCATCCGTGTGGCAGGAGCCGCCAGCAGTCTGGCCGATGCCCTCAGCGGATGGCGCTGCATCTCACAGTGTTCTCTCCTGCCAGAGGTAGTACAAGATCTGTTCTCCCATTGGGGCACCCTGAGGTGGACCTGTTAGCCTCCAGGGAGATACGAAGCTGAGGCTGTTTCATGCCCGGCCCTCAGCAGGGCTTGCTGCCGGAGGATGCCTTCTTGAGGCCATGGACTGAGCCTCTTCTACACCTTCCTCCATTTCCCTTGATCCACAAGGTGCTTCTTAAGGCAAAGAGGGACAAGTCGCTAGGTGATTCTGGTAGCCCCAGACTGGCCCCGCCAGTTCTGGTACCCAGATCTCCTCAGCCTCAGCTCCAGGCTCCGAGGTGGCTTCTAGCCTGCCCGGACCTGATTTCAGTCAGCAAGGAGAAGGTTCTCCATCTGGACCGTCAATCACTGCACCTGACTGACCTGCTTCCTGCAGCTAGAATTCCAGGCTTTGGGTCTTTCTGACGAGGTCCTCAGTGTCGTTGAGGCGTCCCGTAAAGAGTCGACCAGAAAATGCTATGCCTTCAAATGGAGGATATTCTCCATTTGGTGTCAGGACAAGGGTTGGACCCTTCTTCCTGTTCCTTGCCTAGCATCCTGGACTTCCTGTGGTCCTTTCTCAGCTAGGGCTTTGGTCGGCGACCCTTAAGGTGCACCTGGCAGCCATCTCTGCTTACGGGCACAGGCGGCAAGCAGTCGGTGGCGCCAGGAGAAGGTGGTCGGGGTTTCAAAGGCCTTGATCACATATTCCCTCCAGTCGAGAACCTCCTCCTCCATGGGATCTACTGCTGGTATTGGCTAAGCTCATGGGCAAGCAATTCGAACCGATGCATAGGTGTCATATCTCCGCCTGTCATGGAAGACAGCCTTCTTGGTGCTATTATGTCAGCCAGAAGGATGGGAGAGCTCCAGGTCTCTCAATCGAGTCTCCTTATCTGGTCTTCCACAGGAAAAGGTTGTCCTCGCCCCCACCGAAATTCCTTCCGAAGGTGGTGTCGGAGTTTCACCTTAACGAGTGTTGACTCTGCCGGTGTCTCTACCCCAATCACACCTCGGAGGCCGAATATAGGCTCCATACTTTGGACCCTAGAAGGCGCTGTCTTATTACAAGGCGGATGGCTGAAGTTCGGGGAGAGGTTAGCCAGCTGTTGTCACCCACGCTGAAGCTACATCTGGCAGACCTGCAGCCAAGTGGACGATAGGCAGGTGGGTCACCTCCTGCATAGATCTCTGCTATGAGGTTGGCGGGCATGGAGCCTCCCAAGGGATAACAGCTCATTCTACCCGCCATACTGCTCTTCTAGGGACGTCCCTATCCAGGAAATCTGCAGGGCTGCTACTTGGAAGTCAGCACACACCTTTATTTCCCATTACCACATTGACCTTGAGTCACGCGGGATGCTGGTTTTGGGACATCAGTTCTCCAGTCGTTATTCCCTGAGAAGGGTGCGTGCCTTGCCTCCCTCCTCCTGGAGAACTGCTAGGAGTCTGCCAGACAGTGTGGATTGAACAACATATCCACATCCCTAGAAATACAGGTTACTCACCTGTAACAGGAGTTCTAGGAGTGGTGTATGTTGTTCATCCATATTCCGACCTCCCGGCTTCAGCGCAGCCTGGCTTCCAGTGGGCTAGATCTGGCGTCATGGGGGGCGGAGCGGGGTTTTACCACCGGGTGGGTGGGAGGAGCCAGCTTGAAGACCTTCTGGCAAGATTTAAAGCGTCAAGGAACCTGCCAGACTGTGAGGATGAACAACATATACCACTCCTAGAACTCCTGTTACAGGTGGTAACCCATATTTTCTGCCTAAGGTGGTGTCTGAGTTTACTCTGAATCAAGACATTTACCTGCTGTGTGTGCCCAGAGTATTCCAGTCAGGGGGCCTTACTTCATACTCTGGATGGCCACGAATTAGCCGCTGTTATTTGGATCACTTTTCGTACCATAAGAAAATCAATCAGTTATTTGTTTAATTTACGCCCCTAGAAGAAGGGCTCCTGTTTTGAAACAGTGTTTATCTAAATGGTTAGCCAGTTGCATTGTTTACTGTTACTGCAAATACAGAAGTCTTTACTGGGACTGGTTAAAGGCCATTCTGTCAGGGGCATGGCTGCTTCATTTGCTTCCCTAAGGAATGTGTCAGCTGCTGATATCTGTGCAGCTGCCACTTGAGTTCTGTCCACACTTTCATTAGGCACTACAGTTTGGACGCTGTCTCTAGGCGTAGAGAGCAGGCTTTGGACTCACAGTCCTGCAGGGCCTTCTGTCTTAAGAGCCTTGTGCTATTTTCTGCTTCCTCCCAGCTGACCTGAGGGTCAGTCCTTACACTCTTGGGACTCAGAGTCCCAATGGTGTTACCAACTACAAGAGTCCTAAAAATGAGGTAGTACAGTTACGTAGAACTTACCCTAACAGTAGATCTTGAGTGGCACTCTTGCAGCAGGTGCTGCTTTCCCTTCCTCCATCCCCCTGGTGACGCTTCTCCATCATTGATACCTACATTTTCCATGGTTTTAGAGGAACTCCCTGTTCTTCAATCACTATGCTTGCGGGGTCTCCAGTGGCAGAACTGAGACTGTGCTGGGAGACTACCCTTTACACTGTAAGCTGACATCGGGGCGCACCGACATCAGGTGGCAGTCCCTGCTAATGACTGCTAGCTAGAAGTTTTCTGTGAGTCCTGGCACCTGCCGACTTCCAGTCCTAATGGTGCTGCCTGCTGCAAGAGCTCCATTCAAAGATCTACTGTTATGGTAAGTGCTTACGTAACTGTACTTTTCAAACAAAAATAGCAGAGTAGTAAACATTTGGGATAAATGTAGAATCTGGCCTGAAGGTTCTGCTTTCTAACATCAGAGATATATTTAATCGTTGTAATACCCTGCTCAGAACAGTTCAACTCACCTACAAAATCTGTAGTGGCAAGTAGACTTTCTAAGTCTTGAGTGTTCAGTTCTCTGCAGATGTCAGCACCCCAATCGATGTCCTAAAAGTATTTGTTTGACTCACATCTGTATTGACTATTTCTCTGTCTCTGTTTCATGAAGAAGAAAGTCAGTGTCTTCATGAGTTGGTTCACTGCCAAGATAGATTGCATAAGGCACCAGTTTGAACTGTGTATTAAAAAAAAAATGCTCACATAAGCTGATGGGTGTCCCTTTAAAATTATAACTAGTACACTGATGCTGTATAAATAAAATATGTAATAGCTTGACTCAAAAACAGCAGTTGTGAGTTATGGTCATGTCCCTCGCAGTGAAGATAAATTGCATATTTTGAGGCACGTCATTGCATATCCCTTATAGGTTTTTATATATATTTCCCAGGATTTTTAATATTATTTGCCCAGGATAGTCCAGTTAATATTGGCTATACTGAAAATTGAATGATTAAGTGACTTGTTAAGAGTCATGGCATGCAAGTGGCTGTGGTGAGATTTAAACCTGGGTCTCCTGGTTGCTATGCCTGCTCTCTATGCACTAGACCATGTTGCTTCCTTGTTATATATAGAGACTGGCCCAGATATTCAAAAGGGTTGCGATGGCAACATGTTGCTATCTATCGTAACCCACTGATGCGCTCGGCGTGATATTCAAAGGGAAAAGTCGCGGCACAAATCCTGATGTGCCAGAGCGCATCAGTATTCTGTGCAGGCGCAGGTGGGGAGTGCCCATGCATACCCTGCACACCCCGATATTCAGCCCGGGATATGCAGAGCTATGCATGCCAACCCCTACCCGCGCCAGCACAAAGCTGATCCAAAAAGGAACAACTGATGGCCACCCACAGGTGAGCTGCCACATTGCAGGGCGAGCATGGCAGCTGCCAACTGTGGTGACCATCCGAGCTCCGCTGCACCTGGTGGCCCCCCCATGCCCAATCACAGGCATTTGTAAAAAAAAAAGAAAGAAATCATTTCAATATCCCTGGTGGTCCAGTGGACCACTGTCTGCCGATCGTGGGCATTTGTAATAAACACGATTCCTGTCCAATATCCTGGGGTCCAGTGGACCTGCAAGCCCAGTGTGTGCTCAGTAAAGAAATAATTTTCCTAATAACCCTGGTGGTCAGTGGACCGCTGCCCACCCGATCGCGGGCTAAGTAAAAAATGATATCCCAATATCCCTGGTGGTCCAGTGGACCTGTCTGCCCGTTTGCGGGCTAAGTAAAAAATTATATTCCCAGTATCCCTGATGGTCCAGTGGACCCCCACCCCACCCGCCCTGAATCCACCGCCCCACTCCACCCGGTCAGCGGCAGGCAGCAGCACCCCACCCGCCCCACCTCCAGCCGACTGACACAATCGGTAGGGCTGTACGCTCATTGGTCCACAGCGTGAGCCAATGTGCATGCAGCCCATACCATACTACACATTCTAGATATGTGACTGGGACCCCATCTTAGCCGTCACATCCCGATGGTGTACACCAGCCGTGCACTGTGGGTCATTTGTCTGCGTAAATACAGTCACAGTAAAAATATTGATGTACTGAGGTGTGATTGTGTGGCGCGCTATCTCTCAGCTTTCTGTTCCTTGGAAGTCAGATACACAAATAGTCGTGGGGACAAAAGGCATGTTTTCAGTTATTGTGCTTCTTATGCGAGCGCTTGGTGTGGTGTTTGTATCTGTACTCATTCGGTGTTTTGCTACCTGCGTTCTCACTCTGTTTAGGCAATTGGATTGGTTTATTCCCCCTCCCTCCATAGGCACACATGCTCTGATACAGTAACAGACATGACAGCACCTACTACTTGTTTCTGTTCTACTTCTGGTTTTGTGCGATCCTGATGCTAAACAGGCTCCAAGGTCTCTTCCATGTGTGAGCTGCTGATTGTCGTCCCAGTGCTGCACCATGTGGCTGCTTCTAGTAGGGCACCAGCGGCTCTACACTGGGTTAATCATGCTCGTTTTCCATCACATGATCCCTTTGCACCAATCGCCTTCCTCGATTTCACCATCATTTACTGTGCCATGTTACAAGCAATCGTAATGTCACCAGCATTGTAAAACCTGCTCTTTGATTGCTTGAGTATTCTAGTGTGATGATACTTACCTGCCAAGATATCCACTGTAACAACAGTAACAGTCAGATATGAGCTTGTATCTTGTCATCTCCTGGTCCCCCACGGGCTCCACACAAGGTCGGCCTGCGCCGGATCAAAGCTGTCGCCTTCCAGCCATGACCACAGCCGCTACTGCCGACAAAGAAGCTGTCTTCGAGCCGCCCTCCTGGTCCCCCACGGATTCCACACAAGATCTGTCCGCACAACGGCGCTCCCAGATTAAGCGGTGCCTTGGGCCTTGACCACAGCTGCCGCTGCCAGCAAAAGCTGTCTCCGACTGCCCTCCTGGTCCCCCTACAGACTCCACACAAGATACTACTGTGAATCTCCTCCTCAGCCGTGCAGCCTGGCAGCCCTGTGATTAGTACGCCTTCTGTTCCCGAGGCTCGGATTGGTCAGGCAGGTTGCCTAAGCTCCCGATTAGCACGCCTGTTAGCCAACTTTCTGCCCAAACTGCAGCAGCTATATTTTTAATTTTCCTGCACACTTCTCAACTGTTTTTTTTTTGTTTCAAGTTGTATTGCTTGTTGGACATGGCCGTGTAATAGTGATTTTCAGGCCTTTTTAATCTTTTCCACCGGCCAGTTAAATTGTTACATTGCTAAAATCTAGAATGTTTGTTCTCATTTAAATTGTTGCAATCCATACTGCATAGGTAAATCTAAGTCTGTGCAAGAGAATAAGAACTGCAATTATAGCCCACTGCTGTTATAATCTTAGCCTACTACTGTTTTCTAACACAGCAGTGTATACCTTCCTGCCTGCCTTTACTATATAGCGTGAAGCTGTATCCAACTCCCATTTTCCAGCTCAGCTCTGTTTACTATTCTGCCTGCCTCTCTGTCCTGTATCTCAGCCCTCGCTTTTCCTCCTCACTCTAGCTGTTTTCTGTCTCTCACTTAATCCCTGTCTCCAGCCCATTTTTTGAACCTCTGCTGTATCCTTTTCAAACTCTCTTTCCTGTCCTCAGTCCAGACAGATCAATACCTGTCTCCTACCCTGCTACTCCCCTCTCTATCTTTATTTTATTTATTTATTTCATAATTTGATTTACAATCTTTGAGTCAAAGACTCATTTACAAAAGGCACCTAAATGCAGGGAGGGTAGACAACAATTGGTGGTGGAGTACAACAATGGAGAACATTACAGGTGAAATACAATAAAAGAACACACAAAGCAATTCCAGTAATGCAAAGCTTCAGTTACTGTAGTTACAATTAGCCTAGTATTTGTCTACCTAAATTATTCTTCCTTTGTCCCTCAGACCCTCACCCCTCCACTTTTACATTTGCTAAACTATTCTTTTGTTCCCCCTCAGCACCTCCACCCCCCGTTGACAGTCTGCCATAGTCCCCGCCCCAATTCTACTTAAAATTCACTGTATGCTTCCTTTTTCCCCAGGTCTGCCTCGCTGACTGACGCTCCCAGATCAAGTGGCACCACGGCCGTGACCACCGCTGCCGACAAAGAAGCTGTCTCCGACGCCCTCCTGGTCCTCCACAGACTCCACACAAGGTATTGCTTCCTCGGCATGCTTGGCCCTGTGATCAGTGCTCCTTCTGTTCCCCAGAGCTCCGGATTGGCCCGGAGCAGGGTTGCCCTAAGCTCCCGATTAGCATGCTTGTTAGCGGCTTTCTGCCCAAAATAGCACCGGCTATATTTTAACTTTCCCGTGCTCTTCTTAATGAGGGTTTTCCTCCCATCCGCCCCACCCCGCCCAGGCCACCTATTCGTCGCTACTAATCCCTCCCACCTCGGCTGCACCTCGTGGCTCCCTCTCTCTTTCTCCTGCCTATCGCTCCACTGATCTTTTGACCTAGCTGCCACCAAGCCTACAAGTGGTTGTTCCACTTTCCTCCTACCTATTCCCCTGCCTCCTCAAGGCCTCCAACCTACCCTTGCTGCCTTGCTGTATACTGACTGTTTCTCCTCCCAGCTATGATGCTGCTTCTCATTATCTCCATTGCTATCTGCCTACCCCCATCCCTCCCTTCAGTGTTGGTTAATGTCCCCCCATCCCTACCCTGCGCCTGTGCTAACCTATCCCGCACAGTCCCCCCTCCGCAACCTCTCCCTACCAGCCCCTACTTGGTCCACTACCCACTCTGCCCTGCTTCTCTCTATTCTTCTACACCCACAGCTTGGTACAAACAAATTCTCACAGTATCTAACTATTATACTTCTTCTCCTTGCCATGGGTGACATCCATCCAAACCCAGGCCCTGGCCACACCAGGACCCGTATTGGCCCAGTAGTACAGCAGCCACCTCTACCATTCAGTGTGGTTCCCTCCCCGTAGCCTGCGCGTGCTTCATCTAAACATTTGCAGCCTTGCCCTAAACACCCTACTCCAAGTGCTTAGCAACAACACACTTCTGATATTATCATTTTATCCAAAACCTGGCTAAACCAAAGCTTGAAGGATATATCCATTGCCATACCAGGGTACTGTCTCACGCCTTGACTGCCCCACTAGAGGAGGAGGTGTCATGTTACACCACCTCAAACCTACTCTTCTCTGTATCACTAGCTAAAATCATGCCCCAAGCCTACGAACTGCTAATGTTATAGTTGTCCCTCCTCTATTCGCTCCCCATTTATGTCTCTGGTGTCTACTGTGAGTCCTGGTGCCCTGCTAGTGTCACTGACCTTATAAGTCACCTAGGTCCCCTTACCCCTCTGGTGAACTTTACATCATGGGAGATTTCAATCATAACTGGCCTGCCGCCTCACTGAACAAAGCCCGCTCAGAGATAGCAACCTTAAATTTCTCCCAGGTCATCACTGAGCACACGCATCTGAACCACAAGACCTGGCAGTCACTCCTTAATCAACTGGGTGCCCACCTCCCACCCTCACCATCCTCAAGCTGGCCTACTTCTTGACTCTATAAGCGACCACCACATACCTACCTAGTCCATAAAATCCATTTCCCAAACCCCCCCAAATTCCTGGTGCAGCTCCTACAAATCACTAAACCTGGACCCCCTACTGGAAGACCTAGCTCATGCAAACTGGTGCCCAAACATTAATAATGTCAATGTCGATGACTCTCTAGCACATTTCACAGACACATTCCTCAACGTCGGGGGACACACCTCTATGTGGCGTATCAGGATTGGGACAACCACTTACCCTAGTTTCCCTGAACTAATAATGTGCCAAAATGCCGGGACAAGGCGTAGGACTTTACAAATCCTCACTCGTCCCTACTGAGAACACCATCTACCAGATGCTCCGTAATAAATGCACTAAGGCCACCCGACTAGCCAAAGCAGTACCTCAGCTTCACCTTCAACTCCAATCTAAGCAGGCCTTCCAAATTTTGGAAAGTCGTCCACTCTCTTTTCTCCCCCTCGCCAAACCCCACTCCCGTTCTGGTCTCAAGCAGCACTCTTACTGACCCACTCACAGTGGCCTCAGAGTTCAACACATAGTTCACCTCGTGTGCCTCCACCCTCCTGGCTTCCCTGCCCACTGCTGCACCTCTCGGCACTCACGCTCATCACCAGTATCCACGGTCAGGGCATCTTCTACTTTGGAAGCATTTCTCCTACTGAGGCTCTAATGTCCTGCAATCCCTCAACCCTTCAAGGCGAGTCCCCGACGGACTGGACCCCAAACTACTCTACCTATTGGCCCCTGCCATTGGTTCACTACTAGCAAACCTCCTAAACCACTCGTTTGCCACTGCAACTGTTCCTGCGTTTGGAAGCATGCCACTGTTATACCCTGCCTAAAGGTGGCGACCCTGCCTCCACTGCTAACTACTGGCCCATCTCTCTCTCCTCCTGCCCTTGAAGACTCCAGGAGCACCTCATGCTCTCTCAGCTCTCTAATTTCTCACTGAATCCAACTTCTTCACTCCCTACCAGTCTGGATTTAGAAGCACCACTCTCGGCCATTTCCTGTTAAGGCTTTCCGACTCCATCTGGGATGGACAAGGGCTTATCACCTCAACCATATCTGTTGACCTAGCCAAAGCATTTGACACTGTCTCTCATCCCTGTTGTTGTCATGCCTCTCTGCAGCCGGCCTGTCGGAGCCTGCCACAAACTGGTTTAGAGCCTACCTGCTACAGAACTCAATCTGTAGAATCAGCTGATTCCACCTCCCCTCTGCTCCCTATTGACACTGGTGTCCCACAATGTTCCATACTCGGCTCTATTCTTTTTTCCATCCTTCTCAATGACCTGCCTCAAATTTGCTCATTATCGCCATTTACATGAACACAGATGACACTGTCCTATTTACCTCTGGACAGACACCTGTGGAGGTTGCTACCACCCTTCAGGCTGACTTCAACAAAGTTCAGCTCTGGTTTAGCTCTCACCAACTCTCCCTCAATGCCAAAGACAGTCTCCATGACCTTTGGCACCAGGCAAAAGACTATCCAGGCTTACCACCCTCCCAAACTTCACACCTAGATGGGACAGGTGGGTCATTCCTGATGCCCTACAGGGGCATGCCTCAGACAGCTAGTATTGGAACCCACTGGGAGGAGCAATCTTAGACCTGGTACTCTCAAATGGGGATGGAGAAAGAATCTCAGATTTAGAAGTGGGTAGCCATCTGGCAACAAGCGACCACCAAACAGTGTGGTTCACGATAAACACAGCCATACAATCAAGCCATACAAAAGCAAGGTACTGGACTTTAGGAGGGCTGACTTTGGGAAAATGAGAGAGTGCCTCAGAAAAGCACTAGCAAACAGGCAAGAAGGAGGGGTGGAGGAACAATGGGAGTGATCAAACAGCACCATCACAGGGCAACAAGCCTTTGTGTAAAGCAAATCAATAAAACACAGAAGGAAAAAACCGCTATGGTTCTCAAAGAGGTGGCAGGGAAGGTTAAGGAGAAAAGGATAGCATTCAGGAAATATAAGGAAACACAGAAGGAGCAGGACAGAGAACTTTATCAGTTAAAGCAGAAAGAGGCTGGGAAGCAGTCAGAATAGCAAAGGCCCAAACTGAGGAAAGGATAGCCAATTCTGTTAAGAAGAGGATAAGACCTTTTATAGGTACATTAGGAGGCGAAGAAAGACCAAAGGAGGATACTGAAGCTTAATAAAGGGAGGGAATGTGGGTAGAGGGTGACAGTGAAAAAGCAGGGATACTGAATGAATATTTCTGCTCAGTATTCACAAAGGAAGAGGAGGAGTTACCTAAACCAAACAAGAGAAACACTCTGAAGATGAGGGTCGATACCAGTCCGTTTACAGAAGAAAGGGTTCTGAAAGAACTAATAAAATTGAAGGTGGACAAAGCAATGGGTCCTGATGGGATTCACCCAAAATTCTAAAAGAATTAAGGGTAGAACTAGTGACACCACTGATTACTCTCTTTAACAAATCATGGGAGGATGGGGTGGTAACCTGAGGACTGGAGGAGGGCAGATGTGATTCCTCTTCACAAAAGTGGGAGCAGGACAGAGGCAGGAAACTATAGACCAGTTAGTTTGACCTCAGTGGTAGGGAAAATAATGGAATCACTTCTGAAGGAAAGAATTGTTGAGTACCTAGAGGCCAGTGGGGCTGGGACCCAAGGCAGCATGGATTCACGATGGGAAGGTCGTGTCAGACAGAATCTAATAGATTTCTTTGACTGGGTGACCAAAGTAGTAGACTAGGGAGGGGCTGTGGACATGGCCTACCTAGATTTTAGCAAGGCATTTGATACAGTCCCACACAAAGATTAATACACAAGATAGCCAGCCTTGGAGTGGGTCCCAAGGTGGCAGCCTGGATAAAAATTGGCTAGACAACAGGGCGCAAAGGGTAGTAGTAAATGGAGTACACAGTGAGAAAGGAGGTTACTAGCGGGGTACCGCAGGGAGTTCAATACTAGGACGGTCCTTCTTAATGTCTATATAAGTGACATTGCAGAGGAACTGAAAGGAAAAGTATGTCTCTTTGCAGATGACACAAAGATCTGCAACAGGGTTGATACACAAGATGGAGTGGAAAGGATGAAGGGACTTGGCAAGGTTGGAGGAATGGTCAAATGTATGGCAGCTCAGATTCAATGCAAAAAGTGCAAGGTAATGCACATGGAAACAAAAACCCAGAGGAAGCGTACACAATGGGGGTGAGATACTGACAACAGTAAAAATGGAAAGGGACCTGGGGGTAATTATATCATAGATACATAGATACACAGACAAGTGTCGGCAGATAAGAGCCTATAGCCCACCCAATCTGCCCATTTGAGCTATAAGTTCAGTTTGTTTTCCTAGAAGTCTGTTGTACCTTACCCTGATCTCCAGAATTCCTTTATGTCTATCCCATGCATTCTTAAATCCCGTGATTGTTTCAGCCCCCACCACTTCCTCTGGCAGGGTGTTCCACTTGTCCACCACCTGTTCTGTGAAGAAATTCTTTCTCATGTTTCCTCTGAATCGTCCTCCCTCCAACTTCATCCCATGCCCTCTAGTCCTGGAACATCTTTTTCAGCTTAAAAATAGTGTTTTCCTGCACCCTGTTCCTCCTGTAAGATACTTGTATGTCTCTATCATATCCCTCTCCCTCCTCTCCTCCAGGAGTACATGTTCAGTTCCTTCAACCTGTCTTCATAGGACTTGTGATGCAATCCATGTACCATCTTTGTTGCCCTCCTCTGAACCTTCTCTACCTGTCTGTGTCCTTACGTGGGTATGGTCTCCAGAACTGTACACTGTACTCCAGGTGGGGCCTCACTAGTGTCTTGTATAGCGAATTATGACCTCCCTTTTCCTGCTAGTAATGCCCTGCCTATACATCCCAGCATCCTATTTGCTTTACCTGCTGCTTGTCACATGTTTCCCTACCTTGAGGTCATCGAGATGATAACCCCAAGATCCCTTTCCTGCTTGGTGCATGCTATATCCTCACCCCCAACTGATATATTGTGCAGGGTTTTGTGCCCATATGCATTATCTTGCACTTCTTTGCATTGAATTTCAACTGCCAAACCCTGACCATTCTTCAAGTTTCTGCAGGTCGCTTCTCATTCTGTCTACACCCTCTGGTGTGTCTACTCTGTTACAGAGCTTTGTGTCATCAGCGAACAGTGAAATTCTGCCTTCTGGGTCCTCGCCATGTCACTGATGAAGATGTTGAATAGGACCGGTCCCAGCACTGATCCTGTGGTACCCACTGGTCACTCTTCCCTCTGTGGGTGACAGCCATTTCACCACCCTCTGTGTCCTGCCACCCAGCCAGTTACCTACCCACCACACTACTGTCCTGCCCACACCATATTCCCCAGTTTGTGTAATAGTCTTCTGTGGCACAGTGTCAAAGGCCTTGCTGAAGTCCAGATAGGGAAAAGTCCACATGGCGCCTGGATCTAACAACAACACAACTGGAAAGGGACCTGGATAATCACCTAGATGACCTAAAGGTGGGCAAGCAATGTGAGAGGCAGTAAGGAAGGCTCGGGGGATACTGGGATGCGTGGGACGAGGCATCAATAGTAGAAAACAGGAAGTTGTTATCCCTCTGTACAGACAGTTGGTGAGACCCCATCTGAGTACTGTGTGCAGTTCTGGAGACCCCATCTCCATAAAGGCGTAGACAGAGTGGAGCTGTCCAGAGGAGGGCAACCAAAATGGTGCAGGGTCTGCACCAGAAGACATCTGAAGAAAGACTAAAGGAGCTTAATATGTATACCCTTGAGGAAAGAAGGAGAGGGACATGATAGAAACTTTCAAGTACCTCAGGGAATTAACAAAGTCCAAGAGGGTAGCATCTTCCAGAAAAGAGATGTACAAGAACAAGGGGCACAATTTGAAGATAGAGGGCGGCTCAGAGGTAATGTGAGATATTTTTCACTGAGAGGGTTGTGGATGCGTGAATAGCCTCCCTGAAGAAGTGTGAGTCAAGGACAGTGGGGACTTCCAAGAATGCATGGGACAGGCATAAAGGCAGTCCTAGTGGGGGTAGGAGGAAGTAAGCTGTTGGTTAACTAAGATCTGCAGCTTATCTGTTAGGTAGGAAAATGGGCAGACTAGGTGGGCCATGCGGTCCTTATCTGCCGTCAAATTCTATGTTTCTATGTTTCCTTGAGGATGTAACTACTTTTAGGTACCTAGGGTCTGGCTTGACCAACACCTATCCTTCTCTGCATATGTCAACACCATCCTGAAGAAACTCCGCCCAAGCTCAGTGCTCTCTACAGGAAGCACAGTAGCCCCCTCTTCCTGCCAGACGTGAAATTGTGCAGAAAATGATCTTACCAACCTCGACTACTGTAATATAGTCTATGGTGCGCCTCAAGTCCACATTATCCAGATTTGACCCCTCTTCAATTCTTTCTGCTGCTTTGCCTCGATGCCCCCACCATGCACATCACTGTGAGCTCTACCGGTCGCTGTCCTTCCCCTCCTTATCAACTGGCGCTTGCTCCAGATGCTAAATTCGTTGAAATTCTGTCTCGATTCCTTCCACAATACCTTGCCTCCTCTCTAGCAGCTCCGCCTACCCCTCTCTCATGCCCTCGGGTGGACTGACCAGAGACTACTCTCAATTCCTCACTGAGCGTACCTCAGCGGGCCAATCCGCCTCCTACCACCTCCCAAACTCTGAAATGTCCTCCGGCCCAAATACATTACTCATCCTTTAACCACTCTCTCAATAACCCTGTCTGCTTCTACACAGTAAATTGCTTATGTAAATGACTCCATTACCTCACTGCTCCCCTACCACAGCATTTTGCCTTTCCTTAACAGCATGCTGGTGGTGTGCAGCAACTGCTATGAGCAGCTGCCTTATACTCCCAACCTGTGCGCTTGTCTGACTTGCACTTAAATACTGTTGTCACTGTCTCCAACTGGTCTACTCAGAGCACTATTGCTGCCTAGTCTTGTACACCACTGTATTTTGTGCCTGTTATCGATTTAACCCTATGTATGTAACCTAAATTTACACAGGTGTTGCACATTGTAACAGTTAATCCATGACACACTACTGTATGTATACTCTGCTATCCTTCTGTAATCCCAAAGGTCAGCGCAGTGAGGCGAGCATACTTGTTGCTCAGTGTGCCTTTCCTGGTGAAACATTTCAATAAACAAATAAATACATTTCTAGCCCCTCTCCTGTTGCATAAATGTATTTATTTAAAATAAATAACGGAAAGACACACTGATAAGAGGCTCTCTTCAGGTGTGACCTGCTGAAAACCAGAATGTGAAATAGAGACAGCACAAACTAATGCAGAAAGAAATAGCACAATTAAATACAATCTTTTGCAGATGAATAGTGTGAGATGTCTGCTAAAACTAAACTATAAATAAAATACAGTTCTAACAACTTAATAAAATCATGGGGATAAATAAGGAAAGTACTAAATATGTATTCTGAGATGCTGTCTTCCATTTGTTAGCCAGTGTCACTCAACTTTCCTGCCCTTCCTCCATCATGTTGTGGGATTATGATTCTGCATTGAGTTTTATAGGCGGTTCAGAAGTTGCATCCTGGAGTGGATGCCTCCAGGGCAGGGGCAGGGCAGAGGGTGAAGATCATCCTACATCACTTGAGCAGGTGTGTACAGTGTTACATTCATATCTGGTGGGGCTCCACTGAAGTTCAGGAGGTTTGGCTGGATTGGTGTTTTGGCAATGTGTGCTGCTGTTACTAGGTGTCACTAGGTGAGACTCTAATGAGGCCCTTTGTAGGCGCTGGCCTTGGGTCACCTTATTCCTTTAACCACTTGCAGCTTCCTCAAATCATCAGTCTTTGAAATATGTTTTTTAACTATCTTTTATTTATTTTACATACTGCCCCTGCTGAAATAGTGCTCAAGGAGGCACACTGGGCTGGACAGCAACCTCATGCAATGCATCGTAATGTTATGAACATACAGTATCCATCTCAGTGAAACCTAACCAATCATAGACCAAGCATCAGAATGGGTAGTGACATTGACATTAAGTGCCCCAAAGAAATTGACTTTAAGCTAATGGGAGCTTTCAGAGACATTTTGGTGGTGGTAAGGTGTATGTGTTCATGCTTGTGCGTATATCACTGTGTAAATGTATTCTTGTGTGTGTTTATCACTCGTTATGAGTGTATTTAGTCTGTACAGTATGTGTGTGCCTGTCACTGTATATGTGTGTGTGTGTGTGTTCACTGTGTACAGTAAGTGTGTGCTTGGGTGCCTACTATCTTCCGTTGTGAAGCAGTGCATGGACTTTGAGTAGGGCTATACAGGAACCAAAGGATAACTGGGCGGGGATTATCAGTCCATTTGTCACTTTGGTTCCAGACTTCTTTACAGCAGAGTCAGGGCTCTTAGGGTCCAAGTCTTGCAAAATAAAAAATTGGGGTCCGGGACCAAATTTGGGATGTCAGTAGTGTTTCTTTGGAGCTGTTTTGTACCTCCCACTACAGTTCGGGTGGGCAGAAGGAAGCAGATTGTGCATCCTGAGAAGCCAGCAGTGTAACACGGGACCCTTGGACAAACATCCCAGTGGGCTGCCAGAGTTTGAGGGACACAGGGCCTTGCCTTGCCAAGAGCCCAGTAAGTAATCAGAGTGGAAGAATGTTTAGACTTTGTGGAACAAAGCGGCAGGATTTTGATAGGAGAAAATAAGACACATGTAACAAAGAGATGATTGGATACTTCATGAACACTTCTGGATATGCTGTACATAGCTTTCATAACTTTGGGCCAGAGCAAATAATACTGATGATATGGGCTCTTCACTGGGATAAGCCAGATTTGTGAGTTCTGGAGCAGAGCTCTAGGGTATGCAGGACTCTTGGCTATGCTTGTGGCACAGTGAGGGCATAACTGACCTTTTGTGAACTGTTTCGTGGTCATATTCTTAAGCATAAAATCTGCACTCATGGTATGGAAATGCTGAAGGAGACTGCTTTCTTCAGAGCTGTCTGCAACTGAGGCAGTTTGTTATAAATGAATATTGAGACAGAAAAAACACAATGGTTAGTAGTTGTACAAGTATTGTGAAGTGTGAACCACGTTTTGAGATCCCTTCCTTGTGTTTTTTTTATTATGAAGTTTGATCTTATCTGTGTCAGTCTTCACCATTCATCACAGATGGGTACTGGCGGAGATCAGGACCCGGGGAGCCTTTTTTTTAAAAGGATAGGCAGAGCCAATGCAGCATCGGCGCCGCCCTCGAGGCGGCACGTACTACGTGGCGCCCGAGATTAGCTGCTAAGCTGTGTCGACTCGCCTGCCTACCAGTTCTTCGCCTCTGCCGCCGAGTCACCGTGGGAAGCCTGTGAAGAGATTTTCAGAGTTTTAGGCCTTAGCCTTTTGTTGTCGACAATCCGTCAGTTCCTGCTAGTTCTAGTCTGCCCTACTCGATGTCGCTGGTAAGATCTTTCCATTTATTTTACATTTTAGCGCGTCAAGTCTGTTTTTGGTGTTTTTCCGTGGGTCATGTACGGTCGGAGGGCAGAAGTGTCGTCTAAGGCAGGGCGGCCCCCATGCGTCGGTGCCCGTGAGGCCCAAGTACTCCGTTACCAACCAGCATGACCGGTGTCTCTGGTATCTTGGCCCGCTTCCACGACATGGATTCGTCGACGCCTGCTTCTCATGGACCGCCGGGTCCCTCGAAGACAATAGCGTTTAAAGTAGGCGAGCTCCGCCGACTTTCAAGGGTAGGTCTCGCTTTCGTCCGGGCCAAGCCGCTCTCTCGGCCTTTCCTCCGGGTCCCCTCCGGTTCTGTCTGAGGACCGAGGAGGAGGAGCCTGGCCTCTCGTAGCGCTAACCTTGGCGAGACTCCTTCTGCGGCGCAGGAGCCCGTCCGCTTCCTCCCGGGCGCGGCGGGAGAATGCCGCTATGTGATCACCCCTTGGTGAAGGCTCCCAGTGTCGCTCCCGTGGTCCGGAAGGCCCGAGTCGCGCCCGTCGCTTCCAGCTCACCCGTTGGGGCCGTCGGGCGCCATTCAGCGCGTGGGTCCTCAGCGGTGCCGACCGTCTTCGGCCGTGGGCCTTGTCAAGCGCCATTAGCGGTGCCTGACCCTGCTCCGCGACACCATGACCCTGGAATCGGCGTCGCCTTTCGCCATGTCTCCGCTGGTCGTCCGTCGGTGCGTCCTCGGTGCCGTTGGTGCCTCGGTGTGGCTCACGGCGCGGGGTCGGCAGTGCCGTGTTGGCGCCTAAGTCCGCCCTGGGGTCGTCAGCGCCCGCCGGTCCTCGGTGCGCTCGCGGCGCCGAGGCTGTAGCTGGGGTTTCTATCAGCGCCATCTCTGTTACTGGTACCACCCTGGTGCTGGTGGACTTGATGGTGCCGCAGCTGCCCTAGTTCGGGACCTTTGGCCCGTGCTACCCTGCCACCTTCTGCCAGCGCGCTTGCGGGGCTGTGGAGGGTGCAGGTGCCGCCTTGGCCACTGCTTGGACTTCTGGGCCCTTTGGTAGGTCGCCCTCCCTCGCCCTCCTACCGTCTGGCTTAGGGCCTCAGACTCTACCTCTTGGTCGGGTCGGGCTCGGGTGCGGCGGGCAGTCACCCCTGGGGTTGTCTGCAGAGGAGAGACGAGCGGTGGTCTCCACGGCGGGTCTCAGTCAGCCCCTTCTGAGGTCGTCTGGTTCCCCCAGGTTGGGGTCAGTGGTACTGACCAGCAGGCTGTGGTGCATGCCACCATTGCCATGCAACCTGGCCTTGGGGGTTCCTTGACTCGGCGGTGGTACCCCTCTCCGGTGGTGTGTCTCGATCGCCCAACTTTGGGGCCTGTCGGGAAGCCCACAGGAGGGAGGGTGCTGCTCCTGGGTCTCCCCTTGCGGGGCAGCCCAGAGCTGCCAGCTTCCTGGCTGGCCCTTTGAGGACTAGGACTCTCAGACTCGGAGGGTCGAGGGTGTGGTGTCGCACGTCGACCTTTCTCTGGGACCCACCGGGCCCTGGGCGAAGCTGAAGCGCTGACTACGCCTTCCCCTTCTGGTTCCTTGAGGGTCCCATTCTTTGGAGGCAGGGGACCGTCCTTCTGGATCTATCGACCCCAGTCGCCTCACTTGGGGATTTTCTGGGCGCAGCCTAGGCAGTACCAACGTGGTTGTACAGCTGTCGGCTGGAGTCTTCCAGGACACCCTCCGCGGGGGTACTTGGTCCTCCCTAGCCCTGGCAGAGGTCAGCCGACTTCCTCTCTCGGCTCTGCGCCTCCCTCTGCCGCCTTCTCCAGCGTTCCCAGGTATTCTTGGTCCTACCGGTCCTCTCACCTGGGAACAGTTCAGAAGCAGTGGCTGCTCGGTTCCCTGCCTACGTTAGGGCCATGGACAGCCAGGTTTTCAACCTCCCCGAGCAGCCACTCTCAGAGCGCATGGTGACCTCCAGCTCTGATCCCTCTTCAGGGGAGGAGCCGTCTGTCCATTCTCTCCTGCCGCTGATCTCTCAAGTATCAGCGTTTCCTCGTCGGGGATGCTGGAGGACCTTCACCTTTCTCCCTCTCCATGAGCAATCCTGAGCATCGGCTGCGCCTTTCTAGGCGATTTGGTGCAGCCACCCTTGTGGTGCCGCCTGGCCTGCTCCTTTTGGGAGGCGTCCATGCGTTTCTGGCAGAGGCCCTTCTCAGAGTTCCTGCCCGGACCTCAGCCAGAGGTATTGCGCTCCCCAAGTCTCCAGGTTCTATGCCTCATCCACAGTCGGATTGGCGCACCTGGACACTCCTGAAGGCCGCCCTCCACCGTGACCGGCCCCAGATCAGGACTCCTGTTTTGATTTCTGGGGAGGAGGACTTTCTACTCGCACGGTTGCTTCTCTCTATCTCCGCTCATCAGGCCCACTATGCAGCCTACAACAGGTTCTTGTGGTCAGCGCTGGGTCAGATCCTAGCTGCTTTGCCTGACTCGAGTAAACCAGGCAAAGCCATTGCACTCTCTGCACGTGGCCTGGAGCTAGCAAGGCACCAAGCAAGGGCATCTTACGATGCCAATGAGGTAGCTACCAATGGAGTAGGGACAGCGATCTTCACCAGGAGATGGGCGTGGCTTCACCTTGCCTGGTTGTCACCTTTGGCCCGGTGTAGGGTGATTTGCTCCGCCACCAGGGAACCTGTCTCTTTTCCGTAGGGCGAGACAACGCTTGTCGGGGCAAATTCTTCTCTCCGGGGACCCCGCCTCGGCCTCCTCAGGCCCAGAAGGTTCCCCCTTACTGTGTCACCCACTGAGGGCTAAGGGACACTGTCCTTAGGGTGCAGTTAATCAGCCCTTCGGGGCTTGCATACTCACCCATCTGTGATGAATGGTGAAGATTGCACAGATAAGATACAGAAATCACGTCCACCGTAATTATGATCTTTCTGTGTATCTTCACCATCCATCACAATCCGCCCACCATCCCGGGGCTCCAGTCTCTGGATCCTCCTCCTCTGTGCCTACCCCTCTTTTTGGCGGGTAAAGTTGGGACACACAGGGGTAATTTTCTTCCCCAAAGGGGTACAGTTCGAGTGGCACTTCCTCTCTACTACTTATCTTCACCCTCACAGGTCAGAACTGGTGGTTGCCCTCCTTCTGTTATCCATCTGTTTAAAAAAAAAAAAAAAGAGAACCCTTTTTCACCAAAATCTTTACAGAGAGAGTACTGAGTCCCTGTACCCTGTCCTTCTCCAGAATAGCCGACTCTGCTTTTGGGGTATTGCCAGTTATTCTGTGCCTTGAATTCTGGCGGGTGAGCTTTGCCACTCCTTGCAGTTCCTATACAGTCTGATGACGGACAAGGGTCCTGGATCCTTGTTACCTCTCACTCTGTCCTAAATTCTCTCTCCCCGCTCCCTCCTTCTTCCTTTTCCAGAGATTGGGGCCCCTACCCAATCCCCTTAGTTTTACTTCTTCTATGCTGTCCTCTCAGTCGTTATTTCTCCTTTTAGTTCAGTTTCTCTTCCTTTTCTGTCCTTGGACTCTCTTGTCCCACCTCCATCCTTCCTCTTACCTCTCGTGACTCAGAACAGGTAGGCGGGCGGGTCGACACAACTGGGCTAATCCCGGCGCCACGTAGTACGATCCTGTGTCACCCGCCTTATCCTTTTAAAAAAAAAGCCCCAGAGGGTCCTGATCTCCTGCCAGTACCCATCTGTGATGAATGGTGAAGATACACAGAAAGATCGTAATTACGGTGAGTACGTAATTTATATTTTGCGGTTCTGTCATGGGGTGATTTTAATTTTGTTGCTATAAGGGGCTGAGTATTTTGGGTATTTAGGTGAATAACATTTTACTGGTGTAGCACTGTTGATGTAGACAATGTGAATGTGAACTTTCATTGGATGCCTTATTGTTTTGTTCTCCTGCTGCTGATATATATGTGCATATATATATATATATACATATATATATATATATATAGTATAGCTTTGTAGGCACTTGAGCAGGAACTGGAGGCAGGCACTGCAGCTGTATGAGATCCTTCTGTTTCAGTTAGCTAAAACTATGCAAAAAAAGTCATTTAAAAAGAAAAATGGAAAACGGTTTTAGTGTTCGTGACACAAATCTCAACGCAGACAGTACAGTAATAGCCTAGCAAGCAGCAATATGCAGTGGTCCATTGAAAGTGGCATGTGTCACACTGGTGTGCCACACAGATCCTATTATCAGTAGTATTTGAGAATCTATACAGTATCGGCAGCCTAGGTGTTCATTATTATTATTATCTTCATGAGATAGGGGCAGGATCATACTGTGGCTCTCAAGTGGCAGAGCCACAAGTGAGTTATGAAAGTTCTGCCCCTCACAGCGATGACACTTGTCACTGAATTTGTCTGTTTATTGCACAAGTTTTACCAGAAAAGACATGCTGAGTTGGTAGTAGCTCATTTCCACATGTGTCCTGGAGAGAGGGTAGGTAGGTAAACAATACAAAGGAGCAGCAATAAAAACACAGTAACAGTTGCACATCCACTATATTCATAAACAAGTAAAACAGTGCAACCAACAATAATGTGCAAAGTGCAAAACATTAACGTATGCAAAGCCAAAATATGGCGCGAGTAAAACTGTTCAGCAGTGTGCCTGGTAGCAACAGATGGTAAGCCCATATGGGGACTCCCAGTGCATGGAAGCACAGTTATATAGGCCATGGGTGGCAATAATATTAGGGTCAGGAATAATTGCAGATGGGAGATCGCGAAGTCACAAGAAGCAACAAGGGGAAGAGACTGAATTGAATAGTGTATAGACAAGCGAAGTGAGGTCAGAGGTCAGGAAAGTGATATGAGAATTTTAGGCCACTTTATGTCCCAATTATATAATGTATTATAAATTTTAGCAGTTTCAGATTAATTATTTTAAGGAAGATTTAACTGTTTGTGTTTGATTTGGCTGCTCTGTTGCAAGTGCAGTTGAGTTTATTGTTCAAGCTGCTGCCTCATTGGTTAAGAGCACCTCTGTGGCCGACCTAAAGTGACTATAAATAGAGATGACCAGCGAGAATGATGATAAATGATTTACCATCATTTTGGGCCTTCATGCCATAAATTAATAAATTATTTATCTGTATGGTTTCATTCTCACCGACAGTGTGTGTGTGTGTATGTATTTGAAAAATTATGGAGGTGCGCACACGAAGCTCTACAGTGCTGAAACGGACCATGAGTCCAAAATTCCAAAATACAACCAAAAAGAGACCCGACTCTGAGGAAGGTCCTGTGTGGGGTTGAAGTGGTGGGTTCATAGGGTGTTTGGACTTTCGGGCAATTTGCCACAAATAAATTTACTTTGTATTTGGTTTACTTCAGATCTGTTCTTTTAGTCAGAGTGCTGAACTCTTTTTTGGATATATATATATATATATTATAATTATTGTAGTGGTGCAGTAGCACCAGTATAGTTAGGGTTGAGCAAGATGTTTTATGTTAATCTCCAATTTTGCAGCTTAGTAACTCTGATGGTGTTCAGTTAAATAACCAAAATGTGTCATGCGACCTGGCTGGCGGAGTCTCAAAATGTGAAAAGTTTTGTGATGGCAGCTTGTGCAGTTTCCGTGATACTGGAATCAGCGTTCCCATTCATGCATAACTGTACATGTTTCACATACAAATTATGAAATTCAAGCAGTTTTGTGTGAAGGGGTACACTGCACCCCATAATTATGTTTGTAGTAGAATAAGAAGAATCAGCATTTATATAGCGCTTTTCATGCATAGTATATCCCAAAGTGCTATACAAGCAATACTAGACTGGTAGTGAAGTGATAGAATGTGTAGTGGCAGCCATTTTGCACATCGGCACCCACATACAGCCTGGAAAGTTACAAGAACCAGTTTTATGGGAAGGGAATATTGGCCAAGACACTGGGAATGTTCCTGCTCTTTGCAAAGAATGCATGGGGTTCTTTTATTAGTACATGTACCCCACAAAAATTTTGTAGAAATGGTACAGTGAACCCTTGTAATTTAGTTTGTACCCTGAAAATGTTTGGAGAGGGTACAATGAGCCGATCTGTAATCTTAATGAGAACACTGTACAGAATGTCAATTTTAATGAAGTGGGTTGTTTTCCTGTACACAATACACATATTTTTCTTACTCACGTACAGCCAGATGGTACAAAATCTTTTCCCTAAAACATTTAGGGTAGAAGCGGCCTATGCCAAGGTAGAGCCTTTCAAAGATTTTATAAAAATATTAATCTGTTCTAAAATTATGAGGAATTTTTTTTTTCCTGAGCATGCCTAGTAGAATTTTGGATAACCCTCTGATTATGTTTTGTTGTTCCAAAATAAGTCAAAATACCTTTTCAGGATATCGCCTGTCATTTTACTGAAATTGACAATTTATGTGTCATGAGCAGAAAATTTGTGTGTGACATGTAATTCATGTGTCCCACATTTAAGTGTTGCACTTAAATGTGCGACATTAAATGTGCAGCACAAAATAACTTGCCGTTTAACAGTATTTTAGTCCCAGATTTTGAATATACAGTTTATATGACCTATTACATGAGCGTGGATGATGGGAATTTTCAAGTACAGGTAGAAAGGTGATTTTGAAGTGTGTTACATAAATCTGCAACACATAAATGTATGTGTTGCACATTTTACTCATAACTTGGCCATTGCTCACTGTTTTAGTCCCAGATTTTGAATTTTTATTATTCAGTAGAACTAAACTGGATAGTCAGTAAGTATATGTCTAGGTAGAATGTTATATGGAATATGTGAAATAAAAGAATTACAGGTGGACCTTGCTCTTTAGAGGAAGAGCCTGGGTGCTTTAAACCCCAAGATCCAGCACCTCTAGTTCAGATGTAGCCTGGGTTGGTGCTGCTAACATCATCAATTTAGGGTTCTCCGAAGGGAGACCCACACAGTCTTTATTAGGGCTCTAGCAACCTGTAGACCCTGAGCTGTGTTTTTGCTTTGTTTATTTCCTTTGAGTTGTGTATTCAGAAACAGTCAGTATTTTGTATCCTGCATTACTTAGTTCTTATTTTATTTTAATAAAATAACCTCCTCTTGTTAGATGTGGTGTACCCTAATATGCTGTGTCTTGCCTGATCATTATTACACTGTGACACCGACCCAGGGACGAGCTGGGAATTATAGACAGGTCAGTCTGACATCGATCATGTGCAAACTCATGGAGACCATACTTAAGGAGAGGTTGGTAAAGTACATAGAAGAGAATGGTCTCCAGGATGAGAGGCAACATGGGTTGTGGGAGCAAGATCCTGTCAGACGAACCTGATTGTCTTTTCATTTGGGTCACATGGGTGGTAGATGTTTGGGTTCTATATGATAATGGCAAAAGCCTAAAAAGCGATCACCGTTATCCAAGTCACAGTGCTTAAAACATTTTTGACACTCCTGACACCCTGGCGCACAGGAAAAGGTGCGAGGGACTTACGTTTTAATGTTTCTTTTCCCCCACACCCCTACTAAAGGATTCTCAACTCGAGGGGTGCATATATGTGTGTGTGAAAACATTAAAAACAAAAGGTTCAGACCGGGCGCAACAAAAACGCACCAGCACCTGGACCAGAACCCAGTACCCTGCGGACTGACACCAGTAGCCGACCCACCAAGCCGCTGGGTCGGCTCGGCAAGCCATTGCGGCACCACCTCTCACATGTCCTCTGCCCTCACTGTGTGTGCCCACTCCCCTCTCCTGCGCCACAGATGTATAGCGATATCCTGTCACTATACTCGCCCACCGCTCCATCTGGCCCCTATCCTACTGTGGCCATCCCTGTAATGCACTGGGAAGGGGTCACCGTTATTGTAGGCGCCCTTTCCCAGTGCCAATATCACGGGCTACCATGTGGGCATAGCAGTAGACATCATTTACCAGGACTTTAGCAAAGCTTCAATTCTGTGCCGCATAAAAGGCTAATCAGCAAACTGAAGGATCTTGGGGTAGGGAGAAAATGACAAGGTAGGTGGAAAGCTGACTAAGTGACAGAACCCAGAGGGTTTTGATGGAGGAAAAGTTATCCAGTACCAAGGCAGACACCAGCATGGATCAGTATTGGGGCAGTGTTGTTCAGTGTCTTCATAAGCGACATTGGGAAAGGCATAAATGGAAGATGTGCCTGTTTGTGGATGTCTCCAAACTCTGGGGAGGTGTACACAGTTGAAGGATACAGGACCCATGGGAAGACCTCAGGAAACTGGAGAGATTGTTAGGATCTGGCAGCTTGTTTGAGTGCCAAGAAATGCAAAGTGATGTACATAGGGGCTAGAAATCCTAGGACCAAGTATTACGGGGGGTTGGCAGCAGCAGCATCAAAGGAAAAAAGATCTGAGGTGATGATCACCAGTGACCTGAAACACCTCGCAATGCAAAAAGGCAGCAGCGAGGGTGAACAGGATGTTGGGGTGTGCAGATAAGGAATTCAGCAGTAGAGTGAGGTTATACTGCCCTTTTACAGTTCACTAGCGACACTGTGCTTAGAATATGAGGTAGTACTGGAATCCTTATCCTAAGAAGGACATCAGCTTGGTGGAGAGAGGTTCAAGGAGAGCAACCAAGATGATCAGTGGATAGTAGGAAGTCAAAAGAGAGGCTGAGAGCCTTGGGAATGTACCTGGAAAGAAGGGGGGATATGATAGAAACCTTTAAGTATCTGAAGGGAATAAATGGAGTGAATAGGAAGGTGTCTTCAAGCAAAGTGACAACAGAAACATGAAGGGCACAGTTTGAAGATGGTGAGGGAGGTTTAGGAGAGTGTTAGGAAACATTTTTTCTTGGAGAGGGTGGTGGACAAATGGAATGTGCTGCCAGCGGAGGTGATCTCAGTAAAAACAGTGGGAGGCTTTAAGAGGGCTAGGCATGAAGGGAAGCCATGGAACCGTGGGGAGGCAGTTATGGAAGGAAACATGGGAGGGCTGGGTGAATGGCGTAAACCCACGTACACTGCGTACTAACAAGCAGACTCAATAGACAATTTGGCTTTCTTCTGCTGGATCCGTTGTATGTTCATATGTTCCTGCTCTCCCTCAGCTAGCCTAACTATACCCCTTAGTTTTCCTTTTATCCCTTATGTACCTAATAAATTTTTCCCACCTTTTACTTCATCAGCGATTTGCAGCTCCATGTCTGCCTTTGCCCTCCTGACTGCCTTCAGTGCTTCTTTGAGTTCAGCCTGATAATCCTGCCAGGCTTCCTCCCATTGTTACTTTGCACTCATTGAAGGCCCTTCTTGTTGCACTGTGTAGCCTCCCTCATCTCCTTTGAGAACCAGATCGGCCTTTGTGCCTGTTTCTTTTGGTGACCTTCCTTGCACAAGATTCTCTCACCACCAGAATTACTCCCTTAATCCCACCCCCACAGTTACTGCACCCCTCGATCTGGTCTACACCTGCAAATTTTTCCCTAACTAGTTCCCACATAATCCCCAAATCTGCATGTTTGAGGTCCAGAACCACTGATCTTACTTTGAGGGTATCTCTTGCAGCAGGCCACAGCTAGACCATTGCACGTCAGACTTACGGAGATCCCACCAGCTTCAGTCAGCTGCCATTTCTTCCATTTTTTATTTTCAGTTTCTCTCCTATTTTAGCATCACTTTACTTTTAAAGTGATTTCTTCCACTTCGTATGCCGAGCTCTGTCTCCAATAAACTCTTCAGGACTTGTGCCCATGGAAAGAAGATCATTGAGAAGGACGACCACAAAACTTGTGTCAGTTGCCTGGGCCTAGGCCACAATACCCAAGCCTGTGAGATCAGCTGCGGCATCAACCAGGCTACCAGGCAGCCACCAGAAGACCTTAGAAACATTCCTACTTCAGCAGAAGGTCATCCACATGGAAGGGGCTGCAGGTCAGGAGTTCCTCTGCTCCTCCGGACCCATTCTTGGGCTTGCATTCTTCCAAGGCCAGGGCGAATTGGGTGGGAAGCCCAAGCACTGGGACAAGGATCATGCCAGGGACAGGTCCTCCTGACATGCTTGTAGTTGCCGCTTTGCACTTCAGATGTGGCAGGGCAGTCTTCCTCTTCGGGGTGGCCCCTGTGCCTCGCATGCCCTCTCCTCCACAGTGCTACGCTCAGCAGCTCCCTGTCAACCTCACCTTGGCCAGCATTAGTTCATCAGGCTTGGGTGTCCCACCAACATGTCAGCCCCTGCTGTTCCGGACCCTATTTTCCTCGGGCCTTCAGTCAGGAGGTTCTGCTGGTTCAACTTTGACCACCACCAGCTTGGAGTTTTCAGGGTATCAGGCGCTCCCCAGTGCCGGCTTGGTCATTTCTTGGCCACTTTCTCCGCCTCAGGTCCCTGCCTCTCCCTGCATCGCCCAGGCCCTTTCCTCTGTCGTTCTTGCCCTATCGTGATCCAGGCCAGGAGATGCCCCAAAGGCCTTGGGCCTGTTCAGCCACAATCCCTGGCTCCACCCGTTGACTTCAGCCCCAGTTTTCTTCAGCTGATGCTGATAGGTGTTCAACACTGGTCATAATAGATTTTCAGGCGATACTTCATTCACTGTGGGAGTTTGTGCAAGCTGGGCTTGCTCCCCACGAGGGCTGATGCTGCAGCAGCCTACTGTAACTGCCCGTTCTCCCTCTCCCTACAGAGCCATGGCATGCACCTCAAGATTGGGTGCCTTCTAGCACCCTCGGGACCCTAGGGGGTCGAAGGTTACAAGCACCTTTATGTTTTGCCTACGATGCCGCTTGAGGCCTCTGCAATGGTGGCCACTGAGGTGTTTGTCTATGAATACTTTCTTGGCTGCAGGTGTCAGGCTTTGCCGGGATGTGCAACAGTCCATCCTGAATGCCCTCTTTACTGGGTGTAATCCGTTTGGTGCAGATATTCAGGATATACCTTCTAACCTGCAGGCCTCTGGCTGCACATTGTGTCGGTCCAGCCTAGAAGTGGTCAGCATGTGCTCTTTTGTCGAGCTGCCCATAGGGCCAAACCAGAACCAAGCCTCAGGGTAAATGTAGAGCAGCCAGCCCTGCTTACCCCTTCCTCATCCACGGAAAAACTCTTAGGGAGGTGGTGCAGCCCTGACCATGGCTTCTACTTTAGCATGACTCCTTACTCGCCCCACCCCTCTGGCAGGGCAGGAGGTGGTCATAGAGTGTGTTTCTCCTGCACCTAGACAGGTGGAGGTTGAACACCAGAGATGCCTGGGTCTTGCAGTCCACAGAATACTGCCACACACTAGAGTTCCTGGGTGGCCTCAGGAAAAACCTCTGGTTCAGTCCTTTCATCCTCCCAGACACGTTTCAGTGCTCTGGGAGGAAGATTGCACGTTGTTGCACAAAGGCCATAGAACCTGCCCTGAGACTCAGCAGGGCAGGGGTTCTACTCCCATTTCTTTCTGGTCCCCAAATGCATCAGGGATCTCGGGTCCATCCTGGATCTTTGGGAGCTAATTTTTTATTCAGTACAGCAAAATTCCGGATGATGACCCTTCAGAGCCTGCTGCCCTTCTACATCAAGGGATTGTATATGATCTTACTTGAGAGGGCTCTTACAGAAGGTAATCATTTGTAGGACTGTGCCCCTGGCGTCAGGACTGCACAGAGACTTTGCTAGCAGTGTCTGACAGGGGACTGCCCACCAGGCGATCCGTGATCCAGCGTCAGCGTGACACTATACAGTGATGGCGGTCCCCACATCCATCCCTCCAGTTCTTTCCTGCCGTCGACCTGTCTGCGGTCAGACCGACTGAAGTTCATTGCAGGAGCTCGAATGGCTTTTTTCAGAAAGGGATTCTACTCCACTTCTTTCTGCCACCCAAAAGACGGGAGATCTACATCCAATTCTGGATCTCAGTACCTAAACCTCTTTATAGTGTACAAGAGGTGTCAGATGCTGACTCTGCAAAGCCTTCTGCCTCTCTCTCCAAAGGACAATGGTTTTGTGCCCTGGACATGCAGGATGCGTAACTACACATTATAGTATTGTGTCCACACCACAGATTCCTCAGGTTTTCTTTCCAAGGGGAGCATTGCCAGTCCAGAGCTCTCCTTTTGGCCTGTCCTCCGCCCCGTGGGTCTTTACCAAATGCCTTGCAGTAATGGCAGCTACCTTGAGGAGTCAGGGGCACTATTTTCCTTACCTCTGTAACCCCTGGACCCCTGCCTTTTTGCAAAGACGACAGGTGGCATGCTGTTGAAGCTGACAGCAGTACCTGGTGGGGACTGGGTTCGGGAGGACTAGGTTACTCAGCACAGAGGCACCCAAGTAAATCTGAACACAGGAAGCAATAACTGTAATGTCCAAACCAGGAATGGGATTCTGCACTGTGGCTTTTATTCACATCCAAACTGAATAAACAAAGCATAGACAGACCCCATGGGGCTACATTCCTGGTAATGCAGATTAGAGACAACAGAACACTTATTCACATTTCCAGCCCTCAGGCTTTGAACCCACCAGGCACACAGCCCGGACTTGCACGCAGCTTTGGGTACACACCCGACTTGTACACTACTTGGGTTTTCCCCACTGGCCGGCTCCCCCCGGCCACTTGATCGCAGTCCATATGGGAATGAACCAGTTTTCCTGTTGGTGGCTTCCAAACCACCTTAGAGCCTTGACTCCTTAAGGGAAATTTTCTTTCCAATCCCACGTCTGGGTACTTCCCTCATCACTGGCCAAGTGCATGAGGAAAAGTAGAAACCACAGAGCAAATCCATAGAGGTGAACCTGGTTACTAAATATGTGGGGTCTCCACCTCCAGCTCCCATAGTCCATACCGGCCATTTCTCTGGACACTAAATAACTCTTTTGAAAGCTTGGCAATGTAGATTACAGGGTAGGCGTATGTCACATCTCCTCTACATGTCTTGACTTCCCCTATGTGCTGGACTTGAACATACTTTTACTTTTGGCTGCCTATTACTCTAGGCCTCCCGCTACTTCAGCAGTCCAATTCCCACTTTAACACAGTTCAGGATGAAACATGGGCCCTTTGGAAAGAGCAGAACTCACCCTTCAGTTGCAGGTGCCCCACAGGCGAATCACGAAATTTTCTTGTACCCCACACACGTGGACAAAATAAGGCAGCTTCTTCACTAGCAGTAGCCAGGGGTTGCCCCTGGAATAGCAGGCAAACCTTCCTGCCCCATCCCCTGAGGGGTGGGGCACAGAGACTCGAATCAGCAGTCTCTACCACTTTAAAAACAGCTACAGTGTCTCTCTTTAGGCGGAAACACACACTTTCCCTCAAGTGTAGCCCTATTTCAGGGCTGAGGCTCCAAGAGCCTGAGCACAGAGCTGCTGTGCTCCTCTCACAACAATCTCCAACTGCAGACTACTACCAACTGACTGTTCAAACCTCCCAACATTCTACTCTAACTCCATTCTGCAGATTCCATTGTGGCTCATGCAGCCGCGATAGTTCTATGGTGATGTCATCCTCAGTCTCAGCTAAGACTGAGAACAGAGTGAGACAGTGTGAAATCCATTTAACTGGAGTTTCACAAGCTGCCTTCCCTGCCTACCACTAGGTCTTACTGGGATTCTAGTAACCCTGGATAACAAGGGGTTACACCTCAATGATTGGCTGCTCGTAGCTCTGTCGAGGGAAGGGTTGGAATCTTCCTTATCAGCTACCTCACACCTTTTGAGTACCTGGATATCACTGTCAGTTACTCCCAAGTCCCAGCTTGCTCTTTCCCAGCACCTTCAGTTTATTGGGGTAGTGCTAGACACAGTGTGGGGAATGGCCTTTCTCTCCCTGGACAGGGTGGACATCCTGGAGAGGAGGCTAAGCTGATATCTTCCAACCGACATATCTCGGCCAGGGCGTTCCTCCGTCGTCTTGGCCTCATGGCAGCTATTCCTATGGTCCCATTGGCCAAACTCCACATGTGAATCTCACAGTGGACTCTTAAGGTCCCAGTGGGATAAGAGGGAGAACAACCTGGACAGTCAGGTCTCATCTTCAGCCCAGTGCAACAGGATCTGTAATGGTGGCAGGACTCCAGCACATGATTCTGGGAGTCCCTTTCCAAACACCTCCTCACTCCCAAATACTGACTACAGATGTGTCGGAAAGGGAATGGGGTGTCTATCTGGGATGCCACAGGACCCAGGGCCTGTGGTCACCTGTAGAAGTGCACCTGCACATAAATGTGCTAGAAATGAGAGCAGTGTTTTATGCTCTTCAGGCTTTTCAGCACATTCTTCAACAAGAAACCTCGTGATCCACCTCGGACAGCGTGTGCATGGTGTGGTATATCAGCATCACGGGGGCACCCGCTCGTGTCCTCTTTGCAGGAAAGCGATGTGGGTTTGGAACTGGGCGTTCTGCACAAGGTCTGTCTTCTGGTAGTCCATGTCCCAGGCATGCAGAACGTTCTTTCAGACAGCCTCAGCAACACCAAGGTAACAACCTACTAATGGGAGCTAAAGCACAAAGTTCTAGATCACATCTTCGACCTTGGGGTCATCCTGAAATGGATCTGTTCACAGCCCCATCAAACTCAAAACTTCCCATGTTTTGCTTGCTGTATCCCAGGCATGGTACTTTTGGGAAGATGCTTTTGGACAGGGAAATTTCTGTCTGCATTCCTCTCTTTCAAACAACATGAAGTCTTGCTATATTCTGACAGATGCAGTGATCCCCAGCCTTTAAACTGCCCCAGAGAACAAAGATTAACTTTCTATGCAGAGCATAGAATGCTGAGCTCGAGCTCGGTTGGAGTCTCTGTCTGGAGTGTTTCAAACCCAAACCGTCAGATTCTTTACCTCTCACTGAATGGTCGCTCCGGAGATTTCTCCTTCAGCTCGGTTCAAAAGTCGTTAAAGTTTCAGTTTTTGTCGGTTTTAAACCGTAAAGTTATCTGCATAGTCGGTTCAGTCTCTGTCTGTGGTGCCGTGAGTACTAGATAGGAATTGTTCTGTTTTCTGTGTGGAACTTGTAAAGTGCAGCTTGGTTCGGCTGAACCAACCATTTGATAGTGAAATCTTGTGTTTTGTGTTTCTACTTAGTGTGTGGTTACGGTCTTATTGGTTGTAAAACGCGTGTTTTAGTGCGTTTTTTCCAATACCGCGATACGGTTAGGAACCGATATAGTCTTGCCTGGCGGTTGCCATAAAAAAGGGTAAGTGGGTTAGGTTGGCCATGTCTGAGAAACACAAGAAAAAAATGAGCCCACTGGGTTTCAACACTGCAGTGAGTGTGAGGAGGTCTTGCGTAGCGATCCCACACCACCTGTGTTTATTGTCTGGGGTTTGACCACCTCAGTTCAGACTGCCAAAGTTGTAAAACATTTTCCCAGATCTACCCTTGAGAAGAGATTAGGTAGACTGAGGGAAAAGGAGGCAGAGAAGTCCGCTGACCCGGATGGCCAGCCCAGTTCAGTTCCGATCGAACCAGAAGGAGTGCCCTCTGACCCCGCGATACTTCTTCAGGCAAAGAGCCGATTCGAGGATCGGTTCCGACAAAATGAAAACGCAAAGGTAAATCGTCCGTTCGGATCCAGAGGTTCATGTTCGATTGCCGAAGAGATAGCCATAGCAATTCAGATTGTGGAATCGCTCCGCCCGGGTTCCTACTGATCCGGCACCTTCTGGCAGGGGTTCAGTTCGTTGGTTCCTGGTTCAAGATTATACACTCAAGATTTTTATGCACTGGAGTTTGAAGAGGAATTTGAGGATGATGATGGTAAAAGTCAGGATCTGGATGTGCCTGTGGAACTGGACATCTCTCAGACAGACCTTCAGGTGTTTCCCTCCTAGGCTTTCTGAGTCCCCTTCTCACTTTATGTTCTACAGAAAGGTAGCTGAAACCCTCCAGCTTCCTATGGAGGAGACTGTGGAGGATCATAGGAGCCTGATCTAGTAGAAATGATGGACATCCCAGAGTCCAGGAGACTGTCTATTCCTCCACAAATCTTTGGGAAACGGACACAAAAATCCTAAAGTCTCCTAACACTTTACCTCCTGTGGATAGAAGAATGGACAAGAGGTATACACTTTCAGGCTCAGACACGGAGTTCTTATACCAGCAATGTAGCCATGTTGGGGTAGTGCAGGCTGCTGCCTGTGACAAGGCAAATATTCCTTTGGCTTCACAGCCCCCAGACAAGGACTCAGGAAGATTGATGCCATGGCAAGAGCAATTACATGGCATCTTCCTTGGGACTCAGGCAGGCAGGAATTATATGGCCTATACAGCCAGGTACCAGAAGTCCAGGTGGGATACTGTACTGGCACTGGCTAAACAGGCTTCCCCAGCTAGCTAAGGAGCTGGAGGCGGTGGCTGCAGATGGGATTGAGGCATCTAAAGTTCAGTTTCATGCTGGTGTGGACTCTTAATGATGTGTCATCAAGAGTCGTGGCTACATCTGTGGCTCTTCGGAGAATGGCTTGGCTCAGATATATTAGCCTCTCACAGGATACCCAGGCTAAGGCCATGGATTTTCCTGTAGTGGGTAATTCTCTGTTTGGGAGCAGACAGTGAATTACATGAAGAAATGGATGAGTACAGGACCACTTACAGGAGTGCTCAGGCCAAGGAGAGGCAGGCAACTCCTCAAAGGCAGCAGTCTAGGGGCAGGGCAGGCCTTTTCAAAGGCCTTTTACCAAGCACAGGCCTCTTCTTCCTTTTCGCAGAGGTGGTTCTTCAGAGGGAGAGGTAGAAGGGGATGTGCAGGGCTGCATCCACTCCTCAGCCTAAAGCCCCTGCCAAGCAGACATCCTGATGGGCCTGCCTGGGTCGACTCTCCTATTCCAGTAGGGACAGGCTGGCTTCGTTGTCCAGGACTGGATGTCTGTTACATCAGACAAGTGGGTCCTGGAAGTAGTAAGCCAGGGACTGGTTCTCAGCTTCAGAAACTTCCCAAAGATGAGAGCCAGATCTTTCCACCTGCAAATCTCTCAGAAACCCTTGCTCCAGAGGCAGAGGTTTCTTCTCTTGTAGCCTAAGAGCCATAGAGTACCTACCCTACACTGGGGCAAAGGACTGTATTCCAGGTACTTCCTGACCCTAAAAAGACAGGGAGTGGCGACCCATCCCAGACCTAAGATATCTAAACAAACATCTCTTAAAACCAAAGTTCAAGATGGTAACTCTGGGAATAATCCTTCCTCTCTAAGGCCAGGGACTGGTTAGCCTCCTGGACCTCAAAGATGCCTACTTTCACATTCCCATCAGGTGCTCCCACAGAAAGTACCTCAGGTTCAAGTTGCCCTCAGGCCACTATTAGTTTAGAGCACTGCCCTTGGCTAACCTCAGCCACAAGGGTTTTCACAAAGTGCCTGGCAGTAGTAGTTGCCTTTCTAAGAAGGCAAAGATTTCCATTTTTCCATATCTGGCGATTGGCTAATAGTGGGCCAGTCTCCAGACCAAGTCAAGTCTCACCTGCAAGTGACCCAGCAAGTGCTCACTTTCTAGGATTTCTTCTCAGCCTTCCCAAGTCAGTTCTCGAACCAGTCCAGCATCTTACCTTTATTGGAGCAGAACTGGACACACTCAGAGCAAGAGTCTTTCTTCCTCTAGAAAGGGCAAGGGTTCTGATAGGTATCTTGACCAGCAAGGCATTTCTTCCAGCTCTTGTGCCACATGGCAGCTTTAACAGCAGTGGTCCAAGGGACAAGATTCCAGATGAGGGATATTCAGTTCCACCTGAGAGTTTTTGGTCTCAGAGGAAGGATTCCTTACCAAACTGATCCCAGTGACTTCAGACCTTGATCCAAGCCCTCCAATGGTGGCAGGATCAGGACAATTTAAGACAAGGTGTTCCTTGTTACTCAGCCTTGTTCAGTGGTCCTTACCATGGATGCTCTCTTCTGGACTGGGGAGCCCATCTGAGGTCCCTCACTGCCCAGGGGCTGTGGTCCCCCAAGAATCCCTTCTCCATATCAGTCTCCTAGAGCTCAGGGCAGTTTTTCTGTCCCTAAAAGCTTTCTCTCAGTCAGTACAGAACAAGGTGGTTCAGGTCAGAACAGAGAACACCACCACCATGTGGTACATCAACAAGCAGGAGGCACTCAGTCCATGACCTTGTGCACGGAAGCCATGAAGTTGTGGTCCTGACTTATTCCCTGCAAACCTCTCTGGTAGCAGTTCACCTTACAGGGAAGGACAATGTGCTAGCAGATGCACTGAGGAGGCTCTCTCAGGGCCATCATGAATGGTCCCTGGACCCTCAGGTGTTGAAAGTGATTTTTCAAGGTGGGGCACTCCAGAGATAGATCTCTTTGCAGCCCCAGACAATCACCAACTCCTCTCTTTTATTGCAGACCTCCAGTCTTGGGCTCAGTCCCCTGGACGCCTTGATTCTGAATTGGGAAGGACGTTTTGCATGCCTTCCCTTCCCATTCCTGTTCAAAGTTTTAGTCAAAATAAGGTCTCAGCCTTGCAAAGTGATTCTGATTGCTCCAGATTGGGCCAGACAGCCCTGGTACCCCTGTTGCTGTCCCTAGCAGTCCATCTTCCCTGTCTCTTCCCAGGAATTACAACCTGTTAACATCCTCTCAGGGAGGATTTGGTACCCCGATCTCAGTCTCTCAATCTCAAGGCATGGCTCTTGAAGAGTTAGAGTTTGCAGATCTGCATCTTTCCCAAGGGGTTCTGGATATTCTCAGAGCTTCTCGAAGCCTCCACCAGAAAGACTTATAACTCCAAATGGAAGAGATTCAGCATTTGGTGTTCTTAGAAGCATATTTCTCCTGATACTGCTGGATTGCCTATGGTTCTGGATTGTATGGTCCATCTTACTGGCCTAGGCCTCAGACCAGCTACTCTCAAGGTACACTTGTCAGCTGTTTCTGCATTTTGTCTGTGGGAAGTCTTCCTCACTATCTTCTCATCTTGTGTTCTGTAAATTTTTAAAGGATCGCTTCATACCAATCCTCCTTTTAGAGACCATGACCCTGCCTGGGATTTGAATGTTTGCATTGCTCAATTTATGCAACCCCTTTTGAGCCTATGTCTTCAGCAAAGCTTAAGTACTTGACTTTGAAAACTGTGTTCTTGGTAGCCATTACCTCTACCAGGCGTATGAGTGAGTTGCAAGCCCTGTCAGTGGAACCTGATTTTATCTCCTTTCACAGGGATAAAGTGGTCCTTAGAACCAGTAGAAGGTTCTTGTCCAAAGTGGTTTCAGACTTCCATTTAAACCAGTCTATGTCTCTTCCTGTTTTCTTCACTGATCATTCTTCCTCAGGAGAGAGGAGGCTACACAGTTTAGATATTAAAATAGCCCTAGTTACTACATAGAGCGTAGCAAGGGTCACAAGTTTGACTCCTCCAGTCGTTCCTTACTTATGGAGAAGTGGGAAAGGGCAAACCTTCCACCAAGAGATCTGTTGCCAGGTGGATTATGTCTTGTATACAATTCTACTATGAAAACTGGGAAAAACTCCACCCTCAGGCCTGAGGGCTCATTCCACTAGAGGTACAGCTGCTTCCTGGCTGCTACAAGGATATCCTCTCTTAGAAATTTGTCAAGCAGCCACCTGGAAAACAACCCATACCTTTACCAAGCATTCTCTGGATATCCAGGCTAGGAGTGATGCACGGTTTGACACAGCAGTATTTCAGAGCCTATTCCCAAAGTAGGTTCTGTCCCTCCTCCATGGAGGTACTGCTTGGTAGTTGTATCTGTCAGAACACAGTAAGACTTCATGTTGTTTGAAGAAAAATTACCTTAGTAATTATGTTTCTTCTAATGGAGTCTTGCTGTATTCTGACCTCCCTCCTGCCTCCCTCTCAGAACCTGTTTTTGGGAAGTGGATGGGCAGGTGCAGTGTTGCACCCCAGGGTGCTCTTTGTTTGCACCCCTTTTTTTTTTTTTTGGGGTGTTGATTATTACTGTTATTTGTATTAGATTGGTTTTGGTTTTTGGGTTTCCTGGCTTGAGTCTTCCTTGGAATCCAAAGCTTTTTACTGCCAGTTGGCTAGTAGGAATTTTACAATTTCCACATAGAATTTTAGCTAGTTGGGCTCGTAAGAATCTGACGGTTTGGGTTTGAAACACTCCAGACAGAGACTCCAACCGAGCTCAAACTCAGCATTCTATGCTCTGCATAGAAGGTTAACTCTTTGTTTTCAGGGCAGTTTAAAGGTTGGGGATCACTGCATCTGTCAGAATATAGCAAGACTCCATTAGAAGAAACACATTTACTAAGGTGAGTAATTTTTCTTCCAGTCTTACAGAGTGTGTTGATCAAGCTTTAGACAGAAGGAGCACAAATGTTATTGATAGCTCCATTTTGGCCTCGACAAATCTGGTTCCCAGTGCTTCAGCAGCTGCAGCTGAACCTCCGATTCCTCTACCTCTTTCTACGATCTCCAGACCCAGCAGGGGGCACACTGGTACATCTGGGGCTAAAGTCCTTCATCTACATGTGTGACACCTCAAGACATAGCTGCTTCTAGATATGGGGTTTCCCATGGGTAGCTCAAATTTTGGTAGAGCACAAAGCTATGTACCGAACTACCTACAACATGAAGTGGAAGTGCTTCTCCATTGGACCACCTCGAAGATTTGGATCCCTTCTTGTACCCGCTCCCCAGGTCATGGGTATCTTCTACATCTGTCGGATCTAGGTTTGAGCTATTCGTCACTGAAGGTACATCTAGCAGCTGTCTCTGCCTACCATGATCCAGTAGGAGGCAAGACCCTGGCTCAGTTGGAGGTCTCCAAAAACTTTTTTAAAAGGTATTTAGAATCTGAAACCCCGTGCATAACCCTGCTTCACCCTGGGACCTTAATTTTCTTTTAGAGAATTGGCCACCGCCCTTGAACCGGCAAGGCCTTGTGACATCGCTTTTGTCCTGGAAAGAACTCTTTTTAGTTGCAGTTACTTCTGCTCAGAGAATTTCCCGAGCTCAGGTCCTGAGGTAAGGTGCCTTATTGGATTTTTCACAGAGAAAGGGTGGCTCTGCACACAAATCCTAAGTTTCTTCAAAGGTTGTTTTAGAGACTACCCTTAATCAGTCTCTAGAGTTGCCGTGCATTACCCCAAGCATTCTCAGGTAAAAGGACATTCTACCAGGGGAATGGCTGCTTCCACAACCTGTTTCAGAAACGTATCTGCTGCAGACATCTGCCGGTGGCTACTCGAGTTCCATCCACACTTTCATGAAATACTACAGTTTGGACATTGCCTTGAGGCGTAGGCTGGTTTTGGGCTAGCAGTCCTCCAGGGACTCCTCTCCTAACTATTTGACTTTCTACTAGGATTATATTTCAGCCTCCCATGTATTTTCTTGCCCTTGGACTCTTTACTGTGTGGGACTCGGTCCTACAAGTGATTACCTACTGCAAGGCAGCTCTCAAAGTAAGATACTACAGTTCGTAAGAACTTACCGTAACAGTAGATCTTCAAGAGAGGCTCTGCAATAGGTAACCATTTTCTCCACCCACCTACCCCTCTTCAGTTACAGCTCTCTTTCCAGAAAGCCTCTTTTTGATTCAGGAGCCTCTTTCCATTCTCCTGTCATGACTCTTGGAGTCTCCAGCAGGAGAACTGGAGGGCAGATGTGGGACCGCCCACTATATAGTGTGTCACACACTGGCCGTCGGTCACGTGACATCTGGTGGGCAGTCCCCATCAGACACTGCTAGTAAAGTTTGTATGCGGTCCTGGCGCCCAGGGATGCAGTCCTACAAGTGATTACTCACTGCAAGAGCCTCTCTAGAAAATCTACTGTTACAGTAAGTTCTTACATAACTGTACTTTCCTCAACATGCAGGATGCTTACCTGCATATCAAGGTGTATGCTTCCCACAGGTAGTACCTCAGGTTCCAATTCCAGGAGCACACTTCCAGTTCCGGCCCTGCCCTTTGGTTTATCGTCGGTCCCTTGGGTGTTTGCCAAATGTTTGGCAGTAGTGGCACAGCCCTTAGGTGGGAGGGACACCATGTCTTTCTCTACCTGGAAGACTAGCTCTCAAACTCAGTCCAGGAAGCATCTGCTGCAGACTCTGGACCGCACCATCAACTGTTCCAGGACCTAGGAATCATAATCAACCTGTCCAAGTCAGTCTTGACCCCATGTCAGTGCCTCCAGTACAATGGGGGGTCTGGATATGGCTCAGGGTATGGTCTTCTTGCCCTGAACAGGCGGACCGCCTAATGGCTCAAGCCCACTTGCTGTCTGAAAGCAGATATGTTCAGTCAGAACCTTTAAGTGGCTCTTGGGCCTGATGGCTCTGACTGTTGTCACAGTGCCTCTAGCCAGATTGCACATGAGGATTCCCCAGTGGACATTGAGGGTCCAGTGGTATCACAACAACCGGCGACCTGGGACAGCAGATCCTAGTCTCCTCTCCAGTCAAAAGTACTGCTTGGTGGGTGGAACCCAGCAACCTATTAAAAGGTGTTCCTTTTCTCATCCCTTTTCCCTCAGCACATTCTCACGCAGATACTTTGGGTTGGGCTGGGGGCTCATCTGGGCCCCACCAGACACAAGAGATGTGGTCCAGGATGGAGACTACTCTCCACATCAATGTCCTGTAGATGGGGACAGTCCTGTATGCCCTTTAGGCCTTCCAGACTTTGCTGTTCCTGGGTCTTCTGCTAATCCAAATGGACAACATCAGTGTAGTCCACTACATCAACAAACGGGAGGGGAGCTCAGTCGTACCCTGTCTGCCAGGAAGTGATGAGAGTCTGGTACTGGACTCTAGATCACAGTCTAGAACTATCAGCCATTCATGTTCCAGGTGTTCAAAATGTCCTGGTGGACAGGTCATCCGTTGCAGTCCAGGATGCACTAGTGGGAACTGCTAACCTCAGTCATAGAAACATAGAATTTGACGGCAGATAAGGACCGCTTGGCCCACCCAGTCTGCCCATTTCCTACCTAATGGATAAGCTGCAGATCCTAGTTAACCAGCAGCCTACTTCTTCTACCTCACCCCTAGAATTGCCTTATGGCTGTCCCATTCATGCTTGAATTCAACCACTGTTTTGACTCCACAACCTCCTCCGGAGGCCGTTCCATCGCCCACAACCCTCTCTGTGAAAAAATACTTCCTTACATTACCTTTGAGCGCCCCCAATCTTCAAATTGTGCCCCTTGTTCTTCACACCTCTTTTTTGAAAGATGCTACCCTCTTGGACTTTGTTGATTCCCTTGAGGTACTTGAAGTTTCTGTCATGTCCCCTCTCCCTCCATTCCTCGAGGCTATACATATTAAGCTCCTTTAGTCTCTCTTCATATGTCTTCCAGTGCAGACCCTGCACCATTTTAGTTGCCTCCTCTGGACAGCTTCCATCTTGTCTATGTCCTTGGAGATTGAGTCTCCAGAACTGCACACAATACTCCATATGGGGTCTCACCAGCTGTCTGTACAGAGGGATAACAACTTCCTGTTTTCTACTGGTGATGCCTCTCCTATGCATCCCAGTATCCCCCAGCCCTCCTTACTGCCCTCTCACATTGCTTGCCCACCTTTAAGTCATCTGATATGACTACCCCAGGTCCCTTTCCATTTTGTTGTTCTTAGTATCTCACCCCCATTGTGTACTCTTCCCTAGGTTTTTGTTTCCCAGGTGCATTACCTTGCACTTCTTAGCATTAAATCTAAGCTGCCATGCATTTGACCATCCCTCTAACCTTGACAAGTCCCTTCTCATCCTTTCCACCCGCCTTGTGCATCAGCTCTGTTGCAGATCTTTGTGTCATCTGCAAAGAGACATACTTTCCTTCCAGTCCCTCTGCAATTTTGCTTACAAGACATTGAAGAGGACCAGTCCTAATACTGAACCCCCATGCGCACCCCACTAATAACCCTCTTTCTTCAGATTGGACTCCATTTACTATTACTCTCTGTGTCCTATTCTCCAGCCAATTATTTACCCAGACTATCATCTTGGGACCCACCCCAGGCTGGCTAACTTGTATATTAATCTTTGTGTGGGACTGAGTCAAATGCCTTGCTAAAGTCTAGGTAGGCCATGTCCACAGCCCTTCCCTGATCTACTACTTTGGTCACCCAGTCAAAGAAATCTATTAGATTCATCTGGCATGACCTTCCGCTGTGAATCCATGCTGTCTTGGGTCCTGTGCTCCTCTGGCCTCTAGGTACTCGACAGTTCTTTCCTTCAGAAGTGATTCCATCATTTTCCCTATCACTGAGGTTAAACTAACAGGTCTGTAGTTTTCTGCTTCTGCCCTGCTCCACTTTTGTGAAGGGAATCACATCTGCCCTCCTCCAGTCCTCAGGTACCACCCCATCCTCCCTGATTTGTTAAAGAGGGTAGTCAGTGGTGTCACTAGTTCTACCCTTAGTTCTTTAGAATCTGGGATGAATCCCATCAGGCCCCATTGCTTCATCCACCTTCAGTTTTAAGAGTTCTTTCAGAACCCTTTCTTCTGTAAATGGGCTGGTATCAACTTCTGTATCCAGAGTGTTTCTGTTGTTTGTTTTAGGTACCTCCTCTTCATTTGTAAATACTGAGCAAAATATTTGTTTAGTATTCTGCCTTTTCATAGTCACCCTCTGCCCACCCTCCCTTTATTAAGCATCACTGTCCCTCCCTTAGTCTTCCTTCACTCCTGATGTACCTAAAAAGGTTTTATCCCCCTTCTTAAGTGAGTCAGCTATCTTTTCCTCAGTTCGGTCCTTTGCTGTTCTGACTGCCTTCCCAGCTTCCTTTTGCTTTAGCTGATGCAATTCTCTGTCCTGCTCCTTCTGTGATTCCTTGTACTTTCTGAATGCCTTCTTTTTCCCTTGAACCTTCATTGCCACCTCCTTTGAGAACCGTGTGGTTTCTTACATCGTTTTGTTTTGTTTATTTGCTTCACACAAAGGCTTGTTACCTCTGCGATGGCAGTTTTATTATTCCCCATTGTTCTTCCACCCTCCTTCCTGCCCATTTGCTAGTGCATTCCTTAGGCACTCACCCATTTTGGCAAAGTCAGCCCTCCTGAAGTCCAGTACTTTTGCCTTTGTATGGCTTGACTCTTTTGCTGTGTTTATTGGATCATACTGTTCGAGGTCGCTAGTTCCCAGATGGCTACCCACTTCTACAGCTGTGATCCTCTCTCCATCTCCATTTGAGAGGACCAGGTCTAAGATTGCTCCCTCTTGAGTGGGTTCCAATACTAGTTGTCTAGGCATGCCCCTGTAGGGCATCTAGAATAACCCCACTCTTAGAAGTGGCTGCTGCAATTACATTCCAGTTAACATCTGGCATATTCAGATCACCCATCAGCAATAGCTCCCTTATCTGCCATTCTAAGTATACTTTATCATTTCCTTGTCCATTTCCTCCCCTGAGAGGGGGCTGTCTGTATACAACCCCTGTGCGGATTGTGGTGCCATTGCCTGCCTCCAAATTGACCCACTGTGCTTCTTCTCCTCCCTGTTTACCCTTTTTGTTCTGTTGCTTTGATTCCCTCTCTTCGTGAGAGACTAATCCTCCTCCTCTTTTACCTCCCTGTCCCTCCTGTAGATAGTGTATCCTCGTATGTTTACGTCCCAGTCATGGTTCTGTGTGTACCATGTTTCTATGACTGCCATGATATCCAGATGTTCCCTCCTCCATCAAGGCCACTAATTCAGGAAGCTTGTCACCCAGACTATGGGCATTGGTACTCATTGCTCTCCATTTTTGATGGCTTTACTTTCTGTAGCAGCATCCCCACTGACCTTTCTACCTTGGTCTTTTTCTCATTTAGTACCCTGTTTTGTTGGGGAGGCTGGGATTTTCCTGCTGCTTATCAGTGCCTCCCCTTGACTAGTTTCAGAAGAAGACCTGTTCAACAGATGGGATGCGTGCATAGTTGGACCTTTTTACATCCCCGCTCAATGCAAAGCAGATGCTTTTGCTTGCTTGCTCCAGCACCTGGAGCTTTCTGAGACACTTTATCTCTCTCCTGGAAGCAGAGTTCTTGCTGCCTCCCTCCTTTTCCTTCTTCGGAGGGTCCTGATCAAGCTTCAGATGGAAGGGGGGCCACCATAATTCTTATCGCCCTCTTTCTGGCCTCATCAGATCTGGCTCCTTCTACTGCAGTAGTTGACAGTGGAATCTCCAGTGCACCTGCCTCTATGCATTGGCTTGCTATCCTAGGAGCAGGGCACCCTGGTCTATCTGTACCTCAAATCTCTGCATCTCCATGCCTGGCTCCTGAAGACATAGTCATGGCTTGCTTTGGAGTGTCCCCCAGGTAGTGGATGTCCTCATGGCAGCTAGTGCTACTTCTTCCATGAAGTGGAAACAGCTTGCTCTGTGGGCTGCTCTGCATCAACTGGACCCTTTCTCTTGTCCAGTGAATCAGATTTTGGAGTACTTGCTATCCCTCTCAGACTCTGGTTTGAAGTACTCCTGTATTGAAGTATACCTGTCTGTCATTTCAGACATCCATGTGCCTATTGACGGCCATAAGGTAGCACAACTGGAGGTGCCCTGTACATTTCTGAGTGGCATTCTTCACTTGAAACCTCTTATTCTGCAATTTAGTCCCACCTTGGGACTTGAATTTTGGGTTAGAGAAACTTACTTTGGCTCCTTTGAGCCAGTCACTACATGAGCTATGCTTTCTGTTGTGGAAAACATTTATTTTAGTTGCCAAGCATTTCTGCTTTGAAGGATTTCCAAGCTTCACGCTCATGTGTGAGCCTCCTTAGTTGGTTTTCCACAAAGACAAGGTCTCTTTGGGGACAAATCCTAAGTTCCTTCCTAAGGTGGTGTATGAATTTACTTTGAATCAATCCATCCACCTGCCTGTTTATTACCAGAACATAGCAATCCAGGGAAGCATTGCTCACACTTTAGATACGCATAGAATTCTGTGTTACTATGTACACTGTATGAAAGACTGCAGGAAGTCTTCGAGCCGCTTATTTCTTTTGTCCCTGAAAAGAGGACATCCCTTGTTTTGAAACAGTGCTTGCCCAAATGGTTGGCCAACTGCATCATTCTTGCTACAGGAAGTATGGTAAAGATCTTCCTGGTGTTGTGGTCATTCCACCACAGGCATGACCACTTCCATTGCCTGTTTCAGGAACATTTCAGCTGAAGAGATCTGCGCTGCTGCTGCTTAGAGTACTGTCCACACATTTACAAGCACTACAGTCTGGATGTTGTCTCTGGGTGTAAGGCTAATTTCAGCCTAGCTGTGCTTCAGCCAATTTCAGCCTAGCTGTGCTTCAGAGCCTACTTTCTTAGGCTCTTGGTCTTCACCCACCCAGACTGCTTCCTTAGCTGCCAGAACTGCTTGGAACTCATTCCATAGGCCTGCTGCAAGAGATACCCTCAAAGTAAGATAGTACATTTACGTAAGCACTTACCCTAACAGCAGATCTTTGAGAGGATCTCTTGTAGCAGGCTGTGCCCTCTCCTTCTTCCCCTATGCCTGTGGGCCTCTGTGCCTGTCTCTCCTTCTCCTTAGTGGAGAGCCTTCTGCCTTTCTGGTAGTTTTACATTGGAGGGAACCATCAGCTCATCCTTGATTTCCCAGCAGGAGAGCAGTTGCTTATGGTCTCCCCGAGGAGAACTGAGAAGGGCGCAGGGGCCACCCACTGTTATAGGATAGGGTGAAGTCAGTATGTGATGTTGGGGTGGGTGGCCCCTGGTAGACTGCTAGCTAGAAACATTTCAGTGTGGTCTTGGTGCCTGGCGACTATAGTTCCATAGGTGTGGCCAGCTGCAAGAGATCCCTTTGAAGATCGACTGTTATGGTACTTTCTTACATAACTGTACTTTTGAGGGGGTAATTTACTCCCTTCAAATCTCCTGTGTCGCATTCCCCAAGCCCGAACATATATTTTGTCGACAACGGGTGCCCAATCCCTCATGTCGGCATGTACCCCCACACATATTGTGGCACACTGGAAGCCCACCCCAGTGTGCCAAAGTACTTTATGTTCTTCTGACACCAGGATGCCCACTCCCAGTGTTGGACGTGCCCCCCTCCATGCCCCTTTTTGTCAGCCGACCTCGGGTGCCCAATCTCCGAGTCAGCATTAATCCCCACCCTAGTCTGGCACACTGGGAGTCCACCCCAGTGTGCTGATATCTGTTTTGTTTTCAGCTGTAAAAATAAAACAGTCCCAAAATGTATTTTTTAACCTGAAAAAAGAAAACCAGGCCCTCAACGTTCCCCTAGCCTTCTTCCCAATCCGCACCCTCCCTCTATGTCTGCCACCTCCCCGCACCCCACTCACCCATAATTACCTCCAGAGTTCTGGCGCAGCGATCTGCTGTGGACTGGGAACACGCTTGCATTCTTCAAGAGCCGACTGCAAACTGAAGAAAATCAATGTAAGCACTATAATGGCAACCATGGCGGGGGTTCAACTTAGGTTGATATCCAGCCATTTTTTGGAGTTTGGCACCAAATTTTTAACATGGGGTTCTTGTGACCACACCTTGTGACCACTGACACTGTCATTTTCATTTCTCGGTGCCGAAGGTGATTTTAAGTCGCTGGCAGAATCACTTTTCGGAGTTAGGGAATGACAGTGCCACTATTCATGAGGTGGGGTCCCAAAAGCCTATGTTGCAAGTTTGGTGAAAAATCTAAAAATGACTGGCGTTATTTGTACGGTGTCGCAGTTTGTACACACACTGTAATATGGCCAATTTTTAATATTTTCATTCCAGATTTCCAACATTGCCATTTTTTCACACCACTTTATGAACACTGCTGCTATCATGTTTTGCATCCTGCCTGAAATGTGTTTTCGCACCTGTTGAAGAATGGCACAGTCGCTGCGAAATCAACTTTTGGGACAGATTAATGAAATCACAGTACCACTGTTCATGAGGAGGTCCCAAAAGGCCATGTTGAAAATTGGTGAACAAATTCCCCAAAATGACTGCGTTATGCAATTTCTACACATGCTCATAACTTCACCATTTTTCATATTTTCACTCCAGATTTTCAACATTGCCATTTTTTCACACCTCATTATGAACAGTACAGATGTCATTTTTACATCCTGCACCAAATGTATTTTCACAGCTGTTGCAACGAATGGCATATTCACTGTGCGAAAGCACTTTTCAGGATTGAGTAACGAAATTATAGTGCCTCTGTTCATTAGGTGGGGTCCCAAAAAGCCCATGTTGAAAATCTGGAGTGAAATAACAACAAACGTCAGGGCATTAGGATTTCCAGCTGTAATGCCTCATCCTGCGCAGACTGACAGGCGTCAGGATGTGTGGCTGGGGATCACTGGCCGTAATGCTCATGCCATTCCACCCCCACCCTGCAGCCACTGACAGGCATCGAGGTGTGTCTTGGCTGCCTTCGGCCTTAACATTCACCCCATTCTCCTATACTGCACTCATCTCAGCTTATTTCCTTATGGAATGAGGTGAGTGTTGGGGGCGAAGATGCCAAGGTACATCATGACCCCTGTCAGTGTCTGTAGGGTGGGGTGAGGTGGAATGGCATGAGCATTATGGCTGATGACCCAAAGGCACACCCTAAAGCCTGTCTGTCTCTGCAGGGTGGGGTTGGCTGCCATTCCTATTTTGCATCTCTCTAATTCATGCAGTATCAGTGCCAATACCAGCAAGCAAGCATTTGACATTGACAAATGCTTGTTTACTATCTCATTCTCTGTTGCCTCAATACCTTCCCTAATGTATAGGACTACTTCCTCCCTTTTCCTTGCCGCCCCACCACCGTCTCTCCTAAGTAAGGCATATCCTGGAACTGCTAGATCCCGGTCATTTTTACCACTGGCCCAAGTCTCCATGACAGCCACTAAGTCTGACTCAGCCTTTGACTGCTACCAGTGCCTGCGGACTGTGATCTTTTAAACTTCTTGTGTTTAAAGAGCTGGTGACACGATTCAGTGAGGTAACTGATTCGGACATTGCCTGCCGATTAGCTAAATAAACTTGTGCCACAATTTTTGGGTCATGATAAATAGTAAAATTTTAACTTACAATGCCGGCTCATACCTTCCATGTATGCAGGCGGCCGATCATCTCACGCTGCAGCCCTGCCCTGAAAATCAGCTTTTGATGGCGTTGGGTATGGGTTGGGGTTGCAGGTGCTCTATATAGTAAGTAATAGGACTGGGAGGCTGTCTAAATGCATGATGTTGTCTTTACTAGCAGTTATACATGTAGGGCATATATTACATATATAATTTCACCATACATGTATAACTGCCAGCAAACATAACGTTAGTACATTTAGACAGCCTCTCCTGATCTAATTCCCATTCAATTGCTTACTATATAAAGCACCCAGCCCTGACCCATACCTAATGTTATCAAAAGCTGATTTTGTGGCAGGGCTACAGCACTGAGACAGCTGCTCAGCTTGTAAACGGAAGGTACGTGCCTGGCATTGTAAGTTAAAATTTTGCTATTTATCATGACCAGAACAATTATGCCCAAGTTTGTTTAGCACTGGGCAGGCAACTTCCGAATCAGTTGCCTGCCCAAATCGCGTGTCACCAGCTGTTTAAGGAAATTAACCTCTATGCACCCATCTTATGCCCTCCCTTTACCTGGTCTCATCTTCATGCCATCTACTCACTCCCCAGTCCTTGCGACCACCCCCACATATATGGGTACATTTTCTACCTGGTCACTCACTCAATAACTTCACTTGTCCCTCATTCCCACCACTGCTGGCTTCCCTGACCATTTCTCCATTTCTGGGGAGCCACTCTGGATCACCCTGCACCTACCACCTATGAATCAGCTACCCCTCCTTCAGTTTAAAGGCTGTCCACACAGGCCTTAATTTCGTCTCAGTCCACCAGCCCCCCATAAGATGAAGGCCATCCTCCTTGAAAAGCCTTCTTTCCCAGAATCTACCAAGTCCCCAAAAATCATATTCTCCTCCCTCCACCATTCTCTCAACCAAGCATTAAATGCCTCAGTTTCCTCCTGCCTCCCAACCTTCCCTATCCCATATAGGCAGAACCGCCAGAAAGGCCAGTGTGGCTGCCTTCCCTCAGTTCTGTCCCTAGCCTTCAGAAGTTGGAATTATTAACTTGTAGACCATGATTTGACAAGTTGTTTGTACCCAAGTGCACAAGTATATGTGGCACCTCCCTCATCACATGTAGCGTCCCTCCTTGTCCTGGCCTCATCCATTGGGGCCATGTGCCAAACGGTATCTGACTTCCCCTTGTAGGCCCATCCCAGCACACCAGCCTCTCCACTCCCCTTACCGCTGAATCCTCAACTATGAAGATCTTGCTCATCCCTTCCCTTACTCCCTTAACCTTGCTCGATGCCTTCCTAACACCTGATCCCTTATTGGAGTCCCACTCCCTGCCTGATCTTTAGCAGTGACTTATTCTTGGCCTCACCGACAGATAACTGCACCTCATGGGGTGTGGTTACTATTGGAGTACCCTGCATGACATCGACAATCTGCTTCCCCACCAACTTCTCTTCCTCCCCTCCCACCACCGTACATCCCCTGAGCCAGTGGGCCTCTGCTGTGGGGGAGGGGCATGTGCTGTTCAGGATTCCAGCAGTGTGTGTACGGCATGAGTATTTCTCCTGATGCTGCCCACAACTGTGGATGGTGCTCTTCAAATCTCCTGCTTATGGGGCAGTGACCATTCCTTCAAACCTGAGTCCAGAGGATGATCACTTCAGAGTCCCTACAGCTAGCTAACTCTCCTCTGCCTATTCTCCATCCATTCTACTAACTGCACCTCCTACTTCCTCTGTAGAGGCATACTCCAGATAGGGTGTAGTGCCTACTGATGTTTTAACCCTCCTTTTCGGCTACTCCTATGTAGGCCTACCCCAGATAGACAGTGCATTGCCTAGTGATGGTTCATACCTCTTGTCTATCTATCCTTACTTACAGTATGCCTAACCCAGATATGGTGTATTACCTACTGGTGGTCTACACGCCACTTCACTACTTACCCTCCTTACTATTTGTTTGCTACTAATTATAATATCTGCTGTCTGCTCTCCCTGTACAGGCCCACCCCAGATATGGGGTAGTGTCTACCTAGTACTCCTGTCTGCCCTTCTTCTATTTACCCCTTGCTTGACCAGTTCCCCTTGCCTGGTCAGAGTTCCCAGTAGAACTGCGGACTTACCTGTAGGTGTCCTGCATATGCTCCTTATCTAGTTGCTCCACTCCTACTCTGTGCCACTCACATGATGGGATGCTTGAGGAGGGGCTTTTAAAACCTCTAGTAGCACTTTCTTCTTGTCTAAAAGACCTCCCCTGCCCTGACAGGCTACTGTTCTGAAATCCCAGACAGTATGGTGACCGGCTTCTTCATGAGCTCCTTAAGCTTCACTTTTATCTCAAACCACATACACATTTAAACAAGCAAAACACACCAATTCCCTCCAAACCTCCTGATTGTCACATGGAGCAGCCTCCCGCTGTGACCCCTTAGCTGTTTACACCACCTGGAGCAAACAAAACAGGAAACTTTTAAGTGGAATAATCGTTTCAAACCCCTACTGTCTGACTTGTGTTGTCCGTTCAAAATATCTCACCTTCCCTGATAGGCTGCTTGTCTACAGTCCCCTACAAGGTGGTGACTGATAGCTTTCTAGCCCTTCAAGCCTCACTTTCAACCCATACTAGGTACATAATTAAACAAGCACAAAATACACAAATTCCTGTAAAGATATACCAACTCAACTATTATATCGATATACTGTACCAGCGCAACTACTATATCAATTTCCCACTCAACTGCAGTATCAATATATCAATTTACCTGCTGGTATACTGCTATAGTGGTATCCATTTAAAATATAGAAACTCAATATCGTGACAGTATGTTGCCGGTTACAGATGCCCGACATGTTCAGGATACGACAGCTAGCATCCCAACTATATTCCCAACACAGTGCTGTGTGTCATCAGTTGTACTATGTTTTGTGGGGAGCAGGGAGTGATTTATTTTATTGTGTAGAACAATGGAAACTTTTGTATATAGTGTGCTGCTTATGTGAGTATGGTGGTTTCCTCTTGTGCTTATGTGACGTCCATAGTGCTTCCATATCAACTATAGTGTGGTATTGTGTGCCATTGCCTGTAGAAACTCCAGTGGTTTGCCGGTCTGCTTCGATGATAGGACCCTCCGGATGGCTCTTCTTTGGCTTGATATTACTCGGGTGGTGGTGGTGTTCTTGGCAGTCCTTTGTGGATACTTTTTCGGGTTGCATCTGGACCTAACATTGCCCAGTAAGCAAATTTCCTCACATCCCTGAGGTACATCATCCCCAGAGGATGTATATTTAATTACTGTGGTTTTGGGGTGGGGACGATCCCCACATTACAAGAGATATGGAGTGATTCAGCAGTTTTCACATGTGTTTTTCGGTAACCTAGCATCAGGTTTTTGTACACTGCGGTATTTCACTTTGTAAGTGTACTGTACTCGATGTGTTAGTGGTTTGATTGTGAATTTCTGTTTTCATAATATATCTGCTATAGCAGTTTGCTTGAGTCTAACAGCAACTAGCCAATAAGGTGAGCAGTAGGGTTGTGCCATACACCAATGCAACATCAGGCCCTAGACACCACGGATTACTTGCATGGGGACAGGAAGAGGGAGGGTGCCACTGTATGCCAACTAGTACTTTTGAAGGACGGGGAGAGTAACAGCGCATCGTGAAGATTTAATATATTTTTTGTTGTGGCCTCACATATTTTTTTTACTTCCACAAATTACCAAAATGAAGTGAAGAACTCAAGGCACCCCATATTCTGTACTAGCCCTGCATTTGTATTGCATAGACCTGACATTCTGTATAATGAGCTTCACAGGTTTGTCTCATTCTTTGACCTCTGTATATATCACTGTGAGTTGTATACAAGACTAAACTGGCTGGACCTGTCCAGCTGGAGGAATATCTCTGGCCAGCCACATTCCTTCACAAATTCTTTGGTGAGAATGCTACTAAGTACAGACAGACCCTTCTCCCTGCCTCCAGCCACGCTAATACTCTTCATTCCTCTATAATGCTGACCTTTAGGATTCCCATGAAGAAGGATATTCAAGATGCTCCTTCCTGTCTTACCCCAGATGAGTGGAGCAAATTCTAATTAATTTCGAATTACTCCCAGACAGCTCATCTTCATAGCAGGAATGTTGCATTACTTGAAGGTCCTCTGTCTCTGCTTCTAATCTCATCTCACTTGTGCTGTAAATCTTTAAAGAGCACCTGCTGTATTTAGCTTAAAATATTCTCCAAAAAGGCACAAGTAACTTAACTCAAAGTAATGTGCCCAGGATTATGAAACTGTTTTTTCAAGAGTGTATTTAAGGAAGGAAGGGATCGGGGCCAGCAGCAGTATGTTGTGCTACCGAAGCAGACTTTGGGTGTCATGTCAGCAGGCAGACCAGGCCTCAGGCAGCCGCAGGAGGGCAGCGTGACTCAGCTGGGGAGGGCTGGTGGCAGGTTCGGCATGCAGGAACCCCTGTGGGTGGGCAGGAGCTTGATCCTTCTGCAGGATGGCTGTATTGCTGACGCTGAAAGACACAGCCCACGACTGGGGAGGAGCGAGGAACAAGGGAGAAAACCGAGGTTAGACAAAAAACCCTGCCCTCTGGATGACAGCAAGCCATTTGAACAGGCTCTGTCTCTTCTCCACAGGATCCATTCTGATGTAATGGTAGGGAAAGTGCAGAAAAGCCTAGATAAAAAAGGAAGGAGGAATTATATTATGGGTCCATGCATTCAGCAGCCCAATCCCTGCAATTTCCTGTCAAGATGCCACACCCTGTGTGTCAATGTTCCATAGTGGAATAGTCTGTAGAGTTCTCTACTGATGTTAGTGAGGGTGTCTTTAAACTACATTCTTTAGTATTTTAGAGTGCTTTTGTTTAATGTCACCCCTCAACAGATAGGCAATCTGTTGCAACATACTAAGTACGAAACGACATAATTTGCCATTTGTGATCCTATACATTGGATTAGGTGGCCATTTATATTAAAATGGTACCTGGCACCCTACCATCAACCAGACAGTTAAAGGAGTACTTTGTGACAAATAACACTCAATGCCGGTATTGTTGAATGTTTTTAACCATTGTTGTAGTTGAAATTGTTATTGTCAGTATAAGAGTGTAACACTGTAACTGATGTGTTACGTTACCACTTATTATTATTTTTATATACACTGTTTTATGTCATCTAGGGTACTACTGGAAATGAGCATAGGCTCAATGGCTAATATCTCAGGAAACATAAACTTGAACTAATAGACACGCATTTCAACTTTTTGCCATTGAAATGGGAACTGACACAGAAAATGTGGAACCCGCCTTCGTAATGTGGGATACATAAAATATAGACGCTACCGCAGAAAAGACAAGGGTCCATCTAGCCTGTGTGAACAGGTATCCCTACCTCACCTAATTTCTTCACTACACCATCAAACATGGAGATACACGTTTAGAAAACTGCAGAAAACAGTGTCTTTATTTGTAAAAGTTTCATTTGATTTAGCATCTTAAAATATTATAAATTTCTCCTTTAACGCCTCAGCACCATCTCTTTGTGAGAAAGCACTTTCCATACGGGACAAATCATTGTTAGAGGTAAAATGAGTATATCCCTTGTAATGAGGGACAGTTAAGAGGTTTGCTAACAAGAGCTTTGTTTATTACTTATTTCATTCTGCTTGTTCCCCTTTAGCCTTAATGACTTCCCATCCCCAATCCGATTGGCAGCGCTTGTTGTCTAGTGCATTGGTAACCCCACATCCCTGCTGATCTGCTTGTTTACTCCTGTCCACCACTGCAGATGGTGGACTTAAATGATTTGTATATTTTGTATTTCTATTTTATGGTAATTTTATTGCATAGTTTAGTTGAACTTGGTCTGCAGCCAGAGGTGTATTTTTTATTAAATTTAACAATGTGGCATCCTAACAATTTTTCTTTGTTGTTATTTTTTTTTTCATTATTGTTCTGCACAACCCTACTTTCTCATCCCCACCCCACCTTCGGTCTAGTTGGAAACAAATGGTGGCGTGTGGTTTTCCTGGTTACTAGTGTTTAAATTTATATATATATATATTCTATGCAAAACTTCATTAATGCATTAGTTAGGTTCCTCACAGCGAAATGATAGAAATTCGATTTAGGGTTCCCACCCTCAGATTCACCCACCCCACCAACAGGCATCGGGTGTGTTGTTGTCATCTGCTCTAACTCTCACCCCATCCCATGTGTAAACAAGCTGAGGTGTGCAGTGTAGGAGAATGGGGTGGGAGTTAGGGCCGATGACCCCAACGCACACCCCATGCCTGTTGGTGGGTGGGGTGCAAGGGTGGGAACCCTAAAATTGAATTTCACCTTTTTGCTGTAGAGGAACCATAACTGATGCATTAACAAAGTTTTTGCATAGAATTTCTCACTTTTAAGAAAGAATAGAAAAGTAGAAAGTTACATAAGTTGATGGGAGCGCTGGACCCTTTGGGCCCTGCGCGCTCCACCAACTTGTAAGTGCTAAGCCACATTACGCAGCACACAAAGACTAAAAGTACATTCACAACAGCAAGGGCAGCCACCAAACAAATGTTAATCTAGTAGAATAATAGAAAATGCTGTCCACTAAACGTAAACTGCCCACACAATATCTCTGCAAAAATATGTTGTCCGACACATAAACACTTCTGTTAACATCTACAGGACATGCTGTCAACACCCTCCAAATTCCAAATAAAAGACCAAGCCTTGTCCAAGATATGACATGTCAAAATTTGAAATTTTATTCGCCAGACTGGCACAGTCCTGCACCTGTTGACATTTAACACACAATGACTGAAAACTACATCGATGACACTAAGGTTACATATCCTATCAATTTCAAGCCACCACCACAAGCAAAACGCTATCCCAGAATGTAAACTGCACACACCATATCTCCACCAAAAACATTTTCTGACACAGAAACACTGTCATTTACATCCACAGGGCATGCCGTCAGCACCCTCAAATTTCAAGTTAAAAGCAAACCATGTCTGAGATATAACATTTTAACATATGAGATTTTCATTAGTCAGACTGGCACATTTCTGCACCTGTTGATATTTAACACACACAATGACTGAAAATTGCATCCATGACTCTAAGGCTAGGTATCCTATCAATTTCAAGCCACCACCACAAGCAAAACACTGTCCGAACACATAAAGTGTGTCATGCAATATCTCCGCATAACAAATTTTCTCCAACATGATAATTCGTGACTACAGGACATGCCGTGAACACCCTCCAAATTTCAAGTAAAAAGACCAAACCATTTCAAGATATTCAGTGTTAAAGATTGGTAACATTTCCTATCTATTCCATTATAAAAATCTTGCCATCTTGTCCTTCCTCGCGATCAAAGAATCTCACGATCAAAGAATTTGCAGGCTCGTGATCAAAGAATTTGCAGGCTCACTTAACAAAGAATTAAAATCTTATAAATCAAAAAATTGATGGAATTACATATTTCACTGGCATGGTTCAACAGAATGAAGCCCTATGAGTAAAACCCACCTCGTTTGACTTACTAGGACATCCCTGGGCTGAGAAAATTGATTTCTGCTCAGAGATTCTAAGATGTAACTTTCTTGTAGGTTGTCCAGCATGATATCTGTCACATTGACATCTGATAGGATCCACATATGTACTTTTACATGTAATAACATCTCTAATTTGTATCCTTTCATTGGTTAAATTTTTTCATTTTAAATGTATTATTGCAATGTGTGCGGTTTCCATAGCTGCAGTTTCCTGGTGGAATGGGTCCAAAACTGAAACCCGATTCACTTTTAATTACTTTCATTTTTATCCACAAAAAGTTTGATTGCACTAATCTGTCTTTAATTTCACTACAGTTAATGGTGTTGTTGCAGAAATTGTTTACCTCGGGTGTTAATTTTAATAATTTCCAGTTGCTCAGTATAATCTTTTAAACTGACCAAATGCTACATTATATGGTGTTCAGAAAATGAACCTTGGTGGTGTTTCAAAAACTTGTTTTTACAGCAAGAAAGTGTTCACTTGGTATTCCATTAGCCTTATTCTGAGCCTCATTTAATAGCTTATTTTTGTAGCTTCTTTGCTCAGACCTCCTTGTTAGCTCACTTGCTGCTGTATGAAGTCATTAAATGTAGATATTGTCCAAGTGGAATATTTTCTATCAGTCTCTTAGGGTGTGCATTATTATACTCCAAGAAACTATGTTTATCTGTAACTTTTATACATTTTTGTCAATAATCTGTCTCCATCTTCATAAATTTCCAAATCTAGGAAGGGTGGCTACTGTTCATCAAAATGTGAAGTGAACTGTATACTTGGATTTACCATGTTCAGATACTTGTGAAAATCAATCAACTCATCGTTAGTTGCTTGCCATAGAAAAATAAATCATCTATATATCTTTTATATAAGATTATTTAGCCCAATATAGATTATTATCATTTGTGATAAAGTTGTTTTTGAACGCGTATAAAAATAAATTTGCAAAGGATGGCAGTCTCTTAACAGAAGCCTTCAGTCTGGCTAATCATGACCTGTTACTCACAAAACTACGGGATGTGGTCTGGATGATCTCTCCTGCAGTTGGTTTCAGAACTGTCTGAATGGGTGGAAGCAGAGTGTCAAATGGGAGGGAATGATCTTACCCTCCAGGTCAATCACTGATGAGGTATCCCAAGGATCCATACTTGGTCCCCTTCTCTTTTACTATTTATCAGTGACCTACCCCAGAACTGCGGGGAGCATCAGTGCAACTGTATGCCAACGATGCTATACTCTACTGGTCCTCCACTGAGCTAGCGTTGATAGTACTCAACTGGAGAATGAGTTCAGATCACTAGAAAGATGGTTTCTTGTCAACAAAGCCCTTCTTAATTCCAAAAGTTGAAAGTGATGCTATTCGGCACAAAACCTAGGCATAGACAGATAACATCTCCTAAAACTTACCACTTTCACCGAGTCAACCTGGAAGTAGTCCAGGCATCTAGATACCTCAGTATGATCCTGGACAAACCATGACATGTGAACCACATGTAGATGAACTAACAAAACGTTGAACCTAAAGCTCAGGCTACTCTATAGACTGTATTCCTGCCCGACAAGGAAGGCAAGGTATACTACTGCTATCAGCACCCTCCTCCACCTCTTATTCTGTGGTGCCCCAGTACTGCAGTCTGTTTGAGGAGTCCTGCTCACTAGGCTCAAATCACTGTATCACAGGATTGGGCAATTTGCAGTAGGTGCACACCCCAGAAGCCACACACTGCTCAATGCTAGCCTAGGATGGCCTCCTTTGAAACTGTGCTGCTTACCCCCATTTTGCCTCACCTTCAAGTTATTGCAACCCCCATCCCCATCCAGTCTCTCTGGCATTATATAGTGTAAGCAGTATGTCCAACCTCTTAGAAATGCAGCACTATCACTGTTGAAAGTAATTGGAAGGAGGTCCTTGTCGTTCACTGCCTGCATTGCCTGTGGAACTCCCTGCCCCCATGGTCCTGGTCTGCCCTACTTTAGAGCAGTTGAAAAGAGATTAAAATCCTCTTCTGGACTGCAGCTTCTTGTAACTGTTTCCATTGAATCCTAGGTCCCTGCATCCTCTCCATCCCCTACTTCATTGCTGATACTAGGACCCCAGCCTGTTCAAACTCTCATACCTAATTAATTGACCATTTCTAATTACAATTGTAAGTAAATATTCATAGTTGTTGAAGTAAGACAGTAGTAATATGCTTGCATTCCTGTATGTATATCTTCAGAGTTGACCAAAGAGAATTGTATGTATGCACTTATAGCTTTTAATTGTAACTAATTACTTGTATCTGTACATGTATGTGTAATCTTGTGTAATTTCTATATATTCTTGTTGCTTATTGTATGTATGGGTCGCCTCATGTAATAATTCTGGGGTCGCCCCTGAAAAGGACATCTCATTTCAGAGGGCTTACCCGCCACCAAAATTCAAATAAATAAATAATAATAAAAGGGTATCCCCTTGTCAGGTATAAATACAATCTAAGATGGATTAAATATAACTACACAATTCAGTCATCATTCCACCTTGAGGATTCTGGTGCTGCAACTACACAATTCAGTGATCATTCCACCTCGAGGATTCTGGTGCTGCAGACCCCTCTGGGCCTAGTCTCCCAGTGCATGACTGCATGCCTCCCGCCCCGGCACTGACTCTGTGGGATCAGTCCTTGGGTCAAGGGAGCTTTACAGTGGTATGCACCATGATGTGCATCTCTGCACATCAGGTACATCAGGCAACAAAGGCAAGTGTCAGTGGGCAGCGCTGAGTCAGTTCTTGGTGTCCATACCAGATTATGAGGCAGTCAGGCAGGCCATTCATGTTTCTGCCCAGGGCCTAGAGCTGGCAGAGACACAGCGAGGCATCTTATGATGTCAACGGGAGCTGCCAGGCAGAGGGAACAACATTCTGCATTTAGTGGACAGCATGACTGCACTTGTCCTGGTTGGCACCCCTGGCCTGTTGTAGTGTGCTTAACTTGCACCTCCAGCAGACTAGTTTTTCTCCCAGAGTTAGGCGTGAATTGTTGGGCTGCCTTCTGCTTCCAGGTCATGGGAGCCTCCGCCTGCCACCTGACCAGTCTAGGGTCCTGCCGGACCTGTGGGGAGTCCCTGCCCTCCAGTGGTTATCCCTACCAGAGGGCTAAGAGATAATTTTTCCTCAGGTGAATCCACTCCTCCCTTTGGGAGTAAGCTTGGTACTCTGACCCTAAGTGGGAATGAATGGTGAAGACTGATTCTTGGAAGATATGAAAATGATGTACTCACCGTGGTGTTGATCTTGCGGAATATCTTCACCATTCATTCCCTATCCATCATCTCCCGCTCAGGTAAGAGTCAGGGCCTCTGGGCAGCTCACCCTGTGTTTTTGGGTACATGGCATCTTCTTTCCACTCCCTTAGTGCTCGCTCCTCACTCCTGTTTGAGGGGATAGCCCCGTCCTTTGCATGGGAATTGGGCTTTTTCGCACCATTCCTTCTCCTATTTCTTTTCTTGTGTGTGTAACAAAAAGAAAAGGGACAAACTCACCCCTACATTTTTCTTAAAGAAAGAAAGGAAAGTCTTAAAAATCTCAAGTTTTGGATATTTTCACCTCCATGCTCTTTTCTCTCCAAGGAGGTTCCTTGGTACCCCCTACAGCTGCACTGACCTCAGTCTTCATCCTGCAGATGCCCTCAGCCACTGCCAGCTGGTAGTGTAGCCTCACTACAGCTACAGCCTTCACCTTCTGTGCCAAGGAAAGGAGGATGCTATGGAGGTTTATTATTATTGTACTTTTTCTGTATGCTCAGCTTGTCAGGTTGCATGCTGTCCCACACTTGGGTGCTGGGTCTGTTTTTTTTCCTTTTTCTTTCTGTTCACTTTCTCAAGTGGTAAGAGGATAGTAACAGTGCTCTTCATCTTCTCCAGTCCCTCTGCTATATTTTACGGTTGTATCCTCCCCTTCAAAATTGGCTTCTGCCAATGGATTTTTTCCCTGCCTCCCCACAAAATTGACTTCAGCCATCGTATCCATGGAGATTCCTTGGGTCTCTCCTAGGTCAACCAGAGCTACAAACCAGGGTTGTTGTCCTCCCTCCACCTTTCTATGCAGGTATTGTAGCTTTGGTTCTTACACTTTGCCAGCATAGGCCCATCCCTTAGTTTCTCCTAGGCTATTTTATTTTTATTATTTTATATCCTGTATCCTTTTCCTAACCATTTGGGCAAGGAGTCTATAGCCCTTTCTCTTTTTCTCTCCCAGCTAACAGAACTGAGGAGGTGAGCACTGGTCCCCTAGGATACCAAAACTATGCTACCACTGGGTTCTTGTGTCTCAGCTTAGACCCATAAGTTGGAATGAATGGTGAAGATATTCTGGAAGATCAGCAGTTATGATGAGTAATGTATTTCATTTCATCTACCCCTTCTGGGTATCTACCCTTTTACAGATCTTGGTGTCATCGCAAAAAGGCATAGCTTCTCTACAAGTTCTTCTGCAGTGTCATTTATGAAGACATTAAAGAGGACCAGTCCCAATACTGAGCCCTGTGGCACCCCACTGGTCATTGTCCCCTCATTTGAGTGAGTGCCATTTACTACCAACCTCTGTTGCCAATCCATTAATTTTTTTTTTTTTTTACCCAGTTCACCACTTTGGCTCCCACCCTAGACTATCCAGTTTCTTTATACCCACTATGTGGCACAGTGTCAAAGGCATTGTTGACATCCAAGCAGGCAACGTCCACTGTCCTTCCTTGATCTAGTTCCCTAGTCACCTAGTCAGAGAAATCAAACAGATTTGTCTGGCATGGCCCTGCCCTTTTTAAATCCATGTGCTGCTTTTTTATTGCGGCCTGGTGAAACAGAGGGCTGAAGCGCTAAGCGTCTTACCTTGTGTCATGCTGGCGACCCGGGTTCAGGAATGACCTCAGGGTGCCCGGCATGAGCTATGGCTTTCCCTTCCATCAGGGTGGATGCCTGCTCCAGCAGTACTCCACTTCCACCGGGTGGAGGTCAGTGGGTAGCACAGACTGACGGGGAGCAGCGATGCAAGTCTGGGGAGGCGAAGGCCACCGATCCTGGTAGGTGCATGCGCCCACACACGCAACATGCATGTGTGTATGCCGAGTCGAGGGGGGAGAAGCTGAAAAAAGTATATGTAAATCCATGCTGCTTTTGTCCATTTTCTATTTCTTCTCAGGCTGCACAATTCAAGTATTCAGGACAGCCTTTAATTTTTATTTACCCTTTCAGAGTAGAAAACACTTAATCTAAACAAATTCAGAAAGTACTGTGAATTAAAGAAACCTAACACCAGTGTCTCTTCCCAAAGGACTTTGGTTATGCTAACCCTGAAAATGATATTGCCAAGAATCCTATTCTCAGTTGATAGCTGTCACTGAGTGGTCACAAGATTTAGTGACAGTCATGACTGTGTGATCTCACTATGCTGTGTACAGTGGAGTTAACAGCCTCCCATGCTAATTGCTAACACAGATACATCGAGATGCAGCAGGATACTACTATTCTTATGGCCCACTGGGCCATAATCAAAGCTATGGTGAAACATAGAAACATAGACTTTGACGGCAGATAAGGACCACTTGGCCCACCCAGTCTGCCTATTTCCCTACCTACTGGATAAGCTGCAGATTCTAGTTAACCAACAGCCTACTTCCTGCAACCCCCACTATAATTGCCTTATGTCTGTCCCATGCATGTTTGAATTCTGCCCATTGTTTTAGACCCCACAACCTCTCCAGGAAGGCGGTTCCAAGCGTCCACCAGTCTCTCTCCATGAAAAATAATTTCTCACATTACCCTGGAGCCGTCCCCTCTAACTTTAAACTGTGCCCCTTGTTCTTACACATCTCTCTTTCTGAAAGATGCTACCTCCTGGACTTTGTTGATTCCCTTGAGGTATTTAAAAGTTTCTATCATGTCCCCGTCCTCCTTTCATCAAGGGTATACATATTAAGCTGTCTCAGTCTCTCTTCATATGGTTTCTGATGCAGACCCTGCACCATTTTAGTTGCCCTCCTCTGGACTGCTTCCAGACTGGTGACCATTACAGTGCCCGTTGCTGAGTTTTGCAACATCCCCTGGCCTTAGGACTTTTAAGGGTAGGTGGTAGAGGTGCACAACTCATTGGCAAAGCAGACAGGAGCTGGTGGATGACAGATTACTGTGGGACAGAAATTAAAATGGCAGCATGAGGTTATGGAGCTAGAGACATTGAACACCAAGGGAGGAATGCAGACTGTGGTGAGGGGAGGGCACTTGACCACCAGGACAGAGCGCAGCATGCAGGATAAATAACCTTAACTCAGGCCTGGAACTGGGCCTAAAGACATAAAGCAGGCAGGTGGGTGGGTGAATGTGGTAGTAGCGTCAGTGCCTGTGATCTGTGAGCTTGGTATTGCCCCATGCCATTGGTACTGTGCCATATGCAGATATCTGTGGATGTCGTACACCAGTATGTTAGCAGGGCAAACCCCACTAACATCTGTTGATCTCATCTGAATAAAACATCAGTTCAGTGTGGTCCTCATGCTCTGACAAAAAAATTAAACGTAATCAGGAGGGAATCTATTCCAGTCTACCCATGAATGCAGACCTATAATTATTGGAAAGATCAGTCACTCACCAAAGAACAATAGCTGCTCATCTTGCAAGACAGGATTCTGAACACAAGAGATAAGATAATGACACTCTTAGCACTTAACAGATTACCCTGACAAAGTGACAATGAAAGAGCAAATGCTTAGTAAGGATATGTATCTCAAAGGGAAACACCAGTTAACACAGGTAACAGTGCTGTTTTCCCTTCTGACTTCCGTTCCTGATTATTGTTTTTGTCTTATAAAGGCTATTTATTTCATTAAAAATCCTTTAAGCAAGTAAACCCTTACACTTGGGATATTTTTTCGCCATGCCGTGGCAGTACAAGTCCGAGCCACGCTTGAGAAAGTAAATATTGTGAGCGGCGCCATTCATGTAGTGCCACTTATTCAAGCCATATGACGCCTCTGTGGGAGAATTCAAGAATGCATGGGACAGACATAAGACAATTCTTGTGGAGGGTAGGAAGAAATAGGCTGTTGGTTAATTAGGATCTGCGGCCTATCCTGTAGGTAGGGAAATGGGCAGACTAGATGGGCCAAGCGTCCTTATCTGCCAAAGTCTATGTTTCTCGCCTTACCCATGTCAGTGTTTCTAAGTCAGCCTGATTTGCCCTGTAATTTATTAATTTTTTTATTTGTGTCTCAGTCCACCAACCCCAGCATGGTATTCTTGAATACACAGCACGCCCCTTATCCAGTCGCCACTTGAAAACTGAAAAAATACTTACTGTTTTAGTCACTAGACTCCAAAGTGGATGTGGGCATTCTTGGTGTTATTGCACTGAGGTGCCATAACGCCGAGCTTGCAAAAGTCACGGAGGCATATGAGAGGTCAAGAAACATGTAAATACATTGAATGCAATGGCGCTCATCAAGAAATGTCTCTTAATGCCTACATCCACTTTAGAGGTTAGCAACTAAAACAGTACATCATTTATGTTGCTCTGAAGTGCGCGACTGGATATGGGATATGCTGTGATTCAAAGAATGCCACGCTTGGGATCAGTGGACGGTGAGACATAAATAAAAAATTAAGAAATTACAGGCACAGCTGCCCGAGATAGTAAACTACTAACACATCGTAAGCTAAAGAGCGGCGTGGCTTGAATGAGTGTGGCACCACATGAAGCACGATCTCACTCACAGGGCTCGACTCTCAGAGCCCTGGATTGACAGAAGGTGCCTGAGCAAAACATAAATGGCACAAGTGGCACCTTGCATCAAAAAACTGCCTCTGAGCTATTCTTGCACCACCCCTGCACCCAAATATGGGCAGAGACCTGGCACTGTGGGGCATGTTGCAGGCAGAAGCTGCCACATCCCTTAATGTGGAATTCTCAGAACTCTCCTAGAGGGAGAAATTTAAATACCCTTAAACTAGCTAGGGCTGGTCTAAAGGTACTTATAAAATTTCTCCTCTGAGAGAGTAGCCTGTTTATGCAGTGTGCCACGGTCCCCTCCCTGATCCCTGATGTCCCTCATTAATAGTACAATAAATAAATTCCCCTGCTCATTGGTGGTCCAGTGACCCCGATGTCCCTGTTAATATTACAATAATTAAATTGTTGTTCATTGGTGGTCCAGTGACCCCTCCTGATAACCGATCTCATCTATTTTTAAATATATATATATATATATATATATATATATATATATTTATTTATTTAATCTCAATCCCTGGTGGTGTAGTGACCTCATCCCTGATCTCCCTGCTTTAAATATATATTTAAATTCCCCTTCCTGGTGGTATAGCAATCCCCTACCTGACCCCTGATATCCTGTAACATTACAATACAGAAATCCCTGCTCATTGGTGGTCAGTGCCTCCCCCAACACCTCTTCAGCAGGTGATGCGCTACCCTGCTCCACCCTCACTGTAACAGAGCCTGGACCGGCACTGCCTTCTCACACTTCTGTGGCCAGTCCTTGACTGAATTGTCACTGAGTGCCTACTGTAAAGTGTCGTGCTCATGTACACTTCACAGGTGGCGCTCAGTGCAGTTCAGTTAGGTGGCCGCAGAGGTGTGAGAGGAGAGCTGCCGGTTCTTGGCTAAGTCACTGGATGGGGGGAGCAGGGGCAGGGTACTACCTGCTGGGGTGAGGGAGTGGGGCCATTGACCACCAGTGAACTGGGATTTCTGTATTGCAGTATTACCAGAGACATTGGGGAGGGGGGTCTCTATACCAATTAGGGATTGGGGATTTAAATATTTATTTAAAACAGGCAGGATGAGAGAGGGGGCCACTATACCACTAGGGATTGGGAATTTAAATATATATTTATAAACGAGCAAGATCAGGGATTGGGAGGGACTAGCCCACCAGGGATTGTGCATTTAATTATAAATAGTGGATCAGGGATCAGGAAGGGGGCTACTAACCCACTAGGGACCAAAGTGGCAGTCACCCACCCCATGGCTTGTGGTTAACCCTCCCAGTACACCCTCTGTTTGGCGCGCCACGCGTGATTGCTGTAAGCCATAGAACTTTGCTGCTGGAACCCTGCCGGTTAGAGAATGGGGCGAGAGTCCCTGGTGCACCAGGCTTTGGCAGAAGCTGTTGTTTTCGTAGTTTGGCGATGCTTGAAGCAAGCTTTGAGAATCGAGCCCACAATGTTTAGTTTCTCTGCATGACCTCAGACTAGTACTGCTGCAGGCATGGCAGAAAACACCCTAAGCATAAGGTGGTTTACTAAAATGATTTTTAATGAAACACAGTACCTGGCCTTTGTAAGAGATACAACAATAATCAGGAAATGGAAGGCACAAGGGAAACATCACTATTATCTGTGTTAACTGGTGTTTCCTTTAAAGAATGAAGATTTTATATACCTCTCTAATCATTTTGTTTGTTTATTTTTATCTTTAATTACACTTTCATCATTTTATTTGTATTTTGCCAACCACTAGTAAACAAAAAAGAATCCAGTGTAATTCTTGTATTATGGTGTCAGAAAAGATTTACTGCAAGGCTGGCAGTGTATTTCAGTGGGAAACAGCAAACTTGTTTTCAGATCTTTCTACAGAAATAACACTTTCTGCTGCAAAATATTATGTATTTTAGAGAAGTATGTGATTTTAAAAGCCTATGCTATTTTGTTATAATTTATCAGGTGACATTATGTTCAGAAGCAGATTTTACTTGGGAAGAAGAGAAGTTAGTTGCCGTTTTCAAAATTGTAAATTCGTACAGATGGACCACAATAGTGCAGACATATAAAATACAATGTTTGTTACTGAAAGAAGTAACTATTTCTTTTGAAAAGTTAAAACTGTATTCGCTTCTCACTGAAATACACTGGGCTGATAAGTAGCTGGCAGTTTCTGACATCACAATACCAGAATTCCATTAAATTATTTTTACTAGCAGAGTGAAAATGAAGGCTTAAACAACCTTGTTTCCACATCAAAATACAATAAATAAAATAGTTGTCTATTAATGAGAAGCAAACAGCTGTTTTTAAGCATGCCATGAAATGTCAGTTTCATATGTTTTGGCCATGTATGAAATCTTGTGATTAAACATCTTGAAACCTGGACCAGCCTGCTGGTGCAGCAGTAGTGCTACAGCTTGCAGTGCCGATGATCTGGGTTCAGGAACCAGCCTAGATCATCGCATGGCCAGCCGTGGAGGAGGACTAAGTGCCTTACAGGATGCTCTCCTTCAGTGAGGGGGATCACTGTCACTGTGCAGCCACCACCTGGATGACCTTGGATGGTGAAGGCGGCGCAGTAGGAGGGCTAGGAACTGCCGATTGGCTGGATAGGTGCTCAGACCTCACACAAAGCACATCCGCCTAAGCCAGCATCCGTAGGGGAGTAGGAAGGAGGAGAGAACGTGAAAACGCAGTTGAGCACCATGGTAGCCTTATGCAGCCTGCAGATCCAGCACCCTGCCAACCTAGGCTCATCCTCAGGGTCCCAACTGTAGTATTTCCAAAGGATCTGGCCTAGACGGACTCCACCATGGGAAGGATTCTATGGGGTACCACCCAGGAGATAGATATGTCCTAGGAGATGGTGGGGATGGCAGGGTTGGGGCTGAACAGGCATTGAGAAGTATCAACTGGCTGGCTGAGAGAGAGGCAATAAAGGAAAAATAAAATACAGGAATCTGATAAGCTGTTTTTCTGTGGTGAGTGAGTCATATGTCCAGTAATTAGAGGTCCGACTTTATTTTCATAGCTACGTAGTCAAAGGGTGGGGAGAGATGTTCCTCCATGTGATCATAAACAACATTTTGAATAGCCCCAAATTGTGAAGGCGAGGTGGGTGACTCACCTGCACTGAGCTTAGGACCCAAACGGATCACCTGAAACAGAACTCTTCATTTATTTCTGTACTCTTCACACCAAACCAAATGCTACAGTATCAGATAGGAAACTTTCTAAAGAGCAAAAGAAAAGTACTTCAGAAAAAAGGTAAGAACTTGACGCCTTTTAAAATGAGTAACGCCTTTCATCTGCTATTTTGGAAGCTACTGTTTCTTAAGTTTGCTTTGATTCATCCCAGCATTCCACTGCTTTGCAAATACTTTGACAGCACAGCAGGAAAAATTAAGAAAAAAAATTAGATCCAGCTTCATAGTTCCATAAAGAGGGAAAAGGCAGCCCTTAACTAGGCCTGGACTGGATCCATTCTGCTGGAGTGAGAGAGAGCTGAGGTCGGGGGCCCTGGCAAAGTTGAGACTTGATATGTATTCTAACCTACCTGTACTATATACTATGTATTATAGAATCTCATCTCATTTTATGTATGTATTCTCCCAGGTAGTGCCTGAAAATAGTCAACTTTGGCTAAGCACCTAACCAGTTAACAAAAACTAAATAAATGTTTCTCAGTTCCTTTCATTTATTTTGCAATTCTAGGATACTACTGAAGATTTACTTATTTAGGATTGTTTATTATGTAGACACAGTCTGCATGACTGCTGTCTTTTATTCTCTGTCTTGTATCATGCTGTCAGAATAGAGAAGGGCACTTTATAAATAATTGTATCCATCTAGCAATCTACAGTATCTACTGTATCTATCTCTGTCTGTCATTCATTCTATCTATAGTATATATTTATCTCTGTCTGTTGATCTGTTTATCTTTATCTCATCTCTGTCTAGATCCGTGTCTAGCTGTCTGTATCTATCTATCTATCTGTCTGTCTGTCTGTCTATCTCTGCCTCTGTTCATCTATCTATTGTCGTATCTCATATTTTTCTGTCTGTGTCTATCTGTCTGTCTATCTATCTAGCGATCTATCTGTCTATCTATTGCCAGATCTTTGTTTATATATTTTCATCAGGATTCAAGTGTGAACCGTAGTCTACATAAGAACATTGGATATGCTAGATGAAAAAAGACCAAAGGCCCATCATATTCACCCTACCATCTAGGCAGCTGCAGCATTCAGTATCACGTGAAAAACCTGAGCAGTTTTTTAATTGGAAGTGCTACTAGTAGATTTTATGGACATTGTCAGTATGAAGAGGCAAAGCACCAGTGGCAGAAACCCCTGAGAACCCAAGGCCAAGTGAGCTACCATTTCCTCCCAGGCATGCCACCTCAACCAAGAGGTATGCTACACATGACCTTCCTCTCCATAATGAATTAGGTGTTGTATCTAACAATGTTATTCTCCATGAAGACGTGATCCAACTTGAGTTTAAAAGATTGTACACTCCTCAGTGGTACCATTTATGTTGGGAGCTTGTTCTATAGATGTAAGTAAGCAATAAGATAAGAGGGATATGCATTAGACATTTCTAATGCGGCCAGGGCGTATTAAGGCATGAGGCCGTGATTAGAAATGTTTAATGCACACACCGGAGTGTCTTATTGCGCTTATAAAATGGAGCTGTGTATTTTAGATATATGTAAAAGTAAAAATCTACTGGTTTAGATACTGAAATAGTAAGAGTTTTGATGAATTTGACATAAAATAGTTCCTCCACCTGTAGGTTTTTTGTTTTTGTTTTTTGTTTTGCTTTAAGTAGTTTTGTCCTACTGTGACCACCGTAGTCCTGGTTTTGGTTGTCATAGCGAGCAGACAGGAAGTAGGGAAGATATATGCATAGCAGCCTTAGATGCAAGCTGAAATACTGAGTGTACTGGTCATTTTATTTAAAACAAATATCAGGTTCTATAGGTAAGCATCAGTATCACAGTTCACAGTAGGTGAATTTCGCCGCCTGATAGATGTTACTTTTATAATTAGGATCTAAGGAAAGAACTGTCAGGCGAATCAGCCGGTAGGCATGCTGGCAAAGAGTGAGCAGATCACATGAGCTTGACATGCAGGTTGGCGGAGAAATCTACAAGCACAGCATTTATTGATTTTAAAATGTTGAAACCAAACTGAACCAGAGTACTGTCTTCCGCAGCTAGAAATGTGGTATCTAGTGCGCCAACTCCTTTTCCTGTGCTGTGTCACAGATGTGAGATCAGTTTGAAATTGATGCTACCTGTGGCAGTGACAAGGGGCGGCGAGTCGGTCAGGGCCGAGATTGTGAGTTAACCTAGTTAGACTCGCAATTAGACTCCGCAACTTAAGGGATAGAGATTGTAAGTAGTTAAACTGATTCACATTTCAGCTGTGTCCGATTACAGTATGTTGGTTCTGTGTCTAGGGCTGTTCCTGGAGACTGAGGCTATTCAGATTTAACACAGACAAAATAATAAATGGTGGCGTTGAAACTCAGCCAAAACTCAACGCTCTGATCCGTCGCTTCATTTTTCTTTGTAGTATGTCCAGGTTGTCAGACACTTGTTTTTACCCATGCATTAGACAGATCTAATGCACAGGTAACAATCAATCAGCTTTCAGATTTTTCTCTTCCCATTTTATAAAGTGCCTTAAAGGAGTACTACAGTCAGAAAGATCAAAATTTGCAAAAACATGTCTATACAAAGTGTTTTGATTTGTGTGTTTAGTCCTGGTGTGTCCTTCACTTTGTCTGCTGTTAGAGTCTTTTTCTAAATTTGCACACTAGTTTTATGGCCTCTGGAGATCTCTATGTTAGAATGGTTTACTGCTTTTCTTTGTCTTACAATGCATCCTGTTTCATGTGACAGTGATGCATATGGGACACTGATTCAGTGAGTGAACGCACTGCAGCAGTAATATGAAGATAGGAACTTGATGTTCTTGCCTCAACTAGATAACTTTAATTCAGTATTTTTATTTTCTATATGTTTGTCTGGGTCTAGCTAGCAGGAGTAAATGTTTTGTTTCTAAAGCTTTTAATTTCATCAAAATACACCTTGCCAGAAAAAGCACACAACTTACCCTAAGTTATCATTGCTATAATTAGGAAGACTCTAGCTGTTTTCTTACAGAATACCAAGTCAGTTGAACCACAGGTGATTGCTAAATTGTAAATGTAGCCTTCAGTGCCCACTGGATAAGTACTTGATGAATCTATGGTCCAGGATGCATCACTGTCACATGGGACAGGAGGCACTGTAGGAAAACAAGAGCAATAACCCATGATAATATGGAGATCCCTAGAGGCCATAAAATTAGTAGGAGAGGCAATAAAACTAGTTGGAAAATCAAGAAAAACTCCTAATAGCGAACAAAGAGAAGGGCACACCAGGACTAAATACATGACTTCCGGAGACATCATGCAGTGTATGACTGTCTGAAGCGGAGCTCTGATACCTCGGGTGTTTAAAATAAGCTTAAGATTAGGCCGTCATGTGAGTTGCTAGTGGTAAAAACGATTAACTGCATATCTAGAGCACTTGGGAACATGGTTCATATGAAGAAAAGTTTAACTTTAGAGGAAAGATGATGCTGTGTGGGAGCAGACTCAGCAACAGCCTGCCAGCCCTGCGCCTGCCTAGATCTTCGGTGCAGATGGGGTCGGCAGAGAGTCTGATGGCTTGGGCTCTGACACTACTCCACTTTCACCAAATTGGAGGCCCAAACTAGCACTGTGGAGATGCATGTGGGGAGCTACAGGGCAAGCACATGGCCTTTGGAAGATCACTGGCATACCTGCATAAAAGGAGAGAGAGCTTGACGATGTAAGCTGAAGATGCGGAAACCAGAGCCTGCAAACAACATACGCATCTTTAGATTCTGAGGAGGTAGAACCCCAAGCATTGAGGATTAAGCTCGACTACTGGCTAAAAAGAACTAGAGCTGGAGGAAGATTTCTGTCTAGAGATTAAAAGGCGATTGTGCAACAGCACCTAAGCTGAAGCAGGGTGCCCCACCCACCGGTCAGCCATCATTAAATTTCTGTGGTATACCACAAAAGAAAAAATCTTAAGGCTGGCTTGGGCTAAAAGACCTAAATCTAGATGGCCAAAGGATTTATGTGGACCAAGATTGTTCCCCTCTAATGTTGGCAAAATGGAAAAAGGTACTACAGGTTGTAAAATCCTTTAGCGAGAGGACTCAAAGCCTACCTTTGTTATCCAGCAAAGCTATGGGTACAAGACAAAGATGAAGTTAGATATTTGATTCCGTTCTTGCTGCTGTCCCTTCCTGACCACTATGGGAATCCCGCACCAGACACTAAGGAAGACCAGGCTGAACAGGAAATCGAAGACCTGTTGTGGTCAGTTGCTCCAGGAGGATGTTGTTGGAGTGGGAGAAGAGTGAATGCTTTGCTGCCCCTACTTGCTGATATAGCCAAATTGATACAGCCCAAAATAATACCTGACTTGCTGACGATGCACTCCTAGTTGTTTGTTCCCTGTTTCCCGGCATTTGATCTGTGCTATGGGTGGAATCTGGGAAAAGGCACATCTCCCTCTGGAAACACCTTATCTTTAAGAGACTAGTTTATGTGAAGGGGACGTTGGGGTACTCCTGTCTCAAGTTGTCGTATTCCCCATTGAAAAGATATAAGGAGAGGGGAAGTTGTTTGCATGGGATCCTTTCTATTTGAATATGGTTTCTGGCCTGAGTGCTTAAGGAGGAGCGATCTGAGGAAGTCGATCATATTTTGATTCCCCTGTGGCACAGTGAATCATTGCAGACCCTGGTGTTACTCCCAGTGCTCTAGGTCGCCCTGAAAACAGGCTATTGTGCCTAGTGGGCCTTACCTGATTATCAAAGACTAAAATAAAAATAAAACAAAACTTGACTTCTTTGGCTGAAGAAAATGGTTTCTGCTACTGGTGTCAGCAGAAGAGCAAGTAATTTATTTTCACCAGCATTAATTTGCAAATGTGGGTTTAAGTTTAAAAGGACTTAACAGTGGAATGTTTGAAACTGTTCAAAAGGTATTTAGGTATCCAGGGACCTTAGACACTTTTAAGTTGGCGCTGCCAGGGCTGCGGTCTTCGCCAAGACTAAATAACATTAATGGACTTACATGGCTTACTGCTCTTTGTTATTAGGGTGTGGGGATTATGGTAAAAAGATTCTGTTATGGTAAAAGGAATCTGTTATTTTCTCTAAAGATGAGCAACATGGGGTGAGGTGTGTCATCATCCTCCATGATTAAGTCACTATTTTTATTAATGGGACACGATGACTGGGAAAACTTGATAAAGGAAGGTGGTTGTTCTGTTGTTTAACTCCTACCAGGGAGGTTTCTTGGATGCTGGAGTGGGGTGAGCATCCCCCCACGGAAAAGCACCTGGGGTCCGCTGCTAGGGCGCCATTGCAACCGGATAGTTAACAAAAGGAGAGGGTTTGTATTCCTGGTGAAGGCTGGAAACAAACCCTTGCACCAATCAGTGCTTATCTCCTAGATTTCTTAGACACCAATAGTGTCTTACTCTCTTTGAGGCTCTCAATATGACCTAGCCTTGACAGCAGTGCAACATACTGTGCACTGCTGCGGTGTTAGGTGCACAGTATGAATTAACTGGTACTGGCACTTTAGTTGTATTTCGCGAGTTTGGTCTTGTTAGGTTTCATCATTTCAGTACTTGTTCTATAATGTTTTTGGTTCCTTTTTCTTTGTGGCTATGCATGCACAGCTTGATCTTCCAGAGAGTGAAATATGTAATCAGGGGATTGGGGAGGGGAGGTTGCGAAGCATTAATATTTCTAACAATGGCAACTCTTAAGCTTAACTCAATTAATGTCAAGGGTATAAACAATGCCAAGGCGGCTAGAATTTTACAGGACTTGGGTAGAGTGAAGTGTGATGTGGCATGTTTACAAAAAAAACAAAGCTCTCACAAATGGAGCATAATAAGCTGCAAAGATCCTGAGTGGTGTGGTAGTACTCTGACTCTCACCCAAGGGCTTCAAAATCTGGAGTGGCCATCTTGGTAAGGAGGCCCCCAAAGTGAATAAGGTTCAAGTGGAAGGTTCGGATAATTGGCTACCTCTGGGAGTTTAGGGGTCACCTCCTTCATGTAGCCTCAGTGTATGCCCCACTCCAACAATGGGAATTTTTAGGTATTTGTTCCATGTTATGTCTTCTCCCAGGGGGCCAGATAATATTAGCAGGGGATTGGAACTGTGTGGAGAATTCCTCCTGGACAAAAATCCAGCCCGTAGAGGGGGAGGTTGTGAACTCCAAATTATTTACAACTCTGATTTTGGAGGCAGGGTTGACTGACCCCTGGTGGTCACAAAATCGTGGGGTCTCAGGATTTTACCTCCACTCTACCTCATCAATTCCTACCTAGACTGGACAGATGTTACATGCAGATGACTAGGGTCCACTCATTTACAGACATGGATATACATCTGGTCACATTTTCAGGCAATGCAGTGATTGGGGGAGTGGTGAGTTGGGGGGAGAGTGGGGGATTTGGAGATTCGACCCAGGGTTACTGCATGGTAAAACATTTGTGAGCCAGATGAAGGAGACTATTAAAATTATTTAAAGGAGAACAAGGAAGAGGAACATCTCTTAAATTTATATGGGATGGGTTGAAAGCGGTTCTTCAGGGCCATATTATTATTTATGCCTCACACAGAAATAGACAACATCTAGCGAAACAGGGCAAATATTAAAGGAAATCAGAGAGTTGGAAAAGGACCATAAGAGACACTGAAATGCGGCTTTGTTGCCCAATTTGAAGGCAGCAAGGGCCAAATACAATCAATTAATGAAGAGACAAACAGAAAACATGCTGAGGTATACCAGGCAGAAATACTGTGAGTCGGGGAGAGAGGTGGGCCGTTTATTAGCACTCAGACTAAGGAAACAGGAGGCGGACAGGTACATTCTCAGAATTAACAAAGGGTCTGCACCTGATGGGGTTGCCTCTAGTCCATCCCTAATAGCAGAAGAATTCTGGGCATACTATACTCAGCTATATGCTAGGAAAGAGAGGCCAATCATGCAGATTGGGTACCTGATTTCTTGCAAAAGTGAATTGCCTATTCTTGCAGAGGCACAAAAATAAGATTAGAGGCAACCATTACGAAGGGTGAGGTGAAGAGGGTCATAAGGTTTCACTCAACAGAGGAAGAGCCCCAGGACCTAATGGCTTCATAGCAGAATTTTATCAGCAGTTTGCTGGGGAGCTAGCTCCTCTGTTGACAAAGATTTGTAATGTGGCCCATGAGGAGGAGCAACCCTGGACTCTTGGGAAGCCACCATGGTCACCTTGATCCCTAAACCTGGTAAAAAAAAAAAACAGGAATGTTCTGGCTATCGACCCATCTCCTAATAAACCAGGACACAAAAATATTTGCCAAGAATTATTGGTCCCATCTCCAGAAGCTGATTCCTGAGCTGGTGGAGAGGATCAAACGGGTTTTATCCTGGGCAGACATATTTAACGCTGCTCAATGCCTTGTCTATGTCCAAATCATTCTCACTTAAGACCTTATGTGTGGTTATTTCTTTAGATGTGAAGAAGGCGCTTGACTGCCTGGACTGGGTTTTCTGAACTGTACCTTGGGAAATTTGGATTTGGTAGTAAATTCAGAACTTGGATTGGGAACTTATCAGGGACCCTTGGGCACAAGTGAGGGTGAATGGGACCCCTGTCGGAAGAATTACAGTAGAGAGAGGAACTAGGCAGGGCTGCTCAATCTCACCCTGCTGTTTGCTTTGAGCATGGAGCCCTTTGCAGCACTTATAAGACAGTCAGACTACTACAGGGAATTAGGGTGGGGTCGGAACTTAGAATCTCGTTGTATACGGGTGACACCCTTTTATATGTTACTGACCCTGTGGAACAAAGCTCCTATTCTGAAATTTATGCTGAGGGAATTCAGGAAAGTAGCAGGCTTCAAAATTAATGAGATTAAAACTGAGATGTTGCCTTTGGGACAGATCCTGGGAGAGTATTAGTGACAGTAGGCAAATTTAAATGGGCTAAAGAAGGTATCGAATATGTGGGTATCTGAATTCCTAGGGAGGTAAGCAAATTGTAATTACCAAATCATTTAAATTGCTTCAAACAGTCCAATCTGACTTGGCCTGCTGAGGGAGCTCCTCTCATTATTGGGGCATATACTGTAGAATGCGTGAGAATTAATGTTCTCCCCGATTTCTTTTTTTGTTCTCTCTCTCTCTGTATGTGTGCCCCCTGGAAAGTTTTGGAAGAGCCTTAAATCTTCATTATCTAAATTTATATGGGCAGGTAAACCACCCAGATTGCTATGACATACCTTACTATGAGGAAAACTCAGGGGAGCTAGGACTCCTGGAAATATTACTGGGCAGCTCAGCTACAGGCCCTACTGCCCTTAATGTACACAGAAGAGACCCCTTATGTGCTGAGATTGAAACCCCACTCTTCACAGGGAAATATTGGGGATCTGGTCTTTATGGACAGGGAGGGTTGGACTGTCTTAGGTTAAATAATCCATGGACAGAAGTCATTAGAGACACCTGGCTTATGGTAAATAAGAAGTTTGGCTTGGAATTGGGGATGGGGTGAAATACACGATCAGGGCTTGCTTAGATTTTACCCCATTGGGGTGAGACCTGGGGTTCGGAAGATGGGGCTGAAGGGTCTGAACAGGGTATGGCAGATGTATATAGGGATATGCTTAAGTCCTTCCAACAATTATCAGGGAGTTTGGGTTATCATCATGAGATTTTTTCAGATATGTATAATTCAGACATTTTTTTGGGAGAAAGAGAAAGGTTAGGCTCATGAATGGGTGGTCACCCATTGGCGGAAATGCTAACAGAGTGGGCTGCTCAGCGTAGGATGGTGTCACGGATTGTGACTATATTGTATTTTTAGAAGGGGACTCTCTGAACCTATATTAGGGAGGCCTGGCAGCTGGAAGTGGTATGTAGCTTAGGAAAGGAGGAATGGGACCAGGTGTGGAAGACTGTCCTCTCAACTACTGCTTTGAAGTTTTGAGAGAGTTTATGTGGAAGGTAGTGTTGCGCTTTTTCCACACCCTGATACTTACGAGGCACTTTTGGTCCAGCACATCTCAGACCTTTGTTGAAGGGGTTGTGAGGACGGGCACGATAATCATGTTTTTTGGTCATGCCCCAGGCTTCAGTTTTTGGCAATGCATTATTAACACAGTAGGAGAGATTTTGGGGAGGAACTTGGCTGTTGAGGATGTACCCGACAGGGATCAAGTCAAGGGCACAGAAATATTTGTACAAGATAGTAGTGGCTGCTCTTAAAGCCATTACATAAAAGTGGCTAACTCAAGAAACTCCGACAGTGGATGCCTGGTATAATATATGCATGGGAATAATGAATATGGAAGAGCCTAATGTTAAGCAAAGATAAGTTTAAGGCCGTTGGCTCCCCATTCTTTCACTTTCAGGCTAAAAGAGACAAGCGAGACATTTTGAAATAATGGCAAAACATGCTTGAGGGGTCTGCCTCCACCTCCAGCCTATGGGCAGCTGGACATGGAGCCCGGATCATTAGAATGGGCCAAGGTCCCGCATTGGTCTGGGGCCGGGTGCGGAGACGTGGGGGTAGAGCTAATGGAATGGGAAATTTAGGAGGAATGGCTGGGGCCCACGCCACCCCTTCGGTGATTAATTTATTAAGTTATTATGATGGGAACCCATCCAGTCACTTACTATTTACAATATGTATGTACATTACCTGAAATGGTTCTGGACAGGATCTGAGTATGAAATTCTGATTGATTTGTATATGCGTGTTAGAGTTTGTACTTATCTTTTTATTTTGTGTCATTTTGTTTCCCATTGTTTGTTCTTGTTTTGTTGTTGGTGTTTTTAAAAAAACGTAATAAAATTCTGATAAAAAAAAGGACTAAACACACAAGTTCAAAATACTCTGCACAACATATGTTTTGCAGAGTTTGACTGTAGTACTCCTTATGAGGTGTAATTTGAGGAACTGAGTTTGATCTGTTATTGCTGTGCTGGAGTTTCACATTACTGTACCTAATTTTTACAGCAAGGTGACTGGAAGGTATTCCCCAACAAATCTCTGTAGCCTGTTCAGTACAAAATGCGGCTTTTGTATCAGCATTACTAATTTCCTCTGTAGCATTTTGAGGGCATTGTACTTGTCCAGAATTATTTTAGGAGATCTTTCAGCAAGGGATTGTTAGTGAATAATGCATATATTACTAAGGCAGGTTGAGAGTTAAGTACTCCACAGGATTATGCAAATCGTGGCACTCACCCTTCTTTTTAAAGCCAGCAATTGGTGAAACGTCCGGTGATCTGCTGCTCCCCACATCCATGGTTGTTTGAACTTTGAACTTGTTTGCACTAGCACTCTGCACTTTATGTCTGTAATGGATGATGAACTGTGAGTAAATTAAACACTTTGGTTTTGGATATCTTCCTGACTGGACAGCGTATTTTGAACTTTTAGGAGGGTGAGTGCCATGATTTGCATAATCCTGTGTTGTTTGTATATCACTGAGCACCCAGTCCCACCCAAGCTGCTTTTCCATTTTGTCTAGTCTAGTACTTCAGTTTAATTTCAACACAATCTTCTGGTCTGTCCAGCAGTCACCTGATTATTAATGCAACCAAAATTAAGCATATGGTGTTTGGATTCTGAGAGGTGAAGGAATAGTACAGTCAAAATTAGCAAAAACATATGCTGTGCAGAGTGTTTTTATTTGTGTGTAGTCCTGGTGTGTCCTTCGCTTTGTTTGCTGTTATGTTTTTCTAATTAGCTTGCTAGTTAAATGATAGTTTTATGGCCCCTGAGGATCTCCATTTTAGTAAAATTTATTGCTCTTCTTTTTCCTACAATGCTTCCTGGCCTTTGTGACAGTGATGTATCTGGGACCGCTGATTCAGCAAGTACTAGAGATAGGAGCCTGATGTTCTGGCCACCACTAATAACTCTGTGTGTCAGGTCTTGCCAGCAGGAGTAAATGTTTTTCGTTTAAAACTTTTCATTTCATCAATCTACACATAGTCATAAAAGCACACAAATCACCCCAGATCATCAGTGCTATAATCTGTAAAGACTATAGCTGTTTTCTTACAGAATAACCCACTCAGTTAGCCTGCAAGTATTTGCTAAACTGTAAATGTAGCCATTACTGCTCACTGGATAAGGAAAGTTACTTAATACCACAGCTCTGCTATTGTAAACTGACTCTAAACCAGTGGTTGCTGAATCCATGGTCCTGGATACATCACTGTTACACAGGACAGGACGCATTGTAGGAATAAGAAGAGCAACAAATCATGCTAAGATGGAGACCCCAGGGGCATAAAACTACTGTAAAACTGGCAGGCTAATTTAGAAAAACTCCTAATAGCAGCGACAGGATGGACACACTAGCACTACACATAGGTGCCAGAACATAAGGGGAGCCACTATGGCCATGGCCCTGCCACTTTCATAAGTGGCCCTATCAGTTTTGCAGTCATGTTAATTTATTACTATGGGGAGAATTTACCCTTTCATCCTTGACCCTACCACTTTGCAGACTGCTCCGCACCAGTGCTACACACACAAATCAAAAACCCTCTGCACAACATTTGTCTTTGCAAAGTATGGCTGTAGTACCCCTGTAACTCAGTTAGCTGATCCACTTGTGATGATTAACATTAGATGGAAATACCATTGAGCAAGTCAGCATATTCAGATATCTACAAAACTGACTTGATGTATTCTTTATATACTGTAGGTCCATCAATCCCAACAACCATAGGGCCCAATCTGAACTTTCTCTACAGGCCTGAACACCATCTCAGGACTCGCACAAGGAAGCAGGTGGTCTCCTAGTTCCTGTTCCCTTCCATTGAGTATAGAGACAGCAAATCATCAAATACTGCTGTGCAGACAAATCCACTTTGCTGCCCTGGGACATTTGCACAAATTGTGTAGCTTCATTCTCTCATGGTGATGGTCTGTCATTGTCTGCTGTATGACGAGCTTAACTGGCCAATGCCCTCGAGCAGGTGTGGCTACCACTGACTTTGTTGTACAGCTGTGCACAAGGAAAAGCCCTCCATTTATCTCCTTGCCCACCTCCTACATTCCAGCAGAGCCAACTTGTTCCATTCGACAGCAGTACTTACCTTCTCAATTGCCTGGATAAAGTATGACTTTGGTAGAAAGACCTTCACATTTTCAGCACAGTACACCTGGGGACAAACTTGCTCTCCAGCTGAGAAAAAGCTTCTAAATAATTATTCTGATATATTGGGTTTCATGACTTCTTATGGGATTCAAATCCAGTCTCCACGATCACCAAAAACAAGCCACTCAGGTGGGATTTTAGTACCTAATCCCACATGAAAGTACCTCAAAGGGAATCTTGAGTGACACTCAGTGGCTTGTATCAGTCACCAACTGGGGTCCCCAGTGTCTTGGATATTTTTACTTTTGAGCTACAAATCATAGACAGAAATATAGCTCTTACAACCCAGGGGTCACGCTTATCTTTTGTGGGAGTGGTTGGCAGGAACCGTATAACCAGAATGTTGCATTTCTGTTGATAATTGAACTTGATCAGGACTACAGTTAGAACATTTTCTATTGATAATGCTACCAACTTTTCCAAGACCTAAAACTGGGATGATCCAGCCTGACCATGACCCCTCCCCCACCACCACCACTGTGTCACTTCCACGGGCACTGTCGCAAACAGTGCTGCGCACAGTCAGTTAAATTTTGCTGCTTGCTCTGGCCATGCCACCCACAGTAACACCAGTAGCAAACACTCCGATTAAAACAATACATCATTCTGCTGCAGCAAGTTCCAAATCATGATGCACAGAAAGTTCATAAGCAAACCTGCATTAAATGTGATCAGATATTCGAGCTGCATTTATTGCTCCTCCTGACAGTCCCATCCAACCCGCTTACACTCACCTCATTTGCTGAGCAAACTTCACTTCAGTGACTCCCACCACCACACCAGATTGTTTTCACACACTTCCCTACAGCTGATCAGGTTCCGGTACCTTAGTTCCCTGCTGCCGGTCTCTTCTCTGTCTGGAGTCCCACTCAGCTGCTGGCAGGCAGACGTCCCACGTGTGCTTATTTCCTCACTACCCAGTCTAATCTAACAGGAAGGAACATGCTTTACTGTGCTTCCACTAATATGCTTGCAGTGCAACACAGGCGCAGGGGTTGAAGCTGCAAACTGCTGTCCAGCCTGAGCAGTGCCACAGTAGCGCTGAAATAACTATCACTCATGAATTAACAGTCAGCAAAAAAAGGGGGGGACAAAACTGGGACAGGTAATAAAACCAGGACAAAAGTGACATTTTGCAAAACTTATGGGGACACTGGAACATGGTGCCTAAAATAGCGACTGTCCTGGGAAAATAGGGACTGTTGGTAGCTTTATCTACTGGGTCGCTATACTGCTTCTGCCACTGCAGTGGCCCATTCATCAGCCCTTAAAAAGAATTTCTGCTTTAGTCAAAGAAATCACAGTTGGCAATTAGGAGAACTCAATTACGCAAAGTTCCTCAGAAACTTGAATTTTGGGACCTTCTATTTTTTACTGCTGAAGTTATTTTATTAAAATGGAATTGTTCTTCCTTAGACCTTGCCTATTCCCATTCCTTAGTCCTGCCATTAAGTCATAAGCCCTGCTTATGACATCACATCCTTTGCCATGGAAATGATTCTTACATCACGGCAGAGATTATGTTTTCAGGGCAGGAAAAGCAACCCGACAGATGACATCTAAGAGCAGAGGAGCCTGGTTTCTTGCAAATAAGAATGCAGTGTCCTGAAATTCAGATTATTGCATTTAATGTTATGACATTTGAGTCCTGTTGATGCCATAGTATGTGGTTTCCAGGAACCCAACAAATCATATTTAGCTAGAAAAAAGAACTGGCCAACCTGGAGGTGGATTAGACCAGAACAAGGCAGCAATCTGGACTATGCCTGTTCCAGTAAAGCAGAGTTAAGTCTGATCCCAGAGCTCATTTATAACTGACAGGTACCTGATAATGAAATGCCATTGCAACCAGCCTGATACTATTTTTTGTTAACTATTAATAAAGATAAATTATAAATTCTATCCTATCATTTTATATCCTATTTAAAATAATTGTTTAGGAGGGCAAAGTGAGCTGAGAACATTTCATTTCCAGGTGTATCCTGTGGTAAAGGTACTTGGATATATAGTGTACGTAGTAGAAACAGCTATACATTTGAGGTGCTGCTGGCAGGGACTTCAGTCTGCTGGATGTAGATTGGAGCCTCGCAGCCACAGCTTCAGCTAGAAGCAGGGACATCCCGGACTTCCTGCAGGAGGCATTTCTTAGTCAGCTAGTCAGGGAGCCCACTCGAGATGGGGCAGTACTGGATCTGGTGCTCACCTAATAGGCTCAGTGTTGCAGGCGTCACAGTATTAGGGAGACCCTGGGTACCCTTGTGGCTCTACTTTAGTCCGTGTTAAAGAATGCAGGGGCTGATGTAGGCACTCTAATATCCAATCAGATTTCCAAAGAAGTCAGCCAACTCCAAAATTTCTGGTTTCAAGTTACTCTTCATACATTTTAGAGTTATGCAAATCCGAGGGAGGTTTTGGTTTGCCAAATCACTCCTGGTTTTGGCTTTGATTCATGGCCAGTATTCATTCAATGTAAACGTGGCCTGTACCTTCATTTTAAAGTATAATATAAAGGAAAGCAGATTCAATTTGTAAAAACAGTTTATTAGCATGGCAGCAAGCAAGGCCCAGCTGCTGGTAAGTTCACAGGAAATTCTGTATCTTGTTAGGTATTTGAGCCAGCTAAGTTGAATAAGCACATCGTTTTATTTGCTTGCCATCTAAATTCCTAGCAGTAAATGGCAGGAGACAAGACCGTTAAATACAGGGCCATAGGCTGAGACAATGTAACAGCTGAGTATAGCAGTATACCCTGGCAGTATAGCTTTGAGGTTAGAGTAACAAGCTGTGACCAAGCTTGGTCCAGCAGATCTAGGTCTGATTTCCCACAACCTCCACTTACATGCTGTGTGACTTTGAACAAGTCACTACTGAACCACCCAGTGCCCCAGAGTCACCCTGAAAACAGGCACTTGTGCCCAGTGGGCCTTACCTGGTCATCAGAGAATAACACACACACACGCAAACGGCAACCCTGGCTACCTTGTTTAGTCTGTAAAGCAAGGTGTGCACGCTAACAAAAAGTGACTTGGTGACTGAAGGAGGGGTAACATGACAGGACATAGTAAATGACAGGTGATGGTCTGAGAGGAGCCTTTTTTTTTTTTTTTTAAGGTAGCAGCATGCACACACATAATATCTGGACCCTCCCACTCACCCTTTTGGAGTGATTTTTTTGGTAGTCGACTTTGTGTTGCCAGCGACGGGCTGCAACAGTTTCAGAATTATTTTTTTTACTCAGAATGTGCATGCATGCTACTTTTTGTTTTGTTTTGTTTTGATGTAGTACAATGCTATGACAAGTCAGACTGAGGTAGTATTGTGATTGTGAAAGAGAATATCCACTGTTATGTAGTGTTAATCATTTTTTTTCTTTCATAGATGACTGTCTGTTCAAAAGCAGCAGATCTGTCAGAAGTCAGAATGGGGTTAGATGTTATCCAAGATAGAGATTTGTCACATAGAGTACATAACTGGAAGTCATCTACCAGAAATAAACACAGTCATTTGCAAATTTAAGAACTCAATGAATGAACTGTCATTCATTCACTGAGCACGATATACAGTATGCGCCAGACGGAGCTCAGTTGGCGGCTGGCTGTGGTAGTGAGAGGTGGGCTGTGCCAGTCGCTGGCTGGCTGGGGGCGAGGTGGTCTGGCAATGCCGGGTGGGGAGTGGGGTCACTAGATTACCAGGGATTACGGGACGGATTTGTCTATTTTTTTATATTTGTACAGGAAAGTGCCATATGAGGGTGGCTGGCATTAGGGCTGAGGGGGCCATGTGTAGCCTGCAGGGCTGTAACTAACACATTTGGGGATCGGAGCTTGGGGGGAGCTAGGTGTAGCAGCCCTCTTGGTACCGCTCACATTTGGGATCGGAGCTTGAGGGACACTTGCACCCTTCACATCGGGGTTGGAGCTTGTGACAAGCCCCTCAGATATGCCTTTCATTTGATGTACCTATGTAGAATGTTGCAAGCCACAGGATTTAGCTTGGGGACCCTGCCCCTATAGAATTGGGTGCAGGGTCCTTGGAACTGCACCCTTGCGTGTCACTACTTATGACATGCAGGGTGCTTATAGAATCAGGACCTCTGGCTTTGCAGTGCTGACATCCAGCAAAAGGTATTAAAATTCCCCTTTGTGGGTCACAAACTCTTGGTCCTAATATGCAGGATATTATCAATGACATGCAGGCCTCCTGCAGGTCTTTTCAGTCTGTCCATCCTCTTTATTTTAAACAACCCATGAGTAGACCCGAGATCCTCTTTTCGTAAAGTGTCTCACAAGTCTGATTCGGAACCAAGCTCCAGGGCAAGTGCAGGGCCAGCTCTGCCACCTGCCTCCTCCTCCTCCACCACTAGTTCCTGCTAAGCACACAGAGGAGGAGAAATGGCCCTAGCCACCAGTTTAGCCTCAGCCTGACTCCTAATCCACACACCCCTCCTCTTGTTCCAAGCCAGGAGGTGGTGGTCGGAGGTCAGTCTCTCCTCCATCTGTCCCAATAGAGAACCATTACTACAGATGCTTGGATCCTGCAGATGATCGAAAAGGGCCATGGTCTAGAACAGCCTTCAGTGTTCTCCCAGTCCCCACCTCTTATCCTCCAGACCACACAGAGGTGTTCAGGGAGGAGGTGCTTACTTTGCTGCACAAAAGTGCCATAGAACCAGTGCCCGCGTCAAAGGAACAAGGGTTCTACTCCTGATTCTTCCTGGTTCTTAAAAGAACGGGGACTTGAGGTCAATTCTAGACCTCAAGGAGCTGAATCTTTATCCAATATAGAAAGTTCCAGATGGTCACTCTGCATGGCCTTCTTCCTCTACTCAAGCAGGGCTGACTGGCTATGCTCCCTCAATGTGCAGGATGCCTATCTGACTCTCAGGGTTAGCCACCCCCCACAGGCAGTACCTGCCTTTCCTGTTCCGGGGTAGCATTACCAGTTTAAGGTATTGCCCTTTGGCTTATCCTCTATGCCACGGGTATTACCAACTGCTTAGCAGCTTTAGCAGCAGCCCTCCTGTGCAAAGGTCTCTATGTGTCCCCATACTTGGATGACTGGTACTGAAAGTCCAGTCCAAGGAGCTCCTGTTGTTGACGCTAGAGCACACCCTGCAGTCGTTCCAGTCCTTGGGCATCACAGTTAGTTGGCCCAAGTCTGTGCTGACCCGTCCCAGAGGTTGCAGTACATAGTAGTGGTTCTGAACTCCACTTGGGGCAAGGCCTTCCTCCCCAAGACTGGGTGGATGGCCCTCATTGCCTAAGGCCAGGAGGTGGCCCAGAACCAGTATGTCCAGGCAGGACATTCGTGAGCTACTAGGCCTAATGCCACAGCCATCATTATGGTCCCTTTGGCCAGGTTGCACATGAGGATCCCACAGTTAACCCACAGGGTCCAGTGGGATCAGCACTCAGATGGTCTAGACCATTTAGTCCTTGTCTCCTCCAAGTCCTCAGAGTGCTGCACTGGTGGATAGACCTGACCAATCTCTCAAAAGAGGTTCTGTTCCTTAATCCCACTCCTCACCAAATCCTCACCATGGATGCTTAAGGTCTGGGTTGGGGAGCCCACCTAGGACATTATCAGACCCAGGGCCTCTGGTCCCAGTGGGAGACTCACCTCCACATAAACGTCCTAGAAATGAGGACAGTTCTTTATGCCTTACAGGCCTTCCAGAACCATCTTCTCTAGGCCCTCTGCTGGTGCAGTCGGACAGTCTTAATGTGGTCTATTACATCAGGTTGCTGGGGGGACTCATTCCTACTCTTCTAAGCGGGAAGTGATGAGGGTCTGGTACTGGGCTCAAGATCACAGTCAGAACTGTCAGCCATCCATGTGCCAGGCACCCAAAATGCCTTTGCGGACAGTCTCAGTCGGTCACAGTCTTAAAATGCACAACTGGGAACTGCTTAAATTGGTTGCTGCTGACCTGTTCAACAGGCGGAGTCTTCCAGAGTTGGACTTCTTGCATCCTCACTCAGCGCAAAACTGCCATGTTTCTGCTTGCTAGAGCTAGAGCCCTGAGTTTTATGGTGAGACGTGTTGTCCATCTCCTGGAAAGAGGTTTCTTTATGCCTTCCCTCCCTTTCCTCTGATTCAGAGGTGCTCATCAAGCCATAGGGGAGGGTGCCACCCCTCATTCTGATGGCTCCATTCTGGCCTTGTCAGTTAATGACTTACATCATTGCAGCAGTGGGCTGTAAAACCCTCCAGTCCCCCTGCCCCTTTGCCAGAACCTGTTGACACAGGCTCAGGGTCCCTGGTCCATCTGGACCTCAAGTCCCTCCATCTGCATGCATGACTCCTGAGGATACGACATACTGAGAATTTGCCAGCAGATAAAGGCCCTAGAGGTCTATCAAGTTCGTTCTAATGTGCAGCTAGCACCCTTATTCTGCAGCTGCCTTCCTTCCACCTCTTCCCTTCATTAACCCTCCCCTTGTCCTGTCCCATCCTCGCTTGAAGCAGTCCACTGTTCTACTGCATACCACTTCAGGAGGTAACGCATTCCACCCAGCCACCACCTCTCTGTAAAAAGTGTCTCCTCATCTCCTCCTGAACCTTCCCTGGCCCAGTCTCATATCATGGCCCCTGGTGGCCCTCCCTCCTTATACTTGAACAGCCCTCTGTACCTGTCTTGTTTATTCCTTTCATGTATTTAAAGGTTTCAATCATGTCCCCTGTCTCCTCTCCTCCAGTGAGTACATGTTCAACTCCTTCAACCTCCTCTCATATGATAAGTCCCCAGACCCTTGATCATCTTTGTCGCCTCGCTCGCACTCCCTCCAGTAACTTAATGTCCCTCTTCAGATACGAACACCAGTACTGCACACAGTACTCCAGGTGTGGTCTAACTAATGACCCATACAGTGGCAGAATCACCTCCTCCCTCCCTGAGGATATACCTTGCAATACAACCCAGCATTTTGTTGGCTCTTGCAGCTGCCTTCCTACATTGTGCCGAGTTGTTCATTGACCCTGTAATGAGCACACCCAGATCCTTCTCCTCGCCTGTCTGGGTAGCTGCACTCCCACTAGCTGGTAACTCCTCCTTGGGTTCTTCATCCCAAAATGCAGAACCTTGCACTTTTGGCATTAAAGCCCAGTTGCCTGGTGTCTGACCAGGTTTCAAGCTTTGCCAGATCATCCTGCAGCCCCTGCCATCCCCTAGGTCATCAACCACAGCGCCTACCGTGGTATCATCAGCAAACAGACTGATCTTGCTCTTGATGTCCCATGATATGTCTGCAGTGAATATCCCAAACAACACTGGTCCCAACACTGAGCCCTGTGGAACACCGCTCGTCACTGCCCTTGGGTGTGAGAGCTCCCCACCCACCACCACCCTCTGTTGCCTTCCTGCAGCCAGTTTCCTACCCCATCTCACCAGCTGCACCCGCCCCTGTGCTACTAACTTCCTTCCAGCCTTCCATGGCACTGAGTGAATGCCTTACTGAAGTCCAGATACAGGACATCCACTGCATGGCCCCTGTCCAGTTGCCTAGTTGCCCAGTCATAGAACTTGACCAGGTTGGTTTGGCAGGATCTGCCACGTGTGAAGCCATGCTGTCTGCTGTCCTGTAGTCCTTTGGCCTCTAGGAGGGCCTCCGTTCTCCTTCAGGATAGTTTCCATTAGCTACCCATGATGGATGTGAGGCTCACTGGTCTGTAGTTTCCCAGTTCATCCTTGGGGCCACTCTTGTGGAGGGGCACCACATGAGCCATCCTCCAGTCTGAGGTACACACCCAATGTATTGAGGCATTAAATAGGTCTGCCAGCTCCTTCTGGTACCCTGGGGTGGATGCCATCTGGGCCTGGCGCCTTGTCCACCCTCAGTGCCTTCAAACCCTCTCAAACTCTGCTCTCCATGATTTCCCATCTGTCACCACTCCCCGCTTCTGCCATTTCTCCCACCTTGGGTGTCACCCCCCTCTTCTCTGTAGTAAATACTGAGCCGAAGTACTCACTTAGTGCTTCTGCCTTATCGCACCCTGCTTCCACCCCAAGCCCCTCCTTCCTAATCCTTGCTATGTGGTCCTTAGCTCCTTTTCTCCTGATGTACTTAAAGTCCTTCTCCCCCTTCTTAATGCCTTGTGCCAGCCTGAGTTCGTAGATGCTTTGGCTCCCTTACTGCCCTTGTCACCTCCTTCGATTCATCAAGTACTCCTCCCTGTCCTCCCCCTCCCTGTTTTCTTGTACTTCCTAAAGGCAGCTCTTTTCCTCCTTACCTTTTCCATGACCTCCTTGCTCAACCAGATCGGTTTCTTAGCCCTAGCCTTCTTGCTCTGGGCTTTGCAGCAGGTTTGGTTGCCTCCACTATCCCCAGCTTTATGAGCTCCCACCTCTGGTTAGTGTCCATACTAGATTAAATTCTGGCCAAGTACCCTTTACCACTTCCCATCCTCCCAAATTCGCCCCTCCTGAAGTCCAGCACTATTGTGCCAGATTCCACTCCTTCCTTGCCCATATCCAATGTGAGCCATACTGAGCGGTGGTCGCCCCTCGACAGCGGTTCCTCCACTGTAAGTTCTCTCACAAAGTCCCCATTTGCCAGCAGAAGGTCAAAGGTATTTCCTAACCTGGTTGGTTCACTGACCATTTGCAGCAGGAAGCTGTCCTGGAAGGCATCCAGCAGTACCTGCTCCTTCTGTTCCTGGTTGTTGGGGTGCTCCAGTCCACTGCTGGCATGTTGAAGTCCCCACAATCACCACACTACCCTTCTCACAGGATGTAGTCGTTGCTTGGTTTGGGGTGTCCCAGAAGGTGGCTGATGTCCTGGTGGCTGCCAGAAAACCTTCCACCAGGCCAATGACTCGATGAAGAGAAGCGCTTGCTATATGGGCCACTTCCCATCACCTAGACTCGCATTTGTCCGTCAACCAAGTTATAGAGAATCTCCTGTCCTTATCAGATGCAGGACTCAACATTCCTCTATCAAGGTGCACCTGTTAGCTGTTTCAGCCTTTCATGTGCCTGTTGATGGCCATATGGTGGCCCAGTTGGATGTGGCCTGTACTTTTGAGAAGCATTCTCAACTTGAAGCCTCCTATCTATGATCCTGTCCTGGCCTGGGACCTCAATTTTATGTTCAAGAAGCTGACCCTGCCTCCCTTTTGAGCCAGTCACATGTTTCAAGTTACTGTTTCTGTCATGGAAGGCATTATTGTTAGTTGCTATTATACTCGAAAATTTCAGCTCTACAGGCTTGTATGAGCAGCCTTATTTGATTTTCCTCAAAGACAGGGTCTCCAGGGTCTCTTTGTGTACTAACCCTAAGTTTCTTCCTAAGGTAGTGTCTGAGTTTATCCTAAATCAATCCGTCCATCTGCTTGTTTATTTTCCAGAGCATACCAATCCAGGTTAAGCATTGTTCCATACTTTGGATATGCTTGGAACTCTCAGGTACTATACACACCATACTAAGGACTACAGAAAGTCCTCTCAGTTGTTTGTTTCTTTCACCCTTGGCAGAGGGCACTCTAGTTTTGAAACAGTGCTTGTCCAAATGGTTGGTCAGCTGTATTTTTTTTTTTTGTTACAGGAAGTACGGTAAGGAACTTCCTGGGATTGTTAAGGCTATTCCACCATTTATTTATTTATTGAATTTTGTTGACCTGGTAGGCCCACTGGGCCTAGGAAGTCCATTTTCAGGGGCAACTGGGGTGGGGATACAGATGGTAACCACCTGAAACTGAACCAGATTAAGCTGTTGGTGGTATTTTTTTAGTGAATGGAAAGTTGGCCCAGGACACCGGAAATTTCTAACACTTCCATGAGACTCTCTGGCCGTCGGATGGCGGCTCATTTGATTGAATAGACTGCTTTGGAGCAGGATGTGCGTTTGTGTGCTGCCTGAATATGGCATTTTATGATGATACACTGGATAAAATGGATTGTGCCGAGGTTACAGAGAGTTCTATCCCTTCCGTTAAGCGAAGCAGTGTCTGTTTCACTATTCCTCCTACTGATGGTTTACCTTTATGTGCTGCACTTTCCAGAGAACCTGGGATGGATGCGGGAGAAGGCTGTGACTTTAATTTGCTGCCAGGCTCGCGTCCGGTTTTGAATTTGGAGCTGCGTTCGGCTGTAGAAGTCACGGTCGGTGAGTGGCTTTGATAACGGAGGAGCTGCTGTTTCCAACGAGAATGCTGCAAGTGAGAAGCAGCGTATGGGAGATTCTACTTTTCGATCGGATGATTCACCAGGCTGCACCATGTCACAACAGGTGCAACGACAACTGCAAAAACCTAAGGAATTTTGGACTTGAATTGGTCGGCGGAAGATGCTTTGGCTAAATATGGCTGGAAAAAAACATCGATGGGACATAATGACTTATCTTTATGCAAGAGGCCTCTAGGGTAAAACTGCATAGCAGGTAGCAGATGGGACCTTGACCTATGCAGAGCCAGGCCCGTCTGGGGAGACAGAATGTGAGGGAAATGGGTTTTGTCCTTCTGCAGAGTTTACATCTTCAGAGAGCTCTCACAACGAGCAAGGAGTAATAACAGGGTGCCCATCGCTGATCTTTTTAAGAACAAGCTCCCAGAAGGAATGCTATTCGATTACGTATAAGGGGGTTTATCTGTTCACCCGATAGATACTATGTTGCCAAACAATTATTGAAGGGCTCAATGCATTTTATCCCTGCTGATATGCCCTAATTCATATCTCTGGGGAGGATTCTTTTGATATTAGTTTCAAGTGCAACACAGGGTTGGAGAAAATTTGGGAGAAATATAATGTTTTAAAGTCTACTCCTTTATGGTCCCCTTTTATGCCATTCCCTTACTAAACCACAGATAAGGCACATCACCATTATGTTCAGGAATGAGGGGTTAATTGAGTGACATTTATCACTGGTAACAGAATCATTGCAGCATTTTGGGTCCTCCTTAAGCCATCATTGACTCGGAGGGACTTTGGACGGTGGTTGGAAATTCAAAGTCAAATTATTTCAACTTAACTCTGAGATTATTCATCTTCACAACAGCTTCTTTTTAGGAAAATATAGAGGGTTCTTTTATGGAGGGCAACCAGAGCATGCTATACATGTGGTGCTAAGACACATTTAAGCAGCTCTTCAGACATGTTAAAATGCTCTCTTTGTGGAGGTTACGGTCACCGACTAACCTGTGTGAAAATATTTTCAATGCAATCTCTGTGATGAGAAAGGTCATGCCTTCCATAAGTACCCCTGGGCTAAAAGGATAGATCTGAAGGATGGGATCAGGATGACTTAGTAGGTAAGGCCCAAGGCCAGAGGAAAGACTTTTCTTCTGACACTATTTCTAGTGATCAGGTAGCAGTACTTCAGCAAGACTCAGTGTCTCTGATACCTCAGCCAGAAAGGGGACACCAGGTTTCTGACTTGGGTGTTGCTGGTACTTCTAATACAGCTGCAGTTCCTTCAGCTGAGATCCCTTCTCCATCTCACAATTCTCCTGACCCTTTAGAAGGGACCTTTATAGGTACATCAGCGCGTAGAAAGACAAAGGGAGGGATAGTGAGGCTGAATAGAATGAAGGGTGGGTGGGCAGAGGGTGACAGTGAAAAGCAGAGATACTGAATGAATATTTCTGCTCAGTATTCACAAAAGAGGAGGGAGAAGTGCCTAATCCAATTAACAGAAGCACTCTTGATAGGGGGTCGATCCCAGTCCTTTCACAGAAGAATGGGTTCTGCAAGAACTCCTAAAACTGAAGGTGGACAAAGCAATGGGTCCTGATGGAATTCACCCCAGAATTCTAAAAGAATTAAGGGAGGAACTAGTGAAACCACTGGCTACTCTTTTTAATAAATCATGGGAGGATGGTGTGGTACCTGAGGACTGGAGGAAGGTGGATGTGATTCCCCTTCACAAAGAGTGGGACTGAGACAGAGCAGGAAATTACAGACCTGTCAGTCTGACCTCTGTGGTAGGGAAAGTGATGGAGTCACTTCTGAAAGAATAGTTGAGTGCCTAGAGGCCAGTGGAGCACAGGACCCAAGGCAGCATGGATTCACAGCGGAAGGTCATGTCAGACGAATCTAATAGATTTCTTTGATTGGGTGACCAAAGTAGTAGATCAGGGAGGGGCTGTGGACATGGCCTACCTAGACTTTAGCAAGGCATTTGACACAGTCCCACACAAAAGATTAATAGTCAAATTAACCAGCCTGGGAGTGGGTCCCAGGGTGGTAGCCTGTAAAACATTGGCTGCACAACAGGACACAGAAGGTAATTGTAAATGGAGTCCAGTCTGAAGAAAGAGAGGTTACTAGTGGGGTACCGCAGGGTTCAGATTGGGTCCAGTCCTTTTAATGTCTTCATCAGTGACATTGCAGAGGGACTGAAGGAAAAGTATGCCTTTTGCAGATGACACAAAGATCTGCAACAGGGTTGCTACACAAGGAGGCGTGGAAAGGATGAAAAGGGACTTGGCAAGGTTGGAGGAATGGTCAGAAGTATGGCAGCTAGGATTCAATGCAAAGAAGTGCAAAATAATGCACCTGGGAAACAAGAACCCAGGGAAGAATACACAATGGTGGGGAGGTAGTAACAACAACAAAAGGAAAGGGACCTTGGGGTAATCATATCAGATGACCTTAAGGTTAGCAAGCAATGTGAGAAGGCAGTAGGGAGGCTGGGGTATACTGGGATGTATAGGAGAGGCATCAGCAGCAGAAAACAGGAAGTTGTTATCCCTCTGTACAGACAGTTGGTGAGACCCCATCTGGAGTACTGTGTCCAGTTCTGGATACCCCATCTCCACAAGGACATAGACAGGATAGAGGTAGTCCAGAGGAGGGCAACTAAATGGTGCAGGGTCTGCAAGAGAAGCCATATGAGGAGAGACTAAAGGAGCTTAATATGTATACCCTTGAGGAAAGAAGGAGAGGGGGACATGATAGAAACTTTTAAGTACCTCAGTGGAATCAACAAAGTCCAAGAGGGTAGCATCTTTCAGAAAAAGAGACTTGCAAGAACAAGGGGACACAATTTAAAGATAGAAGGAGGGCAGTTCAGGGCAATGTGAGGAAGTATTATTTCACAGAGAGGGTAGTGGATGCATGGAACAGCCTTCCTGAGGAGGTTGTGGGGTCTAAAACTGTGGGAGAATTCAAGAATGCATGGGACAGACATAAGGCAATTCTTGTGGGGGTAGGAAGAAATAGGCTGTTGGTTAACTAGGATCTCGGCCTATCCTGTAGGTAAGGAAGCGGGCAGACTAGATGGGCCAGCGGTCCTTATCTGCCGTCAAAGTCTATGTTTCTATGTTTCTATAGTTCAGTTATGCCCCCTTCCTTTTGAAACAGTTAAAGCGTGCAGAAGTGGGGTGCTGATGAGCAGCTAACCGAATAGACGTGCTTTACGCTGCTCTGTACCAACGATTGGTAAAAAGCTCAAATCTGACGGAAAAAAACAACTCAAATAAGGAAAACTTGTCGGAATCTATGAGGATAGCATAATGGAGGAGTATCTGGTGCCCAGTGTGGGGAAAAGTCAAAGAACAGCTGGCAAATCGGAAGAAAGTAGGCGGCCCCTGCAGCCTCTGCGCCCGAGTGAAAGTGTGGGTATAGTGTCGCCTCAGCAGCTGAAATTGTTGCGTTAGCCGCAAGGCAACTGGCCAGGTGATTGCCGCGCCGAGCCCAGGCTGGTGAAGCTGGAGGGTAAAATTGATCTCAGGCTGCAGGAGATTTTGGAACAACAATCTGCACATAACAACAGGATCACTGAGACCAAAGAGCAGATCTCACGGCTGGAAGATGATACGGTGGAAATACCAGGACAAGTGGCAAGGTTACAGAAAGAGCTGGAGGACCTTAGAGATACTATGGACTCACAAAAATTACTACAGGCGCTTAAATTTGTATTTCAGGTGCCTTCCAGAGGAGCAGAGAAAGGAGACATAATGGGTTCTGTGCAGAGATCCTCCTGAACTGCTAGGTTGCAACCAAGAATGGGAGCTAGTTGGAGAGAGCCACCGGGCGGTGATGCCTCGACCCTCCAGGATCAACCTCCATGACAAGTAATAATCCGCTTCCATTCCTTTCAAGATCAGGAGGCAATTTACTTGCCTACAGGAGAAAAGGAGCTGGAGTATGAGGGAGAGCGCTTATTTGTGTCGCAGGATTACTCCCTACGTCTTCTACAAAAGAAGATGTACAATACACTGATGGCCCAGCTGAGAAATTTAAAATAGAGAATTTCATGGTATACCCTGCAATACTGAAAACCGACATGAGTGGGCGACGATTCTTCTGTGAGCTTGGTAAAGCTGAACAATTTGTGGCAGAGCTGCAAAAGAAGATGAATAAGTGAAGAATGCTCAACCAAGTCAAGGCTTTAGCGTGAATCTGTTTGTTGTCTGAGACTTTCAAGTTTTTCTTGTGGTTCCCCTGTGTTTTGGAATTTCCCAGTTATGCCAAGATGTCAATGAATTGGTTGTGGTTGGAGACTCAGCGATGGACTTGGACTCTGAGACTGTGAAAGTAGAAGAAAGAGATAGTGGGCAATGCACGGAGAGAGAGAGAGAAGTTTGATGATTTGACCAGCTACATTACACGCTCCCTGTGGAGGACTATGAATGACATTTGAAAACCTGTCCCCATGAAATGGGGAAAGGTGTCTGGGGCTCCACGACTCACAGGATTATGAGAGGAAACAGGTGAACTCGGGGCTAGCTGTGATTATAAGGCGGCCTGCTCCCTCCTTGTGCCACTATACACGCTTGCCTCGAGAGGGTGAGAGGCTGGAACATTGTGAGACTGAAGGGTAGGAGAAGGGAAAGGCTGAGTACATTGAAATAAAAGATTAGAGGCAAAGTCTCCACCACATAATCAGGAGGGTTGTGTTATAAGAAGGAAGTGTTGCACAGGGGCTTTATTAGTAAATAGATGGGTTTGGTGAACATACTGGTGTTATTATTGTTCATTGGGGTTATTAAAATAAGGTGATACCGACCGTGGGCGGGCATGTATTACTATAGGGATCCTAGACACTCATGCCTGATTCGCAGTTAGTGTCAGTGGGTGGGGGTTGGGATAATTAAAAGACAAATGGAAGAATGTTATGTTGTGGGACATTTACGGTGGGGAGTACAAGGAGGATCAGTTGGATGTAGGGGATGTTTGAGCATTATACGATTTTGGGGATTTTTTGCTTATTCTATTACTGTTTAAATGTTTTTCATGTCATATGTCTGTTTCTGCATTTCATAATATATAAGGTGTGATATTAAGACTGGAAGGGTATAATAAAGTGGTACACCTGGAGGCATGGGGGCTGCTGGCAGACTCTTATTCTTGGGAACAGAGATAATCGAAAGTGGTTAATGGGCAAGAACTGACAGTGACTTCTTGGAATGTGAAGGGAGTCACAAATCCTATCAAGCGCATTTATGCTGTTATCTGCACTAAAAAAAGGGTGACACAAGTGGCATTATTGCAAGAGACTCACTTAACAGAGGCAGAGCATGCCAAACTGGCACGTGGGTGGGTGGGAGATGCTTTTCAGCCTCCTACTCCTCCAAGTATGGGGTTGCTATCCGTCTTAGTAGGAGTCTGCCATTTGAGGTGAAAGAATTGTTAAGGACCAGCAGGAGGGAGATATATTTTCTGGTGGGGCAGCTTCATGGTGAGCCAATTACATTTGGGAACGTTTATGCACTGGCAACATATGAACCACAGTTCTTTCCGGGATTGTTGGATTTATTAAGTAGGGAACAATTCCCAGGCCTGATTCTGGGCGGAGACTGAACAGTACACTGGACCCCTTTTGGACCACTCGGAAGGTAAGGGATGGGCACCAGAGGCAGTAAACCAGTGGCGGGTGGGTATGTCAAATCTGACTTAGTAGATAGCTGGAGGATGTTGTATCCAGGGGCTAGGAATATACATTTTTCTCAACCCCATAGAACATGGACAAGAATTGATTATATTTTGATCCCAAGGGAATGACATGATAGGGTAATTGATATTTCACATGGCCCTATTCATGTATCGGATCATGCCATGGTGATAGGAAGGTTCAGGATGCGGGTGGAGAGAGGTGTTCCTCCACAGTGGAAATTTCCTCATATATGCTCACTAGTAAGGAGTTCAGGAGTCTCTTGCACATCAGTGGGAATTTTATAAAGAGACTAATATAGGGTTGGAAGTGTCTAGGACTACATATGGGATGCTGGAAATGCCTTCCTAAGAGGTTCTATAATAGCGTATATGGCCAGGGTAAAGAAAGAAAGTGGTAAAATAGACAGGAGTTGGAAAACAACTTAAAGAATTAGAGGCGAGTGGCCCAGGGAGAGTGGGGCAGTAGAAAGGCTTCTGATGGTCATACGAGAGGCTTTAAATTATTTGGTGCGAGGTGAGGCTAGAACATTGTGGTTCTATTGTAAGGCCAAATGTTCGTGGTGGTCAATAAACCGGGCCCGCTGTTGGTTAGGCTTATGAAGAGGGGTAAATGCCCTACTAGGATAATAGGGATTAAGGATAAGAGAGGAAACTACAAAGGAGGAAAAAAAGATGAGGACCTGCTTTCAAGAATTTTATACCGGTTATATAAGGCAGAGGGTACAGGTGGGCTTAGGGGCACAGGCCTTTCTAGATGAAATAGATTTGCCCAACCTCACAGAGAATCAAAGGAATCGATTAAGTCAACCTATAACTAAGGCGGAGGTTCTAAGGGCTATTGGGAAATGACAGAAAAGAAGGCAAGTGACCCAGATGGATTTCCTATAGATTTTTATAAGGCTTTGGCAGAACAGATGGCTGAAACATTGAGTGAGGTGTTTCCAGGAGGAGGAGGAGCAGTGTAAACAGATCCCAGATACCTGCTTCAATGCCACGATATGCTTAATTCCCAAACCGGTAAGGATATGTTGGAATGTACTACGACAGGCCGATCTCTTTATTGAATGGGACCTTAAGATCTTTGCTAAAGTTTTAGCCACAAGACTGGAGGACTATATGCCTGAGTTGATTCACCCAGACCAGACTGGATTTATAAAGGGAGGTTGCCCTTCATAATATGCTTAGGTTGCTTAATGTGGTCTGGAAAGCAGGGCAGGAAGCAGGGAAAATTTATATCATCTCAATGGAAAGCATTTGATAGGGTGGAATGGGAGTACCTCTTTGAGGTGTTGATCCGTTTGGTCTGGGTGACTCATACGACGGTGGATTAGAGATGTATTGGGCCTCTAGAGCTAGGAACCTGGTTAATGGCACGTATACGAACCCTTAATGTTGGAAAAGGTACCTGACATTGGCATCTGGAACCCCTAGCTGCAGCAATAAGATAGTGCCGGGAGATACAGGGCATTAATGGGAGAGGAACACTGAACATAAAATTGCGCTGTACACGGATGATATGTTACTACTCATTACGGAACCTCAAAGGTCTATGCCACCAATATTGGAACTAATAAGGAGATTTTCTACATTCTCTGGTTATAAATTAATCTAAGTAAGTCAGAGATGCTGTGTTTTCCCAAATTAGAGGGAGGATGTGCAATGGGAATACAGTGTCGGTTGCTAGCATAACATATTTGGGTATCAAAGTGGGTAAGACAATTGTATCATTATATGGGTTAAATTACATCTCGCTTATTAAAATAATAGAAGCAGATCTGAGAAGATGGATGCAACTGCCGTATCATGGTTGGGACGTATCAATTTGTTGAAAATGAATGTTCTCCCTAGGATCTTGTACCCTATGCAGATGATCCTGTGTATTGTAAAAGAAGGAAGTTGATAGGTTAGAAAACTATTCACCCAGTTTATATGGAGGGGACACAGGTCGAGAGTTAGACTTCAGAGACTAAAAGCTGAAACAGATAAGGGGTCTCAATTTCCCAGACCTAACAAATTATTATTTGGCTGTACAACAATATATATGGTAGACTGGGTGTTCGGCTAGAAGTGGCAATCTGGGTTACGTTGGAGGAAGGGATGCATAGGACAACCTCTGCATACTTACATAGTAGAGGTTTACAAGCCTATACCGCCTGGTGGGGGGGATGTAACTGTTAATTAAAATAGTATTAGAAACATATGGCCTACTCCAGAAAACTAGGGAAATTAATAAAGGGAAACGTACTTGATACCAGTGGTGGGGAACCCTTTTTCTTCCAGGTTTAGAGGATGGGGGTTTGGGGAATGGGAGAAGGGGTGAGATGTGTGGGTAATTTGATTGGTAATGGATTTTAAATACATTGGAAGATATTACTCAGAGGTTAGGTTTGCAAGGAAACCGCTTGATATCTCAACTGGGCATTTATTTTAAAATTGGAAAGGGGGAGAGGAGGCACAAGGATGGGGGTCGATAGAGACACTGATTTTTGGGGCACAGAAAGATCCTAAGGATTTATTGGGAAGACTGCAAAGGTGGTGAAACAAGGTCACCGGACTACACGCAGAAAGTGAAACAAATGTGGGAGAGGATCTGAAAAGGAGATCTCGGAGGATAACCGCAACAGATACTGGTGGGACACAGGGTCTCTTAATATGTAATTAGTTTAAGGAGGCTTATTTCAAATTTTTACATAGACTGTATTATCCACCAGCGGCAGTACACAGGCGATCCATCTGTCTCTCCATGTGTGGGAGATGTAAGAGAGAGAAGGGACATATATGCATTGTTTTTGGGACTGCAGTGTTTTGAGTCCTTCTGGCCTAAAATATTTAAAGAAATAGGGCAGATGGCAGGGTACCCCATCCAAATAGACCCAATTGTAGGGTTGTTTGGATTATTCCGGATGAGACAGAGGATTGGGACCAGTGTCGCTGGATAAGAATTTTAATGATAATGGCCAGACATTGTATACAAAACACATGGGTCAGTAATGTGGTACCAACTGTCTAGCAGTGGCGCCAGCTAGTGATACAGAATTTGGCACTAGAAAGATTATCTTTGGTAATTAAAAATAAGGTTGAGGCCTTTTACAGAGAATGGGCACCCTTCCTAAAATCGCTTAGCTGAGAGGAAATGGATATTATATGTTATGGCCTCATGTGAGAGGAATTATACTGAAATAGGAATTCCCCATGCCACATGCCTTATGCCTAGACCCATGCTTAGGCATGTCTACCCATGATGTATGTTTATATGTATCTATGGCGATGTATGTTCACATCAATGTCTTATATGATAGTACCTTATCATATGCATGTATTGTCAGGAAATCTGAGGGCTAACTGTGGGGAACACGATAAGTGTATATAATTTTAATCAACTATGAGATACGTTAGTCTGTATGTCTGTATGTGTTATATTGTCTTTGTTGCACGTGTTGTTGCAACCTATAAAATCAATAAAAGATTATACAAAAAATCATGCAAAAGGTTTACGAGGGCCTTTTAAAGCAAATTAAACCTCCGCCCATCTCTACAGAAAATACTTTATCCCCCTACTAGAGGACATGGGGATTCTGATCTGAGTCTGACGCCTCATCGCTCAGGCATTTTTACAGAAGATGAGGACAGTAGGGCTACGGAAATAGCAAAGGAAAAGAAAGGAAAAAAGGAAAAATGGAAAAAGCAAACTGTATCCGTCTAGGGGATTTTTTCTGTCTTTGCATCCTGATGGCCTCACTCGCTTGTGCTTCTCTTAATGTCTGTAGTCTTAAGCACTACATGAAACAGCAGTTTTTGCCATCCTGGGCCAATTAATAGCAGATACAGTCTTTCTCTAGGAGGCAAGTTGTTCAACTTCCCTTAAGGAAGACAACCTTAAGTGAAGTTGGGTTTGGGGGCCTTAGTTCTGGACCTTTGGTCCTGATACGGATGATGGTATGAGATTCTTTTTAAAACTACTACTTTCAGGGTCTCTAGATTGATAGATATTAGGCCACGTAGAGCTTTAGCTTTGAATGTCTCCTTTGGGAATTTTCCTTCGTCTTATTAATATATATGCTCCTCAAACTAAGTCTTTTGAATAGAACTTTTGATAACATCAAACCTTACTTATTTACTAGAAAACACATTATATGGGGAAGTGATTTTAATGTTAATTTGGACCTAAAATATTCTGGAGATTTGTTGAAGAAAGTTTACTGCGATACACATGCCTTGAAACAAATTCTTTTGGACACTTCTTTGTCTGATGCTTACAGGTCTCTTAAACATGATAGTGGTGTCACATATTTTAGACAAGTTTATTCGTCCCAATTGAATTTTTCTTTCTCTACTTAAACCTTCACAGGTTTGGGTGAAGCCTACTAAATTTTCTGACCATCATATTCTTTTTGGGAATTTAGTTTGGCTGATATTCCTCAGTTATTCATTCACATATTCGGAGATGGAGACTCAATATTTCTTTATTAATGATTCCTGAACACCTCAGTAAGCTTGTTATTTTTGAGGCTAGAACTTCCACCTTATGTTTTATGACCATTTATGGGATTGGTGGGTGGATACTAAGAAGGATTTAAAGTCTCTCCTTGTGTCTTTTGGATGTCAACTGGCTAACAATAATTATATTCAGTATTTACATCACATGAATTTGTTATATAAATTGATGTCTTTTCCTCCTCGGATCTTGTAAAGTACAAGTCACAATTGTCTGAAATTAAGAATCAAATGAGACATTTCCAGTATGATAGGACAAAATCTCTAGAAATGAAAATACGTTTGGAACGTAATAGTCAGCCATCATCAGATCCTTATCAAGCTTGTAAACGAAGGTTAGAAACAACTTTAATGTCAGGTTTGTATAACACAGATGGTTCATATGCAGCTGCAGGTTTAGGTATGTTATCGGTAGTGCAGCAACATCTTACAGACACTTTTTCTGGACAACCTGTACAGGATGGTTCTTCCTTAGATTTTTTCACTGCCCCATGTCCTCAACTTGAGAGCACTGTAGGTCAGTCCTTACTCTCCCTATTACTCCTGAGAAAATTGATACAGTCATTAAATCCCTAAAACCGCGGACTTCTCCTGGTCTTGACGGGATACCCAGTGACTTTTATAAGAAGTTTATGCCTCACAGGAGTCATTTTTGTCCTTAGTCTTTAATTTCTCTTAAATAATGATTTGGTTTACAAATACTTTAGTACTGCTCTTCTTTGTTACATTTTTAAAAGGGGATCAAGGTATTTATCTAATTGGAGATCAATTAGTCTTCTAAACAGTGATTATAAAATATTGGCAAAAGTTTTGCATAACAGATTGTTGACAGCTTCCGAACTAGCAATAGATGGGTCTCAGACCTGTGCTATCCCCAATTGACGGGTACAACACAATCTTTTATTTTAAGGAAATTTTGAGGCAAAGGCTTTCTCAGGTTATGTTGTTGTTTTGGATCAAGCTAGAGCCTTTGATAGAGTAGAACACCATTATATTTTTCATGTAATGAGACACTATGGTATACCGGGCCATTTTTAGATTGGGTGAATAAATTATATGCTCATGCTAGTATTATTCCCACACTTAATGGTTTGTATGGGAAGATATACCTTTTTAAAAGGGGTTAGGCAGGGTTGTCCTTTGAGCCCTTGCTTTACACTTTTCCCCGATCCTGTGATACGTCAGATTAAGTGGGGTGAACATATAATAGGGCTTTCCTTTCCCATCGCTGGTTTCTGTGAAAATTACAGCTTATGCTGATGATGTGACCATATTGACGCAGAATGTTAATTCAGTTAAAAGGGCCATTCATGTATTTAATGATTGTGCCCATTTTCAGGTGCACAGATTAATACTGAAAAAGTTAAATTATTGCTTTAGGTCAGCCTGACCCTTTTCTTAAACAGATCTGTAATATTAATCTTTCCATTACCTCACATAAGATTTTGGGCATTTGTTTCGGTGATACTGATATGGCTGCAGCTAACTAGGTTAAGCATTTAGAAGTCATGGAAAACAAGGTGAACTTATGGAAAATGTGGAAGTCTGGGAAAAGAAAACAGGTTTGCTTATTAAAATTCTTGATCCCTTATTTCTTTATATTAGTTATATTTTTCTGCCCCTGTTAATTTAGAGACCAGGATTTTAGTATCTTTTTCAAATGCTTTGGGGTAACAGATTGAATCCTGTGAAGTGAGAGGTTACATATCTTCCAGTTAAAGGGAGGACTTAACATGGTTAATCCTCTTGTTTTTCCATGCTCTCTTTATTTTTCATTTTCTCTTATGGGTGTGGGAATTGGGACAGAGTCCATGGCAACAATGGATACAGGGTTTTATTTAACTCTAAAGTTGATTAGCGTTTTGCTCATAAAAGTGCTAAATCTTTGGGAAAATGCATAGATCTTGCCTCACTGTGTTTAACAAACACAGCACTTCTAGAAAATCTATATAAATACTTTCTGTAGAGTTAGTATCATTCCAAGAAAAAACTACTAATCAATTATTTAAAACCCTGGGATATATCATGTATTTGGATATATTTTCAAAAATGGGAGTCTTTACCTCCTAAACTATTAGTCCAGTTTTCTGTTCCTACTTAATGCTATTGCATCTATAAAAAAACTGCAAGGTTGGAAAGTTTCAAAACAGAATATTATTTCCATGAACAGAAAAAGTTTTTATAACTCTGTTGTTTTGGGGTTTCTTAAATGTCTTATATTTTTCGGAATGCTCCCCACCAAAATGTCCTGGGCAACACATCGATTAACTGATATAAGACTTCCAGTACATGTCTGGGATATTGTCTGGATCTGTTTACATGGGAAATTAGGGGTGCATGGTAATTTGAAATATAAGCCTATTTTTGATAGGTATTGTCCTAAAATGATATGTGCCTACGTGGAAGAAAGTATGGCACATTTATTCTTTAGTGTCCTGACAGTAAATCTTTTAGAATCGGCTACCATTAAATGGCATATGCCTGCTTTAAATTCTTTTCCATGACACTACATTAATTTTAGGTGATTATACTGGTAGCTGGGGGTCATTTCATAAAAGTACTTTAAATGTTTGTTTTGCCCTACTCCAGTATTATTTATGGCAAGCTAGATGTCAGTTTGTTTTACAACAGCAATATACTTTACATTGTACAAACCTAGCTCAGATAGAGACTGAACTTTTCAAGGTGAAGGGATGTGATATGCACAAATTTCCACATGATACTGTCTCTAGTTTTGGAAGGGTTTTACTTTTCTCTCCTGAGTCTTTGGGACACTGTATTTTTTTAAACAATAATTGTGTTGTGATTTTCATATCACTTTTCTTTTCTTCCTGATGCTCTTTTGAAAACTATATTTTCATGTTATCTGTTATTTTACTGTATGATATTTTGATTCGGTTTTGCTGTGATGTTATGTTTCTTTGTGTTTGTAAAAATTCCCCTACTCTTTTCGATAAGTGCCATGGGATCTTTAACATCCACCTGAACTACCACCAACCCAGGCAGATGGGACCTCAGTTTAACGTCTCATCTGAAAGGCGGCACCTCAAAGTGCAGCACCCACTCATGCTGCACTACAGTGTCAGTATTGGGATATTAACCCAAGTACCAGATGTGGAACTGAACTCACAGCCCTCTAATCTCCCGGCCTCAGAGGCGAGTGTGCTACCTACTGAGCCACTGACATAGACATAACCAGAGGTATGGCCACTTCTGTTGCCTGTTTCAGAGGTGTGTCAGCAGCTGAAATGTGTGCTACTGCAGCCAGTACTGTCCACACTTTCACCAAGAACTACAGTCTAGACATTGCCTCAGAAGATGGGTAGGCTTTAGCCTAGCTGTGCTTCATGGACTTATTTCTTAGGCCTTGGGCCTTCTGCCACCCAGATGGTCTTACGATTAGCACCTGCTTGGGACTTATTCCATAGGTGTGATCTGATGACAGAGATATCCCGGAAGAAGACAGAACAGTTACATAAGAACTTACTGTAACAGTAGATATTCAAGGGAATCTCAGTCATCAGGTCATGTTATCCACATCCAGACCCCTTTTCTGTCCTCAGCTGTGCTGTCCTATTGCTCAACCATTTTGTTAGCTGGGCACCTTCTCTGTCTCCTCGGTTCCCTGGGGGATTCCTGTCTCTCATGGTCTCCAGCTAGGAAAGAACTGAGGAGGAGTGGGGCCTCCCACACTTATATAGGGGAGTGGGGCCACCCACACTTATATAGGGCTGTGACATCAGAGCCTGATGTCGGCATGGGTGGGCCCTACTAGGCTGCTGCAGAAAAGCTTCTGTGGGATCCTAGTGCCTGATGGCTAAGTTCCATAGGTGTGATCTTTTTTATAGCCCCTCTCCTCTGCCGTGGTGGAACTTCTTCAGGAATCCCTAGACTATGCTCCCTAATCCTCCCGGGTACCTACCGTGGTGTCGCTCGGACCTATCTCCATGTTGCCTCGGCCTACCCCAGGCGGAGGAGGATGGAGACCCATTTTACTCCCTCAGTCCATCAGTGTCGTCAGGAGTCCGTCTGCAGCATCCAACGGTAGCCGGTTGTGGGTTATCTGGGGCAGTCGGGTCCCGTCTCCGTCCTCCACGATGGGTTCCTTTTTCGTTTTCTGTCCCGTCCACAGGATGTGAACACGCTAGAGACCTAGGGAGGCGGCTCACGTTGAAGATGTGCGGCGCTCCGGTCTCAGCCACGTCCTCCCTCCCTTCTGTATGCAGTCCCACTGCACCTCCATCCGTGGTCACCCAGGTGGCGGTAGAGCTGGGACATGCATCCCTCCCTCCCAGAGGAGGAGGCGGCCGCTGGGTGCTAATCTTCCTCCCCTGGCCAACCCCTCCAGCCGCCGAGTCCGTTCCCAAACCGGGTTGCTGGCACATGACGGTAACCCTACCCGCTGCGCCCGGCCCGGGCAGCCATAGGGTGTGATCTGATGACAGAGATTCTCACAAAGATGTATTATTCGGTAAATTCTTCAGTAACTGTTCTTTCTTTATAATGGTTGAAATTCACGCTACCAGATTGGAGAAGACCTGGCAAACTGATTTTGAAACGTGGATCCAACATTGTTGCCATTACATAATGTTCGGATTCCAAAATCATGGTATTCCTGTCCATTTCCAAAGACAGAGGCAGCTTTTCAGCAAGACTGACACCTGTGCTTGCACCTTGCTCTTCAAATGTTTCTCAGAATCGTTCCAGTCTGTGCATGAGAAGACATATCAGTGGAATAGCTTGACTTATGGTTGTGATTAAACTACATTATGGCTTCCTCAAATGGCTGTAGTAACAGACATAAACATGATATAAGATTCCATTGCCCAGAGGTAAGTGTAACATCCCCTTCCCTACTGCATGGTCCATGGTGCACTGTTAGACTGCTTTGCATTGTTCTTGGAGCTTTAACTGTAGCAGGTGGAGTTCCACCTACTGGCAACTTCTTGTGTTAGCTGGTGAATTGGTCAGTTATTCTGTTTTGCAGTTCCTGCAAAATCTTGCAAGCTTTGCAGAGTGCCTAAAGTGACCACATATCTTATGTGCAGCACCCAGTGTATTCTGCACATTCTTGTCTTCATTGAGGAAGATCTGTACCACTAGATGGAGTGTATGTGCAAAACATGGTAAATGCAGAAATGCATCATCCTTTTAATGATTTCACAATGTTAGCTCCATTGTCTGCAACTAGAAATCCTGGAGAAAGGCCATTAGGGAAAAGCCATTCTAAGGAACATTTATTTAGCTCCTATGAGATGTTTGCACCTGTGTAAGTTTCTTTTTTTAAACTCTGTTTATCACCACCATCTCTGCAAGCTCCGCATCATTGGGAGCACCGATGAAATCTACCCCGCTTCAGCCACCCTGCCTGAGTCCTCCGGTCTACCCCATGGAGCTGCAGTTCTTCCCTCCGATGGGCTTACCTCTGAACAATTCTGGTTCGTCGGGACCACAGGACCAGGCAGGTGGGAGCAATTAGGGGTCTGCTTGGTGCTCCATCTTCCTGGAGCCTTACAGTGATTTTCCTTTGTTCTTGGGGAGAGGCACACCCAGGCGCCATGGCATCACTACTGGCGTCACCACTCCCCATCCCCTAGGCGACCTCTGCGCTTGGCGTGCCTCCTACATCTGCCAGAGGCCAGTCAGGTGCCGGCGTGGACTCCCTCTCGGGAGAGGAGGCTGTCCTCAGATGCTCAGTCCTCTCCCTCCCCTGCCACGACCCCAATGGCCCTGGCTCATTCCGAACCGGGTCACCGGCGTGGGCGCCTGTGCAATTTCTTTGTCAAAGCTTGCAATGTAGAGGACAGCCTGTTTGTGAGGATTTATTGGTCGCTGGTGGTGCCAGAGGTTGTTGCAGAGGAAAATAATACCCAGTGGGTGATGACAGTCATGTAGTCTACTGTTTGACCACTCGTCCACAAATCTGTTGTTATATGTACTTCTTCAACAGTTGATGACTGAAAGGCACTGTTTACGCTCTGGCCTTCCTATAAAGATCTGGCACAGCCTTTCTGGAGAAATATGTCCGTGATGGCAGCTGATATTGAGGGGCAGCAAGTTTCATCTCCTTCCGAAACCCAGCAGAGTCAGCAGTAGAAAATGGGTGCATGTCCAGTGCAGTCATTGCAGATACTGCTTTATTTAACTACTAAACCGCTTGACGGCTTTGGTTATATTTAGTTCTCTGTTCAAAAGTCTGCAGTATTGTTATTTTAAACTTATATTTTATTTATTTTTGAATAAATTGTACACACATATAAAAGTCCTTGCAAGGAACAACAGGCATTATCTACTCTTAAAAGAAAGAGATTTTACATCTTATATACAGGAGATAGTATCCCTCACAAATTACCAAGTAGGAGGTACATCAAAATGTTTATCTACTCCAGATACAGTTACTAAATGCTGTGTAATAAGCCCAAGGGACCATGGCTATTAACTTTGTATTAACTAATAGCAAGCATGTGAACCTAACTCTCCTTTATCTCGAAGGATTATTTGGAGCCATGTAATTCACTATATGTATAATTAAACCAATAAGAATGTTATAGTCAGCTAGTACTTCACCCCAACTCCTGTGTCCCAATAAAAATAAAACAGCGGATCTTATCTCACAACCTCACTTATTGATTTTTTTCAAATAATGAATAGATATTTTAAACTAAAATGCAGTACTAAACAGAGGGTATATAATCCCATAACGTTAAACTTAGTGTAATCTTATAGGGTCTCCACCCCATATGTCTTAATTATACAGTAGAGACTTGGGAAACTTAAAAAAATCAAAATAATTCAGCCTCTGCAAACTCCTCCTTATTAATATCTGGCAGCATTAGCTTAGTAAGTAAAGCATTCAAACTAACTGTATATAAAAAAAAAAAAAGAAGTTCTCAAGTGTCATCTTCTCCTACTGCACTCGTGGAATCCTTACCATCCTTCATAGCCACCGCCATCTTTGTAGCCCATTTCCGGCATCTCCCGGATCCGTAAGATATATATTTTACTGTCCTGAATGATCCTTAGTTTGGCGGGAATTGGATCATATGTGGTGTATTTAATTCTCTCAAAGTTGCTGTGACTCCATCAATTTCTTCCGTCTAAGGACGGGTGGCATATGAGATGTCTGGGAACAAGTGTATTAATGCACTTTCGATATTAAGAGGTCCAAAACGTTTCCAGGTTCAACAGGCGGTCCCAAGATCCCATGCTGTCCAAGACCACCATTAATACTGTAGGAGCTCCAGTGGTGTTTTCGAATGGTGGGGTAAGCGATAAGCTTTGATGATGGTGAATTTGAAGTCAGCAATATCAGAACGGAACTGTTCATCCAACAGTCCTTTAAAATAATCATGTAGAGTCCCCTCAGATCCCTCCGTAAGCCCACAGTACAGTATGTAAGTTGTGAGTTGGATCTGATTTTCAAGGATCTCAATCTGTTATTAGTGTGTTGCTGTTCCTTACGCTCTTGTATAGTGGTGCTTTGGCATATCGCCACATACCGCTTTGCCTCCTCTGCATCGTTCTGTAGCATTTCTACTGCACTTTCTACAGTAGCTATTCTCCCGACCAAAGTGTCAAGCTTGGAATTCATGAGGCCGCCGATACTAAAAGTTGCTGCATTTTCTGACCGAGTGTTTGTAGAGTCTCCTCTCCTCCGCCATCTCGGCATGTGTGGTATGAGTGTTAAAGCCAGCTGGTGCTCCTTTCCCTCTGTCTTTCTTGCTCTCTCCAGCCTGCGGATTTCTGTGAGTTTTTCCATGATGTTCTCAAAGCTATTTATTTCCAGAACCGAAAAGATCCTTGTTTTTCCAACTTAAAGAGTATTAATTTAAAGAATTATTTGGTTCCAATACGGACTCGAACTGTACTCGACTTCTCTCAGTCGCGGGCTCCACAGCGCACCCCAACTTTTGTTAACTGTTTCTAAGGTACAGCTGGTACACTAAAACAGGCGAGAGAGGAGACAGAGAAGAGCTCACGCTGTTATCTGTTGGGGAGCTTACTGATTCTGATAAAGACCTAGCAGATAAAGGGGTGATGCAGTCAAAGTCCTGCTCAGTGTCTTAGGGGTTCGTTGTGTATGGAAAAACTTAGCTATACCACCAGTGTGAGTAACCTGTGCAACATCCTCTGCCATGTCACTTGTGACATATTCCTGGCCCACTGAAGTGGATGTATCCGCTGTAGCGTCTTATTAAGGTTGCTGCGCCAGGTTGCTTGCCTGTCTTCCTCTGTTGAAAGAGGCCTTATATAAGCAGAACAATGCATGCATACTGTTCTTTAGGTCAAGGTGAAAAACTCCAAACGGAAGAGGATGTGCTTTTCGTTTTTGTCCCATATTGCAACTTCTGAATCATCATCCGCATGTCTATGTTAAGTTCTGTATTTTGATTATTTTCCTCAATGTCTTGACTGGATAATTGGTGAGGCCTGCCCTCAGCAGAGGAGATGGGCAAGCAAGGCATAACTTCCATTTCAGTTTCACTGCCCCCAGTGACCTTTCCTGTGATGACCTTCCCCAGGAGTTTTGGTCTGCCATCTCACAGGTTCCTCTGACTCTGAGTCCTTATCATCAGAGTCCCCATCATGCACTGCCTCTCTTCCAGGAATGTACTTGCTGTCACTGCTATCCACATGGTCTATCTCTGAGGAATGAGAAATGGTAGAATCTTGAGAAAGTGGCACAAAGTATGCATGTGTGTGATTCTTTCCTTTCCACTAAGTGTAGTGCCCGTAACTGCCTTTATTTTTTAATAACTGTACCTTTGGCAAGTCTGCTCTTCTTAGTCGTTGGTTCAGCACCCAGGCTTTTCTTGTTGCCTTTTACTTGGCCTGATTTGTTAACTGGGTATCACCTACAGCAGCAGAAAACATGATGGGATCTCAGAAGACAAGCACTTGGAGCACAAGGAAGCTTCAGTCAATAAAGAAGAGGATGCACTTACTGCAGTAGAGACACCTTTTGGTTTGTGACTTTTTTTCCCTTCTGAATTGCTGTCTTTGTCTTGGAAACTTGTTTTGGCAGGCCTACTCCCTTCCATCATTATTTTAATAGCAGTTGCTGGCTAGTGAAGCCATCTCCTTCAAGAAAACACCCAGTACCTAACCGTACTACCTTCCTTGGGCACCTTGAGGAAATGGGTGGCAATGATGATGAGTAGTTAGTGCACATTTCAAGGCAAGGAATATAAACTGGTTAACTAGCAAGACTAAAGTTGGGGCTACTATGTAACTGCCAAGAGCTGCCCCTCCCTCCAAAACATTTCACATGTAACACAAGCCTTTATTTGTTAGGACTAGAAAGAGGCTACTCAACTGCTAGGCTGCCCCTTCAAAAAAACATTTCATACATGACGCAAGCCTTTATTTGTCAGTACTACACAAAGAAAATATGATCCTCCTGCTTGTGGAAATGGCTGTTGACACTGTACAGACAGAGGCTACTCAACTGCCAGGCTGCCCCTCCCTCCAAAATGTTTTACACATGATGCAAGCCTTCATTTGACAGGACTACAGAAAAAAATGTGGCTCCATCCTGACTCCTGCTTATGGGAAATGGCTGGTGTCACTGTGCAGACAGAGGCTACTCAACTGCTGGGATGCCACCTCCTCCAAAATGTTTCATACATGACGAAAGCTTTATTTGGCTGGACTAGACATACAAAAAAATATATGATCCTTCTGTCCTGACTCATGCTTGTGTGGGAAATGACTGGTGACACTGTGCAGACAGGGGTGCTCAATTGCCGAGTTGCTGCCTTCCTCCAAAATATTTCACATGTGATGCAAGCCTTTATTTGACAGGACTACACAAAAAGAACAAATGGGCCTCCTTTCCAGACTCCTGCTTGTAAGGAAATGGCTGGTGACACTGTGCAGACAGAGGATACTCAGCTGCTGGGCTGCCCCTCCTCCAAAATGTTTCACAGGTATTACCGCAACACAGAAGGCTTTATTTGACAAGACTACACAAAATCGGTCTTGTCCAGTCTGACTCCTGTTTGTATGGGAAATGGCTGGTGACACTGCTCTGACAGAATTTGGGTTTGTTACACAAGCTTCCTCAGCATGTCACAGTATACCAGTATCCATGTTGAGCTGCATAAACTTAGTCAACACCCTACTCTCAGCTTAGGCCCACAAGACACATGTACCTGTTTTCAGGGCTGACCAGAAGCACTGGGGAGGTTGTGGCTTGCTCAGACTTCATAAAGTATGCAAGTGGAGGTTGTTTGAAATTGGAATTGTCTGCTGGATGTCCCAACAAGCTCATTCACAGCACATTAAAGTTCTTGCACTCCCCCAACACACACACACACACACACACACATCAGTCTCTGTCCCAGTCCCGACCCTCTCAGTTGTTTTTTTGTTTGTATTATAAAATTTTCTGTTACTTTCATAACAGTGGTGTGGGTGGAGGAGTAACTGCTCCAGACATGGAGACCCATTGTTTCCCATCCACCCACTCAGCCACTTGGACCCTGCTCCCCAGTCCCTGGCCCCGTCCTCCCAAGTCCTCACCTATCCCTCCCAGCCTTTTAATTTTTTAATGCTCTTTTTTTTTTTTTTTTGGAGATAGAAGCTCCGACTCTGACTCCATGCACTTCAATCACAGTCAGAAACCCTTCCCTCCTTGCCTGACCGCTCGCTTGCTGAAGGACTAGAAGCTCCTCTGTCCTCGGTGGTGGAACTAAATGGTGTAGAGGACAGCTCTACATCCAGCAATACTTTAGTTTGCGCATGTGCAAACTGGAGTATCTGAACTGCCAACTTACCATCTCTTCTGACCTGTCACTGACAGGCAGGAGCTGAAAAACAAGAACAAATAAATGCTGGACTACCGAGCCAAGCCGGCATGGTTCGGTTTGGTCTCACGGAAACCAAGCCAGATGTGTCCAGGATGGCCAATTTACCCCTACAGGTTCAGCACACCTCTAATAAATTTATTTCCAAAGACTGACTTCAGGCTCTGGCCATGCCTTGACACAAACCCAGTGTTTCACCCATTAACTGAGCTTCACCAGGGAGAAGCTTGGCCAACCTGTTTTATCAAAATACACATATATTATTACAATGCAAGTAATGTATCACACTCTTGTCTGTAGCAGAGTATGATTCATATGACAAAAATAATGTTAGCTCTCATTTTTGAGTTCAACCAGTATTCTTTGCTGAAGTTCAGTCTTTGCAAGAGTGTTGGTTTAGAATTAAGGTGCAGAGTTCTGCTTACAGAGAGCAGCATGTCCTGTTTGCACAGCTTGGGTTTACTAGCACTCTGAATCTCATGCTAAGATGGCATCTATAGTTGTGCTGTGGAGGGCAGAGTTTGCATGCGGGGCGTCCACCATGATGATGTCATCACTGGTGCCTGTGCCACTGCTTAGAGTGCAGGTCGTTGCCTTACATTGCAAGCATTTAAGGCATTCATACTTCAGTGCATTTTAGGCTCGCAACTTACCCTCACACCCGCATTGTTTTAATGCAGTCTTTCACTGTCATTTTCAGTTTAAAAAGTGATTTGTGTTGTGGGGCTGTAAAAGTGATTTGTTTTGTGGGGATGTGGTACTTATGGATCCAGCACACCCATGGGAGTTTGTGGGGATGACAGAAGCTAAGAGGCATTCAGGGTTTCAAAAAGACAATACTCTCAACTGTCAAAACCTTAAATCATAAATCAAGTGATGGTTCACATATTTACAAAAGTTTACAAAATCTGATTTCGTTAACCAAATCTTGCTCCACATCAGCTGCCCTCAATTTCTTAATTAAATATGTTTTGCTGAAGCATCCTGTTATTTCTATCAGAGCATCTGATGTAGAGGAAAGATAGGAGCAAGCAAGGGACCATTCTCAAGCAACAAAGTCATGCACAAGAAAAGCTACAGACAAAGAGGACGATACAAGGACCGATGTGGTTCTCAGAAGGGGTCAGAGAAGCAGTGAGGGCCAAGAAAAAGGCTTTCACCAGGTACAGGAAAATCGATAAAAACTAGGGAAGCAAAGGACGGTCAGAGAGGCGAGGCAGACATGGAGCTTCGTATTGTGGAGGGGGTCATGGGTAAGGAAAAACAATTCTTCAGATATATTAATGAAAAAAGGAAGAAGGAGAGGATATTGTTAGGTTGTGGGGGAGATACCGGAGGAAGATGAACAAAATCAGCCATCCTTCTACTCTGTTTTCACAAGGGAAGACAGTGAGCCCCTGCCTGAAGTGGAATCAGTGTAGCTGTCTGGGGCATTCCTGAAATGAGGCAGTCAGCATTTACCATAAAAGGGTCCAAAGGGGCTTGAAGTCCTGAAGGTAGATAAAGCCCTGGGGCTGGATGGGATGCTCCCAAGGGTGCTCAAGGAATTGCCTGTAGAACTGGCTGAACCTGTAGTAGTGTTGTTCAGTAGCTCAGTTCGTACAGGGGTAGTTCCAAAGACTGGAGGGTAGTGGATGTAGTCCTGTTACACAAGGAAGATGACAGTGAGCAACCATGGAATTACAGACCTGTCAGCCTTACCTCTGTAGCAGTTAAACTGATGGAGTCACTGACCAAAGAGGACCGTGTGGACTGCCTGGAGGCAGCGGTCTGCAGGATAGTAAACATCCTGAGTTTGTGGCAGGGAGGTCTTGTCAGACTAACCTTATTGTTTCTTTGACTGGGTAACAAAGGTAGTACATAAGGTCATGCTGTTGAGTTACTGTACTTCAGTTTCAGCAAGGCTTTCGACTTGGTGCCTGGGTGCAGCTGTGGACACAGTTAGATGGATAGGAAACTGGCTGATGGAGAGAGTGCAGAGGGTGATGGTAAATAGAGTCAAGTCAGAAGAGAGGGAGGTCATTAGTGGGTGCTGTAGGTATCTATCCCAGATCCTATCCTCTTCTCTGTGTTTATCAGCGGCATTGGAGAGGATATCCGAGGCAAGTTGTATCTCTTCGCAGATGAAGCTAAACTCTGCAGTAGGGATCAGAGATGCAGAGGGCTCTACAAAGGCTAGAGCGAGGCAGTTGAAATTCAGTGCCAGAAAATGAAAGGTTCTAGGGCATGGATATGGTTCACTATCCTCACTCTGGCAGTTCTACTGGAACAGTCTGATTTGTCAGATGTCTTCAAGCTAAGCTTTCCAAACACCGGCAGTAGATCCTCTGATGCCACCCTATGATGTCAGATCTTTTTTTCTGCTGGAAGAACAGGTCACATCTTTCACAGCTTCCACCTAAGACTTAGGTGCACCATAGGCAAACTTTGTCTTCAAAGTTCTTTGAGTTCTTTGGATTACTTCCTTGTTCCTTCGACACCCCCCTTAGATCTTTGATGGAACAGTGGAAGCTGGGGTTCAGGTTCTGCTGTCAGTGCTGACAGAAGATGTCGGTCACTGACCACATCACATGTGCATATATTGCCTTGGTGGGCAGCAAAATATGGCCTGCTGTGGCCTTTGTCTCAGCATGTTTCCTGAGTCCCCAAAGACAGGAAGCTTCAGGTCTTGCTGGGTCAGCCTTTGGAATAGGAGCTGAAGGACTGTCCTAAGGGCCCAAGAAGGCCTCGGCTGCAGCCAGGTCTGCTCAGCAGCTTGTGGCCCTTGAGACTGGGCGGCCACTACGTGCAGGTACTTCCTTGGTCTCAGTGCTGTTCCCATCAAAGGCCAATCAGAGGGTTATTCAGTGGAGACTTTCTGGACATGTGTTTGGCCCTCCAGACCCTGGGAGAGGCATGCCCATTGTGGTGCCAAGCACAAGCACAACTGGTGCTGGTCATGGGACTGGGACAGATCGCAGTCCTCCCCATCTCTCAACTTGCCCGACTGCTTGATGGTGGTTGAGGGGCAGGTCAAGGGCTCTTTGGTTCCCCATGAAGCCAGTTGACTTCAACTCCAGTCAAGCAGACCACAGAAACTTTCCTCAAGCCTGTCAACCTGTTGTCGGACGAGGTCGAGGAATAAGTCTTGCAGACCCCAGTGCTCCTGATCTTAATTAAAGAGGATGTGGTTCAGTTGGTGTCCCCATCCATTCCTCAGTGGGAACAGCCTCTACTGGTTGTCGAGCCTTCCATGCTTGTGCTGCTTAATGTGAAAAGGCACGTGGTCTATCACAACCAGCCGGAAGGCTCCTTCACTGTCAGTCTTCCGTCAGCAGTCAAGGTCGTGACCAAGATCTCGGTTGAGGCATTCCTGCTGTCAATCCCACTCAACCGTAGGCATCGCTGTTGATGCTTCTTAACCACCTCATCTTCAGGTGAGAGAGGCACCATCGCAAGTTGCCCCAGTGCTATGAGGAGCTGCTCTGGCAACAGTTGGCCAGTACATGTCAGGGTAGGCTCTCACCATGGACCTCCAGTGATCTGGCAACTGTCTTGGTGCTCCCACTGGTCCACATTATGCAGGTGCTTTCTGCAGCTTCTTCTCCACCTCTTCAGGTGGAACTGCCATCACCACAGCCGTGGTGGGTGCTGCTGTTTGGCCAATGGCTTGCCAGGCTGGTTGTTGGTGACGCTTACCCTGGGAAGGATACTAGGGTGGTCCATAGCAAGAAATGGTTGAGGGACGTCTGAGGAGTCTCTGGACGAGTTGAACCATGAGTCCATGACCTCTTCTGGTACTCCTCCTGAACAGGCTTCGATTGAGGAGCTGTCTACCGAGCATGGCCTGATGTTCTTCGGTGCACTTCTTTGAACTGATTTAGTGTTCTGCAAGTCTGCACACCAGAGGACATGGAAGAGCCTCTGGATAAGGAGTTATGTATGACTGATTACACTGCTAAAAGGTTTATGCTGAGGTGAGCTGATTTTGATATAAAACATCTACTATTTTCAGCTAAAAAATGTAAAACATCGACCAGTGAAATGACTGGAATATTTCTTGTATTCTTAATTATTTTGGTGACAAATCAAAATGGGCTATACAATATTCACCCATGGCAAGAATATGGGTAATCCAAATTATAAACAATGTGGAAGGTTCTAAAAATAAATATTGGGAACAACATAGTAAAATGGGTTGATGCGATGGGACATGATTAAAACAAATTATGAACTGGGTAATTCACAAAGATTAGAGTATTATTTACTATGTAGTTTATCTAAGAAAGACTATAACAGATGGGAAAAGGCACCAAAATAAAAAAATCGAAGGAAACTACAGAACCTATTAGAAACTAAAATGAAATCAAAACAATTGTTCCCATGAAAACTCAGCCTATTAATTGACCCAGTACAGGACATATATACAGTTAAAGCAGCTTAGTGCGGGTGCATGCATCATCTTCCAATCTGCCTGCAGTACAGATTGGACAGAATATCCAAATTAGCATTTCAGTTTCTCCCAGCAGTCGTAACATACCTGTATATCGAAACAGACAAACGAATGGTACTGTAGTGCAAAATACTTTATTTTTAACATAAGTAGTGGTTTAAATAAGTAAAGTAAACTAAGTAAATTATGTTGAGTAAATCAAGACATTTAAAAAAAACAGTCCAGAAAGGGAAAAAACATTCAAGTTAAAGTTACAATTCATTACTGTAATGTTTCATGATTTGACCCAGCTCTTTCAATCGAAGAATTCAGTTATTTTTTCTGGACAGTGTTGACTACGCAGTAAGGCTGCCACATCTTAGTAGTAGTAAAATATTTATTTTTATACAGGAAGTTGGCTTACAACATCATTAGGTTAAAAAAACTGTTTTCAAGATGATCCTGTGTACAGTTTTTGGTACATCACAAATTAATATAATCACAGTACAAACATGTTAAATACATTTCAGGAAGAATACAGTGGCCAGGATATTCAAAGGGCCTACGCAGGCGCAACAGTGTTTTGCGCTATGCACAACTGCACTGATGCACCCTGGCACGATATTGAAAGGGGACTAGCTGCGCAAATCCCGATCGCCCGGGGAGCACACCAATGTGTATGCGGCGCAAGTGCTGGGGGGGTGCCCATGCATATTCGGCACATCCCGATATTCAACCTGGGATGTGTGGCGATATGCATGCACAACTGCCTTGTACCGCACAGCCGGGTGCAAAAAGATCTGCTGGAAAAAAGGAGCAAGGCCTGGCCACCCACAGGTGAGCTGCCATATTGCAGGGCGCAACACGGTAGCCGCCAGCTGTGGTGGCCACCTGACCTCCAGAGCCATGGTTCATCGTCAAGGCGCCTCCCCGCCGCTGCTCCAGTAAGAAGAAACTCACTGGTGGACCTGCCCCCCAGCCCGATCGTGGGCTCTGTAATAATATATATATCCCTGGTGGTCCAGTGGACCTGCACCCCAGCCTGATCGCAGGCCTGTAATAAGAAATATATCCCTGGTGGTCAGTGGACCTGCCCTCCAGCCGATCGCGGGCTCTGTAATAAAATATATCCCTGGTGGTCCAGTGGACCCTCCCAAGCCAATCACGGTCTTTGTAAATTTAAAACTCCCTGGTGGTCCAGCGGTAACCCGCTCCCCACCAGCCCACTCAATCCGCCACCCGCTCCCCGTCAGCGGTGGTGGCAGCTCCCACCATAGCCCGCCCGGCCGCATCCTCTTGCTCCTCTCTTGCCACTTGTGGCTGTGCCACTGTGCCATGTGCAGTGGGGCGGCCACAGTGCCATATTCAGCAGTGCTGAGCTATGGCGTAGCACGTTGAAAAATCGCCCAGATCCACGCCCTGGCATCCCAATTGCGTCCTTCAGGCTTGCGCCCTGCCTGGCGAGTCTGAATATCCGCCCAGTATGTATAAACAGGACACAGACACAATCTAAAAGATGCCATTTACAAAATTACTATCCTATGCCTTATCATCCAGTCCCCACATTAGGCTTCTACCCTCTCAGTCTTAAATAAATATTGACAACCAACCCATTGTTTATTATTTAATTGCTGCATAAAAAACTTTAGGTATCTTGGTTAGTTCTTTCCCCTCCTGATCAATAAGATTCAAGGCTTCATTAAACTGTTTTGGAAAAATCAGTTCCATACTTGTTTTGTATTTTAGGGCACACAAAATATCCCCCAAGTTCTAAGCCGATGTTTACGGACCTTTTCTTCTAATTTTTCACTTAAATATTCAGGAGTACCTGAGTATATTACTTTGTTAAACAAGTCCATTTCCGGTCTTGTTTACTCTCAAAATCTTTCCACCCTTATCTATCATACATCTCAAAATAGTGGGTGAAAAATCACATTTTAATATGAAGCGTGCCATTTTATTGTATACTCAGTTTATTTTCCTTAAATTTGAATTGTTTGTAAGTCCATAAACATGAGCTTCATGATCAACTATTGGCATCAATAGCTGATTTACCACTGATTGTCTCATTTTATAGTTTAGACAATATTTTGAGCGTCTGAAAGCACTCATACGTGTTTCAGTTCTATTGATAGTTTTCTCTTCTCCATTGTGGTTAAATTTTCCCAGTTAGGCTCAACACTTTTGTTTTGCTGCATCGCTGGCCTCAAAGTGAGTAGTGCAGAATGGATGTCAGCAACGATTGTTTCCTCTGTGTCTCCTCGTCCTCTGCAACTTCTGGTTCCGCAGTGCGATGGGCGAAACAACAAACTCATTGTCATCCAGGGGCTGTTCTTGTTCTTCTTGACCGTCACCTAGGTGACATTGCTACAAAATTCATCAGTTGTCAGTCCCGGAGGTTCAATTTCATGTTCCTCTGTCTCTTCAGGCATGTCAGTGGACAGATCAACCTTCCTGAAACCTGCTTTGTAAGCAGTTCTGAATTAATAATGGAAGTTACACGGTCCTAGGATTGCTTTAACAAAGCGGACTGTGTTTTTTTATTCTGTTTTACCCTCTTTACCCTCTTCGTACAGGGCATCCTTCCAAGGTGTTCACTCGCTGTGGCCTCTCACTCCCTGCCTGAAACCCCGCTACCAGTATCTCTCCCCATCCGACTAGCACAGCCAGGCCTGGTCCCGGCAACTGTGTACCCCGGGAAGGTTTGCCTGCCCTTGGTGACCTTACAGACTCAAGGCTTACCCGGCTGTTGGGTTGGTGCCTGGGGAGTTTCCTGGGTGCGCTGGCCAGCCTTGGGATGGGGCCATGCCCTAGAGCCCCTCATCATCTCCACTGGCCGTAAGGGGGATTTTTCTGCTTGTGTCTCTGCATGCTTAGCCCTCCCCAGAGTGCGACATGCAATGACGCCTTGGCGCACGGCAACCCTGCCAGCATCAGCCACACTCTGCTCATCACGTTGGTCTAGCATCCTGTAGTACCACTGATCTCCATCGGGGGCCACTAGGATGCCAGACAGCCCAAAGCCTTTCCCCAGGAGGGAGAGCTGTCTCGCGGATGCCTCATCATACACTTCCCTGATAACCCAAGTCCGTATCTGAACCCGGTCACCGTGTGGCGCAGGTGTGGCATCCAGCGCTCAATCCTCAGCGCCACCAGGCCAGCTTACAAACGGACAGTGTTGAAGCAGTTTTAATACACTGGTTAGCAGTGAGGTCAAGTGACAGAGTCCAGTGCCTCAAGCACTTTCTGGCGCATGCAGCGTCGTGTGCTGCTTGAGGCGTAAATTATGCCCTGGTCTCGGGGCTGGATAATCCTAGTCATATTGGGTAGTAAGAACACAAGCTTGATGTTTCTTAGACCAGGGATGGCAGGGTGCCCACTGAAATTGTCAGGATAAGGACAGTTGTTCTGCACCTTAGAAACATAGAATTTGACAGCAGATAAGGACGCTTGGCTCACCTATCCAGCCAGTTTCCCTACCTAATGCATGAGCTACAGATCCTAGTTAACCAACAGTCTTCTTCCTCCTCCTACCCTCCACTAGAATTGCCTTATGTCTGTCCCATGCATTCTTGAATTCCCCACTGTTTTTGACTCCACTACCTCCTCAGGAAGGCTGTTCCATGCATCCACAACCTTCTCTGTGAAAAAATACTTCTTCACATTACCTTTGAGCCGCCCCCTCTATCTTCAAATTGTGCCCCTTGTTCTTGCACATCTCTTTTCTGAAAGATGCTACCCTCTTGGACTCTATTGATTCCTTTGATGTACCTGAAAGTTTCTATCATGTCCCCTCTCCCTCCTCTCCTCGAGTGTATACATATTAAGCTTCTTTAATCTTTCTTCATATGTCTTCTGGTGCAGACCCTGCACCATTTTAGTTGCCCTCCTCTGGACAGCCTCCATCCTGTCTATGTCCTTGCAGAGATGGGGTCTCCAGAACTGGACTTAGAACTCCAGATGGGGTCTCACCAACTGTCTGTACAGAGGGATGACAACTTCCTGTTTTCTACTGGCGATGCCTCTCCCTATGCATCCCAGTATCCCACTAAGCCCTCCTTACTGCCTTCTCACATTGCTTGCCCACCTTAAGGTCATCTGATATGACTACCCCAGGTCCTTTCCATTTCTGTTGTTGCTATTATCTCACCCCTATTGTACTCTTCCCTGGATTATTGTTTCCCAGGTGCATTACTTTACACTTGTTTGCATTGAATCTAAGCTGCCATACATTTGACCATTCCTCCAACCTTGCCAAGTCCTTTGCATCCTCTCCACCCCACCTTCTGTATCAACCCTGATGCAGATCTTTGTGTCATCTGCAGAGAGACATACTTTTTCCTTCCATTCCCTCTGCAATGTCACTTATAAAGACATTAAAGAGGACCAGTCCCAGTACTGAACCCTGCGGTACCCCACTAGCAACCCTCTTCTTCAGAGTAAACTCAGTTTACTATTACCCTCTGTATCCTGTTGTCCAGCCAATTTTTTTACCCAGGCTACCACCTTGGGACCCACTCCAAGGCTGGCTAGCTTGTATATTAATCTTTGTGTGGACTGTGTCAGATACCTTGCTAGCATCTAGGTAGGCCATGTCCACAGCCCCTCCCTAGTCTACTACATTGGTCACCCAGTCAGATAAATCTATTAGATTCATCTGACATGAACTCCTGCTGTGAATCCATGCTGCCTTGGGTCCGCAGCCCCACTGGCCTCTAGGAACTCAACAGTTCTTTCCTTTAGAAGTGATTCCATCATTTTCCTACACTGAGGTCAAACTAACAGGTCTGTAGTTTCCTGCCTCTGTTTGCCCCCACTTTTGTGAAGGGAATCCGTCTGCCTTCTCTAGTCCTCGGTACCACACCATCCTCCTATGAATTGTTAAAAGGGTAGTCAGTGGTGTCACTAGTTCTACCCTTAGTTCTTTTACAATTTTAGGGTGAATCCCATCAGGCCCCATTGCTTTGCCCCCTTCAGTTTTAGAGTTCTTTCAGAACCCTTTCTTCTGTGAATGGACTGGTATCGACCTCCCTATCCAAAGTGCTTCTATTCTCTGATTTAGGTACCTCCCCTCCTCTTCTTTTAGGAATACTGAGCAGAAGTATTCATTCAGCATCCCTGCTTTTTCATTGTCATCCTCTGCCCACCCTCCTTCCCTTTAGTAAGTCTCACTATCCTTTCCTTCATCTTTCTTCACACCCTAACGTACCTATAAAGGTTTTATCCCCTTCTTAACTGAGTTGGCTATCTTTTCCTCAGTTTGGGCTTTTGCTATTCTGACTGCCTTCCCACTTCCTGCTGCTTTAACTGGTACAGTTCTCTGTCCTGCTCCTTCTGTGTTTCCTTATACTTCCTGAATGCTACCTTTTCTCCTTAACCTTCACCGCCACCTCTTTTGAGAACCATAGTGTTTTTTTCCTTCGTTTTGCTTTCTTGATTTGCCTCACACAAAGGCTTGTTGCCTCTGTGATGGCTGTCTTGATTTTTCCCATTGTTCCTCCACCCTCCTTCTTGCCAGTTTGCTAGTGCTTTTCTGAGGGGCACTCCCATTTCCCAAAGTCAGCCCTCCTAAAGTCCAACCCTATTGCTTTTGTATGGCTCAACTCTACTGGCTGTGTTTATCGTGAACCACACTGTTTGGTGGTCACTTGTTCCCAGATGGCTACCCACTTCTAAATCTGAGATCCTTTCTCCATCCCCATTTGACAGTACCAGGTCTAAGATTGCTCCCTCCTAGTGGGTTCCACCACTACCTGTCTGAGGCATGCCCCTGTAGGGGCATCGAGAATAAACCTGCTTTTTGATGTGGATGCAGCTAGGGTGCTCCAGCTAGCGACTTGCATATTCAGGTCCCCATCAACAATAGCTCCCTTCTGCCATTCTAGGATGCCTTCTATCATTTCCTTGTCCATTGCCTCCCCTGAGATGGGGTCTGTATACCACCCTGTGCGGTGTGGTGCCATAATCTGTCTCCATGGTAACCCACAGTGCCTCCTCTACTCCCTGTTTATCCTTTAGTTTCATTGCTTTGATCCCTTCCCTTTCATAAAGAGCTACTCCTCCTCCTCTTTTACCCTCCCTGCCCCTCCTGTAGATTGTGTACCCTGGTATGTTGACGTCCCAGTCATGGTTCTCAGTGTACCATGTTTCTGTGACTGCCACGATATCCAGATGTCCCTCTTCCATCAAGGCCACTAGTTCAGGGAGCTTGTTACACAGACTATGGGCATTGGTACTCATCACCCTCCATTTGTTGATGGCCTTACACCTTTAGCCCCATCCCTGTCCTTACTGCCTTTTCTGCATTTACCCTGTCCTCCTCCCCATTAACTTCTCTACCTTGGTGTTTACCTCTCTATTGTGTTTTGTGGTGGGAGGCTGGGTTTTCCTGCTCCTTTCAGTGTCTCCCCCTTGGCTAGTTTAAATGCTTGCCAGTTATGCATTTAAACCTATCACTTATGATTCTGGTTCCCCTCCTGGACAGTTGCAGACCATCGTGCCAGTATAGGCCCGATGCCTGTCCCATGCTCTAACCCACTCTGTAAATATTTTACCTTATCATCCATGCCGCTTTATTGTATCTATAAGTGACTGGGAGATGATGAACCCTCAGAAACAACAAAGGACAGCAGATTTGCAGTCACTAGCAGCTCCTGCTTGTTGCTGCCATCCATATGCAGCAGGTGAGAAGGAAGAGATGCTCTTTGCCTTTTCTGCCTAAGCAGATTTTCAGATTTGATTTGATTTTTATTTGTATACGGTAAGCACTCTGGGATACAATCTCTTTTACAAGTACGACCGTGGTCAATAAAAATATAAACACATAACACCATAAACAACTTTTACATTACATACAATTACATAAATAGGAATACAAATTGACGTCATAATAAAACAATTTCTAAAACAATCACACTTAGATAAATCCCTGAAATGTACTTTAAGTGCCTTTGAAAACAACTTATGATTTCCTATACTTGATTTGTGCAGGAATGTTATTCCATACTGTTGGTGCAACAAATGCAAAAGCGTGACCACTTGAAGTATGCTTAAATGGGATTCTCTGCAAGTTAGGTCCCTGAGGATCTTGTGTGAAGTTTTTGTGCAAGATGCCTACAAGTTTTTTTTTAAGCTAGGGTATTCAGGTTTGTTGTATTTTATAAATATTTTTGGCCATGACACACTTATGATATTGTTTGACTGGCAACTACCCAAGGCTTTCTGTTATATTACAGTGGTGAATGTTATTAGGTAATAAAAGTGCAAATCTACCTATTTTATTTAATAACACTGATTTGCGTCTCACAGTGGAGCCATAATGCAATATGGGCAACAAACACTGATTTGCAATTGCTAGGCAGTGCTTCATCAGTAAGAAAGCTTCGTGGCATATATAATAATTTTAGAATGTATTTTGTCTGTAATTGTAATCAGTGTACTCCCACAAGTTGAAGTGAGCCTGTGGAAAGCAGCTCCCTGAAAGGACAGCCACTCCATGTGCATCATGTGCCTAGGCCCAGACCATGACACTGAAGCCTGCCAGGCCTGCCAAAAATTCAAGTCAAGTTACGTGGAAAAGGCACCAGAAGGTTCTGGAGACCTATCTCCTGCAGCAAAATTGGCCACCCTGGAAGAGGCTGCAGACCTGGACCACAGCAGGGACTTCTGGGAGCCCTCATCCTCAAGGAAGAAGCACTTGAAGCTTGGGAGCGGTCCATTTCAGAGTCGTGGTCATCCCTGGGGCCGCGACAGAGCGAAGTCTTCCTCCGCGGGAGATCGGTCTCCTCCTTCACATGAGCTTTCTCCCATCAGGGCTCCTGTGGACCAGCCTCCTGCTATTATTTCCATGCCTACCGGGTCATAATGTCATGCAGCTCTGGCACACAACATGACCCGTGGGGTGGAACAGCATGGTAGGTAAGAGTGAAAGGTGCTAACAGCAAAAGGAAGTCATGCTGTGGTGCACTCTCTCACTTACCAGTGCAGGATAAGAATCCTGCTGGGAGAGGGTCTGCTGAGCATCTGCCTTGGCTTGATGGAATGAGCCACAGGTAGCAAGGGAGGCAAGCAGTGCATTGGGATTGGGTTTTCGATTCCCAGTCCCAGATGCATGGCAATTTTTTTAAGCTTTGTGCGATATTAAGTGTGACCCCCACAACCCGGAATTAATTATATTAGTTAGGGGTGTGGCAGAACCCCCGTGAAAACAAGAATTATGCCGTTTTCAATATATCGCGCAGTATTGGCAGCACTGTATATTACTATGGCATAATGTCTTGCGACATAAGGACCCCGTACCATTTTGCATGGAGGTAGTGCTTCTGTGGGCCGAATATTCTTCCTCCCCGTTTCCCCTGTTGTTCAGGCCAGTCCTTCAGAAGGTCCTGAGACAGAGGCCAGGTCAGTTTATCAGGTGGAGCTACGGCTGTTGCCACCCTCCGGTCTCAGCGTCTTCTTCATTGGACCCGCCTGGGGCCCGACAATGGTCTACCAGACTGGCGCCTGCTGTTACCCCTTGAGGCTGCATCCTGCATCCGGAGCCTTCACCCACAGGGCCCTTGGCTCCTCAGCCACTGCTGGTGGTTGCCTCGGGCTTCCCCCACCACATAACCAGCAGAGTCTCTTCCACCGTCTTCCTTCGGGGACCAACGCTTGGTCATCCTTCATTGGAACCAGAAGGCCCTTTATCTCCAGACCGGTGTCCCCAGCCCCACCTTCACCAGTGCCTCCATTGCTCACCAGGAGCCAGTTCCTGCTTCAGAACCCTTGGAGATCCTTTCCACCTGGCACAGCAGGCAGTGCTATCCTCTGGTCACTCTCGGTCTCTAGTTTGGACCTTCAGTCTACACCTGCTGGGCATTCGACCAGCTTGCTTGGGTGGCATCAGGCCCTGTTTATGGCCTGCTGATGCACTATCACGATTGGCTGCTCCTTTCATCTGACACTCCTTTTGCCAGATGTCAGCAGGCGATACCGCCTTTCTAAGCGCCTGGTGGGCGTCGGCCCAAAGTTAACTGACTCAGCGGTTGCTGGCACCAGCTCTTCCTGCAGAGAACTTCCTCCTCAGTCGGACGAGAGCCTCACCTCTTCACAGGGCCATCAGGTAGGCATGGGCATGGTCAAAATCTCTGGTATGTCACCCTGCCCATTCGGCCTCGGTTTGGAAGAGTCTCTACATGTTGCTTCTGATTGTGGCATCTCTATCCTCCCGCCACATTTGCCCCTGCGGGGAGTATGGTTTGGGGTACCCCAAGTCCCCTCCTGAGGACCCCTCATTCCTGGAGATGATGAAGACTGTCCAGGCTTCCCAGGGGTGGCGTGATGGAGGAACAAGACCCTCAAAGATGCCATCTGGTGCAACATTTGCACCTCCCAGAGGTGGATTTAGTGGTTATTTTCCCCCTTGGTGGTCCCACATGATGACGTTTCATCCACAGTTTGGCAGCAGCCATCATCAATCACTGCCACTTTGGAAAAGGCAGACTACTTGTACCATGCTCTGGACAGCAAAGCTCACTTTGACTCTCACCCCAAGGCTGACCCTCCGTTCTTCCAGGGGCTCAGGTGGACATTGCAGGTTTCAGCCATCGGGATTACCCTTCAGACCAGGAATCAGACTTTTGGATTCTCTGGGACTCAAGGTCTGTGCCTCTTCGACCTTGGCCTGGGCTGAAAACTACTTAGCATATGCTTATGCACCAGCAGTCCCTTTTGGGCAGATAGGGATTTATTTCAATCTGTACAGAATCCCTCCTCGGTCCCAGTTGGAGCACCTCCTTGTGTCAGTCTCTAGTGTCGGTTTTATGCTCTCTTGCTTCTTATGACATGGTTGATGCTGCCACCTGCAGTTCAGCCTCTGCCGTCTGCATCAGGCGCCATGCCTGGCTTCTTCTGACTGACTTCACCTCGGCGGTAAAGCTTCCATTTTGAGTGTGCTGCTCAGGGCCCTGTCTTCTTCGGAGAGGAGATATAGGCAATGCTGTCTTCCTGCAAGACTCCAGAAATTCCTTTGGACTGGTCCCCATGGTCTCCAGGGTTGGTCACATCTTCATTCTGCCCATTCTCAAGGACAGCCCCCAGTCATCAGGGGCATGGGCAAGCTCACGTCCTCTTTGGCCATGGCTGCCTTGGCTGTTAAGTCCCATAGGGCAGAGGTAGGCAGCACTGTGGCCCCTCCTCCTCTCTTTTGTCAGATGGACAGTTATGGGAGAGGAGGAGCCAAAGACAGGAAGGCCCTATCTCTTCCCTTGGTTATCTCTCAATTTCTTCCCTTTGTTTTTCACTATCATGTAGGTAATGCTTGACATCAGGCTTAGACCTTCATTTTTGCTTTCTTCATGGGAGGATTGGACCATGCCCTCCTTCTCCACAGTTATCCAGCCTCACGTTCCTCTAGCTGGGCTGTCCGGCTCATCGTTCATCCCAGGAAGGCGTTCACCTGCCGGCAGAAGCTCTTTTGACTCGAATTTCACCTTTATTTGCAGGGACCTGCTCCGCATGTCGCAAGTGAAGCCCTCTGACCTCTGTCCCCACTCGCCTGAGGTGTCCTATCCTCCAGTCTCCTCCAGGCCTTTCTTGAGTGGCATCAATTCCTTCTATTTTGGATGGGGACCTGGCGTCTGCCTATCAACCCTCTAGGTGAGCATTTGCTCGGGCAGCGTTTCTTGCCTCTGAGGGGTGGGGCTGTTGCCCTTCCTCACTCCACCTCCAGGAACTACCTCTTTTGCACATTTGAAGGTTTGTCCCTTCTCTCCGCGCTTTTCATCAGTTGCCTTCCTTAAATTCTGCTGTACCCCCTTTGTGTAGGTGTTGCTGTAACCTTCTATTTTTTCCCCCAGATCCAAGGTCTAATTGGCCTCCGATCTGGGCCTTGTCAGTTTTTACAGCTGGGGTCAGGTTTCCTTGAGTTCCCGAGGTTCCTCTGTGGAATGATTTTCTACTTACACTAGTGCAACCTTTCTCGTGGGCCTCCTTAGTTGTGCCATGGCGACTTTGTCATGAGCCCACGACCTGAAGCCTCCCGAGGCTGGGACTGTCTGCCTCGGATCCTTATCTTTTCGGCCTCTCAGCCCTATGTTAGGCCTTCCCTATGTGACCCCATCGGTCACTGGGTGCCTTGAACGATCTGCCCAACTTCCCCTGACGGCAGGTGTCGGATGTGCTCTTCCTATGTTTCCAAACCCTGGCAGGACCACACACACACACACACACACACTCTCCCCTCCTTTCTGGAGGACTTCTTAGGTTCTCCGTCTTTAGGTCCTCCCTTTCCTGTCTGGAACCTGTTCTTCCCCTTTTTGTCATATCTCCTGAGTTGTCCTTAGATACCCCTTCACTGGAGTTTTCAGCGAGTGTACATGAGATCCCTTATCTCCTTCCCTTGGGATGCACCTCAGATCACCTGGACAGTGAAAGAGCCTCGGGCCTTCGAGAGACACCCCATGGTCCAGCTTCTCTGCAGATCTATGCCTTGGCTCAAGGGATCCTTCCCAACCTCGTCAACCTTTTTGTTGGCCAGCAGCCAAGCTGGCTCTCCTGAACCCCGGGGGTTATTTGGGACAGGAAGTATCTACTGATTCCCCTGTTTGTGATGGCTTTTGCTTCCCTCAGTCAGGTGTCGGGCGGGGAGAAGGAGGAGGGATGGCCCTAAGTGAAGTTTCTGACTTCTGCAGCAAGGGTGTCACCCTATCACCCAGGGCTTGTCAGACACAAGCGAGCTTTACTTTCTGAGACTGGAGGTCGCCCTTGCTTCTCTGGCCTGGGCCCTCCGTGGTCGTCCTGATGGGGCTATGATTGTACCTTTCAATCCATACTATTCCAGATCTTCTCCTCCTCCTCATTCCCTTTCCCAAGAGGGACTGACTTTGAAGTCCCCTTTGGGAGTATTTCCCCTTCAATGGGTAGTTGTCAGAGAACTTTTGATTTCCTTTGCCTCGCTCAGTTTAGTTCGAGGTTGCCCTCGGGACATCCTGACCCTTCTCCTTTTGAGACATCAGGAAGTCAGGTCTTTCCAGAGTTTCCTTTCATTCTAGGAGAAGGCAGGGCTCTCTTTTTGTTTTGATTGGCCTTTCACTTGGGCTTTTTCACCTGGAAGTGGGTATCTTCTTAGCTACCCTTTGTCTGTCCCCTTTGAGGGTCAGTTTCCTTCCCTCCGAGGATGTTCCCTTGGGGGCTTCTTGTTCCTCAGTTCCTTCTCCTCAAACTCTTCCCAGGGTTCGGGAGGGCCCTTCTGTCTGTCAGGGTAACCCTTCTGGCTTTGGAATAGGACTGATGCTGGGCAATCCAACCTGGTCATGGTCCATTCCATTGGTGGTTCTCTGCTTTTTCCCCAGAGAGACAAGAGGGTGCTCTCCTTTGACAAGGGCGGCCCACATGTTTGGTAGCTTCGGCTTCCATCTTTCTGGTGCTTATTTTTCCTGTGGCCTCAATTTTGTCAGCTGCAGTTTGTTCTGCCAGGTTTCTTCTCTGATACCCTCCTTCTGAGGATTTGCTTGGATATCCTTTGCTCTTGCCACCTCTTGCAATCCTATCTCCACCTCCTGGGTCTTTTCTTCAGGTACTGCTTGGGACTGGTCCTAATGGTGTTGCTTACTGCAAGAGCCCCTCAGTAAGATAGTACAGTTACATACAAATTTACAGTAACAGTAGATCTTCGAGAGGAGCTTTTTACAGATGAGTATATTTCCTTCCTCCATCCCCTGCTCTCTCCATCTCGGACTCCTTAGGCTCAGGGTTCCTCCTTTTCTCTTGTTGGGACCTTGTTTCAGGGTCTCTGGTGGGGGAACTGAGGTGGGTGTGGGGACTGCCCCTTTATATAGGATGGACATCGACATGCTGACATGGAGGTCCCCATTGTATACTGTTAGGTAGAAATGTTCTGTCTGTCCTGGTGCCTGGCTTAGTCCTAACGGTGTTGTCTACTGCAGTAGCTCCTCTCAAAGATCTACTGTTACGGTAAGTTCTTACATAACTATACTTTGTCCACCTACAGCCAACTGTCATGCTCACAATGGATGCACCACTGGTGGAGTGGGAGTGCACCTAGGAGACAAAAAGCCCATGTTTTCTGGTCACCTGGGAAACCCATCACCACATAAACCTGCTGCAGCTCTATAGGAGTGTGTCTTGCACTGAAAGATCATGCAGGTCCAGACAGGCGGAACACCATGACCATGTTTTACTTGAACAGGCAAGGTGCAGTTCACTTCTTCCTTTCTGTCGGGAGCCCTACACACCTGAACCCTCATGTACAGTGAATGTGTAGATCTCTAGTGATTCATGTGGCAAGAGAGAACAGTCAACTGGCAGACAGTCTCAGCAAAGCAAAAAGATGTTGCGCCAGTGGTCTGTGAATTAGGAGGTGGTGAACCACCTGATCTTCCTGGACATAAAGTCTCCACCACTCATTCACACTAGTGGGATCCTGCGCGGAGGCATTAGGACCCAGCAGAGCAAGCTTTTTGCTAGAGTCGGGCGCCAGAGATGGAGCCACCGAGGCGGCACTGCGGGCCTCAGCTCGTGCAGTAATGACTATCTTGGCGCCGATCCTCTAACCGCCTCAGCTCCTTTTTCCCACGCCGAGTGCACTTTAGTGACGACCGCCGCCGCTCGCCAGGAGTCAAACTTCAAACTAGCAGCTTAGTTTTTCAGTTTTATTGTTTTGTAGTAATATCTTGAATAAGTATTGCTTAGTTTATTTATTCTTATTTAAAGAAGAAGTCTCAGCCTACATTGTGGAGTCAACCATGAGTGGGCCAGGTGACGTGGGAGACTTACATGAAAGCTGTTCAGTCAGCCGGGCTGGGTCTGGTCGCCGCCTTCTCCGGAGGGTCTGACAACTGACAGTCCAGTGCCGAGGGTGGGTGGTCCCCTCGAAAGCGTAAAATAGCGGTCGCACTCTCTGCACCGTTCGGCCTCGAGTTCTTCTTGACCCACAGGTCAAGAAAGAGAAGTCATCACTCGAGGTTGCCCTCTGATATGTCTGTGGCGTGAGCGGTCAGTTAATGGGGCTAGTTGCCAGTCTCCTCCGTCGGAGTCGCCAGTTTCTGTTTCTGTTAGCCGACGTCTTCACATCGGCCTACCCCGCCTCTGGTAGGTCTTCAGATAAGCAGTTTCATCAATGGGCTGCTCTTATGGACCAATGGGCTCGGAGGTTGGTCCAGCTGCCTGGCCCAGTCACTCAGGGGCCTTGGGGCTTTTGGAGATCAGGTTGGGCGGTTGAGCCTCCCAAGTCGCTGCTGGCGCGCTGCCTTTTCGGGCCGTTGACTCGGCTTAGGTGTTTCCTCCTCACACGGTTATGGCACAGGAGCCACACTGATGCCTCCATCTCCTGGTATTCATTCTTCTTTCTCCTCTAATCCTGTTTCCGGGTCTTGGGATGTTTTGGCGCCCTCAGCGTCGATAGCATGCTAGCTGTGCGTCTTGACGTGATCCGTCTGTCGGTGCTGTCCTTGGCGCGTTGAGTAACTTCCGGCATTGTGGGCTTTGGTCGGCGCCATCTCGGTGTTGTGCACTGCCGGGCGCTGTCCTCGCGCCGTGGCTTCGTCACCATGCGGCCTCGGCGCTGTACGGCTTTTCAGTGCCGTCCGGCCTCGGCACCATCCTCAGTGCCGTGCGATTTCGGCGCCGAGACCTGTTAGGACGCCATCCAGCCTTCAGAACTCCTCTCTTTAACCCTTTTCCTTCCTCATTTCCTTCTGATTTTCACTCCTTTCCTGTTCATATAGTCCCTCCTGGACTGTCAGGAGATGACATTGAGCCTGACCCAGACCTTAGACTGGGTGATGATGTGGAAGGAACTGGATCTATTCCTGCTGCAGAGCCTGTGGTTGAGGACCTATCTTTTAAGTCTCTGCTGAAAAACTTGAATTCCACTCTTTCTCTCAAACTACAGATATCGATCCTGGAAACTGTTAAGACTCCAATACCTCCATGTTCCGGAGATCCCTATGGATTTGACTCCTCGGTACTGCTCCTCCTTGAGACGCTGTCTCAAATAGTATGGAATAATCCTGCTCTCATATCTGCAGTGGCTAAGTCCATAGATAGGAAATATGCTGCTCCCAAGGATCGACCCATTTTGGCGTCCCAAGCCTTTGGGATCCTATTGTAGTCTTGGCAGAGAATGATAAGGTCATCCTTCTCCAGACTACTACAGTTCGAACCTATTAACAAAGAATCTCATAAGATAGACACTTTGGGTAAGAGAGTCTTTACTGCTTCCACCCTAGGTATGCGTATTGCCAGCTACCAAGGCTATTTCTCTCAATATGTATATCCTTTGCCATTCGCTCAAACAAATGGTTGAAGCTCTACCGGAGTCGGATACTAATTCAGAACTTCTTCAAACTATAACCAGGGTATCGAGTCCAACAACCAGCAGGTTAAAGCAGCTATGGATGCCTTGATACTGCCTCTCGGCGGCGGCGGGCGTTTGTATCCGCTGTCATTCCTGGCTGCACACTTCAGGTTTCACGAATGATGCACAGCAACAGGTAATGGCGTTGCCTTTCGATGGTGTGTACCTTTGGTCCTCAGTAGAACAACCTCTAGAGGCTACACAAAGACTAGGTCAGCCATTAAATTGGCTGGACCTCCTCCTGTCTCCTCTCGAGGGTTGTTAATAAACCCCAGTTTCATAACTGTCAGTCCTTTTGAGGCAAAGGCAGGGAAGTTTTAATAAAACCAAGCCCCCAGACACCAAAGAAAAGCATAACAGAAGGCACAAGGACCCAGTAGTGCCGCCTTCTGAGTTGTTGGCCCAAGCCCACCTCAGCTGCCGAGTGGACTCTTCCTCAGCGGTGGGAGGTCGTCTGACTCACTTCTACAATCAATGGAAGTCCATAACCTCGGACAAATGGGTCCTCCGGATAATCGAAAAGGTATTCCCTCAATCTTTTGCAGACCCTCCGGATCGTCCCCAGATGACAGGTCAGGCTGTCAGCTCTGCAGTCAGATCTTCTGTGCTGAAATACAGGGCCTTCTGAGCAACAGGGCAGTGGAAGTAGTTCTGCTGGATCAACGGAACACAGGGTTCTACTCCATTACTTTCTGGTTCAAAGAAACCAGGGCATGCACCCCATTTTGGACCTCAGAAAACTAAACAAATTCCTTCCCAAAGAGAAATTCAAAATGATATAACTAGGAACCCTGTTACCTTTGCTCCATCAGCACAACTGGTTAGCCTCCTGGACATGCAGGATGCTTACCAGCACATTCGATTCACCCAAAGCATCGCAAATACCTAAGGTTCGTGGCTTTGGGACAGCATTATCAGTTCAGAGTCCTGCCCTTTGGGCTATCCTCGGCGTCGCGAGTTTTAAAAAGTGTTGTGCAATTCTCTCAGTGCATCTCAGAAAAATCGAATACAGGTGTTCCCATATCTGGACGATTGGCTTAGCAAGTCCTTCCAGTCAGGGGAATCTAGGCGGCCCGAGCCACGGCTTCACACTTTCTCACATCCATGGGAGTCCCACTAAGCCTCAGAAAATTGCAGCTGCAGCCTCCCAGAGGCTCCTCTTCATAGGAACTCTTCTGGACACCTCCCGTGCAGCTTTTCTTCCAGAGGACAGGAGGAGCTATATCCTTCAGATGGCCCGATACATCGGAGAGAGCAGCTTGGTTTCAGCCCTCTCGATGCAATGGGTGCTAGGTCTCATGGCATCATCGGTGTTCACTGTACCCCTTGCACGCCTTCACAAGAGAACCTCTCAATGGATGCTCAGTACTCGGTGGTCCCCGACCACTCACCCTCAGTCCTTTCTCATCAAGGTGACAGAACCTCTGAAGAGGTCACTCACCTGGTGGTCGAAGAGGACAGTCTTCTGGAAGGGTACCCTCTTGCTCCTCTGGATCATCAGATTTCCATTACCACAGACGTCCCTGATGGGGTGGGGAGCTCACTGTCAGACTCTCCACACTCAAGGTATGTGGACTCAGGACGAGTCCCAGCTTCACATAAATGTCTTGGAAATGAGAGCCGTCCTTTATGCAGTCCGGCTTTGAAGGACATTCTCTGTCACAAGAACATTCTCCTTCATACGAACAACAAAGCAGTGATGTATTACATCAACAAGCAGGGCGGTGCTCACTCTTACCCCTTATGCAGGGAAGGGATGAGGTGTGGGAATGGTGCTTGGAGCACAAGGCTCTAATTCATGCGGTCTGTCTGCGGGGTGCAGAACGAACTGGCAGACCGCCTCAGCAGAACAGAGACAGATCCTCACGAATGGTCTCTCGACTCAGCCATAGCTTAGTCACTATTCGCAGAGTGGGGAACTCCAGACCTGGACCTTTTGCAACCCCACTCAACACAAAACTGCCTCTCTTCTGCTCCAGAAATCCAGGGCCTGGCATTTTCTGTCAGGATGCGTTCAGGCTGTGGTGGACAAAACTCTTTCTATATGCCTTTCCGCCTCTTCCTCTAATTCAGGAGTACTTCTCAAATTCGAGTCCCAGGGGACAAAATGATCCTCGTTGCTCACTTTGGCCTCGACAGATATGGTATCCACTACTCAACGGTATGTCGGAAGCTCCTCCAAAACCGCTTCCTCTTCAGACAGACCTTCTGACTCAGGGGCCTGTGGTCCATCCCAACCTGAGGTCGCTTCACCTTCATGCTTGGCTTCTGAAGAGATAGAAGTGAACAGATTCAACGTCCTCGCAGGGTTTCAGATATCCTTCTGGCTGCGCCGCAAGCCAGCCACTTTGAAAACTTACACAGCCAAATGGAAGCGTTTGCTCTGGTGTGCAAAAATTTTGAACTTTTTCCGCCTACTAGATAAAGTTTTAGATTACCTCTTAGACCTCTCAAATTCAGGTCTGCAATACTCTACAGTTAAGGTTCACCTTGTGCCATTTCAGCTTATCATGAGCCAGTTCTTTCCTTGTCACTGGCTCAGTTACCTGTGATTAAGAGGTTTCTTAAGGGAATTCTGCATACCAGACCTCCTATAAGACATTCAGTCGCAGCCTGGGACATTAATCTTGTGCTAGACATGCTCACTCGAAAACCTTTTGAGCTTCTCGCTACCTGTGAGTTAAAATTTCTCACTTGGAAAACGGCCTTCCTAGTGGCCATTACCTCAGCCCGCAGGGTGTCTGAGACACACGCCTTGGTCATAGACCCTCTGTATACTGTGTTTCATAAAGACAAAGTAGTCCTTAGAACCCATCCTAAGTTTTTCCCTAAGGTTGTTTCAGAATTCCATCTAAATCAACCTTTGGTCCTTCCTACTTACTTTATGTATTTCCAAAATGAAGGAGAGCATTCTCTTCATTCCTTGACGTCAAAAAGAGCTTTGCATTTCTATCTAGGTAGAACAAAAGACTTTTGCAAAGCTCAACAACTGTTTGTTTCCTTCAGCGAGACCGGCTGGATCAACCTGTCGCTATCAGATGTATTTCAGCATGGCTGATGGCATGCCTTTGTCACTGTTATTCCATGGCGCGGGTTAAGCTGGAGGCAGAGTGTGCAGCTCACTCTACTAGGCGTACGGCATCCCTAGTGGAAATCTGCAACATGCCCATTGCAGATATTTGCAGTGTGGCTACCTGGAGCTCAGTGCATACTTGTCAAACACTATGCCCTGGATGTCCATGCCAGATGACATCTTTCTTTTGGCAGAACCATCCTTAATGGACTTCTGTCCTAAAACTGTGAGCTCTTGGTCTCTCCTGCCACCTGGGGATTATTAGCTTGGTACTCTCCCATTAGTGTGAATGAGTGGTGGAGACTTTATGTCCAGGAAGATATGGAATTACATACCTACCATAATTCTTGCTCTTCTTGGATGAGTCTCCACCACTCATTCACACGCCACCTCCATCCCCGAGCTCACCTCTGTTGTTGGTCTTCACTCTCTCAATCTTTAGGCTGTGAAGACTTCTTGATTGACCCTTCTTACGAGTCCTCCGGACTATCTTATGTCCGTTTTTGGTTGACTATCCTTCTGAGTTGGGATTCGCTGCACCTCCTCGGGAAAAAAGGTACTGAGGCGGTTGGAGGTTGCGCCTCGAGATAGTCATTACCGCACGAGCTGAGGCTTGCGGTGCCGCTCAAGCGGCTCCATCTCAGTGCGACCTCTAGCAAAAAGTTTGCTCCCGCTGGGTCCTAGTGCCTCCGGTGCAGATCCCATTAATGAGAATGAGTGGTGGAGACTCATCCAAGAAGATCAAGAATTACGGTAGGCACGTAATTTCCATTTCTTCCAGTCGGGCACTCCTCTGGTGGACCTGTTTAACTACCAGGAGAATGCCAAACTGAGGCTGTTTGGTGCCTGCCCCATCAGCACCACCACTACCACCAGTCTGAAACCTGTTGGGATGCCTTCATGAGGTCCTGGACCTAGGCCTTGTGTAAGCTTTCCTCCCTCCCTTTGATCCACAGGGTAGTTGCCAGGGCCCAGAAGGACAAGACGTGGATGACCCTGATAGCATCAGACTGGTTATGGCAATTCTGGTACCTGGATCTCTTTAGCCTCAACAGTAGATATCTGTGGCAACTACCACTACACCCAGCTCTGCTGACTAGAGATCAGGGATGGTCCTGCACCTGGTTCTGCAGTCCTTGCACCTCATGGCCTTATTCCTGAGTGACTAGAGTTCCAGGCCTTGTGTCTGTTGGATGATGTGCTCCACACTGTGGAGGTCTCTTGAGAAGAGTCAAGTTGCAGATGCTATGCCTTTAAATGGATGTTATTTTCCATATTTTGTCAGTGCAAGGAGCATGATCCCTTACATACCCTTTGGCTAGCATCCTGTACTACCTATTGTCCCTCTCTCAGTTGGGACAGCGACCCTAAAGGTGCACCTGGCAGCCATCTGCGCATTAGATGTGGACTGGTAAATTAACGGTGGCCCAGGAGAAGGTGGTTGGGCACTTTCTGAAGGGCATGGACCACCTGTTCCTCCAGTGTGTGAATCACCTCCACTGTGTGACCTACTGCTGGTGTTGGCTATGCTGTTGGGCAAGCCTTTTGAGCCAGTGCACAGGTGTGATATGTCATACTTGTTGTGGAAGATGGTGATCTTACTTGAGTGGGAGCTCTTGCAGCAGGCTATAACCATTAGGACTAGTACCGCGGGCCTTAGGACCCACCAGAAAAAATGTTAGCTAGCAGTACCCAGCGGGTCCTCTGATGTTGGCCCCACCCCAATGTTGGTGACACTACAAAAGGGGGTGGTCCCCAGCTCCTCCTCAGTTCTTTCCTGACACAGACTTGCTCTCGTTGGAAAGTTCTTAGCGCGTGTTGGTAGCAGTTCTAGCGAAATTTCAAGTTATTCTTCCCAGTCTTCTCATTCTTCCTTCTGGATTTTCTCTTCTTCAGTTTTCTCCTTGCATGTCTTCTCCATCGTTGGTCTCATCCTCTAGCCCGAAGAAGATGGAAGTGTGCCTGTGGCTGACAGATACCATCTAAAGACAGCCACAGCGGTGTGTCTTCTGCCTGAGCCCAGACCACGAGATCCAGGCGATGAGATTTGCGGGGTTTCACCGGCAGAACTAGAATCTAGAACTAGAATTAAGGTCCGAAGCCCACCTGTTTGAGAAGGAAGTTTCAGTGATGCAGAGCTCTCCCAGGGAAAAGCTAAGCACCGGGACAAGTCGTGTCACAAGTTCTGGGAAAAGGTTGTAGCTATTCCCACCAGCGGTCTCGGTCACGTTCCCCGCTGGGAAGACTTCCACTTCGGGCTTGGGTGGGTCCGACCTCTCGTGCCACTCTAAGCATGAGGAACCCATGAAGACAACAACTCCTGCCAAGATGTCGGCCTCGGCTGGGGCCCACTGTGAAAGCCCAGACCAAGGTGAAGGTCACGCTTCTGCAGGTCTCTGCAACCTTGGTGGATGCCCTAAAGCATTCTCTTTGGACTGCAAGCCTCGGCACCGTCAGAAGAAGGCCTCAACCACGACTTTGCCAGGGCTCTGGAAAAGTCAGCAACCAAGAAGTGGGATCCCTTGGCCAAGGTTTCTTCAGGGTCCAGCCCTCTAAGTCGGCAAAACCTGAGTCAGCCATGACCCAGGCGCCAGCCATGGTGCTGGCCTTGGTTCTTAAAGCCGACCAATCTCGGGAGACACCTACCCTGGTTAAGGCACCGTCGTCTAGCTCAAGAACCTCAACCCCAGAGGGCTCCTCTTCGGTCCTCCGTGAGGCCCTCCCAGATCCTCCGGCCTCGTTGATCCTTTGAAGGGGACTGTGGCTTCGATGTTTTCTAAGGAAGAACTTTATGAATTGTTCTCCTTCTGGTGGAGTCAGGTCAAAGGACATCTCTCCACCAAAGCTGGAACTGACACCGGTTCCTGGCCGCCAGACGACCAAAGCACTGGGGATCTTGCGTTGAAGTCACCGGTTAAACTCCCAGATGAGTAGGGTCCCGCTCTCCCCAGTAGTTAAGTCTCGATCTTGGGACCGCCCGGCAGCAGCGATCCCGGTCTGACAGCTATCATAGGTCCCGGCGCGGGAGCAGGTCCGCAGCTGGCTCAAGTCTTCTTCCCAGCGTGGGCACTCCACTAGCCATTGCCGATCTCCGGACAGGTGTCGGTCCATATACCGCCGTTGGTCCTCGACCCGTCATCGGTCTCGTGACTGTCATCGGTCTGAAAGTGACCAATGTCCCGGGGTTGGAGAGCCTTTCAGGCATGGTTGACCTCCCTCATCCTAGCAGGAGTTGGTCCTTGTCGTCATCCTCTTGGGCGCTCCCTCTCAGGAGTTGGGGTTCTCCTTACAATAAGGATGTTCCCGTTCACTGCTGGATGATCCTACTTTCATGGATGTCACGCGGTATCCAGGCCTCAAATGGGTGGGAGACAGAGGACCTGGATCTGAAACGCTGGAGACCGGCTTGGTACCTGAAGCAGAAGGAGCCCAAACCATTGGTGGTCCTTCATCTGGTGGACACTTTGAAGACCTTACAAGGATCACTTGGAAACATTCCGCCACAGGCCTGGCAGTTCATAAGAAGTTGGACAGGCTATACTGAGCACCGAGGGATGAGCCCTTCCTGGCAGTAGACCCTTAAGCTGACTCCATGGTCATAGCCGCTGCCCATGATAAGTCCAGACAGCCCAAGCACCTAAGCTCCCAGCCTCCGACCCGGAATCCGTTACTTGGACCAGGTGGGCAAGAAAGTCTACTCTGCATCCACCTGCTCCATAAGATCCTTGAATTTCCTCACGCGACATGGACCAGTACCAAAAAGGAGGGATGGAGCACAGTCACATCAGACCTTTGGCTTCTCGATGTCATAAGGAGAACATGTCCTAGAATTCACTCGGATCCCCACAGAAACACCACCAAGATCCTCAAGATATCCTTCTCACATGCCTCTCATAGAAGGAGAGATTCTGGCCCTCTTGCAGAAAGGGCAATAGAATCAGTTCCTTGTTGCAGCAGGGAAGGGTATTACTCCACGTCTTCCTGGTACCAAAGTAAACTCGAGATCTTGACCCATTCTGGACCTCAGTTCTCTAAGTAACTTTGATCAGTACAAAAGGTTCAGATGGTGACCCTTCCAGGTCTGATTCCCTTGCTTCACCAAGGAGACTGGCTTTGTTCCCTGGACATGCAAGGTGCTTACATGCATATCGGGGTCTGTCCTTCTCACTAGAAGTTCTTGAGGTTCTGCTTCCATGAGGCACTACCAGTTCCTGGTTCTGCCATTGGTCTATCCTCCGCTCCTTGAGTCTTCACCAAGTGCCTGGCATGTGGTTGCTGCAGCTCTAAGGTGCAAGGGAGATTATGTCTTCCCTTACCTAGATGACTGCTCACTCTTGGAGACACCTATACTTTATTCTGAGAGTTGAGGATCACCCTGAATCTTTCCAAGTCATCTCCAGAGCCCAGTTAAAGACTACGCCTTTTATGAGGTGCGGTCCTGGACCACGGTCCAGGGCATGGCCTTCCTCCCACAAGAAGGGAGATCGCCTGCGGGAAGTGGTATGGGCGGTCCTGATAGCCCCCAGGTTCAAGCCAGGACCTTCCTCAGGCTTCTGGAGCACATCTGGCTCGCCTCCACATGCGAGTCCCACAGTGGATGCTCAGGGTGTAGTGGGACCAGGGCTCCGATGGTCTAGACCATCTGGTCAGGATCTCCGAGCCAGTTAGAAGGACCGTTCTTTGGTGGTTAGATCCCTTAATCTTGAGAAAAGGGTCTCATTTCAGAGGAGCCCCCAAGTCGGACCCTAACGACGGATGCCTCTGACTTAGGTTGGGGGCTTACTTAAGGGACAGCCAGACCCAGGAGTTTGGTCCCTGGAGGAGCAGATTTACACATCAACATATTAGAAATGCGAACTGTCCTCAGAGCCTTAACGGCTTTCCAGGAGGACCTTCAACCAGGCCCTCTTTCAGTTCAGCCAGACAACCTGGGCGGTTGTCTTTTACATCAACAAGCAAGAGGGAACTCATTCCTATCCCCTGTGAAGGAGGCGATGAGTATTTGATATTGGGCACTGGAGCACCACATCTCTCTGACTGCAGTGCACATTCCAGGTGTCCAAATGCCTTGGCAGACAGCCTAAATCAGTCTTGGTCCAAGGTGCATGAGTGGGAACTACTCTAGTTGATAGCAGATTAGCTCTTGACACATGGGGTCTTCCAGAGCTGGATCTCTTTGTGTCCCCACGCAATGCTAAACTGACAAGTTTCTGCTCATGAAGTAAGCGCCTGGTGTTTTCTGGCAAGACACGTCGTCCCTTTGCTGGACAGAGAGGATCCTTACACCTTTTCTCCCTTCCCTCTAATTCAGAGGGTTCTGTTAAAATTACAGGCCGAGGGGCCTGGATGATCTAATCCGCCCGCTGTGGCCACCGCAGATTTGGTTCCCACGACTTCAGCAGTTGTCATCGGAAACTCAGATTCCATAATACGCCTGCACTTGCTGTCCCAAGATGAGGGCAAGCTGGTACATCCAGATCTCAAGTCTATGCATCTTCATGCATGGCTCCTGCAGACATGATCAAGTTGAGGTATGGGGTCTCCCAAGAGGTGGTGGGCGTTCTCGTTTCGACAAGAAATCCTTATACTCGGTCCACTTATGCTATGAAGTGGAAGTGAATCTGTCTTTGGGCTTCATTCCATCATCTGGATCCCCTTACCTGTTCAGTGAACTCAGCACTACAGTACCTCCTCTCCTTATTGCATCAAGTCTTGAGCTACTCTTCTATTAAGGTGCATATGTAGCCATTTCTGCCTATCACATTTTGGTGGAAGGCAGGACCCTTACTCAGTTGGATGTAGCCTCCCATCAGGGATCCTGTTCCCTCCTGGGATCTCCTTTTGTGCTAGAGTAGCTTACTTTCCTCCTTTGAACCTGCAGCAGAGTGTGAGCTGCGTTATTTGTCCTGGAAGGTATCTTTTTAGTTGCTGTTACTTCAGCTCGAAGGTTTCTGAGCTTCAGGCCCTGATGAGTAAGGAGCCTTATTTGGTTTTCACAGGAAGGGTTTCCCTCAGAGCGACTTCTAAGTTCTTACCATGGTGGTTTCAGAATTAACCTCAACCAATCGGTTGACCTTCCAGTCTATTGTTCGATTCCGTCTAATAGGGTAAGCTCTCTTGCACACTCTGGATGTCCACAGGGCACTGAGGTATTAATCCAGGAGTACAGCGGCACACGGCAAATTGAGCAACTGTTTGTGGCCTTTATGCCTCGACATTTGGACAAACGGTGTCGAAGCAGACCATTCCAGGTGGCTAATCCGCTGCATAACTTTCTGCTGCAATAAATACAACAAACCTCTCCTGGGTATGGTTAGAGGTCATTCTACCAGAGGAGTGTCTCGTCCTTTGCTTCTCTGAAGAATGTCTCTATCAGAGTCATTTGTGCAGCAGCTGCTTGGAGTTCAGTGCACTCCTTTGTCACGCATTACAGCCTGGACATGGCTTCCAGCCGCCGTGCTGGTTCGGCCTGGCAGTCCTCCAAGGACTATTGTCCTGGCCTGCTGTCTGTCTACCTAATTTTTTTAGGCAAGGCCATCTTGGTTGGCTGTTTTCTTCCCTCTCCCAGGGACTGGTTAGCTCCTTTGTGTGGGACTGCTTGGAACTCAGTCCTACTGGTTATAAACCTGCTGTAAGGCTCCCACTCGAATTAAGATAGTACAGTTACGTAAGAACTTGCTGTAACAGTAGAACTTGAGAGGACCTCTTGCAACAGGTGCTACTTTCCACCCCTCCTTCCCATGGAGAGTTCAGCATCACAGGAGTTAAGTTTCACCTGGTTCATCTTCTAGGGCCTGTTTGCAGGTCTTGGCAGATGAGCTGAGGTGGAGCTGGGGACTGCTGCCTTTGTAGTGTCACCGATGGGGTGGAGCTGACGTCAGGGGTAGGCCCGTTGGGTACTGCTAGCTAAGATTTTTCTGGTGGGTCCTAGGCCTGCGTGCACTAGTCCTGATGAGCTATAGCCTACTGCAAGAGCTCCTCCTCGAAGATCTACTGTTACAGTTAGTTCTTATGTAACTGTACTTTCCTGGTGGCCATCATCATGTCACCCATGACTGCGGAGCTCCAGGCACTCTCGATGGAGTCTCCCTATCTGGTCTTCAGAAGACAGAGTTGTTCTTCGTCTTAGTCGAAGTTCCTCAAAGGTTGTATCAGTTTCACCTTAATCAGGTGCTTAGCTTACTGGTATATTTTACTGACCCATTTTTGGAGGCCAACTGCAGGCTCTAAATCCTGGACCTGCAGAGGGCACTCTCTTAATATGTCACTCATATGGCTGGAGTTTGAGGAGAGGCTAGCCAGCTGTTTGTCATGAACACTGAAGCCACACCTGGCAGACCGGCAGCATTGCAGGCGATTGGCAGGTGGATCACTTCCTGCATTGATCTCTGCTATAGGCTGGCTGGTAGGAAGCCTCCTGTAAGGCCTCGAGCTCATTCCACCAGATGTTTTGTTGCCTTGATGGCTGCTTCCAGGGACATCCCTATTCAGGAAATCTGCAGGGCTGCTACCTCTGAAGTCAGCAAACACCTTCATTTCCCACTACTGTATTGACCTTGAGTCATGCTGGGATTCGGTTTGGGGACCTTATTTCTGCAAACTCTGTTTGCCAAGTAGGTGTGTGTACCTTGCCCCATCCTCCTGGAGAACTACTAGTAATCTGTCAGAGTGTGGATAGTGAACCACATCCATGACCCTAGAAAAATAACTTATTCACCTGTAACCATAGTTCTAGGAGTGATATGTGATTCATATCTACACAACCCACCCAGCCTCCTGGCAAGTGGCCCATAGATTGCCGCTTCCAGTGTACAAGATCTGGCGTCATGGGGTAGAGTTGGGGATGTACTGCCCGGCACCTGGGTGGTGGGAGGAGCTTAACTTGAAGATGTCCAGCAAATTAGACTGTTCCAGTGGAACTGCCAAAGTGTGGATGTGAACCATACACCAATCCTAGAACTATGGTTACAGGTGAGTAACCTATTTTTATATACCAAGGAGAAAAAATAGGAGAGAGTATTGGATGAGAGAGGCCAATGAGCACTGCCGCAGAAGAAAGAGAGCTTGGAGTTATTATTAGTGACTCCTCAAACAAATGGTAACACCCTGTATGGGTGAGTATTATTGAGCGACTCAATATGAGCAACTCAGTAATACTGCTCGTGTTTAGGTGACCTTTCTAACAGAATGAAGGATCCTGTATAGTGAGTGTAGCAGTGAACTACACTCGCTATGATAGATATAGGTAGGTGTGTGATCAAACCCTGCTGAGCTGGCTGTTTGGGATAGCACTTACAAAGCCAACAGACCGGGTTTGGGTCCTACAGTAGAAACAAAATTTTCTTTTTGTTAAGTCCACTACCCTCACCCCAGAGTTAATTATATTATTTTTTTTGAGGGCTTAACTCAAAAACAATTTAATTTGTTTTTCTTTAGTGGCTGAGGACCGTCACTGTTTGCGGTGGTCTCTGTTTGTTGTAGTCGCCTTTTTGCTTGGGTGATATTTGTGTTGCTGTTTGGTGCTGCCGATAAGGGACTCACCCTTATCACATATATCCCAATCAAGCCAGTGTAATGAAAGCCTATAGTAAGGCTAATAACAATGCTGATGTGTGTTGAAAGTGGTACTGATAGCAGGAAAAGGAGATACTACTACTCTATATGAGTCACTGGAGAAGCCACACCTGGAATACTGTGCTCAGTTCTTGAATCCTCTAAGGAAGGTCAGGGACAGGCTGGAGATGGTGCAGTGTGGGGTGACCAAGATGATTTAGGGCCAATGAGGCAGATCTTACGAAGATCATCTGAAGGCACTGAACATGTATTCACAAGAGAGCAAGTTTGGGGGTGGAGGAGGGAGGTTATGATAGAGACCTTGGCGTTCCTGAAGGGAGTAAACAAGGTGAACTTTAGGAAACTGTTTAGCAAGGCCCTACTTTTCTGTGGCATTTTGGGACCAAGTTCTGCCGCAGGATTACCATTTGCATAGAACTTCTATACAGTGGTATCTGGGCATAATTGCTTTATTTTTCTTAAAATGACAGGTTAACTCATTTTAGCAGTTATTTCAGATGGCATCCCTATACCTTAAAGTCACAAATAAATCTGTACAAAGTAAGGTATGGAGTTAACAAGTCAATGCTATTGTCAAGTATTTGTTTAAGTTGGCCCTGATGTAATAACTTAACACTGAAACATTTTAGACTGTAGTATAGGTTGAGCAAATATCACAGTACCTGATGTGCTGTGCCACTCCCTCTGGGAATGGGAGCTGTGGTAGATAAATGAATATTCATTTCTGTGGCAGAATGCAGCCTTGTCATTAGCTAATGTATGAAGTGATAGCACTGATAACATCACCTGCTTAGCATAGAGGGCTTTGGATATAAAAGGAGGGAAGGAACCAGGTGCTATGGATAAACTGGGAAATATTAATAAAGAATCACCAAGAACAGTGAATTCTGTGGCATTGCAAATATTCTGTGGTAGGTTGCAAGTTTTGTGCAAAATTCTGTGACTGCAGAATTCAAGGGCCTTCTGTTTAGCATGAGTGTAGAGCCAAGAACTTAAGCTCATAAGTGGAAACTGGTGAGAAGAAGATGTAAGAGAGATGTGAGGAAGTTCTGTTTTATGGAGTGGTGGTAGAGCTATGGAGCAGTCTGCCAGTGGAGGTGGTGGGTGCCAAGACCATGAATGGTTTTAAGTATGGCTGGGACAGAGTGAAGGGTTTGTGGGTGCCCAGGTGGTAGCAGTAGGGAGGAGTTGGAGGGGTGGACTGGGAGGGATAGTACCCTGCATGGACATCAGGTCCTGGGGCAGATAGGGAGCTCCTGGGCAGATTAGATGAACCTGTGGCCTTCTTCTGCCATTAGAAACATAGAACCTGATGGCAGATAAGGACCACTAGGCTCACCCAGTCTGCCCATTGTCTCTGCTGCAGGAAACCACAGACCCTACTTGATCTCTGATTTTGTTCTCTTTCCTATCGCTGGGGTTCCCGATGCCTATCCCATGCATTTTTGAATTCCCACTGAATTTGCCTCCACCGGAGGCTGTTTCCATGCATGCACCACCCTTTTGTGAAGAAATACTTCCTCACGTTACCCCTTAGTCTACTCCCTTCCAGCCTCATGTCATGACCCTTTGTTCTAGAACTTCTCTTTTTCTGAAAGATGGTAGCACTATACCTTATTTATGCCTTGAGATATTTAAAGGTCTCTATCATATCCCCTCTCCTCCAGGGTATACATTTGAGGTCCTCCTGTCTCTCCTCATATGTCTTTTGGTGCAGGCCCTGCACCATTTTAGTTGCCTTTCCTGAACTGCCTCTATTCTGTCTATGTCCTTACAGAGATGTGGTCTCCAGAACTGGACATAGTACTCCAGATGAGGTCTCACTAATGATTTATACATAGGCATCACCACCTCCTTTCTTCTGCTGGTGATAGCTCTCCTTGTGCACCCCAGTACCCCAGTGGCTCTCACTACAGCCTTGACACATTGTTTGGCCACCTTTAGGTCATCTGATATGATTATCCCCAAATTCCATTCCTGTTTGGTGGCCGTCAGTATCCCCCTTCAGCATGTAAGCCTCCCTGTGTTCTTGTGCCCCAAATGCATGATTTTGACTTCTTTACATTGAATCTTAGCTGCTACACTCTTGACCATTCCTCTAGTTTACCTAGGTCCTTCCTCATTTTTTCGACCCCTCCCAGAGTGTCCACCATGTTGCAGATCTTAGTGCCATTTGCAAAGAGGCATACCTTCCTTCCTTCCAGCTCCTTCACAATGTCACTTACAAAGACATTCAATAGGACTGGCCACAGAACTGATCCTGTGGCACCCAGCTGGCCACCCTCTTTTCCTCCAGTTGAGCTCCATTTACCACCACCCTCTGTGTTCTGTCCTTCAACCAATTTGTGACCCAGTTTACCACCTTGTGACTCATTTCCAGGCTGCCTAGCTGGTTTACAAACCTCTTATGTGGAACAGTTTGAAGGCCTTGCTGAAATCCTGGTAGACCACATCCATCACTCCCTCCTGATCCACTTCCTGGTCACCCAGTCAAATAAATCTTATCAGATTTGTTTGACATGACCTTCCTGCTATGAATCCATGCTACCTTGGATCCTGTGCTCTGCTGGATTCGAATGTTCGAGAATCCTTTGTTTTGCAGTGATTCCATTATTTTCCACACCACCAAGGTCAGGCTGACTAGTCTGTAGTTTCCAGCCTCCTACCTGCTCCCACTTTTACGTAGAAGGACACATCTGCTTTCCCCAGTCCTCTGGAACCACTCCTGTCTCTAGCGATTCATTGAACATGGCTGGCAGTGGTGCTGCCAGCTCTCCTAAGCTCCTTTAATATTCTAGGATGTATCCCATCGGTCCCATTGCCTTGTCCACTTCCAGTTTTGCGGGTTCCTTTAGAACTCTCTCCTCTGTAAATGGACTGGTATCCACCTCCCTCTCCTCATTGTCCCTGTCTCTTAATTGTGGTCCCTCACCTTCCCCTCTTCTGTGAATACTGAACAAAAATATTTGTTTAGGATTGTTGCTTTCAAGTCCCTTCACTGAGACTCCTGTCTTCTCCTTAAGCCTTATAATCCCTCCATTGTCTTTCTCCTTTTATTAACATATCTATAAAAGTCTAGTCCTCTTTCTTTACTGCCTGAACCGTTTTTCCTCCATTTGCCTTAGCACTCCTGACTGCCTTCTCCACCTCCCTCCGTTTATCCAGACACACTACACTGTCCTCCTCTTGTGTTTCCTTGTATTTCTTGAAAGCCAACTTTTTGCTCTTACCTTCCCAGTCACTTCCTTTGAGAACCATAGAGGTTTCCTTTTTCTCTTGCCTTTGTTTATTTGCCTAACACAAAGGTTTGTTGCCTCCACTGTGGCTCCTTTTAGATAGGCCCATTGTTCTTCAACTCCCTCCTCCTGGTCCTCCCTCCCTGCTAGGGCTTTCCTGAGACATATCCCTAACTTTGCAAAGTCTGCTTTACTGAAGTCCAGGACCCTCGCTTTTTGTGGCTTGACTCTATCACTAACCATATTGAACCACACCGTGTGATGATCACTGGACCCCAGGTGTCCACCACCATGACATCTGCTATTCTGTCCCCATTGGTAGGTACCAGCTCCAAAATCAGCACTTTCCCAGGTGGGCTCAGCACTAGCTGCCTGAGGCATGCCCTTGTAGAGTCCATTCTGTCCTTGGTCCTGGCTGAGGCAGTGTCTGGGATGCTGTAATCACCATCTGGCAGATTGAAGTCTCTGACCTGCAGCACCTTCCCTTTAGTCACCATCTCATGGATGGCTTCCACCAGAACCGTGTCCAACTCTTCCCCTTGTGCTGGCAGTCTGTAGATCATGCCTGTGCAAACAGCAGTGCCACTGCCCATCTCTGGGGACTCACAGGGCCTCGCCCCCCCCCCACAATCCCTGTACCTCAGTGGCTTTTATACCTAACTGACGTAAAAGCTACCCTCTTCCTGCTTTTCCTGAAGAGTATAACCTAGTATAGCTACATCCCAGTCATGGTTCTCATTATACCATGTCTCAGTAACAGTGACAGTGTCCCAGTCAGCCTCTGTCATCAAGGCCACCAGGTCTAGGATTTTGTTTCCCAGGCTGTGAGCATTCGCACATATGGCCTTCCATGTTTTGTTACTCTCCTCCTGTCCTCTCCCTTTTATCCTCATGCCTTCCCTCATTACCCTCCCCCATCCCTGTCTTTAATCCCCTGTCTCCTTTTATCTGCCATTCTACCTTTTCCTAGTTTAGTAACCATTGGCAATTTCTCAGCCTTTGGGTCTGCCCTGCTGACTACATTAATCTGTAGGGGTGGGCAATTTGATTCTCCTTGCTTCCTTCCGCCACCCCTTTGGCTAGTTTAAATGCTTACCAATGAAACATTTAAACCTCTCAATAAGGACAGTGGTCCCCTCCTTGGATGGATGCAGGCCGTCACTCTTGTACAGGCCCTCATCACTCCAGGTGAGTCCCCAGTCTCCAATGAAGCTGAAACCTTTCTCTCTGCACCACTTACTCAACCAAGTATTGAAATCCCTGGTGCGGGAATGCCTAGCCTTCCTTCCCCCTTGCCATGGACAGACAGCATCTCTGAGAAGGTCACAGAGCTTGCTACCTGCCCAAGGCCCCTCCCTAACTCCCTGAACTCCTCCTGCACTCCTCGTATCCCTGTCTTGTCCTTAGCCAGGCCATTTGTTCCCAGATGGACAATGATAGATCCAGCCATCCCCCCTTTTGCTGCCGCCCTAGTGATCCTCTGGATCTGCTCTCCATCCCTCTGAGCTGTTCCTCCCATCAGGCACTTAACCTCCCTCTCCACCCTGCTACCTGTCTCCAGCTCCATTCCCCGGACTATGGAGTCCTCTACCAGGAGTTGCTTCCTCCTCTTCTGGGGTCCTCTGCTACCTCCTTGAGGTCTCCTCCCTGGAGGACCTCCCGTCCTTCCAACCATTACTTTAGGTGACTCTGTGAGACTGTCCCGCCCTGCCAGTGCAGCGTGGGAGTTCCGTGGTAGTATGGGATTTGGAATGTGCCTGTGCCCCACCACCCTAACCCTCCCTGAGCCCACTATTGTCCATCTGCTCCTTCTACTTGGCATCCTCTGTGAAAGCAGAGGTGGACTTAGTGGTCCCTGAGTGGGGAGTTGGTCTTCCTGACCCAGGCCAACTTGGCCTTGAGCCTGGCAACCTCCTACCTTGCCCAGATAGGTGCCTACAAATGGGGCAGCACTGAAGCTTCCAGAAGGTCTCCCTGAAGACTGCTGGCCCACAGCCACTGCACTGCACCACTTCCATCTTGGCTACGCTACTACTAGACCTACCTTTAAAAACATTTTTCTCTCTCTCTCTCTCTCACTCCCCTTCTCCCATCCTGATGATATTACTGATACATTGAATTACCTGTCCACTCATTTACCACTTCCTGTTTCAGTAGTCAAATCTCTGCCTACACTCTCACCCCCTCCTAACCTGATGATATTACCCAGAGATACTGTTTTACTTATCCTCCGTTACAATAATCGAAAACCACCCCACAGACTAATAGCTCCCAGAATCACTATTTGCCCACACTCCTTAAGAGCTATTTACTTTTTTTTGTTTGTTTTTGCGTTAGCCCAGTACAGTAGCAGAGCACATAAAACCCAGCCTATATACCCTCTATGTACAGTATACTAGTCCCTGATATACACAACAAAACACTTATCTGTGTCATTCCTGTCTCCTTTCCTGCTTCTCCCACTTCACGTCATCCCGAGTTTCCCTTTACTTAATTTGGGTGGGAGGGGGTGGGAAGGAGGGCTGAAAAATCCTGTGTGTGGCTGTTTGTCTTTGCTGGCAGCATCCGCTCCCCAAACAGTAATTGCAGACGACAAAGGCACAAACAGTGGTGTCCTCTAACCGCTGTTTAGGGTGTCTCTGATGCTAACTGCACTTCCCGCTGGCTGACAGCTATATAAGGGCTCCCATAGTAGTATAAATTTGGCACCCTTCTGTTGTCCTCCCCGACTGGCTACCACTGGGGTCAAACAAAAAAATACCATCTGTACCTGGCTGGCTTGCTGGTGACATCCACTCCCTGAACAGTGATTGCAGACCACAAAGACACAATCAGCGGTGTCTTCCGACCACTGCTTACAGTGCCTCTGATGCTGACTGCGCACCCGTTCGCCGACGGCTATATAAGGCTCCCAAATAGTTTAAATTTGGCACCCTTCTGTTGTCCCTCCCACGATTGGCTACCCCTGCAGTTCACACAAAATCCCATCTGTGGCTGGCTGTCTTGCTGGCGGCGTCCACCCTGAACTGCGATTGCAGACAAAGACACAATCAGCAGTGTCCTCTGACCACTACTCACAGTGCTTCGAAGCTGTATTTAAAAATTATTGTCTATGTTTCTATAAATTCCCTCATTTTCTGCTAATGTGTATAAGGTTAGGATAGGGATATCAAAGGGGTACATGACAATTCACTCCTGACAATTCCCCGACATTTCACTCCCATGTCAACTCGCTCCTCTCCATTCTGCTCCCATCAATTCCTCCCTATAAGTACTGTACTGTATTAAGTGAATATTTATTTATTCAGTTTCCATGGGAGGCGAGCTGTTGGGGAGCTGTCGGAAACACCAGTGTCAAGCTGCGATCCTGACTTCCATTCAGTAGCGGCTCCTGGCTACTCAGCAGCTCAGCACAACTGATTTTGTAATTTAATTATAGGAATTGTAACTTGATGATTTTGTAGTCTGCCTAACAGTGAAGTCGCTCGCTTTTACTTTCTTCACAACTAACCGCACAGTCCTAGCGCCATCCATCCAGCGTCTTTCACTGTTGATCAGACTTTAAAATTGCAGCAGCATGTCAAAGGCACAGTGTAAGGAAACAGCTGTACACAGAATAAGATGTACAGTTGTTCTCCTCGCTGATTGGATGATGGCATTGTGTTGCCATACAATGAGCAGTGAGGTGTCTCTCTCCACCACTACTTGAGGAACCTGAAGCAGAGGTATATTAGAGGAACAGGTTCCCAAACTGTACTTTACCTGCAGACAGACATTGGCTTACCTCTAAATCAGGGACACCCCAACAGCAGCTTGTTCCCCCTGCTCCTTAAGGACCTCACCTTTGGTCATAGTTAATACAGTCAGCAGTCGAAGAATGTCAGTTTTCCTTCTCCCCATAATTCCAGCATTTGAGTATCTTCACCTCTGAGGTCCTGTACAGACTGACTGTCACTGTGGTCCCTGTAGCTATTCTAGTAACTTGGTCCAGCCGGAAGTACAATGGTATAACAGGCTGAGAAAACCCACGGAGGGAAGCTGATAGGCAGTTCAGGGGCCAATACATGGGAGTGAGTCATCGGGGAGCATGTTGTCATAGGAGCACATTGAGCCCAGAATGAAATGTCAGGAACAAATTGTCGGGAGTTAATTGTTGGGAGCAAATGACGTGTTCCCTATTAAAAGCAATAGTTGTAGGATATTAATAGCAATAGTGGCTCAGGGTCCCTTCAGGAATTCCATCAGCTTAGAAATAAATGTAAGGCTGCAGTTAGGACTGCTAAAATCACATATTTTAGAGCCCACTGTCTTGGTGATTATCAAAATACCTGGACAACTTTGAATAATCTGCTAAGAAGTGAGGGATATATTAATTATTTTTCGGTTCAGGGTGACCCAGGCCTGAGAACCAATCCACGGATGGTTGCAGAGATTTCGACTAATTAATTTGGAAATCTTGAAATGTATAGGACTAGACCAGTGCACCTGTGTTTCCCCTCTTCCCAAATCAGAGGAGTTGGTAGATTTGAATTTATCCAAATGTTATTTTTGTAGTATGTCTTCAAGGGTGGTTACTGATTATATAAAATGAAGTATGATCCCCATCCTCATACTGGTTCTGATCATTTGGATTATAGACTTTTGAAACTTTTAGTTTCTCAACTAGCTGGTCCAATAGCTTCTATTTTCAACTATTATTTTTGTAATGGTGTGTTTGTCAGTAAATAGAAAACTGATGTTATTAAGCCTGTTTACAAACCTGATAGTAGGGAGGTAGTCTCAGATTTTCATCCAGTATCATTACTGGCCTCTCTGTCTGAAATGTTGGAGAGGATAGTTTATGATCAAATTAGTTTATTTTTAAATAACAATAATTTGTTGACTTCTACCCAAAATGGATTTCAAATGGCACATAATACTGAGACAGCCTTGGTAGGGCTCACAGGCAGTGTGCATGGTGCCGTTGAAAGGAGGCACCATGTCACTGCTGTTTTGTGGACTTCACCAAACTTTTGATTTAGTGGATCTTGATTTACTGGTTAAACCATTGCTGAACTTTAATTTCTCAAATGAGGTTTCCTGTTGATTTTGAATTATCTGTGTCAGAAAGTGTTAATTCTTGGTTGTCAGTGATTCACTTCCCATCAAATGTGAGGGTTCCACAGGGTTCTATCCTGGGACCCCTTCTTATTCATTATTTTTAAATTCCATTCCTAAATCCTGCAACTCATTTGAGATACTGTGTTATGCAGATGATGCAGTAATTTTTAGTTCAGATTCAGAAGTGTGGCAGTTGAATTGGTATAAAAGATTTCAATCAATTTCAGTAATGGCTTCTTTCACCCAAAATAGTCCAAATTTCAATATGAAACCTAAATTTGTGGTATTCCATGGTTCTAAGAAAGAAGGAGATTCAGATTTATCTGTCATGGATTTGAATGGTGATATTATTGAAAGCGGTGATAGTTTTAAGTTTATGGGATTAATCATAGCTTGCTCTTTAGCTTTTAAACCACAAGTTAATATTATTAAAACCATTCATCAAAGACCGAGCATGCTTTTCAGGGTAAAAATTAGCGTATTCAGAGTCACGTAAATTGCTAGCCCATGGTCTCCTACTTTCAGTTCTTGACTATGGGCTACCAATATAGGCTTCAGCAAATGTTGGTAATGTGACTAATGTTCGGATGGTATATACTAGTATCTGTAGGTTTATCACGAATCACCCCAGAATACTTACACCACTGTCTTTTGTATTTAACTGCAGATTGTATCTCCTTACAAGACTGCTGTAAATTTCGTTATAGTCTACTTCTGCATCAGGATGTTCTGCACCTTCTTCCTGAATCTGTCTCTGGCATGTTCTAGATGTCTCATAACTGCCATGGGACTAGAACCAGGAATACTAGTATTTTACAATTCAGTTTTAGAAAAACCCTCCTCACAGAGGTCACTTTTGTATAAGGCCTCTCAGTTTTATAATACGTTGCCGTAAAATTTGCTAGCTGCTGTGTTTAAAGTCATTGTGAAATCATGGCTACTTCAACACATTTGTCCTTATTTTGATGATGTGTATAATTTACTGTTTCACTTGTTTGTACTTTCTGTACTGTTTGAATTGTATATGATCTTGTCACTAATGAAAGCGGCAGTTATGCTCATTAGCCTAGAGCCTGGATTCTTCATGTCTAACTGTACATCAAAAAGTGTATTCTGTGGGAAGAGCTGTATAAACTGAACTATCATCCCTGATCAAAGTGGTGCTGGTAGACCTTAAGAGATGGATACAGCTCCCTGTTTCTTGGATTGGGAGGATTAATCTGATAAAAATGAATATTATCCCCATCCTATACCCCATGCAAATGCTGCAGTTGAGGCTAGCATGAGAGATGTGAAACAGTTAGAGGAGGGTTCACAGACTTCATCTGGCAAGGAAAAAGCCTAGAATAAGCCTAACAAGGCTTAAGGCGGATAGAAATAGGGAGGCTTAATTTCCGGATTTGGGCACGTATTACAGGGCAGTGCAACTTAGGGGTGTGGTGGATTGGGTGCATAGACCAGAAGTGGCTAGTTGGTTAGGGCTAGAAGAAGAAGGGACTCCAGGAAGGCTTACAGCCTACCTTCATAGTAGGGGACTGCGGGCTTATAGAAAATTGGGAAGTAGTAACCCGTTAGTTTAGGAAGCTTACTGGAGGTCTGGGATCGTCTGTGGCGATGGAAAGGATTGAGCTCAGAGAGCGGTTTTACTCCGATTGTGAATAATCCTTTTTGTCCCTAGGTGGAAGATAGGGGTTTTGGAATGGGAAGAGGAGGGTGAAATATTTAGGGATGTTACTGGAGAAAGGGAGTTGGGTGAGTTTAATAAGATTAGAAGGAGAGATGAGGTTGGGAACATCACATCTATTTAGTACCTGCAAGTGAAAGTATCTAGGAAGATTGGGTCTGGGATGCAGGGATGGGTTGCACCACAATCGGATAGAGCAGATGGTATGTCAGGCAGGAGAGACCCAAAAGGATTTATTGAGAAAGTAGCCAAACAGGACAAGCAAAACCTTCCAGACCTAATGGGCCCCACAAAGGCTCTTTGGGAGAGAGATTTAGGGCTGCAAATTTCGGAAAAAGAACTTGGAGTTAGTGCTAGGTAAGCCAGAGGAATTATGGTATGCAATAATTTAAGGAGGCCTTTGCAAATTTTGCATAGAATATATTGACGCCAGTGGCAGTGCATCGGTTCACCCTGCAGTCTCACGAATTGCAGAAGATGTAGTAGAGGTTGGTACCTTCCTCCATTGCTTCTGGGCGTGCCTGGTCTTGGTCAAGTTTTGGGAGGTATAGTCCAGGAGGTGAATAAGGGGTTGGGGGAGTCGACTGTCTCATGACCCTTTGGGTTGCCTATTTGAGAGTGGAAATAATTGAAGGAGAGGAGGAGTGGCATCCTTTACCTAGGTGGAGTAAGGGTTCTGTTTGTGCTGGCCAGGCACTGCATTCAGAACACCTGGGTCACTGGAAATGGGCCTACGCTGGCTGAGTGGAAAGACTGGTTTATACTCTTTGGCTTTGGAGGCTCACATGGGTCGTAAAGAGTAGGAGGAGGTGTTCTTGAGGGACTGGGCTCCTTTCATGGCGTCTCTGAGCATGTCTGAAAACCTAATGCTCCATTACAGGACTGAATATAAGTCCCAGAGGAGGTGGTTGGTCTGAGAGGTTTGCCCTCTTCTTGAGGGAAATATCAAGTATTAGTGGCCTGCGTTGGTGTCAGGGTACATGTGCCCCGCTCTGCATGTATAACATGAATGGTAGGAGATTGCCTGATTGCTCTCTGTACTTAGTATGGTATGATCAACTAGGAATACCTGAATTTCTCTGAGAATATGGATTGTAATGCACACTCGACTGCATCTTTGTTAAAAGAGTCTGATAGATATTGATAATATAACTGGGATATTAGTGTGTCTGTGTGGGTAGCTGTCTTTTGTCATATGTTGTATGTATATGTCTCTGTGATAGAAAACTTTTAATAAACAGAATATCCCCAAAAAAAAGTGTATTCTGAGAAGAACCCTCAATGTGGACACACAGGATTCTCACAGCCTGTACTGCTGCATACAGACATTTGAGTAAGATGGCACTGTTGCTGAGCTTCAGACACATCTGAAGTCCAAGCTATGTCTTCATAAAAAGTACTTCTATTCAATGACAGAACAAGAAAAACAGATTTACAGCAGTAAGCAGACAGATGGTGAACCCAGGAGCTTGGGCAGATCACCCCAACATTTAGCACAAATGACCCTTCACAAAGAGGCGGTGTTCCTTCTCCGTGTTTAAAGGGGCCCTTACTGGTACAGTGCACAATTTAATGAATATACTAGTTCCTTTCTTATGAAATATTTATCACGATTGGCACTAAATCCAAGTCTATTAAATGCAGAACAGTTTGTCTAAAGTAGAATTATTATTACAGTACAAAGACGAAACATAGAACTGACAGCAGATAGAGGCTGTTAGCCGCCCAGTTTGCCCATTTTATTATCTTCATTTTTGCTGCAGACCCAACTTGATCTGCACTGTCTCTTCCTTACCTAGTGATTCCCTTGTGCCTATCCCAGGCATTTTTGAGCCCCGCCTCTGTGTTTGCCCTGACCACCAATGCTGAAAGGTGTTCCAGGAATCTACCACCCTTTCTGTGAAGTATTCCTCACATCTCTCCTGAATCTACCTCCCTTAAGCTTTATAGCATGCCCTCTTGTTCTAGAGCACCTTTTTTCTCTGACGATACCCCTCTCTACCCTATGAATCCCTGTGAGGTATTTAAAGGTCTTTATCATATTCCCCCTCCTCTCCTCCAGGGTGTACATATTGAGCTCTTTTATCCTCTCCTCACAGGGTTTTGATGCAGACCCTGCACCATTTTGGTATCCCTGTTCTGGACTGCCTCCACTCCATGTCTTTCCTGAGATGTGGTCTCCAGAGCGGGATACAGTACTCCAACTGGGGTCTTACCAGTGGTATAGATCACCACCTCCCTCTTTCTGCTGGTTATACCCCTGCCCATGCACAATAGTATTCCACTAGCCCTCCCAACTCCCTTGTCACACTGCCTGGCCACCTTTAGGTTATCTGATATGATTACCCCCAGGGCTCCTTCCTGCTTGGTCATTGTAAGTATCATTCTCCCATTTTGTACTCAGCCCCCAGGTTTCTGTGGACAAGTGCATTATTTTATACTTTTACATTAAAACCCAGCTGCCATACCCTTGACCACTCCTGCAGTTTTTCAGGTCCCTGCCCATCCTTTCCACTACCCTGGAGTGTCAGCTCTGTTGCAGATCTTGGTGTTATCTGCAGAGAGGCAGACCTACCTTTGGCCCCTCTACCGTGTTACTTATAAAGACATTAAAGAGGATCAGTCCCAGCACTGACCCAGAGGTACCCGCTGGTCACCCTCCCTCTCGGAGCGAATTCTGTTTACCACTGCCCTCTGGCTCATATCCCCAACCAATTTCATTCGTGTACCACCTTATTAATGGTGGGCAAGTGGGTTGGGGCGTCCCAGGAGTTCTATCCAACCCGAGTGGTGCTTTGCAATGCCAGGTCCATTGTGAACAAGTCTGCGATTATAGCGGACTTGGTGAGCACTGTGGACCTGACACATCACGAAAACCTGGTTGGATAGTAATGTCAGCCCAGTTCTTGAGGCCGCAGTTCCACCGGTATTCGTGATACAATCGCCTCGGTGATTGGATCAGGGTGGGAGAGTTATGGTCTGTTTCAAGACCCAATTGGATCTCACTAGTGTTCCGGTGGGAGGAGACCAGATCCTTTGAATGTGTTGTAGTGGCAGGTGGGGCATAGGATAGCACCTCGCTTATCGTCCACCTGGTGATGAGAAGTCTCCTTGCTGAAGCAGGTGGACTTCGCCGTCGACCTGGTATTTGAGTCGCCCAGGTTGATGGTGCTGGGTGACTTTATTGCCTGATCGACGACAAACTCTCGCAGTTTGGTCAGTACTTCCTCAATTGATGTGTTCATTGGGTCTCACACAGGTGGTTACCTCTGCCACTCATAAACACGGCCATTCACTGGATCTGGTCTTCCTGCTGGGGATGGAAGCCTCGTGTGGGGTGGAACCTGTTGGTTGGTCTGACCATCATACTTTGAGATTCAATTTTTGCTCCCCCCACGTAGGGCCTGCCCCTGTGGAGATGGTCAGTACCGCCTCACGGGATGTTACCCGATGGCCTAACTGTGGTTCTTTGACTTATCAGTACAGCCTGGGACGAGCTCTAATCCTGAAGAGCTGGTGCTAGCCTATAACAAGGCTATCACCGCTGCTTTGGATTTAATTGCTCCCACCCATGTGCGCCTTCTTTCCTTCTCCCTCGATCCCTTGGTTTGATCGGGATCTGAGGGAGATACGGCGACTAGGATGCAGGTTGGAGAGATGCTGGCGAAAATCCGGCTTAGATGCTGACCATCTTAGACTCCTAGAGCATTACAGACTCTATCAGTCAGCAATTTCTCATAAGAAGGCAGTATTCCTCTCCACAGAGATTGCTGCTGCACAGAATCGACCAGCCCAGGTCTTTGAACTGTGGACAGGCTGTGCAACCCAGCCTGTCTGCAGGTTCGTCCGAACTTTCAGAAGTACAATGTGAGAAGCTTGCTCGATTCTTTGCAGATAAGGTAGCTGACATCAGGGCGAGACTGTAAGCACCTCGCCATGGGGAGCTGCTGTAGTCCCGACCTGCGGTTGCAGTACCCTGCTTACCTGGAGTTCCTTCGACAGGCCGGAAAATGATGATGTTATGAGGTTTGTCCAGGGTATCGTACCACAAGCTGTAGTTTAGACCCGGTCCCACTGGCCTGATTATGGGCTGTGGTGAGGCTATCATTCCGGTTCTAGCTAGGATACTCTGGTGCTCCTTAGATTCTGGTGAATATCCCTGCTCCCTGAAGGAAGCGGTGGTGACACCAGTACTGAAAAAGTCTTCTCTGGACCCAGACTCCTAGCCAACAACAGACCCATCTCGAACCTCCCTTTGTGGGGAAGGTAATCGAGAAAGTGGTGGCAGCCCAGTTGGACAACCATTTATCCATCCATAACATCTAGATCATCTTCAATCAGGTTTTCAAAAGAGACATAGCACTGAGACTGCGCTGGTTCGGTGCGCAGTGATCTCCTGATGACGAGAGACTAGAAAAGACGGTCCATTTTGGTCCTTCTGGATTTGTCAGCAGCATTTGACAACCATAGACCATGGGGTGCTGTTCGAGAGCCTGAGACACATCTGTGGGTTGGCAGGTTTGGTTCAGATTGTTTACCTCCTTCCTCACAGGTAGAACTCAGAAGGTTGTATCGGGATATTTTCCTCTGATCTTACCGCTCTGTCCTGTGCGGTACCTCAGGGCTCTGTGCTGTCCCCATGTTGTTTGAGTGTACATGCTTCCCCTCGGAGACATTGTAAGACAATATGGGCTGGAGTTTTATTGTTATGCTGATGATACCCGGCTCTATCTGTCTTTTGCACCTGACCAGAATAGAGCACTCCTGTGTTTAACAACTGTCTCAGCGAGATCCAGGGTTGGATGAGGTCCAGCTGGCTGAAGCTGAACTCTGGGAAGATGGAGGTGATGGTTGTGGATCCTGGCCACGGATTGAGGGGTCGGGGCAAATCAAACCTCAGGTTTATTTCTGGGGATGTGGCGCTCCTTACCTCTGAACGGGTGAGACCTGGGGTGATCCTGATGATCAGCTGACATTACGTGCGCGCAAGTGTCGGTGATGTTGTTAAGGTATCCTTTACCATCTTAGGAACATCGCTAGATCAAGCACCTTGTTCCATCTGGCGACCTGCCAACATTGATCCACGCTCGTGACCCTCATCTAGACTACTGCAACTCCTTTACTTTGGGCTTCCTGGGTTGATATCCGCTGCTTGCAACTAGTGCAGAACTCCAGCGGCCCAGTTGTTAATGGGACTCCACGCTCTTCCTATATTACGCGGTGCTGCGGGATCTGAACTGGCTGCCGGTTCAGTGGCGGATCACCTTTAAAGTTGGATTACTGACATATAAAGCCCTACACGGTTTGGGCCCTGATTACCTGAAGGATCTTCTGGTACCTTGCCTTCCGATCGCGACCTCTCGCGCTCAATAGCGAAGGGTTGCTAGAGATTCGAGGGTAGTTTAAAATCTTCGGCGCGCTTTTAATTTTGTGGCGCCAACCCTCTGGAATTCTCTACCATGTTGGATTAGAGAGTGCATGACGGTGGAGGGTTTTAAAAAGGCCTAGAATCGTTTTTATGGAATAAGGCATTCGTGAGGATATAGATTTTAATTAAACACTGTATATTTTAGTCCAGATTTTAATGTATTTTAATGTTTTATGACTGTTATTTCTGTAATGCGCCTTTGATTTAAGAAAGGATAAGAAATAAAGTTTATTATTATTTATTATTATTATTTATTGCCCAACCCCAAATTACCCAACTTGCTTACTGTTTACCAGTCTCCTGTGTGGAATTTATTTAGTTATTGAATTCTGGTAACCAGGTAGGCTCACTGAGACAAGACAGTCCCTTTTTCAGTGGTGACCCGGTAAATGCAGTACATTAATAGTGTATTAGTTGACACAGAAAATCTCTCAGTTATGACAATTGCAACAACAAAACCAACTAATATAGTTACAGGAACATGTCATAATACAACACAATTACATCATACGAACATTCACAACTAGCATAAAAAAATGTACAGAGAACAAAATTACTATAGTTAAGAACCACTAGTTTAGATAACAGTACCATAGAATATACTGCGGCAGACAGTAACATAATCATCAATCCCTATTTACAGATAACATTGTACATAATTCAGATTCTACATATAACATTGTTCCTAATTGAGAAATACAGTGATGCTAAAGCACACAGGCAGTGGAGAGGTAGAAAGCCTGGAAGTCAGGCCACGCCCATCGCTCCCTGCTGATCTAACTCCTTGGTCACCCAGTCAAAGAACTATAACAGATTTGTTTGACATGACCGTCTCCCTATGAGTCCATGCTGCCTTGGATCCAGTAATCCGCTGGATTTAAGATATTCCACAATCCTTTCCTTTAGTAGTGCTTCCCTTAACTTCCCCACCACTGAGGTCAGGCTGACAGGCCTATAATTGCTTGCCTCTTCTTGGTACCCCCAAAATTAGTTCAGCAGGTGGATTGAAGTGGGTCCTGCAAGACTCAAATATAGTATAATACATTAATGACAACACCTTTTGTCCAAAATGAAAATCATCCCAAATCTTCATCCATTTTAGTTATCTATTAATTGAGACTGTTAATCCAGTTCAGTGCTTCAAAGAAAAGTGTAATAAATATATTGCAAATCCATAAACTGAAACAGTTTTGAACACAAGGAATATCTTTTGTTACATTACCTAAAGCTTTGAGTTCTGGTCAGGGTCAGATATTAAATACAATGAGCTTACTGTAAGTAGTATTCCTGTACCTCCCAGTGTACGAGCTGGGAAGTGTGATTACTGCTTTAACAACAGCCACAGCACTAGACAAGTCCTTCAACCCACCCAGATAAACTCAGGTTGTAACTAAAACAACTTGAGATAGGTTACATGATGAGGACGTTGACGCAAAAGTATTACATCTTGAGCTGTACATTGCCCATCCTAGATGACAGTTTAGAGCCTTACTCACTGAGAACTAGAGGTGTCACTTATGCCTTAAAGAGCAGTAGCAGCTGACACCTTCTCTGCCTCAAGACAAGCAACTCTTGGCAAGGAGCTGCCTGCATGAGAACCTTAGTAAGCCCTAATTTGATTTTTTTTTGTAAAGTGTTGCTTAAGTTATTTAACCTACTAGGTCCTTGGAGCACTGTACTTTGGATAGTAGCACAGTTGTCAAGTGCCTGCCACAGCCCTACCCTCCCCAAACCATATTTTGATTCTGCAGTATAGAAGAGGCTGCAGTGCTATATGTAGACATATAATGTGATAAGAGGTAGCATCGGCCATTAAATGCTGTTACAGTATTTTACTTTACTGGAATTGTACATGTTGAGGGAGGTAGTATCACGCATATATGTCCCCATTAACATATCAGTTGTCAGTAAAATAATAGGTAATGGCTGGTACTACCTCTGATCATAGTATATACCTGTATATAGCAGTAAAGCCCTTCTCAACTTCACATCATCAGACTGCATTTTTTTTGGGGGGGGCAGAGGGCTGAGATACACTCAGAACCTTGGCTGATCTCAGAAGTTAAGTAACCTTATAAACACTACAAAAAAATTACAATTATGGCTGATTGAGGTCCTCGGCTGGTAGCTCCTTACAGTGTGATGCCTGCTGCGAGGGCATCAGCTGCTCTTTAACACCATTACAACTATAAAATGGATATGTGGGTGACATTTTACTCAGGTTCTGATCAGGAAACCATAATATGGTACTGAAACCTTTTTACTGATTCTGTGTATGCCTTTGTGTTACCCTGTTAATAACTGTTGAAGGATTTACTTTAGATTGAGAAGGAATCTTTAAAGGAAAACTGCCCTTAGCTTAGCCTCTGGTTCAGCTTTTGTGAGAAAGTGGCTTTTTAAAGGATCAGCCTCCACTGGTGAACTTGCCTGAAGCCATTGCTGGTGAACATGGCTTGGCATGTGACCTACACCAAACCTGTAGAGGCTTCTCCACAAGTCAGCCCTCGAGTCAGTGGTCGATGCTCTGTTTGTGTTCTCAGTCCCATTTGACAGAGGGGTGCCTGCTTCGACCTCTTGGACGGGAGGCACTGCCACAGAGATGTGGCGGTACTACAAGGCGCTCTCTGGCAGCAGTGGACCATTGTATGGCAGGGTAGGACTCTACCCCTAGACCTACAGTCACCTACCTACAGTCACTTAGCAGCTGCCAGTGATGCACATTCTGGTCCGCCCTCGAAGGATGTGTCCAGCATCTGCCTCTCCACCCTTGTGGGTGGAGCTGCCTTCACTGCAGCCTTGAATCCCCAACAAAAACTCGCGTGCTGCAGCTGGCTTGCCAGACTGGATGTGAGTGGAAATCACCCAGTTGGGAGATCCTGGAATGGTCCATGGCAGCAAACGGGTGAGGGCCATTTTGAAGAGTCCTTAGGTGACTTGGACGGGTGTCCATGCTACCATCAAGGACTCATACCTTGACCAGGCTTTAGTTAGGGGCTTGTCCACCAACCATGGGCTGGTGACGTTTGGGGCTATCCTCTGATGGAGGTCAAAGTCCATGAGGCCATTTTGGGACCAGCCCTGGAGTTCTGGTAGCATCCAGCATCCTGCCCGGTACCCTCCACCCGTCTGGTCCATAAGTATGCGGTACCTACAGGGTCCCTTTGGAGGTTCTAGGAACATCCCTCAGCCAAGGGTTGGCCTCTGACTCAGCCTTCCAGAAGTCCAGGGTCAAGTGGACATGGACAGGTCCCTGACAAGGAGTCAAAAAGCTTACTGTGTGGACAAGAATATTTATGCCAACTCCTCTTTGGGCCTGCTTCAGGCCAGCTATGTTGTCCTGATGGTCAGCTTTGATCACCTCCTGTTGGGAGTGCTAGAAGAAATCCTCCCTCACCTGCCTGCCAACAGTCAGTTGCTGGTGCAGTTGGTCAAGGACCAGAGTCATGTGTTGGATAAATACCAGCTCCAGGTGGCCTTGGACATGGGTGACTCCATCGAAGAGAGAGAGCCGAATGGAGGTGAGTGGTACAGATGGAGCATATCATGGCAATCCTCAGCCTCACCCTAGAAAAATTTGTAGATCAGTGGTCACATTGAACAATGGAACACACTACCTCACAGTGTAACGCACTACTGGACGGGGTGGTAATGTCAAAATGGTGGGCAGTTTTAAGAAGGGTGGGACAGAGTCAGGGGACGGTCACTATCTGATTGAGGGAAGAGCAGTGCACAGTAAAACACTGATAGCTGCATAATTGAGCAGACTCGATAGACCTTAGGGCCTGTATCTGCTGGCAATTTTCATAAGTTCGTATTGACTAGGTATTTATGCAGTGACAGAGCCATATTCAATTATGGACAGGGGAAACAGACACCAGATGGCATAAACCAGAAGAATGAGGTGTGAGCCACCCAGCCTTCCTTCCCACCCACCCACCAACCCCACAGGGAGGAAAGTAGCATATAGTTAGATAAATATCATAAAGGAACACAGATACTTTAGTCTTGTTTAGTGGTTTTATGAATTGTTTATTTGGTTAGTTTTTATATTTTCTTGTTAGAGCAATATGTATAACTGTTTACACAAAAAATGGACTGAAGATTTGTATATCTTTTAGTGTTGAAAAGAAATGCACATTTTGTTAAGAAGGGATGTCCACTGTACCAAAAAGTGTTACTAGGCGGACACTCAGCACAAGCTGGCTGATGTCCCTTCTTGGGCACTGACCACTTTGGCTCAGGGTTGGAAGGGCATATCACTAGAAAAGAAAAGTCCAGTGCCACCCTGGATTCTGTGGCTTTGTCCCAGAAGACTCTAAGGTTCAAAAGTGGAAAAGAAGACCTTTCCATATCGGTCCTTTCAGCCACAGCAGCCTCGGCAGCAGCCCCAGCAGGTCAATACCAAGCTTGGAACCCCAAGGCAAGTTATGTGGAAGGGGCTCAAAAGAGGCACAGGTAGGTTAGGTGGTGCCCTCCACAGCTTCCCAGTGATGGGTCAGGTGTGTCATCCTTACTCTGTCCAGTACCTGACCCAGCTCCTGTGGGGTGTCGGTTACACCACTTCTGGCCACATTGAGCTGTCATTACTATGGACAAGTGGGTACTGGAAGTGGTTGGCAAGGGTTGCTTCTCAACTTCAAGGCTCTCCCACCTACCATCTCCACACCCTCTGGAGTCTTCCATGTCCCAGGAGATGATATCGACCCTAAGGGAGGACACTGCCCAGCTCCTGGCAAAGGAGCCATAGCCCATGTCCCAAACGTCTTGGAAATTCAGGGTATGTGTCCAGGTACTTAGTGTCTCGAAACGGATAACCACATACTGGATCTGCATGATTTTTTCGGGGGTGCACTCTGGCCCTCCTCACCTCACCCGCTCCTATCCCTCGGGACCCTGGTCACCTCCGCAGCATTCACCCTGGATTGTCCCCTGGGCAGGGCCACTGGGTGGGTCCCCTCGTACCCCTTCAGCAGTGCCACGTCCATGTAGTCTGGTGGCTGTAGGAGTCCTCAGGCTAGGCTTTGTTGGGGAGGGATCATCGATCAGAGTTGACGTCGTTTTTTCCCCTGTGGTGGGAGGTGTAGCATGCAATTACATGAGGGGCATGTGCGCCCACATCTGGCACCTCCAGAACTACCAAGCCTTGCCTGTGTTGGCCCCAGCCTCCGACTTCCCATCCTCCTTCCCCTGTCTAGCCCTCTGACTCCCCGAGCCTGCATCCCGAACTTGGGTCGCCAGTATCACAAACGGAAATCCAGCCACTGCGCCAGCAGTGCAGCTTGGATCTGCATGATCTGGAACCAGTTCCTGTGAAAGTCAAGTTCAGGATGGTCACTCTGAGCCAGATTATACCATCCCTGGAGTAGGGCATTTGATTCTGCTCCTGGATCTCCAGAACACATTCTTCCACATCCCAGTTCATCCATCCCACTGGTGGTACCTTAAGTTCTGCACAAGTGGTTTTGTATCAGTTCCAGGTCATGCCCTTGGGCCTCTTGTCCATGCCCATGGTCTTCACCAAGTGCATGACAGTGGTGGCAGCAACTTCCTGTGGCACAAGGGCATCAGGGTGTAGCCCTACCTGGATGACTAGCTGACAGTCGGGCTGTACAAAGGAGGCCATTGAGCAGTCCATAGATCTTGCCCTCCAGAGATGCAGAGACTTAGGCTAGTTGGTCAACCCGGACAAGTCCGACCTAACCCTTGCAGGTCATCAAGTTCATCAGAGCAGAACTAGACTCTCTGCAGGCCAAGGCCTGTTTCCTGCTGACCAGGATCAGGACCTTACCTCCTTGTCTCGATCATTTCAGGTTGGGTGCTCACGCCCTGCCCGGGATTTTCAGCGGTTGCTGGGACACATGGTATCCACCACCAGTGTTGTCCATTGGGCGACTGACAGATGAGCTACCTGCAGTGGGAGCTGGGCCACCAGTGATCCCAGTGCCTAGGTCACATGGACCAGCTGGTCACAGTGACAGTCAATATGGGATGCTATCCAGTGGTGACTAGTGCTGGCACATCTACAGGAAGGAATCCCATTTGTCTGCCCAGAGCCAGTCATCATGGTTACCAGATGTGTCTATGGTGGCATTGGGATCATACCTGGGGATCCAAAGTCTACAGGTTCTGGTCATCCAGGAGTTCCATCACCATATTTACCTGCTGGAGCTCCATGCAGTGCAGCTGACTCTCATGGAGTTTCCTCCACTGCCCAGGAGTAAAGTCATGCAGGTCCAGATGGACAGCACCAGAACCATGTTTTACCTGAATGGTAGGGCAGAACTCACTTCCTTTCTCTGTGTCAGGAGGTCATCCACACCTCGACCCTGCGCATAGCCTGGGTGCAGATGATCTGGCAATCCATACTGCAGGAGTGAACAGTCAGCTGGCAAATGCTGTCAGCCAGGTGTGCGTGATGGCACAGTAGTGGTCTCTGTATCAGGAGATGGTACACCACCTGTTCTCCCAAAGGGCACCCTATGTTTGATCTGTTTGCCTCCTGGAAGAACAGAAAATGCTGAGGCTGTTTAGTGCCTCCCCGTAATCTGGGACACTGTTGAGGGGCGCCTTCATAAGCCCTGGATCCCAAACCTCATGTACGCCTTCCGTCCCTTCTCCTTGATCCACACGATGGTAGTCAAGGTCCGGAAGCACAAGGTATGGATGATTCTGATAGCTCCAGACTGTTCAAGACAGTTCTGGTATCCAGATCTCCTCAGCAGCAAGCCTCTGTTACAGTTGCCTGTTTGCCTGGACATGCAGTCCAGACAACAGGAGATAATCCTGCACCTGCACCTTCAGTGTCTGCACTTCATGGCTTGGCTCCTGAGCAGCTAGAGCTCCAGGTCTTGGGCAGTTTGAAACTGTGCTCCATGATGTGGCGGCCGCGAAAGGAATCGACTTGCCAGTGCTACACCTGTAAATGGAAAGGTTTTCCATCTGGTGTCAGGGCAAGAGATGTATCCTTGCCTCCCCTGTGGCTGGTATCCTAGAATACCTCTGGTCCCTCTCTGTCGGGGCTTCAAGTGACAACCCTTAAGGTACACCCGTGACCATCTCTGCATATTGGGCTCAGGCTGGTTTGCTCATGATGGCCCAGGAGAAGGTGATCGGGTGCTTTCAAGGGCCTCCACCACTTGTCCCCTCTGGTGTGTAACCACCACAACCATAGGACCTGGTGCTGGTTATGCTCAGGGGCAAGCCATTTGAGTCTGTGCACAGGTGTGAGATGTCACACCTATCATGGGAGACGGCCTTCTTGGTGGCTGTCACATCAGCCAGAAGAATCAGTGAGCTGCAAGTGCTCTTGGTGGATTCTCCTTATTTGGTCTTCCACAAGGACAAAGTCATTCTTCGCCACCACCCAAAGTTCCTCCTGAAGGTTGTATCAGAGTTTCACCTTAACCAGATGATAAACCTCCCAGGAGGCCACCGTAGGTTCCACAGTCTGGACCTTCAGAGGGCACTCTCTCATTATAAAGAGCATACAGCTGGAGTTTAGGGTGAGACTTGCCAGCTGTTTGTAACATATGCTGAAGTTGTACTCTAGCCAACTGGCTGCTAAACAGACAGTTGGCAGGTGATAACATCCAGCCCGACCTCTGGTATAGGTTGGTTGGTAGGGAGCCTCCCATATGACTCAGGGCTCATTGCACCAGACATACTGCTGGCTTGGTGACTGCATCCAGGGACATTCCCAAACAGGAGATCTGTAGGGCTGCTACCTGGAGGTCCACACACTTTCATTTCCCAGTACAGCATTAAGCTGAGTCATATCGGGATGGTGTTTTGGGGACCTCGGTTCTTCAGTCTCTGTTCCTCAAGTAGGGTTGCGTGCCTTGCTGCCTCTTTCTGGAGAACAGCTAGGAGTCTGCCAGATTGTGGGTAGTAAACTGTATCCATGCCCTAGAAAGATAGGGTTACTCACCTATAACCATTGTTCTAGGAGCGGTGTATAGTTCACATCCACACAACCTACCCTACCCCCTGGCAGTGTGGCACCCAGCTCTCTACTTCCAGCATGCAGAGATTTCTGGCATCATGGGTGGAGCCAGAGGATATACCTCCCAGGTGGTGAGAGGAGCTTAGCTTAAAGATGTCTGATGAATCAGCATTTCCAGTGAAAGTGCAAGAAGTGTGGCTCTGAAATGTGTACTACTCTTAGAACAATGGTTACAGATGAGTAACCTATCTGTTACTGCCACTCCAGTATGGAACCTGCTGGAGACTCTGTGGACAGACTTTGGAGACCATACCCACATATTCTGGGAATGTTCGGTCCTTCGCTCCTACTGGCAGGAGCTGAGGGAGCACTTTGACCAACTTTCACTGGATCCAAATTTAATTACTCAATCCATCATACTGCTCTTTGTCCTGCTGGTATTATGGGTGAGACTTGGCCCCAATCATTGGTTCCAAGCCTCCTGTTGGCTGCCAGAAAAGCCATAACATGGTGATGGATGCAACCACAGCCACCAGTCATAGACCAGTGTGGTATAATCATGAGTTCTATTTATAAATTAGAGAAATTGACACATAAGCTAAAGGATCAGCAGCCACAATTCCAGAGATGGGCATTATATATTATGGCTTTCATCTTGTAAGAAGAATAGAATAAAAGTTCTCCCAACTGTTTGATCACCATCTTATGTGTAACTGTGTCAAAGGCAAGTATGGTATGTCTGATGCCTGGCCCCTATAAGCAGTATTTGTCACCTTGTCTAAGAAGTTCATCAAACTGGTCTAGCTCGAACTCCATGCTGTGAACATGTGCTGTTTCATGTCCTGGAGTCTGTCAGCCTCAAGTAATTCAAGCAACCATTCTCTCATGATGGTCTCCATCAGCGTGCCCATTATAGGTGTCAAACCAGAGGCCTGTAGTTCCCGGTTTGTCCCTAGGCCCACTCTTATGCAGTGGTACTACATGTGCTGTTCTCCACTCCAACAGCACCCCCACCATATCCAGCGAACTGTTAAGCAAGTCTGCATACTCCCTCCCCAACAGTTCTGCTGCTTTCTTCCATGATATCACATGTAGACAAACGGCAGTAGCAGATGAAGTCCAAAGGGCAAGAATCCTGTGTCATTAGTAATAGAGAATAAAAAGAAGTATGGGAAGTAAAAGTAGAACGGTGTGAGATTTTTCTTGCTAGAGTATTCTAAAAGCCATCATAGGATCTTTATAACAGCTAAAATTGTATTTTGATGTGGGGCCCTATTGCAAATTAGCTGCCACACCTAAATGTGAGGTATTGTGGTCTAGTGATTAGAGCACCGCTTAGGAACACAAAAGATTACAGGTTTAAACCCAGCAAAATCAAATACTCACTCTGTGATCTTGGACAAATCTTTTTACCTCTCGGTGCTCCATTCCACCCAGCTGCAGAAGTGGATGAAAGCAGAACCCCAGTGAAAATGAGATGTTGTTGTTTTATCTCATCAAGGCTAATAGATTGTAACACAATGTTGTAACACAAGGTTATCCTGTACTAACAATAAATACCTCTGAAAGTGGAGTTGATTTTCCCAGACTAGAGTGTCTGACCCGAAGCTGGAGCTGGCCGTCCCAGAATATAGTGCCTGACCTTGAATGTAGAGCTGGCAGTCCTAGACTGCAGTATGTCTGGTCTTGAAAGGGCCTGACAGTGCCAGACTGTACTCTGGAACTGAATGTGTTGCTGATTTTTCCAGACTAACATCTGACCCTGAATGTGAAGCTGGCAGTCCTAGGTTAGTATCTTCCTTGAAAGTGGAGCTGACTTTCCCCAAACTGCACAGACTCTTGACCATGAGCAGGGGACTGGCCACTTTCAGTGTTAGACACTAGTCTAGGAAAGTCATTGCCACTTTCAGGGTCAGGCCCTCTAGTGTGGGACTGCCAGCTCCCTGAATGTGGAGCTTGTAGTCCCAGACCACAGAGAGTCTGACCATGAAAAGGACAAGATGGTTCCAGGTTACATAGTATCTGAAACTGAATGTGGAGATGACTGTCCTAGACTAGAATGTCTGAATTTGAAAGTGGAGCTGGAAGTCCCACACTAGCATGTCTTAAATATAGAGCTGGCAGTCCCAGATTAGAATTTTTACTATGAAATATGGAGCTGGCAGCCCCACACTGGAGCATCTGACCCTGAATGTGATAGTTGCAGACAAGATGATTTAAACTGGGTGCTTCTCTTTTTTTGTCCCCCCATCAAGTTTTTTTATACTCCAGGAGCCATGCCCTTTTAACCCTAACTGCATCTGATCAGCATCTATGTCTCCCAGGATTTACTGGTGACAGTATGCCCTTAGTTATTTCCGTCTATGGTGATTCAGGGAGGAGGTCCATTACCCCCGTGTCCACATCTAGATTCTGGGCTAACCTGGGCGGCAGTGCTGATCTAGACAGGTTGGGGCATCATCCTAGAGCACCTCCATTTTCTCCCCAGTTTTGTATGGGGTGCCATAATGCAAGCTGCGTGTGCATGTAGAGATATGTGTCTGCATCAGACTTCCCTTCTTGACACACCACTGCCCTACCACGCCTCCACATGGTGGCAGTGTAGGAGTGGTGTGGCAAGTTCCTCTTCAAGGAGAGAAGAATCAAACATTCAGTCCTCTCCGGGTCTCTGTGATAGCGACAAGCGCCTAAAGGCGATCGCCATTATCTCTCAGTCAGAGTACCGAACACATTTGGCACTCTCTGACAATCCTGGCGCACCAGCACAACGGGCGCCAGGACATATTTTACTACTTTCTGTGGGGGTGATGCCCTGCACCCCCTACTTAGGATTCTCAACTCAGGGGTGCATGTTGGGGGTGAAAGTAGTAAAATAAAAAATTAGGGCCGGGGCAATAAAATCGCACCAGAGCCCAGACCCAACCCAGTTCCTCAGCCACCCCAGCCATTGCCCGGCGCCACGCCACAGCTCAACCGACACCACAGTGCCACCCCCTACAGCCTCTCCACCCCCAGCCCACGCTCGCCGAGTACTTTCATCTCCCACCACACCCCTGCGTGCGTACGGTATAGCGACATCCTGTTGCCTAGTTCGCCCCACCCTCATCCCGTCGTCCCTACCAGTCAGTCGCCATGAGGATTGGGTAAGCAGGTGCGCCAGAACGGACGCAGCGCCTTCCTCATGCGCCCGACTTCACAGGTTACCTCCTCCCTCCCCAGCCAATTCCCATGCAGCCCAAGTCTGTTCCCAACCCAGGTCACTAGCATGGTGGGCATTAACTCCCAGCCACTGAGCCAGTCCCTGGAAGATTATTGTTTCAGATCAGGTGCAGCAGGAAAGATTTGTAAAGGAAAAAGAATGTATGTCCCCAGAGAAAAAAAACAAATACAGGTCCATAATAGGAAGTAGCACATAAATAACCAATGTTTTACTAGATTGGTAAGATTTTGGGGAAAAAGTATTTGATGTTTCATGGAAATATTTGGTGAGATTTGGAATATGGTAACTCAGCTGACACGGGTTAGTGGGTGAAACCTCTTCACTGAAGGTTCAGTACAAGCACCATCCATCCAATGTGCTTGTAATCTGCAGAAGGAAAGAGCAGTGTGTTTGCTTTACCTCATGCCCTCTCGAAAAGCAGTGCTGATGAGTGACCTGACATAGCTGCTAGTTGCCCCACATACTGAGGATGCCCTCAAGGCATTGCAGTCTGATTCAAGGCAATGGATGAGGTTGTTCATAGCAGACAAAAATGAATACCCCAAAAGTGGGATGGAATACTCAAAATGCCCCATAAGTTTTCCTGCCAGTAGTGGGGCTGAAGCAACCAGACCCTGAGGTGAAAAGAGTTCTCATCCCCCACCCCTCCCCATTAGTGACAAATAAAATGTCTTTCAAGCTTTGCTAATTTGGGCTTGCCAAGTACAGTATCAGTTTTGTAAGTCTAAACTATTACACCTCTAGCGCAATGTAAGCATCCTTTCTCTTTGCTGTGGTTGTTTCTGAAACAGCTTATTTTTAGCTGCTGGAGATCCCTGCGCACATAGTATTAGGTGTGGAAACAGAGGACGTGGTTGACATTATTTTGAAGGAGGAGGAGCCCCAGAGGGTGGAGAACAAATGGGTGTGCTGAGTACTGACTGGCTGTGTGTCACAGTACTATGTGAAAGAAAAAGGTGTGGTCAGACTTCATTAAAGTTGAAACTGCAGGAAGGGATTATTTGAACACTGGAATTGCTACAGCTGTGTTAGTTTAAGAATCTGGACACTACGTTTTCTAAGGATTTAGAAGTACAGTAGCTTTCAGACACACAAGCGTCCAGGAGGTATGTATGTTGGGAAGATTCTTGGTTTCTGTTTGTCTTCAGCATAGACTCTCATTAGAATTCACTGCAAGATGGGGTGGGTTAATGTAGCAGCAGAGCAGCAGTGCTGCTGGGCATGCAGTGTTTACTGAGGAAGACGTCACGCACTTCATGCTGCATGTAAAACTTAGCTGTGCACAGCAAAACTAGCAGGCTGACGCATTAAGGTGACCATTCGTGGTGCAGAAATGTAGTTAAGAAGCTGATGGCAAACTGGGCTTACATAATGCTTTACAGTATTCAGCTGGGGGTAGGGTGTCTGTCCTGTGCCTGCAGTCTGTCTTAATGTCCATTTAAGTGCCTAGTATTCTGCCCTAAGTGTAGTAAACCTATTTGACTGGTTCCACTTCAAGCACTTTGTGTACATTTTCAAAGTGGTTTGGTAAACTGCTTGGTTCTGCTGTGCATCATGTTTCTAATTACTGACTATTTCATGGAGGGAACAGGGTGTGGTATTCAGTGCAGATATTTTGTTCTGTTGTCACAGCTTGTCAAGAAATGCAGTACTGTGTGATTCTCTGAAGGCAAGTTTCTGCCTATTACAGTTACATGACTCACTGAGGGCAGACTGCAAAGGGTTCTGTCACACAACACACGGCTCCAGAAGGCATGTCACTTCAGGCTGACCACAAATAACAAAGTGGTAGAATGATCTTGCTGGCATTGTGAAGGCTAATACCTGTGGCATGGTTCAGGCCCAGAATAATCACACAGAACAGGTTAAAAGAATTGAGTCTGTTGTGCATTTTGTACCTACCAGAAAATGCTCACAGTGACTTAGTTTTAGACTTCTATTAATTCATGTCTTTGCCATTTTTACAGCACCGGGAGAGATAAGGAGCATATTGGCATGTTTTATAACCATTTTTGTGTCGTACATACCTAATTACAATTCTGTGGGCATTTAAATCTGACTGCAGTTCATTTTAGGACATGCATGCACAGTGAAGGATGAGTCTGCTGTGAACTGCACCTGCATGTCAATTAAATAATAAGGCATGACGGGTATGTGTTTCTGTGTAATAACATCACACTTTGGATGGTTGAAGCACGGGCTGCAGGTCGAGATCATTCAACACCCAGGAAGTGACATTACTGCTCAGAACACACATCCCTGGAGTGCATTATTGCTGTTATACAGTGACTTGTTTATTAAGAAAAAGATTACAAAAAACTTTTAAAATTAATTTTGAAGTAGATTTTGTTATGTATAGGTATATGAATAAAAACTACACAGATCTTATTTGGGGATATCTATCATCAGGTCACACCTATAGAACTTAACTGTCAGGCACTAGGATCCCATGGAAGCTTTTCTGCAGCAGTCTAGCATGGGCTGCAGCAACACAACCCTATATAAGACATGGGCAGCACGCTCCTTCTTAGTTTTTCCCCACCATTCACATCAGACTTTGTCGCTCAGCTCGACCCGCCAAAATTTTACTTACCTTTTCTTTTGTTTCTACCTTCACACCCTCTGCTAAGCACTCCAGGGGAAGGAGGAGGAGCGGCCTCAGCTGCTGGTTCTGTCTCAGCCAGACTCCTTGCCAGACCTCCTCCTGTTGTTCCAAACCAGGAATGGTAGTTGGAAGTCGTTCTCACTCCATCTGTCTCAGTGGAGAACCATTACCTCAGATGCGGGATCCTGCAAATAATCAAACAGTACCATGCTCTAGAACTTCTAGAACAGGCTCCAGATGTTCCCGGTTCCCAGCTCTTATCCTCCAGACCACACAGAGGTGCTGCAGGAGGCGGTGTTCACCTTTTGCACAGCAGGGCCATAGAGCCAGTGCCGAGGCAGCAAAGGAACAAGGGGTTCTACTCCCAGTTCTTCCTGGTTCCCAAAAGAACTGAGGACTTGAGGCCCATTCCAGACCTCAATGAGCTGAATCTTTACATCCAGTATAGAAAATTCCAGATGTTAACTCTACACGGTCTTCTTCCAGCTCAAACAGCGCTAGTGGCTATGCTCCTAGACATGTAGGATGCCTATCTGCATATCATGGTTTGCCCCCTCACAGGTTATGCCCACGGTTCCTTTTCCGGGGAGCATTGCCAGCTCATGGTGTTGTCCTTTGGCTTATCCTCTGTGCCAGGATCTTTATCAAATGCTTAGCAGTGGTAACAGCAGCCTCCGACATGAAGGTCTTTATGTGTTCCCATACTTGGATGACTGGTTACTCAAAGCCCATTCAGGAACTACTGTTGCTGACTCTAGAATGCACCCTGCAGTTGTTCCAGTCCTTGGGTATTGCTGTCAGTTTGCCCAAGTCTGTGCTGACCCCATCTCAGCGGTTGCAGTACATAGGGGTGGTTCTGGACTCCACTCAGGGCAAGGCCTTCCTCCTGCAATACAGGGTTGACTGCCTTATAGCTTAGGCCCAGGCTGTGGCTCAGTGCTGGTATGTCCCAGTCAGGACGTTCTTGAGGCTGCTAGGTTTAATGGCGCAGTCATTGTTATGGTCCCCTTGACCAGGTTACATATGAGGATCCTGCAGTGGAGCCTCTGAGCCCAGTGGGATCAACGCTCTGATGATGTGGATCAGCTGGTCCTTGTCTTCCCCAGTACATAAGGTGCTTCAGTGGTGGATGGATCCAATCTCTAAAAGGGGCCCCTTCCTTATCCCCACCCCTCACCAGATCCTCACCACGGATGCTTTGAGTCTGGGTTGGGGAGCACCCTAGGCTTTTATCAGACCCAGGGGATCTGGTCCAAGTGGAAGACCTGCCGACACATAAGCGTTCTAGAAATGCGGGCAGTTCTGTATGCTTTACAGGTGTTCCAGAACCATCTCTTGCTCTCTCCAGGCCCACTGCTGGTACAGTCTGACAACCCCAGTGTGGCTTATTACATCAGCAAGTAAGGAGGAACGCATTCTCACCCCTGTGCCAGGATGCAATGAGGGTCTGGTACTGGGCTCTAGATCATGGTCTAGAACTGTCAGCCATCCATCTGCCAGGAACCCAAAATGCCTTGACCAGTAGCCTCAGCTGGTCACAACCCAGAATTCACAAGTGGGAGCTGCTAACCTCTGTCATAGAAGACCTGTTCGATAGGTGGGGTTGTCCAGAGCTGGACCTTTCTGCATCCCCACTCAGTGCAAAATTGCCACATTTCTGCTCACTAGATCCAGGGCCAGAAATTTTCTGGTAAGACGCAGCGTTGACCCTCTCTTGGAAAGGGAGGTTCCTCTATGCCTCCGCCCCGATATAGAGAGTGCTAATCAAACAGATTGAGGAGCCACCCTTATTCTGGTGGTACCTTTTGCCTCGTCTGATCTGGTTTCCATTATTACTACAGTTGGCTATGGAACCTTCATTTCCCCTGCCCTCTACTGGGACCTGCTGACTTAGGCACAGGGAACCCTGGTCCATCAAACCTCAAGTCCCTCTGTCCGCATGCTTGGCTCCTGAGGCCACAGCCATCGCCCACTTTGGGGTGTCTCAGAAAGTGGTTGACTTCCTGGTGGCTGCTAGAAACCCTCTACCAGGGCTACTTACTACATGAAGTGGAAGCAGTTTGTCATATGGGCGTTTCTCATCACCTGGACCTTTTACCTGCCTGGTGAACCAGATTCTGGAGTATCTTCTGTCATTGTCAGATGCAGGCCAGCAATACTGCTCCATTATGGTGTACCTATCTGCCATTTTGGTCTTCTATGTGCCTGTTGAGGGCTGTATTGTGGCCATTACATTTCTGAGAGGCATTCTTCACCTGAAGCCTCACATCTGCAATCTGGTCCAGGCTTGGGACCTGAATTTTACTTTAGAAAAGCTGACTGCCTCCTTTTGAGCCAACTGTGTCCTGCAAGCTACACTTTCTGTTGTGGAAAGCATTATTTTTAGTTGCTATTACTTCTGCATGAAGAATTTCAGAACTACAGACTCGTGTGTGACCAACCTTATTTGATTTTTCACAAAGACAGGTCTTTGCATACTAATCCTAAAGTGGTGTCTGAGTTTACTCTAAATCAGTCTATCCACCTGCCTGTTTATTTTTCAGAGCATGCCAATCTGGGGAAGCATTGCTCCATACTTTGGATGTATGTAGAATTCTCAGATATTACACACACCATACCAAGAACTGCAGAAAGTCCTCTCAGTTTGTTTCTTTCACCCTGGCAACAGTGCTTGTCCAAATGGTTGGCCAACTGTATTACTTTTAATTATAGGAAGTACGGTAAGGAACTCCCTGCTGTGTTTCATGGCCATTCAACGAGGAGGAATGGCCTCTTCTGTTGCCTGTTTCAGGAATGTGTTAGCTACAGAAATTTGTGCAGCTGCCACTTTGAGTACTGTTCACACTTTCACCAAGTATTACAGTCTGGACATTGCCTCCAGGAGACATCCAGGCTTTGGCCTTGCTGTGCTTCAGGGCATTCTTTCTTAGGCCTCGGCCTCCTGCCACCAGACTGTCTTGCGCTTACCACTGCTTAGAACTTGTTCCATCGGTGTGACCTGATGACAGAGATATCCCTGAAGAAGATAGAACAGTTACATGAGAAGTTTCCATAACAGTAGATCTTCAGAATCTCTGTCATCAGGTCATGCTGTCCCTCCTCCATCTCCCCCAAATATCTGTTAACTGCTATGAATTTTTATAGTGCTGTGATTTTCACACTAGTTACCCTTGCTCGCATAGGTTTACTGATGTTCTTAATAATGTTAGAGCTATTTCTGGACACACAAACTATTAAATCATTAAACTAAGTTAATTGAAATATTTCTTATCACTAACTCTATGGGACCCACTGTTTGTAGACATATTATTCTTTAAAATATGAAAGTGCTCCACATTCTGACCATCTACTATGATTTTGAAGGCCAGTGCTATGATTTTTAATGATGAGAGGTATCCCCCGCTCTCTTTCCAGCTTGGCGCTGTCTCGCTACCTCTCACTGTCCCTCTCTCTCTATCTCTTTCCAGCTTGGCTGTCTTGTTGCTCCAACCATTTTGCTAGCTGGGCAACTTCTCTCTGTCTCTCCTTGGTTCCTGGTGGGACTTGTCTCCTATGGCCTCCTACTAGGGAAGGAACTGAGGAAGGAGCAGGACCGTCCACACTTATATCACGGCTGTGACATTGGAGTCTGACATCAGCATGGGCGGCCTCTGCTAGACTGCTGCAGAAAAGCTTCCATGGGATCCTAGTGTGTGATGGCTGAGTTCCATAGGTGTGACCTAATGACAGATTCCCTGGAAGACCTACTGTTATGGTAAGTTCTTACGTAACTGTTCTTTTTGTTTTGTCCACTAGGTGGTGCTGGTAGTCTGGCGCTGCACAGCTCTGTGTTATATGCTCCTCCCCTGCCCCCACACACTTTCCTGTCTCTTCTGTGCTTCTCCCAGTACACTGTGAGGCAGTCTGGGTGTGTACTGAGAAGAAGGTATTATTTACCACTTTCATACCATAGCTGTTAACTTTCAGGAACAGGGCAGTGTGAAGAGTGAGTGCAGCGCTTTTGATGTGATATGCTCAAGTAATTGTGGTATGACCACGGAGGGGTCTGTGCAGTGATGTGGGTTTCATATTGATTTTGTGCTGCCGTGTGATGGAGGGATGTAATGTATGTTATGTGGTCGTGTGTGTGTGTGTGTGTGTGTGTGTGTGTGTGTGTGTGTGTGTATATACTTGATCCAGTGATGTTACTGTTGGATAACCTCACTGGTCTAGAAGCACACTGACCAGTCGACTATCTACAGATTTTCTTGCCATTGTGTAATACAGCATTTACCTCTCTCTCTTGCTGATCCACCAAATGTGACATGAGGGAGCTGATGTGTGCAGTGGCATGAAAATGGGTGTGCATGTCTAAGTGACTCTTCTCCTGATAGTACTGCACATGGTGTTGTTGGACTGAATAGATCATTGTTACTCATGCTGCACATGCTACAATTCTCCAGGACTGTGGCAGGCTGGTACCTTACGAGTGGATTGCAAGGGGCAATAAGAAAATGGGGAGGGGAATCAGGATTCGTGACAGTACCAGTGTTTGAAAATAAAAATGTTACAGCACAGAAGCACAGGCACAGAAACAAACTGTGTTTCTTCATCCTGGTTGATGGGCCATACAGATATTATTTAAATATGTGGGCTGTGTACACCTTTACCTGTGCCTTGTTTCCTTTCAGTGATGGTAAGGGCCAGGAGAGACAGCAGAAAAGTAATAGAAAGTGTTATTGTACTGTTGTTCATTGTTTTTCATTTTGTTGCAAAGAAACTTTTTCTTAGTTGAAATGCTGGTATTATTTTATTTTGCACTTTGCAAAGAAGGCTCCAGAGCTGCTCGCCCTCCCCAGCACCAGGAGCCCAGCGGGACTCGCTCCCGCACCCCCAGACCACAGATCATTTCACTGGTCATGAGGGCCAGAGGAAGCTGCCCGCCCTCCCCAGGACCAGGGAGCCCAGTGGGACTCAGCTGCCGCACTTCCCCAAGACCACAGATACGTGGCAAGAGGAAGCTAAGCAGGACAGTTGGAGGCACGGAGTTTGATTTTGGTGCCTAAAGTGACTGTGCTGCATAACTGTGGACATTTCTAAGGCTAAAAGGAAAAAATATATATATACATGCTTAGCTAACTAATGCTGTTAAGATGTAGAAAAGCCATTTCCTGGTAGAAAGCTATTGTTTTTGCACAGAGAGACTGCTGCTTAATCAACCACTGTGTTAATCCTAGGAAAGCACTTTTGTATTCTGTAGCCACTGCATTTTACTAGGATCTCAGTCTAACTCTGTAATCGTGACTGCAGCAAGTAAACTGTCCGTTGTCCTACCTGACCCGCCTCCTGTCCCAGCAGGGTACCATAAATCTTTCCTCTCTCCGTGAGATCATTTCACCGGGTTGCGAGGGCTGGAGGAAGCTGCTCGCCTCTCCAGCACCAGGAGCCCAGCGGACTTGCTGCTACACCCCGGACCACAGGTCGCGGCAAGAGGAAGCTAAGCAGGACAGTTGGAGGTGCGGAGTTTGAACCCCGCCGCACTGTGTGCCGGGTTTCCACCACCATTCTGGTCGGCTCTTTGTTTTATAGGCAGTGTCATGTGAGGCTGTTGAACCAATCAGCCCACTTTCCCATCTGCAGGTTATACCTGCTGAACACTAGGGGGATTCTGCTTGCCTAAGCCCTCCCCTGACATATATCTCAAACAGCAATACAACAATATGCCTCCTTTAGGTCTTGGAATACTCACATTGCTCCTTATTATCCCAACCCCTAAAAAAAATCATTGCCAAAATCTCCCCAACAAACCGTTATATGTACATATGCTAGCTTCTCATCCCCCACTGCCTCTAACCCCCATCTACCCTCCATTCTCCATCAGCACCCCACTGTCTTGCCTAATCGAAGAGTCACAAAGGAATAATCACACTTGGCATTCACACATCAGCACAATTTATTGCAAGCAAAAGATAATTACACTTCATTTAGCAGCAATGTCACTATCAGCATTAATGATTACACTTTAGCATTCATTCATTGGCAATATTACTATCAGAATTAATATATACTAATTAAGCAAAACATGATACATCACTGATTCTATGCTACATCCAAGCCTTTTCCCAGTAGCTGGAGAAGCCCTAATCATCTCACAGCCTGGCCAGGAGTCTTGAACGGGAGAAAGTTCCACAGCGATCGTCCACCCTGCAGATGAGGCTTCCAACCAGGCATTGAGAAAGCTACATTTATATCTTATTCTATGCTAAAATAACCGTGCAGCCTTCATAGTGTTGTTTTGCCACATTCTAGAAGCTGGCGGGCTCCCAGGATGCTGCAAATTCACACCATAAGGACTGTTCAGAATTCCCTACACCTGCTAGGTCACTGCTCCAAACACTGGCGGGTGCCTAGAACACTATGAGCTAAGCAGAAGTTTAAACAAAACTACAAAAACAGGTTGCCTGATAATATGCAACCTTCAAGTCAGCAAAATACACTATCTGAAGCAAAACATAATAATGAGGCTATCTAAAGAGCAAAACACCAATTAAATAAAGCAGCATGTAAAATGGAGTCACACAATACAAAATGGAGTATAAAATGACATACATTATATGAAATAGCATACAAAATGGAGTGACAATAATCAACATATTATACTATCACTACACCCACACACTGGATCACCCAACACATCTCACCCCCCAGTGCCCATACCCCCCACAGCCCACAGTAGCAGGTGGTATCCCTCTGTGCTAGCTCTAACCACCCTTAACTCCCTACCCATCCCCTGCTCTGCCCCCACAGATCCTCCCATCTGCCCAGGCATCCCTACCACTGCCGCAGTCCCTTACTCCGGCTCACCATCCTACTCCTCTTGCTCTCTGGGAATGTCTGCCACAACCCAGGACCAGGACCTGGTAAATCCGCCCCATAGGGCATGGACTCACATTGCCTTCATGAATGTCTGCAGTCTCCCAAAAAGACTGCTGCACTCCCATCGTTAGGTCTCCCAACATAAGCCCGGACATCCTTGCCATAGTGGAAACCTGGCTCTCACCGTCGACCCCAGACTCGACGGTCTCCCTCCCCTGGCTTCACCCTCTTCAGAGAAGATCGTGTGGGTAGCGTGGTGGTGGATCGCTGTCTACCTAACTAACTCCTCCTGGGTCATGCCTACCCACCCCTAAGCTCGACCATGGGGCTCAAGCCATCACCTTAAAATTACCCCTGACCCAGGCAGTGGCCCTCTTTACCTCACTACAGCATATGTACCCCACGAGAACAAAGCCAAGCTATCCGCTCCCTCACCGACTATCTCACTACCCTGCCACACAAGGCTGAACAGCTCATAGTAGGAGATCTCAACATCAACTGGCTTGGCTCCACCTCAACACAAATTAAAGACAACTTCACAGCTCTGATCTATCTCAACTAGTGACTCAAACCACCAGATTTAACCAGTCAAGTGGGACTAGCGCTACTAGACATCGTGCTGTCTACACGCCCTCACAAAATAAAGGATGTCAATGTCCTAGCCAACTCCTCAGTGACCACTCACCAATTCTCTGCCACTGGTCCTCCCCACGCTCAAAACTGCACACAAAGCCACCCCCCATCGACATTTCCGCCCGGAGGACTATACAAACTTAAGCTGCACCTTCCCGGCTTGATTGGTCCCCGATCTCCTCGCAGCGGATATAGACATCGCACTAGCCTTCCTCACCAATGCCTTCTGCAAGGCCTATGATGTTTTCGCCCCTGTCACCAACATCCATACTAAGAGACACTCAGCTGCCTGGATCCCCCCGATCCAACAACTGAAGCAGCGTGATAACCTTTAGCACATTGTTGTCGAGACTGGCAGACTAGCAGACAGACAAGCTTATAACACAGCTTGCAACCAGTGCACCTGGGCCATAAGACAAGCCAAAGCCAACCACTACCAATCCACCTTGACCTCCTCCTGGGGCGTAGCCCGTACCTTCTGGGATAACATGAAGGAGTTAAGCGGGATGACCTGCTCCCTCCTCCCTCTCAGATGGTCATAAATGGCACTATGTCATGACGACCCATCCTGTGTTGCCGACTGCCTTAACAAAACTTTCTGTGATCTAAGCTCAGTCCTGGCCCTTCTTTGACCCCATGTCGGTAAACAACAACCCAGCTATCTCTCCCCTTCTCTTTAGGACTATCTCCCACAGGACATGAAGCCAATCCTCCTAAAAGCTCTCTCCTCCCACAACCCGAGCTGTGACCCCCGACTCCAGGATACTCCGCCTAACGCTGGATGTCATGCTAGCCCTGCTCACGGACCTCCTTAATCGATCCCTGTGCCTCGGCCAATTCTCGAGGGCATGGAAGCAGGCTGAAATCATCCCTATACATAAAAATGGAGACCGCACTGTACCAAACAACTACAGACCTATCTCCATTCCCCTGCCCAAAAAGCTCTGGAGAAAATAGTATCCACTCAACTTGTAGCTTATCTATCCAGTCACAACATTCTGTGCCCAGAACAGCATGGCTTCCGCCCTGGTCACAGCACCACCACAGCTCTGCTGGAGTTCTCCCACCATACACTCTGCATTAGATGCCAGGGAGATGGCTGGGGCAGTGTTCATTGACCTGTCCAAGGCCTTGACACTGTGAGCCACCCATTAATGCCAGACACCCTCTGTAGCTGGGACTCTCATCCGGCCCTTTGGCCTGGTTCTCCACTACCTCTGTGATCGATCCCAGCGCATCAAGTTAAATGGTAGCCTATCTTCAGCACTGCCTGTATGTTCCGGAGTCCCACAAGGCTCCATTCTGGGCCCCACATTGTTCAGTCTCTTCTTGTACACCCTTCCCAGCTCTTGCTCAGGAATGTTGCTATTATATGCCGATGGTGCAGTCCTACTCGCCTGCTTTTGACCGGTCACTCTCCAGAGCAACTTGCAGTCCTCCTTCAGCCAAGCTGAAAATGGTTCCTTGACCATCGCCTAGTCCTGAACCTCAAGAAAACAAAATCTATGATCTTTGCACACGCCAAAGTAACTCAAAAATGCTCCCTTTGCATCCTTCCCAACACCCTCCACCCCTTGAGCGGGTATCAACATACAAATATCTGGGCATCACCTTTGACTCGGCTTTCTCCTTCCATGCCCATGTCAGTGCTTTATCCTCTGCCATGAGCGCCGGTTGGACTCCTCTATCGCCATAAAGACTGCCTCCTGAATTCGCCTCTCGGCTGGCTATCACTTCCTCCATCCTGTCATTAGTTGACTATGGCCTCCCATCTATGCAGCGCTGACCCACTGCCCTCACCAAAATTCAGACCTCCCAACAAAGCCTGCAGGCTCTTGACCGGTGCCCCAAGCAGAACCCACACATGCCGACTCTACTCCACCTCGAACATACTCAATCTGGAAGAACATCTGCAATACCACACCGGCATACTGGCTAAAAAGGCTCTACTTGGACTGTGTCTCCATGTGTCACTGCACAGCTTCTGCAAGCCTCCCGCTCGGGTCGTCACCCGTACCGCTAACAAAGCCACCTTCCAGGTACCTAGAGCCAGGACCTCACTTGCCCAAAGATCCTTTTATCACAGAGTACCGTCCTGGTATAACTCCTCCCCACGCACATCTCAAACACCCCTAAAATTGGTCAGTTCAAAACTGCCCCACGAAACACCTCCTTAGCACTTGTAAATGTATGTCTACTGTAGGCCTACCATGCCCCCAAACTGATCCAGGTCCAACAGGATGTCGTATCCAACAGTTCGCTAGATAGCCTGCTTCAGGCTATTTACCACTAGCTATAGCCTGCATGACCTGCTAGGACCCCCAATGACTTACTGTTATGTGCTCCTGTAAACTGCCTATGTTTATTTTGCTCTCTGAATATTCTGCTATGTATGCTGCATGTATCTCACCTGTATTGTTCCACACTGTCTTGTCTCACAAGTTGATTGTTCCCCCTCCCTACGACGAGGTGCCTTTGTAAATGAGTCTTTGACTCAAAGGTTGTAAATCCGATATATGAATTAAAATAACTAAAATAAAATAATATTACAGTGTAAGGTGAAGGAAATTGATGTGGCAATAGGCAGGGGTAGAAGAAAGTGCTGCAGAGACTTGGGGCAGATGATAGTGCTGTAGTGGGTGGATGACTAGAAGAAATTGAAGCAGGCAGTGGAGGTTAAATTGAAGATCATCTTAGAAATCACCTCCATTAGAACACAGTTTGGAACTATAAACTGTCAGCATCAGGACCACTCAGAAACTTTTTGCTAGCTGGGGCTTCAACACAATGATGCACAGTGTATATGCGTATATAATGTGGGCAGCCCTATCACTCCTCAGTTCTTTCTCCCACCGTCAGTCATCCTCAGAAGACCTGCTGAAGAAAACACTGTTACTTGAGTACAAAGGCTGCTGGGAAGGCCAGTGGCATGCAGGGGTGCAGAAGTATCACTGGCAGAAGGTAAGAGGCAGTGATGCTGTTATATGAAACCACAGTGAGGGCCTCACCTGGAATACTCTGTGCAGTTCTGGGCCACACCTTCCATAAAGGACATTGACAGGGTGGAGGCAGTCCGGAGAAGAGCAACTACGATGGTACAGGGTGTGCAACAGAAAACATACAAGAAGAGATTAAGGGACTCGAATATGTACTCACTGGAGGAAAACCAGGAGTGGGGGGACATGATAGAAACTTTTAAGTACCTCAGGGCATTAACAAAATGCAGGAGGCCTCTTCCAGCATAAAAGAGTACAAGAACAAGGGCATGACATTAGAAAGCATCAGGTTTAGGGGTAATGTGGGAGTTTTCTTCACAAAGGTTTTTTTTTTTTTTTAGTTGTTTAACCAGGAGTAGCACACTAAGCTGAAAGCTTTTACAGGTGTGACCTGGGAGCACAGGGAAGTTAAGTGACTTGCTCAGGGTCACACAGTATGCAAGTGGAAGCTGTGGATTCAAACCCAGGTCTGGTCTGCGGGTGTCACCAGATTTGCAGCTCAGAGCCTTAAACCACTGCACTATACTGCCTCCCTGGTGGTATAAATATTAAATGGTCTACCTCAGGAGGTGGTGGGAAGGAGCATGGTGGAGGAATTTAAATCTGCATGGGACAGGCATGAGGAAACTTAAGAGGTGGGTAGGAGTGAAGATAAACTGTGACCAGTTAGGGTCACAGGTCGTAAACAAATGTAGGGCTAGGGCAGACTAGATGGGCCTAGTGGTCCTTTTCTGCCTAATGTTTCTATATAGCATAACTGTTGCTGTTTGCTACTTTCAAACAACATGGCGTCTTGCTGTATTCTGACAGTTGCAGTGATTCCCAACCTACAGCAAGACTGCATTAGAAGAAACATAATTATTAAGGTGAGTAATTTTTCTTTCCTTTTCTTAGGGTTCTGTCATCTCTGTATGCCTCTGAAGTTGAAAGGGCCTTTATTTGTATTGTAAGTGCAGAGATAAGATTTATAAAGAGGCACACATGCGATTTGTGTGTGCTGTTTGAGCCTGTCTCACAACATGAGGACCTGTGAGATTTGCCAGAGCTCCAACCAGGGTACAAGATGCGCGTAATTTAGCCCTGGAAAATGTCCTTGTATTAAAGACATTGAAAGCCAGTGTGAGGAGAAGGGTTCCAAAGCTACTTCTCTCACTGTCTGCTAAAAGTGGTCAGTGAAGTCTAAAGATAGGGACAAAGGAATGGTTGTGGTGTGGGCCTCCTCGTCGTCTGGCCATAGGCACAGACACAGAGAAAGGACAAATCTGCTTCACTGGTGAGGTCCGGTCACATTGAGAAAAGGTATGTCCTCACGCACCCCATCCAGCTGCCTCAACTACAGCACCCCAAACATCATTAAGACACCAAGGTAAGTGCTGCCGTACCTACTATGGGATGATATGGCATCATCATAGTCAGGCCAAGGCCCATTAACACAGGTAGTCGGTCCCTCTGTAAGGTGTCATTGACTCCCAGGCTTTGCTGGCAGCGATTTCTGAAATAATTCAATGCATTTTGTCATCGTTGCCAATGCAGACAGTTTTCTGACAGTGGGACTTTCTGATACCCACCCAGTCGACTAATTCCAATAGCACATCACAGGTTCTTGCTTCCCAGCCATCGCCAGTCCATTCTGCAGCTCCATCATTGATCGTACTGCTGATGATGAAATGGAGTAGAATCCTGACCTTATCAGCTTAATGGAGGATTTAGAGGAGGAATATGAGGAGGACATTTTCTGGAGGGTCTCCTTCACTCTCGTTTACCCTCTCATCCTGTAGTGAGGACTCAGTAGTTTATACCCAGATCCCTTCTGAAGGCCCATCTTTCCAAACCATAATGTAGCAAATGCAGTCTGCCATGGGCTTTGCTGTGGAAAAGGGAAGATTCCACTAAAGGAATCTAATGAAATATTTAGAGGTGCAGTACCCCCATTGTCATTTCACCTATATATCTTGCATTAGAGGATGCTATATTACTTTTACTAACCAGCCAGAAACTGACTCTGTGGTCATCAAGGATGTTTATGATGGGTCTAGAGCCCCTAGACATATGAATACTTTGCTTCCTGATAAGGAAATCTAGGAAGCTGAATATGATGGGCAAACATACAGTACATGCCTCTGCATCACTGAACCTTAGGACTGCAAACTACCAGGCTCACATGATCAAATACTAGAACATTGTGTAGAAATCTGCTCGTACTGCTGCTTGGGCTTTGCCTGATGGCTTGCCAAGACTGATCTCTTAAGACATTGTCCGAGGTTGTGAGTTCTCTCAAATACCTGGGGTTAACCTACATCGGGGTTTACCCTCAAGTCTCACGAGACCAGGTAACTAAACGGTGCACTGCAAACTGGGCCTGCTGTACCGCCTGAATGACCAGCTCATCCCCAAGTCCAGAATAACCATTACCAACAGCCTCCTCCTTCCTGCGCTGACCTTTGCTGCCCCTATGCTTCATGGGTTGGCTAAACAGGAGATGAGCAGGCTACAAGTCCTCTGCAACAAAATAGCTTGGTTTGCTTCACAGTCCCACAAAAGGCGGCACCACTACGAAGCCTTTGCTTCACTACAATGGCCCTCCCTAGATGGTACGCCTTCAGTACCCCTGCTTTGCAATGCTTACAAGCCCCTACACTGCAATTCCCTGATAGCCTGGCCAGTCTCCTGGCTCCCAAGCACTCAGCGCACACCCTCCGAGCCTCTGGGCGTAACCTCCTAGATAAACCTAGGGTTTGGACAACTGCTGGCAGTAAATCCTTTGCCATTGCTGCCCCTGCCCTATGGAATAAGCTTCCTCCCACCTTCCGGAAGTCCCCTCCGTTGGATTTTTCCGCTAGGGACTCTGTGCTCACTGACTGTAAGTTAATGCCTGCTCCTCAGTGAGAGGACTTACCCAAACTCAAAGGCCAGGCCCTCACTCGACTAAGCCGTGCACTGCTGTACTATATTACCTTCTCTCCTGATTGCTACACTGCTACCCTTGTCTGTTCCTGCAACTGTCTTCTCCTGTAACTGATTTTTGGCACAATGTCAGCACTGTTTATCCATGTACTTGATTTTCTCTAATGTTGTTCTGCACTGTGACCTTGTTTCCTTTATTGTACTTGTATACTTCTGTAACTAATTTGGGTTGCCCCTGAAAAGGGACCTTGAGGGCTCAGTGGGACTACCTGGTTACCAAAGTGAATAAATAAATTATTAATAATAATAATAATAATTTTATTTATAAAGCGCCTTTCATTATATCAAGGCTGAACAGATTGATTAAAACTTCAACATTCAATACAAAACAACAAACCATAAACATTATAAAATATATCATAAAAACATAATAAATTACAATAAAATTTCACGCATTTTACAGGGCATATTAACTTTCTAGAAGGCCATTCTCCATAAATAAATAAGTTTTCAATTCCTTCTTAAATATCTCACGGAGGTGCATTCCCGTAACCGGCATGGTAGAAATTCCAAAGAGTGGGTGCAGCATGAAAAATGCTCTGCTGCCAGACAATTTCAAACTCACTCTTGGAATCTCTAACAGCCCCATGTCGGCAACGGGTGATCGGCCAAGACAGTAAAGAACCAGTAGGTCTTTCAGATAGTGAGGACCCTGATCACGAAGGGCTTTAAAGTCAATAAAATTACTTTAAGGTAATCCGCCCACTGTATTGGAAGCCAGTACAGTTCGCCTTGCAGGGGTAATATGACAGAACCTACTTGTCCCAGTCAATACCGGGCTGCCACGTTCTCACAAGCTGTAGGCGGCAGATTTCAACCCCAGAGAGCCCAAAGTAAAGGCGTTGCAGTAGTCAAGGCGAGGACACAAAGGCGTGGACCAATGTTGGCAGAGAGTCAGAGCGGAACAAGGTGCTTAACCGGGCAATATTCCTAAGATGGTAAAGGAAGATCTGACGACGCCTGACACCTGAAATTGAAAAGTCAGCCTATCGTCAAGGATCACCCCAAGGTTACGCACCCATTCAGAGGCGGTAAAGACACACCGCCAAGAAAAATTCCAGAAGGAGCACCAGCACACAACCTCTCAATCTGGCCACCGGGTCCACAACCAAAACCTCAGTTTTCTCCGAGTTCAGCTTTAACCAACTAGAGTCCATCCAGACTTGGATTCCCCAGACAGTTATTAAACACTAGAGAGCTCCATCCTGGTGGTGCAAAAGACAGGTATAGCTGGGTATCATCTGCATAGCAGTGAAACCTCAGCTCATACTGTCTTATAATATTTCGAGGGCAGCATATACACTGCAAACAACATGGGTGACAGCACAGAACCCTGAGGAACTCCACACAACAAAGAACTGGGCCGGAGGAAAAACCCCGACACAACTCTTTGTGATCTCCCAGTAAGGAATGAATTGAACCATTTAAAAAGCGGTTCCAGACATTCCACAGATTTCCCCAGGCATGCTAGCAATACCATGTGATCTACAGTGTCAAAAGCTGAAGAGAGATCAAGGAGGACCAAGATGGAGCGTCTCCTTTGATCCCTAGCCTCAGAAGATCATTTAGCACCGAACCAGCGCAGTCTCGGTGCTGTGTCTTTCTGAAAACCAGACTGGAAGGATTCGTAGATACTATGGATGGTTAAATGGTCATCCAGTTGAACAGCTACGACCTTTTCAATAACCTTCCCAATAAAGGGAAGGTTAGAGATAGGTCTGTAGTTAGAAAAACAGTCTGGGTCCAAGGAAGCTTTCTTCAAGAGAGGTGTCACCACCGCCTCTTTCAGGGAGCTAGGAAATTCACCCGACTCAAGGAGCACCAGACTATTTGTGCCAAAACTGGACCAATGATGTCTACACAACCCAAGATTAGGGTAGTCGGTCCAGGATCCAAGCTGCAGCTTGTAGGGTGCACACTATGGATGATCCTTATAATATCCATGAACTCAGGTCGACAAAAGGAACTCCAGGAGGAATGAGGCCCTGTGCTCTCACACACCTCACCACATCGCCCTTAGAGGTTGTCGGACACAAGTCAGCCCTGATGTCAGCCACCTTAGTTGCAAAGTATCGGCGAGCTCATCGCACTCCATTTGCGAAAAGGCTTTCCAAACTTGCAGGCAGGCTGGGTTGCACAGTCTATCTGCAGTTGAACAGCTGAGCCAGTCGATTCTGAGCAACTGCAATCTCCCTGGACAGGAATTCTGCCTTCTTATGGGTGATTGCAGATTGATAGCTGGTATAATGTTCAATCAATCTAAGACAGTCGGCATCAAGGGCGGACTTGCGCCAACAATCTCTCTAACCGCTCTGTCTCTGCATCTCCCTCAGAGTCCCATCAAACCAAGGGCCCTGGGGTGACGGGAGAGAGGCGCTCGTGAACAGGAGCAATAGAATCCAGGGCAACCGTGATGGCCTCGTTATAGGCCAGCACCAGTGCTCTGGACTACTGCCCACCAACATGAGGATGATAGGTCAAGGATGGCTGTTAGGCCTTGTGAAGTAACATTCCGTAATGGGGTACCTGACCATCTCCACAGGGCTGGCCCAGCCGCGGGGGTGCAAAATTGAACCTCACGATGTGGTGTGGTCAGACTAAACGACTGGTTCCACCCCTATATCGGATGCATCAATCCCAAGAAGGAAGACCAAGTCAAGAGAGTGTCCATATTTATGCGTAGCAGTGGAAACTACCTGTGTAAGGCCAAGAAGACATTAGTTGGAGAGTGTTTCCAAATTGTGAGACTTCATAAGTCGACCCAGGCGTTGAAGTGGCAACACCATCAATCTGGGGACTCAAGCGAAATGTCGACGAAGTCTGCCACTTCCTGTAAGAAAGCGTTTCCCATCTGTTGGTGCTGGGGTTGGCAAACATTTGCTATGCTCAGCTTATGATGTCTGTGATGCTTCTGCCAGAGCTACAGTTTTGAGCATTTGCATGAAGAGATAGTCTTAGCTGAGAGTTGCTGACTTTGCCAGTGATGTGCAACATTCAGTTTTGAATGCTCCCTTTAAAGGCTTCAAACTATTTGACTGTGATGTTGAAGAGACCCTACATGGACTTCAAACTTAAGAAATTACTCTTAAGGTCTGTAAAGGCCTTGTGTCCCACTACTGCTAGAGGTCACGGTCAGGGCTCCTATCATCAGCCTGTTGCCCGAGGTAGTCATGCCAACTGTCAGCAAGTCTGTGGCAGAGGAGATGGCCCCTCTGGGTCCCTCCTTTCTGGTGCCTATGTAGAAGCATCCATGGGATCTGTTATGGTGGCCTGCAACCCCAGTTCTGCCTGACTCTCTTCCATCTTTTCCCTCACCTTAGCTGTTACCTCTAGGTGTGAGTGTGAGGGGCAGGATCTCCCTACATCTGAAACAGTGGTGGGAGGTAATTACAGATGAGTGGGTACTGGAGATAATTGCAAGGGGTATGATCTAAAGCTGTTACAAGCCCCTTCCAGGTCCTCCTCCACCGCCTTCCTTTCATCCTTTGGGCCATTTGTTCTTTCTGAAGGAAGAAGTTTAGTCTTTGTTCCAGAAATGTGCCATAGAACTGGTTCCTACTCACTGGATAAGCGAAAGGTTCTATTTCAGGTACTTCCTAGTCCCAAAATAGTCAAGGGATCTGCATGCTGTGTTGGATCTCAACTTGTACAGTACATCGAATACAAAATGTTTCACATGGTATCCCTGCATACTGTGATTCCCCATCTGCAAATGGGGATTGGCACTTTTCTCTGGACCTGAATGCATACCTTCATGCAAAGACCAGGAAATTCCACAGACAATATCTCCACTTTACACTGGAAGGAGAACACTATCAGTTCAAAGTATTGCTCTTTGGCTTGTCTTCTGGCAGCTGCAGCCTGTGCAGGGCAGGCCTGTATGTTTTCCCCTATCTGGACAGCTAGCTCCTGAAGGCCTGCTCCAGGGAACTCTGCTACACACCCTGTCACACATACAGGTTAGTTGTTTGATGACTTGGGGATCACAATGAATGTGCCAGACCTCTGTGCCAAAGATTGCAATACATAGGGTGGTCTTGGACGCGAGAAGGGATATGCTGTCCTGCCATGAGACAGGGAAGACACTTTGGTTGCTCAGGTACATTGGTATACAGGAGCCACTACATCTCTGCGAGAACAGTGTTATGTCTCCTGGTCCTTGTGGTTACGCCATAGTGACTGTGGCACTGGCGCATCTTCATATGAGGATCCCTAAGTGGACACTCATAGTCCAGTGGATCCGTTGTCTGACAAGCTGGAACAAATGCTTCTTGTAAAGTCTCATCTTTGCAGATAGTTGTTGTGTTGGATGGATCATGACAGCATCTTGAAGACGCTCCATTCCTTGTATCAGCTCCTATACAGATCCTCACCATGGATGCCTTAGACTCCAGCTGGGGTGCTCATCTCTTCCCTTACCAGATGCAGGGGTCATGGACCACAGTGGAGGCTGAGCTGCACATAAACATCCTGGAAATGCAGGCTATTCTGTACAGCCTCCAGGCCTTTCAGAATCATCTCTGTCCCAGTTCTCTGCTAATCCAGATGGACAACATTAGTGTGATGCATTACATCAACAAACAAGGGGTCACTCCTGTCCTATCACTCCTATCCTCTATGCATGGAAGGAGGGAAGGTATGATACTGGACTCTGTCTCACAGCCATCAGTTATTGGCCATGTTTCTACCTGGTCTCCAAAATGTCTTGGCAGACATGTTAAGCAGGTCCCAGTCAGTGATTCACAAATGGAAACTGCTCTCTCCATTGTAAACAACCTCTTTGCAAGATGGGGTCATCCTGAGCTGGGCTTCATTGCGTCACTACACAATGCAAAACTGTTGCATTTCTGCTCACTCGCTCCAGAGTCTGGAATTTGTTTTGGCAAGTCACGTTGTCCCTCTCCTAGAAAGGAAAATTCCTATGCATTCTCCCATTCCTCTACTACAGAGAGTTCTGCTGAGGGTGAAAAGTACTCTCTTCCTCATTGCTGCACTCTGGCCTCACCAGATATGGTTTCACTCTTTCAACATCTAGTGGTGGAGCCTCCTGTCCCCTTTCCTCTGTGTCAGGTCTGTTATTACAGGACAAAGGATCGCTGGTCCATCTGGTCCTGAAGTCCTTACATCCACATTTAGTTATTTAGTTTTTGTTTACCAGGTAAGTACCATAGCCAAGACATGACTATTTTCAGGCACATGCATGGCTCCTGAAGACATAGTCATCGCACATTTTGGGTATCCCCTGAGGTTACTGATGTTCTGATTGTGGCTAGGAAGTCTTCTACCAGACATACTTGTTCCCTGAAATGGAGGCGTTTCACTTTGTGGACTGCTTCCCGGAATATTTACCCTTTTACATGTCATGTGAATACTGTTTTGGAATACTTGCTTTCCTCATCTGACTCTGGCCTGTGGCATTCCTTGTTTAAGGTGCATTTGGCCACTTTATCGACTTTCCATGCCTCTACTGATGGTTGTACGGTTGTACAGTTGCCCAACTAGAGGTGTCCCGGAGGTTTCCAAGAGGAATTCTTCATATAAAACCTCCTATTTGTAATCCAGTCCCACCTTGACTTGAATGTAATTCTTAAAAATTGACAATGGCTCGCTTTGAACCTGCCGTGAGTTGTGGCATATGTTTCCTGTCATGGAAAACTTATTTTTAGTTGGTGACCTCTGCTTGAAGGATTTCCAGCTTCAGGCTCTAATATGTGAGCCTCCATATTTGATTTTCACAAAACGGAGTCTCTTGGTGTACAAATCCTAAGTTTCTACCAAAGGCGGCATCTGAATTTACTCTGAATCAAACAAACTATACTCCTTCTTGTATATTATCCTGAGCATGCCAGCCAGGGTGAGGCACTGCGCCATACTTTGGATGTACATAGAATACTAAGATACTGTATTGGTCGCACCAAGAACTGCAGAAAGTCCTCTCAGCTTTTTGTTTCAATTGCCCCTGAAACAGGGCACACCTGTGTCTAAATAATGCCTATCCAAGTGACTGGCACATTATTTATGTTCTGTTATAGAAAGTACTGTAAGAAACTTACTGGCGCTGTTTGTGGTCACTCCACAAGGGTATAGGCCACTTCGTGTTTATTTCAAAATGTCCCTGTTGCTGACATAGGTGCTGCAGCCACATGGAGCGCTTTTCATACTTTTAGTAATCATTACAGTCTGGACATCGTCTCAGAGATACGTTGGCTTTGGGCTTGCTGTACTGCAAGGCCTTCTGTCCTGTTACATATCAGACTGTGCCATCCTGCCAGTTTACTTTGTACTGCTTGGGCATTGTTCCAAAGGTGTGACCTAATGGAGGAGATAGCCTCTAAGAAGGTAGAACAGTTACATAAAAATTTACAGTAATCAGTCTTCAAAAGAGACTCCTCCATTAGGCTGTGCTGTACCTTCCCTCTTTCTCCCTTTGCTTTCAGTGAGGGTTATATCAGATGCTGTGCTGAAAGCCTTATTCCATGCATCCTGTCTCCAGCCCCATTCCTCTCCTTGTAGACCTGGCGCTGGTCTTATCTCCGGTTCTGCATGTCTGAAGGTCTTCCAAGGCCAGTTTGGGAGGGGGCTGAGGAGTGGTGGTGCCGCCCATGTAATAGACGATAGACACATGTCATCGTGGGCAGTCCCTGGCTAGCTAAAGTTTCCAAGTGGTCCTGCCATTGGTGGCTTGTAGTTACAAAGATGTGACCTAATGAAGATTCTCTTGAAGATCTACTGTTACGGTAAGGTCACACATAACTATTCTTTCTACAAAGGCTGTAAGTTTGGATAAAAGTGTTGGCTAGGCTGGAGGGTTAGAGGTGGAACATGTTGTAAAATAATACCTGATACCCCAAAATACTACCGGCTTCAAAATGTTTTAAGTTTTACTTCCTGACTACAGAGGTTATCTCAGGTCCTCTGTAGCACTGTGCAGATACAGTACATGAGAGCATAAAAAGCCCAAATTTTTTCATTTATTTTATTTATACTTTTATATTTTTGCATGTATAGTAAGGAACTGTATATGTATGTGTGTTTGTAACAGGATTCGTCTGAGACTAGACTTTGGCCCGAGTAATTCCTGTATAAAAATACATTTTACTTACAGACAGTCTCTGTTTGTGATGCAGGGCCCAAGGGATCTAGAGTTCCTGTCTAATGTTTGGGTTACAGAAGGCTACAGCTGATCCCAGATTTGCCACATGACTGTAATTGAATATTGTAGTAACTTGTTGCCTGCGATCTCACAGCCCAGTAAAAGATGATTTAAATACCTACATTACCGGAGGGTTTGCTACCTTACTTTTAATTTGGATAGTGTAGTGTTTCCTGTAACTAATTTAACATAATTCCTGGATGGAATGGGGACATACTAGTAGTGTACATTGTAGGTATGCAGGATAATGGCTTTTATGGTTTTAGGTAACCAGTTTACAGTCATTGACAAACGGTTTCCTGCAGAAACTTTTCCTTGGCAGCTGAAGGTGTCTTTACACAACTTGATCTGCACCATTGCGACTGGTGTAGATAAGCTGCACCAGTGCAAATCAGGTCATGTAAACAACTTGCAGAGTGTTATAGGTTGCTTCGTTGTAGCAAACTGCAATCCGTGTTGTGATGGGATGCTATACTGGTGCAGAGCAGTTTTGCAAGGTGTAAGCGTGCTGTCCCACCTGCATTGGTGCTGCCCTGTAGCACCTTGTTCAGTGTCATTCCCATCGCTGTGTCCCCCCAGCTGAAAATTCTGTAGCAATGGCCAGTTCTGTGATGTTTCACGGAAACCACATCTGCAGTGTCAGAGCCAAGTGCAGGATAAGATTCTTGAACAGCCAAAAGGCAGACGTGTGTCCTTAGCAGGAGCACCCACCATCCAGATGCCCACTATACCACCCTCCAGCACAAATATGTTTGAAAACACAGTAAGCATGGAGACATAGCATCTGTATAAACGCCGCCAACAGCATTTCAGGTGAAGCAGTTGATGAGTGGTTCAGATGACAGCGTTACAGTTGAGGGAATGTAAACATGCCTGAATTTTGTCAACACTGTCCTTTTCTGACAGAGTTGAATGTGAATGGCAATGGAAACATTGTACCATTTATAAATGCTACAGAAAGATGGCCCATTGGTGCAGCGGTTGCGTTCCGCTCGACACGGCGACCGGGTTCAGGAACGACCTTGGTCGCTGGAGGGCCAGCGGGGAGAGGATAGAACGCCCAAGGACTGCTCTCCTTCTCGGGGAGGAGGGTGGGAAGTGTCCGCATGTGGGACCCTGGCGGAGGCCGGAGTCACACAGCTACCGCGCCAGTTCAGATAGGAGGCGGGCGGACGCTGGACATCATTGCACAGCCCTGCCTTCCCAGAAAATGGAAAAGAACAGCCGCCGGCCGCCTACATGAAGCCCTGCTGCGGCTTCAGTTAGCCACTCAGGTTGGGGCCTCTGGCCTATCTGAAGGTCTGCGCGTGCAAGGAGAGCGCTGCAACCCCACTGCGGGTAAGCCATGGGGCTTCGAGGGACCCATTGCCGATATGGGTGGAAGTCGTGGCCCATGACCAGGCTGAAAATACCGGGCGGCTAGCGGCTTGGGGAGTAAAGATTAGAATTAAAAATAAATAAATAAATGCTGCAGAAATACCTTCACTGGATGTTCTGTCTGCGTTTGGCATATTACAACACAGGTAGACTTTTCTGTGAAGGTCACTTGAGACATTGTCATTGCTACAGTGCGTGCTTGGTCCTGTGAGTAGCATAGCATGTTGGCGCAAATATTGTCACTCTACTGTAAATATAATGCTTTGAGATCCATGGCTTGGATGTATAATTATCATAGCATGTTTAGCGCTAATATTGTCTGTGTACTATGAATATAATAACAGATTATCAGTGTGATCAAATGCTGTAATAACCAGGTATGACATCATACCCGTTATTATGATGTTTCAAGCGCCACGCTTCACTTTCTCTGTTGGGAAACTTGATTTATTTTTTTTTTGCTATGTTTCTGCACCAGTTATTATAAAAGTAAAACATGTGCAACTGTGTGCTTATGAATTTTTTATACATGAGGAGTGTGATGACCACATAAACCTGTTATGGGTATCACATACCTCTAGGGTGTAACAAAAACAACAACTTCATAACATGCAGTCACCTATACGTTATTCTGTAGATAATGATTTGAGATCCGGGGTTGTTCCATATGAAGTTTTAATAAGGCAAGACATAGTATAATCTGGCCTGAATCTGTGCCCTCACTGCAGCCCCGCCTGCTCTCTCTCTCTCTCTCTCTCTCTCTCTCGTATTGACACTTCAGTCTTCAGACTAGTGGCTATTAATGGAAAGTGCAGTACTCCATGCACTGATTACCTATGTCTACTAACCTGAGGCTAAAGAGTCCTAGAACTTATGATTTAGTCATTCTGTTCTCGTAACCAGAGAATTGGAGAGTTCATATGTACACCGTATTACTTGGACAGTATAGATCTCATGGTACTCAGATTAGCTGCAGGAATTAAAGGAGGGGAGAAAGACTTTTTAGATACGTCAGGAGAAAAGGAAGTGCAGGGACAGTATAGTGAGGATAAAGGAGGGAAGGAGTGGGTAGAAAGGGGAAGGAACAAGCAGAAGCACTGAATGAGTAATTCTGCTTAGTGTTCACAAAGGAGGAGAGGGGTCCATTACCACCCTGTTTGGGGAGGGGATGGGGGTGGAGGTAATGGACGGTAGGATAGAGGGTAGCAGAGTCTTGGAAGGGCTAAAGGCACTGAAGGTGAATAAGCGCCGGGGCCAGATGGTATCCACCCCAGGGTGCTGCGGAGATGGTAGAGGTCCTAGCGGAACAACTGGCGGACCTGTACAGCACCTCTGTGGAAAGTGGGAGGTGCCTCAGGACTGGAGGATGGCCCTTGTGGTATCATTACATAAAACCAGTCCAAGGAATGAGCAGGGAACTATAGGCCCATCAGTCTGATGTCCATAGTGGGAAAGCTCATGGAAACAATACTAAGGACAGGCTGATGGCATTTCTGGAGGCAGCAACCTGTTGCAAGGCGGGAGGCAGCAGGTTTGTTTCAGGGAGATCCTGCCAGACCACTCTTATACAGTACTATGACTGGGTGATGAGGGAGTTGGATGAGGCAATGCTGTGGATGTGCTGTACTATCCTTATACAGTACTATGACTAGTTGATGAGGGAGTTGGATGGAGGCCATGCTGTGGATGTGCTATACTGTCCTTATACAGTACTATGACTGGGTGTGAGGGAGTTGGATGGGGCCGTGCTGTGGATGTGCTGTACTGTCCTTATACAGTACTATGACTGGGTGTAGGGAGTTGGATGGGACCGTGCTGTGAATGTGCTGTACTGTCCTTATACAGTACTGTGACTGGGTGAGAGGAGTTGGATGGGGGCCGTGCTGTGGATGTGCTGTACTGTCCTTATACAGTACTATGACTGGGTGACGAGGGAGTTGGATGGGGCCGCTGTGGATGTGCTATACTGTCCTTATACAGTACTATGACTGGGTGACGAGGCAGTTGGATGGGGGCCATGCTGTGGATGTGCTATACTGTCCTTATACAGTACTATGACTGGGTGATGAGGCAGTTGGATGGGGGCCATGCTGTGGATGTGCTATACTGTCCTTATACAGTACTATGACTGGGTGACGAGGGAGTTGGATGGGGCGTGCTGTGGATGTGCTGTACTGTCCTTATACAGTACTATGACTGGGTGACGAGGAGTTGGATGAGGGCCGTGCTGTGGATGTGCTGTACTGTCCTTATACAGTACTATGACTGGGTGACGAGGAGTTGGATGGGGGCGTGCTGTGGATGTGCTATACTGTCCTTATACAGTACTATGACTGGGTGACGAGGAGTTGGATGGGCCGTGCTGTGGATGTGCTATTCTGTCCTTATACAGCACTATGACTGGGTGACGAGGCAGTTGGATGGGGGCCATGCTGTGGATGTGCTATACTGTCCTTATACAGTACTATGACTGGGTGATGAGGGAGTTGGATGGGGCCATGCTGTGGATGTGCTATACTGTCCTTATACAGTACTATGACTGGGTGCGAGGGAGTTGGATGGAGGCCATGTTGTGGATGTGCTATACTGTCTTTATACAGTACTATGACTGGGTGATGAGGGAGTTGGATGGGGGCCATGCTGTGGATGTGCTATACTGTCCTTATACAGTACTATGACTGGGTGATGAGGGAGTTGGATGGAGGCCGTGTTGTGGATGTGCTATACTGTCCTTGTACAGTACTATGACTAGGTGTGAGGGAGTTGGATGGGGCCATGCTGTGGATGTGCTATACTTGGATTTAAGCAAGGCCTTGATTCAGTGCCCCATGGGAGACGAGGGTGAAGTTATCCTGTGGGAGTGGAGACAAAGATGGCATGTTGGATCTCAGACTGGCTAAGGGTAGGCTGCAGAGGATGGTGGTGGGGTCTCTGAGCCTAGATCTATGACAAGCGGGGTGCCTCAGGACTCGGTGCTGGGCCTGGTGCTATTCAGGTTATTCATCTCAGACATTACACAGGGAGTGGTAAGCAGGATTAGCCTGTTCGCTGATGACACCAAAATGGGTGCAGTAGTAGGTGATGAAGAGGGATGGGTGCAACTACAGAGGGACTTGACAAAGTTGGAGGAATGATCAGGGAAGTGGCAGCTGGGTTTAGTGCAAAACAAATGCAAGGTGTTGCATTTTGGGGAGAAGAACCAAGGAGAGAATACTGACTAGGGGGTACTCAAGCTGGGGAGCACCAAGGAGGAAAAGGACCTGGTGGTATTGATAACAGCAAGCATGAACAATACTGCCCAATGTAGGAGGGCAGCGGTGAAAGCAAACAGGATGCTAGGGTGCATTACTACGTCCAGGCATAGGGAGGTGATTTTGCCCCTCTACAGGGTGCTGGTTAGGCCTCACTTGAAGTACTGTGTACAGTTCTGGAGGCCGTATCTGGAAGGAGTGCAGCGAAGGCGACAAGGATGATACAGGGAGGGAGAATGGATTATGAGATGAGGCTAAAAGAAGCTGAATATATGCAGCACTGGAATAGAGGCGGAGAGGGTGGACATGATCGAGACATTCAAGTACCTGAAGGTGTCAACAAAGGGAGGGGTGCGGAGGAGGTGTTGAAACTAAGGAACGGGAGGGAGACTAGGGGCATAAGCTAAGAATGGGGAGATTCAGGAGGGAGATGAGGAGGTATTACTTTACAGAGAGAGAAGGCAGGTGAACGCACTACCAGAAGGATGACATTATGCACAAATGTGGCTGGCTTTAAGAACGCTTTGGGACAGGGTACAGGGGTGGGTGAGAAGGAAAACAATGGGAGGTTAAGGGGTTGGGGGAAGGGCAGCTGCCTGCTAGGAGCTAGCTGTGCAATTGAGCAGACTCTGATAGACCGTATGTCTGTTCTGTGGCACCTTCATATGTATACACCATCTTTTCCCTCATCATACCCTGCTTTGTGCTGATATGGTTGCCAGTTTCTTCAGAAGTCATGTACTTTGTTGTGCATGGTCCCCTGAATATTGAGTCCAGACCTCAGATTGTGCTTGTGAAGGAGTGCTTCCTGACATGCAAAGACATTTTTATTGAGAAAGGCTCAACAACTCTTCTGCCTCATGCATTGTCACATGGGTTGCTGCTGTACTTCCTACTGCCACAGGCATACACCCATAGTCTGACAGCTTTACCCACAATGAATACATACTGCAGTTTCTGACAAGTTCAGAGTTCTAGAGGGTCCGGCAGCAGCCTCCTGGACTCAGAATGCCTGCCTTACAGTCCAAGCTCTCTCTCTCTTTTTTTAGCAGATGTGGTACAGGCTGTGCTGCATAGCCGCGAGATAACGTCCAGGAGGAGTGAGGTGATCCTACCTCTGGCAATGCCCTGGTTAGGCTGCACCTTGAGTACTGCGGCAACTTCTGAGGCTGCGCCTTAAGAAGGACATAGTACTGTTTGAGAGGGTCCAGAGGAGGGCAACTAGGATGATCCGGGGCATGGGGATAGGACCTATGAGGACAGGCTGCAAGCCCTTGGACTGTACTCACTGGAGGAGAGGAGATGGGGACATGATTGAGGTTTTCAGTATGTAAAGGGATTAACAAGGGTGAAGCAAATGAAATGTTCAGGCTCAAGCAAAAGGGCAAAACCAGGGGCATAAATGGAAACTGGAGGAGGAACCTATAGGGGAGAACGAGAAGGCATTACTTCACAGAGAGGGTGGTGGAGCCATGGAATGCATTGCCGGGAGCCTGGGCAGGCAAAACACTGTGGAGGGCTTCAAGAGGGGTGGGATAGATGCCATGGGGTACTGAAGCCAAGATTGACCTTGAGGCGGTGTGCCCGAAGACCGACAGGCCTATTCTGCTGGCTTTTAGTATGTTAGTATTGCTTGCTTACTTATTTGTAAATCCTACTGAAAATACAAGGCGGACTTAGAAGCTGAGCTGTCTAGCTGTGTAGAATGCCGTGTCATGATCTTGGTGGTGGGAGGTGCAGCAACCCTTCTGTTTTCCTTCGAGTTATGAAAGGTCTGTCGAACACCAGGGTTAGAAATATTCACTAATCTGAAAGTCAGACATCTGAGATATTCTGGCCTAATGGAAGGTTTCCTCTCTTTTATAATTGAAGTTTTAGAGAACCACATTTTGTTGAGGAGTTCCTTTGTGAAAAGAGAAGGCATGGAAGAAGCGGGCTGCCCAACCTGACACTGAAATATAGGGTCTCAAAATGTATTTGATTTTTCAGAATTACGGACACCGACAGAGCTAGGGAAGACTTGATGCATAGCCATTGTTGTTCCCTTTCCTCCTGCAGTATAGCACCTGGTGTAGTTTGTCTTAACACTGGTCACTGTTAGTAGTGTTCTCTAGGCATTCAAGCCTAGGCAGATTTCAGAGTCTCTTTTGGGCCAGTGTGTGTGTATAACAAGGCTTGCAATCCTTCTTTACCTTGGTTCAACCCTGCCTCATTTCACAGCTCTAGCTTTGCTAGCTTGGTGACCTTTTCCAACAGCTTTGTAACAAAACAGTTGCAAGACTGATGCTTATGTGGTGTTGTGACAGTAACATGCACGTTTCTGGGTCTGACAGGTATTCATGAAGCTGGCAGAGTTTTCAGACTTTAGAACTCTCCCAGGAACAACCTTTTAGTTTAGCATTCCATTTCCGGGAGGTATTTTTCACTATGCATATAAAGCACCATTGAGTCCTGAATTTCTGGATTATATCACATTGTGGTGGAAGGCGAGGCAGATTTACTGTCTCTGTCTCCGTTGCTACATTTTATAATTTATGCTACATTGTTACAAGTACAGCATTGTTCTTAAGCATAAAGTGAAACTGCACCAGCGTGTTTTAATTTTAATAGATCCCATTCCTTTTACTTGAAATATTTTCTAATTGCTCCCTTACCAAGGATGACAGTATGTGCTATATGCAAACCCACCAGACTGCTTGCAAGCCCATGGGCTGTACAGTGATTTGTGAGGTTGCTAGAAGGTTCTTTCTCACCTTTCCTTCATATTAGACCTAATCTGAATGCCTCATTAACCAATCCCATGCATTTGCTAGGCTTTCAGGATATTTGAGGGGATACTTGTTGTAAAGCACAGTATTGGGTCAGTAAACTTCTTCAATTCATTTTGTGTTTAGGTATGCCATCTGTAACCTTTCTGTCACTGTGGTCTGTGAATGCAGTTGGAGTACGTTGACTACAAAAGTTAGAGCTAATATACTGTTGTACCTACAGACAAAAAAAATCACTGCCCCAGTACCACACTGTACAAGCATGTATGCCCTTACCAGCCCTCAACACAGTACAAATACAGTGTGCCTGCCCTCATACCACCCCGACCCAGTGTGACCCGGAAATGCTCAGATATGCATTTCAGAACAAATCTAATCAGCAACTGCTATATTAGCTCACTGGTTTGTAAAATATTCTGGAGATACTTAGTGTATGAAAAGAGCAATAGAAAAGTATACATCTCTTCTAATGGGGGATAAATAATTAAACTTTGATTAGGCCGGCTTCTTTAATAGCATACACCATAAATAACAGGAAGGGAACCAAATCGAATAGTGAATTGATGTTATTGTAGTTTGGCCTGAAAGTAAGACTTCCTTACACTGCTGCTAGTTCAATGCATGTTAATTTCTCTATAAATAGATAATAATTTATGACAGGGTGGCTGAGCCCCTGACTCTCCTGCAATCATGCCATTACATGGCATCCCTTATCTTGCATCCAGTGACGACACCGTGTACAGCGTTATAGGCTGCTCCATAAAGTTCAGAGGGCTGCTTTTAATAGCTGTTTCACGTGTAATACTTCAGTGTCTGAATCACTGCCTCTACACATTGAGGATTAAAGCACCAGTCTGGTTTACGCCAAATGTCGGTGTCAGTAGTATGTCATAGAAGTATTATACATGGAAAAGTTAATCCACAAATGAACTCCGATTGAAATGAATGGAGAGAGCTCTGCATATACAGTACTACAGCACTGAATTGGATGGGTATGCCAGCAACAGTGCAGAGTTGGGGCTGCACTTTCCACTGTAAAAGAAGACCTGCTTTTGAAGAAATCAGACATTAGGTAAAATAGCCATGAAGCAAAGAAAGCTTCTACCTTCAGGTAAGACTATTGTAATATCAATTCATTGTTAGACTATAAAACAGCACTGTTACTTTGAATGTCAGTTCAGAATGTATAAGACAGGAATACACACACAAAGGCTCAAAGCGAGGTGGAATATGTGCTGCCACTTTAACTGAAGCTCAGGCTCTGTCCCATAAAGGGAACTACAGTCAAAATTACAAAAAGTAAAAAATGTTATGCAGAGTGTATTGATTTGTGGCTGTAGCCCTAGTGTGTAATTTTCTTTATTTGAGGTTAGTTTTTTTTTTTTCTTCTAAATTTGTCTTACTGGTTTTATGGCCCTGGAATAAAAACTAAAAGTATGTCCATGTTTGAATATGGTGTTACTTTTCTTTTTCTATAATGCGTCCTGACCTTTTTCCCATGTGACAGTGATGTGTCTGTGACTATAGATTTGGCAAGTGCTGGTTATGTAAAGTTTACAGCAGTAGAGCTGTGCTTGTAGTGCCTCTCCATATCCAGTTAGCACTAACAAAGGCTACATTTACAGTTTTGTTAACACTTCAGAGATAATTGAGTGGCCTATTCAGTAAAGAAACTGCAAGAGTCTTCACTAATTATTGCACAGATGTGCTCGGCAGTGTGTGGTTTAATGAAATGAAAAATTTTAAAATAAACATTTACTTCCACTGAATATACCTAGTCACATACCTAGAAAACAAAAATATTGGATTAGAAAGAGTTATTTAGTTGAGGCCAGAACATTAGGCCCCTAACAGCAACGTGTGCTGCAGCAGCTGTCACTCAGTGTCTCAATGGTTCTTGACATATCACTGTCATGCGGGACAGGAGGCATTATAGAAAAAGGTAAAGCAATAAAAATGTAAACATGGCGATCCCCAGGGCCGTAAAATAGTAGGCACACTTAGAAAAGCTCATAACAGCAAACAAAGGAAGGAAACACTTGGCCTACACACAAATCAAAACACTCAGCACAACTTACACATTTCCACTCTAGCTCTTTAAATTCCACTCAGGTTGTCTCAGAGCTCAGCAGAAAGTCACTTTCTCTTCTCATGTTGCTGAGTCACAGCTGTATGGTTTGGGATGGGTAAAAAGAAACCCACCATTTGACCATTAACAGCACAGGAGAACAAGACACTGAATTCTGAAGCCAAAACAGGCTTCAAATTCAGATACATGGCACACAAAAGGATCCCAGTAAAATTCAGCATATGTTCCCAGAATTTCCTTGCATTACAAAAGCAGGTTCTTCTCACTGAAAAATACTGGGTTCTTACAGTTGTTGCAAACTTGTAACAAATTGTCAGCTTGGAATCCATCCTTACAAAATGTTTATGTAACCCCTTTACAAATGGGGGTTCCCGAAGTCTTCTTGGGTGAGCCAAAATGCCCACTGCCAGGTGGTGTTCTGTGCTTTAGCAGGTTTAAAAGAGTTTGCATGTGAGTGCCCAGTTGGCCTCTGTGCCTGTCTCTTTAAGAGCTGCCTGTTTTGCAGTTTATAATTAATCTGGGTGAGGACTGAGTGTTTTTAGGCTCGAGTCCCGCCCGGCTGCCATCACTAAATGCGCGAGAGGAGCCCTACAGGAGTCTGTGATTGTTTGCTGATCACCTGTACTAAATGGATATGATATTGTAGTTTGTCTAATGCGCCTTTCTTTGCAGCATGGACATTTTGTTACGTGATCACCATCTTGGTTCTGGACTGCCTATCTGTACCAGTCAGCACCTTTGGGGCCCTAAATGGAGCCTGCCCCAGGGAGCCTTGTGGGAGTAAAATTCTGTAGAACTTGTAGTTTTACAGTTTGGCGCCTAAATGGATCTAGTGGGAGACTCTGACTGTGACAGACAGGTGGAACAACGAATCAAACCTTTTAGATCATAGGAAGAATCGATCTGCCAGCAGCAGTGGGTCAGAGTAGAGTTGGAGAGGAAAGAGTGAACAGCTCAAGAGAGTTCACAGCAGCTCCCGCGTAGTGTGCAGGAGAAACTGGCAGGAAGGCTGTGTCTGGCCTATCTGCTACTATCTTCCCTAGTGAGGGATTATTGCCTTCGTAATTTCGGACTGCATCCGAAGAAGTACTGCTATGGGATCACTGAATGGTGACTGTGTGGTAGAGCACAGTGTATGTGGGCAATCATAGAAAAATGTCTCACCATTCCTTGTAGATATTTCGGTTTTAATTTATTCTTTTCCAGATGTTATGTACAACAGGAGAATTTCAGCTTGGTATAGTACTTTTCCATCTTACCCTTCCATTGTAAAACAGACATTAAGGCAGATGGCATACTCTAGTATTTGTAAATCTTCCATGTGAGGCAATCAACAGATACAAACCGCAAACAGAGTTCTAAATTTTCAAGTTCAGTGCAAAAATTAGCACAGTTTAGCAGAACTCCACAGAGCACTTTTCAGCAGCATCCAGAGCATACCTCCAGACCCACAACAAACAAGATCTACTAAATCAACTGTTTGCCTTTTATACTGTAAAAGGGTCAGGTGACTTTAAAACCCCACCCTTACATATTGTTCTAACAACATTTCTTTATTTACTACATATTTATTTTATTTAAAGAAGTAATACACCTTTAAATCCATATAACAATATACATTCAAGTTTATAAGTGATTTACACCTTTTTAAGCATTTAATCTTTATTTCTAGCATCAGGAAGTACCACCCCTTTAAACAGCAGTATTTAAGAATGCATAGAATGGCCGGCTGGCTCTTAAGAGCAAGCTGCAGCCACAAATGAAAGAACTCAAGCTCCCAAAATGCCCAAGAGACACCGCAAACCCCTCGCCTATGCCCAACACCAGACCAACTCCAAACCACAAGAACTCACTCTCCGAAGGTAAGAAGTGCTCAAACAGAGGGTGTTTTGATATAATAGTACAATTGCAAGGAGCTAGAAAAGAAAATACCTTTCGATGGTGCGACACTTGAACAGTAATTTCACCAGTGCTCGAATTGTCAGACAGGACCTCAGCGGTATTTCTACTTAAAACAGCCGCGATTCTTCAAAGCCTTTACCAACAAGAGCCTAATCGGTAAAGTTAAAGAACCAGGAGGTTCTTTCCATGTTTTGCAATCTACCCAAAGTAACATCTTTACAGGGCATAATTGTAGCATGCTAGTGCATTAAAAGCAGCGCCCTAAAACTCTTACACAGCCCTCAAAAGTGTAGTGAACTTAATTACAGGGCTTAAACTAAAAAGGACCACATATATTAAATAGCACCCTGTAAGAAATCTCTTGAAAATGGGGAATAGGGAAGAGAACCAAAAGGTTCTCAACATTATTTAAGCTTGCAAAGCAAAAGCAAGCCCATTTCCCGATGGCTGACATTTAAGCCTACGGCATACATATCAATTTGGCTATTTCTATTTAGGAAGACTAACTCACTTATAAATGTAGGTTAGGAAGCGGTAACAAATAATGTACACAGCTTCCTTCTGATAGCAAAGAGGGATTAATTTTATTAAAAGCGCACAAAACATCTTAGGAGCGGCAGCTTAATTTGACCAAAACAAAGATCAGCTGTCGCCTCCCTGTTAACCTATTTTATATGAATACCTATTCTTTAAGCCCAACTGGCTCTTTTATAAATCCAAATAAATGGTATTATTTAATATAACTGGCAAAGCCCTCTTTATTTTATTTAGCACTTTGCCACCAGTAAATAAATAAAACAAACATTCACTTGTTTTTTATTTCAATCAGGCTGGTGGTTCTAAACGCCTGACCCAAAAGCACTTCACCTTATAATTTAAACAAGCTTAAAGTTCGGCTACTAGTTTCCCCTCATTTTATTATTTCAATGATAATTATCCACTAACCTTATAAATTTTAGTTGTACATAAACAAATCACCTGAAAGAAGTATTACACCTCGCTTTATTTCATTATTCAATGAATGCCCTAAATAGTGGCTGCCTTTTGACTGAATGGATCAGAGCACTTAAACTCTGCAACCCCAAATTAACACATCAGGCTGAACTATACAACCTGACTGTGTGGTATGCTATCACCCAGCACCTTTAGGGCAGCAGTCAGCAGAACCTTCAGGTATCTAGTTTGTACATATAAAATCTGCAAGGCCCCAACCCTTCACAGGGGCACCCTGTGACAGACTGCATTTCACCTGAAGAGGACCGAGGATTTATGCTCATGCGATCAGCCTATCAGGACTTCCAAAAATGACCGAGAGCATACAGTTTGTGCAGAGACACTGTAAATTGCAACCGGACTGTCATCTGAATCTGTGATATTTCCTACTCTTATTATAAGTGTGCTGATTGTATATTGTGGGTTACTTGATTTGGTTCCCCACCTTGCCTATTCGTCAGAAGGGGTATCAGTGTCCCGGAGAGCTAACACCCCAAAGAGCAGTCACATATTAGCAACCTGTTCTCCAGTCGAGGCACCCATTTAGAGGTCCAGGTCCCTCAACCTGCATGCCAGAGTGCAGGCAGGGTAGTATCTCTTGGGATACGCCACCTTGGGGTTACATTTACATTCCTTTTATTTCCTCGTAAAAATGTAGCCATTTTGTAGCAGCATACCTGCAGACATATTTAGCTGTTGACAACTGATTTACAGTTTTCTCACATATATTTTTATCTTTTAAAGAGGACCTTCACCAATCCTTTTGACTTTCATGCATAAATTACCGTTTCTTGCATTGATTCTGGAATTGTATTTCACTACTGTCTGCTGCAGTTAGTTTTTGCGTTCTGAGCTGCTAAAAACTGCAGGGTGTACCAGAGCTTTATAGCAAGCCTGGTGTTGCTGTGGTCCCAGGGTTGTGCTGCTGATATCACTGTAGGGCAGAGTAAGTGTCGCACAAAAAGCCAACCATACATCGAGGCATTAGGATTTTGGCATAATACATTGCTAACAGGGTGTCTTGGGAAAGGGAATACAGTATGTACACTGAGTACTGGTAGCTTTCCTTGCAACATTGTTGCAACTGCATGGTACTGCACAGTGAGTCACCTCTACCGTACAGTGATGTCGTCCAGGAGTTAGCAGCCCAGCAGCTGAACAACAATGGCAAGTGCAGCAGAGCTCAAAACAAACAAATTGTGGAAGGCAGAGTAAACCTTAGCCAAAAATAATAAATCTACAAAGCCCTGCTAGAAAAACTACCCCTATATTTCCATCCTTTTCCAATGAATTACGCTTCCCTACCCCTACGCAGTAACTCCTTCATTATGCTAGATGTTCCAACCTCCTGCTCCTGGTTTGGAAACATGGCTATAAGCCGGGCCTCCCAGCTGCCTGGAACAAGCCCAACCCAGGCTCAAACTACAAAGCCTGATCGCCCCTGAATAGCTTCAAAAGACTTGTTTATGACAACCTACGAGACTCGTGACCGCTGTTGATAAAGCGCCTTTCTCCTGCCTGGCCTATTACAGTATCCTCTATCCTCTTGCCCACCCCCACCCTTAAGTGATTTGCCATTATACTTCCATTCCCTCTTTCTCTCCCCTTCCCTCCCCATGTTACACTTGTCATCACAACACGATCTACCCTAGTTTGTATCCCACACTATCACACTCAACAGTCCCTGCCCTCATCTACAGCTATCCTTTCTTGGTATCTCTGCCTCCTCTCCCACCACTCCATAGTGCCCTTGCCCCAGGCAACATAGCCACCCTGTTATATTCACTTTTCCTGCCCCCTCCAACTTGTTGTCTGCCCCTCCCACCTCCGTCCTACCATCCTCTGTCCCCTTCCTCTGAACTTATCCCACCCGCCTGTGCCACTATCTTTACTTTCCTTGCTGGCCTTGTAATTTGCTTCCTCACTTGGCACTATCTTGTTACCCAGAGCTAACCATTTATTGAACTACTAGCCTTAGTGCACCTAGATATACATAATGTAAATACAATTGTCCTATTTTCTTCTCATGGATTATTCGTGTGTTTAATGCACATCATTTGTATATGCTTGTGCAATGTCCATGTTGTTAATCAGGACCTCCTTGTAAATCAGCCTGCTCAACAGAGTTTTTTCCTGCCAATAAACTTGAACTTGAACACACCTCTTCAGGTCTAGTACTGCATATAATGACTACAAGCTGTAACTTTTGGACCATCATGAAAGTTCCTCTTAAATGCTTAATATAGCTAAACAAGCATTTGTCAATGCCGAACATTTGATGTTTGGTAAACAATTTGTGTTTTGCAATTTTGCTCCAAAGTTTGAAGATGCTTTTTTGGATTCACCTTATAGACATGACATGCATCATTTGTGGTATATTGGCAAAGTGTCATTTCACAACAGAAGTGCGAAACACATCTCATCCAGGATTTTAAAATGACACATCATGTTTATGAGGTGTGTGGAAAAATGGCTATGTTGAAAGGTTGAGTCAACATAGTGAAATTAACAAAGTTATGAGTGAACGCTGAAATAGTGTAACGTTCAGTCATAAACAGGTAATTTTACTGTATTTATACACCAAATTTTCATCACAGCCTTCTTATTACCCCACCTAATGAACCCAGTAGGTGAACATTTTGAAATCTCCTCCAAAACGCATTCCACACCACCAAAGCTATTCCACACCACAGGTACGAAACACATATTGGCCAGGATTTGAAATGACAGCTGCCGCATTCATGAGGTGCTATAAAGAAATGGCTATGTTGAAAATTGAGGGTCAAGTATTGAAAATTCTGACGTTACAAGCCTACATTCATGGAAAATGTCAGCATAGGCTAAGTAACTTTGTTTGTCTTTTTTTTAATATTTTGCACAGATTTTCAACATAGCCCTTTATGACCACACCTCATGAACAAGGGCAGATAAAATGTTCAACTCCTGACCGAAGGTGATTTTGACGCTTACCGCGAAATCACTCTCGGGACAGATTTACCTAATGTCACTTGCATTGTTCTTAGGTGGTGTCCCCAAAAAGGTATGTTGAAAATCTGGGCAAAATATAAAAACATGGCCAAGTTATGCCAGTTAGTGCAAACCCCAATTAAAATACATTGAACTGCATACCTGATTTCTTTAGTTCGCAGGACCGGGCGTTAAATAGTGAAGATATGTCTGTGGTCCAGGGAAGATGACGGCATCAGGCCCCTGGTTGGGTAAGTAAGGGCTTGGGGAGGGTAGGGGTGGGTTCTGAGAGGAGGGTCAGGTGGAGGGGTGAACCGAATGGCACAACAGACATCAGTGAACTGTTTTCTTTTTACAGGCTTAAAAAATAAAAGGGAAAAAAAACACCGAGGAAAGGTTTTCTTATTTCAGGTTTCGTCACTGGGGATTGAGCACCCCCAGTGTCAGTCATCATGTTTGGAGGTGTGGGTGGTGGATTCTGAGGAAGTGGTCGGTGGGATGACATTTAGTGCTAGGAGGGACACTGGGGATTGGGCACCCCCAGTGTCGTGTTATGTTGGGGGGTGGGGTGCTGAGTGGGAGGGTTGGGTGGGGGTGACAATTACAGGGTTACCAGCAGTGGACACTGGGGACTAGGCACCCCCAGTGTCAGTGTTATAAACAGCAGGTGGGGGCTTGTGACAGACTGCAATAGACATTGATGGACAAGCTTTTTTTACAAGTATTTAAAAATAAAATAGGAGGCGGGGTTGAAGTTATGGTGGCAGCTGCAACAGACATTGATGGACTGCTTTCTTTTTCAGGGTATTTAAAACAAAAACACTGAGGGAAGGTTTTTTTATTTCAGGTTTTGATACTGGGGATTGGACACCCCAGTGTCAGTGTTATGTTTGTTGGGTGTGTGTGGTGGTGGGTGTTGAGAGGGAGGGTTGGGTGGGGGAATTACAGGGTGCCAGAAACAGACATCAGTGGATGATTTTCTTTATTATGGGCCATATATTTGAAAAGACACTTGGGGATTGGGCACTCTCAGTGTTATTTTTGTTGGGGGTGTGTGTGGGTGGTGGTGCTGAGAGGAGGGTTGGGTGGGGAAAGAACAGTTATGGAGCACCAGCAACAGACATCGATGGATGGATTTCTTTGTTGTTGGAATGCAAGGAATTTCCGTGACTTTGGGCAGAAACTCCACATCCTAAGTGTCTACCCCTCCGAGAAACAGTAAGCTCGGTCTCGAAGAACTCACTGGCCTAATAGCTAGGGTCCTCCAGAAGTGATATTATCTGTCTCGGGATTTCAGCCTGGACTGGCTGGGCTTGAATGCCTCCTGCCTAGCTTCTACCCTTAGTAAAGTTAATCTTATTCAGCTTATCGTATCTCCTACCAGTGTCCTCTAATGGATCCAGTTGCACACTCATCGATTAGATACTTACCAATAGAGTGGATCGTATAAATTCCTCTGGTGTCCTTGTGGACTCTTATCACTGTCCTATCTACTGCAGATGGCAGGCCTCAACCCCTACTTATCATCCCCAAAATTCTAACATTCTCAAACTTTTCCCATCTGGACACTGCAGCTTTTTTTCATGAACTCAGTCTGGTTAACTGGTCCCCATTTTTGTTACCAACGATGTAAACAGAGCTACTGAACACTTCACAAATGTGTTACTATCACTACAGCAATGGCATATCCCTACCTCAATCTGTAGGGTCTGGGCAAACCCACAGTGGCTTAGGCTCCTCTACTCCAGCGCCTAAAACTAAGGGATAGGCTATGAGAGAAATGGAAATCCTCAACCTGCCTACTGACTATGAGGAATATTGCGTCTTAAGAAATGCCTGCAAGAAGGACATTAGGCTGGCCAAATGTAGCTATTACCGTGAGTTACTCCACTGCTTCTCATCTAACCCCAAACAATATTGGGCTAGTATTAATGAAATTATTGGAAGCAACAAGCCCCGACTCGGAGGAAATGTTTGTAAATGAGGTCAGCTGTAACTACCCTCTACCATTGTCAAGCTTTTAACTCTATTTTCACAGCACTCCTTACCTTCCACCCTGCCTCTCCTCTTGGCTCTACTACTTTCCCCTGCAATCCCCCTGACATCAACCTCTGAAGCTTACCCCTGTCACTAGAGCTGAAGTCTTGAACCCCTCAGTTCCATCTCTCCTCATGGTAGTGCGGGTACTGATGGACTTGAACCCAGGATCCTTCGACTGGCGGCAGCTCTGTTAGCAACCCCGTAACTAGACTATTCAATCTCTATCGCCACCTCAGCAGTTCCCATCATATGGAAATCAGCCAAGATTATTCCTGTATGCAAAAAAGGCGATCCTAGTAGACTAAATAATTACAGGCCCATTGCTATATTACCTACCCTAAGCAAACTGCTTGAAAAATCAATCCATGACCAGTTCATCTCCCAGCTGACCAAGTTTAATCTTCTGTCTCCTATCCAGCATGGTTTTCGGCCTGGACACAGCACCACAACGCGCTTACCCTATTTACCAGTGATGTTAAGACAAATATGGATAATGGACAACTTACCGGGCTGTATATATTGATCTTACAAAGCATTCGACCTGGTGAGCCATCCCCTTCTGCTGTGCAAACTTCAGGACCTTGGAGTTACCCATCCCACCTGGTCATGGTTTGAATGCTATCTGGACTATCGATTCCATACTACATCCTTCCAGCAGCCCAATCATCTCCCCTGCCATCTCCCATGGTGTTCCTCAGGGTTCAATACTAGGCCCATTGCTATTCTCCATCTTTGTCACTTCTATACCTACCCCCATTACCCACTGTAAGGCTTATATGCTGATGACCTGATACTTTATACCACTTCTGCAGCTATCAGTGATATCAATGACCACCTATCATCCTCCTTTTGTCAGATCCAGGCCTGGCTCTCCTCTAACCAATTAATTCTCAATCTACCTAAAACCCATGCTATGCTCTTTGGGTCCCTAAGGAAGGTCAATGTAGAATCCCAACACCTGAGGTTCCAGTGCCCTGATGGAACTGTACTCACCAACACAGTGACCTTCAAATATTTAGGGTGACTCTTGACCCCAAACTCCACTTCACATCACATATCAACGGATTTGTCAAAACATCAACTCAAGATTGAAACCGCTACAGGATTCGCCACTCACTTACTGCTTCTGCCCATGTCTCTGTAGCCCAGGGGTCTTACTCCGGGCTGACGTATGCTGTTCCTGTCTTCTCTCGGCAAAGTAGTAGACTTACATGAATGGGACACCACATACAATAACATTTGCAGATTCCTCTGGCTGCTTCCCCATCACTGCCATCTCTACTCCACATTAAACTGGTTGTCTCCTGGTGGCATGCGCCCTATGCTCTGGGTAACCTCATTGATTCCCTATCATGTCCACCGTGTCCTGATGCATTTGCAGCTATGCTCCTACCCATTACCCCAGCTTGTCCCCTCAGGTCGTTGACTGCTCCTGCTCACCATTCCTCCCTATTCTACAAAATGGGTGAGCAAGCTTTTCACTTCGCCCCAAATACTGGAACCTCGCTTCTTCATGATATTAAGCATTCTCATCTCACCACTCTTCAAAAAGCACTTTTTTCATACTTGAGATCTACTGGTGCCTGCACTTGCCTCTACCTTCCTTTTGAGTTCCCTGCTCACCCTAAGTCTAACTTTGTTTATGTACTTATACTTATCTATGTAATCTCCTGGATGCTTTGTTGTTTTCCCACCCATTCATGGGTGTTTTACTCTGTATCATTGTTAGTCCACCCCGCGTGGTGGTCCTGTGCTTTGTGCCTATGCCAGACTTGTCCTCTGTATTTTTGTCTACTGCAGTTGTACACTCCCGGGTCGTGCTTGAAAATAGGCAGTTTTTTTTTTTTTTTTGCCAAATGTACTTACCTGGTAACCAAAAGCTAATAACAATAAATATGCATTAGCATTGATGCTAATGCACATGCCAGAGTCATGGATCCAAACAGTGGCTCGTGATGTCGAAGGTCGCCAGCTGTTTCCTGATCGTGGCTTCATGCAGATCAAAGGACTAAAGTCCTCTGATCGAGTGTCTTCGATGCTTTGAAGTACAAGAAGTTTCTGCCCACAAAGCCGAGAGCTGTGTCAAGATCACAGTGCGTGGTCATTGGTGTAGACTTCAAGTCCCTGGTATTGTAAACTGCAATGGGCTCGGCAGTGACACACCTCCCAAAATCCTAATGTTCTTGTCCCAAAACATTTTGTTGCTTGCGCATCAAATGTCAAAATCCCTGTTTTGTGGCTCATTTCGTAGTCTTACTACCGATTATTGCTAACCTGTGTTTCTTTTGGCAGCAACTACTGTTTTCATTAGTTAAAGGAGATTTCATTATTCTGTTTTGTTTATTTAATTCAGGCCATGCCATCCTTCGGGTCAAATTCACAAATCTGTTCGTCGATAGCACCACTGCAGCAAACATCCCTCAACTTCTAGTTTTGAAGTGCAGTCACAATCAGGCTAATGTTTTGCTATCCAGCATTGCTTCTGGCCCCAAAATGAGCTCGCTAACACCACCATTGATCTGAATGACCCCTTATGGCAGCTGGCAATTCCATCTAGTCACCACCCTTAGCCAGCCGCTGTAAGAATGAGTGAAATAATGGGCACTCAATGATTCTTACAGTGGGCAACCAAGCTGGTGAGCGGAGGAGTTGCCGGTCGCAGTAAGTGCTACAGTGCCTTCCTTTTTCCAGAACATTGGGTGCTACTTGTTGAGGGTGTGAGTCAGTCACTGTGCTGGGAGAGCACTGAACACCAGAGAAGTGGAACGATTTTAGGATGGTGGAAAAGTGCTGTGACTGTAAGGTGGCCTGAGAAATTTAATTACATGGGTGGGTGGGGGGTGAATGAGCATGATAGCAGGGTCTGCAGGAGGCTAACAGCACATATGGTCAGTTTAGGGTTGATGCCAACATGTGGATAAGAGATTGTGGGTCAGTTTTTGATTTTTTTTGGGGGCACAGGACACCAGGAAAGGATGTTAGGGATTGTACTTTAGCCTAATACCAGGGAGAAGAGAACAGAGCAAGGTATAGGAGGGGAGCAGTGATTTAAAACATAAAGTAGAATGGAATGTGTTTATTCTTACATAGAACAATCACTTGAAAGCTGTAACATTTTAATGGTTAAAACAGTTCTCATGTGGTACTACATGCATATACTTGTCGATTTATAATATGGTAAAATGACAGAACTTTAAAAATGCAGTGAACTAATTTGTTTTTTCATATCGCTATGAAATGTTTTATATATTGATATATGGTCACTGCGATGATATATTAATGCTATAACTATTTAGCTGACTCCAAACTTACATGTAAAGAAAAAAAATAACTTCTCATTTTAAAGAAAGTATCTTTTGAAAGGTATAAATCTGGAACTGTTGGGGCTAGAAACTTATTTTGTTTAAATGAAAGATTGAGTCCAGCCATTAATAAATGATGTCAGTAATATATCCTTATCATGTAACAGTAGTAATTATGTTATTGATATAAAAAACATGCATTTTTTTGTAGCTGTATCAATCTACATATTTACAGCATTACAGACCTTTTGTTTTGTGAAATAAATGGTATCGATATAGTTTTTGTATAACAATAAAGTATATTGATAGACATTTTAAATAGCAGCATGGAACATGACAGTTTAAAAAATTGTTTTGCACTTTTTCTTACTTTGGTATTAGTTCCCATAATGCAATTGGTATCTATATAAAACCCATAAACGTTCATCTTATACCTAAATCATGTGGCTAACATTTCACTGTCCACTCCAGCAGTATCATTTTTCCTTGCTTTCACAGCCCTCAGCTGCAAAAGCTCAGAAGATAATAAAAACAAGACACTTGGTAGATTAACATTTTAATAAAAAGTGAAAATACCAGAACTGTAAACCCTTAAAGGGAGATCAGTTTCATTCTGTTGACCAGTGTGGTACTGCTTCATCTAGCAATAGGGATTGTGAATTTGCGCCACAGAGCTAAAACAGAAATAAACAAAGGACATGCAGGAACATGAGAGGGGCTTGTTTCAATAAGAAACAGTGCCTGCCATATTTTATGAGGATCCACAGCATTAGTTTTATTCATTAAAAATTAAAATGGGGGTCACCGTTGTAAATGAGCTGTGCTCAATAGTTATAACCGTAATAAAAATGAAATGGGGGATAAATAAATAAAATAATTGCAGTTCATGGAACCAAATTAAAGCTGCACCACTACATTAAAGAATACAGTACCACACGGGACCGTGTTCGAGGAGCGGACACGGGCCACGGAAAGGTCGAGGGGCAGGGTAGGATGAAGCGTCCAGAGGACTGCTCTCCTTCCTGGGAGGGGGGTATCATGGCACCAATACCTGAGTGCCGCTGGCGGAGGCTGGGGAGCAGGTATAGGGCGTGCACATGGGGGAGTCGGTGCAGACGCCTCAAGGAGCGCGACGTGGCATGCGAGGCCGCTTTGGCTGATGTCATTGCACGCACCCAGGTCCTGAGGGAGTACAAAAAATTCCATCCAAGCGCCTCCGTGGCGCCCTCCTCGCCACCTTCATTGTGTTCCCAGGCTGGCTTCCCAACCCAAACCGGCGTTCATGACACAGGTGTGTGCCGCAACCCCACCCTGGGCGGTAAGCCAGTGGGCATGGGGAGTCATGGCTCATGTGGGTGCAGGAGGCGGCGGGACGTGACTAGGCTGAAGTTCGGCGGTTGGCCAAAAAAAAAAAAAGACTACAGTAATTGAAAATCACTTCCTACTTAATGAGTACAGCTGCTTTACTTTGTATCTTTGGTACAGGTTTATGCTGCAGAATTTAGAAATCAGCACCAACTTTTAGCCTAGTCAGTGAAGTTTTTCTTTGAATATTATTTATTATTGGTCTCTTTGAACTATAATACTGTAAATCTCCATCGCTTCTCTACCTTCCAACCCCAAATGTGGAACACTGTGCTTCAAAATGTGGAACATATAGGATAAATTATAGGTCTGGGTGTGTAATGAATTTACACTATTTGAGGTTTGATGCTACATAATGTAGTTATCAAACCCCGAGGGTGATGTAAATTCAAGTTTATACATACCTAGATTATATTTTATTTTATATAATTGTTGGGTTTCTTTTTGCCTCAACAATTATATAAAATAAAAGAGGTTGCTGTGCACCGCAGTCCTGACTATGGCATGGCACGCGGTCGGCTTTCACTTTTATTTCAAACATTTTATTTTATTTTTTTAAATATTGTGAGGATGGAAACCGTAGCAAATGTGGAACATTTAAGTTTTTTAAATGTTACTTACTGCGAGTGTCCGACTGGCAGTTTGTATCCATGCTGGGTTTGCGGTTCGGAGACAGTGACTGAGAATAGAGGAGTTCAGCAGGCGCTTGCAGAGAGTTGGGGAAATTGCATGCGGTGTTTGCCGTTATAAATGCTCCTTTATAACGCAGTAAATTACTACCTGTTTCTCTATGGGAAAAAGAGGAAGCCGTTAATTATAATAGGTAAAATGTTGAACACCTAACAATATAACCATGACAGAAGCTCAGAACACTGTAAAGTGTGCTTTCATGTTCACAAAGTTTTCTGTGTATTAAACAACACATTTTCATATTCATTGTTTGGATTTCTGCTTTAAAATTTCAGCACGAAATGTGGACAGAGGGCTTTACTAAGGCAAAATAAGGAACTGTTCACTCATTGGCTGTTAGCTTAGGTAGTGTCAAATAAAGGGCTGTGCTGTGTGCATGTTGTCACATGGGCAAGCCATGTTTAGGAACATACTGCATTTTTCTGGCAAGTTATGGTGATGATAAACTTAATCTCTGGGAAGGGCAGCATACAAGCACGCTCTGCTGGTGAGCTGCCCACAAATAACCTTTGGCATTGGCTAGGGAAGTACATGTTTGTCTATGCTGGGGGAGTGAGAAACAAGAATGAACACTTTTTGCCTCTGAGCTTTTCCTGACATCTACAATTTAACATATTGTGACACACACACACACACACACACAGGTGTCATTGTTGCAAAACCTCTTTGATATGATATGCTGCTCAAGACAAGGCAAGTATGCTTGTTGCTCCTAGATTTGAGCTACCTATTAAAATTCCTAGTATTCTGAAACTCTGAATAGTGAGGGGCAACTTCTCGACAGGCCAGTCTTACTTAAATCTGTAGAGGAAGCAAATCTGTAGTAGCCCCTGTAAGTCGAACTTATATCCCAACAAGCTCTATAGGGAGTGGTAAACTCAGCAGAGCATTAGGGAGTTGATCAGGAACCACTGCTTCAGCAAAGAATGGATACAGTCGCAGGGCTACATTGTTTTTAAACATGTTTTACCTCCTAAGCCCACTGGCTGGACCACTTTCTGCCATTTTAGTTGGCCGCTATTCAGCCACAGAGACTTCTCTTACCACTGTCCCCATCGACATCTGCCCTTAATGGCCCTGCGCCCCATGAAGCTTACTGCTCCATCTATCAGCCCCTTCGGCAACCTCCACATACCTGACCAACTGTTTGGAATTCCTGCAGAGGTCAATCTTACAGCCAGCGGTAGAGTGAGACCTGTGTTAGTTGTGGGAGTCAGAGCAGCTTTAGCTGCCATCCTGGTGCTAAGTTTCCACCTTATTTTCTCCTCCGTATAACCCTCCCATGATCATACTCCAGATGCTCAAGTTACTGGCATGCCTGCTCTCCATCTCGCGTGCTGTCTCCTCCCAATGTGCTCAGCTTCACTGCACTGCCACGTGTGGTCACTCAGGTGACAGTACAGCAGCTGGAGGCACTACCCACCCTTGAGGAGGAGAGTGCCCTATGTCCCACTGGGCCTGCATGCTAGCTCACTCCCAGGGCTGTATTTTTTTTATTTTTTTTGTGGGTCTGTGTGTTTCCTTTTAAATTTTTGATGTCTCCCTCTGTACCAGCCAGATCTCGGTGGGGTCTGCCTCCTCTCTAGCCTGGACCCTCACATGGAAGGGTGTGTGCCTTTGCCCAAGGAAGTGGCACCTGCACATAAGGACATCTGTTGTCTGGAGGGAGGTTCCATGCCACCCTAGGCTGACTGACTCTCACTCCCTTTCTGCTCTAATTCTTTCCCTCCTCCCTTGGAAAGAGCATGCACACACCTAGCCCTATTTACAAGAACTGCGGTGACATCCTGAGCAGTGACGTCTAACTCAGAATGTTGCAGCACCTTCAGGGAGTGCTGCCTCAGTGTCACTCTCCTGGCAACAGTGCACTTTGCTTTCCTGTCAGCTTGAGAGGGAATACTGGGTTCAAGGAGTATTTTTAGCTTACTTTCTTTCTTTCTTTTTTTTTTTTTTTTTTTGTGTGTGCCATCCGCCCACATTCTGCTCCAGCCAACTGCCTGCCTTGTTCCCTAATTGCCATGCCCTGCAGATACCCCGGTCCATGGCACAGAACCCGGCCATTACGATGGTAGAAGGTGTCGGCGGATACCGACATTACCTCCTGACCTCCCAAGGGCAGGGGTTTGGGTTGAGTGGTGTTGCAGGACTGGAATTGGTCAGCAGGAAGCAGAGAACCATAGAGGCCAGGCATCGGTGCTGGCTTCATTCTCAGCAGACAGCGATTTTTGTGTATGCTGCGGGGTGGGGACACATTGACCTCAGCGTCTGCCCACCACTCGACATACTGGTGCCTGGTCGGCTAAGTGGATCCCCAGGCCTCACTGAGAGGTCTGTCGGCGCTGGGTACTCACCCATTCTTCCCCCAGAGAAGGAGAGCAGTCCGTGGGATGCACCATCCTTCTCCCTCTGCCGCCCTCCGACTCCCTGGGTCTGTTCCCCGAACCACATCGTGTCGCAAGTGAAATCCAACCATCACACCGCGGGCTGGCTCTAGCCACTTTCTTTTTGTATTTCTTTAGCCCATCTCAAATGCCCCAATGTGGGCTAACATCACTCAGGTTCATAAAAGGATCTTATATGTAAAATGTTGGTACAGGATGCCCAGTGTTACTTTAATACCTGACTTTATTGCTAATGTACTGTTTGCAAAATACTTGCTTCAGTGCTTTTTGTATTAAGATGCTCCTGATAGAAACATAAGCGGTGTTGGGTCAGATTGTGTTTTTCAAGGTTTTCTACCGTTCATTGCTCCTTAATTAAGGAAGGAATTTTCCATTCTTGTATGGTATTAGCAGCAAGGTCTACTGGTTAGAGAGCATCTGCTTGGGAACCAGTGTCCATTATTTGGTGCGTGACCTGAGCAAATCATTCAACCTCTTGGTGTTTCAGTTCATCTTGGTATAAATGTGGGTAACTAACAGGACCCCACTGAAAAAGTTCTACACAAACAAGTCTGTGCTTAGGAGCGGATGTTGCTTTTGCAGAATGAAGTGAAAAGGAAGTGAGTTTCAAGAGCCATCCAGAGTTGCTGTGACTTGTGGGAGTTCAACGAGGGGAGCCCAGGAAACAAGTAGAGATCTGAGTTGAAGATTTTTGAAGCGGGATAACTCTCCTCATAGAGCCCTTTGAGGTTCGCCCGCCTGCAGCTGTGGTGGGCTTGGGGAATTGCCATGCTCAGCGGGTGGTAATATGGATCCTGAGTCTGGGATGTGGCAAGTCTCCCATTGGTCCTAGTCTCCGTGCAGTCGACTTGCACGGTAAAGATGAAGACACCAAGGGACGGTGAGGAGCCTGTTGGATTTCCTCATGGGGTCATCTGGTTGTTTTCCACCATGTTTTCTTTTTCTGATTCACAGATATTGGAAGGTCAGTGGCTACAGTTAGTGGGTGGAGATTGCGGTATAGATGTTGTCCCTTAGCACAGAAGTTTGGCAATACATGGCAGAGCCACAGTTGAAACAGGAACTGGGGAGTTAGCCAACCAAAGGTAAGCTTCGACTCGTGGATCATAGGATTAATTTATATACATCACTTTATGTGATAGTTTATATTGATTATACTGTTTACATATTTGAAATTTATGGATGTAATTTCATGGATTATAGAGCTTGTGATTTGATATTAGAACAGCAGTTATACAGGACGTGAATAAATGTAACTGTTTTCTGGTTTTCAAAATAAGACTGCAGGGGCCCTGAAGAAGTGGCCCCCATTGCCAAGAAACATTGGCTGGTTATTTTAGGTGTCTCACTTATACGATTTTGAAATCATAATAAAATATATTCTATAATTTTTAAGGAGTTTTGAGTCTTCCTCAAATCTACCCACAAAGGTTGTACTTGTGTGCTACAGAGCAGACTCCTCTTGTATACTTTGTCTTGTTCAGTAGCTCTTTTTGTAAAGTCTGGGTCAAGCAACCAGGTTCCAACCCCCAAAGCATAGTCTGTCCAGTATGCTACCAGGGTGAGGACTGTAAAACAGGTACCCACCTAAAAGAGAGCATCTGTGACTTTGGAGGCATAAAGCAAATAACGTTCATGTGCCACGGGCACTATGATCAAAAGCCTGCATAAGGGAGGTAAATGCAATGCCAGGGGTGTAACACCAGTGCCAGGCATCAGAGGGTCCGTGAAGGTTCAGAGCATAACTGTAAGCACCTTCTAAATAATAAGTTCTATCCTGACAATATTGCTAACTTAAACCTCCCATGGATTTTGCCATTGAAGCTGTAGTCTTAGTCCCTAATGGGTAGTGATGAATAACCAAGTCCACTTAAATTGCTCCACAGAGAGGTTGTGGATGCATGGAACAGCCTTCCGGAGGAGGTTGTGGAGTCAAAATCAGTGGTGGAATTCAAGCATGCATGGGACAGTCATAAAGGCAATTCTAGGGGGTGGGGGTAGGAAGAAGTAGGCTGCTGGTTAACTAGGATCTGCAGCTTATCCAGTAGGTAGGGAAATGGGCAGACTGGGTGGGCCAAGCGGTCCTTATCTGCCATCAAATTCTATGTAGAGCGGGTAACAGCTATGATCTCATATCCTCTGCCAGAATTGCTGTTGCCCAGGGTGCTCTTCTTCCTGCCCTCACCTATGGATCTGTCACTTACGTTGGTGTTCCCAAATCAAATCTCCTCAATGGACACTCGTATAACATATCTGTCGTTTGAACTAACTTCACCTTGCCTCACGCTCGTTGTCAGCTGTATAGCGGCCTTAGCTGGCTTTCCCCAGAGGCAAACCGACTCTGTTCACTTGGCATGTTGATTGACGGTATTCTCCGCTCTGGTGTTCCCTCCTCTCTAGCCCAGTTGCTGACACCATTGCACCCTCACTATTCCCTTAGCAGGGATTGCTCACCTGAGCTATTTACTCCCAGAAGCAGAACGGCTATGGGATCTCAGGCTTTCTCTAACATTGCTACTTTTTTCTGGTACTCTTCACCTGCAGCAGTCCGTCTCTCCTCTGCTCACATCAGCTTCAAATGGGAACTACACAACCACCTCGTAGCCTCTAACCCCTGCACTTGTTTCTTTCCACCCTGGCGGAACTCTGCTCTACTTTCTACTTCACTTGACTACTGTCCACTTGCTTACTCACATGGCACTTCGGTGCTCACTGCTTCATGCCTGACTAGACTATTTTAGTTTAACCTATCTCCTGCTATGTCTGGGATTTTCTTACAAATGGTATTTTATTAAAATTTTGGGGTTTTCTTACAAATGTTGTTTTATAAACATGTGGATTGTTGTCCTTTTAGTTCCTGTTCAAGCTACTCACATACTGTGAAATCTTACTATGTTTATTTACTTTGTTTCTTATTATTGTATAGTTTAAATCAATTTGTTTTGCTGCTGCTAAAGCATGTTCTCTCTGTAACTGTTTACTTTCTCTGTAAAATATGTTTATGTTATGACTTTACCTTGTGCTCTCCTGGGTCGTGCCTGAAAACAGGCATTTTAATGTCTAGTATACTTACCTGGTTATCAAAAACAGATAAACAACCTGAAATACTGTTTGTCAGTTGTCTAACAACTAACTAGTGATCTTGACCAAAGGCCTATGTAATGTACAGAAACTTGTCAATAAATGTGTTCTTTTTCATTGCAACTGGATGTGCGTGTGCCCTGTTTAACTAAGCCTAATACAGTGAACAGAAACTTGATACTGCTAAGGAGGCACTGAAAATTAAAAGGTAAATTGGAAAACTGTTTGTTTAATGACTTATAAAAGGCAGCAAAGCAACAGAGCCACTCCTGAACAGTCCCCAGTGCCAAATCTCCACCCAGTCAACTCACCACAAAATGAGCTTTCTCCTGCCAAAAAAATGAAAACATGTACTCACCAACTGAGTGTGCAGGACCTCTTTATTGATATCAGTAGCACAAATTACATACAGAGGAACAAGTTAAAAACTCTACTGGAGGTGCTGCCAGGAGCCCCAACAGATGCCACTCCTCAGTGTACCTAACCTAATGTTTTGCTCATAAGCTTCATAAGAATTAAAATAGGATTGATGAACCTAATGTTTTGCTGGTAAGCTTCATCAGAATTAAAAATAGGATTGATAAAATAAAAGCTGCCTGACTGGCTGCAAATGTTCTATTAAGCCTATGATAATGTAAAGCAAACATATGTAGAGTCTAATCAAATCCTAACTGCCACGACTTTATTTAAAATATCCAGTTTACAACAGCAATAAGGCACTTACAGGGGCTGTGTAATGTTCAGTTAATTACTCTGTAGTCTAGTGGCATGTAGCACTCAGCTATGCTTCATGCCACATTGCACCCTAGAGGCGATTAACAGAGCGGTAGATGCCCAGGAAATAAAAAGTTCCAGTCCTCATGCTCAGTGCCAAACTGGTATCCTGTATCAGTTTGGAATTAAAATTTTGTAGCCTCCATTTTTTTTTCTGCTCATAGTGAGAGAGTGAGTGAAAAGCAAGCCCTCCCACTCAGTCTTCAGACTAGTCTCTATACCCAATAATGCAAAGAATTATAGCCCACCGTCCCACACATCCACTGCTCTTTATTTGTGCTCATTCAATACCGAACACATTGTTTTCCTTAGTATTCCTTGATATGCAACTGTAACATGGATCTTTTGTTCATGTAACTGTTTTTGGATTGTAAATATCTGTATATTCTTCACGAATTGTTCACTGTAACTCTTTTGGATTGTAAATATCTGTATATTCTTCACAAATTGTTCACTGTAACTCTTTTTGGATTGTAAATATCTGTATATACCTCCTTTCCTTCCCCAGGTCGCACTGGAAACAAGCTCTGGCTCAGTGTGCCTTTCCCTGCTGCCAGCTTTTAAACAAATAAATAAATAAAAATCTCCAGGACCGATTTTACAAAAGTCATGCTTCTCTCTTTCCTGGCTGCACTGAAAAGCTGCACACTACCAATACAAACCAACAGCAGAGAAACCACAAAATGTGATGGCTTAAGAAAAGAAGAGAAGTGCCCTCACTGCTCTGGTAACCGACCGCTTTGAATTTCTTGCGTTTCACCCATAGCTGCTCGCTGTCAGTCGCGAACTGTAACCCTATTTTTAGATTATTAAAAAAAAAATCATCTTAGTGTAAAGATCCTGTTTGACCACTCGGGTACCATTCCTGTGAGATGCTGGCTGCCTGCACTTTCTGTCCCGCCATTATCCACCAGCGCCTCAACCACATCGTCATGCTTCCATGGTCAACCGTCCCCAGTACTGCAGAGTTGGAGCTTGGAGCAGATAGCAGCCTACCATAGAGATCATTAGGATCTGGCTGGATTCTCATTCTGACATTATGTGTTTGCTCTTGCTTAACTTATTGTTGTGGTGTGCACTGCAGCCTGCTTTTAAAAGCAAAATGTAATTCTTGTAGGTCAAGGTCGGACAAGGATCAAGCACCACCTCTCATTGCAGCATGGTGGAGCTAGCCAGTCAGAGCCTTGAATCAGGTTGGGTGGATGAAGGGGTTGGCCTGGCCTGGCTGTGAGCGCTGCAGTGGAGGTGGGCTGCATGGGGCTGTGTGCTGCTAATAAAGCAAGGCTTACTTACTGTTGTGCACTGCTTTTAAGAAGAAATTCCATAAGCGAGGTCAGATCAAGATGGAAGGATGAGGTGCTGCTGGCCCTGGTTGCACTATGCTGCGGTGGGGAAGGGTGAAATGGCTTGGGCTGTATGTGGATGTGGCAATGTACTGCTAAGCAGGGCTTGCTTAATGCAATATACTGCTTTAAAAAGAATCCCATAGGTCAAGGTAGGATCAAGATGGAAGGAAGGGGTACTGCTGGCCTGGCATGACCTGATAGGGGTGAAGTGGGATAGGCTGCATGGGATGTGGCTGTATGCTACTAAGCAAGGTTTGTTTGCTGTTGTCAGTTTTAAGAAACAAAATTCCTGTCCATCGAGGTTGGATCAAGATAGAAACATGGGTACTGGGCCAGTTTCTTTATATATTTCGGAGACTAGGAAAAGAACAGCATGAGGATATAGCTGCTGACATACAGAGTCGGTTATTATAAATGTTGTTTGCAACTTTTCAAAAGTAAAAAAAAAACATTCAGAAAGGAACAATATGACCTCAAATGCACCAGAATCAATTTAAAATCCTATAGCTTCTGATGGCCTCAGATCCCTGATTTTTGGTTTGGTTTCCATAAACTAGGACTTGTATAGTTTTTGTTTTGTTTTAGTTTTCAGAGGCATGAGCACCTCTTTGCTATGTATAACACAGTGCCAGAGGTTACATAGTAGGCACTCCACGCTCGGCAGAATTACATATATTCAACATGAGGGGTTACAGGTTCTCCCTGTCAGACAATCGCTGTTTAAAAGAAAGTCCATCTGCCGGCCCGTGGCGCTGAGGGTTGAGGCGCTGGACGCCACACCTTGCGCCACGCCAGCGACCCGGGTTCAGTGACACTCAGGTTGCCAGGGGTCGGTAGGGGAGAGAGGGATTGAGCGCTATCGGTGGCTGTCCCTTCTGGGGAGTGTTATATAGAAACATAGACTTTGACAGCAGATAAGGACCGGCTGGCCCACCTAGTCTGCCCATTTCCTACTCTAGAGGATAAGCTGCAGATCCTAGTTAACCAACAGCCTATTTCTTCCTACCCCCACAAAATTGCCTTATGTCTCTCCCATGCATTCTTGATTTCTCCCACAGTTTTAGACCCCACAACCTCTCTCGGAAGGCTGTTCCATGCGCCCACCACCCTCTGAAAAATACTTCCTCACATTGCCCCTGAGCCGCACCTCTATCTTCAAATTGTGTCCCCTTGTTCTTGCACATCTCTTTTCTGAAAGATGCTACCCTTTGGACTTTGTTGATTCCACTGAGGTATTTAAACGTTTTATCATGTCCCCCTCTCCCTCCTTTCCTCAAGGGGTATACATATTAAGCTCCTTTAGTCTCTCCTCATATGGCTTCTCTTGCAGACCCTGCACCATTTTAGTTGCCCTCCTTTGAACAGCCTCCATCCTGTCTATGTCCTTGCGAGATGGGGTCTCCAGAACTGGACACAGTACTCAGATGGGGTCTCACCAACTGTCTGTACAGGGGATAACAACTTCCTGTTTTCTGCTGGTGATACCTTCCCTATACATCCCAGTATCCCCCAGCCCTCCCTACTGCCTTCTCGCATTGCTTGCCAACCTTAAGGTCATCTGATATGATTACCCTAGGTCTCTTTCCATTTTGTTGTTGTTACTACCTCCCCCATTGTGTAATCTTCCCTGGGTTTTGTTTCCCAGGTGCATTACTTGCACTTCTTTGCATTGAATCCAAGCTGCCATACTTCTGACCATTCCTCCAACCTTGCCAAGTCCTTCTCATCCTTTCCACGCCTCCTTGTATATCAAGCCTGTTGCAGATCTTTGTGTCATCTGCAAAGAGGCATACTTTCCTTCCGTCCCTCTGCAATGTCATATAAAGACATTAAAAAGGACTGGACCTAGTACTGAACTCCTGCTGTACAATCTACTAGTAACCCTTCTTTCCTTCTGTGTCCTGTTGTTCAGCCAATGTTTTACCCAGGCTACCACCTTGGGACCCACTCCCAGGCTGGTTAATTTGACTACTAATCTTTTGTGTGGGACTGTGTCAAATGCCTTGCTAAAGTCTAGGTAGGCCATGTCCATAGCCCTCCCTGGTCCACTACTTTAGTCACCCAGTCAAAGAAATCCATTAGATTCGTCTGACATGACCCTCCCGCTGTGAACCCATGCTGCCTTGGGTTCTGTGCCCCACTGGCCTCTAGGTACTCAACAATTCTTTCCTTCAGAAGTAATTCCATTACTTTCCCTACCACAGAGGTCAAACTGACAGGTCTGTAGTTTCCTGCCTCCGTCTTGGTCCCAGTTTTGTGAAGGGAATCACATCCGCCTTCTTCCAGTCCTCAGGTACCACACATCCTCCCATGATTTGTTAAAAGCGTAGTCAGTGGTGTCACTAGTTCTCTGCTTAATTCTTTTAGAATTCTGGGGTGAATTCCATGTGGCCCCATTGCTTTGTCCACCTTCAGTTTTAGAGTTCTTTCAGAACACTTTCTTCTATGAAAGGAATGGGATCAACCCCTCCAGAGTGCTTCTGTTAATTGGATTAGGCACCTCCCACTTCCTCTTTTGTGAATACTGAACAGAAGTATTCATTCAGTATCCCTGCTTTATCACTGTCACTCTCTGTCCACCCACCATCCATTCTATTCAGCTTCACTATCCTCGCCTTTGTCTTTCTACGCTCCCTGCATGCATTCCCCACCACTTTACTGCCATCTCCTGAGTGAGCCTGGGTATCGGCAGTGCGGTCAAACAGACTGCCTAACATACGGATGTTACCACACAAAAACATGTTTGTTTACATTCCTTGATCAACTTCCACTGCATCTTTTCTGGACTTAGGAACACCCTCAACACAGTCTAGCCATTCATTATGCAGTGGCAGTAGAGCAAACTACTGCATGATTAGTGGCTGCACTGCTTTGGAATGTTTTCTAATGTTCAGAAAGTATGCAGTAAGAATAGATTCAGGATTTGAAACAAAACAAGGTTGGTTGTAACCATGCATTATCATGTATTTCCATTCTGCTAAACAAGAATGTAGATAAAAGAACTAGCAACCATCAGTGAATTTTACAGAAAGTAAGCAGTCATAAAATATGGGGTTTTGACTAGAAATAATATGTTGCAGAAAAGGTTGACAGTGCCCTTTTAAGAGAGCAGTGATCGATTCTGTCTCTTTATTTGGTCACATATAGCCAACACCTCTGCCAACTCTGGTGGGTCTCGGGTGAGCCATCTCTTAGTGATAGTGTTCGTTGTCACTGTTGACAGAATGTGAAACATGCTTTTGTCTCCCTGTGGGCCCTTTTGGGGTGGGGAGCCCCAGGACCAAATTCTGAAATTCTAGTGTGGTAGGCAGTCCCAGCATCTCACACCAGTTCTCAGGTGGGACCCAAAATTGATACATTATGGGGCAGCTCCAGCAGATCTGGTGGAGGTTCCACCTCTCCACACTGTCGTGATCACCGACTTGGCGTTAACTTCATAGAAATTAACTGAAATTGTGGTGTTAAGAATTGGGCAGTGATTCTCCATTTAAATTTCCACGAAGAAGCTGCTGTAGTTTTTATGTATTTGCCAAAGATGTGATCCCACTATTTAGTGGGAATCTTGAAATGGCCCTTCTGCTCTCAGTGGGATTATATTGCTGTGACTACAGTGATGCCAACAGCTTGTATCACTGCATGGTAAAGCAGGGATACAGTATTTGCTGTGTTTTGGGTCTATCTGTGCCCTCCCATACATACTGAAGTAGCTGGGGTGGGTGGAGGGCCATAAAGCTTGTGTATGTTCTGTGTTTAGCAGCTTCCACAGTTGCATGAATCTGAACAAACCTGATCTGCATATCTGGAATTCCTCTTCAGGGTAGGAAAATCTTTGAACACTAAAGCATCCCATATTTGGGATACCACCTCAAAGCTTCCCTGCTTCAGGCTCTGTAAGTGGCATCTAAAGTGGCTGGCAAAAATCTAGGGATGTGTGCTATATAAAACTCCAGGTTAGTGCCACTGTGTGCAGTATAGATTTATTTTGCTGCCAAACCTTCAGTGTCACTTTTAAGTCAGGGGTTATTTACCTCCTTCAGATGATTGGGTGTGGTCATCCATGGCAAATGTTTAACAGGAATATGTTGTGTGGCCACATTTTCCATTTCCATCCACCCTATCTCTTCATTTTGTCTAAGGACCTCAACTGTGGGACACTTGGACTGCAGGATAATAACATTTTGAAGGCTGTCCCTCTCCACCTTATGCCTGGTGAGATGTTCCCATAATCCTTGGCTTCTTGCCATTCAAATAACTCTGATAAGGGCATTGTGTAGTTCTTTCCATTCTTTACTGTTTTTTTTTTCACTTAGGTTTTATCCTCTTGGCAGGACAGATGGCTACTCAGCCATGTCCCTGTGTGCTGCAGCTGTCCCTACTTCCTCCTGGTCAGGGTTGTTATTCCACGGATTTCTCCCCATGGCAGGCCCAGGGAGGAAGGCCACCCCCGAACACATCTAGATCTGCCTGGACTGGCACGGCAGGAGGGTTACAGCACAACAGTCAGGCTTCCTGGAGCCCATCTTCCATGGTTTCCTCCTTTTCTCCTCTGGGTCTATGGATGTGCAGTGAGCTATTTGTGAGCTCCACCTCCATGGAGATGCCCTGCACTCTGAACATAGGATCCTTCCCACATACAGTGTGACTCACATCCACTGCCACCTGGATTTGTCTAAGGGGCAGTCGACAGCGAGCCACAACAACCTCGCTCCATGGAGGGAGGAGGCAGTCCGATGGATGCTCAATCCTCCCTCCCAGATGACCTTCAACAACTCGGATCCATTCCTGAATGCGGTTGATGGTGTGGCAGGAGCTGAGGCGCCCAGTGGTCGCAGCTCTTCATGCCACTGGGCTGGCTTTTCCATTCTTTATTTGTTAACCACATTGGTAGTGTGGCAAACAAGAACAAGAGTCTCTGCAGAATATTAATTTTAACAGCATCAGTACAGTTGGAAAATATGAAATACCCTCCTGCCACCTATTAAGACCCGGATACATGGCCTGTGTTAATGCTATATATAGTTCCTGGTGCACAGTATCCAATCTCACTGGTATTTGGATTCCCAGGTATTGTATCTTAGATGTCACCCATTTGTAAAGAATACTATTCTTGACTGTGGCTGGGAGTGTGCTACTTACAGGAGTGCCTCCATCTCCCCTTTCCATGGCCCATGTTCAGGAGGGAGCCCAAGCCCGTCCCCTCCGACGCCTACTGGCCAACACCAACTGTCTTCCCAAGAGCTTGCCCCTGGCGCGCCCAGGCCCCCACTGAAGACCTGATCCAGTTCTGGTCAGGGACTGGGACCTATGAGCCCCTCCTTCATCCAGCTGGGAGATCCTTTTCCACCATTTTTCTCTCTCAGAGGGTGGAATCTGCTGGCTGGTGCTGCTGACGCTCCGTGCATGTTCAGTTGGGTGTCTGCCCCACCCTGTCCACCATAGACAGTATCGGTGTGCTAGTCCCCAGCCTTCGCTAGGGCCAGGCAAGCACGGGTCAGCTGACGCCTCCCCGAGAAGGAGAGCTGTCCCTGGGACACTGATTCTTCTCCTCCTCCTCAGCTGACCCCCAGCCTCCCGCTTGCACCACGAACACGGGTTGCCAGCATGGCAGGAGGTAAGGCAGGATGCCTCAGCTCTCCATGCCAGCAGGCCGGCAAATGCCTCCATCTTTGAAGCATTCACTGTGCAGTCAGACATATATCTGTAATGTTCTAGGAGTTTTAGGAAGGGAGGCATTGAATGTATGGGGTCTCTCATATACACTAGGCTTTCGTCTATATAAAGATATGCAATGTTCTTATCCTGCTACTGTGATACCCAAGACATATGAATTTTGCAAGTGGCAGCCTCCAGGGTTTGATACTAATTGGAAAAAGCTGGCGTGATAGAGGACATCCCAGTTGTGTTCCCTTCTGGATGGGGAAGAGGTCAAACAGTGTGCCTTTCACACAGATCCGGTCAGTTGGGCTGGAGTACAGCTGGGTGAACTGGTCTATGAACTCCTTATTTTGCAGGGCCTCTATAAGGAAGGGCCATTTCAGGAACTCAAACGCCTTCTTGGCACTCATAGAAAATGCCACTTGGGGTACCTTATGGTCTTTAGCCCCGCTAACACATTCAGAAGGCATCTGATGTTATTTATGAGGTATCTTTGGGGTATAAACCGTGTTTGATCAGGGTGGATGAGCTTTGCTATAAGTTTCTGTATTCTGAATGCAAGTTTTTTGTGCAGCTCTTTAGATCCTGACTAAGCAGTAATATCGCCAGTAGGAGCTGCATTGATCTTTAGGTTTTCCTGGTTTTGGGATAATGGTGATTGTGATGTACGCCAGCTGGTTATGACTGTTGTATGATATTTTTAATATAAGAATATAGTATGCGAGTCTGTGCTCCATGGTGCCCCTCAAACCAGGTTTCACTGAAACTACAGGATATGTAATTGACCAGGAGGTCTCTGTAATGTAATTAACTTCCTTGAGAAACTGTATTTTATGGCCTTTTTATGACCTGTTGCTGCTTTGAAGTTGGGAAGCTAAATATACAGTTTATTACAGGACAGGACATCACTTAGCTGATTCCTGTCAGCTATCTCGCATCTAGGTGACAAACTGCAGAGTTGTAAAACGTCAAAAAGAACTGGGGAGATCAAAGACTAATTTGGGAAGTTAGTTTTTGCTGATGTCACCTTATTTAATATACCTCCTGATACTACATCCTGTTTGTATTTTTTATATTCTAAAAGGAAGAGCTAGATGACTCACAGAAGGGTGTGGAGATACACAGTTTAAACTAATACTTGTGTCTGATCTGTTGTCATATATTCCATCTTGGGACGCTAGAGAGACAGAGCGCTCAGCTCTCTGATATAAGGCACTTAAAAGGTGATACATTAGATGAAAAAGTCTAAATGTACTATGGTAGGAGTTTTTGTTTTGTTCTTTGCTTTTCTTTTAAGTGATTTATGCTCTTTAATATATTGTTCTGTGTTTTACATTTTACATATTTTTATCCATTTAGTAAATCTTTGATTTAAAAGACTGCCTGTGTGTCTTCCAAGTTCTTTTGCATGTGATGTATATGTGGTTAAGTTTGACAACTGTTCAAAAGCTTGATGGTGTTACTTAACTGGGAAAAGGTAAGAATATACCTAAGGTCTTTTATGGAGTTTTAAGGGTTCATTTTGGATACCGGTTAGGTGCCCTGAATGAAAGATATATTGCATCCCTGAAGAGAATATTATCTGAGCCTGTACATTTGGGATGCGCTAGCATAAGGTTCTACAGTTTGAATCCCCAGAACTTTAGACTAAAGGTGATTCAGACCTACAAGCAGACAGGAGGGTTATCCTGTCTGTTACCTGTTCACACTCTTGTGTTCTGAGGTTGGCACTGTGGGGCAGAGGGCCTGACCTGCTGAGTGGGTTTGTGACAGTAATCACCACTTCTAGGGACATGGATATGTTGTTCATCACACTCATTGGCAGGTATCCTTGCCGCTTTAAATCTTGCGGAAGGTCTTCAAGCTTGCTCCCTCACCCACCGGGTGGTATAACTCGGCTCCGCCCCATGACCCCAGATCTTCCTTACCGCTTGAAGCTCAGGTTCCCTCCTTAACGCTCTGCGTTTGCGACTAGTTCCTATTTCTCCGTTTGCGGATTTAAAATAATATTTTGCAAAAGACTTCAGTCTTGATCCCTCGCGGCTCACGTGGACAAATCGACTCCGGATTCGGAGATGCCCATGCGGGCAGAAGATGTCTCGGACGGATCCACACTCCACGGTGTTCACTGCTTAGGCCTTGAGCACGACCCGCAGGGCTTGCGACCTGTGCTCATCTTTCTCGCCTACGTCCTCGCGAAGACCGTGCTGCCCGATTGCAACTGGGCCGTCCCCGAGAAGCGCTTCCTCCGTGAAGTCCAAGGAGGCCCGTTGGCGTGTCCGCGGGCAAGGGTTTCGCGGATCAGCTCGAGCGGATGGTCGCTTCGAAGAGGAAGCGGGCGCTGGCCGTATCTTCCTCGGCCGCGCATTTATCCCGCCTCTGGGTTCTTCCTACACGGCTTCCTTTAATGAGCTTTGTCTGTCCCTCTCCACTAAGGAGAAGGGCCTGCGTCTGCTGGACCTTTTCTCGGTCCAAAAGAGGACAAGGGTAAGTCCCTCCGTCGGCGCTCTTGGAGGCGGAAAGGTCCCTCTCCCGGGCGTCGACGGCCGGCCGGTCGACCGGCTCAACCGGCCACTGGCCTCACGGTGTCCCGTCAGGTCAGTTGGCCGAGACTCCACTGATGAAGTCGAGATTTTCTCGACCCATTGGACGAGCTGTCGCCTTTAGCAGCCGAGATTCCCTCTCCCGGGTCCCCGGGAGGTTGAGGATCCGTGGGCTCGCCTGTGCCTCCGGTTCCGGAGCCCTCGGATGGACCTTCCGAGCGAAGAGTGCGGTTCGGCCGACACCTCCCGCACCGACCCGGAAATTCCGGGACTCGGTCTCGGTCTCGGACCTCTTCGCGGTCCAGCCGTTCCCACCGTCATAGGCGGTCTGGTCTCGGCACACCGCTGGGGAGCGTCGCGCTTCGTCTCGTCCCTCCTCCTCGGATGAGGGAGGCTCGCATAAATTCGTCGACGATGCGAGGACCTTATGTTGCAACAGCTCCTCCTGGCGGGAATAAGCCGACTCCGGCGCCTTCCCGACCATTAATGGCTGTCACGGGCAGGCCGACACAACCCCTCGACTTGTCCAGGAGCCTACACCCAGGCCGGTTGTTCGGCCAAAACCAGCTGCTCCACCGATTCCGGTGGAACCTCCGCCTCCACAGCCACCATTGGGGCTCCGACCAAGGATTCTCGGTCGGCTAAGGGTTTACCCCATCGGCTGTCAGTTACCCACTCCCGACCGACCTCGGCAGGTGAAGGGTGGCTCAGGCCAGAGGCAGCTCTTTGAGGACTCTTCCGAGTCCGAAGCGATTCCTCCTTCTTCTCCAGCGACTGGACTTGGAGTCTTCAGGAGGTCAGCCAATGGGCGATAGCCCGTCGTCCTTCCTAGGACTGCTCGGCTCATCTCGAGTCTACGGGATGGAGCTGAACCCGCTTCCAAGCGGGCCAGGTATCCCCTCACGGAGATTCTGGACCGAGGGATTCTCCGACGGAGGCCTTTCCGGTGGCCGAGGCCATAGTGGGTCCGGCACTGGAACTTTGGCAGCGCCCTGCTTCCTGCCCTGCGCCTTCGGCCAGGATGGCCAGAAAGTATCACGGTCCCACGGTTCCTTGTCCGGTTTGAACACCCTCTGCTGAGGGGTTGGTTACCGACAGCGTTTTCCGCGGCACGCAACGCCAGGATGTGGACAAACCTCCTGACAAGGAGTCAAGAAATTGGACTATGTCGGCGAAAAGTCTACGCTCGTCCTCTCTCGGCCTTCTCAGGCCAGTTCGGCCGTCCTCATGCATATTTTCTCATGCCCTGTTGGGCTCCCTGGATGAGGTCATCCTCATCTTCCCGCCGATCTGCAGACTACGGTTAAGCAGGTGCGGGACCAGGGCAGGGCAGTGGCCAAACAGCAGCTCCAGACTGCTTTGGATGTAGGGGACTCATGTGCCAGATCGGTGGCGCGCAGTGGCTATCGTGTCGGCGGCTTGGCTGAGGATATCCACCTTTGACTCGGATACCCAGCACAAGTTGGCGGATGTTCCCTTTTGGGACTGACCTCTTCGGCCCTGGGGTGGAAGGTCACCTGCAGAGGATCGAGAAGTCCAATGCCACCTTGGACTCGGTCTCTTCCGCTCAGAAGGACAAAGGCCGCAAACCACAGCCTAAGCCCTTTCGTCCTTCTGTGCCTCTGCGCCCGGCCCAACGGTCAGGGCCAGCAGGCCGGCCTTGGCATCCCAAACCCAAGCCGCCGGCTTCCTCTAACAGGAGGCAGGGAGGAAAGGGCCCAGGAGGTCCCTCGGCCGGTCCCTCCTCCAAGCCTGCCCAGTGACGGGCTGAGGGGTGTCGCCCCATCCCGCTCACCCACCCTGGGTCCCCTGGGGGACGCTCCGCACTTCGTTCCGCCTGGTCCGCTGTTACCATGGACAGGTGGGTCTTGGAGGTGGTGGGAAGAGGCCTGCCTCTGGAATTCGAGCAGGCACCACCCTTCAGAGCCGCCGCCTCGGGGGCTCGGGATCCCCAGCCTCACTGGCGGCTCGTCGAGCCGACGTCGCTCTCCTCCTCCAGAAGGAGGTGGTAAGAGAGTGGTGGACCCTCCTTCAGACCCAGGGTTTGTGTCCAGGTACTTCCTGGTTCGAAGCAGACGGGGCTGGCGCCCATTCTCGACCTACGACCTAAACAAGTTCCTAAGGTCTCGAACCTTCAGGATGGTCACTCTGGCTCAGATAATACCATCCTTGGAACGCGGGCGTGTGGTTCTGCTCTCTGGACTTGCAGGACGCGCTTTTTCACGTCCCTATCCGTCCGTCTCACCAGAGATTCCTTCACTTCGGCGGAAGGATCCCTCTTCGAGTTCCAAGCCATGCCCTTCGGCTTGTCTCCAGCTCCCAGGGTCTTCACCAAATGCATGGCAGTGGTGACAGCATTCCTGCGCGCCGAGGGTCCGGGTGTACCTTACCTGGACGACTGGCTGATAGCAGCTCCCTCCAGGAAGGGAGGCGGAGTGGTCCAGAGATCTGGCCCTCCAGGTCTGCTTCTCAACTGGGCCTCCTTATCAGCGAGGCCAAGTCGGAACTCGAGCGAAGCAGGTGATTCTATTCATCGGGCGCAGCTCGACTCTCTTCGAGCCAGGCTGCTCCCGGCGGACAGGGCCGAGGTTCTTTCCTCCTTTGCCCGATCATTTCTGGTTGGGCAATTGCGCCTGCCGGGACTTCCTGCGCCTCCTGGGTCTCATGGCGGCCTGCACCAGCGTGGTCCGTTGGGCCGCTGGAACATGCGTCCCCTTCAGTGGGACTGGCCAGCCAGTGGTCCTGGCAGCTGCGATCCCTTGGACCAGCTTGTGTCGGTGACACAGGGATGTGGAGCAGCTCTCCAGTGGTGGACCGTTCCAGATCATTTGCAGGAGGGCATCCCGTTCGTCCGCCCGAGCAGACGGTCTCTCGTCGACCGATGCCTCTCTGATGGGTTGGGGTGCCCATCTGGGGAACACGGAGCTCATGGCCTCTGGTCGCGGGAGTCGATGCCACATCAACCTGCTGGAGCTCCGGCGGTCCGCCTAGCTCTCACCGCCTTTGCTCCGTTCCTCCGGGGTCAAGTGGTCCGAGTCCAGCCGGACAATACCACGACCATGTACTATCTAAACCGCCAGGCGGGGCGCGCTCCATGCTTCTATGCAAGGAAGCTCTCCGCATTTGGTCACTGTGCGCAGCCTGGAGGCGGATCTCCCAGCCATTCACGTGGCAGGAGTCTCCAACACCCTGGCCGATGCCCTGAGCCGGATAGGGGCTGCATCCCACAGTGGTCTCTCCTGCGGAGGTAGCACAGCATCTGTTCTCCCTTTGGGGCACACCTCAGGTGGACCTGTTTGCCTCCATGGAGGCAGGCTGAGTCTGTTCCATGCCGCCCCCTCAGCAGGGCTCGCTGCAGGGGATGCCTTCTCGAGGCAATGGACCCGGGCCTCTTTCGCCTTTCCCCATTTCCCTTGATCCACAAGGTGCTTCTCAAGGCGAGGAGGGACAAGGCGCAGGTGATTCTGATAGCCCCAGACTGGCCTCGCCAGTTCTGGTACCCAGATCTCCTCAGTCTCAGCTCCAGGACTCGCGGCAGCTTCCAGCTCGCCGGACCTGCTCTCAGTCAATCAGGGAAGGTGTTCCATCCGGACCTTCAATCCCTGCACCTGGCGGCCCTGGTTCCTGGCGGCTAGAGTTCCAGGCCTTGGGTCTTTCCGGCGAGGTCCTCAATGTAGTTGAGGCGTCCGTAGAGTCGACCAGAAAATGCTATGCCTTCAAATGGAAAGGTTTTCCATTTGGTGTCAGAACAAGGGCTGGACCCTTCCTCCTGTTCCTTGGCAAGCATCTTGGACTATTTATGGTCCCTTTCTAGTCAAGGGCTTAGGTCGGCGACCCTAAGGGTGCACCTGGCAGCCATCTCTGCTTACGGCGCGGGCCGGGAAGCAGTCGATGGTGCAGGAGAAGGTGGTCTGGCGCTTTTCAAAGGCCTTGATCACATTTCCCTCAGTGGGAACCCCCACCTCCGTGGGATCTACTGCTAGTACTGGCAAAGCTCATGGGCAAGCCATTGAACCTATGCACAGGTGTGCTCTCTCTCACCTGTCGTGGAAGACCGCCTTCTTGGTGGCTATCACGTCAGCCAGAAGGATGGGAAGCTCCAGGCGCTTTCATCAGGTCTCCCTACCTGGTCTTCCACCAGGGACAAGGTTGTCCTTGCTCCCCCGAAATTCCTTCCGAAGGTGGTGTCGGAGTTTCACCTTAACCAGGTGTTGACTCTGCGGTGTTCTACCCCAATCACACCTCGGGCCGAATATAGGCTCCATACTCTGGACCCTAGAAGGCGCTCGCTTACTATAAGGCGCGCACGGCTGAAATTCGGGAGAGGTTCGCCAGCTGTTTGTCACCTCACGCTGAAGCCGCATCTGGCAGACCTGCAGCCAAGCGGACGATAAGCAGGTGGGTAACCTCCTGCATAGATCTCTGCTATAAGTTGGCGGGCATGGAGCCTCCCAGAGGATAAGAGCTCATTCTACCCGCCATGCTGCAGCAGTGGCTGCTTCCAGGGGCGTCCCTATCCAGGAAATCTGCAGGGCTGCTACCTGGAAGTCAGCAAACACCTTCATTACCCACTACCACATCGGACCTTGAGTCACGCCGGGATGCTGGTTTTGGGGCCTCGGTTCTCAGTCTCTCTTTCCCAAGTAAGTATTGGGGTGTGCGTCTTGCCTCCCTCCTCCCGGAGAACTGCTAGGAGTCTGCCAATGAGTGTGGATGAACAACATATCCATGTCCCTAGAAATACAGGTTACTCACCTGTAACAGGAGTTCTGGAATGGTATATGTTGTTCATCCACCTGACTCCTCAAACCTCCCGGCCGGCGCACAACCTGAGCTTCCAGCGGGCAGATCTGGCGTCATGGGGGCGAGCCGGAGTTATACCACCGGGTGGGTGGGAGGAGCAAGCTGAAGACCTTCCGGCCAGATTTAAAGCGGCAAGGATACCTGCCAATGAGTGTGGATGAACAACATATACCATTCCTAGAACTCCTGTTACAGGTGAGTAACCTGTATTTCTTTACCAAGAGTCCAGGAACTGGCTGTCTTTCTGACAGTCATGGAATACTTTCAAAAAATGGGAAGTAGAAAGTCTTTAAAGGCTTTGTAGAAATCGGTTTCAAAACCGTCTGGCCCGGGAGATTTGTTACTGGCCAGTGCCTCGATGACTGCCCTCACTTACTCTTCCTGAACTGGCTTTTCTAGCCCTGCTCTGCCCTCCTCTGTAAGGGATGGGAGGTCCAGAGCTGCCAAGAAGGTTCTGGCTTGTTGTATGACCTGGTCTAGGTCTCTATACTCTGTATATAGGGAGGTATAAAACATCTTAAATGCTTCTACAATTTTGTGAGGGGTCACTGTCGTTTCCCACATTCTTCAGGGGAATGAATCACTTGTGCTGTGCGGTCCATGGCTTCTTTGTGAAGGTGGAAAGCCAGTAGTCTGGTTCCCCACACCACCCTCATTGCAATGCTGATGTGTATAATACAGAGCTGCTTCTGCTTGTTGATTTTCAAGTCCTTACCTAGCTCCCTGCAGTTCCTTCAGAGTGCAAATTCTTTTAGCCGCTCGCTCCTGCATCTCCACATTCCAGAAACAACAGAAATGCTGTGCTAAAGGCCAAGTAAACAACCCCAAATTGGGGGTTCACCAAATTTGAAATGCTGCTACATACTGGTGAAATAGGGCTTTTGTATTTACCTTATGGCATTGAGATTTTAAATTTTCCTCGTTTTCATGCAGTCAGTATGTTAAAAAAAAAAAAAAAAATCCTCCTAAATGTAAACAAAGCGCCAATTAGCTCTGACAGTGAGTGATGCTCGGCTCACAAAATGGCTCTGACGTCACGGATGTGATGATGTCATCAGGCAGAGGTCTGCTCCGGTGCTTACATTGAAACATATGGGCACTTGTTTATAATGCTTTATATTGGTAATATAGGAGCTTATCAGTATATGTATCGATAATTATCTTGTGCATCAAACTCTGCCAGGATCTACAAAACTATTGCGGAAGGACTATTTTACTAAAAAAAAAAAAAAATTATGTTGCTTATTTCAGTAGTGAAGATGACAGTTTTTTTTTTTTTTATAATATAATAATAGCAATAATGTATGACCAGAGGTTAGTATGGCACTTGCTGCACCTCATGCCATTTCGCCCCAAGGGGTGATTAACAGACTGTTAATCTAACCCTGGTCATACATTATTGCTTAATTATGTAGCTGCCCATGATGTCTTAATGAGGGCAATGTGTGCCATTTGTGTTTCTTATATTTTGAGTGTTTTATCTTACTTTTCACCTTTAGTATTGAGAATATTTATATAAGGGTTGCTCAGATTCTGAGTCACTAAATCAGATTAGCCAGATTCTGACTCGATTTTCAGAATTAGAAGTTTAGGAATTGCAGTCAAAATTCTGATTCTGAAATGCAAGATAAAACATATTTTTACATAAAATTTAGGATTCAAAATCTGATTCTGATTTTGAAGTCCTTCACAGATTGCATAGGAATTGGACTCGAATCGGAAATTTCTAAAGTGCCCAGTGGGATCAGAATCGGCAAATTCAAGCATCCCTGATTTGTATGAAACCAAGATTCTTGCCCTGTGGAATTTTATTTTATTTTTTAAATCATACTTTATGCTCTCTTATGCCACCCGGCAGATGACCCCTGCACTCAGACTACTGGAGGATCCCTCAGGAGGAGCCATGGCTTACCCGCCAGGTGGGAACGAGTTGAGAGAGGGGCCCCGCTCAACCCTCACCCCATACCGTACATTTACAGTTTTGTTGGGGTCCTTGACCAGGATCCGGGTGCCAGAGGGTGAGAGCCGCCCTGGCTTTCTCGCCAGTGTCACCGGGCCAAGCTTTTCCCCCAATGTATGCCCTCCCCCAAAGACATGATATGTTCATGATGTCAGGGTGAGCATGCCACATTAGTCACATCTCCCCTTGAATGTGGCTCAGGCATGCTGTGCCTCTGGCCGTCAGAGGCCAGTCATACTGGGTAGACACCCCCTCCCCAGAGGAGGTGGTGGTCCCTAGGATGCTCAAATCTCCTCCCCAGCTGGCCCTTTGATGCCCCGAGCCCGTTCCCAAACCGGGTCACTGGCGTAGTGGCGGTAGCGCTGCCACTGTGCGGCGGGCGGATTACCCTAGTAGATTGTTTTTTTTTTTTTTTTTTTAACTTTTGTGAATGGAGTTGCAAGAGAAAACTATACAAACATTACATGTACAGCAGCACATAATTGATGTTTAGCTTTACTGAGGATAAAACACAAATCCATGGCTGTGTCACCTCACTAGGAAGGAAAATGAATTAATCTTCCATTTTATCAGTAATAATGAACCCTCGCCATCAAGGAACAGAATATAGACTGGGTAAACAATGAAATTAGTGTCCGGTATCCTAAGGGCAGCTTGAGGCATTTAAAAACTCTGGCCTATTAGCTGATTACAATACCTATAGGTTCCAGAGGAACACCTGTAAAAAACAGATCAGACTAGCCAAAGCACATACTGCAGAGGACTCTTAATTGATGCAGCTAGCAACTATAGGAAATTCTGGGCCCATGTAAAAACCTTTCTAGGGTCTAAACAAACTCTCTCCACAGGCGACATGGTCATTAATGGCGTACATTATAATGATCTGACAACTATTGCCAACTCATTTAATAAGCATTTCTCAGACCTGTCTAACTTCCCATGCTCATTCCAATCTGCCCAGCTTTCTTCTTGGTCTGCTCCCTCCACCTCTCCGGCCCCGCACCCACCTTTTTACTTCAAGGCCGTATCCAATTCTGATGTTCTTAAACTACTAAACTCCATTTCGGATAACACCAGTGTAGGCTGTGATGGCCTTGAACCTAAACTTTTAAAACTGGCTGTGCCCTTTATTGCCCTGCCTTTGTCCAAAATCCTAACCTCTCCCTTTGTCATGGCCATGTTCCTGACAACTGGAAAATCATAAAAGTCACTCCAGTCTTTAAAAACTAGACAAAAATAGGAGAACAAATGGCAAATATAACACACATTTTTGTACCTGTCCGAAAGTTACTCAATACTGGTTAGATATTGACAAGAGTATACAAAAATTGTGGCCCAGAAATTAATTTATCCAATCAGATGATTTTGCTTTATATTGGGGAAGATGGAAAAAGTTCCTCCGGATGGAAATAAGTTATACCTGTACCTGGCAGCAGCAAAAAGGTTATAACTCTCCTATGGCAAGCAGGCTAAAGTACCCACCCTCTCTGATTGGCATTCACTGATGACTGAGATATATTATCTAGAGAGAATAGTAGCTTCTAGAGCTGGAAGGATGTCGATTTGAGCTCAATGGAGACCATGGGTTTCCATATCTCACCTCTAGAGAAACATTTGTTCCCTGATAGAGCCATTTGAAAGTGACCAATTTTTGTAAGATACAAATTCTGAGTAAGTGTCATTTGATATATAACAGAATGATGTTATAGAAACATGAATTGCCAACTCGAAGAACATTCCATGTATTGTAAGACAAAAGAGCAATACTGTATAGATGAACTCCTGCTGTTATATAAAAAACAATAAAAATTAAGAATATTAAAAAAAAAAAAATAAGAGAGAGACAAAAAGACATAGCTAATTACTGGTCTATAGCTATACCATCCTGTCCTGAGTAAAATCCTTGAAAAAGTTGGTAGCAGCCCAAGTCACTGATTTCCTGTCCAAGCACTATCTCCTGTCATCAGATCAACGTGGTTTCCGAAAAGTGCACAGTACCTCTACTGCCCTGCTCCAGTTTATGAGCGATACCCTATCACACTACACTTTGGTCTTTTTACTGGTGTAGTTTTCATTGACCTTACCAAGGCATTTGACCTTGTGGACCATCCTCTTCTTCTTGATAATCTTTTAGCCCTTGGCTTCTCCCATCACTTTCGGTGGCTTGGTTCAACACCTATCTATTGAATAGAGTCCAGATTGTGAAATTTAACTCAGCCTTGTCTGATCAGATGTCCATTAGCTAGGTGTCCCTCAGGGATCCATACTAGGTCCGCTTCTCTTTTCTATTTTATTAATAGGATTGCGACATATATTCCTGACTGCTCATCTATCTCTATGCAGATTACCTTGTTCTGCACTCCGGTGTCTCCAAGAATATACTCCAGATTAACCAAACTCTCTCTTCAGCCTTTATCTCCATTCAAGCTTGGCTATCCATTCATAAGCTAATACTCAGTGTCGGCAAAACTCAGTCAATGGTCTTTGGCTCTGCCGCTAAATTAAAATCCACTCAGGCCCTGTTTAAAATATCCTGTCTGGATGGCTCTGTTCTGGAATCAGTGTGCTCTTTTAAATACAAAAAAATCTTAATTCTGACCAGCACATCATGGCCACCTGTAAGTCTGTCAACATCAAAATTGGTGTCGCCTATAAAACCAGCCATATCCTTATGCCCTCTGCTAGATTTGCCATCGTCCATGGTATCCTGCTGCTGGCACTCTCCTGTGGTGCTGTCACCTATCTAAATGCATCTATGACCCTACTTAGAAGTAGGCTACAACCTACAATATTATCTACAGATGTATGCCTCTGCCTCCCCTAGTTGAAACATCATTGTCAGCTCTATGCTGACATTAATTAACCATCCCCTCTTCTCTTCGGCTCTTTGCATTTGGCTCCCTGACAGATAGTTATTATTAGAGTTGTTATCCCTGTCTCTCTAGCCTTCCTCCCATGGCCTTTGATCAGCTGGCAGATCTCTGCTGCATATTCCTAGATGTAAAACTCTAAAGGGAAGTACAGCTTTCTCCCATGCTGCACCCAAACTTTGGAGCTCCCTACCCTTGGAAGTTCACCTAGCTCCTAGTCATGCCCAGTTCATAAACATGTATCACCCCTTCCTCATCAGCCAGGCCTCCTGCTCATATTTTAACCCTTCTTGATTTGCTACCTCCCTCTTCACACCTTACTTGACTCCTAGGCTGCCTGTTATTTCTCTTAATCTTCCTCAATAATCATAGTCTGGTAACAGTAGATAAATACTATAATGGGTTTATGCATTATTTTAAGACATAAACTAAAGACCAGAGAAAAGTAGAAAATTAAATTCTTACCATGTTCTTATAGTATAACTTTTCAACCACCAGTATACTTTCTAAAAACATTACACAAGGCAGTAACAACAGCTCTTACTGAGAAAATTAGCAGGCCAGACCACAGCTGCTGTGCCCCAGTCAGCACAATATGTGAAACCAAAATCGCCCTCCCAGTCTTTCCAAGTGCAGTTAGTAATAATGTACTCTATGTGCCATTTAAGTCCTGAAAAGTCACTGTAAGGATAGTTTCCATATTATGTTCAATAAATGGGCAGAGTTTTTAACAGTGCAAAAGTTCAACATTTGGAGTACAAAAGTCCTCTATTATAGCCAGATTGTGACCGTGCTTAAACTGTGACATCTAAATTCCCACAAGGTATTCTGTTATAACCGAGGGATGATAGAAAATGGACAGTCCCTTATAGTGGCTCACAAAGTCTCGCTTGAATGGAAAAAACATGCCATTTTCCTCTTTCAAGTGTCCTTCTCCATACTCGGTCTCTCAGCTGTTCTCCATCGCCTCATCCTCTGCCTCAATGTCTGCTGATGAAAGCTTCTCCCATTTTTAATTTCCAGTTTTAACAGGAGATTACCTGCCTGTTGTGAGTTTGTAAAAAAAAAAAAAAAAAAAAATGTAGGTTTTGTTCCAACCAATACCCGTGAGACAAGCTAGAAATAGAAAAGCGAAAGGATGTCCATGGCAACAAACTTCTTGCACTGCTGTCGTTGGCATAGCCGGGTCTGGGGAAAAATGGGTAGCAGCATCATCTGGTAGCGTTCCTTCACCGGCATGCTAAGGAAAGAACCTCGTATTTTATGCTTGCTTCGAGTGAAAGTAAAGTACTATTAGGTGGAGTGTGAGGCAGCGGCTGCTGCTTGTCTCAGGGTTACTCTTTAGGCCTTACCAAGGTGCTCAGCCATGGGGGCAGCATTCCATTTAAAGAAATGTGGCATCAGGCCTTGAAGAATGTAGCTGGGTCTGGCCTTTTAAGTTTTCCGGTAAGGCTGTAAGCCTCATGTTGCATTCACAGAGTCAGTTCTCTATTGTCTCTAACTATAGCTTTAGGTGTTTATTTTGATAAATGTATAGGGCATCATTGCCTTCTCCGCTTGCTTTTACTGCTCCATTGACCTTCACACCAGGACCTGTCATATTTTGCTTGACCGTGAAAATTCTAGCAATGAAATTGTCACATTTTTTTCCAGATTATGTACAGAGCAACACAGCACTTTTAGTGAGTCTTTAATCTCCACTATGTTGTTCCATTCAGGTTGCTATGGCAGTGGCTAATCGGCCTTAGTCACACCTGAAGAGCCTGACTTAAGCTTGAAAAAGTCTGTGACTTGCACTGGTTCCCTCTCAGTTTCCCATCTTAATTTTCAAGCAGGATAATCAGGTTATCTTTCTTTAGCGATAAAGTCTCTGTTAGTGGGAAGGGAAGAAGGAAATTGTTTAACCAGGAAAGGCACACTAAGGCAGAACTTGTTTCCAGGTGCGACCGGAGAACAAGGAAGTTGTGATTTGCTCAGGATCACACTGTATGCAAGTGGGGGTTGATGAGATTTAAATCCAGCTCTCCAGGTTTGCAGCTCACTACCCTTAATCACTACACTATACTGCCTCCAAGTTCTGAAGTTCTGTTGTAAAATACTATTTTACATAAATTAAGTATATGTAACTGGAGCTGTGCAAAAACACATCTTTCTGAGCTGATGACCCCCCGTAGAATTTCGCTGGCTCTGCCCCACTTCCCTATAGACTTTCTCTCCTGCTGCCAAATCCCCACTTGAAGTCACAGCCCTCTGCTTTTGACATCACAGGAGACTAAGCATAAGAAATAAGTACAGCTGAAGGGACTAACATCCTGTATACGTGCAGCTGCAAATTTGAAGACTGTGTGTCCTAGTGGTTAGAGTGCTGAACTATGAGCCACGACATCCAGGTTCATTTCCAACTAGAGCCACTCACTGTGTGACTTGAACAAGTCACTAAACTTACTCATGCTCTAGTCCACTTTATCATATGATAGGTAGACATAGGACTTCTCTGTCTTAGTCCAGTGGTACTGCAGCAACATAATTGTCCTGTCCACGAAGGATACTCTGGCTTGTGTAGGATCCCTGGAATTGTGTGCTGCAGCTGAGGGAAGGGAGTTCGGCTCCTGGGGAAGGAGGCGGAAACTGCCCGGCATTTGTGTACCCCCACCACCCACTGGGCAATTATTAAACAATATTGGCTTCAGCAGTGAATTGCAGCAGCCTGTCTACTGCCCCAGCAGCAAGAAGGATGCGCTGTGTCAGCACCAATCCTTGGGGTGGGGATAAGGGGAAAAATGGGGAGTAACAGGATTACAGAAAAGTAGGACTCCACTGAAAGAGATGTTGCATTTCTGCTTGGCCATCTTGCATAAAATAAATAAAAATGCATTTAGCAATAAGTAGCAAGGATAGAAAACTGTTGAAATATAGAAAATATAAGCAGGGCCGTGTGTTTTTATTTTAGTGGCTGCCTTCACAGCTGACACCAGAACCTCATGGGGGGACAGATGCTGGCTGGTCCACAACTTCTCTTCCCCAGGAGCTATTCACCTCCTCCTCCCACAACGTGGTCAGTGTCAGTGGCTCAGCAGGTAGCAGACTCGCCTCTGAGGCCGGGAGATCAGAGGGGCTGTCAGGGGATGTGGGTTCAATTCCCACACCCTGGCACTTGGGTTAATATCCCAATACTGTCAGTACAGCATGAGGGGGTGCTGCACTTCTGAGGTGCCACCTTTTAGATGAAACGTTAAACCGAGGTCCCATCTGCCTCTTCTGGTGGTAGTTCAGGTGGATGTTAAAGATCCCATGGCACTTAATGAAAAGTGTAGGGAAAGTTTTATTGAAAAAAACGGTATACATCCAAACAAAAGATAAAGAAAAATCTCCTAACCATGAGTTTTACTCTAAATGGATACACCCAAGTAATATAATAGAATTCAAAACATATATGTATATTATGCCCTCTAAGGTCTAGTTCTCAAAGAAACAATGTATCATGTAATTGGAACATCTGAATTTGTTATCCGGGAAGCCTGTTTATAACTCTAAAAGTTCTGCAGTAGATAGTGTTTTGTATTCAGATGTGTAAACTTTAAACAGAGCATGTCTTATTTTGTTAGTTCCACATCTGTACATTCTTTTTGCTGTAAAGCATAAAGGCATCTAACCATCAGATATTCCACTTTATTACAGTAAAAACAGATGTAGAGTACTCAAATTCCGTTTTTCCAAGGAGGTGAAACTACCCCATACATTAAATTTTATATAGGTGATGGTAGGCTCTGTCCACTGGTTTGCTGTATAGCCCAAAACCAACTATAAAGAGCAGTCAAAAACAAATGTTCAATGGTTTCTAATGTATTTATACATTGAAGTCTACTGCAAATTCTGTCCAAAGCTGCTTATGTTTGTGGTTATTTTTCTCATTGATTTTCTCGTGGCAAGACAGTCAGTGAAAATCCCACATGTGCTGGTATCCAGTGTGACTGTAAAAATGTCTGAAGAGATAGATGGGAAGTAGGGCATTTCTTGAAGGGCTCTGGCACATTACATAAAGTGTCAAAAGAGTTTTATATGGGACTTTATGTGTAGGGACAGAAATTAGTTGCTGGGATGTAATCCGCCATTGCTTCAATCTCTGAAAGGTTTCCTTCAGATATAAGGGAACTGTAGCAGAAGATCTAACTAATCTTAGAGTGTTATTTTCCCATTGCTGAAACCAGGCTTTACAGTTGTGTCGAGCAACCACAGTTCCCAGCCCTCTGTTTATTAATAAGAAGAGGCTTTATATTTGTTAATATATGCTATTAAAAACAAGATGGGGTTCACCATTCCTAGGCCTCCCTTTTTAATAGGCAAGTATAATATATTCCTTTAATTGGGTTAAGCTGCTTCCCAAACTGCTTGGGGAAAAAAAGCCTAAGACAGTTGTTTCCAATTGTTTAGGTATTGGAAATATGAAACTCAAGTACAAAAAAATAGGAACTGAACAATTTTAACCAAAAAAGGTTTCTTTTTCCTATAGTACCCTTTGTTCCACTGAGCCACTTTCATTTTCCCAATTTCTCATCCCAGTTCAATTTTCCTGTATCTTGGGGACTGAACTGTATGCCCAAGATCCTAACAGGTTCATCTGTAAGACAGATGGGACCAGTGCTACCTCTCATTCGATTAGGGTCCCTAAGGCAAGCCCATTAGATGCCACTCGTCATGGATTAATGTGCTTGTAACATGGACATCAGGATGGTTATTATGCACTACAGATGTTTGGACTTCTACAAGATGAAAGAGTCTGACACTGATAAGTTCTGGTCCAATTTTACAGTTACTTTAAATTATTTTCATTGAACTCTGTTACATACAGATATGCTTATTTTATTTTCACACACAGTAAGCACTTGGATTTCTATTAGCTATTTCTGCACATTTCAATGATTTCTGTGCGGCTGTTGTTTCATTATTTAACCTAGGAGGTCTATTATCTTGCCTCTTTTCCGTTTGTCACTCTCCCGTGACTCATTTGCATATTGCATCCCTCGTTTGCTGACTTTTAAGTGCTCATTCTATCATGCTCGCTCTCTCTTTCCCCACTCATTTATTTACCTGCTACTTGTCATCCGGTGTCTGTGGAATGGTCTCGCTCTGTCATTCCTGCTGCATAGTTGAAGTTTCTGGTTCCGTATACCATGAACCGTGGAACTCAAATGCGTTGGCGGATGTTAGCCTCCTAGTTTCTGTTCGCTGCAGTCGTCCTCTCTCTCTCTCCCAGTACTTCTGGGCCGGAGTTATTGATTGTTTGCCTCTCCTCTCTTCTCTCCTCCGTGTGTGGCGTACTTTTGTGTCGCTACTTTGGGTCACATTTTCCAGCTCTGCCATTTCCAGATCATCGTCCTCTATATATTGCTTTGTGTTCCTCTCATTTTGTTCACTGTTGCCTTCCTTTCCTGCATCTGTCTGTTGATCGCCTATGTCTCTCATCTTCTTACCAGCTTCCAGCTGTCTTCCTGCCTGTCTCTCCCACAGTGTCGTCTGCTCACTTCTCTCTCCTTGTTCGTCTTTCTTTTGCTTCTTCTCTTGTGCTCTTTTTGTGTGCTGTGGCATAGTCTACTTGTTTCTTTCTTTTACAGGACTGCACCATTGCACTCTCTGACTTGCTCTCCGTTCCTGGGGTTGCTCGTTCTCCTCTCTGTTTCCTCTCTCTCCCTTCCACTATTATCTGCTGCAGAGCCATCATGCCGTTCTTTGGGTGCAGATAATATTTCAGACCACTTCTGTCTGTCTCCTTTGCTGGGCGCCAGTAGTTGCGAATGCTTGTTTTGCACCTATGCCCTGTGACTGACATGATCTCCCGAGTAGCCAGCCCAGCCTCTGACAGCATCTGGACTGCTGTGCTCCTAACACTGTGGTTGGTATACTGCCTGCTCAGGGCTGCCTCCTCTGATATTTTAGCCATCATCCCCCCAAGAGTTCCTCCCCATTGGCTGTCTAGAGTACCAGATATCTTTCTGCTCTAACACTCTCTGTGGCTGTTTTATCGGGTGCATATAGAGCGCTGGAGCTGTATTTGGGCACCTGCTGATATACTCCTTGAACATCATGACAGGGCAATCCTTTGACTGTCTCTGTGCATACAGAACACCTCTTCCTGACTCTCTATTCCTTTCATCTCCTCTGCCATGGTTTTTGTTAGCCTCATTATACATCAGGCTTATATATTCTACCCCTCTTTACGTCCTGTGCTATCTCAAAAGAATTCTGTTTCAGCTCTCTCAAGCCTTCCCTTCCTCTTCTTGCCAGGCCTAACTGCAATTCAGACCATAGCCTCTTAAGCCAGCCCTTGGGCTGTCTCCAGATCCATGTTTGGCTGTTTCTTATTTTGCACAGGTCTTGCTCTGTGATTGCAGGGTGGTGCTTAGCGGTGTCTTTCGCATGCCTTCTGTATTGTTTTCACTGCCACAAATACATTATTAGCAACTAGAAGTCTATATCACTCATAATATTCATATTTAGGTCTTGAGACTATTAATATATCTATTCAGCCCTGCTCTTATGCCGCTAAAGGAGCTGATACTGTATTGCTCGCCATCTTCGCTCTAACTGATCCAGTAAAACTGTCTCAAGATTTCTCACAGTTTCACAGCTGTCACTGTTGCTATATCTACTGACATGTTCTTTGATCTTAACCAGTCTGAGAATACGTTACAGGACCACTGTGTGTTCTTTGCTGTGTTTGCCTCTACTTTTCCTCTCTAGCTTGTCCAGCTGTGCTGCTGATATCTCTATGTGTTTTTATTATTTGATCTCTCTTCTGCACATGTCTCTACATTTTCTTTGCCTCCCTCCTTGTCCTCCCTCTCCTCTGCTATTACTTCCAGATGCTTCACTTTGCTACTTTTCCTTCTGCATCTCCTCGCTCTAACCCCTGCACAGTCTCTCACTTCTTCACCTCTGAAACTGTTTCTCTACCCATTCATCCATTTCACTTTCTCCACACAGGCTAAACACTGCTGCATTTTCTCCATCTCTCACTTCACAACCTCGTCTCTCTACTCCTGCTTCGTCCGTCTTTGCCACTTGTCCCCGCTCCTATCTCATACTATCTTGCTCTTTTCTGCCTGTCTCGCTCCCATTTTTCCCCTTGGCCTCACCACCACTCCCATTCTTCTTAAAGCTACTTTCTGTACTTCAGAAGCAACATGGCTTTATCGTCTCATAGTGCCGTGTTGCTATTAATATCTCCTACTGACCGTTTGCTCCTATCAGCATTCCTTTTTACTGCTGTCACATTTCTGCCATGTTACAAAAACATAGATGCTGACAGCAGATAAGGACACAAGGGCCATCCAGGCTGCCATTTCTTTTCTACCTTATGAATGTGCAATTGGCCTTTGATCTGTCAATGACCTATCTATTCATACTCATCTGTATTGCTCCCTTATGCCTATCCATGCCTGTTTAAAGCCCTGCACTGTATTCATATCCACCACTTCCTGAGGTAGGCCATTCCATGCATCCACCACCCTTTCTGTGAAAAAAACTTCCTCACATTACCCCCTTTATTTGGCCTCCCTCTAATTTCATACCGTGTCCTCCTGTTCTTTTATTTTCTTATATTGAAACATGTTAGACTTTCACCTTGTTAATGCCCTTAAGGTATTTGAATGTTTCGATCATATCATCTCTCTCCCTTCTTTGCTCTAGGGTATACATATTGAGTTCCATAGATCTGTCCTCATATGTTTTCTGATGCAGTCCCTGCACCATTTGGTTGCCCTCTCTGGACTGCCTCAATTTGGTTAATGTCCTTGTGAAGGCGTGGCCTCCAGTACTGCACGAGTACTCCAGATGGGGCCTAACCAGTGTCTTATAAAGAGGTTATTACCTCCTCTTATGACTTGTGATACCCTTCTAATACATCCCAACATCCCCTAGCCTTACCTACTGCTTTAGTGGTCTGCTTGGATGATTTCAGGTCATCTGTGATGATGATGCCCAAGTCTCTTTCTTCCCTTGTGACTGCCAGTAACTCCCCTTCCATCCTATAGGTGGCTTCAGGGTTTCTCTTCCCTATGTGCATGATCTTGCACTTCTTTGCATTAAACCCCAGTTGCCACTCTTCCGACCATTTTGCTAGGTTATCCAGATCTGTTCTCGTTTTGCCCACCACATCTGGATCATCTACTCTGTTGCAGATCTTGGTGTCTTCTGCAAACAGACAAACCTTACCCTCAAGTCCATCTGCAATGTCACTAATGAAGATATTGAAGAGGACTAGCCCCAGGACTGATCCCTGAGGTACCCCACTTGTGACTTGCATCTCTTCTGACTGTATACGTTTACCACCACTCTCTGTTTCTGCCTGTCAACCAGTTTGCCACCCAGTTGACCAACTTCTGACCCACCCTGAGCCTACCCAGCTTATTAATCAAGTACTTAGCAAATTTCTTACAGCTTTTGGTACTTAGTGTAACATATTATTTCAGTCAGAAACCAAACTTCTCATGAAGCATACTATCGGTGCTGGATAAATTTTCATTGTTCTGTTTCTTTTCTGTGCTCTGCCTGTGATATTTACATTTCTTGAGCTCCTTCCCTTCCCAACCCTGGGACAGGAATACAATCACAGCAAATATCCATTAACAATTGTGCTGCACTGCACCGTCCAATTGCAAGTAGATAGATTTCCTGTAATTAAGCAATGATAACTGCTCCCTGTCAGACTAATTTTTGCAAGATGTTGTAAAATATTACATTTTGAAGAGGAGACAGAAATGCAGGAAAATCTGTCATTGATTCTGATAGGGTCACATAAATACTTAAACTTACATGTCTCTATACTCATTTGCACTAACAATGTCAAAACCAGCAAGCAAACATTTGGCATTGACAAATGCTTGTTTTTAGTAAGTACCGTGTCACGTGGTTGACCTTAGATAGTTTTGCTGGGTTCATGGGCACCTGAATCCTAAGCATTTAATTGAAGTTGTTCCCCATTTAACGGTAGCAATTGCATAATGTACATTGATGGGGTATAATGGATCTGAGAACCTCTGAATTTGATTTAGTAAGAACATAACCTTAATGTTGTCCAAATGTCTCAAAGGGTATCCCAGACTTGTGAGATAGGGTTTCTGGGTGAGCCAGGTACAACAAGACATATCTGTGTATAAAGAAATCTTATGTGAAAAACTGTCGACCTCAACACCCACTATCTTGGGATTATCCTAATAGCCTTGGCAAGGGCTCAATACAAAGGGTGAAAAGGAGGGGCAAGGGGACAACCCTGCTGGGTTCCCCTATAAAGGCTAACTCTAGGGATAAGCCTCCATTAATACGGACATAGGCCTGGTGGGATGAATAGAGAGCTTGAATCTCTTCCACAAATTCCACGGAAAGCCGAAGGTTTTGAGGTGAGAAACAGAAGGCTCCAGACAACTTTATCGAAAACCTTTTTGGTGTTGAGACTCGTCAGACACGCTGGAGTTCCCGTGCATGCCAAATTACCTTGATTATATCTAGAGTGTGTCAACATTGTCCGATGCCTGCCGGCCTGTGCCAAACCCCATTTGGTCTAGATGGACAATACTAGGGAGCAGGGAGTTGAGTTCTATCCAAAGATTTTTAAATTTAAATAGGAAAGGTATAAAAAGGGTTATGCATGGAGTGAACTATCAGATACCTGGTTTATCTATGTAAGTGCTGTTTGACCCAAGTAACCTCATGAATGGCTTAAGCCACGGGTGAGGAATCGGAGGTCAGACAGCACAAATATAGATAAACTACCTCTGTCACCACGCTCACCCTTGCAGATTCCATTTATGCAATAGAGGCTATTTTTAATAGTGCTATGAGAGTTTAAGATGCTTATTCTTTTCTTAAAATTTGAAGGACTTTTTGTGATCATAATTGTTTGCCTTCACTTTGTCCTGTGGTTGCTAAGAGGTTGCTAAGAACATGTCAGCGTCCCAGTTCTCCTGTCGGCACTGAAGTGTGCTGCTGTTGGTTGCTTTCAGTTTTTATTCATAATCATAACTAGAGAATGGTGACGCCTTAGGGAGTGGTGAAGTTGGCGAGATTTGTTGCTCCACTAGTTAATTAAAATGTTATTTTGGCCATTTTTGTTTTATAATTTTACTACACCTGGTATTTCTGGTATTTGTTTGCCACCAAGGGAGTTGGATTAGCTGCAACTGGAATCAGAGTGAGTGTCAGCAGAGCAGGGCCGTGTTAACAGAAGGAGCCAGAGTGGGATCTGCTGTGAGGGAGAGAAGCTTGCTGAAATGAAAAGATAATGCCAGCAAAGGTCCAGTTTTAATATGCATTTAAAGTTAAGGGTGAGCTAAACCAGGGCTCATTGAATGACTGAAGGTTTGCAGGAGGCAGGCAGGTGGGCTGCTGGTCTTCGTGGGAAGAGGGAAAGTGAAGGTAACAAGACATTGTGGTCTGTGTTTGCGGGGGAGTGAAAGCTTTTTTTTTTTGCATTATTTATCTGCCTCCTCGCTTTGACTGGCCTCTCCTTCGGGCCTCCAGGGACACTCTCGCCTCCCCCAAGAACCCTGTCACCAACTCCACCTCACATTGCTGCCACTTCTACAGGGTAACCTGACATATCCCTTCATTGAACGGGTCCTTCTCCTTCCGGAGAGAATGTGCCTGTGGCTTACCATTCTTGGCTGAGTGCTGCTGAGGTTGGTCCCAGCTGTCCGGGGCTCCGTGGCCGTGAGGGTCCGGCGGCCATCATCCAGTCAGTCAAGACGCCATTTTCCCTATTTTTTCTTAGTCCCTGTGTAGAGCCGCTTCTGCAGTGCTCCTGATCTGCTCCGGGGCCACTGCAGAGCTAGGCAAGCTCCCCAACCCTCCCAGGAGAATAAAGCAGTCCTCTGGATGCTCAATCCTCTCCTTCCCTACTGACCCCCAGCGTCCTGAGTTCATTCCTGAATCCATGTCACCAGTGTGGTGCAACTGCGCCACTGGGCTGGCCAAGCTTTTTGTTTTTAATGAAACTCTGCTGCAGATGTTGTTTATGGCACTGGAGGGGCTGTTAGATGTATCAGGGACTAAAGGAACATGACGTTTGTATAACTTATTTTGCTGTTGGCGCTTGGTATGGAGCTGCATGCAGGATGACTGCTGCAGATAAAATGAAACTACAGCATGGAGTACCGGCCAGCTGTTTGAGGTGGATGGCGTAGTAACTGTGTGCATAAATTTATGGTGACGTGGTAACTGTGTACATAAATGTAAGCTTCTACCTTATACACACAGTTACACAGATAAACAGATTAAACACTCCATTTATGTCCACACCTATTGCAGTAATCATGACAGGGTATGGGGTTATAGGCATTTAATCCACACCTGGGGTGTGTTGTGAGGCATGAACCCACAGGCCAAGTGTCCCTCAACGCACTCAGGCATAGATTAAATGTTTATGACCCCATACCTTGGAGTGAGTTATTGCGCTTATAACATGGGTTATGTCCAAAACACAGAAAATGTTTTTTCTTCTGTGTAAAGCCCCAAAAAGGTAGTGTATCTTGCCATCTTGCAAAATCGTCCCTCCCAAGTAATGCACACTACTTTGCTGTTATGCACATAGAAATGTCACTTATGCACTACTGAAATGATTTGTAACATTTCCTGTGTATTACAGTGAATTCTACTTTGCCTACAAGGTGCACTTTATGCCCTCCACCACACACATACACATTCAGATGGCACTCAACTGCAAAGGGATCTGCTTCTCACAGTAACTGCTTCTCTATGTGTTAGTCTCTTGTTGAATGTCTGTCAGGCTCTGTGCACACACATTCCCTGTCAAACACTACTCAGTGGTGAGACATTCAAAGATGCTTTCATTTTGAAACTGTCAAGTGGTACAGTATACACCTTATAGACCTGTGCACCCCTCACTGTTTCCCAGGCTTCCCAACACTACACAACACAGACCAGAGAGACAAACAGAAAGACACAGAGACAGAGTACTGCAGCATTGCATGTCACGGTTAGCCCTTTCTGTGCACAATATCACAGGGACAGCCATGGTGAGCCAACTGTGCACAGCTTTCTCTCTGCACCAGGATGCAGTGCTTGCCATGCCTCTCGCTCTCTGTATGGTATGGGGACATTCTGCAGACAACTTATAAGCATGGACCAAACTCTCTTTCTTCTCTGGGGATGGACTCCGAGGAATGTGGGTGTGCTCAGGATACAAGCTGCTGATGCAGAGGGACAAAAAGAATTCTGATCTGTGTGCCTCGTTCCTGTTTCTTTCTCTCTGGGCATGCACTGACATGCTCCACGACATGAACAGAGAGCATATTTCAAGATGAGCCCCAATATCACACCCTGCGGTTCACTGCAAGGAAGGTCACTACCGAGGGTCTCATGGTCTTGCTATGATGGACTTCTTCTTTTTCCTTTCCTTGAAGTCACACATGGAGACACATGCTTTGGGAAGGGACGCAGAGGAGAGAAACAATCACTGTCTGACACTGTATACTGCTCGCTGTTGGGGGTGGGGGCTGGACAGTAAGCACCACAGAGAAACTTGCATTGTCCTGGACTGCATGCGGGACATTGCCCTGCACTGCATCTGGGATCGGGTACAGCTGGCTCTACTGGTGAATCACAGCACTTACACACAAATGGGGAGTTGCATACAGCAATGACAGGTGGCCACTGTCATTGCTGAAATTTCCCACATAACAAGTCTTGCTCTGCCCAGGGATCTTCCTGGCTGGGCATCTCACCCGAACTGTGGATTAAATGGTATAGTTAATCCATGGTCAGGTGATGCTGTTAAACCAATAAAGTGTCCTGCTCTACTGAACCCACCAGAGCTTAAACCATACTTTGGGTTCTTTATTTACTTTGTTAGCCAGGTAGGTGCACTAGACAAGAAAATGCCTGTTTTCAGGCGACGACTTGTGAGGTTACAAAAGTTACAAAAGTCAGTTGAAGTTATATAAAGCAGTATGGGTAACAATACACTTCAGCAATTGAACCAATAAACACACTACTCTTGATTGGATCCTGATGACTCGAGCTGACAAAGTTGCCCATGCTGGCATACTGTCTGGCGCTATTAGTGACCACTCCCCCATCTGTTGTGACTGGCGCACCAAACCCACTCGCCTCACCCATATCTGACTTTCCACAGCGTTTCTAGTTATAATCCCTCGGGCTCCAGGATGACCTCAGAGCCCTTGTTTGGACTACCCCTATAATGCCACTGACACTACCCTAGGTCTGGACACATTTGTCTCTGCCCTTACTTATCCAAATAAACACTTTATGCTTGCCACCCGTAGAGTGTGTGGGGCTGACACATGCTGGCTCATCTGACCTCAAGCTGATGGACTGGGGCCCACCTGGGCTGCTTATAAAACCGTTGCCATCCTCTCCCCATTGGAATGACTCCCGTTGCCTCAGAATCTTTGCAAGTGCCTCATCCACTTGAGAAATCTGCCTATTTCCAGTCACTCCAGTCCAAGCACCTAGGTAACCCCAGGCATTTCTGGTCCTCCATTTATGCCTTGCTTGCCCTCTACCAAGCAGTCCCTTCCCCTTAACACCCAACATGGCTCCCTGACAGACCCCATTGATATTGCAAATGCTCTCAATGCCCATTTCTCTAATCTTAGCAACTACCTAGCTAAACTTTCCCCCTCCTCCCACTTGCCCACACCTCCTTCTACCACCTCCAACAACCACCCTTTTTACTTCAAGACCATTTCCCTTCCTGGGACACTTAAACTCCTCCTCCTCAGTCTTCCGTTAAGAGGGAGTGCTGGTAGTGATGGCTTATCCCATTGCTTTCTAAAAGTAGTGGCCCACAATATTGCCTATCCACTTACCTTTATCTTTCCCTTACTACGGCCTTTGTGTCCCTGCCTAGAAGCAGGCCAAAATTGTCCCCATTCTCAAATTGGGAGACCCTAGCATTAATGGATAATTACCGATCCATCTCCATACTGCCCCATCTTGTAAGCTCCTTGAGAAAGCTGTCAACAACAAATCACTGACCTTGTAACAAATACAACCTCCTGTGCCCTCAGCAACATGGTTTCAGGAAGGGCACAGCACAACCAATGCCTTGGCCCTCTTCACTGATCATATGCTCAGGAATATGGATGAAGGGAAGTTGACTGGTGCAGTGTTTATTGATTTATCCAAGACATTCAACCTAGTCAGTCACAGCATCCTAATAATTAAACTTGGCACCCTTGCCTCCTCTACCTCCACAGCCTGGCTCACATACTACCTCGCTGGTAGAACCCAAATGGTCTGCCTTGGTGGTGCCACCTCCCCCTCTGCCTGTCTCAGTGAGGGTCCCTCAGGGCTCGTACTTGGCCTCTTCTCTTTTCCTCTTCATTAACTCCCTTCCATTGGAGGGCCTCTCATGTCACTCCCTCTTTTACGCCAGCGGTCTGATACTCTTCCAAAACAACCCATCCCACTCTTCACTGTCCTCCACCCTACCGCTAATTTCTGTAAGGTCCACTGTTGGTTCTCCTCAAACTACTGGTCAATGCTTCCAAAACAAAGGCTATGCTATTAGGCTCTAAACCCAAACCACCACCCTTGTCCACTCTGGCTGCCTTCTCACTGTCCACGCCACAGATGGATCTCTCCTTGACACTGGTCCCTCTTTAAAGTATCTGGGGGTAATCCTAGATCCATCCCTTACCTACTCTGACCACATTGCTTCTCTTGTCTGCCGCATTAACCAGAAGCTGGGGCTCTGCTACTGCCTAATAGACCATGTAACACCAGGTGGTAGCCTGGATAAAAACTGGCTGGACAACAGGACGCAAGGGTAATAGTACGAGTCCACAGTGAAGAAAGGAGGGTAACTAGCAGGCACCGTGGGGTTCGGTACTGGGACCGTCCTCTTTAATGTCTTTATAAGTGCCATTGGAGAGCACCTGGAAGGAAAGGTATGTCTCTTTGCAGATGACACAAAGATCTGCAACAGGGTTGATACACAAGGTGGGGTGGAAAGAATGAAAAGGGACTTGGCAAGGTTGGAGGAATGGTCAAATATGTGGCAGCTCAGATTCAGTGCAAAGAAGTGCAAGGTAATGCATCTAGGAAACAAAACCCAGGGAAGAGTACACAATGGGGGGTGAGTTAATAACAACAACAAAATCGAAAGAGACCTAGGGGTAATTATATCGATGACCTAAAGGTAGGCAAGCAATGTGAGAAGGCAGTAAGGAGGGCTGGGGGGTACTGGGATGCATAGGGAGAGGCATCAACAGTAGAAAACAGGAAGTTGTTATCCCTCTGTACAGACAGTTAGTGAAACCCCATCTGGAGTACTGCGTGCAACTCTGGAGACCCCATCTCCACAAAGACATAGACAGAGTGGAGGCTGTTCAGAGGAGGGCAACCAAAATGGTGCAGGGTCTGCACCAGAAGACATATGAGAAGAAACTAAAGCAGTTTAATATGTATACTCTTGAGGAAAGTGGGGGACATGATAGGAAACTTTGAAGTATTTCAAGGAATTAACAAAGTACAAGAGGGTAGTAGCTTTCAGAAGAAGAGATGTGCAAGAACAAGGAGTACAATTTGAAGATAGAGGGGACAGCTCAGAGGTAATGTTAGAAAGTATTTTTCACAGAGAGGATTGTGGATGCATGGAACAGCCTTCCTGAGGAGGTTGTGGAGTCAGGAACAGTGGGGAATTCAAGAATGCATGGGACAGACATAAGAGCAATTCTAGTGGGGGTAGGAGGAAGCAAGCTGTTGATTAACTATAATCTGCAGCTTATCCATCAGGTAGGAAATGGGCGAGACTAGGTGGCTGGCGGTCCTTATCTGCCTTCAAATTCTCTGTTTCTAGAAGCTTGCTTTGCTGTAGCCCACGGCAGCCTCCTCCATTATGGGTGTCCAGTGGTACTCCCTTACCTCCTCTGTCAACCTGCACCAGCTGGATACAACCTACAACTGGATTTGCTGCTTTGCCCTTCACGCCCCTCTTTCCATGCACCGCTGTCTCTCTACCAGTCCCTAAACTGGCTCCTCCCAATGCCTGATGCTTCCACCTGCAGGCCCAAACCATCGGGAATGACATCCATAGTTCCTCCTACTCCCTCCATCTCTTCTGATCCGCCCAGGACTTACAGTTGTAATCTTTGCCAGTCGTCCCACCTCCAACTTGTCCGTCCAGACATAACCACCAGGATGGGCCAAAGAGCCTTCTCCGCTGCTGCACCTGTCTATGGAACGACCTCCTCTTCCACTGCATTCCTCCAACCCCCTCTAAATCTAAATGCCCTAATAAGAACCCACTTCCTGTCCTCCTCGGCCTGCGACTGTCCTCAGGCTACTAGCACTGCTGTGCCTCCTATGTAGCCCCTCCTTCCCTTCCACTAGTTGCCTTTTCTCCCACCTTGAAACTGGCTCACTGGTCACCATCTCATCCCGATGCCAGCTGTGTTCTACCTGTTAACTTATTTTTTATACTCTGTGTTATTTGATGCTGGTGGCTGTACCAATGTTTTAATTTCAGCCCTACAGTCAGAGAATGTTGCTACCTAAGCACAATATATATATATATATATATATATATATATATATGTGTATATTTTAATATGTACTCCTTGATGTGTTGTATTTGGCACTGTTACCTGTCTGATGATTGCTTCACTACTGTATGTTGCCGACTTGCTGTAAATTCCAGTTATTGTTTATGTATGCTCACTGCTGTTCATTCTCATTGTATCTCCCATTGTTTATGCCAGTTTCTGGCCTGGGCTGTCCTTGGACAAGTGCACCAACCTGGTCAATGAATGAATGAATGAATGAATGAATATGCAAAGTGCGAATAATAATGAGACATAAAATGTGTCAAGAGTAACAGCCATACTGAACAAAGTGCGGTGCAAGCACAGGTGAAGCAACAGTGAGAACAGTGCAAAATGCCAGATGTTCAGGTCCCCTAAACAGAAGCATTTCAAAACTCAGTGATTCTTAAGTGTCCACTTTCTCTCGGAAGCTAAATCAACCACCAGACTCCTTACTAATGTTTTCCAACAGCCTTCCCACATCGGACAGAGCCCTGTAGAACTTTCCAGGAAAAGAAACCTGAAGGCCAGGGGTAATTGTAGGGATTTAAAGCACCAAGCTCCTGCAAACCTGCCTGTACTAATGGTGAAAGAAATTGACCATTAGCTACTTTGAACTGGTTTCTTGATGGACTTCAGAAATTCAGTTCAGTTTCAAGAATTCAGCTGATCGGGCGACCCGCTGGCGCAGCGGTTGGATTTCGCTTGTGACACCAGCGACCGGGTTGAACGGACTCGGGTAGCTGGAGGGCATGCTGGGGAGGAGGATTGAGCACCCAGCTGCTGCTCTCCTCCTCCAGGGGGTGGGTGGGGATGCAGATCCCGCTGCAACACACGCCACCCTGGGTGACCACAGGTGGAGTGCAGCAAGAATCTGCCGTAGCAGGGAGGGAGGCGCCTGCGGAGCCGAGCCGCCAGGCACGCCACACGTGCTCCGCCCCCCAGGGGCTTCCCCAGCATGCGGACGTCCTGAGGGCAGGGAAGAAAACCAGGAAAAGACCCCATCGGACTTCCAGTAGACGGAGCCCTGGCCACGATCCCCAATGCTCTACCAAGGCCGGCACCAGCATCCCCGACGAAATTCAAGTCACGTCAGTGTAAAGGGCCCACCCTGCACTCCACCTGGGGGTACAGCCAAGGCTCCGTGGGGGGGATGGACTGCGCTGGTCGCCGGAGAGGGACGAATCAGGCCGTTGGAGACTCCTGAAGCAGTGGAAGACAGGCGGAGAGGAGGGAAAAAAAAAGAATTCTGCTGATCCACTTGGTTCCCAATGCAGTCATTGGCATGGGTAAAGCAGACCACAATAGGGGGTAAACAGCCTTGAGGGCAGCAATGAATATTAATTACGGTAGCTTACTAGTGGCAGGTGATGTTGGCATGCATCTGCTGTGGTGTTGTGATACAGTTTTCAAAACCCAGTAAGACCAGCCCAACCCAGTGTGAGCTATAATAGTAGATATTGTTCATTGTGGACCTCAAGGTGTATACACCCATAGCCTCTGCTTTATTGCCATACCACTTACTGTATTTTTTCTGGTCTCAGTGATTTTTAAATGATATACTAATATCCCCAACAAAACAAGTTATGCATTAAAACATCATAACATAAAAGGACATTAACTGTAGGTCAGACAGGCGCAGAGGGCTGAGGTACTATGTGCCTTACTTTCACAATGCTGGCAACCTGAGTTTAGGAAAGAGCTTGGGGCTCTGGGGTTGGCTGGGGATAAATGTCCAATAGACTGCTGTCCTCTCCTGGGGATGGGAGGCGTTGTCTCGCTCCTTGGCTGTCATCTGGTGGAGGTAGCGTGGCAGGGCTAGAATCTGAGTGCCGAGTAAGGGAGGGCCCCGGTTCCATAGTGTGCATGGGGCTCCACACCCGTGCGATTATGTGCTGATGTGGCAATGGGTAAAGGAGAAGTTAAAAGGGAAGGTGCCAGCTTCATGAAGCTCTGCCTGCCTGCCTCATCCCGCATCACCACCTGACCACCACCCCAGTTCTGGATGTGAGTCTTGGTGGAGGAAGGATGGCACTCCCCTTCCTGAGTCCACCACGGGGTCTGTGGGGAGTCTCGGGGTGGCTTGGTCAAATGGGTGCCAGATGGGAGTGTTAGGGACAGGGCTGATAACTCGCCAGAGCCAACCCCTAGGAAAAGCTTTATGGAAAAAAAAAACTATAGGTCAGACAGTATGGTTTGTCATGGTGTTTGAGGCTGCTCATACTAATTCAAGGACCAGAGTGCTGGATTTCAGGAGAGCTGATTTCAGCAGGATAAGTTAAAGGGGTAAAGTTGGCATTAAGGTAGATGGGAAGTGGTTATAATCAGGGTGGGGTTAGAAGAGTTTATGCGACTCTATGTGAGGAAGGTGGGGAAAACGAGAAGGAAGGAACCTATGTGATATACAAGGGATGTAGGAGAAGTGGTGAGTAAGGAGAGGGTGACCTTCAGATGTTACAGAGACAACCAAACGGATGAAAACAGCCAAGTGTACTTAAAGGGAACAGTTAGCACAAAGGTCCCCACACTCAAGTGTAAAACTAGTCCCAATGTGCACTGTGTGTGCAAGAAATTTTGATTTACTTACTGTTTACTGTGTGCGTGGGATTGTATCAGACTAATATTTTTTACTTCTAGGCTATTTTTAGTTGCTACAGATTTCTGAATCCTTCAGCTGGCATCAGAGCAATAGGCAGCAGTGAGAGATTCAGTGGCTTGCAGTGCATGTTAAAGCTTGTATAGTCTCCTATCAGATGTTTTCCTGTTCAGTTTTCTCTAGGGGCTACTTGCTGTCCTCAGTGACTGCAGTTAGCCCCAGGAGGATGGGGACCAGCAAACAAAAGATTAGAACTTAGATAAACTCTAACATGTACTGCAGGCTATTGACTCTCCCACTGCTGTATACTGCTCTGATGTCGCTGTAGGGAATTCTGGAATTTGTAGTAACAAAAGATGTCAGCCTAGAACTAAACACTAAAGTAAACAGTAAACAAAAATGTTATTGCTCACAAAGTGCACTATGGGACTAGCCCCACGCTTGAGTATGGAGCCCTTGTTGCTGACTGTTCCCCTGTAAACAGCCTAAAGGGGGCAAATAGAATAGTGTGGAAAGTGAAAGCTGATGTTGAGCTCAAAATAGCTGTGGGACTGATATGGGGAACAAGGCTTTCTTCTGCTAAATTAGGGAGAAATGTACAACCAAGGAAGGGATCAAGGCTAGAAATTCCTTTTTGGAATGGTTATCCAAAGAGACAGATGGAATATAACGTTTGTCTGTCCCACAAAACTTTAACTTGTCCTGATTTATTTTAAGTAAATACTTTTCCTATAGACGTACTGCTGGTTCCCCAGTGTGACAAGATTTAATAAGACCCTGTCCCATTTGTTATGCAGAATGAGTAAAATGCAATGATCTGTCCTATCCTCTCCTTTTCTGTCTGTCTGTCTGGTTCAACCAAATGTTCTTGTGAGACCTAGAGAACTGCTCTCTGTGAGGGTCTCGCAGTTCTCCGCCTTTACGCTATCTCTACTTTCACTCCTGTTTCTGTCTTTTTCTCCCTTGCGATCTGCAGTTATAAAAATATATGAGAATCTTTTATGTGAAACTGGGGTCCCTTTGTTTGAAACTGTATATAGTTATACTGTTAAAATGGCTGCAAAAAGGTATTTGGACATTAGGGGTTAACCTTAGATGCAGTTTGAGCTCCTCTCAAGCTTGTTTGCAAACTCTTGCAGAGCTGTCAGCAGGAGGCCGGCTTAGGATCCTATTCAGTTTGCAAGCCTGCTCTGCAAAGAAACTGACAGAACATTTGTAAAAAACAGGATGTCTCATAACGAGTTCCCAGGCAAAGACTTCTAAAAAGAGCAGAAATACTTTTGCTTGAAAGAGTGATAGACAGAGACTCACATTTTGAATTGAAAAGGAACCCTCAGAGGAAAGACTTTGTTTTCTGTGTTTGTACTGCCTTTGTAAATAGTGCTACTGAAAAATGTTTATTTTTATTTTACTATTATTGATAATAATAAAAGCTACTTGCAAATTTAACAACTGCTCCTGGCTTCTGTGCTTCCTGAATATGCCTTGGCGACACCCAGAACCAGTGCCCATTACTGTGTCAGCAAAGCCCTGACAAGGAGAGGATGTAAACTCCTGAGGCCCCACGGCCTTCTGCTCAATCTGATGAACAGGCACTGGGTATCTTTCCTGTGACAGACAAGCCCTGGCAAGGAGGACTTGGAGATCTCCTGCTTGTAATATGGTGAACAACAGCAGGTTAGAATGTCAAGGTGCAATGCTACAAATGTTTTCTTGTGGTGCCGATGGTTGCTCTTAACCCATCTGTGAAATTAACTTTTAACAGTCTCCCTTCCCCTCTTAAATTTCTCCTTCTCACAGGCAAGCACTGATCTAATAGTATTTTGTTCTCCCTGTCCTGCTATGGCTACTGCATAAAATATGTTGTAAGAGCTAAATTGCAGTATTTTTGTTAAATTCTGTAACTTTCTGGTGGTGCATTGCAAGGTAGCAGGCTCCAAGGATCTCTGCTGCTCTAGCAGCAGTCCCTCTGTGGGTCCGACCATCTGTGCTGCATAGCCCTGCACAACCAAGGACCTTTAAACTCATTTTATACTAGCCATTGAAAGGGCTTTATGAAATTCAGCCCATTTAGTTCCTCAAAAGGGCTTTACAGCTTCTCCCTAGCCCTGGAAGGGTTTCTTTATTTGAGATTGAGACATGTGCTTGCTTCTCAGTGCTCTCCATCCCAGAGCTCCCCAAAAAATGAGAAACCAGCAGTGGAGGTGAGCAAGGACAGTCAACTGCACATGCTCATTTGTGCTTCACATACGTAGCTGATACCTGAAGCATCTTCCTTGTCACTAGAGCTCATGAAACCTGCACAGAATTGTGCATCAATGGAGTCCAGATGGAATCAAACCTTGGTGGACGCATAATATCAGGATGTCACTGGCGTGAGCAGGTATGACCATTCAACCTCAGGGATACATTTCTGTGTCCTAGAGCCTGTATGCACCAGGGCTGTTGCTGGAAGGTTCTAGTCCCTGGGACAGGTGAAGAACACAAAGCCTGTCCAGGATGAACAATGGGTGTCTAGAACAGGCAGACAGATAGTTATTTCAAGCCCTGGAAGGGATTGTCAGGCTGAAAAGGGAAGGGTGGGAGGAGAGTGATAAGGTAAAATAGAAATACTGAATTAATACTTTTGTGCTTTCTTTACAGTGGAGTAGAACAGTTCTCTCCCACAGTGTGGAATCTGGCCCAATCAGTAGGAGGGTCAGGGAATTGATATATGTACTGTAGCATAGGAGAGGGTAATTAAGGGCTAGAGTTACTTTGGGTAGGCAAATTTCTAGGTCCAGGTGGTCTGCACGTGCATGCTAAGAGATGGGGCAAGGGCTCTCGGCACCAGTGACTGAGCTCTTCAACTGCTTGCTGGAGACTGGAGTAAAGCCAGCTGATTGGTGGTTAATTGACTTGTTGCCACTACACATACATCGCAGTTGGGATCATCCGGAAACTACTGACTGGACAGCTTGACTTCAGTAGTGGATAAGGTGCTAGACTTCATCACCAACGAAAGGCAGGTGGAGTTCCTGGAGGTAAACAAGGACAGCAGGCAGCATGGGTTTATGGTTGGTAGATCTTGCAAGGCTACTAACCTGATTGACTTTTTATTGAGTAACAAAGGCCAAGCTGCGCATATATTGTACCTGAACTTTAGGAGGGCTGGTTTAGAAACTAGTGGGCCTGGATGTGGGAAGGAGCGTAACTACCTGAATTATTCCTACAGTGTTAACATCAACACTAAGAATCTGGTAGGAGAGGTTTTAAGCAGGGGTTGGGAGGTACTTTTTATGGAAAGGTGGTGAACAGGTGAAAAAACTGCCTAGTTAGGTGGTCTGTGCCTATCAGCGGTAGGGTTAAAGCATAGGTGGGACAGATAATTGGGTTTAATGGGGAACAATGGGAGAGAGAACGGGAAGGGAGTAGACTACTGACAACTGCAGAGTTCGGTCTCATAGGTTAGGCAGGGATAAGGTTGGAATGGATAAACCAGTTGGTCTTCTGCCTTCAACTTCAGTTTCTGGGTAAGGCATTACATTGCTCATCTAAGTATTTTCCATCCATGGATGGAGTGTTTTCCTCCTTCTTTATGTATTAAATTTTTTTTTTTCCCATTTTCATTTATTGAACTTAGTCTGAACACAGACACAGAACGCTGGCAGCCAAGATGTATCAGTGACTATTGAGTACAAGAAGTCAGGCTTGAGAACTGTGTGCAGCTGGACAGGTCAGTCATTCTGTCGCTGTGCATTCACGGTGGGTGGGGTAGAGAGCCTATTTAACTGATAACTGTCTCTGTGTACTCAGTGGCATACCTGATTATATTGAGCCTTGCTGGTGCTGACATTGAGAAAATTGTAGTGTCATCAGGAGGAAGAGTTGCCCCACTACTGCTGAGAGTAGTGAACTGGACTGTGGTACCAGTGAGTGCCAGTGGGAGTTCGGGGAGCCTTGCTAACAGGAGGTGTAGTAGTGGAAATTGGAGTAGATATCGTTTGTTGGACTTGTGAATAACTAAATGGATAGTTCAGATTTTTCTGTGGTAAGTTGAGTTTGAGAAAGGCTAATAATTCAAGGTTCTGTAGATCAAACATTGAGCTATGTGGTGCAGCAGAATGAGCGCTACTGAAACATCTTTCTGAATTGACTGATGACTGACTGATGCATTTGAGAAAATACAAAGCCATTTTAGCCGGTGTAGACCTCGTGACTTGCCTGTCTTGCCAGCATTTGACTGTGTCACAGTTTCCGAGAGAGTGTCTCTGCTAGATAAGAGAGTGTTATGTACTCTTCATGCAAAATCTCTGGCAGCAGAAGATGAGCAGCATAGCGGAGATCGTGTATCCACATTCTTGCTTTAACACTGTATTTAATAAATACATTCATCAGAGGATGAGGTTTGTAACTGCAACAGTATAGTAAATAGTTCTAGGATACAGAAGTAATATGATAACAGTACACTACTGATTACTTCTTGTTGTGTTCTTTATTAGTTTTATATGTAGAAAACATGATAATGATGGAGAGAATAGGATAAGGATGTTGATGTGGTGTTTTAAGAACTAGTCAACTTGTATGTTTTTATTATAATGAAATTATTACTATTAGTTGTTATTCTCAACTGTTTATATGCTGAGAAAAAAGTGTTTTGTGATAGAGAGGAGGAGGATCAATGTGTTTTGTGTATAGAACTAGTTAGCTTCTGTTTTTTTATTTTAATGTAATCATTATAATTTATTATTGCTATTACATTTTGCTTTATTTATATGCTAAGAAAATGTGATGGTAGGATGATGGAGTGAGGAGCACGATGATGAAGAAAATATATTGTTTTATGATGCCAAACTCGAGACAAGATATCTCTGGACCTGTCTCAGGGTTTTAAATAATTGATTAGCAGTTTTTTTCTTGGGACAATGCTAAATGTGCAGAAAGCATTTATATAGGTTTTCTAGAAGTGTTATGTTTATTAAACACAGTACAGTGAGGCAAGTGCTATGCATTTTCACAATGTTTTTGAACTTTTATGAGCAAAATGCTAATCAATTTTTAGAGTTAAATAAAACCCTGCTGTCTGTACTTAAACACATAGGAGGAAAGCTTGGCAGTTAGTGTGGCATGTAATAACACAGGCAGCTTACTTTGTGTTTTTACAACAAATTTATCACCTGCTGGGGCGTGCTGGGCCTGGCTTGGGCTAGTGGTTGTTAGACCCTTTGTAACATATTGCCGGCCTGATGCCAAGGTGTATCCGTTTTACTTGGTGAACTTATTTCACCATTTTCCATGCCTGAACCAACTGATGCTGCTTCTGCTGCTGTTGGTCCATCTGTCCTAGTGGGGATTGGGAGTGGCCATGGCTTTTAGGACGATACCATGCACACATTTTAAATCACCGGCCAGAACACTGGTTCCCAAAGTTTGAATATTCTTCACCGAACTGCACCGATATTTTTATTATGTTGAGTACAACATTCTTTCAGTGGATCTGTGATGTTGTCTGTAGAATACTTCCATGCTGCAGAGGTTATAAAATACTACTACACTGCAGAGGTTAACTTTGTTTTTGTAGGTTCTGGACTGGGTCTCGAGGAGGGTTCTTCTGGAGGAATTGGGTGGCGATTACAAAATGATTCGTTTTCAGCTTCTGTGGAATTACGTTGCTGGGGATTGCATTGGGCAGGGCAGCAGGAATGAAATAGGAAAAGATAATATCTGATATAATATAATATGACATAGTGTGTGATCATTTTTATTATTCTTTATTAAGTTCTAAGAAAACAGGACTGGTAAGCTTGAAGTCATGATTTGGGTTTGTCGCTTGACTGCCTTCCCTCATACTGTTTTCAGAAGCTACTAGTGATGGCGGGGGGACAAGCAAATGCAAGATGATTTTTTACTTAACATTTTTTGCCTGTGTCCCTTCAATCCAAAGTGAAGGAACTGGAAGCACTTAATTGTGGAATAGGAGGAAACTGGTATGCTTCTGGATTACTCAGGAGGGTTTCATTACTATGGTAGATAACGCTGGGTGCCTATCGGGAAGGCTTTTTGCATTGCAGTGGAGTTGAAAATGGTGGATTTCTGGATATTAAAGAGCCATGGTTCATTGAATGTACTGTTATGCTCCCAGCCCTTCGACCATGACTCCCAGTCCCTGTCCCACCATCACACACTCTGACAAGGCTGCAGCCCACCCCACTGAGAAACCGTGCCACATCCTACTTTATTTTCACTCACTGAATGGCTGGTTGGTTCTACACATGAGAGAAAAAATTGTATTTCTAGGGACATGGATATGTTGTTCATCCACACTTATTGGCGGTCCTTGCCGCTTTAAATCTTGCGGAAGGTCTTCAAGCTGGCTCCTCCCACCCGGTGGTAAAACTCTCGGCTCCGCCCGTGGTCACCAGATCTTCCTTACGCTTGGAGCTCAGGTTCCCTCCTTAGCGCTCTGCGTTTTCGACTGGTTCCTGAAAATTTCGGTCTTGAAATCATTGGAAGTGTGTTTTCAAGAAACGATATTTTCTTCTTCGCTACGGCGATGGCTCAGTCCTTTTCAGCCGGAGGTGCAGTTAGTTCCTCCAGGAGACTCGCATTCCACATGCGTTTATTGCCTGGACTTGGATCACGATCCTCAGGTTTGCAATTTCTGTTCTGCCCTTTAGGTCAGCTCTCTGGAGAACCCGCGGCCTGTTCGAGAACTCGGACATCCGGTAGTTTTCGCTCGGAGATTCCTCAGACTGGCGGGTGTTCGCTTTGACTGTTTCTCAGCAGTTCAATCCTGCCGAGAGGCGGCTCCCAGTTGCGCTTATCCCGCTCTCCTTGGGTTCAACTCATGCGGCTTCATTCAAGGAGCTTTGTCATTCCCTCTCCTCAAAGGAGAGGGACCCTGGAAACCCTGCCGCTCGGCCTAAATCTAAGGGGCATGGCGGGGTCTCGTCGGCGGGAGGCGGGAAGTTTCCCCCTCCCTCATCGGCCGGCCGCTCGGCTTCGATCGAGGATGCGGCTTCAGCCACTGGCCTCACGCAGTGTCCCGTCAGGTCAGCCGGCCAGGACCCCACGTCGGCGTTGGCGAGTCTCTCGACCCGTCTTTTGGGTGAATGTTGGTGCCGCCATCCCTTCGCCCCAGCGGAGGCTGAGTTCTGTCCGTCCCGCCGGATCGACAGCCCTCGAGCCTTTCTTCGAGCGAGGAGGCGGTGGCGTCCGGCTCCTTCCAAACCCGCCCTCGGTCCCCGAGGATTTAGGTCTCGAATCATCCTCTCAGTCTGGCCGCTCACGCCCGATCTCGGCGTTCTCAGTCGGGCACCGAGTTAAGTGGCTTTGCCGTTCTTCCTCGTCCCCCTCCTCGGATGAGGCCGGTTTCAATACCCGTTGGCGTCGTCGTTACGGAGAACTTATGTGGTGACAGCAGTTGTTGTCCAGTTATCAATCGACCCGATTCATTCTCCGGATAACAGCGGCGCCCGGCTCGCGTTGGCAACGTTCGAATCAGTCGAGAGCCCTCTCCAGGGCGGTTGCTGAAATCCGACCTTCACTGCTCCTCCGCCTTTGGCGGTGACAAACCAGACCATGACCTGTTCCTCAGGTTACTCGTCCCCTCACTCCTGCCCGCCCCGGTGACGAAGAATGCCTTGGGCCTGCAGCGGCTTTTGCAGACCCCCGGACCTGAAGCTGGCTCTGCTATGTTTCCTAGCAGGGAGGACCGGGGTCTTCCAGGAACAGTCCGTGAGCGACAGCCCATCGTCTTTGATGGGTCTGCTTCAGCTCATTTCAGAATTCACTGGGATGCAGCTTGAGCCCATCTCCAAATGGGCACCTTACCCCTGCAGGAGATTCTGGACCGAGGGGTTCTCCCTCGGAGGCCTTCCAGTGGCTGAGGCTATCGTGGGCCCAGCCTTGGAGCTATGGTGGTGGCCTACTTCCTGCCCTGCGCCCGGCCAGGGTGGCTCGGAGGTACCCTGTCCCTGTCGGTTCTCTGCCTGGTTTCTTGGAGCACCCCTCGGCTGAAGGGGTAGTCACCACGATGTTTTCAATGTCTTGGAAGCGCTGGGGATGTGGATAGACCCCTGACAAAGAGTCCAAAGGATAGACTACGTCGGGTGCAAGGTTCACGCTGCGTCCTCCCTAGGCCTCCGTCAGGCCAGCTCGGTGGCTCTTATGGCACACTGTTCCCGCCCTTCTGGGCACCCTGGGCGAGGTTCTACCTCATCTCCCGGCCGAACTACGGACCACGGTCCCGGCGGGTATGGGACCAGGGTAGGCGGTGGCAAAACAACAGCTCAGGCGGCTCTGGATCTGGGTGACTCCTGTGCCAGATCGGTGGTGGCCGCAGTGGCCATGCGCTGCAGGGGCGTGGCTGAGGTTATCCTCCTTTCCTTGGAAACCCAGCACAGTTGGCGGACATCCCCTTCTTGAGGACTGACCTTTTCGGCCCTGGGTGGAGGGACATATCCAAGGGCCTGAGAAGTCGATGCCACTCGGACTCAGTCACTCCGCCCGGAGGTCAAGGGCAACCGTCAGCCTTTGCGTAAGCCCCTTTGCCCCCTGAGCCCTGCGGCTCAGCAGTTCAGCACAAGGCCAGCAGGCATGTGCTGGGCGGCCTGTTGCCAGTCCAGCGTCTTCCTCCAAAAGGAAGCAGGGAGGCAGGAAACCGAGAGCCCCCTCGGCTCCTTCCCCTCAAGCCTGCCCAGTGATGGGCCAAGGGGCATGGCCCCGGCCCGTCATCCAGCCCAGGTTTCCCCATGGGGGCGGCTCTGCACCTCGTTCTGGAGGTATTTAGGGTAGATCCTGTCGCAGGTTGCGGCGGTTTCCCCTTTTGAGCTGTTGCCCCATGGGGATCTTGGGCCACTGCCTCTTTGTCGGTCGATCCGACACGCCTGACCCTCTAGTTAGAGGTGATCAGGAAGGCTGCAGACCCCCCAACCCTGGGTTTGTGTCCAGGTATTCCTGGCCTCAAGCGGACGGGGCTCGCGCCCATTCTCCGCACGCCTGGATGGTCTCTCTGCTTCAGATATTCCATCCTCAGAGCGTGGCGTGTGGCTGTTTCCTGGGTCTCAGGATGTACCTACTCCTCGTTCCGTCCATTTCTTGGGAGGCTCCTCCCCTTCTTAGCGGGATCTCCTTACAAGTTCCTAGCAGGCCCTTCTTTTGCTCAGCAGTCTCTGTGGCACTGAAGGGTCTGGACGTATTTCCACCCGGAAGGCAGACTGGTCTCCCGTTACAGGAGCCAAGTGGGAACTTGTGCCTTAGCGGTGAGGCTTCTTGGGACTAAGCTCGACTCTTGAGTCCGAGCTCGGCTCTGGGCGGACAGGGCTGAGGTTCTTCCTCCCTTACCCAGTCAGGTTGGCCGGGTAATTATGCCCTGCCAGGACCTCCTGCACCTCCTGGGTCTCAGGCGGCCTTCCCTAGTGGGAGGGCCAGCCAGAGGTCACAGCACTCGTCCTTTGGACCAGTTCATGACTACAGCCAGGAGTTAGAAAACGCTCCTTTGGACCGTTCCAACCGGCAGGAGAACATCCTGTTCGTTTGCCGAGTCGGCGGTCTTCTCCGACCGATGCTTCTCGGATGGGTGGGGTGCCCATCTGGGGAATACAGAGTGCTTCGCCTCTGGTCCTCTCATGGTCCCGATGTCCTTCCTGCTTGCTGGAGCACCAGGCGGATCCGGCTAGCTTACCGCTCGCTCCGTTTGTGCGGTCTAGTGGTCTAAGTCCAAGTAGGACAACACCACGACCATGTGCTACCTACCCGCCAGGTTGGTCGATCCCTTGCCTCGGTGCAGGAGGTTCTCCGCATTGGGTTTTGCGCGAGTCGAGGTTCCCAGCCATTTGATGGCAGGAGCCCCCAATTTCCTGGCTGCTGCCCTAAGCCGGGCATAGGCTGCGCCTCATGAGTGGTTTCCCCTGCCAGAGGTAGCACAGGATCTTCTCCCTCTTCCCTGCGGGGAGAATACGAGGCCGAGACTGTTTTATGCCGCCCCCTCAGCAGGGCCTGCTGCAGGGGATGCCGCCAGAGCCACGGACCCGGGCCCTCCGTGCCTCTCCCCAGTTCCCTTGACCTACGGGCAAGGCGAGGAGGAGCTTGGCGCAGGTGATGCTGGTAGCCCCATACTGGATTGCCAGCTCTGGTATCCAGCTCTCCTCAGTCTAAGCCCCAGGCTCCTGAGGCGGCTTCGAGTCCGCCCGGTCCTGTCTTTCCTTTTATGGGGAAGGTTATCCATCTGGACCTTCAATCCCTGCACCTGTAGGCGATCCCTGTGCGGCTAGGGGCCAGGCCTAGAGTCTTTCAGCAAGGTCCTCGACCTTCGAGGCGTCCTGCCAAGAAGTCGGCCAAGATGCCTGTCCTCTGGGAGAGGTTCTCCTTTTGATGATGGGATAGGGCCTTGCCCTCCCCGCCCTCGGCGAACATTCGGACCATCTGCGGTCCATTCTTAAACCAGGGCTTCGCCGGCGACCCTCTAGGTGCTTCTCAGGGTCACCCTTGTCTTCCGGGCGTGGGCCGGGAGGCAGCTGGTGGTGCGGAGAAGGTGGTCTGCACTTCTAGGCCTCGATCACGCCTCCCTTTTGGGAGAGTATCCCCGTTTCTGTGGGATCCGTTCTGGTATGGGCTTAGCTCATGAGCAAGCCATCCAACCTTTGCACAAGTCTCGAGTTTCCCCCACCTGTTGTGGAAGAACACCTTCTTGGGGCCACTCCGCCATCCAGAAGGTGGGAAGAGTTCAGGTGCTCCTTTAATCTCCTTATCCGGTCTTCCACAGGGGACTAGGTTGTCCTGCGCACCACCCGAGAAGTCCTTCCGGCGGTGGCAGAGTCTTCCCTTGGGGAGTATTGCCTCTGCCGGGTTTATCCCCATTCACCTCGGAGGCCGTATACAGGTTCCATAGGAACCTGCTTAACGCCACCTACCTAGGGAGCATAAGCTAAAGTTCGGGAGAGGTTCGCCAGCTGTTTATCATCTTCGCTGAAGCCAGCATCTGGCAGACTTGCAGCCAAGTGGATGACGAGCGGGCGGGTCACCCCTGCATAGGTCTCCACTATAGGTGGGCGGGCATGGAGCCTCCCAGAGGGATAAGCGCTCATTTTACCTGTCCTTCCGCTGCATCGGTGGCTGCTTCCGAGGATACTCCGGTCCAGGATATCCGCAGGGCTTCTGCCGGAAGCAGGCTTTACCCTTCACATCGACCCTTGGGTCGCGCTGAGTGCTGGTCGGCCTCGGTTCTCAGTCTTTCTACCTAAGTAGATACATACATAGATACATAGATACATAGACAGTGTCGGCAGATAAGGGCCTATGGCCCACCCAGTCTGCCCATTTGAGCTTGTAAGTTCAGTTTGTTTTCCTAGAAGTCTGTTGTACCTTACCCTGACCTCCAGAATTCCTTTATGTCTATCCCATGCATTCTTAAATCCCGTGATTGTTTCAGCCCCACCACTTCCTCTGGCAGGGTGTTCCACTTGTCCACCACCCGTTCTGTGAAGAAATTCTTTCTCGTGTTTCCTCTGAATCGTCCTCCCTCCAACTTCATCCCATGCCCTCTAGTCCTGGAACATCTTTTCGCTTAAAGATAGTGTTTTCCTGCACCCTGTTCCTACCTGTAAGATACTTGTATGTCTCTATCATATCCTCTCTCCCTCCTCTCCTCCAGGAGTACATGTTCAGTTCCTTCAACCTGTCTTCATAGGACTTCATAGGACATAGTAGGGGTGTGTGCCTTGCCTCCCTCCTCCCGGAGAACTGCTAGGAGTCTGCCAATAAGTGTGGATGAACAACATATCCATGTCCCTAAGATAGGTTACTCACCTGTAACAGGAGTTCTAGGAATGGTATGTGTTGTTCATCCCTGTTTCTCCAGCCCGGCCCGCAACCTGGCTGGCCCAGACTGGATCTGGCGCCATGGGGAGGGCCGAGTTTTACCAACCGGGTGGGTGGAGGAGCCAACTTGAAGACCTTCCGGCAAGATTTAAAGCGCAGGGACCTGCCAATAAGTGTGGATGAACAACATATACCATTCCTAGAACTCCTGTTACAGGTGAGTAACCTGTATTTCTGTGCCTTGCTGCACCACCAGCTGTAAATAAGAAAAAATGGTTTGACATATCCTTCAAAATCATCCTTGCATCTTTCCAAATTTGTTAAATTCAGTCTGCCTGCTCCGGCTGTAGGGGAAGAATAAAATAAATAAGAAAATAAAGATGGATTTCTGTGCCCTTTGCATCGCCAACACTTATTAATAAAATAACAGTCAATTAAATCCATGACAAACCCCTGCACTTCCAGCCTGCTACATTTACTCAACTCTGCTTCTGATGCAGGGCCTACAGCTGCCAGTACAGCCTTACACTGGGCAGTGTCTCCTTTCTTCAATATCAGCTCATCCTTAGCCCATACTGCATTGCAGGATTTTTGCCTCTCTCTCTCATGACCAAGCTCCAGTCTGAAGATATATAGTATGCATGCCCCCCAGTCCAGTGTCATCCTATCATCAAGGTACTGCAGCTTATGTGTTCCTTTTTGCAGTTTCATCTCTTCAAAGCCCGTCTCTGTAACTGATTGCACTGCAAACTGTATACATTCTTCTCAAATTTACCCTGTTCTTTTACATGTTCATTTCTTGCTAATGTAGGTTTTCAATATATTGTATTTCTGCTGTCTGTATTCTTGGTTGTAACCTCCTGGGTAGCACCTGAAAATAGGCATTTTATTGCCTAGTATGCCTGCCTGGTAAACAAAATCTAAATCAATAAATCCTGCTGACCTTCCTCACTTAAGATCGCTAATGGTCCGATTCCATGAAAGCTGGTGATCACCACCCAACAAATTCCTCATTAGTGTGTCCATTTCATGGTGCTATTGAAAGAGCAGCATAATCTACTAGAATCCCCGATTCCTCCAGGAGACCCAATGGCTCTAGCAATATTTTCCAAATACTCCAATCCATCAATGCTTTTCTTGCTGTGGTGGAGGCATTGTGCATTGTGATGTCCGTTGCATCTATGCTGGTCTCCAACACTGTGACATCTAATGCTGGAGTCTTCCTTTTCCCTAAGGATTCCATCTTGTTACTGAAGGCCTTGAATGTGTTCAAAACTGTCCGTAGGGTGGGTTCACCACCCCAGTTGTGGATGTCGAGACTGCTGTTCAGTATGATCACCCATTTGAGGGTATTAAATAGCTGGTATAGCATAGCAAAACGGGAATGTTAATCATTTTCAAAAAAGCTTATCAGTAGACTGCTAACCATTTTTGAGTGAGTCCATGACATAGTACACAACATTAATAAAACTATATAACTTTATAACATTTTGCTAATCAGTCTATGCCAAGTGCTATGCATTTTCACAATTAATTAGCCCTTTCATGTTTCAAACTGCTAATCAGTTTTTTCAATTTATTTAAAACCCAGCATTTCTGAGCTTCCTGGCTTTTCTTTTAATCACATCTCTGCTGCCTTGGCTTTGGATGGCCCAAGTATGTGAAATCTTGACCAACTGTCTTGAGATTAACTTGGTGGGTCAAGGAAGTGTTCATCTATTACATTTTTCCAGTAATTGGGCACACTGAAGTTGTTAAGTTAAATGTAAGTTTAGCAGCTTGATCACCAAGAGTTCCAAATTAATGCGCCTGATATAGAAACATAGAAGCTGACGGCAGATAAGGATCGCAAGGCCCATCCAGTCTGCCCATTTTTTTCTACCTTATGAATGTGCCATCGCCTTTGCTCTGTCAATGGCCTATCTATTCATACTCTCTCTATTGCTCCCTTTATCTATGCCTATCCCATGCCTGTTTGAAGCCCTGCACTATATATAGCGTTGGCAGCAAACTCTGCCCGTTACCACAAAAACTCTATCCTAAAGTCTTTGTAGCCAAGGAGGCAGTTATCTGTGTGATTAATTATAACATTTTGGGGGATGCATATTTTGCTATTTTTGCAGCCTCACACTATTTTGTTAAGCCCTGGGTGGGATAATCCCACAAACACTTTTATCTGGTGGGAATTGATATTCAGCAAGGTTTTGTTGCAGGAAGCTGGGTTAGTGCACTGTGGGTCTAGGATGTTTTCCCTAGGTCCTGGGGCATGTGGCTTGGGATTGTTCTACTTCAACATCCCAACAATGTGCGCGTGCAGGGGACATATGAGATTGTTTGTACAGACAGCCAGAAGGGACATATGGAAGCATGGGGAGCAGGAGTGGTGAATTACAGTCGGCAACAGGGAGGGCAGACTAGCCTTGGGTACAGAGTGGTGTGGATGGCTCAGTGTGGGACCGGACAGTGAACTGACAGTCGATGGTGAAAGAGGATATTTTATTAATTAACACAACTTGGATAGTACGATTTGTGGTGCAGGCAGGGCTGTTCATTTTGGTAGCACAGAAGAGAGAGAGACAGGAGGGAAGGAGATATGGAAAGTGGGTGAGTGCTGTGCCTTTTATTGTCATGGCCATCGGATCAACACAGTAATCTGAGAAGTGGAGGACACTTTTTTAAGGCCCCACCTAGCAGTTTGAGGCTTCCCCTGAAGTTAGAAATACCATGGGACCCAAGGATGAATTTTAAGCCCTGGAATACTCCTCTCCTTCATTCGTCTCATGGACTCTTTTACCCTCTGGCAGCTACTGCATCAGGGGCCACTATTTTTTTAATTTTATTTTTATTTAGTTTTTGTTGACGGTAAGTGCACTAGACAAATCCTGCCTATTTTCAGGCACGACTGGGAGGGGAAACAGATGAATACCAACTGACCTTGAACCAGATTAAGCTGTTGGTGGTATTTTAGTGAATGAGGAAATCTGGCCAGGACATCAGGGAAGTTCCCCTACTCTTTCGATGAGCACCATGGGATCTTTAACATCCACCTGAACTACCACCAATCCAGGCAGATGGGACCTGGGACTTTAATGTCTCATCCGAAGGCGGCACGTCAAAAGTGCAGCACCCTCTCATGCTGCACTACAGTGTCAATACTGGGATATTAACCCAAGTGCCAGATGTGGAACTGAACCCACAGCCCTCTGATCTCCCGGCCAGAGGCGAGTGCTACCTACTGAGCCACTGACATCTAGCTTAGCCGAAGGATGTTAGGGCCTATGAGTGTGCCTTTGAAGGTCACTTTTGCAGCCACCAGAGGAGGAATGGGGTTCCTGACCCTATTTGGGGGTGGGGGGTGGGTCATACTAGAGTGCAACTGCATTGCCTACAGCAGCTGAAGTCCAAACAAGCAAGATTGTCCCACTGGGTGTGCTAGATTAAAGTAATGAAGTCATAACAACAGAAAAACAAGCACCACCCTATCTCAGTAAACAGGAAACAATACTGTTATTCAAAATTTGCTATACTTTTGTATTCTGAATAAATACAAATACCTGTTGACAGAGTGGTTACCCTCATGGATTTGCCAGGCAGGACAGGAAAGACTCCAACCCAGTCCCTGATGATACTCTTCCGAAATCGGTTGGCGTTTTTCCTGTCCTGCCTTGCTTATCTCCATGAGGACTGACTCCTGTATCACCAGGTTTTGTATTTATTCAGAATAACACAATAGTTGTGAATAACATTTGCTTTCCTGGTTTTATTGCGACAGGGTGGTGCTGGATCTTCTGTTGGTTTGACAGCAGTAACTGACCTTCCATTTCTGTGGTTCTACAGGTTCCACCACAGTAACAGTTTAAACCACGTGGGGCATCTGTTGTTAAGAGTAGAAAAGAACAGGGCACTGCTCTCTGGTCTCGCAGTGCCAAAAGGGTGTTTGTGGTGGCAGCCCTCAGGCAAGTGCTGCTAGTGTCCATGGCAGTAAAGTGCAGTTTAACTGTATTTCACTCTTGTCAAAATGCTATAACTAAGGATATGTGTTCAGTGGGCCAGTGTGCAACAAACTGTGGGAGATGCATCCCAAACCTGACAATCACTTCAGTGATTAAGCACGCTGAAATCTCCAAATGTGCAGGTATCATCAACTCAGGTTTCCAGCTATGTGCCTATCCGCCCCTCTTCTGGTAACCAGTGGTATAGCTCATTCAGTCAGCAACAGTGGTGATGGTGTTGAGTCAGAAATTGCGTCTTCTGCCCTTCCTTACCTGTCTTAGTTGGTCCCTCGCTAACATCACCCAGTGTGTAGTCTGTAAGTGAGTCCCTATAAAGCTGTGGTTCCCAGTCTCCCACCCACCCACTGGCAAGTATTCAAAGTCAGCGTCTCCAGGTCAACAGTGTTTTGACAACTGTACTGCAGGCCTTCCATGCCAGAACTTAGTAAGTCGCGTCAGTCATCCTGCTGAACGTCAGATCTCCCAGTTGATTTGGGAGATGATGGTGTTAGATTTGCACCCATTTTCCTGGTGAAAACACAATACATGTTTCTGTCAGCTTCTGCAGCATTTTCACCAACAGTATTGGTTGTCTTTCTGCATCACATTATCTTGTACTGTAATTTATCAAGGAGCAAAATGCAGTTGGTAGACAGGCTATTGGCATAGACTGTTGTGTTTTCCACTGTATCTGAGAAATATGTACAAGTACTTTTACCATTCATGTTGACATACTCATGACAGCATTCTGGTTGGAGAATAAAACACATTCTGGTAGTGGTATTTAAGCAGCAGGTGGCTGTGGCTCTCCTTTGTGTCTGTGTGTGTGTGTGTGTGTGTGTGTGTGTGTGTGTGTGTGTATATGGGTGTATGGGTGGCATGTATCAGCTCGTCTCAAATTGTGCCAGTTATTTTGACTGGCTTGCTTGATTAGTTGTGCCTGTGGACTAAAGCCCAAAGTAAAGCTGACATTCAGGTTTCACATTCCTACAATTTCTGTAGGTGCAAGTAGATCCTCCTGTTCGTCCATTTACTAAGCTTCTGCATGTGCAGTGCGCTTCTCTCTACCTCTGGCATGAAACATTCTTTGAGTTCTAAACATCCTTGTTCATAAGCTACTGTGTACTGCAGTTGCATTTCAAGTGCATGAACTGGCTCACAGAAATTTTTGACAATGTGGCATGGTGACAGCTAGTAAAATGCAGGGTGGAGTTTCTGTCAGTGGGTTCTGAGAAATAAATCGGTTGTCAAGCCACCTTCGCCATTCTTTTTTTGTGCACTTTATTTATGTACCCTTATCCACACTGGACTCTCCAGCTAGGTCATGGGGCTTACCGGCTTATCCGTCTGCCTGAAGTTCCGGTGCTCTTCCAGTTAGGCCTCCCACACCAGGTCCTGAACACTTCCGGATCAGAATCCCTGGGGAACAAGGACCACCAACTCCAACGGCGCTGTATCTCAGTGTCTGGTGGACACCAGGGAACAAGGAGAGTACTTGACCTGGTGTTGGCGTGGTGCGGTGCTGCTCACCCGCCTTAGCCTACCAATGGGAAGGGGATTTTTCTTTATTACTGACCACCCATTGGCCCAGCAGTGCAATGGCTCCAGCACGGCATGTGAATGCTCCTGTTCACGCCTGCAGAAGCACTGGAAGCAGCCATCCCTGCATTTTGCCAGGACTACGACTGTTGTATACCCTCAGTCACCACTAGGGTTCACCAGGCGGTGAGACCAACGTCCTCCCTCCCCCAGGAAAGGAGATCTGTCCTCCGGATGCTTGATCCTTTCCTCCCTACCAACTCCTGATGGCCTGAGTCCGTTCCCGAATCCGGGTTGCTGGCGTGGCGTCCAGTGCTCATCACTCAAGCGCCACCGGGCGGCTTTGCCATCCTTACTTATTGTCAGGTCAAGAAAATTAATCTTTATCTTACCCATACTTACTGAACATCTCAGATTCTCATTGATACCATGCATGTATTGTACCATATCTTGAGTTGCCATAAAATGATATAATGAAAATATCATCAATATAATGTTTTTATAGAGTCGATCCTGTTGAAGGACGGGTTGTTGTCCTTGACAGGACTACCTACTCTCCTGCTCTGTCAGGTAGGTAGAGCGTAATTGAGCGGGAAGACGCACCCATCGCTATACCCTTCATTTGCCAATATTGGCCATCTTTGAACAAGAACACATTAAATTTCAGTGCCTTTTTGGTTAGGGTTACCAGTAACTGTACAAAGGGAGAAGACACGCTAGTATAAGTAGAAAGCTGCTTCTAAAAGACTTGACCCTCCATCATGGGAATATTCATATTGAGGACTGGGTATTAACATCCAGTCAGCCTCTGTTGCTGTCTCATCCACAATTTGGAATATGTTACTGGTATCTCAATATAAGTTGGGGACAGAGTCACAGTTCTAAGTTTAAGAGTTTTGTCATGGCCATGTATAAAAACCCTACAGCCCGGATTCAGACCAATGCGTGGATATCAGATAAAACTGCCCTCGGCGGAAAGACATGACAAGTGCCCCTCTCCTGCTCCTGTTTTGACACTGCCATTGAGCCATTAGCTTAAGCAACACCCACATATCACGGGCATAGGGGTGCACACAATTATAGCCCCAGTGGCACTGTACACTGATGATTTGTTGGTGAATGTACACATCCGAGACCTAACTTCCCACTCTTATGTAAGTTTACATGCGTTTGGAGCTCAGGAAGGCTGTAGGTGAACCTGTCTAAATCATTGGTCATGCTTCTGTGTGACTGTGATCACCAAGAACTGAGTGATACTCTTCTTTTTCATGGTCAGACAAGGGTTTTGGTACCTGGGCATTAATTTTACTCCCAATATGGAGACCTTTTATTGACCAACTATATACCCCTTTTATATAAATCTAAGGCACTCTTTAAAACATGGTCTGTCCTCCACTTTCAGTTATAGGCAGAATTAACACACTTAAACCTAGATTTTATATGTTTTAGGTGCTGCCAATCCTGGTACCCTCCTACTTTTTAAACAATTTAGAAGCTGTTATATTGCTTGAATATAGGGAACTAAAACACCTAGACTACGTTATGCCCAAATCACACTTCCTCCTGGACAGGGTGGATTGGGAGTCCCGTGTAACCCCTAGGTGGCACTATCCTTAGAGTTACAACACCTACCTGTATTTCTCCACAGGTTGAGGGGCCTGGATTTGATATTAAGGTGCCTCCACCCAGAGTAACAATAATGGGGTGTCTACCTAACTAGTATAGGCCTCTGGGAAGCTATAACCACCTACAGACCCACCTAGTGGCCTTGCACTTCTGGCAACAGTTAACACAGTCAATAGTTGGCAGCAATAATATACACACACCCTTTACACTTACCGCCAGGGTCTGGTCTTCAAGCAAATTCCCGAAACCCCGTAAAAGCAAGGTTAGCGAAGCAGGTATACACTTTAATATAGTAACCCAACTAATAATATGCTCATAAGTCAGGTTAAATGTGAACAGTAAATCATTTATTTAGGGAATAAGTGAACAAGGAAGGTGTGAATCTAGATGAGTGATTACTATTCTGATTACTTTGCATGTACTTTTAGTCTCAAATAATCAGTCTTACAACATTAGGTACCAGGATGTTATATTGGCTAGCCAGAAGCATTGACCAGAGGCTGGCTGGCATTGCAGCAGTTGTTGGGGCCCTTGATGGAGAAAAAAAAAAAAAAGGCAGTTAGCATGCACAGCAGAGCTTTGATTATTTGTAATCCTGGCGGTTAGCCCAGTCTCTTGTAACCAGAAAATCACTGTAGCAATTAGATGGTACCACAGACAAGTTAAATGATTTGTTGCAGGGAGCTATCCTGGATTTACACGCTACCAGTTGGCAGTGATTGATCTAGCAATATGGAGGTCTCACATGGTTCATCGAAGAGCATGGGGAGGCAGGGCCGACATGACACACCACTTCTCGGCCTTTCCTTCGGAGGCTGCAACCTGCTAGTTGTCTCTGCAGGGGCTGGATCCTCAAGCGGGTCCCCTCCGGTTCTATACGGACTGAGGAGGAGGGAACCTGCCTACTTGTAGCCTGGCCATTGCCGAGGCTCCTCCTGCGGTGCAGGTGGCCCGTCCCTCTTCCTCCCGGGGCGGGCGGGAGGGCGCCGCCGCGGCAATCGCCCCGTCGGGGTGAAGGCTCCCCGGTGTCGCTCCCAGCGGCTCGAGAAGCGGGTCGGCGCCATCCGTCGGCGCCCGACTCGTCGCTTCGGCACCATAGGCCCTGTCAATGCCGTTCGCGGCGCCGACACTGCTTTCGCGGTGCCGTGGGACAAAATCTGGCGTCCTCTTTGCCATGTCTCACCTCGGTGCGAGGTTGACGCAGCGCCGTGCCTCTTGGCTCGGCGGCATGAGACCCCGGCTCGGCTCGGCTGCCGTCCGCACCGAGGGCTGGTCAGTTACCATGTTCAGCGCCGAGTCTGCCCTCGGGGCGTCGTGCGGCGCCCTTGGTCGCTGCCAGTGCAGCTCGCCATTTTCGCATGGGGCCCGGTGGTGTCATTTTAAAGCGCGAGAGTTGCTGCCGGAGCTGCTGTCTGCGCCGTCTCTGTCCTGGTACCGCCCGGTGCTGGTGGAGTTGACGACGCCGTGTCTGGCCCTGGCTCTGGACCTTTGGCCCGAGCTGCCCTGGTGCCTCCTGCAGGTCCCCCGCGAGGCTGCAGAGGCACGGTGCCGTCTCGGCCACAGCTCTGGCTGCGGGCCCTCTGGCAAAGTTGGTTCTTCCGCCCTCCTACTGTTTGGCTCAGAGCTTTGGACTCTACCTCTTGAGTCGGATCGAGCTCAGAGTCAGACGGACAGTCACCCTTTGGGGTTGTCTGCGGAGGAGGCGCTCCTGTGGTCGTCGTGGTCGAAGCCAGCCCTTACTGAGGGAGAGTCAGGTGGCCCCAAGGCTAGGGTCAGTGGTGCTGACCAGCAGGCAGTGGTGCGTGCCACCTTTGCTCTGCAGCCTGGCCTTGGGGTTTCATCGACCCCTCGGTGGTGGTACCCTCTCCAGTGGTGTGTCTTGATCGCCCAACTTTGGGGCCCATCGAGAAGCCTACAGGACAGGAGGTACTGTTCCTGGGTCTCCTTCGAGGCTGCCCAGAGATGCCAGCTACCTAGGCTGTACCTCTTGAGGAGGAGGACTCTCTTGGACTCTGAGGGTCGGGGTGTGGGGTTAGCGTGCCGGCCTTTCTCTGGGGTCCCTCGGGCCCTGGATGAACCAGTACGGATTTCCACCCTTCCCCTCGGGTTCCTTGAGGAGTCCCATTCTTTTGAGGCAGGGGACCGTTCTTCTGGACTTTTATGGCCCAGTGGCCTCATTGGGGATTCTTCTGGGCGCAGCCAAGGCAGTACCAGCGTGGTTGTGGCTGTCGGCTGTAGAGTCTTCGGGGCACCCTCCTCGGGTGCTTGTGGTCCCTCCCTAGCCCTGGCGAGGTCAGCGACTTCTTTTCTCGCTCTGCCCCTATCCCTCTGCCACATTCTCCTGCGCTCCCAGGCATTCTTGGTCCTAGCGGCCTTCTCACCTGGGAGCAGTTCAGGCGATGGCTGCCCGGTTCCTGCCTACGTTAGGGCTATGGACAGCCAGGTTTTCAACCTCCCCATGCAGCCACCTCAGAACATATGGTGACCTCCAGCTCCTCATCTCCCTCTTCTGGGGAGAGAACCTTCTGTCCCACATCTCTCCGGCTGCTGATCTCTCAGAGTATCAGCACTTCCTCATGAGGATGTTAGAGGACTTGCACCTTTCTCCCTCTTCTGTTATGTAATCGTGAGCATACAGCGACGCCTTTCTAAGCGATTATGGTGAGGCCACCCTTATGGTGCCTCCTGGCCTGCTCCCTTTAGGGAGGCGTCCTTGCGTTTCTGGCAGAGGCCCTTCTCCAGAGTTCCTCCCCTAGGGACCTTAGCCAGAGTGATGCCTCCCCAGAGTCTCCAGGTTCTGTGCCTCATCCGTAGTCTGGCTTGCACATCTGGACACCCTGATGGGCCAAGCCCCACGTGACCGGCCCCGGATCAAGACTCCTCGGTTTTGATTTTTGGGGAGGAGGACCTTCTACTGCACCAGGTTGCTCCTTTCTATTTCCGCTCACCAGGCCCACTAGACAGCCTACAACAGGTTCTTGTGGTCCACGCTAGGTCAGGTCCTAGCTTCTTTGCCTGACTCAGAGCAAACCAGACAAACCATCGCTCTCTGCACATGGCCTGGAGCTAGCAAGGCACCAGCGAGGGCATCTTCTGGCAACAGCAGGTGGCTACCAGGGTGTGGGGACAGCGTCGGCACCAGGAGATCAGCGTGGCTATGTCTTCTAATGTCACCCTTGGCCGGGTGAGGCGGTTGCTCCGCCCACCCAGGAACCTACCTTTTCTCCGTGGGGCGAGGCGGGCGCTTATGTGGGCAGCTTTCTTCACCTCCGGAGGGACCCGCCTGTCTCTCTCTCCCACTCTCAGGCCTCCCCAGGCCCGGAAGGTTCCCCCTTTAGTGTGTCACCCACTGAGGGCTAGGGACTCTGTCCCTTAGGGTGTAAAGAACAGCCCCCCGGGGGCTTGGTACTCACCCATCTCGTGATGAATGGTGAAGACTGACACAGATAAGATATGAAAATCAGTACCTACCGTAATTCTGATCTTTCTGTGTATCTTCCCATTCATCACTAACCTCCCACCATCCCCCTGGGGCCTCAGTCTCTGGGTCCCCCTCCTCTGGCTCCCCCTCTCCTCTTTTGGAGGCGGGGTAAAGTAGGGACACACAGGGGGTATTCTCCTTCAAAGGGTACAGCCTGGCGGCACTCCTTCTCTACTACAAGTCTCCACCCCGATGGGGTGGGAGTTGAGTGGTTGCCCTCCTCCTGTTCTCCTTCTGGTTTCCATCCAACTGTTTTACAAAAAAAAATTCCTTTTTTTCACCAAACATCTTTCCTGAGAGAGTACTAAATCCCTGTACCCTGTCCTTCCTCCAGAATAGTTGACTCTGCTTCTGGGGTATTTGCCAGTTATTCTGTGCCTTGAATTCTGGCAGAGAGCTTTGCTACTCCTTGCAGTTCCTATACAATCTGGTGACGGACAAGGGTCTCGGATACCTTGTTACCTCTCACCTCTCTCCTAAATTTTCTCCCTCCCTACCCTCCCTTCTTCCGCTTCCAGAGTTGGAGCCCCTACCCAATCCCCTTAGTCTCATCTCTTCTTTGCTGTCCTCTCAGTCGTTATTTCTCCTTTTAGTTCAGTCACCCTTTCCTTTTTCTGTCCCTTGAACTCTCTTGTCCCACCCTCCATCCCTTCCTCTAACCTCTCCCGTGGCTCAGAACTGGTAGGCGGCGAGTCGACACAGCCTAACGGCCAACCCTCGGCAGCGCCACGCAGTGGCGCTGCCCTCGAGGGCGCGCCGATGTTGTGTCGCTCAGCCCAACCTTTTTAAAAACTCCCCGCTGGGTCCTGATCTCCGCCAGTGCCCCATCTGTGATGAATGGTGAAGATACACAGAAAGATCAGAATTACGGTGGAGTCGTAATTTTCATTTCTCTTTCCCCATAAGGGAATTAAAGAGTGTCCATGATTCACCCATAATATTAGCACTGAAAGTGCAGTCTCTAATATGGTAGTGTTATCTTCTTACAAATAAAAATAGTGGAGCTAGTAAACGATATGCAAATATCTTGAGAGCATACTCCATTATATCTATCCCAACGTAACCAATCAGCTAATAGAGAACAAGTGGTGTGCAACACTTTAAACTGTATTTTAACTAGAGCCCTCTAATGAGCTAATAAAACGCTCATAAACAAATATCTCCAGAAATCTTGAATGAGTACTTATACCCCAATCAGAAGTTATACTTTGTTTTAACGTGGGCTATTCCGCTCACTCTTATGTTAACTGGTAATCCACTTATTTTTCATGACTTTTCCTCTGAGGAGCTTTCCTCTTGGTCTTCTATGTCATGGTGGTGGTGGAGCTTGCTTCTGCGACCATTTCATGGCATCCCTCAGGTCAGTAAAGATAAAAATCTTGCCTTGGTAAGTGATCTGAGCACACCAGGAAAATAGTATACTGGATCCCCCCGCTAAGGAGTGCTCTGGTGCCATTGAATTGTTTCCTTCGCTGCCTGGTGGCATAACCCGATGTTGGGATACAGTCGCACCATTTGCCCCTCACACAATGATGTTTATATTTGTCTGGCAGAGCTAATTGATGATCTCTTGTGGCCACACCACCTGTTACTGCTAGGATCGTTGGTGCCTTTGGATTATCTGGCCTATCTCATGTTGAATCTGAGGCCTTCTGGATCCCTTTATGCGCATGATGGCATCTTGACAAACTGTTGCGCAGCCTGTCATGGAGAAACAGTACCAAATGATCACCTTCACAGCATTCTGGGAGACCTAGTAATCGAATGTTCATTGCCTAGTTTGGTTCTCTAGGGTCTGCAATCTTAAGTGTCCATTTTCTTTGATCACTGAAGTGAGCGCTCCCATTGCTGCATCTGCCTTTTCTTAGCCTCCGCTGTCTCCACGTTACTGTATCCACATGAGTTCACGCTGGTGACTCTGTTGGCAATGCCATCTATTTTTCAGAAAGTCCTGATACGAAGAGATAAGCCTATTTATCTTTAGGCCTAAAGACTATAGTGTTTCCTCTCCTGCTGGCTCCAGGTCTGTAGCTTGTTGGTGAAGCATGGACTGTGTGGCTGATGCACAGCTAATGTTTTTATTCTTTGTTCCATCATGCTGGCTTCAATTTTTACTTGGGTTTCCCGTAGAGTCAATTATCCACACAGTTGTAGATGCTCAAAGCAAGTTAATTTCTCCAAAACACTCTTTTATTAGCTCTCAATCTAAGATCTTTGCAGAACACTATCAAATGTCTGCTTTCTTGCTCAGGGTCACAGCACCCCCAACCCGGCATTTCTTGAGCACTACCATCTCTTCATCTATGCAGTTTCAGGCCCTTCAGGGCTGGCCTGCATTCTAGACAGTTCCCAAGATACTAAAGGTTTAATTTCCTGGTTATATAATCATATTGTAACTATGGATGGACTTCTTGTGATTGACTATAGATGAAGCTGGGAGGAAGTGCTGGGCATGTCTGTTTCTCAGGAGGACTGGTCTGTCATATTGGCAGATGGCTGGTATATTCCCATCTAAATAAACTCATTCAATACTTTATGATCCACATACCAACTACACCCCAGAGGTTACAGAAAATTTTGCAGCAGTACAATAGCGCGTGCCCTAGATGCAAGGTGAGATGAGCACCTTACCTCCATATGATGCTTTCCTGTGTAGTACTGGGCCATTTGTAGTGACAAATAGAAATGTTTTTAAGTGTTATTATTCAGACTCAAATTAAATTGAGGTGCAGATGGTGCTTTTGGGGATTTGGAGAACTTGCCTCTACTTGAGAAGGGTTTAGGAAACTTGCCTATTTACCACTGATAATAGCCAAATTGGAGATACTCCTTCACTGAAAACTGTTGAACCCCGATTACAGAATCTGGTTACTCAAACTATCTGATTGTGCCGGATGGAAAAAAATTGTATATAGGCGAGGGGAGGTTAGCACTTTATGGCAAATGGTTGTTGACCCTGGAAGAGTATTTAACTAATACTTAACCAGGTCCTATGAAGTGAGCACAGAATGTTGTTGTCTGTCTGTCCCCAGACATAATGCTTTTCTGCTACCTGTGGTCTTGTCAAGCATGAGATAGTCATATTTAGACTACCTTGATTAAGTTTATTGTATTACTACACTGAATAAAATTGTGTTGTCATTATGGTCAGTTATTTTCCTTTTAACTTTCTTCTGTTTTCTTCCTGGTGCTTCTCGATTATGAATCTACTCGCCTTCCTGTAATTTATTTGTATTCCCTCATATTTGATATACATGCAGTTATTAATTTGTTACTGATTTACTGTATTTTGCTGTGGTCCAATAGAACTATGTTTGAAAAACAAATGTGTGAATCTACAGATTGCTCTAGCAGTTTGGTCAGAGAACCATTGCTAGCAACAATTGGGCAGGTAATCAGGTTGTTCAAACATTTGTGAATCTTTGGAAGGCCACAAATTGCTGTAATTCTATCGGGGTCTGTGATGACAATACATGGTTTATATACAGAGCCGCCAGAGCCCTGATATGAAATGAAGTCGATAGCTTCTTATGGGTTTTAATTTGTTGTGTTTATTTTATAGATCTAAGATATTTTGATGTATTGTTTCATTTTTCGGGAAGATGGGATTGATAGGGTGGTGTCCTTGGCAGTGGCTTGGCACATTCATCATTTTTATTTGTTATGTTTGGTATTGAAAGTGTTGGGATGCTGTTAGCCACTTGCTGTAGGTGACATCACACCAGATGGAGGGTAACAGGGTTTGGGGTCACTTTTCCCTGAGGGGAAAAAGAGGCCCTCCATATATAAAAATGGTGTTGTTTGGAATTATAGTCTGCCCACACCCACTATTATAGTACAATAACTATAAAGCATGCTTTGAGGCCGGCCGGTGGCGCTGAGGGTTGGGCGCTGGACGCATACTCGTTATGTCGGCAACCCGAGGTTGGAGCAAGCTCGGCGCTGGTGGGTTGGCAGGGCGGGTTGAGGAAGGAGTGCCCTTTTGGTGCTGTCCTCCCCAGGCGAATGGGTTGGGTTGGCTCGGCATGCCAGCGACCCCGTGGAGACTGGGGATGCCGCAGCAAGCCAGGCAGCAAGAGATCAGCATGGCTGATGCTGGCAGGATTGCCATGTGCCAGGCGTCGGGGCATGCCCACACAGGGTGGTGGAACCAGTGCAGAACAAGGAAAGATGAGCTTGTGGGACAGGTGATGGCACCTGTCCTCATGTCCCGGGTTCTCCTTGGCTGGCCTTCCAGTTCCTCCATTCAGGACCCGCCTGCAGCCAGAGTCTGACTTACAAGAGAGCCCAAGAGGCGAGGGGCTACCCTCCCTAGGCGGGTGAAACTGGGGGTGCTGGCTGCAAGGGAGGCACAGACTGACGGATCCACAGGCAGGCAGGCAGGGTAAAGGACCGGATGCCTGAGAGAAGGTCCCACGAGCCGTGACCAGAGCTAAATAGAAAAAAAAGCATGCTTTTGATACCTGTCATGTGCCTCCTTGTTTTGATTTGGTGATGATAGCTAGTGGGCTCTGAGTTTTCGTCTTTTCACCCAGTGCTATTTTTAATCTAAAAGGTGTTTTACAAAATCCAACACAGAGTCATTTGTACTGTCTAAACCACTATAAGTTTAAAAGTCTATAACTGGCTGTGGTGCTAAGGTTGGCAGTGTCCAGTGCCTTTACAGCAAACATACATGTTAGTACCAGAAACATTTGTACTCATATTGGTCCTCCTCGTACAAAGAGATAGACAAAGGAGGTGATTCGATACCTTTATTGGAACAAGTAAACTTCAGTACACAACCTTTCCAACCTATACTGGGCCCTTCTACAGGTACTGGAAACGAAGAATTGCATCTCACCTTTTTAAGCAGCTCTCTCTGACATGCTTGTGTTGATTTCTAGGACATTTTTATTCATTCAGCCATGTTTAGAGCAATTTGTATGAGTAACTGCTTTGTTATTTGTGGTGAACCACAGAAAAGGTGGAAGTCCTCTGCAGTTTTTAACTGTCTCTCCTCTGAGGTAATTCTCTAGCTTTGAACATTGTAGCCTTGTCATCACAGTGGTACTGCACATGACTGTCCCCCACCTGCTGTGATCTATCATGATAGGGTCAGGCATGGGAGCTGCAGCTTGCACTTTGGTCTGTGGAGAATAGTAACAGAATGTTGTTGTTTTTTTTTTTTTGTTGTTTTCTAACCTGAATAAATTTCAGTTGTTAACAAATTTATGTAATCCTAGAGACACCAAATATTGCAAGTTAAGCACATTGTCAGGTTCGATGTGTATTTGTTGTATCATTCATAAACATCAATAACATTTTTAATTAAAACAAAAACACTTCGCAAACTGAGGAATGGAACAAAATGGAAAACACGTGGTTATGCTGAGGTTTCTGGTTTGTTTTAATTGGCAGCTGTACATGTGCTGTATAAAGAGTTTTTGTTTGTTTTTTTGAAGAACTAGTGAGTGGGATTTACTGCAGCAGTTCAGTAGAAAACAGCATGTGGGTGTGTGCGTGTGTCCATCTGTGCATGCTTTCCAGAAAGAAGCACATGTTGCATTTAGGAACTGTGTGCTGTCATTGGGCAGAGTGCCAGGACTCTAGATTTTTTTTAATACACCTGGTTTCTGAAAATGGAGCCTTAGATGTTTTGGATTATTGGAATGGAAAGTGTGGAGGCAGGTTAGTCTTGGACCCCAATCCTACAGTTGTGAACAAATGACATTTTTCTCCATGGGTAATTGTAAAATGTTTGGCAGTCTTTGCTGTGAAGTGAGGAGTGCTTTTACGAGAATGAAGGGTCCAAGCCAGTGTGGTGCTGCCACAGTGGTGTTTCCAGAATATCTTCTGTTGGTGTTGATATCAATGAAAACTTTCTTGGCTCCACAGCACCTATGCTCTTTTTTGCCATGTGGTCTTACTGGTAATACCTAGTAAACAAAGCCAGAGAAGCTCAGTGCGGTTTGTGGAAAAGCAACATGTGTTTTACCTATTTGAGTTATTCAGCCCATATTCTGGTAATTTTCTGTCTGTTGGCTTCATAGTTGACTTCTCTTGCAGTAATAGACGCGAATTTGGTTTAATATGTCACCTTTTATTCATACTGTATCTCATGTCAAAATACATATATATGCATATGCACAGTGGATTTCATGATAGTGCATAAGTGCAGTGGCTGAGTGCAGGCAAATGTGGTGGCCTGTGTGGACTCAGCAATATCCTAAACAAAGTTATGTTGCCCTGTATTAGAACTTGTGTTACTGAGTGATGAATAGTGGCCAGCACCCTGGTGTAATACTTTGCACTTTTGAAAAGTGCCTTCATATCATTTCATTTAGACAGCTAGTGAAGTAGAAGTAACTTCAGTTAAAGGCTACCTAAACAGAATTCTAAAAGGTACACTGTTTGATAATCCCTTCCGTGAAAGCATAGCAGTAGGGAGAGGTTTGTACAATGTAAAGCATTACCTTAGATTTTGTAGTTTAATATGTTTTCGGCAACTTTTTCTAAATGCTGACACCTTGAAACATTTCCCCATGCCACTCCGATCAGAGGCTAAGTCTGCTAGGAGCGTGCAGCGTAATTATGTCATCTTAGCAAATCCGGGCATCCCGGTATTGAGTTCTTATGGAGCCTTATGTATTAGATATAACGTTACCGGTATATATGTACCTGCCATCTGGAGCCCCGGATAGAGCAAGGCAACAATACTGAGGAACCCCATGGAGACTATGAGGAAATGAAAGAATGGTGATGTGGAGCTGGGGGAGAGCCAAGGAGGTCATAAGTTCTTATCAGTCTATGGTTTGAAGTAGTACCTATGGCGCTAGCTGAACTGTAGACAGAGGAAATGTGGAGGAGACAGTCTCCTCTATGGGGGGCGAATAGGATGAGTTCGAATTTGTGTTCAGATATGGCTACCATATCTTATAAGAGACAAGAAGCTTGCCAGTGGCCACATGTGCAAGACCCTTGTATCTGGATGTAAGGAAGAGGAGATTCTTCCATTCCTTGTGGAAGATGGATCCAAGTCCTCCAATGTCAAGAAGAATTTGCTTCACCACAGTGAGGACACCCACACTCCAAATGGCCTGGTACTGCAACCGTGTCCCTCGCCGGCTGGTACCATCTGTCAGGAACCGGGCTAGGGTGCCTTCCAGTACCTTAGTAGGAGTTCTGTCAGGGAATCGGCAGCCCCACACTGGGGAAAGCCAGAGTGCTTGTGGGGTGGAGAGTGTGTCCTACTGGGATCACTGGTGTTGGGGGCGGAGCTGTGGGGATCGCTGGAGGAATGAAGCCCCTCATACCAAAAGCATAGTCATTAAAAAAAAAAAATTGGGCACACAGTGGCCTCACTCAGAGTATGACATTAATGATTACTTTCTAGTAGAGAGAGATGATGTTAGAAAGTTTTACTTCACGGGAAGTTCCAGTGGCATGGTGAAATTTGCTTTCATGAGATTAGACTCAGTTCACACTCAACTTCACACTTCACTGCTTTGCAGTTAGTTTTCCTATTAAAGTCATTGTGAATTGGCGGCTTTACGGCAGATTTTCATGATGTCTTTTGAAGAAATACCACTTCAGGGCCGCCCAGTGGTGCTGAGGGTTGAGGCACTGGACATCAGACCTCGCTCCATGCTGGTGATCCATGTTCCGGGAGCAAGCGTGGGTTGGCGGGGGGATGATGGATTGGTGTCAGGACTACTCTCTGACCGGGTGGGAGGTTGCTACTCCTTGCGAATGACTGCTTCCAGGTGGAGGCCTGAGGAGCAGTGCAGGATGGGGAAGGACACAAAGGGTGGGGTGCTGTGGTGGCATGTGTGTGTGTTCCTACATACATGCATGCACGCCAGCAACAAAGGGTGGGAGAACATTTGGAACTGAGCTGGGCAGGCTCCATGATGGCCTGGATGTGCCCTGCACCAGCCTCCCTGGATTCTGGATTGTGATCGGGGGTGAGACAAAGTTGACACTCCTCAGTCTGGCCCCATCATGGGGGAGGGAATCTGTCGGGAACTACCAGGCAGGACTGGGGTGGGGCGGCCAGGCTCAGAGAGGCGAGCCCTCCTAGGGAGGGCCAGAGTCACCTGCCAGCTCCATGGAAGGTGGAGAAAATACAATAATTAAAAAAAAAAAAGTACTAACACTTGCCAAAACTTTGTGAAGTCGGCACTTCACACTCTGAGAGTTGGCAAACTTTAAGAGGGCATACTTTCCTAAGTCACGCATGGCTCTGCTATTCATGAGTCATGGTTGTGCCCCTCACTCATAAAGATAGCTGCTATATTCTGAGTCAGGACATTGTGCATCCACACACACACACACACATATTTTCCTCTCGAGACAAGACAACTAAAAACTATTTAAAGTTCATATAACAGGCAGCATAATTCACAAGGAAGGGTGCTGCTCCCCTCTTGCAATATGGTGCCCCTGTCTTGCAGTCCCTAAGGTGTTATGACCTCAAATTCAAAACTCTTTACAGAAAAATTGGCGCTGTGCTGCAGGTGCCCATTCAGAGAACATAATTGTAATGTACTCTCCTTCATTGCACTGGGCTAATCGCTGAGGCTCGGCTTGAATATCCACTGCTCTGCCTGGCCTACAGACTTGTAAGATGTCCCTCCCTGCCCCTTAGCCTGCATGACACTCTGAAGTAGAAGACTCATAGTAAGGTTCTGACACACCAGCAGTCCCCTATTGGAAACACCTAAAATCAGAACCTGTCTGGGAAGCGGTCTTTTGCCTTTCAGCACCATCCTTTTGGAATTCCTTAGCTACTACCCTACTGAACTGTCCAACATTTGGGGGTTTAAGAAGGGCTCAAGATTTATTAATTGAACAGAGCCTATGTGTCTGCAACACAAGGGCTCGGTAGGATTTTTGTTGAGTCCGGACTTTCTTGAAAAGAAATAGGGCTCTGGACTGAAAATCTGGGGTCCTCATGAAATTTTGGGGTCCCCATTGAAATGAATGGAACAAGTCTGGAAAGTGCATTTCAGTGTTGTGGTTTTTTTTTTTTTTAGATTTTGTCTACTTTTTCCTGGTATGGCTACCCATCAAGTTCTGTCCTGGTCATGGCTCCCAGACTTCACCTACCATCACTAGCTGGCGCTCTTCGGGCACCCCCAGTTTTCCCCGGAGGGCAGGGCCACAGCACTGGTTCCTCATACCAGTCCAGGGAACAGTAATTAGTTGGGAGGGCGGCAACAGAGGCTTGATTGAAGCCCAGGGAGGGCTTCATAGAGACGGAGGCCACACACATTTTTGTTCCCTGTAAGCAGGGGCAGGGACTTACAGTGATGACCAGCGCCTGCTCCCCGCCCCTTGAATTTTGTAGGCGCTTAGTGCGGTAGTAGTGCACCTAACCTCCGCTGGTATCGCCACTGCTCCTAGCGCGCCGATCCACCTTCCCCTGGAGAAGGAGAACAGTCCAAGGCGCTCAATCCTCCCCGGCCAGCCCTCCAATTATCTGGATCCGTTCCCGAACCGGGTTGCGGCGTCACAAGTGGAAATCCACGCTGCGCCAATGGGCCAGCTATTAGTGTTTTTATTAATATACCCATGTATTTTTTATATTCCTGAGTCATTACTTTGCTTATAATGCTAAAATGTTTCTTTTTTTCAGCAGTGTTGTTTTGCATTCCTTTTACAAAGGTACCAGATGGCTAAAAACACAGCAGTATAAAATAAAGACTTCACCTGTGTGACTGTTGACTGTTGTTCATTCATTTGTTCACTGTCACAAATTAACAATTGGAAAAATGTACTTACAGTTTTGCAGTTCTGGCACATTGTATTGGGAATTCTGCTGCTGCAGCTGAGTGCAGTGGCCCAATTTATTCTATTTGCCAGACTGCTAAAAGTTTGCCATTATATTAGGTATAGTCATTAAGATGTAAAAATTTTTTAATGACTGTCATTGCTGACAGTCACCTCCTGCCCAAAATATTTCTCCTTAGCTCTCTCAGCACATACATTTTAGTTTCAATTATAATCTAACAGACCCCCACTGCTTCAGACTCCCAGTGCTACCCACCACCCAACTCTAATAAAACATTGCAAATACCTGCCACCCACCAGTGATGACTCAGGCTTAGAAAGATGACACAATCTAACATGATTGTGTGGTTGCTACCCCATAGCACAATTTTTTTAACCTGGCTAAACCAGACTGGCTCCTTACATCACCTCCTGCCCAAACTTGTTACATCCTAGCACAATCTGGTGGTGGAGGTGCCATCTGTGTAGCAAATAATTGCTGTTTTGTGTCTTGACCTGGCACTGTTTCTTCGCCTACACCCTCCTGCCCACAACTTCTCTGAACACCCTCCTGCCCACAACATCTCCCAAACATCCTCCTGCCCAAAACTTCTCCCTGCTTCTCTCCTGCACAAAATCTTCTTAAATGGTAAGAATACTTGTTGTACCAGAGACATGGATTTGACTGGGGTGACTAAAATCCCCCACATTCCACCCACCTCACCACACCCTTTTTAGGCTTGACAGCTGTCACAGTCTGCTGTTAAGAAGACAGTGGCACAATCTGGTGGATATGGAGCAACTTAGTCTGCAATGTGTCTGCTTTCTGTGTGTACTTCTCATGGCATACTTCTGTGCTGGCAATTTCTCCTAACACCCCTCTTGCCTATTAACTTCTCCTAACACAACTCTCCTGCCCATAACTTCTCTGACTGTCCTCCTGCACATTTCTTACCCACCCACCTACAACCTACCTTGGCTCAGCAGGTATCCCAGATCTGTCCGGTTTAAGACAGTGGCACAGTCTAATCTGGTTAGTGGCATGAAATCTGCACAGTCTGCTCTTCTAGTGAACTTCTTTTTTCATATCGTTTGATTGCCATTTTTCTGTGGCAATTTCCTAACACCTCCTGCCCATAAATTCTCCTAACACCTCCCATAACTTCTCCTAACACCCTCCTGCCCATAAACGCTCTCATAAACACCCTCCTGCACATTTCTTAATTGTGTGTGTGGCAGCTAAAAGAGAACTAGTGCCAGTGTTCATGACTGGATAGCACAGTGGGATGACTAAAAGCCCCCGCCATCTCTCACCCACCCCACCTACAACATACCTTGGCTCAGCAGGTCTTCCAAATCTGTCTGGTGTGTGGCACAATCAGGTGGTGCCTTGGCATGAATTATCTGCGCACCACCACTGCCAGTGTGCTTTTCTGTTTGCACTTTTTCATGGCATGCCATGTTTTTCTGTGCCAATATCTTCTCCCAATGCCCTCCTGCCTATAACTTATCCTGAAACACCCTCCTGCCCATTAAGTTCTCCTAACATCCTCCTTCCCATAATTTCTTCCATAACTAATAAGCAAACACTCCCTCCTGCACATTTCTTAACTGTTTTGTATGTGTACTGTTGATGACAGTAGAAGCCGCTGTTGTAGACAGACTGTGGAAAGAGCAGAATGGGTTAAGTAACTACATTGACAATCTTGACTGTCCCCCCCACTAAAAAAAACAAAAAAAAAACACAGGGACTGCATTGGAGCCATATTTATAGTTTACACCCCCACACACACCGATCATCTGAACTTGTTAGACTTTGATCCTCCCCACCAAAAACATAACATATTACATTTTGCAGAATGGTGATATTAATGACCGCCACCTACCACCCCCAACCCCTGGAAAATTGAAATCTTGATCAGTTCCCCAAACGGGACCCCCACCAAAAGTAGCATTGGCCTTAAGGGGCTTTTAATTGTATCTGCCAATCCCCACCCCTTGTTGGAATAAAAACATTTTGATACTTATCTTATTCTAGTCCTTTGCCCAAGTTCCTCCATCGTCCTGTCTCTGGGTCATTGTTAGTCATCTGAAAATTGTCTGAAACTAAAAAACACAATTAAAGACAATTATTAAAACCTTTATAATTGAAAATAATTATTTTCTGCACAGTCTTATGGCTTTAAATTTCTTAAGTGCTGGATGTGGGTCATAGTCTTCAAGTTCAGCATCTTCTTGGGCAAGCTGCATGAGTTTGCTCACAGTGTCAGCCTTTAGGGAACATCCGCCTTTTGTTTTTATTTTGTTTTGTGCAGAAAACCCTCCTTCACATGCCACTGATGTAAGAGGTGACACAAGTAAAATGTTGGCCATTGTGACAAAATCTGGGAATACATCTGAACAGTTTTCAGTTAAGTCTTGGCAGACACTAACGAGCCAAGTCAGTCCTTTTATAGATTTCTGAACAAGTTTTAATTGACTGTAATCATTCTCGGCACTGTCTTGGTCAATAAGTGCTGGCAGTGTTTTCTTCTTTAAAGGCTGTTTCTTGGAAAAAGTGCAAACATCCTTGAGTTCCTGCAGTCCATGGCCCATTATGTTGGAATCATCTGGGAGACACTTTGGCTCAGATATTCAAAGGTTTGCGCATGGCGCAACAATGTTGCGCCGTGCACAACCCACTGACGCACGCAGCGTGATATTCTAAAGGAATAGTCGGGCCGGGCACAAATCCTTGATGCGCCAGAGCGCATCAGTATAGTATGCAGGCACAGGTGGAAGCGGCCGATGCATAACCTGCACAGCCCGATATTCAGCCCTGGATGTGCAGAGTCATGCATGCGCAACCCCTACCTGCTGCACCTGCCTGAAGTTAAGCCAAAAGAATAACTGATGGCTACCCACAGGTGAGCAACACTGCAGCTACCACCTGTGGATGGCCACCAGGTCCTGGCTGCACCTGGCGCGCCCGCCCGATCGCGGGCATATGTTTAAAAATAAAGTCCCGTCCAATATCCCTGGTGGTCCAGTGGACGAATGCTGCCTGATCGCGGGCATCTGTTTAACAGAAACATCCTATTACCCTGGTGGTCTAGGGTACCCCCCATCCCTGAGCCCCACGCCCTGCCCCGGTCAGCGGTGAGGCGGCAACACCCACCCACCACGCCCTGCCGACTGACACCTCAGTGAGGACTGCCGCCCATTAGTTCTGGCGTAATGAGCCAATGGGCAACCCAGCCTACCGTCTACACATTCCAGATATGTGAATGATTCATTCATCTGGAATATCTAATGATGGAACGACAAGCCCGAGTCGCGCTGAGCGGCCCTGATATCGTGGCGACGGCGCTGGCGTGTGGGGTGCTGCGGCTGACGGGGAGAAGCGGCGGTGAAATGAAAGGGAGGCGGTACCCTGGCCACCAGGAGTAACAAGATATTTTCTAATGAATGCCAGCGTCAACGATAAATCCACTGAACCGAGATATTAACCAGGAGTTTTTTTTTTTTTTATTTAAACAGATGCCCACGATGGGCAGCATTCGTCCACTGGACCACCGGGATATTGGCGGATTTTTTATTTATTTAAACAGATGCCTGCGATCGGACAGCATTGGTCCACTGGACCACCAGAGATATTGGACGGGGGTTTATATTATAACAGGTGCCCGTGATCAGGCATAAGCGGTCCACTGGGCCACCAGGGATATGGGACGGGGACTTTATTTTGGAAACATATGCCCATGATTGGGCTGCGAGGCGTCAGTCCCCGCGCTGCTGCCTGGCGGGGCGCCAGGGCGCCAAGTTGTCGGGGATTGGCGCACCTGCATGCAGATGGGATGCAAATGGGGCCATAATGACATGCAAATGGCCCATGTGCTACCGCATAAATTATGGGCACATTTGCATGTCACCTTTTGAATATTCGGGTGCTGTGAATGGCGTAATGGCACTTGTGCTAGTGCATCTCCATGCTCCTCTGGCCACTTGCGCTGGTGCACTGCCGCTATGGCATGCATGCGGTGGCAGGGTGCAGTATTCAATGCTGCTGAGCCATGGCACAGCTCCTTTGAATATCGCCCAGGCCACACCCTTGCTGGCAGCCAAGTTGAGCTGCGCTAAGCTTGGCGCCACAGCCTGGCGAGTTTGAAAATCTGGGCCTTTGTATTTAGAAGAACATTTAAGTTATGCAGCAACTGTATTGAAGTTGTCTCAAATCTTGTGTGGATGTTTTCGATAAGTTGTGTCAGATATTCCTGAGATGCTGTCTGGAACAGCATTGGCTTGTCATTCACTTTTGATCCTGCCACATGCCAGGATGTTGGTTAAGTTCCTGAACTGTCTTCTGTAGCTCTACCCCATTCTGTTCTTTAAACTGTTGCAGTCTAGTAACTGTGGCTTATATCATGCTGCTGGCCATCGAAATGTCAACACTGTCCCGTTGCATGACTAAAGACAGTTTATTCACCACATCCAAGACAACCATTAAAAAGAAGTGCATAAGATAAAGCAGACTGATCTTAGTTTTGTGTGAAGGCCCTTGGCTTCTGCCGCACCTTTGCTGCAGCATCATGCTCTAGGGCTTCTAAAAGTGCAGGGTATGATCTGTGAGTTGCTTGAACTGCAGCAAGCAATGACAGCCACCAAAAACTTGCAGGTTATTTTAGGGACAGAGATCTGATATTTTCATTGAGTGTTTCCTGAATGAAACGCAAGGTATTGTACCATACTGTGGAGTTGCTGTAGTATCTGTACACATTGTTGATGGTTACTTGATATTCATTGAATATGTGGTTGTCCCAACATGCTTGACCTGCTGCCAGTGCCAGTCTGTGGGCAACACAATGGATCTCAATTAGCCTTGGGTTAACTTGCTGTCTTGTCTTGCACCCACCCCATTATGCATTCCAGTCATGACGCTGGCACCATCACTTCTAGTGTGAAGATCTTGATAGGGTCAACTGCATCAGCAGAACACACACTTAACAGTTCTCCCACAGTTGTGTCTGCCTCCCATTAGGTGTTGCAGTGCAGTCAATGAAATGAATTTTGGCCTGTGCATTGGTATGCACTTCACATAAATGTTCAGATTTTTGTGAATGGTGACATCAGTGGTTTCATATACTATTACCCAACGAACTGAGAACCTGCTAAGTGAGCTTTGATTTCTTCCTGTAGGACTTCGTTTATGGAGTCGAGCATGTATGTATCTTGCATCCCAACGGAGTAGATCATGCCACTGTCTTGCAGGCCTGGACAGCCATTTTGTTTCCGCTATGTAAAACACCATCATTAGTGTCAGGCCACAAGCAACAGCCGCCCTGTGCCCTGGCCGAAGGTTTCATTCCTCACCTGTATTGCTATCAGTGTTTCAAACTGGTTGAGTGATTGCCCTTGTTTGGTAAGGCAGTACATTGTCATTAACTGAGCAACTTTACTGTCATCCTTTGCCTCAGGACCGGAGATCTGCTTCTCAAATGCCACTGGTAGACAGTTTTTCTGCTGTTTTCTTTCCAATGTGCACCAGCAAATGTGCTCTGTTTCTTTTCTCTCTGTCTGTAGAAAGCAGACACTGGCAGATTGATTGTGCCAGTTGTAGCAAATGGATTGTTTTGCCACCTTTTTACACCAACTGCACTTCCCAACAATATTCCCTCTACTTCCTCCTGTACAAGCCATGGAAATAACTTTGTCCAGCTGTCCCTCCACAACCTTCATTTCTTGATGCTTTTAGCAGATGCAGTCTGTTGAGACTGGTCATTTCAGTTTAAGCAATTTACCATGACCAGGGTGTGGGTTACGTTAGGATTTACGTCACCTGGTGTGTTTGGTCATGAGGCAGATGACAACACACCAGGTGTAACCCACACCTGGTCGTGGTAAATTGCTATTATACAATGGCTAGGCAATTACAGATTTTTTCTACATTAATGTATTCCCTCTAAAAGAATGTGATTTTTAAATAATTTTCTGTAGGATATCCTTCCTCTGTATATAAAATAGTACTATTGCTAGGTGAAAATACAGAGACACTCTTCAGCAGTGTTTTTTTATTCGATGTGGGTTTTAGCAATGTGCAGGTGTTTTCATTATTTGTGTTACTGTTCTTCTGGTGGTTGTTTAGTAGGAATTGAACAAGGTAGTGTTGCACAAGTTTATTTTTGGGGTGAGATTGAAGAAAGCAGCGAGCACTTTCGGTGTGGGACGGGTTGGAGTGACACTCACTGGACACTACATGAGGCTAGAAGGTACCTCTTCCTGTTGTTACTATGGAGGATTTACAAGCGAGCAAGAGGTGACAACTAACCAATCAGAGAGTGGTATTTTTTGGATCCCATTGTATAATTCAACATTCACAATGTCAACTGTCTCCTGAGACTTGCTTAAATCACACTCGGAGGATGATGATGTTGTTTGTTCCTTATCCTTTGGTGTGGAGGATTCTCCTCCACCAAAATAATCAGTAAGGCTTCATTGAGACATTGCTGTGTGCTGCTCACGAGGCTTCCCTGCACAGCTTCTTCACTCTACTCCTCCTCCTCTTCTGGCTGCAATGCACTCCTGACTTGGCCCTGCACAAAATAAGACACAGTATAAACCTAAGCTCACTAAACCATCAGCCAGAAATAGTGCATGTGCCTAACTGCCTAAAATAATTGTAAATTGAAAATTACCCTTTCTGTGTTAAGATAACACTGGTGCCTTCATCGAATGTGTGCAGCTTGCTGGCTGCACAGATACACCTCGCACCTCCTTCTTCTCCTCAGGCAACTGGGGCGGACTGTCTGACCGCGCATTTTTTTTGTTAAAAGCTTTTATTTTCCCAATAACTTGGGTCACAGGCAAGTACAAGTACAGACATATGTGCTGGAGGCAGTCAGCACCATGTAGCAATATAACTTTTTTTTTTTTTTTAATTTAAACTCTTTTCTTTTGTCTCCTCTGTCTCTCCCTGCCCTGTTTTCTATCGACAGCAAAATGGCTCCTGTGAGCCTGTCAGTCTTCCAGCTCTCGCTGCCTGGATAAACCAAGGTGGCTCCAAGGGGGAAACTGATAAGGCCTCTAAATGAATACTGCTGGCAGCTCTTCCTCCCTCATTTCCTCTCCCCACTTCACCTGGTGAGTGTGACACTCTAAGACATTGAAACCACCAGGTGGCAAGGGGAGTGAAGGGAAAAAAATCAACTCGTCGCGCATTTGGCGCATGTGCAGTACACGGCCCTCGGGACTCCTGGGGCCCTGTACTGTTGAGAGTCCGGGACTCTGGGCTGTGGATGAGCATCCTGAAACACAAAATGTGCGAAAGGACACGGTGCCCACGTCCCTGAGAGCTCCTGCCCAAGGTGACCATCACCTGATTCTACTTCCTCGTTAAGTGATCTCCTCTGTTCCTGTTGCCTGCACTTTTGTGTAATCCTAGTTAGTTGTTGTCAACTCCTTGCACATATTGAATGTTTGCTTTTGTACTGCAGCCCTGGTTTTCATATCTGACTTGTTTTGATTATGTATTTGTCCATTTATTATTTCTACCTGATTATTTATCTGTATTTAACTCTGGTCATGTCTGAAAAGGTACAGCTTTGTCTCAGAGGGTCTACCCGGTTAACAACATTAATAAATCAAATTAAATATGCCTGCACTTCGGGAGATTGTTGAATTTTGTTTTGCAGTCTTCACTCTCATACTCCATTTAGAAGCGTGCTATAGTTCTTAATATTTGTAGATTATTTAGGAAAGATATTGGCTGTGGGATTCCAGGCTAATTACTGTAATTTGTGCTTAGAATAAACAGTAGGACACTACATTGATTCTATTAGGGTTGATTTGCAGTAATTTTAAATCCAGATGGAAACAGGTGAATAGTGGAGTTACACAGGTGTGTTCTGAAACCAACAGCACATTGTTCAGTATTTTATAGTATATTTAGATATGTTAACATGCAGCGACAAAGACTTGTAAAAGAATGGGAATAATGTGTCTGGGAATATCATATAGTTTTTATTTATTCTTTTTTTTTTTTTTTTTTTTAGTTGTTAACCAGGTATAGCACACTAAGCTGAAAGCTTTTACAGGAGCGACCTGGGAGCACAAGGGTTGTTGACTTGCTCAGGGTCACACAGTATGCAAGTGGAAGCTGTGGATTCAAACCCAGGTCTTGTCTGCTACTTGTCACCAGAGTTGCAGCTCAGAGCCTTAGACCACTGTGCTATACTGCCTCCTCAAAGAAAGGCCTTTGAGCCAGAGGCTCTTTACAAAGGTTCCACGTTATATCGACACATGCAGATATACAATATAGTAGTAGTAGTAAAGTAGTAAAAGTTTATTTTATACAGGTAGCAGTGTTAAAACATCACTGGGTCAGAGACCCTTTTCAAGATGGACCTGTTGCATTTACAGTTCAGCAAATTGTAGACAAATTAAACACCAAATTTAAAAAAAATACGTGCACATACATCCAATTATGTCATAAACACCTTTATATTCTCACTTAAATCAGGGACGAGACTGAAGACACAATACTATGTTTCAAACCACTATAACTAACACTTACACCCAAATATAAAATATTTTCTACAGTTTCATATACATAGTTGTCAGTCTGTCTATTCCTAGACACATCAACCATTACTCATACATTTCATAGTTAGGTCATATCCAGTAGCTTTGTTTAATTAGTTTTTCCCTTCATCAATTTGTTCCCATTATTTAACAACTTTTGTACCAAAAGTCATATCGCCAAAGTTATTATTTATAATAATATATATAAATATGTATACATACACACACACACACACACACACACACACGTATATACACACATGCATACATACACACATACATATAGGGCTCCAGATAAGATTTTTTGGGATGAGTACTGGTACTCTTATTTTGAAAGTGAGGTGAGTAAAACCAAATTGGATGCGTATAAATGCCTGGACAGAGTGGGAGGAGGAGTACATTTTAAAAACAATGTTTTTTCTAGATAAGAATTAATCAAGTGCCAACAGTGCTCCAGATAATGTTGGCAGGTGGAGTAATTTACTCACCAGTATTAAAATATAGTGAGTAAAACAAAATTGGGATGCATACAAATTATATAAATCTGGAATAAATGCTCCTTTTGATTCACCATTTATGTTATGAAGCACTATTCTTTGGAGTGCGTATTTACAAATGTTAGGTGAATACTGGTACTCATTAAAAACATTTTCTGAAGAGTATTTCCTAAAATGAGGGAGTAAAACAGGTCAGTACTCCCTATCTGGAGCCCTGTATATATATTATATAGTACACAGTAAGTGTACAACTAAGCATGTACTTTATATTATAAAAATAGTTGACACAACATTTCACATTGAACAAGCAAAATAGGTGGAGAGCGATAGGGGCAAGGATATAAGTGGTGCAGGGCAGTGCACAGAGAGAAGCCCGCCCCCATGTTGATACTGCTGAATCCCAAGCTGAACAAGTGGGAGGAACAGCCTAGGGAAGGGGTGGTTGGAGGAGAAGATAGGAGCACAGCCTTAAATAAGGCTTTGTCAAGGGAGCGGGGGGTCTAGGGGGCAGCAGAAGAAGAGGACGGGAGAGGAGAGGGCAGGAGGGGGTAGTGGAGGAGAGAGGAGCAAGGCTGGAAGTTGGGAGGAGGAGAGTGGGAGCAAGGCTGGAAGTTCAAGTTCAAGTTTATTGCAGGAAAGACTCAGCTGAGCAAGCTTATTCACAAGGAGGTCCTGAGGCACATACACATACAGTTCACAGTTATATAGACAGGAGATATAAAATGTAGAACAACAAAAAAAAAAATTGGGGAGGAGTAAGGAACTAGGGAGAGGTCTTATGCTATTTTGATAGTATTTAACTAGCATAAGAATTAATTATGCTGTCAGGTCTGGGTTTACTGGAACAGTATGCTTTATATGTGGTCAACATAGATAAAGCCCCATCTGTATTTGGAGATGGATTTACTATTCCCATCCACTCTACTAATGAATGTGGTCTTCCTGCAACCACTGTCTTGTAATAGCTTATCTCTACAATAGGTACAATACTAGAATGGACAGTGAATAAAAATACTCAGATCTCTCTCAGTATACGGGGAGGAGGAGGAGGAGGAGGGAGGATAATGATATCCAGGATCTTCCCAATTTAATCAAACTCTACCTCTAATGCTTGTATAGCTGGACAGTGCCAGGCGATGTGACTGGTTAGCAAGACCCAGCATATATTCTCTCCAGCAGTCATCTGAACAGATGATGATGATTACTTTAGCACCAGTAGAGTAAATTAAGGGTTCTCAGTATATTCAAAAGTAGCCTGGAGGGTGGTACCAGCAGCTGGATTAAGTAGATTTGTTCATGACACCATGGTAGGAAAGTAGTTACATCACAACAGGAGATAAATGCAGATATCTTTAGGCAGGTCCTAGGAATGGCAGCAAAATGGTAGTTGAATTTCAAAAATGAGAAATACAAGGTGCTGCATCTAGGAGAAACTACATCAAGAAAACGTGCTACCTGAACAGCATGGAGATTACTGAAACCAAGAAGGAAAAGGCATTTTGGTACTAATCAGCAGCAGGTTCAATGGAGCAGCAGTGTGAGGTAGCAGCAAGCAAGAAAACAAAACCATGGCATGCATTAATGAAAACCTCCCAAGTAAGCCAAGAGGCATTAATTAAAATGCCCTTATGTAGTTCCATCTTGGGCCCCATCACAAGTATTGTGTGGCTTTTCAATCTCCATATCTGAGAAAGGGTATTGACACAACAGGAAAGTACAGAAGAGCACAACCTAGATGGTTGATGGCTTGGAAAAGATAAATTATGAGAACTGGCTGACAGAACTGGGTTTGTTCTGCATGGAAAAAAGAAGACATGGTTACAGTATTAAGGTATCTGAAGAGTTAATGCCATCAGACAAGTGCAGCATCTTAAGCTGAACTAAGATGAAAGGACAGGGGGACACTTCATGTCAGTGGGGTTGAAGGACCCGAGTGAAACATCGAGAAGAACGCTTCACAGAATGAGTGGAGGTTTGGAATACATTGCCACAGCATGTGGTATTAGTTGATATGCATGACCTTCAAGCTCAGTCTGGACAAGTACTTTGAAGAAAACGGTGATAAGGTATTCCCACTGAGCTGCTGGGAGGAGAACCTGTAAACCAATGGTGGTCTTTCCTATGTATGTATGTATGTATGTATGACTGTGTCTACATTAAGTTTATTAGTGTGGTTAAAGTTTAACAAAAATGTACCATCTGAACAGCAAGTTGGGTTGCTTTTCACCTTCCAAGAGCTTGCTTCTGTGTTTCTGTGCGCAGGCCAGCTTATGAAGGCCTTCAGGCACAAGCATTGACTTAGCTAGTCTCACCAGTCACTCCAGTTAAAGGGCAGATGCACATTTCCTTTGAGGCTGAATGCCACTGCCGCCTGTGGACTGGGTGATAGGGCGTGCCTTTGATTAAAGTGAGCAGGAATGCACAGACACTGAGTAAGTGTATATTTCTGTAGCAGTAGCTGACTTCATGTACTGGCCCTGCTGATGAGGTAACTGAACTTCTTATAAGCTGCAGGCTCCCAGTTTAGTTTAACAATTCTCCTGCAACTCCTGGATAATTTTCCTGTGCTTTCTTTAAATTACTTACTATGGAACCTGAATGACTGTACAGTGCATTTCTCCTCTGATATTAGGGCTGAAATTCTTAAACTGTAAAATCATGTTTCAAACAACATGAAGTCTTGCTGTATTCTGACAATTGCAGTGATTCCCAACCTTTGAACTGCCCCAGAATAAAGTTAACTTTCTATGCAGAGCATAGAATGCTGAGCTCGAGCTCGGTTGAAGTCTCTGTGGAGTGTTTCAAACGTAAACCGTCAGATTCTTTACTCCGCTACTGAACGGTCGCTCTGGAGATTTCTCCTTCAGCTCGGTTCGGAAAAGTCGGGTTAAAGTTTCCAGTTTTCGTCAAGCCTTAAAACCAAACTCCGTGATAGTCGGGTTCAGTCTCTGTCTGTGGTGCCGTGAGTTCTAGATAGGAATTGTTCTGTTTTTCTGTGTGGAACTTGTAAAAGTGCGTCTCGGTTCGGCTGAACTGCCATTTGATAGTGAAATTTGTGTGTTTTACTTAGTGTGTGGTTACCGGTTCTTATCGGTTCTGAAAAAGTGTTTTGAAGCATTTTTCCTACACCTGCGACATCATTAGGAACTAATAAGGGAGTCTTGGCTCATGGGGTTGCTGAAAAAAAGTGGTAAGTTTGGTTAGGTTGGCCATGTCCGAGACATCCAAGAATAAAAACGGCCCACTGGGTTTCAACACTGCAGTGAGTGTGGGAGGTCTTTGCTTAGGCTGATCCCCAACTCCACCTGTGTTTATTGTCTGGGGTTTGACCACCTCGATTCAGACTGCCAAATATGTAAAACTTTCCCAAATCTACTCTTGAGAAGAGATTAGGTAGACTGAGGGAAAAGGAGTCCGAGAAGTCCAGACCCGGATGGCCAGCCCAGTTTGGTATTGACCGAACCAGAAGGCGTGCCCTCTGACCAGCGATACTTCTTCCGCAAAAGGAGAGCCAATTCTGAGGGATTGGTTCCAACAAAAGAAAACGCAAAGACAAATCGACCAGTTCGGATCCAGAGGTTCATGTTCCGACCACCGAAGAGATAGCCAGGCGATTCAGATAGTAGAATCGCTCCATCCGGTTCCGACCGATCTGGCTCCTTCTGGCAGAGGTTTAGTTCGGTTGTTTCCGGTTCAAGATTATACCTAAAGATTTTATGAACCAGAATTTGAAGAGGAATTTGAGGATGATGATATAAGTGAGAGTTTGGATGTGCCTGTGGAACTGGACAGCTCCCAGACAGACCTTCAGGTGTTTCCCTCATAAGCTTTCCGAGCCCCTTCTCACTTTATGTTTTACAGAAGGTGGCTGAAACCTCCAGCTTCCTATGAAGGAGGCTGTGAAGATCAAGAGGAGCCTGATTATGTAGAGATGATGGACATCCCAGAGTCCAGGAGACTGTCTATTCCTCCACAAATCTTTTGGGAAACAGACACAAAAAATCCTAAAAGTCTCTAACACTATACCTCCTGTAGATAGAAGAATGGACAAGCAGTATACACTTTCAGGCTCAGACACAGAGTTCTTATATCAACAATGCAGCCATGTTGGGGTAGTGCAGGCTGCTGCCTGTGACAAGGCAAATATTCCCTTGGCTTCACATCCCGGACAAGGACTCCAGGAAGATTGATGCCATGGCAAAGAAGCAGTACATGGCATCTTCTTTGGGACTCAGGCAGGCAATTACATGCCTATACAGCCAGGTACCAAAGTCCAGGTGGGACACTGTACTGGCACTGGCTAAACAGGCTTCCCCCCAGCTAGCCAAGGAGCTGGAGACGGTGGCTGCAGATGGGATTGAGGCATCTAAGGTTCAGTTTCATGCTGCTGTGGACTCTAATAATGTGTCATCAAGAATCATGGCTACATCTGTGGCTCTTCGGAGGATGGCTTGGCTCAGATGTACTAGCCTCTCACAGGACACCCAGGCTAAGGCCATGGATTTTCTTGTAGTGGGTAATTCTCTGTTTGGGAGCAGACAGAGAATTACATGAAGAAAATGATGAGTACAGGACCACTTACAGAGTGCTCAGGCCAAGGAAAGGCAGGCAACTTCTCAAAGGCAGCAGTCTAGGGGCAGGGGCAGGCCTTTTCAAAGGCCTTTTACCAAGCACAGGCCTCTTCTTCCTTTTCTCAGAGGGGTTCTTCAGAGGGAGAGGCAGAAGGGGATGAGCAGGGCTGCTTCCACTCCTCAGCCTAAAGCCCCTGCCAAGCAGACACCCTGATGGGCTTGCCTGGGTCGACTCTTCTATTCTAGTAGGGGCAGGCTGGCTTACTTTGTCCAGGACTGGATGTCTATTACATCAGACAAGTGGGTCCTGGAAGTAGTAAGCCAGGGACTGGTTCTCAGTTTCAAAAATTTCCAAGATGAGAGCCAGATCTTTCCACCTGCAAATCTCTCGAAACCCTTGCCCTAGAGGCAGAGGTTTCTTCTCTCCTAGCTTTAAGAGCCATAGAGAGTACCTACCTACACTGGGGCAAAGGACTTATCCAGGTACTTCCTGACCCCAAAAGACAGAGTGGCGACCCATCCTAGACCTAAGATAGCTAAACAAACATTCCTAAAACCAAAGTTCAAGATGGTAACTCTGGGAATAATCCCTCGATTTCTAAGGCCAGGGGACTGGCTAGCCTCCCTGAACCTCAAAGATGCCTACTTTCCACGTTCCTATCAGGTGCTCCCACAGAAAGTACCTCAGGTTCAGGTTGCCCTCAGGCCATTATCAGTTCAGACAATGCCCTTTGGCCTAACCTCAGCCCCAAGGGTTTTCACAAAGTGCCTGGCAGTAGTAGTTGCCTTTCTAAGAAGGCAAAAGATTTCCATTTTCCATATTTGGATGATTGGCTAATAGTGGGTCAGTCTCAGACCAAGTCAAGTCTCACCTGCAAGTGACCCAGCAAGTGCTCACTTCTCTAGGATTCTTCTCAACCTTCCCAAGTCAGTTCTCAAACCAGTCCAGCTCCTTACCTTTATAGGGGCAGAGCTGGACACACTCAAACAAGAGCATTTCTTCCTCTAGAAAGGGCAAGGGTTCTTATGTAACTAGCTTCTTCTTTCAGCCTTCAGGTATCTCGGCCAGCAAGGCATTTCCTCCAGCTGTTGGGCCACATGGCAGCTTCAACAGCAGTGGTCCAAGGGGCAGATTCCAGATGAGGGATATTCAGTTCCACCTGAGAGCTTTTTGGTCTCAGAGGAAGGATTCCTACCAAACTGATCCCAGTGACTCTGACCTTGATCCAAGCCCTCCAATGGTGTCAGGATCAGGACAATTTAAGACATGGTGTTCCTTTTGTTACTCAGCCTTGTTCAGTGGTCCTTACCACGGATGCTTCTCTTCTGGGCTGGGAGCCCATCTGGGGTTCCTCACTGCCCAGGGACTGTAGTTCCCCAAGAATCCCTTTTCCACATCAGTCTCCTAGAGCTCAGGGCAGTTTTCCTGGCCCTAAAAGCGCTTTCTCAGTCAATACAGAACTGGGTGGTTCAAGTCAGAACAGACAACACCACCACCATGTGTTACATCAACAAGCAGGGAGGCACTCGGTCCACGGCCTTGTGCACGGAAGCCATGAAGTTGTGGTCCCTGGCTTATTCCTGCAAACCTCTCTTGTAGCAGTTCACCTTCCAGGCAAGGATAATGTGCTGGCAGATGCACTAAGCAGGATCTTTCAGGGCCATCACGAATGGTCCCTGGACCCTCAGGTGTTGAAAGTGATTTTTTTCAAGGTGGGGCACCCAGAGATAGATCTCTTTGCAGCCCCAGACAATCACCAATTCCTCTATTTTGCTGCAGACCTCCAGTCTTGGGCTCAGTCCTCTGGATGCCCTGATTCTGAATTGGGAAGGGAAGTTTCTGTATGCCTTCCACTCCTGTTCAAAGTTCTAGTCAAAATAAGGTCTCAACCTTGCAAGGTGATTCTGATTGCTCCAGATTAGACCAGACAGCCCTGGTACCCCCTGCTGCTGTCCCTAGCAGTCCATCTTCCCTGTCTCTTCCAGGAATTACAGTCTGTTAACATCCTCTCAGGGAAGGATTTGGTACCCCAGTCTTCAGTCTCTCAATCTCAAGGCATGGCTCTTGAAGAGTTAGAGTTTGCAGATCTGCATCTTTCTCAAGGGTTCTGGATATCCTCAAGGCTTCTTGAAGCCCTCCACCAGAAAGACTTATAACTCCAAATGGAAAAGATTCAGCATTTCATGTTCTGAGAAGCATATTTCTCCAGACACTGCTGGATTGCCTACGGTTCTGGATTATATGGTCTATCTTAATGGCCTAGGCCTCAGGCCAGCTACTCTCAAGGTTCACTTGTCAGCTGTTTCTGCCTTTTTGTCTGTGGGAAGTCTTCCTCACTATCTTCCATCCTGTGTTCTGTAATTTTTAAAGGATTGCTTCACACCAATCCTCCTTTTAGAGACCCTGCCTCTGCCTGGGATTTGAATGTTTGCATTGCTCAACTTGCAACCCTCTGAGCCTATGTTCTTCAGCAGAGCTTAAGTACTTGACTTGGAAAACTATGTTCCTGGTAGCCATTACCTCTGCCAGGCGTATCAGTGAATTGAAAGCCCTGTCAGTGGAACCTGATTTTAACTCATTTCACAGGGATAAAGTGGTCCTTCAACCAATAGAAGGTTCTTGCCCAAAGTGGTTTCAGACTTCATTTAAACCAGTCTGTGTCTCTTCTTGTTTTCTTCACTGAGCATTCTTCCTCAAGAGAGGAGGCTACACAGTTTAGATGTCAAAGAGCCCTTAGTTACTACCATAGAGTGTACCAAGGGTCACAGGTTTGACTCCCTCAGTTGTTCCTCACTTATGGAGAGTAGGAAAGAGGCAAACCTGTCACCAAAGATCTATTGCCAGGTGGATTGTGTCTTGTATACAATTCTGATGATGAAACCCCCACCCTCAGGCCTGAGGGCTCATTCCACAAGAGGTATAGCTGCTTCCTGGCTGCCAAGGATATACCTCTTAGAAATTTGTCAAGCAGCCACCTGGAAAACAGTCCATACCTTTGCAAGCATTACTCTCTGGATATCAGGCTAGGAGTGATGCTTGGTTTAACACAGCAGCACTTCAGAGCGTATTCCCAAGTAGGTTCTGTCCCTCCTCCATGGAGGTACTGCTGTGAGTCTGCAATTGTCAGAATACAGCGAGACTTCATGTTGTTTGAAGAAAAATTACTCACCTTAGTAATTATGTTTCTTCTGATGGAGTCTTGCTGTATTCTGACCTCCCTCCTGCCTCCCTCTCAGAACCTGTTTTTGGGAAGTGGGTGGGCAGGTGCAGTTGCACCCAGGGGTGTGTTTTGCTTGCACCCTCCTCCTTTTTGTTTGGGTGCTGATTTTTATTGTTATTTGTAGTAGATTGGTTTTTGGTTTCGGGTTTCCTGACTTGTGTCTTCCTGGGAATCCAAAATCTTTTCAGTCAGTTGGCTAGTAGGAATTTTAAATTTCACATAGAATTTTTAGTTAGTTGGGCTGTAAGAATCTCAGCGGTTTTAGGTTTGAAACACTCCAGAAGGAGACTTCAACCGAGCTCCAGCTCATCATTCTATGCCTGCATGAAAGTTAACTCTTTATTCTCGGGCAGTTCAAAGGTTGGGAATCACTGCAATTGTCAGAATACAGCAAGACTCCATTAGAAGAAACATAATTACTAAGGTGGAGTAATTTTTCTTTCTGCACCTTATATCAAGGGTTTTCATTGTAAGAATTTGCCGATACTGCAGACTGGAATAAGTCTTAGTCACTGAGTTAAATCAGAGATTGGAAAATAATACCTATTGTTTGCAGGCACATATTTGTACACGTGCCACAGCCTTAACTGTGACATTATATATCATTCTGCTGTCCCTCTTCCCATGAACTGGTCCTGTAGGCTCCATTTCCTTGCTCATATCCCATCTTCATCGATGGCATTTATTCTTCCCCAAAGCTAAGTCTGATTCCTTTCCTATCACACTTTCAACCATTCCGTCCCTGTCAGCTTCAAATGAGCTCAGCTCCTTGGAAATCTAAATTGTCTCTCCCCTCGCAAAATACTACTCACCAAATTCAGTCCTTTGGTCTCATGCAGCTCATTACCAAAGCCACCGTCTCAATCCCATTCCACAAACCACTTCTTTATTGACTTGCATCCTGACCTCACTCTCCACTGCATTCTTTTCACTGGTACCCTATCAGATGCTTTTAGTGACACTGCATGGTCTACTGTATCCGTGATATCTGCCGCATGAAAGCTCCACCAGGGTTGTCCAGTCTAGGTCATCAAAGTCTGTGGACCAACCTTGTTTGCTAGACAGTCTTCAGCCCACTGACTGGTAAACAGTTACCTGCCATACATCGATTAAACTCTGTAATGTTTTAGTACCGATTAGTATGCTGATGTCCATTACATAGGTGAAATACTGACATAATTATAGAGTGCTCATTGGATTTCTCTATATGAATGCCAGTAGTCTTGCTTCTGTGATGTCATGGCATATAACATCTGTGCCAGCTTATGGAAAGATCTCGGTGCTGGTTTTCATAAAGGCAGAGGGTTTGTTACAAACTCCAACTGCAGCGAAACAGCATTAAACGTAAATGTTGTAGGTAAGTTACCACATTGATTAACAGAGCAGCTTCTGTGTAACAGACATATGGGATCTGTTTTTGCTAATATTTAAATGGAAAATATGGGTTTCAGTTTCCTTTGAGCCCCACTACTGTGTGGAGCAACTCAGACAGAAGGCGAAGAATGAGGCAATGGCTCACCAGAAACATGCTGAACAGGCCGGAAGTGATTGTACACAGGCCCTAGCTCCTCTCTTGTGGGGGTCTTGCATCTCTGGAATCTTTGGACAGTGGCTTCCCTCTCCTCTTGCTAGCTACCGGCAGAACTGTGCTGGGGGCACAGAATTTATGATTGCTCGGTATGCAGGAGGGAGTTTATGGAGGAACTCATTAACTTTAATGCAAACATATTTATCTGAGCTGTTGGACTTTAAATCCATAACCTTGCTTCTCTGGCATATTGAATCACCCCCAGCCCAAGCCTAATAAATCCAGACCTCGCTTGCCCATTTCTAGTAGTGATTGTTGGGGTACATGTTAGTGATTTAATTGTGGCTAAGGCTAAATTTGTAGGAGCTTTGCAACTGGATGATACTCCACTTTATTGCTTCCCTGATCTAAGCTTTGCCATGAGGCAGAGAAGACTTGGTTTCATGCATTTCATTCTGAGCTGAGAGCCCTAGGAATCCCATATTCACCGCAACTGCCTGCCTGACTCAAGAATACACATGCTGGAAAAGTCTTCCTTTTTGAGCCCAACGGAGGCATGCTGAAAATGAGAGCAATCTGAAGAACTTTGCACACGAGAGGCTCTGATAGAGAGAAGAGAAGAAAGTTACAGGGTGTTTATTTCATTGATTAAACCTGAGCCATGTTTTGTAGCTTGGATACTGATATATTTTTAATATGAAAGTTCATCAACACTTATAGTCATGTTTACCTAATGGAATGTGCAAGCTTTATCTTAAAAGGTCACACTGGTTTTACTTAAAGGGACATGGTCACTTAGGCCTTAAAGTGTGTCTAGTTTGAAAAACAAGTTTTATGATTTCTCACATTCTGTAGAGCTTTGTAATGTAGCTGGTAGTGTGATTCTGATTCTTTTTCTTTTAAAAATGTAAACTGCCGACCGGTGGCTCAGAGGGCTGAGGTGCTGGCACCTACCTCACACCACCCCGCAACGCAGGTTCGGGAACAGACTCTGGGTGCTGGTGGTCTGCAGGGGAGGAGAGGGATTGAGTCTAGGACTGCCTCTCCTCTCTCCTCTCTGAGGGGTGGGTAGCAGGGCTGTGATCACTGCAGTGGCCCCCAGTGGAAACCGGGAGCACTGCATGAGGGTTGCAATAAGGAAACACTAGAAAGTGGAAACCGCTCTGGGATTGGCCGATGATGGCTGCCGGTCCGCCGACACCTCGAAACTCCTGTTGGAGCCATGTCTGCCACAGCAGTGCCCTGGGGCCAAATAGAGACTGTGCTGGATGCCTGCCCCGTGCCTTCCCTTGGAAGAGAGGGACCCACCTGGAGAAGGGCACGCCAGGTTACCCTGGGAAAGCTGCAATATGAGGTAAGGAGGCTCATGGGAGTAGTAGGGGTTGTCAGAGACCATGGTGGCCCGAAGAGTGGTGGATCCCAGATGCACGTGGGGATAAAAATAATGCACTATGGCACCGAGTTGAAGGGTTCACTCGGCATGCTGGCAACCCAGGTTTGTGTCCCGAGCCCAGGTACCAGAAGCAGAGACTGGAAGGAGGGCTGTTAAACGCCCATTGGATGCTTCCTCCGGGAGGAGACTAGCCTCGGCACCTGCAGGTGGATTGGGTGCCATGCCTGGGGACATGTTGCCTCGACACGCCCCTGCGCGTCCCACGCCTGAGGGGTGGGTGGGACAGAAACCAGAAAATGGGCCCCAGATGATGGCGCTGGCTCCTGCCGCCATGAAGCCCTACAGCCCTGGGATCTGCGAGGTTGGCGGTAAGACACTCCCCCGGAAGAGAGGGAGAGAGGGACCCTTCTGACATAGGGACACATCACCCAGGTAAGCTGCAGTTGGGGCTGGTGGATGGTGGTAGGGTCAGGAGTGCATCAGGGACCTAGGAGCTCAAGGAGTGGCTGGACGGGGATGCCAGGGAGGTGATAAACAGAAAATACAAAGAAAGAAAAAATGATTGCCCACCATACTGGTGTTACCACACAAAATGTGGTTTGTTTATAGACCTTGATTAACTTCCACTGCATCTTGTTTGTTGGGGTCCGAGCCAGACACACAGAGCATGTGTGTGGGGTAGGCAGTGCATGTGGCTGCTGTCCCATTACAACTGAAGAACAAAAGCCATTCGAATTAAATAACACAAATGATATAAGACAATGAAATACCTTGAAACTGCAGTATCTTTCCCTCAATGAGTTCATGTCAAGAATTTTAAGTTTGAAGATGCTCATGAATTATTAACAGCTTTTAGTTTAGTTCGAACTGTGGGTTAACGGAAGAGCTTCATTAGCACATGGATTGCTGAAAGCCAAATGCCAAACTACACCAAGAATTCATTGAGTTGGCTGAGCAACTCAGATCAAACACGAATCAGCACTCTAACTAGAAGAGTAAGAAGCACAAACTTTAATGGACTGACCACAGAACTAGACACTGGTAAAGAGAAATATACGTTTACAGATATTACCAGAAGTCAACCCCAGAGCAGAGAATACCAGAGAAACTAGAATCAAGAAAATATAAAGAACTGAATGGGGTCTGTTGCGGTAGCCACATAAAACAATGCTGTATTCTATAGTAGCAGCAGCAATACTAAAGTACTCAGCATTCAGTGCTCTCAAACAGGACACAGGAAGAATTATCTTCGCGCCACATAGCACCAACATAACTCCCCCAAAGCCCCTCCTCGCTTCCTTTCCCATGGCAATCCCTCCGGGTGACCTGTCCCCAGCAAGATTGCCCACCTTTCCTTTTGTACGCCTTCCTCTGTCCTCACTATCGCTTGTCTTCCTCCTTCCCTCCTTCACTGTCCCCAAACTTACTTAAATGAACTGCCTGTATATATTTATAGACTGTGATATTGTTGTAATTATAATTAGACTCTTCCCTGTCCCTTACATTTTGTTGGACGTTGAATTCTTTAAATGTAATTGTACTCTGTGTCCAGGATCATCTTGCAAATGAGCTTGCTCAATGATGTAATCGCTAGTTAAATAAAGTTTGATTGATTGATTGATAGTCGGCTGAACTGTGGTATATCCAAAAAAAAGAAAAGCAGTAGCATAGTGGGTCGTATGTAAGTCGGGGGTATTACCTGGGAAATATTTTGTTCCATAATCAGTGTCTATGCTAAATGGAAAGAGAAAAAAATATCATAAAAATAAAAAATTAAATAAAAGTAAGTTAAATTAACAGAGTAAGAGAAGAGGAAGTCTGAGCGCCCACTGGACCACCAGCTCCTCCACGGGGTACCCAGGCCTGGGGTGGTATTGTGAACCCGATGCCTGATCAGTGGGGAGTGTGATGGACACCAGCATATACCATGGTGTGTGGCATGTTCATGCTTGGGGGGATGTACATCAAAAATACACCTCTCCTGGGCAACACTGATGTGAGGGCCAGATAATGGGCCTTCTCCCGGACCGCTGAGCGCTGCCAGTACTGGGGTCCATGAAGACTTGAATCCTTGGGTGGGGGTAATGGGAGCCCCGGCTCACGCAGCCTTGCCTGAGAGTTAAGCCAGTGCTCCAGGGAGACCCGGGATGGTAGGGGCAGAGGAATCGGGTACAGCACAGGTGAGGTGGGGAAAAACAGAAAAAAAAAGACAAGAGAAAATGTCTATTGTTTAGCCTCCTAAATGGAGTAAAACAGTAAGCTGTCACTAGTGAAGAAATTTCCCACCCTGCCACTGATTCTCCTAATCTAAGGCTTAAATAGTAAATGTTTAATCTCAGATTGCTTTAAAAACAGTTCTAATGTACAAAACAGAACACGAAAACAGGCTCAGAGCAAGAAAAAAGGAACTAACCTAAAGTCAGATTCAGTAGCTGAACAAATAGGATAGACTTGCCAAATTATTAAGAACTTCAGGAAAGCGACACAGAAACAGTACAACATAAAGATTTTAAAAGAATAGATAAATCAGGGAAAAATCTAAATTAAAAGCAGAGCTTAGGGCCTTAATTCAAACCCAGATTAAGTTTCCCTTTACAAGATGCAGCCTGGCCTAAAATGGCATCCTAAGATAAGAGTACAAATAAAAGAGCGTTGGGACAAGTGTACAAGACAACTCAGAAAGAGAAGGTGTGGGAGACATTGAAAGTAGAGAGATAAAGAGCAAAGAAGCGCTTGGGACCTGTAAATAAAAGAAACTTCTAATGGACATTTCAAACCCTAAAGACCTTGAGATGACAAGTGACACAATATGAAGCAAAATAAAGAGCTTAAACCACAATGTGAAATAAAAGCAGTTCTAATTTACCTTAAGAACAACAACAAAATAATACACAGAAGTAAAGACCTCTACAAAAATGTAAATGATGACATGTCAGCCAGTTTGGACCTACAAACTGATTGAAAGTGTTAGTAACAGCTGAAATAGTATCAAACTTAAATTGGCCCCAGAGAGTTTGAGAGTCAAAGAGCAAGATGAACACCCTAGAACAAACAGTAAATAAGAACAAAAAATAATAACTGAACTGGAAGCAAGACAATCCTCCCTGAAGGACAATATGAATCTGCTTTTACAAGAAATAAAAGAACTGAAAAAAATAAGAGGAGATGAAAAGTAGGCAGGAAGACCAGGATAACAGGCATAAGAGAAGAAATACAAGGGTTGTTGGCATGCTGCAGATCTGGGGAAAAAACCTTCACTTGGCCACAACTGGCTAAAGAACTGTTCCAGGGACTGCTTAAGGATTCAAACACCACACAAGCAGAAATAAATTATATACATTGGACTGGCAAGACCTTGACAGAACTGGACCAAGGCAGATGATTATACAATTTTGAAATCACATGACAAATTCAGAATAATAAACATCATTATCTGACAAAAAGGGTTCAGATTTAAAGACCAAAATATTTCAATAAAGCAAGACTTCTTGTATGAACTGTTACAGAAGAGGAAGAACTTCTTCTCAACACAGCAGATACTATGGAAAGCAAAAATAAAGTTAACTGTCTACCTGGTAAAATTAAGTCTACCTTAGTACCAGGTCTTACTGTGTGACTCCAGTAATGGAAGCAGTAAAGGACTTAAAACTAAAATGACTAGGCAGATTTTGACATTATTTTGAGATCCTGTAATATCTGACATTGTCATATTCAGAAATGAAATATATAATCTTGTGGTACAGAACACAGTTATCAGATGCCTTGGTTTACAAGTTTTTTTTGGGGGGTTTGATGGTCAGAGGATTTAATAGCCCAGCCTTCTATGACTGTTCAGGTTTGGCTGCCTGTGGTCTAGATATGTGACGGAGAGTACCATGAATAGATTATCAGATATACAAACATATTAGTAGTGGATGGCACTCTGTATAAGTAGAAAATGTAAGGAAGAATATCTCACACAATGTAAAAGTGTGGCAGGTGTTTTAGGGACAGTGTTCAGGAAAAGTTCTAGTATGCACAATTGGGGGTCTGGCATGGCCACTTTTACTCAATAACTGGGTGTGTGGATTAAAGGGATCACATTAAATATCAGTGAATTATTGTCGCCTGTAAAAGAGCTCGACTCTTTATTGGAACCCATGACATTTAATTAACCTGTTAACAGTGAACTTGCTCAAAAAAATAAGAAAAATCATAGATTAAACAAATCATGTGTGCCCCTGCAGATAAAAAGAACAGTACAGGTACAATTATTCTTGTTGTAAGTAATTAAAATGTAAAATATGCAACATTAAAACAGATAATGAGGGTAGGATTCTTTTGCTAAGGATAGATTCAAACAGAATTCCATTGGTAATAGGAACCATATATGCTCCTTTAAGAAACTACCTAACATTTTGCTGAAATTAGTTATTACTGCATTGGGATACAAAAATATAATTCTAGGAGGTGACATGAACTGTCTGATGGGTAGTCTTAAAGACACAACATCACAGTTAAGAAGGTGGGACAGAAAAGGGAGAATTATGTAACTTCATGGAAACTAACTCATTGATAGATCTCTGAGAGAACAATATATAAAGTCTATGTAATACATCCTGCATTAATCAAAGAGACACAAATCTCAGACTAAGATAGATTATATTTTAATTTTAAAATCTCTATTAGCAGACAGTTCATTCATCTCCATCAGTTGAGCCTGGCATATTGTCCGATCATAATCCTGTACATTTCCAGTTGCTTACTGAAACATCACAAACACTATGATGTTCACGGAGAATGAATAATGCTTTACTGGGAGATGAGACCTTTCTAACATTGATAAAGTCAGCTTCTAGAACAATTTTTGTTACACAGTCATTTACAATTGTATAACATTTTAGAACTCTGGAGTGCTTTTAAGGCCACAGTGTGAGGAGAAATTATTAATTATGCTGCTGAAAGGAATGGAGAAAAACTAAAGAAAGAACTGGAGCAAAAGCTAAATAACTTTTAGCTAGAAATTAACAGTGCATACAGTCTGAATATGACAGTTTAAAAAATTGTTATTAATACACAAACTCAGTACCCAGATAACTTTTTAGGCCAAGAAGTAAAAACTTCCTAGTTTTCCAAGATGGTAGTATTTCGCTGTGTCAGGTATTGTTTTGTGACATGATCACTGTTCTGTGGACTTTCAAGTTTGTATATTTGAATAATAGCTATGGAAAGAGTGCATTTCTTAAAGGTAATGTAATACAAACACAGGTATATATTTAACATAAAAGATGATGATTACTTTTGTTTTTATTTATAACAGCCACAATTTAAAAAAAACAATTATTCAGGTTCAAAGAAATTAAGCATTTGATCTGACAGATCTTCTTCACCTGTTGTCTGTTGGGATTTATCCATGGTCATGTGACATTTTAACCAATGAGGTTACAGGTCACAGGTCAGTCTCACTTAGTAGTGTGTATAAGCTTATGGAGACCATACTCAAGGAAAGATTGATAGAGCATCTAGAGGGACATGGTCTCCAGGATGGAAGGCAGCATGGATTCATGGGAGGGAGGTCTTGCCAAGCAGAATCCGATCAACTTCTTTGACTGGGTAACCAAACTGTGGACAGAGGCCAAACAGTGGACATCTTCTACCTGGATTTCAGCAAAGCCTTTGACTCTGTACTCCACAGGAGGCTGATCAGGAAGTTGGCGGACCTTGGAGTTGGAGAGAAGATGGTTAGATGGGTGGAGAACTGGCTGGGAACAGGACCCAAAAGGTGATGGTGCGAGGAGAGCTGTCTAGTAACAGAATTGGGTCACAAGTGGCGTCCGCGAGCAGGGCTGGGGCCAGTGCTATTCAGCATTTTCATTAATGATATGGGGACAGCATCAAGGGCAAAATGTGCCTGTTCACGGAGACACTCACGCTGTGTTGGAGGGTGGACTCAGCAGAGGGAATACAGGACCTTAAAGAGGACCTGTGAAGACCTGAAAGGTGGTCTGGAATCTGGCAACTGGGCTTCAGTTCCAAGAAGTGCAAGGTTATGCACATCTCTGCCAAAAACCCAGGACAGAGTACTACCTGGGTGGGTTTGGGTATCTCCCACAGGTGAGGAGAAAGATCTGGGAGTGATGATATCTGGTGACCTGAAGCACTCTACACAGTGCAGTAAGGCAATGGCAAGGGCAAACAGAATGTTGGGGGTTGTAGCAAGGGGATCAGCAGTAGGAGACAAGAGGTGGTATTGCCCTTGCACAGATCTCTAGTAAGGCACATCTGGAATATGCGGTGCAGTTCTGGTGTACTCACCTTAAAGGATATCAACCTGATGGGGACAGTCCAGAGGAGGGTCATGAAGATGATTGCTGGGCAGCAGGGTAAAATGTATGAGGAGAGACTGAGGCCCTGAACATGTACTCCTTGGGGACAGAAGGGAGAGGAAACATAGATTGAGACCTTCAAATACTTTTTTCCCCCAACTTTCTTTATGCTCCCACACACTGGCTTCCTAGGACATCTCTCAGATGTGGTCACTCGGACCGGCCTGATCCCTCTGTGCCTGAGGTCCTGCCTTTCCGAGTCTCCATCCCAGGATCTCTCCACCACAACTGCCAAGCCACCCAACCTCCGGCACTGAGCCCCGGATGGGACGCCCACTCCTACTGGTGCTCTTTCTACTGTACAATCTGGCATGGGTGGGTGGAGCATGCAGGGCAGGGGACTGGCTGGGAGTGATCCAGCGTTGGCGTGGGGCTGTCCACTGGACCCACTGCCACCTTCCCAGGTGCCAGGGCCCCTTCCCTGCTGTGGTGCCCCCAGGGTGAGGACATGCAATGGCGTCCAGCACACAGCAGCGGACGTGCAGGGCGTCCGCTGACACCCTACCCGAGTACATCTGCCACAAGTTCCACTGCTCCCAGTCTCCACTGGGAGCCACTGAACTAGGCATACACTGCCTACCCTCCCAGAGGGAGGCAGTCCTCCCAGGTGAATGCTGCTTAGAATTTCAGGCTTTGATTCCCAGCAGCTGTTAACCTTAGTAGTCAGATTTTGGTCTATTGTTCTTGTCAAAATCCCAGGGTTCAGGATCGTCTCTGGAGGTGTGGTCCTCTTCCCCTCCCACTCCCTCATCCCTCCATTTCTTTCTCCTCCTCCTTCCAGAGATTGGGGCCCCTTCCCTTTCCCAAATTTCCCATATCTGGTTTCTCCTTCCTGTCTCCTCTGTCGTTTATTTCTCCTTTTAGTTTATATATCCTTTCCTTTATCTACCCCTTGAGCTCCCTTGCCCCACCCACCTCCCTTTCCTTACACTCTCAGCTTCTCAGAACTGTGGCTGGGAGGTGTGAAGCGGCGAATAACTTCCAACCAGCGGCGTTGTAAGCACATCAGCGTCGAGGCGGCGCCCGACCTGCATCGACTCCACCATAGGGGGAAAATCGATCCTTTTCTCCCTGCTGACCCTTCCGACAACCTGAGTCCACTTCCAACCCAGGTCGCCGCATGACAAGGGTGGTGTCCAGCACCTCAACCCTCAGCACCACCGGGCCGACAACCTTCAAATACTTGAAAGAGATTAAGGTGAGAATGATGGTCTCTTCTGGCAAAACTGCAACAAAAATACGAAGGGGCACAGCCTTAAGATGGGGGTGGGAGGAGGTGTTTAAGAAGGAGGTTAGGAGACATTTCTTCACAGAAGCGGTGGTGACCAAGTGAAATCGCTGCCAGAAGAGGTGATCTTAGCAGGACAGTGGGCAGCTTCAGGAGGGGCTGGGATAGACACGGGAGGATAAAGATCAGGGAGGGAGGAGGAGAGGATGTAGTGGTCAGGGAAGGGGGCAGAGACAGCAGTCTGAGCTGTGAACCCCGCTGTGAGTAGAACTAGAGAGACCAGCGGGCCTAATTCTCCTGGCAAATTCATATGTTCAGATATAAACAATGTTTTCTATACAACAGGCCAACCTGCTTACTGACCTGGATAATCAGTTTGTCTATTGCGGGTATTGCCTGATTCTGTCAGCTCCTCATTCAGAAACTCAGGTATTTATATGAATCAACACATTCCAAGAGAATTCCATTTTGATCTTTTGTCAATATTTGATTTACAGTTCTTAAGTTTGGAAGCTGGCTCAAATAACATTAAGTCCTGAATGAATAAAGTTGTAACTTTGAATCAGTAAAAGAAGGCCTGAAGCCCATCAAAGTTATGGTGTAATGTTGTTTGGACCTCCTGTACTGAGGAACTAGATGTATACACTATCTGTCGTATCATCAGCATGTAAATTGTACAGTGAGTCCCCACGCTGGCTGTGATGAGACTATTGAAACTGGTACTAATACTGAACACTTCCCAAAGTGTAAGGCCCTGCTTAAACTCTCTAGCCCAGTTTGAGAAAATCCTTAGCCATCAAGCTCAATAATGTACAAGTGGGCCGTCAGCTGCATAGTAGATGGCAGTAAGCATACTAATCATGCTTATCTCTTCTATGCCCATTGGGTGCCCTCTGAGGTACAGGGAATCTTGTCATCAACAAGTTTGCTAACCACTTCTGAATTTGCACTTAGCACAGTGTGATTATTTTGTTTTCTTTTATTTTGTGAAATAATCTGCACTTATTCACAACTGAAAGCATGATTTAACTTTGTGCTCTGGAGTAGATCTAGAAATATTTATTTTCCCTTCAGATTAAAGCCTGGATCTCTAGCTATGGGTACAAGGCCACTGCTTCAAGGTGGTGCTGCACCACAACCCATGTATTTTCTTGAACTGTTGTACCTTATATTTGTGTTTTATCTTTCTTCTCCACAACATACCTCACTGTATTTGTTAATTTACATCTGAACATCTGAAGAAGCCTGCAGAAGAAGGCCATTTGGTCTATCAAGTCTGCTCGTATTGCAGGGTGTACAGCTTGAGCTTATGTCCCTGCCTTCCCTCCCACTCATCCCATCCTCCCTACCCATGATCCTTACTTTCTCCGATATGTCTATCCAGCCTCCCTTAAAGCTACCACGGGGGTTGCTGTGGAGCGAGCTGAACAGATGCATCTTCTCACAGCTCTGCTGCACAATCGCTAAAAGGCACTGATTAAGTTTATTTTTTGATTATACTTACACTTTAAAGCTTGCAGAGCAATTGTACTCCTCTTGCAGCATATTATGTGGAACCCTCGCTGAGATCGGGAGCTACAGGCCATACTAGAGAAAAAGTAAGAGGCCACCGGTCCACCGCTAAGCTGTACAGATGCCGCCATTCCAGGCCCAGAACAGAGAGAGCACTGAAACAATGCAGTCCCTTGGAATAAAACTGCAGTGACTTCGTTTCTACTGTGTTGGATTTACATCAAAAATGGACACTTTCACCAACTTGAGTTACCGTGGTGGAAACCACCATAGATTGCCTGAAAGTGGAGATGGTGGACATCAAGAAACAGGTTGCTGCTTCAACTAGCTCATCTGTGATGGCGGTTAAGGAGCACACCATTTCAGAACCAGACTCAAAACCATGGAAAATCAAATTAGAGCAATGAATGCGGGGTCTTAGGCCTACCTGAAGGCGTCAAGGGCAATCACCCCAAGGTGTTTGTAAAAGAAAGGCTGGCGGAGACACTTCTTTCGGGGAGACCCGGAGACTTTCCAAATTCAAAAGTCTATCACATTACGCCAAGGGGGAGGCAGGAGGCCGACGACCCACCATGCACTCTTCTAGTGGTCACAGCAGGCATCGGAGAGAGAGAGAGATCGCATCCTGGCCCTGGCAAGGCAGAACCCCCACTCTCATACAAGGACTGAACAGTGCACCTCTTCCCGGATAATAGCCACGCGACAAGGCAGAGGAGAAAGAAAAGCGATGGAGTTCATCAAGTGTTAAAGGACTTGCTATATATTTTACTCCGTTATTTTTCCCTCGAGGCTCAGAATAGTCTATCAAAATAAAGTATGGGACTTTTCGATCCGATTGAAGCTGGGAAATGGACTGATAAAGTAAGAGCTACATAGACCAGAAACGAACCTGATGAAGATAATCCTGCACTGCTCTCCACGGAGTGAGAACTCTTGTTTAAAAAACATTTATTTCTATAACGGTTTATATGCCCTCTATGTGCTGATATTTTTACATAGCTATAACCAGGGTAGCAGTTTTAAGTTTTATCCACGGTTGGGGACTGTTTATATAAGAAAACAGTTTATTTGATCTGTGGCTTATTTTTCCTTCCTTCTTCCTTCCTGTAAGGAGATTTAATATCAAGCATGGGTTGGAAAGGGATAAGGCCTAAGTAATACTAAGCACTTGATCTGTTTGACCTGTTCACTCTACAGTATTGCTTTTCAGCTGCTCTGTATGCCTTTCATAAGTGCCTAAAGCGTTCTATGGTTGGGGATTTAATTTTTGATTGCAGTTCTTGTTTTATTTTATATAAAAAAGAAGATGCTATTTATTAAGTTTAGGGCAATATACCCTACAGTTTAGGAAGCATGCATGGCATGACGTTCCCCACAGGCGAGGTAGTTCATAATGAGACATTTATTTGGACTTTAACATTTAAGAGACCTAGCAATGCTGCTCTTGGTACCACTGTGTATATTTTCAGACTTTCAGATATACTTTAAAATGTATATAGGAATACCCTCAGATGATATATCATAACTATAGAAGATGCATAAGATTTCACCTGTGATTAAGAGGCATAATACCTCAGTGGAGATGTATAGCATTGGTCTGTCTCTTGTATGGAAAATGTAATTGATTGTGATCAATATAAAACTAATAAAAAAAGCTACCCACTGTCTTCAAGAGATGTCCTCTTCCAGCAGTGCATTCCAAGTGTCTGTCACCCTCATTGTGAAGAAGTGTTTCTAGGTACATGGATATGTTGTTCATCCACACTTATTGGCAGGTTCCTTGCCGCTTTAAATCTTGCGGAAGGTCTTCAAGCTGGCTCCTCCCACCCACCGGGTGGTAAAACTCGGCTCCGCCCCATGGCCCAGATCTTCCTTACCGCTTGAGCGCAGGTTCCCTCCTAACGCTCTAGTATAAGACTAGTTCCTAATTCTTCAAAGTTCGAAATCAAAAGTTTTGCTAAAAGACTTGGTCTTCTTTTCCTCGCGGCTCGATGGACCATCGACTCGGTTTCGGAGGTGCCCCTGCGGGCAGAAGATGTCAGAGCGGATCCGCACTCATGCATCTACTGCTTGGGCCTTGAGCTGCGACCCGCAGGCCTGCGACTTGTGCTCGTCCTTTTCACCTCATCGTCATGAGGCCGTGCTGCCCGATTACAACTGGGGCACCGAGAAAGATTTCCACGGTTAAATCTAAGAGGCCCGTTTGTCGGTGTCCGTGGCGGCGGGCTCGCGGATCAGCTCGAGCAGATGATGCGCCCTCGAAGAGGCGCCGTGGGCGCTTCTACCTCGGCTGCGGCATTTGTCCCGCTCTCTCGGTGCCTCGTACTCGGCTTCTTTCAAGGAGCTTTGTCTGACCCTCTCGACAAAGGTGAGGGTCCAACTTCTTCTGGACCTTTTCCAGGTCCAAAAGAGCAAAAGTAAGTCTCACCGTCGGCGCTCTTGGGAGGAGGAAAGATCCCCTCCCCTTCTTGTCGACAGTCGACTTGATTGACCCCTCAGCTTGGCCACTGGTCTCCACGGTGTCCCGTCAGGCCAGTTGACGAGACTTCCGCCCGCGGTCGAGAGATTTCTCGATCCGTTAGGCGGGTTGTCGGCTGGAGAAGCTGAGAATCCCTCTCCCGGTTCCGTGGTGGGAGTTGAGGATCCTGTTGGCTCGACTGTGCCTCTGGTTCCGGAGCCTTGGGTGGGATCGTCCGAGCGAGGGTGCCGATTTCGACACTTCTCCTCGCCTTCCTCGGCCTAGTCGAGACTCTCGGTCTCGTTCTCGGACATCCTCGCGGTCAGGCGATCCCGCCCGTCATAAGCGGTCTCGGTCTCGGCACAGCGGCAAGCGGCGCCACCGCTCTTCCTCCGAGACGGGGAGGCTGGCGCAAGTTGCGTCTGAGGTATGAGGAACTCATGTGGCAACAGCTCCTTTTGACCGGGAATAAGCCGACCCAGTCGTCTTCCCGGCCATTAAGTGGCTGTCACGGGCGGCTGAAACAACCCCTCGTTGTAGCAGAGGCCTGTTCCCAGGCGGTTGTTCGGCCAATTCCAGCTGCCCACCGATTCTGGTGGAACCTCCGCCCTCCACTTAGTTGGGGCTCCGACCAAGAATTCTCGGTCAGCTTTGGGTTTGCCCCATAGGCTGTCTGTCACCCTCACTCCCGATAAACCTCGGCAGGTGGAGGGTGGCTCAGGCCGAGCAGCTCTTTGAGGACTTTTCGAGTCGAGGATGATTCCTCCCTTTTCTCCAAGCGATTCGACTTGGAGTCCTCGGGAAGGACAGTCAGTGGACGATAGCCCTTCGTCCTTCTTAGGTTGCTTGGTTCATCTCGGAGTCCACGGGATGAAGCTCGAACCGTTCTAAATGGGCCAGGTATCCCTCACGGAGATTCTGGACCGAGGGATTCTCCTGCGGAGGCCTTTCCGGTGGCCAAGGCCATAGTGGGTCGACCTTGGAGCTTTGGCAGCACCTGCTTCCTGCCCTGTGCCTTCGGCCAGGATGGCCAGGAAGTATCACGGTCCCTACTGGTTCCCTGTCCGGTTTTGGAACACCCTCTGCGGAGGGTTGGTTACCGACAAGCGTTTTCCGGCGTGCAGGAACACCAGGGATGTGGACAAACCTCCTGACAAGGAATCCAAGAAATTGGATTATGCGGGCGAAAAGTCTATGCTGCGCCTCTCTCGGCCTTCCGTCAGGCCAGTTCGGCCGTCCTTATGGCACATTTTTCACATGCCCTGTTGGGCTCCTGGATGAGTCGTCCCTCATCTTCCGCGGATCTGCAGACTACGGGCAGGCAGGTGCGGGACCAGGGCAGGAGCAGTGGCCAAACAGCAGCTCCAGGCTGCTTTGGACTTTGAGGGACTCATGTGCCAGGTGGGTGGCGCCGCGGTGGCCATGCGTCATCGGGCTTGGCTGAGGATATCCACTTTTACCTCGGATACCCAGCACAAGTTGGCGGATGTTCCCTTTTTGGGGATTGACCTCTTCGACCCTGGGGTGGAAGGTCACCTGCAGAGGATCGAGAAGTCCAATGCTACCTTGGACTCTGTCTCTTCCGCTCAAAGGACAAAGGCCATGCAAGCCACAGCCTAAGCCCTTTCGTCCTTCTGCGCCCATGACCTTCCAGGCCAACAGCGTCAGGGGCAGCAGGCTCGAGCTTGGCATCCCAAACCCAAGCCATCGGCTTCCTCCAACAGGAAGCAGGGAGGAAAGGCCAGGAGGTCCCTCGGCGGTCCCTCCTCCAAGCCTGCCCAGTGGCGGGCTGTGGGGTGTCGCCCCCATCCCGTCACCTTGCCCTGGTTCCCCGTGAGGCGGCTCCGACACTTCCTTTCCGCCTGGTCCGTTATTACCACGGACAGGTGGGTTCTGGAAGGTGGTGGGAAAAGGCCTGCCTCTAGAATTCGAGCAGGCCCCACCCTTCAGAGCTGTCTCACCTCGGGGGGCCTCGGGGTCCGAAGCCTCACTGTTGGCTCGCCGAGCCGACGCCACTCTCCTCCTCCAAAGGAGGTGATCAGAGGTAGAGGACCCCCTTCAGACTCCAGGGGTTCGTGTCCAGGTACTTCCTGGTTCCGAAATGGACGGGGGGCTGGCGCCCATTCTCGACCTACGACCTGAACAAGTTCCTAAGGTCTCGAACCTTCAGGATGGTCACTCTGGCGCAGATAATACCATCTCTAGAACACGGCGTGTGGTTCTGCTCTCTGGACCTACAGGACGTTCTTTCACGTCCCTATCCATCCGTCACCGGAGATTCCTTCGCTTTCGGCGGAGGGATCCCTCTTCAAGTTCGAGCCATGCCCTTGGCCTGTCTCCAGCTCCCAGGGTCTTCACCAAATGCATTGCAGTGGTGACAGCCTTCCTGTGGCGCCGAGGGTATGGGTGTACCCTTACCTGGACGATTGGCTGATAGCGGCCCCTCCAGACAGGAGGTGGAGCGGTCCAGAGATCTGGCCCTCCAGGTTTGCTCTCAAGTCGGCCTTCTCATCAGCGAGGCCAAGTTGGAACTCAAGCCAAAGCAGGTGATTCAGTTTATCGGGGCAGACCTCGACTCTCTTTGAGCCAGAAGCACGGCTCGGCGGACAGGGCGAGGTTCTTACCTCCTTTGCCCGGTCATTTCTGGTTGGGCAATCGCCCTGCCGGGACTTCCTGTGCCTCCTGGGTCTCATGGCGGCCTGTACCAGCGTAGTCCGTTGGACGCGCTGGCACATCGCCCCTTCAGTGAGGGACTGGCCAGCCAGTGGTCCTGGCAGCTGCGATCCATTGGACCAGCTAGTGATGGTGACCCAGGAGATGTGGAGCGCTCTCGGTGGTGGACCGTTCCATCTCATCTGCAGGAGGGCATCCCGTTTGTCCGCCCGAGCAGACGGTCTCTCTATCGACCGATGCCTCTCTGATGGGTTGGGGTGCCCATCTGGGGAACACGAGTGCACGGCCTCTGGTCCCTGCTGGGTCGATGCCACATCAACCTGCTGGAGCTCCGGCGGTCCACCTAGCTCTCACCGCTTTGCTCCATTTCTCCGGGGTCAAGTGGTCCAGTCCAGGCGGACAATACCGCACCATGTACTGCCTGAACCGCCAGGGCGGGGATGTGCTCCATGCTTCTATGCAAGGAAGCTCTCCGCATTTGGTCACTCGTGCGCAGCCTGGAGGCGGATCTCCTAGCCATTCATGTGGCAGGAGCCTCCAACACCCTGGCCGATGCCCTGAGCCGGATAGGGGCTGCATCTCACTAGTGGTCTCTCCTGCGGAGGTAGTACAAGATCTGTTCTCCCACTGGGGCACACCTCAGGTGGACCTGTTTGCCTCCAGGGAGACGAGGCTGAGGCTGTTTCATGCCCGCCCCCTCAGCAGGGCTCGCTTCAGGGGATGCCTTCTCGAGGCTCTGGACCCGGGCCTCTTTCGCCTTTCCCCATTTCCCTTGATTCACAAGGTGCTTCTCAAGGCAAGGAGGGACAAGGCGCAGGTGATTCTGATAGCCCCAGACTGGCCCCACCAGTTCTGGTACCCAGATCTCCTCAGCCTCAGCTCCAGGCTCCCGAGGCAGCTTCCAGCTCGCCCGGACCTGCTCTCAGTCAATCAGGGAAGGTGTTCCATCCGGACCTTCAATCCCTGCACCTGGCGCCTGGTTCCTGGCTAGAGTTCCAGACCTTGGGTCTTTCGACGAGTCCTCAATGTTGTTGAGGTGTCCGTGAGAGTCGACCAGAAAATGCTCGCCTTCAAATGGGCGATTCTCCATTTGGTGTCAGGGCAAGGCTTGGACCCTTCCTCCTGTTCTGTGTCAAGCATTTTGGACTATTTATAGTCCCTTTCTAGTCAAGGGCTTAGGTCGAGCGACCCTAAGGTGCACCCTGGCAGCCATCTCTGCTTACGAGGCGCGGGCCGAGACAGTCGGTGGTGCAGGAAAAGGTGGTCGGGCGCTTTTCAAGGCCTTGATCACATTTCCCCTCCGGTCGCGAGAACCTCCCACCTCCGTGGGATTTACTGCTGGTACTGGCAAAGCTCATGGGCAAGCCATTCAAACCAATGCACAGGTGTGATCTCTCTCACCTGTCGTGGGAGCACGCCTTCTTGGTGGCTATCCGTCAGCCAGAAGGATGGGAGAGCTCCAGGCGCTTTGCATCGAGTCTCCTTACCTGGTCTTCCACAGGGACAAGGTTGTCCTCGCCCCACCGAAATTCCTTCGAAGGTGGTGTCGGAGTTTCACCTTAACCAGGTGCTGACTCTGCGGTGTTCTACCCCAATCACACCTCGGAGGCCGAATATAGGCTCCATACTCTGGACCCTAGAGGCGCTCGCTTATTATAAGGAGTGCGGCTGAAATTTGGGGGAGAGGTTAAGCCAGCTGTTTGTCACCTACGCTGAAGCCGCACTGGCAGACCTGCAGCCAGCGGACGATAGGCAGGTGGGTCACCTCCTGCATAGATCGCTGCTATAAGTTGGCGGACATGAAGCCTCCCAGAGGGATAAGAGCTCATTCTACCCGTCATACTGCTGCATCGGTGGCTGCTTCCAGGGATGTTCCTATCCAGGAAATCTGCAGGGCTGCTACCTGGAAATCGGCACACACCTTTATTACCCATTTCCACATCGACCTTGAGTCACGCCGGGATGCTGGTTTTGGGGCCTCGGTTCTCCAGTCCTTATTTCCCAAGTAAGTATTAAGGGGTGTCGCCTTGCCTCCCTCCTCCCAGAGAACTGCTGGGAGTCTGCCAATAGTGTGGATGAACAACATATCCATGTCCTAGAAATACAGGTTACTCACCTGTAACAGGAGTTCTAGGAATGGTATATGTTGATTCATCCCTATCGAACCTCCCGGCCCGGCCCAGCAGCTTCCAGCGGAGCCCAGATCTGGCGTCATGGGGTGGAGCCGAGGTTTACCACCGGGTGGGTAGGAGGGAGCCAGCTTGAGACCTTCCGGCAAGATTTAAAGCAGCAAGGAACCTGCCAATAAGTGTGGATGAACAACATATACCATTCCTAGAACTCCTGTTACAGGTGAGTAACCTGTATTTCCTGACCTCCCACCAAAACCTCCCACCCTCCAGCTTAAGATTGTGCCCCTAGTGTTATGGTTGCCACTCAGCTTAAAGAGACTCTCCTTATCAACCTTATTTATCCTTCAAGTACTTGAAGGTCCCAATCATGTCTCTCCCCCCCCTCTCTCCTGTCTTCCAGGGAGTACATGTTCAGTCCCTCAACCTCTCCTCATATGCCTTACCGCTACCCACTATCATCTTTGTAGCCCTCCTCTGAACCTTCTCCAGCAGGTTAATGTCCTTTTGGTGTAGACGCCAGTACTGAACTTCATATTCTAGATTCGGCCTTACCAGTGACCTGTACAAGGGCAGTATAACCTCCTATCTCGTACTACTGATCCCCCTAGATATGCATGCCAGCATCTTGTTTGCCTTTGCTGCTGCTTTCTTGCACTGCATATGGAGTGCTTCAGGCCACTAGTGATCATCACTCCCAGGTCCTTCTCCTCCTCCTCTGATGCAGATACTCGGACTTCACCAGGTAGTACTCTGTCCTGGATTGTCTCGCAACATCCTGGGTCGTACCTGAAAATAGGCAGAACTCTGTCTAGTATCCTCACCTGGTCAATGAAAGATGATAATAATGATAATAATGTTAACATTTTGTTGTAACTTTCTTATGGTTTATTTGGGACTCGTTGCTTTATCTGAGATCCTTTTGAGTACAGTGGTTACACTTTATTATATAATGACAAGACATTTTCCTGCATTCTGATTGGTCAGTGGCCACCTTATCCAGTGATGTTATCCTAGTACAACATCACTGCATCAAGACTAACACACACATGGCCTCTTCACATTTGCACACACAAACATATTACTCACACAGCTTTTCTGCATTGCGTTTACAAGCTGTCAGCTATGCTCCCACCACCCCCAAATTCACTATCACGGTTTCATTCTGTCTTCAACTTCAAAACCCGTGTGGCTTGAAACATGGGTGGAATTTCAAAATGAAAACACTTGTCAGTGCTGTCCCACTCTTTCCCCAGCTTGTACATTTCTCTATAACACTCCACTTTGGATGCTTTCATTTCATTGTAACAAAAAAAAAAGCTGTCATTTTGGTAGGTGCACTCTGCTCAGCCCTGCTCAAAGCCACCATTATGACTGGTGTACCTACTCAGCCTGTGTGTTTTTAAAAGCACCCATGCTCCACTTACTGACTGCCAGCTTCCTGGTTCTTCAGAGTGTATATGTGTGTGTTTGGGGCACAGTAAGAGAGCCAACACTGAAAACTGGCTTCCTGGTAGAAAGAAGATGGGGTGATGGGAACACAGCAAGAAGGACAAAACACCTAAAACTGTAGTACCACCTACTGGCCAGACAGCAACTTGGAACTTTTTTTTTTTTTAAAACCTGTACTTGGCCATACAAGAATAAGCCGAAAATATATTTTTAAAATTATATTTTTTATTGTTTTTAATAAAAGTAGCTATTGTATAACAGCAATAATGCACTGGTGTCTGTGTGGGATAACATCATGTCTCGGATGTTGGATGCACTCAGCCTGCAGCCTTGTGCCCAACCACCTGAAGCATGACATTATACCAGCACGACACACACTGTCATGCATTACTGCTTCATTTTAAAGAGCACCTAAACAGGCATTAAAGCAGCAGGACATGTTATGGCACAAATTTGACTATACCTTTTTATTCAGTTTATGAGTGTCCTTGTTCTCCTTTACTGTAAGATGCCCTTTCCCACCATTTTGAGTAGCTTTAGTATTTGTTTTGGCATTTAAAGTAAAAAGGGTGTTCTTTAATATGGCTGTCCCTAGGTGTTCATTAGTGGTTGCAGGTGTTGTTGAGCACTCATTATCCCATAGGTCAGGGACCGGTGTCTGTTGCATCCTAGTTCACCTTAGTCACAAGCAAAATTATTTTAAACAGTGGGTGTTCGAAAACAGCAAAAATTGTGATGAAAAACTGGGTGATAAAACAAAAAGAGTGCTCCTTTTGATTATTTCAAATGTGGAGGCATTGTGATTTAGTGGTTAGCATACTAGCATAAGAATCAAGAGATCACAGATTCAAACTCCACTAGAGCTAAATACTCACTGTGTGACTGTGGGCAAGTTGCTTAACCCATGTGCTCCAATCCACCCAGCTCTGGGAAATGGGTAGGTTCAGTTCGAATTTATTCTTCCCATGCCATTTCAAGTTCATATTAAAATATACATATATTTAATAAAAAATGCAGTATAATGAATACAGAATACATCAGACAATACATAATAGTGCAGTAAAATCAATTGTCCATTACAGCTACGTTTTGTACTTTTACCATTATATAATAATAAAAGTGAGAGTTCAAGTTTCTACAGTATGCATCCTCTTAACGACTTTTATGCCTTAAGGTATTAGCTGAAAGTGATCTAGCCTCAGCAGTACATTAGCATTAAACAGATAGCACAAGAACTCATTTTCCCTAAAAGCACATTTCAGGATAGTACCCAGCCATTTTCTCTGAGTTTATCTTATTTTGGACATTGTAGCACTAAATGTACCAAATCTCCCTTAAAACCATTATCACATGTACATAGGTCCGAGATTATTTTATTCTTATCTTTATTAAATCATTTCTTTAGAATATTATAAGAACATCCCAAACCTAAATTCTGTGACTGTTGCACTCACTTTGGGATCAGTTAGTAATTTTATATATTGTTCAGTTTTAAACTCGGTCTTTAGAGTTGCCAGAGGAGATGGAACTTGTATTTGGAGATGAAACCAATAACTTTTTGTATTTTCCATATCTACCAGGTGTTTAAGAATGGGACTTTATGATTTAGCAATGAGTATATTTCTATATAGGTAGAAGCAGGACCCAGTTGTAAATGAGATGTTGCCTCTTAAATGGGCTATCCCTAGTAAGCAGCTTGTAAAATAAGTAAATGTAAAACAAATGAAGCTCATAATGGGGAAAAGGGGCATCCTACAAGACAAGAAAATAAAGTTCTGTTTAAAATAGAATTAAAAAAGGTATAGGGCAACATTTTCACTGTAACATGTAATGCTGCTTTAATGGGGTCACCCATTACAAGAAGTCATCTAAGGATGCAGTAGGAGAGACTTGGCTCTACAGCTTAAGGCAGTCATTTACCTGTAAAAGCGAAGGTTTTACCCAGTTTCATAATATTTAAAGACTTCAAGCAGTTGGAGTTTCAGCTTTGAAACTTGCATTCATTCAGCTGTCAAATAAAGGAAGCAGTATAGTGCAGTGGGGTTAAGGCTGTGAGCTGCAGATCTGGAGACCTGGGTTTGAATCTCACAGCTTCCTAGGTGCATACTGTGTGATCCTGAGCAAGTCAGTTAACTTCCTTGTGCTCCCAGGTCACACCTGTAAACAAGCTTTCAGCTTAGTGTGTCTCTCCTGGTTAAACAAACAAAAAAAATGGTGCAGCTGGACGTCATACATAGTTAGCGATGATGTCAGTGGAGCAAGAACACTCCTGACCCAATACTCTGTATACCAATGGTACAGTTAGGGATGTGAGATCATAAGTATCCTGCAGTAACAGTATAGTTAGTTGCACCAAAATTACAGTGGTAGAGCACACACACAGAAAAAGTGTTCCAGTACTACTGATTGTTGTAACAGTGTGATTATAGAACCTACCAGTTCCCAGGACCATTGTGCATATCAGATGCTGTATCTCTCATTAGGCTGTCCTGATGAAAGAATCTTAAATAAGTAACGAACACCTCTTCACTGACTTTGGCAGCTTTGTGACTGGTAGGGAGACTGCCTCTCTGCAGTTGAGCTTGATCATAACAGGAACTGAGGAAGTGCTGTGTAACAGGGCAGGCCTGAATACATATGAGTTCAGCTTGTTTAATTATGACAGGAGGAGCACAACCCACTTGCTCTGAGCAGTGTTGTGGTTTTCATGCAGAGCGCAACTCTCGATCCTGTGATGCCTGTACCACTGCAGCAGCGGAAGTGCCACTTCGCTGTGGTACAAAGCTAGTAAGGGCAAATTAACAGGCCAGTCAGTAGACCATTCTGATTACTGTCTGTTACCTTTATAGATGGCACCCCATCATGCCACCACCGAAGTAAAAGACTGTTAGACACTCCCAGGGCTTTTGTTAATTATAGACCGTTTACTCTCTCCTTTTGTCTGGCACAGCCCAGTCGTAAGCTCCTCTCTCCAGTGAGCTGGGTGTGGCTCCCACCAAAAAATAAACAAAAACACTGAAGCATTTCCAAGGCCTTTTTAAAGCATGAATCAGTCAGCTATTGTGCCAATTGCTAGGCAACATTTTAATATTTATATCAGACATGCTTCTATATTTGGGGATTGGGTTACATCAGCACACAGAGCTGAATATCCTGGGGCTTACTTGGAGTGCTGCTTGGCAGACTGCTGATGCAGTCTTTACGAAGACTACTGTTGCAAAACTGAGCTCCGGGCATTAAAGGAAGAAAGTAACCATGAGAAGAATCTCTGTAGAAAAATGTGACTCCAGATCAGTAGGCGGAGCTGAAAATGAAGTGTGAACAAAGAAAGCCCTTTAGTTTAGCTGCTCCCCACCTTTGATTTTAAAACTGAGAGCTGTGAAGAGTCCATGATACTGTTGGAAACTCTGAAACAAAATGATATTTAGACACAATTTAGTTCCTGTTTTACTTTTCTTTCTGGAATTCTCACCCTTAATTCTTGGTTATTAGTATTTGCTTGAAAAAGGATTCCTGCCCCAGTCTCTCTGGCAGCCTGTTTACATTTCCCATCACAGTTCTGTTTCTGACTTCACAGTCTGTTGCTGTGAGGGATAATAAAGATGATGTCAGCCATAAACAGGCTGCCGCAGCTGATCAAGTCTAGGACACTGTGGTTTTGTTTTTGAGCAACACTGCTCAATAGATAAAAAATTAGGAAAGCATTACCAAAAGGAGCTCAATATGTATACCCTTGAGCAAAGGAGGAGAGAGGTGATATGATCGGAGGCATTCAAACACCTTAAGAGCATAAACAAGGTGAAAGAGTCTAACATGTTTAAATATAAGAAAAATAGGACAAGAGGACACAGCATGAGATTAGAGGAGGCCGATTAAGGGGAATGTAGGAAATTCTTTTCACAGAAAGGTGGTGGATGCATGGAATGGCTTACCACAAGAAGTGGTGGCTATGAATACAGTGCAGGGCTTCAAACAGGCATGGGATAGGCATAAGGGAGCAATACAAATGACTATGAATAGATAGGCCACTGACAGAGCAAAGGCCGATGGCACATTTATAAGGTAGAAAAAAATGGGCAGACTGGATGGGCCTTTGCGGTCCTTATCTGCCGTCAACTTCTATGTTTCTATTACAGAAAATTTAATAAATATAAACTGGCCGACTCCTGCAGCATCCAGTGATGAGGGCCCACTTGGCATGCTGGCGATCTGGGTTCCCTCCCTGCCGGGTCTTCTGGAGCAGAGCCCAGGGAGAATGAGGAGGGTCTCGTGGACCCTCACCTCTGCGGGAGGAGGGCATGGTTACGCACCACTCATAGAGGGTTCGTTTTTAAACTGGTGATGTACTTGATGGCATGGGTGACAACAGCTGCCATGCGTCTCTTCAGGATGCCGTGGCGTGTGAGCATAATTTGGAGTGGGAGGCAGAGGAATGGAGAAAAATGGACAATGGCCTGCCTGTGATGTGCTGTATTATGGCCCACAGTGTGTCCCCATGCCACCTGACTAACCAGTGCACCATCCTTGCCACCCCTCTATCCATCACCCAAAAGGTCTAAGGTCGTTCCTTCCTGGTGGCAGCACAGGAGGCACCCTCCCCAGCAGGGATAAGCCAGAACTGTGGGGGTGTCGGGGATCTCAGGGAGTCTGGAGTTAAGTGGCTGACAGTGGGGTTGAGTCCAGGAGGCAGAGGGAGCACTTGTGGGGTCTGGTGGAGTGGGGCATCAGGGTGAGGGGCAGGGAAGGAGCAAAAAATACAAACTAAATGTTGTCCAAACCTTACATTTTAATGTTTTCTCAATGTTGGCAGGGGCTTTTTCAGGCATTGAGCATAGGTGGAGTAAAGGGAGAACTGTACATGACAAGTGAGTGTGTGGAATTTTTCTTTTAAAGAACTGTACAGTGTAAGCAGGAAATTCCACACTTCAGACAGATTTTGTCACAGTGCTACTTCAGAGACTGAAGGAGAGGTAATTTGATACAGCAACACAGCCTGCTGATTGAACCACCAGAGAGGACTTGCTACTCCATGCCATTTAAGCCCTGTCCACACTTGAGTTGTTTTTCAAAATGTTTTGCTTTCCGTATTTGAGCACGGTTGCTGGAGCATCCACACTGTGCTCGGCACCTTGCCTGCTCGAGTTCTCAGGCACAGAACCATTACGGAGGTGCCTTAAACCATGTTACAGCATACACACTACTGTTAACATGGTTTAAGGCATCCGTGTTGGCCTGAAACTGTGTTAGAAACCTGCTTTAATAAGGTTATAGTACGGTTTTCAAACATGGTGTGTGGCACAGTTTTACTGTGCTACAGTGTGCACAAGAACCGTGTTTGCTGTTCTTGTAATGTTACAGCCTGCCAGTAATGTTACAAGAACACAAATGTGGACAGGGCCTTAGTTTGCAATTCATGCTGGTAGGGGTCCGTGAATTTGACATGTGCTAACCCAAATTTGTGTTGCAAGATGTACAGTATAGTCACAGTGTCTAGTTGTGCTGGAAGTAGGGGTTCTTGCCCTTGTCACTGGCATTAGTGGGGGTTAACTATAACAAAGGGAGAAGTGTAAAATTAGGCTTCCATTCAAACAGACCCTAAGATGGAAGTTTTATTTTTATTTTGCTGCACTTTTTCCTCCCTGGCAAACTGGCCCCGTCAGCCCTACCCTGTGCCCAGCCCCGCCATCCACCGTCCCTGGGCTTTACCCTCACTCGTGTTCCTCTCTAGCTTCCCCAAGGGCAGGACCTCCGGAGGGGCCCTTCCTCCTGGCGGATGACCAAACTCAGTTTCTGGGGATGCTGCCCGCAGGTCAGTAATGTGGGGCCTGAGGCATGCGGCATCCTGGACCAGAGTTTTCCACTTTTTGCTGCCCTGGGATGTGCAATGATGTCAGGGGTGCGCAAGCCATCTGCCCTGCCCTCTAGTAGGTGCTAGCACTGGCTGTCAGACCTCTGGTTCCTCCAGGGTTATAAGCACCAGTGCCTCGGCGCAGAGGTGAGGAGCAGTTTATGGGATGCCAACTCCCCCGCCTCGGGCCGGGCACTCCAACACCCAGGCTCGCTTCAGAACCCAGGTCGCCTGTGTCGCAAGTGCTGTCACTAAAGATGGACGTTTTGAGGCAGTAGGAAAAGCAGTGTTCTGTGCTTCAGCTGGTCGGGTATAGTAAGCAAGAAAGTGTTTAAAAGAACAACACACTCTTTTCTAAGTAGGAGCAGTCTGGCCATGTTTTCTTACTCTCTCTCTCTCTGCCTATCCCTGCCCACCGTGATGTGCATGGTTTTGTCAAAATAGTTATCCACCTACCAACTTGAATTCCACTTATTCTGTACAGAAGCTGAACCATCCTCATCTCAGAAATGGGTAGAAATTCTTGATTGTCCTTTGAGAATCTGAGGCAGTGTTCAGCTGTTGTCAAAGCCGAAAGAAGGCAAGCAAAGAGTTTGAGGAGAAAAAGATACTTTATGTAGCCACTGAAATTGAGTTGTGAAAAGAAAACTGTACCAGTCCGTAGCTGTTATTTTTGAACTGCAACCATCACTTCCTGTATAATATCTTGAAGCCTGTTGTACCACAGGTACTTGTGAGAACTCCACAGAAGGGACCAAGAATGTGGCAGTATCATTTTGGTAACAACTTTATTTATCGAGAAAGACATTAAAAAGGAAAATGTTATTGTCATATGCTCTCCTGAGGAAGATTAGATAGGTGATGGAAACTCTGGGGTACGTCAGTTGCTATGCTACCTTATTGGACAGTTGTGTTATGTAAAATTTTTGCACAATCAGATGCACAGAGCACTTCAATAAATGTACTGTAGAAGCACACTTAGATGTGTCTCTAAATCTTTGCTGGTGCCCCAGACAGAGCCTTTGGGGTTGTGGCCCTGCTGTTATGGAACACGCTTCCTGTGAGCATTCACTTGAGCCCAAACCATGGAGTCCTTTAAGACCTCCTTGAAAACATTTTACTAGGCCAGGCCTGCTTGGATTAATATGATATTTATTGCTTATTTATAGATTATTTATTGTTGTTCTGAAATTGGTCTGTCGTTTATATGTTTGTGTTTTAAGGCACCTGGAGCCATTGGATAGGATGCAAAACAAATAAAATTGCCTTGCCTAATTTTGGTATTTTTTGCCATATATATTTAGAATCGTCCAGCTGAGGTGGTGTAGTTAAGTAATATGTCCCTCCGGGGGCGTGGGTATACTGGAGGATTTACCACCGGCTGGTGTGGTTCGGTCATGAGGCGCAGCAGAGTTACTTAACCACACCAGTCATGGTAAGCCCTCCAGTATACCCACCCTGGAGGATAAATGCTATTATACAATATCCCGTTCCCTTTCTGAAAAAAAGAAAATAGTTTTTTCTTTTTAAATCCTTTTTGTAATATTTTTATTGTTAGCAGGGGAGAAAATAGTCCTCTGATGTGGGCAGTCCTGAGAGGGGAAGACACTGGAGAGTCGGGTAGTAAGTGGCACTGGAGCCAGAGCAGAAAAAATGGAAAGTGTAGAGATATGTGGTGAGATGGAGGGAGGCTTCAGTTATGGACGGTTTAGTACAGAGCTGCGGTTTGTCAGCTGTTGGGAATGTGGTGTCTCATGTCTGGGGTAATTGGAAGGACTGAGGCTATGGGGAGAAATATGTGTGGGGAGTCGGCAATACAGGCAGCAAGGATGACTGTCCGGCCAGGAACTGATTTTAGCATAACTACAAAGTGCTGTTTTTTAATTTTCTTTTTTTTCAGTCAGTAGGTTTTTTTTTGTCAGTTATTTTGGGAGAACAGTGTACTTTATGTACTTGAGGGTCGGAGTTGTGGAGCACTTTAGCGGGGAATCAAGATGGCGGGTATATGTTTTGATTTTGGGTGGTCGTACGATCTCGGTAAAGAGGTTGGCTGGCACCTTTTCCAGTGGGTACACTGGAGGATTTACAATGCTGAAAAGGTGCCAGCCAGCCAATCAAAATGCAGGATTCTGTCTATTTTTTCTGCCCATTGTATAATATTTTGTTTACAGTGGGGTCTGCCTCTACTCAGTCTTTCAGTGGGAGACTAAAGCACAGGGAGGTCAAGTATGTGTTACGAAGTGCCCCTGTATCCCCCCCCCGCATAGTTTGATTGGCTGCAAAGACCGTTCTTCTGTGGAAGGTTTTCTGCAGCTATTATTGATGACACAGCTCCAGCACATGAAATTGATGGATGTGTCTTTTATAAGAAGTACAGTTTGCAGTGTGTTGAGTATTAGAATAGAAATAATGATCTTAAGAATAAAAAACAATAAAATGTGGTCATGTGGGTGCGTTTTCTGTCCCACTGTGCAAGGTTTTTTGAGGGAGAGGGCAGGTCTTACAGTATGTTAAGATAATTAACGTAGGTTGTTCACCTTTTGTCCCATTTGCAAAACCCTGTTAGCTCTGCCTGGTGTGTCGTGTGTTGGGGGTTGTGCTGTATTTCACATGTGCAGGTTTTGTGCTGCATTCAGGCAAATTTTCCTACAGTGGTCTAAATCAAGCTGTATTTTGTTTTGCTTTGAAACATTTCTAGCACAAGACACAAGTCATCTTCCTATCTCACATTTAAAAAATCTGGATTCCTGAGTAAGGCGTGACTGGCAGAAAAGAATGCCTTAGTTTCACTGTATGTCATATGCTAAAAATGGCCTCTGCAAAATTTGATCAAACTGTGTAGGGATTTTGTGGTTCACCCTGAAACCATGCAGTATTTTGATGACTAGGCTGCTGCTGTTTGTCAGAACTCCCACACAGTATAATCGACAAAATGCTTTTGTGTCTCTATTCTAAAATGTCTTTTCTCCCTAGCATGTTTCTCCGTTGGCAGCATAAATTTATATATAGTTTGGAGGGAGAAAGCCATTGTTTTCATATGAAAATCAACCTTATGCACTGATAATCTCGAGTGTGGTCATAATGTGTGCACCTGTGCTGCACTCTCTTCCTATCCTTCCCTTGTAAGTTTTCTACTTTATAGCCAAAAATGTGTTGTAGGTGCCATATTGGTCCTTTTAAGAACAGATCCAGAAACAAATGATTTAATACTTTTATTGGACCAGCGTGGATGTTACACAAAAGAACTAAGTGTTCTAGCTTTCGAACCAACCAGGTCCTTCTCCAGAAGCTTTAAAGGGAAACAGTTGGCCCCTGCAAATGACTGTTTCCTTTAAAAACTTCCAAGAAGGACCTGGTTGGTTCGAAAGCTAGAGCACTTTTGTTCTTTGTGTAACATCCATGTTGGTCCAATAAAAGGTATCAAATCATTTGTTTCTGGATCTCTACTTTGCAGGTGTCACTTATTATGGTATACGTTTGCATACATTGACTGCTACTGGTGCATCTGTCCTCTGCTGCTGTCCTCATCCCTTGTTGGTAAGAGGACTGTTAGTGCTAGCTGTTATGGATATTCATTAATGTTTCTGCACCAGGATAGCCTCATTCAGGTGAATCATCTGCAGTAGTTTCCAAGGGCCAGGAGTTGTTACGCAGCAGCAGCAAATATGTATTCAGTTTCAGTACAGTTTTAGGGAGGATAGTTTACAGTTTCTCCTCCACCTCATTCTGTTTCTCCACCAAGTTTAGAAACATATAATAATGACAGCAGAAAAACAATCAGTGGTTCATCCAGTCTGCCCATTCCGTCTTCCTAAAATAGACTCTGTTTGACATCTCCCCTCAATCCTCTAATTGCAGCTATGTATGTGCCTGTCCTGCTTTGCTTTGTGGTCATTTACTGTTTTGGCCTTCCTGACTACTTCAGGCAGACTGTTTCATTTGTTCACCATACATTTAGAGAAAAGTACTTCAGTTATCCTTCTGTAGCACCAACTTCCATTTTCAGTGAGCTCCCATTGCACACTTATTCCTTACTTAATCCCTGCTCAGCCATTGTAGATATTTTGTTTTCAATTGTTTAACCAGGAGTGACACACTAAGTTGAAAGCTTTTTACAGGCGCAACCTGGGAGTGCAGGGAAGTTAAGTGACTTGCTCATGGTCACACAGTATTCAGGTGGGGGCTGTGGGATTCAAACCAGGTCTCCAGATTTGCAGCTCAGAGCCTTAAACCACTGCGCTATACTGCCTCCCAATTTGTAAGTTTCAAGCGTGTTCCTCCTCTCTCTCTCTCTCTCTCTCTCTCTCTCTCTCTCTCTCTCTCTCTCTCTCTCTCTCTCTCTCTCTCTCTCTCTCTCTCTCTCTCTCTCTCTCTCTCTCTCTCTCTTAACCTCTAAGGTCTACATGTCAAACTACATCTTCTCCCCATTCCTGGAGCATTTTAGTTTCCTACATTGTACGGTTTCCACTCTCCATATTTATTTATTTTGTTTTATAAACAAAGTAAGCACATTAGATGATTACATGCATTTTGGGTACAACCCAAGAGAATACAGCAGAAAGCATGGGAAAACAAGTTACAAAAGATCAGATCACACAAGGAGGAAACCTAGCCTACAGTACAAGAAATAGTTATACAACAGCCAGGAGAGCTAGAAAAGGCATTTATTTATCCAGTAGCAGTAACACGTTACTTCCTCTGTCCTGTTGCTGGTTACCACCAAGAATGCTACGCGCCATTTTAGTGCCCACCCACCAAGGAGATAATCCTCTGTAGCTACACACCTGCAGTGAGGCCTGTCACAGCAGCTACCAAAGGCAGGAACAGGCCTCATTGCTCGCTGGTATTCGAGTTGTAGCAAACCCAGCAGCTCAACCATGGCATTCGGTGTCAGGGAATGTCTCTGCAGCATCTGCAGTGTAATGCCACTGCTTGACTCTACATCTCTGGGTTACTAAGGGGAGGTCAAGCAGCAGCATCTGCAGTACCCTCTCCAGATGTGTCCTTTATGGATTGTACAGGCCCACCCCTCTACCACCCAGTTGTGACCTGAACTGAGGACTTGAACCAAGGTCTTCATGGTAAGTGCATGTTTGCCACTACCTCATTGGGCAGCCCCACATTTAGTAGCACATTAGAAGGAGATAAAACACAGGTATGAGGAACAGTTATAGTATGGCATGTTTCACACATTGGCAGCTACAGTACACAAAAGTATAATAGCATTTATGTGAGTTGAAACAACTGTAAGGGCAGTCTGTCCTCAGCATGAACATTCAAACAGACTGTTGGGGTGTTTGTACAGGGCATCCTTGAGTCAGTGTGTCCTCCATGGCATCTGCTAATGTGTTCCAACTCAGAGATAACCAGGTTACAGTGAATGTTTGTTTATGAATGGATCTGTTCAGTTTGGGAATGTGTAACAGGTCCTGTACTTGGGATATGAGCATGCATAAAGGGTGGGTCTCAACAGAAGGTCACACAAATAAATATATATGGGGTGATCACCATGGATGCATCTGAAGATTTTTGTGCTAACAAACTTTGCACTGGTCACTGGGAGCTAGAAACCTAAAGCACTGTAAATGCCACAGTCCGTAATCCTGGAATTATGGATTGGGGGGCATGTAGGGACATTAAGAGAACCCATAGCTTCTAAAGCTCATTAAGTGTAATTCTAGCTCTGGTAACAATGGTGTATCTGACACAATCATGCACTCAAGTCTAGGGATCTTAATAACAGACAGCTTAAAGCAGTCAGTGCAGTGCAAAGATTAGTGGGAAGGCAAATAGAATGTTGGGGTGTATAATCAGGTGGCTTAGCAGGAGGTAGGTGATCCTGCTCCTGTACAGATCTCTGTTGTGCCCACATTTGGAGTACTTCAAGCAATTTAAGGACTTAGTTATGGTTGAGGCTGTGCAGAGGAGGGCAACAAAATAATTCAGGGGCAGCAAGGGATGTTCTGTATGGAAGCACAAGGATCTCCACGTTCTACACCGGGACCAGGAGGGTGGGGGAGGCATGACCGAAACTTTCAAGTTTTCTTTTGGGAAAAACAAAGTAGATACTAGAGAAGTGCTCACAGAGAGGGAAATATGGGCACAAGGGGGAACTCGAGAGGTTAGTGGAGGAGATTCATGAAAGACTTAGAAAGTACTATGTATCTTTACAAAGTATTTGGTGAATGCATAGAATAGACTGCCAGGGTGGGGGCTGGTCTGCACCAAATCAATGGAGGGATTCAGGCGGGAAGGAAGACAGATGGGACTGGTGAGGATAGCAGGGGATGATAAATGCAGGGAGGAAGTGATTGACCATTGGGGCATTCACATCATAATGCAGGTAGAGCCAAGCAGACTAGATGGGCCAGTAGGCCTTCCTCTGCTGCCAGTGTCCCTGATTCTATGTTTCAGTTAACACAGGCCTACCCAAACGAGGTAGCCGTTAATATAGGCCTACCCCAGATAAGGAGGTAGCATGTTTACATAGCCCTACCACAGATAAGGTAACTGCCTGCTATTCAGACTCTTACTTCACAGACTTGGTACCACTGTATGCATACCCATGTTACTCTGTTCCCTAGCCAACAATGTAATGGTCTTACCTTGCTTGCTGTTTCCCTTCTATCTTACTGCCAGGGCAGGGAGGGTCCTCTTCACCCTGCAGTCTGTTGCTTCAGACATCTGCTGCTAACACTGTTGCTGCACACCTACTTGAGGCACTCACACTCTGGGATGCTTACTCATAGGGATGTTTGCAGGTGTGCCACCTTTATACCCTTCAGTTCTCTAGACAATATTCCAAAGCAGTTTCTCAAAACATACTCTGCTTATTTTGTATTAAACAATTGCTGTAACCATTATAGGCGGATTCTTGTATTGTGCTCCCTGAAAGTTGCTAAAGCTGCCTATCTGTAACACCTTAGGGAGATATTTTAAATCTTGAGCGAGTGTTTGATTTATTTTAAACTTCCCTTTACACAGATGTGAAGGATATGAAATGAAAGGAAGCATATACTTCTGTCATGCACTCTTTACTTCAGTCTCTACTGTAGCACTTGACTTAGAGTCAGCTAAGTGCTCAGATGATGAGGTTGTTGAACCTTGAATTGCTGTGGATTTATGTAAATCACATATATACAGCAAGAAGCAGTCAGGATGGCTCCGTGTGCATTTCATAGTGTATTGGCTAGATTGACATGTGATCACCCTACAGGGTGCTGTTTTCATGAACCATGGGAAGTTGTGTTACATCCTGCCTGGAAAGCGCACTGCTCCAGTCCAATGCAATCTCTGGGCAGTTATACAAAGGTGAAGGTTGATCTAGGATTGAGTGTGCTGGATGTGTTCTGAGAATGCACCTATTGTGTCACCCAGGGCTAATCACTGAGTGTTGCAGGTATCTCCGGAACACTTGTGGAAAAGAACAATTTCATCTTGTAGGATTTTTCTAAATCTTATGCAACCAGGGAGGTTTGCCAACATTCTTTGGGTACTGTAATCAGTGTCAGTGGCTCAGCAGGTTGCACACTCACCTCTGAGGGCGGAAGATCAGAAGGCTGTGGGTTCTATCCCCACACCAGGCATTTGGTTATATCCCAATACTGACACTGTAGTGCAGCATTGTGTGTGTGTGTGTGTGTGTGTGTGTGTGGTGTGTGTGTGTGTGTGTGTGTGTGTGTGTGTGTGTGTGTGTGTGTGGTGCTGCACTCCTGAGGTGCTGTGTTTTGGATGAGACGTTAAAACCGAGGTCTCATCTGCCTGTTCTTGGTGGTAGTTCAGGTGGATGTTAAAGATTCCATGGCACTTCTCGAAAAGAGTAGGAGAATTTCCTGATGTCCTGGTCAGATTTTCCCCATTCACTAAAAGTACCACCAACAGCTTAATCTGGTTCAGTGTTAGTTGGCATACATCTGTATCCCCTCCCCGGGATGAGGCTGAAAATAGGTAGAATTATCTAGTCCTCCCTTCGCTGAAAAAACAAACTGCTAAACTAACTCTTGAATAACTTTCTCTCTCTTGGTCTCATTCTCAATGGTCAATGGTCAGTGGCGGTGCTAAATGGTCCGTGTGACCCTGTTGAGTAATGTTCAGTAGAGGTCACAACTGCAACCCATTCCTTAGCGATCTCGAATAGCATTGCAGCACGGTTGGGGACCACCATGGGGAGGTCTCTGAACCACCAGGTATAGGGACAGGTTACAGCTAAGGGGGGTTCACTGCATTACTAGGTCACAGAAACTTTGGGGGTTGGATGGCAGGTGGTTCACTGAACCACTGAACCACCAGACAAAATAAGAGGAGGCAGTATAGCGCAGTGGTCTAAGGCTCTGAGCTGCAAATATGGTGACATCCAGCAGACCAGACCTGGGTTTGAATCACAGCTTCCACTTGCATACTGTGTGACCCTGAGCAAGTCACTTAACCTCCTTGTGCTCCCAGGTTGCTCCTGTAAAAAAGCTTTCAGCTTAGTGTGCTATACCTGGTTAAATAACTAAATAAAAAAAATGAGCTGGCATAGGGCCAGGGCAGTGGACTAACTGGGCCACTTTAACATGGGTGGGTTGCAGACATTTTGGGCAGGAAGCCCATGTGCAAGGACAGGTGAACAAGTTGTAGGCGCAGATGCCAGTCTGTTAGTGGTGCAAACGGTATGCATCCATTAACAGCTGGTCTGGTATCTGCATTGTGCTGCTTTCACTGGGGTTGGGCTAGAGAGATGCACTGTCTTTGTGTATAATGTAGTTGGGTAGCAGTGTAGTGGTGTATCAAAAATACATCCATTTTGTGCCACCCATGAAAGCAGCTGAGACTTGCTCACCTCCCTTTCTTTTCCCCTGCAGGCTTTTTCTCGTCCGCCTAAAGTCAGCTCTCGCCCCACCCCACCCCCGTCCTGTCACTGGTTACCTCATGAACCTACTGGTTATTCACCACTTGCCTAGGACCATGATAGTGGTGAGTGGCCTGTCAATGCGTAGCAACCGGAATTATAAAACTGCAGTGAGAAAGTAACATTGTAAATCTACTGGGAATTTAACCCAGGCCCTTTGAATATCAGTCTGGTGCTCTATTGCTAAACTATAGGCTCACATGGTTGGACCCGAGTTCCTGAACACACATCCTATCTTTGGTATTGTATATCCTGCCGCTATGAACAATCAAGATGGCATAGATGTTTGATGCAGTATTAGCCACAGCCTTGTAACTGAATTACGCATTGTGGTGAGAAAGAAATACTGAGCCTTTAGCTCAGTGGTGAAACCAACAGGACAGTATTTTGGGGCCGGGATTCAGTTCACTGCAGATGTCACTATTTTCTTTATCACTACAGTCTGTGATTCAGTTGCTGAACTGTGGCTAATATTACACCAAGCATCTAATTGTCATCTGAATTGTTCTAGTTGCAGGATGTGCAGTACTACAGAAAGGAAATGTGTCTCAGGTTCCAGGTACAACCAAGTAGCCTATGCCTCAGTGGCAGAGCACTTGGATGGTATTCTGGGGGGTTGGGTTCCCTCTCTCAGTAGGTCATAATATTTCTGTCCCACCACACTGTCTGGCCTTTTTTTTTTTACATGTCAGCTATTATCTGCTGACTCACCAGTGGTGTGGCATCTGCAGCAAACCCAGAAAGACCAGTGTGTTGCCAACAGGAATTAATTGAAGGGTGAAGCTGTTCTTTCAAATGCTGCAGTAGAGGGTACAGATAATTGCAGGGTGTTAATATAATTACTGTATTAGGATTATTTAGTTCAGTCATCAGCAGGCAAATAACCCTTGGAAGTAACCAATGCCTGCTCCAAACTTCCAAATAGCTGTAAAATTTAGGTGCTAAGCCACGTTTAGTTTCTAGTTGTACTGCATAGTAGGACACCATGATATTAATGTGTGGGAGAAACTATTACTGAAAAAGTTTGCCTAGCAGTTGTTGCATTATAAAACTTCACTTGAGTAGCAATAGGAAAAATATGTGTAGGGTTTGCAGATAACCTTGTGTAAAGCAGCTATACAACCATTTTTGGGTAAACTCTGATGTGTAGCACGACTGCTATACAAAAGCAATTTTGTCTAGCAGTTGACAAAAATTGTATAATAGTTTGCCATACTACACCAGGTAAAATAGTCCATGATTTGGGGCTATAGATATTTTGATCAAGTTGTCGCTGGAGGATTTTTTGTTAACAGGATCTCTTTGTAAGAAAAACATATATTGTAAAGATTTATGCAGTTATAATGGTGAGCATCACCAGGCAATCTAGATGGGCTTCCAGCTTCCTTTTGCCTCTATAAATCCGGTGATCCTACTGTGGCAGTCCCTTTAACCTCAAGTCTTTGTGTTTTATACTGTGATAAACTTTAGTCAGTATCTAGGAAATACAAAATCACACATGCCCACACAATGCAAAGCATCATGGGCTGCATATGCAAATCACCACAGAATGTTATGCTGGTTCAACTTTAAGCAAATTGCATGGTGCGAAAGGCCTCTCACACAGTTTGCAAAGGGTGCTAACAGATGACATAGACATGTGTTTAGGTCCTACCAGGACTCATCAGTATGCCTCGTCTGTTTGACACCCCAGTGGAATGAACCAGCTACCCTAAGACAGTGTGTCTTGGTTATATTGTGGTGAACCCATTAAAATAAAAAACTGTTTAAAAGACAAAGAACCTCTGTGCTAAACACTGAGGCAAGGAAATGCACTCGTCTTCCACTACAGGTTTGAGAAGCCACCTGCTAGACTCACAAAACACTGACATTGCCAGTGTTTGGATCAAAAGTCTGCATTTGATTTTTTATTATTCCAGACTGGCAGATGAAAATTGACTCGTTTCCTCAGCTTGCTGTTTGTAGTTGTGTGGTGAGTGTAGGACTTTGTCCTTTTTTTTTTTAATAATATTTTTATTAGGCATGAGAGTCATTTTCATGCATTTAAAGAAGTTATAATGAGTTAGGTTATTCAGTACAAACAATCACACAGTAGAGTCTATTAATATACATCTCCAGGTAAATCTATTCAGACAGATTTTATTGAGTAGTGGAGGTCGCCCCCAGAGTCCTCTGTAGGAGTCAGTAAAGCAGCATCCAGTTAGGTAAAGTACAGTTATATGCATATTTTTTCTGTTCAGTGTTAATTTAACGTTTCCAGCAAGATGTATCTATGATCTTCAGGGAACAAAGTCAGAAGTCGTTGGTCAATTGATACATGACCCACTTTCGCCACTTGGTGTCAAAGGCTTTTCTATTCTATTTCTATCCCCAGTCTGGTCACCATGCTCTCCAGCCCATATATTTCCTCACCAAGTTATGCCATGCCCCTTTAGTGTGTGGTTTATCCATACCCAGAGTCTGGTTATCACCTTTAGCTGCCAGTAGTAGTAATGTGGTTTGTAGATGAGTGAGTTTGTCAACTTTTAATCCATAAAGGTGTTGTGGCAGTCAGAACATAGGTGGGCATAAAGAGGTCTGGGGTGTCATAAATTGCTACCAGCTCCTGAGTAACCTCCTGCCAATAAGATCTTCGCAAACTACGACGTGCATAGTGGTGCTGTGGCTAATGTTAGCTGCTGGGAAAAGTGGAAACTGATTCTGTGCTATAAGGGCAAGTTAGCCAAGCATGAAATACAGGATAAAAGGCGTCCCATATTGATTTAATATGGGACAGCCAATTTTTATTAAAGTATGGGACTGTCGGCAACCCTACATGTGTCAGCATATATACAACCCCCCACACACACACACACACACACACCTATCTAGCTAGCCAGTTATTAGAGCATTTTTCTGAGACTGGCGTAACTCATGATATTGATTTGGAAACTGAATCACGGAAGGACTGCTTTACAATTTAATTACCACTCTAATTTTGCTGCTATATTTGTTATGTTTAAACAAGTTTGGGCAATGGGGTGTTATTTAAGTCTATTTTAGGGTTAGGGGTTTTGTTCTAATCTTCCTCAGGCTCAGGGACCTCCATCCTTTTGCTGCCTCCTTTGCTACTGAGGTGTCTGGCCATTGTGCACTGGGAATAGCTAGAAGGAGGAAGAAATGGGGAACTGGGCCTGGCGGGGTTGTGAGTGGGATGGGTAGATTGGGGTGGTGGGAACCAGAAGACGCCTGGGGAGAAATTGGTCCAGGAAAGTGGTCCTCCTCTACCTGGTTCCCATACTCAAGGACTCCACAATTAGTAGGCAAGTTGCTCAGTCTACCTCGTCCACCTATCTTACTCCTGGCGGTGTTACACAATGCCAAGGTCAAAGCAAAAACAAGACAGCTATTATTGCTAATCTTGTTGGTACAACTAACCTGCTTGCATTACTGAGACCTTGCTGGATGAATATGCTGGTCCAGTATTGGAATCAGCAGTTCGGCCGGTACTAGTGATACACCACCGAGGGAGGATCATAGTGGCAGGGGCTTAGCCATTTGTTTTAAATCAGAATTGGGCCTTGTAGAAACTCAGTAGAAGGGACTAGATCTTTTGAGTGTATTGTGGAGCAGGTGTAGGTTACAGGATACTTCTCACCTTCGGTCCACCGAGGATGAAAAAGAATTCATCTGAAGTAGCGGACTTCATCGCCGATATGGTGTTGGAATCCTAAATAGTTCATTCTGCGAGTTTCAATCTCTGGTCAATAATTAACTCTCCGTAATTTGGTTAGGACTTCCTCCAACTTATGAACTTGGGCTTTACACAGGTAGTTACTTCTGCTACCCATCAACATGGTCACTCATTGGACCTGGTCTTCCTACTGGGGATGAAGATCTCCAGTCTGGTGGTGGAACTGGTCGGATGGTCAGACCATAACACTATGAGTTCAATTTGAGGCTCCCCCTATGGAGATGGTCTGGTACCACCCTTAAGGGGTTTGACTCCAGATGGTTTTATGGCAGTGCTGGATCTATAAGGTGTGTCAAGTGTATGTGGGAGCCAGAGGATCTGGTACTAGCCTATAATATGGCAGTGACAGTGGCCCTTGGATTTTGTTGGGTCCCCAGTGGTCAGGCAGGCAGGAGCTATCAGGGCCAGTACTGGTGCTCTGTCTTCCCATCACTCCAGCAATGTTTTCCTGTTCTTTTGCATGGTGTTGTGCTGTGACATCAAGGCACTAGGCGTGGCGTCCACCACACAGCTCCCCGGCCATCCTGCTACCAGCAGGACTTGCTATACCTCGGACCGCCGTCCTGGGGTCAGAGCAAGCAGGCCTTGGTCCCCCCTCCCACCAAAGAAAGTAGAGCAGTCCCTGGGACCTCACCTGCCTTCTCCCAGGCTGGCCCTCCAGCAACCCGAATCGCCCCCAAACCGGTCGCAGGTGGAAATCCAACTGCTGCACCGACAGGCCGGCCCTGTCGTTCAGTTTCATTCATGTTCTGAACAGGTACATAAAGCCGCCAATACCACACTGCTAAAGTGATTGCAACAAAAGTTAAAGATTTATTTTCTTGAAAACATCCATTCTACTCCTCATACTCAGCTTATGTGGTGAGAAATTTTGTATCAAAAGACTTCAGTAATTCCTTTTCTGTGACTATAAATGCCTGCCCCCCACCCGCCAACAAACACTCAGATAAACAAATCTCACTGCAGTATTCTGTCAGCTGCACATGACTTTGTAAAATCACAAAGAAGTCTTGATGGCAGGTACCCATTTATTTACTAAACATTTACGCTAACAGTTTAAAAAGAAATGATCCCATGGTACAGAGGTCCCCATAACAACTAGCTCCTCCCACCCCTTTCTCTGGTTGTGTAGCACATGCTAATGTGCACATAAGCCGAACACAGTAGTTAATGGCATTGCGTCACTCCTTACCATCCTGATGGTTCATGTTCTGCAGCCATTGAAATGCTGGCAACATGCCAGGCTCATTCAGACATACGCATGCACACCCAGTAACCTTCTTCCTCATGCCCTCTCAGAGTCAGCAGTTTCTCATGCCAAACTCAGTGGGTGGACTGTTTAATATCAATCCAGGTAAAACTATTACCGTAAACAAACAGCCAAGAAAATCAAACACGTGCTAAAGATGTGATTTTATTTCTATAATCGCAATAAGGTATTCCAGGGTTACATTAACCATCAGTTGATCACCCTGTAGGGGCATGTGGCACTTGGCTATGCCTTATTCACATTACACTCCTTGGGAGTGATTAACATATGGTTAATGTAACCTCTGGTCATACCTTGTTGCTTAATTATCCTGTCTAGTAACATCCTTAAATGCATCCCAATATCTCATTAAACCTGATATTGTTTCTGCCTCCAGAGCCTAGTTTTCAAGTCTGTTCCACCCGTCCCTCCAGCCTTTCTGTGGAAAAGTACTCTCAATGTAATTTTTAACTTGCTTTCCTTTCCACTTAAAGGGACACTGTCAACCATGATAGGCCTCAAAGTGTTTAAAAACACATTTTATGATTGGTCACTTTCTGTAGAGATAGCAAATATAGCTGGTAGTTTGAGTCTGATTTCTTTTTGTTTTTAAAAGTGAAAAACAGACTGCCAACCGCATTGGCATTACCACACTAAAATATGTTTGTTTACATTCCTTGATCAACTCACACTGCATCTTTCTTGGACTTTGGAACACCCCCAGCACAGTTTAGCAATTCATGATGCAGTGGGAGGAGGAGATACTATTGTATCATAAGTTGCTACGCTGTTTGGAGGTGTTCCTAATGTTTCAAAGTTTTCAGTAAGAGTAGATCAAGGATTTGAAACAAAGGATGAGTATAACGACCAAATTAACATACATTTCAGTTTCATCTGAGAAAAGAAGCAGATAGTCAAATTTTATAAACTGTAAGCAATCATGAAATATGGGTTTTCAACTAGAAATAATATGATATTGTCCCTTTAAGTGCATGATGCTAAGCGGGCATACTGTTTCTCTGAAATGAGTAAACATGTTGTGTTCACATTATTGCCCTTTCATGAACTTGAAAGTCTCTGTCATGTCCCTCCACGTTCTATCCTCCAGTGAGTGCATGTTAAGACATTTTGGTCTTACTTTCGTACATTCTACCTTGTTACTCATGGCTTATCTTTGTTGCCCTTCTCACTGTACTGCACACCGTGACTCAGGTGCAGACTGACTTTCTCAATCAATCAATCAATCAATCAATCAAAATCTTTATTTATTCAAGCGAACATCATTGAGCAAAGCTCATTTACAAGATGGACCTGAGTGGTCATACAAATGAGGATACAAGTATTATTACATAGACAAGAATAGAATAAATAGCAATACAATGGCATGAAATGATTATATACAACAATTTACATATATACAAGTAAACAATAGAACCATTTAGCCTGTAGGAAAAAAAGAGGACAAAGGGTATAGCAGTCCTAAAATATAAGTTATATGGTCTAAACTAGTTTTAAGTGAATATAATAGGTGATTCGGAAGAAAGAAATTGAGTTAATATAATGGATAGAAAAAGGAGGTTTAGTTGGGTCAGATAGGTGGGGATTATGCTTTATAAAAGCAATTGCAGAGCTCTGGAAAAAGGGGGAGAACAATCTTTTGAAGGATGCCAGAGGTAGTAGGCTATCTAGCTTCATGGATTTTGGAGAGTTCCATGCAGCTGCTAAGGAATAGCTGAAAGCAGCCCTCCCATACTGGTGCAGGCATTGGGGACCTTTAATGTGATGAGTTTACTGATCCTTAAGGTGTATGGCCTGGTTGTAATTTGGGTAAAGCAATCAGTGATATAGGTCGGTAGTTTGCCTGTTAACGCTTTGAGTATCCAGATAACAGCATTCCTATTTCTTCTGTGTTGCAATGATGTCCAGTTGACTGCCATATAAAGGAGCAATGATGGGTGTTGGAGGGAAGGTCAGTAATAAATCTTATGGACCTGTGATAGGGGTGTCCAGCTTATGTAAGAGATGACTTGAACAATGGCAGTAGAGAAAATCAGCATAATCAATGAGGATAGGAATGAGGCCTGAATTAACCTTTTTGGAATCACTGTTTAGGTAATGTTTTATTCTAAAAATAGTCCGAGCCTCTGTCTTAGCTTTTAAGTAACTCTTCAATATGGACAGAATAGTCAAGCCTGTTATCTATCCAGACTCCAAGGTATTTGAAGTTATCAACAAATTCAAGTTTCTCTCAAGTAAGGTGGATATATGTAGGGTGTTGGATGCTGGGGTAGTGGTAGTACAACTCTTTGTGGTAAAGAACATAGCTTTTGTTTTTTTGCATTTAGAAGTAGTTTTTGTCAAGTAGATTGTGCTGCAGAATGGAGAATTCGGATTGTAGAAGTTCACAGGCTTTGGAAGGTGAGGGATTGCTGACATACAATACAGTATCATCAGCAAACAGATGAATGTTAGATTGAGTGAGGTTGGCATCAATATTGTTTATATAAATAGCAAATAGGGCCAAGAATAGAGCCTTGTGGTACACCCTTAGCAGAGGTTTTGAGGTGGATAGGTAATTTCCATTTCTAACCAGTTGCACCTATCTGAAAGGTAATCCTTAAACCAATTGAGTGATAGGAATCCAGGCCTAATGAGTTAAGGAGGTGAGTAATAAGTCATGATCCACTGTGTCAAAGGCTTTACTCAAATCCAGAAACACAACACAGGTAAAATTTTTTTGTCCAAATTAGTCTGCCAATCGTTGGTTACCTTGGCTAAGGCAGTAATGGTGTTATGCTTTGATCTAAATCCAGATTGTGCAGAATTTAGAAGGTTATTGTTATCCAGATAGTCCCTTAACTGAGAGTTTACTAGTTTTCGAGCATCTTAGATAGTACTGGTAGGATGGAATAGGTCTGTAATTGTTGAGATCCTAGTATCACCAGATTTGAGTAATGGAACTACTTGAGCTGTTTTCCAAGTAGATGGAATGGATCCAGTAGTTAGGAAAGATTGAAGAGATGAGTAAGGGGGCAGATAAGACATGTGAAGCAATTTTCAGGAAATAGGGATCCAGGAGTCTGCACCTGCACTTTTAGTTGTGTCTAAATTAGAGAGGAGATCTTCCACTTCTTTCACGGATATTGGGATGAAGGAAAAAGTTGAAGTGGCCATTTGTCCCACAGTAGTTTGCAGGTTCAAGGAAGATCTCAGGATATTTGCAGGTGATGAGTCAAATGCTAGGCCAGCAGTGGTGAAGTGAACATTGAAGGTATTTAAGATTTCTTGTTTACCTGTAATTTCTGTGTCATTTAGTAGCAATTTGGTGGTTAAGGCAGGAGTAGAATTCTGGCCCAGAAGTCCTTTTATTGTACCCCAGAGTCTGGATGGGTTATTGTAGGAGGCATCCAATTCAGCTGTATAGTAGGCAGTTTTGGCAGTTCTTATTTTTTTGTACATGAATTCCTTGCTTTTCTGAAATTTAGCCAATCACTGGTGTCCTTTGTTTTTCTTGCCTTTTCCACAGCTTGTCTCTGGTTCTCAAGGCTGCTTTAAGCTCAGAGGTGAACCAAGGGCAGGATTTTACCTTAGTTCTGATACTGGTGATAGGTGCATGAATATTGAGAACATTGGTGATAATATCCTTTAAAGTCTGGAGTGCTGTTTCAACAGAGGTTGTAAGATAGAAATCTTGCCAATATATTGTAGTACTCAGGTCAAGGAGGTAACCTGAGATATTGAAATTCTTTTGACCTTTTGAGGATAAATTCTGCAGGATTTGGTGGTTTGAGTGTGGATCTTATGCCAGCTATAGGGTAATGGTCACTCACATCACTTGGCAGTACTCCTGCATGTGAGTATAAGTGAGGCTTGTTTACCAACATAATATCCAGGAGTGAGCTGTTGCTGGAATTTCTTGGTTAATCCTAGTTGGGTCTTTAATCAGCTGTGTGAATCCATAGGTGTCACAAAAGGTTATCAAAGGTGCAGATACATTAGACAACCAGTTTAAATTCAAATCACCAAGGATGACGGTATCTTCAGGGCCTTGGTTGAGAATTGACCCTAGGTGAGAAAGCAGTTTAAGGCCTGCAGAGGGGGCCTAAGCATCCAATCAGTTTAAATGGAGACGAATTAGGAAGGCAAATTTTGATTGATAAACATTCAAATTCATTTGGCTCAGATGTGTTGATGAGGCAGGTTGCAGAGATGGTGTCCTTAATGTATATGGCCACCCACCACCCCTGGAAGGGCGATCTGCTCTGAAGAGCTGGTAATTGGGAAGGTTTACAACACTGTCTTTTGTTGTAGGCCTGAGCCAAGATTCAGAGATGACCAGGAAGTCTGGAAGAGTATGTGCCACCCAAGCCTGTATTAAGATGAACTTTTTAGAGGCTGCAAGCATTGAAGTGTATGAAGCTTAGTCCTTTTATGGTAGTCAGCTCAGAAGGGAAGATAAATTGACAATGGGGCCAGGATTAATCTCAATGGTGCCAATGCATAAAAGGAGGTAGAAGATTAATTTGACTAGGGCTCCAAGGGATAGGGATAGAGAGTGATCAGAGCATTCCTCTTAATCCTAGATGCACACTGTGTAGTGGGAGATGGTGCTGTTATATAGGTGTGTCTTTTATCATAACATAGGAGTCTGATGGACAGGCATGAGGGTTTTATAGATCCAGGATACATGTAAAGGGCTAGGGGAGAGCTGGATTGTTAGAGAGGCTTTATGTGGATACCCCAGGGGTTGCAGTGTAATAGTGGTTCAAAGTGAATAAGGAATAGATGGTTGTACATTGTGGATGGCAGTGGAGAGCAGAACATACTCATTAACTTATTCGTCATGACAGGATAATATGATTATCATAATGGAATGGGGAGATGAGAGGTTAAGGAGCAAAAGGAAACAAGTTAGCATTGTGGAGAGTAGGTATGGGTTAACAGAGAAGAATTAGATGTGGGCGTGGATGAGAGAAATGGCGGAAAGAGTGTATAAATACAATTAACCAAGAGGGGGAGGGCGGGCAAAATTTTAGCAGCTTTGCCCGTACCTTTCACCTACTTCTCCCGGCCTCCTGGAACTCTTGGTCGGTTGGAGGTCACCGCCACCACATGCTCGGAGCTCTTCTAAGGCTGGAGCTGAGGGCAATGCCGCTGCAAGTCAGGGGACAGAGGAGAAGGCAGTGAGAAGGCAATTTTATTGCAAGCAATCTGCAATTAGGTGCAAGAAACAAGAATCTGCACAACAAAAGACTGGGAGGGTTTGGGGGGTTAGCGCCTAAGCTGCCTAGCCCACACAGATCCCCAGAAAAGGCTGAATCACTAGCAAACATCACATCAAAACATGTTTAAATTACCCACAATTTTAAGTAAAACAAGCTTTTTAAGGAAATTAACACAAGTTACAGCTAATCAGAAAATCCCATCCAGAAAAGTGTTGCAGAGTCCAGCTAAAGTCAATGGGAAAGGCGCACCAATCGAAGCAAGGCAGAGACAGCGGTCGCTTCCCGATTAGTTGCGGCTTTGCCGCACTTTTCACACTGCTTCTCCGGCCTCCTGGAACTCTTGGTCGGCTGAGGTCACCGCCGCCCGCTGGCCGCTGGCTCTCATTGGGAGTCGGGGGTAATAGCTGCATCACAAATTTTATTTGAAGGCTGTGGCACAAGGGTCCAGAGAGAGTGGGGTTACAGTATTTTATATCTATGACACATGGGTCCAGCGAGAGTTGGAAAACTTACACGAATGCGGTTTATATTTGAAGTTTGTAGGGGTGGTTGGGAGCTACAGTTGGGGACTTTAAGTGCATTGTGATTTTGTGTGGCAGGTGTGTGGGGTGGAGAGTTGGCACACTGATTATTTCAGGCCATGGCTGGCTGCTGACACAGATCTTGCTTCAGACTGAGTGTTTTTGTTAGTGTGGCTTTGATTAGAGGAACTAGTTCCTTCCATTTTCTCTGTGGGGAGATATTGTCACAGGTAGAAAGTCCTCTCTGCCAGTTACATTTGTGCTTATTGAGAAGTGATTGCATAATTGGGTATAGTCACTACGTGTGGTAGGAGAGGTGGATGAGATGTTGCCTAAATCCTGAATCATGTTTGCCCGAGGCAGTACTGATGGGCGTACTCTAAGGGTTACCCTTGTTAGTCCATCAAGATAGAATTGGGTACAGAATATTTGTGTCATGTGGATATCTGTATGTACAGTAATATTATGAGCATTAAGCCACGACGGTGTGCTCTAATGCTGGATTGATGCATGGGGCGCCGAGGCCCAGGGCCGAGGGCCGCCACCGCTTCCCTATGCATCAATCGCATTAGAGCACACCGACAGAGTGGCTTAATGCCCTTGTAACACGGGCCGCGGGTCGGTGGAGGCAGCTGGCAGGACCCCCTGAGATCAGGATCGACAATGAGAGGCGGTGCGAGGCTTTGTGCAGCTGCACTTTGGGATCAGAGCACAGTGTGGACCATCAGATATGTACCTATCTGGTGATCAGCTTCTGTCCCTAACTTTGCCCGGAGGCATGCGCCAACATCGCTGTTGCACTTTGTGGAGGTTGGTGCGGGTATTCTGCTGATACCATGGCCAGAGGTCTCAGGTGCAGGCTCAGCCGCTCCCAGGAGGATCGCACTGGCGCTTATGGATGCCGGGGTGTCACTGCCTTCTGCCTCCGACACACTGTCCGTCCTGCCGTGCTCCAGCTGGGCTGCCCCTCCTGCTCCTCGGTGTGTCCTGCGCCTCTTCATCTGCCGGCTGCTTCCTCCCTGTCACCAGTGGCCCCATTCCATCAAACACAGTCTCGTGCCACAGGGCGGTGAAGGTCTGGCGCTGGAAGTCTCGCCCCGCTCGTGCGCCAGCAGGTTCAGGTCCCCTCAGGACGGTGTCATGGCTGACTCCCGGCGCTCCTGCCACTCCTCCTCTCGCTCGGCCACAGGACCCAGTGCTGCTAGGCTGGGGTCTGGCTGGTCACGTACTGCCGGGCGGGCACGGCATATGCTGGGTTAATACCGCTCGGCTGCTATGGTCCCGTGGCGCTTTTCAGCCTATCCCGGATCCCGATTCTGTCTGTGCCATTACTGCCGTGTTCAAAACTTGTTCTTTCAGGGTAGGATCTGTGTGTGCAGTGCTGCAGGCTCATTAAATGAAGCCTTACCTTGGACTGCAAGAAAGTTGGAATGAGGTTAAAGACATACACTGTATCAATGGCTGAGTAGGTAGCAGGCTAACCTCTAGAGCTAGAAAATCAGCAGGTCATGGTTTCTCACCCCACACCAAGTAATTGGGTAATATGCATGACTGACACTGTAGTGCAGTATGAGGGTGCTGCAGTGTTCAGATGCAATCTTTGGATGAGAAATTAAACTAAAGTCCCTTTGCCTATGTCTGGTCACTGTCCATGTGGAAGTTTGGCACCTATTCAAGAAGAGTAGGAGATTTACATGGTGTCATGGTCAGCATTCCCGCTTCAAAAAACATGTCCATGTAACCCACCCACCACACACACACATGCACCTGGAAACAAGCTGTGACAGCTCAGCATGCCTTTCCTGTTCAAAACAATTACATTTAAAATTCACTTTGTACAACCTTTCTATGAGTTCTGTCAATTAATCATCCTTTCACTGTTTGTGGAATGCCACCAGACTTGAGACCGCCCTCACCCAAGTAGAATCGTTAGTCTCTAGCTTTCATCAGCTCAGATTGATTTTCTTTTCCACTACCTCCTTGGCTGTTTTGAAATTTTTTTTTTTTTATAGTGGACAACTGTGATGCATAAGGCTGCAACTAGAGTTTTCTTTCTGGCCCATAGCTATTAGTAGTTCCCTCCCATCTCAGAAAGTTCACTTCACGTGAACATAGGATTTAAAATTCTTTTGCTGATTTGCAGCACTCTGTGGCCAGGCCCTTTATATTTGTCAGAGCATTTCACTTCTTAGCCCTCCTACTCCATGTGCTCTTCTTGCTGGCAGTAGTTCAGAGCTGCAAGACCAAGGCTGTTGTCACAAGACCCTTTAATAATGGCTTGTCTCTTCCTACTGATATCAGGGCTGCAAAGTCTGTGCATGTTTTAGGATAATTTACATGCTTTTCAGATTCTACAGAGCTTTGGCTATAATCTCCATAATTGCAGTACTTTGTGATGCTGTTGCAAGTGCTAAACTGTAAATGTATTTGTGTGGTAGTCGTGTTGGCAGGAAGTCAGTCAGCACCACATTTTATGATCAGTGATTACCAAGGCATAATATCTGGTAACCCTAACTGGGATGATTTTGTCTACATTTAGCATTCACATGCGTTTGAAAGGTACCAGCTCAATATGCCGCTTCAAGAACAGCACGACAAGAACCACGCTGTGTAAAGCGCCAAAAGCAATTTGGCGATAGGGTATAATAGTGGTAGTGCATTACTGCTACCCCTGTTGCTGTGTGCGAAGCTATGAAGGGATCAAGTTGCCATTGGTGTGGTGCTTGGTCAAGCCGCTCCTGTGGTGGAGTGGCTAAGGCACCAACACACGGCAGGTTGGAGGCCTGGGGCCATGGTTCAGTTCCCCAGGTCTCCTGGTGTTGCAACTTTCTTTTTTTGTTAAAAAAGGAATTTTCCCCCCTCCCAAGTTTCTCTCCATCCCGAAGTCCACATCACCTTGGCGTTGATTATTTTAAGCCTGGGTTGTATGGGTGCAAAGCCTCCCCACATCGAAGGAGGTGCAATCACAAAAGTCAATTTTTCCATTGGTGTGCCCTTTTTCTTTGCAGTCGATGTTTTCTATTACCTTACATACTAACATACTATTTGCCAGCAGATTAGGCCTTACGGTCTATCGAGTCTGCTCGAACCTAGATCCTTAGTTGGGTGCGAGACCCTCCATCCCTTGTTCTCTAGAAACCCTATCATCCATCCCACCCCTGGGACAGGCCATCATCTGATACATCCACTTTCTGTGTCTGTCCCACCCTCTCTTGAAGCCCTCACAGTGGATCTCTGAACCAGCTCACCAGGCAGTGCATTCCAGGGTCCACCACCCTCTCTGTGAAAAACCTCCTCCTCTTTTCCCCCTCACCCTTCCCCTTCCAACTTCAAACCATGCCCTCTGGTGATACCTCCCTGCTTTAGTCTAAAGATCCCTCCATGTTTACCCTATTTATTCCCTTGAGGTACTTGAAGACCTCAATCATGTCCCCCTGTCTCTCCTCTCCTCCAATGAAAACAGGCAGAGCTCCTCAAGTCTGTCCTCATAAGTCAAATCCCTAGCCCTCGTATCATCTTTTTTGCCCTCCTCTGCACCTCTCCAGGAGCTGTATGTCCCTCTTCAAATGTGGTCTCCAGTACTGTACACAGTATTTATTTCCTTATTTCCTTATTTCAGAGCCCAGCATTTTGCTTGCAGCATTTATTGCTGCTCTGTTTTCGTTCTTGTAATATGACCCTGTGCCCATTTGAAAGTACCCTAATCTTGTCCATGCAGCCACTTACAATTGCAGTTTGGTATCCAGTACAGTATTAAGTGTTGGCTGGTGGCCACTGGATGTTGAACAGTTTTATCAATACCTTATATTTTAAGGACAGAGCATATCTGCAGACATCTGGGGTAAAATCTGTAAATCTGACACAGCTTGATGTTGTCCTTGTTCCATGGGCCACTGGTGAGTCTGGATTAGTTATGCAACTTGTAGGCGTCTCACCACAGAACTGCCCAAATATAGAGAATAATGCATGGATAACCATACACAACGAGGCTGTGTTTCCATCAGGACATTGAGATGATATCATGTGGACCTTGAGAGTTAAGCTTGAGAGGTCCATGATGTAATTTAATCCCAAGGTAAAAATACAAGCAGAGTTGGGCATAGTTGCCCTTGTTTTATTTTGATTGTATACGGTTTTACTGTATCTAAAAAGTGAAAATTTCAGTTTATATACTGTAGTAAGGATAGCATATCTGCTTCCCTCCACCTAACTTTCATTGCCCATAGTAACTATATTAAAGATGAATTATTATGCTGGCAGGGAGCTTAACAGGACATAACAATACACAGCAACTTTTTGTGACCATTAAACTGTGCACAACATGTCCTGACCTTTGAGCTGTACAGCAGCATTTGTCCATACGCAAGAAATGTGATGAAATCCATACACAACACTTAACCATGTACTGTAAGACTGTAATGCTGTAGGCATCACTCCAGCAGGCCCCAGAAGGGAAACCTGAGATTAACATCAGATCTTACTTCAAGAGGGTTCCTGCAGTAGGTCACCACCATTAGGACTGCCCCAGGCGTCAGGACCACCATGACAAACTTATGCTAGCAGTGTCTGGTGGGGACCGCCCCCAACGTCCACGTGGCTGACATCAGCATGACCCTATAGTGGGTGGTCCCACGCCTGCCTTCCAGTTCTTTCTGCTGTTGACCTGTGCAAAGACCTCCACGGTGAACACTGCTCCAGTCGATCACCATTTTGTTTAAGTATATCCTTTATTTTCTTTCAAAATAGTTTCTTATTCAATTTTTATGTCTTTCCACCAAAACTCCAAAGACCAAGAAGAAGTGTGAGAAGTGCAGCATGCATATCCCTCAAGAGAGTGGCCATAAGCTCTGCCTCATCTGCCTAGGCCGGGACACGACACGAAGCCTGCCCAGATTGCAAGCCCTTCAACCCGCCATGTGCAAATGTAGGCAGCAGACACTGGTAGCCCATCTTCTTAAGTCCAGGATGGCCATCTTAGAGCAGGAAATGCAAAAGCTGAGGGAATCCGCTTCTTCACCATCTTCAGAGCACAAAAGAAAAAGCACCAGGAGCAGGAACACCTGGAGGGACTGGGGCGGTCTCGTCCATTAGAGCTGCCAGGCCCAAGACCAAGGTCCCCTGACCAAGATAAGGCCGCTTCTCTGCCGCCTTCCTGGTGACAGTCCAGGCCTCTTTCTCTGGTTCTCCAGTTACCTCTTCTATTTTCGAGCCCATTAAAGCGGGCTCCAAACCTGGATCCTCGATCAATAAGTCACCTGCTGGGGCCTCCAGCAGTCGCAGTCTTCACCAGTAAGCCAGACTCTGGTTCTTCCGAGCCTGCCGGTCATCGGTAAGATGGATTCCACCCAGAGGAACCCCACGGCACTGCCGATACAAGCCAGTTGAGGGGTTCACCCTCTGCCCCACAGCACTCTCACTTCCTGTAGCGACTTGATGAGTCAGCCACCAGGGACTCTGGTGACTGCCTGGTTGAAGCTTGCCCGTCGGGGGCTAATGCACGATCACCCAGCGCATGGCCAAGGTCACTGACCTCTCATGGCCAGCCTTCCCGCTAGGTTACTCCTGAGCAGGAATCTTCCCTCCACCTTCTCCGGTGGAACCTCCCTTCCCGACCCTCAATCCGGGACATAGGGGAGGTCGGTCCCCTGGATGTGGTTCATCCCTCCCCACTCCAGTGCCACTAATCCCCAAGACTCCCGAGGATCCTTTCCTCGGGAATCTGCGTCTGAGTCGCTCCACGCTGACTCCCAGAAACCTTCCTCCCCGTTTGGCCTTGTTTTGCCCGATGTTGGGGCCCTCCATCTGGTACCGATGCCTCCAACACCTGGTGCCCATTGGACCTTTTGGTAGCCTCCCATCGAGCCACCATCAGGGTCCCTGGTCACCTGACACCAGCCCGACCCCAGATGTCCTGATATCCACTTATCTGGCGCAGGGATGCTTTTCCAGGTCCTTCCGCCCTGCCTCCTCCCTGAGGCCTCGGGGACCTCCTCTGGACCAACATGGCGTCCCCCAAGGTCCACCTTCAGGCTACCACATTACCTGGGCTTTCTGATGCCAGGTTATCAAATGTCGGCACCTTTGGCCCCACAGTTACTACTCTGAGTATCAGGCGCCGGGCTATGCTCTGCCCCTGTTTCAGGTGCCAGGGTACTCTCCACCTCAATATGAGGGATGGGTCTCCCTTACTGTCAACCTCCACCTCCTCCCAGCCTCAACCTCAGCAGGACCTCCAGGCCGTGTTTCAGACCTGGTGGCAGGAGGCCCAGATCCCAGTTGGTATCAGATTTGGACATGACTGCCGGCTCCGATGTTTACCCCCATCCTTCACTCCTTGTCACCCGTGGATTCTCATAGGTCAAGCCATTCTGCCACGGTGCACATTTCAGGAGGGGCTACTCAGGAGATAATTTTAACGAGCCAGGACATCTGACAGAGAGGAGTCCTCAGAGTCTGAGGAGGACTGTTCCGCCTCATCTTCCGGAGAGCAATCTGGAACCATGGGGCTAAGGATAAAGAGTCACCAAGTCACCTCCGAGGACCCTTCTTTACTGAACTCCTCTGTATCCTCCAGCAGGCTAACGGATGGATTGTGGAGGAGTTAGACCCTAAATGCAAGTGCCTAGCAGAGCACCTAGACCTGGAAGAAGCGTCACTCATTCTGATTTCTCCTTGAACTCCCCCTCATGAGGATCTTGCCTCCACTGGATCTGTCACACACTGGGAGTGCACCCTATCTGTGCTCTCAACCCAAGGCAGATTCTATCATGATAGCCATGGCTCACGATCGTGCTTCAACCCAAACATCTAGTGCCTCCTCCTGATAGGAGTCAAGGCAATTAGATCAGTTTGAGCGCAAGGTCTATGCCTCTTCTACATGTGCTTTACATTTCTTGAATTACATTGCACACATGGTGTCCTGTCAAAAGGCCACTATGGCTCAACTTGAGGCTAGGCTTGAGACCGTGGAGGACTTGGATCTAAGGCAGAACTCACCAAGGCCCTGCGTTTGTCTAAGATTTCATATAGACACGCACTGAGAGCCACCTACGATTTCACAGATGCATAGCTAGCTTCACTGCCACGGCAGTTTGCCTTAGAGCATCACACCTGGCTGTGTGTTCCTGGACTTTCCCAAGATGTACAGGCAGCGATACAAGATGCCCCCTTTGAGGATCCACCCTCTTGGAGGCGCTAAGGATATAATTATGGCCCTCAGGACAGCGGCAGGCCCTGAAGTCTGTCGGGTCCATGTATTGGGGATCTTCCAGTCTAAACAGCATGTTCGGCACCAGCAGAAGTGGCAGAACAAGCAACCCTTCTCTAGGCGTCAAACCAAAAGGAGAGCATCGGGGTCCACCATCACCTCCTCCCTCGGGCCTCCAAGGCTCAGGCTGAGCCACGGGAGGAAACCTTCCTCCTGCTCCTCAGCCTCCTGATCTCTTACAGCCCTCCCCGCCTCCACCTCCCAACAGTGTGGAACCAGTGGGGGAAGATTCACCACTTCACCTCGCAGAGTAGCAGGTGTCACGTTGAATTCCTGGGTCATGCAACTGATAGCAAGAGGGCACACCATTGAGTTTCTGGAAAGGCCTCAGATTCTCCTCAGACCAATCTCATTATCCCTCAAGCCATGTGTCTCTGGTAGGGACGAGATCCTGGCTCTACTACAGAAATCGACCATAGAGCCAGTACCTTGGTCACAGAGGGAAAGGTTCTACTCCATTTCTTCCTTGTCCCCAAAAGACAGGCAACCTCAGGCCCATTTTGGACCTCAGCCAGCTGAATCTTTATGTGAAATACAAAATATTCTGCATGCTGACTATCCAGGGACTCCTGCCCTTGCCAGACAGACCACAGGCTCTGGGCACTGGACATGCAGGATGCTTACCTGCACATTCCAGTCTTCCCCAGCCACTGCCGCTTCCTGTGGTTTCTCTTCCAAGGAGCACTTTCAATTCAAAGCCCTCCTTCAGCTCTCCTTGGCACCAGGTTTTACCAAGTGCCTAGCAGTGAGTGGCAGCGGCGACGCCGCGCCAGGGAATCATACCTGGGCGGATTGGCTTATAGCAGATCTGTCCAGGAGCAGCCTGGAGGACTCTGTCCTCCAACCTGGACCGTTTTGCCGACTTGATATTACTATCAATTACGCCAAGTCATCTGTGATTCCCTTTCAATGCTTCCAATTCATTGGGGCAGTATTGGACACAGTCCAGGGCAAGGCCTTCCTTCCATCGGACAGGGTGAATACTCTGCAGGAGCAGACCAAACTGGTAGCCTCCTCCAGACATGTCCCAGCCAGGGTGTTTTGCGTTTCCTCGGCTTGATGGCAGCGACCATTTCCACTGTCCCCTTGGCCAGGCTGCACACAAGGGTCACCCAATGGATGTTGAGTCAATGGGATCAGAGTACAAACAACTTGGATCATCCTGTCCTGGTGTCCAACACTCAAGAGGGACCTCTTGTGGTGGCAAGATCCTCTAAACCTTTCTTGAGGGACACCCTTCAGGCCCTCCTCCCTCCCTCTTGGACCCTCACCACAGATGCATTGGATTTGGGATGTGGAGCCCATCTGGGAGACCACCAGACCCAAGGGATGTGGTCCCAGCTGGAATCCTCCCTCCAGATAAACACTCTAGAGATGAGGCGGTTCTGTATGCCCTTTGCCTTCCAGTCCTACTTTCTATGGGAACACTGCTGTACAGACCAACAACATGTGTGTGGTCAGGTACATCAACAAACAGGAGGCACCTAATTGCTACCTCCCTGTGCAGGAGGCGATGCAGGTCTGGTACTGGGCAGTCCAGCACGGTCTACATCTCACGGCTGTGCGTTCCAGGCATTCACAATGTCCTGGCAGCCAGCCTCAGCCGAATCTCAGCTCAAGCTCGCGAATGGGAACTACACCAGGAAGTGGCAGAACATTTGTTCCATCATTGGGGGCATCCAGAGGTATATCGCCTCCCATGCAACTCAAAACTTCCCATGTTTTCTCTCTCGTTCAAGGGCCTGGTGTTATCTGGCATTTGCGCTGTCTCTCTATTGGACAGGGAGATACTTGTATGCCTTTCCTCCTTTTCCCATTCTGCAGAAAGTTCTGCTGAAGTTTCAGGCAGAAGGGGCTCAAATGTTGCTGATCGCCCCCCTCTGGCCCAGGCAAATCTGGTTTCCACTCCTGCAGCAGCTGGCCGTGGCACCCGGTACCTCTTCCTCTTGACACGACTGTTAACACAGGATCAGGGCAGACTGATGCATCGAGACCTCAGGTCCCTACATCTTCATGCATGGCTCCTTCAGACATAATTGTGTCATGCTTTAGAGTCTTTGAGAGAGTTGCCCAAGTTCTGGTGGAGGCCGGGAAGCCTTCCACTAGGTCTCTGAAGTAGGCGGTTTTCATTTGGGCAGCCTCGAAGGTGTGGGATCCATTTTCCTGCCCGGTGCCCCAGGTGATGGAGTACCTTTTGTACCTGTCTGACTCAGGACTCAGCTACTCTTCGTTGAAAGTCCACCTGTCCGCTATCTCTGCCTATCACACTTTGGTGGATGGGAAAACTGTTGCTCAATTGGAGGTCTCAAAACATTTTGAAAGGGATCCTCCACTTAAAGCCACCATCTGCAACCCTAACCCCTTGGGATTTGAATTTTATTTAGGAGAAGCTTACATTGCCTCCTTTGAACTGGCAGTAAGTTGTGAGATCGCTATTTGTCCTGGAAAGCGCTCATTTTAGTTGTGTTACTTCTGCTCTGAGGGATTTCTGAGCTTCAGGCTCTGATTTGTAAGGAGCCTTATTTCATTTTCACAGAGACCAGGGTCTCTTCTCACAAATCTAAGTTTCTTCCCAAGGTGGTTTCTGAGTTCACCTTAAATCAAGCAGTTGAACTGCCGGTGTACTTCCTACTTATTCAAACAGCGGTGAGGCTCTCCTGCACACATTGGATGTGCATAGGATCTTACATTATTATGTTAACAGGACCAGAAATCCCTAAATCAGATCAGTTGTTTGTTTCTTTTTGCCCCAAGACTCTGGGGTCAGCAGTCTCTAAGCAGTGCTTGTCCAAATGGTTGGCCACCTGCATCCATTTCTGTAACCAAAAGTACAGCAAACCTCTTCCAGGAGGTCAGGAGCCCTCTGCTAGAGGTATGGCTGCTTCCACGGCCTTCCTCAAGAATGTTTCCACAGCTGAAATTTGTGCTGCAGCAACCTGGAGTTTGGTCCACTCTTTCACTAAGCATTACATTTTGGACATTGCCTCTAGGCGTAGGGGGGTTGGCCTAGCCATCCTGCAGGGCCTTCTGTCCTAGACCTGCTCTGGTCTTTCTGCAGACCTTCCTCCTCCCATGCTTCAGTTTGTCTTACTGAGTGTGACTGCTTGGATTCAGTCCTAATGGTATGACCTACTGCAGGAACCCTCTCGAGTAAGATAATACAGTTACATAAGAACTTACCGTAACAGTAGATCTTGAGAGAGGTTCCTGCAGTAGGTTACACTTTCCTCCCTCCTTCCCCAGTTTTTCTGCATGCTCTTGCAGGCTATTCTGTTCTGGCTCCAGGAATTTTTCTGCTTATCCTATCACACCTACTTTGGGTCTCCAGCTGGAGAACTGGAAGGGGTGCAGGGACCGCCACTATATATGGACACACTGGCGTCGGCCATGTACAGCGTCGGGTGAAATGATCCCCTGCTAGACATTACTAGCAAAAAGTTTGCCATGTGGTCCCTGGCCCAGGCGCAGTCCTAAGGAGTTATGACCTACTGCAGGAACCTCTCGAAGATCTACTGTTACGGTAAGTTCTTACGTAACTGTACTTCTAAGGCGTGGATATGTTGTTCATCCACACTCTTTGACATGTCCCTTTCCCTTTAAATCTTGCGGAAGTCTTCAAGCTGGCTCCTCACCCACCCAGGTGGTATATACTACGAGATGCCCCTGGCCAGATCTTCCTTTCCGCTGGAAGATTCAGGTTCCCTCGTGCTACTTCTGCAGTACCGTAGGCCCTGGATTCTTATAGATGGTTTTCACTGCATTTGCTTTCTTTGAAACTTTTTTTTTTTTTTTTTTAACTCTTTATTTAATTTCTGTTCTGGGTTTCTTTTCCACACATAAAGACATTTACATTCACAAGACTTTTACATAGTATGACAAAAGATAAAAGACAGTACATAATACAATACATTGGGTAATTTTTCTTATAGTTGATGTACACAATATATTACTTTCTGTTAGTGAGGAGAGGGTTGGATTCCCTGTTTTATAGGACTCATCTCCCTCAAGGAATGAAATCATCTCTGTGGGCCATGATATAAAGCACCCACCTTCGCCATTGTATTTCAGATTTCTCTTTATGCTTATTTATTATGGCTGTGAGCTTCTCCATTTTGTATATTTGGGATACCAAATCCTGCCATTCCCTGATAGTGGGGATCTTTGGTCTAGCCATCTTTTTGTTATGGCTTTCTTAGCTGACAATAAGCAGACTTGTATCAATTTTCTGTTAGGCATTCTGCTCTGTTCCTTCTCTAAGGTATAGAAAAAGTACATTTCTCTGTTAGTTGAACTGTTGTTCCTAATAGCTCTCCATGGCTATCTCTAAACTCTCAATAAAGGGCTTGATTACCACATGCCCAGAAAATGTGGCTATGAGAGGCTGGGGAATATCACATCCTCTCCAACATATAGCTGGTACGCTTGTATTATATTTTGCTTGGATTGCTGGCACCTTAAAAATCTAATCATATTTTTCATGCAAACTCTTTCCACTGATAATGATCCTGTGCCTAGTCTCAAATATTTCAGGCATGTGTTCCACTCTGTAGCATAGCTGCAATCCCAGATCTCTTTCCCATGATACCTTAACTTTATTTAAGTCATGCTTAAACATTTCTGTTAAGGCCCTATACATATATGATGATATATGTTGCAGAGGGCTGTTCCTTGCAAGGCCCCTTTAAAGACCTCCAGGAAAAAGGTTCTTTCCCTGGTGTCAAAAGGCGGAAATGTTTTGATATATGCTGTAGCCTGCATGTATCTAAATCTGTCTCTGGAGTCGCAACCCTTATGACCCCACCGTACCTTCAAAGGTCATTGTCTCCCTTTCTGGAAAAAATGCAGTATTGTTGTGTTCACAACTTTGACCAGATACTAAACTTATGATCCAATCTGGCTGGTTGAAAAGTTTGTATATTTGAAGGAATAAAATAAATGTTTATATGGAGCAGCCTGTTTAGTAGCCATAATGTTTGCCAACTGGTCAATGTATTTTTTGTATATGGGTTATCTGTAATCTGGTCTATTGAAATTGGTGGTTGGCTGAGAAGAATTTTGTCTAGGTTGAATAGGTCCTCCTCTCTCTTTTCTAACTCACACCATTTCGCCTCATAAATAATTTTTATGGAGCCATAAGAAGATTACTCTGAGTTGTGCGGCCAAGTAATATTTGTATAGGCAAGGTAGGGCTAAGCTCCCTTCCTCAGAGGGAAGCTGCAGTGTCTGGTATCTCACTCTGGGTGGATTTGAGTTCCATATATATCTAGAAATTCTTTTGTTTATTTCTTTAAAGAAAGATGGAGGAGGTGCAATAGGTAAGCAACAAGCCAGGTAAAGGAACCTTGGCAAGATGTTAATTCTTACAGCCTCTACTCTCTGTACTAGTGATAGTGGTACCATATTCCATTGTTCTAGGTCTGATGTTACCTGAACCAACATTTGGTTGTAATTTAGGTTATATAATTGCCCTGTTCTAATGCCAGCTGTATCCCCAGATATTTTAGACTAGTGACCCCCACTTCAAGGAAATCTCTGCCTCGTTATTGCGGGGAGTAGTTCACCATAATAACCTCTGTTTTGTTAGCATTCACTCTGTATCCCACTACCTCCCGAAGTCTTGCAACAGTGACCATAAATGTGACAGGGTCTGCTCAGGGGCCATGAGGTATCTCAACAGGTCATCTCGCGTAAAGTTTGAGCTTGTAGTGACACCTCCATCTCCATCCCTGTATTTCTTTCGTGTGGCACAAAGCCTGAGCCAGGGCTCAGGTATAGTCTTGAATAGTAGGGGGACAGCGGGCATCCTTGTCTCATACCTCTATATAGTGATATCAGAGGGGCAATGTTCCCATTTATTTTGCTATAGACTTTAGGTTGTCTATGTATAGCCCTATTAATTGTTGGAACTTTTCGGTGAATCCAAACCTGTTAAGGGACTCCAGCAAGAATGGCCACGCTACCGGTGAAGGCCTTCTCGCATCAAACTTAGTAACAGAAAGGGGACTTGACTGGGCAGCGTGGTGCAGGAGGTGAAGTGTTCACTTCACATTATCCTGTGTCTGTTTTGTGTGATAAAGCCACATTGATCTAGGTTGATTAGCTTAGGTAGAATTATGTCTAACCTCTTGGTTATTATGTATGTAAATATCTTATAATCGGTGTTCAACACCGATATAGGCGATATGAACCACACTGACCAGGATCCTTCCCTGGCTTAAGTATGCTTGAAATCATTGCATAGTCCCATGTAGGGGGACAGCCTCACCTTCTAAAATCTCTTGCTGCTCTCTCAAGGGGGAATCAGTAGATCCTTAAAATGTTTATAAAATTCACCTGTATAGCCATCTGGACCTGGTGACTTCCCAGACTTCAGATGTTTTCTTCTCCCATTCTCCTTGTGTTATTGGGACAATCAGTCGCTCCATCTCAGTATGGCCAATCTGAGGCAATTCCAGCTTAGCAGAAACTCGGCTCCCTTTTGGGGATGATAATTAGTCTCTGGGGTGTATAGGGAGGTATAATGGGTCTTAAGGCCTCAGGATCTCAGATGGTTTGTTTTACAGTTTTCTTTTGTGGGGAGGTAAATATGTGTAATTGTATTCTGTAATACATGTTTCCTCAACCTATGTGCCAAAATCTGAGTGGCTCGTCGGTCCTCCCTCATAATACTTCTGCCTGATACATTGCAAGGCCTGTTCTGTCTTAATCTGGAGTATCCCTGGATTTTTGTCTAGTGGTTTCCATTAATGAGAGAACAGTGGCATCTCGTGCCATGTGTTGTGCCTGCAATTCTTTATATTGATTTTGCAATTTATCTAGCTGTTCAGTCTGTTGCTTTCTATGCCATGCAAGCGTAACTGATTATATTCCCCTTAACACAGTTTTTAATGTGTCCCATAATGTTGGGGGCTTACCTCAGGTGAGATATTTTCCTGTAAAATCTGGGGTATCTTGGTCTCTAGTAACTCTTTAAACTCTTTTATGTTGAGTAAATAGTTGTTAAACCTCCAGAGTGTGGATTTTCTCTCCCTGTCCATTTTAAAGAAATTACATTCTGGGAATGATCCGATGGTATAAATGGTAGGATTTCAGCCTTCTCCAAGAGATGACATGCTCCTTGGATATGTGACACAGGTCTATGTGGGTATATATTTTATGTGGGGCTCAGAAATGTGTATATTTCTCTTTTAGTTGTGTTTAAATATCTACAGGCATCTTCCCATCCCATTTCCTTGATATATTTCTGTGTAAGTTTCTGTACCGCTATCCATCTCGGAGGTTAGGATTAGTGGTATCTTTTAGTTCAATACTAAATTATAATCTCCTCCTATGATCAATATTCCTTGTTGTTGTTCCGTTATTTTCCCTAATACTACCCTTGCCATCTCGGTATCTGTCCCAGGTGGTAAATACAGGCTAGCTAATGTTAATAAAGTACCCTGATACCTCCCTACCACTATCGCTAGTCTGCCTTCTTTGTCAGAGTAGGAGGAGACTAATTGGAATGGCGTGGAAGGGGAACCAGGATGGCCACTCCCTCCATTTCCCTTCTCATAAGGGAGGCTATGACATGTTGAAAGCCAAATTTCTTCAGTTTTGATGTTCCTTATTAAGATGTGTTTCTTGCATCAATATAAAGGTTGGCTTCTGCCTCTTTAATAGAGACAGGACCTTGTATCTTTTGATTGGATGGTTTAGCCAATTAACATTCTGGGAAGATACAATGAGCTTTGTTTCAGCCCCCATATCTAATCACTGCACAGATCCCTTTTGCTGTAGATAATCAAGGTAGCCATCCTGGTTAGCCCTGTAATAAGTCTCCAGCACCACGCCATCCCTCTCTCCTATATGTGCATTTCTCACCATTCGTCTATTAGATTTCTCCTTTTTTGATCCCCAGTTTTCCCCACCGTGTGTTTCCCTCCTTGAGTTCTCTTTTCAGAACCGTTCCTCTCCAAACTTTTGCCCAGACAATTGACCACATATAACAAGCGTTCCAGAGGTGTAAACCTAATAAAGCTAAAACCACCTTCCTCTGGAACTAAAACTATGTACAGATTCGGATAACTTCAAACCGAGAGGGCATTATTATCTGCCCCTTGAGTAACTGCCTCAAGATGTCTTGGTAGAAAGCAGTTAGGAGGAGAGGTAATAGCTATGACCATTAGGTCCTCTTTTCTGTGGGTCCAGTACCACAGAAGGCCCAAAGGGCCAGAAACATCATGACCCTCATTACCAAGCCGATTCCTTTAGCTGTAGTGTTCCCTGTTAACTTTAAGGAGTAAAGTTCTTTGTGCCCCTCCACCCATGCTTGTTTTAGCCCTTGTCAGATTGTTTCAGGCTAACCAATTAGTATTTATCGTATTTGCTGTATGGCTATTTTACCATCATAATAATCAGAGCAATCAAAACCCTTATACTCACTGTAAGCTCCTGTTAAGAAAATATTGGTGGTCCCCCAGTCCAGATATATAAATTATGAATAATGTCTTTTCAGTCTCTTCCTTGTAAAGCTGGAAAGTGATCAGCGGATCCTACTTGAAATCATGTAGTTGTGGCGTTCCCATCACAGTCTTAGAATAGGTATGACCCAGAAGAACTACACTTGTAAATGTGTTTGGCTCGTGGGCCTCAATTTGAACACCGTTATTTTCTGTCCGTATTTTCAGGTCTCAATTTGCGTTGGGCCATTCCACACTGCCTTCTTTCCAATTCCTGCAGCTGTTTCACGCATAACCGCATATTTCTTGCGGTTATGCCTGTGCTATCACGCGAATTCAGTTTGATCCCTCTCGAATGGCCTCCGATGTTGCTCCATGGATCCTTCCTGTTCCTGACGAAAGGCTGTCTCCTCTATGCCACGTGCACACATTCCCTTTCTGGCCTCCTGTGGTGAATCATAAATTTCTGTTCCAGAGTCCCACATCATTTTAGCGAGCTGGGTATGGGGTGAAAGCAATTTGTTTAGCCATAAAGCACTCTCATGATGTCCCCATATTCCTAGCAGCTGCTTTAATATTTCGGAGGATAATCCTGGTCAAAAAGTAGCCTTGCCCCATTATATTTGATTTTTTGCTGCCCATGCACGCTCTTAGCACTGTCTCTTTGTCTCGGTAGCTAGAAAACTTCACTACCACCGTGACCTTGCATTTGGGTCTGTGGGCCGAGGGTAAGTGTGTGATGTACTCTTTCAGGCAAAACTGAAATGCCTCTGGAAGGGGACTACATGCTTCAATAGATCAGTGATAAAATTTACCATCTGTCCGACCTCTGAGCCTTCAGGCAACCCATGTATTCTCATGTTATCACGGCGGGGCGTGATTCCAAATCCTGGCATTTCTCGCTTAATTATTCTTGTTGCTCTAGCAAAATTCCACCTTGTTTCATGCGGGACGCCATATCCTCTGAGCTAGACACTCGCTCCTCCACCTCTTGCATACATGCCTCTACTGCTGTAAGTTTAGCATTTAGTTTTTAAATTCTGCCTGATTTTCAGATCGGAATTGGTGAATCTCATGTATGATTGCTTCAAATCTTGATCTCATTAAAGTTTCTCTTTCTGCATCGGTATCGTTCTCTGAGGCCTGTTCACTATGGGAGAGGAGCTCCCGTCAGTCTGGTTGTTTTGCTCTGCTGATCCTCGGTCGTCCAGTATTTCTGGACTGTCTCCCTCGATGTTTCACCACTTTGTTGCTTTCTGTTTTCTTTGGCAACATTTTAAGAGATGGATCCGGTTTTGTGTTAGCTGATTTAATATTTTTCTTTGGGTGGATCGCGAGCTTGGGATCAGACCTCCATTCAGGGTTGTGGTGTCACCAAAGTCTTCTTTGAAACTCGTAAGAGTTTATGATTCGATCAAGTACACGGACATGGAGGACAAGTCGTCCCCGGGTTTTGCCGATGTCCTATGCGGACAGAAAATACACACCGATCCCCACCTCTCATGCGCCTATTGCTTGGGTGTCGTGCATGACACCACCTCTTGCACCATTTGTCTGGCCTTCCATCCCAACATCCTGGATGACTGCAAGGCACGCCTAAAGCTAGGAGACGGAGCTTTGCAACCCACGGTGAAATCGAAGGAGGCCAGGTGGGTGGTTTCAAGTGTCGGGATCCGCCCGATCAACTCGAACAGATGGTGGCTTTAGAAGAGGCTGCTTAAACTTCAGCCAGCCGAAGTTTTCGTTCGCTTAACCTGGGCTCCACTTTCACTGGGTCCTTTGGGAGCTGTGCCAGTCTCTCTCCCTACCAAGGGTGAGGCGCCCATGAGCTAGCATTCCTCCGCCCTAGAAAGGGACAAGGACCTAAATCTTCTTCTGCCGAAGAAGCTTCCTGGGACAAGGCGGTCCGATTCTCAGGATCTTGCGGTCTCGACCTCGGTCGAGATCGCTTCCTCTCGACTACCCGGCTTCTTGGACCTTCCGTCAGGCCAAGGCACTGAGGCCGAGGATACGGTTGAACCGGCCGAGATTTCTCTCAACCCGATCGAGCCATTGTCGCCAACTGCGATGTGACTCCTTGGAGAGGACACCCATCCTTTTCTTCCCGATGGGAGACCCGTTCCTCAGGTATCCGACCGAGGGACGGAGCGGAACCTCAGTTTCACTGAATCTGGCCTGTCCCGATCGACAGAGCCGACACCGTCGGTCTCGATTGAGTACTAGGACCCCGTCCGACCGAAAACCGAAAAGAGTCACAAACGCCTCCCGGAAGAGGCGCCACACGATCTTCATCCTCTTCAGGCGAGGAGAGACTTCGACAGAAGCTCCTTCAATGTTATGAGGACCTCATATGGCAACAGCTAATTCTGACCAGTCAAAGCCACACCAGCCATTACTTGGTCCCAGCCTCTTAGGCCAGCGCAGATCTCTGTTTGCCAGCTAGGGGTGCGTGCCTTGCCCTCTTCTCCCAGAGAACTGCTGGAGTCTGCCAGAAGTATGGATTAGTGAACCAGATCACGTCCCTAGAAATTAGGGTTATTCATGTGTAACCATAGTTCTAGGAGTGGTATATAGTTCCAGAACCAAAGACTCACAAGACCTTCCCTGGCAGGTGGGACACGGATCCCTGCTTCCACTGTGCAAGATCTGACATTCTGAGACAGAGCTGAGGAATATAGCGCTCCCTCTTTTATCCGTCACCCTCAGTACATCCTAAACAGTGGATAAAAAGGTGGCGGTTGAAGGACAGGAGCTCACACGTTGGTGATCGAGGGTGGCGTATAAAAGGTGGGCTTATAAAGGAGGGTGCACTGTACCACCTGGGTGGGAGAGCTTCTCTTAAAGATGTTCCAGCAAATCAGCCTCTTAAAGGAAAACTGTCAGAAGCGTGGATGTGAGCCATATACCACTCCTAGAACTACAGTTACAGGTGTGTCGTGGGTTGAATAAATCAGGTCACTCTGGAGACAGCAATATAGGTACAACACTCCTTTAAGGTATGATTTTTATTAAACAAAATAAAGAAAATGCAAATTAACAGCTTACAGCAGCGAACTTTCAACAAATAAATAGCACATAAATCAAAGAAAAAGCAACATAGCTTCTCTGCCACAGAACTAGCAGGAAACATGATCTGTGCATTTACATCACATTAGATAACAGGAGGTCCTCACAGAGCTCTCCCTAACTACATCTGACCCCATGGCTGAGGTTGGCTTCATTTAAAGGCAGAAGCGCCACCTCTTACACATAACCGCACCTCATAATTATGAGATTTAGGAATAAAATAAAGGTTCTTCAAACAATTAAATATCTTTGCTTTGAGTGATGATTACAGTGAAATGGGTAATCCATGATGAATACATTAACACTAGCTGAATAATGCCCCCAGTATTATATTGGTTATTTTATGCAGAAGTGGGTTGCATTACAGGCAACCCCTCCCCATCTGTAGAAGAAAAAACAACAACGTTACCATATAAAAGAAGGGAGAAAGGTGCCACTGACTCCCTATAGGAGAGCACCAAGCAAGGAGAACAGCACTGATTGGAGACAGGGGACTGCTATGAGCTTGTACAGGCTGCCCGCGCCGTTTTCCTTGCTTTATTATATTCCTTGTTAGAGCGCTAACCTGCTTCTATCATTCCATGTGTCTGCAACGAATTAAGTACTGTATTCTTAGCTGTACTTATTCCTGGACACTCGAAGGCGGTAAAACTTTCAGGTTTGACGGAAATACCAACTTCCTTTTACTTTTGGAGAAATATTATTATGGAAACTGTATTTCTGTTCTAGGAACTTTAATTTAGGGATTCTTTCCCAGACACTTGGTCCATAGGTCCACAACAAGGTGGCCTCATAGGACTTAACTATGGTTTCGGACTTGGTGGCGTCACGGCACCTGCAGCAGCGTAAGAGTTGAGCTTTCTCCCCAAGAAAACATCAAACCACCAAAAAGCGTAAAACTTCATAAAATGTTCATCAGAATGCCACCAGGAAGTACTAAAAGTGACAGAGGGACACATTTCACCAGAAAGCAGCAAATAAAAGCCCGATGACACTAGATCCAAAGATAAAGCCATGAGCCACATGACCAAAGCCTATCTCCTTGCAGTCCACATGGCTTACTATGATACAGAGGTGAGTCAGAGATACTGTCCAGATCTCTGTTCGAGACTCTCCTGAAGGAGATTCAGGACTCCACACCGACAGTAAGAGAGTTTCACAGCCTGTCATGAAATTCAATAAAATGAAACAACAAATTGAACAGATGGAGCAGAGAATAGCCCATGAGGAAAGCACTGGAGAGCTCCTGGGCCAGGCGGTGAGCTCACTTTACCAGCATACTCTGGCTTTACAAGCAAAGTGCACCAACTAGAAAGCAGATCCCAGAGGGATAACCTCCACCTCTGACAGGCAGAGGGTGCCAAGATGCAACTCATGGCTTCCTTTGTAGAGGACCTCCTGAGGAAATACTTGAACTCCCAGAGAATATCAGATCCATGTTGACGCACAGATCCCTAGTGCCTAGACCCTCGGACCCTGCTGCCAGACTCCGGTCCATAATCTTGAAATTGTCTAGTTATAGAGTCAAGGAGGACATCCTTAAGTGTGCATGGCAGAATAAAGAGTTAAAATACCTTGACTCCGGCTGTCGTTGGACCAGGACTACCCCGAGATTCAACAGGCCAGACAACGCTGGGTTCCTTTCTTCAAAATCCTCTGACAGCACCAGATCTGCTTCTAGACTCCGTACTCTGTGAGGCTCAGTTCTCTGAGAAGTGGGGGCGAAAATCTACAACTTGCATGACGAAGTGCTAACAGCATTTGAGAAAAAGACATCCCCAAACACAACGAGCCGGAATGCTTGAGCGGGAAGCAGCTGGTGAACACAGACTGGCACCTAGTTGCCAGTCCGAGAAAATCAAGCTCTGCACTAGAGTCAGCTGAGTAATACTAGAGCAAGTGGCTACTCTGCAAAAGAAGAGAACGGAGTCCACAGCGTGAATCTCCAATGGCGTTGGGCTGAGAAATTGTTCTAGAGGTATCTGTGGCCTTTTCTTTTCTCTCCATTCCGCTCTGTTTCGGAGAACTGTCAGCCCTCACCCCACCTCCTGCATAGATGAAGTAGTTGTCACTAAAACTGGACCTCACTGAAGCACCTCCGGGTTTGTTTATGTTTCCCCTTGTTTTTACAGACAGGAGCTCTTCATACTGGAGGAATACAGATAGGACCAACTGCATACTGAGGTACTGTCTAACTAAATATTTACCATAGGCTGATTTGTCTGTGCATCAGATCTGCATCATCCTGGCTAGTGGGGCCTTTATTTGTTCTGTTTCCTTGTTGGGACCCGACAACACTGTACTTTATCCGGCTATGGACTTTACCTCCCCCACCAGCTCTACAGAGTGGGCAGGGTTCCCTCTTCCCTTTCTGGGTGACAGATATATATATTTTTTTTAAACTATATTTCTCTTCTCCCCTATGGGCACCCTTGAGTTGTACCCACTCAACCTCCGCCCTACTCCCAGCCCGAACCCTCGCTTCTCCCCTGATCTCTTCCTCCAAGTGACCTCCTGGCAGGCCCGACCCAGGTACCATCTCTGGGGCTGATTCCGCCCCTCAGTGGTGTGCTCCTTTTTTTTTTTTTTTTTTTTTTTTTTAAGTATGAAGTGCCTACCTGGCTGGCCATCGGGGATGAAGAATGATCCTGGGTGCATTGGGCCAGCGCATGGGATGTGGGCTGAGTCACTGGAGTGAGTCACAGTCATCTCACTGAAGGGATGAGAGGCCATTTTCCATTTTTCTTTACTTGTCCCCTCGGGTTGTGGCAAGCCAGGCAGCGTGAGGCCATAAACTCACCGCTAATGCTCTCACTTGCGTCGCCGCCTATCGCTGATTCACCACCAGAGGCCGCTCAGGCCGCTACCTCCCATCTCCCGGGAAGAGAGAGGCAGTCCCTTGGACACTCAATCTCTTTACCCCCCTGCCGACTCCAGCGACCCTGGCTGGATTTCCGAACCGGGTCACGGCATGGTGTCCAGCGCCTCAACTCTCAGCGCCAGCGCTCCTGGGTGACATATTAATCAGCATGGTCCTGCTCAGGCAGTTGCTTGGATCATGGTTGAGGAAGGGGATCCTGTTGGTTCCTAAGCTGAGATCGAAGCCATATGAACTGTTTCCACAAGAAGGACCCTAGGTAACATACAGACTAGCACTATCCGAAGGGCATAGAGTCTGTCCTTGGACATTGATTGCATGGGAAAGGAGGAGATATAGAACATGTTTGATGGGTAAAGGATAGGGGCTATTGTGTGGGGCAACTAGGCGGGGATCTGGAGAGAGGGAGACTGAATGGTTTGAAAGTTACGGGGATGCTGTGTTATTCTGCTCCAATAAGCTGTACATGTGTGGACATACTTTTCTCAGTCATTCTCCTCTGTAGAATTCATCATAAGTGAAAAGGGAAATTCTTGGGGGAGTGGGAAATGACTAAGTACTGCTGTTTTGCCTTAGATGAAGGTTGCCATGATGCAAACTATCGATCTAATTGGAGGTCATGAGCAACACCGATGACCTCAGGGAGGGTTCCCTCACATGGGGCATTCAAAACCTCCTCTTCTCATTCCCCACCCGAAAGGATGGAAGGAGGAGAATAGAAACCTGACATTTCAGGTTTCCTACCTTGAAGCGAAACAATTTCCATTATTCAGTTATAGTTACTTCCCTGTTGGCAGAAGGTTCTATATGTTTGCAAGGTCAGAAGCTAATGAGTAAGTTGTATGCTGGTCGGTGTTCCCTATGTGGGGCACTGGAATTTCTAGTTCGGATAAGCAGGGAAGGAAACAGAGCGACTCTTTGGGTCTATTCAGATGGCTAGACACACAAAGTTTTGCTCATATAATGTCCACGGGCTATCTAGTCCAATTAAGCGTAGTAAAATTTTGAGTTATCTGAGGAAGGTAGCAGTGGACTTTATATTTTATTTGTCCCCCAGAAACACTGTAAGTTAGGTTCCATGGGCATTGGTAGTACTGCTACAGCCTCTTACAAAAGTGGCGCCGAAGAAGGTGTTGCAGTTCTGGTCATAGACATGTCTCGTTCGAAAAACAGATATGCTGGCTGACTAGGAGGAAGGTATGTCCTGATGAAAGGGACCTTCCAGGGTAGGCCATTGACCCTGGTGTCTGTATATTTCCCTAGGGTCGATTTGGCCTTATATTTAAAATTTCTAACAACCTTACAGGGTGGGCGCAAGGAAGTGATATGATGAGGTGACCTAAATCTGACCCTAAACCCTACTTTGAACTCCACAGCACAGACACTTGGAGAGACCACCGTGCAAGCCGAAAGAGTTAAGAGAATGCTGGGAACTAGGATATGTAGACATTTGGCACCATCTAGAGGGTAGAAAGAGGCTATACATTTTATTCAGCGGTGCACCAAACTTACACCAGGTTGGACTATTTTCTGGTCCCCAAAAACTGGTGGGTCAAGTGCAAGAGGTGTCGATTGGAACTTTGTTTTATCTGATAATGCCCTGATCTTTTTGACTATGAGGCTGAGGAGATTAAGAAAAATACTTTTGGAGGCTAAATCTTTCTTTGCTCCAAGACAAAAAGTGATAGATTCCATCGACAACCTGTTGAATATACAGTGAAGGGCAATGACCTTCCTGGGATTTCTCCGGCCATCCTATGGGATACCACTAAGGCAGTCATCAGAGGGACGTTCATAGAGTGGTCTGTTAGGAGGAAAAGAGAGGGAGGCTAAGAAGTCAGAACTAGTGGTCCAAATACAACAACAAGAGGCACTGCAAAACTTAAGATAGATAAGGAAAAGAACAAGGACCCTAAAACAATTAAAAGCGAAACTCTCTACCGTGTTGGACTGTGCAGTAGAACAAAAACTTCTGTTGTTAAAACAAAGTACTGTGAAGGTGGCCTGAGATCCTTGCTTCTTTTAGCCAGGAGACTGCGGCACAACGGGCAGGGCAACCATTCAGGCAGTACAACACCCTGCTTCACACAAGACTGAGAAAGGGTAAGGGATCGCTGAGGCCTTCCAGGAACATTACACCATCTTATACAAATGAACCACAACCCCTAGAGATTATATTAAGGACTTCCTCCAGGATCTCGTCTCCCTCACTTTCAAAGGCAAGCTGATCATTTAAACCGACCCATAGGGGATGGGAAACTGATACTGCTATTAGAGGGTTAAAGTCTTTTAAATGCCCTGGTATCGATGGACTACCGGAGAATTTTACAAGAAACTCTGCCAAGATCTTGTTCCCCTATTAAATACTGTGTTCTGAGATTTACAGCATGAAGAGGGCCGGTGCCCCTCATGGACACAGGCCATTATATCTGTAATACCCAAGTCAGGAAAGACCCTCTTTTGTGCTTCATATCGCCCCATCTCAATATTAAACATTGATTATAAGATATTGACCTCAATTATGACTAAGCGGCTCCAATTACTGATTCCAAACCTAGTCAACTTAGACCAGACAGGTTTCATCCAGGGCATCAAGCCCAGGACAACCTTAGGAAGACCTTTCATATAATTGACCATTTAAATTCCACCAAAACATCTGCTCTTTTGGTCAGCATCGATGCAGAAAAAGCATCTGATAAGGTGTCTTGGACTTTCCTGGAGAGACCCTGTCCTGTATGTCGGATTAGGGGACTTCCTTTCTATCATTGATATCTAAGCTATATACAGCAATGACTGCCTATGTCGAGCAAATGGACATCATGCACCAGGGTTCCCCAGACATGGAACCAGGCATGGATGTCCTTGTCACCCTCCTATTAGTCCTAGACATTGAACCCCTAGCCCAGAGTATTAGACAGGATGAGGGAATCAAGTGTGTGCATATTGTTGGGTGTCAGCATAAGATTTCCTTATATGCTGACAACATATCCACTATACCTGGAGGACCCCACTGACTCTTGGCCCAGAGGGTGGATAAACTAACTTAGTTTTCCACCCTAGCTGGTTATTCTTTAAACACCTACAAAACAGAGATATTATCTTTCTCCTATACTCCTCCCCCACCTGAGGGCTGCTTACCCCATGAGATGGGATTTAAAGTAGATGAAATACTTAGGGATTAACATTAGCGCTTCACCCTCACAGATATTTCAACTCAATTTGTACCCTTATTGAATCAACTGAAGTTAGATATCCAAAAGTGGGCGTCCTACCACCCCACTCCATGCCAGAAATACAAGCAGTGAAGATGAATGCACTGCCTCATTCCTATACCTTTCAAGGAACTCCATGTATTATTCAAGGAAGGACTTGGAAACTTGGCAGCGAATACTTATAAGATACATATGGGCTAACAAGAAACCTAGAGTCTGGAAACAGACCATGTTTCTTCCTAAGGGACAAGGGGTATGGCTGTACTCCTTCTTGAAAGTTACTGGGTTTCCACCCAGATGCAGATTGGGCTGCTTTGGGTAATCCATCCTACCCACACAGCCACCTGGAAAGAGATTGAAATGGGAACTCATGTGTTCCCTTCCTTGTCAGTCCTTATTTTCCACCCTAGAGACCAACAAAAATGGGCAGGGGAGGTTCACGGCCACCCAGACTACACTGGAGGGCTGGAAAAGGGGACCTTAGGTAGAGTGAATCTGGACAGGGCCTGGGGTATCAATGGTGGGCACTAGGTCCCAATTTGGTTCAGCGGTTCTGGACTCCTGGTTCTGCACTAAGGCCAAGGCAGGTTTCCAGGCTCCTGGCAGCTGCTACAAGAGGAGGATTTATTTATTTATTTATTTATTTGCTTTTGTTAACTGGGTGAGCACGCTAGACAGCCATGTGCCTATTTTCAGGTGCGACCGGGAGAGTTACAGGTAAGACTTCATACAGGAATAACTGAGGAGGCATTAGGAATACATAGGAAGGTAGATACATATAAATACTTTGTACATAAACAACAGGCAATTCAGTGCAGGCTCTAGGGCAAGGTAGGCACCCATTGAGCGGTTGAGGAACAGAGAAGAGCATGTAAGAAATACACTGGCAGTTACAGGGCTAGCTCTAGGGCAAAGTTGGCACAAAGTTCCTACTGGAGACAAGAAACAAAACTAAAATAACAGGCAGTTCAAGGCTGACTCTAGGACAAGGTTGGCATGGTGCATTAGAGTAGGAAGGGACAGAGCAGGATAGATCTCGGAGGTGAACAGTGGGAGGCGGAGATCAAGTAAGGTGACTGCAGAAGGGGTGCCTGGGCAGGTGGTAAGTCAATGAGCATGGCTCCCCTTTGAGGTAGCTCAGAGCGTTTAACCTTACACGGCTGATAAAATGAGATATCTCCAAATCTGTAGCTATATTAACCAAAAAGCAGAAGAGACCAGCTCAAGGGGCCTGGGGGTTGGGAGGAGATTTTGAACAGCTCTGGAAATCAGGTAATGCCTTGGGTGCAGTAACCCACCTATATAAGAGTTGCATACAGCAGTTTAATTCCAGCACTGAGTATATTAGACAAGAATGGGTACAGGAAATGAATACAGCTATTACAGAGGGACAGTGGGCTAGGGGTTGGAGGAATACTTGAGCGGTAACCTCCTCACCCTTGTGGAGGGAGTTTCTATGGAAACTGAGGACCAGATACTTTAGGGTACCCGTGATGGTCTCCAGGCAGCAACTTGGTGCACCATCACATTGCTGGAGACAATGTGGGAGACTAGAGCTACACACACCCACATCTTTTGGTCCTGCCAAAGCCTTCAACAGTTTTGGTCACATATAACCAATTCCTTAAAACAGATATTTCAGGTAGAGGGTCAGCTGGGTCCGGAGGCTCTGGTGCTGGGAGAGATTCCAGGGAGGTTAGGGACGGGAAGCTGTCTAGCTTTGGCAGGTGTTTACAGTGGCTACACTGAAAGCAGTAACTAGAAAGTGGCTTCAGGCCAACCCTCCGACAAACCTGGAGTGGCTGGAGGTGGTCACCCAGATGCAACAACTTGAGGAACTCACCTTTAAGCTTCAGCAGAGAACCTCAGCTCTGCAGAACCGATGGACAAGATAGGTGATTTGGATGGGTCAAGATAACTAAATATATTTAGTGAATGAGATGGATTTCCACTTTCCCAGGTAAATCCTGATGAGAACTCCACCACCCAAAACCAGGCGATGCTGAGAGCCTGTGGCAGGAGGGGAAGTGAGAACAACCTCTGATCTCTGAGGGAACACTGAAGGAAGATAGGTATGAGTAGCATACAACTGGTTGATACACTTACTAATTCTGATTGATTGGAGAAATGAAGTTTCTTTAGAGATTTGAAAAGAACTGGAAGGGCGGGATCAGTTGTGTTCCAGGACAGTAGCTGCTGCTGTTTTCACAGGGTTCTTGTGGATTTTACTTGGTAGGTTAGTTCTTTTCTTTCTTGCTTCTAAGGGCTAGCAGGGTATTGTTCTGGGGGATCCTGGATGTTTGTAAACTGATTTAGTGGCTGTAAGTGGGGCTCTTTTGTGGATGTTTCACTTTGTAACAGGCTAAGCTGGTAGAGCCTATTTCTTCTGATTTAAAACCTGTTTGGTGGGATTTGCTTGGGCCTGGTTCTTTAGCTGCAGGGCTTGGAGGGAGACACAGGGCTGATACACTCTCTCTTGTCAGGTGTCTGCCCAAGACCCACCCTCCCCAGAAGTCTGCAGATTTATAGGGGAAGACCTGCCCTGCAATGGAGAAAAGGCTGCTGGTGCAGCTCATGTAGTTCTAGCCACTGGGGTTGAATTTAAAGGCGGGAGAGAGGAGCTTAGGGAGTTGTTCATTTTCCTTACATGTTTAATGTGTTGTACTGCACCTAGTAACAGAGTTACTGGTGTACAGTGGGACCGTCTCTAGGATTAGTGGGTGACCTGATTATGCAGTAGGGGTATCTTGGAATAGGGGAACCTGGTGGCTCACCAAGGAAACCTATTTGAAAGGGGATGGAACACACACATCATTAGGGCGGCATCTTTGGGAGAGTGGTGGGGTGCACAGGGTGTGGGCAGCCATGATACTGGACTGGGCTTGGAAGTTTGGTGGTTGCCCAGTGTGCTACCAGCTAGCACAACAGGGAGGAGGTTGTGGGGATGAGGAGAAAGCTGGGGAAGGGGCTGGAAATCTCCACAGGGTTGCACCAAGCACTGGGGGTGGGGTATAGGGAAAGAGTGCAGGAGAATACTCAGGGTCACATAGGGACTCTGGCAGAGGGCCCAAAAGGACACTACCAAGAAGCAGGCAGGTAACTGGGACCCTCACAAAGGGGAGACGGAGGACAACATTCTCAGGAAGTAGGCGGATAGCCAGTGCTGGACAGAAGGAAGCAAGGCAGGAGGTGGATCAGACCTTATACTTAGTAACGCTTCAATTCTCTTCTTCTGCTCAAGGATGAGGGGGTGTAGCCGACAGAGGTGGTTAGAGACGAAAGGGGTGTGGGAGTGGGGGCAGGAGGCAGGGGCAGATAGCAGGAAGAACGGGGGACCTGGAATGCAGGAGAATGGGGGAGCAGTGAATCGGAGCAGGAGGGCAGGGGAAGAGGAGGAAAGCATAAGGAGAAGGACCAGTTGGGAGGAAGGTAAAGAAGGACCAGAAGTACAAGGAAGATTCAGTAAAGAGGCTGAGGGTAAGCCAGGGAACACAGCGAGCAGGAGGAACTAAATGGGGACAGGAAGGAAGGGAGGATGAGCCAGGCTAGTTTAGCAGATGGGGAGAAGGACCAGTTGTGAGCAGTGAGGGGAATTAACAAGGTACAGAAGGATACTCAGGAGGAGGAGGCATAGGATTGGAGGGAGGGTGGCCATGGTAAATAAGGAGCCGGGTGGCATGTGGCACACAGATAGGGGAGGAACAAGGAGCCAGCTGGGTGGAAGGGCCGGTAGAAAGGATGAGGGACATGGAAGGGGGAATGGAGGAAAGGAGTGGTCAGAGTGCTCCTGCTGGGGATTCTATGATCAGGGTATCAAATGGGATAGGGAGGAGAAGCCTGGCCAGTTAGAACAAGATGCTTCCTGGACTAACAGTACACAGGGCTAAGCATGAGGTATATCAGCTGGCAAAGGACTGTGAGGGTTCCCCAGACATACCGGTCCACCTGGGCACAAATGATATTGAGGAAATAGCGAGCTAGAGATACAGGCAAGATTCAGGAGCTCGCCAGGGTCTGTCATGACATAGGATGCACAGTTTCCTTCTCAGAAATCCTGCCAGTGCCAAGTGCTGATGGGGAACACAAAAGAAAATTAGGGAGATAAACCAGTGGCTCAGGGGTGGTGTGAGGCCAGAGGGTATGGGTTGATGGGGGATTGGGGAGACCTGAAGGATAAGGAGCTGTATGCTGAGATAGACTACATCTCAATTTGGAGGAGGGAATCCTTAAGTTGAAAATAGAGGAGTTCATTGGTGAAAAGTGGGGTTTAAACTTGTGAAGGGGGTGGGATGGGAGAAAAGGCAGTCAAGGGATGCCGATAAAGGAGGGACTCTGTCTCCACCCCTGGGGACCAGGAGGATTGCAGGAAAAGACCAACTGGCAAAGTGCAGACCAGGAGAAAACAGAATCCCCAAGGGAACACGAGCAGGGAAATGGAACTATAGGGAAAGGGTGGAAGGTAGTCCTGCTAAATGCCAGGAGCTTGGGCAATAAAATGCCTGAGCTCCAGGCATGTTAACTGAGGGAGCAGTGGATGTGGCAGCGGTCACTGAGACTTGGGCCACTGCAAGACATGACTGGGACCTGAACCTGGAGGGTTACACTTGTTCAGGAAGGACAGGGGAGGGAAGGGGGAGGGGTAGCAATGATAGTAAAACTGCATTGGCATAGGGGAGTAGAGGAGGTGGAGGGAACCGTGGAGGCGATTTGGGTCACCTTGATAACAAGGGGGGCAAGAGTAAAATAGGAGTGGTGTATAGACCCCTGCCCTGGCGGAGAAGCTGGAGGACAGTCTGGTGGCAGATGTTGGGAGACACTGCAGACTGGGCAGAGGAAAGGTGGTGGTGTTAAGGGACTTAAACATGCCAGGAACAGACTGGGAGACTATGACATCCTCTGTGACCAGGAACAGAGGTTGTTGGATGTCTTTCAAGATCGTCCCTAACTCAGCAGGTGAGGGAACCGACCAGGGAGACACGGGTACTGGATGTGGTCCTGGCAGACAGTGACCAGATTGAGGGCCTGGAGGTAAGGGACCCATTGGCGGGAGTGACCATGCCACCGGTCTGGTTCTGCCTGGACCTAGGAGGAGTAGAAGGCTGCACAAAGACGGAAGTAACCGACTTCATGGGGGTGGATTTTAAGGAAATGGGAAGGATCCTTAGGAGCATTTGGATGGGATTGGGTCAGACATGGGCTGATAGTAGGTGAAATCATCAGGAGAGGGGTGCAGGATGCTACCAGCACCTGTGCAAGAGTAAAAGAAAATGCGGTGAGGCTCAAAACCCTGTTGGTGGACCAGGGAGGTCCAGGAGGTGGTCTTGAGGAAAGAAAGCAGCCTATAAGAAATTCAAGTGCTCAAGGAGTGAAAGGATCGAGGGAGTATGAGCTGATGGCTAGAAGGGCCACTAGAGTGGTGAGGGTGGCTAAGCAAGGAAGGAGCAGAACCTGGCCAGGAAATTAGGAGAGGAAAAAGGGTTCTTTAGATACATTGGGGAAAGCGAAGGGTGAAGGGGCAGATTAGCAGGATTAAATCAGGAAGAGATGGGCACAAGACCCAGAGGAGCAGGCTGAGGTACTAAATGAGTACATCACCTCAGTTTTCACCAGGAAAATGGGGATGCTGCATCATACATGGGAGGAGACAGAGATAATGAGGAGGGGCCCTTACCAATCGGCAGGTCTGGGGAGAGGGGCATCACTGGCAGGTGGGGGGAGGGCCAAGCAGGAGAAGAGGTACTGAAGTGGAAATCACAGCAGAGAGAGTGAGGGAAGCCCTCAGCTCCCCTAAGACGGAGAAAGCACGCGGGCCGGATAAATTACATCCTAGAGTGCTGAAGGAACTTGCAGATGTCCTGGGAAACCCTGGCAGAGCTTTCACCATCTCTGAGGACAGGGTGGGTGCCCCAAGACTGGAAGGTGGCGCATGTAGTGCCTATCCACAAGGGGGTCAAGGGAGGTGGCAGGGAACTACAGGCCTGTCAGCCTGACATCAGTGGTGGGCAAGGTGATGGAGGGCATTGTCAAGGAGAGGCTAGGGGGGACCTGGATAAGTCAGGGTGCCTGGACGATAGACAGCATGGATTCATCCGGGAAATCGTGTCAGACAAACCTGGTGGAGTTCTATGACTGGGTGACAAGTGCCTTGGACCTGGGTAGACCAGTGGATGTCCTCTTTCTAGACTTCAGCAAGGCATTTGACTCTGTTCCTCACGTGGGCCTGTTGGATAAACTAGGAGAAATGGGGTGGGAAACCAGATGATCCGATGGATAGGCAGTTGGCTCCAGGACCCGGACCCAGAGGGTCGTAGTTGATGGGATAGTCTCTTCCCCAAGGAGGGTCATTAGTGGGGTCCCACAGGGATCAGTCCTTGGGCCTTCTCTTCCAGCGCCTACGTATCTGACATAAGGACAGGAATCAGGAGTGAGATGAGTCTCTTTGCAGATGACTCGAAACTGGGGGCGGTGGTGGATGGGGAGGAGGGAGGGTGGCCCTGCAGGGGATCTGGAGGCTCTGGAAAGATGGTCTAGAAAGTGGAAGTTGAGGTTTAATGCAGGGAAATGCAAGGTACTCCACCTGGGGGCAGAAACCCAGGCCAAGTGTACACCCTGGGGGAATACTACAAGTCTCAATGGCTGAGAGGGACCTGGGGGTGGTGGTGGATGTCAAGATGAACAACTCTGAGACTTGTAGGAGGGCAGCAGCCAAGGCCAACAGGATGCTGGGATGCATCGCTGGGGATCACCTCCAGAAGGAGGAAGTGATACTCCCTCTGTATAACTGCTTGTGAGGCCGCACCTGGAGTACTGCGTGCAGTTTTGGAGGCCACACTTAAGAGGGACATTAACCTCCTGGAGAGGGTCCAGAGGAGGGCAACCAAAATGATTTGGGGCTTGGGGACAGGACCTATGAGGAGAGGCTCGAAGAGCTAAATATGACACTTTGGAAGAGAGAAGGGACGAGGGGACATGATGAGGTCTTCAGGTACATGAACAGGGTAAATAGGGAGGAACAGTGAGGGTGCCTGAGGAAGGAAGGAGGGGGCCACTAGAGGGCATGGGTGGAAGCTGGAGGGAAGATTCAGGGGAGAAAGGAGGAGGTGCTACTTCACTGAGAGGGTGGTAGAAGCCATGGAATGCACTACCTAGGGGCTGGTGGAGGCAGAGACAGTGGAGGGTTCAAGAGGGTGGGACAGGTACAGGGAAGGGTTCAGGAAGCAAAATCCAATGCAGCAAGAATATCCGGAACTGGGAAGGAGAAGCCAGAGAAGGCGAGGGGACAGCAAGGTCAGCACCCAGGGTGGGGCTGACCAACGAGCAGACACGAAGACCATTAGGCCTATTCTGCTGGCATTTTAGTATGTTAGTATTTAGACCTTAAAGTTTGGTTAGATCTTTTACTGTTTTTAAGTTCTTTTATAAACATAATTAAGTTGTGGACATCAGTAATTTAGGACATGAAACTTTCTACACTTGCCCGACAAAGGGATTATAAAGAACTCTTTAGCCTCAACCGAATTAAGAAGGCTAGTGTGGGAGGAAGTACTGTAATAGACTCAAAGTTATGTCTATGTAGATTGTATCCACTTTGGATGTTTAATGAGAGTGTTTGTTTTATCTAATGTAAAACAAGAAGTCTGGTTATGTGTAATGAAATTAATAAAGAAGTATAAAAAAAATCCTATGGTTTTAGCGAAAATACCCTCTTTGGCATCACTTCATGAGTACTGAATACCGTGCAAGCCATATAAAAACAGCGTCCTGCACAAATGTGCGGTGGTAAACAAAGCTGCACCGCATTCAATTCTTAAGCAAGCGGCTGCACATATATACCTGTCTTAGACTCTAAATTACATGTTTATTGAGTATAGTGCTTTTGTTGTCTGAACAATAGCGATGAAAAGAAAAGAAAAAGGGGAGTACTAGAGATACGTAGCAGCAGTTGGCCATTCTGACTGCAATGCATGCTGACCTAGGGACACAGAAAAAGACACAGAATAGTAGAATATAGAAATGAGACAAGGTGCTGTTTTAAAATAGGCTTAAGAGAAAACAAAAATAAAAGGTCAGAAGCACCATGTTCACCAAATGCTAAGCACTGTTGGGGGCGGGGGTCAACTATCACAAGATGAGTAACCCTCATTCATAGCACCACAGTTCTTCCTTTTCAGTTGTAGAATACAGGCTTTAAAGAGAGGCATGATATTGTTTGGGGACCATGTAACCATGACATGTCTTAACAAGTGATGATAAGGCTCACAGTGCATGAGTGGCAAAGAGACAAGTATTTCATAAAGGCATTATCTTTGTTAGTGGGGACGAATCTGGATGTCCCCACTGCAGGTTTAGGATAAGGAACCTCACATGGTACTATAACAAAACAAAACAAAAATAGGGAGTAGTTAGTTCCCGTGAATGCCAATAAAACTGCTGATGATGTAGAAATTAATGACCACTCACCACACTAATGTTATCACAGTATAATTTTATTTACATTGATACACTCTGGGCCCAACACACTACCAGCATTTTGTGGAAGAACCGCTTCCTCAGGATGAATGGGGTACCTTTATATCTATGTAGTTGTCAGATACTTTCAGTCATGTGTCTTTTTCTTCCCTTTTAACAATGAGTCTTACCTGACTGTGTATAGTTCTCAGCATGGTCCCGCCACCGAACTGGCGGTCAGTTCAGAATGGAAACCGTATACGCAAAGCAGACCTACAGAGCAAGTTTATGTTAATCTATGTGTGGTCACTCATTTCCTATATTTCCACCTCATCCCTTCATGATTGCTATTCATATCACATTGTTTGAAAAGGTGTAACTTTCAAATTAGTTTGGATATTTAGTACACTCAGAGGTAGCATACCGAAGAGGCAGGTTGCATGAAGAGCAGTGCTTAGGATACGTGAAAGGATGATAGGGAGAAGAAACATCCAAATTGTGAGACTTGGCTCATCTCTCTAAACCACAAACATATTCTAAAGCCTCGGTCCCAGTGCGAGGCATAAATGATTATGCAAGACCAGGCATTGCTTTATAAATAGGCTTGTGGATCTATGTGATCCACTGTAGGCTGCAAATGGTAAAGTACAGCCTCATGTTTCATTCTGTCAGAGGTCAAAGGGTGCACTACACTACTTTGAGTGCAATTGTGTCAGACCAGTACCAAATTGAAAGCAGAGCAAAAACACAACGCCTCTGATTTGTGTGCACCAAGACTCCCTGATGAAGAGTTCTACATAGGAATAGATATATAAATAGAGATATAGATACATACATTAATTGAAGTTCCACATAGGAGACTAGTAAGCAAGCTGGGTAGCGCGGTCGAAACATGTGCAGTCAAAAAACATGCTCGGAGACCCCAAAAAGCCTGCGGTCAAAACCGCACTAAAATTAAATAAACAAACTGTGAACCGCACATGCTGTTTTAACCACTTGGTTTTGATTGCAGCCTTTCTTTGCGATCTTGATGGGATACTGCTTAGGACTGGGTCCAAAAGTGGTAAACTGCATAAAAAGCTGGTTAGGTATAGGAAACAGAGGGTGGTGGTAAAAGTGTTCACTCCAAGGAAGGAAGGTGAGCAGAGGGATGCCTCATGTATCAGTGCTGTGACTGGTTCTCTCTAATGTCTCTCTAAGTGATGTTGCAGAGGAGCTGGAAGGGAGCATCTGCTTCTTTGGAGAGGACACCAAAATCTGCAGTAGGGAGGACACTCTGGAGGGGTGGAAAGGATGAGCAGAGACCTGCGAAAACTAGAGGAGTGGTCAATGGTATGGCAGCTGGGTTTCAGTGTGAAAAAGTGCAAAATAATACACTTAGTGCACAGAAACTCTGGGGTGGAGTACAAAATGGGTGGAGTGGTATTGACGATCATCAAAAATAAGAGAGATATGGAGGTAATCATATTAGATGATCTAAAGGTGAATCGGCAGTGCAGCAAGGCAGTTGGGAGGGCTAGTGGGATGCTGGGGTGCATGGGAAGAGGTATCGCCAGCAGAAGGATGGAAGTGGTGTTGCCTCCATATAGATCGTTAGTAAGACTCCTCTAGAATCCTGTGCCCGGTCCTGGAGACCTCATCTCCTGAAGGATATAGACAGAGTGCAGGTGGTCCAGAGGAGGGCAACTAAAATGGTGCAGGGTCTGCATCAAAAACCGAACATGGATAAACTAAAGGACCACAACATGTACACCTTGGAACAGAGGAAGGAGAGGGGATATGATGGAGACCTTTAAATAGAGATCTTAAAATACCTCATGGGAGTAAATAAGGTACAGGAGGAATTATTTCTTCAGAAGAAAAATGCTTAAGAACAAGGAGATATGCTATGAAACTGGAGGGCACAGATTCAGGAGAGATGTAGGAAGTACTTCTTCACAGAAAGAGTGGTGGATTCCTGGAATAGTCTTCTAGTGGAGGTGGTAGGGGAAAAACAGTGGTGGGGCTCAAGAATGCATGAAGCAAGCACAGGGAATAATACTGGAAAGGAAGGAGGGAGGGAGAAAGAGCTGTAGATCAGAGTACGGTCTGCGGTAATAGTATAGGTAGTGAGGAATGGGCAGTCTGGATAGGCCAAGTGGTCCTTATCTACTGTCAAATTCTCTATTTCTGTGAAGAAGCAGTGCACTTTGAAGTGCCTAAGTAGTTTGAGATGCTGGTTTTGGTACAATAAATCTATGTGATGCACACAGAATCAAAGCGCATTCTGTTTTTATTCTTTTACATGTTTAGTTCTGTCAGGATTTGTAAAGATCTCTATATGATGTCTTAGGTATTTCTGTTTGAGTTCATGCTAAAAGCTTTGAATGCAGTATGAGACATTTGTGATATCCTAAAGCTGATGTACCATTTGTTTAGTATTCCATCATTGTGCTGAGATTTGGCTTATATCCTGGTGACGGTTGTACCCTAGTGCTATATTATAGTGCATAGTTTGCCTTCAGTCTCATTTACTTGAGTGGCTACCATGTTCCTACTTGGGTGGAATGTAGTTGAGCTCATGCACACACACACACACACACACACACACACACACACACACACACACACACACACCAGTTGGTGCCTGAACTGATCCTCTTCTAACAGTGGCCCTGAAAGGGATGTTTGCTGCAGTCTTGTACTCTCTCCTGGGCTTAGGGCTAGACCAGTTCACTGTATCCCTGACTTACCCCCATTTATGTGCACAAGCTTGGAGTCTCCATTGCTGCCTCATCTGCTTTTCCTCCATGGTCTCTGATCCACTCCTGCTAGCACCCCATAGTCTGCACAGCAGGTGTAATTGTTAATCTTATTTCCTGGAGGCTGCAGAGAAAAGACCTACTTGTCAAGCCTGTTTCATAGCTTCAGGGCTCTGCTACTACTTCTGTTGCTCTTAGCTGGTAATATTGAGCTAAATCCCGGCCTAACCTCTGAATTTTATGATCTGCTTCCCATCTGATGTTGGGTGATCGAAACTTCGGTGCCTGAGGGGTTGTCCATATGAACATTAGTAGCTGTAGGCCCAAGCTCCAGGAGCTAGAAAGCTATGTTAACCTGTATTCCCCTGATATAGTTGCAATATCTGAGACCTGGCGTGAAGCGGCCCTACTTCCTCATGAGATTGAGCTCCCTGGGTTCATTACTTTAGCAAAAACAGAGGGGAAAGAAGGAGGGGTGTCCTCTTCTATATCAAATCTACACTTAATGCCTCTTTGCCTGCTGTTCCTGCCCTTGAAGGGTCAGAATGAGAGCTGTAGCTGTCAAGGTTCTGCTTGAGGACTTCAAGCCCTATATGTTGGTGCATCTACAACTCTCCCCCATTTCCTGACAGCCACCTCTGCTCTTGAAACACTTTGTAAGGCTATCACCGACAGGCCTGTGGGTGAACTAATACTCCTTGGGACTTCAACATTAATTGGTCTCATGGTGTAGGAAGCAGGCCCAAGTTTGCTATGCTTGAGGCCTACCTTGCCCAGGTCATCAGTGAATCTACAAGGTAATCTGGCAACCACACATTACTGGACTGGGCTCTTGTCACCCAACCAGAAAGAATCAGAGCCATAGGAATTTTTCAGACTCTTTTGAACCACTTCCCAGTCGTATGCATTTGGAAAAACAGTGCTCCCAAACCTCCACCTTGGATTTTCATGGCCTGTGACTTCTCCAGATTTGATCTCTGTTCCTTCATGGCCACTCTGTCTAACTTCCACTGGGTCTCTATCAGTAACCTGCCTGACACCGACTCTGCCCTTGGATTTCTTTGTTAATTATTTTCTTTCAGCTGCTAATTCTCAATGCCCCTTAAACAGTTCCGGGTGAATGGTCAGCACTCTAAATGGCTGGACCATGAATTTAGGAAATGTTGGAAGCTCAGGGATAATGTGTGGGGCTCTTTAAAACTACTGGCCTCTCGATTGACTGGATCAAGCACAGGGTGCTCAGGAGCCTGCAAAAAGATCTTAAAAGTGCCACAAGATAATACTTAGCTCATTTGCAAAATAAAAACTTATCAGACCCCAGGAAATTCTGGGTATAAATTAATGCTCTTCTAAAAGGCCGTACTAGTGCTTCTGAATGTGACATAGTGTTAGATGGTTAGACCTTGAGTTACCGCCTGGCTTACTACTAATGTCTTCAACAACTTTTCACAGACCTGGATAGATTCATACCCTCCTCTGTTGGACCTCTCTCTCACCACCCTGCCCCATTTGGTACAAAGAACATATCCCAGAATTCCATTTTCATAGGGTTGCACAGAAAGAATTGCTTGTTCTCATTAAAGCAGCTGAAGGTGGAAGGCTCAGGGGTTGACAAACCTGAGCCAAAGCTTTTAAAAATAGCTGCCCAAGCGCCGGCCCGGTGGTGCTGAGGCTGAAGCGCTGACACCTTACCTTGCACGCCGGGCGACCGTGTTCGGAACGAGCATGGGCCGCTAGGGGTGGCTGGGAGGAGAGGGATTGAGCGCCCACAGGACTGCTCTCCTTTTCGGGAGGGGACATAAGCACTGGGTAGCCGACTGGCCCCTAGCAGAAACTGGGGACCTGGCGCACCAAAGGCTTCAAAGGGGGAAGAGGCAGAATAAGCAGCTCGAGGAGAGTGCGTACGGAGCGTGTACGCTCACTCCTTGTGGCGTCATTGCACTCCTCGGCTCAAGATAAGTAAACTTGAGAAAAAGCTGGCATTGACGGGCAGAATTATCAGATCCCGCGGGTGGCGCCTCCGCAATGGACAGTAACCCTCGGCATCGGATTCGTGTGTACGGCGGGTTGGGGGTTCCCGCTGCCCTGCCACGGGGTTACAGCAGTGGGTATGCCGAGAGGTAAGCTCGGCAGCGGAGGACGGGGCTGGGGAATCATGAGAGACCAGCCGCCAGCGCTAGGGAGTAGATAAAAATAAGAGAAGCTGCAAAAAAAAAAATTTAGCTGCCCCAGTCATTGCCTTCCCAGTTGCCATGCTTCTAACAAATCTTCCTGGAGGGAGAATTCCTGAATGCTGGAAACCACCCTTTGGGACCAGTACACAAGTGTGGTCCCAGAGAGTCCATGGAAAATTATTGCCCATTTCCCTTCTCAGCTCCCTTAACAAACTGCAGGAAAGACTTGTGTATAGGAACTTCATGACTACCTAAGCAGAGGCACTTGCTGAGAGACAGGCAGCATGGTTTCAGGAAATACCACTAGATTGACACTGACTCTAATTGCTTGGTATTAAAATGTGCCTTAATTGGCATTTAAAGCAGGAAATGATGGGAGAGGCTAGTGAGCCTTTGCAGCATGGACAGCCTTAGTGCAGGAATTCCTGCTGTCCACATTGCTCCCATTTGGTGAGGGCAGTAACTGTGAGTTGCAGGGTGTCTAGAGTGGCACAAGAGTCCCCGATCTTGGTCAGAGGCTGAGCCGCTGAGGCTTCACTGGTCCTGGTGATGCATTATCACCTTTTGGAGGATATCTCAAAACATCCCATTTTGTCAAGTCGTCAGTACTGCTAAGCACCAGTGATTATCGAGCTACTGTATGTTAAAATGTTAAAGCATATCTCACTTAAAAATCATTATTTTAAACAAAAAAATCAAACCTGTTGGTTGCAGAGCTTAAGAAAGAGCATCTCTTGCTGGGCTGCTAGCCCCCCACACACACACTTTGCATCTCTGCTTTCAATCTGGCCTGTTCACATAGGCTAATGTGCTCCTGGTGCCCCTTCCTTGTATGCATGGGTGCTGCCTGAAATAATTTTGTTCACTCCTATGGGTCAGGCACAGGCCAGGTTAAATACAGATTGCTCATGCTAGCCCAATTTTGTGCAAGCAGAAAGTCCATTTGTTGACACAAATCAGGTGTATTTTTGTTTTTTAATTTGTAATTTATGCTCCTCCTGTCTGGCCAGCCTGCTTCCTCTTTGACTTACCCAGCACCATCACCCACCTTCTTTAGAACTTAGCAACACAGAACGTCCCCCCCTCCCATGGCTGGAGAGACCCATCTCACCAAGTCCACAGCCTGCCTGTTTGATGGTGTGGGGCCTGTGGCAGGTCAGAAAGTGTTGCTGCTGCTGGTCAGAGTGTTTCTCTGTTTTCTCCCCAGCGTGCAGTGATTTACTGCACATGCCTGCCTATGCATGTACATGTGTGACAGCATCGTGGGCAGCTGTCCCTCCTGAGGTGACCCACTGCACACCTACAGATCTACACCAGTTGGCAACCACAAAGTGGGACTCCGCAATTCCCTCATCCCAAGAGGAGGTAAAGTCCCTTGGACACTCAATTCTGTCTCCTCTGGCTAACCCCTGAATGATTGAGGTCTGCTCCCAAATCCTGGTCCCCAGCACCACCAGGCTGGCTATGTTTTTGAGTTTTGGCCATCTTTGTGAATAATTTGTATAAGTTAATAGGAGCTGAGAGATCGCCTCTTGTAGTATGAGAGTCATTTTTTCAAGCTTGGGCATGAGGACTGTGAGATTGTGACTTTAACTCAGATAAATACAGTATCAGAAAGAATTAAAGATTTTTACTTCAAGAATGACATTTCATTTGAAACAATTTGTCAAATTAATTTAAATCCCCTTTTGTGGTGAAGGATGGACCACTCTAAAACCTGCATGAGAGCACAGCTTTACCTAGGACAAAAGACTGGCGGGACATGCCTTAAACAATGATCAAACTACTGTAGCTTAATCTTATTTACTTTGAGGTGGCCATTTTGCATTAAGTTTAAGCAGTGGAATGTTTAGACTTTTAAAAGGGCTGTTGTAGTGGGAGAAAGAATTTGTAAAATTATTGTATAATGTCAAGTTAGGCACAACATGCACAGGTCTAAATTAGAACTTGTCAGCACACTTGCTAATTCTGATATTAAATATGTTTTGTTTTATACAGGCAGTACCAAGCCCTACATCAGGAGTTTCTCCCTCCTCACAGCCATCGACAATGAAGCCATCAAATTCAAAGGTAATGACAAGAATTTAAAACTTTGCAGTGCAGAATGCCAATGCATACTTTTCCAACACCAAATTCACAGCCCATGCATGAGAACCACCAGCTGCAACAGAAAAAACAGTCAGGCTGCTTTTAAAACATGAACCTTTCTCCTGTGGCCATGAACAGTTTCACAGAATCTGCAACTATGGTACTTGATTCACTCTACCCACCAAACTTTCTTCTTCAGATTGGGGTTGTTTGATAAATATTGCAAAGCACAAAGGCTGAAATAACATACAGTGGAGCCCTGTTATAAGCACACCCTAAATGCCAAGAACAAGTGTTCCTGTAATGACAGGGATGTTTTTATAAGAGGCTTAATTGAAATACTTGAAAATCCATGTAAAAAGCTATGGTTAACATGACGAATCTTGGTTCACACTAATTTTTAGAGAGGCCTGTTGTTAAGAGCAATGTACTACAGTTTTTGAAAGTGTTCTTGCCAGAGTACTGTTGTAAAGTAAATTTGGTGTCACAGCTAACCATGGAGAAATGTGTGGGACTTCTTTATGGGGCATCTTTCACACACCATGATGGTAATGGGGAACTTGATCACTGTTCATCCCAGGCATAGCACACTCAGAGGTGACAGTGACCATCTATCACTACCTCTGGGGAATAAAAGTGCTCTTGTAAATGGGCTGTGTGTTCTTGTAAATGGGCTGCACTGCTGCTCAGATGCAATGTTCTTATTGGTGGACTCCACTATACTGGGTAAAAAAAAAAATCAGTGATTTTGGGGGTGTCATTGAGGGTCCTAACCAAAAAGGTCTTGAGCTTGAAACAACCAAGTTGATCTCAGAATCCTAACACCAATGATGAGATTCTCAGATCTGTGTGGTGCTAAAGTGTTGCCTGAGTACTGTAGCATAACAAATAAATAGGGAAAACTGACAGTTGCCAGCACGATAAGATGCACAAAATAGGTGATTTGATACCTTTTATTGGACCAACAAAGATTTCCATAAAACTTACAACACACACACACTTCAGTTTTCTAGTCGTTATTAAGACTTCAGCAGTTGGATGTTTTATGGACCTTGTACATCTGCCTAGCATTCCTTGTGTGGCATTTGACCTTCACACTGCTACATCTGGGAGGATTTTTCCTTATCCCTTGTTGTGCATCCCAACTAATTACGTCTCTAAAACTGTGGCATTCATGTGTAGAATGAAACGGAGTGTTTTTGAGCAGGCCTGCCATTACTTTTCTGATGAAAACTGCATAGGTTTGAAAGCTTAACGTTTTTTCTGGAGATCTTTGTTGTTCCCATATAAGGTATCAAATCACCTATTTTATGCATCTTAAATTAAATAACAAGAAATTAAAGCTTGTGGAGGAAACTGCCTGCCACTGCAGAAAATGGCCAGAGAAATGGTGAAGATCAGTTTATTAATTTGCTTGCTTGTCCCCTTTGTGAGGGGGACAGAACATTTACAACCCAAACCTCGGCCTCTCGTAAGATTCTGGTCCTGCCCCACCGCTTACAAAGATAAATGGCATATTCTGAGTCTGGCCATTGCATAGCCCTTGATGTCCTGGGTCGTGCCTGAAAATAGGCAAATGTTTGCCTAATGCAACCTACCTGATTAACAAAACTAAATAAATACAGGGTACTAAATAGCTGGTATCACACAGCAAAGCGCTATCAAAACCGGAGGTAATGCTAACCATTTCCAGGAAATGGAGTACAGCAGTAGACTATAGCATTTTTAGAATGAGTCCATGGCACAAGTAGACAATATAAGTAAAACTGTATGTATATTTATAAATTTTGCTAATCAGTTTGTTCCAAGTGCAATGCATTTTCACAGTTGATTAGTACTTTTATGCATAAAACTGCTAATCATTTTTTCAGCTTATTTAATACCCTGAAATAAATTATGTTGAGATTACATGCTTTGCATAAAGGAAATGTTTGTTAAAAATTTAAAAACTGCAGTGGTGCTAGATTTGGTTACCACTTTTTGTTTATTTTAAAATGTATTAATTTATAAAAGTAAATTTATTTATTTCTGATCTTGGATTAACCATTTGAGCTCAGAGCTCTTTACATAGGTTCCACGTTAGTACATTTAGAGCAAGTAGGTGATTATACAGAGGACTGAGACAAACAAGGCACTAGAATTAGAATGAGAACATTTAGGTACATTTGGTCTTTAAACAAAGGAATGCAAAAATACAGTGAAAACTAAAATTGAAATAGGTAAGATACATACAGGAACAGACTAAATAACTGTACCCAACAGAGACCTGTTAGTTTGTCAGCAACACGAGGGGTTAGCGCATAGAGTGCTGGAGACACGGGATGGGCTTGAGCCCCAAGTGCAGGGTGTCCGAGAGAGGGAGAGAGGTCTGTTTGGCAGAAGGGCAGATAGTAGGAGAGTAATTGCGTATAAACTGATTAATCATCAAGGAATCTAACAATAGGATAGGTTGTACAATTTCCATTGCTACATGGGGAACCCAAAAATCATAATCAGTCCCCAACCTACCAGTGTTTTAGAGTATGATGCATCATGGTCAAGGACTAATCATTCTATAATGAAGGTCCAAGAAAATGTCCCCTTTCTTTCCGAGCCATTCGGCTCTATCAGTCTGATAAGAAAGATGACTTTTATCACTTGAGTGCACTGTATAACGTACTCATAATTCCCATGCCCACACAGTCGCATTTAGCTGATGTTTCAGTTGCCTTGCTTACAGTAATAAAGAAATTGAAACAAACAGTAGAAGTTGTATTGAGACTTAAAATTAGTCACAACTGGAAAAATTACGAAAGTGCCTGTGCACCTTAACTAACCTTGTGAGAGGTAATCTGGGAGCATTGACCAAGGCTCAGAATGTTCCCATATCTGTTTCTTCTAATAAACTCTGAGCTAAAACTGTGAATCAGGCAAGCCAACCAGGTAATCAGATAACAGTCTCCTGACACCACATGTATCAGACATCTTGTTGTTCTTGCTGAAGTCATGTTAGCCAAGTTGAGCATGGCCACTGCCGTCTTTAAAAAGATGCTGGTAGACTTTTGCAAGCGTAAAATACCCCAACTAACTGCCTTGCGCGTAACCTCTGCTATGTAGAATACATTGCTAAGTCCTGTAAAGATAATTACACTGAATGCTCCCCATCCCAGCCAAAGTGACAGAAATTTTAATCAAACATTTTTAAACAGTAGAACAAGTCTCTAAAGTTCATATATCACTGTGTGATTCATGGTCCACTTTCTTTGCCCCAAAGTCTTTATTTTTTCAGAGTATTTTTCTGCCTTAATGAGATCCCCCAATAGAAAGGTCTTACCGATTTAAGACAGCTTGACTTTTGCATGTTGTAGTGAGTGAGCTACACCAATCTTCCAGAAGCTGCTACGCACTACATCAAAGCTGTGGCATCTTTCTCTCATTGAGTAATTCAGAGCTGGAAAACAATATATTTGAGTTCTATCATCCAACAGTAGTTGACCAATTGTTTCAGTTGCTGTGAGAATTTGATTGCTGTGATGCATGCCTGCTGTCACCAAAAGCAGGGTCTGGGGAAGCTCAGATTGTTTGGTCATTTTGGCGGTGTGATCTTGTAGGCGCAGAATGCTGTGATATTCTCAAATGCTGAGTATAACACGCTTAAAAGTTCTCAGCCATACCCAACCAAGCCCTGTCCTTCTGCACTTTTTAGCACACCAGTCAGTCTGATTTTCCCTGGTTAAATGAACAAAGTGCATGGCTGCATGTCTTACATAAGAACATAAGAATAGTGTCTGCAGATTGGGACCACTTCATCCAACTAGTCTGCCCAAGGTGGCAGCCCTCCTTTAATTGTTCCAGCCAAGCTGTCCACAGCGTTTCACGCTAGTTTAAATTCTCATACTGTTTTAGCTGCCACCACCTGTTCTGGTAGGCTGTTCCATGGCTCCATCACCCTTTCCATGAAGAAGTACTTTCCATAGTTGCTTCTGAACTTGCCTCCCACCAGGCATAAGCTGTGCCCCTTGTCCGAGTTCCTTGTATTCTTGGAAGAGGTTCTCCATCGTGTTTATTCCCTTGACGTATTTGAACATTTCTATCATGTCACCTCTGTTTCTTCTCTGTTCTAGTGAGTACAACTTCAGTTCCTTGAGTCTAGTTTCATATGTATTATGGTGCAGTCCCTACATCATTCATTTTAGTGGCCCTTCTCTGCACTCTCTAATCTGTCTTTGTCCTTTTCAGGTGTGGCCTCCAGAACTGAATACAGTACTCAGGTGCGGCCTCACCAAGGATCTGTACAGTGACAGGATTATCTCTTGATTTCTGCTTGCAATGCCCCTACCTATACATCCTAGGATGCCACTTGCTCTGGTGCCACTTTTCACTCTGTTTTGTGACTTTTAAGTCATTGGTGATGAGTACATCCAGGTCCCTTTCCATCTTTGTTACCTCAGTTGCGCTCATCCAGTGTGTACTTTACTTCTGGGTTTTGCTTTCCTAGGTGCATGATCTTGCATTTCTTGGCATTAAACTTTAACTGCCATAGTTTTGACCACTCTTCTAGTCTCCTGTGGTTGGCCACCATGCTTGTGGCCCCTCCTGTGTGTCCACCCTGTTGCAGAGCTTTGTGTCATCTGCAAACAGGTATACCTTTCCCCTCTAATTCCTCTGCAGCAACACTGATGAATATGTTAAAGAGTATTGGACCCAGCACTGATCCCTGTGGCTGCCCGCTGGTCACCTCCCTTCCTGTGACATAACCCATTTACCAAGACTCTATTTTCTATTCTGTAGCCAATTCCTAACCCAGTTGACTGTCTTGTGCCTAACCCTGTATGTTCTAGTTTATTTCCCAGCCTCCTGTGGGGATGGTGTCAAAAGCTTTACTGAAGTCTATGTCCACCAAGCCGCCCTGGTCCATTGTTTTGGTAACCCTGTCAAAGAAATGTGTCATGTTTGTCTGCCATGATCTTCCTCCCATGAAACCATGTTGCCTGGGGTTTAGTTTTCTATTTTCCTTCAGGTATTCCACTGTTCTCTCCTTTAGTAGTGCTTCCACCATTTTCCCACTATTGAGGTTAGGCTGACTGGGCGATAGTTCCCAGTATCCTCCTTACTTCCTCCCTTGTGGGGGCACCACTGCTGCTCTTCTCCAGTCTTGAGGTACTGTGCCACTCTACAGTGTTTTACTAAATAATTCTGCTTGTGGTGCTGCAATTTCTTCCTTAGTTCCTTCAACACCCTCTGGTGAATGTCATCCAGCCCGTTGCTTTATCGACTCTTAAAGCTCTTCTAGGACTCTCTCCCTTGGGAAGGGGCTCATGTCTGCCTCCTTGTTATTGTGTTCCATCTGCTTTGGTGGAGGACCTTTCCACTGTCCTCTGTTGTGAAAACAGAGCAGAAAACTTGTTTAACACCTCTGCTTTGTGATTGTCATCCTCTGCCATCTGGCCATCTTGTGCTATTAGTCTGCCTATTCCCTTACTCTTCCTTTTTTCTCTCATGTACCTATAGAAGGTTTATCTCCTTTCTTAACTCCCTGTGCTGTTTTTTTCCTCTGTTTGGTCTTTGGCCCTTCAAATGGCTCTTCCTGCCTCCCTGAGCTTGTTCCGTAGTTGTCCATGTCTGCTTCCTTCTGCGATACCTTGAATTGCTTAAAGGCCCTTATTATTGCTGCTAAGTCTCTGGTGAACCAGAGCGGTTTCCTCCTCCTTTTTGATTTACTGATTTGACTTGTACATTGTTCAGTAATTGTTGCTATGGCTTTCTTTTTTATTTATTTTATTGCGGGCATCCCCTAACCCCGTGAGCAGGCTCCCAGGCTTCTGGGAGCTCCTCCCCATACTTGGGATGTTCCCCTAGAAAGGGCCGCAATGGCGGAACCAATATGGCCAGAGGGGAGGCACCAGAGCCGCTCATCAGTGGGGGCCAGCATTTTTCTGTTTTAGTTTCCTCGGCGGTGGGGATGTGTGTGACGGCCCGCATCTGCCCCACCCCAATGCGTGCTGGCGCCAACTGCTGTGGTACCCGTGCGCTCCGCTGGGGTCCCTGGTGCATTGAAACTCTACCCCACCTTCCCTGAGTAGGAGAGCAGTCCAGCAGACACTCCATCCTACTCCCAGGCCAACCCTCGACTCCTGGATCCGTTCCCGAACCCGGTTATCGCGCCATGAGACGGTAGCCATGCCTCTGCACCAGCGGGTCGGCTTTGTTGCTATGGCCTTCTTAAAATGCTTCCAGTCATATTCCAAGTCCCCCATGCTTTCCTAGCTAGTATTGATTTGATTCTTGATCTCATCTCTGGAAAGTTTGCCCTACGAAATCAAGTATCTTGATTTTTGTGTGACATATTTCTTCTGCCTTGTTGATTGATAGCCAGACTGACCTGTGGTCACTGTTCCCTAGGTTTACACCCACATGAACATTGGAAACCCTTGAGCTGTTTGGGAGCACTAGGTCAGGGTAGCGTGGTCTCTAGTGGGTGAGTTCACTAGTTGGTTGAGCCTTGCCCTTTCAGTATAAGCAGGAACTCCCTGCTCCTTTCAGAGGGCGCTGTGTATGAGGTCCAATCTACATCGGGCAGATTGTAGTCCCCAACTATTAACAGCTCACCTTTGTCGGCCATCATTGAGATGATTTTTTTTTTTTTTTGGTCTGCTTTTCCATTTGAATTGTACTGTAAAGCCACTAGAGGGCAACAACATGTGTGGTTGCAATCCTCTTCCCACTGCACTCCCCTAACACTTCTAGTCCTGGGTTATTCATTTATATCTAAAGCAAATTATCAACATCCTAACATTCAGTGGTGTGATCTGAATCTGTAAGCCTGTACAAAGCCTCTACTGCCCTATCCAGAATGGATTCCATCTCCTCCTACTGCACCCTTCCTGGTCTACCCTTATCCCAGTCTCCCCCACCTCTATTGCCACTTTCTCTCCCCTTCCTTCCAGATACCTCTTTCATTCTGTCAGTCACCCCCACAGCTCCCTTGTAAACAGACCCCACTTTCCCTACTACCCTCCAGCCTCTCTGTTTTCCCTTCCTAGTCACTTTGCCTTTCTTCATTTCTTTATCTCCTTCTCTCCACCCCTCCCTCTTCCCTCCCTCACGTGTTTCCTACTCCAATTACAAAAGTCCTAAACTTCACTGTTTCATCTTTGCTCTCCTCCTTCTTTCATCAGGAACATCCACCCCAACCCTGGCCCTATTTCTTCTCCTACCCTGGCTCCTTACCCAAATAACATGTCTCCAAACCCCACTTCCACTACAACCCTCCCCAACGGTTGAAGCTCCTCCACCTGAACATCTGCAGCCTGCTACCTAAAATCGATCTCCTATAAAGTCTTATGATTTAACACACCCCTGGCATCCCAATTATTACAAGACATGGCTCAAAAAGCACCCTGACAGTGCCATTGCAATCCCTGGGTATTCCATCTCCAGACAAGATTGATCGGGTCGCGGAGGGGAGTGGCCATGTGTATCTTATCCTCACTGCAGTTTACTACCACCCTATCTACCTCCATCCCAGCTACCTTTGAAGCCCTTGTCACCCACATTACCCTTCCTTTCTCAATCTCAATCTTTGTGGCTGGCATCTATTGCTGCCAAGCATTCAGCCTTCAGCCTTAGGTCACGACTGAACTCTTAGCCAGTATAGCCTCCTCTGCAATCTGGTGAACTTTTCATAATGGGTGATGTGAATCTAAATTGGTTGTCTCCCAAGTTAAACAAGCTATGCAATGACATCACTACTCTAAACCTCACTCAACTTATACTTGAGCACACGCGCCGTAATCCCAAAACACAAAACCACACCCTCTTGACTGGGCACTCACAACCCACCAGCACCATATCATTAAATCTGGTCTCCTCCCAGATGCCCTTAGTGACCACAACCCCATTTTCATTGTAACGAAGGTTCATCACCCCAAACCTCCCACTAAAATCATACAGCTGCTGTCCTTAAATCCTTAGACCTTACCCCCAATCAGCTCTGCACTCGTTTCCACCGACTGGGCCCCCTCTCCACTGCCATTTCTGTCGACCAAGTGCTTATTTATTTTGAGATAAATTCATTGCCACCTGGAATGCCTTTGCTCTTCGGAAGGACCAGAGTCCGTGGGCTTCACCTCCCTGGATCACCCCTGAACTACTGGCCTACTTCAGGGGCGTGACTGGGCCTAGAAAACACAAATCTACTAAACGCCCAAACGACTACTGCAAGTACAGCCAGCACACTCATGTACGAAAGCTACTAGACTGGCTGAATCCGTTTGTTTCACTCCTCATTCCTGACTAACATTAACTCTCCATCTAAATTCTGGAGGGTAGTTCATGCCCTGTTCTCTCCCCTCTCCCTCTCCCTCCAGTTCTCAAAATAAATAACTGATGATACTGTTTTGTACAGTTCTGGCAAAAATCCTGCTGCTGTGCAAACCAGCTTACAGCATGACTTCAACCAAGTTCAGCTCTGGTTTGCTTCTCACCAGCTTTTCTAAACGCCAAGAAGACAGTCTCAGTGAACTTTGGCACCAGGCAGAGACTTTCTGGGCTCCTGGCCCTACCACCTCACACCCTTGATGGGACCATCTTGGAGGACACCTCCTCATTTAGATATCTGGGGTTTGGCTGGACCAGCACCTCAACTTCTCTGTGCATATCGAGCTATCCTGAAGAAACTGCACCCCAAGCTTGGTGCTCTGTACAGGAATCCTAGTTGCATCCTGCTGACTGCGAGGCACGAAATTGTCCAGAAAATGATACTCTCCCATCTTTGATTACTGTGACATAGTCTGTGGTGCTGCTTTCAAATCTTCCCTGACCAAGTTGGACACTCTCTTTAACTCCTTCTGCCAATTTGCTATCGACTCCCTTTTCACTCCACCACTGCGAACTCTATCGCTCTCTAACCTTCCTTCCACTATCTCACAGGCGCATCTCTCACTGTGCCAAACTAACCTCAAATTCTGGTTTGGGGGCTCCCCTCCTATCTCTCTCTCACTCCACCCCCCATCCACTCTCTTAGATCAAATGACGCCTGCACCTTGATAGTCCCTTGCACTCCACCCTCATCGGTCAGACTGGTTCGCCCATCGTTTCCCTAAAATCTGAATTCCCTTCCCCTCAAATATGACACTCCTCCTCCAACTACTCCCCTTACCTCTGCCTCACACAATTACCTTTCCTCGGCTGTTTCTGCTTAACGCACTCCAATACCTATCCTCAGCCTCCTGCCTTACTGCCATGACCCCCCCCCGCAGGGATTTCAACATTCTGAAGGGAAAATCAAGAAATGGCTAACCCTGCTCCTCATATTCAGTTCTTGCCTCTTCCCTCTCTTCTCCACCTGCCCTTCTTGGTCACAAGTGTCACAACCTAACCCCATCCTTTTACTCCAGCAGCACTTGCATACTACCTCGAGGCCTGCTCCTGGTGCACTCATGCACTATAAATGGTTCTCTCACATTATTACTGTTTTATACGTTTATGTGTTCTTTTGTATGATTTGGAAATGTATTGTAATTTATCCAATGTTCCACTACTGTTTATTGTACAATACCTTGTGTTCCAACTGTTGTACCATCTTACAATGTTGTATTATTTGTACTACCCACATACTATTGTAACTGTCATCCTTCACATCCCTATGTAACCCCTCCCCAGGTAGCACCGTGAGATGAGCAACTTGTTGTTCAGTGTGCCCTCTGGTGAAACATTTCAATGAATAAATAAATAAATAAAAGATGGCTTCTAGCAGTTCCTTGTTCTGGGTTGGGGTCTGTATATAACCCCCACTCTGATAGGGTCCTTGTCCCCAGCTCTTAGGGTAACCCACAGGGCCCGTGTTTTCCCTGGATCTCTTTTGCATTACATACAGAGCCACCTCTCCCTCCCTTCCTTCCCTCCCTCCTCGAGGTCCCTCCTGAAGAGCATATAACCTGGTATGACTACATCCCAGGTGTGGTTCAGTGGTGAGCCATATTTCTGTGACTGCAATCCAGTCTAGTTGTGTCTCTGCCAACATGGCTGTGAGTGCTGATATCTTGTTCGGTAGGCTACGAGCATTAACGCACTTTGCCTGCCATCCCTGGGTCTGACTTTGCAAGGTCTGGTTATGCAGTTTCAATTTACAGTGTTTGTGTTTCATACTCCCACCGCTTTTCCTTGGTGGATCATCCTTTTGATCTAAGGTTACACTAACCTTATGGTGCTGAGATGCCATACTAGCTGAGAATGGGGAAGGGTAGATGGCGCTTTCTCTGATGTGATGGGCGCATTGTTTCCTCCCCTCCACTAGTTTAACTTCAGGAGCTATGGACGTTGAACTTCTGACCAGTGCTCGAGGTTCCCTGCCCTGCTAGGGTGTAGGCGTCAAAAGGCTAAAACTCCCTCTCCCAGAAGGTGTGCCAGTTCCTACAATGATGTCTGTTTTCTTTGCATCACATTTTTAGCCAGTTGTTAAGTTCAGTTATGTCCTTCTTTCTTTCTGATCTGATCACCAGACAACAACTCCCAATGCTAGGGAACGTTTAAAATTATTTATTAAAGTAAAAGCTATGTAGCACCCCAACAAACAGCTGGTTGGTGTTTGTGCTGCACTAGTGCTTTCAAGACGCTTTTCAAGGTCTTGAAAGCGCTAGTACAGTGTGAAACATCAGCCAGCTGTTTGTTGGGGAGGTGCCACATAGGGTGACAGGATGTGCAGCTGTGCCTCTTCATTCAATTATTCACAGTTCCTGCATATGCCTGGCTCCATCCAGTGAATACCTGATCCGTTATTATTTAATTTGGAGTGTTTATATTCCAGTTGCTCTAGCCTTAGATGTAAAATTTTATTTTCTTTCACATTGTCCGACATCTGCAAAGCTGATTTGTGTCTTTGTTGCCGATTTTTTCTGTAGAGCTTTTCTATGCAGGGGTACTGGCAAGCCTCTTTCTCCCCTGTTTGCTTTCCGACTGGTCGCCATCTCCTTGAGGACTCCACAAAGCAAGCAGCCACACACTGCAGGGTTCAGAGGTGGTTACTGACTGCTAAGCAAGGCTTGACAAGTCCAAGAATGCACAGCAATTAAAACCTTAGTCAGATATTTGCAGTTAAATCAAAAAATAAACCAACGCCTCTTCTTCAGGGAGAAGCCACTTCTACTGTGGCTAATTCATGGTATTATTTTTTACTTAACTTCACATATTTGACTAAGGCTCTTGAGTGCTTTGTGTTCCTAGACTTGTCCCTTCAGGACTCCACCTGCTTCTCAAAGTCCCCACAGCTTGCCCCTGTGGCAAGGCCAGGAGGAGAATTGCCCCCAGACCAGATCCATTTTCTTGTGGCAGGGGCTGGACAGGCAGGGCTTCCTGGTGTGTCTGTCCCCGATCATTAGGAGCCTTCAGTTTCAGTCTAACATCTCTGATTTCTTTCAAAATTCTGTAAGTGGTTGATAACTGTCTCTTTTGAATACTTCAGAAATTTGAAAATTAGTTTTAGATTTGGCAACTCCACCTCTGCCTCCTCCCTGTTACCTCTGGTGTACCCCAAGGCTCGGTCCTTGGCCCACTGTTGTTCTCCATTTTCTTGAATGACCTGCCTCTGCCTGCCCATACCCATCCATCCACATGTATGTAGATGATACTGTACTGTATACATCCGGCACCTCGTCCACTGATGTTGCGACCAGACTTCAGGTGGACTTCAGTAATGTTCAGCTCTGGTTTAGCTCTCAGCTCTTTCTCAACACCAAGAAAACTGTCTCCATGACCTTTGGCACTAGGGCAGAGACTTTCTTGGCTCCCTTTCACCCCTCCTTCCACACCCTGGATGGGACTTCATTGGAGGCTTGCACCTCCTTCAGATGTCTTGGGGTCTAGCTTGACCAGCATCTCGATTTCTCTGTCCACATAGATGCAGTCCATAAAAGCTTCACCCCAAGCTGGGTGCTTTGTACCGCCAATCGTGGAAGCATCCCTCTGCCAGCTCACTGTGCAGTTGGGCAGAAAAATGATACTCCCTATCTTTGACTACAGAGATGTAGTCCACAGTGTCGCCCAAAGTCCACCATAGCTAGACTGGACACCCTCTTCCATTGCTTGTCATTTTGCCTTTGTGGTCCTTCACCTCCACCCATCACTGCACCCTCTACGTGCACTGGACCTCCCATCACTCGGGACCCGGCAGCACACCCACTGCGCTAGCTTAACTGCTAAATTCAGGTCCCAGTCCCTTACCCTTATCTCACCTCTGTTCTGTCAGCCCCTGCCCCGGTGTACCCCTCAGGAACAATGACTCTCGCTACTGGCTGTACCACAAATGTCCACCACGGCAGGCCAGTCAGCTTTTAGATATCGCATGCCCAGATTATGGAACTCTCTCCTGTATCCATTAGGACTGCCTCCCTAGTAGGCACTTCAACTCCCTTCTCAGAGCACACTTCTCCACCTGTCTTGTGCTCATATTAGCTCTAGTACCTTGGTTTAGTCACTGAAATTACTGAGGCATTGTCAGGATTGTTTGTTTTGTCTGGATTTATTAACTACTATGTGCATTTAACTATCATGTGCCTCGCACTATTGCCTCTGTATGCAGTTCATTTTTGTAGTTCTCGTCCGAAGGTTCTCTGTACACTGCATATGTTCCTGGATTCTGTATATTGTGAATATTGCATTTATTATGTTGTATCCTTTACCTTCCCATCCCCAAAAAAAAGACGATCTGGAATCGAGCATTAGTCTTCTCAGGCTTCCTGGTAAAACTTTTAAATAAATAAACACCAAAATCTTAAAGCTGAATATGTTTTTTCACTGTACTTATCCAGTTTTACCTCAGTATATGTAAGCTACATGCTTTAGTACCTCCCATGGTAAACTGTTCCAAGAATTACCTACCCTTGCAGTGAAATATTTTCTAACATTTCTTCTGAATTTTCCTTATCACAGTAAGTTATATTATATGTAATGCTGTGTTTTATGTCACACTGTGTGTTACACAGTATATTTTCACTTGTACTGTTCTGGATCATGTCTGAAAAATATCCTGATCATATCCCCTTTGGTCTTCTCATTGCCAGTGACAAGAGTCCCAGATAATTGTGTATTCTAGTATGTTTCATTTTCCAGCCCCACCCCAGTTCCCTTTATTAGCAATTTGCTGCTCTTTTAGAATTCTGCAGCCATTGTAATCCTATATCTGAAACTGTAATCTGCCAAATATGGGGAAAAGATCGAATGAGGACACATCATCCAGAAGCAAGTGGATATATTAACTAATTACATCATCTTTATCATACCCCAAACAACAGATATCAAACTACAAAGATCAAAAATACACAAAACCTTTCAATTTGCAACTGCCCCAGTGACCCCAAACAATGTAAAACATCACATACAAGATAACTTCAAATCTTTACCCTCTGATCTACCATTTTAAATCCCCAGGAATCCATTCCTGACTGCAACCACAAATCTAACAATGTAATGGGAGAAAAACACATAAAGCTTTATATAAATCAGACCTTGAGGTCTGCCACTTCAAAATAGCAAAACTCCTAAAGGATTTTCAAGCTGACACTTACACATATAACTGGTTTCCTTGAAAAACACATGTTGCTTCAAAATGAAGAACAGAATGAGAGTGTTTTTAAAGGTTTAGTGCCAACTCACAGAGCTTCACACTGTGATGCTGTGCTAAACATTGTATGCATCCCCACCCAACCCCATCCTCCTGTTTGGATCACTGCAAGAAGGTGGGTGTCTTTGTGGCATTGACAATTGCCCACAAAGTGAATCTCCAGCTTCATGACAACATGGGATCATGAGATATGCATTCCACGGTCAGGGCCGTGATATGATCATCAGAGATGCAATATTTTGCTTTGAGGGTGAACCACTTGCCATTTCTGTGCCAGCATGGCTGCCCTGAGGAAGCAAGCTTGGAACCAACTGGTTTCCTATATGTTGGGGATGCTGTCAGCCACAGAATTTGTGACAGGACTCCCCTGCCTTAACATACACACCCCTCCCTGAGCTCTTGGCTGCCATGTTGAAGGGATTCTTGAATGCAGTGGATCATGGCTGTGCCCCAAACTGCCTAACTGTGTAGTCAAGTAAGACTTTATTTTTTAAAAAGCGCTTTTCAATTACCAAAGCTTGTACATCATAAAACATAAATACTCTAGATAAAACATACAGATTAAAACAGGCAGTGCAGTGACTTATCCTCTAAACAGTGTCCGTAAATGCTAGATCAAATAAATAGGTTTTCAGTGCGGACTTAAAAGTCTCAGTGGACAGGCACTCTCTAATCCGACGAGATAGAGAATTCCACAGGGTTGGGACCACAAAAAATGCTCTGGTCCCCAAGTCTGTAGACAAACCCTAGGAATCTCAAGCAATCCCTCATCGGAGGAGCACAGTGGGCAGAGGGATGGAGGAGGTCTTGCAGATAATGTGGTCCCTGGGAACAGGTTGAGAAGAGCGTGCAAGTTCTGCTTGAGGGAGACGAGTTTCAGGATGCTGCAGGGGCCTTGTTTCCCTCTCCCCATTATATGGCAGATCATCAAAGCAATGCCTGTGTGCCACATACTGTGAACAGAGTGCATAGGTGTGAATAGGGCCCTTAAAAGGCAATGCAACTTCTTGGACTCCCTTACCACAGTGGAGGCACTGCTTCTATGGGAAGAAGTTGACTGAGAGCCGAATTGGAAAAGGAAACATAGATAGAAAGTCGTTTCTTCCTAGGATTAAAATTAGGGAACCTCATCTTGCCACAAACCACCTCTGGAGAGTATAAATTACTAACTTAGGTTAGACATATCATATATCACAACTTTCTTAGATTATCAGGAAGGAATGGACCAAGCTGGCCTGGTGGCACTGAGTGTTGTAGCATCAGCCTTACCTCTCGCCACGCCGGTGACCCAAGTTCAGGAACGAGCCCGGGAGCTGGGAGTTGGCAGGGGAAGAGAGGATCGAGCGTCCAATGGACTGCTTTCCTCTCCTGGGAGGGAGGGGGTCCAAGTCCTGCGATGCTAGTGGCACCCAGTGGATACTGGATGCACTGCAATCAGGGACCTTGAGAAGGGGGGGACGGCATCAGGTGGCCATCCTGCTGACTTGGCGGGAGGCGCACATGTCATGCGCTGGATGGCATGCATGTCCTGCATCTGGGGGACGGAGTAAACAAGGAATACCCCAGCTGCCAGATGAGGAGACAGCGGGTCGCCAGTGGCTGAGCCCACACGCCTAGAGCCGGCTCTGATAATGACTTGACTCTCCGTGGTCCCTACCTCCTCTTCCCGTAAGGGCCTGTGGGAGATGGGGATGCAGCACCCGATTCCTCAGTCGGGAAGGGGTTCAGGCAGATGGTGGAGGGAAGGTCGAGCAATTCTGCCCGAGAGATGCCCCAGCCAGCTTGTGAATAAAGAAAGTTAAAAAAAAAAAAAAAACGGAAGGAAGGAATAGACCAGTTGTTCAGTTTTATAAGGTAGAATATTTTAGATAATGTAGGTAGTTAATGCAGGTTTTCCTTTTTATAACTATTTCATTTTCCTTGTTTTCTGTCTGTAGCAGTAGGTAAATCAGATTGCACATATTTTGAACATTAAATATGTGCAGGCAATTGTGAGCAGTGATGGATTCATCTTTTTTTTAAATAATAAAAGATTACACCAAAAAGGCAGTGCAACCAAGGTTTAAAGGGCAATACATTAAATTATGTCCATAAACCTCTTAATTTTCAGCTTCCTTTTTATAGTTTCAGTTCAAAGCCATAATTAACACTAAGACCATTTCATATTTTATACTGTTCATGGGTTAGTTTCAAAATGCATATTTTCCTTTACAAAGTTGGTTAATGCAGCACTAATCAGAATACATAGCAAGAAAAACAATAAAGAAAACAAACATGTCAAAAAGACATTATTGAACTTTCTATAGATACATTAGTGAAAGGAGAAAGTGCAGAGGGGTATTGCTAAGCTCAAAGGAGAAAAGGGGGCATGTGAGGAAGAGGACCCTGTAAAGCATCTATCCTAAATAGATACTTTTGCTCAGTATTTACTGAAGAAGGTAAAAGCAGGTCCCACAGCTCAGCACCATGGGACACAGGGAGGAAGGAGGGAGGTGAGTACTACTCCCTTCACAAAAGAAAGGGTCCTGCAAGAGCTCACTAAGCTCAGGGTGGACAAGGCAATGGGACCTGATGGCATACATCCCAGGTGCTTAAGAAGCTAAGGGTGGAACTAGCAGAGCCATTAGCAGAACTGTTTAGTGAGTCTCTGAGCACAGGACAGGTCCCAGATGACTGGAGAAGGGCTCATGTGATCCCGCTCCACAAGAGTGGTAGCAGGAGGAGGCAGGCAACTACAGACCAGTCAGTCTTACCTCAGTAGTGGGCAAGATTATGGAGGCACCCTTAAGGAAAGGATAGTGCAACACCTGGAATCCATAGGGGCACAGGATCCAAGACAGCATTGGTATACAAAAGGAAGGTCCTGTTAAACTAATCTCATAGATTTCTTTGACTGGGTAACCAGAGTGGTGGACCAAGGGAGCAGTTGATGTCGCCACCTTGACTTCAGCAAAGCTTTCACACTGTTCCACATAGAAGATTGATAAATAAGCTGGGTAGGCTCAGGGTGGGTCAGAAGTTGGTCAACTGGGTGGCAAACTGGTTGATGGGCAGAAAACAGAGAGTAGTGGTAAGTGGTACACAATAAGAAGAGATGCAAGTCACAAGTGGGGTACTCAGGGATCAGTCCTGGGGCCAGTCCTCTTCAGTATCTTCATTAGTGACATTGCAGATGGACTAGAGGGTAAGGCTTGTCTGTTTGCAGATGACATCAAGATCTGCAACAGAGTAAATGGTCCAGATTGGGTGGGCAGAATGAGAAGCGTTTGGATAAACTAGCAAAATGGTCAGAAGAGTGGCAACTGGGATTTAATGCAAAGAAATGCAAGATCATGCACGAGGGAAGAGAAACCCTGAAGCCACCTATAGGCTGGGAGGAGTTGCTGGCAGTCACAAAGGAAGAAAGAGACTTGGGCATCATCATCACCGATGACCTGAAATCATCCAAGCAGACCTCTAAAGCAGTAGGTAAGGCTAGGGGGAATGTTAGGATGTATTAGTAGAGGTATCACAAGTCGTAAGAGGGAGATAATAATCCCTCTTTACAAGACACTGGTTAGGCCCCATCTGGAGTACTGTGTGCAGTACTGGAGGCCACAACTTCACAAGGACATTAACCAAATTGAGGCAGTCCAGAGAAGGGCAACTAAAATGGTGCAGTTACTGCATCAGAAGACATATGAGGACAGATTAACGGAGCTCAATATGTATACCCTTGAGCAAAGGAGGAAGAGAGGTGATATGACCGAAACATTCAAACACCTTAAGGGCCTTAACAAGGTGAAAGAGTCTAACATGTTTAAATCTAAGAAAATAGCAGGACAAGAGGACACAGCATGAAATTAGAGGGAGGCCGATTAAGGGGAATGTGAAGAAATTCTTTTCACAGAAAGAGTGGTGGGTGTATGGAACGACCTACCTCAGGAAGTGGTGGCTATGAACACAGTGCAGAGCTTCAGACAGGCATGGGATAGGCATAGGGAGCAATACAGATGAGTATGAATAGATAGGCCACTGACAGAGCAAAGGCCGTGGCACATTTATTTATTTATTTTAATTTTCTTTTTATCTGGCAGGACCCCTGTTGTTCATCACCCTGGTCACGGCCCCAGAGACCTCCACCACCGCCTATGGCTGCTGAGGACCCTCGGTCACCCCGAGGCGGTGCCGTGGCCACCTTCGTGACCACGGAACTAGTGTCTGGTCGAGGTCCCGCAGCGCGGTGATGAGGTGAGGTCCTCTGGGGAGGGCTTCATGCTCACGGGTGGTCCTGCCTGCCTCCATTTTTCCTTTACTTTCCTCCCACGGAGGCAGGGATGTGCAATGATGCCCGTGTCCACCCGCCTCCCAGATACTGAGCATCGGCAGTGCGAGCTCTCCCGCCTCCGCCAGGAGTCCTCAGCCCGAGTGCTTCCTCCTCCCCTAGAGAAGAGAGCTGTCCATAGGACGCCCATCCTTCTCCCCGCCGCCTTTCCACGACCCGGTCCGTTCTCAACCCGGTCACCGAGCGCCGTAAGCGGAAAGCTCCACTGCGCGCCAACGGGCTGGCTATGTTAGAGATTCTTAAATGTTTTCAACAGTGAAGTTAAACCCAATTAGGTTGTATGCTGAAAAGGATTAGGTGTGTACAGATGTCAGTGTTCAACAGCGACCGCAGTCTTGAGTTTGAGCACAAGACTGTCAGATCATTTTGCGTGCTCATCGTGGCTGCAGTCAGTACAGTATGGCAGTATGTTCTTCAGTTTGATTTTGTATGCCTTGCACAGTGGAGTAACCAGCCTTAAAAAAAAAAAAAAAAAAAAAAGTGTATGCACCAAAAATCTAAACCATAGGTTGTGGTGGGCCATCTAGGCCCCAGAAAATGTTTTTTTTTTGGTGCATTCTGGTGAATTTTGAAGGTGTTTTCAGGTGCATCCTGGTGCATTTTAGGGGTCATCTGAAAAATTATTTTCTACTGTTACCCCTCCCATACCCAGTAAGTTGCACTCTAGTCCGCTCCCTCAGAGTTCCCATCACATGTTGCCCAGACCACCCACCCCATAGATAGCCCAGCACCTGCTCCTGTGCTTGACCCCTCGTCCTCCCCAAGCCAAGCAAGTTTCACCCTAGCTTCCCTCCCTAGAATCCTTAACCCTTCCTCAGCACAGCAAGTTGCATCCCATCCTATCTAGAGAGTCTCCATCCCTCCCTCCCTGCTGCCCAACATGTTGCCCTTCTCCCAGTCCAGCAAGCTCATCTTGCTGGACTGGGAGAAAGGGCAACATGTTGGTTGCATGGAGGGATGCAGAAGCACAACTCCCCAGAATCCTCGATTCTCTCCTCTCCATGCTTCCTTTCCCCCTGCCCTCTCAGCAATTTGTACCCAGCCCAGCAGATTGCATCATGGCCCCCTCAACCAGACCCCACACAAAGTGCAATGAACTAAACAGGTACTGAACTCATGAATTGAATACCTACCCATAGAAAATGAAACACACTCTTTATGCAACTTAAGTCACTCTAGTCCACTGCCCCTTTCTGTCTCTTTACAACTACTCCTCATCACCTTCCAGTGCCCCTCCTGTACACCCCTGCAATAGGTACTTGAGTTGCAGTGTGGGGGCATCACCAGGAATATAGGGCTGTCTAAGGTTGGAAATGGAGACATTTATTGAACCACCAAGGATGCAGACTGAATGTACATGATTGTATGACTGTAGTACCATGACTGCAGGTTGTCATTCCCAGCTTAGTCCAACACGGGGATTTATTGTGCATTGTGACATGCACTACTTTAATTATGCACGCTTGTTACCATAATGTATATGTCATTAGTGTGCAGACCAGAATTTGGCAGAGCTAAACAGGTTGGTCAGTGCCACAAAACATAGCTGACACCAAGATAGTTGAGCCTGTAGTATGCATCACCTGTCTTAGTCAAGTATTTTTTCTGGTGTGATGAGTCCCTATTTGTGCTTGTGACCAAATGAAAGCTCAGTTTTAGTAGCTGTACACCTGGAATCAGTTGTAAGCTGCACTGGCAGGGACAGCCCTAGGATCTACTATACAGAGTTATTTCAATTTCAGTGTTCTGAAAGCCAGCTGAGTATTTGCAAATGTTATACACACTGTGTGGGGTACTCAACATTGTACATCCCAGTATGGCTGGTTCACGATCAAGCAAGCAAAAGTGGTTTTTTTTTTTTTTTTTTTTTTTTTAGACATTTCACAGGCACTCCCAAATGCATTTAAATTACCAGCAAAACAAAGCCCAAGAAGATTACTGCATCATAACCACACTGACCTCGGTGTCACACCATCCCTTTAAGCTGCAAGCCTACTACAGCCATTAAACTGACCCACAAACAACCTGATTGAGCCTGCTGTCCCTTAGCTCTGATAACTACATTTACAGTGTGTGTGCACAAACTGGGGCAATTGTAGTCGTAGTCCAGTCCATTCCACACTGTACATTCTCCAAGCAAACAAGCAATATATATATATTATGGTAGCACGGTAGTTAGGGTTGAGGAGCCATTTACATGTTAAACCCAAAATTTTGCACCTTAATAATTTTGCAATCATTTATGGATTTACCTGAAATTTGGAATACATGATCAAGACCTATACACCTTTGGGATCTCTGAAGTTTTGTACCGGTCAGATATATGGCTGCGGAGTTATTGATGTGATCTGCGCATGCTTATGCTTTTTTTTTGTAATCTGCAGTCGCGATCTACAGGTCGCACGGTGGTTTATGCTGACCAGTCCGAAATCTTCAGGGAACATGCGCCGGGTCCTCATGAGCTTTTCAAGATTTCATGAAAATTATTAAACGGTTCAAAAGTTATTCGAAAACAAGTTCCCATTATAAGTCAATGGAAAAGTTATCAAAAGTTCAACAGTGTCGCAATGCAGTTTTTATAAATGGTCTTTTACTGTCGCAAACTCATTTTGTTTTCAGTTGGTGATCAGAAAATGCTTGGCATTTAAATTTGGGACCCTCTAGCAACCTAATTCTTTTGTATTCACCTAGTCAGACCCTGAGGATACTAGCCATGTCTTTATTTTGGGTAAACACCCCAGAAATATGTTTTCCACATTTCTGGAAAAGTACTTTCGCAAAGTACTTTCGCACTTCTGCGACATTGAAATCGAATGAATTTATGAAAGCTTTCGCAAATTGTGACAGTACTTTCTAGGCTGGGGAAATGACAGCAATTCTTGCACCCGCTGCAAAAGAACGGTTTGGTGTTTTGGCCTGACATTTGAGGAACGCAGCCGACATCTCACAGATGTGCCTTTCAGTGTTTTGTTGAAAAATATTACATGGCGGCAAAGTTACGGCACTCCAAATTTGATGCTTTTCCCATAGGATAACGTTACGGCGTCCGCGTCGATTGCAGCAATCCTTTGGCTCCCTGCTGCAAAATAACAGTTCAGTCTTTTGGGATGAAATTTGAGGAAGACAGCCAACATCCCACAGATGTACCTTTTAGTGGTTTGGTGAAAAATATTACAGGAGCCAAAGTTATGGCACTCCAAACTTCTTTTTCCCCATAGGATAACATTACAGTGTTCGCCCGCGCCTTCCGGGGCCCTGTATCTTGGAACGGTGGCGAGATACAGACTTTTCAGTTAGAAAAATTCTAGCCCCATAATAAGGGCTAAGTACTAAAATAGCCAGGAAAGTCATAAATCATATGACTTTAAATTTTTCTTTCACTCATACAGTTCCTGAGATACAAGCAATTTAGTATTCCAACTCCTCATTTTCTGCTCCGAGACCCATTATTATGCATACATTCTTTGTACTCACTGTCTTTCTCTATGAAGCTTTTGGGGAAAACCAGCCTGTGTGCTTCCATTACTGTTACCATTGCCCTTTCCGCTTGCAGTTCCGTACCTGCTTCAATTACCGCTCACGCCTACACCACCATGTGCGTTATCCTTTGTGGTTTCATTTGTTTCATGCTTCCGTTATTTTTACCATTTCTGTCTACAGTACTGTTTCTTTTCTGTTTAGCTGTGCATCACCATGCCCATTACCATTTGCATTTGCGGGCACCATGTTACTATGTGACAAGACATCACGTCGTGGCGTTCACGTCCACCGCAAGTGCATTCCCTTTCTGTTCTCATTTGCGCTTGCATACCATGTGTGCCACTGTTAGTGCTTCTGTTTATGCTGTTGTTCTTGTTACTATGTCACAAGACATCACGTGGTGGGAGCGGGGCCCCATTCACTATTCTCGATATCATTCTCAAAAAGAGAAATTAGAGTAAAAAACTCCATTTAAATGCATCAGTAGGGTTGTTCCACAGCTGACGAAAGTGAGGAAATTTGGTGTTAGGTTGAAAACCCCTCTGACCCCCAGCCCACCCCCAGCTGGCATTGGGGTGCGATTGGGGTCTCGGGTCCTAACTCTCACCCCATTCTCCTATACCTCTGCTTCTTTCACATGTGATGGGGTGAGAGTTAGGGCAGACGACCAGTGCGCACCTCTCAATGCTGGGGGGGTGGGCTGGGGGGTCCAAGGAGGGGTTTCAACCCAACACTGAATTTCTCACTTTGTCGCTGTGGAACAACACTAACTGATGCATTAAATGGATTTTTGCCTCTTATGTGTGTGTGTGTGTATAATATATATATATATATATATATATATATATATATATATGTATTATACATACAGTACAGGCTGGGCAGCACTCTCCCAGATTCTCTAAGCAGATTACTCTAGCATTGGACACCACACTACATTCCACCACCCATCTTTCTAAAGACTGCTGGCAATCTATTGCAGTGCAGCACAACCCCAAGTCAAAGGACATTGCCCTTGTGTTTGTTTTTTGTTTTTAACAGGAGCGAAGACTGTCCTAACAAACAGAAAAAAAACAATTAAGCAATTAGTCATGATGATAGGGTATGTGTTATGTTTGGATAGTGGCACACCTTAAGTGTGGCAGGAGGCATCATCGAGTGCCTTCACTTCAACAACCCAAGAAGTGCACATTCCCACCACAGTGTACATTCCTGGAGTGTCTTACTGTGATTATGAAATGGGTCCAAGATGTTTTGTGGGGGCTAAGAAATGCCCAAAAAGAAACATTTTTATGACTTTCTTTAAAACAGTCCCAGAACATCCCAGTACTGACATGCCATCTCCAGTTTAAATATTATGTATAGCAAAATTCATGTATTTTTAATTAGCTCCTAACCTCTAGTTTCCCCAACCCACCCCCTTTTACCCATTTCCCTCACCTACCTACCTTCCTTTCTTGCTTTTTCTTTATAATATTCCCTACCTTTTCTCTGTCTTGTTTATTTTCTGTCTTGCCAACATTCAAGAGGTGTAATGTTTACCACAGATAGAATGCAAGAATTCAAATCTCTGCTCAATTCTGCTGGCAGAATGTTTACTCCCACTAGCGCACAACAGAAGGCCTCAGATGGAATTAAAATTACTCACCTTAGTAATTATGTTTCTTCTAAAGGAGTCTTACTGTATTCTGACTATTGCAGTTAAGCCCCAGCACTCAAACTGCCCCAGAGAGTAGAGGTTCATTTCTATGCAGAGCGTAGAACATTGAGCTCGAGCTCGGTTCAGACCTCTGTCTGCTGCACTTTGAAGCACAACCATCAGATTCTTATGAGCTAATACTAACTATTATGTGGCAATTGTACAATTTTACTAGCCAAATGATAGCCAAATATTTTGGATCCCCAAAAGACTCAAGTCAAGAAATCCAAAATCAAAACCAGGTAGTGAACAACTTAAGACTGTTAAATTAATAATATAACCCAGTCCCCTCTAAAAGGAGGGAGTACCTAATTGCACCCCTGGGTGCAACACTGCACCTGCCAGCCCACTTCCAAAAACAGGTTCTGAGAGGGGAAGGTGGGGGAGGAGGAGGTCAAATGTAGCAAGACTCCATTAGAAGAAACATAATTACTAAGGTGAGTAATTTTTCTTCAAACAACATGAAGTCTTGCTGGTATTCTGACTATTGCAGACTACCAAGCAGTACCTCCATTTAGAGGGAATCGAACCCACCTTGGGAATAGGCTCCAGTACTGTTGTAATAAACCGAGCATCACTCCTAGCCTGGATGTCCAGGGAGTAATGCTTGGTAAATGTATGGACTGTTTTCCAGGTGGCTGCTTTTACATATCTCTAGCAAGTGAATATCCCTGGCCACAGCCAGGAAGCAGCTGTACCTCTTAGTCGAATGAGCCCTAAGGCCTGAGGGAGGTATTTTGCCTAGTTTCTCATAGCAGAATTGAATACAAGAGACAATACACCTGGCAATAGTTCTCTTTGTGGCAGGTTTGCCCTTCCCCACTTCCCCATAAGTGAGAAGTAACTGGAGGAGTAAAACCTGTGAGCCTTAGTATGTTCAATGTAGAAACTAAGGGCCTTTTAACATCCAAACTGTGTAGACTTCTTTTCCTGAAGAAGAATGATCAGTGAAGAACATATGGAGAGACATAGATTGGTTCAGGTGAAAATCTGAAACCACTTTAGGTAAAAAAACTCCTATTAGTTCTAAGGACCACCTTATCTCTATTGAATGAGATAAAATCAGGTTCCACTGACAGAGTTTGCAATTCACTGATACGCCTGGCAGAGGTAATAGCTACCAGAACACAGTGTTCCAAGTAAAGTACTTAAGCTCTGCTGAAGACAAAGGCTCTAAAGGAGGTTGCATAAGCTGAGCAGTGCAAACATTAAGATCCCAAGCAGGGGTAGGATCCCTAAATGGGAGATTGGTATGAAGCAATCCCTTGAAAATTTTACAGAATACAGGGTGAGATGACAGTGAGAAGGCTCTCCCACTGACAGAAAAGCAGAAATAGCTGACAAATGTACTTTGAGAGTAGCTGGTCTGAGGCCTAGGCCATTAAGATGAACCATATAATTCCGAACTGTAGACAGTTCAACAGTGTCTGGGGATACATGCTTCTTGGAACACCAAGTTCTGAATCTTTTCCATTTGAGTTGCAAGTTTTCTGGTGGCAGGCTTTCAAGAGGCTCTGAGAATATCCAGAACCCCTTGGGACAGATGCAAATCTGCATAATCTAACTCTTCAAGAGCCATGCCTTGAGATTGAGAGACCAAGATTGGGTACCAAATCCTCCCTGAGAGGAGGTTAACAGGTTGTAATTCCTGGGAAGAAACAGGGGAAAATGGATTGCTAGGGACAGCAACAGGGGGGTACCAAGGCTGCCTGGCCCAGTCTGGAGCAATCAGAATCACTTTGCAAGGTTGTGACCTTACCTTGACCAGAACCTTGAACAGTAGAGAAAGGGAGGAAGGCATATAGAAATTTCCTTCCCAGTTCAGAATCAGAGCATCCAGAGGGACTGAGCCCAAGACTTGGGGTCTACAACAAAACAGAGAAAGTTGGTGATTGTGTGGGGCTGCAAAGAGATCTATGTCTGGAGCGCCCACCTCGAAAAAATCACTTTCAACACCAGAGGGTCCAGGGACCATTTGTGATGGCCCTGGGAGATCCTGCTCAATGCGTCTGCTAGACATTGTCCTTCCCTGGAAGGCGGACTGCTATCAGGGAGGTCTGCAGAGAATAAGCTAGGGACCACAATTTCATGGCTTCCATGCACAAGGCCATGGACCAAGTGCCTCCTGCTTGTTGATGTACCACATGGTGGTGGTGTTGTCTGTCCTGACCTGAACCACCTTGATCTGCACTAACTGAGAGAAAGCTTGCAGGGCCAGAAAGACTGCCCTGAGTTCCAAGAGATTGATATGAAGAAGGGATTCCTGAGGGAACAGTCCCTGGACTGTGAGAGCCCCCAGATGGGCTTCCCATCCCACTAGAGAAGCATCCGTGGTTAGGACCACAGAGTGAGACTGAGTGATGAATGGGACTCCTGCCTGAGGTTGCCCTGATCCTGCCACCATTGGAGAGCCTGGATCAGAGTCTGAGTCACTGGAACTAGTTTGGTTAGAGAATCTTTCTTCTGAGACCAAAAGGCCCTCAGGTGAAACTGAGCGTCCCTCATCTGAAATCTGGCCCCTTGGACCACTGCTGTAGAAGCTGCCATGCGGCCCAGAAGCTGAAGGAAGTCCCTTCTGGCCGAGAGACCAGAAGGTGGAATGAAGAAGCCAGCTCTACTATAGCCCTTGCCCTTTCCAGGGGAAGAAAACTCTTGCTTTGACTGTATCCAACTCTGCCCCTATGAAGGTGAGGAGCTGTACAGGCTCGAGAACTGACTTGGGAAGATTGAGAAGGAATCCTAGGAAGTGAGCACTTGCTGAGTCACTTGAAGGTCTGACTTGACTTGGTCTGGGGACTGACCCACAATGAGCCAATCGTCCAGGTATGGAAATACGGAAATATTTTTCCTTCTAAAAAGGCCACTACTACTGCTAGGCATTTGTGAATACCCTTGAGCTGATGTCAGGCCAAGGGCATAGCTTTGAACTGATAATGACCTAAAGGCAGTTCGAACCTGAGGTACTTTCTGTGGGAGCACCTGATGGGACTGTGAAAGCAGGCATCTTTTAAGTCCAGGGAGGCTAGCCAGTCCCTTGGCCTTAGAGAGGGAAGGATTTTTCCCAGAGTCACCATTTTGAATTTTGGTTTTAAAAGATGTTTGTTTAGGTATCTTAAGTCTAAGGATGGGTCACCACTCCTGTCTTTTCGGAGTAAGGAAGTACCTGGAGTACAGACCTTTGTCCCTGTGCAATGTAGGAACTCTCTCTCGGCCTTTAGAGCCAGTAGAGATGAAACCTCTGCCTCTAGGGCAGTGGTTTCAGAGATGCTGCAGGTGGAAAAGATCTGGCCCTCAGCTTTGGAAATTTCTTGAAGATGAGAACCAGCCCTGGCTTACCACCTCAGGACCCACTTGTCTGAGGTAACAGACATCCAGTCCTGAGCCAGAACCATCCTGCCTCCTACAGGAATCGGAGAGTCGACCGGGCTGACACATCAGGGTGTCTGCTTGGCAGGAGCCTTAGGTTGAGGGATGGATGCAGTCCTGCTCATCCCTTCTGCCTCTCCCTCTGAAGAACCCCTCTGAGGAAAGGAGAAGAGGCTTGTGCTTGATAGAAAGGCTTATGAAAAGCCTGCCCCTGCCCCTAGCTTGCTGCCTTTGAGGAGTTGCCTGCCTTTCCTTGGCCTGTGCACTCCTATAGGTGGTCCTATACTCATCCATCTTTTCATGTAATTCTCTGTCTGCTCCCCAAACAGAGAATTACCCACCACAGGAAATCCATGGCCTTAGCCTGGGTGTCCTGTGAGAGGCTAGTACATCTGAGCCAAGCCATTTCTCAAGAGCCACAGATGTAGCCATGACTCTAGATAACACATCATTGGAGTCCACAGCAGCATGGAACTGTACCTTAGGTGCCTCAATCCCATCAGCAGCCACCCCTCCAGCTCCGAGGCTAGCTGGGGGGCCTTAGCCAGTGCCAGTACAGTGTCCCACCTGGACTTCTGGTACCTGGGCTGCATAGGCCATATAATTAGCCTGCCTGAGTTCCAAGGCGGATGCCATGTACTGTTTCTTTTCCATGGCATCCAGCTTCCTAGAGTCTCTATCTGGGGTGTGGCTCAAGGGTATATTATCCTTATCACAGGCTGTAGCCTGCACAACACCAACATGGCTGCATTGTTGCTACAAGTACTCTGTGCCGAACCTGATAAGGTGTACCTTTTGTCCATCCTTCTGTCGACAGGAGGTACAGAATTTGGAGTTTTAAAATCTTTTGCGTCTGTTTCCCAAAAGACTTATGAAGGGGAATAGACAGTCTAGTGGACTCTGGGATATCCATCATCTCCACATAATCAGGTTCCTCTTGTTCTCCAGCTTCTTCCACAGGAGCTGGAGGGTTTCTGCCACTTTCCTGTAAAACATGTAGTGGTGGCGCGGCCCAGTGGTGCTGAGGCACTGGATGCCACCTCGTGCCACGCTGGCAACCCGGGTTCGAGGAGCAGGCCTGGGGTCGTGAGGGAGAGGATTGAGCATCCGATGGACTGCTCTCGTCTCGGTGGAGGGATCCAGGGTAGTCTGGTGCAGCAGCAGCCCCCAGTGGAAGCGGTGGCACTGCCTACGCATTGGGCTTTTAAAGTGCGGGGTGATGTTGGGCAGCTGCCTACTCAGTGTGGTGGGAGCACCTACGTCGGGCTGGGCGGCATTGCACATCCCACATCGGAGGGGGTATAAACACGGAAAACCCGCGCCGAGGATCAGGCGATGGCACCTAGTCCACCATGCCCAACACCGGGCTCTTCACGGGCGGCCTTCGATTTCTGGGATCCACTCCTCATCCAATGACACAGTCTGACTTGGAGCGTGCGCCCAGGTAGGAGGGTGACCCACCCCGGATAGGGTCAGCCGGGGTACTGTCATCGGAGAGGAGGGAGAGGAGGCTTAGTCGGGATCCTCACGCTGGCAGGACAAGGCTAGGATGCCTGAGAGAAGACCTGGGGTCATGACCGAGGTAAAAAGAATTGACAAAAAAAAAAACATGTAGTGGGAAGGGGACCTAGAAAGCCTAGGAGGGGAAACACCAGAAGGCCTGTCTGGGGAGATGTCCGTTCAGTGGGCTCAACCAGACCTTCCTCACCATAGTCATTGCCATCATCATCATCATCATCATCCCCTCTCAAATCCAGTTCATAGAAATCTTCAGGGGCATAATCTTGAACTGGAGGAATCGACGAACTGAGCACCTGCCAGAAGGCGCGGATCAGATGGAACTGGGCGTGAGGCGATTCTACAATCCTTATCGCTTTGGCAATCTCTTGGTGTTCAGAAAATGTCTCTGGATCTGAACCGCCGATTTTTCTTTTCTTTTCCTTTTGTAGGAACCGATCCCTCAGGATCGGCTGTCCTCTGCCCAAAGAAGTATCGCCTGGTCAGAGGGCATTCTCTCGGTTCGGTGGAACCGAACCCGGTCCTGACCATCGGGTCAGTGGACTTCTCAGCCTCCTTATCCCTAAGCCTGTCTAATCTTTTTCCAGGGTAGACTTAGGAAAGTTTTACAGATTTGGCAGTCTGAATCGAGGTGGTCAAACCCCAGACAGTAACACAGGTGGTGTGGGATCAGCCTTAGCAAAGACCTCCCCACACACACTGCAGTGTTGAAACCCAGTGGCCAGGTTTTTCTTTGGGTTTCTCAGACATAGCGATCCTAACCACAAACTTACCCTTTTATGGCAAACAACCAGGCAAGACACCCTTATCGGTTTCTAACCGTGTCACGGTATTGGAAAAACACAAGAAAATGCAGTTCTTTTAAAACCGATAAGGACCAGTAGCCACACTCTAAGTTTAGAAACAAAGACAGAATATATAATTCAGTAAGCGGCGGTTCAGCCGAACGGTAAAAATAAATTTTACAATTTCCACAAGTTTACTATGTCAAGTTCACTACCTAGTACTTACTGTACCACAGACAGAGATCTGAACCGAAACTTGCAAAAATAATCAGGTAAAACCGAGGAGTTTAACCGACTTTTCGAACCATGAGCAAAGGAGAAATCTCTGGAGCGACTGTTCAGTTAAGCGGAGTAAAGAATCTGACGGTTGTGCTTCAAAGTGCAGCAGACAGAGGTTTGAACCGAGCTTGAGCTCAACATTCTATGATCTGCATAGAAATTAACCCTCTACTCTCCGGGCAGTTTGAATGCTGAGGCTAACTGCAATATTCAGAATACAGCAAGACTTCATGTTGTTTGAACCAGGCTTTTGTTTTATCTGGAACAGCTTAAACAACACAGATTTCCTAGTAAGCAGGTGAGGATAGAGGGGATTTTTCATGGTCAGGAAATAAACACCATAAATTACAATTCTAAGTGCTGTAGTACTTTATAGTGCTGTAGTACTTTATAGTTATGGATGTGTGTAACAAGAGTATTATGAGGGCACATAACATTGAATTCTTATGTTTATAAATTTAAGACAGTTTTATTTTTGGGCATAGTTGAAGGTTTTAGTGAATAAAGGTGACAGCCACATTTGTAATGGCAGTCAGGAGTGGCTGGTACTGTTGATTTTATTGTGAAGATGTTACTGGACCTTCTTCCAGTGCTGTCGTCATGGGATATCGGCACTGGGTTCCGAGCTCCTCAGCCAATCAGATTACTGGATTTTTATAGCCATATTATAATTGAAAGTAACTGTAACTGATTACTTTTAAAAGTAACTTACCCAACACTGCTCCCCATACATACAAACATACACCCCTTCAAGTGGGTCCTGTAATTCTAGAATGTTGCCATGTTTCTATTCAGAGTCCAGTAAGCCCAGAGGGTTAGGGTTTCATAAGTTTGTCAGTGCATGTTTTGTGGCAGGCAGTGTCACTTGAAGAAGCAGTGATAAGATCTATCAGAACTCCACTATAATAATCACATTCAGACGCATGAAAACCCTTGGGGTTCAGTAAGACCAAGGGGCGCTTATTCATTTTTAACCAAGGATAAAACCTCTGAGGTGACACCTTAAGAGTCTGATCTAACTAGTGTACTAAGATTCTGATCTAACTAGCATACTTGATCTAAGTCGCTGTTAAATCATAATATGTGACAATAGCAATATAAGGGCGTTATTAATCAGCTTCATATGTACAGTATATACTGATGCTGGGATATGTGTACCTTCTTCAAGAGTAGCACCTCACACACCTTTTAGGAGAGGACCACATGTCTGTTTATTTATTCAGTTAGTTTTTGTTTACCGGTAAGTGCACTGGACCACAGCAAGTTGCCCATTTTCAGACGCGACCGGAGGGTTACAGAACAAGAATGACAGTAAATAACAGAAATGAGGACAGAAGATAATACAGCATCAGAAATGTACAAGATACAGTCATAAGTGCCTATGCTAAGTAATTCAGGCACCCAGTCAGGAAAGAGACAACACATCTGAAGAGTCTACAGGCATTTTATTATCCATATAAATGTTTCATAGATCATGAAATGTATAAACTTGTAATGAATATCCCCAAAAATGCAAACAGATTTTGAAAAAAACCCTCTTGTTCCACATTTCAAAACATACAATGAGGGCCCTTGTGCTTTTACAAGGTCCTATTGCACAAGTAAATTTCCAGCACTTATGGTTGAATTGGGGCCAATGGTCAGGGACATTGGTTTACCAGGATTGAGAAAGGACATACTTCGCTTTGCACATTGTAAAATGGTATTGGCACCGGTGTCTGCTAAGTCAAAATCCAGTTTTACCGGTGTTTGGTTTTGTGTACTTTATTTAACAATTTTTAACTCTGATAACATGCATTTTAGCAATTTTGACTTCCACTGTTACACATCCTTCCATCCTTGTACCAATTTAAAGTTATTTTAGATACAAGATGTGATGGCAGCAGCAACACTACAGCCCCCATCCCTAAGGTGTGATGGAAGCAGCACTATGGCCCCTATCCTCAGGTGTGATGGCAGCACCAACACTATGACCTCCCTCCCTCAGGTGTGACAGAAGCAGCAGCACTGTGGCCCCCACGCTTAGGTGTGATGGGAGCTTTAGAACACAGATATGAATTAATCTGAATCACCACCACTAAGGTGGACTACCTTTGTTTTTCCTGTCTATAATTTAACTGCCTGAATTGGATTTCTGCCTCTGACACCGCTGACCAGGGTTAAGGAATAGACTAGGGTGTTGGAGGGCAGCTGGTGGGTGAAGGCTTGAGTGTCCAACAACCACTCACCTTCTCCTGGGAGGAGGGTGGGTTCACGACTCAGCATTTGCTGGCCCCCGTGGAGGCCAGAGGCATGACAACACGCCAGCCCTCACTACGGAGGGAGCGTGACAGATGTCGGCTTGTGCCTTGACATCATGTGGCCTGTCGCGCTCCCAAGAAAATAGTAAAACACTCGCTGGCCAACTGAAGGATGGCTGCTGGTCCCTCCATAAGTTGGAAACCCCAGACAGGTGTCTGTTCTGACCCCTGCCATGCCCAGGATACACAGGAAGCTCTTTGGGATATTTTCTCCCTGGTAGCCACCCACAGGGTAGGGGCCCACTCAGTGAAGGGTTACTTTGGGTTACCTGGTAGCACAAGGGGTAGTGGATGGTGGTCGGGACTCAGCAGCAGTGGTAGGGGGTCTTGGCAGGCCTGAAGGGTAGGAGGAGCAAAAAATCTGCCTGAATTTGCTTCTTTGAAATTAAGTGTCGCCACCTAAAAAATCCACAAGTAATTAATGGAGGACCTTCAAATGGATTCATGCATCTCCCAGACATGTGGATGCTTTTTTTTTTTTTTACTTGGTGTCCATGAAAAGGGTGTCTCCTAGTTTTCATGTCTTTGTTCAGATGTGAATTGAGCACCACTCTGCCAACCAGCTATACAGCCCCTGGGGTCTTACCCACTGTATGTCATTGAATGTGCTTTCAAAATTCACTGGCCAAACATAAGTACACTTTAATACTTAACATTTGCTTTTTGTTGAAGCAGTCTATCAGAAAACTTTTTGTTGTCACAGAGACTGAAACAGCAGGTGGAGAAAAGTTGCAAATGATCCCATTCACCTAAATGGGGTGCTGACTGTGAAGTCTTTTCATAAGTAGTAAAGCAGTTTCTTCTTTGGAACATACTTTCTTTCAGACTAGTTTTCATTCAAACAACTGAGGATTTTGGATGGCCCTACTTATTATAAACTTGAATAAGCTTAGTTAGTTGTTAATAGTGATCCTACGCTTAGCAATCTACAACCTAGATGCTTATATGCAAAGAATACAATAAAAACCTGACTAAAATCCAAAACAAGCTTATAAAACACATAAAATGTATCTGAACATTTATCTTACCTATACAAAATCATTGCAGCCAAGTAAAACTCGGGTAAATTACATGGTAACTTGAATATTATTCTGTGATGTAGTAAACATATATTGGTATTTTTGTTATATTCTTTGTAAAGCAGGTAAGGCCCACTAGGCAGAACTATCTGTTTCAGGAGTGACCTAGAAGTACTGGGGAGGTTAAGTGACTTGCTTGGAGTCACAGTATGCAAGTGGAGGTTGTGGGAATCAAACCCAAGTCTGCTGGATGTACCCAGTTCAATCATTGTTTGTTACTCTAGCCACTAGGCGTGCATGGTTAAACTGAATGGCCGATTATAACAAAGAAGTGGTGATTTCTTACTGACTCTATATGCAGCAGAGCAGAAAGCATGCAAAACACAGCAGCAGCTTCATTTTAAGATGCTGAAATCTGGGTCGGCACACTGGCGCTGTGGTAGCACTGTTGATTGCAATGCCAGTGACCCAGGGTCAGAGCTTAACTGGTTGCTGGAGGTCTGGCCAGGGGAGTAGGATTGAGCACCTGGGGACTGCTCTCCTCCTCCGTGGAGGGTGGGCTGCAGGTCCTGCTTGCTTTACCACCACCTGTGTGACCATGGGTGGTGGTAATGGTGCTGCAGGGTGATCAGGGAGGGGAGGACGCTAGCCAGGATCTGGAGCAGTGGCATGTCTCTATGTAACCTACTCCTTGGATCTCCTCTGTGCTGGTGCCCTCAGGGACAGATACCAGAAAACCAAGAACAATCCCCCACATCGCCACTGGCAGAAGGGACCCAGGTGCCCCAGACTTCATAACCAGGCTCCATGAGGGACCCACTGGGCTGCCCGACATACACTAAGAGAGTGTGGAGGGTGACCAGTGGTCCCTCTTCTCACCTGGGGGTGTACAATCCAGGCAGGATAGGGGCAGGCCCTCAGGAGCTCCTGAACATTACCTGGGGTGAAGCTGGGGATACCCAGCCTAGGGATCTCTGAAAAGTGAAGACTGATGCTGTGATAAGGGGACGAGAAAGAGAAAATAAAACATTTAAAAGTTGCTGAAATCTTGGAGATTCTGTGCAGTGACATGCAATTTCCGTGAGGAACTGGTACAAGAATTAAAAATCTGCAAACCAAGCAGGATTCGGATTGTTACCGTGTTACTAGTAAAATGGAAAACCAGGGTCCCTGCCAATGGTTTATAAAATGATCAAATTGTCACTAATTAAATATCAGGTGGCAGGAACCAATGTGATGAGACCTGCTCATGCACAGCACCCCAATCTGTATAAATAAGTCATTCTTTCCAACACACATGCTGACTTTTACTACCCTCTGTATTCTCCTCCCACTTTTCTTATCCCTCTGAAAGCTTGCTAATCTCTATTAGATATTTCAGATGTCCAACATTCTTCAAGGCTTCAGTGCCCATCTGATCACCCCATATTCCAAGACTGCCATCCTGGGGACAGCCCATGGGGAAGTCCTCTCCTGGCGGACTCCAGAAGACAAGAGACCTCCAGACTTACTTAATGTTTGCCTCCAGTGTTAGGAAGGGACAGCAACAATGTCTAGTGCTGGTGGCACAGTAATGTGTGACACTATCATTCATGAAAGTAGCACCTCATTATAAGTTTTTATTAGGGTGGTGGGCAGGTAAGTTGCAGGATAAACCAGATGCGTACAAATGTGAACAATAACAAAGTGCTCAATTTGTGTGTTTCTTCACTGCAATCTTTTAATCAGAGCCTTGTGGTCCTTTCACAGTTTGGGGCAATATGTGTTCCTTAGCAACCCAATGAAGATATAGTATATGTATAGAAGAATATGACCACATATCGCTTTGTTTCTATAGAGCCGCTTGTTCCTCTGTGCCCTCTATGCCTGCCATTGACCCCTCAGCTGCACCCATCAGCCTCTCCCACTGTCTTACCAGTGAGGATCCATAAGAAGCACCATCCAAGGTTGTCGGAGCCATCACGCACAGCAGCAGAGAGACACAGGCTTTCTCTGTTTTCTCCCATCTCGACCCGGAGCTATGGCATGCATGGCAGGTGTGAAGCATGGAGGCACACACGTGCCCCCGAACCACAACTCCTTGCATTCTCCTGATGTAACGTCAGCCCCAGACCTCTGTTCCTGACACCCAGCTTCCTCCAGGTGTCAGCCGAGGCAAGGAAACTTGACTCCCTAATCTGGAGATGAGAGCAGCCCAGTTGTTGCTACTATCATCTCCCAGACTTCCCCCGTGGCCCAAGCACACTCTTGAACTAGGGTCACCTGTGTGGTGTGAGGTGTGGCATCCAGTGCCTCAACCCTCAGTGCCATTGGTCTGGTCCTGTGACCACACATCTTAGAGTGTGTTATCACCTATAAGAAATAGTATCTTGGTCTGGACTGTTATGACCTAATTTGAAAGCATTTTGTCTGCTTCATGATCTATAAGTCTACTGAAATAGTTCTTGATTTTAGCATCTTATGAGGGCTTATTGAACGTGGTCATTTTCCTCTGTTGGTGAATCCAGGCAACTTTTCCTTTGTAAGTACTGTGTATTTCAAATATTCTGCCAACTGTAATCAGGGCTGATGCTCAGTAATGGTAGATGGATTGCTAGAGTTAGTATATTCCTTTCAATAATGGCTGAACAATAGAGAAGCAGGTCTTACTTGCTGAGTTGATCAAACTATACCAGTTTTACTTGATACTTCTTGAATTCTTTCTTGTTTGCAAACTTTAAGGCCCCTATATTCAAAGGTTAGCACTAGCAAGAATGGGTTATTGTTTAACTTGGGTTTTTGTCAGCGCCCGGTGAGGCTATATTTAAAAGCCCCTAGAGCACTGCCCAAACCCGACAGCACAATCACACTAACCATACAGCTGTGCCTATGCAAAGGTTCCTCGTAGAGATGCAGTGAAGTTTAAATTCCAGACAAATTTCCTGTGAATTTCCCACGGATCATTTTGCTAATTTTTTCCCTTTGATTGGAAATTCTCCATTGAGGATTTGTTTTGCTTTTGGGTTTTTTAAGTGGAAGTTGCACTTAAAAAATCCAAAGCAAGGCAGAGTTACCAAATGGTGAATGCTCCTGCCGCCAGCTTGATTCCCTGGTGTTTAGTGCCCTCACGATCACTGCCCCCACTGATCATCACTAGTTTTTCCCTGGTGTCTCTTGTCTCCCCCACCTCCCTTGCCATGGCCTGCCCAATATTAGAGTTTGTTCCTGTGTCTAGTGGCCCCTCTTAACGATCGCCTACTTGATATAAAATTAAGTTTACCACATCCCTGATGGCTAGCTGTCTCCCACCCCAAACCCACTTATCCCATAGTGTAAAAAAAGCATTCCCCTAGTGTCTAGTGCATGCACCCACACCCCCATCAATCGCCCGGCATGATATAAAATAAAGTTTCCCAATCCCTGGTGGCTAATGGTCCCTTCCCCATCTGAACCTCCAGCCTCATAAAAGTATCCCTAGTGTTCAGTGGACCCCAGCAGTAGGTGCCCTCCCACCCTGACCTTCAGCTGGCAACTGGCATACCTCCACTCTCCACCATGGCTGACTACCCGACTGAGCTGTCAGTGAATGAGCATGTACTTGTATAAGCATGCACGCATTCATTCCTACCTCGCATTCATTCATTTAGCTCATTTGGGGGTGCAGACAAGAGTAGAGGCTGTTCCAGTGACTGGCAGGGGTCAGGATGGGCGGCTGGCCATCATGGAGAGTGGAGAGCTGTGCGCGTCACCCGCTCAGTCGGGGGTGGAGGCACTACATGCTGGGTGGGGGGTCTTCTAGACACCAGGGAATACTTATTTACACTATAGGGCATGGGTTTGGGTGGGGAGGGAACACTAACCACCAGGTATTGGGACACTTTATTTTTATTTTATATGTGCCCAATTGGGTCCACCAGACAGCAGGGAATTCATTTCACACTACAGGCATGGGTTTGGGTGGGAGGAGGGACCTCTAGCCACCAGGTATTTGGAACGTTATTTAATATTGGGCAGGCAATCACGAAGAGGCGCTAGACACCAGGTAAAAACTTTATTTAATATTGGGTGGTGATCGACAGGGGGGACTACTAGACACCAGGAAAACCAGGGAATTTAACTGTACATGAGGCAGCAATCGGTGTTTGGGGGACACACACATGGATACTAGGGAAAACCCTGCAAACCAGACGCTGGGTATAGTTTTTATTTGGCAGGCAAATTTGGGCCTGCTGCTCATGCCCAACCCCCAGCTGGGCATTAATTTCTAGTAGAGCACTTTGTCACGGATTAATGCTCACTTACTGTATGGTCAGTTGATGTCTCTTGGCCAGTAAAATTTATAGATTTTTTCTTGCCATTTATAAAATGACAGTATAATACATGGGAGGCCCTTTTCCCTAATGGAAACCACAAATTTAGTAGTTCTTAATACACACCAGTTAAATCCACAGTGCTCACTAATTAAATCAATAAAACAGGCAAATTAATTGTGACCTTAACGTACTAAATCAATGATGCCATAATCTACTGTTTTCTTTCTAAATTTCTTACTTCAACCTCAAACCAGACTTTCACAAACAAGTGTTTATCAGCATTTTGGGCTACCTAGCACAACTGAAAAACAAGATATCAAATTAAAAAAATTTCAACCCCCACACACACACACACACACACACACACACACACACACACAGAGCAAAGCTCTAATCTTTTCAGTTCATTTAAAGTAGAACATTGAAGGCCACTCCAGTGACCCAGCAGCTCCTCCTGATGCTGCAAGTAGCCAGTTAAGCTGGAAGACTGTATGGCATGGGGCTCACTCTCGAGTATAGCATAACCTGTCACTGATACCATAATTAGATATTTTTCAGCCTTATGCAAATCATCTCCTCCTGCTTGGATTGCTGCCCGTTGATTAGGGATGTGTCCTAGCTCCTGCAGCACTAACACATTTGCATTTTCACCTCACTTAAGAGTTGGTTTGCCCGCTCAACTTGAGGAGCTACCACAGTGGCAGAATGGACATCATTCCATGGGCTCTGGACCCCTCAAGATTCCCAATACCACATCAACCTGCTGGAGCTCCGAGTAGTCCAGCTGGTGCTGACTACCTTCACTCTGTTTGTTCGGGTTAAGCGGTCCAAGTCCAGACGGACAACATCATGACCATGTACTACCTCAACAAACAAGGCAGAACTCCATGCCCTGTGCAAGGAAGTCTTCTGCATTTGGACTCTTGTGCATAGCCTGAGGCAGATCTCCTAGCTATCCATGTGGCAGGAGCCTCCAGTCGCTGGCGGACGCCTCAGCCGGGTGAGCGAGGTGTTTCATGAGTAGTCCCTCCATCCGTGGTAGTTCAATCTGTTCTCCCAGTGGGCACCCTCAGGTGAACCTGTTCGCCCAGGGAGAACGAAGCTGAGGCTGTTTTGTGCCTGCCCCTCAGCAGGAAACCTTCTTGAGGCCTTGGACCCCAGGCCTCTTCTATGCCTTCCCTCGATCCACAAGGTGTTACTCAAGGTTAGGAGAGACAAGGCACAGGTGAACTCTGGTGGCTCTGGACTGGCCCTGCCTGTTTTGGTACCCGAGTCTCCTCAGCCTCAGCAACTGGTTCCGAGGTGTCTTCCCATACACTTGGACCTGCTCTTAATCAGTCAGGGAAGGTTTTCACCCAGACTTTCAATCCTTGCACCTGACAGTCTGGTTCCTGAGTGGCTAGAGTTCCAAGCTGTGGGTCTCTCGAAGATGTCCTCACTGTCATGGAGGCGCCTAGAAAGGAATTGACCATAAAATGCTATGCTTTAAATAGAAGAGATTGTCCATTTGGTGTCAGGGCAAGGTGTTGGACCCTTCATTCTTTCCAGTGGCTAGCATTTTGAACTATCTGTGGTCTCTCTCCCAAGGGGACTTTGGTTGATGACCCTTAAGGTGCACCTGGCAGCCATCTCTGCTTACTGGGCATGGGCTGGTCAGCAGTTGGTGGCACAGGAGAAGGTGGTCTGATGCTTTTCAAAGGTCTTGACCACATTTCTCCTCCGTGTGTGAACCACCACCACCACCACCGTGGGACTTGTTTCTGGTTTTGCAAAGCTCATGGGTAAGCCATTTGAACCGATGCACAAGTATGGCTCACCTGTCATGGAAGACCACCTTCCTGGTGGCTATCACATCAGTCAGAAGGATCAGTGAGCTCTAGGCGCTCTCGGTGGAGTCTCTTACCTGGTCTTCACAGGGGCAAGGTTGTCCTCTGCCCCAACCCAAAGTTCGTGGTCAGAGTTTCCTGATGTTCTTCCCAAATCACACCTCAGAGGCCGAACACAGGCTCCATACTCAGAATCTGAGGCAAGTGCTTGCTTATTACAAAGAGCGATGGCTGGAGTTCTCAAGAGGTTCGACAGCTGTTTGTCACCGACGCTGAACTGCACCTGGCAGAGCTGCAACTAAGCGGATGATTGGCAGGTGGATCACATTCTGCATTGATCTCTGCCATTGGTTGGTGGGTAGGGAACCTCCTGGAGGGTTAAGGGCTCATTCCACCTACCATACCTCTGCAATGGTGGCTGCTTCTAGGGACGTCCTTATCCAGGAAATCTACAGGTCTGCTAACTGGAAGTCAGCACACACTTTCATTTCCCATTACCACACTGACCTCAAGTCATGCTGGGATGCTGGTTTGGGGACCTCAGTTCTCCAGTCTCTGTTTTCTAAGTAAGTGGTGTGTGCCTTGCCTTCCTCCTCCCAAGAACTGCTAGGAGTCTTCCAGAAAGTGTGGCTAGAACAACATATCCATGTCCTGAGAAACATAGGTTACTCACCTGTAACAGTAGTTGTAAGAGTGATATATGATGTTCATCCACACAGACCCACTAGACCTCCCCAGCTACAGCGCACACACTCTGCTTCCAGCGCAAGATCTGGCATCGTGGCAGAGCCAGGAGTTACACCCAGGGGTGGAGGAACTAGCTTGAAGACATTTCTGCAAGTCATAAAGGAAAGGCAGCTGCCAGAAAGTATGGATGAATGTCATATACCACTAATAGAACTACTGTTACAGATAAGCAACCTCTGTTTCAGTTCTGTTAAGAAGAGGCAGATAAAACAACCAGCAACATCAATGAGCAATCATAAATGTGGATTTTTACCTAAAATAATATGATGCAAGAAAGGTTGATAGTTTCTCTTTGACTTGTTTCTTCAACAGCTAATTACTAAGTTATCCACATATATTTGAGATAGTGTGCACATCTTGCAAAGCTAAAGGGGCTGGTCGATTGGTAGTGTCTCTGTAAATTTCAGTATAGCAGCATTTAGGCCTTGAATCTCTAAATTACCCTTTTGTAACTAGATGTGGCCTACTTATTTTCTTTTGACTTTTTTTTATTGGAGGCAGTAGAACTTCATTTCCAATTTTTTCAGCTTTGACAAAAAGATTTTCCTCATGGACTCGTACAGCATGGGGATCACTATGGCCTCCTCCTATGCTAACCACTTTTTAGTCTGGTGGGAGGGACCATGTTGTTCAACATAGTCCATACCTACCCCAGATACTATTCTGTGACAGGTACATTGATGATATATTGATTATATGGCATGGCGACTCAGTATCTGCAGTTGCTTTTGTGGAGTTTCTGAATATTAATGATCTAAACCTAAAATGTACACATAATGCCAGTCATGACAACATTACATTCTTTGATTTAAGTTTTCCTCCAAACCTGGGAAATGATCAAATCAAGAATGCTACAGGAAACCCAGTTCAGGTAATGGTTTACTACGACACAGTGCCACCACCGCACTTTAAGCAGGCTGTACCCTATGGCCAGTTTAGGAGGAATTGTTCTCAGTTGTTCCTCAGTTTTAGATTTTGAAACACATGTAGCTGAACTTAAACTGTGCTTTCTGGCCAGAGGCTACAGCCTACTTGTGGTGGAGGCAGCACTGAAAAGGGCAAGAAACCTAGACAGACAGTCTCTTACAACTACATAACAGAGGAGTAAAAAATTTTAACAGGGTTAGTTTTATGATGGAATTTAATCGCCTGGCCCCTACTGTTGAAAACATTGGCACATATTCGTGGGGATACAGAGCTGAAAGACATGGCAGACAGAAGAATCCTTATTCTTATAGATGGGGAAAACATCTTGGTGACCTGGTCACTATTAGTGTGCATACTGCTACTGTCTCCAACACACATCAAAACTGGTTACCCTGCTGCCCATCATGCACTTTTCCTATGGCCACTGCAGTGCAAGAAGGTATTGTTTCAGAGGTATCATGTTTGTGTCCCCATTGATTTCAGACATGTTCACATAAAACAATTTATAAATTGTTCCACCTCATTTGTTGTCTATTTGGTTCATTGCCTCTACCCCAGAATATAAGTGGGCAGGACGGTCTGCCTCCGGAGGTGGCACATGCAAGAACATATATGCATTCCATTATCACTGCAGCCCCCAATGCACCACTGGGCATTCATTTTGCCACCAATCACTCCAGTGATCTGCAGTATTTCAGATACATGGATTGAACGATTCTAATCCCACCACGCAGAGGAGACCGAACGAAAACTCTTTTACAAAAAGAATCCCATTGATTTAGTTCTCAAAGCGCTATTTGACTGGCCTAAATGATGCTTGAGACATGCTTCCATTTTTATAATATTCCTTTGAAATTCACTGTAATCTGGGCCAGTGTCTGATGGTCTGTATTGCTTTTAGTGACTGTATATTGTCATGTACCTGGACGGGTCTTTTACCTGCCCTTGTAATAAACAGTATACAGCCATAAAGTATTTTGCATTTGAATCTGATGCCTGGATGAGTCCTTTTGACCTGCCCTTATAATAATCCATCACAGTTTAATTGCATGATTTTTTTTTATACTGACCTCTGAAGAAGGTATTACATTTTTTGCTATTACGATGCATTTTGTAATTGAATCTAATACCTGGATGAGTCCTTTTACCCGCTCTTGTAATTGCGTGGCTTGGTCTAATTGTGTACGATATCCTTCTGCACTAATGTTTCCTTAGCCTCCTGTATTATTTGTTGTAATATTTAGTCACTTCTGTGCTCCCTTCATCTTCATACTGTCTCCAGTTTATTTTCCACTTCTTTCCAGTCTATTCCTATGTTCCCTTCTCCTTTTCCTCTCCCCATTGTTCCTCTTTTGCCACTGCTCACCTTTCCCACTTAAGCCTCTTCCTGGTTTCCACCTCACCCTCATCCTTTTACTTACTAGTGATTCTCTCATCTTATCCTCCATGCATTTCACGATGTTCATTCAGGGCACTCCTGTGTTTCCCTGGCAGGTGCATTATTCATAATTAATGCTGACTCTGATGAGAAGGTGTGCTGTCATTGCAGCACCTACTTTTAAAAGCTGACTTACCAGCTCTACTTCTTGGCTGTTTCTAGTGCTTCTGATCTCTTTAGCTTTATGCAATAAAATATTGCTACAACTTATTTTAGGCTGTCTCCACTTTCTCTGACTTCATTGTTCCAGCAGTTTGGTCGCCTCTGTGCTCCTTGAGTGCAGCTTCCTACGTATTCCTGGTTCCTACCTATTTGCAGCCTACTTCCACCTGTTTCTTTGCAGTGCATAGCTTTTTCTGTGTTCAGTGCTTTCAGATTAGCCACAGTGACCACTGCAGGTGAAATTAAGCAAGATGGGGTCTCAACAAGTGGCCATTGAAGCACAGATGCTGGACTTTAAAAAAAAAAAAAAAGGGGGCAGGTTGCAGGAAAATGGGGAGAAAATGCAGAAAGACTCAAGGAGTTCCATACTACTAAGAGCGTGGTGGAAATGGACAGCTTTAAAGGAAGCTATTACAGAGGCCACCTAAGGCTGTCTCAGAACTATAAAAAAAAAAAGTCCCAAAAAATATAGGAAACATGTATGTTTAGATGAGCAGATAAAACCGACTATTGGGGTGAAGTGGCATTTGGGGCTTACAAGAAGGAACAGAGTAATGCAAACAGAGGTATAAGGAAACATAAAAACATAGAATTTGACTGCAGATAAGGACCGCTTGGCCCACCTAGTCTGCCCATTTCCTACCTACAGGATAAGCTGCAGATCCTAGTTAACCAAGTGTAAGTAAAAGCTCATCAGGGAGGCAAAGGCAGAACTGAAGCTAGTGGAAAAAGGTCAAGGAGAAAATAAATCCTTATGTAGATACATTAGTGAAAGGAAAAGACAAGGACTAGCGCAACAAGGATAAGAAGGCATGGGATGAGCACAGGGACATTATGGAGAAGACAGGTATACTGAATGAATACTTTTATTTAGTGTTCAGAAATTAGGCAGGCCACTCCCTAACAGCAGATGAAAGTTGAAGGGGATACAGGGCACAGATCTGAGACAGGGAGGATAACAAGATAGTGAAGCTGCATCTGGAATACTGGATCCATTTCTGGGATCTGCACTTAAGGAAGGATGGGATAGATTAGAGACAGTGAAACAAATGGTTACATATCCGATTCGTAGCCAGCAGATCAAGGTGTATAATGAGAGACTAAAAAGTCTCATTATGTATTCACTGGAGGGCAGAAGGAGAGAGATGGACATTATAGAGACTTTCAGGTTCATGAAAGGGTTCAACAGAGTGGCCACAGCGAATCTGTGCAAATTAAGAAACAGTGCGTCCAGCGGGGCATATGTTTAAGCTGGAGGATGAATGTTCAGAAAGGACATTACGAAGCATTGCTTCACAGAATGGGTAGTGGATGAGTGGAACAAACTTCCAGACAGGGTTGAGGAGGCAAAGGCATTGCAGCATTCAAGTGGAAATGGGACCCGATAAAGGCTTTATCAGATGGGTTGTGGGGTGGGAGGGCTGGGAGGAGAACAGTGACTAGAACATCTACCACATTTCTGCCCATCACTTTTCTGTGTTTCTGTTTGCCTCTTATCGTAGATACATTGCTTCTGAAATTGCCAGCTGACCCAGTAACATGGGTTCTGGAGTGGTGTTTGGACTCACTTTTTAGGCCATCTCTGGCCAATGAAGTCTGAGCCACAGTGTAGAGTGAATCTGAAGAAGGACAGTTGCTAATGCACGTAATAGAATCTCCTGCTGGTTACTATAAAAGTAGAACAGTTATATAACCCTCCAAAGCCAGGTTAGGGTTTACCTTTGGGCACTACAGGGTCAACCAGAATGAACAGTTGCCACTACAGTGTCAACCTTTTATTCACCTGGTACCCTTGGACTGCACCTGTGGGGAACGAACTGTGGAGAAGGGGCTACTGCTTTCTTTGTGTGTGGAATGTGCAGATGATTATTGTGACCATGTTAACATGGGACCAAGATCTAGGTTGCTGCTCATGGCAAGGGATGTGAACCTTGCCCCTAAGTAGGCAACAGGGCCTGAACTGAGAACATAGTAACTGTATCACTGGACTCAAATATAGCATGCAGTCAGAGCTGTCTCTAAGGAACCAAGCATTTATGTAAAGAGACATGGCCGTGCCATGCAGGGTGACCCCTCACTTGCAGGACAGTCGGGGGGGGCCAGTGCTCTGGGAGCAGCCAGTTTGGCTGCAGGAAGAACTATAGAAACAGTGAAGCCAGAAGTCGCTTCTTGGAGAGAGGGCAAAGACTCATTCTGTCTGAGACCTGACAGCCAGTTTGTAAGGTAGAATAGCCGTGAACATGGAAGAGTTTGCCTGGGAATGGACATCCAATCAGAACCTAGGATTGTTGAAGCAGCCTATGCCCAGTGAAGGGACTAGCCATTCGTGGCTGGGGCTTTAGGACTACCTAAGGAGTTGCAGCATCTGCTAGATTTGTCAGGGAATCTGCTTGGATGCAGGCCTGTCTTAAGAGTTCTGGTTCTAGCAGCATGAGAGGTGCAGCACTGTGAGAGGAACCAGGAGTGCTGCCAGAGACCTGTGAGGGCTTGGTATGCAAAGGCTGTGTGCTAACATACAGTGTTTGATTGAGGAGCAGCCTTGATCTGGTTCTGAGAAGTGGACTGCATAAATTGTTAGGAGTCAGGCAGGTCTGCCCTAGTTCCCCACTTGGGAGTATTTTCCAGATACAGTACTTAAGACAAAAGTTCTGTAGGACTGTGCCTGAGAAAATGTTTTTTAAGCTGGAGAACAGATTACAGAGGTAGAGAAGAAGCTGAGGCACAACTGCCCTTAGCCTTAAGACGCTTTGTCAAGGAAGTTCCCACATGGGATTGAAGAGGAGCAGAAAGTCCCTACCAAAGGCTGAAGATAGAATTCCCATGCGGGTGAAGACTAGTAAGGCTGCGGTATCACTATCACAACTCACTACTGCAAACCTCTTGTGCTGCAGTGACTACCAAGCATCAGTATCTAGAACAGCTGCAGTCATGCAGCATTTACATTCAAGGAAACCTGCAGCCACAATCTAAGGCCTTTCAGAGTCTGTGAGGTCGCCAAAACCATGAGTACTTGGACAGGACCTTGGTGGCATAACACCTTTAGTTAGCTAGGTAGTTAATTCTGCTGAGCACTGGAAGATCCAGGTTGGAACTATATTTTGGGGCAATTCTGGACAGAAGAGCAGTAGGGGCCAACGGGAATTACAAAATCCTTGTTTATCCAAATATCAAATCTTATTCTTTCTTGGCACCTAGGAACTGTTTAAAGGCAATCCTTCATGCTGTTGGGATAATTAAGCTTGGTGGACTAATTAGACAAAAGACATTGTGAGACTGATGATGGCTGGAGAGGATATTCAAGATATTGTAAATCTTTTCTTATGCTTTAACCCTCCCAGTGTCTTTCCAGAGCCTTGTTCCTGCCTTCCTCAGTAGTGTACTATGGTTATTGGGTTATAGCACTGTGTGGGACTGTTTAACTTTGTACTTCTAATGTATTTACCCAGCATAGCCTGGCAGAGATGGAACAGTTTGTTCCAGTGAGGTCCTGTTGCTACTCATTTCTGCAGTTGCATGAGCTGGAGCACTGGGAGGTTAAGGACTTGCACAGTGAGTATTTATCTCAGTCCTGGTTTGAACCTGCAATCATCTGGTTCCCAAGCTGTTTCTCTAACTACTAGACTACACTTCCTCCAGTAAATATTCAGTTTCAGGGTTTTATTCCTGAATGCCAATTACTGATCTTACTTGAGAGGGCTCTTGCTGTAGGTATTACAGATAGGACTGAACCCGACGGCGTCAGAACCGCGAGGAAAAATTTCTAGCTAGCAGTCTCTGGCGGGGACCGCCCCACATCAGGTGACCGACATCAAGCGAAGTCAGTATAAGGGCGGTCCCCCATGCCCGCCTCCCAGTTCTTTTCCTGCCGTTAGCTCGTGCAGTGCCTCGCTGTTAAGTTCTCTGCTTCGTAGTCAGTCATCGGTAGTTTTACCACCTATTGTTTCATCTTCTTCAGCTTTCGTCAGCCTTTACCTTCAGCTACCGTGTAAGTCATCCCCGACTCCCCTCTGAGCACAAAAATAAGTGCAATTTTGGCGCCCAGCTCCCATATAAGGACGGACATTCCCAGTGCCTCTTTTGTCTAGGCCCCAATCACCCCGTCCAGAAGTGCCAGCTGTGCCAGCAGTTTAACGCCCAACCGTAGCAGAGGCAGCAGTCCCTGAGGCCCACATTCTTAAAAAATTACCTCCATGGAAAAGGAACTGAAAAACTCGCAGGCTTTGACTTTCTGGAGGACCACCACAAGAAGAAGCACTGTTACTGGGACTCCTCATCAGTCACCGTGGCCTCGGCTGGGGTGCAGGTGCTGCAGGTAATGCCTCCCTGGGAGGCAGCTCCCATGGTGGCCGTCTTGGAGGCTTCCAGGCCAGTGTCAGCTCTCCATTGGGCTCGGCGCTTGGGCCTCGGGAGCCTCCGGGTCTGAGAGGCAGCCACTTCCAGCAGATTGCCGTGGTGCGGCCTTCTGGTTGAGTGGCCCGTTAAGTCGGACATCGGCTCCTCCGAAGTCTGCCTGGGTAAGGCTGCTAAGACACCTGACCTTCGGGCAGCGCATTGCTCCCAAAGCACCGCCAAGGCCGCCCTCCTTCATGGCCTTCGCCGGGCGCTGGGTCTGATAAGTCAGACCGCTCCTCTGATGTCCGCCCGATCCCATCAATAAGACTGACGTCAGCTCCTCCGATGTCTGTCACGCAGAGTCGATGCCAGACCTTCCTGGCCCATCCATCGTCCCCAAGCTCGCCAAGAACAATCATTGCACTCCAGAGGCGCCAGCCTCCTCTGCTGGATTCCGGGATGGTAATCCTTCTTCCCCGGGCGACACGGAGAACGTGGGTATGCTGCCATCTGGTCCCCTCCCACTGGGCCAGATGAGCTGACGCGATCCTGGATGCCGGCGCCGACACCGGCTTAACCGACACCCGACAATATCCCATTGCCGGACGCCGCCCCACGCCAGGCCTCCCTTCTGAGCCCACCGCTGGGTCATTTCTGGGGCCTTCTGCTCCTGCAGACCCCCGGTACCTGGGTATCCGACGCTGTCATACCGAGACCTGCAGCACCCGGCACCTCAGTACCCAACGCCGACCTACCCAACACCACAGTACACGGTGCCCCTGTACCCGATGCGCGAGCTGAGCTTCCCACCGCCGGGTATGGATATGCACCTTACCATTACCCTCAGTATTCAGATCCCCTCCTCCTTCACCGCCCCTTAGCCGCCGGTGGACCTGAAGGAGACTTGGCTTCCTGGTGGGCTGAGGCCAAGGCTCAGCTCACCAGAGAGGTAGAGAGCCATCTTCCGGCGCTGGTCCCGGTTCGGACCCCTACATTAGAGATCAGAGACCCTTTCCCCACCTCTGGATACCAGAGGCAAGCCCTCCGGTTCCAGGGCAGGGCAGGACACGCCTCGAAGACTTCCCAAGGGGTCTGTTCCTCCGCGTGTTGGGAGGAGGAGTCTTCTTCCTCTTCATCATCCTTGGAGACCTCTGATGATTCCGAGGTCGCTCCGACCCGGACAACGAGCCATGCATTCCGGACAAGCCCAGGCCAAGGACCCCTCCAAAGTCTCCTCTGGAGGATCCTTCCTTTGACGGAGTTGCGTGAAATCCAGGCAGTTCATCAGTGGCATTCTTGGAGCTGGATCCACAGCGAAGAAACTCGCTGTGTACCTGGATCTGCCCGAGACCGCTCCTACCCTGGTGCCACCCTGATTGAGCCTCATGCCGACCTTGTTTCCACAATTTGAAGCAACCATCGGATTGACCCCCTTCCTAGGAAGTTGGACAGGCTTTATCAGGTCCGGAGGGTGTTGACTTTTAAATTCACACCTCGATCCGATTCGGTCGTGATTAGCACCACTCACGGCGGATGGCCAAAGCACTGAGCTCATCACCACCGACAAAGGAATCCCGCTTTCTGGACCAGTACAGGGAAGAAGGTCTATGCTTCTTCCACTCTGGGTATTAGGGCCCTGAATTATGTTGGTCATATGGGGGATTACCAGAAGGCGTATACTTAGCGAGGTGGAGGTTAAATTGAGCTCCCTTTCTGAGTCTCAGACGAAGCAGGAAGTGGCAGATCTAGTCCGGTCCGCGTTGCTCGCCAGTCAGCACATGCCGGTGCCACATATGATGCAGTGGACGCTGCTGATCGGAGCTCGACTTCGCCGTTAGTTTGCAGCGCCATGCCTAGCTCTGGGTGTCAGGTTTGGTCTCGGAGGTGCAGTCTGCTATCCAGGATGCACCTTCAGGGTTCAGTGTTGTTCAGTGTTGATGTCAAGGACATCATCACCGATCTGCAGGAGAAGGGTACTGCGCTTAAGTCGGTTGACTCCTTGTACAGACCCCTCAGGCTCAGCATTGTGTCTTTCAAGACGTTCTTGGCAAGGTGAACCCTCAAAAGCGGGCCAACAAACATCAGGCCCTCCGGCTGCCAAGCCCCTCCCCGCCCAAACAAGCAGCGGGTGCTTCAGCCGTGACACCATTCTCACACCTCCTGACTCCTTTCCTCTCCCAGAACCTCTGGGCCCTTCAAAGGAACCGGTAGGGGAGATTCTTCCTCCATCTACTGGGTTGGGAGAGGATCACTACCGACTCTTGGGTGTTCCAGCTGATCGCAGAAGGACACTCAATAGAGTTTCTTCGAAACCTCGTCAAACACCCCCGGTCGCCTTACTCTCCAGAACATCATATTCTGGTCCAGGAGGAAATATCCTTTCTTCTTCTGAAAGAGGCGATAGAGCCCATTCCTCCCCATCTTCGGGAACAGGTTACTCCCATTTCTTCCTGGTCCCGAAAAGTCAGGAGAGGTGAGGCCGATTCTCACTTCAGCTCCCTGAATGTGTTCGTGGAGTATAAAAGGTTCAGGATGCCTCCTTGCAGAGTCTCCGCCCCTTCTTCGGCCAGGACAGTGGCTGTGCCCTTTGGACATGCTGGATGCTTACCTGCATATCCCTATTAAGCCCTTCCCACCGCAAATGCCTTTTTGTGTTCGGGGGATCACTACCAGTTCAAGGCCCTCCCATTTGGTCTTTCCTCGTGCCCAGTATTCACCAAAGGCCTGGGTGGTAGCGGCTCACCTGCATTGCTAAGGGTGCAGGTTGTCCTGTACCTGGTCGATTGGCTCCTGGCAGCCTCATCCAGGGGAGGAACTCCGCGCTTCCTTTCTCTTACCCTGCAGGTTTTGACTGCCTGGGTGTTGCTGTCAACCAGATCAAGTCCCACCTGATCCTGTCCCAGAGGCTCCAGTTTATCGGGCGATCCTGGACATGGCCTCTGGCATGGCATTCCTGCCACTGGACAGGGTGGCCTCACTCCAGGCTCAGGTCAGCCTGTTGTGCAGCGCAGGCGGATCAGCACCAGGTCGGTCCTTCACCTCCTCAGGCTCATGGTGGCTGCTATTCCGAAGTCCCTCAAGCTCGGCTGCACATGAGAATCTCTCAGTGGATGCTTGGGTCTCAGTGGGATCAGCTGGCGGGCGACCTTGATCGACTAGTTCTGGTCTCCAATACTATGATTTGGGACTTGCAGTGGTGGATGGTTCAGGAGAACCTTTGCCATGAAGTTCCCTTCTGCCTTGCTCCCCCTCCCAGACGCTGACTACGGATGCCTCGGCAGGTTTGGGGAGCCCATTTGGGGCTCCTGGTCCAGGCTCAAAACACCTGCATCAATGTGCTTGAGCTTTGGGGCTGCTGTATGCTCTTCAGGCTCTGCATCTGTATCTCCCCACCCCGGCATCTGGCTGTCCAGACGGAAAACATGTGTGTGGTCTGGTACATCAACAAACAGGAGGAACTCGCTCCTACCCTGTCTGCAGGAGGCGATGCGAGTTTGGGATTGGGCAGTACAGCACAACCTTCACACTCATGGCAGTTCACGCCCCGGGGACGAGAACACATTGGCAGACCACCTCAGTCGGTCATCTGCTCATGTTCATGAGTGAGAACTGGATCAGGGTAGCAGACTATATCTTCCTACATTGGGGAACACCACAGGTAGACCTGTTCGCGTCTCCTCCTGGCATAAAACTTCCGACTTCTGCTCGCTCACCCAGGGCGTGGATTTATTTGAGAGACGCTCTGTCTCTAGACTGGAAGGGCAGATTTGTCTGTGCCTTCCCCGATCCCTTAGTTGCGAGGGTCTTACAGAAACTCAGCTCAGAAGGAGCTCGCATGATCCTAATCGCTCCTTTTGGCCAAGACAAGTTTGGTTCTCTCTTCTGCAACAGTATTCAGAGGAACCTCTGCTTCCTCTGTCACATCTTTTGCTGACCAAGGATCAGGAGCCCTTGTCCATCCAGGCCTCAGGTCCTTCAGTTGCGCCAGGCTCCTGCAGACGTAGCTCAAGCCCGGTTCGGGTTTCCCCTGGTGGTTGAGATTCTGGTGGAGGCCAGAAAGCCTCCATTAGATCTGCCTATGTCATGAAATGGAAACGGTTCTCTATTTGGGCCTCTTACAAAGATTTTGAGCCATTCTCTTGCTCTGTTGGGTGGCTTGGATTACTTGCAACACCTCTTTGATCTGGGTCTCAGTCATTCCTCTCTGAAGGTTCACATGGCGGCCATCTCGGCTTACCATGTTCCTTTTGGGGACAGGACTTTGGCACAGCTGGAAGTCTCCAAGACTTTTCTTAGAGGGGTCCTCCAATTGAGACTCCCAATTCAGGTTCCTGCCCTCCTTGGGATTTGAATGTTATCCTTGAGAAGCTTACTCTGCCTCCTTTCGAGCTGACAGCCTAGAAGACCTAAAGTTCCTTTCTTGGAAGACTCTCTTCCTTGTGGCCATTACCTCTGCTCGAAGGATTTCCGAACTCCAGGCCCTCATGTGCAAATCCCATATTTGATTTTTCACAAGGAACGTGTGGCTCTACTGCATCAACCCTAAGTTTCTCCCAAGGTGGTAGCGGAATCTACTCGAATCAATCCATGGAGCTGCCTGCTTTCTGTACTAACACTCCAATCAAGGGAGTACTTTCTTGCATACTTTGGATGTTCACGAATTCTGAGATACTACACCACCAGGATGAAGGATCTCAGAAAGACTGATCAACTGTTTGTTTCTTTTGTCAGAAAGAGAAGGCAATGCTGTTTCTAAGCAATGCCTATCTAAATGGTTGGCTCATTGTATCAATTTCTGTTATGACAAGTACAACAAGACCCTGCCGTGTCAAGTCAGGAGGCCACCCACCAGAGGGGTTGCTGCCTCTGCTGCTTGTTTCAAGAATGTCAGCGCGGACATCCTGCAGCCGCAACTTGGACTTCTGTCCATACCTTTACGTAAACATTACAGTTTGGACATTGCCTCTCACCATAGAGCTGGCTTCTGTTGGCGATTTGCAAGGTCTCCTTTCCTAAGACCTTCACAGCCAGAGGGTCTACATTTGGGTAGCTTTCCTCCTCTCGTTTGCTTCTTCTTGTTCCAGACTGCTTTGGACTCGGTCTGTCTGTAATTACCTACTGCAAGAGCCCTCTCGAGTAAAATAGTACAATTCGTAGAACTTACCGTAACAGTAGATCTTCGAGAGAGGCTCTTGCAGTAAATGTCTCTCCGCCCTCCATCCCCCTAAGCTTTTCAGCTCCTTTTTCGACACGGAAACATCCGCTTTTCTCTCATCTTGCCTTTTTGCCTTTGGCGGAAAGGCGGGCACATAAGGACCGCCCTTTATACTAACTTCGCCTGATGTTGGTCACCTGATGTGGGGCGGTCCCCCAGATACTGCTAGCTAGAAATGTTTCCGCTGGGTCCTGATGCCCGCCGGCTTCAGTCCTATCTATAATTGCCTACTGCAAGAGCCTCTCTCAAGATCTACTGTTACGATAAGTTCTTACGTGACTGTACTTTTCAGTTGGTTTCCCAAATGGAGGCAGCACAGCTCCAATAAATCTCTTCAGTCACTCAGTCATAAGATCCAGTTCCAGGACCTCCAAAGGTTAAAGGCACTTGATTTACTAAGTCATCGGAGGCTAGAGCCAGCACCTTGTGGGATTGGAGGAGGACAGTGTACAGATATAAACTGTGGGAAGTGGACATTTGTAATGCCCTATCCATCCATACTGTGTGCTTCTGTGTTTGCTGCTTTGACAAAGAAGGATGACAGCAGTTCCTGGAAAAGAAGAACAATACTTTTTGTTTTTAATTTATTACTTTTTCCTCCTCTACTAGCTATCCTCCGGAGGGCACCCCAAGCCCCATCCCTGGCGCCCACCATCCGGGCGCTGACTCCTGAGCTTCCAGGGCTTACCTCGCCCCGGGAGGGTCAGGTGGGGTTCCCCAACCCCCACCAAAGTCCGGATCCAGTGGGCCAGTGCTGTGACTGGCCGGGAGCAGACCCTACGAGGTGCCCTCCATCATTGTGCTGTGGCAGTGCTTTTTTTGGTGTTCTCCCAGGAGCTGGGGCATGCAATGACGCCAGGAGGAGAGTGCGACGTGTCCAGACACGCTCCCTCCAAGCGCCTGCCCCAATTCCTCCCTGTTCTGCAGCATGGCGCCTGTCCCCAGCCTCCGCTGGGGGCGGAAACAACACCGACCACTGGGGACCCCGGAGAAGGAGAGCAGTCTGTTGTGCGCTCAATACTTCTCCTTCCCTGCACTCTCAGTGGCCCGTGGTTGTTCCTCAACACGGGTCGCTGTCGCCACACGAGGTAAGGTGTCCAGCACCTCAGCCCTCAGCGCCACCGGCCATCCCAAAGAAGAACAATAAGTTGCTTTCAGGGATGCTAGGAGAAAGCTGATCCTGCTCCCTTTCAGTCCCTTTGATTCCTGAGTTTTTCATAGGTATGGCCAGGCTCTGCTGTATGCTCCATAGGTCATGGTTGCTGTGGTAGTAATAACAGAAGGATTTACCTCAGATTCTAGATGCTATTTAAAACATTTAAATTGCCAGCCAGTGGCGTGGAGGGTTGAGGCATCTCACCTCACTTGTTGCCGTGCTGAAGGCCTGGGTTTGGGAACAGCCCTGGAATGCCAGGGGTTGGCTGGGTGGCGAGGATAGAGAACCTGGCAGATTGCTCTTCTGTCACTGGGAGGTCAGGTTACAGTGCCTGGCATTAGCTAGGAGTATGGCAGCTAGGGCAGTCTGGTGAGGTGGAGTGGCATCTGCTGGCATCCCACGTGTGGTAATGTGTGTGTGTGTGTGTGTGTGTGGACATCTATGTGGTGTTGCACATCCATCTTGCAAGGGAGAAATGGGAAATGGATTCCTGGGTGGCTGCTCACTTACAGCCACCCAATAGCCATGCTGCCTCTGTGTGATGGTAAGTCTTAGCTGAAAATCAGGGAGTCATGACTGGTGGCTGGCATCCGGAGGCTGCTCAGGGCCAGGAGAGAAAAAGCACTACTGAAAAAAATGGCCCCATGGCGCTGAATGATGGGGATTGGTCTGCATGCTGGTGACCTTGGTTGTGCACTGCAGGCGGGACATCAGGAGCAGAGGCTGGCAAGGAGGGTTGTGAGTGTCCTCTTCTCTCAGAGGAGGGAGCTCCCAGCGCCACTCTGTAGTGGTTCCTGGTACTGGCTGGTGGAGTTGCTGGTGATGGCATGGGTGACCACACACTGTCAGGCACCTCCCAGGTCAGCATTGCATGCATGTGAATGAGTGGGGTGGATGGTGGACAGGTCCAGAATAGGGGAATGCTGCACCAGTACACCAGGTGACGATCTGTCTTCCCTCCCTATGACCGACCCCTTTGCACTGGCTCTGCATGTGCACCACTTTCAGTCTGTGCCCAGTAGCTCCTTCTCTAGGCTGCACGTGGCCCTGACAGGGATACACTGACAACACAGAGATGGCGGTGTTGGTAATCTCAGGAGATGTTTCTGTGATGACGGTCAGAGGAAGTTCCTGGCAGGGACAAGCTGTCCAGTACAGGAAGATGGAGATCTGGATGGGGGCAGCTCACAAGGAGACCAACAAGGGGTGAGTCTGGGAGAAAAGGGCAGTGTTGGAACCCAAAGGAGTGGGGGTGCTAGCGGGGAAAAAAGAAAGTTCAGCTTAGTTGCTTGATGCAGGACATTGCAGTAGGTCTCTTAGAATTGGCGTAGAGCTATTGACTACCACAACAGTGCCAGCTATTGACCAGGCATATGGTGGTGGTGGTATGGCATTTGACTCCCTGGAAATGGGGCATGGACTGCCCACCTTCCTCACACACACCACCATGCTGACCAATCAGGAGTAGCATGGGCTGCCCTGCATTTGCCCAGGGGCTGTGGTGGCACTGGCACAAGGCAGTGCTTGCAGCTAGGGAGGAAGGCATTGCTGGTTTCACCTTCATGGCTCCCTGCAGTGGGCCAAGGGAGGCTGTCATCCTCTGCATGGGTGCCGCCACTTGAGTGCATAGGCTCACTAGGCAGCTATTTCCAGGCATCTGGGAAGGAAGGAGGAAATCTGGAGAAACTCAAGAGGGCAAGATGACTGCTGGCCACTGCAGACACTGCACCAGCGACAAGACAGTGCTCCACACTTCTAGATGTGGACATTGGGGGAGGGACTACCTTCCTGGCCTTGCCACAGTGGGCAATCTTTGGGGCACTTCATCAAAGCTGGCAAGTCCATGAGAAGGTAGATGATGGGGTTGGGTGGCCAGAGAGGAAGGGGCCAAAGGGCAAGTAATGTGCATACAGTGTTGATGAAAAATCATAAGCTGAAATGACTCAGGAGAGTTCTTATGGACTGGAGCAGAGGAATGGTATCCTTCCACACAAAACAGTTCCAAAGCATAGTGCCGTTATGTTGTTCCACTATTACAGTAGTCTCAAATAAAAATGTTTCTCCAATTTTCACTTGCTGGTACCCATCTAGTTATCTTACAGCAAACAGAGATTTGATTACCTCTTTCCTCTGACATCATTTTAAATACTGTACACTGCAAAGCCTTGGAAGTAAAATCACAAAATAGCCCAATGATCTGTCCCTGATTACCTATATATGCTCCTTAAAGTGAAAGGGGGGGCAGTAATTTAAAATGCTCTACAGTGGTATCAGCTTCCCATACTAAACATACTGTGCTTCATCATAATTATTTTTGAAACATCATTCTTGACTAAAACAGTTGTATCTTCATGTGTTATACACAGCACCAATTATGCAAATTTACTTTCAGACAACACCGCCTCCGAAAACCGAACTCACAAAACAGCACAGCCTCCCAAGGTAAGATTGCAAATGTTGCTGTCTGCAGATCTATAGCATCATACTTAAAAGACATGGTCTTTATCCAGAACTTTCCTTTTCCTCACATGTGCAACATCTCTGAACCCTCTTTTTATCTTCATAAAGTTCTCTGTATCCCAATTTACTTGGACTATTTTTCTGCTGCAATCCTGGGTCATGCCATTATCTACTGATCTTTTCTTGCCATTATATTAATTGTTTTTTTGTAATGTCCTCTTAAACCTACCCACCTCCTCCCTCATTGCCCGCCATGTTGTCCCAGAAAGGAGAATTGATCACAATGCAGTCGAGATTGACCACATGTCAAATACTTCATCGAACAGGAGTGGGACCTCATGTTGACGCCTCTGCATCATTCACCAATGGGCCACATCACCTGTCCCAGTAGACGAGGGGGTCTGTGGAGGTTCCTTGCAGAACAACTGCTTTCCCCATGAACACCAGGTGAGAGCTAAACCGGAGGATGACAGGAGTCCCATCCTTGACAGGAGAATGCATCCTTTGGACAGCGCTCCACCTTCTGATGCTACCGGATAGGATTGTGTGTTCAGGACAGTGGTCACTCAATAGAAGGAGCATGTAATTGCTAGACCACTGGGTGGCCCACCTCCTCTCATCTTGACTTCTGTAGCTCCTTTCTATATTGTGGCCTTCCTGAATCCCGTGTTTAAAAATACATCAGGCTCGATTCTCAAAGGACAGTAAGCTGACAGTGAGCACGTGCTATGTACAGCCTGTGTTCTTAGGCAGCCCAATTGGTGGTTGGCTGTGGTGGAGAGAGGAGGGCTGTGCCAGTCGCCAGCCTCGGGATGCAATGTGGTGGTGGGGAGCAGGGTGGTGGTGCACTGCCTGCCGGGGTGGGAGGGTCCACTAGACCACCAGGGAATGTTATTTGTGTTATTAGAGTGATCAGGGATAGGAGGCAGTCCACTAGACCACCACGGAATGCTATGTCAGGGTATTTTCACCACACACATGGGGTGGGGATGGCGCAAGGTCTCTAGCCTCCCAGACAACACAATTTCTAGCATTCCCTTAGACCAGCTGTGGCTGGTCTAAGGGTACTTAGAGTGTGTCCTCTGGGTGGGTTTAGAGAACTCAATTAGTAGATGTGGCAGCCTGTGTCTGCTGCAAGCCCTAGTGCCATGCCGCAGCCCATTTTGTCGACAAGGATGGGGCAAGCCCCTTTGATGCATGCAGCCTGCATTTGATGCAGGCCTACTTTTAGTAATTGCTCCGCACATGTTTTGGCGCAAGCTGCACTTACGCCATTCCTTGTGGTGCAAGCCCTGCACCATTCAGGAGCTTTGAGAATCGGACCCTTCATGTCCAGAATGCCGCTGACCATTGCCATGAGCTCTCCCAGTTTAATTTAGGATTCAGTTTAAATTTGTCTTTTGTTTATAAGATTCTAAGTGGCCTTGTTCCTATCTTCTCACTGATCTGATCTGTATCAGTAGACCCTCATCTGCTGTTTCAGTTTCTCTATATCTGTCCTCCTCTCTATTCCTTTCTACTGTATCATCATTTACTCTGTTGGTTGATGGTAGAGGCTTCTGTTCCACTGTTTCTACCATCTAGAACAGCTGATCTATCTCTTAATCACCTAATCCTCTCTCTCCAGTTCTCATCAAAAACTTTTCTGTCTGCTCTTTCATTCCTAATTTTGGTTCTTCTCTTTTCAGTCATTTCATTTTATTTTGTGAATATGGGTTTCTGATCACTAACTGCCCTAGCTATATGCTCTGTCTCTGTACTTGCTGCTACTTTAGACTACCCACAGTTTGTCGTACTACCTAACTGGTCCGCATTGTATACTACAACAGTTTTGCTATCCATCTTAATTTGTATGCCATAAATTGCTTGGTTAACTGCACTGCCCTCTTTGTGTTTGACTGTGAAACTTCTTAAGGTATGCTCTGAATGTAAGTCACTAGAGTGCTTTTTATTAAAGGCACTATATAAAACAGCATACATTCTGTTGTATTAGTTGCATAGGGCTCCTTGCACCACATATGTATGGTAGGTGGTTAGGCAGACCAGATGGGCATCATGGTCATTTCTGGCAACAAAATAAGTGTTTCTTGTAGTGGCAATAATGTTGGAGAAGAGCTCTTGAAAGTGTCGATGGTTAGCCCAATTTTCGGCTTGCTACAAGGAGACAGTCTACTGCCAGTGTTTATTTAATACTGTTTGAATGGGTTACTTCCAGGTCATCACTGTAAATGGACTTGTTTTCCTGGGGGCTCACCTAGTTATCAAAAACATAAATACATTCATACAGTACAGGCATACATAAATAACGTTTTAGTTTGTTTAATCAAGTAGGGCCAGAGATCTAAGCAGTGTGCACATGCAACCTGATTGCTGTTGCTGGTTTTAGTTAATAATTTGGGTGGGGTGGGGTAATAAAATGTCTGCCTAGAATTTCTAGGGACATCACCGGTATTTACAGTTGTTTTAAAGAGTCTGTGGGAGAACTCTGGAAAATATACATGCCTTCCTGCCCCAGGCGCATGCCACGAAAGTGCTGCAAAACACACCCTTGTTGTGCCTTTCAGAAGAACTACCTTGGGGAGGTGAGCCTTCACAGTAAGGGCCGCCACCTGGCTAAATGAGCTCCCCCATCGTCACATAAGCCTTACCCGCCTCGGCAGTTCAAATCTGAAATTCAGAAATCCATCTCCACCCTGAACATTGCTTCTGCAGCGCTCACACCCTCACGAAATTAGCATTCCTTGCACTCCTGGTTCACCCAGCACCAACTAGCAGGTCCTTAGAAGCCCCACTACTTTCCACTCCCCCAAACCTATCTACCTTTCTTCATATGTATCCCACCCACTTATCCTGTGAACCCCATACCCCCACCACTGTACCCGCTCATCTCTCTTGACTCTACTGTGTCACCAGCTGTTGTTTCACCTCCTCACTCCACCTCCTAGCCTGCAATATGCTTTCTCCTAATGGCACTACGGACTCCAATGACTGATCCTTCAAATGTCCCTCGAGGAACTGACAATGCTATATAGCTGCTATGTGGAGGACTCATAGCTTATACATAGTTTGACTTTACTTCAATTACCTATGCTGGCATGGGACTATTTCCCACATTTCCTGCACCTAAGCAATGGCTTATGCTTTGTTTCTATCTATCCTTATCTTATTATTTCGCAGGCGTTTTTTCAGTGCAGGCAGGTGGAATGTTTCTTTCCGTGAAGCAGGCTGCTTCGTAGCTCTCGGGCCCTTAGCATTATTGTTGGGCAAGCTACTAGGCTGACTCCCGCAGATGCTATGGAACTGCTCCTGCTCCCCCAATACCCTCCCACCCTTAGCTAGTGTTACACTTATAGGCGATTAACTCTTAAGAAATCACCTTTTCTATCTTCTGAGTTTCTTGTTTGCTCCTTATATTTCATCCCCACTAGAGGCGGCTGACATCCTTTGCTAATCACTGCTTTTTACTTTTGTGCCCCAGCACATCTGCTCCAACCGTCCCTAGTCTGGTAGCATATCTTGCCCCAGTCTCCTCCTACCCTGCACCCCACTTTCTGCTTTGCTGCTGATTCCCCAAAACTGTGTCTTCTGATTTCTGCTCTACCTTTCACAGGGTCTCACCACTTGCTGTCACTTCTGTTTTATGGATACCGATTTTCCACTTCTAAATTCGCCTGTTCCTCTCTTAACCAGCCTCTCCTCTTCTCTCACCTTCCTCGCTTCCTTACCACTCACCTCCCTACACACCTTGCAGCCATGTACTTAAGGGCCATGCCCCTCCTGCTGATACTCTTTGCTATATCTCCTTGAATTCTCTGCAGCTCCTCTGTGCCTCCCTCTACCTGCCATTCTTATGTCAACTTCTGCTCTCTAATCTACTTGTGCGGACTGACCCTTATCCTGCACTGCTGCCAGGGCTTAGCAATAGATATTTAGGAGTTCTACTTGGATATATTTTGAGGAGGTTCTCTGTCTCCACTGCCTGTGCCTCTTGGGCGATGCTGACTGCAACGCCTATGGATTTTCAATTTTGTCCCTTACTCTTGCTGGTGATATTGAAACCAACCCTGGCCCTACTGTTGTTACCAATTCGATCCAGTCTCACCCAGTTTATTGTCTGCTGCAATCATCCTGTCTCACCTTTGCCCACCTCAACATAAGGAGCCTCACTGCCAATCTCCCGAACTTGAGGCTTGGGTATGCGCTAAACAACCCTGACATCCTTGCCCTCTCGAAGCATGCTAAAGCCAACTATGGCCGACTCCTCTACTCTATTCTGAGCTACAGTATCCTCCAGGCCGATCATCTGCGCCTCCAAAGAGGAGGGGCTTGCCATTTATTACAGATCCCAACTTAACATTTCCATCATACAGGGTCTCTCCTTGACTAACTATGAGGTCCTTCACTCCCACCTATTGCTGGAGGGTGTCAAACGTCTGCACATTTTCTGTGTTTATATACCTCCCATACATTCCAAGCTATCTCTCAAAGAATTTATTGAGTTGGTTCTGACTGTGTCTGGGAAAATGAGGTAATTTGCTTGGGTGATTTTAATCAGGACTGGGCCTGGCCGTGGTCCTCTCTCCTTTCATCCATTACCAGCAAGGCCAACCTTAATTACTCAAGCTCCCACTAGAATCTCTCATCAGGGCTCCTCCAACACCCTCCTGGACTGGATCCTGACAAATAGGAAGGAGAACTTCCCCAGTGCTGGTGTTCTTCCTGACTGCGATCACTGCCCTGTCTTCTGTGTCTGGGACTCCTCTCCTCCTTCCTTCCCTCCCAAATTACTATCTTTTTCAGTTTCTCAAACCTCAACCCTGCTGCTTTCCTGCGTGACCTAAACCTGGTTGACTGGTCCCTCTTTACATAATCAGTGACATCAACTGTGCGACTGAATATTTCGGTGCTGCCCTCTCTCTCTTCAGAATCGCGCCACCAGTTACCAGCGCCAGGGGTAAAGGGTGGGTCACTAAATGGCTCAGCGCCCTTCTTCCAGCTGCTGAAAAATGGGGATAAACTCTGGTCAGTTTGGAAGTCCTCGTCCCTTCAAGCTGACTTTGATGCCTACAGATCGTTGTGAAACTCTTGTAAAGGAGATTCGCCATGCCAAGAGTATGTACCACGGAACCTGCTCACTGCCTCTGCCTCTACCCCTAAACGCTACTGGTCCTAAGTTAAGGAAATTCTGGGGAATAACAAGACTCTAACTCCAAGTGATATGCTCGTAAGTTATAGCCACTGCAGTAATCCTCTGACTATCGCCAGTGCCTTCAATGCCCTCTTTCCACTCTTCCCACCCCCATTCCTACCCCTCCCCAGTTTTCCCTTGGCCTCCCCTCTTCACCTGTATCTGTCCCCACCTCACTAGTACTTACCCCTGTCATGAGGCAAGAAGTCTGTGTTACTTAAGACTATTCCTGCTCGTGTGGTAGTGCTGGTCCTGACAGTATCGAGCCAAGGATCCCCAGACAGTTCTCCTCTCATCTTGCCGAGCCTGTTACTAGGCTTTTCAATCCCTCAGTCAGCTCAGCCACTGTCCCCTCAGCATGGAAAACTGCCAGGACTATACCGATTTGTAAGAAAGGGAACCCAAAATCCTGTCAAACTGTCGCCCTGTTTCACTCCTGCCTCACGCTCAGTAAGCTGCTGGAAAAGTCATTCACTGGCAGGTTTCCTAGTACCTACTTCACTCCAACCTACAATCCCCTATACAACATGGCTTTAGGACTGGACACAGCAAAACCACCACTCTAACCCTCTTCACCAGCGATGTAAAAAGCAGTATGGATAAAGGCTTACTCACGGGAGCTGTGTTCATTGATCTCTCCAAAGCATTTGACATGGTACATTACCCTCCTACTAGTTGAGCTGCAGTCTCTGGAATCTCTGAACCCTCCCTATCCTGGTTCACCAGCTATCTTGAAAATCACTCCCAGACTGTCTCCTTCGGTAAGGCGCCTCTGCCCCTGCCTCTGTCGCTCAGGTGTTCCACAGTGTTCAATTCTTGGGCCCTCACGCTTTTCTCTTTTATTAATGACATCCTCAACTCTTCCTCACTCTGCAAGTCCATCCTGTATGCGGATGATCTGGTTCTTTACTCTGCCTCCAAGTCCATTACCACCTAAATCAACAGTTATTGCCTGCATTTCAGAGCCTTCAATCCTGGTTCTCCTCCAATTACCAAATCTTAAACCTGTCTAAAACCCAGGCCATGTTATTTGGTTCCTCTAGACTGGTACCGACTCTGGCCCCTGAGCTTAATGTCCACGCCGCGATGGGTTTTCAATATCTAACACATCATCTTTCACATATCTCGGTAACTCTTGACCCGCACTTGATTTTGCCACTCATGTCAATAGGTCTGTTGCTCAGTTAACTCTTAAGATTGGTGCGGCCTACAGAGTACATCAGGGAGCGAAGGAAGACCAAGGGTGGGATAGTGAGGCTTAATAAAGAGGAAGGGGTGGACAGAGTGTGACTGTGATAAGCAGAGATACTAAACAAATATTTTTGCTCAGTATTCACAAATGAAGAGGAGGAAGTACGAAACCAAACAATAGAAACACTCTAGATATGGTTGATACCAGCCCATTCACAAAAGAAAGGGTTGTGAAAGAACTCTTAAAACTGAAGGTGGACAAAGCAATGGGGCCTGATAGGATTCATCTCAGAATTCTAAAAGAACTAAGGGTAGAACTAGTGACACCACTGACTACCCTCTTTAACATATGGGAGGATGGGGTGGTACCGGAGGACTGGAGGAGGGCAGATGTTATTCCACTTCACAAAAGTGGGAGCAGGGCAGAAGCAGGAAACTACAGTCCTGTTAGTTTAATCTCGGTGATAGGAAAATGATGGAATCACTTCTGAAGGAAAGAATTGTTGAGTACCTGAGGCCAGAGGGCACAGGACCCAAGGCAAGCATGGATTCACAGCGGAAGGTCATGCCAGACAAATCTAATAGATTTCTTTGACTGGGTGACCAAAGTAATAGATCAAGGAGGGCTGTGGACGTGGCCTACCTAGACTTTAGCAAAGCATTTGACACAGTCCCACACAAAAGATTAATATACAAGCTGGCCAGCCTGGGAGTAGGTCCCAAGATGGTAGCCTGGGTAAAGAATTGGCTGGAGAATAGGACACAGAGGGTAATAGTAAATGGAGTCCACTCTGAAGAAAGGGGGTTATTAGTGGGGTACCAAAAGTTCAGTACTAAGACTGGTCCTCTTTAATGTCTTTATAAGTGACATTGCAGAGGATTGGAAGAAAAGTAAGTCTCTTTGCAGACGACACAAAGATCTGCAACAGAGTTGAAACACAAGGAGGGGTGGAAAGGATGAGAGGGACTTATGGTCAAATGTATGGCAGCTTAGATTCAGTGCTAAGAAGTGCAAAATAATGCATCTGGGAAATAAAACCCAGGGGAAGAGTACACAATGGGAGGTGAGATACTAGCAACAACAAAATGGAAAGGGACCTGGGGTAGTCATATCAGATGACCTAAAGCTGGGAAAGCAATGTGAGAGGGCAGTAAGGAGGGCTTGGGGATACTGGGATGCATAGGAGAGGCATCACCAGTAGAAAACAGGAAGTTGTTATCCTCTGTACAGACAGCTGGTGAGACCCCATCTGAGTACTACGTGCAGTTCTGGAGACCCAATCTCTGCAAAGACATAGACAGGATGGAGGCAGTCCAGAGGAGGGCACTAAAAAGGTGCAGGGTCTGCACCAGAAGACATACAAAGAGAGATTAAAGGAGTTTAATATGTATACCCCCGAGGAAATGAGGGAGGGGGACATGATAGAAACTTTCAAGTACCTCAAGGGAATCAGCAAGTCCAAGAGGATAGCATCTTTCAGAAAAAGAGGTGTGCAAGAACAAGGGGCACAATTTGAAGATTGAGGGGACAGCTCAGAGGTAATGTGAGGAAGTGTTTTTCACGGAGAGGGTTGTGGATGCATGGAACAGCCCTCCTGAGGAGGTTGTGGAGTCAGAAACAGTAGTGGAGTTCAGGAATGCATGGGATAGTCATAAGGCAATTCTAGGGGTGGGGTAGGAAGAAGTAGGCTGTTGGTTAACTAGGAGCTGCAGCTTATCCATTAGGTAGAAATGGGCAGACTGGGTGGGCCAAGCGGTCCTTATCTGCCGTCAAATTCTATGAGTGTGCCATTCTCTTACACCGGCCGCTAGGATAGCTGTCGCGAGAGGTGTAATACTACCACAACTACTTTATGCTCTCCCTGTCCTTTCTCATTGCTAATGCTGTGGTTCTCCGTAGATGGGATGTTACGATAACAGCATCTGCAGATTCACACTATCTGCCCCTCGTCTGACCCACGACTGCCGACTTTACTCTGCCTTAAATTGGCTGCCTCCCAATTCCCTTAGATCATATGCTCTTGGTTGTTTTATTGACTCTTTAACCAGAACACCTCGCCCTGAAACCCTGGGTGCTATGCTTACCCCTGTCTCTGAGTCGCGTGCCCTCAGGTCCTCCGTCTTCCCTTGCTTGCTGTTCAGCACTGCTCTACTAAAATGAGTGAGCAGGCCTTCTCTTATTTTGCCCTGTGTTTTGGAACTCTTTTCCCCTCATGTGAAGAACTCATCATCTCACCTTACATTTAAGCATGCACTTTTTCCCCACCTTAATGCCTCTGACTACTGTGACTGTACCTAGGTTCTCTGGGGCCCGCTGCTTGCCCTCCTGCTGATCTCTTACCCATCCCTGTTTTTACTACCAAGTATGTGTGCATAATTGCCTACTTAAGTCTATGTAAGACTTTTGACCTGTCCTCCTGTTTAATTTTGCAACAATTGTATGACTGCCATGCCTGTTAGTATTTTGCTGTTTAAGTTTTATCGTTGCTTCTTTTTATACTGTCTGTATAGGTAATTTTGACTGTTATCTCACCCTTTGTACCTTGCTGTTGCCATTGCTGTCTTTACCGCATTTGCTGTAACTATACTCTCCGGGGTTGTGCCTGAAAATAGGCAGGTTTCTTGCCTCAGCGCACTTACCCGGTCAACAAAAGCTAATAAATAAATATGTAATTATGTCCTCTATTTGCTGCATTACTGACAATGCCTATTAGCTGATACTGTTCTTCCGTCAATTCATGTACCTTACTTGTTCCCCACCCTGTGTTGACAAGGATCCTTTGTAAACGAGCTTTTAGCTCAAAGGTTGTAATTCTGATGTTTACAATAAATAAATAAATAAAATTCTGTTGTATTTTTAGTCATAACCTAATTTCTTTTATTTGTTTAGATTTATTAAATTGCAATCGATACACCAGGTTGAAGATTTTACATTCAGATAAATGTATCCTACTAAAAGAACAGCAGTACAAGTTCATAATATTTTGTAAAACCATTATACATAAGGGGCATACCAAAACATAGTAGCTATATAATAAGTTCACCAAACATATGGCATATGGGGCTTGCAACATTTCCTTCCTGGCAACAGGGATTCTCGATCCCATGTACCACATGCCATGAGTTAGACCAGCTTTTCTGGTCTAACTTGGCGACCTTTTACTAGGGGTTTGCACCAAATATTTGGTGCATGCCACCATAAAAGGGTAAGGTGTCACAAATATGCACAACCTTTTAGAATCTGTTGCAAGGTGTGCCAGTGCATTCGGCATAGTGCAAAGCCCTGCATCAGCTGTTTGAGAATTGAGCCCAGGAGCATTGTTACTATACTCCATAGTCAAAATTATAAACTTCAACAGTCACTAATTAGAGAGTTTCAAAACGCCATTTAACAGAATTCAGAGAATATACTGAATATATCACTAGGAAATGTTTATGGATACAGATATCGGAATCCATGTCTTTAGACTTCATCTGCATCTGCTGTCTGTGTACGTGCAATATCATCTCCAGCAGCCGAGACGACGTGCTGATCTGGAAGCACAGATCTTCTTCAGGGTATCTCAGTCATCAGGTCAGACTGTAGGAACTTCACCACTGGTGAAGCAGGATCCACACAGAAAATTTTCCAGCAGTACCACTGGGACCACCCAGCCGATGTCACCAACCCAATAAAAGGCATGGCGGTCCACTCCCTCTCAGTTCTTCCCGTACGTCAACTCTGTCCGTATGGGTCTCTGCAGAAGCTCCATCGCAGTTCACGCCATTTTGCCCTATGAATTATTTAATTTACCCTAGCTTTAAACATCTCTTTTAAACAAGAGATTCCTTTACCTCATTTATGTCAAGAGTTACTCCTTCCACTTTTCAAACAACATGAAGTCTTGCTGTAGTCTGACAATTGCAGTTAGGTCCTGCCTTTCAACTGTACCGGAGAACATAGGGTTAACTTTTCTATGCCTGGCATAGAATGTTCATCCGCGAGCTTCGGTTGAAGCCTCTGCTGGTTGTTATTGAATTGCAACTGTCAGATTCTTTACTCTGCCTCACTGAACAGTCGCTCCGGAGATTTCTCCTGCTGCTTAGTTCAAAAGTCGCTTGAAGTGTCGGTTTCGGGTCAGTCTCTTCCAAATTGTTGTTTCAAGAAAGTCGGTTCAAGTCTCTGTCTGTGGTGCCGTGAGCACTAGATAGGTTTTTGTTCTGTTTTCTGTGTGGAACTTGTAAACTGTGGATCGGTTTGGCTGAACCAATCATTTTGAGGTAAAATTTGTACTTTAGTGTGTGGTTACGGTCCGTATCGGTTCTAAAAAGCGGGTTTTAGTATGTTTTCCAAGACCCATGACACGGTCAGTAACTGGTAGGGAGTCTTGCCTGGCAGATTGCCGAAAAAGGGTAAGTTTGGTTAGGTTGGCCATGTCTGAGAAACCCAAGAAAAACGGGCCCACTGGGTTTCAACACTGCAGTGTGTGTGGGGAGGTCTTTGCTAAGGCTGATCCCCACACCACCTGTGTTTATTGTCTGGGTTTGACCACCTCGATTCAGACTGCCAAATTTGCAAAATTTTCCCAGATCTACCCTGGAAAGAGATTAGGTAGACTGATGGAAAGGAAGGCCGAGAAGTCCGCTGACCGGATGGCCAGCCCAGTTTGGTTCGACCCGAACAAGGAGTGCCCTCTGACCAGGGTGATCGTCTTCGGGCAAGGAGAGCTGATGATTCGAGTGGTTCGACAAAAGAAAAAGATAAATCGACGGTTCGGATCCAGAATCTCATACTAAGACCGCCAATGAAATAGCCAAAGCGATTAGGATTATGGAATCGCCGATCGGTTCCGACTGAACCGGCACCATCTGGCAGGGGCCGGTTCTGTCGGTTCTCGGTTCTGGATTATACCTTGGAAGTATTTTATGAACCGGAGTTTGAGGAGGAGGGAGAGTATAAGGATGATTATGGTGATGGTGAAAGTCTGGATGTGCCTATTGACCCAGACATCTCCCCAGACAGACCTTCAGGTGTTTCTCCTCCTAGGCTTTCTAAGTCCCTTCACACTACACATGTTCTACAGAAAGGTGGCTGATACCCTCCAGCTTCCTGTGGAGGAGGCAGTAGAGGATCAGGAAGAGCCTGATTATGTTGAGATGATGGACATCCCAGAGTCCAGGAGACTGTCTGTTCCACTCCACAAATCTTTTGGGAAACAGACACAAAAATTCTTAAGTCTCCCAATTCTATACCTCCTGTGGACAGAAGAATGGACAAGAGGTATACTCTTTCAGGCTTAGATATGGAGTTCCTTGTTCAGCAATGCAGCCATGTTGGGGTTGTATAGGCTGCTGCCTGTGATAAGGCAAACATTCCTTGGCATCACAGCCCCCAGACAAGGACTCCAAGAAGATTGATGCCATGGCAAAGAAGCAGTACATGGCAGCATCTTTGGGACTCAGGCAGGCTAATTATATGGCCTATGCAGCCAGGTACCAGAAGTCCAGGTGGGACACTGTACTGGCACTGGCTACCAGCTTGCCAAGGAGCTGGAGCAGGTGGCTGCAGATGGGATTGAGGCATCCAGCTCAGTTTCATGCTGCTGTAGACTCCAATGATGTATCATCGAGTCAAGGCTACATCTGTGGCTTTTCGGAGAATGGCTTGGCTCAGATGTACTAGCCTCTCACAGGATACCCAGGCTAAGGCCATGGATTTTCCTGTAGTGGGTAATTCTCTATTTGGGAGCAGACAGAGAATTACATGAAGAAAATGGACGAATACAGGACCACTTACAGGAGTGCTCAGGCCAAAGAAAGGCAAGCAACTCCTCAAAGGCAGCAGTTCAGGGTCAGGGGCAGGCCTTTCCAAAGGCCTTTTACCAAGCACAGGCCTCTTCTTCTTCTTTTTTCTCAGAGGGGTTCTTTAGAAGGAGAGGCAGAAGGGGATGAGCAGGCCTGCATCCACCCCTCTGCCTAAAGCCCCTGCCAAGCAGACACCCTGATGGGTCTGCCGGGTCGATTCTCCTATACCAGTAGGGGCAGACTGGCTTAATTTGCCAGGACTGGATGTCTGTTACATCAGACAAGTAGATCCTGGAAGTAGCAAACCAGGGACTGGTTCTCAGCTTCAGAAATTCCCAAGATGAGAGCCAGATCTTTCCACCTGCAAATCTCTCAGAGACCCTTGCCGAGAGGCAGAGGTTTCTTCTCTCTAGCTCTCGGAGCTACAGAGAGAGTTCTACCCTACACTGGGGCAAAGGATTGTACTCCAGGTACTTCCTAACCCCAAAAGACAGAAGAGTGGCGGCCCATCCTGGACCTAAGATATCTGAACAAACATCTTTTAAAGCCAAAGTTCAAAATGGTAACTCTGGGAATTATCCTTCCCTCTCTAAGGCCATGGGACTGGCTAGCCTCCCTGGACCTCAAAGATGCCTACTTTCACATTCCCATCAGGTGCTCCCACAGAAAGTACCTCAGGTTCAAGTTGCCCTCAGGCCACTGTCAGTTCAAAGCAATGCCCTTTGGCTAACATCAGCCCCAAGGGTCTTCACAAAGTGCCTGGCAGTAGTTGTTGCCTTCCTAAGAAGACAAAAGATTTCCATTTTCCCATACTTGGATGACTGGCTCATAGTAGGTCAGTCTCCAGACCAGAATCAAGTCACACCTCCAAGTGACCCAGCAAGTGCTCACTTCTTTAGGATTCCTTCTCAACCTACCAAAGTCAGTTCTCGAACCAGTGCAGCTCCTCACCTTCATAGGTGAAGAACTGGATACAATAGAAGCAGAGCCTTCCTTCCCTGGAAAGGGCAAGGACCCTCATGGAACTGGCCTCTTCATTCAGCCTTCAGGTGTCTCGACCTGCAAGGCATTTCCTTCAACTACTGGGCCCTTGGCAGCTTCCACAGCAGTGGTCCAGGGACAAGATTCAAATGAGGGACATTCACTTCCACTTAAGAGCTTTTGGTCCCAAAGAAAGGATTCCCTTACCAAACTAATTCCAGTGACTCAAACCCTGATCTAAGCCTTGCAATGGTGGCAGGATCAGGACAGTTTGAGCAAGGGTTCATTGTCACTCAGTCTCATTCAGCGGTCCTCACCACAGATGCTTCCCTGTTGGGCTGGGAGCCCATTTGAGGAACTTACCACCCAGGGACTATGGTCGCCTCAGGAATCTCTGCTTCACATCAGTCTCTTGGAACTCAGAGCAGTGTTTCTGGCACTGCAAGCTTTTTCCAAATCTGTACAGAACAAGGTGGTTCAGGTCAGAACAGACAACACCACCACCATGTGGTACATCAACAAGCTAGGAGGCACTCGGTCTACGGCCTTGTGCACAGAAGCAATGAAGTTGTGGTCCCTAGCCTATTCACTGCAAACCTCTCTGATAGCAGTTCATCTCCCAGGGAAGGACAATGTCCTAGCAGATGCACTGAGCAGAATATCCTAGGGCCATCATGAATGGGCCCTAGATCCCCTAGTGTTGGAAGTGATTTTCTCAAGATGGGGCACTCCAGAGATGGATCTTTTGCAGCCCCAGACAATCACCAACTTCCTCTCTTTTGTTGCAGACCCCCAGTCTTGGGCTCAGTCCCCTGGATGCTCTGATTCTGAACTGGGAAGGAAATTTCTGTATGCTTTCCCCCCTTCCCTCTCCTGTTCAGAGTGTTAGTCAAGATAACGTCACAACCATGCAAAGTGATTGATTGCTCCAGACTAGGTCAGGCAGCCATGGTATCCCTTGTTGCTGTCCCTAGCAGTCCATCTTCCCTGTCTCTTCCAGGAATTACAACCTGTTAACATCCTCTCAGGGAAGATTTGGTACCGAATCTTCAGTCTCTCAATCTCAAGTATTGGCTTTTGAAGAGTTAGAGTTTGCAGATCTGCATCTTTCCCAAGGGTTCTGGATATCCTTAAGGCTTCTCGAAAGCCTTCCACCAGAAAGACTTACAACTCCAAATGGAAAAGATTCAGCATTTGGTGTTCTAAGAAGAATATTTCTCCAGACTCTGCTGAATTGCCTACGGTTCTGGATTACATGGTCCATCTTAATGGCCTAGGTCTTAGACCAGCTACCCTTAAGGTACACTTGACAGCTGTTTCTGCTTTCCTGTCTGTAGGCAGGCTTCCTCTCTGTCATCCCATCCTGTATTCTATACGTTTTCAAGGGATTACTCACACCAATCCCCCTTAGGGCTCCTGCTCCTGCTTGGGATCTTAATGTTTGCATTGCTCAGCTTATGCAACTCCTTTGAGCCTTTGTCCTCAGCAGAGCTTAAGTACTTGACTTGGAAAACTGTGTTTTTGGTAGCCATTACTTCTGCCAGACATACCAGTGAATTGCAAGCCCTGTCAGTGGAATCTGATTTCATCTCTTTTCACAGAGATAAGTGGTCCTTAGAACTAACAGAAAGTTCTTGCCTAAAGTGGTTTCAGATTTCCACCTCAACCAGTCTGTATCTCTCCGTTTTCTTCACTGATCATTCTTCCTCGGGAGAGGAGGCTACACAGTTTGAGTGTTAAAGAGGCCCTTAGCTACTACGTAGAGGCGTACCAAGGGTCACAGGTTTGAATCCTCCAGTTGTTCCTCACTTATGGAGAAGTTGGTGGGGCAAACCTGCCACTAAGAGATCTATTGCCAGGTGGATTGTTTCTTGTATATAATTCTATGAAAACTCACCCTCAGGCCTGAGGGCTAATTCCACAAGAGGTACAGCTGCTTCCTGGCTGCTGCCAGGATATTCTCTCTTAGAAATTTGTCAGCAGCCACCTGGAAAACAGTCCATACCTTTACCAAGCATTACTCTCTGGATATCAACGCTAGGAGTGATGCTCGGTTTAGCACAGCAGTACTTCAGAGCCTGTCCTGAAGTAGGTTCTGTCCTCCTCCATGGAGGTCCGCTTACAGTCTTGCAGTTGTTAGAATACAACAAAGCTTCATGTTGTTTGAAGAAATAATCACTCAACTTAGTAATTATATTTCCTCTAGTGAGTCTTGCTGTATTCTGACCCCCTCCCCTCTCAGAACCTAGTTTTTGGGATGTAGGTGGGCAGGAGCAGTGTTGGCACCCTAGAGGTGTCCTTTTACACCACTTTTTGTTTGGGTGGAATGTTGTTTTATGGATGTGTTTTTGTTTTGGGTTTCCTGACTGAGTCTTCCTTTGAGAACCAAAACATTATATATTTGCCAGTTGGCTAGTAAAATTTTACATTTTCCACACAGAACACCTAGTGAGTTTTTGCTCGTAAAGATCTGACTGTTGCAGTTCAAATAACAAGAGGCAGAGTCTTCAACCGAGCTCTTGATGAACATCATATGCCAAGCATAGAAAAGTTAACCCTATGTTCTCCGGGCAGTTGAAAGGCAGGACCTAATTGCAATTGTCAGAATACAGCAAGACTCCACTAGAAGAAACATAATTACTAAGGTAAGTAATTTTTCCCTTATCTGCAGCTGCAAAAGAAGATTGCTTCTTCAGATGACCACAACCTCTGTGTCTGCTGTCTTGGGCCTGACCACTACATCTGTGACTGTGAGCTCTGCCAAAAATGCTTTTATTTTTTTTTGTAACTATTTCTACACCCCAGCTCCGAACTCTCTTGGGCCTCTCCGCTCACTGGATCCACTCTACCACTCGACTGTGGACCCTGCCTTCTTCAAGAACGTTACTGTCTCCCGAAGCCACGGGCGGCTATGGGCCAGGAGACCAGAGGGACAGAGGCAGGGAACCAGCGTTGGGCGTGTAGCAGTCTGGCACTGGGAGGGTCGCCGCCTATTCGGGCTGCAGGGTTTTACGTGATGGTCCCCCAAGCCCCTTCTCCCTCCTGGGCGTGACACTCCCCAGACACCATGATGCATAGCAACCCTGCCGGTGTCTGCCATGCTCACCCGACGTGCAGTCCGCATCCTGTAGTGCCCCTGCTCTCCACTGGGAGTCGCTGGGATGCTGGACAAGCCCATCACCCTCCCCCCAGGAGAGGAGAGGAGAGGAGAGCAGCCCATCTGACACTAAATCCTCTCTCTCCCTGCTGACCCCAGTGCCCCCGAGCTCGCTCCCTAACTGGAGTCGCTGGCATGGCGAAGGTGTGGCATCCTGCTCTTCAACCCTCAGTGCCACCGGCTGGTCCAGTCTGCCACAAATTTCATTTCACAACTCTTAGACAATGCAAAAGGCTTTGGAGAAATTCCTTATGGAGCAACAGATAGCCAATTCTGGGCAAGGGTCCTCCAGGGTCCCTCCTCCCAGTCGTCAGGTTCATTGAGCTCCCAGACTTGAAGGGCAGAAAAAAATCCTTATGGAAAAGCTGAAAAGGCTGTGAACAGGACTGCTCCCCAGCGGCATTCCTGATCCCCAATGGCTTCTTCTTCCTCTTCTGGGGGCACTCCATTGGCTGCGGCTGCACTGTCATTCTGCTGCCCAGACCTTTGCTTCTCAAGCCTTACCAACAGCACCTCCTCCTGCTTTTCAGGAGGCGACTGTTGACTCTTGGGTCGTGGCCGCCCGTTTGTCAACCCTTTGGTCATCGACTACTGCCCCTCCATCGCAGCCTGATGCTTCTCCAGGCCATGGATGTCTGGACCCTTGGGCTCTCAAGAATCGACAGATGGCTCGCTACCCCCGCGCTGGCAACCCATCCACCATTGATGCACCCTTCTCCTCTCATCAACCTCAGTGACATTTTGCCAGGATCACCACAGCCCTGGTGCATCTGTTGGGCTTTACAGACCTGGCTTTCTGGTGCCTTGATGACCCCATCATCATCAACGCCACTTAGGCCTTCTCAGGCAGCACCCCATAGGCCATCGTTAGCTCCTCGCTCATCAGACCTCGAGTTAGAACAGGTCAGCATCAAGGAGGAATACAACCCTGACCTCATCCTCCCTGATGAAGAAGAGGAGCCTCTTTCCTCTGATAGGTCTACTGCTTCTTCAGTGAGTGAGGACTCTGTTACACATACTCCCAGGTCCCATCCTGAAGATCCTACCTTTTAATGTCATGAAGCAGCTGTTCACAGTTATGGGCTTCCATTACTAAGAAGTGGATGCCACCAGGAGAGAACTGGTGGACTTGTGGAGATTCCAGAATATCCCCGAAGGTCATTCCTCCTATCCTCCCAGCTCTGAGGAATGCCACTACTACAGCTTGGCACCATCCGGACATGGTTACCGCCATGCCCCACAGGGCAGATAAACTCTGTCATGCCCTCTAGGGCCTGCCTTATTTTGCTGCCCCACCTGGACCGATTCTGTGGTCATCAAAGCAGCACATGACAGGTTCAAGGTGCCCAAGTACCTTAGTTTCCTCCTCCCTGACAAGGAATCCAGATGGATCGACCTTTGGGGTAAGAGTATATGTCTGCTCCACTTGCGACTTCGGATTGCCTGCTATCTATCACATATGGTTAAGTACCAAAATACCATCTGGAAGTAGGGCAAGGTTGCCCAACCCTCCCAGAATGCTCCCAGAAACAGGTTGTGAGATCTTTGCAGGCTGCCAAGGACACTAGTAAGCACCTCCTCAAGGCCTTGTATGATATTTCTGATACTGGTGCTATGGCTGCTGCAACAGACATTTGCCTTGTAGGCATACCTGGCTGAGGGTCTCTGGCTTCACAGCAGATGTCCAACAGAAGGTGATGAATGCCCCCTTCAGTGGCTCAATATTATTTGGACCAAATGTCCAGGACATTATTGATGATTTATAGGCATCTGGCAGGGCTATTAAGTCTGTCCATTCACTCTGCCATACCCAGCCTAGGAGCAGACAGCACCAGTCCTTTTGCAAGGTGTCTCACATGTCGATGCAGGCTCCATCCCCATGGAAGAAAGGCCTCCTCGGCCCTACCTACCCCTGCTCCTCAGGCACAGCTGCCAAGCACCCCAGAGGTGACTGATCAGCCCTGTCTGACTCCTTGCCAGACCCCCTCTTCCGGTCCCCGACCAAGAGGTGGTGGTCGGAGGTCAGTTCTCCCTCCATCTCAACCAGTGGCAAACCATAACTTCAGATGCTTGGATCCTTCAGATTATAGAATGGGGTCACACTCTGGTGCTCATAGAACAGCCCCAGAGACTTCTCCGGTACCCTCCATTTACCCTCCAGCCCATGTAATGGTTCTTGAGAAGAGTACAGTCACTTCTGTGGAAAAAGGCAATCGATTCCAGTGCCCTGGCTGCAGAAGAACAGGGGTTTCTACTCAGATTCTTCCTGGTCCCCAAAAGAACCAGAGATCTAAAGCCTATTCTAGATCTCGAGGGACCTCAGTGTTTATATCCAGTACAAAAAGTTCTGCATGGTCACTCTACCAGCCCTGCCGCCCCTACTCAAGGAGGGTAATTTGCTGTGATGTCTGAATATGCAGGATGCTTACACATATCTTGGTTTGTCCTCCGCTGAGGCAGTTTCTCCGGTTTCTTTTTCAGGTTGAATATTACCAGTTCAAGGTGCTGCCTTTGGCTTATCCTCTGTGCCACCAGTCTTTACAAAATGCTTAGCAGCAGTAGCTGCTGCCCTCTGGAGAAAGCCTGTACATCTTCCCTGTCTTGATGACTCGCTTAAAGATCCATCCAGAGATCAGCTGCTCTGGACCCTGGAGAGGCCCTCCAGCTGTTTCACTCACTGGGCATAATCTGTCAATCTGCCCAAGCCCACCTTCTTGGTTCTGTCCCAGAGACTGCAGTATATAGGGGTGGTTCTGGACTCTGCACAAGGAAGGGCCTTCCTGACACAAAACAAGGCAGAGTGCTTCATTTCACAGGCTCCAGTATTTGTTTAGAGCTGTTTTGTCACCGCAAGGGTGTACTTGAGGCTATTAGACCTTGTGGCTGTGGTAATTTCCACGGTTCCCCTGGCCAGACTGCATATGTGTGTGCTCAGTGGACCTTCAGGGTGCAGTGGAACCAGTGCGCGGATGATCTGGAGCAGCCAGTGCCAGTCATAAGGTGCTCAGTGGTGGATGGACCTCCAGAACTTGTTGTAGGAGTCCCATTCATGATTTCTTTCCCCACCAGATTCTCCTCCCGAATGCCTGCGGTTCAGGCCTTGGTGCACACCTGGGTCCTTTTCAGACTCATGGTCTCAGATTGAGACATCTCTGCATATCAACATCCTCAAGATGTGAGTAGTCCTGTATGTCACAGGGCTTTTCAGAACCATCTCCTTCCAGGTCAGTTGTTGGTCCAGTCAGACAACCTCAGTGTTGTCTACTACATCAACAAGCGGGGGAATGCATTCATACCCCTGTGCATGGAGGCCATGAGGTCTGGTGCTCTTGGCAGTTCATGTCCCTGGAGTGCTGAACACACTCGCTTTACCGTCTCAGCCAGACTCAGTCCAGAATGCACAAATGGGAGTTTCTCTCATTTGTCGCGAAGATCTGTTCGACAGATGGGGTCATCCAAGTTGGACTTTTTGTGTCCCAACTCAGCACCAAAACTGCCCAGTTTCTGCCGCTAGATCCAGAGCCTGGAGTCTTCTGGCAAGGCGTGTTGTCCCTCTCTTGGAGTGGGAGATTCCTTTATGTTTTCCGTCCAGTTCCTCTGATTCAGAGGGAACTAATCAGGCTGCACATTGAGGGGCCAGCATGGTCCTAGTAGCACCCTGCTGGCCATGGCAGCTATGGTTTCCTTTACTGCAGCAGTTAGCGAGACGTCTGGTTCCTCTGCCCTTGCGAGATCTGCTGATGCAGGCTCAGGGGACCCTGGTCCATCAAACCTCAAGTCCCTTTGTCTGCAGCTTGGCTCCTGAGAACATAGCTATCGCCCGGTTTGGAGTACCTCAAAGGGTGGTGGGTGTCGTTATGGCAGCTCAGATGCCCTCCACTAGGGCAACTTATGCAGGAAGTGGAAGGGTTTGCCATCTGGGCTGACAAACAACATCTGGACCCTTTTACCTGTGTGGTGACCCAGGTTTTGGACTTTCTGATCTCACATCAGATTCAGGACCCCAATGCGTGGCAAAGATTTAAATTTTGCTTTGGAGAATTGACCCTGTCTCTGTTTGAGCCAGCTGCAACTTGCGAGCTCGCTTTCTTTCTTAGAGCGTTATTTTTAGTGCTATTACTTGCTATCAGGGATTTCTGGATCTTTTGGCTATTTCTGCCCTTCATGAGCCCATGGGCGGTCCTACCATGACTCAGATGTGTCCTGTACCTTTCTTAGGAGTATCCTGCACCTAGAACCCTACAGTCCATTTCTCCTCTCGTGGCTTGGGATTTAAATTTTGCTTTGGAGAAATTGACCTGTCTCTGTTTGAGCCAGCTGCAACTTACGAGCTCGCTTTCTTTCTTGGAAGCGTTATTTTCAGAGTGCTATTACTTCTGCTCGAAGGATTTCTGGATCACATACCAGTAATTGATTCTATTTAATTGTTGAGTCACATATGTGACTTGGTTTTATATTTGAGGGTGTCTTACCTGACTTTTGGACATCCTTTTAGGTCCACAGTCAAGGAGGGTCCTCGTGGTACAAAAGCTGGGTCTCTTGCCATGGCATACATCAGCCAGCGATTCCACCTATTTCTTCCCTCTCCTGCTGGTTTCTCATTCTGTAAATTATATTTTCATAATGATAAATGATATTACTAGAGCAATCCATTCTGTTGTATTTGGGATTTTATTTGTAAGCCATCTCTGGGTAACTTTTTTTTTCATTGCTCAGCTATACCTATTCCTAACAGGTATTTAATTTACGGGTCTTTAAATTCTGGGGGGAGTAGATATGGCCTTTCTTTTTTAGCTGTGAGCTGGGGAGATGTGATCTCTTGCAAGGCTTCTTCCATCTCCTTCCAGAAGGGGGTCCAGTTTGGGGCATGCCCACATGATGGGCAGGTGGTCTGCTTGTGGTTCCCCACAGTCTCCCCAGCATTGATCAGTTAGTGCAGTTTTCTGTGTACTTGCTGAACAGGGGTATAGAAAATCGGATGGCACATTTCCAGCTGTATTCCCTCCACTGCATCGATGTTGTGACCTTGTGCATGTTTTGGCAACCTCTTTCCCAGTCTCCTGATCTAGAGGGTAGCCGTCTCTTTTCCTACTTTCAAAGCCCTAGGTATCTTTTATCACGTGTATCCTGTAAAGTTATATACAGTCTGGAAATTAAATGCTGTAGCTCCTCCCCTGCATTGCTGCCTTTACTATGAACAAGACATAGGTGTACCATACCGGGGTGGCATTCCCTCCTCCCATCTTTGCAAGGTATGCTCTTGCCTGGAAGTCCGGCATTGTTCCCTTCTGGTCAGACCAGATTCCTGAATTAATGTTTGGAAGGGTTTGATTCCATCTGCTCCTATTAGCTGCAGAGGGCTTTTAATACCTTCACGTACCCAGACCTTGTCCAGTGTTGCCTGGACAAAGTCCGGATGTAGGTGCAGGGGAGCTGCCACAGCAGTTCCTTGCCTATCCCACTCTGTGGTATAAATTCTCGTTCTAATTGTGCCCATTGCTTCCCTAGGTTGTCTTGTAGCCAATACATCACTGGTTGCAGTTGCTGCTTGTAATTTAAAGGCTTTGCCTGGAGTTCAGTGGCCAAGCAGCCAGCCACTCCACTTCCCTGAGCTATATAAGCAGTTCCTCCTCAACCTCATTGTGAAGCACTTTTTCTTTGCAGCTGAAGGCTCTGTCGGTCTGTCCTCTGAGCAGGTTAAGGCTTGCAGAGCTAGCTGAGACCCCCACTTGCTGATCCTGCTTGTCTTTGCTGGATTTCTGTGTTTATTTTCCTGATTCTGGTTTGTATTATGCCTTCGGCTGCATGTGTGCTTCTTTCTGTGTTTGTTCCTGTTTTGTGTGTTTGTTTTTGTTTTGTTTTTGGGGGGGCTTTGTTTCTAAACTCCTAGCATATTGTTGCAGAGCTCCTAGACTTGCTTTCAGTTACCCACAACTCTCAAACTACTGCAATCATTATCTGTGTGTTTCAGCTCAACCATAGCTGCTCCATGTTGCATACTCAATTGTTTTCACCTGATTTAGGTTTATACTGAACCTAGCTATGCAGCTCAATCATGCTCTCTCATTCTACTTACCTCATTGTAGCAGCTTCATTGCAGTGTCTGGCTACACCTGCATTCACAGTGTTGTGTCTCCTTATTTATGTTGTTTTTTTTGCAGTCGGTGTACTCCATACAGATGTTGCTTTTATATTTATTCACCCTGTTCTACTCTAAGGTCAGCTAAATGCTCCTGCTGAGGCTTTTAAACTAGCTTTAATATCTACATGTGGTTCTCGGCCCTTCCATCGCTTTCTTGTTTGTCCTACAGCAGGGACTGGAAAGTGTTTGGGGAGTCGTAGTCCGATGTGGCCAGTTATTCCATTCTAAATCCTGCCTTCGCTGCTGAAAATCCTCAGAGTATTTGTCATCTTGATTTGGCTTTTAAATGTCTGGCTGGCTTGCCCCACTATTCAGTGCTGTTTCATTGCTACTATGTTATGCAGACCTATGTGCAGTCCACTTATTACTCTCTGTTTACTAACCTCGTACAGGTCCACACTTGCTTACACAATAGATTGCTCCTTCTTGTTGCATCCTCTCGACTTCAGCCTCTGGGATGTCTGCTGCACTCAGTCTGCTTTTGACCTTGCAAGGTCTCAGCACTCACTGCTCATTACGATCAGCACACCGGTGCTCATTCAGCTCGCCAGTTTCTCAGCTCTCAATCTAATTCTGGGGCATGCCAGCCATTCTGTTCTTGGCTCAGGATTTCTGCAGCCAATGGTCTCCTCTCCATTTAATCTGCATCTTGAGCATGCCCAACTTGGGGCAGGAGCCTTCTCACCTGGCCAATAGCTGGGAATGTCCTCACCCCATGCTTGGCTGCCGCCTGCTACTCAACAGCAACTCCTGGTGTAGAATTTAAGACTAGCGGCGAAGGGTGAAGTTCACGACAATCTCCTTTGGCTCTAGTGTTCACTATGCTAGGTGTCCATTGGCTTTAGTGGTTTTCCTAGCAAGACACCTTCCTGCATTCTCCCACGACTGCCTCTGGTTCACCTGGTTTGAGTTTAGGACAGATAGGCCAGGTGAGTACCTCAGCAGTCGTTGCTCTCCTCCTCCACCTTGGTTGCGCGTATTGTTGCAGAGGTTTCCGCAACCTTCCATGGCGTTGCCACTAGAGGTTCTACATACAGGACAAACAACAGGAGATAAAGGACAACCTTGTTTGATGCCCTTTGCAAATTAAAGGGGTGGAGATATGGCCATTTACCTTTACCTGAGCTATTGGGAATTTATATATTTGTGTTATTACTTTAAGAATTTGTCTAGAATGCGAAGCTAGTCCAATCGCTCATAAGAATGTTCAAGACACCCTATCAAAAGCGCCTTCTCGTCTAAGTAAATATACTATGGTATCCTAAACTCAGTAACCTGAGTCTCGAGATACAATGACCTCACTGGCCAATGCAGACTGCGAATCAATCAGATGTCGAAAATATGGTTTTGGGCATCTGATTGGCATCATTAACATATTGGGGCTTTGCCCCACCAACCTCCTGTAAATATCTAACTCCGAGGGAGCGGACCTCGAGTTAAATAAAATGTTATGGGGTAGGACTGGTAAACACGGTTCCTGCAGTGCCTGTCGAACCAGCGCCCAAACAGCATGCTGGCCGAGCTGCTGTGGTATGGTCCACAACACCAGCAGGCAGCTCGACCAGCCTTCGATTCTCCATTGCCTTGAATCCCAGGGACGGGGTAAGGTGGCAATCAACGTCACATCCACTACCTTACCCCATCAACGCCCTCGATTCCTTATGCCTGGATGCTCACTGTCCGGATACTGAACCTGTCTGGCAATACTGCCTCTGCAGGTCAGTGTCAAGATAGTGAGCCTCAGCATAGTATAAGGGTACCATCTAAGCTAAGGAGCAAGGGTGTTTAGTTTATTAGCTTGCTGAATTATATCTAGGGATCTTTGACACTGTGCATTGTTTGTCTATTTTTAATAAATCCTGTTTGGTCGGATGAATTATTTGGGGAGTATTTTCTCTAAGCGTCTGGCTATAATTGACATGAATATTTTATAATCAATATTTAGTATTGATATAGGCCTGTATGACTCACACTTGACTAATGGTTTCCCTGGTTTGGGGATAACTGAGATTGTGGCCTGGTTCCATGAGGGAGGGAGGTGTTTTCCTTTTAATATCCAGTTAGATGCTGAAAGTATAAGAGGTTGTGTTTTTAAGAAATTTTTTTATAAAACTCTGCTGTGTATCCATCAGGGCCTGGTCATTTGTCTGTTTTAATCTACCTATAGCTGCCACTATTTCTGATGTTGTGATAGGCTTCTGCATGTCCTCTTTGTTTTATTTTTTTCGATTGTTTAACCAGGAGTGGCACACTATGCTGAAAGCTTGTTTCAAACAACATGAAGTCTTGCTATATTCTGACAATAGCAGTGGAGTCCCAACCTTGAGCTGCCCTGGAGATGAAAGAGTTAACTTTCCATGCCAGGCATGGGCGCTGAGCTCGAGTTGATTTGAGACTCTGTCTGTTGCTGTTTGAACTCAAACCGTCAGATTCTTTACTCCGCCTCATGAACAGTCGCTCCGGAGATTTCTCCTTTGCTCGGTTCAATTTGTCGGTTAAAGTACCTACTTTTCTCAGTTTTCGACCAAATTTAAACTGCAACCTGTCGGTTCAGTCTCTGTCTGTGATATTAGTGAGTACTAGATAGGTTTATATTGTTTTCTATTCTGTGTGGAACTTGTAAGCGGTTCATTGGTTCGGTTTGAACCGATCAAGTTGTTGTAAAATCTTTATTTCTACTGTAGAGTGTGGTTACGGTTCTTATCGGTTCTAAAACGGATTTTATTACATTTTTTTCCACGACCCGTAACACGGTCAGGAACCGATAAGAGGGTCTTGCCTGGTGGATTGCCATTAAAGGGTAAGTTTGTTAGGACTGGAACCATGTCTGAGAAACCCAAAAGAAAACCGGGCCCACTGAGTTTCAACACTGTAGTGTGTATGGGAAGTCTTTGCTAAGGCTGGCCCCACACCACCTGTGTTGTGTCTGAGTTTGACCACCTCAATTCAGACTGCCAGATTTGTAAAAATTCTCCTGTAGCTACCCTAGAGAAGAGAGTTGGTAGGCTCAGGGAAAGGAGGCAAAAGTCCGCTGACCCGGATGGCAGCCTGGTTCGGTTCAAACCGAACCAGAAGATGCCCTCGACCAGGCGAAACTGCTTTGGGCAAAGGAGAACCCGATTCCGGTCGGTTCCGGCTAAGAAGAACAAGAAAGAAAAATCAGCTGGTGTGGATCCAAAGTTTCTTCTCCAACGCTGATGAAATAGCAAAGCGATAAAATTGTGCAGTCGCTTTCCGGTTCCGACCGAACGGCACCATCAGGAAGGCGCTTTGTCTGGCCGGGTTCCGGATTATGATTTGGAAGAATATTATGAACGGAGGAGGAGGAAGAGAGTATGAGGAAAGTGAATGTGGTTTTGAAAGTCTGGATGTGCCCATTGACTCTGACATCTCCCAGACAGACCTTCAGGAGTGTCTCCTCCTAGGCTTTCTGAGTCCCTCCCATTTCATGTTTTACAAGAAGAGTGGCGAAACCCTTCAGCTTCCTATGGAAGAAGCTGTGGATGACCAGGAAGAGCCTGACTATGTGGAAATGATGGATATCCCAGAGTCTAGGAGGCGGTCTATTCCTTACACAAATCTTTGGGAAACAGACATTTAAGATTTTAAAGACTCCTAATACTATACCTCCTGTGGATAAAAGAATGGACAAGAGGTATACTCTGTTAGGCTCACATCAGGAGTTCCTTACACAACAATGCAGCCATGTTGGGGTAGTGAGGCTGCAGCCTGTGATAAGCTAATATACCTTGGCTTCACACCCCTCAGACAAGGACTCCAGGAGGATTGATGCCATGGCAAAGAAACAGTACATTGCAGCATGCTTGGGACTCAGGCAGGCTAATTATATGGCCTATACAGCTAGGTATCAGATATCTAGATGGGACACTGTCATGGCTTTAGCTAAACAGGTCCCTAGCCAGCTTGCCAAGGAGCTGGAGCAGGTGGCTGCTGATGGTATTGAGGCATCCAAGGTGCAATTCCATGCTGCAGTGGACTCCAATGATGTTTCATCTAGAGTCATGGCTACATCTGTGGCACTTGGTAGAATGGCTTGGCTCAGATGTACTAGCCTGTCGCCAGGATACCCAGACTAAGGCCATGGATTTTCCTGTTGGTAATTCTCTGTTTGGGAGCAAACAGAGAATTACATGAAGAAAATGGATGAATACAGGACCACCTATAGGAGTGCTCAGGCCAAGGAAAGGCAAGCCACTCCTCAGAGGCAGCATCCCAGGGGTAGGGAAGGCCTTTTCATAGGCCTTTCTACCAAGCCCTAGGCCTCCTCTTCTGCCTATGCTCTGAGGGGTTCTTTAGCGGAGAGGCAGAAGGGGTACCAGCAGACCTGCTTCCACCCTCAGCCTAAACCTCCTGCCAAACAGGCACCCTGATGGGTTTGCCAGGGCCGATTCTCCACCACCTGTATGGGGCAGGCTGGCTTACTTTGTCCAGGACTGGAAGTCTTTAACATCAGACAAATGGGTCTTGGAAGTAGTAAGCCAGGGACTGGTTCTCAGCTTCAAAAATTTCCAAAGCTGAGAACCAGGTCCTTTCCACCTGCAAATCCCTCAGAGGCACTTGCCCTAGAGGCAGAGGTCTCTTCCTCCTGGCTCTCAGAGCTGTGGAAAGGGTTCCACCCCTACACCAAGGCAAAGGATTGTACTCCAGGTACTTCCTTACTCCCAAAAGACAGGAGAATGGTGGCCCATCCTGGATCTCAGATACTTAAGCAAGTACCTTTTAAAGCCAAAGTTCAAAATGGTGACTCTGGGAATAATTCTACCCTCTCTAAGGCCAGGGGACTGGCTAGTCTCCCTAGACCTTAAGGATGCCTATTTCCATATTCTCATGACTCCCTGAAAGTACCTCAGGTTGAGCTGCCCTCAGGCCATTACCGATTCAAGAGCAATGCCCTTGACTAACCTCTGCTCCAAGAGTGTTCACAAAATGCCTGGCAGTAGTAGTTGCTTCTCTAAGAAGGCAAAAGATTGTCATCTTCCCATACCTGGATGACTGGCTCATAGTAGGCCAGTCCCCAGACCAAGTCAAGTTACATCTACAGATAACTCAGCAACTGCTCACCTCTCTAGGTTTCCTATGAATCTTTCATAGAGTCAGTTCTAGAGCCTGTTCAGCTCCTCACCTTCATAGGCGCAGAGCTAGATACAGAAAAGGCCAGAGCCTTCCTTCCCTGGACAGGGCAGGACCCTTATCACACTGGCCTCTTCATTCACCCTACAAGTGTCTCGACCAGCAAGGCATTTCTGCAGCTCCTGGGGCACATGGCTGCTTCTACAGCAGTGGTACAGGGAGCAAGATTTCAGATGAGGGACATTCAGTTCCACTTGAGAGCCTTTTGGTCTCAGAAAAGGACCCTCTGACCAAACTGATACCAGTGACTCAGACCATGATCCAGGCCTTGCAATGGTGACAGGATCAGAACAATCTAAGACAGGGAGTTCCCTTTGTCACTCAGTCTCACTCTTAATCCTTACTACAGATGCCTCCCTCTTGGGGTGGGGGCTCACTTGGGAGACCTGACCACCCAAGGGTTGGGGTCCCCTCAGGAATCTCTGCTTCACATCAATCTGTTGGAACTCAGAGCAGTGTTTCTAGCACTTCAAGTTTTTCCAAGTCTGTTCAGAACAAAGTTATTCAGATCAGAACAGACAATACCACCAGATGTGGTATATCAACAAGCAAGGGGGCACTCGGTCTACGGCCTTGTGCACAGAAGCAATGAAGTTGTGGTCTCATTATTCCCTGAACACCTCCCTCACAGCAGTACACCTCCCAGGCAAGGACAATGTCCTGGCAGATGCTCTCAGCAGGATATCTCAGGCCATCACGAATGGTCACTGGATCCCTGGTTTTGAGGTGATCTTCTCCAGATGGGGCACCCCACAGATAGATCTTTTGCAGCCCCAGACAATCAACTTCCCTGTTTTGCTGCAGGCCCCAGTGTTGGGCTCAGTCCTCCTGGATGCATTAGTTCTCAGTTGAGAAGGAAGCTCCTGTATGCTTTTCCCCTTCCCTCTCCTGTTCAAAGTGCTAGTCAAAATCAGGTCTCAATCCTGCAAGGTGATCCTGATTGCTCCAGACTAGGCCAGACAGCCCTGGTACCCTCTCCTATTGTCCTTAGCAGTCCACCTTCCCTGTCTTTTCCAGGAATTACAACCTGTTATCCTGTGCTCAGGGAGGGTTTGGTACCAGACCTCAAATCTCTCAATCTGAAGGCCTGGCTCTTGAAGAGTTAGCGTTTGCTGATTTACACCTTTCCCAAGGTGTTATGGATATTCTGAAGGCTTCTAGAGAGCCTTCCACCAAACTTCTTATAATTCCAAATGAAAAGATTTTCCATATGGTGCTCTGGGAAGCATACTTCCCAGAGTCTGCTGACCTGCCCACAGTCCTTGACTATGGTTCACCTGAATAGCTTGGGACTCAGACCAGCTACACTAAGGGTGCATCTGGCAGCTGTCAATGCTTTTATTTCAGCAGGTAAGCCCTCTTCTCTTTCATCTCACCCTGTATTCTCCAAGTTTTTCAAGGGCTTGCTTCATACCAATCTGACATTCATGGACCCTGCCTCTGCTTGGGACCTTAGTGTTTGCATTGCTCAGCTCATGCAACCCCTTTGAGCCTTTGTCCTCAGCAGAGCTTAAGTACTTGTCTTGGAAAACTGTGTTTCCTGGTGGCCATCACTTCTGCCAGGTGCATAAGTGAGTTACAAGCCCTGTCAGTGGAGCCTGATTTTATCTCTTTCCATAGAGATAAGGTGGTCCTCAGGACTAACAGGAAGTTTTACCTAAGGTGGTTTCAGACTTACACTTAACCAATCTATGTCTCTTCCTGTGTACTTCACTGACCATTCCTCCTCTGGTGAGAGGAGACTCCACAGTTTAGATGTGAAAAGAGCCCTTAGCTACTACATAGAAGCGTACCAAGGGTCACAGGTTTGACTCCCTCCAACTGTTCCTCACTTATGGTGAGGTTGGTAAGGAAAACCTGCCACTAAAAGATCCATTGCGGGTGGATTGTCTCTTGCATCCAATTTTGTTATGAAAAACTAGGTAAGGTTCCACCCTCAGGCCGAGGCTCGCTCTACCAGAGGTACAGCTTCTTCCCTGGCTGCTGCCAGGGATATTCCTATCTTAGAGGTATGTCAGGCGGCTACCTGAAAACAGTTCACACTTTTTCCAAGCATTACTGTCTGGATATCAGGCTAGGGTGATGCTTGGTTTGGCACAGCTTTGCAGAGCCTATTTCCTAAAGGTTCTGTCCCTCCTCCATGGAGGTACTGCTTAGTAGTCTGCTATTGTCAGAATACAGCAAGACTTCATGTTGTTTGAAGAAAAATTACTCACCTTAGTAATGTTGTTTCTTCTAATGGAGTCTTGCTGTATTCTAACCCTTCCCCCTCTCAGAACCTTTATTTTTGGGATGTGGGTGGACAGTAGCAGTGTTGGCACTCAGGAGGTGCCCCACCTTTTTGTTATCACCCTCTTTCTTTGGGTGAGTGGGTGTTGTGTTTATTTCTTTTTGGGTTTCCTGACTTGAGTCTTTGTTTTGGGACCAAAAATGTGTTGTTATGTTTAGTAGCCAGTTGGCTAGTGTAGGTTTACAGCTTCCACACAGGACCTCAGTGAGTTTAGCTCGTAAAGATCTGGCGGTTTGAGTTAAAACAGCAACAGACAGAGTCTCAGCGGTTCGAGCTCAGCGTTCCATGCCTGGCATGGAGAGTTAACTCTTTTCATCTTGGGGCAGTTCGAGGTTGGGACTCACTGCTACTGTCAGAATACAGCAAGACTCCATTAGAAGAAACAACATTACTGAGGTGAGTAATTTTTTCTTACAGGTGCTACCTGGGAGCACAGGGAAGTTGTGACTTGCTCAGGGTCACACAGTATTCAGGTGGGGGCTGTGGGATTCAAACCCAGGTCTCCAGATTTGCAGCTCAGAGCCTTAAACCACTGCACTATACTGCCTTCCTTGTGGGCTGATCTGCCTAATATAGAATTTTATAGTATCGGCAAATGCTTTTGCTACAGTATTGTGGTATCTTGTTGTTGTGTCCATTTATGGGTGTTGTATTTTGTCACTGTGACTCACTTCTTGTACACTCTCACCCTGTGTGCTAGTAATCTGGCGGCTCTGAGACCTCCATCGTAGTACTTTTGTCTTAGGTACCTAAGTGCCTGTTCTGTTTGTTCCTGTGCTGTACCATCTAGTTGTTTCTTTATTTTTGTTATCTGTGTGGGGTTGGCTAGTGTTCCTTGTTGGTGTTGCTGTTGCAGGAACAGCAGAGTTGCTATTAACTCTTCCATGTATCTTTTCCTTTCTTTAGTTTTGTGTGCTGCATAGCTTATCAAGTGGCCTGCTTTGGCCTTTATTGTGCCCCACAGGATGGTGGGTACTGTATCCGTAGTGTCATTTACCTGTGTTATTTCTTTAATTTGGTCTTTGACCATTTGTATGAAAGCTTCATCCCTCAAATAGAATGAGTCCAGCCTCCACAAAGTTTTCTTGTGTTCCCCTTTTAATTCTATTTCCACCTTAATTGGTGCATGATCTGAGTACATTATAGGGCCTATTTCACAGGCTTTCACTTGGGTGATATCTTCTAATTTAACAAATATGTAGTCTATTCTACTGTATGTAGAATGCAGGGCTGTGTAGTGGGTGTATTCCATTTTATTGGGTGTCGTTCCCTCCACCGTCTTGCCACCCCATGGCTGCTGCATATTTCTCGAAAATTTATGTGCCTTGGGGATCTGAGATTACCCTAGGTGTGGAATCCTTTGTTGGGTTCATCAACATATTAGTCCCCTGCTAGGATCGGGATTCCTTTCTATTATCTGCCATTTGGTTAAATATTTTTTTAATAAATGGTGTGGTCAAGCCTGGAGGCAGATAAATGTTGACCAGCGTAACTGGGGTCCTTCTATCTCTGCCTGAACCAATATGCTACATCCTTCCTTTTCTCAAACCACCTTTAATTCTTTGAATTGGAGATGCCTGGTCACCAAGATTATTACTCCTCCTATTACCCTGCCTATAGGGGACAAGAAGACATTATCGTACCAATATATCATCAACTTTGCTGATTCAGCCTGTGTTAGGTGGGATTCCTGAATCATTACTACTCCTGGCCTCTCACTTCATATGGTAGCCATTACTTTGGACCTTTTATTGGATTATTAAAGTCAATCACATTGACTGAGTATATATTTAGTTTAGTCTCATCGATATTATTAGTACTGATTAAATCTAGACAGATCTGCAGACATTCTCTTCCATTCAAGTCCTTGGTGCATTTCTTCCACCTCCCCTCCATACCTTGTTTACCGTTGCTCTGCTTTTCCCCTTATTATGAGGCATGTCCCTGAGTACCCATATAGGTGCTCTTTTACCTTTCTCTGGTTCTGTCATAAGAATTCATAAGTTTGATTTACACCTTTGGTACAACAACAGCTTCAACAACACAGTAACTATGTATATAACATTTACAAATTGGTCAAAACACATAACCTAACCATAAACATGTGGTCTTCCAAGGTAGGGGCTCTTTTAAACTAGAGCCCTGTGGCTCAAGATGTAATGAGTCCAGAGGCGTTTGTGATCTCTGAGTCACTGCCCACTGGAACTACTGTTGTTCCTGGGTAAGTGGTGGATTCCACTCAAGGATGGAAAGTAAAGGGGGAGGTTAGGGAAGGGTCTGACATTTCGCTACTAAAGCATGTTCTGCTACCTCAGCAACCTTCTCCCTTGATCATTCATTTTATTTCTGAGGGTGAGGGAACTCCGTTGGGCTGTCAGATACTCACTCTGATTGAGTTATTTTATTTCCTTGTATTATCGGATCCTAAATGTCTTAGGCACAGTTGCCTTTCTGTGTCTGCCTGTGGCTCAGTTTTCCTCATGAACTCATATTTGAAAGCTTAACTATACCTTTATCTCATTATTTCAACACTGCAGCATGAGGTGCGACCTTGCCATGGGATGCTTTTTCTAAGCTTTGGTCCATTTAGACCTTCATCTAACCTGCTTTACCATTATTTCTGCCTGTCTATTTTGTATTGATTTACATGTAAAACTTATGGTGGTTCCCATATTCTTGGGTTTTACTACACTTTGGCATCTGTGGGGCGGGGAGTGTTTCAGGTTTGCTTCTCAGGAGGGCGCGGTCAATACTTTTCTTGGGTTGCACGTTACCTCTTATAGTGGGTTTGTATTCAAGCGCTGCTCCTGTCTAGATCGTCACCTCTAAGCAGCTCTGCCACCTTGTCTGCCCTTTCCTATCAGCATCTAGCTGCATGCATATGGCCGCCATTAAGAGTGTATTTTCTAACTGAAGCGCCAGGAGCACAAGTAAGATGGCGACCTTTCTGTAGAGCTCGGATATCCACTCTAGAAAATTGAATAAAAACGTCTTCTTTGTGCCAAATAGTTGAGCTGAATGAGGTGAAGTCGGTGCCTGAAGGAAATCTGCACACCATGAGCAATCCTCGAAAAGATTGGACTAGGTGAAGGTGCTAGATCTAAAACTTCAGCTAATCCTCAAGCCACAAGGTCACAACCGGGCCCAACTACTGAAAACCCAGACACGATTCGGAAGAATCTCTCCAGACGATCGGCATAAAACTAAATAAGCTGATTGCATCTGTTGGAGAGCTATCTGATAAATCTGATGCACTTGCAAACAAGGTGGGCAGCCTTGGGCCACAGTGGAAGCAGTACAGGGGCATCAGCAGAAGCAACAAAACCGCGGGTTTGGCAATGGGAGCTGTAGCAACACTAATAAAGGAAAGCACCCACCTGAAGAATCATCTGGAGATATTGGAGAATCAGGAGAGGAGGCAAATCTTCTCATGCTGCGGCTACCAGAGGAGAGCGAGGAACATCTCCTCTTTTCATCAAAGAATGGTTGGCTCAACAACTGGGGAAGAGGCTTCGATTGGATCCATCGTCTGCAAAAACATATTGGGTGAATACCTGAGGCAGATCACTCAACACGGAGGCTCCCAGGGCAGTAGTCATAGTTACTGATGATATTGGCTCATGGGACTTTTCCGGCACTTGCTCATGCAAAAACCTCTGTTGTGTGATGAGGAACAGGTTCGTCTGTTTCCTGACATCGGTATGCTACCCGACAAAAAGAAAAAATTTGATGGTGTCAGGGCATTGCTGAGGGAAGCTGGAATCTCGCACAAGCTCATCTTCCCAGCCAAGCTGCAAATTGTGTATCGGAGCCGTGCTTTTCATATTCACGGACCCTAATGAAGCCATGAAGTAGTCGCAGAGACAAGCAACACCCCGGTCTAGAGAGCAGGAAAGAGAAGCTTCTTCTTCGGAGGGCGAGGACATACCCTGAAGATGTGCAGGTTTATTTACTTATCCAATTACTAGGGTACCTAAGAACTTTTAATTTAATGTTTTCTATTTGTCATAAGGTAACTCCAACGTAGACTGTTGCAGGAGGTGGCTGATTTAGAGACTCACTGTTAGTTTTTATCTGTTGCTTAAACTGTTGAAGTTTTCTTTAAATAAATGGAGAATGATAAGCACTGTAAGTAACAGTCAAAGCCATATCTCAGGCTATTGTGTTTGGGCTCAGCTATGTTAGTTTAGTATAAATCTCACAAGTGCCTAGATCTGTTGAGAATGTGGGTGTTCTACAGTAAAATATCAGTTTAATAGGGCATTATTTTAGTGCTCGATTACTATGATTAAGCATGGTGGTGGTTTCTCTCACTGGCTGAAGGACTGGACTATGGACATATTCTTTTCAAATTTAGTTTTTTTTTACCATAACTCATGGACTCAGATACAGCTGTAACCCCCTGCAAATGGGGTTCCCAAAAGACTTCAGGAGCTTGCTTGAATGCTCCAAGCCTGAATGGTGTTTGGCATTTAAGCCATTTATCAGTGAGTGTTTTTAGAGCCTCTGGTACTGTCTCTTTAAGAGCTGTCTGCTTGCAGACATAATTAGTTGTATGGGGGACTGTGTGCTTCTCTGAGTACCACTCGAGCTGCTGCCAATTCACTTCATTTTGCAGTCACTAGGAGTGCAAAGGAACCTATCTGAAAGATGTAACTGTTTGCCAGAAATCATTTACAGTAATAATGAAATTACAGTTTGTCTAACCTGCTTTCTTTGCAGTCAGAACTGTGTCTGTCTAATTCCCATTCTGGTTTTGAACTGCTGAACTGGACCAATCAGTGTGGGTAAGCTAGCTCTAAAATGGTGCCTTGGGCCGAATCAGAACTTGGACTCATAATCTGAGCCAGCCACAAGAGGATTGTATGGGCAGTGACTCTGGGAGATGTAGTTTAGACTTCAGCACCTTTTGGACCAACAGCAGCAGTCTATTGTGAGTGACAGCCAATCCAGTCAAGAACTGGGAGGAACTCAAAGGAAGTGCCCAGTTTTGTCAGTTGGAGTTTCAGTTGAGCTTTGGCAGTGAAGAAGGAAGGAGCCCTGTGCTTTTTCAGTGTGCAGTTTTAGTCAAAAACGTGTAAGGCCCAAAGTTCCGGTCTGCAGCTTGTGTAACAGCTTGTTAGGACTGAATCCGTCCTGTGAAAAGAATCAAAGGATCTCTGAAGAGTAGAAACCAGGCTCACCCTGTAGAAGACTGGAGGAATTGCTGAAAATTGCACTCGGTCTGTCAGGAACTGAATCTGCTGTGTGTTCTCCGGGTATTGTGCAGTAATTGCGATCGGGATACAGATGCAGCCTGCCTGGTATAGTGCTTTCTTTTATATGGATGTGTGAAGGTTTGTGTACCTCAAGTGAGCCCTGCTGACATTGAAGGACCCTATCTTATTTGGAGGTCGTGAGTACTAATTCAGGGTCGCTCCCTGTTGAATTGCCACATTAAATCCAAATGGAATTACTGTACTGCTGACTGTTTAATTCTCCTTTTCTCTGTGTGAAAGGGCCCTACCAGCTGCCACGGTTTGGACTAGCCACTAGGGCTTGGGTACCCAGGGACAGTAACTGATAGGGATAGGCCTGTGCACAGAGCCATAGGTAGATTATTAGAGTGATAAGCTAATTAACCTGATTTCCCTGTCCTTGTTATATCCCCTAAATAAATCAGAGCTGCTTGTTTCAGCAAAGTTATACTGCCTGAGGTATTTGTCTATGTTAAAGTACTGTACTGTGATTGTTGCACTGTATCTCATTCAGGAGGTCCCAGTGCGGAACCAGACCTGGGGTAAGTGTATACTGTGAAGGTAATTCTGATATATTGTGTGGGCCACTAGTGGGAAGAAAGGGGGTTGCAGTGTCCCAGAGGGCTGTGACCAAGTTAGTTTAACTATTGCAAACCCTGACCTCTGGGTGGAGGCACCCGCCATTGGATCCAGGCCCTCAACCTGTTAGTGGCAAATCAGGCAGGGGTAGTAGCCCTGGGATAGCGCCATCTAGGGGTTACACAGCAACTTGAGTAAGGACTCTTTAGTTTAATATGTCTCTTCCCCACCAAAAGGATGTATGTAGAAGCATTTAAGGATATTAAAGTTTTATTTAGAGGAGTGGTGCCCTCATGGAAGAAATATGTATTTCTTTGCTTGGAAATAACTGTATGTTTGTTTTCATATAACTTAAACATAAAGTTTAAAAAAAGTTTATTTCCTGGTGTCGATCGCATCTACCCCCACCCACATACCTGTGTCATCTTGTTGCCTGCTGTCTAATCCGGGTAATCCTTAACATTCAGTTAGTCCATAGGATGTGTGGTACAGTATTTTAAATCTCTGACTGAGGGTGGATGTTCTGCAGTCCTCTGCCTGGGTAGGACATAGGGCAGACAACAAAAGGGTGGAAAAACACAACATAAAATAAATAAAAGGAACCCCCTCCCAAGGGTGAGACATGCTCCTTACATTATCCAGTCCTGCCATTGTCTCAAGTGCCATGGTCCAAGAGAGGTAATCGGGGGGGAACCCCAATGGCTGTCGATCCAAAAGTCCTGTTAGCCCAAGTAAGCGTTCCCCTTCTTTTCTTTTAACGCAAGTCCAAAAGTCTCCTTTACTCCTGCTCATCTGTCATGAGTTGTGGTGGGTTTGCAATCTGACATTCAGATTTTCTTTGTATTCTTTGCATGTTGTGTCTTCTGGTGCTGTATTTTAGTCCATTGCTCCTTGGTTCTTCTGGGCTAAGATCTCTTTCTTGTCAGGTTTGTTCCTGCAGTATGAAACACAGAAACATAGACTTTGACTGACAGATAAGGATCGCTTGGCCCACCTAGTATGCCTTTTTTTTTTGTACTAGCTGTTTATTGCTTTAAATAAAACAATACAATAGTAAGAACTCATGTAAGAGGTACAGAGAATTAAACAGTCAAATAAGACCATTGCCATACAATATTGGGGTTACACATATTCCCTCATACAGTCTGGTACAGTAGGATGTAGGGGTTATACAAAACAGAAAGTCACACAAAGTCCTTAAAAGTCCCAATGTTAATGTCCCAAGTTGCCAGCTGCTTCAGAGGCATAGGTAGAGATTCGTAGGGATATATCAAACTTAGACATACGCACTAAACTAATAGTGCTAACAAACCTATTTTCTCTAAAAAGGTATAATGAGCTATATAATTCTCACAACTCCTCCCCATATCCATAGAGCATTGTAATTATTACTTCTATAAAGCCATTAAGCGAATTCCTTAAACCTTTAACGGTCCATGAGAACCTAAGACATGGAACACCATTTCAAGTACTAAGTAAGTTAAACTTCAACAGTAGGATATTTTAACAGTAAAAAGCCCTTAAACAAGATCCTTATACAGGCAAAACTTTTATCCCACCAATAAAACATGTCCATGAATTGTCCTGGAAACATCTGAAAATCAGAACACTGCAATATAGAGTCTAAAAGTACTCATCCTGCATCAGAATCGGAATCCCTGAGGCATTTCAAGCTTTTCTCCCTGAAATTCCACCTCAGTCTTCTCGGAGCCATCGACCAACGTCTTTCAGGTCAGTGAACTGCTAACTTTCCCTCCATAGATGAAGCGTAAGTGAGCTGGGAGAAGAAAGAGTAAACAATTCCCAGGGATCTGAACTTCTGTCTGGTGCATCAAATGGTTTGCGTCTGGCCCAAGTTTGAAATGAGAAATCGGAATAGTTTCCGTTATGTCCCTGAACCTCCACCAGGTACACCACCCTAGCAGCAGAGATGAGCATGTCTTGGACCTCGGCCCCACCATCCGAATCAGCACAGTCCAGGTTGCAGAGGATCAGCAGGTCGGGCCTGGAATTTACCCAATAAGCCTGCGTAAGGTCGTCCAGTTGAACCTGTCTGGTAAGGATAATGTTTCTACCATCCAGTCGTTTAGGTAATCAAAAGATAGGCTCCTTCACTCCTTTTGGCAAGCCTACTATTTGTACATTCCCTGCTCTCTGGCCATTCTCTCGGCTTCCAAACGTCCCTCAGTTGCTGGTTTCCTTCATAAGCAATGCCACCATAGCTTGCGCCGACAATGAGTGCTTGTCTGCTTCTGCTACAGTGTCCTTTAGAGATGAGGGCTTCTAAGCAGTTCAGTTTTCTGTTTTGCATCCGTAGCCTGAACTGATTCAAGTATGGCCTTCCAGGGAAGCTCTGTTGCTGGGTCTTTAGGTACTTCTACGCTGGACCTGCTGGTGTCTGAGAGGAGGTAGGCCTTATACTTCGGATGCTGGATTCTGATTATTTTTGTGTGTCCCGTCCAAAAAGGTATCTCCTAGATGCTTCAGATGTGCAGAATTTGATGCTGTCGAAGATTTTCTGCTTAATAGCTTTTGGTTCTTAGAAATTGAGACTATTTAGGAGATGTAATGAGGAGCTGGGAGAAAATATGTCCTGCCTGGAAGCTGGCTCTCTGGCACCCCTGCAGTATGCCTTTCTTCAGCAGGTCTTGCTCTCACATCTGCTGCCATTTCATACGCTGTTCTCCCATTTGGAAGGAAGACCATGAGGTGGGCCAGGTACAGCATTTGAAATTTCAGCTGCTGCTTAAGACTGAGATATAGGCTCTCCATTTTCTCATGGTTTTATGGCGGATAGTAGTCATCAAAGAACAGTCTCTCTCTGCCCGTATTACCTTTTTCATGGCCATGCTTTCTCCAGGATTGCTTGTTTGGTTTGTAACTGAAAAATCGGCCAATGATGGAACATGGTTTTTCCGAGGTGCTGTGGGCCTGGGTCCTAGAGTTTGATGTGCCTGCTCTATCTTGATGCATTTGTGGGGTCCAACTGCAGGGACTCTTTGAGAAGGTGAGCAGAAAGGTTTCTATATCTTGTCCCTCTGCTGTTCAGGGACTCCATAAATTCTTAAATTTTGCCATGGGCTCTACTCTACGCATCCTCCTGTCTGTTCTGCATCTTTTCTATGTCTGCCTGTAGCCGCTTGATGGTTGCCTCCACCTGGTCCACCCACTGGTCTGTTACCATGATTTGCGCATTAGCTGTGTCCATTCTCTTAGCTAGGTTTACCATTTCATTGATGAGGTCTGTTAATTTTTCATCTACATCGCTTGGAAGGCTTTTAATTCTTTTAAAATTGTGTCCAATTTTTTTGCCCTTAGTGTACTGAGCCTTAGCGATGTCTGCTGTTTGTGCTCAGTTAGGCCATGGAGCTGGAAGTACATGAGGCTTTCCTGTACATCTCTGTACATCTACATGAGTTCTATTTTTTTTGTTGCGATCTTTCTTCCCCATATAACCCGTTACAGTATTCCTAGCGGTGTTGAATTATTTTTATGACGATTTCGTTCTCTTATAGGGATTCATTGGGATCTTCGCTGAGGAGCTAACTCTTCAAGTGGCCATTAGCTGCGTAATGTCACCAGATGTCCCCTTTGTGCATTAATCCTAAGTTTCTCCCTAAGACGGTGTCTGAATTTACAATGAACCAATCTACCAGTTTATTTCCTGGAGTGTGTCAGTCCAGGAAGCACTGCTCCATACTCTAGATGTGCTCAAAATTTTGAGTACTCTCTGCTCCAGAACTAAGGACTGCAGAAAGTAAAAGCAGCTGATGGTTTCTTCGCCCTCCAGTAAGGGAGGATGCTAAGGTTTCAAACAATGTTTGTCCAATTGGTTGACCATTGTATTGTGTTCTGCTACAACAAGCGTGGGAAGAGTTGCCAGGGATGGTGAAAGCCCATTCCACAAGGGCATGGCTACCTCTGTGGCCTGTTTCAAAGGGGTCTGGCCACTGACATTTGTGCTGCTGCCACCTGGAGTACTGTCCATACTTTCACTAAGCACAACAGTCTGGACATTGCTTCTAGAGCCTGAGCAGGCTTTGGCCAGGCTGTCTTGCAGGGCCTGCAGTCCTAAACATTGGTTAGCCTTCCTCCCAGACTGTTCTTTTCCACCTGTAACTGCTTGGGACTTGTTCCCACAGTGTGACCTGATGACTAAGATGCCCTCAAAGAAGACAGAACAGTTACGTAAGAATTTAGCATAACAGTAGATCTTCAGGGGATCTCAGTCATCAGGTCTGCCTTCCTCCACCATCTCCTACTCACGGGCTCCTCTCAGAACTGGCTAACTTGTATCCAGCCTGTTATTTGCCTAGCACCTCTCTGTCTCTCCTTGGTTCCCCATGACATGGGTTTGCTCCTTTAGTCTCGGGAAAAGAACTAAGGAGCAAGCGGAGTCACTCATGCCTTTATAGGGTTGGTGTCGTCGGCAGATGATGTTAGTGTGGGCGGCGTGAGTGGTACTGCTGAAATCTTCTGTGTGGATCCTATTTCACTGATGGTGAGAGTTCCTATGGTGTGACCTTATGATTGAGTTCCTCTCGAAGATCTACTGTTACAGTAAGATCTTGCATCGAGGAGGGCTCTTTTCAGTAGGTAATAGTCATTAGGACTGAGCCATCAAAGCTGGGACCGCACAGAAAACACTAGCTAGCAGTGTCTGGCGGAATCTGCCCACCCACGCCAGCGTGACCCTATCTATTGTCCGGTCCCACACCCTCCCTCCAGTTCTTTCCGTCATCAATCTGCACATATCTGATTTCGTAGAAAGCTGCTATAGTCGACCACCATTTTGGATGAGTATTTTGATGGTTTTCTCTATTATTTCTTATATTCAGATCAAAATTATTGTTTTCGTGCATATCATCTTTGACATCTGACGAGTTACATAAAAAACAAGTGTGATTCCTCGGCCGCAGCTCCGCATAAGGATGGCCATTCCTCTGCCTCTTCTGCCTGGGACCAGAGCACAAGACTGAAGACTGTGTGGCCTGTTAGAACTTTAACCAGGTCACATGAAAATGATCCCACAGGCCCGAAGCCCATGTTTTAAAGCTTAAGATGGCTTCCGTGGAAAAGAGCTGCAGAAGCTACAGGGTTCATCATCTTCACGGGAGGTTCTTGAAACTCCACCAGGCACAGAAGAAGAACAAGGAGAAGCACCAGGACCGGTATGGTCTCCCTCCTGCTCACATCTCCCCTCAGGACCACAGGCATCAAATGGCCTTCCTCAAGCAAAGGACCACCAAAGTGTATTTTATTACTTAAGCCCTTGATCGGGCTGGGATCGGGTCCACTGGACCACCAGGGATTGTTTTATTTTACTTAAGCCCGCAATCGGGTTGGGAGCAGGTCCACTGGACCACCAGAGTATATTTTATTACTTAAGCCCTGCGATCGAAGTTGGGATCGGGTCCACTGGACCACCAGGATTGTTTAATTTACTTAAGCCCACGATCGGGCATTGGGAGTCGTTGCCCACCGAGGGGCAGGGCGTTGGTCCCCGATGGCTGCAGCCTGGCAGGCGCCAGGCGCACATCACCGAGGGATTGGCGCGCCTGCATGCAAATGGGGCCATAATGACATGCAAATGGCCCCATTTGTGCCATGCATTCATAATGGCCTCATTTGCATGCTCATGTCTGAATATTGCTCTTGCTGCGCCTAGCGCAGCTGCAGCTTGCGCTGGCGCAGCCCCTGCTCCACTCTGCCACCGCGCTGTGGGCAGAAAGCCGCACCTCCAGTGCCATATTCAACGTGCTGAGCCATGGCGAGCACCGCTGAATATCGCCTGGTCCATGCCCTGGCGCGACTCAGTTGCACTGCGCCAGGCTTGCGCCCTGCCTGGCGCATTCTGAATATCCCGCCCATGGTGTTTTATTGTGGAAAGTCCCTGCTAGCCAGGTGAGTTTCCATTGTTACATTAGTGGGGCGAGATGGTCAATGCTACATGGCTGCAGTGACAGTGGAGCTATGTACTTAGTACTCACCTTCTATACATGCAGCATTGTTAGAGGATCTGAGGCCTGGTTACACTAAATCTCCATTTGCTTACTCAGGATTGCTTAAAATTACTTTTTATTCGTTACTGCCTTTTGTTTTAGGGGCAATTGATGCAAGTCCTGTACTGAATGTTCTGCCTTAAACTACTGTTTATACTGGGTTGCTTATGTCTCTTGTGATAGGTAGAGTTATCTTATCCTGGACATTTGCATAGTGTGAATGTACATTGGTCGTCATGGAGTTAAATAAGTCTTTCAGACTTAGATAAATGCTAGTCACTGGTAGATTTCCATTTTAAATTCATACAAATATTAGCATTATGTCTGTGGTCATGGTGCATGTAGCTAGTTTGTTTCACTGATGCATTTATTATTATTAAGATTTGCCCCTCTATGATGTATCAAAGAAATACAAGTAATGTGAAATTACTTCTGGTTTGTGTCTTGGGACCAAGAGTTTCATTTCTGTAATGTATGTTTGCTTGAAATTGAAAAAAAAAAAAAAAACACCACTTGGAGATTGATAATAGCAATAAGGCCCAGCGTATTGGACCTTGTATCTTAGATGAAGCCTGTGGGAGGGTAGCACCATCAGCTACGCCTCAAGCACTTAATCTCATATGTAAGGCCTGATATGCTGGGCCTTACTGCATAAACATGTAAACAGTATGTGCAGTTTCTGCACCTAGTTCCCAAAAGTGATAATAGGAATATACACATAATTACATACAATGGGTACATAAACTGGAGAGCTATGATTGGCTGAGGCCCATCACATGACCATGTAGTGATATTGCTGAATGTGACCCTATTGTGTGTTGTGCCTACATCATGCATATGGATGTCCCAGTGGTATAGCTGCAGCGCATCTTACTGCCACCTAGGTGACTGGAGTTTCAGAATCCCACTCAGAGGGATGACCGTGTATAGAAAAGAGGCATGTATCTGCTGGGTGGGGCTGCAAGGATCACCTGGCCTTCACACACCCCACTGTCCCAAACAATGAGTGGAACTGGCATTAGCTATGGAGGCCATCACTTGCCTGCCCTCCCAGTCGTTGCAAGTTCAGACATCTGGGTGGAGCACAGAGAGAATGAAAGGGACAAAAATCTCATGTGAAAAAACTCATGCATACTGTGAGGGTTGTTGTTGGACAGGAACCTAATGCTGTAAACCTTTTTCATAGCCTACTGATTCTCAAGGAAAGCAGCAGGAGAGAAACAAAAGAAACCCCTGTGGTACAGGTACATTGAAACTCTTTTTCTTAAGTGGAGTGTAGCTTATTAGATTGTGTTGATCTGACATACTGTATGACAAACCTGCTTTTCAGGGGTTTACCAGTTTCTCTGTTTACAGACAGGCCCCAATAATAAATTTCTTTTAAAATACCGTGGCAGCTGTATAACACAGGCAGTGCCTGCAGTGTTTTCAAATTACATAGAAGGCAAAGATGAAGAATGAGCACATGCACAGTGCATTCAAAGACTCCGATTTCAAACAACATGAAGTCTTGCTATATTCTGACATATGCAGTGAGTCCCAACCTTGAACTGCTCCGGAGGTGAAAGAGTTAACTTTCCATGCCAGGCATGGAATGCTGAGCTCGACTCGGTTGAAACTCTGTCTGTTGTTCTTCAAACTCAAACCGTCAGATTCTTTACTCCACCTCACTGAACAGTCGCTCCGGAGATTTCTCCTTTTGCTCGGTTCATTTGTCAGTTAAAGTATTGTTTTCTCGGTTTTCAACCAAATTTAAACTGCAACGGTCGGTTCAGACTCTGTCTGTGGTATTTGTGAGTACTAGATAGGTTTACATTAATTCTATTCTGTGTGGAACTTGTAAGCGGTTTATCGGTTCGGTTTGAACCGATCAGGTTGTTTAAAATTTCTTAATCTGTGATTTAGAGTGTAGTTACGGTTCTTATCGGTTCTAAAAAAACAGTTTTATTACATTTTTCCACGACCCGTGACACGGTTTGGGAACCGATAAGAGGGTCTTACTGGCGGATTGCCATAAGCGGGTAAGTTTGGATAGGACTGGCACTATGTCCGAGAAACCCAAAGAAAACCGGGCCCACTGGGTTTCAGCACTGCAGTGTGTGTGGGAAGTCTTTGCCAAGGCTGACCCCCACCACCTGTGTTTATTGTCTGGGTTTGACCACCTCAGTGCAGACTGCCAGATTTGTAAAATTTTCCTGCAGCTACCTTGGAAAGAGAGTTGGTAGGCTCAGGAAAGGGAGGCCAAAAGTCCGCTGAACCAGATGGCCAGCCGGTTCTGTTCCAACTAACCAGAAGGAGTGCCCTCTGACCAGGGCGAGACTTCTTCGAGCAAGGAGATCCGACTCTGAGGAGTCGGTTCCAGCAAAGGACTAGGAAATCAGCTGGTGTGGAGCCAAAACTTTCCTCTCAACTGCTGAAGAAATAGCTAAAGCGATTAAAATTGTCTATCGCTTTCCCGGTTCCGACCGAACCGGCACCTTCAAATAAGCGCCTGGTTCGGCGGTTCCTCCGGTTCAAGTATCATTTAGAGGAATATTATGAACCGGAGGAGGGAAGAGAGTATGAGGAGAGTGAATGGGATTTGAAAGTCTGGATGTGCCCATTGACCGGACATCTCCCCAGACAGACCTTCAGGAGTGTCTCCTCCTAGGCTTTCTGAGTCCCCTTCTCATTTTATGTTTTATAAAAAGTGGCTGAACCCTCCAGCTCCCTGTGGAGGAAGCTGCGGATGATCAGGGAGCCTGACTATGTGGAAATGATGGACATCCCAGAGTCTAGGAGACTGTCTTTTCTCTTGCATAAATCTTTTGGAAAACAGACGTTTAAAATTCTAAAACTCCTCACACTATACCTCCTGTAGATAAGAGAATGGACAAGAGGTCACATTGTCAGGCTCAGATCGGAGTTCTTACACAACAATGCAGCCATGTTGGAGTTGTGCAGGCTGCAGCCTGTGACAAGGCAAATATTCCTGTGGCTTCACACCCCCCTGGACAAGGACTCCAGGAGGATTGATGCCATGGCAAAGAAACAGTACATGGCAGCATCCTTGGGACTCAGACAGGCAAATTATATGGCTTATGTTGCTAGATATCAGAAATCCAGATGGGACACTGTCATGGCTCTAGCAAAACAGGTCCCAGGCCAGCTTACCAAGGAGCTGGAGCAGGTGGCTGCTGATGGTATTGAGGCATCAAGGTGCAACTCCATGCTGCAGTGGACTCAAATGATGTGTCATCAAGAATCATGGCTACATCTGTGGCACTTACGCAGAATGGCTTGAGCTCAGATGTACTGGCCTGTCTAGGATACCCAGACTAAGGCCATGGATTTTCCTGTTGTGGGTAATTCCCTGTTTGGGGAGCAGACAGAGAATTACATGAAGAAAATGGATGAGTATAGGACCACCTATAGGAGTGCACAGGCCAAGGAAAGGCAGGCCACTCTCAAAGGCAGCTTCCCAGGGGCAGGGCAGGCCTTTTCATGGCCTTTTACCAAGCCCAGGCCTCCTCTTCTGCTTATGCCCAGAGGGTTCTTTAGAGGAGAGGCAGGCAGGGGTACAAGCAGGCCTGCTTCCACCCCTCAGCCCAAAGCGCCTGCCAAGCAGGCACCCTGATGGGGTTGCCAGGGCCGATTCTCAGCTACCTGTATGAAGCAGGCTGGCTTACTTTGTCCAGGACTGGGAGTCTCTGACATCAGACAAATGGGTCCTGGAAGTAGTAAGCCAGGGACTGGTTCTCAGCTTCAAAAGTTTCCAAAGATGAGAACCAGATCCTTTCCACCTACAAATCCATCAGAGGCACTTGCCTTAGGGCAGAGTCTCTTCCTTCTTGCTATCAGAGCTGTGGAAAGGGTTCTACCCCTACACCAGGGCAAAGGATTGTATTCCAGGTACTTCCTTACCCAAAAAGACAGGAGAATGGCAGTCCATCCTGGATCTCAGATACTTAAACAAGCACCTTTTAAAACCAAAATTCAAAATGGTGACTCTGGGAATTATTCTACCCTCTCTAAGGCCAGGGGACTGGCTAGTGTCCCTGGACCTCAAGAATGCCTACTTCCATATTCTCATCAGAAGCTCTCACCGAAAGTACCTCAGGTTCGAGCTGCCGTCAGGTATTACCAGTTCAAAGCAATGCCGTTTGGCCTCACCTATGCTCCAAGGGTATTCACAGAATGCCTGGCAGTAAGTAGCAGTTGCTTCTCTAAGAAGGCAAACAATTGCCATCTTCCCTTATCTGGACGATTGGCTCATAGTAGGCCAGTCCCCAGACCAAGTCAAGTTACACCTACAGATAACTCAGCAACTGCTCACCTCTCTAGGTTTCCTTCTGAATCTTTCAAAGTCAGTTCTAGAACCTGTCCAGCTCCTCACCTTCATAGGCGTAGAGCTGAACACAGAGCAAGCCAGAGCCTTCCTTCCTTTGGACAGGGCAAGGACCCTGGTCTCTCTGGCCTCCTCATTCATCCTGCAGGTGTCTCGACCAGCAAGGCATTTTCTACAGCTCCTGGGGCACATGGCTGCCTCTACAGCAGTAGTGCAGGGAGCAAGATTTCAGATGAGGGCGTTCAGTTCCATTTGAGAGCCTTTTGGTCTCAAAGGAAAGACCCTCTAACCAAATTGATCCCAGTGACTCGAACCTGATCCAGGCCCTACAGTGGTGGCAAGATCAGAGCAATCTGAGACAAGGGGTTCCTTTTGTCACTCAGTCTCACTCCTTAATCCTTACTACAGATGCATCCCTCTTGGGGTGGGGAGCTCACATGGCGACCTCACCATCCAGGGTTGTGGTCCCCTCAGGAATCTCTGCTCCACATCAATCTGTTGGAACTCAGAGCAGTTTTCTAGCACTTCAAGCTTTTCCAAATCTGTTCAGAACAAAGTTGTACAGGTCAGAACAGACAACACCACCACAATGTGGTACATCAACAAGCAGGGGCACTCTGTCTCGACCTTGTGCACGAAGCAATGAAGTTATGGTCTTTGGCTTACTCCTGAACACCTCCCTTACAGCAGTTCACCTCCCAGGTAAGGATAATGTCCTGGCAGATGCTCTCAGCAGGATTTCCCAGGGCCATCACGAATGGTCACTGGACCCCTGGTCTTGGAGGTGATATTTTCCAGATGGGGCACCCGCAGATAGATCTTTTGCAGCACCAGACAATCACCAACTTCCTTTTTTTGCTGCAGGCCCCAGTGTTGGGCTCAGTCCCTCTGGATGCCTTAGTTCTTAATTGAGAAGGAAGTTTCTCTATCTTTTCCCCACTTCCCTCTCCTGTTCAAAGTGCTAGTCAAAATCAGATCTCAACCCTGCAAGATGATCCTGATTGCTCCAGATTGGCCAGACAACCGTGGTATCACTCCTACTGTCCTTAGCAGTCCATCTTCCCTGTGTCTCCCAGGAATTACAACCTGTTAACCTGTGCTCGGAGGGTTTGGTACGAACCTCAAATCTCTCAATCTCAAGGCCTGGCTCTTGAAGAGTTAGAATTTGCTGATTTACACCTCTCCCAAGATGTAATGGATATTCTGAAGGCTTGTAGAAAACCTTCCACCAGGGCTACTTATAATTCCAAATGGAAGAGGTTTTCCATATGGTGCTCTGAAAGCATATTTCCTCAGAGTCTGCTGATTTACCCACAGTCCTGGATTATTGGTCCACTTAAATACCTTGGGGCGAGGCCAGCTTCCCTAAAAGTGCATCTGGCAGCTGTGTCTACTTTTATTTCAGCAGGTAAGCCCTCTTCTCTTTCAGCTCACCCTGTATTCTCCAAGTTTTTCAGGGATTGCTTCACACCAGCCCTCCATTCAGGGACCCTGCCCCGCCTGGGATCTTAATGTTTGCATTGCTCAGCATATGACAACCCCTTTGAGCCTTTGTTTTCAGCAGAGCTTAAGTACTTGACTTGGAAGACTGTGTTTCTGGTAGCCATCACTTCTGCCAGACGCATAAGTGAATTACAAACTTTGTCAGTGGAGCCTGATTTTATCTCCTTTCATAGAGATAAGGTGGTCCTCAGGACTAACAGGAAGTTCTTGCCTAAGGTGGTTTCAGATTTCCACCTTAATCTATATCTCTTCAGTGTACTTCTCTGACCATTCCTCCTCTGGTGAGAGGAGGCTGCACAACAGATGTGAAGAGCCCTTAGTTGCTACATAGGATGCCAAGGGTCCAGGTTTGACTCCCTCCAACTGTTCCTCACTTATGGTGAGGTTAGTAAAGGGAAACCTGCCACTAAAAGATCCATTGCCAGGTGGATTGTCTCTTGTATCAATTTTGCTATGAAAAACTGGGTAAGGTTCCTCCCTCAGGCCTGAGGCTCACTCTACCAGAGGTACAGCTGCTTCCTGGCTGCTGCCAGGGACATCCTATTCTAGAGATATGTCAAGCAGCTACCTAGAAAACAGTTCACACTTTTACCAAGCATTACTCCCTGGACATCCAGGCTAGGAGTGATGCTCGGTTTCAACTAGCTGTGCTTCAGAGCCTATTTCCTAAGTAGGTTCTGTCCCTCCTTCATGGAGGTACTGCTTTGTAGTCTGCATATGTCAGAATATAGCAAGACTTCATGTTGTTTGAAGAAAAAATTACTCACCTTAGTAATGTTGTTTCTTCTAATGGAGTCTTGCTATATTCTGACCTCCCCTGCCCCTCTCAGAACCTCTGTTTTGGGATGTGGGTGGGCAGTGCAGTGTTGGCACTTAGTAGGTGCCCACCTTGTTGTTTCACCCTCCTTTCTTGGGGTGACTTGGTGTTTTCATTTTGGGTCTCCTGACTTGAGTCTTTGTTTTGGGACCAAAAATATGTTCTTTGTTTAGTAGCCAGTTGGCTAGTGTAGGTTTACAGCTTCCACACAGGACCTCAGTGAGTTTAGCTCGTAAAGATCTGATGGTTTGAGTTTGAAGAACAACAGACAGAGCTTCAACCGAGCTCGAGCTCAGCGTTCCATGCCTGGCATGGAAAGTTAACTCTTTCACCTCGGGCAGTTGAAGGTTGGGACTCGCTGCATATGTCAGAATATAGCAAGACTCCATTAGAAGAAACAACATTACTAAGGTGAGTAATTTTTTCTTCTGGTTTGTCACTACAGGAAACCTGCAAATTCCCATGCTCTGAGAACTCACCTTCTTGAGCTGAGACTGGCTCCGCCTCACCACCACACGTCAAATAGTTAACCCTTGTCTCCTAGGCCAAAACCATAGCAGTAGGATTCCTGCCTGCCCTGGCTGATAGTGAAAACATGAGAGGAGAAGAAAATCTAACATTGCATGGTGGCAATTCCTCACTCCTCATGCAGCACTTCAGCTTCCAGCCTGCTGAGTAAAGAGAGACATACTGTAGTGTTCTTGTGCCTGAGAAGCCTGAGGCAATCGATGCTTGGGAGAACTCAGCAATTCGACATTTAAACAACAGGGGCTAACTGCAGCCAAGTGGCATTGCAGTAGCCCAGTGTGCTGCTTGTGGTAGACCCTTCCCCACCCACACAGTACCCAGCTGAAAAGGTGATGATTTTATAGGTGTATCATAGAAACATAGAAGTTGACAGCAGATAAGGACCCACGCCCATCCAGTCTGCCCATTTTTTCTACCTTATAAATGTGCCCTAGATAGTCCTTTACTCTGTCAATGGCCTATCTATTCCTACTCATCTGTATTGCTCCTTTATGCCTGTCCCACGCCTGTTTGACGCCCTACACTGTATTCATATCCACCACTTCCTGAGGTAGGAAGTTCCATGCATCCACCACCCTTCTGTAAAAAATAACTTCCTCATTACCCCTTAATCTGCCTCCCTCTAATCTCATGCTGTGTCCTCTTGTCCTGCTATTTTCTTATATTGAAACATGTTAGACTCTTTCACCGTGTTAATGCCCTTAAGATATTTGAATGTTTCGATCATATCACCTTTCTCCCTCCTTTGCTCTAGTGTACACATATTGAACTCCTTTAATCTGGCCTCATGTGTTTTCTGATGCAGTCCCTGCACCATTTTGGTTGCCCTTATCACAAATGATCATTATCAGTTGTGTTCAGAGATCATGTTCAAGCATCATTGTGATCACAATTATACAATAAGTAAGCGTGAATGTGAAATGGCTGGCAATCAAATATCATAATGGTATGGAAATGGTGATTAATGATGATCTCATTAACATCATGATTTCTCATAATTGCCTATGGATTACTGTAATAGAAAAAGTCAATTTTTCTTTTTTCTATACTTCTGGAATTTATCTAGTCAGACATTTTTTGTAGTTTCTGTTGTTGCTCCTCACAGGTGCAGGGGCTTACTTAACCCTGTTCAGTCTTTTTTTTCCTTATATACTTTATATACCTGTTCCTCAGCTAGGGGTTGTATCTATGGTCCCCCAATCCATCTAGCTTATCTACCGCCGCTGCACCAACTGCAGCCAGAGCTCTGAAACCCCTATGTCCTGCCATCCCTGACCACATCGCGGCAGGTACTTACCTCGCTCACTGCGGAAGACATGGGGCAGACACACCAGGGAGCTGCTTGGGGGTGTCTGTTGTGGCAGCAGATCCTTCCTTTATCATGCTCGTAGAGACTGGTATTGATTGTTCTTTCTTCCCACCCCACGGCACAGGTCTCAGTGACTCAAGGACTCATTACACGTGTCTGCACCTGCGCATCCGGCATTAGCCTGCATTGACCCGTCAATGGACGCACCATGTGCCAGCCCCCCAGCCACTGCCAGGAGCCAGTACTACCGCATCCCCTCCCAACCCTTCCCAGAGGAGAGAGCAGTCCTGGGATGCTCGATCCTCCTCCTTCCTGGCCGAATCCCCTAGCACCTAAGGTCGCTCCAGTCCTCAGGTCACTGGTGTGGCATCCAGTGCCTCAGCCCTCAGCACCACCAGGCCAGCTTCGTTCAGTCTTTTCACGTGGGCCTCCACTTCCCTATCGGCCAGCCTTCGCCACTGCTGCAGAGTCAGGAGGACCATGGCTACCCCCAACGGAGGGGCTTTCCCAGCAGGGGATGGACCAGGGGAGACCACATTATCCTTGAGCTCCTGCCCTGACTTTCACCAGGCTTTGTTTGGCTATAGGAAGGTTGCCTGTTGGAGGCATCATCCTACTTGCCATGAGGGTTTCTAGCTTAAACCTGTAGGGTGCAGATGTGCAGTGACATCCAGGCGTGGCGAGCATGCTCCAGCGGCTCATCCACAGGACATCCACTGCCGCCCAACCTCTGTCTCAAGGTACCCCCAACGCTGCTCCGCCAGCCTCCACTGGGAGTCGCTAGAGTGGCAGGAATACCCCAGCCCTCCTGAAGAGAAGAGAGCTGTCCTCCAGATGCTCCATCCTCTCCTCCTTCGCTGAACCCCAACAGCCCGAGTCGTTCCCGAACCGGGTGACCAGCATGGAGCAAGGTGTGGTATCCAGTGTCTCCACCCTCAAGCGCCACTGGGCTGCTCTATTAAGACATCTTTATTGCAGTTATCTGTTATGATAAATCATCTGTACAAACACACTGCTCTCAGTTATACTTACTGTTACACCTCACATTTACTAGTGTCATAAAGGCTCCAATTGGTTTATATAACTCCATTCAGTGGTTCCATTTATGGTTGTGGTGAGTTCCTACAAGTATCAGGTTTGTGCTCAAAACCTTTCCTAACAGTCTGCAAACTAATGCTGTCAAAGCAAATTGGTCCATAAACTCTTCTTTTGAAGTATGCAAATAAATTATGCAAATACATATACCTAACACTGCATGTTCTCCTTCTAAAGGGATTAAAATTGACTTCTGATGATTTACATCATAATTAATTTGCTTTTGCTGATACTTGACATTTATATTGTCATAACAGTAACAAATAAAACATTAAGTATTAACTTTCAGTCTTATAATAAAGACCCAGTACAATCATCATTGATCATCCACGTCATGAAAACCAACATGCTGACTTAAGCATAAAAAAAAAAATCAGTAATCAGTTAGTGATCTGAAGATTTGTGTTTGATGATTAAATCGTGATCTAGATGATGTTGATCTTGGATCAAAATCTCCCATATTGATCATATGCTAACATTTAACCCTTAGAATGCCAACAGAATTTGAACATATAGGAATTCTGGACTGATACATCAGTCACGGCAATAGTAAGGGTTAATGATTAATGATGATCTGTCATGACTGGCGTTCAGAAAACATGTTGATTTACTGATTCTCCTGGGTGAGGCTGGCAGTGGACTGGTAGCGATGCTGGGGGTGAGCTTCTTGGGGAGGGTGTGGGCACTCTATATTTGTGCACCCTGCCCACCGTGGGTGATGCAGGTGTCAGCTATGTGGCAGCAGCTGGTCAGCCATCCTCCCAACTGTAGTAAGGGTGCACACAGGATGATTCCAATCATTAGGGTCGGTGTGGGGGAGGAAAATGGGCAAAACTAGGGACAAGGAACATTTTTGATGAGGGATTATGATGTCAGGTGTATGTGTAGGTAGGCAGCGGGTCTGTTTTAGGAACAGGGATCTTGTTAATGTCCATAGTTTTTTATAGCACTCTATGTTGTCACTGGAAAGTCTTAACATATGGGTAGAATGCACTACTACTTGGGACACTAACTTTAGCAGGGGTGCACTGTACCCATATGTTAAATTTCCATGGATAGTGTGGAACTAACAGAAAAGAAATTAAAGGAAGTCTGATAGAGCCCCCTTTATAGAAGAAATTCTAAGTAGAGAAATGTATAAGGAAGTATATAAAATCATGTTTCAAAGTACTGTAGTATTAGTAGTAAAATATGATCTTTGTTGAGGCTATCTTTTCCATCAGACCACACCTTTGGAACTACAGCCATCCAGCACTAGGACTACATGGAAACTTTTGCTAGCGGGAGCGTCCAGGACAATATCATGTGTCAGTGTCTACATAACTGTGGGTGGCCCCATCATTTTCAGTTCTTTTCCCATCATGGATCACCTTTGTCAGAGCTGCTAAGAAGTACTGTCAGCTAGTCTTTGCCATTTACTCATTTTTGTTTTATTACAGTGTTCTCATTGTCTCTGCATGCTGCTGAAATCTCTGTTCACATTATTTCGGTATTGTAACTGTGGAGACAAAATTTATGAAGAAGACTCACACAGTCTGCATACTGTTTGGGCCTGTCTCACACTGTGAGGAGTTGTGAGATCTGCCAGGGTTGCAACCAAGCAACAAGGTGACACTGTAAGAAAGCTCTAGAAACTTTTCTTTCTTCAAAGCATTAGCAACCATAGAAAAGAGCAAGTCCCATAACTGCTCTAGTCACCCACTTTGGCCAAGATGCAGCCATCAAAGTCGAAGGACTGGGACAGAGACTGGTCATTATCATGGCCTTCCTCATCATTGGGACACAAGTATAAGCACAGAGATAAAGTCTGCTTCCCGCGAGATCCCAGTTGCCACTGAGACCAGGTAATCATTCAGCATCATTGCCCACTCTGGTGGCATTGATGACAGCCCTCAACCGTCACTGACACACAGGTCAGGATCTGACTTAGGCACTGCCGTATCTACTTTGAATGGTATGTTGTCAAGCCAAGGTGCATTGTGAATACAAGTAGTCATGGCCCCTGGTCAGTGCATCATCGACTCTTAGGCTGTGCTGCGTCGTTTTCAGAGTTGATACAACACATTCTACCATGGCTTACCTGTGCAGAGCTGTTCCATTGACAGGGTCACCAGGTGCTCAGCTCCCACTGATGACTACTGCAAGCAGAACAACATTCCTCCCTCTTAGGTGCCACCATTATCTGTGGCGACTTCTGCAGCTCCATTGTCGAGCAGGAGGTCAACAATGAGGCAGAATATAATCCTGACCTCATGGTATTGAGGGAGAATTTAGAGGGAGATTATGAGGGAGAACATTATGTTGCAATCATTCTAGTTCTACCTTCTCATCCTGCAGCGAGGAATATGTGGTGTATACCCTGAGAGTTCCTCCTGAGGATCCCACTTTTTAAGCCATGATGCAACAAGTGCAGACTGCCGTGGGCTTTGTAGTGAAGAAAATTCCACTAAAAGAACTTAATGGAATATTTGGAGGTTCCTTGCTTTTCCTCCATTATAATTCCTCCTATATATCCTGCATTAGAGGTGCTACCTTTGCCACGTGGCATAGGCCAAGCTCACAGCTTGCAGTGCCCAGAAAGGCTGACAAGCAGTATCCTGCTCTGTCTGCTGAGCTTTGTTATGCTAACCAACCAGAAACTGCTCAGTAGTCATACTGGCTGCTCCAGATAGGTCCAGGGCTCCTAAGCACCTGGGCACTTTGCTCCTGACAAGGAAGCTAGGAGGCTGGATGTGATGGGCAAGTGTCCTTATGCCTCCGATACTCACCAGGATGGTCATGCCTTGGATCTGGTCTTCTCAATTGGCCTTGGTATTATGTCGATGTCAGGGTTGCTCTGGTCATTTGGTTGTATCATCATGTCGTTCAGTTCTTATGCAGGGACACCCTGTTTAACCTCCGCTATAGAGATGGTCAGATACTGCTCTTAAAATTTGGAGCCTGGGAGCATCCTGTCGGTACTGGACATCTTGAATATGAAGACTGTTTGTGCGATGGGAGCTGAAGCATCTGTGGAGGGTTATAGTATAGCCCTCTCGACTGCTGTCAGCTCCCTAGCGTTATTCTGTGTGACCCTTGATCTCCCGCATCAGATCATCCTGGTACAATGTGGACCTGAGGAGGTTGAAAACTAAGGGCCCCAGGTTGGAGCATCATTGGTGGAGATCCCACTCAGAAGAGGACAGATTGGCACTGAATATTCATTTTGGTGTGTATCAGTGAGCAATCATTCTGAAAAGTCAGTATTCCTGCCATGAGTGATTGCTGGTGGAAGAACTGGATGGCTCAGGTCTTCAACACTATGGACAGATTGATAAATCTGTCTGCAGTCCTGTAGAGCTTTTCTCTTAAGAAGTGCAAGGAGTTCAACTGATTCTTCCTGGACAGGGTGTCCACCATCTGGGCTGGTATATCCCGGAGTACAATAATATGTTATAAGCCGTTGTTTAAAAGTGTTATGACTAACACATTCGTGCAAATGATTGAGCAAGCAATTCCAAATTTCTAGCAGCACATACTGATATAGTACGATATAGAAGTATTCATTTAGCATTTCTACCTGCTCTGCTCATATCTCTGCCCACCCCTCATCCTTCCTGATCCTTACTATTGGATCTTTGCAGATCCTTCTTTCCCTTATGTACGTTAACAAGTCTTTTCCCTATCCTTGATGCCCTGTGCCAGCCTAAACTCTCTGGAAGCCTTGGCTGCTCTGACTGCTCTGGTTACCTCTTTTGAATTTTTTAGGTACTCCACTCTGTCCTCCCCTGCCTGGATCTCTTGAATCTCCTGAAGGCTGCCCTTTTGCCTTCACATTTTCCAAGACTGCCCTGCTTAACTGACTTGTTTTTTGATCGTAGCCTTTATGCTTTGTGTTTTGGTACAAGATCTAGTGGACTCCATGATCCCTAGCTTGATGACTTCCCATTTCCAGTTAGCATCCATGTATGGATGGATTCTGCCAGGTGCCCAGCCACTATTTCCCCCATCCTCACAAAGTCTGTTCACCTGAAGTCCAACACCCGATCCCTGTTCCACAGCCTCCTTGCCCATGCTGAGGAGAACCACATTGTGTGGTGGTCACTCATTGCCAACAGATCCTTCACCCCAGTTCCGTGACAGACTCCCCATTAGACAGTAGGAGGTCCAGAGCATTGCAACCTGGTTGGCTTGTTAATTATCTGTACCAAGAAGCTGTTCTGAAGGCTATCAGGAGGACCTTCTCCCTTGTATGAGGGTGCTGGGTGCTCCAATCCACCCATGGCAGATTGAAGTCCCCAATGATCATGGTGTTGCCTTTCCCACAGACCCTTCTTACTTGCTCTGCTAGTTCTCTGTCCAAGTTCTCTGCCTGAGCCTTCACTCCATACTAAGTGTCCTGCTTTTAGAATTCTGATATTGTATCCATAATGCTCTGTTCTACCTCCTCCCTGGCACACCACATAACCTCTCACATAAATCGCCACCCCACCCCTTTCCTTTGTCCCTGCAGAAAATCCTGTACCCTGGGATCACCAGGTCCCAGTCCTGGTATTGGGTAGTCCATGTTTCGGCGATGGCAGCTATGTCTACCTCCCGTTCTGCCATTAGACCCTGCAGCTCGGCTGATTTGTTCCCCAGCCTCCTTGCATTCAAGGAGACTACCCTCTAGTATGTGCCTTCCCATCCTTCCCTTTTGAACACCATTATTATCCACCCCATATGAACATTCCCTACCAGCAAGGGGCATGCTCTGGAGCTGTTAGCAACCCTTCACATCATCCTCTACCTCCTTCCAATTATCTTCCAGGACATTTGTCCCTTCTGCAGGACTAGACAGTCACTATTTCAAAACCTGGCTATAGATCTGGTTCCTCCAACCCAGAGAAACAAAGGGTTCTATTCCAGATATTTCCTGATTCCAAAGTGGTCAATCTTATCCTGTACTAGATGTCTGGGATCTCAACTTCTGTATGGTATACAGGAGGTTTCATATGGTATCCCTGTAGCTCTGATTCCCTTTCTGCAAAAGAGGACTGACTAAGCTCCTAGGCATGAAGGATTTTCCGTTCTATCAAAATGAGAAAAGCCCACAGGCAGTATCTACTGTACATTTCATGCTGGAAGGAGAGCACTGTCAGTTCAGACTGTTACTTTGGCTTGTCATCTGATCCACGGGTCTTTCGGGTCTTTACCAAGTGTTTGGCAGTAGTGGCAGCAGCCCTTTGGAGGAGGGCCTATATTTGTTTCCCTGTCTGGATGATTGGTTTTGAAGGCCAGCTCTAGAGAGGCTTTACTGCATACCCTGTCAAGGACAAGACAGTTGTACCATGATTTTGGGTCATGGTGTTGTCCCCAGGTCGGTACTGATGCTTCCTCAAAGACTGCAGTACATAGGAGCAGTCTTGGATACAGACAAGGGATATACATTCTGCTACAAGAAAGGTCTGAAAGTCTGATTGCTCAAGCACAGCTAATTTACAGAAGTCACTGTGTTCCTGCTGGGGCCATGTTACACCTTCTGGGCCTTATGGCTGCGGCCATTGTGATGGTGCCATTGGTATGTTTGTACACGAGGATACCACAGTGGACACTCAGGGTCCAGTGGGGTCTGTTAACAGATGAGCTGGACCAAAGGTCCTTGCACATCTCCATTGCACAGGGTGCTACTATGGTGTATAGATTGCATGAGTCTTTTAAAGGGCGTTCCATTCCTTGTCTCCACTCTTGTACAGATCTTCTCCACTGATGCTTTAGGTTCTGGATGGGGTGTGCATCTGGATCCCTATGAGACACAAGGGTTATGGTCCCAGGTAGAGGCCAAGATACCGTCAATGTTCTGGAAATAGAGCTGTTCAGTGAAGTCTCCAGGCATTCAGTAGCATTTAATCCTGGGTTCTCTGTTAATCCAGGCATTCAGGAGTATTTAACCCTAGGTTCTCTGTTAACCTAAATGGATGATGCCAGTGTGATGCATTACATCAGCAAACAAGGAGCATTCATTCCTATCTATGAACCCGAGGCAATGAAAATATGGTACTGGGCTCTGTTCCATGGCCTCCACCTGTCAGCTGTGCATCTCCCAGGTACCAAAATGTATTAGCAGACAAACTGTGCAGGTCGCCATCTCAGGTGCACAAATGGAAACTGCTAATCTCCATGGTTGACAACCTCTTCGCAAGATGGGGTCATCAAAGTTGGACCTATTTGCTTCCACACACAATGCAAAACTGCTGTGCTTTTGTTTTTTCTCTCCAGGACCTGGAGTCTTCTGGTGAGACATGTTGTTCCTCTCATGAAAAGGAGATGTCTCTATGCATTCCCCCATTCCGCTAATACAGTGTCCTCCAGAAACTGAGGCGGAGGGGTGGTACCCTCATCCTCATAGCACCATTATGGCTCGCCAAATATGGTTTCCACTTCGCAATAACTGGCGGTGCAGCCTCTTGTACTCTACCATTATGTTGGGGTCTGCTGTCACAGGACAAGGGGTCCTGGTCCATCCAGACCTGAAGTCCATTACATCTGCATGCATGGCTCCTGAAAACATAGCTATGACCGTTTGGGCTGTCTCCTAAAGTTGGTGATGTTCTGGTGCAGCTCAAAAGCCTTCTACCAGTCACCACGTGATTCTCTGGCGTGGAGTGCTTCGCTGTGTGGGGCTTCCAAGAATGTGGACCCTTTCATTTGCCCTGTAAATGCAGTGCTGGTGCATCTAACTGCTGTAGCAGCTTTCTGTGTCCTTATTGAGGAATGTATGGTTGTGCCACTGGATGTCAGTACTTTTTGAAAGATATTATGCTTATGAAACCTCCTGTTCATAATCCAGTACCTCCCTGAGACTTGAGTTTTGTGCTTGAGAAACTGACATGGGTTCGTCTGAGCCAGCTGCAAGTTGTGGCCAAACACTATTTTTAGTTGCTGTTACTTCTGCTTGCAGGATTTTAGAGTTGCAGGTTCTAATTTGTGAGCCTCTCTATCTGATTTTTCACAGACAGTTTCTTTGCATACAAAGCCTAAGTTTCTAACAAGTTTCTAACATCTGAATTTACTCTAAATCAAGTAATACACCTTCCTGTTTACTATCCAAAGCATGCCAGTCAGGGTGAAGCATTGTGCCATACTTTAGATGTACACAAAATAATGAGATATTATATAAATCGCATCAAGGATTGCAAAAGTCCTCTCAGCTCTTTGTTTTGTTTGCCCCTGGAAAGGGCATTCCTTTGTCTAAACAGTGCCTATCCAAATGGCTGGCACATTGTATTCCATTCTGTTATAGGAAGTACAGTAAGAATCTTCTAGGTGCAGTTAGTAGTCATTTCACAAGGTGGAGTGGCCACCACTGCTGCTTGTTTCAGAAATATCACTGCTGCTAACAGTTGTACTGCAGTCACATGGAGCACTGTCCACACCTTCACTAAACATCACATTCATGGCCATCATCTTTTGTAGATGTGCTGGTTTGGGAGCTTACTGTACTGCAGGGTCAACTGTTTAACTGTTTCAGACTCTGCCAACCTCCCAGTGCCTTTTGGGACTGCTTGGAACTCATTCTAAAGGTGTGGCCTAATGGAAGAGATTTCCTCGAAGAAGAAGAAGATAGAAGAGTTACGTACTCACCATAACAGTAGATCATCAAGAGAATGTCTTTCATTAGGCCATGCCATCCCTCCCTCTGTCCCCCTTCTGCTTCAGTAGGGTTGCCTCAAATATTACCCTAATCCATGTCTGTTATATCCAGTACCTTATATCACCTTGTATGCCTGGTGCTGGTCTAATCTGGTTTCCCATGGGTGGCGGTCCTTCAAGTCTAATCTCTGTCAAGGAAATGAGGGAGTGATGGGGCTGTCCACATTTTTGTAGACACTGATGCATGATGGTGTTGTAGGCCCCTGACAGCAAAGCGTTCCTGTGTGGTCCTAGTGCCTGTTGGCTGTGGTTCCAAGGGTGTGGCGTAATGGAAGACATTTTCTTAAAGATCGACTGTTAAAGGAAGTACATAACTGTTCTTTTATCTTGAGAAGTCCTTTGTGCAGTGTTCATTTTCAATGACTTTCTGACATTGTGCACATGATCCTAACAGTTCTACAGAGCTAATTTATATATTTACTTAGAAAATGGGCTTTTAATTCCTGGTCTCTGGTTGGCTGGTACCCATGCCAGGGGATACATTAACTTTCAATAGAGACTAGGGAATAAAAGTGCCAGCCAACCTGCCTCAGTAACAAAGCGGTATCACTGTTCCATTTTGGATTTTGAAAATACCAACACACTTTTCCTGTTGTTTAGTGAGTGTCCCCCCACCCTTCCTGAGTGCCCCCAACCACCAACTACAGTCATCCATTAAAACAGAATCTGTCCAGAGCCGATATGGCTGTAGCTGACTCGTGGAGGAACACAGCACTATCTGCCGTGTCCAAGATAGCTGCCTTAGTTCTCTGAGCATGCTTGTGACGACTCGCGCATGCACACACTGAACTCTGGTGGCATTGCGGTACACTTCACCATGTTCAAGATGGCGCCAGAGTTCCCTGTGCATGCGACTCCGCATGTGCAGAGAACTCCGGCAGCTATTTTGGACACGGCGGACTATTGCCGCTGTGCTTGAGTTCTCATGCTCATCACCACAGTCATCGCGCATACGAGAGAACTCCAGCAGCTATCTTGGACAGCAGCGGACAGTGCTGTGTTCCATCGATGGACAAATAGTGTGGTGGACACGCAGTGATTGCCATTCACTCTACTAATTAAAAGTCCGTTCAGTATCTAGTAAACTCCCTTTACTCTACTGTGTTGACAAGATGCCTGCAGGGCTATGCCCACTGTCCATTAAAAATCTATATATGACACAGAAAAGCACTACAATTCTTTGTTCCCCTTTAGCAACCTGTAGTGCTAGACGTTGCATGCTCATTAATTTTGCACACTGCCACTGGCGTCCTGATTGGCCACGACCGCTTCTCCACCTCTGTGATTGGCCCAGCTGTAAACGGGCAAGCTTGCTCCTAATCCTCTTTCCTCACTACTGATTTTGGCTCCTGTCTAGCTAATTTCGATGTCTAACTAATTTTCTAAACTACATTTTTAGTCAGTAATTGTTATGTACCTAGCAATTTGCTATTAATTTTTGTGAGCCTACTGAATCCTAATTGCATACAGTCTAATTCTAAATGTTTTACAACCTAATTTAGTACTGTTTAGACCAGGTTGTGTTAGTCTGACTGGGCTTCAGAAGCATCCCAGAACTCTTAAACCTGTTTCTTGTTCCTGCTTTGTACTTCTCTCACTGGCCGCCCCACTCAGTCCTGTGCTCTACCCTGCTCAGCTCCAACTTGCATTTTCCTCAGACTTTCTCTCCTTAATTACCCTCTGTACTTATCCCCCACCACACCTTTTCCATGCCCCCATTACTTGTTTTTCATTCTCTTTCTCTGCTGGGACAGTGTCTGGCTGTCTGCCCTTTCCCTGTTTCTCCCACCCAGCCTCCCGGCTCCGACCTCTATTAAGTACTGCTAAGTCACACCCACTACCGCGCAACTGTCCTTGCTATCAGATTCTCATTCACTTCTCTCTCTTAAGGTACACTCAGTTCTCTAGGACTCACTAATCTGAACAGTCTGCCAACTATGTCTCCTACCACTCCATTTCTGTGCCTGCTCTCCATCCTGTGCTTACTACCCTGTACTGGCACACTTGGAGAATCCTCACACTGCCTTTCAGCCTCTTGGATAAAAAAGCCCACTGTCAGTTTACAGGACATACGTGCAATTCAGCCTGCATCCACAAGGTTATCTCATCCTGATCCACACAACCACTGGATGGCCACCCCCGCATTAGCCATAATGGATTTCTCACTAGCCTTTCTTTACTTATTGCCTCCTTCAAATGCCATGTTGTGGGGCAAAATCTTACAGGCGCTAAGTGTTTCACCTCAAAGCTTTGCTCAGACATCTGTGGTCCACCCCAGCCAACATCTATTAAATCTGCTAGCTCTTCTACTCTCTCCTTGCTACCATTAACATCTGCAGCTTACTCCCTAAACTAGATTCTCTCTCTCTTCATGGATCTCTCTACACCACCGGACATATCCTCAATAGTTGAAACTTGGTTGATCCCAAAGATCCCAGACTCTGCCATATCCTTACCTGGCTTGACAGAATTACCAAGAAAGGAGGTGGCTGTGCCCTTTACTTAAAAGAATCACTCAAGGGCCTAGTCATCCCCTCCCAGCCCCATAAACCACTTTCAGATACTAGCCATCAAAGTACATCTTGGTGCCCTCAACATGGTATTGACTGTTACCTCTGTGTATATCCCTCCCAAACTAGCTAAGCAGTGTCTCTTCTCCCCTTCTTGACTGTATTAACCTCCTTAGTAAAGCTCGAAGTCATTCTACTGGGAGATTTTAATGTCGGTTGGCACCTAGTGTGAATGACTATAAAGATGCCATTGCAGTGGTACAGTCACCTGCCAGGATAAACTACAAGACTGGGACTTCCACCCTCCTGGATTGGGTTCTTACCAATCGGCCTCATTATATCTCTAAAACTGAAGTTCTCCCCAGACTGTATTAGTGATCACTCCCTGTCCTGTCCCCTAAATTCACTGTTAGTCAGGTCTTACTACCTGCTCACCTAAAGAACACTTGTGGAAACTTGACTGGTCCCCAATTGATTCTGCCCAAGATGTCGACTCAGCACTTGAATAATTTATTGCAACCTTCAACTCAATATGTGGCGCTCATGCCCACCAAAAAACATAAGATCCAGGATACAATTAATCTGTGGCTGACCCATAACCTACTTGAACAGTTGAAATCTTGTGACTTGCTCTGGTACCGCTCAAAAGCCACTAATACCCCAGCGGACACCCAGGCCTACAAAACGCATGAAGCGCCTGCACAATATCCACTGCCAAACAAAAGCCTACTACAGGAACCACCTGGCCTACTTCTGGAAAGATGGGAGAAAATTTTGGGACAACCTCTCTGAGGTTACTGGGCAATGTTCAACCCCCACCCACACACAGTGCTAAACATTAACAACGCTATCACAGTTGATCAAGTTGCCATTGTTGATGCCTTTAACAACATGTTTTCAGACCCTAAGCCATGTGCTCCCCACTTGACTTCTTTGACCCAGTACCAGCCTGTACCACTCTGACAACCCAGAGGAACTATGCAGCGGCCGCTATTTTATTTTAAGGCAGTCTCAGTGGGGCTAGCCAAAAGCACATACTCAAGATACTTGGCAAGTCCAGGCATAGTGGTGACTCCTTGGATTTAAAACTCTTAGCCCTCACTATCGATGAAATCCTACCACCCCTTACTAAAATTCTTAACCGCTTCTATGCTCTCACAATTCCAATGCAAGTGGAAGTCCGCAGTGGTCACCCCATCCACAAAGTGGTGATGCAGCTGTCCTCAGCAACTACAGACCAATCTCCATTTTACCTCCCTCTCCAAGGCCCTCAGAAGGAATAGTTGCTGACCAATTTGCTGACTGTCTGGATAAATCGACCTTCTGAGCCCCCAGCAACACGGTTTTCGTAAAGGTCACAGTACCACCACAGCACTCATAGATCTCACATCCACATTCATCAGGCACTAGATCAAAACCTCTCAGTCGGCACTGCCTTTATCGACCTTTCAAAGGTGTTTGATACTCTCAATCACTCTCTACTGACTAGACAACTTTCGTCCCTTGGACTTTCACCTGATGCCACTGACTGGTTCCAGAGCTACCTTACTGACTGCTCCCAGTGAATTAGAATTGGTGAAAACATCTTGTCTTTCTGCCCTGTCCATTCGGGTGTTCCCCAAGGATCCATATCCTGGGCCCTTTATTATTTAGCATATTCATAAATGGGCTCCTGATGCTTGCAGTGACAGAGTACTCCTGTATGCTGACGATGCAGTCATTTTCTAAACCACTCCAACGCTCTCTCTCCTCCAACAGCAGCCACAGCGTAGTTTTGCAGAAGTTGAGGTCTGGTTCAGAACTCACAGACTTGTCCTAAACTACTCGAAAACAAAAATTATGCTGCTTCATGGCACCCACAGCAAACACAAATGCCAACAACTGTCTATCAAAAATAGTGTTGGCACACCATTCAGGAACAGGTAGATCCTTTCAAATAGCAATAAGATGGAGCCGCACAGAGGTACTGGTGCTCTAAGACCAAACAAAAGCAACAAATGAACAGGTCTTGGCACACCTTTACAGGACAAGAAAGCAACCACAATAAATTGGTCCAAAAACTCTTTTACTATATCAAAAGTATAATGGCAGTGAACATAAAGTGCAAACCGAGTGCAGTCACGGACAAACTCTCATGCACGTTTCACCTGAGCACAGGCTTTGTCAAAGGTAATAGCCACCTAGTGTTGAATTACTTAAATAACATATTTTACTAATCATGTGACATGTCTTAAAATAACAATACCCATTCTATTTAAATTAACTGTACAAAAATCTTTTTCAAAACACCAGGCGACACATATACAGAAACAGTATGTAGATGGAGTGCACAGTTGTCCAGGGTACTACCTCATTTTAGTATTTCATTTAACTTTTAAATAATTTTTTAAAAGTACCTTAAATATACTTTATAAATTAATTTATTTACCACTCTGACAAAAACATGATCTACATGTACCAGAGTTCATTTAAAGTATAACTTTATTATTCCTAAAAGCACACCATAAATATCTTATATATATATCGCAATAAAAGGCAAAAGGGGAGGAAAGGAAAAGAATTTTTTTACTATGTATAACTCCTTTCCCTAATTACCCTTTTAATTGAATTTATTTTAACTTTTATCCCCTGCCAGCTACCTACACACCTCCTGTCCTTTTTCCTTTCCCTCCCCCACCTTTTTGCCTTTATTGCAATATCATAATCATGCAGTGAATGTTTTGGTCTGTGGGGTAAAAAGATACTTAAAATATATCTAAAATATTTATGTGTGCTTTTTAGGAAGGATATACTTTAAATTAACTTCTGGTATTGTTATTTTAAGAAATGTCACATGATTAGGGATGTAAGTTTGTCATGGCAGCCATACCGCATTGATTCCATGATGTTTGATCTTTATACAGGACTTCCATGACTTTCACTAGTGTCATCAGAATGTAGCAATGATGACAGTGCCACAACATTTACTACTGTTTACTAATGATTTCATGAACAAACAATGAGTCATTAAAACCTCATCCATGACAAACTTACATCCCTACATGATTACTAAAATATGTTTTTAAGTAATTCAACACTAGGTGGCTGTTACCTTTGACAAAGCCTGTGCTCAGGTGAAACATGCATGATGAGTTGTCCGTGACTGCACTGGTTTGCACTTTTATGTTCACTGCTGTATACTTTTTGATATAGTAAAAGAGTTTTTGAACCAACTTATTGTGGTGAGCTTTCTTGTCCTGTAAAGGTGTGCAAGACCTGTTCATTTGTAGATCATTTCAAATACCTGGGCATTACCGTCGACTGCACACTATCATCGCCAAGCATATTCATAATGTTGCCAAAACCATTAACACTCGCATTGGGCTGCTATATAGGCACAGACACTGCCTGACTACGAAGCCTTGAAGCTTGCAATACACAGCTCAGTTATATGTCACTAATTGACTATTGGCTCGTGGTCTATGGTTCCGCTACTGACACTGCCCTTAGGCGCATAGCCCTAGTCCTGAACAAAGCCTGTCGGCCCCTCACCTCAGCTCCATGTCTCACACACACATGTGATTTATATAAGCTTACAAACTGGCTTCCATTGTCTGGCAGAATAAAGTACAAAACCTGCATTCTTGCTAAGAAGGCGCTCTTGGGCCTCCTGCCCCTGGGTGTACAGGCTGTACTGTCCCCTCATCGCCCCATTCGCTAACCAGGACTTAGTAACCTCAGTCTTCTCTGTCCCCTCTGTCGGACTTCTCAAGGGCAGTGCTCCTTCAAAACTAGGGCCCCAAACTGGTACAACTCACTCCTTTTGCCCATCACTAATACCTCGAATATAAGCCCTTTTAAGCACAAACTCCACAGCACTTGGTTGCCAGTGCCAACTGTTGACTTCACCTCTAAAGTTCTCGGCTCTCCCTGACTTCCCTGTATTAGTCACTCTCCTCTCTACCCACTCACTCCCATATCCCCCCTCCTTCTCTGTCTAGACTTCCCTAATTTAGGCTGACTACCATGCAACTCCGTCCTGCCTCCAATCCCTCCTTTCTTCCCTCTCTCCCTCCTCCCCACACTGCCCTTCTTTCCTCTGCCTTAACCTCTCTTTAAGATATCTTGCCCCTACCCCCCCACTGAGCCCTCTCACTGTCACCATCACGCTTCTCCATTGTACACCAGGTACCAACCTCACAATTCCCTCCATTACTTCATTTTCCATCTTTGAATGCTGACAAAGCCTCAGGCAGTTCTTTACTGTTTCCAGGCAGCTCATGTATTGTTAGCACTTTGTTTATTAATTTGCTATTAGTTTTTCGTGTTCATTTTCACACAGTTCTAACTATGTATTATTATTGTTGTCATGTATTGTATGTATTGATCTTACTTGGTGGGAGCTCTTGCAGCAGGCTATAACAGTTAGGACTATGCCACAGGCATTAGGACCCTCCAGGCTTTTCAGCCAGCGGTATGCAGCAGGGTCGCCTCCGGCGCTGCTTGCCCTGACATCAGCCCTGGTACAAAAGGGGACGGACCCAGTTCCACCTCAGTTCTTTTCCTGCCACGTCCCGCATGTGAGAAGAAGCCTTCTTTTTCAGTTAGCCAGAAACAGCTGAATCTGTGTTTTCAACCCATTTTTACCATTTTCGAGCAGTTTTTGTCTGTGTTTTCGACAGATGTCTTCACCGTCGTCAGTCTCTGGAGCCACACCAGAACAAGTGTGTCTCAAGGCCCTGAAAGCTGCCTTTTAGAAAAAGATGGATCTGCACTCCTCAGGGGAAGCGCACAGAGGAAATTGCAAGAAAAGACCAAGCACCACGGGAAAACCAGAGTTGGTCCCGGTCATGTCCCATTCTCGCCATGCCCTCTCCTAAGAAGGCCCGGTTTTCCCGGGCTCAGGTGAGCTGCCTGAAATCTTCCCAGGCCAAGGCCAGCCCATGGGAGAAGCCGGCCAAGCTAAAGCCAACCCGCTAAGGTTACCACCAAACCCTTAGAAGGTCAAAGCTTGGCCACACCTCTCAAGGCACCGGCGCCGCCTGCTAAAAGATGCGCCTCAAGCCGAAGGACTCTCCGGCACCCCCACCGAGAGAGAACCTGCCGTCAGTCCCACCTCCGACACTGGTTGAAGGGCGAAGGGTGCAGGCGCTGCCACAGAAGAGCCGACGTCCCCGTCCTCCCAAGTCCTGCTCCCCGGGCTTCAAGAGGGCTCTCCTTCGCGAGCAGACGTCCTGGATACTCCCTTTCCAGGCCAACCTGCTGAGCTTTTCTCGAAGGATGAGCTGCAGGAGCTGTTCTCCTTTTGGTGGGGACAGGTCCAGAAGCTGACCCCATTGCCGGCCCAGACACCAGTACGGACCGGTGGGCAAACCACAGCCTGGAGGTGAGCCTTCCCGAGGAAGTCCCAGTGGCCGCCTATGCCTCCACCCAAGGCTGGTTCCACTCTCTGTCCAGAGACCGCCGCGAACCTCAAGGACTCTGGAGACTGTCACCAGTCTAGGTCTCGCACTCGCAGCCCTACTGCCCTCTGGGCGAGAGCGCCGATCCTGACGCCGGTCCACTGGCCAATGCCGGTCTATGGTCCATCGCGGTCCCAGGACTGGAGCCGGTCTTCGGACCGACATCGCCCCCAGCTACTGACGACAGAGAGTCTGGTCACAAGGAGGAGGTTAGACTATTCCAGACCTAGTAGTCGATCCTCCTCTTCTTCATTAGCATCCTCTTCCTCTATTGGGATCGGTTCCCTGGGAGAGAAGGACCAGCTTCAGCTCGCCTCGGATGATCCAACCTTTGTGGACGTCATGAGGCATATCCAGGCCTTCAGTGAGTGGGAAATGAAGGACCTGGATCTGGAAGCGCCGAAGGTTGGCCAAATACCTGAGGCAAAAGGGCCAAAACCATTGGTAGTCCCTCCTTTGGTGGACACATTCTAGGACCTCACCCGGTCGAGCCTGGAGGCGCCCAGCCTCCATCCCGGCTGTTCCAAAAATCGGACAGGCTGTATAAGGCCCCGAGGGCAGAAGCCTTTTAGCAGAGAACCCTCAGGCAGACTCTTCGGCCATCACGGCTGCCCATGACAAGTCCAGACAGCCAAGCACCTTAGCTCGCAGCCTCCCAATCTGGGGTCTCGTATTTAAACCAGGTGGGCAAGAAGGTTTACTGTGCCTCCACCTGCTCCATCCGGTCCCTCAACTTCCTGATGCATATGGTCCAGTACCAGAATGCTGTATGGAAAGGGGACAAGAGCTACTCAGAGCCATGCCAGATTCCGAGCAGAAGCACGAGCTTCTGCACATTCTTAAATTGGGCTCCGACTTAGGCTCTCATGTCCTGAGAGCCTCATACACACTGCAGATACGGCAGCCCAGGCAGCCGCTTCAGGGGTTTGTCTTAGGCGCCATGCCTGGTTAAGAGTTTCAGGCTTTCACCAGGATCTGCAGTCCGTATCAGGGATGAAAAAATTACTCACCTTAGTAATGTTGTTTCTTCTAATGAGTCTTGCTATATTATGACAATTGCAGTATGACCGCAGGTTTGAACTGCTCGGAGTGAAATAGTTAACTTTCCATGCAGGCAGGCTCTGTCTGTTGTGCTTCAAGCATAAACTGTCAGATCTTTATGAGCTAAAACTCACTAAGGTTCTGTGTGGAAGCTGTAAACCTACACTAGCCAACTGGCTACTAACATAAACACTCATTTTGGCCTAAAACAAAGACTCGAGTCAGGAGACCCAAAATGCAAAACACAACACCAATTTACCCAAAAGGTAGGTGAAAACAACAAGGTGGGCATCAAAAAGTGCCAACCCTGTACTGCCCACCCACATCCCCAAACAGAGGTTCTGAGAGGGCAGAGCAGGGAGAGGTCATAATATAGTAAGACTCCATTAGAAGAAACAACATTACTAAGGTGAGTAATTTTTCTTCAAACAACATGAAGTCTTGCTATATTATGACAATTACAGACTACACAGCAGTACCCCATGGAGGAGGGACAGAACCTACCTAGGAAATAGGCTCTGAAGCACGGCTGTTGCCAAACCGAAGCATCACTCCTAGCCTGGATGTCCAGGAGTAATGCTTGGTAAAAGTGTGAACTGTTTTCCAGGTAGCTGCTTGACATATTTCTAGAATAGGAATGTCTCTGGCAGCAGCCAGAGAAGCAGCTGTACCTCTGGTAGAGTGAGCCCTCAGGCCTGAGGGGAACTTGCCAACTTCTCATAGCAGAATGGATACAAGAGACAATCCACCTGGCAATGGATCTTTTAGTGGCTGGCTTCCCTTTACCAACCTGCATAGGTGAGGAACAGTTGAAGGAGTCAAACCTATGACCCTTAGTGCGCTCTATGTAGTAACTAGGGCTCTCTTCACATCTAGGCTGTGCAGCATCCTCTCCCCAGAGGAGGTGTGGTCAGTGAAGTACACTGGAAGTGAAATAGATTGATTAAGGTGGAAATCTGAAACCACCTTAGGCAGGAACTTTCTGTTAGTCCAAAGGACCACCTTATATCTGTGAAAAGAGATAAACTCCTGCTCCACTGACAGCGCTTAATTCACTTATCGTCTGGCAGAGGTGATTGCTACCAAAAACACAGTTTTCCAAGTCAAGTACTTGAGCATAGCTGAAGACAAGGGCTCAAAGGGGTTGCATAAGATAAGCAATACAAACATTAAGATCCCAGGCAGGGCAGGATCCCTGAATGGAGGGTTGGTGAAACAGCCCCTTAAAAACTTGGAAAATACAGGATGAGCTGAAAGGAAGAGGATTTACCTGCTGAAATAAAAGCAGACACAGCTGCCAAGTGCACCTTCAGGGTAGCTGGTCTCAGCCCCAAAGAATTCAGGTGGACCATATAATCCAGGACTGTGGGTAGATCAGCAGAAACCGAGGAAATATGCTTTTCGAGCACCATATGGAAAACCTTTTCCATTTGGAATTGTAAGTAGCCTGGTGGAAGGCTTCATGCGGCCTTCAATATATCCATTACACCTTGGGAAAGGTGTAAATCAGCAAACTCTAACTCTTCAAGAACCAAGCCTTGAGATTGAGAGATTTGAGATCTGGTACCAGACCCCCTTCCCTGGGCACAGGTTAACAGATTGTGATTCCTGGGAAGGGACAGGGGAGATGGACTGCTAAGGACAGCAGGAGTGGATACCAGGGCTGTCTGGCCCAATCCGAGCTATCAGAATGACTTTGCATGATTGGGATCTGATTTTGACTAGCACTTTGAACAGGAGAGAGAAGGGAGGAAGGCATAGAAACTTCCCTCCCAACTGAGGCTAAGGCATCCAGTGGGAGAGCCCAACACTGGGGCCTGCAGCAAAAAGAGGAATTGGTGATTGTCTGGGGCTGCAAAAGATCTATCTGCGGGGTGCCCCATCTGGCAAATACTACTACCAAGACCAGGGATCCAGTGACCATTCGTGGTGGCCCTGGGAAATCCTGCTGAGAGCATCTGCCAGGACATTGTCCTTGCCTGGGAGGTGAACTGCTGTAAGGGAGGTGTTCAGGAGTAAGCCAGAGACCACAGCTTCATCGCCGGGTGCACAAGGCCGTAGACTGAGTGCCCCTTGCTTATTGATGTACCACATTGTAGTGGTGTTGTCTGTTCTGACCTGAATACTCTTGTTCTGAACAGATTTGGAAAAAGCTTGAAGTGCTAGAAAACTGCTCTGAGCTCCAACAGGTTGATGTGGAGCAGAGATTCCTGGGAGACCCCAGACCCCAGCGGTGAGGTCGCCCATGTGAGCCCCCAGCCCAAGAGGGACGTGATCTGTAGTAAGGATTGAGAATGGAGACTGAGTGACAAAAGGAACCCATTGTCTCAGGTTGCTCTGATCCTGCCACCACTGTAGGGCTTGGATCAGGTTCGAGTTACTGGGATCAGCTTGGTAAGAGGATCCTTTCTTTGAGACCAAAAGCTCTCAAATGGAACTGGATGTCCCTCATCTGAAATCTTGCTCCTTGCACAACTGCTGTGGAAGCAGCCATGTATCCTAGGAGCTGCAGAAAATGTCTTGCTGGCCGGAGACCTGCAGGGTAAATGAGGAGGCCAGGAGACTAGGGTCTTTGCCCTGTCCAGGGGAGGAAGGCCCTGGCTTCCTGTGTGTTCAGTTCTGCGCCTATGAAGGTAAGAAGCTGGACCGGCTCTAGAACTGACTTCGAGAGATTCAGAAGGAAACCTAGAGAGGTAAGCAGTTGCTGCGTTATCTGAAGGTGTAAATTGACCTGGTCTGGGACCGGCCTAACAAGAGCCAGTCGTCCAGGTAAGGAAAGATGGCAGTCTTTGCCTTCTTAGGTAAGCAACTGCTACAGCCAGGCATTGGTGAATACCCTTGGGGCAGAAGTGAGGCGAAGGGCATTGCTCTGAACTGGTAGTGGCCTGAGGGCAGCTCGAACCTGAGGTACTTTCGATGGGAGCTTCTGATGGGAATATGGAAGTAGGCATCCTTGAGGTCAGGGAAGCTAGCCAGTCCCCTGGCCTTAGAGGGGTAGGATAATTCCCAGAGTCACCATTTGAACTTTGGCTTTAAAAGGTGCTTGTTTAAATATCTGAGATCCAGGGTGGGCGCCATTCTCCTGTCTTTTTGGGGTAAGAAAGTACCTGGAGTACAAACCTTTGCCCTGCTGTGGGGAGGAACCCTTTCCACAGCTCTGAGAGCCAGGAGGGTAGAGACCTCTGCCTCTGAGGCGATTGCCTCTGATGGAGTTGCAGGTGGAAAAGATCTGGTTCTCAGCTTTAGAAATTTTTGAAGCCTGAGAACCAGTCCCTGACTTACTACTTCCAGGACCCACTTGTCTGATGTTAAAGACTTCCAGTCCTGGACAAAGTAAGCCAGCCTGCCTACAGGTAGAGGAGAATCGGCCCTGGCAATCCCATCAGGGTGCCTGCTTGGCAGGGGCTTTGGGCTGAGGGTGGAAGCAGACCTGCTTGTACCCGGCCTGCCTCTCCCTCTAAAGAACCCCTCTGAGCATAGGCGGAGGAGGAAGCTTGGCTTGGTAAAAGGCCTATGAAAAGGCCTGCCCTGCCTCTAGGGAAGCTGCTTTTGAGGAGTGGCCTGCCTTTCCTTGGCCTGTGCACTCCTATAGGTGGTCCTATATTCATCCATTTTCTTCATGTAATTCTCTGTTTGCTCCCAAATAGAGAATTTCCAACAACAGGAAAATCCATGGCCTTAGACTGGGTATCCTGAGACAGGGTAGTACATCTGAGCCAAGCCGTCCTGCAGTGCCACAGATGTAGCCATGACTCTTGATGAAACATCATTAGAGTCCACTGCAGCATGAAATTGCACCTTGGATGCCTCAATACCATCAGCAGCCACCTGTTCCAGCTCCCTGGCAAGCTGGTCAGGGGACTTGTTTGCTAGGGCCAGCACAGTATCCCATCTGGATTTCTGGTACCTAGCAGCATAAGCCATATAATTTGCTTGTCTGAGTCCCAAAGATACTGCCATGTACTGTTTCTTTGCCATAGCATCAATCTTCCTGGAGTCCTTCTCAGAGGGTGTGAAGCTAGGGAATATTAGCCTTGTCACAGGCTGCAGCCTGCACTACACCCACATGGTTGCATTGTTGAGTGGAAATCAGTGTTGGAGCCTGATAAGGTATACCTCTTGTCCATCCTTTTATCCACAGGAGGTATAGTGTGAGTTTTAAAACTTTTACTGTCTGTTTCGAAAAGATTTATGCAAAGGAATAGACAGTCTCCTAGACTCTGGAATATCCATCATTTCTACATAGTCTGGCTCCTCTTGGTCATCAACAGCTTCCTCAACAGGGAGCTGAAGAGTTTCAACAACTTTTTATAAAACATGAAATGAGAAGGGGACTCGGAAAGCCTTGGAGGAGAAACCCTAGGGGTCTATCTGGAGAGATGTCCGTATCAATGGGCACATCCAGATCTTCAAAACCATATTAACTCTCCTCATATTCCTCTTCCCCCTCCCCGGTTCATAAAAATCCTCAAAATCATAATCTTGAACCAGTGGAACTGGCTGAACCGAACGCTTACCTGAAGGTGTCGGAACCAGAGAGAGAGGACAATTTGAAATGCTTTATCTATTTCCTCAGCAGTTGGGAGAGAACTTTTGGCTCTACACTAGCTGACTTTCTAGTCCTTTTGCTGGAACAGCTCCTCAGAACCGGCTCTTCGTTTGCCGAGGAAGTATACGCCTGGTCAGGGGCACTCCTCCCGGTTCAGTTGGCACCGAACCGGGCTGGCCATCCGGTCAGCAGACTTTTGGCCTCCCTTTCCCTGAGCCTACCAACTCTCTTATCTATGGTGGCAGCAGGGAAATTGTGACAAATCTGGCAGTCTGAATTGAGGTGGTCAAACCCTAGACAATAGACACATGTGGTGTGTGGGTCAGCCTTAGCAAAGCTTCCCCACAAACACTACAGTGTTGAAACCCAGTGGGTCGGTTTTTCTTTGGGTTTCTCAGACATAATGCCAGCCTAACCAACTTGCCCGTTTATGGCAATCCACCAAGCAAGACACCCTTATCGGTTCCCAACCGTGTCACGGAGTCGTGGAAAAAACCGTAATGAAATCGTTTTTTAGAACCGATAAGAACCGGAACCGCACTCTAAAAAGGACTAGAAGATTTTAAATACAACCTGATCGGTTCAAACCAGACCGATAAAAATTACAAGTTCCACAGAAAAAATAAATGTAAAACCTATCTATTACTTACATTACCACAGACAGAGCTTGAACCGACCGGTTCGGTTTAATTTCGCTAAAAACCGAAAAATAATACTTTTAAACCGACAAAATGAACCAGCAGAAGGAGAAATCTCCGGGCGACTGTTCAGTGAGGCGGAGTAAAGAATCTGACAGTTTGCGTTTGAAGCACAACAGACAGAGTTTTCAACGAGCTGCGCTCTAAGTTCCATGCCTGCATGGAAAGTTAACTATTCACCTCGGAGCAGTTCTAATCTGCGGTCATACTGCAATTGTCATAATATAGCAAGACTTCATGTTGTTTGAACTGCCTTTCCAAGGTATCGTATTGTTTGGGCGGAGACAGAAGCACTGATTTCACGTCTCCAGGAGTCAGGCAAGTCCATCTGGTCGGTCCGCCAACTGTACCGTGGTGACCAGCGACGGTAGCGGAAGAGGCCCTTTGCAAGCCCTCAGGCAGTCAGGGTGGACAAGCCCGTGGTAATCAGCAGGGTCAGAGAGGGGCTTTAGTAGAAGAGCCAGTAACCAGCAACCTGGAGGTGCTCCTAACCGTGGGCCCAAGTCCTCCCAGGCCTTTCTGCCGCCCGGCTCAGCCCAATGACTCCCTTCCCCCACTCCTCCTAGGGAAGACTCAGGAGGCGGTCGGGAGCCGCTTCTCCCTTCATCTCGAAGGGTGGAGATCGATGACTGCAGACCAGTGGGTCCTGGATATTGTCAAGAGAGGACACATGCTAGAGTTCACAGAGTTCCTCCAACTACTCCATCAAAGTACTCCCGATATCCTCCTTCTCACATCCCACTTCTAGAAGGAGAAATTGGACCCTCTTGCAGAAAAAGGCAATAGAAGTAGTCCCTTGCATCAGCGGGAAAAGGGTTTTATTCCCAGTTCTTCCTGGTCCCAAAAGACAGGGGACCTTCGTCCCATCCTGGACCTCAGCTCCCTCAATCTCTTTATAGAGTACAAGCGGTTCAGGATGGTGACCCTTCCAGGTCTACTTCCCCTACTGCATCAAGGAGACTTGCTCTGCTCCCTAGACATGCAAGATGCATATATGCACATCGAGGTCTTCCCTCCCCACAAGTTTCTGAGGTTCCACTTCCAAGGGAGCATTACCAATTCAAAGTTCTTCCATTCGGCCTCTCCTCCGCTCCTCGAGTCTTTACAAAGTGCTTGGCAGTGGTGGTTGCGGCTCTAAGGCGGCAGGGATATTACGCTTCCTTACCTCAACGATGGCTGCTTGTGGCCCTGTCCAGGTCAAGCCTGCTTCAAACTCTTGAAGACACTTATATTCTATTCTGAGAGTTGGGGATCACCCTGAACCTTCAGAAATGTTCCCCGAGCCCAGTCAGCGACTCGCCTTTATTGGAGTGGTCCTGGATTCTATCTAGGGCATGGCTTTTCTACCCTGGACAGGGGAGATCGCCTATGGGGAGATTGTCAAGGGATCTCAGTAACTCCTCAGGTTCCAGCAAAGAACTTCTTCAGGTTGCTGGGCACAAGCGGCAGCCATTCCAGCCACTCCTCTGGCCTGCCTCCACATGCGGGTCCCACAATGGATGCTCAGGGTGCAGTGGGGCCAAGGCTCTGATGATCTAGACTTTCTGGTCAGGATCACAGAGCCAGTCAGGAGAACTCTACTTTGGTGGATGGACCCCTAATTTGTAAAGAGGGGTCCGGTTCCATCAGTCACCGGTCAGACCCTTAATGACAGATGCGTAAGATCTGGACTGGGAGCGCACCTGGGTACTCGTCAAACACAAGGATTTGGACACCGAGGAGCGATCTCTCCATGTCAATGTACTGGAAATGTGAGAAGTCCTCTATGCCCTACAAGCATTTCAGGAGGACCTGGTACCAGACTCTCTTCTCATTCAAACAGACAATATGGTGGTCGTTTTCACATCAACAAGCAAGGGGCAGTCATTCTGCACTCTTTGCAGGGAGGCGATGAGAGTCTGGTACTGGGCACTGGAACAACGCATTCTGCTATCAGCGATGCATGTTCCAGGTGTCCTAAACATTCTGGCCAACAGCCTAAGCAGGTCTTGATCCAGAGCACACAAGTGGGAGCTGTTACAAACCATAGCAGATCAGCTCTTCGACAAGTGGGTCATCCAGAGCTGGACCTTTTGCATCTCACCCGACGCCAGACTGCCAATGTTTTGCTCACGAGAGCACGCACCTGGAGTTTTCTGGCCAGATGCATTATTCTTTGCTGGGCAGGGAGGTTTCTGTGCCTTTCCGCCCTTCCTCTCATTCAGAGAGTCTTGCTGAAGTTACAGGCTGAAGGGCTCGAATGATTCTGTGATAGCCCCCGGTGGCCTCGGCAGATTTGGTTTCCACTCCTGCAGCGGTTGCCCACGGAATCTCCAGTTCCACTGCCCATATGCTCGCAGTTGCTATCCCAGGAACAGGGATCGCTGGTCCATCCGGACCTCTGTTCCTTACATCTGCATGCTTGGCTCCTTCGAGACGAGCCCAACGCAGATATGGGTGTCCCCAGAGGTAGTGGCAATCCTAGTGTCAGCGAGGAACCTCCACCCACTCCGCCTATGCTGTGAAATGGAAGTGGTTTTGTTTATGGGCCTCATCACAGCATTTGGACCCTGTCACCTGTCCAGTGAACTCAGCGTTACAGTACCTCCTCTCCTTGTACCAACATGGCCTGAGTTACTCTCTATTAAGGTGCACATGTGGGCTGTCTCTGCCTATCATGCTCTATTTGGGGACAAGGCTTTTAGCACAGTTAGATGTAGCCCGCACCTTTTAAGGAGAATTTTGCATATGAGACCTCCCATTAGGGACCCTATCCCACCTTGGGACCTCCTTTTGTGTTGGAGAAGCTTACCTTCCCTCCTTTTGAACCGGCAGCATATTGTGAGCTGCGTTTTTCCTGGAAGATGTGTTTTTGGTTGCTATTACCTCTGCTCGAAGAGTTTCTGAGCTTCAGGCTCTGATGTGTAAAGAGCCGTATTTGGTTTTCACAGGAAAAGGTTTCCATAGGACAAATCCTAAGTTTCTTCCAAAAGTGGTCTCTGAGTTGACCCTCAACCAGTCGGTTGACCTTCCAGTTTATTTCCTTCCCTCAGAATAGAGGAAGCTCCTCACACATTGGACGCCCACAGGACACTGAGGTATTACCTCAAAGGACAGCTGTGCACCGTCAGTCGGAGCAACTCTTTGTGGCCTTTGCACCACAATGCTTGGGCAAACGGTGACCAAGCAGACGATTTTGAAGTGGATCGTCCACTGCGTATCATTTTGCTGTGAAAAGCATAATAAGCCCTACCAGGTCCAGTTAGGGGTCACTCCACTAGAGGAGTGTCTGCATCTTTTCTGCGCTGAGAAATGTCTCCATAAGGGACATCTGTGCGCCCGCTACCTGGAACTCGGTGCATACCTTTGTCAAGCATTACAGCTTGGATATCGCTCAGACGCCATGCCGGTTTTGGTCTGGCTATTTTGCAGGGACTTTGTCCTAGGCCTTTGGAGTCGGTATATTCCACCTCCCGGTCGACTACCTCTTTGGCGTGGTACTGCTTGGTATTCAGTCCTAACTCTTATAGCCTGCTGCAAGAGCTCCCACTCAGTAAGATAGTACAGTTACGTAAGAACTTACCGTAACAATAGATCTTCGAGAGGAGCTCTTGCAGCAGCAGATACTTTCCCACCCACCTTCCCCTCGGGGTGTGCAGATCTTCATCTACATCTTCGAGTGCTTAGTCTCCTTCTCTTGTCAGGGCTTGTTCGCGGGCCTTGGCAGGGGAACTGAGGTGGAGCAGTGTCTGCCCCTTGTACCAGGGCTGACGTTGGGGCAGGGCCGACATCGGAGGCAGTCCCTGCTGTGTACTGCTGGCTGAAAATTTTTCTGGAGGGTTCTAGTGCCTGCAGCAGAGTCCTAACTGTTATAGCCTGCTCGCGAGAGCTCCTCTCGAAGATCTCACTGTTACGTGAAGTTCTTACGTAACTGTACTTTCTGTTTCTAAGATGTGGAACCTTTGTAAAGAGCCTGTTTTGGCTCAAATATGTAATCTGAATTTTAATAAATAAATAAACAAACAGCGGAGCTGACACGGAGTACATCCATACAGAAAATCTTTCTTCTTTTTTCTTTTGTTTGTAAAAAATAAATAAATAACATACCTTCACGGTAGCATCCTATGTCTGCTCACCCTTTTAGCCTTATTCAAACACCATGAAGTCTTGCTATATTATGACATATAGCAGTTAGCCACAACACTTGAACTGCCCCGAGAGGAAGGAGTTAACTCCAGGCTGACTGGAGTTCAAGCGCCTGCTGAAAGCTCTATCTGGCTAGTTTCAAATTGAAACTGTCAGATTCTTACTCCGCTTCACTGAACAGTCGCTCCGAGATCTCTCCAGCTCGGTTCATTTCTCGGTTCAAACGAGTGTTTCTCGGTTCATTTAACCAGCAAAAGTAATTATTTTACCGCATTTTGGTTCAAAGCTCTATCTGGTAAACCGTAAGTACAGGATTTTAAAGTCTGTGTGAAATTCATTATCGGTTCGGTTTTGAACCGATCATTTTGCAAAAATACTAATTTTAAACAATAATTTGGGCTTTTAGAGTGCGGTTCCGGTTCTTATCGGTTCTAAAAAACCTAACTTTTAAATTGGGTTTTTCAAATACCCGTGACACGTTAGGAACCGATAAGGGTGTCTTGCCTGGCACTGCCATAAAAGGGCAAGTTTTGGATAGGCTGGCATTAATGTCTGAGAAACCCAAAAGAAAAACCGGCCCACTGGGTTTCAACACTGTGATGTTTGTGGGGAAGCCTTTGCCAAGGCTGACCCACACACATGTGTTTATTGTCTGGGGCTGACCACCTCCTGTCAGACTGCCAGGTGTGTAAGAATTTCCTGCAGCCACCCTGGAGAAAAGATTGGGCGGCTCAGGGAGCGAGAGGCCAAAAAGTCCGCTGACTCGGATGGCCAGCCGGTCCAGCACCCACTGGACCAGAGGGTGCCCTCTGACCAGGGCGAGACTTCCTCGGGCAAAGGAAGGCTGGTTCTGAGGAACCAGTCCCAGTAAAAAATCTAAGAAATCAGCAGGTCTGGAGTGCAAGATTGCCTCTCCAACTGCTGCAGAGATAGCTAAAGCTGCACAGATTGTCCAGTCACTGTCTCAGGGACTGGCCAAACCACCAACAGCTGGCAAAAAGTTGGTTCGTCGGTTCCAGTGGTTCAAGAGTATGATGTTGAGGAATTTTATGAACCACAGGAGGGAGGAAGATTTTGATCATTATGTGTGTGGCTGGGAGGGTCTGGACGTGCCCATTGAACCGGACATTTCTCCAGACAGACCATTAGAATCTCCCCTATGCTGTCTGAGTCCCTTCTCATTTTATGTTTTACAAAAGGTTGCAGAAACCCTCCAGCTTCCCTTGGAAGAGGCTGTGGATGAGCAAGAGGAGCCTGATTATGTTGAGATGATGGATATCCCAGAGTCTAGGAGGTTGTCTATTCCTTTGCATAAGTCATTTAGGAAGCAAACAACAAAATTTTAAAAATCCTCATTCTGTCCCTCCTGTAGATAAAATATGGACAGAAGGTATACTTATCAGGCCCTGATACAGACTTCCTCACTGAGCAGTGTAGTCATGTAGGTGTGGTACAAGCTGCAGCCTGTGACAAGGCTAATATCCCCTGGCCTCACATCCTCCTGATAAGGATTCCAGGAAGATTGATGCCATGGCGAAAAACAGTATATGGCAGCTTCTTTTGGGACTCAGGCAGGCAAATTATATGGCTTATGTGGCTGAGATATCAGAAATCTAGATGGGATACAGTGTTGCAGTTAGCCAAGCAGGCCCATGGCCAGCTGGCTAAATGGAACAGGTGGCTGCTGATGGCATTGAAGCCTCTAAAGTTCAATTTCATACTGCTGTAGATGTTAATGATGTTTCCTCTAGGGTCATGGCCACTTCTGTAGCTTTCCGTAGGTTGGCATGGCTCAGGTGCACTAATCTGTCACAGGATACTTAGCCAAAGGTGAGGATTTTCCTGTGGTGGGAAATTCTCTGTTTGGAGAGCAAACGGAAAATTATATAGAAAAGATGGATGAATACAGAACTACCTACAAAAGTGCCCAGGCCAAGGAGTGGCATGCCACTCCACAGAGGCACACTCCCAGAGGTAGGGGCAGGCCTTTCCACAGGCCTTTTATCAATCCCAAGCCTCCTCTGCTTTTGCACAGAGGGTTTTTTCAGAGGCAGAGGTAGGCGAGGCGCAGGTAAACCATCCCCACCCTCAGCCTAAGGTCTGCCAAGCAGGCACCCTGATGGGATGCCCAGGGCCGATTCTCCTGTACCAGTTGGAGGCAGGTTGGCTTATTTCAGCCAGAACTGGGTGTCCCTAACTCGGACAAATGGGTTCTGAGGTAGTAAGCCAGGGTCTGGGTCTCAGCTTCAAACAGTTTCCAAAGATGAGAACCAGACATTTTCCACCTGCAAGCCCTTTAGAGGCCCTTGCTTTGGAAGCAGAGGTCTCTTCCCTCCTAGACTGCAAAGCAGTGGAAGGGGTTCCTCCTTGTCACCAGGGCAAGGGGCTGTACTCCAGATACTTCCTTACCCCAAAAGACAGGAGAATGGCGGCCCATTCTAGACTTAAGGTACCTGAACAAGCATCTTTTGAAACCAAAGTTCAAAATGTTAACTCTGGCAATGATTTTGCCTCCCTCAGTCCAGGGACTGGCTAGCCTCCCTGGACCTCAAGGATGCCTATTTTCATGTCCTGATCAGGCCTTCTCACCGAAAATACCTCAGGTTCGAACTGCCCTCAGATCACTACCAGTTCAGAGCAATGCCCTTGGTCTTACCTCTGCTCCAAGGGTATTCACAAAATGTCTAGCTGTGGTTGTGGCTCACTTAAGAAGGCAAGGGGTTGCTGTGTTTCCCACCTGGACGACTGGCTTATTGTGGGTCAGTCCCCAGATCAGGTAAAATCCCACTTGCAAGTCACCCAGCAGCTTCTCACTTCCCTGGGATTCCTGCTGAATTTACCAAAGTCAGTTCTAGAACCAATTCAGGTACTAACTTTCATAGGTGCGAATTGGACACAAAGTTGGCCAGGGCATTTCTCCCTCGGAAAGGGTAGAGAAGCTGATTGCCCTGGCATCCTCTTTTCACCCTGCGGGTCTCTCGACCGGCAAGGCACTTTCTGCAACTTCTAGGGCACATGGCTGCCTCCACAGCTGTAGTGCAAGGAGCAAGATTCCAGATGAGAGACATTCAGTTTCATTTGAGGCCTATTGGTCCCAAAGGAGGACCCCTTACCAAATTGGTCCCAGTGACCCAAACTCTGATTCTAGCTCTTCAGTGGTGGCAGGATCAGAGCAATCTAAGACTAGGGTCCCTTCATTCCCATTTCTCATTCCCTCACCCTCACCACGGATGCCTCCTTGCTGGGGTGGGGAGCGCACTTGGCGACCTTTCCACTCAGGGAGTGTGGTCCCCAGGAATCTCTGCTCCACATCAACCTGTTGGAACTCAGAGCTGTCTTTTAGCTCTTCAGGTTTTCTCAGCATCTGTCCAGAACAAAGTAGTTCAGGTCAGGACAGACAATACCACAACAATGTGGTACATCAACAAGCAGGGGCACTCGGTCATCAGCCTTGTGCACCAAGCAATGAAGTTGTGGTCTCTGGCTTACTCCCTGAACACCTCCCTAGTAGCAGTTCACCTTCCAGGGAAGGACAATGTCCTAGCGGATGCCCTCAGCAGGATTTCTCAGGGTCATCACGAATGGTCTTTGAATCCTAGTACTGGGATCAGTTTTTGCCAGATGGGGCACTCCTCAGATAGATCTTTTCGCAGCCTCAGACAGCCACCAACTTCCTCTGTTCTGTTGCAGGCCTCCAGTAATGGCTCAGTCCCCTGGGCCTTTTGTTGGATTGGGAAGGGAAGTTCCTGTATGCCTTTCCCTCTTCCCCTTCTCTTCAGGGTGTTAGTAAAATCAGATCCCAGCCCTGCAAAGTGATTCTGATTGCACCAGACTGGGCCAGGCAACCCTGGTACCACTGCTTCTGTCCCTGTCAGTCCACCCTCCCTGGCCTTCCCAGGGTCCACAACCTGCTGACTTGTGCCCAGGGAGAGTTTGGTATCCGGACCTCAAATCCCTCCACCTCAAGGCTTGGCTCTTGAGGAGTTAGAATTTGCTGAATTACACCTTTCTCAAGGTGTCCTTGATATTTTAAAGGCCTCTAGGAAGCCTTCCACTAGGGCCACTTATAATTCCAAATGGAAGAGGTTCTCCATCTGGTGTTCTGGGAAGCAAATTGTCCCAGAATCTGCTGATCTGCCCATTTTGCTGGACTACTTGGTCCATCTTAATTCCTTAGGCCTCAGGCCAGCTGCCTAAAGGTTCATCTGGCAGCTGTCTCTGCTTATATCAGCAGGAAAGCCTGCCTCCCTTTCTTCTCACCCTGTGTTTTCCAAGTTTTTAAGGGGTTACTACACTAACCCTCCTTTTCGGGACCCAGCCCCTGCCTGGGACCTTAATGTTTGCATTGCTCAGTTAATGCAACCCCTTTGAACCTCTGTCTTCAGCAGACCTTAGTTCCTAACTTGGAAAACTGTTTTCCTAGTGGCCATCACTTCCAGGCAGCATAAGTGAGTTACAAGCCCTGTCAGTTTAAAAGGATTTTATTTCTTTCACAGAGATAAGGTAGTCCTCAGGACTAACAGAAAGTTTTACCTAAAGTGGTTTCAGATTTCCACCTTAACCAATCCATCTCCTTCCAGTATTTTTCACTGAGCATTCTTCCTCGGGTGAGAGGAGATTGCACAGTTTGGACGTTAAAAGAGCTTTAAGCTACTATTTGAACGCACTAAGGGTCACAGGTTCGAATCCCTCCAACTCTTCCTTACCTATGGCGAGGTTGGCAAGGGAAACCTGCCACTAAGAGGACAGTTGCCAGGTGGATTGTCTCTTGTATCCAATTTTGCTACCAAAAACTATGTAGAGAACCCCCTCAGGACTGAGGGCCCATTCCACCAGGGGTACAGCTGCATCTCTAGCGGCTGCTAGAGATATTCCATTCTGGAAATCTGTCAAGCTGCTACCTGGAAAGCAGTTCACACCTTTACCAAGCATTACTCCCTGGATGCCAGTCCAGGAGAGATGCTCGGTTTAGCACAACCGTGCTTCAGAGCCTATTTCCTAAGTAGGTTCTGGCCCTCCTCCATGGAGGTACTGCTGTGTAATCTGCTATATGTCATAATATAGCAAGACTTCATGGTGTTTGAAGAAAAATTACTCACCTTAGTAATTGCTTTTCTTCTCATGGAGTCTTGCTATATTATAACCACCCCTAACCTGCCCCTCTCAGAACTTCTACTTGGTAAGGGTTGGCAAATTAGTGCAAGCACTGTGTCATGCCATTATAGCTCTTTTACCTTTTTCCCTTTTCTTTAGGATTAGGAAAACTAAGTATTTCTGTTTTAGTTTAGGTTTGGCCCCCTCCTGGACTTGAGTCTTTTGGGAGGGGGGCTAATAGTGCTTGTCAGGGTGATATTGTTGTTGTTATTGTTTCTGTTATTGTTATTTCTACTAGTAGGTAGCCATTTGGCTAGTGTAGAGTTTTTCCACACAGACTTTTGCTTAGTGTTGGCTCGTAAAGATCTGACAGTTTCAATTTGAAACTAGCCAGATAGAGCTTTCAGCAAAGGCGCTCGCGCTTGGAACTCAGTCAGCCTGGAGTTAACTCCTTCCTCTCAGGGGCAGTTCAAGTGCTGTGGCTAACTGCTATATGTCATAATATAGCAAGACTCCATGAGAAGAAAAGCAATTACTAAGGTGAGTAATTTTTTCTTCTGGTCGGTCCTCCGAGTCCCCACCCATTCTGCACTGTACGGCAAGTCAGCACTGACTGCCCACCTTCCACAGCAGAAATAGAAAGTACCACTGGTGTAATCATGGAGCCAACAATACAGAAGCTGAGTAGAAATATCCTGTTGATCAGTACTACAGAACACCGATAGGTACAGCAGACGAGATACCTAAAAAGAAAAAGAACAAAAATAAATCTCCGAGGAACAAACACATGCCAAAGGCTACACTGCTCTCTACTGGCTAACATAGCAGTACCGGGACTACTTTATAAAAAAAAAAAAACACTAAAAATTATTTTGTAATCATTTTTATAGCATTACTTCAATTTTTTGTAATCCTATAAAAATGATACACAAAGCCCATTTTCTAAGCACAATAATACCCTCCAGAGTGGGCGATAGTTGACAATACCCGATCTGCTAGGGGCTATAAGGCCCTCCACCTGCAGCTTTAGGCCTCATTATGCCTCTGGGTGGTCGGTATTACTCAATACTGCCCACCCTGTCAGGTATTATTGCCTGCATATCAAAAGGTAATGACATCCAAGAAAAATTACTCACCATAGTAATGTTGTTTCTTCTAATGGAGTCTTGCTGTATTCTGACTATATGCAGTTAGCCTCAGCACTTGAACTGCTCCGGAGAGTAAGGGGTTAATTCTGTGCGAGGGCATAGAACGTTGAGCTCGAGCTCGGTTTTCAGACCTCTCTCTCTGGTACCTTCAGTGTAACCGTCCAGATTCTTACAAGCAAAACTAACTAGAGTTATGGAAATTGTTTTAATTTTAGGCCCAAAAGGCAATAAAGCTTGGGTCCATAAGACTCAAGTCAAGAACCCAAGAAGAAACAGAGTAGATAGTGAATTAAATATATAACAAATAAAGAACAACAACCCCCACCCTAAGTAAAGGAAGGGTGCAAGGTACACTTCTGAGGTGCAACACTGTACCTGCTAACCCACATCCCAAAAATTAGGTTCTGAGAGGGAGGCAGGGAGGGAAGTCGGAATACAGCAAGACTCCATTAGAAGAAACAACATTACTATGGTGAGTAATTTTTCCTTCAAACAACATGAAGTCGTTCTGTATTCTGACTATATGCAGACTACCAAGCAGTTCCCCGCCCCAGGAGGAGGGGACACAGAACTTTACTTTGGGAATAGGCTGTGCAACACTGCTGTACCAAACCGAGCATCACTCTTAGTCTGGATGTCAGAAAGTAATGCTTGGTGAACGATGGACTGTTTTCAGGTGACTGCTTTACATATTTCTACCAAGAGAATATGCCTAGCAGCTGCCAGGAATGCAGCTGTACCTCTAGTCAGTGGGCCCTCAGGCCTGAAAGAGTTCTTTGCCCAATCTGGAATAGCAAGATTGGATACAGAGACAATCCACCTGGCAATAGCCCTTTTAGTGGCAGGTCTGCCCTTTCCCACTTCTCCATATGAGAAATAGCTGTAGACAATCCTTCCTATGTGCCTTAGTATGCTCTATGTAATAGCTATGTGCCCTTTTCACATCCACACTGTGCAATCTTTCTCCCTGAGGAAGAATGGTCAGTGAAAACACAGGTAGAGACATAGATTGGTTCAGATGAAAATCTGATACCACTTAAGGTAGAAACTTTCTATTTGTCCTGAGGACCACCTTGTCCCTATGAAAGGAAATGAAGTCAGGTTCTACTGACAAGGCCTGTAATTCACTGATCCTCTTGGCAGAAGTAATAGCTAACAGGAATACAGTTTTCCAAGTCAAGTACTTAAGCGCTGCAGAAGCTAAGGGCTCAAAGGGTGGCTGCATAAACTGTGCAATGTAGACATTCAGATCCCAAGCTGGAGTAGGCTGTCTAAAAGGAGGGTTAATGTGGACCAAGCCTTTGAAGAACTTACTGAAAACAGGATGGGATGCCAGGAAGATCCCTTCCTGCAAAAGAAAAAGCAGACACAGCTGCCAAATGAACTTAAGGGTTTGCGAGGCTCAAGGCTCAGGCTATTAAGATGAACCAAATAATCCAAAGCCGTGGTAATACCTGCAGCCTCTGGCTGTATACCTCTCTGAGAACACCAAATGGTGAACCTTTTCCATTTGGAATTATAAGTTTTCCTGGTAGAAGGTTTCTAGAAACCTTCTAAACATCAGTGACCCGTGAGAAAGATGCAGGCCTGCATATTCTAACTCTTTAAGAACCAGGCTTTGAGACTGAGAGACTGGAGATTGGGATACCAAATCCTCCCTTTAGAGGAGGTTAACAAATTGTGTCTCCTGGATAGAGACAGGGGAGTGGCGCTGCTAGAGACAACAAGAGAGGATATCAGGGTTGTCTGGCCCAATCTGGGGCCTCTAGTATCACTGTGCAGGGTTGAGACCTGATCTTGATCAGGACTCTGAATAGTAGAGGAAGGGGAGGAGCGGCATAAAGAAACCTGCCTGTCAATCTAATAGGAAAGCATCCAGAGGAACAGACCTAGGACTGGAGGTCTGCAGCAAAACAGAGATGGTTGATAACTGTTTGGGGCTGCAAAGGGATCTATCTCTGGAGTGCCCCATCTGTTGAAGGTGACTGTCAGGATAGGAGGGTTCAGGGTCCATTCGTAATGGCCCTGGGATATTCTGCTCAGAGCACCTGCCAGCACATTGTCCTTCCCTGGAAGATGAATGCTGGCAGGGAAACTTGAGAGAGTAAGCTAGAGACCACAGTTTCATGGCTTCTGTGCACAAGGCCGTAGACTGAGTGCCTCTGCTTATGTACCACATTGTGGTGGTGGTATCTGTCCTGACTTGCACCACTTTGCCTTTGACTGACTCCGAGAAAGCCTGGAGGGCTAGGAACACAGCTCTGAGTTTCAGGAGATTGATATGAAGAAGAGACTCTTGCTGTGACCAAATTCCCTGTGCAGTGAGATCCCCAGATGGGCCCCCAATCCAGGAGAGAGGCATCTGTGGTTAAAACCACTGAGGGGCTTGACTTGAGAAATGGGACACCCTGTCTGAGATTTCCTGATCCAGCCACCACTGGAGAGCCTGGACCAAAGTCTGAGTCATTGGAATCAGTTTGCTGAGAGAATCTTTCTTCTGAGACCAAAGCGACTTTAAATGGAATTGAATGTCCCTCATCAGAACCTGGCCCTGTGTACCACAGCAGTCAAAGCTGCCATGTGGCCTAGGAGTTGGAGAAAGTGCCTGGCTGGTCAAGAGAACAGAGGCCGAAAAGAGGAGGCCAGATCTGTAGGCGGTTACCCTTGTCTGTGGGAGGAAGGCTCTTCCCTGGACTGTATCTAACTCTGCTCCTATAAAAGTGAGAGTTGTCAGGTTCGAGAACTGACTTGGGAAGACTGAGAATGAATCCTAGGGAACTGAGCAGATTCTGAGAAACTTCCGAACTGACTTGACTTGGTCTGAGGACTGGCCTACAATGAGTCAGTCATCTAGATAAGGGAAGATTGAGATACCCTGCCTTCTGAGGAAGGCCACTACTACTGCAAGGCACTTTGTAAATACCCTTGGAGCTAAAGTGAGGCCGAAGGGCATGGCTGTGGTATTGGCCTGAGGGCAACTCCAAACCTGAGGTGCACGCTCTGTGGGAGCACCTGATAGGAATGTGGACATAGGCATCCTTGAGGTCCAATGATGCTAGCCAATCCCCTGGTCTCAGAGAGGGTAAGATTACTCCCAGAGTCACCATTTTGAACTTTGGTTTTGTGATATGTTTGTTCAAATATCTTACGTCTAGGATGGGTCGCCACTCCCCTGTCTTTTGGGTGTAAGGAAGTACCTAGAGTACAGCCCTTGTCCCTGTGTTGTGGAGGAACTTTTTCCACAGCTTTGAGAGCTAGCAGGGAAGAAACCTCTGCCTCTAAGGCAATGGTCTCTGATGCTGATGCAGGAGGTAAAGACCTGACTCTCATTTTGGAAATCTTTTGAAACTGAGAGCCAGGCCCTAGCTTACCACTCCAGGACCCACTTGTCTGAAGTAACAGACTTCCAGGCCTGAAATAGTGTCAGCCTGCCTACTATTGGTATAGGAGAGGCGACCTGGACTGACACATCAGGGTGTCTGTTTGGCAGGAGCCTTCGACTGGGAAGAGGATGCAGCCCTGCTTGTCCCCTCCTACCTCTCCTCGGAAGAACCCCTCTGTGGGAAGGAAGAGGAGCCCTGGGCTTGGTAAAAGGCCTGCCCTGCCCCTAGACTGCTGCCTCTGAGGAGTGGCTTGCTTCTCTTTGGCCTGTGCTCCTGTAGGTGGTCCTGTATTCATCCATTTTCTTCATGTAAGCCTCTATCTGCTCCCCAAACAGAGAATTACCAACCACAGAAAAATACATGGCCTTACCCTGTGTATCCTGAGACAGGTTAGTACATCTGAGCCAAGCAAATCTCCTGAGAGACACAGATGTAGCCATGGCTCTAAATGCCCACATCATTAGAGTCAACAGCAGCATGAAATTGACTTCAGATGCATCTATTCCATCAGCAGCCACCTCCTCCAGCACTTTGGCTAGCTGGGAGAAAGGCCTTCTTCTAGTTCCATTACTGTGTCCCACCTGGACTTCTGGTACCTAGCTGTATAGGCCATATAAGTTGCCTGCCCCTGAGTCCCAAGGAAGATGCCAATTACTGTTTTTGGCCATGGCATCCACTTTCCTGGAATCTTTATCTGGGTGTGTGAAGCCAAAGGAATGTTAGCCCTGTCACAGGCTGCAGCCTGCACTACCCCAACATGGTTGCAATGATTGTACAAAATTCCATACCTGAGCCTGACAATGCATCTCCTGTCCATTTTCTTATCCACAGGAGGTAAAGAGTTAGGCATTTGTAAAGATTTTTGTCTGTTTCCCAAGGACTTGTGAGGAGGGATAGATGGCCTTTTGGACTCTGGACATCCATCATTTTTATATAGTCAGGCTTCTTCCTCATCCTCATCGCAGCTTCCACCACTGGAAGCTGAAGAGTTCCGCCACTTTTCTGTAAAACAGAAAATGGGAAGGGGACTCAGAAAACCTGGGAGGAGAGACATTCAATACCTACTTCACCACCTGTGCCACAACCCTACTTGCCTCTCTCCCAAAAATAACCTCCCCTCTCAGTCTGAAACCCTTAAACCACTAGGACCAATTCACTTCACTTTTAAACACCTGCCGCCAATACTTTAGATGCCCTACTCTCCCTAAACCCGAAAAGGTAAATCACCGGATGGGTTAGATACCAAACTTCTCTCCCTATCTGCCCACGCCATTGCATCTCCTCTTGCCGCCCTCCTAAACCCTTCATTTGCCACTGAATCAATCCCCAAGGTGCAGAAGCATGCCACTGTTATCCCTCTACCAAAGGAGGAGACCCTACCACCACATCAAATTACCGCCCATCTCCTCGTTCCCCACCCTAGCGAAGCCAGGAGCACCTAGTACTCAGAAATCTCTGACTTCCTCTCTGAGTCACACTTTCCTCACGCCTTTCCAGGCAGGCTTTAGAAAAACACTCTACCGCCACCTCCTGCTAAGGCTCACAGATTCCATCCTTACAGGTATGGACAAAGGACAAATTACTTCAGCCATTTTAATCGACTTAGCTAAAGCTTTCAACACAGTATCCCACCCTCTATTACTAACTTGCCTATCCACTGCTGGATTATCCACATCAGCCACTAACTGGTTCAGAGCCTACCTGGAAGGTAGAACTCCATCAGTAAAAATAGCGGACTCCATCTCGTCTCTACTCCTATCCTCACTGGCATCCCACAGGGCTCCGTTCTCGGCCCCCTTCTCTTTTCAGTCCCTACTAAATGACCTGCCAAAAACCTACTCTACTACCTCTATACACATGTATGCAGATGACACTGTCCTCTTCACCTCCAGCCAGACCCAAGAAGAAGTCATTTCCACTCTCCAGGCTGATTTCAACAAAGTACCACTCTGGTTTAACTCCCACCAACTCTCCTCAATGCAAAAGACAGTCTCCATGACTTTTGGCTCTAGGCAGAGACTATCCAGACTCACCTCACAACCGATTTTCCACACCTTAATGGAACAATTCTTGAGGATGTGCCCTCTTTTAGGTACCTTGGAATGCCCAACCGGCGAAATCCACCACTCCTCCTCTAGACATTCAGTATCCTCTGCCCTACTTAACTACAATGCACAAGCTATTCCTGCTCCTGACCCCTCCCCCATCCTCATATCCCCTCGTTCGAGCCCCTCCCTTCTTATGCAGCCTGACCAGCGGCCCTAGATTTTCTCATCTCATGCTGGCATATAGGCTCATCCAACCTGCACTTGCCCCCCAGCACTTCTACTCAGCCCCAGTAACACAGTTATCCCTCTGAATATGTCTGTCTGCTATGTGCACGTTCAAAATCCTCATGCTTCCTACCCACCCTGCACTCGACCTCTCTATAGACATCTGGTCCTGTCACCAGCAGTACAAATTCTCAGTATCACTCTATTGTCTGTATTCTAGGCACCATATTCAACTCCCCTGTATGTATCTGCACTCTGTAAACCTGTATGAAGCAATGTACCAAGACCCTAATGTAAACTCAATATTATATATTCCCTGTACACTCTTAAGTCATGTACCATGATCTCCTATGTATAACTCTATGAAATGTATATATACACACTCTGTATCACGTTCTATGGTCTCCCTACATATAACTCTTGTAATGTATATTCTGTCTCCTGTGTATCCCAGCAGTGCTGGGAGGCAGGCATCTTTGCTCAGTGTGCCCTACCTGGTGAAACTGTTTCAATAAATAAATAAATAAATATTGGAAGGCCTGTCTGGGGAGATGTCAGGCTCATCTAGGCCTCCAAAATCAGTATCCTCAAAATCCTCTACCTCCTCTTCGCCTCCCTCCCTCCTCCACATCATAAAACTATTTGGGATCATAATCCAGTGGAGTTAGGTCCAACCGAACCGACCGCATAATCAGAGGGGTTCGGAAGGAACGAAGCTGACTGCATAATGCTTATCGCTTTGGATATTCCAGCTGAAGTTGAACTTGGTGTTCAGGATCTGAACCAGCTGACTTCCTTTTCTTTTGGCGGAACCAACTCTCAGAGTTGGATCTCTTTTGCCAGAGGGTGTATCGTCCGTGTCCAGCAGACAACCCCTCAGGTTCGAGTCAGAACCGAACCGGGCTAGCCATCGGTTCAGCGAACTTCTTGGCCTCCTTTCCTTTAGCTTATTTAATCTCTTATCCAGAGTGGCTTTGGGAAAGGTTTTTACATATTTGGCAGTCTGATTTGAGCTGGTCAAACCCCAGACAATAAACACAAAAGGTGGGGATCACATAAGCAAAAGCCTCCCCACACTTAGTAGTGTTGAAACCCAGTGGGACTGATTTTCTTCTTGGGTTTCTCAGACATAGCCTTAACCTACAAATTACCTAAACAGCTTTTAAGCCAGGTAACAAACCCTTTTTGGTTATCAACCGTGTCAGGGCTGTGGAAAAAAACTGAAGAAATTTCAGTTCTAGGACATGGATATGTTGTTCATCCACACTATCTAGCAGGTTCCTTGCCACTTTAAATCTTGCAGAAGGTCTTCAAGCTGGCTCCTCCCACCACCGGTGGTAAAACTCTCGGCTCCGCCCCATGGCCTAGATCTTCCTTACCGCTTGGAAGCTCAGGTTCCCTCCTTAGCTCTGCGTTTCGACTAGTTCCTGATTTTTCGTTTTCCGGCTCTCAGAAGCGCGAATGGATATTTCATTTCCGGCTCTCGGGCGCGGGTAATACCTCAGGAACCCGCACTCCACATCGTTTACTGCAGCTTGGACCATGATCCACAAGTTTGCAAATTTTGCTGTGCCTTTCGACCAGCGTCCTGGAGGATCGTGCAGCCCGTTTAGGGCTCGGGCGACCTGGAATTTTTCTGCGTCGGAAAAATCTTTAGAAACTCGTCGGGCGGGGTCGCGTCGGCTATCTCGCCTGAACAACTCGATCTCTCTTCCTCCATGGAGGCGGCGTCAAAGGCTGCCCCTCCTCGGTCACGGCACTTATCCGCTCTCTTTGAGTTCCTTTCATTTCAACCGTTCAAGGAGCTTCATCAGTCCCTTTCCTTGAAGGGAGGGGCCTTGGGACCTGCCTCTCGGCCCAGGTCAAAGGAGTGCGCATGGTAAGTCCCATCGTCTGCGCTTGGGGAGGTCCCTTCCCTGTCTGCCGACTTTGACTTGATCGAGGTTGCGGCTCAGGCCGCTGGCTTCCACGGTGTCCCGTCAGACCAGCTGGCCATGACTCCCGTTGGCGTTGTCGAGTCTTCTCGACCCGTCACCCGGGCGGTCTACTGCAGGAGCCGTCAACCCTTCACGGTTTCCCGGTGGGCCGAGTTCTGCCTCGCCGGGCGACAGGCCTCGGTCTTTTGTCGAGCGAGGGAAGGCGGGTGTCCCGCTCCTTCCCAGACTCCACCCTCGGTTTCCCGGGATCTGGGTCTCGGTCTTGGTCCTCTTCTCGGTCAGTCGCTCCTGCCGACTTGGCGGTCTCGGTCGGGGCACCAAGTTAAGTGGTAGTACCGTTCCTCCTCGTCTCCCTCCTCGGATGAGGTGGCCGATGCAGATGGCGTCGATGTTACGAGGAGTTCATGTGGCAGCAGTTGCTATTGCCGGGAATCAATCGACTCCGATTCATTTCCTGTCAGCAAGCAGCTACACGCCCGATCGGCCCGCAACCCGCTCACTGCAGTCGGTGCCCACTTCAGGGCGGTTGTTCGTCGAACCTTGCTGCCCACCATCGGTGGAACCTGGTCGAGTCGCGACCTGTCCCACAGATTGTCTGTCACCCTCCTCCGCCCCACCCTTGGCGGGTGAGAGTGGCTCAGGCCTGAGGCAGCTCTTTGCAGACCCTTGAGTCCGGCAGCGGCTCCTCCATGTTCCCCAGTCGGGAGGCCCTGGATCCTCTCCGGACCGCTCTCGACGACAGCCCATCGTCCTTTCTTGGTCTGCTTCAGCTCATCTCCAGAGTTCACCGGGATGTGGCTTGAATCCCGTGTCCAAGCAGGTCTCTTATCCCTACGGAGATTCTAGACCGTGGGGTTCACCCTCGGAGGCCTTCCGGTGGCCGAGGCCATTGTCGGCCCGGCCTTGGAGCTCTGCAGTGGCTTATTTCCTGTCCTCGCCCTCGGCCAGGATGGCCAGGAAATACTCTGTCCCTGTCGGTTCTTTGCCGGTTTTGGACACCCCTCCGCTGAGGGTTGAGTGCGATAATGTCTTCCAGCGTTCTGTGACGCTCAGGATGTAGATAGGGCCCCGACAGGTCCAAAGGATGGACTATATCCGGGCGCAAAGGTTTATGCTGCGTCCTCCCTAGGCCTCCGACAGGCCAGCTCGGCCGCACTGATGGCACATTTTCCCACGCCCTTTTGGGCTCCCTGGATGAGGTGCTTCCTCATCTCCGGCTGACCCTGCGGACCAAGGTCCGGCGGGTGCGGGACCAGGGTAGAGCGGTGGCGAGAACAGCAGCTTCAGACTGCTCTGGACTTAGGTGATTCCTGTGCCAGGTCGGTGGCAGCTCGGTGGTGGCTATTAGCCCGCAGGCGTGGCTGAGCATATCCTCTTTCTCAGCGGATACCCAGCACAAGTTGGCGGACATCCCTTCTTGGGGACTGACCTCTTCGGCCCTGGGTGGAGGGATACCTCAGGGGACCGAGAAGTCCATTGCCACTCTGGACTCTGTCACCCCCACCCAGAGGGACAAGGGCCGCCCGGCAGCTCTGCGTAAGCCCTTTGTCCCTTGTCCCTGCGGCTCGACCGGCCCATCAACACCAGCGTCAGGGCCAGCAGGCTTGTGCTGGGCATCCTGTCAACCAAGCCAGCGGCTTCCTCCAAGGAGCAGGAGGTAAGGCTCAGGAGCTCCCTCGGCCAGTCCCTCCTCCAAGCCTGCTTAGTGGCGGGCTGAGGCGCCGTCCCGGCCTCCGCCCTACCCGGGTCCCCCGTGGGAGGCAGCTCCGCCCCTCCTCCGCCTGGTCCGCTTTCACAGACCGCTGGGTGTTGGAGGTGCTGGGAAGTCCTGCCTCTGGATTGCGAGCAGGCCCCTCCCTTTCGATCCGTTGTGCCTCGGGGCCATGGGTCCGCAGCCTGGCTGTCGGCCCGCCGAGCCGACTTGCCCTGCCCTCGAGATAGAGGTGATCAGGAAGGTGGTGGATCCTCCTCCAGACCCTGGGTTTGTGTCCAGGTATTCCTGGTCCCCAAGCGGACGGGGCTTGCACCCCATCCTTGACCCTGACCAGGTTGGTCACCTTGACTCAGATACCCCATCCTCGAGCGAGGCGTGGCGCTCTTTCCTGGACCTCCAGGATGTACTTTACACTGATCCGTCCGTTCCTTGAGACTCCTCCGTTTCTAAAGTGGGGATCTCTTCTGAGTTCAGGCCATGCCCTTGGCCTCTTTTCAGCAGCATTCCTGCGGCACCGAAGGTCGGGCGTAACCCACCGGATGGCGGCCTGACTGCAACCCCTCCAGCTGAGGTTTGGTCCAGAGTTCTGGCCCTCTAGGTTGCTCTCAGACCGGTCTCCTCTCTAATGGAGCCATGTTGGAACTTCGAGTCTAAGCAGGTGATCCTTTCTTGGAATGACTTGACTCTTGAGTCTGAGCTCGGCTCCGGCCGACAGGGCAGTTTCTTCCTCCCTACCTAGTCATGTCTGACTGTACAAGTGCGCCCTGCCGGGACTTCCTGCACCTTGCGGCAGCCTGCACCAGCGTGGTCTGTTTGGACCCCCGGTCCAGTTGTCCCTAATGGGGCTGGCCAGCCAACGGTCCTGACGCTGCGATCCTTTGGACCAGTCCGTGACAACAGCCCAGGGTTGGGGAGCCTCTACTTTGGACCATTCCAGCTCATCTGCAGGAGAACATCCCGTCGTCCGCCCGAGTCGACGGTCTCCTCCGACTGATGCATCTCTGATGGGTGGGGTGCCAATCAAGGAAATACAAGTGCACTGCCTCTGGTCCTCTCGGGAGTCCCGATATCATTCCAACCTGCTGGAGCTCCAGGCGGTCCGCTTAGCTCGCACCGTTCAGCTCCGTCTGTCTGCGGGGTCCAGTGGTTTAGGTCAGGGACAATAACACGACCATGTGCTACCTAACCCACCAGGGTCGGATGAGCCTTGCCATTGCGTAAGGAGGTTCTCCGCATTGGGTCTTAGCGCAGCGGGGCGGTTTCCTAGCCATTTTGATGGCAGGAGCCTCCAGCACCCTGGCTGATGCCCTAAGTCGGGATAAGAGCTCGCCCACGAGTGGTCTTCCCTGCGGAGGTAGCACAAGATCCTTCTCCTCTAGGTCACGCCTCGGGCGGACCTTGTTTTTCCTCCAGGGAGAATACGAGGCCGAGACTGTCTCATGCCCACCCCTCAGCAAGGTTCGCTATAGGATGCCTTTGAGGCCAGGACCACGGGCCTTTCTACGCCTCTCCCCATTTCCCTTGACCCACAGGCAAGGCGAGGAGGACTAGGTGCAGTTGATTCTGGTAGCCCCAGACTGGTTTTGCCAGCTCTGGTATCCAGCTCTTCTCAGTCTCAGCCCCAGGCTCCCGAGGCAGCTTCCAGACCGCCGGTCCTGATCTCTGTTATTAGGGAAGTGTATTCCATCTGGACCTTCAACCCTGCACCTGACGGCCTGGTCCCTGTGCTGCTGGGGTGGACAGGCTCAGTCTTCTGCAAGGTCCTCAATGCTGCTGAGGCGCCTTGCCAGGAGCTTCCACTAGATATGTTACGCCTTCAAATGGAAGAGAGTTCTCCATTTGGTGTTAGGATAGGGCCTGGTCCCCTCCTGTTCCTCAGTGAGCATTCCGGGCTACCTGTAGTCCGTTCTTCCTCTTGAGCAAGGGCTTCGGTCGTGACCTTAAGGTGCTCCTGATAGCCATCCCTGTCTTCCGGCGCGGGCCAGAAGGTAGTGGTGGCGCAGGAAAGTGGTCTGCTTTCCAAGGCCTTGATCACACTTCCCTCCGGGAGAGTATCCCCATCTCTGTGGCATCTACGCTGGTATGGGCTTAGCTCACGGGCAAGCTTATTCAACTTATGCACAGGTGCGATTTCTCACCTGTTGTGGAAGAACACCTTCTTGGGGGCTACCACGCCAACCAGAAGGTTGGGAGAGCTCAAGCGCTCCTTTGAGTCTCCTATCTGATCTTCCACAGGGACAAGGTTGTCTCGCCCCACCAAGTTCCTTCTGTAGGCGGTGGGTGAGTTTTTCCCTAACCGCATATTGTCTCTGCGGAGTTCAACCCCATTCACACCTCGGGGCCATATAGGATCCATTGGGACCCTTAATTTAGTGCTCGCTTCCCAGGGAGCGGGGGCTGAAGTTCGGAGAGGTTCACCAGCTGTTTGTCATCTACGCTGAAGCCGACCTGACAGACCTGCAGCCTGCCGGACGGCGAGCGGGTGGGTCACCTCCGCATAGATCTCCACTATAGGTGGGCGGGCATGGAGCTCTCCAGAGGGATAAGTGCTCATTTTACCGCCTCTTCCACTGCATCAGTGGCTGCTTCGAGGATACCCCTGTCCAGGATATCCGTAGGGCTCCTACCTGGAAGCTGGCATATACCATTTTTACCCCTACCACATCGACTTGGGTCACGCCAGGATGTTGGTCGGGGCCTCGTTCTCCAGTCTTTATTCCCTAAGTAGGGGTGTGTGCGCCTTGCCTCCTCCTCCGGAGAGAACTGCTAGAGTCTGCTAGATAGTGTGGATGAACAAATATCTATAAACTTAGAAATACAGGTTACCACCTGTAGGGAATTCTAGGAATGGTATATGCGTTGTTCATCCACACGACCCACCCTGCCTCCCCCGCTTCTACGCGCATAACCTGGCTTTCCAGCTGGCTAGATCTGGCGCCATGGAGTGAGCCGAGAGTTTACCACCCTGTGGGTGGAGGAGCCAGCTTGAAGACCTTCCGCAAGATTTAAGCGGCAAGGAACCTGCCAGATAGTGTGGATGAGCAACATATACCATTCCTAGAACTCCTGTTACAGGTGAGTAACCTGTATTTTTTGAAACTGATAAGAACCGACACCACTACTAAAATCCCAGAAAAAGAAATAAGAGATTGTTTTGGTTCCCAACCGGACCGACCGATAGGAAACCAAAGAAAAACAATTTCCACACAGTAAATTCAAAAACAATTCACTATCTATCTACTTACGCTATCCCTGTACTGAAGACAGAGATCTGATACCAAAAAACAAGAAAACCGGTTGAACAAACGACCGATTCAAAACTTTACTGAACCGAAGTGAAGGAGAAATCTCCGGAACAACTTTACAGTTAGGCGGAGTAAAGAATCTGATGGTTACACTGAGATGTACCAGAGGCAGAGGTTTAAAACCAAGCTCGAGCTCAACGTTCTATGCCCTGACATAGAATTAACCCCTACCTCTGGAGCAGTTCAAGTGCTGAGGCTAACTGTATGTAGTCAGAATACAGCAAGACTTCATGTTGTTTGAATCATAACAGTTACACACATATAACATAGTAATAGTAATATAAACTGCAGAACGCCTCAGTCAGGGAATAAAGCACTTTCCAGGAAGAGTGCATTACAAATGGAGACAAAGTTTGCATAGCACAACAAGATAATACATTGGCTGGCCTGCTAGCACAAGCATTAGCGCTACTGCTTTGGCACCAACAAACCAGGTTTGAAAACGAGCCAGGAGTGTCAGAGGTCAGCTTGGGGAAGAAGAATGAGTGTTTTAGAACTGCTCTCTCTCCTCCGGGGTGGGTCGTGGGTAAGATAATTGGCAGCAGTTTGACTCGTGGCGGTGGCTGGTAGTTGGTGCACCTGACAGCTCCCTGCATGCAGGTTAGGGAATTAGTGGATGGTGGCACGCTTCATGCACTGGATCGCTCTGAGACGTGTTTATGGCACCAGTGCACATCCGGAGTCTCTGGGAAACACAAAGGAAAAACCCTGAGAAGGCTGTGGCATAAAGCCAGGTGGATCCATGGTGTGCTCTGAAAGTTCCACCTTATCGCATAAGTCAATGTTGGGGTCTGTATGGTGATGGTGATCTGTCCCTTCAGTGAGCCTCTCCATAATGTGCAAATCACGGGCCTCCCAGACTGGGTTGCTGGGAAGGATGTACTGTATTGGAGGGTGGTACGCTGGAGACATGGGCTGACATGGAGTGCCAGAAGAGAATTGGGGGGAGATAGCACATTTTATATCACTAGAGTTCATATTATTTAATCAACCATGACTGAGGCTACAGTATCATCAGGAATTGTTGGTACTTCTTCCATACCCAAGCTTGTAATTACATACTAGCTAAATCTTTGTTGTTAAGATACAGTGGCATAGCAGTCTGTGCCAGTGATCCTGAATAGACAAAGGCACTGGAACCAGGAATGCTAACAGGGGTGATATTAATATAAATATGCTCCAGAAAGTAGACGGTATTAGGCACCTTTCTGGGACTCAAATATAATATATGAGGGGCATCAGAGGCTCTTTAAAAGATAATTCTGAGTTAGTTGGGTGAGGGACATTAACAAAACAAATTTAACAGCTTAATCGGGTGGAAGGGGAATGCTTTGTAATATGCCCCTAAAATACAGTTGTGTAGGATATGTACTGTATGGCAAGAATAATTGTAATTATGGAATGTAGAGCTAATGTATTTTTTCAACCATTTTTCCCACAGCCAAAAGGTTCTCCAAGTAAAACAGAACCAGGAGCAAAGCCAAACAGACTTCTGGGGTAAATATTGAAATGGGACTTTTTCTTTGTGAAGTGAGATTGTGTGTAGTTGTGCCAAACATGTAACTAACCTGCTTTTTGTTCAGTGGCTGCATGCCTCCCCCAGACAAACTTCATAATAAGGTAGTGTCGTTTTTAGATGTGTAGTAATAACATACAACAGTTAATGAGTTATTGAGTAATTACTGCCCCCCCACACACACGTTTGTAGATGGAGATGTGAGGTTTTAGCCAAGTGCCTATATATGGGATGGGAGGGCAATGTGGTTATTACCCAGTAACCATGAGCCCAGAAGTGTGTTATTGCTTTATACAATGGCACCAAAATAATAAAACACAAGACTAAATAAATCTTTACATTAAGAATAAATAAATCTTTATCACTGGTAAATCGGTTCTCACACCAAACAGCTGGGTTTGCCCCATCAGAAGGTCAAATTGGCTGGCATGTAAGTCACTGATGATGTTAGTTGAGCCTTTTCTGGTTTTCCAGCTGTCACAGTTACTAGAATTCTGAAGCAGTGTAGTTATAAGACTTTTAAGGCACTTTCCAGACCCGGCAGTTATTGATCAATTACTGTACAAATTCATAGCTATTGACCAAACAGGTCACTGGATTTTTTTTTTGTTTGCCCGCTTGATTGCTTTATTCTGGTTTCAGGCTTGTCCCCACAGGGATAGTAGGGCTTCCTTAGAGGCAGTATGAAGGCTTTTACATAACAGCACTGGCTTCCCACCTGTTCATTGCACCAGTCTTCTTCCTGCCTCCACAGAACAGGCTGCTTAGGCCAAAGCATCACTGTCACTGGCTGACAGCAACACAATTCATGTTTCTAATGCAGCGCTTTTTCTCCAGATCTGGCATTATCCTGTCAGTCGGCTGTAAACAGCTACTGTTTTGGGGCTGCTATGTGGGCTCCGCCAGCTGTGCAACAGAGCTTTCTTTGGTGAGATGCCCAGCACACTGCTCTGTTGACCGTAGTTCCCATGATAAGTTAGTATACTTTACTGAATATTGTAGCTTATCTCACTTACAGTGAGGTCACAGGGCAAGAAAAAAATTGATGTAATTTGATTTTATATAATGCCTTACATACACACTCAAGGTAGGATTTTAGTTGCAGGTACAAATCCAGTGAGGCAGTTGTGACCTTGAACTTGGGTGCTGTCAGTGAGACTAGTCTGATTGATACACTGGTACCATATTTTCTAACAGTGGCTGATTCTACAGCAGTTGGATGTTGTGGGCAGTTTGTATCTAAGTTTGGATGCAAGCGCATTCCAGCAGTTATACTAGATCACAGAGAAGTGGTCTAGGTATACTGATACAGGATGGAACCTGCCTGTCGTTCAGCCCTGTGAGATCAACAAAGGGGACAAGGAGTTTGCAGTAACATACCACATTCAAGATTCTGCCCACGGTATCACAAAGTGGTTTCCAAGCCATAAAACAGTTGCATAATCCAGCAGATGAGCACAAGGAGGTTGAGTATTACAGATGATGGCTGAGCTAGAGAGAGGAGGAAGTTACACACAGAAAGGTTACATGACTTGCTCAGGGTCAAACAAGTAAGTGCTGGTCATGGATTCAGTCCTGGTCTCTAGGTTCACAGCTCTGGCCTTAAACCTCTAGATTGCATTTCATTATACAGTGGACATTAAGACTCTTGTAACTTGATTGGTCATCTAAGATCTTTACTGAGCTGTAAATCCTGCAGTAACTCACAACTGAGAAGGGCGCTTATGTAAACATGATTGAACACATCTTTAAATTTAACATGATTCCATTGTATAATTGTAACAAGGCACTCCAGGATGTAGCTGATTGGAGGATTACCACTTCTCATGTGTTTAAATCACTCAGCTGCACCTTGTGACATGCCACACTAAGCATGGTAAATCCACAAAGAACATGCCCTTGTCATGCCTTCTTGTTAATCAGTCAATGAAAGGGCTGTCTGTTTGGTGCAGAAGAACAGTAGAGAAATCTCTCTGGATGTTGGTAACCAGGTTTGCACCCTGAGCCGGGAAGTCATCAGCAGAGGCTGGCAGGGCAAGTTTCAGAGCATTTGAGAGGATCGCCCTCTGGGGTGGAGGTGGTGGTGGGGTTATGCTCCACTGAATTGGTAGTTCCTGGAGGTAGAGGTGCTTTTGGCGGGATGGGTGACTGTCGTGAAACCCCTCCCCAGGCCAGCTGTCAACATATGCTTAATTTTCAGCGGTGGATGGGGAGAAAAAGTGAGAACGGCAGGCAGACGAAAACAACTGGAGGACAAAGTAGGAGCATCAGAGAGCCTTGGAGACAGAAGGCAAAAAGATAAAAGCAAAAAAAAAGTTGAACTAAAAATGCATAATATATAGGTGATCTACAATAAACTGACTCAAAATATGCAATATACATTCAGTGCAGTATATATTCACATGTGAGGGGCAGGAATATAACTCATGAGCAGTTATCATTGTTCTGTCTCTCATAAATGACTGTAAACTGGGTATTTTAAGTCAGTCCATTGTATATTCGATTTATACATCAGTTTACTAGTTATAGCTGTTAAACCTGCTGCTTCTATGAAGATTTAACTGTTTTTCTTTGATGTTATCTGCTGACCTCAGTGTGGCATATTGATATTGGGATCTCATCAGTTGTGTGAAAGTTGCTTTCTGATTGGTTCAGCGTGCATTTTAGTTTTTACTCTACATTTATTAGAGCAAAGCAGCAAATGAAACAAGTAAGTGTGATAGGGTGGAGTAGGACCCTGTCCTATTTATTATAGAAAGTGTTTGAATGCAAGATCTGTCCTTTTTGTTCTATTGTCTTTTCTGGTTGCTCAACCCAATTTTCCTGTGAGACTTGGGATTTGATCACCCGACAATCTCGCAGTTCTTTTGCCTCTCACTGTCTCTCAGTTTTTCCTTGTTGTCTGTTTTCCTCCCTTGCATATCAAGCAAATAAAAATATGCAAATCATTGTATGAAACGTAACTGATAATGGATCACTTTTGTTTAGAAATTATATAGTGTTACTGTTGAAATATATATAATTATATTTTGAGATGATTGCAGAAAGCTGTTGGAAGCTAGAGGTTACCAGAGTTCAATGTTTGAACCTTTTGCAAAAGCTGTGCAAAGGGGGCCTCAAGAAGCACAATGTGTTCTAGCAGCTCCTGAAACTTACAAGAACAGAACACTTACAAAACAGGATGCTTGCTAAGGATGGGGGTTGAAAAGGACTTATCAGAGCTACACTGCAACTGCAAGAGAGATTAGGAGAACAAAGGACACAGAGACTGAAAGAAAACTTTATTTTATTTTGCCTTTGTAAATAGTTATATTGAACAAGTTTATTTTATGATACTGCTAGTGTAAATAAATAATTTTTGGTGAATTCTACAACTGCTCCTGGTTTTCCTATGCTTCTTGACCGTGCCTTGATGACAGTAAGCACAACCAACAGGGTATGGGTTATTGGAATTAATCAACACCCTGGTGCATTGTGAGGCTCGAGGCCACAGGCCAAATGACCTTACAGCACCTAAAAGTTGATTAATCCCCATTACACAAGAGGCATCTCCTCTCAGCCAATCAGCATTCAAAACTTTCGTCAGTTATTTCCCCACAAACTTAAAAACAATGCCCCAGCATCATTTATTCACATAAACCCTCCCACAGTCATTTAATAAACCATTAAACACGTCCACAGTCATTTAATCACCCCTCAGGCAGCATACACACACATATCAAAGAACAAAACAGTAAAAAATGCAGTCATAATAGCTGTTGCATCAGCAGCTTCTAAAACATTAAACTAACCTCATCCCTTCCGCTTTCCAGCTTCCATTCCTTTACATTTGCCCCATCCAGCCTGATACTTTTTCTTTTCTCATTTTCTACGATTCGACATCCTGACCACGACTCCCATGCCATTCACTTGCTCAATCCACGCTGTAACCACAACAAGGCTGCACCTACACTCATACAGCCTTATCACAAATGATTACTTGACTGCCGCCAGTCTCTTTCTCTCTCTCTCAAATACCTACCTCTCTCTCTCTCTCTCTCTCAGTTCCTCCAGACCCTGATGGCCACATGCACTGGCTTCCATTAACTCTGCATGGTAGTGCCCGGCCTGGTGGCGCTGAGAGTTGAGTGCTGGATGCCACACCTCACGCCCACGCCCGGCAACCCGGGTTGAGGGAGCAGGCCGGGCCACAAAGGTCAGCAAAGGAGAGGGAGGATTGAGCGTCCTTAGGACTGCTTGTCTTCTCTCGGGGAGGGGGATCCAGGATTGGCCCGCATCGCAGTGGCCCCGGTAGCGACTGGAGGCACTGCAACACTGGGCTCAATAGTGGGTTGCAGAGCCACGACGGACGCCACTGATGTCATTACACACTCGCCTCTGCTGGGGGAGGGGAAGGGAACCACAAGAAACCCTCTCGCCATTGGTAGGCGATGGTGGGGCCAGAGGTCGGGACCCCATGTCACTGCCGGGCATCCATCATCTAGAACCAGTCCCTTCCAAAAGGGTTGCAGCCAACAACACTGTAGATAGAGCACCTAAGGAGTAAGGCAGTCCCTCCTTGGGGACTCAGAGCCGGGGACAGGCAAGCAACCTGAGGTGGAGGTCCTTCGCACTGGAGAAGGGCGGATGGAGCTTCAAGCAGGACGGGAGACAGTCTTGGACCACAAGCCCATACCGGAGAGAGAGTCCAGTGGAGAAGAGGTGAGAAAAATAATTAGAAAAAATACTCTGCAAGGTGAAGCCTAACAAGCTTGACTGCGAGACAGAGAAACAAACAATACAGGAAACACTAAGCGTGTCCGGCATATGTTCCTCTTCCCTTTTTTTCCTGTTCACCCTATACTGCACAAACATTAAAACATTTTTCAACACACTCGAACTCCATATAATAAGTAATAACATCAGCGAGTGAATTATACTAGCAATAACCAGTTTCTGTGGTGATTAAGCATGAGGCGAACAAAGCCAGTTATTGCTTCGTATACTCTGACTCGTTGGATGTTATCACTTAAATAACCCCGCACCTGGAGTGGGTTATTGCGCTATAACATGGGTTATGTTTGAAAATGAAAATAAAAGCTAGAATGTGTTTTTTACCTGTTTGAAGAGGAAAACATGAGTGTATACTGCCGACTTCAAAAGTAGTCCATATAAATAATGTATATATCTGCTATTTTATGGACAGAGATGTCAGAAAGATAGTCCTGAAATGCTTTGTGACATTTCTTGTCCATAAAATTGTTTAGGTTTCTTTCCCAATGACTTTTTTGTTGTTTTTTGTTATTACTTTACCTCCTCCTGGCATCCTGGTCTGCTCCCAAGTCCCACACATCGTGGTGGCAATCCAGCCACCGTCCGCCTCGACCGTGACCCCCACCTTCACCCCTTGAACTCCTGTAGCTTACTCAACAGCATGGCGGGGTGGCAGGGGACCCCCAACTCCCACCTTCCCACAGATCCTGTTTTCGGTGTAGCGGCGGTCCGGCGACTGCACGGATGGCCATCAAGCCGTGCGAGATAGATGCCATCTTTTCTCTTTTTTCTGTCCCCTTGAGCCTGGGGCATGCAGTGATGCTGGCGTGGGGAGGCTCACGCATCCATGCACTCCCTCCAGGCGTCTGCCCGACTCTTCCACAAGCTGCTACCTGGCACCCTGTCCCCAGCTCTCGCCAGGGGGCAGCCGGCACTGACTAGTGAGGGACCCTCCCCGAGAAGGAGAGCAGTCCATTGGATGCTCAGTCCTTCTTGACCCCTGCCAACCCCTGATGGATCTTTGCTCGCTCCCAAACATGGGTCACTGGCATATTGCGAGGTAAGGTGTCCAGCGCCTAAGCCTCAGCGCCACCGGGCTGACTTTTCCCAATGACTTTTACTGTTTTCTCTGCCGCATCACAGTATGTCTTTTTCAGTCTCTTTCTTTCTCTCTGTGTCCCTCTGGCCTAGCAACACGGAGTCTCTCTCTCTCTCTCTCTCTTTCTTTCTGACATGTGTAATATGCAATCGCAGCACAGTATGTCTTTTTGGTCTCTGCCTTTCTGTGTCTCTCTCTCTCTGCATCTCTGTCCCCGTGGAAGCAGGTGTGTAATATCGATCACCTGTTGCTCGCCCTCCCGTGTCTCTCTGCTCGCACCACATGTTATAGAGTCGGGGGTGAATGACGAACAGGCAGAAGTTTGTGTCAGTGACAGACAGAGAAAGACAGGACACTGTGGCATTTGTCATTGAAGGGTCCTGTTTTTCGTGACTGTCTCTCTCCCACTTTCTCTGTCACAGGAGGGCTGTGTGCTGGTGCTCAGCAATGTCAGACACCAGAACAGAGGGAAGGGATAGTAACTCTGGCCAAACTGCCAGCCAGTCAGTCCCTTCTAACTTCTTGGTCCACTTGACTATGCCTCACCGCCGGACGTTTTGTGACGCCCCATCAGGGAGAGCACTGGCAGCCATTGACCTGTGGGGAGATTTATAAACATTACTGTGTATATTTAAGTTGCTTGACGCAATGAAAACCACCACTCAAGTAATAGCGCCCTGTTAATTGAATGGTGGCTTTCATTTGCATCAAAGGTAGTTTAAATATGCACAGTAATGTTTTTTAAAATTTCCCATAGGGTTTAATGCTGTATGCCCTCACAGTCTCCTGGTAGGATGTCACAAAAATGTCTGAGTTTGGAAGCGTGGTCAGGTATGGGGAGCACATTATCACCATCTTTCAGGGGCTTCTCAAGAATCATGCAACATGAAAGGAAAGCATTTAACCCATGACTGGATGATCTGTGCTCACAGAAGGTTGATCTTTGGTTCCAGTACCCAGCCGTAGTGAAAGTATGGCACAAAGGACAAACTTTCACACTCTGGGAAGCAGAGAAGGCAAGACAATGATGTACTGAAATGGGACTCCTTAAAAAGAATGTCTTAACTGCTGTGAAACACTGAAGGATAATGCATAAGGCAGTAAGCTAATTCCAGTAGCATGATTTTAGCAGATTTGGCACCCTTTCTTCCTGCTTCCCCAATGTAATCCCACTCACTCATAGACTCAGCCCAATTTGAATTTCCCATCCCACCAAGATGTAGTACTCGGATGTGCAGCAGTGAAGGATCAATGCTGTACGACTGGATCCAGGCATCATTCAGGAGGCTTTACTGACCATGACCACTCTGGATGGTGTGCCTGGAAGACCATCCTACAGGCAGATCAATGGTGCATAGCTAAGGTAGACCTTACAAGAGGGATATAGCGGATGCCCACTGATGACAAATACTCTACCTCTCAAGACTGTTTTTTCACAGTGCCGCTGATCCTGTATGTAATGTCCAGAAGCCTCCTTCACAAGGTAATACAGATCAGACTCAGGTACTGCATTACATAATTCAGGCCTTACTTTGAGAAACTAGTAAGGCAGCTAAACTAACTTGATATGGGTGTGTAGCAGATGCGAGCTAAGGAACCAAGACTAGAAAACTGAATAAACAGAACTGCTGCCAAATAGTAATTGCCCGTGTAACAGGGTGGATGGGAACTTTGGCTTGTGTTTTTGGGTGGGGAATCTAGTGGGGGGACAATCGTGTGTGTGCGTTTGTTGGGTGGGGGCAACACCAAACAGGAGAGACAAAAGTCCTCCTGAAAGATCGTCGGTTATACCGTGTGTAACAAGACCTCCTGCCACGGGAGTGGGGTACTGTGTTGTCACGCTATTCATGGTAATGGGCTGACACAGCAAAGCGGGGAACACACTACTTAAAACCCATTTACAGGACAAGGTTAAATATAACAAACATTTTGCGGAGGAGATGGCGAACACAGTGGTGGCGATAGGAGGTAAAAAGCCAAGAAAAGTAAAATGGGAAAAACAGTGCAAGTATAACAGTGTTAAGAGTTGGGGAGAGACAGGTTTGGGGTCAGAGTCAATGGTATAAGTTTTGTTTTGGAGAGTTGAGTTGAAGAGGAGGTGGGTCCAGAGATTCGATGGGGTACTGGATCTGCCCTCTATGGCCTTGGAGCACATGCTCAGAGTTTTTCATCTATTTATGTTTCAGTTATTACTCATTGTTCAGATGACACACACACACCGTACAGATGTATTTTTGGAAAAGTGGCATGGTGGGAGGCTTATGCAAGGGAGAGGAAGGCTAAGATGGAAGAGGCTCTGGATCTGTGCCAGGCAGGCAATACCCTCCTCCAGAGCCCAATAATGAACTGCAGTGTAATGATTAAAGTATTAGTCTGCATGTCCAGGGCATTTCTTCCCTATTAAAAGGAAGAACATTTTACAAAGTGCTAAAGAGGCATGGTGCGAGGGTTGCAGTGCTTCCAAAGACCCATATAACGCCAGAGGAGCACAGTAAATTGGCCAGAGAGTGGGTGAGGCTTCATCCTTTAATGGACACAAATGAGGTGTGGTAACCTTGTATACAAAGGGTTGCCCTTAATAAAAAGAGAGGGTGGTGGCTGACCCAGTAAATGGCAGATGTGTGTGGGCTGGGCAGATCAATGGGAGGCTACCACTTTTTGCAGCATAGCTCCAGTGGACTGAGATCCAGTATTCTATGACCAGATGTCCTACTGCAGAAAGAGAAGTTCTCTGGCCTGGTCCTTGCAGGGTGGGGGTTCAACTGTGCATTTAGCCTCCTCTTGGACAGTTTGGTGAAGAGCCACAAATTGGACCTAGCATAAAAGATTAGAGGCGGGGAGAGGTTTGTTGAGCTATATACTTAGTTGATGTATGTATAGAGGCAAACATGAAGAGCCAAACAGTTCACCTTTTTCTCTAATCCTTATCGCTGAGGTAATGTAGAGTTACATAATGGTGCCTAGAGCATGGTACCAGAGGTTCTGCCACACCAATGTCGTCCAGTCATGATTTCTGACCATCCTGGGGTGTTTAAGTCTGGTCATCATTTCACACCATGCCAGGCTGTTGGTACCGCTCAGCCTAGGGCAGGGCAAGGAGGGTCCCTCTTACATGCTGAACAATGAGAAATTTAAGGATCTGCTGGTCAGCAGCTGGACATTTTATCTGGACATCAATGTGTCCATGACCCCTTCAAAAGTGACCTTTTGGGAAGTGGGAAGGAGTACATGAGAGGGTCAGTGGTGGCATACATGACTCCCCAGCATAAAGAAAAGAGGGACAAACTAATGGGTCTTGAAGACAGACCAAGGCATTAGAACTGGCACCCTTTAGGGATCCTAAGGAATATAAGCCTGGGGATTTCAGAACAGCACATAAAGCCGTAAATGGGGAACTGACGGGGGCAAATAGAGCCTTCATCAATGCTAATCAAAGATTCTATGAATGGGAGAACAAACCTAGCTTCTGCTGGCACATTTTGCAGAGGGCAGTAACGGATCCAATTTGATAGCATTGGTGAGGGATGGGAGGGTAACCTTAATTTACAACGCAACAGGGATGGCTTTGTGGAGTTTTACTCCAGCCTTACAAGAGTGAATGTGGAGGCAAGAATGGGGCATCTGGGCATTCCTAAACTTATAGATTAACAGGTAGAAACCCTAAATAGATCCTTACACAGGAGATGTTAGACGGATGGCCCACAGTTTAACAAAAGGAAAGCAGCATGCCCTGATGGGCTCCTATAGAATTTTATAGGGCCCTGGATGAAACAGGGTGGTCCCAAATACACACTATGTTTCTGGAAGCGAAGAAGAGGGTGCCTCCCAGTCACCTGCAGTCTAGCCTGTCACACCTTATTCATAGAGAGGGCAAAGATCCCACACAGTGCTCAGCATACAGGCTTATTTCCCTCCTCAGCAGTGATGTAAAGGTGCTGGCAAAGGCACTGGACTGATGAAGAGGTTGGAGGAGGTCTTGCCGCACTAGTGAAGGACAACCAGACTGGGTTTATCAAGAACAGACACTCGTATCACAATGTCAGGCATTTCCTGGGAGTGGTGAAACTGCCATCTCAGAGTCCGGGAGGGGAATGCATGCTGTCCCTGGACACTGAGAAGGCATTTGACAGGGTGGAATGGGAATATTTGTTTAGGACACTGGAAGGGTTTGAGTTGGGGACTTCTTCATAGAAACTGTCAAGCTGCTATACAGGGAATCCATGGCAAACATCCTGGTAAATGGGGAGACCACTAGGAATTCAGTCTTGACTAGAGGCACCTGTCAAGCGTGCCCCATCCCTGTCCTCTTGCCATAGCTATTGAGCCGCTAGCAGAAACAGTTAGGGAGGTAAAGGAGTTCAGGGGATTACACGGTACTTGGGATAAACAACACAAGATTTCTTTATATGCTGACAATATCCTGCTGTATGTGTCCCAGTCCAAGACCTCAATCCTAGCAAGAACTAAAATAATAGAGGAGTCCTTTACATTCTTTGGGTACCAGATTCATTTTGAAACACCTGAACTTCTGTGTCTAGGGATGTTATAATGGCGGAATCCGAGAAGACTAAAATATGGAATGGTATCCTTATGCATTAAATACCTGGGCATCCAGGTGGGGAAAACACTAAGGTCATCCTACAAACTAAACTATATGCCTATCCTTAACAAGATCCGAAAGGTTCTGCAGAGGTGACAAGGACTGCCAGTCTCCTGGCTGTGTAGAATAAACCTTTTAAAATAAACATTCTGATGATGGTTCTGTACCCTGTTCAGATGCTCCCGATAGGGCTGCAAAAAAAGATGCCCAGACCCTAGAGAAGGCATGCACAGATTTTTTTGTAGGCAGAAGAGACCCATAGTTAGTTTGTGTAGGCTCAAGAAGCCACAAATACAGGAGGCCTTCAATACCCAGACTTTGGACTACCACCTTACTGCACAGGCAAAATTCATAGTGGATTGAGTGATGGGACCCAGGGGAACATTGTACATCTCTGGAACAAGATGGGTTGGGACACAGGGTCACCCTTACCTAAGCTGTGGTGGACATCAGGCCTACAAATCAGTGGAGCCTAGGAATGTGTTGGTAGATATGCTAATTGAGTCCTGGGGAAAATGTTCCTTCAGATGGGGAGGTGAGTAGGGGAAATTATAGACACCATCCATTCCAACCAAAATTCCTCCTTGGACTGGAGAATGCAGGGTTTCAGATATGAGTAAAAAGCAGGATACAGTGCCTGGGATATATTCTGTTCCCTGAGATTCATGTCTTTTGGCAGTTAGCAAAAATTGAGGTACTGCACTCACACAGGTTTAGATATCTCCAGGTGAGGAATTGTGCCTGACAGGTGGGTAGGCGAAACCTCAGGATTCTCCCTCCGACAGTTAGAAAGCTGTATTTTACAAGCCAGAACTAAGCCCAGGGAACCTTAGGAAAGAATTATGGCTGCATGAGGAGAGGGCAGTGGACCATTCATTAAAAGTTAAGGCCATCTGGAAGAGGTATTGGGATGCCCTATGCGGAGGAAGTGTGGGAGACCTTTGTGAATCCCTTATGGGGCTCATGATTTGTAACTGGTACAAGGGGCCTAATAAAGGGTGTAGTCATGTTGGGATAACGCCACGCCTGGGTAGTTGGGCACAAGGCCGAGTCGTCCAACGTCCCAGGCGTATGCGTTATCCCAGCACGACACACACCCTGGAGTGCATTATTCCTATTATACAATGGCCCTTTGTGTAAAATAACAAACAGGACATTTTTTGTATTTTAAAATGCTTTTAATGAACAATAAATAAAAATATCCATCCACAAGAAAAAGTAGTTCCTTAAAAGTTCATAGGTTTTAAGTACTTGTTACAAGAAGTTAATAACTTAAGCAGTTGTAATGCTTTGAAATAATTTATTAGCTTGCTACCATAGTTTTAAAACGGTTTTAAATAAACTTTTAACATTTTAAGTATTTTTAAATGAACATAAGTTTTAAAATGCTTTTATCTGGCGACCCACCAGCGCGGTGGTTAGATTTCTGTCTGCGACAGCAGCGTCCGAGTTGAGAGCGGACTCAGGTTGCTGGAGGGCGGCCGGGAGAAAGAAATAAGCCTCTGACGCCGGCTCGCCTTCTCGGGCGGGTGGATCGTGCTCGGTGCCTGCTGACTTCTGGCGGAGGCTGGAAGTGCGGCAGGACATCGGCCCCAAAACACTAGGGAGTGATGGACATCAGCGTATGCCTTGATGTCAGTGGCACGTCCACTTCTCGGGAGCAAAGCGAAAAAAAATGGCACCAGGCCAATCAGGTGCAGCCCTCCAGAACCCTCACCACTGGGCTCCTGGACCTCCATATGTCATCCCAGCAGCACCCCAGGATCGTTGGTTGGCCGCCAGGGCCATTGTCTCTGAAGGTAAGACCCGCCGGTGAAAGGATACACTGGGGTTACATGGGGCTGGCTGCGATGTGGGTTGGTAGGGGTTGGAGGTAGCTGCGGTGGGGAGTTCGTGTGGGGGCCTAAAGGAGATACTGACCAGGTGAGGGAGGGTCAAAAAAAAATGCTTTTAAGTAAACTGTTTTAAATATTTTCAACAATAACTTAAGCAATTACTTAAACTTTTAATGATGAAAATACTTTAACTGTTAAATGTCCATTTGGAGATTGTGGGACTCACATTTTGTGTCTATGGCTTATGAATGTTGAAGACACACATGGTATTTCCTAGTTTTGCTCCTGTAATCTGGTGTTTTGAGGTTCTGTTTCAATGGGTGGCTGTTCTTTTCTTGTATGCTTTGTAGAGCTTGTGCCAGCTGCCAGGTCGTTATGTCTTTAAGAGGCGCCATGCTGGTTCGAGTCTCGACCTCTGACTTCAGCTTCTGACCCGATAGAATGGCACTCCATTTACTCCTTTCATGCAGTGTTGTTCCCCAGTAACTTTTAAGAGGATTCTTGTTTATGCCAGGTCACTGCAATAATTTGGCGGCTCTCTAATCCTGCATTACAGAGGATTTGTATGGCTGTGGCTCTCAGGGAAGTGATTGGTGTCACGTTCGTTCTAAGCCTGGTGCACGATAGATTTTCAGAAGCATGTTACAGGTAATGTACACCAACTGGCTCCATAGTGTACCATGTGGTTTCTGCTTCCAGGGTTTATTTGGTGTTTTACAAGGGTGCATGTAGAAGGAGGTGCATTTGGAGGAGCTTCTGCATATACTTTCTTAGGCAGCTACGGGCACTGTGGGTGGCCTGGCAGTTGAAACATTGCTCCTCTGTATCTGTCCCTATCTTTTCTAGGGGTTGCTGTGATTTTAGTTTCTCATTAAAACTAAGGGAGATGTCTGAAAGACCACTTTCAGTTGTATTGAACTCGAAAGATGACTGCTTTAGTGGCACTGTACCTCGCTACCTTGTCTGGCAAATGTATTTGAAGTTCCAGCCAGACACGGTATAACAAGCCCTGAGGTGTGTCTGGACTGAGAGCGGTGATTGTCTCAGATGGGCTAGGTCAGCATCGGTGGGAGGTGGGTGATGTTTGCTTTGTCTTGTCCTTGTCATCTGAGATTTTTATTTGGACATTAAAGACATTGTTGGCGCTGTGGAAATCAAGCGCTACTGGGACATTGATTGATGGCTTAAGGGGGTTCATTGAGGTAAAGGTTGATACCTGCACATAAACCCACAAACTACTGATGCCGACTGCTCGCTGGCTGAGGTGCGGACCGAGCCATAAAATCTTTGGAGTACAGTGTTGAGGTCTGGCACACTTACTGTTTCTAAATTTATTTCTGTGGCTGTTTCTCTTAGCCAGTCTCGTAGGATGTTTGTGGCCCACACAGTCTGTTGTTTAAGTAGGCGGTTCATTGCGTTGCATTCCAGGCTGTCCAGGTCTTGCTCTTCTAACACGATATGTCATCTTTTTCAGTTTTTTTTTTACCAGCTGTTTCCAATGCCTCATTTTCTTTTTGTTTTGAGAGGTAGTTGTCTAAATATTACATTGTAAAGAACGTAAAGTCTATGGGTGGCAGGTTTGACATTTCATGGATTAAATCCTGTTAGATGAGCTGTCACGAGTCAGCTGTAGCATGGTGATATAGCGTTTGTTTGGGCTGTGGTGAGGTAAGAGACTGGCTGGCACTATGCCCGTGGTGATATGCCAGGATATCGCTGCGGCATACTGTGAATAGGCCAATCAGAGAATAGGAATCTTTCTTGCCATTTTATAATATAAGTTTTTACAGGCTCTAAATGCCCCCTGCTGTAGTGAACAAATTAGCCAAGGTATCGCCCCCACTGTGTGGCTGGTGTGGGAACAAAGGGGCCATATATATCCATTAGTTCTGGCAGTGCCAAGAGCGGAGGTACTTCTGGACTGAGATAGCACAGTGTATCTCACAAATCATGCAAATCAATATTGCGGATACACCCTGGGCTGTGCTCTTCAGAGTGGAATCCAGAGGAGAGGAAGAGTGGGATTTTTCCTAAGATAATAGGAATTACGCTGATCACTTCCAGGAGGTGTATGCAAAATATCTTTGTCTCACACCTCCGCCATACATTACAGATGTGGAGAGACCTGCTCCTCAAAATGCTACAGCTGGAAATACTTAACCTATGAACTCAAAGGGTAGGCAGACAGGTTTGAGAGGTAGTGGGGACCCTATGTGGACTTGCTGCCTTCAGTGGAACAAGCTCCAATAAGACTAGGTGGCTAGAGTTGGTCCTCCCTGAATCCAGAACATATACCAGGGCCCCTTATCACCCAAATGAGGTAACTGCCAAACAGCAGTAATGTATATGTAACATAATTAAGACAGTATGAATTTGTAGCTGTACCATGTCCACAGCAATCTGAATGTGAACCATAATGTTTACCTTACCTGTGTGTCTTATGTGTGATTGTAAAGTTTGTTGTTCCAGCATTTTAAGTATTGATAAAATAGGCATATAGCTGTCCATGGTCATTATGAGTCATCAAAATGGAATATGCAGTGTTAATGTGAGCTCGTAGCTGGAAATGTTTATATTGTTATATGTTGTTAAACTGAACCCCAAATATGTGGTAAGCGTTATAAGCTTATATTCTTCTTGGTGACCTCAACATCAACTGGTCAGGTGTACCCAACACTGACTATCGATGCTCTTGAAATTCTACACCATGGAGCAGGTAATTTTCTCACCCACCAGGTAAACCACCACTCCCTGAACCATGCTACCCTAGACTGGATTATTACAGATTGGGCTGACCTAGTTCTCCAGGCAGGCACGATGGCTGATCCAGTGGTGACCACTCCCCAACTATATCGTGTTGACCACAAAGGCTTGCTGCCCCTCATAAACTCCGTCCACCAGAAAGTTTTTCAACCAGCACTTTAATGCTGCCCTGGATGATGCTATAAGCATACATTGGTCTGCCCTCTACCTCCTTAACAATGTCTCCTCCATAGTTACTTTCCTCACTGATGTCCGTCAGAGGCTACAAGACTTTCCCATCACCACAAGGAGGGTCAGAAGGGGACTGCACCAGATGGCTATCTAAAGAGTTACTGGCTCTAATGAAAGCTAGGTACTCAAATGGAGGGCCTACAATCCTCGCCTTCTCCACAACTCTGGGATGCTTATAGGCACCTGTGAAACACTTGTAAAATAGCAGTCAAGATGTTGAACCGCATCTACTTCACTAACATACAAAAAGCTTCTTCGAATCCCCGAGCTTGGGCCTCTATTGGTTCCCTTATAAATCCCAAGTCAAATAAGAGAATTATGCAACTTGTATCCCCACTGACCTCATCGATGACCCCACTAAGATCGCCAATACCTTTAACTCTGTGTTTACAGATCTAAGCATATACCTAAGCAAGCTCCTCCTAGCCCCCAGTCCACTACCAGACATTATAGAAGGCACCCACTGTGCAAGCCCCAACTCCTCAGCAACTGGCACCTCCACTTCTTCCTTCTATTTTAGGGCCATTGGTCACAAGGTCACCTCACTGCTGTTGGAGGCAAGCTCCTAATAGGGGAGCCCAGGCAGTGATGGACTATACCCTCCTTCCCGAAGATTATCTCCCCAGCTCTTGTCAGACCTTTAACCTACATATTCAACCTTGTCCTCACATCAACAGTGGTTCCCAACTCCTGAAACATGCATTTGTCGTGACGATTTATAATCCGTGACCCCTGCACCCAGAAAACTACTGGCCCATCTCCTCCTCCCACACCTTAGCAAGATATTGGAAAAATCGGCTCAACCAGTTGTCAGAACACCTACACAAATACAACCTCTTATGTCCCCTACAGCATGGTTTCCATAAATACCACAGCACCTCCTCGGCCTTGGTGCTCTTCACTGACCATGTCCTCAGGAATATGGACTCGGGCAAGGCAACAGGTGCGATGTTTGTGGACTTGTCGAGGCTTTCAACCCAGTCGATCACGAGCTCCTCCACAATACCCTGTCTCACTTTGGCTGCTCCCCTAATGCTGTTGGTTGGTTTCACTGCTACCTTTCAAACAGGTCCCAGTCCATGCTAATTGGGAAAGACTCCTCTGCCTCACTGCCCATTCGTACTGGGGTCCCCAGGCTCCATCCTTGGCCCACTACTGTTCTCTGTGTTTATCAACGCACTCCCAGCAACCAGTCTGAACTGCAGTGCTCTACTACGAGATGACCTTTGTTCTATATCACAGCGACAAGTCTCTGCAATCCATCTCCTCCACACTCACACAAAATTACAGCACCACGCACAATTGGTTCCTCTCTAGCAAACTACTTGTAAATGAGAAAAATGAAACTCATGCTTTTCAGCTGCAAACCATTCATCGCCAAGGTCGCCAGCCAACACATCCCTCACTGTGCTCACTCCAGCAGGCTGTCCCCTTGAAACTGTCTCCATGTTTAAATACCTGTGGGTGATGCTTGATCCTCTCTTACCTTCAGTGAGCACATAAATCTCAGGGTAAGGAAAATTTACAAAAAACTAGGTGCTGCCTACTGCATTAAGAATCTCCTGCCCTCTGAAGCTTATCTGACAATTGTGCAAGGTAATTTCAAACAACATGAAGTCTTGCTGTATTCTGACAATAGCAGTGAGTCCCATCCTTCAACTGCCCCGAGATGAAAGAGTTAACTTTCCATGCCAGGCATGGAACGCTGAGCTCGAGCTTGGTTGAGACTCTGTCTGTTGCTGTTTAAACTCAAACCGTCAGATTCTTTACTCCACCTCACTGAACAGTCGCCTCCGGAGAGTTCTCCTTCTGCTCGGTTCAATTTGTCGGTTAAAGTACCACTTTTCTTGGTTTTCGACCGAATTTAAACCGTAGCTCATCGTTCAGTCTCTGTCTGTGGTATTGTGAGTACTAAATAGGTTATTTTTTGTCTGTTCTGTTGGAACTTGTAAGCGGTTCATCGGTTCGGTTTGAACTGATCGAGTTGTTTAAAAATCTTAAATTGTACTTTTAGAGTGTGGTTACGGTTCTTATCGGTTCTAAAAAAAAAAAGATTTTATTACGTTTTCCACGACCCGTGACACAGTCAGGAACCGATAAGAGGGTCTTGCCTGGCGGTTTGCCATAAAAGGGTAAAGTTTGGTTAGGACTGGCACAATGTCGAGAAACCAAAAGAAAACCAGACCCACTGGGTTTCAACACTGTAGTGTGTGTGGGAAGTCTTTGCCAAGGCTGACCCCACACCACCTGTGTTTATTGTCTGAGGTTTGACCACCTCAATGCAGACTGCCAGATTTGTAAAATGTCCCTGCAGCTACCCTAGAAAAGAGAGTTGGTAGGCTCAGGGAAAGGAGGTCAAAAGTCCGCTGAACGGATGGCCAGCCAGGTTCGGTTCAAACTGAACCAGAAGGAGTGCCCTCTGACCAGGGCGAGACTTCTTCGGCAAAAGGAGAGCTGATTCTGAGGAGTCGGTTCCAGCTAAAAGAACTAGAAAAGAAAAATCAGCTGGTGTGGGCCAAACTTTCCTCTCCAGCCGCTGAAAGAAATAGCCAAAGCGATCAAAATTGTTCAGTCGCTTTCTCAGTTCGACGAACCGGCACCATCAAACAGCGCTCAGTTTGGCGGTTCCACGGTTCAAGAGTATAATTTAGAGGAATTTTATGAACCGGAGGAGGAGGAAGAGGAGTATGAGGAAAGTGAATGTGGTTTTGAAAGTCTGGATGTGCCTATTGACCGGACATCTCCCAGACAGACCTTCAGAGTGTCTCCTCTAGGCTTTCTGTGTCCCCTCCCATTTCATGTTTTATAAAAGTGGCTGAAACCCTCCAGCTTCCTATGGAAGAAGCTGTGGATGACCAGGAGGAGCCTGACTAGTGAAATGATGGATATCCCAGAGTCTAGGAGGCTGTCTATTCCCTTGCACAAATCTTTTGGGAAACAGACATTTAAGATTTTAAAGACTCTAACACTATACCTCCTGTGGATAAAAGAATGGACAAGAGGTATACATTGTCAGGCTCAGACACGGAGTTCCTTACACAACAATGCAGCCATGTTGAGTAGTGCAGGCTGCAGCCTGTGATAAGGCAAACATTCCTTGGCTTCACACCCCCGGCAAGGACTCCAGGAGGATTGATGCCATGGCAAAGAAACAGTACATGGCAGCATCCTTGGGACTCAGACAGGCCAATTATATGGCCTATACTGCTAGGTATCAAAATCCAGATGGGACACTGTTATGGCTTTAGCAAAACAGGTCCCTGGCCAGCTTGCCAAGGAGCTGGAGCAGGTGGCTGCTGATGGTATTGAGGCATCCAAGGTGCAATTCCATGCTGCAGTAGACTCCAGTGATGTGTCATCTAGAATCATGGCTACATCTGTGGCACTTGAAGAATGGCTTGGCTCAGATGTACTAGCCTGTCTACAGGATACCCAGACTAAGGCCATGGATTTTCCTGTTGTAGGTAATTTCTGGGGAGCAAACAGAGAATTACATGAAGAAAATGGATGAGTATAGGACCATCTATAGGAGTGCACAGGCCAGGAAAGGCAGGCCACTCCTCAAAGGCAGCTTCCCAGGGGCAGGGCAGGCCTTTTCATAGGCCTTTACCAAGCCCAGGCATCCTCTTCTGCTTATGCCCAGAGGGGTTCTTTAGAGGGAGAGGCAGACGGGTACAAGCAGGCCTGCTTCCACCCCTCAGCCCAAAGCTCCTGCCAAACAGGCACCCTGATGGGGTTGCCAGGGCCGATTCTCAGCTACCTGTAGGGCAGGCTGGTTTACTTTGTCCAGGACTGGGAGTCTCTGACATCAGACAAATGGGTCCTGGAAGTAGTAAGCCAGGGACTGGTTCTCAGCTTCAAAGTTTCCAAAGATGAGAACCAGATCCTCACCTGCAAATCCTTCAGAGGCACTTGCCTTAGAGGCAGAGGTCTCTTCCGTCCTAGCTCTCAGAGCTGTGGAAAGGTTCCACCCCACACCAGGGCAAAGGTTGTACTCCAGGTACTTCCTTACCCCAAAAAGACAGGAGAATGGCGGCCCATCCTGGATCTCAGATACTTAAACAAGCACCTTTAAAACCAAAATTCAAAATGGTGACTCTGGGAATTATTCTACCTCTCTAAGGCCAAGGGACTGGCTAGTGTCCCTGGACCTCAAGGATGCCTACTTCCATATTCTCATCAGAAGCTCCCATGAAGTACCTCAGGTTCGAGCTGCCCTCAGGCCATTACCAGTTCAGAGCAATGCCCTTTGGCCTCATCTCTGCTCCAGAAGGTGTTCACAAAATGCCTGGCAGTGGTAGTTGCTTCTCTAAGAAGGCAAAGGATTGCCATATTCCCTTACCTGGATGACTGGCTCATAGTAGGCCAGTCCCCAGACCAAGTCAAGTCACACCTACAGATAACTCAGCAACTGCTCACCTCTAGGTTTCCTTCTGAATCTTTCAAAGTCAGTTCTGGAGTCTGTTCAGCTCCTTACTTTCATAGGCGTAGAACTAGATACAGAAAAGGCCAGAGCCTTCCTTCCCTGGACAGGGCAAGGACCCTTATCACACTGGCCTCTTCATTCACCCTACAGGTGTCTCGACCAGCAAGGCATTTTCTGCAGCTCCTGGGGCACATGGCTGCTTCTACAGCAGTGGTGCAGAGAGCAAGATTTCAGATGAGGGACATTCAGTTCCACTTGACAGCCTTTTGGTCTCAGAAAAGGGCCCTCTGACCAAACTGATTCCAGTGACTCGAACCTGATCCAGGCCTTGCAGTGGTGGCAGGATCAGAACAATCTAAGACAGGGAGTTCCTTTGTCACTCAGTCTCACTCTTTAATCCTTACTACAGATGCCTCCCTCTTGGGTGGGGGCCCACTTGGGAGACCTGACCACCCAAGGGTTGTGGTCCCCAGGAATCTGTGCTCCCCATCAATCTGTTGGAACTCAGAGCAGTATTTCTAGCACTTCAAGCTTTTTCCAAATCTGTTCAGAACAAAGTTATTCAGGTCAGAACAGACAACACCACCACAATGTGGTACATCAACAAGCAAGGAGGCACTCGGTCACGGCCTTGTGCACCAAAGCAATGAAGTTGTGGTCTCTGGCTTACTCCTGAACACCTCCCTCATGGCAGTTCACCTCCCAGGCAAGGACAATGTCCTGGCAGATGCTCTCAGCAGGATTTCCCAGGGCCATCACGATGGTCACTGGATCCCTGGTCTTGGAGGTGATATTTCCAGATGGGCACCCCAGATAGATCTTTTGCAGCCCAGACAATCACCAACTTCCCTTTTTGCTGCAGACCCCAGTATTGGGCCCAGTCCCCTGGATGCCTTAGTTCTCAATTGGGAAGGTAAGTTCCTGTATGCCTTCCCTTCCCTCTCCTGTTCAGAGTGCTAGTAAAATCAGATCTCAACCCTGCAAGATGATCCTGATTGCTCCAGACTGGGCCAGACAGCCCTGGTATCCACTCCTACTGTCCTCAGCAGTCCATCTTCCCTGTGTCTTCCCAGAATTACAACCTGTTAACCTGTGCTCAGGGAGGGTTTGGTACCTGAACCTCAAATCTCTCAATCTCAAGGCCTGGCTCTTGAAGAGTTAGATTTTGCTGATTTACACCTCTCCCAAGGTGTAATGAATATCCTGAAGGCTTCTAGGAAACCTTCCACCAGGGCTACTTATAATTCCAAATGGAAAACATTTCCATATGGTGCTCTAGGGCATATTTCCCCAGAATCTGCTGATCTGCCCACAGTCCTGGATTATATGGTCCATTTAAATAGCTTGGGGCTGAGACCAGCTACACTGAAGGTGCATCTGGCAGCTGTGTCTGCTTTATTTCAGCAGGTAAGCCCCTTCTTTCACTCACCCTGTATTCTCCAAGTTTTTCAAGGGATTGCTTCACACCAACCCCCATTCAAGGACCCTGCCCTGCTTGGGACCTTAATGTTTGCATTGCTCAGCTTATGCAACCCCTTTGAGCTTTTGTCTTCAGCAGAGCTTAAGTACTTGACTTTGAAAACTGTGTTTCTGGTAGCCATCACGTCTGCCAGACGCTCAAGTGAATTACAAACTTTTCAGTGGAACCTGATTGTATCTCCTTTCATAGAGATAAGGTGGTCCTCAGGACTAACAGGAAGTTCTTGCCTAAGGTGGTTCCAGATTTCCACCTTAATCTGTTCTCTTCCTGTGTACTTCATTGACCATTCCTCCTCTGGCAGAGGAGGCTGCACAGTTTAGATGTGAAAAGAGCCCTTAGCTACTACATAGAACGTACCATGGGTCACAGGTTTGACTCCTCCAGCTGTTCCTCACTTATGGTGAGGGTTGGTAAAGGAAACCTGCCACTAAAAGATCCATTGCCAGGTGGATTGTCTCTTGTATCCAATTTTGTTATGAAAACTGGGTTCCTTCCTCAGGCCTGAGGGCTCACTCTACCAGAGGTACAGGCTTCCTGGCTGCTGCCAGGACATCCCTATTCTAGAGATATGTCAAGCAGCTACCTGGAAAACAGTTCACACTTTTACAAGCATTACCCCTGGACATCCAGACTAGGGGGTGATGCTTGCTTTGGCACAGCTGTGCTCAGAGCCTATTTCCTAAGTAGGTTCTGTCCCTCCTCCATGGAGGTACTGCTTTGTAGTCTGCTATTGTCAGAACACAGCAAGACTTCATGTTGTTTGAAGAAAAAGTTACCTCACCTTAGTAATGTTATTTCTAGGACATGGATATGTTGTTCAATCCACACTTATTGGCAGGTTCCTTGCCTTAAATCTTGCGGAAGGTCTTCAAGCTGGCTCCTCCCACCCACCCGGTGGTAAACCTCGCTCCGCCCCATGACGCCAAATCTTCCTTACTGCTTGGAAGCTCAGGTTCCTCCTTAGCGCTCTGCGCTTAGACTGCATCCTAACTCTTCGTTCATCCAAATGGTTTTGAAGTCTTCTAAACTTGTCTTCATCTTCCCTGCAGCTCGCGGTGGACAAATCTTTTCCGGCTTTGAGGTGCCTTGCGGCAGAAAATGTCCAGGACGGATCCGCACTCCATGTGTGTCTACTGCCTAGGCTAGATCACCGACCCGCAGGCCTGCGTGAGAGTTGTACCGCTCTTTCGGCCAGCGTCCTGGACCAATCGCGCTGCCCGATTGAAGCTTAGGCCCGAGAAAGCGTTACCCGCTGGTAAAATCAAAAGAGGCTAGTTGGGCGGTGTCCGCGGCGGCTGGCTCAGCTGAGCAGCTCGAGGCAGATGATCTGCCCTCAAGGAGGGCGGCCCAGGCCGCATCTTCCTCCTCCTTGTCATGCATTTATCCCGCTCTCTCTGAGTTCCTCGTGATACGGCTTCATTCAAGGAGCTTTGTCAGTCCCTTTCCACGAAAGGAGAGGGCCATCGGGACATTCTTCTCGGCCCAAGAAGAAGGAGTTGAAAGGTAAGTCCCACCGTCAGCGTTTGTGGGGGTAGGGGAGGTCCCCTTCCCCGGACAGCCGACCGTCGACTTGGGTCGAGGTTGCGGCTGTGGCTGGGCTTCACGGGTGCCCCCGTCAGACCAGCCTGCGAGACCCCTTTGACTAAGTCGAGATTTTTCTTGATCCGTTAGACGGGCTGTCGACTGGAGAAGCCGACAACCCTCCTTCACCAGTCCCCGGTGGATACCGAGGATCTGCCTGTGCCTTCTGGGCCGCAGTCCCCAGTTAAAGTGCCTGAGCTGAGGGAAGATCGGGTGTCCACGCCCCCCATACCGCCTCGGCCCCGAGGGTCTCGGTCTCGGACCTCTTCTCGGTCTAGCCATTCCTGCCGACATTGGTGGTCTCGGTCTCAATACCGAGGTAAGCGGCGACACCGTTCCTCCTCGTCCTCTTCCTCGGATGAGGAGAGGCTTGCGTAAATTACTTTGGCGCACGAGGAGCTTATGTGGCAGTTGCTGTTGTCCGGGTCTAAGCTGACTCTGGTCCAGATCCCGCCATCATGGCTGTCGCCCGAGCGACCGAAGCAACCACTGCCCAGTCGGGTTGCCCGCCCAGGCCAGTTGCTCGGCCAAACCAGCTGCTCCACCGATTGTGGTGGAACCTCCGCCTCCACAGCCGGTTCTGGGGCACCGCACAGGATTCTCGGTCGGGTCACGGCCTGCCCCACATTGTCAGTCACCTCACTCCTGACCGTCCCCGCAGGTAGAGGGTGGCTCGGACAGAGGCAGCTCTTCTCAGACTCTTCAGATTCCAACAGCGACTCCTCCCTGTTCTCCAGGCAGGTCGACCTGGCGTCTTCGGGGCCAGTCATTGGCGATAGCCCATCGTCCTTCTTGGTCTGTTTCACTCATCTTGGAGGCCACCGGGATGCAGCTCGAAGCCCGCTTCCAAATGGGCCAAGTATCCCCTGACGGAGATACTGGACCGAGGGTATTCCCCACGGAGGCCTTTCGGTGGCTGAGGCCATTGTCGGCCCAGCTTGGAGCTTTGGCAGTGGCCTGCTTTCTGTCCTGCGCCCTCAGCCAGGATGGCCAGGAAGTATCTTGGTCCCTACCGCTCTTTGCCCGGTTTCTCGGAGCACCCTCTGCGGGGGTTAGTCACGACAAGCGTTTTCTGGCGTTCGGTAGCGCGCTGGGATGTGGATAAGCCCCCGACAAAGAGTCCAAAGCTGGACTTTGCTGGGCGCAGTGTACGCTGCATCCTCCCTCGGCCTCCGACAGGCCAGCTCGGCTGTGCTGATGGCACACTTCTCCCACGCCCTCTTGGGCTCCCTGGATGAGGTTGTTCCTCATCTCCTGACTGACCTGCAGACCACGGTCCACCAGGTGCGGGACCAGGGTAGAGGCGGTGGCGGACAGCAGCTTCAGACTGCTCTGGATATAGGTGATTCCTGTGCCAGGTCAGTAGCTGCCCCGGTGGCCATGCGCCGCAGGGCATGGCTGAGGATATCCACCTTCACGGCGGGTACCCAGCACAAGTTGGTGGATGTCCCCTTCTTGAGGACTGACCTCTTGACCCTGGAGTGGAGGACACCTCCAGCGGGATCGAGAGTCCAGTGCCACCCTGGACTCGGTCACCTCCGCCCAGAGGGACAAAGGCCGCCGTCAGCAGCAGAAGTCCTTCGTCCTTCGGCCCCTGCATCTCGACCAGCCCAGCAGCACCAGCAACAGGGCCAGCAGGCTTGCGCTTGGCGTCCCAAACCCAGCTGGCAGCTTCCTCCAACAGGAAGCAAGGAAGTAAAGGCCCAGGAGGTCCCTCGGCCGGTTCTTCCTCCAAGCTTGCTAGTGACGGGTTGAGGGTGCGCCCCCAGCCTCGTCACTCTCCCCTGGGTTCCCCTGGGGCGGCTCCGCCACTTCTTTCTGCCTGGTCCGCTATCACCACGGACCGCTAGGTGTTGGTGGTAGGAAAGGCATGCCTCTGGAGTTCGAGCAGGCTCCACCCCTTTCGAGCCGTCCGCCTCGGGGCCACTGGGTCCGCCAGCCTCGCTGTCAGCCCGGCCGAGCTGATATTGCCCTGCTCCTCGAAAAGAGGTGATCAGGAAGGTGGCGGATCCTCCTCCAGACCGGGGTTTGTGTCCAGGTACTTCCTGGTCCCAAAATGGATGGGGGCTGGCGCCCCATTCTCGACCTGCACGACCTGAACAAGTTCCTAAGGTCTCGGCCCTTCAGGATGGTCACTCTGGCTCAGATAATCCCATCCTTGGAACGAGGCATGTGGTTCTGTTCTCTGGACCTCCAGGATCGTTCTTTCATGTCCCAATCCGTCCGTCCCATCAGAGATTCCTCTGCTTCAGAGCGGAGGGATCCCTTCACGAGTTCCGGGCCATGCCCTTCGGCCTCTCCCTAGCTCCCAGGGTCTTCACCAAATGCATGGCAGTGGTGACAGCGTTCCTGTGGCGCCGAAGGGTCCGGGTGTACCCCTACCTGGATGACTGGCTGATTGCAGCCCCCTCCAGAGCGGAGGCAGAGGCGGTCCAGAGATCTGGCCTCCTGGTTTGCTCTCAGGTGGCCTCCTCATCAACGAGGCCAAGGACGGAACTCTGCCAAAGCAGGTGATACAATTCATCGGGCAGAGCTCGACTCTCACGAGCCAGAGCACGCTGCCCGGACAGGGCCGAGGTTCTTTCCTCCTTTGCCCAATCATTTCTGGTTGGGCACTGCATCCTGCTCGGGACTTCCTGCGCCTCCCTGGGCCTCATGGCGGCCTGCACCAGCGTGGTCCGTTGGGCCTGTTGGTACATGTGTCCCCTTCAGTGGGGACTGGCCAGCCAGTGGTCACAACGCTGCGATCTGTTGGACCAGCCTGTGACAGTGACCCAGGAGATGTGGAGCGCTCCAGTGGTGGATTGTTCTGGCACATCTGCAGGAGGGCATCCTGTTCATCCGCCCGAGCCAACGGTCTCTCTATCGACCGATGCATCTCTGATGGGTTGGGGTGCCCATCTGGGGAACACCAGGCGCAGGCCTCTGGTCCCTCGGGAGTCCGATGCCATATCAACCTGCTGGAGCTCCGGGCGGTCCGTCTAGCTCTCACCACCTTCGCCTCCATTTCTACGGGTCAAGTGGTTCAGGTCCAGGACGGACAGTACCACCACCATGTACTATCTGAACCACCTGCGGGACGCGCTCCATGCTGTTATGCAGGAAGCTCTCCTCATTTGGTCCCTCGTGCGCAGCCTGGAAGCGGATCTCCGAGCCATTCACGTGGCAGGAGCCTCCAACTCCCTGGCTGATGCCCTAAGCCAGATAGGGGCTCGTCTCACAAGTGGTCTCTCCTGCCGGAGGTAGTACAAGACCTGTTCTCCCACTGGGGCATGCCTCAGGTGGACCTGTTTGCCTCCAGGAGAATGCGAAGCTGAGTCTGTTCCATGCCCCCCTCAGCAGGGCTCGCTGCAGGGATGCCTTCTCGAGGCCGTGGACCCCGGGCCTCTTCTACACCTTTCCCCATTTCCCTTGATCCACAAGGTGCTTCTCAAGGTGAGGAGGGACAAGGCACAGGTGATTCTGGTAGCCTCACACTGGCCCTGCCAGTTCTGGTATCCAGATCTCCTCAGCCTCAGTTCCAGGCTCGAGGCGGCTTCCAGCCTGCCGGACCTGATCTCAGTCAACCAGGGAAGGTATTCCATCGGACCTTCAATCCCTGCACCCTAACGGCCTGGTTCCTGGGCGCTAGAGTTCCAGGCCTTGGGTCTTTCCGCGAGGTCCTCAAGCGTCGTTGAGGCATCCCGTGAGTCGACCAGGAAATGCTACGCCTTCAAATGGAAGAGATTCTCCATTTGGTGTCAGGAAAGGGCTTGGACCCTTCCGCCTGTCCCTTGGCAAGCATTCTGGACTACCTGTGGTCCCTTTCTCAGCAAGGGCTTTGGTCGACAACCCTTAAGGTGCACCTGGCAGCCATCTCTGCTTACAGGCGCGGGGCCAGGAAGCAGTCGGTGGCGAGGAAAGGTGGTCAGTGCTTTTCAAAGGCCTTGACCACATTTCCCCTCGGTGTGAGAACTTCCACCTCCATGGGATCTACTGCTGGTATTGGCCAAGCTCCTGGGCAAGCCATTCGAACCGATGCACAGGTGCGATATTTCACACCTAATGCGTGGAAGCCGCCTTCTTGGTGGCTATCCGCGTCAGCTAGAAGGATGGGAGAGCTCCGGCGCTTGCCATAGAGTCTCCCTATCTGGTCTTCCACAGGGACAAGGTTGTCCTGCGCCCCCCAAATTCCTTCCGAAGGTGGTGTGGAGTTCACCTTAACCAGGTGTTGACTCTGCGGTGTTCTACCCCAAATCACACCTCGGAGGCTGAATATAGGCTCCATACTTTGGACCCTAGAAGCTCGCTTATTATAAGGAAGCGGACTGACTGTGAAAGTTCTGGGAGAGGAGTTTGCCAGCTGTTTGTCACCTACGCTGAAGCCACCTGGCAGACCTGCAGCCAAGCGGACGATAAGCAGGTGGGTCACCTCCTGCATAGAGCTCTGCTATAGGTTGGCGGGCATGGAGCCTCCCAGAGGGATAAGAGCTCATTCTCCAGCCATACTGCTACATCGATAGCTGCTTCCAGGATGTCCCTATCCAGGATATCTGCAGGGCTGCTACCTGGAAGTCGGCACATACCTTTATTACCCACTACCATACGACCTTGAGTCACACCGGGATGCTGGTTTTGGGGCCTCGGTTCTCCAGTCTCTTTTTCCCAAGTAAGTATCGGGGTGCGCCTTGCCTCCCTCCTCTTGGAGAACCGCTAGAGTCTGCCAATAAGTGTGGATTGAACAACATATCCATGTCCCTAGAAATACAGGTTACTCACCTGTAACAGGAGTTCTAGGAATGGTATATGTTGTTCATCCATGACCCACCACCTCCCGACTTGACGACAACCTGGCTTCCAGCGGGCTAGATCTGGCATCATGGGCGGAGCTGAGTTTTACCACCCTGGTGGGTGGGAGGAACCAGCTTGAAGACCTTCCGGCAAGATTTAAAGCAGCAAGGAACCTGCCAATAAGTGTGGATGAACAACATATACCATTCCTAGAACTCCTGTTACAGGTGAGTAATCTGTATTTCTTCTAATGGAGTCTTGCTGTATTCTGACCTCCCCTGCCTGCCCCTCTCAGAACCTCTGTTTTGGGATGTGGGTGGGCAGTGCAGTGTTGGCACTCAGTAGGTGCCCACCTTTTGATTTTCACCCCTTCTTTTCTTGGGGTGAATTGGTTGTGTTTTTCATTTTTGGGTCTCCTGACTTGAGTCTTTGTTTTGGGACCAAAATGTGTTTTATGTTTAGTAGCCAGTTGGCTAGTGTAGGTTTACAGCTTCCACACAGGACCTTAGTGAGTTTAGCTTGTAAAGATCTGACGGTTTGAGTTTAAACAGCAACAGACAGAGTCTCAACCGAGCTAGCTCAGCTGTTCCATGTCTGGCATGGAAAGTTAACTCTTTCATCTCCGAGGCAGTTCGAAGGTTGGGACTCACTGCTATTGTCAGAATACAGCAAGACTCCATTAGAAGAAACAACATTACTAAGGTGAGTAATTTTTCTTCCTGCCACTTCTGGACTACTGTTCCCTATTTATTCTGTCATGCCTGTTTCTCTTCGCTCCCAGCTTCACACCACATATAATTCCATATGTCGCTTTGTCCTCCAAGCTCCTCATAATACCCACCATTGTGTGCTCTATCAGTCTTTTGGCTGGCTCCCTCTTCAAGGCCGATTTGACTATGCTGTGGGTTGCTTGGTTGACTGCATCCACAGGAATTATCTGCAATCCCATATACTTCACTCTTGGCTATGAGGACAGCCTGTTAAAAATCTCAGGGACTCCTCCTATCACCCCTCTGGAATACCGCATATCTCGACAAAGATGGGCAGTAAGGGCTTCTCTGTCTCAGCTCCTCCTCTGGAACCATCTCCCATTGTCCACTTGCTCATCGCCTCCCACTTGTCTTTCAAAACAAACTTGAAGGACTGGCTTATCACTGAGACTATGTATAACTGCTCCTCTGACAACCTTGAGCACTACAACCACCCTAGCTCCCATAACAAATGGAAGTTAATATTGTTATTTTTCTTTTTTCTGTACTATATTATCACTCTATACTAGTCAGACAACCATGTGTTAGACAGATTATTGCATACTGGGTACCTTGTACTCCTGTAACACTCACCAGCTGTATTGTCTGTATTTGATCATGGAACATACTGTGCTGAGTTCCTGACCACATGATGTAGTGATGCTCTTTCATGTACTCTCATGTATTTCTAAAACTGTCCTATTGGAACTATATTGTATCTTACCCATGTTATGTATTTTGTTGTTGACTCTGTTACCACTCTGTGGTCCAGGTCATGGCTGAAAGTGGTCCATTGTATCAGTTTGCTTACCCAGTTATCAAAAACGAACATAAATAAATAAATATCATGCAGAAACAGCTTAGAATATATATCACCCCTAACCAAGAACAGTTCGTGAAGATTGACGAGACCTTGAAGGCCAACAGAGAAAAATACGCTCCATGGGAGGCTAGCCTGCAAGCATATAGCTAACTAAATTTCTGAGTATCTCTATGATGTTAGCCAATATATGCAGGCAGGCCAGGACTTGAAGGGTATGGGCGATCTCCATAGTGCACAAGCTGGAACAACTGCATAGAAGGCGTTATGCCTCTGGCGGTCGAGAACTTATGTCTGAAAAGCAGTGTTTTTGGCTTCCATAGTTCAGAAGTCCCTTGCTCATTTCAGCACCCAGCAGACTCTCCCTATATATGGGGCCATTCATTACCACCAGAATCGCAGTGGCTGGTCCGTCACCTCTGGCCTTCTTCTCAAGGGATTCTATAGGATTTTAGGACATGTCCTAAAATGTCATATTCAATAATGATTTGATAAACTCCACTACAAAACCATGAAGTACAAACCCTCCTGTGTTTCTGGAATCCCTGAAAACCTCAAGGTAGCCATTCTCCTCATCTTCCATTCTGAGACAGAGCAATTTGTTTCTGCTGTGATGCCCATCACTGCTGCTGCATATTGTTGGCAGTCTCTGTCGCAGTGTTAGCTGTGGCAGTCTCCTTTTGATACTGGTATTCATTGCAGCAAATCTATTCTTTTTCTTTTTTGGAACTTATATTTATTGATTTTGGCATATATTAAATACAAGTATAGCCGATGGACAGTGCATGACATAATTACACATCAGGTATCAGTAAAAACAGTATCTTCAGCATTCCTAACTTGTTATATCATAAAGAGGCTATCCATTGGTTACATTTCAAAAACGCTTATTGCTGCCTATGAGAGGGAGAAACTGTATTAAAGTACATACAGTTTTTATAAATAACCCTTTAATAGGTATATCTTCCTCTATGACCAATATAATATCAAGAATAAACTAATAGGTTAAGAACCCTCTCCCGAACTCCACACCACCTACTCCTATGGCCTAAATAGGCCTAACTTACATTTTAATAAATTGTCAACTTTGAAAAGACGCTTACTCCAAAGCTGTACCTAATCGCTAAAGCTTATTAGCTTCTAATAAAGTGTTACAACCTTTGTAGAAAAGATATAGGACTCATTACACGTGCAAGCATGATCTTATATATTCTCCTGTGTCATTACACTCTGACACAAGTGCCTACCAGAGCATTATAACCCGATAAAACAATCTATGGCACATTATGTGCCTCGGATTTATTCATACATAATGTTCAGGGTACAGAACGATCCTTGGGATGGCAGAGAAAGGGAGATATTGCTGATGGGGGACCTGAATATACCATATGTTAACTGGAGCACCTTTGCTGCAGCCACATCCAAGAGCAGGGCGTTCTCGATGCCCTACAGGGGCATGCCTCAAACAGCTAGTTTTGGAACCCACTGGGAGGGAGCAATCTTAGACCTGGTAATCTCAAATGGGACGGAGAGAGATCTCTGATCTTGAAGTGGGTAGCCATCTAGGAACAAGCGACCACCAAACAGTGTGGTTCACAATAAACTTAGCTGTAGAGTCAAGCCACACAAGGTGAAGGTACTGGACTTCAGGAGGGCTGATTTTGTCAAAATGGAGAGTGCCTCAGAAAAGCACTAGCAAACAGGCAAGAAGGTGGGGTGAAGCACAATGGAGTAACATCAAAACCACCATCACAGAGGCAACAAGCCTTGTGTGAAGCAAATAAACAAATCAAAATGAAAGAAAAAAACACTGTGGTTCTCAACAGAAGTGGTGAGGAAGTTAAGGTAGAAAAGATAGCATTCAGAAAGTATAAGGAAACACAGAAAGAGCCGGACAGAGAACTGTACCAGGTAAAGCAGAAGGAAGCGGGAAGGCAGTCAGAATAGCAAAGGCCCAAACTGAGGAAAAGATAGCCAACTTGTTAAGAAGGGGATAAAACCTTTTATAGGTACATTAGGGAGCAAAGAAAGGCTAATGCAGGATACTGAGGCTAAATAAAGAGGAAGGTGGTTGGGCAGAGAGCGATAGTGAAAAGCAGGATACTGAGCGAATACTTCTGCTCATTATTCACAATGGAAAAGCAGGGATGGTACCTAATCCAGTCAATAGAAGCACTCTTGATGGGGGTTGATACTAGTCCTTTCACAGAAGAAAGTGTTCTGAAAGAACTCTTAAAACTGAAGGTGGATAAAGCAATGGGGCCTGATGGGATTCACCCCATAATTCTAAAAGAACTAAGGAAGAACTAGTAACACCACTGACTACCATTTTTAATAAATCATGGGAGGATGGTGTGGTACCTGAGGACTGGAGGAGGGCGGATGTGATTCCCTTCACAAAAGTGGGAGCAAGACAGAGGCAGGAAACTACAAACCTTCAGTTTGACCTCAGTGGTAGGGAAAATGATGAGTCACTTCTGAGGAAAGAATTGTTGAGTACCTAGAGTCCAGTGGGCACAGGACCCAAGGCAGCATGGATTCACAGCAGGAAGGTCATGTCAGACAAATCTAATTGATTTCTTTGACTGGGGTCCAAGTAATGGACCAGGGAGGGGCTGTGGACATGGCCTACCTAGACTTTAGCAACGCATTTGACACAGTCCCACACAGAAGATTAATCAACAAATTAGCCAGCCTGGGAGTGGGTCCCAGGGTTGTATCCTGGGTAAAACACTGGCTGGACAACAGGACACAGCGGGTAATAGTAAATGGAGTCTACAGTGAAGAAAGGGCTTACTAGTGGGGTACCTCAGGGTTCAGTACTGGGGCGGTCCTTTTTAATGTCTTTATAAGTGACATTGCAGAGGGACTGAAGGAAAGTATGTCGCTTTGCAGATGACACAAGATCTGCAACATGGTTGATACACAAGGTGGGGTGGAAAGGATGAAAAGGGACTTAGCAAGGTTGGAGGAATGGTCAAATGGATGGCAGCGAGATTCAATGCAAAGAAGTGTGAAGTAATGCACCTGGGAAACAAAACCCAGGGAAGAGTACAGTGGGGGTGGAGAGAGATACTGACAACAACAGAAATGGAAAGGGACCTGGGGTAGTCATATCAGATGACCTAAAGGTGGGCCAGCAATGTGAGAAGGCAGTAAGGAGGGCTGGTGGGATACTGGGATGCATAAGGAGAGGCATCAACAGTAGAAAACAGGAGTTGTTGGCCCTCTGTACAGACAGTTGGTAAGACCACATCTGAGTACTGTGTACAGTTCTGGAGACCCCATCTCTGCAAAGACATAGACAGGGTGGAGGCTGTTCAGAGGCAGAACAAAATGGTGCAGGGTCTGCACCAGAAGACATATGAAGAAAGACTAAAGGAGCTTAAGATGTATAGCCTCGAGGAAAGGAGGGAGAGGGGACATGATAGAAACTTTCAAATACCTCAAAGGAATCAACAAAGTCCAAGAGGATGGCATATTTCAGAAAAGAGATGTGCAAGAACAAGAGGTACAATTTGAAGATAGAGGGGAAGGCTCAGAGGTAATGTGAGGAAGTATTTCTTCACAGAGAGGTTGTAGATGCATGGAACAGCCTTCCTGAGAGGTTAGAGTCAAGAAACAGTGGGGAATTCAAGAATCGTGGGACAGACATAAGGCTATTCTAGTGGGGGTAGAAGGAAGTAGGCTGTTGGTTAACTAGGGTCTGCAGCTTATCCATTAGGTAGGAAATGGGCAGACTAGGTGGCCCAAGCAGTCCTTATCAACCGTCAGATTCTATGTTCTATGTTCCAGTAACATTTAAGTAAGCGTAAATTGTGAAAAGTCATTTTGAATAACAAACAAGTCCTCCTCTTCTAAGGATGCCCAACTCAGTTTTAACTTGCTGAGGCCACATCGCTTTGGCATTCAAGTGTTGCCCTCATACTCCAAATCAAAGTTGGAACCCCTTGCTACATAGTCCAGCTCAATTTTGTAAATCAATTTTGCAGCATCCCTGAGTCAGAGAAATGGTATGTTTTAGCTCCATATCATCTTCAAGGTCGCTGGTATCAGTAGGACGGGTGAATCCCCAACGCTATAGCTTGGAACGCAGTCCGTCAAAGGCCTTGTGGCACAACTGAGATTAGGAAAAATATGTACAGGGCTCTCCTGCCACTGCCATGGTCCTCATTTCATTGCCTCATGGAGGATATTATCTCTCTGGACTGAGCCCAACACCACCAATATGGCCCAACTCGCTGGATGTGCTGAATCCCCATGCAAGTGGGGACCTCTGACATTCACTTGGTAAGCCCTTTCAATTGAAACCGAGAGTCAAGTTATAAAACTCCTGTGGCCACTGCACCAAAAAGCTGCTCAGATCTTCTCCTCTGATTCCTCCGCAGTCCCAGAGTCCGAATGTGGGACACCCATGCCCCATTCTCCAGAGTTTCTAGTTGGGCTAAGGAGGAGATTTTCTTCACCAGGCCCAAAGAAACTGTGAATGCTGTTTCTGACGATTTAGATGCCCCTTGAGGCATTTCCTCCATTGAATCCATTCTAATCTCCACAACTCGCATGCTCGAGGTAAATTTGTCCAGTTTTATCAGTAGACTGTGTTGCTTTTAATAATGCAGCATCCGTAGGCTGGTGTGAGTTAGCATCTGGAGGCTTTTTGCTTGTCGGGGCCTGTTTGGTTACCTTTCTGCCTGGCCCCATCTCCTCCGGTTGTCATTTTTTCTCTGACCCATGGTATCAGTAAGAACATTTTTATATGGCTGTGATCCGCTGATGCTATTAGATCCACTAGTAGTGATTTTGTACAGCCCTGTGCAGTTTTTCTAATAAAATATATTGTTTATCTTTTCAATGGTGCAGGAAAGTGTTGCTATCAACTCGGCTGCTGGCCATGCCCCACAGCGAATCTTGTTCTTGAGAGCATCCTGCCTCTCTGCCTGAAGTGTGCTGTTATCGCACATTATAAAATGGGCAAGAAATATCCAGTGATCTGATTGGTCAGTAGCTGCTAGACCTGTGCAGTAATTGACCAGTAACTGCACGGGTCTGAACACGCCTTTGTAGGTCTTGGACCTTGTTTTCATAGAAATATCTACTACACTACTTCAGAATTCTCAGTAACTGTGACAGTTGGGGAAAAACAAAAAGGTTCAGCTAACAATGTGAATGACTTAACCTGCCAACCAATTTGAACTCTTTGATGGGGCAAACCCAACTGTTTGGTGTGAGAACCGATTTACCAGTGAGGAAGATTTATTTATTCTTAATGTAAAGATTTATTTAGTCTTGTGTTTTTATTATTTTGGTGCCATTTTTAAACGCAGTAGCACACTTTAGGACTTGCAGGTTATTGGGTAATAACCGCATTTCCCTCCGCCCCATATATGAAGGGCACTTGGCTAACACTTTGTGTCTCAACCCACAGAGTGGGGGACAGCATACAGTAATTAACCCTATAAACTGCATGCCCTCTCATGTGGTATTTCTTACATAATGCACACCCTTTTATGCCTTATTGCTTAATTATGAAATGGGTATAAGAAATCCTGAAGCCTGGTTGGCTAAGGTACTCAGAAGCTGATGCCCATCACAGCAGCACTAGAAAACTATTTGAGAGCTCACTGATGTGTTTATATTAGGCAGGCACAGCTGCATTAATACACCGATTCGACTTACTGTACTTGTATTTAAAAGCAAATGTAGCATCTGCCATTTACGCTACAGACAGCAAAATTACATTTGTTCAATTGGACTACTTTTTCTTTTTCTCCTTTTTTATCTTTTTCAAATTTTTACGTATTTAAATTAAAATATTATCATTTTCTTTACTAATCTTAATGGACTGATTCATAATCGCAGTAATGCACTCCAGGGTATGCTTTGTTCTGAAATAATAGCACTTCATGGGCAAAGAAAGCGCCATGCTCAGCCTTGTGCTTCACAACCCATCCAAGGCACGCTTTATCCCAGCACAAAACACACCCTGTCATGCCTTATTACTTAAGTAACCCCACATTAGGTCATAGAAACATAGCAACATAGAATTTGATGGCAGGTAAGGACCGCTGGCCCACCTAGTCTGTCCATTTCCTACCTAATGCAGATCCTAGTTAACCAACAGCCTACTTCCTCCTACCCCACCACTAGAATTGCCTTATGTCTGTCCCATGCATTCTTGAATTCCTCCACTGTTTTTGAGTCCACTACCTCCTCAGGAAGGCTGTTCCATGTATCCACAACCCTCTCCATGAAAAAATACTACCTCACATTACCTTTGAGCCGTCCCCCTCTATCTTCAAATTGTGCCCCTTGTTCAAACAACATGAAGTCTTGCTATATTATGACCGTAGCAGTTTGTCCCACCACTAAAACTGCTCCGGAGGTGAAATAGTTAATTCCATTCTAAAATGGAACTTTGAGCACGAGCTCTAAGAAGCAGCTCTGTCTGTGTAATTTCAAACCTGAACTGTCAAATTCTTTACTCCGCCTCAGTGAACAGTCGCTCGAATTTCTCCTACTGCTGGTTCATTTCTCGGTTTAAACAGTGTTTTCTCGGTCCGATTCAACCGAGAATAGTTTTATTTTAACCAAAACCGTTCAGTTCAAGCTCTGGTCTGTGGTATCGTAAGTAATTTTAAAAGTTTTGTCTGTGTGGAACTTGTAAGTTTATCGGTTCGGTTTGAACCGATCAGCGGTTTAAAACTTATTAAATTCAAAAGTTTATCATTTTAGAGTCGGTTCCCGGTTCTTATCGGTTCTAAAAAAACAGATTTTATTACGTTTTTAATACCCGTGACACGGTTAGGAACCGATAGGTGTCTTGCCTGGCACTGCTGTTCAAAGGGTAAGTTTTCTGGTTAGGCTGGCATTATGTCTGAGAAACCCAAAAGAAAAACTGGGCTCACTGTGTTTCAACACTGTGATGTTCAGGGGAAGTCTGCCAAGGCTGACCCACACACCACATATGTTTATTGTCTGGGGTTTGACCACCTCCAGTCAGACTGCCAGATATAAGAATTTCCTGCAGCCACCCTGAAAAGAGATTGGGCAGGCTCAGGAACGAGGCAAAAAGTCTGCTGACCCAGATGGCCAGCCCGGTTCAGTGCCAACCGAACCGGAGGGAGTGCCTCTGACCAGGCGAGACTTTCGGCAAAAGAAAAGCTGGTTCTGAGGGACCACTTCCAGTGAAGAAAAAAGAAAGTCAGCAGGTTTGGAGTCCAAAACCCTTCTCCAACTGCTGCAGAGATAGCAAAAGCCATCCAGATTGTCCAGTCACTGTCTCAGGTTCCATCCGAACCGCCACTATCTGGCAAAAGGTCGGTTCGTCCGGTTCCAGTGGTTCAGGAATATGATGTTGAGGAGTTTTATGAACCAGAGGAGGAGGAGGATGATTATGAACAGTATGAATGTGGCTGGGAAGGTCTGGGTGTGCCCATTGAACCGACATTTCCCCAGACAGACCATTAGAATCTCCCCTATGCTATCTGAGTCCCCATCTCATTTTATGTTTTACAAAAGTTGTTGAAACCCTCCAGCTTCCCTTAGAAGAAGCTGTAGATGAGCAAGAGGAGCCTGATTTTGTAGAAATGATGGATATTCCAGAGTCTAGGAGATTGTCTATCCTTTGCATAAGTCTTTAGGAAGCAAACAATAAAAATTTTAAAACTCCTAATTCTGTGCCTCCTGTAGATAAAAAGATGGACAGAAGGTACACATTGTCAGGTCCTGATACAGAATTCTTTCTCAGCAATGCAGTCATGTTAGTAGTTCAGGCTGCAGCCTGTGATAAAGCTAATATTCCCTGGCTTCACATCCTCCTGACAAGGATTCCAGGAAGATTGATGCCATGGTGAAAAAACAGTATATGGCAGCCTCCTTGGGACTCAGGCAAGCAAATTATATGGCTTATGTAGCTAGGTATCAGAAATCTAGATGGGATACTGTTATGGAATTAGCCAAACAAGCCCATGGCCAGCTGGCTGCTGAACTAGAACAGGTGGCTGCTGATGGCATTGAGGCTTCTAAGGTGTAGTTTCATGCTGCTGTGGATGTTAATGATGTTTCCTCTAGGGTCATGGCCACATCTGTAGCTTTTGGTAGGTTGGCCTGGCTCAGGTGTACTAGCCTCTCACAGGATACCCAGACTAAGGCTATGGATTTTCCTGTGGTGGGAAATTCTCTGTTTGGGAGCAAACAGAGAATTACATGAAAAAATGGATGAATATGGGACTACTTACAGCAGTGCCCAAGCTAAGGAGCGCTAAGCCACTCCCCAGAGCATACCCCAGGGGTAGGGGTGAGCCTTTTCACAGGCCTTTTATCAGACTCAGGCCTCCTCTGCTTATGCTCAGAGGGGCTTCTTCAGAGGCAGAGGCAGGCGGGGTGGGCAGGCCTGCTCCACCCCTCAGCCTAAAGCACCTGCTAAGCAGGCACCCTGATGGGGTGCCAGGCCGTTCTCCTTTACCAGTAGGGGCAGGTTGGCTTACTTCAGTCAGAACTGGGCGTCTTTAACTTCAGACAAGTGGGTTCTGGAAGTAGTAAGCCAGGGCCTCAGTTCTCAGCTTCAAAGGTTTCCCAAAATGAGAACCAGGTTTTTTCTACCTGCAAGTTCTTCAGAGACCCTTGCTCTAGAAGCAGAGGTCTCAACCCTGTTGAGCTCTCAGAGCAGTAGAAAGGGTTCCTCCCTGCACCAGGGCAGGGGTCTGTATTCAGATACTTCTTTCCCAAAAAGACAGGAGAATGGCGGTCCATATTAGACCTCAGATATCTGAACAAGCATCTTTTGAAACCAAAGTTCAAAATGGTAACTCTGGCAATGATTTTACCCTCCCTAAGGCCAGGGGACTGGTTAGCTTCCCTGGACCTCAAGGATGCCTATTTTCACGCCCAATCAGAAGCTCCCACCAGTACTCAGATTCGAACTACCTCAGGTCATTACCAGTTCAGAGCAATGCCCTTCGGCCTTACCTCTGCCCCAAGGGTATTCACAAAGTGTCCTGGCAGTAGCAGTGGCTCACTTAAGGAGGCAAAGGATTGCTGTTTTCCCTATCTAGACGATTGGCTCATTGTAGGCCAGTCCTCAGAACAGGTAAAATCTCACCTGCAAGTCACCCAGCAGCTTCTCACCTCCTGGGCTTTGCTAAATCTACCAAAGTCGGTTCTGGAACCAGTCCAGGCACTCACCTTTATAGGGGCAGAATTGGACGCAGCTAGCCAGAGCTTTTCTTCCTTGGAAAGGGTAAGGAATTTAGTGGCTCTGGCCTCCTCCTTCACTCTGCAGGTCTCGACCAGCAAGACACTTTCTGCAGCTCCTGGGGCACATGGCTGCATCCACAGCTGTTGTGCAGGAGCAAGATTTCAGATGAGAGACATTCAGTTTCACTTGAGAACCTATTGGTCTCAGAGAAGAGACCCCCTTTCCAAGTTGGTCCCAGTGACTCGAACCTTGATCCAGGCCCTCCAGTGGTGGCAGGATCAGAGCAATTTAAGATTGGGGTCCCTTCATTCCCCTGCTCACAGTTTGACTCTCACTACAGATGCTTCCCTTCTGGGTTGGGAGCCCACATGGGCGACTTTTCCACTCAGGAGTGTGGTCCCCAGGAATCTCTGCTCCACATCAACTTGCTGGAACTCAGAGCTGTCTTTTAGCTCTTAGCGTTTTCTGCATCTGTCCACAACAAGGTGGTACAAGTCAGAACAGACAATACCACAACAATGTGGTACATCAACAAACAGGGGCACTCGGTCTTGGCCTTGTGCACCAAGGCAATGAAGTTGTGGTCTCTGGCCTATTCCTGAACACTTCCCTCGTAGCAGTTCACCTTCAAGGAAGGACAATGTCCTAGCGGATGCCCTCAGCAGGATTTCCCAGGGCCATCACGAATGGTCCCTGGATTCTCAGGTACTGGGGATAGTCTTTGCCAGATGGGGCACTCCTCAGATAGATCTTTTGCAGCCCAGACAATCACCAACTTCCTCTGTTCTGTTGCAGGCCTCCAGTGTTGGGCTCAGTCCCTGGGCGCCCTTCTCCTGGATTGGAAGGAAGTTTCTTTATGCTTTCCCCCTCCCTCTCCTATTCAAAGTATTAGTCAAAATCAGATCTCAGCCTTGCAAGGTGATTCTGATTGCCCCGGATGCCCAGGCAGTCCTGGTACCCACTCCTTCTCTCACTGACAATCCATCTTCCCTTTGTCTCCCCAGGAATCACAATCTATTAACTTGTGCCCAGGGAAGAGTTTGGTATCCGGACCTCAACTTACCTCAAGGCCTGGCTCTTGAGGAGTTAGAGCTTGCTTGATTTACACCTCTCTACAGTGTTCTTGAACTCTGAAGGCTTCCAGGAAGCCTTCCACTAGGGCTACTTATAGTTCTAAATGGAAGAGGTTTTCCATTTGGTGTGCTGGGAAAAATATTTCCCAGAATCTGCTGATTTGCCCATTGTATTAGACTACATGGTCCATCTTAATTCCTTGGGCCTCAGACCCTGAAAGTTCATTTGGCAGCTGTCTCTGCTTTTGTTTCAGCAGGGAAGTCATCCCCTTTTCCACTCACCCTGTGTTTTCCAAGTTTTTTAAGGATTACTCCATACTAATCCACCTTCGGGAACCGCCCCTGCCTGGGACCTTAATGTGTGCATTGCCCAGTTAATGCAACCCTTTGAACCTCTGTTTTCTGCAGAGCTAAGCATCTCAACTTGGAAAACTGTTTTTCTGGTGGCTATCACTTCTGCTAGACGATAAGTGAGTTGTAAGCCTTGTCAGTAGAAACTGACTTTATTTCTTTCCACAGGATAAGGTAGTCCTTAGGACTAATAGGAAATTTTTACCTAAGGTGGTTTCAGATTTCCATCTTAACCAATCTATCTCCTTCCAGTATTTTTCACTGATCACTTCTTCTGGTGAGAGGAGGTTGCACAGCCTGGATGTTAAGAGGGCTCTTAGTTACTATATAGAGCGACTAAAGGTCACAGGTTCAATCCTCCAACTTTTCCTCACCTATGGTGAAGTTGGGAAAGGCAAACCGCCACTAAGAGGTCAATTGCAAGGTGGATTGTCTTTTGTATCCAATTTTGTTATCAGAAAATGGGCAGAGATCCCCTCTGGCTTGAGGGCTCATTCTACCAGGGTACAGCCGCTGCCTCTAGCTGCTGCCAGAGACATCCCTCTATTAGAGATATGCCAGGCTGCTACTTGGAAAACGGTAGTACACTCACCAAGCATTACTCCTGGATGTCCAGGCCAGGAGAGATGCTCGGTTTGGCACAGCTGTTCTTCAGAGCCTATTCCCTAAGTAGGTTCTACACCTCCTCCATGGAGGTACTGCTGTATAGTCTGCTACTGTCATAATATAGCAAGACTTCATGTTGTTTGAAGAAAAATTACTCACCGTAGTAATGTTGTTTCTTCTAATGGAGTCTTGCTATATTATGACCTCCCAGCCTGCCCCTCTCAGAACCTCTACTTTGGGTGGGTGCGGCAACTTAGTGTGGGCACTATTTTATGCCCTTTTAATGTTTCTTCCCTTTGGGGGTTTTGGGGCATGTTTTATTATCCTGTTGTTTTATTCTCTTGTTGTTAAAATTGTATTAGTAGTTCTGGTCCCCTGACTTGAGTCTTGGGTGTTGGGACCAGCAATGGTTGTTAATATTTAGGTAGCCATTTGGCTAGTGTAGGTTACAGCTTCCACACAGACCTTAGTGAGTTTTTGCTCGTAAAGATCTGACAGTTCAGGTTTGAAATTACACAGACAGAGCTGCTTGGAGCTCGTGCTCAAAGTTCCATTTTAGAATGGAATTAACTATTTCACCTCCGGAGCAGTTCTAGTGGTGGGACAAACTGCTACGGTCATAATATAAAGACTCCATTAGAAGAAACAACATTACTAAGGTGAGTAATTTTTCTTCTTGCACATCTCTTTTCTGAAAGATGCTACCATGTTGGACTCTGTTGATTCCTCCCTCCACTCCTCGAGTGTATACATATTGCTTATTTAATCTCTTTTCTTATGTCTTCTGGTGCAGACCGCACCATTTTAGTTGCCGTCCTCTGGACAGCCTCCATCCTGTCTATGTCCTTGTGGAGATGGGGTCTCACCAACTGTCTGTACAAAGGGATAACAACTTCCTGTTTTCTACTGGTGATGCTGGCTACCTTTAGGTCATCTGATATGACTACCCCAGGTCCCTTTCCATTTCTGTAGTTGTTATTATCTCACCCCACATTGTGTACTCTTCCCTGGATTTTGTTCCCAGGTGCATTACTTTGCATTTCTTTGCCTTGAATCTTAGGCTGCCATATATCTGACCATTCCTCCAATCTTGCCAAGTCCCTTTGCATCCTCTCCACCCCACCTTCTGTATCAACCTTGTTGCAGATCTTTGTGTCATGTTCAAAGAGACATACTTTTCCTTCCAGTGCCTCTGCAATGTCACTTATAAAGATATTAAAGAGGACCAGTCCTAGTACTGAACCCTGTGGTACCCCACTATGAACCCCTCTTTCTTCAGAGTAAACTCAGTTTACTATTACCTCTGTATCCTGTTGTCCAGCCAATTTTTAACCCAGGATACCACCTTGGGACCCACTCCAAGGCTGTCTAACTTGTGTATTAATCTTTGTGTGGGACTGTGTCAAATGCCTTGCTAAAAGTCTAGGTAGGCCATGTCCACTGCCCCTCCTTGGTCTACCACATTGGTCACCCAGTCAAAGAAATCTATTAGATTCGGCCTGACATGACCTTCCGCTCTGAATCCATGCTGCCTTGGGTCCTGTGCCCCACTGGCCTTTAGGAACTTAACAGTTCTTTCCTTTAGAAGTGATTCCATCATTTTCCTACCACTGAGGTCAAACTAACGGGTCTGTAGTTTCCTGCCTCTGTCTTGCTCCCACTTTTGTGAAGGGAAATCACATCTGCCCTCCTCCAGTCCTCCGGTACTATACCATCCTCCCATGATTTGTTAAAAGGGAGGTCAGTGGTGTCACTAATTCTACCCTTAGTTCTTTTAGGATTATTGGTGAACCTGGCCAGGCCCCATTGCTTTGTCCACCTTCAGTTTTAAGAGTTCTTTCAGGACCCTTTCTTCTGTGAATGGACTGGTATTGACCTCTCCATCCAGAGTGCTTCTATTGTTTGATTTGGGCCCCCCCCCTTTTATTTATTTATTTTTTATTTATTTGAACAAGTCGGATTTACAACCTCTGAGTCAGGGACTCATTTACAAAGGCACCTCATCGCAGGGATGGCAAGACAATAGAACATTGTGCAGATACAACATTGGACAGCATTACAGGTGCAGACATAGAACACATAATGCACCTAGTTACATGTTGGTATAAAATACAGATTTACAATTAAAGATGAGCAATTTCTCTGGAATTGCAGTGGAATGCATCCTTGTATGAACCTAAAGGGGTAGGGGAAGATGGATCGGCAGTCCAGGGGACCTTGTTGAGATTAGGGGGCCAGGCAGGAAAGGTCCTGCAGTGGGATTGGGGTGCAGGGTTAGTTGCACCTACAGCAGCAGACATTAAAGAGATGGTTCTGGAGAGCGTTTTGAAGGGACCAAGTTTGGTCGTAGTTGGTGATGCAGGTAGGGAGGGAGGAGTTGAAGTTCTTTTGTGAATACTGAGCAGTATTCATTCAGTATCCCTGCTTTTTCACTATCATCCTCTGCCCACCCTCCCTTCCCTTTAGTAAGCCTCACTATCCCTTCCTTCATCTTTCTTCGCTCCCTAATGTACCTATGAAAGGTTTTATCCCCTTCTTTGCTGAGTTGGCTATCTTTTCCTCAGTTTGGGCTTTTGCTATTCTGACTGCCTTCCCCACTTTCTTCTGCTTTAACTAGTACAGTTCTCTGTCGTGCTCCTTCTGTGTTTCCTTATGCTTCCTGAATGCTAGCTTTTTTCCTTAACCTTCCCGCCACCTCTTTTGAGAACCATAGTGGTTTTCCTTCGTTTTGCTTTGTTGATTTGCTTAACACAAAGGCTTGTTGCCTCTGTAATGGCTGTTTGATTTTTCCCCATTGTTCCTCCACCCCTCCTTTCTTGCCAGTTTGCTAGCTTTCTGAGGCACTCTCCCATTTTCCCAAAGTCAGCCCTCCTAATGTCCAACACTCTTATATTTGTATAGCTCGACTCTTATGGCTGTGTTTATTGTGAACCACACTGTTTTGTGGTCACTTGTTCCCAGATGTCTCTGCTGTCCTTAGCAGACTAGTGGTCCCACACCTGATCCCAGTGCTAGTTTCACATTGAAGAAATAAGCCTGGGAGTGTGGTGATCCTCCTCTCAGTCCCGGTAACTGGTGCCCTCCCCAACAATATTCTCAGTGTCAGTGTTTTCCATAACAATAAATAGTCACCGGGATTGGGAGAGGGAGGTTGAGAACACTGTACTGCCAGGACTATTTTTATTATATGAAACTAGCATGACGATTAGATGAGGAGAGGAACGCTATGCACGAAAGGATATTTTATTTACAGTATATAAACATGGTGCAGGGATTGAGGACGGGGTCCACTAGACTACTAGGAATAAATTTTACATGAATGGCATGGGGATTGGGAGGACCTAATATAAGGTGACCTTTTTTAAACCAGACCTTACTAGAAATGTCTGCTTGGGGCGGGGTGCAGGACCACACCCTATGGTTGGGACAGACCTCAACATAATCCAAGGAGTAAAAATGTTCTCCTCGCTACATGAGGCTGTAATGGGATGTCAGTGGCATCTTAGTACCTTGTATGGGCAAAGAGGTTATTTACATGGGGACTTTAAAATATAGCAAGTTTGTACAAGAGTGCTGACATTTTTGGAATGCCCTAACTGCTTTTGTTCCTTCAGTATAGACACACATAACCCATGTGGCCAGCAGGGAGGTTATGCATTAGTAAAGGCAGTGCTGGCCCTAGTAACCTCGAGGACCTGTGTGGAACCTCTTTGTTGAGGGCTGATATCAGGACTCATGGAACCCCAAGAAACATGATCATCTCTGTGGTGGCCTCCCCATACCTTTTGGTTGCTTGTTTTGTGCCATTCTTGTGCCCTACTTGAATTAGAATATAATCCCTAAGATATCAGGAGATGCACACATCAGCAGTAAATTCTGGAGAAATCTGAATAGAGACACAGAGGGACAGAGATCAATGGGACTTAACTGGGCAGCTGAATCTTTTTAGGAGCCCTCTGTTCCTGGGGCCCTGTTTAGATGTACAGTTTGCACTATGCTAAGGTTGGTTCTGAGTAAGGGCTGCATGCGGGGGGTATATTCAAACAAGTTTAGGGCACTCACACTGTGCTCAGAACTTGTGTGAATCTGGGTAGACTGGGTGTGCCAAGCGGTCTTTTTCTGCTGACCAATTCTGTTTCAATATGTGACTATAGGTAGAGTTCTGCCTTGTTAGTCCTCATAAAAGCAGGAGAGAAACAAAAGGAGAATATTTTGCTGGGTAAAAATAATACTTTTTAAGGCTAATGAAAGTTGAAGATACAAGGTTTTGAAGCCTGAACACCTCTTTTGTCAGGTATATTAAAATGTAGGTTGAAGTTGCCCACCCTTTGTAGAAGCCGGTTTCGATTAGCAATGGAAGAAAAAAACTGCAAAGGTCTGAGTAAACTCTGAAGTGCTACTTAACAACAAAGCAGCAGGAATAATGTCACTATGTTCTAATTGTCACAGTAGAGGAATTTTTTTTTTTTTTGCGGAGTAGTCTGCTCATGCTCCTGGTTCCTGGTGGCGGTGCATCTCCCTGATCTCCAGCCCCATCCCTGCTCACAGCTTACCTTCCAGCTTCCCCACGGCTTGCCCCTGTGGTGGGGTGGCGGGATCCCTCAACCTGCTGAACACACGGATCTGATGCTGAAGGTTACTGTTATTCCTCGCGGGCGGTGCCTGTGGGGATCGGCTTATACGGCTGCACCAGAACACATTTTCCTCCTCCGTTATTTCTCCCGAGATGAGGCATGCAATGATGCCACAAGGAGACAGTATGCACATCGTCTGCACATGCTCCTCTGAGCATCTGCCTTGTCTCCTCCCTCTTCGAAGCGTCAGCGTGCCAGCCCCCTAGCCTCTGCACTGGGCCAGTCGCTCACTGACCTTTGGTGTCCCCTCCCGGAGAAGGAGAGCAGTCCTTGGACACTCAGTCCTTCTCCTCCCTGCCGACCCCCAGTGGCCATGCTCATTCCTAAACACAGGTCGCGGTGTAGTGTGAGAGACGTCCAGCGCCTCAGCCTCAAGCGCCACCAGGCTGGCAGAGGAAGTTGTTGAAAATGCAGACAGAAAGCTACAGAGATTTTAAAACATTGCTTGTTTCAGCCCTCCTAATATTTTAAAATTATTGTAGCTTTTGTCTGCATAAGTTTTAAACTTCATGTACTGTGACATCAGCTAGAATGTAAATAGTGACATTATTCCTACTGCTTTGGTGTTAACTAGCACTTCAAAGTTTACTTAAACCTTTTCAGTTTTTCTTTTTTTTCCTTACATTGTTAATCAAAACCTAGCTTCTACAAAGGACAGGCAGCTTCAGCCTACATATTACTGTATTCAACTAAGAGGCATTCAGCCTCGAAGCTTACGCTTATCTTTTCATTAGCTGCACTAATAAAGATACTATCTTTATCCTGCAAAATAATCTCTTTCTTCTCTCCTACTTATGGAACATAGAAAATCTAGACAATGATGGCGAAAAGGATAACTGTCCATCCAGTCTGCCCAAGTTCCCTATCTAACCCTGGGACCTCACCGTCCATCCAGGGTCCTAGCCCTCTCCTGTTCTCCTTCCTGATTCTGTCTCTCCAAGTGACCACTGTACCCTTCACTCTGTCCCAACCATACTTGAACCTGTCAACTGTTTTAGCACCCACCACTTTGGCTGGTAGAATGCTCCATTGCTCCACAACCCTTTCTGTAAAATAGTACTTCCTCATGTCCCCCTGAACCTTCCTTCTGTCAGTTTCAGTCATGCCCCTTGACCTCAAACTAGCATTTAGGCTAAATGGTTCCTCACAGTTCACCTTGTTTAATTCTTTAGGAACTTGAAGGACTCTGTCATATCTCCCCCTCCCTCTGGTCTTCAGTGAGTACATGTTCAGTGCCTTAAGACGTTCCTCGAAGACCTGGCCGTTGACCCTGAATTATTTTGATTACATTGCGCTGTACTACCAGCCTGTCCCTATCCTTCCTGAGGTGAAGCCAGAACTGGGCACAGTACTCTAATTGTGGCCTCACTAAAGATCTGTAAAAGGGTGGTATTATCTCCTCCTCCATCTATCAATACCCTCCCTATATACCCCAGCATCCTACTTGCCTTACCATAGGCCTTGTTGCACTGTGTCTGTTGCTTGAGGGTGCCACTGATGATAACTCCTAGGTCAAGTTCTTTAGCTGCAGTGCTAAGTCTCACCCCACACATCCAGTATTCTGTCCTGGGGTTCTTATTCCTAAGTGCATCACTTTGCACTTACTGGCATTAATTCCAGATAGGGCATTTATTCTTTTCACTTAAAAAATGTGTTTCAAACATAGGTGCATATTACACTCCTTGATAATAAAGTTGAATTTCACCTGCCAAACCTTAAACCACCCTCTAGCTTTTGTAAGTTGCTCTGCATTTCTCCATTCCCCATTGCTGTCCACCTGCCACATAGCTTAGTGTCATCTACAAAGAGACACAACCTGCCCCAGATACCATACCTCTAGTGTCACTGATGAACTTGCTGAAGAGGACTAGGCCAGGACCGATCCCTGTGTCACCCAGCTCATGATCTCCTCTCTTCTGATTTGACCCCGTTGACCACAGCCCTCTGCTGTCTACCCTTTAGCCAGTTTCCAGTCCAGTTAACTGTGTCCTTAGTCGCACCCAGATCATCCATCTTCTTCAACAAGTGTCTGGGGAGCATCAAGTCAAGCCTTGCTGAAGTCAAAATAGAGCAAATCCATGGCATGGCCCCTTATCCAATTCCTCGTAACACAATCAAAGAAAACTATCAGGTTTGTCTGAAAGGACCTCCCTGCTATGAACCTGTGTTGTTTGCTGTCTGCAGACTGTTGTTGTCCAGGTAGTCCACAAGTTGTTCTTTGATCAGTGACTCCATCAGCTTCCCTACAATGAAGGTCAAACTGGCATATCTATGCTTCCCCACTTCTTCTTTGTCTCCCTTTCTTTATGGAGAGAACAGTGTCCACCACCCTCAGTCCTTCAGAACTACCCTGTCCTTATTGAGAGGTTCAATAGTCCTACCAGAGGTTCAGCCAATTCTTCTACCAGTTCCTGAGTATCTTCGAATGCAACCCATCTAGTTTTGGGGGCTTATTCTATCTTAGGGCTGCTAGCCCATTCTTGACCCTGCAACTTGTAAATATTGGCTTCCTCATCTTTGGGACCCCTTTATTGGTTGCTTTGATGTCTTGCTGAGGCAAGGGCCCACCTTCCTCCCTGGTGAAAACTGAGCAAAATAATCATTAAGGACAGCAGCCTTTGCCTGTCTCTTCTGACACCCTACTCCCTCAAATATAAACTACTTGCCCTCCTTTCATTCTTTTTCCCTAATATATTGAAATAAATGTTTTCTCTGCCCTTGACCCCTTCTGCAATATGTATCTCTGTGTTTACTTTTGCTTCCCTAACTGTCCTCTTTGCCACCTTATTTCTCAGTAAATTTTCTCCCCATTCTTCCTCCCCTGCTTTTCTTTGTACTTGGAGTTTTTCTTTGCCCCACTGCTTCCCTGACTTTTGCTGAGACCCATAATGGTCTCTTGAGCGTATTCATTTTGGTTACCGTTCTCATGCATAACTTAAGATGCCTCAAGAATGGCCACCTTTATTACCCCCATCTCTTCCGCCCCATCTAATTGTCTACCCCGAATAACTTCCCGACCATTTCCCTCAGCCTGCTGAAGTCCACCCTCCTGTATATGTATGAATATAGACTATTTAGGGCCTTAATGGAAACGGTCATTATGCCTACTGTTATGGTGTTAATTATTGCTTTATGGTTCACTCAGACCTTTGCAGTTTTTTCTTGCATTGCTAATCGAACCCCACTTACATTTTAAAGGGAACAGTCACCACCAAGGGCCCTACACTCAAGTGTGGGCTGGTACCACACGCACTTTGTGTACAAAAACTTTTTGGTTTATTTACTGTTTACTGTAGTACAGTAGATTATTTCTAAGCTGACATTTTCTTTTACTACAAATCCCAGAATCCCATGCAGTTGACATCAGAGCAGTAGGCAGCAATGGGAGATTCAGTAGCCTGCAGTGCATGTTGGAGTTTAAATGAGCTGTGATCTTTGTTTGCTGGTTCCACTGTCTCCCTGGGCTATGTACAGTCACAGAGAACTGTACCTAGCCTCTGGAGAAAAGTAGATGACATCTTAATGGAGATTTTAAAAGCTCTAACATGCACTGCAGGCTATTGTATCTCCTGCTGCCTACTGCTTTTGATGTCCAGCTGCAGGGGTATCTGGAATCTGTAGTAAAGATGTAATCCCAGAACTAAGAAAATTACTGTTATACAAGCTACTATACTACAGTAAAGAGTAAGCAAACCAAAATGTTACACATTAAATTGCAGTGGGACCAGTCTCATATTTGAGTCCGACTGCTCCCTTTTAATATACTAGATGAAGAGTGTTCAGCCTAGAAAGCTTATTATCCTTTAACTTTTCCTAAACCTAATATAGAGGATAATGGATGGTCAACAGACAATAACCACACTGTAATCGCATCAAGAGGTTTCCATGACAACTAGGTAAACCTCTAGGCGCGAGCTTGAGGTTAACAGTTGTCATGGAAACCGCGTAGATGCAATTTCAGCGCAGTTATTGTCTGTTGCCCATCCATTAGTTTTTATAGTGTATGGGGCAAAATACACAATAAAAGCTACTGGAATCCCTCATAGCACTGCTCCCCGCTACGGGCGATCTCTCACCACCATGGCTGGTCACCCAGCTGGTAGATTTAAAGCTGCACATGTGCAGATGTGCTTCTGTTGATATAGTATCAATGTCACATAATCAAGAGGGTTAACAACATCTTGACGTCACATTGATACCGTAACAACATGGTAAGTAAACTGTCTAAATTCAGACAGTAATAATGGTGTTCCCATACATTATAAAGGTATTATCTTTACCCAGCAAAAGATTCCTTTTGTTGCTCTCCTGTTTATGTCTGAATAGAATTTTGAGAGTCTTGTGCTAATTTGCACTCAGGATAGAGACTTTGCAGGAGGAGACTCAGACTTTCAAATGTGGGTCCCTGTCTGCTTCAACTCTGACTCTTTAAAGACCCATTCTGAGTTTTGGGGTAATGGTCTACCAAGAAATGTACAATTAAGAGTTTAGGATATACTGCTAAAATTTCTGCAATAACTGAATTTCAGTACATTTTAAGTATTTTTTCTCAGCCTACAGATTCTCAAAATAAAACAGCACCAGGAGCAAAACAAACGAAACTACTGGGGTAAATATACAAAAACATTTTTTTATCCTAGAGGGATCCGATGGCTCAGTGTATTAGTACAGTCCCCACGCTTGTAACGGCACATTTGTGCTGGAAACATTCTGTCCATCATAGCAGGTGGTCGTTATAATGTCACGTTAAAAAAAAAAGGTGCTGTACCTCCCTTGCCATGAAGTCGTTTCTGTAGTTTAATGACTTTTTAACAGTGCCAACTATAATTAGAGTAAGGCTGGAGTTGGGGAACTACAGGTTCTACATTCGGACTGTTTCCTTTGTTTCTGCGGGCTGGGGATTTAAAGTTTGTGCGTTGCTTCTGCCCATGCTCCAGTTGGTCAGCAATATTAAGGGGAAGAGTCGCAGGTACTGAAAGGCTGTACTTGCGGCTCTTTCTGCCATTACAGTAAGTCTGGATCTTCAATCAGAATGGGTTTCTATGCAGCCTAGGGGTTTAAAGTGTGCAGAGATGGAGGGACTGCAAGGTAGGCTATCAGAAGGAAATCTGTTGTTTATGTGGGACACAAGGCACTCGCCAAACAAAAGTGAGTAAATCTGAGCCAGTAAGTTAAAGGTGACCTGCAAGACACTTCCAGCCTGCTCCGTCCTCACATACCTTTAAAACAGTTGCGAGTCCGGTTGCTGGCGAACATAATTTTGATGCAATCCACATATTTAAACAAATGCCGAACTTTTCAGCGAACACGGAGCGCCGCGCGGGTCCTGATGCAACAGGCATAGGTGATTATGGGTAATCCCTCCTTTTGTGACGTCTCTAACACCACTATTTTATTGTAGCAGCAGTGGTGGTAACCTAATTACTTATTTTATTACTTCCACGGAGGTCTCAATACCTGAAATGTCACACATGGCAACACATGGACAGGATTTTGCCATACGTGACATTTCAGATATCAAGACCTCCGTGGAAGTAATAAAATAAGTAAATTAGGTTACCACCGCTGCTGCTACAATAAGAGTAGTGGTGTTAGAGACGCCACAAGAAGGAGGATTACTTTACAATTATTGCTCCTGCTGCATCAGGACCCACACGGCGCTTCCGTGTTTTGCCGAGTGTTTCGCATTTTGTTTAAATATGTGGATTGCATCAAAATTATGTTCACAACAGCCCCGGACTCCCGCAACTGTTTTTAAAGGTATGTGAGGACGGAGCCGGCTGGGAAGTGTCTTTGCAGGTCACCTTTAATTTTATCTGGCATTACTTGCTGCCAGTTACTGCTAGCAGGATGTTAACATTACAGTCACCTGTCAGACTGCCGAAATCCTCCTGAAATCGCCCGCTATAGCAGGCAGGCAACAATCGCAATAAATGGAGGGTTTTCTATTGCAGACAATAGATTTGGCAGATGGTTTTGCATTTTGCCCGATGTAGCGGCCGCCTGCATTAAGCGCGTGGCATTATAAGTGAGTGGACTGTAGCTGGTTACCTGGTTATAGGGCCCTTCATCTGTAGATCACTGGTACAGATCTAGCCCAGCTCACTTATGGTCAACCTTAAGGCATCAGCAGTAGTCAAATATTTAACTCCCAATTTTAACCCCCAAAAAAAATTTATGTGACTGTTTCATTTAATATACCTGACAAAGAGGCGCCAGCCTTGAAAGGTTGTATCTTTAACGCTTCATTTATCTAATAAAGGTATTATATTAACCAAGCAAAAGAACGCCTTTCTGTTGTTCTCCTGCTTATGTGCGTAATATAGATTTTTAGAGCCTTGTGCTAATTTGCACTCAGGCTAGAGACTTTGCAAGGAGCAGACTTCCAATGGGCCTGTCTTCGCCAATGCTGACTCTTTAAAGATTCATTCTGAATTTTGGGGTAATAATCTACCAAGGAATATATAATTAAAAGAGTTTAGGATATACTGCAAGAATTTCTGCAATAGCTGAATTTCAGTACTTTTAAAATTTTTCTCAGCCTACAGATTCTCAAAATAAAACCACACCTGGAGCAAAACCAAAAGAAACTATTGGGTAAATATTCAAAAACAGTTTTTTTTTTCTTTTCCTACAGGGATTTGATGGTATATGGGATTAATAGCTGGTTACTTGGTTATTTGGGCCCTTCATCTGTAGGTCACTGGTATAGATCCAGCCCAGCTCACTTATGGTCAAACTTTAGGCATCAGCAGTACTCGAACATTTTAACGCCTCCAGTTATAACCCCTTCAAAAATAGAATTTCAGGGAATTTAATGTTTTATTACTAAGTACATTTGCATGAGTGTTTTGGCTCATTAGGCATTTTTCTGTGTATATTATATATATACCACACCAGTGGTGAATAAATTGGGTAAATAAATCATGTTATTTGGGGATAAATATTTATTTTCATTTAGAACACCATTTATTTCAGTTAGAACACAATTTATATAACTTAGAACATGTTATTTCCACAAAGAATCTGGAAATGGAACACAGAGAACAGTGGGCCAGATAGCGAACTTACAATGGAATGAAAGGCAGTTTTAAGGTAAAACACCAGTAAAAATACACTAGATGTGGTGTGGTATATATCAAACACATAATGGATTGCAGTAGAACAACACATTTATCTCCGCAGGAGTGGTAAGACCTTTATAACTAATTGTGGCTTATTGGGTCTTACCACTCACTAGTGTGTTATTCCACTGCAGTCCATTATTTATTCCCTATTTAGAATGTTTTCATATGGATATCCACATTTAGGTGAACCAGCTAGTTTTCAGGAGGGTCCCAGTAGGACAGTTACATTTGCAGTGAGAGTAAATGTATATGGGATTAACTGTATATTGAATGTAAATGGTTTCAAATGGTTACCTTGTCATGGCAGCACATTTTGCTGTTACCCTATTTATTTCTTTCCCAATCACTGTGATTACCTGCTGTAATTTGTCCTCAGCTGTACTGGATGCTGTTGCAGATCAGTCCTGTTCTCAACCAACGAGAAACTACAAAGTCTAACAATACCGCTACATATGTAAAGTCAGCAGAGTATCTGTAAATATTAGGTTATTTGCATATTCAGTAGTGTTTACAGTAGACGTTAATATCATCAGAATTCATCTGTACCGGATGTTTTCCTGCCCTGTAATCATAAACCTCTGTTTGTGACATCAGAATCCTTTCTGCAGCAACATAATATGATGTCAAAAGCCACGGATTATGACTTTATGGTAGGAATGAGCAACAGGAACAGATTCTGTTTTAATGAAATGATGTCGGTGGTAAAGGCAAAAATGGCAGGTCCTGAATTTCAGATTTATTTGGGGATTTTGTGTGACTGAGTTCGGCTGATGCCACCTGGGGATTTTTTTTCTGAAAATCACTCAAGACTGCTGAGTGCCCTGTGAAATGAGTTGGGGTAGTCCTCAGTGCTGCTCATAATGGACATGGGTCAACATCTCAGAACCATCTATCAGAACAGTGGGCACTGCCTGGTGCCCTTATTGGCAGTCTCATGGAGATGGCAGGTAAAACGTGACATGGAGTTCGAATCACCCTCTCACTCACTAGTGGTAACCCTCCCCTGGCAGTGGAGACACATTCAGGGCAGTGTGGGAGAAGCTTCATGTTTCACGTACATAGTTGAGCAAGCATTAGGCAGTGATGATTGTGATAAATAGTGAAGTATGAAACAGAGTGAGCAGTAAACAGCAGCCAGCTATCTTAGATGAACAGAAAGGGCAGATCTGTACATCACAGCCACACAGTTGATAATGGGAAGGAGCATTTGAGTTATAGTTTGCTACTTGGCAGGCACCAAGTGTTTTTGTAACGTATTCCCTGTGAAGCTTGGATATTAATTTCACGACTGGACATCCAAAATCTAATGTCTGGTCCAGATGTTAGAAAACATAGGTACCTGTACTCTGTATGACCAAAACTGTAGATTGTGAAAGACTGGTGGAATATCTCAGCAGCTGCTACAGCCAAGAGCAGGGACATCCTGGACTCCTGCAAGGACAGGATTCAAGCAGCTGGTGCTTGAGCCAATCTGGGAAGGAGCGATTTTGGGCCTGGTACTGACAACCGGGACAGAATTACAGATGCCAGGTGGTAGAACACCTGGGACCAGCACCATTGCATGGTGTGGTTTGAAATGAGACTATGGACAAGTTGAGCTATGCAAAAGTGAAGGTCCTGGACTTCAGGAGGGAAGACTGCTAGGATAGGAATATGTCTCAGGGAAGCTCTGGCAAGGGGGAAAAATGCGGGGCAGTTGAGGACCAGTGGGCCCACCTAAAAGGAGCCATAGTGGAGGCAACAAACCTTGCATTTGACAAATAAACAAAGGCAGGAGAAAAGAAAGCCACTGTGGTTCTCAAAGGAACTGGCCTGTAAGTAAGGGCAAAATCAGTGGCTTTCAGGAAATATAAGGAAACACAGAAGGAGGATGACAAGGCAGTGTATCTAGAGAAACAAAGGAGGCAAGAAGAGGCGGTCAGGAGTGCAAAAGCACAGACAGAGGAACAGATAGCAAACGCAAGTGACAAAGGGGAACAAGACTTTCTGTAGGTACATTAGTGAGAGAAGACAGACGGGGGGCAAGGTAAAAGGGGAGGAGGGTGACTGCATGGAAGGAGACCAGAAAAGCATAAATTTGAACAGATATTTCTGGTCAGTTTTACAGGAGAAGGGAAGGACCACAGCTAAGTAAGAGAATCGAAGGAGGTGGACAGGATCGCTTACAGAGGAGAGTATCCCAAAAGAACTTGCAAAACTAAAGGTGGACAAAGCAATGGGACCGGACGGTGTACACCTAGAATATATGGCAGCCCTGTTTGAGTCTCTGGATATGGGAGTGGTTCTGGAGGAGGACAGATGTAGTCCCTTTCCACAAAAGTGGGAGTAGGGAGGAGGCTGGAAACTACAGACCTATCAGCCTGACCTCGGTGATGGGAAAATTATTGAATCGCTGCTAATAGAAAGGATAGTGGAGCACCTGAATCCAGCAGAGCACAGGATCCGAGGCAGCACATATTCATGTCAGGAAGGTCATGTCAGACAAATCTAATAGATTTTTTGATTGGGTGACCAGGAAATGGATCGGAGGGAGCAGTGGATGCGGCTTTCCTGGACTTCAGCAAGGCGCTCAACACCATTCCACATTGGAGGCTTGTAAACAAGCTGGGCAGCCTAGGATTGGGGCACAAGGTTGTGAACTGGGTTACAAATTGGTTGGGGGACTAGAATACAGAGAGTGGTAGTAAAGGAGCTAGATCCGAAGGAGGGTGGGTGACCAGCGGGGTGCCACAAGGATCATTTTTGGGCCAGTCCTGTTTAATGTCTTCATCAGTGACATTGCAGAGGGACTGAAGGGAAGGTATGCCTCTTTGCAGATGACACAAAGTTCTGCAATAGGGTGGGTATACCGGAAGGGGTGGAAAAATGAGAAAGGACCTGGATAAATTGGAGCAATGGGGAGCGGAAGAATCCAGGGAAGGAGTACATGTTGGGTGGGGAATTGTTGTTGGCCACCAAACAGGAAAGAGTCCTAGGGGTGGTCATATTGATAACTTTAAGGTGGCCAAACTATGTGCCAAGGCTGTGGGGAAAGCCAGTGCATGCTGGGGTGCGTGGGAGAGGTATCACCAGCAGAAGAAAAGAGGTGGTGATGCCACTGTACAAGACTTTGGTGAGATCTCATTTGGAGTACTGTGTCCAGTTCTGGAGACCACATCTCTGGAAGGACAAAGACAGAACAGATGCAGTTCAAAGAAGGGCAACAAAAGTGCCGCAGGGCCTGCACCAAAGGTCATTCAGGGAGAGGCTGGAGGCACTCAGTATGTATACCCTGGAGGAGTGGAGAGAGAGGAGACATGATAGAGATCTTCAGATTCCTGAAGGGAATGAAAAAGGTACAGAAGGGTATCATCTTTCAAAAGGAGCTACTCTACGAGAGGGAATGACATGAGACTGGTAGGGAATAGACTGAGGGCAACTTGAGAAAGTAATTCTTCTCAGAAAGAGTGGTGGAGGCATGGAACAACCTCCCAGCAGAGGTGGTGGGGCAAGTCAGTGGAGGAGTTCAAAACTGCATGAGATAGTCATAGGGAACTCTGTCGATAGAAAAGAGGCGGTAAAGCCAGAGATAGGTAAGGATCAGCAGCATTGGTTAGTAGATGGGCCCATCCAGTCTGCCCCTTTTTCTTATCAATCCCTATCTGCTGTCAAATTCTGTGTTTCTTCTGTAGGAGAGAGCTGTGGCAGACATGAGAGTGGGGAGTTTTATTAGGGATGCAGTTAATGGAGGCAGCCAAATGCTAAATGATCGACAACAATAAGGAGAATAAGAAAAAATTTTTCAGGACTTTAAGCGTTAACATCTTAAAGGGCCATATGTACTCTAAAATGTTATTGATTTTAAAATTAGCCAGTTAATATTCTTTATCCTTCAAGTCCTACCTTATCAGCAATGTGGCATTCTATGACATCGCAGCTGACCCATCGGGAGCTGGATGAGTGGTGTGAAATGAACTGTCTTAGACTTCTCGTGGTCATTTGCAATGCCACGGTCAGTAGGATCAGGATGGTGATTCAGGATTAAGGAAAATAGCACAAGAGATGCCAGCCTCCAGGTAAAGTCCTGTTCAGTGCCTTGTGCTACGACATTATGCAAAAAATCTACAGACAGTCAGGAAAAAAAAATTCAGAATTAAAATGTATTAACAAATGGCAAGAAAAATCCAGAGATTTCATCGCAAGAGATGTGACCTGACTGTGCATTAAATCTCTATACATGCATGCCAGCTCTGAATTTCATTTTCCTCCCCAAAAACCTACTTAGAGCTATTTTTATATTTTATCCCCTCTAGGATGTGCATCATAGGATTTTAATGCACTTCCAGGCATAAAGACACTCTGATTACAACATTGTGCCTTACCACACCACTGGGACATGCATTAAATAGGGAATAAAGTGTGGGTCGGGGTGTGTAACAGATTTGCACACACACAGGTTGTGGGATGCTACATAAACCCTGAGGGCTTGAGCCCGAGAGTTTGTGAAAGCATCCCACAACCAGGGTGTATGTAAACTGAGTTTGACACACATCCTTACCTATATATTTTATTTTATATAATTGCTGGGTTTCCTTTTTCGCCTCAGCAGTTACACAAAATAAAAGCTTCCGGCGTATTCGTGGTGTGGCTTTCAGGTGCCGATTTGAATCGGTATATTTTAAAACCTTTTTTGCCCTGGTTTGTGAGGTTTTCACTGTGTAGGGGAAAAAGAAGTTACTGACGAGTTCTTCTGGCAGTCGCGGTGTTGTTTCGGGAGAGATGGAAGCAGTCAGTGGTCTTGAGTAAGTGCACTGCTCGTGGAGACAAGATAGTAAGGGAAACTGTATAGGTGTTTGCCGTTATAAATACCTTTATAACAGCAAATTACACCATGGTTTCCTATGGGAAAAAGGGAAAGTCGGTTATTATAATCCTATAATGCACACCCTGTTGTATCTTATGACTTAACTGGTTAGGTATAGAAAATAATACCGCTAAGCATATTATGTTGTCAGCAAAATTCTGTACAGGTAAGTCTGTCTGTCTCTCTCTGTCTCCTCTCTCTTAACAGACAAGCTCCACAAAATTTCCTTTTTCTCATGTTTTTGCAGTCTAAGGATTCCCAAAGTAAAACAGTGCCCGGAGCCAAACCACATGAACCTGCAGGGGTAAATATGATGATAAAAGGCTTTTTCTTTGTGAACTGACCTTGTGTTGTGTTTGTGTTGTGCCCCAGCAAATAACACACCTGCTTCTTGCTCAGCAGCTGCATGTTTCTCCTCCACAGGCGAAAGGTGCTTGGTCGACCACTGAGAAATCTAAACCAAATGAAACGGCAGCAGCCAGATCACCTGACGCAAAACCCCTCCAGTCTGGTTCCAAAGGGGATCTCAAGGTAGTGACATCATGGATCTTAGTGAGGTGCAGAGAGCCCCAGCCTAAGCAAATGTTTTGTAAAACAAGGCCTGCCAATTAATCATTTCATTTCTTAAAATGTCATACAAAAAGTAGTTTCAGTGAATTTTTGGTTTCATAAACATTGCCCCAACTTTTGTTCTTTATTAAGTTCTCTTACTGTAAAGCAGTGTGTCACATCATCTGCAATGGGCAAGCAATGAGGAAAACACAGTTATGACCCCCACTGGAAGATCAGATTGTCCTTTTGTTCTTCTGGAAGCTCTGCATACCTCAGAATACACAGTGATGGAGGCCAATACTCATAGTATCTTCTGCACACGCCTGCCTGTGGAGATTGGAACCAAGTGCTTAGAATGCATTAATACATATTAATCAATGGCTTACTGTTGCTAGGCTTGCTTCCATGACTTGAGTTTGCAAAGCGGTTAAGTGAGGCTTCATGTCCCTGTCAGCTCTGAGTTGTGTGAACTGACTTCCTTTATTCTTATTCAAGTTAGTCTAGTATTTTGAACTTGTGAATCCCCATGAACCCAGACTTCATAAACACACATTTGACAGCCTTGTTTTAATTAAGCCATAAATATAATAGGGTGTGCATTCTGGTGGGATAATGGCATGCCTTGGTGTGTTAGAAGCACAAGGCATCGCTGAGTGCCCTCAATGACCAAAGAAGTGCCATTATCCCACCACAGAGCACAGCCTGGAGTGCCTTATCTGTAATATAAAATGGGTCCAAGATTTATTTGGTGCTGTTGGGGCAGGGGATGCACAAAATTTGTAATTACTTTTTAAAAGTTCAGCCACCCCAACAAAATTGTCCAAGCATATCCCAGCCCAGGCCTGCCATCTCAGTTTCAAATATTATATGCAGCAAAATACATGTTGTTTTTAATTAGCCCTTAAACGCTCTTTTATTTTTTCCAACCCACCCTAATGTACCCATTTCCTCACCTTTCATGCTTTATATTATTTCCTCCCTTTCCCTACTCTGTTTCTTGTTTATCTTTCCTACATTCATACATAGAACGTTTACTATGGATGGAATACAGGAGTTCAAATCTCTGCTCAGTTCTGCTGGCAGAATGTTTACCCCACCATCACACAACAGAGGCCTCAGACAGAACTAGGGCTTCTGTTTTATCCATAGCAGGTTTAAACAGCAGAGATTTTGCTGGTAAACAGGGTCAGGAGAAGGGATTTTGCATGATCAGGAAAGAAATACCAGAAAGTAAAACTGTAAGTACTGTAGTACTTCATTTTGAATGAATATACAGTATGTGTGTGTAAGAAGCAGATTATTGGGGTAAATAATATTTTATTATTCATTTAAATTTAAGGCAGTTTTATTTTTAGGGTCTAGTTGAAAGTTTTTAGTGAGTAAAGGTGGCAGCTGTGTTTATGATGGCAGTTAGGGATGTGAGGTTAGTACTGATTTTGTTGTGAAGAGGATGCTGGGTCTTTCATCCTGCTGTTGTGCTGAGCTATACGAACATACAAGAAGACAGCAGAAGATAACCATTTGATCTATCAAGTCTGTTTGTATTGCAGGGCCCACAGCTTGAGCTAATGTCCCTGCCTCCCTCCCACTCCTCCTATCTTCCCTACCCATGATTCTTACCTTCCCTATGCCTGTGCCAGCCTCTTTAAAGCTGCCCACTGTCTTCAATGAGATGACCTCTTTGGCAGCACATTCCAAGTGTCCACCACCTCTGTGAAGAAGTGCTTCCTGACCTACCTCCTAAACCTCCCACCCTCCAGCTTAAGACTATGCCCCTTGTGATCTGGTTGCCACTAAGCTTAAAGAGACTCTCCTTACCAACCTTATTTATCCCTTTCAAGTACTTGAATGTCCCAATCATATCCCCTCTTTCTCTCGCCTTATAGGAGTACATGTTCAGTGCCCTCAACCTCTCCTCGTATGCCTTGCCCTCCTGATGGACTGTCATCTTTGTAGCCTCCTCTGTACCTTCTCCAGCAGGTTAATGTCATTTTGAGGTGTGGACACGAGTACTGAACTTCATACTCTAGATGAGGCCTACCAGTGACCTATACAAGGGCAGGATAACCTGCTCTCTCCTACTACTAATCCCCTAGCTGTGCATCCCAGCATCTTGTTTGCCTTTGCTGCTGCTTCCTTGCACTGCGTGGAGTGCTTCAGGTCAGTAGTGATCATCACTCCCAGGTCCTTCTCCTCCTCTAATGCAGATACTCAGACTCCACCCAGGTAATACTCTGTCTTGGGATTCTTGGCTTCAGTATGCATAACTTTGCATTTCTTGGCATTGAAGCCAAGCTGCCAGACCCTGGACCACCTCCCCAGCTTTTCCAGATCTTCGTGTAGGCCCTATATCCCTTCCAGCTATGTCCACTCTCCCACAGAGCTTGGTGTCATTTATAGTGCACATTGTGCCTTAATGCCATCTCCAGTGTCATTGATGAAGACATTGAACAACACTGCCCCAGCACAGGGCCCTGTGGGACCTCACTGGTTACCTTACTGGTTACTGGTGCCAGATAACTCTTCCCTACCACTACCCTCTGGGTTCTGTCCCATCTGACCATCTTTTCCCAACTCCAAGATCCACCAACTTCCTGATCAACCTTTGTGGCGCATAGAGTCAAAAGCCTTGCTGAAATCAAGATAGAAAATGTCGACCGCTTGGCCCCTGTCTACTGTCTTAGTGACACAGTCAAAGAAATCAATCAGATTTGTTTGACATGATCTCCCCGATAAACCCATGCTGCCTCTCGTCCTGAAGACCATGTACTCTAGATATTCCACCAACCTTTCCTTTAGTATGGTCTCCATGAGCTTGCCCACAATGGAGGTCAGACTGACTGGTCTGTAATTCCCTGGATCATCCTTGGGACCATTTTGTGAAGAGGTACTACATTTGTTGTTCTCCAGTCCTGTGGTACCACGCTTGACTTTAGTGAACTATTAAATAGGTCTGTTAGTGGTTCTGCCAGCTTCTCAGCCAGTTCCTTTAGTACCCTTGTATGTACTTTGTCCGGCCTGGTGATTTGTCCACTTTCAATGCCAGCAGACCCTTCCTCACGCTTATCCCTCGCTCATCACTACATCTGTGTTCCCCTTTCCCGCTCCTCTTTTCCTTCCTGAAGGCACTAGTCCATCCTTCTCCCTGGGAAAACAGAACAGAAGTATTCATTTAATATCTCTGCTTTTCCCCATTGTCCTCCACCCACTCCACACCTTCTTAAGCTTCCAATAACCTTCCTTCTTGTCCCTTTCTCACTTATATACTGAAAGAAAGCCTTCTCCCTTCTTAATTCTTTCAGCTGTTTGAAGCTCCTTCTGTGCTTTTGCTCGCCAGACTTCCTTACTTGCATCACTAGCCAACCTTAGGTAATCTTCCCATCCACCTCTCTCTTGGTCTTCCTGAATTTTCTATAGGCCAACGCCTTTTCCTTACTGCCTTGGCAACCCCAGAACTGAACCAGCTGGGTGCTTTGGCCTTGTATTGTTCCCTTGAGCCTAACACACTCATCTGTGGCAATCAGTATTCCTTCCTTAATGGTGGACCACTTTAGGTCCACCCCATATCTGCTCTGATGCCCGGCCAGATGGCTCCTTAGAATCTCACCCATTTTCCTGAAGTCCGCCTCCTGAAATCCAAGCACAAGTAAAGATGGTCTACAGCCAGTCAGGTTTCAAAATTTTGAAACAAACTTTTATAATGTTTTATCTTGTAGCAGAAGGAAGGAGAATCTGAGGATAAAACTTCTTCAGGTACCAGGTTCAAGGCAAGGGAGAGCTGGAGACAAAGGGCAAGAAACAGACATAGTAATCCAAGAGGGTAAAACGAGGAAAGGTCAAAAGAAGGAAAGGTGGGTTGCAAACAGAGTGGGGAAAGATGTGGAAGGCCATGTGTGCAAATGCAAGAAGTCTTGGAAATAACATTCCAGATCTTGAGGCCAACTATCATGGCAGAGGCAGACCTAGACATAGTGGCCAGCAGTTGAGTCATGGTGCACAGGAGACCATGACTGGGACATGGCTATACAAGAATGCACACAGTTCAGGAAGGACAGGGAGGGAGGAAAGGCAGGAGAAGGGGGTCATGTTATATGTCAGGGAATCTAACAGAAACGCAAAGGAGTAAGGAGGGTCTGGAGGTACTGTGGTTATTTATTCAATCCAACAAAAAGAGAGGGTGCTTCTCAAGAAAAAACTTACAACAAATACGTTATTACTGCTCTAACCCCAACATTTCGCCTTTTACAATATATGCTTAAGGCAGCCATGGTTTACAGGCAAACATAAGAGCTCGTTGAAAAGTAAAGTAAATTAAGTACCGAAAACAAAGGGTCAGGTACTATAACTATTGATATTACTTTGAGAGGGCTCTTGCAGTAGTAATTACATTAGGACTGATGTCGCAGGTGGCAGGACCTCACGGAAAATTTCTAGCTAGCAGTCTCTGGTGAGGGACCTCCGCATCAGGTGACCGGCTTTAGGAGACATCAGTATAAAGGGCGGTCCTCACGCCCCTTCCAGTTCTTTTTCCGCAGTTAGCTCATGCCAGCGCCTTGCGAAAAGTTCCCTGCTCTTCAGGCTCTTTCGTCAGTATTTTAACCGATATTTTCGATCTTTTCCTATCATCCGTCAGGTATTCATCGTGTATGTCATTCCTTACACCTCTGAGCACAAAAATAGTGCAACTTGTGCGACGCCTCAACTCCCGCACAAGGACGGCCATTCCTGTGCCTTTTTGCCAGGCCCGACCATCCAGTAGAGAAGTGCCAGCACTGCCTTAGATTTAACGCGCCACCCGGAGAAGGCGGCAGCAGTCCCTGGAGGCCCATATTTTGAAAAAGAAAATGAGCTCCATGGAGGAAGAATTGAAAAGCTTCGCAGGCGCCAACTTCTCTGAAGGCCATCGTAAGAAAAAGGACAAAGAAAAGCACCGGACAAGGGTCTTTCCCACCGCAACATCCTCGGAGTCGCTAAAAGGTAACATCTCCCGGGGACCGCTTCACAACGGCCGCCTTAGAGGCTTTAAGGCGGGCGCACAGCCCGCCTGGCTTGCGCCGGGTCTTCGGGTGCCTGGCTTTTGAGGCCTCACTCCCGGTAAAGCCGTGGGTTTCGCTGCCTACTGGTGTGAGCTGCCCGATAGCCAGACGCCTGCTCCTCCGACGCCTACACGGAGAAGGTCGATAAGTCACCCGACCCTTCAGGGCGGCGACGGCCCCTATTCCGCTGGACCAGGCCGCCTCCATTGCAGCCTGTCTCCGCCGATGGGTCCGTTGTCGACGCCAGCCCTCCGCGCCCACCCGATCCCACTGCTAAGCCGCACGTTGTTCACCCGACGTCCGCACAGTGGATGAGCTGACGCCGACCCCATGTCCATCGCTCCTGCCCCCACAGCCTTCGCTGCCCTCCGGCACCCTGAGTCTCCTCAGCCCGACCCCGAGGATTTCTCCTCCCATCCCAGGCGACGCCTGAGATTCCTGTCCACCTCTGTCAGACCGCCCACCTGTTGGTCCGACCGATCTGACGCTGCCCGACGCTGTGTTGCCAACTCCGGCGACATCCCGCCCTGGATGCAGCCCGACGCCTGGCCTTCTGCCCCGGCCTTCTGCTTCAGATCTGCCTGTGGGGCCTCCGCCAGCCGCCTGCTCCAGCAGCCCCGTTCCCAGGTACCCGGACCGCAGTATCCGTGCCTCAGTACCTGGCACTGATTTATCCAACGCCGTACCCAGCACCTCAATACCCCGCCCTGGCTTCCCGCTGTTGGGTTATGGATACGCGCTTATGGGTATAGTCCATACCTGTATCCCTCCTCCTCCTCCACCGCCCCCAGCCGCCGTGGACCTGCTGGAGACTCTGGCCTTCCAGTGGGCTGAGGCCAAGGCTCAGCTCACCAGAGAGGTGGAGAGTCGCTTCCCACGACGGTGCCAGTGCCGATTCCCGTACATCCCTGACGACAATTCCTCCCACCTGTGGACACCAGGGCTAAACCTCTGGGACCAGAGAGGCAGGACATGATTCCCCAAGGGCTTCCCAAGAGGTCCATTCCTCCCTCATCGGAGAGGGAGTCTATCTCTTCCTCATCTTCTTCTTCTCGACTCCTCGGACGCCTCCGACAGTTGTTCCGAGCAAGATGACGAGCCATGCTCTCCGTCCAAGCCCCGGCCAGGACCTCCAAGTCTCCTGCGGAGGATCCTTCCTTCACAGAGTTCATACAAAGATCCAGGAAGTACATAAGTGGCAATCCTTGAGCCAGACCCCAGTGTAAAAAATCGCTGAGCATCTGGATATGCCCGTGATAGCTCCCACTTTGGTGCCACCCTGGATCGAGCCTCATGCCGACCTTATTACCACTATATGGAAACAGCCATCGGCCTTAGCCCCACTTCCCAGGAAGTCGAACATGGCTATACCAGGCTCCCGAGGTGTTAACTATTTAGACTCCCACCTTCGAGCTGACTCAGTTGTGATTAGCACCGCCATGGCCAGTCAGCTCAACCCAAACACCCTAGCTTGTCTCCACCTGACAAGGAATCCTGCCTTCTGGACCAGTATGGCAAGAAGATTTTTGCTTCTTCCACTCTGGGTATTAGGGCCCTGTACTATGTCAGCCACATGGGGATTACCAGAAGGCGATTCTCAGTGAGGTGGAATCTAAATTGGACTCCCTTCAGACCTCGGTCAAACAGGAAGTGGCTGACCTTGTCCGCTCTGCACGCTCGGCCAGTTGGCATATCTTTGGTGCGACTCCACGGCGCAGTGGACACTGCTGGTGGAGTTCAGCCGCCAGGTCTACGGCATCATTCTGGTTCCGAAAGTTAGGGTTGGTCCGAAGTGCAGTCCGCCATCCAGGAAGTGCCCTTCCGGGTTTGGGGCTGTTCGGGGTGATGTCAAGGACATCATCTCCAACCTGCAGGAGAAGGGATGGCACTAAAGTCTGTGGACTCTATGTATCCCCATCAATTGCAGTGCTGTCCTTTTCGCAGACAGAATCGGTCCCAAAGCGAGACCACAGGAAAGAGGGCTACTAAACATCGGGCCCTCCAGCTGCCAAGCCCCCCAGCCCAAAAGCAGTGGGAGCTTCAGCTGTGGCGCTGCCCCATACCACCTGACTCTTCCCTCTCCCACAGCCTCTGGGCTTCCCAGAGAACTGGTAGGAGGGAGGTTTTCCTTCCACCTTCCGGGCTGGGAGAGGATAACATCAGATTCATGGGTGCTCCAGCTAATCGCAGAAGGACACTCAATAGAGTTTCTGCAGAAACCACCTCGCCACCCTCCCGCATATTCGCGTACTCGGGAGCATCTTCTTCTGGTCCAGGAAGAAATTTCAGCACTTTTGCTGAAAGAGGTGATAGAACCTGTCTCCCTTCCTGCAAGGAATGGGTTATTATTCCCACTTCTTCCTGGTTCAAGAAGACAGGAGATGTAAGACCCATTCTAGATCTCAGTTCCTGGAACATTTTCGTGAGTACAAGAGGTTCAGGATGCTCTCACTGCAGAGCCATCTGCCTCTCCTCCACTCGGGCCAGTGGCTGTGTCTCTGGATATGCAGGACGCTACCTGCACATATCTATCCGCCCGCCTCACCGCAGATATCTCCGCTTTGCTTCCAGGGGACCACTACCAGTTCAATGCACTTCCATTTGGCCTCTTCTCAGCTCCTGAGTATTTACCAAATGTCTTGCGGTGGTGGCGGCCTACTCCTGCACTAGGGCGCAGGTTTTCCTGCACTGGACGATTGGCCTCGGCGTCCTTGTCCAGGAGGAACCCTCACTGCTTCTCCCTCACCCAGCAGGTCTTTGCCCTTCTGGGTATTACCATCAACCATTCCAAGTCTCACTTGATCCCATCCTAGAGGCTCCAGTTTATTGGGCAATACTGGTCACGACCCCAGACAGGGCCTTCCTGCCACTGGACAGGGCAGCTGCACTCAGACTCAGGTGCTTCATTGTCCAGCTGCAGGCGTGGTCAGTGCAAGGTCGATTCTTCGCCTCCCTCAGGCTTATGGCATGCTGCTATCCCAACAGTCCCATCTCCGCTCCAATGTAGGGGCTCTCAGGGATCAGTTGGTAGATGACTTGACCAGTTGGTCTAGTCTCCTCTCCCATGATTTGAGACTTGCAGTGGTGGATGGTTCAAGAGAACCTTCTTGGGGAGTTCCATTCTTCCTTCCTTCCTCCCTCCTCCCTCCCAGCCTCTGACCACATAGCCTCGGGCGAGGGTTGGGGGCCCATCTTGGTCTGCTCGACCCAGGGCTCTTGGTCCAAGTTTGAACAATCCTACACATCAATGTGCTCGAGCTGGGCGTGCTCTGTGCTCTCCAGGCTCTCCACTTGCATCTTCTTCCAGGCCACCTAGTTGCCCAGACGGACAATATGTGTGTGGTATGGTACATCAACAAACAGGGCGGGACTCGGTCCTACCCTCTTTGCAAGGAAGCGATGAGAGTTTGGGATTGGGCAGCACAACGACCTTCACCTCATGGCAATTCATGTTCTGGGTCGAGAACTCCTTAGCAGACAAACTAAGTCACTTGCCTGCCTGGCTCATGAGGGAACTGGATCAGGGGTCCTAGACGTATATCTTCCTCGTTGGGGAACACCTCAGGTAGACCTGTTCGCTTCACCTCTAAATGCAAAGCTTCCTGACTTCTGCTCGCCTGCTCAAGAGTAAGGCATTTTCTGGAGAGATGCTCTGTCTGTAGATTGGAAGGACAGATTGCCTCTGCCTTCCCGATTCCTCTGATCCCGTGTGTCTTGCAGAAACTCGGCTCAGGTGGACCACTTAATGATTCTGATCGCCTCCTTTCTGGCCCAGGCAAGTTTTATTCTCTTCTGCAACAATACTTAGAGGAACCTCTCTTCTCTTCCGCTGTCACGTAATCTTACTGACCCAGGATCAGGGGACTCCTGGTCCATCCAGGTCTCAAGTCCCTTCAGCTACATGCGTGGCTCCTGCAGACATAGCTCTGCCTGCTTTGGGGTTCTCCCAGGTGGCTGAGATCTTGTGGAGGCTAGAAAGCTCCACTAGGTCTACTTACGCCATGAAGTGGAAACGATTCTCTGTCTGGGCCGCTAAAAGGCTTCGAGCCTTTCTCCTGCTCAGTTAGCGACTGCTGCAGTACCTGCACCATCTCTTTGACCTGGGCCTTAGTCACTGTCTCTGAAGGTACATGGCGGCTATTTCGCCTACCATGTTCCCTCGCAGATAGGATGTTTGCTCAACTGGAAGTCTCTAAGACTTTCTCAGAGGGGTTCTTCACTTGAGACTCCCTATCCGAGTTCCTGCTCCTCCTTAGGATTTGAACCTCGCTCTTGAGAAACTTACTTTGCCTGCTTTTGAACTGGCGGCCTCAGCAGACATAAAGTTCCTTTCATGAAAGATGCTCTTCCTAGTGCCCATTACCTCTGCTCGGAGATTTCCGAGCTCCAGGCCCTGATGTGTAAAATCCCATACTTGATTTTTCACAAGGAACGTGTGGCTCATGCACTAATCTTAAATTTCTCCTGTTGTGGTAGCGAATCTATTGAACCAGTCCATAGAGTTACCCGGCTTTACGCAGTACTCCAATCAAGGAGTATCTGCTTTATACTATGGATGTCCACTGGATTCTATGATACTACACTAACAGAACAAAGGATCTCAGAAAGACCGATCAACTGTTTGTCTCTTTTGCACCCGAAAGAGAAGGCAATATTGTTTCCAAGCAATATCTGTCTAAAATGGTTGGCTCATTGCATCACTTTCTGTTACGACAAGAACAACAAGACTCTCTGGGTCAAGTAAGAGGACACTCCACCAGAGGAGTCCCTGCCTCAGTGGCATGTTTCAAGAACGTGTCAGCGGCAGATATCTGTGCTGCCGCCACTTGGACTTCTGTCCACACATTTACAAAACACTACAGTTTGGATATTGCCTCTCATGAGAGCAGGCTTCGGCTTTGCTGTTCTGCAAGGCCTCCTTTTTAAGGCCTTCACAGCTAGGGGATCTACTTGAGAAGCTTTCCTCCTCCGTGCTTCTTCTTGTTCCAGACTGCTTGGGACTCAGTCCTATATGTAATACCTACTGCAAGAGCCCTCTCGGTAAGATACTACATTACGTGGAGCTTACCGTAACAGTAGATCTTAGAGAATACCTTCCCACCCTCTATCCCCTAAGCTTTTTCAGCTCCTTTTCTAGTGAGGGAAATATCCACTTCTCTCGTCCGCCTCTTGTGTCCTGTATGGAAAGAACTGGAAGGCGGGCGTGAGGGACCGCCCTTTATATTGACGTCTCCTGACGCCAGTCACCTGACGCGGGGCGCAGTCCCCGCCAGAGACTGCTAGCTGAAATTTCGCCCGGGGTCCTGCCGCCTGCCAACGCCGCCAGTCCTATATGCACTGCTCACTGCAAGAGCCTCTCTCAAAAATCTACTGTTACGTAAGTTCTTACATAGCTTTTTTTATTGATATTTTTCTGCCATGAAAGTAAATGTTATTAGTTATAATTGGCATTAACAATATTAATGCCAATATTTATTTTAACTTATATTTTATTCATTTTGAAAATGAATCGTGCAGCTTAAGAGCAATATGTTTACAAACACTAGAAAGATGCCACCACCGTAAATACAACAATTTGCCCTCGTGTTAGCCTGTAGTGAAATATACATCCAGTAAACTGTAGTGCGTCTGGTGGGGTATTATTCAATGTCCATAAATCTCCATGGAGATGCTCAGTAGTTTCGTTGCTAGCCATGCCAAGACCTGTGGTACAAATTTGAAAGGTAAATATACACAGACAATTAAACTTGGCTTACTAGAGCCATTATTCACTCATAAACTGGAAAACATGTATAGGTATATTTATGCCCCTCAAACGAGCTCCTTGATGCTAATGTTGGTTAGAGACAAAATTTCAAACTATGTGCAACAAGTACAGGAATGAAAACACTATGGGGCCAATTCTGGAAGCAGCTACGATATACAGGGGACTTGTGTGGGGTGTGTGTTCTGAAATACTGACTGGTGTCAAGCGGAGGCATTTTCAATTCTGAAGTCAGCTGCAACAAGTCCTGACACAACAAGGTTAGACCAGCTTCCTCTGGTGGTCTAACGTTGGTCCATGAAGTACTGCCTTTATGCGGGGCTTATGCCAAACCTTTGCTAAGGCTAGTAAAGTGGGAAACTGTTGCAACTGTGCCATCCTTCTGGAATCGGATTGAATTGTAGTGAGGGCTTTGGAGCAGCTGCAATAAACTTTGTTGGTGGGTGCAGGGCTTGGTGTAAGCCCCATTCACCTCTAGAATTGACCCTTATGGCTTTGAAACTTTGGAGCCAGGAAATTTGAACAACTATAAAACAGTGACTATTCTGCCCACAAAGATGGCAACAGCTTTACCTAAGAAAGTCAGCTTCCACCCAGGATAAATTCAAGTCCTTGCCCAAGTGCTCATTAAAAAAATACAAAGTCAAAGTTACAGTTTATGTATTCACGCTAAAACAGAGCTTATCGGGTTACAGTGCCTCATTGTTGGTGCCATTTTTAGTAATCCCTTTCCCTGTTGCATTTAACCTAATATCTTTAAATAAAAGAAAACTGCATAAACTGCATGAGTGAGGTAGGGGTATTCTATGCCAGAATTAATGTATTTCACCAGTATCGGGACAGACAGTGTTAATGATGCCTCTAACTTCCTTCCGAATACTGGTAAGTTGGAAGTAAATAATTTTTCTTAAGGTGAAGAATCATCATAAGCTGTGTCCCCTGAAGAAGCCATTATGTTGTAAATGGCAAACTGTTGGGGTTAGGGCAGTAATAAAAGAATTATAAGAAAAATAAGATTTGTTTTAAAGTTTTTTCTTTGAGAAGCACCTTCCCTCTTTTATCATTGGATTGTAGAAATTACCTGGGGCCGTGCCAATCAAAAGCCTTAAGATTTGTTATGTACTCATTTCCTACAGTGCATCACAGTGTTTGTTACTGTGGGTTACCCTGGAGACAGCAGCCGGAGTTTCAGTTTATGCTTGAGGTGATTTACGGACCTCCAGCACAGTGGGAGGATCTAAACAAGGAAACTTGGGAAGCCATTAGCAAGATGGAAGATGAGATATAGGTGCTACTGTTGGGAGACTTCAGTCTACAGATGTTGATTGGAGCTCTGCTATAGCCTTGGCTGGAAGCAGGGTCATCCTGGACTTCCTGGAGGGGTGTTTCAGGCAACTAGTCAAGGAGCCCACTCGTAGTACTGGACCATGCATTTATGAACAGGGACAGTGTTGCACATGTTGGGGTGGGATGCTAGCTGGGGACCAGTGATCACCGGACAGTGTGGTTTAACATTAGGATGGCAGCAGTGGCAAACTCACACAAGGACAAGGGTCCTGAACATTAGGAAGGCAGATTTGAAAATATGGATGAATGACTTATAGGCACTCTGGTGGGGGATTACCCTGATGGGGTGGAGGACACTGGGCCAGATTAAGGGCTGGAGTAGTGAAGGCAAATCAAACAATAGCTGGAACCTAAATGTCCCTGAATATACTCTGTTTAGAAGGGGCAGGGAGGGTGCCAATGGAGGGGTGACAGTACGTACAGAAGGACATAAGGGTCGAGAGGACATATTTGTCATGGGGGAGTGGGTTAAGTCCACTATTGCTCCAGATAATGGGAAAAATATAGGACTGGAGTGATCTGTAGGCCACTAAACCAGGAGGTGGACAAAGACCAGCTGGTTGAGGAAATGAAGAAGGCAGCTAGTCAGGGTAGAACTATGCTCATGACGGTCTTCAAACGTCTGGACATAGACTGGGACATTCTAACAGCACTGAGCCAGAAAAGCCAGTTTATAGAAGTAATACTTGACTGCTTTTCACACAGTGAGTGAGAGAAGCAGTCAATTGAAGCAATATTGGACCAGGTAATGTCTAACAAGGACATTATCAGGGATATCGCCATAGAGAATCCTGACAGAGTAACCACAATGATATTAAATTCAACATCGTGCTAAAATCTCAGCAACTGAAACCCAGCACTGTGACCCTGGACTTTAGCATGGCCAGCGTTGATGAACTGAAAAAATCTTAAGGTTCGCTGAAGAACATACACAAAACAGAAGGGCAGAGAAAAGGGGCAATAATGAGAATCCTAAATTGCATTAACGTTGCATGATACAAGAGAAACGAAGCCACTTTCATCAGACAAGCAAGTGAAGGAGGCAGTATGGCCAGAAAAGCTTTTTAGAATATACAGTGCCGGCCCGTGGCGCAGAGGGCTGAGGCGCTAGCACTTACCTCGAGCCACACAGGTGACCCAGGTTCGGGAATGGACTCAGGACGCCGGGAGCTGGCAGGGGAAGGGGAGGATTGAGCGCCTGTAAAGACTGCTCTCTCTCTCCTGGGGTGTGTAGTGGGAGGCATCGCTCTGCAGGCGACCTCCGGTGGAGACCATGGAAGTGCAGATGCAGCGCAAAGGACGTCACCAGAAAATGGAAAAATGGCCTCACGTTCAGCCGGATGACAGCCGCCTGGCAATCTGAGGCCATCAATGTCCTGGAGCTCTGTCCTTCAGCAGTTCCCATGGCCAAGTGTTGTGCTAGCCTTTCTCTGGAACTTTCCCTTTGAGGAGGGGACCTGCCCGTGAAGGGTTATGTCCGGTTACCTTGGGAACAACTGCAATATGAGGGTCGGGCTTGGGAACAAGATGGGTCAGATGCCACCTTGACACAGCCTGAAGGAGTGGCTGAGGCGGTAGCATGGGGAGAAATAACAAAAAAAGAAATGTACAGTGGTGAGAAGAGTGAAACCAGCAGGGCTCCTATGAATACAGAGATTAGATAGAGAAAGTAGGACATCAAAAGGAGAGTGAAAATGAACACAGAACTAAGGATAGTATAAGGAATAATAAGGGAATAAAAATAAGAATAAAACTTTGTTTAGATAGATGAGAGAGAAATATCAAAGATATAACAGCAAGAATACTGTAAGGAAAGATGGAAGGAGCATTGAGGTAGACAAAGGAAGGGCAAAAGGCAGTACTAAGCAAACACAGAAGCATAGAAACAGAATTTGTTGGCAAAAAGAGCTGCTTGGCTCCACCGAGTCTGCCCAGATGTTCCTGCCCCATCTATCTCTGCAGACCCCAACTGGTTTTTCCGTGACCCCCCACCTTGCTTTTTAACTAATATCCCTGTCTGTCTCTCTCACATGCTTGAAGCCCCTCACTGTTTTGCCTCCACCACTACTGCTGGCAGTCTGTTCCAGGAGTGTACCACCCTTTCAGTGAAGTAGTACTTCCTCACATCCTTCTTAAACTCTCCCATCCAACTTCATCACATGCCCTCTGGTCCTAGTGCTCTTCTCATTTGAGAGAGACTCCCTCCTGCACCCTGTTCACCCCTGTGAGGCACTGTGGTCTCTATCATGTCCCTCTTGCTCTTCACTCTTCAAGGGTGTACATATTGAGATCCCATGGTGTACATGTTGAAATCCTGCAGTCTCCTCATAGGGCTTCTCACGCAACCCCTACATTATATATTGTCTCTCTCTGGATTGCCTCCACCCTGTCTATGTCCTTTTTTGAAGTGTGGCCACCAAAACTGGACACAATACTGCGGTGAGATCTCACCAGAAAGCGATACACTGGCAACACCACCTCCTTCCTGCTGATGGAGATACCCTGAGCCTTCCTATTCACACCTGCATCCCGCTAGCCCTACCTACTGATTTGTCACACTGCCCTGCCATTTTGAAGTCATCAGTTATGATCACCCAAAGGTCTCTTTCCTGCTTAGTGATTGTCAGTACCTACCCCCATTCTGTACTCCAGTCTTGAGTTCATGGTGCCTTAGATGCATGATTTTGAAGGTTTGGCATTGAACCCTAACTGTCATGCTCTTGACTATTCTTCAGTTTTCCCAAGATCCCTGCACATTCTGTCTATTCACTCCTGAGTACCCACCTATTACTGACTTTGGTATAATCTGCAAAAAGGCATACCTTCCGGAATGTTCTTCTGCAGTGTTACTAGAAGACATTGAAGAGGACCTGTCCCAGTACTGAAAACTCTGCAGCATTGTGCTGGTCACTTTCCAGTCATTAGAGTGAATGCTGTTAACCACCACCCTCTGTCGCCTATTTGTTAACCAGTTTCTAGCCGGTTCACCACTTTGCATCACACCCTAGGCTGCTTATTTTTTTTTCCCCAATTCTGTTTATTGGTATCCTTCATCTGAAGGGTGGGGGTCGCTGGTGGGCAACAGCAATGGTAGGGTGGTAGGCTGCAATAAATGCGGTGCACCAATCTTTCTGAAAATTGCCTGGAGTGTGGGTTTGTTTAGTGTGCAGCCACATAGAGAAACTTAGAAAGGAGATTGAGGTTCGCGAAGGAACTAAGACAGGCAAGGCAGACTGGGGTGGGTTTAGCCCAATACTGGAGGGAGGAAGGAGGGAGACGAGGGAGGGCGATTTGAGCCAACAGTGGTGAGGAGAGGGTCAGAAGAAGGAAAGCAGAGACAAAGGGGCCCAGGCCAGGAAGAATGATTGCCGGGAAACCAGGTCAGGAGACAAAAGACAAATGGAAGGAGGAGATAGGGACTTGTGAGGGAGGCGAAGAAGTGGCAAAAGTCATGGAGTGGAAAGGAGAACAGGTTACTATGAAGAGAGAGGGAGCGGCATTTGTGAAGGGTCTTCAGAAAATAGTTTTGCACTGCTAGAGAGGAAGAAGGAGGAGGAGGAAGGAAATGATGAAATTAGAGGAGTAATTGATAAATGCCTGGACCAAACTGGAGCGGGGAAGTTCTACTGGGAGAAATGCAACGGGCAAAAGGGGAAATATTGTGCAGGAGGAAGAAGAGGAGCTGGAAATGAGAGGGAGATGACTTGAAGCAAGCAGGAGTAAAAGGGGTGGAATCTTAGTGCTGGGGACTCAATACTAAGAGGAGTCAGGTGGGGTAGCAAGGAGGAGAGGCATAGTCTCATTTGGGTGGAGCCATGCCAGGAATGACAGCGGAAAGGGTGGGACAATCTGTTCTGAAATATGCCAGAAGGGGTAGGAACAAGTCTCATTTAATTATAAATCTTGGGACTAACAACCTGACTGACAAGACAGTAGATATAGTCCAGAGGAGGTTTGAGGAACTAGGACAATTATGTGAGGGGCAGGAAGATCAGTAACTTTTTCAGAGATACTTCTAGGGCCCAATGCAAACAACAAGAAAGCTGAGAATAGAGGAGTTTAACGGATGGCTAAGAACCTGGTGTTGTGCTAAAGGGTATTGGCTGTTATGGGGTAGGGAGGGACCTGAAGGACAGTAGTCTCTATGCCAAGGACAGACTACACTTGAGTGAGGAGGGAAAGAAAGTGTTGAAACAGAGGATGGAGGAGTACATAGAGGAAGTTGGGAATTTAAACTAGGAGCAGGGGGTGGCAAGTGGGCAAGAGACATGCAGAGACCACACAGATTGGGAAACCATATGAGCTTCCCTCAAATAACAGTGGCAAAGGACAAATGGCAAGTACTGTTTGGTGATGCTAGTAAAGGAGGGCAGGATGGGGGGAGGGTGGAAGGTGGTTACCCTTAATGCTAGGAGCCTTGGAAGGAAAACTGCAGAGTTACAGGTGCTCATGGCAGAGGGAGAGGTGGCCATTGCAGCCATCACAGAAACATGGGCCACCCAGTACAATGACTGGGACTTGTATGCTACCAGGATACAGGTTATTTCTGAGGGACAGGTGATTGGGAAAGGAGGGGTGTGGCACTATATGTGAAGGAAGGACTGAAGTGTGTAAGGGAGGAAGGGGAGAGGGTAGTACTGAGTCACTTTGGATGCAAATCCAGGATTCCAAGAATAGGATTCGTGAGAATGGGAGTGGTGTACAGGCCGCCATCTCAGATGGAGGAGTTAGACAGGGAACTAGCGGGACAGATCAGGAGGACCTGCGTAGAAGGGTAGTGTCGTGATTGTGGGGGACTTCAACATGCCAGGAGTGACTGGAGCCCCCAACAACCAGGAACAGAAGGGAGCAGGTACTGCTGGATGCCTTCCAGGACAGCTTCCTGCTGCAATGGTCCGTGAACCAACCCAGGTTAGGGAATACCCTTGACCTTGTGCTGGTAGATGGAGACTTTGTGAGAGAACTTACAGTGGAGGAACCACTGTCAGGAGTGACAACCCACTCAGTATGGATCACAATTGATATGGGCAAGGAAGGAGTGGAATCTGACACAAGTGCTGGACTTCAGGAGGCCGACTTTGGGAGGATGGGAAGTGGTAAGCGTACCTGGCCAGAATTCAATCTAGTATGGACACTAATCAGAGGTGGGAGCTCATAAAGCTGGGGATAGTGGAGGTGTTCAAAACCTACTACAAGGCCCAGAGCAAGAAGGGGCTAGGGAAACCGAGCTGGTTGAGCAAGGAGGTCATGGAAGAGGTAAGGAGGAAAAGAGCTACCTTTAGGAGGTACAAGAAAAGAGGGAGAGTACTTGATGGAATCAAAGGAGGTGACAAGGGCAGTAAGGGGAGCCAAGGCATCTACAGAATGAGGCTGGCACAAGGCATTAAGAAGGGGAGAAGGACTTATTTAGGTACATCAGGAGAAAAGGAGCTGTAAGGACCACGTAGTAAGGATTAGGGAAGGAGGGGATTGGGTGGAAGCAGGGTGCGATAAGGCAGAAGCACTAAATGATTACTCTGCTCTGTATTTACTAAGGAGAAGAGGGGTGACACCCAAGGGGGGGAATGGCAGAAAGCGGGAGGGAGGGGTGACAGATGGGAAATCATGGAGGGCAGAGTTTGGGAGGGTTTGAAGGCACTGAGGGTGGACAAGGCACCAAGCCCAGATGGCATCCACCCGGGTACTGAGAGCTGGCAGAGGTCCTTGGGACCTTTGGCAGACCTATTTAATGCCTTACTACATTGGGGTATGTACCTCAGGACTGAAGGATGGCTCATGTGGTGCCCCTCCACAAGAGTGGCCCAAAGGATGAACTGGGAAACTAGAGACCAGTAAGCCTCACATCCATCGTGTGGGTAAGCTAATGGAACTATCCTGAAGGAGGCTGTGGCCCTCCTAGAGGCCAAGGACTACAGGACAGCAGACAGCATGGCTTCATCGTGAGATTCTGCCAAACCAGCATGGTGGAGTTCTATGACTGGGTAACTAGGCAACTGGACAGGGGCCATGCAGTGGATGTCCTTATCTGGACTTCAGTAAGGCATTTGACTCAGTGCCGCATGGAAGGCTGGGAAGTAAATTAGAAGGCACAGGGTGGGTGCAAAGCTGATGAGATGGGTAAGGAATTGGCTTCAGGGAAGGCAACAGAGGTGGTGGTGGATGGGGAGCTCTCACACCCAAGGGTAGTGACAGCGGTGTTCCACAGGGATCGGTGTTTGGACCAGTGTTGTTTGGGATATTCATTGCAGACATATCATTGGACATCAAGAGCAAGATCAGTCTGTTTGCTGATGATACCAAGGTAGGAGGCGATAGTGTATAACCTAGGGGCGATGGCAGGGGTTGCAGGATGATCTGGCAAAGCTTGAAACCTGGTCAGACACCTGGCAACTGGGGTTTAATGCCAAAAAGTGCAAGGTGCTGCATTTTGGGATGAAGAACCCAAGGAGGAGTTACCAGCTGGGGAGTGCAGCTAACCCAGACAGAGAGGAGAAGGATCTGGGGTTGCTCATTACAGGGTCAATGAACAACTCGGCACAATGTAGGAAGGCAGCTGCAAGGCCAACAAAATGATGGGTTGTATTACAAGGTATATCCTCGAGGAGGGAGGTGATTCTGCCACTGTGTAGGTCATTAGTCAGACCGAACCTGTGGTACTGCGTGCAGTACTGGCACCCGTATCTGAAGAGGGACATTGTTACTGGAGGTGCAGTGCAGGGCAACAAAGATGATCAAGGGCTGGGGACTTATACATTCGAGAGAGGCTGAGGGAGTTGAACATGTACTCGTTGGAGGAGAGGAGGGACGGGGACATGATTGAAACCTTTAAGTACATGAAAGGAATAAACAAGACAGGTAGAGAGGGCTGTTCAAAGTAAGGAAGGAGGAGAGGGACACCAGGGGTCATGATATGAGACTGGAGGGGAAGGTTCAGGAGGAGATGAGGAGACCCTTTTTGCAGAGAGGGTGGCTGGGTGGAATCGTTACCTGCAGAAGTGGTATCCAGTACAACAGTGGACTGCTTCAAAGGGGATGGAACAGGACAAGGGAGGGTCAATGAAGAGGAAGGGTAGAAGGGAGGGCAGCTGCAGAATAAGGGTGCTAGCTGCACATTCGAGCAGACTTGATAGACCTCTAGGCCTGTATCTGCTGGCAATTTCAGATGTTCAGTATTCTGCTGATGCCAGGCCAGGACCTCCTTCAGCTGATGCCTGGCACCTGATCCCACCCCACCAAGATCCTGCTTAGCCTGTGACCCTGGTCCTGTGGTCTACCTACAGATCACCTGCTTGGGAACCCATCAGCTTGAACCCCCTGGGGCTGTCTTCAGATCCTCAGCACTCCTGTACAAATATCCAGTGGAGGGATGTCTGGCTCCAGGAGGACAGGATACGGTAGTAGGTGTTGTGGCAGGGAGCAGTGTCATCTGCCCAGCCAGTGGGATTTTGCACTTCATGGTCCCCTGGAGGAGAGGTTGGGCAGTGATGTCCTGGTGGCGTCAGATGTGCTTCCATGCTTGATGAACCGACATGTTCCTCCACACTAGTCCCTTGAGTTTTGCAGTCTCTGAATCATTGCCCCCAGCGATTGATATGGGTCAGACTTTCACGAAGCCCCACATCCCACCTGCTCTGAAGGAGAACAGTCCCTGGAACACTCAATCTTCCTCCCCCATCTGACCATCCGATGCTTCAGGCTTGTTCCCGAACCCGAGTCATCAGTGTCACAAGCAGGCTGGGGCTGCTGTTTCTTTATCAGTCTCTTGTGCGGCACAGTGTTGAAGGCCTTGCTAAAGTCCAGATAGGCCATGTCCACTGCCCTCCCAGATCTATTTCTCTGGTCACCCAGAACAGTTACTTAAATTCTGTGTTCACAGTGGAGGCTTCAAGTCCAGCTGCAGACAGCAAGAACAGATTCGAGGGTAATACTAACCACAGATTAGGGATAAGGTATACAGTTATGGAGAAAGTTCTGTATGGTCTGCTGACCCTAAATGCAAAAGAAATCCCTAGGGCCAGAATGGCTGCACCCTAAGTTACTGAAGAAGACAAGATGAGCCCTGGTATCCCCCTTGGCAAACCAGTGAGTCACTTGCAGCAGGCAGAGTGCCTGTGGACTGAGGAGTAAAGAACATTGTCCCACTGCACAGGGTGGAGATGGAGAAAATCAGGGTAATTACAGGTCAGTGAGCCTGATGTCCATTACAAATGAAAAAGACAATGGATTTCCTAGAGGAAACAGTCTTACAAACAGGAATCAACATAATTTCATGAGGGGTGGAGTGTGTCAAATGAACTTGATTGATTTTTTAACTTAGTGATACAGACGGTAGATAGACAGTCAGTTAAGGTTTTGTACCTGTACTTTAGCAAGATGTTTGATTCACTGATGTAGAGGAGGTTTATAGAAAAGGTAAGGGACTTGGGACTAGCAATAGGGCTTACTAGGTGGGCTGGGAACTGGGTCAGAGGACTCAGAGAGTGGTTCTTAATAGCAGATTCATCAAGTTTGGGGGGTCTAGATTGGAGTGCCATCGAGGTCTGTCTTTTCTGGTGCCAGTATTATTTAACATGAATATAAGCATAATTGGGTGGGGTTACAGTGTAAAGTGAGATCTCACTTCGAGGAGAGCTGTTGCAGCAGGTAATACCAATAGGACTATGGTCGCCATGTATTAGGACCCCACGGAAAAATCTTCTAGCTAGTCCCGACGTCAGATATAGTATAAAGGGGCGGTCCCCATTGCACCTCAGTTCTTTTCCTGCTGTCAACCTGCTTAGTTCAGCTCCACGGACACCTACTCTTACAGTCAAGCATGTTTTTCTTATCGCTTCATCGTATACAATTCGATAGTTTACAGTCTTTTAGACAAGTCATTCAACGTTTTGCATGTCTTCGCTTCTCCCATGTGGCGCAAGTCAGTGTGTCAGAGTGGGAAGCAGATCCTGGCCAAGGACTGCCACGTGGCCTGCTTGATCTGCTTAGGCCAACCACCAGCCCGATGATTACCCACACTGCCAGAAATTCAGCCAAAGACCCAAGATCGAAGAGCGCTTGAGCCCTGAAGGCTTATCTTCTAGAGAAGCAGGTGGCAACCATTCAGAAATTGCCACCGTGATGCAGTTCTTCGTCCTCTAGAGAGTCTCCCCACAGAGAAGTTATCGGAAGGAAACATTACCATCACTGGAAAAGATAGGGCCAGATCGGAGTCCTGCCCTTAATCCCCACAAGGCTTCCACTTCCTTGGCCTCTGGCAGAGGTGGGGTTAGTCCCCTCCGCTGCCGCTGGGACCATTCCAAAGAAAGCGTCCTCCTCATCCTAGAAAAAAGTAAGAGTTCTTTCTTCTTCTGGGTCTTTCCTCTGCCCAGCTCTCCTTGGTCCACCAACTCCACAAGCCTTCACTAGGGTTGACCCAAGAGGACAGGGCTTCTTCAGGCAGGTGTTTGAAGCAGGCTGTAAGTCCAGTGGTTTGTCTGACAAGCGCATACACTTGGACGACTCCACCAGATGCCAGGAGACTGTCCAGCATTGGATGCCTCTCCCCGCAAAGGGAAGTCTCCACAGGAGACAAATGACCTGTTAGCCGAGCTAGCTCATCCTCGGCCAGGACCAGGCCCCACTGGCCAACAAGAGACCAATGGCCTCCAAGGATCAGGTGTCTGCCCCAATTCCTGGGGATCAGTTGCCCGATGGTTCTGCCTCGAGCTGGATGCCGGGTCAGGCGACAGGTCTACCCCAATACTGAACCAGACCTGCAGCCCAATACTGTAGCAGAGTCTCCTGACGGATGCCAGCCCAGAGGGACCCTAGGGCCGGTGCCCATCCCTCGCACCCGATGGCTGCACCCGGTGGTCCCCTCAGCGGACATCGGTGCACTGGTAGGCCTCCGGAGCCATCCCCAAAGGAAAACCCTGCAGCTTCCTCTGCCCACTGGTGGTGGTGGTGCCTGGTGAGGGCTCTCATCCGCCCGCCCGTGTAGTAGCCCAGCTTGTGTCGAGCTCCACCTCTGATACCATGCGACAGCGACACTTGTTCTGGCTACTCCCAACAGCCGCCAGGGGTCGGGCAAGAGCGACGGAGGACACTTACACCTCCTCAGGAAGGAAGAGCCATCCCTTGATGCTCGATCCATTCCTCACTCCTGCTAACCCGGCTCTTTTCTGAACCCGGTCACCGGCGAGCGTGAGGTGAGGCAACTAATGCCTTAACCCTCAGCACCACCAGGCCAGCTATCAGGGGAGGCTTTGCTCCATACTTAAGATGTACATAGAGTCTTGTGGTACTATATGCACTGGACCAAGACTTCAGGGAAGTCTGACCATTTTTTTGTTTTATTACGCCCCAAGAGAGAGAGGCACTCCTGCTTCCAAACAGTGTTTGTCTAAGTGGTTAGCTAATTGTATTGTCTGTTGTTACTGTAAGTACAACATGGACCTTCTGGGAGTGGTTAAGGCCATTCCACTAGGGTATGGCTGCCTCCACAGCTTGTTTCAGAAATGTGTCTGCTGCGGACATAGTGCAGCTGCCACCTGGAACTCTGTCCACACCTTTACCAAGCACTACACTGGACATTGCCTGTTGGCATAGGGCCAATTTCAGCCTAGCAGTTCTTCAGGACCTCCTTTCTTGAGCTTGTGGCTGCTGATCTGTCCTCCTCCTCCTCCTCCTCGTGCTGATACTTGGCACTGCTGGGGAATCATTCTTACCAGTGTTGGCCTGCTGCAAGAGCCTTCCTCAGTAAGATAGTACAGTTACATAAGAACTTACCATAACAGCAGATCTTTGAGAGAAGCTCTTGCAGCAGGCCCAATTTCCTCCCTCCTTCTCCCTAATGTTCCTTCTTCTGCCTCGCACTGCTTCTGTTTTTTTTTCTCTGCTCTTGGGAACCCCTTGGTTCTTCATTCACTGTCCATATGGGGTCTCCAGTCGGACAACTCAGGAGGTTGTGGGGACTGCCTGCCTTTATAGGATAGGCTGATGTCAGCCACTGACATTGACAGTGGGTGGCCCCTATGGTAGACTGCTAGCTAGAAAGTTTTATGTGTGGTCTTACCCATGTTGGCTTGCTGCAAGAGCTTCTCTCAAAGATCTACTGTTAAGTTCTTATGTAACTGTACCATTTTGGGGCTTTCCCACCATACTGACGCCAGGCTCCTCGGGGTCCAAGGTGTCACAGGACACGTCCACGCTTTGAGCCCACATCCCCAGCTCCTATAGTGCTGGGCAATAGCTCGTGTTCCAGATGCCATGCCCACTCCAGATGCCCTGGTCACTCAGGGATATGTGCCCAGGTACTTCCTGGTTCTGAAATGGATGGGAGGCAGGTGCCCCATTCTGGGTCTACATGATCTAAACCCTTTCATGTGGAAATACTAGTTCTGGATGGTCACTCTAAATCAGATTATGGCACCTCTGGAACAGGGCATGTGATTCTGCTGTCTGGACCTCTAGAACTCATTCTTCAACATTGCAGTCCCATTTTCCCACTGCTGGTACCTTTGGTTCCATGCAGATGGGATTCTTACCAGTTCAAGGTCTTGCCCTTCGTCCCTCTCGTCCACGCCCAGAGTCTAAATCAAGTGCATAGCAGTGGTGGTGGCCTTCTGTCGGCATAAGGCATTACTGTGTATCCCTTCCAGGATAACTGACTGAAAGCCAGGCCATCCAAAGAGGCTATGAAGAGGTCCAGGGACCTGTCTTTCCGGACCTATCAGCACTTGGGCCTTCTGGTCTACCTGGCCAAGTTAGAGCTGGTTCCCTCACAAGTGGTCAAGTGCATTAGGAGCAGAACTAGACTCTCTGTATATTGGACATTGCAACTTACCTCCTTTGCCTGATCATTTGAAGTTGGGCATCATGCCCTGCCCAGGACTTCCTGTGGCAGTTGGGGTATGTGGCATCTTTCACCAGTGTGATCTGTTGGACTTCTAGTGGATGCACCACCTGCAGTGGAAGTAGGACCAACAGTGGTCCCAGTGCCTAGGTTGCCTGGACCAGCTGGTCGTGGTGGACGCAGCTGATGCGGATGCCATATACGGTGGCTGGTCCCACACAATCTGGAGGAGGGAATCCTGTTTGTCTGGCCAAAATGATGCATCATGCTTTTGATGGATGCTTCTCTAGTAGGATGGGGAGCACACTAGAGCCTACAGAGCCCACAGGTTGAGGTCACCCCAGGAGTCCTGTCGCCACATAAACCTGCTGGAGCTCTGTGCAGTGCATCTAGCTGTGATGAAATTTGCTCTACTGATCAAGGGTAGGTCAGTTAGGTCCTTATGGACAACATGACCACCATGTTTTGTCTGAACAGGAAGGGCTGGATGCTCTTCATACCTGGACACTCGTGCACAGCATGAGTGCAGATCTTCTGGCAATCCATGTGGTGGAGAAAACAGTCAGCTGGCTGATGCTGTCAGCCGTGTCGGAGAGTCATTGCACGAGTGGTCCCTGAATCAGAAAGTGGTAAACCACCTGATTTCTCAGTGGGCACCCTCTGGTGGATGTGTTTACCTTGTGGAAGAACAGAAAACTGAGGTGCTTTTGTACCAGATCCCCAAAGTCTGGGACTGTTGGGAGTGCTTCACAAGGCCCTGGACCCAAGGCTTCCTGTACACCTTTCCTCTGTTCCCTTGGTCCACAAGGTCATTGTCAAGGCCTGAAAGGACAAGGCATCAACCTCAGCAGCAGGCTTCATTCAGGTTGCTTCTCCACCCTGATCTGCTGACCAGACAACAGGGAAGGTCCTGCACTGGAACTTTCAATCCCTGCACCTCTCAGCCTTGTTCCTGAGCTACTAGTGTTCCAGGCTCTGGGCTTTTGGAAGACCTTCTCTGTGTTGTGGAGGCATGCTGTAAGGAGTCAACTCAAATACTATGCATTTAAGCGGAAGAGGTTTCCAGGCTGATGTCAAGATAAGGAAGTTGATCCCTTACCTGCCCCATGGTGAGCATTCTTGACTACCTGTGATCCCTTTCTCAGTGGAGACTGTGAGCGACAATCCGTTAGGTGCACCTCGCAGCCATCTCTGCATACCGTGCATGGGCTGGTATGCTGACAGTGGCCCAGGAGGAGATCGGGATCTTTTTCAAAGGCCTGGATCACTTGTCCCCTCCAGTGTGAGAATCTCTGCCTCCTTGAGACCTACTGCTGTTGTTGGCAGTGCTCATGGGCAAGTCTTTTGAGTATATGCACAAATGTAAGATGTCACATTTGTTGTGGAGAACCACCTTCCTGGTGGCCATCATGTCAGCCAGAATAATTAGTGAGCTCCAGGCACACTTGATGGAATCTCTTACTTGGTCTTCCACAAAGACAAGGTCATCCTTCACCTTCATCTGAAGTTCCTCCCAAATATTGTATCGGAGTTTTACTTTAACTAGGTGATTAACTTGCAGTATACTTTACCAGCCTGACCTCGGATGCTGATTGCAGGCTCCATACCCTGGTCCGATGGAGGGCACTCTCGTGCCATAAGGAGCATATGGCTGGAGGCTGGGGTGAGGTTACGCCAGCTGTTTCTGACATACACTGAAGCTGCATCTGGCAGACCGGCAGCAAAGCGAATGATTGTCAGGTGGATTACATCCTGGATTGATCTTTGTTATAGGTTGGCTAGGAGGAGTCGCTTAGCGGTTTAGGCTTATTCCACCAGACATACCACTGCCTCAGTGGCTGCTTCCAGGGATATCCCCATCACAGGGATATGCAGGGCTGGAACCTGGAGTGAAGTGATCACCTTCATTTCCCATTACAGAATTGACAGAATGAGTCGTCTGGATAATGCTTTTGGGTCTTTGGTCCTCCAGTCTCTGTTCACCAAATATTAGTATGCGCTCTTCTGCCCCTCCCAGAGGACTGCTGCTAGGAGTCTACATAGAGTGTATAGTGAACTATATCACAATGTTAGAAATATAGGTTTCTTAGTTGTAACAACAGTTCTACTAGTGGTATACAGTTCACATCCACACAACTGACCCAACCTCCCTGGCAGGTGGCACCCTGATCACTGCTTCCAGCATGGGAAGATCTGACATCACGGGTCAGAGCCAGAGGATGTACCACTTGGGTGGTGGAGCTTCGCTGAAGACTTTGGATGTCTGGCTGTCTTCAGCAGAACTGCCAGAGTGTAGATGTGAACTCTGTATACCACTAGTAAAACTAGAGTTACAAGTGAGTGACCTATATTTTTTACATACCTATTTTAAAAGTAGCAATACGGCAGTCCCTGGTGTTGGATTAATAGTCAGTTAATCAATCCTGGGGTCTAAAGCACTAGGATATGCATTGTGCCACTTTTTCACCTCAGGGTGTGATTAACAAACTGATAATCCAGCCCTGGTCATGCCTTATTGCTTAAGTACATAGTTACCAGAAGAACTAGAAAGCGCTGAGCATTGGTACAGAGAGAGAGAGCAGGAAAGCTTAGTGAAAATGAAAATGGGCTGCCAGGCAGGAGTCGACACAAGAAGGAGTGCTCAGTGAAAATGGGCTGCCAGGCAGGAGTCAACATGAGAAGGGCGGCTCAGTGAAAATGAAAATGGGCTGCCAAGCAGGACTTGGCAGGAGAAGAGGAGCGCTCAATGAAAATGAAAATGGGCTGCCAGGCAGGAGTTGACACGAGAGGACGCTCAGTGTGAAAATGAAAATGGGCTGCCAGGCAGGAGTCTACGAGAAGGGCTTTCAGTAAAATGAAATGGGCTGCCAGGCAGGAGTCTCCATGGAGAAGGAGCGCCAGTGAAAATGAAAATGGACTGCCAGGCAGGAGTCAGCATGAGAAGGAAGTGCTCAGTGAAAATGAAAGCGGGCTGGCAGGACCTGCGGGACCCTGTGTGAGCAGGGACTCAAGTACTCTTGATGATAGTGTGCACAACAGTATCTTCAGAATATGCACACCAGCTTTTAGAACATGCACAAAAACTTCTTGAGAGCCACTGAGTTCCATATACAATAAGCCCAAACCGTGTACTTGACATAAATAATGCAGTGTCCATAATCCACTGTATTTTCCTGTTTTAGAGTCAACAACAGAAACCAGCAAGTGCTGCTCCTGCTTGTGCTAAGTGCCTTAGGAAAAGAAAGTGCCTAGGTGAGTAAAAGTAGCTCATATTTTAAATTTTGATTCAACAGTACTGAACAAGTGCAGCTTTATTTAGCTTTCAGAAATGCAAACAGTATGCAGGATGGTATAAGAGACCAGCGACCTCTCTCAGATTTTTGTTTTAAAACCGGGACCTGTCACTGGCTCAAGGTTAGGGTGGCAGGAGGGATGGGAGTGTCTGTGGGGTGATTAGTGGTGGTGTAGTGGCCTGGTCCCTCCACAATTGATTTTGGTGAAAACATTTTGGTAATAACATTTCATTCATTACATAGCGATTTGTTGGTTGTGGGAAGTACTGTATTTGAAGAGTAATGGTTCTTTAAAGGAAGGTCTGTTGTTTACATGAATGCTGAAACTGCATTTATTTAATTCAGAACAAATAGGTTCATAGCATTTATAAAATGTAAACAGCCTCTCCTGATTCAAATGTCCCTCCTTTGGATTCCCTGAAATGGTTGCTGATATGCATTGTGATGATGTCAAAGAGAAGCGAGCCCGATCATGCAGTAGTACACTGGTCTCCATAACTGTACTACCACTTTGTTAAAAGGTGTAAAATCATCACATAACCTATGTACTATTCATATTAACGTAAGTTAAGTGATAATTTTTATTTAAGTTTGTAAACTGCAGCATCCAGAAAAATCAGCCAGTTTTACACACGAAATCTGTAGTCTTCCCTGCCAGCCTCTTTGCATACAGTGTGTCCACTGATGTCCTGATCTTCCTGCACTTGTGTTTCGTTTAATTCCTGGTGGTCCGTTAAAGGAACCGAGAGAGCCCTGAAGATCTATACCCCATGAAGAACTCTGCCGATTCTGTCACTGTAACTGGAATTAGCATCCCCACTGCATCCCATCTGTAGCATCACCCTCCTCCACATGCCCAATTGTCCATTTTCTGATATATTTATAAAACTTACCTGGTGGTCTAGTGGGAGGCAGAGTCCCTATTGTCCCAGGAAGTGTTCTAGTTTCTACTCCTGCTGGAACTGGAGCTCACCCACCCCACCCCAACACATGCTGCTGCATCCTGTCTCTGTAGTATGTAATATCATCCTAGTACAAGTAGCCTACAATCCCCTGCAGTGCCCCTGTTTCTATACAGTAGTTGTATAAAAATACCTGGTGATCTCTTATTAAACATGCAGGGGAACAAGGCATTTCAGGGAGGATCGATCGGAGTATAGTTTGTGGTGGGGAGGGCTATGGTATGTGAGCTTCAGTTGTGGCATTGGTATGGAAGCAGCATTAAGAGATCTTTGGTGGGGCCTTGTTGTTTGGCTTTCTCTATTTCTCTTGCTAGATTCTGAGATATTTTTTTTTATAACTACAGAAATGGAGATACAGCAGGGGTATTGTAAACTACTTGTATTAGGTTGGCATTACAACAGAGACAGGATGCAGTGGCAGATGGGGGTGAGCTCTGGTTCCAGGGAAGCAGAAACTAGAACACTTCCTAGGATACTTTGGACTCTCTGCACTACCATTTGACCACCAGGTAATTTTCCTAAATATATCAGAAATGTGGACATAGCTGGAGAATCTGGCATGTGAGGTGGAGGGTGATGCTACAGACAGAATCGGCAAGGGGCATTAACTCCGGATCAGTGCTAGAACAAACTAAAAAATCATCACTAACTTAATGTATTACTGTGAATAATACATAGGTTAAGTGATGATTTTTACACCTTTAACAAACCGTAGTAGAATTAATGGAGAACAGTGTAATACGGCATGAATGTTCGCTACAACAATGCTCATGCTGATTGGGCTTGCTTCTCTTGACGTCATCACGCTGCATGTCGGCAGCCATTATAGGGAACCCAAAGGAGGGAGTTTTGAATCGAGAGAGGCCAATTAAACAAATGCAGTTTCAGCATTCATATAAACAGTAGGTTTTCCTTTAAAGGGCTAGGAAGAGAGATTTAAGAAAAGCATGTCCTAAAGGGGCACTGCCAGGTTTTGTAAGCAGTTTTATGACCCCTCTGTTTTCTGGGTCTATAAATAGTACTCAGGAAGCCATTTGTTACCTGATCATCCAAATCTACTGGTCGTAGAGGAAAAATTTCATTTTACAAAATGAATTTCTGTTGGTCCACCCATTCTGTGTTGCGCGCTCTCCTCGCACATCCCCAACAGTGACAGGGGTAGAAAGCAGCGAGTTCGGGCAATTTTGTGGCACTTGAAAAATATCAGGTACGATCACTTGTGTGAGCTAATTTCTAATAATATGTACTTTTGAAAACCAAGGGATATTTCATAACTAAATAACAGCTTGAAAAGTAAAATGGGACTCCACATATACGCTTTACCGACACAGTCAAATTCTGTGTTTTAATACAAGTTTTACGCTGGGTATTTCCTTCTGTAGCCTGACAGTCACAATTAGCTTTTAAACAGACCGCAGTAAGGAGGGCTCCTCACGCTGCTAAACAACCCCGATACTACCCATTTCACTTGCAGCAGTAGTGCCCTTAGGGTCTTGCTGTCAGAGGTCTTCACATTCCTCATGAAGTAGCTGTGGAGAATGCACTGTCTTTTGCTAGATATGAGGCATTCTCTGTGCCGTATTTGAATTTTCATATGCACAGACCTCCTGATTCCACAGCACTGCTGGTGCTGGAGTAGATGAAAAGGGGTGTATATCACATAACACAACACTACTCCTTCTCACAAGCCCCAAAGGATAGTTCAGCAGGTGTGCACACTGGTATACTAGTACTCATCTTCTAGACATAAGAAAAAAAGCTGTGTCTAATGACATCTGTCCATTTAGTGCAATATAAACCCTTCTATCCTCTTTTTTTTTTTTTTTATTGACAAATTTTACTGGCAAGGTTTTGTTTTCAGGTTAGTATTATAAAGAGGGACGCAGCAACTCCTGACTTCTGTTGCCCAAAGCTACATCAAACAGAGCAGAGGCTTCCAAGCAGAATCTTTTGACCCATGTATAATCGCAGTAGTGGCAGTGTAAATTTGGGGTTTAAACATCATCCCTGTTGCACCACCACTACAAGTTGCCATACACAAAAGGGAAAACTTAGTTGCTGTGTGAAGTGGAGTTCCCCAGCAACTAAGTAACAAGTCAGGTGACGGTCACTAAATGTTTGCAATTGCAAATGGGGGTTCTGGACACTAACACTGGAGCCATGACTGCCACGGAGCACTCACTCAACTCAGATGCTGTTGCTGGGCCGCAATCCTTCACACATTGTCACTGGTGGTTGTTCTGGGCTACCCATGCCCATTTTCTTCACTACCTTTAATTTATTCTGTTTCAGTATCCTTGATTTTCTCACAGTCCACCTTTCATCTTCTTACAGCAACACTGTAACAGGGGTTATGGTGTACATTTTCCTTCTAGGAGCGTGGATATGTTGTTCATCCACACACTCTGGCATGTCCTTTCCTTTTAAATCTTGCCGGAAGTCTTCAAGCTGGCTCCTCCCACTCACCCGGTGGTAAATACCTCGGCTCCACCCCATGATGCCAGATCTTCCTTTCCACTGGAAGATACAGGTTCCTTCGTGCTATTTCAGCAGTTCGTAGGCCCTGGATTCTCAGCGTCGGTTTTACTGCAACTTACTTTAAAAACTTCATTTAGAGCTTTTTTTTACCCTTTTCTGGCAGGACCACGGCTGCCATCCGCCTAGTCACGGCCCCGGAGACCTCTACCGCCGTCAATTTCTGCTGAGGACCCTCGGTCACCCCGGCTTGCCCCGGAGGGAGTGGGGCCGTGAGCCTGCCGTGACCCGGAACTGTGACTGGTCGAGGGTCCCTTGTGACTTGGCGGCATGCGGGGAGGCTTCGCGATCAGTGGTCCTGCCCGCCATCTTTTCCACCTGATTTTTTCCCCAGAGGAGGCGGGCGTGCAATGGCGCCAGCGTCCGCCCAGCCTCCTCTCCCCACGTCGGCGTCGGTTGCGTGGAACTCCCGGTCTCCACCAGGGTCCCTAACGCACGAGGTGCTGCCTGCGCCTCCCCAGAGTAGGAGAGCTGTCCGTCGGACGCTCGATCCTACTCCCCGGCCGACCCTCCGGCGACCGGATCCATTCCGAACCGGGTCGCCCGGCGTGGCGGAAATCCCACGCTGCGCCCGGCCGGGCCAGCTAAAACTCGTTAGAGTTAATGATTCTGATTGTAGCGCATTGGACATGGAGGATAAATTGTCCCCGGTTTCATCGGTGGCCCTGCGGCCAGAAAATGTTGTGCACCGATCCCCACCTCTTGTGCGTTTATTGCCCTAGGTGTCAGACATGGCACCACGCCTTACACTTTTGCCTGGCCTTCATCCCAACGTTCTGGACGACTGCAATGTCGCCTAAAATTGGGAGACTGGAGAAAAGAACCGCCCGGTGAAATCGAAAGAAGCGAGGTGGGCGGTTTCCCGGCAGCGGGATCCGCCCGAGCAGATGGAGCAGATGAAGGCATTCAAGGAGGAAGCGGCTCAAGCATTGTGCCAAGCTTTTTGTTCCACTCAACCTTGGCTCTCACCTACGGGCTTCTTTAAGGAGCTGTGCCAGTCTCTCCCACCTGGGGTGAGGTGCCCTCGAGCTCGCACTCCTCCTGCCCTCGGAAGAGGGATAAGGACCCTAAGTCTTCAAGAACAGAGGCGCCCCTGGGACCGAGAGGTCCAAGTCCCAGGAACAGCGTTCTCGACTTTGGTCGAGATCGCTTCTCGACCGCTGGCTTTACAGACCTTCCATCTGGCCATGGGACCCGAAGTCCGAGAGCGGCCGACCAGGCAGAGATCACTCTCGACCCGATCGGCCTTTATCGCCAGCGATTCTTTAGAAAGGACTCCGGTCCTTGTCTTTCCTGATGAGGAGACCCAGCCCTCAGGTGTTTCGATCGAGAAGCGGTTCTGGAACCTCCGTTTTCACCGACTCCGGTGACTACCGATCGACCAAATCGACCCTGTCTGTCTCGATCGAGGTCTAGAACCCCTTCAGCCGATCGGCTGAAAAGGGTCACTAGCACTCTAAGAAGAGGTGCGCCCACAGATCTTCATCCAACTCGGACGAGGAGAGGCTTCAGCGGAATCTCCATCGGCGCTATGAGTATCTTATGTGGCAACAGCTGATTTTGACTGGGCAGAAGCGGCACCGCTGGCTGCCCGGCCATCACTTGGCTTCCACCTCCCAGGCCGATGCCGACCCCTCTCGAACGAAGGCCTCGGTTCCACCACCGTGGGGCGGCCTGTATCCGGCTCGGCCTATTCCGGTCTCTCCACCGATTTTGGTGGAGCCACCGCATAAGCAGCCTCAGTGAGGGCTCCCTCGAAGAGACTGACCAGACACGGGTTCCCCAGCGTCTGTCGATCACGAGTGGTCCCTGATCACCCTCGGGCGACGAGGGAGACCTAGGTGGGAGACCGTTGTATCCACTCTTCGGACTCGGATAACACCAGATTACACTCTCATCCTGGGGATGATGAGTCATCCGTGGCAGGATTGGAAGAAGGCCTTCCTCCTTTCAGGGCATCCTCCCCTGTTCTCCGAATCCACGGAATGCCCTGGAGCCCATCCAGAAAAGGCGAGTACCCCTTACGGATATCCTCAAGAGGGGATGCGATGGAGCCTTTCCAGTGGCGAGGCCATTGTAGGTCCGGCCCTTGAGCTTTGGCGTCCTGCTTCCTGCCCAGCTCTGTCTGCCTGCATGGCCCGTAAGTATGCTGTGCCCATGGGGTCCCTGGCGGGGTTCAGAGAACATCCTTCAGCCGAGCCTGGTGACTGCTTCTGTGTTTAGACTTACTGGAGCTCAGCCGACACTGACCGACCCCGGACAAGGGAGTACAAGAATATGGACCATTCTGCCTATAAGGTCTATGTGGCCTCCTCCTTTAGGCCTTCGTCAGGCCAGCTTGGCTGTTATCATGGGACACTTCTCTCATGCCGTTCTAGGGTCATTAGCGAAGTCCTCCCTCATCTCCCTGCAGACATGCAAACCACAGTGAAGCAAGTCCATGATCAGGACTGTGCTGTTGCAAAACAGCAGCTCCAGACGGCCCTGGACGTTGGAGATTCTTGTGTCCGCTCTTTAGCAGCACGAGTGGCCACTCGCTGCAGGGCTTGGCTGAGGCTCTCCCTCCTTCCAGGCGGACACCCAGCACAAGGTAGCTGACGTTCCCTTCCTAGGCACAGACCTGTTTGGTCCAGGAGTGGCTGGTCACCTCCAGTGCATAGAGCAGTCCAGTGCCACCTTGGATGCTACCTCTGAGAAGGGTTCTTGGGCAAGAACCAGCAGAAGCGTGAAGAAGCCATTTTGGTACTCTTCCCCACGGTTAGGCAGCCCTCCTGCCAAGGAGGCCGGCAGCAACAGCAACAACAGCAGGCTCAAGCTTGGCCCTAGGCCCAAGCAGGGTCCTCAACAGCCCTGCAGAGGAGGCTGAGGCACAAGTCCAGGAGCATCTTCCTCCTCTAAGCCTGCTCAGTGACAGGTTGGGGTTGCCACCCCTACACCCGTCACGCCAGCTCTGGGTCCTCCCGTGGGGCCGGCCCGCCACTTTCTCTCCGCCTGGTCTGATATCACCTCGGCCAGGTGAGTTCTAGAAGTGGTTGGTCAGGGACCGCCTCTAGAATTTGACAGCACCCTCCCAGCCGAGCCCGCGCTCGGGAGGAAAGGTTTTCAGCTTGCACTCAGTCGGCTCTTCGAGGCGACATAGCTCAGCTCCTCCACAAGGAGGCGGTAGCTCAGTGCGGATTCTCCCACAGACTCAGGCTTCATGTCCAGGTACTTCCTGGTGCCCAAGCAGACAGGGGTTGGCGCCTTCCTAGAGCTCCACAACCTGAATCAATATCTCAGGTCTCGCACCTTCCGGATGGTAACTCTGAACCAGATCGTACCATCCCTGGAGTGAAACATGGTTCTGTTCACTGGATCTGAAGGACACGTTCTTTCATGTCCCAATCCATCCAATCCCATGAGCGGTTCCTCCGCTTCAGGGTCGAGGGACCCTGTGAGTTCGAGCCATGCCGTTGGGCCTGTCATCGACCCCAAGGGTCTTCACCAAGTGCATTGCAGTGGTGGCAGCCCACCTCCGCGCCGAGGAGAATGACCCACCCTTATCTCGACAGTTGGCTCTTGGCAGGTTCCTTCCTGCAGGAGGTGAAGAGATCCAGGGATCTGGCTCTCCAACCTGCCCCAACTAGGTCTCCTGATCAGTGAGGCCAAGTCGAACTCGTTCCTTCTAAGGTGATGGGCTTCATCAGGGGCAGAGCTTGACTCTTGTCAAGCCAGGCTCAGCTCAAAGCGGACAGAGGCGGAGGTTCTCTCCTCCTTTGCCCAATCATTTCTGGTTGAGCACTTGTGCGCGCCTGGGACTTTATGTGCCTTCTGGGTTACATGGCGGGCGTGCGCCGGTGGTCCGTTGGGCCAGATGGCACATGCACCTCCTCCAATGGGAGCTGGCCGCCCAGTGGACTCAGCGCCACGATCAATTCGACCAGCTGATCACTGTAACCCAGAAGATATGGGGCGCTCTCAATGGTGGACCACCCCAGACCGGTTGCAGGAAGGGATCCCGTTTGTCCACCCGAGCCAATGGTCATTCTTACAACTGATGCCTCTCTCATGGGCTGGGGAGACAACATGGGGTCAGCAGACCACGGGTTCTGGACCCCGAGAGTCCCAATGCCACATCAACCTGTTGCAGCTCAGAGCAGTCAGACTGCGCTGTCAGCTTTAGCTCCTCAGCTCCGGGGTCAACTGGTTCAAGTCCAGACGGACAATACCATGACCATGTACTACCTCAAAAAACAGGGCATGCACGCACTCCTGTCTGCTATGCAGGAGCGCTCCGATCTGGACCTCGTCAGCCAGTTGGAGACAGATCTCCTAGCCATTCATGTGGCAGGAGTCTCGAACCAGCTGGCGGATGCTCTCAGCTGCATAGGCCAGACATCCCACAAGTGGTCACTCCATCCAGAGTTAGCTTACAATCTGTTCTACCGTTGGGGCAAACTGATGGTGGACCTGTTTGCCTCCAGGAAATTCCAAGCGAGGCTGTATCATGCCCGCCCCCTCAGTAGGGGTTCGCTGCAGAGGGATGCCTTCTCGAGGCCATGGACCCCAGGCCTCCTCTCGCCTTCCCTCGATCCACAAGGTGTTACTCCAAGGTGAGGAGGACAAGGCGAAGTGATTCTGGTAGCTCCAGACTGGCGCGCCAGTTCTGGTACCTATATGTCCTCAGCCTCAGCTGCAGGCCCCGAGCAGCTTTGTACACACCTGGACCTGATATCTCTGAACCAGGGAAGGTATTTCATCCGGACCTTCAGTCCCTGCACCTGACAGCCTGGTACCTGAGCAGTTAGAGTTCCAGGCTTTGGGTCTTTCTGAGGATGTCTTCACCATGGTGGAGGCATCCCAAAGGAATCTCGACCAGAAATGTTATCCTTGAAATGGAAAAGATTTTCCATTTGGTGTCAGGGTAAGAGTCTGGACACCCCTTATCCTGCTCTGTGGCCAACATTCAGATACCTTGGTCTCTCTCCCAAGGGGTCTACGGTCATCGACCCTTAGGTGCACCTGGCAGCCATTTCTGCTTACGGACACGGGCCGGTCAGCCGACATTGGCGCAGGAGACAGTGGTCGGGCACTTTTTCAAAGGCCTGGATCACATATCCCCTCCGGTGCATGAGCGCCCACCTGTGGGATCTTTTGCTGGTTTTGGCAAAGCTCATGGGCAAGCCATTCGAACTCATGCACAAGTGGCTATCATGTCAGCCAGAAGGACAGGGGAACTCAAGGCGCTTTTGAGTGGACTCTGGTTATCTAGTCTTTCACAGGGACAAGGTTGTCCCTCGCCCCACCTGAAATTCCTTCCGAAGGTGGTGTGGAGTTCCACCTTAACCAGGTGTTGACTCTGCAGTTTACTACCCTAACTACACCTCGGGACGCCCAGTACAGGCTCCATACTTTGGACCTGAGGCGTGCCTCTCCTGTTATAAGGAGAGAATGGTGGAAGTGTGGAGAGGTTCGCCAGCTGTTTGTCACCTACGCTGAAGCTGCTTCTAGCGGACCTGCAGCCAAATGGACTATAGCAAGATGGATCACATCATGCATAGATCTGTGCTATGAGTTGGCGGAAGGAGCCTCCCAGAGGGTTAAGGGCTCACTCCACCCGCCATACTGCTGCTTGTGGCTGCTTCCAGGACATCCCTATCCAGGAAATCTGTTGGGCTGCTACCTGGAAGTCGGCAAACACCTTCATTACCCACTACCACATCGACCTGGAGTCACGCCGGGATGCTGGTTTTGGGGCCGGGTTCTCAATCTCTATTTCCCAAGTAGGGGTGTGTGCCTTGCCTCCTTCTCCCAGAGAACTGCTTGGAGTCTGACAGAAGTATGGATGAACAACATATCCATGCTCCTAGAAGAACAGGTTACTCACCTGTAACAGTAGTTCTAGGAGTAGTATATGTTGTTCATCACTGCCTACCAACCTCCCGGCTTTAGGCGCACAGCCTTGCTTCCAGCGGGCTAAGATCTGGCGTCATGGGTGGAGCTGAGGTATTTACCACCCCTGGTGGGTGGGAGGAGCCAGCTTGAAGACTTCCGGCAAGATTTTAAGGGAAAGGGACATGCCAGAGTGTGTATAACTACTGTTACAGGTGAGTAACCTGTTCTCCCCAAAGTAAATTCATATTATGTTGCTTCCCAAATCTTTCCAGAAGGGATTGACAGAATGACGGGGATTCTTGAGTCGCTGTTCTCCTCAGGTCTGTCTCACACCTCATCTTGCATTTACATCACTTCCCAGCTATGAAGTGCTGCTGACCTTCTCAGTCATATTACTACAAGCTTCTACTCATTACCCATAGCCCTTATTTTCATTTAGTTTGTCTTGGGGCTCCTGCTCGCTAGTTCCTGCTCTTCTGCACTCTCATTAAACACCAAGCAGGCAGCTCAGTGTTCCCAGTGGTATAGCAGGAATTGGCTCATTTATATGAGGGACTGGCTGGACTGTGAGGTCTTTTCTGCCAAGTCTGTGTGTCTGTGATTCACATATTGTAAGTCATTCAGGCACTAATCGTCATGGCTGTTAATTCCTGTCTCTCTCATCCATTCCCAGTTGAACTCCTTCTCCTTGACAGCCAGAAGGGTAGAAGGAACTGCACAAGAAACCTTCTGATCCCTAAAAGAGAGGCCTTGGTGTAGAATCCCCCAAACATCTACAGAAAAAGTTTGATTTTATTTACAGTTGCTTATTAGGCAGTATAGTGTAGTGGTGAGGGCACTGAGCTGCAAACCTGGAGACCTGGGTTTGAATCCCATCAGCCCCCACTTGCATAATATGTGACTCTGAGTAAGTCACTTAACTTCCATGTGCTCCCAAGTCACACCTGGAAACAAGTTTAGCTTAGTGTGCCTTTCCTGGTTACACAATTTCCCCATATTATCTGTAAGAAAAACAAATACTCTGAGGCATTATAGATGTTTAGCAAATGGCAGAAAGAATTCTCAGTCCTGATTAGTTGGCGTTGCCTCAAGCTGGGCATTTATTTCTCAATAGATGCCCAGCTAAAATAATACCAGCCCATATGCCACCTCACCACATACCCTTGTACAGGGGTGCCCAACCTGGTTTATCATTGGCTGAAATCACTTGATTCAATTTGAAATCCCACATGTTTTTCTCTCTCGCAGCGAGAGCTACTGGTCTCTCCTCCTCCCCTCACTTCAGTATCAGCTTCTTTACAAAAAGCTTAACAAAGATAAAAAAACACACCTGCAGTTATTCTATGGTAAGGAACATTGTCAACATAGTTTTTTCACTGGCCGCCTCCCGGACCTGCGTCTCATAATGCCACGCTCAATAGAAAAAGCAAGCCGTCCTCCAAGCAGCTTCTCAGTGAGAAGCACAGTTCTGACACTTGTATTGTGCCTCCACAGACATGAAACTCCCTCACACCACAATTGTTGCACAGTTTAGTGCAATGCCGCACAGTTAATCTACTGATTTAAAATAAATAATTTACCTCGGGATGTCGCTCATGCCAGACACACTTCTAGCCACCTTCTTTCGATTGTGCTTACCTAAAAACAATCTTGCAAAAGGGCAGAGAACTTAAAAATGATGCCCAGAGACTGCTAGGGGATTTTACTACACAAAATGTTGTTGTTCAGGAGCATGTGTGTCTGCTGTCTGCCGTGGGGGTGATAGCTGTGGGGAGGAACAGCCTTAAAGAAACATGGACTACTTTTTCAATTCTTTTGTTTCTGCTAATTCTATACATTTTTATAATCATTTCCTCTCTTCTTTTTACCACTTGATTAAAATTTACTAAGAAACCCATTTTCTAAGCACAATAATAACCCTCCAGGGTGGGTATTATTGGAAATGTATTTTATTTATTTACTTTCCAGGGGCTATAGGTCCTCCGCCTCAGTGTCAGGCTTCATTCACACCCTGGGCAGTCCTGTATTTCCCAGTAATGCCCATCGTCAGGTATTATTGCTTACTTTACTTTTACAAGCAGTGTAAGTAAGAGTGTTTTTAACTCTGACACAGTCACACAGTAACAGTAGTGTTCAGCAGTCGCTAATGTGAAAGTCATGGTATGTGCCTCCAACCTCTAGACAGACTCCTCCATTTACTGCATTCCTGTCCTGTACTGCCTTTCCCCTGTTTTTATTTCATTGTGAATTTTCTCATTTGCTATGCTCTCTCATGCAGCCTCTTTTGCATGGTACCCTTTTTCTCAATTTTTTTTTTTTGCAAGCCACTGCTTATCTGATTACACTAACTGGACCTGCTCTTCCTCCAAAATATTATTACAGAGCATGCAAGCCCTTCTGCTTGCACAACACGTCCAGAGGCAGATTGACTCAATCCTTCATCCTCAGAACACATCCTAATTAACTAGGTTCTCTCTTGCCATCCCACTGTATTGTAGAAGGTGGGACATTCCCAGCTTCCATAATGCACACACTCTGTGCTCACCGCATGATCTATTGTGTGCGCAGTATCCACCTGACCAGACTCCCCTAAAATCATCCACATCCAGTTGTTGAGGTAACTTGACCGTCCCTTCCTACTAGATGCCTAGCAGTTTTGATTGGTCCCCATCACTACATCTTCTGATGTTGATGATGCATTAACGATCTTCCAGACCATATTTACTGCAGACAGGGATGATCATGCCCCTCTTGGAAGGGTCCGTGTGAAGGTTCCCACCTCTCCTGGGTCTGTGCCAAGCAGATTGCCTGCCTTGAAGCTTGGAATGCTGCTTAGACCTCCGTAAGGCCTCTGGCTCCGTGGGAGACTTCCTGAGGTTTAGGCAGCTTTGTCACATCTGCACAAAAGGCACCTGATTGACCAGAACTGAATATTTCACTTTCAACCGACACAGTAACCTTAACAACCCATCCAAAGTTTGGAAGGTATGCACTCCTTATTTGATCTAGGCGCTCAGTGAACCCTTCCTCATCAAAGCAGTTACACCATTTCTGAACCTCTCAAGGTCACCTTGTATTTATTTATTTAAAGTTGTTGGCTAGAAAGGCACACTTAGCTATACAGCTGATTTTCAGATGTGTCCTGGGGAGGAAAATGGAATAATACAATTACACAGGATAATACAGCAAATAAAGTACAACAAGAACAGTATAGCCATAAGGTGTACAGTCTGTAGCAAGTCAGACAACAGGTGCAGAATAAAAGAATAAAGCATCAATGAATCATACAGACCCATAAAGGGGCCATTGCAGCCAAGAGATGAACCCCATAAAGAGGGGCATTGTAGCCAAAAGAAACACCCTCAAGGCCAAGGGACCACTGCAGTTAGTTATTGGGCGGAAACCAAGCCCGTGGGAAGCAGCTGCTAGTCAGTGGACTCCAGCCTAGGGGCCATGGATTTGCAGACACAGGACATGAGAAGCAGTTCCTTGAGGTGCCTCTTTAGTGATCAGTGTAAGGAGGATGTTTGAAAGAGGGAGGAGAGGAGGGAGTTTCACATGGAGGGAGCCTTTAGGAGAAGCTTCTTTCCCAAGGAACCTACAACACCTGGGATTGGGGAGAGAGCAGTGATTGGAGTGTCTTAAGAGAATTGGCCAAAGTGAGATAGGCATCAGCAGATAGGAGAGGTATGTGGGAGGCTGTTAGACCAGCAGTACTTCAATACTTACAGGTCAAAAGGACATAGTGTAAGTGACAGCAGTTCTCAAGGGGGACACCAAGGGCAGAGTTGAGGTTGCAGTACTGAGCATGAGGTGGCAGTTGATGGCTAATCAGCAGAAAAAATGGTACAGGGTTCAGTCTGGATAACAGGGTCTTGAAGGCAGCACCACATGCAGTGGTACCATAGCTGAAAGTAGGTAGGATTGTTTTCTCAATTTATTTTCATCTGGTTGCATTATGAGAGCAGACTTTGTTCCAGTAAATGGTACCAAGCCTTCAGTAACTTTTTAACTGCCTTTGTGCTCTCAACCTGCTGGCTTTCTTTTTTGGTTTAAGCGCCTTCTCCTTTTCCTGCTCCCTCTAAGCCCTGCTAAGTGACCTACCCACCTGCTCTGCATGTAACCCTTCCTCCTTGCCTTCACCTCCCTACATGTCCACTTAACTCATCCTTCCTATCCCTGATCACCCCTACACCCCTCTACACCCGCTTGTTTTCTGCTGCTCCCACCATGTGGTTGCTTGTTATCTGAACCAACGTGCCTCGGCTGGACTGTTGGACTTTGTCAAATGCACCTCTAATTGCTTCATTTTCTGAACAATTGATATTCCTTTCATCCTGTAAACAATTGCAGCTGCCCTTTTCCTTGTATTCCCTTTTATTTGCACTGTTTAATGATCTCCTTTGTGTCTATGTATTTATAAGTCTTATTTATTTAGTTTTTGTTGACTGGGTAAGTGCACTAGACAAATTCTGCCTATTTTCAAACACGGACCGGGGAGGGGATACAGATGAATGCCAGCTGACCTTGAATCAGATTAAGCTGTTGGTGGTATTTTAGTGAATGAGGAAATTTGGCCAGGACACAGAGAAATTCCCTACTCTGTAGGCAGGGTGGCATTGTCCGTCTGTCTGCCAGGACAGAGGATCTCAGTCTGAGAGAGACTATGGAAGGAGAAGTTTTGGTTCCTGGAGCTCTGGAGCTCTTGGGAGGATCATCTAATGTTGTTATAGAAATGCTGACTGCTGCCCAAGATATTGCTCCACAGCTAGAAAACCAGGACATTAGCTTAGAGAGAACTGGAAATGAGTTAATGATGGAAGAAATGTTACAAAAAGAATTTGACCTGAAAAAGATTCAGTTATTGAATTTAATCTCTATAGCAGAAGGGATTTTGGACTATGTCAAGAACGATTAGAAGAAGGAAAAAAAAAGCGATCAATAGTTAGTCCTTCTTCACAGGAAATAAAAAGTTGCTGATAAGTTCACCAGAAAGAATGCTTGGTACCTCCTTGGAAGGGCGATGAAATCTTGAAAAACATCATGACTATAGTATAGTTGTGGACCAGGGTGAAGAAGATCGTGGACTACAGGGGAAGTACTGGCAAAGGGGATGGATTCGACAAGACAATATATGGATTCCTGATCCAAACATTCCTCCCCGGATCTATCTTAATTTTGGACAACAAACTGAATGAGAATTAAGTGAGAACATTTCCAATACAGAAAATGCAAAGTCTCTGGAAACCTGTACCTATGTACGCATTGGATGAGAGGAGGCAGCCGAGTGAAACTGTGCCCAGGCGCCAGGAACCAGTCTCAGACCGAGTGGAGAAATGGAGACACAGGGTGAGTCTTTCTGCTGAGGAAGGAGGACAGAATATGGCAGACGTGATTCTTTTGGCAAAAAAAAAAATATGAATACTAACAAAGAACAAAGTAAGACATCGGAAAGAAAACTTATGCAGGTCTGTTTAAAAGTCCTGCTGCGGAAACAAACGCAGATTTTAGTACATTTGAGATATAAGGGCAAGGCTGCAGTAGTACGGACAGAATTTGGGTGGGTAAAACCTTAATAATTGATAGTTTGGGTTTTGTACCATCGAAGTATATGCTTTGATCGTTCAGTCAGGAATTACAACTATGACCCTAGTTTCTGTTCTATGAAATTGTTAGACAAATTCTGGAAACTTTACTATGATGTGAAAGATCTGGACATTTGGAAGGACTTCTTAGCGATTCCAATTACCAAACCTACGATTAAAACAGTAAGGGTGGGATATTCAGAAGGGTTGCATGGCGCAACACAGTTATGCCATGCACAACCCACTGATCGCCCTAGCGATAATCGAAAGGGGAAAGTGCATGGCACAAATCCGGATGTTGCCGGGCACATCAGTAATGTTTATGACGCAAGTAGGGGGGGCATGCCCATGCATACCCCCCGCACATCCCAATATTCAGCCCAGGATGTGCGGAGCCCATGCGAGCACAACCCTACATGAGCCGCTTACAGATGTTCCAAAAATAAAGGAACAACACCCGGTCACCCACAGGTGAGCTGCCATGTTGTAAGGAGCAACACGGCAGCTGCCAGCTGTCGGGTGGCCACCAGCTCGGTGGCACCCTCCGTGGTGGCGCCCCCTATGCCCGGTGCGGGCAGAAGTAGGAAATTAAACAGTCCTATATCCCTGGTGGTCCAGTGGACCTCTCGCAGCCCGATCGTGGGCAGAAGTATAAAATAATAAACTCCCACATCCCAAGTAGTCAGTGGACCGCTCACAGTGGACCAGTGGGCGTGCAACTGTATTATGCGCGGTCAGTCAGCAGGCGGCGGGCGGGCTGCGGGTGGGGAGCTGCAGCCCGCGGAGGCGGGTGGCGGGCTCAGTGGGAGGGGAGGGGGGTACCGTGGACCACCAGGGATGGGATCTAATCTTTTTAGACTCTGCCCTCGATCAGGCTGCGAGCGGTCCACTGGACCACCAGGGATATAGTAGTTTATTATTTCTATACTTATGCCCGCGATTGGGCTGCAGCGATCCACTGGACCACCAGGGATATAGGAGTTTATTATTTTTATACATATGCCTGCGATCGGGCTGGGAGGCGGTTCACTGGACCACCAGGGATATAGGAGTTTATTATTTTATACTTATGCCTGCGATCGGGCTGTGGGGCACTTGCCGTTTGTGCAGGGGTGTCGGTCCCGGCGACTGCAGCCTGGCAGGCGCCAGGCGCCGTCGCCAGGGATAGGCGCACCTGCATGCAAATCAGGGGCCATAATGACATGCAGATGGCCCCATTTGCCTGATACATGTAGGCCCCATTTGCTATGCACCTTTAAATATCGCGGTTGATGCACCTAAGCGCAATGGCACGCACTAAGCGCATCCCCCTGCCCCTCTCTGGCCACTTGCGCTGGTGCAGTGCCACTGTGCCATGCACAAAGCGGGTGGCCACAGAGCGATAGTCAACGGTGCTGTTCAGCACCATTGAATATTACCCTGTCAGCACCCTGGCACAGCCTGGTGCAGTCTGAATATCCCACCTAACAGTTCTTTTACGTAATGAAGAGTCAGTGTGGCTAATATCACGTACTGGTTGGAACAAAGATGCCATATAATGGAACATCCCTAAACCTAACGACAATGGATTTTGGACAGGGGTTGGACTTATCAGGTACAATTATCCCATAATAATATAGGCATACAACATCTACCTAGTTCCTCTTTTTTTAGGGACGGACAGAGGTATTATTTTCTATATGGGGCAACCTAAAAGCTGTTACAAATGTAGTTCACTGGATCATTTAAATAATGATTGTGATATGGTTAAATGTTTTTGTGTGGGTGTCTTGGGCATGTAGCAGCAGATTGCTAAGCTTCGGTGTGTAATTTATGTGGGGATATAGAACATGCTTATGAGACCTGTCCATGGGCAACACATGATCACGATGAAGCTTCTGATCAGGAATTATTTTACAGCAAGCAAAACTCCCTTATGTAGAACAGATAGAGACAGGACATCCTTTAGGTATGAATGAGGCGTGGGCGAGAGGGGCAAAAGGAGGAATGAGTACTAGATCTTTTCCCATACGGGTACTGGATATTCAAAAGCTACTCATCAGAAATTGCTAAAACAGTGGTAGGGAAACCACACGGAGAAGGTTCAGAGGATAAAGAAACCCCTTTGTCACCCTCAAGGCTCCCCAATTAGGCCACAGACTGTGCTAGAGAAGCACTGTATAGCTACTTAGTGGAAGTTCTGATACAGAAACCCCATTAACAGCTTTGGTATTGGAGGAATTTATTCAGGAGGAAAGGCCTTTCACAAAGTCAACAAAAGAAGGGTGGTAAAGGACTTCTCCCTGACCCCCCTCTGTCTCCAGTATTTATTTCAAATAGCTTTACTCCACTTACATCTTGGAGTGAACAGATGGAGCAGGATTTTCCCATTGATAGGAGGGACTGAAAATACACAAATACCATTGGTAGAAGTAATGGAGGCTGCACTGGTTAAAGAGGGTGATGTATCTCGCCTTCTAGACGGATAACAAGATCAGAGTGGGAGCCCATAACCCCCAATAGATGAATGGTATTTTCAATAGCATATCTTAATGTAAACTGTATCAAATGTAGGAAAAGACACCTCACGACATTGGGATTTTACATTCCTTACAATATCATTGTATTTCTGCAAGATACAAGATTGCATACGGACGGAGAGAGATTAAATAGGCACAACAGGATTGGGTTTGGAGATTCTTATTGGTCTTTGGGTATGGATACATCTAGTGGGGTGGGATTTGGGTTTTGGACTATGGATATTACAGTTCAGAAAACAGTAGATATTGAACCGGAAGGGCTTTTATGTTAGATATAGAATCATATGGAATCAAGTTCCGTTTGATAAATATTTATAACCCACAAATGAAAGCATTACGGATAGATCTATTGAAGGAAATACAGCCTTATCTCTTCACGAATCGCCAATTGATTTTGGAGGGATTTTAATATAAACTTTTGGATAAATATGGTGGTAGGAAACAATACTGTGATAAAATTTTCTAAAGTTGTTAACACCTGGCGAATTTAAAGGATGCTTTTGAATTCATGTCAAGCACTAAAACCTACGTTTTATAAAGGAATTCTTTCATCCTGTATAGATTTATTTTTGTTAAAAATCCTTCCAGGTAGATTTTACACAAATAGTTCCAATAGAAACTTCGACCACTGATGTTTAGGTATACGGTTTGAATCCCCAAAAGCGTATGACAGGAGTAGGGTTTTGGAGATTAAATGCTTCATTAGCAGATGAGAACATATTAAAAACATTAAAAATTATTATGCACGATAAATTAACTACAGTAGAACTGTATGAGAATATTGGCATATGGTGGGAAGATTTTAAGGAGTGTTTAGTTAGTCTTTTGAAGATATTAAGTATTGATAAAATAAAAACACAAAAGAAATATATATGGAATTACGGAGGAGTTGGGAGGATTATTAACAAGACAAGTAATAGAAGGTATTAATATAGAAGATAGAATTATTAAAGTGAGACAAGATATGAAAGATTATCAGTATTCCAGAATTCTATCATTACAGAAAGAACAAATGTTTGGCACATAAGAAATCAGTACAGGTTAACCCATTTATGGCATGTAAAAAAGAAAAGAGGCAGAGGTTTACATCTCTATATGATTCGACTGCAATATGAGGACAGTGTAGGAATTATGACAGTTGTGGAAGAATATATTGAAAAGACCTTTGGGCTAGCACAAGACTCAAATGATCAGGTGTTTGACATTTTGCAGATGGCTGATCTTCCGCAGTTGTCTAGTTTACAAAGTACATTGATTGTGAAACCCTTTTCCTCACAGGAATTAAATAGGGTTATTAACTCATTACATTCAAATGTTTCACCAGGATCAGATGGATTATCTGGTGAGTTTTATAAAATTCTTTGGACAATAATACCAGATATTTTGCTTCGCTTTTATAACCATGTTTTGGTTGAGTACAATTTGCCTACACAAATGTACAAAGGTCTGTTGATTTTTTGTTTAAATCAGGGATTGTAAAGGCGTAAATAATTGGAGACCTTGACTTTACTTAACGTTGATTTTAAAATTTTGCAAAATTGATAGGAAATAGACTGTCAGAAATTATGCCTTCATTGATTAGCACAATGCAATTTTGTGTAGTTCCAGAATGAGTATTGTAGATGCTTTAATGATAATAAGAGAAATTATGGGACAATATATGGGTAATACAGAACCTTTAGAGGAAATGGTTATTTAATGAGTTTAGATCAAGCTAAAGCTTTTGACACAGTTTCACACTCTTTTTATGGGAAGTTTGAAGGCTTTTGGGTTACGGAAATGTTTATTGGGTGGATTAAATTATGTTATACATTAGCATATGTAGTGCCCTATGAAAATGGGTGGAGGGAGATACACACTTGATATACAGAGGTTAAGACAGGGATGCCCTTTAAGTCCCCTTTTATACATATTTGTTTTGGACCCATTAATAAAATTTTGAACAGATTACCATTAATAAAAGGGTAAATCAAAATTGTGGGATTTGTTGTAAAATTATAGCATATGCAGATAATGTGTGTCTGATTTTGAAGATGAATTATCATTCCACTTAGCTTGTGAAATGATACAGAAAATAGGATGTAGTACTGGAACAGTGCTGAATCTGTATAAAACTAAAATTTTAAGTTTGAATGGGTTTTCTAGTGATAGAAGGTTTATGGGTAATTTACAGGTGGCACAAGAGCCATGTAAAATTTTAGGAATATATTTAGGGGAAAAGACATGGCCTCCTTTAATTGGGAACGGGCATTAAAAATTGCAAAAGAAAAGTGACAGTTTGGTCACGATTGAAAGTTACAAAACAAAGAGGGTATATTATGTTAAAAATTTCTGAATACAAGTTTTTTATATATATTTAATGCTATTTTTCCATTACAAAAGCAATTGGAAACTAAGATTTTGAGGGTATTTTTCAGTTGTTTTGGTGAAGCAGGTAAATCCTGTTAAAAGGAATATAGTATATTTGAGTAAAAAAGGGAGGGTAGATATGATTAACCCAGTGTTATTCTTCTGTACAATATTTTTTATCACAATGTGGTCCCAATGATTAAAAATGAGGGAAATTATGGATGTCATTGGGATTCTTGAAATTAGACTGGGTTTACGAGAATGGAAAGCGGATAGTTTTCTGCATAAAATAAAAGACGTCCCAGATTGCCAAAATTTGGGAAGAGGTATTTGACAAAGTCAAATTATGGAATATAAGTTATGCAAGGATTTTTAGTCTATCACGGAAAAATTGGTATGAAGAGGTGATGTATAATAATTTTATAGAACATCCATTTTCAGCTTTTTCAGCTCTTCATCAGAATCAAATTTCTTCTTACATTACAAATCCCGGAATTCCTGCTCAAATGTGGCATACTGTTTGGTTGGGAATCCACAATAAGATAAATGTTAAAACAACCAAAATACAAAAGGTTGCAAGAACGTTATTGTCCGAGGGAAGATTGTGCAGCTAAGTTAGAAACAATGAATCATTTATATTTTCAATGTCCCTATGCTGTTACATTTTGGGATGCACTAAAAGACAGATGGAGGTGTAGGTTTACAATCACCGTTACAGAAGCATTATATTATGGTATTTTTTCTTCACAAATGTCAACAGATTGTGTGAGTACGCTACTTAATAATTCATATACATTTATTATATTGGATATGGCTAAGTAGATGTCAGTTGGTGCTACAACAAAAGGATATTTCAGAAATTGAGTTAGCACATATTATAATAACAAATATACACTCTTTTAAACTAGAGGAACTGAAACAATATGCAGCCTCTAAATGGAGGCACAATGGGATGAGTTTGACTTTATTTGAGGAGATTTAGAATAAATGATTGCTGTTATGGGAATTATTATATGGATTATTATCCAAAGATGAATTTTTTTCTTTCCTTCCATTTGGTTTTCGATATGATAGTAGTATTAATTAGTAATTATGTTATTTATAATTCTTTTTGATGTGGGAAATATTAAGTAAAGTTATCCCCATTTTTTAGTGAGGAGGGAGGGATGGGTTATTATAATTCCTATCTTTAGAATTACTGAATGAACTAATATGTATTCATGGTTCTGGGTTATTTATGATTTGGGTGATATAATAATGATAAGCATAAAACTGTTTCTGATTGTTTGGGGGAAAAAAGGAGGAGTGGGTTAAAACTCTTTCCCTTTATGCTTAAGATTTATATGAAGTAATATTTGTTTCATTTTTCTGGGTTTTTTTCTTACGGTTATGTATGATGTAATACTGATCTGTTTATATTTTGTTATGATTTCAATAAAAATTCCCTACTCTTTTTGTAAGTGCCATGGGATCTTTAACATTCACCTGACCTACCACCAATCCCAGGCAGATGGGACCTCGGTTTAACGTCTCATCCGAAGACAGCACCTCAGAAGTGCAGCGCCCTCTCATGCTGTACTACAGTGTCAGTACTGGGATATTAACAAGTGCCAGATGTGGAACTGAACCCACAGCCCTCTGATCTCCGGCCTCAGAGGGTGTGCTACCTACTGAGCCATTGACACTGCTTGTGTACTTCTAATCTAATCTATGTGTACTTTGTCAATAAGCTGTTTAATTACATATTCTGTTGCTCCTCCCCGCCCCCGGACACCTGAAGCGCACTATTCTCAGCTCAGTGTTCCTTCCAGTACCAGTATTTTGAGAATAAATGATCCTGCTGCATGTATGGTTCCTCCCATTCAGGTTCTCTTCTTGGAAATCTCTTTGAAGCTCTTCTGCCCTGCCCTTCTAATTGCACAAGTGTACAGTATACTAGGTATTCTCCTTTCTCACCTTTTCAAACCCACCCAACCTCCTGCTCAGGGTCTGGTTCAGACACCAGATCTCTGATCAGTGCAGTGCTGCACTTACCATCACTGCATTGCACAGCCAGTGTTTTGCAGTGAAACTGGTATCCATTGGTTGCTTCAGAGCATTGCCTGAGTTGCTAAAATCAAGGCCTATCAGTGTTTTCTAGCATTACTCATCTAGTGGCTGCCTCCCTTCTATGTCACTTGATGTCAAGGTGTACAGCACTTTTACCTTCTCCAATTCTTTCACCACTGACTTAATTTTCTGTTCTTGATCCCTGACCGTGGGGTTTCCACCTACTTTGTCTTTGGCACACTGCCCCTGCTAGCTTCCTCCTCACATTATTGCAGAGGTCGACTAGCATGGACACAGCCATTTATTTTTTTCCCTCTTAGCCTGCAGCCTCCATCTGACTGACCCCCCCCCCCACCCGTCACCCAGAATTACGGGGCTTACCTCGCCCGGCCTGAGGCCGGTGCCTGCAGGGAGTCAGTTGCCATCCTGCCACCGGCTATATTTTCTGTCCTCCGTTTTCACCCAAAAGGGCCCGGAGTGGAGTGTCGTGGGGGCGCACATTAGTCCCACAGCCCCAGTAACAGCCTTTTCCTCCCACCCCATTGGCCTAAGCGCCTGGCTCCCTCCGCCCGTTGTCCCCAGCCTCCACCAGGTGGCAGCCACCAGCTGAGAGGCACCATCCCACCTCTTGTAGAGGAGAGCATGCCCGTCAGCAGCTCCCACCCTTGTTAGTCGCCAGTGCCCATGTTTCACCACAAATTGACCATAATAACATAAAAAACACTTGGAAAGCTGCTGCCCATTCACTATAATGGATGTGCTCCCGCACGCTCTTCCTGGCATCACGTCATAATGTTGCTGAGTGTGGGGGCGGAACTTGAGCAGCTCTTCAATTTCGAAGTCCTCCGGGACCCGGTTTTCCTAAATTATGAGCGTTTTCCTGGAAAACTGTTGCACTATAAAATGCCATGTGAACCTACAAAGATTCCTATGGAGGTAAGGCACCCATATATCCTGTGGAATACCATAACTGGGTAACATGGTGAATCTCTTTAATTGCTTCCTGTATCAGTTTTCCCTTTGATGAAGATTATGAATCTTGTCTTTATTAACTGCTTGTTTTCCCAAGCAGTGAAAGAATACAGATTATCATGCTTGTTTTCAAAGGAGGTGATCCTGGGATATGGAAATTATCGCACCATATCCCTGCTTCACCTTGGGGAAAATTTTTGAAAATTAGTTAATGAACAATTGACTGTACATTTGCAACTCGGTGATCTCAGGGCTCTTGAGCAGCATGGTTTTAGACAGTAACATGGCACAGGAACAGTCTTGGCCAGGTTCACTGACCACATCTGTGAGCTATGGAAGATGGCATGCTCACAGGTGCTGTGTTCGTGGACCTTTCCAAGCTTTTGATTTGGTTTACCATTCCCTGCTGCTTGGGAGCCTGGTACCTTTGGGCTTACAAGTCAGCCCTAGAATGGTTCAGCAATTATTGCAAGGAAGACCTGTTAGGGCCTCCTATGGGCGCTTTATCTGTAAACGTGGAACTCAGAGAAGAGCTTCCCAGGGCTAAATATTGGGACCCTCCTTTTTCATTATTCATTGATGTAGTCCCTCTAATTTGACAAATACAAACAGAATTTTATATGCTGATGATATAATTCTATTGAAAGTTCTAATTCTATAGACACGATTAATTGCTCTTTAAAGAAAGATTTTTTTGCCTTGGAAACCTGGCTAATGAAACTTAAATTAGCACTGAATTGTTCCAAAACCAAATGGATGATGTTGGTTCCAACCAAGGTTAGCTAAAATAGCTGAATTACAGATATTCAGTGATTCAGATCTGGTGTTGGAGCAAGTTTATTCATTTAAATATGGTGAATTCACTTTGCATCCACAATTAACACATTCAAATCATATAGGAATAATCACTAGACATGTCAACCAGAACTCTGGGTTCTTTTTAAAGTCCTACACTCCATAGCACTTCAGGCTAGGTTGCTATATCCCAGAGCATACTGCTATCTCATTTATACTATAATTCTTTTTATTTACAAATTTATCAAAACAGGTTCAGAATATTTTAAATTCCACATTTCATAGTATCTGCCGTTTGACATATAAATTACCATATCAGACCCACCACTGTCTTTTATATCAGGTAGCAAAGTGGCTTCCATGAGATCAGTACAGTTTATACAACCTTGGCTGTTTGGTGGACAATGTCATCGAGACAAAAATATCTTTCGCCTTTGTTTTATTTTTAATTTTTTTGTGTTATCTCTTTTCACCCCTGACATGCATCCGCAGCCCTGTCCTTCAGAAAGCGAGTAGTGCTACTTCCTACTAAGTCCTGTCCCTGAGTCCTCCACTCTCGCATGACAGCCAGTCCCCACGGGTGCCGCATAACCCTTCACGGGATGGGTCCCCTCCTCTGAGAGGGAAGGCACCAGCCAGGGTGCTGCAGACCAGCGCAGCATCTTGGCCCAGAGGGTGCTGCTGAGGCAGAAGGCTTCAGAGGCATTGACGGGCTTGGAGAGCCAGGCAGTCATCATCCGGCGTGCCGTGGAGCATTTCCACGTTTTCTGGTTGACTTTCCTTCTTGCGCGTTATGCAGTAGCTGGTCTTCTGAGGTCACTGCTGATGCTTCCTAGCCCCCACCCCCAAGAGGAGAGCAGTCCCACGGATGCTCAATCCTCTCCGCCCCAACCAGCCCTCAGCATCCCGAGTCCATTCTGAACCTGGGTCGCCATGGGTTATTTTTATTTTTAATTTAAAAGTGCCTACAAGAGATTTAAGATCAAACTATACATCTGGTTTTCTGGTTCCCAAGATAAAAACATCAATGGGTGATTGAGCCTTTTCAGTCAAGGCCCCACAAATTTGGAATGACCTTCCAGAGGAGCTGCATAACTGTACAAGTCATGACACTTTCAAAACAGAATTGAAGAAAATTGTTTTAAAAAGTTGATATGCCAGTGCTATTCTTAATTGGTCTTTTATCTTGATGTTATTTATATATCTTGTATGTTATTTGAGTATGTTCTACTGTATGTACTATTGTATGAAACAGCTAGACTGTCTCTTTATAGTCCTGGTCGCATATGAAAAGGGCCTTGCCTATGCTTACTTGGTGAACAAAAGTTTAAATAAAATAAAATAAATTCCAGAGTCCAATGCATCATATATTTTGAAGTGTAGTCAACCAGTGCAGTTTGGGTGCTGTGATTTTTCGAACCCATGCTGTTGTGGGCAAAGAAGATTGTATTTGTCCAGATAGTCTGTCAATTGATCCGATACTATCCTTTCCAGGGCTTTAGATAGAGAGGGTGAAATGGATATTGGTTTTAGTTTGACAGGTTGGGTCTATCACCACTTTTAAAACAGGGTGACAAGTGCAGACTAGCACTTCTTAGGGAATACTCCCATTCTTAGTGATGTGTTAAAGATTTTAGTGAGTAGCATGGCGGCTTGTCTAGAGTGAGGGCTATCATCTTTATATCTATTAAGTCGCTCCCCATCCTTGTTTTACTTAGGACCTGCTTGATGTATTTTATGGTTTCAGCTCGGTGATCTGTCTGAAGTAAAATGGAGGAATGTCATAGTGGGTGGAAGGGGGTGGGCCTACAGAAGGATGCTGTCCAGTTGGTTGGGAGGTAAGGTAGTTGCCAGGTAGCACAGCACTTTGGTGTCTGAAGGCTGAATTAAAGGCATTAGCAATATCTCTGGGCTCCTGTATTGTCCCAGCTGCTGTGACAATCAGGTCAGGGGTGCCTTGGAGACCCTGCCTGTAAGGGATTTTATGGAGTTCAGAAATCTGTATCACAACCCAAGTTCTGCCCACAAGATCTTTATAGTATGTGGCTTTGGCATTCCTAATTAGTCTCAGCATTTATTTCTGACTGCCTTGTGAGAAGTGGGTCAGCTTGTTCCCAGTGGCTTTAACTTTATGCCACAGATTGTCTCTGTGGTGCATGAGATCAGTGAGTGAGCCAGAGAGCCATGGGTTTGCTGTTCCCTTACTTTTTGGACTTGTAGGGGCAAAGCTGTTGCACACATTTGTGAAAATAGAGCAAAAGTATTCAAGGGCTTGGTTTCCGTTTTGTGCTTTATCTGGGGGTCCAGTCAGCCAATCTTAGGTACCGTTTGAAAGGTTCCAACTCTCCTTTCTTAGTGAGTGGTTTCTAGAGGGTCTGGGGTGTACTTAGTAGCGTATTGGACCAGATGCACATAACAGAGGAATGGTCACTGAGGGTCCAGTGGGACTGATACCTCGTAATATGTTCTGGGCAGGCAGGTGGAGAGTAGCAACTCTATAAGGGTACTTGTACCTGCTTGATAGTTTAGTCTGGTGGCCTGGGTTACTAACTGGGTGAGATAGAGGCCTGATAGTTTATTTCTTTATGGCTAGCGAATCTTGGGCTTGCCAGTTTGTGTTGAAACCACCTACCACAACCTGTGCCCAGTTCTGCTTGAGCTGCTTTTGGTTATTAATGAACTGCTCAATACCGTAATATGCTTTCCTGGAAAATAGTATACGTGGAGTACTAGTACCTCGTTTTGTCAGCCTGTGGTGAGTTTGATGCTAAGTATTTGTGCATCATTAGTGTGCTGGCTGCTTGGTAACACTGACCTTTAATATTGTTTCTCAGGTAGACCAGGCATCCACCTCCGTTAGCCCGATAAACTATCCTGGTGGAAGGCAGTGTAGCCATCAAGGGACACATGGCATCAGGGGTCTTAGAGGTGAACCAGGTCTCTGTTAGTGAAATTATGTCTGGTTTGAGTTGAGCTGCCCATGCTTGAATTGTGGTAGCTTAGGCAAGAGGCTGTCTATATTCAATGAGACAACTTTAAGGTGTCCAGGCTCCATGGTGTTACCTGTTCCTGGTGGACTGGGGTTAGGGTGCTTGTTCCCAGATAGCAGAAGCAGGATCATAATCAGTTTCAGATGTAGCAGAACCAGTACACCCAGATTGGGTGCGTACATTTGTACTTAGAGTGCCTAGGAATGTTAGAGGAGACATCGGGTACAGTGGTGCAGCAGTGCAGCTATGGGTAAAATAGGAAGTGTAAGAGGTTTTACTGTTGTGGTGGGAGTTTATGAAGGTGTGCCATGGGGAGGTTAGCTAACGTCCCCCTAGTTGTTTCACCCTCTGGCTTTGCTGTGTGGGAGACGGAGGACTTGAGTGTTAGTGATACTGCTTTAAGTTTCCCATATTCTGCACCAAGCATGAGAAAAAGGAGTTCCAGTATTATAAGTTTGAAATGTCCCTGCAATTGGGTAATACTAACTGCTGAGTATTCTTGGTAGACTGGTGTAGAGAGGGTCCTACATTCCTAGATAGCGGGCATCCACGCACCATTTTTCTTTCATTGCTGCTTTAACTGGCAGATACACACAACGGAGAGAGATGATGGACCAATTCAGTCCCTTTATAAAAACATAGAATTTGATGGCAGATAAGGACCGCTTGGCCCACCTAGTCTGCCCATTTCCCTACCTAACGGATAAGCTGCAGATGCTAGTTAACCAACAGCCTACTTCCTCCTACCCCCAGTAGAATAGCCTTATGTCCATGCATTCTTGAATTCCCCACTGTTTTTGACTCTCGACCTCTCCTCATGAGAGGGGGATACCTGCTGCATTACAAATGGAGGAGCTGTACTGCTAGGCGGAGCCAGAGTGCAGCTGGTGGATTTAAAGAGTGACGGGCAGGTGGGTTGGAGAAAATTTCAAGTCTTAGAAAGCAGAAAATTGAGGTGGAATTGTGGATCAGGGCTGCAGAGTACTTGACTAGGTAGAGGGATTCGAATAGAGTGAGTTTGGCCAAGAAAAGCGCCAGTCGACATTAAATAGTTTGTAAGGGGCCAAAAATTGAAACTCTGGTGCACTGAAGAGGGACTGTACCTTGGTAGCTGGAGTTGCTGGAGGTAGCAGGAGAATGAAGCGGGCGAGATGACATTGTAGTGCCGCTGGAGAGAAGAGCACCAGGTCAGGGGGCTCATGAATCTGTGGAGTAGTAAATAGCAGATGGTTAACTTTAACTTTGGCCTGAATTGGAGGGCGGGGTGTAGACAGAGGCAGTAGACAGGAGAGCAGCAGGGTGTCAGAGGCAGCAGGAAATTAGCCTACTCGAGGGGCAGGTTAACACTAACAAGCGCAGCAAAGAGGAAATAACCGGGAGCAGGCGGTCAACGCCAGCTCCAAGGGGGTTTTGACATGGAAGGAAAACAGCAGAGAAAGCATCTCCATAAACTTAAGATGGTCCTTGGCATGGCCTGCCAAATCCTGCACAGGCTCTTGATGCTATGTCCAGACCGTAATGCTTGGTGAAAGAGTGGACTGTACTCCAGGTGGCAGTAGCACAAATATCAGTGACTGAGACCCTTTTGAAACAAACCACCAAGGTAGCCATGCCTCTGGTGGAAAGAGCTTGACAGCACCAGGCAATTCCTTGCATTACTTTTAGCAGAACACAATGCCATTTTCCAACCATTTGGATAAACACTGCTTAAAAACTAAAGCACCCTCACTACCTGGGGTGAAGGAAACAAACTGTTTAGACTTTCTGGACTCCTTAGTCCAAAGCAGATAATATTTCAAAGTTCTGCATTCATCTAGCTTATGGAACAGTACTTCCCATGACTGGCACACTCAGGAAAATAAATAGGAAGGTGGATGGACTGATTAAGTGTGAACTCAGGGACCATGTTAGGAAAAACTTAGGATTTGTGCTAGAGATACCCTGTCTTTGTGAAAAATCAAATAAGGCTCCTCTCAACAGAAGGCCTGAAGCTCTGAAATGGTTAAAGCTGAAGTAATTGCAACTAAAATAACACTTTCCAAAGAGAAACCACAAATCCCAAGGCATGATTGGCTCAAAATAGACAGGGTCAGCTTTTCCAAAATTTAGGTTCCAAGCGGGACCGGGAGCGGATTGGGGTTTCAGATGCAGAATGCTTCTAAGGAAGGTATGGAAACATCCAGCTGAGCAATTATGTGGTCACCCACAGGCTCGTGAAAGGCAGAAATAGCCGAAGGTGGACCTTGAGGAAGGAATACTGGAGGTCTTAGTCAGATAAAGAAATTGGGTAATTCAGTACATGATTTACAGGACAAGTGAAAGGATCTAGGGAATGTTAGGCAGCCCAGATGGCAAACCGCTTCCACTTGCAGCATGAGTGGCATGGGTGGAAGGCATGCAGGTGGCCACCAGGACATCTGCCACCCTGTTTGATACCCCAAACCTGGCAGTGACTATGTCCTCAGGAGCCATGCATGCAGATGGAGGAATTGAGGTTGAGATGGATCAGCTTCCCCGATCCTGAGTCAGCAGATTCTTGCAAAGGGCAGAGAGACCAGAGGTTCCTCTGCCTACTGCTGAAGCAGAGGGAACCATATCTGGCGAGGCCAGAAAGGAGCTACCAGAATCATACTGGCCCTCCATTTGCAGCTTGATCAGCACCCTCAGTATTAGTGAAAAGGAGGCGTGCAAACAGAAATCTCTTGCTCCGAGAGAGGGACAGCACGTCTTGCCAGAAAACTCCAGGCCCTGGATCTAGCAAGCAGAAAATGGGCAGTTTTGCATTGAGTGGGGATGCAAAAGGTCCCACTCCGGATGGTCCCATCTATTAAACCGATCTTCTGCTATGGATTAGAGAAGCTCCCATTCGTGCATGCTGGACTGAGTCCTGCTGAGACTGTCTGCCAGGGTGTTTGGGGCGCCTGGCACATGGACCTCAGAGAGTGTCACTTTGTGCTGCAGGCTCAATACTCTACTCTCATGGCTTCCCTACAAAGGGGTATGAGTTAGTTCTGCCCTGCTTGTTGATGTAGTAGACCACACTCATATTGTCTGACTGCACCAGCAGCTGTCCTGGAGCAAGATGCTTCTGAAAAGTCTGCATGGCATAGAGCACGGCTCTCATCTCCAGGACATTGATATGCAGGGCGGCTTCCCACTGGGACCAGAGCTCTGGATTTGAAGGGACTCTGGTGCTCCCCAGACTAAACCTGAAGCATCCGTGGTTATTAGGATCTGATATGGGAAGAAATCTGGAAAGGAACCCCTTGAAGAAGATTCGAGAGATCCATCCACCACTGCAGTACCTTGCAAATTGGGGAGGAGACCAGGACCTGTTGCTCTAACTTGTCCATATGCTGGTCCAATTGCACTCTGAGGGTCCACTGAAGGTACGATGTGAAGTCTGGCCAGTGAAATAGTGGGAATGACCGCAGCCATCAGACCCAGTAGCCTGAGGTACAGTCTGGCAGGAATGTACTGATGGAGGGACTGCCTGAGCCGTAAAGCATTCTGCCCTGTTCTGGGGCAAGAAGGCCTTCCCTGTTCGGAGTCCAGAACCGCCCCAATGTACAGCAGTCTTTGGGATGGTACTTGAATGGACTCGCAGGTTGACCATTATGCCAAGAGAGTGGAAGAGCTGGAGAGTGCACACCAGTCAGCAAAGCTGTTCCCTGGACGGGGCCTTGAGAAGCTAGTCATCCAGCTAAGAAAACATACAGACCCTTTCTTCTGAGAGCTGCAACCACTGCCAAGCATTTGGTAAAGACACGCAGTGCAAAGGATAAGCAACAGCACTTTGAACTGGTTGTGATCGCTCTGAAAGGCAAGCGGAAGAAACCTCCTGTGAGGAGGAAAGACCGAAATGTGCAGCTAAGTGTCCTGCATGTCCAGTGAACAGAGCCAGTCCCTGGCCTTGAGGAAGGGCATGAGGCCTGACAAAGTCACCATCTGGAACTTGTTGTACTGGACAAAGAGTTTGAGGTCCAAGATGGGCCTCAGATTCTTGGTCTTTCATGGACCAGGAAAAACTTGGAATAAAACCCTGGTTTCTCTGTCACCTTGGTACCAGTTCGATTACCTGCTTGCGCCAAAGACCGCTAAGTGGGCTGGGTGGTTGGAGGGTGATGGAGGGATATCTGGAGGCTGTTGAATGAGCTCCATGGTATGACTGCTCTCTATGACCTGCAGGATCTAAGCGTCTGCAGTTATGGTTCTCCATTGATTCAGATGGAGGAGAACTGACCTCCAACCACCACCTCCTGGGTGTGGATCAGAGGAGGGGATCTGGCAAGGAGCCAAGCAGAGGTTAGACCAGCTGTGGAGGCTTGTCCATCATGTCTGGGATATTTGGCGCCACTCCAGTATTAGAGGCAGGAGAGACTGGGCCGTCTTCGCTTGCCCCTGAGTGGGGGGTCTGAGCCCGGCCCATTGGCCTGTCTATGAAAGTAGAGTGCCCTCTACCACAGGGTTGAGTGTGGTAGAGAGAGTGACAGACGTGAATGGCTGTGCCAGAGGCCTGCAGATCATTAATGAGGTCATGGACATCGGGCCAAAGAGCTTGGTGCCATTGAAGGGGCATTAAGCACCTTGTTCTGCACATCAGCTGCAAAGCCAGAGACCCTCAGCCATGAGTGCCTTCAAAAGCATATGCCAGTAGCAGCTGCCCTGGCCACTGTGTCGGCCATATTATACAGGGCCCTGAGGAGATGTTTACTTACATCCTCAGTTTGCAGGCACTGGAGCAATTCCTGCTTCGAGGTGCCATCAAGAAGGGCCTGAGCAGCTGCCTTGGCCTTCCTCTAGTTGACATTCTGGAACTTAACCATGTCTGACAGATAGTTTACAGTTCTTAGGCCCAAAGTAGAGGGGCGTAAACTCGCTTAACCTCAGAGGTCAATTCTGCAGGATTCCTTGTCTGTGGGGGGAACTAAGGTGCTTTGGCGCCTTAGATCTGTTATGGGCTGCCTTGATGACCACAGAATCAGTTTTGTCCTGGGCAGCAAAGAAGAAAGGCCCTGTGGGGCATTGTAAAGCTTGTCTGCCCTGTGTGGCATAGCTGGCACCATGTCTGGCTTGTGCCAGGCTGCCATGGTGGCATTTTTCAGGGCTGGCAGCATAGGAGGAATAATCTTGGGGAGAGTCAGGAACCTACAGGATATCTACCAGGTCTTTTGGTGAAATCCTCCTCATCAGTCTGGAAGCCCATAGTGGTAGACAGTTGCTTCATGACATTGAAGAGGGTGGCATCCTCAGTAGGAGACCTTGGAATGTGCTTGACTGAGTCCTCACTGACTGAAGAGGCTGTGGACTTATCAGGATGAGGATTTCTTCCTCCTTCTCTTCATCCTCTGTGTCCTCAGGAGGATGAGATCAGATAGTACTCCTTCTCGATGTCGACCACCTTGTCTGGGTCAGGCGTCGGAGTGGTTGTTGGTGGCCCAGGGAGTCTCCTGTGGTCAGTGAACAGATGTCATGACAAAATCGTTGTCAATGGTGCGGTGATGAAGGCCTGTTTGGGGACTAAACTGCTGAATGAAAACATTAGAACTTGACAAGTACTTTGCTCAGATCCATAGTTGTCACCAACAGAGGGGTTCGATGGCACAGAAGCTAACCACCTCCGTCCTGAGAGCCTGATGAGCCTGTGGACAGTTGGCTTCCTGCTGTTCAATCAGGAGTTTTAGAGAGCCTCTTGCATCTCCTGAGTGTTGTCTGATTAAACTTCTGGCAGAGTTCATAGAGACATTGTGGTCAGGCCCAAGACAGCAAACACAAACAGAGTGTTCGTTTGTCGAGGCAGTCTTCTTTCTGCAGTGGCAGCGACAGAAAGGAGTAGATGAAGGATTAACTCTTGACATAAACAAAAAGAAAAATCTCAAAAGAGATTTAGGTAAGGGTAGTAGGAAAAAGCGGCATAGGCCGAAAAAGGCATAAACACAGTAACGGTAAGCCTAATGGAGACTGTGCTTGTAAGCCTATTGGTGGAAAGAACTGAGGAGGAGTGGGCCACCCACGCCTTATATAGGGTTGCTGATGGCAGACGTTGACAGGTGGGTGGCCCCAGTTGTACTGCTAGAAATCATCTGTGGTATCCCCTTCACCGACGGGCTAAGGTTCCACGGTGTAACTTGAGGACTGAGATACACCCAAGAAGAGCTGCCACTTTTATGCTCACTCGATCCCAGACCTAGAGTTTTCTGGTGAGACACATTGTCCCTCTCCTGGAAGGGTAGGTTTCTGTACACCTTTCCTCCCTTCCCGCTTCTGCAGAGGGTTCTGCTCAAGCTGCAGTTGGAAGGAGCAGAGATGATTCGTAGCCCCTTTTGGCCACATCAGATTTGGTTCTTCTTGCTGCAACAGCTGGTGGTGGAACCTCCAGTGTCCTTGCCTCTGTGCACCAACTTGCTCTCCCAGGACCAGAGCACCCTGGTCCATCCGGCCTAAAGTCCCTGCATCTCCATGTGCCACTCCTGCAGACCTACTATTGTCTGCTTTTATGGTGTCCTCCAGGATCACAGACATCCTGGATGGAGGTTGCTAGCAAACCTCCACCAGAGCCACTTACGCTATGAAATGGAGCATTTCACCCTCTGGGCTGCTGCTCACCATTTGGATCCTTCGCCTACCCAGTGAATCCAGGTGTTGGAGTACCTTCTTTCCCTTTCAGATTCAGGCTTGGGTACTCCTCACTCAAAGCCGCACCTTTCTGCCATCTTTGTGTACCATGCACCTATTGAGGGCAAAGCTGTTGCCCAGCTTGAAGTGTCCCTACATTCCTATGTGGCACTTTGCATCTGAAACCTCCCATTCAGGACTCAGTCCCTCCATGGGACCCTTAACTTTATGTAGGAGAAACTAATTTTACCTCCTTCGAACTGACTGTGAATTGCCAAACAGTGCTTTCGTCTAAGTGGTTGGCGGATGCATTGTTTATTGCTACTGCAAGTACAACAACCCCTTTCCGGGAGTGGTCAAGGGTCATTCCATCAGCGGTATGGCTGCCTCAATGGCTTCTTTTCAGAAATGTGTCTGCCGTGGACATCTGTGCAGCTGTCACCTTGAGTTCTGTCCACACCTTCACCAAGCAATACAGCTTGGACATTGCCTCTTGACGCAGAGCCAAGTTCAGCCTCGCAGTCCTTCAGGGCCTCTCTTCCTGAGCTCTTGGCTGCTGATTTCTCCTTCTCCCAGTGCTCACTTCCTAGTGCTACCCGGCACTGCTTGTGACTCAGTCCTAGCTGTGTGGCCTGCTGCAAGAGCCTTCTTTGAAGTAAGATAGTAGTTCATTAAGACCTTATCGTAACAGTAGATCTTCAAGAGAAGCTTTGCAGCAGACCCTCTTCCCTCCCTCCTTCCCACTGCTGCTCTTTCTTCTATCACACTACTGCTGCCTTTCCACTGGCTTTAGGAAACCTCCTCAGTTCTCCATTCGCTGCCCATACAGGGTCTCCAGCAGGAGAACTGAAGTAGGTGTGGGGACCGCCCATTTTTATAGGCTAGGCTGATGTCAGCTGACTGATGGCGGTGGGTGGTCCCCGTGGTAGACTGCTAACTAGAAGTCTTCAGTGTGGGCCTGACGCCTAACAGGCTTGAATTACAGTTGTAGCCTGCTGCAAGAGCTTCTCTTGAAAATCTAATGTTATGGTAAGTTCTACATAACCATACTTTCCTCCTAGTGTCACCACTGAATTTGCTACCCCTGCACTTCAGGGCATGTCCTCGTGTTCAATATTTCCAGTAGTCTTAATTATGTGTAAGACTGAAATCATATCCTCTCATTCTCTTTTCTCCAGGTTGAACATGTTAAAGGTCTCCCTTTGATGTGCACCTTCTTATGCTGTTACCTGGCATGGCAGTCAAGCTGTGGGACACAGTTTCACTCTGTCATAGGGAGGAGAACTGTTGTGTTCCTTTCTCTCCCAGTCGAGCCCCCAAGTGACCCAAGTCTGTTCCCAAACATAAGCTGCTTGTGTACTTCATCCTTTTAGACACCCAACCGCAGTTTCCAGTTGTGACATTAGTGTTTGCCTGACCATTTAATTTTAATAGCATACGGGTATCCACAATGTTGAATCCACGTACATATTTGTATGTCTTAATATCTCCGCCTCTCTTCTGTCCTCTGATGGGCACATCTTATTTTATTTATTTATTTTTATTTAGTTTTTGTTTACCGGTAGGTGCACTAGCCATAGCAATGACTATTTTTAAGTACACGACCGCTGGGTACAGAACAACAGCAAGAAACAATTTACAGTACACAGTAGACAATAGCAGAGCATATGAACAATGTCAGCAGGAGAAAACAACAAAACAAGGTAAAATACATAGTGTAAAAAGTACAGTAAAATACTAGTAGCGATACACTAAATCAAAACTGGGAGTATACTGCAGAAGATAGGGAGTATAATAAATGATGACTGTAACCTATAATAGTCAATACAGGATAGGTGTAGGAGACATTTTAGGAATGGATAGGAAAGCTAGAGAAGAGGCTGGGATAGAGTAGAAACTGGGACAAGGTATGATTCTGGCACCTTTTTGGTATACTCCCCATCTGCTTCTTTGTCATCCTACTGTACATTGTATCCACTTTAACTTGTCCTTGTCCTTCTTAAGATGAGGGTTCCAGAACAGCACACTGTACTCCAGGTGCAGTATGACCAGTGAGCTGTACAAGGGCACGACAGCTGTCTCACTACAACTTGAGAAGCCCAGCCTAATAATCTCAGTATCCTGTTTGCCTTCTAGCAACCTTTTGCACACTGGCTAGTAGGGATGTACGAGTAACAAATAGTATTTCCCAGATACCATAAATACTACACTGTTAAGTTATTTGGAAATGAATAATGAATAGTGGATTTTTCGTGACTATTCCTAGTCAGAAAACACTAAAAAAGAAACAAAATAAAAGCAGCCTCCCACCCAGGTCCAAACCTTTAAAAATATAACCCCCCATCCCCACCCTCTGTTACAATCCCAGTCCCACCATACTCCCCCGCACTCCACAATTTCATATTTTAAACAACAAAAACTCCCATGATGGGTGACAAGCACAACCTTTCCTGCTTCCATGGCTGGTTGTCATCATTAGTGCTTTTCTGTTATGAAAAATAATATCTCCCACCACCATCCATCCCTCCAACACCCATATTTTGTTTTAAAAGAAGGCCTCCAGACTTAATATGAGCGTGACAGATACAGCCCCACCCTCTTCCATAACAGCGCGACCTTCTGGTGAATGAAAGTGCTCCTATGCTTGCTCGCGATAGTAAGACAGCTGATCATGTGACAGCTAATCAGCCCCCAACCACCATACAGTCCTACATGTTGTAAGCAGCCTAGGTGCAATCAGTTCTTGAGATTGATGATAGAATTCTGGGAGCGGACCGGCCTGTCCAGGAGATTTTCACCCCTTTCAAGAATTTTATAGTTCTCTTCCACCTCCACTTGAGCAATAGGACTATCCAGCTTCTGCCATTCCTTCTCTGTAAGTATTTAAGGTTTATCTCTGTCTCCAGGTGGGGGGTGAGGGGTGGGGTCCCCGAGTACTGGGTCTGATAATATTCTGTAAAGGCTGCTATTACCTCCTGGGGTCCGATGTAGCTGCCCTTGTCGTTGCTCTTACCCTTCTGATCTTTAAAATTGCCTGATTTCCTGCCTCCTTTCATGCTTGCCAGGCTAGCAAGTGGCTACCTGTGTACCTTGATTTGTAAATTTTTGTTTCGAGTAGTGGTGGTTGCTTCAGTCTGAGTCTCTAACAGTCTGGTTAGCTCCCCAGTATATTGCTCAAGATTTCTTTTACAATTCTTGTCTAGAGTTATTCTGTGCTCTGCTTTTGTGTCAGATATTTTTCTTCAAATGGCACCTTCCAGGCTGTCCTCATTCTCTTTCGCTTTGTTCAGCAGTAGTACCGATTGCTTTGCAGAGACTCCTATCTCCAGCAGTGTCATCTTTGCCTCTCCCACTGACCAGTAGAATTTTGGACTGTTGGTCAAGAATATTTTGCACTGCATGGGGAAGAGGAGCATTCAGTATCCTCTGGATTTCCAGTAGTCCTTCTGCTTCAGTAGTGGTTGTAGTGCATATCTGTTGTCAAACAGAGATGCCTGTCTCCAAGGAGCACCTCACCTTTCCTCCATGCCCCTGCAGAATGTCCAATTTGGTGTGGTAGTTAAGAAACTGGATTACAGAGCATGGTTTGCCTTGGGTCTGAGGGTTCAGCTGCTGGGGTCTTGTGCACCTTCTCGATGTTGAGGTGCAGGTCTACTGGTAGGTCAGTATTTCTTGGAGAAACTCCCACAAACAGCATAGTGTCCCATCCTTGCATCCCCCCCTCGAGTACCATAAATCCTTAGTTGTTTTGCTGGACCACAGCTCCAGGTCTAGGGGTGTGTTTATAGTTGTCAGTCAGGGTAGAAGTATCCGACAGACCCAATTTCAACATCTTCGTTTAAGCCTTGATCTGCTCTAAATCTTGTTGAGTAAGTGCAAGGCTACTCTCTAGCCATTGCAGCCCAGGTTTTGTACTTCATGAGAGTCTTTTAGATGTTACTGTGAGTTAGTTATCCTCCTGTCTCCTTTCCATTACTAAATGTGTTTGCAGTGATGCACAGTTGGCAGGGCCACTGTCAAATCTTCAGCCCTCATCCACGACCCGGGACTTCCACCGTCATCTAAAGCCACTTAATCCCCAGTTACCTCCAGCTTACTCCCCGTAAGGTGGGGCGGGCAACGGTCCATATCCCGCCCGGCGAATTAGTGATTGGTTGGGGGATGCGGCGATGATGGCTAATCGAAGCCCCAAGGAGGGCTTCACTTAGACAGTGGCCTCCGCCGCCTACCGCTTTTCCTGTGTTCTTGGAGGTGGGACGTGTAATGACGTCTCAGGTCTGGCCCGCCTCCCATGAGATGAGCGCCTGTGGCCCAAGTATTTCCCTGCCTCCGCTAGAAGTCCTCAGTGCGCCAGGCACTTCCCACCCTCCCCGGAGAAGGAGAGCCATCCATGGGACACTCCATCCTTTCCCGCCTCGGCGCCTCCAATGACTCGGGTCTGTTCTCGAACCCAGGTCGCCGCATCGCAAGCGAAATCCAACCGCTGCGCTACGGGCCGGCTGACAGCCTTCAGTGATGGCTGATCATGCGCCTTCTCTGCTCCCATTTCAAAGATTTTCATGCTTCAGGGCTGGCCACTGTGTAATCTTTTAATTTTGTTTTGTTACCATCCTTACCTCATCTAGCAGTCACTTTCAGAACAGTTTGGGGCAGATCAAAATATGGAAAAAAAAAAAGTTTTGGAGAGATTGGGGGAGGGGCAGTTTCTACATGAGGCGATGTCACGGAAGTGCCACACGCTTTCTTTATTTTACAGAAGGAAAAACTTTTAAACATATTATGCCTATATGCATAGAGTCTTTTGTGATATCTTCACATAGCGTGTAACCCGGTGCACCCTTCAGCTCAACACTCCGACAGCGTAACATGAAAAAAGACCATTACAGTGACAGTCGCTGTAATGGTCCTTTTGTGTTACGCTCTCTATGTTCTACTCCCTCCCCGGACCAACCCTGACCTGGAGTTGAGAATCCTAAAGTCCGGGGTGCGGTGGCAGAAAACACTCTTCGATCGGGCGGCACAATACCTGTGACAGTAGTCTGCCGCTGTGCAGGAGGTCAGCATTTTCACTATCTACCTCCTTGCTTCCATGTAACCAAGGCCCAAAGGAACAGAACTTGTGAGTCTGATAAGCTAAATGTGTAAGCTGTAAGACACAGCTGGGCACTGTTTGACTGGGGTTAATGGGTGACTGTGTGTAGCTTGAGCACGAGGTTCTTGCATGGCATTCCTTTAGCACCTGGAAGTGCACTAACTGCAGACAACCAATGACCTGGAGTGTTATCCTACACTTATAAAATGGAGAAACTGAGAAACAAATTTAAAAAGCAAAAAATGCCTTTTTTTATTATTAACAACAGGTATTTTCTTTTGTTAAAAGTGACTAGTAAGAAGTAGTCTTTCCCCACCTGTCAATCATCTGTCTTTCACACATTCAAAAGACGGAATGTTTGTTTGTTACAGAATATATGAATTCAGACTGATGCAGAAATCCTCTGGCAGAATGTTCACTGCTACACACAACAGATGACCTTATATAGAGCCAAGGTCTCTGTTTTATCTGTGGCAGGGTAAGCAGCGAGATAGATAGCCCTGGCAAGCTGCTGGTAATGAGGAAAATTTCTCTCAGTCACCAAATAAATACCAGAAATCAAAACTGAATAGTACTTATTTTTCCACGTGTGGTAAGGAGGATATGAGAGGAAAGAATGTTTAATTAATTTATTTATTAAAATGTATGGGAGTTTTAATTTTTAGGGCTTTGTTGAAAGTTTTCAGTGAGTAAAGGTGGCAGCCATGTTTGTGATGGCACTTGGGGATGAATTAAGTGGCTCATGAATTCTATATGTGATTTGCCCAAATTTCCAAATCCATTACCGTAACTGGTAATACAGATGGATACATTTATGAAGTTCATTGAACTATTCAGGGTCACTTGCTCCATTAAAAACAACTTCTGTACATCATCCAATATTTTACACATTCCAACTGCAGGTTCCTTTTATATTTCTTAACAAAATCAAAGACTGAGAGGCAGATGTCCTGAGAAAACCAGATGGGTGAAACATGCATGACTGTGACTATCTTTTATTTATTTTTGGTAAATAAACTTGAAACAAGGAACTTTTGATTGTATGCATAGGGTGATCATAGTCATGAATTACACAGTACAGTACAGTACATTATGACATGGGCTTTTAAAAGAAACAGTGTATTGGATAATAGCCGTCAGGTGACAGTACATTAACCTCTGTTACACATACTGTAAGGGTGAGTAGTCTCAGGTTGAGATCATTAACCGTCTGCGTGAAACAGTCGGCACTTTTCACACTGACAGATTCTGTAGTAAAAGGACTCCGTTCATTTCACATCACCCCTTTCCACTCTGCCTCTCCTGTTTGCGAAGTCCTAGACCTGTTGGTTGGCACAGATGCACAGACACAGGAATTGTATACATACAGTAGAACGAGCCATTAGGAATATTCAGATAAGCCACCCACCCAGATGGATCAAGAGCAGAGAGCGGACATTGAACCTGGCAGATTTGCAACAGAAAGACATTCCTTCCCTCCGGTGCCAAACGGATAACCGATATTCATTGTACTGTCAGTTGTGAGTTCAGGGTTTGGGTATCTGAGTTGTTTGACAGAGATCGACCCAGCGTATAGAGCCAAATGCATCAGCAATGTTACTGTGCTGCAGTTCAGTCGATTAATTCTAGTATCATTTGGCACTCACTCCACCAAGTCGTGAGTACCCACACATGTATTAACTAGATAGCGGCTACTCCGCTGTGGTCATGTCCTGTTTTGGGGTTTTTTTTTTTTAGGACAGAACTATTAAGTGTTCAGCAGCTAATGCGTCCTGCTTACAGAATAGAGTGGTTAGTGCTTTGTGCTTGTCTGTACTCAGCACAAGCAGTACAGTTGCAATACTGAAATGGTGAATTGGAGAAATGTTTTAAAGTTGACTGCAGTGTACTGCAAACGTTATGTATAGTGGATGTCAATCGGAACTCCCTTTAGTTCGTTTACTGTGAGCATATATAGTAGTAAAACATGTGTCGATGAAGGAGCTCCAAAGCATCTTACTACAAATACGTGTTATTCTCATAAAACACTAGATAGATGTAAATATTGAAAAGTTGTTTTCATAGTAATGTTAGGAGATGTGTACTAGTAATAGAGTGCAGTTTCCACTCTGAGGACATCTAAATGTGTGTAAAGCGATAATGCAGCAGTGGTAGTAGCGTTGTTTCCTACGCATAGCTGATTACAGAGAAAATGTTATTTCAGTAGAAAGCATGACTGTGTTGTATTTTTACACATACACAACTGTCTTGTTGCCAATAAATAAAACTTTTCCTGTTGGGGTACAAGCGTTGTAAGCATCAACCAAGTAAAATAGACTCAATCTATTTTATGAAGAGGAAGAACACCTTGCAAGCAAGCAATGTTTGGAAGTTTAATTCATTTTGTAAGCGTTTCAAACAATCTAATCAGCCCATGTTATATAGGTGCAATAACCCACTCCAGACTGTGTGGTTACTGGGATTAATCAACACCCTGAGTGTTGTGGAGGACACCGCCGCCCATTGCCTCACAGCGCACCCAGGTGTTGATTAACTCCAGTAACCACAAAGTTTTTCGTGGGTTATTGCTTACGACAACACAACCATACCACTTGTTAATGAATTCATAAATGTTACAGTTTTTAAATTGCCACAGTATGCATTCGCTTTTCAAAAGTGAGCACTTCTCAGATGTCCTGATGACTGGTCCAGTACAATACATTACATGGCACACTTGCACTGAGTTTCAACTTGGTGCAGTACTGAAAATCATTGTTAAGCTTCTGACAGCTGTTTGTGTTTGATGTTTTCTAGATGCCTACAGATGCTTTAGGCAGAGCTGGTGGGCTCGTTGGGGTCCTGAACCTCTACCAGAATCTCATGAATTCACTGGTCCCGCAGTTACGTCATCGTATGTCTTTGATCTGCTGCATGCAGGAGGAGGACGTGAACCTGTTCAGTTTTGCACCTTATTTTTAAGCTGCCTGCTGATCGGTTTAGGGTGATCGGAAATGATTTTACATAGTTAACTGCCCTCCCATTTTCCTTTCCATGACAGTTATGTATTCTGAAATGTTCCAGCCATTTTTGATAAATGAATAAATCTAACCTTGGGTGCACTCAGATTTACATAGCGTTCCCCTCTCCTCAGCAGCTACTGCTCTTTTGTTTCAGGTTTGTAAGACATTCCGTGACCTATTTTACAGCATTCTATGCTATTCATCTGAATAACCTGGAATGGTGTTACTGATGTCACAGAATGTTTCATGCAGTATGAACAAACAAAGGGAGAGAAAGCAGCAACTGCCGAGGAGAGAGGGATTTGGGGCATTAAAAGGCCAAACAAAAAATCATCAATTTAACATAAAAAAGGTCACAACTTATCTGAATATTGGATAACACTAAAAGGGAATCAGGTGGCATCTAGAGGTATAAAAACTGTTTCCTGTCACCTTTGATTGTTCCCCAGTGGCAGTTGCTTTTCTGTTTAGTTGTAGCAGTTGCATTTTATTGGGCTTGGCACAGTACAAATGTTTTAAAGCAAACATAGCTTTGAGTTTTCCGCTGACACAAAAAGTCCAACATTTAGTGTACAGGTTACTCCGTGACCTGGGTTTGGGAATGAGCCCAGATTAAAGCTACCAACTTTCCGAGGCCTAAAACTGGGACGGTCCCTCCTGACTATACCTCCCACCCTCACCGTGTCACTCCCATGGGCACCGCTGCAGACAACGCTGCACACATTTAAATTTTGCTGCTTGCTCTGCCATGCTGCCCAACAGTAACCCCAGTAGCAAACATCCAGATTAAAACAATACATCATTCTGCTGCAGCAAGTTCCAAATCATGATGTACAGAAAGTTCTTTAGAAGCAAACCTCGTTAAACTGTGATCAAGCATTCGAGGTTGCATGTATTGCTCGTCCAGACAGTCCCATCCAACCCGCTTACACTCACCTCATTTGCTGAGCAAACTTCACTTCAGTGACTCCCACCACACCAGATTGTTTTCACACACTTCCCTACAGCTGATCAGGTTCGGTACCTTAGTTCACTGCTGCGGTCTCTTCTCTGTCTGAGTCCTTCTCAGATGCCACATGCGCTTGTTTGCACTAGTACCCAGTCTAATCTAACAGGAAGGAACATGCTTGCAGTGCAACACAGGCACAGGGCTGAAGATGCAAACTGCTATCCAGCCCAAGCAGTGCCACAGTGGTGCTGGAAATAACTGTCAGTCAGAATTAGCAGTCAGCAAAAAAAAAAAAAAAAGGGACAAAACTAGGACAAGTAAGCAAAAACCAGGACAAAAGTGACATTTTGTAAAACTTGTAGGGACACTGGGACTTGCTGCTTAAAATAGAGACTGTCCTGGAAAACAGGGACTGTTGGTAGCTTTAGCCCAGATCCCTACATGCTGGGCAGCCCAAGGTTGTAAATGCTGCCTGTGGCAGTGCTCTCTATTCTGAGGAGGGATGTCCCATCACTCCAGCACCAACTCCTGTGGTGGGTTGCGATCGGAATTGTACTGAGCACATGGCCTTCCTCCGCAGGGACACTGTGCATGCAAGGGTGGATGATATGCTGGTGGGATGAGTGATAGGAGTGCACTATATTAGAACTGTGAGTGACCATGCAGACTCGGGAGAAGGGAAAAGAGAGGTGGACCATATGATAGGTTGCTACTGACTGCCCGGTCAGCACCAAAAACAGGATATGGTCTCCCTCTGTCTGTCTTCCCATGAATTAAAAAATGCACACAGTAGCGCAGGTCATATGCATGGTGTGTGTCGGTCTGCCTCAGTCAGCACCATGACTGACGAAGTGATGAAAAGAAATTCACTGTCATTTCTGCAAGATGTAACCCATTGTCCAGTAGCTGCCATATGGCAGCTGAACCATCCATTGCTGAACCTGATCCAAAATGGCTACCTGGACCCAACGAAGTTAAATGAGGTGAGTTCGGATGTACTGTTGCAAAATATGCAAGCACTGTGATGCAACATCTTAAGTCAAAGATGCTTTTCAGAGGGTTTTTTCACCTGTTCTTGGCTCAGAACAGTAACTGTGGAGGTTGTGTACATGGTGCATCTCTGTAGCGGGTTCTGATCTCTGTGTATTAAGTGTAAACTGCTAAGAGGTGAAATGCTGATTTTTTTTTTTTGTCATTTTATTGTTTCCTTGGCCATGCTTTGTCAGGAATATACCTTGTCCCAGAAATGTACCCATATCAGGCCTGATGATTCCAGGACCCCACCTCACTAACAGTCCCCCCAGGCACTTGGACCCAGGGTAGCCAGGAACCCAGGCTGTAATGTGGGTGGAGCCTGGTTTTTCCTGTTTTTATTCCCGCCCTCCCTCCTCTCTGGTGTGTGCTTAGCTATATCATGCCTCGGCTGCATGCAGTGACATCCTGTAACAGCAGGGGTTCGCCATCCCTCCCGAGAACTGTGTACTGTCAAGTGACAGTTTTTTTTTTTTATTGTTTTGTTACCCGGTAGGCCCACTAGGCACAAGTGCCTGTTTTAGGGGTGACCGAGAGCACGGGGAGGTTACGTGATTGCTCAGAGTCACGCAGTATGCAAGTGAAGTTGTGGGAATCAAACCCAGGTCTGCTGAATGTACCAAGCTCATTGACAGCCTGTTAATTTAACCTCTAGGCGATACTGCCAGTCCAGCTGCTGTGGTTAGGCCTGACCCCAGTGCAGTGCCCCATGCTTGTCCCTGAAATCTTGTCACCTGCACAGCAGTGAGATGCGCTGCGGCCATCGGAGCGGCCTGAAATGTGGACTTCATTTTTTATTTATTTAGGATTCGGATCATACCTTTGCGCTCAGAGCTCTTTACAAAGGTTCCACATCAAACAGTGACAATGACAGCAATAACAAACAGTTTACATACAATACTCGAATAGTAGGTAGCTAGTATACAATAAGATTACAATGTCATTCATGGTACTAATGGTGATAGTACAGCATCAAGAGCATTCAACTAGGGTAAAGGACAGTGTTTATATGTAGCGAAGGAGATAAAGAGGTGTGACACCTAGTGTGAGAGTCCAAGGAGGAGTCAAGGGAGGGAGACTGGGGAGGGGAGAATGGGCGGCCAAAAGAAGTGGCTTTGTCTAGGAGGTTGGGAGGTAGTGGTAATAGGTTGGTTTTAAGGTTGATCCAGTAGAAGAAAAGGCACGGGGAGAGGAAGACAGAGGATAGGGCAAGAGGGAAGAGTGGGGTTAAAGGACGGGAAGGAGAATGTGGATGGGTGGGCATTATGGGTGTTAAGAGTCCTAGTGGCAGTCACAAACTGTCCTAGTAAGAAGGTGTTGCCTTAGGCCATTTTTTGAATCGAGATGCATTGGGAGTTATTCTAAGTAATGGACTACTGCCAATGGTAGATACAGAAATTAAGATTGCTGAAGAAACTGCCTCTCATTGTGAAAACAAGGCAACCATCAGATAGTCTAGGGCATGTTTCTTAAAGCAACAGTGCAACAAAAAGTGTTTTTCCAAACAGCTAGTTTCAGTTACAGTTAAGATTACCATAATGTCAAATGTACTTGTCTTACTGCCTACGTGTGCACCATGAGTCTTTTTATTTTTCTGATTCTAACCTTTGCCAGTCCTACAATGCTGTTTCTGTGGAAAATGTGGCAGCCATCTTTTTCTTGAGAAAAATAAATAAATCAAAACATTCCTTAAATACTCTTATAAAATGGGTAGGAAAATCCTGCATTTTGATTGGTTGCTAGCCATACATTAGAACTGTTTAATGTACGGCTAGCAACAAGCTCAGGTAACCACAGCCACATTTTAAAAATGAAGAATCAATAAGCCAAATTGAATGTTCATGTTTGAATCACGGCCATTTTTCCCCACTAGCTTGTTCTTTACTGATCCCGCCTGCCTACCAGAAGTCCTCTTCACTGCCTTGTCATCAGTGAACACTCCACAATTAGCAATACATATACACCAGTTTAAAAACAGTCTTTACTTGCTTTTTTTTTTATTTTCATATCATGGCTCTCTACTCCAGCGCAACATGCTTTCTTTCTCACCTGCCCCTTCGTCACTCACTTTTACTGAAAACTACAGTCCCTCTCCTGCCCGGCTGCCAGTCCACAATGCCAACAGCTCTTCTTAGCTACCACTATCATTAATGAGCAGCTCCATGAATCCACAACAACAAAAAGAAATAAAAATCCTACACACCTCTTTTCTTCAGCATGATCAGACTTAAGCTGCTGTCCCGCTTAGATATGCGCTCTTGTCTCGGCTCCCCAACCACCCACCAGGCACTCGCTAGCTCCTCATTCCACCTCGCCTCACCCATCCACTTGTAATAAATATACACAGTATCTGGAACAAGCAAAAAAAAACATCCTGCACATCTCTTTTCTTACTTTAATATTATCATGCTTGCACCACAAAGTCAGAGCTGTTATCCTGTTAGATCTTTGCTCTTGTCTTAGCCTCCGACCACCCACCAGGCACTTGCTTGCTTGTCAAACTGCCCGCCAGTAATAAATAGTCAGTATCGGGAAACGAGCAAATCAAAAATTACTAAAAGGTAACAAAAAAAGTGTGTGTGTGGCCAGGGTAACCATGACAACCACCTACTAAATACAGCTGTGGAGGCTATAGTGGGACACAAGACCCGAGCTAAAACAAAACAAAAAAAACAAACAGCACAATAATACAGTCAGAGGAACTATTTTACTCAGAAGAAAAGGTTTACATTTAACCATACAAATTAAATTTTTTAAAGATGTAAAATACAGTGCTCCATTTTATAAGTGCAGTGAGACAGTCCAGGGAGTGCATTAGACTTTTCTAATGCACAGCTGGGGCCAAAGGCACTTAACCTGTGGCCTTGTGCTCACTACGCCCGGCCGTGAGTTAGAAGTGTCTAATGCACACACCCTCGTGTCTTATTGCTTACTAATTTTGGTGGCATTAGAAAACTGTACCACCAAATAAAATGGGAAAATGCCTGGCATCCTTTATAGTGAAAAGTTAGGCAAAATTTTTGCCCAGTTTTGATGTACTGCAGCTTTGATTTATACACTTCATTTGGAGGACTGTGAGGCTTTTAGAGAGTCCATTTTATACAGTCTTACTAGTTCATCTCTGAGATAGATGTTTAAATTCACCCTGAATTGAGTCTCCATGGGTTCTTCTCACCAGTTTCCTCACTGGACATCACCACTTTTGATTGAACCGATTCCTGAGTACACTGAATGTGAAGTGCATGATATGCAGATATTTATATAAACTTAGAAAGAATCTTATTGCAAATGAGGGCCTCTTGGCCCACCCAGTCTGCCCATGTTTACTAACTTATACTTGCCACAGACCCTGTTTGATGTACAGCTCTTAATCTCCCACTCCCACCCCTACCTATATGATTCCTTTGTGCCTCTCAGGTGTTTTTGAACCTCACCACTATTTTTTGACCCCACCACCTCCTCTGGAAGGCTATTCTAGGCGTCCCAACTCTTTCTGTGAAGAAGTACTTCTTACATCTCTCTGAATCTGCCCCCTTCCAGCTTCATTTATTTATTGAACAGATCAGAATTACAAGCGTTTTGTGTCAGAGACTCCTTTGCAAAGGCTCCACATCAAGTTTATCGTATTTTATTTTAGTCTTTGGTAACCGGTAAGCCCACTAGGCACACGCTGCCTGTTTTCAGGGGCAACCTGGGGAGCACTGGATGGTTAATGACTTGCTCAGAGTCACACAGTATGCAAATGGAGGTTATGAGAATCCAACTCAGGTGTGGTCTACTGGATGTATCAAGCTCGTTCACACCTCATTCACCTAACCTCTAGGCTATACTGCCAGCCCATTAAGTTAAGACATACTATTAAACAGTTAGAACAGAGGTGATACAAAACAGAGTACAGGATAATACTGAGGGTAGCTGTAGTACCCTGCATCAAACAGGCACACAAATTTAGAAAACAATATTATACAATGTCCTGGTAAAGACAATCAGAAACAGGCCAATTAATTTATGTATAGAAGATTAGGGGTAGAGGAGGAGGAAAGAGAATAAGGGCAAGGGTTGCTATGCTAACTAAGGCATTTGGTACTGTCAGTCATGCCCTCCTCTTCAAGTCCTTGCCCACTCTGGGGCTCACACTGGAAGCAACCTCCTGGTTTGAGAACTACTTAAGTGATAGATCCCAGCAGGTCAATTCAACTCCACCCCATCCTCCAGCTTGCCTGTTCGATCTGGGGTCCCCAGGATCCATTTGGGACCACGTCTCTTTAGTCTCTTACATAGATACATATACATAGATACATAGACAGTGTCGGCAGATAAGGGCCTATGGCCCACCTAGTCTGCCCATTTGAGCTTGTAAGTTCAGTTTGTTTTCCTAGAAGTCTATTTCCTCACCCCTGACCTCTAGAATTCCTTTATGTCTATCCCATGCATTCTTAAATCCCGTGATTGTTTCAGCCCCCACACTTCCTCTGGCAGGGTGTTCCACTTGTCCACCACCCGCTCTGTGAAGAAATTCTTCTCATGTTTCCTCTGAATCGTCCCTCCTCCAACTTCATCCCATGCCCTCTAGTCCTGAAACATCTTTTCGCTTAAAATAGTGTTTTCTTGCACCCTGTTCCTCCCTGTAAGATACTTGTATGTCTCTATCATATCCCTCTCTCCCTCCTCTCCTCCAGGGAGTACATGTTCAGTTCCTTCAACCTGTCTTCATAGGACTTGTGATGCAACCCATGCACCATCTTTGTTGCCCTCCTCTGAACCTTCTCTACCCTGTCTATGTCCTTACGTAGGTATGGTCTCCAGAACTGTACACTGTACTCCAGGTGGGGCCTCACTAGTGTCTTATATAGCGGAATTATGACCTCCTTTTCCTGCTGGTGATGCCCCTGCCTATACATCCCAGCATCCTATTTGCTTTACCTGATGCCTTGTCACACTGTTTCCTCACCTTGAGGTCATCAGAGATGACAACCCCAAGATCCTTTCCTGCTTGGTGCATGCTATATCCTCACCCCCAACTGATATATTGTGCCAGGGTTTTTGTGCCTCTATGCATTATCTTGCACTTTTTGCATTGAATTTCAACTGCCAAACCTTGACCATTCTTCAAGTTTCTGCAGGTCCTTCTCATTCTGTCTACACCCTCTGGTGTGTCTACTCTGTTACAGAGCTTTGTGTCATCAGCGAACAGTGAAATTCTGCCTTCTATATCCTGTGCAATGTCACTGATGAAGATGTTGTATAGTGACTTGTGATTCTTGTACTACGCTTCTTTGCCCAGGAACTCTAATTAAGTATGATCGCTTCACAGGTGGAAACAGTCCTGAACCTGAAAGCTTCATAGCATGTCCTTGTTCTAGATCACCTTTCTTTCTGACAAATACTCCCCTCTGTACCCTATTAACCCCTGTGAAGTATTTGAAGGTCTCTATCTTATCACCCCTCCTCCTCTCTTCCAGAATGTACAAGTTGAGGTCCCTTAGCCTTTCCTTATAGGGCTTTTGATGCAGATCCCATATAATTTTGGTTGCCTCCTCTGGACTGCCTCCACTCTTGTCTGTATCCTTCTGGAGACATTGTCTCCAGAACCGGACTGAGTACTCTAGGTGGGCTTTCATCAGTATCTAAACAGGGGCAACACCACCTCCTCTTCTGCTGGTAATACCTCCTGTGCACCCCAGTATCCTATTAGCTTCCCAACTGCCTTGTCGCACTGCCTGCCACCTTCAGGTCATCTGTTATGATTACCCCAGGTCCCTTCCTGCTTTGTCATTGCAAGTACCACGCCACCCATTTTGTACTCTGTCCTGGATTTCTGTGCCCCAAGTGCATTATTTTGCACTTTTTTTTGCATTAAAACCTAGCTACTCATACCTTTGACCATTCCTCTAGTTTTTTCAGATTGATGCATATCTTCTTACAGTAAATAACTGATGGGTATATATGGTAAATAGTTTAAAATACCTGTTGCATGGCTACTAGTGGCTGCATCCGATCTAGGGATGAGCAGTACCAGATGAATTGTACAGGGTTTCGTCCAGAGTGGAAACCAGTCCTGACAACACACCCTGTTTGGGTGGGTGCAGTACTAGTCTGTTTGTCTGTCTGGCTGGTTTTACCACTCTGCTGGGCCATTGTGGAGGAGGTTCAACAGTGGAGCATGGAATGGTGTTGTAGGCTGGAGCTAGATTGCAGTGTTGTGATGGAGGTACTGGGAGGTGGTTCCTTAAGTATGTAAATCTGAAAAATAGGCCTCCTTGGCCCCTCCTCTCACCTTCTTGGCAATCTTTATTTATTTATTTGCTTTTGTTAACCAGGTAAGCACACTAGACAGCCAAGTGCCTATTTTCAGGTGCGACCGGTACATTACAAGGTACATACATGAACATCAGGCAAATACAAGTGGATGACTACATTACATAGAATTAGCACAACAGGGACTTTACAAGCATCAGATTTCATCAGGCAAATAGTAGTGAAGAGTTAATATAAAGTGACCAGAACACAGGGACATTGTAAGACAACAGTACCAAAAACAGGTATTACAATACAGTATTAAACATCCCTAGCCTCTGTAACCACCTTGGGGAGTATGAAAGATGTGCTCCTTCCCATCTAACAATTAGTCCTGTACTGGAATCCTCAACAAGTGGCAGAGCCACCTCCTCCCCATCCAGGCTTGCTATAGCTTCAGGGCACAGTGCATATTCCCAGCTTCATTGTGCAGAGGATGTGGCCCCTGATGATGACTTCATCATGGGACCAGTTGTTGGATGGGGAGGAAGTCTATCTTGCTCCTTAAGGTGGGTGGTGGGGGCTCAGGCAGGTGTTTATTTTTATTTAAATTTCAATGGTGCAAGCTAACAGTGAGGCTTGCTGGCACCCTATTACATGTGGCCCACTTTTGGTAGCTGGGAAAGAAAAGTGGAGAAAATCAGGGCCTGCCAGGCAGAGGAAGCTCTACCATTCCATCGCCAGACGTGTTCAGGCTAACACTCCCTCGGGCTACTGGGATGGTTCTGGGGAGTGCCTCAGCTATGGCAACCAGATATTGAAGGTGTAACGCTGCTGTGGAGCAGAAGAAAGCATTGTCCGACTAGGTGGGGGATAAACTGCAAGAGACATGTCACAGTGCATTTCAAACAACCCAGAGTCCCAGCATGTCCTGAGGGCTGCAGCTGTGAAGGTTGGGTATGGGGCACTAGTTGGGGTGGAAGGAGATCCTCACAGGTGCTCAGGGGTGATGAATAGAAGTTCAGTAAGCAAACAAAACAGGGTTATTTAAAATACAGTTATAGCCAGTGGACTAGAATGCGCATGGACTGGGGAGTTTTGAGGGGTGCAAGGGTCAGGATGAGTACCATGTACTAGTTATAAAGTATGGATAACAGACGCTCAGGGTGGGGACTGCCGCTTTGTTTACTGGAGGGTGAAAGGAGAGTCTCTTGACTGCAACCTCAAGTAAAGAATGACTGTGATAAGAAATGGAGTGAGTGGAAGTTTAGCAGTTTAAGCCCCATGTGGCAATAAATGCCCCTCGGACATTTGGTGGTGCCAGCCATCTCCTTCCAGTCTCTGTTGCTGTGAGAAAGATTTCCTTCTGCAGCCCCTGATGCTGTAATTGCTGTGAGTTAGTGTCAAGAACAGAGCAGCCTCATGTTGCTGTACAAATGAGTCAATCCCATATGCTGAGGTTGGGGTGGGGTGGGATCAGGTTTCTCCAGCTGTATCTTATTCCTTCAGCTGAGATGTGCGATTGGCCAGATTCTTGCTATCTGACTTCCAGTTCCTCCCCTCATACCTAACCTGAGCGTTTTTAATTTAAAACAATGCTAGAAATGTGACATTAATGTCCACTCTGCCCTAGTCTTGGATGAGTGAAACCATACATTCTCTCATACCTGTCTGTCACTAGGACTGATCAGATTCACAGCACTTGCAAGAACCAGCATCATATAGGTAATTGAAAATGTGACATTTGTAGATTAGTTGGAGTACAGCGATGTAGAAACCAGCATTAAGAGCAGTAAGTGTGGTAGGAAGAGGCGGTTTCGTTCTGTGTCTCAGATATGTACCAGAAAATAACTAGGTAGAGCTAGCACTGCTGAGCGTACACATGCAGCAGCAGGTGTTCTCTGGTCCCCAGTTTGCAACTCCTTTGGTATGTAGTTCTGTAAATATAAGGTAGTTGGCTAACATATTATTGTTTGCATTATTGTTGTATTTGTCCATACCCTTAATGTTGCCTCCTGTCATTGTATCACCAGCATGCGGAGCTTTTTGGAAGGGTGCTGTATGTAAATAGAAATTACGTGCCTACCATATAATTTGCTATACTGTGTGTTTTGTATTTATTTTTTCGGTCATCTTTCCTAGGATTTATACATTACAAATAATACATTTGGGCCAGCTTATTTCTGAAATCTGTGAAAAAGTTTCAGGGAGGACATTGTGACCTCATACTTTATTAATGACATCACAGTCCTTTTCAAGACAGCAGTCTGTGGTGTCAGAAACATACAAACTGTGAGATCTGCTGTTGACAACATGCAGAAGGATAAGTAGCATGTATATCTGCTTATCTGTCAGCTGAGATGGAGGTTCTGCAGTTGGCAGGTCACTCTTATGTCAGTGATGGTGAATGCCACCTTGCGGCTGCTCACACAGTTACCCTGCAGTGGAACAAGGAAGATTTGTGGCACTTGCACCCCTCTTCCTCTGCAACAGGGCTGTTAACCCAGAGTGCTTTGAAGGGATGGTGAATGAACTAGTGGGGGATCATGGGGCACCTTTCGAGCCTTGGGAATGACCCTTACAATGCTGTCAGGTCCCTGGACTACATATTAACACAGTATAGTAATGTGATAACAGAGGACTTTGAGGAAGCAACATCTTAGGTCTTCTGTTGCATGGCAATAAAAGTTTAATTCATTGCTGCCAATGATAAGGAAGGACTCGACAAAGTACCACGGAATGCTTCCCAAATGCTATTGGGCCACAGACAGAGCTTGTTCATGGGCAGAGTTTGTTCTGGAACACAACCTATATACTATATGTCAATATTAAATGCACAGTGCGGGGATATAATAGTAAAAAAAATTCATACAAAGCAGAAAACAGTTTGTAGGTGAAACGTTTAGGAGTTTGCCTTGATACTTTAGTGGATCTGTCCTTGTCTTTGGTACTAATTAAATCTTTTCAGCATTAAACCCTGCTCGTGTGTGCTTATCTCTTTCGTTTGTATTTACTGTACTGAAGTTGTGATGCTAAATGGCATTAAAGGAATGAGTATGTGCGTTTCTTGAGTTCCCTGTTGCACAGCAGTGGCTGCACCAAAGTTGATTATGAACACGGACACACATCCAATCTTAACAGCTGGAATGTGACCCTCGAGGCCTTTCCCTCAAGATCTGTCTAGTCATGCTAAGAAACCTGACCAGTGCCAGCTTCCACAGTCTCTCTGGGGGTAGGCCATTCTGCATGTTAAACTGACAGAAAATACAGAGGTATACATCAGTTTATACATGATTAGAAACTGATGCATCTCTCTGTATTTTCACCTGTTTGCTTTCATTTTCTCCTGAGTGCACTATTGTTTGTGCCTTTAGTGCATTTCCTTCAGTTGACAGAACCAGTTTGCAGCACTGAGCAGATGGTCCTGTGTTGTGCTAGTCTACATGTTAGCCACCCTTTTGTGTAAAGCAATGCTTTGATAAAACCTTGGACTTAAGTACTGTAATGTGATGGACTGAAAGACATCACATGGCATGTTAAGTAGGAACTATAGCCCAGCTTTCCTCTTAGCAATGTGCAGCAGTTCCAAACAACGTGTAATAGTCCGTTTGTGCATGTGCTTTCTGTCCCAGGGCCTGTGACTCCCAGAAAGGTAGTGGTGTTTCACTTCCCACAGTTCCATAAAAAAAGCTTTACCCACCTCTGTAACAACAACAGTCCAACAGTAGTTTGGTAGAGGCAGCGTGCCCTTGGTTCCCTTCGAAAACAGCAGCATGTGGCGAACACTACTCACACCTCTTTATCTGGCGTCAATGTCCATGCAATGGTGGTGAGTGAGCGGCCAGACAGCAGTGCCAATTGTCGAAAACAAAACAACACAGCCTCTGTCCTGTTTTTATTTATCCAGCACTAGTTGGTGCACAGGTAGCACTGTCATGAACATAGTGCACAATGACCAGAATTCCCCTCTAGAGGCTGCCCTGGCAGTAGCACCTTGTGCTAGCACCTTAGTAACCCGAGCTTAGGAGTGAACTCTGGATGCGCATTGGAGATCAGGAGCAACCACAGTAGCTGCCGCTCTGCAGTGTGCTGCTGCGGTTGGGAAGGTGGGTGCTGTACCACCTGTGCCTTAGCGACTTCTGTGGTGGGCCAAGAGGCTTGCTTCCTCTGCAGGGATATTGCTTACAACTAAGGCACATGTGGCGAGTGCACGGCAGGGGAAGGAGGAGGCTGGGGAAAACCAAGCAAAAACCCAAGCACTGCCCATATGACAGTCTGGGTTCCTGGCTCTCCTGTGGCCCTAATGCCTGTGAGCACTGGATGGATGGATGGATGGATGGATGGATGGATGGATGGATAGGTAATATTATTTATAAAGCACCCAATTCCATGGACTCTGGGTGCTGTACAGTACAAATCAACAACAGAACACATACAAGCAGCAGTTCATCATAAACTTAAAACTCTATCCATCCCATTAAAACCAAAATCAATCATTAAACACCTGCTGGAACAGATATTTTTCTGGTTTTTTGATCCTGGCTCACATAGTGAACTGCTGTAGGAAGAAAGCTGTGGGAGAGGTAGGTCAGCAGGCTGTGGTGACCCGGGGTGCAATGGAGACAGAAGCAGGTATCTCTCTGGGACTAGGGTACATACCTGACAGACCATGGCCAGGGAGGAACAATAAATACAGTTGTTTTTTCAGTTCCTCACGAAAGCAATACAAAGGTTTACTTTTTTTTTTTTTTTCTTTTTGTGCAGTGCCCAGGGCCTCTAGAGGCAAAGGATGCAAAAAAAGTTTAATAGAACAGATATTGACTGGAGTTTTCAGAAAATAGTGAGAAAATGTTGACAACTCTGCATGAACTCTTGACTTCTAGTAATCATATCCCCCAGTCTTGAAGTACAACTGTTGTCAGTTAGTAGTTCATCCCTCAGGGTCAGTACTTTTCCACTGTATTCTTCATCTCCAGTTAATGTACATATGATAATGTTTCCCCTTATTCTCCCCTCCCTGTTTCAGTGCATGCCTTCTAATTCTGTTTGCATTCATCAGCTCAAACATCTGTGCATATTCCACTCATTCTATCCCCTTTAGTGTTAACAAAACTGTAATCATGACTCCTTTCAGCCTGCTCTTTTCTAGGATAAATAGTTTGAGCATATCCAGTCTCTTTGTATGGTAGCTCCTACCTCTACAAAACTAATACATGAGTGGACCCTGGCCTGGCCTCTAAACCTCTTTCACTGATCTTTCTGTAGTGCTGACCAAAACTGAACTGCAATTCTGAGGCAGATATTTAAAAAGCTAGCAGGGGCAGTAATGGGTGTTTGCCTGCGTCACCAGGTTTGCATTCAGATTTGGGGATGGGGTCTATATTCAGAGACCCTTGTAGTGAGGTTAAACTCGTTACACTCAGGCAGTAAAATAATGCTGTGCCGATGCAAATGAGGCGTCCCCATGCATACAGGTGCAGCAGCAGTTTCAGAGGTTTGCTGTGGCAGTAAATGGCACCGAATTGGCACTGCTTTACCACCTTCAAAAACCTTGACTTAGCTGGGCTCTAACTGCATCCCCACCCCACCAATGACGGGACGGCAGTACTGCAGCCACCCTCCTCGGTTAGCCCTCCTGTTCATCAGACAGCCCTTGTGTCCAGTGGCACCCCACCTTCTCATCCCCAGTACATGTATAAAGGATTCCCTGGTCTCTAGTGGCATACCCCACTCCCTGAATACCATCCCTTTATGTGTAAAGGATACCCTGGTGTCTAGTGGCACACCCACCCTCTGATCCCGATCCTCCAACCCACCCTCAACCCTGGTCACAGGTGGCACCTCCTCTCCCTGATCTCCAGTTCTTTAGAATCACACTAACTCTAGTGGCTAATGACACCTCCCCCATCGCCCTACACTTTTAACCCTGGTGGCTAGTGGCATATCTTCCTACCAGTCCTCCTCCGATCCCCCATACCATGGAATATGCGTGTAACCCTGGTGGCTAGTTACTCACTGTCAGCCTATATGGTGGCTGGCTGTGGAGTTGAGAGGAGGGCTGTGCCAGTGCTGTATTAGGTGTCAGCCCACGACCTCTGCTTGCTGATAAGTGGAGGATGTTAGATGGGTGGTGGCCTGGGTGAAGGCAGGGTGGTCAGGGGTGGTAGTTGGACCACCAGTGTTCACCAGTCCGTGTGTCCAGCGGTCCGGGCAGAGGTACCTCTGGATGACAGGGTTATTGTTGGTACAGTGGAACAGGAGATCGGGGTGGACCTGCCAGTAGCCACCTGAGTTAAGGTGTATTCTGTGGGATGGGGATCAGAGGTAGGAAGGTGCCACTAGACACTAGGGAATCCTTACATATACCATGATGGGGGGATTGCAGGGTGGGGGTGCCAGTAGACACCAGTGTGTCTTTTTCACTAACTGGGACAGCTGTGTGGGGGCCGCAAGCCACCAGAGAACACTGACACTGTACTGGGATGGGTTACTAGACACCAGGGAAAACTAACAGTGTACTCACGACAGGGGTATGGAGGGTGGGGGTGCCACTAAACACTAGGGACAACTGACACTCTACCAGGATGTGGGTTCAGAGGGTGGGTGGGTGCCACTAGACACCAGTGATACCATGATATGCACCAGGATGGGTGTTTGAGGGTGGGAGTACCAGCGGACATCTGGGACCTGACAGACATCTGCAGGAGAGGTGTGTGTGTGGTGCCACTAGCCACCAGGGATGTCATCAGGTCGGTGCAACTGGCCTGCTTCCTATGCAGATAAGCCCATAATGGTACAAATTACCCCTTAGCGTCTCGCATACCCAATAGGCTCATTTGCGTGGTGCAGCTGAATATCACGCCATGGCCCCTGGTGCTGTCTGGTCCTGGGGCACAGTTCTCATAAAGCTGGATGCAGCCCAGGTCCATATAGGCAGCAACATGACTGACTCAGGCTGATGTTCAGTTAGATAGCCCAGTCTGCTACCTGACTGAATATAGCAACCTCCGGGTCAAGTGCAGGAGCAAGTGTAACTTATAATTAAAGCAAAAGGAAGCTGGGAAGCTGGCGAACAGCGAAAGGCCCAAACAGGAAAAGATAGCCAACTCACTAAGAGGATAAAACCTTATAGAAGTACATCAGGAGGCGCAGAAAGATCGGAGGATAGCAAGGCTTAATAAAGGGGAGGAGGGTGGGCAGAGGTGACTGTAAAAAGGCAGAGATACTAAACAAATATTTTGCTCAGTATTTACAAAGGAAGAGGGAGGCACCTAAAACAAACAATAGAAACATTCTGGATACAGAAGTTGATACCAACCCATTTACAGAAGAAAGGGTTCTGAAAGAACTCTTAAAACTGAAGGTGGACAAAGCAATGGGGCCTGATGGGATTCATCCCAGAATTCTAAAAGAACTAAGGGTAGAACTAGTGACACCACTGACTACCTCTTTAACAAATCATGGGAGGATGGGGTAGTACACGAGGACTGGAGGAGGCAGATGTGATTCCCTTCACAAAGTGGGAGCAAGGCAGAAGCAGGAAACTACAGACCTGTTAGTTTAACCTCATGTAGGGAAAATGATGGAATCACTTCTGAAGGAAAGAATTGTCGAAGTGTCTAGAGGCCAGAGGGCACAGGACACAAGGCAGCATGGATTCACAGCAGGAAGGTCATGCCAGACAAATCTGATAGATTTCTTTGACTGGGTGACCAAAGTAGTAGATCAGGGAGGGCTGTGGAAATGTCCTACCTAGACTTTAGCAAGGCATTTGACACAGTCCCACACAAAGATTAATACACAAGTTAGCCAGCCTGGGAGTGGGTCCCAAAATGACAGCCTGGGTAAAGAATTGGCTGGAGAATAGGACACAGAGATAATAGTAAATGGAGTCCACTCTGAAGAAAGGGGAGTTACTAGTGGGGTACATGAGGTTCAGTAGTAGGACCAGTCCTCTTCAGTGTCTTTAAAGCTGACATTGCAGAGGGACTGGAAGGAAAAGTATGTCTCTTTGCAGATGACACAAAGATCTGCAACAGAGTTGATGCACCAGGTGGGGTGGAAAGGATGAGAAGGGACTTGCCAAGGTTAGAGGAATGGTCAAATGTATGGCAGCTTAGATTCAGTGCTAAGAAGTGTAAGGTAATGCACCTGGGAAACAAAACCCAGGTGAAGAGTACACAATGGGGGTGAGATACTAACAACAAAATGGAAAGGGTCCTGGGGTAGTCATATCAGATGACCTAAAGGTGGGCAAGCAATGTGAGAGGGCAGCAAGGAGGGCTGGGGGATACTGGGATGCATAGGAGAGGCATCACCAGTAGAAACAGGAAGTTATTATCCCTCTATACAGACAGCTGGTGAGACCCCATTTGGAGTACTGCATGCAGTTCTGGAGACCCAATCTCCATAAAGACATAGACAAGATGGAAGCTGTCCAGAGGAGGCAACTAAAATGGTGCAGGGTCTGGACCGGAAGACATATGAAGAGAGACTTAAGGAGTTTAATATGTATAGCCCTCGAGGAAAGGAGAGAGAGGGGGACATGATAGAAACTTTCAAGTACCCCAAGGAATCAACAAAGTCAAGAGGTAGCATCTTTCAAAAAAGGTGTGCAAGAACAAGAGGGCACAATTTGAAGATGGGAAGCGGCTCAGAGGTAATTTAAAGTATTTTTTTCACAGAGAGGGTTATGGATGCATGGCAGCCGTCTGGAGGAGGTTGTGGAGTCAAAAACAGTGGTGGAATTCAAGCATGCATGGGACAGTCATAAAGGCAATTCTAGGGGTGGGGTAGGAAGAAGTAGGCTGCTGGTTAACTAGGATCTGCAGCTTATCCATTAAGTAGGAAATGGGCAGACTGGGTGGGCCAAGCGGTCCTTATCTGCCGTCAAATTCTATGTTTCTATGTAAAGCTTTGCTCCCGCTTGCATCGTTTTGAATATCTGGCTCCAGGTGTTGTATGACCAAAGCCTTGTACAGGGGAGTATCACCTCCCTTTACCTGCTACTGCCCTTCTGTATGCATCCTAGTGTTGTATTTCATTGTATTTGTTTTGGTGACTTTGGAAGCATGTTGTTTGTCTGGCTGCACTTACTCCTTAGTTACCACTGATCCTTTCTTTTGTTGTGCTGTCCACTATTGCATCACACATGATGAATGTACAACCCAAATTCCTGGCCCCATGTGTAGAACTTTGCACTTCCCAAATTAAATTTAAGCCCCTATCCCATGCCACTGTAGTAAATCCCCCTACTCTGATGTGTCCACTATTCTTGCAAATTATAGTGACATCAGGAGGCCTCATCAACCTGCTGCTGCCCTCTTCTCCAGGTCATAAGTAAAGATGTTAGAGCAATAGATCCAGCATTGACCTCTAGGGTACTCCACTCTGCACACCCGTCACTTTGAATGGTGACCAATACTGTCCACCACCACTCTCTGTTTCCTACCTGTCAGACAGTATGCTATTCACCTCCTGTATACTTGTGTCGCAATACTGAGATATTTTCTCATCGAGATTTCCAATCAGTAGAGTTTCAAAGGCTTTGTTGAAGTCAAGGTAAACTGCATCCACAGTCAGGTTCTTTCCACCCCTTAGTTACCACTTTGAGGCAATTAAGTTGATGTACTAGGATCTACCTTTTGTGAAACCATATTGTGTTCTACCAGTGGCCCATTTCCATCTGGGTGCTAAACCACCACATTTTTTATGATTAACTCAAACATGCTGACATGCTCAAAGGTAAGGCTCATTGCACTGTAGTTACAAGTGACTGACTGTCTCCCTTCTTAAATAAGGGTTGACACCTATGTTCCCCCCTAAGGTATGCGCATGTATCCTTTGTGATCAGAAATAACCGCACATAGCTTTAGTAGTAGCGCATCAACAGCTGACAGGGATCCTCATGTTCATGAAGTAGTGACTACAGTCATCACTCAGATTTAAGGCTCAGACTGCAGGACATGAAAGTGAATGGGAAAGAAACATTGTATGCCAACCTCTGAGGCCACAACTCATTAACTTTAACAAGCCAGCACTTAACAAGCCAGACATCTCGCTCTTGTTCCACTTATTGAACAACGGAACCGCTTCTGCAAAATTCCAACCAATCGGCTTTGCAGTTACAGCAATGTTTTTGGCTTGACACCTCTTTTCAGTAAGACAGTACTTGATAATGAGCAGTACTCCCTGCTGTTCACAGAAATGGCATGTTTTATTTGTTTGGTAGATTCCCCAACAAAGCAATGCTGAGATTCTCTGACATAGGGTGTATATTATATTATTTCAGTTTTAAAGTTGCACAACTTCAGTAATCTGCCTCCTTCCCAAGCAGAATCTCACATACAAAATCGTTTATAATGGATTTAAAGCCTCACCATTGAAAGCGTGTTCACTTTTTTCAGTACAAACTGTACATATGTTTAGAGAGAGAGATTGCGCTTCTCTTTAAAACAGGGTCTCACATTAGACACACATTTGAGATTCAATGAATCAGTGCTTTAAAGGTTGCCCATGTTGGCTACATGGGGATAGTAATTCTAAAATGGACAACAAGAAATAGCAGTGCAACAAATGTCCTTTTCATTTAATTTCATAAATTCAGACTGCTCTTAGTATGGATCCAGAATGAAAGAGAATTACAGTCTCCTAAATGCATCTCCTCTCTCATATCACACTGACTCACTCACTACATTGCAAAAATACATTTTAAAACCCCAACTGTGTTTGACAGTACCCAGAATAGTTATTGTAAACCATACCTAGGGTAAATGACATCGCATACAATTTTGCATGCATCCATCAAAGATTGCATTGCTAAGTACTGCTTTAGAAGCTGTCCAGCCCTGAATACCACATTGCCATAACAGTATTAAATGATGTACTTTTGGAGTTGGCAGAGTTGTCTAAGATGTTTCAGAAAGTGGTCTAACAAGTTGAAGCTGTACAGATTGCTAGGGCAAAAATAAAAAGTTCAGAAGCCAGTACCTGGTGAAACTGTCTATTGAGCCCACCAGTAAAACTTGCTTTTGGATAATTGCACAGCTGAAGTAAGCACAACAGCAATATTGCAATGCATTGGCCTGTTATGTGACCATCTGGACAGCTGATTTCCTGCAGGTGAACTTTCTGACTGATCTGCCTTTGATTTTGCAGCCGTGCACATTGCAGCTTTGAGTTTGGGTTATGAAATACTGAGAGACTGTACAGCAAATATCAGGACTATTTATTTTCATCAGTGGACCAGGCAGAAATTGTTAGCCAGTACAATGACTTCAGATTTATAGTTGCTGAAAAATAAAGGAGGATCATTAAAATCCTTTACTGACATGCTCCACTTTGCTTTGACTAATGTGCAGTACAGCATGGTGGTTAAACTTACCTACTGTGTGCTATATTCAAGCTAAACATGAAGCTATCATGTAGAGAGGTTCCTACACAGTCTTATTCCCTAGAAGAGATTCTCTATAGGGAGGTGCAGAGTGAGAGCTACGATAGCACAGAGAAAAATCTTGGGAGTGATAGAGGATCACGTATTGAAGCAGAGAGAAATATGGCTGAGTAAGACCAGAACTATCTTTGGGTGGAAGGTTTCACTCAAGGATTCTCATAGAAAAGTTAGGAAGATTTGTTGCTGCTCTTGGAAAGAGCATTAGGATTTTATATCTACAGAAACATGGCGGAGTCCATAAAGTTATATGGAGACGCTGAGCCCACAACACAGATTGATATTACATTTAAAAACCCTCATACAGCTAGCAGCTTGCTTTCTCTGGCCAGCAAGCTGGATTGTTTGGAAATACTTTTAGTTAACACGTTAGACTTGGGTGAAGTCTTTTCATGGTTTAAACAGACTAAGGATAGTCCAGAATCAATCTTAGAGACAGATAACCCCGCTTGACTTTGGAAACCTAACTGACCCTAATATCTACTTGCCGCTGACAGTTATTGATTCAGCCTGACAAATGCAGCCTGTAGATAATATCAAACAATGAACTCTGAATGCCACCTAGATTTCGATAAAGGAACTGGGGATCGAGATGTGGATGCCCTTTCTATACTTTCATGGAATATTGAGGGCACCTATCTTAAAATAATTGACCCTGAAATAGTGAGATTTCTGGATAATTTTGATATTCTTGGACTGCAAGAAACATGGTGCACAGAACATGTAATTCCCAAATTGTCTGGATAGTCTATCTTTACTCTGCCAGCAACTAAAGATAAAAAGTTTGGAAGGTTTAAAGGGGTATTTCCTTTTATCAAAACTTTGCTAAATTTTCAGATTACTAACATTTCTTCTAAGTCAGAGGTATTTTGGCTCTAATGAGTAGCAAGGGACAAGAGAAGATCATTCTCTGCAATATGTACTTCCCCCTCACAGCAGAGTTACTGATTCCACTGACCTTTTCATATAGGATCTGAAAATGGCACTTGACGAATTGTCAGATAAAGTATATCTTGTCCTGTAATTATTTTGGGAGACTTTAATGCCAGAATCCTTCTCATTTCTTGGAGGATGTATATTCAGATATGATCCACACAATATCTATAATTAATACAAGTATCTCATATACTAGGACTGTTGAGGATCTAAATCTAACCTCAGAGGTAAGAATTCCTAACAGGCTTAGCCAGTAGAAATTTCTGTATTTTAAATGGTAGAACTCAGGTTGATCTAGTTGGATCTTTACCATGTGAGGACTTACTGGCTCTTCAACCCCTGATTAGGTTTGGACCAATTTGGAAGCAGTAAAGCTGATCAAAAGTTAAAGGTCATGGATAGATTGGAATCAGCACACTGTGCTATTGTAATTAACATCAAATGCCCTTTGGAACTTTAAGGAGTGAGGCACAACAGGAAGATAGTCTGAAGTCATAAACAAGAGAAGGATTGGATGGGAGCTGATTCATCAAGCTAGTTTCAAAGAAATTGTTAGTTCAGGAGTCTTAGGTAATATTCACGAGTTGGTCCTGGGCAGAAGAAAGGCCTTTAATATTTTGGAGGGGGGAAACTATTCATTCTTTACTTGGACCTAAATGTAAAACAACGTACCATCCTAGGTCCCTTTATAAAAGGTCTTAGTTTAATTCGGTATGCCTACAGGCAAGAAAGAGTTTGGAGGAAAACTAAGACAGCATAAGAAGAAAAGAAATAAATCTGCAGCAAATTTTAAATAGCTAAAGACTGAAAGAGAAAAATATAGGAAAATTCTTGAGACAGGAGAAACATAAACATACTCAGGGACTTTAGGAAAAACTGAGGGCAGGCTGTTTGGATAGGGATAGAAGGCGATTTTGGAATATTGTTGCCCAGTGATATAACAGATATGTCAATAAGATTGAAGCCTATATTACACTTGAGTCTGGGCATCTAATTTCTCCAAGCTCTATTATTCTCATGAAGAGCAGGAGACACCTGATTCTTTCAAAATACAGGAGGATGAAATTTTTCCAAGACCTATCTTGATCACAGAGGACGAAATCGGATGGCACTAGATTGGCCTTAAGGCAAATAAAGCACCAGGGCGGATGGGGTCTAAGTGATCTCTATAAAGTTTTACCAACTGATGGATTCCTTTTCTTCTTTTACTGTTTCATGGCCTGGTTCAGGGGTACTCTTACGCTGCCAGTTGGACAGGTGGTGTTATCTTCCCAATTTTTAAAAGAGGATATGAATGACCCAAGGATGTATAGGCCTATTAGTTTGATAGATGTTTCACAGAAGATTTTGTCTAGGATAATTTTGAGCAGATTGCTGTCATGGGTCAACCGGAACTCAGTATCAAATGAGGCACAGAACGGTTTCTGGAAGGACTGTTCTACAGTACACTATTATGTACTTCAGCATCTAATCTGGAAGGATATTAAAGTGAGAAAATACAGATTATATTGCTGTTTTGTGGACTTCTCCTTGGCCTTGACAGCATTAGTAGAAAATCCTTTGGGCTACATTAAGGGATCTGAACTTGGAGGCCTCACTCTTGATGTTATTAATAGACTCTATGAAAATATGTGGGCAAGGGTCCAGTATAATCAATATGGTCATCTAACGATAGATTTGAGACCAATGTGGGGGACAGACAGGGGTGTATTTTGTCCCCACTCTATTTAACATCTACAGTAATACAGTCTTGGATCAGCTAGGTAACCCAAATTTCCATACTGCAAAAATTAATGATCAAAGGATTGAATATTTAGCATATGCAGACAATTTAGTCTTGCTCTCTACTTCAGTCCTAGGTCTTAAAAGAAAAATGGCTCCTCTGAATCTCTCTGTTCTCAAAGGAAACTAAAGTTAATCTCGTAAGACCAACATTGTAGTTTTGGCTCTCAAACCAAGAATACGGTAGGCTTTAGGCTAAACGGTAACCATATAGACACTTAAGTGTTATGACTATTTAGGTGCCCATTTTGCCTATAGCCTATCTTGACTAAACATTTGAGGCAATTCAATTTAAAATGGGATCTTCTGTAAATGCCTAAAATACTTAACAGCAAGATGGGAAGTCATCGGTGGCGAGGGTGCTAAGAGCTGTTAATGCCAGAATAAGAACGATCATGTTATATGCCTCTGAAATCTGGGGTTATACTAAGGTTAGAGAATTAGAAATAATTCTGAACAAACTCTGTAGATACATCTTAATATTTTAAATGGAACTCCAAGCTGTATTCTTGCCTTGGAGGTGGGACAACGTTCTTGACTTCTCTCATCTGTGAGCGACAGATTCTCTTTCTGTTGAAACTTTTCTTTTGCCCCTATAAAGATATCCCATAATGTGTGTAGTAGAAGCCATCAAATTGGCCAGCATGGGATATGTACATCCCTTTATTCAACTTATTAAGGAAACAATAATGCCGGCCGGATTGGGCCACCCTCTTATATAAAATTTACACAAGACCATTTGAGGAGATTAGGCAGGATGTGAAATTGAGGCTTACTGACCTAAGACATAAATTCTTTCTGTGTTCAACTCTCCAAGCTTAAGCAATATGGATTTTATAAAAAGTAAAGATTTCATGGGGATATGAGCCATAGCTCTCTTTTTTAACCTGTCCTAAACAAAGAAGAATCTATACAAGATTTGGAACTGAAAACTATAATGCTCAATGCATTCATTTCAGACAAAAGAGAGGGTACTTTTCCATATTGTAAATGTGGAATGGGGACTATAGATGATCTCAAACCTGTGGTACTCTTGTGTCCTAGGTACAGATCAACTAGAAAAAACTGCTGGGGATCTTGGCCTCCCCTGGAGGATCTTTGGAATATTTGCTTACTATGAAGAGAAGAACACAGAAGAGATCTTTGCAAGATTCTTCATCTCAACTCATTTGTAAAGTTTATTGGGGACATGAATTTCTGTGGAGGTTTTTTATGTGAAAAGATACTCTGTTAAATTGAATTGCACTGTAAAGATATTTAAGTTCCTTGTTGATTTATTTATTGTCTAGTTATATTTACTATGTATTTTGTCCTGATTTTAGTATACTGTAACTGCTTTATGCGGAACAATAAATTGTACTACTACTACTACTACTACAACTACATTCCAAGCTTCTAGTTCTGACCGTGGAAAAGGCTTCAACTTCATGAACTGCATTAAGAGCAAACAAAGAAACTGCTTGGAAGAAAGCCATTTAGATATACTGATGCAAACAAAATTGTTTTAACATCTGGTGGAAAAGTGGATTTTAATAAAATATAAGTCCACTGGAAGAATGGGAGCGACAGGAGAGAAAACAGTAAATGTTGATTTCTTAGCAATGCATCATCAGCAGCACCTTTTAGATGCATGCAAGACTCTAAAATGTACAGTTTACATATTTCCAGTCCATACTGTTATGGCGCAATGCACATCCAAGCTTCGGACTGTGTCAAACTGTATATTTATACTTTGCATTAGTATTTGAGTGGTTATATTTTCAACTGTTTACTAACAATAAAATATATCACTTGTTTGGGCCACCCAATTTAGCACTTGAATCAATTTTTTGCACAAAGTACGCTTTACACATATCAGTCACCCACCCACAGAGACTAAAAATTAGGGAACATTGGTTGACACTGGTTTTCCAGTCTGCTGGATATATTCCTTTCTGTAAAAAATACTGACCTCCTGGCCACGCTTTGCCAGAGGCAGAGAGTGGTGGTAAATGGGATCCAGTCTGGGAGAAGGGGTGACCAGCTGTGTACCTCAGGGATCAGTCCTGGGACCAGTCCTGTTCAGTGTCTTCATTAATGACATTGGAAGGGCTGGAAGGAAAGATCTGCCTGTTTGCGGATGACACCAAGATCTGTATCAGAGTGGATACTCCAGAAGGTGGAAAAATGAGGAGGGAACTGGAGAGGCTTAAAAATGGTCTAAGGAGTGGCATCTGAGGTTCAGTGCAAAGAAATGCAAAATAATGCACCTGGGAAGAGAGAAGCATGGGAGAGCTACAGGATGGGGAGGAGATGCTGATGATCACCAAGGAAGAAAGGGACCCAGGAGTTATCATTTCTGGTAACCTAAAGGTGTCAAAACAGAGCACAAAGGCTGCAGGGAGGGCCAGTGGCATGCTGGGCTACATAGGCAGAGTGTCACTAGCAGAAGGCGGGAGGTGCTGATGCCATTGTATAAAACATTAGTGAGATCTCACCTAGAGTACTGTGTGCAATCCTGGAGGCCACATCTCGCAAGGACATTGACAGGGTGGAGGCAGTCTAGAGAAGGACAACCAAGATGGTACATGGCTTGCACCACAAAACATGAGCAGAGATTAAAGTACCTCAATATGTACTCACTGGAGGAAAGGAGGAGCGGGGCACATGATAGAAATGTTCAAGTACCTCAAGGGCATAAACAAGGTGCAGCGGGAGACATCTTCAATGTAGAAGGAGTACAAGAACAAGTGGGCATTTATGAAATTGGAGGGCTAGATTAAGAGTAAATGTGAGAACATTTTCTTCACAGAGAGGTTGGTGGACACATGGAATAGTGTGCCACAAGAGGTGGTGGGAGCAAGCGCAGTGGGGAGGGATTAAATATGCCTGGGACATACACAAGGGAACCTTGAGGTGGAAAGGAGTGATGAAAACCACTGACCAGATAGGGTCAGAGGCCACATACAAGTATAGGGCTTAAGGGCAAACTGGATGGGCCTAGCGGTCCTTAACTGCCAACAATCTCTATGTTACAGTGTTACTGAAATACATCAGTGAGGGCATGACCAGAGCCTCTTTTAATTCCACTTTTTCCCTCGGGGATAACATTTGGACCCTGTGATTTTCCTGGATTCACACAATCCAGATATTGTACTTGCTCTAATTCTTGTGTGACTAGCGCTGCCTCCATCACTTTTCCCATAACTTCCATCCCCAGCTTGCCATGCATCCTGACTTGCTGGATAAATACTGACAAGCAATAAACTGGGTGTTGATACAGGCAGGTACTGGGCAGACTTGATGGGCCACTGGGCCAGTTTGCTTTTGTTGTCACAGTAACACGTCCAATCACTGCCCGTTATATTTTCCTTCAGGGCCTCTCTTGGCATTAGCACTCCCACTCAATGGTGAAGTCATCAATTTGACCACAACCATCTCCCTCAACTTATCAAACAGCTCTCCTAAGACTTCATGTCCTGGTCTTATTTTTGATGACTTAGCTTTCTTTGTCACACTGAATTCAATTGACTAAAGAAAAGGAAACAGAGAGGCTGGAACATGATTCAGACTTGCACCTGCTACTTGGGCCCATCACCTGCAAACAGATTTGGTGTACTGTCCTCTCCCTCACTGGGGAGCACTGCAGTGAAGACCTCTGGGAGGAAATATAGATTTGGGAAGATTGGGATGGCAGAGCGAATAGAGTTTCAAACAACATGAAGTCTTACTATATTACGACATATGCAGTATAACCCCAGGTTAGAACTGCTCGGAGGAGAAAGAGTTAACTTCCATGCAGAGCATGGAATCTTGAGCGCAAGCTCGGATGAACACTCTGTCTGTTGAAGCTCAAACTTAAACTGTCAGATTTACTCCGACTCACTGAACAGTCGCTCCCGAGATTCCTCCAGCTGCTCGGTTTGTTTTGTCGGTTTTAAAGTGTAATCCCGTTTATTTTATCAAATTTAACCGCAATCGCCGTCTAAGCTCTGTCTGTGGTATTGTAAGTAATAGATAGGCTTATTTATTATTTTCTTCTGTGTGGAACTTGTAAACGCTCTTTTCGGTTTGGTTTGAACCGATCAGAGGGTTTAAAAATTACTTTCTAGCCCTTTAGAGTCGGTTCTCGGTTCTTATCGGTTCTAAAAAAGCGGATTTTATTACATTTTTCCACGACCCGTGACACGGTTGGGAACCGATAAGAGAGTCTTGCTTGGTGGATTGCCATTAACGGGCAAGTTTGGTTAGGCTGGCACCATGTCTGAGAAACCCAAAGAAAAACCGGACCCACTGGGTTTCAGCACTGTGGCCTCTGTGGGGAAGCCTTTGCCAAGGCTGACCCACACATCATTTGTGTATATTGTCTGGGGTTTGACCACCTCAATGCAGACTGCCAGATTTGTAAGAATTTTCCTGCTGCCACCATGGAAAAAGAAGTTGGTAGGCTCAGGAAAGGAGAGCCAAAAGTCCGCTGACCGGATGGCCAGCCCAGTTTGGTTCCAACCAAACCTGAGAGTGCCCTCTGACCAGGGCAATGCTTCTCGGCAAACGAAGAGCCAGCTCTGAGGAGCCGGTTTCAACTAAACGGGCTAGAAGGTCAGCTAGTTTGGGGCCAAAAGTTCTTTCTCCAACACGCTGTGGAAATAGCAAAAGCTATCCAAATTGTCCAGTCTCTTTCCCCAGTTCCGTCCGTGCCTGGCACCATTGGGCAAGCGCCCAGTCTGGTCAGGTTCCCTCGGTTCAAGATTATGATTTTGAAGATTTTTATGAACCAGGGAAGGGGAGGAGGGGCCATTGAACCGACATCTCCAGACAGACCTCAGGAGTATCCTCCCAGGCTATCTGAGTCCCTTCTCATTTTTGTTTTACAAGAAAGTTGCTGACACTCTGCAACTCCCTGTTGAGGAAGCTGTTGATGATCAAGAAGAGCCTGATTTTGTGGAAATGATGGATATTCCAGAGTCTAGGAGACTGTCTATTCCTTGCATAAATCTTTTAGGAAACAGACAGTAAAAATTCTGAAAACTCCTCATTCTATCCTCCCTGTGGATAAAAGGATGGACAAGAGGTTCTTTATCAGGCTCTGATACAGAGTTCTATCTCAGCAGTGCAGCCATGTGGGGGTAGTGCAGGCTGCAGCCTGTGACAAGGCTAATATTCCTCTAGCTTCTCACCCTCCTGAAAAGGATTCCAGGAGGATGGATGCCATGGCAAAAGGCAGTACATGGCAGCATCTTTGGGACTCAGACAGGCAAATTATAAGCTTCGCAGCTGGGTACCAGAAATCCAGGTGGGATACTGTCCTGGCCCTAGCAAAACAGGCCCTGAACAGCTTGCCAGGGAGCTGGAGCAGGTGGCTGCGGACGGTATTGAGGCATCAAGGTGCAGTTTCATGCTGCTGTAGACTCTAATGATGTTTCATCTAGAGTTATGGCTACATCTGTGTCTCTTCGCAGAATGGCCTGGCTCAGATGTACTGCCCTGTCACAGGATACCCAGTCTAAGGCTATGGATTTTCCTGTTGTGGGAAATTCTCTGTTTGGGAGCAGACAGAGAATTATATGAAGAAAATGGATGAGTATAGGACCACCTATAGGAGTGCACAGGCCAAAGAAAGGCAAGTCACTCCTCAAAGGCAGCATGTCAGGGGCAGGGCAGGCCTTTTCATAGGCCGTTTTCAAGCCCAGGCCTCCTCTTCTGCTTATGCCCAGAGGGGTTCTTTAGAGGAAGGGGCAGAAGGGGCTTTGTAAGCCTGCTTCTACCCCTCAACCCAAAACCCCTGCAAAACAGGCTCCTGATGGGGTAGCCAGGACAGATTCTCCACTACCGGTAGAGGCAGGCTGGCTTACTTTGTCCAGGACTCGAAGTCTTTAACATCAGACAAGTGGGTCCTGGAAGTAGTAAGCCAGGGACTGGTTCTCAGCTTCAAAAAGTTTCCGAAGATGAGAGCCAGATCTTTCACCTGCAAACCCATCAGAAGCACTTGCCCTGGAAACAGAAGTTTCTGTCCTCCTGGCTCTCAGAGCCGTGGAAAGGGTTCTACCCATACACCAGGGCAAGGGTTGTACTCCAGGTACTTCCTTACCCAAAAGACAGGAGAATGGCGGCCCATTCTGGATCTCAGGTATCTAAACAAGCACCTTTTAAAACCAAAGTTCAAAATGGTGACCCTGGGGATTATTTTACCCTCTCTAAGGCCAGGGGACTGGCTAGCCTCCCTGGACCTCAAGGATGCCTACTTCCATGTTCTCATCAGAGCTCCCATCGAAGTACCTCAGATTGAACTGCCCTCAGGCCATTACCAGTTCAGACGCAATGCCCTTGGCCTCTCCTCGGCTCCAAGGTGTTCACAAAATGTCTGGCAGTAGCAGTTGCTCATTTAAGAAGGCAAAGATTGCCATCTTCCTTATCTGGATGACTGGCTCATTGTAGGCCAGTCTCCAGAACAGATCAAACTTCATTTACAAGTAACCCAGCACCTGCTTACATCTCTAGGTTTCCTTCTCAGTCTTCCAAAGTCAGTTCTGGAGCCTGTCCAGCTTCTCAACTTTATAGGCGAGAACTGAACACAAAAGAAGCCAGAGCCTTCCTGCCTCTGGAAGAGCAAGGACCCTGGTGTCTCTGGCTCCTCTTTCACCCCTGCAGGTCTCTCGACCAGCAGGGCATTTCTCAGCTCCTGGGGCACATGGCTGCTTCTACAGCAGTAGTGCAGGAGCGAGATTTCAGATGGGGACATTCAGTTCCATTTGAGAGCCTTTTGGTCTCAAGGGCGGATCCCCTAACCAAATTGATTCCAGTGACTCGGACCCTGATCCAGGCCCTCCAGTGGTGGCAGGATCAGAACAATCTGAGACAGAGGGTTCCCTTCACTCCCAGTCTCATTCCTTGACCCTTACTACAGATGCATCCCTCTTGGGGTGGGAGCTCACATGGGCGACCTTTCCACCCAGGGCTGTGGTCCCCTCAGGAATCTCTGCTCCACATCAATTTGCTGGAGCTCAGAGCAGATTTTCTAGCACTTCAGGTTTTCTCCACAGCTGTCCAGAACAAGGTAGTTCAGGTCAGAACAGACAACACCACTACAATGTGGTACATAACAAGCAAGGGGCACTGGCGGTCAACGGCCTTGTGCAGAAGCAATGAAGTTGTGGTCTTGGCATTTTCTCTGAATGCCTCTCTTACGCAGTTCACCTCCCAGGCAAGGACAATGTCCTAGCGGATGCTCTCAGCAGGATTTCCCAGGGCCATCACGATATGGGCACTGGATCCCCTAGTACTGAGGTAATATTTGCCAGATGGGGCACTCCATCAAATAGATCTCTTTGCAGCCCCAGACAATCACCAATTTCCCTTTTTGTTGCAGGCCCCCAGTTTTGGGCTCAGTCCCTCTGGATGCCTTCCTTCTCAGTTGGGAAGGAAGTTTCTCTATGCTTTCCCCTTCCCTTTTTCCAAAGTGCTAGTCAGAATCAGATCTCAATCCTGCAAGATGATCCTGATCGCTCCAGATTGGGCGAGGCAGCCCTGGTACCCACTCCTCATGTCCTTAGCAGTCCACCCTCCTCTAGGCCTTCCCAGGAATTACAACCTGTTAACCTGTGCCCAGGGAGGTTTGGTATCAAACCTCAAATCTCTCAATCTCAAGGTTTGGCTCTTGAAGAGTTAGAATTTGCTGACCTACACCTTTCTCAAGGTGTATTGGATATCTTGAGGCCTCTAGGAAGCCTTCCACCAGGGCTACCTATAATTCAAAATGGAAGAGATTTTCCATATGGTGTCCTGGTAACATATTTCCCAGAATCTGCTGGTGTGCCCACGATCCTGGATTATTTGGTGCATTTGAATTCCTTGGGGCTGAGGCCAGCCTACCTAAAGGTGCACTTGGCAGCTGTGTCTGTCTTCTTGTCAGCAGGTAAGCCTCTTCTTTATCAGCTCACCCTGTGTTCTCCAAGTTTTAAAGGGTTACTTCAAACCAATCCCCGTTCAGGGATCCTGCCCCTGCTTGGGATCTTAATATTTGCATCGCTCAGCTTGTGCAACCCCTTTTGAGCCATTGTCTTCAGCAGAGCTTAAATACTTGACTTGGAAAACTGTGTTTCTGGTAGCCATCACCTCTGCCAGGCGCAAAGTGAGCTACAAGTCTTGTCAGTGAGCCTGATTTTATCTCCTTTCATAGAGATAAGGTAGTCTCAGGACTAACAGGAAGTTTTGCCTAAGGTGGTTTCAGACTTTCACCTTAATCAATCCATATCTCTTCCTGTGTACTTAACTGACCATTCCTCCTCTGGTGAGAGGAGATTGCACAGTTAGATGTCAAAAGAGCCCTTAGTTACTGTATAGAGCATTCCAAGGGTCACAGGTTGAATCCCTCAATTGTTCCTCACTTATGGTGAGGGTTGGCAAAGAAACCTGCCACTAAAGATCCATTGCCAGGTGGATTGTCTCTTGTATCCAATTCTGTTCACGAAAAACTGGGTAAGGTTCCTCCCTCAGGCCTGAAGGCTCACTCTACCAGAGGTACAGCTGCGTCTCTGGCTGCTGCCAGGGACATTCCTATCCTAGAGATATGTCAAGCAGCTACCTGGAAAACAGTTCACACTTTTACTAAGCATTACTCCTTGGATATCCAGGTTAGGAGTGATGCTCGATTCAACACAGCTGTGCTTCAGAGCCTATTTCCTAAGTAGGTTCTGTCCCTCCTCCATGGAGGTACTGCTGTGTAGTTCTGCATATGTCATAATATAGCAAGACTTCATGTTGTTTGAAGAAAAAATTACTCACCTTTGTAATGTTGTTTCTTCTAATGGAGTCTTATATTATGACCCTCCCAGCCTGCCCCTCTCAGAACCTCTGTTTTTGGGAGGTGGGTGGGCAATGCAATGTTGGCACTTCTTTGCTGCCCACTTTATTTCACCCTCCTTGGGTGCTTAGGTGTTATAGCTTGAGTTTCTTCTTGAACCCCGACTTGAGTCTTTGTTTTGGGATCAAGATCAAAAGGTATTTTGTAGTTAGTAGCCAATGGCTAGTGTAGGTTCTGGCTTCCACACAGAACCTTAGTGAGTTTTTGCTCGAAAAAGATCTGACAGTTTAAGTTTGAGCTTCAACAGACAGAGTGTTCATCCGAGCTCGAGCTCAAGATTCCATGCTCTGCATGAAGTTAACTCTTTCACCTCCGGAGCAGTTCTAACCTGGGGTTATACTGCATATGTCATAATATAGCAAGACTCCATTAGAAGAAACAACATTACTAAGGTGAGTAATTTTTCTTCCATCATGGTTCTAAAAGCAATTAAAAAAAAAAATTTACATGTTCTTGCAAAGCACTTTTCCAACAACATGAAGTCTTGCTGTATTCTGACTATTGCAGTGATATCCAACCTTTGAACTGCCCGGAGAGGAAAGAGTTAACTTCGATGCAAGGCATGCAATGCTGAGCTCGAGCTTGAGTTGAACTGTCTGTTGTTGTTTGAACCAAACCGCCAGATTTTTACTCCGCCTCATTGAACAGTCGCCTCCGGAGATTTCTCTTCGCCGTTCAATTCAGTCGGTTAAAGTGTTGTTTTTTCTCGGTTCAACCGAATTTCTTCTATCTAACCTGTCGGTTCAGTCTCTGTCTGTGGTACCGTGAGTACTAGATAGGTATATTATTATTAGTTTCTGTGTGAAACTTGTAAACATTGGATGTTCGGTTTGAACAGATCAGGTTTGTAAAAAGTTTGTTCTGCTTTTTAGAGTGTGGTAACCGGTCCTTATCGGTTCTAAAAAAAGCAGTTTCATTACGTTTTTTCCACGATCCGTAACACGGTCAGGAACCGATAGGGTGTCTTGCCTGGCAGATTGCCGAAAAAGGGTAAGTTTGTTAGGACTGGCCATGTCTGAGAAACCCAAGAGAAAACGGACCACTGGGTTTCAACACTGTAGTGTGTGTGGGGAAGCCTTTGCTAAGGCTGACCCCACACCACCTGTGTATTATTGTCTGGGGTTTGACCACCTCGATTCAGACTGCCAGATTTGCAAAGTTTTCCCACAGCTACCCTGGAAAGAAGAGCAGGTAGGCTGAGGGAAAGGGAGGCCAAGAAGTCCACTGACTTGGATGGCCAGCCGGTTCAGTTCAACCGAACCAGAAGGTGCCCTCTGACCAGGCGAAACTTCTTGAGCAAAGGAGAACCAACTCTGAGGAGTCGGTTCTGGTTAAAAGAAAGAAGGATAAGTCGGCTGGTTGGATCCACAAGTTCTTTCTCCGACTGCTGATGAAATAGCCAAGCGATAAGGTTGTTCAGTCACTAATCGGTTCCGACCGAACCGGCACCTCGTTAGGGGCTCGGTCGGTTCACCTGGTTCGGATTATAATTTAGAGGATTTTATGAACCGGAGGAGGAGGAGGAGAGTATGAGGATAGTGAGGTGATTATGAAAGTCTGGATGTGCCGTCGACCTGGACATCTCCCAGACAGACCTTCAGGTGTTTCTCCTCCTAGGCTTTCTGAATCCCCTTTCCTTTATGTTTTACAAAATGTGGCTGAAACTCTCCAGCTTCCTATGGAGGAAGCAGTAGAGGATCAGGAGGAGCCTGATTATGTTGAGATAATGGACATCCCAGAGTCCAAGACTGTCCAGTCCCCTCCATAAGTCTTTTGGGAAACAGACATTTAAAATTTTAAAGACTCCTAATTCTATACCTCCTGTGGACAAAAGAATGGGCAAGAGGTATACTCTCTCAGGCTCAGATACAGAGTTCCTTTCCCAGCAGTGCAGCCATGTTGGGGTAGTGCAGGCTGCTGCTTGTGATAAGGCAAATATACCCTTGACTTCACCCCCCAGATAAGGACTCAGGAGGATTGATACCATGGCAAAGAAACAGTACATGGCAGCATCTTTGGGACTCAGGCAGGCTAATTATATGGCCTACACAGCTAGACACCAGAAGTCTAGATGGGACACTGTGATGGCTCTGGCTAAACATGTCCCTATTGGCGAGCTTGCCAGGAGCTGGAGCAGGTGGCTGCAGATGGTATTGAGGCATCAAGGTACAATTTCATGCTGCAGTGGACTCCAATGATGTTTCATCTAGAGTCATGGCTACATCTGTGGCCCTTGTAGGATGGCTTGGCTCAGATGTACTAGCCTGTCACAGGATACCCAGACTAAGGCCATGGATTTTCCTGTTATTGATAATTCTCTGTTTGGGAGCAGACAGAGAACTACATGAAGAAAATGGATGAGTACAGGACCACCTATAGGAGTGCACAGGCCAAGGAAAGGCAAGCCACTCCCCAGAGGCAGCACTCCAGGGGCAGGGCAGGCCTTTTCATAGGCTTTTCTACCAAGCCCAGGCCTCCTCTTCTGACTTTGCTCAAAGGGGTCCTTCAGAAGGAGAGGCAGGCGGGGTGTAAGCAGGCCTGCTACCACCCCTCAGCCTAAGCCCCTACCAAACAGGCACCCTGATGGGTTTGCCGGGCGATTCTCCACTACCTGTAGGGGCAGGCTGGCTTACTTTGTCCAGGACTGGATGTCTTTAACATCCGACAAATGGGTGCTGGAAGTAGTAAGCCAGGGGCTGTTCTCAGCTTCAAACAATTTCCCAAGGTGAGAACCTGATCCTTTCCACCTGCAAATCCTTCAGAGGCCCTTGCCCTAGAGGCAGAGGTCTCTTCCCTCTTGGCTGTCAGAGCTATAGAAAGGTTCCACTCCTACACAAGGAAAGGGTTGTATTCCAGGTACTTCCTAACCCCAAAAGACAGGAGAATGGCAGCCCATCCTGGATCTCAGATATTTAAACAAGCACCTTTAAAGCCAAAGTTCAAAATGGTGACTCTGGGAATAATTCTACCCTGTCTAAGGCCAGGGACTGGCCAGCCTCCTGAACCTCAAGGATGCCTATTTCCACATTCTCATTAGATGCTCCCACAGAAAGTATCTCAGGTTGAGTTGCCCTCAGTCCACTATCAATTCAGAGCAATGCCCTTTGGCCTGACATCAGCTCCAAGGGTGTTCACAAAATGCCTGGCAGTAGTGGTTGCTTTCTAAGGAGAAAAAGATCTCCATCTTTCCATACCGGATGACTGTCTCATAGTGGGTCAGTCTCCAGACCAAGTCAAGTCACACCTACAGATAACTCAGCAACTGCTCACTTCTCTAGGATTCCTCCTGAATCTTTCAAAGTCAGTTCTAGAGCCAGTGCACTTCCTTACCTTCATAGGGGCGGCTGGACACAATAAGGGCAAGAGCCTTCCTTCCCTGGACAGGGCAAGGACCCTTGTGACACTGGCCACTTCATTCACTCTTCAGGTGTCTCGACCAGCAAAGCATTTGCTGCAGCTCCTGGGCCACATGGCTGCCTCTCGGCAGTGGTCCAGGAGCAAGATTTCAGATGAGGGACATTCAGTTCCACTGAAGAGCCTTCTGGTCCCAGAGAAAGGATTCTCTGACCAAGATAATCCCAGTGACTTGAACCCTGATCCAGGCTTTGCAGTGGTGGCAGGATCAGGACAACCAAGGCAAGGGTTCCTTTGTCATTCAATCTCATTCCCTAATCCTTACCACAGATGCCTCCCTCCTGGGCTGGGGAGCCCACTTGGGGATCTGACCACCCAAGGGTTGTGGTCACCTCAAGAATCTCTGCTTCACATCAGTCTCTTAGAACTCAGAGCAGTGTTTCTAGCACTTCTAGTTTTTCCAAGTCTGTTCAGAACAAACTAGTTCAGATCAGGACAGACAATACCACCACAATGTGGTACATCAGCAAGCAGGGGGCACTCGATCTATGGCCTTGTGCACAGAAGCAATGAAGTTGTGGTCTGTGGCCTATTCTCTGAATACCTCTCTGATAGCAGTGCACCTCCCAGGGAAGGACAATGTCCTGGCAGATGCTCTCAGCAGGATATCCCAGGGCCATCACGAATGGTCCCTGGATCCCTAATCTTAAAGGTAATCTTCTTCAGATGGGGCACTCCACAGATAGATCTTTTGCAGCCCCAGACAATCACCAACTTCCTCTTTTTTGCTGCAGGCCCCCAGTGTTGGGCTCAGTCCCCTGGATGCTCTAGTTCTCAATTGGGAAGGAAATTCCTGTATGCTTTCCCCCTTCCCTCTCCTGTTCAAGGTACTAGTCAAAATCAGGTCTCAACCCTGCAAAGTGATTTTGATTGCTCCAGACTGGGCCAGATAGCCCTGGTACCCTCTCTTGCTGTCCTTAGCAGTCCACCTTCCCTATCTCTTCCCAGGAATTACAACCTGTTAACATGTTCTCAGGGAGGTTTGATACTCGAATCTCAAATCTCTCAATCTCAAGGCCTGGCTCTTGAAGAGTTAGTTTGCTGATCTGCATCTCTCTCAAGGTGTTCTGGATATTCTAAAGGCTTCTCGGAAGCCTTCCACCAGAAAGACTTACAACTCCAAATGGAAAAGGTTTACTATTTGGTGCTCTGTAAACATATTTCCCAGAGTCTGCTAGGTTGCCTACAGTCCTGGACTATATGGTTCATCTCAGTAGCTTAGGACTCAGACCAGCTACACTTAGAGTGCATCTGGCAGCTGTCTCTGCCTTCTTGTCAGCAGGCAAACCCTCTTCCCTTTCAGCTAATCCTGTATTCTGTAAATTCTTCAAAGGATTGCTGCATACCAATCCTCCCTTCAGGGACCCTGCCCCTGCTTGGGACCTTAATGTTTGCATTGCTCAATTTATGCAACCCCTTTTGAGCCTTTGTGCTCAGCAGAGCTTAAGTACTTGACTTGGAAAACTGCGTTCTTGGTAGCCATTACTTCTGCCAGACGACAGAGTGAGTTACAGGCCCTGTCAGTGGAGCCTGATTTTATCTCTTTCCATAGAGATAAGGTGGTCCTCAGGACTAATAGGAAGTAATTTGCCTAAGGTGGTTTCAGATTTCCACCTTAATCAGTCTATGTCTCTTCCTGTTTTCTTCACTGACCATTCCTTCTCTGTGGAAGGAGGCTACACAGCCTGGATGTGAAAAGGGCCCTTAGCTACTACATAGAGCGCACCAAGGGTCACAGGTTTGACTCCCTCAATTGTTCCTCACTTATGGTGAGGTTGGTAAGGAAAACCTGCCACTAAGAGATCTGTTGCCAGGTGGATTGTATCTTGTATACAATTCTGCTATGAAAAATTAGGTAGAATCCCACCCTCAGGCCTAAGGCTCACTCTACTAGAGGTACAGCTGCTTCCCTGGCTGCTGCCAGGGATATTCCTATCTTAGAGATTTGTCAAGCAGCCACCTGGAAAACAGTGCATACTTTCACCAAGCATTACTCTCTGGATATCCAGGTTAGGAGTGATGCTCTGTTTAGCACAGCAGTGCTTCAGAGCCTGTTCCCAAAGTAGGTTCTGTCCCTCCTCCATGGAGTACTGTTTGTAGTCTGCAATAGTCAGAATACAGCAAGACTTCATGTTGTTTGAAGAAAAAATTACTCACCTTAGTAATGTTGTTTTTCTAATGGATTCTTGCTGTATTCTGACCTCCCCCTTCTCTCTCAGAACCTGGGTTTTGGGATGTGGGTGGGCAGGAACAGTGTTGGCACCCTAGAGGTGCCCCCTTTTCTCACCCTCTTATTTTTGGGTGTGTGTTGTGTTTTTTTTTGGGTTTCCTGACTTGAGTCTTTGCCTTGGAGACAAAAAATCTTTTTATTAAATTTAGGTGCTAGTTGGCTAGTGTAAGTTTACAGTTTCCACACAGAATGCCCAGTGGTATAGCTCGTAAAGATCTGGCGGTTTGGGTTGAAACAACAACAACAGAGTCGCAACCAAGCTCGAGCTCAGCGTTCCATGCCTTGCATGGAAAGTTAACTCTTTCCTCTCGGGGCAGTTCAAGGTTGCATATTACTGCAATGGTCAGAATACAGCAAGACTCCATTAGAAGAAACAACATTACTAATGTGAGTAATTTTTTCTTTTGGAGAAGTTCTTGATCTTCCTGTGTCATTCTTCACCATTCATCACTGTTAGGTAACAGGCCAGAGACAGGCAGTCTGTGGGAGATTTTCCTTTTTTTTTTTTTTTTTGGAGGAGACCGGCACCACCACGAGGCCAGTGCATTGCATGGTGCTTGTAGGTTGGCCAGTAATGGCTGTTGGATCCTCCTCCACCTCAATTCTGCTTCTCTTGCTGTTGAGACAGCGCTCACTTAATTACTCTCTCGTGGCCTAGTTAGGCATCGACACCTTCTGGAGCCGTGTTTCCTTGGGGCGTTCAGTGTCATCTTTGACTCCTTCACCCGTGACTCCGACTCAGTTCTGTTGCCTAATCGATGCGTTTACCTCCAACCTGGTAAGATAAGCTATTTCCTTTTATTAAAGCGGCGTCGAGGTGTTTTCGGTTTTATGTTTTAGTTACCGTGCGTGTCATAGCCTGGTCCTCGGGAAGAAACAGTCAAAGAAAAGCGAATTCGACCTCCCATCGTTGAGTGGCCCTGCGACCAACAGATTTCCATTCCGACCAGCATGACATTTACCTCACCTGCCTTGGACCTTAGCACGACCTGGATTTCTGTGACACCTGCTTCTTATGGACTGCTGCATTCTGGAGCACTGTGCATTAAAAGTAGGCAGGGGCCGGCATTGCTCATGTTGGTCCAAGTGCAGGACTCTCGGCCCTTCCTCCGTGTCCCTTCCGGCCCTACATGGTCTGGCGAAGGGGCCTCCTCTTCTTCATGCCTTGCCATGAGGAGATTCCTGCCGCAATGCTGGAGGTCTGGTCTGGCTCTGTTCAGGGCCAGGCCGGGAATCCGCTCTGGCAGTCTTCTCTTCAGAGGTGCAGGCTCTCCAGTTGTTGGGGCCCGTGGCTGCAGGTCCTGGCGTGGGGCATTCCTCAGCACCACTCTCAGATTCCAGGGTCGGCTCGTGGCGGTGGTTGTGCACCCAGGTGGGAAACCCCTGGGGTTGCCGATCAGAGGTCGTCTCTATCGTCTCATCTTTGGAGGCGGACGATTTAGAGGCTGAACCAGACTGGAGCCTGACTCTTTGAAGTCAGGGGTTCTCCATGACCTAGTACTCTTACTCCTCTCCTCCCCAGTTGCCCCCTACTGTGGCCCTGGTGAGTCCGGCTTGCACCAACTCTCGAGCCAATGACAGCTCAGTGGGTCAGCTGCGACTGCTGGTCCCACTGATTCGCGTGCCCCCCGCAACTGCCCTCAGGGAGTCATCGGATTGAGGATTCCTTGGCACAGAGTCAAGTCCCAACCGATTTACATTCCTTAACAGTTCGGTGAATTACAGACCTGCAGATTCCTGCTTGTGCTGGAAGTTCACTTGTAGATTCTTCTAGTCCTGGCAGAGGGAGCGCATCACATCCTGGTGACAGGCTCGCCCATGCCTCTCATTCAGCCCCCCTACTCCCAGGCCATGTGGGTCCTCTGGGACCTTTGACCTGGGAACAGTACAGATCCGGGTTCGGATTTCCCCCAGTATGTTCGGGCCATGAGCAGACAGGTCTTTCGACCAGTTACCCTCCGCAGCCAGAATCTGACTCTACAAGTTCCTTGGCCTCCTTGTCTTCCTCCACAGAGGAAGCGGAGCCAGTGCTCATTGTCCTCAGACACTGATCAGGCTCAGTATCAGCATTTCCTAGCGAGGCTGGTCAGGGACACTGCAGTTTCCCCATTAAGCCTGTCAGAATGCGATGCGGCCATAAACATCTAGATGAATTCGGGCACACCATTTGGTGGTTCCATCCTGGCCAGTTCCTTTCAGGGAGGCATTGTACAGTGCCTAGCAGCTTCCATATTCCTCAGAACCAGCCCCCATGGACTGCTGGAGATGGTATTGTGCAACCTGGGGGTCTCCAGGCTCTCTGCCTTATCCTACTTCCAGGCTGACACTTCTAGAAACCCTTTCCGGGCATAGGCGCCGTTCCTCATCAACGCCCGGATCCTGACTTTGCAGAGTTTAATTGGCTGAGGTGGAGAGTTTTCTCCTCTGCACGGATGATGCTTTCCATTGCTTCACATCATCGCACCACACTGCCCTATAACAGGCATCTGTGGGCAATGCTGAGCCAGGCGCTAGCAATGCAGCCTGATTCGGAGGCTACCCGGCAAGCCATAGCCCTCTCTTCTATAGGTCTGGAGTTGGCAAGGCACCAGTCAAGGGCATCTTACAATGCCAATGCAGTCACTTCATGACTTGCAGGGACAGTAGTCTGCATTAGGCGGACGGCATGGCTTCGCCAGGAGATCGTTGCCCGTCCATGGGTGAATGGCCTCCTCCTTCCAGAGGACCATTTCTTCTCCCACAGGGCAAGGCGGGAACTACAGGGGCACCTTCCTTCCCTAGGGAGAGACAGGGACCCCGCCTCGTCCTATTCCACTCCCATGCCTAACTGACTAGTAGAGGTCCCCCCATCCTGTTTCCCCTGGAGCTGAGGATGTTATTCTCTCAGGAATTCCTGGGCTCCCTTTGAGGAGCTCGGTACCCACCTAACAGTGATGAATGGTGAAGATTGACACAGGAAGATATGAAAATTGCATGCCTACTGTAATTCTTGATCTTCCTGAGTATCTTCACCATTTAGCACTGAATCCTCCACCTTCTCCTAACAGGTCTCAGTCCCTGAACCATGCAGCCTCCCTACTCGATTTCCCTTTTCTTTTTGTAGAATTTATTTTCCCTCCCTTCTGGCAGGCCCACCAAGGGCCTCTTGGGGGAGGGGCAGTCGGAGGTGGTCGAGTAGGGCCCCCTGTTGTGGCTTCATAGGGTCTTCTGGTGGGACCCTCCCTTATCCTGAGCTGCTCTCTGGGGCCAGGCTAGCCACTTAGTTAGCCAACCTTGAGTCCTCTGGGATGAGGAGGTTTGGGGCCTGACTGTAACTCCCTTGCCCCTTGTTGTTCTCTCCTTTGCTCACCATCCGCTGTGGGGATGGAATTCTTTCATTCCGTGGTTCCTTCTCCCCCCACGCTGAAACCTTTGGTTTCCCCTAAGCAGTAACATTGGTGGGAAAGTGGTGGGAAATCCTCCTGGGGAATTGGGATTCGAGGGGGAGGGCCTTACCCATTACGGGATTCTCAGAATCTCCCTTAAGGAACTCCTAATGGCTTTAATCCTCGATGGGTCTTGGCCTCCTCTCTTCTCCTACTCCCCTTACATTTAGTTCTCTAGCACTCTCTTCACTCTTTCCTCTCTTCCTGCCCTTTGGCGTCAGGGACTGGTGCCTTTCTCAACCCATAACCTCCCGGGTCCCTCTCCTACTCTGTCCTCTAGTCAGCTTATTTCTTTTCAGTTTACTTCCTTTCCTTTTGCTGTCTCTTGGGCTCCTTCCCTTATTTTCTTATACCTCTTTTTTCCTTCTGTCTCCCCAGCATGCAGAACTGGGGTGGAGGAGGATCAACGACCGTTACTGGCCAACCAGCGAGGTGCCACGCGTGCGCCATCCTCGTATGTGACAACGTGCCGCTCCTCTCTCCAAGATGTCTCACATGGTGCCTGTCTCTGGTCAGTCACCCAACAGTGATGAATGGTGAAGGTACACAGGAAGATCAAAATTACAGTAGATATGTCATTTTCATTTATTGTCTGTGCCTTGTAGTTAGAGCTATACAGTTACAATCAGGCAAGTTTTGGATAGTTGGATAGTAGCACCGTGGAATCAGATCAAATACTGTATATGTGTTATCCAAGAGCCTTGTGTCCATAATAAACATCTACACCAGTCCTATCTGTCCCCAGCTACAATAAAGCTTCCCTACCCCAAAACTAAATACAACAAGAAACTTTAACGCCTCAAGCTGAAGCAGGATGGGAGGGCTTTAGATAACCAAAGGTACAGTTTAATAGGCTCCAGGGTGACAAGTTGTGTTCTCACAGCTGAAAAAACCTCCACAACATGTAACAGAGCACCCAAGCCCTATACCCAGCTGCTCATTCCAGTGCCCTCTACTTTTCTTCTGGGCCAAAGCCCACTCTTTAGCTGTATTCAGTGTGTTAACTTGAGATGGCCATAGCACATGCTATGCTAGTGTACTGTGCTAATAGCAGCCTCACCTGGCGTTATGGGTTGAGCTGGACAGGGCTCTTTTTTTTCCTCCTTCCAAGTCTGGCTAGGGATACAGTTTACATGGTTGTTTTGCTCTCCCACACCTGGCCCAGCCACTCCTTTGGGCCACCTAGGACCCACGGCCATCCATCTTCTCCAGTCACCATCCTGCTGTCCCCACATCTGCAAGTGGACCCCCGTGACCTAACATACCCTTGCGCCCGGATGGGTCTCCCACCTCGGGAGAAGTGCCATAGGCACATCCAGTTAGCCTCTGGGATCAGCAGTGGGAGTCGCGCGTGGCTATCCCAGGCTACCATGGCGTGCCAGGGACCAGTGGCCATTATCCATTCGGACCAGGGGCATTTTCCTGTTTTCTGGGGAGCATGATGTCAAGACATCGCCCGGCGTCCGTCATGCTCCCACCTGCAGTGTGGCCCGACATGTTGCCATGCTCCCAGCCTCCACCATGGGCCAGCAACTGCAGACCACCACCTCCCCTCCCCCACAAGGAGAAAGCGAGCAGTCTGTGAATGCTCGAGCTATCTCCCCAGCTGGCCGTCTGACACCCAGAGTCTGTTCCCGAACCCGGTTGTCAGTCTGCAGGCAGAAATCCAACCGCTGTGAAGGCAGGCCTGCTGAGTTTACATTTTTAGCAAAGAATCCCTGTAGTATCCACACATAGTGGAGGGTATATGGATACTTATAAACTAGGTAGGAAAAATCCGCATCCTGATTGGTTGTTAGTTGTGTATTAAAGTGTCTAATGTATGGCTAAAAAATAGGTGCTGCCAACCTGGAAACAGGATACCAAAGAAATCCTTGAGTCCAGTTAGAATGTTGAAAAAAAAAAAAAAAGTAAAGGATGCCATTTTTCCACGTAACAACAGGTTACCACAGCCCTATTATACAGTTACTGCTTTCTTCCCAGCAGTCTGCCAAATCACAGCACACAGTGTTACATTCCACATTTAAGTGACATTTAAACAAAATATTGTAAAACTTTTGTATGTTGTTTGTGTCTCCTTTTTTCTGACTACCTCGAACTGTTCCCTGTCAGGACCCACCCTACCGCCATTCGCTCCCACCTATTGCTCAAACCCTTGCTCACTGATAGACTTGCAACACAATGTTTAAACATTTTCTTTGGTCTTTTTTCTCCAGTTTTGCTCCTTTCCAGTTACTAGCCCTCCCCCGATACTCATTCCACCCCACCCTGCTAGACAGCTCCCCCCTCACCCACTAGGCACTCACTCCCTTGCCCTTGTTCTCATTCACTACTTGCGCCCATGCTGCTTCTTGTCTAACAAGTTCTGGAGAGCTGCTTATCTGTTATGTGGGCGGCTGGAATAAAAGGAAAAGCACTTGCTGCTGGACATTTTGTTTCACTGAGTTGCTGTCATTTCCTCATACTAGCACTCCTTGTAGTAACTGATGGCTGCCGTCCTTAACATTAGTTTCTTCTGTGACATTCCATTAAAGACAAATATTATTTTTGAAAAATGTTCAGTAAAAGCGTGACAACAACACTCTTATTATCATCTGTATCTCCAGAGGAACACGGCTGTTGAAACTACAACTATTTAAACTGCAACTATGGAAGCCTTCTAAGGACAAAATTCCTGAACTTAACAAAAAAAAAAAAACTCATGCAGGCAGAGGAACTATTTTGTTTATAATTGAGACAAAAACTTAACTTTTTATTATTTTGACATATACATTTTAGTTTTGACATGCAGATATAGAAGTCCATTTATAAGCACAATAAGACACTCAGGGATGTGCATTAGATAGTTCTTAACGCACAGCCAGCAGCTGAAGGCAGTCGGCCTGAGGCACCTGCCTTACCATCCTTGTCTATGTATTAGAACTGTCTGATGCACACCCGTCATGTCTTACTGCTTACTTAGTGAACAGCTGAGGAATGTGCAGATAATCTAGCAGGCGGTTATACGACTACACACATACTTACTTTAAAAGTATGCACCTACAGCACAAAATAACTAGACCTCTTAGGCAAGGATTTTCAAAGGCGTGCCCCAAGGTGCGTTAAGCTGTTATTTTCAAAGCAGAAATGTGTCCAAACCTGTTAGAGCGTCTATTAGATGGCTTAGCAGCATCAAACTTTGCATCAAAACAGACACAAGTGCATCCAAACTGGATGCAGCTCATGATACTTCTGTTTTCTGAACAAAATGTGACTTTTGTTGTAAACCCATGCAGTTTCTGAAAGCAGCAGCAGGGCTGCCTGGACCCAAGTGGATGGATGTAGGCGTAGCATGTATTTGCGTCCACTTCAACCCTTTAGAAATTCTTCCCTCAGAATCCACATCTTGTGCAGAATCACCCATTTTCTGGTGTGCTTTTCAGGCATCGTTTTTTTTTAAACTTATATTTATTGATTTTAACATTGCAATTGATATAAGCATAACCTGTAGGACAGTGCATAAATTCGATACATATAGATAATAAAACATTCAGTATCATTGACACTCTTAAGATGTTACTTCAATGGGAGGTTAACTTTTAAATTTGAGAAAAAGATAGGTAAAATTCCTAGGGCCATCTGTAGCCATGAGGAGAATGCATTAACAATCTAATCAATTTTTCCCTTGACATATACTACCCTATAATAGATGAAAAACTTCCCCCTTATCTTACATCATAAAGTAACCCAAAATAAAAGGCCCCCCAACAGTCCCACACCTCTACCTTCTCCTGACCTAATTAGGTCAGTAAGTACCTTTTATTTAATAGGAAAAGAAATGCCAATCATCCAAAAATCATTAAGTGCTGTAAAACAACATACCATCTTCAATTTTAACGTTGGATACCCCAGATAACATCAGTCATGAAAAAAGAAATCCTGCAATGAAAATCTTAACTGCAACACAGATTATAAACATAATTTGCAGGTTAAAAGACTGGTTAGTCTTTTAGTAATTAACAACTGACTGACGTCAACATATCTAACAAACCAGGCGCGTTTAAGCAATGAAGTGTTCTTTTTTTGTTGATATGTTAGAAGAAGTCTACCAGTTCTCTAACATCTGATGATCATCTTGTTAGACCACATCTGAACACACAAGTTCAGTGTTGTTTCACCTTCAGACTCAGTCAGTTCCCGTGCTCCATAGTCGGTCTCTTTTAGTTAGTAGCTTTGCTGCATCTACTTGATCTTTAAAGTGATACGTTTTGCCATATGTTATTTTCAGACTCGCGGGCATCAAAGTACATGATGGACCCCCAATTGCCTTAACTTTGCACAGACCCCATCAAAAGCCTTGCGGCACTGGCGAGTGGAGAAGCTAAGGTCAGGAAAGATGTGTACTGGCTTTCCTTGCCACAGTGATGTGCCTCATCTCCTGGCTTCTCGAAGTGCACAGTCTGTCTCCTTTACCGAGGCAGAACCGCTAAAATGGCTCTGCTCTGTGGGTGTGCTGAATCTATATGTGGCGGGCTCCTCTGGCATTCAGCGGTAGGCTCCATAAAATCGTGAGCGATGCGTCTAGGTGCAAAAGCTCGTGCAGCCACAATTAGAAAACCTCCCAGGTCTTCTCCTTTTGATTCTTCTGGTAGGCCTAATATTCTAATGTGGGGACGCCTGCGCCCCATTCTCAAGATTTTCAGCCGTCGATGGAGAGGAGATTCTCCTTCACAATGCCTGCTATTACTGCTATCGCTTTGTCAGCTTTAGTAGCAGCCCTTGAGCTGTACCATCCAACATTTGTATCCTTGTTTTGACTACAGTCATCCTTTTTGTAAATTCATTGATATTTTATCCAAGCCTTGGATGGCTTTCAACAAGCGCAGCATTTGAGGGCTGAGTGGAGCTTGCATCTGAAAACTCCTTCTCCTTCTCAGGGCCTGCGCGAGTTTCTTTTGGCCTGGCCCCTCACCTCCAGTTGTTGTTTTATTGCACCCATCGTGCTAGAAAAACTTTTGCATATCGTAATCTGCAGTAACTGTTAAATCCTCTGATAGTTATTGGCATTTTAACGTTTTTCAAGTTAAATCAAAATCCATGGTGTGGAGCTGTTAGTAAGAGCTGCTCTCCACTCTGCTGCTACACACACCCTTTTCAGGCATCTATGTAAAACTGTAGCTTTCATTTATGTATTTCTTCTTTGATTTATTTCAGGATTACAAGCCCACATCAGTACATATGGCTAAGCTTGGAGAGAGAGATGATACTCTTCCACCGGACTACAGGAAGTTGTTGGAAAAGGTTGGTGAACAACCATCAAACTGAAACATAATTGTTTGTTCCTATTTAGAACATGAAGAAACTGAGCTGCATTTTAATTGATATTCATCTGTTGTGTCTGTGTTGTTTTTCAGGATAGCAGTCCTGATAAAGGCACACATGCAGGAAAGAGCTGAAGAAAAGCACCTGAAAACCCAAGGTATAGTCATGCATGTCAGATATTCACTTCTCAAGTCAAACTTGCAACAGAAAGGGTAACCCATAGGCTCTGGTTTACTTGCAAAGTAATTTTGTGTTGTTCTGTAAGTGCTCAATAGTACACTAAATGAGGACATGGTAGTGCCAAACTTTCTGAATAATATTTTTATATTGCTTTACAGTATCTCCCCAATATCCTCAAATCTCATCTCCACTCTGTTGCTCTTCCATGTGCTATCCATCTGCTGCTGCTGGTCACACTGTCTATTTCTGCAGCATGCAGTTCTTCTGCACCACCCTCTGACCACCCGTGGTTGAGCTCCACAACAGCAGGCCTCCTGTGGACACATGCAGTCACGAGGCGGGTAACCTCACTGTTGGCTGGAGGCCAGTTGGAGGGCTGACTCTGTGTCATGTCACACCACCACATGTCAAAGGATAGCATGAGGGTTCCAGCTGCATAGTCCACCCCTAGGCCTCCTAAGGACAGTTGTACAGAGGCATACATCCCAACCCTCTCTGGTGGGATTGCACATTCCAGTGGAAGAAGCTTGACCTCCTGCATGCCCAACTTGGAATCCTGAGCTTAGGATGTGAACCAGGTCCCCAGGTGGGTGCACCATGAAATAAATTAACTGAAAGGTTAGTGGTAATCAAGAAACACAAATACACACACACACACACCTCCTTTCAGTAGAGAATAATGGTCTTCAGGCTAGGGCAGAGTGTAGTATAGGGGACAATGAAACCCTCTGTGGCCTGGATGAGAAAAAAGTACCGATATCCAATGCACATTGTTCATAAAACTGTACAATTAACAGTTATGACAACTTAAACTATATTTGCATTTCAAAATTGTAACTCAGTATCAGTCTAATCCTGTCATTCACATGTTCTATAGTAACTGGTTAATAATAGTGGAGCCTGCACATTACAGAGGTGCAGGGAATAAAATGAAATTGGCATCAGAAATGCACCATTCAATTATCTTAGTTTCTTTTTTCGCACTAGTTTATCCTCCCACTCCCAGCCAGTATTCGCCGCTGGCTTCAGTTGTGCCATCTAAACTCTAGATCTAATGCCACCAAGACTGCTTCCTAAGCCCCTCTTTGTAGTCATCCTGGATCCATCTTATAGGTGGGTCTGCTGGGGAAGTTGGCATTTGATGTTTAAGAGGTCCCACTGATGTCCTCCTGTTATTTCTGTCCACCTTATCTTTTTATCACCTATTCAGTTAGCCCTCCTGCATCACTAGATGTGGGCCCTCTTAGTTATGCCAGACCTAAACAGAGCCCCTTCACACAGGCATTCTAGACCTAAAGTACTGGGGTGTTGGGAGTGCTGTGCTTCTTTGTAGAATAAAACTGTTTCACCCATGCATCTGGGAACACTTTGTCATTCATTACCATTTCTGGACTAAGAGATTACACTTTTGTGCTTTTGATTACAGTGAGGAGGGCAGGGCACCATGTACCAGCCCACAAAGTAATTCTGAAGTCAACCCTCCCCTTAGTCAGTCTGCCTTCTCAGCACCTTGTGGACTTCTCCAGCCCAGAGATGATGGTTGTTGAGCTGAGAATGAGATCCCAGGTCACTTTCATGGCAGTGCAGTGAGTCCCCCAAAACACACACACGCCACACACACACACACACACACACACATATACACCACTGATCTAACTCAGTCGTGGTTTCTTCCAAAGCTGTGTGTTAGGTGTTCTGAGTCCATGATTCTGCTGTGTAGAAGTTCTGACTGTGATTTATTTTATTTTAGCATCTCCCCAGTGAATCCGATCCTAGATGCTTTGTCTGCAGGGTTTGTCAGCAGCCCCCTCCACCTGGAAAGAAACCAAAGACTGAAGAGGTATGGCACCTATTTTGTTCTTGATGGGTGACATGATGATGTGTAGGGCTAAATTGTTAAGGAACCCACAGGAACTCTGTTTCCTCACATCTTTCAAAATAGTATGAGAGTTACTGCACCTCTGCTTTCTCCATGGAGCACTACTGGAAAGGTTCACAACCTCGAGATGACAATTCCCCACCTACAAATTTGTATGTGAGTTTCCAACTAACAAGTTCCAGATTAGCCAATTATGATGCACAGTATGCATGATCAAACTGTATCGTCCAGTTCATTCAGGCAGGTATTTACACCCACAGATTCAACGGATGTTGTCTTTAGTTTTGTGGCTGCCAGGCCTGTTTTGCATGCACAGATACACAGAAGGTGACGGCAGATAAGGACCATGTAGCCCATGTAGTCTGCCCTATTCCCACCTAATGCATTACTGCAGACTCTAGTTGATCTGTGCTTGCCCTCTCTTCCCTATTGCTAGAGCACTCTATATGCATTCTTGAATTCCTCTACTGTTTTGCCCCACCATCTCCACAGGGAGGCTGTTCCAAGCATCCACTACTCTTTCTGTGAAAAAGCACTTCCTCATGTTGCCCCTGAGCCTACCCTTCTCTAGCCTCATATCATGCACCCTTGTTCTAGTACACCTCTTTTCTGAAAGTTGCTACCCTCCTGTACCTTCTTTATACCTTTGATGTACTTAAATGTCTGTCATATCCCCCTCTTTCTCCTCTCCTACAGGAATACAAACTGAGGTAATCTAGTCTTTCTTCATATGACTTTTGGTGCAGTCCTTTCACCATTTTGTTGCCATTCTGTGGACTGCCTCTATTTTGTCTATGTCCTTCTGGAGATGCAGCCTCAGAACTGGACACAGTGCTCAGATGAGGTCTCACTATTGATCTGTACAGTGGCAGAATCACCTCCTTTTTCTGCTGGTGATACCTCTCCCTGCACCATAGCATCCAACTGGCTCTCCCACAGCCTTCTCACATTGTTTAATTATCTTTAGTTAATCAGACATGATTACCCCAGGTCCCTTTCTTGACTGATGGCCTTATTATCCCCACTCCCACCCCATCTTGTACCCCATGGATTTCTGTGGCCCAGGTGCATGATTTTGCACTTGTTTGCATTGAATCTTAGTTGCCACACCCGCGACCATTCCTCAAGCATGCTGGGTCCTTTCTCAATCCAACCCGCCCCAGATCTCGACCCTGTTGCAGATCTTAGTGTCATCTGAAGAGGCATACCTGGCCCTCTGCAATGTCACTTATGAAGACATTAAAGAGGATTGGCTCTAGCACAGATCCCGTGGCACTCTGCTGGTCACCTCCCTCTCCTTGGATTGAATGCCATTTACCACCACCTCTGTGTCCTGTCACTCCAACCAGTTTCTGACCCAGTTTACCACCTTGGGGCCCTCCCAGGCTGCCTAACTTATTCATCAACCTCCTGTGTGGGACAGTGTCGAAGGCCTTGCTGAAATCTAGGTAGAACCATCCGTCGCCCCTCCCTATCTACCTCCTCGGTCGCCCAGTCAAAGAAATCTATCAGATTGCTTGACAAGACCTTCCTGCTGTGAATCTGTGCTGCCTTGGATCCTGTGCTGTGCTGGATTCAAAAATATCCACAGTCCTTTTCTTTAACAGCATGCCTGTAAGCCAGCCGGTGGCGCTGAAGGCTGAGGCGCTGGACGCCCTACCTCACGTCACGCCCGGCGACCCGTGTTCAGGAAAGGACATGGGGCACCAGTGGTTGGCAGGGAGGAGAAGGATCGAGCATCCCTAGGACTGCTCTCCTTCTCGGGAGGGGGTTTGCAGGGCTCAGTGACTACCTGCCACCTAGCGGAGGCTGGGTGGTGGCACGTCAGCACTGGAAGCAGATGAGAGTGTGGCAGGCGCTTGATGGGACGCAATTGCATGCCACACTCAGGAGGAAGAATACAGGAAAAGTGGAGTTTTCAGCGTATGACGATGGCCCCTCCGTGATGGACTGGGAAGGCACCTCCTGAGCGCTAATCCGGATCGGTGGGTTGATGCTCCCCACCCCCGCTTTCAGAAGGGGTAAGTCGTGGGGTTATGGGGAGGGGTCTCATACCCGATGCTACGAGGAGGGCGGCCAGATGTTGGCAGAGGACTTCAGGGAAGAAAATAGTAACTGCAAAAAACAGCATGCCTGTTCTGTGTGTCAGTGGGCTTTTCTGCATACTGCAGAAAATACCTAAACAATTTTATACTAACCATCATTCTGTAATGCACCTTATTAATCTGAACTTGTGGCTGTGCTGTCTACTGCCACTCGTTACTGAAGTCGGTGAAGCAGTCTTCAGTACTGCCTCAGCGACCACATCCTTGGCATCTCATAGGGTTCTGCCAGTAACCCGAGCCTGTGCAGTGCTGAGGAGCAAACAAGCAGCATCTGCTCCACCATTCTTCATTCTCTGGGACTCATGCCCACATGATTATACCTTGTGTAATAGGCTCAGCTCTATTTTTGGCCTTTAAAACTGTGTCACTTAAAGCACTGGAATCCATAGCCATGTTTCCGACATCCCACATGTCACTTTCACTAGGGGTCAGGACTACCCTATGATGTTAGAGCAACCCACAAAATTTAACTTTTGCATCCCTTACAAGACACAGGTCCTTTGACTCTGATAATGGATGCCAGCCTCTGTAGTTGGGAGGAGCCCTGGACACCGCAACAGCGCGGTTGCACTGGAGACAGTGGAAATATGTGACCTCGGACAGCCCCTAAAGACTTGCACTCAACAGATATAGACAACACAGGTACTTAAATAACCTTTTGTGCTTTACTGCAGAATGTCAAAAGGTATTGTACAGACAGATGTGGTTGTCCACTCCTTGCCCCAGCGATCGGGTAATGAAACCCTTTGTCGGGGTGTCTGCAGTAAAGTACAAAAGGAGATTCAAGTACCAGTGTTGTCTGTATCTGTTGAGTGCAAGTCTTTGGAGGTCATCGGAATTACATTTGGGCTAGCCAGCCCCAGCCTTGTACCACACCACACCAGGTGTTCGCAGTTGTTCTCTTGGACTTTGTAATATGTGACCTCCACTGCAGCCTCTGTTCATGGTCCCAACGAAGGAGTCTTACCCGTGGCCAGCTTGTCAGGCTCTAATCCTTGAGGATTCCTCTGACAAATCAGAAGGCAAGTCATTGTTGGCCTTGATTGAGACTCATACTTTCGGCAGGAATCAGTCCTTACTGATCATGGGTTGGTATCATTTGGGGATCTGATCCGACTTATATTGGAGTCCATAAAGGTTCCTTAGAGGTGGTTCAGAAGTGGGCCAAATACCTGTTTACTGACATAATGGACAGGAATGATTTCTTGAGGGTTGCCTTTACTGTGGCTGAGGCCATCCTGGGACTGGTCCTGGAGCTTTGGCACCATACTGCCCAGCACCCTCTACCCATGTGGCTATAAGTATGTGGTCCTAATGACCACTCTTTCTGGGTTTTCTGGCCATCCCTCTACAGATGGCTTTATCTCGATTCAGCCTTCCATTAATCAGGTGGTCAAGGGGACATGGGCAAGCCTCAGACAGAGTCCAAGAAAATTGAACATGCAGCTAAAAGCGTGTACACTGCATCTCTGGGTGTCTCTCAGGCCAGCTATGCTGCCATGATGATGAATTATGGACATTTGAGGTTTGTGCACTAAGAGAACTTCTCCCAACCTTCCAGTCGACCAGGAATTTCCTGTTCAGGTTATCAGAGACTAGAGTCAGTTGCTGGCTAAACACCAGCTACAGACAGCTTTGGACATGGATAACTCTTGTCCCCATGCATCAGAGGGCCTGGCTGAGACTGTCCACTTCATGGCAGACACCCAACATCAGCTGGCCAATGTCAACTTCTTGGGAACCAGCCTTTTGACCCTGGCATGGAAGGACATCTCACATGAACTGAAAACTCCAGTTCCACCTAGATTCTATGGCTTCATTCCAGAAGGACCGAATGGCCCAAAAGCCTAAGAGGAAGGCCTTTCAGTTTGGTCCTTTGAGCCACAACAGCCCCAGCAGCAGACCCAGTAGGGGCAGTTTCACTGCTGGCATCTGGAACCCAAATTTAATGGCCAGGGACAAAGGGGGAGTGTTGCCTCCATGGCCCCAGCAGCTAATCCTTCAAGGATTCACAGTGACGGGTTGTGTCATTCCCCTTCTGACCAGTCCCTGTCTCAGCTCCCAGTTGGGGGTTGGCTGCGCTATTTCTTGCCACAATGGTCCACCATTAACTCAGAAAGTGGGTTCTAGAAGTGGTGGTCAGGGGTTGTTTGTGCCATTTCTTGCCACAATGATCTTCATTTGCCTCGGACAAGAGGGTTCTGTGTTGTGATTTCAGGGCAGTCCACTGTACTGACTCTGAGCTACTTAGGGAGTCAGAGTGTCAGGGACCACGACCCGCATCAAGCTGACATCTCTTGGCTCTTAGAGGTGAGGCACTGGCCTATGTTCCAGATGCTGTGACCACTCACTAATATGTGTCCAGGTACTTTGTGGTTGGAAACAAATGGAAGGCTGGTGCCCCATAGTGGATCAGCATGATATGAACTAGTTTATGGGGGTGCAAGTTCAAGATAGTCACTCTGAATGAGATCATTCTATCTCTGGAGCAGAGCATATGGTTTTGCTCCTTAGACTTCAGGGTGTGTTCTTCCACATCCCAGTTTGTCCATCCCACTGCTAGTGTATCCAGTTCAGAGCAGAAGGGTCCTGTACCAGTTCTAGGTCAAGCCATTAGGCTTCTCCTTGGTGCCCAGGGTTTTCACAAATCGCATGGCAGTGGTGGCAGCATACCTTCAGCACCTCAGTGGCAAGCTGTAGTACTACGGAGATGACTGACTGCTTGCGGTTCATCCAAAGAGGCTGTAGAGATGTCCAGATCTGGCTCTCCACACCTGCTGAAACATGAAACATGACTTTAACGGCAGATAAGGACCACTTGGCCTACCTAGTCTGCCCATTTCCTACCTACAGGATAAGCTGCAGATCCTAGTTAACCAACAGCCTATTTCTTCCTACCTCCCCAAGAATTGCCTTTATGTCTGTCCCATGCATTCTTGAATTCTCCACAGTTGTAGACCCCACAACCTCCTCAGGAAGGCTGTTCATGCATCCACCACCCTCTGTGAAACAGTACTTCCTCACATTGCTTCTGAGCCGTCCCCCTCTATCTTCAAATTATGTCTCCTTGTTCTTGCACATCTCTTTTTCTGAAACATGCTACTCGCTTGGACTTTGTTGATTCCACTGAGGTACTTAAACATTTCCATTATGTCCCCTTCTCCCTCCTTTCCTCAAGGGTATACATATTAAGCTGCTTTAGTCTCTCCTAATATGGCTTCTTTTGCAGACCCTGCACCATTTTAGTTGCCCTCCTCTGACTGCCTCCATCCTGTCTATGTCCTTGCGGAGATGGGGTCTCCAGAACTGGACGCAGTACTCAGATGGTGTCTCACCAGCTGTCTGTAGAGAGGGATAACAACTTCCTGATTTCTGCAGGTGTTGCCTCTCCTATGCATCCCAGTATCCCCAGCTCTCCCTACTGCCTTCTCACATTGTTTGCTAACCTTAAGGTCATCTGATACGATTACCCCAGGTCCCTTCCATTTTTTGTTTGTACTACCTACGCCCATCTTGTGTAATCTTCCCTGGGTTTTGTTTCCCAGGTGCATTATTTTGCACTTCTTTGCATTGAATCAAGCTGTCATGCTTCTGACCATTCCTAACCTTGCCAAGTCCTTCTCATCCTTTCCACACCTCCTTGTGTATCAACCCTATTGTAGATCTTTGTATCATCTACAGAGAGGCATACTTTTCCTTCCAGTCTCTCTGCAATGTCTCAGACTGGATGGGCCTTGCAGTCCTTATCTGCCCGTCAACCTCTATGAACTTATAAAGACATTAAAAGGACTGGACCCAGTACTGAACCCTCGCAGTACCCCACTAGTAACCGTCTTTCTTCAGAGTGGACTCCATTTACAGTTACCTTTTATCCTGTTGTCCAGCCAATGTTTTACCCAGGCTACCACCCTGGGAGGACCACTCCCAGGCTGGTTAATTTGACTATTACTCTTTTGTGTGGGGACTGTGTCAGATGCCTTGCTAAATTCTAGGTAGGCCATGTCCACAGCCCCTCCTGGTCTGCTACTTTGGTCACCCAGTCAAAGAAATCGATTAGATTCATCTGACATGACCTTCCCACTGTGAACCCATGCTGCTTTGGGTCCTGTGCCCACTGTCCTCTAGATACTCAACAATTATTTCCTTAAGAAGTGATTCCATCACTTTCCCTACCACAGAGGTCAAGCTGACAGGTTTGTAGTTTCCTGCCTCTGTCTTGCGCTCACTTTTGTGAAGGGAATTACATCCACCTTCCTCCAGTCCTCAGGTACCACATCATCCTCCCATGATTTGTTAAAAGGGTAGTCAGTGGTGCCACTAGTTCTCCCTTAATTTTTAGAATTCTGGGGTGAATTCCACCAGGCCCCATTGCTTTGTCCACCTTCAGTTTTAGGAGTTCGTTCTGAACCCTTTTTTCTGTGAAAGGACCGGATCGACCCTTTATCCAGAGTACTTCTGTTAATTGGATTAGGCACCCTCCCTCCTCCTCTTTTGTGAATACTGAGCAGAAGTATTTGTTCAGTATCCCTGCTTTTCACTGTCCCTCTCTGCTCACCCACCATCCTTTCTATTCAGCCTCACTATCCCTCCCTTTGTCTTTCTATGCTCCCTGATGTACCTATAAAAGGTTTTATCCCCTTCTTAACTGAGTTGGCTGTCTTTTCCTCAGTTTGGGCCTTTGCTATTCTGACTTCCCTCCCTGTTGAGACTTGGAGTTGTTGGTCAGCCTGGACAAGTCCAGACTGGTACCCATACAGGAGATCAAATTTATCGGGACATAATTGGACTCCCTGCAGGCCAGGGTCTGTCTCCTTGTGGACTGGGCACTGGATCTTACCTCCTTTGCCCAGTCTTTTCTGGTGGTACTCTTCGCCCTGCGTAGGATTTCCTGAAGCTGCTGGATACATGATGTGCTGCACCATTGGTCTGTCCCAAAATGCCTGGAGGAAGGAATCCCATTTGTCCACCCAGGACTGACCATCATACTAATGATGGATGCATCTCTGGTGGGGTGGGAGCACACTGGGATACCACAGAACTCACTGGTTCTGTTCACCTCAAGTCCTGTCACCACATAAATCTGCTGGAGCTCTGTGCACTATAACTTGTACTGATGGAATTCACTCCTTTATTCAGGGGTTAGATCATACAGATCCCCAACAGACAGCCCACGACCTTGGTCTACCTGAACAACCAGAGTGGAAATCACTCCCTTCCCTTGTGTTGGAGGCCTTCCCACCTTGACCCTCGTGCACAGCCTGGGTGCAGATCTCCTGGTGATACATAATGCAGGAGGAACAGTCACCTGGCAGATGCTCTCAGCCAGGATGGAGAGATGTTGTATGAGTGGTCCCAGAATCAGAGGTGGTGAACCACTTGTTCTACCAGTGGGGCACTCCTCTGGTGGACATGTTTGCCTCCTGGGAGAGCACTAAACTGAGGCTGTTTGTGCAGTGCCCCTCCCCAGTATGAGACACTTTTGAGGATGCCTTTGTGAGGACCTGGACCCCATGCTTCATGTATGCCTTCCTCCCTTCCCTTGATTCTACAAGGTAGTGGTCAGGGCCTACAAGAACAAGGCATAGATGATCCTGATAGATCCAAACCGGCTAAGGCAGTTCTGGTACCCAGATCTCCCAGCCTCAGCAGCAGACTCTATGGCAGCTGTCTCTCTGCTCAGATCTGCTGACCAGATGAGGAGAAGGTACTGCATCCAGACATGCTGTCCTTGCACCTCACAGTCTGGGTCCTGGCGGCTAGAGTTCCAGGCCTTAGATGTTTCAGATGAAGTGTTCCATGTTGTGAGAGGCCTCCCAGAAAGGGTCACTCACCAGATTTATGCCTTTAAATGAAAGAGGTTCTCCATTGGGTGCCAGGGCAAGGAGCTTGATCCCCTTGTCTTCCCTTTGGAGACATAATGGACTATCTCTGGTCATTCTCTTAGCTGGGACTGTGTGCAACAACCTTAAGGTGCAACTGGCAACTATTTCAGTGTACCAAGCACAGCCTGATAAGTCAGTGATGGCCTAGGGAGAAGGTAGTTGGGTGCTTTATCCAGGGTCTGGACTACCTGTATCCTCCAGTGTGTGAACCACCTCCACAGTGGGACTTACTGCTGGGGGTTGGCTTTGATGATGGGCCAGTTTGAACCTGTCACAAGTATGAGATGTCACACCTGTGGCGTAAGAAATCCTTTCTGGTGGCCATCACATCAGTCAGGATTGGAGAGCTTCAGGGGCTCTCAGTTGAGTCTCCTACCTGGTCTTCCACAGGGACAAAGTCGTCCTTTGTCCCCAACCAGAGAATCCCCACCCACTCCAGCACCCGCACTAAAGGTTGTGTAGGAGTTTCTTACTAACCAATATACTTTACCAACCCATCTTCAGAGGCTGACCACAGGCTTCATACATACCCTGGACGTGCAGAGGCACTCTCTTATTGTATAGAGCCTTGCCATTTCCCACCCACACCATCATTCTTTTGTCTGGGCACTAACCTGCTTTGTCTTCCCTTGTTCAGAAGCAGTGGACTGCGGGAGGGCCAGGAGTCAGAGGCCCAAACCAGGAGCGCGGCCGGAGAGCAGCCACCAGTGGTCCCGAAGCCTGCAGCTTGCAGCTGCCCCACCTTGGGTGGGCATTTCCTATGGGTGACACTGTACCACATGACCTCATGGATTAACCAATCACCCTGTTTTGCCATTAGCAGGTGATGCCACCTCTCCACCAGGGTCACTGTGTACAACTCTGGCACCCTGGGCTAATATAATATGGCTACTGCTGCCTGCTTGGCTCCGTTATAGTGTCATAGAGGTTGACCTATTGGTGCACCTCTGTCAAGGTCACCACAGTTCCCTTTCTCCAGCATAGGTGCAGGCTCTAGCCCAGCCGGGATTTGACCTGGGGCTGCTGACGTTGGCCTCACTTGCAGTTGGCAGCTCTCACCACTAGGCCACACTGACAAATTTGGCAGAAGCAGGATAAATTTGGACTCGAGCTCTACCTCTCTGTGTTCTTTAGAGTGCAAGTCAGTTGGACGTCCTCTATCAACTGGTCATGGAACCAACTCGGCAGAAGGCAATACTGGACCTTGTGCTCACAAACAGGGACAGTGTGATGGGGGGTAAGAGTGGGGAGCACCTGGGAACAGTGACCACCAGTCACTGTGTTTGAAATCACAGAAAGAGCAGAACCAAACCACACAAAAACACGTATCTTGGATTTTAGGGCAAACTTTGGGAAAATGGGGAGATACTTGAAAGAGGCATTAAGAGGAATGGGGCAGGAATCGGGGTTGAGGAACAGTGGGAAGTATTTAAAATGGGGATTACAAGAACAACAGAATTATGTATTAAGCAGGTTAGCAAGAGGAAAAGGAAGAGGAGACCATTATGGTTTTCCAAAGAGGTAGCAAAAGAAAGTGAAAGCCAAAAGATTGCATTCAGGAAATACAAAAGACACAGGCAGAAGGGATAGGGAGAAGTACCAGGAGAAGCAAAGGAGGCAGGGAGGTCAGTAGGGAAGCCAAAGCTCAGACAGAAGAACACATTGCAAAATCAGTGGGTAGAGGGGACAAAACCTTTTACAGGTACATAAGTGAAAAAGAAAGGCAAAGGGAGGGATAGTGAGACTGAAGGGGAGGATGGGGCTGTGTGGAGGATGACAACAGTAAAGCTGACATATTGAACAGGTATTTCTGCTCAGTCTTTACTGAGGAAGAGGAGGGTAATGGGTCTGAAGGGAGTACAAGGGTGAGAATGGTGCAGAAATGGACACAAGTCCCTTTACACGAGAAAGGGTCCTGAAGGAACTGGAAATAATACGAGTTGATAAAGCATGGGGCCAGATGGGGTGCACCCAGGGTCCTTAAAGAGCTAAGAGAGGTGGTGGCTGAACCTCTTGCTATCCTGTTTAGCCGATCACTAGAAACAGGGAGGTACCCAAAGACTGGAGGATAGCAGATGTAGTCCCCTTATACAAAAGTGGGAACAAAGAGGAAGCGGGAACTACAGACCAGTTAGCCTCACCTCGGTAGTGGGAAAATCATGGAAGCACTACTGAAGGAGAGATTGGTGGAACATCTGGTTGTCAATGGACTACAGGACCAAGGCAGCATGGTTTCACCAGGGAAGGTCATGTCAGACCAACCTCATTGAATTTTTGACTGGGTGACTAGGGAGGTGGATCAGGGAGGCAGTGGACATGGCCTATCTGGACTTCAGCAAGGCCTTTGACACTGTGCCACATAGAAGACTATTGCACAAACTGGGGAATATGGGTGTATGGGTGGGCAGGACAGTAGTGCGGTGGGTAGGTAACTGGCTGGGCAGCAGGACACAGAGGGTGGTGGTAAATGGCTGTCATCCACAGAGGGAAGAGTGACCAGTGGGTACCACAGGATCAGTGCTGGGACCGTACTATTCAATATCTTCATCAGTGACATTGCGAGGACCTAGAAGGTAGAATTTCACTGTTCGCTGATGACACAAAGCTCTGTAACAGAGTAGACACACCAGAGGGTGTAGACAGAATGAGAAGGACCTGCAGAAACTTGAAGAATGGTCAGGGTTTGGCAGTTGAAATTCAATGCAAGGAAGTGCAAGATAATGCATATGGGGCACAAAAACCTGGCACAATATATCAGTTGGGGGTGAGGATATAGCATGCACCAAGCAGGAAAGGGATCTTGGGGTTATCATCTCTGATGACCTTCAAGGCAGGGAAACAGTGTGACAGTGCAGCAGGTAAAGAATAGGATGCTGGGATGCATAGGCAGGGCATCACCAGCAGGAAAAGGAGGTCATAATTCCACTGTACAAGACACTAGTGAGGCCGCACCTGGAGTACACTGTGCAGTTCTGGAGACCTTACTCACGTAAGGACATAGACAGGGTAGAGAAGGTTCAGAGGAGGGCAACAAAGATGGTGCATGGATTGCATCACAAGTCCCTATGAGGACAGGTTGAAGGCACTGAACATGTACTCCTGGAGGAGAGGAGGGAGAGGGATATGATAGAGACATACAAGTATCTTACAGGGAGGAACAGGGTGCAGGAATGCACTATTTTTCCAGGACTAGAGGGCATGGGATGAAGTTGGAGGGAGGACGATTCAGAGGAAACGTGAGGAAGAATTTCTTCACAGAACGGGTGGTGGATAAGTGGAACACCCTGCCAGAGGAAGTGGTGGGGGCTGAAACAATCACGGATTTAAGAATGCATGGGATAGACATAAAGGAATCTGGAGGTCAGGGCAGGCAACAGACTTCTTTGGAAAACATAAACTGAACTTACAGACTTAAATTGGCAGACTGGGGGCTATAGGCCTTATCTGCCGACACTGTCTGTGTATCTATGTATCACCATGCCCTGTGGTTCATTACCAACTCTCTGTACCAAACCCATCATTGTGTTCTTCATGCAGCTGTTGGCTGGACATCACTTACCACTAGATATTTGCTGCATGCTGATATCTGGACTCTGAACAGATTCCCAAGATACTTAACATCTCTCATCTGCATTTCCCACAGTGCATATTCACTTAGGAAATCTGACTTTATCTTCCTTGTTATGCCTAGGACTCGCACCACCTTTGGCAATGCGCCATTTCACATGCTCGTTCCAACAATCTAGAACCAACTCCAATCCACACTGAAACTGTCCAGCATTGTCTCTATTAACTTCTACAAAGAGTTAGCTGCATCTAAAATAAAAGATACTTGTAGCTGTTTCTAAGCCTCTTCCCTACCCTTATGTTCTTACTTCACGCCTCCCATCCACCTGGAACTAGTTCTAGTCAAGACTTGAAATTATCTAAATGATCTCTCCAGCTGTTCTCAAGACCTTCTCCTACCCTTGACTTCTTTATCTATATCTTAGTCCCCTTACTTTCTCTAGCCTCTTCCTTCTCCACTCACCACTAATCTTCAGTGCCTCCTTCTTAATTAACTACTCTCTCCTGTCACTGTTCACTGTCCACATTTATTGCTTCTCACCAGTTTATGCTTACAGTCTCTACCTTGTTTTGTCTTGATTGAGCACTATGTATCATAGAACCTTAACTGCACTTTATTTTACTATGATGTACAGTACTCTTCTATGTAATGGTGCACATGAGCCTTATTTGTACTTTGCTTTATTTTTTCTGTGATGCCTTCTTATGTAATGTCTCCTTGACTGTGTACATGCTTCAGGACCTCCTTGTGAATGAGCTTGCTCAACGGAGTTTTCCTGCAATAAACCTGAATTTTAGTCAGAGTGAGTAGGGACATGTGCTGGAGGGTGTGAATTACAACAGTTAAACCGTTGTTGTTATGTGAGGATGGGTCTGAGTCATAGGGGTAGGGCCCTGGGATGAGTAGCTCTTGTTACTATTGTTATTTGAAGTCTAGGGACAGGTGTAGTTTCTGGAGACAGTAGGTGTTTGAGGTAGTAAAAGGAGGGAGAGTAAGAGGAGCATCCAGAAATTCCATGGAAGAAGATGAGGGGTACTGGGCAAGCAGAGAAGTTTAAGGGGCATGGTTATGGAGAGATAGGCTGGGGCAGGTACAGTTCAACGAGGGATAATAAGATGTAACAGTTGTAGTGCAGCTATACATGGACACCCTGGAGGTCAAGGGCATGCCCAGTTTGTTTGAGAGTCCTGCATCTGGAAAAAGAAATTTGGAATCTGAAAAGGGAGATGGAGAGAATGGTCAGGGAGAGCAGGTCATTGGGGGGTGTGCGCTTTGATTCTGTATACTGTGAGGAGGGAATGAAAGGTCAAGGGTGAGGAACAAGGGGGAGCAAAGGGGATGGAAGCAGCCAGGCTGGTATGAAGCTCAATAAAGGGCAGTAGGAGGGAGGCAGGGGATGGCAGGAGGTGGTAAAGAACAGAAGGGGGACATACAGAGCTCTTGAAAAGGAGAAACAGCAGAAATGGTGGGGCCCAGCTGGGAAGGAGTTTGAAACTGTTAATGGGTTTTAATAACAAACAGGTATAGAGCAGTACAAATTGATAGTGATTCAGGCCAGGGGCGGACTGTGATAACAGTTGGGGGTGATTGGGGAAGGAGGAGGAGGAGGAGCTGTTGAGGAGGTCCAGCAATGATTCAAGTGGGAAGGTGGAGAATGGGAAGGATGGGTTGGGGAGAGAGAGGAGAGTCAAGCAAGATCCTGAGGGGTTAATGGGGAAGGGGGCTAATGGAGTGCAGTAGTGTGGGAGAGGAAGGAAGAAAATGGAAGGGAATGGGGCTCTTGTGAGGGGTGGGGCTAAATGCAGGCAGGAAGATTGATAATATAGAGAATGGGGAGAGGTGGATATAAGGAGGAGGAGGGTCTTGGGAGGGGATGGAAGGGGCAGCAAGGAAGGGGGCTAAGTGTGCAGGGCAGTGATATGGGGTGGGGTGAGGGTAGGAAATAGGCTAGTGAGTTCTGTGGGAGAGTGGACATGTCGAGGGAGGGCAAAGTTGTCATGCAGGAGGCAGCAAGTGTGGTGAAAGTATACAAGGCACTAGAGGGAAAAGAGGGTCCTGGTATTGAAGGACTCCATAGTCAGGAAATCAAATGGGGGTATTAGTGAGGGCAAAGGGAGCTCTGTTAGGGTGGAATGTATGTTGGAAATGACTGCACAGGGTAGGGCACCTAGTGCATTCTTTAGTAAGGAAGCATTGGGGGTGCCCACATTTGCAGTGCACATTGGCACTAATGATTTGGCAGAGAATAGTGTGAAGGAAGTGCAAGCCAGGTACAGGGCATTGGCAAGATTATGTAGTAGAAACAAGCACTGTCACGTTCTTGAAATCCTCTTGTGACAAGGGGTACTTTGGAAAGAAAGCAAAAATTTGTGAATTCAGCAACTGATGTTGTGGGAATGGTGTCCGGCTATGGGGTATGGATCGATGGGTGAATGGGGGCATACATGGGATAATAAAGATCTATTTGGTAGGGATAGACTACATTTCAAACAACATGAAGTCTTGCTATATTATGACAGTAGCAGTTTGATCCAGCTCTAGAACTGCTCCGGAGGTGAAATGGTTAAAACCATTCCAAAATAGAATTTTGGCCACGAGCTCTAAGAAGCAGCTCTATCTGTGTTATTTCAAACCTGAACTGTCAGATTCTTTACTCCGCCTCAGTGAACAGTCGCTCGGAGATTTCTCCTACTGCTCGGTTCATTTCTCGGTTTAAAAGTGTTTTCGGTTGGATTCAACCGAGAATAGTTTTATTTAACGTAAAACCGTTCGGTTCAAGCTCTATCTGTGGTAACCGTAAGTAAATTGAAGGTTTTGTCTGTGTGAACTTGTAAGTTATCGGTTCGGTTTTGAACCCGATCAGTTGGGATTTAAAACTCATTTAAAACTAAAATTTAACATTTTAGAGTGCGGTTCCGGTTCTTATCGGTTCTAAAAACCCGGACTTATTACGCTTTTTCCAATACCCGTGACACGGTTAGGAACCGATAAAGGTGTCTGCCTGGCACTGCCGTTAAAAGGGCAAGTTTTCTGGTTAGGCTGGCATTATGTCTGAGAAACCCAAAAGAAAAACTGGCCCACTGGGTTTCAACACTGTGATGTTTGTGGGGAGGTCTTGCCAAGGCTGACCCACACCCACATGTGTTTATTGTCTGGGGGTTGACCACCTCCAGTCAGACTGTCAGATATGTAAGAATTTCCCTGCAGCCACCCTGGAAAAAAGTTTGGGCAGGCTCAGGGCGAGGCCAAAGTCCGCTGACAGATGGCCAGCCAGTTCGGTGTAACCTGAACCGGAGGAAGTCTCCCTCTGACCAGGCGAGACTTCCTCGGCAAAGAAAAGTTGGTTCTGAGGAACCAATTCCATAAAGAAAACAAGAAAATCAGCAGGTCTGGAGTCCAAAACCCTTCTCCAACTGCTGCAGAGATAGCAAAAGCCATACAAATTGTCCAGTCACTTCTTCAGGTCCGTCCGAACCGCCACTATCTGGCAAAAGGTCGGTTCGTCCGTCCCAGTGGTTCAGGAATATGATATTGAGGAATTTTATGAACCAGAGGAGGGGAGGATGATTATGAACAGTATGAATGTGGCTGGGAAGGTCTGGGTGTGCCCATTGAACGGACATCTCCCCAGACAGACCTTTAGAATCTCCCTATGCTGTCTGAGTCCCCATCTCATTTCATGTTTTACAAAAAGTTGCTTGAAACCCTCCAGCTTCCCTTAGAAGAAGCTGTGGATGAGCAAGAGGAGCCTGATTTTGTAGAAATGATGGATATTCCAGAGTCTAGGAGATTGTCTATTCCTTTACATAAGTCTTTTAGGAAGCAAACAATAAAAATTTTAAAAACTCCCAATTCTGTGCCTCCTGTAGATAAAAAGATGGACAGAAGGTACACATTGTCAGGTCCTGATACAGAATTCCTTTCTCAACAATGCAGTCATGTTGGGTAGTTCAGGCTGCTGCCTGTGATAAAGCTAATATCTCTTGGCTTCACATCCTCCTGACAAGGATTCCAGGAAGATTGATGCCATGGCAAAAACAGTATATGGCAGCCCTCTGGGACTCAGGCAAGCAAATTATATGGCTTATGTAGCTAGGTATCAGAAATCTAGATGGGATACTGTGATGCAATTAGCCAAGCAAGCCCATGGCCAGCTGGCTAGTGAACTAGAACAGGTGGCTGCTGATGGCATTGAGGCTTCTAAGGTTCAGTTTCATGCTGCTGTGGATGTTAATGATGTTTCCTCTAGGGTCATGGCCACATCTGTAGCTTTTCGTAGGTTGGCCTGGCTCAGGTGTACTAGTCTGTCACAGGATGCCCAGACTAAGGCTATGGATTTTCCTGTGGTGGGAATTCTCTGTTTGGGGAGCAGACAGAGAACTACATGAAAAGATGGATGAATATAGGACTACTTACAAGAGTGCCCAGGCTAAGGGCGGCAAGCCACTCCTCAAAGGCATACCCCCAGGGGTAGGGGTGAGGCCTTTCACAGCCTTTTACCAGACTCAGGCCTCCTCTGCCCTATGCTCAGAGGGGCTTCTTCAGAGGCAGAGGCAGGCGAGGGGTGGGCAGACCTGCTCCCACCCCCAGCCTAAAAGCTCCTGCTAAGCAGGCACCTGATGGGGTGCCAGGGGCGATCTCCTGTACCGGTAGGGGCAGGCTGGCTTACTTCAGTCAGGGGTGGGCTTCTTTAACCTCGACAAGTGGGTTCTGGAAGTAGTAAGCCAGGGTCTGGTTCTCAGCTTCAAAAAGTTTCCCAAGTTGAGAAGCAGACTTTTTCTACCTGCAAGTGCTTCAGAGACCCTTGCTGGAAGCAGAGGTCTCATCCCTGTTAGCTCTCAGAGCAGTAGAAGCTGCCTCCCCTGCACCAGGGCAGGGGTCTGTATTCAGATACTTCCTTACCCCAAAAAGACAGGAGAATGGCGGCCCATATTAGATCTCAGATATCTGAACAAGCATCTTTTGAAACCAAAGTTCAAAATGGTAACTCTGGCAATGATTTTACCCTCCCTAAGGCCAGGGGACTGGCTAGCCTCCCTGGACCACTAAGGATGCCTATTGATGTCCTAATCAGAAGCTCCCATCGAAAGTACCTCAGATTCAAACTGCCTCAGGTCATTACCAGTTCAGAGCAATGCCCTTCGGCCTTACCTCTGCCCCAAGGGTATTCACAAAGTGTCTAGCAGTGGCAGTGGCTCACTTAGAGGCAAAGGATTGCTGTTTTTCCTATCTAGATGACTGGCTCATTGTAGGCCAGTCCCCAGAACAGGTAAAATCTCACCTGCAGATCACCCAGCAGCTTCTCACCTCCTGGGCTTTCTGCTAAATCTACCAAAGTCGGTTCTGGAACCAGTCCAGGTACTCACCTTTATAGGGGCAGAATTGGACACAAAGCTAGCCAGAGCCTTTCTTCCCTTAGAAAGGGTAAGGAATTTAGTGGCTCTGGCCTCCTCCTTCGCTCTGCAGGTCTCTGACCAGCAAGAGGCTTTCTGCAGCTCCTGGGGCACATGGCTGCATCCACAGCTGTTGTGCAGGGAGCAAGATTTCAGATGAGAGACATTCAGTTTCACTTGAAAACCTATTGGTCTCAGAGAGAGATCCCTTTCAAGTTGGTCCCAGTGACTGAACCTTGATCCTAGCCCTCCAGTGGTGGCAGGATCAGAGCAATTAGATTGGGGTCCCTTCATTCCCCCACTCACGACTTGACTCTCACTACAGATGCTTCCCTTCTGGGTTGGGAGCCCACATGGCGACCTTTCCACTCAGGGAGTGTGGTCCCCCAGGAATCTCTGCTCCACATCAATTTGCTGGAACTCAGAGCTGTCTTTTAGCTCTTCAAGCATTTTCTGCATCTGTCCACGACAAGGTGATACAAGTCAGAACAGACAACACCACAACAATGTGGTACATCAACAAACAGGGGCACTCGGTCTTGACCTTGTGCACCGAGGCAATGAAGTTGTGGTCTCTGGCCTATTCCTGAACACTTCCCTCATAGCAGTTCATCTTCCAGGAAGGACAGTGTCCTAGCGGATGCTCTCAGCAGGATTTCCAGGGTCATCACGAATGGTCCCTGGATCCTCAAGTGCTGGGGATAGTCTTTGCCAGATGGGCACCCCTCAGATAGATCTTTTGCAGCCCCAGACAATCACAAACTTCCTCTGTTCTGTTGCAGGCCTCCAGTGCTGGGCTCAGTTCCCTGGATGCCCTTCTTCTGGATTGGGAGGGAAGTTTCTCTATGCTTTTCCCCTTCCTCTCCTATTCAAAGTACTAGTCAAAATCAGATCTCAGCCTTGCAGGGTGATTCTGATTGCCCCGATTGGACCAGGCAGCCCTGGTACCCACTCCTTCTGTCACTGACAATCCATCTTCCCTTTGCCTCCCCAGGAATCACAACCTGTTGACTTGTGCCCAGGGAAGGGTTTGGTATCCGGACCTCAAATCTCTCAACCTCAAGGCCTGGCTCTTGAGGAGTTAGAGTTGCTGATTTACACCTCTCTCAGGTGTTCTTGAGATCCTAAAGGCTTCTAGAAAGCCTTCCACTAGGGCTACTTATAGTTCTAAATGGAAAAGGTTTTCCATTTGGTGTGCTGGGAAAATATTTCCCAAAATCTGCTGATTTGCCCGTTGTGTTAGATTACATGGTACATCTTAATTCCTTGGGTCTCAGACCAGCTACCCTGAGAGTTCATTTGGCAGCTGTATCTGCTTTTGTGTCATCAGGAAAGTCATCCCTCTTTCCTCTCATCCTGTGTTTTCCAAGTTTTTTAAGGGATTACTCCATACTAATCCACCCTTTCGGAACCGGCCCTGCTTGGGACCTTAATGTTTGCATTGCCCAGTTAATGCAACCCCTTTTGAACCTCTGTCTTGTGCAGAGCTTAAGTACCTAACTTGGAAAACTGTTTTCTAGTGGCTATCACTTCTGCCAGACGATAAGTGAGTTGCAAGCCTTGTCAGTGGAAACTGACATTATTTCTTTCCACAGGGATAAGGTAGTCCTTAGGACTAATAGGAAGTTTTGCCTAAGGTGGTTTCAGATTTCCATCTTAATCAATCTATCTCCTTCCAATATTTTTCACTGATCATCCTCTTCTGGTGAGAGGAGGTTGCACAGCTCTGGATGTTAAGAGAGCTCTTAGTTACTATATAGAGCGTACTAAAGGTCATAGGTTCAATCCTCCAACTTTCCTTACCTATGGTGAAGTTGGGAAAGGCAACCTGCCACTAAGAGATCAATTGCCAGGTGGATTGTCTCTTGTATCCAATTTTGTTATCAGAAACTGTTGCAGAGACCCCGGTTTGAGGGCTCATTCTACCAGGGGTACAGCTACGCTCTAGCTGCTGCCAGAGACATCCCTATATTAGAGATTTGCCAGGCTGCTACTTGGAAAACGGTACACACTTTTAGCAAGCATTACTCCCTGGATGTCCAGGCCAGGAGAGATGCTCGGTTTAGCACAGCTGTTCTTCAGAGCCTATTCCTAAGTAGGTTCTGCCCTCCTCCATGGAGGTACTGCTGTGTATTCTGCTACTGTCATAATATAGCAAGACTTCATGTTGTTTGAAGAAAAATTACTCACCTTAGTAATGTTGTTTCTTCTAATGGAGTCTTGCTATATTATGACCTCTCCCAACCTGCCCCTCTCAGAACCTCTACTTGGGTGGGGTGCGGCAGCCTGGTGTGGCACCTTTTATGCCCTGTTAGCATTTTTGTCCCCTTTGGGGCTTTGGGTGTGTGTGTGTGTGTGTGTGTTTTATTATACTTATGTTTTATTCTCATATTAGAATTGTGTTAGTATTTCTGGTCCCCTGACTTGAGTCTTGGGTGTTGGGACCAGCAATGGTTTTATTATTTAGGTATCCATTTGGCTAGTGTAGGTTACAGCTTCCACACAGACCTTAGTGAGTTTGGCTCAGAAGATCTGACAGTTCAGGTTTGAAATAACACAGATAGAGCTGCTTCTTAGAGCTCGTGGCCAAAATTCTATTTTGGAATGGTTTTAACATTTCACCTCCGGAGCAGTTCTAGAGCTGGATCAAACTGCTACTGTCATAATATAGCAAGACTCCATTAGAAGAAACAACATTACTAAGGTGAGTAATTTTTCTTAAGTAAGCAGGGAAGGAGGTCTTTAAGAACAAGCTAGTGGATTATATAAGTGCAAGGTGGGATTTAAACTAGATGAGGGGAGGGATTGATAGTACAGGATTTATTTAACTCTAAAATTGATTAGCTTTTGCTCATAAAAGTGCTAAATCTTTGTGAAAATGCATAGCTCTTGCCTCACTGTGTTTAACAAACAAAGCACTTCTAGAAAATATGTATGAATACTTTCTGTACAGTTAGTATAGTCCCAAGAAAAAACTGCTAATCAATTATTTAAAACCCTGTAGTAGTAGGCTAAGGCACAGCACAGAAGGGCGTGGGCTCTTCCACTAATCTGGAGGCAGCGGAAGTGAAGTTTGACTTGAACTGGGCCAGGGGTTAGGAGGGATAGGGAAAGTTTTGGGAAGGGCTAGAAAGTGGTTCTGATTAACGACAGAGTCTGGGGAACAAGATGCTGGAGTTGTAGGCTTTGTTGGTGGAAGTGGGGTGGATTTGGCAGCAGTCACAGTGACTTGGGCCACCCAGTACCACAAATGGGACATGAAGCTACCAGGGTACACCACATTGAGGAGGTCTAGGACAGCGGGAAGGGGTGGAGGGGTGGCACTGTTAGTTAGGGAAGGGATAGTGCAGCAGAGAATGCAGAGTCGGTTTCCAAATACATTACAGGTTATCAAGGGAAGGTGGGTCATCCAGGGTTGTCTACAGGCGTCCCATGCAATTGGAGGACATGGACAGCGAACTGATTGACATCTTGAAAAACACTGTAGTAGGGGTGGGAATGTGATATTAGGTGATTTCAGCTTGCCGGGAGCACACTGGAATACCATAGTCTACATCTACTAGGGGAGCAAAGGGTGCTCCGATGCCCTCCAGGATGAATTTCTGACTCAGGTGGTGAAGAACTGACTACAGAGGAAACATTCTGGAGTGGGTACTAAGCAGATGGGGATCAGGTTAAGAACCTGGTGGTGAAAGACCCTTTGGCTAAGGCGATCACTCAATGGTATATGTTTCACCTTAGGCGGGGAGGGAATGGAATCAGCAAAGACCACAGTAGTGAGCCGCCTTTTGACACAGTCGTTGGATTTCAGCTATGACGCCAGCCGCACCTGTCTGGAATAGATCTGGGTCGGTGACGACCGGGCCAGGAGGAGAAGGGGTGGAGGCCCCAAGGACTGCTCTCCTTCTGAAGGGGAGGGTGTGGAGAATGTCCAGTGCATGACGGACCCCTAACAGAGGCCGGGCACTCGCAGCAGCTGGGATTTGAAATGATTCAGGGGTCGGGTAGAGGTGTGATGTCATTGCACGTCCCCGCCCTCAAGAAACTCACACCAAAAGTGCTTCCTGCCATCCGCCCTCGATGACACCTGCCTCGGCCTTGATTGGCCTCCAGGGCTGACCCTTGGACCTAATCCCACGTCGTGCGGCACCATTGTAGGGGTCGGTGTCACAACCCCTCACCCTGGGGGGCAAGTCAGGGGGGTATCTGAGGGTTGTGGTCCCACTAGAGATGGAGGCCGAGGTGTATGACCAGGCAGAGGTAGCAGGTTGATGGCAGTGGGGGAAAAGTACAATAAATAATAAAAGAAAAAAAAGACCACAGTAGTTGACTTTAGGATGGCAGACTTCAGGGAGATGGCCGATATCCTCAGGGAACATATTGGGAAAATCACACCAGGGATGTGTACGGAGAGGCAGTGAGAAATTATGAAGTTGGGCATCCTGGAGGCCACAAAACCTGAGCAAGATCCCACCATAAGATGACTGGGGCTAGGGAACCTTGCTGGTGGACAAGGAAAGTGCAAGAGGGAGTGAGAACCAAAGGGTGGCCTTTAGAAGGTACAAGTACACTTGTATCGAGGCAGACAAAGAGAAATGTCATGAGATCTCTAGGTAAGTCAGTAGGAGAGTAAGAGCTGCCAAGGCTGAAAAGAGCTTAGGTTAGCGAGAATTGTGGGGGATTCTATAGATATGTTAGGGAGTGAAGAAGGAAGGGTGGAGGGCATATAAACAAGCTGAGGAAGGAGGGGGGATTGGTAGACAGGGTGGTAGAGCAGGCTGAAGTGCTAAATGATTATTTCAGCCTCAGTCTTTACCAGGGAAAGGGATGGTACACTGCCACAAAGGGGGTGGTAGGTCAAGGGTCATGGGGGCACTCACAGATGGTGAGATCCAAGTGAGAGGGTGAGGAAGCTCTCAGATCCTTAAGGATGGATAAAGCCCCAGGCCCAGACGGCATCCACCCCAGAGTTCTGAAGGAACTGGCGGATGTCTTAGTGGCTCCAATAATGGATCTATTCATTTCCTCCTCCAATTAGAATGTGTTCCTGTGGACTGGAAGATGGCACACATGCCTCCCACAGGAGCAGACCTAGGGATGAACGGGAATTACAGGGTGGCCAGCCTGACATCCATAGTGGGAAAATGATGGAGACCATCTTAAAAGAATGGATGGTGGAGATCCTGGAGGCAAATTGTTTTCAGGATGAAAAGCAGCACAGGTTCATCCGGGGAGATCGTGTCAAACCAGCCTAGTTGAATTCTTTGATTGGGTGACAAGATCCCTGGATGGGAGAAATTCTGTTGATGTTCTGTACCTGGACTTCAGCAAAGCTTTTGATTCGGTCCCGCATGGAAGGCTGATATGGAAATTGAGGAACCTGTGGGTGGGAGAAAAATTGGTGGGGTGGGTTGCAAACTGGCTTAACAACAGACAGAATAAGGTGGTGGTAAAGGTGAAGCCTCAACTCACAGAAATGGGGTCCTGTAAGGTTCAGTGTTGGGCCCTATGCTTTTCAGTGTGTTCATCACGGACATTGGGGATGGTATTAGGAGTAGAATGAGCCACTTCACTGATGATTCTAAACTAGGAGCTGAGGGGGACAGCGAGGAGGGATGGAGAGCACTCCAGGAAGACTTGTTGAGGCTGGAAAAGTGGGTAACATGTGGCAGTTTGGGTTTAATGCACGTAAATGTAGTTGTCTGCATCTGGGTGTTAGGAACCCTGGTTATAGCTACCATTTGGGGGAGTACTGCTGACTATCTCTACAATGGAAAATAATCTGAAGTGATGATTCACCCCAAATTGAACTACTTGGGGCAGTGCAGGACAGCAGCTGCAAAAGCGAATAAAATGCTGGAGTGTATAGCTAGAGGGATAACATCCAGGAACAGGAGGTACAATTCACTGGTGAACTTGCACCTGGAATATTGTGGGCAGTTCTGGCATCCCTGCTTAAAGAAAGACATCACGCTGCTTGAGAGAGTCCAGAGAAGAGTGACAAAGATGATTAGTGGTCTGGGGAGAATGTCGATGAGGACAGACATAAAGAACTGAACGGTACTCCGTGATGGACAGAAGGGATAGGGTACATATAATAGAGGCCTTCAAATATCTGAAGGGATCAATAAGGTTAAAACAGAGGATCTGATCAAATTGAAGGGGAGGGACTACAAGAGGCCACATTCTAAAACTGGTAGGGGTGTGCTGGGAGATGAGGGACATTATTTCAAGGAGAGGTGGTGGCACCTTGGAATGTGCTTCAGATGAGCTTATAAAAATGGAAACTGTAGGAGGTTTCAGGAGGCATTGGGATAGGTAAAGGGCAGGGTATGGGTTAAAGAAGGAGCACAGCAGGGGTATTCTGGGAGGGAGTGTGGGGAGTGGTAGATTAAGGAGGTAGTGCAGCTGCTGTACTCTGTGAGCTGTATTCGGGCAGACATGATAGACCATTAGGCCTAATCTGCTACAACTACAATGTATGCATGTATATCTGGAGTTCAAAGAGAGGCTGGCAAGCTCTTTGTCGCTTATGCTGAGACCAGCAGCAAAACGGATTAGCAGATATATCATATCCTGCATCAACGTCTCACTGTAGGTTGGCTGGTAGGAGCCTTCTTTAGGTCTTAGAGTTCATTCCATCAGACATACTGCTGCCTTGGTGGCTGCTTCCAGGGACGTCCCTATCCAGGAAATCTGTAGAGCTGCTACCTGTAAATCAGCACACACATTCATTTCTACTATAGCATCAACCTTAAGTCACACTAGTATGCTGGTTTTGGGATCTCAGTTGTCCAATCTTCTTTCACCAAGTAGGGTCTACCTTGTCCCCTTCTCCCGAGAACTAATGGGGGGTCTGCCAGAGTGTGACAGTCCATGCCCCTAGAAAAATAGGTTCACCTGTAACTGTAGGCCTTCTTCAAGGGTATATCTCTTCATCAGGTCACACCTATTGAACTTAGTCAGTCAGGCATTGTGACGGGGTTGAATACAGCTCTGTCCTAGTTGTTAAAGAAAGAGTTTAAATGCAAGGGTCTGTTCTGCTCTCTCTTTTCCTGTCTCTTGTCTGTCTGGCTGCGCAACCAAATTTTCTTGTGTGACCTAGGATTTGGTCACCCTGACAGTCTCGTAACTCTCTGCCTCTCATGATCTGTCAGTCTTCCCTTGCTGTTTCTGTCTTTCCTCCCTTGTATATCTGCTGGTATAAAAATATGTGTAAATCATTATGTGGAACTGTAACTGATATTGGGATCCCTTTGTTTAGAAATTATGTAGTGTTACTGTTGAAATGTATATAATTGTAGTTTTGAGATGATTACTAGCTATTGGGAACTCAAGGGATTAACCTGAGAGCAGTTTTAAGCCCTACATAAAAACATAGAAGTTGACGGCAGATGTGGAGGGCAATTAGCTTCTAGTCATTGGCCCCACCCCACTGTTGAGACTTCTCAATCCTCAGGGTCATCAGGCACTGGGCCCAACCACTTCTGCTGCCGCTAGAGGTTCATCCTCATTGGACCCAGGCTACACTCCCCTCCGTCGATGGCTGTGTCAAGATGGTTCCATATCCTGCTGTCAACCTCAGTGCTATCCTTTCCTATATTACCACGCCTCTCATTCAACAGTTTGTTCCACGGCCTGGGCCTCCTTCACCCACACCATCGGTGCTGCTTTGGTGTTGAGGTCAGTCTGACCTACTCACCCAGTGCCTTCCAGAGAGCCATCTGAATTCCGCCCATTGGTCCCTGCCTTAGAGCAGGCCAACGTCAAGAGGAATATATTCCTGACCTCATCCTCCCTGAGGAAGAGGATGAGGAGGAAGATATCAAGTGAACTCCTCTGACAGGTCCACAGTCTCCTCCAAGAGTGAGGAATCTGTTAAACACCCCCCACCCCAGGCCCCCACCGGAGGACCCTCCTTTTCAATAATATAGCGCAGTTCTCCTTCACCATGGGGTTTCAGATGGAGGAAGAGGATGAAACTAGGAGGAATCTGGTGGATTTCTTGGAGATCCCGAGTCTCCACCCAAGGTTAGCCCTCCTGCTGCCAGTACTGAATGATGCTGCCACTGTGACCTGATGCAGACCTAACATGGTACCAGCTATGCCCAGAAAGGCTGACAGGCTGTACCAGACATCTCAGGGATTGCCCTTTTAGGCGTCAGCCTGAAACCAACTCAGTTGTGATCAAGGTCACTCATAACAGAACTAAGGCCCTAAATATCTTAGTTCCCTGCCCCCTGACTGGGAGTCCAGGAGGCTAGATCTCTGGGGCAAGAGGACATTCGCCTCTGCCACTTTGGGCCTTAGGATTGCCAGTTATTTGGCTCATCTGATTAAGTCTCCAACACCCTCTGGAAGAAGGGCAAGGCTGCTGTGCAGGCCCTTCCTAAGGGTTCCCAGAAACAGTAGCTTGTCAAAGTACCTCAGGCCTCGGAAGATGTTAGTAAGCTTTCCTCAGAGCCACCTATGATATTGCTGATACTACAACCAGGACAGCTGCTTCAGGTATTTGCCTCAGAAGGCACTACTGGCTTAGTGTGTCTGGTTTTGTCTAATAGAAGGTGCTGAATGCCCTTTGTGGGCCACAAACTTTTGGATCAGATGTGCAGGATATTATCAGTGACCTGCAGGACTCTGGCAAGGCTGCTTGGTCTGTCCACTCCTGTACCTTACCCAGCCCAAGAGTAGACTGAGGCCCTTCTTTATTAAGGTCTCTCACAAGTTGGGTTCTGGATCCCAGCTTCAGGGTAAGCAGATCCTGATGTGCCTTGCCTGCCTCCTCCTTCTCTGGTCCCTCTGCCAAGCAACCCAGAGGAGGTGGTGCAGCCCTGCTGCCAGTTTAGCTTGGCCTGACTCCTTGACAGACCCCTCTTGTTCCAAGCCAGGAGGTGCTGGTATAGTTCATTTCTCCTTTCATCTGTCTCGGAGGAGAACCATCGCAACAGATGCTTGTTCCTGCAGTTAATCGAACAGGGCCATGCTCTAGAGCAGCCTCCAGATGTTTCCCCAGGCACCACATTTTACTTACCAACCACACACAGAGGTGCTTACGGAGGAGTTCCGCACATGCTGCACAAGCGGGCCATAGAATCAGTGACCAGGTGGCAGTGGAGCAAGGGTTGTACTCCAGGTTCTTCCTGGTTCCCAAGAGAACAGGGACTTGAGGTCCATTCTAGACCTTAAGGAGCTAAACCTTTTTTCTAGGATCATGGATATGTTGTTCATCCACACTTCTTGGCATGTCCTTTCCCTTTAAGGATTGACAGAAGGTCTTCAAGCTGGCTCCTCCTACCCACCCGGTGGTAAATCCTGCTCTGCTCTATGACGCCAGATCTTCCTTTCTGCTGGAAGATTCTGGTTGTCTCTTCAGACTCCTCATTTTGTAGGCCCTGGCTTCAAAACCTTCAGTTATTCTGAAAATTCACCTTGTTTGCATTCTGATCACGACTTGTTTCTCTTGGTTATGGAAGATAAATCTTCCCCAGATTTTGCCGGTGTTAAATGCGGCCAGAAGATATCACGCGATCCCCACCCGTGATCGTCTGTTGCTTGGGTGTCAACCATGACATCTGAGTGCAATTTTTGTCTTGCATTTCACCCTAACATCCTCAACGATTGTCTTGCATACAAATTGGGGAGGCTGGAAAAATGGAATTCTCTGGTGAAATCAAAAGGCGGACTCGGTGGTAATTTCTTACAACCATGGGAATCCGTGAAACAATTGGGAGTGTATGTAAGCCTTCAAGGAGGAAGCAGCTCGTACACGGAATTTTCCTCTCTGAGTTTCTTTGTTCCACCTACCTGGGCTCCACTTTCTCTGGTTCTTTCCAAGAGTTGTGCCAGTCTCTCCGACTAAGGAGAGAGGTCTTCTTGAACGCGCCTCCTCTCAGTCCGTAAGCGGAAAAGGACCCAGGGTTGTCTTTGTCTCACAAAAGACTTTCTTGGGATCGGGAGAGATCTCGGTTTCAGGAACTGGCAATCTCGACCTCGGTCGAAATTGCCTCTTGACCACTGGCTTCTTGGCTTTGCCATCTGGTTAGTCGACCAAAGTGTCGATCGACTAAGTTGAAATAATCCTCGATCCAATCGACCCCTTGTCACTGACTCCAGTCGATGACTTTCTCCTCAGACTCCGGTCCTGCTTTCTCCGAAGAGGAGACCTAGCTCGCTGGGAATCCCATCGAGGAAGTGGTCCCTGACCCTGGGAAATCACCGGTCTCGCCGGTGTCTCCTGAGCAGCTGAATCAGCCTGGCCGATCTCGATTGAGGTCCAGGACCCCTCAACCGACAGGCCGAGGAAGAGCCACAAGCGCCGAAAAAGGCAATGCCATCGGTTGTCCTCATCCTCCTCAGATGAGGAGAGGTTCCAGCGGAAACTTCATCGGTGCTACGAGGGATCTCATGTGGCAACAGCTGATTTTGACTGGCACAAGCTGACCCCAGCTTCTATCCCGCCATTACTTGACTTTCACCTCCCAGGCCGGGCCGACTCTCCGAGCCACCAAGTCGTGTCTCTGCCCATGGAGCTGGCAAAACCTTCGGTTCTGCCTAAATCGCTCTTTTTCCACCAATCGTGGTGGAACCACTGCCCAAGCAGCCTGTGGGAGGTCCTTCTAAGGAAGCTAGACCAGACACTGGGCTTCCTCGGTGTCTCAGTCACCGTCACCCGAACTGAACTCGGCGAGACGGAGGTGACCTGGGCAGTCAACCGTTATATCCGGATTTCTCGGATTCAGATTACACAGGCCTACATTCTCATCCGGGGATGATGAGTCTACAGTGGGATAGAGACTGAGGAAGTTCCTTCATCCTTTCAGGGCATTCTTCACCTTATCTCTGAGTCTACAGGGATGCCCCTGGAACCTATCCAGAAAAGGCAGAGTTTCCTCTCACAGACATCCTCAGGAGAGGGATACCCCAACGGAGGCCTTTCCTGTGGCCAAGGCCATAGTTGGCCCAGCCTAGAACTTTGGCAGTGCCTTGCATCTTGTCCAGCTCCATCTGCTCGCATGGCCTGCAAGTATGCGGTGCCCATGGGGTCCCTTGTGGTGTTCACAGAGCACCCTTCAGCCGAGAGCCTGGTGACCGCCTCTGTGTTCAGGCATACTGGCAATTCTGCCGACACTGATCAACCTCCTGAGAAGGAATCCTAAACTTGGATCATTCAGCTTGGAAAGTCTGTGTGTCCTCGTCCTTTAGCCTCCATCAGGCAAGTTCGGCCAACATCATGGCACACTTCTCTCATGCCCTTTGGGGTCTTTAGATGAAGTCCTCCCACATCTCCCCACAGACATGCAGACCACGGTCAATCAAGTTCGGTACCAGAGCCGCCTGTTCCCAAACAGCTCCAGACAGCCCTTCTAGAATTCACCAGATTCATCAGTAATGCCCTGGACCAAGGCCACCTAGTAGAGGCATCCTTCATTGACCTATCAGAGGCATTGGATATGGTTAATCACACCTCCTCCTACAGCAGCTGTCTGAAATTGGACTCGCAACAGAAACCATGGACAAGTTTAGCAGCTACCTGAGCCTCCGCTCCCAAATTAGGATTGGAAGTCCTATCTGACAGCCAACCTGTCAGATCTGGAGTACCACAAGGTCTATACTGGTACCGCTGCTATTCAGTATTTTATAATAACCTCCGGCAGCTTGCCAATGCAGCATGCTGTTATATGCAGATATTGCAGTAATTTTCACCAGCAACCAGCGCCCGGAACTCCTTGAAAAGGACCTCCAAATTGCTTACAACAGCTGAAAATGGTTTAAATTAAAAAAAATTGTCTTGAATTATAAAAAAATACTTTACGATCAACCCACAAAAACAAAAGCTACCCCTTGGCTATCATGGAATGACAGTGGTAGCACCCCTGGAACTCGCTCCACACTTCAGATACTTGGGAGTAAATTCATCAGCTCTGCCTTGTCCTTCACACAGCACATCAACAACACTGCTAAAGCCATCAACACCAGAATCTGCATTCTCTATTGACACAGAGATTGTCTCATCCACGAAGCACTGAACCTGTCAATTAACAGCTTGATTGTATTCATTATAGATTATGAACTGGTAGTATACAGATCTACGACTGACTCTGCACTCCAGCGCATCACTGTTGCACTAAATAAAGCCTGCTGCCTGCTGACTAATGCATCTAAACTAATCCCACACCTGTGAACTCTATTACAATAGTGTACTGGCTGGCTGCAGCTGAATGACAGAATAAGATATCAAGCCTGCCTTCTTGCCAAAAAATCGTACTAAACCAGCTTCCTCCTGGAGTGCAGAACCTGCTGTCCCTTCCGCTGAATGCCAGGCAAACCAGGGCTCCTCACGCAAACATTCTGTGTACCCAGATGCCACATATTGATGGCACAGTGTGCCTTTGCATACGAGCACAGCTATATAGACAAACGCACTACCAACAGAATATCACTGGTACTGCTACGCTTGGACCCTTCAAACTTAAACTGCGCCAACACTTTATTCATGGGAGTACCTGCAGGAGCATTGCTGAGTCTTCCCACGCACCCACTGATTGACCTCAGCACTTCCCAGCCCCATCCCGAGATAGGCAAACGCAGCACTCTAGCCCCATCTCCCACCCTTTATCCCAGCCTGCCGCCTCTGTCCGCACTCATCTAGCTACCCCACCCTTCTTCCCCTTTTCCCCTTCTTCTCCTTCTGACGCAGGCTTACTTTGCACATCGCTGCAGTTACTGGTTTGGCTTGGATTTATGTACCCTTATGTTAATATTGTTATTATCTGTTTACTATACTCCAATGTTTTATCTGTATATTGTCTTGAATTTCATGCATTGTTGTTTATGTACATAATGTGAACCTCTCAACGAGCATCATCTCACTAAATAAAATAAATAAAATCCAGTACAAAAGTTCTGGATAGTCAAGTAGCCTCCTTCCTCTGCTCAAGCAGGGTGACTGCTTATGCTCCCTTGATAATGCAAGATGCTATCCTAGTTTGACCACCTCACAGATAATACTTGTGGTTCCTGTTCCAGGAAGAGCATTACCAGTTCAGGGTATTGCCCTTTGGCTTATCCTCTGTGCCACGTGTATTTACCAAGTGCTTAGCAGCTGTAGCAGCAGCCCACCAGCATGAAGACCCTTATGTGTTCCCATATCTGGATGGCTGGTTACTAAAAGCCCAGTCCAGGGAGCTTCTGTTATTGACTGTAGGATGCACCCTGCAGTTATTTCAGTCATTGGGTATCACTCAATCAACCCAAGTCTGTGCTGACCCATTCTTAATGGTTGCCGTACATAGGGACAGTCTTGGACGCTGCTCAGGGCAAGGCCTTCCTTTCTGAAGACAGGGCGGAGTGCCTTATTGTTCAGTCCCAGGAGGTGTCTCAGAGTCAGCATGTCCCTGCCAGGAAATTCCTCAGGCTACTAGGCCTCATGGCCGCAGCCCTTGGCCAGGTTGAACAAGAGGATTCTGTAGTAGACACTCAGGATTCAGTGGGATCAGTGCTTGGACAGTCTAGATCAGCTGGTCCTTGTCGCCCGCCAGTATGCAAAGTGCTTCACTGTTGCATGGACCTGGCCAATCTCTTAAAGGGGATCCCCTCTTATCTCCACCCTCACCAAATCCTACCATGGATGCTGCTTTCTGCTGGGAGCCCATCTGGCTCCCTTATCAGACCCAGGGCCTCTGGTCCCACTGGGAGACTCACCTCCACATAAACATCTTGGAAATGAGGGCAGTTCTGTATGCCTTACAGGTCTTTCAGAACCATCTCTCTCTCTCTCTGGGCCCTTCTGCTGGTGCAGTGGAATAATCTCAGTGTGGTCTATTACATTAACAAGCAAGGGGACCCATTTTTACCCTCTGTGCCGGGAAGCAGTGAGGGTCTGGTACTGAGCTCTAGATCACAGTCTAGAACTGTCAGCTATCCATGTGCCAGGTGCCCAAAATGCCTTGGCGGACAGCCTCAGCAAGTCACAGTACAAATTGCATGAGTGGAAACTGCTGACCTTGGTTGCAGTTCAGTCGTGCTGGCACCCAGGACCATGGAGCAAATGAAGCAGAGATAAAAAGGACTGACTCCAAATGTGAAGCAGGCAAATTAATTTTTAATCCACGAATGTGGTAATTTATTCACCACGCCTACACTGCCCTAGCGCTTCAGCACCCTGCCTTCCCTAGGGGCGGACCTTGGTTGCAGAAGGCCTGTTCAACAGGTGGGGTCATCCAGAGTTGGACCTTTTGTGTCCCCACTCAGTGCAAAACTGCTGTGTTTCTGCTCACTAGATCCAGGGCCTGGAGTTTTCTGGTGAGGCGCGATGCCCTTCTCTTGGGCGGAGGTTTGTGTATGCATTCCCTCCCTTAAGGATATTCTGGCCTCTCGGTCTGGAGTGCGTGGCTGTTTGTGCTTGTCTGTCTCTGTAGCTTAGTTTTTGTGGACTTGCATGATTTTCTGCTTGGAATATTACACCATTCTTGCTCACTACACCTGTGAAAGCCTCCTGGACTGGATTTCTGGAAAATATCAACACCAGGTATCTTCATTTTAGTTTAAAATCTACTTTTGAAGCTATGCTACAAAACATAACTCAAGTTACTAAGTCTGACAAACTCAGTGACTCTGGGTTTGCTTGAATCCACATTTTGTTTGACCTGTTCCTAAAGGATCTGTATGTGGGCTTTTCAACAACCTCTTTGAATAACAAAGGAAGCATACAGACAAAAGGATTTCACATCCCACGATGCACAGGCACAGTTCATCACCTTCAGGAATTCTAGCACATTCTGGGACTTCGACCTTAGCAGTTGATCATTTCTGTGACTTACCACCAGGTATCAACATTTTCAATTGAGATCAACTTTTAATTTACTTGTCTCTAAGGACTATCCATCCAACAACCATTTTGTGCCACTGCTCACCCTTATAACTAACCACTGCAGTGAATCACTCCCGGCACATCCGGTGTCCTGCTTGAATTCACTGGTGCTGATATGAGCTGTAAAATGTTCCTAATACTCCTTGCACTTATTGCAGCTGGATCTGAGGTCAGTATTGTTGCTCCTCCCTCCATTGCAGCATGACTGGTGCCTTGTACAAAGCATCTGGTTAATTGAAACAGGGACGACCCTCTTGAGAAGGGCTAACCATGAGCACCCAACACACCCTTATATACCGGACGCCTGAGCATCCAACACCTGCAACTGCACCCCCATGTTCCCACCCTGACTACAATGACACTGAAGCAACTGCAGCCATCCCATGGTAAGCTAAGATGATGCAAGACTCAGATCACAGTAACTGTCTTCATATCGCCAGGAAAATCATCCTAATGCTTCTCCTCCTATCCGGAATGTGCATACCAGTCCAGGCCCTCCCAACCTACTTAGGATCTGGAGGATGTAAGACCCATGGACTACAATTTGCTGCCATGAATATTTGCAGCATCCTGGCAAACTGTCCAATTCCAGGCCTGGGCTGCACTCCACAGACCCGACATAATTTGCCCGCTGAGACATGGCTGACAGAGAGGATCAAAACCAACGAAATATCTCTGCCAGGTTACTAAGTTCTCAGGAGGGCAAGAAAGGAGGTGCTGTCTCATCTACACCAGGGACTTCCTCCTATGTTCAGTCCTCCCATCTCTACTATGGCTGTTGACCAAGAACTTCTCACAGTGACAGCTAGGCAAATCCTAATCATAGCACCATTCTATCTACCCCTATGAAGCAAAGGATGGCCTACCGTAAGTAATGGATGCAGTGGCCACTCTTCCGAAGGATAGCGACATCATAATAATTGGTGATTTTAACATCAACTGAGAAAGCACTGATGCGACTTCCGAGGGATATCGTGGCCAACAACTACCTAACACAAGTGGTTTACTGTAACCATCAGGCAGAACAACAGGACAGGCAACAGTACCCTCCTGACTGACTTTCTCTGATACCTTGAGCATCATTCCCGATCTCCTTCAAGTGGTCCAACAAGTTTAAAAAAATCCCAACCATCACAATTCTGAGCAGGATACTGAAGAAGGGCCAGCTTGGGCAGCTTAAATCAGTCCTCTCTCTATTTGACTGGTCCCCCATCGATGCAATGACAGAGATTGACAAGGCCCTAAAATACTTTGTCGAAGGTTTCAATAGCATCTGAGATCATTATGTCCCTCTTAGAAAAGGAAGCTTGTAGCCACAACAGTGGCTGGATCACAGGTGAACTTCTGGCCAAGATGAGGAGAGAGACATCCTCTGGGCAAAAACCAGATCCTCTGGAAATAAGCACAACTCCCAATGCTGCAGGACTGCAAGAAACCACTGCATGAACCTAATTAGGCAGGCTAAAGCCAACTCCACAAGGAGCAGCTGAGTGACTGCTGGGGAGACAGTAGGAGGTTTTGAGATAACATCAAAATCCTTCTAGGGAAGGACGATTGGAGTCACCTATAGCTGATCAACACAAATGGCTCACCTTCAACAGATGCACTCCAAATTGCTGAATCCTTCAACTCTGCCTTCACTGACCTGAGTTCAGTCCTCTCCCTGACAATCTACACCCCACCGAAATACTCCAAGTAGCAAGGCACCTTTAAACAGCCACCCTGAGTTCTACTTCAAGAGAGTGTTAACAAAGGAGACTGCCAACTATGTTAGGAGAGTCCTCGGTAAAAACAGAATGGGCAGTGATGGGGTAGATATGAAGCTTCTGTTTCTCACTCTGGATATACTCATCATGCCCATTACCAAGCTCTTCAACAAATCATTGGCCCTGGCTAAATTCCGGCAGTCTGGAAGCAAGTGCTTGTGACCCCGGTCCATAAGAGCGGCGACAGTCCTGTATCTCCAGCTACAGACCAATCTCAATCCTCTCCCACTATCCAAGGCCCTGGAAAAGATAGTAGCCAACCAGCTCACCAACGGCCTAAGCAAATACCACCTGCAATATACAAACCAGCATGGTTTAGGGAATCACAGTACCACCACGGCTCTGGTGGAGTTCACTGACTTACGTGCACCAGGCCATGGACAAATCACGTTGGTTGGGTCAGTGTTCATCAACCTAACAAAGCCTTTGACAACGGGAACCACAACCTTCTCCTGGCTCAACTCATGTAAACCTGGGTGGCTGCTAATGCAATATGCTGAATCAAGGACTACCTGTCTCTAAGGTCCCAGCATGTCAAGATAGATCAGACCATGTCTGGGTCCAGAGAAGTCTCTTGGGGCGCCCCAGGGGTCTTATCCTGGGACCCCACTCTTCAGCCTTTTCTCAGTGATCTCTCAGGAGCCTGTGACTCAAAATCATTCTTTACGCAGATGATGTGGCCATTCTCTGCAGTGATTCACATATTGAGTCACTTCAAGTTGCAGCCTGACACCCTCCTACAAATTAGAGGACTGGTTCTGTGAATAAAGGCTTCAAAGGCTTCTGCTCAGTTATAAAAGACTAAGACCAGGCTTCTATCCTGCTCCCAGCTCAAGAAAAGGGCCCTCCTCTCCATCTCCAACAAGGTCCAAGCACCCTGGAGCAAGTGCACGCTTTAAATACTTGGAGGTCACCCTTGACGACACCATGTCCTTTGCTCAACATGTGGACTTGTTGGTTAAGGCTAAACGCAAAACTGGGACTGCTTTACAGGCACAGGAGATACCTGACTCCAGCAGCACTCTGCCTTGCTGTTACCAGCGCCATCTTATCAACCATTGACAATGGCCTGTAGTCTACGGCAGCCACTGACACTGTGTTAAAGAGGGTGCAGTACTGCACTAATAAGGCCTGCAGACTCACCCTGGATGCCAATCACTCACCCACACTTGCTCCCTGTATGAGCAGATGGACTGGTTGTCACTAGGGGCAGGATCAAAGTCCAAACTTGCCTTCTTGTTCTGCTATCTTCTCCAAATCTGTTTCAGGTTACGGCACTAGAAACGCAGAAGCAGGGTCTCTCTCAATACCTTTCCTAAAATTTATTTGGTCAATGTGCCTTTTTCTGTAGAGCCCCTCTGTCTAAATGAGATGCTGGAGCTTACTCACAATATGAAAGCTCTCCTTTTTCAAGTCTGAACTCAAGCACTACCTCACCTCCTGCAACATGTGCCTGTTCCTGAACCACGTAACAACCCCACCCTGGGAACCTGTAGCATGGCACAGCGTGCTCCTCACTCGAAAATGGCATGGGATTCCCCTCGGGTCTAGCTCCCTCTCCTACTCACAGTCTGACCCCTACACACTTGCCACCCCCCACCGCCCCCTCCCTATAGCCGCTCTTTTTTCAGCCCCCGTGTACTACTCGACAAAGCCTGTTTCTAGGGACATAGATATGTTGTTCATCCACACTGTCTGGCAGGTTCCTTGCCACTTTAAATCTTGCCAGAAGGTCTTCAAGCTGGCTCTCCCACCCACCCAGGTGGTAAAACCTCTGCTCCACCCCATGACGCCAGATCTTCCTTACCGCTTGGAAGCTCTGGTTCCCTCCTTAGCGCCTGTGTTTTAGACTGGATCCTAACTCTTGGTTTGTCCAAAACTAGTTTTGAAGTTTTCTAAACTTCAGTCTTCTTATCCCTCAGCGGCTGCGATGGACCGATTGATTCCCGGCTTTCGGAGGCACCCTGGCGGGCAGAAGATGTTCAGGACGAGCCGCACTCCACATGCATCTACTGCCTGGGCCTAGACCACGACCCGCGGGTCTGCGAGTTGTGCCGCCTCCTTCGCCAGCGTCCTGGAGGATCGCGCTGCCCGATTGAGCTCGCCGAGAAATGTTACCCGCCGTAAAATCCAAAGAGGCTCGATGGGTGGTGTCCTGGGCGCTGGCTCCGGCTGAGCAGCTCGAGCACATGATCATCCCCGAGGAGGAGGCGATCTTCCTCCTCCCGGTCGCGGTTTATTCCCGCCTCGAGTTCCTCTTATTCGGCTTCTGCCCAGGAGCTTCACCAGTCCCTTTCAACGAAGGGAGAGGCCATCGGGACATTCCTCTCGCCCAAGAAGAGGGAGTCAAGGGTAAGTCCCATCGCCAGTGTTCGTGGGAGCGGGAGAGGTCTCCTTCCTGGACAGCCAACCGCCGACTTCCGGTTCGAGGTTGTGGCTCAGGCCGCTATTTCACGGTGTCCCGGCAGGCCAGCCTGCCGAGACACCCGTCGACACAGTCAAGATATTCCTCGACCCTTGGCCGGGTGGTCAACTGGTAGAGCCGACAACTCCTCTTCGCCAGTTTCCCAGTGGAGATTGAGGATCTCGCGCCCGCGGGGCGGCAGTCCCCAGTTAAAGTGTCTGAGCCGAGGAAGAGCTGGTGTCCCTGCCCTTCCCAGGCCCGCCTCGGTTTCACTGAGGGTCTCGTCTCAGACTTCATCTCGGTCAAGCCGCCCGCCAACATCGTGGTCTCGGGTCTCGCACCGGCAGTGGCGACACCGCCTCCTCTTCTTCCTCCTCCTCGGATGAGGAGAGGTTTGACGCAGACTGCATCGCTACGAGGAGCTTATGTGGCAGCAGTTACTGTTGTCCGGGAGTGTGTTGACTCTGGATTCATCCCCCGCTATCAAGTGGCTGTCTCCGAATGGTCGGAAGCAACTGCTTGCCGCAGTCAAGATGCCCATTTCTGGGCGGTTGTTCGCCAAATCTAGCTGCCCACCGATTGTGGTGGAACTCAGTCGGGTCACGCCTGCCCACAGGTTGTCGGTCACCCTCACTCCCCACCGCCTTCGGCAGGTGGAGGGTGGCTCAGGCCCGAGGCAGCTCTTCACAGACTCTTTGAGTCCGATGGACGACTCTCCCTGTTCCCCAGGCGGGTCGGTGTGGAGTCCTCCGGCTAGTCTCTGGACGATAGTCCATCGCCCTTCATGAGTCTGCTTGGCTCATCTTGGGTCTACCGGGATGCAGCTCGAGCTCGTGTCCAACAGGCCAAGTATCCCTGATGGAGATACTAGACCGAGGGATTCTCCCACGGAGGCCTTCCCTGTGGCTGAGGCCATTGTCAGCCCAGCCTTGGAGCTTTGGCAGTAGCCTGCTTCCTGTCCTGCACCCTCTGCCAGGATGGCCAGGAAGTATGCAGTCCCTACCGGCTTGCCGGTTTCTTGGGCACACCCTCTGCTGAGGGGTTAGTCACCGATAGCATTTTCCGGTGTTCGGAAATGCTCGGACGCAGATAGGCCCCCACAAAGAGTCCAAAAGGCTGGACTATGCCGGGTGCAAGGTGTACGCTATGCCCTCCCTCTGCCTCCGACAGGCCAGCTTGGCTGTGCTGATGGCACACTTCTCCCACGCCTCATGGGCTCCTGGATGAGGTGATCCTCATCTCCCGGCTGACCTGCAGACCACGGTCCGGCAGGTGCGGACCAGGTAGGGCGGTCGCTAAGCAGCAGCTTCAGACTGCTCTGGACATAGGTGATTCCTGTGCCAGGTCAGTAGTGGCCGCGGTGGCCATGCGCCGCAGGGCGTGGCTGAGGATATCCACCTTCACGGCGGATACCAGCACAAGTTGGCAGACGTCCCTTCTTGTGAGTGACCTCTTCGGCTCTGGGTGGAGGGACACCTCCAGTGGATTGAAAAGTCCACGCCACTCTGGACTCTGTCATCTCCGCCCAGTGGGTCAAAAGCGCCGACAACAACAGCGTAAGTCCTTTCATCCTTTGGCCCCTGCGGCCACGACTGGCCCAACAGCACCATCACAAGGGCCAGCAGGCTCGCGCTGGCATCCCGAACCCAAGCCAGCGGCTTTCTCCAATAGGAAGCAAGGAGGTAAGGCCCAGGAGGTCCCTCGGTCGGTCCCTCCTCCAAGCCTGCCCAGTGACGGGTTGAGGGTGTCCACCCCAACCTCGCCGCCTCTTCCTGGGCTCCCCTGGGGACGGCCCGCCACTCCTTTCTCGCCTGGTCCGCTATCACCACAGACCGCTGGGTGTTGGAGGTGGTAGGAAAGAGCCTGCCTCTGGAATTCAGCAGACCCTCCTTTCGAGCTGCCACCCTGGGGCACGGGTCCAAAGCTCTTTGTCGGCCCGCCGAGCCGAGTATATTGCCCTGCTCCTCCGAGAAGAGGTGATCAGGAAGGTGGCTGATCCTCCTCCAGACCCAGGATTTGTGTCCAGGTTTTTCCTGGTCCCAAACGGATGGGGGCTGCGCCCATTCTCTACCTGCACGACCTGAACAGGTTCCTAAGGTCTCGGACCTTCAGGATGGTCGCTCTGGCTCAGATAATCCCATCCTTGGAACTAGGCATGTGGTTTTGTTCCTGGACCTCAAGACGCGTTCTTCTCGTCCCGATCCGTCTGCCTCATCAGAGATCTCCTCCACTTCAGAGCGGAAGGATCTCTTTGCAAGTTCGGGCCATGCCCTGTGCTCTCTCTAGCTCCCAGGGTCTTCACCAAATGTATGGCAGTGGTGACAGCATTCCTGCGGTGCCGAAGGGTCCAGGTGTACCCTCACCTGGTCGACTGGTTGTTTGCAGCCCTCCAGAGCGGAGGTGGAGCGGTTCAGAGATCTGGCCTCCAGGTTTGTCTCAGATTGGCCTCTCATCAACGAGGCAGTCGGAACTCATGTCAAGCAGGTGATACACTTCACTCGGGCAGAGCTTGACTCTCTTCGAGCCAGAGCTCGGCTCCGTGGACAGGGCCAAGTTTTCCTCCTCGCCCAGTCATTTCTGGTTGGGCAGTTGCACCCTGCCGGGACTTCCTGCACCTCCTGGGCCTCATGGCGGCCTGCACCGGCGTGGTCCATTGGGCCGATGGTACATGCGTGCCCTTCAATGGGGACTGGCCAGCCAGTGGTCACAACGCTATGATCCATTGGATCAGTTGGTGACAGTGACCCAGAAATGTGGAACGCTCTCCAGTGGTGGACCATTCCGGCACATCTGCAGGAGGGCATCCTGCTCGTCTGCCCGAGCCGACGGTTCTCTATCAACCGACGATCTCTGATGGGTTGGGGTGCCCATCTGGGAGCACAGAGCGCACGGCCTCTGGTCCCCCGAGTCCCGACCATCAACCTGCTGAGCTCCAAGCGGTCCGACTGGCTCTCACCGCCTCGGCCCGTGTCTACGGGTCAAGTGGTTCAGGTCCAGACGGACAATACCACAACCATGTACTACCTAAACTGCCAGGGTGGACGCCAGTCGCTGTTACTAAGGAAGTTCTCACATATGGTCTCAAGAGCCTGGAGGCGTAATCTCCTAGCTATTCATGTGGCAGGAGCTCCAACACCCTGGCCGATGCCCTAAGCCGGATAGGGGCTGCGCTCACGAGTGGTCTCTCCTGCCGGAGGTAGTACAAGATCTCTCCTCCCACTGGGGCACACCCAGGTGGACCTCTTTGCCTCTAGGGAGAATGCAAAGCTGAGACTTATGCCCGCCCCCTCAGCAGGGCTCGCTGCAGGGGAATGCTTTCTCGAGGCCGTGGACCTCGGACTTCTTCTACGCTTTTCCCCCATTTCCTTGATCCACGTAAGTGCTTCTCAAGGCGAGGAGGGACAAGGCGCAGGTGATTCTGGTAGCCCCAGACTGGCCCCGCCAGTTCTGGTATCCAGATCTCCTCAGTCTCAGCTCCAGGCTCCCGAGGCGGCTTCTAGCCCCTCGGACTTGATCTCAGTCATCAGGAGAAGGTATTCTATGCGGACCTTCAATCCCTGCACCTGACGGTCTGGTTCCTGAGCGGCCAGAGTTCCAGGCCTTGGGTCTTTCCAACGAGGTCCTCAGCGTTGTTGAGGTGTCCCGTGAGGAGTCGATCAGAAAATGCTATGCCTTCAAATGGAAGAGATTCTCCATTTGGCGTCAGGAAAGGGCCTGGACCCTTCCTCCTGTTCCTTGGCAAGCATTCCGGACTACCTGTGGTCCTTTTCTCAGCAAGGGCTTCAGTGACGACCCTCAGGTGCACCCTGGCAGCCATCTTTGCTTACCGAGTGCGGGCGCGGAAAGCAGTCGGTGGCGCAGGAGAAGGTGGTCTGGCGCTTTTCAAAGGCCTTGGTCACATTTTCACATTTCGAGAGAACCTCCACCTCCATGGGATCTACTGCTGGTATTGGCTAAGCTCATGGGCAAGCTATTCGATCCAATGCACAGGTGTGATATCTCCCACCTGTTGTGGAAGACCGCCTTCTTGGTGGCTATCACGCCAACCAGAAGGATGGGAGAGCTCCAGGCGCTCCCATCGAGTCTCCTTATCTGGTCTTCCACAGGGACAAGGTTGTCCTGAGCCCCCACCCAAAGTTCCTTCCGAAGGTGGTGTTGGAGTTTCACCTTAACCAGGTGTCGACTCTGCCGGTGTTCTCCACCCCAATCACACCTGGAGGTCAATCACAGGCTCCATATTTGGACCCTAGCAGAGCGCCTTACTTTAAGGAGCGGACGGCCAGTTCGGGGAGAGGTTCGCCAGCTGTTTTTCACTCACGCTGAAGCCGCACTTGCAGACCTACAGCCAAGCGGATGATAAGCAGGTGGGTCACCTCCTGCATAGATCTCTACTATAAGTTGGTGGGCATGGAGCTCCCAGGGATAAGAGCTCATTTTTCCCGCCATACCGCTGCATCGGTAGTCGCTTCAGGGGATGTCCCTATCCAGATATCTGCAGGGCTGCTACCTGGAAGTCGGCACACACTTTATTACCCACTACCACATTGACCTTGAGTCAGCCGGGATGCTGGTTTTGGGCCTCGGTTCTCCAGTCTTTATTCCCTAAGTAGGGTGTGTGCCTTGCCTCCTTCTCCCGGAGAACTGCTAGAGTCTGCCAGACAGTGTGGATGAACAACATATCCATGTCCCTAGAAATACAGGTTACTCACCTGTAACAGGAGTTCTAGGAATGGTATATGTTGTTCATCCTCTGACTCACCTGACCTCCCAGCTCGACGCACAACCTGGCTTCCAGTGGGCTAGATCTGGCGCATGGGCGGGCCGAGTTTTACCACCCAGGTGGGTGTGAGGAGCCAGCTTGAAGACCTTCCGCAAGATTTAAAGGCAAGGAACCTGCCAGACAGTGTGGATGAACAACATATACCATTCCTAGAACTCCTGTTACAGGTGAGTAACCTGTATTTTAAGGCTGCACTCCACTTTCTCATCTGCCTCAGGTTTTGGAGTATTTCCTGACCTTCTCTGATGCAGGACTTAAATACTTTTCCTTTAAAAGTGCACTTGTCAGTCATGTTGGCCTTTGTGCCCATTGATGGTCTTACTGTGGCACAGCTGGATGTGGCCCATACTTTTCTGGCCAGTATTCTCCACTTGAAGCCTCTTCTCTCTAACCTGGTTCTGGCCTCAGACCTGAATTATATTTTGGAGAAGCTGACCCTGCCTCCTGGCCAGCTGTATCTTCATGAGCTACACTTTCTGCCGTGGAAAGTGTTATTTGTAGTTGTTATTACTTCTGCTCAAAGAATTTCAGAGCTGCAGACTCTCGTGGATGAGCAGCCTTATTTGATTTTCCACAAAGACAGGGTCTCTTTGTGTAATAACCCTAAGTTTCTTCCTAAGCTGGTGTCTGAGTTTACCTAAATCAGTCCATCTACCCACCTGATTATTATCCAGAGGAAGAATTGCTCCATGCTTTGAATGTGCCTAAAACTTTGTGCTGCTGTACACACTGTGAGGGACTGCAGGAAGTCATCTCAGTTGTTTCCTTAGCCCTTGACAGAGAGGGCTCCAGTTCGAAACAGTGCTTGTCCAAATGGTTGGCCAACTGTATTATTTTTTGTTACTGGAAGTGCGGTAAGGAACTTGCTGGAGACATTACACCAGGGGCATGGGCACTTTAGTTGCCTGTTTCAGGGTGGTGTCTGTAGCTCAGATTTGCGCTGCTGCCACGTGAGTACTGTCCACACTTTCACCAAGTACTACAGTCTGGACACTGCCTCCGGGAGAAGGGCAGGCTTTGGCCTAGCTGTGCTAAACAACCTCTTTCTTAAGCCTCTGGCCTCCTGCCACCCAGACTGTCCTTGCTGTTAGCACTGTTTGGGACTTGTTCCTTAGGTGTGATCTGATGACAGAGATATATCTGAAGAAGATAGAACAGTTACGCAAGAACTTACTGTTACAGATATTAGATATTCGAGGAATCTCTGTCATCAGGTCATGCTGTCCCTCCCTCCATTCCCCTTTTCTCTGTCTCTACAACCCAGCTGTCCTATTGCTCCATCCTTTCTGCTAGCTGGCCACCTTCTCTTTTCTCAGTTCCTGGTGCGACTCCAGTCTTCCATGGCCTCTAGCTAGGAAAGAACTGAGGAGGGCGCTTATATAGGGTGTGTGATGTCGGAGCCTGACGCTAGTAGGCGGACCCTAGTAGACTGCTGCAGAAAAAGCTCCGTGGATCCCGACACTTTATGGCTCAGTTCCATAGGGTGACCTGATAACAGAGATTCCTTGAAGATCTGTTATGGTAAGTTCTTACATAACTGTTCTTTCTAGGAGTGGTATATGAATCACATCCACACCACCCACCTGGCCTTCCCCTCAAGTGACACAGGAATCTCTGCTTCCAGCTTGCAAGACGTGATATCATAGGGCAGAGCAGGGGATATACTGCATGGGTAGGGGAGGAGCTAGCTTAAAACATCTGGCAAATCAGACTGTTCCAGTGGACTGATTAGTGTGTGGATGTGAACCTTATATCACTCCTAGAACTACGGTTGCAGGTGAGTAACTTATTTTTTACACATCTGTGACCATAATTCTAGTAATGGTATTCAGTTCACATCCACACAACCCACCCGACCTTGCCTGGCAAGCGGCACCCAGATCCCTGCTTCTAGCATGCAAAGATCTGAGTTCATGGTGTGGAGCTGGAGAATATACCACCTAGGCAATGGGAGGAGCTTATCCTGAAGACATATGACGACTCACCTGTCTCCAGGAAGACTGCCAAAGTGTGGATGTGAACCAAATACCATTACTAGAACTGCAGTTACAGGTTAGTAACCTATATTTATTCACCTATAACCGTAGTTCTAGTAATGGTATTCAGTGAACATCCACACAACCCACATGACCTCCCTGGCAATTGGCACGTGGATCTCTGCTTCCAGCGCTGCAAAAGATCTGACCTCACAGGGTGGTGTCAGAGGTTATACTACCTGGGTGGTAGGAGGAGCTTTGCTTGAAAACTTCCAATGACGCAGGTGTCTCCAGCACAGTACCACTGATAGAACTGCTGTTGCAGGTCGTTAACCTGTATTTACTGCTAATAGACGATACGTTTAAAGGGGCTCAGTGACATCATCATCTTCTCACTGCTAATGCAGCTCTTGAGAACAGACTAAGATTTCAACAATCAGAAATTGAGGCGCCCAGGATAGTTGCAGTCAGAGGACTACTGCTAACAGTAAATGTAAACTAAAACTATTGTATATCTCCACTAACTGCTATAGAAATGGAGGTGATTGGTAGCAAGAAAGATAACATTTATGATATAGAGGGTGTAATGCTCCTTACTGTACCCCTAGGGAGATCATGAGACAAAGTTACCCAACTCCTGAGTGCCTTAATGCTACTATTAAACGAATAGTTTTGTTAATTATTTTTAAATTAATGTTTTGTAGTTGCAGTTCTAATTGTATGTAAAGGTCTCAGTCCTTAACATAATAAAAGCCTTCTAAAATGCAGTCAGTCGGGGAGGGTAGCAGAGAGCTGGAAACAGCTTTCAAAAGAAGCTCTGCATCCAGAATCCTAACTGACAAAAAATCAGCAATAAAACCATTCCTGCAAAATAAATAAGTCACCTATTTTGATAGGTCTCGCTGAACTGAACAATTCTATACCTCTTTTATTGAAACTGAACTTTGAGATTGTCCATTATGGGCCGCTCAAACAAAGCAGCTACAGGAGGAGGTGGTACACGCCCGAAAGACACTAAGGCTGGGCACAGCAAGGAACTGACAACCGGTACATTAGAAGAGGTGAACGAACCATCTAATGCAGCCCTTCTGAAGGTAATACAAAATTGGACAGTTGGGTGGAAGATTTTACTACTCAGTTCAAACTTATAAACTCAAAACTTGGACAACTAGCTGAGGACACCAAGGCAATGGCTCGCTGAGCATCTACTGCGATGACTGCCATGGCGGGCCTGGTGAAAGAACGGGTCTGCTGAGTGTGTCGCCTTTGAAAACTTAGAAAATTTGTCCAGAGCCACTAATATTAGAATTTTAGGCATCCCAGAAACTGCAGAAGTGGATTAACCTTTCAGTTTTCTGCAAGGCTTTCTTCAGGATCTCCTTCAGACAATGACAGCTTTTACAGTTGTTAAGACCTATCGGATAACACCTCGTGGCTTCAGGGAACCACACGATCAAGGGCCTAATGCCACTGTGCACCTTCCTGGTGGTATTGGGATCCATAGGCGAGAGGGACACAATAATATTTCAAGCCAAGAAGCTTGGAACCATGGACTGGGAGGAATAAAATACATATATTTCCACCTGAGTTTTGCTACACGGCAAAGGAGAAAAGAGTATGATGCCACACGGACCCAATTACAAGTATTGGGGATCCAGTACATATTATTGCTACCAGCAAGTCTTCACATTTTCTATGGAGGAAAACTTTCCAGTTTTTGGATCCAGCTGAAGCAAACTGTTTACAGATCGGGCAGAGGGGATTTGGTTAAAAACCCTGAGATGGGCAGTGACAATGAGGACAGTGAGGGATAGACTGGTCCAGGGGTAACAACTAACAAGCAAAATCATGTTTGTCATTGGTTCATGATTATCAGGTTTATAGCCTTAGATCTCTGAGACTTCACACATCAATATATGTAATTGTTTACTAATTCTCTTGGTGGTATGGTCAGATGGGGCTATTTATCTCCACACTAGACTAGACTTTGGGATTATGAGCTTCTTCATGATTTAAGGAGGCTATAATTAACCTGAAGAGTGAAGCCTGAACTGGCTGGAACTTTAAGCATAGTTTTGTTCCACAGAGGCCTTAAGTATTTGAATAAGGTTGCCAGAGTTTCAGTAGTTGAAAGCTAATTCATTTTGCGACATATCGATGTTGGGGGAGATGTAGTTTCTAGCAGATAGGAACCTTTACCTTTCTCATTAACAGATGTTTTGGTTAATCCCCACTCTTGGCTGCATTAAGTCATTTCTATTACTCATTACAGGACAGTAAATAATTCATTTTACGTAACCCTCCCTTGCTGTAGCTCTATATAGGGGCTTAGCAATTGTTGTTACATAAAATTCTGTAATGACTTTCATCAATGTGAGTATGCTATATCCAATGCCTGTCTTATCGGTTTTGTATGCTGTACATTTAATGCAGTAAATCAATAAAAATAAAGTTTAAAAATGCAGTCAGACAATCAGATCATTTTATCCTTTGTTTTAAAGGGAAACATCCATGAGTTATGTCCCACATCTCGTGTGGGGCATCAATTAGCAGTTTTCACACAGTGTAGATGGAGTTTATATCAAAGTTGTTATTTATTTATATTTGTTCGATTGATCTGCATGTCCCTCCCACCAACATTTTGAGCAGCACGCCTAGCGTGCATGCCACAATCTCCGTGGAGGACAGCATGATCAACCAGATAAAATATAAATCAAACAGCAGCACAGTAAGTAAAAGCTACATACTCACTATATGAAACTGCTAATCAGGTGTGGGACATAACTGATGGACATTTCCTTTAAGAAACAAAGCAATGATTAGGTGTTAATGATTGCACTATTCTGCTTTTAGGAAGATCTGTAAAATACAGAGGCCAGTGAGTTTTAATTCATTTATTAACTGCTTGTATTTCATCCTGTACAGTGTAGTCCGTCTTTCTGTCTGTCAGTCTGTTTGTCTAGCTAGGTGTTACTGACTGCTGTTTTTCTTCCTTTAAAGCCGCCTTTGATTCAGATGCTATAGAAGAACTGTCTATGGGATTTGACAGCTCTTCAACTCTACAGTCTGCACCTCCTGAGAAGATGCCAAAAGTGAAGAGGTACAGTATGGCACTGATCTCATAATTTGTTTAGACAAAACAATGGTATGCATGAGAAAAAAGGTATAAAATACAAAGGGAAAAGGCAGAATGTCAGAAAAAGACCATTGGAACAGTTGATAATGTATATGAACAAGGTGACAACCTAAAAATCAGTGCAGCCAGTAAGTACCAGACCTTAAAGATATACAACAAATGGAGAGAATTACGCTTGGTCTCCAACATAGGTCTGCCAATTTCAAAATAGATGGGTATGATGGGAACTCTGCAAAGGATTTGATTTATGAAATGGCAGTCTATGGATACTGTATTTCCACCATTCTTTACAGACCTAAAACTACATTACCCTGGCACAACTCATTAAAATATTAATTGTTACTAATGCACTTCTGAAAAGTGGAAGTTCAAATGGATATACTTTTACTTGTGTTACAGTTGCAGCCAGTGGACATTACGAAATACGATCACTGCTATAGCTTAGTTTTTTATTTTTAACTATCTCTGTTTTAATAGACCCAATGGATTTGTTAGTTCTTGTTGTTTCTGGTTTTTAATGTTCAATCACTGGTATATAATGTACTGTATTTTGTATTTCTACCTTGATTGTGCCATCTATTCAATAAAGCTTTAAGTATAAAAAAAAAACCTAAAAGATAACAGTTTAAGACACAGATTCAGAGAGGCACAAGTATCCCCAGTAAAATTGTGGGAGATCTCTTACTCTGACAGGTGAAGATCAAGGGTACTGGACCCTAAGAATACTGTCCTAGATAGGCCCTCCAATTACAACTTTTAGTGGTGTTGTATGTGAGTCATAGTGTTTATGTATGTTTAATATCTGAGGTGGGGTCACAGCAACCCCAAAGGATACCTAATGTATGTTAAACATCCGAGGCAGGTGGGTCACGGCAGCCCCAGAGGATACCTATGAAGATGGGACTACACACAGTGGTATAATGGCATTGTGCACATGATCACCCCAGTAGTCCCGTATCAATGGTAGAAATGGCCATAATAACATTATGGATGTGATCACCCCAGTAGTCTAGCATCGACAGTAGAAATGGCCATAATGACATTATGGATTTGATAACATTCTATCAGCTGCAAACAAACATGCCCCTCTAAGGAAGCTCACGGTCAAGGCAAAATGCTATAAATGGACTACCCTCACCTAATGAAATTAATGACCCAGAGGGATAGGGTCTGGGGCAAGAAAAGAAATCAGGTCTGCATGCTGACTGGATCAAAAACAGGGAGCTCTGCAACTGTTGTAAAAGAGCTCTAAGACTGTGAAAAGACAGTACCTAAGAGGTGTGCAGCAAAATAACATTAGTGAGACAAAACGATTCTGGAACTAAATCAATGCTGTGCTCAAGGGAGGTCACAGCAAGGGAGGTCATAGCTTCTAATGGCCTGATCATTCACAGTGGTCAGTCTATTAGTGATCGCCAGTCGACAGACCTTAATAGACACAAAATGGGTCTGTTGCCTCCCTTTCCCTCACCCCAAATCCCTCTGGACTTGGTCTCCTTTCTCCTAAATTCCACCCTAAGCTTAGTATCCAGGAATGAAGTACTTGCCCAGCTCAGAAAAATAAAACCCAGTAGCTCAGTGGGTCCTGACAAATTGAAATCTAGACTACTAAAGTCAGCTGTTTCGCAATAGCATGTCTCCAGTGGCCATGCTGTTCAATAAATTTTTCTTTACTGGACAAATACCAGGAAAGTGGAAAGAAGCAGTCATGATCCCAGTACGCTGAGGTGGTCCCAGGAATCGATAGACAACTACAGGCCTATCTCCTCCTCTGTATACTGGCTAGGTTCAGGAAAGGCTGGTCTGCTACCAGCTGAGAGATTATCTTGAACTGCATCACTTGTTATCTGACCAGCAGTGTGATTTTTGACTAACCATGGTACAGGCACCGCTTTAACCAAGTTTACAACTGATATACTACAGGCACTCGACAAAGGCACCCCTACTGTGGCCATCTTTATAGACCTGACTAAGTCCTTTGACTTGATTAGTCATGAGCTTCTTCTCAAGAAGCTAAAAATCTGGGTCTAGACTCCCACCTCGCTAGCCTTGTTCACCCAGTACCTCTCTTGTAGTGTCCAAGCTGTCAGATGGAGAGGTACCCTGTCCACTGTACTGCCAATCTTAGATGTAAAATTGAGGGCTCCATACTAGGCCTCTTTATTCTCTGTATTTATCAAATTCCACCAGCAACAACTGTGGTAGTAGTCAAATCGTACTCTATGCAGATAATGAAGTCCTCTATCGGAGCTCCCATGACTACGTAGGCTCTCCACAACCAACTGCAAAAGGAATTTATGAGTCTTTAAAATGGATCCTGATCAATAGACTGGTATTAAATGTTAAAAGACGAAAGCGGTCATGTTTGGCTCGAAACAGCTACACTCAGCTAGATGCCACCTGCTCCCACTCACTACCCTCAAAGAGGCTCATGATTGCGGGTGGTGGGAATGATTAAATACCTTTGAGTCATGCCTGACCAAGGCCTTACCTATAAGGCTCATGGATAAGACAAACCTCTCGATCTACCAAAAATTGGGTCTGCTCTACAAACTGAACAGTCACCTCACACCTGACCCTAGAATTGCAATAGCAAATAGCATCTTACTTCCTAAACTTACTTATGCTGCCCTATTCTGCAGTCCCTAAGTAAAACTGAAATGAACAGGCTAGAAATGCTATATAACAAAATTGAGCACTTTGTGTCTGTCAGTACCAATGAAGTACCACTGTGAGGTTCTGGCCTCCCTAAACTGGCCATCGCTAGCAAGCTTGTTCTTTTATGTATCCCTAACCCTGGTATACAAAACATTTAATAAATCGCTCCCCCTATCATCAGTGGTCTCCTTGTCCATAAGTACTCTTCCTGGCTGCTTAGTATTCCTATCAAAAAGGTGCTTGAGGTGCCCAGGATCAGAACGTAATGGGGAACAGGTCTTTGCTTATTCAACCCCAACACATTGGTCAACTTTACAATGTAGAACTCCTTAGATAGTTATAGAAAGAGCCTGAAAAGCTATCTACTTGAGTGATGCCTGTGTTCTTGTATTTGTTGAACTTTCTCCATCTCCTGTGACCACAATGTTACTGTTACTTGTAAACAATCCTGTACAGTGGTTCTGCAATTTGTAACTCATGCTTTGTGTCTTTATCCCAGTTGCTCTGTATTGCTGTACTCTGTATGCAATTTGTTTGTACTGTATATAATTAATCTCGGTTGCCCTAAAAAGGGAACTTTGGTTCCATTTGGTTTACCCAGTCACCAAAATAAAATAAAATAAATTAACCCAGTAGGCACATCGACAGTAGAAATGACGATAATGACATTATGGGCTTGATTAACCCAGTAGGAACACATCAATAGTAGAAATAGCCATAATGACATTATGGTCTAGATTAAACCAGTAGGCCTGCATTGACAGTAGAAATGACCATAATGACAATATGGATATGATTAACCCAGTAGGCACACATCAACAGTAAAAGTAGTCATAATAACATTATGGACATGAGTAACCCAGCGGGCACACATCAAGAGTAAAATGGCCATAATGAAATTATAACTAATTAACCTAGTAGACCCGCTTCAACAGTAGTAGAAAATGACCATAATGATATTACGGACATGAATAACCCAGTGGGCACACATCAACATTAGAAGTGGTCATAGTGACATTGTGGGCTTGATTAGCCTAATAGGCACACATCAACAGTAGAAATGACCATAATGACATTAAGGACATGAGTAACACAGTGGGCACACATTGATCTGTAGAAATGCCATAATGATATTATGGACATGAGTAACACAGTGGGCACACACTACAGTAGAAATGCCATAATGACATTAAGGACATGATCCAGAAGCAAATGATTTGATACCTTTTAATGGACCAACATAGATGTAATAACAAGAACAGTGCTTTATGGACCAACCAGTCCTTCTTCAGAAGCTCATGGCAGTTGTTTAGAAAATACAATACTTATAACAGCTAGATAATGCAGAGAAAACAGAAGAAAATCCCTATTGATTTAAAATAGTCATAAAAAAAAAAAAAAACACAGAAGATGATGTCAGAGAAGTTTAACAGTACAATACTGCCTTCAGTCCGAAAGAACCTTGGGTATAGATGTTTGGTGGAACATACATACAAAGAATCCTACTGCATATAAATTTAATTGACATAAGATAACATTGCTGAAGCAGATAACTCCTAAATCAAGCTATGAGTGTCACAGTTAGTATAAGGATGTGATTACTGAAAGGCAACCCCGCCCAGCTTAAAGACAAACTCAGATAGTTGTAGGGCTCATGAAATTACAATGTTAGCATTAAAGACAAGAATTACCAGTAAAGTTATCTTAAAACATCAGTGCACACTGTGTGATGTGTAAACCTAGCTGGACCTGTCACCCAGCTGTATTCTCAAGCTAAATAAAAGGCCCAAGAAATTTCAAAACCTCAGGACTATATAAATGATAATTTAAATATAAATTGATAATATTAGTGTCAAACAAAAACTCTAATCGAGGAACCTCAGGAATTAAGACCATGTAGCCTGATATGTACTGATGTCAATATATACTGAGAATGTAGCAACTTGATGTACCACAAGTGTCTAGGAATCTGAAAAGAGATGCAAATGTAATTTCTCTCCTCCTTTTCATACAAACAATACAGCCTAACCCACCCCACATCACAATAATGTGGGTGGGGAGATACATAGCTTAAAGGAGATGTTTCTCTCTCTCCCCCTCCTTTTTTCCCCTCTCTCTCACACACACACACACACACACTCTCTCTCTCTCTCTCTCTCTCTCTCCTAGTGAACCTATATTAACTTCAGTCACTGCAATAGTTCCCAAAGGAATACAACTTGTCATGAAATCCTGAGTAAAAGGTCTTATGTCTCATAATATCTACAGAGTAAAACAGTAACACTATTTAACCGCATTACTATCTGCAAAGTAACATTTCCAAGGAAACTAGATAGAACTACCATGAAATAAACCTGCCACCCTCCCCAGGATAAGATAACTAGAAGTAAATATAAAATATATATCAATTTATATTTAAATTATCATATATATAGTCCCGAGGTTTTGAAATTTCTTGGGCCTTTTATTTAGCTTGAGAATACAGCTGGGTGACAGGTCCAGCTAGGTTTTACACATCACACAGTGTGCACTGATGTTTTTAAGATAACTTACTGGTAATTCTTGTCTTTAATGCTAACATTGTAATTTCATGAGCCTATAACTATCTGAGTTTGTCTTTAAGCTGGGTGGGGGTTGCCTTTCAGTAATCACATCCTTATACTAACTGTGACACTCATAGCTTGATTTAGGAGTTATCTGCTTCAGCAATGTTATCTTATGTCAATTAAATTTATATGCAGTAGGATTCTTTGTATGTATGTTCCACCAAGCACATCTGTACCCAAGGTTCTTTCGGACTGAAGGCAGTATTGTACTGTTAAACTTCTCTGACATCATCTTCTGTGTTTTTTTTTTTTTTTAAATGACTATTATAAACCAATTCGGATTTTTTCTGTTTTTCTCTGCATTATCTAGCTGTTACAAGTATTGTATTTTCTAAACAACTGCCATGCGCTTGAAGAAGGACTGGTTGGTCCGAAAGCTAGAGCACTTGTTCTTGTTACATCTATGTTAGTCCATTAAAAGATATCAAATCATTTGCTTCTGGATCTGTTCTTGCAAGGACCAGTACGGCAACTACTAAATCTAAATATTAAGGACATGAGTAACACAGTGGGCAATATTATTGACAGTAGAAATGCCATAATGACTACATGGGCTTGATTAACCCAGTGGGCACACATCTACAGTAGAAATGATCATAATGACATTTTGGACATGATTACCTCAGTAGGCACACATCAACATTGAAAATGACCATAATGACATTATGGACATGAGTAACTCAGTAGGTACACATTGACAGTAGAAATGCCATAATGACATTATGAACCTGATTAACTCAGTAGGCATACATTGACAGTAGAAACGGCCATAATGACATTATGGACATGATTAACCTAGTGGGCAGACATCGACAATAGAAATTACCATAATGACATTATGATTAACCCAGTGAGCAAACATCGACAGTAGAAATGACCAATATGACATTATGATTAACCCAGTGGGCAAACATCGATAGTAGAAATTACCATAATGACATTATGGACATGAGTAACTCCAGTGGGGTAGGAGGGGGCTAAGGAGGAAGTAGACTGCTGGTTAACTAGGATCTGCAGCTTATCCAGTAGGTAGGAAAGGGCAGACTAGGTGGGTCAAGCGATCCTTATCTGCTGTCAAAGTCTGTTTCTAGTGGGCACACATCAACAGTAAAATGGTCATAATGACATTATGGACTTGATTAACCCAGTAGACACACATCAACAGTAGAAATGGCCATAAAGACATTATGAACTTGATTAACCCAGTGTGCACATCAACAGTAGAAACGGCCATAATGACATTATGGACTTGATTAACCATTAGGCCCGCATTGACAGTAGAAATGGCCATAATGACATTGTGGACTTGATTAACCCAGTTGGACACACATCAACAGTAGAAATTATCATAATGACATTATGGACATGATTGACCCAGTGGGCACACATCAATAGTAGACATGACCATAATGAAATTATGGACTTGATTAACCCAGTAGGCACACATCGACAGTAGTAATGGCTATAATGACATTATGGACATGATTAACCCAGTAGGCACACATCGATGGTAGAAATTACCATAATGACACTGTATACTTGATTAACCCAGTAGGCAAACATCAAAAGTAGAATGGCTATAATGACATCATAGACATGATTAACCCAGTTGTCAAACATCGACAGTAGAAATTACCATAATGACATTGTGACTTAATTAAAACCAGTAGGCACACATCGACAGTAGAAATGCTATAATGACATTATGGACATGATTAACCCAGTGTGCACACATCGATAGTAGAAATTACCATAATGACATTATGGACATGATTAACCCAGTGTGCACACATCGACAGTAGAAATTACCATAATGACATTATGGACATGATTATCCCAGTGCACACATCGACAGTAGAAATGATCATAATGACATTATTGGCTTGATTAACCCAGTGGGCCTGCATTGACAGTAGAAATGGCCATAATAACATTATATACTTGATTAACCCAGTGAGCACACCTTGACTAGCAGAATTGCCCATAATAACATTATGGACATGATTAACCCAGTACACACACACATCAACAGTAGAAGTAATAATGACATCATGGACATGATTAACCCAGTAGGTACACATCAATAGTAGAAACGGCCATAATGACATTATGGACTTGATTAACCCATTAGGCCCGCATTGACAGTAGAAATGGCCATAATGACATTGTGGACTTGATTAACCCAGTTGGCACACATCAACAGTAGAAATTATCATAATGACATTATGGACATGATTGACCCAGTGGGCACACATCAATAGTAGACATGACCATAATGAAATTATGGACTTGATTAACCCAGTAGGCACACATCGACAGTAGTAATGGCTATAATGACATTATGGACATGATTAACCCAGTAGGCACACATCGATGGTAGAAATTACCATAATGACACTGTGTACTTGATTAACCCAGTAGGCAAACATCAAAAGTAGAATGGCTATAATGACATCATAGACATGATTAACCCAGTTGTCAAACATCGACAGTAGAAATTACCATAATGACATTGTGGACTTAATTAAAAACCAGTAGGCACACATCGACAGTAGAAATGCTATAATGACATTATGGACATGATTAACCCAGTGTGCACACATCGACAGTAGAAATTACCATAATGACATTATGGACATGATTAACCCAGTGTGCACACATCGATAGTAGAAATTACCATAATGACATTATGGACATGATTATCCCAGTGCACACACATCGACAGTAGAAATGATCATAATGACATTATTGGCTTGATTAACCCAGTGGGCCTGCATTGACAGTAGAAATGGCCATAATAACATTATATACTTGATTAACCCAGTGAGCACACCTTGATAGCAGAATTGCCCATAATAACATTATGGACATGATTAACCCAGTACACACACATCAACAGTAGAAGTGGTCATAATGACATCATGGACATGATTAACCCAGTAGGCACACATCCATAGTAGAAACGGCCATAATGACATTATGGACACGATTAACCAATGGGCACATATTGACAGTTGAAATGAACATAGTGACATTATGGACATGAGTAACCCAATGGGCATATATCAACAGTAGAAATGACCATAATGACATTATGGACATGATTAACCCAGTGCACACATCGACAGTAGAAATAACCATAATGACATTATGACATGATTAACCCAGTGCACACACATCGACAGTAGAAATGACCATAATGACATTGTGGGGCTTGATTAACCCATTAGGCCCACATTGACAGTAAAATGGCCATAATGATGATTAACCCAGTGAGCACACATTGACAGCAGAATTGCCCTTAATGACATTATGGACATGATTAACCCAGTGCACACACATCAACAGTAGAGTTGGTCATAATGACATCATGGACATGATTAACCCAGTTGTCAAACATCAACAGCAGAAATTACCATAATGACATTATGGACTTAATTAAACCAGTAGGCACACATCGACAGTAGAAATGCTATAATGACATTATGGACTTGATTGAGCCACTAGGCACACATCGACAGTAGAAATGGCCATAATGACATTATGGGCATGATTAATCCAGTAGGCACATATCGATAGTAGATGCGGCCATAATGACATTATGGACATGATTAACCCAGTAGGCACACATCGACGGTAGAAATGGCTGTAATGAAATTATGGACATGATTAACCCAGAAGGCACACATCAACAGTACAAATGACCATAATGACTTTATGGACATGAGTAACCCAGTGGGCACACATTGACAGTAGAAGTAATCATAATGATATGGACATGAGTAACACAGTGGATGAACATCAACAGTAGAAATGACTATAATGACATTATAGACTTGATTAACCCAGTAGGCACACATCAACAGTAGAAACGGCCATAATTACATTATGGACATGATTAACCCACTGGGCACACTTTGACAGTAGAAATGGTCGAATGACATTATGGACATGATTGACCCAGTAGGCACACATCAACAGCAGAAACAGCCTATAATGACATTATAATATATAGGTAGTCCTTATTACCCACTGAAATCAAGCAGATTAGTGTATGGTGGAACGCTGTTTCCACCGAAATCGATAGTTTTCAAACCTTGTAGTCACACACTAGTGACGTCGTAGTACAACAGAACGATTTTTTCTACTGTACTGCTAACGTCACACTGTGTCCTCGGCAGCATTTGACAGGGCTCACTCCATAGACAGGACACATGGCAAGCAGCAATATCAGGGGCAGTACTAATGGTTAGCGTGAAAACGTCACAATGTAAACAATTTTTTCCTTCCAGTAACTGTTTTTTCCCCAAAAAACGACCTTCCACCATACTATAAAGAAAGTGCATGGGAACAGTTGACAACAGGGCATCTGCCTGGTTGGCACTATGACAGGATTACCTCTCGAGCTGCGCCTCGAGGTAATCCGTAGTCATAGTGCCAACTCGTGAAAGAATAGCCCTGTTGTCAACTGTTCCCATGCACTATCCTATATGTAATCCCACTGTTGTGATGTCAGAACCTTATAAACCTATCTCATCTATGTCATAGCAGTGAGTTTACAAAATGGAATGCCAGTGTAATTCAGTATTCTGCATACAGAATGTGATTGTTAGCCTCAGTACAGTATTCAAATAACATTCCAGTTGTCTCAGTTTACTGTTTCTGAATCTAGCAATCACTATGTCTGATAGAGGTTTTAACTCTAGTGCTATTTCAGCCGCTGTCGCTCAGTCTGTGTATCCTAATAAATAGTTCTGGGGACATGGATATGTTGTTCATCCACACTGTCTGGCAGGTTCCTGCCGCTTTAAATCTTCCTGGAAGGTCTTCAAGCTGGCTCCTCCCACCCACCCGGTGGTAAAACCTCGGCTCCGCCCCATGACGCCAGATCTTCCTTACCGCTTGAAGCTCAGGTTCCTCCTTAACGCCTCGATAAGACTGGTTCCTAATTCTTCGATTTTTCAAATTAAAAGTTTTTGCTAAAAGACTTCAGTCTTCTCTCCCTCGTGGCTCGCGGCGGACAAATCGACTCCAGTTTCCGGAGATGCCCTTGCGGGCAGAAGATGTCTCGGACGGATCCGCACTCCACGCAAGCCTACTGCTTGGGCCTTGAGCACGATCCGCAGGCCTGCGACCTGTGCTCTTCCTTTTCAGCCCACGCCCTCGAAGACCGTGTTGCCCGCTTATAACTGGGGCGTCCCGAGAAGCGATTTCCTCCGGTAAAGTCAAAGAGGCCTGGTCGGCGGTGTCCGCGGCGCGGGCTTGGCGGATCAGCTCGAGCAGATGATCGCCTCGAGAGGAGGCGGCCGGTCGCCTACCTCGGCTGCGCCATTTGTCCCGCTTCTCTCGGTGCCTCTTATTCAGCTTCTTTAAGGAGCTTTGTCTGACCCTCTCGACTAAAGGTGAGGGTCCAACTTCTTCTGGACCGCTTCTTGGTCCAAAAGAGAGACAAGGCTAAGTCTCACCGTCGACGCTCTTGGGAGCGGGAAAGATCCCTCTCCCCGAGTTGTCGGCCGTCGACTTCTCGGCTTCAGCCACTGGTCTCACGGTGTCCCTGTCAGGCCAGTTGACCGAGACCTTCGCTGACGCTGTCGAGATTTTTCTCGACCTGCTGGATGGGTTGGTGGCTGGAGAAACCGACAATCCCTCTCCCGTTCCCCGGTGGGTTGGAGGATCCCGTCGGCTCGCTCTGTGCCTCCGGGTTCGGAGCCTCGTTGAATCTTCCAACTTAGGAGTGCGGTTTCTCGCGAATTGGCACCGTCTGCAAAGCGAGGTTCTTGGTCTCGTCCGGGCGTCTTGTCAGTTTCATCTGATTCTGGGGCGGTTTCGGCACGGCAAGCGGCCGTCCCGTCCTCCTTCTCCTCCTTGACAGGGAGTTTTCGTTAAGCGCTGGGATATGAGAACTCATGTGGTAATAGCTCCTTCTGACCGGAATAAGCCGGCGCCGTCTTTCCTCGACCATTAATGGCTGTCACCGAGCGGAAACAACTCATTCTATCCGAGGCGTTCGTGCCCAGGCCGTTGTTCGCCAAAACCAGCTGCCCCACTGATTCCGGTGGAACCTCCGCTCCACAGCCTTAGTTGGGGCTCCAACCAAAATTCTCAGTCGGCTCAGGGACTGCCCCATAGGCTGTCTGTCACCCTCCCCGATCGACCTCGGCAGGTGGAGGTGGCCCAGCCCCGAGGTAGCTTTTGAGACTCTTCCGAGTCCAAAGACGATTCCTCCCTTTCTCCAAGCGAATGGACTTGGAGTCCTCAGAGGACAGTCGGTGGACGATAGCCTTCGTCCTTCCTGGATTGCTTCGCTCATCTCGGAGTCCACCGGATGAAGCTCAAACCCGTTTAAACGGGCCAGGTATCCTCATGAAGATTCTGGACCGAGGGATTCCCTCACGGAGGCCTTTCTGGTGGCCGAGGCCATAGTGGGTCCGCCTTGAGCTTTGGCAGCGCCTCTGCTTCCTGTCCGCGCCTCGGCCAGGATGGCCAGGAAGTATGCGGTCCTCACGGTTCCTGTCCGTTTTTTAAACACCCTCGGCCGAGGGGTTGGTTACTGACAGTCCTGCGGCTGGGAACGCTTAGGGATGGGAGAACCTCCCGATAGGGAGTCCAAGAAATTGACCATGCCGGCGAAAAGTCTATGCTAAGGCTCCTCCTCGGCCTTCGCCAGGCCAGTTCGCCGTCCTCATGGCACATTTTTCTCATGCCCTGTTGGGCTCCCTGGATGAGGTCGTCTCATCTTCCCTGGATCTGCAGACCACGGGTCAGGCAGGTGCGGGACCAGGCAGGGCAGTGGCCAAACAGCAGCTCCAGACTGCTTTAGACATTGGGGATTCATGTGCCAGGTCTGTGGCGGCAGCAGTGGCTATGCATCATCGGGCTTGGCTGAGGATATCCACCTTTACTTTGGATACCCAGCCCAAGTTGGTGGATGTTCCCTTTTGGGGACTGACCTCTTCGCCCTGGGGTGGAAGGTCACCCAGAGGATCGAGAAGTCCAATGCTACCTTGACTCCGGTCCCTTCCGCTCAGAAGGACAAAGGCTGCAAACCACAGCCTAAGCCCTTTCGTCCTCTGCGCCACGGCGCCGTCCGCCCAGCAACGTCAGGGCTAGCAGGCTCGGGCTTGGCATCCCAAACCCAGCCCGGAGCTTCCTCCAACAGGAAGCAGGGAGGTAAGCCCAGGAGGTTCCTCGGCCGTCCCTCCTCCAAGCCTGCCCAGGGACGGGCTGACGGGTGTCGCCCCAACTCGGCCACCACTCCCCAGGTTCCCCTGTGGGGACGGCCCGCACTTCCTTTCTGCCTGGTCCGTTATTACCATGGACAGGTGGGTGCTGGAGGTGGTGGAAAAGGCCTGCCTCTAGAATTCGAGCAGGCCCCCGCCTTCAGAGCCGCCGCACTGGGGCCTCAGGGTCTGCAGTCTCACTGTCGGCCTCGCCGAGCCGACATCACTCTCCTCCTCCAAAGGAGGTGATCAGGAGGTGGCGGACCCTCCTCAGACCCGGGTTTGTGTCCAGGTACTTCCTGGTTCCAAACGGACGGGGCTGGCACCCCATTCTCGACCCACACGACCTGAACAACTTCCTATGGTCTCGAACCTTCAGGATGGTCACTCTGGCTCAGATAATACCATCCCTGGAACACGGGGTGGTTCTGCTCTCTGGACCTGCAGGACACGCTCTTTCACGCCCCTATCCGTCCTGTCACATCGGAGATTCCTTCGCTGAAGCAGAGGGATCCTCTTCGAGTTCTGAGCCATGCCCTTCGGCCTGTCTCCAGCTCCCAGGGTCTTCACCAAATGCATTGCAGTGGTGACAGCTTTTCTTGGGCGCCGGGTGTCCGGGTGTACCCTTACCTGGATGATTGGCTGATAGCAGCCCCTCCAGACAGGAGGTGGAGCGGTCCAGAGATTTGGCCCTCCAGGTTTGCTCTCAAGTCGGCCTTCTCATCAACGAGGCCAAGTCGGAACTCGAGCCAAGCAGGTGATTCTGTTTATTGGGGCAGAGCTCGCACTCTCTTAGAGCCAGAGCACGGCTCCCGAGTGGACAGGGCCGAGGTTCATACCTCCTTTGCCCAATCATTTCTGGTTGGGCAATCGCGCCTGCCCGGGACTTCCTGCGCTCCTGGGTCTCATGGCGCCTGTACCAGCGTGTCCGTTGGGCACGCTGGCACATGCGCCCCTTCAGTGGGGACTGGCCAGCCAGTGGTCACAATGCTGCGATCCATTGGACCAGCTAGTGATGGTGACCCTGAGATGCGGAACGCCTCCGGTGGTGGACTGCCCATCTCATCTGCAGGAGGGCATCCCGTTTGTCCGCCCAGCGAGCCGACTGCTCTCTCTTTCGACCGATGCCTCCCTGATGGGTTGGGGTGCCCATCTGGGGAACACGGGCGTATGGCCTCTGGTCCCCGCGGAGTCCTGATGCTACATCAACCTGCTGGAGCTCGGCGTCCGCCTAGCTCTCACCGCCTTTGCTCCGTTTCTCCGGGGTCAAGTGGTCCGAGTCCAGACGGACAATACCACGACCATGTACTACCTAAACCGCCAGGGCGGGACGATTCCATGCTTCTGTGCAAGGAAGCCTGCATTTAGTCACTCTAAGCAGCCTGGAGGCGGATCTCCAGCCATTCATGTGGCAGGAGCCTCCAACACCCTGGCCGATGCCCTGAGCTGGATAGGGGCTGCATCTCACGAGTGGTCTCTCCTGCCGGAGGTAGTACAAGATCTGTTCTCCCACTAGGCACACCTCAGGTGGACCTGTTTGCCTCAGGGAGAACTCGAGCTGAGGCTGTTCATGCCCACCCCTCAGCAGGGCTCGCTGCAGGGGTGCCTCTCAGGCTGTGGACCCCGGCCTCTTCTATGCCTTTCCCCATTTCCTTGATTCACAAGGTGCTTCTCAAAGCAAGGAGGGACAAGGCGAGGTGATTCTGATAGCCCCAGACTGGCCTCGCCAGTTCTGGTACCCAGATCTCCTCAGCCTCAGCACCAGGCTCCCGAGGCAGCTTCCAGCTCGCCCGGACCTGCTCTCAGTCAGTCAGGGAAGGTGTTCCATACGGACCTTCAATCCTGCACCTGATGGCCTGGTTCCTGAGTGGCTAGAGTTCCAGGCCTTGGGTCTTTCCGACGAGGTCCTCAGTGTTGTTGAGGCGTCCGTATGAGTCGACCAGAATGCTATGCCTTCAAATGGAAGAGATTTTCCATTTGGTGTCAGGGCAAGGGCTTGGACCCTTCCTCCTGTCCTTTGGCAAGCATCTTGGACTATTTATGGTCCCTTTCTAGTCAAGGGCTTAGGTCGACGACCCTAAGGGTGCACCTGGCAGCCATCTCTGCTTACAGGGCGGCCGGGAGCAGTCGGTGGTGCAGGAGAAGGTGGTCTACGCTTTTCAAAGGCCTTGATCACATTTCCTCCGTGCAAGAACCTCCACCTCCATGGGATTTACTGCTGGTACTGGCAAGCTCATGGGCAAGCCTATCTCAACCAATGCACAGGTGTGAACTCTCTCAACTGTCGTGGAAGACCGCCTTCTTGGTGGCTATCACGTCAGCCAGAAGGATGGGAGAACTCCAGGCGCTCTGCATCGAGTCTTCTTACCTGGTCTTCCACAGGGACAAGGTTGTCTCAGCGCCCCACCCAAATTCCTTCCAAGGTGATGTCGGAGTTTCAGCTAACCAGGTGTTGACTCTGCCGGTGTTCTACCCTAATCACACTGGGTCAATACAGGCTCCATACTTTGACTCTAGAAGGGCGCTTTGCTTATTATAAGGAGCGTGATGATGAAATTCGGGAGAGGTTCGCCAGCTGTTTGTCACTCCACGCTGAAGCCGCACCTGCAGACCTGCAGCCAAGCCGGACAATAAGCAGGTGGGTCACCTCCCGTATAGATCTCTTGTTATGTTGGCGGGCATGGAGCCTCCCAGAGGGATAAGAGCTCATTCTACCCGCCATACTGCTGCATCGGTGGCTGCTTCCAGGGACCTCCCTATCCAGGAAATCTGCAGGGCTGCTACCTGGAAGTCAGCACACACCTTCATTACCCATTACCACATCGACCTTGAGTCACGCCGGATGCTGGTTTTGGGGCCTCGGTTCCCAGCTATTCCCTTAGTAGGGATGCGCCGGCCTCCTCCCGGAGAACTGCTGGGAGTCTGCTAGACAGTGTGGATGAACAACATATCCATGTCCTTAGAACATAGAGTTATTCACCTGTAACAGGAGTTCTAGGAATGGTATATGTTGTTCATCCACACTACTCCACCCGACCTCCCGCACTTCAGCACACAACCTGAGCTTCCAGCGGGCCAGATCTGGCGCCATGGGGCGGAGCCGAGAGTTTTACCATCCGGTGGGTGGGAGGAACCAGCTTGAAGACCTCCGCAAGATTTAAAGCGCAAGGAACCTGCCAGACAGTGCGGATGAACAAATATATACCATTCCTAGAACTCCTGTTACAGGTGAGTAACCTGTATTTTCCTACACAATCATGTGGCTGTTGTGCAGATTCATTAATAAGGTAAGGCTAAATTACCTGTGTTTGGATGGGGTATAAATTCTAATGTTGAGTCCCACATACACTATAGATGACAGTACCTGATGCACAGGTGATAACCATGGTGTATTCATCTCTTCGTGGTTGTTAGGGCAATGGTAAACCTCTTGAGCTGGGCCTCGAGGTTTACAGATGCCCTAGCAACCACTCGAGGTGATTACACCACTTATCACCGAACATCCGCATTGTCCTCTATATGGACATGATTAACCCAGTAGGCACACATCAACAGTAGAAATGGCTGTAATGACTTTATGGACATGATTAACCCATGGACGCACATCAACAATAGAAATAGCCATTATTATAGTTTGGACTTGATGAACCCAGTGCGCCTACATCGACAGTAGATATGGCCATGATGACTTTATGGGCTTGATTAACTCAGTGCACCTACATCAGCAGTAGAAATGACAGTATTCAATAGGTTCTGGGTTGCAAAACCAAATGTATAAGTGATGTGTGGTAATACAGGGTTGCCAAATCTTGGTATGTGACTGTATATTCTCTTGTTTATGAAACTAGTTTGATACACAATCTGCCTGGGTCTGATGTAACAAGTGACTGTGTAATGGATTGGATGTGTTATATATTCTGTCTGTGTGTCATTGTCGGAAGCTTTAAATAAAACATGAATCACAAACAGCAAAGAGGCACAAGTAGCCTTACTTGTAGAAAGGCTGCTAGGATATTGGAAAATGTGGTGGATGACCAGTAAATCCCATTGACAGGGTGGGGTGGGGTGTAAAAACAAAGAACTGGGAAGAAATAAAGGGGTGTGGGGCAAACTGCCTGATCATGTATCATTGTTAAGCAGAAATCTCATCCACCATATCTGAAGTCTTTTGTTTTCTTTTTTATGTTTATTGTTTTCAAATGAACCAGCAGAAGTGACTGTACCAAGTCATATGGGGCTTAAAAACAGAGAAATTAATCTCACAGGTGTATATTACAAAAGTAAATATTGCCACATATTCTTTACACAAAGAAGGGGGATATATTGTGCATCTGCGTTTAGATACCTGTACACAGCAATGCCAATCATGCTGACTTTCTGATGTACTGCATCACTGGTAATGGGTGCAAATTGCTGTGAAATTTTGACTGATTGGCTGTAAACAGGATTATAAGGAACTAAAGACATTCCAGTCTGCAAGGGGCGAAACGACAAACCAGAGACACGTGTGTTGTGTCCGGATATAGGACTTGTTCATTTGGAATAGCTACTGTCTCAGTCCAGTACAGGAAGACATCAAGCCAGTGATATCAGCTTTGTGGGCGTGGTGTAAATGAGTACAGCAGAGTATTGTAAAATAAAAGTAACGTGTGCAAAGTATAGTGTTGAGTTTCAACCCAGTGTAAGTCTTTCTTCGTACTGCAGTGCATTGCTTAATTTCTGACAGCTTGCTGCGTTTGATTTTTAAGATGCCAAAAGATGCTTTAGATGAACTAGTGGGTCTCATGAGCCAGCAGATGTACCAGCAGCTCCTCAGTTCACTGGTCCGGAAGTTCGCGTAAGTATCTTTAGTCTGCTTAATTGGGGAGGGGGGTCTGGAACCTGCTCATTTTTTTTTCCTTTGTTTTTTTCCATTGATACCCTTCTGTGCTCCATATCATACTGTTACAGATCAGGGACAGGGTTTCAAAATTGGGACAAATTACTAGTAAAAAGTAAGTAAATAACATTTTATTTGGTTAATTGCCTTTTTCTGGGGCTCAGGATGCTGTACAGGATACAGGCAAAAGATCAAATAGAATTCAGTAAAAGCACACTTAAACACATAAATAAATATTCTAATAGAAAAGCATTACAGCAGGTGGGACTAACTAAAAGGGATAAACTAACAAGTTCCAAAAGTCTCCCTGAAGAGATGCACCTACAGACCCTGTTTGAGGACCTCACAGAGGAAGCCTCAATGATCTTGGAAGTAGTTCTACAGGGCCGGTCCTGCTACTTAAATGACCGATTCCTGGGTTTTAAGTTGAGACCTGGGAATTGCAAGGAGGCCTTCCTCAGAGGAGCAGAGAGAGCACAGAGAGTGGGCAGGAGTGAGGAGGTTATTTGGCAACCAAGGCCCAGTCCATATAGGGCCTTATAGCTGAGAAGACCCACCTTGATGGTGGCTCACCAGCAGGCAGTGCAGATCTTGCAGGACTGGGGTCACATGACAAGACCTCAGAAGGCCCATCAGCAACCAGGCCAGTGCATTCTGCTCTAGGTGCAGGTGACTAGGACTGTTCCACTGACCCCGAGGTACAGAGTGTGACAGTAGTTGAATCTGGACATCACAATCGCCTGCACCAGTGAGGGCAAATCATCAGGTGGGATTAAGGCTTTAATCCTGGCAGTGTTGCTAAGGTGGTAAAAACCATTTCTGACAACAGCTTATTAATTTGAACTCCCCAAATTTCAGGCCACCGTCCAGGATGATGCCCAGAATTTTCACCTTAGCAGAGGTTGTAAGAGTGGTGGTCCCTACACCAAGCTTGTTCCTGCCCCAACAGCATCTGCACTCTGCCGGTGACCAGGCTGAATCACCAGCACCTCTGTCTTGTCTGGGCTGATCCTCAGCCAGTTAGAAGACATCCAGTCCTTAAAATAAAAAAAGACATCCAGCCCTGGATTTCAGTCAGGCATTTATTTAGTACCACCACTGAATCACGTATCCGGTGCAAGTGGCATATACAGCTGGGTATCATCTGCATAACAGTGAAACCCTACACTTTAACATCTAATGATCTCACCCAGGGAAGTATGTACCCTGCTAAACAGCATGGGCAAGAGGATCGAACTCTGGGAACTCCACGAGGCAGGGCTTTAGACATGAGGGAAACTCCCCATCACTACCCAATGTGTCCTGCCTGTGAGGAAAGACTCAACCCAGCTGATGACAGTGCCAGTGAGTTCACACAGCTCCTTTAGGTGATCCAACAACACTGCATGGTCCCCAGTGTCAGATGCTGAAGAGAGATCGAGGAGAACAAAAACTGACCATTCCCCTATCTGTAGTCCTGAAGAGACCATTATGCACCCTGACTAATGCAGTTTCAGTGCTATGCCTAGACCTAAATCCCAACTGGAGAGGCTCATAGATGTCAGAATTGTGAGATGTGTCTCAAGCTGCAGAGCCACTATTTTCTCAGTAACCTTACCAAAAAGGAAGGTTAGAGATTGGTCTATAATTTGCCAAGATGTCAGGGGTCTAGAGAGAGTTTCATCAGAGGGACTTCACCAGCGCCTCTTTCCAAGCCTCTTTAAACCCTCCAAAAGTGAACACTGGACTATTTTGGCAACCACCGGTCGATGGATTACACATCCCACAAGGAGATGGGTTTGACCAGGGTCCAGCTTACAGTATGTTGACCACAGCTTCAGAATCACCTCACAGACCTCTTCCACCCCCACTGGTCTAAACTCACTTCAGGCAAGGAAGTGCTTCCAGAGATAACCGTCCCATTACTGCAGGGCTGCCACCCCATTGGAGAAATCCCAGATCTGATGGAGAACACCCTGTTGGAGAACAAAGCAAACTCTTTGCACTTGGTGGCTGAAGCTATTCTTCTTGACTGCAGACAGGCAGGGTGAAGTATCCTGTCTACAGTCCAAAAGAGTTTAGCCGGTCTGTTCCTCCCTGCAGCAATCTCCCCAGACAGGAATACTGCCTTCTTATGGGAGATTACTCACTGTAGTGAGTTCTCGAAACCAGCCTGTCCTCCTCAGACTGAGATCTCCACTAGCAGTGTTCCGACCTCTGGTCTTCATCTTTTGATTGCCTCATCAAACCAAGGGCTCTCAAGCAAGTAGTCCTGGGTCATGTAAAGACTGGTGCTACAGAGTTGAGTGCTGAGGTGGCAACTTATTATTGGCTGCCACTGCCTCACTCAAACCTGTCTCACAAGCATCACTCACTCTGAGAGGTTCATCAACGCCATCAGTCCCTCTATGAAAACCCTTTTAAAGTACAGTAATGGACAACTCCACAGGTGAGGGACTACTGAGTGGAGCCCTGAATGAGAATTCAACTGTAGAATGATCCGACCAAGCGTCCAGATCAGTCTTGAGATCAGTTATCCCAAGCCCCAGCGAGAATACTACTGTAGGTCCAAGGTGTGCCCATGACTGTGGGTTACAGTAGCAGCAGCCTGTGCATGGCCCAGGGAGATCATCGTAGTAGCAGCAGCTTGTGCAAGGCACAGGAAGATCATCGTCTGGAGGTAGTCATACCCTGACTGCGACAGTTCATCATCGATCCAATCATTGAAATCACTCAGGACCGATAACCTGTGCAATTGCAACACTTTCTTGGTGATGAAGTCTATGACTTCCTGCAGAAATTCCCTTTGTGCCAGGAGGCCGTACACAAGAAGGATCCTGCAAATTGCACCTGGACCCCTAAATACGCATTCAAACAATGAAGTAGAACTCACTGGGTGAACAGAAAGATCAAGTTGGATCTAAAACAGATGGCACACATCGCTCGGCATTCCCTCCTCAGACAATGCACCAGAGAATCTGGCCAGGACTGATGCCTCCAAAACTGGGGCAGCGCCATCTCTCAGCCAGGTCTCCATGATGCAAGCCAGACTGATCAAGGAAATCAAGTCTGCTATAACTGTAGTCTTGTTCCTAATTGATCTATTATTGCACAGCACTGCCCGAAGGAGACTTGCAGAGGTTGCTGACCCAATGGCTGCCTGCCCACTCAGTCTGGTGGGAGCCCTAGGTATTGGTACCAAACATGTCTGGTCTCTCCCTAGGCCCCATTTCACCCAAGGCACCTCCTGTTCCTAACCACCCCAATATGCCTCTCCCTTCTAACACCCTGCTGTCTACCATCCCGCCTCGCAATCCTGATCTCCTACAGTGACTAATTGCCACAGGTGACAATAGGAGGTCATTGAAGGGCAGAGGTCCAACAGCAGGGATGTTGAGTAGGTGACCCTCTGGGGTACAGAGCCTAAACACATCTTCCTCCAGCCACTATGTACTCACTATTAAATAAGAAGTCTAGCATGTTTTAAAACTACCCCACTTAAATTACCCAGCCCACCCTAAAACAACAAGAGAGACTAAAATACCCTCACATACCCTATAAACACTGCTAAACAATAACCCAACTCTAATACAATAATATTCCTATGCACAGTCACCATTTAACCACTTAACCACTAACCTAGTAACTCCTGCACCTTCCCTCCCTCCTCCCAACCACCAAACACAATATTACAACAACTAGAAGAATCCAAACAGTGGGCTGCTAGAGGAGAGAAATAACTAGAGTTGTAGAGAGAAGGACAGTCCAGCAGCAATTCTTCATCCTGTAACACAGGATCTAGGGGCCTGAAGAATTCTGACTTGCTTCCTTTTTACTCTGGGCCATGACTTCTGACCTCTCATGTCTTTTGTCCGCAGTTCAACTGATACAATAACTCCACAGTCTCTGTATTGAGCCTCCCAGCTCAAACACAGCCATACACACTGTTCTCCAGGTGCCTCTTAACTACAAACGTCCTGCCTCTGTGGAACGGTATCAGATCTGTTCATAAATGGAAAAATGAACACCTCAGCAGCCCACCAGTGAGTTCTTGCTAAAAATAATAAGAACTGGCTCCAACCCACTTGCTCAACCTTGTCTAAGCTTTTAGCTCAAAGCCTCCAGCCTAACTATATGGACGCTAAAACATAACTTACTATAAAATGAATGAGTTAAAACTAACACTCTGTTTACACTGGAAGCTTCAGCTTAGAAACATAGAAGTTGATGGCAGATAAGGACCGCAAGGCCCATCTAGTCTGCCCATTTCTTTTCTACCTTATAAATGTGCCATTGGCCTTTGCTCTGTCAATGGCCTATCTATTTATACTCATCTATATTGCTCCCTTATGCATATCCCATGCCTGTTTGAAGCCCTGCACTATATTCATAGCCACCACTTCCTGAGGTAGGCGCTCCATGTATCTACTACGCTTTCTGAAAAAGAACTTCTTCACATTACCCCTTAATCAGCCTCCTCTAATCTCATGCTGTGTCCTCTTGTCCTGCTATTTTCTTATATTGAAACAATGTTTACTTCCAGTGTAAATTATGGATTCTCCTTATTCTCTTTAAATAAATGCCGGAAAAGTACAACAGGGAATTCTGGTGAGCTCAGCTAGAGCCCAGATAGACAACAGCCCAGCCTGGTGGCCATCTTTCCTCCCTAGAACTTCTGGAACCAGACATCCTTAACAAATGGTAAAATTAACTATAGAAGTATACAGAGTAAATGGCATAGTAAAAATTATTTTCTGATGAAAACTATACTGTAGCTTTAGTGTCTGTCCTTATGTTGCGTATCAGATATCAACCTGTTTTCCATTTTTATTCATGACAAACAAAATTACAAGCTGCAATAATAGTAATCACACTTCTTGAAATTTAATCAGTTATTTTATGTTTTATGTTGTGGAATGGGGCTTTGCACAGCATTAGCTTTTTGTTGTTTTATTCCGATGTGCCTGATTTTATTTTAGCTGCTATTTTGGTTGTTGTGACCCCATTCTTTCTGAATGCAAATAGCTTAGTGAGAACACATTTCTTTTTGGAAGAGAAAGTAATTTAGCTAATTTGTACTGTTTTGGAAATTAGATTAAATTAATTATTTGTGTTGTTGGACTGTGGTGCTATATTAGTCAGGGTTGAGTCCAGAAGGCAGTTTTCAATAATACTATATCTTTTCTTAGACTAACCAATTTTTTCAAGACCACAGAGCTATCTTCTTCAGGTGCAGTGGAAAGTAACCTGCATCTTAGGGTTTATACACACAAGTTCCATTGATCAGAGTGTATCTAACATAAAGTAACAGGTAACTATAATGCCAAAGAACAAAAACAAGATAACCAACAAAAATTATATCCGCTGTAACAAAGATTCAGGTGTTTAATGTTGTTGCTCTATTTTGTGTTAATCTTTTCCTTTGTGTTAAACAAGCATTCATCAATAAAGCGTATGCATACATTCTAAGATGCTGGTTAGTTACCATTGCACCTGAAGAAGAGACCTTGGAGTTTTGAAAGCCTGGAGAACAAAAACCTGGGAGATTTTTATTTATTTATTTATTTGAAGTTTGGTGACGGAAAGGTACACTGAGCCGAGGCTCGCTTTCCAGGTGCAACCCAGAGGAAGGGGTATAGGGAAGTAATACAGCAAATGAAAGAAATCAGGATGAAATACAATGGACAAAAATCAGAAATATGCAAAGTACAATCTATGTACAAGGAAAAATTCAATACTAGTAGAGCAAAATACAGGGTGGAGGCGTTGTAAGTCAAGGAAGCAAAAGATAATATTATTGGTGATAATATCATTGGAATTGGTGGAAGGAGTGGGAAGTAGAGATGGGGAAATGAGAGAGGAAGGATGTTTGAGGGGAGGAGAGATGGACAGCGGGCAGAAAACTAATAGGATAGGGAACTAGATGTGTGGCAAGCATCCACAGGAGGAGAGGAGGAGAGAGCACGTTTAAAGGAGTATTGGGGAATGAGAAAGTTTAGTAAAGATATGCTCTGTACATATCTTGTCACCCTTCTGGTACATTTTATAGAGGACAAGCTCAGCTAGCTTTTACCCTTGCTTCAGTTCTTCAGAAGAAAGCTCCAGCTTTGAAAAATTACCTTAACTGTCAGTCAGATCTGGTAGCCTCTTTGTCACTATGCTCGGGAGAGGGGCAGCACTCTATGAATCTGAATCTGAATATTGACACTGTAATGACATACACATTGCACTAGGTGCACAAACCAAACTGCCAAATGCAGGGTCAGTTTGCTCTGATATGGATTCTCAACTTAAAACCGCACATTTCCTGTAGAAGGGTAAACCGAGTCCTATAAGTAAAACCACAGATATTAACTGACTTGTTTTCTCTGATTCTTTCCAGGAGTCGAAGCTAAAGTCCTAACACCGTACAAGCTTGGTGAACGAGATGACACAATTCCACCAGAATACAGAAAATTATTGGAGAAGGTTAGTGAGGTGCCATTGAGTTGTGCACTTACTAGTTTAATCTTGCTGCATTTGTATACTGCTTTGAATAATGGTTTTGAAACACTGGGCTCGATTATTAAAAGGTCAGAACTGGCTCAGTAGGTCTTGCAGCTTGATTTTCCAAGGCAGTCTGCACCACCTGGGGACCACATCTGTGCCAACCGGGCATGCTATGCAGAAGAGAGCTTGCACCAGAGCAGGGCTGCAATATTCTCTTCATTGAGATTTTGCAAGCCCCTTCCCAGGGTGCACGGGACCTGGCAGTTAGAACAGCTGGGAGCTTGTCTTACAGCCTATGCGCCATCCATGGCACTGATGCAGTGTGGGAGGTGAGCCTCATGCCTGCTGATGATGGCTCAGCGGCAACCACCATCCTGCCACAAGGTGCGGGATGGTGTTGCACCACTGCAGGTCCAGGACAGGTGCCCTGCCACCTGGGTCCTACTGGGTATTCCTCGGCTACCTTGCCAGGCCACGATGGTGCTCCATGTGACCCCACGCACACACACACGCACACACTATGCCTGTGCCTGCAGGCTGTCCCACCATGTCTTGCAGCCATATGCAAGTCTCCCTTCCAAAAATCCCAGCCGCACTCGCCCCCTGGCCATCCCTGTGGCTGCCTTGCATGTCCCAGTACTGGTGGTGTCTCTCAGGCATGGCCTGTAGCCTGCAGTGTCCGCTAACCCCTTCCACCTTGCTCCTGTCAGACCCCTCCCATGGCCATTGGCTGCCACCGCAGAACATAGCCTGTGGAATCCGACATCAGTTGCCATGGTGTGGGGCCATCCGCAGCTGCGGCAATGCCCTATCGCCGCCTTCTGCGTGGCACAGGGCGGGGGCACTGACCTCTGGAGGACTTTGTGCTGTGACCCACCTGTACTAAAATCAGACGCAGGGTCCCCAGTGCACTGGCGATTGACACAGGCTGCTGTTTGCCGTAGCTTAGCCGAGCTTAGTGGGGTCCTTTGAAAATCAAGCCCACTGTTTCATTGTTATACATCTTTTGCACCTTACATTAGCCTATTTCTTATATCTTCACTGTTTCAGTTTGTCTCTCTCTCCTGTTGCCCCTCTCCTTCCCTCTCATTCGCTTTACTTTGATAGGCGTATTCAGCCTTTGTTACTTGTTATTGTCCATATCTGCTACTTACAGTTACTTACTAGTAATATTGTATTCTCTGTTGCATGTACTGTATTCTGAGTTTTTTTTCGTGTTTTAGATTTCCTGTTGTGTTGTATTTTGCATTCTTTCTTTCTGTATAGATTGTATCCAATACTGTAAATTGAGTTATCTTCATGCAAAGTAATTTTAGTGCAAACATCAATGTAAGCATAAATGAGTAAATTTAATTACTAGGGACGTGGATATGTTGTTCAATCCACACTTACTGGCAGGTTCCTTGCCGCTTTAAATCTTGCCGGAAGGTCTTCAAGTTGGCTCCTCCCACCCACCGGGTGGTAAAACTCTCTGCTCCGCCCATGGCGCCAGATCTTCCTTACTGCTTGGAAGCTCAGGTTCCCTCCTTAGCACTCTGCATTTTAGGCCTGGAGCCACACTCTTGAGTTAAACTGAAACTTATTCTAAAGTTTAAAAGACTTGGTCTTCTTTTCCCTCGGCTGCGATGGACAAATCGACTCGGATTTTCGTCGGTGCCCCTCTGGGCAGAAGATGTCCTGGACTGACCCGCACGCCATGTGCATTTACCGCCTAGACCCGGACATGACTTGTAGGGCTGCGACCAGTGCAAACCTCGGCTTCAGTCTTGGAGGACTGCTGCTCCACTGCTTTGGGGCACCCTGAAAACGTTATCCTCGGGTTAAGTCAAAGGAGGCCTGTTGGGGTCCACGGCGCTGGCTCGTAGACCAACTAGAGCAGATGATCACCCTCGAGGAGGAGGCAGCCCAGTCTGCATCTTCATCTTCATCAGTCACGCATTTATCCCGCTCTCCTTGGGCTCTTCTTATACAGCTTCTTTAAAGGAGCTTTGCCAGTCCCTCTTCACCAAGGGAGAAGGACCGTCGGGACATTCCAGTCGGTCCAAAAGAAGGACTCAAGGTGAGTCCCACCATCGGCGTTAGTAGGGCGGAGAGATCCCCTTCCCGGATAGTCGACAGTCGACTTGGTTGAGGTTGCGGCTAAGGCCGCTGGCTTCATGGTGTCCCTGTCAGGTCGGACGGTTTGTCGACTGGAGAAGCCGACAACCCTTCTTCACCGTTCCCCAGTGGAAACCTAGGACTTGACTGTGCCTCCTGTGCTGGAGTCTCCGGTTAAGGTCCCTGAACCAAGGGAGGAGGGTTCCCCGACCCACCCTCGAATCCCCAAGGTCTCGGTCTCGGACCTCTTCCAGGTCCAGCCGGTCCCGCTGTCAGTGGTATCGGCACCGTGGAAGCTGTGGCGCCGCTCATCCTCGTTGTCCTCTTAGTAGGATAGGCTCTGGGCGCGGACTGCGTTGGCGCTATGAGGTTTAATGGCAGCAGCTCTTATTGCCCGCCGGGAATAAGCCGAGCCTGTCACCTTCTCCTACCATTATGGCTGTCACCGAGCGGCCAAAACAACCCCTCGTAGTGGTTGAGGAGCCAAACCGCACTGGTTGTTCGACCAAAACCAGCTGCACCACCCATTGTGGTGGAACCTTCGCTCCACAGCCGAAGACTGGGGCCCCACCAAGGATTCTCGGTCGGGTCAGGGTTTTCCATAGGTTGTTGGTCACCCTCATTACCGATCGACCTCGGCATGTGGAGGGTGGCTCAGGTGTTAACAGCGGCTGTTCGCAGACTCCTCGGAGTCTGGCGTGACTTCTCTTGTTCTCCAGGCTGCTTGACCTAGAGTCCACTGGGGGTCAGTCGGTGGATGAGAGCCCATCCTCGTTCTAGGAATGCTTGATTCATCTCAGAATCCACTGGGATGAAGCTCGAACCCGCTTCAAAACGGGCCAGGTATCCCCTCACGGAGATACTGGACCGAGGAGATTCCCTACAGAGGCTCTTTCCGGTGGCTGAAGCCATTGTTGGCCTGGCCCTGGAGCTGTGGCAATGGCCAGCTTCTGTCCAGCACCTTCGGCCAGGATGGATCGGAGTATGTGGTCCCTACTGGTTCACTCTCCGGTTTCTCGGAGCACCCTCTGCGGAGGGTTACTGACTGATAGCGTTTTCCGCGCTCTGGGAACATTCAGGATGTGGACAAACCACCGATAAGGAGTCCAAGAAATTGGACTACCGTGAGGAAGTATATGCTGCTTCCTCCCTAGGCCTTTGTCAGGCTAGCTCGGCCGTCCTGATGGCACACTTTTCACATGCCTTTTGGGCTCCCTGGATGGTGATTCCTCATCTCCCAGCTGACAACTAGCGGCGGTTAAGCAGGTGTGGGACCAGGGAATGGCGGTAGCAAACAGCAGCTCAAAACTTCATTGGACATTGCTGGCTCGTGTGCCCGGTCAGTAGCGGCTGCAGTGGCCATGCCGCAGAGCTTGGCTGCGGATCTCCACCTTTATGGCGGATACCCAGCACAAGCTGGCAGACGTCCCTTCTTGGGTACTGACTTGTCCGTCCCGGGTGGAGGGTCATCTCCAATGGATCGAGTAGTCCAACGCCACCTTGGACTCAGTCACGTCCTGCCCAGAAGGACAAAGGCCGCCAGCAGCAGCATAAGCCCTTCCGTCCCTTCAGCCCCTGCGGCACGTCCGGCCCGCAACACCAGCATCAGGGCCAGCAGGCTCGCACTTGGCACCCCAAAGCCAAGCCTGCTGCTTCTTCCAGCAGAAAGCCGGGAGGAAAAGGCCCAGGCAGCTCCTCAGCCGGCCCTTCCTCCAAGCCTGTCCAGTGACAGGTTGAGGGTGTCACCCCAACCTCGCTACTCCTCCTCGGCTTCGTGGGGGATCTGCCCGCCACTTTTTCCCGCCTGGTCCGATATCACCATGGACCACTGGGTGTTGGAAGTGGTAGGCAGGGTCTGCCTCTGGAATTCGAACAGTCCCCATCTATCGAGCCATCACCCCAGGGAACTCACGGGTTCACCCAGCCTCTCTGTCGGCTCGTTGAGGCCAACGTACCCTGCTCTCCAGAAGGAGGTGATCAAGGAGGTGGCAGACCCTCCTCCAGACCCAGGGTTTGTGTCCAGTACTTCCTGGTCCAAAACAGACGGGGGCTGGCACTCTCATTCTCGACCTACACGACCTGAACAAGTTCCTAAGGTCTCACACCTTCAGGATGGTCACTTGGCTCAGATCATTCCATCCTTGAATGAGGTGTGTGTTCTGTTCTCTGGACCTTCAGGATCGTTCTTTCACGTCCCAATCCGTCCGTCTCACCAGCGATTCCTCCACTTCAGGGCAGAGGGATCCCATTCGGATTCTGGGCCATGTTCTTCAGCCTCTCTCCAGCTCCCAGGGTCTTCACCAAATGCATGGCGGTGGTGACAGCATTCCTGCGGCGCCGAGGGTCCGGTGTACCCTTACCTGGACGACTGGCTGATTGCAGTCTCCTCCAGGTTGGAGGTGGAGCGGTTCAGAGATCTGGCCTCCAGGTCTGCTCTCAGATTGGCCTCCTCATCAACGAGGCCAAATCGGAACTCGCCAGCGCAGGTGATTCAGTTCATCAGGGCAGAGCTCGACTCTTCGAGCCACAGCACGGCTCCCAGCGGACAGGGCCGAGGTCCTTTCCTCCTTTGCCCAATCATTTCTGGTTGGGCAGTTGCGCCTGCCGGGACTTCCTGCACTTTCTGGGCCTCATGGCAGCCTGCACCAGCGTGTCCGTTGGGCCGCTGGCATATCGTCCCCTGCAATGGGGCTGGCCTGCCAATGGTCACAGCGCCCGGTCCTCTGGACCAACCAATGACAGTGACCCAGGATATATGGAACGGCCTCCAGTGGTGGCTTGTTCCAGCTCATCTGCAGGAGGGTATCCTGTTTGTCCACCCCGAGACGATGGTCACTCTGATGACCGACGCCTCTCCGATGGGTTGGGGTGCCCATCTGGGGAGCTCAGAGCTCATGGCCTCTGGTCCCCTCAGAGTCTCGATGCCACATCAACCTGCTGGAGCTTCAAGTGGTCTGACTAGCCCTCACCGCCTTTTGTCTGCTTTGTACGGGGTCAAGTGGTCCAGGTCCAGACGGACAACACCATGACCATGTACTACCAACCGACAGGGTGGGATGCACTCCTTGCCTCTGTGCAAGGAGGATCTCCACTTGGTCTCTTGCGATCAACCTGGAGGCGGATCTCCAAGCCATCCATGTGGCAGGATCCTCCAACAGTCCAGCCGATGCCCTAAGCCGGATAGGCACTGCATCTCACAAGTGGGCTCTCCTGCCAGAGATAGTACAAGATCTGTTCTCCCATTGGGGCACCCCTCAGGTGAACCTGTTTGCCTCCAGGGAGAATGCGATGCTGAGGCTGTTCCATGCCCACCCCCCTCAGCAGGGGCTCACTGCAGGGATGCCTTCTCAAGCCCGTGGCCCCGGGCTCTTCTGGTGCCTTCCTCCATTTCCTTGATCCACAAGGTGCTTCTCAAGGTGAAGAAGGACAAGGTGCAGGTGATTTGGTAGCCCCAGACTGGCCCTGCCAGTTCTGGTATCCAGATCTCCTCAGCCTCAGCTCCAGGCTCCTGAGGTAGCTTCCAGCCCCCGGACCTGATTTCAGTCAACAAGGGAAGGTTCTCCACCTGGACCTTCAATACCTGCACCTGACGGCCTGGTTCCTGAACGGCTAGAGTTCCAGGCCTGGGTCTTTCCGACGAGGTCCTCAACATCGTTGAGGCATCCCGTAAGGAGTCAACGAGAAAATGCTATGCCTTCAAATGGAAAAGATTCTCCATTTGGTGTCAGGGTAAGAGGCTGGACCCTTCCTCCTGTTCTTTGGCTAGCATTCTGGACTACCTGTGGTCCCTTTCTCAGCTAGGGCTTGAGTCGGCGACCCTTAGGTGCACCTGGCAGCCATCTCTGCTTGCTGGGCGCGGGTGGGCAAGCAGTCGGTGGTGCAGGAGAAGGTGGTCGGTGCTTTTCAAAGCCTTGACCACATATCCTCCAGTCGAGAACCTCCACCTCCGTGGGATCTACTGCTGGTATTGGCTAGCTCATGGGCAAGCCATTGATGATGCACAGGTGTGACATCTTTCACATGTCGTGGAAGACCGCCTTCTTGATGGCTATCACGTCAGCCAGAAGGATGGGAGAGCTCCAGGCACTTTCCATAGAGTCTCCTTATCTGGTCTTCCACAGGGACAAGGTTGTCTTGCACCCCACCGAAATTCCTTCCGAAGGTGGTGTCGAGTTTCACCTTAACCAGGTGTTGACTGCCGGTGTTCTACCCCAATCACACCTCAGCGGCTGAATATAGGCTCCATACTTTGGACCCTAGAAGAGCACTCTCTTATTATAAGGAGCGGATGGCTGAAGTTCAGGGAGAGGTTTGCCAGCTGTTTGTCACCTACGCTGAAGCCGCACCTGGCAGACCTGCAGCCAAGCGGACGATAGGCAGGTGGGTCACCTCCTGCATAGATCTCTGCTATAGGTTGGTGGGCATGGAGCCTCCCAAAGGGATAAGAGCTCCTTCTACCTGCCATACCGCTGCTTCTGTGGTTGCTTCCAGGACGCCCCTATCCAGGAAATCTGCAGGGCTGCTACCTGAAGTCAGCACACACCTTGATTACCCGCTACCACATCGACCTTGAGTTATGCCGGGATGCTGGTTTTGGGACCTCAGTTCTCCAGTCCTTAATTCCTAAGTAGGTCGGCGCCTTGCCTCCCTCCTCCCAGAGAACTGCTAGAGTCTGCCAGTAAGTGTGAATTGAACAACATATCCACGTCCCTAGAAATACTGGTTATTCACCTGTAACAGGAGTTCTAGGAGTGGTATACTGTATGTTGTTCATGCACACAATCCACCCGACCTCCTCGGCTCGACGCCCACCTGGCTTCCAGCGGCTAGATCTGGCGCCATGGGGCGGAGCTAAGAGTTTTACCACCCAGGTGGGTGTGGAGGAGCCAGCTTGAAGACCTTCCGCAAGATTTAAAGCAGCAAGGAACCTGCCAGACAGTGTGGATGAACAACATATACCACTCCTAGAACTCCTGTTACAGGTGAGTAACCTGTATTTATTGCTGCTATTAGCATCACATTCACTATAATGGAAATGTGCTAATACTAATTGGCACAAATTTATTTTTATGCAAATCAGCTCCAGCAAAAACAGCAAAAATTATTTGGCAATGAAAATTTCAAGTTTTATAGTGTTATTGTATACTGTATATGCTCTGTTTCTTCTGCTATTTCTCTCCCATTGTTCTCCAAACCCCTAAATCACACTTGGAAACAAGCTTTATCGCAGCTGCCTTTCCAGTCACCGTAAAACATAGAAACATAGAATTTGATGGCAGGTAAGGACCACTTGGCCCATTCAGTCTGCCCATTTCTCCTACCTACACTATTACATCAGACTATGCCTGATCTGCAGCTCTCCACCCCCTTCCTTTCCACTGTGATTCCTTTGTGTTTATCCCATGCATTCTTGAACCCCACCACTGTTTTTGACCCTACTGCCTCCACTGGAAGTCTGTTTCAGGAATCCACCACTCTCTGTGAAGAAGTACTCCTCACATGCTACTGAATCTCACCCCCAAGCTTCATAGCATGTCCCTTGTTTATGAGCACCTTTTCTTCTGAAAATTACCCGCCCTGTACCCATGAGCTGGGCCAAACCAAATTTTAAATAAATAATGAGCTGCTTTGAAGTACGATACAGTTCAATAGCTCACCTATGTTTTTGGTTTTCAGGACTGCAGTGGTGAAAAGGTACACCTGCAGGAAAGGCAAGAAGAAAGAACCTAAAACACCTAAGGTATGGTACGGTTTTAAATGTCTTCACTCTGCAAACAAAAATTAGGCCATGACACAAAAAGGTTGGATCCTCAGATTCACCAGTTATTTAAAACAAATAATGTTCATAGGATCATAGGTAGTCTACAAGCTCAGTAGGCAGTGTAGCCTTTTTGAACTCGCCACCATATTTATTGGTGGAAATGAAATTTTATTACACATATACTGTATATGTCTAATCTGTTTTAAACATGCTCAGTGTATTACTGTCCACAATATCTTCAGGTAGAGTGTTCCACATAGCTATAACCCTTTGTGTGTACCACTGATTTCTTCTGTTTGTTGTTTTAGTGCCATTTAATTTCTTTTGTGCATTTTGTATTCATTATGGAGGGTTCATGCACAATCCAACGGTTTCAGATACTGATTTATCTTTAAGTGCTTTATAAACTAAAATTAGATCCCCTTAGTCTCCTATATTGCATGGAATAAAAGTCCTAATTTTTTAGTCATGTACAGTAATCTAGACCCCTTACAACTTTTATTTTTTGTTGCTTTACATTGAACTTTTTTTTTAATCCACCTCCTCCTTGCTCCAAGGTGGCCACTCCTTCAGGTCTGCCAAGGTCCCCACTGGCGCCCTGCCTCGATGCCAGCCCCTCACCCCATATCCGCAGCCCCCAGGTAACCCGGACGTAACCCTTCGCCGGGCAGGCCCCTCCTCCGAGGGAGATAGGTGCCGGTATGGCCGCCAGCACACACACTTGGCCTGGGTGCTGCTAGGGTGAATCTAGGCTGCATCGGGACTTGACGGCAACGGAGCCAGTGACCGGTCCCCTGGAGCTTTTTCCACTTTGCTCCATGGGGGCATGGTTGCCACAACATCAAGGCGTGGCTGGCATTCCCCACGCCCCACTTGGTGTGTAGGGCCCCAGCATGTTACCATACCCTGGCCTCCGCCAGGGTCGGCAAACTACCGGGTCCTGAATCCACCCTCCCGAGAGGCATTGCAGTCTCCGGGCGCTCCCAGCCATCTGTCCCGGCTGGCCTCCAGTTCCCCAAGTCCTTTCCTTAACCGCGCTGTTGGCTTCAAGTGGGGAATCTTAACCGCCATGCCGACGGGGTCAGTTTACGCTGAACTTTTTCATTAAGTTGATCACCCTGACTGAGGTTGGGGAACATACTGATGAGCAGTACTCAAGATGTGGTCTAACGAGGCTAGAAAAAGAGGATTATAACCTTGTCACTTGACTGTTGATGTTTCTTAATATACAGACCAAAATCTGATTCCTCTTCTTTATAATATTTGTAGTGTGTTTCAAAGGACATGTTCTTAGAAAATGTGACTCTTAAGTCTCTTTCATTATCTGTTACTTGTAAATTTGTGTTATTTAATTTGTAGTTAAATCTGTTTTGCATGATCATTTATCAGATTATCATGTCACAGGAGGTCAACATAAAGGGCATAGGCAGTGTCTGGTTGCTATGTTGAGGGGACCCAAATTTGTCATGGCAATAGCCAAAGGACTGTTCATCCTGGCCCCTCGGCAGTCTTTGTAATGCGAGATCACTGAAGAATAAAATCACAGTGGTGGCAGATTTCATTGCGTTCTCCATGGTTGATCTGGTATGCATCACTGAGACCCAATTAAGTGACAACTTCTGGACTTGTGCTGGAGGCTGCAACCTGTTAGTTTCTCTATAGATGCTACCCAAAGTGGGAGTCTCATGGGAGCTGGTGACATCTCTTTAGATCCTTCACTAAAATATGCTGGGGTCCAAATTATGGAACCTAGGTTGTTTGAATGTTTGGTTGTTCCTGATGGTGTCTGTTGAAACAGAGTGCAGGATCCTCCTCATTTACTGTGCTAGTAGGTGAATGGGAAAATTCCTGCAGAGGTTTGAGGATTTCATCACCAGCATGGCTTTGGAGCCGCCAAGGCTTGTGGTTCTTGATGACTTAAATGCCTGGTTCAGTCATGAATCTTCACTTTTGCTCAACAACCTCCATCTGATGTCATTGCTAAACCTTGTACAAATAGTTGCCCATGTGACCATTGAGCTGGGCCACACAATGGACCTGGTTTTACACTGGGCCTTGATATATTTTTTTTTTGTGTATCTCTGTGTTTATCCTCCTACCTGTTGGCCACATTAGCCCCACTCTTCAGGGCTCTATGGTACCCTGCTATGGAGCTCCTCCAAGGGCTGTCAGCACATAGGGGTGCCCACTCAGTGAACCTTGATATGGATGATCCCCGGTTGGGGTGGAGGAGTCTCCCGCTGACTGTCCCAGACCTGTGATGGATTGTGTACCTTGGCGCCTAGGCTCCCGGATTCCCCAATCACCGCCCCTGGAGCCCGTCTGCTGGGCACCAGGGCAGGCAGATTTTCACTGTTTTCTCCCTGCCCCTTGGGCGTCTGCACTAGGAGGGCAAGGAGTTGAAGGCACACTGAGACACGCCCACTGCTCCAGCCCTCTTGGCTGATGCCCACCCTCCCACAGCTGCTACTCTTTCCTGCACCTTCCACCTGAATTCCCTCAGATGGCGGTAATGCAGCGAGGCTCGCAGATCTCCCTCCCCAGAAAAAAGCAGCCGTTGGGCGCTCAGTCCCTTCTCCTCCCGGCCAGCCTCTGATGGCCCGTGCTCATTCCCCCGAACATGGGTCACCAGCGTGGTTCGAGGTAAGGTGCTGCGCCTTAGCCCTCTGTGCCACTGGTTGGCTGGCCTTGACATCTCTGATGACAAGGTTGATCTGATAGTTTGATTGATCATCCTTCGTGTTTCCAGTTCATGGTCCCATGTGAGCTGCACCCCATTGAAAATGGTCCGTAGTGTCCAAAACATAATTTTGAGCCAGATATGCTTGAGGTTACACTGGACATTTCCCGTGTTGGGCCATCTGTGGTGAGGACCTCGAGCCAGCAGAGAGAAGAAGAGCTAATATAATTCTCACCTTCTGCTGTAGTCACCTTTGTGCCTTTCTCTGTCCGCCCTGGTGACATACTGCCAGATCTTGTTGTGCTGTAACGATGAACTGAGGTAACTGAAGATGCTGGGACAGAGGATGGAGTGTACCTGAAAGAGATCACATTCCATGCAAAACCGACCGACTCTGAGTTCACTGTTGGGAATATCATAGTGCACACACCACAAGAATGCAGAGTTTTTGCCAAGGGTGATTGCTGCAGTTCTTCTGCACAGTTTCTGCATCCTGTCTCTTTGCGATCCAGAGAGCTGTTATTGCAGAAAAGTGCATGGCAGTTTTTCTAGAAAGGATGTTGACTGTTTGGTCTGGGGTCTCCCTAGGTGGACAGGTTCTGTCCGGAGGTGATTGGGATAGTGCGGTATGAGGCAATCCTATGCTACCAGCTAAGTGTTAGCCAGTTTCTTTTTGTACATGTGTCCCAGGTGGTATCCAGGTTGTGACCCACTTAACTGTACCCTGGATCCCTGGCTGACCTGGCTGGTGGTTGTCTTCCAGGATATCCTAGGTCCAGTGATTATTGGAACATTGGATGTAGGTCATTTCCTGTTGCCCTAAAGTGGGCAGTAAAAGACTCCTTCTCAAAAGCTATGTTTGGATCTGAAAGTTCTAACCAATTGTAGGCCTCTCTCAAATGTCCCCTTCTAAGGGAGAGTGCTTGAGAAGTAGGTGGCATTGCCGCCTGAGGCTCGCATGGTGCACTTTGACATCTGTCAGGCCCTTAGTGCTGTTTCAGAACTAGGAATAGCACTGAGACAGTTCTTGTCAAGGTGATGAACAGTTTCCTCCTGAGAAGGGTCGAGTGTGAGTGATCGGTTGTTGTTCTCTTTGATCTCGCTTCTGCTTTCGATGGTGTGACCATTACATCTCTCAATGTCAAGATGTCAAGGTTCTGATTCTAGAACTCTGAACTGACTGGCTGTGTTTGAGAAGAGCTCCCAAAGCTAAGTGCTTTTTGATATAATTTTCAGTTTAAAATTGTTTTGTTTTATGTAAATTTAGGTGATTGTGAAAGACAACCCTGTAGGCTCCAGGAAGATATAAAATTTGTGTGGTAGATATTTGTTGAAGTCAGAAGGATCAACACATTTATTTAGTGTGATCTTTCTACTCTGATGTGGTTAATTTTAATACTATAGTTTTAAACCCTTTCTGTATGTGCCTTTGGTGGTGTCTGATATTGAGAACCTAAGTGTCAATTGTGGGTATCCTGTCTGTTTTGGTAGGTACTTTATTTTCTTTGTTAAACAGCTGAGTATACCTATTGCCTAATACTTTATAGTACATTGTATCTTTTGCTCAGTCTCTGATTTTTCTCTTCTTTCTCCAATGTTTTAGAACTGTTTAGTTATTGTGGCAGAGGTGTGGTACTGTGTTCTTTCTTGTAGTTCAAGGTGTTTTGGAACTGCTGATTTCTATTGGTTTAAACGACTACATTTTTTTTTTTCTATTTTAAAAAAGCTACATCAACTTGGTTTGTTGTCACCTGTTTGTTGTTGCTAAGTAGCAGATGTTTTTGCATTGTGCTCTGATTCTGTGATAGAATCTGTATTAGTAGAAGGTAGATTATTGTGATTGTAGTTACCTTTTGATGGTAAGGATAAAGAGGTGAGATAAGTGTATCTATTTTCAAATATTATAGAGGAACAGTGGCAGGATTTTAGGACAGTAAATTAATAAAAAGGAACTAGGAGAGCTTCAGTAGCAGACAAATAGTGGAATAGCGGTATGTACGGTATAATGTGGGGAGTGGTGCAATGCAGTGGCTGTGGGGCAGCCATATTCAGGCAGATCTTCTGGACACTGAGGTGCTGCCCTATCTGCATGCATCTTTCTGGACTTTGCGGGATGAGGTAGCCAGACTCAGGCGGAGTAAACTGGGTCAGGAGTACCACTCCCCTATCCAGAGACCACTCAGTCCAATGCAGCTGCCCCAAAGGATGCAGAGAACGAGGAGTACTTGGATGACAGTGGGCTCAGGTAGGTTAGACCAGTCAGGCAGAGGCACATCCCAGATCCTATTCCACTCAAGAACCCATATGCCACACTGCCAAACAGGGACAACCAAATAGAGGTACCAGAGAAATGGAAGGAAAGGATGTGAGGTTGGCCAAGTGCAAAAGATGGAGATTAGCACCCAGGAGGTGGATAGGCAGAATAGGGGCAAAATTCAGCAGAAGGGCAGACAGAAAGGTGAACCAGGGATAAAGACAACCAAGGAAGGGGCTGAGTAGAACAGCAAACAGTCTAGGGAGGTCAAATCATGGAAAGTCATGTGTGCAAATGCCAGGAGCCTTAGCAACAAGATGGAAGATCTGGAGGCTGTCATGGTGCAGTCAGACCTGGACATTGTGGCCATCACTGAAACCTGGTGTAATGATAACCACGACTGGGAGCTGGCCATACCTGGCTACAACATATTCAGAAGAGACAGGGCAGGCAGGAAGGAGAGGAGGTGGCACTATCGTGAAAAATGACTTAAGGGCCACAGAGATCCAGGAGGAACAAAATGGGGAGAGATACTGTGGGTTAAGCTGGAAAGGAAAATGGGGCCAGCCATCCGCACAGGTGTGGTCTATAGACCACCAGCCCAGGAGGAAGAAACAGATAGGGAGTTGATGCTAGCCATCCAGAGGATGGCAGACAAGGGTGAGGTAGTACTGGTTGGAGACTTCAATATTCCAGACGTGGACTGGAGCATCCCAGCAGCAGCATCAACTAGGAGCAGATTTATCCTGGACTCCCTTCAGGGTGCCTTCCTCAAGCAACTGGTCATGGAACCAACTCGGCAGAAGGCAATACTGGACCTTGTGCTCACAAACAGGGACAGTGTGATGGGGGTAACAGTGGGGAGCACCTGGGTAACAGTGACCACCAGTCATTGTGGTTTGAAATCACAGAAAGAGCAGAACCAAACCACACAAAACATGTATCCTGGATTTTAGGGGGCAAACTTTGAGAAAATGGGGAGCTACTTGAAAGAGGCATTAAGGGAATGGGGCAGGAATCAGGGGTTGAGGAACAGTGGGGAGTATTTAAATGGGGATTACAAGAGCAACAGAATTATGTATTAAGCAGGTTAGCAAAAGGAAAAGGAAGAGGAGACCATTATGGTTTTCCAAAGAGGTAGCAAAGAAAGTGAAAGCCAAAAAGATTGCATTCAGGCAATACAAAAGACACAGGCAGAAGGGGATAGGGAGAAGTACCAGGAGAAGCAAAGGGAGGCAGGGAGGTCAGTAAGGGAAGCCAAAGCTCAGACAGAAGAACACATTGCAAAATCAGTGGGTAGAGGGACAAAACCTTTACAGGTACATAAGTGAAAAAGAAAAGTCAAAGGGAGGGATAGTGAGACTGAAGGGGAGGATGGGGCTGTGGAGGATGACAACAGTAAAGCTGACATATTGAACAGGTATTTCTGCTCAGTCTTTACTGAGGAAGAGGAGGGTAATGGGTCTGAATGGAGTACAAGGGGTGAGAATGGTGCAGAAATGGACACAAGTCCCTTTACACGAGAAAGGGTCCTGAAGGAACTGGAAGTAATAAGAGTTGATAAAGCAATGGGCCAGATGGGTGCACCCCAGGATCCTTAAGAACTAAGAGAGGTGGTGGCTGAACCTCTTGCTATCCTGTTAGCCGATCACTAGAAACAGGGAGGTACCCAAAGACTGGAGGATAGCAGATGTAGTCCCCTTATACAAGTGGGAACAAAGAGGAAGGGAACTACAGACCAGTCAGCCTCACCTCGGTAGTGGGGAAGACATGGAGCACTACTGAAGGAGAGATTGGTGGAACATCTGGTTGTCAATGGACCACAGGACCCAAGGCAGCATGGTTTCACCAGGGAAGGTCATGTCAGACCATCCTCATTGAATTTTTGACTGGGTGACTAGGGAGGTGGATCAGGAGGGCAGTGGACATGGCCTATCTGGACTTCAGCAAGGCCTTTGACACTGTGCCACATAGAAGACTGTTGCACAAACTGGGGAATATGGGTGTGGGCAGGACAGTAGTGCGGTGGGTAGGTAACTGGCTGGGCAGCAGGACACAGAGGGTGGTGGAAATGGCTGTCACTCCACAGAGGGAAGAGTGACCAGTGGGTACCACAGGGATCAGTGCTGGGACCGGTACTATTCAATATCTTCATCAGTGACATTGCGCAGGGACCTAGAAGGCAGAATTTCACTGTTCGCTGATGACACAAAGCTCTGTAACGGAGTAGACACACCAGAGGATGTAGACAGAATGAGAAGGACCTGCAGAAACTTGAAGAATGGTCAGGGGTTTGGCAGTTGAAATTCAATGCAAGGAAGTGCAAGATAATGCATATGGGCACAAAACCCTGGCACAGTATATCAGTTGGGGGTGAGGATATGCATGCACCAAGCAGGAAAGGGATCTTGGAGTTATCATCTCTGATGACCTCAAGGCAGGGAAACAGTGTGACAAAGCAGCAGGTAAAGCAAATAGGATACTGGGATGCATAGGCAGGGGCATCACCAGCAGGAAAAGGAGGTCATAATTCCACTATACAAGACACTAGTGAGGCAGCACCTGGAGTACACTGTACAGTTCTGGAGACCTCTACGTAAGGACATAGACAGGGTAGAGAAGGTTCAGAGGAGGGCAACAAAGATGGTGCATGGATTGCATCACAAGTCCTATGAGGACAGGTTGAAGGCACTGAACATGTACTCCCTGGAGGAGAGGAGGGAGAGAGGGATATGATAGAGACATACAAGTATCTTACAGGGAGGAACAGGGTGCAGGAATGCACTATTTTTAAGCCAAAAATATGTTCCAGGACTAGAGGGCATGGGATGAAGTTGGAGGGAGGACGTTATCTAGAGGAAACGTGAGGAAGAATTTCTTCACAGAACGGGTGGTGGACAAGTGGAACACCCTGCCAGAGGAAGTGGTGGGGCTGAAACAATCACAGGATTTAAGAATGCATGGATAGACATAAAGGAATTCTGGAGGTCAGGGGTAAGGGCAGCAGACTTCCTGGAAAACATAAACTGAACTTACAAACTTAAATGGGCAGACTGGGTGGGCCATAGGCCCTTATCTGCCGACACTGTCTATGTATCTATGTATGTATTAGGTTGTGATTGTCTTGAGTACTATGGTGGGCCATCAGAACAGTGCTCCGGTGGTTTGAGTCCATCCTGTCTCATAGAGAGTGGCGTGTGATGGTAAGCAGTTTCTCATACAAAGCCTGCTGCTTTATCTCTGGGGTGCCTCAAGGCTTAATGCTGTCCCTGATACCATTCACAAGGTGTACGCTGACCTTTGAGATTGACACAAAGGAAGGTTACTTACCATAACTCCACATCTTCAGGAATTTTTTTTATTTATTGTTTACTCTCCCCACCACAGCTTCCCTATCAGTACTACACAGCAACCTCACAAACCCACCCATGCCATCCTTATCACTTACCCCAACCTCTGTCAACTTGACTTCCTCCAAGGTGGGGTGGGAAAGTTGGCCAGGTTCCTTCCAAATAGCTCAGCTGCTGGAGTTGGTGGGCATTCTGGGCGGTAGGGTCCAAGAGTACCGCATACCTCACTCCACTGTGCTGTGGCATTTTCCTGTTTTTCTTATTCCATATCAGAGATACATCAGGCCAGGATCACTGACTGGCGACTGTATGCAGAGCGTGGGAAGTCCTATCAAGCCAAAAGGCACCCCCGCCTCTCTGCCTGCACCACCACACAGTAGCAATGTGATGGCTGTCACACAGCAGGAGAGGCTGCCTTTCCTCCCCAAGGAGAGTGTCTGCTAGGATTCTCAACTTCTTCCTTCTGCTGGTCCATGATGATTTGTGCGCATTCCTGAACCTGGGCCACTGGCATTGTGAGCAGCAGCGCTACTGTATCGCAGATGGGCTGACATCAACATACCTTATTCATAAAGCCACACTCTTTGGCCTTAGGGCAAGAGAAGCCGGAACCCTGCAGGAACAAACATTTTGCTAAGTCCCTGATGATAATGTCTGCACTGTTCCATATGCATTAATTAACACACATCAGGACCAGCAACTGACATTGATGCTCTAACTGCCTCAGTTCTGTTAACAAGGAGGGTGGAAAACTAGCACCGCATTCGCAGTAAGGTAAAACAAAACAAAGAATACATAGACAGGAAAATAAATAACCAAGTATAAATGACTTACAACCTAAAATGAGGGAAGAAGGATCTTTCCTCCCAAGGATACTGACCCCTGAAGGCAGGTAGGATATAAAAATATAAAACAGAGGAAACATAGAAAGATAGTGACGATAGAAAAGAGCATTGGTCCATCCTGCCTACCTGTAAAACACTATCAAAACCCAGGACCATTTTTTATATAGGGTTTTAGTACACACTGCCCACCCCATGCTCCCTGTTTTATTGCTACCATCCTGAGTACAGTAACTACTCAGCCCTTCACTCTATCCCAGCCGTGTTTGAAACCATTATTGGTTTTGGTGCCGCCAGCTCGGTGGTGCTGAGGTTTGAGGCACTGGATGCCACACCTGGTTACACCGGTGACCCAGGTTCGGGAACAGACCTGGGTCATCAGGGGCCTGTAGGGAGGGAAGAGATCGAGCATCCAGCGGACTGTTCTCCCTTCCTGGGAAGGGATCGAGTATCCAGCGGACTGCTCTCCTTCCCAGGAGGGATCCGTTAACCTCACTCCATGAGTGACCCCTAGTGGAGACTAGAGAACCCACAAGATGCGTGCCTCGACACAGTGTTGGGGTTAGGGAGCGCGTGGATGGTGCATAGAGCAAGGCCATCATTGCATGACCGTGTCTGGGAAACTCATAAGGAAAACCCCATGTGGCCTAATGGAGGTGAAGGGGCACCAGGAACTGCCCACATCCCGCGTACTGGACCTACCTCCCTGGATTTCCTCTTCTAGCCCGACTCTCGGCAGTCCCTCTAATCTCAGGACATGCCGCCAAGGGTGAGCAGGCCCCCCGGGGTTGATCCCAGGGGCTGGACTAGCTGTGGGTTGGAGGAATCCAGAGGAGGGGTTTCAGGGGAGTAGAGGCAAGTCTAGCGGCACCCGGGAGATGCCCTAGACCTCTAAGAGAATAAAAGAGTATACAAAAAAAAAATAAAATAATGGTTTTGTGCCCACCAGATCAGCTGACAGACTGCTCCATGGCTCAGTCACTCATCTTTTCTGTAAAGTAAACATTCTCATGTCCTTCTAAACCTTCCCCATGCCAGTTTCCACTCATGTCCCTTCCAAACCTTCCCGATACCAGTTTCCACGTGTCCTTGATTTGCTATTACTGCTGAACAGTTCCTCCCAGTTTGCCCAGTTCATTCCCACCAGGACCTTGAAGGACTCTATCAAATCTCCTCTGGCCAACAGTGAGTACATGTTCAGTACCTAGCTGATCTTCAGAAGATCTGACTGTGCTGCCCTCGATCAACGGAAGGAGTCCCAAGCCAAGACTATCTCCATATAGCCTAGAGCTAGGGGAAAATAAGGCAGTGACTCCATTCGTCCTCTTCTCAGTGCTGTCAGCGCAAAACATACAGCACCCAAAAAGAAAACAAATACCTGCCCATGGGTGCCTAGGGTATGCTGCAGGTGCCAAACAATAAAGCAGAGTAAAGTACAGATGCTGCACCCCACAGATGCAGGCCAAATAGATGTTTGAGAGCAATAAATGGGTGCTGGCCAGTCAGTCTGTGCCAATGTAAACAGAAGAAATTGAGAGGATGGAGTACTGAAAGAGTCCCTGTTAGAAACTGAATGCTACGGAGATTCACAGAAACAAATTGGCAAGTGGGATGAAGAAGTGCAATCCAGATGCCACTAGACAAAGAAAAAAACTGAGAACACATGGCTTTGTGCTAACCTGTGTTGTCTTTATGCCCACAGGAATGTTTCAGTTTGAAATATCAGGGCTGGAATTAACATTCCTATACTATTTCATGCCTATCAAAAAGTGCTTGTTAAACAAATTTTTGGTTTTCTGGTATGTCGCCTTTAATTGTTCCAAGAAAGGCCTCGCACCGGATGCCACTACCCTACAAAAGGGTGAAAATGATAATATGTTGGTAGGAGTCTCTGATTTGAATCATAGGACAATACAAAAGATAGAGACTAATACTCCTGGTTGAACTAGCTAACATCCAGATTTTATTTTTATTATTGCTACATCAAGTATATGTTAATCAACGATATTTCATGGCAAATGACTTTATTAAGGATTGGTGATCACCTTTTAAACACAGAAATGCAGATGATATTTTCTGCATTATATGCGCTGTCAAACCCTTCACTAAACATGACATTTTTTGTAATATTCCGCCACATGTTTACGTAAGCAGTGCTTGGTGGGGGCATGGAATGAGTAGTCTGCTGTGCCAAACCTTATAATTAAGAGGCCAACACAAACAAATAAACCATGGCAACAAAAATATTCTTAAAACAGAAAAAATAACTGATTAAAGTTGAACAACAGCACTGGGATTCAGAATCAACAATATACTGTATAGCAGATAGATTTCACGCCTAATATATTTAGCGGACACTCTGTACCGACTGAGTTCAAGGTCGATAGTATTCGTGTTGTGTTACTGGCAAATACAGTATAAAGTAGCAAGTACCTGTATAGAACAGGTAATCAAGCAGGTGATCAAGCTCCGTTATCCTTAATTGCTAATTGCTAACAGTCCTCACAGCAGAGTTCAGAAAGCTTAGAAACCCCTCACAGCTCACAGCTCTCCACACAAGTCACATCTAACTTACTTGTTCTCTTTGTTCAGCATGTCACTCCTTAAATGGATCAACTCCTCACAGACTGCAAAGCACAAGTATCCTATTGATTCAAGCATCGTTTCCGGAGCTGATCTTGCTGAGGGCTCTGGGGTTGAACTTAGTATTGCCACATCTGTTGCCAAGGAGCTTGCAGCTGCTTCCCCACCACCAGCAAAGCATAGCTTGCAGCCGCTTCCCCGCCACCAGCAAAGCAGAGCAGACTCTTCCTATGTCAACTACACCCTGACACTCGCTTTCTTATTGGGAAGTATGCGGCAGAGCAGGGGTGATGGCGGCAGTTCGCCACTACATGCATACCACCAGGAACAAGATTAACGAGAGTACTGTCCGTAGTTTTAAATGTCATTACATGGCGGAGCTCAGGAAGACCCCAGACCCCACAGCTATGTCTCCTCTCCTCCCTTGTAAACCATGGGGACGACCCACCCACCTGAGGAGCAGCTCAAAAATCATTAAATCCTCCATGCTGAGGGAGCCAGAGAAATACGGGCATCATACAAGCAATTGCAGTTGGCATAGTAAGGGCCAACTCACCACAGTTGTTGTCTGAGAATGGGGGCACCTTGATCTCTCCAGCAAGTGGGCCTGGGGTATCTGCACCAGATTGGCTTTACCAAGCACAAAGGGACTAGGGCAGGGAGGAAAACGCCAACTGACTTTACAAACCTGAAGTCTGCATTTTGAATAGGATATCGACTGCCTGTAGCACAGGAGCTGATCCAACCTCAGCTTGTTATGAACATGGTTGAGACTGGGGTCAGTATGATCCCTGTCTGAGTAGACCATGGAGGTTTCTGGTGCGCAGCAAGTCCCAGTCACTGGGTTTGGACAAGAGACAGATCACACTTGTACTTGCTTGCACCCTAGCTGGTGAAATGTTGCCACCCCAGCTAATTTACAAAGGCCGCAGCACAGCATGTCACCTCGACACCCATTCCCCAGTGAGTGGCAAGTTACCCATAGTGACAACCACTGGGCAAATGTTGAAACAACATTGCAGTTTATTGATCAGATACTGGTGCCCCATGTAAACGGACAGAAAAACAAGCTGTCCTTGCCTAAAGAACAAAAGGCTTCACTGGTCCTAGACCTATACAGAGCCCATACCACAGATGCAGTGTTAAAGTTGTTGGAGGAAGATGGCATAATACTGCTCTAGCATCCTGCATCGATGCACTCTAGCCATTAGATGTTTCTGTAAACAAGATCCTGAAGGACTACCTAAAAACAATTTACTACCTGGTATACGGGATAGTTTCGAGCCGCCTGGTGGCTGGAAGTGGCAATGTTACGGTAGCAGACCTCCGCCCAAAACCTGAAGGAGCACCATGCTCACTGGTTGCAGAACAGCTTCAATCAACTGTCTGTCAGACAAGAGGATATCATTCATGGATTTAGGCAATCTGGGATTCTGGAAGCACACAAAGACTGCCTTCTGAGGTAACTTTCACTTCAGTAATACAGTGCTGATAAAAATACCAATCGCACATTGTAAACAAATTCCCTTTCCTTACAGGCAGCTGATAATGAATGAAGTACTAATGAATGAAGCATTGAACTAAGAACTGAAGAAGACACAGACTTTATTTTATTCTTTGTTTTTAATGTTTGTTTGATTGTTTAAATTAAAACACTTCATGTACAAGGCGTAAGAGTTTTAATAGAGTATTTATGGCAGAAACATTTGGTGACATGGATACTGCTTGATAGGCAGATTATATTAGCGTTCAGAATATTTTCGCTATAAAACTCTGAGCACTAATAGAGCAAAATATTCAGAATGTGAATATAATCTGCTATACAGTAACTCTGTGAATGCATGGCTAAGTATCCCTTTGAAGTGCAGGAGCTACATGTAGTGGAAGTGGGTTCCACAGCAGCAATGCAACCACTGGAAAACCCTGTCCTCCAACGCCTTTTTAATGAGAGATGGGGACAGTAACCAGATTACATTGGCGAAGTTCAGGGGCTGGACTTGAGTCTGTGTGGTAACAGGAGATCCTTTAAAAGGCCTGGACCTAAACCACATAGGGCCTTGTACAGTATGTAAGCAAGCAACTTGAAGGTGATGTACCACCAAGCTCGTGGAGCAATGGCACAACCTATTTGGAAATGCTTGTTGATGATATTAGTTATGCACTAGCATCCTGCACTAGCTGGATGCCACACATCAAACCTACAGAAAGCTGTAGGTATATAGGCGAGAAGTCACAAATGTTAATGCATGTACCAATATACGAGGCCTCTTCCTATAAGATATGGCTTCAACATGGCCATATATTAGTTATGTGTTTATTTACCTTTTGGCTACCAGTAAGTGCACTAGACAAGTGCTTCTATTTTCAGGCATGCCCTGGAAATTACAGTCAAGCTATAAAAGCACTACAAAACATAATGATGTAAAATGCCAAATCTTACTAGTACTGCAACTTGGGATTCCAAGGAATGCCTGTGGTGGTGTGATCCCAAGTTTATAGCCACATCCAAGGCTCAGAGAGAGAGGAGCACCATTTAAAGATTGTACTGCTGCACCACCTCTTGTAATTGCTGACAGATGGAGGCCTGTTCCGATGACTAAAACCTCCATTTTACCAGGATGTAGACTCAGCCAGCTTGCAGCCATCTAGTCATTTATCTCAGACCAGCATCAGTTAATCACAGCTACTAAATCTTTTCCATTAGGTACAGATGACAGATACAACTGAGTATCGCTAAATAGCATTGAAACTCTAAAATCAGTCTTCCATAGAGCCACACTTTAATTTGGGGATCAGAGGTGCTAGGACCCGCATGAGCAAACCATTTGCATGGGCACCAAAGTGCATGCCCTCACCGCATGCTTGGACCAGTAACCATCATCGATGCTGTAACTGCTTCAGTTCTGTTTTTCCGCTTGAGTGTGAACCGTTGTAGCTGATCTACTGCACAGCTGTCTCGGTTCGTCTCTTTTGCTTGTTTCATTCCGTATGTGATATGTCAGGTTCCAGGAAGTGAAGGCCCCTAAAATCCTCAGGGCTGCATTTCCAGTGTTGCTGGTGTGGGGCAAAATATGGAGTTTTTCCTGTGATCCTGCTGGTGTCTTTATGAGGGCTGACACTGTATGTGCCTTTGACTTATTTTCTGTGAGGCATTAAATGATTGGCACTTCAAATAATTAGCTTGTTGGAATTTTTGTTTGACATTAGTGATGCAGATCTTAATGTTTTTGGTTGTGAGAAAATATTGCCCACAGATCCGACATACATTTTGTTTCACCTGCCTTGGACCCAACCATGGTTTCAAGTCCTGCAAAGTCTAAGGTGTCTAGATGTTGAAGCTTTGAGTTCTGATGATGTGATGACCCATCGCAGGCTTTGACACAGTGGTGTCAAGGTAAGTTGTGGGATTGATCCCCATGGTTCCTTACCACTCCTTGGAGATGGTTGAGATACTGACCTCTGCCTCTCCCTCATAGCTGAATCTGTAATGGAGTCTCAGGTGGTGGTATCAGGTGGTCCTCCAACCCTTCTGGGTGGTCGCGAAGCAACCGCATGATCTGGCAGCTATTGGTGCTGGAAAACTTCACTTAGTGCCGATCACTCTTCTGATAGTAGTACTACCGCCTAGTGTTGTTGCTGCATATGTGTCGCCAGCATTGGGGTCATTTTGGCTGCCAGTGCTGGTGTCAGTGGGCCTGATGGTACCAGTGTTGATGCAGGCCTCAGTGCTGCTGATGCTTGCAGTGTTGGGGCTCATTTCTTTGCTCCCACTATTCTCCCTTCCTCCTCCGGCACCCCACCTCTCTCCTCCTGGGCTCTTCCCTATAGTAGCACAACAAAGACAGACTGCACTCCACTCCACCGAAAACAGGCACACTCAGAATTGTTTTCAAAGTTTTAATGCTTCAATAAAGTGCTATGCCATGTGCGGCTACAACCACCAATTGTTCTGGCGCTTGGAACTAACCCTTCATCAGGGGCATATAGTACCCTTTTACAGAGAGACCCATGGTCCTGTTGCACCTCTAGAGGCAGAACCTTGCTCAAGAGGGTTCCTGTGTCATCAGTGTCCTGAAAGAGTGGTAGTTCTCTTCAGGGCAGAAAGCATGAAATGCCACATGTACGTATAAACAGCATATCATTTTCACAGTTCAGCTGACTTACTAACAACAATCACCTTACCAACAGTACTGAGCTACTGACTGTACTCTGCCGTCACCATCCAATAAAGCTGCAGCTACACGCACTGCACAAGCCATGAGCTGCAGTAGTGAATCCACCTCTTAGTTGCCTTCTGAACTAGGGAGCTGTATAGCTTTCTGAACATCTGGGAACAAGAACTGTATAAATGAAATGGCCTTGCCTTTTTTCACACCAGTATTCCTTTAAACAAAAATACAGAATAAGCAGTTCTTGTTATTATAACCTACAAGTTTTTGTTTTTAAGCAACAGGTACTCTTGCTGCCTTTGTATTTTAGATTAGTAGGTCTCTATCTAGCCTAGCAATGTGTGAGAACAGTAATTTAAAGCTGTATGTTTTGAAAGCATTTGGCTTCAGTGTAATGTTGCCCTTCTGCAATGAGGGCATTTTCTTAATGCATATAAAAGAAAGGTTTTGTAATCAGCCCATTTTATTTCAACAGAAATCAATCAGTGAGAATGATGCAATTGATGCTCTATCGGGGGACTTTGTCTCCTCACCACCATCCACACCGCAGTCCAAAGCACAGCCTGGTAGCAAGGTAAGTGCCTTGCTTTTTGACACCAATATTCCCACTATGCAAAACATACATAGTAAGTAGTACTTGTTGATCTTCCAGGACCAATCTTCACCATTAATTCACACACCAATGTGTTTCTGAGCCTGGGCTGGGACCCTGCAGGAGAGCGGAACTTTCAGAAGGCCGCCGAGGTAGGCTACATGTATGCACATGCACATCACCGCGAGACTACTCAACCTGCATGGCTTACCTCGGCACTGGCCTTCAACCGCCTCAGTTAATTTTTCAAACAGCATGAAGTCTTGCTGTATTCTGACATAATGCAGCTAGCCCCAGCACTTGAACTGCCTCGGAGAGGAAAGAGTTAACTCTATGCAGCTCGGTTTTCAAACCTCTGTCTGTGGTACTTCCCAGTGTAACCGCCAGATTCTTTACCCGCTAACAGTGAAGTCGCTCCGAGATTTCCTCTGCTCGGTTCGGTAAAAGTAAAAGCGTTCGATTTAAACTGTATTTTTGTTATTTTCAGATTTCCAGCCTCTGTCTACAGTACATGTAGTGTAGATAGGTAGTGACTGTGTTTTATTTTTCTGTAAAAGTGCAAATTTTTCTTTTCCTCGTTTCTTCCGTCAGTCCGTAGAACTGACCTTGTTACATTCTGTTTTAATTTTATTTCTGGGATTAGAGTGGTGTTCTGGTTCGATCGGTTTCAAAAGAACCGGACCTTTGCTGGTTCTTTTAAAAGCCTGTGACATGGTTTGTAACCAATCAGTTATTGTATTACCTGACTTGAAAGCTGCAATAGGGTAATTTGTTAGGTTGACCATGTCTGAGAAACCCAAGAAGAAACCGGTCCCACTGGGTTTCGAAGACTGTACTGAGTATGGGGAGGTTTACTAAGACTGACCACCACCTCATCTGTGTTTATTGTCTGGTGTTTGACCACTTCAAGTCAGACAGCCAATCTGTAAAACTTTCCTAAAACCACTCTAGACAAAGACTGAGTAGGCTGAAGGAAAGGGAGGCCGAGAAGTCCAGAGAGCCGGATGGTCAGCCCGGTTCGATTGCGGCCAAACCTGAGGAGGTGCGTACTGACCTAGGTGATGCCTCTCGGGCGAAAGGAGAGCCCCTAGGGTCAAAAAGAAGCATAAGTCTGCTGGTTGGGATCTTGTATCGCACTCTCCAATCACGGATGAAATAGCCAAAGCTATTTGCATTGTTCAAGTCGCTAGACCGGTTCCATCGAACCGTGTACCGCCTACAGGTTGATTCAGTCGGATCCGCCTCCTCCGGATTATGAGATCCTATAATTAATTATGAAGAGTGGAGGGAGATGACGACTATCCCGGTGATGATGACGATGATGATGATGACCAGGGGTCTGGATGTGCCCAATGAACTGGACATCTTCCCAGACAGGCTTCGGGGTGTCTCTCCTCCCAGGCTCTCTGAGTCCCTTCACATTTTTTTTTTATAGAAAGGTGGTAGAAACCCTGCATCTTCCCTTGGTTGAAGCTGCAGACGAGGAGGAAGAGCCCGATTTTTGGAAATAATGGACATCCCAGAGTCCAAAAGGTTGTCTATCCCTCTTCGTAAATCCTTGGGGAAACAGACACAAAAATTTTACAAACTCCTATTCAGTACCTCCTGTGGACAAGAGAATGGACAGGAGGTATATGTTATCAGGCTCAGCTACGGAGTTCCTTTATAGTCATAGCAGCCATGTTGGGGTAGTGCAGGCTGCAGCCTGTGACAGGGCTAACATTCCTTTGGCTTCACACATCCCAGATAAGGACTCCAGGAAAGTGGATGCCATGGCCAAAAACAATACTTGGCATCCTCTTGGGACAGGCTACTTATACTGTATGGCCTACACAGCTAGATACCAGAAATCCAGATGGGATATGGTTCTGAACTGGCTAAACAGGCCTCTCCCAGCTAGCCAAGGAGCTGGAGGAGGTGGCTGCTGATGGAATTAAGGCATCAAAATGCAATTTCATGCTGCTGGACTCCAGTGATGTGTCATATACTGTAGAATCATGGCTACATCTGTGTCTCTCAGAGACATGCTTGGCTCAGATGTACTAGCCTTTCACAGGATACCCAAACTAAGGCTATGAATTTTCCTGTAGTGGGTAACCTCTGTTTTGGGAGCAAACAGAGGATTACATGAAGAAAACGGATGAATACAGGGACCACGTGACAGGAGTGCACAAGCCAAGGAAAGGCAAGCCACTCCTCAAAGCAGCAGTCTAGGGTAGGGCAGGCCCTTTCACAGGCCTTTTACCAAGCCCCTCCCTTCCCACAGAGGGGGTTCTTCAGAGGGAGGGGCAGGAGGGGATGAGCAGGGCTGCGCCTCCTCCCTCTCAGTCTAAGGCTCCTACCAAGCAGACACCCTGATGTGTCAGCCCAGGTCGACTCCCCATTTCCAGGAGGCAGTCTGGCTTACTATTTCCAGGCCTGGAAGTCTGTGACTTCAGAAAAGTGGGTCCTGGAAGTAGTAAGCAGGGACTGGCCCTCAGCCCAAAAAGTTTCCAAAAAGGACTTCCAGTTCTGGTAATACCAGACTAGCAACACTCATAGGAGAGCTCCACCTAATTATAATAAAAAGAGCACATTTTATAATTAAAACCTACCACTCTAATTATCTTAAACATAAAAGTGTCTCTAAACTACTAGGCTCTGATGGCCAAACAATCCCTAAATCGCTACCTCCCAATCGCGAGATGAATGATTTAGACGACCAGCAGTCCGGCGATGGCGATGACCAGTCATGATTCACATCGAACATGGAAAAAAAACGAAAACAACGACAAAAATAGAACCCAGAGCCGAATACAGAAGCTATACTTAAAGCTATCACTGAGTTCTGTGGGAGATACGTGAATCTCTTTAGAGATTTAGGAAATGAAATCATGCACCTTCAGACACAAGCAACGGAGGCTGACCATCAAATCTCCCTCAATGCCTCTAAAATCAAAGAGATTGAAGAAGCGGTCCGGGCCATAGCATCGGAGCAGCTAGCGATATCATCTAGGCAGGAAGACGAGAGAACAGAAGCAAAGAAGAAACCTTAGAATATTCGGTCTCCCAGAGGGCGAGGAGAGGAACGATCTTGTACTTTCAGGACTACTTCCTCCGCTTAACCCTATCTCTCGAACCGGACTTTCAAATCGACATTGAGCGGGCCCACAGAGCATTGGGTCCCAAACCTCTCAACCAGATGCCTGACCGCGATCATTCTTAATTCGCCTGCTAAGTTACCAAACCAAGGAGGAAATACTTAGCAAAGCGTGGCGTAAGGGAAAGTGATGTGGGCCAATCCAGGCTAATTTTCGATAATGACTACGCCCTTACACGCAAAGGCTACAAAGGGATTACAGCCCACTATTCCCTTCCTTGCGATCACAGAAAATTAGATTTAAAACACCATACCCAGCCAAACTGATAGTACAGCTTCCTCAAGCTTCTCAGAGTTATTCCACAGCGTCTGAAGCAGCAACGAATCTGTTGGCCAGGGCATCATTTCAGAGAAAAACATGGAGGTATTTAGACAGCGCCATACAGCGGGCCAGCACGATCATGCGTACACTTCACAGCAACCAGCTTCAATAGCAATGCTTCGAAGCAGCTGCAACAATTCGCAACCCATTGGCGATAATTGAAGCTCTGTGAGGTAGGGGAACCGTATTGATGGTTAATGGACTGAGTTGGGAGAGCATTCTGAGGCTGGGGTAGTTCAGTTGTGGGGGAGCACTGACTACAGAGGAATGAGGGCCAATAAGCATATACTATGCAATGCAATCTACAGTACAATTTGATCCTGCTTCAATCTTCTTCATTGTGGGAATTCTCTAACTGGGAGAATTGTTTCAAAAGCATAAGGCTCTTTCTGATCCTGCCTTCTGGTGTGGTGCTCCTCCCACTTCTCGCCAGACCCTGGGCTGTCGGGAAAGGTGTCTCAGACACTCATTGCCCTGATGGTGGTTCCCCAAATGACTCATTTCATGGTAGAAACCTAACTTAGTATCTGGGAACAGAATCTTCCTATGCTCAATTCATGGTTAAATAGAAGAGCCTCTTTAATCAACAAAGATTAGTTCTGGAGGCTTTACACAGTGCCATAAGCAGCGGGCCCTGCACGATCGTGCGAACACTTCACAGCAATCACCTTTAACAGCAGTGCTTCCCAAGCAGCTGCAACAACTTTGTCATTCATCGCGATAATTGAAGCTCCGGTGGTAGGGGAACTGTTCTGTGGGTTAGTTGACTGTGGTGGAGAGCATCCTGAGGCTGGGGTAGTCCTTCCGTGGTGGGAGGGGAGCACTGACACGGAGAACTGAGGGTCTATAAGCATAAACTATGCTTTACAATTTACACTACAATTTGATCCTGCTGTGATCTTCCCGATGGTGGGGAATTCTCTTACTGGGGAGAATTGCTGTTAAAAACAAAAGGCTCTTTCTGGTGCTTCCAACTGGCATGGTGTTCCTCCTCCTTCTCGTTATGACCCTGGGCTATCGGGAGAGGTGTCTCAGACACTTGCTGCCCTGACGATGGTTCCCCAAAACGATTCGCCCATGGTGGAAACCTAACTTAGCATCCAGGAACAGAAACTGTTTATGTCTAATCCAAGGAAAAACAGAAGAACCTCCTTGATCAACAAAGACTAGTTTTGGAGGCATTTAGAGAGTGTCATAAGCAGCGGGCCCAGCACGAGTGTGCAACATTTCACAGTAACCTCCTTCTTTACCGATGCTCCACAAGCAGCAGCAACAATTTCACAATCCACCGGAGATAATTGAAGCCTCGTGAGGTAGGGGAACCATATTGGGGTTAGTTGATTTGAGTCGGGAGAGCGCCTGAGGCTGGGGTAGTTCTTCTGTGGGGAGGGGAGCACTGACTAGAAAGAAATGAGGGTCAATAAACATAAATTATGTGATATAACTTGCATTACAGTTTGATCCTGCTGCGATCTTCTCGATGGTGGGGAATTTCCCTCACCGAGGAGAATCGCTTTTAAAACACAAGGCTCTTTCTGGTCCTGCCTTCTGGCGTGGTGCCCTCCTTCTTCTCATAGTGACCCTGGGCTACTGGGATAGATGTCTCAGACACCGCTGCCCTGATGGTGGTTCCCTAAATGACTCATTCCACGATGCAAATCTAACTCAGCATCTAAGAATAGAATCTCCTTATGCCTAATCCAAGGACAAACAGATGAGCCTCTTTGAACAACAAAGACTAGTTTGTTTAAAAAATTATATCCTTTTTTTTTTTCTTTGTTTCTCTTTGATTATAAGGGAGGGATGGGTGGATCATGGTGGGGGTGGGGGAAGCCAGATATATAATAACTTAATGATCGGGGAACCAGATGAGGGATCTCATTCTTGGCCCCTAGATCTACATAGCAGATATAGAGTCTCATACTGGGCTTTACGCCTCCTTAACTGTCTCCCCTACTTCTATACCAGGTTGCCCAACATAGCAGCTCCATAATGTCATAAACTCGGAGTTAATCCTCCTTGAGTGATTTGTGTGATACAGTATTTAGGATCCCTCCCATCTCTGAATATCGAATAGGTCCTAGATGTCCAGAAGATGAACTAACCTTCTACGCGTAAACCCATAACATATGACTAATGTAGGACCTGTACCCCAAAACGCCAGAGTATTTATTAACCCTTTAGGGTTTTAGATTCCTTATTTATACTAATGAGCCCATCTACTTAAGAATAGAGCTGAACTCTCCCAATACTATAGTCTCTCATATCTACCCTAGTACTAATGGAACTACTCTGGAGTGATTTTTTAATCACTCACTTAGGGTTTTTTTACTGATCCTGAGTAAGTATTTATTTGGAATCAGAATGGAACTCTCTCATTCTTCTCCTCCAACTGAAGTAGGAGACAAGATGACTCAGGAGGAGCTTCATTCGGGCACCTCCCACTTGGAGGTCAATCTGTATATAGGTTTGTTAGGTTTGTTAGAGCAACAAATGGTGGACAGAGGTTTCACTGATGAGGTCGTTAAACCTCTGTTATTCTGTATTGTTGTCTTAGTTTTATCTAATTATAAACAGCTTAAGAGTTTAGACCCAGATAGTGGCTATAAAGTTTTTAATATTTGTTTTTATGTTAATCCTTCCAGTTTGCATTATCTATTATAGATACAGATGGGGGTTAAAAACGCCGCACACACACAGGACAAGGGAATTATATTTACAGGTTTTATTCAAAAATTTATATGATTTATATAACACAACAGAATTAATGGCTTATTATGGTATATATATCAAGAGTTGCTGGGAGTGTGTGGGAAAACTTTGTCTTCACTCTGGTGGGAAAGAAAGAAAAGAAAAATATTAATAATCATAAAAATGGGAGCAATAAATCCAATAAAAATCATGTCCCATAATATTAATGGGTTACGTGATCCGATAAAAGGTCAAGGCTCATGCAACATCTCTCGACACCCATCAGATTTGATCTTTCTGCAGGAAACCCACCTTTCTGATTCAGAACATACCAAACTAAATTGGGGGATATTGGGTGGCTTCATCGCATCCCAGGGAAGAAAATGGGAACGGCAATATTAATCCCGAGAAATACTTCTTTTGAGATTCAACAAACACATATCGATGCCCAGGATCGCTACATAATTATAAAAGGGATACTATATGGAAAACAAGTCACGCCCAGCATTTATTTTCCTCAATCAAACTTCCCAATTTATAGGGTTTTATAGCCAAATTATTAGATGACTTTCAGGGCCAGTTAATTCTTGGTGGCAACCTGAATTTGACCCTATCGTATAGACAGTTCAAATCCACTAAAACACAGGAACAATGCCACTACCAGACAATTAAAAAAAAAAAACATTGAGCATTTGGGTCTAGTAGATATATGGGCGATTATTCCTTCTAGTCCAGGATTTACCTATTACGTCCCAGGATATAAATCCCACTCCGATTAGACTACATGATCACGACATGTGAACATTTATCAACGATTCAGGACATAAATATTGGCCCTAAGATACTCCGACCATCATCCATTGATCCTAACCTTGGACTTGGAAGAGAGAGGAAGACTACTCTGGAGACTCAACCCGTCAATTCTTACTGATAGGGACTACTGGAGAGTTTCTACTAGTCTTTCCTTTTCTTCTCAAAAACGCTGATCCTGATATCCCAATGGCAATACAGTGGATGCGGTGAAAGCCACCATTTGTGGTGAATCAATAGCATACTGTTCTCGAAAATATAAAGAAAATATAAAGAAAGAGAACACGAATATCAAAACTTTCAACACAACTGGCAAATTATCAGTTGTCATATAGAGATGTTGATCTACAAAATTAATCAACAACACAAAAGCAGCCTTACAGTGGATCATGGACAATAAAGTCCAACAGTCCCTCTATTACTTAGACAATCAATCCATGAGGGGGGTCCCAGGGCCATCAAGAACTTAACCTGTAAATTATGGGTGCGAAAGGGTCCTCTGCAATATTAAGACTTAAGAACCCAACATCTGGTAGAGTACATCACCGTTAGAACATATTCAACAGGCCTTTATAGATTACTACTCCAAACTTTACTCCCTTCTTCATCGCTTTCCCAAAGTGAATCAACACAATTCTAAACGGCAAACCTTCCTACCTCACACCTCTTCAGATTAAAAATAAGAATCTCCCATTTCAGTACTTGAGATTGAGGAATCTATCAAAAACCTAACTCAGGGCATTGCCCCGCCCTGACGGATATCCCGTGGAATGGTACAAAAATTCAACAAAGTATTATCAGCAAAACTACAAAACTTATTCAATGATATTTCCGAGTGGTCTGTCCCCCATCTTGGAGATTACGCCACCATCGCCCCATTCTACAGCCATATAAAGACCCTCAGACCCGGGTCTTATCGCCTATACCTATTCTTAACATTGACTATAACATTTATATGGCCATACTAATGCATAAGACTTGAATTGATATTACCCCAAATCATACATCCAGATCAATCAAGATTCATTAAAACAGGAATACCTCCGATAATATACGTCGAGCCCTGAATTTACAGGGAACGCTCGAGCTAGACAAATTACGTCAGTATTTCTCAGTATAGACGCTGAAAAGCGTTCGATCGGGTTTCTTGGCCCTTTTATGGGACACCCTTAGATGTTTACAGTTTCCACCACAGTTTATTTCAAGTTTAGTTAATCTATACAAATCAGCAGGCAGTATTCGAGTTAATGGTTCCTTATCCGCCCCTACCTATGGGAAGAGGTACTAGACAGGATGCCCCTTATCCCCACCTCTTCGCCTTTATTTCTAGAACCCCTGTCGGCCCTTCTTCAAAACTCCCTCTGGTCGAAGGAATTCCAATAGGACATCAAGAATACAAAATCAGTCTGTTCGCAGACGTATATATTGTTAACTCCTCCCAGTCCATCCCTGAGGCCTGGAAGATTCTAACCTATTATGAAAAATATCGGACTTCAAACTTAACGAAATAAAACTGAAATTTTGTCATTTAACTACTCCTCCTCAGTCAATGAAAAAATTATTTCCATTCAAATGGCGATCAACCAAAATAAAGTATCTGAGACTTCATATTCCAACCGATCTTGGAGTACTTGAACTCAGTAACTACTAACCTTTTACAACACAGATCCAGGCAGACCTGGAAAGGTGGGATACAGCTTTCCTTCCTTTACATCAACGAATCTCTATTATACTAACCAATATCCTCCTCGAATCTTAATATTTGTTTCAAACCATTCCTTTCTTCCCCTCGAAATATTACATTAAATCCTGGAATAAAATGATATTACACTTTATATGGGGAAAAAAACAAGCTGAGAGTTAGACTTTCCATCCTAAAACTTCCCTTTCTCAGGGTGGGTTGAACCTCCCAGACTTGAATTTGTATGCCCAAGCCTCTTTTTTCAGAATAATGATGTTGTGGCTGACTGACACCTATACCTCTCCTTGGAAAAATATAGAGTTTCATTTAAACTACCTCTTTGATATAAAAAAAGATCCTGTTTTCTTCCAAAGGGAGATCGCTTAACCCCTCTGCTTTAACAGGAATAACATCACAACCTTATAAAATATGGAAAAACTGAGGCGTTCTGGTCTCCTATTGATTGTATATGAATACTGTAAAGTGATATCACAGGACTAATGTTTTGTCCCAATATATATGGATCAAACCTTCTCTCAACAGAGATCTGTGGGGTTGACCCACGTGTTTCAATTCCTGGGAAATGAAGGTATCACCCCTTTGATGAACTCCAACTCCAATATCACCTTAATACCTCCGATAGATTTTGTTACTTCCAGTTACGAAATCATATATTACGTAACAAAATTATTCAACCTTTCCTACCTTCCCCAATGCCGGACCTACTAAAGCTCTTTACAGAGGCTATAAAGGGCAACCTGGGATTGCACTTAATAGGAATTATATACAGAGCCCTCAGAAACAGTCTCCCAACATCTACGGCCTCCATCTTGAGTGGATGGAATAAGGATCTAGAAACAGAGATTACCATGACCGACTGGTCTCGGGTTTTCACTGACTGCAACATCCCCATTGGAGGGACTTTTCATGGAAATGTCGCTCCAGATATTTTTGCCCTCCATCCTGCAGAAATATCTCCTGAGAAATACGGCAGGTGCTGGAGAGACTGTGGATGTTCGATTGCCACCCTGGGGCATATATTCTGGCAATGCCCCATCTTATGCCGCTCTGGATATCATTCCAAAATTAGCTTTCAAAATTATTTTCAGAGTCAATTTAAATTACAGCTGAACAGTTTCTAATGGGATTTTACCAGACCACTCCCCAATGGGGATGTACAGTATTACCAATTTGCTATATAGCTGCAAAGAAAAACAGTTATTAGACGCTGGATGACATCCCTGATTCCAGCTATACAAGAGTGTAACAAATAATGTCCAATATATACAAAGCTGAGACCTTTAATATTGAGCGTGGGGGGATATAACTACTGCAATGAAATGGCAAAAGTGAGTACACTACATAACATCTACTGATCCAGACTTTGTCCATGAAAACTGTTCCAAAAGGTTTTGATTAGAATTGTCTTTTACCTTTATCCAGTTCTTCAAACAACATGAAGTCTTGCTGTATTCTGACAATAGCAGTGAGTCCCAACCTTCAACTGCCCGGAGATGAAAGAGTTAACTTTCCATGCCAGGCATGGAACGCTGAGCTCGAGCTCGGTTGAGACTCTGTCTGTTGCTGTTTGAACTCAAACTGTCAGATTTTTATCTCCTCACTGAACAGTCGCCCGGAGATTTCTCCTTTGCTTGGTTCAGTTTGTCGGTTAAAGTTCGTTTTTCTTGGTTTCAACCAATTTAAACTGCAACCTGTCGGTTCAGTCTCTGTCTGTGGTATTGTGTGAGCACTAGATAGGTTTATTTTGATTTTCTATTCTGTGGAACTGGTAAACATTTCATCGGTTCGGTTTGAACCGATCAGGTTGTTTAAAAATCTTTATTTCTACTTTTTAGAGTGTGGTTACCAGTTCTTATCGGTTCTAAAAAATGGATTTTACTACGGGTTTTTCCACGACCCGTAACACGGTCAGGAACCGATAAGAGTGTCTTGCTTTCATGGATTGCCATTAAAAGGGTAAGTTTGTTAGGACTGGCACCATGTCTGAGAAACCCAAAGAAAACCGGCCCACTGGGTTTCAACACTGTAGTGTGTGTGGGAAGTCTTTGCTAAGGCTGACCCCACACCACCTGTGTTTATTGTCTGGGGTTTGACCACCTAGATTCAGACTGCCAGATTTGTAAAAATTTTCCTGCAGCTACCCTAGAAAAGAGAGTTGGTAGGCTCAGGAAAGGAGGCCAAAAAGTCTGCTGACCCGGATGCAGCCGGTTCGGTTCAAACCGAACCAGAAGGAGTGCCCTCTGACAGGGCGTAAACTCTTCGGCAAAAGGAGAACCGATTCCAAGGAGTCGGTTCCGTTAAGAGAACAAGAAGGGAAAATCAGCCGTGTGGATCCAAAGTTTTTCTCCAACCGTTGATGAAAATAGCCAGCGATAAAAATTGTGCAGTCGCTTTCCCGGTTCGACCGAACCGGCACCATCAGGAAGGCGCCGGTTTGGCGGTTCCACCGGTTCGGATTATGATTTGGAAGAATTTTATGAACCGGAGGAGGAGGAAGGAGGAGAGTATGAGGAAAGTGAATGTGATTATGAAAGTCTGGATGTGCCCATTGACCCGGACATCTCCCCAGACAGACCTTCAGAGTGTCTCCTCCTAGGCTTTCTGGAGTCCCCCTCCCATTTCATGTTTTACAAGAAAGTGGCGAAACCCTTCAACTTCCTATGGAAGAAGCTGTGGATGACCAGGAGGAGCCTGACTATGTGGAAGTGATGGATATCCCAGAGTCCAGGAGGCTGTCTGTTCCCTTACACAAGTCTTTTTGGGAAACAGACATGTAAGATTTTAAAGACTCCTAATTCTATACCTCCTGTGGATAAAAGAATGGACAAGAGGTATACTCTGTCAGGCTCAGATATGGAGTTCCTTACCCAGCAATGCAGTCATGTTAGGTAGTGCAGGCTGCAGCCTGTGATAAGGCTAATATACCCTTGGCTTCACACCCCTGATAAGGACTCCAGGAGGATTGATGCCATGGCAAAGAAACAGTACATGGCAGCATCCTTGGGACTCAGGCAGGCCAATTATATGGCCTATACAGCTAGATATCAGAAATCTAGATGGGACACTGTCATGGCTTTAGCTAAACAGGTCCCTGGTCAGCTTGCCAAGGAGCTGGAACAGGTGGCTGCTGATGGTATTTAGGCATCCAAGGTGCAATTCCATGCTGCAGTGGACTCCAATGATGTGTCATCTAGAGTCATGGCTACATCTGTGGCCCTTCAGAGGATGGCTTGGCTCAGATGTACTAGCCTGTCTCAGGATACTCAGACTAAGGCCATGGATTTTCCTGTTGTGGTAATTCTCTATTTGGGGAGCAAACAGAGAACTACATGAAGAAAATGGATGAATACAGGACCACCTATAGGAGTGCTCAGGCCAAGGAAAGGCAAGCCACTCCTCAGAGGCAGCATCCCAGGGGTAGGGGCAGGCCTTTTCATAGGCCTTTCTACCAAGCCCAGGCCTCCTCTCCTGCCCTATGCTCAGAGGGGTTCTTTAGAGGAGAGGCAGAAGGGTACAAGCAGACCTGCTCCATCCCTCAGCCTAAACCCCTGCCAAACAGGCACCTGATGGGTTTGCTAGGGCCGATTCTCCACCACCTGTGGGGCAGGCTGGCTTATTTTGTCCAGCACTGGAAGTCTTTAACATCAGACAAATGGGTCCTGGAAGTAGTAAGCCAGGACTGGTTCTCAGCTTCAAAATTTCCAAGATGAGAACCAGATCCTTTCCACCTGCAAATCCTTCAGAGGCACTTGCCCTAGAGGCAGAGGTCTCTTCCCTCTTGGCTCTCAGAGTTGTAGAAAAGGTTCCACCCCTACACCAAGGGAAAGAATTGTACCATTACTTCCTCACTCCCAAAAGACAGGAGAATGGTGGCCCATCCTGGATCTCATGTATTTAAACAAGCACCTTTTAAAGCCAAAGTTCAAAATGGTGACTCTGGGAATAATTCTACCTCTCTATGGCCAGGGGACTGGCTAGTCTCCCTGGACCTCAAGGATGCCTATTTCCATATTCTTATCAGAAGCTGCAATTGAAAATACCTCAGGTCTGAGTTGCCCTCAGGCCATTACCAATTCAGAGCAATGCCCTTCGGCCCACCTCTGCTCCAAGGGTGTTCACAAAATGCCTGGCAATAGTAGTTGCTTCCCTAAGAAGGCAAAAGATTGCCATCTTCCCATACTTGGACGACTGGCTCATAGTAGTCCAGTCCCAGACCAAGTCAAGTTACACCTACAGATAACTCAGCAACTGCTCACCTCTCTAGGTTTCCTTCTGAATCTTTCAAAGTCAGTTCTAGAGCCTGTTCAGCTCCTCACCTTCATAGGCGCAGAGCTAGATACAGAAAAGGCTAGGAGCCTTCCTTCCCTGGACAGGGCAGGACCTTATCACACTGGCCTCTTCATTCACCCTACAGGTGTCTCGACCAGCAAGGCATTTTCTGCAGCTCCTGGGGCACATGGCTGCTTCTACAGCAGTGGTGCAGGGAGCAAGATTTCAGAAGAGGGCATTCAGTTCCACTTGAGAGCCTTTTGGTCTCAGAAAAAGGACCCTCTGACCAAACTGATACCAGTGACTCGAACCCTGATCCAGGCCTTGCAGTGGTGGCAGGATCAGGACAATCTAAGACAGGAGTTCCCTTTGTCACTCAGTCTCACTCTTTAATCCTTACTACAGATGCCTCCCTCTTGGGGTGGGGGGCCCACTTGGGAGACCTGACCACCCAAGGGTTGTGGTCCCCTCAGGAATCTCTGCTTCACATCAGTCTGTTGGAATGCAGAGCAGTATTTCTAGCACTCAGCTTTTTCCAAGTCTGTTCAGAACAAAGTTGTTCAGATCAGGACAGACAATACCACCACAATGTGGTATATCAGCAAGCAAGGGGCACCGGTCTTCGGCCTTGTGCACAGAAGCAATGAAGTTGTGGTCTCTGGCCTATTCCCTGAACACCTCCCTACAGCAGTACACCTCCAGGCAAGGACAATGTCCTGGCAGATGCTCTCAGCAGGATATCTCAGGGCCATCACGAATGGTCACTGGATCCCCTGGTTTTGGAGGTGATCTTCTCCAGATGGGCACCCCACAGATAGATCTTTTGCAGCCCCAGACAATCACCAACTTCCCTTTTTGCTGAAGGCCCCAGTGTTGGGCTCAGTCCCTGGATGCCCTGGTTCTCAGTTGGGAAGGGAAGTTCCTGTATGCTTTTCCCCCTTCCCTCTCCTGTTCAAGGTGCTAGTCAAAATCAGGTCTCAACCCTGCAAGGTGATTCTGATTGCTCCAGACTGGCCAGACAGCCCTGGTACCTCTCCTGTTGTCCTTAGCAGTCCACCTTCCTTGTCTCTTCCCAGGAATTACAACCTGTTAACCTGTGCTCAGGGGAGGGTTTGGTACCTGAATCTCAAATCTCTCAATCTCAAGGCCTGGCTCTTGAAGAGTTAGAGTTTGCTGATTTACACCTCTCTCAAGGTGTTATGGATATTCTAAAGGCTTCTAGGAAGCCTTCCACCAGAATTACTTATAATTCCAAGTGGAAAAGATTCTCCATATGGTGCTCTGGGAAGCATATTTCCCAGAGTCTGCTGACCTGCCCACAGTCCTTGACTATATGGTCCATCTGAATAGCTTGGGACTCAGACCAGCTACACTAAGGGTGCATCTGGCAGCTGTCTCTGCTTTTCTTTCAGCAGGTAAGCCCTCTTCTCTTTCAGTTCACCCTGTATTCTCCAAGTTTTTCAAGGGATTGCTTCATACCAATCCGCCATTCAGGGACCCTGCCCCTGTTTGGGACCTTAATGTTTGCATTGCTCAGCTTATGCAACCCCTTTTGAGCCTTTGTCCTCAGCAGAGCTTAAGTACTTGACTTGAAAACTGTGTTCCTGGTGGCCATCACTTCTGCCAGGCGCATAAGCGGAGTTGCAAGCCCTGTCAGTGGAGCTAGATTTTATCCCTTTCCATAGAGATAAGGTGGTCCTCAGGACTAACAGGAAGTTTTTACCTAAGGTGGTTTCAGACTTCCACCTTAACCAATCTGTGTCTCTTCCTGTGTACTTCACTGACCATTCCTCCTCTGGTGAGAGGAGGTTGCACAGTTTGATGTGAAAAGAGCCCTTAGCTACTACATAGAACGTACCAAGGGTCACAGGTTTGACTCTCTCCAACTGTTCCTCACTTATGGTGAGGTTGGTAAAGGAAAACCTGCCACTAAAAGATCCACTGCCAGGTGGATTGTCTCTTCATTCAATTTTGCTATGAAAAACTAGGTAAGATTCCGCCTCAGGCCTGAGGGCTCTCTACCAGAGGTAAGCTGCTTCCCTGGCTGCTGCCAGGGATATTCCTGTCTTAGAGATATGTCAAGCAGCTACCTGGAAAACAGCTCACACTTTTACCAAGCATTGCTCTCTGGATATCCAGGCTAGGAGTGATGCTCAGTTTGGCACAGCTGTGCTTCAGAGCCTATTTCTTAAGTAGGTTCTGTCCGGCCTCCATGGAGGTACTGCTTGGTAGTCTGTTATTGTCAGAATACAGCAAGACTTCATGTTGTTTGAAGAAAAATTACTCACCTTAGTAATGTTGTTTCTTCTAATGGAGTCTTAGTATTCTGACGCCCCTGCCTTCCCTCTCAGAACCTTTGTTTTTGGGATGTGGGAGGGCAGTAGCAGTGTTGATACCAGAGGAGCCCCACCTTTTTTATTATCACCCTTTTCTTCGTGAGTGGTGTTGTGTTTAGGTTCATTTTTTGGGTTTCTGACTTGAGTCTTTGTTTTGGGACCAAAAATCTGTTGTTATATTTAGTAGCCAGTTGGCTAGTGTAGGTTTACAGCTTCCACACAGGGACCTCAGTGAGTTTAGCTCAGAAGATCTGACGGTTTGAATTCAAACAGCAACAGACAGAGTCTCAACCGAGCTTGAGCTCAGCATTCCATGCCTGGCATGGAAAGTTAACTCTTTATCTCCGGGCAGTTCAAGGTTGGGACTCACTGCTATTGTCAGAATACAGCAAGATTCCATTAGAAGAAACAACATTACTAAGGTGAGTAATTTTTCTTCATTTAGGATTCATATTCAATGAGAACAGGCCAAATTAATATTGGTTAATTATTAATAAAATTTACATAAGAAAAATGGGTCTAATAACAAGTTATGAACTCTAATATCAGATAATGAAAGATAATAGAAGTCTGTCTAGTCCTATCTTGCCTGTACTATTTATATTGTAATAAGTTTTGTACTCTCCTATATGTATGTGTGTAAAAGATATAATAAAAGATATTTAAAGAAAAAACAAAGTTTCCAAAAAAGAGGGCCAAGTCTTTTCCACCTGCATCAGCCTTAGAAACCATTGCTCTAGAGGCAGAGGTTTCTCTCTAACTCTCAGAGCTGTAGAGGAGGTTCCTGCTCAACAGAGGGAAAAGGACTGTACTCCAGGTACTTCCTTACCCCAAAGAAAACAGGGAGTGGCGACCCATCCTAGACTTAAGGTATTCAAACAAACACATTTTAAAGCCAAAATTCAAAATGGTAATTCTGGGAATAATCCTTCCCTTTCTAAGGCCAGAGATTGGCTAGCATCTCTGGACCTTAAGGATGCCTACTTCCATATTCCTATCAGGTGCTCCCACAGAAAATACCTCAGGTTCGAGTTGCCTTCAGGCCAGTACCAATTCAGAGCCATGCCATTTGGCCTAACATCAGCTCAAGGGTGTTCACAAAGTGCCTTGCAGTAGTGGTGGCTTACCTCAGAAGACAAGGTATCACCATCTTTTCCATATCTGGACAACTGGCTCATCGTGGGGCAGTCATCTCTACAGGTAAAGTCAGCTCACAGATTACCCAGGATCTACTCAGTTCCTGGGGTTTCTTCTCACTCTTCCAAAGTTTGTCCTCGAACCAGTTCAGCTTCTCACTTTTATAGGCATAGAGTTAAACACTGTACAAGCAAAAGCTTTCCTTCCCGTGGTAAGGGTGAAGACCCCAGGTAGATCTCACTTCCTCCTTTCGACCTCAGGTCTCCTGCCCAGCAGGACATTTCCTCCCTTCTTGGCCATATGGCGCCTTCCACCGCAGTGGTGCAGGGAGCAAGGTTCCAGATGAGGGACATTCAGTTTCACCTAAGGTCCTTCTGGGCTCAAAAGAAGGATTCACTTGCCAAACTAATTCCAGTGACTCAGACTCTAGTCCAAGCTCTCCAGTGGTGGCTGGACCAGGACAACCTCAGACAAGGGTTCCATTTCTCCTCAAGTCCCATCAGTAGTTCTAACTACGGATGCCTCCCTCTAGGTTGGGAGCCCACCTGGGAGCCCTGCCAGCTCAAGGGATCTAGTCTCCACAGGAGTCTGTCCTTCATATCAATCTCCTGGAACTCAGGGCAGTCTTTCTAGCCCTTCAGAGCTTTTCAGATTCAGTCAGGGGCAAAGTGGACCAGGTCAGAACAGACAACACCACCACAATGTGGTACATCAACAAACAAGGAGGCACTCGGTCCTCAGCCTTGTGTACAGAAGCCATGAAACTGTGGTCTCTGGCCTATTCTCTTCAGACTGCCCTAGTAGCAGTTCACCTTCCAGGGAAGGACAATGTACTGGCAGATGCTCTGAGCAGAATATCCCAGGGATATCACGAGTGGTCCCTAAATCCCTCATACTGCAGATCATCTTCTCCAGATGGAGCACTCCAGAGATAGATCTCTTTGCAGCCCCGACAGTCACCAACTCCTCTGTTCTGTTGCAGACCTCCACTCCTGGGAACTGTACCCAGGATGCCCTAATTTGATTGGAAAGGCAGGTCCTCTATGCCTTCCTCCATTCCCTCTGCTGTTCAGAGTCCTGGTCAAGATCAGAACTCAGCCTTGCACAGTGATTCTAGTGGCTCCAGACTGGGTCAGACAGCCTTGGTACTCTCTGCTCCTGTCCCTGACAGTGTCTCGTCTCTGTCTCTTCCCAGGGGAGGATCTGGTATCCCGATCTCCAGTGTCTCAGTCTCAAGGCTTGGCTCTTGAGAAGCTAGAATATGCAGACCTGCATCTTTCTCGGCAGTCATGGATATCCTGAAGGTTTTCAGGAAATCTTCTACTAGAAATGCTTATGATTCCAAATGGAAGAGGTTTACCATTTAGTGTTCTCAGAAGGGCATTGTCCCTGATTCTGCAGGCATCTCCACAGCCTTAGAGTATCTGGTTCACCTCAGTAGCCTAGGCCTTAGGCCTGCAACTCTAAAGGTTCACCTAGCAGCAGTTTCTGCTTTCCTTCAGCAGGGAAGAGTTCTTCCCTGGCCTCTCATCATGTGTTTAAAAGTTCTTCAAGGGTCTGGTTCTATACAAACCCTCCATTTAGAGAACTGACCCTGTTTGGGATCTTAATGTCTGCATTGGCGCAGCTCATTCAGCCCCCTTCGAACTCCATGGCTTTGGCTAAGCTTAAATACTTGACCTGAAAACCGTGTTCCTGGTAGCCATTACTTCAGCCAGGAGGATTAGTGAATTATAGGCCTTGTCAGTAGAACATGACTTCATATCCTTCCATAGGGATAAAGTGGTCCTAAGAACCAATAGGAGGTTCTTGCCCAAGGTGGTATCGGATTTTCATCTGAACCAGTCTATATCTCTCACTGTGTTTTCACTGACCATTCTTTTCAGGAGAAAGAAGATTACACAGTTTGGATGTTAAAAGGCTCTTAGCAACTACATAGAGCATACTAAGGCACACAGAAATGACTATCTTCAATTCTTACCCCAGGAGTCCTTTAGCATCAGTAACGTTTTGCACTTATCAAAAGTTACTGATGCTAAAAGACCCATGGAAGAAAAAAAAGATTACTGCGTGTGAGTAATTTTTTCTTGTTTCTCATTTATGGTGAAGTGGGAAGGGTAAGCCTGCCACTAAAAGAACTATTGCCAGGTGGATTGTTTCTTGTATACAGTTCTGTTACGACAAATTGGGTAGGACACCCCTTCAGGCCTGAGGGCTCACTTGACTAGGGTACAGCTGCTTCTCTAGCTGCAGCCAGAGATATACCCTTGTTAGAGATCTGTAAAGCAGCCATCTGAAAACAGTACATACATTCACCAAGCACTACTCCTTTACATCCAAGCTAGGAGTGATGCTAGGTTTGGCACAGCAGTACTGCAGAGCCTGTTCAAGAAGTAGGTTTTGCATTCCTCCTCCATAGGAAACTGCTTGTAGTTCAGACATGTCAGAATACAGCAAGACTTCATGTTGTTTGAAGAAAAATTACTCACCATAGTAATATTGTTTCTTTTTAATGGAGTCTTGCTGTATTCTGACTCCACCTTCCCTCTCAGAACCTGGTTTTTGGGAAGTGGGCTGGCAGGTACAGTGTTGCACCTCAGGGTGTACCTTGTACCCTCCCTCTTGGGGAGGGATGTTATTTTTCTGGTGTTTTATACTTAAATATTATCACCACCTTCCTTCTTGGGTTCTCGACTTGAGTCTTTTGTGCCCCAAAATAATTTTTTTGTCCTTTGGCTATATGTTGAACAATTTCCATACTATAGTATGTTAGTTAGTGTGTCAAGAATCTGACGGTTACACTGGGAAGTACTCAGACAGAGGTTTGAAAACCGAGATCAAGCTCAACGCTCTATGCTTCTGCATAGAGTTAACTCTTTTCCTCTCCGGGGCAGTTGAAGTGCTGGGGCTAACTGCACTGTGTCTGAATACAGCAAGACTCATTATAAAATAACATTACTATGGTGAGTAATTTTTCTTTTCTTCCTCCGACCCTTCCCAACCCCGGCCTCGGCCTCTATTACATACAGCAGGGAGGAGGAGCAAAAGAACATTGAGGGAGGAACTGAAACTGAATGAAGAAGCAGGGTGTGGCCAGGAGGAACAGACGGAAACTGGGAGCTACACTTTAGAAAGGGGACTTAGCCTGCCTACTATGGTATTACATAGTATCTTTCACTGGTCTATGTAAATTGCCCAAAAGAGTGGTAATTGCAAGACTATTCCAGTTCTATACTAAGGGGCGCTTATTGAGCAAGTGGGCACTGCAATGGGGATGCTACAGAAGGAGCTGGACAGACGGAAGTCCACAGTGATGACTATGTTTTGATGATCTGACGTTTCCTTGAGCAAGCAACACAGAAAAATGGACTAATGGGACTAGTGGTAATTATGAACAAATGTTTTTGAAATTCTCAAGAGAATATTATGGACAAGTGTTTGTTTGAAATCTGGGAAGGACCCGTCTCTGCAGAGGAAACTATGCAAAGAACTGGTCTAGTGGGACTCAAGTGATATTTATGAGCTAGAGGGAGTTCACATTGCTTGTCGGCATAACTTAGAACTTGATAAATCTGTTGGGGTCAGAGCAGCTCCAAACGCTGGTCTGATCCGGTTAGGAAACTTTAACTATCCAAACCTGTTGGGGTCAGAGCAGCCTCCAAACACTGGACTGTTCTTGTTAGGTAATGTTAACTATCTACAACCTGGTGACATAGGTGGCCTAGCAGTGGAAAGGAGGCCACAGCTGGGGGCAGCCAAGGGTGGCCTCTTTGGTAGGATGGTGGGGTGCTGTGGATGTGGTGGCCATAGTTTTAAATTGGGCTTGGAGGATGGGAGGGTGCATGGTGTGTTATCAGCTCACACAGCTGAAGGAGGAAATAGGGTGGCTGTGAGGGCACTGTGCGGGGAGTGGAGGAGGTCAGGGGGAATGTGGCAGTATCATCCGGAGATGGTGAGGAAGGGGCAGGGGAAAGGCCAGGGTTCAGAATATGGCTGGTGAGCACAGGGCTCAGAGGAGTACAGGGGTTCGGAGGAAGGAGGATGGAGGGGTCAAGGGATGCAGCGGAGTGATGGAAGAGGAAAACAGCAAATCCAGGGGTGAGATGAGAACTCTTGAGTCAGGAGGAATGGTGGCAGATAAGAACAAAGGAGTGGAGGATCTGAGGACCAGGTAAAGGCAGACAGATGCCTGAAATTCAAGGACAGATTTCAAGCATGGCCTCTACCAACAACAAAAAGGGAAGCTTGGGAATAGGGCTTGTGAACAGATTTGCCCCTCGATCCACTGGTAGAAAAGGGAGCGACTACAGGGAGCCAGCAGAGGGGAAGAGGGGTAGGAAGTTGGGAGACACAGGAAACGATCTCTTGTGAGCAGGATCACTGACCAGAAAAGGACTGAACCCTTGAAATACACTAGGGTGAGATACCAGAGGAGTCTGGGACCGGGAGGAGGCAGCGAAATGTTATTGATGGAAGGGCAAAGGAAACAGGAGCCGCCAGCCCAGTGGAGACAGATAAAGGGTGATGGATGGGGTAGGCACAGTAAATGGCCAGGTAGGTAGGAGCAGCATGGGGTGTTTCTGCATGAGAATACTCATGGATCGGGTGTGGAGGCCTAAAGGGGAAGGTTAGTCTGCGGAGGATCACTATAGGCAGGGGGCCCTGGGCGACAATGTAAGGAGGGCTTGGGGCAGAGCAGACGGGGGAATGGGGTAGAGGGCCAGGGAAAAGGTAGGGTACTGGAGGGAGAGAAGCAGATCCGAGAGCCGGGGATCAGAAGGGAAAGTTGATCACAGGAAAACAGGGTGCATATCTGGCAGCAAGGAAAAGACAGGAAAAAGATGTGACAGGAGGGGGTCAGGATGAAGAGTACAGATGAAAGAGCCTGCAGGAGGTGGAGGGTCATGATAGGACAGGATGAGGCACCATCGAGGACAGAAAATACAAAGGCTGCTGTGGTGTATGGAAATTTGATCATAAAAGGGATTCAGTGGCAAAGGAAGCCTTTAAGGGGAGGTGTTTTGTGATCCAGGCATGGAGGCTGGAAGGCATCCCCAGGATAAGGGACTGATCAGTCTGGTGGGGGGAACCGCATTTAGATACAAATGACTTGGCAGGGAGGAGGTGGAGGTGGTTCAAAGGAGGTTCAGGGGACTGACAAAGGGCTGCAGAGGACTGATCAGTTTCCTTGCCTTCTCAGAAGTCCTGCCAGTGCACTGTGCTAGCATGGCCGGGCAACTCAAAGTAAAGGAATTTAACCCTGGCTAAGGCAGTGGTGCAGGGAGGAAGGCTTCACATATCTGGGGGATACATGGGTGGATGAACACCTGTATGCAAGGGACAGGTTACACATAAGTAATGCAGGGCCAGTCTATTAAAAGCAAAGCTGCAGGGGTACATTGATGCTAAGCTAGGGACAGATATAAATTTAAACTAGCCAGGGAGAGTGTAGCACTAGGGGAGAAGGGACTTGAAGTAACAATGTAAACACAGTCTACGCCTCCGAGGCGAGAGGCAATGGATGGCAGGAGAGAAGGGAACCACAGGGTCAAGGAGGGTGGAAAGGGTTACTAGCAGATGCCAGGAGCCTGGGTAACAAAATTGCGCACTTAGAGGCAGTGGTGGAGTTGAAGACCCGGACTTAATCGCAATAACAAAAATATGGAAGATAGAGGCCATAGCTGGGAGGTAGAGCTACTTGGATGCAATCTCTTTAAGAGAGATAGGCAGGGGAAAAGGAGGGAGTGTAGCCCTGTACGTGAGAGAAGGGATAGCGGGAGAGGCGGGTACAGAGGAAAAGGATCTGCTGATATCCTGTGGGTTACCCTGGGCAGAGAAGGGGGTGGGGCAGTAAGGTAGGGGTGGTGACAGGCCACCTCACCAAAGTGAGGAGGTGGATGTGGAGATGTCCAGGGCCATTCAGGAGAAAGCCAGAAAGGGAGAGATCCTAGTAGCTGGGGATCTAAACCTGCCTGATGTGAAGTTGCAAACCCCATCGGCCACATCAGAAAGAAGCAGGGCTTGCTAGAGACCATACAGGATACTCTCCTAAATCAACTGGTCACAGAACCTACCAGGTGGGGGCAACACATGACATTGTATTGACCAGTGGGACAGTGTGGGGGGTAGAGGTTGGAGAAAACTTTGGGGACAGTGACCACTGAATGGTCAGGCTTTCCATCTGGGCAGGGACAAAATTGGGCAGGCCATTTGCTAAGGTGCTGGACTTCAGGAGGGCAGACTTTGGGAGGATGAGGAGCATCCTGAGGAGAGAATGGAAGAGATCCACCACCTGGAGGAGGTGGAGCAGTGGGGGTAATAAAGGAGGAATCCTAAAAGCCACAGACCAATGCATCCGGAAAATCAGCAAAGGCAAAGGGGAAGAAAGCTCTGTGGCTTACAGCAGGAGTCAGAGAGGCAATCAGGGAGGGAAAAAGGCGCTCAAGGCTCACAGAATATTATGGGGAGGAGGACTACAAAGAAAGACTTAGGACAGCGGGTAAAACAATCAGGAAAGCAAAAGCGAATACAGAGGAGAAAATATCTAGGAGGTGAAAAGGGAGACAAATTTTTTTTTACTATGTCGGCGACAAGAAAAAGTAGGCAAGGGATCACAAGACTTAGAGGGAGGGAGGTAATTTGGTTGAAGGGATGAGGATAAGGTGACCTCTCAGTGAATACTTGCATCAGTATTCACAGCTGAAAAGGGTGGTGGAGCTAGTAGTCGAGTGAAGGGATACCGAGGGCAAGGAGGCAGATATGAGTCCCTTCACGGAGGAGAGAGGATGAAGGAGCTGAAAAAAATAAACGGATAAGGCTATGGGGCCAGATCAGGTGCACCCAAGAGTTCTCAGGGAGATAAAGGAGGAGCTGGCGGACATCTTGCCAAGCTGTTTAATCTATCCTCAAAACAGGGAAGGCCCCAGGACTGGAAGATGACGGAGGTGGTGCTTACAAGGGAGAGGAAAGAGACCCTGGGAACTACCGCCCAGTCAGCCTCACCTCCATGGTAGGCAAGCTGATGGAAACCCTACTTAAAGAGAGAGGCTGGTAAGACACCCAGAGGAGGAGGGGCTGAGGGGCTAAACCAGCATGGGTTCACAGGAGTTCGGTCTTGTCAGACAAACCTGTAGAATTATTTGAGGGTGTTACGGATGTGTTTGATCAGGGGGAGCAGTGGATGTGGCCTACCCGGATTTCAGGAAGGTGTTTGACCTCCATCCCCACAGAGGGTTGGTAGCGTTAGCCAGCTTGGGAGTGGGCAAAAGCTTACAAAGTGGGTGGAGGACTGGCTGGGAGAAAGGACGAGAGAGTAGTAGTAAATGGAAGGCACTCCAGGGAGCTAGGTGAAAGAGTGGTACCACAGGGATCAAAAGGTCCAGTATTGTTCAGTGTTTATGGGGGATTTAGCAGAGGGTCTGAAATGAAAAAGCATGCCTGTTTGTGAATGACACAAGATCTACAGTCGCGGCCAAAAATATTGCGCCTTGCAGTTTTTCTAATAGTGCACTATTCCTTCCAGAAAATTGTTGAAATTAAAAAATATTTTGGATCCACATATGTATTTCTTTGGTCTGCAGTGGAATAAAACACAAAGGCCGGGATATCAAACTACGCCAGGCTGTGGCGCGAAGCCTGGGCGCAGCACAGCTTTGTTGCGCAGGGGGGTGTAGCCTGGGCGATTTCAACGGAGCTGCGCTATGGCGCAGCAGCTTTGAATATCGCACCCCAGCCACCCCACTGTGCATGGCGCAGTGGCACTGCGCCTGCGCAAGTGGCCAGAGTGGAGCATGGAGATGCGCCTGGCGCAGGGCCATTGCGCCCATGCACAGCACCCGCGATATTCAAAGGGGACATGCAAATAGGGCCATAATATATGCAAGGCGACAGGGGCCATTTGCATCTCATTACGGCCCTATTTGCATGCCATTAGTATGGTGCACCGATCCCCAACATAACTGCGCCTGGCGCCTGCCAGGCAGCAGCCATCGGGACCGACGCCCCTGAAGCCCGATTATGACATTCCTGTAATACAAAAGTCCAATATCCCTGGTGGTCCAGTGGACCCTATGTGCACCCTCCAATATCCCCTGGTGGTTCAGTGGACCGCACTGAGCCCCATCGCAGGCATCATTGATAGGACCCCCCAGTCCAATATCCCTGGTGGTCCAGTGACGCACTGAGCCCGATCGCTGGCATCATTGATAGGACCCCCAAGTCCAATATCCCTGGTGGTCCAGTGTACCCCCCACCCCACCCGCCCACTGAGCCCTACCGCCCCGCCTCCGTCAGCCGGCGGGAGGCAGCACCACACCAGTCCGCTTCACTGATGCCGATTAGCCCGTAGCATGCCTCATTGAATCACAGCATGAGTCAATGGGCGCAGTCCATAACAGATTACTTCAGTCCAGATATGTGAATGGTTCATATTCGACTGAGTAGTACGTAGAGGAGCTGCACGCCCATTGGCTCATGCCAGAACCACGGGCGCACAGCCCTACCGAGCTGTCAGTCGGTGGGCGGGTGGTGCTGCCACCGCCGGCTGGGGGGCGGGGCCCAGGCAGGTGGGGGGGGGGGTACATAGACCACCAGGGATATTGGACTGGCGGGGAGTTCCATCAATGATGCCCGCGATCTGGCTCAGTGCAGTCCATGGGGATATAGTGATGCCCGCGATGAGGCATGGGGGCACAGTCAGGTGTGGCAGGATCTCGATGGCCACCCACAGGTGGCAGCTGCTGTGTTGCACCCTGCAACGCGGCAGCTCACCTGTGGGTGGCCATCACTTGTTCCTTTTGGGCGACTTTGTGCAGGCGCAGGTAGGGGTTGCAGATGCACGACTCTGCACATCCCGGCTGAATATTGGGCTGTGCAGGTTATGCATGGGCACGCCCCACTACCTGTGCCTGCATACATACTGATGCGCTCAGCGCAGGATTTGTCTGTGCGCCTTTCCCTTTGAATATCGCTACACAAGGTGGGTGGTGCATGGCACACTCTTTGCGCCATGCGCAACCCTTTGAATATCTGGGCCAAAAGCAGAAAATTTATTAAGTCTTGGCTTATTCCACACAGAAATCCTTAAATGGCCCAGACAAAATTATTGGCACCTTTTGAAGTAGTTAGAAATAATTAAATTTCAAGCAGGTGATTCTCCTTCACCTTGGAATTGAACTCACCTGTGGTGAGTTGCAGGTGCCTGCAATAAAAATCACTCATTCAACCAGTTTGAATAGAAAAAGGACTCATTCTCCTGTTTTGTGTCACTGTGTGTACCGAATGAGCATGGAGAAAAGAAAGACAGCCAGAGAATTGTCTGAGGAGGTCAGACAGAAGATTGTAGCTGCATGGACAATCTCAAGGCTACAAATCAATCTCCAGGGACCTTGATGTTCCTGTTTCCACCGTACGTAATGTTATCAGGATGTTTAAGGCCCATGGCACTGTAGTCAACCTCCTGGACGGGTCGCAAGAGAAAACTTGATCAAGATTGCAGTGCAGGATTGTTCGAATGGTGGAGAAAGCACCTCGATCAACTGCCAAACAGATTCAAGCTGACCTTCAGACACAAGGTACAACAGTTTCAACTTGCACCATCCATCGCCAACTCAATGAAAGGGAGTTATATGGTAGGAGGCCCAGGAGAACCCCACTGCTGAGAGAGAGACATAAGAAAGCCCGACTGGGGTTTGCCAAAACACACCTGAACAAGCCAAAATCCTTCTGGGAGAATGTCCTATGCACAGATGAGACCAAATTAGAGCTTTTGGTAAAGCACATCATCTCTGTGTTTACAGAAAACAAAATGAAGCCTTCAAAGAAAAGAACACCTTCCCACAGTCAAACATGGAGGAGATTCAGTGATGTTTTGGGGTTGCTGTGTTGCCTCTGGCACTGGGTGCCTTGAACGTGTACATGGCATCATGAAATCTGGAGATTACCAGGCCATTTTGGAGCGCAATGTTGAACCCGTGTCAGAAAGCTGGCTCTCCATCAAGGTCATGGGTCTTCCAGCAGGACAATGACCCCAAACACACTTCAAAAAGCACCCAGGAATGGTTCAAGACAAGACGCTGGACTGTTCTGAAGTGGCTAGCAGAGTCCAGATCTAAATCCCATTGAAAACCTGTGGAGAGATCTGAAAACAGCAGTTGGGGAAGGCACCCTTCAAATCTGGGAGAACTGGAGCAGTTTGTACAAGAAGAGGGCCAAACTGCCAGTAGAGAGGTGCCGAAGCTCATCCATGGCTATAGGAAGCGGTTGATTGCAGTTATTTTGACCAAAGGTCGTGCTACCAAATATTAAGTCTAGGGTGTCAATAATTTTGTCAACGCTTTCTTTTCATTTTCTGATTTAAAAGGATATATTGAATTCTGAATCAAAAACAAAGGTTCTGTAATATTAACAGAGAAATAAAGAATTGTGGAGACCAAATACTGTACTGTTGTTAATTTTAACTTATGTTTAGAGGAAATTCTGAGTTATTTGAAAAGTGCAAGGGCGCCAATATTTTTGGCCACGACTGTATAATAAGATAGACACGCCGGGTGGGGTGGGGCGGTGGAGAATGAGGCAGGATTTAACCAGGCTGGAGGAGTGGTGGAACAGTAGCAACTGAAATTCAATACGGGAAGTGCAAAATAATGGACATAGGGTGAAATAATCCAAGAGCGAATTACTGCCTAGGGGAGAGTCACTGCAGGTCACGGACCAAGAGAAGGACCTTGGTATTTGGATCACTGACACATTAAAGGTTAGAAACCAATGTGAAAGGGCAGCGGAAAGGTAACAAAATGTTGTGTGCATAGGGAATGGTTTCACAAGTAGGAGGAGGGAGGTAATCATGCCAATTTATGAGACACAGGTGAGACCACAGCTGGAGTATGAGTACAATTCTGGAGGCCTCTTCTACAGGGAGACAAGGATAGGCTAGAGAGGGTACAGAGTAAGGTGACTAAAATGATCCAGGGGCTGAATAAGAAACCATATGGGGAGAGGCTGGCAGAGCTTAGTCTGTATACACTGGAGATGAGAAGGGATGGGGACATGGTGGAAACTTTCAAATACATGAAGGGAATAAATAAGGCCAAAGGGATAGCATCTTCAGACTGAGTGAAAACAAAACCACCAGGGTCATGCACTCAAGCTGGGTGGGGATGAAAGGGAGTTACTTCTCACAAAGGGTGGTAGGGTCTCGGAATAAGTTGCCGAAATGGATGGTAGAGGTGGATACAGTGGAGACATTCAAAAGGCGTGGGATACATACATGAGGCTAGGCAGGGGTAGAGAGAGAGGGCAGGGGAGGGACTAAAAGGGAGGGGCGTGGTGGGCTATCATCTTTCAGGCAGACTCGATGGGCTGTATGGTCCTTTTCTGTCATCAAGTTTCTATGATTCTGTGAACATGCAGTGGTCCAGGCTCTGGACGTGGACACGTATCATCAGGCTGCTAAGTAAACACAGTTAACCACTATGCCATTATGCAGCTTCTGTGTGTGTCTTTTAAATTAATTGTTGCTTCTTGTTTTATGTGTGTGTGTGTTGCTTGTACAGGCACCTTGCATCTTTGAAAGCACCAGATAAAGGAACTTTACCTTTCACATATGTTCTTTGGGCATTGTCCGGCAGCTTATGTTCCCTTTCTTCAAAGGGGAATTCTAAACAGGGCCCATCATAGTTTGAAACCCTGAAAAGCTCTTTTAAAAGAACTTTTGGGCTTGCCTGTAGCTGGTCAGAGGTATTGATGACTGTCTGCAACATAGTGACACGTCATTGCCACCATTTTTAGAACCCTTGATAAAGCGCCATGAGAGTGAAACGTTGGGGTGTTTTGCACAGCCTGTCTTGCAATTATTCCTGTGTCTTTGAGGACAGTAAAGAATTTAAGCACTAATATCAGAGTGGACCTAATATTTTCATGTGTTGGTGAGTGCCATGCAGTTCTTTGTGATTGTTCCTTGATTTCTGCCATGGCACCATAGCTCCAGAGCATCTTTTACTGTTATATTATTATCATTTTAGAACTTGTGATGTCACTGACCAACAAGTTGTGGCTAACCCCACTGTAGCCAAGCAGAGCTTGATGGTCAGTGACATCTCAGGGTTCTAAAATATGGTGGCAATGTAGTAGCGATAAGGAGTAGACTTAATCATCTATATCTGTGATTTTCTCCCAGCTACAGGTAAGCCATATATCTACTTTTCATGGATGTTCAGTCTATGATGCACATGGTTTATAAATGTTATCCTTTAAGGGAAACAGGCAGGTAGGTGTGGACCTTGTTAACAAATAGAGCTCTTAGGTTGCATCACAGTAACAGAGAGTTGCATATTTGTGTACTGCATCAGAAATCATTACCATGTTTTATTTGTAAACTAAGATGGATGTTCAGGACTGGATTGAATTCATACTTTCTTAATTTCAGACCCCTGCAGGTGATAAAACAGCTGTTGATGCTCTGTCATCAGAGTTTGTCTCATCCACTTCGGCTGCCACAGTACAGTCTGCAGCATCACCTTCTTCTCCTCAGGTAAGGAAAGCCAGACTCAGGAGTGTTACAGAACAAAAACTGAAAGGCTGGATACTTGGTAGATAAAGCACTAAAGTTTCCATCACCAGAGACCAGGGTTCAGATCTCAGCAGATGTTACCAGTGAAGGGAGTTCTGGCGGTTTGAGCACAGCTCCCAGCGGACAGCAGTAAACATCACAGAGTTACTGAACAATACAGCCTAACCAGCGCTTTGCACAGAAATTAGTCTGGGACTGGATGAGCAGGAATATACAGTAACTGCAGGTCAGAGCTGAAGCATGTTGGCCTGACCACACCTGTGAAGAGATGATCCCTGAGTGGGTTATCATTTTACGTAGGTGGCCACTACAGTGCTTAGCAATAGTTGTACCACTCTGTAATCATTTTAGCAATTTGCTGATATTCTCTTACTTTATTTTTTATACTTTAGACCAGGAATTGGTCAAGGAGTTGACCGCTGGCCATGGGCTGTGTCATTTTGATCTCTGGTCCAACGTAATGTTGAACTCTGTGAAGGTTCCTTAGAGGTGGTTCAGAAGCGGGCAAAACACCTGTTCTAGGGACATGGATATGTTGTTCATCCACACTGTCTGGCAGGTTCCTTGCCGCTTTAAATCTTGCCGGAAGGTCTTTAGCTGGCTCCTCCCACCCACCCGGTGGTAAAACTCTGGCTCCGCCCCATGACGCCAGATCTGCCTTACCGCTTGGAAGCTCAGGTTCCCTCCTTAGCACTCTGCGTTTAGACTGGATCCAAACTCTTGGGTTCACCAAACTAATTTAAAGTTTTCTAGATTTCGGTCTGCTTCTTCCTTCACGGCTGCAATGGAAAAATCGACTCGGTTTTCGGCGGTGCTCATGCAGGCAGAAGATGTCTAGGACTGATCCGACTCCACATGTGTCTACTGCCTCGGGGCTTGACCACGATCCGCAGGCCTCGCGATTTGTGCAAGTCCTTCTCGGCAAATGTCCTCAAAGACCGTGCTGCCAGGCTCCAACTTGGGCGCTCTGAGAGATGTATACCGCGGTGAAGTCGGGCGAGGTCTGCTACGGTTTCCGGCGGCTGGCTCGCTGAGCAACTTGAACAGATGATCGCCCTTGAGGAGGAGTAGGCCCAGGCCGCATTCGTTTTCCTCGGTCGCGCATTTATCCCGCCTCCTTGGGCCTCCTATACGGCTTCTTTATGAGCTTTGCCAATCCTCTCCACGACGGGTGAGGGGCCATCGGACACTCCTCTCAGTCCAAGAAGAAGGACTCAAGGGTAAGTCCCACTGTCGATGTTCATGGGAGCAGGAGAGGTCCCTTCCCAGGACAGTCGACTTTCGACTTCGGTCGAGGTTGCGCTAAGGCTGCTGGCTTCACAGTGTCCCTGCCAGGTTAGCCGGCCGAGACACCCATTGACACGGGTTGAGATTTTTCTCGACCCGCTGACGGGCTGTCGACTGGAGAAGCCGACAGCCCTTCTTCACCAGTTCCCGGAGGAAACCAAGGACCTGCCTGCGCCCTGTGCCGGAGTCCTCGGTTAAGGCTCCTGAGCCGAGGGAGGAACGGGTTTCCGCCCCTCCCAGACCCACCCTCAGAAACACCGATGGTCTCGGACTCGGACCTCTTCTCAGTCCAGCTGATGTCGCCGACACCGGCGGTCTCGGCATCAAGGAAAGCGGCGCCGCCGTCTGCCTTCCTCCTCCTAGAGGAGGAGGTCAAGCGCAATTGCGTCGACGTATGAGGACTTAATGTGGCAGCAGCCCTTCTGACCGGGAAAAGCTGATGCCGTCGCTTCTCCGCCATTAAGTGGCTGTCACCTGAAAGGCCGAAACAACCCTCGCCCGGTGGTTTAGGAGCCCAAACGGCACCGGTTGTGTGGCCAAACCAGCTGCCCCACCGATTGTGGTGGAACCCCGCCTCCACAACCGAAATCTGGGTCTCCGACCAAGGATTCTCAGTCGGGTCAGGGACTGCCCCACCGGTTGTCGGTCACCCTCACTCCCGACCGTCCCTCAGCAGGTGGAGTGTGGCTCAGGCCCTAGGCAGCTGTTCACAGACCTCGGAGTCTGATGATGACTCTTCCCTGTTCTCCAGGCCCTTGACCTGAGTACTGGGACAGTCGATGGACGAGCCCATCCTTGTTCATGGGTTTGTTCCGGCTCATCTCAGAGTCCACTGGGATGCAGCTCAAGCCCAATCCAAGCGGGCCAAGTATCCCTTCACGGAGATACTGGACCGAGGATTCTCCCACGGGCCTTCCAGTGGCTGAAGCCATTGTTGGCCCAGCTCTGTTATGGCAGCGTCGCTTTTGTCCTGCTCCTTGGCCAGGATGGCCAGGAAGCACGTAGTCCCTACCGGTTCTCTGTCCGGGTTCTGAGCACCCTCTGTGGAGGGCTTGTTATTGATTGCGTTTTCGGCGCTACGGAACGCTTAGGACGTGGACAAGCCTCCCACAAGGAGTCCAAAAAGCTGGACTATGCCGGGCGTAAGTGTACCTGCGCCTCCTAGGCTCCATCAGGCCAGTTCGGCCGCATTGATGGTGCACTTCTCCCACGCCTTATGGGCTCCCTGGATGAGGTGATCCCTCATCTCCGGCTGACCTCCAGACTACAGTCAAGCAGGTGCGGGATCAGGAAGAGCAGTGGCAAAACAGCAGCTCCAACGGCTCTCGATATTGGAGACTCCTGTGCCCGGTCAGTAGCGGCCAGTGGCCATGCGCTGCAGAACTTGGCTGCGGATCTCCACCTTCACGGTGGATACCCAGCACAAGTTGGCAGACGCGCCTTCCTGGATACCATCTTGTTCGGGCCTGGGGTGGAAAGCTACCTCCAGAGAATTGAGAAGTCCAGCGCCATCTTGACTCAGTCATGTCTGCCCAGAAGGACAAAGGCCACTGGCAGCAGCATGAGCCCTTTCACCCTTCTGTCCCTGCAAGTGCACGTCCAGCCCAGCAACACCAGCATTAAGGCCAGCAGGCTCGCCCCAAAGCCAAACCTGCAGCTTCCTCCAGCAGGAAGCCGGGAGGAAAAGGCTCAGGAGGTCCCTCGGCGGTCCTTCCTCCAAGCCTGCCCAGTGACGGGTTGAGGGGTGTCGCCCCAGCCGCTCACTTCCCCTGGGTTCCCTCTGCGGGGGACGGCTCTGCCACTTTCTTTCCGCCTGGTCCGCTATCACCATGGACTGCTGGGTGTTGGAGGTGGTAGGAAGGGTCTGCCTCAGAGTTCGAGCAGGCCCCTCCCTTCCGAGCCGTCAGCCCCATGGGGTTACTGAGTCCCCAGCCTCTCTGTCGGCCCGTCCGAGCCGACATTGCCCTGCTCCTCCAGAAGAATGTAATCAGGAAGGTGGCGGATCCTCCACCAGACCCAGGGTTTGTGTCCAGGTACTTCCTGGTCCTGAACGGATGGGGGCTGGCGCCCATTCTAGACCTGCACGACCTGAACAGATTCCTAAGGTCTTGAACCTTCAGGATGGTCACTCTGGCTCAGATCATTCCATCCTTGGAGCAGGCGTGTGGTTCTGTTCTCTGGACCTCCAGGACGCGTTCTTTCACGTCCCAATCCGTCCATCCCACAGCGATTCCTCTGCTTCAGAGCAGAGGGTCCCTCTACGAGTTCCGGGCCATGCCCGCCTTCTAGCTCCCAGGGTCTTCACCAAATGTATGGCAGTGGTGACAGCATTCTGCGGCGCCAAAGGGTCCGGGTGTAACCTTACCTGGACGATGACTGATTCGGCCTCCTCCAGACCGGAGGTGGAGCGGTCCAGGATCTGGTCCTCCAGGTCTGCTCTCAAGTTGGCTTCCTCATCAACGAGGCCAAGTCAGAACTCGTCCAAAGCTGGTGATCCAATTCATCGGGCAGAACTCGACCTTCACGAGCCAGAGCACGGCTCCTGGCGGACAGGGCCAAGGTTCTTTCCTCCTTTGCCCAATCATTTCAGGTTGGGCAGTTGCGCCCTGCCTGGGACTTCCTGCGCCTCCTGGGCCTTATGGCGGCCTGCACCAGCGTGGTCCGTTGGGCCGTTGGCACATGCATCCCCTACAATGGGGACTAGCTAGCCAATGGTCACAGTGCTCTGGTCCTTTGGATCAGCCAGTGACAGTGACCCAGGAGATGTGGAATGCTCTCCAGTGGTGGATCGTTCCAGCTCATCTGCAGGAGAGCATCCTGCTTGTCTGCCCCGAGCCAACTGTCTCTCTATCGACCGATGCCTCTCTGATGGGTTGGGGTGCCCATCTAGGAGAGCACAGAGCGCACAGCCCTGGTCCCTCGGGAACTCGATGCCACATCAGCCCTTTGAGCTTCGAGCGGCCTGCTCCAGCCCTCACCGCCTTCGCTCCGTTTGTATGGGGTCAAGTGGTCCAGGTCCAGACGGACAATACCACTACCATGTACTACCTAAACCACCAGGGCGGGACACGCTCCATGCCTCTGTGCAGGGAAGCTCTCCGACTTGGTCCCTCGTCGCAGCCTGGAGGCGGATCTCCTTGCCATCCATGTGGCAGGAGCCTCCAACATTCTGGCCATGCCCTAAGCCGGATAGGAGCTGCATCCCACGAGTGGTCTCTCCTGCCGGAGGTAGTACAAGATCTGTTCTCCACTGGGGCACACCTCAGGTGGACCTGTTTGCCTCAGGGAGAATGCAGGTTGAGGCTGTTTCATGCCCGCCTCCCTTAGCAGGGCTCGCTGCAGGGGATGTCTTCTCGAGGCCATGGACCCCGGCCTCTTCTACGCTTTCCCCATTTCCCTTGATCCACAAGGTGCTTCTCGAGAGGAGGGACAAGGTGCTGGTGATTCTGGTAGTTCCAGACTGGCCCCGCCAGTTCTGGTATCCAGATCTCCTTAGCCTCAGCTCCAGGCTCCCAAGGCAGCTTCCAGCCCGCCTCACCTGATCTCAAGTCAACCAGGGAAGGTATTCCATCCAGACCTTCAATCCCTGCACCTGACGGCCTGGTTCCTGAGTGGCTAGAGTTCCAGGCCTTGGGTCTTTCCGGCGAGGTCCTCAGCATTGTTGAGGCATCCCGTGAGGAGTCGACCAGGAAATGCTATGCCTTTAAATGGAAGAGATTCTCCATTTGGTGTCAGGGGCAAGGGGCTGGACCCTTCCTCCTGTTCCTTGGCAAGCATTCTGAACTACCTGTGGTCCCTTTCTCAGCTAGGGCTTGGGTCGATGACCCATAGGTGCACCTGGCAGCCATCTCTGCTTGCGGGCGCGGGCCGGGAAGCAGTCGATGGTATGAGGAGAAAGTGGTTGAGCTTTTTCAAAGGCCTTGATCACATATCCTCCGGTGCGAGAACCTCCACCCGAAATTCCTTCCGAAGGTGGTGTCAGAGTTTCACCTTAACCAGGTGTTGACTCTGCCGGTGTTCTAACCCAGTCACACCTCGGAGGCCGAATATAGGCTCCATAATCTGGGCCCTAGAAGAGCTCTCTTATTGTAAGGAGCAAATGGCTGAAGTTCAGGAGAGGTTCGCCAGCTGTTTGTCACCTACACTGAGCCGCATCTGGCAGACCTGCAGCCAAGCGGACGATATGCAGGTGGGTCACCTCCTGCATAGATCTCTGCTATAGGTTGGTGGGCATGGAGTCTCCCAAAGGGATAAGAGCTCATTCTACCCGCCATATCGTTCAGCTTCGTGGCTGCTTCCAGGGACGCCCCTGTCCAGGAAATCTGCAGGGCTGCTACCTGGAAGTCAGCACACATCTTTATTACCCATTACCACATCGATCTTGAGTCACCGGGATGCTGGTTTTGGGACCTCGGTTCTCCAGTCTTTATTCCCTAAGTAGGGGTGTGTGCCTTGCCTCCTCCTCCCAGAGAACTGCTAGGAGTCTGCCAGACAGTGTGGATGAACAACATATCCATGTCCCTAGAAATACAGGTTGCTCACCTGTAACAGGAGTTCTAAGATAGATGGTATTTGTTCATCCTACATGACTCACCCGCTCTGCCCGGCTTCGACGCAAACCTTGCTTCCAGCGGCTAGATCTGGCATCATGGGGTGGAGCCGAGAGTTTTACCACCCGGTGGGTGGGAGGAGCCAGCTTGAAGACCTTCCGGAAGATTTAAAGCGGCAAGGAACCTGCCAGACAGTGTGGATGAACAACTTATACCATTCCTAGAACTCCTGTTACAGGTGAGTAACCTGTATTTTATTGACATACTGGCATAGATGATTCCCCAAGGATTGCCTTTACTGTGGCTGAGGCCATCCTGGGACCGGCCCGGGTTTTGGCAGCATCATGGCCAGTACCTTCTACCTGTATGGTCCGCAAGTATGCAGTCTTAATTAGCACCTTTGTGGGTTCTCTGACCACCCTTTGTGGAGAGCTTGGACTCTGATTTGGCCTTTCATAAATCCAGAGGCCAAGGTGACGTGTCCTCTAGACAGAATTCAAGAAGACTGACCATGCAGCTAAAAGTTGTACACTGCACTGTCATGATGGTGAATTTTGGCCATTTGCAGTTTGTGGCATTAGGCAAACTTCTCTCCACCTTCCAGTCGACAACAGCTTCTTGTTCAGGTTATCAGACACTAGGTCAATCGCTGGCTAAACACCAGCTTCAGATGGCTTTGATATGGGCTATTCTTGTGCCCGTGTTGTGGCTATGGCTGTCACCATGCATTGAGGACCTGGCTGAGGCGGTCCACCTTCACGGTAGACACCCAGCATAAGCTGACCAATGTCTACTTTGTGGTAACCAGCCTCTTTGGCTCTGGCGTGAAGGACATCTCATGTGCATTGAGAACTCTTAATTCCACCCTAGATTCCATTTCTACATCCCAAAAGGACCAAAGCCTAAGAAGAATGCCATTCAGGTTTTTTTTTTTTTTTATCACGACATTATTTACCACCTCCACGGATCTGGCAAAGGCTATGCCCCCAACGGAGGGTATGTCCTCTGCCCATAGGGGCCAGTATGGTCCTGTCGGGTCCTGGTATTTTCTCTCTGCTTTTTTTCCTCACCCGCGCCATGCAACAGGTACAGCAGTTGTCTCCACCTCCGTGAAGGCAGTCACACCCTGGTCATGGGCCGAACCCCTCGTGTTGTGCTGATGCTCGCAGCACAAACCCCTCCTCCTGAGGAAGGAGAGCAGTTCTCAGATGCTCAATCCTTACCTCCCTCAGCTGACCCCAAATTACCTGAGTCTGTTCCCGAACCCAGGTCACCGGCATGGCGCAAGGTGTGGCATCCAGCACCTAAACCCTCAGCGCCACCGGCCGGGTCTGCCATTCAGTTTTAGTTCTTCATCCACAACATCCCTACCTGCAGCCCCAGGCAAGGCAGTTTCAGTGCCGATGTCTAGAACCCAAGTTCAGGGCCAGGGGCAAATAGGGTGGGCAGGTCTGGGGTGCTCGATGCTCCAGCAGTTGAACCCCTCCAAGGATGTGCATTGACTGGATCATGAGGTATCATCCCCTCCTGTCTAATCCTTGTCCATGCTTCTGGTCAGGAGTTGGTTGCACCACTTCGCCACAGTGGCCTGCCATTACCTTGGACAAGTGGGGTTCTAGAAGTGTTGGCAGAGTGTTGTCGCTGGATTTCGAGGCTCTCCCACTGTACCGATTCTGAGCTACTTGGAAGTCTACCATGTTAAAGAAAACTTCTGCACTTCAAGCTGACATCGCTTCACTTTTAGCACGAGGGCGATGGCCTGTGTTCCAGATGCCTTGGCCACTTAGGAATACAGGTATGTGTCCAGGGACATTGTGTTTCAGAAATTAATGGGGTCTGGCATTCCGTACTGGACTGACATGATATGAACTAGTTTATAAGGAAGTGGAAGTTCTGGATGGTCACTGTGGAACAGATCATTTAGTCCGTGGAGCAGAGCATGTGGTTCTGCTCTCTTGACCTACAGGATTGGTTCTGCATATCCCAGGCCATCCGTCTCATTGCCGGTACCTTGAGTTCTTTGTAGAGGTGATCCTGTACAAGTTGCAGGTCATACCATAGTGCCCTCATCTGCACCTAGGGTCTTCACCAAGTGCACTGCAGTGGTGGTAGCCTCGCGGTGCCAGGGCATCAGGGTGTCTCCTGCCTGGATGACTGGCTCATAGCAGGGTCATCCAAAGAGGCTTTGGAGAGGTCCAGGATCTGGCTCTCCACATCTGTCAGTTCTTGGGCCTTCTGGACAACCTGGTGAAGTCAGAGCTGGTCCCTCACAGTGATCAAGTTCATCAGGGTCGGGCTAGACTTCCCACAGGCCAAGCCTGCCCTCTGTGTGGACTGGGCATCCCGATCTTACCTCCTTTGCCTGGCCATTTCAGATTGGCTGATCACGCCTGACCAGGACTTCCTGCCTAGAGTACATAACATCCTCCACCAGTCTGATTAGTCGGCTCGCTGGCGGGTGCACCACCTGCAGTGGGAGTTGGGCCATCAGTGGTCCCAGTGCCTAGGTCACTTGGACCAGTCAGTCATAGTGATCCAGCCAATGTGGGATTTCATCCAGTGGTGGCTGGACCTACAACATTTTGAGATGGGAATCTCGCTTGTCTGTACAGAACTGTTCATTACGTGCATGAAGGACACATCTCTGGTAAGGTGGTAGCAAACCTGGGAGACCACAGGGCCCAGAGTTTCAGGTCACCCTGGGAGTCCCATCATCACATCGGCCTGATGGAACTCTCATGGTGCACCTTGCTCTACGGAATTTGCTCCATTGATTTGGGGGCAGGTCTTACAGATCCCAACAAGAGACCACAATCACCATTTTCTACCTGAACAGGCAAAGTTGACATACTCCTTTCCATTGTGTCAGGAGGCTCTTCATACCAGGATACTCTTGTGCAGCGTGGTGCAGCACTGATGGTGATCTGTGACATGGGAGTAAACAGTCAGCTGACAGACATTCTTGACTGGGTCAGAGAGACATTGCACGAGTGGTCCCTGAATCATGAGGTGGTAGACCATCTGTTCTCCCATTGGGCACCTCTTTGGTGGACCTGTTCACCTCATGGGACAACAGAAATATGAGGCTGTTTTTGCCTGCCCCCACTGTTGAGGACAGTGTTGGGGTATGACTTCATGAGGCCCTGAACCTCAGGCTTGCTGTACGCCTCCTTCCCTCCCTCCCTTCCCCTTGGTCCACAAGGTCATGGTCAAGTTTGGGAAAGAAAGGCACAGAGGATTCTGATAGCGACAAACTGGCCCAGCCTTTTCTGGTATCTAGATCTCCTCCGCCTCAGCAGCAGACCTCCGTGGGAGCTGCCACTCTACCAGATCTGCTGACCAGACAACAGAGGAAGGTCCTGCACCCGGATCTTCAGTCCCTGTACCCGCAGCCTAGTTCTTGAGCAGCTATAGTTCCAGGCTCTATGCCTTTCAGAAGATATCCTCCACCTTGTGGAGTTGTCCCAAGGAGTTAACTCATAAATACTATTCATTTAAGTTGAAGAGGTTCTTGATCTGGTGCCAGGTAAGGAGTTTGATCTCCTTACCTGCCCATAGTGAGCATCCTTGACTGTCTACGGTCCCTGTGTCAAGTCAGGACTCTGAGCAGTGTCTCTTAAGGTGTACCTGGCAGCCATATCTGCATTCTGGGCTCTGACCAGTATGCCTGTGGTGGCCCAGGAGAAGGTGGTTGGGCCGCCTTTCGCTGTGTAGCTTTTGCTCCTCCATGGTCACCTACTCCTGCCATTGGGTCCCCATCGCTCCCAACCCTGTCAGCTTCTCCCTCATTATCTTACCTGTGGGGATCCACAAGGAACAGGGTCCAGGAGCGCCAGGGGGGCTTACCACATATGTCCACCGAAAGACATAGGCATTTTACTTGTTTTCTCCCATCCCAACCCGGAGCTGTGGCTTACAAGTGGGCATGCATGCATGCATGCAGGTACACACACGCTCCTGGAACCACATTCTCCCTCCACCCTCCCAACGTAGCATTGGTCCCCAGGCCTCTGCTCTGATACTGCCCTCCGTGGGTTTCAGCTGAGAATGAGGAAATTTGCCTCCCCAATCTGGGAGATGAGAGCAGCCCAGCAGCTGCTACTGTCATCTTTCAGCCCCCCGCCAACCCCGTGACTCAAGCTCGCCTCCTGAACCCAGGTCACTGGCGTGGCGTGAGGTGTAACCTCCAGCACCTCAACCGTCAGCACCACCAGGCCACGGTGAGCACATTTTCAAAGGCCACTATCAGTTGTCACCTCCAGTGTGCAGACCTCCACCCCATGGGACCTATTGCTGGTGTTGGCAGTGCTCATGGGCAAGCTGTTTGAGCCAGTGCACAGTACAGTGCCACATCTGTCATGGAAGACTGCCTCTTAGTGGCTATGCTATCATCCAAAAGGATCAGTGAACTCCAGGTGCTCTTGGTGGAGTCTGTTTACCTGATCTACAAGGTTGCCCTTCGCCACCATGTGAAGTTCCTCCTGAAGATCGTATTGAGTTTCATCTCAACCAGGTGATTAGCTTACCAATATATTTTATAGGCCCAACCTTGGAGCCCGACCACAGGCTTCAAACCCTAGACCTGTGGAGGGTGCTGTCTTATTATAAGGAGTGCACAGCTAGAGTTCGTGGTAAGTCTCACCAGCTGTTAGTGTCCTGAGCTGGCAAACCAGCAACAGAACGGATGATTGCCAGATGGATTACATCCTGCAGCAACCTCTGCTATTCGCTGGCTGGAAAAAGAGCTGCCCAAGGGCGAGAGGGCTCATTCTACCAGACATACCGCTGCCTTGGTGGCTGCTTCCAGGGACAACCCCATTGTAGATGCACATGGGGCTGTAAGTACACGCCTTTATATCCCATTACAGCATCGACATCATGAGCCGTTGGGAATGCTGCTTTTGGGTTCTCAGTCCTCAAGTCTCTGTTCACCAAGTAAGGATACGTGTGTTACCCTTCCTCTCAGAGGACTGCTTGGAATCTGCCAGTGCATGGATAGTGAACTGAAGTACAGTCCAAGAAATACAGGTTACTCACTTGTTACTGTAATTCTGGTAGTTGTGTTCTGTTCACATCCACACAACTTGCCTGACCTCCCTGGCAAGAGGCAAGCAGATCTCTGCTCGCAGCCTGTAAAGATCTGAGTTCACAGAGCAGAGCCGGAGGATATATCACCCAGGTGATGGGAGGCGCTTAACTTGAAGTCTTCAGATGATTCGCCTCCCAGGAAGACTGCAAGAGTGTGGATATGAACTGAATACCACTACTAGAAGTGCAGTTACAGGTGAGTAACCTGTATGTACTCATTAGTACCTCGATCTTCCTGGACTTAAGTCTTCACCATTTATTCATACTGCTGAGTTATGAGCCAGAGGGACTGAGACCGTGCGGGAGCCAAAATTAGGAGGGTTGGCGCTGAGATAGGACCGCCATGCACAGCTCCCGAGCCTGGCTCATGACTTATAGGCTATCTCAGCCAACCCTCCAACTGCTTCAGCTCCTTTTCCCCTGCCATCAAGTGCACATCACTGAAGACATCGCTCTCTCGGCTGGGAGTCAGATCTTCATGTCTGTATGACAACAACATTTAGTTTTATTCAGTATTAGTTTTTTATTATTTTCTGGAAAAATATTATTTTTCTTCTTCAGCCCTGCTAATCAGTGGAGTTCACCATGGATGGTGATGGTGATGATAGGGACTCTCCATTAGAAGGTTACTGTGGCAGCTGGACTGTGTCCAGTCCGGGCCGTCCGGAGGGTGGATCCAACCATGGGCAGTCTGGTGTTCAGGAGGGAGGACAGCCTTCCCAAAACACAAAAATAAGTGGGCCTGTTCTCAGGTCCAGGTCAGGGACAGGCACTGTTCTGCCTCGAAGTTCTTCCTCTTCCCATTGGAAGGAGAAACAATACTGCTCAAGGTCGCCTTCAGTACATCGGCCAAGAGGTTTTTGGTGTCTGCAAGTGAGAGGCCTTCCCTGACTCGTCCAGTTCCCCTACAGCCTCCACTCATGATTGCTTAGAATCTTGGCACCAGAGCCCGTCCTTATCCTCTGGCAGGGTTTCCGGTAGGCAGTTTCACCATTGGGCCACTCTTATGGAGCAGTGGTGAAGTGTTTTTCCCATTTGCCCGTGCCAGTGGATCTGGTGTCAGGGCCTTTGGCCTAGGCCTCTCAGACCTGTGACAGGGACCTTCGGTCAGGTAGAGTGTTCGACTCCTGCAACAGCTCATCCTCAGGGATGGTGCTGCCAACACCAGTTCCAGATGCCTACTCCCCACTCTGTTTTCTTGCAGGACTGGCACAGGTACCATCCCCGGCCCTTTCTGCCTCTTCTAGGCTTGGGTTGGGTGTTAGGCAGCGCCATCTCTAGTGCTGCCTGCTGGTTCGTGCTGTGCCTGGCCCGCACCACCTCCTTTTGTGCTGGCGCTGATTCTGACACTGGTTCCGGTGTCGGCTTGTCCATCGCGTCCTGGGCTGGGCTCCACCTCTTCCTGCCTCCTCTTTGAGGGGATATGGAGCAGGACAAGAACGGATCCAGACCTCAACATTTTGAGGAAGGATGAGGATTCTTTTATAGCCTGGACAGTAAGCCGGTGGTTCCTGTTATGGTTCCTGGAGGACCACTTTTCACTCCCTACTGAAAACATAAAGACCATCCTGGCCCTTCAGACTTCTTTGGTAGACCCAGGAAGCTTTTGCATCTTGAATGGCTTCATATTCCCAATATTCCAGCGAACCTTATGCCTCCTGTTCCCCAGGCATTCAAGACATTGTCTGAAGCTGTGTGGACTAGATCTGCCATTATGCCTTCAGTCTGTAAGTCCATAGATTGGAAATATGTCCCTCCTAAAGAGAGACCTATCCTGACATCGCAACCCATCGCAGATGCATTGGTCATTCTTGCAGAGAATGACAAAGCTGTCTTACTGCAGGAAGTAACAGAATGTCCTATCAGTAAGGAGTGTCACAAGATTGATGCCATGGGAAAAGGGCTCGCAGCTGCCAACCTAGACATGTGCATAGCCAGCTATCAAGGACACTTCTTGCAGTAAGAGTATGTCCTATGGACCTCACTCAGGACACTGGCAGAGGATCTTCCTGAGTCTGACCTCAGGTTCAGATTTTCCAGACTGTCACCCGGGGAATAGAATGCAACAGCCATCAGTTGAAAGCCTCTATGGACACATATGATAATGGCTGCCAGCAGCAGCTGCTGGACTCTGTATTAGGAGACATTCTTGACTTCGAACATCAGGGTTCTCCTCGGATGCCCAGCAGCAGGTTATGAATGTCCCTTGATAGCACCTACTTGTTCAGCCAACAAGTAGAGCAAGCCCTGGAGGCCTCTCAGAAAACTAGGACTGCCATCAAGATGGCTAGGCCAGATCCAGCAGCCTCACAGAGGTAGGAACCGTCAGTTCTTTCGAACCAGCAGCCATTCTGAGGAAGAGGCAGAGGACCTCCAAACAAAACCAGCCTTCTCAGCTGCAAAGAAAACAGTAAAAGGCACAGGGTCCAAAATCGCCCAGTGCCTCCTCTGAAGATTTGACCCTGGTTTCACCTCAGAGATCCCCAGACCTCTCACCCAAGCAGCAATGCACACTGTCAGCCACTCAGTCAGACCACCTCACCTCCGAGATAACAGGTCTTCTCAAAAATAGGACAGTGGAAGTAGTTCCTTGGACAGAGCAAAACACAGGGTTCTTCTCCCATTACTTTCTGGTTCGAAAAGACGGGTATGGCCCCATTCTCGACCCTCAGAAAGCTGAACAAGCTCTTGGACTCGAGAAGTTCAAGATGGTCTCCTAGGGACACTTTACCATTTCTCAAGCAATTCGACTGGTAGACATCCCTCGATATGCAGGTTGTCTACCAGCATATTCCAGTGCACCCAAACCACTAAAAGTTCCTCTGCTTCGTGGCCTTGGGTCAACACTATCAATTCAGAGTCCTGCCCTTTAGGCTGTCCTTATTACACCTCGAGTCTTTACAAAGTGCTTTGCAGTTCTCACAGTGCACCTTGAAAGCTTGACATTCAGGTCTTTCCTTAACTGGACAACTGGCTTTTAGCAAGCCCGTTAAGACAGGCGACAGAGATAGTGCTAACCATAGCATCTCACTTCCTGACTTACATGGGGGTTCTGCCAATCTAGAAGAATCACAGCTCCAACCCTCACAACAGCTTGTCTTCATAGGGGCCCTCTTGGACACCACTCCAGTGAGGGCCTTCTTTCCACAGGACAGGAAGAACGACATCCTTCTGATGGCCCAATCATCTTGGAAAACGACTCCTGTATTGACTCACGCCATGCAACGAATGTTAGTCTCATGGCCTCTTCCGCTTCACAGTGCTTCTGGCCCACCTGCACATGAGGACCACTAGTGGATGCTTAGCATGCAGTAGTCCCCAACATCACAACCCCAGTTTTATCCTATCAGAGTGACAGAGCCCCTGCAGCGGTCACTTCTGTGGTGGACATAGGAGAACAACCTGCTTCAGGGTCTCCCCTTTGCCCCACTGGAATTGCAGATAACCGCTACTACAGATGCATCTTTCCTTGGCTGGGGAACCCATTGCCTGGGCCATCGCACTCTGGGTCTTTGGTCTCCGACAGAGTCACACTCTCCACATAAATGTTCTGCAGATGAGGGCAGTCCATATGCCCTCTGAGTCCTGGAGGATGTGGTCAGCCACAAGATAATCCTTCTTAGGACAGACAACAAAGCAGTGATGTATTACATCAACAGGCAAGGAGAGTGGGACATGTGCTACGGCAATGTCCGTCCTTATGCCATTCTGGCTTACCCTCCAGATGGACTTAACACATTGTCTTGGGGAACCAATTGAGCTACAGCTGAGCAGGTTATAATGGTGGTATGTCCGGATCACTCCCTCCATGGTCCTGCACCCTCCTACCAATCTGCCTTTTAGCAACCAAGAAGGCCATTACCAGAAAATGGATGTCAGAGACTAACCCAATCATAAGGGACTGGAGAACAATAATGAAGGAAATTTATTTCATGGAGAGTCTCAGTGCTAAATTACAAAATAAAATTCAAGCCCAGATTTCAAAATGGCAGAAGTGGATTCTTTTTTTTAAACTTTCTTTATTTAGAAGTTTCATATTCAACACACATAACAATCAACCATACGGTATATACAAATAGCCTGACGAAATTTGATAAAAAGAAGGTATGTGCATGTGCTTGTATAACTGAATTACTTAAATATTCCATTATCACTTATTAAACGTTAATGTACTACATTCTGTGCCTGTTTAGTCCTGTACCAAACATTTCCCTGTGTTTACTCAGTTGGACAGATGGAGCAATCAAGTCTAACTGCAGCTCTTAGGGGCCCTTTATGCCAATCAAGATCCAGGATGCACTATTCAGGGTATAAAATCTGGGCGATGGTAGCCATCTAAAAGACCCACCTCCTCCATATTAGCTCAAATTGCTCTTCTTGTTTCAAACAACATGAAGTCTTGCTGTATTCTGACAGTAGCAGTGAGTCCCAACCTTGAACTGCCCTGGAGATGAAAGAGTTAACTTTCCATGCCAGGCATGGAACGCTGAGCTCGAGCTCGGTTGAGACTCTGTCTGTTGCTGTTTAAACTCAAACCGTCAGATTCTTTACTCTCCTCACTGAACAGTCGCTCCGGAGATTTCTCCTTCTGCTCGGGTTCAGTTTGTCGTGTTAAAGTACCGCTTTTCGGTTTTCGACTGAATTTAAACCGTAACCTGTCGGTTCAGTCTCTGTCTGTGGTATTTGTGAGTACTAGACAGGTTATATTTTATTTCTTTTCAGTGTGGAATTTGTAAACGGTTCGTCGGTTTGGTTTGAACCGATCAGTTGTTAGAAAATCTTAATTTGTACTTTTAGAGTGTGGTTACCGGTTCTTATCGGTTCTAAAAAAAACGATTTTATTATGGTTTTTCCATGATCAGTGACACGGTCAGGAATCGATAAGAGGATCTTGCCAGGCGGATTGCCATTAAAAGGGTAAGTTTGGTTAGACTGGCACAATGTCTGAGAAACCCAAAAGAAAACCAGGCCCACTGGGTTTCAACACTGTAGTGTGTGGGAAGTCTTAGCTAAGGCTGGCCCCACACACCACCTGTGTTATTATTGTCTGGGGTTTGACCACCTCAATGCAGACTGCCAGATTTGTAAAAATTTCCTGCAGCTACCCTAGAAAAGAGAGTTGGTAGGCTCAGGAAAGGGAGGCCAAAAAGTCCGCTGAACTGGATGGCCAGCCCGGTTCGGTTCAAACCGAACCAGAAGGAGTGCCCTCTGACCAGGGCGAGACTTGGCAAAAGGAGATCCGATTCTGAGGAGTCGGTTCTGGCTAAGAAAACTAGAAAGGAAAATCAGCTGGTGGTGGAGCCAACACTTTCCTCTCCAACCGCTGAAGAAATAGCCAAGCGATCAAAATTGTGCAGTTGTTTTCTCGGTTCCGACCGAACCGGCACCATCAGGGAGGCACTCGGTTCAGCCGGTTCCACCGTTCACGATTATGATTTAGAGGAGTATTGAACCGGAGGAGGAGGAAGAGGAGTATGAGGAAAGTGAATGTGATTTGAAAGTCTGGATGTGCCCATTGACCCGACATCTCCCCAGACAGACCTTCAGGAGTGTCTCCTCCTAGGCTTTCTGAGTCCCCTCCCATTTCATGTTTTATAAAAAGTGGTTGAAACCCTCCAGCTTCCTATGGAAGAAGCTGTGGATGACCCGGAGGAGCCTGACTATGTGGAAATGATGGATATCCAGAGTCTAGGAGACTGTCTATTCCCTTACACAAATCTTTTGGGGAAACAGACATTTAAAATTTTAAAGACTCCTAATACTATACCTCCTATGGATAAGAGAATGGACAAGAGGTATACATTGTCAGGCTCAGATAATGGAGTTCCTACACAACAATGCAGCCATGTTAGTAGTGCAGGCTGCAGCCTGTGATAAGGCAAATATTCCCTTGGCTTCACACCCCCAGACAAGGACTCCAGGAGGACTGATGCCATGGCAAAGAAACAGTACATGGCAGCATCCTTGGGACTCAGACAGGCCAATTATATGGCCTATACTGCTAGGTATCAAAATCCAGATGGAACACTGTTATGGCTTTGGCAAAACATGTCCCTGGGCAGCTTACCAGGAGCTGGAACAGGTGGCTGCTGATGGTATTGAGGCATCCAAGGTGCAATTCCATGCTGCAGTGGACTCCAATGATGTGTCATCTAGAGTCATGGCTACATCTGTGGCACTTCTAGAATGGCTTGGCTCAGATGTACTAGCCTGTCACAGGATACCCAGACTAAGGCCATGGATTTTCCTGTTGAGGTAATTCTCTGTTTGGGGAGCAGACAGAGAATTACATGAAGAAATGGACGAATATAGGACCACCTATAGGAGTGCACAGGCCAAGCAAAGGCAGGCCACTCCTCAGAGGCAGCATCCTAGGGGCAGGGCAGGCCTTTTCATAGGCCTTTCTACCAAGCCCAGGCCTCCTCTTCTGCTTATACTCAGAGGGGTTCTTAGAGGGAGAGGCAGACGGGCACAAGCAGACCTGCTTCCCACCCTCAGCCAAAACCCCTGCCAAACAGGCACCCTGATGGGTTGGCCAGGGCCGATTCTCCACTACCTGTAGGGGCAGGCTGGCTTTCTTTGTCCAGGACTGGGAGTCTCTAACATCAAACAAATGGGTCCTGGAAGTAGTAACACAGAACTGGTTCTCAGCTTCAAAAGTTTCCAAAGATGAGAACCAGATCCTTTCCACCTGCAAATCCCTCAGAGGCACTTGCCCTAGAGGCAGAGGTCTCTTCCCTCCTGGCTCTCAGAGCTGTAGAAAGGTTCCTTTCCTACACCAGGGCAAAGGGTTATACTCCAGGTACTTCCTTACCCCAAAAAGACAGGAGAATGGCGGCCCATCCTGGATCTCAGATACTTAAACAAGCACCTTTTAAACCAAAATTCAAAATGGTGACTCTGGGAATTATTCCACCCTCTCTAAGGCCAGGGGACTGGCTAGTGCCTGGACCTCAAGGATGCCTACTTCCATATTCTCATCAGAAGCTCCCATCGAAAGTACCTCAGGTTTGAGCTGCCCTCAGGCCATTACCAGTTCAGAGCAATGCCTTTGGTCTGACCTCTGCTCAAGGGTATTCACAAAATGCCTGGCAGTAGTAGTTGCTTCTCTAAGAAGGCAAAGGATTGCCATCTTCCCTTACCTGGACGTTTGGCTTATAGTAGGCCAGTCCCCAGACCAAGTCAAGTTACACTTACAGATAACTCAGCAACTGCTCACCTCTTTGGGTTTCCTTCTGAATCTTTCAAAGTCAGTTCTAGAGCCTGTCCAGCTCCTCACCTTCATAGGCGCAGAGCTAGACACAGAAAAGGCCAGAGCTTTCCTTCCCTGGACAGGGCAAGGACCTTATCTCTCTGGCCTCCTCATTCACCCTTCAGGTGTCTCGACCAGCAAGGCATTTTCTACAGCTCCTGGGGCACATGGCTGCTTCCACAGCAGTGGTGCAGGGAGCAAGATTTCAGATGAGGGACATTCAGTTCCATTTGAGAGCCTTTTGTTCTCAAAGGAAGGACCCTCTGACCAAATTGATCCCAGTGACTCAACCTGATCCAGGCCCTACAGTGGTGGCAGGATCAGAACAATCTGAGACAAGGAGTCCCTTTGTCACTCAGTCTCACCTTTAATCCTTACTTCAGATGCCTCCTCTTGGGTGGGGGCTCATTTAGCGACCTGACCACCCAGGGGTTGTGGTCCCTCAGGAATCTCTGCTTCACATCAATCTGTTGGAACTCAGAGCAGTGTTTCTAGCACTTAAAGCTTTTTCCAAATCTGTTCAGAACAAAGTTATCCATGTAAGAACAGACAACAACACCACAATGTGGTACATCAGCAGCAAGGAGGCACCTGGTCCACGGCCTTGTGCACAGAAGCAATGAAGTTGTGGTCTCTGGCTTATTCCCTGAACACCTCCCTGACAGCAGTTCCCTTCCAGGCAAGGACAATGTCCTGGCAGATGCTGTCAGCAGGATATCCAGGGCCATCACGAATGGTCACTGGATCCCTGGTCTTGGAGGTGATATTTTCCAGATGGGGCACCCCACAGATAGATCTTTTGCAGCCCCAGACAATCACCAACTTCCCCTTTTTGCTGCAGGCCCCAGTGTTGGGTTCAGTCCCCTGGATGCCTTAGTTCTCAGTTGGGAAGGAGGTTCCTGTATGCCCCCTCCCTTCCTCTCCTGTTCAAAGTGCTAGTCAAAATCAGATCTCAACCCTGCAAGATGATCCTGATTGCTCCAGACTGGGCCAGACAGCCTTGGTATCCACTCCTACTGTCCTTAGCAGTCCATGTTCCCTGTGTCTTCCCAGGAATCACAACCTGTTAAGCTGTGCTCAGGGGAGGGTTTGGTACCTGAATCTCAAATCTCTCAATCTCAAGGCCTGGCTCTTGAAGAGTTAGAGTTGCTGATTTACACCTCTCCCAAGGCGTAATGGATATTCTGAAGGCTTAGGAAACCTTCCACCAGGGCTACTTATAATTCCAAGTGGAAAAGATTTTCCATATGGTGCTCTGAAAAGCATATTCCCCAGAGTCTGCTGATCTGCCCACAGTCCTTGATTATATGGTCCATTTAAATAGCTTAGTGGCTTAGACCAGCTACACTGAAGGTGCATCTGGCAGCTGTTTCTGCTTTTATTTCAGCAGGTAAGCCCTCTTCTCTTTCAGCTCACCCTGTATTCTTCAAGTTTTGCAAGGGATTGCTTCACACCAACCCTCCTTTCAGGGACCCTGCACCTGCTTGGGACCTTAATGTTTGCATTGCTCAGCTTATGCAACCCCTTTTGAGCCTTTGTCTTCAGCAGAGCTTAAGTACTTGACTTGGAAAACTGTGTTTTGGTAGCCATCACTTCTGCCAGACGTTAAGTGAGTTACAAGCTTTGTCAGTGGAGCCTGATTTTATCTCCTTTCATAGAGATAAGGTGGTCCTCAGGACTAACAGGAAGTTTTTGCCTAAGGTGGTTTCAGATTTCCACCTTAATCAATCTATGTCTCTTCCTGTGTACTTCACTGACCATTCCTCCTCTGGCAGAGGAGGCTCCACAGTTTAGATGTGAAAAGAGCCCTTAGCTACTACATAGAACGCACTAAGGGTCACAGGTTTGACTCCCTCAACTGTTCCTCACTTATGGTGAGGTTGGTAAAGGAAACCTGCCACTAAAAGATCCATTGCCAGGTGGATTGTCTCTTGTATCCAATTTTGTTATGAAAACTGGTAAGGTTCCACCCTCAGGCCTGAGGGCTCACTCTACCAGAGGTACAGCTGCTTCGCTGGCTGCTGCAGGGATATCCCTATTCTAGAGATCTGTCAAGCAACTACTTGGAAAACAGTTCACACTTTTACCAAGCATTACTCCCTGTATATCCAGGCTAGGAGTGATGCTCGGTTTGGCACAGCTGTGCTTCAAAGCCTATTTCCTAAGTAGGTTCTGTCCCTCCTCCATGGAGGTACTGTTTGGTAGTCTGCATATTGTCAGAATACAGCAAGACTTCATGTTGTTTGAAGAAAAATTACTCACCTTAGTAATGTTGTTTCTTCTAATGGAGTCTTGCTGTATTCTGACCTCCTTCCCAGCCTGCCCCTCTCAGAACCTCTGTTTTGGGATGTGGGTGGGCAGTGGCAGTGTTGGCACTCAGTAGATGCCCACCTTGTTGTTTTCACCCCTTTCTTGGGTGAATTGGTGTTGTGTTTTCATTTTTGGTCTCCTGACTTGAGTCTTTGTTTTGGACCAAAAATGTGTTTTTATGTTTAGTAGCCAGTTGGCTAGTGTAGGTTTACAGCTTCCACACAGGACCTTAGTAAGTTTGCTCATAAAGATCTGACGGTTTGAGTTTAAACAGCAACAGACAGAGTCTCAACCGAGCTTGAGCTCAGCTGCCCATGCCTGGCATGGAAAGTTAACTCTTTCATCTCCGGGCAGTTCGAGGTTGGGACTCACTGCTACTGTCAGAATACAGCAAGACTCCATTAGAAGACACAACATTACTAAGGTGAGTAATTTTTCTTATTCAACAGTGCGTTATCCTTTCTATTCTGTAAAATGTTATCATGTCTTGCCATAATTTCAGTGTAGGTAGGTTTAATCCCAGCCAGTTTTTAGTTGTGGCTTTTTGGTTGCCAACAAGGAAAGTTTAAAAAAATTTGACTGTTGGTCTCTACATTCCTGAGGGTAGACTGAAAAAAAATACATCAGTGGGGAAAGGTGATTGAAGGATTCCACAGTTGTCTTAGTGCTTCCTGTATCTCTGAGATGAAGGGCTGAATTTTGGACAGTGCCAGAAAACATGGGCATGGGAGGCAGGTGAGTAGCTGAATCCCTCCAGCAGTCAGCTCTCCTACCTTTCCATATCTAGCTTGGGTTGCTGGGGGTCTGAAGAACCTTATAGTAAGTTTCCAAGAGAATTCTTTCCATTCTTTGGCTGTAATACCAGTCTGTCGTGTGCTAATGTGTCTCTCCCAGAGTTTATCTGGGATCTGCATTCCTAAGTCCATTTCCCAAGCCAGTTTCACTGACTCCAATGAGTCTTCTTCTATTGCTCTAGTGCCATATATAGCAGTGAAATCAAATGGGAGGATGGTACCCTGCCATTCAGTGCAGAGCACAACATTTCTATTATTTGGGAGTGGCTCCTCTCCCGAAGATTTCCGAGAGTGATTTTATAAAATTCCTAGTTTGAAAGTACTAAATTTGTCCCTAGCTAGGGACTCCATATCTTTGTTCTAGTTCTGTCTTGAATCAGCATACAGCCCTGTTGTATAAATTGCCTCAACTAAATGTAGTCCCTGCCTGTCCCATCTAAGATAGCCCATGTCCATTCTGGGGAAGGAACATGTTCACATAGAGTAGTGAAAACAATAATGGTCTCCATTTGCTAAGCTCCTTAGGAGTCAGGACCTCCACCAGCAGTGGATACCGGTCCGGTGTATGGGTTAGTTATATCGCCTAAGCTTATGCTGGGGGATAGCCAGTAGTAACCTATTGATCTGCTGTAGGTCCCCACCCTGTTGTTCTAGTGTTTTCATTTGGCTGTGTATTTCTGATGCAACCATACGGGACAGTTCTAATCTGAGCTGCCAGGCAATATAGTCTGAAATTGGGTAGGGCAAGGCCCTCCATAATCTTCGGTAGGTGCGTACGGAATATTTAATTCTTGTTTTTGGGATACCCATATATAAAATGAGATCCTTCTATTCAAAGTGTTGAGGAAGTCCTCAGGTAACTGAACTGGTAATGTCTGGGCCAAATAGAGAAATCTGTACAGAACAACCATTCTAATGACTTCTATTCTCTGAATTAATGGTAATGGTAATACCTTCCATCTCTAACTCAGGTACTATTTTATGTTTTAACGGGATATAATTGAGGTTGAATATGTCTTTTATGAAGTCCCTGTTTGGATGCCTAGATATTTAATATGGCTCACGTTCCAGTGAAAGGAAATCTAGTAAGGATGTCAGGAAGGGTCATAGTTTACTCAAGCACCTCTGTTTTGGTGGAATTGATTTTGTATCCTGCTATCTTTCCATATGTGTTTAGTAGGGTCCACAGGGCCTCAAAGATTGCTCTGGTTCTGTCAAATCAATAAATCGTCAGCACATAGGGCCAATTTATGTTCTCCTCCCGCCTTAATCCTTTATTGATGTACACTGTCTAATTGCTTGCGCCAGATGCTCAAGTATAGGGCAAAAGTAAGGATGAGAGGGCATCCTGTCGGGTGCCCCTTTTCAGTGGGATATGTGGAAATTAACCCATTTATATACGCCTGGAGTTTGAATATATTGCCAATGTCATTTGTTTAAAACCTAGTGGCATGTCCAATCTTTCCAAAACCACCTCCAGAAGCTGACACCACCCATTCAACGCCTTCTCAGCCTCCAAGCTTATTAGCAGGAATGGTACGTTCGACCGGCTGGCATGAGGGATCAAGTGCAGAGTTTTTGATGTTATCCTGAGTTTGTCTGCCCGGTACAAACCCGTTTGGTCTAAGTCTATGAGCTTCGTAGCAAATGCTCTATCTTTTGGCTAGTATTGAAGCAAACAATTTATAATCAATATTAAGAACGGTATAGAGTGGTAGGAGGAGCAATTTGTGCTGTCTTTTCCTGGTTTTAATATACTAGAAATATAGGCATACCTCCATGTGTCCGGTATTCCCTCTTCCTCCTGTACAGCGTGACAGGCAGCTAACAGTGTGGGGTTAATTTATTCCAGAATACCTTGTAAAATTCTCCTGTGTATCTGTCAGGGCCTGGGCTCTTGTGCGTTTTCAGATTCATGGTGGACCTAGATACCTCCTGTTCAGATATAGGGAGATCTAGTACTTGCTGCTGTTCCTGTTTAATACTAGGAAGGTTAAGGTCCTCCAAAACCTTTTGACCGCCTCCTGATCAGTTTCTTGATCGGGGTGTATAAGGCTTTGTAGTAACTTTGGAAACTCTGTTTTGTTTGTCGGGTAAATTAGTCAAGTTTTTCATAATGGGGTCTCTTATTTGGGTAATGTTCCCTGGGTTTGTTGGTGCCTCAGGCGGTGGGCCAGTAATCTAGTGGACCTCGGCCCCATCATAATATTTCTGTCATATGAAATGAAGGGCCTGCTCTGTGCATATGTCTAAGAGGCTTTGTATCTGATCTTTGTGCCTGTATCAGTGGTAGAATTCTCTATTCCTGCAGCATGTTGTCCTCGAGGGTGTAGGCAGTACATACATCATGTAAGCCATGGTGTACACATTTATTTTTGAGGGCAACATTTTGCCTGACCCTAAGGGCACTTATTTGTCCCACCTTCTGATGTTATTTTGTTGGTGCTCTGGGTAAAAAGTCACATGCAAAATACATACATCTGGGTGCTGCTTTATTTTTCTCCCATGCTTAGCAAAGCATTGCAGTATACAACTATAGAGCATTAAACAGGTTACATCTAGGGGCAATACATTGGGTATACCTGGGGGCACAAGCAGGGCATGGGAAATAAAAAGGGTACAACTGGGTCAAAAAATAGGGTAGGGCAACATAGAAGGCCATGGTGTACAAACTTTATGTTCCTAGCTACACCCTGGTTGTCCTTGCAAATCTTTTAAGTTGAGAGTGCAGCTTGTCTAACCTTTCTTGTTGCTGCCTTTTATAGTGGACCGTATATTGTATTATGTCCCCTGTAAGTACAATTTTCACTGTATCCTATGGGTGTGCATAGGGGTTTCATGTACCTGTACTAGATTGTCCTGCAGATTCTGAGAGATTCTGTCTTCAACCATTTCTTTAAAATCTCTGACTGAGCATAAAATCGTTGAACCTCCACAGGGTTTCTTTTCTGTCTGTCTCCCAGTCTAATCTGAGTGTCAGTATCGCATGATCCGATATAGTAGATGGTGATTGGTTGCAATCCTCACCTTGTAATGGTGCTCCCTAGTCACATGAAAATAGCCCTTTCTGGTATATACCCCATGTGGGGCTGAGTAATGTGTGTATTCTCTTTGGTTTTGGATGCTGGGAGCACCACACATTCCACCATCCTGCCTTGGAACAGTATACTTGTGCCACTTTTTATGCGGCTGTTTTTGGTACCCTGGGGTTGGAGGTATCCAGCTGTGTATGGATCTAGTTGTGATCCTCCCATTATCAACACCCCTTGCTGGGTTTCTGTTATTTTCCTAAACAATAGTCTCACCACCTCTGCACCAGACCCCAGGGATATGTATGTTGAGACTACAGTTATCGCTGTCTCTAGTTGGCCCACCGATATTGCCAGGATGTCCCTCAGGGTCTACATATGAGGCAGTCCGTAAATGGGGTATGTTTGAGATTAAAATAGTAGTTCCTCCGCCTACCACCCGCTGCAACTTACAAGAAACAAATGTAATTCTAAAAGGGCATACTATTTCTCTCAGAGAGTTGTTAGACCATGGAATATGTTGCCTTTGAAGATTATTGTTAGTGACAATAAGACCACTTTTAAAACAAACTGGACAGTTACATGGGATCAGGAAAACAACTGAAATATTAAATGTAAGCTTCGACTTCATGGACATCGTTGCCTTTTGCTTCTGTCAGTTCTTAGTATGAATCTTAGTATGACTCTTTATAGGAGGAGGCAATCACAGTGCTAAATCCAAACTTAGATAGTTTTAAGTGCTCCTTCCTATCCAGGTGAGTCTCTTGAAGCAGGGCAAATGCTGTTTTTGTTTTTAAGAAAGGCCATTACTTTTATCTCTTTAACCAGACTGCTCAGTCTGTTCACATTATGTGAACATATAGTATAGTGGGTTTTGCTACTTATTCCTGATGATTATAGGTCGTGACACTAATGGCTCTGGGATACTGTGTAATATTCTCTACATGTTTCTCACTGCCTCTTAAGTCCTTCCCCATTATTACTTCTGTTGTGGGCATAAGGTTTAGATACTCCGCACAATGCAGCATCTTGTCAAGCTTAACAGCAACATATAACATTAAAAAGATGAACTGTAAACAGGTGAATACAAACATAATACAAAACCTATTTACATTTGTACTTCCTGGGTAGAAGGGCATTATTCCCTCTGCCCTCGTATGAAAGGTATTCCTCTCGGGATCCCCTCCCACAGGAGGAGTAATGGCTTGTCCATTAACCAGTCCTCCTTGACTCGAGATATCCTGCGGCCCTGATGCATATAGCACCAAAACACATTACTGGCCCAAGGAATCCAGGCAGCCAGCCCTCAGCCTCCTCCCAGATCACCCATCTTTCTGCCTGAGAGAGGAAACCTATCCCTCCTTGCTCATGATGCTCTCAGGCACATTATCAAATATGTATACACTCCTGCAGGAGCTGAAAACTTGGTACTTATAGGGTATAAACAAAACGAGAAAACAATCAAAATTATCCCTATCCTAGAAGTAAAATATCATCAGAGTTCTAAGTGCTTTGTCTAGTCGGATTTTCTAGTGTGTTCAATTTATTATTGTCCCTACTAGCTGATTTGAGTCCTGCCACTTATTTAACCAAATGTTCAAACTACTATAACAGACAATAAAAGAAGGAATTACACAGCAGTATAAATGTGACCCATATATTTTAAATTTGTCATCCGTATGATTACTCAGCCTGTAATGTCTCAACCAGTTGCCGCAGAAGGGGGTGGAGACAAGGAAGGAAATCCTTCCCACTGAGGCCCCTCCCTTCTCTTCCAAAGTTATCTAAGGGGGTTCAATTAATAAATTTTAACCCACCAGGTAAGTTCTCTGACCCTCTTCAAAGAAATCTTGTTGAGGCTGGCCCGATGCCGCTGAGGGTTGAGGTGCTGGGCACCACCTCGCGCCACGCTGGCGACCCGGTTCAGACGCGAGCCCAGGCCATCGGGTCGGCAGGAGTGGATAGGATTGAGTGTCTAGAGGACTGCTCTGCTATCCCTGGGGAGGGATCCAGGGTGCCACCGCTCTGCAGCGGCCCCTGGTGATGACCGGGGCCTGCTCAAGTCGGAGCAGCAGTATGAGTGCGGCAAACATCGGCACACACGCACCATGACATCACTGCACGCCGCACTCCCGGGATTACCAGAACATGGAAATGGCAGCACAGACTATGGCAGCTTGATGGCTACTACTCCATCGGCCGGTGATACGTGGACAGCACGTGTCGGTATGTTCCCTTGCCTGGTGCAGGGGCAATGGGGTGCCCCTCCAAAGGTATAGTTGCATATGCCAGCTGGGCATCCAACTTCAGGGTCAGTGGTGGAGTCGGATGGTGGTTGGAGTATGAAGCACGCCAGTGGCTGCAGGAGAGAAAATTGTGATATGATTAAAAAAAAAGTTATGCTTGTTGGATCCCGTGGCATGATCTCCTTCCTTTTCTGGGTGAGTCTTTGCAGAGCCGTCCCATTGTGTGTGTAGAGATTTCTGAAATCCTCTTGTGCCCTTCCTCTTCCTTGCTGCATCCTGCTTCCGGGCCACTGTGCATGTGGTGGGTGTGCGCTGCTGCTCTATCTGGTCTGTGAGGAACTCCAACCCTTCTCTTGAGTTCCAGCTGGGCCTCTGCTGCTTTTGTGTACAGTACTGCCCCGAGTCCCAGAACACCGGAGCTTTGCAGGATGTGGCGCTTGAAATCAGACTCCGTTTCTCTGTGTACCCTGAAGATCAGTGAGTAGGCTGCTCTGATTCTCACGATCTCCGTTATTTAATCTTGATCAAAAAGAGGCGAGTTGCATTGTATTTGACTATTTTCTGAGCCACGCTAGTGCTCAGAATATGCTCTTTATCTTGGTAACTAGAAAATTTCAGCACTATGGAGTGGATTTTGTGTTTGGGTTAGCTGACTTCTGGGACAGAGCTTGGTGAGCTCTTTCTGTGCAAAACTGGAATGTGGGGGTAGGTTGAGGGCGTCTCTGAGTAAATCCTCCAAGAATTCTTCCATTTTCATAGTTTCATGCCTCCGGGGCAATAATTCTCATATTGTCTCTCCCAATGTGCGCCCAAATCTAATATTTTTCATGCAGGCTGTCCTGGTGGTCAGTGAGGAAATCGACCGCATTATGTAGTTGTGGAGTCTCCTCCCATTTCCCCAGCCTTTTCTCCATGTCCAGTTTTTCCTCAAATTCTTGCATTCTGGTCTGTAAGGTTATAAACTCGATCTTATTTTCTACCCGAATGCTCTGATCTCCTCAAGTAAAGTTTCAAACGAGATCTTGACAGATGCTCACTTCCTGATCCATATCAGGATTGAAGGCACTACTAGCTGGTGAGATGCTTTGACTGCTGTCATTTCTGTCCGGAAATCCTTCAGCATCCTGCTTATTTCTGGATTTTGTGCCTGGGATTTGCTGCCTTTACGCCCTGAGGTTCTTGTAGCCATTATGTAAGTATTTTACGCTTATTCTGATGTCTGGGGTTTTGATGGGCAATTCTGAGAGAGCCTTAAGTCAGAGCAGCCATTATGATGGTGATGTCACTGGAAGTCTAACCAGAAGTGGATTTTTATCAATCAAGTATAGATCCAGACTTTAGTCCCTGATCAAATATGGGTGGAATATGTTGAGGGCTGGAACCGGCAAGGTAAAAGAAATGGGTGGAATGATGGACAGGTGAGATATATAAGAAACATGGTGGCAAACGTTGATATAAAATGGGAAATCACAAATGAAAAGTGGAATGCTTTAGAATTAGAATTAGTTCTAGGAGCGTGTATATGTTGTTCATCCACACTTCTGGCATGTCCCTTTCCCTTTAAATCTGGCCGGAAAGTCTTCAAGCTGGCTCCTCCCACCCAGGTGGTAAATACCACCGGCTCCACCCCATGATGCCAGATCTTCCTTTCCGCTGGAAGATTCAGGTTCCCTCGTCTACTTCTGCAGTTCAGAGGCCCTGGATTCTCAGTGATGGTTTTCACCGCAATCGCTTTCTAAACTGATTAGAGTTTACGATACCAATAGCAAGATTGAACATGGAGGACAAGTCGCCCCCAGATTTCGCTGTGTCCCCATGGACAGAAATGTTGTGCACTGATCCCCATCTCTCGTGGTGTCTACTGCTTGGGGTGTTGTACATGACACCACCTCTTGTACCATCTGTCTGGCCTTCCATCCCAACATCCTGGATGACTGCAAGACACGCCTAAAATTGGGGAGACTGGAGCTTTGCAATCCACCAGTGAAATCAAAGGAGGCACGGTGGACAGTTTCATGACATGGGATCTGCCGAGCAGCTCGAGCAGATGGCGGCTTTCAAAGAAGAAGCTGCTCAAGCTTCAGCCAGCCAAGTTTTTAGTGCCTCTCAACCTTGTCTCTACCTTCACTGGGTCCTAGGGAGCTGTGCCAGTCTCTCCCACCAGGGGTGAGGCGCCCTCGGCTTGCACTCCTCCCGCCTAGAAAAAGGGACAAGAACCCCAAGTCTTCTTCATCCCGAAGGAGATGTTCCTGGGACCGAGAGAGGTCGATTCTCAGGAACTTATGGTCTCGATTTTCAGTCGAGATAAACTCCCTCGACCGCCCGGCTTCTCGGACCTTCCGTGGAGCCAAGGCACCAAGGCTGAGGACATGGCTGAACCGCTGAGATTTCTCTCGACCCAATTGAGCCTTTGTTGCCCACTCCGTCGACGGCTCCTTGAAAGGACACCTATCCTTTCCTTCCCCAACGAGGAGACCCAGCCCTCGGGTGTCCCGATCGAGGAAAGCTGCTGGAACCTCGGTTCTCTCCAACTCCAGCTTCTCCCAACCGGGCGAGTGGAGCCCGTCGGTCTCGATCGAGGACCAGGACCCTCGGTCCGAAAAACCAAGAAAGGTCACAAGCACTCCAGGAACAGGTGTCGCCATCGATCTCATCCTCCTCGGACGAGGAGAGACTTCGATGGAAGCTCGACGTTATGAGGATCTCATGTGGCAACAGCTGATTCTGACCAGTCAAAGCTGGCCCGCCGGGCAACACCGCCATTACTTGGCCCCAGCCTCTTTGGCTGACGCCGACCCTCTGGAACCGAAGATCTCGGTTCCTCCACCCGTAGCACCGGCACGCATTCCAGCTCAGCCTGTTTCGGTCTCCCCACTGATTTTGGTGGAACCACCACCTAAGCAGCTTGCCCCACAGGTTGTCGGTCACCCCTCACTCCCGATCAACCTCAGCAGGTGGAGAGTGGCTCAGGCACCGGCAGCTGTTTGCACTCCTCTGAGTCTGATGATGACTCCCCTCCCTGTTCTCCAGGCAGCAGACTTGGAGTCTCGCATGGGGCCAGTCGGTGGGCGAGCCCATCCTCTTTTTAAAGGTTTGCTTCGCTCATTTGAGTCCACGGGATGCCGCTCGAACCTGTTTCAAAATGGGCCAAGTATCCCCTCACAGAGATACTGGACCGAGGATTCTCTAAGAGGCCTTTCCTGTGGCGAAGCCATTGTTGGCCTGGCCCTGGAGTTGTGGCAGCAGCCAGCATCTTGTCCGCGCCGGCCAGGATGGCTCGAGTACGCCGAGTCCCACACGCTCACTCTCCTGCTCGGAGCACCCCGCTGCAGAGGGGTTAGTGACCGATAGCGCTTACCGTGCTCCGAACGCTCAGGACATGGACAAACCACCTGATAAGGAATCCAAAAGCTGGATTGTGCGGAGTGAAGGTTTACGCCCCCTAGGTCTTCGTCAGGCTAGCTCGGCCGCTCTGAAGGCACATTTCACACGCCTTATGGGTTCCCTGGATGAGGTGATCATTTCCCGCTGACCTTCAGACGCACGGTCAAGCAGGTGCAGGATCAGGGAAGGGCGGTGGCAAAACAGCAGCTCCAAACTCGCTGGACATAGGTGATTCTTGTGCCCAATCAGTAGCGGTCGCAGTGGCCTATGCACCCAGAGCTTGGCTGTGATCTCCACCTTCACGGCGGATACCCAGCACAAGCTGGCAGATGCCCCTTCTTGGGTACCGACTTGTCCGTCCCGGGTGGAGGGTCATCTCCAATGGATCGAGAGTCCAATGCCACCTTGGACTCGGTCCGCTGTCCAGAAGGACAAGGCCGCCAGCAGCAGCGTAAGCCCTTTCGCCCTTCCGCCTGCGGGCACGTCCGGCCCAGCAGCACCACCACCAGCGCCAGCAGAACACACACTTGGTGCCCTAAGGCCAAGTCTGCTTCTTCCAATAGGAAACTGGGAGGCAAGGATCCAGGGGTCCATCAGCAGGCCCTTCCTCCAAGCCTGCCCAGTGACGGGTTGAGGGTGTCGCCCGAACCTGCGTTCTCCTCCCGGGATCCCGTGGAAGAAGCTCCGCCACTTCCTTTCCGCCTGATCCATGTCACCCACGGACGCTGGAGTGCCACTAGAGTGGTAGGCAGGTTCTGCCCTGGAACGAGCAGTTCCTCCCTATCGCCGTCACTCCCACGGGGGCAATGGGTTACTTGAGTTCTCTGTTGGCTCATCGAGCCGACATTGCCCTGCTCCTCCAGAAGGAGGTGATCAGTGAGCTGGCGGACCTTCCTCCAGACCCAGGGTTTGTGTCCAGGTACTTCCTGGTTCCAAAACGGATGGGGGCTGGCACCCCATTCTCGACCTGCACAACCTGAACGACCTGAAGAAGTTCCTAAGGCAGCGCACCTTCAGGATGGTCACTTGCTCAGATCATTCCATCCTTGGAATTAGGCGGTGGTTTTGTTCTCTGGACATTCAGGGTGCGTTCTTTCACGTCCCACTCGTCCTTCTCATCAGCGATTCCTCCCTTCCAAGCAGAGGGATCTCTTTACGAGTCTGGCCATGCCCTTCGGCATCTCTCCAGCTCCCAGGGTCTTCACCAAATGAATGGCAGTGGTGACAGCATTCCTGTGGTGCCGAGGGGTCCGGTGTACCCTTATCTGGACGACTGGCTGATTGCAGCCCCTCCAGGTTGGAGGTGGAGCAGTCCAGGGATCTGGTCTCCAGGTCTGCTCTCAGATTAGCCTCCTCATCAACGAGGCAAGTTGGAACTTGTGCCATTGCACGTGATTCAGTTCATCGGGCAGAGCTTGACTCTCTTCAAGCCAGAGCCAGGCTCCCGTGGACAGGGCCAAGTCCTTTCCTCCTTGCCCAGTCATTTTGGTTGGGCACTGCGCCTGCCCGGACTTCCAAGCATTCTGGGTCTCATGGCGGCCTGCACCAGCGTGGTCCGTTGGGCCAGATGGCATATGCCCTGCAATGGGCTCTGCCCGCCAATGGTCACAGCGCCCGTCCTCTGGACCAGTCAGTGACAGTGACCAGGAGATGTGGGACGGCCACAGTGGTGGCTCGCTCCAGCTCATCTGCAGGAGGGTATCCTTGTCCACCCTGAACCGATGGTCACTCTGACGACCGATGCCTCTCTGATGGGTTGGGGTGCCCAGCTGGGGAGTTCAGGGACCACAGCCTCTGGTCCCCTCAGGAGTCTCGGATGCCACATCAACCTGCTGGAGCCTCGGCAGTGGTGTGTCTAGCCTCACCGCCTCGCCTCCGCTTAGAGGGTCAAGTGGTTCAGGTCCAGAAGGACAACACCACGCCCATGTACTACCTCAACCGACAGGCCGGACATACCCTTGCCTCTGTGCAAGGAGGCTCTCTGCACTTGGTCTCTCGTGATCAGCCTGGAGGCGGATCTCCAGCCATCCATGTGGCCTCCAACAGTATGGCCGATGCCCTCAGCCGGATAGGCGCTGCATCTCACGAGTGGTCTCTCCTGCTGGAGGTAGTACAAGATCTGGTCTCCCACTGGGGCACCCTCAGGTGGACCTGTTCACCACAGGAGAATGCGGTTGAGGCTGTTTTATGCCTGTCCCTCAGCAGGGCTCGCTGCAGGGGATGCCTTCTGAGGCTGTGGACCCTGGGCCTTCTACGCTTTCCTTTGATCCACAAAGTGCTTCTCACATGAAGAGGGACAAGGCGCAGGTGACTCTGGTAGCCCCAGACTAGCCCCGCCAGTTCTGGTACCCAGATCTCCCTCAGCCTCAGCTCCAGGCTCCCAAGGCAGCTTCCAGCCCGCCCGGACCTGATTTCAGTCAACAAGGGAAGGTTCTCCATCTGACCTTCAATCCCTGCACCTGACGGCCTGGTTCCTGAGTGGCTAGAGTTCCAGGCCTTGGGTCTTTCGACTAGGTCCTCAACGTCGTTGAGGCATCCCGTATGAGTCGAGCAGAAAATATTATGCCTTCAAATGGAAGAGATTTTCCATTTGGTGTCAGGACAAAGGGTTGGTCCCTTCTTCCTGTTCCTTGGCTAGCATCCTGGACTACCTGTGGTCCCTTTCTCAGCTAGAGGCTTGATCGGTCGACCCTCAAAGGTGCACCTGGCAGCTATCTCTGCTTACGGGCGCGGGCGGCAAGCAGTCGGTGGTGCAGGAGAAGGTGGTCGGCGCTTTTCAAGGCCTTGATCACATATCCCTCCGTGCAGAACCTCCACCTCCGTGGAATCTACTGCTGGTATTGGCTAAGCTCATGGGCGTTATTCGAACCGATGCACAGGTGCGATATCTCCCACCTGTCATGGAAGACCACCTTCTTGGTGGCTTTTATGTGAGCCAGAAGGATGGGAGAGCTCCAGGCACTTTCCATCGTGTTCGCTTATCTGGTCTTCCACAGGGACGGGAGTTGTCCTGCGCCCCCACCCAAAATTCCTTCTGAAGGTGGTGTCGGAGTTTCACCTTAACCAGGTGTTGACTCTGCCGTGTTCTACCCCAGTCACACCTCAGAGGTGGAATATAGGCGCTATTCTGGACCCTAGAAGAGCACTCTCTTGTTATAAGGAGCGGACAGCTGAAATTGGGAGAGGTTCGCCAGCTGTTTGTCACCACGCTGAAGCCGCACCTGGCAGACCTGCAGCCAAGTGGACGATAGGCAGGTGGGTCACTCTGCATAGATCTCTGCTGTGGTTGGCGGGCATGGAGCCTCGAAGGGATAAGAGCTCATTCTACCCACCATACCGCTGCTTCAGTGGCTGCTTCCAGGGACGTCCTCTATCCAGGAAATCTGCAGGGCTGCTACCTGGAAGTCAGCACACACCTTCTTTCCCATTACCACATTGACCTTGAGTCATGCCGGATGCTGGTTTTGGGACCTCGGTTCTCCAGTCCTTATTCCTAAGTAGGGATGCGCGCCTTTCCTCCCTCCTCCCAGAGAACTGCTAAGAGTGCCAGACAGTGTGGATTGAACAACATATCCATGTCCCTAGAAATACAGGTTACTCACCTGTAACAGGAGTTCTAGGAGTGGTATATGTTGTTCATCCACATGACCCACCCGGCTCGACAGCAACCTGGCTTCCAGCGGGCTAGATCTGGCATCATGGTGTGGAGCCAAGGGTTTTACCACCAGCGTGGGTGGGAGGAGCCAGCTTGAAGACCTTCTGGCAAGATTTAAAGTGGCAAGAAACCTGCCAGACAGTGGATGAACAACATGTACCACTCCTAGAACTCCTAGTTACAGGTGAGTAACCTGTATTCACCCTCTGCACCCCCTTCAGCAGCCTGATATCACGCTTTAGGTATGGCCTCCAAAACTGCACACAATACTTTAAGTGCGGCCTACCAGTGATCTGTAGAGAGGCAAGATCACCCTACTTCACCTGGATGAAAACCCCTCACTATGCACCCCAGCATTTTGTTCAGCTTTGCAGCCGCCTCCTGCACTGGGCAGGTTGTTCGTGGTCTCGCTATCATTACCCCAAGGTCTTTCTCCTCCTCAGTGATCCCCAGCTTAACCTCAGCCAGTATTTCTCTCCTTGGGTTCTTCACCCCAAAGTGCATAACCTACACTTTGCATTGAACCCCAGCTGCCACCTCTCTGACCACCCTCTAGCTTACTTAGGTCCCCTGCAGCTCCTTCCACCCCTCCTCTCCATCCACCACTGCTCCATCTTGGTGTCATGAAGCAAGCAGACTTACCTTGCTCACCACCCCATGTCCAATGTCTGATATGAAGAGTCCAAAATAATATTGGCCCCCACACACAGCCCTGTGGCACCCACTTGCCACTCGGCCTTGGAGCTGAGAGCTCCCTCTCACCACCACCACCACTTGCAGCTCTCACTCAGCCAGCTTGTAATCCAGTTCATCATTTTGCCCCTACTCCCACACCAGTTAGCTTCCCCCAAGCCGCCCATGAGGCATCGAATCAAGGCCTCTGAAGTCCCAAGTAAAGAACATCCACCGCATGACCCTTATCCAGTTCACCTGTCATCCAGTCATAATATTGTATCAGGTTGGTTTGACAAGACTTCCTGAAACAAACTAATGCTAGTACACATCCTGGAGGCCATTGTCCTCCAGGCATGACACTAGTCTTTCCTTTAGTATCGTTTCCATGAGTTTGCACACTATGGATGTGGAGACTCACCGGATGATAATTACCGGTTCATCCCTTGGCCCGCTCTGTGTAATAGCACTACATGTGCCATCCTCCAGTCCAGTGGCACACATCCCGACTCCAGTGAGGTGCTGTACAGATCCACCAGTGACTCCGCCATCTCCCTCAGCACCCTGGGTTGGAGGCCCTGGTGCCTTGTCTACCTTCAGTGCCCTCAGTCCCTCTAGGATTCTACTTGCCTCAATTCTCCCATCTGTCACCTCCTCCTCCTGTCCCCACCCCCCAGCCCATGCTTGTTCCTAACACGGAACAAAAGTATTCATTCAGTGATTCTGCCTGATCCTCCCCTTTCTGTCTACTCCCACCCATTTTTATCCTCACTATTGTATCCTTGTAGTTTCTTTCTCCTGATCAATCTGAAGACGCCCCCCACTTAATTCCCTAGCTAATCTCAGCTCCCTCTGGGCCTTGGCTTCTTACTTTTCTGGTCACCTCCTGGACCATCTTGCATATTCCTCCCTAACCACTTCCTTCCCTGTCCTCCTAAACCTCTGTGAGCCACTTATTTTGCCTCACCACCTCCTCAACCTTGCTGTTCATCCAGCATGGTTTTCTTTGCTCTGTTCTCTTACTCTGTGCCTTGGTGCAGGCTTCTGTTGCCTCTGTAAACCCCCGTTTAATAATATCCCATTTCAGCTCCAAGTCCATCTCACGCCTTATGCCCTCCAGTTTCACTTTCAGTATGACATGGACATGAGTAACCCAATAGGCACACATCAACAGTAGAAATGGCCATAATGACTTTATGATCTTGATTAACTCAGTGTGCCTGCATCGACAGTAGAAATGGCTGTATCCAGTAGGTTCTGGGTTGCACAAACCAAATATGTAAGTGATGTTACAATAATACAGGAGTTGCTGAATCTTGGTATGGAACTGTACATTCTCTTGTTTATGAAACTAGTTTGATACACAGTCTGCTTGGGTCTAATATAACAAGTGAATGCATAATGAATTGGACATGTTATATATTCTGTCTTGAGTGTCATTGTTGGAAACTTTAAATACAATATGAATTACAAACAGCAAAGAGGCACACGTAGCCTGACCTGTAGAAAAGCTGCTAGGATAATGGAAAATGTGGAGGATGATCAGTAAGTCCTTGAAAAGGTCAGTGATAGGGCGGGGGATGCTCCTACCAGGTTGGGGTTGGTGGTGCAGAAACAAAGAATTGGGGGAAAAATAAAAGAGTGCTGGGGCAATGCTCCTGATGACATTTAATTCTTAAACAGAGTCACATCCACCATGTCCAATATCTTTTTTTAAATGTATGTTTTATTGTTTTCAACTGAACTAGCAGAAACAACGGTACTGAGTCATATGAGGCTTAAAGATTTGTTACAGAGAAATGCATCTCACAGGTGTATTGCAAGGAGTAAACATTGCCACACATTCTTTACACAAAGGTGTGTGTATAAATATATAAATATATATACACCCATCTGCATTTAGGTACTGAACAAAGGAATGCCAGTCATGCTGACTTTCCAGTGTACTGCATTATAGGTAATGGGTGCAAATTGCTGTGAAATTTTGGCTGATTGGGCTGTAAGCAGGATTATGAGGAACTAAAAGACATTCCAGTCTGCAAAGGGTGAAGCAGCGAACTAGAGACACGTGTTGTGTCCGGATATAGGACTTGTTCATTTGGAATAGCCATTGTCTCAGTCCAGTACAGGAGGACATCGCTTCAGTGATCCCGCTTTGTGGTCGTGGGTAAAGGAGTACAGCATTGTATTGTAAAATAAAAGTAATGTGTGCAAAATATAGTGTTGAGTTTCTTTCTTTTTCCATAATAAAATTTCTTTTCTAAGCATAACAAAACACAAAATGTAAAGTTTCCAAATATAACCTAAACAGTACTATTATTATAAGGAATACAACAATAAATACATAGGCCATCTTGACTAAATGTTTATGGTACATGTAGTAAAACGAGATAAAAAATATTAAATCATTAATACAAATACTTACCTTATTGCTTATTTCTCTATACATCTTGAAAAGATTGCTAAATTTTTGAAACACATCCAGTTTATCTTTAAGTAACAGATTTGTTCATTGCTTGCTAAGAGACTTGTTTGATCAAACCATTTTTTAAGAGTTGGTACTTGTTTTTGTTCCCTCCCAGTTTCTTAAAAGAATATGTTTAAAGCGAGCGCAGAATTAGAGACCTATATCATTTGGTATATACTAACTAAGATTAGACGAAGTTGGGAAAATCCCTAATATGAATATCAGAGAGAGAAGGGAAACATTTCTTGTGATTTTTTAGTGCTGGACCAAAAGCTTCTAACCATGGGACAATTCCATAACAGATGAGGTGTGCCTGTATTGGCTTGATCATCTGCAGCATTTAGAGTTAGAGATGTAACCTATGTTGTGTAACCTAGATGGGGACATATAGTATCCATGAATAATTTTAAACTGTATCAGTTTACCTTGCATCTCCTTAAACTGCAAAAGTATAGTGTTGAGTTTCAACCCAGTATGATGTCTTTCATCATATTACAAAGCATTGCTTAGTTTCTGACAGCTGTCTGTGTTTAATGTTTTTTTTGCAGATGTCATTAGATGCTATAGATGAACTGGGGGGTTCACTGGGGTCAAGAGATGACCTTGTGCCAGAGTCTCCTAAATTCACGGGTCCTAAAGTTCACGTATGTATCTTTGGTTTGCTTAATAAAGTGTGTGTGTTTGTGTTGAGGGATCAGGAACCTGACCCCTTTTTTTTTTTTTTTGTCCTGTTGTTTTTTTTCCCCTGTGGTACCCCTCTGCGCCCATATCACTCAGTAGTGTCCCAGATCAGGGACAGGGTTTCAAAAATCAGGGACAAATTAATAGAACCAGACACCCTTAACAAATCATAAAATCAACTCTGAAATTATAGGGAGTAAATGGCATAGTAAAAAATCATTTTCTATTTCATGTTGGCTTGCACAAACAACATCTTGCTACAAACATCATTTCAGATGTGTGTCACCATGGAGCTAATTGCAGCTGAAGCTCAAAGGGGTTTAGCACTGCAGATCAGTGAGCAGCCACACTGGTCGTGGACACTAGGCACTGTTTTTGGGCGAAACTTTGTGTACTTGAAAGAAATCAGCCGCTTCTCCTGTGACAGTGGCTGTCTTTTTCATTTACATGATGCCACCCAGCAAACAGCTGAATTCTTCCGTTGAGGCACCACTCTGTCCTTACCTGTGCTTCTGCAGGCTTTTCCGCACATTGCGCCTCTGTCAGAGACACAGAGACACCGGGAGCAGTTAGCAGTCCTCCCCAGCCTCCCCCATGCTGCCTATTCCCCCGTCCTGTGATAACAGCCAGTACAGTCCCACAAAACAGATTTAGGGTGACGTAAGTGTTTTGCGCTTGAAGTGCCGGTGGTTCGCTAAATCTGCTGTCTGCCCATGCATAGCTCTGACTGGGCACAAGGCATCTCGGGCATTGCCCATGGAGCCCAGTTGGTACTGATGTCTGTCCTGGTTGGTACTGCAGACAGTCACTTAAGGGCTGTGGCTGTGTCACTTGATTTCCTTTCATGCAGTTAGGGTGCGTGTTGGTGTATTTCGGTTTGCAGTCTGCTTGTCCGTGTTCTGTATGGAACAGCAGGGTTTCTTGACTTCTGGAGCGCAGCTGGAACTCATACTGTCGGTGGCAGAATCAACATTGAGCCAGCCCATTTCCATGGTATCTAGTGGTACCCCCGACCGATCATTGTCCCCTATATCCCTGGTGTCTAGTGGCACCCCCCTCCCATTGCTATATTTTATTATTTATTATTATTCATTTTCTGACACCGAGATGCCAACTCCCAGTGTCAGATGCCCCCTCCTCCCGCGCCACTGTCCCTTGTGTTATTTTTTCCCGCATTGGGGGTCCAGTGCTCCTACCGCAATGAAGCCCTTCCTCAGCAGTGTGGGACACTGGGGAGCCTGCTCGGTGTCCCCAAGTACTTGTTACATTTCTGTAAAGAAGAAAACTGTTCCCCAATGTCTTTGTTTTGTTTTAGCCTGAAAAGAAAACAGTCCTCATCATCTCCCTGTCCCCATCCCAACCCTCCCACTGAGCAACCCACCACCAAACCCCCACACCCTCTTGCCCTATACTTACCATCAGAGGTGGCGGCTGCCATCTTCTGTGGACCGGACATGTCTGTACTCTTCAAGCTGAACCACAAATTGAAGAATAAAGGTAAGTGCCGTATAATGGCTGTCAGTGGTGTTTTGAACTTAGATTGATATCTTTGCCATTTTTAGGAATTTTTTCACCAAAGTTTCAACATGGGCCATGTTGAAAATTTGGTGAAGGGTACACGGGGGATACTCTCGACATTTCTTCAACTAAATGTGTGACGATCTTCAAACTTACACTGCAAAGCTCAGAACACTATAGCTGTCAGTGCAATAATGTTCTTAATGTTTGTAGATAACTGAACATAATAGAGTATTATGAATTTCTGCTTTAAAGACTCAGTGGGAAATGTGGAATATCACCTTCTGAGGGGAATGAGTGACATACCTCGTAATGTGTGACAGTTGAGAGGTATGGGGAGGTATTAACAACAACAAAATGGAAAGGGACCTGGGGTAGTCTTATCAGATGACCTAAGAGTAGACAAGCAAAGTCAGAAGGCAGTAAGGAGGGCTGGAGGATACTGGGATGCATAGGGAGAAGCATCACCAGTAGAAAACAGGAAGCTGTTATCCCTCTGTACAGACAGTTGGTGAGACCCCATCTGGAGTACTGCGTGCAGTTCTGAGACCCCATCTCCGCAACGACATAGACTGGATGGAGGCAGTCCAGAGGCGGGCAACCAAAATGGTGCAGGGTCTGCACCAGAAGCCATACAAAGAGAGACTAAAGGAGCTTACTATGTATACCCTCAAGGAAAAGAAGGAGAGGGGATATGATAGAAACTTTCAGGTACCTCAAGGAATCAACAAAGTCCAAGAGGGTAGCATCTTTCAGAAAAAGAGATGTGCAAGAACAAGGGGACACAATATGAAGATAGAGGGTGGACGGCTCTAGGGCAACATGAGGAATATTTTTCATGAAGAGGGTGGTGGATGCATGGAATAGCCTTCCTGAGGAGTTGTGGGTGAAACAGTGGAGGAATTCAGGAATGCATGAGACAGACATAAGGCAGTTCTGGTGGGGAAGGGTAGGAGGAAGTAGGCTGTTGGTTAACTAGGATCTGCAGCTTATCCAATAGGTAGGAAATGGGAAGACTAGGTGGGCCAAGTAGGTCCTTATCTACCGTCAAGGTCTGTGTTTCTATGTAAAATTCCTAAAAATGGCGAGTTATGCACGCTCGTTGAAATTTTCTACACACTCAGGTAATGTTGGTAATTGTTAATATTTTGACTCAAATTTTCAACATAGCCATTTTTCCACACGCCTCATTAACAGTACAACTGTCATTTTTCACATCCTGCCCAAAATGTTTTCACGCCTGTTAAGCGGAATGGCTTTCTACACGGATTTGAACATTTTTACCTATGGGTTTATGAGGTGGGGTCATAAGAAGAGTATAGTTAAAAATTTGGGGTCAGAATCTAAAAATTCCTAAGTTATGACCATTTGTTGCAATTTTCCCACACTAAAATAAGGATAGTCTTACACTATCTTAAAAAGTAAGGAAATACATATACGCATATGGAGGGATATCAATTCCAACACTTCACACAGCACAAACCTGCAAGTGAACATTTGCACTGACAAATGCATGTTTTTTCTACTTCTGCGTGTTTATGCCTCTTCCTCACCATGTCTACTCCTTCCTCAGGGACTCCCTAGGCAACTGACTGGGCTACGCTTAGGCATCTTTGCGGAATACTTGGTGGACCGACCCCTTCAAGCCTCGATGACACTTCTCCTCCCGAGCGGGTAGGAGGGAGATCCCTGGATCATCTTCACCCCTCAGCCAATGTCCAGTGTCGGGTGGTCACACTGAGCCTCTCACCAGATCCTGGTCATTGTATGGCTAAGGCATTCCTTCTGGAGTTAGAGTGGGGTGTTTTCTGTGTTTTGGTCCCTCCTGTAAATGACAGCTTGCCAGGAGGTCCAAGGAGATGAGGCACACCGAGACGTGCCACCACACCGGACCCGCCAACGCCTACCTCCTGCACCTCCACCTGTGGTCACCCAGGTGGTGGCATTGCAGTGGGACCTTCAGCCCACCCTCCCAGAGAAGGAGAGCAGCCCACCGGGCACTCAATCCTTCTCCCGCCAGTGGGCTCTCCAGCAAACCGGCTCACTAACAAACCCGATTGTTGATGTTACAACTAGCACTACTGCTGCACCAAGGGGCAGGTTAAAAAATATAATTTTCTGATGAAAACTATACTGTAGCTTTAGTGTCTGTCATTATGTTGTTTTTTTTATACTCAGATTTATTAACATCAAATGGGTACAAATTCATTCATCACCTTCAGACTTTACAATCCATTGCTTTGAATACCATCTAGTTTACAGTGCTGTTATTAATTACATCTTTCAATACTGTTTTCTTTAGTTTTGATTATTTCATCTTATTGCTATATTACTTTTCTCCTTATCTTACAGTGCAAGGATCAGATGTTTATGTAGTCTGCCTTACTTATCCCTACTCTCCCTTAGCTAAGTCTCCTCCTCTCCTCACAGACTGTGTTCAGCTTGCATTTCCAGATATCTGTCCTCCAAAGATACCATCTTGTCCACCTTCTTATGTATATATGTGTTTTGTGGTTTAACTTGAAAGTCAACTCCTCCATCTCAGAAATCTCCTGCACTGTAGTAGCCCAACTTTGTATCTGTGGTGGGCCGACTTTACGCCAGGCCGTGTTATAGATTTGTATGCCGCCTACAATAAGTATAGCCCAAAGATATAGGCATCAGGGAGCCCAAGATAAGGGGGTGGGCACCCAGGACCAGCTCAGGAAGTCCAAAGCTTGTGCTATCGAGAAGACCTCTTTTAGGGCGTTTCTAATCCTTTCCCAGTAGTCTGCTAACTTTGGGCAGTCCCAAAAACATGTGTATGCGCCGCCTCTTTTCTCTGCAGTGTCTCCCAGTGTCTGTCATTATGTTGTGTATCAGATATCAACCTGTCTTTAGTTTTTATTCGTAGGAAACCAAAAAAAAAAAAATTACAAGCTGCAATAATAATAATCACACTTCTTGAAATTTAATCAGTTATTTTATGTTTAATGTTGTGCGATGTGGACTTACTGGAAACCAGCTGAAGAAGGCCATTTGGTCTATCTAGTCTGCTCATATTGCAGGATCCACAGCTTGAGCTACTGTCCCTGCCCACCCGCCCACTACTCCCATCCTCCCACCATGATCCTTATCTTCCCATGCCTATCCCAGTCTCTTGAGCTGCCCACTGTCTTCAACGAGACCACCTCATCTGGCAGCACCCAAGTGTCCACCACCCTCTCTGTGAAAGTGCTTCCTGACCCCTCCTATCCCCCAGCTTAACACTGTGCCCCTCGTGTTATGGTTGCTACTCAGCTTAAAGAGACCCTCCTTATCCACATTATTTATCCCTCATGCGCGGGATCTAGGCTCTATTTTTGAAATGTGTTTAGAAGCACTATCAGTGCTGCTTTAACTAAAGAGAGACAAACTGTGATTACCCATAAAGATACTCAACTGGATTACAGTCAGCAGTGGCCAGAAACTGAAGGGTACAGCTAACAATGTCCTTATTAAGCAGAGGGTGTCCACCCGCTACTGCTTTTTTCTTCCCGTCCTCTCCGGGTCAGCTTGCCTGCCCTTCCCATCTTTTATTTTTTAAATGTAAGTGGAGTGGGCTGCCTACCCCCATTACTGCTTCTTTCTCCTTGTCACCTCCAGGTCGCTTGTCCACTCACCGTGATGTAAGCAGTCTGGGTGCCCAGACCCGTAACTGCTTCTTCACTCCCCTCCTGTCAAGGTCACCCACCTCATTCCCCAACAAACCCGGCCACTGGGGTTGTCTAATCCCAGTGTCAGAATGTATCTGAAATAAAGAAAACTCTCCCTTGATGTTTTTAAAATTTTTTGTAACGCTGTAAAAAGAAAACGTCGTCGATGTCTGTTGCGCTGTTAATCCCCTACCCATCCTTCCTACATAGTACCCCCAAGCTCCTTACTTACCCACCGGGAGGGGTCCAACGCTGTAATCCTCTCTGGACCGCAGGCATGTCTTCACTCTTCAAAGCTGGACCGCAAACTAAGGAACTGAGATATGCTGTTCAATGTATTTCAGTGGGGTTTTGAACATTGTGGCATTACTAGTCCATTTCTGAATATTTTTGCCCCAGATTTTCCATATGCCTTTTTAGATGCCACCTCAGGAACAATGGCAGTGAAATTAGGCAAATATGTCCTGAAAAGTGATTTCACTGTCACTGCACGAAATCACAATTCAGGCAGGAGGTGAACTTTTCTATGCCCTTGTTCACAGTGGCGGCTCTACCACCAGGGCTCGCCAGGCACGTGCCCCGTAAAAAGAAATGCTGTGCCCCAGTTGTGCCCCATATGATGCAGAGCTTCCCCATAGTAACAATATATCAGTGCCCTGGCTGCCATCTGTTGTGCCCCAGCTGTGCCCTGGTAACCATTTGTGGCTAGAGCCACTACTGCTTGTTCATGAGATGAGGTCATAAGAAGGCTATGTTGAAAATTTGCTCCAAAAAAAACAAAAAAACCCAAAACGTTATGAGCCTATGTTGAAATTTATGAACTTAGGCTTGTAACTTGGTAATTTTCAATATTTTGTCCTCAAAATTTCAACATAACCATTTATTCACAGCACCTCATGAATGTGACAGCTGTCATTTTCAAATCCTGACCAAATGTGATCTTCCTGGACTAAAAGTCTTCACCGTCCATTCACACTAGTGGGACTCGCCAGAGGCACTAGGCCCAGCGAGAGCCAACAATCTTCAGGAGGGCTGGAGCCGAGGTAGAACTGCAGATGCATGATGCCTAAGACTGGCTTGCTATAGGCTATCTCGGTGTCAACTTCCAACAGCCTCATTTCCTTTTTCCGCCATTGTGCACTTCAGTTCGGCGTCGCCACCAGTGGGAGTCAAGTCTTCAAGTCTGTATGACAGCAGCATTTCATTCAGCTCGTTTAGTTTAGGTTTGTAATTTATTTTATTAAAAAAAAAAAAAAAATGTTACCCTGTGTCGGTGACGGTAGGGGACTTCACTTGAAAGTTGTTCTGACAGTGGGGTTGTGTCGGTCCACCGCTCTTTTCAAAGGGGAGGGTCCAACCATGGGCATCCAGTGCTCAGGAGAGAGGACAGTCCTACCGTAGCACAAAAAAAATGGTCCGTTCCTGATCCAGGTCCACGCTCTTCTTCGTCCTAACGGGTCAAGAAGAAAGATACTGCTCGAGGTCGCCCTCTGATATGTCGGCGTGGGGTAATCAGTGGCTAGAGTGTGGGCCCGACTGACTCTGGTTTGGTCCCCGGTGCCTCTGTTTCTGGCGGCTGTGATTCTTGACCCAGGAACCCCTCGTTGTCCTCCATTGGGGCTTCTGGTGAGCAGTTCCATCATTGGGCCACTCTTGTGGAGCAGTGGGTGCAATGTTTGCCTCATTTTCAGTGTCAGTGGCTCAGTAGGTAGCACACTCGCCCTGAGGCCGGGAGATCAGAGGGCTGTGGGTTCAGTTCCCACATCTGGCACTTGGGTTAATATCCCAGTACTGACACTGTAGTGCAGCATGAGAGGGTGCTGCACTTCTGAGGTGCCGTCTTCGGATGAGACGTTAAACGAGGTCCCATCTGCCTGGATTGGTGGTAGTTCAGGTGGATGTTAAAGATCCCATGGCACTTATCGAAAAGAGTAGAATTTCCGGTGTCCTGGCCAAATTTCCTCATTCACTGAAAATACCACCAACAGCTTAATCTGGTTCAAGGTCAGTTGGCATTCATCTGTATCCCCTCCCGGGTCATGCCTGAAAATAGGCAGGATTTGTCTAGTGCACTTACCGGTCAACAAAAACTAAATAAATAAATAAATAAAATTTCCTTGATTGGCAGCTCGGCTCCAGATCCTTAGAGATTTAGAGCTGTTGAGCCGATGCCTGGGTGTTTGGGTCAAGAAGCACGGGCTCTGCTTGTGGTGCTATTGTCCTCCTCGTCCACTCCTCATGCTCATCCCCTCAATTGTTGTCCAAGCAGAGGATGGCACAGATACCTACAACTTCTCCCTTTTCTTCTAGGTCTGTCAGGACTTTTCGAGGACAACGCAGGCGCTTTGGACTGGCGGGCGCTTGGTGGGGCGGCCTTGGTAGACGGGCGCTGTCCCTGGCACCACCCGGCGCCCGGTGCCATGGCTGATGCTGAGGGCCTCAACGCCGTAGCAACCTTGTCAATTCCTCATTTTCCTGGCCCAAGCCTGTCATTGGTGGCCCATCTAGCACGGAGGGAGACCTTGATGAGTCTGATCTGGACAAGATCCTTTCTGATAACGACATGGACGGCTCAGTTTTTGGGCTGGAGAGCAAGCCTTCAATCTCGTCGAATCCATAGTGGAAGATCTTTCTTTCCAGTCTTTACTTAAGAATATGGGATTCGCCTTGGCTTTGCAAACCTCTTCAGTGGATCCAGGTAAGCTGTTGCGTTACAATTCCTGCATGTCCCAGAAAACCCAGTGGATTTAACTCTTCCGATTCCCCTTCTTTCGAAACTTAATCAGAGATGATTTGGAACAAGCCAGCTGTGATTCCCTTGGTGTCAAAAGTCATTTATAGAAATACCCCACCCAAGGATAGACCAATCCTGTCTATACAGGCTTTTGCGGCTGCTTTGGTGGTGCTCGCTGAAAATGGCAAGGTCATTCTTCCTCAGGAATCTTCTGCTCGACCTGTCTATAAGGAGTCTCACAAGATAGACACTCTGGGCAAGGGGACATTTGCAGCTGCAACCTTGGGTGTATGTATTGCTAACTACCAAGGGCATTTCTCTCAGTATGAGTATACTCTGTGGCACTCATTTAAGGCTTTGGTTGAGAAGCTCCCAGAGTCTGATGTCTCCTTGGAGCTACTACAGACCATTACAAGAGGCATAGTATCCAGTAACCAGCAGTGGAAGCTGCAATGGATGCCTATGACTGCTTCAAGGCTGCTAGCAGGGTTGTATCTGGCGCCACTCCTGGCTCAGGACATCCGTTTTCCACCTAATGCCCAGCAGAGGGTTATGAATGTTCTTTCAATGGTAACTACTTATTCGACTCTTGGCAGAGCAAGCTCTAGAGGCCACAGAGAAGACTAGGTCTGTCCTGAAAGCGGTCAGACTGGCACCCCTGCCCCTCAGAAAAGTGGGAACTGCCGGCAATTTCACAGCCGACAGCCCTTTTGGGGTAAGGGGAGAGGAGCTAGTAATAAAACACTGCTTCCCAGCTGTGGAAGAAAATGCAGCAGAAAATGCAGGCCCCTAGCACCACTCTCTGAGAATTCAGCCCAGGTCCCTCCTCTGTTGCCCGAGGGACATTTCTTTGGAGGTGGGAGGTGGTGGTCTCTTTTTTTTTTTTTTTTCGAGCAGTGGAAGCAGATCCACGCCAGACAAGTGGGTACTCAGAATTGTCAGGAGGCCCACTCCTTTAATCTGGTGGACACCCCTCCAGACCTTCCACCAAAGTGGCAGTCCAACCTGTCCGCTGTTCAGTTAGACCTTTTTACTGCCTAGATCCAGGGCCTTGTAGAAAACAGGGCAATTGAAGTCATTCCTCACAGAGAGGAACACTGGATTCTATTACCATTACTTTCTGGTTCTGAAGAAAACAGGCAATATGCACCTGATTCTCAACCTCAGAAAGTTAATCAAGTATCTTTTCAGGGAGAAATTCAAGATGGTCTCCTGGGAACACTACTTCCATTGATTCATCAGTTCAACTGGCTCATATCCCTCGACATGCAGGATGCTTACCAGCATGTTCCAGTACACCGGATCACCACAGATACTTCTGCTTTGTGGTTCTGGTCAGCACTACCAGTTTGAGTATTGCCCTTTGGGCTGTCCTCGATGCCTTGGGTCTTCACAAGTTCTTTGCCGATGCTACTGTGCACCTCAGAAAGCAAGGTATTCAAGTCTTTCCTTATCTGGATGACCGGGCTCCTAGCAAGTCCCTCTGAGGAAGGGACAAAGCGGTGGTGAGGCCTCCCAGTTCCTAATGTCCTGGGATCCTCTTTAACCTAGAGAAGTTTCAACTTAAGCCTTCTCAGCAGTGCCTCTTCATAGGAGCTATACTGGATACCACCCAGGTGATAGCCTTCCAGAGTACAGGAATGACTTCATTCTCCATATGGCCCGCTTCATCAGGCAGAACACAACAGTTCTAGCCATTGTGATGCAGTGGATGTTGGGCCTCATGGCATTGTCCTGCTTAATGGCACTGGCAACGACAAGGTATGAGACCACTAATGGATATTCAGTACACAGTGGTCTCTGACCACGCACTGTAGTCTTTTCATCACAAGAGTGACACAGCCTCTGCCTCAGTCCTCCTGTGGTGGACGTGGAAATCAGTCTGCAACAGGGTCTCCTTTTGCCCTGCCAGAGCCACAGATCACTGTCACCACAGATGCTTTCCTGGCGGGTTGAGGCTCACTGTCAGGACCTCTACACTCAGGGAGTGTGGAGCCAGGATGAGTCTCACCTTCACATCAATGTTCTGGAGATGAGGGCAGTCCTGTACGTTGTCCGAGCCCTGAGAGATGTCCTCTTCGGAAAGTAATCCTACTCCAGATGGACAACAAGGCTGTGATGTAGTACATCAACAAGCAGGCAGAGCACACTCCTACCCCTCATGCAGGGAGGCGATGAGAGTGTGGGAATGGTATCTTGAGAACGAGGCATCCATCCAGGCAGTTTTCTCCTGGGAGTCCAGAATGACCTGGCGGACCACATCAGCAGAATGGAGGTGGATCCTCATGAACGGTCGCCTAGTAGATGATGTGCAATCGCTGTTCAACGAGTGGGCACTCCGGACCTGGACCTTTTGCATCCCCACTGGATGCAAAACTGCCTCGATTCACTCCAGAAATCCAGAACCTGGCATTTTCTGTCAGGATGCATTCAGACTGTGGTGGACAACGTCACAAACGCACTCCCCAGGTCAGGCTCTTTGCACCCACAGTGCCAACCTCAGAGTGCAAGTGTGAACAGGTAACAGACACGGTAACCCTCCTGTCTGCTTTGGGTCCGAATCACCTGTTAGCCTTGAGTTCTGGAGGATTCAAACTGTGAACCTTATGCTAACATACCCAATTAACGGACTCGGATACGTACCTTCTCGAGAATGCAGTACAATGTTCGCCCAGGGCACCAGCCAGGTTTTCCAAAATGTATCCTTAGAACTCTATATAAGACCTAGGTATTTCTTACCTTTTAAGCAAGCTCAGTAACGCAATCAAGCTTTTAACAGCTGTCAGACTTAATACATGCTCAGCAATCACATGTAAAATAATAGAAAAGAGCACAGGCAGTATTTTAAAGGAAAGGTTGTTTGCTAGAAAATGGTAAAACAGGTGAAATAAAACACAGAACAGATTATATCACAAATCTTACAGTCATATAACAAAAAAATGGAAAGTTACAGAATACAAACTTCTACCACAAACACTTAATTCTTCTCTATCTAAGTGCTTTTAAGTCAAATAACTGCCTTTTTCAGAGTCCAAGAATCATATCTCACTGTTTTCCCCTCTGTTAGCTGTTCATTTGAAACACCCATCTCCCCTCCCCTTTGTGAGGTCAGCTAGATCCTCCCTTAGGTCCAATCTTTAACATAGTTATCTACAAGGATGTATTTTAAATAATGTAAACATCAGCAAAAAGCCATTTACCAAATATGACAGTCTGGGATCAAACATTTCTCTTTGATGCCCCTCTGCTGATTTCCTGCTGCTAGTGTGATCTGAGGTTTAGACTCTTCACACACTTCTACTTTCAACTTGCCTTTTCCTGCAGGAACCATAAAAGTTTATTAGGCCTATTTCCTGCTCAGATGTGTTTGAGGGTTTCTCTGCTCTGTTTACAACATCCTGTATTATTACTACTACATTAGAACCTGGGGAGGTCAACAAGACTGAAGCCCAGCTTGGCTGCATCTGAGCAGACATTCAGACACATTTGTTTATAATACAGATATTATACAATAATCATAATAAGATGACAGCATCACAGACAAGACTCTTTCTGTCGCATTTCCTCCTCTTCTGTTGATTCAGAGGTGTGTCTCAAAATTGAAAGCAGAAGGGGCAGAATGATTCTAATCACCCCATACTGACCTCGACAGATATGGTTTCTGCTGATCAACAGATTGTCAGAGGTTCCTCCAAGGCAGCTGCCTGTGCCAAATGGACCTCGTGACACAGGGACCCCTAGTCCATCCCAACCTCGTTCCTCCATCTCCATGCCTGGCTCCTGAGGAGATAGAAATGAGCAGGTTCAAGGTCTCCCAGTGGATCCTGGAAATCCTGTTAGCGGCTCGTAAACCTTCCACTAGGAAGACTTACACAGCAAAGTGGAGCGTTTCGATTTGGTGTGCAAAGTCCGCCTGGATCCTTTCTGTTGCGCACAAACAAGGTGTTGGAATATCTTCTAGACCCGTCCGATGCAGGACTGCAATATTCCACAGTGAAGGTGCACCTCTGCGCCAGTTTCCACCTACCATGAGCCAGTGCATAACCTGGCGCTGGCTCAGCTTCCTCTAGTCAAATGGTTCCTTAAAAGGCATTCTTCACCAGGCCCCGGTGAAGACGGTAGCTACATAGGACATCAACCTCATGCTAGATATGCTCACTCACAAGCCTTTTGAACCTCTAGCCACTTAATGATCTGAAGTTCCTGACCTGGAAGACTGCCTTCCTGGTGGCCATTACTTCGGCGCATGGGGTCTCTCTCTGAGATCTACGCATTAGTCACAGACCCTCCATACCATGATGTTTCACAAATTACAAGGTCATTCTTTGCACACACTCTAAGTTTCTTCCACTCAGAATTCCATCTTAACCAACCTTTGGTGTATCCAACTTACTTTGTTAACTTCCCAAATGAAGGGAATGCACCCTTCACTCCTGGATGTGAAAAGAGCTTTGCAATTCTCGTTGACAGAACTAAGGAGATCCACCAATCTAAACAGCTCTTTGTTTCCTTCAGTGTGACCGGCTGGGTCAACCTGTCTCCATCCGATGTATCTCTGCATGGCTAGCAGCTGGAAGGCGGGTTTCGCCCTCTACTAGAGCGGTAGCAGCTTCCCTAGCAGAGATTTGTAACATTCTATTGCAGAACATCTGCAGAGCGTTACTTCTGGGAGTTCAGTGCACACCTCAGAAAGCACTGTGTTCTTGGACGTTCATGCCAGACAGCACACATCCTTCGGCAGATCTATCCTTAGTGGACTTCTGTCTTGAGCAAGTTCGACTACTGCTGCCCTGCTTGGGGGCTGGTACTTAGCTCGGTACTCTCCCACTAGTGTGAGCAGAATGGTGAAGACTTGTAGTCAGGAAGATATGGAATTACGTACCTACCCTAATTCTTGATCTTCTTGGACTGAGTCTTCACCATTCATTCACACACCCACTCCATCCCCTGAGCTCACTTACTCTTGTTTTTGGTCTTCACTCCCTTGTTGGTTGGGCTGTGAAGACGTTGTTGTGTTGACCTTCTTACACGGGTCATCCGGGCTATCTTATGTCCAGTTAAAATAGGTTTTCCTAGATTGGTTACCTGCACCTCCTCGGTCAAAAAGGTACTGAGTCAGTTGGAGGTCAACACTGAGATAGTCTATATGGTGCGGAAGCTGCTCAAGAGTGCTGCACATGCATGGTCCCACCTCAGCACCAGCCCTCCTGAAGATTTTGGCTCCCCGCTGGATCCTAGCACCTCTGGTGTTGTCCCACTAGTGTGAATGAGTGGTGAAGACTCTGTTCCAGAAGATCAAGAATTACGGTAGGTATGTAATTTCCATTTTTGTACCTGTGGTGCGGAATAGCGTTTCAGTGGCGTGGAATGATGTTTTGGTAGGAATCTGAAAATGTTCACCTACTGGGTTCATTAGGTGGGGTAATAAGAGGCTATGCTGAAAGTTTGAGTATACATATGATAAAAATGCCCAGGTTATGACTGAATGTTACATTATTTTAGTGTTCACTTATAACTTTACTCATTTTAATATTTTGACTCAAACTTTCAACATAGTCATTTTTCCACACCACCTCATAAATGTGACTTGTGTCATTTTTAAATCCTGGAATAGATTTGTTTTGCACCTCTGGTGCAGAATGACATTCCGGCCAATAAACTATAAGTGGCACACGTCATGCCTATAAGGTGAGTCCTAAAACAAGTATCTTCAAAGTTGGGTCAAAATAAAAAAAAAAAATGTTTAATAATAAGCAAATGTTCGGCATTGACAAATGCTTGTCTTTGTGTTAAACAAGCACTCATCAGTAAAACTTGTGCATATACCTATCCTAGCCTCAGTCTTCCCACCATCAGTCCTTTTGTCGGTCCTCTCACCAGCCTCCAAGGGCCAGCATTCAAAAGGACCTTTCAAGCACAAGGCAAACACCCCACTGGCTGGAGCAGCTGCTTCTAGGGCCCCAGAGCACCCACAGCTGCTCAGCCCACCCAGGGTCCACTGCCTGATTCCTTGCCCGACTCCCCCCAACAGAGGCCTTGGGAGAGGCGGTCGGGGGAAGGTCAGTCTCCCTCTACCTCGATGGGTAGCAAACAGTGACCTCAGATCAATGGGTGTAGCAGCTTATCAAATGGGGTCACACCCTCTGAATTTCTGGATTCCTCCGGAAAATCCTCCCTTGCTCTCCCATTACCCTCAGGCCCACATCTCCCTCATCCAGGAAGATATCCAGGCACTCCTCGCAAAAGGCCATAGAGCCCATCCTCTGTCTCAAAGAGGAAGGGGCTGTACTCTCACTTCTTTGTCTTCCTCAAGAAAATGGGGACCTGAGGCCGATCCTGGACCTCAACCACCTGAACCTCTGCATAGAGGAAAAGCTCTTCTCGATGGTCACTCTCCAGGAGCTGTTGCCACCCTTCAACAGGGGATTGACTTTGTTCCCGGACATGCAGGATGCCTATCTTCATATCCAGGTTTCCTGGCCCACCACCGCTTTCTCCGTTTTGCTTCAAGGGGATCACTTTCGGTTCTAGGGACATGGATATGTTGTTCATCCACACTTCTTGGCATTTTCCCTTTTCAATCTGCCAGAAGATCAAGCTGGCTCCTCCCACCCACCTGGGTGGTATAACCTCGGCTCTGTCCCATGGCGCAGATCTTCCTTTCCGCTGGAAGATTCAGGTTGCCTTCATCGATGCGCTTCGATTCTGTAGGCCCTGGCTTCTCAACCTTACGGTTATTCCAAAAATTAGACTTACTCACGTTAGCGATTGCGACTGTTGCTTCTCGACTATGGAAGAAAAGTGTTCCCCAGATTTCGCGGTGTCCGTGCGGCAGAAGATATCATATGGACCCTCATACTGCGTGCGTCTACTGTCTTGGTGTTGGCCATAACACCCACAACCTACAGTTCTGCTTGCTTTTCAGCCTAACGTCCTTGATGACTGTCGCGCACACCTTAAAATGGGCAGGCCCAAAAATGAAACCCACGGTGAAATCTAAGGAGGCCCATGGGCGGTTTCTGCTGCCACGGGATCTGCGAGCAGTTGGAGTTCATGCAGGCCTTTGAGGAGGGCGGCTGGCTCACGGAATCTTCCTTGTCGAGGCTTCTTCATTCCACCCAACTTGGGCTCCACTTTCTTGGGTTCCTTCCGAGGTTGTGCCCTCTCTCCGATTAAGGGTGAGAGTCCTGCAGGTACACTCCTCTCAGTCCAGTAAGTGGGAGAGGTACCTGGGACCGTCTTCGTCTTGACAGAGATGCTCTTGGGATCGGGAGATCTCAATCCCAGGAGCCAGCCATTTCTGAGCTTTGCCATCGGGCCCAGTCAGCCAAGTTTCAATTGCTGAAGTTGAGATTGTCCTCGACCCAATCAACCCATTGTCACTGGCGCGGTGATGACTCCCTCAGTCAGACTCGGTCCTTTCCTTCCTCGACGAGGAGACCCAGCCCACTGGGAAACCCGCAGAGAAGTGGTCCCTGACCCCAGAAGTCTCCGGTTTTGCTGGCATCTCCCAAGCGGCAGTCGGCCTGCCTGATCTCAATCAAGGTCTCAGACCGACAGGCGAGAAGAAAGGTGCCAGTCCGCCAAAAGGCGATGCCACGGTTGTCCTCATCCTCCTCGAATGAGGAGAGGCTTTGCGGAAACTCCGTCGACACTATGAGGACCTCATGTGGCAGCAGCTGATTTTTGTCGGGCATAAGCTGACCTCAGCTCCTACCCCAGCCAGTACTTGGCTGCTTCCTAGACCGAAACTGAGTCTCCAGAAATGACAAAATTAGTTCCCCTGCCTGCAGAGCCGTGCAAACCTCTTCCGGTTTGGCTTAAACCGGTCTCTCCACGATTCTGGTGGAACGCTGCCTAAGCAGCCCGTGGGAGGAGCTCCTTCTAGAAAGCTCGGCTGGACACCGGGCTCCCCGGCGATCTTCGGTCACTATCACCCCAACCGCCCTAAGCGGGTTGAGGGTGATCTGTGGTCGACCGCTGTATCCAGATACTTGGATTCGGATGACACTGGCCTCCATTCTCATCCACAGGATGATGAGTCAGCTGGTGATTTAGCGATGGAGGAAGGTCCATCATCTTTTCAAGGCATTCTCCACCTCATCTCTGAGTCCACAGGGATGCCCCTGGAACCTATCCAGAAAAGGCAGAGTACCCCCTTGCAGATATCCTCAAGAGGATACCCGACAGAAGCCTTTCCTGTGGCGAAACTATGTTGGCCCGGCCCTTGAACTTTGGCAGCAACCTGCCTCCTGTGCAGTTCCATCTGCCGGATGGCCCTAAGTATCGGTGCCCATGGAGTCCCTAGCAAGGCTCACAGAGCACCTTCGACCAAGAGCCTTGTGACCACCTCTGTGTTCAGACATACAGGCATTTCTGCTGATACTGACAGACCTCCGGAGAAGGAGTCCAGAAATTGTATCACTCTGCCTGGAAGATCTATGGCCTCTTCCTTGGGCCTCCATTGAGCCAAGCTGCGCCCATCATCATGGCACACTTCTTCCACGCCTTTTGGGGTCCTTGGGCGAAGTCCCACACCTCCTGTGGACTTGCAGACCACGGTCAAGCAGGTCTGGGACCAAGGCCATGCCTTGCTAAGCAGCTGCTCCAGACAGCCCTGGACATTGAGGACTCATGTGCCTGTTCGTTGGCAGCTGCAGTTGCCTCCCACCACAGGGCTTGGGTGAGGCTGTCCTCCTTCGGTAGATACCCATCACAAACTGGCTGATGTGCCTTTCCTGAGCACCGATCTCTTTGGCCCTCGTGTGGCCGGTCACCTTCAGCGCATTGAGCAGTTTAATGCCACCTTGGGCGCCACTTCTGCTCAGAGTTTTTCTGGTCCCAGAAGCAGCAGCAGAAGAAGCCTTTTCGGCATTCTTCACCTGCGGCCCAGCAGTAGCCCTCCTTTAAGGGAGGTCAGCAGCAGGCTCAGGCTTGGCGCCACCGCCCCAAGCCCAGACCTTCCCAGGCCCACAAAGGAGGTCGGGGTTCAGGCCCTGGACCCTCTTCCTCCATGTCTGCCCAGAGACTGGATAGGAGTTGCCACCCCTGTTCCTGTCACGCCAACTCTGGATCCTCCGTGGGGGGCCAGCTTCGCCACTTTCTTTCGCCTGGTCCACTGTTACTATGGAGAGGTGGGTCTTAGAAGTGGTGGTGGTCAGCCTCTGGAATTGAGCACCCTCCAAGCCAAACCCCGCGCCCACAGGAGGAGAGCATATCCACCCACACTCAGTCGACTCTCCTGGACAGCATTGCTCAGCTCCTCCTCAAGGAGGCAGTAGCTGAGTGGCAGATCCTCCACTAGACCCAGGGTTTGTTTCCAGATACTTCCTGGTTCTGAAGCAGATGGGGGCTGGTGGCCCATTCTAGATCTGCATGACCTGAATCAGTATCTCAAGCAACACACCTTCTGGAGGTAACTCTGTCCCAGATCATGTCATCCCTGGAGCAAAACATGTGGTTCTGCTCACTGGATCTCCAGGACGTGTTCTTTCAAGTCCCAATCCATCCGTCCCACCAGCGGTTCCTCCACTTCAGAGCAGAGGGAACCCTATCACGAGTTTTGAGTCATGCCATTCGGCCTATCATCGGTCCCATGGGTCTTCACCAAATGCACTGCGGTGGTGGCAGCCCCACTCAGGTGTCAGGGGGCTCAGAATATACCCCACCTCAACGATTGGCTCTTGCAGGTTCCACCCAGCAGGAGGAGGAGGGTCCAGGGACCTGGCCCTCCAGACCTGCTCCCAACTTGGCCTCCTGATCAACCAGGCCAAGTTGGAACTCTGCCTTCTCAGGTGGTGTGCTTCTTGAGGCAGAGCTCGACTCTCACCAAGCCAGAGCCCGCGCCCGGTGGACAGGCGGAGGTTCTCTCCTCCTTTGCTCGATCATTTCTGGTTGGCAGTTGTGCCCTGCCGGGACTTTCTGCGCCTTCTGGGTTACATGGTGGCCTGCATCTCCCTGGTCCGTTGGGCCCGGTGGCATATGGGACCCCTTCAATGGGAGCTGGCTGCCCAGTGGACTCAGCACCTAGGTCATTTCGACCAGCTGATCGCTGTGATCCAGAAAATGTGGGGCGTTCTCCAGTGGTAGAGCCATTCTAGACCAGTTGCAGGAAGAGATCCTGTTTGTTCACTCAAGCTAGCGGTGCGTCCTCGACTGATGCTCTCTCATGGACTGGGAGCCCACATGGCGGACAACAGGGCCCATGGGTTCTGGACCCCGAGGTCCTGTTACCACATCAACCTGTTGGAGCTCAGAGCAGTCAGACTGCTGTCAGCATTCGCTCCTCAGCTTGAGGGTCAAGTGGTTCAAATCAGACAGACAACACCATGACTATGTACTACGTCAATAAGCAGGCGGCATGCACTCCTGGCTGCTGTGCAGGGAAGCGCTCTGCATCTGGACACTCATGAGCGGACTGGAGGTGGATCTCCTAGCCATCCACATGGCAGGAGCCTTGAATCAACTGGCGGATGCTCTCAGCCACATAGGCAAGACATCCCACGAGTGGTCTCTCCATCCAGAGGTAGCTCACGGCCTGATCTTCCTGGACTGAGTCTCCATCACTCATTCCACACTAGTGGGATAGCGCTAGGACCAAGCGGGAGCCAAATGTTTCAGAAGAGTCAGCGCGAGACAGAACCACGATGCGGCACCGCGAGACTCAGCTTCGCACTAGTGTAGGCTATCTCAGCATTGATTCTCCAACTGCCTCAGTTCCTTTTCTCCTGCTGTCCAGTGCGCTTGGTTGTCAACGTTGCTTTCGTCTACCGAGTCAACGTTTTCATCTATCACGACAGCAGCTTTATTGTTTAATTTAACATTTTAGTAGTAGTAATTTCTCTTTTACGAACAAGAAAAGAAGATTATGAAGAAGAAAAGAAATTCTGACCTGCCATCAACGGAGTCGTCCTTAGATGGTAGCGGTGATCGAGGAAGACTTGTTTGAAAGTTGTTATGGCAGAGGGTCTGTATCTGGTCCACTGCCCTTTGATAAGCGGGTGGGTCTGACTACGGACAGTCCTTTGCTTGGGAGGGAGGACAGTCCACCAAAGCACGAATTAGTGATTCCAGGATCTGGCTTGCTTAACCTCGAGCTCTTCCTCATTGGGGAAGAAGAATCCAGTGCCGCTTCGAGGTTGCCCTCTCACTGCCTGCATGAGGATTGTTTGGCCGGGAGGGGCGTTAGGTCTGAACTGACTTTGGTGGGTTCCCTGGCCCCACTCCTAACGGCTGCATTCCTTGACTCTGGACTCCATCTCTGTCCTCGTTGGAGCTCGGTGAGCAGTTTCACCTCTGGGCCGCTCCTGTGGAGCAGAGGGTTTAGCTTATCCAGTTTTCCTGTCCAGTGTTCCTGATTTGGGGCCTCCAGGCCTTGAGTCGCTGGACCCGGTGCCGGTCGATTGGATCATGATGACACGGTGCCCTCTTGGTGCCCTCGCCATTGTGTCGGCCCTCGTGCCTGCCCCCCTCTCTCTTTCCATGCAGGGGCGGTACAGGCACCACATTTTTCCTTCTCCCCTTCTCCTCAGGATTCTCCATTAGCATTTTCCACAGTGGTGTTTCTTTTCTGGTGCCGTACCCACGCCATGGGTGGCACCGCAGAGTCTGGCGCCATGGCCGCTGGTTTTGGCATTGGTGCCGTGAGGCAGTGCCACTGGTGTTTGCGTCCAGCGGCAGGAGTCGGCACCGTGGGTCAGCGCTGTGGCTCTGTGCAGCGCCGTGGGTACTCTTGTTACTGCGTTGGTTGCCGCACCACTGCGGTGCTGTGGGTGCCACGCGTGCCACGGTCACCTGTGGGCACCCACTGGTGGTGTCAGGCCCCCACGGGTGCCACAGGCAGTATCCGGGCACCCATGGTGCCATGAGTATCATAGGTGCCATGGAGTCCATGGGCCACGGGTGCCATGGTACTATGGGTAACATGGGTACCATGGAGTAGCATGGGTGCCACGGGTGCTCTTGGGTGCCATTGCTGCCATGGGTACCATGAGTGTCATAGATGCCATGGTGCTAAGGGGTGCAGTGGGTGTGGGGGTGCCTCGGATGCCATTGCTGCCATGGGTGCCAGGGGTACCTGCAAGTACCACCGTGGGTGCCCTTGGGTGTCACCCAGGTTGGCGAGGCACTGCTTTGTGCCCTCCTGTGCCATGAGTGATGCTGGTGCTGCAGGGGTGCCAGCTGGTGCTGTCTGGCAGAACTAGTGCTGGATCTCCTTCTGTAGACCTCTTCTCGCGGGACTTGTGGCGAGATGTTTCCACAGAATGAAGTCCTGTTCTTTGGAGTATTTTTCCACACGTCTTAATGAATGGCGGTCTGCATAGGATCTTGTGACATCCAGTGGTTTTCTGCTGATGGAACTCTTCTGTACTGTTCTGCCAGCGGAATCTCTCATTCTGCTCAGCACTTCCTCGGCTTCCTATTTGGTGCCAAGCTCTCGTCATCCTTCTTGGTGGAGTCTCTAGTAGCTCTGACCTAGACCTCCCTTAGGGGTCCTTCTGAGGTAGAAGTGCATCTAGATGAGTCTCTCCCTGTCATTCTGGTCAGTGATACAGCGGATGACCGGTTTATATACTGAAGGGCACACTCTCTATCATCAAGAGTCTGTGATGGAAGATCTTTCAGTAGTTCCTCAGTAATAGAGTTCACATAGTATTCAGACTGCATTCGTGGACCATTCACCTCTGCGTCTAGACTGTTCAGTTGTCAAGACAATTACACTCTGTGGAACTTTCTAATTCAGTGGTGGGGCCGCACATACTTCTGTTCCTTTGATGGGGTATATAGCCCCCTTCCGATACTGCCCTTCGGTGGCTTCTTCAGCACAGGTGGTTAACATCTCTTCAGCTGTGATTATTAGTCTGATCACGATTTCAGTTATGGATGCTCAGGCTCCTCCTGCCCCTCAGAGGGATGACATCTTTGTCATTTTTGTATCAGACAATACTTGTGAGATAGCAGTCTGAAACCTTGTCAGGCTCAGACTAATGGTAAAAAAAAAAATTAAAATTATCACAGCACAGGGCCTAACCAAAATTACCCGATACCACACTTTGGATCTGGTCAGGTTCCGTGTCAGCCCCTGAGGCAGTCATCTCTAAAACTGTGGTAAAGAATACCTGATTTCTCCTACCCCTAGGGAGCCGATCCAGCGGAGGTGTTTCCTCTCTTTCTCCAAGAGAGATTTCTCTTTTCAGGATATTTCCTAGACCTAGGCAACTGCCAGCCTGTTGGTCCCCTCTTTTTATCAGGCTTTCTCTCTTGATCAGAGCCTTAGAAACAGAAGTGAGACTCCAGTGAGTCAGAACTCAGGTCCTACTTCCTTGCTTGCTTCAACTTAACAGGCGACATGCTCCTTTCAAACAACATGAAGTCTTGCTGTATTCTGACAATTGCAGTGATTCCCAACCTTTGAACTGCCCGGAGAACTAAGGGTTAACTTTCCATGCAGGGCATGGAACGCTGAGCTCGAGCTTCGGTTGAAGTCTGTCTGGAGTGTTTTAAACTCAAACCGTCAGATTCTTTACTCCGCCTCACTGAACGGTCGCTCGGAGATTTCTCCTTCAGCTCGGTTCGAAGTCAGTTAAAGTTTTTCAGTTTTTACGTCGGTTTAAACGAAAAAAGTATCCGCATAGTCGGTTCAGTCTCTACCTGTGGTACCGTGAGTACTAGATAGGAATTGTTCTATTATTTCTGTGGAACTTGTAAAAGTGTGGTCGGTTCAGCTGAGCCGACAATTTGATGTAAATTTTGCTATATTTAGTGTGTGGTTACTGGTTCTTATCGGTTCTAAAAAAATGTGTTCTAGGGACATGGATATGTTGTTCATCCACACTCATTGGAGGTATCCTTGCGCTTTAAATCTTGCGGAAGGTCTTCAAGCTTGCTCCTCCACCCACCGGGTGGTATAACTCTGGCTCCGCCCCATGGCGCCAGATCTTCCTTACGCTTGAGGCTCAGGTTCCCTCCTTAGCGCTCTCGTTTGTGACTGGTTCCTATTCTCCGTTTGCGGATTTAAAATAAATTTTGCAAAAGACTTCAGTCTTCTATCCCTCGCGGCGATGGACAAATCGACCTCGGTTCAGAGATGCCCATGCGGGCAGAAGATGTCTCGGACGGATCCACACTCCACGTGTGTCTACTGCTTAGGCCTTGAGCACGACCCGCGGGCTTGCGACCTGTGCTCATCTTTCTCGGCCCTCGTCCTCGAAGACCGTGCTGCCCGATTGCAACTGGGCCGTCCCGAGCGTTTCCCTCGGTGAAGTCAAGGAGGCCCGGTTGGCGGTGTCCGGCGGCGAGGCTCGTGGATCAGCTCGGCGGATGGTCGCCCGAAGAGGAGCGGCGCGGCCGTATCTTCCTCGGCCGCGCATTTATCCCGCTCTCTCTGGGTTCTTCCTACGGCTTCTTTTAAGGAGCTTTGTCTGTCCCTCTCCACTAAAGGAGAAGGGCCTGTGTCTGCTGGACCTTATTCTCGGTCCAAAAAGAGGGACAGGGTAAGTCCCTCTCCGTCGACCTCTTGGGAGCGGGAAGGTCCCTCTCCCGGGCCGTCGACCGTCGGCCGGTCGACCGCTCGGCTTGACCCACTGGCCTCCACGGTGTCCCCGTCAGGTCAGTTGACCGAGACTCCCCCGATGAAGTCGAGATTTTCTCGACCCATTGACGGGCTGTCGCCTTTAGCAGCCGAATTCCCCTCTCCCGGTTCCCTGGAGGAGTTGGGGATCCCATGGGCTCGCCTGTGCCTCGGTTCCGGGCCCTCGGATGGACCATCCGAGCCAAAGGAGTGCGGTTCCGGCGACACCTCCCAGCGACCTCGGAAATTCCGGGACTCTGGTCTCGGACCTCTTGCCGGTCCAGTCGATCCCCACCGTCATAGGCGGTCTCGGTCTCCGGCACGCGGTAAGCGCGTCGCTGCTGCGTCCTCCTCCTCGGATGAGGGAGGCCGGCGTAAGTCGTCGGCAGTGCGAGACCTTATGTTGCAACAGCTCCTCCTGGCGGGGAATAAGCGACCCGTCGCCTTCCCGACCATTAAGTAACTGTCACGGGCGGCCGACACACCCTCGACTTATCGAGGCCTATACCCAGGCGGTTGTTGGCCAAAACCAGCTGCTCCACCGATTCGGTGGAACCTCCGCCTCCACAGCCACCAATTGGGGCTCCGACCAAGGATTCTCGGTGGCTATGGGGTCTACCCATCGGCTGTCAGTTACCCTCACTCCCGACCGACCTCGGCAGGTGAAGGGTGGCTCAGGCCAGAGGCAGCTCTTCGAGGATTCTTCCAGTCCGAAGATGATTCCTCCTTTTCTCCAGCGACTGGACTTGGGTCTTCAGGAGGTCAGTCAATGGGCGATAGCCCGTCGTCCTTCCTAGGACTGCTTGGCTCATCTGGAGTCTACGGGATGGAGCTCGAACCGTTTCCAAGCGGGCCAGGTATCCCCTCACGGAGATTCTGGACCGAGGGGATTCTCCGACGGAGGCCTTTCCGGTGGCGAGGCCATAGTGGGTCCGGCACTGGAGCTTTGGCGCGCCCTGCTTCCTGCCTTGCGCCTCGGCCAGGATGGCCAGGAAGTATCCGGTCCCTACGGTTCCTTGTCCGGTTTTGGAACACCCCTCTGCTGAGGGGTTGGTTACCGACAGCGTTTTCGCAGCGCCCGCTGCGCCAGGGATGTGGACAAACCTCCTGACAAGGGTCCAAGAATTGGACTGTCGAGCGGCGAAAAGTCTCGCTGTGTCTCTCGGCCTTCGTCGGCCAGTTCGGCCGTCCTCATGGCACATTTTCTCATGCCCTGTTGGGCTCCCTGGATGAGGTCATCCCTCATCTTCCGCCGATCTGCAGACTACGGTTAAGCAGGTGCGGGACCAGGGCAGGGCAGTGGCCAAACAGCAGCTCAGACTGCTTTGGATATAGGGGACTCATGTGCCAGATCGGTGGCGGCCGCAGTGGCTATCGTCGGCGGGCTTAGCTGAGGATATCCACCTTTACTTCGGATACCCAGCACAAGTTGGCGGATGTTCCTTTTGAGGACTGACCTCTTGACCCTGGGGTGGAAGGTCACCTGCAGAGGATCGAGAAGTCCAATGCCACCTTGGACTCGGTCTCTTCCGCTCAGAAGGACAAAGGCGCAAACCACAGCCTAAGCCCTTTGTCCTTCTGTGCCCCAGTAGCCTTGCCCAGCAACGTCCAGGGCCAGCAGGCTCGGCCTTGGCATCCCAAACCCAAGCCCGGCTTCCTCTAACAGGAGGCAGGGAGGAAGGGCCCAGGGGTCCCTCGGCCGGTCCCTCCTCCAAGCCTGCCCAGTGACGAGCTGGGGGTGTCGCCCCATCCCGTCACCTTACCCTGGGTCCCCGTGGGGGCGGCTCCGGCACTTCCATTCCGCCTGGTCCGCTGTTACCACGGACAGGTGGGTCTTGAAGGTGGTGGGAAGAGCCTGCCTCTGGAATTGAGCAGGCACCACCCTTCAGGCCGTGCAGCCCCGGGGCTTCAGGATCCCCAGCCTCACTGGCGGCTCGTCGAGCCGACATCGGCTCCTCCTCCTCCAGAAGGAGGTGGTAAGAAGGTGGTGGACCCTCCTTCAGACCCAGGGTTTGTGTCCAGGTACTTCCTGGTTCACGAAGCGAGACGGGGGCTGGCGCCCCATTCTCGACCTACGACCTAAACAAGTTCCTAAGGTCTCGAACCTTCAGGATGGTCACTCTGGCTCAGATAATACCATCCTTGGAGGCAGCGTGTGGTTTCTGCTCTCTGGACTTGCAGGGCCAGCGTTTTTCACGTCCCTATCCGTCCGTCTCACCAGAGATTCCTTCGCTTCCGGCGGAAGGATCCCTCTTGAGTTCAAGCCATGCCCTTGGCTTGTCTCCAGCTCCCAGGGTCTTCACCAAATGCATGGCAGTGGTGACAGCATTCCCTGCGGCGCCCGAGGGTCCGGGTGTACCCTTACCTGGACGACTGGCTGATGCAGCTCCCTCCAGGAGGGAGGCGGGTGGTCCAGAGATCTGGCCCTCCAGGTCTGCTCTCAACTGGGCCTCCTTATCAAGCGAGGCCAAGTCGAACTTCGAGCGAAGCAGGTGATTCTATTCATCAGGCGCAGCTCGACTCTCTCTGAGCCAAGCGCGGCTCCAGCGGACAGGGCCGAGGTTCTTTCCTCCTTTGCCCGATCATTTCTGGTTGGGCAATTGCGCCCTGCCGGGACTTCCTCGCCTCCTGGGTCTCATGGCGGCCTGCACCAGCGTGGTCCGTTGGGCCGCTGGAACATCGTCCCTTCAGTGGGGACTGGCCAGCCAGTGGTCCTGACGCTGCGATCCCTTGGACCAGCTTGTAGCGGTGACACAGGGATGTGGGCGCTCTCCAGTGGTGGTCCGTTCCAGATCATTTGCAGGAGGCATCCGTTCGTCCGCCCGAGCCGACGGTCTCTCTGTCGACCGATGCCTCTCTGATGGGTTGGGGTGCCCATCTGGGGAACACGGGCTCATGGCCTCTGGTCCCCGAGGGAGTCCGATGCCACATCAACCTGCTGGAGCTCCGGCGGTCCGCCTAGCTCTCACCGCCTTTGCTCCGTTCCTCCGGGGTCAAGTGGTCCGAGTCCAGAGCCGGACAATACCACGACTATGTACTATCTAAACGCCAGGCGGGGCGCGCCCATGCTTCTATGCAAGGAAGCTCTCCGCATTTGCTCACTCAGGCGCAGCCTGGAGGCGGATCTCCTAGCCATTCACGTGGCAGGAGCCTCCAACACCCTGGCCGATGCCCTGAGCCGGATAGGGGCTGCATCCCCGAGTGGTCTCTCCTGCCAGGTAGTACAGCATCTGTTCTCCTTTGGGGCACACCTCAGGTGGACCTGTTTGCCTCCAGGGAGGCAGCTGAGTCTGTTCCATGCCCGCCCCCTCAGCAGGGCTCGCTGCAGGGGATGCCTTCTCGAGGCAATGGACCCCGGGCCTCTTTACGCCTTTCCCCATTTCCCTTGATCCACAAGGTGCTTCTCAAGGCGAGGAGGGACAAGGCGCAGGTGATTCTGATAGCCCCAGACTGGCCTCGCCAGTTCTGGTACCCAGATCTCCTCAGTCTCAGCTCCAGGACTCCGCGGCAGCTTCCAGCTCGCCGGACCTGCTCTCAGTCAATCAGGGAAGGTGTTCCATCCGGACCTTCAATCCCTGCACCTGACGGCCCTGGTTCCTGAGCGGCTAGAGTTCCAGGCCTTGGGTCTTTCCGACGAGGTCCTCAATGTAGTTGAGGCGTCCGTGAAAGTCGACCAGAAAATGCTATGCCTTCAAATGGAAAAGGTTTTCCATTTGGTGTCAGAGCAAGGGCTTGGACCCTTCCTCCTGTTCCTTGGCAAGCATCTTGGACTATTTATGGTCCCTTTCTAGTCAAGGGCTTAGGTCGGCGACCTAAGGGTGCACCTGGCAGCCATCTCTGCTTGCAGGCGCGGGCCGGGAAGCAGTCAGTGGCGCAGGAGAAGGTGGTCTGGCGCTTTTCAAAGGCCTTGATCACATTTCCCTCCAGTGCGGGACCCCCACCTCCGTGGGATCTACTGCTGGTACTGGCAAAGCTCATGGGCAAGCCATTCGAACCTATGCACAGGTGTGCTCTCTATCACCTGTCGTGGAAGACCGCCTTCTTGGTGGCTATCCGTCCAGCCAGAAGGATGGGAGAGCTCCAGGCGCTTCCATCGAGTCTCCTTACCTGGTCTTCCACAGGGACAAGGTTGTCCTCGCTTCCCACCGAAATTCCTTCCGAAGGTGGTGTGGAGTTTCACCTTAACCAGGTGTTGACTCTGCGGTGTTCTACCCCAATCACACCTGGAGGCGAATATAGGCTCCATACTCTGGACCTAGAAGGGCGCTCGCTTATTATAAGGCGCGCGGCTGAAATTGGGAGAGGTTGCCAGCTGTTTGTCACCACGCTGAAGCCGCATCTGGCAGACCTGCAGCCAAGCGGACGATAAGCAGGTGGGTAACCTCCTGCATAGATCTCTGCTATAAGTTGGCGGGCATGGAGCCTCCCAGAGGATAAGAGCTCATTCTACCCGCCATACTGCTGCAGCAGTGGCTGCTTCCAGGGGCGTCCCTATCCAGGAAATCTGCAGGGCTGCTACCTGGAAGTCAGCAAACACCTTCATTACCCATTACCACATCGACCTTGAGTCACGCCGGGATGCTGGTTTTGGGGCCTCGGTTCTCCAGTCTCTCTTTCCCAAGTAAGTATTGGGGTGTCGTCTGCCTCCTCCTCCCGGAGAACTGCTAGGAGTCTGCCAATGAGTGTGGATGAACAACATATCCATGTCCTAGAAATACAGGTTACTCACCTGTAACAGGAGTTCTAGGAATGGTATATGTTGTTCATCCCTACACTCCGACCTCCCGGCTTGACGCACAACCTGAGCTTCCAGCGGGCCAGATCTGGCGTCATGGGGCGGGCAGGGAGTTATACCACCGGGTGGGTGGGAGGAGCAACTTGAAGACCTTCGGCAAGATTTAAAGCGGCAAGGATACCTGCCAATGAGTGTGGATGAACAACATATACCATTCCTAGAACTCCTGTTACAGGTGAGTAACCTGTATTTCTTTCACTGGGGCAAACCGATGGTGGACCTGTTTGCCTCCAGGAAAACACAAACTAAGGCTCTTTCATGCCCACCCCTCAGCAGGGCTCACTGCTGGGGATGCCTCTCGAGGCAGTGGACCCCAGGCCTCTTTCGCCTTCCCTTGATCCACAGGCGCTCCTTAAGGTGAGGAGGGACAAGACACAGGTGATCCTGGTAGCCCCAGACTGGCCACGTCAGTTCTGGTATCCAGATCTCCTTAGCCTCAGCAACAGGCCCCGAGGCGGCTTCTAGCACGCCCAGACCTGATCTCAGTCAATCAGGGAAGGTTCTCCACCCGACCTTTAATTCCTGCACCTGACAGCCTGGTACCCGGCGGCTGAGGTCCAGGCTTTGGGTCTCTCAAGGATGTACTCATGGTGGTGGAAGCATCCAGGAAAGAGTCAACCAGGAAGTGTTATGCCTTCAAATAGAAAGGTTTTCCATTTGGTGTCAAGGCAAGGGCCTGTACCCTCTGTCCTGCCAGTGGCCAATATTCTAGACTACCTTTGGTGCTCTCCAAGCGGGGTCTTGGTCCTTCGACCCTTAGGGTGCACCTGGCAGCCATCTCTGCTTACTGGGCACAGGCCGGTCAGGTGCTTTTCGAAGGCCTGGATCACATATCCTCTCCGGTGAATGAACCTCCACCTCTACTTCTGATCTTGGCACAGCTCATGGGCAAGCCATTCGAACCAATGCACAAGTGTGAGATGTCCCACTTGTCGTGAAAGACAGCCTTCCTGGTGGCTATCACATCTGCCAGAAGGACAGGGGGCTCAAGCACTCTGGTGGAGTCCCTTATCTGGTCTTCCACAGGGACAAGGTTGTCCTGTGCCCCCACGAAATTCCTTCCAAGGTGGTGTCATAGTTTCACCTTAACCAGATGTTGACTCTGCGGTGTACTACCCCAATTACACTTCAGAGGCTGAGTACAGGCTCCATGCTTTGGACCTGAGATGAGCTCTTTCCTGTTATAAGGAGAGGACAGCAGAAATTCTGGGAGATGTTCACCAGCTATTTGTCACCTACTGAAGCGCTTCTGGCAGATCTGCAGCAAAGCGGATGAGCGTAGATGGATTACATCTTGCATTAGTCTATGCTATGAGTTGGCGGGCAAGGAGCATCCCAGAGGATAAGAGCTCATTCCACCCGCCATACGGCTACGATGGTGGCTGCTTCCGGGACATCCCATACAGGAAATCTGTCTGGCTGCTACCTGGAAGTCAGTAAACACCTTCATCACACATTACCACATCGACCTTGTGTCACGCCAGGATGCTGTTTTGGGGCCTCAGTTCTCCAATCTCTGTTCCCCAAGCAAGTATCAAGGGGTGTCAACCTGCCTCCCTCCTCCCGGAGAACTGCTAGGAGTCTGACAGAAGTGTGGATGAACAAGCGTATCACGTCCTTAGAAAAACTAGTTACTCACCTGTAATAGTAGTTCTAGGAGTTGTATGTATTGTTCATCCACACGGACCCACTGACCTCCTGACTGCAGCACACACATCTGGCTTCCAGAGGACTAAGATCTCGGCGCATGGGGCGGAGCCGAGGGTTATACCACACGGGTGGATGGGAGGAGCCAGTTTGAAGACCTTCCAGCAGATTTAAGGGGAAAGGGACTATGTGAAGAAGTGTGGATGAACAACATATACCACTCCTAGAACTACTGTTACAGGTGAGTAATCTGTTTTCTGAGCCCTCCTTTTGGCCTTTGCTTGGCACCTCGGGTCTTTACCAAGTGCCTGGCGGTGGTGGTGGCCACCGCTTTGAGGAGACAGGGCTTCTACATGTTTCCTACCTGGATGACTGGCTGTTGACAGCCGCTCCTGGGACCTTTTGCTGCAGACCCTGGAATGCACCTTTCAACTTTTCCAGGCCCTGGGATCACAGTCAACCTGCCAAAGTCTTGTCTCTCTCTGCATCAATGCCTCTAGTGTATTGGGGTGGTCCTGGACTCATCCTAGGGCAGAGCCTTCCTCTGGTGGGCAGAGGAACATTTGATAAGCGCGAGGCCCAGCTAGTATCCTCTGGCAGTCAGATGCCAGCCAGGCGTGCCTCCACCTTGGCAGTGGCTTAGCCACAGTTCCCCATCTGCATATGAGGGTTCCCCAATGGACCCTTCGGGTTCAGTGGGATCCAGTGTCTGGATGATCTGAATCAGTGGTAATGGTCTCCAACTTGGTAAGGAGGATGTTAGGTGGTGGCAGAATCCTGCCAGTCTCTTTGAGGGGTCCCCTTTCAAGCTGTGCCCCTCAACAGATCCTTTCTATGGATGCCTTGGGGCTGGGCTGGGGCACCCACTTAGCCGACCGTCCGTGCCAGGGGACCTGGTCCGAACTGGAACAGCAGCTCCACATCAGTGTGCTGGAGATGTGGGCAGTTCTTATGCTCTGTAGGCCTTTCAGACCCACATTCTTCCTGGCCCACTACAGACATGTTTTGCAGATGGACAACATGTCTGTAGTATACTACATCAACAAGCAGGAGGCACTCATTCCTACCCTCTTTGCCGGAGGCAATGAGAGTCTGATACTAGGCCATGGGCATGGCCTGGCTCTCTCACTGTCCATGATGCAGATGACCAAAGCGCCCTGCCAGCAGTCTAAGCCGGTCATGATCGAGGACTCACAAGTGGGAACTACTGTCCTCAGTGGTCGAAGATCTCTTCGACAAGTGGGGCCTCAGAGTTGGACCCTTTTGTGTCCCCACTCAATGCAAAACTGCCACTTTTCTGCTCCTCGGTCCAGGGCCTGGGTTTTGGGCGCAAGCGTGTTGTCCTTCTCCTGGAAGGGAGGTTCCAGTATGCCTTCCCTCCCTTCCAGCTCCTGCAGAGGTTCTCCTCAAGCTTCAGTCGGAGGAGCAGAGATGATTCTCATAGCTCCCTACTGGCCTCAGCAGATTTGGTTCTTCCTGCTGCAACAGCTGGCAGTGGAACCTCAGTACCCATCCCATGTGCTTGCTCTCCCAGGATCAGGGCACCTAGTCCATCCTGACCTCAAGTCTCTATATCTGCATCGTGGCTCCTGCAGACAGCAATCGCCTGCTTTGGGGTTTGTTCCAGGGTCTCTGATGTCCTGGTGGCTGCTAGAAATCCTTCAACTAGAGCCACCTGTGCTATGAAGTGAAGCACTTCTCCCTATGGGCTGCTGCTCACTACTTGGATCCCTCATCTGTCTGATGAATTTGATTTTGGAGTACTTGCTCTCCCTTTCAGACTCAGGCCTAGGATACTCCTCTCTGAAGGTGCATCTTTCCGCCATCTCTGCGTCCATGCACCTATTGAGAACAAAGCTGTTGCCCAGCTGGAGGTATCCCGCACATTCCTGTGGGTATCCTGCATTTGAAGCCTCCCATTCGAGACCCCGCCCCCATGGTTCCTTCTTATTATGTTGGAAAAGCTCACTCTGCCTCCTTTGAGCTGGCCGTGAGCTGCAAGCCGCGCTTTTGTTGTGGAAAGCATTATTTTTGTTGTTGTTACTTCTGCTCGGAGATTTCCAAGCTTCAGGCTCTGATGTGTAAAGAGCCTTACTTGATTTTCATAAAGACAGTGTGCCTTGTGTACTAATCCTATGTTTCTGCCTAATGTGGTGTCTGAGTTTATGTTAAACCAATCCATCCACCTGCCTGTTTATTTCCCTGAGTATTTTAATCAGGGTGAGGCCTTCTACATACTTTGGACGTACGTGGGGTGGTTCGTTATTACACTAACTTCATTCAGACTGTTAGAAAGACTGACCAGATGTTTGTTTGTTCACCCCCAGAAAAGAAGGGCCACCTGTTTGAAACAGTGTTTGTCAAAATGGTTGGATGATTACATTGTTTACTGTTACCATAAGTACAACAAGCCCTTGCCTGGGGTGGTGAAAGCCACTCCACCAGATATAGCTGCCTCTACCACCTGTTTCAGAAATGTGTCTGCTGTGGACATCTGTGTGGCAGCCACTTGGAGTTCTGTCCACACCTTTGTTCATCATAACAGTCTGAACATTGCTTCTTAGCGTGGGGCCAATTTCAGCTTAGCTGTGCTTCAGGTCCTTCTTTCATGAACTTCCTGCTGTTGCCTTCTGCCTCCTCCTGGCTGACTTTTTGGTCACTTCTTGTACTGCTTGGGACTCAGTTCTACCGGCATTGCCTGCTGCAAGAGCCCCTCGAAGCAAGATAGTACAGTTACGTAAGAACTTACCGTAAAGTAGATCTTCGAGAGGAACTCCTGCAGCAGGCGCTGTCTCACCTCCTCCCTCCTTCCCCTGATAGTCTTTCCTCCTTTGCACTTATTCTGCTTTTCCTCAGCTCTGAGGAACCACTGAGAGTAGATCTGGGACCGCCCCCTTTTATGGGATAGGCGGGGCGTCAGCGTGCTGACATCAGCGGTATTCCCTGTGATGAACTGCTAGCTACAAGTTTTCTCTATGATCCTGGTGCCTGGGGCTTCAGTCCTACTAGTGTTGCCTGCTGCAAGAGCTCCTCTCAAGATCTACTGTTACAGTAAGTTCTTACCTCTTTATAATCTATTGTTTCCCCTCTTTGATAAATGTATTTACTATTTTAACCCTGTTCGTCTATGCCTGTATGATGGCCATGATTAATGAACTGTATCGTTGATGTTTTTGTTATGGCTAAAATGGGAAGTTTTAGGAAAATGTTATTGTACCTGTCTGTGTTCTTTGTAAAATTATGTATGCTTTGTAACTTGTATGAATGTGAAACATGAGTACTTTCAAAATAGGTCCTTGGAGCTAAAGTATTAACCTGTCTAAAAATAAATCTTTGTATTACTTTTTACTACTACTGCTACTTATAGAAGTGCCCAGAGCCTCAGGATTGGGCACTCAAAATCATTTTACTTACTTACTGTACTTTTTGTATATATTTTTGTCACTCTTTTGGTATATTGTACAGAGGACAAGCTTAACTAGCTTTTGCCCTTGCATCAGTTCTTCAGAAGATTGCTTCAGATTTGAAACATTACACTGACAGTCAATCAGGGACCAGATATTCAAAACTTTGCCCGGTGGGCAGAGTGTTTGACACATTATTTGCCTTGGGTTTCGCCTGTGCACATATTCAAAGGGCACTGTTGCGTGCTAAAAGGGTTATACGTGCACAAAAGTAATGTATGTGGTGGGCAAAGGGAGGGGCAGGGACAGGAATCCTGGTGCAGTCACGGTATTCAGCGTGGTAATGCTGTTCAAAGGAATAGTGCAGGTCACTTGGTGCTGTGCAATTATCGCTGAAAAAGCCTAGCCACTCTGGGTTAATGTAGCGGCGGGTGGAGCCACTGCAGCCAACAACATTTGTGGGGAGAACACTGCTCCTGGTGGCTAGTGGCACCTCTCACCCTTCAAACCCCAGCCCCTTTTAAAATAAAGTCAGTCATGTAATCTAGTGGTCCCACTGCCATCCGTCGCTGTCCCACTCCCTGGCATCTAATGGTCCTCCTGCCCTCCGCACAGCATCACATTACATAAAGTATGTCTCTGGTGTCCAGTGATACCTCCCCGATCAGCCTTGCTATGGGGAGATGTAGTCCTTGGTGCCTAGTGGCGCTTCTTCTGCTCCTCCCGCCGCTGGCCCCGTGACCAATCGCGATATTCCTTGGTGCCTCATGGCAACCCACACCCACCAACTCATCCCCATACTAACATAATCCTTCCATGGCATCTAGCAGCCTCCTCTACAACAGGGCACCACTGTCATACACATGGCAGCTGGCTGAGGTGGTGAGAGGAGAGTTGTGCCGATCTTATATGGGCTCCTGCAGGGCTGGCAGCACTGATAAGGTGGAGGGAGGCATGGTGGGTTGGCCAGTGCCCATGGTATGTGGGGCCACTGGACACAAGGAAAGGATTTGCTAGCACAGGGACTGGGAGGTGGGTGGGTGCCACTAGATGCCAGAGAATATGTGATCAAATATGGGCTGGTAATTGGAGGGGTGGTGGGACCACTAAACATCAAGAACTTCATTTGCTATACTGGGGCCGGCAATTGAGGGGTGCAGGGGACCACTGGACACCAGGGCATTCTTTTCATATAACAAGGCGGTGATCAGAGTGGGGGGCGGGGTAGGGTGCGCTAAACACCAAGAAATATATGTCCATTTTAAGGGACTGCGCAGATGGGGTGGTGGACGGAGCCAGTCGCGGGGTGCAAACCATGTCACCGCTTCCCATGTAAATGTGTCCATAATGAGCATGCAAATGTCCCTTAGCACTTTGCATACCCAGTGGGTCATTTGTATGGGGTCAGCCTTAAATATCGCATCAGGAGCTACCAGTGGTATCAGGTCTGGGGATGCTGTTTCTGTACTGCCAGGGTCCATGTCAGGGCAGCCCTACTGGGCCTAGTGCTGCGCCATGTCCCTGTATTCAGTTGGATAGTGCCGTAAGCCATCCAACTGAATATAATATCCTCAGGGTCCTGTGAAGTGGGAAGACAGTGCCCACCTTTGTGCTCCGCTTTGCCCATTTGTGAATATCTAGTCCCAAATCTGATAGCCTCTTTGTCATAATGCTCAGGGGAGAGGGCAGCACTGTTATGAATATGGATATTGACAATATCGTGCACACACAAAACTGCCAGATGCAGGGTCCGTTTGCTTTAATATAGAATCCTCAGCTTGAAAACAGATGCACGTCACTGTAGAAGGGTAAACATAATCCTTGTAAGTAAAACTACAGGTATTAACTGACATGTCTTCTCTGAATTTTCCAGGAGAAGAAGGCCAAATCGAACACCTTGATAAGCTGGGTGAGCAGATGACACAATTTCCACTAGAATACAGAAAATTATTGGAGAAGGTTAGTGAGGTGTAATTGAGTTGTACACTTACTAGTTTAATCTTGCTGTGTTTGTGTACTGCTTTGAATAATGGTTTTGAAACACTTGCATTCTAGTCTGCACCTGCATTAGCCACATTTCTTTTTTTTTTGTTGGGAATCCTACCACCAGGTATCCGCCCTGTTCACGGACCCACGGTCTTCCCTTCCATGCCGACCGTAATCCCCGGTCACCCTGGCTTTCCCCAGAGGATGGGGCAGCGGAGTTAGCGCACCCATATGCCAGCCCATGGTCCTTGTAACTAGTTGGGGATCGGCGACATAGGACAAGGAAACCCGGGAGGGCTTCATAGAGGTGGAGGTCCCCTATTTTTGCTTGTATAGTATGGCCCACTGGAGAGCTGGATGTGCAGGTGGCGTCCGTGAACTTCCGTGCAGACATCTGCCGGCTTCTCCCCCTGTCAGATCGCTCGCTGCTGTCAGACACCCAGCCTCCGCTGGGTGTCCTGTCAACGCCGCGTACCCTCTCCTGCCCGAAGGAAGGAGAGCTGTCGCGGGCGCTCAATCCTTCCTTCCCTGCCAGCCCCTAGCGGCCGGGTCCGTTCGAACCGGTCGCGGCGTCAGTGCAAGGTGTGGTGTCAGCGCCTCAACCCTCAGCGCCACTGGGCTGGCCACATTTCTTACATCTTCAGTTTGTTTGTCTCTCTCTCTCCTGTTGCCCTCTCCCTTTCCTCTCATTCTCTCTGCTTTGATAGGAGTGTACAGCCTTGTTACTTATTATTTTCCATATTTTTTACTTAGTTACTTATTGTAATATTGTATGCTTTGTTGCATGTACTGTATTCTGAGTTTTTCTTTTTGTATTTTTAGATTTCCTGTTGTGTTGTATTTTTGCATTCCTTTCTGTGTAGATTGTATCCAATACTGTAAATCTAGTTATCTTCACACAAAGTAATTTTAGTGCAAACAGCAATGCTAACTTATTTGTGTAAATTTAGTGCTGTTGTTGCTTCACAGTCACTATAATGGGAAGCGTACTAACACTAATTAGCATAAATGTATTTTCATGCAAATCAGTGAAACATAGACTTTGACGGCAGATAAGGACCACTTGGCCCACCCAGTCTGCCCATTTCCTACCTATTGGATAAGCTGCAGATTCTAGTTAACCAACAGCCTACTTCCTGCAACCCCCACTATAATTGCCTTATGTCTGTCCCATGCATGTTTGAATTCCCCACTGTTTTAGACCCTGCAACCTCTCCAGGAAAGGCGGTTCCATCGTCCACCACTCTCTCCGTGAAAATAATTTCCTCACATTACCCCTGAGCAGTCCCCCTCCAACTTTAAATTGTGCCCCCTTGTTCTTACACATCTCTTTTTTTGAAAGATGCTACCTCCTGGACTTTGTTGATTCCCTTGAGGTACTTAAAAGTTTCTATCATGTCCCCGTCCCTCCTTTCATCAAGGGTATACATATTAAGCTGTCTCAGTCTCTCTTCATATGGTTTCTGATGTAGACCCTTCACCATTTTAGTTGCCCTCCTCTGGACTGCTTCCATCCTGTCTATGTCCTTGTGTAGATGAGGTCTCCAAAACTGCGCAGTACTCAGATGGGGTCTCACCAACTGTCTGTATAGAGCAATAGTTCTCAGTCTTTGTCACAGTGAGCCTCCCCAAATCTATGGAAAAGATTTTGAGCCTCCCCAAAACTGAAAAAATCATGGGCCTCCCAAAGAAAAATAACATACTGTACTTTACTGATACACCATGAATAAATTGAAATCCCTCTGAGTACTTTTCTCACATTCAGTTCTTTGTCTTATACTGATGTGGAACCTTTGAAAAAGCTCCTGTGCCCAAAGGTGTCATCTGAATAACAAATAAATACAACAAAAAATATTATTATTCATGCATTGTAACCCCACCACCCCCAGGCCAGCCTACATCCTCCGCTATTTTCATTCTTGAACCATTGTTGCCCTTTGTTGCAGTACCTTCATGGGTCAGACTACTTTTCTGTTTCCTCTCTGTGAAATAACCTCCTACTTAATCTGTCTCTCCCTCCATCCCTGCTCATAAGCAACTTCTCATGAATTACTTTGCTACTTCCTGCTATTGCTCCTAGCACTTCTATGCTCAACCGTTGTATTTGGGCTGTTCTGCCATCAGTCTACAAATTGATCAATTACCACCACTCATTATTAGTTTATTGTTCATTATTTGTTTGACTATTATTCACTGTGTATTTCTTGATTGTTTTGCAGTTACCTTTTGAAATGTATTCCTCCCTACCCTTCCCGGTACACCTGAAATGAGCCTTGGCTCATTCACCTTCCTTAGTCACCTATTAGTAAATAAATACATAAAATTCACCTACTGTTATGCTCTTTCAGTTTGCTTCAACTCTTCACACAAAATATATAAAACTCAAAGTTTAAATACAGTACTTTTCAGACTTGCTTGAGCCTCCCTGGAACAGGTTGGGACCTCCCAGGAGGCTGGCCTCTCATTGAGAACCCCTGGTATAGAGGGATAACCACTTCCCTTTTCTACTTGTGATGCCCTCCCTATGCATCCCATTATCCCCTGACTCTCCTTACTGACTTCTCACATTGCTTACCCACCTTTAGGTCATCTGATATGACTACACCCAGATCTCTTTCCATTATTGTTGTCGTTAGTACCTCCCCTGCTATTGTGTACTCTTCTCCTGGATTTTTATTTCCCAGGTGCATTACTTTGCACTTCTTTGCATTGAATCTAAGTTGCCATATGTCTGACCATTCCTCCAACCTTGCCAAGTCCCTTCTCATCCTTTCTACCCCCACCTTGTGTATCAACTCTGTTACAGATCTTTGTGTCATCTGCAAAGAGCATACCTTTCCTTCCAGACCCTCTGCAATGTCACCTATAAAGGCGTTAAAGAGGACTGGACCCAGTACTGAGCCCTGAGGTACTCCACTAGTAACCCCTTTCTTCAGAATGTATTCCATTCCTATTACCTTCTGTGTCCTGTTGTGCAGCCAGTTTGCTCCAGGCTACCACCCTGGGACCCACTCCCAGGCTGGCTAACTTGATTATTAATCTTTTGTCGGGACTGTGTCAAATGCCTTGCTAAAGTCTAGGTATGCCATATCCACAGCCCTCCTGGTCTATTACTTTGATCACCCAGTCAAAGAAATATTAGATTATCTGACATGACCTTCCTGCTGTGAATCCATGCTGCTTTGGGTCCTGTTTCCGCTGGCCTCTAGGTACTGAACAGTTCTTTCTTTCAAGTGATTCCATCATTCCCCCACCACTGAGGTCAAACTAACAGGTCTGTAGGTTCCTGTTTCTGCCTTGCTCCCACTTTCGTGAAGGGAATCACATCTGCCCTCCTCCAGTCCTCAGGTACCACCCCATCTTCCCATGATTTGTTAAAAGTGTGGTTAGTGGTGTCACTAGGTCCTCCTTTAGCTCTTTTAGGATTCTAGGGTGAATCCATCAGGCCCCATTGCTTTGTCCACTTTGAGTTTTAGGAATTCTTTCAGTACTCTTTTCTTCTGTAAATGGACTGGCGTCAACCCCACTATCCAGAGTGCTTCTACTGTTTGGTTTAGGTAACTCCTCCTCTTCTTCTTTGTGACTACTGAGCAGAAGTATTAATTCAGTATCTCTGCCTTTTCAGTGTCTCCCTCTGCCCACCTCCTCTCCTTTATTAATCTTCACTATCCCTCCTTAACATTTCTATGCTCCCTAATGTACCTATAAAAGGTTTTATCACCCTTCTTAACTGAGGTTGGCTCTCTTTTCCTCGGTTTGGGCCTTTGCTTTTCTGACTGCCTTTCCCACTTCTTTCTGCTTTAATTGATACAGTTCCTGTCGTCTCCGTCTGTGATTCCTTATACTTTTTGAATGCAGCCTTTTTCTCCTTAACCTTCCCTGACACCTCTTTCGAGAACCATAGTGGTTTTTATTCCGCTTTGTTTTCTTTATTTGTTTCACACAAAGGCTTGTTGCCTCCATGATGGCAGTTTTGATTTTTCTCCATTGTTCTTCCACCCTCCTTTCTGGCCATTTGCTAATGTATTCCTCAGGTATTCACCATTATGCCAATGTCAGCCCTTCTAAAGTCCAGTATCCTTGTCTTTGTTGGCTTGTCTCCATGGTTGTGTTTATTGTGAAGCACACTGTGCAGTGGTGGCTTGTTCCCAGATGTCTACTGACTTCTAAATTTGTGATCTTCTCTCTCCATTTGAGAGTACCAGGTCTAATATTGCTCCTCGAGTGGGTTCCACCACTAGCTGACTAAGGCATGCCCCCCTGTAGGGCATCAAGAATGACCTGCTCTTGGATGTGGCTGCAGTCCATGTCGCCCAGTTAACATCTGGCATTCCAGGTCCCCATCAACAGTATCTCCCCTTTTCCAGCCATTTTGAGAATGCCCTCTCATTTTCTTGTCCATTTCCTCCTTGAGAGCGGGGTCTGTATACAACCCTGTGCGGATTGTGATGCCATTCCCTGTTTCCAAGGTGACCCGGAGTTCCACTTGTCCTCCCCTTTACTTTTTAGTTCTGTAGCTTTGATCCTTCCCTTATGTAGAGAGCTACTTCACCTCCTCTTTACCCTCCCTGTCCCTTCTGTAGATTGTACCCTAGTATGTTGACATCCCAGTCATGGTTCTCCGTGTACCATGTTTCTGTGACTGCTACAATATCCAAGTGTTTCCTTTTCCATCAGGGCTACTAGCTCTGGAAGCTTGTTTCCCAGACTACAGGCATTGGTACTCATTGCCCTCCATTTAATGTTGGCTTTATCCTTTTTTACCCCATCCCTGCTCTTATTGCCCTTGTCCATTTTCCATTTACCCCTGTCCTGCCCTCTGTCCAGCTCTGTACCTCAGTGTTTACCCTACTACCTGCCATGTTTTGTGGGGAGGCTTCAACTTTCCTGTTTCCTATCAGCTTCAGCGAAAATAGTAAAATTGTCTGACAGTGAAAATTCAAGTTTTACTGTGTATTCTTTATATTTGCTGTGCTGCTTCTGTTCATATTTCCTGTCCCTTTGTTCTCCCCAACCCTGAATCACTCTTGAAACAAGCTTTGGGCATCATGCTTTCCCAATCACCAGATGTTAAATACTGAGCTGCTCTGAAGTACGATATAGTTTAACATCTCACCTGTGTTTTTGTTTTCAGGACTGCAGTGGTGATAAAGGTACACCTGCAGGAAAGGCAGGAGAAAAAGAACCTAAAACACCTAAGGTATGGCAAGGTTTAAAAATGTCTTCATTCTGCAAACAAAAATTAAGCCATGACACAATGAAAGTTAGATCCTCAGACATGCCACTTAATCTAACAAAACAAAACCTTTTAAACTGTTCTGCATTATAATTTATCAGATTGTTGTATCAGAGGTGGTCAACAAGACAGGGCATAGTTGGAGTTCACTGCATCTGGTTGCCATGCTGAGTGGGACCTCGAAATTTGTCATGGCAATAGCCAAAGGACTGGACATCCTAGCTCCTCCTCCTCTGGCAGTTTTGTAATGCCAGATCTGTGAGAATAAAATCACAATGGTGACAGGTTTCATTGTGTACTGCACAGTTGGTCTGGTTTGCATCGAGACCCAGCTACGTGACAACTTCCAGACCTGTGCTGAGGCTGCAACCTCATTTAGTTTATCCATAGTGTACTACCCAAAGTTGGAGTTTGGCAGGGGCTAGGTGGACATCTGTTGTAGATCCTTCTCAGAAATGTGCTAGGGTACAAATTGCAGAACCTAGGTTGTCTGAATGTTTGGCTGTTTCTTGTTGATGTCTATTAGAACAGGGTGCAGGATCCTGCTCAGTTACTCTGCCCTAGGTAAATGGGAAATTCTAGGGTTGTGGAATGGATATGGTTACTTTGTTCATTAGGCACAAGAAGGCCTAGGGCCCATCGAGGTTGCCTTCCACTCACAGTGGTGTACCTACGTTATATGCCCATGGACAGTATATAATTAGCGAGCCCTTGCTGAAACCTAAAAGGAATTGGTATGATTGAGATCATACAGTAGCTTGTTCCACAATCGTATGCGGCTCAAATAGTGAAAAAGTTGATCCTTTATTTGTACTGACTTTAGGGAGCAATAATTGTGTATTATGTGACCTTAAGTAATAGTCCTCATGTTAAATGTTAGCCTGCATTGCAACATAAGAACAGGATTCTGCAGAATCTTGTACAGAAGAAGGAGGTCACCTCTATATCTTCTTGTCTCAAGGCTAAATAGTACGAGGTGTATTTATCCACACTGCTGGCAGAATTCCTTTCCTTTAAGACTTGACAGAAGGTCTTCAAGTTGGCTCCTCCCACCCACCTGGGTGGTATCCTCCTTGGCACCATCTTATGACGTCAGATCTTCCTTTCTGCTGGAAGAAGCAGGTTCCCTCCATTACAGCTTTGTCCTTGGTGTAGGCCCTATCACTGTTTTCAAACTTCTCCCTGGGTTCTCCATTAGTGAGATGGATTCCTCCGCTTTTGAAGTTGTCGCCATTTCAGAATGGGTCCGTGCAGACAGAAGATGTCATGCACTGACCCTCATGTGCATCTACTGCCTGGGCCACGAACACAGTCCCCAGGCTTACTACCTATGTCACTTTCTTCATCCCTCTACTTTAGAGGACGGTATACATGACTTGTTCTTGGCTGTCTGGATGAGCGGGATCCTCCCATTCAGTCTAAGAATGCCATATTAGGCGGTCTCCTGCAGCTGCGGGTACACTGATCAGTTGGTGGCTTTTGAAGAAGCTGCAGCTCAGGCCACAGCTGGTGCCTCCTCAGTGTCCATGCTGGTCCTGCTGAGCTTTGACGCCTCTTTCTGGCATTCAGGACTTGCATGCCAGTCCTTTCCTATCCTCAGGGAGGTCCCTTCCTGTGGGTCTAAGTCTTCTAAAAGGACTTCAGTGGGAAGGCAAAAGTCTCATCATAGGGAATGTGAGCACTCTGGGACCTCGGTCTCCACAACCCCATTTCGTTGACCTCATCGATGAGTTGACTTTGGCCAACACCTCTGTCCAGGCCACTGGCCCCACAGTGTCCCTGTCAGGCTTGCCGGCCAAGACTCGGGCCGACCAGGCTGTCGATATTTTCCTCAACATGGTTGACCCATTGTCACAAGACAAGGGGATACATCCCTCTCCAGGATTCCGGTCCTGACTCTTCAGTCCCAAGAAGGGTGGCTCAGCTTTCTGAGGTGGTCCCTAACCCTTGGGACACCAAACTCTTGGGAGGACCCTTAGTGTCCCTCGCAGTTCCTGCCTCTTCCTGCTGTCTGGTCCTCTGGCAGTTGAGGTTGTCGACCTGAAGCTCAAGGTTGAGTGGCCCTAGCCGAGTCACGCTTGTGGTCTTGGCACTCAGGAAATGAGCGCTGCTCCTATCCCCTCTTCTTCCTCTTGGGAGGATCGGCTCTGCCACTTAAGTTGTGACAATGCTACGAGAAGCTTATGTGGCAGCAGCACTTTTTGGCGCTGGGCCTAAGCTGGTGCAGGCTCCTCCCTGGCACTCCCTTGGCTGCCGCCACCTAGGCCCAAACCACCTCTGACCTCTCCACCCATTTGGGTGTAACCCTCCCACAGCCAAGGATGTTTCTTCATCAAGGATGCCTGGACTACCTTGTCGGCTGTTGATCACGGTTACCTGGGCCAATGAGCCCACAAGGTTAGCGGGACATGGGGGTTATTGTTTTCATGAATCCTCAGAGTTGGTGGCTTTATCCATGCACCCCAGGCTGGTTGACCTGGATTCTGGTTAGATTTGTCGACTGACCATGGTCCTACCTCCTTTGGGGCCATGCTCCATTTAATTTTGGAGGCTACGGGGATTCAGATGAAGCCTGTACAAAAAAGGGCAAGTATCCCTCATCAAAGTGTCGGCTGGGACAACTCCCGGGGTTGCATTCCTGGAGGCCAAATCCATCTGTGGACTCACATTGGATCTCTGGCAGAACCCAGCCTCTGCCTCTCCCTGCTGCCCATATGGCCTGCAAGTATGTAGTCCTTTGCTCCTCTCGGGATTCACTGAACATCCCTCAGGTGAGGGTTTGATGGCCGACTCAGTGTTCTGTCGAAGGGCAGTGTCAGGGATGTTGACCCCCGGACAAGGAATCCAAGAAATTGGATCATGCGGCCTCTCTTTCGGCCTCAGACAGGCTAGTTTGGCATTGATGATGGCCCACTTCACCGATGCCCTGTTGGGCACCCTGGATGAGTGCTCCCTTGGCTCCTGGCTGACCTTTAGTCGATGGTCAAACAAGTCTGGAACTAAGGCTGTGCTGTGGATAGCAGTAGCCCCAGGCAGCCATTGAGCTGGCGATTCCTGTGCCAGGTCTGTGGCCATGGCTATGTGACTCTGGGCATGGCTGAGGATCTTGACCTTCACGGTCGATACCCAGCACAAATTGGCAGATGTCCTCTTCCTGAGCACCGACCTGCTTGGGCCAGGGGTGGATGGTCATCTCACTAAGACTGAGAAGTCCAATGCCACCTTGGACTCCGTCCACCTGGCCCAGAAGGAAGTTAAGGGCTCTAAACCCCAGAAAAGTATTTTCGGCCCCATCAGGCCCCTCCGACCCAGCCACCAGCTGGGCCAGCAGCCCTGGCATCCCAGGCCCTAGTAAGTCACCTCCAGGTCCAGAAACTGGGCGGTTGAGATTCAGCAGTGTCCTTTACTGGTTCTGCCTCCACCTCCAAGCCTGCCTAGTGGCAGGTTGAGGGATCCCCCTCCCTGTCCATCCTGTCTCCAATCCAGGGTTTGTCTCCAGATATTTTCTAGTTCCCAAATGGACGGGGCTGGCTCCCATCTTGGATCTGCATGACCCGAACAAGTTTCTGGGGTCACGCACCTTCAGAAGGGTCAGTCTGAACCAGATCATTCCATCCTTGGAGCAAACATGTGGTTCTGCTCCCTGGATCTGTGGGACACCTTCTTCCACATCCCTATCCATCCATCCATCCCACAGGCGGTTCCTTCAGTTCCGTATGGAGGGGACCCTCTATGAGTTCTAGGCCATGCCTTTTGACCTCTTCTCAATTCCCAGGGTCTTCTCTAAATGCATAGCAGTGGTGGCAGCTTCCTGTGGCACCAGGGGTCTGGGTGTATCTATACCAGGACGATTGGCTGATTGCAGGTCACTCCAGGGTGGAGGTGGAACAGTCCAGGGACCTGGCCCTCCAGACCTTCTTATGCCTTGGTCTCTTGGTCAGTGAGACCAAGTCAGGAACTCCTCCTCGCAGGTGATTCATTTCATCAGGCGAAGCTTGACTTTTGCCAAGCCGAGCCTGGCTCCCAGCGACAGGGGGAGGATCTTTCCTCCTTTGCTCGATCATTTCGCATTGGGCAGTCCACCCTGCCAGGGACTTCTGCACTTCTTGGGCTTCATGGTGGCCTGCACCAGCATGATCCTTTGGGCCCACTGGAGAATGTGCTCCCTGCAGTGGGGCTGGCCTGCCAGTGGTCTCGGCATCAGGGACACCTCGACCAGCTAGTGACAGTGACCCAGCAGATGTGCGATGCCATCCAGTGGTGGTTGGTCTCAGAACATCTTCAAGAAGGAGTCCCATTTGTCTACCCAAACCTGACAGTCACTCTCACGACCAGTGCCTCCCTGATGGGCTGGGGTGCCCACCTGGGAGAACACAGGGTCCACGGCCTCTGGTCCCCAAGGAGTCCCGATATTGCATCAGCCTGCTGGAGCTTTGGGCTGTTTGCTTGGCCTGACATCCTTTGCTCCACATCTCCGGGGTCAGGTCATCCAGGTTCAAACAGGCAACATGATGACCATGCACTGCCTCAACAAGCAGGGTGGGATGCATTCCCTACTTCTGCGCAGGGAGGCTCTGCACATCTGGACCCTCGTGCTCAGTGTCCAGGCCGATCTACTGGCCATTCATGTGGCCAGAGTTGCTATTCGGCTGGCAGACACTCTCAGCCATGTGGGAAGGCTTCTCATGAGTGGTCTCTTTACCAGGAGGTGGTCGACCATCTGTTCTCCCAGTGGGACAGCCGTTAGGTGGACCTGTTTGCCTCCCTGAAGGATGCCAAACTGAGGCTGCTTTGTGCCCATCCCCTCAGCAGGAAACGCTGCAGAGGAATGCCTTCATGAGGCCCTGGTCCCGGGCCTCCTCTGTGCCTCACTCCCTTCCTCTTATCCACAGGGACCTGATTAAAGTTCCGAGGGACAAGGTACGGATGATTCTGGTGGCTTCCGACTGGCCACACCAGTTCTGGTCCCCTGATCTCCTCAGTCTCAGCAGCAGGCCTCTGTGGCGCCTGCCACTTCACCCGGACCTGCTCTCGTGTTCTTGGGGAAAAAGTCCTCCACCTGGTCCTTCAGTCCCTGCACATGCCAGCCTGGTTCTGGAGCAGCTAGAGTTCCAGGCTCTGGGTCTCTCTGTCCAGGTCCTCCTGTAGGGAGGCCTCTCTGGAAGAGTTGACACATCGATGCTATGCTTTTAATTGGAAGAGATTCTTCATTTGGTGCCAGGGCAGGAGCTTAACCCCTGTCCTATCCTATGGCTAGCATCCTCGATTACCTATGGTTACCTCTTAGTTGGGACTTGTCGGCGACCTCAAGGTGCACCTGGCAGCCATCTCTGCATACTGGGTGCAGGCTGTTAAGCCAGCGGTGGTGCAGGAGAAGGTGGTTGGGCACTTCTTTAAGGGTCTTGACCACAATTCCCTCCAGTGCATGAACCGCCACCACCTTGGGACCTGTTGCTGGTGTTGGCAGTGCTCATGGTAAGCCATCTGAACTGATACACCGTGTGCGATGTCACATCTGTTATGGAAGACCACCTTCATGGTGGCCATCACATCTGCCAGAAAGATCAGTGAGTTCCAGGCGCCTCAGTGGAGTCTCCTAACCTGGTCTTCCACAAGGACAAGGTTGGCCTTCGCCCAACCTGAAGTTCTTTCCATAGGTTGTCTTGGAGTTTCACCTTAACCAGGTGATCAATCTCCTGGTGTACTTCACCACCTACACCTTGGAGGCCGAGCACAGGCTTCATACTCTGGTCCTGAGATGAGCGCATGAGCTACTATAAGGAGCACCTGACTGGAGTTCAGGAGAGGTTCACCAGCTGTTTGTCACCTAGGCTGAAGCTGCACCTGGCAGACAGCTAAGCAGACGATTGGCAGGTGGATTGTATCCTGCATCGACCTCTGCTATAGGTTGGCTGGTAGGGAGCCTCCCTTATAGCTCAGGATTTATTCCACCAGACATACCGCTGCCTCGGTGGCTGCTTCCAGGGATGTCCCTATCCAGGAGACTTGCAGGGTTGCTACTTGGAAGTCAGTGCACCTTCATCTCCCAGTACCACATTGACCTCAAATCATGCTGGGATGCTGGTTTTGGGTCCTTGGTTCTCAATCTCTGTTCCTAAATAGGGTGTGCGCATTGCCTCCTCCTCCTCCTCCTGGAGAACTGCTAGGGGTCTGCCAGAAGTGTGGATAAATACACCATATCCATGCCCCTAGAAAAATAGATTACTCATGTGTAAATGTAGTTCTAGGAGTGGTATATGGCATCGTCAACACAACCCACCTGACCTCCCTTGGTAAGTGGCACACTCCTCTAGCTTCCAGTGGGTCAGATCTGACGTCACGGGTAATGCCGAGGAGGATACCCGGGTGGTGGGAGGAGCCATCTTGAAGACCTTCCGCAAGTCTTAAGGGAAAGGAATTCTGCCAGTAGTGTGAATGTACACCATATACCTCTCCTAGAATTACAGTTACAGGTGAGTAACTTGTTTTCCTCCAGAAGTTTGAGGATTTCATCTCCAGCATGACTTTGAGTCTCAAGGCTTGTGGTTCTTAGTGACTTAAATGCCTGGTTCAGTCATGAATGTTCACGTTTGCTCAGCAACTCCTCCATCTGATGTAATTGCTAAACCTTGTACAGGTAGTTACCTGTGGGACTCATGAGCTGGGCTACACCACGGACCTGGTTGTTACTTTGGGGCTTGACATCTTTGATGACAAGGTTAATGTGGTAGTTTGGTGGATCATCCTTGGTGTGTCTCCAGTTCATGGTCCTTGGTAAGCTACACCCCCATTGAAAATGATCTGGTAGTGTCCAAAACATAATCTTGAGCAAGATATGTTGGAGGTCATGCTGAACATTTCCTGTCGTTAGCCACCTGTGCTGAGGGTCTCAAGTCAGCAGAGAAGAGCTAATATAATTCTTATCTTCTGCTGTATTCACACTCGTGTCTTTCTGTGTCCTCCCATGGCATACTACCAGACCTTGTTGTGCTGTAATGATGAGCTGAGGTAACCAAAGATACTGGGGTAGAGGATGGAGTGTACCTGGAAGAGATCACATTCCATGGAAGATTGACTGACTCTGAGTTCACTGTTGGGAATATCAAAGGGCACTCGCCACGAGAAATGCAGAGTTCCTGTCAAAATGACTGCTAAATGGCTGGCCTGTTGGTGCAGTGGTCAGGGTGGCTTCTGCCTGCAGCGCCCGACATTGCGGGTTCAGGAATGGACCCTAGAGTTGCAGGACCTGCCGGGAGAGAAGGATTAAGCGTCCCAGGGACTGCTCTCCTTCCCTGGGAGAGGTGTTTTGAGTGCACAGTGCACGCAAGCCTCTGGCGAAGGCCCAGGAGAGGGATAGCAGCTGCTGGCACCTGTCTCATTGGGACAGACATCAGCATATGTGACGTTGATGTCACTGCACGTCCCTCCTTCCAGGGTCAAACATGCAGAAAAGAGGGGACAAATAGGATGCCACCTGCCTCACGCTGCAGGTCCTGAACCTCAGCCTGTGGCACCACCAGAGACAAATACCGGTGTCCAATGGAAGGGTGATCCCACTCCGGAAGCCCTGCCCTGAGGGGTAAGCCAGGTCATAACATCGGATGGAAGCATCCCAGGGCCATATACTGGTGTCTGAAGGGTGGTCGGGCTCCCTTCTGTGCCCCGTTTTGGGGGCGCAAGCAAGAGTGCATCTCGGTATGGGTAAGTCTGTGGGGGAGGGGTGAGGGTGGGCGTGGGGCTGGGCCGATGGGAGCCAGTCCATGGAGGGAAGAAAAAGTATAGCAGATTTAAAAAAAAAAAATTAAAAAAAAGACATTGCATAGTTTCTACATCCTGTCTCTCTGCGATACAGGAGAGCTATTAGTGCAGAAAAGTGCACGCCAGTTTTTCCTAGACAGGAAGTTGACTGGTCTGGGATCTCCGTAGTGGATAAGTTCTGTCCGGAGGTGATTGGGATAGTGTGTGTACGAGGCATTCCTATGCTACCAGCTAAGTGTCAGCCAGTTTCTTTTATACATGTGTCCCAGTGGTAGCCAGGCTATGACCCACTTAACTGTACCCTGGATCCCTGGCTGATGGTTGTCTTCAAGGATATCCTAGGTTCAGTGATTACTGGAACATTGAATGTAGGTAATTTTCCTGTTTTGTAGGTCATTTTCCTGTTGTCCTGAAGTAGGCAGTGGTAAGACCCTTCTCAAAAAGCTATGTTTGGATCTGAAGGTTCTAAACAATTCAGACTTCTCTCAAATCCCCCACCTTAGGGAGGCTGCGAGAAGTAAGTGGTGTTGCAGCCTGAGGCTCTCCTGGCACACTTTGGCGTCTCTGAGGCCATTAGTGCTGTTTCAGATCTTGGAACAGCACTGAGACAGTTCTAGTCAAGGTGGTGAACAATTTCCTTCCAGGAAGGGTCAAGAATCAATAGTAGTAGTTTTGTTCTCGTTGCTCTCGGTGATGTGGACCATTGGGTTGTGACTGCCTTGAGGACTATATTGGACACACCAGAACAGTGCTGTGGTAATTTGAGTCCTTCCTGTCTACTTGAGAGAGTGGTGGGTGATGGTGGGCAGTTTTTTATACAAAGCTTGCTGCTTATAAATGTGGGTACCTCAAGGTTTAATTCTGTCCAGTTGCTGTTCACAGTGTATGTACTGGCCTTTTGTGAAATTGTTAGATGGCATAAAGGAAAGTTGCTTAACATAATTCCAGATCTTCAAGAATATTTTTTATTTATTCTTCATTTTCCTCACCCACAGCTGCCCCCATCAGTACAAAATGGCAGTCTCCCACCCCACCCTCGCCATCCAGTGTCACATACTCCAACCTCTGTCAACTCAGACTCCCCTCTGAGGCAGGTGTGGGGGTTAGCCAGCTCCTTCCAAAAACTCAGCTGCTGGAGGTGGTTGAGCAGTCAGCGCATCAGGGCCCATGAGCACTGTCATACCTCACCTCATTCTGCTGTAGCCTTTTCCTGGTTTTCTTCCCATCCCATGGAGATGCCAGGCTGGGATTACTGACTGGTGAGCTCATGTAAGGCATAGGATAATCCTGTTGAGATGAAAGGCATCCCTCCTCACTCTTCTGCTCTCTGCCAGCACTACTGCCTGAGATCAGAGTGGTGGTCACACAGCAGGAGAAGCTGTCCTCCTCCCAAGGAGGAGAGTGTCTGATGGCATGCTTAACCTCCTCCCCTGCAGACCCCCAACGACTTGTGCTCATTTCTGAACCTGGGTCACTGGCATCGCCGAAATTATTTACCTCTAATGCCAGTCACTGTTCCGACAATATTGACAATGGGCCTTGTGTTGTTGCACATGCAATGCCAGCACTGGGGTCAGTTTTGCTGCAAGTGCTGGCATTAGCTTTGCTGTTGATGTCAGTGGGGCTGATGGCACCAGTGTTGACGTGAGCCCTCAGTGTTGCCAGTGCTTGCAGTGTTGGGGCTCATTTCTTTGCTCCACCATTCTACCCTCCTCCTCCGGCACCCCACCTCTCTCCTCCTGGGCTCTTCCCTATAGTGGCACAGCAAAGACAGACTGAACTCTGCTCCACGAAAACAGGCACAAACACTCGGAATTGTTTTAAAGTTTTAATGCTTCAAAAGTGCTGTGCCATGTATGTCTAAACCAGCACTCACCCCAGCACTTTGGGAACTAACCCTTTATGAGGGGTGTATAGTACCCTTTTACAAAGAGACCCATGGTCCTGTTGCACCTCTAGAGGTGGAACCTTGCTCAAGCGGGTTCCTGTGCCACTGGTATCCTGAAAGAGTGGTAGTTCTCTTCAGGAGCAGAAAGCATGAAATGCCACATGTACGTATAAGCAGCATATCATTACCACAGTTCAGCTGACTTACTAACAACAATCACCTTACCAACAGTACTGAGCTACTGACTGTACTCTGCCGCCTCATCCAGTAAAGCTGCACAAGCCTACACGGCGCTGCACAAGCCGCGAGCTGCAGTAGTTAATCCACCCTCAGTTGCCATCTGAACTAGGGATCTGTATAGCTTCCTGAACATCTGGGAACAAGAACTGTATAAATGAACTCTCCTTGCCTTTTTCACACCAGTATTACCTTTAAACAAAAATACAGAATAAGCAGTTCTTGTTATTATAACCTACAAATGTGTTGTTTTTAAGCAATAGATAATCTTGCTGCCTTTGTATTTTAAATTATCAGGTCTCTATCTAGCCTAGCAATGTGTGGAGAACAGTAATTTAAAGCTGCATGTTTTAAAGCATTTGGCTTCAGTGTGATGTTGCCCTTCTGCAGTGAGGGCATTTTCTTAATGCATGTGAAAGAAAGGTTTTGTAATCAGCCCATTTTATTTCTTGGTTCAACAGAAATCAATTAGTGAGAATGATGCAATTGATGCTCTATCGGGGGACTTTGTCTCCTCACCACCATCCACACCGCAGTCCAAAGCACAGCCTGGCAGCAAAGTAAGTGCCTTGCCTTTTTACACCAATATTCCTCTACACAAAACATACAGAGTACGTAGTTCTTGTTATAACCTAAGATCCAGAAAAAGAGATGATTTGAAACCTTTTTTTTCTCTGCCTCTCTCTTTTTCTGGATCTTTTGTCACAAGGACCAGTACAGTAACAAAACTAATTTTTATTATAACCTATAAATGTGTGTTTTAAACAATAGTTCAATGTGCTTACGCAACCGGATGAGATATGAGATGCTTGTGTAACTTGATTTACTTTATAGCTTTCAGCCTCTCTATCCGTGGGATATACCACACTGTAGGGGTACAACAAGGAACCCTAGAGAAAGGTTCTCTTACAGGTGCCGTGAGGAATGATTGCTTTGGCTAAAGGTAGGATAGGAAGAAGCCCATGGGTAAGAGAGACAAGCCGATGGAGGAGGAGGGTGGATGGTGGGCAACGAAAAATGAATCCTGGATGGGCTCCAGGATGCATGACCTTTAAGCCCGATGGGAGAGTGCGTTGTTGTTCGCCCATCGAACCTTGGGCTTAAAGCTCCCCATTCGATGTGCTTACGCAACCGGATGAGGTATGAGATGCTTGTGTAACCTGATTTACTTTGTGGCTTTCCACCTCTCCATCCATGGGATATACGACCCTGTAGGAGTATGATGCAAACCTAGAGGAGGGTTCCTCATAGGTGCTGTGGAAATGATTACATCAGCAAAAGGTAGGTTAGGAAGAAGCCCAAAAGAATACCCAAAGATGTGAGCGTGAAGAGGCGAGGATTATGAGTGAATTCTGAAAAGATGATAAGGACTGACTTCCTAAGGAGAGAGGGAAGCCGGGGCCACCACCGCCTCCATGCAACAGCGGAACCTAACTAACTAACCTGAAGAAAGCACTAACTAACTAATATTATGACCACTGGCATGGAGGAGAGGAAACCCCTTTAAGGAGGAAACCTCTGGGGATCCAAGGCCTAGGTCACCTTCCTCCAGGCTGACAACGTTTGATTTGAGGATGTATGTCGGTCAAGAGAATGGTTCATTAACAAAGGATATAAGTAGGGGGATGATAATGACAGAGGAACATGAGGCAGCAGGGACCCAAAAAGGTATGCTCGAGTATTTGATGGGAAGCAGTAGATCCATGTAGAAGTCAGAGGAGCAAGAGGTATCCAGATGTTTTGATTTAAGGACGTATGATGCTAAATAGGATATGAGTAGGGAAAATGATGGCGGGATAGGTAAAACCCCAAAAGAAAGCACAGATCAAAGAAGGAAACATGAGGTAGCATCAACCCAATAGGGGTATGCTCAGGTAGTCATGGGAAGGAGGAGACCCATGTAGAAGTTCGGATGAGTGAGGGTTAGCATAAGAAGTTGAGCGATCATTGGAAGCAAAATGGATGATGGAGTGAAGCCAAGATTAGAGTGAAGTCTTGAGGGAAGCTAAGAGTGGACTGAAGCCAAGGTGGCTGGCACACTAGAAAAGCGCTAGGGCAAGGATGGCAAAATTAGGAAACGAATGAGGTACAATGATGGATTGAAGCCATGGAGGCTGGTAGCTGGTACAGGAAAGTGAGGTATGAAAAGACAAAGGACGGTAGGGAGGTCAATGAGGTAGCACAGGACCCAGCCAGTGCAGGATGAGAACTGCAGTAGGGCAAGCTGGATGAGGTGGCACACAGGCCAGATCGATGGAAGCCAGATGGAGTTGGCCATAGATGGCCTAATGATGTGAATGGCAGAGCAAACGAATAGATAAAAACTGTGGCATGATGAGAGATAGAAGCCATGACTGGAGTGAATACTTGATGGCTGATGATGGATGGCAGCAGGAACTCTGATACATGCGGCATGAGGGCCGAGATCGATGAGGTGGGCGTATGAGAAATGATAGGTATGCCCAAAAGAAAAATCGGCAGAGGCGAGGCAGTGGAAGAGCTATGATAGGATTGGTTAGCCCAGAAGTCGGTGACAGGATACCAGACTGAAAACTAGGCATGAGGTGAAGGAACCTGTGATCATGCAAGGGCAAACGGAGCCACCTGCTGGGTAGAAGGAGAACCTGCAAGAGACATAGTAGGAATCCTCCCAGTTAGGTTTGATTGCATTACACCACACTGCATAGGCACTGGAACAATTTTTATAGTGGGGTGCTGGAAAGTCATTGAACAAAACTGTATAGGAAGCCATATGGAATTGTACTTCAGACAAGGGGTGCTGCCAACCCCCAGCACCCCTAGTTCCAGCACCTATGCCACACTGGTAGAGAGAGCATCCAGGCATGGCTGTAACAGTAGACACACAACAGAAGTCCAAAAGAATATACCAGAGAACTGCATACACCCCTCAAATGAAGATGCAGAGAGGAGACCTATGGAAAGAAACACAGCCTTCAAACAACATGAAGTCTTGCTATATTAACATATGCAGTATAACCCCAGGTTAGAACTGCCCCGAGGTGAAAGAGTTAACTTTCCATGCAGGGCATGGAATCTTGAGCTGAGCTCGTTGAACACTCTGTCTGTTGAAGCTCAAACTTAAACTGTCAGATTCTTTACTCCTACCACTGAACAGTCGCTCTGGAGATTCCTCCTGCTGCTCTGGTTCGTTTGTCGGTTTTAAAGTGTAATTTCGGTTTATTTTACCTAAATTTAACTGCAATCGCCTGTTCAAGCTCTGTCTGTGTATTGTAAGTAATAGATAGGCTTATTTATTATTTTTTTCTTCTGTGTGGGAGGAAATAGCCAAAGCTATTCAAATTGTCCAGTCTCTTTCTCCAGTTCCGTCCAACCGGCACCATTAGGAAGCGCCTGGTTCGGACGGTTCCCCCGGTTCAAGATTATGATTTTGAGGATTTTATGAACCGGGGAAGGGGAGGAGGGGTAATGCAGGAGAGTGAGGTGATTTTGAAAGTCTGATGTGCCCATTGAACTGGACATCTCTCCAGACAGACCTCAGGAGTGTCCCTCCCAAGCTATCTGAGTCCCTTCTCATTTTTGTTTTACAAGAAAGTTGCTGAGACTCTGCAACTCCCTGTTGAGGAAGCTGTTGATGATCTAGAAGAGCCTGATTTTGTGGAAATGATGGCTATTCCAGAGTCTAGGAGACTGTCTATTCCCTTACATAAATCTTTTAGGAAACAGACAGTAAAATTCAAACTCCTCATTCTATCCTCCTGTGGATAAAAGGATGGACAAGAGGTATGCTTTATCAGGCTCTGATACGGAGTTCCTATCCCAGCAGTGCAGCCATGTGGGGTAGTGCAGGCTGCAGCCTGTGACAAGGCTAATATTCCTCTAGTTTCTGACCCTCCTGAAAAGGATTCCAGGAGGATGGATGCCATGGCAAAAGCAGTCACATGGCAGCATCTTTGGGACTCAGACAGGCAAATTATATGCTTACGCAGCTAGGTACCAGAAATCCAGGTGGGATACTGTCCTGGCCCTAGTAAAACAGGCTCCCTGACCAGCTTGCCAGGGAGCTGGAGCAGGTGGCTGGATGGTATTGAGGCATCCAAGGTGCAATTTCATGCTGCAGTAGACTCTAATGATGTTTCACTAGGAGTCATGGCTACATCTGTGTCTCTTCGCAGAATGGCCTGGCTCAGATGTACTGCCCTGTCACAGGATACCCAGTCTAAGGCTATGGATTTTCCTGTGGGGGAATTCTCTGTTTGGGGAGCAGACAGAGAATTATATGAAGAAAATGGATGAGTATGATCACCTATAGGAGTGCACAGGCCAAAGAAAGGCAAGTCACTCCTCAAAGGCAGCATGTCAGGGCAGGCCCTTTCATAGGCCGCTTTACCAAGCCCAGGCCTCCTCTTCTGCTTATGCCCAGAGGGGTTCTTTAGAGGAAGGGGCAGAAGGGGTTCTAGTAAGCCTGCTTCTACCCTCAACCCAAAGCCTCTGCAAAACAGGCTCCCTGATGGGGTGGCCAGGGCCGATTCTCCACTACCGGTAGGGGCAGGCTGGCTTACTTTGTCCAGGACTGGAAGTCTTTAACATCATACAAGTGGGTCCTGGAAGTAGTAAGCCAGGAACTGGTTCTCAGCTTCAAAATTTCCAAGATGAGAGCCAGATCTTTCCACCTGCAAACCCATCAGAGGCACTTGCCCTGGAAGCAGAAGTTTCTTCCCTCCTGGCTCTCAGAGCGTGGAAAGGGTTCCACCCATACACCAGGGCAAAGGGTTGTACTCCAGGTACTTCCTTACCCCAAAAAAGACAGGAGAATGGCGGCCCATCCTGGATCTCAGATATCTAAACAAGCACCTTTAAAACCAAAGTTCAAAATGGTGACCCTGGGGATTATTTTACCTCTCTAAGGCCAGGGATTGGCTAGCCTCCTGGACCTCAAGGATGCCTACTTCCATGTTCTCATCAGAAGCTCCCATCGAAAGTACCTCAGATTTGAACTGCCCTCAGGCCACTACCAGTTCAGAGCAATGCCCTCTGCCTCACCTCGGCCCCAAGTGTTCACAAAATGCCTGGCAGTAGCAGTTGCTCATTTAAGAAGGCAAAAGATTGCCATCTTTCCTTATCTGGACGACTGGCTCATTGTAGGCCAGTCTCCAGAACAGGTCAAACTACACTTACAAGTAACCCAGCAACTGCTTACATCTCTAGGTTTCCTTCTCAATCTTCCAAAGTCAGTTCTGGAGCCTGTCCAGCTTCTCACCTTCATAGGCGAGAACTGAACACAAAGAAGCCAGAGCCTTCCTTCCTCTGGAAAGAGCAAGGACCCTGGTGTCTCTGGCCTCCTTTTCACCCTGCAGGTCTCTGACCAGCAAGGCATTTTCTACAGCTCCTAGGGCACATGGCTGCTTCACTAGCAGTGGTGCAGGGAGCAGATTTCAGATGAGGGACATTCAGTTCCATTTGAGAGCCTTTGGTCTCAAAGGACAGATCCCCTAACCAAATTGATTCCAGTGACTCAACCCTGATCCAGGCCCTTCAGTGGTGGCAGGATCAGAACAATCTGAGACAGGGGTTCTCTTCACTCCCAGTCTCATTCCTTGACCCTTACTACAGATGCATCCTCTTGGGTGGGAGCTCACATGGCGACCTTTCCACCCAGGGCTGTGGTCCCCTCAGGAATCTCTGCTCCACATCAATTTGTTGGAACTCAGAGCAGTTTTTCCTAGCACTCCAGGTTTTTTCACATCTGTCCAGAACAAGGTGGTTCAGGTCAGAACAGACAATACCACTACAATGTGGTACATCAACAAGCAAGGGGCACTGGGTCTACAGCCTTGTGCACTGAAGCAATGAAGTTGTGGTCTCTGGCTTATTCTCTGAACGCCCCTACGGCAGTTCACCTCCCAGGGAAGGACAATGTCCTAGCGGATGCTCTCAGCAGGATTTCCCAGGGCCATCAGCTTAATGGGCACTGGATCCCCTAGTACTGGAGGTAGTATTTGCCAGATGGGGCACCCTGCAAATAGATTTCTTTGCAGCCCCAGACAATCACCAACTTCCCTTTTTTGCTGCAGGCCCCAGTGTTGGGCTCAGTCCCTCTGGATGCCTTCCTCCTCAGTTGGGAAGGGAAGTTTCTCATGCTTTCCCCTTTCCCTTCTTTTCAAAGTGCTAGTCAGAATCAGATCTCAATCCTGCAAGATGATTCTGATTGCTCCAGATTGGGCCAGGCAGCCCTGGTACCCACTCCTCATGTCCTAGCAGTCCACCCTCCCTATGTCTCTCCCAGGAATCACAACCTGTTAACCTGTGCCCAGGGAGAGTTTGGTATCCGAACCTCAAATCTCTCAATCTCAAGGCTTGGCTCTTGAAGAGTTAGTTTGCTGACCTACACCTTTCTCAAGGTGTATTGATATTTTGAAGGCCTCTAGGAAGCCTTCCACCAGGGCTACCTGTAATTCAAAATGGAAGAGATTTTCCATATGGTGTCCTGGTAAACATATTTCCCCAGAATCTGCTGGCGTGCCACGATCCTGGATTATTTGGTGCATTTGAATTCCTTGGGGCTGAGACCAGCTACCCTAAAAGTGCACTTGGCAGCTGTGTCTGTCTTCTTATCAGCAGGTAAGCCCTCTTCTTTATCAGCTCACCCTGTGTTCTCCATGTTTTTAAAGGGTTGCTTTCACACCAACCCTCTGCTCAGGGACCCTGCCCCTGCTTGGGATCTTAATACTTGCATCGCTCAGCTTATGCAACCCCTTTTGAGCCATTGTCTTCAGCAGAGCTTAAGTACTTGACTTGGAAAACTGTGTTTCTGGTAGTCATCACCTCTACCAGGCGATAAGTGAGCTACAAGCCTTGCCAGTGGAGCCTGATTTTATCTCCTTTCATAGAGATAAGGTGGTCCCTCAGGACTAACAGGAAGTTTTTGCCAAGGTGGTTTCAGACTTTCACCTAAATCCATGTCTCTTCCTGTGTACTTCACTGACCATTCCTCCTCTGGTGAGAGGAGATTGCACAGTTTAGATGTCAAAAGAGCCCTTAGTTACTATATAGAACGCACCAAAGGTCACAGGTTCAATCCTCCAATTGTTCCTCACTTATGGTGAGGTTGGTAAAGGGAAACCTGCCACTAAAAGATCCATTGCCAGGTGGATTGTCTCTGTATCCAGTTCTGTTATGAAAAACTCGGTAAGGTTCCTCCCTCAGGCCTGAGGGCTCACTCTACCAGAGGTACAGCTGCCTCTGGCTGCTGCAGGGACATTCCTATCCTAGAGATATGTCAAGCAGCTACCTGGAAAACAGTTCACACTTTTACTAAGCATTACTCCTTGGATATCCAGGCTAGGAGTGATGCTCGATTTGGCCAGCTGTGCTTCAGAGCCTATTTCCAAGTAGGTTCTGTCCTCCTCCATGGAGGTACTGCTGTGTAGTTCTGTATATGTCATAATATAGCAAGACTTCATGTTGTTTGAAGAAAAATTACTCACCTTAGTAATGTTGTTTCTTCTAATGGAGTCTTGCTATATTATGACCTCCCCAGCCTGCCCCTCTCAGAACCTCTATTTTTGGGATGTGGGTGGGCAGTGCAATGTTGGCACTTCATTGATGCCCACTTTATTTTCACCCTTCTAGGGTGCTTAGGTGTTATGCTTAATTTTCTTTCTTGAATCTCCCGACTTGAGTCTTTGTTTTGGGATCAAGAACAAAAAGGTTTTTGTAGTTAGTAGCCAGTGGCTAGTGTAGGTTCACGTGCTTCCACACAGAACCTTAGTGAGTTTTTGCTCATAAAGATCTGACAGTTTAAGTTTGAGCTTCAACAGACAGAGTGTTCAACCGAGCTCATACAAGATTCCATGCCCTGCATGGAAAGTTAACTCTTTCACCTCCGGAGCAGTTCTAACCTGGGGTTATACTGCATATATCATAATATAGCAAGACTCCATTAGCAGAAACAACATTACTAAGGTGAGTAATTTTTTTCGTGGGCCCACTAGTCCTAGACATGAAATACAGTAAATACACACAGAGAGGGTGAGAGGTACTGAAGCAAAGGCTGAGATGATACATAAACTGAGGACTGCTGCGAAATGAAAAGGCATGCAAGAAGAGAAGAGGGAGTGCCGAGGCACAGAGAGATAGGGAGGGAGCCCCAAGGAGCAGTGGGTGGGCAGTGTGGAAGGCAGAAGAGGATATAAGTTGCAGGAACAGAGAGCTGGAGAAATGCCACAGCATACCTGAAATGGGAACTCTAGTGCAGCTGCAGGAGCGAGCAGGATGGAACAAGGAGTCGGGAGGACCGAGCATGGAGGCTCGAGCGGGAGGAGAGAGAAGAAACAGGAGCACCAGTAAGAAAGGAGGGGAGCGCCAGACCGGCCCCACTGAAAGAATAAGCGCACGCAGCATTCCTAAGCAACAATGGCACCAGAAAGCTGAGGCCAAATGAGTAAAGGCTGGCAGCTAATGGATGGAAGAGCTGCCAAAGCGGCAGACGGGAGGAATGAGAGATATGACCAGAGGCCATGAGAGCTGCAGGAGGATGAACAGAGACATCAGGAGAGAGAAAAGAGGAATTCGAGCAGAGGACAAGGCAGACGCCGCAACAAGAAACAAAAACAGAGTGCAGTTTGCTAGAAAGTGAACAGGTGAACCAGGAGGGGCTGCGGTAAGGTGAAAGGCAAAACAGGGACTCATGGATAAATGGCAAAAGCTGCCGAGTGAATGAGCGAAAAAGGTGGGGGAAGCAAATAGATGGCTGGAAGCAACAGGAGAAACGAAAACAGGCATGAAGTAGCAGAGCTGGGGAAAGGAGCGCACCTCCGACTAAGACGAAAAACGAATCCTGGATGGACTTTAGGATGCATGACCTTTAAGCCCAATGGGAGAGTGACGTTGTTGCTCCGCCCATCGAACCTCAGGCTTAAAGCCTCCCAGTATGATGATCTTGCTGCCTTTGGATTTTAGATTATCAGGTCTCTATGAAGCCTGGTAATGTGTGGAGAACAGTAATTTAAAGCTGTAAATGTTTTGAAAGAATTTGTCTTCAGAATGGTGTTCCCTTCTACAGTGAGGGCATTTTCTCAGTGAGGTTTGTCATCTGCCCGTACTAGCCTGCACTTGAACAGTATCCAGCTCTGTTTCACAGTCTGAAATTGACCGTTACATCTGAACCTGCCCACTTTCAGCTGCCTCGACTCTAGTCCCACATTCAGCTTGTCTGTCCTGTAAGCAGGGGCTATCAGAGGGCAAGAGTGTGGCCGGTGACATCCTTAGGGGCAGGCTCCCTACTGTTAAAGCGCTGCTCTGCCCATCACAACAGTGGCATTTTCCATCTGCCTGCACCAGCCTACACTTGAACTGTATCCAGCTCTGTTTTACAGCCTGAAATTGACTGTTACACCTGAACCTGCCCACTTTCAGCTGCTTTGACTCCTGGTCCTGCATGCATTTCATCTGTCCTGGTAAGCAGTGTCAGTCGAGGCACAGGTCAGGAAGCATAGGAAAACCTGGAGCAGTTGTAGAATTCACCAAAATTATTTATTTACACTAGCAGTATCATAAAATAAACTTGTTCAGTATAACTATTTACAAAGGCAAAATAAACATAGAAACATAGAATTTGACAGATAAGGACCGCTTGGCCCACCCAGTCTGCCCATTTCCCTACCTGATGGATAAGTTGCAGATCCTAGTTAACCAGCAGCCTAATTCTTCCTACCCCCACCCCTAGAATTTCCTTATGACTGTCCCATGCATGCTTGAATTCCACCACTGTTTTTGACTCCACAACCTCCTCTGGAAGGCCGCTCCATGCATCCACAACCCTCTCTGTGAAAAAATACTTCCTAAATTACTCTGAGCCGCCTCTTCTATCTTCAAATTGAGCCCCTTGTTCTTGCACACCTCTTTTGAAAAATGCTACCTCTTGACTTTGTTGATTCCCTTGAGGTACTTTGAAAGTTTCTATCATGTCCCCCTCTCCTCCTTTCCTCGAGGCTATACATATTAAGCTCCTTAAGTCTCTCTTCATGTCTTCCGGTGCAGACCCTGCACCATTTTAGTTGCCCTCCTCTGACAGCTTCCATCCTGTCTATGTCTTTATGGAGATTGATCTCCAGAACTGCACGAGTACTCCAGATGTGGTCTCACCAGCTATCTGTACAGAGGGATAATAACTTCTTGTTTCTACTGGTGATGCCTCCCCTATGCATCCCAGTATTCCCCAGCCCCTTGCTGCCCTCTCACATTTGCTTGCCCACCTTAGGTCATCTGATATGACTACCCCCAGGTCCCTTTCCATGTTTGTTGTTGTTAGTATCTCACCCCCATTGTGTACTCTTCCCTGGTTTTTGTTTCCCAGGTGCATTACCTTGCACTTTAGCATTGAATCTAAGCTGCCATACATTTTACCATTCCTCTAACCTTGCCAAGTCCCTTCTCATCCTTTCCACCCCACCTTGTGCATCAACTCTGTTGCAGATCTCTGTGTCATCTGCAAAGAGACATACTTTTCCTTCCAGTCCCTCTGCAATGTCGCTTATAAAGACATTGAAGAGGACCGGTCCTAATACTGAACCCTGCAGTTACCCCACTACTAACCCCCTTTTTTCAGAGTGACTTATTTACTGTTACCTCTGTGTCCTATTCTCCAGCCAATTTCTTTACCTAGGCTGTCATCTTGGGACCCACTCCCAGGCTGGCTAACTTGTATATTAATCTTTTGTGTGGGACTGTGTCAAATGCCTTGAGATGACTGCAAAAGCTGTTGGAAGCTAGAGGTTACCTTAGTGCAAATCTTTCTGAGCTTTTTGCAAAAATAAAGTTTTCTTTCAGTTTCGGTGTCCTTGTTCTCCAAATCACTTGCAGTTGCAGCTTAGCTCTTCTAAGTCATTTCAACCCCCATTCTTAACAGGCATCCTGTTTTTGTAAATATCAGGCAGGACTCAGAGCTGCTAGAACACATTGTGCCTGAGCTAAGAGGCCTCATTTCCACAGCTTTTGCAAAAGCTCAGAAAGATTTGCACTAAGGTAACCTCTAGCTTCCAACAGCTTTTTGCAGCCATCTCAAATTATAAATATATACATTTCAACAGTAACACTATATATTTTCTAAATAAAAGAGATCCCAACAGCAGTTACATTTCCATACAATGATTTGCACATATTTTTATATTAGCAGATATAGATATGCAAAGGAGAAAACAGCAAGAGAAAACAGAGACAGTGAGAGGCAAAGAATTGTGAGATTGTCGGGTGATCAAGTTCGAGGTCTCACAGGAAAATTTGGTTGTGTAGCTAGACTGAGAAGAGACAGAAAAGAAAAGATCCTTGCATTTTAAACACTTTCTCCATAACAAATGGGACAGGGTCCTATTCTGCCCTGTCACAAGCAGGAGGACTACCAGAAGGCAAGAGGTGCAGCCTTTGATGTCCTTAGAAGTCGAGGCTCCCTAGTCTTAAAGTGATGCTGCTTCAGTACCACAACAGCGCAGATCTTCCTGGACATAAGTCTCCACCACTCATTCACACTATTGGGATCTGCGCCGGAGGCACTAGGACCCATCGGGAGCAAACTTTTGCTGGGGAGTCGGCGCCAGAGATGGCCGTGAGGAATAGCGCCACGAGCCCCTAGCTCGTGGCAATGATTATCTCGGCATCGACTCCCCAAGTGCCTCAGTTCCTTTTTCCCCGCCGCCGAGTGCGCTTCAGTGACGACGCCGCTTGCCTGTCGGAGTCAAATTTCAAACTAGCAGCATAGTTTTCAGTTTTATATTTTGTAGTATTATCTCGATACAGTATTGCTTAAGTTATTCTTATTTTTAAATAAAACGATAAAGAAGTCACAGCCTACACTGACGGAGTCGACCATGAGCAGGTCAGGTGACGGTAGGAGACTTCGTATGAAAGCTTTTCAGTCAGTGGGGCTGGGTCCGTCCGCTCTTCTCCGGAAGGGGGTCTGACAACGGTCAGTCCAGTGCCTGGGATGAGCGGTCCCGCGAAGCATAAGGCCAAACGGTCGCATTCTGGCACCGCTCGCCTCGAGCTCTTCTTCAACCCGAGGTCTAAAAAGAGAAGGCATCACTCGAGGTCACCCTCTGATAAGTCTGCGCCAAGACGCTCTGCTATCGGGCTAGTTGTCGGTCTCCTCCTTCCGAGTCACCAACAGCTACTTCTGTAGCTGGCGTCTTTGACATTGGAGTCCTACCCGCCCGCTGGTAGGTCTTCAGATGAGCAGTTTCATCAGTGGGCGCTGTTATGGAGCAGTGGGCTGGAGGTTGGTTCTGCTACCTGGCTCGCGCTCGCTGGGCCTTCGGGCTTTCTGGGCTACCAGGTAGGGCGTTGATTTTTCTGGTGTATGGCACCTTCTTCGTGCCGCCGACTCGTGCTTAGGTGTCTCCCCACCTACATGGCTTCGGGCTGGGGCCACACCGATGCCCTTACTCCTGCTCTTTTTCCTTCAAAACCTGTTTTTCTGTCTCTGGAGTGCCGGCGCCTGTGGCCTCGCGTGCCGCGGCGAGCCGTGCGCGCCGTATGGGTTTTCAGCGCCGTCTGCAGCACCGCTGCGGCTTGGGCGCCGCCCACGGCGCCATTGGGCCGCTTGGCTGCCCTCAGCGCCTGCCATCCTGGCGCCTGCTTTGGTGCCACGTGGTTCTCGGCGCCGCTTCAGCGCCATGCTCCTCGGGCGCTGGGGCCCTTGGGAACCTCTTTTCTCCGCCTCCTCCTTCATCTTCTGGATTTCATCCTTTCCTGTCCATGCAGTCCCTCCTGACTGTCAGGAGATGACTTTGAGCCTGTCCCAGACCTTCGGCTGGGCGATGAGGTGGACGTAAGCAGGATCTTTTACTGCTGCAGAGCCTGTGGTCGAGGACCTGTCATTTAAGTCTCTGCTGAAGAATATGATTTCACACTTTCTCTCCAGACTACGGACATCGATCCTGGGAAATTGTTAAGACTCCAATATCTTCACGCCGAGATCCCTACGGATTTGACTCCTCCGATTCAGCCTTCCTTCGAGACACTGTCTCAAATGGTATGGAATAATCCTGCTCTCTCTTCATCGTGGCTAAATCCATTGATAGAAAATATTCAGCTCCCAAGGATCGTCCCATTTTGGCATCTCAGGCCTTTATGGATCCTATTGTAGTCCTGGCAGAGAATGATAAGGTCGCTCTTCCTCAAGCCACTACAGCTCTCGACCTATTAACAAGGAATCTCAGAAGATAGACACCTTAGGTAAGAGAGTCTTTGCTGCTTCTACCCTAAGTATGCGTTGACAGAGTTACAAGGCTATTTTTCTCAGTACGAGTATATCCTGTGGCACTCTCTCAAGCAAATAGTTGAAGCATCTCCGAGTCGGATTCAAAACCAGAGCTTCAAACCATTACCAGAGGTATTGAATCTAACAACCAACAGGTTAAAGCAGCCATGGACGCTTTCGACTTGCTTCCCGCTCAGCGGCTGCTGGTATTTTCACCGCCGCCATTCCTGGCTGCGCACTTCAGGCTTCACCAATGATGCGCAACAACAAATAATGGCATTACCCTTTGATGGTGCATATCTTTTGGTCCTCAGGTCAAGCAAGCTCTAGAAGCTACACAAAGACTAGGTCAGCCATTGTTGGCTAGACCTCCTCCTGCCCCCTCTCGAGGGCATGCCAGTAAACGCAGTTTCATAACCGCAGTCCTTTCGAGGCAGAGGAAGTTTCCATAAGAACCAACCTGCCCAGCCTCAGAAGAAGGCGCAACAGAAAGCGCAGGGCCTAAAGCGCCCAGCGCCACATTATGAATTGTTGGCTCAAGTCCCACCTCAACTTCCCGAGGTGGACTTTTCCTCTCTGGTGGAGGTCATTGATGCACTTCACAGCCAGTGGAAGTCCATAACCTCAGACAAATGGGTCCTTCGGATAATCCGCGAGGGTACTCACCATCTTGTGGAAACCCCTCCGGATCGTCCTCCCAAACGGCAGCCCAGGCTGTCTGCCCTCAGTGAGACCTTCTCGCCTCCGAGATTCAGGGCCTTCTAAGCAACAGGGCAGTAGAACTTGTGCAGCTGCATCAGGCAAATACAGGGTTCTACTCTATTACTTTCTGGTTCCAAAGAAGTCTGGGGAATGCTCCCATTCTAGATCTCAGAAAGCTAAACAAATTTCTCCCAAGGAGAAATTCAAAATGATTTCTCTAGGAACCCTATTACCCTTGCTTCATCAGCACGACTGGTTAGCCTCCCAGACATGCAGGATGCTTACCAGCACATTCCCATTCACCCGAGGCATCACAAATTCCTGAGGTTTGTGGCTCTGGGACAACATTATCAGTTCAGAGTCCTGCCTTTTGGGCTGTCCTGCGCGCCTTGAGTTTTACAAAGTGTTGTGCAGTTCTGGGCGCACCTCAGAAAACTCGGAATACAGGTGTTCCCTTATCTGGACAATTGGCTTCTGGCATGTCCTTCCAGGCAAGGACTCTGGATGCTGTAGATACGCCTCTCGCCTCCCACGTCCATGGAGAGTCCTACAAACCTCAAGAAATCTCAGCTGCAGCCCTCCCAAAGGCTCCTTTTCATAGGGACCCTTCTGGACACATCCTGTGCGTAAGGCTTTTCTTCCAGAGGACAGGAGGAGGATTATATCCTTCAGATGGCCCGTTACATCGGAGAAAACAGGTCAGTTACAGTGCTCTCGATGCAACGGATGCTGGGCCTCATGACATCCCTCAGTGTTCACTGTACCTCTGGCTCGCCTGCACATGAGAACCACTCAGTGGATGCTCAGTACTCAGTGGTCTCCAGCCACTCACCCGCAGTCCTATCTCATCAAGGTGACAGAACCCTTAAAGAGGTCTCTGGTGGTCTCAAGAGGACAATCTCCTGCAAGGATACCCTTTGCCTCTCTGGACCATCAGATCTCCATTACACAGACGCCTACCAATGGAGTGGGAGCTCATTGTCGGCTCTCCACACTCAGGGTGTGTGGACTCAAGTCGAGTCCCAACTTCACATAAATGTCCTAGAAATGAGAGCTGTCCTTTATGTGGTCCGAGCTTTGAAGGACATTCTCTGTCACAAGAATATTCTCCTCCAAACGGACAACAAAGCAGTGATGATTACATCAGCAAGCAGGGCGGTGCTCATTCTTACCCTTATGCAGAGAAGCGATGAGGGTCTGGGAATGGTGCTTGGAGCACAAGGCTCTAATTCAAGCAATCTACCTGCCAGGTGTGCAAAACGACTTGGCAGATCCTCACGAGTGGCTCTCGACTCAACCATAGTTCAGTCTCTATTCAAGAGTGGGGAACTCGGACCTGGACCTTTATGCCCCCACTCAACGCAAAACTGCCGCCTCCTCTGCTCCAGAAATCCAGGGCCTGGCATTTTTGTCAGGATGCTCAGGCTGCAGTGGACAAAACGCTTTTACGCCTTTACGCTTCTTCCTCTAATTTAGAGAGTACTCTCAAGTTCGAGTCTCAGGGAGACAAGATGATTCTCATTGCTCCTTTTGGCCTCGAACAACTGTGGTTTCCACTTCTCAACAATATGTTGGCAGTTCCTCCGAGACCACTTCCTGCAGATGAACCTTTTAACTCAGGGACCGGTGGTCCATCCCAATCTGAGATCTCTTCACCTTACGCTTGGCTCCTGAAGAGGTAGAAGTAAATCGGTTCAATGTCTCTCGAGAGTTTCTGATATCCTTCTGGCTGTAGTGAAGCCAGCCACTCGGAAAACTTATATGGCTAAGGGAAGGTTTCCTCTGGTGTGCAAAGTCCTCTTTGAATCCTCTTTTCCTGTCCTCCAGATACAGTTTTAGAGTACCTTTTGGACCTCTCAAATTCAGGTCTTCAGACTCTACAGTTAAGGTTCACCTTAGTGCCATTTCAGCATATCATGAGCCAGTTTCCTCCCTTTCACTGGCTCAGTTACCTATGGTTAAGAGATTTCTAGGGCATTCTGCACACCAGACCTCCTACAAGACGTCCTGTTGCAGCCTGGGACATTAATCTTGTGCTAGACATGCTCACTCGGAAACCTTTGAGCCTCTAGCTACCTGTGAACTAAAGTTCCTTACCTGGAAGACTGCCTTCCTAGTGGCCATTACCTCAGCCCGTAGGGTCTCTGAGATACATGCCCTGGTCACAGACCCTCTGTATACTGTGTTCCATAAGGACAAAGTAGTCCTTCTTACTCATCCTAAATTTCTTCCTAAGGTTGTGTCAGAATTTCATCTTAACCAACCTTTGGTCCTTCCCTCTTATTTTATGGACTTCTAAAATAAAGGGAACGCTTCTCATTCTCTGATGTTAAGAGGGCCTTGCATTTCTGCTTAGATAGAACCAAGGATTTTCGTAAGCCCAGCAACTGTTTGTTTCCTTCAGTGAGGCCCGGCTGGGTCAGCCTGTCACTATTAGATGTGTCTCAGCATGGCTAGTGGCGTGCCTTCATCACTGCTATTCCATGGCGCAGGTTAAGTTGGAAGGTAGAGTTTACGCTCACTCTACCAGAGCGGCAGCGTGCATCCCTAGCGAAACTAAATGCCCATTGCAGACATCTGCAGTGCAGCCACCTGGAGCTCAGTGCATACTTTCACAAACATTATGCACTCAATGTCCATGCCAGGTGACATTCTTCTTTGGCAGAGCCATCCTTAATGGACTCCTGTCTTAAGAAACGTGAGCTCTTGGTTTCTCCTGCCGCCTCTCGGGGATTATTAGCTCGGTACTCTCCCAATTAGTGTGAATGAGTGGTGGAGACTTATGTCCAGGAAGATATGAAAATTACGATTTACCGTAATTCTTGATCTTCTTGACGCAGTCTCCACCACTCATCTACACGCCCACCTCCATCCCCCAAGCTCACCTTCTCTTGTTGGTCTTCACTCCCTCAAATCTTTAGGCCTTGAAGACTCTTTGTTGACCCTTCTTACACGGGTCGTCCGGACTATCTTATGTCCGGTTTTTAGGTTAGGCTACCTTTCTAGGTTAGTTACGCTGCACCTCCTTGGTAAAAAGGCACTGGCGGTTGGGGAGTCGACGCCGAGATAGTCATTGCCGCTGCCGAGCTAGGGCCTCATGGGCGCCCATCTCTGGAGGCCGACTCCCCAGCAAAGTTTGCCCCGATGGGTCCTAGGCCCGGCGCAGATCCCAGTAGTGTGAATGAGTGGTGGAGACTCGTCCAAGAAGATCAAGAATTACGGTAGGTACGTAATTTTCATTTTCTGTTTGTCTGCACCAGCCTGCACTTGAACTGTATCCAGCTCTGTCTTACAGCCTGAAATTGACTGTTACACCTGAGGCTACCCACTGCCAGCTGCCTTGACTCCGGGTCTGGCATGCAACTCGCCTGTCCCAGTAAGCAGGAGAGCTACTAAAGGGTGAGAGGCACGGCCAGTGACATTGTTAGGGGCGGGCTCCTAGTCTTAAAAGTGCTGCCGCTTCACCACCAGAACAGCAGCATTTTCCATTTGTCTGCACCAGCCTGCACCTGAACTATATCCAGCTCCATTTTATGGCCTGAAATTGGCTGTTACACCTTAGCCTGCCCACTGTCAGCTGCCTTGACATCTGGTTCTGCATTCAACTTGTCTATCCCAGTAAGCAGGGGGCCTGCCAGAGGGTGAGAGAAGTGGCCGGTGACATTCTTAGGGAGTGGGGCTCGCTGCCACTCTGCCACCACAACAGTGGCGTTTTCCATCTGCCTGCACCATCCTGCACTTGAACTGTATCCAGCTCTGTGTAGAAATTGACTGTTTCACCTGAGCCTGCCCACTGCCACCTGCCTTGACTCCTGGTCCTGAGTGCAGCTTGTTAGCCCTGGTCTGCAGAGGGCTGCGGAGGTGAGAAGCATGTGGCTGGTCATGTCCCTAGGGCAGGGGCTCCCTAGTCTAAAAGTACTGCTTCTCCAGTGGCAGCCCATGGGACGGCTGCTCATGAGTGGCTCCCACTGGAGTGTGGCGCCTCCAGCAGGAGGGTCACGGGAGGCTGGGAGGCTGCTAAATTTTTTCTCCTTCTTAGAATTCTTGCCTAGTATTGGAGTTCTGGTAAGGGATTAAAATGGTTAATAAAGGCTTGAGTTTTGCCTGCTCTGTGTTATTGAGCTAAATGGGTTGGATATGTTCATGCAGAAGACAATTTGGGTTGGAAAAAACAGAACTTAACACTAATGTGAAAATGTAGCGATTATTGAGGGAAATTTGCTTTAAATAAGGATTAAGTTGTGTGGGATTGTTAAAGAAAAATGTTTGTTTGGGGTTGGGATTTTTTATAAGAGGTGTAGACTTTTTTCAGTAGTTTATTACTATCAGGGTATGTTGAAGAAAATGGAAAACTTCAAAAATCAACCAAACTCCAAAACAGTATTTTTCCAAAATCTTCAATTTATTTGACAACCATAGCTTTAAAGTTTAGCCATGTTCTAGAAATTACCAAATGTTTTGCCATTTCAAGTGCTGCATCAGGGAGAAACATGGCAAACTTGTATTAAAAATACAAATTTTAGTTCAAGCATCATTCTGTATGATATTTTAAATCTTTTTTAATGAATATACATGTTTTTTTTTTCAGTATCTTACATAGAGGACATAAAACCAATGCTGATTTTTTCTGTCTGTATTCTGTCCAAATCAATAAATGCTTTATTGGAGTTCACCTTTCCATAAGTTCACTAAAGGGGCATACATATTGCTGAACATTAATAGTTCCAACAAATAATTTCTCAGTATCTTGTCATGATAATAAATGTCTACAAAAAAAAAAAATCTTAATTTTGTGCTCACTTGTTGACATTGTAAAAGTGATCAGTCAGCCTCATAGAAACTCTTCTGGATATGACCAAGACTTGGGCATTCCTTCCAGAGGGCAGAAAGCAGGCAGTCTCTTGCAGATGGCATGCTACAGAATGGAATGCAGATCTGTTCAAGCCCACTCCATGCAGTACATACCTGGTCTGATACCCTCCTCAGTGTTCACAATGTACCTGACGCTGTTGCACATGAGAAGCGACTCAGTGGATGCTCAGTATGCAGTGTTTCACAAGCATCAAATCCTCAGACCTGCTCCATTCAGGTAACCAAGGCCCTGGTTTGGTCATTCACATGGTGGTCAAGTGAAGGACAGTCTTCTCCACGGCTTTTCCTTCTCCCAACTGGAACCTCAGGTGACTCTTACCACTGATGCCTTCCTTCGGGTTGGGGCCACTATCAGGGCCTCCAAACACAAGATGTTGGGACCCGTCAGAGACTCATCTCCACAACAGTTTGTTGGAGATGGAAGCTGTTTTGTACAGCTCTGCAGCCCAGTGGATCTTGTCAGCCACAGAACAGTACTCTTCCAGATAGACAACAAGTCCATGATGTATTACATCAACAAAGAAGGAGGAGCACACTCTACCTCTCTCGGGAAGGCGATGAGCGTGAGGAATGGTGCCTAGAGCAGGGATCCTGCCCTCAAGTAGTTTATCTGCCAGGGTCCAGAACACCCTGGTAGACGAGCGCTCAGCCAAACAGAGGCCGATCCTCACAAGTGGTGGCTCCAGACATTGTGACATCGCTGTTCGACGAGTGGGGCACCCCAGATGTGGACCTTTTGTGTCTTCACCAATGCCAAAATGCCTCAGTTCCGCTTAGAAATCCAGAACATGGTGTTTTCTGTCAGGATGCATTCAGACTGCAATAGCAACACCTTTTTCTGTATTCATTCCCTCCAATCCCCCAGTGCAGAGGGTACTGCTCAAACTGGAGGTGCACGAGGGCAAGATGATGCTGATCGCCTCTCTGCTGGCCTTGACAGATATGTTTTCCTGTATTGAACAGGCTATCCGTCAACAAACTGAGGATCCAGGGCGCTAGTGGAACAGCAAGATGGCGGCAGCAATTTAAAATAGCTCTTGGCCCTCTGAAAAATAAAAGTTTTAAACGATAGAAATTGTGGAATTCAACCTGAATAAAATAACTGGAGACCAGTCGAACCTTGGAGGCACAATATGGGGCCAAAAAGACTCCAAACTAGCAAAACACAACCTGGATATCTACCTTTCTCCCTTGAGCTCAAGTGTAGCTACAGGGCCTATAAGCAGGGGCTGGTTCAACTACTACAGAACTCCCTACCGCACAGATATTGACAGTGCTGGCCAAAATCCAAGCTAATGGGAGGAAACCAACAAGAGACTGGCTACTGTTGAGGCAAAGCTAACTGAAAAGGATCGTCTCATCCAGGACAATACTGGGCTATCCAAGAACTTACAGAGGCACAGGAAGACAGGCTGAATGTAGTGTGGTCTGCATTAAAGATATCACCTTCTTGAAAGCTAAAGTGGAGTTGCTAGAAACATGTAGCGTCAGGGGAACATCAGATTGTGGGCTTCCACCCCATTTTGCTGGATCCACCGAGCTTCATTCAGCTGTCTCAAGGCTCATATTCAGGATTTACAGTTACTGCTCTGGGACTCTGAGCCATAATAACAAAAGTTTTTGCTGTGTCAAGAAGTAGTTAGAGCGAGGGCAGGAACGCAGAGACCGCTAACTGCCATCGTGCCACTCTGTCCCCACCTGAGGTCTTCAATTGCACTCCTTCAACAGCACGAAGTTAAAGTAAATGATTTGGGAGGGCAGTAGGTTGGGGTTCTTCCCTGATTCTCGGTGCAGACCAGGCACAGAAAAGGGCTTCAGGTCATCAAGAAAATCTGCTGCACCATGGAATCGAGGCCTGTCTGAATTACCCTGCTCGCTTCAAGTTAGACATGAGGCAAAACGCACAATTTTCTGGACCCTTTGGCAGCTGCCCAATTTACGGAGAAAATGCTTGAGAAGTTAAATCCACCGAACTCTCAATCAGATGAAGAAGGGTGAAGTACAGCTAACTGTCTTGTGTGGTAAATCCCTTTAATTTGGTTTAATATCTTACTCCCTTCTTTGGAACGAGACTCGTGTTCAGGTCCCGACTGGGAGTTGGGCTGGTGGCTTAAGCGGTAGTCTATATCTTACATGGACATAAGCCTATACTTTAAAAGTCTCAAGTTTGTTTTCCATTAAGAGAGACATAAATTATAAAAAAAAAAAAAAGAGGTCCTTTAATTATTCACTTTATTGCTAGCCTGTAATGTTGTTTCACTAACGTTGCCTTAAATAAATCCTATAAGACTAAGTACAGTAGTGGTTGTAATGGGGTGAATCAGTTCACAGCTCAATTTGTGAACTTTAAAGACAATCTTTTTTTTTTTTTTTCTTTACTGTCACCCACAGGGCAGGTTGCGTTGCTCTGCCTAAGTCTGCGGAAGTTAAAATAACTTAATTGAGTCCAGACAGTCGAGTGCAGCATGACTACTAGTTCTGTAGCCACACAGCCTCCACAAATGTTTATTTCTGCAAGTGAGCTGAGGTCCTGGTTCATTATAACCTTTAATCTTTTCAATTACTGTAGTGAGAGTACAAACGACCTATACAACAATCAGCTATTATTTACTCCTTAGGTTAATTGCCTGGCAGTCTTCATATTGCATGGTCTCAAGATATTGTGAATTTTGTTTGTGGATAAGCTGTACTGTACCTGTACATTTACTATGGAGGTTTCATGCACTCACTCTTGTTTTTATGTATAACGAGTATTGTGCTGTAAGAACATAAAATCTCATAAATAAAAGTTAAAAAACAAAAACTGAGGATCCTTTCACTCAGGACGTACTTACTGACTCAGGATCACCTGATCCATCCCAACCTGTACTCCCTGCACCTTGAGGCCTGGCTCGTGAAGAGACAGAAGTGAACAGGTACAAGGTATCTCAGAGAGTCTCTGAAATACTTTTGGCTGTCTGTAAAGCTTCTACTAGGAAGACTTACACAGTCAAATGGAAACTCTTTTCCATGTGGTGCTCCAAAACCTGCATGGACCCGTGTTGCAGTACTCGCTAGACCTTTCTAATTCTGGCTTACATTATTGCACAGTTAAGGTCCACTTGTGTGCTATTTCTGCATACCACAAGCCCATTGGTAGCCTCTAACAGGCACAGCTGCCACTCTTCAAGAGATTTCTTATAGAGCAGCTGACGCCTTTGGGAAGACTTAAAGCATAATATTTAGACATAGTTCAGCTGTTATTTCATATACCTCCTATAGACTGCTATAGATTTCTCCTCTCCATTATTTATTACTGAAGAAATTCCCACAGAAACAAGATCAGCATCCTTAGAGTTCATCTGCCTCTATAACTGATTCCCTACTTGAAATTATAATGCGTTGTTGTGACATCACAGTCTGTTGCCATGGGAATAACTGTGATGTCACAAGCAGAGTATTATTACATCAGGTTGGGAAGAAGCAACAGGAGCTGATGAAGCCTCAGGGGAAAAAATCCTGTTTTCATGCATATCACTTTAGTAATAAATACTGGAATAAGAAACACAAAGTTAACCAGAAATATAAAGCTGCTTTGTGTCCAAATGTGTTTTCAAAGTTCTTCTTGAGGTGTTGGTGGCTCTTTAAAGGCATTTTACATGACCTCTCATCAGGAAGCCGGTGACTGCCTGGGTTATCAACCTCAAGGTAGATATACTCACCCAAGCCTTTTGAGCCCTTGTGACTTGTGAGCTGAAGTTTTTAACTTGGAAAAGTCAACATTCCTAGTGGTTATCACTTCTGCTTGCAGAGTATCTGAAATCCATGCCTTAGTCACAAATACTCCATATACTGTGTTCCACAAGGACAAAGTAGATCTTATCTGTGTCAATCTTCACCATTCATCACAGATGGGTACTGGCTGGAATCAGGACCCTGCGGAGCCTTTTTTTTTTTTTTTTTTAGGATAGTAGTCAGCGCAAGCACCGGGCGCTGCCCCGAGGCCAGATTTACTACGTGGCGCGCCGAGGATTAGCTGCCAGGGCTGCGCCGATCCGCCTGCTCACCAGTTCTTCGCCTCCCCGGTCAGGTTGCCTCGTGGGAAGCCAACTGAAGAAGTTTGATAGTTTTAGGCCTTAGCCTGTGATTGTGTGCCTGACAGTCTGTCGGTCTCCTGCTAGTTTTGGGTTCTGCCTCCACTGTGTCGCCGGTAAGATCTTCCATTTATTTTAAAGTATAGCGACGTCGAGTCTATTTTTGTGTTTTTCCACAGGTCATGTCGCGGGTCGGAGGGCAAGAAACCTTCTACATGGGCGGCCCCTATGCGTCGGTGGCAGTGCGCCGCAGTACTCCGTTACCGACCAGCATGACTGGTGTCTCGCATGTCTTGGCCCGCTTCACGACATGGATCTGCAGCGACGCCTGCTTCTCCATGGACCGCTGGCGTCCTAGAACAGCTGCCAGTAGGGGCGAGCTCCGCTGACTTCGGGGTAGGGGTTCGCTAGCCGGGCCAAGCTGCGCCTCGGCTTTCTTCCGGGTCCCTCCGGGTTCTATATGGACTGAGGAGGAGGGAGCCTTGGCTTTGTAGCTTAGTTCTTGGCCGAGGCTCCTCCCGGGCGCAGGAGGCCCGTCCCCGCTCTCCCGGGAGCGGGCGGGAGGCGCCGGCGGTAATCGCCTCGAGTGAAGGCTCTGCAAAGTCGCCTCATGTCCTGAAGGCCCAGGTTGACGCCACTGGGCCTTCGCGCCCATCCTGCGCGGCGCCCTGTCGGCGCTGACCACGGCCCGACCACTCTGGGCGCCGCGGGCGTTCCTGTCGCCAGTGCCGTAATTCCTGCCGCGCGCCTGCGGACTCGGATTCGCGCGCCGCCGCCATGTCTCGCCTCGGTGCCGAGGTTACACGGCGCCGTGGGGCCTCGGAGTCATCTGTCGGCGCCCATCCCAGGCGCCAGCAGCTCGTGCCGCCACGGCACCGGGGAGCCCAGCGGGTGCCGTGTTCGCACCGAGTCCGGGTTTGAGCCGCCGGCGCCGAGGCTGTTGCTGGGCTTCCAGCGGCGCCATCTCTGTTCCTGGTGCTGCCCCGTGCCAGTGGACTTGACGGGCGCTGCGCTGGCCCTGGCTCAGGACCTTGGCCCGAGCTGCCCTGTCGCCTTCTGTCAGCCCCCTTGCCAGGGCTGTGGAGGCACGGTGCCGCCTCGGCCACTGCTTTGGCTACTGGGCTCTTGGCAAGGTCGTTCCTCGCCTCCCACCGCTTGGCTTAGGGCCTCAGACTCTACCTCGTCGGAGTCGGGTGGGCAGTCACACCCTTCGGGTTGTCTGCAGAGGAGGGCGAGCCAGTGGTCTCGACGGCGAGTCACAGCCAGCCCCTTCTGTGGGGCGCCAGGTTCTCCCGAGGTTGGGGTCAGTGGTACTGACCAGCAGGCCATGGTGCGTGCCACCATTGCCATGCAACCTGGCCTTGAGGGTTCCTTGACCCTCGCGGTGGTGACCCTTCCGTAGTGTGTCTCGATTGCCCAACTTTGGGGCCCATCGGGAAGTCTACAGGAGGGGAGGTGCTGCTCCCTGGTCTCCTTCGGGGCAGCCCAGAGCTGCCAGCTACCTAGGTTGGCCCTCCGAGGACCAGGACCCTCTTGGACTCTGAGGGGTGTGGGGTCGGGCCAGCGCCTTCTCTGGGGTTCACCCGGCCCTGGACAGGCCGAGTGCGGACTTCCGCCTTCCCTTCTTGTTCCTTGAGGGGTCCATTCTTGGAGGCAGGGACCGTCCTTCTGGATCTATACGGCCCTGTCGCCTCACTTGGGGATTCTTCGGCGCAGCCTAGGCAGTACCAACGTGGTTGTACAGCTGTCGGCTGCGGAGTTTCCGGGACACCTCCTCGGGTGTCCATGGTGTGCTCCCTAGCCCTGGCAGAGGTCAGCCGACTTCTTCTCTCGGCTCTGCCTCATCCCTCTGCCGCATTCTCCAGCGCCTCCAGGCATTCTTGGTCCTAGCAGCCCTCTCACCTGGGAGCAGTTCAGAGCGGTGGCTGCTCGGTTCCCTGCCCTACGTTAGGGCCATGGACAGCCAGGTTTTCAACCTCCCCTGAGCAACCACCCCGGAACGCATGGTGACCTCCAGCTCCTCATCCCTCTTCTGCGGGAGAGGAACCATCTGTCCATATCTTCTCCTGCCGCTGATCTCTCCAGTATCAGCGCCTCGTGAGGATGATGGAGGACCTTCATCTTTCTCCCTGTCGGTCAGCAATCCTGAGCATGCGGGCGACGCCTTTCTAGGTGATTTCGTGCGGCCACCCTTGTGGTGCCACCCTGGCGTGCTCCTTTGGGAGGCGTCCATGCGTTTCTGGCAGAGGCCCGTCCCGGTGTTCCTGCCCTAGGGACCTCAGCCAGAGGTATTGCGCTCCTCGGAGTCTCCAGGTTCTATGCTTCATCCGCAGTCCGGATTGACGCACCTGGACACCCTGACGGGCTTCCGCCCTCCACCGTGACCGGCCCCCAGATCAGGACTCTTTGATTTTGATTTCTGGGGAGGAGGACTTCTACTCGGCACGTGTTGCTCTCCATCTCTGCTCATCAAGCCCACTATGCAGCCTACAACAGGTTCTTGTGGTCAGCGCTAGATCAGATCCTAGCTGCTTTGCCTGACTTGGAGCAAACCAGGCAAGCCATCGCACTCTCTGCACGTGGCCTGGAGCTAGCAAGGCACCAGCAAGGGCATCTACGCGTCAATGAGGTAGCTACCAGGGTCGAGGGACAGCGATCTGCCCCAGGAGATCGGCGTGGCTTCACTCTTTCCCAGTTGTCACCCTTGGCCCGGCGTAGGGTGATTTGCTGCGCTCACCAGGGAACCTATCTCTTTCCCGTGAGGGTGAGATGACGCTTGTCGGGGCAACTTCCTTCCCCCTCCGGAGGGACCCGTCTCGCTCTTCCCACCTCGGGCCTCTTCAGGCCCAGAAGGTTCCCCACCTAGTGTGTCACCCACTAAGGGCTAAGGGACTCTGTCCCTTAGGGTGCAATGAATCAACCCCTTGGAGGCTTGGTACTCACCCTTCTGTGATGAATGGTGAAGATTGACACAGATAAGATATAAAATGCTTGCCTACCGTGAATTAGTCTTTCTGTGTATCTTCACCATTCATCACAATCCCGCCCGCCATCCCCTGGGGCTTCAGTCTCTGGATCCTCCTCCTCTGTGCCTACCCTCTTTTGAACGGGGTAAAGTTGGGACACACAGGGGGTAGTTTCTTCCCTAGGGGTACAGTTCGAGTGGCACTCTTTCTCTACTACATATCTTCACTCCTACGGGTGAGAGCTGGTGGTTGCCCTCCTTCTGTTATCCATCTAATTTAAAAAAAAAAGAACTTCCTTTTTTCACCAAATATCTTTACAGAGAGAGTACTGAGTCCTGTACCGTGTCCTCCAGAATAGCCGACACTGCTTTTGGGGTATTGCTAGTTATTCTGTGCCTTGAATTCTGGCAAATGAGCTTTGCTACTCCTTGCAGTTCCTATACAGTCTGGTGACGGACAAGGGTCCTGGATCCTATTACCTCTCACCTCTCCTAAATTCTCTCCCCCTTCCCTCCCTTCCTCCTTTTCCAGAGATTGGGGCCCCTACCCAATCCCCTTAGTCTTCCTTCCTCTATGCTGTCCTCTCAGTCGTTATTTTTCCTTTTAGTTCAGTTTTCTCTTCCTTTTTCTGTCCTTGGACTCTCTTGTCCCACCCTCCATCCCTTCCTCTTACCTCTCCGCAACTCCAGAACTGGTAGGCAGGGCGGATCGGCGCGGCCTAACGGCTAATCCTCGAGCGCCACGTAGTACATCGGCCTTGAGGGCGGCGACATGCTGCTACTGACCGCCTATCCTTTAAAAAAAAAAAAAAAAGAGTTCCCCAAGGGTCCTGATCTCCGGCCAGTACCCATCTGTGATGAATGGTGAAGATACACAGAAAGATCATAATTACGGTAGGCACGTAATTTTTATTTCTCTGCACACACCCTATGTTCCTACTCTAAAGTGGTGTCAGAATTCCATCTGAATCAGACACTTGTGCTGCTTATCTCACGTTGCTTAACTTGCAGAATGAAGGAGGCGCACTCTTCATTCTCTGGATGTTAAGAGGTCCTTACTTTTACCTGGAGAGAACTAAGGACTTCAGGCAATCCAAACAGCTCTTTGTCTCCTCTGATCCAGATCGAAAGGGACAGCCTGTTACATTCAAGTGCATTTCTGTCTGGATTGTGAGCTGTTTATGTTATGCCAACTGCCATGCCATGGTGCTAGTCAAGCTGGAAGATCGGTGCGTGCCCACTCCACTAGAGCAGTTTCCATGTACCTGGCTGAGATTTGCCTCCATGCCTATTGGTGATATTTGCACAGCTGCAACTTAGAGCACAGTGCACACTTTTAGTTATGCACTGTGCCCTAGATGTCCATGCCTGGCAGCATGCCACCTTTGGCAGGACTGTCATGAATGGACTTCTGCCCTGAGTAAACCCAGGCTGCCACTGCCATAGTCTGGGGATTTTGTCTGAGCTTGGTACTCTGACTCACTAATGTGAATTAGTGATGAAGGTTGATCCTGGAAGATATAAAATTATATACTCAATGTAATCTTGTTCTTCTAGGAATATCTTCACCATTGATTCACGCACCCACCTGCCATCCCTGGGCTTATGCCAGTATGTTTTATTGGTCTTCACCCTTGTTCTTGATTCAGGCTGTGCAGATACTGTGTTACTGGTTTCTTGACCCTCCTTACATGGGTCACCAGAACTATCTTATGCCATTAGGTAAAGTGCACAAGTTCTTGTTAGGTTACGCTGCACCTCCTTGGTAAAAAAAAAAGCACTGAGGGCGGTTGAGGGCTGGACCGAGGTAAGCCTTGTGCCATCAGTTCCACTTTCGTGTCAGCCTTCCTGAAGAGTTATGGCTCCCACATTTATTATTAGATCAGTGATGGGAGCTGCAGTTGTTTAAATTAGCAATAAACAGCCTGTAGAACCCTGCAGTCTCCCCAGATGCTCACATGTATTTCTGGGTTTTAGACTTGGGTTATCCTTGTATAGCTGCCTCCATCTTACAGTGAGATTCAGGCTGGATGTGTCCTTCCTCACTCAGTGTCCTAATGGTACTTCTGCCATGCCTGCTTGGCACTTTGCTGCTTTGACTGTCAGCTTTGCACCTTGCAGCCTTCTGAGTATCTCTGTCACATGGTATTTGACACTTTCTGAGACTCTGTAGCATACTGCTTTAGCAGTGCCCAATTTTCCCTGCCCACCTGGTGTACAAGTATGCAAGTCTTGCTGATAATGAGGTGTTGACTGAATGCAGCACTCCCTTCATTTGTATCATGTTTTTCAATATCTGCTGTTAAGTGATCAAGTTATTCTAAGTACATGAATTCCTTTACTTTTCTCAGATGGCAGGACCTAATCCAGCACTGATTACCTCCACGAAACACAAACTACAAGACATTTGTCCTTCAAAACAAAACTTCAAAAACTCCCAATTCTAGGGACATGGATATGATTCAGATCTTATCTGTGTCAGTCTTCACCATTCATCAGTGATGGGTAGTGAGGCGGAGGATCAGGACTCCGTGGAGCTGTTTTTGTGATAGGAGTCGACGCGAGACGGCACTGCCCCCAAGGCCGACGTATTACGTGGCACTGGCAGGTTAGCCAGTAACTGTCTTCACACATCCTGAGCCCAGTTCTGCTTCTCCGCCATCAACTGAGCACGCATCTCTTGTGTGAGCACCATTCTTCTGTGCCTAGTCCTCAGTAGAGAAACCCAGTCCTAGTTCTGCTGCTTCATTCCTCGGTGTCGACTGTTAAGATCTTTCCTTTTATCTCCGTCGATGCCAAGTGCTGTTTTGGTTTTGTTTTTCCATCCAGTCATGTCTGGTTCAGGGGACAGAAAAAATCTTGAGGGTGGATCGGCCTCCGATGGATCAGTGTCCCTGACCCGACTGTACTCCGTCACGGATCAGCATGACGTTGCCTATCTGCTTGGGACCGAACCATGACATGGACAGATGATGCCTGTTTCGCAGTGGATCGTCAGGTGTTGGTGTTGCACGTTGCTGGACAGTCGGACGTGCCCGACTTTCTGGGAACAGGTACACAGGGGTCACCAAAGCAGGTTTCTTGACTCTTCCTTGGTCCCCTTCCAGGCCTATATGGCCCACAGAGGAGGATTTCCACCAGTTCTATCCTCAAAGGGGATACCCCCGCGGAGGCCTTTCAGTGACGAGCCGTCGTTGGCCCGGCCTTGAGCTTTGGCAGCGTCCTGCTTCCTGCCCAGCTCCATCTGCATGCATGGCCCGCAGGTATATGGGTGCCCATGGGGTCCCTGGTGGGGTTCACAGAGCACCCTTGCGCTGAAAGCCTAGTGACTGCTTCTGCCTCAGATCGCATTGGTAGCTTGCCGACACTGACCGACCCCTGACAAAGGAGTCCAAGAATATGGACCATTCTGCCTGAGAAGGTCTATGTGTCTCCTCCTCCTCCTCCTTAGGCCTTCAAGTAGGTCAGCTCGGTTGTTACCATGGCACACTTCTCTCATGCCCTGCTAGTGTCTTTGGCTGAAACTCTCCCCCATCTTCCGGCGGACATGCAAACCACAGTGAAGCAAGTCTGTGATCAGGGCCAGCAGCTCCAGATGGCCTGGACATTGGAGATTCCTGTGCCCACTCTTTGGCAGCCTCAGTGGCCACCGCCGCAGGGCTTGGCTGAGGCTATCCTCCTTCCCGTGGATACCCAGCACAAGTTGGCTGACATGCCCTTCCTAGGCACTGACCTCTTCAGTCCAGGAGGCTGGTCACCTCCAGTGCATAGAGCAGTCCAATGCCACCTTGGATGCTACCTCTGCGAAGGGTTCTTCCAGGCAAGAACCAGCAGAAGTGCAAGAAGAAGCCTTTTCGGCACTCTTCCCTGCCAGGAGGGTTGCCTTTCAAGGAGGCCAGCAGTAACAGCAGCAGCAGGCTCAAGCTTGGCACCCCAGGCCCAAGCAGGGTCCTCAACAGCTCCGTAGAGAAGCCAAGGTGCGGTCCAGGAGCCTCCTCCTTCTCTAAGCCTGTTCAGTGACGGGTTGGGGTTGCCACCCCTACACCTGTCATGCCAGCTCTGGGGTCCTCCCGTGGGGCCGGGCCGGCTCCACCACTTTCTTTCCACCTGGTCCGACATCACTCTGTGACAGGTGGGTTCCAGAAGTGGTCAGGCAGTGACTGCCTCTGAATTCGAAGCAGTACCCTCCCAGCCGAGCCCATGCCCCTCGGGAGAAAGGATCTCAGCTTGCACTCAGTCGGCTCTTGGAGACGACATTGTTTAACTGCTCCACAAGGAGGTGGTGGCTCCAGTGCCAGATCCTCCTACAGACCCAGGCTTCATGTCCAGGTATTTCCTGGTGCCCAAACGGACAGGGGTTGATGCCCCATCCTAAATCTCCATGACCTGAATCAATATCTCTGGTCTCGCACCTTCCGGATGGTGACCGAACCAGATTATACTATTCCTGGAGCGAAACATGTGGTTCTGTTTACTGGATCTACATAGATACATAGACAGTGTCGGCAGATAAGGGCCTGTGGCCCACCCAGTCTGCCAACACATTCTTCTGCGTCCAATCCAAATCCGTCCCTTTAGCAGTTCCTCCACTTCAGGCTTGAAGGGACCCTGTATGAGTTCGAGCCATGCCATTCGCCCGTCATCGGCCCCAAGGGTCTTCATCAAGTGCATCGCAGTGGTGATAGCCCATCTCCAGCGTTGAGGAATTAGATTACCCTTATCTCAATGACTGGCTCTTGGCAGGTTCCTCCCTCCAGGAGGTGGAGGACCCAGGATCTGGCTCTCGAATCTGCTCCAACTAGGCCTCCCGATCAAGAGGCCAAGTCGGTTTCGTGCCCTCTCAGGTGATAGGCTTCATCTGGGCAGGCTACCGACTCGTCAAGCCAGAGCTTGGCTCCCAGTAGACAGAGCGGAGGTTCTTTCCTCCTTTGCCCAATCATTTCTGGTTTGGTACTTATGCTCTGCCTGGGACTTCCTGCACCTTCTGGGTTACATGGCGGTTTGCACCTCAGTGGTCCATTGGGCCAGATCGCACATGTGTTCCCTCCAATGGGAACTGCCCGCTCAGTGGACTCTGTGCCTCGGTCAATTTGACCAGCTGATCACTATGACCCAGAAGATGTGGGACGCTGTCCATGGTGGACCGCCCCAGACCAGTTGCAGAAAAGGATTCCGTTTGTCCGCTCAGCCGATGGTCATTCTCCCGACCAATGCCTCTCTCATGTGCTGGGGAGCCCACATGGGGTACAACAGACCACGGGTTCTGGACCCCGAGGAGTCCGATGCCACATCAACCTGTTGGAGCTCAGAGCAGTCAGACTGGCACTGTCAGTTTTCGCTTCTCAGCTCCGGGGTCAAATGGTTCAAGTCCAGATGGACAATACCACGACCATGTACTACCTCAACAAACAGGTGGCACACACTCCATCTGCTTTGCAAGGAGCAGCCCGCAGATCTGGACCTCGATGCTGGTTGGAGGCGGATGTCATAGCAGTTCATGTGGCAGGAGTCTCAAACCAGCTGGCGGATGCTCTCAAGTCGTATGGGCCAGACATCCCACGGTGGTCTCTCCGTCAGAGGTAGCTTGCAACTTGTTCTCCCACTGGGGCAAACCGTTGTTTGACCTGTTTGCCTCCTGGCAAAACACCAATGCTGAATCCATTATCTATGCCCACCCCTCAGCAGGGGCTCGCTGCAGGGGATGCCTTCTCAAGGCCGTGGACCCCCAGGCCTCCTCTCCGCCTTCCCCATTCTCCCTTGATCCACAAGGTGTTACTCAACGTGAGGAGGGACAAAGGTGGAAATTGTGAAGAGGTTCACCAGCTGTTTGTCACCTGTGCTGAAGCCGCTTCTGGCAGACCTGCAGCCAAACGGACCATTGCAAGGTGGATTACATCATGCGTGAGGTCTGTGCTATGAGTTGGCAGGCAAGGAGCCTCCCAGAGGATAAGAGCTCATTCTACCCGCCATACTGCTGCATCGGTGGCTGCTTCCAGGAGATCCCTATCCAGGAAATCTGTCTGGCTGCTACCTGGAGTCAGCAAACACTTTTATTACCCACTACCACACCGGGATAATGGTTTTGGGCCTCAGTTCTCAGTCTCTATTTCCCAAGTAGGGGTGTGCACTTGCGTCCCTCCTCCCGGAGAACTGCTTAGAGTCTGCCAGAGAGTGTGGATGAACAACATATCCACGCTCCCTAGAAGAACAGGTTACTCACCTGTAACAGTAGTTCTAGGAGTGGTATATGTTGTTCATCCACACGAACCCACCTCCTGACCTCCTTCTGGCTTCCAGTGGCTAAGATCTGGCATCCTGGGGCGGAGCTAAGGTATTTACCACCAGGTGGGTGGGAGGAGCCAGCTTGAAGACTTCTGGCAAGATTTAAAGGAAAGAGAAATGCCAGAGTGTGGATGAACAACATATAGCACTCCTAGAACTACTGTTACAAGTGAGTAACCTGTTCTTCTATTCCCACTTCTTTCTAGTCCCCAAATCCACAGGGGATTTGTGGCCCATCAAGATCTGAGGAACCTGAATTTCTATATCCAGTACAAGAAGTTCAGGATGGTGACACTGCAAGGCCTGCTGCCACTGCTGCACAGGGAGAATGGATATGCTCCCTCAACATGCAGGATGCATATCAAGGTGTGTACTCCCCACAGGCAGTACCTCAAGTTCCAGTTCTAGCAGGAGCACTACCAGTTCAGAAATTGCCCTTGGCTTGTTTTCTGCACCTCAGGTCTTTAACAAATGCTTGGTGGGGTAGCAGCTGCCCTCAGGAGGGAGGGAGGGTCTGTATGTCTTCCCCTACCTGGATGACTGGCTGTTTAATGCACAGTCCAGGGAGCCCTGCCCAGACCCTGAAACATACCAGACACCTGTTCCAAGCTCTGGGAATCACGAGCAACTTTGTCCAAGTCGGTCCTGACCCCATGTCAGTGCCTCCAGTATAATAAGGCCGCTCTGGACACAACTCAGGGCTTCACTTTCCTGCCACAGGACAGGGGGACTGCCTGATGGCCTAGGCCCAGCTCCTTTACAGCAGCAGATATATCATGGCCGGAGCCTTCCTCAGGCTGTTAGGCCTGATGGCTGTAGTGACGTCACAGTGCCTTTAACCAGGTTCCATGGGCCCTTTGCACGATGCCCTACGCACTGTGAAACTGGGTAGCATAGGCATTGCTATGCGGAAGAATGCTGCAGAGGGAGGGTTGGCCCGGCATTTCCAAAGTAATGGGGCACAAATGTGTAACGTGCGGATCCCGGGCAGCGTGGACAGCAGTGTGCTGGAGGCATTCGGGGCATGCCTGCACTACATGCCATTCACTAAGGTGCATAGTGCAATGTACAGGGGGCGGGAGGTGCAGGTGACCTACCAGTAACTGCACTACGTGTCCAGCCCTGCCCCACATCAGCCCCAGCGGCAGTCTGGCAGCCTGTCACACATGGCTGCCCCTCTATGTGTGGAATGCAGCCCCACTTGCATGGTGGCTCATCCCTGTATGTGCCCCACCCTCGGCGTCCGCCCAGGATCCATGACCCTGCCCACCTCCCACAGATCACAGCTGTGCGTACCCCTCTCCCCCATATAGGAACCTGGTCCCAGTACCGCTATGCCCAAAGCCCCAATCCCAATCTCCCTGACCTTCCTTGATGGTTAGTGACCCCCATCCCCTTACATGGCAGAGCCCCATCCCGAGGTAGAGACCCCACAACCTCCACAAACACCCAGCTATTCATGGCACAATGCAGAACAGGGCAACCCGATCACCTCCCTCCCGCCCCATCCGGCACCCCACACCACATTGGTGTGCAGTGGTCTCCCCGCACTCGTGGCACCATCTCCCCCATCTGTCCCCATACCTGGCCGTCGGCCATGGCTCTGGATGGCCAGTGGCACGGCCTCTCACACCTTTTGGCACCGGCTGTCCAAGTGATGCTGAGATTGCACCCTATATATAGGCAGCGCACACCTGCAGCAGTTGGATGGCCAGTGGCCATGGAGGTGTGAAGAGGGCTGTGCTGCTGGCCATCCAGAGCCCACAAGCAGGACGGAGGACGGGGCTGTCGAGTGCCGCGAGGAGGGGGTGGCATATATACAGGTATATACAGTTCTGAGTTGCCATCATATGTGCACTTGACCATAGCTGTCTAAGTGCATGTATACTTCCTACATCATGTTGTGTACTGGACATCACTGTAGGCTTGTCAAGGTAATCCATTACATGTAGGAACACGTGTTGTTTAGCATAGTACCTGGTGGAACCTATACCGCTTATAGGGTGTCCATGGCATTTCAATGTCCAGTTCCAGCCTTTATTTTAGGGGTACTTATGCATGCAGTCAGTTGTTCGCCATTACCAGTACTGGAGATGCGTGCCATCTGTACATCTCGGTGCCAGCTTGGGGCGTGTAAGCGAGGCCCTGTCAGTGTGGTACCCAGGTGCCTTTGTGAATGTCTGCACCGGACACGCGCCCTGTAGCCAGACTCCTGTGGAGCAGGGATCCACTATGGGACCCAGGCTGGGCATCCGATTGGATGCCTGCTTTGGTCCCTTCTCCGCCCTGGCCGCCCTGTGAGTCCTGCATACTGGGGGCTGGACAGGTGGCGTCGTCAGGCATACTGGCCTGTGTGCACCTGTTATAGAGGGTGCGGGAGCCACGTGGGTGGGAAAGCTTATACTTTCTGCCCATTACTGCATAGCCCCCATATGTGAATTCCCACTGGACACTGAGGGTGCAGGGACCAGCGTACCGATGACCTAGAACAACTAGTTCTAGTTTTCTAAACCCAGTAACCTGCTGAGAGGTGTCTCCTTCCTTACTTTTTCCCATAACAGATCCTCCCCACCGATGCCTTGGGGTTGGGCTGGGGAGCCCATTTGGGCCTCACCAGAATCTGGGGACATGGTCCACAGTGGGGGAGGCCCTCCACATCAACGCCCTAGAGGTGAGGACTGTCCTGTATGCTTTACAAGCCTTCCAGGTCCATCTCCCCAGGTCGTCTGCTGGTGCAGATGGACAACATCACTGTAGTGCACTACATCAACAAACAAGGGGACTCATTCATATCCTCTGTTGGGAAGTGATAAGGGTTTGTTACTGGGCTCTAGAAAATGTCATCAATGTTCCACGTGTCCAAAATGCCTGGCGGATAAGGCTGAGTCAGTTGCAGTCTCAGGTGCATGAGTGGGAGGTGCTGACCTCAGTCGTAGAAGACCTGTTTGGCAGATGGGGTCATCCAGAGTTGGACATTTTGCACCCTACCAGCGGAAAGCTGACATGTTTCTGCTCACTCGCTCCAGGGCCTGGAGTTTTCTGGTGAGAGCGTTGTCCCTCTCTTGGAAAGGAGGTTCCTCTATGCCTTCCATCCCTGTCCTATAATTCGAGGGTACTAATCAAGCTTAAGATGGAGGAGGCCACTGGTCATTATTGCCCTTTCTGGTCTCATCAGATTTGGTTCTCCTTACTTAGCAGTTGGTGGTGGAACCGCAGTATCCCTACCCTTGTGCAGAGGCCTGCTATCACAGGAACAGGGCACCTTGGTCCATCCAGACCTCAAGTCATAACACCTCTGTGCATGACACCTGAAGACATAGCCATGACTCACTTTGGGGTGTCTCAAAGGTGTCTGATGCCATCATTTGGACCCTTTCACTTATCCTATGAATCAGATTCTGGAGCACTTGCTATCCTTTTCAGATCTGGCCTGCAATACTCCTCCATTAAGGTGCACCTGTCAGCCATTTCTGCCTTCCGTGTGTGCCTGTTGACTGTACAGTGCACAACTAGAGGTGTCCATGCATTTCTGAGAGGCATCCTTCATTTGAAGACTCCCATCCAGTACCCTGTCTGGGCCTGGGAATTAAATTTTGTGTTGGAGAAACTTACTTTGACTCCTTTTGAGCCAGTCGCAACATGAGAGCTACACTTTCTGTTGTGGAAAGTATTATTTTAATTGTCATTACTTCGCTTTTGAAGGATTTCTGAGCTTCAGGCTCTGATATGTGAGTCTGTTATTTTATTTTCCACAAAGACAGGGTGTCTTGCATATGAATCCTAAGTTTCCAACTATCCACCTGCCTGTTTATTACCTGGAGCATGCTAATCTAGGGAATCATTTGCTCCCTGCTATTGATGTACATATAATTTTGCATTACTGATACACACTGCAATGAAGGACTGATTGACGCCCTTGCAGCTGTTCATTTCCTTGTCCTGGGACAGGAGGGCATACCAGTTTCTGAACAGTGCTTGTCCAAATGGTTGGCCAACTGTATTTCTTTGTTATAGGAAGTATGGTAAGCAACTTCTGGTGTTGTTCATGATCATTCAGGCCATAGGTATGGCCACCTCTGTTGCCTGTTTCAGGAACGCTTCAGTTGCAGAGATCTGTGCTGCTGCAACTTAGAGTACAAGCCACACCTTCACTAAATGTTACAGTCTAGACATTGCTTCAAGGAGAAGGGCAGGCTTCAGCCTAGGCTGCTTCCGGACCTCCTGTCTTAGATTTATGACTCCAGCCATCCAGACTGTAGCTGTGTCTGTAGCTGCTAAGTGACTCATTCCATAGGTGTGGCCTGATGCAAGAGATACCCTCAATGAGGACAGTATACTTACTTAACTTAACATAACAGTAGATCTTTTTTGCCCCACTACCGACCAGCCCCTTTGGCCCTGCCCCACCCAGCCCCATCATACCTGCTCATGGCGGTTCCATGTGGATGACCCCCCATGGGAAAGACCATCCGGAGGTGGACCTCCATCACCCACTATGAGCGGATACAGCATAGTCGGGAGAGGCAGTTCAGGCGATGGTGCAGGACCGTGCTGGTAGTGCTGGCAGCATCCTGCATGGTCATTGTCATTTTCTGCTTTTCCTGGAAGGGCACGCAATGACGCTATGGCGTAGCTGCCTATCGTCTGTCCCGCCTCCCATACTAGCAAGCTCCTGCGCGCTTAGACCACTTGCTTCTGTGAGGCCAGTCATGGCTGGATGGTATCCTCACCCACCCCAGAGAGGAGAAGGTGGTCCCCAGGATGTCCTCCTTCTCCCCTGGCCAGCCTCCTCCAACTGCCCGGCCCGCTTCCAAACTCGGGGTTGGTGTCACAGCCAGAAGTTTCTACCGCGCTCAGCAGGCCAGCTGCAATAAACTGATCTTCGAGAGGACCTCCTGCATCAGGCCATGCTTTCCCCCCTTTGTTTCCTTTGGCTGCTGCTTTTCTGTGTCTTTCTGTCTTTCTGCAGGAAGTTTCACCTTCTGTTTTCACCTCTCTTCTGGCGGGGAACCTCTGGTCCTCGGTTCCTCTGGCTAGTGGTCTTCTGTATGGGACCTCCGATAGGAAAATAACTGAGAAGGGGTGCGGGGCCGCCCACCATTTATATGGGAGGGATGTCGCTGCATTCGACATTGTCGTGGTGGACCCTTATAGCCTGCTAGCTAGAAAAGTTTTCTGTGGTCCCAGTGCCTGGTGGCTGTAGGTTCTGTAGGTGTGGCCTGATGCAAGAATCCTCTCTAAGATCTACTGTTATGATAAGTTCCTACATAACTGTACTTTTTAACTTTGTTTAAACAACCTGTATGCTCAAATCGGTGCCTTCTCTGATGTACTGAATGTAGTTTCTTTCTGAAAAGCAATAAACAAAGTTAGGATCATAAAGTCACTTCTCACATTAGTACAAGATTAAGAGATTATAGTTCGTATTTATCTAAAACATTAACAGCTACATCAGTGGGGGCCACATTGGTAACTGATGCCCCCAAAATGTTGATCACTTATTTAGTATAGGATACTTGGAACTGACTGTTGTGGTCCTTGTCTCATCGCCCCATTAAGAAAGAGAGAGAGTAAATGCTACTTCTGCACCCCTAGAATCAGAAAACAAACTTATTCAAGAGAAATATTCTCAACATTCAAACTTTAAGAAGGAAATAAAACTTTGTGCAGTCATTGTGGAGTGCAACATTGTATCGCATCTACTTGTCTCACTCCACATTTGATCAAGTCAGTTGTCCGTGGCATATTTACTGAACGGCTCAACAATTTAATTGTATTTCACTTTTCAACTGATGAACAGTTTGCAACAGGCTAGGCTTATAATGAAGTAAGATGGGCCTAACGTGAGCGGATATACCTTCCCTGTCTTGGGAGCTGTCACACTGCCATAACCAAGGTGTGTTGCATCTGCCGACCAAAAAGTAAGCTACCTTCCTTCCTGGGTCTGTGGAGTACAGTTACTTTGGGTTAAACTGTCATCTTGTACACATTGCCTGGAGAGAGCTACCAGTTGGGAATCACCAAAAGCCTACCAGTTAACTGAACAGTTAATTAACCAGCCATTAAGTTTGATTCAACTTGGATTTGCTTAAAACAAACTAATAATTGATTTGGTTAAAATGAGGATCCTGCAAATCGATCCCAGCCCCTCATACTGGATTTCACCCACATAAAATGCATATCCTAGTTAAAATCTTTGAAACAGTCCAGGTATTTTAACCAGTGGAAAACATCCACAATTGGGTAATACAATTGAAACCTGCAACAGGGTAAACATAGCAGTATCTGTTGATGACAAGGAATAGGTCAGTCTCCCACTTCATAAAGTACCCTTCGCCCATTGCTGCCATGTTCCTCCTCTTGTTCAGTCTTCATTACGAGTACACCAGTCTCTTCAGATCCGTGAATGAATGCATTTTATTATTCATTGTAAACTGCAGTCTGACAGGGAACCACAAATTGTAAAGTATGTCCGGGTCTCTCAGTTTTGTTTTGATCACATCAGAGGTCTTTCTTTGATGTGGGTAGAGTAGGAATAGTGAGGGAAGGAGAGGATGACTTCTCTAGTTCAACTGTTCCTGGTCCTGAGCGGTATGTAGTATCCTGTCTCGCATCACTAAGGAGGTCGAGTCATAGGATAGTTCGAGGACCCTTACCTCCTGCTCATGGCCTTCTTGGGTTTACATAGTAAGCTTCATTGTTTGTGAGTAAAACCCAGTCCCAGCACCTCAGTGAGCAACCTTTCTAATAAAGTTTGTAAGTCCATACTTTCAGACCCTCCGTAGTCCCAGGATCCTCACATTCGGTGCCCACAAGTATTTCTGATTTGCTGCAGTCTAGTTCATTAATGACTGCTCCTTCACTGATAGGTTGACCACCGCCATCTCCCTCCCACTTGTTGCCCCCGAGTCTGTAACAAAGGACACGGAGTCATCCATTTTCGCTTCAGCAGTTACCAGTCTGTTTTATCCATATGTTGGATTGTTAATGTTAGAGCATTAGCCACCCACTACACACTTTCTAGGGTTGCCATTTGCATTTTACCTGCTGCCTGTGTTAAAGGATCAGGCCCACCTGACTGACTTGTGCCTGCTGCATCAGTCTTGATCTTACTTTGAGAGGTTCCTGCAGTAGGTCTTCAGATATAGGACTGCACCGGCGCTGTAGGTCCGGCATGACAAACCTAGAACTAGCAGTCTTCAGCAAGGACCACCACCACCCCCACCACCCCGCCATCAGGTTGTTGTGATGTCATCGTGACTATAAAGGGGTGGTCCAGCTTCCATCTCCAGTTCTTTCCGCGTCGCTCGAGTACCGTTCGACAGATGTGGTAGAGACAACGATCAGTTGCCGCCATAGTTTTTCGATTTCTTGAAATTTTTCAAATGTTTTCATACCTTTTCAAAAATAACCCAGCGATGGCGTATGTCGATATCTGACCAATAAAAGTGCTCCAAGTGTAGTCATAATCCCTGGACAGGACAGTCATTCTTATATGTCCTCTGCCTGGGCCCCAGGTACAACCCTGCTGAGTGTGCCATTTGCCTGGGGTTCAACCAGGCCACACGCACCCATCCCAAAAGGATCCTCGAGGCCCTTCTTACCTAGAGACTGGCCTCCATGGAGAAGGAACTTCAGGAACTGAGAGAAAGGTTGTCTTCACCAGCCCCGAAAGAATAAGAAGGACAAGGAGAGATGCTGGGAGTAGAGCCATTCTCCTCAGGGAAGACCAGCCAGACACCCGCCGGATGATCAGGGTGGGCCTTCTACTTTGGTGAGTATCCCACCTGCTGGGCCTTCATCCGCCCAGGTGGACCGGCGCCCTCCACCCGCCGAGGTGGCGGCGATAGGGGTCACCTCCTTAGAGGTAGTGTTAGGTCTCCTGTTCAGAGCACTGCCGTTAAGCCGGTGCCCAGCCCAGGCGATCAGCCTGACCACGGTATTTCCACCGTGGTTAGCTGTCACGTCTAATAAGTCGCTCAACGGTTCTTCTTCTTTCGACTAAATGAACCGCGTCTACTCTCCCGTCGAGCTCTGTTGTAGACCCGACCCGGAAGAATGTGCTCATGGGGATCCTTCATCTCTGTCGGTTCTCTACCCCCAGGGATTCGCCACCGTACCCAACTTGTCTCCTCCGTCGGATACTCTTCTGGACCTTTCATTGGGGACCCTTCTGACCATCCTCTTCGCCAGGTTCCATCCCACCACCAGACCCCTTTCTCCTGTGGATCAGTCGCCGGACCTTATCGGACCAGGTATGGACCCTCCTCCCACGGGACCTTTGGGCCCCACGCCTGCTCCTTTGCCGCCTCCATAGGGCCCTTCACACCTCCCCGATGGGCCCTTCAGCTCCTCCTGTGGGTGATTACTCAGTACACCTTCCTGGTCCCCACTTCCGCTGCCGGAGGCACCCAACGGACAACATTCCTCCATGCTCAATATATTCCACGACTCGGGCTACCCCACACTGAGCTACCCGACGCCGAGCTATCCAATGCCAAATTATCCATTGTTGGGATATCCTGTGCCAGGATACCCTGCACCAGGCTTTCAGGGCTGGGCATGTACCAGTACCCTTACTGGAACCAGCCAACCAGTTACCCCTCTTTTCAGGGTTTCCAGGGTACCAGCCACCGCCTCCTCCACCTCTGCTGCCTGACCATGAGTCCATTCCGTGGTGGAAGGATGCCACGATCGCAGCTTCTGTTGGATCCCTTGCAACCGCAGCCTCCTGTGGGGACCCTGTCCTCCCAGGGTGCCCTCCTAGCCCGGTTCGCTCTAGCCAAGCTTCTGACACCCTTCCTCCCAAGGGTAGGGAACTGGCATTGACCCCTCCTGCCCAGCAGGCTAGAGTCTTCAGAGTTGGATGAAGATTGGACATTGACCAGTCAGAACCCCATTCTCCAGTCGAACTGCAACCTCTAAAGTCCTTAAGTCATGCCCCAAGGACCATTCCTTTGGGGAATTTCTGAGGACCATTCAGAAGACTTCATGGATCTCTACCCATCCCCATTGATGGGACCACACGAGGATCTTTGTATCAACCATTTGGCAACAACCTCATCCATTCCAGCTGTTTCCCCGAAATCTGATAGGACCTGTTCTCCCCCGGATGGGTCTCTCACCTCATCCCACAACCCTAAGGCCAACTCCATAGTCGCTACCACTGGGCATGACAGATCGGCTCAACCCAAACACCTGAGTGCTTCTCTGATGGACAAGGACTCCAAACAGCTGGATCAGTTTGGCAGAAAAATCTATGCCTCATCCACCTGCGTCATCAGGTCGTTGAACTATGTTTCACATGGTGGCCTTTCAGAAGTCCTCGTTACTGGATCTGGAGAAGGATCTTCAGAGATTCCTGATGAGCAACTCAGTTCCAAACTCCTGGAGAAAGTGTGATGAACAAGTCATCCTGTCGTCACACTCTGAGCCACCCATGACCTCAGAGACTCCATGGCTCGGGCTGCAGCATTGGGAATCTGCCTCAGATGCTTAGCCTGGCTGCGTTTGGCACAGGAGGTTCAATGGTCCTTTGGATGCACCTTTCAGGGGTTCAGTCCTCTTTGGCAGTGACGCCAAAGATATAATCGCAGAGCTGGCAGGAGAGTGGTAGGTCCCTCCGGATGTTCACTCTATGTATCGTTCCAGCCAGAAGACACGACAGCTGCTCTTTCACCACAGAACAAACTGGAAAAGAACCAGGGCAAATATCAAACCAAATGACATACCACTGGTTCAGGTGCCCAAACTCTTCAGGCCAAGTTTGCCAAAGCCACCTCAGGAGGAAAAGCACCAGTCGCCTCTGCATCCAGACTCGTTCACCCTCCTCCCACTCCTCCATCTCCATCGGAGGAACTGGTAGGGGAAGATCGGCCCATCTGAATGGGTGGAGGCCATCACCGCAGATGTGTGGGTCTTACAGCTCATACAAAGAGGTCAGTCGATCGAGTTCCTAGAGAAACCTTCAAACCCTCTGGGAAGGTCCTTTTACCCATCAGCTCACATCCCACTGGTCAGGCAGGAATCCAAGCTCTGCTGTGCAAGCAGCCATAGAGCTTGTGCCTCCCGATCAAACAGGAAGGGGATTCTACTCCCATTTCTTCCTCGTCCAAAGACGATGGGGATCTAAGACCTATCCTAGATCTCAGCATGCTCAACTTCTTCATGGAATTTAAAAGGTTTTGCATGCTGACTCTCCAGGACTGATGCCCTGCTCCTCCCAAACACTTGGCTGTGCTCCCTGGATATGCAGGATGCTTCTCCATATCCCTATCCTCCCAGCCCACCGCCACTTCCCCGGTTCTCCTTCCTGAGGACCATTTCCCAGTCTAGAGCTCCTCCTATCTTCAGCACCTTGAGTATTCACCTATGCTTAGCGGTGGTAGTGGCATTTCTTTTGCCACAAGGGCATTTATGTGTTCCTGTACCTGGACAACTGGCTCTTTCAGCCCCTTCACCAGACAGCCTGAAGGAGTCCCTCTCGTTCACCCTGGATCTTTTCTCAAGTCTGGGTATTTTGGTCAACCTTTCCAAATCCCAGCTAGTACCCTCCCAGTGCCTCCAGTTTATTGGAGCTGTGCTGGATACAATCCAGACCAGGGCCTTCCTCCCTCTTGACCAGCGGAGACACTTATTTCCCAGGCCACCTTAGTGGCGTCCTCTCGATGGACCACGGCTCGGTCAGCTCTTCACTTGTTGGGACTCATGGCGGCTGCCATTCCCACAGTTCCTTGGCCAGGCTGCATATGAGGGTAACCCAATGGTCTCTCCAAGTCCAGTGGGACCAGCGCTTGACCACATGAACCTAAAGGTCATGATCTCCAGCAGTCTTCAGAAAGATCTCCTTTGGTGGAAGGATCCCGTCAGTTTGTTAGTGGGGGCCCCTTCCATCCCCGATTACCTCCCAAACCCTTACCTCAGATGCCTCAAACATGGGTTGGGAGCTTATCTTGGGACACAGAACTCAGGGCTCCTGGTCCCCACAGAGGAGAATCTTCACATCAACATTCTGGAGATGAGAGCAGTCCTTTACGCTCTCCAGGCTTTTCAGTCACTCCTCCTTCCGAGAACACTTCATCCAGACAGACAAATGCCCACTGTCTGGTATCTGAATAAATAGGGAGGCACCGATCGTGCCCCCTCTGCAGAGGAGCTATGAGTGTGTGGTATTGGGCAATTCAGCACGGCCTATACTTGACAGCAGTCCACATGCCGGGTGTTCACAACATTCTGGCGGACAGTCTCAGTCAATTAGTCGCCAGGGCTCACAAGTGAGCACTAAAAGAGGAGGGCGTGGAAGATCTCTTTCTTCTATGGGGTCATCCAGACCTAGATCTGTTTGCATCCCCATCTAGCTCAAAACTACCCAACTTTTGATTGCTCATTCCTGGGCACGGTGCTTTTGGTGAGATGCACTGTCTCCTCATGGACAGGGAGGTTTCTTCACGCCTTCCTCCCTTCCTCTGCTGCAGAAGGTTCTTCTGAAACTCCAAGCAGAGGGGGCTCATGATCCTCATCACCCCCTCAGGCCTCGCAGATATGCTTTCTGTTGTTACAACAACTGGCTCTGGAGCCTCCAGTACCTCTGCCTCTTTCCCTGACCTTCTTTCCCAGGAGCAGGGCACCCTGGTACATCCGAGCCTCCAATCTCTCCCTCTTCATGCGTGGCACCTGTGAACATAGTGATTTCTCGCCATGGTGTCTCTCTGAGTGTTGCTCAAGTTCTAGTACAAGCTCGAAAGTCTTCTACTAGAGCTACCTACACCATGAAATGGAAGAGATTTTCTATTTGGGCCACCTCCAAAAGCTTGGACCCATTCTCTTGCTCAGCCTCCCAGGTGTTAGAGTACCTCTTGCATCTTTCAGAGTTGGGCCTCAGTTACTTCTCACTGAAGGTCCATCTCTCTGCTGTGTCGGCCTACCAACTTCGGTGGAGGGCAAAATCTTAGCTCAGCTAGAGGTTTCTAAGACCTTTTTGAATGGAATCCTTCATATAAAACCTCCAGTCTGGAATCCTGTTCCTCCTTGGGATCTCAGTTTTATGCTGGATAAGCTCACACTGCCCCCTTTTAAACCAGCAGCAGTGAGATGTGTTTCCTAGCTTGGAAAATGCTCTTCTTAGTTGCTGTCACCTTAGCTCGTCGAGTGTCAGAGCTTCAGGCTCTAGTATGTAGAGAACCTTATTTAATTTTCCACAGGGACCACGTGGTCCTGCAGACCAACCCTTCTTTCTCTCGTAGTTATTTCTGAAATGACTCTGAACCAGAGTGTTGAATTGCTGGTGGTTTTCCTGGGCATTCCAACAGGAATACCTCTGCGCCACGTTAGATGTGCACAGGATCTTAAGGTACTATACCTCCCAGACAAAAGAGGTTTGTAAATCATCTCTTTGTTGCCTTTGCTCCCCAGTGCCAGGGCAAGATGATCACCTAAACAGACCATTTCCAGTTGGCTGGCTAATTGCATTCACTACACCTACCAGAAGTATGGTAAACCCTTCTGGGGGCAGTCAAGGTCATTCCATGAGGAGTGTGGCCATTTCTACCGCCTTCTTTAGAAACATGTCCACTGCAGACATTTGTGCAGCGACCTTGGTCTTCTGTCACACCTTCATTAAGCATTACAGTCTGGACAGTGCCTCTAGGCATTGGGCTGGCTTCACCTTCACGGTCTTGCAAGGTCTACTGTCCTAAGACAGTCTCTTAGCTGACAGACATTTCCTCTTCCAGGAACCTCGCCTCGGACTCCTGATTTGTGTTTGACTGCTTGGTATTCACTCCCATATTTGAAGACCTACTGCCGGAACCCTCTCAAAGTAAGATATAACAGTTACGTAAGAACTTCCCATAACAGTAGATCTTCAGGAGAGGTTCCTGCAGCAGAGTCTAGATCTTCCTGGACATAGTCTCCACCACTCATTCACACTAATGGGACCTGCGCCGGGAGGCACTAGGATCCAGCGGGAGCAAACTTTTGCTGGAGGGCCGGCGCCAGCGATGGAGCCGCGAGGAGGCACACGAGCCTCAGCTCGTCGCGGTAATGAATATCTCGGCGTCACCTCCAACCTGCCTCAGTTCCTTTTTCCTGCCGAGTGCGCTTCAGTGACGATCGCGCCGCGCCTGGCTGCAGTCAAACTTCAAACTAGCAGCATAGTTTTCAGTTTTGTTATTTTGTAGTAATATCTGAATAAGTATCGCTTAAGTTTATTCTTATTTACAGAGAAGTCTCAGCCTACTTTGATGAGTCGACCATGAGCAGGTCGGGTGGCCGTGGGAGACTTCGTGGCGAAAACTGTTCAGTCAGTCGGGCTGGGTCGGTCCCCGCCTTCTCCGGAAAGGGGTCTGACAACGGTCAGTCTAGTGTCGAGGGCCGGGCAGTCCCCTGGAAGCATAAAATAATGACCGCATTCTCGCACCATTCGCCTCTAGCTCTTCTTCGCCCACAGGTCAAAAAGAGGAGGCATCACCAGGTTGCCCTCTGATATGTCTGGCCAGACGGTCAGTTATTGGGGCTAGTTGCTGGTCTCCTCTTCGGAGTCGCTGCTTCTGTTTCCCGTAGCTAACGCTCGACATCGAGCCCTACCCCGCCTCTCTGGTAGGTCTTCAGATGAGCAGTTTCCATCAGTGGGTCGCTTCTTATGGAGCAATGGGCCCGGAGGTTGGTTCAGCTGTCTGGCTCGGTCACCAGGGGCCTTCGGACTTTTGGAGACCAGGTAGGGCGGTTGCGCCCAGGTCAGCACAAGGCACCCCTTTCTCAGTTGACCTTGCTGGCTTAGGTGTTCCCGCATGGCTGCGCGCGTAGGGGCCACATCAGCCTTTATCTCCTGCTCTTCCTTCCTTCCCCTCAAATCCTGTTTTCATAGTGTTTGGGTGCCGCGCCCGGCGTTGATGGCACACCGTGCTGTCTTCGGCGCACGATGCATGTCGGTACCGTCCTCGCCGCCGCGTAACGCACCATGGTGTGCGGCGCTGGGCCCGTCCTCCTCAGCGCCATCGCCAGTGCCGTAGCTCTCGCTGCCGTAGGCTGCTCGCGCCATTCTCGTGCGCCGTGGCCTGGCCGCTCTCAGTGCTGTGCGCCAGTGCCGCATGCCCACGGCGCTGGGGTTCTTAGGGCGCCTTCTCCTCTTTCTGGACTCCTCCTTTAACTCTTTTCCTTCATCATTTTCCTCTGATTTTCACTCCTTTCCTGTCCATGCAGTCCCTCCTGACTGTCAGGAGATGACATTGAGCCTGACCCAGACCTTAGACTGATAATGAAGTGGATGAAACAGGATCTGTTCCTGCTGCAGAGCCTGTGGTTGAGGACCTGTCCTTAAGTCTCTGCTGAAAAACTTGATTTTCACCTTCTCTCCAAACTACAGACATCGATCCTGGGAAATTGCTAGACTCCAGTACCTCCATGCTCGGAGATCCCTATGGATTTGACTCCTCCGGTTCAGTCCTCCTTGAGACGCTGTCTCAAATGGTATGGAATAATCCTGCTCTCATCCTTGATGGCTAAATCCATAGATTGGAAATATTCAGCCCCAAGGATCGACCCATTTTAACGTCTCAAGCCTTGGAGACTGGAAAGGGAACCACAATCCTCAGCAGGGTTGTGTATTGACCCCCATGTCAGGGAAGGAATGGACAAGGATATGATGGAAGGCATTCTTAGAATGGCAGAGAAAGGAGATACTGTTGATGGGAGACCTGAATGTGCCAGATGTTAACTGGAGCACATTTGCTGCAGCCACATCCAAGAGCAGGGCCATTCTTGATGCCCTACAGGTGGCAGGCATTAGACAGCTAGTTTCGGAACCCATTCGTGAGGGAGCAATCTTAGACCTCGTGATCTCAAACGGGGCAGTGAGAGGATCTCAGATCTAGAAGTAGGTTGCCATCTGGGGACAAGTGACCATCAAACAGTGTGGTTCCGCTTAAACTCAGCTACAGAGTCAAGCCATACAAAGTGAGGGTACTGGACTTTAGGAGGGCTGACTTTGGCAAGATGGAGAGTGCCTCAGAAAAGCACTAGCAAACAGGCTAGAAGGAGGTGTGGAGCAACAATGGGGAATTATCAAAACTGCCATCACAGACGTAACAAGCCTTTGTGTGAAGCAAATAAACAAATCAAACGAAAGAAAAGCCACTATGGTTCTCAAGAGAGGTGGCTGTGAAAGTCAGGAAGAAAAGATAGATCCGGAAGTATAAGGAAACACAGAAGGAGCAGGACAGAGAGCTGTACCAGTTAAGGCAGAAAGAAGCAGGGAGGAAGTCAGAATAGCAAAGGCCCAAACTGAGAAAAGATAGCCAGCTCAGTTAAGAAGGGGATAAAACCTTTATAGGTACATCAGCGAGCGTGAGAAAACAAAGGGAGGGATAGTGAGGCTGAATAGAATGAACGGTGGGTGGGCAGAGGGGGACAGTGAAAGCAGGAATACTGAACCAATATTTCTGCTCAGTATTCACAAAAGAGGAGGGGGTGCCTAATCCAATTAACAGAAGCACTCTTGATAGGGGGTTGATCCCAGTCCTTTCACCCAAGAAAGGGTTCTGCAAGAACTCCTAAACTGAAGGTGGACAAAGCAATGGGTCCTGATGGAATTCACCCAGAATTCTAAAAGAATTAAGGAAGGAACTAGTGAAACCACTGGCTACTCTTTTTAATAAATCATGGGAGGATGGTGTGGTACCGAGGACTGGAGGAAGGCGGATGTGATTCCCCTTCACAAAAGTGGGACCAAGACAGAGGCAGGAAACTACAGACCTGTCAGTCTGACCTCTGTGGTAGGAAAGTGATGGAGTCACTTCTGAAGGAAAGAATAGTTGAGTACCTAGAGGTCAGTGGAGCACAGGATCCAAGGCAGCATGGGTTCACAGCGGAAGGTCATGTCAGACGAATCTAATAGATTTCTTTGACTGGGTGACCAAAGTAGTAGACCAGGGAGGGGCTGTGGACATGGCCTACCTAGACTTTAGCAAGGCATTTGACACAGTCCCACACAAAAGATTGATAGTCAAATTAACCAGCCTGGGAGTGGGTCCCAGGGTGGTAGCCTGGGTAAACATTGGCTGGACAACAGGACACAGAAGGTAATTGTAAATGGAGTCCACTCTGAAGAAAGGGCGGTTACTAGTGGGGTACTGCAGGGTTCAGTATTGGGTCCAGGCCTTTTAATGTCTTCATCAGTGACATTGCAGAGGGACTGGAAGGAAAAGTATGCCTTTTGCAGATGACACAAAGATCTGCAACAGGGTTGATACACAGAGGCGTGGAAAGGATGAAAAGGGACTTAGCAAGGTTGGAGGAATGGTCAGACGATGGCAGCTAGGATTCAATGCAAAAAGAAAATAATGCACCTGGGAAACAAGAACCCAGGGAAGAATACACAATGGGTGGGGAGCTAGTAACAACAACAAAACAGGAAAGGGACCTGGGGGTAATCATATCAGATGACCTTAAGGTTAGCAAGCAATGTGAGAAGGCAGTAGGGAGGCGGGGTATACTGGGATGTATAGGGAGAGGCATCAGCAGCAGAAAACAGGAAGTTGTTATCCTCTGTACAGACAGTTGGTGAGACCCATCTGGAATACTGTGTCCAGTTCTGGAGACCCCATCTCCATAAGGACATAGACAGGATAGAGGCAGTCCAGAGGAGGCAACTAAAATGGTGCAGGGTCTGCAAGAGAAGCCGTATGAGGAGAGACTAAGGAGCTTAATATGTATACCCTTGAGGAAAGAAGGAGAGGGGACATGATAAAAACTTTCAGGTACCTCAAGGAATCAACAAAGTCCAAGAGGGTAGCATCTTTCAGAAAAGAGACTTGCAAGAACAAGGGGACACAATTTAAAGATAGAAGGAGGTTCAGGGCAATGTGAGGAAGTATTATTTCACAGAGAGGTAGTGGATGCATGGAACAGCCTTCCTGAGGAAGTTGTGGGGTCTAAAACTGTGGGAGAATTCAAGAATGCATGGGACAGACATAAGGCAATTCTTGTGGGGGCAGGAAGATAAGTCTGTTGGTTAACTAGGATCTGCGGCCTATCCTGTAGGTAGGGAAATGGGCAGACTAGATGGGCCTAGCGTCCTTATCTGTCCGCAAAGTCTATGTTTCTATGTTTTATGGATCCTATTGTAGTATTGGCAGAGAATGATAAGGTCATCCTTCCCCAAACTACTACAGCTCGACCTATTAACAAAGAATCTTGTAAAATAGACACTTTAGGTAAGAGAGTCTTTGCTGCTTCCACCCTGCGTATGCGATGCACAACTACCAAGGCAATTTCTCTCAATATGAGTATATCCTTGGCACTCTCTCAAACAGATGGTTGAAGCTCTACCGAATCGGATACAAAGCCAGAACTTCTTCAAACCATTACCAGGGTATCGAATCTAACAACCAGCAGGTTAAAGCAGCTATGGATGCTTTCGACACTGCTTCCGGCGGTGGCAGCTGGTATTTGTACCGTCGTCATTCCTGGCTGCGCACGCCAGGCTTCACGAATGACACACAGCAGCAGGTAATGGCGTTGCTTTTGATGGTGTGTATCTTTTGGCCCTCAAGTAGAACAGGCTCTAGAAGCCACAAAAGACTAGGGTCAGCCATTGTTGGCTCGACCTCCTCCCATCCCTCTCGAGGGAGTGTTAATAAACGCCAGTTTCATAAACTCAATAGTCCTTTCGAGGCAGAGGAAGTTTTCATAAAATCAAACTCCCAGCCTCAAAAGAAAACGCAACAGAAGGCAAGGCGCCAGCGCCCAGTGCCACCTTATGAGTTGTTGGTCCAAGTCCCATCTCAGCTGCCCGAGGTGGACTCTTCCTCAGCGGTGGAGGTCATCTGATGCACTTCTACAATCAATGGAAGTCCATAACCTCAGACAAATGGGTCTCCGGATAATCCACGCGAGGGTATTCACTCAATCTTGTGCAGACCCTCCGGATCGTCCCCAAACGACAACCCAGGCTGTCAACCCTTCAGTCAGACCTTCTCGGCGAGATTCAGGGCCTTCTGAACAACAGGGCAGTGGAAGTAGTGCCACTGCATCAACGGAACACAGGGTTCTACTCCCATTACTTTCTGGTCCCAAAGAACACTGGGGGTACGCAACCAGTTTGGACCTCAGAAACTAAACAAATTTCTGCCCAAGGAGAAATTCAAATGATTTCTCTAGGAACCTTGTTACCTTTGTTTCATCAACACGACTGGCTAGCCTCCTAGACATGCAGGATGCTTACCAGCACATTCCTATTCACCCAAGCATCACAAATTCCTGAGGTTTGTGGCTCTGGGACAGCATTATCAATTCAGAGTCCTGCCCTTTGGGCTATCCTCGGCTGCCAGTTTTACAAAGTGTTGTGCAGTTCTCGCAGCGCATCTCAGAAAGATCGGAATACAGGTGTTCCCTTATCTGGACGATTGGCTTCTGGCAAGTCCTTCCAGGCAGGGAACTCTGACGGCCTTGAGACATGGCTTCACGCTTTCTCCGTCCATGAGAGTCCTGCTAAACCTCAAAATCGTAGTTGCAGCTCCTCCCAGAGGCTCCTTTTTATAGGAACTCTTCTAGACACCTCCTTCAGCGGAGGCTTTTCTTCCAGAGGACAGGAGGAGCGATATCCTTCAGATGGCCCGATACATCGCGGAGAACAACTCTGTTCCAGCTCTCTCAATGCAACGGATGCTAGGTCTCATGGCATCCTCGGTGTTCACTGTACCTCTAGCACGCCTGCACATGAGAACCTCTCAGTGGATGCTCAGTACTCAGTCCCCAACCACTCACCCGCAGTCCTATCCCATCAAGGTGACAGGACCTCTAAAGAGGTCGCCACCTGGTGGTTGCAAGAGAACAATCTCTAGAAGGGTACCCTTTGTTCCTCTGGATCATCAGATTTTATTACATAGGCGCGTCCCTGATGGGGTGGGGAGCTCACTGTCAGGCTCTCCACACTCAAGGTACGTGGACTCGGGTCGAGTCCCAGCTTCACATAAATGTCTTAGAAATGAGAGCCGCCCTTTATGCGGTCCAGGCGTTGAAGGACATTCTCTGTCACAAGAACATTCTCCTTCAAACGGACAACAAAGCAGTGATGTATTACATCAGCAAGCAGGGCGGTGCTCACTCTACCCCTTATGCAGGAAGCTGATGAGAGTATGAGAATGGTGCTTGGAGCACAAGGCTCTAATTCAAGCGGTCTACATGCCGGAGTACAGAACGAACTGGCAGACCGTCTCAGCAGAACAGAGACAGATCCTCATGAATGGTATCTCGATCGACCATAGTTCAGTCATTATTCAAGAGTGGGGAACTCCAGACCTGGACCTTTTGCATCCCCACTCAACACAAAACTGCCTCTCTTCTGCTCCAGAAATCCAGGGCTGGCATTTTCTGTCAGGATGCATTCAGGCTGCAGTGGACAAACGCTTTATACGCCTTTCCACCTCTTCCTCTAATTCAGAGGGTACTTCTCAAGTTCGAATCCCAGTGGGACAAAAGATCCTCATTGCTCCCTTCTGGCCTCGACAGATGTGGTTTCCACTACTCAACAATATGTCGGCAGCTCTGCAAACCACTCCTTCAGACGAACCTCTTGACTCAGGGGCCCTGTTGTTCATCCCAACCTGAGGTCGCTTCACCTTCACGCTTGGCTCCTGAAGAGGTAGAAGTGAACAGATTCAATGTCTCTTGCAGGGTTTCAGATATTCTTCTGGCTGCACGGAAGCCAGCCACTAGGAAAACTTACACTGCCAAATGGAAACGTTTTTGCTCTGGTGTGCAAAATCCTCTTTAAATCCCATTTCCTGCCCACCAGATAAAATTTTAGAGTACCTCTTAGACCTCTCAAATTCAGGTCTGCAGTACTCTACTGTCAAAGTTCATCTTTGTGCCATTTCAGCTTTATCATGAGCCGGTACTTTCCTTGTCACTGGCTCAGTTACCTGTGGTTAAGAGGTTTCTTAAGGGAATTCTGCATACCAGACCTCCTACAGGACATCCAGTCGCAGCCTGAGACATTAATCTTGTGCTGGACATGCTCACGAAAACCTTTCGAACCTCTAGCTACCTGTGAGCTAAAATTTCTCACCTGGAAAATGGCCTTCCTGGTAGCCATTACCTCAGTCCACAGGGTCTCTGAGATACATGCCTTGGTCACAGACCCTCCGTATACTGTGTTCCATAAAGACAAGGTAGTCCTTAGAACCCATCCTAAATTTCTTCCTAAGGTTGTTTCGAATTCCATCTAAACCAACCTTTGGTCCTTCCTCTTACTTTATGGACTTCCAAAATGAAGGAGAACATCTTCATTCCTTGGACGTTAAGAGAGCTTTTTGCTTCTATCTAGATAGAACAAAAGACTTTCACAAAGCTCAACAACTGTTTGTTTCCTTCAGCGAGACCGCAGATCAACCTGTCGCTATCAGATGTATCTCAGCATGGCTAGTGGCATGTCTTCGCCACTACTATTCCATGGCGCAGGTTAAGTTGGAGGGCAGAGTTTACGCCACTCTACTAGAGCGGTCATGCATCCCCAGAAATCCGCAACGCGCTCATTACAGAGATATTTGCAACGTGGCTACCTGGAGCTCAGTGCATACTTCATTAAACACTATGCACTGATGTCCATGCCAGACTATATTCTTCCTTGGCAGAACCATCCTTAATGGACTTCTGTCTTAAAAACTGTGAGCTCTTGGTCTCTCCCACTTCCCTTCGGGGATTATTAGCTTAGTACTCTCCATTAGTGTGGATGAGTGGTGGAGACTTATGTCCAGGAAGATATGAAAATTACGCATCCTACTGTAATTCTTGATCTTCTTGACGAGTCTCCACCACTCATTCACACGCCCACCCTCCATCCCCCGAGCTCACCTTCTGTTGTTGGTCTTCACCCTCAAACCTTAGGCTGTGAAGACTTCTTTGTTGACCCTTCTTATATGGGTCATCCTGAATATCTTATGTCCGGTTTTGGTTAGGCTATCCTTCTAGGTTAGTTACGCTGCATCCTCGGAAAAAGGTACTGAGGCGGTTGGAGGGTCGACCCGAGATTGTCATTACCGCGACGAGCTGAGGCTTGCGGTGCTACTCCTCAGCAGCTCCATCTCTGGCGCCCGCCCTCCAGCAAAAGTTTGCTCCGCTTGTCCTCTTGCCTCGGCGCAGGTCCCATTAGTGTGAATGAGTGGTGGAGACTGCCCAAGAAGATCAAGAATTACGTAGGTACGTACTTTTCATCTTCCCACCCACCTTACCCCCAGCTCCTGTATTTTTTTTCCTTTGGCCTTACCCAGGTCTCTGACTTCCAGGGCTCAGGGTGACGGGAGTCCCTTTGTACTCCTTTTTCCTACTCCTTTCTTGGGTCTCTGGTGGAAAGAACTGGAGGACGTAGGCGTGGGACCACCCTTTTATAGTCACGCTCGACGTCAGCACACCTGACGACGTGTGTTCACCACTGAAGATTTCTAGCTACAAGTTTGCCGTGTGAACCTGCACACCGGGGCGCTTAGTCCTATATGTGAAGACCTACTGCAGAAAACTCTCTTGAAGATCTGCTGTTATGGTAAGTTCTTACGTAACTGTTATTTTTGTATCACTCCATGACATCAATGGGGAATTTATACATTGGAACTAACAGAAAAGGAAATTATTGTAGGTACGAAGGAATTTCTAAATTGTAGGTCATCTTTCCCCATTTTGCATGACAATAACAGTAAATAAGGTCTACTGCAGTTGCCATACACTAGTGTACCATACAATTAAAGACCTTTCCAGCACAAAATAATAAAAGGAGGGTTTAAGTTTGATCCTTGTCATGCACCGGAATGCGGAGAAAAGCTAGACTGCTGGCTCCCCCACCTGCTCCAGGAAGACTTGATATCAAATGCCATCCTGACAGTTACTGAAATTATCCTGGCATCTGTTATCCAACTCTGGCCCCAAACCTCCAAATAGCACAGCAGGTATATAAATGAAGTGTTGTCTTGTATTTTACTTTTGCTTCTTCATATTTCAGAAACCAGAGGGCAGTACTCCATCTTCTACTGCTGTGTCTTCAGAGGTTATCTCCTCCGCAGCAGCTGCTAAAGTCTCAGCGCCTCCTCCCAAGGTAAGTGCACAGTATATCTTGTATGATATTGCTAAGAAAAGAGCAATGTCTCATGCCGGTATTATCCAACAGTCATGTAATAACATAACAGTTCCATAACATGCATTGTGTGCATTTGCTATTGTGAGTTACAGGTACTCTTCAGGTGTGTACTAAGGCACGAGGCTGCAGGTTGAGTGCTCCTGTGCACACCACCTGAGGAGTGCCTACAGTATATAGAACATAGACAATGACAGCAGAAAAAGACCAGCTGTCTATCCAGTCTTCCCACATTCCCATTTAGCTCTAGAACCTGCTGTTCCTGAACTTCCAAAAGTGCAGATCCACTAAACTGTGGTGCAAGGCAGGTGCACTGGGAAAGGAGCAGCCAGCCTCAAACGTAAAACACAAAGCAGAAGATCCTGTACAGTCTCCAGAAGCTTGGCACATATTTCCCAACAAATGATAAACTAGGACCACATATGTGAAAATACCAAATAAACACTTTATTAGAAAAAATGAATGGAATAGAAAATGCTTAAAAGTACGCTTGTAGCTGCCCAACGCTCTCCTCCCTGGCACTGAAGCCTCCCTCGACTCTTCCTCAGGAGAGTGTGCTAGACACAGAGGGTATGGCTAAACAGGGAGACACATCATCTTATATACATAAATATTCATAAAATTCAAATTCCACCCCAATCACCATTCAGAGGCTAAATGGCACAATTCTATAAATATTGCTCCTTTAGTTCAAAGAACAGTGTCATAAAAATATGCTAAGTTATGACCAGTATGAATTCCACATTAATCATCATTATTTTGTAAAAGAGTATAACAGGCTAAAATGAACAAAAAGGCTTGAGAGGCTTCAGCTGCTTTGGTTCTGAGAGTGCCACAATTACCTCAAAGTTTGTTATAAAGATTAAAGACAGCATGAAGGAATACTGCCAACAACGAAAACTCAGAAGTAAATATGGGCTCCTCTGAGTTTCTGTTGCCACAAATAGTATACACCGTATAAGATTACAGTTTAGACAAATGAGTACAGTTACTTTGGGTTAAACTGCCATCTTGTACACGTGGCCTGAGAGAGCTACTGGTTGGTAATCACTAAAAGCCTTTCAGTTAAGTATCAGTTAATTAACCAGCCATTAAGTTTGATTCAACTTGGATTTGCTAAAACAAACTAATAATTACCTTGGTTAAAATAAGGATCCTGCAACTCATCCCAGCCCTCATACCAGATCTAACCCCACATAAAGAGCATGACAGTCCAGGTATTTTAACCAGTGGAAAACATCAACAATTGGGTATAATACAATTGAAACCTGCCAACAGGGTAAACATAGCAGTGTCTGTTGATGACAAGGAATAGGTCAGTCTCCCACTTCCAAAGTACTCCTTCGTCCATCGCTGCCATGTTCCTCTTTTGTTCAGTCTTCATTACAGTACACCAGTCTCTTTCAGATCCGTGAATGAATGCATTTTATTATTCATTGTAAACTGCAGTCTGACAGGGAACCACAAATTGTAAAGTATGTCCAGGTCTCTCAGTTTTGTTTTGATCACATCAGAGTCTTTCTCTTGATGTGGGTAGAGTAGGAATAGTGAGGGAAGGAGAGGATGACTTTCCTCTAGTTCAACTGTTCCCTGGTCCTGAGCGGTATGTAGTATCCTGTCTCGCATCACTAAGGAGGTCGTAATCATTAGGATAGTTTGAGGACCCTTACCTCCTGCTCATGGCCTTCTTGGGTTTACATAGTAGCTTTCATTGTCTGTGGAGCAAAACCCAGTCCCAGCACCTCAGTGAGCAACCTTTCTAATAAAGTTTGTAAGTCCATACTTTCAGACCCTCCGGTAGTCCCAGGATCCTCACATTCGGTGCCCACAGAGTATTTCTGATTTGCTGCAGCCTAGTTCAGATTAATAACTATTCCTTCACTGATAGGTTGGATGACCACCATCACCCTCCCATTTGTTGCCCCTGAGTCTGTAACAAGGACACGGAGTCATCCATTTTCACTTCAGCAGTTACCAGTCTGTTGTCGATATGTCCAATTTTTATCCATATGTTGGATTGATTATGTTAGGGTATTAACCACCCACTACGCACTTTCTAGGGGTTGCCACTTTCTATGCTCTACCTGCTGCCTGTGTTAAAGGATCAGGCCCACCTGACTAACTCATGCCTGCTACATCAGTTTTGTTTTTGTATCCTCCATGTCATCTATGGGGAATTTATACATTGGAGCAAATAGAAAAGGAAATTATGGTAAGTATGAAGGAATTTCTTCATTGTGGGTCATCTTTTCCCATTTTGCATGAAAATACCAGTAAATAAGGTCTACTGCAATTGCCAGATACTCTGTACCATACACTTAATGACCTTTCCAGCACAAAATAATAAAAGGAGGGATTAAGTTTGATCCTGGTCATGCATCGGAGTATGGAGAAAAGCTAGACTGCTGGCTCCTCCACCTGCTCCAGGAAGACTTGATATCAAATGCCATTTTGACAGCTCCTGAAATTATCCAAGCATCTCTTATCTGTTTCTGGCCCCAAACCTCCAAATAGCACAGCAGGTATATAAATGAAGTGTTGTCTTGTATTTTACTTTGCTTCTTCATATTTCAGAAACCAGTGGGCAGATACTCCATCTTCTACTGCTGTGTCTTCAGAGGTTATCTCCTCCTTGGCAGCTGCTAAAGTCGTGACGCCTCCTCCCAAGGTAAGCGCATGCATACTTTGTATGATATTACAAGAAAAGAGCAATGTCTCATGCGGTATTATCCAACAGTCATGTAATATCATAACAGTTCCATAACACAGCATTGTGTGCATTTGCTGTTGTGGGTTACAGGTACACTTCAGGTGTGTGTACTAAGGCGCGAGGCTGCAAGTTGTGTGCTCTGTGCTCACCACCTGAGGAGTGCCTACAGTATATAGAAACAGACAGTGACATCAGAAAAAGACCAACTGTTCATCCAGTCTTCCCATATCTATCTTAGCTCTGGGACCTAGCTGTTTCTGAACTCCCAAAAGTGCAGGTCCACGAAACTACGGTGCAGGGCCGGTGCACTGGGAAAGGAGCTGCCAGCCCCAAACATAAAACACAAAGCAGAAGATACCATGCAGTTTCCAGAAGCTTGGCACATATTTCCCAACAAATGATAAACTAGGACTGCATATGTGAAAATACCAAATAAACACTTAATTAGAAAAAAAAAATGAATGGAATAGAACATGTGTAAAAGCAAGCTGTAGCTGCCCACCACTCTTGCTCCTGGCACTTCGAGTCTCCGACTCTTCCTCAGAGAGTGTGGCTAGACACAGAGGGTATGGCTAAACAGGGAGATGCCTCATCTTATATACATAAAGACATAAATATTCATAAGATTCAAATTCCACCCCAATCACCAATCAGAGGCTAAATGGCACAATTCTATAAATATTACTCCTTTAGTTCAAATGACAGTGTCATAAAAATATGCCAAGTTATAACCAGTATGAATTCCACATTAATCATCATTAATCTTCCTGGACTAAAAGTCTCCACCACTCATTCATACTAATGGGACTACGCTGGAGGTGCTAGGACCTCACGGAGGAGCCAGAAATCTTCAGGAGGGTCAGCCAGGATAGGGACCACGCATGCACGGCACCGTGAGACTAGCTCGCCCTGTATAGGCTGTCTTGGTGTCGACCTCCAACTGCCTCAGTTCCTTTTCTCCCGCCATCGAAAGTGCGCTTTTGATGTCAACGCCATTGCTGGAGTAAAGTCTTTGTCTGTATGACAGCAGCTTAGCCATTCAGTATTTGTTTAGTTACCATTTTACTGTTCTTTTCTTGTTTTAAAAGAAGATAATGGTGAAGAAGAAGAAAATAAATTCTGTCCTGCCATCAACGGTAGACGGTAGCGGTGACAGTAGGGAGACTTCGCTTGAAAGCTGTGATGTTAGTGGGGCTGTGTCCGGTCCGCCGCCTTTTGTGGGGAGGGGTCCACCACAGGCAGTATGGTGATCGGGGAGGGGAGGACAGACTGCCAGAAGCACAAAAATAGTGGTTCCAGTTCCCGCCTCTGCTTGACCTTGAGCTCCTCTTTCTCCAGTTGGTGGAAGAAGAAATAGTACCGCTCGGAGTCGCCCTCTGGTTCGCCTGCAGGGGTCGTCAGTGGTGGCGAGCGGTAGGCCTGACCCGACTTCAGTGGGGTCCTATGTGCTACATTCTAAGCGGCTCAGCGATTCACATACTGGGCCCCATCCCTGTCCTTGATGGGGCCTCGTGAGCAGTTTTACTCTGAGCCGCTTCTTTTAGAGCAGGGGGTCTGATGTCTGCCCAGTTGATTTGGCCAGTGGACCTGGTTCAGGGAATTAGGGTTCTGAGCCACTGGTCCACGCCGTTGGCCAGGGTAGGATGCGCCGCTGGTGCCAGTAATATCGATGTTAACCCCTCGTGCCTACCCTCATCTTTCTTCTGCAGGGGCCAGCACAGGTACCACTTTCTTTCTCCTTTTCTTCAGGTCTAAGGCCAGGATGCCTGATGCCGCAGCGCCACGCGTGGTGCTGGCACCGTGGCTGGTGCCGGTGCCGCAAGTGGTGCCAACTGGTGCTGTGCAGAATTCGCAGAATGAAGTTCGCAGCATTTTCTTTTTTCTGTGGATCTTCTTTCCGGTGAAAATTTTGGCGGAATGGTTTTCCATGGAATAAGATGCTGTTCTATGGAACAGTTTTCCATGGATCTTAGTAGTGGGGCTCCATGGAAGAACCAGTGAAATTCCAGCAGACATTCCGCTGACAGAATTGTTATTCCGCCGCTGATTTTGTTGGTGGAATACCGCATTCTCGCAGTGACTAATGCTGGCTCCATGAATGGCGCCTTTAACTCCTCCACAATGTTCTGGGTGGCGGAGTCTTTTTGTGATTCTGGCCTGACCTGCCTTTTGGAGGTCTTTATGGGGTAGAAGTGGATCTGGATGAATTTCTCCTGTCCTACTTTGTCGGAGTTGCAGTGGATGACTCATTTTAGAAGCTAGAAGGTAAACCTTCTGTATCAGCAGAGCCTGTGATGGGAGTTTTACCTCAGGGACGTGGGGTCCACCATAACATTTTAGACTGCTTCTATGGACCGAAGCAGACTTCTACGCCTGGAGTTCCTTCAGTCTTCAGTACAAGTACACCCCATGGAACACATTAATTCAGTGGTCGAGAGCCTTCCGGTCTCTACTGCTCCATTGATAGGGTCTTATAGCCCAATAATCAGCTAAAGCATATATAGATCCTATGACACTGCCCCTAGGGTGGCTACTGTTGGCAGTGATTATTGGTTCTGCCCCAGAATGAGCTCTGGAGGGCACTTAGCCTCCTGCCCTCCCCGAGGGACAACACCTTGACATTCTTGTAACAGCGTAATCCTTTCAAGGTAGGGGCCTGAAGCCCTTGTCAGGAACCAACCCTCATCCACCAAAAAAAATAATACATTTTGCAGCAGGATTCGGACCAAGTCCTACTTCAGCTGTCTGAGGTGGATGCCTCTCGCAGTAGAAGTTGTTCTCGTCAAGTCAGAACTCAGGTTCTTACCCTTTGCTTATTTCTAAGATAACAGGTGGCATACTCCTTTCTCGACCTTGAAAGGTTAAACAAGTATCTGTTCAGTAAAGAGTTGATTACATCCTCGGTATTCAAGCCTTCATTTCCTGGACGCTTGGTTCTGATCCGGGTTAGAGTCTCAGGAAGCAGGTGCCACAGCTTCTCACTGGGTTAGGTCTAAATCCCACCATTAAAATCCCAACTGTCGAATGCTCCATTTTTTTTTTCCGTTAGTCAAAATACAGATGAACAGTGAATACCGAATAACTGAATCCGACATGAACTGTTCTGTTATGTCGGTGTTTGTTACACGTTAAATAAACGCACATTTACGGTGCTGTATTGCTAGTTACACCTTTCACCTTTATCAGAGACTGTTGTCTACCAGGTCAAGTATTCTGTTAGATGCCAAAGTTCCATCAAAGCTGATGGTTGCAGACCTCCTCATCCCAGTCACAATCATACTGAGTGGCCATTGAAGTGCGAGTCAGGGAGGTGCTTGCATTATGCCATTCGATAATGAGGGCAAGTGTTTTGAGCTGTAGAACAACACCTTTCCAACAGCCAGCCATTCTGCCGTCAGTGGTGCATTTGTCATTGCAAAGCAGTCTGTAAATGCAATATTGGGGCGAGTTCACCTGAGGAAGTGAGAAAATTAGAGCTAGGTGGTCATGCTATGTATTTTAGTTTTAACCAGCATAACACAAGCATTGAGGAGGAGGTCTCAACCACCAGTTTTGACTTACTAATTAAATGATTAACTGAGCAAAGTCGGAGATAATTTGTCAGCTTTGCTTACAGTCAGCTGTAAACTTTAAGTGCAAAGTCGGAAATGATTTGTCGGCTTTTTCAGCTTTTCGGCAGGCAGGTTTTTTTTAATCGGCATTCAATCTAGTCGGGATTTTAGTATCAGGAACATTAATGACGGGCATTGGGATGTCGGATTATAATGGATCCCTTCTCACTCACTTTCTTCAAGAAGGGGTTTTCTGAATCAGAAAGGTGCCAAATTCCACCTTCCCAGCAGCTCCTTTCATAGGGAGCCCTCCTGGATACCTCCAGGTCGAGGGTTCTTCTTCTTGCTGAGAACAGAAGAAACGACATTTCAGATGTCCTCATTACTTCATGGAAAGCGACTCTGTCTGGGCCCTTTCAGTGCAGTGGATGCTGGGACTTATGCCTCATCTGCAACAAATAGTGGTGTCCGACTCACGCATCCACATAATAACAGAACTCAGACAAAATTACTTACATGGTAGATGCAGTTGGCCTAGCTTCCGCTCAGTCTGCCCTTACCTCTAAATCCCAGATCACCATCTCTACGGTTGCTCTCCTGATCAGTTGGTGAGCTCACTGTCAAGTCCTTCATATTCAGGTGTGAAGCCAGGAGTAGGAGCATCATCTTCTCATAACATGAGATGAGGGCTGTCATACATGCTTTCCAAGACCTGAAGGAGGTCCTTCTGCCACGAAGTGATTCCACTTCGGACAGATGACAAAATTAGGATGTTTCATTAACAACCTGGGTGGGCTTTCTCTCCTATCCTCTGTGCAGGAAGGCCATGGGAGGTGAGTTCAGTCATTGTGCAGTCACTATTCGACAAGTGGGGCAGTCCAGACCTGGTCCTTTCTTTGTCTCCTCTCAATGCAATTCTGCCTCTATCCTCTTCAGAAATCCAGACCTTGGTGTGTCTGTCAGGATGTATTCGCTGCAGTAGACAAGATGCTCCTGTATGCTTTCCTGCCCTTCCCTTGGTTCAGAGGGTGCTACTCAGTTGTAGGCAAATGGGGCAGGATGATTCTCATCATCCCGACTGACCTCGGCAGATATAATTTGCGTAAGCGGTCAGTCAAGTTCCCCAGGTGACTCCCTCTGCGGGGAACCCTCTGACACAGGACTTGGTCCATCTTTCCTCGTTCCCTTCATCTCCATGCCAGGCTCCTGAGGAGGTGAAAGTGCAAGTTTTAGGTTTCCAGACAATCATAGAGATCTTCTTAGCTGCATAGACCATCCACCAGGAGGACTTGGGCTGCTAAGTGGTTTCACTTTTCCTTCTGGTGTGCAAAGTTTCATCTGGATCCTTTTAATTGACCCCAAGTAAAATTTGGAGGCACCTCATTAACCTGTCGAATGCAGATCTGCATTTCTCTCGCAGAGAATGTCACCTCCGTGTTTTCAGACTATCTTGAGTCTGTAGACGACATGTCACTGGCTCAGTTACTGTTACTCAAAATTTACTTCTCCTCCTTACTGTTAACTCCAGTATGAAGGAGACCGTTCCTGTTATCTCTCTGAATGTTGAGGGTTCTGCAATTCTACATCGACAGAATGAGGAGATACTCATCCGAGCAACTATTGTGTCATTCCGAAGGCCTTGGCTGGGTCAGCCTGTTGCCATGAGATGTATTTCTGCTTGGTTAGTAGCATGTCTTTGACACTACTAATCCATGGTATAGCTCAAGTTGAAAGTGATGATTTCTCACCACTCTTCTGGAGTGGTTGCGGCTTTCTGGTGGAGATTAAGTAATATACTTGTTACAGACCTTTGCAGGTGGCAATTTGGAGCTCAGTGCATCCTTGTAAAGCACTGTGTTCTGGGTGTCCATGCTTGACAGCTAACTTCTTCTGCAGGACGGTCCTTATGGACTTCTGTCATGAGTGAGCTCTGTCTCCTTCCACCCTACTTGATGGGGGTTGATTTTTGCTCAGTACTCTCCCATTAGTGCGAATGAGTGCTGGAGACCTTTAGTCCAGAAAGATATGTAAATTACATACTTATAGTAATTCTTGATCTCCTTGGATGAAGTCTCCACCACTCATTCACACGCCCACCCACCATCCCCGAGCTCACTATTCTGTTTTGGTCTTCACTTCCTTGTTGTTCAGGCTATGAAGACATTCTTGAATTGACCTATCTTATATGGGTTATCTGGGCCTCACATGCCCAGACGTTAGGATTAGTGCTTTTCTCAGTTTATGCTGCACCTGGTCGAAAGGGTACTGAGGCGGCTGGAGGATCGGGATGCCGAGAAAGCCTCTACAGGCATGAGCTAGTCTCGTGGTGACACGATGTGTGGTCCTTCCCTGGTCAGGTTCTGAAGATTTTTGGCTCTCGGGGTCCTAGCACCTCTGAAATAGTCCTATTAGTGTGAATGAGTGGTGGAGACTTCATCCAAGAAGATCAAGAATTACGGTAAGTACGTAATTTACATTTTTGTAAAAGAGTATAACAGCAGGCTAAAATGAACAAAAAGAGGCATGAGAGGCTTCAATTGCTTTGGTTCTGAGAGTGCCACAATTACCTCATAGATTGTTATAAGGATTAAAGACAGCATGAAGGAATACTGCAACAAGCCAGAAACTCAGATATAAATATAACCTCTGCTGGGTTTTCTACAGCCACAAATAGTATACACCATATAAGATTGCAGTTTAGACAAAATGACTCCTTTAAATGCTTTACCCACTCCATAAATAGATGTTATTGCCTGTTACATACAGAGCAGGAGATTGCATCACCAAGAAGGAATCTAACAATTAAATTGTTTCAAACTTCACTCACCCTGGTCACAAGTAAAACTACCTTTTAAATTCAGGATGGGAGTGCAGAGTGTAAAAACATTACTGAAATCCCGACTGCCTGTTGGGAACTTCTGCAGCATCTGCAGAGTATGATTTAATGGAAATTACCCTCTTGGGTTCTTCCAGGCTATAGACACAAATGCCAGAAAAAACTAACACCCGACTCCTGCTGAAAGAGAAAAAACATATATAAAATTGCTGAAATCACAGTGAGGGAAGTAAAGCTGCCATGGAGTTAGTACTTTAATAAATACTCCCTTTCCAGAGATGTGGATATGTTGTTCTGTCTACAGTTTGGCATTGTCCTTTCCCTTTAAATCTTGCCAGAAGGTCTTAAAGCTGGCTCCTCTCACCCATCCTGGTGGTATAACCTCGGCTGTGCCCCATGACGCCAGATATTCCTTTCCACTAGAGATACAGGCTCCTTCTTACCACTCATGCTTAGTAGGCCCTGGCTTCAAAAATCTTCGGATTTGCGAAAATTAAAACTCATCAGAGTTAGCAACAAACAATTTGGATCTCAACTGACATGGAAGACTAGTCTTCCCAGAGTCTCCGCTGCCCATCGCGGGCAGAAGATGTCTCGCACAGACCTGTATGCCATGCGCTGTATTGCCTGGGTGTTGGCCATGACACCAGACATGCGAAATGTGTCGTGATTCCATCTGAATGTCTTAGACGATCGCCTTGCATGGCTCAAATTTGGCAGACTGTAGAAACGGAATCCACCAGTGAAATCTAAAGAGGCCAGATGGGCGGATTCTGTGGCTGAAGGGTCTGCTGAGCATCTCGAACAGATGAAGGCCTTTGAGGAAGAGGTGGCTCGTGCCATGGATCGCTCTTTCAAGGCTTTTTGTGCCACTTAGTCTGAGCTTTACCTTCTCCAGTTCCTTCGGGAGATGTGCCAGTCCCTTCCCACTAAGGCCAGGGCTCGGACACGACAATCTCTTTGGTCCCCAGGATAAGCAACTAAGAGAATCTTCGCTCCACCGACGATATTCCTGATTGTGAGCGATCTTGGTCCCAGGAATCTGCGCTTCCACTCCGGGTCGAGGTTACACCTTGGCCACTGGCTTCATGGTCCCCGCCGTCAGTCGGCTCAGACACTGGATTTACCATCTGGTCAAGATGGTTCTTGACCCAGTCGATCCTTTATCGCCCGATGAGGCCGACAACTCTTTAGCCAGGATTCCGGTCCTACCTCTCCCGATGAGGATACCCAGCCTACTGTGAAACCTATCAAGAACCAGTCCCAGACCTAGAAGTTTCACCGCTCTCCCGGTGCCTTCCAGATGACCCCATCGGTCTCCTGACGATCGAGGTCAAGGTTCAGGACTCCCTTCAACTGATCAGTTGAGGAAGCACAAGTGCTCTAAAAGAGGCGTCACCGACATTCATCTTCTTCCTCCTCGGTGAGGCTTTGACGGAAACTCCGTCGACACTATGAAGACCTCATGTGGCAACAACTAATTCTGTCTGGTCAAAAGCCAACCTAGGTTTCTACCCGCCATTACTTGGCTATTGCCTAAGGTCAAGGCCCTCGGAACTGCAAGTGCGCACTGTTCCTCCTCCGAGTCGGAATAACAGTTTGACAAATCAACTTCCACCAATTCTGATGGAGCCACCACCTAAACAGCCCCAGTGGGGTGCCTACCAAAGAGTCTCAGCCTGCTCTGGGCCTCCCACATAGGCTGTCTGTCACACTCACTCCTGATCATCCCAGGCTGGTGGAGGTAGACTCAGGTGGCTGGATGATTTATCCAGACTCTCGGAGTTCGATGACTCTAACCTTCATCCACATACCTTGGACGATGAATCAGTTGGTAGTCTCTTGATGAAGGAGGTCCCCTTCCTTTATGGGCATTCTCTGGCTTATCTCCGAATCCACTGAGTTGCCTTCGAGCCCTGTTCAGAACGGGCTGAATATCCCTCACAGATCTCCTTAAATGAGGGGATTTCAGACGGAAGCCTTTCCAGTGGCCGAGGTCATTGTTACTCTGGCTTTGGCAGCATCCTGCCTCCTGCCTGTGCCTTCTGCCCACGTGGCTCACAAATGTCTACGGTGCCATGGGTCCCATTCAGGGTTCACAGAGCATTCCTCAGCCGAGGGTTTGGTGACCGAATCTGTGTTCAGACGCCAGGCAGTTCGGCAGATACTGATAGACCTCCGGACAAAGAGTCCAAAAACTGGACCATTCTGTCTATGCCGCCTCACTTTAGGCCTCTGTCAGGCAAGCTCAGCCATCATCATGGCATATTTCTTTGTGCCCTGCTGGGCTCCTTGATGCAGTTCTTCCTCACTTACCCACAGACTACCAGACCATTGTCAAGCAGGTCCGGGACCAGGGTTGAGCTGTTGCAGCAGCAACTCCAAATGGCTTTGGACTCGGGATTCATGTGCCTGTTCGGTGGCAGCCGCGGGTTGCCATGCCACAGGGCCTGGTTGAGAGTCCCCACCTTCATGGCGGATACCCAACACAGACTAATGGATATTCCTTTCCTGGGTACCAACCTCTTGGCCCAGGTGTGGATGGTCACCTCCAACGCATTGGAGCGTCCAGTGCCACCTTAGACTCTGTAACTTCTGTGCAGAAGGAATCTCAGGGTTCCAAAATCAGAAGAAAAGCCATTTCGCATCCTGCCCCTGTGGCCAAGCAGTCCCACTTCCAAGCGGGCAGCAACAGCAGGCACAACCTTGCGCCTCAGCCCAAGTCCTGGCCTCCGGTGCCCATAAGCCTGGAGGTCAGGCTCGTGAGTCCTCACTCTGGACCCTCTTCCTCTAAGCCTGCCCAGTGACAGGATGGGGTGGCCACTTTCATACCTGTCACGCAAGCTCTGGGTCCTCACGTGGGGGCCAGCTCCACCACTTCCTTTCCACCTGGTCCACTGTTACCATAGACAGGTGGGTTCTAGAAGTGGTGGGTCAGGTACTGCCTCTGGAATTCGAGCAGTATCCTCCAAGTCGGTCCGATGGGCCGTGGCATATGCACCCTTCAATGGGAGCTGGGTAGCCAGTGGACTCAGCATCATGGTTATTTCAACCAGCTGGTCACTGTGACCCAGAAGATGTGGGATGCTCTCCGTGGTGGACCATCCTGGATCACTTGCAGGAAGAGATCCCATTTGTTTGTCCCAAGCCGACAGTCGCCCTCACGAACGATGCCTCTCTCATGGGCTGGGGAGCCCACATGGGGAACCACAGAGCCCACGGACTTGGACCCCGAGGAATCCACGATATCATATCAACTTGCTGGAGCTCAAAGCAGTCAGATGGTACTGTCAGCATTCGCTCAGCTCCTCCAGGGTCAAGTGGTGCAAGTCCAGATGGACAAAACCATGACCATGTACTGCCTCAACAAACAGGGTGTCACGCAATCCTGGCTGCTGTGCAGGAAGCACTCCACATCTGGACCCTCGCGAGCTGACTGAGGCAGATCTCCTGGCTCTCTGTGTAGCAGGAAACTCAAATCAACTGGCAGATGCTCTCAGCCACATATGCGAGACATCCCACAGTGGGGTCTCCATCAAGATGTAGTACAATCTGTTCTCCCACTGGGGCAAACCACAGGTGGATCTGTTCGCCTCCAGGGAGAACACCAAGCTGAGGTTGTTCCATGCCCACCTCCTCAGCAGGGCTCGCTGCAGGGATGCTGCCTTCTCGACACTGTGGACCCCAGGCCTCTTCTGTGCCTTCCTTCCACTTCCATGGTTCATAGGTGATCCTTAAGGTCAGGAGGGACAAGGCACAAGTGATGGTAGTAGCCCCATACTGGCGCACCAGTTCTGGTATCAGATCTCCTCAGCCTCAGCTCCTGACCTCTGCAGCATCTTCCAGCATGCCCTGGACCTGTTATCTGTCAGTCAGAAGGTATTCAAGATCGGACCTTAAATCCCTGCACCTGACAGTCTGGTTCCTGAGTGGCTAGAGTTCCAGGCTCTGGGTCTCTATGAGGATGTACTCACAGTAGTGAAAGTATCCAGGAAGGAGTCGACCAGGAGGGCTATGCCTCCAAATGGAAGAGATTTTCCATTTGGTGTCAGGGTAAGGGCCTGGACCCTCTGTTCTGTCCTGGAGCTAGCATCTTGACTACCTTTGGTCTTTGTCCAAGGGGTCTGTAGTCTACAACCCTTAAGGTGCACTGCACCTGGCAGCCATCTCTGATTACCAGGTGCGGGCGGTCACCCAGACAGTGGCACAGGGATAAGGTGGTCTGGGCGCTTCTTCTTGACCTCAGACACATATCCCTTCCGGTGTGTGAACCTCTACCTCTGTGAGATCTACTGCTGGTATTGGCAAAGCTCATGGGTGAGCCATTTGAACTAATGCACATGGAAGACTGCCTTCCTGGTGGCCATTACGTCAGCCAGAAGGACTGGGGAGCTCCGGTGCTCTCGGTGGAGTCTCCTTACCTGGTCTTCCACAGGAACAAGGTTGTCCTGTGCCTCCACCTGAAATTCCTTCCGAAGGTGGTGTCGGAGTTTCACCTTAACCAGGTGTTGACTCTGCCAGTGTACTACCCCAGTTACACCTGGAGGCTGAGTACAGGCTCCATACTTTGGACCTGAGACAGGCACTCTCTTAGTACAAGGAGCGGAGGGATGAAATTTTGGGAGAGGTTCACTAGCTGTTTGTCACCCACGCTTGAAGCCACTCCTGGCAGACCTACAGCAAAGCGAATGATTGGCAGATGGATTACATCCTGCATTGATCTCTGCTATAGGTTGGAGGGCAAGGAGCTCCCAGAGGGATAAGAGATCATTCCACCCACCATACCACTGCGTCATTGGCTGCTTCCAGGGACATCCCTATCCAGGAAATCTGCAGGGCTGCTACCTGGATGTCAGCAAACACCTTCATCACACACTACCACATCTACCTTGAGTTACACCGGGATGCTGGTTTTGGGGCCTCAGTTCTCAGTCTCTGTTCCCCAAGTAAGTATTATCTAGAGGGTGTGCGCCTTGCCTCCCCTTCTGGAGAACTGGTAGGAGTCTCCAGTCAGTGTGGATAGAACAACATATCCACATCCCTAGAAAAACAGGTTACTCATCTGTAACGTAGATCTTCCTGGACATAAAGTCTCCACCACTGAGTCACACTAATGGGATCTGTACCAGAGGCACTAGGACCAGCGGGGAGCAAACTTTTTGCTAGAGGTGTCGATGCCAGAGATGGAGCCTCAAGGAGGCGGCACCACGAGGCCCCAACATGCAGTAATGACCATCTACGTCGACCCTCCAACCATACTAAGTTCCTTTCCATGCATCGGCTGCACTTCAGTGATGGAGTAGCTCACCATCAGGAGTCAAACTTCAAACTAGCAGCATAGTTTTTCAGTTTTATTGTTTTGTAGTAATATTTGAATAAAGTATTGCTTAGTTTATTTATTCTTATTTAGGAAGAAGTCTCAGCCCACATTGGCGAAGTCGACCAAGAAGCGGGTCAGGTGGCGGTGGGAGACTTCGTGTAGAAGCTCTTCAGTCAGCGGGCTGGGTCCAGTCCGCCACCTTCTCCAGAGGGGGTCTGACAACAGACAGTCCAATGCCTGAGGGGTGGGCAGTCCCTCAAAAGCATAAAAGTAAGCAGTCGCATTCTCTGCCCGTTCGGCCTCGAACTCTTCCTCGGCCCGCAGGTCAAAAGAAAGCATCACTCGAGGGTGGCCTCTGATATATCTGTGCGTAGGCGGTCCAGTTGTGGGAGCTAGTTGCTGGTCTCCTCCTTGGTCGCTGGTTTCTGTTTCTGGTAGCCGACATCTTCGACACCGAGCCCTACTCCGCCCTCTGGTAGGTCTTTAGATGAGCAGTTTCATCAGTGGGCTGCTCTTGTGGAGCAATGGGCTTGAAGTTTGGTCCAGCTGCCTGGCCCAGTTACTCAGGAGCCTCGGGCTTTTGGGAGATCAGGTAGGCTGTGGGCCTCACTAGTCATGCAGTGCCGTCGACTCCGTGTTAGGTGTTTTCCCTCTCACCGGTCAGAGTGTAGCCAGAAATTTCTGTTTTGTACACACAATCTTCAACAGTTACCCCCCATTAAAAATTTACATCCTCTCCAAATGGTACCCCTTCCAAACAAATTAGATTGTTGTCAGATGATACCTCTATCTCTAAAGAGGTTTAGATGTATCTGTCTCCTAAACAACAGAAGTTTAAACAGAGATACTCCTCAGTGGCCTAAACTAACCCAAATACTACAGATTAGAATGATAATGTTAACGGAAGGCACATGGTTTGTGACAGGCACTCCAACAAAACTGTACACAAATGTGTACAGTGAGTATCCTGTCTACACCCTTGCACCTGCGGTTGTGGCGCAGGGCCACACCGATGCCTCTATCTCCTGGTATTCATCCTTCTTTCTCCTCAAATCCTGTTTTCTGAGTCTTGGGATGTTTCGACACCTCGTCTGTCTGCGCCATCCTCTGTGCCCGCGTGCCCTCGTTGGGCGCCGTCTTGATGCCAGTGGCTTCGGCACCATCTTGCGCCATAGGGGCTCCTCAGCGCCATCGTCTTTTTGGTGCCATGCTCTTGGTACCGAGACTTGTTAGAGCATCATCCAGTCTTCAGGGCTCCTCTTCTTTGAATCCTTTTCCTTCATTTCCTTCTGATTTTCACTCCTTTCGTGTCTATACAGTCCCTCTTGGGCTGTCAGGAGATGACATTGAGCCTGACCCAGACCTTAGGCTGGGTGATGATGTGGAAGGAGCAGGATCTATTCCTGCTGCAGAGCCTGTGGTTGAGGACCTGTCATTTAAGTCTCTGCTGAAAACTTGAATTCTACTCTTTCTGTCCAAACTACAGATATCGAACCTGGGAAACTGTTAAGACTCCGTACCTCCATGTTCGGAGAGCCCTATGGATTTGACTTCTCCGGTACAGCCCTCCTTTGAGATGCTTTCTCAGATGGTATGGAATAATCTTGCTCTTATTCCCTCTGTGGCTAAGTCCATAGATAGGAAATATGCTGCTCCCAAGAATCGACCCATTTTGGCATCCCAAGCCTTTCGGAGCCTATTGTAGTCTTGGCAGAGAATGATAAGGTCGTCCTTCCTCAGACTACTACAGCTTGACCTATTAACAAAGAATCTTGTAAGATAGACACTTTAGGTAAGAGAGTCTTTGCTGCTTTCACCCTAGGTATGCGTATTGCCAACTACCAAGGCTATTTCTCTCAATATGAGTATATCCTTTGGCATTCACTCAAACATATGGTTGAAGCTCTACACATGATCGGACACTAATTCAGAGCTTCTTCAAACCATAACCAGGGGTATGTCCAACGACCAGCAGGTTAAAGCAGCTATGGGCCTTTGATACTGCCTCCCAAGGCGGCGGGCATTTGTACCACCGTCATTCCTGGCTACGCACTTCAGGTTTCACGAATGATGCCCAGCAACAGGTAATGGCGTTGCCTTTCGATGGTGTGTATCTCTTGACCCTCAAGTAGAACAGGCTCTAGAAGCCACACAAAAGACTAGGTCAGCCATTAAATTGGCTCGACCTCCTCCATCCCTCTCGGGTGTTAACAAACTCCAGTTTCATAACTGTCAGTCCTTTTGAGGCAAAGGCAGGGAGGTTTTAATAAAACCAAGCCCCAACCTCAAAGAAAATGCAGAAGAAGGCGCAAGGACCCAAAGTGCCTAGTGCCGCCTTCTGAGTTGTTAGCCAAGTCCCACCTCAGCTGCCCGAGGGGACTGTTGCTCAGCGTGGGAGGTCATCTGACTCACTTCTACAATCCATGGAAGTCCATAACCTCGGACAAATGTGTCCTCTGGATAATCCACGGGTATTCCCTTAATCTTTTGGATACCCTCCAGATCCTCCCAAGGCGACAGCCAAGGCTGTCAGTTCTTCAGTCAAGAACTTCTCTCCTCCGAGATACAAGGCCTTCTAAACAACAGGGCAGTGGAAATAGTTCCACTGGATCAGCGGAACACAGGGTTCTACTCCCTTACTTTCTGGTTCCAAAGAAAACCGGGGGCATGCCCCATTTTAGACCTCAGAAAATTAAACAAATTCCTTCCCAAAGAAATTCAAAATGATATCACTAGGAACCCTGTTACCTTTGCTTAATCAACACGACTGGTTAGCCTCCCTGGACATGCAAGATGCTTACCAACACATTCCTATTCACCCAAAGCATCACAAATACCTAAGGTTCGTGGCTTTGGGACAGCATTATCAGTTCAGAGTCCTGCCTTTGGGCTATCCTCGGCGCCATGAGTTTTACAAAGTGTTGTGCAATTCTCGAAGCGCAGCTCAGAAAAATCGGAATACATTTGTTCTCATATCTGGACGGTTGGCTTCTAGCAAGTCCTTCCAGGCTGGAAACTCTAGACGCCAACTACGGCTTCACACTTTCTCACGCCCATGGGAGTCCTGCTAAACCTCAAAAATCAGAGCTGCAGCCCTCCCAGAGGCTCCTTTTCATAGGAACTGTCCTGGACACCACCTATGCGAAAGCATTTCTTCCAGAGGACAGGAGGAGCGATATCCTTCAGTTGGCCCGATATATCGGAGAAAGCAGCTCGGTGTCAGCTCTCGATGCAATGGATGCTAGGTCTCATGGCATCCTTGGTGTTCACTGTACCCTAGCATGCCTCCACATGAGAACCTCTCAATGGATGCTCAGTACTCAGTGGTCCCCGACCACTCACCCTCAGTCCTTTCGTCAAAGTGACAGAACCCTGAAGAGATGCCTCACCTGGTGGTGCAAGAGGACAATCTTCTGGAAGGATACCCTTTGCTGTTCTGGATCATCAGATTTCCATTACCACGGATCGTTCCTGATGGGGTGGGGAGCTCACTGTCAGACTCTCCACACTCCAGTCGTGGGCTCTGGACGAGTCCCAGCTTCACATAAATGTCTTAGAAATGAGAGCCATCCTTTATGCAGTCCGGGCTTTGAAGGACATTCTCTGTCACAAGAACATTCTCCTTCAGACAGACAACAAAGCAGTGATGTATTACATCAACAAGCAGGCGGTACTCACTCTTACCCCTTATGCAGGGAAGCGATGAGAGTGTGGGAATGGTGCTTGGAGCACAAGGCTCTAATTCATGCGGTCTACCTGCCGGGGTGCAGAGCGAACTGGCAGACCGTCTCAGCAGAACAGAGACAGATCTTCACGAATGGTCTCTCGACTCAGCCATAGCTCAGTCACTATTTGCAGAGTGGGAACTCCAGACCTGGACCTTTTGCATCCCACTCAGTACAAAACTGCCTCTCTTCTGCTCCAAAATCCAGGGCCTGGCATTTTCTGTCAGGATCGTTCAGGCTGCGGTGGACAAACTCTTTCTATCGCCTTTCCCTCTTCCTCTAATCCAGAGAGTACTTCTCAAATTCGAGTCCTAGGGGACAAAATGATCCTCATTGCTCCCTTCTGGCCTTGACAGATATGGTTTCCACTACTCATCAGTATGTTGGAAACTCCTTGATCGATTAGCCTTCAGACGGACCTTCTGACTCAGGAGCCTGTGGTCCATCCCAATCTGAGGTCGCTTCACCTTCATGCTTGGCTCCTGAAGAGATAGAAGTGAACTGGTTCAATGTCTCTCACGGGATTTCAGATATTCTTCTGGCTGCGTGCAAGCCAGCCACCAGAAAACTTACACAGCCAAATGGAAGTTTTTAGCTCTGGTGTGCAAAATCCTCTTTGAATCCTTTTCCTGCCCACCAGATAAAGTTCTAGAGTACCTTTAGACCTCTCAAATTCAGGTCTGCAATACTCTACAGTTAAGGGTCACCTTTGTGCCATTTCAGCTTATCATGAGCTAGTACTTTCCTTGTCACTGGCTCAGTTACCTGTGGTTAAGAGGTTTCTTAAGGGAATTCTGCATACCAAACCTCCTATAAGACGTCCAGTCACAGCCTGGGACATTAATCTGGTGCTAGACATGCTTACTCGAAAACCTTTTGAGCCTCTAGCTACCTGTGAGTTAAAATTTTCACTTGGAAAGCGGCCTTCCTAGTGGCCATTACCTCTGCCCATAGAATCTCTGAGATACATGCCTTGGTCACAGACCCTCCATTATACTGTGTTTCTTAAAGACAGAGTAGTTCTTAGGACCCATCCTAAGTTTCTCCCTAAGGCTGTTTCAGAATTCCATCTGAACCAACCTTTGGTTCTCCCTACTTACTTTGCGAACTTCAAAATGAAGGAGGCGTTCCCTTCATTCCTTGGATGTCAAAAGAGCTTTGCGTTTCTATCTAGATAGAACAAAGACTTCTAAAAGCTCAACTCTTTGTTTCCTTCAAGCGAGACCCAGCTGGGTCAGCCTGTCGCTATCAGATGTATTTCAGCATGGCTGGTGGCATGCCTTCGCCACTGTTATTCCATGGTGCAGGTTAGGCTGGAGGGCAGAGTGCAGCTCACTCTGCTAGAGCAGTCTGGCATCTCTAGCGGAAATCCATCAATGCTGCCATGCAGATATTTGCAATGCGGCCACCTGGAGCTCAGTGCATACTTTCATCAAACACTATGCCCTGGATGTCCATGCCAGCGACATCTTTCTTTTGGCAGAACCATCCTTAATGGACTCCTGTCCTAAAACTGTGAGCTCTTGGTCTCTCCTGCTGCCCTCTCGGGGATTATTAGCTCGGTACTCTCCCATTAGTGTGAATGAGTGGTGGAGACTTTATGTCCAGGAAGATATGGAAGTACGTACCTACCGTAATTGTTGATCTTCTTAGACGACTCTACACCACTCATTCACCACCCTCCCACCATCCCTCGAGCTCACCTCTGTTGTTGGTCTTCACCCTCAATCTGTAGGCTGTGAGACTTCTTTGTTGACCCTTCTTATATGGGTCACCTGTACTATCTTATGTCCGGTTTTGGTTAGGCTGTCCTTCTAGGTTAGTTACGCTGCCTCCTCGGAAAATATGGTACTGGCGGTTTGGATGGTCACACTGAGATAGTCATTACCGCGCGAGCTGGGGCTCGCCGGTGCTGCTCCCTCGCGGCTCCCATCTCTGGCGATGACCCTCCAGCAAAAGGTGTGCTCCGCTGGGTCCTAGTGCCTCCGGCGCACATCCCATTAGTGTGAATGAGTGGTGGAGACTCATCCAAGAAGATCAAAATTATGGTAGGCACATAATTTCCATTTTAGGAGTGGTATATGTTGTTCATCCACACAAACCCACCCGACCTCCCCTGGCTTCTACGCATCCTGAGCTTCCAGCGGGCAAAGATCTGGTGTCATGGGGTGGAGCTGAGGGTTAGTTAGGTCAGTATCTGTTTGGATTAAGGAAACAGATACTGTATTAGAAAAGGGGTCTCATTTAGGTAAAAGAAGAAAGTCACTGTGTGTTTCTCTGAGGAGCAGGGCTGTGTCAGCTTAATTTACTGAGTCAGTGCAGAGGGTGAATCTAATTGGGGTGTGGCTTAGCATCTTAGGAGTACAAAAGCAGGTGGCTCTAGGGTTGCCACCTTTGGATGAAGCAAAAATGGATCCTAAGCTCTGCCCCCCACCTTTTCATGACTCATCATGTATTGTTCCTCCTAGATGGCCATTTGTTATATCAATAAAAGGCTTAAGCAGCAGTTCAACAAAAATGTTAAGATGCTGTACCTGTTAAAGTTACTTTCCTAGGTTCTTCCAAGTTATTTATTTACTTATGTATTTATTTATTGACATTGGTTTACCAGATAAACACAGAGACAAAAGAAATCTCATTTACTGATGTGATCTGGGGACACAAGGAAATATTGTAAATAGCATGCTATATAATAAAGGAATGAGTTTCTGTAATGTGTACTTTATATCTTTTCTGACTCCACTTCCTTTTCAGGTCCATTATACTATTTCAAAGCCAAAGAACTGACCGTACTTTTTCTTGAGGAAAAAAAATAATTTGAAACAGTTAAAATGCCTAAATTCTGTTAGAGATGAAAATGTTTACCAGCAAATGAAAGTGGAAGACAACTGGCTCTGTTACTTGTTACAAGGTGTGGGCAGCTGTGCTGCTATGCCACTTTAGATGCAGTGAAAGATTAGGTTAAGTAAGAGCTAATGGTGTTAATGGCCATACTTTACACCTCCCAGGCTGACTGCTTGCACAAAGAAAGGCTATATTGACAACAGAACTTGTCTGTAACCTGGGCATGTAGCTGAAACAATGAATGATATGGCAAAATATGTTTCAAAAGTATGTGAGTACTAAAATGGCTCAAAAACCTGACCAGCACAGAGCAAAACCGGATTACCTGATAGAGACCCTGAAAACCTGATCACCAGGTAAAAACCTGACAGGTGGCAACCCTAGGTGGCTCCAATTACAGCTTCCTGCTGTTTTTAACAGAGGAGAACTTTGGTTCAAACAACATGAAGTCTTGCTATATTATGACATATGCAGTTTGTCCCAGCCTTAGAACTGCTCCGGAGGTGAAAGAGTTAAAGTCCATGCCAGGCATGGAACTTAGAGCTCGAGCTCGGTTGAAAATTCTATCTGTTGTTCTTCAAACTTAAACTGTCAGGTTCTTTACTCCGCCTCACTGAACAGTCGCTCGGAGATTCCTCCTTCTGCACAGTTCATTTTGTCTGTTAAAGTATAAAAGTTTTCAATTTTTTTAACGAAATTAAACGCATACAGTCGGTTCAAGCTCCATCTGTGGTATTGTAAGTACTAGATAGGTTTTACATTTATTTTCTGTGTGGAACTTGTAAACATTTTATCGTTTCTGTTTGAACCGATCAAGTTACTTCTATTACATTACAGTCTTTTAGAAGTACGGTTCCGGTTCTTATCAGTTCTAAAAACGGATTTTTCCACTGACCGGGACACTGTTGGGAACCGATAAGGAGTCTTGCTTGGCAGATTGCCGTAAAGGGCAAGTTTTGGTTAGGCTGGCACTATGTCTGAGAAACCCAAAAAAAAAACGGGCCCACTGGGTTTCAGCACTGTGTTGTATGTGGGGAAGCCTTGCCAAGGCTGACCCCCACCACATGTGTTTATTGTCTGGGGTTGACCACCTCAATTCAGACTGCCAGATTTGCATGGGTTTTCCTGCAGCTACCCTGGATAAGAGAGTTGGTAGACTCAGGAAGCGGGGAGGCCATGGGGTCTGCCCGGATAGCCAGCCGGTTCGGTTTCAACCGAACGGAGGGAGTGCCCTCTGACCAGGCGTGCTTACTCGGCAAGGAGAGCTGACTCTGAGGAGTCAGTTCCAACAAAGAAATCTAGAAAATCAGCTGGTGTGGAGTCAAAACTTCCCTCTCCAACGCTGAAGAAATAGCTAAAGCAATAAAATTGTTCAGTCTCCCGGTTCTGACCAGACCGGCATCATCAGAGTAAGCGCTCAGTTCAGTCGGTTCCTCCGGTTCAGGAGTATTATTTAAAGGATTTTATGAACCAGAGGAGGGGAGAGGAGTATGAGGAGAGTGAATGTGGTTTTGAAGTCTGGATGTGCCCATTAAACCGGACATCTCTCAGACAGACCTTCAGGAGTGTCTCCCCTAGGCTTTCTGAGTCCCTTCTCACTTTATGTTTTAAAAAAAAAAAAAAAAGTGGCTGAAACCCTCCAGCTCCCTATGGAGGAAGCTGTGGATGATCAGAAGGAGCCTGATTTTGTAGAAATGATGGATATCCAGAGTCTAGGAGACTGTCTGTTCCTCTGCATAAATCTTTTGAAACAGACAGTAAAGATTTTAAAAGCTCCTCACACCATACCTCCTGTTGATAAAAGAATGGACAAAAGGTATGCATTATCAGGCTCTGATACGGAGTTCCTTACACAACAATGCAGCCACGTGGGGTGGTGCAGGCTACAGCCTGTGACAAGGCAAATGTTCCCTTAGCCTCTCACTCCCCCGACAAGGACTCAGAAGGTTAGATGCCATGGCAAAGAAACAGTACATGGCAGCTTCCTTGAGACTCAGGCTAATTAGATGGCTTATGTTGCTAGATATCAAAAATCCAGTTGGGATACTGTTTTAGCTCTAGCAAAGCAGGTTCCTGGCCAGCTGGCAGAAGAGCTGGAGCAGGTGGCCCCTGATGGTATTGAGGCATCCAGGGTGCAATTCCATGCTGCAGTGGACTCTAATGATGTATCATCCAGAGTCATGGCTACATCTGTGGCTCTCCATAGAATGGCTTGGCTCAGATGTACTAGCCTGTCACAGGATACCCAGACTAAGGCCATGGATTTCCTGTTTGGCAACTCTCTGTTTGGGGAGCAAACAGAGAATTACATGAAGAAAATGGATGAATATAGGACCACCTATGGGAGTGCACAGGCCAAGGAAAGGCAAGTCACTTTCCAAGGCAGCCTCCCAGGGGCAGGAGTAGGCCTTTTCATAGGCCTTTTACCAAGCCCAGGCTTCCTCTTCAGCTTTTGCACAGAAGGGGTTCTTTAGAGAGAGGCGGACGGGGTGCAGGCAGCCTGCTTCCACCCTCAGCCTAAAGCCCCTGCCAAACAGGCACCCGGATTAGGGCCCAGGGCGATTCTCCACTACCTGTAGGGGCAGGCTGGCTTACTTTGTCCAGGAGTGGGAGTCTCTAACGTCAGACAAGTGGGTCCTGGAAGTAGTAAGCCAGGGACTGGTTCTCAGCTTCAAAAATTTCCAAAGATGAGAATCCGATCCTCTCACCTGCAAATCCTTCAGAGGCTCTTGCCCTGAGGCAGAAGTCTCTACCCTCCTGGCTCTCAGAGCTGTGGAAAGGGTTCACCCCTACACCAAGACAAAGGGTTGTACTCCAGGTACTTCCTTACTCCAAAAAGACAGGAGAATGGCGGCCCATCCTGGATCTCAGGTATCTAAACAAACACCTTTTAAAACCAAAATTAAAAATGGTGACTCTGGGAATTATTTTACCCTCTTTAAGGCCAGGGACTGGCTGGTGTCCCTGGACCTCAAGGATGCCTATTTTCATGT